>OU862926.1:15151691-25151691 GCA_917880885.1 Limnephilus marmoratus | reverse complement strand
CTTATTCGAGCCTACCAAAAAACTGGTCTACTGTCTCAGGTGAACATAGTTGTGGACGGAAAATTTCTACTACACAGAGTAATTTGGCAAAAAGATGCCTTCCTTGTCACAATTTGTGATCGTTACATCAACTACGTCAACCACCACTATCCTGGATGACTCACACTGTGGTATTTGATTGGTACCCAAACCCAGCCAACGGTACAAAATCACAATAACAGATGCGATGATACAGACTGAGAAGGTCAGCTGACATCAATTTGACTTGGAACACTTCAATACCCGTTAAAAAGGAAGATTTGTTATCCAATCCTACCAACAAAAGTAACTTCATCTCTTTACTACAGACGAAGCTTCGGGAGAATGGGATACAGACTCTTCAGGACATGATGCTGACTTCCTTGTTGTGAAGATTGCTGTGGAACATTCCTCTCACAGTTTTGTGAGAAGCTTTCACTTCCTTTTGATTGCTTCCACTCCTCCCACCCAAGATATTCTGCTGCTGACAACGGACGAGGGAAAACCAAAACAATGCCACTGTCCATCCAAAAGATGCAGCACCGTGCATTTGAACACATCCTGTTCTTACATTCATTTACCGGCTGCGACACAACATCTGCAACTTTCAGGAGAAGCAAGGTGGGCTTCTCAAAATTGTACTTGGAGTCAGAATTCATCAAGCAAGCGGCAATGATCTTTATAACCCCTCCTCTACTCACGGCGAGGTTGAAGAGGCTGGAAATAAATGTTTCCTGAAATGGTATGCGGCGCCAAAAAGACAGACCTTCCTTAACCAGTACCGCTTTTAGTCGTTCACAGGGTTGGTGGCAAATATGAAGCCTGACATCAGCTCCCTCCCTCCAACAGAGAACGCAGTTAAACAGCATTCCCAGTGCACCGATTGAGCTGCCCCCTGAATAATGGGGGTGGAAACATGAAGGAGAGACCCTGATGCCAAATACAACAAAAGATCCACCAGCGCCGGAGGTCCTTCTAAATATGATATTTTGCCGCTGCACCAGGGATTGTGCAATTGGCAAATGTGGATGCCGAAAAGCAATGCTGACCTGTTCTGCAGCGTGTCTCCGAGTCTCCTGCCAAGGGAGATGCCTCAATAGCGTGCCTGTTGCCGAGGACGACGATGACGACGACATAGAGCCCATTCAGCAAGAACCATCCAATACTGAGGATGAAGATGCCATGGATGAACAACGCTTGCGAGGACCCCCACGTCCAAGGAGGATGAGAATGTAACATGATGTTATTGAGAACAGTGATAACAATGAGATCTATAATTTTATGTGCTTAATGTAACGAAATAGAATAAACATTATGATTATAAAATACAATTATGTATTTTTCAAGTAATATGATTTTTACCTATTTTATTTAATAACTGGTTTTAAAGTGTGGTCACACATATTATTAGGCGAACGAACAAGTGTTGTGTGTCAGTAATAAGATAAAAACAGCTCTTTCTGAAAATGACAACATTTTACGAAAAAACTTCAAATTGCTGTAAATGTTGAACGGTTGAAGATAAATTTACATATGTCTATATATTCTAAAAGAAAATTAAATTCTTTACAACTTCTTTCGAATAAATTTTTTTCTTTGATGAATATTTTAGACGATATGAAGGAATGTTTGATGAAAAATGTGAGGTAAAATGATTTTTTTCGAAAATATCTACATTTGTGGAGCGAATAACTCGAAAATGGCTGGGATTTCGAAAATTACGTATAGAATAAAAGTTGTAGATAATTTTATCAGCTTTTACTTATTATCAAAAAATTTTCCTCTGCGGCGCACCGTTTTTGAGATATAAGCGGAAAACCGAAAATTGGGACCTCCCCCTCCCCCTCCCCCCCCCTAGCTCACCACCTAGACGTCAGGATTTTTAGTATGTTCACATCCTAAGCACCCTAAACAAGTTTCTGAAGGAATCGCTTAGGTCCCTGCTCACGCACTCTACACCCCCTTCCTTGACTGGACTAAAGGTTTCTGTATATACTGGTGAGCTCTGGCATTATGAAATTTGTATATAAAATTGCAATTGGTGCCACGCAAACTGTTTGAAAACTGAATGTACCGGGAGTGAATGTATGGAATGCGGGAGGAGGTGGCGGATGGGAGAGGGGTGAAGGATGAGGGAGGGAAGGGGAGGGGGACAAGGGAGGGGAACTCGGGAGAGGGGGCCCGCGGGATGGGTTGGGGAGGGGAACCCGGGAGGTGGGAGGGGAACTCGGGAGGGGGGAGAGGAAAACGGGTGGGGGTTTAAGGGATAGGGGAAGCCGGCGAGGGGAGTGAGGAGAGGGGAAGGGGACGTTGGAGAGGAAGGGGAGGCAGAAGGGGAACGGGACGAATGGGAAAGGACACGAGCTCTGGCATCATGAAATTTGTATAATAAAATTGCAATAAGTGGCACACGAGCTGTATGAGAACTGAATGTATCGGGAATGAATGTATGGAATGCAGGAGGGGGGAGGGGAACCCGGGAGGGTGGAGGGGAACTTGGGAGGGGAGAGGGGAATTCGAGAGGGGGATCCGCGGGAGGGAGGAGGTGATTATGGGAGGGGGGAGGGGAACTCGGGAGGGGGGATCGCGGGACGGAAAAGGGGGGGAGTAGAGTGAGGAGAAGGAAGGTGGAGGAGGAGTGGGAACGCGAAAGGGGAAGGGGACGCGGGAGAGGAAGGGGAGGTGGAAGGTGAACGGGACGAATGGGAAAGGACGCGCAGGGAGAAACAATTTCGTTATTAAATGGCAAAGGTTGGTACCCGGCATATATATAAATGCTAATAAATGAAAATGAATCGCCGAAATGTATGTACGCGCATAACTTCCGAACGACTACACCAAATTGGATAATTCTTTTTTTGTTGTGTTTGTTATTGCCAGGACAAGGTTTGTATATAACTACTGGTGAGCTCTGGCATTATAAAATGTGTATACTAAAAATTCAATGGGTGGCACGTGAGCTGTTTGAAAACTAAATGTACCAGAACTGAATGTATGGAATGCGGGAGGGGGGATAGGAACTTGGGTATTGGTGCCGCGGGTGGAAAGGGACGGGAACCAGGGAGGGGGAGGGGAACCTGGGAGGGGGGAAGGGAATTCGTGAGGGGAGTTGGCGGGACGGGGGAAGAGGAGTGGAGTGGGGAGTCGGAAGGTGGAGGAGGCGGAGTGGGAACGTTTGAGGGGAAGGGGACGCGGGAGAGGAAGGGGAAGCGGAAGGTGAACGGGACGAATGGGAAAGGACACGCAGGGAGAAACAATTTTTTGTTGAACGGCATAGCAACGCATGCCGTCACCAGCTAGTATATAAATGAAAATGAATCGCCGAAATGTATGTACGCGCATAACTTCCGAACCCATGCATGCCGGGTACCCGCTGTATATAATTTATTTATTTATTTATTTACGGACAAATAGTCCATTAACAATATAACAATAACACGAATAACAAGCGAGCCTAAAGGCCCGACCGCGTATTTACAAAACCTATACCGATTCAGTCGCGGTAACGACAATTTACATTTTAAATATACCTCTATATTGGTTATTTTTTATCACATTGCAAAAACAAAAAATGTTCTAAAATCTAGATAAAATAATCTTTCTGATGTGTATATTAGAAATTAATAATTTTATTTCTAAATATTTAAATTTGAATATTATTCCCATATATTGTAAATACACCTCTATATTGATAATTTTTATCACTTTGCAAAAACAAAAAAATGTTCTAAAATCTAGATAAAATAATCTTTCCAATGTGTATATTAGAAATTAATAATTTTATTTCTAAATATTTAAATTTTGATATTGAAAATTTAAAGCGACTCAAACGCGTTAGGGATTGTAAATACGCGGCCCGACCCGCCTAGCAATTGATCACTGTTCGCATCGATTACCGTTCGCATGTCATTTTTTGTAACCAGCACCACTTTTCGTAACAATCACCACTTTTCGTAACGATTCACCAGTTAACCCCATGTGTCGAGCATGCGTAAAGAAGTTTTACTTTAAAAAAATGGGGCATTTGGGACTCTTGTTTTTTGTATCGTATAATAAGGGACAAATAAAAACATTTATTTTTAAATATAAAACTTTTTGCATAAAAATATTCAATGAAAATGAAATTCGGTCAACCCTGTAGATTTTACGAACGTGAAACAAGGAATTCGTATGTATTTACATTTCGTTTCCAAAATATTATTTCAAACTGTTGTAATTCAGAGCGACGCGGACACGTCCTCGTCTGGCCACGTTTCGGACCGTAATGAACTGCGAAATTTTGTGTTTCGGCGCTATGATAAAATCGTCAAATGCGAAGCTGTTAATTAATTAAAATTAAATGCTTCCCAAAATTATTTTTCGGTCAAACTTATTTATGATTTGTCAATAATGTCTTAGCACAATAAGTATGTAAAAAAATATGAAATATATTAGTTTATAAGTGCGCAAATAAATACACAAATGGACCAATTTTCGTCAAGAAACACATGTACGTACATATTTTTTAATGATTTTATTGAAACTAAAATTAAAATTCTAATACATAACTTTGCTAGATAATGTATTGATTTATTTCACTGCATGATTACATTATTTGAAATGGGTGTGGTATAATACAAAAACTTTTTTGAAAATTTAACAAATCTGCCAACGACCTATGGAATAACCTTATTATACTAAAAATTTAAAAAAATTCTAAAAATATATTACATAACTATGCTAGATAAAAGAACAATCTTTCGAAATCCATTTATAATTTTTTGTGGAAAAGAGTCAATACGTCTAAAAACTTTTTTGAAAATGACATATTTCTGGGTTTCTCTACCTATGTCCTCTTAAACTATCTCATTCTCTCGCAGACTAACTCCTATAGATGTACATATGTGTTTATCTCTTTTTATTGTCGCTTTTTTGAGTTACAAATCATAATGCCGAGGCGCTAAAGAAGTTTTCACTTCAATAATTAAAAAAAAAAAACAATTGGGCTACCTGACAGATTATCAGAATTCTTATTATAAATCATATCTAGGTATACTATATAATATATATATATATAAAAATCTCGTGTCACGGTGTTTGTGGTCGCACTCCTCCAAAACGGCCCCACCGATTTTTATGAAATTTTTGAAGTAAAACTTCTTTACGCATGCTTACGGGAACCATTGACTTGGGGAGTAAGCTGGTGAATGCCTGACGATAGTGTTACGAAAAGTGTGATCGGGCGAGGCAAACGGTTGGGCATTTACGCACGCTTAACTTGGGGAGTAAAAGTTGGTGAATGCGTGACGAGAGTGTTATGAAAAGTGTGATCGGGCGAAGCGAACGGAAGTTGAGAGGGAGATATAAGATAGTGAAGCTTTATTTCAGTCGTGTGGTCTAAAGAACACTCGTTTTTTTAATGTATATTTGGTATGTATAAGAATAGGTCGTTAAGTATATTTCATACCGCTAGGTGATTAGGGTGTCCAGTCCTAGTTTAGGTTCCATATGTTTGTGTCCGCAAAACTCGGAAAGTAATCGAAGGATTGACTCAATTTTTGTGTATATCTGTTTCTATATATAATGGTAAGCTTTGGCGTTATGAATTTTGTATAAAAAAGTGCTACATGTGGTGCGCGAGTGGTTTGAAAATGTGTGTATTTCTATTTTAGTGGCAGGGAGGGAAGGTAGGAGGGGAAGGGTAACGAAGGAGAGTACCTAACGAGGGAGGGGGAAGGCGGGGAAGGTGGAAGGGGAACGCAGAAAGGGAAGGGGGCGCGGGAGGGGAACGGGGACACGTGGAAATGGACAAGCAGAGAGAAACAATATATTTCTTTGAAAGGCATTGCAACGCATGCCAGGTATCAGCTAGTTATTTATATTAATCATAATTTTCATCGGGACCAGCGGTTTCGCTAACTATAATTAATAAGACACCATTTTTTTTACACAATTGTGCGGTTACGGTAACCCAGAAAACTACAGAAATTAATTTCTCATCGCGTCTCTCACGAGAAGGTAAAAAACCTAAGTGTTTTAATGATCGTCAAATAATAAGTCCGCGGTACTTTCACTGCGAAGAGGTAAAACCATTGCACGACTTAAACCACGCTCAAATTCGAGGTAAACTGTCTTCCGCAGCATCTTAACAAAATTATAGTGACCGGACAACAAAACAATATACAACTCCAGCAACACCTTTGAATAGTCATTAAAAGTGATGAAAAAAAAGGTTAAGAGGGCATTACCAGAGAAAACCAGAAATATGTCATTTTCAAATCAGATTTTAGACGTATTGACTCTTTTCCACAAAAAAATATAAATGGATTTCGAAAGATTGTTCTTTTATCTAGCAATCGCATGTAATAAATTTTGAGAATTTTTTTTAATTTTATGTATAACAAGGTTATTCCATAGGTCGTTGGCAGATTTGTTAAATTTTCAAAAAAGATTTTGTATTATACCACACCCATTTCAAATAATATAATCTTGCAGTAAAATAAATCAATACATTATCTAGCAAACGCATGTTTTAGAATTTTAATTTTAGTTTCAATAATATCACTAAAAAATATGTACGTACATGTGTTACTTGACGAAAATTGGTCCATTTGTGTATTTATTTGCGCACTTACAAACTAATATATTTCAGGTTTTTTTAACATTCTTATTAAATTTAGACATTATTGAAAAATGATAAATACTTATAATCAAAAAATAATTACAAAAAGTACATTATTTTAATAGTTTTATCATCACGCCTTTCAGCATTTTTGGATGAAGGTATAAATTAAAGCTAATTTGGATTAAAATAAATTCGGTATTCAGTTATAATTTAAAAAAGCTGGTACGGAGAATAATTAATCTTTCTCATTGTAACCGCCCTGCACGATCGTGAGAACAACTTTCGACGAAATGTGGATTTTCGTCCGCTAGCTGGTTAAACGCTCTTAAATAGGTTACGTTAGGTTAGGTTCATAACTTTTAACTGAACTTATTATTTAGAGTACAAAAAGTAGATGTCATTTTGCTGTCCGATGATATTTTTTTCTATTAAAAGCAAAAAAAAAGAATCACACTTCGCTATTGATACCACTCTTACATGTTGCGACGGGATCACGTAATACGCGCGTTGTTTCGTGTGTTACCGTCCAGTTGAAATGAGACGAAGTGTTTATCACTTGACCCGCCTGGCTAATAAACTCAGTAGCGACGCGTGATGGAAAATATTTTTATTGTTTTTAATTGAAAAAAATATCAACGGACAGGAAAATGACAAGCTACAAATATGCTCAGGAATCGCTTGTTTTAAATATTTCGGGTACATATAGTACACGCCAAACTCTAAAACCGACCTGACGTTGATACCGACATAATCGTCGCAATAGTCGAGTTTAAGGTCAGAAATGCGGCATGCCTCCACGCCGACGCCCTTTTCTGTCGCACGTATGTTTTACGCATCTTTCTCTTTCGCTTTTTTTTTACAGTGAATACCGCACAAGAATCTCAACTGCTCCCGTCTGGAGCCAGTGAGACTATGGTTGTGAGGCTGAAGGTAGTGGGGAGGGGAAGGAGGTGGGGACGAGGAAGGTTGGGAAGCACCTGGCTATTCAGATCTGGTCACCAAACACGGCTAAAGCCATTTTCAAGCAACGTTTCAATTCTGAATGGTGGTCTTACACCTGGGCGATACTAATAGTATCTTCCACTCTGGAACATGCCGCAAATATACTATATATCATTTTAAATTAATTAATTGTGAAATAACACAAATTAATCAAATAAAATTTATTTGCGCGTGCCGGGTTCGAACCCGTGACCTCCGGATTGTGAGTCAAGAGTCTTACCCACTGGACTACGGAGGTCGCTTACGGTTATTGTAAAATCATATACCTGCGCGAAAATGGATCGTATTAAGTTCAGGCCGGCATTAAAGTTTGGCGTGTACTATACGTAAGTTTATACCCTGCGTATATGTTTGTGTCATTCATTATATATGTATATTTTCGTATATGTTTATTATGTTCACTCGGTCAAAGCCAGGTAATATGTAGGTAGGCATGATAGTTTATTTGCTTATCAATTTGCTTATCATATTGGTGATATTTGTAGATAATTTATTATTAAGTATTGTAGAATTGCCACTAACTTATTGCTGCTTTTATTGAGTCAAATAATCCAAAATTTGTCTATAAACCCGTGACCAAGACGTTACGTGGAGTATCCGGGCGGGAATTCCTTATAATTCCATTGTGTACTCGGTGCTGGTTGGTATACGAGTATTGGTAGAAGACAGTCTAGGAAGGCAGGTAGGTCCGGAGTATTAACTTACCTGCTGAGAGCTGTGAGCTGTGAGCTGAGGCCGGAGTTACGCTCGACGATTGGGAAAATTACCTCCTCAGCCTGACTACAGCTGGTGCCTACAGGTAGAAGTTATGCAATACTTGGCGAATATATAAATATTATACATAATGATGTATAATTTTGAGTTTGCTGTCAACTTTCCTAGATATGTTTTTTGTGATTTTTAAGTATATCTATTTCAGTTTCAATTTTGGTTTATGTATTTAAACGCCCATAGGGCTTCTTTATATAGTGCGGTACATGTTTTTGACAAAATACCTATCATAAAATTACATAGTATAAAATGAAGTCGCTCAAAATGTATGTGCGCATAGATATTTTAAACTACGCAACGGATTTTCATGCGGTTTTCACCAATAGATAGAGCGATTCAAGAGGAAGGTTTATATGTATAATACATGCTTGTTATGGTAGAAAAAAGCCGAGAAATTCAAATATTCAATTCAGGCAGCTGGCAAGCGGGTGGTGTGGATTTTATAAAGGTTGGGTAACGGCGTTGTGTTTCGTTAGCCACAGCAACGTGTGGCCGGATCTGCTAGTAAAATATAAGAAACAAAATATAGGTTCCATAGAATATAAGAGTTGAAACAAAGTAGGTAGTAACGGGTAAGTTAAGGGGCCATCCATAAATTGCGTCACACAAATTTCATGATTTTTTTTATCCCCCCCCCCCCCGTCCCTGTCACACATCGTCACATTCGTGTGACCCCCTCCCCCTCTAGTGTGACGTCACATATTTTGCAATTTTACATCTAAAAAAGTTTTGCGTTTTAATGATTTAGATTTTTACATGTAACGTCTCTGAGCTGATGACCCCCCTTATAATACCCCTTGTCACACAATGTCACACTTCTCTACCCCCCCCCCCCTTAAGATGTGACGTAATTTATTGATAGCCCCTAAGTTAAAATGGAAATAAAAGTATTTTATGAAATAGATAGACAGATACATAGATAAAACGTAGCTAAAAATAGTTGGCACGTACGTCATTTGAAGTTTGCCGAATTCAAATTGTCGTCAAATATATCCATATTGTTTAAATATTTGTTGCCAAGACTATGTAAACGGTGTATTGAAGAATGCAAACTATAGTTGGAATGAGATATATGTATTAAAATGTTAATATTTGTCTAGTTGTTCGTGTAGGTACATGGAGGATTTCTCAACAATCGAATTCAGAGTTATTTAATTTTGGTGATGGATGAATGTAACTAAACCTTGGAAGCGGAAATTAAACCTTCCGACATTCGATCTGCTGTGTTGAAACACTCATACGCATTCTATAAAGTGACTTTCTGTCGATGACAATGAACTCTGTTCAAATACAATATTGTATCGGTGATTCAAACCAATATTGTAGTTGTTAGTCTTTTTTGGAAGAGTTGAGTTTTTACACGGACTAAATTATTTATTCACTAACTGTTACCCGCATGCGTTGCATTGGCCAGCCTGCAGAGAAAGAGAAGAAAGAAAGAAAAAAAGAAAGAAAAAAAAGACACGGTAAAAAAGCAATTACATAACTGTTCTCAATTACACACCATGGTAAAAGATTGTTAATTCGTTTTTTGAAATATGTGAGACTGTTTGCGTAGATATCTAGAATATTCATATTACTTATTGCGGTTCACGACGAGTTCATCGAAAACGAATTCATCGAAAATCAATTCATCGAAAGCAAATTCATCGAAAACGAGTTCATCGAAAACCAATTAATCGAAAATCAATTCATCGAAAACCAATTCATCGAATGATATATTCATCGAATCGCCAATTCATTGAAAAAATATATTTTGTTGATATTTGAGAGAAATGCCGAGCGGACCGAGAAGTTAAAAAAGCATTGGTCAACCTAAACTAACCTAATCTAACCTAACTTAACCTATTTAACCAATTTTTAAATATTTTTTTATCATCATTCTGACCTTTCTGAGTTGTTTACGAGTTGGTTTCATTATGAGTTGTCTGGTCATCGTTCCTTAGATATCCCTTTTTTGCAGTATCCGACAATCGGAAATCGAAGAGATAACCTATAAATTTTACATTGTCACTACGAAACTGACAGTTGCCAAACACATTTAACTCAGTTAAACAGATCCTTTTGGGTATTTAATTTTGAAAACTCTAATATATACAAAAAAATGTTTTTCGTTGAATTGGCGATTCGATGAATTGATCATTCGATGAATTGATTTTCGATGAACTCGTTTTCGATGAATTTGCTTTCGATGAATTGATTTTCGATGAACTCGTTTTCGATGAATTTGCTTTCGATGAATTGATTTTCGATGAACTCGTCGGTTACCCTTATTGCACGACTTGAAAAAATGGTAAAATAATTCAATTACCGCCATCTACGAACTAGCATATTATTATAAATTATTTTAAGTTTACCCTAAAATCGATAAATTCGCACCTAGAACACTTAAAATCTTGTTTGTACGGAAGAAATAGCTACCTTCAGAACCTTTTTTAGAGCACGCAGTTAGTAAATTCACACTATTTTGTAATTTGTCTGGTACGGTAGGTACGTACCCAGAATTGCCAGTATCCCACAGATAGTGTAGCCAGTAATTTGCAAGTAGTAGGTAAGTATACCTAGCAAGGTAGGAAGGAGGAAGGAATACTAAACATTGTCTCAGCGGATGAATCCATTCATGAATTTTCCGCCCCGCCGCGCTTTTGCAGATTTTTTGTTTGTTTATTCGGATTCGGTACGTTTTTTACTGCGTGCGCATGCGTGAAGCTATGATTTTTATAAATATTGCCAATATTAGTTTTTCTGAAATTTTTAATAATAATTTTCTGTTTGATTGCAAATCAGTTAAGCCGGGATCCCACCTAATCTATTTCATAGAATCTATGAAATAAATCAGTGAGAACCATAGACATATGAATATTAATAGACCTGCCCTAAGCGATAAAAGCGTATTATTTCCCCCTCTCCATACCGGTTCCATTGGAACCGGCTGGGATCGAGTATGGCTTCGCGTGAATCTAAAAAATGTGATGTCATCATTCTTCTGCGAGCCAGCGTCGAGCACTCATCGGTGCATTTTACGAAATAACATGGCAAAAATAGTGGCTTGTGTTTTAAAAACGTGTAAAAATAGAAGTGAAAAAGAGAATAAATCCAATTGTCGTATTACATTCCATAGGAAAGCATTATTTTACTTTATTATATTTAAGCTTATTCAGATCACATAATATGGTCGTTTTTGTAACACACACTATCACTCGAGACACATGGCGTGTGCTCCTCGCTGATTTGTGGGGTAAGTAAATTATGAAACATTTGTAAAAGTGTCTTAACTAAATACGTCAACAAAATATTGGACTATCAAAATAGGCGAACTTTACTTTGCTGTATTTAGAATTTGTAAATTTGTTCATTTCGCGGCGAGCAATTCGCGCTCCCATGTAAAAAGGTCTATTCATTAAAGAGCAGAGTTTACTTTTAAGAACTAAATGGTGATATTATAATGCGAGATGCCCATATACTCCCAGATTGAGTTATTGACGAATCACATATCACCGAATTCATCTTCCCGCTCTGCGCCCCGCTGTAGTTGGTTTCTTCCCCTCACCTTTATGTTCTGGTCTATTAACATTCATATGTCTATGGTGAGAACAGATTTTTTTAAGAGACAGAATCGAAACCCAAAGTTGAATCGACTTTAACTCTCGTTACATTAATTTACCATAGATTCTCATAGAATAATTCAGTTTGGAACGCAGCATTAGTTTTCCCAAAAAAGACGTAAAATCGACGCTTTGGAATAACGAGGTTCCATGTGTTGCGGTAACGTCATTTGATAATGATCCACCCCTCATACCCTTTTCCTTCCCAGAACTTTCTCTCCTACTTTTCCCTAAAAATACACTCCACACAGCACCCCCTACACAGACACAGGCCCTGAGGGAATTTTTTTCCTCAGAGCCACCCCTGCGGAGCTAATATAAAAAAAACGCAGTGCGAAAATCGCAGATTTTGACTTAAAACTAACTAACTAACTAACCATCACGCTGTTTACCCGCAGGGGTAGGCAGAGAGGACGGACCGCCAAACAACTCGGTCTTGGAACACACTCTTTGCTTCACTCACATTCATACATCGTCTCATACATTCTCTTCTATTATTCTGACTTTTGACATGGCCCGACTCAAATATCTGATTCACTTGATCACGCCATGTCTTCCTCGGGCGTCCCCGACTTCTTCTACCATTCACATTCGCGTCGTATATTCTTCTTACACTACTTTCTTCTTTCATTCGCTCTACATGCCCAAACCATCTCAGGGTCCCTTTCTTAATCTTACTCATTATGCTTACATGAGCCGTACATTCTTTGCGGATATCCACATTTCTCACACGATCATACATTGTTTTACCACACATACGTTTCAGGGATCTCATTTCAACAGCATTCAGTTTACTTTCATCCTTCCTCTGCCAGTTCCATGCCTCACTGCCATACATAAGGGTAGGTACCAGGACTCCGTTGTGGACTGCTAGCTTCGTTTCCTTCGACAGTGTTTTATTAGCGCCAATGGCATTCAGTCCACCATTAATGGAGTTACCGACTAAAAATGCCTTAAAAATGCAGAAATATCCTTGAATTCACCGGGCAGTAATTATAAGATATTTAATATGTTTTTATATAAAAAAAGAAATATAACGAACTCTTTTATACTATTTACGGAAAAAACGCTAATGTTGTCGAACTCTGCTGCTCGCTAAATACGCTATTTAAAAAAAATAACACTTGGTTTCAACTTAAATACTTACTACATGAAACAAATATTTTTGTACAAAAGTTCTATTTATCTCAATCAAAGCTAATACGTTTGAAGCTTAGGAAATACCTACACATATTTCGCCGACTTAAATAATTGTTTCCAATTGCAATTAAGTTGAAATCAAATTATATTAAAAAAATACGTGTGAGCATCGGAATTCGGCTATTTTATTAATAAAACATCTGCAGATATATTGCAGTTGTTTGATTTTGACAAATATTAGGTCCTTACATATGAAATTGCCGTTTTGTATGGGAGGAACATAAGGTTGATTTTTTTTTAAATAGAATATATTTATTTAATCAAAGTATGTACCATTGTTATCTATGCACTTTTGTCATCTCATAGGTAGTTCATCGATCCCTTTACTAAAAAAACCATTTGGACGGGAATCAATAAAATCTTTGAAGGCGGTTTGGACTTCCCCATCGGAGTTGAATTTTTTCCCTTGCAAGAAGTTATCCAAATTTCGAAAAAAATGGTAATCTGTTGGGACAAGGTCCGGAGAGTACGGTGGATGACTTAGACATTCCAATTGAAGCTCCTCTAATTTGGTAGCCGTCTGTTGTGCAATGTATGGTCTAGCATTCTAACGTGCGTTTGTTGATTTGCTTCACTCAATTCGTGAAGTACCCACCTTTCAAGCTTTTTCACTTTCCCAATTTGCTTCAAGTGGATTAAAACAGTTTTATCACTAACACCGCAGCCTGCAGCTAACTCGGACGTGATTTGCTATGGATCCGCTTCCACAATAGCCTTCAATTCTTCATTATCAACTTTGGTCTCCGGGCGCCTACGGGGCTTGTTCTGCAGGTCGAAATTTCCAGAACGAAAACGTTGGAACCAAAAACGCACTGTGTTTTCTTTTGCAGCACCGTCGCCATACACATCATTAATCCTTCGAGCCGTTTCTGCGGCACTGGTGCCACGGTGGAACTCGTACTCGTAAATAACGCGATATTTCAAGTTTTCCATTTTGTAAACTAAGTGACGCAAAGAAAAAAAACAATTAAGGAAAAAATAAATGAATTATAATTTTCGAAACACAAATACATGAGTATATAGCTGTATAAATTTGAATTTGGAATTCCTAACCAAAGAGAAGATATTTGAGATCAAAGATGCCAGTACGGCAAAACGCCAATTTCATATGTAAGGACCTAATATTTGATAATTCATCAATTTTTCTCAAAACATGAGAAATGCAGATAAGTTTCTTTTGCATTACAAGGCCGATATTTTAAATTGTTTTGAAAGGATGTATTTTTATTGTGTCATAATTACTGTGTTTCTGTAGATATCTAATTTAGCATAATGAGGTCAGCAGAGCGACAATATTCCGTCACGATTGTCGCACCTTTTTACTTTATCAAAAAACTTGTTAAAAATGAGAGTAAGAACATGGACAAGAAATAATAATACGAAATTATAATAATAATTTCAAAAGAACCAAAAAAGCCAACGGTTGGCCAATTTTGGTTTATGTTTTCAATAATTGCACTAAACAGTGCTAAATATTACATTTTTACGGTAACCTAAATACGAGGCATGTTCAGAAAGTAAGTGTACTGATTTTTTTTTTTTTGAAAAAGAGATACAAGAATATTATTGATACACTTGTTGACTATTTTTTCAAATAATCGTCAACCCGTTCAATGCATGTGGTGAGCCGTGGCACAAGTTTCTTTATGCCCTCCTCGAAGAATTCTCCCGCCAGCTCCTTTCCCCATTTCAGAACCACTTTCTGCACCTGCTCGTCGGTTGAAAATTTATTTTCATCCGTACATGCCTTTAGGAAGGTGAAAAGATGATAATCTGAAGACGCCAAGTCAGGGGATTTCGGGGGGTGGTTCAAATCGTTCCAACCAAATAAGTCCAAGAGCGTATTGGTGGCTAAGGCTGTGTGAGGACGGACGTTTTCGTGAACAAGCACACTTCTCTGGTCAGCATTCCCCTTCTTTTGTTTTGAATACTCCTTTTCAGTTTTTTAAGGTATCACAATATTGTTGTGCATTCTGAGGCAGAAATTTGACCAAAATAATGCCTTTTCGGTCCCAAAACACTGAGGCCATGATTTTTTTGGCCGAAATTGTGGTTTTCAATTTTTTGAAGGATGGGGACAGATGGGGCATTGATGTGACGCCACTTTGACGACTGATTGTTTTCCCCAGTCGTGTAATGAGTTACCCACTATCATCTCCATTCAAAATAGAGCTCAGAAATCCTCACCTTTTTTTCTTGTAGGTGTTATTCCTTTCGTGAGTAAAAAGCGGATCACAGCACTTGGCCGCATTTTTTGCCGACATCTTTCACGCAACTGGACACTATAACGTGAGTTTATGTACTACAATGTTCCTGCGATGCTTGTTCTGATCAGGAGACCCCTTTCTACCACTCAATGTTGCCAACCCTCAAAAAACTAAAAACCACCGCCCGTTATGATCACAGTACACTTACTTTCTGAACATGCTAAGTAGTTCAATATTTTTTTGGATTTGATATAATTGTTTCCATTTTGGAACCGGTGTCAAAAAAGTTATTCACATAGCACTCTTTTTAGGGTGAATTGCCTTAAACAAAAAAAAGTTATTCATTGAATTTTTTGTCTACTTGCCAATTAAAATTTCATGTTTGTTACCTCCTACTCCGTGTACGCAACATTCGTTTTGTCACAAAGACAATAACAATAATTATATTACCTACTTATTGTGTTTTTGTGCCTGTTGTGTCAATTGAGTAAACAGGTTGTTTTATAATCATGCTTCTTGTAGGTAAGTACAGGTTCGTCATATCTCGTGACAAAACCATTCGTTACTTGTATAGAAAGTACGCCTTTACCGCCTTTTTACATAAAATGCGTTATACAATAACTTTACAGATCGACACAACTTACTTTGCAGACGGTGGCTTGCAGACTCTGTACGTTCAGTTGCTCTTTTGACTTTCCGCACTAAATTCTGCACAGTAAAATGAAATCTCGGCGTGGGCAATTAAATGTTATTTCATTGAATTACACATGTCATTTCATATTAATTAATATGGCTACCGCCTTACTAATAAAAAAAAATACTTCCCAATCGTTTAACGATGTATTAGTTACACATTGAATGAAAACTGTACAAGCTCTTTTTGGAATTATTACTACAAACTTTAACTTTCTGCGAAAGAACTTGCGACGTTGCATACTGACAGATTTTGATTATTTCTAATAAATATTTTTTTACTTGACTGTTACCGCGTGAATTTAACAAGAATTCCATGAAAGTTGTGTTTTTAATAAGGGAACGTACCCATACTACGTGACCCCCTTTTTGCAATTTTTAACCCCCTCTCCCCCTCGGTGACCACCTGTAGTATATTCCAAGACCCCCCCCCCTCCCTCTACAGTTTTCTCGTAGTAATTCATAAATACGATTTTGAATCATTTCTTGCTAACAAAAAGTAAAACAAAAAAATATTTGGCTTATATTTGTCTTTATTATTACCGCGCTTTCTGCGTGAAGTCAAGAGTGCATGCATACCTATTATTACAAGTGGAAAAAATATTATCAAAATAAAACTTCTGTCAAAATTTAGATTTCTAGATTGACTACGTGATAAAAACCTAAGCCACCCTCCCTCATTGTCACCAAGCGTGGTATTTTGAAGATCCCCCTCCCCCCCTGAACGGGTCACGTTGTATGGGTACGTTCCCTAACATAAATACCTTGTGCATGTGCAGGTAAATATAAATTCTAGAAATCAACGTTTATATTTTGGAAACAATTAACTAAAAATTATTATTTTTTGATTACTTAATAATTATAATAATTTGTATACAATTTTTTTTTCGTATAAACGAAATAAAAAGTGAACTGACGGTTTTCTTGCAGGTTCCCTACATAAAACGATTGTGTTTTAAAAATTTCGTATTTCCCTAAATTTTTCGACGTTTGGAGTAAAAGCGTGTATTTTTTACAAACATTGTATAAACAATGTTTACGGGTTTAAATGACTGTTAAATATCAGTTTAGATAATTTAATGTATTAGTAAGGTTCTCATAAATACGGTTGTTTATCATATTTACACCACTTTTCGCTGAAAGTATATTATAAGTAAAAATTGCGGAGTGATGCGAGTATATGCTCTCATCATCGCCCTTGTAAAAGACCACCATTCAGATTTGTAACGGCTTGAAATGGCTTTAGCCGTGTTTGATGACAACATCTGAATAGCAAGGTATTCCCAGCCTTCCTATCTCACGTCTCCCTACCCTCCCCACCCCCTCTGTCTCACAACATGCCCCGATCGGGGATGATACTAGTCCCACTGGCTCCGGAAAGTTGGGAGCAGTTGGGACTCTTGTGCGGTACTCCTATAAAAAGATATTATGTAAGCTCGCTTCAAACGCCCTAAAAATGACAAATTATCAAAATCCAGCTAGTGTGCTTACAATTTCCAACACAATAGGCCACTTGCATGGACTTCATAACGACTTGGAAAAAATCGTGTGGATACAGTTTTTTACTAAGATTACGAAAATGTTAGTAAAAATTTTTAGAAAAGTAAAGTTTTTTTTTATTTTTAAATAAATAAATCCATTATTTAGGCTCGTGACGTCACTACATGAAAATGTCCCGTCGCCGAGAATGTTCCTATTAATTTTATAAAATTCCACACTGATTTATTTTTTTATATGGCATCACTTTGATTTCAGACGAATTTTTTAATTCGTTCACTAGATTTATTGTTTGTTCTCCGCGAACTTATCATTTGGTTTGATTTTTTGACAGATGTTCTGAAGAGAACCCCGTACAATTAATGGGTACGGGGTTCTCTTCAGAACGTGAAGATGATGTCGGTACATGTTTTAGAGGTATATTGATTATGGTGCTGATTTTAAAAAATAAAATTTTTATAATATTCTTATTATTATTACAATTTACAATTTCAAGTATATTACATTGAATTTAGTAATATAGACGCTGTACATTATATTGATTTATGATCAATAAGATGGATCAAGGAAAAAAATATTTATGAGATGTAATATTTTTGGTATGCCTCGTTATTCTCCTGTGCCATTCGTGCGGAAAACGTTCTTTTTTTTTAAATGATTTTCGGCTATGTAATTATCGTTTTTTCACACCTATAAAATTATGTCCCGTCTTTCCGGTTTATAAAAAATGGTCTGATTTTTCGGTTTGAAATTTTCAAAAAATCCCCAGGGTTTCAAAAATACGATAAAAAAAATAAAAAAAATACAGAATGTCTTAGAATATTTGCCTGAACCGGAAAAAAATTTAAAAAATGTGATGCAAGTGGCCTATTGTAATCCGGCAAAAGCAGACAGGTACTTACTTACATAAATGGCGTTTGGTTATTTAAGCCACTAGGACGCGCTTTGTTCCGCCATTATTAACATGACAAAAGTAAAATTGTCTGACGTAATACGAAAAGTATTGTTGAACACAAATGTACACGAAGTACAATGTCGTAAGTACTTATTCCATAAGTACTTATTCACTAAATACAGTAGTTACCTCTCTTTACACATTTGGGTTATTTTTGCAAAGGCTGCTTAAAAATTGTAGATACTTAATTTTTAATAATATCAACTGTGGTAAGATTTTTTAAAGGGAAAACTTCTTTGGCATCGTTGTGATTTGAAACTTGATGAAACGAAAAATAACGACACTAAAAAGAGACAAACACATACATTTATAGGATTTGTCCTGCGAGAAAATGAGAGGTACCGCACAATTTCCATTTAGTTACAAATAATAATTGCCAAAGTTGTCTCTAAAATGATCAAAAATCCAATTATTCATGTGGCCTTAATTCTCAGATGTGATAATATATTTTATGGCGGAATATAATATCGAATAGGTATTCTACTAGATATTTTATATTCTTTATTTTATATTTTACTAGCTGGTTCCCGGCATGCGTTGCTATGACATTTAATAAAGAAATGGTTTTTCCCTGCGGGTCCTTTCCCATCCTTCCACCTCTCCTTCCTCTCCCGCATCCCCTTTCTCTCTCGCGTACCCACTCCGCCTCCTCCACCTTCCCTCTCCCCACTTCACTCCCTCCCTTCCCCCGTCCGCGAATCCCCCTCCCCCCTCCCGCGTTCCATACATTCATTCCCGGTACATTCAGCTTTCAAACAGCTCGCGTGCCACCTATTGAAATTTTTTTATACAAATTTCATAATGCCAGTGCTCACCAGTAGTTTTATACGAACCTTGTCTTGACAATAACGAACACAGAAAAAAAGGAATTATCCAATTTGGTGCAGTCGTTCAGAAGTTATGCGCGTACATACATTTCGGCGATTCATTTTTATTTATATAGATAGAAGATAGATAGAAGAGAAGATAGAAGATAGATAGATAGATAGATAGATATTCCATTTAAACGGTTCCACGCCAACTCAGAACCACTTCAGAAAGGTCATTAAAAGCTATGAAAATATAATTTTAAAATAGCCGGTAACCCTAACCTATCTTAACCTATTTAATCATTTTTTATTATAACTCTTAATGACCTATCTGAGGTGGTTCTGTGTTGGTTTCATTCTGAGTTGGCCGGTCACCGATTTAAACATGTAATTCATTTTAATAAGGTTTATCCTTAACAAAATTTTGGATGAAACAGAATCTTACAATGCCTTGATGTTAGAGCTGGCCCCCTAGCATAGCAACGAAGATCGTCAACGAACAAACAAAAGTTTACGAAAGCCAAATAAAACTTATTAACGACGATTTATGACTAAACTAGCTGACCCGGAGAACTTCGTACCGCCTCAGAATAATAAGTGTTGTGTTAACTTATTAAGTGAATTAAATTCAGTTTTTTCATTAAGTTAAAAATTGCATAATGAAGCAATTATCGATCCGCAACTATCCGTGTTTGGTTTTTGTCAGTGTCAGAGATGACGTTGTGTACGGATTTATATATTTTTTTCAACTTACTTACCGGAATTGCGTTTCATTTTCATTATACCTGGGAGGGAGATTTATTATAATTATCGTATTTTTCCTTTGGAGGGGTGCAGACATACGTTCACTGTTTGTCTCATTTTCGACAGTTGACATTTAGTGTGTAGGAAAGAGGGGTAGCATTACATGTTTAAGAACAAAAGAGAAACAATCAGCGTATTGACATTTGACGTTTTTGAATTTTTGGAATTCACTCACTACTCAATATTATACTTATCACAATATTCCTACAGATCTTTTAAAATATGAGAATTCGTTTCGTACAAAATGTATGAATAAAAGATTTTTCTTCATAATTATTTTTTTCGTGATTTTTCCGATGTTTTAATAGCTATTCAGGGTCTCAGACAAATCTAACAAATCAAAGATCATAAAAATTGATGCAGCCGTTCTCGAGTTGTAAATGGTGTAACTAACACGACTGTGTTTTATATATTATAAAGATTGGCGATCTGCATTCGTACTTGGAATCGATAAAACCGTACATTCTAGCGAGCGAGATTTCCGGTTGTTCGGTTTTCGATTAGTGCGATCATCTCCAGAAAAGTTTCCACAAAAAAACTCTACACATAAACACGCTACAAGGGTTTCAGAAAATTTATTAATACCAAAAGCAAACAAAACAATTTTCCAAAAAGGACCCTTTTACATGGCCATTAAAGTATACAACAACCTTCCACATGATATTAAACAAATACAAGATACACTCAGATTTAAGTCATCACTAAAAACATTCCTTCTGAACAGGTCTCATTACACATTAAGTGAATACCTCACATAGGTACAACTGTTTTTATATTTATGTTTATATAATAAATTAAAACCAATTCACTTTGTATTACACCACTTTTATATTTATATTTCATTTGTGTTCAAATCTGTACAACATGTTAGGTTAACTGGAAGAAATAGGATATAGGTACCTATAAGTTATACCTTTTGTACTAAATGTAAATTTTGTACAATAAATGATTTTGATTTTGATTCAGCCATTCGATTTAATTAATATCATACCTCCAAATATTAATATGGAAACACATGAGCTGCTTACTTCGGTTTAAAGCCAACGAATCTACCTAAATTTCACCGTTTATCCCATATTTTTGTTTTATAAATTTAAAAAAAAATCTTTAAATTTATACTTCCCTTTAATTTATAAAAATCACCTACCCAAATTCGAGTAGCTAACGCTCCAGTGGTTGGCAATACGACCGTGCAAGGCCCCTAGTTATACGTAGATATGACATTCATTGGTCATGTCAATAGTCGGAATTACAGAATGTTATGAATAAATGTGAATGAAACAAAGCATAGATATCAAGACAGTTTTGATTGGCTATCTCATCCTCTCTGCTTACTTGTGAAGTGTAATGGTGGTTATCTAGTTAGTTAGACACAAACCAAATGTAAAAAACGAGTTCAACGTCAGTACAAACTCCACGATAATAATGTTCATGGAGTCATTACCATATTATGAACGAACACAATCATATCCTTGAACCCCTTGCTGTAGAATGGTAGGGGAGTCTCGCTCCGGTGAACCAAGGGGGGAAAAAGAGGAGAGCAGAAAGGGGAAGGATGTGACGTCACGGAGCAAGGCGCCATTCTTAGTGGGAGTCCGACCAACACGAGATTAAAATGCTTTGAGGCAATTTAAAATTATGTACACTTCAACCGTTTATTTTCAAAAATTGATTTAAAAAAATAGTAGTCCCAGAGAGAGGTCGAACGTACGTCATCGACGAAAAATCTTCCTTATCTTAGGTCTTGTATGAAAGTCACGTACGACCGCTCTCTACGATTATTTAATGTACCATTGGAATAAATTAAAATTTTGGGCAAAATTGACTTTTATGCATAAAAAATCTAACGTTTTATCCTATTTAAAACCCTTTCCAAAATAGGTCCAGCTTCTTCGTTCACAGATAATTATGCAAGAAAGTTTTATGTAAAACTCTTAAATTTATTTTTTTAGAACAACTTAGCATCGTGTGCATGCTATTTAAATTAGTTTTATCTGCCATGGAGAAAATATTTTTGGAGCAACATGGTTTCATTTGCGTTGTTCTTCGAGCTCATTCTCCTAGAATAGGGGTCGGCAAACTAAAGAAACAGGATAACAAATATATCAGAAAGCCATATTACATTATTGGTTTGTAATCCGGTGGAATTGCAATTTAATTTATTTATTTATTGTTTCTTTACACTGTAGGTAAAAATGTTTACAATACAATTTGTTACCTCACTTAGGACAAGCCTGTGTTGAGGTTAACAATAATTATACAAGTTAACAAAATAACACAAAATTATACAGATTTTGAAAGAACAATATTGTTGTATTTCTTACAGATTGAGATTATGGGCACCTACTAAATTGATGGCGCTAGGTAGTACATTAATGTAGACTTTTAGGGTGACCATAGTTTTGAGATCTGATTTAAAATAAAATAAAATAAAGTATTTTTTTGTTTGGTTTTTAAGTTTTTAAGGATTAAGTTGTAAATAATAAATATATGTATGTATATAATTTAACATGCTATAGATTTGGCAGGAGGAAGATGAAAAAAAAACAGTTTAAGCAAAAATAAAAATTATTTTAGCTTATTTCATAAACATACTCATTTAGCTAATAATTTAGAAAGGACAAAGTAGAGAAAATTAATTGGCAATCCTCGACTAACACAAATAATTTAAGATTCTTTTTAAAAGTGTTCAAGGAATTAGATGACTTAATATGTTCTGGAAGGCTATTAAATATGAGTGGAGCTTGATAAAAATAATTTCTTTGACCAAAAGAAGATTTAGTTTGAATTGCCATAAAATTCAGACCAGAGCCAATTCTCGTAGTACGAATTTGCTGTGTTCTTTCTGCAATATTAATATTATTAAAAAATCTACAAAGCGTTTGTGTAATATATAACTGTTTTACGTTCATTACATTACATTCCTTAAAAAGTAAATGAGTTGGATATTTAATTTTTTTCTTGAACATAACTTTAAGAATCATTTTTTGGGCAATATTAAGTGGTTCTATATAAGTCTTTGCGCAGGATCCCCAGCACACTATATTATAAGAAAGCAGAGACTGGATTATTGCAAAATAAGCAGTTTTTAATTTTTCTTTGTCTAGTATATGTCTCAGTTCTTTAAAGATATAGGTAAGTCTCCTAGTATTATTTACTAACATATTAACATGATCATTCCATCTCAAGAATTTATCTATTTTTACACCAAGGTATTTGATGCTGACTACATTTTCTAAAGGGTTGCAGTTACATGTTTGAAAACAATTGTGAATAATCAAGTTGTGAGTTTCGGAAGGCTGACTTTTACTTGAAATGCTAAAAGTGATAAATTTGGTTTTTTGTGCATTCAAAGTTAATATAGTATTGTTTAACCAACTATTTACCACTCTTAAACCTATATTACTTTTGTTGAAAGTTTCATTCCAAGTTTTTCCCTCAAATATTAAGGCAGTGTCATCTGAAAAAACTAACAATGTTACCAGGAATATTCGGACTACATAAATCATTTATATAAACAAGAAACAATATTGGCCCAAGCACACTACCTTGCGGGACTCCAAAGGAGATTGATTTACCCTCGCTTAACATCTTATTTATTTCCACTTGTTGTGTTCTGTCACTAAGATAAGATCTGAACCAGCCCATTGCTGTATTATTAATGCCTAAAGATGATAATTTTTTAAGTAGCAATTCGTGGGAAACAGTGTCAAATGCTTTTGATAAATCCAAGAACACCGCTATGGCTTTGTTGCCATAGTCCAGCGCTCTTGTAACTTTGGTCAATACCTTTAAAACAGCATCACTCGTACCTTTATTTGCTCTGAAACCGAATTGATTGTCGGAGAGTAATTTGTATTTGTCTAAGAATGAAACTAATCTTGACTTGGCCAATCTTTCTATCAATTTTGAGAGAGTATTGAGCAAAGATATGGGTCTGTAATTGTTAACCTCTAGGTGATCACCACCTTTGAAAAAAGATACAACCTTAGCATTCTTACAATGAGTAGGAAATATGCCACTCTTAAAACTAAGGTTAACAATGTGAGATATGGGACCAGCCAATACAGAAACATGCTGCTTGTATACCATGATACTTAAGCCATCAATACCACAGGAAAAAGGCATTTTTAATTCATTTATCACTTTTGAAACTTCATAAATGCTAGTAGTTTTAAATTCAAAGCTCTCTCCTGAAAATTGAGTACAAGGTATAAAATTGTTAACAAGACACATTTCGGTAGTTTTATTTTCACTGCACAATTGTTTTGCGAATCTTGGACCAATACCACTGAAGAAGCTATTTACGTGATTAGTGATTATATTTGGATTCTCTTCCATTGAGATGATATTGTTATTGATTTTTAATTTTTTTATAGACACTTGCTCCTTTTGTATATTTACAGCCTCCTTTATAATCTTCCACTGTTGCTTGGTATTTCCATTGACGTTATCCAGTTTCCTTTTGTAATATGCTTGCTTTATATATTTTATAATTTTTGTACACCAGTTTCTATATCTTTTGTAATAAGCAGTTGAATATTATTTGAATCTGCTCGACATTTGTTGTGTAATTTGTCTCGGGTTCTGAGACATTTAATAATTCCATTATTTATCCAAGGTTTTAAATATTTCATGTTATGCTTTACACTTTGTACAGACGAACAACTTTCCACATGCATTTTTAAACATTTTATGAAATTTTCAGTAGCTAAATTAACATCTTGTGATGACAGTACTGACTGCCATGATTCTTTGTTTAATTTGACTTTCAAAAGATTGTTATCGATGACGGTTTTCAAGTTTTCATTATCATTTTTATTTAGTGTAAAGCTCATAAATCTCAGCAATATCACATCATGATCTGTTATGTCGGTAGTGAAGACATTGATGTCTGAAGAGCCACAGAAACCTATCCAAAGGGACGCATGCGGCCCTGGATCCTGGATCCGACCCCTGTCCAGAAGAGAAAGAGCAGAGCAGAACATATATTGTAGTAGAATTATTCTTAGGTTTAAGAGCGTTGTCATTTATATCGAGCCGCAAAGAATGCAAGGCTGATGTAAGCGTAATGAGTAAGATCAAGAAAGGAACGCTCCGATGGTTTGGGCATGTAGAGCGAATGAACGAGGAAAGGAGTGTAAGGAGAATGAATATATGACGCAAATGTGAATGGTAGAAGAAGTTGGGAAAGCCCGAGAAAGACATGGCACGACCAAGTGAATCAGATGCTTGAGTCGGCCCATGTCAAGTATCAGAATAACAGACGACTATTAATGAGACAATGTATGAATGTGAACGAGGCAAGGAGTGTGTGCCAAGACCGAGTTGTTTGGCAGTCCGTCCGCTTGGTAAGATAAATTTGGGGCACTTCGTATATTCTTTTCAAGTAACGTGAGATTTTGCTGGACCCTCCCCCCCCGTTTGATCTCTCGTGATTAATGTATGCCCCCTTATTTGTCATGCAAAAGAACATAGCATTCTTATTTTTTTTCTATGTACAATAACCACTAAAATGTAAAAAAAGACTAACTTTCTACTACAACACATAAATAATTGTCACAATTAATCATAAACACGTAAATACCTCAGCACAGGTTCTCCTAGTGAGGTATTTATGAAACATACAATATTACCCACACACAGTAATAATATATTTCTTTCTCGAACAATAATAAGTATGTAAAAAGGTTATTGTTTCATTTATGTAAAAATGTTTTCAAATAAGTTATTTAAAAATGTTTATACATAATTAGAACTGTAGTATGTAGAAAAAAAAATTGCATGTAATATGGGTAGGACCGTGATAAATGAATCCGTGGTCCAGGGTAAGGCTCTTGAATCCCAATCCGAAGGTCGCGGGATCGAATTCCGAATGAATTTTATTTGATTAATTTATGTTATTTCACAGTTAATTCATTAAAATAATATATATTATATTTGCGGCATGTTCCAGAATAGAAGATATTCGTACCTACTCTCAGTATCGCCCTGACGTAAGATAATCAATCAGGATTGAAACGTTTCTTGAAACGGCTTACGTCATATTTGGTGACTAGATCTGAATAGCCAGGCACTTCCCAACCTTCCTCTTCCCCATCTCCTTCTCCTCCCCACTACCTTCAGTCTCACAACATACCCCAATTGGGGATGCCATAATCTCACTGGCTCCAGACTGGAGCAGCTTGGACTCTTGTGAGGTATTCACATAAAAAAAATTTAGATAGTTCAGTTACATCACATTTAGTTCACATTCATTTTGTAATAAATTTTTTTTCATGAATGTTGGTGGGCGGACCCAACCGCAGCCAAGACCCGGACAAACCTCACCCCTATGAACTCTTATTTAGTATATTGAGATAATAATGTAATTTCTTGCATGTTTGATACAAATTATCACCTTTAGTATTTTTAATTAATTTTTGTACACATACTTCTTCTACTTTTTGTTATTTCTACTGCTTGTTTATATTTTTACCATTTCTCATTTGCTGCGCCTTTTTGTATTCTATGTACGTCTGTAATCTCTGTAATGTAATTGAATACGGTATTATAGCCTGGGGAGGAGCAAACGATGCCGCCATTGACCCGATCTTTAAAGCCCAGAAACTAATTATTAAGATTATATTAAAACTACCGATCACAAGCAGTTCGGATGAAATCTTTAGGAGAATCTGTGTCTTGGACATTAGGCAAATTTATGCCAAAAACATATTAGCATACCTCTTCAAACACAGAACTACCTTTGAAAATGTCCAAACTGCTCGCGATACTAGAACCAAAGGACATAATCTCCTACTTATCCCTTTTGCTAAAACAACCTTTGGCCAAAGAAATTTTAGATACTTTGCAACAAAACTATATAATACACTTCTACTGGCAATTAGACAAAACACAATGTATCTTAAATATAAATCTGACACCAAGTCCTGGATTACCAGCCAAAATAGATCCAACATCAAAGATTTTATCAAAACTAACTTATAAGTATTTATTTTTTCAATTTTACGTTGATGATTAACTGTTAACTATTAAATATTGTGTTATTATTTGTACTTTGTATGTGTTATTATTATAAACTGTTCATGCTAAGCGCCTGCTCTCAACACAGGTTCTCCTAGTGAGACAGGCATAGAATAAAACAAATTGTAACTCAAAACTAATAAAGATGAATAATAATAACAAAAAAAAAATGTGTTGGTGTAAATACGACTGTTTTATGGAGACTATGAAAAAATATATATTCAAAATGGAGTTTCACCACAAATTAAAAAATATTCTTCTTTCCACCTGTAATTATAATTTTAATATTAGCAAGACGTATTTAAAAATTATGATGAGAAGAATTTTGATTTCTAAGAACAATGGATAGTTGTCTTGAATATAGAAGTTAAAATATTTGGTTACTGGGAATCGAACTCGTGACCTTGCACTTTCCAGCCGAATGCGTTTCCGGCCGAGATATATTTTACTGTTATTCATTCGTGAAGTTACCCATGTTTTATCTTTTGGTATTTCAAGGTACCTTATTGCTTTCTAAACATTCAAAAATAGATATTTATTACACGCCTTACTGGGTTTTTACATTATATTTTACAAGTTGTTTGTATCACCGAATTATTGTGAATACTTTAAAATTAAAACAATAAAAAAAAAATATGTGCAAATGAAAAAATTTAAATTAAGTAAATGGGTATTAGGACCAGCACTCCATTGTGGAGTACTAGCTTCGCTTCTTTTGACAGTTTTTTTATTAGCGCCAATGGCATTCACCCATGTGCATGTGCATTTACCCTTCTTTCGATATTTCTGTCAGCCTTCCCATCTCTCGTAAACATACTTCCCAAGTACACAAACTCATCCACCTGCTCCAAATACTCGTAGATATTCTTATACATACTTATACATAAAAACTAACTAACTAACCATCACGCCGTTTCCCGCAGGGGTAGGCAGAGAGGACGGACCGCCAAACATCCCGGTCTTGGCACACATTCCTTGCCTCGTTTACATTCATACAACGTCTCATACATTCTCTTCTATTATTCTGACTCTTGACATGGCCCGACTCAAGTATCTGATTCACTTGGTCGTGCCATGTCTTTCTTGGGCGTCCTCGGCTTCTTCTACCATTCACATTTGCGTCATATATTCTTCTTACACTCCTTTCCTCGTTCATTCGCTCTACATGCCCAAACCATCGGAGCGTTCCTTTCTTGATTTTACTCATCACGCTTACGTCAGCCTTGCATTCTTTGCGGATTTCCACATTTCTCACACGATTATACATGGTTTTACCACACATACGCCTCAGGGATCTCATTTCTACGGCGTTCAGTCTACTTTCATCCTTCCTCTGCCAGTTCCATGCCTCACTGCCATACATCAGGGTAGGTACCAGTACTCCATTATAGACGGCTAGTTTCGCGTCTTTGGACAGTTTTTTGTTGGTGCCAACGGCGTTCAGTCCTCCATTAATAGAGTTACCTGCATTCACCCTTCTTTCAATATCTCTATCAGCCTTCCCATCTCTCGTGAACATACTTCCCAAATAAACAAACTCATCCACCTGCTCCAAGTATTATACATACTTATACATATATCTATTTGCGGTTAGTAAAATAAAAGTAATGAAACAAACAATATTTATACTGACTAATTTTAACGTGGGATCTTATATCCCAGATTAGAATATTTATTTCCGAGGCTAAAGTCGGGGAATTTTGATAAGCCAGTGTTTTGGGGGGACTCCAGATACTAATATCTACAGCCTGTATGTCGGACGAATATCTACTATTGAACTAATATCTACGAACTTCAGAGTGTTGACTAATATCTACAGAACTAAGGTCGGACGAATATCTATGACGATCCCAGTGTTGACTAATATCTACAGAGCGTATGTTGAACTAATATCTACAGAGCGTAGGTTGGACTAATCAGCTAAATGTGTCCAATAGTCCGATATTAGGGATTTTTACATACATACTTCCATAAATTAAGTTTTTTAAACTGCATACGCAATATTATGTTTTTCCAATATGCTATACATAATTGCAAATCCAACCTTTGCCAGTGCTGTAGATATTCGACAACACTTTGATTCTCATAGATATTAGTCAGCAGTTTGAGCTGTAGATATTCGTCAACACTTTGGTTCTCATAGATATTAGTTCGATTTTTTCAGTTTTTGGAATTCCTGTAGATATTAGTAGACGCCTCCTTTTGGGGGTAATAAATGTCGGCAAGATCTTTTAGGAACGTGGATATTGGATAATAATGCGGTATGTTGTGTAATTAAATGTTGTCTAATTAAATCTGTGCTTATTCTTCGATCTGAAATGGATTAAGATTGCTGTCAGAAAGTTAGTTAATGCCGTCAAAGCTATTATGAATTTAAATTAAAACAGGGCGCCAGCCAGGGAAAACATCCTGGCATAATTTATAAACAGTGATCCCATAAAGCTAAAAATATTCATTTGTCTCACACGCGATACGAAGATTCCAGAATTCCACCAAACTCGGCGCCGCCACGAGCTGCCACATCTCAGCACGGTCTCCACCAAACTGCCGATGCCGCTTGCGGTTAAACCTAGTACTAGCGAACCCAGATGCTTACGGCGTACCAACATCAGGAAACAAAGGGCGTTGTTGACATTTTTAGGACGCAGCTGGTAGCTACCCGCTACAAGTTTCAATAGGGACATTTAGCCAATTATAATCAAAGTTTTGTACAGGAATATGCAATTTATAGTTTATATAACTTAGGAACTTATGTTGAATCTTTCATTGTTGTCGGAATGAATGAATGAATAGTGGAGACCTTTACGCAGAATCTCTCTCTCTGGTTTCAATCCTGGGAGTGGTTTGCAGCAATTTCCTCTATTCTTGTCTTCCATTCTTCCCTGTCTTGTGCGGCTCTTTTGAAATCTGCATAAGATGAGCAGCGCATGTCCACCAGCAGGTCCTCCAGGTACTCTCGGCGTGGGCGTCCCCTAGAGTTTGACGTTTGTCCCCTCGGTCATACCCTCCATTATGGCATGCAAGAGGCCTTCTTGTCGTATTACATGACCGATCCATCTTGCACGCCTTTCGGACAAGGTCCTGAGCAGGTGCCTTCCTCCTTCGATTCTTTGGAGAACCTCCTCATTTGTAATGTGGTCTCTCCAGGAAATTCCAAATAGTCTTCTATAGGACCACATCTCAAAAGCCTCTAGTCTCCGTTTATCTCTTTCGGATAGACACCACATTTCGCAGCCGTACATCAAGATACTCCATACACAGGTCTTGATGAGGAGTATTCTCAGTTTTACGTCTATATTATTCGATTTACGCAGAATAGTTAATAGGTAAGGACAAAGGTTTTTTTATATGTGCTTAAATGATTGAAGTCTTTTGCAGCTCTCAAAACAATGTCAATATTCTTAAGGGTCTTGTTGATAATAATATGATAATAATACGACATACAACGGTTAGTTTTCTATCGAATATTATGCCTAGGTCAACAATTTCAGTAACGCAATTGAATTTGAAAAAATATTGCTTTATTTATTCCATTAAAATGAATGTACTGACATTTCTGACAGATATGATCATTTACCGAAAGAAATTCTGCTTACTAATAATATGACTAACGAAACGTAAACTCGCGCTCCACCTATTGCAATTTTTTATACAAATTTCAGAATGCAAGAGCTCACCAGCACATTTGGAAACCTTCGCAGGCGTGCGCATAACAACTCACCAAAGTTTCATCGCAATCGAATGAATAGTACAGGAAATAATTTCATAACGCCAGGGCTCAATCTATCTTCTATCTATATCTATCTATCTATCTTCTATCTATCTATCTATATAAATCTATCTCTATCTTCTATCTAAATAAATAAAAATGAATCGCCGAAATGTATGTACGCGCATAACTTCCAAACGACTACACCAAATTGGATAATTCTTTTTTTGTGTGTTCGTTATTGTCAGGACAAGGTTTGTATAAAACTACTGGTGAGCTCTGGCATTATGAAATTTATATAAAAAAAATTTCAATGGTGGCACGCGAGCTGTTTGAAAATTGAATGTATATGTAATGTGTTAATGAATATATGGAATGCTGATGGTGGGGGAGGGGGTAGGGGACCTCAGGTAGTGGGGAGAGGGAAGGTGGAGGAAGTGGAGTGGGAAAGCGAGAGGGAAAGAGGACCCGGGATAGGGAGGGGAGGCGGAAGGGGGACGGGACGAATGGGAAAGGACACGCAGGGAGAAACAATTTCTTTATTAAATGGCATAGCAACGCATACCGGGTACCAGCTAGTATTATATATAGAAACCGGCGCGGCATGCGCACACCAAATCCCCAAAGTTTCATGGCAATCGGATGATTGGTTTAGGAACGCATAAGGGACAAACAAAAAACAATGCTACCGTCATGACAAAAAACAATTCAATTTATGATGAGCGTGTGTACGTGTACCGTCTTTTTTCGGCCAGCAGAAAATATCAATATTTAACGGCTTGTATCTTTGTGCATTTGTAAGAAGCGAAATTTCGTTGTAAGAGACAAAACCTTAATGACGCCCTTGATTTCATAAAATACTATTTTAGGTCATGAGCGAAACACACCGGCTTGAAATTTATCATTTATCAGGTGTTAACAATCTCTCATTTTTTCAGTTATATAACAAACGATTTAAAAAAAATAACAACCCACACAAATATTTTCAACTTCAATTATAATTAATTGTTTTCGCTATATTATTTTCAACAAGCAGGAAAAAGTTTCACCAAGGAAACACTAACACCGCCTTCGCATTGTCTATTCTATGCGAAGGTTCATTAGCCGATAAAATCTAGCTACATGTTTTATCTATGGATTCCACAGACATTGTCAATTCCATAGAGAATATCCACATAATTCATTTGTCGGCAATTTTACGAGTATTGTGGTTATGAATTTATGAATAGCATTCTTTGAATTGCGATTTCCGAGAGATAGGCTTGATTAAGTGAATATTTGTAGTTATTGTTTTAAAGATGAGACGAAGGTCACGTGTTTTGAGGTCGGGGGTTCAATTTCCGCGCCGAAAGACCTAACAACACTATAATTTACTAAGTTTGAGGTTTTTTAAACCGATTTTATTATCTGCATTATTATGACGTAATCCTTTAACTAACTTTTCCTTTACCCTCCTCACAACTCCACCCAACCCGTTGACTTATAATTCCCTTGGTTGTACATAATTACAGATTATGCTAAACGCAAAAAAACATGTTGAAGTATATATCAGTGTCGCCTCAACCTCTAACGGTGTTGGACGCGAGTGAGCGGCGAATCAAATAAAATAACACTTTCAAACCCGGACAAATTTTAAAAGTATATAAATTAACCGAAAATAAAATAATTCATAACCCGTGAAAATGGAGGAAGCGGTTGATCCGCATGCCTTCATCACTAAGGCGAAACAAAACATAAGTGACTTACATACAATCATAGAAGAAAATAAACTTACTAAAGAAACCAAATCAAAAATGATGAAAGAAATAAATAACATCATGGAAATGATATCCCACATGGCAATAGAATTAGCTAAATTACAAGAAAAATGTGAAATTCAAGAAAAAAACCAAACACAAAAAAACTTATTTTCTTACTCTTCGGCAGTAAAAAACTTAATACCACAAACACAAGAAAAACGATTTCCTATAATTATAAAAAGCTTAAAAGAAGAAGACACTGAAAAAATAAAAGAGAAAATACAAAAAATCAAAATATCGCAGTTGGGAATTCGAGTTAGTGAATTTAAAAAAACAAGAAAAAACATTATAATAACATGCCCAGAAAAAGAAGACGCAAAAAAATTAAAAGAAAAGATAAATGAAGTCGACAAAACCATAATAGCGGAGGTACTTGTGAAAACGGATCCATGCGTAATATTCAAAGGACTTGACAAAGACTATACCGAAAAAGAATTCTTAGAAGACATAATTGAACAAAACAACGACATCAAAATGATATGTGAAAAATACCAAGATAAAAATATATTACAAGTTAAAGCCATCATTACGAACAAAAAAACTAACAGCAAAAACTTAATTCTCCAAACAAATCCAGAATTGAGACTACATCTTATAAATAGAAAAAAAATTCATCTAGGATTCATGAGAATCTATGTAACCGATTGTAACGTTCTTACCCAATGTTTCCATTGTCAAAGATTCGGACACACAGCACAAAAATGCTACAATAAAATGAATAAACCAACATGCAAGCACTGTTCAGAAGATCATCCCATCTCCGAGTGTAAATCCCTGGAACTGCCGCCCAAATGCGCTAACTGTCACTCAGCTAACAAAAAGAAAGAAATAAACTCCTTCAACAGTAAAATGAATGAAATAGACCACCGAACAAACAGCGAAACATGTAAGTTCCGTTCTTACATGCTTAAATTAGCCAAAGAAAGAATAAACTACGACATTGAATAAAAAAAAATAAAAAATTATATATAATTTTGCAAAATACATTAATTAAATGGATGATTTCTTAAATAGCGAATTAGAATTAAATATTAAAATTCAAGAATATGAATGTATTTGTACTGATTCATGTAACAAAATTATTTCTAAAAACATCAATGATATAATTATTATGCACATAAACATCCGTAGCATTCAGAAAAATTTAGATGAACTAATTCTAAAAATAAATAATTTAATTAAAAAGCCGGACTTCATAGTGTTAACTGAAACATTTACAAACGCTGAGTCACCGTCTTATCACTTACCGGAGTACAATTATATTTCTACCAAAGTAGATATCAACAAAAATTCGGGAATAATAATATTTGCAAATAATAAATTTAGTATTGTTAACATTATAGAACACCCAATACATTTGGTAAACTGCATCGAAGTACATTTCAAACTCGGCAAATCAATATATCATTTAATAGCTATCTATAGAACGCATGGCTCAAGTATTATTACGTTTATTAATGACCTCAAATACATATTATTAAAATTAAAAAATAAACTCTGCTTCGTGGTGGGTGATTTTAATGTGAACATTAATGAAAAAATAGAAAATAGTAACAAAACTGAATACATCAATTGTATGACTGAACAAAATTTCATATCTTGCATAAATAAAAATACTAGAGAAATAAAAGAACATACTCCATCTTGTTTAGATCACATTTGGGCAAACGTAAACATTAAAGATCTTCACAAACTAAAATCAATTGTTTGGAAAACTAACATAACTGATCATCATTCATGCTTACTTCTGTATAATAATAATATTAAACATAAAAAATATAATTTAGTACCCAAAAAATCAACAATAGACATGACTATTCTCTCTGAAAAACTAAAAATGGAAAATTGGAACAATGTTTTAAAGAGTGATGATACCGAAATATGTTCGAAAAACTTTGAAAAAATCCTGTCACAACACATTAAAAATTCGACAACTGAAATAATAATACACATAAAATCAAAATTAAGATGTTTAAAACCTTGGATTACCAAAGGACTTATAATATCTATCAGAAACAAAGAAAAACTTTATAAAACAACTTTAAAAAATCCCCATGATGAAAAAGCATATATTTTTTATAAAAAATATAAAAATAAATTAACATCTTATATTAAAAAAAGTAAGGAAGAGTTCTTTAAAAATAAAATATTATCTTCAGAAAATAACCATAAACAAATGTGGAAAACTGTGAATTTGGCCATAGACAATACAAAAAAAACACAAAATATTAAGTACATCGAACATGATAAAAAAATTATAGATGCCAATTTACAGCCTAAACAATGTGCAAACATATTTAATTCCTTCTTTGCAAATGTTGGAAAAAATCTTGCGAAAAATATTCATAAGCCTTCTAACCCAGAAAAACAAAAAAATAAAAAATTACAGAAACGTAATATACTTTCAACATTTGAAATAACAACAGAATGTGAAATCTTAAAAATAATAGAAAATATGAAAGGAGGTTCGTCTCCCGGTTTTGATTCTATTACGGCGCAAATGTTAAAATCTATGAAATCTTACTTAATAAAACCCATCACTCATTTAATAAACCTGAGTTTAACGAAAGGAATATTTCCAATGAATTACAAAAACACAATAATCTCACCTATTTACAAATCTGGTGATCCGCAACAAGTAACGAATTATCGCCCAATTTGTCTAATTTCTAACATAGGAAAGATATTTGAAAAAATAGTAAAAAAACAATTGGTAAATTTCCTAGATAGTAATAAAATACTACACAAAAACCAGTTTGGTTTTATTAAATCGCTCAGCACACAAGATGCCATTGCTAACGTAACTTCATACATTTACGAATCATTAGATAAAGGTAAAAAATGTGCGGGTATATTTATTGACCTCAGAAAGGCATTCGATAGCATATCCCATGAGATGCTATTAAAAAAATTAAATGATATTGGCATTAAAGGCAACGCGATTAAATGGATCACAAACTACTTAAAAAACCGCCCTCAAGTGGTAAAAATCAATCATGTTAATAGTGATCAAGAGATTTCAAGCTTTGGAATCCCGCAAGGTACAGTGCTTGGACCAATTTTTTTTACCATATATGTAAATGATATTTTTTTTCAACATTTAAATGGTCAAATTACATCATACGCCGACGATACAGTTTTAATAATAAGTGAAAAGACTTGGGAAAATGTAGAATTAAAGGCCACAGAAGACATCAACACGCTTAAGAATTTTTTCGACACTAATTTACTATCACTAAATAGTGAAAAGACATTTGTAATTCCATTTGCAATCCATCCAAACGATGCTCCCAAAAATTTTAACATTGTCATACACGATAATACTAAAATTCATAGCCAAAATTATTGCAAATCAAACTGTACAATATTAAAAACAACAAATAAAATTAAATATCTCGGAGTAATTATCGACAAAAATCTGAAATGGAAGGAACAAATATGTCAAGTAGTAAACAAAATCAGAAAATTAATATATATATTTTTAAGAATTAGAAATTTTCTGTCGATAAAAAATCTATATTTAATCTACTATGCCTTAGTTCAATCCACTCTACAATACGCTATTATTAGTTGGGGATCCGCGTATAAATGTAACCTTCTTCCAATAGAAATTGTACAAAGGACAATTATTAAAATTATATTAAAAAAATCCTTAGACTACCCAACAGAACGCCTGTTTGAAGAATTTCAAGTACCCACATTTAAAGATTTATATATTAAAAATTCATTAATTCAAATTATAAAGGAAAAAGATAAATATCCATTTTTAAATGAAAACAGAACTCGACTTAAACATGTTTTTCTATGCCCAAAACTAAATACGTCTTTTGCACAGCATCATTATACTTACCAGGGAAGAACTTTTTTCAATCGTCTACCAGAAGAAATCAGAAGCATTAATGATAAAACCCGAATACTGCTCTCTGTCAAGAGACATTTTAAAAATATTCTTAAGAAAAAAATTACTGTCAATTAATCTTACAAATATCCTTAGTTTTCCATTACATTCTTTCTTTTTTTAAAAAAATTCACACCATTATCAAACAAATACTGCAGCTCACATATATTTATGTACAATTAATTATTTAAGTACTAACTTATAACTAATAACTAATAGCATTTATGTACACTCCCCTTCCATACACAAGCAAATGCTTTAAATGGAAGGGTAGTAAAAAAAAATACCTGTAAAAAAAATTATATATTTGTTGTAAAATTGTAATTATAATAAATTTTGCAATAAATAAATTAAAAAAAAAAAAAAAAAAAAAAAAAAAAAAAAAATATTGTAGCGCCAGCTCGTAGAGGAGTGGAGCTGGCGACACGGTATCGCTCCTAAGTGGATAAGTACAAACATCATCCCTAACTATTACACATCTGCCCTGATGATGTACACTGTAACGCTGTCCGAAACGTTGGCTAAAGAAAGAGGTAGCGCAAATACTTTTTGCCGTGAACATCTAAAATCGTATCAGGCTTTTACAATATCAACTTTTTTGCTTTCGGATTTTCATGAACAATAACAAAATGCGTTAAAAACTTCTAAAACTTAGCGCTACACCCACACATTGCAGTGCGTTTGTAGGTGTACTCATAATTTCTTTGCACTGCTATTGTAGTTGGTCGCACTCTAGGGGAAAAAGAAACAATTAACCCTAAAAACCTTCTGTCATAATATTGCATCGATGTAAGATGGTCGCAAAGTGAACACGTTGAATTTGTTATTTAAAATGCATTATACCGAGGTATTGCTTTTCCGTAGGCTGAAAATCTGTTCTTTCTTGTAAGTAAATTGATACGAATTGTTTTAAATGGTGACCCGACAATTCGTCCTGCGACAATTCATCCGGCGACAGTTCATCCTGCGACAGTTCATCCGGCCGACAGTTCATCCTGTCGACAGTTCATCCTGTCGACAGTTCATCCCGCCGACAATTCATTCAAAAGCAAGTCCAATCTCATATCGACTCCTTGAGTGAAGCCGGGCAGGTACCCCAGCTAGTATTATAATATATAAATATATCAGACTAGCAGACCAGGCCAAACTGTGGCTAACGAAACCTTTATAACCAACGCCATCTGTTAAATCTAATCTACACCGTTTGTCAGCCCGTTTGTCAGTCCGCTGCCCTTTGCCGCTTGTATTTCAACCAATTTACACAAAACCTTGATAAATTATATACCTAAAATCTTTCCTCATGAATATTTCTATCTATTGGTGAAAACCGCATGAAAATCCGTTGCGTAATTTAAAAGATCTAAGCGCACATTTAGCGTGAGCGACTTCATTTTATAGTACTACTAGCAGACCCGGCCACACTTTGCTGTGGCTAACGAAACACAACGCCATTACCCAATCTTTATAAAATCCACACCACCCGCTTGCCAGCTGCCCGCTGCACGCAGCCTGAATTGAATATTTGAATTTATCGGCTTTTCTCTACTATAATAAGCATGTATTATACATATAAACTAATTAACTCGCCACTAATTATACAATGCTTGCAATGCAACACTGGATATTTGAAAAGGGAAAATCAAATACCTACTTACTCTAGGACATCTATTTTCCAATTTCAAAAGTGACTATATAGTACCTACGGCCCGCCAGCCGTTTCAAATCGCACAAAAATATGTTTTTTTTTTTAATTTCTCGGCTTTTCTCTAATATAATTTACATGTATTATACATATAAACATTCCTCTTCAATCACTCTATCTATTGGTGAAAACCGTATGAAAATCCGTTGCGTAATTTAAAAGATTAACACGCACATATATTTTGAGCGACTTCACTTTATACTATGCTAAGTATCGTACAACTGTTTTTCTGTTATCATATCGATTTTTTAAAATTTCAAGACATCTTTAAACCTAAAGAAAATAGTCTTAAACGGAGCGCCCGTTGTTCCTACGAACCTTTCACAACTATAATATTGTGTAATTTTCATTAAAGATTAGGTACAATCCAAATCTTCGAATTATAAATAATGCCATATTTTTTTAGGAAGGTGCTTGAGCCGCGCATTCACTTAGCTTATATCAAATCGTTCTCGATACTACACTCGTTCCCACATAAACCAAGATCATCATAAAAATTTACTTTTATTTGATTAATAAAGAATTTTCCATTGTTTCAGATACTCCCATGCCGTATCTCGGATCATGTGAGAACTGAAGATCACCTCTGACAGTAGAAGGAGAATCACAAGAAGCAAGAAGAAGAATGAACCATCGACAATGATAATCAGAAAGTTCTCTAATAAGAAGCGTCCATAGACAATAAACAAAGACTTCGATATAAAACGCAGTGTGAAGTGAAAAGTTATAAAAGCGAGCATTAGATTACAATCAACAATCGAATTTAATGTTCAACACTATTGTGCCATTTACCAAGTAATAACAAAGACAGGGTTTTAATGGTTTTAACCAAGTTTTATTTTCAATATTAGTGTCGCGTGTTTTGATTTTGCGATCTAATAGAAATTGTTGCTGTGAGATGTGAACGAATTGTGGTTAAATGAAAAGTGAAAATATTCTTATTATTACAGTGCAAAATATAAAAAAAAACAATTATCAACAAGTTTATTTTCGGTTCAGTTTAATCGTGAGTATTTATTTATATTATATACCAGCTGGTTCCCGGCACGCGTTGCAATAAATTGTTTCTACCTGCACGTCCTTTCCCATGCGTCCCCGCGTCCACCTTCCCCGCCTACCCTCTCCCCTCTCCTGCTCACCGACCCGCCAACCCCCTCCCGCGTTCCATATATTCAGTCCCAGTACATTCAGTTTTCAAACAGCTCGCGTGCCACCTATTACAATTTTTTTATTCTAATTTTCATTTTTCATATATTTCAATTATTTATTTTTGTATATTATAAAAACAATCAATCTAATTTGGTACCTAAGGGGCCGTTCAGGGAAAAACAAAACAGGGAATTAAAATCTTCCAAGTTGGCAATCCTTTTCGTTCTCGAAATCGCTTTTTTTTATTTATAACCGCAAACGCGATTAAAACAAGAAAAAGGTATTTAGGCGACTTTCCAGTACTTTGCGCAACTTAATTGTGACTTTCAGGTAAAAATTGTCACTTGGGCGTTACGTAACATTTAGAGGGGGGGGGAGAGGACGGAAAAACGTTGCGGCGCGTTACATGGGGAGGAGGGGGGGTCAAAAATCTTCAAAAATTGCGTTAGGTAATACTTGAACGCCCCCTAACATAGGTACCTATTTAAAATATCTATAATTTTAAAAATCCATAGAAAATTCTTTTGTTACAAACAAAAAAAAAACTACCTGCTAAATTCACAACCATCAAACGCGCGAACTGTCAAACGTGCGAAGTCGAAATAGTCGATATTTTCTGAAATTATCCAATTTTCTGCGCAATTTTCTTAATTTTTCTTTCCGTAAGGGCGCATTCAATTACGTGAGCAGTTTTTCTTCCAATCTAGACCCCTCCCTCTTGGTGAGATACATTTGGGCCACTTCGTATATTCTTTTCAAGTAACTTGAGATTTTGCTGGATTGCTCACGTAATTAATATATGCCCCCTAAGAACCCTCTATAAAGTATTAGAAAACTTAAAAAAAAGATAAATGAGATAGGTAGAATCGTTCTGAAGTTATGGCGTGACCAAGGGAAACAGGGATTTATTTATTTTCATGTAGATTATTGTTTTGTGTTTTACATATCTATTCTATTTGATAGCCTCCGTGGTTGAGTGAATTCGAACCCGCGGCCTCCGGATTCGGGCTTTGAATCCGGAGGACGCGGGTTCAAATCCCGGCGTGAGTAAACGCATTTGCGATTTTTCACAATTTATTCATTTTTTATTTATTTATTTTTTTATTTATTAGAGATAATATATTACAAAATTATTACATAAAATTTATAATACATTACTCCCAATGAGTTTAATAAAATTCATTTCGGGAAGGACAACATTATACATCTAAAGGAAAATTATTTTTACATAAGAACACGGAAATCAATGAACAATACATAGATTTTTAAATGGACTAGACACACTTGATACAGGTAATTGAAGAATATATAAGAGTTACAAAGGAAGACAGATAACTTCGTCACTGGTTAATAAAGTTGCTGAGAAAAAAATTTATGTAGGTATTTATGCATTCTATTTAAAAATATTATGTAGGTAGTATATTTGAGGAAAGTACCAGAGTGGTATAGATAATTTACATCTCGCAAGTATCGCCCCGGAAAAAGAGCACAGTTTAGAATCGAAACTTTGCTTGATGAATTTCCTCTTACCCGACTCCTTCCCCTCCCACTACCTTCAGCCTCACACCATGCCCCCATTGGGGTTGCCAAACATGGTCTCCCTGGCTCCAGACGTTTGTGAGGAGTTAGGACTCTTGCGGTACTCGCAATTAAAAAACATATGGGCCTCAAAACTAGCGATAAAATTCTCGTACTTCACAATACATGAATCAAACCAAAGATATTGAAATACAAGAGATATGCTATGATGGCCGCCCGACCGTCGGCGGACTTCTACTGCCTAATGGGCATAGTTTAAATATGGATACCTACATAATACATTTAGTCGATTTTTTTGTAGGTGTGCGGTAGTATCGTTTAACAATATCGGCGACTCCAGGAAACACAGTCCCACCCAGTAAAAACTGCACATCTTTTATATTTCTATATCTTTGAATCAAACGAAGATTTTAGCTGAAAATCACAAAACATCGAAAATTGATAATAATATATACATTTTTTCATTCATTTCCTTTTCACTTTAAATTTAATATTTTCAAGAAAAAAAAATTAATAACTTAAAAATAAAAATAATTCAGGCGATGGTGAAGATCGAGTCGCTCCCGCTGTCTGTGCGTTTAGATATTTTAAACTACGCAACGGATTTTCATGCGATTTTCACTAATAGATAATAGAGTGATGCATGAGGAAGGTTTTTAGGTATATAATTTGTCAAGGTTTTGTGTAAATTGGTTGAAATATATAAATAAAGGTAGCGGGCTGGCAAGCGGGCAGCGGGCAGCGGGCTGGCAAACGGGCGGTGTGGATTTGATTTAACAGATGGCGTTGGTTATAAAGGTTGGGTAATGGCGTGGCGTTGTGTTTCAATAGCCACAGCATGTCCGGGTCTGCTAGTAATAATAATAATAATAGCTTGTTCCAGAATGTATGCAGGGGTAGTGCAATGCAATTCAGTCCATATTTCGAAATAACAAAAGAAATTAGACAAATAAAAAAATAAGTTAAAAAGTAAAGAACAATACATAAATAAATAAAAAAAACGAATAAGCATGAAAAATGAAACTTAAAAATATATTACATCTAAAATGAATGCAGGCAGTCGTTTACGGAGGATATTTTACCGTATCCAGAGGGCCATCAGGGGGGGGGATCTAGATCTAGATCTAGATCTAGGCAATCATGGCATTGATGATTCTATTCTTGGATTCCTGTGTGGTGACGGAGAAGTGCTCTGAAAGGGTGCACTCGTCCCTCCAGGAACATTTCCGAAGCACTGCAGTATATCGGTAGGCGGAAAAGTTGGCGATAAGCGTTATTGTAGGCGACTTTTAGCTTGTGCCAGGGATGCAGTATAGTCAAACCTCTTATGAACTACCTATCCGACGATGTTCAAAGTTAAGATGTTGAATAGGGTGGTGGAGAAGCATTCCGCAAGACGTCATTTAATTACTCTGTGAATTTCGGAATATTTTAACGTGCATTTGGTTGCTAGTACGCCCGTTACACGGCATTCTGTTTCAATCGTTGATCAGTTACAAAACCGTGTGATTTTTCTATCTTAATTCTTAATTGTTATGCAAAGTTTTTGTCTGGTTTGCATGTTGTTTTAATTTCTTATATTATTGCTACTGTGAGATGGTTTGAAAGTGAAATTTTAATTATCTGATTGCATTATGGCACACGATGTCATTTGATAAAGATGTAATAGAAATAATTGGACATTGTTATGTGCCGGCGCCTTCTAATGATGTGACTTTTGATCTGCAAGGAATTCGGGTAAACTTTCGGCATGAAAAAACCTTTTGATTACCCTTAATTACTATAAAAAGACAAGTGTGTTTGCATTTGGGGCGATGGAAAATGCTACATTTAAGATTTCAATTAAATATTATTATTACGAGCTTAACGAGATAAACTTGAGTCTACAAGTGAGAAATAACAGCATCTTCCAAGTTGAACATAAAATATAAACGATAATGCTGAAAAAGCTTGACCTTTGGAAGAATCGTACAATTAAAAACAAACTATGATCACTTTCCTACACTGCCAGCGTTTTTGGAATCCTCTGGTGGAGCAATTTTGTCAACGCATGTACAAGACGAAGTGATTAAACACCTCAGTGCTTTAAGATCTTCGTTTCGGGATTATTTTCCAGTACCCGACAAAAATAAAATTTGGATATTAGACCCTTTCAACGTCGATGTTACTGATATTACCGATTTGACGACGTGCGACGGCACTGGAAAACTAATTAATAGAAATATTGTCGTATTGTAGTGACTCAGCTTTGAAACGTAATTTCAAAGAATCATCTTTATCAAGTTTTTGGGTGAATGTAAAGAAAGATTATAAGGAAATATCAGAAGACGCACTGAAACATTTACTGCTTTTCTCAATCACATACCTCTGTGAAAAGGCATTCACCAATATGTACTAATACCATAGACATCAGAATTCAATAGACCAGAAGATACAGACGAGGGGGTAAAACCAAACTATGGGGGGCGAAGAGAGGAAGATGACTGTGATTCGTTAAAAAATCAATCTGACAGTATATAGGCATTTCGCATTACAATACCACCATTTAGTTCTTAAAAGCAAAATCTGCTTTGAATGAATAGACATTTTTACATGGGAGCGCGAATTGCTTGCCACGTTAATAACATATTTGCTAAGGCCAAATGCTCGCCCAAAAATATTCGCCCCAATACAAATAGCAATATTTTGTTGCCGCCTTTAGTTAAAACACTTTTACAAATGTTTGATAATTTACTTACCCCTGTAACCAGCGACGAGCACACTGGAGAACCGCCCACATTCGCTATGTACACATTGATATGTAGGTATATTGTATAGCACAAGCTACCGTTTTGGCGTGTTATTTCGTTAAATATATGGATGTTAGCTTCGCGCTGGTCACGGCAAGAATGATGACGTCACACATTTTAGATTCAAGCGATGCTCTATCCCCTCCCCATGGAGTGAGCCGGTTCCAAGGAGGAGCTCCAGCCGGCTCCATGGGGAGGGGGAAATAATACGTTTTTATCACTTAGGGCAGGTCCAGATATATTCATATTAAAAATACATACAGAAACAGATTACAAGTGAAATCCGATTTGAGATTACAACAGTAGTAACATCAACCCGAATATCACTAATTTAGTTGCAAAAAAGCAACACCAACCTTCACATTAATTAATGTGAATGTTGGTGTTTATGTTGTTTTTTATTAAAAAAGTATTTGTAGTTCCAAAATACAGGGTTTCCCAAAAGAAAGTTGATATTTGTTTTGCTTTCTGTGTGAACGCAACTTTTCCGAGAGGCGCGGGGGGTATGTCCATCAGTAGTCTGGCTCTTGGAAATTTAGTCGCTATGAAGCATTTCTCGGGAGCGACCGCGCGTTGTGCGTGCGTGAGATTTACAAAAATGGTGATTCGGCGACTGTAGCGCGTAGAAGATTCTGCAATATTTGAGGTTTTCGTCAATTCAATGATGCGCCAAGCATTCCTCTCATTCGAAAATGGGTCAAAAAGTTTGAAGAGATCGGTACAACACTGGCAAAACCAAAATCCGGGCGACCAAGGTCATTGAGAACGGTAGAAAACGTAGAGGTTGTTTATCAGTTTTTTCGTGACAACTCAAACTTTTCGATTCGGAAGCGCGCAAGTGCTTTAAATGTGCATAGATCATCGTTAAACAGCATTTTGCACAAAGACCTAATGCTGCACCCCTACAAACTTACTGGCTATAACCAAAGAACATGGTTCCAGCAAGACGGAGCAACATTACATACGTCCAATACGTCTCTGCCATGAGTTCGTGAAATTTTCCCTGGCAAATTGATCTCCAGGAGAGGTGGCATAAATTGGCCTCCTCGTGGTCCTGACCTAACCCCTATGGACTTTTTCCTATGGGGTTATCTCAAATCTAAAGTGTACGCCAAAAATCCGACTTCCCTGATGCAATTAGAAGAAAATATCTGTCACGAAATGGCAGTCATCACGAAGCCTACCTGGCGAGCCGTCATAAGAAATTTTATTCTTCGATTAAATGAATACCGCGAGCGTGAGGGTTTACATTTGGACGATATTATTTTTCAGAAATAAATTCCCAAATCGTGTATTTTAGTATTAATAAACATTTTTTCGATAGAACCCTTACTTTTTTAAAAATCGATTCACTAAATATAATTTTCTTTTGGGACACACTGTATATAGTCAGAAAGTTATTGCCGGTTTTTTTTTATTAAGGAGGTCCTTGAAAATTGTGCTTGAGGGGTCCGTGGCTGAAAAAGGTTAGGAAACGCTGACCTATGAGTTCGTAGGTTCGAGTACCCTACCCCAATAACATTTTGTGTAAAATCTTTTCATGTGAGAAATTAGTAATTTACTCTTCACATGATTTCTAAGCTTGGTTTTTTTATGTGAACATGTCTTAGTTTCCACACTATATTGTCATTATACGCCCGCAAATGGGTTTTTAATAATTAGTTAATTAGTATTGTCACGTTTCTCCTATGTGGGTGAATCTTGTCAAATTAGAAACTTGTTCATTCTTCACATGACTTTCATCGTAAATAATATGAAGTTTGACAGGCTGGCGGATTTCTATTTTTATCGAGTCTTTGGCTTTTTACTCTCAACAGTGCTACAGTCGTCTAACAATATCTATTACCCACGCACAATAAAATTAATATAATTACCTACTATCGACATTTCAACAGCTGAATAAATTTTGATTTCGGGTAAGAATTTATTTATTTATTTATTTATTTATTTATTTACGGACAATTAGTCCAATTAACAATACATCAATAACACGAATAGAAAAAAAAGAGAAATCACAATGAAAGGAGATTACATATAGATGAAGAGCATTGACAAAATACATATAATATAAAAGTACATAGAGAAGATAACTACAAGTAGCTTGAAGATGGATTTAAAAAGACTTTAAAAAACCACATTGCGTAACGACTGCCGAAAGTCATTTAGGCTTACACCAAAAAATTCAATGCTTTGATTTGTGTTGACTAGTCTCGACATTCTGGATAAAGGAGAATGATATCCATAATTAGTAGAATGTTGATGCATATGCATATTAGATCAGAGTCCTTTCTACGTTTTTCTAAAGAGGAAATGTTTAAAGTTTGTTCAATTTCATCATACGAGTATTCTCCTCTTTCAAGTCCTAACCTCCAAGCAATTCCTCGTAGGAAGCGATGTTGTACAGATTCGATGTAACAAATGTGGACAGCATAAAAAGGAGACCAAATGACACTAGCATATTCAAGGTGAGGGCGGACCAGCGAACAGTAAAGAGATTTAAGTGTATTTATATGTTTAAAGTCAGAGGTAATTCTATGAATGAAGCCGAGTAGTTTAAGTGATTTGTTTACGATGTTATTAATGTGATCCCGGAAAGAAAGTTTACAATCCAGAGTTGAAATTAAGAGGAAATTGGGCGGCGTTTTGTAAATACAGACGTCCCTATTCCCCGATTTCCACTCTAGATTTTTTACACTAGTGCAAATATTTTTTAATATAATATAGATACTGACCACTAACGTGTCGGTACGTTTTGCTTTTTTCGATGAGTTACTTCGGGAGGAAAGCAGATCCGGGCACAGTTTGGAAATTTAATAAAAAGGCACTTTCTAGATGAGAAAAGTGTGGAAAAGCTGAATAAAACAAAAATTAAGGCGTGCTCGGCAAAATTGAGGGAGATACAACCGTTCAAAGTATTTAAAATTTCACTTTACAAACTGATATCGACAGTCCGCCGGCGTCCGCCCGCCATTTTTTTTATAACCTAATACGCTAAACACGGTTTGTGATACAAAAAAAGTGCCCCTTTATAACGCCTGCTCGCATCACGGCAAGAAAAACATCCCAGTTTTCAAGTGGTTTAGCGGCTACGCTAGGTTTGTGTAACATGGTTTGTGATTCTGGCGTACCTACTATTAATTCTGTATTAGGTCTGGGATCCAACATACCTACGCAGTGAAAACATGGCGAACGAACAACGAACTGTCAATATCAGTTCGCGAAGTGAATTTTTAAATACTTTGAACGGTTGTATCTCCCTCAATTTTGCCGAGTGTGCCTTAATTTATTTTTTATTCATCTTCTCCACACTTTTCTCATCTAGAAAGTGCCTTTTTATTAAATTTCCAAACTGTGCCCGGATCTGCATTTCACCCGTTACTTCTTATAGGAGTTAGGACCCTTTAAAATAGCTTTGTTTGAACGCTATCAACAAACGTTTCGTATACAAACTAGCCAATGTAAAAAAGCAAAACGTAAAGACATAGGATATTTTCTTCGTTGTTTACATTGAACCGCTTACTCGTTAAGACCATTGTTTGCCGGCGACCAAACTCGATTTTCAATAATCTCATGTCTTTCGTTTGTCCCTTTCTAACGAAATATTGTATTTGGGGTGTGGAACGGGGAGGCGGGAATGGAAGATTTCTATGTAGTAGTATTTAGCTGCAGCGCTAGCTAGCAACATAATGGTGTTATAGAGGTTTAAAGAAAAGGCCGCGTAATTATTATGTAACATCATTTTATCGGAGAATACGAGGAATGATCTTTTTGTTTAGTGCCTTGAAATTAACGGAGATATTATATTGTTATAGGAGATACGGGAATCGGATGCATGACGTCAAATTGTAAATAAGTAAAATAGAGCGTTAAACAAAATAAGGCATTTATTTCCATGCCCGAATACTTGCACGAAGACGGTGAAATGCCCCCTTTGTTGAGTATAATATTTTTAGGAGACACCTATAAAATTGGAGACTCCCGACATATTTCGTAATGGTGTTAGTGTGTCCGGTGTCCGGTGTCCGGTGTTTACGACGTGTACACGCGAGAAACCACCGAAACGAAATTTTAATTTTATATGTCAATATATTTTCGTCAAGACGAGAAATCACCCTTTTGCTTAGTTCATCCAATATTAGCTGAGACATGTATGTATTGTTAGAAGTGCTCCGGAAATAATAATGATAATCTAAGACACTATATAAAGAGGTAAGATTTGTTTGTTTGTTTGCATCGAATAGGCTCCGAAACTACTGAACCGATTTGAAAAATTCTTTCACTGGTAGGAAGCTACACTATCCCCGGGTGACATAGGCTATATTATATTTTCAAAAAAATTAGGGATCCTTACTAAAACTCTCATAATGTAACCCAAGGTGTAAAAAAACTACCTAAAATATTCTTTGCATCGCGTGCGCTGCGAAAACTATTAATGATAGAATAAAATAATGTACTAGGACTTTGCAGAAGATATAATTATTTACAAAAAGTGTCGCGACAGCATATGTCTAACTATTATAGTTATGCCACAATAAGTGTTCTTTTATTTGAAAATTTTAATTAAAATGTCGCCGCTTGAAAAGGATCTTTATTTGTATCTTGGTTTTAATCCTTACCAAAATAAATTACTTCATAAACAAGACTGCTTTAATACCTTTATTTAACTTTTTGAATTATTCTATTCGGACATACCATTCGAAAGATATCGCGAGTTTAAAAGTGCAAGTATTAGATAATTTATAAAGTTAGCTAGGAAGGGGACGCGGGAGGGGAACGGGGACGCACGGGAAGGTGATTCCCGGAGAAAAAAGTATTTATTTGAATATGGCATTGCAACGCATGCCGGGAACCAGCTAGTATTATACAATTCTGCAAAGAATTCTATTAGGAAACATCTATGTATAAAAATCAATGTATGTTTGCTTGTATGTATGTTTGTTCCATACGCGTTGCTAAACCAATCATCCCTACTGCGATAAAATTCTGGGGATTTGATGTGCGCATGCCCGCGATGGTTCCTATGGTGAGCTTTTTTTTATATGAGTACCGCACAAGAGTCCCAACTGCTCCCGTCTGAAGCCAGTGAGACTATGGCATCCCCAATTGGGGTATGCTGTGAGGCTGAAGGTAGTGGGGAGGGGAAAGAGATCGGGAAAAGGAAGGTGGGGAAGTACCTGGCTATTCAGATCTGGTCACCAAACACGGCTAATGCCATTTCAAGCAACGTTCCAATTCTGAATGGTGGTCTTACACCAGGGCGATACTGAGAGTATCTTCCACTCTGGAACGTGCCGCAAATATACTATATATGCTTTAGGTGGCACGCGAGCTATTTGAAAACTGAATGTATCGGGACTGAATTTAAGGAATGCGGGAGGAGGGAGGGGAGTTAGCAGGACGGGAGAAGCGGAAGAGGGGAGTGGAGAGAGGGAAGGCAGAGTGGGAAAAACGTGAGGAGAAGGGTACGAGAGAGAGGAAAGGGAACGGGACGAATGGGAAAGGACACGCAGGGAGAAACAATGTCTTTATTAAGCGCCATTGCAACGCATGCCGGGAGCTCGCCAGTAAGAAATAAAATATTGTACCTTTAGAAAACTTAAATTCAGAATAATAACAATTTAAATGCTCAGAGAGATAATTCCAAGGAAAAGTTAATCAATATAATGTCGTCGAAGACGAAGAATATTTTTGGAATAAAAAAAAAACAGCAATAAAAACGCCTATTAAAATTTAGTGTTAATACTCAATTTGGGAGGCAGGTATGGGTGCCGCAGCCCAGGGAACCATTTATTGGATAACAAACACCTCTGCTACAGCTCACACCAAGTGGTTCGCTACGTTTAGTGACTTAGCAGGGGTGCCCAAGCTCATGGGATGAGGTTTGTCCGGGTCTTGGGGGCGGATGCGTCTGTCCACCAATTTCATAGCAGGCCAGATTGGGAGAGACTGGTTGAGGGAGACCTTTTGATTTCACGAGTAGGGCTCTCTCGGAACATCGCCTTTCACCGCACGGGGAGGGATAGAATCATTCGTCCGTCACTCCTGGACACACTGACCTCAGATTCCAACCCACCCCTTCTACCTTTTTATTTCCCAGAACATCCTCTCCTTCCTTTCCTAAAAAACCCTCCACTCAGCATCCCCGAAGATGACATAGGCCCTGAGGGGAATTATTTTCTTCTGGGCCTGTGTGGAGCTATTGTATAAAAACATAATCTTGTCCTTTGTTTATGTCAGATTTGAAAGTCAAATAATATGTGTAACTTCACATTCAATTATAGGTAGGTACTGTAAAGTTCCAAAATCGGCGTCTCGGAGTTTACTATATATGTATATATGTTTTCTATACATAGGCCTCAGGGATCTCTTTCTACAGCTTTTTTTTAACATTAGCTCCATACAGGAGGCCCTGAGGAAAATGAGGGGTCTTTTTAGAAAAGGAAGAAGACGAAGTTCTGAGAAATAAAATGGTAAGTATTGCGGATGATTAGGAATCTGTGGGTCAGTGCATCTAGGAGTGACGGATGCAAGAATCCATCCCTCCCACTGCGGTGCAAGGCGATGTTCAGAGAGAGTACCTACGGCTGTAGAAGTCAAAGAGATTCCCTCAACCATTCTCTCCCGATCCGGCCTGCCATGCAGCTGGTGGGCAGACGCATCCGCCGTCAAGACTCGGACAAACCTCACCCCATGAACCCGGGCAACCCTGCTAAGTCATCAAACGTAGCGAACTATTTGGGATGACCTATGGCAGAAGTGTTGGTTATCCAATAAATGGTTTCCGGGGCAGTGGTACGCATACCCGCCTCGCATTCAGTCTAGGTACTTTCATTCACCTCTGCCAGTTCCCATGCCTCACTGCCATACATACCTAGGTAGGTAGGTACCCCGATAACGTAGAAAATATTTAAAAAATAAAAGCTGTACTGCAAAAAAATTTAATCTTACTACCTACCAAGTAAACACAAATACGTTGAATATGGTTGAATACGTTCTCGATTTTTTCGGTTAAAATTAAAGAGTTCAAAAATGATTCTAAAACAACGAACACCTGCATATTGTCAACAAACAAAGACATAGATACACATATTGTTAATGTAAGGCGATTGAGTTATGTATGTATTAGTTTGTCGGCCCCCGGCCCCCAGCCCCCGGCCCGCGCAAGCTACGCCGCCCCGTACGGCTGGCAAATGAATAGATGAGACGGCATCAAAAAACCTAAGTAATTTTACTACAAATCTGCGCGTATCTAAATTCGGTTTTTTACACGAATAAAACTGTTTTCAGTGCAGAATAAAATTTTATCGTATACTTCATCATATTCCTGACTCAGGATGTGAAGAGTTTTTTTTTTAAATTTCGTCCATTTGCCCAGAAACAAATTCCAAAGTTGCCTCCTAAATTCATGGATAAATCGTCATCTTTTGGGGCCTATATTTTATAATTTAAAGCAAAAATCGAAAATCGGATTCACATCCTAACTGTATACATGCCTAACTTATCAATTAAAAAAAAGAAAAAAACATTTAATTGGATATTTTAGCCGTAAATCCAAAACAAAATTTTGTATGAAACAGGCCACGCATGCGTTCCTCTTAATGTGATAACCGTGGCCGGTTATCCCAATTACTTCTGGACTCCTTTATGATGGATCCAGATTCCTTAGATATGACGATCTCAGTATGGGGTGTTTGCCAATAATAGACGTGGGTAGACTATGTGTATTTAATCCGAGATTATTGTACAAAGTTATTCTTAGGAAGCTGATAACAAGAGAGGACGAATGGACAACATTCACGCCTTTTATACGTTCCGCATGCTGTCTCACTCATACACGCATGTCTCTTTCATACTGCAAGACATACGTTCACTACAGTTAATACGGAATATTTTTTATTCAAACAGTTAGATTTGGCTTTATTATTACGAAAAGTGATTATGTATGTCAAAAGAGACAAAAAAAACATAAAAAATATGCATTTAACATTTTAATTTTGTTAAAATAATTCGCTTACGCGGTAACTCCATTTTTAAACGACTTCGAAAAGGAGGAGATTCTCAATTCGACTGTATTTTTTTTTTTTTTTTATGTTTGTTACATCAGAACTTTCGACTGACAACCGATATTGATGATTCTTTTTTTATTTGAAAGCTGGTGCTTCCCGTGTAGTCCCATTTCAATTTGGTCCAGTTCTGACAATGGCATCCGTGAGAAAATCAAATAAATCTTAAATTTGCATCGAGTATGTGCGCGACAAATGGACGAATAACTCAATATTACGCTAACCGATTTCGATGATTCTTTTTTTATTGGAAAGAATGTACTTCAAGGGTAGTTTTATGAGAGTTTGGTTAGGTTCTGATTATGGGATCCATGACAAAGTAACGGAACTCTCCAATTCTTAAGAGCAAATTAACGATACTCGGCCGAATCTTAACCGAATTAGTTAGTGTACTTCAGATTCACTAAAAATCAAAAAATAAACAAAAATTTAAACAAAACTAAAAAACGACTTAAAAAAATGCACTAAAAAGTAAAAAAATAATTTCGTATTCTTCTACAACTTAATAATTAACTTACTTTTTCTACTCGTCAATATGTAGGTACGATTGTTATTTTTGGAGTCGGTGTCAGCCAAGGTACCCGGCCCGGCGTGTTCACTTGACAGCTCCCCTCCCGCCGCGGCCCGCTCTCGCCTCTCAATCTACCTATTACTATGTATGTAGTTACAAACCTACCTTGGCTGATACCGAATCCAAAAATAACAATCGTACCTACATATTGATGAGTAGAAAAGGTAAGTTGATTATTAACCCATTACCTCCATGATTTTTTTTTTATTTTTATAAACTTGAATCATCATTATAACCCGATAGTATAGACTTAAAAAAAAGCCTAAAATCAGTTTTAGAATTTTCCGCCCGCCCTCCCTCTCACCAGAGCGTATAGAAAATTGATGCCTAAACGCAACTCATGGAGGTAACCCCTCTAAGCAAAATTTATGTCAACTATGGGTTAAGTGCAGTCTACTGTTTGATTTATATTGATAATATAAAATAAATGATTGCCTTTGTTTATAATACAATGAAAAAAAACATATTTATGGAAAATACGCAAAATAATAAAAAATTCAATATTAAAAAAAAACATTCAAGAATGAGGAAACTAACCAAATCTAAGCAAATTATTCTTTAAGTGATACTGTTCGAAGTTGTCAAAATGAAGGGCTCGGTTGCAGGCCCGGCACCGATAGGCTGTTGGAATTTTTTTACACAGAGCATAACGAATATGAGATTTGCCACGATATTGCAAATGAAATTCTTGCATTCGAGGCACACAATTTCCATCTTCTGCGTCATGGCCTTCTTTCACAGGAGGTTCTCCGAATTTGGTATTGACCTGATTTGGAAAAGACAATAGAAGAGTACGGCTAAACTCCACATGGAATGCCTTCTGGGAAAGGTTTTTCTGTTGCCTAGTCATCTTCTGGTTTCCCATATCATGCTCGTACTTCCTCAAGAAACATTGCAACTTCCATCCATTTACAAGAGACAAGAGCGCTGCTGAGGCAAGATACAAATAAAGGCCAGTACCACTTCTTTGACCGAACGTTGACCCGATAATTTTGTATACCATTATCATGGAGGTCCACCCATTCCCAAATTGTAATTTTGTATTAGCGCCGGGCAATCGATTTGTTTGCATGCTTTCTCCAAATTGTTGCATTTTTTGTCTTTCTTCGATATCTGCCAACGCTACACTTAACGTATTGACTCTATTCGATCATAGTTCATGGTCACTTACTACACGGCTGTCCTACCAACGGCATACGGGGATTTGGTTTTATACGTCTACCACCGCATCAAATTTACCTACAATTATAAGAGCGATGAGATTTACACTTTAGCTAGGTAAATGAATGCTATGCGCAAGGGAAATATAAAAGAAAACGATACCTTTAGGCAATTGCTTTCCTGTCTTCAACTTGCCTGAAGCTTCAAGGTGAAGAAGCTACATGTGCCAGTAGCGCGCATTCTCCTATCCTTCAGGATACACATGAAATGGTGAGATGTGAAGAAATTGTCCATAAATAGCTCATGGCGTGTGGGGAACTCTATATATTCTATCGTAGAAGTAGGACGGATAATCTCTGATCTAATTCAGGGTCATATGTATCAGATGCTCCGGAATACGGCATTGCTTGGAACAGGTAGCCTTAGACCACTTTTGTTTATAGTGAGACTTCTTTTTGTACTTTAGTTTTGATGTTTTGGCTGGTGGTGCATTTGAAATAGATATTCGAAAGGTATTACGACTCACACAGGACGATGTCGAAGACTGACTCCAGTGAAGGTCATTAGCAAATTCATCTGGTTCATGCTCGTCAAGGCATGACTCATCAATTTTCTCAATTTCGATGTTGCGCTCGATTACAAATGTGCCGGCAATATCTCGAAAGTTATCCACCTCCGCATCTTTGTTATATGTCATCAAATTATCGTCAATATGCTCTTCGTTCATCTGTTTATCAACGTTCTCTGGAGGAATCACAACAATAGCGCGTTATTACCAACATTATTGTCATCACTTTCACTTACGCTAAAAGAGCGCTCCAATTCTGCCATCATTTCATCGTGATTCAACGATTTCGTTTTATAACGAAGAATTGGGTAGGTATAGGAGAAGTAGGTATTTTCGACATGATAAAAAATATACGAAAACCGCAGACAAACTATTGATTTCAATAAAAATCACTCATAAAAACACTACAAAACCGTATTATTTGAAGGCAAGCTAACCAAAAACGTGTGTAAACACTGTCACAGCTAACCTCCAAAGGTTGCGCGCAGGCATCACCTGATTTCAGTGCCATCTAGCTATCATCTTATGCATATAATACTGTGTTGAAACAGTGTTTCCGACCATTTAATCTTTTGATAACAATATGTGATTCACACATGTTTTATTTTTTTCCGATTAAATTTTTTTTTCTTTTTTCAAAATGGGTCTATTTTCAGGGCTTTAGTAAAAAAATAATTAAAAATAGGATAATCAATAAAATTTATCAAATTATGTTAATTATTGAAAGCTAACATACCAATCTGTAAATGCTGTATAACAACTTGGTGGGATTTGGCTTTATTCATAGTGAAAAAAAATCATACTTTTCATCAATTTTTTTGATGCCTATAGACATCGTCATGGAGGTAATGGGTTAAGTTGTAGAAGAATACGAAATTATTTTATTACTTTTTAGTGCTTTTTTTGAAGTCGTTTTTTAGTTTTGTTAAAAAATTTTTATTTATTTTTATGTTTATCGTTTTTATTTAACACTAGCAGACCCGGCCACACGTTGCTGTGGCTAACGAAACACAACGACATTACCCAACCTTTATAAAATCAACACTACCCGCTTGCCGGCTGCCCGCTGCCTGAATTGAATATTTGAATTTCTCGACTTTTCTCTACTATAATAAGCATGTATTATACATATAAAATAATTAACTCGCCACTAATTATACAATGCTTGCAATGCAACACTGGATATTTGAAAAGGGAAAATCAAATACCTACTTACTCTAGGACATCTATTTTCCAATTTCTTCCGTAGAACGAATTTCAAAAGTGACTAAATAGTACGGCCCGCCAGCCGTTTTAAATCGCACAAAAATATGTTTTCTTTGAATTTCACGGCTTTTCTCTTGCATTAAACTTCGAACGTTCCGTATTATCTTACTTTTTCTTCTAACACAGTTAAAATATATTAAAAATCGGTCCAGTTTTGGAGGAGAAAAACAATGACGTTATATAAATAAATAGACTCGCCATAGTCTCATATACTCACAATATAATATGGAAAGTAAGGAACACTCTTTTGTTTTCAGCGATTTTCAGTATAATTTCTTAATTCAAAAGTTTATTCCTGTGTGATAAAGATAGACAATCACATAATGCGTGTGTATGAATGACATGGATATATGAGCGGGCGGCGTATTGCTTGTCACTTTTTGATGGAACGTTCGCTGTCTCCTTTTCTTGAGGCCCACTAGAATAAAAGGTCCGGCTGCCTGTCGGAGTTTGATATGTCGAGCTATACAATAAATACAATAGGGCAACGACAGTTTTCAAATGGTGGCGATTGTCATCAATACTTGTTAGAACTACTGATTTATGTGATGTTTTACCGCAAGCAAACAAATAAACAGAGTGTTTAGGCTGATTAGTCTACTTTAAAACAGTGAAGTTTACTTAGCAACAGAAATTTGGCTGTTGCGCGTCCAGACCCTTTACTTTAGTAGGACTTGAATTTTCTCTAATGGCGTGTAAAACCGCGAGCGGGAAACATGAAAATTAATTGTAATATTTATAATAATCGATAATATTAAGTAATTTGCGTGTACTTACAAATGAAATGTTATTCGTTCGCCTTTACTATTATTTGCCGTGTAATTGAAACATTTTCTCATCACACAGGAGGGCATTTTGGCACTTTTTAAAAAGCAATTTACTTACTGGTAAGTGCTGGTAAGAAGCAACCTTACTCGACGCGTAGCAGTTTAGTACTAAAGTACTAGATATCGAGATCGGTGAGATTTGTGAGATTGAGATTTCTACCCCTCGCCTAATAGTATGTAACGTCATAGGAGAAAAATGGGAAATACAAAACTTAGATTTCTACGATTTTGTTTAGGTATTACAGCCTGTAGTGCATTGTTCCTTTCACTCAGTATTCGGGGGTTGACTGTTGACAGCGACACAGTTTGGTAAAATACCTATTATTTAAATTTCTCAGCGACCGTGTTTCCTCTTTTAATTCCTAAATTATAACCGGAAATGAACTACCACGATTATTGTCGTATTGTTTTAATGCGTGGGCAGATGTTTATTATACTCTTTGTTATCTAATTCGGCATCTAATAGTAGTAGTTCTGTGAACAACAGTAGACTAGGAACCAGACGCATTTGTCAACTCTAACCACTAAAAGGTAGTTCCATCCTTGCTACAATATCCTTGTCAGCGGAGCTGTCCCAGTTTTTTTTTAATATCTTCCATCGATTAGAAATTTAGTTATTCTACTTTCTATCTTCAATAATATCTGGTGTAAAAGTCGTCCGTCACGCATGAACCATTGGGATCGTAATTGGTGTGTAATTTATGCCAGATTCGATTCATGATTGATCGATATAGTATTATGATTAATTATAATGTCAAATCCATTCACACATGGCACCAATATATCAACACAAATGCCACCATTAGTATCGAGAGTTTATAATCTGGGTTAAAATTATTTTCTATCTCCTTTTACATATTGCACACGTAGGTACTTTAAAACAAATCAAATGTATTTAGAGTATTTATTTAGTCTGTCAAATAAGAGTAGAAAATATAAAAAATTGAACTACAAAAATTTTAGGCTGGCAACACCAATTTAACTGTCAAATATTCTTTTAAAGTGCAATGTCACTGAATGTGTAGAACACAGTAAACCACATTTTAAAAAACATTTTTGGTTCATGACATAAATTTGATTAAAAGGTGTTTCAAAAAGCGATTTGCTTTCATTTAATCTATATAAATAAAATTGAATCCCCGAAATGTATTTACGCGCATTACTTCCGAACGACAGCACCAAATTGGATAATTCTTTTATTTCTATGTTCGTTATTGTCAGGACAAGGTTTGTATAAAACTTATAGAAAAAAAATTGCAATAGGTGGCACGCGAGCTGTTTTCAACTGAATGTACCAGGACTGAATATATGGAATGCAAGAGGGAGGGGGGAAAAAAAGGGTAGGGGATTCGCGGGAGGGGGGGGGAACCTGGGAGGGGGGGGGGGGGAACTCGGGAAGGGGGTTCCGCGGGACGGGGGAAGGGGGGAGTGGAGTTGGGAGAGCGAAGGTGGGGAGGGGAAGGGGACGCGGGAGTAGAAGGGGAGGCGGAAGGGGAACGGGACGAATGGGAAAGGACACGCAGAAATAAACAATTTCTTTATTAAATGGCATAGCAACGCATGCCGGGCACCAGCTAGTTTAACATAAATTTGAATTTAACAATAGACAGAAAGGAAGAATTACTAATGGTGAGTTTAGTTACACTACTTTTAGATCTGAATGAGTTAGTTAAATATATTCAGATCTAAAATTAGAGACACGATCTAAAGCCCGGGCAACGCTAGGTACTTAAGCTAGTAAGTATTAAATAAAAGTGAGCAATTTCTAAACTGTGGCTTATATTTTATTACATTATCGTTTTTTCTTCATTACGTTTACACAAAATTGCGAAGGTATAATAATAATATACCTATACGCAATTCTAATTTTGAGATCAGTGGGTAGCTATATTGTAATAAAAATTATTTTTTTTCACTTTTACGCCTTTTTATTTTTTTATAAAAATGTCGGTTACACAGCTTTACATCAACACCATGAGTTATATGTTTTGCCATTTGAACTACAGTGACGCCCTCCTATATTTTCTACTCTTATTTGACAGACTATGGGTGACAATGAATTTTACCGGATCTTTCAATTTTAAAAGTAGCCAAAGACAAAATGTAGAATAATATTACATTACCAGAGACACGTTAGTGAGTTTATACACGGTCATGTGATTTTTAAGAAGGTCAAACAAAATATGGTGGGACTATAATACTATAAAGAAATTTGACATAAAAAGATGATTGAGATTTTTTTTTAATAACTAGTAAAATATACTTAATATTTAATTTACGGTCTAATTAATTTAACCGCCATGACATTGGAACTTTAAAAAAATGTACATACAATATTTGGACAAGGTAATATAACATTAAAAAAAATTAAAAAGGCGAGTTATTTTGTACCAAGTCATAAACTAGTCTGTAAGGTAAATAATATCTTATTCTAGGTGAATGTGAAATAATAAAATATTAATATACCGATAGGACTATATTGTGTGTCCGAAATATGATCAATTTCTCCTGACTTCGGTGGACGAATAAATTTTATACAACTTTAAATTATGCGTATTTTATTTTGCCGCCAAAACGGTATATCCTCGTGGAAGGCGTCTGTGACGTCACAACACCCAAATTTTATATTTTTAGTGAGAAGATCAAAGTTAGAAAAATAATCTATAAATATTTTACACGTTTTTAACAGTAGACAGTAGGTATCCATAATGTGAAAAAATTCTAATGAAAAGACAAATAACTTTGTTTACATCACTTTTATAATAATAAGTGATGTAAACAAAGTTATTTGTTTTTTCATTAAAATAAATATCAGAAAGTGAAAACCTTTCCCAAGAAGTTTTCTTCGAAAAAAATGAAAAATTCTCTCTGCATTGGGTTCAGGTTTCAGGTTCTGACTGTGTAATACAGATTATAATCTGTGACATGATGTCCTTAAGTGCGTCAAAAAGTTTTTTTTGACTATTTAGTTGTCGAAAAATAATAGAAAAAGTAGAAAATAAAGAAAAACTCCAAATGCTCAGATTGAGTTTTTTTGTGTTCTCTTTGTGATATAGATTCACCAGATTCACGATTTTTAAGATACCGTTTATAAAGAAGAGTGTCCGTGGGTGGGTATTTAAAAAAATACAAATCTACATTTTTATTTCGAGATTTATGAAATTTTGCAAAGGTATTTATTTGTCCTTCAAAAAAAGTCACCGCGTCTACATGAGATTAGGGATGTCGAAAGTGAAAAAAAATATCGATATATCGATGTATCGATATTTATTAAAATATCAATATCGACGTCGATATATCGAGGAAAAAATATCGATATATCGATATATCGGTCAAATTTTCAAGAGATTTTGCGTTTTTAAAATAATAGTTCAGCTCAATATTATCAAAAGTAATTTTTGTACACAATGTGCTTTTTTTAATGTACAAAAATCTCAATAAAAATGAAGGTATTTTATCACTATTCATTTTTATTACGTAATAATTACAAAAATATCAAAAACTAAAAAGCTGTCTTCTAACTTAAATGTAAACTGAGACGCATACAAAGTTTGTGTGCGTCTCAGTAACATTCTATTGGCATATTAATTTGTCAAAAAGGACTTCGTGTTTGGAACAAGGATATAATCATAGACAATTGGGAACCAACACATTAGAAAAAAATGGCGAAAAATAGCATACATTTCTATGTATGTTCCTACACACATGAGATAGTATTGGTGATCACAAATACTAAAGCAAAGACAAATAGATTTGTAAGCTATTAATAGTTAAAATTTCAACCGCCAGATGTCATGACCATACAGTTACTTTTTTCCGTTCCTTTCTATACGGTTTTGGATTCTAGTGACTTTAAATACATAAATTTAAAAAAATATCGTTTTTGATACAATTTTCGATATTGGATATTTTGTATCGATATATCGGCTAAAAATATCGATATGTTGAATTAAAAATATCGATATATCGAACCTTTTTCAACAAGTCTACATGAGATTACAAAAAACCGTCCTCATTCTCTTTTCTCACCTCTTATGCCCGGGCAATATTGGGTGCTTTAGCTACTAACTTATATTTACACTAATTTATAATTACACTCAAACTGTCTTCAATTTACTCTTTTATCCTAATTCTATGTCCCTCTCCACCATCCTCTCCCCCTGGACATTTTCATTTAACTAAAATGAAAAATTAATCTGCAATGTCTCACTTTGATTTAATAATATATTTTAGCAGAGAAAGATTAGTAATAGGAACTCCAGTGAAAAATATTATGGCTTTAAAAAAATATGTTCATATAGACCAATAAATGCGGATTCTGAATATATAAGTTTTATTTAATAATATTAAACATAGAGTTTTTAAAAAATTATTAAAAGTCCATTTTTAATCGGATCGTAAAAATACGCCGTCAAGTTGGCATTATTGAAATGTTTAGTGGTTACGTCACTGTTCCTCGTGTCGTGACGTCGCCGTAAAGTCATTGTATGGGAAATGTATGGGAATGTAGGAATGATGCAAGCCATCGTATTAATTTATTCGTTTATTTACATACTGTTTATAGAGATTTAGTTGTTGTGTTTATTGAAACATTATTTACGCCTAAATAATTCAGTATCAAAAATAGAGGTATCTCTGTTATTTAAAACATTGGAAAACTTTAAACTGTACGAAAAAATCATAATGCTACCTACTCCACGGCCAAATCCAAAATGGCCGCAATCGAACAGCTGATATCGTTTGCCTACACTTTTGTGGGTGGTGCTTCGTTTTTGATAATATTGATTTTAAAAGCTAAAAAAATAATAATTTCAAATAGTTTTTATACCATTTTCCCGTAATAATGTTCAAAAATATAATAATATAATAAATATAATATAATGAATAAATAATTCCACCTAAATAATGTTTTAACTTATCGAATATTATCATCATTCTTCCGTATAATTATCATAGAAAATGACATTACCTGTTGAAAATAAAAATAACTTTTCAGGGGTGATGACGTCACACGATTCACTACACATGCGGTGGTTTTCGGGGGATCTTGAAAAATTAAAACTTTGACAATTATTTTAACTATTAAAACTAACTCTAAAACAACAAAAAAAGCTGTTATTTAAGTTAGAAGGTCATTATTCAATAAAAAAAAAATGGACTGGAGTTCTCTATTGGCAGTTTTCTAATTTTATTAATATTCATATCTAAAACATGCTGTTTCCTCACTGGATTTGGCAGAAAGGTTGGACCATCAAAAACACACTCCTTGCGAGGAAACTCGGGTGGCACTTTGTACGTACAAACATTCCCCCATTTCCTCAAATTAAAAAAAAATCAAGGAATAGAGTTCAATCCCGACAATGTGCATAAGTTTAACTGTTATCGCACAAAACTCATTAAACGGTTGTTTGTTGGAGCATGTGAATACAAAACTGGGAAGTTTTTTCACTTCCCATGTAAAATTTGGTAAATCTCACATAGCGTGTCTTGCAAGCGCAACAACGTAGAAAAAGTCGGTGAACACGATCAAGTGAATCTGAATCAAATACTGAAGTCAGACTATGTTAACTTTATTCACTTCTTCAATTACAGCATTTTAATGAAAAATAGTAATAGTAACACTCCCTTTTCACCATTTTTTATAGTTTAAACAACTGACATGTTTTGTACGCAATGCTGCTTGCTTACCTTATTAGGTACAAATATAAATTTTTTAAAAAAATATTTTAAAATAATGAATGAGTATAACCTGAAATTGTAATATTTAATGATTGAAAATAATATTGGGGACTCTCAAACAAAAAATCAGGAAAAGATTCGGTTTGCAACTAGAAATTGAACCAAGGACGTTAGCCTTTCCGGCGCTCTGCTCTAACCGCTGAGCTAATCCACCCTATCCCTTTCGGTCACTATATCACACTTCCACTAAGACTATCAACATTATCTTCATTTTCTTAAGGCATATTTTTATTGGCTGCTATCTAGATTTTCAGAAAAAGACAATAGATGTCACACATTAAAAGAAAAATGGATATATTTATCTAAGTCACTATCTAGATTGTACGAGTATTTAGTCAGGAAAGAATCTTATAATCACACATAAAGAGAGCAGCTTTTATATAAGTAAACTTTGATGAGGTGAGGGTGGCTTATAAACGCGTCGGTTGTATCTAAACAATATAAAGATTTATAAACAAAGTGTTTATTTTTTTAATTAACCTTATTAATCACCTCGGCAACGGTGCATAGTGGGGAAACATGCCAAATGTGCGGCCAATATATGTGCACGGTTGACATTTGTCAGACGAGAACGGGTCGCTTTTACGACTCGTTCCGAAGTTGAACAGTTTGGCTGTGGAACGATTTGCCGACCTCTGTGTTTCCTCCTTCCTATAGGTCTCTTTACGACCCATGTTTGCTCCTCTCCTAAAAAAAAAAACCCCTTCACAGCATCTTCAAAGATGTCATAGGCCCTGAGGGAGATGATTTTCCTCAGGGCCTCCCGTGTGGAGTTAACGTAAAAAAAGGATATTCTTAATTGTTCTACTTTATCGCTTTTCTTTTATGTCATGAAAATAACTGGAACCTTTTGTCCTGACAATATTTTAAATTCATATCCTTCACAATTCCAGTATCATGAAGCTGACGATATTCCGGCGCTGCCTGATATTCGGCACTTTCCTGGGATGCTGCCTGTCTGGCGCGCTGCTAGCGGGCGCGCTGGGCACGCCACGCTGGGCAACAGCGCGCGCTGAGCGCCACAACAGCACGGGCAGCCGCGGTCGAGTGGCGTTCGGACTGTTCGCCGGAAGCAGGGAGCTGAATGTGGCATACGGGTGGCGGACGTTCCATTTTAGCGGTTAGTCTTTTTTACGATCGGTCTTTTATTAATTTTTATATGTGATAGATTTTTATTTTATTTCAGTGGCAACATCAATTTCATAGGTAAAAGGTTAATATTTTTGTGGTGGAATAACTAATTGAGAAAATTTTTTAATATTTAATCATTGAACACAATATTAACCAAACCACTATCAAACGAAAAATGAGAAATTCCTGTTTAATACCGGCTCTTTTGGTTTTTGATAAAAAAAATGTCACCTTAGTTCTTAGGGGTCGTCCATTAATCACGTGATGTTTTTTTAGCAACTTTTTAACCCCCCCCCCCCCCCCTGGTGATATGTGGTGAGGTTTTAGACTAACCCCCCCCCCCGAAATCACGTGTATTTTTTAGTGCAAAGAATTTTGAAATTTTCAGAATATTATCACGAAAAATAAATACACGTGATATCTCATTATTCCCCCCCCCCCCCTGTCGTGATATTTCGTGATTTTTTCCGAACCCCCCCCCCACTTTCGAGCATCACGTGATTAATGGACGACCCCTTAAATGTCCAAATGACCATTAGAAAATGTTACAAGAGGAGAAGGTTTTCTTTCATTATTTCAATAAAACATTATGATAGGTGTTAAAGATAAAGCTATTTCTGTAAATGTAAAGGTTTCATTAGTTTAAATAATTCTTAGAACCCATCTGCTTGGTTCAATATATTCGCACCTCACAATCCGGAAGCCTCAGTTTTGCGGGTAAATTCGGAAACCGTCACTTTGGATCGAGATTGTAAAATATCTACGCAAGATAGCTTTCATATTTTAAAGACAATAAGAAGCATTATTTCGTTCTCTTTCTGGTTAAAAGAAAAATAAATATTTTTGCATTAGAGGAAGCGAGATATAAAGCTTTTAAAATGTTAGGTCGCTCGGGACGTTTTTGGTCTTATGAAAGTATAACGCAATTACGTGTTTTGGGATGTATTTATTCCTAAACAAGCAGACGTTAACGAAGGGTTAAGTGATTAACAATAATTTTTTTATACTTTATTTTTAATTTTAAAGTGGAGATTGAACAAAAACTAAAATGGTCATTTGGAAAATTGAGAACTAAGGCGACTATCATAATCTAAATAACTTATTTGCCATGTTATAAAACAAAATCAATTATTGTAAGTAATAATTATTAGCCTGAAACACTCATCTACATTGAACAAATCTCCCGAGAAAAGATACATGCCGCCGACGGGACATTAATATTTATTACATACTAGCTGGTCCCGGCACGCGTTGCTATGCCATTTAATAAGAAATTGTTTCTCCCTGAGTGTCCTTTCCCATTCGTCCCGTTCCCCTGCCGCCTCCCCTTCTTCTCCTGCGTTCCCACTCCGTCACCTCCACCTTCCTTCTCCCGACTTCCCCTCCCCCTCCCAGGTCCCCCTCCCCCTCCCGCGTTCCCCTTCCACTTTTCCCGCCTTCCCTCTTCCCTTTACCGCTCCCTCGTCCCGCCAACCCTTCTCCCGCGTTCCATATATTCCATCCCAGTACATTCAGTTTTTAAACAGCCCGCGTGCCACCTTTTACAATTTTTATTCAAATATCCATTTTTCACGTATATTAAATTTGGTACCTAACAAAGGTACCTATAGAAAATATCTAAAATTCTTGATTCGATTCAAATTATTAGGGGAGTACCTACTTTAAATAAATTTTTCAACTTTTCAAAAACAGAATCCTGATTGAACAATCATTCATTGTTTTGCAAAATGTCATTCTCTAACACGCGAACTGTCAAACGTGCAATGTTTTCTGTTATTATCTAATTTTCTGCGCAATTTTCTTAATTTTTCTCCCCGTAAGAACCATCCTCGAACTTCAAGGAATATTCTAAAAAAAGAATTAGCGAAATCGGTTCAGCCACTCTCGAGATTTGCGCTTACCAACAAATTTAGCGATTCATTTTTATATTATAGAACATACATTCTTTTTTAATAATTAATATTTGACAAGTTTAAATATTTCACCAAAAAATGGAAACATAATATGTCTCGACGCCATCTAGTGGGAGATTCAGCACTTACAATGCCTTTCTCATATAAAATAAAGTTGGTTGTTTGCAGATGGAAAAATGTAATAAGTAGTAATTGTTGAATGAAACACTAGCATATATTGAATTATTTGGTGGGCAAGAGATAAGCCGATGTAGCTCAGAGGATAAGAGCAGTTGACCGGAAATCAGAAGGATACGGGTTAGTCTCCCGTCGGCGGCATGTATCTTTTCTCAGGAGATTTTTTCAATGTAGATGAGTGTTTCAGGCTAATAATTATTACTTATAATAATTGTTACCCTTTGTGCTATGCACTAAAAATCTTGTCTTAAACATTAGTTAATTAAAAAAATAATAAAACAAAATCATATCAAAAAAAGGGTTTGTAAGTAGGAGAATTTTCACTTTAAAGCAGTTTTTATAGGCCTGCTACTTTACTTTTTCTGGGTTTAATTAAACTTAGTGATTAAATTTTCAAATAAAAAAATGCATGGTTTAGCATTGCTTTGCAGTGCTTTGTCTTAATCCTAGTTTTTCAATATAGTGTGTTGTTAACCCTTTCAGTGCCGATGATGGTCCAAGCGGAGCCCCCGCTGCTGCACCCGGCCGCCTGGATGGGCACCGTGGCCTGCACGGGCGCGGGACTCGCTCTGGCTGCGCTGGGGGCTCTCTTCGCCGCTGTCAACACTGCCACCGTTCCCGCCTCCAAGCTAGCGGCCGTGCCTGGACTCTACCTGTGGAACACTTTGGCAGGTTGGCTAAATTACACATCTGATATTTATTTAATTTACTAGTACTTCTGTGAACAGTGGACGTCGCATCCAAAAAGTCATAATAAAAGCTTTTTTTTTTTTGTTGTGTTATGTTGCTGCGCATAAAATTTGGGAGGCGGGAATGGGTACCGCCGCCCCGGGAACCTTTATTGGATAACCAACACCTCTGCCATAGGTCACCCCAAGTGGTCCGCTACGTTTGGTGATTTAGCATGGGTGCCCGGGTTCATGGGATGAGATTTGTCTAGGTCTTAGAGGCGGATGACCAGTACATACTGAACCCCAGATCTACCCACCTCTTAAACTCTTTTCCTTCCCAGAACTCTCCTCTCCTTCCTTTTCTTAAAAAAATCCTCCACACAGCATCCCCAAAGATGACGTAGGCCCTGAGGGAAATTATTTTCCTCAGGGCCTCCTGTGTGGAGATCATTTAAAAAAAAAATACAAAGATTTTTTATTTATTAACCAAAACATATAATATACAATGTGTCCGGAAACTCGTAGTACAAGCGGGAAACTGGTGAATCTACATCACGTAGAGAACCCAAAAAACATATTTTTTTCAATCTGAGCATTTCGATTTTAATATTATTTTTTTTCTATTTTTAGAGTTAAAAAAATTTTTGAACCCGGTTTACCCTTCCATGCATTTTATCATTACACGGCTGAAATCAACCCCCTAGTGAAAATTTTTTTCAAATTTAACCAAAAAAATTCCAACTTCGGACCCGATTTACTCGAAAATGAAAGCTCAAATCAAAAAAGTTATATCACAAATCGACTCCGAATGTGATGTAGATTTACCAGTTTCCCGCTTGTACTACGAGTTTCCGGACACCGTGTATAATTAACCAATATATATAATATTAGTGGTAACAACACCTCCCTAATTGAGAAATTCTCGTGCTTAGAGAGGGAAAAACATATTTATTGAACATATTTACGTAGAAAGAAACAAGTCCGCAATTTTAGAAAAATAAGATATTATTTTCATCCAATGCGGTAAGGTAAATTCTATGGTCTACAAAAACCAGTCGGTCCGCTTTCATAAAAAAGTTTACAGTAATCGCCTTCCCAAATATTTGTTTATCATAAAACCACTTATGAATCCCAAGAAAGCGCCAACAGCACTCAAAACACTTTTAATGTTGCTTCTTCTCAAAACATATTCACCAGAAAATAGCCGGAGTCAACTGGTCCATTTTCCCTTTACAAGTAACATTTGAAAAATGACATTTACCTAATCAGCAGAAACTTTCAATTTTTTATTTTTTACATTAGCTCCACACAGGAGGCTCTGAGGAAAATAATTTCCCTCAGGGCCTCCTGTCTGGCTAGTGAGCAGAGCTAGTGGGCAGGCGCATCCGCCGCCAAGACCTGGACAAACCTCACCCCACGAACCCGGGAACCCCTGCTAAGTCATCAAACGTAGAGAACCACTTAGGGTGACCTATGGCAGAGGTGTTGGGTTATCCAATAAATGGTTCCCGGGGTGGCGGTACCTATTACCATCATGTTCATGGCTCTCGTCTGTTTTCTACACTATATATATATAGCTTTTGAATTCAAACTTTTAACCACTGGAGTGATCACGCGAAATAAATAAATTTGCCTAGATAGCTTGAGATTTCCCAGAAGATTTTTTTTTTAATTTTTCGTCAACATTAAAAGAATCATTCCTTTGAATTTTAACATGGAGACATAAAACTTATTATAGTGCTACATAGCCAACAAATTAAACTGTATTTTACCGTTGGTCATACTAGCTTTTGCCCCCGCTTTGCACGCGCCACTCGCTCCCCCACCCCCCTTCTCTTTCAATGATACTATTTGTCCAAAAAAATGTCACTACCTCTATTAACAATTCTTTTCTCAAACATCCTTCAGTTTTTTTTTAAATACACTTCACATTAGGTTAGGTTAGATATAAACATTTTTTTTCAAAAAATTATTAAACATTACACTATTAAAAATGCAAACCATGTTCTGTTTCCAGTGATAGCGGATTTGGGCGCCATTTCCCTGTGGGTTGTGGAATATTATACCAAGATTCAGTACAACGTTCTCAGCAAAGAAGACCTGAACAACAAATGGACATCGGAGGGAATGGCAGACTTTGGAAGATCATTTTGGTAAATAAAACATCTTCAGTGTTTTCAAATTTCAGTAATTTAGTGGAGTATTTAGAGAACGGCACCTTAGTCCTGGAAAGCTGCTCTTTCTAACAGGTCCTCAGTACTGAGGGGTCGCTAGAGAGAATAGCTCCTCATTACCGAAGGCCTGCTAGAGAGTGGTGCCAGTGACCCTCGGGATTGCAGACTTCGCATTTCGATGTTGTTCAGCAGAACAGAGTTGTCAGGACGGTCAGTTCGAAGGGTGGTTAGTGAGGCCACCAGGTTCGGAATCATTTCAAAGAAGTCCTTAAAAAAAGTATATTAACTAGTCCATTCTTTGTTCACCTGCGAGTGCTCTATTACTATCCATGTTGGAATTTTTTGTGATGCGATTTTAACCTTTATGCATTAAAAACTGTATGGAGGACAAAATTAGAATTTTACAGCAGTTGCTGTTTTTTATTTCATGAAAGTGGCCCCTCTGATTGTCTAGAAAACATTATATTTGTGCATGTCCAAATTAATTTTTATTGAACGGCATCCCAGTAGTGAAATTATTTGAATTTTCAAAGGAGTATAAAAACCATTAACCCTTTTTAATTTTTTATACCGCACCTGGGAGATCGCAATGGCACAATTAAAAAAAACTATTTTTTCACGAGAGCAGTTTGAATACTTCGTTTGAGTGTATTAAATTAGTTTATTCTATAATATAAAAATGAATCGCTAAATGTGTTGGTAAGCGCAAATCTCGATATCAGCTGAACCGATTTCGCTAATTCTTTTGTTAGATTATTGAAGTACGAGGATGGTTCTTACGGAGAGAAAAATTTTAAAAATTGCGCAGAAAATTGGATAATTTCAGAAAACGACATTTTGAATGACATTTTGCAAAACAATGATAGAATTAAATCAGGATTCTATTTTTGAAAAGTTTATAAATTTATTTAAAGTAGGTACTCCCCTAATAGTTTGAATCGAATCAAGAATTTTAGAAATTTTAAATAGGTACCTATGTTAGGTACCAAATTTAAACTGAATGTACTGGGATTGAATATATGGAACGCGGGAGGATGGTTGGCGGGACGAGGGAGCGGGAAAGGGAAGAGGGAAGGCGGGGAAAGTGGAAGGGGAACGCGGGAGGGGAAGGGGACGTGTGAGGGGGGAGGGGAACTCGAAAGGGGGGTTCGCGGGATGGGGGAAGGGGGGGGGGGAATTGATGTGGGGAGAGGGAAGGTGGAGGTGAAGGAGTGGGAACGCGAGAGGGGAAGAGGACGCAGGAGAAGAAGGGGAGGCGGAAGGGGAATGGGATGAATGGGAAGGGACACTTAGGGGGAAACAATTTCTTTATTAAATGGCATAGCAACGCATGCCGGGACCAGCTAGTTAACCAATAAAAAAAACATTATTTTACAAAAGTTGAATAGCAGTATATTAATATTAATAAGTTTAATTTTATAATATTGATACAATAATCTTTGTGCCATTATTTTTGCTTGAATTCGAATAAAACATTATAGTATGAAAACTACATTTCCATTTTTAAGGTCACAATAATATTTTTAAGAATTGTGTCGTTTTTATCAAAGATAGAATAGATATCCAGGAACATTTGTGCATAATTAACTCAAAAATGCATTTTTTTGACTTGTGCCTCTGTTATCCCCCAGGTGCGAATGGTGCGATATGCAAATATATTGTATATTCTGATTTAAGTGGAAATAATTAAACTAGATCATATATTCATATAAATATTTATTTTTGGTACTCCGTTTGCTTATACATATTTATTTTTGGTACTTGGATACGGTTCTAACTGACATTTTTTTCAAAATGACCTTTGAATGCCAAAGCATTTCTTTTGCACGTTTCTATACCCGAAATAATTTTCAGATCCATCTATATTGCACGTATACGACAAAGTTCTAACATCAAGCATTTTAAATAATTATTTATTTTACAAGGTTCTATCATCACTTAAACTCTCTATTTTGTTATCTGACAGTTGATCGTTATTATGAGTCGCATTATAGTTCGTCACTTTGCTTGGATAGGGTTTTACTTCGCGTGTTCTTAGGTTTCAAAGTTTTCGAAGACAAATTTTCATAATCTAATTAACATTTATTTTTTATTTTGAGGTTCAATCTTGTGTAAAGTATTTTAGTTTATCATATTTTGATGGAAAATATTTAACTCTCCCGCAGCCAACTGGGGCCGAAGGTAGACCCCAAAATAACTATCCTTCTTATATCTACTTAAATACATGAAATATATTTTTAATATTTTAGGTATTCCTGCGCAAAGGATTAATACATAATATGCCATTTAAAAAAAAATGTGAAAAAATTGTTGATCGCAGGAAAAAATATTTTGTCAAATATAGTTTGGTAATATTCCCTGCAAAAACATAAATAACAAAAAAAAATATATCAAAAAAAGAAAAAGTGTTTTCTTTGGTTTAAAAGTTAAGAAAAAAAAAAATGGGGTCATCAGCCGATCCCCACGGTTACCGACGTCATGTTTGGCATCTTGGCCTGTCGAGAGTTAAATAGGAAGTGGCCCTAGCTTGGAATCATATTTGGGAAATGTTATTAGAATTTCACGCAATGAATTATCATGTCCTAGCTGATTGCATATGGTTATGTTTGCATTTTGAGATATGTTCTAAAATGGTAAATGACAATTTTGTGTTTTATTTTGTATGACACTACATACAGTGTCAGTTAACCCTACCAATAATAGATGGCGTTGCGATTTTTTCTCGTTCATACCCTTTTGGCCATCGATATATTAACTATAGATTAGCCCTCCCATAGCCAATTCCAATCCCAAAGTAACACCACCTACGAGAAATTTCATAATACTAGGTACTCATCGAATTCCGTTGCAGCTCTTGCATGACGTAGTTGTTTTGCTAGGAAGAAATTAAACATTTTTTTTCAAATGTTACTTTTCTCGATACGCTGCCTCGAATTCATATGTTATGTACATATTTTTTTAGATTTTCATATAACTGATTAAATTGTTAATAATAAAGTCCGCGATAGCCCATACCTAAAATATTTCTAACTGCCTGAAATTTGTGTTTTAAAAATGATCTTCGCAAAGCTAGTAATTCCGTTACCGCGAACTTGCTGGGATACAAATTAGCTCCACGCAGACCAACTAAAGGTACAAACCAATACTTCTTGCGATCTTTTGACTGCGAGATAAAGGACTTTCTTTTTGATAAATGTTTTTGTAAACCAATATCTTTGGTTCCGGTGTCATTTTTAAGACCTACACGCCCTGTCTAGATATACTTGGTCGAAGCTTTTGGCACAACGAAAAATACCATCTTTACTATAACTTCTCGCACTTAACTCATTTTTATAATTTTTGTCACTTGTACCGGTATGGTTCTCAACCCGTCACATGTCCTATTTAAATATTTTCTTTTAAAATATTTTAAATTAAAATACTTTACACAAGATCCAACCTCAAAATCAGAAATTGGTAAATAGATTATGAGAAATCATCTTTGCAAACTTTGACACCTAGTGTCTTAGAACAAGGTAAAGTGAAGTTAGAACCCCGTCCAAATGAGGGGACAACTTGCTTCCCAAATGAGATATTTAATTTAATTTTTTATGTGAAATGTGTTACGATATAAACATGAAATATGTATGAATAATGAGATAAACAGAAAAAAAATTACAAAAAATCATAGTTTTTATCCTGATTTTCGAACTAAAATAAACAAGGTAATTTTTATGCAGTTGTGCAAATTTTCAGCTGACAAAATTATGAGAATTTTCCTAATCCGACGTTCAAAAGATTAAAAGCAATCCCTTTCTTGTAGGTTTGTGGTGGGAGCGGCAATTATATCAGTGCTGAACATTGTGAGCATTATAATAGCAATGGCGGACGACAGAGAGAAGGACCCCATAGCACCCATGATAGAGGAGAAGTCCAATGGGGCCATCATGCTCTACTGACCATCACCTGCATACCACTAATCATTAGCTTTAATTGTACATACAAACTTATATTATAAGCTAAATCTAATTACATTAAAATTACAAAAATGCTTAAATTTTTGTCAATAAAATCCTTTTTTTTTTAGTTTATATTCATTTGAATCAGTGAGTTATTGTTATAGTTATCCTGATACTTTTATAAAACCATATTTAGTCAATTAAGTATGCTTAATTACTTCAGATGTACCAAAATGTGTTTTTTGTTTGTTTACAAGCTAAAAGAAAAAAAAAAGAAAAAATTTCATGTAAAAATCTAAAAATGTGCTTTTCGCTAACTTATTTAATTTATAATATTTAGTGCCATTAGTAATACATATATTTTTTTATGATTTAAGAAAATACAAACCGTACGAGTATTGATTATGTATCTACTTGTTTTATTTTGAATCTTGTTTGCGAGAATGGTTTAAAACAATTATTATATGATGTTTTATTTATAAATTAAAAAAATATATAAACACACAGTTATTGTTATATTCACAATATTTTTTTGCATTATCCCTCAAATGATCCTGACTCTTGAGCAAAAAAAGAAACCAAGTAAAAAGACTAAGCATTGAAGTTGTGTAATTTACGGAAGCTCTGTTCAGTGCGCGCCAAATATGCGCCTTGAAAATGGAGTTTCTGCAATCTACGTAACTTTGAAGTTGTGTAACTGGCGGAAACTAAGTTAAGCAGGCGCCTGCTCCTTGAAAATGGAGTATCTTCAATCTGCGTAGCTTTGAAGTTGCGTAGTTTGCGAAACCTATGTTAAACAGGCGCCAGCGCCTTGAAAATGAAGTTTCTGCAATCAGCGTAGCTTTGAAGTTGTGTAGTTTGCGAAAACTATGTTAAACAGGCGCCAGCGCCTTGAAAATGGAGTTTCTGCAAACTGCGTAGCTTTAAAGTTGTGTAGTTTGCGGAAACTAAGTTAAGCAGGCGCCAGCGCCGTGAAAATGGAGTTTCTGCAATCTGCGTAGCTTTAAGGGTGTGTAGTTGGCGAAAACTGAACTAAGCAGGCGCCAGCGCCTTGAAAATGGAGTTTCTGCAATCTGCATAGCTTTGAAGTTGTGTAGCTGGCGGAAACTAAGTTAAACAGGCGCCAGCGCCTAGAAAAAGGAGTTTCTGCAATCTGCGTAGCTTTGAAGTTGTGTAGTTCGCAGAAACTAAGTTAAACAGGCGCCAGTGCCTTGAAAATGGAGTTTCTGCAATCTACGCAGCTTTGAAGTTGTGTAGCGCGCCAGCGCCTTGAAAACGGAGTTTCTGCAAACTGCGTAGCTTTAAAGTTGCGTAGTTTGTGGAAATTATGTTAAACAGAAGCAAGCGCCGTGAAAATGGAGTTACTGCAATCTGCGTAGCTTTAAAGGTGTGTTGTGTAGTTGGCGGAAACTGAATTAAGCAGGCGCCAGCGCCTTGAAAATGGAGTTTCTGCAATCTGTGTTAGCCTTAAAGTTGTGTAGTTTGCGGAAACTAAGTTAAGCAGGCGCCAGCGCCTTAAAAATGGAGTTACCGCAATCTATGTAGCTTTGAAGTTGTGTAGTTTGCGGAAACTGTGTTAAATAGGCGCCAGCGTCTTGAAAATGGAGTTTCTGCAATCTGCGTAACTTTGAAGTTGTGTAGCGCGCCAGCGCCTTGAAAATGGAGTTTCTGCAAACTGCGTAGCTTTAAAGTTGCGTAGTTTGTGGAAATTATGTTAAACAGAAGCAAGCGCCGTGAAAATGGAGTTACTGCAATCTGCGTAGCTTTAAAGGTGTGTTGTGTAGTTGGCGGAAACTGAATTAAGCAGGCGCCAGCGCCTTGAAAATGGAGTTTCTGCATAGATTTGAAGTTGTGTAGCTGGCGGAAACTAAGTTAAGCAGGCGCCAGCGCCTTGAAAATGGAGTTACTACAATCTGCGTAGCTTTGAAATTGTGTAGCTTGCGGAAACTGCGTTAAACAGGCGCCAGCGCCTTGAAAATGGAGTTTCTGCAATCTGTGTTAGCCTTAAAGTTGTGTAGTTTGCGGAAACTAAGTTAAGCAGGCGCCAGCGCCTTAAAAATGGAGTTACCGCAATCTATGTAGCTTTGAAGTTGTGTAGTTCGGAGAAACTAAGTTAAACAGGCGCCAGTGCCTTGAAAATGGAGTTTCTGCAATCTACGCAGCTTTGAAGTTGTGTAGCGCGCCAGCGCCTTGAAAATGGAGTTTCTGCAAACTGCGTAGCTTTAAAGTTGCGTAGTTTGTGGAAATTATGTTAAACTGAAGCAAGCGCCGTGAAAATGGAGTTACTGCAATCTGCGTAGCTTTAAAGGTGTGTTGTGTAGTTGGCGGAAACTGAATTAAGCAGGCGCCAGCGCCTTGAAAATGGAGTTTCTGCATAGATTTGAAGTTGTGTAGTTGGCGGAAACTAAGTTAAGCAGGCGCCAGCGCCTTGAAAATGGAGTTACTACAATCTGCGTAGCTTTGAAATTGTGTAGCTTGCGGAAACTGCGTTAAACAGGCGCCAGCGCCTTGAAAATGGAGTTTCTGCAATCTGTGTTAGCCTTAAAGTTGTGTAGTTTGCGGAAACTAAGTTAAGCAGGCGCCAGCGCCTTAAAAATGGAGTTACCGCAATCTATGTAGCTTTGATGTTGTGTAGTTTGCGGAAACTATGTTAAATAGGCGCCAGCGTCTTGAAAATGGAGTTTCTGCAATCTGCGTAACTTTGAAGTTGTGCAGCTGGCGGAAACTAAGTTAAGCAGGCGCCAGCGCCTTGAAAATGAAGTTTCTACAATCTGCGTCTGCGTAGCTTTGAAGATGTGTAGTTTGCGGAAACTATGTTACACAGGCGCCAGCGCCTTGAAAAAGGAGTTTTTGCAATCTGCATAGTTTTGAAGTTGTGTAGTTTGCGGAAATACTTACCTTCCTTTCCTCAAAAAGACCCTCCACACAGCATCCATCTCTTCGTGGAGTTTCGATAAGAAAAAAAACAACATTTGAGCGGTAGAAGTGAAACCTTCAGAAAACTAAACTGCGAGATAACGAGACGAATGCAGAGTATCAGGAGTAGGATAATTGTAGGATTTATTTATTATACGAGGGCTGTCCGTAAAATAAGGTCTCCAAAAGGTGCTGCGGTAACACTGGTGAGTAGTCTGGTTTCCCTACACCAAATCTCCACAATGCTGCACTCTCTGCAACACTTAGTCTCGGCGTGGAAGTGTGCAAAGAACAAAACCGCGGTAGAAATTGATTCTCAGCTATTTGTACGAGTGCGAAAACTTGCGCAAATAGTGCAGAGAATTTGAAATGGTGCCAGATGAAAAAATTGCCAAAGTGGTAAAATAATGCTTGCAGATCGATGGGTGACGGTTTGGGAGCAGTTTGGATGTCAGTAAGATCACTATTGACAAGATTTTGACAGAAAATTATGGAGCCCAAAAGGTCTGCTGAAGGTGGGTCCCAAAATGCTCACCGAAGATCACAAACAACAACGGGTTGAAGCAGCCCGCTAATTCCTTGAGTTTTACGACATTGTTGGTGAAGAATTCTTGGACTCAATTGTGACTAGAGCATGCAATACCATTATATCGTTACCGCAATTTTGCACTGTTTTCTGCAAAAGAGATTAGAAATGCGAATTTCACAGTATTAAAAATGAGCCGTGTTAGGTAAATCCCCGTTACGAACAGTGCGTCGGGGAATTCCTGAACTAACGTTTGTTTGTAGTCTTAAGCCTCGATGACACAGGGCGAGTTTACAAGCTACTATCTGGGAAATTCACTATCTGTTAGTAAACTCGCCCAGTGTCATCGTGTTACTTGCTAACTAGCAGCTACTAGCAGATTGTTGACAATCTACTAAAAAAAGTTGAAAGGTCGTCAACTTACTCGCCTACACGCTTGCTCGTGATTGGTTTATTTATGTTTCCAACATGGTTTCCGATAAATAGCTGATTTCGACTGTCAAATATCTGAAGAATTAGTTCACGCAAGCGTTGTTATTCTTGTTACTGGCGCTAGCAGCTGCCTCAGTTTCCTACGCTTCTGAGCGAGTGGACAGTTTTGTGTGTCATCATGACAATCTCACTCGCCGATTTACCCGCTTTTAAAACATAGTAGATAGTAGCTTGTAACTCGCCGTGTGTCATCGAGGCTTTACACAGTCTCACTCGCAACTACTTTGCAAGTCGGACAAGTGACTAATCTGTCCTATTTTATTTGTTTACTACGTGAAAAAATTATTATTTTGACTTAACATTTAACGATTTACTAATTTCACAATACTGCAAATTTTGCGGTAATAGATGTCCAATACCGCAAAATTGAATATACACTGTGGTATTGCATGCTCTAATTGTGACTAGGGACGAGACAATCAAAGGAACAATCCCAGGGGCGTCATTCAGATTTGCCAAAGCAAAGTTTAAAAACGAATTACAGAGCGTAACTCACACCTGGCGACTGGATGCTCTATTGCGAACGGCTTCCACGCCGAGGCTAAGCGTCACAGAGGGTGCGGCATGGTGGATTTAGCAAGAGGAAACCAGGCTACACGCCAGTTTTGCTGGATTGCGTGTAAAATCATTCCTCGCGACCGCAGCCCCTTGGAGACCTTATTTTACAGACAGCCCTCATAATATTGTTTTACCAAGTAAAAAAATTATTTTGCATTTTATTCTACGAAGCACCGCACACAAAGAGGAGGCCGATTAGTCTATCTCATTCACTCGCAGGCTAAAATCCTATAGATTGTCTTTTTTAGTGTCGCTCGTTTCTGTTTCATTGAGTTTCAAATCACAACGGTGCTTAAGAAGTTTTCACTTCAAAAATACATTGCTAAATAATATAACCAGTACAGAGGATCTTCAGATCCAAAAGTAAATTTTTGTTTTTTTAGCAGTGTTTAACCCGTCAAAGGCCAGGCCATTTCGCGGAAATTCGCGAAAATTCACAAAAAAACACTAAAAAAGCACCATTTTGAACTTTGAATTGAATGTTTTGTTGATTAATTTTGAGCTATTGTATATTTTATTGACTGAAACACGTTCACAACACAATAAACGATCTACCAAAACAACATTATTTGCATTTATTACGTAAATTAATAGGTTTTACGATGTTTTATTCGCGGAACACGTATTTATTGCAACAGTTAAAATCGTGGCAAATTCTGACAGCGGATTGTCATAGATGAAATCTTTCTAAAAATATTCCAGGGTTGCAAGGTGAATGAAACTTTTAGCGTCTCCGAGAGTAATGATGGCGCAAGCGATTCTGACACTGTTCTTCATACAAATTCTGTACATAAAAGGGGCAAAATTGCAGACCAAAAGTTTTTTGTCGGAAATATTATTCAAATATTTGAATTATTTTCTCGCGCATGCGCATATGACGCGCGCTCCGGAGCGTCTCCGGCCTGTCACCGATTAAACGTGAGATGGAGAAAATAGTGTATGTATTTCCAGAAAATAAAAGCGTAAATTGGTTTTTAGAAAAGTATTTTTAATTTTAATGAATAAGAAAAAAGGTCGGTATTGCAGCCAACAACTCACTAAAATAATAAATGAACCAATATATCATTTAGTCGGCTATCGATTAAAATAACATATCATTTACACATTATAAACTTTGAAATAAAAAAATAAAAACTTTAAATAATAAAGTATTTAGTGAATAAACAATATGGAAAAAAATATTATGTAGTTCATTATATTCAAAGAAAAAATTATTATTTTTTTAAATTTTAAACTTACAATATAATTATTAAGAAAAGGTATAGGCAGTCTTTGTTATTTAGTTATAATACTTCTAAATAGCTTTTCAAATATTTCATAAAATAAATCTACTTATAAAAACTATTTGGATGTGTTAATTATAATGTTTTACGTATCACAATGAAAACTACAATTTTGGCTAAGCACAAAAGGATACAAATCCCAAATTATTATTTTATCAAGAGAAATACATGCGCAAAGGTATGTAAAAAGTGCTTAAGGATTAAACAAATATTTTAGTTCAAGAGCCATTCTAAAGAAATTTACTTTAAAAATAATAAAATTTACCCAAGCGCTAACTGGGGGGGGAAAAAATATTATGCCAATTATTGCGAGATTCAAAATTCACACTTTTTGTGTTTATTTTAACTACAGAAGGATAATAATTTCCACTTGATGAATTTATTACTAACAATAATTTATTGAATCATATTTATTTGGCAATCGCTCAGGAATGAGAAGGATACCAAAAGTTCCCACAAACATTGACAAATAAATACAATTTATTGTCGTTGAAAACTTTTAAAATGCAATTTATTTTATTTGATTTTAAAAGTAGGAATTATGAAAGCATGTTACTTTTTTTAGAATAAGAAATTAATTAAGCTGAATTTGAATACTATCTTAAAAGTAAGTAAACATTAACTTAAATTAAATATCACTTCAAATACATTACATAACCTACAGTAGAAACTTACATAATGTATTTATCATAGAGATTTAAAATCAAAGATAATAATATATAATTAATTTTTTTAAATTTTACAATGATTCATAAACCGAATTCTGAGAATAAATATTTAATTATAAATATTCAAAGAAAGTTTAAATCACACTTATATCTAGATATTGTGCGTCTTTGTTATATTATGTAGTACTTCTTTGGCCCTAAACATTAATTTGAATCGTAAATATAAAAAAATATACATTTATATATTCAAAATGAAAATTTCTCAATCGCATACCTAATGGCACAAGAAATAAAAAGTTTATCTATATTATTATTTTAGTTGGTATCATTAGTAGAAGGCAATCCAAACCTCATTTGCAATTATTATTATTATTATATAATAACAAAGAACACCTTGACCTAATATTATAAAATGCATTTATGACATTTCTAGCCTGCTAAACGTTACATAAATCAATTGACTTCAATTAATCTAGAGAGATTTGTACAAGTTATATTTGAACACATTCAAACTTCACTATGAACGAATGTACTTTCTACAAGAATAAAAAGCAGGTGCCAGCCATAAATGCATCTTTTAACAGTGAAACCAAACCTATGTTTAATCAACGACATATCACATAATTAAACAAAATGGTGTAGAATAAAATTAAAAATAACAGTGTAAGCACTGAAAGGTCCCTACATGATTATTTTACAACAGTTAAAATGATTATAGGTGAATTCAAAATATCTTTTGAAAATAAAGCTATTTGCATTAAAATGGTGGTCAACTTAAAGGTAATGAGAATATTTAATTCTGACAAGTAGATTATTGGAACCATCATTCTTCAAACAAATAGCAAACTCAAAGATACATGTAGCTTTATTGTTTATATTCCTCCACTTAGTTAAACTATGTTTCGCAACATCGCCATCAAAGTCTTATTCAAAATGAAAAGGTTCAGTTAATAATATTGCAATAACTAGTGTTTTATACTGAAAAATATAAATATTTATCTACACATTTCAGAACAAACACGAGGTTTTTGCAGAGGGCCCGCCTCTACAAAGAAAACTAAATAATGTACAAACACTTCTTTGACAGAGGCGAATGGAAATAAATTAAATGAAATTTGCAAAACAAACATGCAGGTGGAAGGACCATTTGTGGTAAGAAGTGAGTTTCTGAAAGCAAACATACATTATACCGTAGGATCAGCAGATCCACAAAGAGTAATAAAAATATATAAAACATCACATTCAAATTGGACAATCATTAAATGTTGAATGCACAACCGCAACGCTGCGTTTCAACATTAACTAAAAACAATTCCCTATGGTCCAATAACAATGGACAAAGTAAAAAAACGAAAAGAAGGGGAATCTAAAAACAGGATATTATTTAACGAGCGTTATTCACCAAATATCTTAACACCAATTTTTTTATCGGATAGGTTATTTTATTACGACAGCAGTTGCGTTAAAAAAAAAAACAGCTTAATAACATCCGAGAAAACTCGGCACTGTACTACGAGTCATAGTAGTTTAGACATAGTAACTGTCTCTAGAGCTCATTATTTCAAAATGTGTCGAAACAAAACAGCAACAAATCTATTCGATAAGTCTAACAACTGCTGCCATAAAAGTTGTGAAAATCAAAGTACACAAACACAATAACGTATCTAATAAAAAAGTGGTGTAATATAATAAACGAGGAATTAGTGGCGGTAAGTTTTCAACATTGAATGATTGTCCTTAGAGTAGTAGTGGTGGTGATTAGACAGCGGTCTGGTCGGCCGTTTCAATCCTGGTCATGGGCTTGGCCAGCTGCACCACCAGCTTGTTGGGGAGGGTGGCCTCCTGGGGAGTGTCCTCAGGCACAATGGAGGGGTACAGGGTCAGGTTGGCCAGGGATTCCAGGATGGTGTCTGCGGCATCGCTCTTTTCCATTTTAATGTCTCCATCGCCCTGCTGCTGGAACAAACATCAAACAAGGTTAATGTATGGCAGGGAGAAAAGTTAAACAATATTTATTCACAAATTGGCAATCGCCGAGCATTTACTCGAAACTGGCCATTACTTTGGATTTGTTCCTGAAGTCTTGGGAAGACCCAAAACTCATAGAGCATGCCTAATTATGGAGGCAGGCTACATACATAAGCACACACTTCACCACTATCAATTACACATCTGCCCTGATGATTAGTATTGTAACGCTTCTAAAACGTTGGCTAAAGAAGAAAGTAGCACAACACGGCATAACACCCCAATAATAAATAATGAAAATACTTTTGGCTTTTTGAATTCTTGCTAATTTTATTTAATTTGGAATTTGTTGATTTCATAGTGACCCATTTCAAATAGTCTTAACTGACAACCAGATTTCAGTCACTTTGGCAGGCATTGAAAAACTTTGATAAACGTTTGAAATATGAAAATGACATAATAAAACAAAAAAATGCCAGTATTTAACTTATTAACTCTCGACAGACCAAGAAGCCAAACATAATGTCTGTAACCAAATGGGTCGGCCGATGACCCAATGATTTTTTTAAAAATCAGAATTTAAACCAATTTGTCCATTTATTGGGCAGGGAATATTACCTATATTTTTTTTAAAATGGCACAATCCTTTGCGCAGGAATGCCTAAAATACTAAAAATATATTTCATGCATTTAAGTAGAAAGTAATTTAGAGGATAGTAATTTTGGGGTCTACCTTCGGCCCCAGTTGGCTGCGAAAGAGTTAATAAAAAAATTGACTGGAGTGCGTAATTTATTGAAACAATAAAATAAATTGAATTGATTAAAAATGAACTGAATTAAAAAGTGGATGAAATACTTACAGAAGGAGTTGGCTTGACGAAATGCAGGTAGCAGAATCCTTTGAAACCCTGGGGAGAAAAAGAAAACAATTATTTTAGAATTTCATATCGCAATGGAAAACAATGTATTGTTATAATAAATAAAAATAAATGAATATGTATTACCATCCAGGTAATGAGGTTGGGTTTGACGCTTCGTTCTTGCAGGGCAGTACGTAGATCACGGATTCTCATGATTTTTCTAATGTTGGTCAACTGGAATAAAATAAGGGTAAATTAATGAGTAAAATCGCAAATTGTAATATTGTAGCGCGAAGTATTTGGTCCGACGCACGGATCCAAATACTTTCTCCCTCACACGCATAGCGCCGTCTCGCTCGGCGACTTTCGGCTCGCCACCCGGACAAGACCCTCCATTGGCCGAGCTACCCCCACCCCTCCGTCATCGGCCGGCACTACCCTGCCCAGTGGCGTAGCTAGGCGTGGGCGAAGCGGCCCCTCGCCCACGGCCTCGCATATAAAGGGGCCTCGCGTGAGCGAGGCCCCTTTATGATCTCATCATCTTTATGTGCATCATATTAATGTCAAAAACCATTGTCAATGCGATTATAGGGAAAATTAAAGAAAGTAAGTACTATGCTATAATGCTGGACTGTATAAGGGACATCAGTAGAGTCGAACAAATGTCCGTTATAATAAGATTCATCTAAACCTGCACCGGTACAATTGAAGAACATTTTCTTGGGTTTTTGGCAGTTTCGGAATCAACAGGAGAATTGTTAACAGAAACAATTCTCAAAGAGCTAGAAAAATATGAATTAAATATTCAAAACTGTAGAGGCCAAGGCTACGATAATGGCACAAATATGGTTGGAATCAACAAGGGAGTGAAATCCAGAATACTGACCATTAATCCAAGAGCATTCTTTACGCCTTGTGGCTGCCATAGTTGGAATCTTATATTAGTAGACGCAGCCAACACATCATCTATGGCAAAGGTGTTTTTTGGGTTTATCCAAAAAATATATGTCTTATTTTCAAAATCCAGCAAGAGATGGGAATTACTGAAGGATACATTGAAGATATCATTGAAATCATTGTCTGATACAAGGTGGGAAAGTAGAATCGCTTCCGTTAAAGCTATTTTATTTCAATTTGATGAAGTAATAGATTGCGTAAATAATCTGAAAACTCAATCTAGAGACGTAGATACTCTCTGCGATTGCGAAGCAATTATTACTGAAATGCTTACTCTAGAATTTATTATTAAGATACACGTGTGGTATGAAATATTAATCCGTGTGAATAATATAAGTAAAATCTGGCAAAAAGTCAATATAAATTTAAAGATCGCTATTGATAATTTATGCAATTTTCGTGACTGGATCCAAGAATTTCGGGAAACAATTACAAAAGCTTACGAGTTCATAGAAAAGAGCAGTTATGAGATTCCAACAACTTTTAAGGAGAAAAGGGCTCGCAGAAAAAAGAGAATGTTCAGTTATGAAGCTGCAGATGAGCCTATTGATTCTGCTGAAAGTAGATTTAGAATAGGTTTTTTTACTACAATGGTTGATGCCATTATACAAGATACCGATACGAGATTTACAGCACTCACTCAATACTACAATTATTTTGGATTCTTGTATGAAATAAATAATTTAAAATCCTTGACAAATAGCGAACTTTTGAAACACTGCAATGACCTAGGTATATTACTACAACATGGAGAAAGCAAAGATATAGAATCTTATGAACTATACGAAGAACTGCAACTCTTAGTTCCTAACATACCAGAGTCTATTAAAGATACTAAAAACCTGATTGAATATATAATTAAAAATGAATTGCAAGACATTTACCCTAATGTTTATGTTGCGATTAGAATTATGCTGACTATGCCAGTAAGTACAGCATCCGCAGAAAGAAGTTTTTCGAAATTAAAAATAATAAAAAATTATTTGAGAAATAGCATGAAACAGGAACGGTTATCTGCTTTAGGAATACTATCAATCGAAGCAGAGTTAGCTTCAAAAATCGACTACAAATCCTTACTTACAGACTTTAGCAAAGCAAAGAGTCGAAAGGAATTATTTTTGTAAAAGATTAGACTATATAAATTTAAAAAAAAAAAAAAAAAAAGCTGTATACGTATGTTTATGTCTGTATAGATATGTGCACCTACGTATATATTGTGTGCTTGCATGCACCCATAACGAAAGAAAAATATGTTCATTCTTTTAACCTAATGCTAAATTACTTGTTGTACCCTTTCTAATTTCTACTTTTTATTTTTATTTAATTATAATGTTTTCAATTTTTAGCATCACTTATCTAGATCCATTTATTATGTTCACACTAGACATCATATATCATACAAAGTAACAATACTCCATTGGTCACCATGAAACAGGCAGCCGCCTAGTATGGTAATCGAATATATCTACTTTATGTAAATTGTTGGTTATGTATCATGTGTTTTATAAATAAATAAATAAAATAAACTCTTTTTAAATATTTTCTGCTAAATTATATTTTATTTTTGTATTCATAAAAAAATGGTAGGACCACTGTGTTGATGTATAAAACAGGTACTGAAAGAAAAGGGCCTCGCGGATGCGCCTATGCCCACGCTCTGATTAGTCCACGCTACGCCACTGACCCTGCCCCAAAGGGTATATAACACCGTGCAGGCTTATATGGAGCCAGAGTATCCAGTCTCCCCTACCCAGTACCAAGTCGAGAGAGCCCTCTGGGTCCTCCTTGGGAATTCAAGTAACAGCGCCCTCGGGGACATTACTTGTAGGGAAACCTTAACCTTCCCCCAATCCTCCCCAGTACCAAGTCGAGAGAGCCCTCTGGGTCCTCCTTAGGAATTCAAGTAATAGCGCCCTCAGGGACATTACTTGTACGAAAACCTTAACCTTCCCCCAATCCTCCCCAGTACCAAGTCGAGAGAGCCCTCTGGGTCCTCCTTGGGAATTAAAGTAATAGCGCCCTCGGGGACATTACTTGTCGGGAAAACCTTAATCCAACTAAGAGACCACGGGTCCTCTGTTGAGGTTATTACGCTAAGTGTTTAGCGAGAACGTTATTGAACATTGTTTAAGCTCTAGTGATTTTACTTTGTGCTACAACTTTCCTGTACTCTGTTTTTTACTATAAGCTGTGAACCCTGTATATAAGAGAAATAAACTGACCAACGCTGAAAGACTATTTTCTTATAAATACCCTGCCACAATATTTAATTAAATGAAGACAATATTAGCGAAACTCAATTGAAAATCTGAAAACAGAAAAAGAAATGGTCATATCTGAGACTACTCGAACCCAGGTCTTTCGCCTTTCCGATTGCAACTCTACCAACTGAGGGACGCAACTTTACAAAACTTCATTTAATTAAATATTACAATATGAGCTTTAATCATTTAAGTTAAAACTAAATATTCAACCCAGACTTGCAGAAAAGTCAATAAATGTGGCGTATTTAAAATAAAAAAAGGATAAAATTTTACGCAAGACACTATCTAGATAGCTTTTAGTTCGGGTTTGAATCTTGCAAACACATATAAAGATAGAAGCCAGTACAAATATGTGTAAAGAAAATGAAGATAATGTTGGTAGTTCTTAGTCGAAGGTCCTGGGTTTGAGTATCTTTTTCTGATTCTGTTTTCAGATTTTCGATTGAGTTTCACTAATATTGTCTTCATTTAATTAAAAAGAAAACATTGATCTGCCAAACTGCGGAAAGTACAACACAATTATTTATACATGTGTATGTACACTGCCCGATTACAAAAAGATGTGCTGTGCTAGTAATTCAATCTAAATGAAAAAGTAGTAATAATAACCCTGTTGAGAATGAGCTCAGTCCAGGTCTTGATGAGAGTGTTTACCTTGATGGAAAAGTCGATAGGTGGTCTGGGGCGGCGCACTTGTCCCCTGCGCTTCCTGGCCGTGGTGGTGTCAGGAGACACATTGCCACCGCTCTCTGCACCACCCTCCGTCTCTCCTGAAACAATACAATAAATCACATAATAGAGAAGCGGAACTTACGCAACAATATCTCCACTACACAATATCTCCCACACTTGAATGATAGGTTGAGACTCTTAATCAGAATGGATATTATCACTACACTTTGTTTGGTGTATTGTATAAAGATGTCCGGAAATTAGTGGTACAACTGGGAAATGTGATGGTACCATTTTAATTTCTAAAAAAACACACATTTTTCCTTTCATTCACCATTTAACAGGTTAAAAAAGACTTATATAGCAAGTTCTATCTTTCGATGCATTTTAAAAGACAATAAATATCTGATGGTAATTTTTTTTTGATAGCGATTATTTTAAAATTTGACTTAAAAAATTACAACTTCAGACTAAATTTACTCAAAAGTAAAAACTCAAATCAAAAAAGTTATACCATAAACTCGAAATTAATTGTGATGTAGATTGACTAGTATCGGATACTATGTATAATAAAATTGTGTGAAAAAAAAAAAATAATCGTGTAAAAAAAACCCCACAGAACATAAAATTTTGATTATTTCAATTGAGTCCAAATCTAGTGCACGCTAAATACTTGGACGGATTTTACACAGAGCACTTTTAGGACGGTACATGTTCTTTAAGGGTGGAAAGGAGGTTGGAGTTTAACCCCTCCGCAAGTTAAGCAGATATATGCGTTAAAAATACGACAGCAGTCAAGTACAATAAGCGTGTTTATACGTCAGCGCGTGTGTCTCCATAGAAATCATTCTAACCCCGTTATTGTTTTAGATACATCCCTAAAACAAAAAGTAAAAGGTCGATAGTAGATCAAGCTGTACATCCCTATTCAAGTTGTCCATAGAAATACATAACAAGATATGCTGTCAGTCGCGTAGTTGATATAAACATTTATCCGCCCAAATTTACTACCGGCGGCTCAACCACGCCCGACATTGTTAATTTTAATTAAATATTTTTATATGAGATGATAAAAAAGAGAGGTGACAAAAGTGTTTATTACACATTTATACAATAGAATAAGTATTGTTGTTTACATAATCTGTGATTTTAGTACCGTTTTCACATAAAAACATCATGTGAGTCATTTTTACCTATTTTTAATGTTTGGGTTCTAACTTTTAATATTTACAAATGTTAATATTTATTTGTAATATAATAATTTAAAAGCTTATTTTGTAACAACATTTTTACTGTTCGGCTACATTCAGAAATGTTTAATTTATAGAGCTTTAATTGTGAAGCGGTAATAACACAAAGTTTTCGTAAAATGTAATTTCGTTTGAGACATCTTAAGCGAATATTCATGAAAATTCGGAGGGGTTAATACTTAGGGGACTGCAAGCAATTTCAATAATTAAAAGATATTTTTTGGTAAAGCTAACAAGTAGAATTTACCATACTTGCATCTTTCATACTTGGTTAAAACATTTTTATCTTTAACTAACCTAGCAGAGATAATATCCGAAGGACAAAATGGTTACATAAGGTCGACACAGCAATTGCAGTGTTTGGCACTGTGCATAGGCATGATTCTTCAACACTGCAATTGCAGGGCTCTGGCTCTAGATCATTTACATATACATATAGGGTTTAATATCCCAGTATATGATCTAAAGCCAATACCTAGAATATTCTCAAACACGGGGGGGAATACGATGATAAAAATAGTATTTAATAAGTAACCCACACATTGTTCCTATGCTCTGAAGTCCAATGCATCAGAATAAAATTATGATTTTTTTTAGTTAGTGGAGTGGGGTCCAAACTATCAGGCGCCCATTATTGGAGGACATTGCATGTTTAATCTTTGGCTAGCCTCATCATTGCAAAACAATATACACCCATTTAAAATTATGAATTCAAATATGTTCAGGTCATGTTCACCTGGGAATGTTTTTTTCTTTTTTAAAACAAAAATGTTTTTTGTGACAACTCAGCATAAAAATTGTTATCAATGACAAAAAATGTTTCTGACATTCACAAAACAAAAAAAGATATTCTCTAAATATAACACGGCACAACAGAAAACAGACTATCGTCGAACCCCGTAGAGTCCTGTACAACAAATTTTCGCGGCCGTCACCGCATCAGATAACTTTATCTTGATTTGTGTTTGCAACCAGTCGGGCAATAATTTGGTTGACTCGCACATGTCGCGGAAAAATGCATCTAGCCCCCCACCACCACCAAAAGCCAAATGCTCATTGCATTGCTCATCGCTGCTAACTTTGGCAAACTTATTGCGAACATCTGCAATGATTTCCTGTTCAGTGCGCTTCCGTTTTCTTGAATTACATACTGGTTGTTTGCCTAAAATGATATTATGTACAATAGATTGAAGTGCATTGTGATCGGGAGGCAGAATGTCGACGTCTAATGCATAATATTCATTATCACTTTTATTTTGTAAAGTAATTGCGGGCTGATAATAATTGTAATTCATGATTTTATGTGGTTGTTTCTGGGTGTTTTGTTTGAGGATTTTCATCATCGCCATTGTGTGCAACTGTTTCTGTATTTTATTAGCATTCTCCCGAGCCTTCAGCTTTTTGACGGCATCTTTTTGGATCTTTTTCCACTCCAATAAGGCTGGCGCAGTGACTGCGAAAAAATCAAAGGAGATTTTTTTACTTTTCAGAAGCGGCATGATAAGTTTTGATGGAAAATTACTATTGATATGCTGCTTTATAAACTCGGATATCTAAATAATTGCAGGTATATATTAGAGTACTCTCCTAATCCGCCACCCAAAAAATGAACTAATGTCCAATTAGTAAAAGTGGCGAATAATTGATAAAAATTAAAACGGGTATTTTGTAAAAAGTTTTTATTGTGAAATTTTTACTTGTGTCCATGCAACCGTAATACTTCATCATAAGGTGCCACATTTTTAATTGTTTTTCCAGTGTTGGTGGTAACACATCGTCTGGCAAAGTATCATAACCTATAAAAATTGTTAGATCTCTATTTTTACGATTAACGTACATGGCATATTTCACTCATTAAAATCGCAATATGTCATAAGCGACATTATGTACAATATGACATATTACATCAACGTATTCTTTAGATGTTACCTAATTTTTTAAAAGTTATATACTTTATGATATAAGAGCTTGTAGATTTTATTACCAGAATTGTAGACATACCTTTTTCGTTTGTGGTCCTCCTCGGTCGGTTGAATCTCCTGGGCCCACGAGGTCTGCGTTGATAGTCCCCAGATTCCAATGCATCTCCAGTCTAATAAAAATACCATCAAATTAATAAATAACTGCAGCAAACTATTGTCATAGTAGCTGAGTGACATACACAGAAATTAAAAAGTAAATGACAAGTTTACCTCGTTGGGTTCGCTTTCGCTGTAGTTTTGGCTTCTGAAGTACCTGCGCCTGCGGATGTTGATTTCATTCTCATCTTCTTTCTTTAGTTCGCAAGTTTCTCCAGCTCTAAAAACAAAATTACGAGAATTAGTTAAAATTAAAGGAAGAATCGTTAGAATACAAACATGTGAAAAGGTTTCTTCACAAAACCTTTAACCTCCCAATGATTGGAGTTCCCAAAAAGGAAACAGGAGCCAATTACATTCTCATGTGGCTGCATATTAACTGAATACAAATGCTGGGCGCACGTTTGGCGTGATACCTGGCTGTGCACCGATGACGATGTCAATGACACCGATTCTTCGGATCATCATTCATTTAAACACTGGTAGTACAAGGATAGCAAATAAGACACTTTCAAGAGATTTGGAACCTAGCTAGGTTAGTATCCATAGCCTAGATGTGTCACGGCAGCTTGCTGACTGTTACAAAACTAGGACCAAACTCTATGGACTATCACAGCGACTATGCATATGGTGTTTAGGCAGAAACAGAAGTTGAGCACTCCTGTGCATACATAGGTGCAATTTGCAGTAGCATGGGCGAACGATGTTGGTGACACTTCTGTGCAAGTGGTTTCACAATAGTAATTTCATGGCGAATCTCCCTTATTCTATTACCAATTGTGGTTGATGAAAGATACTCACTCGACCAGCTTCTCCCGCATGGTGTTGACCAGGGTCATGTACTTGATGATGCGGGGGGAGATGAGGTTCCACACGATGGCGCTGGGCTTCTCCTTCAAGGGCTCCACGGGGATGGCCTGCGTGGGGGTCACTATCACATCCACGGGCACGTCGTGCGGGGCAAACAGGTCCGAAGGGAACGTCTCAAATACCTACACAGATTAAACAATGTATTCATATTAGTAAATAAATGGTCAATACAGGCGAATGAATGCCTGACGTTAGGTAAATGCCTGACAATGAGAAGGTAATAATAATAATAATTTAAATTAATAAATTACTTCGTTTTTACCACTTTTATTGTTTACAAAACCAACATGTTTCGTGAGCAATGCTCACTTCTTCAGGGTTTTTTATTGATACTAATTGTAAATAATAGACGTAGACAATGGTGTCAATTGAAAAAGAATGGACATAGACAATGGTATCAATGAAAATATGAGAGTGGGTAGAGGAGAGACACCATTGTCTACGTCTATTATTTATAATTAGTATCAATAAAAAACCCTGAAGAAGTGAGCATTGCTCACGAAACATGTTGGTTTTGTAAACAATAAAAGTGGTAAAAACGAAGTAATTTATTAATTTAAATCAAAATGGTGCCACAAAATAAGTTTGCTGTGTTAGAAGAAATAATAATTTATTTTATTCCGGAATGTGGGGAGTTTAGTGCGAATCCACACATCCCATAAGTATGTATACCACAAGGTGAAAAATATAGATAAAAAAAAACAAAGTACACAAGATATTGAAAAAAAAAGTTAATATTCTATAGTTATTCAAGATTGATGGGGCAAGTAATTTTCTCCGTTGTTCTTTGATGCAGGAATAAAAACCAGGACTACGAGCAGTGCAGTATTACAGCAAACTGTAATACTGCACTGAAGGACACTTGTATTTGCAAATGAAACCAATGGATAAATCTGAGGAATGACTCACCTGATAATCGTGAACAGTGGTAACAATTGGTGTTTTATCCGTGACTGCCTTCAGGTCCCTGAGCAGAGCGTAGCATAGATCGGCATGACCTGTAAAAAGAATTAAAGAAAAAGAATGTAACTTTGCAAACAAATAATACGAGCTTGCCTCAAAAAAAAAACTTATTACAAGAAGATGATGTTGTGGGGAAAGGATGATCTTATTCAGGGTGGCCACAAAAAACGGATTTCAAAATTCCCTGATAATTCCAGGTTTTCCAGGGCAGTTTCTACATTTTTCCCTGATATGTTTAATTTGATATAAGGGGGTTCGTTAGATAAATAATAAAGGGAATTCCATCATCTATAGCATTTATTATTTCTTTGCATCACAATAATCTATTAAAAACAAAATACACTTGTTACAAATTTATGATATTTCGCCTGAAAACTTTTTTCAAATGATAGAGAATTTTGAAACGATAGATAGAGATAAAATCATTAAAAAAACTATCTAAAAATGGAATAAAAGGAATGGCATTGAAATGGTTCAAGTATTTAACTAATAAATATCAAACCACAAAAGTGGGTGAGACAATTTCCGAACCAATGAAGATTACATTGGGAGTACCACAAGGGTCTGTTCTCGGACCTATTCTTTTTACAATGTACATACATTAATGATGTAGTAAAAGTATTGAAACATTGTAAAATAAGATTATTTGCAGACGACGCATTGATATATATAGCAGGAGAAGATTATGAACTCATAATGAATCAAGACCTACATAATACAGGGTGGGGCAGAGTGGAGTTACTAGTTTAAAAAAATCACTGAAGGCCCCCCAGAGCGAGGCGGGTGCCGCTAGGTCGGGGAAATGATGCCGTTTTTTTTCACAATGTTTTGAAAATGATATCGTCTGGCGTGGCGGTCTTTGCAAGCAATACGCATTTTGAGCCTTTCAAAGAAGTTTTCGGCCACTCTTCCCAGCATATCGTGCAGAATTCCAGCGATGACGTCCTCAATTGCCTCGTTCAGAGCTTCAAGGGTTCGAGATCGAAGTTTGTTTACCTCAGTTTTGACGTATCCTCACAAAAAAAGTCACTCGGGGTCAAATCGGGAGAGCAAGGGGGCCATGGAATATCCCCCGCAAAGAAATCAGGTGACCTGGAAACAGCTTTTGCAAAATTTCGCATGAACGATGGACAGCATGGGCCATGGCTTCATCATGTTGAAACCAGAAGGCTTCGGTGTCGTGTTCCTCGCCATACTCTTTCATTTTGGGACGCCTTAGGTTCGCCAACATCTCACAATAGTGAGATGAATAACTCAATAACGGTAATGGTTAATCCTTCGTTGCCAGTGCAAAAAACAGCGCCGAGGGATACAGAAGTTACGGTTGCAATGCAGGCATCTCTATGTTTCACAAAATCTTGTGGGCTCAATTCCCGTGTACGCATCATCTTGTAGGAGTACAGATGAAGGTCTAAGTGTAAGATTTCCGAATGGTTTTTGGGATCAGGAACACTGTCATCACGATTTAACTCCAACCGGACCCGGAAAGCTCCATGCGTAACCACAACGCTTTCCCCGTTTTTAAAGAACGTCTCCACAATAAAGCCCCGGTACTTACCTGACCACGGCATGGTCACTAACATAAACGGCATCATTTCCCAGACCTAACGGTACCCGCCCCGCCCCTCTGCTTGGTCTGGGGGGCCTTCAGTGATTTTTTTAAACTAGTAACTCCACTCTGCCCCACCCTGTATATCAATATGGCTGAAGAAAAATAAACTAAAATTGAATGTAAACAAAACTAAATTTATGAACATTGGAAAACGAGTAACGCAAACAAAAAAAAAGACATATTGATAGACGGTGAAGTTTTGAAAGATTTGAAATTACATATTTGGGAGTAATAATTGACTCCAAATTGATTTTCGCTCAAAATACAAAACCAATTATTAAAAAGATTGCCAAAAAAATTTCGCTTTTGGGAAGAATAAGAAGATTCCTTGACAGTCTCCAGTAAAAATGTGTACAACGCAATCATTGTACCACACATAAATTACTGTAGCAGCATTCTATTCTTAGCCAACGACGGATTAATGAAACAAATGACAATTCTACCAAACAGAGCTATGAGAACTATATTGAAGAAAAATAGGTACACTTGAGTCAAGAAAATGTTGAAGGAGTTAAATATCTTGTCATTTAAACAAATTATTTACTTCAATACTAAATTGTTAATCTACAAAATAATCAATGGCCATACGTCTATTGAATTCCTAAGAAAAATTGATAAACTACAAAACAAACATACACACGAGACGAGGAAAAGAAATGAACTAAGACTCCCCTTCAGGAAAAAAACACAGAGTTAAAAGTCATTGATGTACGGAGCATTAAAGATATTTGGAGAATTACCAGAATAAATAAAATTGGAATAGAGAGCATAAAGGCATTTAAAATTAAATTGCGAAGATATTTGGTATAGATGTGTTATTTTAGGTGTTTGTATTGTATTAGGGCATAGATAACTATGTACCTATTTAAAATACCGCAATAAAACAATAATAAAACAACTTTGGGGTTTCACAAATAGCAAAATAACGAATTTAGTTTTATTTTTGGAATTCCCTGATATTTCAAAAAAAAAAATTGAAATTCCCTGACATTTCCCTGATAATTCCAGGTTCGGTAAGATTCCCTGATAATTCCAGGTTTTCCAGGTCCTGTGGCCACCCTGTTATTCAATGTTATTTAATATAATATGTATGGTGAATACTTAATGCTTAAGGCTCTTGATGGATGGAAAGGTGGAATAAACACTTGTGACCAAAATATCTCAAACCTCCAATATGCAGATGACTCTACCAGTGGCGGCTTGTCCTCACAAAAATGGGTCTGCGTGTATAGATAATTGATGCCACCACATTTCTCGATGAGCGATATGGAATCCGCTCGCATCACATGATATAAAGAATGAAAATTCGAACCAGACGAATTTAACTTAATACTGTCATAGTGTTATGTACATTTGATTAGTTTTTGGTGGTATCAATAATAGGTTGATAATTATAATAGATTATTATTATTAACAGATTCAAAACTTAGGGTGTGCGTTGCTCCAAGCCGCTTAGAATTAGTCGCCACCCTTATCACCTCTTCTGATGAAGAAATTAATCACTTTATTGCCAAAACAGTGGAAGAAAGAAATAATTTAGTGACCAACAAAGCCAAAAAACCTAAGGGTGATAGACAGGGCAAACACCCTTGAAAGAACAAATAATGCTCTAAAAAAAAAAAGAAAAATGGTAAATGACTTCATATAGGCTTTCACCTGTCTGTAGAACGTATTTTAAGATATTCTGGAATGTTGCTCGCTAAACTGAGGACTTCAACTTGGAGAAACTGCAGTTAAGTAGGCAGTCCTGTTAAACAGACAATTTCCTTCGGTGTCCACAGCTCTCCATGCAAGAGGAGCCTTGTTCAACATGGAAATTAATGTGGGATCCTCAGCAATGAGGAACCTACTTAACCTTTTATTTGCCGGAGACGTGCAAATGCGCGCGGAAAATTTTTCGATTTTTTTTTTTAATGCGATTTTGACCCTTCTATGTTCAGAATTTGTATGAAGGACAAGGTCAGAATCGCTTGCGCCAACATTTGCTCATGATATAGATTTCATTCACCTGGCAAACCCAGAATATTTTTAAATGATTTTATCTGTGGCATCGAAATGTCAAATTTGCCGCAATTCTTTCTGTCAAAGTCCGACGCGCGTTACTTGACGAAAACATAGTAAAACCTATCAATTTACGTAATTAACGCAAGTAATGTTGTTTTGATACATAGTTTATTGTTCTAGGAATGTGTTTCGGTCAATAAAATATACGATAGCTAAAAATTAATCCACAAAACATTCAATTCAAAATTCAAAGTGGTGCTTTGATAGAGAATTTTCGTGAAAGGGCCAGGCCTTTAACAGGTTAAGATGAATTACGGGAGACTCCTTTATAGTAGCACCACACTCTCTCCAGTGGGGCCCCAAAACTACTATCTGTTTGATTGATGAAAATAGTACATGCTTGTAATTACCACTTCCTTTGCCGATGCGGAAACCTTCCTTTGAAACAGCCAGAGATCCAAATACCAACAGATCAAGTGTGATGGGCTCCTCATTCATATCTAAAATTGAAGAAGTTTACATTAGTAAAGAGCGGAATTAACTGAGGAGAAACCGATACAAGTATTGTGTTCTGTCCAGTCAATTGTACCTTACTTAGGGTGAAAATGATCAAACTTCAAATATAGAAATTCTTTCTTGAACAGATTAAATCAATTTAACTGGCCCATTTCCTGCAGAAAGATTATAAGGACGAGTTGTTTCAAAAATTTGAAAAATTTATCAAATATTTTAAGATAATTTTCACGTTCTGTGTAAATTTTATTCGAGTTCTGTTTTTCTATCATTATAGGCCAGTAGCTTCGTGAAACTGAAATAATCACAGTACTTGAATAGAACTTACAAACCGAAAGTAAAAATGAACTTATTTTTGTTGAATCCGTCAATTTTTTTGAAACAACCTGTCCTTAGATTATACTTCTAGGGATTTTCTATTACAAGGATACAAGCATACAGATAATAGATCTGTTGTAACCTCCTCCCTTTTTCTCTAAAAGAATAAGTGGAGAAACAGGGGACATTCTTCCACAATCCGTTTTAATATGTACATACAATTCAGAATCCTTTAGGCCCAATTTGTGCATCATAGAAGCACAGCTACTTTGACTTTACCGGATGCGGTTTAGTTCAGGAGAAGAGAGAACCCTTTTGTTGGATAATTAATTGCCTGGACCAAATTACTGTTATGTATTATCTGAATACTGTTCCCGTGTATGAAATGAGTACAACTTGTTTACCTATTTTAACGCCGTGCTCCTCCATGCCCTGGCGGCTGACCATGTCCTTAAGTTCAGGCTTGTTTTCTCCCTCGGGGGCATCGATGCGGATGATGAATTCGTTTCGGATCCTCGGCAGAAGTACATACAGCTTTTTGCCATCTTCCATGCAGGCCAATCTGGACAAAAATAAAGAGATTTTAATAACGTTCCGGGTGCTTATTTTCCCTATACACATTTCTAAATGGTATGGAAATATTTTGGAAAGGAAGCGGATAGATTCCCTCAAAATGTAGAGCCGGAGAAAAATGCTTAGGGCCTTAATAAGAAACATGTTTTAAATTTTACACTTGGTTGTTTATCAGATGTGCAACATTTAAAACACTTTAATTAGTAAGGGGGGTTAGCATTTCATTGTAAGCCAGGCGCAATAATATATGGATCCTGGAAGAGCTAGGCACCTGGCTACGGATTATTCCAAGATATTCTGGACATGTTCTTCGCCAAACTGAGAACTCGAACCTGGAGAAACTCACAGTCACTGGAAAGCGGAAAGCAGGAGAAGTGGGGGAAGATCATCAATGTGTTGAAGTGATCAAATATTAGAAGTGTCCAGAATGTCGGTGCTGCGGCTCTCCATGGCAGCGCAGGACCGCGAGGAGAGGGTACAACTACCGAATCAGGACAGTGGGGACTCTTGTACGGTATTGATGTATCTTACCTGACGGCCTCGTGGGTCTTATCAATGTTGACCAGCACGCTGGTGGCGTTCTTGTACTGGTCCAACTGCCTCAGCACCTGCGCCACATCCTCAGTGCCCCTGTAGCCAGGAATGCGGTTGAAAGGGTTGCGCGGGGTGGTGACGACTCGGTTCTTCTGCAGCAGCTGCCACACCTTGTTGCGGAACGAGTGCTTGGTAATGGAGCCGTCAGACTCGGTGTTGGTGGAGCGACGGTAGGTACGCGGGTAGCGCTGGTAGTTGGGGCCGCGCTTTCTGCCCGAACCGTTCTGTTCGCCATTCTAAAATTTAAGACTGATTTTTAGAGCAATATGGACAAGAAAATGTTGTCTGGCACAAAAAGTAAAACCACGCACTGTACCAAAAAACTGTAAGAATAGATCAATAGCTAGATATATAAAACTGGGATGGTCCATTGCGCCACTGGTCAAGGCGTAAAACAACAATGGAAGAGAAGTGAATATCAGAGAAATCTTTATATAAGTCAACAGAACAAAGCAGCGTTGAAAGATCTCTCTCTCTCTGGTTTCAATCCTGGGATTGGTTTGCAGCAATTTCCTTTAGTTTCCTCTTCCATTCTTCCCTGTCTTGTGCGGCTCTTTTGAGGTCTGCATATGATAAGCAGCGCACGTCCACCAGCAGGTCCTCCAGGTACTCTCGGCGTGGGCGTCCCCTAGAGTTTGTCCCCTCGGTCATACCCTCCATTATGGAATGCAAGAGGCCTTCTTGTCGTATTACATGGCCGATCCATCTTGCACGCCTTTCGGACAAGGTCCTGAGCAGGTGCCTTCCTCCTTCAATTCTTTGGAGAACCTCCTCATTTGTAATGTGGTCGAAAGATATAGGGACGTAAACGGCAAATTCTTGGACAGAATATAGGTTGTGACAGAACAGCCTTAAATTATTACCGCAGATATTACTGAGAGTCGTTATTTGACACAGAGGATGACAATGCACTATTCCAGTTCTTGCATCGACCTAGTTCTGTCGCTTACCTTCCCTCCCGCTGTTACATTTCTAGTTCAGTTTTAAGTCAATTGTAAAAGAACATTTCTTGTAAATATATTTGACTTGAATAACCAAGAGTTTTTATTGGCAAATATCCACAACACCACACCACGGAGCTCAGTTTACAGATCTTGAAAGGGCTGTAAGCTGTAATCCTAACCAGGACTAAATATAAAACCAACCTTTCTAAATTAGTGACCGTTCAGCATTCTCAAATATACAAGTAACAGCGGGAGGGAAGGTAAAGCGACTGAACTAGGTCGACGTAAGAACCGGGATAATGTGTCGTCATTCTCCGTGTCGAAAGACGACTCTCGGTAATACTGGTGTAGAAAATTTATCTTTGGTAATAATTTAACCCCTTCGAAAATCGCAAATATTCACTTATAATGTCTCAAACGAAATAACAGATTTACGAAAACTTTGTGTTATTACCGCATCACAATTAAAGCTCTATAAATGAAACATTTCTGAACGTAGCCGAATAGTAAAAACTGTTTTAGAAAGGTTACAAAATAAGCTTTCAAATTGTTACATTACAAATAAATATTAACATTTGTAAATAATTAAATATTAACATTTGTAAATATTAAAATTTAGAATGCAAACATTAACCTCTGAGTGGCCAGGCCATTTCACGAAAATTCACTAAAAAAGCACCACTTTGAATTTTGAATTGAATATTTTGTTTATTTATTTATTTCAACGCCATAAAATGGCAATTACAATCCAGTGATACATGATACACAGTGGTACATAGGAGGGTAATTACAATGATAATAATGTACATTAAACAAAGTACATATGTATGATAACAACTAGTATTTAGTTATAGGATACAAATATGTTTTACAACAACAAAAAAAGAATATGAGCTCATACAAAATTTGTAAAATTTTGTTGAAAGCGGAAATATTTCAATCTTGTGACAGAATATGTCTGAGGCCTGAGGATTAAGCGAGATTCACTATAAAGAGTGAATAATTTATTAGCCAACACAACTAAAGTGTTTTAGCTAATATTTATATAATGTGATCTCGCCATAATTATATTAAGAAAATTAACGTAAGACAAGGTTGTACAGAATCCCCTCTGCAGTGCAAATGCAAGGAGTCCACAAAAGAATTTGGTTTACCTCAACATGCTCGCTCTCGCTGTGGTTGACTCCGTTGGTCTGCGGCCTGTTGGGTCCGCCATTGCGCCGTCCCACCTTGCGGCCGCGGTAGTAGCGCCTAGGCCGGTTGTTCATCACCTCGTTGTCACTCTCCGGCTCGGACTCCGTCTCCTTCAGGGTGCAGATCTTTCCTGATCTGATAAATAAATAAAAATGGTTGTTATTTTATTTTTATGTGAATACTGCACAAGAGATTGTAGTATCCCCAATTTAGGTGTTGTGTGAGGCATTTCAAGCCAAGTTATAGCAAATTTATTTATTGTCTTTAATTTCATTCGTAGAACGCAATACGACTAAAAAAGTGAAGTTCTGCATGTATTTCAGTTTTTATTATTGTGACAGCTGTTTCATCACTTAAAGTAATTACCAATCAGTTAGGCGACACTGAGACAATTTATGAATACGATTTTATTGAGGCCTAAAGTCGGGTCCATTGCGCGGGCAAATGCCAGACTTTTGCTTTGACAGTCCCATAAGGGGTCGCCCATTAATCACGTGAGGCTCGAAAGGGGGGGGGGGGGGGGGGGTTAGTCTAAAACCTCACCACATATCACCACGAGGGGGGGGAGGGGGGGTTAAAAGTTGCTAAAAAAACATCACGTGATTAATGGACGATCCCTAATATCGATTACTATTGAATTTAGAGTACGTGAATAATTAATTACGTAGCATCAAAAATAGAATAAATTAAAATTGGTCAATTTCTCCTGTGTCTCTGAACCCAATTTATAAATTATATATGTGGTGAGGTTTTAGACTAACCCCCCCCCCAATCACGTGTATTTTTTTTAGAACAAAGAATTTTGAAATTTTCAGAATATTATCACGAAAAATAAATACACGTGATATCTCATTATACCACCCCCACCCCCCCGGTGATATTTCTGATGCATCTCAAATTCAACAGTAACTTAGGACATGCAATAAATGCTAAACGTCAAGAATTGTGTACGCGTGAACATCCGTATTCCAGACCAGTTGTCAAATTGTGTGGACCGCGCGAACTTCACCCTAATCTTACAAAAAATGTTGGTGTAAAATGTTTGAAGGTCATTGAAGGATTTTCAAACAATTTACACCAACATTTGGTCGCTGGAGTCAAGGTTTTAAGCGGGGTCCAGAGCTCGTCATTTGTCTCAATTTGTCTTGATAAAATCATTGACAGTCTCACAACAAGTCATTGATTTTATCAAGCTTGTCAATGTTTCGAGTTTAGTTGTGCTTCCCGTGTTCGACGGAAAACATTTCCAAAACACTTCATCCCGGGTGAAACGGGAAGCAGGCGGGAGCCGGCGGGGGGGTATAATTCATTTAATTGACAGGAGCCGCGCGGTGCGGTCGTATTTATGGAAGAACAAACCGAACGACTTTTTGAGGTTATGTGTAATGTATAATGAGCGAGCTTAAATAATCACGAGTTTAAAATATTATTATACTTACGTATAATATTATAATAAATATATTTGATAATATAATTATAATATAGTAACAGATATTAACATAATTATTCGGTATCGAGAAACGCCTGAAATATTCTCGTAACATGTCTCGATGCGTAACATGTCTTTGTACAGTAATGTACAGTGCCCTTGAAATGATTTTACACAAAAACGCAAATTTCATAAACAGCCATACATTGTTATTATGTACTTTATTATTATGTTATGTAGGTACTGCTTGTCAAATTGTGTTCACCATGCCAACTTGAATAATCAGGAAAGATTTCTGACTAATATCGATTACGGCACGACCTAAAGTTACGAATTTAGAGTGCGTAAATATTTACGTCAAAAACAGAATAATTATAAATATTTGATATTATATTATAATTTTATTATCAAATATATTTATTATAATATTATACGTAGTATAATAATATTTTAAACTCGTGAATATGCCTGCTCATTGCACATAACCACAAAAGTCGGCCGTTCCGTTAATTCTCCCCACACGACCGCATTGCGCGGCATCTGTCAAAAAATGAATCCCCCCCCCCCGCCTGCCTTCCGCTTCACCCGGGATGGAGTGTTTGGGAAATGTTTCCCGTCGAACATGGAAAGCACAACTAAACTCGAAACAACAAAAGTTGAGAATATTTATTGACAAACTTGATAAATTCATTGACTTGTTGTGACAAATGACGAGCTCTGGACCCCGCTTTAACTAAACACAGTTTGTTGGCTTTGAATGCTCAAACAGCTGTCACAATTACAAAACTAAAATACTTGCAGAATTTGATCACATTATTAAATTTGATTTATTTATTTATTTTAAATACAGTCAAACTTGGTTATAAAGAGCATGAGGGGACCGACTAAATTTGTTCCTTATAGCCATTACTTGTTATATTCAAAATAGGTTTAAAAGAATTTATATACATAAACCTACATAGTATAAAGCTCTCACAAAACATACATATGCATTATAAATCAAACATGTTTAATTTTTCTAAACACAAATATGTAATAAAGGTACTTATCCCACTTTACAATGATTAAACTTACAACTACACTAATTATTATAATAAATTGTACAAACACTTAAAATTAAACATTTTTATTTTACTCTAAATCACTTAAAAAAATTCAATATCGATGATTGTTTTAATATTTTCACTTTAATGTTTCTTATTTTCCCCCTCAAACACTTAACACATTAACCCCTAATCGGCCGAAGCCGCTCATATGCGCGCAGCTTGTGCGCATGCGTGAAAAAAATATTTCGAAATAAATGTGTTTGTCTGCGATTTTGACCCTTCTATGTACAGAATTTGTATGAAGAACACGGTCAGAATCGCTTGCGCCAACATTACCCCATAAGATTTCATTCACCTTACAACCCCAGAATCTTTTTAAACAATTTTATCTGTGGTTTAAGAATGTCAGATTTGGCGCAAATTTTAGCTGTCAAGTTGATGAATGTTCCTAGACTAAAACATCATAAAACCTATTAATTTACGTAATTAACGCAAGTAATGTTGTTTTGGTACATAGTTTATTGTTCTAGGAATGTGTTTCGGTCAATAGAATATACGATAACTCAAAATTAATCCACAAAACATTCAATTCAAAATTGTGTTTTTTTACGAAATGTCCGTATTTTTCCTGGAATTTGCCGGCCTTTGACAGGTTAAAGGTTTCATCATCTGGTTCACTGCTATCAAAAAAACTTACTAATTTTTCCATCATATCACTAGCTTGCCCTATTGTAATTTGTTCCGGTTCTGCACTCATATCATCATCGCTGTCTTCGTGCAACACACTCTACGATATCACCATCTGTTGGAAGTCCACATGTCGATAAACCTTCAACACGCACAAAGTCTGCGATATCGTCATTATTAAAACCAAAAATATTATTCATTCTTAGCCACTCTGATAATGGCATATTGTCTTCTTCGTTGTATTCTTCATGCACATCATCAATTCTAGTTTTCAAAGAAGATTTTATAAAGCAATTGGCAACTGTACTCGATGATACATTATTCCACGCATCATTTAAAAGAATGATCGCATCCAATAGTGTTAAATTCTTATTCAACTTTTTCTCCCTCTGGCCAATAAGGTGAAGTACCGCGAACCTCTGATAAAATTTCTTGAGACTGTTTATTACACCCATCCATGTCCATTGGCTGTAATATGGATGTTGTATTTGGCGGCAGAAACACAAGTTTTATGTTGGATAAGTTTTCTATTTTTGGATGTGCAGGACAGTTATCCATTACAAGAAGAATGTTTCTCTTCTCCTTAAAAAACTCTGTGTTGCAGTCAGAAATGTATTTCCGGAAAATCTCGGAAGTCATCCATGCTTTGTTATTAGCTGTGTATTCTACAGGCAATTTTTTGTTCTTAAAACATCGCGGTTTGAGAGATTTCCCGATAACAAACAGTTTTCGTTTGTCCGTTCCGGTCATATTGGCACACACGAGCATTGTCGAAAAAACTTTGGACTTTTTCCCACCAATGCATTTATCACCTTTAAATTTAAAGGTGTTGTGTTAGTGGGTGTTAAATTATAAAAAAATCCTGTCTCATCCGCATTATAAATGTCCTTTTCATGGAAATCCTTTCTCAACTCTGGCCAAACACTCTGATATTACAGGATCCACAGATGCAGCTTCACCGTTAATTTTTGCATAAACAATATTATGCCGATTTTTGAAACGATCAAGCCAACCGTTATTACATTTAAAATTGTCATTTCCGAATTGGTTCGCGAATTTTTCCACTTGCGCCTTCAAAATCGGCCCATCAATAGCAAATCCAGCACTTATTTGAACACTAAACCACTTCAGTAACGCTTTGTCAACGCCAAGATAACTTGCACTTTCAAATTATTTTAGTTTCTGTGATGTTATTTTCCAACGCAGATAAATAAACATCCTTATTTTTCCACAACGTTGAAAATGACAGAGAAAACTTCTTGCACACTTCAACATTTTTTGTGCCGCGCCATTTCCCGAATAATATTGACTTTATCACGAATTGAGACACACTTCCTCTTGTTAGACATGTTTGTAATCAAGGGTTTACTTCTTACTGACTAGAGATGTGATTTTAATAAACTTACCCTGTGTACGTAGGTACCTTCTCGTACCCGCCTACATAACATTAAATTTATCGTTTTTCGAACGAAATCGGGAAAACCGGACACAAATTTATCATTGAGTAGCAAAACGAAAGAACATGTAAAAGGGGAACCAAATTGGAAGCACAATATTCGCATGACTTAGGTTTTATATGACCCTTTTTACATAGCGCGCGATAGTACTGGATAGAAATGTTTGGTAGAGCGGCAACTCGGGCTAAATGTCTTAGCAGCTTGGGATTATAATCTGTCCCTAATGGTATTTTAAGGGAAGTCCGAGCCGCCGGGCGGCAACCTTTGTCTTGTTTATGACTGGTTCCGAGAATCGGGTTGTTTTTTCAAACACAAATATATATTTATCTATTTAGAAATTGTGTTGACAAAATTATTTGGACGTTACATCAACGATGAAACCTTGTTATAACAGTGACCTAGCTATTTCCGTGATCGTTATAACCAAGTTTGACTGTACTAGAAAAAATATATATTCTGAATGGTGGTCGTTCTCAAGGACGATAGTGTGAGTATCTACCACCTTGGGTGTTAGGGATTATTTCTGTAACTATCCTGATTCCTACCCACACCTGCTTGTGGTCCCTACCTACATCTGTGAAGTAACAAGTTCAGTGCCTTGACAGTCTTCAAAGTAAAAGCAGTGTTCTATGACCAGTATCTTGAGTTGAAACGTGAAAAACTCCAAAATTACAACTGTTAATCGGTGAAAAGTGGACAAGAGACACCATTATCCTGCTGCTGTGAGTTTATGTGATCCTTTTTTCCAACTTTCCAGACAATTTCTGAAACTGGGTGCTGCTACCTTCGGATAGGCAGTCAGCTTTTTGCGGTGGCGCCCTATTCCCAACTTATTCTTGCTTTTCTTTGCTAATTTGTCATACATTTGGTAAGAGAGTTAGTGAACAGCGATAGGGTGGACTCACTCAATCTCTTTGTCCCTGAGGGTTGCCAGCAAGGTGACGAGCTTGAGGCGTCGCTCCGAGATGAGGTTCCACAGCACGCCGGCGGGCCGGTCCGCCTTCCTGTTTGTGCGGATGACCTGCGTGGGGGTCACAATCAGGTCCACGGGGAAGTCGTGGATGGCCATTATGTTGGCGGGGACCGTGTCCAAAACCTGCAAATGTAAAAATATTCATTAGAACAAAGCCAGATAAAGTGGCACTTGATTTGGTTACTTTACAGCAACACTACCCCTTACCCTCCTTAGAGTGTTACAATTCAATTTATTTATTCTTTCAAAAACATTACAAAAATAAACATTTTAATAGAGCTTGCCTTTTAAAAGCAGCTTCACTAAAGCTAAATATGTCGATATCTGAATTAATTTTGTTCAACAGCAAGATTGCTCTCCTGACCGGCATGACAATTGGCAAGTTAGTCCTGCAGGCCGGAAGAAGAACAGTCTATGCTGTCGGTGGTGAAGATAACCATCGGGAACATAGAAATGAATGCTCTCCAAGATAGCTGAGTTTTCAAACCATTCGCGAATCAATCTGAAGAAATGCGTAGCAATGTGTACATCCCTTCTGACCCGTAGATGGTTCATCCGAGCATACCCAAAAGAAACCCGCCTTAGAGCTCTCTAAAGGCTCTCTACTAGCATTCTGAAGGTCAGGGGTTAAAATTCCCGCATGCGCAAATAAATTTCAATTGTACCATTTCAAAATTAATTTTTAAAAATATTCAAGGTGTAACAGCACTTACCCGAAGGATTTTAACCAGCTACTCCGTGGCATATTTGGAGTAAACAATGTGTATTTTTATAGTTAACTAGCTGGTTCCCGGCATGCGTTGCTATGCCATTTAATAAATAAACTGTTTCTCCCTGCGTGTCCTTTCCCAATCGTCCCGTTCCCTTTCCGGCTCCCCTCCCTCTCCCGCGCCCCCTTCCACTCCGATTCCTTCCCTATTCCACTCCCCTCCCTTACCCCGTCCAGCGAATCCCCTACCCGAGTTCCCCTCCCCCCTTCCGTATTCCATACATTCAGTTTTCAAACAGCTCGTGTGCCACCTGCTGCAATTTTTTATACAAATTTCATAATGCCAGAGCTCACCAATAGTTTTATACAAACCTTGTCCTGATAATAACAAACACACAACAAATAGAACTATCCAATTTGGTGCAGTCGTTTGGAAGTTATGCGAAGCGAAGAAGAATGTAAAGCGTGGTGTTTTTTTCTTTCTATCACCATTTACATCATGTTTCTCAATATGATAGTATGGGAGACACAACAATTTCTGCGAGACCTATATGAGTTGTTCCAAAAAGCGAACAAACTAGCTTGAGGGGTTAATAGAAAAAATATATCATCAAGTTCTCTGCCGTTTCTTGGAATAACTGTAAGCCACTGTAGCTGAGTACACAAAACTTTGTCCCCACTAATCATCAGCTTAGTAAATATGAGCCGTGTGTGGGCAGACAAAAATGCAACTAGAATTAATGAAATAGCCACGAGTTAATTGAACATACCTGTGAGTCATGAACAACGGTGACAATGGTGGTCTCCGGGGTGATTGCGTTTATTTCCTTCAGCAGACCGAGGCACATGTCAACATAACCTGAAAGATAAACAAATTATGATTACATATATTTAAAAAATAAAATAATTTAATAAATAAAGACAAACATTCCCAGGTTACGAATAACCTGACAATTTTTGAAAATCTCCTACTACCACCACAGTAAGCAGAATATGTTGCTTGTGTCGTGATGGAGGACTTAGCCAGTGGAGGAAATTAACACACAACGCCTGGGTGGGACCCAAACTTGATGTCAACTCGGCCACTGACCAGTCATATATTTTCTAAGATTAAACTGTCAAGTATTCATTATTGTTGTACAGAAAGCAAAATTTATATTAACCTCTGGGAGGCCAGGCCATTTCACGAAAATTCACAAAATTTCACTAAAAAAGCACCACTTTGAATTTTGAATTGAATGTTTTGTGGATTAATTTTGAGCTATCGTATATTTTATAGACTGAAACACGTTCCTAGAACAATAAACTATGTACCAAAACAACATTACTTACGTTAATTGCGTAAATTAATAGGTTTTATGATGTTTTTGTCGAGGAATACGCATCAATTTTGACAGCTAAAATTCGCGGCAAAAACGACGTTTCTGTGTCATAGATAAAATCGTTTAAAAATATTCTGGGGTTGCAAGGTGAATGAAATTTTGACCCATCTTATGGTGTAATGTTGGCACAAGCGATTCTGACCCTGTTCTTCATACAAATTCTGTACATAGAAGGGCCAAAATCGCAGACAAACATTTTTTGTTCGATATTTTTTCGAATTATTTTCTAGCGCATGCGCACAATACGCGCGCGCCCGCACGTCACGGAAGGCTGATAGAGATATTGAAAGAAGGGTAAATGCAATGGAGGACTGAATGCCGTTGGCGATAATAAAAAAAAACTGTCAAAAAAAGCAAAGCTAGCAGTCCACAATGGAGTGGCGGTACCTACCCTGATGTACGGTAGTGAGGCATGGAACTGCCAGAGGAAGAGTGAAAGCAGTCTGAATGCTGTTGAAATGAGATCCCTGAGGTGTATGTGTGGTAAAACCATGTATGCAGAATCCGTAATGCATGACTGATGTAAGCGCAGTGAGTAAGATTAAGAAAAGGACTCTCAGATGGTTTGGGCATGAAGGGCGAATAAACGAAGAAAGTAGTGTAAGAAGAATATATGATGCAAATGTGAATGGTAGAAGAAGTCGGGGAATCACGAGGAAGACATGGCACGATCAGGTGAATCAGATACTTGAGTCGGGCCATGTTAAAAGTCAGAATAATAGAAGAGTATGTATGAGATAACGTATGAATGTGAGTAAGGCAAAGAGTGTATGCCAAGACTGAGTTGTTTGGCGGTCTGTTCTCTCTGCCTACCCCTGCGGGGAAACGGCTGTTGGTTAGTTAGTTGAAAAAAGGGGGAATTAAAGGTATTTTGTGTATTATAAACAAAATAGTGAATTTCTTGGGTCATGTTTATTTTAGGAGAGAGTTAATTGTTTATACAGGGTGGCCACAAAAAACGGATTTCAAAATTCCCTGATAGTTCCAGGTTTTCCAGGGCAGTTTCTACATTTTTCCATGATATGTTTAATTTGATATGAGGGTACGTACCCATACTACGTGACCTGTTCAGGGGGGGGTCTTCAAAATACCGCGGCGTGGGGCTTAGGTTTTTGGTCACCGGCGGGGGGGGTGGTTAAAAGTGCTAAAAGTTGGTCACGTAGTAGGGGTACGTTCCCTATGGGGATATCGTTTGTTAAATAAATAATAAAGGGAATTCCGTCATCTATAGCATAAATTATTTCTTTGCATCACAATAATCTATTAAACACAAAATACTACTATACTATATTTCGCCTGAAGACAATTTGTGAAGAAATTAAAAGACCAGACAAAAATAGAAAAATAAACAAAAAAAACATTAACATTAGAAGAGATACAAAAAAAAATATCACATGAAACAAGCAACAATACTAGGTAACAGTTTAGATTTAGAATATTAATAATTAAACTAGAAAAAGTTTAGAGAGAGGTTTATTATGTATTTACACGAAACTATGATATAAATAGTGATACAATGTAATTTTATAAATACTAAAAACCTTGATTTAAATGTTAAAATACCTACACACACACATCAACTAGATGACATGATTGTGTTGCAAGGGCATTAATGAAAATAATAATAAAAAAATACCTATCTAGTTTGTCTTTGTCGGCATATCTTTTGTTACACAAGTTGCAACTAAAAGTAATAAAACACAACTTTGGGGTTGCACAAATCGCAAAATAACGAATATAGTTTTATTTTTGGAATTCCCTGATATTATAAATTTTTTTCGAAATTCCCTGACATTTCCCTGATAATTCCAGGTTCGGTAAAATTCCCTGATAATTCCAGGTTTTCCAGGTATTCCAGGTCTGTGGCCACCCTGTTATACGTACTGTGTCCTCTGCCGATGCGATTTCCATCCTTGGAGACAGCCACTGTACCGACCACCACAAGATCCAGAGAGAGGTTGTCATCAAGACCTGGGGATAAACAAAAATAAAAATCATCAACATTTACTGTGATATTGGGATGGCAGAATAACAGTCAGAAGATTGTAAAAAAAAAAAAAAAAAACAACACAATATATCCGGGATGACAGGTGATGATGAAGAGATAATTGACAACCATGATATAATAATTTATATTGTTGTCCTTTGATGTAGTCTCGCTTATTTTCATCTTTCTTTTGGTTTTATTAAAGGACTAGCTGGTCCCGGCATGCGTTGCTATGCCATTTAATAAAGAAATTGTTTCTCCCTGAGTGTCCTTTCCCATTCGTCCCGTTCCCCTTTCGCCTGCCCTTCGTCTCCTGCGTCCTCTTCCCCTCTCGCGTTCCCACTCCGTCACCTCTACCTTCCCTCTCCCCACTCCACCCCCCCCCCCTCCCCCGTCCCGCAAACCCTTCTCACGAGTTCTCCTCCCCTCTCCCAGGTTCCCCTCCCCCCTCTCGCCTTCCCCGCCTTTCCTCTTCCCTTTACCGCTCCCTCGTCCCGCCAACCCTCCTCCCACGTTCCATATATTCAATCTCAGTACATCCAGTTTTTAAACAGCCCGCGTGCTACCTTTTACAATTTTTATTCAAATTTCCATTTATCATGTATATTAAATTTGATACCTAACATAGGTACCTATTTAAAATATCTAAAATTCTTGATTCGATTCAAACTATTAGGGGAGTACCTACTTTAAATAAATTTATCAACTTAAAAGATTTTCAAAAATTGAATTTTATTTAACAATCATTGTTTTGAAAAATGTCATTCTCAAACACGCATACTGTCAAACGTGCGATAGTCGTTTAGGTTAGTAATAGGTTTTCTGAAATTATCCCATTTTCTGGGCAATTTTCTTAATTTTTCACTCCGTAAGAACCATCCTCGTACTTCAATATTCTAACAAAAGAATTAGCGAAATCGGTTCAGCTGATCTCGAGATTTGCGCTTAGCAACACATTTAGCGATTCATTTTTATATATAAGATAACACAGGCATGTGCAGCACTATTTGCAAAAGCTATATTTTTAAAAGCAGTACAGTCCTGTAGTTTTTGACAAAATGATTCTTATTTGCATTTTTGTCATCTACAAGGATAACCGAAATATGAGTTTCAAGGAAGTATACTTGAAAGTAGACATGGGCAAAATTGAATGACCGAATTAAATGAATAAATTCAATCTTGTGACACACTTGATCTAATTCTCAATTTCAAAAGGAATTGATTCTTCATTCCTTACCTTTGGCCTTGTATCGTACGATTTTTAACGGCAACACAAATGTTTAATTTCCATTCCGTCCCGTCCCGTCCCGTCCCGTCCGCGTCCCAGGTACTCGTAGCTAGTCTGTCGCTATCGGAAATTGTCCGAAGCGCTTTATTCAGGAATTAAAACTAAAAGTCTTTTTCACTTGTGACGTTGTTGTCTCTAGTTAACCTCAGACTTAGAAATGACGTCAGATGTCATCGTCTTACATCGCCATCGATTCACGTCAATCTCGGCTCGAGTGTATCCGAAACGCAGCTCCTCGCGAGTCTCTGCGGGTAAGACACAAGACACTAGTCAAAAGTGACTAATTCATTGCTCAGTGCCGGCCCTTAATCCGTTCGAGCGCAGCGGTTCACTAATTCCTCGGCGGGCCAAGCCTTCAATTTCATTACATAGTTAGCCGAAAACTTTCGACATTGAATCCGAACATCGCGGCATCGGCTAGAAAATTGAGAAGCAAAAATAGTGCACTTGTAATCGTTTTTTTGGCACGTATGAAAGATATTGGAATACAAGTACCTACCTACTTTTAGACGTGGATCTTGGGTAGATGTAATATGTAAATTTGCATATATTATAAGGCCGATCAGCTGTTGTCAGCTGTCATAAAATACTTTTAAGTTTAATAAATAAAATAAGTAAAACTTTAAGGGTGAAACAAAAAACTGTTTAATTTAAAGATTTAATTGCTAGCTATAAATACATTGGGATAGAATAATCGGTCCTCTCTTTGTGTGGTGCTTCGTAGCCTCCCCACTTATTGTGATTTGAAATGAAACGAAAAAGCGACACTAAAAAGAGACAAACATATTAATCTATAGGTTTTAGCCTGCGAGGTAGCTTGGTAGCCTATCAGTCTCCTCTTTGTGCGGTGCTGCGGTGTTTCGTAGTCTCACCATTCACTCAAGTGGTTTTTTTTTTTTTTTGGAATTAATTGAATTAAAGGAATGAATAGAAGGAATCAATTCAAAAGGCCGGGGGAATTAGACGGGATCTATTCACTCCTGGGAATCATTTTGCCCACGTCTACTTGAAAGTGTTGTATTATCAGATTCCTACCTACCCTTCACACCTTTTTCTTTCTGAGAACTTCATCTCCTTCCTTTCCCCAAAAGACCCTACACACAACATCTCCAAAGAGACATAGGCCCTGAAGAAATTTTTTTCTTAGGGCCTCCTTTGTGAAGCTAAAAATATCGCCAAAAAAGATTGGGTGGAAAATAAAAGGAAAAAAAATCACCAGAGCATTTACAAAGGTTTATTTGCCCTACCTAAAGTAGATGAAAGTTAATAAGAATCAGTCATACATTTTTGAATATGAGGTTAACTTTGTGGATATTACAAAATGTATTAGGTATAGTTAAATGTAAATAATTAAAATGATAAACAAAATATTAATTGTAATTGTAAGAAATTTCAACACTGGGGGTCACACACTTCTGGAGAAATAATCTATAGTTCAATGTGATAGGACAGGCATGTTCATACATCGTGACACTAATAATATAATAAACATCTGGAAATAAGTGCACCAAGGTGTTTATTAATGTACATGTAATAGTGCGGTTTAGTAAGGTTTATCACCTCAAGGACGCATAATCTAATATACACATTAGATAAATAGAATCAAGGCACATCCACAAAACATACAACATATCTTAACAGGAAACATCAGGCAGAATTCTGTCCATACGAACGTATTCCCCTACTTGCTCTCTGGATTTTGCCATTAGTGCAAATAACATCATCATCAAACAGTATTAATAGCCTAGAGACTACATGGTTGAAATTAAAGACTGACTAAGAATACAACTCGACGCCGCGCCTTAAGCAAAACCGTTTTCGTATGTGGAGTTTGTAAAAAATCGATTTTGTAATAGAACCGAATTAAAACAATGCTAAAAGATGGCGCCATTTACGTTAACAACTGGCATGAAGAGCATCGCCTGGCAAGCAGGCAAAAGTACTATTGGATTTGTAAATTCTTGAATCTCTCCGTATATGGAGAGATCGATTGTTGAAAAAGTAAGTTGCCATTGAAATTAAGTAATTTGCCATTGCCAAGAAGCTTCGTGACGATACACAGGTGCGGCCCTAGCATTACTGACAGTTGAATAATAATACCATACAAATATATATTAAATAATTGCTAGTTTTTTAATATAATTTAAATATCAACCAGCCTACATTTTCCTGTTTTTTATAGGAGTTGGGACCTTCCAAAAAATCCTTAAATTTGCTTAGTTAGGATGCCATCCATAGACGTTAAAAACTTCTTCAAAATTGGTGCAGATTTGGTGGAGAAAACGGGGGAATACTAAACCTTGATTTGGACGATTTTATTTAGGTAATGTAATCAGCCTGAGGTGTAGTTGTCCTTTTCGTTTTGTAGGGGGAAGGTGTGTGTAGGTGTAACATCGACAGTGACAGAAACAGTTTTGTAATTTACGTATTATTCAAATTTCTCGGCACCCGCTTTTCCTCTTAAAGCAAAACTTTATGATTACATTAGTGCCGATATTGTAGAACTATTGATAAGGAGGCAGTCTGCAATAGATCCCATAAGCAATCAGGCCAATGGCCCGTGTACTATCTCTTAGGTTTATAAATATTGTAAATCACTCCATATCAAATTATATTATGCACTAAAAATGCCAAAATACACATTGCCCGAGGTATACAATAAAAACAAGAATATGTCTTTTAGAAACAGATCTCGGTGGCGAATGTATCAGACTTCTGTGGAAACTATAAAAAAATTGAAGAATAGAATGTTTGGAATTAATATACACTAATTACCAAATAAACAAAAATTTAAACAAAAAAAAAAAAACTACCTATTCCAAAACAAAATAATATGCACTAAAAAGTAAAAAAAATGATTGCGTATTCTCCTACAACTTAATAATCAACTTACTTTTTCTACTCATCAATATGTAGGTATGATTGTTATTTTTGGAGTCAGTGTCAGCCAAAGTAACTACATACATAGCTATAGGTGAGATGTGCTTGTGTCGCACGTGCTGCTCATAAGAGACAGACATTACTCGACCATAATGACGTTATGGTAGGTGACTCAAAGATTAGGCTGAGTATCGTTAATTTGCTCCTAAGAATTGAAGAGTTCCGTTACTTTGTCATGGATCCCATAATCAGAACCTAACCAAACTCTCATCAAACTACCCTTGAAGTACATCCTTTCCAATAAAAAAAGAATCGACGAAATCGGTTGGCGTTATATTGAGTAATTCGCCCATTTGTTGCGCACATACTTAATGCAAATTTAAGACTTATACGGTTTTCTCACGGATGCCACTGTCGGAACTTGACCAAATTGAAATGGGACCACACGGGAAGCACCAGCTTTCAAATAAAAAAAGAATCATCATTATCGGTTCACCCAGTCGAAAGTTCTGAGGTGGCAAATATAAAAAAAAAATACAGTCGAATTGAGAACCTACTCTTTTTTAACCGGTCAGCAAAGTAAGCAGATATATGCGTTAAAAATACGATAGCAGTCAAGTACAATAAGCGTGTTTCTATGTCAATGCATGTGTCTCCATAGAAATCATTCTAACTCCGTTATTGTTTTAGTGACTTCCCTAAAACAAAAAGTAAAAGGTCGATAGTGGATCAAGCTGTACATCCCTATCAAGTTGTCCATAGAAATACATAACAAGAATATTCTGTCATTCGCGCGGTCTGACACATAATTTTACCCGCAAAATTTCCTACGGGCGGCTCGACCGCGCTCGACATTGTTAATTTTTATTAAATATTTTTATATGAAATGATAAAAAAGTGAGGTGACAAAAGTGTTTATTGTACATTTATACAATAGAATAAGTATTGTTGTTTACATAATATGTGATTTTAGTACCATTTTCACATAAAAACATCACGTGAGTCATTTTTACATTTTTTTTTAATGTTTGCATTCTAAATTTTAATATTAAAAAATGTTAATATTTATTTGTACCTAATATAACAATTTGAAAGCTTAATTTGTAACCTTTCTAAAATAGTTTTTACTATTCGGCTACGTTCAGAAATGTTTCATTTATAGAGCTTTAATTGTGAAGCGGTAATGTCATTTCGTTTGAGACATTATAAGTGAATATTTGCGAATTTCGGAGGGTTTAAGTCATTTAAAAAGGGTTCAAATCCTTATTAATATTATGAATGTGAAAGTGTATTTGTTTATTTTTTCTCATCTTTCTCTAATGTCACAATGGAGCTACCAATCAAAGTGATTTTTTGCGTAGGGATATAGTTGGAAAACTGGGAAGTGATGTAGGCTAATTTTCATCCCAAAAAAACATTTCATTCCTGTGGGAAAATTCTTCATACAGTAATTTCTCCCCAACACAAAGCGAGCGAATCTGCTTTTAATTGTAACCAATGTTATTCGATGATTACTAATCACACCATTTCGCAAATAGGATAGGCATTGGTCCCACACTACTTGAGTATTTATAAATTTTAATTTCTTGCTTTTTCACTCACAGTTTTGAAAATCATGACCTGACTGTCGGTACTTGCAGACATAATAATATGTATTACATCAATGCTCAGCAAGTAGAAAAGGTTAATAACACAGTAAGTAATAAAACATCAACTTAAAATGAATGTTTCAAAAACAAAACTTGAAAATTCTGTTGTTTGCAAAATTAGTAATCAACAACCAACTTATATCTGTATATAGGGTGTATCAGGACTTACCCGACAGACTTTGAATAGTTATTTGTGAGTTTATTTTGAGTAAAAAATTGAGACACCATTATTAAATTTACCAGAAGACATTTTATTTTATCAATAAAAAATAAAAAATTCTTTCACATGTCACATTAGGAGGCTCAACAATCTCCCTGGAGTGTTAGGGTCTTTTTAGGGAAAGGAAGGGGAGGAAGTTCTGGGAAGTAAAAGGTATGAGGGGTGGGTAGGAATCTGGAGTCAGTGTGTCCAGGAGTGACGGAAGTATATATACATTCCTCCCATTTCGGTGCAAAACGATGGCTGGAGAGGTCAAAAAGTCAACCAGTCTCTCCCGATCCAGCCCGCCATGCAATAGGTGAGCAAACGGATCTGCCGCCAAGACCTAGACAAACCTCACTCCTTGAACCTTGGCACCCCTGTAAATCACCAAACATAGCGAATCACTTGGGGTGACCCATGGCAGGCGTGTTGGTTATATGTGGCGGTACCCATACCCGTCTCTCGAATTGACCTAACTGAACCACTGACAAGAATGTAATACCAGCACGCTTATACCACATGACACACTAGGTGCCAAGTGCTATGGGACCGGGACGAATATAAAAAAAACCTTCCATTTGCTGAAGTGAATTACCCGGGCAACGAAATCAAATCATAGAAATTTCTTGCTGCATGCAACCTTTTCTAAAAGAGGTATTGTGAATATTATATTACAGTACATCAATTGCATTTCAGAATACTGCATCGAAAAGTATTTATGAGAAGGTTTTGCTTTATTGATTAGCAACATATTATTTTAAAAACATTATTTGGTAATGTGAGCCTCACTGGGATCTTACCCGTGCTGAAGTTTGCGCTAATTAACATCTGCTACATTAGTAATTATAAGAGCAAATCGCGATAAAGGAAAAAGACATTTTCCCAAAGACAACATAATTTGTGAGTCACACCTTTACTAGGAACACAATATCAATCTCAGGACTGTTGACAAAGGCACTCAAGTTACATCAGATAAAACTAAACGCTGAATGCAGACACCAGCAATACGACACTTAATTGTCAGGATAGACAGACCAAAAATATTTTATGGAAATGAAAATATTTCATACATTTATCATGTATTTCATGAAAGGAAAAAATATTGATGGATATTTGAGGCACCTCGGGCCAATAACTAATTGTGAAATATAATCTATATCAGAGTGCAAGATACTTCACGATTACATATGGACCTGGAAAGAGACCACTCAGGTATTTTGCCATCGTGCAGGTTTTTTGTATTAACCCCTCTAAAAACTGTTTTAGACAGGTTACAAAATAAGCTTTCGAATTATTATATTACAAATAAATATTAATGTTTGTAAATATTAAAATTTAGAATGCAAACATTAAAAAAATTTGAAAATGACTCATTTGATGTTTTTATGTGAAAACGGTACTAAAATCACAGATTATGTAAAAAAAAATACTTATTCTATTGAACAAATGTGTAATAAACACTTTTGTCACCTCACTTTTTTATCATTTCATATAAAAATATTTAACAAAAATTTAAAATGTGGAGCGCGGTGGAGCTGCCGGTAGCAAATTTGAGCGGGTAAATATTTTTGTCAACTACACGACTGACAGCTGATTCCTGTTATGTATTTCCATGGACAACTTGAATAGAGATGTGCAGCATGATTCACTATCGACCTTTCACTTTTTATTTGAGGGATGTAACTAAAACAATAACGGAGTTATAACGGTTTCTATGGAGACACACGCGCTGACGTATAAACACGCTTATTGTACTTGACTGCTGTCGTATTTTTAACGCATATATCTGCTTACGTTGCGGAGGGGTTAAACAAACTGTCAGATTTATAAAACTTTGCGTTATTTCCGCTTTGCAATTAAACATCTATAAATAAAATATAGCTGAATACTAAAAACTGTTTTTGAAAGGTTATGATATAAGCTTCCAAATTGTATTATTACAAATAATTATTAACTTTTGTAAATATTAAAATTTAGAATGCAAACAAAAAAATTATAAAAACGACTCACATGATGTTTTCGTGTGAAAACGGTACTAAAATCACAGATTATGTAAAAAAAAAAAAAAAATTATTCTATCGCATAAATGTATAATGAACAATTTTGTCACCTCACTTTTTTACCATTTCATACAAGAATGTTTAATAAAAAATTAACAATGACTAACGGGGGCGCATAGGCGATTTGGCGGGTGAAAACTGTTTCTACAAAACAAGTCTTTTTTATATATTTCTATGGACAACTTTGAATAGAGATGTAAAGCTTAACTTAATATGGATCTTCTACTTTTGATTTAAGGGTTGTCACTAGGACAATAACGGAGTTATAACGATTTATGTGGGAACACACGCATTATATTGAAAACAAGCTTATTGCACTTGACTGCAATTGTTATATTGTCGTGTAAACAAGCTTAAGGGTCGGAGTGGTTAATGTAAAAGCTAAAATGAAAACATTTTTGTTTTGGATGTTTTGAATTGAGCAAACTGACAACATGTTTTCAGTGCATTTAGCAGAAATAAGGAATTCAGATGTCGAGTCACAACCACCTATACAGAAAGAGTTCCCAACCATTCGACTGCGGAGCTAAATTAGGTTGATCCCAGTAATAAAGATTGTAAATTTTAAGCAAATAATTTAGCCCTTTTGTTGAAAAACAGAGTTACGTGAAAAAGTGTGTTCCGAGATATTGGTTGTTAAACGTTTGATTTGAATGTAGTGAACATACTACACACATTGAAATTCAAAGAAATTTATTTGTAATTAGTGAGTTCCCGGTATGCGTTGCAATGCCACTTATAAAGAAATGATTTCTCTGTGTGTCCTTTCCCATTCATCTCCATTTCCCTTCCCCTTTCCCTCTCCTACAAATCCCTCCTGCAAACTTTTAATACAAATTTCATAACGCCAGAGCTCAAGAATACATATAAAAACCTTTATGGGCGTGCGCACAACAAATCACCAAAGTTTCAACACAGTCGGATGAATATTATAGGAAATAATTTCAAACTGCCAGAGCTCACTATTATGTACAGAACTTAGAAGTTTTACTTCACTTATCTACCGAAACAAAAACCTAAAAAAAAAAAAACCATTTCTTTCCCCGTTACCACCACATTAAAGAAAAACAATAAAAAAACTAAGTTGTGTCATATTTTAAAAAATTCCTTGAAAAAATATTGCGTCGAGTAATCAATGCCACTTTAGAGTGAAGTTAGGTCAGTTTAGGCTCTCGGCGGAACGACACTTTACTGGCTTTGGACAGCTGAGTGATTATATTGAATCTATCGTTTCATAATATTCATTTCAGTTGTCCATTAAGAGTTACTCGATCTGCGGTCACATTTTGTATTTCCAAGAGCAATACTAATTATCATGAAAATGTATTTATAAGAAGAAGCTGTAGCACCTTTAATAGATTATGCACAGACGGTGATGTGTTTAACACGAACCTCACTAAATTCACATTCTTAAAAAAATAACATTCAATCGAATATGTTTAACAGAAAACTTAGGACGTTTCAAACAATTTGAACAATTCATCAAATTTAGAAGTTAATTTTTAAGTTCTGTGAAAGTTTTATTCAAGTTCATGGGCCATTGGCCTGATTGCTTATGGGATCTATGCAGTCTGCCTCCTTATCAATTTTTCTACAATATCGGCACTAATATAATCATAAAGTTATGCTTTAACCCCTCCGAAAATCGCCAGTTAAGCACTTTAACTGTCTCTAACGAAATGACATTTTACAATTTTTTTTTTGTTATTACCGCTTCACAATTAAAGCTCTATAAATGAAACATTTCTGAACGTAGCCGAACAGTAAAAACTGTTTTAGAAAGGTTACAAAATAAGCTTTCAAATTCTATATTACAAATAAATATTAGCATTTGTAAATATTAAAATTTAGAATGCAAACATTAAAAATAGATTAAAAATGACTCATGTGATGTTTTTATGTGAAAACGGTACTAAAATCACAGATTATGTAAACAACAATACTTATTCTATTGTATATATGTGTAATAAACGCTTTTGTCACCTCACTTTTTTATCATTTCATATAAAAATATTTAATAAAAATTTAAAATGTGGAGCGCGGTGGAGCCGCCGGTAATAAAATTTGAGCGGGTAAATATTTTTGACAATTACGCGACTGACAGCTGATTCCTGTTATGTATTTCTATGGACAACTTGATAGTGATGTACAGCTTGATCTACTATCGACCTTTTACTTTTTGTTTTAGGGATGTAACTAAAACAATTTCTATGGAGACACACTTAATGTACTTCTTGACTGTTGTCGTATTTCTAACGCTTATATCTGCTTACGTTGCGGAGGGGTTAAGAGAAAACAGGTGCCAAGAAATTTAGATAATATGTAAATTACAAAACTATCACTGTTGCTGTTACACCTACTTACACCCTCCCCCCCTACAGAGCGAAAAGGACAACTTCACCTCAGGCTGATTACATCTAAATAAAATCGTCAAAATCAAGGTTTTGTGTTCCCCTGTTTTCTCCACCAAAACTACAACAATTTTTAGATTTTTTTTCATCAAATGTAAATGTACTGATCAAATAAGTATATTAACCTGTTAAAGGCCAGGTCATTTCATGGAAATTTCCTAACGAAGCACCACTTTGAATTTTGAATTGAATGTTTTGTGGATTAATTTTGAGCTATTGTATATTTTACTGACCGAAACACATTCGTAGAACAATAAACTATGTACCAAAACAACAATACTTTTGTTAATTATGTAAATTGATAGGTTTTACGATGTTTTCGTCAAGTAACACTCATCGACTTTGACGGAAAGAATCACGGCAAATTTGACATTTTGATGCCACAGATAAAATCATCAACAAATATTCTGGGGTTGCCAGGTGAATGAAATTTATGCCCATCTTATGAGTAAATGTTGGCGCAAACGATTCTGACCTTGTCCTTCATACAAATTCTGTACATAGAAAGAAGGGACAAAATCGCAGACAAACATATTTTTTTCGAAATATTTTTTGCGCGCATGCGCACAAACCGCGCGCATCCGCACGTCTCCCCTCAAATATGAGGTTAACATTAAAAAAAATTCATTTGAATAAGTTTAAATCCATCAAATTTCGAAATAAGTTTTCAATTTGGGAGGCAGGTATGGCGCCACCCTAGGAACTATTGGATAACCAACACCTCTGCCGTAGGTCACCTGAAGCGGTTTGCTACGTTTGGTGATGTTTGTCTGGGTCTTGGCGGTGGATGCGTCCCACCAGCTGCATGGCAGGCTGGATCGGGAGAGAATGTTGAGGGAGTCCCTTGGACTTCTCCAACCTATGATCTCGGAACATCGCCTTGCACTGCAGTGGGAGGGATGGATTCATACATCCGTCACGCCTGGACACACTGACCCCCAAATTCCTACCCACCCCTCATACCTTTCCTTCCCAAAACTTCCTCTCCTAAAAAGACCACCACACAGCATCCCCAAAGATGACACAGGTCCTGAGGGGAATTATTTTCCTCGGGGCCTCCTTCCTGTGTGGAGCTAATGTAAAGAAAAAAGTTCTGCGAAAGTTCTCTTATTCAAATTAATAATAGAAGATAAGAATAGTTCAAATTCTTCCCACCATTGATTTTTTTTGCTATCAGCAGTTTGTATTTGAATAATATCACTTCCGCAAAGTTATTATTGATATCTATTACAAATTTAAATCTGTATAAATAAAAATGAATCGCCGAAATGTATGTACGCGCATAACTTCCGAACGAGTGCACCAAACTGGATAATTCTTTTTTTGTTGTATTCATTATGCTCAGGACAAGGTTTGTATAAAAGTACTGGTGAGCTCTGGCATTAATAAATTTGTATAAAAATTTGCAATATGTGGCACGTGAGCTGTTTGAAAACTAAATATACCGGGACTGAATGAATGGAATGCGGGAGGGTGGAACTCGGGAGGAGGGTTTGCGGGACGGGGGAAGGAGAGAGAAGGCGGTGTGGGAACGCGAGAGGGGGAAGGGGACGCGGGAAAGGAAGGAGAGGCGGAAGGGGAACGGGACAAATGGGAAAGGACACGCAGGGAGAAACAATTTCTTAATTAATGCCGGGAACCAGCTAGTATTTCATAAAAGTAAGATTTAAGTAAGTAGATACAGTTTATCAGAACGGCTTGTATTATAAGGTACATTGTGTAATGTATTTTTCCTTTTTTTTTTTATTATGGTCTTAATTTGAAGGTCGTTATTTTATTGGTCAATGATACTTATATTCTTAAAACTGATATGTATGAATTTATAAAGACTGTTTATATCATCAATAAATAAAATCGAAAGAGAAAACTAACATAAATATGTTTCTAAGATATATTTATTCCGTAGATATAAATTGTAGCATAGCTACACTGACTCATTAAATAATAAGGTAAACAAAAATATCTAAACGATATAAATCAATAAGACATTGCATGTGGAGCTACTTCTTATTAATAGCTACTTACTAGGTGCCGTCTTTTTCAACAGAAAGCTAAATCGTGAACTAAATTCAAATTTTAACCCTCAGTTAAAGTAACAAGGATTGCAACAGTTTGGGCGAGTACTTGCCTAATTTAGACGGAGTGTTGTAGCCACGCGGGTGCCTGATAAAATTGACAGCCGGCCGTTAATGTACAGGCGCCGGTAAGAGGGTTATTACGAGAAGTTTCGGTAGGTTCGTGAGTTGGTTCCTGGGAGTGCAGGGTGTAACAGCTGAACTACAAGCCGTCAAAGGTCATGGCCGAAACACACGTGAGCGAAATAATTTATAATGAATCATCACGAGATAATTTTAACTTCGGCTTATTAAATCATTAGCATTTAATTAATCCTTCTAAATATGTATAGTTTATCTGTACAGGCGCCCTTCAGGATTTTCTAATGATATGCATCCATTTTGTTTGATACCACATGTTCCGAGAAACTAGTTTAACATTAATTGATTTACCGAAGGTAGTCAACCACCCCTGTAGATTCGATAATACAATAATCATGCTCTACCCTTAATGTTTGAGATTAAAGAATAAATGTGCATCTTTGTTACTTTAACATTCCGTCTTTTCTTTCATTGATCTACCCACATGTCAGCACTTGTATTCCGGATAAGGATTAAATGTTTATTTTAATATGAGAGTAATAATTATAGCATTGGGATGGCGGTGATTGCAAAGATAGATAACTAGGTAAGTTAGATCGTTACAGGATGTTAAATAGGACCACACGCTGTTTCAAGTGTGCTTTTGCTAAAGTAATAATTGTTAGTGCGGCCAGACTAAAAAGCAGAATATTCCTTGAAATTAAGTGAAAAGACACACTGCACTATTTTTTGCTGCGGCTACACCAAAAATAAAATACCAAAACAACTGTAAAAATATCGTATCGGCTGTATTTTGTTTCACGTCGTTCTAGGATCTGACAGTTTTGTTTCTATAAAAATATAACAAGAGTATATTATAATAAAATATTCACGGAAAATAATATTCTTTTTACGGTAAATATGCATGGAGTCCAACCTCATGGATAATATGGAATATTCATGTTGTCGAAGTTTGATGCACGGATAAGACAGAATATTCTTTTTTTTTAACTAATAGACAATAAAACATGACATTTTCGGAAGTACCAGTTTTATAAAATAAATTCTCGTCAAAATAAAAACAAAAAAGTACCTACATTGAATTATGGGATTGAGTTTCAAACTACTAAAGCTACATGTCGTCATAATTTAAAAAAACATCCTAGATTTTGAATGGTTTGTTTGGCAAAGCAGTGTTTGTCTAGCGCATTGATTTTCAAACTGGGGGGCGCGCCCCACTAGGGGGGCGCGAAGACATGTTCAGGGGGGCGCGGGCGCGGGCGGTGGTATCACTACGATCGCATACCCGCGCTGCGGTAAGCCCTTTTTCATGTTCCGAATGCAGTTATACAAGTTCTCAAAGCGAAGATTTAAAAATCCATAGTATGATTCACATAAGAGAAAACCATTTTCATGTCCTGACTGCAACTATTCGTGTCCTCAAAAGAGATATCTAAGATGTCACTTGCTGACTTATAGTGCAATTATTTATGTACTACGAAGAGAAATCTAAAAATCACATGTTTACCCACAGTGAAGAAAAACCTTGTTCATGTTCCGACTGCAACTCTTCATATTATTACTATTCATGTACTATTAAAAAAAACCAAAAAATCACATGTTTACCCACAGTGGTAAAAAAACTCATTTCAAGCCCTGACTGCAACTTATTCTTCTTCTCGAAAAAAAATAAAACAGCGATGAAAAACATTTTTCTTGTCCCAACTGCGACTATTCATGTTGTAAAAAGGAACTTTTTAGAAATCATTTGCTGACTCACAGTGCTATAAAAACATTTTTCTACTGCGACTATTTGTGTTCTACAAAGAGGCACAAAAATTACATGTTTACCTTCAGCAGACAGAACCATTTTTTGTCCTGAATGTAGTTATTGAAGTTCTCGAAAGGGAGATTAAAAAACCCATAGTGCTATTCAAAGTGGAGAAAACCTTTTTCATGTTCTGAGTGTAACTATGCATGTACTACGAAACCTATCTTTAGGTAATATTATTATATATATTAGCAGTAAACTAACCTGTGTGTAATAACTAAAAAGCGTTGTTCCAACTAAAAACTCTCATATAACATCTTTCATATGTTCCATAAATTTTTCATTATTTTTTTATTTTTTCTTTTGCTGTCTTACAAATATGGTTGGCATTTTTTGGTTGCGCTATGCTGGCAAGTCAGCATGAGAGCCTTTATAGACCGATAACAGCTGATGATGTAAATCTCCAGTTTGGAGGACATTATAATTCCTACAAACTCACATTAATTGTGTTTATGTGTATTTCGTGTTTAAAACACAAAACGAATATTGACAACGAAAATAAAATAAAAATGACACACAATACAGTCAAGGAATTCCCCGTACAACATAAACTGAATGGGTTGCCAACTTGGAAGATTTTAATTCCCTAGTTTTTTTTTTAATTAAATAAAGAAAAACATGTTACGTAACGTGTCGTTCGAGCCCCCCCCCCCCCCCCCTCCCCCCAAGTGCGTTACGTAATACTTGAACGGCCCCTTGCTGGGCCCTGGGCCGAGGGGGGGCGTGGGCATATTCATTTTAAGTAGTAGGGAGGCGTGATACTAATAAGTTTGGGAACCCCTGGTCTAGCGGGTATGTGTAATTATTCTAATACATTTCTTTCCATGTTCTGCTGTTATAAATACAAGTACAAACTTGTCAATAATGCATTCACTGAATAAATTATTGTTTTACATGGCAATAATATTTTTTCTATGATTGGCAGCATTGATTGATTGTCTATGAAATGTTAAATAAAAACGATGATTATGACAATGGCGTTACTGCGTAAGTGAATTAATTTTAACAAAATTAAAATGTTAAATGCATATATTTTTTGATCGACCCCGACATAAATACTCACTTTTCATAATAATAAAGCTAAATCTAATAGTTTGAATAAAAAATATTCGCACAAATAACTAATTTACTTTCAAGTAGTTGTAATATCGGAATATGATGTATCACAAGTTTTATGAGATCTTTCGATATGCATTACCGTGCCAAAAATTCAGGATTGTAATAACAATCCCAAATAACCATTATATTAACAAGGGGTCAAAATGTTTTTTGGTTTTTGCTGCAAGACATATTGGATGAGGAATTCATTGTCACTATCATCATATATTCCTTAACCCCTCCGCAACGTAAGCAGATATAAGCGTTAGAAATACGACAGCAGTCAAGTACAATAAGCATGTTTATACGTCAGCGCGTGTGTCTCCATAGAAATTGTTCTAACTCCGTTATTGTTTTGGTTACATCCCTAAAACAAAAAGTAAAAGGTCGATAGTAGATCAAGCTGTACATCACTATCAAGTTGCCCATAGAAATACATAACAGGAATCAACTGTCAGTCGCGTAATTGACAAAAATATTTACCCGCTCAAATTTACTACCGGCGGCTCCACCGCGGTCCACATTTTAAATTTTTATATGAAATGATAAAAAAGTGAGGTGACAAAAGTGTTTATTACACATATATACAATAGAATAAGTATTGTCGTTTACATAATCTGTGATTTTAGTACCGTTTTCACATAAAAACATCACGTGAGTCATTTTTGACCTATTTTTAATGTTTGCAATCTAAATTTTAATATTTACAAATGCTAATATTTATTGTAATATAATAATTTGAAAGCTTATTTTGTAACCTTTCTAAAACAGTTTTTACTATTCGGCTACATTCAGAAATGTTTCATTTATAGAGCTTTAACTGTGAAGCAGTAATAACAAAAAGTTTTCGTAAAATGTCATTTCATTAGAGACAGTTAAAGTGCTTAAATGGCGATTTTCGGAGGGGTTAATATTAATTATAATGATGTTGAAGTGCGCAATTATCTTAACTACAAAAGAACTGTCAAATATGTCAAAATGGCGGAGTAACTCTAGAATAACTATCGGTTTTCAGAAAGAAAAAGATAAAAGTGAGTACATAAAAACAAGCAGTTAAATTGATTAAAAAATGCATTTTTTATGTTTATGAAGCAATTTCTTTTATTCTTGCTTTTACTTTAGCAATCGTTGAAACAGAGAGCTCTAGGCTAGGCAATAATGTAGTCAGTATCTGCTCACCGATATGCGTGCCAGTCTCCTCCAGACCTTTCACCATGAGCGCCTTCAGCAGGTCTTCCTCGCTGGCATCCTCTGCCACGTTTATCTTGGTCATCAGGTAGGTTTTGACCCGGGGTGGCTGCACGTACAGGGTCTTGCCCGCTTGCAGACAGGTCAGCCTGCCAACCCAACAAACATATTGTAGTACATTTTTGCATTATTAGCTAACACCAGCTGTCTGAAGGTAGTGGGACTATGGCATCCCAGATTGTGGTACCGAGGCTGAAGGGAGTGGAAAAGAGACAGGGCAGAGAAAGTCTTAACATGAAATAATGATATCTGACCGACTGTGATGGTATTTGACCGGTCACTGACTGAGTTGGCATCGCGTTTGGTTCCCACCCAGGCATCGTGAGTTCAATTCCTCGGTTGGCCAAGGCCTCCCATCAAGATACCAGCAACATTTTCTACTTAATGTGGTGATAATAGGAGATTTTCAAATATCGTCTGGTTATTCTTAACCCGGAAATATTTGTCTTTCTTAAAAAAAAAAAAATAATATAAAATCCATATCTGAAATTTAATAGTTTTAACAGTGGTCAGAATTTACATTTCATCGGTTTCACAGTTGTGGAGCAAAAATAATACTTAACCTCACTACATCCTGCGCCCTGTCAGGGTTGACCATCACATGCTTGGCCTTCTTGAACTCCTCCAGGTCCTTCAAGGCAGCGGCCGCCTCCTCGGATCCCACGAAGCGGGGGATCCGGTTGAAAGAGAAGCTGGGCTTGACGCAGAGCTGGTTCTTCTGCAGTTGACGCCACACATCATTTCGGATTGACTTTTTGGACACCTCCACGGCTGTATGGAAGAAAAGAATTTATTAAGTAATAATCTTATATTTTCAATCATCACTAAATTCTTATTTGATCATCTTCTCCAGGCATCCCTTGACTCCTGTCCTGCGCTACTCCGGTGGCGTCGTTCATAGTAGATCCGGCTGATCCTCCGGAGTTGTTTCTACCAATTTTGTTTGGGGCAGCCCACTGGACATCTTACTTCTGGAATCGCACTTAGTCAATTGTGACTTTTCTATTTATTCAATCCCATTTTGCCGTCTGTCTTTCACACTCTGTCTATCTAGATACAATTCTTATTTCATTCATCTACTTATAAGGCCTTGTCAATCATAATACCTGATATTTAATTATTTACATAAAATAGTTTCCATTTATTTATTTACAGACAAATAGCCCATTAACAATATAATAAAAACACAAATAAGAAACAGAGATGACAGTGAAAGGAGAGCATACATAAATGAAGAGCAGTGACAATATATAAAATAAAAAGTACATATAGAAGACCACAATACAAACAAGGGATGTTGAACTGGATGAGATGTAACAAAGCAGGTGTGTCGGTAATACTGTTGATAATTTTGAATATGCAAATTAGATCAGAGTCCTTTCTATGTTTTTCTAAAGAAGAACGATTAAGGTTTGTTTAATTTCATCATATGAGTACTCGCCTCTTTTAAGTCCTAATCTCCAAGCAATTCCTCGTAGGAAGCGATGTTGTACAGATTCGATGTGACAAATGTGGACATCATAGAAAGGAGACCAAATGACAATAGCATATTTAAGGTGAGGGCGAACTAGCGAAAGGTAAAGAGTTTTAAGTGTACTTATATGTTTAAAGTCAGAGGTAATTCTATGAATGAAGCTGAGTAGTTTAAATGATTTATTTACAATGTTATTAACCCGTTTAATCACAGGAGACCCAAGTTGTCCCAAAACATCATATGCCGTTATAATAACAGGAGACCCAGATTGTCCCAGAGTGACCGTGCATTATTAAAAGTTAGATATCTCTCTTTTTGTAATGCGAATATTTGTGATTTCTTTTATGTTAGAAACGGAAAGAAATAATGCTTCTCATTGTCTTAGAATTATATGAGCTAGGTTGTTCAGATATTTTACAAACCTGATCAAAAGTGACGGTTTGATTTTGCGCCTATTTGTGACGTAACCCACATTTAATTTTAAAATAAAATTGTATGAAAGTGATGTGACAGTTTTATTATAAATTTTGTTTAGAAAAGGAATCTGAATTTAAAATTTTAAGTTTATTCTATTTTAATTACTTTAATTCAAATATTCGCAGGAATGCATTTTTTAGCCAATTTACATTTCCAATATTAAAATTTTAATATTTATAAACAAAAATGTTGATTTCTAATAAACATATCGGAAAGATTATTTTATCTAAATTTTAGAACAATTTTTTTTTTGCAAAAGCGTTAAAAAAAACTAATAAATAGGAACATTTAAAATGCATGGGAAGAACCAGGAATTTTGCGCGCAAACTTTGACAGGCAAAAGTTGACAGAAAATTATTTTCTTATTATTCGAAGGGTTAATGTGATCACGGAAAGAATGTTTGCAGTCTAGAGCAGTGGTTTCCAACCTTTTTTTGACCAAAGACCACTTTTGTTCTCACAGGGACCACAAGGTACAATAATGATAAACTGTTAATCGCATCCTTGCAATTACCATCATTTTGCAATTCAATGTGCTCTTCTTGGACTTCTTCAGCTACCTCTCCAACATTAATATCAAAAGGGTTACGAATCAGCTTTTGGATACCTTTCGATTCAGTTTTTGTAGTAAATGAATAAATGTTTCGTGGACCACATTTTAGATCTCGCGGACCAACTGTGGGAACCACTGGTCTAGAGTGACCCCAAGGTCCTTGATCGAGACTCTTATTTAGTTTATAATCAAACTGAATAAGTTTTCATACTGAATTTATATAATGTACTTAGTTACAATGACATAATTACACTGAAACTCTCTTAGGTTTCCAAGGCGGGCCTACTTCATACATATTCCTTCTTACTAATTAGATTCTTATACGGCGGTTCAACGTCGGTTTGGTAAAGCCGGCCTTAAACCTAGTTTAAGGCCGTTTCAACTATAACAACGCAATGGTAAGTCAAGTTACTAAGTCATCTTTTAAATCATTCAGATTTTTGTACATATTTTACTCAATCAATCGTTTTTATCCAAAAATGGCTCCTGGGGCTGCGGTACCCATACCCGTCTCTCAAAATGAACTGCAAAAAAATTAATAGATAGATGAAACTGTTGTGAAGGTCCAGAAGATGCTCTTGCCATGCCCACGTGGAAACAGTGCCAGATGACAGTACACCGAAAACCGTGACTAAACTGGTACTCGAGTAGAGGTGGACTGACTGCAAGGAAACTGCCGGGAGCTGTATGGGAAGACCTGAGCACTGGAGACCATTGGTCAGGGACTGTAGCCAGCGGAGAACATTCCAACCACCCCAGTGAACAATGTCGAATGTGCCAAGAAAAAACTAACTTCGCACATTCGACATTGTTTGTTGGGAGAGTTGATTTGTAAAGGCTAAATCCCTTCCCTGGAATGTAGTGCCCAGATGATGACTTTCCATACATGTTGCAACATTTAAGCGTTCTTTTCTTAATCTTGTTCAATATTCACATTTGCTATTCTATCCTAAATGTTTTTATCGGATGTACACTTGGATGTCTAAATCAAGTGCTGAAATAGGTCAGTGGTAGTCCCCTGTTAATATAAAACATATTTTTATGATTTCAGGGATCCCCACAAATCAAGTATTTGGATTTATTACACATGGCTTGACCCGTTTGTACAAAATTAATATAAAGCTGCATAAACACAATGATGTATGCTTATTGGCAAGATCACTAATAAAAATAAACTAGGTTATAGGAGGGAAGAAACATAACAGGCATTAACCTCTCAGACTAATTTGTTCACTTTTGGGAACAGCTGATAATAATAATAATGTAATATTTATACAGCGCAGTTTAGTGTTATTTCACTTCAAATGCGCTTAACTATAATAAACTTAAAAGTAATCCTGTGGTGTTCCTTACGAGTCCTTACAAAACATTGATAAAATAATATGAAACAAAAAATATACAGTATATACTAAGCAATGCCAAGAGAACAGAATTGTTTATAGGTCTTATAAAAATCCCTTACTGTCATGCCGAGAAATATGAATTAAACAGTGTTAGAATGAGAAAACATCACACTTTCTATTCAAATCTAAAGCTTAACCACAAAAATTTTTACAACACTTTGTTAATTTCTTATTAATAAATATATATTTTTAAAAACAAAAAAGTGAGTTGAAAATAACATTCATAATAAAATACGTAAATATTTTTCTTTTTTTTGTTATTAATGAGCTACTATGAGCCAATTTAATTTTTTTTTTAATGTTTACATTCAAAATTTTAATGCTTTAAAAATTATGTTTATTTTTAATATAAAATTTTGAAAGCGTATTTTATCACGTTGCAAAAACAGTTTTTAGTTTTCAAATTTGTTCAGAAATATTTCATTTATTTGAATTTTATTGCAAAGCAGAAATATTTTCATTCTGACAAAATCCGGCAATTTTTTTTTTGATTTGACCATTACGTGAGCCCTTACCCGGAATAATGTTGTATCCATGGACATATTAATATATATGGACCTGCCCTAAGTGATAAAAGCGTATTATTTCCCCCTCCCCTTAACGGTTCCATGGAGCCGGCTGGGCTTACGAGAGCCTCGCTTGAATCTAAAAAATGTGACGTCATCATTCTTGTCCGTACCAGCGTCGAGCATACATCGTACATTTTACAAAATAACACGGCAAAAATGATGGCTTGTGCTATAAAGCTTCTCGAGTGAGCCTGTCGCTGGTTATAGTGGTAAGTAAATTATGAAACATTTGTAAAAGGGTCTTAACCAAAGATATTCAAATGCAGAAGAGATATGCTATGGTGTCTGTGCAACTGTCGCCGGACTACGCGCCAATTAGCGTAGTTTTCATACAAAAAGAATTTGTTCATTTCGTTGATTTTTTGAAAATGTGCATTAATATTGGTTAACAATATATTTTGAATAAGGAAAGAATTCGTTCATTTAGTTTAACGTTCGTTTGGTTTATTCGTTAATTATTTGTTCTTTTAGTTTATTTGTTAATTGGTAAATAATATCGGCGACACCCGGAAGCGCAGGCCCACATGGTAAAAACAGCAGATAGCACATCTACTTATATTTCAATATCTTTGGTCTTAACTAAATTCGGAAACAAAATATGCGCTGTGAAAAGGGGCGAACTTTACTTTGCCGCATTTGAACTACGCAAATAACGTGGCGAGCAATTCGCGCTCCCATGTAAAAAGGTCCATTCATTCAAAAGCAGATTTTGCTTTTAAGAATTAATGGCGATATTATAATGCGGCCTCTATACTGTCAGATTGAATTTTTAACAAATCACAGTCATCTTTCCCCTCTTCGCCCCCCCATAGTTTGGTTTTACCCCTCATCTGTATCTTCTGGTCTATTAAATTTGGATGTCTATGGCTGTATCATAATTTCAAGCCGTTCAAAATAAGAGGGAAAAATATTTTTGCCTACCATTGGAGGCCTGAGGGGCTGACTCATTTCAGATTCCTTTACAAGTTGTACGCAAAATGGTTACTCCCAAAGTTTCATAAAGGTGTACATTTTACTTCTTTTGTGGTTAATTTTTAGATTTAATATTTGTTAATATTTTGATTTAATATTTTAATATTTGTTAAATATTAATATAAAGCGTGGTATTTTCTCTTTCTAACACCGTTAAGATCATATTTCACGCAATAATTGTAAGGGAGATAACAATTTCTACGAGACCTACATATTGAATTGTTCAAAAAAGCGAACAAATTAGCCTGTCGCTAAGAGCAGCGTTATTAAGTATGAGAAAGATAGAGACATTATAATGGAGCTACCAGCAGTAGGCACATAAAGTGCTTTATTAGAATTAGGTACAGGGCCAAACGGCGTCTGGCGCTAGTAAAAGCCTCAAGGGCGCTGTGTTAGGTTTTAAATCGGCACCCGGAGGAGTGGATTGCTCCAATTGCACCCGCACAGGGCCAGCCCTGTTTAGGTCCAACACGTTACAAAACTGCCGACATAAGCAAAAGGGTACCTAGGAATTTGCAAATGTCACATTCTGATATAAGAGTTCACCTATCATAATAAAAAATAATCAGAATGTGACTTGCAAATTCCTGACTGCCTTTTGCTTATGACAGCGGAGAAAGAGCTGCAGTATTTTTATATTATACCTACTCATAACTATTGAAACTAAAAAACACAGCTCTTCTCTACATATTATAAATTAGAGTCCTCAGCTGCGCCTGTCTGTCTGATCGCGATAAACTCAAAAACTACTGAACAGATTTTCATGCTGTTTTCACCAATAGATAGAGTGATTCATGGGGAAGGTTTAGGTATATAATTTGTCAAGGATTTGTGTAAATTGGTTGAAATATGAGCATGTCTGTAAGTGGTGGACGAGCGGGCTGGCAAGCGGGCGGTGTGGATTTGATTTGTATGCAAATTAACAGATGGCGGTGTGAGTTGAAAGGTTGGGTAACCATCCAGTAGACGGTGCTGTGTTTCTGATAGCCTCAGCAACGCGTGGCCGGGTCAGCTAGTAACTAATAAATTCTTAAAAATTTTAACACTGCACAAGAGCCCCAACTGCTCCTAAACGTCTGGAGAATGTGAGACTATGCATCCTCAGTTGGGGTACGTTGTAAGGTTGGATGTAGTGGGGAGTGAAAGGATACGAAATGTTGGAACAACCTAACCAGTGGCGGCTCGTGACTTTTGGGTGTGCTAGGGTGCTAATATTTAAAAAATGGCATCATGGATGTTGTCGTATGCGAAAAATAATTTTTTTATTTTTTTCAAAAATCGGTGTTTTGTATGAAGATTTTTCAGGAAATCGGTGCGGCGCACCGCCAAACTGAAACTTTCTGAAATTTTTCATACAAAAAACTGATTTTCAAAAAAAAAAAAAAAATTTTTTTTCGGCTACAACAACATCAATAAAGCCAATTTTTTTAATATCAGCACTCTAGCACACCCAAAAGTCACGAGCCGCCACTGAACCTAACTATTCAGATTTGGTCACCAAACACAGCTAAAGCCATTTCACGTTTCGTTTCTGATTAGTGGCCTCCCGACAGGGCGATACTGAGAGTACATTCCATTACTATTAACCCACCAATCAAAAATCGAAGTTAGAAAACAATTTTGGATTATTTTGCAAAAAAAATTTACTAGGAATGTTTAGTGTCCAAAAAGCATGTCCTTGAAAATATTATTTTTTTAAATAAATACAAAATTATTTCCTAAGAAAAAATAACATTCCTTTTACTTCAACAAATAACGCTGATTAACTGTTTTTTAAGAAAGACTATCGGTAAATAAATTAAAACCAGACGTTAGCGCAAAGTTTCGCACCTTTTTAAAAATGGTGGATATAATTCATTCCTACAATGTGCACAAAAATTAAAACAAACAATTATTTTTTGATCAACATTAAATATGAACAGCCTCATTAAAAGATCAACACAGATGAATAAATATTCTAAAAAGGTATGAATTGAGTTTAAAAATAAACCATTAAGTAAATGAAAATTTGGGATTTTTCCATATACATTGAAATTGATGATTTCAGCCAATCAGGGAACAAACCAACAAACCAATTTGGGGAGGGAAGAGGTGTGACAGTCTCCCTTTCCGTGATTTGTTAGAAAATTGATCTGACATCTTACAGACAACTTGCAGTGTAATAATTAAAGACCGGATTATAATGCAACAAAATCAGCCCAAAATATGCATGCAAATATGCAATAAAAATAGCTAAAATATGCACGAGAATCCATGAAAAGGGCCAAAATATGCAACATGAAATAATACAGGAAGTCACATTTTTAAATATTTTTACTTTAGTAAGCCATTAGTGCCCATTAGTTCTCAAGGACAACAATCGTATTTTCGAAAATATCAATTAAAAATGTATTTAACAATGAAATTTACAAATTACCTTTAAAACCGTATATGACTAAGGTACTGTAATAAATGTTCTGTAGACAAATTGTGTCTACGATCGTTTAATATATTTTTGTAAGCGGAAAAGAAGCGTTCTGCGACCGGACAGAATTTAAATTTGGGTACGATTTTTTAACTTATTGTGCCGGGCTAAATGTCACCTGCCCCGTTGATGAAACTATCAATTTGGCACAAGGGTTATTGTTCAGTAAGTTTTCAAACTTTTCTTTGAGTTTACTCGGGAATAGCTTTGGCAACGAGGAATTCATAAGGCTAATTTTCTTCATAACCTGAATAGATTCATTCAATGCCAATCCATGAGTTTCAAGCATTTTAACTAGCCGCGGAGCGATCAGTTTAATAGCGGCGCACTTAGCAATCTGACGTTTGTAGTGTCACTATATGAACGATGAACAAGATTGAGCGTAAATATGCAAGATCTCAATTTTTTTGCTAAAATATGCAATTACTGCTGAAAAGGGTCTAAATATGCATATGCAAATATGCATTTGCATATAATCCGGTCTTTAGTAATAATTAATCACTACTAGCAGTTAAAAACCCGGGCTGCTAGGCCCTGCGGGCGGCTTTTGGTTCGGCTTCGCCCAATTAGTGTTGGTGACGATTTTATCAATTCGATAGGAACTGGTTCCAATAAATAGCCCATACCTGGGATCCACTGTCATCCAGTGATAGCTAGTCACCGGGACAGGCAATGACGTCATATGTAAGCCTCTAAGCAAGCTATAGCAACTAAGTATTACCGGCAATCTTTCCATATCTGAATAGATACTCAAATTCACAAATTCGTAGTACTTATTCGTAGTCTTTTTTACAAATGCAACCTTTTGGAATAACAAGGTTCCATCCATCGTGGTAACGTCGTGCGATAATACGATCTATAGTAAGCTACTTTAGAGTTCATTATTGTATGATGTTACCGCAACAGATGGAACCTTGTTATTCCAAAGGGTCGAATGACAGGCAAATTGTTATGTGCATAAAAAACTTATCGAAAAGTCCTAAATCAGTTAACCCGTCTAATCACAGGAGACCCAAGTTGTCCCAAAACATCAGATGCCGTTATAATAACAGGAGACCCAGATTGTCCCAGAGCAACAGTGCATTATTAAAAGTTAGATATCTCTCTTCCTGTCATGTGAATATTTGTGATTTCTTTTATGTTAGAAACGGAATAAAATAAAGCTTCTCATTGTCTTAGAATTATATGAGCTAGGTTGTTCAGATATTTTACAAACCCGATCAAAAGTGACGGTTTAATTTTGCGCCAATTTGTGACGCATCACACATTTAATTTAAAAATAAAATTGTATGAAAGTGATAAAAAGTGAGGTGACAGTTTTATTACAAATTTTGCTTAGAAAAGGAATCTGTATTTAAAATTTTAAGTTTATTCTATTTTAATTACTTCAATTCGAATATTCTTAGGTATACATTTTTTAGACAATTTACATTTCCAATATTAAAATTTTAATATTTAGAAACAAAAATGTTGATTTCTAATAAACACATCGTAAAGATTATTGTATCTAAATTTTAGAACAATTTTTGTTTTTGCAAAAGCGTTAAAAAAAAAACAATAAACAGGAACATTTAAAATGTATGGGAAGAACCAGGAATTTTGCACGCCAACCTTGACAGGCAAAATTTGACAGAAAATTATTTTCTTATTATTCGAAGGGTTAAACAAAAGTTTAGGCTGGTTTCCAAAATTTTAGACCCTTTGGCCCAAGTGTTATAATTTACCCACCTGACAAATTTTTAAATTGTCACGCCAGGCGAAGTCGAAGGTAATATCTACGCACAGTTCGACAACCTTCAAGAAGAATATGAATAAGGCAATGCGTGAATGCGAATGAAGCAAGGAATGTGTGCTAAGACACAGAGTGGTACTGCAGTTCATACTCTCTGTCTACCTCTTCTGGGGAAACAGCGTGATAGTCAATGACATCACAGTACATCCAGACCCATTATTGGCTCACAAAATTAAAACAAAATGTGGCAAGTAACAAACACCAACTTGCATTTCCAGTAAATTGTTAATTCAATCAGTGTTCACGTACAACAAAAATAAACATTCAAAGAATGTGGTGTGTAAGAACGAAGTATATCACACATCCAATGAAAAGTGTCTAAGTAAAAAAAGTAAACTTTACAGGAGAGTGAGAACAAATCAGTCCTATAATTTCAATACCCGCTATATCCGATTTTTTGGCAAAACGACCCGAGTATGACATCTTGTAACATTTATGCGAGGAACAAGACTAACTTAAAATTGAGTTTCAAAACCTCCCTTATCACGACCTAAAACCACGTTAAAACTGCGAGTTAGAAACAAAACCCGATATATCATTCAAGAAGTTACTATCAAAACTCGCTATATCGGAATTCAACTAATCACTAGCAGTTATTTTGACAATATGGCGTCTGTAGAAACACGCCCCTCAGGTCAGTTGAGTTTCAAAAGTCTCTATATTCCATATAAATCACAAAGTGAATATCAAAATCCGCTACATCCATTATATTTACCCAAATAATTTCTAGACATTCATTGAAAAATGAACACTTTTCGAATGTATATTACTCCAATTCATTATATAAAAAAAAATGCAATTTTGTATTTACGCTAGGTAGAGATGTGACAGTTTTTTGCGATTTTCTCCGAATCAGTGAAAGTTGAAATTGAACGACTCAAATGATGATTGAAGAAACCAGTGGCCGCGTTTAAGACACACCAGCGACAGCTCGCGGAGACAGTAATCTAACTTAGCCCCTCAGAAAATCGCCAATATGCACTTTTAATGTCATTAACGAAATGATATTTTACGAAAACTTTGTATTATTACCGCTTCACAAATAAAGCACTATAAATGAAACATTTCTGAACGTAGCCAAATAGTAAAAACTGTTTTAGAAAGGTTACAAAATAAGCTTTCGAATTATTATATTACAAATAAATATTAATATTTGTAAATATTAAAATTTAGAATGCAAACATTAAAAAATGTGAAAATGACTCACGTGATGTTTTTATGTGAAAACGGTACTAAAATCACAGATTATGTAAACAACAATACTTGGGAGGAATGCAGAATACGCCAATCTCAGGGAAATTAATAAAAATGCACTTTCTAGATGAGAAAAGTGTGTAGAAACTCATTAAAAAAAGAATTAATGTGAGGAAAGCAAAATTGAGGGAGATACAGCCGATCAAAGTTTTATAAAATTTCACTTCGCGAACTGATACTATGACAGCCCGCCCGCCATCTTTTGTCACTGGGCTTGTGTATGTTAACCCAGCGCCGGATCTGCCCCCCCCCCCCCCCCATAACCTAACCTAACCTAACCTAACCGAACCTAACCTAACCTTTCTAGCGGGCTTGTGTATGTTAACCCAGCGCCGGATCTGCCCCCCCCCCCCCCCCCCCCCCCCCATAACCTAACCTAACCTTTCTAGCGGGCTTGTGTATGTTATCTTTACATTAAAAAACAGCCTACGTTTTTAAATGGTTTGTCTGGCGGGATTCTCCATTCCAGTGCCTATTTACATTATATTATTAATTCTGTTTTTCATAATTACGCGCCTTATAATTTACCCCACGAAGTCGGCTACAATCGTATCTTGGCTCTTGTTTGTATCAGGTCCGGGATACCAACATAACAGTGACAACGATGGCGGGCGGGCTGTCATAGTATCAGTTCGCGAAGTGAAATTTTATAAAACTTTGATCGGCTGTATCTCCCTCAATTTTGCTTTCCGCACATTAATTCTTTTTTTAATGAGTTTCTACACACTTTTCTCATCTAGAAAGTGCATTTTTATTAAATTCCCTGACATTGGCGTATTCTGCATTTCACCCCAATACTTATTCTATTGTATAAATGTGTAATAAACACTTTTTTATCATTTCACTTTTTTATCATTTCATATAAAAATATTTAATAAAAATTAACAACGTCGGGCGCCCGTAGGAAATTTGGCGGGATAAATTATGTGTCAGACTGCGCGTCTGACAGAATGTTCTTTTTATGTATTTCTATGGATAACTTGAATAGAGATGTGCAGCGTGATTCACTATCGACATTTCACTTTTTATTTTACGGATGTAACTAAAACAATAACGGGGTTATAACGGTTTCTATGGAGACACACGCGCTGACGTGTAAACACGCTTATTGTACTTGACCGCTGTCGTATTTTTAACGCATATATCTGCTTACGTTGCGGAGGGGTTAAATATGGTTTTCGGGGATAAAAATAAAATTACATAAAACAGAATTTTTTTACTTACGAACCTTTTCTATGGGATTTGTGATATTGGTAAATAATATAGATTTGTATTTAAAAGTTGCTTCAAATACTAAATTCTACATCACGGGTTTGACTGAAATAACAAGATACGCTTGCTCGCTTACACTAAGACGAATACAAACACTAAATGAGACAACCTACTGCCAATGTATTGCTCCTTAAGATAATGTATTATGGGAAAACATCTAAATAATCGTATTATTTTTAATAATATAACTTGCATGCATTTTCGAATGAAATGTTATTCCTTAGCTTTTACTTGTAATTGCCATGTAAAGAAACTCACCACATTCCAGGGCTTTTTGGCACTCTTACGCAATCTCAAGCTCATGAGACAGTTTTAATACAGATATATCAAAATAATCGAAAGTACAACAATTACCTTATCTTTCACTTGCCACTTTTGAGATCTACACAACGTGGCTGTAGTTTGTAATGTCATTGGTAATAGTTAGCATTGCTAGTCGCATTAGTTGCTTTGGCCACCTGCCGCCCTTAAGACGAGTTGTTTCATAAATTTGAATAATCAAATTTAAAAATCAAGTTCTGTTATTATTTCATTGTGGGCCAGTTGATTCACAGTACTTGGATATTAACAGAACTTGAACAAGTCTTTCACAGAAAATAAATATTAACCTTTAAAAGTCCGTGCGCCGCATGCAACAAAGAGGAGGCGTCTACTAATATCTACAGGAATTCCAAAAACTGAAAAAATCGAACTAATATCTATGAAAACCAAAGTGTTGACGAATATCTACAGCACAAACTGTTGACTAATATCTATGAGAATCAAAGTGTTGACGAATATCTACAGCAGTGGCAGAGGTTGGATTTGCAATTATGTGTAGCATATTGGAATAATGTGATATTGCGTATGCAGTTTAAAAAACTTAATTTATGTAAGTGTGTATGTAAAAATTCGTAATATCGGACTATTGGACACATTTAGCTGATTAGTCCAACCTAAGCTCTGTAGATATTAGTTCAACCTACGCTCTGTAGATATTAGTCAACACTCTGAAGTTCGCAGATATTAGTTCAACATATGAGCTGTAGATATTCCTCAGACTTACAGGCTGTAGATATTAGTATCTGGAGTCCAATAAAGATAGCCCACTACCCAAGCATTTTTTGTGAAATATTCGCACCGAATGACCAATGGGCATTGAACGACGCAAATCCGCGGTTCCATAAGGGACCACTGGGCATCAAGGGCTCCTTTAAACGCTTGTGCGCCGCATGCAATAAAGGTGGTCCACTGCCCAAGCATTTTTTTATGAAATATTTGCACCATAATCACCGGTCCCGTATGTATTGTATTGTATACACGGCATTGTACAATGCAAATACGCAGTCCCTTATGGGACCACTGGGCGTCTAAACGTTAACTTTAATGAATTGTTGAAATTCTGTGAAATACCTGTCACGTGTGTCAAGCTCTACCGTCGAAAGAAATATAATATTTTATGCATATTAAAAAAGCTCATTTCAAAATAATTGACATTCCGAATGCAATCACCATCTGTTTGATAATTGAGTTTTTATGAAATTTCAGTCAATTTTGGGGATTGCTGGCAACGGTTAATACGCACTTTTTTTTTTTTAAATATTTTGATTCACCTTAATTACATTAAAAGACAACTATTTGCATTGGGGAAAGTGGAAAATATTTTTGTGTAACATGGTTTGTGATACAAAAGAAAGTGCCCCTTTATAACGCCTACTCGCGTCAAGGCAAGAAAAACATCCCAGTTTTCAAGTAGTTTAGCGGCTACGCTAGGTTTGTGTAACATGGTTTGTGATTCTGGCGTACAATCTCACATGACGAAAGCTAATTTTAATTTTAAGTAATGAAATATTTTCCACTTCACCCAATGCAAATAGTTGTCTTTTAATGTAATTAAGGTGAATCAAAAGGTTTTTAAAAAAAAAACTGCATATTAATCGTTGCCAGCGATCCCCAAAAATTAATGAAATTTCAAGTAATTTTTGGAACAACCCAGTCAGGTGCTTGCTTATTCTACATTTATTGTTTTGGAAAATCTTTGAATTGGATACCAACAAAATATTATCAGGAAAGTTAATCCTAATAGAAGACAGCATAGTTTGATGTCGAGGGAGTTGCTAGGGTAGATTTTGTAGATAAAAAAAATAGTGTGTTTCTTTATCTAAAAATAATGAACAATTTTGAAAAAACAGAAGACTTTTGTTTCCAATTTCGCAGATATTAAGTAAGTGTATCAAGTGAAATATATTTGAATTTGAAAGCACGCAATTATTGTTGTATGTACAGATTTTAGATCAGGTAACATTAAAATTATTTTATAAAGAAATGAAAATAAATTTCTTTAGAAAAGCTAAAATTCACAAAAACCTTTTCAGGTGATTTACTAAACGGTGCTATATAAAATTATCCAATAATAAAAATTGAAATAAAATTTACATTTAAAACTTTGAACTATCAACACATAATGTATGTTATACATAATTTAAATATGATTGATGCCTTTTAATTATGTATTTACAAGCAAAAGCAACCGAACATTTGTGTGCAATCAGCAATAAATTTTCTATTATATGTGTGAATAATAACAAATGTTTTACAGCACATTCCTCGAATATTCCTTTTGTTTTTCAAAACACATGGTAATCCGACAACTGCCAAAATTACGTCCATGTCCATGATTAGTATAATTAAATTTGGGAAGCAGGTATGGGTACCGCCACTTCAGGAATCATTTATGGGATAACCAACACCTCTGCTAGGTCACCCAAAGTGGTTAGCTACGTTTGGTGATTTAGCAGGGGTGCCCGGGTTCTTTGGGTGAGGTTTGTCCGGATCTTGGCGGTGGATGCGTCTGCCCGCCAGCTGTATGGCAGGATGTATTGGGAGAGAATGGTTGAGGGAGTCAATTTGACTTCTCCAGCCGTACTCTCGGAACATCGCCTTGCACCGCAGTGGGAGGGATGGATTCACATGTCAGTCACTCCTGGACACATTGAACCCCAGATTCCTACCCACGCCCAATACCCTTTTACTTCTCAAAAGTTCCTCTCCTTCATTTCCTAAAAAGACCCTCCACACAGTATCCCCAAAGATGACATAGTCCCTGAGGGGAACTATTTTCCCTCAGGAAAGGGCCCCCCAGGGCCTCCTCTGTGGTACTAATGTAAAAAAAAAAAACAATCAGACATAGTTCTACCTACACCGATCAGACCTTACCGACAGATCACTCAGTTTTAACTGAGCGTTTGGAGGCACAACGCCAATGTTATTTAACTGTGCAGATTTAGCTGGACAGTCTGGTTAAAAAATTTGATCACACAAATAAAACTGAATGTGTGTATCATGCCTTAGATTGAGTTGGCTATGGTTTCCAACAATGCAAACTGATAATCAAAGACATGGAAACATTGTGTCTTGAAGAGTTAAATAATAGTGTAACGAGAAGACGCATTTTATGGCTCCGAAATATATGTGATAGGACTGCAGTTCTGCAGTCATTCCGGGCCATAACCTGCAGGGTAAAGATTGCCCTCATGATAATTAACCTCAGATAGGAGAGTACGCCAGAATAACAAGAAAATATTGAATGGAAAAGGCATGGCATAGAAACAATATTGACCATTTCAATGTGACAATACAATCAAAAGGTTAATTTTCCAAATTTGAAAGTAGAAAGGACATATTTTTTATTCGGCATATTTCGAAATGGACACGTTACACACAAGGACTAGTAAAATGATCAGAGCATGTCAACATCACAATTTAATGATTTGCATAATGTGTGTAGGTAGTTTCTGACGTATAGGAATCTAGGATATGTACTAACTGCAAATCGCATTAACAAAAGGGCGTGCAGTAATTGTCGTTCCGAACTTAAAAAATGCTAATTATAACGATATAATACCGATGCATTCGTTGACATCGTCTAAAAACACTGGAAAACTGATTGGGAAACGTACCGGATGCATTGTTATTGGATGCATAGAAATGCCGAAAACCCGACAAAAACACATGTTAATTTATCTAGTTTCGACGTCAAATAGCAATTTTTCCCTGGGACTGCGAGTTCAAATCGTAAGAAAAAGAATTTAAACAATGACAGAGCTCGTTTTTACATTTCGCGAAACATCTGCAGGTGAATTTCGATGTCAAAATTCTCAATGCATCAAAAATTTACCGCAGCTCCGACAATAATATTTTACAGAAATAATACACAAAGTCGTACATTGAAATAGAGGAAAATAAACTTACGGGTTGCCTCCGAAGCCTGCGAGCTATCTCCGTTCAACATAGTGATACTTTTCGTAAGATGTTAGTTATTTATCACAAATGTGCAGTCGCATCTGACAACGACGATTAACCGACAACGCCGAATTTATTGTGAATGCAGAATGCAGGTATTGGGTATTGCACAACCCGTCATAGGTAAAAATAGACTATTATTGAAACAAATGAACTAACTTCATGTGGTGCTTTTAGGACATCGCTTCAGAATTAAATGTCTTACACGATGACTATTATTTATGAATTTAATGGACGATTATTCAAATATTTTTCACGACTGAATCCTTAACGATAAAAAATAACTTGTTCATATCCAGTTATAAAACAAGCGTTTTTTAAAAGGCTAACTTTAATTGAAAACAATTACCGGCGTCAACCATGTTGAATTCAGACAATGTCTGCTTGTGTGTCATCAAAACGACAACTTAACAAAGTAAAACACTTTTATTTGTAGTAATATTCGTATTTATTTTCGCAAAAACATAGTACAAATGAATAAATAAATAATCTATCACAAATTTAATTATCAGCGGACGGTCTGGGACATGTGGAGCGGAGTCAGCATGAGTTCGAAGGTCGCATCTTTCAAATTTGCGCCCCTCAAGTTGGCTTCGTGCAAATCGCTGCCAGAAAGATCGCAGTTCTGCAACAATAAAATGGCGGTGAATTTAAAATTGGAAATATAATATATTACAGAATTACCAGCTACTATATTCAGAGTAGGTACTTAACGGTGTTGTAAAATAACAAAAGTTTTACAAAATCTGAGATTCAACCGACGATTTCAGCTAAAAATTGAACATGCAGCTGTGTTGGGGCCATAAATGGCAATGACTGGACAACAGCGGAAAATCATCACACATTTGAAAAAATGAACAAGTCATGAAAAGTGAACAAAAAAACTAAGTTAAATAGGTTAGGTTATCGGCTATTTTTTCATCCCATTTAATGAATTTATATCATTTTTCAAAGGTGCATTGAAGTGCCACTGTCACGGATCCATAAACATTTAACACTTTTCTGAATACCTTAATTCAGTTGGCTCTTCAAAGCAGCACGAAATGTTTTTTTTACAAATGAAGTGTTTGCAAAAAAAAATTAAAACAAAGAAATCGATAGATAAACTGCATTTATGTTAAGATCAGCAGAGCCAGATCATAGTTTTTTTTGCTATGTTTAAATCATTAAATCAAGGGTTGAATCTTAGAATTCATAATATTATGATCTATTACAAGAAATTCGTTGTTGGTGTGGAGGGCAGTTAAACGTTCTTATCTACAAATTAAGTATGAAAGCATGAAATTTAACAAACATTTTTATTTGAATGTGTGACATTTTTAAAAGGCACTATTGTGACACGAAAAATGAATTAAAACAAAGATAAAAAATTATTATTCTGTTTCCATAATACTAAAAAACATACTGTAATGTTGATATTAACATTATCTATTATTTGTGTAAATAAGACATGATTTTATTGTACCCATAGTTTAGGTCAAACTTGTGAATTTTGCAAAATGAATTCAAGTATGGGTTTTTTTTAATGAGGATATGCTTGAATAAACATATTTGTGTTCACACCAATAGTATCGAAAATATATATATTTTTTGAACTAGCCTGGAACACCCGCCCGCAGTCCCCTTTTACCTCGCAAATGTCCAAGATAATGGGTGCACTGCAACGTTTATAATAATTTTATAATTATTTCTACTCACAATTAATACTCAAGTAGTTACTTATCGAAGGAAATCCTTTAAATAGAAAAGCTATTTAGGTATATTTATGAAGTTTTTACTTATTGTTTACTAGCGGACCCGGCCACGCGTTACCACCATTGGTTAATTTGCATACAAATCAAATCCACACTGCCCGCCTGCCAGCCCGTTTGTCCACCACACACAGACATTCTCCTTTATATACTATATATTTCAACCAATTTACATAAAACCTTGACAAATTATAAACCTAAACCTTCCTCATGAATCACTCTATCTATTAGTGAAAAAAGCATGAAAATATGTTCAGTAGTTTTTGAGTTTATCGCAAACAGACAGACAGACGCGGTGGAGGACTTTAATTTATAATATGTGGAGATTAGGTTAACTGCAAGGAATAGTATGTACCTATAAGTTGTACAATAAACATTTTTTGAATATGAATATGCATCCAAAATCAAGCGTCAAAAAGGTAAATAATAATTATTTTTTATCCATCCAGTATATCACTGCACAAGCATATGCACAATATGGTGAAACCTTCTAAAGAAGTTTTGGTTTCTTCGGTCCCTTGAAGACTGAATAGACCAATTTATCCCGTGTAGGTTCCCATAAGGTTTTCCTGCTTAAGAATTTTTTCCAGCCCATTGGAATCTTCTTAATAAGTCAGGTGTGCCTCATGCATCATACGTATGTCTGGTAATGTTATATTATCGTGAAAATATTATGGGTCCGAGTGGTTAAGATAACTTCAATGAAATTACTGAATACCGCCGATAACAGAACAGTTATAATACCCCCAACTTCTCACATTTCCCAAACATTCTGATGGCAGGAAGCTACACTGGCGCCTCCCAGCGGCGCGAGTTGTGCGGGTTGGTTTTCTTCCATACATTTTAATGGATTTTACAGTCTTTATTTTAAGGTTTTTGGTCACCGGGGGAGGGGTTTAAAAATTGCAAAAAGTTGGTCACGTAGTATGGGTACGTTCCCTAACCTACATACGACCTTACCGCTTTTTTGCTCATAAACAAAATATATATATTTATTTATATAGTATGCATGTATATCACAATACATTACAAAATGATACTTTGTCTGTCCAACTGGGAAGGATACCCGTTTCAGGACAGCCAAATTGTATATTTAGTTCATAATATTCCCTGAGACGTATGTGTGGTAAAACAATGTATGATCGTGTGAGAAATGTGGATATCCGCAAAGAATGTAAGGCTGATGTAAGCATAATGAGTAAGATTAAGAAAGGGACCCTCAGATGGTTTGGGCATGTAGAGCGAATGAACGAAGAAAGTAGTGTAAGAAGAATATACGATGCGAATGTGAATGGTAGAAGTCGGGGACGCCCGAGGAAGACATAGCACGATCAAGTGAATCAAATACTTGAGTCGGGCCATGTCAAAAGTCAGAATAATAGAAGAGAATGTATGAGACGATGTATGAATGTGAGTGAGGCAAAGAGTGTGTGCCAAGACCGAGTTGTTTGGCGGTCCATCCTCTCTGCCTACCCCTGCGGAGAAACAGCGTGATGGTTAGTTAGTTAGTTAGTTAATATTCTTAACAAAGGAATGGTTTCGTTCAAGATATCACAGGAATTTGCTTCCGTCAAGACAACTTTTGAGAACATTAAAAATTGTATTCTGGGATGGGAAAGGGATGGTTTCTTTATGTCTTTGAAAGAATCGCAAAGATGTGATTTTTTTTCAAGGTCATTTTGGAGAACATTAATAATTGCATTCAGAGTGAGTGAGTGGTTTCTTTAGTGAGATCACAAGTAGGAGATTTTTTTCCAGGCCATTTTAGAGAACATTTACAATTGTATAATTAGAATTTACACATTTATAAACCAATATATGACATATGAATTCCCAGTGTATTTATGACTATTTAATTTTAATAAAGTACTATGATTTTTAGAATTTCTTAAGTACAGTCTGTCAAATAAGAGTAGAAAACATAGGAGGGCGCCACTGTTGATCAAATGGCAATACTAAAAATACAACACATGGTGGCGATGTAAAGCTGTGTAACCTACATTTTTTGTAAAAAATCAAAAACACATAAAAGTGGGAAAAATATTTTTTTATTGCAATTTCAATACCTACTGATCTCAAAACTAGAATTACACATGGGTATATTATACCTTTGCAATTTTTTTTAATACAATGAAGAATAACGATATTATAGTAAAATAAAAAGCACCGTTAGAAATTACACACATTTATTTAATACTAGCTCAAGTTGTCAGGTTACATTGCCCGGGTTTTAGATCATGTCTCTAATTTTAGATCTGAATATATTTAACTCAGTCAGACCCTAAAAGTAGTGTAACTAAACTCACCATTAGTGATTCTTCCTTTCTACCTACTGTTAAATTCAAATTTATGTTAAACTAGCTGGTCCCGGCATGCGTTGCTATGCCATTTAATAAAGAAATTGTTTCTCCCTGCGTGTCCTTTCCCATTCGTCCCGTTCCCTTTTCGCCTCCCATTCCTCTCCCGCGTCCCCTTCCCCTCTCGCGTTCCCACTCCGAATTCTCCACCTTCCCTCTCCCCACTCCACTCCCCTTCCTCCTGAGTTACCCTCCCTTCCCGGGTTCCCCTCCCCCTCCCGCATTCCATACAATCAGTCCCGGTACATTCAGTTTTCAAACAGCTATCGTGCCACCTACTGCATTTTTTAAAATACAAATTTCACAACGCCAGAACTTACCAGTAGCTTTAAAAAAACCTTTTCCTGACAATAACAAACTCAAATTAAAAAGAATTATCCAATTTGGTGCAGTCGTTCGGAAGTTATGCGCGTACATACATTTCGGCGATTCATTTTTATTTATATAGAAGATTAAATTAAAGCAAATCACTTTATAAGACAACATTTAATCAATTTTATGGGGTACCTTAACAACAATGCTTCTTTAAATTATTATTTTTTCCTTTAAGAACATAAAAATACTTTTTTAAATGTGATTTAGAGCGTTTTATACATTCAGTGTCATTGCGATTTGATATAATATTTGACAGTTAAATTGGTGTTGCCAGTCTACAAAATTATTAGTTCCGTTTTTTATATTTTCTGCTCTTATTTGACAGACTCTAGTAGAAATTACACAATTATAAACCAAATATATGACAAATAAAATTTTTTCAAGCTCGTTTTGGAGAACGTTAATTTATTTAGTTGTTTATTTACCTATTTTATTTTACGCCCAGAGGGCTTTTTATAATATTATATCGGTATTATATTATTTTGATATTATATCGGCTATTAGATTTGTATTAACATTTATAAGTTACAAGCCTACCGTCGCCACCAAGTACTATATAAATTCAAATATTTGCCGCCATTGTTGAGAAGGGATGCAACATGCTACACCAGCAGCCCTAGCGATCAGAGTTGCCAGATAATACAAATAAGTACTGCCAAAATTTTTGTGGAGTGGGCGTATTATTAATATTCTAGGACAGTGATGATGATAAAAATCGACAGCATTTATTGTTTAGGCCTTGGAGATATAAAATTACCCTATCCCCTACGGCCTGCAAAGAAATTTGCTCCAATTAAAAATCAACCTTTTTAATAGGAGAGCCAATAATTTAGCCAATTTCTTTGCAGGCCGCAGGAGGCAGCTTGACATGGTTAACTTTGCATTCGGTGATGTTGCAAAACTATTTATGTTTTGTAAAACCAATTTTTTTTAATAAAACTTTTATATAAGTAACGAAAAAAGAAAGTGTGGCAGGAGAAAATTTTACATCTCCAAAGCCAAAACAATAAATGCTGTCGATTTTTATCATTCTGAATTATTATAGAATGTATAAAAAACATTTTTGCAGTTTTGGACTACTTTTCATTTTTATCATTCGTAAAGTTAAACAAAACTAATTCAAGAAAACATTTGGTATTTGATAAAATGGAAACCTATAAAAAGCATCAAACATAGATTTCAACAAAAAACACTGCACTGCGAAGGTTAAATTTTTTCTACATTTAAGGTGGGAACCACAAAATGTTGTCTTTTTAAGAATATGTAAGAAAAATTTTGTTATTAAGAGCGGTTGAAGTGGCAAAACTTTGAAGAAAGATGGAAATTTTCGGGTGAAATGCAGATCCTGCCAAAGTCTGGAAATTTAATAAAAAGGCACTTTCTAGATGAGAAAAGTGTGGAGAAGCTGAATAAAAAAAAAATTAAGACGCGCTCGGCAAAACTGAGGGAGATACAGCCGTTCAAAGTATAAATAAAATTTCACTTCGCGTACCGATACTACGCCAAGACTAGATACGATTGTAGCCGACTTTGTGGGATAAATGATAAGGCGCGTAATTATGAAAAACAGAATTAATAATATAATGTAAACGAACCTCTAATCAGGCACTGGAATGGAGACAAACCATTCAAATCCTGGGATGTTTTTAAAATAAAGATAATATACACAAGCCCGCTACACAAACCCTGCGTAGCCAAACAAGCCATTCAAAAACGTAGGCTGTTTTTTAAAGCAAAGATAACATACACAAGTCTGCTACACAAACCCTGCATAGCCAAACAAACCATTCAAAAACGTAGGCTGTTTTTTAAAGTAAAGATAACATACACAATCCCGTTAGACAAACCATTTAAAAACGTAGGCTGTTTTTAAAGTAAAGATAACATACACAAGCCCGCTAGACAAATTTCATAATTACGCGCCATGTATCCCACGAAGTCGGCTACAATCGTATCTAGGCTCTTGTTCGTATCAGGTCAGGGATACCAACATAACAGTGACAAAATGGCGGGCGGCAGCGGGCGGGCTATCGTAGTATCGGTTCGCGAAGTGAAATTTCACAATTGAAAATTAAAATTATTCAAAAAATTTTTCTATTGCTTTCCGCACTTTTTTTCACCTTCCAAATTAAAGTGCCCAACTTAAAACGCGGTAAAAACATGGTTTTTGGCAAAAAACAAACATTGGCAGGATCTGCATTCCTCCCAAGCCACTAAACCCTTTTGTAACACAGAATTGAAACTGTTGAATATTCATTAAAACTAATTTTTTGATATTTTATTTAGTCCAGTGGGCAGTATGAAGACTCGTGGGCCAAACGCTGGTTGCAGGTTGCTCATCACTGGATATTTGATATTGCTGATAGATTCATTTTAACCATTCCCTCTTTTTATAAATGTTGCATGTAAGAGAAGTTACAACTGAGCTCTCAATTGTATGTAGGAACGTACAGCACTTCTGTTGGGAATTATAAAGATGTGCTGTAGGCACTATCTCAAGAAAAAATGTTATAATCTGTGTTTACATCCAAGTGCATGCCTAATAAAACACCGTCTGCGCCCACCCATTCCTGGAATACAGTCGCTGCTTCCACTTCTGATACCAGTAGAACTCAATATCCCTGCTTGCCGCTAATTACAAGAAATAATGCTCTTCCTGGCCCTGCTAGACCTTCAGTTCTCGTGTTTCCGGCCAACAACACCCATTCCAAGGACACCATGAAAACCCTGAAAACTGCGGTCAATCCTGCCACACTTGGCATACGAGTAACGGGTATGCATGAACTGAAAAGTGGTGGGGTGATAATCCACCCTAGCACTTCTGCTGAAGCGACGAAATTGGCAAATGCTCCAGCTCTATCCGAAGCCGGTCTAAAAGCAACGATCGCCCCAACTCGCCTCCCTCGTATTGCTATACATGACCTCCCTCAAGATATTTCGTCTGAGGATATTATCTCGGCGATTCATCATCAATCTTCCAACGACACCGGTCTCTCTTTAGAAAATTTAAAAGAAAACATATCTTTCTCTCATAAATCCGGCCCTCGCACTGGTAACTGCATTCACATTTTTAGAGTCCCTTCATCTGTTCGTCACTCTCTAATATCCCGCACAAAACTTGCCATTGACTGGCAGCTATACCGTGTAAGAGACTGGGTAGACAGCCTGAAATGTGGCCACTGTCAATTATATGGCCACATAGCTTCCAAATGCCAAGCAGATTTACCCACCTGTGCCCACTGTGCCAAAGTTGGTCACAACCGTGATGCCTGCCCCAAAAAGGAGAAATCTCCATTATGCGCCACCTGCACTTTCTTCAGAAAAACGGCTTCCCACAAAACTGGAGCTCAAGAATGCCCTGCCCGCCAAGCTGCTGAGAGACGTGAACTTTCTAGGATAAATTTTTTAGGTTGAACCTGAAGAATCGTTCTATGAATAATTCCTTCTCAACGTACTACCAAAACGTTCGTGGCCTAAATACAAAACTGAACACTATTCGCTGTAACGTCAGTGTATGTCATTACGACTTTTTATTTCTTACCGAAACATGGCTCTCTGATAATGTCTCATCTGCTGAACTTGGACTATTTGACTACAACATTTTTCGTTGTGACCGTTCTACTTCTTCTGTGAAGTGTAAAGGTGGTGGAGTGATGATATGTGTAAATAAAAAATACCCTTGCCATATTCTAGAAACATCTGACAATGTTTCTGATCAATTGTTCCTATGTGTTATATTTGGTACCAAAAAGCTTGTACTTGGTTGTGTTTACATTCCTCCTTCCTCTTCCGTAGAAGTCTACAAGTCGCATACTGCTTCAATTGAGCGTGTCTCTAGAAATGCTGATTCCTTACTTATTTGTGGCGATTATAATTTACCTAAAATATTGTGGCTGAATGATAACCAAGGGGTCAAAACTCCTACTAGTAATCTTTCCCAACAAGCTATTGAAATTGTAATTTTTTTTGCCTTTATGAATATGTTTCAAGTAAATCCAGTCACTAACAATCTAGGTTCTTGCCTGGACTTAATTTTCACTAGCATACCTAATGTCATAGTATGTGAAGCTGATGTCTCGTTGTTACCTATTGATAGCGAAGTCATTAGGAAGGCGAAAGAAATCTACTACAGAGACAAAATCCAAGAAAGTAACAACGATCCCAAAAAAATATGGCAAATTCTAAGAGAAGCCACAAATACACAAAACACCAAAGACAAACAGGACATAAGTAAACTTTGTATTGACGGACAAATTATTGACACCTCAAAAAACCCCAAGCTCGTTGCAGATTACATCAATAATTTTTTTATAAATATTGGTTCAAATCTTGCTTCTCGTCTACCAAATTGTGGAAATGATCTACCTGCTGAAACAGAACTTCAATTTCCTAAAAGAAGATTCAAATTTCAAACTGTTTCAGGGGAAGAGATTCTAAAAATAATCAATTCTCTTAAAAACACTTCTTCTGCCGGGGTTGATGGAATCACAGCTAAGATTTTGAAAACACTGTCTACGGAAATTACATTGCCCCTAGAACACCTAATTAACCTTAGTATCAGTCAAGGACACTTCCCCTCAAACCTGAAACAAGGTTTTGTTATTCCCATACATAAAACAGGTAACAAGACAGACATAAACAATTACAGACCAATAACTCTACTGACCAGTCTATCCAAAGTATTTGAAAAAATTATCAATGCTCAGATAGTAAAATTTCTAGACAGCCATAAACTACTCTCAGCAAATCAATACGGGTTTCAAGAAAGCAAGAGTACCTCAGACGCTATGGCCGCCGTAACTGACTTTATTGTAAAAAACCTTGACAAAAGCAAAAAATGTATTTTAATTTTTTTAGACCTTTCTAAAGCCTTTGATACAATATCACACAGTAAATTAATAAACAAACTTCAAATAATCGGTATTACAGGCAACGAACTTAACTTTTTTAACAGCTACCTTGATGAACGCAAGCAACAAGTGAAAATAATGAACACACTTAGCAATCAGCGCTCAACTAACTATGGTATACCACAAGGTAGCATATTAGGACCGTCCTTGTTCCTTTTATATATCAACGACTTATGTAACATTAACATTCAGGGAAAAATAGTTAGTTTTGCCGATGATACTGTTTTACTGTTCGAAGCTGACACTTGGCTAGCTGTCTACAATAAAGCAGAAACGGAAATAAACATCGTAAAAAAGTGGTTAGATACAAATACACTCACATTGAACACCGAGAAAACTAAATATGTCACATCAAGCATAAATATAACAGGTCAACCTCATGATGATGCCTTTATTAGGATACACACATGTATGAATTCCGATGAATCTTGTCAGTGTCCGTACATTGAGCGCACTACACAGATGAAGTATCTCGGCCTCACAATTGATCCATATCTCAAATGGAATTTTCACACGCAAATAATTGCAAACAAAATAAGAAAAACCATGCACTTTTTCAGAACGATACGAAACTTTCTAGACTTGCAACACTTGAAAATGATTTATTTTGCAGTCTGTCAATCTGTTATTGAGTATGGTATCATAGCATGGGGAGGCGGTACTGCGTCAGCACTAGATCCAATCATAAAGGCACAAAAAACGATTATAAAAATAATTCTTAGACTACCCCTAATTACGGACTCGAACTTTATCTTTAATATTATGAATGTGTTTGACGTTCGTCAGATATATGCAAAAACAATCCTCACTCATTTATACACAAACATACATAAATACTATGAAAAAAGACTAAATTCTCGCTGTACTCGAAACAATAACAAAGATTTACTACAAATTCCCATAACTCATACTACTTTTGGTCAACGAAGCTTCAGATACCTTGCAACAAGACTTTACAACATTCTTCCAATTAGTGTAAAAAAATGTGATTCACAAAAAAATTTCAAAAAAAACATAAAAATTTGGATAAAAAATAATGATAGAGCATTTACCGGTGCACTCACCCAAATTCGAAATTAGTAATGAACCAATGCTGTTATTATTACCAATGTTATTGTTATTGTTAATGCAACCAATTTATTGTGTGATTACATTCTAATATAAGTGTAGGTATGTCCACAGCATTATAAATTGATGTAAAATAACTGCCTCAACACAGGCTAGCCTAGTGAGGCAGGTTACGAGAAACCTAAATGTATAATTACAAATCTCTACTCTCTAAGTACCTACTGTTTATATGTATATTGTTTTTTGTTATTAACTTTTGTACTAATGTTACTTTTAAAATATTGTAAGATGTACTTTTTCTTGTAGTTATAAATCTTCAAATTTTTGTTTAATAAAGATATATTATTATTATTATTATAAATATCATCCACCTCTCTCTATTAACATCACAAATTTTTTTAAATTTGAATCTTTGAAACCAAGTGTTTCGTATCACTACAAATATCTTAATGGTGACTATTCTAACATGAACAAATATCTTTCCCTGATTAATTGGACAAAACTATTTTTAAATTCTGATATAAATGACGCCGTATTTAAATTTAATGAATGTGTAACTCGTGCTATAGATTTGTTTGTTCCCAAGGGATGTTACTCTCAACCCAAGTTTCCAAATTGGTTTAGCTCGAAACTTAAGCAGTTAATTATTGAAAAAAAGAAAACTCATAAGATATTTAAAGAAACTGGCAACTTAAAATTTTATCAAAAATTTTCTCAATTAAGGGAACTGTCTAAAATCGAATCAGCCAAATGCTATAAATCTTTTGTAGAAGTTACTGAGACAAAATTACTTAAAAATCCTAAACAATTCTGGCAATTTGTCGCGCAAAAGCGTACAGATAATGATCTCCCTTCAAGTATGTTTTATCATGAAACTCACGCTACAAATGGTCACGACATCGCCAACCTTTTTGCTAAACACTTTTCCTCTGTATATTCTGATGCTTCATGCACCATCCCTCCACTTAACTATGAGTATAATATTGACTTGAATGATTGCCAAATTTCACTTGCAGAGGTTTATCAATCCTTAAATAATCTTTCTAACAAAAAAAGTACTGGACCTGATGGCATTCCAGAAATCTTGCTAAAAGAATGTAAATGTTCATTATCTAACCCAATTTATATGTTGTACAATTTATCACTCTCAACCGGAACATTTGCTGACTCATGGAAAATTTCATTTATTCGACCCATTTTTAAGTCTGGAAACAAGTCAAATATTGGAAATTACAGACCAATATCAATTATATCTAATATTCCAAAAATATTTGAGTCGATAATTACAAAGAAAATCACGCCTATTTTCAAAAATGTTCTGATCGAGGAACAACATGGATTTAGATCGGCGAAATCTACAACAACTAATTTACTGTCCTTTATAAATACCATTCTTAGAGCCTTAGAAGACAACACTCAGGTTGATGTCCTCTACACTGACTTCTCCAAAGCCTTCGACAAAGTTAATCACCGTATTCTCATGGCCAAACTTTATGCTATAGGCATTAGAGACCCATTGTTATCATTCTTTCACTCTTACTTGAGTAATAGAAAACAAAGGGTTAAAATAAATAACTTTGAATCCTTTAACATTGATGTAACTTCCGGCATTCCGCAAGGAGCCCATTTGGCCCCGCTTCTTTTTAACCTTTTTATTAACGATATCATTAAAGTTTTTTCTCACACACGTTTTTGGCTTTTTGCCGATGACAATAAGATTCTTAAGATAATTAAATCCCATCTTGATTGTTTTCTTTTTCAACTTGATATTGACTCATTTAATGATTGGTGCAAAATTAACTGCATGGAACTTAATGTTGATAAATGCAAAATTTTGTCCTTTTATAGAACTAAAAAACCTATTCAGTTTGATTATAAACTAAATAATGTTTGTCTCTCCACTGTCACATCTATCAAGGACCTTGGGGTCACTCTGGATTGTAAACTTTCTTTCCGGGATCACATTAATAACATCGTAAACAAATCACTTAAACTACTCGGCTTCATTCATAGAATTACCTCTGACTTTAAACATATAAATACACTTAAATCTCTTTACTGTTCGCTGGTCCGCCCTCACCTTGAATATGCTAGTGTCATTTGGTCTCCTTTTTATGCTGTCCACATTTGTTACATCGAATTTGTACAACATCGCTTCCTACGAGGAATTGCTTGGAGGTTAGGACTTGAAAGAGGAGAATACTCGTATGATGAAATTGAACAAACTTTAAACATTTCCTCTTTAGAAAAACGTAGAAAGGACTCTGATCTAATATGCATTTTTTAAAATTATCAACAGTATTACTGACACACCTGCTTTGTTACAACTCATCCAGTTCAACATTCCTTCCCGTAGACTCCGAAATAATGAATTGCTGTTCCTCAATCAACATTCTACTAATTATGGATATCATTCTCCTTTATCCAGAATGTCGAGACTAGTCAACACAAATCAAAGCATTGAATTTTTTGGTGTAAGCCTAAATGACTTTCGGCAGTCGTTACGCAATGTGGTTTTTTAAAGTCTTTTTAAATCCATCTTCAAGCTACTTGTAGTTATCTTCTCTGTGTACTTTTATATTAAATGTATTTTGTCAATGCTCTTCATCTATATGTAATCTCCTTTCATTGTGATTTCTCTTTTTTTTCTATTCGTGTTATTGATATATTGTTAATTGGACTAATTGTCCGTAAATAAATAAATAAATAAATTATAAAAATAAAATCAAAATTTCACATATACATTGACATGGTCCGGATACTGATCTGCTATAACCTCTTTTTTCTGTTACAAGCGCCGTTTATGAAAAGAGGGAGAGAGTACAATGAAGCTATCAACAGAACACCTCAAATGTAGGGACTACTCGTAATTTGACTTTAAATACTGGAAATATTCATTTAGTTGCCACACTGAAACCCATGCGCATTGAAACTGCTCTCTCGTTCAAAAGCGAGTAGTTCTTCCAGCTATACATTATCATAACCTACCTCTAAATCAGCTCCAGCCAGCACAGCGGCTCTCAAATCACAGTTTTGTAAATTGGCGTTTTTTAATGTGGCGACCCTCAAATTCACACCAGCCATATTGCTACCCTCCATGTCTGCCCCTGTTGATAATATTAAAAGACACAATTGTTATTTCATATGCACAATTTGAACAGTGGGTACATCTTGACACACTTAACTTTACATGCAAACAAAGGACGAACTAACAAACAAGCAAACTACTTTTGAAATCAAACTAATAGTTTGTTAAGTATGTAGTTCTAAAAAACACTGAGTTTTTAATTACTTTCATTATAATATTATCAAAAAATGTTGAGCATTAAAATACTTGTTTATATTATAATGTTTGAATGATCAAAGTTGAACTTGCACACAGTTTAGTGAACTATATGGTTGTTGTAAAACTTCTAATAGACAATTTTTGTTATTCTTCTTAAAAATCACTTACCTTTTAAATTGACACCTTCCAATATTGCTTTGGTCCCTTGAGGATCTTCTAAATTACAGCTACGGAGATTCGCCCCTAGAAATACGACATACATTTGGTAGGCAGGTAAAGGTAGAAATTTTAATTTTGTATTAGTGATTACCACAACTGGAATATGGCAACATTGACTTAAAAAAATATATGTGCGACCTCTCCTGAACATGGAGTTCCTATTTTACAAAGAATAAAGATCTAATAGAGACAGCGTAGAGTCGATTTACAAAACTACCAAGATCTTTAATATGAAGATAGACTCAAGGAGCTAAGATTACCAATGTTAAAAGATAGAAGAAAAAGGGATGCTTACTGATAAGTTAAGTCAATGTTTATTGCCTGTATTTATTTGTAATTTTTATTTATTTGTAATGAATATCCTTTCATAAGTGGTGACAAATTTTTGTTCAATTAGTACGAATAAAATGTGTCTTGTGTAATTTTTCAAGTTTTCTAACATCCGATAGGCAAATTTTCTCTTTTGTAAGGCAAATTTAAAATAAAAAAAATTACTTTCAGCTTCACAAATCCTATAATTATGAAATCCCTTGATTTTTCATCGATCTGCGATAATAAATAAATAGAAGAGAGTAAGCAGCCCGTAGAGATGGAGATTTGAAACCGTGCTCAATTTGGTTTGGTAATTTTGGGGAAGGTATAAGTGTATGTAGAGAGAGGACTCTTGCGATTGACAGCCGAAAGTTACTCACAAACTGACAGCCGACATTATTGGCCGAATGTACTAGACTGAGCAATGCAAAGTGACAGTTGTTACGTTTTGCGAATTTAAGTTATTATTTATTTTTAGTTGGGTTGCCGAGCTCCTGTCAACTACAGACCTGTGGGCCTAGTCACTAATTTTTGTAAACCTCCGTTTCATGAAGTTACGGGTTTAGCTACGTCACATACCCGTTGTTGTTGTTATTTAAGTTGGCGAATCTGTCAAAATACGGGTATGTGACGTAGCTAAACCCGTAACTTCATGAAACGGAGGTTTACAAAAATTAGTGACTAGGCCCCCAGGCAGGCCGTAAAATGGCAATTTTATCGCAGAGTGCTTTTTATCATATTTTCATAAAGCCTTAGTTAATGAATCTAAATAAATATAGTAATATGACATAAGAAGTGCATAACAAAGTCGAATATGTTTCTATAAATGGAGGCGGGTATGGGTACCACCGCCCCGGCAACCATTTATTGGATAACTAACACCTCTGCCACAGGTCACCCCAAGTGGTTTGCTATGTTTGGTGACTTAACAAGGTTCATAGGGTGAGGATTGTTCGGGTCTTAGCCAAGGGCGGATCCAGGGGGGGGGTCATGGGGGTCATGACCCCCCCCTGGGCTGGGTCCAGGACCTAGGTGGACCTACTTTTTACTTGTATCTATTATTATCAAAATTAAATTATAGCTTCTTGTGACTTGACCACAACTATGTGACCCCCCCCTGGCGCCAAAGCTGGATCCGCCCTTGGTCTTAGCGGCGAATGTATCTGCCCACCAACTGCGTGGTAGGCTGGATCGGGAGAGACTGGGTGGGAGACTCCAGCTGAATTCTCTCGGAACATCGCCTTGCACCGCAGTTGGAGGGACTGATTCATACGCCCTTCTGGACTTACTTCTATACTTCTGGACACAATAACCTCACGATTCCTACCCACCCTTCTCAACTTTTTACCTCAGAACTTACTCTCCTTGCGTTAGTAAAAATATCTTCACTTAGCATCACCAAAGATGACATAAGCCCTAAGGGGAATTATTTTTCTCAGGGCCTCCTGTGTGGAGCTAATATGAAAAAAAAAATTTATTAAGGTCTAGCTCTTGTTTTCCTGTTTCCAAAACCTAATTCACACTTTAGGAAATCTCCATAAAAATTCTAAACTCTGGTTTGTTATGAGCCCAACCTTCCATGTTGGCACATAAAGCTTTAACACTGAGAAGTTGTGCTGCTTCCAGATTAGCGAATGACAGATCGGCTCTCTCCAAACAGCACTGAGAGAGATTTGCTCCATACAAATTGCAGCGGGATAGGCAGGCATACTGAAACAAAATAAATATGTACAACATTAGTAAAATACATATCTTTGACGGATTTAAATAGTTTTTATAAATGTAGAATCACCAATAAAATACTAAAAATGCTAAAGACTACAGCCAGTACTTACCTACACAGAAAAATATTTAAGACGGGCTTAGTTATTTTTTTTTGTTTCATATAAAACAACATACAGTGTGGTATGTTTAAAAAACAAAATGGTTGCTTTCCTCCGTTTAATCTGAGGACTCATAATGTACTAACCTTAAAATTAATATTCCGCAAATCCAGTCTGTTCAGATCTGCCCCCATGAGATTGACACCTTGAAACCTCAAGTCTTCATTGGTGGATGTAGACACAAGGGCCTTAATAACTTCCGGTCTAGTCAGCGGCGCGTTATCTATGGTTTTAGACACTTCTATCTGTATGAACCTCTCTAGCTGGGGTACCATAGATTCAATTCCTGAAAAAAGATAAGATAAAAAATTAATGTAGATTAACCCCTAATGGCCGGTTCACACGGTTCAATCTTTGTTGATCCAATCAACAATTGAAAGCTAATTGACAAGGGTGAACACTTTGTCAACAAAGTTAATCAAGTTTTTCGTTGACTAGCTAAAGTTGATAGCCCGTCTACTTTTGACGTTCGAGTATGACCATCGCCATCTTGGTATGACTCATCGTTCGAGTTTCATACCGAATCGACACGTATGAACACATATTTCCACTCGCTTGTTATTCTTAGTTACTCGTGGGCAAAAGTAGACGTCGAACGTGTTATTTCATTTATGTCAATATTCGTTAGACATTCCTAGTTTCTACCGTCATGGAATCCATTTCAACGAAAAAATATCTGAAATGATCGGATGATTTGATGTTAATAAATAATTGTTTTTCAGTCATCCTCAAGTGATTTCTATATCCTTCGGAGTCTTCTAGGGCCATCTCTTTCAAAATTGTTTTGGATGCGCCTAATTCACTCCTTCTCATGATCCATTTTCTCGCCTAAATACGACTTTTTTTAATGCTTTTTCATAATCTCGAGCTCGTTTCGCAGAACATCAGAAATTAGAGAGACGCACGCACTGACAATTTCAGTTGACGCCATCTTGAATGTCAAATTCGGTTTTACTTAAATTGAAACATGTGAACATAATCTTATTCAACTTTTTACGTTAAATAGAAGTGGATCAACAACAATCGAAATGTCTGAACGCGGCTTAAGGGCCGGAGCCCTGCAATTGCAATTTTGAAGAATCATGCCTTCGCACAGTGGAAAGCACTGCATTTGCAGTGTCGACTTTATATATTCATTTTGTCTTCGGATATTTCCTCTGCTGGTTAATTAAAGATAAATATAAAAATTTCACTTTATTAAGGTATTGTCTGCGTGTTGGCTTTAATAAAAAAATCTTTTATTTATTGAAATTTCTAGTCATCTCCTACGTATTGAAGATCTGGTCGACAAGGTTCACATCCCGCAGAAGGGAGGGTGTACCATCAACATATTTTCAAATTTCTAGAGGACTGTGTCAAGATTTCTGCAATTTTAGACAACGTAAGTGTTGTTGGGGAGTTTCAAATTCCATCATCGACCTTCAGCACCATTTTGAGTTTCATAATTGCTTGCAGTAAGCTTAACTATTTTTATCTTGTTATTTATTATCTCTAATACGTTTTAAATATCATGTTTTCAATATTGTTCATGGCACAGCAGTCCTCAATAATCACACTCGCCATTATAAATAACAACGATCAATTCACCATTAAAGACCTCATAAGTTTGTTTCAGAAAAACAATAGGGGGAAGATAACAGCATTACTAAGAACTTTAAGATAAATATAAAGACATAATAATGTTTCCCATTTCCCATCCAGTTTTCGCTACTCTGCACTGTTGACCTCAAAGAAAGCTTGGGGAGACCAAAATTTTCACAAAGCAGGCACAAGCAACATCAAATTAAGAGTAAAAGATAGTCTCATAAAATAATACCAGGCCAAGAGAGTTAGGTGGACGAGTAGGCGTTTACACATATTTTTTAACTTAGCACCGAGTCAGTCAATCAGTTTAGTTTAATAATTTAATAAAGTGCTGCGAGTAACTTGAGTACGCCGAGTGGCGAGTACGCACAGAGTGCATGTTTGTCGAGCACACGGTGATGTGTTTACACATACCGAGCACTCGGGCGAGAGCAGAGTCTCGCCCATCTACTCGGTACGTATGATCAAGGCATTAGGGTGCTACATTGCGCACGGTCATTACACTAGGGCTGGTTTCGAAAGCCAACTTCCCACCAATCAAGAGAAGTTTAATTATTACCATAAAATCTTGCTTCCTCCAGAATTCCTCGTGGATTCACACCACTGTCGATTATAATTTGCCCATTCCGAAGGTAATTTAAAATCGGCTCAAAATACAGAGGACTTCTATCAACCAAAAACGCCCCAGTGGAATCTTTTGTACTTGGGCTCATATAGAACTGATCATTCTCTCCTGCAAACATCCTCGCCAACATGGAAAGTGGTTCCTTTTCTGTAATATTTGACTTAGAAGTGGTAAAATGTTTTCCTCCGACGTTTAATGTGATCCAACCATTAGAGCAAGCAGAAGTCCCGCCCATGAAATTTTCTCCAACAGAGATATACAACACATCGTTGTCGCGAATCAATTGCAGGTCGTCGATTTCTCCGCCCGAAGATAGAAATATTCGTTTCGCTATTGTAATTTCCAACTTTACTGCGGCTAACTTCAGGAATTCGTCCATCGTTTCACCCAATGCAACCACTTTTCCATCGAATTGAGAGCCATTGCGAAAAATAGTCACTCTTTTCATATTATTTTCATATGAAAACTTTGTTTCTTTTGTTCAAACGAATACGTCATGAAACGTCAAATTGACATTTCCTTTCCATAGAGCTGTTATCAAAACGCCAGTGACAGTTAGTGATGGGGCAAAATCTAAACAATGAAATCAAATACAAATCCTTTACAAAAATGCACAAATATACAAATGCAAAATAATTCACAAACCCTACATCATTTTTTGGGCGAAATTATTTACTAGGCCTATAACCGTTTCAGTCATGGTGACAACAGTAGGTAGTAATAATAGAGTAGTTTTTGTTTGTAAATTCATTTCGATATATTTTTTTCTACAAAGCCCGTACTGTTTGCAGAGAGGATAGACCGCCAAACAACTCCGCCACACTGCTTGCTTCAATCACATTCATACAAACAATCTTTCTCTACTATTTCAGTCATGCAAATAACTCTAATAGTCTTCATCGTCCTTGAGGTGATTCACGAAAACGGCCCCATGTAAATTAGCAAAAAATTATTATTATCAGGCCGCTTTTTCGCAAAGGCGGTCAGTGAGAATGAACCACCAAACAATTCGGACATACTGCTAACGGCGGTTCCCTACGATAAGAAGATTTATACCCAACATCATGCTAGCTACTGCATTTTAAAACTTTTTCTCCGTTTGCTCGACATTTTCAGAAGATCATTTTTTAAATTTTTCGCCAACATTAAAAAATCATACCTTCGAATTTTAACACGGAGACATAAAAAATGATTATAGTTATGAATTATAGCCAATGAATTAACCTGTATTTTACCGTTTATCTCATATTTGTAGGATTTAAACAAACATATAAAAAAAATCATAAAGTTTATAACCGCGCGAATCTTGAGTGGTTGTTACTTGAAACTGCCGTGAGAGGTACCTACTTATTCGAGCCAACATAGAATATTTTCGATTTCTGCATATTGTCTATGGTGTACTTGATAATGAAAGGTGCATATCTATGGAAAAATTAAATAATTAAAAATATAATACTTACCAAAAAATATTTTTTTACATCGTTATAAAATAGTATACGAAGTTCGGAATTGCAACATCTATGGTCACAATAGATAAAGCATATTAATAGCTTCGTTTCCAATCCAAAATAACAAGCGTGGGAGCACTGGGAGCTACAAGACAAGTACCTATATATTTTTTTCGATTTTGCCGAATCAAGGAGAGAATTGACTTTTTTATCCGAAAAGCAATCGGAGACGGAAAAAATTCGGTTTATGGGGAATGGTCCAAAAAAAAAAATTTTTTTTTTTTATACTAATTATGGGCCGGAAAATCCGAATCTGAAAGAATTAGGCGGCGGCAAGCAATATTAACTGAGTTACACGACTTTAAAAATTTTTATACACACACAGGAAAATAGCCATTTTGGAAGCATTTTGATTCCTAGAAAATCAAACTAGTTATTTTTATACTAACTATGGGCCGGGGAATCCGAATCTGAAAGAATTAAGCGGCGGCAAGCAATATTAACTGAATTACACGACTTTAAAATTTTCTATACACACACACATGAAAATAGTCATTTCGGAAACATTTTGACACACGAAGTACGAAAATCATAGAAAAACAAGAAATGTACTAAAACATGTGCCGGCAGTGATACCAGCTCTCAAAAATATTTATCCCTATATTATGAATTACGACTATCTCAACGGCCGTATTCTTAAACCAAAAGTATGAAAATTCGTAGTCTTAAAAATGCGTAACCTAACCTAACCTAACGCTAGGTTTGTGTAACATGGTTTGTGCCCCTTTATACCGCCTGCTCGCGTCACGGCAAAAAAACATCCCTGTTTTCAAGTAGTTTAGCGGCTACGCTAGGTTTGTGTAACATGGTTTGTGCCCCTTTATACCGCCTGCTCGCGTCACGGCAAAAAAACATCCCTGTTTTCAAGTAGTTTAACGGCTACGCTAGGTTTGTGTAACGTGGTTTGTGCCCCTTTATACCGCCTGCTCGCGTCACGGCAAAAAAACATCCCTGTTTTCAAGTAGTTTAGCAGCTACGTCTGGCAACGTTAAATTGTCTTGAAAACAAGCTTACGGGTCCGAGTGGTTACGAAGAATCAGAAAAAACTGATATGTAGTAACATCGTTAAAATATGTGCAGCTAAAATGTTTAATTAATAGTTTTATACTTCAGTAGAGGCGTAGTAAGAATATTAGCGACGTTGGAATAAAAGTGATTAATCCATTTATAACAGAATTGTAGCCAGAGACCGTAGTATAATTGTCACAACAATACATACTCGGGAATCTTGACTTAACTTCAACAACTTCAATGAATCTAATAAAAAATCATAATCTATTGATTGTAAAGGAATTCGAAGTTTAAAATTAATACCTCTAAAAATTGCGTTGGACTCTTTTAATGATATTAATGCGTTTATTAAAAAAACAGGTGACCAAAATGAAGAAGTATATTCTAGAATGCTTCTAACGAGAGATGTGAACAGAATGTTTAATGTGTGAATATTTTTAAAATCGTACTATAAAATCAAATACTTTCACAGCCCTGTTAGCGATAGTAGTTATACGAAATACAAAGCAGAGTTTCTGGTTAAAAAAATGCCTAGGTCAACATTTCACAATGAAAAAACATATATTATTGGAAGTTTAATTTTGTGGAACCTCGTAACTTGGCACTTGTTAATATCTAGCTGAAGTTTATTATCAGAACACCATTTGAAAGGGCTTTTAAGGTTCTCTTGCAAGATTATGCACTAGTACACTTCGGTAATGACCTTACGTAGCTTCGTATCACCGGCAAAGTGTAAAATTTTGGTACTGTAGAAAGTGCTGGTAACGTCATTGATAAATAGGATAAACAAAAAAGGTCTCAGGAGTGAACCTTGTGCACTAATGCACGGACTGATGCACTGATAACAATAAATTCGTAGAATAGACAGTCATTGATCTGTACAAAGAGTAATCTTTCGGTAGCTGATCAACCATGCCAAAAAATTGGCACTTATCTCTAATTTTCTGAGCTCATTGCTAAGTATTTTGTGGCAGACCTTATCACAAGCCTAGAAAAAATTAGTACCTATAGACGGAGTCTAACTATTTCCTATTAGTCAATGCTGTGTTTATATACACTGTGAGGTTTTAGTAGATCTAGTCTCCCACAAGAGTTGGCAATTGGAAACGATATGTATATATTTTTTTATTTTAATGACTTTGTTTACATCACTTTTATTTATACATAATCAATATGTTTCCTGAACGATGTTCACATCATCAGGATCAAATGTATACTAAACTTAAAAATTAAACATAGATCACATATGAAACGGAAGGGGTAGGAGGAAGGGGAAGAGGTAAGATTGGGGGGACTTTATTAAAATTAGGGATTTCAAAGTCATTATTAGCAGGGAAAGACCGGTTAAGTGGGAAAAGGTTCAAAAGAGGGTTTATAAAAATTTGTTGCTTATTAATTATGTCTGCTTTATTATTTACATTTTTCCTAATTTCTAAAATCTCTAAATTATTTATCCGTGATGCCTTATAACCCGTATGTAATATTTTAAGTCCATGGTTTTTGTCAAAATTATGATCATTTTTTATTAAATGATCTGCGAACTTAGATTCGCTATTGCGAATTAAAGCCCTGAGATGTTCTTTAACCCTTACTTCAAAGTTTCTATTTGTTCTTTTCCCACTTAACCGGTCTTTCCCTGCTAATGACTTTGAAATCCCCAGTTTTAATAAAGTCCCCCCAATCTTACCCCTTCCCCTTCCTTCTACCCCTTCCTCCCATATGCGATCTGTGATTAATTTTTAAGTTTAGTATACATTTGATCCTGATGATGCGAACATCGTTCACGAAACATGTTGATTGTGTATAAATAAAAGTGATGTAAACAAAGTTATTTGTTTTTTCATTAAAATAAATAATGCCATCACAAAGTGAAAACCTTTCCGAAGAAGTTTTCTTCGAAATTTTTTTTTTTTTTGTATTTACATTAGCTCCACACAGGAGGCCCTGAGAAAAATAATTTCCCTTAGGGCCTGTGTCATCTTAGCGTATGCTGTGTGGAGGGTCATTTTAAGAAAGGGAAGGATAGAATGTTCTGGGAAGAAAAAAGGTATGAGGGGTGGGTAGGAATCTGGGGGTCAGTGCGTTCAGGAGTGACGGACGTATGAATCCATCCCTCCAACTGCGGTGCAAGGCGATGAGTTGAGAGAGTCCGATTGCAAAGGTCAAAAGGCCTCGCTCATACAGTTTCTCTCGATCCGACCCGCCACGCAGCAGATGGGTATCCGCATCCGCCGCCAAGACCTGAAAAACCTCACCCCATGAACCCGGGCACCCCTGCTAAGTCACCAAACGTAGCGAACCACTTGGGATGACATATGGCGGAGGTGTTGGTTATCCAATAAATGGTTCCCGGGGCGGCGGTACCCATATTTGATTCCCAAATTATTATTATTACATGTTTAATATTAGAGGATATTTTGCTAAGGGGGCATTCATTTATTACGTAAGACGATTTAGGGGGAGAGGGGGGTCGACCATATCTTATTTTTTCTTACAAGGGGGTGGGAGGAAGTCTCGAGAGTTCTTGCGTAAGATCACAAAAATGCGCACAGTTAAAGTTATTAATACCTTTGTAAGTACTGTGGCGACACATCGAGAAACATCTTCTAATATTCGCGCGGCGCGGGTACTTGCCTAGGTACCTACATATTATGCCGGTCGCGATGTACTTTCTCGCCTGCCGTGCCGGCTGGACGATAATAATATCGCCATCGCCTAGAAAGGTCTAGATTTTATAAGCCGCCTGAATATTCGGCACCGCGTATGTTCCCGTACCTTCCAGTGTGCACATTGCCGGCGAATGGAACATTACTCCACCGGTCGCGCTGGTATATAAAGCGACTAAACTCGGCGCTAGCTCAGTCTGTCCCGATCCGTCAGTCAATCGGCCGATGTACTCTTTCTTCAAAAAATAGCCAGATCCGTCGTTGATTGCCCAGAACTCCTAAAAAGAATACAGATACGAGTTCCTAACAGACGAACCAGGTCAGACATTATTCTAAGCCTCCCTCGGTGCAACACCAATTCGAAGCAGAACTCGTTCATCTATCGTGCGTCCAATACTTTCAACACACACTACACAACATTTGACATATTTAACTCTGCACCACACTCCTTAAAATCACACACACGCTCTCTCGATACTTTACAATAACAATAACTACAGACACCCTCTAATAACTTCCTTTTTAATACAACCACCACTCTATTAACTTCCTTTTTTTCTTACGCAATTTTTTGTTACGCATACTTTTAACACTATACCTCAACCTAACCAATCCCCCCCCCCTATCCTACCCCCTCCCTATTCCCCCTAAATAACTTGTATCTTGAAATGTAATTTTTTGTACACTTGTACACAATAGGTACTTATGTGGAAACCTATAAATGGTTTAATTATTGTGACTTAATAACTATAATGCTCTATTTAATGTAAACTGTTGGTCTCCCAAATAAAATAAAATAAAATAAAAAATAAAATAAAAAACGCTTGTCCGCCAGCGAGGAACCGTCTAGACGTTATACAGACGCTATGTGATTTACACGCATTCTCCAGCGCAGCATCTCGGACCCTCCGTAACACCTTCGAGGCTCTCATCCACCACCGCTGTCTCGCAGTCCGGTCTGCCGCACCACGACTTGAGATGTCTTCTCCCGCAACACATAAAGCCCGCCGTGCTTTCTGTTCGGGAAGTAACTCGATCTCCGGCAATCCGAAGCCTGTCATGTTTCGCTGCCGCAGAGATTCTCCTCATCGCCTCACAAGGTCTTCTTCCTGCCCTGCGTGGGACTCCAGCTCACCGAAGTCACAGCCGTCATCTCCGTCCTCATGACGTCGAGCGACCACCTGGAACTGGTCAGCATCTACCACTCTAGTGATCTGAAGAGACGTTATCTTCACCATTGCAGCTTCCTGACCATCACCACATCTTACAGCGCACCATCACTGTCTGCTCTTCCGTCTACGCCCCCTGGCTCACTGACTATCGCTACGTAGCACAATAAAGACGACTCACATAACATCGACTGACGACTTTCATTTATCATCCCGTCTCTACCGATACGGAACGCTCCCTCAGTACAAACAAACATTTCTTAAAATTGTTACTTTGAAAAATAAACATTAAAACTAACCAAACGTGTATTCATTTTTTCTTTTAGATTCTTACGTAATAAATATTAAACAGGGGGGAGGGGGTCGGCATATTCTTATTTTTTCTTATAATATGGGGGGGGGGGGGGGGGGAGGTCGAAAAATAGCAATATTCGTCTTACGTAATAAATGAATGGCCCCTAAGAATAATTTTTTCAATGAGCTTGGGAATACTAGACAGAATACAAATAGGTCGTTAATTGCGTAAATGGTTTTTTTTAACCCCTTTTGAACACAGGAATAAAATGAAAAATAATATTAATTGAATATTTAGAAAATAACTATCAAGCATTCGAAAAGACAATTTACAATATATATATATATGTACCATCACTAGTTGCATGTGTCATAGATAATTCTACTTAAACTTTGAGTATTTTCCCATAGAAAGTATCAGTACTTGAGCGCAGTTGGTTCTGAAACCACTGGAATTTGAGTCAAGATCGAATTGTTTTTCACAACTCAATAAACAAATCAGGGGGCAGTAAAAATTTATTATACACATGTATATTAGGTTTATGAAATGAGTATAGTCGAATCAGTATGACCAAGGGAGGGAGGGGGAGTTATCATAATTTTTTTTTAATAGCATAGCAAAAATGATCCCCCCACCCCCCAATACGGGGAATTTTGTGAGGCATAATTTCCATCTCCAGGAAATGGGAGAAAGAGGAAAATATGTAAGAGGTTAGTTGGGAATTACCTAGTTATTCAGACCTACTTATACAACTAAATATGTAAGATAATTACCTGTTTCGATTGTGCGTGATGGTTTATCATCAAATAATAAATACTAAGAGAAATTACAAATCAATAATAAAAATTATACCCCGGGATAACAGTGGCACAACTCAAAAAAATCTATTTTTTCAGGAGAGCAGTTTGAATATTTCGTTTGAGTGTATTAAAATCAGTTTATTAACCAATAAAAAAACATTATTTTGCGTAAGTTGAAAATCTGTATTTTATCAGCTTCAGATTTTATGTCCGGGTTAAATCATCCCCACAGGAAAAAACTAAGGGAACGTACCCATATTACGTGATCCGTTCAGGGGGAGGGAGGGGGATCTTCAAAATACCATGCTTGGTCACAGTGAGTGGTGGGTGGCTTAGGTTTTTATCACGTAGTCAATCTAGAAATCTCGCGTTTTTTTCGAGCCACATTAAAATGCTACCGCTCCCGTGATCTACGATTTATCCGACTGGATTGATGCTCGGAACGTGTTTATTGAATATGATTGTGATGGAAAATAAATGTTAATAATAAAAATAACAGGACTTTTGTTTCCATAAATTTTTTTCTGGAGGGGGCACAATGGGCGGACGGGCAAAAAAATCAACAATTACTGTGAGGATTTTTTTTCTGGGGGGGGGGGGGGGGGGGGGCACAAGGGGCGGACGGGCAAAAAAATCAACAATTACTGTGAGGATTTTTTTCTGGGGGGGGGGGGGGAGCACAAGGGGCGGACGGGCAAAAAAATCAACAATTACTGGCAAAAATTAGGATTTTTTTTCTGGGGGGGGGGCACAAGGGGCGGACGGGCAAAAAAATCAAGTGTCAAAACAGTAGAAAAATTAAATGTTTAATAAAAACAGTTTTCTGTACTGTGATGGAATCTCCACAGTACACAAAAATACCGTCTGGGGGGCACGTGGCCCGTGCCCCCCCTCCCCCTAAATCCGCCCTTGGGTTACAATATATTTTGAACTAAGTTTTATCTTGATATTTCCACTTGTAATTATAGGAATGCATGCACTCTTGCCGTCACGCAGCAAGCGCCGTATTAATAAAGACAAATATAAGCTAAATATATATTTTTAAACTTTTTGTTAGCAAGAAATGATTCAAAACATATAAAACTGTAGGGGGAGGGGGGGGGGGTCTTCAAATATACTACACGAGGTCACCGAGAGGGGAGGGGGGGGGTTAAAAATTTCAAAAAGTGGGTCACGTAGTATGGGTACGTTCCCTAAACCCTTTCACACACATTTCCACAAATGATCGTCTAGTCTCTAGTCAATTCACGCTATGCAACTGCATCATACAAGTTTAATAAATACAAAATATTACAAGAACAACATGTCAAACTACCAGAGACCAAATGAGAAAATAATTCATCGACTCTAGATATTTTAATATCAGAGGGTTCGGCTCGGTGGAACTCCTAATTTATTGGACCTATAAATCCTACTGATCCCTCAATATAAATATTTAAAAAATCTTTTGTAATCCTACATTTTGTATTTAAATTAAATAAATATTTATCATATCTTTGGTAAAATCCAAACTAAGCGCACTCTCACAATAACAGCTGCAAGTACATATTTATAGCGCAGCACAGAGAACTGAACGTAGAGCCCCCATCCTGCCCCGGTACCCCGTTCCACCCCGGGTTGCCCTACTGTTTATAATATTTTTGTAGATTTTATTTCCATTTCACATTTACCTTTGTTCTACATTTGTAATCTTCTCTGTAATACACTGGCGTACAACTGTTTTATGGAGACCATAAAAAACACATGTATCGGTAAAATTAAAAAACACTTCATAAAATAATATAAATTTTAACTATCGAACAAACAAACATTTTTTTTGCCCTAAACACAGTGTTGCCAGCTACCTCGCGCCAACTGCGCTGTATAAGTACTGAATTATCCTTTGTGTTCAGTAAAAATGTGCATTCTATCCACCATGTCACCTATTATTGCGCAAACTATTCACACTCTATGTTTTGTATTATATGTTTTGTAATGAGCTCAGGGCAAAATGTCGTTACCGTAGAAAATTAATCATTTTGACAAGTGCTCTAACTAGGGTTGCCATCCGTCCGGGTTTCCCCGGATTTGTCCTAGTTTAGAGGGCGTCCGGGGTGCGTCTGGGCGGGTTTTCATTTGATGTCCGGGTTTAAAAAAAAAAATTTAAAGACTTATAATTTAAAGTCAGACGTATACGTTTGCCCTGAGGAAGGAACGGTCGTTCAGAAACCGGTCGGCTTTAAACAAATATAAAAGTGGTTCAAACAAAGTAACATTGTTTCATTTCTCTTTAATTAAAATTAAATTCGATTTCCAAGAATACACCTACATTGATTTTTACAAATTCCTTTTAAAAGGGGAAGATATTCTAAAAGCTATCGGAAAGAGTGATAAATACAGAAAAAATTAAAAATATAAAAGGCGAGAGGCTGAGGAAAAAGCTATAATAACTAGAAAATTAAATAATGTACTTATGAGTGCAATAATTTCTTTTCATTTTTATGGAGTTATGATTGTTTTTATTGCGTAAAAGAAATTTACAATATGGCTGTTGATTAAAACTTAAGTTGATATAAATGAGTATAGTTTTTAGTTATTTTATGCTAAAAAAAATAATAATGTAACTTACATTACAGTTGTAACAGACGTATCAGCGTCGCCACAAGACTGAAAAATAGTACCGGGTCTCAGTGCACGAACAGGATGAAAAATGAAAAAAATAATAATGCTACTGACCTCCCGTGCACCCAGTGCCTGATGAGTAGAGGACACTGGATGTGCCTAATCCCTCTGCCTAGTCCTGGTGCGTGGCGGTTGCCTGGAGTAGGGCCGGCTTTCTAGAGGAGACTGATGGCACCAGGAGCAAAGCTTAGGCAGAGGTCGGCGGGGAGGCAGCAGGTGGTAATAAACTTTTCCAGAAGGAAATAAGAACACGAGTTGACTGTGAGAGTAGAACTGATTTATTATCCAAAAAATCACGCCTTTTATACCCGTTTTCGTGTGAAAAAACGGTCACGTGGTACATTTTTAGAGTGGGAGAATTTACCTATCCCGTTTTGTATATAAGGTGCGGTTTTCTGTTGCCGCCGGTTTTGCCGACCATTTCCTCGAAAGTGGTCGATTAAAATTGGGTTTTTATAATAATTATACAGCTTAAATTATAACTAATACAATGGTTTTCTTAATGCTAATGGGTTTCTACGGATATTGTTTATCCGTAGAATTTTTGTTTGATGATTTTAGAGTTAGTTTAATGAGTTTTGACATTTTGTCGGTAGGTATTTACATTTAAAAGGGGAATTTGAATAGTTATAAAGAAGTTAATATTTTTTCCAGGTCTCCCGTAAGCTTGGCTATCGAAACCTTTTGGTTCCGTCGCTTTACGAGGTCCTGGGATTTTTAAAATGGAGAAAAAGTGAAATGATGCTAAAGTCTCGAAAATCTGCTCAAATGCTGATAGCGCTGGCAGTTTAAGAGTTATAATGTTTATTTATGGCTTTATGGATGCCCCGTAGGACTCTGCACTGAAACGTCTTAGTTTCAGCGTCCTACGGGGTTTGTAAATGAAGTTATATTAAAAAATGATGTGTTTTTAACCAATATGAAGGCCCTTAATGGGGACGCCCAAACTGGTTTTTCGCTTTGTAGCCGGAAAAATAGCCCTGAAGGCGATAAAATAATAAGTTTAGGATGTCTCCCGGTGGCAACTTGGTATCCAAGTTTTATTTGTGTCACCGGGGCATTTGTATATTAAGAAAAAAGACATTTAAAATTGATAAAACGTGTTTTGAAAAAGATCGTTGCTGGCGGCATGGCATTATTGAACTTAGTGGCCAGGACGAAAAAGGCCCTGAAAAGGGCCATAATTAAAATAGAGAGCAGCCTGCTCGGTAGAGCAGCCGCTTCCTGCTGAGCCATAACGGCAGAATGGCAAGGGAGGGAAGGCAGTCCGCTTGGCGGAGTAGCTGCTTCCTTCGGAGCCGGAAAAACGGCCCTTCTCAGGGACATAACTAAAAAGGAGGCTAGTCAGCCTGGTTGCCTTTGGAGGCGTAAATAAGCATAAATAAAGTATTAATTATTAAAATATAAGAGTCTAGAATGTCTCCCGGTGCAAACTTGGCACACAAGCTTTATTGGTTGCACCGGGGCATTGTACATATTTAGCAAGACATATAAATTATAAAATTAAGAAATGAGGGAGAGCAACACGTCGGTTACACTCCCCCCGTGCAGCTACGCTGCACTAGTCTTCACGACGTGTTGAAGGTCGGTCAGTAGGGGTCGCATCAGTAGGCGGGGCCGGCAGGATCACAGCAAGCTTCACGGCAGGTCGAACGTAGACTTCGGTGCTCGTCTGGATGCGGGCGGTCCTCACCTCGCCGTCTGCAGCAGGGGTAGCGTCCAGGACTCGGCCGCGAGGCCAGCTGTTGCGGGGCATCGCGGGGTCCATGATGACCACCAAATTTTTCTCGTTGATGGGGTTGCTTGACTCCCCCCGTGTAAAAGGCGCCACTTCCTTGATAGTGGTACTGCTGGGGCAGGGCGGGCTCGTCTTTGCTGCGCCGATGAGGAGCACGACTGATGTGACAGAAGTACTGCTGGGGCAGGGCGGGCTCGTCTTTGCTGCGCCGATGAGGAGCACGACTGATGTGACAGAAGTACTGCTGGGGCAGGGCGGGCTCGTCTTTGCTGCGCCGATGAGGAGCACGACTGAGGTGACAGAAGTACTGCTGGGGCAGGGCGGGCTCGTCCTTGTTGCGCTGACGAGGAGCACCATTGACACCACTTTGGGTATGGTGCCGTCGGCCTGGCGTCACATGTGGTAGACGTCGGCTGTTGCGGGGTTTCTCACGTACGTAGGGTCGTGGAGCACCTTGTGATGGGGAGCGCGGCAGTCTCCGATGCCGCACCAGTTTCGGGTTTTGCATGTCTTTGTTGAATGTCCTTTTAAACACACGCGGCAGAGTCGGGAACTTTTCACCGTCTCCCATCGTAATTTTACATCTTTCCCGACGAACTCACGGCAGTCTTCGAGCCAATGACCCTTTTCGCCGCACTGTAGGCACCCGTCGCGATTTGTACTTTCGCTAGGGTTCGTGTTGTTATACGAGTCATATTGTGGTGACTTTCGCGTACTTTCACTATGTTTTTCACGACTGTCATATTGTGGTGACTTGCGCGACGGACTTTCACTATGTTTTTCACGGTTGTCATATTGTGGTGACTTGCGCGACGGACTTTCACTATTTCGCGGCCCGAATTCTGTTGTGGCGAACGAGTGTTCGCGACGCGGTCTAGACCTCGCGGGGTCGACCATACCCGATTTGGTGATGGCGTTCGCGATGGTCTTCAGGAAGGCGGCGTACTGGCAGATCGTAGCAGGTGCGTCGTAGCGCCGCACCTCCATCAGCCACGCCAACCGCATCGTGCACGGCATCTTCCCCGCGATGTCGCTGAGGAGCGCCGGGTTGGTCAGGTATCCCTCATTGTTGAGGGAGCGAAGTGATGCCACCAGGTTCTGCACCGTTCCCGAAAAGTCTGCTATTTCTTCTAGAGAAGCCTCTGCTGTCAGCTGAGGGAGCCGCTTGGCCTTGTCTAGCATCAAGGCGGCCAGCGAAGTCGTCCCTCCGTAGCGCTGCTCCAGCATGTCAAGGATTTCAGTCACTTGAGTGGGGTCCATCAGGAGGGGTCCCACGGCGTCTCGGGCCTTCCCTTTGAGGGCCCGCTGCAGTCGGATGAGGTTTTCACTGCTAGTCATCCGGCAGGTAGCAGTGGATTGGTTGTACTGCGCCCTCCAGGTGGGTCACTCCAGCGGGTCCCCAGAGAAGGGAGGCAGGTCCTTGGCCATTGACTGCCTGGCGATGAGAGCAGCCATCCGGGGGTCATCCTCAATTGTGGGATGGGGGCTGTCTTGAGCCCTTGAAGCTCTGATGGCCTCTGTGAGCGCGTTGGTGAACTGGGCCATCGGGTTATCCGTCTGCTGGACCCAAGCTCTGGTTTGGCGGGCCGTCTCCTCAGCACTTGGTTGCGGTGGGAATAGCGGCAGGCCGGAGCTCGGACTGGCAGCGGATGGTATTTGGTCATCAGGCTGCGCCGGCTCATGATGTGCCCACTGGGCGTATGCAGATGGTCCCTCAATGTGGTAGTATGGGGGCGGCGGCGGAGGGCCTCCAGGCCCTGGCTGCGCCAGCGATGCGTACCTCTGGTCCACCAGAGGCGCCGGTCCAACGAGCATCTCACGTACGGCGGTGCGCTGCCTCTGGTCGAGCAGGGGTGCGGGCGGCGGTACGGGGCCGGAAGGTCCAGGCGGCATCCATCTTTGTTCCCCATAGTAGTGAGGGGGCGGCGGCGGAGGGCCTTCAGGCCCTAGCTGCGCCGGCGAGGCGTACCTCTGGTCCACCAGAGGCACCGGTCCAACGGGCATCTCACGTACGGCGCTGTGCTGCCTCTGGTCGTCCAGGGGTGCGGGCGGTACCGGGCCGGAAGGTCCAGGCGGCATCCATCTTGGATTGCCTTGGCTGCTTGGCTGCGGGGCTCGGCTATCTCGTGCCGGCTCAGGAGCGTTGTGGGGCTGCATCCATGTTGATTGTCCATGGCTTCTTGGCTGCGGGGCTCGGCTATCTCGTGCCGGCTCAGGAGCGTTGTGAGGCTGCATCCTTGAAGGACATCCTTGACTGCTTGCCTTGATTTTTAAAATGGAGAAAAAGTGAAATGATGCTAAAGTCTCGAAAATCTGCTCAAATGCTGATAACGCTGGCAGTTTAAGAGTTACAATGTTTATTTATGGCTTTATGGATGCCCCGTAGGACTCTGCACTGAAACGTCTTAGTTTCAGCGTCCTACGGGGTTTGTAAATGAAGTTATATTAAAAAATGATGTGTTTTTAACCAATATGAAGGCCCTTAATGGGGACGCCCAAACTGGTTTTTTGGCTTTGTAGCCGGAAAAATAGCCCTGAAGGCGATAAAATAATAAGTTTAGGATGTCTCCCGGTGGCAACTTGGTATCCAAGTTTTATTTGTGTCACCGGGGCATTTGTATATTAAGAAAAAAGACATTTAAAATTGATAAAATATGTTTTGAAAAAGATCGTTGCTGGCGGCATGGTATTATTGAACTTAGTGGCCAGGACGAAAAAGGCCCTGAAAAGGGCTATAATTAAAATAGAGAGCAGCCTGCTCGGTAGAGCAGCCGCTTCCTGCTGAGCCATAACGGCAGAATGGCAAGGGAGGGAAGGCAGTCCGCTTGGCGGAGTAGCTGCTTCCTTCGGAGCCGGAAAAACGGCCCTTCTCAGGGACATAACTAAAAAGGAGGCTAGTCAGCCTGGTTGCCTTTGGAGGCGTAAATAAGCATAAATAAAGTATTAATTATTAAAATATAAGAGTCTAGAATGTCTCCCGGTGCAAACTTGGCACACAAGCTTTATTGGTTGCACCGGGGCATTGTACATATTTAGCAAGACATAAAAATTATAAAATTAAGAAATGAGGGAGAGCAACACGTGGGTTACAACAGTAAAAAGTCTAAACTTTAAAAAGTTTCAGTTTTGTTGCTTAAGATTTAAGAAGACTGAATTTAGTTCATATTATGTTAAGAGATATTTTGTTGTTTAAATGGCTGCTGATAAAAAATTAAAGATCTAATTATTATTGAGTTAAAAGAGTTACCTCAAAAATTGTAAGACTGAATACTAAAATGGTATCAGCACTTTTAAGTTTTTTGTTTAAAAATTTTATTGAATTTTGTTAGGCTTAATATTTTAATAAGGTTTTGTTTTGATAACAGAGTATATTAATAATTTGTGTTTTATTTTAAGAATGAAAAAAATTCTGACTGATTATTAAAACAATTTGTAACAAACTGTAATAAGATTCTGTTTTGTTAGTTACTTTTAAAATGATGATAAAAGATGACTTAATTTGAAAATAAATAAAAGGTGATTTATGACATTTTCAACTGCTTTTATATAACACTGACTATGTTTAAAAAAAACCTGTTGACATGCCCGGGTTCTGGGCCCTAAAATCCGGGGTTTTCACGCGTCTTGTCCAGGTTGTCAAATTTAAGAGATGGCAACCCTAGCTCTAACCTACACATAAACTGACTAAGCATTTCAGAAAATGAATTTATTTTCAAATAATATAAGCTATTTCCGAAGTAACTATTTTAATGGCCGAAAAATTACGATAAATCTTTCTAAATTGCACTTCACGATTTACACAATGCATGCTTCAAAATAATATTTCGAATTGAGAGTCTTGAGAAAATTTACTTTGTTTTTAGTTTAAAATGGCAAAGACCGTCGCGTTTATCCAGAAGGTTTGTTTCTTTCAATGATTCTTTTTTTTTACATTAGCTCCACACAGGAGGCTCCGATGAAAACAATTTCCCTAGGGGCCTATGTCATCTTTGAGGATTCTGTGTGGAGGGTTTTTTAAGGGAAAGAAAGGAGAAGATGATATGGGAAGGAAAAATGTATAGGTAAAGGGGTGGGTGGGAATCTGGGGGTCAGTGTGGTCAGAAGGAGTGATGGACGTATTAATCTATTCCTCACACTGCGGTGCAAGGCGAAGGGTCGGGAGAATCCGGCTGGAGTGGTCAAAAGGCCTCCCTCAATCAGCCTCCTCCGATCCAGCCCGCCACGGGCAAACGTACCTGCCACCACGACCTAGACAAACCTCAACCCATGAACCCGGGCAGCCCTGCTTAGTCACCAAACGTAGCGAACCACTTGGGGTGACCTGTGGCAGGGGTGTTGGTTGTCCAATAAATGGTTCCCGGGGCGGCGGTACCCATACCCGCCTCCCAAATTGATTCTTACAACATGTAAAAAATTACAGCGTCACGTACCACAAAATCGACTCCGAATGTGAACGAAATTCACCAGTTTCCCGTTTATACGAATTTTCGGACACAGTTTACCGTAATCGCTTGGCTGAATTTGAAAAAATCTTTTTTTGATAATAATAATTTATTCAACACAGAGATCAGTTCTAATTTTTAAAAGTTCACATTCCATCGTAGATCGAGTCTAAGTCACAGGGGTAAGGCTCTCGAATACGAAACCCGGCGTGCGAAAATAAGTTTTATACGTTCAAAATTAAAAAAGTTTTTTGGTTTTAACCACTTTAATGTCTTATAAAACCAACATGTTTCTAGGGCGATGCTCTCTTCCTCAGGGATAAATGGTGTCACAAAATAAAATTGCTGTATTTGAAGAAATTTTAAATGTGTTGTTTCACAATTAATTATTAATAACTAAATTAAATAATTAAGTAACGCACGTTTTACGCAGTTTTAAAACAATGAAGAGTTAATCCTTAAGCACTAAGCCACTAAGCGCATTAGAGAAATTACTACTAAAAATTTGTGAAGACTTTGCAAAAAACCATAACTTTTTGTATAATACCACCAAGTCAATAGTTATGGTTTTTAAACCGAAAAACGAAATCGTCCAAACACCCTCAGTATGGCTAGATGAAAGGAAAATGAATGTTAATCACAGCATTAAATACCTGGGACATGTCATCACTCGAGGACATGGAAAGGCAGAGAAGAGCAATATCAGTTAAAGCGGGTGTGCTGTCAAGACGTTTTTCTCCTGCAGCCCCAAAGTAAAAAGAATACTGTTCAACGCTTTCTGTACCTCGTTGTACACATCAGAACTGTGGGTTGACTACACTGCAACCCAACGGCATAAGTTAAAGGTTGCTTACAATAACGCTTATCGCCAACTTTTCCGCCTACCGAGATACTGCAGTGCTACGGAAATGTTCCTGGAGGGACGAGTACATACTTTCCGTGCACTTCTCCGCCACCGCGTGGGGAGTTTATGGCGCAGACTGCGCCATTCGAAGACTGCGATCATCACCGCCATGACTGCCTGGATGGAATCTCCCCTGATGACCCTCTGGAGACGGGAGACGATGAAATATCCCCCGTAAACGGCTATTTACATTCATTTTAATGTTTGATACATAGATAATTTTTTTCTCAGTTTCATTTTTCATGCTTATTTGTTTATTTTATTTAATTTATGTGTTGTTATTTACTTTTTACCTTAACTTATTATTTATCTTTTTTTGTTATTTTACATTATGGAATGTATTGCATTGCACTTCCCCTGCATACATTCTGGAATAAACTTATATTATTATTATTACTAACCATTTCAGTAATGCTAACTTGACGCTGTGTTTTCGCGACCTAATTAAAAATTGACTTTTTAATAATTTTTTAAAAACTCTGCGTTTAATATTATCAAATAAAACTTATGTATTCAGAATCAGCGTTTATTGGTCTATATGAACATATTTTTTAAAGCCATAATATTTTTTACTGGAGTTCCTTATTAATTAAAATGAACGCGGCAGAAAAGTCGAATCTCCAGGCCTGCTAGGGTGAATTCGACCGCAGCTTCGTACAATACGCCGTGCCGCGACGTATATTTGTTTACACGCTTTCTTCACTTACGTCGCGTCGTTAAGATTCCCACATTATTTATCTTCTTCTTTTCTTTGATACGCCAAATTCGACAGTAGGTCCGTCCAGTGCACGGGTCGCGAGTCGCAATTTGTATACACGGTTTCTTTACTTACGTCGTTAAGATACTGAATATATTTTAGGGTATATTGTCGTCTTAATGTACGAAATCCAAATGGGATATACAATTTCAGGCAAGTGTAAGAGAGACAGACCGCATTCTGAATGGTTTAGAACAAAAAGTTAGTGGAACGTTTGTTTTCATTCAAATTTGAATGAAAAGCCCGTTCTGTTGGTTATACAGGGTGTCCGGGGGTAAAGTGCATTAACTTCGGGAGGTGATTCTACATGATGGTAGGAGTAAAAAAGATTAACAACTTTTTCCGAAATTCCAACATTTTTTTCCCATACAAAAAGACGTACCTACTAAAAATCCTTAGTGAGAGGTACGATCTTACTTGCTGAGAGCCTGCCGGGCGCCCGACTCAATTGTGATTGGCCCGTATCGTAACAGCGGAAAATAATAAATCTGGCCGCACACGACGGACTAATTTTAGCTTTTTACCTCAAAACTACCCCTAAAAGTTGGAATTTCGAAAAAAGTTATTCATCTTTTTTACTTGTACTATCATGTAGAATCACCTCCCGAAGTTAATGCACCTTACCCCGGACACCTTGTATATTATGCGGTGCTGCATTCTTTATTTTATTCCTTGGACTTGGACGATGAAATAATAACGGTGCTCTAATTTATTTTATATTCCATGAAATTTTGGCTTTGAAGTTAAACTCGCAAGCCATTCAGGCGCTGATAGAAGTTTTCAGGGTTTATTGCATTTATTTGGCAGAAATTTTAATATGTAACGAGTTGTATAGCACAAAATGTGGGTTATACAATATAACATTCCTATTCCTATACCAGTATGTTCCTGGAAAAAATATTATCACTGAACTCATTATTATATTCAGTTAATTCTCATATTTGATGAAAAAGCAAAACAAAAAGTTTACCCAAAAATGTATAATTCGTCCAACGAAAACAACTTTTGTCCAGCTACAGTTCTCCTATATTGCTCCCAAAATGTTCAACTCGCAGGAAATCGAAAACTGAAAATCTTTAAACCATACTCATAAGGGTTCAGAAATGATTATTTATTGTACACTAACTCTGAAATGCCCTCTCCAGAGTCATTCGTTATTTATTAGTTCTGGGTCCAGTATTCTATTCTTATAATGTAGGTACTTATTGAAAAACTTAAGGTTCTTGTAATCGCAGTGATTGTTTATTATTTTTTTAAATTATTTCTGGCCTTCACCCTTCACTTAAAGTACAGAGAAAATAATTTATATATTAATTTTATTTAAATGCGCAAATTTCAGAATTATATGGAAGATAGGAGTCGAGTTCAGACTGAAGAGATGAGATGTTGAAAGGAGGGGAGGCAATTTTAGATATCACTTGATAGAAAAGAGGGACAACCAAAAAATATGGGATCTCAAGTTCTCTCATCTAGACCACAGAACGCACAATTTGGGGAGTCAAGAACATAAAAGGTGAGAAGGAACGGAACAATGTCCGATTTTCATTCGAATAAGTGAGGAAAAAAATTTTTTTTTGGGGAATTGTTGAAACCACGGTTTTTTATTTATTTATTTATTTATTTATATTTTATTAACGCCCTAGTGGGCTTTTACAAGAAAAGAAGCAAATATATAATTAACAATATTAATTACATGTATTACATAAACAATAAAACAGAATTAATATTAATGCAATCGACTCGTTAGGTAAAGAATATTACAACATAAAAAAAAATGAAATGAAATAGTACAAGTTGTACTTACAAAAAACTAAAACAATTCAGCTTTAAATATTTATACATATTATTAACAATAATAATAAGACCTGACATAGAACAAAGTGTAAATAGAACTGCAAAAATATTATAAAGTAAGTATACATTTTACTGGTGAGGTTTAGATGAGAAAATATTTTATGAGAAAAACAAAAAAATAATAAAAGTTAATTATTAGCAGATAGAATCGAGATTAGTTGATTTTTGAAACATTCAAAACTGTCAACACTAAATATATCTATAGATTCGCAGTATTTATTCGCAAGGTTATGGATTCTTGGAATTGGTGAGTATATGGAGTAATTTGTGTTGAGTTTATTGTTGCATTTAAAAATATCTTTACTACGAGTTTGTCTAGCGGGTATGCTAATGCAAATTAGTTCCAACAAATTAGGGCTGTCAATTAAAGATTTTATAATTTTGTATAAAAATAATAAATCAATTAACACTCTTCTATCTGATAATTTAAGAAGTCTGGTTTCAGCGCGTAAGTAATTATAATTTATAAATTCGATTGGAATTTTCATTTTAAAATTGATGTACCGAAGAAATTTGTTTTGTACCTTTTCCAATGATTGAGAATGAACATTGTAGTATGGTGACCATACAGAGGAATTGTATTCTAATCTGCTTCGTACTAGTGAGCAATACAGATGTTTTAATGTTAACATACTTTTAAAATTTGCCCCCATTCTCAAGATAAAACCTAGTATTCTCATTGCATCGCTTGTTATTTCATCGATGTGTACATTGAACTGTAGACTCTCGTGGAATATAACACCAAGATCACGAATCTGCGATACACGAAGAAGATTAACACCATTCATATCATAAGAAAAGTTAAAAGGATTTTTACCTTTGTAAAAACTAATAATCTGACATTTACCAATATTTAGTTGTAAATTTTTGGCAGAACACCACGCGCATAGTTTGTTCAGGTTTGACTGCAGAATGGCGCGATCGTCATCGTTTCTAATTGTTCTGTAAATCTTCAGATCATCAGCAAATAACAGAACTTTGACATTACTAAAAATATTAACTATATCATTTATGAATAAGCAAAATAATATCGGGCCCAAATGAGATCCCTGTGGTACCCCACTCGAGGCAGCAAATGTATAAGAAGTAAAAGAATCAACTTTGACCGCTAAGTACCTTCCCAATAGATAACTCTTAAACCATTCCAAAATACTCCCTCTCATTCCCAACAACTTCAGTTTTCGTAATAAGAGTCTGTGGTTAACCTTATCAAATGCCTTACTGAAATCAGTATATATGGAATCAGTTTGATGTGATGAAGTCAAGGCATTAACAATGTCATTCGTGTATAATATTAAATTGGACAGGGTTGATCTTCCTTTGATAAATCCATGTTGAAGCGGTGAGATGGTTGGGATATCAATTTGTCTAGTACCAGGCTTTCAAAGAGTTTGGGTAATGTAGACATGGTGCATATTGGCCTATAGTTTGTTACGTCGCTCTTATTTCCTTTTTTAAAAATGGGTGTCAAAAGACTAAACTTCCAAAGGTCAGGGAACACACCTGATGAGAGTGACTTTGTAAATAACTTATGTATGGGATACGATAATGAATGCATACAATTAACTAAGAATCTGGGTGGAACTTTGTCAGGTCCTGCGGATTTGCGGGAATCGAGACTCTTCAGCTTGGATATAATATCATCTATGGTTAGAGTACAATCAGATATATCAAGAGTCTCAACTAAATTAGAACAAGAGATATTGCTATCTATATTTGCATTAACATATACACCGCTAAAGAAATCGGCGAACAAATTAACAGTTTCCTGAAGATTTTGGGATAGTTTAGAATCGAATGACATAATACTTGGTATACAAGTACCGTTTTCTTTTTGGGATTTAACATATTTCCAAAAGAAATTTGAGTCGTTCATGATAGAGCCTTCAACATCACGTATGAAAGTTTTGTAACATTCTGCAGAGAGCTTATTGCAGTCTCCCCTCAATTTTTGAAACACGGAATAATCGATAGCCAGGCGACTTTGTTTGAATTTCTTATGAGATATTTTTTTGAGGTATATTAAGTCTATCAGTTCTTTTGAGAACCAATTTGGGTATTGAGTTTCCCTGTAAGCCGTAAAAGGTACAAATTTTTCAATTGCAGAATTAATAATGGAGTAAAAAATGTTAAGGTGTGCATTGATGTCAGCCTCGCTATCCAAGAATGACCAGTCAATCTGGTTGAGATAGTTGGAGATTTGTATATAGTCTGCTTTTTTGAAATTTATAGTTTTTACTACCCTTTTTTCAATAGGAATTGGTTTGAGATTAGACATACATATTTCTAGTGGTGGATGGTAAACATCAACAGGTAATAGTATTTCGGTACTTCTCGCAACACAGATGTCAGACACATTTGACAATGCCAAATCCAATGTACGACCACCAATATTATGAATACTATTACACTGAGATAGTCCTAAGAAGAGAGCCATATCTCTAATTACACGAATATTAACATTAGAACAATAATTGTCAGAATTCATATTAAACCAATCGTATTGAGGCAGGTTGTAGTCACCAACTAGAAGTAATTTAGTGTTAGGGTTTTTGGCACAGATTGATTCAACCTCGTCACAGTGATTGCTGTAGCTTTGGACGTCAGAATTTGGAGGTAAATATGCACATCCCACTATTAATTTACCACTAGAAGTGTTCACTTTGTCAAAAAGTTGCTCTATGGATGGGTACTTCGTGGATATTTTTGTCCATTAGTGTGCCATTTCAGGAAACCCCTTCATTGACAAATGCGAAAAGGAAAGTTTTTCTATATAATCGCGGAGACTACGAATCAATTAATCTCGCCCTAGAACAAGCTGACTGGGCATCCATTTTCTCTACCTCCCAAATAGAACCAGCGCTTGATGCTTTCTATACGTTTTTGAAATCCCTCATAAACCTTCACATTCCTCATAAATTTTCGTGGAATTTGAAATATCCTCCCTGGTACAATGCTGCCCTTATAAAGGTAATGAAGGAAAAATCGAAATATTTTAACAAATATAAAAAATACAAAAATCAGGCTGATTATGACGCATTTTCTCTCCTTCGTAAACGGCACAAAGATTTATGCCGGGAAAGCAAATCTCGCTACTTAAGTAAAATCGAAAATAATATATCCTCAAACCCGAAAAACTTCTGGAGCCACGTTAAATCCTCTAACAAATCTCAGGGTGTTCCTAAATGTATGTATCTTGGAGAGCTGAGAGCCGATAATGGAACAGCCATTGCAAATTTATTCTCAGAATATTTCAGTTCGGTTTTTAGTAAACCCTCCAATCCACCTGCCCGTAATCAAACTGACGTCGGAAACCATACATCCAATATAAGCAATATTGAGGTGACGCGAGAAATCGTCTTAAAATACCTTAAGCAAATAGATACTTGCAAAGGTGCTGGTCCTGACGAAATACCTTCAATCCTTATTAAACGATGTGCAAACAATCTAGCCTTACCCCTCTCTTTGATTTTCAATCGTTCTCTTACCGAATGCACTGTCCCAGTTATATGGAAATCCGCGTTTGTGTCTCCTATCTTCAAGAATGGTAAAAAAACTGATGTCAAAAACTACAGGCCAATCTCCAAACTTTGCATATTCAACAAAATTTTTGAAAAAATAATCTATGATCAACTATATGCTGCTCTTAAACCTAGCCTGAATATAAACCAGCACGGTTTCATTAGTGGTAAATCAACAAGCACAAATCTTTTAACTTTCACAGAGTACCTCCAGGATAATTTGGATAACCGAATACAAGTGGACACTATCTATACCGACTTTAGTAAGGCGTTTGACAGGGTCGATCACTCTATCTTATTAAACAAGCTCTTAGAGATTGGTATTCACGGCAATCTTTATCGTTGGCTCTCTTCGTATATCTCCAATCGTAGCCAAATAGTAGTCGTTGCTGGATTTAAATCAGATTCTGTTGCTGTTACATCAGGAGTTCCTCAAGGCAGCCTGTTGGGACCATTATTATTTAACATCTATATCAATGATGTTGGTAACTGTTTTCTAAACTCCCAAACTATCCTGTATGCAGATGACATGAAAATATTTTCACCTATAAACTCAATCGAGGACTGTCAGAAGCTGCAAGATGATTTGCTACGCTTGAGCACGTATTGTAATGCCCATTGCCTGGAAATAAATATTTCTAAGTGCTTCATCGTGCGCTTTACTAGAAATAAAAACGTATTAATCCATGAATACTCAATTAATCATGTACCGTTGTCTATCAAATTCGAAAGTAAGGACCTTGGGGTTATACTTGATAGTAAACTGAATTTCAACAAACATATCGACCATATGGTCACTAATGCATCTTCTATGCTTGGTTTCATAATCCGCTCCTGTAAACAATTTAAAGACCTTAATACTTTCAAAACACTGTATTTCTCATATGTTCGTAGTATCCTTGAATACGCATCTCAGGTGTGGAACCCAGGCTATGCAGTGCACAAAAATAGAATTGAAAGCGTTCAAAATAGATTTTTAAGATACCTCAATTTCCGCTCTTTTCGATCTCATGTTAGTAATGAAGACTCTGCAAAGTTCTTCAAAATACAAACGCTAACTTGTCGAAGAAACATAGCAGATTCGGTAATGTTATTTAAAATTACACATAACTTAATCGATTGTCCTGATCTTCTTCAACGCCTATCATTCCATGTTCCAAATCGCAACAGCAGGCAGTCACTTACCTTTAATCTCCCTATTTGCAAGACCAATTCCAAACAGAACTCATTTATCTACAGATCCACACACTCATTTAACTCAAATTATTACCACATTGACATTTTTAACTCAACTTTACGTGACATAAAACGAAAACTCAGCAAGCACCATGACTCAAACTAGAAAGTTCAATCCCTATATATATTCCCGTCCTTTGCCTCTTAATCCTATTCCTATGTTCCTCCTCCCTCCCCCCCCCTTTTTATATTTTGTAACTAAAAAATAAAACTTACATATCACACTTTATTATTATAACTATCATCAGTGGAAAGTTCATAATTGGCATAAATAACATCCTATTATTTTATTATATTATAATTTCTGATTTGCTGTCAACTTTCTCCAAAATAAATAAAATAAAATAAAATAAAATAAAATAAGGAGCTGAAATTTTTTGAGATAGCTATGACCACTCCGCCACCTCTTGATTTGGTACTTGTTTTCGAATTTCTATCCATACGATATATATTAAAATTAGGGAAGCCTAATTCAGCCGAATTAATTCCTGAATCGAGCCATGTTTCCGTTAATATGAAGATATCACTGGTGATAGTTGCCGCCGAAGTCAATAATTTGGGAAGTTTTGTACGGACCCCTCTCACATTTTGATAATAGCATTTTATTTTATTTTGTTTTAGTTTTTTGGCGTACAATCAATAATTTTGGGTATGGAGTTTATATATTTGATGGTGATATTGGTTTCACCATTGTTCTTTCTGGTCTCAAGTTGTTGGCGTAAGTCTAGAAGTTGAGTCCTCTGCAACAGCGATGGGATAGTCCTTTGTATTGAGGCGTAGCAGGCTCCCTTGGATTGACTAGCAATGTTCCAATACTCTGCGGGATCTATCTATCTACTCCAAACATTGCGGATCTATCTTTGATGATGTAAAAAATATCAGTTAGGGGAATACGTTTTACGAGGGTAACAATAGGGTTGGACGTTTCTTGTTTTACCAAGGAATCCGCAATATCGTTACCCACTATGCCAACATGCCTAGGAATTCAAATCAGAGTTACGGTTTTCCAGAGCTTTGAATGAAGGCTATCAGCACTCGAATAGAATACAAAGTGACCATCAAAGACCAAATACATGGCTGTAGGATGCACCCAACAAATCCCAACTCTCTCATGTGGAAACCAAAATTTCGAAACGGTACCAAGATTCACATACCTAGGCTCCCTGATAACAAACGACAATAATACCACAGAGGAGATCCAGAAATGCATAGTGAACGCAAATCGCTGTTATTTCCGCCTACAAAACCTATTAAAGTCCGGACTGCTGTCCAGAAACACGAAGATATTAGTGTACAAAACACTTATCAGACCAGTACTTACGTACGCAGCTGAGACTTGGGTACTAACTAAGAGGAATGAGCGAGCACTGGACGTTTTTGAAAGAAAAATTTTGAGGCGCATCTTCGGACCGGTTCTAGAAAATGGATTTTGGCGCAGACGTTATAACAATGAGCTCTATACTTTTGGAGGTAAACGTCGCAAAATTTATAAAATTGGGAAGACTTCGGTGGCTGGGTCATGTGGAGAGAATGACCGAGCATCAAGCACCAAAGTCCCTGCTGAACTCAAGACCAATAGGGCGAAGGAGTCTGGGAATACCAAGATAAAGATGGAGCGACAACGTCCTCAAAGACATATCTATCTTGGAGCTTCCAAACTGGAGAGAGCTGGCACAAAACCGAGATGAGTGGAGGAAGACTCTTGAGGAGGCCAAGACCTACCAGGGGTTGTAGAGCCAATGATGATGATGATGATCATCAAGATGAAGAATGGGACTGCATTCAAGTTTTTGGAGGGAACCGAGAGAGTCAAAGAGAACAAGGGAATGTTCAAAATTATTTAATTAATTGTCGTGCGAGTGATAGTTTTTTTAGATACTTCATCATTTCAATTGCACAACTTGCCCCTAGGTTCAACTAGCTCCGTCCTACCCTACTGCACTTCTCTCAAGCTAGGAGAAAGAGACTCCCCCTGAAAATTCCACACCTGTGTCCAAAATAATCTGTCCTACTTGCTGCAATATTGTTAATTATTAGGACTAACGAACAGAGCGATGCAGCTATGCGACTATGGTACAGCAATGCGCAGGATTAAAACTACTTTTATTTTGTTATAATATTAACTGCCGTTTTACCGGCGTTGCTCCGGGTTAAAGATGGTTGTGAGAAGAGTTTTGAGGAGAATTCTAAAAAACGGTGGCCATCAATCCTAAGAAAAGTCATTAAAAGTGATGAAGTTAGGTGAGGTTATGGGCTATTTTTTCATCTTTTTTAATGGTTCCATTACAGATGATTCCCCGACAGTTGGCCCACCGTCATACTTATATACAATATGCAGTCGGTTTACGGAAAATACGATATACCTAATTTTTTTTTACACGAGCTCCACACAGGAGGCCCTGAGGAAAATAATTTCCTTCAAGGCCTATGTCATCTTTGGGGATGCTGTGTGAAGTTTTTTTTTAAAGATAGGAAAGGAGAGGAAAGTTCTGGGAAGGACAAGGGTTTAAGGGGTGGGTAGGAATCTGGGGTTCAGTGTGTCCTGGTCATCCGCCTCCAAGACCCAGACAAACCTCATCCCATGAACCCAGGCACCCCTGCTAAATCATCAAACTTACCGGACCACTTGGGGTGACCTATGGCAGAGGTGTTGGCAACTTATTGTCATTGATATTTTTTAATCAATTTTAGGTTTGAAATTGGTAAATTATGCACACAAAATCATAAAATCATAATAATAATAATTTTTGGGGCCAACTGTCGGATATCAACTGTCAGTTGACTTTTAATGACTTTTCAAAGTGTGTTGAAATTTTCACTTTGTTGAGTTACCGTGGAACCCTTACAAACTGGGTGTAATACATTGATTGTAATGTGGAAGTAAAAAAACTAGAAACTAAAAAAGGTGTTCTCTGAATGCTCCAAAAATGGCACCTGGAATGCTTAATTTCATCTGCTGACATCCTTTAAAAAGTTAGAATTAAAAAAATGACACGAGTTTCCCAGGTGGCCCAATAACAACACATTTCCGGTATTTCCCCCTTCAAATTCAAGGCAGTGCAGTCGTTGTATTGGCAGTATTGTGTTTTGCAATGATATCATGCCTGGTATAATATAATAAACGATCATGTTGTGCATTTTGGCAAAATATTCCAATTCAGTTCCTCCCTTACCTCCCTATACCGATATTGAACGAAATTGGTGGAATTCCAAAATTTTTATAAAAAAGTTGCATGAAATATGCATAGAAACCTATGGTAAACCTGGTTCCATGACAGTTGGTCCGGCGACAGTTCGTCCGGCTGACATTTGGTCCGGCGACAATTGGTCCGGTTTAGAAGATGTTTTCTTCAAGTAAGTACGCAAAGAGGATATATGGCCGTACAACCAAAGTCGATATACTTATATCTGAAGGCATCTTGAGTGGAAATCCGTTGTACAATTATTTTTACTACTTGAAGAAAACATCTTATAAACTTTCAGCCGGACCAATTGTCGCCGGACCAATTGTCGCCGGACCAATTGTCGCCGGACCAAATGTCAGCCGGACGAACTGTCGGCCGGACCAACTGTTGCCGGACCAACTGTCGCCGGACCAACTGTCGCCGGACCAAATGTCGCCGGACCAATTGTCGGGTCACCGGTAAACCTATGTCATTATATTAGTACCACACAGGAGGCCCTGAGGAAAACAATTTCCCTCGGGGGCCTATGTCATCTTTGGGTATGCTTTATGGAGGGTCTTTTCAGAGAAAGGAAAGAGAGTAAGTCCTGGGAAGGAAAAAGGTATGAGGGTTGGGTGGGCATCGGGGGTCAGTGTGTTAAGGAATGACGGACATATGAATACATTTCTTCTACTACGGAGGGTCGAGAGAGCCCGGCTGGAGAGGTAAAAAAGTCTCCCTCAACCCATCTCTCCCGATCCGGCTTGCTATGTAGTAGGTGGGCAAACCAATCTTCTGCTACCAGTCTATGACAGGGTGGTCCAATAAATGGTTCCCGGGCAGCGGTGTCTATACCCGCCGCCCAAATTGCATTGCACAATCAGCAAAAGCTTTTTTTTTTAAGTAAGCTCCACACAGGAGGCCCTGAGGAAAATAATTTCTTTGGTGATGCTGTACCCATTCCCGCTTCCCAAATTGAAAAAGCTACTTTACATGTTGTACTTCAAGACAATTCTACATGAAAACACTGACAAGTAACATTCCCCAAAAATGTGGCATGAAGTGTTTTTTTCCAAAACACAGTTAAGACATGTTTCATAATAATCGTTTTAATTGCTAATTCAAAATTACTTTACTGAAAAGATGCGATAAACATAATATTTTATTTATTTATTATAATTTTTTAAATTATGGACGACACCCTTCATAAAATTTATTTATAAAATCTGCCATGAAAAAAAAACAACGTAAACATGCCATTTCTACACAGACTGATCGCGATTTCATATGGGATCTATTTTTTTAAAGTGAAAATTGCAGAGATCTGCCAAAATGTAAGAGGCTGTGTATTCATAAAATAAAAACACACATTTCTTTCAAGTATCACGCGGGTACAAAGGTTCTATTAAAAATGTGTGTGTAGGTCAAAAGTTCGCGTAACCCACAATCAAAACATTCTGCGGATTTCGTGCTTCTGAAATTACACGCCGACCCCTTCGGGAAAATTCGGAAAACTTCGGAGGCATTGCAGATTTTCCTTTGGGCGACCAGACGACGCCGAAATAATGGAAACTTGTGTTGCGCGAAAATCGGATGCCGGTGTCGAAGTAAACAGAGGAAAATAGTTAAAATATTCAGTAGTTTTGGCTGTGAACTGGTGATAAGTGAGTTTTATGTGGTTGTTAATTGTTATTGGGAATGCTTTACTAATGTCGGTGAATAATTAAATAGTGTTGCAAAGACGTTTGTAAGTTATATCTTTAATAAACAATGTGTACTTATATGATAAATAAAGTGAAGTATACCTAATACAAATATCATAAGAGCATAACGTAGAAAAGCATTGAATGCAATATTAAATTAATAATAATGTACTAATAAATTTATAATAAATAAGTTAATAATAAAAGAAGAAAATACTTTGCAATATTTTGTCAGTGGATGAAAATAATTTTCTCTCTTTTTGTTTATTTTATTTAATAAAAACAGCAGGTATCAATATTTAGTTGACGACTTTGCTGAATATCGATAGTTGAAAATTTTATGATAATAATAATGTGTTGAATGGAGAGCAACAGATTGACGTGTTCTAAGTAAGAAATCCATCCTCGAATCAACAAATGATGTAATGAATATTTAGATTATGGTACGTGGGTATGGGTACCGCCCCCCAGGAAACCATTTTTTGAATAACCATCACTCTTATCATAGGTCACCCCAAGTGTTTCGCTACGTTTGGTGATTTAGTAGAATTGTCCGGGTTCGTGTGATGCGGTTTGTATAGGTTTTGGTGGCAGATGCTTTTGCCTACCTTCTGCGTGGCGGGCCGGATCGAGAGACTAGTTGAGGAAGACCTTTTGACCTCTCCAGCCGAACTCTCTCGATCCATTGCATCTCGATCAGCGTTGTGTATGGATGGATTTATATGTTCGTCACTTCTGAACACATTGACCCAAGATTCCCACTCACTCCACATACCTTTTACCTTCCCAGAACTTCCTCTACTTCATTTCTCCAAAAAGACCAGCCTCACAGCATCCCCAAATATGACAGATTCTGTGGGTATTTTTACCTCTATGCCTCCTGGGTGGAGATAACGAAAAAAGCATTAACAATCACTGAATTATAATTTGTTGGTTGTAAAAAAACAAATCGATCTTTTATGAACAAAGAAAATTATTATTATATACAAAGTATTATTATATACAAATTATTATATTATATATTAATAATATTGCTCCATCCGTGTTTAGTACACGAACCAAACCTTCCATACATTTTGGGTAAGTTTAGTACGTACCCAAAATATATGCAAGGTTTGGTTCCGTTTAGTATGCGAATGGAGCAAAATTATTTTATTACGCACCAGATTTAAATGTCCGGGTTAAATTTTCCCCACAGGAAAAACTAAACCCTTTCACACACTTCCCCAAATGATCATCTAGTCAACCTAAGCTATGCAATTGCACTATATAAGTATTATAAACACAAAATAATACAAGAAAAATATGTCGACCTACTAGAGACCAAATGGGAATATAATTCACCGACTCCAGATATTTTCATATCAGAGGGTTCGGCTCTGTGGCATTTCTAATTGAACCTATAAATCCTACTGATCCATCAATATAAATATTTAAAAAATATTTAGTAATCCTACATGTATTTAAAATGACTGATTTTTGCATTTTTATATATGAATTCTTTGACAAATCTAATATGACTAGATTTTGAATGAGAGTCCTAGGTATTATGCCAGTAGCCGAATTAACAAATGGTAATATTTTTATAGTCTGAGAATGCCAAATTCTTTTAATCTCATTTCGTAAATCTGTGTATTTTCTTATTTTTCAGAAACAGTTTTTTGAATATTACTAGAATTTGGAATAGCGACATCAATGATATAAGTTTTTTTTTTTATTTTGTCATGTAAAACTATATCAGGTCTATTATGACTAATTGTTCTGTCTGTTAGTATAGTTTTATCATAATATATTTTATAAAATTCATTTTCTAAAAATGAATTTGATACATATTTATAATATGGTACTATATTACGGCAATCAATCAAGTTATGTTTAGTTACCAAACTTTGGTGAATTATTTTTAAAACCTGATTGTGCCTAAATGTATACTCAGGCGGCGCTAATACAGAACATCCCGATATAATATTATATAGTTTCCGGAAAAGCCTAATATTTTCTACATAAATCATCAATTTGATTTATATCTTTGATTATATGCTTCCTATAATTTTTAGTATTAATAACTCTATCTTGAATGGCGTAAAGCGTAAATCCTTCTATTTCCGCGCTTAACTCTCCAATACTCAACCGTTTGTTTGACGAAAGTTTAAAAATAATAATTTGTTTATGAATTAATCTATTAATTGTAATAATAATAAATTTAAATTAATTTATAATAATTTAAATCAATTACTAATAATTTTTCGTTATTTTTTAAGTTTATTAACATTCGATAGGTGAATTTCTAATTTCAAATGGCAATGATTCTTTGGATGGCTATCCTTTTCATGAGCGGTGTTACATATTTGGTGAATGAAAATTTTTGTCTCTGGTGACATTTTTTTTTCAATTTGAAACATAAAAAAATCAGGTGTTCGACAGTTAGGGTCGGAGTAAAAAACAAAATGAAAACAAAAACATGAAACAAGTCACCGAAACAACTAAATTTCATTTACATTTTTTACTCCAAATAATGACAGGAATCACTGATTACAGTAACTCGAGTTCTTCCCTTAACACCCTGCGTATGATGTAATGACTAGTTTGAAAAAAAAAATTACCTGCTGTTAAAAAATACCTTTTATGATTAACTCCTGTTAATAAACAGCTATGCAGATAGTAAATGTTTAACGTAGGTCATGTCGAGATAATATACAACGCTACGGAGTGATATGGGATGTATATTTTGATTGTTGTATCTATGTACCTATGCTATTTATAGTGTTCATTCTTTACAACAGTGACAACCAGAGCAACCCACACAGGTATGAGTAATGTTATTTGTTTAACGATGTATACATTTACATTTTTAAAACATTTCTGAGTAAAATAATTTCCCTCAGGGCCTATGTCATCTTTGAGATTTTGAGGAGGGTCTTTTAAAGGAGAGGATGGAGAGAAAGTTCTGGGAAGGGAAAAGGGTTTGAAGGGTGTGTAGGAATCTGGGGGTCGGTGTGTCCATTGAAGTACCCACCACTGTCCCACCCCGGTATAGGCAACTTATGGTCGCCCCTTCGGAGTTCTCGCAAGAATCTAATTTTTTTGAATAAATGGCTCTACTTTTAATGTAACGAATCTAGACCTTCAATGTCCCCTCATACTGTGTTAGGTGGCGGTATGCGGGCGCGCCTACAGGACTGTACTGTAATGGTCAATCGCTACAATTCTAAAGCCCATGGAGGTGTCAATGCAAAAGCAGTGAGCCTCATGGACAGTCAAACAAGTTGTTAGTAACATCAACAAAAAAATAAAGTAATCAAAATGACAGCAGCCGTCATGAGTAATTAGCTCATGATAGCGGGAGACATGACCATACATAATCCGGCGGGCGGCACCGAGCACTGTACGTTAAAAAGAAGGAAACAAAAGTAAAATAACATATATACAGATAAGAACCGGTGTCAACGCAACCTGGCTGCCGGCAGTCCCCGAGACAGTGAAGGAGGCTGATTGTCCGGCCTCCCCACAACCGGCAGCGTCGTCCTTAAGCCAGCTAGCCGGTGGTGCCTAGACGACAGTAAGTGGAAAACATGAAGAAGACCCTAGGGAGAGAAGCGTCGGGTCGCCAGAGGCGGGACGGACAGCTTTCGGATGTCGTTCAGCCTTCTCCCCAGCCTCTTCATGTCACGGGGTGTGGCGCGGCAAACAGGTGCAGCTCCACCAGTTCTAGAAGACCGGCCATGGTACGTAGGCGGGGACACGGTCCAGGGTCCAACCCCTTATATGGGGAGAAGGACGGTACAAAAACGAACAACGGAGTTCAGTTCTCATAGTACAGCATAACTGAAAAGAAATGTATATGTACAGTGGCGGTTCTTTTCAAGGGGACGGTGGGGACAGACCCCACTTCATATTTCAGAAACCTATTGAGAATTTTTTCGATGCTTTATGTTCACAAACATTAATTCTTAACATAAAAGTAATTATTAACATTTGCAGAAACATAATCTATAATTTCAATTCAGAACATTTTTAAGCTCGAAAATGAAAAAGTTTCTTCGGACGAACATGCGACCGCTTCGCTCACTTCCTTGTTGCGTACTAACTACGCGATTTCGACGATCCCGACTCGCGATTCTGGCTCGAATCTAGCAGTTGCCACCCGCCATGCGCACTGCGCAAACCGTTCTGCGCACCAGGGGGACATCACGGGATTTTTTCCTTGAAATTTATATCTTTTATTCGTACTGAATACGTTTCTTAGGGATCTCGCGAATTCGCGCATGCGCATTTGAGTCATAGTATCTTTCTCGTGGGGATAAACTGTAGGATCCCCTCGTGGATAATTGGGCGTTTGTTTTCGTTCAAATTGAAAGATGTGAGCTATGCACGGACCGGGATTTGCGTTAGTGGTATTATTGTTGTACGTATTTTGTTATTTTATTTATTGCTTCTTCTTCTTCTTCACAATTTATATGTACATATATTTTTAGCATGTAATTATTAACCCCACTAGGGTTCGCCTGTATTCGCCTTATTAAAATAATAATATAGTTCGGATTATTTCTAAAGCGCCGTTCTGGTGGAAAATTTACCTCAAAGGCGCTCTAAACCTAAGTTGGTTGAATTATATTTGTAATTTTTTATTAAGCTTTATATTCATATATGTACCTATTGGTATTTCTGGTAAGGTTCGTAACTTATCCAATAATATTTTTGTGAGAAAAAAATATATTTATTCAAAAAATTAATGAATTATTTACTTTAGACTTTAGACATTAGAATTGAAAACATAAAAAATATACCTACTCGTGCAGGTACATGAATATAAAAGAGGAGGTATTTTGAATGTTCTCAATTATACTGAGGTAAATTATCATGTAAGTATATTTATTTATCAATTATTATAAGCAATAATTATCAGCCTGAAACACTCATCCACATTGAAAAATCTTCCGAGAAAAGATACATGACGCCAACGGGACTTGAACCCGTGTCCTCTCGATTGCCGGTCGAATGCTCTGACCACTGAGCTATGGCGGCTTATCTCGTACCCGCCAAATGATTCAATATATGCTAGTGTTTCATTCAACAATTACTGCTTATTATTATATTTTTTCCACCTGAAAACAACCAACTTTATTTTTGCGAGAGAAACATTGTAAGTGTTAAATCCCTCGCTAGGTGGCGTCGAGACAAATTATGTCTTCATTTATTGGGGAAATACTTATTTGACAAGTATTTGACTATATTTGACAAGTTTAAGTATTTCCCCAATAAATGAAGACATAATTTGTCTCGACGCCACCTAGCGAGGGATTTAACACTTACAATGTTTCTCTCGCAAAAATAAAGTTGGTTGTTTTCAGGTGGAAAAAATATAATAATAAGCAGTAATTGTTGAATGAAACACTAGCATATATTGAATCATTTGGCGGGTACGAGATAAGCCGCCATAGCTCAGTGGTCAGAGCATTCGACCGGCAATCGAGAGGACACGGGTTCAAGTCCCGTTGGCGTCATGTATCTTTTCTCGGAAGATTTTTCAATGTGGATGAGTGTTTCAGGCTGATAATTATTGCTTATAATAATTGTTAGCCTTTGTGCTATGCATAAAATATCTTGTCTTAAAAACGTTAGTTTTACAATTAAAAATAATAATATTTATTTATATCTACACATAAAAAATATCTGTCCCCACCATCGAAATTGTGCTCGAGCCGCCACTGTATATGTATAAGCTTAGAAAACCGCAAAACATAAAAAATAAATAAACAAGAGCGAGTGGGAGTCATCGCTAGGCGCTTAATTGCACCAAATAACGAAAAACAAATCATAAGCATGTAAAGTAAAGAAAACATAAAATAAACATAAAATAAACATGAGCGTTGAATAACGCAGGGCCTGTGTAATCCAGAAAAAAATAAACATAAAAATGTAAAAGCATAAAAAACATAAAATGTAAATGCAAACAATAAACATAAATATGAAAAAAAAAAATAAAACTGTACATCCTGGGCAGAGTTTGTAAAAGAATAGAAGCAAGAAAAGTCAGTGGTAAGTCAGGAACAAGTACACCTGGTGTCAAAATCTACTAATCAGCGACTCTAAGCTCAGGCCATCTCTCAACCCAGATCCTTGTAAAGTTCCTCAGGCACTCGAAATTCGTCTTGTTCGAAACCAGATCAGTGTTCCACACTGGTCTGATTGGTACGTCCAAACCATCGAGCATTTCCTCTCTTGCGTCCGTCATTATCTCACACTGCCACAGAATGTGCTCCGCCGACTGGTTCGTGCACCCGCAGGCGCAGTTGGGGTGAGGGGACAGGGAGAGGGCGTGAAGTCTCCCCCTGAATTCCCCGTGGCCGGATAGAAGCTGGGTGATGTGGTGGTCCAACTTGAGAAAGACCCCTTCCATTCTGACTTTAACTGATGGGAAGAAGGAGAAAGTCCATCTTCCCTTATTCGTTCTATCCCAACGGACCTGCCACTCTTGGAGCGACAGATCCCTCATTTGACGAAGCAGCCCAGGGAGAGTCCCCGGCCCGCCCGGTGTCAGAACAACGCCTAGGTGAGTGGCAGGGGTTCCTCTGGTTAATTTCTGCTTAGTGAGCACTTCCCTGATTTCCAGATCGATTGGCAAAATGCCAGCCAAAACGGGTAAAGCGTCCGAAGCAACGGTTCTATACGCACCAGAGAGTGCCAGCAAGGGGGTTCGTTGGCCTCGCCTGAGAGCTAAGAGAATCAGCGAATTGTCCAGGCGGTGCTCCCACACAGAGGCGGCATACGAGACTTGCGCCACGTACACGCACCTATATAGCGTTCGCAGAGCCGGATTACGCAATCCCCACTCAGCTGTGGAGAGTCTCCTCAGCTTCAAGAAGAGAGCCTGGGCCTTGCTGGATACTTCTTTGACGTGAGCCAGAAAAGAGGACGATCGATCTAGAGTAACTCCTAAATATTTCACTGTTTCAAAAAAGCGGATGTTAGAATCTCCCATTCTGATGGTAGGATTTCTTGCTCTACTGAGAGAGCCCTTCATCAGGAGGCCCTTGGTCTTGTGGGGAGCGAAGGTCATCTTGTTTCTTTCACTCCAGTCCAGGAACATCTGCAAACCTTCACTGCCTTTACTCTCCACTTCCTTTCTGCTGTCCCCAGCGACCAGATACAACTTATCATCAGCGTAGTCGACAGCGATACATCCTTCAGGCAAGGGTAACCTGGAGGAGTCGTCAAAGGAGATGTTCCACAGGTCGGGTCCAAGGATGGAGCCCTGCGGGCATCCCATATCGGCTTCCCTCTGGATACAAAACTCACCGAAACTGATCGTAATCGTACGATCAGAAAGGTAGTCATCGATGGCTTGGAACAGTAAGTTGGAACACCGCCTGTTTTTCACCTTTGTACGTATCATTGTCCACCACGCGTGATCAAAGGCACCAGTGATATCGAGGAATATTGCAACTACATACCTCTTTGGGCAAGCCTTCACCCATTCAAGCGCATACGACAGGGCGTGCACCGTGGATTTCCCGGGGACGAAACCGAACTGGAGGTCACTGGCCGGGGACAAGGTTTGACGGAGCCGCTCCCTCAGTAATTTCTCCAGGTCGGTGTGTCCAGGAGTGATGGACGCATGAATCCATCTCTCCCACTGCGGTGCAAGGCGATGGGCCCAAAGAGTCCGAGGTCAATGTGTCTTCCTCAACCGGAGTCGGTGGGCAGGCGCATCCGCCGCCAAGATCAGAACACACCTCACCCCATGAACCCGAGGGAGTGGTACCCATACCCGCCTCCCAAATTGAGATGATTCATTTTTCAATATCGTTATATTACAGAAGAAGAAATTGATACAAGAACCTTAGAGGTTTTTCGCAAAGGAACGGTTTTATTATATTTTAACGGTTCCATGACAGTTGGTCCGGCGACAGTTGGTCAGTCAGTATTCATTCAGAATTGTAACGTTACTTGAAATGACTTTAGCCTTGTTTGATGACTACATCTGAATAGCCAGGTATATTTTCCACATCTCCTTCCCCTCCCCACCACCTTCAGCATCACACCATACCAAAATTGGGGATGCCATATTCTCACTGGCTCGAGACGGTTGGGAGCAGTTGGGACTGTTGTGTTATATTCAGATATAAAAGTTATATTACATTCAAGTAGGAATCTTTTGCGTTTTTTTGCTAAGCCGACTGCACGTATAAGTATGTCGTATTTTGTGATTGCCGCATGCTACTTCGGAGAGTGGAAATTATTAGTAAAAATAATTTCAGAACGGATTTTCACTCAAGATGCCTTCAGATATAAGTATATTGACTTTGGTTGTACGGCCGTATATCCTCTTTGCATACTTACTTGAAGAAAACATCTTCTAAACTTTCGGCCGGACCAATTGTCGCCGGACCAAATGCCAGCCGGACGAACTGTCGGCCAGACCAACTGTCGCCGGACCAACTGTCGCCGGACCAAATGTCGCCGGTTGGCTATCATGTTGGCTATGCGGACTTTGTTTACTGCGGCCCGGAACAACTTCACGGTAGGCTGGCCAAACCATCTCAGGTTTTTCAGCCATGAGGTTCTCTTTTTCCAGGGCCCCGTCTTCTGGCAATCTTTCCCTGCATTATGAGATGCATGATCTCATACTTCTCTGGATGTCTCATCACATGTCCAAGATATTGAAGTTTTCGAATTTTTATAGTTTTAATTACTTCCTTTTCTTTATTCATCCGAACCATAACATCTTCATTTGTAACCCTGTCCATCCAGCTTATTTTAGGTATTCTTCTGTAGATCCACATCTCGAATGCCTCAAGTCGCCTAATTAGTTCTTCAATAAGCGTCCATGCTTCCATTCCATAAAATAATATCGAAAACACGCAGCTTATGACCATTCGCATTCGTAATCCAAGGTTGAGATCATGACTGCAGAACATTTTTTTCATGCGGATAAAGGTTACGAGCTTTCTCAATGCGGCATTTGATTTCAACTGAAGGATCCCATCTATCATTCACATTGCAGCCCAAGTATACAATACTCTGTACCTTCTCTAGTTTTGTTCCAGCAATATAAAGATTTTCATCCAATGCGTTATTTTTGCTAACAAGCATGTATTTTGTCTTATTTATATTCAATTCTAGCCCAAAATTCTCGCAAGTCTTCATTACTTGATTCAGCAAAAGTTGTAAATCCTCAATGTTACTTGTTAGAAGTACTGTATCATCTGCATAACGCAGGTTGTTCAGAATCTTCCCATTTATAACAAGTCCTTGAGTAGCTTCTTGCAGAGCTTCATTGAATATTTCTTCTGAATATAAGTTGAACAGCATAGGTGAAAGAATACAACCCTGTTGAACGCCTCTCTTTATTTCTACTTCGTCTGTTAGACATTGCTCTACTTACTGCACCTTTCTGGTTCCAATAAAGATTACCTATTATCCTTATATCTCTATCGTCTATCCCGGAGGTTTTCAGAATTTGAATCATTTTGACGTGTCTATGTAACTCTATCAAACGCTTTAAGGAAGTCAATGACGCATGCAATGAAGCAACGTTTTACCAGGGCAATGTCTAGAGTATCTAGCACATAATATGAAGGATGGTTTAAAGAATGATTTAAATTATAAATCCACAGAGAAAAACAATAAAGTCAAACTATAATAATATGTGGAAACACTTATTTACGTAATGCTTCATTATGACAAAATGTCATAGATAAGGTATGATAGAAAACATTCACGATATTTAGCAGAACTATGAAATCAGCTTTTTCCTGTAACACACCGCATAATGCTATCTGAAACATAACATGTCAATCTGTCAATATACGTAAATTACATAGCGCGATTTGTTCGCAAAAAGTAGTCATCACTGTCAACAGACATAAAAGCTTTGGAAAACCGGGAAATGATTTTCCCATTCTGTTTTCCGTGAATTTTTCAGTTCGTGGCTGATTTTCGTCTTTCGGGAAAGACTAAAATAATCATTACGAGATGAAAAACTGTAAATAGAGTAAATGGATCACGTATCTTAACTAGTCACGGCGTGACAGCTTTCTTGCAATCTGTAATATTTACATTTTACTTAGAATGATTATCGGCTAAATTCTTACATAATATCGTCTCTTTATCGAGAGGAACAGCTAATATATACTACGATGTGTTAAACGAGTGTCATTTAGTCTTTACAAATAAACATATTTTAAAGTTTACGCCACTGATAAACAACCATTTAGATACATTAATTGTTGTTTATCAGTTGAGTAAAATTAAAAACACGTTTATTAGAACAGCCCTCGTGAAAAAATACACATTATCAACTGGTTAGTGGTTGAGAGGGCATCGCGTTTGGGTCCCACCCAGGCGTTCCGTGTTCGATTCCTCGACTGGCTAAGTCCTCCATCATGACTCAAGCAATATTTTCGGCTTATTGTGGTGGTAGTAAGAGATTTACAAATATTGCCGGGATATTAGTAACCTGGGAATGTTTGTCATACTTAAAAAAAAAATTAGCTCTCTGTAGTGAACCGTAGACCTCGCTTCCAAAAGAGAATGTTTCTAATTTCCTCTTATTAAAAAAAATTAAAACAAAATTACTCTAAATCATGAGATTTGGAAGAAGGTAGGTACTCAAATACTATCTACAATTATATACCTACCTACAATTTATAAACCATAAATATTTTTAAATTTCAAATAAGTAATTACATGATTTGTGCAAAGAAATGTTCATTTCAATGAAAAATATTTTTTCTAACTTTTTTCAGGCCGGTCGGTACCATAATATTGATAAATCCGATTTGCCAGCTCATGGTAAGAACCATGATCGTGAAAATTTTGTTGGGATAAAAATGTGGTATTCAACACTTCCACTATCTTAAACTGGAACCGGAACGTAACAAATACATTAAGACAGATGAAACGCCTACTCTTAAAACGTAAAACTAGTCAAACTAAAAAATTCTCCCCAATGCAAACAGATTTGTAAATACTTATATACAAGATTTTCTATTTGAACTTGAGGCAAAGCCCATGGTTACCGGAATATCGGATAAGGAAAGGCCCTCGAGCGATGAGCTCTTGTGTCATTAAATTTTCACAACCTTTTCTTTTCAGTATTTCCAAGTCAACGTCGATAAACCCAAACGCCCAGTCATTGACAGTTGTTATTGTAGTAATAACCTTGCAGTTTATGAATTGTGTAGGTATATGCAAACAATAATGTTAACTAAAATAAAGTTTTTGCTGTATGGAAACCTACTTTACACATTAATTTATAAAAAAAACCATAGATAAAATTGCGAGAAACAATTAACAAAAATTCTGCCTCAATACAGGTTCACCTAGTGAGGCAGGCTATGCACAACTAAAAATACTGTATAACTATACTACTCCTGTGTAACCTTTCTTACGTAACTTTCTATTTGTTAATTTTTCTGTATTGATTGATGTACTTAATCTATTTGTAAACTACATTGAGCATGTAATTTTTTTAGTCATATTGTTGTTATTTCATTGAATAAAGATTTTTTACGCACCAGATTTAAATGTCCGGGTTAAATTTTCCCCACAGGAAAAACTAAGCCCTTTCACACACTTCCCCAAATCATCATCTAGTCAACTCACGCTATGCAATTGCACTATATAAGTATTATAAATACAAAATAATACAAGAACAACATGTCAACCTACTAGAGACCAAATGGGAATATAATTCACCGACTCCAGATATTTTCATATCAGAGGGTTCGGCTCTGTGACATTTCTAATTGAACCTATAAATCCTACTGATCCCTCAATATAAATATTTAAAAAATCTTTTGTAATCCTACATGTATTTAAAATGACTGATTTTTACATTTTTATATACAAATTCTTTGATAAATCTAATAAGCTTAAATTTTGAATCAGATTCCTAGGTATTATGCCAGTGGCCGAAATAACAAATGGTAATATTTTTATAGTCCGAGAATGCCAAATTCTTTTAATCTCATTTCCTAAATCTGTGTATTTTCTAATTTTTTCAGAAACAGTTTTTTGAATATTACAGGAATTTGGAAATTATTATTATTATAAGGTCTTTTATAATTTATACAGGTTTTTTACAATATATGAAATTCACATAAGCTCAGCCAAAAAAATTGGCAACATTTGTTTTTGAAACTCATTGTGATTCCTAGGCCAATATTTTCGTCTTCACAAATCCCACAATAATTTTTATAATATCGCTTGATTTTTCACGGAGAAAATTGACATCTAAATAGTTGACGCAAGCTACCATTTTTGTTATCACGCTCCCTTGTCACCAATAAAATTACATTTTCGTTAAAAAGATATAAAAAACCCAATAAGTTAATACAACGAAATGGCGTCTATGACCTAATTTTCTGCCAAATTATTTTCTTTATCATTTAACACTAGACGAAAAGCTATAAAGTGCCAGACATTTGGGAATATTGCATAATCCACAGTGTCGATATTTACCTTGATGTTTTTGTTAAGTGGTATACAAAATAATTACAATTTTATTAGGACACGATTAGAGTGGTTTTGTGTTAAATTATTTTACTAATCACAAACAAACTGTACAATATAGTTCAAAATGCAGATCGATTTCGTTTCCAATGGACGATTATTAGCGTTATAAACAGTCTTTATAAATTCATATATAATATGTCATGAAGTACTTTCCTGAATTATAACTTCCTACCCCTTTATGAATATTTCCGTCAAGTACTAAATATTTACTATTAGTTGTCAAAAGTTGGCAACATTGGCGAGACGTTTTGATTGGCCCGGATTTCGGGAGGGGGCCGAGCAGCCCTTCCGACGGGGCCAAGAGCCCTTGCGCTTTCTGCTGGTTTTAACTGCGCTATGGGTCGGTCTTTCTTTGCATTTTTTCCGGGGCCGCCCAGATCCTTTTGGTTCCAACGTTTTTTTGGAACACGTGATTTAAAATATAGTTAAATTTGATATTTAAATCAACTCAGTGGTGTTTCCGGATGAGGTCCTCCGCCCAGATGCTGCCCGTGACAGTGTAACGTACGTAATCTTATTTATTTTTGTGTTTTCCATTCATCCCTTTCGTTATATTTTAGAATCATTAACCTTGAGTTCACAAAAGGATTAAAGCTTTTCCTAGAAGCGTCGAGTCATTAATAAATTCACAAATTATTTAAAAGCGACAAGAGATCTTCTAATTTATTAAAACCCTACCTATAATTATTCCAACAATAAAGCGACAGTCGTTTTGAATCCAAATCAGAACGAACTGAGAATACAATTTCCCCTGGAGAGCTAGCTTGGGATATAAAGTAAGTACATAGCAGTTGGTTTTGGTAAGTATGTTTCTTGAACATTGTGGTGTTATTTATTATTAATTTGTTATAAGTTCGTAATCAGGCGGTTCGATCCCGTCGTTACGTAACAAATAGTATAAAGAAAGTTTACGTCATCTTAACCTTTAATATATAAAACAAAGTCGGGTTAGTTACACCATTTATAACTCAAGAACGGCTGGACCGATTTTTATGATTTTTGATTTGTTGGATTTGTCTCCGTTCCGAATAGCAGAATAGCTATTAAAACATCAGAAAAATTCATGAAAAAACATTATGAAGCAAAATCTTTTCCTCATTCATTTTGTATGGAACGAATTTTCATCTTTTTAAAGAGCTGCAGCAATATTGTGATAAATATAACATTGAATAGTTAAAAAGTAAAAATAGTTACATATCAATGCGCTGATTGTTTTGCTTTTGTTCTTAAATATATAATGCTGCCACTCTTTCTTACAAACTAAATGTCAATAGTCGAAAATGAGACAAACGATGAACGTATGTCTGCACCCCTCCAAAGGAAAAATACAATAATGATAATAAATCTCCCTCACACGTATAAAGAAAATGAAACGCAATTCCCGTAAGTAAGTGTAAAAGTAAGAAAATCACATAAAATATAAATCCGTACACAACGCCGTATCTGATACTGGCAAAAACAAAACACGGACAGTTGCGCATCGATAATTACTTCACAATGTAATTTTTAACTTAATAAAAAAACTGAATTTAATTCAGCTGTTAAGTTAACACAACCGTTATTGATTCTGAGGCGATACAAAGTTCTCCGGGTCAGCTAGTTGACCAATAAAATAACAACATTGCAATTTAAGACCACAATAGAAAAAAAGAAAAATTCACAACAATATACCTAATATAAATAATTCTGATAAAGTACATCTTCTTACTTATCTACAAAAAAGTATTTTATGAAATACTAGCAGACCCGGCCACACGTCGCTGTGGCTAACGAAACACAACGCCATTACCCAATCTTTATAAAATCCACACCACCCGCTTGCCAGTTGCCCGCTGCCCGCTGCCTGAATTGAATATTTGAATTTATCGGCTTTTCTCTACTATAATAAGCATGTATTATACATATAAACTAATTAACTCGTCACTAATTCTACAATGCTTGCAATGCAACACTGGATATTTGAAAAGGGAAAATCAAATACCTACTTACTCTAGGACATCTATTTTCCAATTTCTTCCGTAGAACGAATTTCAAAAGTGACTATAGTACGGCCCGCCAGCCGTTTTAAATCGCACAAAAATATGTTTTCTTTAAATTTCTCGGCTTTTCTCTAACATAATTTACACGTATTGTACATATAAACATTCCTCTTCAATCACTCTATCTATTGGTGAAAACCGTATGAAAATCCGTTGCGTAGTTTAAAAGATTAACGCGCACATACATTTTTAGCGACTTCATTGTATACTATGTAATGATGATTTCCAAGGTCATATTTAAACTTGTAATGGATATTAACAGTATCCTTGAATAAGTCATCTGCAATCTGCCATCTGCCATCTCGGAACAGGCTCTGCCTAGTGCGGTGGCATATACCAAAAAAATAATATGTATGTATATGTAGGTATATTGTATATATTGTAATGTTATTCTTGATTAATAAATAATTAAAAAAAAAAATTAAAAAAAAAGTGATTTTATTCAAATTCAAACTGCTGAAAGCAAAAGAGAAAATATGAGCAAAAAAATCAATGAAATATTAAGTTTTCGTTTAAACATATTCGATCGAATGTTATTTTTTAAAGACGTTGTGAATTTAGTGAGGTTCGTGTTATGTCTGTGCATAATATATTAAAGATGCTGCAGCTTCTTCTTATAAATAAATTTTCATGATAATTATATTGTTCTTAGGTATATAAAATATGTTAATCTAAAATTAATATTTTGTAGTAGGTTTTCTTTTGTTTCTTGCACTGTTCCAACTCATTGCCTAGGTAGGCTGTTGGGGTCGGCTCTTCTCGTTCTCAGACTGTACCGTCTTCCGTTTTGGGTATCGCTTTCATCCAGGCCGTTTCTCTGTAATATTTTGAAGCATTGAGTCATCCTGGAGTTCTTTGGTTTTCCTCTGGATGACTGTCGACGAAGCTCCATAGATATTGCCTGATTCACTGTGTGGTCTGGTGGTCTCCGTCTTTTGTACCCATACCATCTCAACTGTCGTTCACCCGGCTTACTGTTTATGTCCGTGACACCCAATATCTTTGGTGACACCCATGCTATCACGAATGCGTGAACGACTATAAGGTCTCTGATATCTCGGCGCTGATCAAGGGATTTAAGGTTAATGGGGAAATAGTTTTCATCATTTCGCACTCGATAAGCGACATATTTCATGAAATTTTTCTGTCATGTGTTTATGTATGGGTAAGTATTCAAACAATCCAGTTGTCTAAAATTCAGACCTTTAAAAATCGAATTTAGCCAGGACTCACACCTCTCGAGATCCACGTAAAAACATTAGGTGAGAACTCTCATAGTTAGTTAGCTAAATTATCAACAGATGTCCGGAAGGTACAAAACTGTGACTAGCCAAGGAGATTTTCTATAAATGACGGTTTTTTAAAAGGATATACTCTCTTTCCTCTTCGTCGCTTCGCTGAAACTACATCTAATTAACTACTCCTTGGTCTGTCTCGGGTAGTTTTGTATCTTCCGATTATAAAAAATGTAATTGGAAATGATAACAAATAAATCAAGAGTTCCTTAGAATTTGTCCTGAAGATGAGTCTTTATTTTACCGGTTCCTTACCTTAAAACTTTACACCAGTAATCTATCGCAGACTAGATGTTGTTTAGATACGAAATTACGTACATAACGTATTTTTTTTTTCAACAAACGTCAAGGTTGCCGCAATGAAATTAATAGTTTCACTGGCTCCGGCAATTCGAATTCTGTGTGCGGAATCATGTAAAAAAAGTCAGACGAACAGCCATAAACTTTGGAAAACATCGCGTGCCGCAGTGGTGTCGATATTAACCAATTTACATTGTTTTATGACTACAATGCCGAAATATTAGTCTGACACGATAAAGCTTTCGCGAGAAAATTGAAAGGTGTAAATAATTAATTTCACTTTCAGATTTGAAATTTTGCATTAATTTGAAAGCTCGATCCAATTTCATAACAGACACCGTTTTATGGTTGTCTTAATTTAATTTAAATACCGCACAAGGGTCCCAACTGTACGAATGGGGTTAAAAAGTTTATTTTCCTGATTGTGATCATTGTACTAAAATATTTAGTTAGCGTAGTTATTGATTTGAAAAACTGCACATTCCGGAATGGTTCCAATTGTCTATAACGTCATTACGACAGAGAAACCGTCACTGGCTGGTTAGACGGCTGTCACCGACGTTGTTCGGCGTGACGTCATCGCCGCCGAATCCACGAATGAAAACGAACTTGTGGTTTTGGAGGAGATCAATCGAAAATGGTACATTAATCGTTATAGAAAATTTATTCAAGATCAAAATACATTTAATGTCGGAATTTTTGTCGAGACTGAAGGGAGCGGGGAAGGGAGGGTGATGAGAAAGCAAAGCTTATGAAGTAGGTACCTGGCTATTCAGATCTGGCAACGATTCTGGATGGTGGTCTTTCACCAAGGGAACTCGGGAGGGGGGTTCGCGGGACGGGGGAAGCGGGAGACGGGAGTGGGGAGAGGGAAGGTGGAGAAAACGGAGTGGGAGCGCGTGACGGGAAGGGGACGCTGGAGAGGAAGGGGAACGGGTCGAATGGGAAAGGACACGGAGGGAGAAAAAATTCTTTATTAAGTGGCATAGCAACCCATGCCGGGAACTCGCTAGTTCAATCTAAAACAATTTGGTTAGCATATTCGTTTGCATCGGTTAGGACTTGATAATCTCACGAATTGCTGATTGACTTCATCAAAACAAAAACTATTTTCATTTAGAAAATAATACATACATATGTATATATATATATACATATACGAGTATATATGTACATATATATGCTAGTTTCCTTGTGATTTGGACGACACAATCAATTAAAACACAATTAGGTTTCTCTATAAGGATAAACATAACCTGTAAGGAAATAAAACGACATTTAATGTTATTAATCGTAATGTCGATTCCTTAATCACAATCACGATAGTAATTACTTTTAATTATTGAAATTAATCTTATCAATTTGCTTTATCATAGCTTTATCATTTAATTATCCATAGACTATAAAATATTGAGTCGACAGTCCACATATAGCCACAATGACGAGTCAAGATCGGCATTGTTTTAAATTAAAGAAAATTATATTTTTCTCTGCATGTATATATAATGATTAAAGTAGTACTCCAGTCAAGATGTACATCCGTGCTTGCAAAAGGTCCAGTCATTCTGAATTTTTTGTATGTTGTTAGGACCTAAACCAGTATTAAAAAAAAAATTTTGCAATTTCGAAAATGCTGTGCGAGCGGCGGTGGACCCAAAAAACCAGGAAATTTTCGGATTTTTTTCAGTTTTTGCTCAATATCTCAGTGAAGGAAGGGTCTGACTGGTATAGTCAGTATGGATAATTTTAAAGAAGACTAAATTTGCTACAATTTGACACCAAAGCAAGCTATATACAGTCATTGGTTTCCAAGATACAGTTCTTCGAAAATAGGCCACTTTTTTCAAAAGGTGAAATTTTTTCAAAATGTTCACTTATTTTGTAAAATATTTTCTAAAACACGCATCCCACGTCAAATATTACATCAAATAAAGTTGTAGTAAATTCAATTAGCTTTCATTTAAGACTAAAATGATATCTGTAGATCTAACTAAATAAGAACGCCAGATAACCAAAAATAGTCATAAGTGGGTTTTGGAGGAAATGCAAATAAACTGTTCTCACGTCTTTTTATGGTTTTATTGTGCTGTGAAGTAAATCCATGAGACTAATCCATGAGACCATTTATTGTGCTGTGAAGTAAATCCATGATGCGATCCATGAAAACCAAGGAAGGGGAATCTCCGACAGTGTTCTAGCAAGGTGGACAACAGGAACGGTGTTTATGTTGAACATTTGTGAAGAACTGGAAAGTTTTTGCAGCATCTCATGTCCTACTGGAGAGCAGCATGTAGACATGAGACCTTCTCGAATCATCCAAGATAATAATGATGTGGAAAAACTAAAAAACTGGTTTGCTCTCCACTCTCCACCCTCCATTTCCCAAAACTGACAGTTTGATTTCTATCAGTAGTGGTTTACTGGCAGGTCCTGAAATTAATTGCCACACAGCCCAGAGAGTTGGAAGGGAGGGACTCATGAAAATTGTGGGGCAAATGTACGACAAGGGAGTAATAAAACGGAAAAATAAAGTATCACGCTGGCATCGACCACTTCAACCATCAAACTGCCGGACAAGAACAGAAGAGTGGCTGTGGATCCGCACATAATTTTCCAGCGAGCGTGTATTGCAAAGCAATGTGAACAGGATTTACAGGATGACTTCAAGTTTGAGTTGGCCCTGTTCCCGATGTCTCTGGTCAATGAACAAGGGATGCGCAAGGGCACAAAATCTACTCTGTAATCTGCCTTCACTCCTCTTTCCAGCCACACGCCGATAGATGCCAGCACTCACGTCATTTTGGATGGTGGCTACTTCTTGCACAAGGTCGTGTGGCAGCGAAAGATCACGGTTCGAGCACTTTTGGAGCATTATACCACCTACGTCCGAAACCACATTGGGAAGAACGTCTCCATCGGTTTTGACGGCTACCCCGAAGATGCTACAAAAAAAAACACCAAAACAGCGGAACGACTCCGGCGCTACGCAGCTCATCCCAGCTTATAACTCTTCTCTGTGACGCCTTTCAGAAGGAAAGAGTAGAAGTGGCTGTTGCCGAAGAAGATGTGAATCGAGGGATCGTCATGATCGTGGGAGAAGACGTCGACCTGCTCGTTCTTCTCTCAATGGTTTAGGCGCTGAAGGGACAAACATCTTCAGAAGAGCACGAAGGGTGAAGCTGGTTGCTGACACTACTCTACGACCTCCTGCAACCACCAGGGCTCCCGGCGATTACCAGGAACGGCACTATTCACCCACGCGTTTACCGGGTGCGATACCACCTCAGCATCGTTTGGCCAAGGAAAGACCAAAATCACCACACTTCTGAGCAAGAGTGAACCACTTGCTGAGCAAGTGGAGGTATTCCTTCAGCCAGACTCCACCACACAAGCCGTGAGTGAAGCAGGCATCAAGTGCTTTGTGGCTCTATATGGGGATGAGATCGCGAGGGATACTTTGGATTTCCTGAGGTATAAGACGTTTGTCACTTCAACAAGCATAAACCTCGCCCATTTGCCACCGATGGAAGATGCCACAGGCCACCATGCAGCAAGGTGCTACCTCTAAGTGCAGAAGTGGCGGGGAGTCAACTTGAATCCCACTGAATGGGGGTGGAAGCTGTCTTCTTAAGGACTCACCCCCATCCTCACCACGATGGATCCCGCACCTCCTGCCCTTCTGTGAACAATTTCATGTAAATGCAAGAAAGGGTGCTCTGGGAGCTGCTCGTGCAGAAAGGCTGGGCTCTACTGCTTAGTCCTCTGTCAGTCATGCGATGACAAATTGTGCATTAGCATCCCGGATGTGGAGCTGAAATGCTCGGATGATGAAGATGACCCGACTACAGACTGGGCGCCTCTCCCAGTGTCCATCACATATATCGAGACACCTTCTTCGTGCGAGCCTAAGCCCGGGCCATCTAAGATAAAAAGAAAGACATGATTTGGCAACCAAGACACAATACCTACATGATTTATATTAGTTTTATTTTTTGGGTACATATAATTTATCCTTATAGTTAGTACCATGATGTTTGTACAAGCATTTTTGTATGTAGATATATAAAATAATGTTTGAAGATGACGTAATTCCCGATAGATTTATTATCTTTTCTTTTTTTCATCAAAATTTTTTTAACAAAAACAAAACAAAATTGTAACAAAACCATAAAAAGACGTGAGAACAGTTTATTTGCATTTACTCCCCAAAACCCACTTATGACTGTTTTGGTTATCTGGCGTTCTTGAGAGAACCGTTAGGTATACAGATATCAATCTAGTCTTAAATGAAAGCAAATTAAATTTACTACAACTTTATTTGATATAATATTTGACGTGGGATGCGTGTTTTAGAAAATATTGTACAAAATAAGTGAACATTTTGAAAAAATTTCACCTTTTGGAAAAAGTGGCCTATCTTGGAAACCAATGACTGTATATAGCTTGCTTTGGTGTCAAATTGTAGCAAATTTAGTCTTCTTTAAAATTATCCATACTGACTATACCAGTCAGACCCTTCCTTCACTGAGATATTGAGCAAAAACTGAAAAAAATCCGAAAATTTCCTGGTTTGTTGGGTCCACCGCCGCTCGCACAGCATTTTCGAAATTGCAAATTTTTTTTTTTAATACTGGTTTAGATCCTAACAACATATAAAAAATTCAGAATGACTGGACCTTTTGCAAGCACAACCCCCTTTTCATGTTTAACTTGACTGGACTATAGGGGGTTTTTATCTAAAATTAAATCGTAAATTAGATTCGCGTAAAAATAAATTATCGTAGACAGTTTTAAACATCGTGATGGCGGTTTGGTACAAAGAATCACGTTCCTCTAATAAAATCATAGACAAAACGTGTAATACTGGTAATATCCGTGCTAACGACCTATATACGGATCATGTGCTAGCTCAACTAAAGAGCAACTGATATATAACAGGAAAACTTATTTCATATGCAGATGATACTGCAATTATATTCAAAGCAAATTCATGGAATGGACTTGAAACAACTGCTAATCATGATATCAATATCTTAAAAGAAAACGACAAAAATTTATTAACATTAACATTGAAAAAATCTATTATATACTTTTTAGTATAAATAACACAAAATACCTCCTATCGCCGTAAATATCAAAATTCATTCAAAAAAATGCGCCACTAAAATATTAACATGCCAAAATAATTACAGTCTATGCAAAGCAAATAAAAACGAAATAAAATATTAGGTCCTTACATATGAAATTGGCGTTTTGCCGTACTGGCAACTTTGATCTCAAATATCTTCTCTTTGGTTAGGAATTCCAAATTCAAATTTATACAGCTATTTACTCATGTATTTGTGTTTCAAAAATTATAATTCATTTGTTTTTTCCTTAATTGTTTTTTTTCCTTGCGTCACTTAGTTTACAAAATGGAAAACTTGAATAATCGCGTTATTTACGAGTACGAGTTCCACCGTGGCACCAGTGCTGCAGAAACGGCTCGAAGGATTAAGAGGAATATAAACGCTAGAAATATTTCGAATCTAATGCCTGCAAAATTTTAAAATCGAGCGTCTTTTTGCACGAGGCTAGTAAGCGAAAAAAAGGTTTTTATTTATTTTGTGCACAATTTTATAAGAACGAAAAAAAGTTAGAACATGGAAAACCTTAAAAATAGTCTTAGCCATACAGGGGTATTTTTTAAAAATTGTTTCTTGTATTACTTCATAGTTAAGTCATGAAAAAATATTTTTTTTAGTGGTTTACGCTTATATTTTTTGTTACGTAAATAATAATTTGATTGTAATTCCAATACATAGAAAAGCTAGTAAAAGCTTCGATTAATCCGTACCATATTTTTTTGATGTTCATACTGTAAGCCGATTCGTCGTAAAGATTAATCAAAATAGTATCTAAATAGGATTTCACGTATATACTCATCTTAATGATGTGTATGGCGACGGTGCTGCAAAAGAAAACACAGTGCGTTTTTGGTTCAAACGTTTTCATTCTGGAAATTTCGACCTGCAGAACAAGCCCCGTGGACGGCCGGAGACCAAAGTTAATAATGAAGAATTGTGGAAGCGGATCCATCGCAAACCACGTCCGAGTTAGCTGCAGGCTGCGGTGTTAATGATAAAACTGTTTTAATCCACTTGAAGCAAATTGGGAAAGTGAAAAAGCTTGAAATGTGAGTACCTCACGAATTGAGTGAAGCAAATCAACAAACGCGCGTTAGAATGCTAGATCACACACTGCACAATAGACGGCTACCAAATTAGAGGAGCTTCAATTGGAATGTCTAAGACATCCACCGTACTCTCCGGACCTTGCCCCAACAGATTACCATTTTTTTTCGAAATTTCTTCTTGCAAGGGAAAAAATTCAACTCCGATGGGGCAGTCCAAACCGCCTTCAATGATTTTATTGATTCCCGTCCGAATGTTTTTTTTAGTAAAGGGATCGATGAACTACCTATTAGATGGAAAAAGTGCAAAGATAGCAATGGTACATACTTTGATTAAATAAAAATATTATATTAAAAAAATCGACTTTATGTTCCTCCCATACAAAACACCAATTTCATATGTAAGGACCTAATATTTGGGTGTAATAATAAATAATAACCTTAAGCGGACAATTCAAATTACCAATATTATAAATCGATTAAGAAAACTCATACACATATTTATTAATTTAAGAAATATACTTAACTTAAAAATTATTAAAAACATATACTACGCACTAGTTCATTTAATAATACAATACGGTATCGTTGCGTGGGGAGGAGCTTACGAAACCCCAATTTTGCCACTGGAAATTACTCAAAGACTAATAATCAAAATTATTACTAACAAACCATCAGATTATTCAACCTCTCACCTTTTTCAAGACTTTCAAGTCCCACCTCTAAAAAATACATATATAAAAATACGCTGCTTCAAATACACAAAGACTATTCTAAGAAGTCGCACCACGCAATGGTACGCGTAGAGAGCAGTAGGCAAAACACAGTGGGTCGCTTAAGTACGCCATTACGTGCATACCAGTATTGCACAACACTGCTACACATACAATGGAGTGGTGTGGTTTAATCAATGGAACTGAGATTGGAACCTGACTATAAAAAATTCAAAATTCAAAAAAATATCGGCCCTTAGCGAGTTTATAGTTTCTATGCATATTGAATAATTGCTTGGCTATTTTGGTTGGATTTGGATCGTCCGCGAGATCTTTAGACTGTCCATTCCTGTGTTATCTCACTTTAATTTCGTCCTTAACGAAAAAGTTTAGTTTTAAATGTGTTTACTGGTATTTTACGCTACGAGCAAAGTTGGAATGCGTGGAAACTTTTTCTAATTAAAAGCTAATTCTTCCAATTTGTTTACGACTGTCTTCATTCCATAAATTATTATCAGGCCGAGAGATGTTATCCATCGTCATGACTTTAAGTGATAATTAACTTTTAAAGTTGGCAAAGTGTCATTTACAAAAAAAATTAATTTATATGTCGCATCTTGCGTAAGATTTTTTTTTACAAGAGTTCGTTGGCATTCTATAACAATCGTATGCATTCATTCAAAATTCAACGCATAATGTGGGCGGGCGTTTTAATTTTGAATTGAAATGCTATTTCTCAGCAAATAGTTTTTTTGGACGATGAACATGTTTTTACATGAAAATACTCGTATTCATCAGCGAGCTATAATCGTAACCGTTGCAGACACAGGACTCTAGTGCAGCAATCGATAATTGGCGACCTGCGGGCCAGATCTGGCCCGCAACACGTCACGGAATCAATAATTCGATTAAAAATAAATTAAATTATTTGTTTTATCTTTTTGTGTTAAAAAAGCAATTCTTTTGTTTTGTTCCGGTTTACCACCTTCTTCCTTCTTATATTCATGATATAGTGTCAATTCTTAATAATAATAATACACGTAAGGTTTATATTTTTTTTGTTCATATCATAAAATTTAATGTAGATCTGAATCTTTTTTTAAATTATTTTTATTTTTTATATGAATACCGCACAAGAGTCCCAACTGCTCCCGTCTGAAGCCAGTGAGACTATGGCATCCCGAATTGGGGTATGTTGTGAGGCTGAAGGTAGTGGGGAGGGGTAGGAGATAGGGAAGAGGAAGGTCGGGAAGTACCTGGCTATTCAGATCTGGTCACCAAACACAGCTAATGCCATTTCAAGCAACGTTTCAATTCTGAATGGTGGTCTTACACCAGGGCGATACTGAGAGTATCTTCCACCTGGGAACGTGCCACAAAAAAACTATATATTATATTAAATTAATAAATTGTGAAATAACACAAATTAATCAAATAAAATTTATTTGCCACGCCGGGATTCGATTCCGCGACCTTCGGTGTGCGAGTCAAGAGCCTTACCGCTGAAATGGAATCTTTCAGTTCAATTTTCGTCCACTTCCCGAACTACCGAAATGTGTGAATTTTCGCAAACGTGATAAAAATGATTACAATACAATACATACGATAACAAAAATTAACGAATATTAAAGTTTTATTTTCTTTATAAGTACGTGATTAGCGTTTTTTTGTCTTTCAAAAAAAAGGTATAAAACCTTTTTTTTTACCTGCCCACGCCCTCACTGTGCCATTCAACGCCCTGTAATTTTCTCAGGGTCTTCCACTGTCCCCCTGAAAGTCTCAAACGCTCACAAGGGGGGTGTTATCGCCCACGTTGAGAACCTAAACGCTGCGACTTGCATACGCAATCAGTTTGTGCAAAATCTTGTGCGGTGTCCACACGACAGCGACTTGCATGCTCAAGCAGTCTGTGCATTTCACGCATTTGCATGCTCAAAAAGCTAGTTATTTTGATTGTGACCAAGAAAACCATACCCAGAGTATCTGAGTTCCTAGGTCTATGATTACGCCAGAGTTGTAGTCTTATGACTTCCCCAAGATCTTTCGGAGGATACGCGCTTTACAGAATGTAACAGCACATACCCGAAGAATTTTAACCAGCGATTATTTTTTGGAGTACAAATAATAGTTGTCATTGTGCTGTCTGTTTTTTCATACATATAAAAAATCAATCATACGTCGCCACTGATCACACTGCTGCCACGTCGCGACGAAGTGCTTATCACGTGACTCGATAGTCTATACACGACTATTGCGACGTGTGATGGAAGATGTTTTTAATTGAAAAAAAAAATATCATCGGACATCTACATTTTTTACTCTAAATATTCTCAGGAAACGTTGGTTATAATTCTTCGGACACATCATGTATATGTGAAAATAAAAGATTTGTTTCCAAAATTATTTTAGTTTCCCTTATACCAATCTTACCAATATATCTGTCGCGACACAGGTATATCCTAGTGAGACAGGCATCGAAAAACCCAATGTAAATATACTTTATATGGATAAAAAAATGATAAATAATACGAAGTACACTAACTAATTTGTCTGAATATGGGTAAACCTACTTAACGTGCTGCTCATATGAGACAGACATAATTTGACCATAGCGACGTTAAGGTCAAATTAAGAGATTCGGCCGAGTTTCGTTAATTTGTCATGGATCCGATAATCAGAACCTAACCAAATTCTCATCAAATTACCCTCGAAGATCCTTCCCAATAAAAAAAGAATCATCGAAATCGGTGGGCGTGATATTGAGTTATTCGTAAATTTGTCGCGCACACTGAATGCAAATTTAAGACTTATATGGTTTTCTCATGTTACTATTGTCGGAACTGGACCAAATTAAAATGGGACTACACGGGAAGCACGAGCTTTCAAATAAAAAAAGAATCATCAATATCGGTTCACCCAGTCAAAAGTTCTGAGGTAACAAACATAAATTAAAAAAAAATACAGTCGAATTGAGAACCTCCTCCTTTTTGAAGTCGTTTAAAAACAGTATTATTTCTTAAACTGTACTACCTACATATTTTTTATTTTAAGTATTTTTCCTATAAGATGTGTATTATTAACAAATCTTGCGTAGATCTAAATAAAAAATTAATAAAATTTATTTTTAATTTTTAAATTTATGAGTAAAATATCAAATGTGTATCACCCTATGCACCCGGGCACCCCTGCTAAGTCACCAAAAGTAACGAACCAATCGAGGTGACCTACAGCAGGAGGTGTTGATAATCCAATAAATGAATCCCTGGGCGGCGGAATCAAATATAACACTAAATATATATTATCAAATATGTTTGATCTGTCTATTATCACATGTTTGTTAGAAATGCTTTTTCAAAAAAAAACCCACATAAGAACTCTATCTATGAATACGTATTTTTTTATTGATTGCTTTGAAAAGGAGTTAATATTTATTTATTTTTATTACATAGGCCTCTTCATTACTTTCCAGTTTGTTTTTGTTGACTTGATCTAGTTTTTTATTTGTTTTTGAAACTTAGGTTGAATAATTTTATACACTTTTAGTCCTAAGTAATACCAACTGTATAATTTGTTTTAAAATAGTCCTAGTCTTGGTCCTGGGTTCGAGCCCCAGAGGTGCCAATATCTTTTTCTGATTTTTCTGTCTACATATTTTCGATTGAGTTTCGCTAATATTGTCTTCATTTAATTAAATTAATAAAAAAAAACAAGATTAGGCCAGGTCTTCTTATTCATGTGCAATTTGTGCAGATCGTTTGACATTCTATGTTTTAAGAAGCTTTCTAAATTGTATGTGCCTACTAACTGTAGTGCTCGATAAATAATAATGTATACATCGATCGTCCGGTTGATTAGTCAGACATCTCCTTATACTAAGTTTTGAGTTAATGAGGAAAGCAATATTAGAATGCTCACCCAATATTATTTACATGTGTCTGTGTTTTACATTTTATTAAACTTTATTAGCTGACCTGGCCGCGCGTTGCTGTGGCAAATAAAACACAACGTCATCTACTGGATGGTTACCCAACCTTCATAACCAACGCAGTCTTTGAGTTTATCGCAAAGAGACAGACAGATGCCGCGGAGGACTTTAATTTATTATATGTAGAGATGGTGTGAAAGATTATAATAATGTGCAAAAAATGCTTGAGGTAACTAACGTATTTAAGTTAATAAGGATTAATACTGTATCCGTCTAAATAACTTTTCAATTACTGCAATGTTTGTGACCAACAGACAGACAGACAGACAGACGGACAGACGACGCGGAGGACTTTAATTTATAATATGTAGAGAAGAGACGATAGAGATGTAGAGATAGAGATAGAGAAGAAAAGCTATTTCCTACTAGTTACTCAGATTTATGTATTTCACTATAAGTTTTTCTGCATTGTAATTGATTTTGTGGCGTTTGTGAGGAATCTGAGTGTTGTACCAGATAGAGGGCACACTTTTACGTATAACTGCATACTCAAAATTCGATTTTTCGGAGATGTCTGACTAATCAACTGAACGATCGATATACTTTATAGGCACGAAATAGAACTCAAAACCTTACAACTGAGCACTAGATGCGTAGACGACATAGACTATAAATTTTTATTTTACATCAAAAGGCGCCAAAATTGTTGGTGCTCAGGCGCCATTTGGCTCAGAGCCGGGACTGCATAAGATATTATCGCGTATTTTAAATGTTACACTGCTCAATAATTGTACATTAGTCCAGTCTGGTGAATCAGAGCTGCAGTGTTAAGAGATTTACATGTCTACTATTGTCGGGAAGTTTCTTCGGCCCCGTGTGTAGTGAATCACTATTGGTGATGTCGCCGTTTAGGCAAAAGTCACCAAATCATTTGGATGGGGTTCTAACTTCACTTTACCTTGTCCCGAGATATGAGGTATCAAAGTTAGCAAAGAAGATTTCTCATAATCTATTTACCAATTTCCGATTTTGATGTTGAATATTGTGTAAAGTAACATCTGCCGGATCTGCCCTGATGGTGGAAACTTTTTTATTGGACCTCACCACTTTCCCAACGGCGTTTTAAGGAAACATATGGTTTCCGCCTTCACCGCACACGTCAAGACCCTACTTTTTTTTTTTGAACAAAGCTACATTTATTTGAACGACTCTGGACCCTCCAATGTCCGTGCATATAGGGTAAGTAAGCAGTATGCAAGTACTTACATTAAAATTATACAAAAAGTAAATAGAAGTGGCAGCCCGTGGAATAATTCTTCTGACATAGGTAACATAAAAAAAGAGATAATAGTGTTAGTAAAAGAAAAAGAAAAATAACGGCTATAACCAGTTGAAGAAACCTTCTGAAAATAAAAAAAATGAATGAAGAAAAAAACAGTTATATCATTATGTTATAATGTAAGTAATTACTATAATAGCAGAAAGAAAATAAAATATATTAAAAGAAAAGAAAAGCCAGAGAAAGTATTCCATAGACCACCGGGCAGTCCCAATGAGAATGCGAATAGCTATCGGCCCAACCGCAGACGATGCTCGAAGTCCGCGCCCTTTAGCCGGCTCCCCGATTTTGCCCCGAAGAAATGTATTTGGGAGAGAAGGGGAAGTTTTTGAAACCTTGAGGAAAAGATGAGCGCCGGGTTACCGGAGGGGGGACGGAAGGGCATCGAGACCGCGTGGTGACGCCTCAGGCCTTCGCATGTCGTTGGGGGAGTCGCGGGCTGATGATGGACACTGCAACGCTGTCCGAAACGATGCCTAAAAAAGGGGGTAGCGCAACACGGCATAACACTCCAATAAAAAATAATGAAAATACTTTTGGCCTTGAAAATCTAAAAACGTATCTGTATTGGTAATAGGAAAACTAAACAAGTTGATTGACTATTTTAAAAACTTGAGAAATATTTTAAACATATGTGATATGAAAAATATATACCTCACACTAGTACAATACATAATGGAATACGGCATTATTGCCTGGGGCTGTGCCAGTAATATACATGAATATACTGTTTATATACTCAGAAAACCCCTTATAAAAGTAATACTTAAATTACCAATACTAACACCCACTTCAATCATATTCGAAAAATTCCCAGTGCTGAAAATTCAAAAATTATATTCAAAACAAATACTAACACTCCTTTACAAGAACTTAACTACATTTAACACTTCACAAAATTCTCGCAATACCAGAACAAGACATGCTCACCAACCACAAATACCAAAAACAAACACATCCTTTGGACCAAAACACTACAGATACCAGGCTATAAAACTATACAATTCTCTTCCTACACAATATAAAACAACTAATATTATTGAATACAAAAAACACATACGGAACCGGCTACAATCCTTATAACTTTTAATTTATAATATTGTCGAATTGAAGTCGATTTTTGTATTTTGATTTTTATTGTTTCTCTTTCTTTATATTAACTATGAACACTCTTTTGTTTTATTATTCACAATTTATAATTTACAACTGAAAAATGTCCTCTACAACACAGGTGAACTCCTAGTGTGGAGGACATATATTATACCTCTGTAAAGTAAATGTACTAAGAATAAATAAATAAATTGTGTGAAATATTTTAATTGAACATATTTTAAAGGAACATATTTACATAGGACGGTACTTAATATTTCAGAACATACCTAAACATGCAAATAGAACCAGCTAGGGTATAATAATTCATTGCACAAGGTACTAATTACTTTCCCTAATCCAACTGAAAGCTAGGGTCACGTTTTATTTAAAAATTTTCCAAGAAATATGACAAACTAAAATACATTAACTAAAATTGTTAAATAGATTACGGAAAATCGTCTTTGCAAACTTTGAAACATTAAAACATTGTAAGGCAAGGTTAGAATCCTATCCAATCAAAGTGAGAACCATAATGCGCCTTATAATAACAATCAACTGTCAGATACAAACAAAATAGAGAGTGTAAGTGATGTTAGAACCTTGTAAAATAAATGATTATTTAAAATGCTTGATGTTAGAACTTTGTCATACTACTTTATCATATCTACGAAAATACAACACAGATAGTTCTGAACATTATTTTGGCTATAGAAATGAGCAAAAGAAATGCTTTGGCATTTAATGGTCATTTTTGAAAAAAAATGTCAGTTAGGACTTTATCCAAATGAGGTGAACTACATTTATTTAATGTTTTGTTAAAATTTTATACGGGCGTATTATTCTTGTCGTAAATAAAAAAAAAGATCTGTGATACTTAATTAATCAACGTGGAAAGTATACATCTCCAACGAAACGGGCAGTAAAAAATTTAGAAAAATTAATATTTTTTGTTTTATGATGTCTTATTACAACGCCGTTTCCGTGAAAGTAACATTTCAGCCTTTATAACTAACTAACTAACCATCACGCCGTTTCCCTCAGGGGTAGACAGAGAGGACGGGCCCCCAAACAGGCACACATTAATGCATCGCCTTATACATGCTCTTCTATTAAGGGTCGACCGAGATCTCGGTCTCGGTCTTGGCATTCTCGGCTACAAATTTTACCGAGAACTCTGTCTCGGTTCTCGGCGAAAAATCGCCGAGATTCTCGGCCATAACCGAGACCGTTATAAAAAGGTGCGGTATAGGATAATGGGATTCAAATCTACCGCGCGCGTCCACATTCGTCACTTGGTGTCACTGCGTGAGAGAGCTGTCGATTGTGATGAAAATTTCTACCAGCACCGCCTACCAGTGTAGCAAGTGAACAGCTCTTTAGCAGAGCTGGTCAATTATACGTCATGAGGCGACACTCTTTGAAGGGTGAAAATGCAGAAAAAATGCTTTTTATGTGCTACAAAATCATGTTGTTCAAATTTTGATTATTAAAACTATTTAAAACAAATTAATATTACATTCTTAAATATACTATATTATGCAAAAATAACGCATTTTAATTTTTTTTCTCAATTTTCTATTCTCGGTCTCTGCCGAGATTTTAATATATTCTCGGTCTCGGTCTCGGCCGAGAACAAAAAACTTGTCTCGGTCTACCCTTATCTTTTATTATTCTGACTTTTGACATTGACTGACTCAAGCACCTGATTCACTTAGTTGTGCCATGTCTTCCTCGGACGTCCCCGACTTCGTCTACCATTCACATTTGCGTAATATATTCTCCATACACGTCTTTATAAACGTCTGCAAAATAAAATATTTGAATAAGTGGTTAATGTATAATGTCTGAATTTAATTACATTACAATCTTTTGGCAGCCGAATCAGAAAATGCAACGAGGCTTGTGCTATATTAGTTCGATCATAAATTATTACAGTCTTTCCCATATTGAACTTTGAAATATAGGTTAATAGGCATTTAAAATGTACCTATGTAAATCTTTGGTTTCCTAAAAACATAGGCAGATACCACACCCGTACAATGTGAAAATTATTCCTTTTGTTAATTTCGGTAATATTGTTGCGTATCTGCTCTAATTAGTTGTTTGGGTTAAATTTAATTGTGCGATGTATAGCTGTGCACTTCCATATATCTATTACCAGAATAAAAGAACAGAAAAGAAAAGTAAAAATGTAGAAAAGTAAAACTACGTTTTAGAAGCTTGCCAATGGGTGCTGTTTATTGAAAACCTAGTGCCTTCCATTGATATGCTTGGTTTTACTCTAGGTGACCAGATTAGGTATGGGGCTCCATCGAAGTGAGTCAAGCTAGCCTCTCAGAAGCTGGGCGTACTGTTTAGAACTGCAGATAGTACCCAACTGCGGATCCTGAAAGAATCACAAGAGCGCCCCATTGTTGAATCTGGAAGCCACTTCTGGAGCCCCAAAATGCTTGGAAGAAACCCTTGAATATGTGTGGAAATGGGCGGTCCATTTGATAAATTTTCCTACCAACAAACGGTTTGCAATCTTTAGAGCATAGGCATCAGGTTGGAATGCTGTGGTTGTTCTATTCTTTATCATGTATTCTATTGGAGGATGCTCCGAGGAACTAGTGCCATTGATGCCTTCGGCACTGGTCCATAGTCGGGAATCGTGCCAAACGAGCGCCCAACATTTGTACATGTTTGACATTTTTCATACGAGTACGGGTCATTTCTACGAGTAACGATCGGCTGTGTAACGATTTGCCGGCCTCTGTGTTTGCTCCCTCCTTCCCAACCTCAAAAGACCCTCTACACTGCATCCTCAAAGATTAAGAAGCCCTAGGTAAAAATATTTTTCTTAAAACCTCATTTGTGAAGATACGATTTTAGATTTTCACAGTATTTTTGTTATTAGTTTTTGGGATATTATGCCGTGTTGCGCTACCTCCTTCTTTAGCCAACGTTTCGGACAGCGTTACGATGTCCATCATCAGGGCAGATGTGTAATAGTTAGGGGTGATGTTTGTACTTATCTACTTAGGAGCGATACCGTGTCGCCAGCTCCACTCCTCTACGAGCTGGCGCTACAATATACTTCAACATGTTTTTTTGCGTTTAGCCTTGATGTAACCGTCAATAACCGGATGCCAAGAACTATTGAGCTTAGCTCCGTCGTCTCTATTAATACTAATAGGATTTTTGTGAATTTCAATTGCTTCCGTAATCAGGCGTGCTCTATGAGTTTTGGGTCTTTCCAGGACCTCAGGGACAAATCCAAAGTAATGGACGGTTTCGATTAAGTGCTCGGCGATTGCCTATTTGTCAGGGTGGTCAAGTTTACAGGCACGAAAGTGTTCTAATATCTCATTTGTGAAGTAAAAAATTAAAAAAAAAAAAAATTACACACTCATACTCATAGAAACACTCATATACACACTCATACTCATAGAAACATATACATGTACATATTGATTAAAAGGTGCAGTCAAACTATTTAAATCAGGAATTCGAACAATACATTACACATCGTGTGGGGGGTGTGAAAATTCTCACGTGAAACCTAAATAAAAGAAACAATAAATTTAATGGGTGTATATAAAGCATTGAATCAAGGCCAGAGCAATTACATTATCCGGGTTTCTTTCTAAAGAAGATTAAAAACTTACAAACATACGACCTACACAACTTTCAAGCCAGTAGGTACTTTTGCAATTACGATCACGCTAGTGGAGAAATTGAATCTAAAAATCCGCGCTTTTTATAACCTATAAATATTTACGCATCTTTATATTTTGCTGAAAAATCTCGAATGACGTAAAACATTGATCTTTGTAGATTTAGATCATGAAGATATGCTTATTTATATCTGAGGCTTAAGAGGAAATACTAGCTGCGTTTTTCCATACAAACGTATTCCCCGTTTATCTCTCTGGATTTTGACCCTAGAGCATAATTTTACATAATATAGATATCGACCACTAGCGTGTCGGTACGTTTTGCTTTTTTTGATAATTTACTTCTTATAGAAGTTAGGACCTTCCAAAAATGAATAAAATTGCCTAATTTAAACGCCGTTAAAAAACGTTCAGTATACAAACTAAACAATTTTTTTTGAAAAAAAGCAAAACGTACCGACATAGAATATTTTCTTTTAATACAGTTAGTGAAAAAAAAATTTAAAATCGGTCCAGTTTTGGAGAAGAAAAATGGGGAATACAAAACATCGATTTCGAAGATTTTATTTAGGTATTTTCGGCCCGACGTGCAGGTGTCCCTTTCGCTCAGTTCTCCTGGGGGGGCCGGGGAACGAGGGTGTTGACAAATACATATAAAGCGAAGTAGTGATGTAACGAATTTTATCGGTAGACTAGTGTTGTCCTTGCCCGAGTAATCGATATTTTTTATTCGTTTTTTTTCTGTTCAGTGACTCATCGCGGTATACCAATACTGACCGAGCTTTCATTCTAAAATTGTGCAAAATTAAAATTGTTTATGTCAAGTACTATAATAAATTTTTAATTTGGGAGGCGTTATAGGTACCATCGCCCCGGGAACCATTTATTGGATACCAACACCCCCGCCACTTGGTCACCCCAAGTGGTCCGCTATGTTTGGTGACTGAGCATGGGTTCCCGGGTTCACGGGTAAGGTCTGCATGGGTTTTGGTGGCGGATGATTTTGTCCACTTACTGCGTGGCGGGCCGGATTGGGAGAAACTGGAAGTGGGAGATCTTTTGATCTCTACAGCCGGACTCTCTCCACCATCATTTCATACTTTTACCTACCCAGAAATTCCTCTCCTTCCTTTCATTAAAAATATCCTCTACACAGCTTCTCCAATGACTTTGCTATACTATAAGGGTATTTAACTTAAAAATAATTTTTATATTTCATTTTATATGTATAATTGCATTTTGTGATATTTTTAAGTAATTAATCACCTCTCCCTTTAATATTTTGTCTATAATTCTCATATGCCTATACTTGTTTGTCTTTTAATATTAATCTTATCCTGACGAAGAGAATACTCTGTTTTCGAAATATGTTGATAATATTGATTACATAAAGCTGTTTTTACAAAGTTATTTGTTCTCATTTTACTAAAAATGACGCCACAAAGATTGGACCCATTTGCAGCATTTCAAGCTGGGTCGCCATAACCAATTCGTTTGTGCAATTTCAATCAATGCATTTCTGTGTTTCTCGAGAACCCTTCTATGGGCTTACACGTCATTAGTACTTTTACGCCAGTTTTTTAAACATTTGTGGTCAAAAACATCCAAGTAGTGTAGTTTTGTAGCTCTAGCACATATGAAGCTGTATGACTTTTTATTATGGTATAATTATTATTATGCATATATCCAATTGTATATCCGCATATACATTATTTGGCTTAATATAGTAACTATGTTATTTTCCACATCAAGTATATAATAAATAGATGCAAGAATGTTTTTTTTGATAAATTAATAACGTATAAAAAAAAAAAAAAAAAAAAAATATATATATATATATATATATATATTTATTCTCAAAACTCTTGAGAAAATATCGTCGTTGCATTCACAAAATATCCCATGTGAGGTTTTCGACCAAATTTTTTTTTTGTTTACACCATTTGATTCACCACGGTTTCCTAAATAATCTGACAAATATATCCCATTTTTTCAAAAATTCATCTTTTTAATCATTTTAGAGGCAACTCTGACCATTACTTGTAATTAATGGTAATTATTTAAAAAAATATACTACATATACTACAGAAATATAAAAAAAATATAAAACTATAAAATTAAAATGAGAAAAAAAGTCTTTTTGTGTGCAAGAATTCGTATTATTTTTTTAACTCAAATTTGTCGCACATAAATTAAAATTACCCAAAGAAATGTTTTTTTAATAATATACACACAGCATCCCCAAAGATGACCTAGGCCCTCAGAGAAATTATTTTCCTCAGGGCCTCCTGTGTGGAGCTCATATAAAAAAATAATAATAATCTCAACAATCTAAAAAGAGTATACTATGCACTAATCCAGTCATTAATTCAATATGGAATTATTGCATGGGGGGGGGGTCATACAACAATATTCTAACCCCGATCAAAGTAATCCAGAAACTAATCATTAAAGTAATCCTAAAGAAACCCTCCACTTATCCAACAGAAACGCTTTTCGCAGATTTCACGGTGCCTCGAGTAGAGAATATCTTCAAGAAAAATGCAATTACCCAAATTTACAAAGATAATATCATCAAAAAATTTTAAACTAAAATCAAAAAGATATGAAGATAACAGCAAAATACCAAAATTTAATACCAAACTAATGCAAAACAATTACATCTATTTAGGAATAAAGTTTTTCAACAACCTTCCCATTGAAATAAAAAAAACCAAAGACATCAATAAACTGAAACTCAAACTTCATCAGGAATAATTAACTAAATAATTACCTGTTTTTCTCATTCTTTCTATTTATTATTAATCTATATTCACCTCTATTTTATTTAGATTTTTCGAATTTCTCCCAAGTGCACAATATTTTAGTATGTAACCGTATCCTATGTATGTACACCATATGTAATTTATATAACTCCACTGTACAATTATACATCTATATTAAATATTAAAATATATATATTTTCTTCAATATTAACTCAGTAGGTAAAGCAAAAATATTTTTTTAATATTTCTATTTAACTGTCAAAAAATTACCAAAAAATTAAGTTGCATCCAAAATCATACGAAATTCATTTTTTTAAGGCCAATATTTCGTAATTTGAAACAAAAATAAATAAAATAAAACATATTTATCAGCACAAGATATTTTCTCTACCTTTTGCTAAAAAAATACATTTTCAATTTATTTGGGTGTTTTGGTCACAAATCCAAATTTAACCCCCCCCCCCCCCCCCCCTCGGCTATTTGTTAGCTTTGGGAACAACTCATATCGATCTTGTGTCTCCCTTACTATTATGTTGAGAAATAAGTTTTAAACGGTGTTCGAAAGAGAAAGAGAAAATATCAAACTTTATATTCAAATTCAAAAGTTAACCACAAAATAATGGAATTGTACACCTTTATAAAACCAAAGTTTATGAAACTTATGGAATTTTGTATCTATTAATTATTTTTACATGAAACAATAAAAAAGTGAGGTGACGGAAATGTTAACAATACATGTGTGTAATAAATATGTACGTGTTTTTATTTTTTTCGTTATCAGTAATTTTAGTTAGAAAAAACGTAAGATGAGTCATTTTAAAAAAAATTATGTGTGCGTTCAAAATTTTTATATTCGAAAAGCAAAGGTTTATTTCGGATTTCAAAATTTAAAAGCGTATTTCATCGCCTTTCAAAAACAATTTTTAGTTTTCGGATACTATCAGAAATATTCCATTTATTTGGATTTTATTGCAAAGCGGAAATATTTCGACCTTATGAAAAAATATGCCCGAGGCCTGAGGGATATGGGTCCTATGAGAAAGGTCAAGTTGCCTTTCCTACGTTTGCTACACAAAATATCATATGTGCATAAAAAGTGCGCACAAAAATCCTGAATGCAAAATTTAAGAAAAAATTGTCGGTTTTAATAAAAAAATGTATATTAAGCCCACTTGTTTTCACCCAAACATGGTATCAAAAATAACTCTACAATTAATGAAAATAAATAAAAATATGGGTCCCCAATTTTTTTTTTTCGGTTTTTTTTATTATGTATCCTAATATTCTAAAATACCCACAGGATATTTTGTGCGCGCAACAACGATAAGTAGCTATAATAGCATATTCATAGGACGCTTACAATAGGACGCCCCTGCGAGCGGTCTTGTCTCTACACATTTGCAGATTGGAACATGCGTGGTCGGCAGAAATAATAATTCGACACGGGTGAAGCGCGTAGCCCACACACACAAGGCCTGCATTCACTCACACATCTATAGCGCGATTCTGACTACTGTCAGAGAGTGAAATAAAAGAGATTTTTTAAAATATCTATTCATAAATGTTCGCAGCGACCGGCAGCGCTCTTAAGAGGAAACCGGTTAGCTTTGTCCGTATATACGTAAACCTCAATTTCCTCACTGGATTTAACACTAGTTAAGAAGGTCCTTGACTGCATAATGAAAAGACAAGGAAACTACATCGCCACCCGGTTGGGCAACGTATTCCTCAATTTTCTAGAGCAAATGTTTTTGTAATATAATATAAATATCAACCACTAGCCAGTCGGCACGGTATGGTCACTTCTTATACGAGTTAGTACCCTTCAAAAATCTTTATTATAAGGAACTCCAGTGAAAAATATTATGGCTTTAAAAAATATGTTCAAATAGACCAATAAACGCTGATTCTGAATATACAAGTTTTATTTAATAATATTAAACGCAGAGTTTTTAAAAAATAATGAAAATTTCCAGTTTTAATCGGGTCGCAAAAACACACCGTCAAGTTGGCATTATTATTTTTTTTTTTATTTTTTTTTTTAAGTTTTCTTTATTCATTGAAAAAATTTTTTTACAAATGTTGGGGATTTTTCGACCACCATGCTAGGCACATGCCCGTGTTGTGGTGAAATTATTGAAATTTTAGTGTTGACGTCACTGTTCTACGTGTCGTGACGTTACCGTAAAGTCATTGTACGGGAATGTATGATATGTCATAAGCCATCATATTAATTTATTCGTTCATTTACGTACCGTTTATAGAGATTTAGTTGTTGTGTTTATTGAAACATTATTTACGCCTAAATAATGTTTCGAAAATAAAGGTACCTCTTATTAGTTTATGTCTATTATTGAAAATATTCAAAAACTACTGCACAAAAAAAATAGTAATGCTTCTTCTAGGGAGAATACTTCGAACAACGGAATTCAAAATGGCGGTAGTTGATCAGCTGATTGCCCAATCCTATAGTTAGTAATTTTTCAGGAGTGATGACGTCACACGATTCACCATTCACACGGTACATCATTTTTATGCTTGTATTTACAATATTTTTGATGCCTGTTTCTCTAGGAAACCTCCCAGTAGAGGTGGTCGTCGATATCCGAAGTGGTTCTGTCAAGATACCATCGCGAGCATTAGGAAGAAACATGCTCTCCATAAAAATCATTACAAAATCGAGCGACATGTCAATAAAAACCGAGCACAAAAATTGGTGAAAAGGCCCATTGTACCTTGGAATGAAGTAAAAATACGAATACAGTGAACAAAAGTGGTAATAAAAGTACTTTATATAAAAGAAAAAAGAATCATATGAAGAAATTACGGAAAAAATTGGCAAAATTCTGATCAAATGTAATTTTTTCCATGAATTTGGAGATGAACTTGTACGCTCATCAGCGAAAGATGATAATAAAATGAAATTGTCAAAAATTCATTAATGAACTTCCAAAAAACTGCTGACCTTTGGTTACTTTGGTTTGGTACGCCAAGTGTTGACAATCACAATAAAAAGGTCATTATTTGTTTTGTTCATTTTTAATTGAGGTATTTTATTTAGTCGTTGGTTTTGTCGTGTTTTTAACCCGAATTTTCTGGGCTCAGTGCCAAATGCCATCGCTCTCTCACGGAGGTCAACGTATTGACTTTTCTCCAAGTGATTTACCGGCAGAATTTTATTTTTTTTATTTCTCCTTAAATTTTATTACAACATAATAATATTGATTTAAATAATACAACGTACTCTCTCCTGATAGAGCAGATGCTTGTGCTTAGGAGAGAAAAACTCATATATTACAACTACTTGAATATTATTTAGAGTGAAGTTAAGTGAAAAGTTAGACTTGCAGATTCATCAAAATAAAATAAATAATTATAATTAATTTTCAATGAAAGCATTTATATTTACCGTGACGATTCACGGTAACGGTACCATGACGGCATAAAAAATACAATAAACATAAGTTCCTTATCACAATATTGCTGCAGCTCTTTCAAAAGATGACACTATGTACACTATGTACGTAGGTCTGTTCCTTCCAAAGGAAAAAAAGTCATCAATTTCACGCATCTCTCTCGCACACCGCTAAAAATATTACTTGTTGACCCCTACCAATACTATTTGCCGTGACGATAATTTTGAAAGTATGGAACATAGTTACAAGGATAATATTAAGGAATTCCAAAAATTCAAAAACGTCAAATGTTAATGCGATGGTTTTGCTTTTGTTCTAAAACATATAATGCTGTCACTCTTTCTTACACATTAAATGACAACAGTTGAAATTGAGATAAACGGTGAACGTATGTCTGCACCCCCCCAACGGAATTATACAATTATTTGCATACATCTCCCTCACACGTATAAATAAAATGAAACGCAATTCCCGTCGCAAAAAGTAGTACTTTGGAGGAAAAAATCACACGTATATTGTGTGTCTTAACATTATTTAATATTTTAGAATAGGAACGTATGTTTATAATTTTTTGCCGCTAGGGTACCGTTGCCGTGAATCGCCACGGTAAACATAACAGCGTTCAATGCGAATTTATAATTCAACATTAATTGGCCTGTTAATATCATTATTTAACACGAGAAGATGAAGAAAATTTTTATAAGATAACTAGCTGATCCGGCGAACTTCGTACCGCCTCAGAATCAAAAACTGTTGTCAACTTATTAGCTGAATTGATCTAAATTGTTTCTCCCTGCGTATACCATACCTTGATCTAAATTGTTTCTCCCTGCGTATCCTTTCCCCTCTCGCGTTCCCTCTCCCTCTCCCCACTCCACTTCTCCCCTTCCCCCGTCCCGCTAACCCCCCTTCCTGAGTTCCTTTCCCCCTGAAACTGTATCATTCTTCGACAAAGAACTACCAACATTACCTTCATTTTCTTTACGCATATTTTTATTGGCTGCTATCTTTATTTATGATTGCAAGATTAAAACCTGAACTAAATACTATCTAGATAGTGTCTTGGATAAATTTTATCTAAAATTATTTTTAATATTCGATCTCTTTTGACTTTGTTCCTGGGTTCGAGAAGTGACCGTGTCTTTTTCTGATTTTTCTCTTTTTTTATTGAGTTTCGCTTATAATGTCTTCCTCTAATCAAATATTACAATTTGAGGTTTAACTCGTTTCAATTTAAAAATTAAAATAAATAAATAGTATTTTTTTAGTTGTTGTACTTATGTATTAGATATGCAGGTGCTGAAGCACGATTGCGACCATACATCTTCTTGTTATTTATATGGTCGACTAGTTAGTTGCTTGCTTTGATATAATATGTACTATCATAGTTGATTTTTCAACAAGGATTTTCATCACAAAGTGGGAGAGTGTGCAATTTTACACCATATTTTACATTATGCTCTAAAGCAGGGGTTCCCAAAGTGTGCGCCGCGGTGCCCTGGTGCGCCGTAGAAAGTAAAGAGGGGCGCCGTGAGTCGATCCTCTATCATTATTCGAAACCACAAATATTCGCGGGTACCTGTAAAGCAACAATTCCTATTTTGAGCGCTCGCATCTTTAAAGGACATACAGTTTGTCAAATAAGAGTAGAAAATATATGAGGGCGCCACTGTTGATAAAATGGCAATACTCATGGTGTTAAAGTAAAGCTGTGTAACCTACATTTTTATAAAAAATTAAAAAGGCATAATGGTGGAAAAAATATTTTTTCATTGCAGTATATATACCCGCCGATCTCAAAATTAGAATTGCATATATGTATATTATTATTATACCTTTGCAATTTTGTGTTAACATAATGAAGAATAACTATAATGTAATAAAATATAAAGCACAGTTTAGAAATTGCTCACATTTATTTAATACTAGATAAAGTACCTAGCGTTGCCTGGGCTTTAGATCATGTCTCTAATTTTAGATCTGAATATATTTAACTCATTCAGATCTAAAAGCAGTGTAACTAAACTCACCATTAGTGATTCTTCCTTTCTATCTATTGTTAAATTCAAATTTATGTTAAAGCAAATCGCTTTATAAATCACCTTTTAATCAAATTTATGTCATGAAGAAAAAATGTTTTTAAAAATGTGGTTTACTGTGTTCTATACATTCAGTGTCATTGCACTTCAAAAAAATATTTGACAGTTAAATTGGTGTTGCCTGTCTATAAATTTAGTAGTTCCAGTTTTTATATTTTCTACTCTTTTTTGACAGACTATAGGTACATACTTGTCGCAGTCGCTCACTCGCCGAAAAGTTTCTACGCGTTGAAAATCGTTGATAACCGCACGGCAAGAACACGTACATTCTGAAACTGTCGGAGAGAATTGCGGCGTTTAGGAAGAAACTGCAGTTGTGGATAAAAAAAAATGAATGAAGGCAGCGGTTAAGATTGCTTCTCGCAATTGTACAAATATGCGGCATCCAATGAACTGGTTGTCTCACAACTTTGCAGGTGATGATGTCGAAAAATTTGCGTGGATCCAAGATCCTTTCCGTGCACAAGGTCCAGCAGTATTCACAACACAAGAACAAGAGAGTCTCATTGAACTCTCTTGCGACAACAGCCTCAAAACTAGATTCACCAGTTCCTATTTGGTGTAGTTTTGGTTATCGATTCAAAATGAATATCCAAATTTAACTTCGAAGGCTTTAAAAATTTTCATTCCTTTTGCCACATCATATTTGTGAAGCTGGATTTTCGACTGTAGCTGTAAACAAGAACAAAAGTATCGCTCAAAGATCAATGTGGAGCAAGAAATGAGAGTAGCAGTCTCAAGTCTTATTCCCAGCTTTGAAAAACTGTGTGGAAATCATCAAGCTCACCCGTCACATTGATTTGACTGAGTATCTATCGTATTTTTTTTCTCAAGTCTGTTTTGTTGTTCTCTGTTCCAATTCTGAATTCTTATAAATATAATAAAACTCAATTTGATATTGTGGATGTTTTAATTTGTGTTCCTATCTACCCAACTACTATTATTGTAGATACCTATTTCTTTCGACTATAATATATATGTAGTCACTATATCTATTCCAAATATTTAATTAAATGAAGACAATATTAGCGAAACTCAATCGAAATCTGGAGACAGAAAAATCAGAAAAGATATTGGCTCCGCTGGGACTCGAACCCAGAACCCTTTTCTTACATGGAAACAGCTCTACCGATTAAGCTACGGAACCCATATTAATTCGGTCACTTTTAACTGTATCATACTTCGACTAAGAACTACCAACATTATCTTCATTTACTTAACGCACATATTATTGGCTGCTATCTTTATATATGATTACAAGATTCAACTCGAACTAAATGCAATCTAGATAGTGTCTGGATAAATATTTATCCATTTTATTTGTAATACGCGACATCTATTGACTTTTTCTGCAAGTCTAGGATGAATATTTATTATTAATTTTTTAAACTTTATGAGTAAAATCTCAAATTATAATATTTAATTAAATGAAGACAATATTAGCGAAACTCAATCGAAATCTGGAGACAGAAAAATCAGAAAAGATATTGGCTCCGCTGGGACTCGAACCCAGAACCCTTTTCTTACATGGAAACAGCTCTACCGATTAAGCTACGGAACCCATATTAATTCGGTCACTTTTAACTGTATCATACTTCGACTAATTGATTTTACTCATAAAGTTAAAAAAATTAATAGTAAATATTCCAAATAGCTTACTAAAGTATGGCTCCGTGACAAAATACTAAGCTTGTAAGTGCGCCGCGGGCTTAAAAAGATTGGGAACCCCTGGGGGCCAAGTCTCTATCTTTTATTGTTTACTAACAGCCTGTTACTTAACATTAATTACGTCACAAACACGTATTTTGACCTTAACGCTATTTTTTGTAGTCTCTATTAATTTCGTAATGCGGAATTTTGTGATGTAATTAATGTTAAGTAACAGGCTGTTAGTAAACAATAAAAGATAGAGACTTGGCCCCCAGCTCTAAAGTATCGTATCCTTCATTGAATTATCGTGGGCATAAAATCTGTACACATGTGCAAGACATCTGATACAATGAATCCTAATGGAATGTGCTTGGATTGACAGAGATGATGCATTTCTGCATCGTGAAACAGTTAGTTTTGCACTGATGATGAAACCCACATGGAAATAATGATAATATTGTTTGACTATTCTAAGCGTGTGGTGCAATAACCCCAGGAGCGATTTATAAAGAGGGAAAGTGAGTTGTTGAAATACTTATTTTATTGAAGCTTGACTTAAAAATAAATTCATTTTAAAGACTTATCAAAGAATCAAGGTGGATTTTTTCTCATACAACTACTTTTTTCCACATAACAGACGAATTCCTAGTATGAAGATAAAATATGAATCATAATTGATCATTACGTCCCGTGGGTAATAATTTATTTACGTTTTGTATATGGAGTGACAGTCTTTCAGGATCATTGAGATATAGTCAAAATAAACATACAAAAATTTTTACACCACTCCAAAAAAAAAACGGGTTTCAATTACACAATGTCTTTCATTTTTATAATTATCGTACTTACTTTGATAATTATTTCCAATTACACTAAAATAACCTCTATGTAGTTTAACCCTAGAATACTAAAAAAATACGACGGCGAAAGACGATTCCCGGAAAAAATGTTCGCGGCGTTCCCGCGCCCCCGCTTCACAGTACCTTCCTAAATTGTTCCGACAATATGCGACTCCAGATACTAATATCTACTGCCCGTATGTCGAACGAATATCTACAGCTCATATGTTGAACTAATATCTACGAACTTCAGAGTGTTGACTAATATCTACAGAGCGTAGGTTGAACTAATATCTACAGAGCGTAGGTTGGACTAATCAGCTAAATGTGTCCAATAGTCCGATATTAGGGATTTTTACATACATACTTACATAAATTAAGTTTTTTAAACTGCATACGCAATATTACGTTATTCCAATATGCTATACAACCTCTGCCAGTGCTGTAGATACTCGTCAACACTTTGGTTCTCATAGATATTAATCAACGGTTAGAGCTGTAGATATTCGTCAACACTTTGATTCTCATAGATATTAGTTCGATTTTTTCAGTTTTTGTAATTCCTGTAGATATTAGTAGACGCCTCCCAATGTGCCACGCTGTCATTGTGGTTGGGTGTCTTTTGTGTGTTGACTTATAGCAAGAGTGTCGTAAAATTTACGAAAGTTTAGTGTTTACGATAGTGTAGTATTCTTGAGTTGTATGAAATGTTATGTATGAAATAAAAGAGCTCATAAAAAGTATCTTGCTTATTTAATCTGTTCCTGAAGTAGCAACAATTTAAGAAAAATATGTGCCTTTTGTCCATCCAAGTCAAGAAAAATGACAACAAACTTTTGCATGGAATGCAAAAGAGCCATATGTAGGGCGCATAACATGAATATGTGTCCCAGCTGTGTAGTATTAAAAAATAGTTTTTTTTTCATTACACGTGGTTTTCGATTATCTTATTTATTCCCGTTTTATTTCCGTGTTGTATTTTTTACGAATGTTTGGTAATAACGTCACTCGCAGTAGAGATAAGTAATCTAGGGTTAAATGATGCATTTAAAAAAATAATACTGGCATTAACAAATATGCCACGGTTCAAAATGGTTTGGATTTGTTCAAAAATACAATGCTAATTCCCCAACAAGCTCCGGACTCCGACGTTGCCCGGGCTTTACACAAAGCATTTTGAAATCCAAAGAAAACAGGGACAGTTGCCCAGGCTTTATGCAAAATTTTTCGAATTAACATATCAATTCCACGCCGACCGCCTATCCACCTTGTTGTCTCAAACAGACACTCTCCTTTATATGTGTATTAGATAAAGTTGTACCTGTGAGTACCAATGTATTCTTAAGTATCAATAACTATAAATACTCATAGTGGCACCTTACATAGCTATTGCTATTGGCATACTTGGCATAGTTACATACCATAGACAGCATGTTTTCTGTGTAACTATGCCAAATACGCCAATTAGAATAGCCATGTAAGATGCCACCATTAGAGAATCATTTTAAATACTGTATGTAATAAAACAATTTTTAAGTTGTAAAATGCCACCATTAGAGAATCATTTTAAATACTGTAAGTAATAAAACAATTTTTAAGTTGTAAGATGCCACCATTAGAGAATCATTTTAAATACTGTAAGAAATAAAAATTGTTTTATTACTTACAGTATTTAAAATGATTCTCTAATGGTGGCATCTTACATGGCTATTCTAATTGGAGAAGATAAAAATAATGATCTAAACGAAAATATGAAAGAGAACAAGACACAGAAAAAACAGAAAAAAGATAATGGTCGCAACTGGGACTCGAACCCAAAAAAATTAGTTGAAGATAATATTGTTAATTCTAAAATTTCAAATATGAGATTGACTAATATAATGGTTTGACAGTAGGTGGCAATGACGAAATTGGTAAACGCACACGTTCCGGTTAGACGAGAGGTTCTGGGTCCGAGTCCCAGTTGCGACCATTATCTTCTTTGTTTTTCTGTGTCTTGTTCTCTTTCACATTTTCGTTTAGATTATTATTGTTATCTTTTTCTTCAACGATAATATTACATTGATGGGAATAAACTTCAAAAGTTGTAAAAAGAGAGTTCTTATCAAAATTAGTTTTATTTTTCGGCATGTAACAATATTTTTACTGTAGGATGAAATGTTTGTTTGTATACTGACTGAAAATCAGCGTAATAAATCCAAACCTCCTTTAAAATGGCAACTCACTGACAAACCGCAATGTCATCGAAACCGTTATAATTTAAAAATCTCTGCGGAGCGAGAATTTATGAAATACAGCTGGAGGATATAATATTATAAGTATTTTACTTGCCAAAGAAAAGTTGGGCGGAAAATAAATGTGTGACTCAGCCAAAGCTCAGGAAAACTTATCAAGCTTTCCCGAAAGATCTCTGTCATTGCGAGACTTGCCGTGCTATATCGAGAGGCTGACTTTATTTATTCTCTAGAATCAACAGACTAATCGAGATGACTAATGTAGACTGAATTTTCAAGGAAAACAATGATATTTCGTCAATTTATATTATGAGGAAAAATAATATAATTTGAGAAGAAAAATGTGTAATGTATTGGCCATAGCATTTGGGGAAGCCATAAAAGTTGTTGAACTTTCTTTTGCAGGCGAAGAAAAAAAATTGCTTTGTGTTTTGTGCTTTCACATTTGAACTTTGAGCTTTGGGCTTTGAACTTTGAACATTGAGCATTTAACTTTGAGCTTTGAACTTTGAACATTGAGCATTCAACTTTGAGCTTTGAACTTTGAACATTGAGCATTCAACTTTGAGCTTTGAACTTTGAACATTGAGCATTCAACTTTGAGCTTTGAACTTTGAACATTGAGCATTCAACTTTGAGCTTTGAACTTTGAACATTGAGCATTCAACTTTGAGCTTTGAACTTTGAACATTGAGCATTCAACTTTGAGCTTTGAACTATGAACTTTAAGTTTTAAATTTAAGCTTTGAATTTTGAGCTTAAAAATATGAGCTAAGAAATTAAAAAAAAAAACTTCGAACTTTGATTTTGTTTTCAACAATAAGATATAACTAGCAGTTAACCTTCTCCGAAGGGTTTTGCTGCTAGGTTCTGCGGACGGCTTTTGGTTCGGCTTCGCCCAGTTAGTGTTGGAACTGGTTCAAAAATAGCCTTTTCCTCAGATCCACTGTCATCCAGTGATAGCTAGTCATCGGGACAAAGTTACCGGGGCAGGCAATGACGTCATATGTAATATATAGCTACTCGATACCATAAAGTGTTATACAACCAAGTATTACCGTCAGTCTTTCCATATCCGTAGAGATACTCAAATTCACAAATTCGTAGTACTTATACCTAAGGGGTGCATGTCCCCATGCGACTTGCTGATGGAAGTGGTGACATCTTTTGAAACCGAATTACAATTGGTAGTTTTGTTTGAAATTCATACACACGATGTTATTTGTGGCGCGGCGCGTACGTCGTGGCGTCAGACATGCACTCGAAGCCGGGTTCGAAAAAAAAAAAACAAGCAGACGTTACCGTATTAATACCGTTCGTTACTACATTTTTGGTAATTGATTATAAATGTATAATAAATTTTTGGTAGTTTATTATGTATAGTTCCTAATCAATGCTTATTAAAAAAAAAACGTTTTGTTTTCTTTATATTTGTGTAGGTGCGTGTTTGTTGAGGCCTTTCTGTAGAACTTTTATCAAATTTTGATACAATGCCGGTTTCCCAACTTAATTAGATGTGTGACCATAACTATGTCATTCTCGTGATAAAATCAATTTTGATGTATTTTTAAAACAATGTAGAATCGACAGCGCTTTGACTGTGGAAGAACGTTGCACCGCATAACATAACATATTGAAATTTTAATAATAAAGTTATGCAATGTAGTTAAGAAAGGTAACACCCTAGTGTCGAAAATAAAAATAAAACCAGGCAGAATGGGGTCAGCGTGTGATTTTAAACAACAGAATTTGTCAATCCGTCTAAAAGAGTAACCGAAAACAAAATGGCGTCCGAGGCACGTCACTTTTCGAGAGTCAAACCGCGAAAAGAAAACTTTTAATGAGGCGTGAATGACATTACGGCCGTTTAAACTTCTCGGACAATGGCCGAAGGAATACATAAAATCGTGGAAAACAAACTAAAACATTTATTTTTAAGTTGTAGGTACCTAAATATGTTCTCGATAAAAACAAACTACATTGGCGGGCGGGCAGAAAATGATAGCAATGTTGAATGTTTTTATATGATTTTAAGAACACGTGTGATTCAAAATTAGATGTATGTAGGTCGTAGGTAGACAGACGCCTAAAAAGCTACCGAACTGTTCTTAGAAGTTACCAATGAACACGTTCTTATAGGCTTCATCAGACATAATAAATTATCTGTTTGTACGGTTCCATGACTACTCAGAGTCAAGTAACTTCAACTCTCCGGGTACGATTTTTTTTAAATAGCCCATTACCTAACCTAACTAAACTAATTAACCATTTTAATGACTTTTCAAAAGGAGGTGTTAAAGTTGCATGATTCTGAGTTATCCTGTTACCGTTTATAGTTTATACGATCATAGAACCTATTCGCACAGATTTATTGCTTGCTTACATCATTTTTAGAATATAAAATATAAAATAAATAACTTATTTTTCAAAATAATTTTACAAACTTAATGTCGCCTTTCTCACCTCTTTCCTCTCACCCCTCTCTCCCCTCTCTCCCCTCTCTCCCCTCTCTCCCCTCTCTCCCCTCTCTCCCCTCTCTCCCCTCTCTCCCCTCTCTCCCCTCTCTCCCCTCTCTCCCCTCTCTCCCCTCTCTCCCCTCTCTCCCCTCTCTCCCCTCTCTCCCCTCTCTCCCCTCTCTCCCCTCTCTCCCCTCTCTCCCCTCTCTCCCCTCTCTCCCCTCTCTCCCCTCTCTCCCCTCTCTCCCCTCTCTCCCCTCTCTCCCCTCTCTCCCCTCTCTCCCCTCTCCCCCCTCTCTCCCCTCTCTCCCCTCTCTCCCCTCTCTCCCCTCTCTCCCCTCTCTCCCCTCTCTTCCCCCTCTCCCCTTTCTCCTCTTTCTCCTTTTGCCCCTAAAGGTACTTTTCCTACCGTCTGTTTCCTTCACACTCTTACCTGTCCTAAATGGTGATTGCACCGGTAGCCCCATGAAGATGGTACACCTTCCTCTTCCTTTTCTCCTTCCCCTCCCCACTACCTTCAACCTCACAATTTTTCCCAATTGGGGATGCTATTGTCTCATTAAAAAATAACAGAACTTGAATAAAACATTTTTATTTTATTAACTTTACGCATTTGCCCGGAAAGAAAAAGGTCCTGGGTCGAACCCAGGACTCCAGATTTGCGATTTAGTTTCGCTAATATTGTCTTCATTAAATTAAATACGTGACTGCATCCTTTACACAACTTAATAATTAACTTTGAAATTTATGAATTGTTCAATTTCTATGAAACAACTGGCCTTAAGTGCAAATAAATGAGAGCATTGTTTTTAATTATTATTTTTTTATTTGATTAAAGATTATTCAATATAGGGTTAATAATGAATTTATATGTATAAAAGGGCAGGATAACCATGGTACTGGTATTTTAATATGAACCAATAAATCAGCTGCATTTTGTTTATTGATATTAAACTCCGATCAGCTGTTTGTTGTTAAACGTTGCATTTTAACACGTGGTCCGGGATTGGTGGACGTGAAACTAATTATTAACAATAATTCAAACTGTCTTCTTGTTTATTAAGAGAAAATTAAACCTTTATGATTTTCTTCTCTAAAAGATAATATTACCATAAATTAAATGCATTAGGTCGATGTCGCGTAAAATTCGAGAATAGGCCGCTAACAATTACATTCCTTATATAGGTGGCGATAAGGTTTAAATTCCCGTTTGACGGCTGGCGTGGTCGAGGAGAAAGGCTCTTGACTCGCGATCTGAAGGTCGCGGGATCGAATCCCGGCTTGCCCAAATAAAATTTGTTTATTTGCGGTACGTTTCAGAGTGGAAGATACTCTCAGTATCACCCTGGTGTAAGACCACCATTCAGAATTGAATCGTCGCTTGAAATGGCTTTAGCCATGTTTGATGGCCAGATCTGAATAGCCAAGGTACTCCCCACCTCCCATCTCCTCCCCCCCCAATACCTTCAGCCTTACAACATATCCCAATTGGGGATGCTATAGTCTCACTGACTCCAGCCGAGAGCAGCTGGGATTCTTGTGAGGTATTCACATAAACATATCGTTTATTGGAATACGTTATTTATTAAATCCATTTAAATAATATTACATAAAAAAGGCTGGCAGGCAAGAAGTTTTAAATGTGTTTTAAACGATGTCATGTTTATTTGAAGGGGGGCAAATATCGCTTTTATTTATAAAAGAAGATTGTTTTTGGCGGGCAACGTGGATTAATTTTTATACAAATCTGCAGTTTTATCCGAGATTGATGAAACTTTGCACACTTGACTTTCAAAACAACAGAATGGTCTCTGTCTACGAATGATGTCGAAAATCTCTGCTAAAACCTCGGGAAATGCCGCGGCCAGCTACGTTACTTATAAATACAAAAGTCACTTGGTCGTCGTTTCGGTGGTCTCACAAATGACGCCTTCCAGAGACGCTCTCTCCAGAGTGCGTCATCTCTCGCGAATAACATATTTATTAATAAACTCGGACAAAGAGATGTCTCTTACAGGCCATGTGTAAAAAGACTACAGGATCGTGATTCATTATTATAAATATGCAGGTTCGTACGCCCTTTGCTTGGTACGTAACAGTTATCCACCTTTAATGCGAGTTCAACTCATACGTCAACGAGACGAACTAGAGTCAGCTAGAGAAACTCACCCAACAAAATTAATGCGAAACAGTGACAAAGATTAGAGAATTCTTGGTGCGTTGACACATCTCGCGATTCTATTTCCACAGGCCAATGCGACGGACGCGGAGACAGGACAGGACCAAGGAATATAATTTAGGAACCTTAAATCTTTTTCCTAAAAAGATTTTTTTTCTAGGACAATTTTTTTAGGACGTTTGCCTCGTGCAATAAAAACATGAAAACATCACGTTTTGTTTCACTGGGCCGTTGCAGCGAGCATCTAACCGATGACAACAATATTAATATCCATATTACTTGAACATCAGCACACCACCTGGAGAAAATGAAATTTTATTAAACATATTCTTATGGAAGCTATACCCGATTTTTAACATTCTGGTCGAAATCGTTATTCTTGTTGAACAAAAAAAAGTTGCGTTTACTTTGCGCTAAATCTTGCGTTACGTCTCATTTTTATTGTTGAAGAATATTTTAAAGACGTCAAGTTCACGATAGAAATGACGTGGCACGCTGAAAAAAGTTGCTTTCAAATTACGGATATCTTTTTTTTTTTTACAGTGAATACCGCACAAGAATCTCAACTGCTCCCGTCTGGAGCCAGTGAGACTATGGCATCCCCAATTGGGGTATGTTGCGAGGCTGAAGGTAGCGGGGAGGGGAAGGAGGTGGGGAAGAGGAAGGTTGGGAAGTACCTGGCTATTCAGATCTGGTCACTAAATACGGCTAAAGCCATTTTCAAGCAACGTTTCAATTCTGAATGGTGGTCTTACACCAGGGCGATACTGATAGTATCTTCCACTCTGGAACATGCCGCACATATACTATAGATTATTTTAAATGAATTAATTGTGAAATAACACAAATAATTCAAATAAAATTTATTTGCGCATGCCGGGTTCGAACCCGCGACCTCCGGAATGTGAGTCAAGAGTCTTAGCCACTGGACTACGGAGGTCGTAAAAAATATATCGTATCGTATCTAAAAGATTTGTGCAACTTTTATGACGTTAGATTTATTAATTTATTTACTTATTTACGAACAAATAGTCCATTAACAATATAAAAATAACAAGAATAAAAAAAGAGATGACAATGAAAGGAGAATACATATAGATGAAGAGCATTGACAAAATACATATAATATAAAAGTACATATAGAAGATACCTACAAGTAGCTTGAAGATGGAATTAAAAGGCTTTAGAAAATCACATTTTATATCCAGAGAAATCATAATTCGAAAGTTTTTCTGCTTCGTCAAAACGATTTCCATATGTATATTTTAGATTAGAGCGGCTATGCTCGCGTGGTATTAGATTCAAATGACTGTACGAAGAATTTTCCCACGGGAATGATATGTTTTATCCGGGATAAAAAGTAATTCTAGTCCTCCAACTATCCGTCCGCAATAAATCACGTCGACCGGTAGCTCCGTTGCGACGTGAAAGAAGGACACACAAACAAACACCGTATTTTAGTTGGGATTATAATTCTAAGAATTCGGGACAATTCTACACTCGACGGGGATTTTGCATCAACAGTTATGTATTTATGTACGAGCAAATAGTATTTGTTATGAAAGTGTTAAAAAAACTGATAACGCGTCGAACATGAAAGAATATTGAAGCATTTGGCGGTACCGCGATAACGGAGTTCTATAAACTTTGTACAACATTTTTATCGATGCCCCTTTGACTCCAATAAATAAAAGGAGTTCTGGTACTGCAACTACTGCGAACTAATAACTTAACTGCCAAATGCATATTAAACAAACAAAATATAACAGTAGTTTTTTGTGTTATATCTATATCTATCTCGATCGAGACGGACATCGCACGAGATCTTGTCAGTACTAATGCTGTTAAATGAATAAATAATCATGCATACTTGCATGAATTCATGTTTAAAATGACCTTAACTAAAATATGTGACGTGAGCTGTCACGTAAAATTCATGAAATTCTGACATCGGCCCATAGAAAAAGCAAGTAACAGCCGTATAAAATCACACAAATCTGACAGCAGATCTCGGCCGAGAACTATCTCGTTCCCACAAAAGATATAGAATGGCTTGTCAGATGTGTTTTTTTGGTTAGGAATTCCAAATTCAAATTTATACAGCTATTAACTCATGTATTTGTATTTTGAAAATTATAATTCATTTGTTTTTTCCTTAATTGTTTTTTTTCTTTGCGTCACTTAGTTTACAAAATGGAAAATTTGAAATATCGTGTTATTTACGAGTACGAGTTCCACCGTGGCACCAGTGCTGCAGAAACGGCTCGAAGGATTAATGATGTGTATGGCGACGGTGCCGCAAAAGAAAACTCAGTGCGTTTTTGGTTCCAACGTTTTCGTTCTGGAAATTTCGACCTGCAGAACAAGCCCCGTGGACGGCCGGAGACCAAAGTTGATAATGAAGAATTGAAGGCTATTGTGGAAGCGGATCCATGGCAAACCACGTCCGAGTTAGCTGCAGGCTGCGGTGTTAGTGATAAAACTGTTTTAATCCACTTGAAGTAAATTGGGAAAGTGAAAAAGCTTGATAGGTGGGTACCTCACGAATTGAATGAAGCAAATCAATAAATGCGCGTTAGACCGCTAGACCACACACTGCACAACAGACGGCTACCAAATTAGAGGAGCTTCAATTGGAATGCCTAAGACATCCACTGTACTCTCCGGACCTTGCCCCAACAGAATGGTGTATCACTACCAAACTTACACTTGACATTAAAAATGTCAAATCACGAGTTTCTTTAGAATAAAACACCCCATCAAATATAATTATTCACTTAATAACCACAGTTTATTGTCAGTACCTGAAATAAAGGACCCCGGAATAACCTTCGACACTAAACTACTACTTACCAACCACATTGATATCATTAATAGTAAAACAATGAAAATGCTGGGCTTCGTTCTAAGATTATGTAAAGATTTCAAAAATATCCATACATTTAAAATACTATGGACAACTCTGGTTAGGAGTATTTGGAATATAATTCCCTCATATGGAACCCTTCCTACAAAAGCCACGCAAACTCCATTGAAAGAATCCAGCGCAAATTTCTCAGATCAATTAATTTCAAATTAGGAATTCCTGCGGACGACATAAACTATGATTCTCTATTACAAAAAATGCGATCCTTATCGTTAAAAGATAGAAGAATACTCAATGATCTTATTTTTTATTTTTTTTTATTTAAAATAAACAATAACTGGTTTGACTCCTCTGAATTGGTCTCGTTAATAAATTATCATGTACCTTGTAGACCGACTCGACTCAAAACACCTTTTCATTGTGACAATACTGGGACGAACGCAAAACAAAAGTCAATCATAAATCGCTTGCATATTTTAGGCAATCAACATGCTAATATCGATCATGCCAATAATCTGGCCTCAAACAAAAGATGCATTAAACAAAATTTATTTGCTAGTACCACTTAAATATAATAATACATCATATAAACATAATATGCCTACCAGTACTTCACTCTAAAACTGTTAATGCATTAGAAATCATAGGTACTTGTAAAATTTATCATGTTGGTTAACATAATCCAGGATTTCTTACTTTTTAGATTTTATATTTAAATCTTTCCTTTTAAAGATGTCTTATATTTCTACATTTTACTTTTTATTTTTTTTTCATTTCGTTTTATTTCTCATTTTTAATTTTTACTTTTTACCTTTACTTTATACTTTACACTTTATAATTATACTTTTATTTATTTAAGGAACATAAACAGTCTTAATAATATAATATACGTAAGAGGATAACAAAAAAAGACCAATTATTAATGTTCACAGATAGGTATTTAGAAACATAAAAGTAACTGAATGAAAACAAGAATATTTAAGAAAAGAAAAAAAAACAGGACAAAGCAGCAATTAAAAAAAAATATATATAATACAGGTGTAGATTCAACAAGTGATAAACCTAAATATAAAAATACAGCAATAAAATATATGCGATTATAACTGTAGAGAAAATAGGGTGCGAAACAGGTATTCGGATTGGGACGGGTAAGGGGAGGACAGGGATAAAGGAAAGTTGCCACGCAGGTAATTTAAAAATATTAGGTACCATTAATTTAATCATCATGAATATGTGTTATGTCTTATTCGCACGTAGAATGTTATACAATGAAATTCTGTAGCGAAAGTAACTAGCAGTGAATATGTCAGCAAGTGTTTCTAAACGTGCAAATTTAATGTTATAGTAGTTACATGTCCTTTGCATAAATTCATTTTGGTTGGAATTGGTGTTGCATCTATCAATGTAGAAAAGGGAATTTTGTCTGCTATATCGAGTCGGCGCGTGGAAATTTATTTTATTTAGCAATTTATACATTTTACCTTTTACTCGCCACCTTTTTTTCTTAAATTTAACTAATATTTGTACTGTTATTCTTCATGTCGTTTCACTATTTACAAGTAATATCAATTATGTTAATAGCACATGTTGTGCCGTACACGTGTAAATAAATAAATAATAGTTCCGAAACCGACGGTAGGTACTTGATTTTGTTACTCGGTTTTCCCACATTATATTGTCCATACCGTTAATATCGAAAAAGTAAGAGAATGGCCAAGAAAGGTATTATTATTTTTCAAAGTCATTCAGCTACCACAAAATATTACGAGAGTTTTCCGCTAAGCCACAATAGTTATGTTAAGTAATAATGTTCTTCCTACTCATTGCTAGATTTAGCTTTAGCCGGCATCACTGGTTTGCAATTAGATATTTTAGAGCAGGAATTTCCCGTCTCTGGGTTGGATTTAGTGCCAAAATTTTCCCGTGGTGCAAAATTCTTCTACTCTCTGATCAGACAGACATAAATTATAATTATGTTTCTTTAAAAATTTTTGAAAAATTTCTATTTCTTCTAAGCGGCCGGTTTGAAAAGTTATGTGACTCATCCAGAGTCGTTTCTTGTCAAAAAAACCTTCTGCCACTGTATTTTGCATTTGAAAGACACATCTTAATGAAAAAAAACACTTCAAATACCAGCATCAAGTAAAAAAATAAATACTTAACGTAAAAATTATATATTTTTTACTAGTTAAGAATAAAATGCGCTAATTGTTCCAATACGCCTCTGGCGTAAGCTACTGGCGGGAGACAGTCCGTTCTTTTTTTAAATTCTCACGTCCAGTCTTCTTCCCTAACCGCACGCAATCTCATATGGGGAATATTCGAATATCGAACGCGCTCCAAGTTCCATAGAAAACACCGCGATTGATCTTTTTAACTGTCGATTTGTGGTGGTTGTGTGTAAATTTTAAGTACCTATTTTAGAAAAGTGTTTTTTTTTTTATCATATAAAGGGTAAACCGCAGAAAATTATTCAAATTTAGTTTTAAAAACGCGATTTCGTGAGTAAGTTCTTCCAAATTGAATTGATGTAGAAATAATTGATATAATATTTAATTAAAATAAGATATTATCATAAATTAAAGCAGTGAAATAGTAAGACAAAAATTAAGTTTAAAACAATTTATATGGAATGTGTTAAGATAAAATGACTGACTTCGTTAAAATATGACAAAAGTGGTATAGAAATAAAAATAAGTGTTAATTAAAATTTTATCTGGGAATCGTATAAATGGTAAATGTTAAAACTGAGAACATTTTAATTGTTAAAAATCAAGTGATTCGGAATAACCTCCAATAGGTACTGCAAAATATATCACATTAATTTTAAACCGAATAAATTGTGTTTATGACAACAGTTAAGTATATAGGTGATTCCATGGATAATATGTGCGATTTGTACACGAAAAAAAGTTGCTTTGCCACCAAGAGCAAAAAACACATTTTGATTATAACTGAAGGAAGAGCTATCAACAATCTATTGATTTTAGTCCTACAACTCATGAATACCCGCACGTACTCTACGAATATTTAAAAAAAGTTTAGTTTGAAAAAGAACGCTACATTCCAAAAGATAAACATACTTTTATTTAATTTGTAATAACAGACACTTTTAAAATGGAGACAGCGCCGAGGGTACCACCAAAACCGAAGATAACACTTCAAATGCCACCTCCACAGGCACCAGGACTGTATTACGGACAAAGGCCTCCATCGACAGCTGGAACCAACAGTATGCACAGCAATCCAATGTACCCCCCAAACTTCCAATTTAACATGCAACCAATGACCCCTGCTGCGGCGAACAGCCAATATTACAACCCTTTAGCCAACATGTACCAAAGCAAAGCTTCGGAATACATGTTCAAGCAGTTTGAAGGATTCAAAGACTTTACTATGAACACAGCTACCAGTGGTCTCAGCGTTGGGCAGAAGTCGGCTTTCTGGATGTACAATAAAGTCAGCAAGTGGTCCAAGAAATGGTTCACGCACATCTTCTTGTTCATTGTCATTGTTGCATACACTGCTGCTGGAGCTGCAATATTCGTAGCTGTTGAAGGTAAGATGATGGAATTATGAACATATCGCTTGCACCTCTTCTACTCATGCAATTTTTATTCCTTCCTGATCCTTTATCCTATAGTTCCAGATTCTAAATGGACTCAACCTAACCATGTTACGATATAATTTCAGCGGTTGTACACATTACAAACATGGGAGTTCTTGTGAGGAGCCAAATAATGATAAAATAATGAAGAGAAAATAAAATGGTTAAACGCTGACCAATGTTGTAGCACAATAATAATATTTCTTATTGATAATGGAGAATAAAGAATGTGTATTTGCAAAAAGTTTGCCACGCGACAGCATATCAATATTGAATTTACCCAAATTAGTTAAATTAGCCTTAACAATTTTGTATTACAATTGATATTATTGTTTTTGTATTAAAAAATATGTTGAAATTTGCCGAAAATAGGCTATTGGTATTGAATTTATTTACACTGAAAATATCTACGTAGTTTATCACTTTCATTTGTTGTAAATAAGTTATAAGAGAATTAATTTAATATTACTACGTTTTTATTATATTATATTTTACTTCCATTACCGCACAAGACTCCCAACTGCTCTTAAGACTCTGCAAACCGGGCCCGAAAAGAAGATGGAGATATACGAAATTACGAATGTTAGAGGAGAGCGCTAACATTTACAGCGACAAAATCGATGCGAAAATTGCGAAAATGTTTAATAAAATACGACTCGTTTAAAATAGAGCAAAAATTTTGCGGGCATTATCTTAAACAGCATTTAAAGAAACACTGTGAATTTTTTCATACATATAACTTGTAAAATAACTGAAACAAACGTGTTAGTAATAATTTTTGGAGCATACTTTGCGATTTTTTTCCATCGAGGGAATTTTATATAATTTGCGTTTCGGCGCAGGCAAAGGCTAGATATTATCCTCAAGAATAACATATATTTTTTTAAGAGTTTTAAAACTTACCGTGTTTAAGGGAAATATGTAATAAATTGGTAGAAATCCGGGTTGCGGGCCCTTAAGCATCTGAAGCCAGCGAGACTATGGCATCCCCAATGATCGGGGGATGCATTGTAAGGCTACATGCATGTTTTGCACAAAATTGGTGGTCGTAGATATACGTACATCATTAGTTATTTAGTTTTATTTTGGTATTGAGAACAACTGCTAGGACAAAGGCCTATTAATAAATTACATTAATTTTAAATTCAAATAAATAGAAGAAAATTAGTAACAGCCATTTAAAGGAAAAAAGGAAAGCAACACTAAGGAGATAAACCCACATATAAAAACAATTGAACGTAAATAAACACAGAGATTAAGAAATGAATACCTATATTTAATTTTTTAACTTCCACAGATATTGAGCATAACCATTTATTAAACCACAGTGTACGACGCGACAGCTGTAAATTTTCAAAAAACGCCTCCCATACACTTCTCTCCTCGAAAATCGCGGGAATCGAAAAAACGTGATGGTCGCCGCTAAACCAAGTTGTTATTGATTGTACGAATCCCACATTTGAATTAAATATAGTAGAATATATCATTCTTTGTTTACATACAATGTAAACTAAATGTCTACATCAGATGTAGAGATTCTGTACTTACGCCAATAATTTCGTCGGTACCTACTCATTGATAATCCCACGCAAGAAAAATAAGTTCTAAATGACGTTAATTTCCCAGCACCAGCGCCATGCGGTGTTAGAAACATGCAGCAATTTGACAATTTGACAGTTAACCAATAAGCAAAGTATTTTAGATCTGCAATCTAAACTAATCCGAAAAATAACTAAATATTTTACGCAATAATCCCAAAACAGCGTAAAATTTGGCGGTTCACTGAAAAACAACCAATCTTTTTACTGTTAAGTCGGTAGTTTACTAAAGAACATCGAAAATTTACGTAGAATTTGACGATTTGCTGTACAAATTGGCATGTTTTCAATTCTGTTATCCTTTTAAAGATTGACTAAGAGCCAATGAATCGATGCCTTCGGTAAAGCGCATCTATTTTGCGTCTACGTCTTCGTAGCCCAAAAACAAGGAAGAATGGGTTAGATTTTGACAGTTCATTGACAGAAGTGACATACAGTTGAGCATATTCTCACAGAAAATTTTGAAGATTTCCAATGAATGGTAATGATGGCTGGTTGAAAACAGCGACTCGATTTACTACAGTTAACCTTAAAGATTATCAAAGAACTGAGAAAACGGTAGAGAATGATTTAATTGTCGCTCAAAAAAGCGTAAGGTTTTTTTTAGTAGGCCTATATCTGTTTTAATTCTAAAGTTTCAAAACATTTAACAAAAATGACTGCAACATAACGGCATGCCAAAAAAAGCTCTAACTAATATCCAAGTTCATTTGAATCAATACCCAAGAAACGAAAGAAAGTTAAATATTCGATTCCTTTGTCAAAGAAAATAATAAAATTATACAAAATTTCGACGGCAAGCAAATAAAGCGAATGTAGTCACAATATCACAGTTATTCTCCAAGTTTACACAAAAGCCAACAAAACCGTAAAAGACGGTAATATTTTTGAGACTCTCAAATAGAGGAAGGTCCCTAATTCTCTACCTCATCATGGAATCAATGGAAGAGAAGTTTCACCGTCTGCAACATATGGCTTCGTTACGAATGCATGCCCAATTAAATACATTTGAACATTGGGATTTTTGGCTGTATCACAAGATGACATTTTACTCGAAGAAAACTGAAACACACATTTTATTATTTTTGATGATTTTGATATACACGCTCGTCGGTGCGGGGATCTTTATGGCCGTTGAAGGGAAAGAGGAAAGTAAGTTTGCAAATCCTATTCACCTATTTACATTTCCATAATACATTCATACTAGGGCTTCCAATCCCGCAGCCTGAATTCAATGTCAGTATTTTCGGGACTACGAATTTTCAATCCCGCGGGATCTCGGTATTTTTGGGATCCCGCATATTGAAAATATTATGCGGGATCCATTATTAAACATATTTAAGGTAAATGAATTTATCAACTCCACATTTATTTAAGTACTTACATATTACTATTAATATGAGATCAATCAAATTACACCGTTTATTTGTAACAAAAAAAAGAATGAATTAATCACCTAACTACACATTTATTAAAGTATTACTATTAGTATGAGGTCAATAAAATTAAACCGTTTTTTCTTCACAAAAAACAGTAACAAATACTGAATAAAAAACAAATCAAAACAAAACAAATCTTCTTAAAAAAATACACAAAGAAAATTAAAAAATCAACAAAAAAAACAAATTTTGAACTGAAAATTTATATAGGATATATGTTACTTTAATTATTAAGTTTGTCAGCTTTTAACTGAAAATGTTTTCAAAGGAAGCACAACAGGTCTAAACTGTAGTCTGCCAAACTACTGCGTATTTTAGTGCTCGCGAGAGGTCACACGCACGCTTTTTTCAGTCCCGCAAATCCCGCGGTTCCCGCGCCCGTAATCCCGCATCACGCGGGAATGGAAAATGGCGCGGGATCCCGCAATACCTAGATCTCGGTATTCCGGGATTGGAAGCCCTAATTCATACTCATTCTACTGGTAAACGGCTGAGCGGCCTCTATGGCTTAATTTTGGATTTGGGGCCAAAATATCCAACCAAAAGGAATGATATTCGTTTAAATAAAAAGATCTACGAAATATCTTTTACGGTTCAGAAGTATTTGAAATATTTTTGTTTTATGTTTTAAAATATACGCCATTAAAATAACGATTCTTCACGATTTTAGAGTCAACTTTGGAAATTATTTGAGAGTTCATGGTGTGTAACTATTTTGTCCCATCGCCATCGGCTACACATTACGTAAAATAATTAAATAAATATATTTTTGTGAAGTGCGAAAACATCAAAGTGATGGGCTTACATGTAAACCGACCAATTTTTTCATTGGAATTACAACTTGTATATTTTAAACATCAATACGAGAAAACACTTTTAGAGTTGTTTTATTTATTTATTTTTTAAAAAAGACAAACATTCCCGGGTTAAAAAAAACCAGAAAATATTTTTTAATTTTCCACTAACACCACAGCAAGCGGAAATTGTTGCTTGTGTAGTGGTGGAGGACTTTTAATTGAACACAAACGCCTATTGAACCCAACGCGATATCAACTCGGCCATTGACCGGTCTATTCTTTTTGTTATTTTTTTTGTTTTTTTTGTTTTTTTTTTTTTTTTTAATTGTACAACAGATTTTTTATCCAATTACTGTACAATTTTAACACCTAGGAAGATGATTATTATACAAAAAAAATCTTAAGGCTATCTAAAGAAGAGTTATATATATCTAGTGTTTCCGATATTTCGTTCAACAGCACCATTCCTCTTGTCATGCTATGCTGTGCTAGAACATCTGTTCTGCCGTATGGTATTTTGAACAAGTCGTGTCGACGACTACGGCTGAAATTTTCAGGCACGTATAAGCCATAACATTCCAAGAGGAATGGGCTGTCAATACGATTATGGATTATGTTAAAACTAAGAATTGCAAGATTTGCATAACGTCTAGTTTCCAAGCTAAATCTATCTGTTGCCTCAAGTAATTCCATATGGTGCATGAATCTCGGGTACGTTCCATTCATCCGCATATAGACATACCTAAGGAACTTTTTCTGAATTTGTTCTAGCATATTAATATATTTAGCTTGGTGCGGAGTCCACACACCACTAGCATACTCCAGCTTACTTCTTATGACTCCATCGAACATGGCTATCATTGCATCTGGGTCATCAAATTGCTTACATATTCTGATGATGAAACCCAGGAGTTTGTAGCACGCTGGAGTGAGCCGTGATATATGATCCGAGAATGTCAGTTTGGGATCAAAGACGATACCGACATCTTTAAAGCTATTGACTCGGCATAATGTTTTCCCTTTAATGTTGGATTAAAAAACTATGGGCTTCTGGGAGCGGGTATATGTCATAGTTACACATTTTTTTTATATTGAGTTCTAATTTGTTTTTTACTGACCATTCTGCAATAGCATCAAGGTCAGATTGCATTTTTAAGCAGTCATAGTAACAAATTATTTCCATCAAAAGTTTGAGGTCATATGCAAATATTATTTTATGTAATCATATTTACATGTAAGACAAGATAACACCATATTTTAAAGATAATAACGACTAATTTGTTTATTCCTTTGTACATGTTCTTTATTGTGAATGAAACCAAACCATTTCAATGTCAAGTTGTCGTAAATTCGTTACTTTTCATTTCAATATTTCTCGTGAAAAGAGAGCACATTTTTTAAATTCCGAAAGTGTTTCGTAACACAAATGTTATTTTTGTGTACTTTTTTTTACTAGTCGAACGCAATATTATGGGCGATTTCCGTTCTCTTCGACACAAGTGCCAACAAATCCAAAAATCCTAGGTTAAATAAAATCTGAAAGAAAGATAAATACCTGTCCCCTTTCTACAAGTTTCTTAGTATCTTTTGTAATGACAAATTGTTTAAAATAAGTGCTGTTGATATCTTTACATTATTTGTGAATTTCAAGGCTAGTTTTTTTGTGATTTTTGGAAAGTCAACTCTATGAATAATTATGTAAGAAAAACTTTCTGAGAATTCTTGCGTAAAGTTTTATCGTCTAAAAATAATGAAATTGGCTAATAAATCTATATAATATATAAAAATTAAAACATGCTTCCTTACAAAATATATAATACTAGCTTTTTCCCGCGGCTTCGCTCGCATGGTATTAGGGGTTTCCCACTCCGCCTCCTTCACCTTCCCTCTCCCCACTCCACTACCCTCATCAACCCCCCTCCTCTTCCACCCACCTCCCACCCACCAACTCCAATCCCCCATCAACCTCCCTTCCACTCCCTCCTCTCCCCACCCCTCCCCACACTCCTCCCCCCTCCACCTTCCCTCTCCCCACTCCACTCATCCATCAACCCCCCTCTCCCTCCCCCTCCTTCTCCACCGACCCCTCCCCCACCCCATACCCCTCCCACTCCACCTCCTCCCACCTTCCTCCACCCCTCCCCCTTCCACTTCCTTCCCTCCCACTCTCTCCACTCCCATCAACCCACTCCCACTATACCTCCACCCACCCCTCCCCTCATCCCTATCCCTTACTTCCCTCCGACCTCTCCCACCCCACTCCGCCTCCTCCACCTTCCCTCTTCCCACACCACTCCCCCCATCAACCCCCTTCCCCCATCCCCTACTCCTCCCCACACCCTCCTCCATCCTTCCCCTTTCCCCTTCCTTCCCTCCCCCTATCCCTCCCCTAACCCCCTCCCCCCACCCTCTTCCCCCTCCACTTTCCCCCTCCACCAAAACCCTCCCAACACCCACTCCCCCCTCTCACCTCTCGCATTCCACACATTCATTCCCGATACATTCAATTTTCAAACTGCTCGCGTGCAACCTATTACAATTTTTATACAAATTTCATAATGCCTGAACTCAACGGTAGTTTTATACAAAATAACGAACAACAAAAAAAAGAATTGTCCAATTTGGTGCAGTCGTTCGGGTTTATGCGCATACATACATTTCGGCGATTAATTTTTAGAGATAGTTATTAAGTACGACGCCAACAAAGTACTCTTTTTAGGGTGAATTGCCAAAAAAAAAAAAAAACGTCGTTTCCAAGGTGACAAATGGTTTGTTTTTTTCTGACGTTTGCAATAAATCGATTTTTTTACCGACAGAAAACGTATGATAAATAATTTCATAACGCCAGAGATTATTCATAACGCCAGAGCTTACCAATACATATAGCCTATAGATCTTGCAAATAATGTAGCTTTCTATTAATGAAAGAAATTTTAAAATCCATTCAGTAGTTTTTGTGTGAAAGAGTAACAAACATACATCCATACAAACTTTCCCCTTTATAATATTAGTAGGATGTTTGTATATGAGTTGTCTATGCGTTGTTAAACCATTCATCCGATTGCGATGAAACTTTGGGGATTTGATGTGGGCCTGCCTGCGATGGTTTCTGGGCTAAATTTCGGTTTAGGGGCGAAATTCCTAGAAAATCAAACTAATTATTTTTATACTAATTTGGGGTCGGGGAATCCGAATCTGAAAGAATTAGGCGGCGGCAAGCAATATTAACCGAATTACACGACTTTAAAAAAATTTATACACATACAGGAAAATAGCCATTTTGGAAGCATTTTGTTTCCTAGAAAATCAAACTAGTCATTTTTATACTAACTATGGGCCGGGGAATCCGAATCTGAAAGAATTAGGCGGCGGCAAGCAATAATAACTGAATTAAACGACTTTAAAATTTTCTATACACACACACACATGAAAATAGTCATTTTGACACACGAAGTGCGAAGACCATAGAAAAACAAGATAACATAGATGTTTTTACCACACAAAATTAAGTGTTGCCATTAAGCAGTAATATCAATAACGTAAAATAACATGTTTATATTTTAAGTACTTATTTTTTATAAATTTTACTCACTTTTGTATCACAAACCATGTTACATAAACCCAGCGTAGCGCGAGCGTATCGTGTAACCCAGCGTATCGTGACGCGAGCAGGCGGTATAAAGGGGCACAAACCATGTTACACAAACCTAGCGTAGCCGCTAAACTACTTGAAAACAGGGATGTTTTCTTGCCGTGACGCGAGCAGGCGGTATAAAGGGGCACAAACCATGTTACACAAACCTAGCGTAGCCGCTAAACTACTTGAAAACAGGGATGTTTTCTTGCCGTGACGCGAGCAGGCGGTATAAAGGGGCACAAACCATGTTACACAAACCTAGCGTAGCCGCTAAACTACTTGAAAACAGGGATGTTTTTTTGCCGTGACGCGAGCAGGCGGTATAAAGGGGCACAAACCATGTTACACAAACCTAGCGTAGCCGCTAAACTACTTGAAAACAGGGATGTTTTTTTTGCCGTGACGCGAGCAGGCGGTATAAAGGGGCACAAACCATGTTACACAAACCTAGCGTAGCCGCTAAACTACTTGAAAACAGGGATGTTTTTTTGCCGTGACGCGAGCAGGCGGTATAAAGGGGCACAAACCATGTTACACAAACCTAGCGTAGCCACTAAACTACTTGAAAACAGGGATGTTTTTTTGCCGTGACGCGAGCAGGCGGTATAAAGGGGCACAAACCATGTTACACAAACCTAGCGTAGCCGCTAAACTACTTGAAAACAGGGATGTTTTTTTGCCGTGACGCGAGCAGGTGGTATAAAGGGGCACAAACCATGTTACACAAACCTAGCGTAGCCGCTAAACTACTTGAAAACAGGGATGTTTTTTTGCCGTGACGCGAGCAGGCGGTATAAAGGGGCACAAACCATGTGACACAAACCTAGCGCAGCCGCTAAACTACTTGAAAACAGGGATGTTTTTTTTGCCGTGACGCGAGCAGGCGGTATAAAGGGGCACAAACCATGTTACACAAATCTAACGTAGCCGCTAAACTACTTGAAAACAGGGATGTTTTTTTGCCGTGACGCGAGCAGGTGGTATAAAGGGGCACAAACCATGTTACACAAACCTAGCGTAGCCGCTAAACTACTTGAAAACAGGGATGTTTTTTTGCCGTGACGCGAGCAGGCGGTATAAAGGGGCACAAACCATGTTACACAAACCTAGCGTAGCCGCTAAACTACTTGAAAACAGGGATGTTTTTTTTGCCGTGACGCGAGCAGGCGGTATAAAGGGGCACAAACCATGTTACACAAACCTAGCGTAGCCGCTAAACTACTTGAAAACAGGGATGTTTTTTTGCCGTGACGCGAGCAGGCGGTATAAAGGGGCACAAACCATGTTACACAAACCTAGCGTAGCCGCTAAACTACTTGAAAACAGGGATGTTTTTTTGCCGTGACGCGAGCAGGCGGTATAAAGGGGCACAAACCATGTTACACAAACCTAGCGTAGCCGCTAAACTACTTGAAAACAGGGATTTTTTTTGCCGTGACGCGAGCAGGCGGTATAAAGGGGCACAAACCATGTTACACAAACCTAGCGCAGCCGCTAAACTACTTGAAAACAGGGATGTTTTTTTTGCCGTGACGCGAGCAGGCGGTATAAAGGGGCACAAACCATGTTACACAAACCTAGCGTAGCCGCTAAACTACTTGAAAACAGGGATGTTTTTTTGCCGTGACGCGAGCAGGTGGTATAAAGGGGCACAAACCATGTTACACAAACCTAGCGTAGCCGCTAAACTACTTGAAAACAGGGATGTTTTTTTGCCGTGACGCGAGCAGGCGATATAAAAGGGCACAAACCATGTTACACAAACCTTAAGGTATGTTTTTCACATTGATTCATATAATAACATTGATATTGGTGACCGGTCTACGTCACAACTTTTTAAGACTACGAATTTTCGGACGAAGAAAACTTGTTCGATTTATAAGGTATGTTCGATGATATTATTGTTTAATGGCAACACTTAATTTTGTGTGGTAAAAATATCTATGTTGTTTTTTCTATGGTCTTCGCACTTCGTGTGTCAAAATGACTATTTTCATGTGTGTGTGTATAGAAAATTTTAAAGTCGTTTAATTCAGTTATTATTGCTTGCCGCCGCCTAATTCTTTCAGATTCGGATTCCCCGGCCCATAGTTAGTATAAAAATAACTAGTTTGATTTTCTAGGAAACAAAATGCTTCCAAAATGGCTATTTTCCTGTATGTGTATAAAAATTTTTAAAGTCGTGTAATTCAGTTAATATTGCTTGCCGCCGCCTAATTCTTTCAGATTCGGATTCCCCGACCCCAAATTAGTATAAAAATAATTAGTTTGATTTTCTAGGAATTTCGCCCCTAAACCGAAATTTTTCCCTTTGGGGATTTAATGTGAGCCTGCTTGCGATGGTTTCTATATGTAATAGTGAGTTCTGGCATCATGAAATTATGCGTTGCTAACCATTCATCCGATTGCGATGAAACTTTGGGAATTAGATGTGTGCATACCCGCAATGGTTTTTATATATAACAGTGAACAATGGACATTATGAAATTTGTATACAAAATTGCAACAGTTGGTATGCTGTAATTTGTGAGGCGGTAATGGGTACCGCCGCCCGGGAATCTTTATTGGATTACCAACACCTCTTCCATAGGCCACCCCAAGTGGTTCGCTACGTTTAATGATTTAGCAGGGGTGCCCGGGTTCATGGGGTGAGGTTTGTCTAGGTCTTGGAGACGGATGACCAGGACAAACCTAACCCCAGATTCCTACCCACCCCTTAAACCCTTTTCCTTCCCAGAACTCTCCTCTCCTTACTTTCCTTAAAAAAACCCTCCACACAGCATCCCCAAAGATGGCATAGGCTCTGAAAGAAATTATTTTCCTCAGTGCCTCTTGTGTGGAGCTAATGTAAAAAAAAAGAAACGCGAGCTGTTTGAAAACTGAATGTATCGGGACTGAATGTATGGAATGCGGGAGGGGGGAGGGGAACTCGGGAGAGGGGTTCGCGGGACGGGGGAAGTGGGAGAGGGGAGTGGGGAGAGGAAAGGCGGAGTAGGAACGCGTGAGGGAAGGGGACGTCGGAGAGAAAGGAGAGGCGGGAAATGGGACGAATGGGAAACGACACTCTGGGAGACACAATTTCTTTATCAAGTGGCATAGCAACGCATGTCGAGAACTCGCTAGCTTACTAATAAATCCATACACATTTTGAAAGTTTTCATTCGGTTATTGTTTTAATCGAAAATAAATATAATTATTCAGAAACAAATTACAGTACCGTTTAGTTCTGGCTGGCAAATACAAACTGTAATAAAAATTTGATAACTTTACCCAAAAATTTGGCTATTAAAAACATTCATTTTAGTATTCTGATCGCATTATTGTAAGTACCTATTCTTAAAATATTAATAATTCGATTTAATAGGGCGGTGGCCAGTACTCTTTTATTATTTTCACGAATTTCGATTAAGTGAATTGAATTGCTTTTACTCAATGAACAGATAAAACCGGTAGAATTGTATTGTGATCGTAGTCATGTTCCCGAAATAAACCCAAATAACTCAGATTCTGATAATTTTAAAGCTCTTATGTGACCATGAATATTATTGTAGTAATAAATAGTTAACCAAGTAGACCACTTCCTATTACACGGTCCAGACTAGAGTAGTAAGTATGGTAAAATCAATAAAATGTATTAAAGTAATACTAAAACTCTAAAAAAACTCTTTAACGTTCATTTAGTTTATCAGCGCTCTCTGAAAACATCACGAATGTGTGTATATATATATATATATATATATTTAAATTTTTATTTTATTTAATTACTGTCTAAATCCTAAATCCCGACGTGCACTAAGAAATTTTATTTGATTTATTTATTTTATTTCACAATTTAATCATTTAAAAAATAATATAAGGCATATTTTGCGGCACGTTCCAGAGCGGAAGATGCTCTCAGTGTCGCCCTGGTGTAAGATCACCATTCAGAATTGAAACGTTACTTGAAATGGCTTTAGCTTTAGCGTTAATGGTGAGTAGATCTAATGCAGGTACTTTCCCAACTTTCTCTTCCCCATCTTTCCCCTCCCCACTACTTTCAGCTTCACAACATACTCCAATTGGGGACGCTATAGTCGCATTAGCTCAGGGTGTTTATATATACAAAAATGAACCCTGTTTCCCTTGGTCACGCCATGACTTCAGAACGACTTTACCTATTTCATTAATCTTTTTTTAAGTTTTCTAATACTTTGTTGAAGGTTCTTACGGAAAAAAATTAAGAAAATTGCTTAGAAAATTGGATAATTTCTGAAAACTAAACGGCTATTTTAACTTCGCACCTTTGACAGTTCGCGCATTTGATGAATGTGAATTTAGCAGGCAGCTGTTTTTTTTGTAACAAAATAATTGTCCATGGATTTTTAAAATTAATTTTAATTTTTAAATATGATTGATTGTTCTTATAATACTCAGAAATGAATATTTGTAATTTACGAAGAATGAAAATTTGAATAAAAAAAATTGTAATAGGTGGCACGCGAGCTGTTTGAAAACTGAATGTACTGGGACTGAATATATGGAACGCGGGAGGGGTGTTGGCGGGTCGGGGGAGCGGGGGAGGAACGGGGACGCACGGGAAAGGACATGCAGGGAGAAACAATTTATTTCTTTGAATATGGCATTGCAACGCATGCCGGGAGCCAGCTAGTTTGAAATATAAAAGAGATGGACAATATTTTCTTAGTCCTCCTCACTAGGAGATCCTATGCTGAGGGAAGCTAAGTTTTGGATAGAAGGTTTTTAGCGACTTCTATGGTTCAACTTCATGATTTCGGTAGGGTTTTATCAGTAACTTCTATGAAAATATTTTTAAAATTCTTGAAAAGTTCTTTTCTCAATAATTACCTAAGCCAAAATTTGAAGGACTTGATGTAATTATATTTTGTTTTAATTGCTTTCATACTGGGTGGGAGTTTGTTATAAAACTTTGCAGCTAAACAATCAGAGTTTCTTTACCGAAAGCCAGCTTTACACTTGGGTATTTTACTTTGTCTATTTGCTTTGCCCTGTTTATTTAATCTTTACTGTTTAAAATGCAGCATACAATAATACATCACGTTTTAACAAATTTGTCAAACATTCAATTTCTCTTTAAAAATCTGGAATATATTATATCTTTCGGAATTCAATGCGTAATTTTTGGTACTGTAAGCAAAAACGCTACCCACTCCGAAACCGAGCAGTCATTATTATTGGAAACGTTGGCGCAAAACATGAATTTCTCTTGCACTTTTACGTAATGTCTGACGTCAAAGAAAACGCTAGAGTTATCTTAGTTTGTGAAAATGGTTCTTGTTTATTTATTTAATAGTTGAAAAACCATTTTTTAAGTCCATTAAGCATAAAATTCACCATTAGAATTGTAGAAGCGTTCAGTTCTTAAACATGAAACGAAAAATTCATGCCAATTATTTTAGCGTTGCAACGGAAATGCGTATACTATGCCTACATTGCCTACGTTTCATGTATGTAAAATCGTATAATGCCGTTTTCAATCTAGTAGTCACAAAAAAAGGAGACTGAAAAGAGGACAGCGCGTCTTCTAGTTCGAAAATAAATTGATGGGCTAAACCTTAAATATTATCTGACAATTTTGTGGTCGGATCTTGATGAGCTAAACCTCGAATTCTATCTGAAAATTTTATAGTGGTGTAACTCGATGAGCTAAAATTTGAATTCCATCTGAAAATTTTATTGTGGTGTAAATTGATGAGCTTAACCTTAAATTCTATCTGATAATTTTAAAGTCGAATAACCTGATGAGCTAAACCTCTAATTTTAACAGAAAATTTTATAGTGGTGTAACTTGATGAGCTAAAATTTGAATTCCATCTGGTGTAAATTGATGAGCTAAACCTTAAATTCTATATGATAATTTTAAAGTCGAATAACCTGATGAGCTAAACCTCTAATTTTAACAGAAAATTTTATAGTGAAACTAGCGAGTTCCCGGCATGCGTTGCTATGTTAGTCAATAATTCATAATAATGTTAATGGTTTTCCATCGGATACGTTAGCTAAGTTTTCTATCTATCGTCTATATATTTATAATGTCGAGTTTACAATGGCATAACTCAAAAAACCTATTTTTTCAGGAGAGCATGAGCAGTTGAATATTTCGTTTGAGTGTATTAAATCATTTTATTAACAAATTAAAAAACATTCCTTTACAAAATTTGGGTATCCGCTATGCAACTTCAGTACATATCTGAGTTTTTTAAATTTCTCCAATTTTTGAGGTATTTAAGGCAATGTACGTACGTGTGTACGTGGAAATCATATTTTTATTACGACCTATTTATATGCGAGCCGATTTTTTTAATAATCACATTTGACGAGTATTCTTCCAACGAAAATCATGTTTATAAATTCTTCTACAAAGTTTATAACTGCTGTCGGATATCGAGAATGGTATCCATATAAAAGCATTTTGCATCTTGAACTTTTACACCGTGTTTAGAACGCAAGGCAGGTTTCAACTAACGATTGATTCTTCGTTAGTCCCCAAATAATAGTCCCACACGGAACAATCAATTCTCAGAATTTTGCAGCATTTGGTACACAACTCAAATGTAAAGCTTCACTCGGTACACGATGAATCTGCAACTCGTTATTTAATTTATCGTTGTATTCTGAACACAAAACCAGTTTGAATGCGGTGAATTAAAACTACACTAAGAACATGAACATGGGTTTTCTTTGATTCAGGCATTAAATAAATAGTCTGCATCTAGAATTTTATAACTGCACATCGTATAAGAGAATATTTTCTTTCGAAATGTGTCAGCAGATGAATCCAACTGGAAGTTTACATTCTGAACACAAAACTGGTTTAAATTAAATCTGTAACTAGCGAATTAAAACTACACTCAGAACATAAAAATGTTTTTTGTTTGATTCTTGCAGCACCCACATAGTCTGCAACTAGAATATTATAACCGCACTTCGAATAAGAAAATGTTTCCCTTCGAAAGGTGTCAGCAAATGAATCCACAACTGGAAATTGACTTTCTCAACACAAAATGGGTTAAAATTATCTCTGTATGCGGCGAATTAAAAGTAAACTCAGAATATGAAAATGATTTTTCTTTGATTCTGGCAGCTGATACAGAGTCTTTAACTAGAAACTGTACTTCGAATAATATAATGTTTTCCTTCGAATTGTGTCAGCAGATGAATCCACAATTGTAATTTTACATTCTGAAAACAGGATTAACCCTTCTAATAATAAGAAAAAAATATCTATAAACTTTTGCCTGTCAAGGTTTGCGCACAAAATTCCCGGTTTTTCCCAAGCATTTTAAATTTTTCTTTTTATTATGTTTTTTTTACCCTTTTGCAAAAAACAAAATTGTTCTAAAAGCTAGATAAAATAATTTTTCCAACGTGATTATTAGAACTTTTGTTAAATATTATAATTTTGATATTGGAAATGTAAATTGGCTCAAAAATACAGACCTGCGAATATTCGAATTAAAGTCATTTAAATAGAAAAAACTTAAAATTTGAAATACAGATTCCTTTTCTTAAATTTAAAATGTAATAAAACCATCTATTCACTTTTTATCGCATTAATACAATTTTATTTTAAAATTAAATGTGTAAGACAATTTGCGTCTCCTGTCTCCTGGCGGGTTAAATTAAAGCTGTATGTGGCGAATTAAAGCTACACTTCGAATATGAAAATGGTTTCTCTTTGATTCTGGCAGCACATACATAGTGTGCAACTAGAATTTTATAACTGCACTTCGAATAAAATAATGGTCTGCTTCGAAATGAATCAGCAGATGAATACACAACTGCAATTCAGTCGTCACATTCTAGACACAATTCTGGTTATAATTAAAAGTGAACCTGTTTGCGAGTTCCCAGCTTTAATTCATATTATTCTCGTAATATGCGTACGGTTTTCCTACGAATTACGAAATTTGCATCTTAAAAATATATATTTATAATAAATAATTAAAGAAAGAGTTGGATTCGTAAACGAAAGTATCGTAGAACATTTTCAAATAATTATTACACATTTAAAAAAAATAACTCACGCCCCTGAAATTTATTTTTCTGATTTTTCTTCATCATTACGTAGTATAAAATGAAGTCGCTCAAAATGTATGTGCGCATAGATCTTTTAAACCACGCAACGGATTTTCATGCGGTTTTCACCAATAGATAGATTGATTCAAGAAGAAGGTTTATATGTGTAATACATGCTTACTTTAGTAGAGAAAAGCCGAGAAATTCAAATATTCAATTCAGGCAGCGGGTGGTGTGGATATTATAAAGGCTGGGTAATGGCGTTGTGTTTCATTAGCCACAGCAACGTGTGGCCGGGTCTGCTAGTTATTAATAAATTTAAGCTTGAACAACAAATCAGATGGTCAAATATACAATTACGTAAATAAAAAATGTAACTAAAATATTTATTTCTCACGTCGCTAATCCAGCAACAAATGAAATTTTCTTAGAATTGTCAACTACATTGTGAAAATTTTCCGCCCACCTTAAAAGTACCGCCCGGATCGGGCCACCCCCCCTTGCCCCCCCTTACGATACGCCACTAAATTTGTTAAAAAATGATGATGGTGGCTCGGAATGAGTTGTGCCTCGTAAAGTGAAATTACTCTTTTATTTTAGCTGCAGGAAGAGCTGGTGGGAGAAGGTATGCCGGGGACAGAATCAATGTCTCTTATCTACCTCTTTGTCTATTCCTAACATTGTTTCTTAGATAATCTCCTTCAAAATTATTTTTATAAAATAAAATAAATGGGCTTCACTTGTTTGCCATACAACAGATTCATTATTTTCATTAATATTGATATTCTTACCCACTAGGTTAAAGAATTTTTCCAAAACTCTTATTTATCCTAAAATAACTATAAAATATAACGTCCCATAACAAAAAATAAAACGCAGATAAAATAGTAATGTACGTTATATTATGGATAAACTATCAACATGTTGGTGAAATACTGAAGTAATAAGGTTTTCACTCATTAAAGTTAATGTCTGTAGGTCGAATAAGTTGGCGGAGTTTTTTTACCAATCCTTGAATTATTTATTAAATTGAGATTACTATTCAGTACTCGAACACACGTATAATAGTAAACGAGATGTTACCATGGATACACTTCGCGATTCCTGAAACGGTGGCAAACCATGGCAACCTATCCTTTGACTCCTGAATCGAAGGATAGGTTGCCATGGTTACGCCTCGCGTTTCAGTTGCCAGGCATAGGTTGCCAAGGTAATGCCTCGCTTTTCAGTTGCCAGATTACAGGTTGCCATGGTTACGTCTCACGTTTCAGTTGCCATGGGATAGGTTACCATGGTAACGCCTTGCGTTTCAGTCGCCAAGTGACAAGTCGCTATGGTTACGCCTCACGTTTCAGTTGCCGGGTAACTGGTTGCATTGGTTACGATTCGCGTTTCAGTTGCCTGGTGAAATGTTGCCATGGTTACGCTTCGCATTTCAGCTGCCAGGTAACAGGTTGCCATTGTAACGCCTCGCTCTTCAGTTGCCAGGTGACAGGTTGCCAGAGTTACGCCTCGCGTTTCGGTTGCCGGGTAGCAGGTTGCCATGGTTACGTCTTTCGTAACAGCTGCAAAGTGACAGCTTGCTATGGTTACGCCTAGCGTTTGAGATGCCAGGTATAGGTTGCCAAGGTTATGACTCGCGTTTCAGTTGCCAGGTGACAGGTTGCCATGGTGACGTCATGCGTTTCAGTTGCCAAGTGACAGGTTACTATGGTTACGCCTCGCGTTTCAGTTGGCGGGTAACAGGTTGCCATGGTCATGTCTTGCGTTTCAGTTGCTAAGTGACAGGTTCGAACGGTTACGCCTCGCGGTTTAGTTGCTGGGTAACAGGTTGCATTGGTTACGATACACGTTTCAGTTGCCAGGTAATAGGTTGCCATGGTTATATTTCGCGTTTCAGTTGCCATGGTAACTCTTTGCATTTTAACTGCAAGGTAACAGGTTGCCGTGGTAACGCCTCGCTCTTCAGTTACCAGGTGACAGGTTGCCATAGTTACGCCTCGCGTTTCAGTTAGCGGTAGCAGGTTGCCATGGTAACGACTCGCTCTTCAGTTACCAGGTGATAGGTTGCCATAGTTACGCCTCCCGTTTCAGTTGCCGGGTAACAGTTTGCCATGGTTATGCCTTGCGTTTCAGTCGCCAGGTGAAAGGTTGCCATGGTGACGTCATGCGTTTCAGTTGCCAAGTGACAGGTTGCTATGGTTACGCCTCGCGTTTCAGTTGGCGGGTAACAGGTTGCCATGGTCATGTCTTGCGTTTCAGTTGCTAAGTGACAGGTTCGAACGGTTACGCCTCGCGGTTTAGTTGCTGGGTAACAGGTTGCATTGGTTACGATACACGTTTCAGTTGCCAGGTAATAGGTTGCCATGGTTATATTTCGCGTTTCAGTTGCCATGGTAACGCTTTGCATTTTAACTGCAAGGTAACAGGTTGCCGTGGTAACGCCTCGCTCTTCAGTTACCAGGTGACAGGTTGCCATAGTTACGCCTCGCGTTTCAGTTAGCGGTAGCAGGTTGCCATGGTAACGACTCGCTCTTCAGTTACCAGGTGATAGGTTGCCATAGTTACGCCTCCCGTTTCAGTTGCCGGGTAACAGTTTGCCATGGTTATGCCTTGCGTTTCAGTCGCCAGGTGAAAGGTTGCCATGGTTACAATTCGCGTTTCAGATGCCAGGTATAGGTTGCCATAGTTACGATACGCGTTTCAGGTGCCATGGTAACGCTGCGCATTTTAGCTGCCAGGCAACAGGTTGCCATGGAAACGCCTCGCTCTTCAGTTGCCAGGTGACATGTTGCCATAGTTACGCCTCGCGTTTTAGTTAGCGGTAGCAGGTTGCCGTGGTTACGTCTTGCGTAACACCTGCCAAGTGACAGGTTGCTATGGTTACGCCTAGCGTTTCAGCTGCCAGGTGACTGGTTGCTATGGTTACGCCTCGCGTTTCAGTTAGCGGTAGCAGGTTGCCATGGTTACGTCTTGCGTAACACCTGCCAAGTGACAGGTTGCTATGGTTACGCCTAGCGTTTCGGCTGCCAGGTGACTGGTTGCTATGGTTACGCCTCACGTTTCAGTTACCGGGTAACGGGTTGCCATGGTTACGTCTTGCGTTTCAGTTGATAAGTGACGGGTTGCCATGGTTACGTCTTGCGTTTCAGTTGCTCAGTGACAGGTTGCTATGGTTAGGCCTCGCGTTTCAGTTGGCGGGTAACAGGTTGTCATGGTTATGCGTTGCGTTTCAGTTGCCAGGTGAAAGGTTGCCATGGTTACACATCGCGTTTCAGTTGTCAGGTAAAGGTTGCCATAGTTATGATTCGCGTTTCATTTGCTTGGTGAAATATTGCCATGGTTACGCTTCGCATTTTAGCTCCAGGTAACAGGTTGCCATGGTAACGCCTCGCTCTTCAGTTGTCAAGTGACAGGTTGCCAAAGTTACGCCTCGCGTTTCAGTTAGCGGTAGCAGGTTGCCGTGGTTACGTCTTGCGTAACACCTGCCAAGTGACAGGTTGCTATGGTTACGCCTAGCGTTTCAGCTGCCAGGTGACTGGTTGCTATGGTTACGCCTGACGTTTCAGTTACCGGGTAACGGGTTGCCATGGTTACGTCTTGCGTTTCAGTTGATAAGTGACGGGTTGCCGTGGTTACGTCTTGCGTTTAAGTTACTCAGTGACAGGTTGCTATGGTTACGCCTCTCGATTCAGTTGGCGGTAACAGGTTGCCATGGTTATGCGTTGCGTTTCAGTCGCCAGGTGAAAGGTTGTCATGGTTACACTTCGCGTTTCAGATGCCAGGTATAGGTTGCCATAGTTACGATACGCGTTTCAGGTGCCATGGTAACGCTGCGCATTTTAGCTGCCAGGCAACAGGTTGCCATGGAAACGCCTCGCTCTTCAGTTGCCAGGTGACATGTTGCCATAGTTACGCCTCGCGTTTTAGTTAGCGGTAGCAGGTTGCCGTGGTTACGTCTTGCGTAACACCTGCCAAGTGACAGGTTGCTATGGTTACGCCTAGCGTTTCAGCTGCCAGGTGACTGGTTGCTATGGTTACGCCTCGCGTTTCAGTTAGCGGTAGCAGGTTGCCGTGGTTACGTCTTGCGTAACACCTGCCAAGTGACAGGTTGCTATGGTTACGCCTAGCGTTTCGGCTGCCAGGTGACTGGTTGCTATGGTTACGCCTCACGTTTCAGTTACCGGGTAACGGGTTGCCATGGTTACGTCTTGCGTTTCAGTTGATAAGTGACGGGTTGCCATGGTTACGTCTTGCGTTTCAGTTGCTCAGTGACAGGTTGCTATGGTTAGGCCTCGCGTTTCAGTTGGCGGGTAACAGGTTGTCATGGTTATGCGTTGCGTTTCAGTTGCCAGGTGAAAGGTTGCCATGGTTACACATCGCGTTTCAGTTGTCAGGTAAAGGTTGCCATAGTTATGATTCGCGTTTCATTTGCTTGGTGAAATATTGCCATGGTTACGCTTCGCATTTTAGCTGCCAGGCAACAGGTTGCCATGGAAACGCCTCGCTCTTCAGTTGCCAGGTGACAGGTTGCCATAGTTACGCCTCGCGTTTTAGTTAGCGGTAGCAGGTTGCCGTGGTTACGTCTTGCGTAACACCTGCCAAGTGACAGGTTGCTATGGTTACGCCTAGCGTTTCAGCTGCCAGGTGACAGGTTGCTATGGTTACGCCTCACGTTTCAGTTACCGGGAAACAGGTTACCATGGTTACGTCTTGCGTTTCAGTTGAAAAGTGACGGGTTGCCATGGTTACGTCTTGCGTTACAGTTGCTTAGTGACAGGTTGCTATTGTTACGCCTCGCGTTTCATTTGGCGGGTAACAGGTTGCCATGGTTATGCGTTGCGTTTCAGTTGCCAGGTGAAAGGTTGCCATGGTTACACATCGCGTTTCACTTGCCAGGTATAGGTTGCCATAGTAACGATTCGCGTTTCAGTTGCCTGGTGAAATATTGCCATGGTTACGCTTCGCATTTTAGCTCCAGGTAACAAATTGCCATGGTTACGTCTTGCGTTTCCGTTGATAAGTGACAGGTTGCTATGGTTACGTCTTGCGTTTCAGTTGCTCAGTGACAGGTTGCTATGGTTACGCCTCGCGTTTCAGTTGGTGGGTAACAGGTTGCCGTGGTTACGTCTTGCGTAACAGTTGCAAAGTGACAGATTGCTATGGTAACGCCTAGCATTTCAGCTGCCAGGTGACAGGTTGCTATGGTTACGCCTTATGTTTCAGTTACCGGGTAACAGGTTGCCATGGTTACGTCTTTCGTTTCAGTTGATAACTGACGGGTTGCCATGGTTACGTCTTACGTTTCAGTTGCTCAGTGACAGGTTGCTATGGTTACGCCTCGCGTTTCAGTTGGCGGGTAACAGGTTGCCATGGTTATGCGTTACGATTCGCGTTTCAGTTGCCTGGTGAAATATTGCCATGGTTACGCTTCGCATCTTAGCTCCAGGTAACAGGTTACCATGGTTACGTCTTGCGTTTCAGTTGATAAGTGACGGGTTGCCATGGTTACGTTTTGCGTTTAAGTTGATAAGTGACGGGTTGCCATGGTTACGTCTTGCGTTTCAGTTGCTCAGTGACAGGTTGCTATGGTTACGCCTCGCGTTTCAGTTGCTGTGTAACAGGTTGCATTGGTTACGATTCGCGTTTCAGCTGCCAGGTATAGGTTTCCATAGTTACGATTCGCGTTTTATTTGCTTAGTGAAATATTGCCATGGTTACGCTTCGCATTTTTGCTCCAGGTAACAGGTTGCCATAGTAACGCCTCGCTCTTCAGTTGCCAGGAGACAGGTTGCCATAGTTACGCCTCGCGATTCAGTTAGCGGTAGCAGGTTGCCGTGGTTACGTCTTGCGTAACACCTGCCAAGTGACAGGTTGCTATGGTTACGCCTAGCGTTTCAGCTTCTAGGTGACAGGTTACTATGGTTACGCCTCACGTTTCAGTTACCGGGTAACAGGTTGCCATGGTTACGTCTTGCGTTTAAGTTGATAAGTGACGGGTTGCCATGGTTACGTCTTGCGTTTCAGTTGCTCAGTGACAGGTTGCTATGGTTACGCCTCGCGTTTCAGTTGGCGGGTAACAGGTTGCCATGATTATGCGTTGCGTTTCAGTTGCCAGGTGAAAGGTTGCCATGGTTACACATCGCGTTTCAGTTGTCAGGTATATGTTGCCATAGTTACGATTCGCGTTTCATTTGCTTGGGGAAATATCGCCATGGTTACGCTTCGCATTTAAGCTCCAGGTAACAGGTTGCCATGGTAACGCCTCGCTTTTCAGTTGCCAGGTGACAGGTTGCCATAGTTACGCCTCGCGTTTTAGTTAGCAGTAGCAGGTTGCCATGGTTACGTCTTGCGTTTAAGTTGCTCAGTGACAGGTTGCTATGGTTACGCCTCGCGTTCCAGTTGGCGGGTAACAGGTTGCCATGGTTATGCGTTGCGTTTCAGTTGCCAGGTGAAAGGTTGTTATGGTTACACATCGCGTTTCAGTTTCCAGGTATAGGTTGCCATAGTTACGATTCGCGTTTCAGTTGCCTGGTGAAATATTTCCATGGTTACGCTTCGCATTTTAGCTCCAGGTAACAGGTTGCCATGGTTACGTCTTGCGTTTCAGTTGCTCAGTGACAGATTGCCAAGTTTACGCCTCGCGTTTCAGTTGGCGGGTAACAGGTTGCCATGGTTATGCGTTGCGTTTCAGTTGCCAGGAGAAAGGTTGCCATGGTTACACATCGCGTTTCAGTTGTCAGGTATAGGTTGCCATAGTTACGATTCGCGTTTCATTTGCTTGGTGAAATATCGCCATGGTTACGCTTCGCATTTTAGCTCCAGGTAACAGGTTGCCATGGTAACGCCTCGCTCTTCAGTTGCCAGGTGACAGGTTGCCATAGTTACGCCTCGCGTTTTAGTTAGCGGTAGCAGGTTGCCGTGGTTACGTCTTGCGTAACACCTGCCAAGTGACAGGTTGCTATGGTTACGCCTAGCGTTTCGGCTGCCAGGTGACTGGTTGCTATGGTTACGCCTCACGTTTCAGTTACCGGGTAACGGGTTGCCATGGTTACGTCTTGCGTTTCAGTTGATAAGTGACGGGTTGCCATGGTTACGTCTTGCGTTTCAGTTGCTCAGTGACAGGTTGCTATGGTTAGGCCTCGCGTTTCAGTTGGCGGGTAACAGGTTGTCATGGTTATGCGTTGCGTTTCAGTTGCCAGGTGAAAGGTTGCCATGGTTGCACATCGCGTTTCAGTTGCCAGGTATAGGTTGCCATAGTTACGATTCGCGTTTTATTTGCTTTGTGAAATATTGCCATGTTTACGCTTCGCATTTTAGCTCCAGGTAACAGGTTGCCATGGCAACGCCTCGCTCTTCACTTGCCAAGTGACAGGTTGCCATAGTTACGCCTCGCGTTTCAGTTAGCGGTAGCAGGTTGCCGTGGTTACGTCTTGCGTAACACCTGCCAAGTGACAGGTTGCTATGGTTACGCCTAGCGTTTCAGCTTCCAGGTGACAGGTTGCTATAGTTAGACCTCACATTTCAGTTACCGGGTAACGGGTTGCCATGGTTACGTCTTGCGTTTCAGTTGATAAGTGACGGGTTGCCATGGTTACCTCTTGCGTTTCAGTTTCTCAGTGACAGGTTACGATTCGCGTTTCAGTTGCCTGGTGAAATATTGCCATGGTTACGCTTCGCATTTTAGCTCCAGGTAACAGGTTGCCATGGTTACGTCTTACGTTTCAGTTGATTAGTGACGGGTTGCCATGGTTACGTCTTGCGTTTCAGTTGCTCAGTGACAGGTTGCTATGGTTACTCCTCGCGTTAAGTTGGCGGGTAACAGGTTGCCATGGTTATGCGTTGCGTTTCAGTTGCCAGGTGAAAGGTTGCCATGGTTACACATCGCGTTTCAGTTGTCAGGTATAGGTTGCCATAGTTACGATTCGCGTTTCATTTGCTTGGTGAAATATTGCCATGGTTACGCTTCGCATTTTAGCTCCAGGTAACAGGTTGCCTTTGTAACGCCTCGCTCTTCAGTTGCCAGGTGACAGGTTGCCATAGTTACGCCTCGCGTTTTAGTTAGCGGTAGCAGGTTGCCGTGGTTACGTCTTGCGTAACACCTGCTAAGTGACAGGTTGCTATGGTTACGCCTAGCGTTTCAGCTGCCAGGTGACAGGTTGCTATGGTTACGCCTCACGTTTCAGTTACCGGGTAACAGGTTGCCATGGTTACGTCTTGCGTTTCAGTTGATAAGTGACGGGTTGCCATGGTTACGTCTTGCGTTTCAGTTGCTCAGTGACAGGTTGCTATGGTTACGCCTCGCGTTTCAGTTGGCGGGTAACAGGTTGCCATGGTTGTTTTGCGTTTCGTTGCCGTGAAAGGTTGCTATGGTTTTGCCTAACGTTTCAGTTACCGATTAACAGGTTTCCATGGTTACGTCTTGCGTTTGAGTTGCTAATTGGTGGGTTGCCATGGTTACGTCTTGCGTTTCAGTTGCCCAGTGACAGGTTGCTATGGTTATGCTTCGCGTTTCATTTGCCGGGTAACAGGTTCTCATGGTTACATCTTGCGTTTCAGTTGCTAAGTGACAAGTTTCTATGGTTACGCCTCACGTTTCAGTTGCCGGGTAACTGGTTGCATTGGTTACGATTCGTGTTTCAGTTGCCTGGCGATAGTTGCCATGGTTGCGCATCGCATTTCAGCTGCTAGGTAATAGGTTGCCATGGTAACTACTCCCTCTTCAGTCGCCAGGTGATAGGTTGCCATAGTTACGCCTCCCGTTTCAGTTGTCGGGTAACAGGTTGCCATGGTTACGTCTTGCGTAACAGCTGCAGCGACAGGTTGCTATGGTTACGCCTCGCGTTTCAGATGCCGGTTAAGAGGTTGCATGGGTTATGATTCGCGTTTCAGATGCCAAGTTACAGGTTGCCATGGTTACGCCTTGCGTTTCAGCTTCCGGGTAACAGGTTACCATGGTTACGTCTTGCGTTTCAGTTGTTAAGTGACAGGTTGCTATGGTAACGCCTCGCATTTCATTTCCCGTGTAACAGGTTTCATTGGTTTTGATTCGTGTTTTAGTTGCCAGGCAACAGGTTACCATAGTAACGCCTCGCGTTTCAGTTGTCAGGTGATAGGGGGCCTTGGTTACGCCACGCGTTTTAGATGCCAGATGACAGGTTGCCATGGGTACTCCTTGCGTCTCAGTTGCTAAATGGCATTTGCCATGGTTATGCCCCGCGTTTCAGTTACCATGTGAGGTTGCCAGGGTTAAGCCTCGCGTTACAGTTGTCATGGTTGCTGTGCATTTCAGTTGCCTGGTAACAGGTTGCCATGGTTACATCTTGCGTTTCAGTTGTTAAGTGACAGGTTGCTATGGTTACGCCTCGCGTTTTTTTAGCCATTTATTGGCCCCAGTAGACGTTGGCCCAATGCGCTCGGCCAACGCGTTGGCCAGATTTTTGTGGTTACCGTTCACACGTTGGCGTGTCTCATTCTGCGTCGATCGCTAGACGGAGATGGACGTCAGCGGAGCCGCTGCAATATACTTTTACAGCGCGGTGCGATGTATTCTGTATGTAGCCATTAATGATTTTTTTTTTTTAAATTCAGTTAGTGGAATATTCATATTATCTGCTATTCTACTCCATGCATTATTACACTGAATTTTTTTTGGTAGGTTTACTTACAGATTACCACATAGAACAGTCCAATAATATTTCAAGAGGTTCAAATAACCCATCAATATTTTTTTTTTTTTTTTTTTTTAATTTATTTATTGCAACATTTATTATAATTACAATTTTACAACAAATATATAATTTTTTTTTTTTACAGGTATTTTTTTTTTTTACTACCCTTCCATTTAAAGCATTTGCTTGTGTATGGAAGGGGAGTGTACATAAATGCTATTAGTTATAAGTTAGTACTTAAATAATTAATTGTACATAAATATATGTGAGCTGCAGTATTTATTTGATAATGGTGTGAATTTTTTTAAAAAAAGAAAGAATGTAATGGAAAACTAAGGATATTTGTAAGATTAATTGACAGTAATTTTTTTCTTAAGAATATTTTTAAAATGTCTCTTGACAGAGAGCATTATTCGGGTTTTATCATTAATGCTTCTGATTTCTTCTGGTAGACGATTGAAAAAAGTTCTTCCCTGGTAAGTATAATGATGCTGTGCAAAAGACGTATTTAGTTTTGGGCATAGAAAAACATGTTTAAGTCGAGTTCTGTTTTCATTTAAAAATGGATATTTATCTTTTTCCTTTATAATTTGAATCAATGAATTTTTAATATATAAATCTTTAAATGTGGGTACTTGAAATTCTTCAAACAGGCGTTCTGTTGGGTAGTCTAAGGATTTTTTTAATATAATTTTAATAATTGTCCTTTGTACAATTTCTATTGGAAGAAGGTTACATTTATACGCGGATCCCCAACTAATAATAGCGTATTGTAGAGTGGATTGAACTAAGGCATAGTAGATTAAATATAGATTTTTTATCGACATAAAATTTCTAATTCTTAAAAATATATATATTAATTTTCTGATTTTGTTTACTACTTGACATATTTGTTCCTTCCATTTCAGATTTTTGTCGATAATTACTCCGAGATATTTAATTTTATTTGTTGTTTTTAATATTGTACAGTTTGATTTGCAATAATTTTGGCTATGAATTTTAGTATTATCGTGTATGACAATGTTAAAATTTTTGGGAGCATCGTTTGGATGGATTGCAAATGGAATTACAAATGTCTTTTCACTATTTAGTGATAGTAAATTAGTGTCGAAAAAATTCTTAAGCGTGTTGATGTCTTCTGTGGCCTTTAATTCTACATTTTCCCAAGTCTTTTCACTTATTATTAATACTGTATCGTCGGCGAATGATGTAATTTGACCATTTAAATGTTGAAAAAAAATATCATTTACATATATGGTAAAAAAAATTGGTCCAAGCACTGTACCTTGCGGGATTCCAAAGCTTGAAATATCTTGATCACTATTAACATGATTGATTTTTACCACTTGAGGGCGGTTTTTTAAGTAGTTTGTGATCCATTTAATCGCGTTGCCTTTAATGCCAATATCATTTAATTTTTTTAATAGCATCTCATGGGATATGCTATCGAATGCCTTTCTGAGGTCAATAAATATACCCGCACATTTTTTACCTTTATCTAATGATTCGTAAATGTATGAAGTTACGTTAGCAATGGCATCTTGTGTGCTGAGCGATTTAATAAAACCAAACTGGTTTTTGTGTAGTATTTTATTACTATCTAGGAAATTTACCAATTGTTTTTTTACTATTTTTTCAAATATCTTTCCTATGTTAGAAATTAGACAAATTGGGCGATAATTCGTTACTTGTTGCGGATCACCAGATTTGTAAATAGGTGAGATTATTGTGTTTTTGTAATTCATTGGAAATATTCCTTTCGTTAAACTCATGTTTATTAAATGAGTGATGGGTTTTATTAAGTAAGATTTCATAGATTTTAACATTTGTGCCGTAATAGAATCAAAACCGGGAGACGAACCTCCTTTCATATTTTCTATTATTTTTAAGATTTCACATTCTGTTGTTATTTCAAATGTTGAAAGTATATTACGTTTCTGTAATTTTTTATTTTAAGGCTTATGAATATTTTTCGCAAGATTTTTTCCAACATTTGCAAAGAAGGAATTAAATATGTTTGCACATTGTTTAGGCTGTAAATTGGCATCTATAATTTTTTTATCATGTTCGATGTACTTAATATTTTGTGTTTTTTTTGTATTGTCTATGGCCAAATTCACAGTTTTCCACATTTGTTTATGGTTATTTTCTGAAGATAATATTTTATTTTTAAAGAACTCTTCCTTACTTTTTTTAATATAAGATGTTAATTTATTTTTATATTTTTTATAAAAAATATATGCTTTTTCATCATGGGGATTTTTTAAAGTTGTTTTATAAAGTTTTTCTTTGTTTCTGATAGATATTATAAGTCCTTTGGTAATCCAAGGTTTTAAACATCTTAATTTTGATTTTATGTGTATTATTATTTCACTTGTCGAATTTTTAATGTGTTGTGACAGGATTTTTTCAAAGTTTTTCGAACATATTTCGGTATCATCACTCTTTAAAACATTGTTCCAATTTTCCATTTTTAGTTTTTCAGAGAGAATAGTCATGTCTATTGTTGATTTTTTGGGTACTAAATTATGTTTTTTATGTTTAATATAATTATTATACAGAAGTAAGCATGAATGATGATCAGTTATGTTAGTTTTCCAAACAATTGATTTTAGTTTGTGAAGATCTTTAATGTTTACGTTTGCCCAAATGTGATCTAAACAAGATGGAGTATGTTCTTTTATTTCTCTAGTATTTTTATTTATGCAAGATATGAAATTTTGTTCAGTCATACAATTGATGTATTCAGTTTTGTTACTATTTTCTATTTTTTCATTAATGTTCACATTAAAATCACCCACCACGAAGCAGAGTTTATTTTTTAATTTTAATAATATGTATTTGAGGTCATTAATAAACGTAATAATACTTGAGCCATGCGTTCTATAGATAGCTATTAAATGATATATTGATTTGCCGAGTTTGAAATGTACTTCGATGCAGTTTACCAAATGTATTGGGTGTTCTATAATGTTAACAATACTAAATTTATTATTTGCAAATATTATTATTCCCGAATTTTTGTTGATATCTACTTTGGTAGAAATATAATTGTACTCCGGTAAGTGATAAGACGGTGACTCAGCGTTTGTAAATGTTTCAGTTAACACTATGAAGTCCGGCTTTTTAATTAAATTATTTATTTTTAGAATTAGTTCATCTAAATTTTTCTGAATGCTACGGATGTTTATGTGCATAATAATTATATCATTGATGTTTTTAGAAATAATTTTGTTACATGAATCAGTACAAATACATTCATATTCTTGAATTTTAATATTTAATTCTAATTCGCTATTTAAGAAATCATCCATTTAATTAATGTATTTTGCAAAATTATATATAATTTTTTTTTTTTTTTTTTTATTCAATGTCGTAGTTTATTCTTTCTTTGGCTAATTTAAGCATGTAAGAACGGAACTTACATGTTTCGCTGTTTGTTCGGTGGTCTATTTCATTCATTTTACTGTTGAAGGAGTTTATTTCTTTCTTCTTGTTAGCTGAGTGACAGTTAGCGCATTTGGGCGGCAGTTCCAGGGATTTACACTCGGAGATGGGATGATCTTCTGAACAGTGCTTGCATGTTGGTTTATTCATTTTATTGTAGCATTTTTGTGCTGTGTGTCCGAATCTTTGACAATGGAAACATTGGGTAAGAACGTTACAATCGGTTACATAGACTCTCATGAATCCTAGATGAATTTTTTTTTCTATTTATAAGATGTAGTCTCAATTCTGGATTTGTTTGGAGAATTAAGTTTTTGCTGTTAGTTTTTTTGTTCGTAATGATGGCTTTAACTTGTAATATATTTGTATCTTGGTATTTTTCACATATCATTTTGATGTCGTTGTTTTGTTCAATTATGTCTTCTAAGAATTCTTTTTCGGTATAGTCTTTGTCAAGTCCTTTGAATATTACGCATGGATCCGTTTTCACAAGTACCTCCGCTATTATGGTTTTGTCGACTTCATTTATCTTTTCTTTTAATTTTTTTGCGTCTTCTTTTTCTGGGCATGTTATTATAATGTTTTTTTTTGATTTTTTAAATTCACTTACTCGAATTCCCAACTGCGATTTTTTTATTTTTTGTATTTTCTCTTTTATTTTTTCAGTGTCAATATTGATATGAATTATCATGTTGTGTCCGACTTGAACCATTTTCCTTCCAAGAACTCTCCTCTCCTTCCTTTCCTCAAAAAACCATCCACACAGCATCCCCAAAGATGGCATAGGACCTGGGGGAAATTATTTTCCTCAGGGCCTCCTATGTGGAGCTCATGTAAAAAAAGAACAGTTCAATAATATTTCAGGAGGTTTAAATAACCCATCAATATTGATATGAATTATTATTTTGAATATTCATATTTTTGAAATCGATCCAGTAGTTTTGAGTTTATTCGTTACAAACTACAAAAATACAAATCATTCCTCATTATTATGCTCGTGTGATTATCATTACTCTGAAATAAATAAATATGTATTATTATTGTGATAATAATCAATTAGCCTAAACATTTCATGAATACTCCATGACGCTATGTTCGTGAAACGATCGTTTGAACAATTAAACGCGACAGACAGCGTCCGCTCCGGCCGACGCGCATTTATGAACTGAGCGCTCGGCCAACGTCTGAACGCTGTTTGTGGCTTGCGACAAATTCCTTTGATTTGTGCACGAAAAACCGACACCCATCGGCTCGTCGTCGAGCGTTGGCCGCAAGCGTCAAAAACACACAAAATAGCCCTGTATACGTTGGCCCAGCGCGTTGGCCGAGCGCGTTGGCCCAACGTGTACTGGACTCTTAACAGGTTGCATTGGTTATGATTCGCGTTTCAGCTGCCAGGTGACAGGTTGCTATGGTAATGCCTTGCGTTTCAGTTGCCAGGTGACAGGTTGCCTTAGTTACGCCTCGCGTTCCATTTGCCAGCTGACAGGTTGCCATGGTAACGTCTTGCGTTTCAGTTGTCAAGTCACAGGTTGCTATGGTTACGTCTCGCGTTTCAGTTGCCGGGTAACAGGTTGCAATGGTTACGTCTTGCGTTTCAGTTGCTAAGTGAGAGGTTGCTATGGTTACGAAATTGGAACTGATTGTAATAAAACGGTAAATGGATTAGATACCTATTTATAACATAATATTACTAGATTTCTTTTGCAAAAATTCGTTTATTTTTTTACCAAATTTTTTTTTTAATAATAAATTCTACATAGCATCCGGAAACTCGTAGTACAAGCGACAAACGGGTAAAACTTTGCAGAAAATTCAATGCAACTATTCTAAGAGCACAGTATTGTTTTTTGTTATATTGTCTCGTCTCTTTAAGCTTTCTTTAGGTAATATTAAAAAATACCGCCATCATCAAACAGTATTAATGGGTTTGCGTCTGCGTGGTTGAATTTAAGAATCCGACTTCCAACGGATGTCTGCCGCCGCGCCTTACCCGTCGCATCATATAAACATCCGTGTACGTAGATTTTCAGACGAAGCTACCATTGTAGTTCGGTTTCTAATTCAAGAATTCGTCACAAGATGACGCAACATTCGTCGGCACGACGCAAAGGAACGTTCCTTTCCTAGGTATAAGTTCTACGAATTTGTGAACCTGGAGCATCGGTAAAGATTGACGGTAATACTCAATTGTACCAAGCGGCTGTATATTACATATGATTCATCGTCCGTCTCGGTTTTTTTTTGCCATCACTGCCATCACTGGTTGTGGTTGACAGTTGACACGTTGACAGTGGATGGATACGACGGACGAACGGGCTAATGTTGGAACCAGTTCCTATTGGATTTGCAAAGTGATCACCAACATTGACTTGGCGAAGCCGAACCAAAAGCCGCCCGCAGGGCCTAGCAGTAAAAACCTGCGGGGCGGGTTTTTAACTGCTAGTTAACATTATTACCATTTCAAAATCCCATCTCATATCATGGGGTGAGGTTTGTCTAGATCTTGGAGGCGGATGACCAGGACATACTGAACCCCAGATTCCTACACACCCCTTAAACCCTTTTCCTTCCCAGAACTCTCCTCTCCTTCTTTTACTGAAAAAATCCCTCCATACAGCATCCCCAAAGATGACATAGGCTCTGAGGGAAATTATTTTCCTCAGGGCCTCCTGTGTGGAGCTCATGTAAAAACAAATATCTCTGAATAAATGCTCAATGACAAAAAGCAAAAAAAAAACTTGTGTTGACGCTTCGATGAAAAGACACTAATAGTAAAATTCAAAAATAAATTAAACCATCATCACTATTCTCAGCACTATAAAATGATAAATACATATTTATATTTATATGTGTCGGGCCGACTTGATATGGATAAATGTGTTTGTCTTGTTCCCGACAGATCTGTGTGACAGGACTATCCATTCCTGTTCGCTAACTATTCCCGGGCTGAAACTATTCATTTATCTCTTCACCTGAAATATTTCCTACCGAAACAGCCATGGATTTGATTGATTACTAAACTACCTAATGATCGTACGACATCTGCGGGGCGCAAACAAAACGTCGCTTTTCTATAATAACTTATTTTTCAATATCATTGTTTGGTGGGGAAGAAAATTCAAAGAATTTTAAATAGAATTTTTTGTCATTGAAGAAGAAGATAACAATAATAATATAAACGAAAATATGAAAGAGAACAAGACACAGAAAAACAGAAAAAAGACAATAAGTTGTTTACTGTACCTACGCCTTCATACAATGAAAAAATACATAGATATTTGATAGTTTACGCTTAACGCTTCAGATTTTATGTCCGGTTTAAATCGTTCCCGCAGGAAAAACTTAACCCTTTCACGCACTTTTCCAAAAATGATCACCTAGTCAATCCACGTTATGGACTTACACTATATAAGTATAATAAATACAAAATAATACAAGAAAAACATGTCAGAGAGACTAAACGGAAAAAAAATAATTCACCGACTTCAGATATTTTCAGAGGGTTCGGCTCTGTGGAACTCCTAATTGGACCTATAAATCCTACTGATCCCACAATATAAATATTTTTAAAATATTTTGTAATCCTACATGTATTTAAAATGACTGATTTTTGCATTTTTCTACATGAATTCTTTGACATATCTAATATGCATAAATTTTGAATGTGAGAGCTAGGTATAATGGCAGTACCCGAAATAACAAATGGTAATATTTTTATAGTCTGAGAATGCCAAATTCTTTTAATCTCATTTCCTAAATCTGTATATTTTCTTATTTTTTCATAAACAGATTTGAGAATATTACTGGAATTTGGAATAGCTAAATCAATGATATAAGTTTTTTTTAAAGTAATAAACACTTTTTTTAAAAATTTTATTCAATGGAAACGGTAGAAAAAGCTTCAATTTATCAAAAGTATATTTTTGTATGTAGGTATAATGTAAACCGATTCGTTGAAAAGTTGTCTAAAATAGTGATCCCTAAGTGCCATTTTCAAAATTGGAACTAATTCTGTGGAGAACTCAGTTAAGCGATGCATAACCTACCTATGACATAATATTATTAACAGATCATTGTTTTAACCATCATTTTCAAAATTGGAACTGATATGTCAAGAATTCAGACAAGCGATGAAGTTCCCAACTATAAATTAGCACGTTTTCGTGAATATTTTTCCAGGTAATTCTGCAGCAATATTGTCCCTGTTTGACACGTGCTCTTTAATAAAACTTTCAGATTCACTAATCCTAGGATTAAAATATCCCGTGAATTTTCACGAGTCTGCGCTACTAAATAATATAATTAAACTAATATACTTCTCTTCATTAAATCCACAAACTTTTCCATTCTGTGTAATAAAACGGTTATTATTACGCTGTATAACAAATTGTTTATTGCTCTAACATAAATTGATATATATTCTCATTATTTTTAATCGTTCCAAGCCACTTTAAATATGATTTACAGCAAGTACCTGACCATTTCGTTTGCTCTAAAATAACAATTTTCAAGAGGAGTAAACACACGAATAACTTTGATATTAAAATACACAAGAGTTGTCAATGTCCAGCGCATTTTGCAACCATTAGATGCTCACAATAATTCGGTCAGTTATCTCAATGGATCGCTGGCAACATCTTCACACGAATAATATTTATAATCAGTTGCAGATTTTAACTCTGAGATGAGATTATAATTAGATGTTTGCTTTAGTGAAGTGGTGCACGTGCAATGAATCTGTGATATTCAACTCTTAAGGTGGATTTGTACCAAACGAGCCAAGAGCTAGAACTTGAATAAGAATGTTCTTTCTCGATCTTTATCGATTACTTAAGAGCGTTTAACCAGCCAGCGGACGAAAATCCACATTTCATCGAAAGTTGTTCTTACGATCGTGCAGGACGGTTACAATGAGAAAGCTTAATTATTCTCCGTACCAGCTTTTTTAAATTATAACTCAATATCGAATTTATTTCAATCCGAATTAGCTTTAATTTATACCTTCATCCAAAAATGCTGAAAGGCGTGATGATAAATCTATTAAAATAATGTACTTTTTGTAATTATTTTTTGATTATAAGTATTTGTCATTTTTCAATAATGTCTAAATTTAATAAGAATGTTAAAAAAATCTGAAATATATTAGTTTGTAAGTGCGCACATAAATACACAAATGGACCAATTTTCGTCAAGAAATACATGTACGTACATATTTTTTAATGATTTTATTGAAACTAAAATTTAAATTCTAAAACATGCGTTTGCTAGATAATGTATTGATTTATTTTACTGCATGATAATATTATTTGAAATGGGTGTGGTATAATACAAAATCTTTTTTGAAAATTTAACAAATCTGCCAACGACCTATGGAATAACCTTATTATACTAAAAGTTAAAAAATTTTCTCCAAATTTATTCCATCGAATGCTAGATAAAAGAACAATCTTTCGAAATCCATTTATAATTTTTTGTGGAAAAGAGTCAATACGTCTAAAATCTGATTTGAAAATGACATATTTCTGGTTTTCTCTGGTAATGCCCTCTTAATTCGTTTTCATCGTTAACACCAAAATAATACAAGAATGAGAAAACAAGAACTAGAAATCTTGCAGATGCCCCAGGGATGTTTAAATCAGACGAGCGAAAACTCATTATGGTAATGTTTACTACAGCACGTCCAACAATGAGAACGATTTTGTGCAGCTTTCTCGCAATTGGATACTACTGCGTGAGTTTACGTACCACCGTGTTCCTGCGATGCTCGTTCTAATCAGAAGATCTCCATCTATCACTCAGTACTGCCAACCCTAAAAAAATAAAAAAAACACGTACGTTTATTTAAGATAGAGTTGTGTAGCAGTGTGTCCTCCCTGCCTACCCCTGTTTTTTTTTTTATTGTAACGCTATTATAAAACATTGCATAATAAATCCAGTCCTCCTCAACATGAATCCCTGTGCCGAGGCGGACTGTAGAATGCTGTGTTGGCGTAAAATCCTAATTTTTATGATTTCTTCGAATTAATGGTTGTTGACTGTATTTATTGATTTCCTCATCTTCAGGTTCATTGACATGTTCAATTATTGCCTCATCTTCATGTTTGTTAACTTTAAGCTATTGTGTTGGTGTTAAATCACAAATTTTATGATTTCCTCAGCTTTATGTTAGTTGACTGTGCTTATTGATTTCCTCATCTTCATGTTTATTCCATTAATAATAATGATAATTGGATGATTTGTACAGCGTCGTTTTTGTGAGAAATCACCTCAGGAGCGCTGTCTACTTAGATTGTTGTTTTGGTTTAACTTTATACTGTTATGATTTCTTTTTAATTAGTTATTATTTACCAAACATTAGCATTGATAATGTCGGAAAAAGTGCTATCAAAATAATGTGTAGATTTTCTATGTATTGCCATGTAAATGGAAATAAACATGTAAATTTTGTGGTTTTTAAAATGTCCTGTTCAAATCATCCATGTTCATTCAAAACTCGTTGTTCATAAGTCTTCCAGCCTGTTGTTTAGTGACAAAACGGTCAGGTGACCCATTTATTTTATTTTTAAACGACTTCAAAAAAGAAGTTTTTTATGTTTGTTACCTCAGAACTTTCGACTGGGTGAACCGATATTGATAATTCTTTTTTATTTGATGGCTGGTGCTTCCCGTGTGGTCCCATTTCAATTTGGTCCAGTTCTGACAATGGCATCCATGAGAAAACCATATAAGTCTTAAATTTGCATTAAGTATGTGTGCGACAAATGGAAGAATAACTCAATATCACGCCAACCGATTTCGATGATTCGTGTGTGCCCGGAGTGTTCACTTGAGAGCTCTCGCCTCTCGCCTCGTCAAGTCGCGCGTGCGACACAAGCACTTCTCACCTATAACCTATGTAGTTACAAACCCAACTTGGCTGACACCGACTCCAAAAATAACAATCGTACCTACCTACATACTGATGAGCAGAAAAAGTAAGTTGATTATTAAGTTGTAGAAGAATACGCAATAATTTTTTTTTACTTTTTAGTGCATATTATTTTGTTTTGGAATAGTTTTTTTTAAGACATTTTTTTTTAAATTTTTGTTTATCTTTTGTCAGCTGTTTACCTCAAGCCAGATAGGGCCCCTTAAACAGTTCACAATTGAACGCGTCGCGAGTGTTTTGCGATAAAATTAATAATACTTTCACCATCAAGCCATCTCAAAAATCATTACCTTTTGCTGTACTTGATTTATTGTTTTATTTTCACCTTATTTGAAATCGTGTTTAATATCTGTCTTTTTAAGTAAATATCTAGTTTTTGTTCTTATGCCGAGGTTTAATGTTCGGTGCAATGTCATTGGTACGTCAATAAGTTAGCGACCATCCCTCAACTGAAAGCCAATATTCGCAATGAAATCGGTGCCATAACATCTGCAATTTTGCAAAAAGTAATCGAAAATATGTTGGAAGGGACAGGATTACTTGGTGGGGGCATCCGCCGCCAATACCGGACCAACCTCACCCCATAAACCCTGGCACTCCATGCTATGTAACCAAAATCTAACCAAATCTAACCAAATAATCTAACCGAGTAATCTAACCGAGTAATCTAACCGAGTAATCTAACCGAACCTAACGTAACGGATCACTTGGTTAGTGTAATTTATAATAATAATCTATGATCTTGTGGTGACTGAAGGTAGTTTCACGAAGTCATTAGGTTTCAAGAGCTCTCCAGATCATAACCAGGCTTCTGCCTGGGAGGACGTTTGTCCTCCGAAGCATTATAATATTTAATATACGTCAATAAACAGTCACCGTATATAAAGAACCTGTATAAAGTCCTTCAATCAGCATCCATATATAAGTTACTGGAGAATACAAGTTCCATTACGTTCTAAAGGGTGTTTTTTTTGGAGGTACACAAATTAAAAATAAAAAATAAAATATTAAAATAATGATAATATCTATGACTAGCTGGTCCCGACATGCGTTGCTATGCCATTTAATAAAGAAATTGTTTCTCCCTGAGTGTCCTTTCCCATTCGTCCCGTTCCCCTTCCCCCTCCCCTTCTTCTCCTGCGTCCTCTTCCCCTCTCGCGTTCCCACTTCGTCACCTCCACCTTCCCTCTCCCCACTCCACTCCCCCCCCTTCCCCCGTCCCGCGAACCCCCCTCCCGAGTTCCCCTACCCCCTCCCAGGCCCCCCTCCCCCCTCCCAGGTTCCTAGATAATTTTTTAAACAGCCCGCGTGCCACCTTTTACATTTTTTTTCAAATTTCCATTTTTATGTATATTAAATTTGGTACCTAACATAGGATATCTAAAATTCTTTATTCGATTCAAACTATTAGGGGAGTACCTACTTTAAATAAATTTATCAACTTAAAGATTTAAAAAATATAATCCTGATTTAACAATCATTGTTTTGCAAAATGTGATTCTCAAACACGCGAACTGTCAAACGTGCGATGTTTTCTGAAATTATCCGATTTTCTGCGCAATTTTCTTAATTTTTCTCTCTGTAAGAACCATCCTCGTACTTAAAGGAATATTCTTAAAAAATAATTAGCGAAATCGGTTCAGCTGCTCTCGAGATTTGCGCTTAGCAACACATTTAGCGATTCATTTTTATATATAAGATATTGACTTTATTTAATAGAAAAATTTTAAGCCACTATTGTTTAAATGGTCCAACGTCTCTGGTTTATCAGCATGACTTCACATATTCCCAAAGAAAGTAATCCAATGGTGTGAGATCACACGATCGTGGAGGCCAGTTCACAGGTCCATTACGTGAAATTATGCGCTCACCAAATGTTTCCCACAAAAAACTAACTAAAAAAAAAAAAAATAAATGCAATAAAATAAATTTGCACAATTTGAGAGCGCTGTTGTGACGTTAGTCTATTCATGGTGAAATGGCAAAACGTACTGACGACAAATCAACTGTCAAATTGACAGTCTGTAGAAACAATGTTGCCGGTTTAAAACCAAACCTCTAAAAACCTGTCTGTTGACACTTTTTATAACTTTGCTTTTCTCAGTCGAACTTAATCCACGTGTCCGGCCTCCTTAGATTAAGCGATTCTTAAGCGATGCTTAAGTGTTGCAAAGAGCGTATTTGTGCATTTGAGCAGTGTTCAACCTTGGTTTCGGCTTAGCAGTTGATTAGTAGGATTGGGAACAGCGGCCGTTAGTCCCCCGAACACTGAGCGAATTGTACAAATGTACCTCAGGCTCATAAAACCTAAATAAAATCATCAAAAGCATGGTTTTGTATTCCCCATTTTTCTCCTCCAAAACTGAACCGATTTTGAAGATTTTTTTTACTAACCGCATTAGAATAAAATATTCTGAATCTGTAAGTTTTGCTTTTTAAAAAATACATTATCTGGTTTGTATACTGAACGTCTATTGATGGCGTTCAAACCAGGTAATTTTTACGACTTTTGGAGGGTCCTAACTCCTGTAAGAAGTAACTAATGAATATAGCAAAACGTTCCGACACGCTAGTGGTCTATAATATTAAAAAAAAAAAATTGCAGTATTGTCAAAATCCAGAGAGGGAATTGGGGTATACGTTTGTATGTACAAACCGCTGCAGGGTTTCCTCTTAAGTGCTGACGTGCTAACCCAATTTGAAGCATTTCCTTGCGTTTCATCGTAGACGGCTGACGTGGTCTAGCGGTAAAGATTTTGACTCGCAATCCGAAGATGGCGGGATCGAATCCCGGTGTGGGCAAATAAATTTTATTTGATTAATTTGTGCTATTCAACAATTAATTAATTAAAAATAGTGTGTGCATATTTGCGGCACGTTCCAGAGTATCGCCCTGGTGTAAGACCCACCATTCAGAATTGAAACGTTGCTTGAAATGGCTTTAGCCGTGTTTGGTGACCAGATCTGAATAGCCAGGTACTTCCCCCACTTTCCTCTTCTCCACCTCCTTCCCCTCCCCACTACCTTCAGCCTCATAACATACCCCAATTGGGGGTGCCATCACTGGCTCTAGACGGGAGCAGCTGAGACTCTTGTAAGGTATTCGTATAAAAAAAAGAAACAAAAAGGTTATTATAATAGTTACCTACGAGAAGTTTTACTAAATACTTATTTCTTTTTCGATCTATTTTAAGTATCTGCAATACAAATAATGTATATTTACAAAAATCAATTCGTGTTTTTAATGTAACCAATAAAAATAAAGATATCGAAACATCTGATCAAAGATGAAAATTTTTATTTCAAGCTGCCGTTTGATGGTATTTCGGATTTTACGGCTATGCCTTGACATATCGTTTAATCGTGAGAACCGTAAAAGTATTTTACAGCCCTATGTTTACACAAATAAACATATTTGGAATATCTAGCTTGATGATGAATGTCTTTATTTATTTTATACTGTCTGCTAACCAGACACCAGACGTTCGTCTGGATCGGGAAATCTAGATCTAGTGGGAAAAACAAGGAATGTCAGTCAATTCAAGACAAATTTTCTTAAATTAGATATTTTAAGTGTCGGTGTTTTGTCACTGACATTAATTTTTATTTCCTTTTCTCATCATCATCAGAATTGATTTTTTTCTATTTGCGCTCTGACTTTCATGAATCTTCCCTACCATACACAATCAAATAAACAGCCATAGTTTTTGACAGCGATGGTTGTTACTAAAACAATTATGCGCAACTAGATTTCATTATTACTGACAGTGACAGTGACAGTGACAGTGACAGTGACAGTGACAGTGACAGTGACAGTGACAGTGACAGTGACAGTGACAGTGACAGTGACAATAACAATAACAATAACAATAACAATAACAATAACAATAACAATAACAATAACAATAACAATAACAATAACAATAACAATAACAATAACAATAACAATAACAATAACAATAACAATAACAATAACAATAACAATGCAGTCCAAGAAATACGGATAAATAAATATAAAAGTTATTAAAATAATCTTATAAATAAATCGACGTATTATATGATTTTTAGTTGCTATGTGTTGATCACGATTAACCGTGATTTCCTCATCTTCGTGTTCGTTGATTTCCTTATCTTCTCATGATTTTGTACAGTGTATATTTTCATAGCGCATAATAATGTTTTGCAGACATTTAGGGAGCATGTTACAGCCCCTTTTGGGCGATTTTTCTTAAAAAAAGGCGCTTAACAAATCGTCGAAATATTACTATTACGTTATTTTTGTTATTTTTTTAGCTTGTAAATCATTGTAAACGAATTACTTATGTTGCTGTCGTATGATTAATCATTATTTCCTCATTTTCATGTTTGTTGATTTCCTTATCTTCATATTTGTTGACTATACATTATTAAGCACCTAAATTGAAAAAAAGTACCAATGAAAACGTTTATAATTCATGTGTCTAATAAAATACGTTCGGAAAAGGATTGACCGGGTTGTTTCAAGTGAATGCAAAACAGAACAAATTACCACTCTTCCACATATTTCGTCATTCATTTTTGCTGCTACGCGTATAACAATATCCGTTAATTAGGTGGATTGGCAAATATTCTGGGTAGATAACCAACCAGTCACCATGGGTTCAATTTATCTGCTAACTAATTCTTTCATCATCGATTTTCCATTTATAATGATGATTGTAGGAGCTTTTCAAAAAATTTACGATTATTCGAGACCGGGGATGTTTATCTTTCTTCTCAAAACAGTTAGATCAGCGAATTCTACAGAAAATCGATATGAACCAAATAAACAAAACAACTCTCTGCAACGAAATCCGGAACGCATTTGATTTTCCAGACTGCACCTGAATGATTGCATTCGGTGAATAATATTTTTTCTGAGAATTTGAAGAAAATGTATTTTAAAGCTATTTAATTGAAGCAGAAATCGCTCCCATTATTATTTTATTGGATCAAAGGAGTGATCCGCCATAATTTAAAACTAATGGTCTGAAAATTTCACGCCCCTTTGAGATGGCTCTCTTAATTCGTCACAAATCATTTGAATTCTGTAAAACACAGTTCTGGATCTAAATCAAAGTTTTATTACTCAAAATGAAGTGATTTAATGCTTTGACTTTTGAGATAATTATGCAGTTGATGTAATAATCAAAAGTTCCCCAATGACGATTAAAATCTTAATAATAGATCTACGGTCATTTTGAAAAGAGAACGAAATTAAACGAAATTACAATTGGGACCTTTTAACTGTTAAAAACAAAATAGCTCTGAAGGCTATTTGATGAAAATATTACATTTGAATTTCTGTGAAACAACCTGTCTTAAACTCTTTTACCTTTATAAAAAACAATACATGATATCCATAGAATCATAAACATAAAAACTTTTCACGGTCATTTTTGTCAGATATTTTTTAACGTATTAAAAGTCCGTGAGGGAAAATCCAGTCATTGACATTTAATTATTTTTGTTTTGAAGAGTTTTAATTTTCAATGAACATTTGTTACTTACTTTATATTTTAAATTGTCTGCTACCTGTTTCGACACATCCGTGTCATTAACCAACAAACTTAAAACTTCACTAAAATTGCTAGCAGAAAATTTAAAATATAAAGTAACAAACGTACCTTGAAAATTAAAACTCTTCAAATCAAGATGTCTGGAAATTGTTACATAGTTAATGCCGAAGAAATACAAAAGAAAGACATTTACTTCATCTATCTAATATATTTATTTACTTTGTTTCAGGGGTGAACGAGAAGATTACATCAAAAGACATAAAATTGAGAGAAATAGAACTGGTAGAAGAATTGAGAGTTATGACGAAGAATCCAGCCTTAATGGAGGTGGGTAGCCAAATAATTTTCAATCGTTTTATTAGGCTGAATTTGAAACCCATGACTTTGAAATCGTTGTAATAATAACTTCTTGAAGTTATTATTACAAAGATTAATAATGTTTGGAGCTTATGTACTTCATTGTAATATTTAATTATCGAAATTAATATCAACAACTTCCATTGAAAATACAATATGTTTGTTGATAAATTACAAGTTTCTAGATAACAAATTAAATTCAAATTTCCGTATGCCTGTACTACCATTTACAATTTTGAAGACATATTTCTTCGATATGAGAGTTTTAGTAAATTTTATTATTTCATCAGGTAATTATAGTTTATGTTTTTAACGTGTTTTAAAATGGGAGACCAGTAGTTATATTCGACTTGACTTCAAACTAAAGATGCAGTTTTCAAGGATGAAATATCGCTAAAGCGTCTGGAATATTGAAGAACGAAGCCAAGCATTTTCATTCCATTATTATTTATTGCATGTATATGGGTTATAAAGTTTAATTTATAGTTGAAAATTATACCCAGGACATTAATTTCTTCAATAGATGTAAGGTAAGGTTTGAGTTATTAAGTTATTATTACAAGGATAAATAATATAATTAGCTAACTTATTTTGTAAAATGTTATTGAATGACACTTATTTATGTTAAGATGAAGTTTGTTAAGAGAACACTATTTAATTATCCTCTTTTGAATCGAAAATTATGCCAAGTACATTAATTTCTTCAACAGAGGTAAGGTAAAGGTTGAGTTACTAAGTTCATATTATGGATAAATAACTGGCTGACTTATTTTGTAAAATGTTATTGAATAACGCTTATTTACGCTGAGATAAAATTTGTTAAAAGTAAACCAAATAATTTTCCTCTTCAAGTAAATAACAATAATAATAATTTTTGGATTATTTCTATAGCGCCATTTTCGTGTAAAAATCACCTTTTTGTGGAAACATACAATCTTCAGCGGTTTTAATTATAATATATATTTTTAAATCGTCTGCAAAAAGTAATATTAATATATATCTTTATCACACATGTTAAAAATATCGTTCATAAACTTTAATGTTGCGTTATGCAGATGATACAGTACTTCTAAAAAGTAACATTGAGGATTTACAACTTTTGCTGAATCAAGTAGCGAAGACTTGTGAGAATTTTGGGCTAGAACTGAATATAAATAAGTCAACATACATGCTCATAAGTTAAATAACGCATTGGATGAAAATCTTTATATTGCTAGAACAAAACTAGAGAAGATACAGAGTATTGTATACTTGGGCTGCAATGTAAATGATAGATGGGATCCTTCAGTTGAAATCAAATGCCGCATTGAGCAAGCTCGTGCAACCTTTATCCGCATGAAAAAAATGTTCTGCAGTCATGATCTCAATTTTGGATTACGAATGCGAATGGTCAGATGCTACGTGTTTTCGATATTATTTTACGGAATGGAAGCATGGACGCTTACTGAAGAACTAATTAGGCGACTTGAGGCATTCGAGATGTGGATCTACAGAAGAATACTTAAAATAAGCTGGATGGACAGGGTTACAAACGAAGATGTTCGAAGAGGTTCGGATGAATAAAGAAAAGGAAGTAATTAAAACTATAAAAATCCGAAAACTTCAATATCTTGGACATGTGATGAGAAATCCAGTGAAGTATCAGATCCTGCATCGCATAATGCAGGGAAAGATTGCCGGAAGACGGGGCCCTGGAAGAAGGAGAACCTCATGGCTGAAAAACCTGAGACAGTGGTTTGGCCAGTCTACCGTGGAGCTGTTCCGGGCCGCAGTAAACAAAGTCCGCATAGCCAACATGATAGCTAACGTCCGTTGAACGGACAGGGTACAAGAAGAAGAAGAAGATAAAATTTGAAAATAAAATTGAGCCTAAACGAGACCCTTGCGATACACCACTTGTAGCTATAAATTGGGTGGAAAGGAACGAATTAATTTTTCTAGTAGATCAGTATCAGATGGATAGCTAGCGAAGTTTAATTAGGAGAATTTTTGGCGTACTTTGTCAAAGGCCTTAATAAAGTCTGTATATATGGAATCAACTTGACTTCTACATATTATAGTAGCGTGGGTAATGCCGTTTTAGTGATTTTTCTTACACAATTGTTTTAATTTCTATTTTTTCTAATGTTAGTGTTACATGTTTTACTAATGTTTTTCATGTTTAATTTATAAGTTTTATTAATGCTGTAAAAGCTTTTGTGTAATTTCCGGTAGCTCGTAAAGAATATTCTGTTCTTATGTTCACTTTTAGGACCCAGAGATGTGGAGCGGCGAGGCCCTGAAACGGTTGGAGTCCTACAAGGCGCAGATCACAGAGTGGGTGAAGCAGGGCTCCACGGACAAGGGCAAGAAGGTCTGGTCCTTCTGGAACGCCATGTTCTACTGCGGCACTATCTATACTACCATTGGTGAGTGTTTTTGAAAATATTACTCTACTCCTGGAGGTAAATAGTTCCACACAGAAAACCCTAAGGAAAATAATTTCCCTTAGAACCTATGTCATCTTTGTGGAGGATATTTTTAAGGAAGACAATATTCTAGGAAGGAATACGACATGAGAGGTGGGTAGGTATCTGGGGGTTAGTGTGAATAGGAGCACGAGTCCATCACTCCTACTTTTTTTTTTTAAATATGAATACCGCACAAGAGTCCCAACTGCTCCCGTCTGAAGAAAATGAGACTATGGCATCCCGAATTGGGGTAAGTTGTGAGGCTGAAGGTAGTGGGGAGAGGAAGTAGATAGGGAAGAGGAAGGTGGAGAAGTACCTGGCTATTCAGATCTGGTCACCAAATACGGCTAATGCCATTTCAAGCAACGTTTCAATTCTGAATGGTGGTCTTACACCAGGGCGATACTGAGAGTATCTTCCATTTTCGAACGTACCGCAAATATACTTTATATTATTTCAAATGAATAAATTGTGAAATAACACAAATTATTCAAATAAAATTTATTTGCCACGCCGGGATTCGATCCTGCGAACTTCGGTGTGCGAGTCAAGAGCCTTACTGCTGGACTACGCCGGCCGTCGTACTGCGGTGCAAGAGATGGGTATAGAGTATCCCTAAACCACCCCTCTGCCGATCCTAGGCAAAGACCTAGACAAACCTCTCCACACACGTATATTCCTCACAACAAGAAGTCTTTTTTTTTAATACAATATTTCTTGCCAAAATTTGCTCATACTTGCTCAGAATTGTATTTCGTCGATAGGGTCTATGGTTTGTGATAGTTGATTTGGTGTAAGGTTGGAGATAGGGCCACTGATATGTCATAAATACCTAAGTCTTCTGAAAATTTCTCACTATTTGGTCATCGGTAAAATTAGAGTGTGGAGGAAGGAAGGGTACCAGACTAGCTTAATGATGATGGAGAGTCATGTGAAGTTGCGCTGACACTTTTGACCAAGCCGTTAATTCCACCTGCTGGTGAAACGTGATTTACTCAAATAAGATTGGCGGGGAGTCAAAATTTTAGGTGAAAAATAACAATGTCAGAAATAACTGACTAGATTAAATTCTCAAATATGTAAATTGCGTAGTTAAACATAATTGAAAAATGAAAAAAGTGACAAATAAAATTCACTAAGTAGGTACAAAACACATTATAAATCATTAAATATTTATTTTCGTTATTTGTTTTTGGGGTGTTATGCCGTGTTGCGCTACCAAATATTTATTTATTTATTAACACCTTGAAGGCTTATACACATAAGAGTATACATTATTGTAAATAAGTTGTACAGGAGTGTGGTAATAAGCATATACTTATTATATAACATGAGTCGTTCGATTTCTATATCCGCTATATCAACTTTCAGTGATTCGGAGAAAACCGCTAAAAACTGTCACATCTATAGCAAAAAAAACATATTTTTATAGAATGAACTGGAGTAAAATACATTCGAAAAGTGTTCATTTTTCAATGCATGTCTAGAAACCAATAAGTAATTTCAATAAATAAAATGAATATAGCGGATTTTGATACTCACTTCGTGATTTATATGGAATATAAAGTAGCGTGTGTGCCCGGGGTCTGTAGCTATTCGAAAACGTAAAAATAAATGAAATTATTGTTCACTATTAGCCCGCTAAAATGGACGTAAGTTTTAAAAGAAAATAGATTTCATGACTTGGAAAAAAAATAAAATAAAGGTTTAATATTTTATATTTTGTACTAAACTTATTTTTCATTCCATAACTACAGTACAACGAATCAAAAAAAAAATTTTTTAAACATATGTAATGTGTTGTTTAAAAATTTAAAAGGGGAAAATAACACTTTTTCTGGATAAAATCAGATTCCTTGTTGATTTACTTGTATTCATAAACTTGAACTTTTTTTTAATTTTTGTCAGGTATACGCATTTTTAGTAATAAACACACGTTAAAAGGTTAAATTACAAAAATTTTATTTTTAATAAAAATTAAAAAAAAAAATGGTTTTAGGTCTGTCCTCTGATTTTCGATGCATTTTAGCGGTCTAATAACCATTTAAAAAAAAAAATTAAATGCAGTTCTCATTTTCTTTGTAAGACGCAACTTTTGAGATCCCGGGCGTTTCTGAATTCAAAAGTTGAAATAATTGACAGACCCTAATATAAAGGCTTTTGAAACTCAACTGACCTGAGGGGCGTGTTTCTACACCCGCCATCTTTGCAAAATAACTGCTCGTGATTGGTTGAATTCCGATATAACGGGTTTTGATAGTAACTTCTTGAATGATATAGCGGGTTTTGTTTCTCACTCGCATTTTCGACATGTTTTTTGGTCGTGATAAGGGAGGTTTTGAAACTCAATTTTAGGTTAGTCTTGTTCTTCGTAAAAATGTGAACAAGATGTCTTACTCAAATCATTTTGTCAAAAAATCGGATATAGCGGGTATTGAAATTATAGGACTCACATAATAAACGGAATTGGAAATATGTAAGCAAGTACAATACACGTGCAAGTAGGCATAGTAGGCAAAGTGATAGTATTTAAATTAACTTCAGTAGGGGTAAAATAAGTAAAGATTGCCCACTTAATAAGAAAAAAATTGGTTTTAAATGGGTGAATGTTTGGTCCTACCTACCATACCTATTATAAACAATAAATCATTCTTTCGATTATATTACACCATAACTCCACGACAATTATTCTGAAGGAACCAAAAGAGAAGGAACCAAAGAAGAAGAAATTTACAATGATTCCCATCTTATTCATGGTTCCATGACAGTTCGTCCTGCGACAATTCATCCGGCGACAGTTCATCCTGCGACAGTTCATCCGGCCGACAATTCATCCTGCCGACAGTTCATCCTGCCGACAGTTCATCCCGCCGACAATTCATCCGGCCACAATTCATCCTGACAATTCAACCTAACCTAACCTAACCTAACCCAACCTAACCTAACCTAACCTAACCTAACCTAACCTAACCTATAAGTATTAGTATGTCGTATTTTGTTATTCACGCATGCTTCTTCGGAGAGTCGAAATTATTGTTAGTAAAAATATTTTTACAGCGGATTTCCACTCAAGATGCCTTCAGATATAAGTATATCGATTTTGGTTGTACGGCCTATATCCTCTTTGCATACTTACTAAATCTTCTGAATTGTCGCCGGATGAATTGTCGGCGGGATGAACTGTCGGCAGGATGAACTGTCGGCAGGATGAACTGTCGGCCGGATGAACTGTCGCAGGATGAACTGTCGTCGGATGAATTGTCGCAGGACGAATTGTAGGGTCACCCTTATTCATAGTCATTATTGACTAGCACTTAAAAACCCGCTCCGCAGGCCCTCCGCTGACCCGCTACCAGGCGGCTTTTGTTTCGGTTTCGCCCAGTTTGAGTGTTGGTGACCATTTTATAAATCCGGTAGAAACTGGTTATAAAAATAGCCGGATCCACCATGATCCAGTGACAGCTGGTCACCGGGACAAAGTAACCGCCATTGGCAATGATGTCATTTGTAATATATAGCCGCGCGGTACTATTATTCATAACTGCCAGTTAAAATAATAATCATATTACTGTCAATCTCTCCATATCCGGAGAAACACTCAAAATTACATATCCGTAGTACTTATATCTCATGCGATCTGTTATGGTGGTGTCATGCTTTGGTATCATTGGCTATTTTCTTGAATTCGGTTTGATTATATGGTTTTGCGTACTGCCACGCTTCAGAGTTGCATTCTTAGCCGGATTCTTAAATTTCAACCGTACAGTCTCTGGCCTATTAATACTGTTCGAATAGTGATTCGATAAAAAACGGCCAACAAAATAACCTGAAGACTGACCTGAGCAGTGACCTTTTCATCAATAGAATCAATGATAAAAGAAAAAAATGTATATTGTAAAAAAAATCTATTGATGAATAAACGTTTTTATTTATTTTTATATATTTTGTGTTATTATCAACGACAATAGGTAAAATTAGGGAATAAAAAACCTGTAAAATTAAAAAAACACTTCGACGCGCTATAAAAAATCAGATTAAATTTTTAATAACGCGTCTCAGGCCTTTTTTTCACATTAGCTCCACCCAGGAGGCCCTGAGAAAAATAATTTCCCTGAAGGCCTATGTCATCTTAGGGGATGCTGCGTGGACAGTCCCCTTAAGGAAGGGAAGGATAGGAAGTTCTGTGAAGGAAAAAGGTGTGAGGGGTGGGTAGGAATCTGGAGGTCAGTGTGTCCAAGAGTGAAGAACGTTTGAATCCATCCCTTCAACTGCAGTGCAAGGCGGTGGATCGAAAGATTCTGGCTGGAGAAGAGAAAAGACGTCCCTCAATCAGTCTCTCTCAATCCTGCCCATCACGCAGCAGGTGGGCACACGCATTGGCCGCCAAGACTGACAAACCTCACCCCATGAACCCGGGCATCCCTGCTAAGTCACCAAACGTAGCGAACCACGTGGGGTGACCTATGGCAGAGGTATCGGTTATCTAATAAATGGTTCCCGGGGCGGCGGTACCCATAGTCACCTACCAAATTAAGGCCTGATCCACAAACACGGTTAAAACCATTTCAAGCCACATTTCTTTTCTGAATGGAGGTATTTCATCAGGGCGATACCGAGAGTGTCGCAAATACCTACACATTACATTAAAATAAATATTTATAATATGAATATTTAGACTTGTATAGAAAATTCAATAGATATCGCACATTAAAATAGAAAATTGATGTATTTATCCAATACATTTTCTAGATTGCATTTAGTTCTGGAAGAATCTTGCAATCATACATATACAATCATATAGTTAAATATGAACGAAGAAGACAGGATCGAATTAGCTCAGTGGTTAAAGCAGAGCCCCGACAAGGCTAATATCCTGGATTCAATTCCTACATGCGACCGAGTCGTTTCCTGATTTTTCCTTATACTGTCTTCACTGATTAAATAAAATTTATTTGCGCATGCCGAGATTTGAACCCGTAATTTCCTGATTCGTAGTCAAGAATCTTAACCAATCAATCAAGGAGACAATTGATTTCATCTTAATCTTCATTGGTGAACCTATGTTAAATATTAAGACCCATTAAGCAGAGAATTGGCTGAGAATTCAAATTGCTAAACCCTTGCAACTGTACAGGGCGGTTCCGATAAGAAAGATTGATTATACACCTTACCAGAATTTTTAACGAATAACTCGAAATCGATTTTATTTCTTTCAAAATTTGTTATGATTTATGAATATCGCGTGATGATAAAATTATTAAAATGGTTTGTAATTATTTTTTGATGATAAGTATTTATCATTTTTCAACAATGTCCAAGCGAAATAATAGTGTAAAAAATCTGATGTACGTTTGTATGTTTGCAAGACGGTAAATAAATAGAGAAATTGAAGTATTTTCGTCGCTAAACACGTGCGCGTATTTTTAAAATTATTTTAACTAAAATTAAAGTTGTAAAAAGTAACTTTCGTAGAAAATTTATTGATTTATTTTACTGTATAATTTGACAAACCAATTTTCATTTTTTTTGTAGAAAAGAGTCGATAAGTTTAGAATTTGACATAAAAATAAAATATTTTCGGTCTGGTCTGGTTATTCCCTCTTAGAGATTGTGATTTAAAAAGGGTTTAAATAATAAAATAAAATGAATATATCCAGGGTTCCTTAGAAAAATACAAAATTCTTGCATTACGAGTAGGAGAAACAGCGTTAATTTGCATTTATACATTACTAAGAATTCTTCATCGACCATGATCATAACAAAGCTTTTAAATCGTGAAAATTTATTTAAATATTAATTTCTCGTCATAAAAGTCAGTCGCCTCATAAATCTTCTTTCCATTTAACATATTTCTGCACGGATGGTGCTCCGCGTCTCATCGCGGTTTACGAGGAATTATATTATGAGTTGTGCGGATTGAAATGGTGCTAAATCTATCAACAGCTCTTAGTTCCATGGTTCTAAAATGATAGGCGCTATGAAGGATGAGTGTATGAAGTCAAATTTCTTGGAAACCCGGTTAGCTTTATCCGTGGTTTTTCAGTTGTTTCATCGAGAATGTGCGCTTTTATAATCGGTAATTATACCGCGACGATTCAAGTTGACGGTACCGTGACGGCAAAAAAAGGCAATAAATATGAGTTCTTTATCGTTATAATGCCGCAGCTCTTCCTTACAAATTAAATAATGGTGAGACACACAAAATACGTGTTTCCTCCAAAGTACTACGTTTGTGCGTGCGGAATTGCGTTTCATTTTATTTATACACAGTTTGGGAGGCGGGAATGGGTACCGCCGCCCGGGAACCTTTATTGGATAATCAACACCTCTGCCATAGGTCACCCCAAGTGGTTCGCTACGTTTGGTATTTTAGCAGGGGTGCCCGGGTTCATGGGGTGAGGTTTGTCTAGGTCTTGGAGTCGGATGACCAAGGCACACTGAACCCCAGATTCTTACCCACCCCTTAAACCCTTTTCCTTCTCAGATCCCTCCTCTCCTTCCTTTACTAAAAAAAACCCCTCCACACAGCATCCTCAAAGATGACATAGGCCTTGAGTGAAATTATTTTCCTCAGGGTCTCCTGTGTGGAGCTCATGTATAAAAAAAACGTGTGAGGGAGATGTATGAAAATGATAAAAGAGATGTAAGTTTCCTTTGGGGGGGTGCAGACATACGTTTATCGTTTGTATCATTTTCGACTGTTGTTATTTAGTGTAAAAGAAAGATCGGAAGCATTAACCATCAGCGCATTGACAAATTTTGAAATTCACTCACATTTCAATGTAGCAGCATTGGTAGGTCGTCTACGCAGACGTCACGGTGCGGTGTGTGAGTGAGAGAGATGCAAGAAAATGAAGATTTTTTTCCTTTGCGTATCTCATCTTTTCAAAGAGCTGCATTTTATTGCTTTTTTTGCCGTCACCGTACCGTACCGTAACCGCGAATCATCACAGTAATTATAAAAGCATCCGTTCACTTTTTAATGTTGAGTGAAGATGAGGTTATCTAATTTACCATAATTTGATAGGAGTCGAATATACTATTAGTATTGCCCCTGTGTAAGACACCCATTCAGAATTAAAACGTTGTGGATATGCGCCATAAAATATATTTAAATACATTTGGGCATTAATTTCTTTTAAATTAATAATTTATGCTATGGGACCATGGGGCGCCATCTATGGTGGTTGTATTATATTGAATTTACCTATGTGACATTGAAATTCAGTGTATTCATGCATTTTCTTACCTCTGTGGAGCAGGCAATTACTTCTGACTGAGTGTTAGTGAAAGCCAAGAGATGTCAGTCCTACTCAAATCATAATCAAATAATTCACCCATAATTGAATTATTGTGTACCTAAGATTTTGGCACGTATTATTGATTCGAAATCTATATTCATTGTTTGAACTTCCTTCCTGTGATAAACACATGTTGAGATTGTGCACTTACCGCCTTGGCAAAAATCAATATTTTGAATGAAAACTAGTGTCGTTTTGTGCTGGACATCGTGCAAGAGCATTCTCTGAGTGAGTATTGTTTTGTTTTCACTTAGGATTTTGGAATTACTGTGTAAACTGTTTTGTGTCACATAGGGAAGAGTTCAACTTTCATTAATTTACATAGGGTAGTATTCCCTTGTGTCTGGGGCTATTTACACGCCCCTACACGTTGTTTGAAATGGCTTTCGCCATGTTTGATGACCAGTTTTGAATAGCCAGGTACTTCCCCACCTTCCTCTTCCCGTATCCTTTCCTTCCCCACTTCTTTCAGACTCATAACATACCCCAATTGGGGATGCTATAGTCTCGCTGGCTGGAGCCGTGGGAGCAGTTGGTAGATACTCTTGTGCGTTATTCACAAAAAACCAAACATATTTTCCAATCTAATTTTTTATCTACAAACCCGCAGGGCCACTTTAGTTTCGTTTAGATTATTATTGTTATCTTCTTATTCAATGATTTTATCAAGCTTACTTAAAAGTACTTATTCATTGAAATGTCTAAATTATCACTATATAGTGTTAACTCATTATTAGGGGTCGGAATATACGCATTTGTATATATGCACAACGGAGCCTTTTCTTTCTTAGTACATATTATAGCAGTTGTTCCTCAAATATGAGGTGATCAATATACGATTTCGATATTCTCGTCCAGGTTACTTTATCCCGGTGACTTTGTTGTCACTGGATCACTCAATGTTAGGTATACTACCGATTATTTTTTGAACCAGTTCTTTTCGATTTCCATGCCACCATTTTCCCCCCGGATTTGCGACACTTTTGATATCAAGGGGATGAAATCAAAAAATTCCCAAATCGGTACCGGTTCCGTTGGGTTGCATTAAGTCAGCTTTACGAGACAGTTAAGAGAAAAAGTCAAAATCCATCGAATATCAGAAAATGTCCATCGTGATTTATCGGCCGTCAAATTTCAGTGATTTTCTATGGCTTTCAATGGCTTGTCTATGCCTGTCATGTGTTGAATGGATTAATTACCTACTTAAATACATTAATTACTATTTATTAGTTAATAAAACTACTCACACATAAAAGCATAAATGGCGTTCATAAATTACTATCCGTTTGTCGTATTATTTTGATGTTTATAAGCCATGGCTTTCGATACGCAAATTTTCTCACGACTGACATGTCTTAACGAGGATTACACGGCAGACGTGCCGTTATCTCTGCCTTTAGGCTACTTCTAAGAGTTGCTGTCTTATTCCGTTCAGATATATGGAATACCGTAATATGCATTTAAGAAAACTGTCAAAATCTGTCAGGATATTTTGGCTTGTTATTGCATAACGCCAATTTAATAGGGTAAATAATTCGATGTTCATGGAATTATGTACCCTATAGGTATAATTAACATGTTTAATACCTAGGTACTCAAAAAATAATGTAGTCCACTTTCTCGAAGCTTCACCGTAATTTACGGAAGAGGTCGTCAAATAAAAACGTCGCTACGCTATTTTAGTTTGGGCAGGCGACATCTATGATAATAATTTAATCTGTCGGTAAATATAGTTCTGCGGGGAATATTTTTAAACCTCGGGCCGAAAGGAAAATTCTTAGAATACTTGAGGTGACGAAAAATCTATATTTAAAATTTTTTGTTGTAGTGGGTGCAATTTTACAACGGTGTTGGGAAGTTCGGTTAAAATAACAAAGTGTTTAAAGACTTCTTTGTAAATTACCTTTTTTTAATATCTACGTTATTCCTGTATTGAGTCTATGGCTTAACTCGTAGCCAAATTTCAAAGATAAGGCCAATAATAAATAAAGGCCAATTTACCGACAAACTTAAACACGGAATCATAATTCCAATACACAAAGGAGGCTCTAGAGTAAATATAACTAACTATCGTCCAATTACATTACTAAATTCATTATCTAAAGTTTTTGAAAAAGCTATTAACAATCAACTAATTGAATATCTTGAAAGTAATAATATACTATCCCACAACCAATTTGGCTTCAGGAAAAATAAAGGCACCTCCGAAGCCATCGCAACGGTTACAGATTTTTTAGTCGAAACTTAGACAAGGGATCAAAATGCATGTCAATATTCTTGGACCTGTGCAAAGCATTTGATACTATCTCGCATTCCAAACTATTACAAAAACTATCAAACATTGGAATAAACGGTAATGAACTTAGTATTTTTCGAAATTACCTGAAAAACCGTAAACAAAGTGTAAAAATCAAAGAATGTCTCAGCAATCAATTGTTTTGGTGTGCCTCGAGGAAGTGTTTTGGGTCCAACTTTATTCTTAATCTATATAAATGAATTGTGTAATCTACCTATCGATGCCAAAATTGTAAGCTTCGCTGATGATACGATTCTCCTCTTCAAATCAAGTAACTGGAATGATGTCTATCTAAAAGCGAACAGGGGCATAACTATTGTTAAAAGATGGTTAGACAATAACACACTAACAATGAATGTGACAAAAACTAAATGTATTGAGTTTAGCATAAATGCATCCTTAAGTATCACAGTAAATCAAATTAAAATATGTGCTTGCCCGCTGACTAATGCTAATATTTGTGATTGCCCTAACTTAGAACGGGTGACTAAAATCAAATAGTTAGGTGTTATCTTTGACAGCAATTTAAAGTGGAAAGAACACATTATCACTACAGCAAACAAACTTAGAAAATCAATATACTTCTTTAGACATACTCGCAACTTTTTAAACTTGAATCAACTCAAAACAATTTACTATGCTCTATGTCAATCTCTAATTGAATACGGTATTATAGCCTGGGGAGGAGCAAACGATGCCGCCATTGACCCGATCTTTAAAGCCCAGAAACTAATTATTAAGATTATATTAAAACTACCGATCACAAGCAGTACGGATGAAATCTTTAGGAGAATCTGTGTCTTGGACATTAGGCAAATTTATGCCAAAAACATATTAGCATACCTCTTCAAACACAGAACTACCTTTGAAAATGTCCAAACTGCTCGCGATACTAGAACCAAAGGGCATAATCTCCTACTTATCCCTTTTGCTAAAACAACCTTTGGCGAAAGAAATTTTAGATACTTTGCAACAAAACCATATAATACCCTTCCACTGGCAATTAGACAAAACACAATGTATCTTAAATATAAATCTGACACCAAGTCCTGGATTACCAGCCAAAATAGATCCAACATCAAAGATTTTATCAAAACTAACTTATAAGTATTTATTTTTTCAATTTTACGTTGATGATTAACTGTTACTTGTAATATTGTGTTATTATTTGTACTTTGTATGTGTTATTATTGTAAACTGCTCATGCTAAGCGCCTGCTCTCAACACAGGTTCTCCTAGTGAGACAGGCATAGAATAAAACAAATTGTAACTCAAAACTAATAAAGATGAATAATAAAAAATAAAATAAAACTAACCCATTACTAGTAAACCAATATCTAATAATAAAAAATGGCACAATTACATATAATATTTCTCTCTACCCACAAAAACTTTATTAAGAACTCCACTATGGCTTAAAATTTCTTCACGATGAGTTTATTCCAACAATCTCATTGGGAGTACATTTTGTCGCGAACTGTTCGTGTAAATATACCAAGTAGCTAACTTTAACAGCCCGTTTTGACGGGAATTTGGATTTGAAATATGTGAAGCAAAAAATATGATTTTACTTCAGTATGGCGTCTCTTCTTACTTTCAGAAATAAGAATGCTATGAACAGAAATAAGTTTATTATTTTATTACATTTTTTTCTTCTTTTTTGGACTAAGCAGTTTGAATTAAATAATATCCTTTTTTATTGCCTGCATATTATTGGACACCGTTTCCATGTTTAATCAAAAATTATAAAAGAATTATAAAAGAAATTATAAAAGAAACTGTACAATTTGCGTGCCGCTAGCACTCAAATACGAGTCCCCTGTACAATCAAGGGAGTTGTATGGTGTGGTAGCCCTCTATCTCCCATCCATAAAGAAGTTTCCGGTTTTTACCTGAAGGGCGTGCTTTTGAAGATTTAAGGGCTGGAAGTTTCGCATTCTCGAAATTTCTAGAACAGTCCAGGACGTTCGAGAGCATTCGAGAGCGTTTGAGAGCATTCGAGAGCATTCCACAACATTCCATAACTTTTTGGAATGTTCGGGAACAGTCTGGAACGTTCGGGAACATCCCCAATTATTGTCGAACATTCCAGAACACTCTCGAATGTTGTGGAATGTTCTGGAACATTGTGGACCATTCGAAGCCTTTTTTATATGGATGGGACCACCCATTGGTAAGGGTATATAAAGCAAGATCCGTCGTGGATTCGGACGTCGTGTCAGTTCAATCTCATATCAACTCCCTCGGCGAAACCGGGTACCCCAGCTAGTATGAAATATATAATTTTTGTGTTTTGGAAAATATGTGCGCTTTATCAGAGCTATTTATATTGTATTGTGATGTATATTTGCTTTTTTAGTATTAAAATTTAAATGTGGTTATTTTATTGATCAATGACATAAAAATTCACTGTCAAATTTGAATGTATAAATAAATAAATATTATACTGCAAAAAAACAATGTCCAGAAAAATTCACACGCGTTTCCTGAAATAATGACCACACCCAAACTGACGTAGTGGTGGTTGTTGCTTTAAAAAAAAATTATGGTAGAAAGCACCAACCTTATAAGGCTTAAGTTTCCAGTTTTAAGGCGCTACGTTGTTTAGTGTTTTTTTGGTAGCCATCAATAGCAAACCCTCTCAGTTAATTTGTAAACATGGAAAAATTGGTCATCGTTATGTGATACAAAACTTTCATTTGAAAGACCTAAGTCCAACCAATATCGAAGCCGAGCTTAGATTCTACTATGGGGGAGTCTGCTCCTTCGTTTACAATAATAAAATATTGCAGAGTTTAAACGAGGACATACGAGCTATCGAGACGAACATCGCCGTGGTCGACCAAATGAGGTGACCACACCAGAAAAGGTAAAGAAAATCCAAAAAATGGTATTGAATGCAGTGGCGGCTCGTGACTTTTGGGTGTGCTAGGGTGTTATTACTAAAAAAAATGTCATTACGGATGTTGCCGTAGCCGAAAAAAATTTTTTTTTTTTTTTTTCAAAAATCGGTTTTTGTATGAAGATTTTTCAGGAAATCCGTGCGGCGCACGGACAAACTGAAACTCCCTGAAATTTTTCATACAAAAAACAAATTTTCGAAAAAAAAAAAAAAATTTTTTTTCGGCTACAACAACATCAATAATGCCATTTTTCGTAATATCAGCACTCTAGCACACTTAAAAGTCACGAGCCGCCACTGATTGAATGACCATCGATTGAAAGTGTGCGAGCTAGCAGTCACAGTAGGCATTTAAAAAAGTGCTGTACATCGCATTTGACTGAAAATTTGGACATGAGAAAGCTGTGCGCAAGATGGCAAGATGTTTGCTCACAATGGAACAAAAACAGCTTCGTAAGGATGTTTCAATCGAGTGGTTGGCGATGTTTCACAGCATTATTGCTGAGCCGAGTTTTTGCGTCGATTCATAACCATGGGTCCATCACTTCACACCTGAGACAAAGGAACAGTCAAAGCAATGGACTAAAAGGGGAGAATCAACTGCAAAAAAGGCAAAGACAGTTCCATCTGCAGGCAAGGTCATGGCATCAGTTTTTTGGGATGCTCATGGGATTATTTTGATTGATTATTATCTTCAATAAAAAAAAACAATCAACGGCTAGAATAAATGCGAACTTATAGCAGCATTTGAGTTATGAAATCAAGAAAAAACGGCCACCTTTGGCGAAAAAGAAAGCGTTGTTTCATCAAGACAATGCACCAGTTCAAACATCAGTTATCGCGATGGCCAAAATCAATGAATTAATGTTCGAATTGCTTCCTCGCGCACTCTATTCGCCAGATTTAACCCCCTAGGATTATTTCATATTTCCAAACATGAAAAAATGGCTCGGTGGTTAAAGATTTGCCAACAATGAAGAGGAGGAATCTGCGGTTAATGGCTATTTTGAGGCGCTCGATGGTTCTCACCATAAACAGGGTGTCGAAGCTATTGTACAACGCTGGAAAAAGTGTGTCGAGCTGAAAGGAGACTATGTGCATAAAACACAAAAAAAAATCCAAATTTTTTGTGTTTTCTTAGTTAGGTCGGGTACTTTTGGAACAACCCTCGTACGTCTGCCCTACATTTATATAAATACAAGTAATAACATTGCGATTCTCTGATCTGTGTGGATAAAACACAGCATTTAGTTAAATTAACATCAGTTTTGAAATGTTTATTCGCGAGTCGGCGTTGCGTCTGGTGCTGCTCTGTTTATAGGTTAGTTTGAAGCAGATACAACTATTTTAAATGTCATAAATACACGTGAAATCTCTCTCCGGAAAACAGAACCGATGGAAGATTTTCAAAGACTGTTGTGGCTAAGAAACAGCAATAATATTGTACAGGTTTACGACTGTAGCAGATATTTTATTGCGAAAATTTTGCAAAAAATAAATCTGAGATGATAATATTCCATGCTCTTTTTTATGTGTTAACTAGCGGGTTTCCAGCATGTGTTGCAATGCCATATTCAAAGAAATAAATTGTTTCTCCCTGCATGTCTTTTCCCGTGCTTCCCCTTCCCCTCCCGCGTTCCCCTTCCACCTTCCCCGCCTTCCCTTGCCGCTCTCCTGCTCAACCGTCACGCCAATCCCCCTCCCGCGTTCCATATATTCAGTCCCAGTACATCCAGTTTTCAAATATCTCGCGTGCCACCTATTATTTTTTTAATTCAAATTTTCATTTTTCATATATTACAAATATTAATTTTTGTATAGATATTATAAGAACAATCAATCAAATTTGGTACTTAACATAGATAACTATTTAAAATATCTATAATTCTTGATTCGATTCAAAGTATTAGGCGAGTAGGTACTTCAAATAAAATCAATAATTTAAAGAGTTTTGAAAATTGAATTTTGATTAAAATATAATTGTTTTGCAAAATGTCATTCTCAAATATTGACACTTTTTTTGACAGTTTCGCAAGAGTTTTTGTAATGATTCAAAAACTTTTCAAATGTATTGTCATGTCGTTGTAATAATCCTGAAACCTTCGCGGGGGTTTAAAGAAGTTATTTTGAAAGTTTATAACATTTCCCATGCTTATACATAGCACTACATGGACATCTCATATACTTACTCATATATATACATCTACCCAAGCAAGCATATTATATCCATTTTTGTATATATAAATGACCGCTTTGATACAAAGTTTAGCAGTTCAATTCTCCTCACTATTTAGTTGTGTTGAATCATGATTTCCTCATCTTCATGTTTGTTGACTACGTTGCGTTAGTGTTACTTCATAATTTTTATGATTATTTCATCTTCATGTTTACTTAATCATATTTTAATGTTTTTAAACTTATTTATCACCATGTTATTTTTAATTTAATTTGGTAGGGCATTATACATACGAGGTATGTAAAGGATATGCTTGACTTACTTAAACCAGTTATTCCTAATATTATTTGGAGTACAATTTTTAAATTTTGTTTTCTTCAAAGAAAAACAATTACTGGATACTAAGCCGAGAATCCGATCAACCCCTCACCTCGACCCTACCTGTCTAATGCCTGCTGATTTTTTTATGTTTTAAGTTGAAAAAAACATGGAAAATGTCACCGGAGTCTATAATGTAATTAACATTTTTTACTTCAAATAATGACAGAAATCACAGATTAAAATAAATCAAGTACATCCATTAACACCATGTATATAATTTTGTAGCATGGAATTTATGGTTTTTCTGGTTTATTTAATTTTGGAATGTTCGGTAAATTTGAGGTTTCCGTTCCTATAGTGTAGGTGTGTTCGTCGGTAAGGTATCTACTCATTGTTTGCTTTAAATTTGAATAGAACATTTTTTAGTTGAGATTTTTAGGCTGGTCGCATACTAAATTACAGAAAGTTGGTCACGTAGTATGGGTACGTTCCCATAGGTATATTTAAATGAAGGGTATGAGAGCCCAAAAAGGTAGGTTTTTAGTTTGGACCTAAATTAAACCTGTTAAAGAAATTATACAAATGCAACCCATACCAAACAACAATAAAAGCCAAAATTAGTATTTTTTTATGAGATGTGTTATTATCTTGTAACCAAATTTCTTGCAGTTGAACAAATCCACTATTTCTGAGAAAATACTGCTAACTGCCTACAATCTAGGTAAAAGTCAGTATCTAAAAGGCTTGGTCCTGATATTGATATTGCAATAAAAAAATATTTTTTTAAGGTAATAGCTGAGTAAATCAGGGCTGTCTACAATACCATTAACTATTTAAAAAATTAATTAATACCAATAATATAACAAATTATTTCACGCCAAATAGAGTGCAAAATGTTTTCTTTGCATTTTATGCAACATTATTATTTGTAGGTAAGCGAAAATAACTTAAGTGAGGTAAACGTTAAAGTGGTGCAGCGAAAAACTTTTAAAAGCTTTTAAGTAGCCCACCACACTTTAGGGATTATAAACAAGTACGAAGAAATTCTACTTAAGAAAGAAGTTTTCTCCGCAGTACTAAAAAGTTTATTTAGGAGCATGTCACAAACGGGAAAAGCATCCCAGTTCTAGAGTCTAACATTTTTTTTAACATTATTTTTGGTGACGTTTTTCTGTACTTACAAAAACACAAGGTGATCTCAACGCAGATATTTAACATTTTATGTTAATTCGAATATATTATGAATTAAAATTTTAATTTATCAGTTCCAGCTTAAGGTAGGTAGTTATATATTATTCGACAGCGGAAATTTGAAATTCTGTAATGGACAATACATCCAAAAATTATTTAAATATGCATGTATACCGCAGTTGATGAGCAGACGCATCCGCCGCCATGATCCGGACAAACCTCACCCCATGAACCCGGGTACTCTTGCTTAATCACTAAACGTAGGGAACCACTTGGGGTGACCTGTGGCAGAGGTGTTGGTTATTCAATAAATGGTTCCCGGGGTGGCGGTACCAAAATCGTCTAACAAATTGAATTTGTTTTTTATTTTTGTAGTGATACCTCACAAAAGTCTCAGCTGCTCCCGTCTGGAGCCAGTGAGACTATGGCATCCCCAATTGGGGTATGTTGTGAGGCTGAAGGTAGTGGGGAGGGGAAAGAGAGGGAAGAGGAAGGTGAGGAAGTACCTGGCTATTCAGATCTGGTCACCACACACGGCTAATGCTATCTCAAGCAACGTTTCAATTCTGAATGGTGGTCTTACAGCAGGGCGATACTGAGAGTATCTTCCACTCTGGAACGTGCCGCAAATACTCTATATATTATTTTTAAATGTATAAATTGTGAAATAACACAAATTAATCAAATAAAATTTATTTGCCACGCCGGAATTCGATCCCGCGACCTTCGGAATGTGAGTCAAGAGCCTTACCGCTGGACTACGCCAGCCGTCAAATGAAATGTATTGTGATGAGTGTGTTATGAAAATATAATTAAAACAACACATTGTTAAAAACAGTTATACCTCTTTTACTTTAAATAAAAATCCGCAATATAACAGGTAGATTTTCTGTTAGGTCACCTTAAAAATATCGAAATTCAAAGTGGAAAATTTACCAAGAATTCGAAAACGATTTCAAACGGAAGCTCATTTAATATTCGAACAGCAAAATAATTGCGTAAATAAAGTATAAAAATTTCGAAGAATAACGGAATATTTTCTAAGCCACAGGGCTATTATTTTCATTATAATATATTCTTCCATAGCCACAGATAATCTCCTTTTATTATCTTCAGATTTTTTAAAACATTAATTCTACACAGGAGGCCCCGACGAAAATAATTTTTCCCATGGCTTATGTCACCTTCGGGATTGCTGTTTGGAATCTTTTGTAAAAAGTATGCGGGTTGATAGGAATCTGGGTGTCAGTGTGTCCAAGAGTGATAACCCTATGAATGAATCTGCGCTTCTATTATTTACGTGACGATTCACGGTTGCGGTACAGTGACGGCATAAAAAAAGGAATAAACATACTTTCCTTATTACAATAATGCTTCCGCTCTGTCAAAAGACGAGATACACAATGTACGTAGGTCTGTTTTCTCTAAAGGCAAAAATTCTCCATTTTCATGCATCTCTCTTACACACCGCAATGTGACGTTTCCGTAACCTTTACAATACTAAGCCATGACGATAATTTTGAAAGTATGGAATACAGTTAGTTACAAGGTTAATATTGAAGTGTGAGTGAATTCCAAAAATTCAAAAACTTCAAATGTCAATGCCCTGATGGTTTTACTTTTGTTCTTAAACATATAATGCTGCAGCTTTTTCAAAGCCTCAATTACATTGAGCGAGTTTACAAGCTACTATCTGGAAAATTCACTATCTGTTAGTAAACTCGCTCAGCGTAATCGTATTACTTGTTAACTAGCAGATTGTTGACTATCTACAAAAAAAGTTGAAAGACCGTAAACTTTACTTGCTACACGCTTACTCGTGATTGGTTTATTTATGTTTTCAATATGGCGGCCAATAAACAGCTGATTTCGACTGTCAAACATCTGTCAGAATTAGTTCATGCGGGTGTTGTTAGGTAGTTCGCTACTGAGCGAGTGGACAGTTTTGTGTGTCATCATGCATGCATCAGTACAAAAAAATAAGAATAGTCAAAAATGAGACAAACGGAGAACGTTTGTCTGCACCCTTCCAAAGGAAACATACAAATTTTCATACATCTGCGTCACATGTATAAAGAAAATGAAACGTAATTTTCGTTGCAAGAAAGTAGTAGGTACTTTGGAGGAAACAGACACGAGTATTTTTTATGTTTCATCTTTTGTTCACTATTATTTAATGTGTAAAAAAAGGCTGCAGCATTATAGCGATAAGGAACGTATGTTTATTAACGTAACGTAACCGTGAATATTTATTGTAACAATAAAAGCACTCAAACCCCCCAATTGCGGTGAAAGGCGCAACTCCGGCTCGAAGGACAAATGTTGGGGTTTCACAAGGTACTCGCAAAGCGTAAGGAAGGGAAATTGAGGAATGCTAACTTACCCAGCAGGTTTTCTCCCTTCGCTTGTCCTTTTCAGATCCGCTGGTTCTTTAAATTCACCAATTGAGCCACCAAATTCACCAATCATGAGCTCACGATTTTCACTTATAAAAATGTTCGACACGGTAACGGTCAGTTAACAGCTTTGTATTCAACATGTTGACAGGACGTTTAGTAATTTATTTACAACGAAAGGCTCCGGATTCAAAATAGGTGTTGACAGGATGGTTGGTATTTTATAACTAAATAATGTGCTACGTGATTGTATTTGGTCGGCATGGTGGGTAAGAAAAAATATGATTTGTTTGGTAGGAATTATAAGAATTGGTGGGTAGAAATTATTTTATAAGTTGGAAAAATAAAGGGAAAGGAGCAATACTAGGCACCAACAGCTCCCTCCCGATCTGACCCTGCTCATGAACTTGGGTTATGAACCCATACCACCCAATATTAATGATATGATATTCCGATACATGTCAACACTTTTATTAAAGTTACTTAGGCAATCCCTGGAATTTCAATGGACACAGTGAATTTTGCAAATATGTGAGCCAAATGATGATTACTTTCTCGAAAGCAAAAATGTTTTCATTTAAAAAACACATAAAAAATATAATTTATCTATTTTTGCACCATAAGTCAAAGTTTTAATAGCATCGTTCGAAATTTTTCTCAAATTCACGATGCACGAATAACTTTGTTCGAAACATTTAATCTTTTTTTACCCCCCAGATTGCAAATAGTTTTTTTATCTGTCTGTTTTGTGGTTTTTGGAATTTAGTTCGATGTAAATGAGCGCAATAAGACACACCTGTTTCGTAAAACGATTTTTTTTTAATCATAATCAAACAATTTTTTTTAAATTATGTTTTTTAAGATAGTTCATTCATCAGGAAATAGTTTTGGTATTATAAAAGCACATTTTTATATTGTTATGTAAAATATATTGCGTAGACAGACTCCGATTTGACGTCATCTTCCTAATGTACATTTTTATTCTATTTTTTAAATGACTTCGAAAAGGAGGAGGTTCTCAATTCGACTGTATTTTTTATTTTTTTAATTTTTATTTTTTTTTATGTTTGTTACCTCAGAACTTTCGACTGGGTGAACCGATATTGATGATTCTTTTTTTATTTGAAAGCTGGTGCTTCCCGTGTGGTCCCATTTTAATTTGGTCCAGTTCTGACAATGGAATCCATGAGAAAATCATATAAGTCTTAAATTTTCATCCAGTATGTGCGCGACAAATGGACAAATAACTCAATATCACGCCAACCAACTTCGATGATTCTTTTTTTATTGGAAAGGATGTACTTCAAGGGTAGTCTGATGAGAGTTTGATTAGGTTCTGATTATGGGATCCATGACAAAGTAACGGAAATCTCCAATTCTGAAGAACAAATTTACGATACTCGGCCGAATCTTAATCGCATTAGTTAGTATACTTCAGATTCACTAAAAATCAAAAAATAAACAAAAATTTTAACAAAACAAAAAAACGACTTCAAAAAATGCACTAAAAAGTAAAAAAATTATTTCGTATTCTTCTACAACTTTATAATCAACTTACCTTTTCTACTCATCAATATGTAGATACGATTGTTATTTTTGGAGTCGGTGTCAACCAAGGTACCCGCGGCCCGGCGTGTTCACTTGACAGCTCCTCTCCCGCCGACACATTTTTATTCTATTTTTCATTGCTATTTATGTCTATGTACTATAACTTCCCGGTCATTTATATTATATATCTTTTGCGTGATGCAATTGTAGGAACTGATAGTGTTTTGATTTAAAAAAAGATTAAATGTTGGCAATTTTCATTTAGTTGGACCGTATTTCTGAATTACAGAGCGGTTTTGAAGCCAACCACCGGTATCCTGCTTCGAGTGTCGTTCGTAATAACGTCGTTCGTATATTCATTTAACCTCCATGTTTTCGATCCTTTCTGATATCAACGCTTTTGTAAATTTGAGTGCTTAATAAAGTTAAACTGTTTGATTTTTAAATTGCTTTATTTAAATGCATCCTTATATTATAGCTTTCGCATCATTTAGCAACATGCAGAATACGTTAACTTTACACCGCGTTACAATAATATTCGGAAAAAGCTTGAAAGGTGGATACCTTACGAATTGAGTGAAGCAAATCAACAAACGCGCGTTAGAACGCTAGACCACACACTGCACAACAGACGGCTAACAAATTAGAGGAGCTTCAATTGGAATGTCTAAGACATCCACCGTACTCTCCGGACCTTGCCCCAACATATTACCATTTTTTTCGAAATTTGGATATCTTCTTGCAAGGGAAAAAATTCAACTCCGATGGGGCAGTCCAAACCGCCTTCAAAGATTTTATTGATTCCCGTCCGAATGGTTTTTTTAGTAAAGGGATCGATGAACTACCTATGAGATGGCACAAGTGCATAGATAGCAATGGTACATACTTTGATTAAATAAATATATTATATTAAAAAAAAATCGACTTTATGTTCCTCCCATACAAAACGCCAATTTCATATGTAAGGACCTAATATTAACGAAAAAAAATCGTATTCTAAATAAACAAAAATTTTAACAAAACAAAAAAACGACTACAAAAAATGCACTAAAAAGTTAAAAAAATAATTCGTATTCTTCTACAACTTTATAATCAACTTACCTTTTCTACTCATCAATATGTACGTACAAATGTTATTTTTGGAGTCGGTGTCGGCGGGAGAGGAGCTGTCAAGCGAACACGCCGGGCCGCGGGTACCTTGGTTGACACCGACTCCAAAAATAACAATCGTACCTACATATTGATGAGTAGAAAAGGTAAGTTGATTATAAAGTTGTAGAAGAATACGAAATTATTTTTTTACTTTTTAGTGCATTTTTTGAAGTCGTTTTTTTGTTTTGTTAAAATTTTTGTTTATTTTTTGATTTTTAGTGAATCTGAAGTACACTAACTAATGCGATTAAGATTCGGCCGAGTATCGTAAATTTGTTCTTCAGAATTGGAGAGTTCCGTTACTTTGTCATGGATCCCATAATCAGAACCTAACCAAACTCTCATCAAACTACCTTTGAAGTACATCCTTTCCAATAAGAAAAGAATCATCGAAATTGGTTGGCGTGATATTGAGTTATTCGTCCATTTGTCGCGCACATACTTGATGCAAATTTAAGACTTATATGATTTTCTCATGGATGCCATTGTCAGAAATGGACCAAATTAAAATGGGACCACACGAGAAGCACCAGCTTTCAAATAAAAAAAGAATCATCAATATCGGTTCACCCAGTCGAAAGTTCTGAGGTAACAAACATAAAAAAAAAATAAAAAGAAATACAGTCGAATTGAGAACCTCCTCCTTTTCGAAGTCGTTTAAATAAAAATACAGTCGAATTGAGAACCTCCTCCTTTTCGAAGTCGTTTAATAAGTCGCGGACACACTAAAAAATATATATATTTTTTAAATTTGTCTCACAATTCCATCGCAAGTACTATGAACATGAACTTTTTCAAATCTCGTTCTTGTTGAGATTTGTGAATTTCAGCCACACCTTAAAATACTTGAGTAGATAATATCTAAAGGAATACGCTAAGATGAAATGCATTTGCTAAATGTGTGCATTCTATTACTAACTGTGAGAGTGCAATAACCCTTAAGTATGCATATTCGCCAGTGTTGAATACTTAATATTAACTACTGTAATATCTTTTATGGTCACCACCCAAGAGATATTTACTAAAATACTGTACGTAGTACGAAATCGAAAAGATCAGTTCTCGTGGAATAGAATTATGCTATCATTGCAGATCTGATTTCGAGAAAACATTTATTAGAAAGCAAATTTTTGATTTAGGTAGGTAGGTAGAAATTTTATTTCTATATATTACAGTATTTACCTATTTCTTATAATTTTTACATAATATATTTTGAAAACATTTTTACATAATATATTTTGAAATTTAATTATGTTGGGTGTAAGGTAGGTTTGAGAAGGTGAAACTGTGGATGGGTAATTTTGTATGTTTCGTGAACACCTCACTAGGAGAACCTGTGCTGAGGTGTTTACGTGTTTGTGATTAAGTGTGACAAGTATTTATGTGTTGTAGTAGAAAGTTTTTAATTTTTTTTTAAACTTTAATATAGATAATATTAAGATATATATATATATATATATATTTGAAAAAATAAGAAAAATATATATATATACATAAACATACATATACATACACGTACATGCATATATACATATAGATATATATATACATACATTACAATACACACATATACAAGTTGTAAGTCTATGTATAGTTGGTGAATACTTGAAAACTATTTAATTATTTAGTTTATTTCATTTTATAATTTTGGTAGTTTTGTTATGTTTGGTTGGGGATTATAATGTTTTCTATAAAGTTAATATCTTGATTTTTAATCCATTAGCGTGTTTGTTTTGCTATTGTTTAGTCAATTAAAAAAGGTTTGGTGATTTTTAACAAATATGTTATTTAATCTCTCAGCTTTTCGGAACAACTGATGTAGGTCTTACAGTACCTAATCGTTGGGTCTCCCTTACTATCATGGTTAGAAATATGATCTAAACAGTTAGAAAAAGAGAAAACATGACGCTTCGTATTCAAAACTAAAAGTTAACCACAAAATAATTAAAATGTTCTGCTTTCTGAAACCAAATGTTCCAACCTCGATTGAAAAAATAAAATGAAACTTTGGGAATTTTTTATTAATTATTTTTACTTAAAACGACAAAACAGTTATTTGACGATAATGTTTAGAATACATTTGTCTATTAAAATACGTACGTTTTTTTCACGTTTTTTATTGGAATTATTTTATTTCACATTATTTGTAATTAATTTTAGTTAGAAAAAACGTAAGTTTAGCCATTTATGTTTGCTTTCAAAATTTCTATATTTCAAAATTATACGTTTATTTCGAACTAACTTTTGCTCCCGGCTTCGCTCGCATATTCCCCCCCCCCCCCTCCCCCTTTCCCTCCTTTCCCTTTCCCCGCCCTCCACACACCTTCCCCCGCATGGCTCCTCCCCATTTCTCCCCTTCCTCCTCCCCCTCCCACCCACTCCCCCCCTCCATGCCACCTATAAAACGTGACAATCAAATACGCGCAGTTTCGCATTTATAATATTAGTATAGCTGTTGGCTAAGGTCAAAATGTAGATTAGTTCCTATTTTATACATATTTGAATTTTTGCTTTCAAAGGAATCTCCATAGTATCGTAAACAAATAACAAAATGACAGCGCACGTCAAACAATTACTTAGCAACGCTTTGCTTAACGCCAGAGCTTATTCATAACGCCAGAGCTTACCAATAAAAACAGCCTATATTACTCGCAAATAATGTAGCTTTCTGTTAGTGAAAGAATTTTTAAAGTCCATTAAGTATTTATTGCGTGAAATAGTAACAAACATCCATACATCCATACAAACTTTCTCCATTATAATATTAATAGTATTATAAAAATTTGAACCGTTTTTTAAAAAAAACATTTTAAACAGCTTTTAGTTTTGGATGCGTTCAGAAACATTCCATTTATTTGGATTGCAAAGCGGAAAAAAATTGACGTTCTGACAAAATAGGCCTGTAACCGAGAAGGATTAAAATTTAAATATTTAAACGTTTAATATAATCATGTCTAGCAAAAAAAAGTAAACTAAAAAGCTAGTCTAGCGAGCTCTGTGAAAGGATGTTGCAATTTTCCAATGAATTGGTGTGAAACTTCGCTAAAAGCTTTCAGAAAACTTAACATCTAAAAGCACCCGCGCCATCTGTGTGCTTTCAGGAAAATTATTATTTACGCCTATATTATTAATTTGCCGTCTTTACGCCAGAAAAACAAACCTTTGAAGCTTACAACCCAATACACGTGTACTGTTTCAATATATGAAACACAGGGGTATTCTAATTTTGCTTACATGCGAATTATTTTTTTCTGTTATCGTCACCGAAAGTTGAATTGAATTGAAAGTTGAATGATTAGAGTTGTTTTTTAGTTGGCAATTCAAATAATTTATTACGTAGTGACTACGAGTAAATAATAAAAGGTTACTAAGATCGTTTTCCCTCGTTTTTCGTTAAGATTTTCCTTTGTGAATCTGTTTACGTATTTACAAATAATATTTATTTTTAATAAATTATGTTATACAAAAAATCCATGGAGTAACATGCTAACTATGCATATTAATAGTCGACGGTTATTTTATTACAAACATGCTTTGTTCTTTTTCACCTCCACCATTTGACACTTTTTTTTTATTTATTTATTTTTTTTTTTTATTAGTAATAGAAGGTACATAAATTACAAATAAATTTTATACAGTAATTAATTACATAGTAGAATATTTGATGTACCCCCATAATTAAGCAAGGCTTGTGTGTATGGGGGGGTTACTTATTCTGCCTATCTCCTTCTTCTTTGTGTGCCGTATCAGGTCCCCTCGACGTTGGCGATCACTCTTGAAAATGTCTCTCTGTTTTGCGCTGCCCGGAATAGCTCCTCCACACTTCTAATGCCGGTCCACTCTCGTATATTTCGCAGCCAAGACATTTGTCTCCTACCAGGCCCTCGGCGACCCTCTCTCTATCTTGCCTTTCAATATTAAATGGAGCAAGTGATACTTCTCCCCTCGAAGTATATGACCCAGATATAAAATTTTCCGGATTTTTATTAATGTAAGCAGTTTTCTATCTGCTCTAGCCCGCCTGAGAATTTGTGTATTGGTGATCATGTCGGTCCATGGGACCTTGAGCATTCTCCGGTGAAGCCACATTTCAAAAGCCTCTAACCTGTTCATGGTATTTACTTTCAAGGTCTATGTTTCACATCCATACAGCATTCTGCCTATAAATTTGTTTATTATGTTCCGGTTCCGGTTCAGAATGGTGGCCGTTTTAACTGTCGTGCGCCTCAATAGCAGATAAGCACAACCGAAAAAAGCATTTCTTTGAATAATGGTAGTTGTATTGGTAGTTGACGGCCGGCATAGTCCAACGGCAAGGCTCTTGGCTAGCACTCCGAATGTTGCGGGATCGAATCCCAGCGTGGCAAATAAATTTTATTTGATTAATTTGTGTTATTTCACAATTTACTCATTTAAAATAATATATAGTATATTTGCGGCACGTTCCAGAGTGGAAGATACTCTCAGTATCGCCCTGGTGTAAGACCACCATTCAGAATTGAAACGTTGCTTGAAATGGCTTTAGCCGTGTTTGGTGACCAGATCTGAACAGCCAGGTACTTCCCCACCTTCCTCTTCCCTATCTCCTTCCCCTCCCCACTACCTTCAGCCTCACAACATACCCCAATTGGGGATGCCATAGTCCCACTGGCTCCAGACGGGAGCAGTTGGGACTCTTGTGCGGTATTCATGTAAAAAAAAAAAGTTGTTTTGGGGAAAATACTAAATGGTAGATTGCATCCTATATTTATAAAAAAAATCGAGTGGAAAATCGGAGTGCGCGGTAGAAATGAAACCTTTAGAAAACTATAGTAGTAGACAAGAGTGAGGAGGCTACATAGCACGGCACAAAGAGGAAACTGATTATACTATCTCATTCCGCAGGCTAAAACCTACAGATGCATGTGTTTGTCTCTTTTTTTGTCGCTATTTTTCGTTTCATCGAGTTTCAAATCACAACGGTGCTAAAGAAGTTTTCACTTCAAAAATAAATGCTGAATCCTGTTCACTAAACTGCTGGTATTGGATAACATCGTGTTTAATGAGGCGGCCAAGTGAAGCGGTCATAAAGTTATGTCAAATATCAGAGGTCAAACCTTGGAGCCAAGCCACAAATCAATCAGTTATTAAGTAGGAACACTAACTTCTAACTAATTGAATCCAATGACAGGTTTATAATATTAACAAACGTGTTATCCGCATTCATACGTATTTATTTATCAGTATAGCATTAGACTTAATAATATATATGAGTTTTGTGGCATTGCGTCTAGCTTCTTGGCTGTGAATTGCAAGACGGGATTTCTTTTAAAAATTTTAATATCATTCAGGGATCTTTCAATTGTCTGGAGGCAGTGGGGATATGGAATCTCCGATTGGGGTATGCTGTGAGACTGAAAAGGGTGGGAAAGCGACGGAGAAGGGAAAGTGGAGGCTGGGAAGTTTTGGCTATTCAGATCTGGGGTCACCACACAGGGCTAAATCCATTTTAAGTAACGATTCGAATCTGAATGGTGGTCTTTCACTAGAGTGGTACTAAGAGTATCTAACACTCGGTAACTTTATAACCGGTCAGTGGCAGAGTTCCTCGGCTGGCTAAGTCCCCCATCACGACACAAGCAACATTTTCCGCTTACTGTGGTGGAAATAGGAGATTTTTATATATTATCAGGTAATTCGTAACCCAGGAATGTTTGTCTTTCTTAAAAAAAAATAATAGGACAATTTATAGAGCGTTGTTTTATGAAAAATCATCCCAAGAGAGCTCCAGGTGCGCTTTAATATTAAAAAAAAAACACATGCTAATTATTTAACAAAACATTATTAAAATTGGAACTGATTTGTCAAGAATTTAGACAAGCGATAAAGTACCTACCTGTCACATTATATTGTAATTATTTCAATTCTATCGAAAAACGTGTTTCATTGTAATATTTTTTTACCGTGTTTTTCAATTTTCTAAAATAATATCACGTGATTTTTTACGGGTCTTTGCTATTACTGTTTTTTTAAACTTGGTTTCAGTATCGCCGTGGTTCATGGTGTTTAAATCCAGTCAGAAAAGAAACGTTGTTTGAAAATGCTTTAACTCTGTACGTATAAAGCTAGACTCGACTAGTGCGATCTTAAGTTAACTTTATTTACAGTTTTCTACTTCAGAGGTCATGAGAATTTATGTAGGTTTTACGTTGTTGGTCACTTAATCTTCTTTATTCTACAAGCAGTAAATTTTCTTCTACATTCACTGGAAAAACCTTTACACTATAATTTATTATGGAGTACGTACATTCAATTTACACACCGATACACCATTTGATTGAGATCGGATCGTTTCTTCGAACCATTCTTAAGCAATTCCTATCGGAGGTTTTTTGTTTATCTGTTCCTCGTTTAACCGAGGCTTCTTCAAGACCTCACATTAACGAGTGGGTGTGTTTAAACAAAAGGGAACCAATTGACTATTTTTACTCGAATATAAATGACTGTTATATACACTAAATATTATTCTTTTTTACGTCATATAGTAAAATTTATGTTTTATTTTTCTTAACTCACAATTTGGGAGGCGGGTGTGGGTACCGCAGCCCCGGGAACCATTTATTGGATAACCAACGCCTCTGCCATAGGTCACCCTAAGTGGTTTGCTACGTTTGGTGAATTAGCAGGGGTGCCCTGGTTCATGGGGTGAGTTTTTCCGGGTCTCCGTGGTGGATGCGTCTGCTTGCGTCTGGTGGGATTGAGTGATTGAGGGAAAACTTTTGACTTTTCCAGCAGGACTCCCTTTTTTCACCCAAGTTACCTTAATTCTTAGCTTCCACACATTTTTATATTTCCTTACACGTTGAAAGGATTAATTCCGCGGAGTATCACCCTTCAAAGTCCTTATAAGTACAAACATTGTGATGATTAACATTTTTTTTTAAATTTCTTAATCCACTGTAAAAGATTCATAACTACTCCTAAATAATGGGTTGTGTCATATCTAGACGCCGTAATTAACGAGGGGAATGAGCGAACCCAGGTATTAAAACTGTCGTTTAAGGGGAATATACGTAAAATCTGACAGATGCTTCTGGAATCAATCTGTTGAGCATAAGGTCGAGACGTTAAAACGACCCGACGCAGAGCTTGATTCATTTCCGTAAATTCATTGGGCGTGTATTTATGTCAAAGTTGTACATTTGTCATAGTTATTTCTCGGTTGGGCGTCGCGACGCATGCCTTGTCACGTATCGTCACACAAAATGTTCAAAATAGAACGTTTTTAAATTACTACTTTTTTGTTGTGTCACTTTTAACCTAAATTGAATTTGATGGCGTAACATTCGGAAACGCTTATTTTTGTAAGGGCAGACACACACAAGCCACTCTTGTAGATACGACAGTTTCGTGGCAGTCGTCGTCTTCGCAATCGAGTGCGCATACGGTGAACAACTGTTCCCTTTCACCCGGTGTGACAAAGGAGACGATGTGCTCTTATAATCTGACAAAAAAATGACCGAACGGAAAACATCCCAGTGGTCCTGTGGTAATAGTGGTCCTTTAAAAAATGTATTATTTAAAAAATACGGTTCCATGACAGTTCATCCTGCGACAATTCATCCGACGACAGTTCATCCTGCGACAGCTCACCCGGCCGACAGTTCATCCTGCCGACAGTTCATCCTGCCGACAGTTCATCCCGCCGACAATTCATCTGGCGACAATTCATCCTGACAATTCAACCTAACCTAACCTAACCTAAAAGTATAAGTATGTCGTATTTTGTTATTCACGCATGCTTCTTCGGAGAGTCTAAATTATTGTTAGTAAAAATATTTTTACAGCGGATTTCCACTCAAGATGCCTTCAGACATAAGTATATCGATTTTAGTTGTACGGCCGTATATCCTCTTTGCACCCTTACTTAATAAAAATCTTCTAAATGATCAGGCAGGATGAATTGTCGCCGGATGAATTGTCGGCGGGATGAACTGTCGGCAGGATGAACTGTCGGCAGGATGAACTGTCGCAGGATGAACTGTCGCCGGATGATTGTCGCAGGACGAATTGTCGGGTCACCAAAAAATACATATCAACACCCTGGTGCACTTTTGCATGTAGTTAGTGTACGACAGAGAGAAAAAAAGCAACATTATCTTACATACAGAAGAAGAAGATGGTTTGAAAGAGAGATATATAAATAAACACAATGCGGAGCGCGTTAATATTAAGAAAGATTAAAATTTAGCAAAATTTAAAAAATATTTAATAAAACACGACTCCTTTAAAATATAGCAAAAAACTCTTAACAAATGTCTAAAGTAGCATTTATAGATGCACTGTAATTTTTTTCTGCCATAGGTCACCTTAAGTCATAGGTTCTCAACGTGGGCGATAACGTTTCCTTGGGGGCGTTTTAGACCTTCAGGGGGGCGGTAGAAGGCCTAAAGAAAGTTGGGGGGCGTTTCAGACTTAGGAGACCCAGAGAAATCCATCCCACCCATCCTATCTTGCCCAATCCAATTTCAATAGGGGCCATGTATCCACAAAAATACTTTTCATATCCCATTACGCTCCCTCCGTTGTGGCAAATGTAACCCCATTATTGTATCCCATTACGCCCCCTTCGTCGTGGTATCCCATTACGCACCACCCCCTCCACCCCCCCGTCATGTTCCCACGACAATTGCTGTTTCGGATTCACGGGTTAGGGGGCGCTAGAAATAAAAATATTCTCAAAGGTGGTCAAAAAAAGGTTGAGAATCTATGCCCTAAGCGGTTCGATAGCGTTTGAAGATTTAGCAATGGTGCCTGGGTTCGTGGATGAGGTTTGTCTAGGTATTTTTTTACATTAGCTCCATGCAGAAGGCCCCCAGGAAAATAATTCCCCTCAGGGCTTCTGTCATCTTTGGCGATGCTGTGTGGAGGATCTATTTAGAAAAGGAAGTTCTGGGAAGGAAAAGGTTATTAGGGATGGGTAGGAATATGGGGGTTAGTATGTCCAGGAGTAACGGACGTGTTAATCCATCATCCCTCCAACTGAGGTCCAAGGTGATGGGTCGAGAGAGTCTGGCTGGAGAGGTATAGGTTATGTCTGTCTCAAGCAGTCTCTCCCGATCCGGACAACCACGCAGTAGGTGAGGAAACGCTTTCGCCACCAAGACTTAGACAAACCTCACTCCAAGAATCCAGGCACCTCTGCTAAATCACAAAACGTAGCGAACCACTTGTGGTGACCTATGGCAGGGTTGTTGGATATTCAACAAATGGTTCCCGGGGTGGCGCCAGCGGTACACATACCTTCCCCCCAAATTGGCGGCAGATGCATCTGTCTCTCGGATTCTCTCGATCAAAGATATTAAAATATAAGAGATGTGCTATCCGCAGTTTTGCCGGTTGGGACTGTGCTTCCTGGTGTTAACCAATTAAGGAATAAACTAAATGAACGAATTAAACAAAATGAACGTTAAACTAAATGAACAAATTCTTTCCACATGCAAACCATTCCCATTAGGTAGTAGTCCACCGACAGTCGGGCGGACATCATAGCATATCTCTTTTGTATTTCAATATCTTTGCTCTAGATCCATTACAGCGCAGTGGGAGGGTTGATTCATACGTCCGTCTCTCCTAGACACTTAAAGCGGCCTTACGATGGTATTTCATAACAAGCATGCTGTAGTTATAGCCAAGTACTAAAATTATAACGATGCATCGTAAACGAGGCATCACCAATAAACATCGCTCAAATTTGATTGAAACACTTTGCGCCCGTTGAAAAAAAGCACCCTTGGCACCGACGTTAATCGAAGATATGCTAATACACTCCTGACCTTGGCTTAAGTACCAGCATAATTATATTATTATCGATGGAATCCGAAGTGTTTAGGAAAACGAATATGGTGCCAGCATCCGCAGCATCTTGGTGTCCACAGATCATTGGACTATTTTTGAAACTGGTCCAAGTGTATTTTCTCCGCGCGGTGGGTTTTGACAGTATTTTTCTCTTATTTTTCTTATTAATGGACAATTTAAAGGAATCGGTCCGTCAATCTGAATCGGTTCGTTTACCAACAAGATGGTTTGGATATAATTGAAAGGACGTGATGGGACGTGAAACGAACGGATAGGTTCGATTTAAACGGTTATTTTTAACCCAAGTTTTAGAATTTAGGTTTGCAAACTCAAAACATATACAAGGCATATTTTATTCATAAATAATTCACAGCAACCCCATATCAAATAAATGTGAACATCTCAGCATTTTAATTTGTGAGGCGGGTGTGAATTGAATAACCTAAATAATAAGACCTCTGTCACAGGTTACCCCAAGTGGTTCACTACGTTTGGTGACTTAGTTTGGGTTTATAGGTTCATGGGGTGAGGTTTGTCCGGGTCTTAGCGGCGCGCAGATCTCTAAGCCCACCATGGCAGGCTGGATCGAGAGAATGGTTGAGGGAATCCCTTTGACGTCTCCAGCCGTACTCTCTCGGAATATCGCCTTACACCGCAGTTGGAGGGATGGATTCATACGTCCGTCACTCCTGGACACATTGACCCCAGATTCCTACCCACCCCTCATACCCTTTTCCTTCACAGAACTTTTTCTCCTTCCTTTCCTTAAAAGACCAGCCACACAGCACCTCCAAAGATGACATATTAGTTTCCTCAGGGCCTCCTGTGTGGAGCAAATGTGAAAAAGCACAGTTTTTCCTAATTAGGTGTACACGAAACACTAATAATGTCTAAATCATGTACAGTACACATCATTTTCACTTTACAATACATTCGTACATATTTAACTTGTATACATATATTGGTACAGGTATAATTATATCATAATTTAATTAATTTAACTATAAAAGAAATAAATAACACATTTTTTTATTACTGACTGCCAAGGGTAGATTGATCTACGAGTAGGTTGTTTCTTGTTTCGCCCTTGTCCAAAGAAATATTATCTTTGCTCTTGTCTCAGAACTTCTAATTGGAAATATTTTCTTTTAATTAATCTTTCGGGAAAATGTAACAAATTAAAAAGATTTATTTCTTGAGTAGGTAATAAATAAAAAAAAACATTAAAAAAATCTGATTAAAGAATTGTTCGAACGATGAAAATCATTGATGTCAAGTAGTTGTTGGGTAATACTGTAAGGTAAGTATATTTAAATTTTGGTATTATAATTCTTTGAGAGTTTGTTGATACATGCTTCAAAGCTTTATAAGAAAAATTTCGTTGATCTAAATTTTATTCCTGTTATAAAACCTGTAATATTTTATGACTAGACGAACATTTTTCTGCTTTATTTGTTTGATTTGTTACTATTTTTGTAATGCTCTTAATGCAGGGTTTAAAAAGATAAAAAAAAACTTTGGATATAAATATAAATATAAATAAAAAAAATGATGAAAAAACAAATAAAGCATCGGGATGTTATTATTTGATTAAATAAAAAAGGATGTATTTGGAGTGGACATCCTATTTCCCTACATACTTGTGGGACCAAAAACGGAACATTCAAACTAAAATAAAAAGCACCGATGAGTTGTCTTTGAGGAACCTAAGGGGAGTGTAGAGAAGAACTGAATCCACCTTGGTGGAAGCTCCCTCTAGGGGCATTCGGGGAACCAAGGTGGGTGAAGAGGAGTGCTGACACCACCTCGGTGGACCTTTCCGTTCTAGGGCCTTCAGGGAAACCAAACAAAGAGGAACTTCTGATGGCAAAAACCACACTGCTACAGGACCCTCCAGGGGATCCATTCGCGGAAAATATGGATCCTTACGGGATCTGGAAACAAACTTGAAGAAACGTGGTGAAATGGACGATGCCACAATGGACTCTCACGTGATAATGAAAATTGTTCGCATAACGTTTCCGCTCTAATAAACAAAATTAATAAATAATGGAGTCCACATCGTTCATTATAATTTTCGTTAAAAAATTGAGATTTAATTTTATGTATGTGAATACTGCACAACAGTTCCATCTTCCAGGAGCCAGTGGGGCTAGAGCAGGGATGGCGAACCAATGGCACGCGTACCATTAATGGCACGCGATACAATATTTTGGGCACGTCACTGATCAGTGATCACAAAATTTATTATGTACTTCGAAAAAAAGTGTTTTCTCAGTTCAAAGAATTATCGAAAATACCAATTATTTACCCTGATGTGACGTCATTTGATAAACTGAATTTGTCCCCATCCGATTGGTTGGAAATTGATGATTTTGAAATGCAGCTGATTGACTTCCAGTTTACTTCAATATGGATGCAAAATTTGTTGAAACAAGGAGAGAGTTAGAATTAATTGAAACAGGAAGATTGACAGGTAATAATATAACCTGCTTATATTATAAGCGAAAAAGCTAATAACAAAATTTTGGAAACATGGAATGCGTTACCAGGCACATTAAATTGTTTGAAGAAGCTGGCTCATGCTATTTATCAATATTTTCATCAACCTATGCCTGCGAGTCATTATTTTCAGAGATGAATAACATTAAATACTCGGTTAGAAACCGTTTGACAGATGACTCCAGTTCAGCATGAATTCTGCTAAAAGTAACGTCTTACAGCCCTTACATATGTTATTTGTCATCTAACCTGCAACAACAGAAGTCACTCTAATTTTACTTTAATTTAAATTATGCGTATAGTGTTAAATGTTCCTATTTAGTAGTAGTAAATAAAGAGTTTTTAATTGTTAGTAAGTATTTATTATTATTATTTTCCCAATAATCACAAAGTCACAATTATTTGATGGCACGTTTATGACCTCATGAAATATTTCTTTGGAAAAATGGCACGTTGATACGTAAAGGTTCGCCATCCCTGGGCTAGGGTATCTCCAATTTGGGAATGTTGAAAATGGTAAGAGGAAGTTTGCATAATATCTGGCATTCAGAAGTGTGATTCTGTATGTTCTGTGTTAAGATAGCGTTACGAGACAATTAATACTAAATACGTCGGATGTCGGAAGGCGTCATGTTATCGGCTGTCAATTTTTAATTCATTTGAGAATTTTCAACATAATTACTGCAGGAAATAATGCTTATTACGGGGGAGATGGTAAAATATGCATTAAACTTTCATTTTTTTTAAATCAAAGTTAAGTTTGAAGGATGTATGATCAACATTATAATTACGTATATGTTCAATAATATAAGCCTAATTAACGTTAATAAATGACTATCCGTTTGTCGTATTATTTTGATATTTGTAAATTTTTATATGCGATGACATTTATTGTACAAATTTTCCCACGACTAACAAGGACTAAGAAACAACGAGGATTTCGCGGAAAGCTCGTCATCATCTCTCCGGTAAGCGTAACGTAAAGATACCAACTTTTAAGAGTTGGTGTCTTAAAGAAAGCTCGTTATCGTTATCGTTAATTTTTGTCGTATAAGGCCGATTTAACACGCGTTAGGCTGCCGCAAAAGACACAGAATCAATCTTCAGATCTGATCACCAAATACAGTTAATCCATTTCAAACAAAGCCGTTACGATTCCTAATAGTTGCTTTTCACCGGACTTTAGAGAATCTACCACTGGAGATTTAACATCTTGGCTTGCCATTGAAATTTTTATTCAAATCCAAAATACTTAATATTCTCAGCATAAATATACGCATATGTGTTATTTTAAAACGAATATGTGTCATATCAAAATAGTATGTAAACAAAATCCGCCAAAATACTGCCGGCTGTGCCCGATGTAACTTATTCACATTTGCCTGAAAATTTGCCAAAACTTGCAAACACGCCGATGCGCACCAGTATACGAGGAAATCCCCCGCTTGAGGGCCATTCTGCCCGGAAAACGGTTGTTTTATTTATTCTGCGTAGGTACCACGCTAAAATTATTATTATTTATGGCCCTTAACAACTCCGTTACCTAAGGGCTTATTATGTCACATTGTCGCTGGGTAAAACTCCCTTGTAAAGAAGGCGAAAAGCATGCTTTGATTCTACGCCGGCGGCAGGGGAATTCTTTGTGCTGGAGAAAAATATTCCAATTATTACATGGTAATACCTCGTTATCCGCTAGTATAAGGTTTCTTCGTTCTGTGTCCAACAAAAGGATATTCTGCAGCACATTTTGCAGAAGTTGGACTTATTACGTATTTCAAAATTAATAAAATACTTGGTTTTAACCACTTTTATTGTTAAAAGAAATAACATGTTTACTTTTTTGGATATTTGGAATGTTTAGGTTCATCTTTACACTCTTTCTATTTTCCAAGAATTTATATATGTCTAAATGGATACCATTAACATTACAGTGTGACAACTCTATTCCACTATTACAATCAAAAGTATGATTCATCTCCATTAAATGATTAGCAAAATCCGAGAAACTATTATTGTATATGCTCTTTTATCTTAATTTAAAAGTTCCCAAAAGTAAAGTTTTGTAAAACCTGTACCAAAAAAATCCACAATCTTTACAACACAATTTATAGACTCCATTATGTGTTCATAAATTGTCACCTTCCTGATGGGTTTTTGATTAACTTTGTATATAGTCAGGGCTTAGACTGTATCTCGACTAAACATCATTCCAATAGCAAAAACTGAACGTAATAACGCCTATTGCCTGTTTTTAACCTGTAGGTACTAGATTTCTACGGTTTGGATAACGACACTATTGTAGCCAAAAAATCTAAAGAATACTGATAGATGCATTTTGCACAATTTACATACTACCAACACCAAGAATAAGAACACCAAGCAGTTTGTCTACCTCGGGAGCAAAATAACATGGGACGGTCGGTCTAAGAGCGAGGTCGACAGCCGTATACACCAGGCTAGGCTTGCATTCAATAAAAGGTCGAAAATAATAGAATCGAATAATATAGACCTAAAACTGAGAATACTCCTCATCAAGACCTATGTATGGAGTATCTTGATGTACGGCTGCGAAACATGGCGCCTATCCGAAAGAGATAAACGGAGACTAGAGGCTTTTGAGATGTGGTCCTATAGAAGACTATTATGAATTTCCTGGAGAGACCACATCACAAATGAGGAGGTTCTCCAAAGAATCGAAGGAGGAAGGCACCCGCTCAGGACCTTGTCCGAAAGGCGCGCAAGATAGATCGGCCATGTAATAAGACAAGAAGGCCTCTTGCATGCCATAATGGAGGGTATGACCGAGGGGACAAACGCTAGGGGACGCCCACGCCGAGGGTACCTGGAGGACCTGCTGGTGGACGTGCGCTGCTCATCATATGCAGACTTCAAAAGAGCCGCACAAGACAGGGAAGAGTGGAAGAAACGTATAGATAAAATTGCTGCAAACCAATCCCACGATTGAAACCAGAGAGAGAGAGACATACTACCGGTCAGTGGTTGAGTGGGCATCGCATTTGGGTACCACCCAGGAGTTCCGTATTCGATTCCTCTGCTCCTCCATCACGACTCACACAACATTTTCGGCTTACTGTAGTGGTAGTAGGGTTATTCTTAAACCGGGAATGTTTGTCTTTCTTTTTAGAAAAAAAGTCTCAGAACTATATTTGTGGGGTAATTGCTAAAACTAGGTAACTGAAAATCAGCGTTTTTTGAGTTACACACTAAAAGCAATATCCATTTCCTCGTGTATGAATGCTACAAATAGACGTAATGCATGGGAATCATCGAGTTATTTGAATACGGTTTTTGTGGGCGTCTTTAAAAAACGGTATCGTTTAATTCTATAATTAGAAAACTCTACTTACCACAAGTATTGCGTGTTAAATATTAAGGTTTCTAACACGTCAATCTGATAAAGGTTGTTTATATAATTATATAATTATAACAACCTTTATACCTGATAAGTACTACTGATTAAGTACAACTTCTACTGATAAGTATGAATATATAACAACCTTTATCAGATGGATTACCATCATATAAATCAATTTTCCAATAAGGGATTTCAGAATTACCTAGTGGTAGTAATTATTTTCTTATCGCATGTTGCGATAAGAAACTCTTTTGGATTCTTGGGTATGTTTTTTTTATTTTTTATTTTGTACTTTTTGTAGATTGCAGCGCCTCATAAGTTTAGTGTTTCTCTTCTTTTTTTTATGTGAGCTCCACACAGGAGGCCCTGAGGAAAATAATTACCCTGAGGGCCTATGTCATCTTTGGGGATGCTGGGGATGGGAAGGGAAGGAAAAGGGTTTAAGGGGTGGGTAGGAATTTGGGGTTCAGTGTGTCCTGGTCATCAGACCTAGAAAAACCTCATCCCATGAACCCGGGCACCCCTGTCAAATCACCGAACGTAGCGAACCACTTGGAGTGACCTATGGCACAGGTGTTGGTTATCCAATAAAGGCTCCCGGGTTGGCGGTACCCATTCCTACCTCCCAAATTAAATTCTCACAGTAGATTAATTTTTTTTCTCTGTCTCTTGGAACAAACAAGATTCTATCTGAAATGTCGCTCTTCTAGGATAATGAGCTCTAAAGCAGTTTCCCTAGAGCGTCACCTGTGTCAAAACAATTATGTTAGGAAGATAAGGGTTCCTGGAAATCTGAGAATCCAAATTTAAAGGTCGTTACAAAATTAACCCAAAACGGGAAAACTGTCTGAGATAATGGACTTTTAAGAATATACAATATCCATAGAGGTCTCATTATTATAGAAATGTAAGCAGACCCTTGTTCTTCCAAGGGGATTAAAAGAGGTGTTGAAGAAAGTAGGAACCCTATCTAAAAATGCATGCATATATATTTTTTCTTACATTTATTAATCTACATATATTTATATATAATTTTTTGAGTTGCAACTGCTCCCAAACGTCGGGAGAAAGAAAGCGAGAATGTGACATCCATAATTGGGGTGAGTTGCTACGCTAAATGTGGGGAGGGGAAGGTGTAAAAGTATCTGGTCATTGAATACGCCAACACTATTCGTAATTTTTTATAAAAAAAATTGATTCGTAAATTTATTACACTATTTGACTGTTTTTTGCCTTCGTCTGTTGACGTTTCTTTTTTGTTCTCACTTATTACAATTTCACCATCCCAAAAAGTAGATATCGATTGTCCAGTGGATTAGTCAGATATCTCCAAATATTAAGCTTGATCTCCAAATGATGTGTGTTTTATGCGGATGTGGATGTCCTTGCATGTGTTTTGAGCACTGCACAAGTAAAAAGAATGCACATAAGGAAAGGAAAAAAGGACTCACTGCGGAACCTTGTGGCACTCTGCTATCTTGGCTGGGTTTTTTCTGCACTTATGACTATATTAGTCGCGGTATGCAGGATTAATTGCGGATGCGGTAAGCGGTATGTTAGAGATGTTCATACGGCGATGGTCGATTAAAGACTGAATGTGGGTATGATAAAATGACAGGTATACAAGGATGGGTAGGAAAGAAACTTGTGACAATACGAGCTACAAATACAGGGTCTATGATGTATGTAGGTAAGTAGTAGGTAGGTAAAGTAGGTAAGTAGCTATGTATCTTTGTATGCAGGTAAGTGTAGTATGTATTGTGTAAATGTCCAACCAGAGATAACGAGGAAAGAAATTTTCACACCATGAATGCACACCATAAAGTATTATTTATATGTGTCTCTGGTTGTCAAATTAAATTCCCTATAAATAATACCGCGAGGCATAAAGTCCGGTAGATTAATATGACATTTCATAACTCACTAGTAGGATATATGACATTTTCATATATCCTACTAGTGAGCCAGAAAACGTGAACAATTTGCTTAATTCACTAAAAGTTTTTCTGCATTATAATTGATTTTGGTGGTGTTTTCGAGTAACCTGAGTATTATACTAGATAGAGGGTATACGTTTACAAACATCTTCATACACTCACACAAATTTAAAAAAAAATCGGAGATATCTGACTAATCAACTGAACGATCGGTATATCGGATGAAACCTTATTATTTCACTAGGTTTGAAAAGACACAAATATTTAAACGCTAAACCCTTTCACACGCTTCCCCAAATGATCATCTATCCACAATCCATAATCCACGCTATGCAATTGCACTATATAAGTATTATAAATATAAAACAATACAAGAACAACATGTCAACCTACCAGAGACCAAATGGGAAAATAATTCACCGACTCCAGATATTTTCATATCAGAGGGTTCGGCTCTGTGGAACTCCTAATTGGACCTATAAATCCTACTGATCCCTCAATATAAATATTTAAAAAATCTATTGTTATCCTACATGTATTTAAAATGACTGATTTTTGCATTTTTATGTATAAATTCTATTAAGATTAGTATTTTCGTTATTTGTTTTTGGGGTGTTATGCCCTGTTGCGCTACCTCTTTCTTCAGCCAAAGTTAGACAGGATTACAGTGTCCATCATCTGCCCTGATACATCTTTTTTTGTATGAATACCTCACAAGAGTCCCAACTGCTCTCTTCCGGAGCCAGTGAGTCTATTGCATCCCCATATTGTGAGGCTGAAGGTAGTGGGGAGGGGATGGAAATGGGGAAGAGGTACCTGGCTGTTCAGATCTGGTCACCAAACGCGACTAAAGCCATTTCTAACAACGTTTCAATTCTGAATGGTGGTCTTTCACCAGGGCGATACTAAGAGTATCTTCCAATCTGAAACGTGCCGCAAATATACTATATCTAAATTTTAAATGAATTAATCCTGAAATAACACAAATTAATCAAATAAAAATAATTTTCCCATGCCGGGATTCGATTCCGCGACCTTCGAATTGCGAGTCAAAACCCATATCGTTAGACCTCGCCGGCCAGCATCAGCCCTGATGACGGACATTGTACAAAAACAAATAACGAAAATACTTTCGGCCGTTAAAATCTAAAAACATTTCTAGATATTAGTAGATTACATTCCTGGAAAATGTAACAATATTATATGCATTTTTTTAAATCAATGTGATGATGAATGATGACCAAAATTGTGATAAGTAGAGGCCCCAAACAACTTTAAAAATAATTTTCCAACACCTCTTTCTCCCTTGCCCTCCCCGAGAATCGAACCACCCCACCATGTGAATGAAAGCTTTTATGATTGGCGTATGTTGACGATTCTCTTAAAATACCAACATACCAATAAGTTGAGAACCAAAATAGCTCTTTCCAGAAATCTAAACATCGCTTGACACTGTCTTGAGTCTGAAAGAATCATGCAGTTATATTGTTTCTCAGAATGCACATTTGTACCCAAGCGCGAAAACAAAATGATGCATCTTTTATTTCTGTTTTATCACTTTTTTTCTGAAAATTCCCGGAAATTTGAAGCTTCACGCTTGAATTCCTGGAAATCTTTTCATATCAAATTAAAACAACTTAACAAAGGATATATTACTGACTGTTATCCAGTAAAAGCTCTGTAAAACAGTAAAAAGCACCAGACACCGGCAGTTTAGAAGTGATCTAAGTGGTAAGAAGATGGAAAAACAACCAATAAGAGTAAAAAATAGGTTTTATAAACTCGTTCTTATGTGGCAAATGTCAATTGCACGTACGGAAAAAAATAATAAACAGTTTCCTACGCACTTGATAAACTTAAATTATTTCCTTGGTGTTGTTAAATAAAATGGTTCTCCCGCGCTTTTCGCAGAAGTTTATTTTGCTCCATCGCGTTGGTATATTTTTAGACGTTGTAACACATTATTAATATGTGCCGAGAGCTTCGAGCCACGTCCGCTAGTGGCGCCTCGGTCTCAAAGTTAATTTAATGGTGGCCAAAGAGGTTGGGGAAAAAACCCCACTAAACAAACGAAAAAGACTTAACAAAGAAACGAACTTACGACTTATAGTTAAGGATAAGTTTATATTGAAGTGTAGTGGTGTGGTCAGTGATGGTGTTATCTAATGTGAACGTGTAAAGAAGCCGTTTCCGAAGGAATTATGAAAGTGAAAATAGTTTTCCGTGTGGCTAAATTTAACACTCGTCGACTTTGTTCAGTGTTAGAAGCATTTCAGTGATTTTAGTTCAGCGCTGCGGAGGAGGTGAGCTTGTTGAATTTAAATTATGTATTTTCAAATTTTAATAAAAATATTATGAATATTAAAATACATTTTAAAAGTTCTACTACACAAAATAACTAATTTTATTATAGTTTTTTTGTTTATATTTCGAAATCTTTGTTTTTATTTTGCTCTTTTAAAAACAAGCTAATGTTTTTATTGAATATTTTTATAAACTTATTCAATGATTTTATCAAAACTCAACTTTGAAGTAGATATTATTTACATTTTCAAAGGCTTTTAGAATTTAAATTTCCTTTGTTATCTTTTTAAATTTGAAAGTTTTCCTGATGGTAATTAAGTATAACTAATTATTACTTAACGAGTTAATTTAACTAATAATTTGGAGTAACTTTTTTTTAATGATGTTTTATCTTCTATCTTGAAATAAATTTTAATTTAAAAAACGGTACATTAGTTTCAAAATACAACGATAAAATTTCCGTTTTAATAAAAATGGTATTTTTTATAGAACGTTGGAATCGCGCATAAGGAAAGATATTTAGTCAAAATGGATGGGGCTGTTCCCAAGAAGACTGGAACGAGTGTGAAGAAGAATTCCAGTATCAAGTCGGAATCCGAAACCCAAACAGCTGTTGCGGTCCGCGTGCCTTCCTTAAAAGTTAAACCACCCCCTGAGACAATCTCAGCTGCTGAGAAGATGGTTACTCCAGAATCCATACAGACTGCTTCCATGGCCAGAAAGCGGAGGATGATCACGAAGAAAGCCCAAGGAGTTCGCACCAGAGAAAAAACTCCAGAACCAAGCAGGACCAGCGTGCCACACGAAGACACCACCACTACAGATGACGACGATTCAAGGTCATCCAAGGCTCCCGGAGAAATAGAAGCAGACGATATTTATGCAGAGATGAGAAAGAAAATCGAACAAAAAGTCAAAGAAAGAGATCTCGATGACTTAGATATAGATGCCATAAGAGAACAACAAGTTATCGAAGCCAAAGAACGCAGACGTAGAAGTATTTCTCCATTTGCGTTGCCGACCAAAGAAGAAATAGAAGCGTTACAGTTGCGGAGAAAAGGAAGCTTCATTGACCCCGGCAACAAACTCCTCACAACTCCACCCACTTATCCCGTCACCTTTAAAGATGAATTTGATCCTCTTATAAGGAAAAACTCCTTGATCGTGGCCGATGCTGAAAGGGACAGAGGAGAATCTATTTCGGTTAAATCTAATCCTCCTTCCCCTGTTCAGAAAAATACCTTCCAGTTGTCGACTCCTACCACTCCCAAGAAATTTCCTAACTCACAGCCCGAGAAACTAGTAAAGACCCATAGCTTTACGAATGTTCCTTACAGAGACAACAGTCCCAACGTACTTCCAATTAAGCCCGACCCTTTAACAATGCAGCCCAGTAAATCCAACCTTAAATCTACCCCCAGTTTTGGCAAAAACGACAATAACTTCCAAAACTATCCTCCCTCAAACGAAGGACCTCCCGTTAGACCAAAAAGAAGCAAATCTGGAACAAGGAGTCAGGTAAATGCGCTGTCTTCCAAGTGTGTTATATTATAAACACGACATTTTTCATGTGCCCATTCTTTCGTGAGATTGGTTTCACGTGATCAACAAGTCCAGTAGACTATTCATTAATAAGAAACGTAAATATTTTAGGGACGAACGAGTGAAAGTGAGATGAGTGAAGATCAAAGCAAATCCTACTCCGAACCCGAACCACAAAAAACACCGAAACCGAAAGAAAGAAGAAGAACGATTGCCGCAATAAAACGGCAAGTACGTGAAAGATCACCAGCTGTTATGAGATCAAAATCTGCAACACAGGTTGTAAAACCTTTAAGCACGGATGGTATAGAACTAACCGAAACAAGTGCTGATATCATAGAATTATTACAAAAGGCATCTAGAAGAAGTGTTTCAATTCCTGGCGATGATTTCAAAACTTCAAAGGAAAGCAAAAAAACTGAAGAACGTCACTTAATGACACCAAAAAGAATGCCATCAACACCGAGAAGAGGTATCTCATGTCCAAAAGAAATACAAATTCTTAGCGCCGAAGAAACATTAGAAGTCTTTAAGCAAGTTCAAAGGAAAAGCGTAGAAATGGAAAGGAGCAGATGCAGTTCCGGGTACATTGATGCAAGCCAGTCAGAAGTCACTAGTTCTTGTTATTCCTCATCTTACAGTGAAGATGAATCAGATTTCGATCTTAGTAAAAAGAGCGCAGAGCTTACTAAAAAACTATCTCTATTACACAGTGAAAAAGAAAAAGAGAGACTTAAAAATGAAGCAAAACCCGAACCGCTAATCGAAGAAAAAACTGTAGTAGAAGAAGAAATTATTTTGACAGGAGATGAGAGTAAAATGACAACCTTAAAAATTATGCTGAGAAATTCGCGAACAATTTGGAAGCAACTCAAAATTGAACGCAAAATAGACTGTGACAAAATGAAACTGCTCAGGAACAGGTGTTTTAGCGATCTGATGATCTTGATCATGTTGTGTGGGTTCGGAGGTGTGGTCTTCCGATACACGGAGGGAGCTTTCGAGAATTTTTACAAATGCGGAGTGAAGAGGGTAAAGCGTGATTTCATTGATGCCCTCTGGCAGACCAGCCACAACCTGAGGGAGGAAGACTGGAAGTCTGGCGCCAGGAAGAGACTCTGGGAGTTCGAGACGCAGCTGCACACGGCTCATGAGGCAGGCGTCCACTCCTATAGCGGACAGAAGTCTTGGTCTTTCATGAACTCGGTGGTATACTGTTTGACTGTTGTCACGACTATTGGTAAGGAAGAAATAAACATCTTCAAACTTGTAGTGTTTTTATTTTTCTTTGATTTTTGAACTGTTGTTTGGATACGATGATTCTAATGATAAATATTGTTAGGTTGCTTGTGTTTTGGATCTATATTTTGAGAAATTAATGAAATTTCACCAAAATGAATTTTAACATTAGGACGAGCTATGAATGGTCCTGACATTGAGAGTTCCATTGTGACCACTACTTGGTTTATGAGAAAGACGAAGAGGTTATAATGGATCTATCAGAGTTGTGCATTTAGAAAATATGGATTTATATTGCATCAAAAGGTTACTGAATTGTCAACATTGTCGAAGGAATTGACGGTATCTAATATAATAAATTTAAAAATCGATCAAAATGTGAAACAAAGATGGAATTTTAATGAAGCTTTCCAAAATGAAGGAAGAGCAATTATATTTTAATTGTAATAAGGTATGATAAGGTATCATGATAAGGTATCAAAGGTAAGCATCAATGGGAATAAAAACTAATATATTTGGAGTATACCTGTTTACAGAAATTGAGTTCTGTATATTGAAAAACTGCTATAAAATGAGAGATGAAACTTTAGTTTACAAGGATTTCAAAATTATTTAAAAAACAGTATTTTCAACAGGCTATTCAGAGCGATAAAGTGACCGTGGCACATTTGATCTCAATTAATCTCGAGTTTTATTTTTAGTTTTGCCTATTTTTTGTAGTTTTAGTCACAGAAGAGTCACATAAATAACGTGATAAAAGCACGATATAAAACATTTTCTCATTTATCCCGACGGATGTAATCTTGGCTTCCTTTGACGCAACAGGTAGTATCAATATTTTGTTGACGCAGTATGATGTCATTTATTTGATTTATTATGATACAGACTTAGAAAACTAAATATTATTTATTACTTAGCAGCATTTATCAAAAGCTTGACAATATAAAAAAAAATTACTCCTTCTCTAATTGTCAAAAGTTTTTAAATAATTCAATAAAAATTAATTAACCAAGTTAGAAATGACAAAAAAAATCTTGTCATACGTGTTTCTATCTTGATCTTGTTTTCAAAGCTAGCTTCAATTTTTTTACGGTTGGGTAAAAATAAATAGGTTTAGGCTCAATGTACTTAATCCATTTGGCTTCATTGAACATGTATTTCAAGGAAATGAGATTAGAAAAGTAGAAAAAAACTAGGGCTGAAAAGAAATGTCACTGGAAGACATGGCACGATCAAATACATAACACGTGAGACGGGTCATGTCAAGAGATAAAGTAAAATAAGAGTTTGCGTGTGATGGTCAAAATTACGTGGCGTTTTGCAGCCGTATGAGTTTTGAAAAGGTTTCTAATTAATATCATAATAATAATCAATAAATTAACGATGAATTATGTTTAAAATATTCACCTACCATTTGTAGAGCGCATTTTTATGTTATCTTACCTCAGATAAACTACCATTCCCAAATTTTCGTTTATATTATCTGCCAGTATTTTTTTTAAAAGATAGGCAAACATTCCTGGGTTACGAATAACCCGAAAATATTTGAAAATCTCCTACTACCACCACAGAAAGCGGAAAATATTGCTTGAGTCGTGATGGAGGACTTAACCGGCCGAGGAATCGAACACGGGACCCAAAAGCGATCCTCACTGAACCACTGACCGGTCGAAATATTTATTACTTAAACAATTTTTACCGGAAGTTACTGCATATTGAAAAATGTATATAGCTGTATATATCTTTCCGTGCAAAATCTGTTATCAGATTTTTTTTTTAAATTTTTTTTTTTCGCTAATATTTTCTTAATTTTTTAGGTTATGGTCACATAGCGCCATCTACCACCACCGGCAGAGCAATAACCATAGTATACGCCATCATCGGAATTCCCCTCTTCCTCATTCTGTTGGCTGACTTTGGTAAACTCTTCACAAGGAGCATCAAGTTCCTCTGGGCTTTCGTCAGAAGAGTTTACTACACTGGTAGCTGCAGGAAAGTCAGGAAGACTTCGCAAGTTCAGGTGAGAGAAATATGTACATATGTACATACAATATGTACAATTTGGGAGGCGGGTATGAGTACCGCCGCCCCGGAACCATTTATTGGACAACCATCACTCCTGCCACAGATCACCCCAAGTGGTTCGCTACGTTTGGTGACTTAGCAGGGGTGCCCGGGTTCATGGGATGAGGTTTGTCTAGGTCTTGGTGGCGGATACGTTTGCCCAACAACTGTGTGGCAGGCTGCATCGGAGGACACTGATTGTGGGTGGCCTTTTGACCTCTCCAGCCGGATTCTCCCGACCCTTCGCCTTGCACCGCAGTGTGAGGAATAGATTCATACGTTCGTCACTCCTGGCCACACTGACCCCCAGATTCCTACCCAACCCTCATACCTTTTTCCTTCCCATATCTTCTACTCCTTTCTTTCCCTTAAAAAATCCTCCACACAGCATCCTCAAAGATGACATAGGCCCCTAGGGAAAAATTGTTTTCCTCGGTGCCTCCTGTGTGATGCTAATGTAAAAAAAAAAAAATGTACAAACGTTTTTTTCTCTTCGTATGGTTGAGGTTGAGGTCAACGTGGGATTCTGGGGTTATTCAGCAAGTTGACGTTATCGGGAGACATTTGGTTCAGCACAAATGTGCCTTCAAGAAACCCGAACACACTGTACGCATACGTCACGGTGCTATAGTCCTATTATGGGTTTTGAGCTCCTCCACTTAATATGTTGTCTGCAGTGTCCAGTCCATAGCAATTTGTTTTTGGTCTTCTTGCCTTTACATCCTATTTCAATCTTCTTCCATATAGTTAGTCCATTCAATTATCTATCTGATATTTGCTATTCTAGTGGGGTTCATTTGGACACTATTGGTGGTGATTTTCAGAGTCATGTCATTTGGCATTCTTTCCACATGACCTGTTAATCGCAGAGTTCGGGACCGTTTTTTACATTAGCTTCACACAGGAGACCCTGAGAAAAAATTCCTCAGGGCCAATGTCATCCTTGGGGATGCTGAATCAAAGAGCACCTTAGGGAAAGGAAGGGGAGGAAGTTCTGAGAAGACAAAAGGTGTGAGGGGTTGGTAGGAATCTGAGAATGTGTCCAGGAGTACCCTTCCACCTCCCATTGTCGTGCAAAGTGATGGGTCGATAGAGTTCGACTCAATTAGTCTCTAATAGTGAGCAAACGCATCCGCTGCCAAACCTAAAAAAACTCTCCCCAGGAACCCGGGCACCTCTTCTAAATCACCAAATGTAGTGAACCACTTTGTATGACCTGTGAGAGTTCCCGAGGCGGAGATATCATAACCGACCCCCAAATTGAATACAGGAGACCTACAGAATCTTATGAAGGTTTCTATCTCAGTTTGATCCTTGGATTAATCCTATCCTTTAATTTTACGATAATCTGGTAAATATTACGGTGTTCTAGTTTTATGCCTTATCGCTACATATATTTGTCCACTTATTTGACAGTATTTTTCGTAAAAATTACGCAATATTTGGAAAGATCTAAACTTCAATCACCAGAATGTTTGGCAGTTTAGACTGTTTTCAAAGTAATTTATTTTTTTCACTGTCATGTCACTGTCATTATCGATACCTTGGAAGACGATTCTGTCTCTCCAATAATAAGCTTTACGTATTTATCGCCTTCGTGTTTATTTTTCAAACTCAAAATTTTCGAAAAAATATTATTATTTAAACCACGTACAATTTCAACGACTTATGTCAACTACAACAAGTAGTAATATTTGATATCTTATTTGCCCTTTAAAGGCAATATCAAACCGTTAATGGCAGGTAAAATAGATAGCTATCACGCGTTAAAGTAACTACCCTTGTCTACTACCTAAAAAGCTCTTAAACAGAATAGTTTTGTTTTAAATTTTGCAAGAAATATAATGATTTAAAATTTTATTTTTACTGTTAATACGTTACAGTGTCAGATAATGATGTGAGTGGGTTGTGAAAATATGATAAAGATACTTTCGTAGCTCTTCTATGCTAACTATGGTTGGGGTAATCACTATAAAAGTAGGAAAATGTCAAGATCCCCGAGTCAGTCCACGATTTCGCAAATTATTATATTTTCTTCCATTATTTTTTTTAAAATTTGTTTTGTATATTCTATCAATTCTGAATTGTATTATTTGATTTACAGGAGGCGATGAAAGGACTCAACATGCTGTATACGGCCGCTTCCAACCTCAGGAGACCATCAGAATACGCCTTGGATGCAGAGAACGGTCCAAACCCACCACTGCCACCTAAACCAAACTCAAACCTCTTGACCGTCCCAAAGAAAACCATGACCCAAGAACCAGCCGTAGAAGACGCAGTCACTGAAGACCTCCAACAACCACAGGACCCTATCACACCAGCACCATCCGTTTTCGAAATAGATGATGAATTCAACCTACCAATTTCAGTTGCCATAACCTGTTGGATCATCTACATCTTCATGGGTGCTTCAATCTACGTCGTCTGGGAAGAGTGGAGTTTCTTTGAATCTTTCTACTTCGTCTTTATCTCAATGTCCACTATTGGCTTTGGCGATTTCGTGCCAAATCATCCAATTTACATGATGGGAAGTATTGTTTACCTTGTATTTGGTATGGCCTTAACTTCTATGTGCATCAACGTCGTACAAGTGAAACTGTCTGATTCCTTCAGACAGGCCAGCGCCAAGATTGGAGCCACCATTGGTTTGAGGGTCTCTGATGAAGATGGTAGTTTGGCTCCCATCACTCCTCCTCCAGTAGAAATGCCAGGAGTTCATGGAGCACCGAAACCCGACGCTCCCGTAAATGTGTAAAAGAATTACATCATACAGATTTTTGTGTAACGTTGTAAGCTTATTATTAATCTAAGGAAAGTAATGTATGTTTTTGTTATTACTTATTGTTATGAATACGATCTAATTATCAGAAGATTTGCGGATATACGTACAATCAATTAAATATCTTTTGTAGTATATCATTAATATTATATTAAGATCTTGCCTTCAATGCTTTAAATAATGACTCAATCTGTTTAAGTTAAATTTATCAGTAAACTGTATAATTTTTTGTATGAGGCAATGTATAAACAGCTTCTTCTTGAATTGATAATATACAACTTGGTTGTTAGCAGTTGCGTTAAGTTATGGTCAACTTTAATCCCATATATTTTGCTGTTGTTGTTTGAAGCAAATTTATGGATACCTTTAGTCTAGATGTGTAGAAATGTATTGAGCCTTTTTTAAAATTTTACACCCCAAGAGTCTCGATGTGCTTCATGTTCTGGTGCTTCATTTATACCCTTACATTTAAGTATCTTGTGTGGTATAATGTAAGAAAGAGAGAAAATAGGAAAAGGGTAAATAAACATAAAATTTGAGGGTCGGTATTCAAATCTAGTCATAGTAGCAATAAATGTCGTTAATTAATATAAATCTAATTTTAATGACACATTAATTGCTTTCTTTTACGAATGTACATTATTATTATTATTATTAAAAATAATTTTATTAGATTTATATGTTATTTGTGGTGAACTCAACTTTGTTTAAATTAAATATTACGTAAAGTTTATAAATAAACCAACATTATTCAAAATATACAAAATTTTTCGCTCACTGAAAGAAAAATGTGACAAGTCAAAAAATCACATTGTTTGAGAAGTCGATGTAATTTTTCACAAAGTTTCAAATTTGTTCTTAAATGAAGTTTTCGGTGTAACTGCGATTTAGAAAACGAGTATTGTTGGTTACACTATAAATAAAATTGTTTGCAACAACCTGTATTTTATATTTTTAGCAAAAATAAATAAATTTAAGTTTCGATTTCTTTTCTAGAAGTCAAGACTTGATGCGGCGCCATCTTTATCCGAAAAAAAGTTTTCTTAATATTTTATTTATTTATTTTTTATTGAAAAAGCTTTAAATTCGTGAAGTTTATTAAACCATTTTTGATGTTATTATTTTGGGATCTTTCTGTTGATAACGTTGTTATTAAGACGCCGTTACCCGAATTTCTACCGATTTCTTGCAAACCTCGCTTAAACATTTGAAGTTTTTAAGCTCTTAAAAAAATATATGTTATTTTTGAAGATAATATCTAGACATTCGTCGCGCCGACACCCAAAATATATAAAATTCCATCGATAGAAAAAAATCGCAAAATTTCATCCAAAAATTATTATAAACACGTTTGTTTCAGTTATTTTACAAGTTATATGTATGTAAAAATTCACAGTGTTTCTTTAAATACTGTTTAAGATAACCCCCGCTAGATTTTTGCTCTGTTTTAAACGAGTCGTGTTTTATTAAACATTTTCACAATTTTTGCATCGATTTTGCCACTTTAAATACTAGTGCTCTCCTCTAACATTCGTAATTTCATATCTCTCCATCTTCTTCTTTTTGTGCGCGTTGCGGGGCCTTAAGCTCTCATAATATAAAAAAATATAATAACTGCTATCTGCAGACCACAACTTGAACTTGGTGATTTTTTTTTTGCATTACCTTATGTCATTTTTCTTCCGGGATAGCGACTTGTTTCGTGTTTACGTTAATGGGAATTACTAATAGTCGTGTTTTAAAATTTACAAAACTGATAAACAACCATAGATGCGTTGTGAACGTCGCCTAAAGTTTAAAATTGGTTCATTGGTAAGGAGGTCAGGGTGTTTAGTGAAAATATTCACTGCTGATGACTATTGATGATTCGATAGATCGATGAATGGATGCATCAAGAGTCGTGTAATGTTTAAATTTGGTTTATTGGTAAGGAGGTAAGGGTGTTTAGTGAGTATATTCACTGTTGATGACTGCTGATGAAACTAGAGAACTTTTAAGTTATTGATATTACGTTCATCGCTGTATAATATTAACTAATTTGCTTTTGAAATAAATCGAAATGTTGTATTCAGAAATAAATAATATTAAACCAAGAAATTTCGCTTAGAAAATATCCGAAAATTTACAGAAATATATGAGGCCACTAGCGTAAGAGACATAATATAAAATTTAAAAAAATTGTCCTTTTGAGATATAAATATTATTTTCATATTTTTAATGGTCTGGTATCTGTTTTTAGAATATCACTTGCGTTAAAAACATTGAAGAATTACATTTTAAACGCGTTTTTATGGTTGTTGCATTGTTTATGGCGTATTTTTTTAAAAAGAGTGTTGATGATTATTTTATTAATAACTAGCTGGTTCCGGCGTACGTTGCTATGCAATTTAATAAAGAAATTGTTTCTCCCTGAGAGTCCTTTCCCATTCGTCTTGTACCCCTTCCGCCTCCCCTTCTTCTCCTGCGTCCTCTTCCCCTCTTGCGTTTCACTCCGTTACCTCCACCTTCTCTCTACCCACTCCACTCCAGAGTTCCTCTCCCCGGTCCCCCTCCCCCCTCCCAGGTCCCCCTCCCCCTCCCACCCTCCCGCTTTCCATACATTCAGTTTTCAAACCTCGCGTGCCACCAATAGCAATTTTTTTATACAAATTTCATAATGCCAGAGCCCACCGGAAGTTATATAAAAACCTTGTCCTGACAATAAAGAATACACAAAAAAAAATCCAATTTGGTGCAGTCGTTCGAAAGTTATGTGCTTAGCAACACAATCAGCGATTCATATTTATATATAAGGATGTTATAACACACCATAATTATGCGATCAATAACTCAAATTCTCAAATAGTGTGAGATAGGCCCCTTTTGTTCTAGTGGCCTCATTTTTTTCAATCGTGGATACAAAGTGCTTTACGTTACGTGTATAACATATTTATTATAATTAGTTGACATAAATTTTGAAAAATTTCAATCAGTTTTCGCTGTAGATCTAAGTCCTTGCAGTCGATAATATGCGAATTTGTTTAAAATGACCTGTAAAACGTTGTTATATTACTGTAAATAAAAGTTTGTAATTTTTAAACCATAGTTTTATTTAATCTTAGGAATTTATAATTAGATGACTTGAGATTTGTAAAAGTAAAACAAACATTTCTGGTTTACGAAAAATCTCAAAATCTTTGAAAACTTCTAATACAACCATCGAAACCACGATGACTGGGTACAAACCTGGCTCACTAGTCCACTCATTTACTAACCAACTTTTTTTTACAATAATTTTCATTAAAGACGTACCTAGGTGAAATTTCCAGGATGGAATTGCCGAAATGGTCAAAATTGATCATTTTTATTCCCTGGAACTCCCGATTTGACAGAGATTTATTTTAATGAACAAATTTGATGTTATTTTGTAAAATTATCCAAATGAAAAAATTGGAATTGTTCGATTTGATAAAAACTGGTCCAAGTAAATAAATTAGACGATAATAGGCCTCTTGCATGGATTTGAAACGACTTGGAAAAAAACGTTTGGATAGAATTTTTTACTAAGATTAAGAAATTTTTTTGAAATGTACAGTTTTTTTTTTAATAAATAAATCCATTATTTGGGCTCGTGACGTCATTACGTGAAAATGTCCCGTCTCCGAAAATGTTCCTATTAATTTTATAAAATTCCACACTGATTTATTTTTTTATATGGCAACACTTTGATTTCAGGCGAATTTTTGAATTTACATTTAACGTTCACTAAAGTCATTGTTTGTTCTCTGCGAACTTATTATTTGGTTTGACTTTTTGACAGATATTATGAAGAGAACCCCATACATTTTATGCTGTCTGTACGTGTTTTAGGTATAATGGTAATGGTGCTGATTTTAATAAAATCAATTTTTATTATATTTTTATTATTATTATAATTTACCAGTACAAGTATATTACATTGGATTTAGTAACATAGACGTTAAACATTATAATGATTTATGATTATTAAGATGGATCAAGTAAAAAAAATATTTAAATAAATGAAGACAATATAAGCGAAACTCAATCGAAAATCTGGAAACAGAAAAATCAGAAAAACATATTGACACCTCTGGGACTCGAACCCAGGACCTCTTGCTTTCCGGGCAAACGCGCTAACCACTGCGCCACGGTGTCGATACCGTGGCGCAGTGGTTAGCGATATTTATTTTTAAATAGTCGATATTTTTTTATCTCTCTCTCTCTGGTTTCAATCCTGGGATTGGTTTGCAGTAATTTCCTCTATTCTTCTCTTCCATTCTTCCATGTCTTGTGCGGCACTTTTGAAGTCTGCATATGATGAGCAGCGCACATCCACCAGCAGGTGAACCCTCGGCCTTAGCGTCACCTAGAGTTTGTCCCCTCGGTCATTCCCTCCATTATGGCATGCAAGAGGCATACTTGTCGTATTACATGGCCGATCCATCTTGCACGCCTTTCGGACAAGGTCCTGAGCCTTCCTCCTTCGATTCTTTGGAGAACCTCCTCATTTGTAATGTGGTCTCTCAAGGAAATTCTTAATAGTCTTCTATAGGACGACATCTCAAAAGCCTCTAGTCTCCGTTTATCTCTTTCGGATAGGCACCATGTTCCGCAGCCGTTCGTCAAGATACTCCATACATAGGTCTTGATGAGGAGTATTCTCAGTTTTAGGTCTATATTATTCGAATCTATTATTTTCGACCTTTTATTGAATGCAAGCCTAGCCTGGTGTATACGGCTGTCAACCTCGCTTTTAGACCGACCGTCCCATGTTATTTTGCTCCCGAGGTACACAAACTTCTTGGTGTTCTTTAGTGGAACTCCTGATCTGCATTAATCAATTAATTGCGCCACCCCCAGCAACATGTGCAGGCTTTAGGTTTGGGGGGGCGACCTCGGCTCTCCTTCGCCTTGCCTCCGGCTACTCGACGCTGAATTCCTTAGGGTCTTCGGGTATTCCCCCCAATCTCCCATTTACTTTTCTTTGAGGCATCACCGAGGAACCGGCTAAGGGGCGCGGAAGCTGAGTGTGGTTCACGACTAGACCGAATGTCATGCGCATTCTTGCTGGGACTGCCAATCGATTGAAGAGGACTCTTAACCGTTTGCCATTCCCTTATTACTTATCTATTGTGAGTATTGTGTCTTCTTCCCAAACAGGTGCTTGTAGGATACGCTGTATACAATTACCCAGCGCTTGCCCCCTCGTGGACTTTCACCAACCTGTCCCATTGTCTTGTCTATATTTTGTCATACTAACACATATTGTATCTGTTTTCCCGCTAAGCACTTGCATACTGCTTACTAACAACGTATGCAGGGACATTGGAGGTCTAGTTTCGTTATCAAATGTAGAGTCGTTTTTACCCAAAAAATAAGAGTCCTTGCAAGAGCCTTGAAGGGGTAACCATCTGTTACCTATACCAGGGCGGGTAAGTGGTGGGTCCTCCAATGATCTGCATGAACATATTTTTTACAAGTCAAAATATTTTAAACTTCCTTATTAAAATAAAGGTAGTGGTTGTTTCATTATAACACATGATTGACCACAAATTAAATCCCTGCCATCCAACAATAGAATTTATATCGTTCTGAAGTCATGGGTAATTTTCTAGGGTTCTTATCATTGGGATAAATTATAGTGTTACTTCTAGAACTCTAATTCTTAATCCTAATCAGCTAAACGTCCGGTACAATCCCATTACGCCATATTACGTACGACTTTTTTTGTGCAATTACATTTCAAGACAAAAAATAAAAATAAAAAAAGGTAAATAAATTTTACAAAAAATATAGAAATTAATTAACTTTACATTAACGAATTGTCCCTTAGGGTGGTCGCCGTATCATCCAACATCGATCCCTCATTCAGTAGAGAGCTGAACCACGGCAATGATGTGTATCATTGATAATATCATTCGTAAATGGTTAGTAATAAAACGAAATTGGACCGTTTGGTTCTTTTTAAAAATAAACCTTAAAATGTAACTAACCTTAAATTTTCAGCTTTACTACAGGAGATTTATTCTTCAGAACGTTTCAATGCTGTTCGAGACACGGCTGACAATTTTGTGAAACGTGGAAAATTGGAAAACGTTCGCAGTGGGCCATTCTTTATTTGACGGTGAAAGGTAGAAGTGTTCAGACTAGCGGACTCCATTGGAACGCGAACCATTGATATAACAGTTTCTAGAATTGCCAAAGCAGGTAAATGTGGATTACGAAATCAAAATTATTGGTTAACCTGAGATTCTTCGTAACCCCTCCTAATCTTTCTTAAATTGCAGCAGTTGCAATTCCTCAGAAATCGGAACCAAAGTAGTACAGTAATCAATGAAAAATATAATATGTGTTTATAAAGTAACTCGAAATTATAACGTATCATGTAAAAAGCAAAATGAATACTAATATAGTATCCTATAATATAAATGGTGTAACTACACGTACCCAATTAATTTTACTCAGCTTTTTAGATTCTTGAACATATTTGGAGTAAAAAATGTAGATGTCGTCTTGCTGACAGATGATATTTTTTAAATTAAAAACAAAATTTACAATGAAAACAAATTAAAAAAAAAAAAAAACAATTACCCGCCAAAACTGATATGTTGGGTAAAGCCTAGCAGGTCTCATGATCAGCCACAAAGATGTTGGGTTTAGTCTTACACAATTCAAAGGAGTTGACCAACCTTAAGCCTCAATTACATTCAGCTAATAGTAGAAACTAAGGTCGCTGCTAGTGCCAGTAACAAGAATAACGACGCTTGCCTGAACTAATTCTGTCAGATGTTTGACAGCCGAAATCAGCTGTTTATTGGCAGCCATATTAAAAACATAAATAAACCAATCACGAGTTAGCAAGTAGCAAGTAAAGTTAGCGACCTTTCAACTTTTAGTCAACAATCTGCTAGTTAGCAAGTAAAACGATTACACTGAGCGAGTTTACTAACAGATAGTGAATTTTCCAGATAGTAGCTTGTAAACTAGCTGAATGTAATTGAGGCTTTACAGTTATAAGGCTGCTTTACTTTAGCTTAGTGCGTAGCATTCTCGAGAGTGGATCTCAGATATGGGGGCCAGAGGACATCGTCTATGTACTAATGGTCGAGAAAATACAAAATAAATTTTTACGATACCTCTGTATGAGAGAGTTAGGTTTTGGTTTGTTAGATATCGGGAATGCTGGGTATCTGCAGCCTTACTGATATCGCATTACTACTGATGGCTTATAAACTTCTAAATGGTTTTATATCAGTACCAGATATTCTGGCTAAAATAGGATTCTGTATAATGACTTTTCAGGTGCAGAACTAACTTACCAATGATGATGCCCCTGACAAAACTCATTAGGTTAATTAACTGTCTCGCAGGAAATATGGATATTTTCCAAATGTCCAAACGAATTTAAGCGTTAAATATCACTTGTTACATAATATATCAAATACAACTGTGTGTACCTTTAATGTAAATGTATTTATTATGTAATTTTATTTACCGCTTTTGCGATGTGTTGGTTTTCATACTGTTTTTGCAAACAAATAAATAAATGATACGCATCCGATACAGGCATTCCGCGTGATCCCGTTGCGACGTGTAGCAGTGTGATCAGTGGCGATGTATGACAGAATTATTATTTAAAAAAAATGATGTCGATGTTTTTTACTCCAATATATTCAGGAATCGCTGGTTAAAATCCTTAGCGTACATTATACCCCGTTTATTCATAGTGTTAGGTTAAGTTAGGTTTGGCTTTAAGAGTTTTCCTTTTTTTCACAGTTTCATTTTATCATAGTACAAACGTAATTATGTAGCCATAATTCCCTAACCCATAACTACCCTAAACCATATTTTTTTTGACACGATTTTTTAGAAGCATAAACAGGTATTTGGAATGCAAAAGATTTTGTCCAGAAAAACACTTTTTAGTGACATAAAAAGGGGCAATAGAAACTCGAATCGCGAAAAGATTTCCTCAATAGATTTTCTTGTTAATGACGAGATATTATATATGGTCGGCCTACTTGAAATTACTTTAGTCAGCTCAAGTTCCAATTTTAAAAACAAACGAGATTTTAAATTTCTAAATTTATTTGTAAATCCACACCAGAGGCTCTGAGAAAAATATTTCTCCTCAGCGCCTATCATATGGTGTGTGGAGGGTCCGTAAAGGAAGAAGAAGAAATTCTGGGAATGAAAAAGGTATGAGGAGTGTGTAAGAACCTGGGGGTAGTGTGTCCACGAGTGAGGTATAAATTCATCCCTCCCACTGTGGTGAAAGCCGATGGGTCGTGAGCTTACGGAAGGAGAGGTCAAAGGGAGTCCCTCAATCGACCGGAGGCTTCCCGATTCTCCCCGTCGCTGGACAGACCTCACCTCGTGAACCCGGACTCCCTTGTGAAGTCGCTAATTCTTGCGAATCATTTGAAAGTGATTTTACTAAAAAAATGTGCATTTTAGCTTGGATATTTGGAAATAAATATAGACCCTGTTAGCCACAGTCAAACACCTTTCAACTACTAACAACACACCAGCGACACTATAGCTCCGTTCTGATTGGACAAGCATTTTAGTCGAGTGGAGAGCATAGTAGTAACTAAACGCGTCCGAACACCGTAAATTTAGTAGAGAGGGTGAGTCAGCTCTTTAGTAGATTCAATACATTTCGTTCTATTTTTCGGGCGAGTAAGTACCCCCTCCATGCGTCCCTGCGCAATGACAGGCGCGAACCGACCGTTTTAGCAGTGTTCATTTGAGACGCGCGGAAATATCGTGGTGATAGAGCGAAGATGCTACCCTACATTTATTTATTTATGCTGCTATTAATCTCTTTTCGTGTCCATAGTTTATTTATTTTCATCTTACTAATTTATTATTTCACCTCTTCTAAAGTAAATATTAAAATAAGCATGAAAATAAGTTTAATTAGCATATTTACTTCGCTTTGTAGCAACCCATCATCCGCCGTCATCTTGCAACGGGCGGCAGGCACAAATGTACTCTACTTGAAAGTAATGCGAACGGTTTTCGGCGAGTGTACTCACTACTTGACTTACTACTTGCCCAATCAGATCGGGGCTTAACGGAAAACCATCCAGGACGGGTCTCTCAAAAACAATTGTATTGGTGATTCTCGACTTAGATCATGATCTTCATTTTTAAACGTAGTGTACAACAATACACACCTAAACAAACTATCTTCTGAATTGGGAAAAGTCGTTACAACATTTTTACTGTTAAAAACTATATTATATCGATTTTAATTATTTCTTCACATTAATATCATGAGATGTTCCATTCCCTTACGATATCTTCTAGTACTTTTCATACCAGTGGTTGTATTGTGTACAGTATAAGGCTCCATTTCATTTTGCAGCCTTTCTAAACCAGGAATTTAACGGTCAGTGAATACCCTTTGAGCCAGGTTTGTAAACATTTAGGTTTTGGCAGGAAATTCAACGAAAAACATCATGGAAATGGAAACCTCGGTAATGGTGAAAATTATACACACATTTATGTTCAAACTTACCTAAAAAAATGAGTATTTTTTTAATCAGTAGTTTAAGGTCCAAATTCCACGCAGTCCAAAAAAATATTAAAAAAAAAGATTTCCCAAATAAGTAAACTAAAATAGAATGAAAACGGTGTTAGTATCTACATTAGAACAGAATAAAAAATATGCAATCATTGATAAATATGAAAAAGAAGAACTAAAAAAATGATTTATGTGAAAGGTGTTGTTGTTACTTTAGTTGACCAGTGATTTCTTACATTATGTGGAGTAAAAATGTTTTTGAAATTGTGACATTTATTTTCGATTTTTTTGTTTTTTCATGTAAAAAGATAAAAAAATCAGAAGATTTTGGATAGTGAGAGGAGAGTGAGGGGTTCCGTGTCTCGGCTGAGTGACCAGTGATGAAATCTAAAAGATTTTTTTGGTTTTTAAGAAAAAAAAAAAAAAAAAAAAAAAATTCAAGGAGACTATAATATAGACACTATTTGTGCAAATTTTGTAGTACTGCCCCAAATTCCCATACAGAAAATATTACCCAGTATAACAAAGATAAAGCCACACAACAACGCGGACACGATTTAATATTTAACTTTACAGAAAATAATTTCTCGTGAAGAAACTAATCTAGAGTACCTACTTTTAAAAGCGTTTAACCAGCCAGCGGACGAAAATCCACATTTTGTCGAAAGTTGTTCTTACGATCGTGCAGAGTGGTTACCATGAGAAAGATTAATTATTCTCCATACCAGCTTTTTAAAATTATAACTCAATATCGAATTTATTTCAATCCAAATTAGCTTTAATTTATACCTTCATCCAAAAATGCAGAAAGGCGTGATGATAAAACTATTAAATAATGTACTTTTTGTAATTATTTTTTGATTATAAGTATTTATCATTTTTCAATAATGTCTAAATTTAATAAGAATGTTAAAAAAATCTGAAATATATTAGTTTGTAAATGCGCAAATAAATACACAAATGGACCAATTTTCTTCAAGAAACACATGTGCGTACATATTTTTTAATTATTTTATTGAAACTAAAATTAAAATTCTAAAACATGCGTTTGCTAGATAATGTATTGATTTATTTTACTGCATGATTATATTATTTGAAACGGGTGTGGTATAATACAAAAACTTTTTTGAAAATTTAACAAATCTGTCAACGACCTATGGAATAACCTTATTATGCTAAAAAGTAAAAAAATTTCTCAAAATTTATTACATGCAAATGCTAGATAAAAGAACAATCTTTCGAAATCCATTTATAATTTTTTGTGAAAAAGAGTCAATACGTCTAAAATCTGATTTGAAAATGACATATTTCTGGTTTTCTCTGGTAATGTCCTCTTAACCACCGCATTTGAATCATTATATTATGACTCAATATTACGGAGTTCAGAGCACTTCAACCCTTTCTAACCCTTTCAACTTAAAGTAGCCTGAAGTTCTTTATACACACTGATTTAATTCCGCGTACAAATTGATATGAATGTTCCAGTCAGTATGCTAATATTGCTGGGTGTTAAGAGCAAAGAGGTTGTTTTATTTCGGTTGTTGTCATCAGGCGACCGCATACATTATTCGTTGCCAGAAAGGGGCTGATGGTTTACTTGGACCACAAAATTTCATAAATATTCTGTCCAGGCACCCCTGCTAAGTCACCGAACGTAGTGAACTCTTGCGACGACCAATGGCAGGGGTATTGGTTATAATAAAATAACAATAAACGGTTCCCAGGGCGGCGATACCCATACTTATTTGATTTTTTTATTAACTATTCTTAACCACAAAAAAATGTTTATGATGCATTTGTCTTATAAAAGTAATTTTAGATATAAAAAACGGGAGGTAAGGCATTTATAAAATATTTTTATGTTTGCATTGAAATTTTTACACTTAAAATTATATTTTTATTTTGATTTATAAAATTTCCAAGCGTATTTTATAAACTTTCAAAAATAGTTTTTATTTTTCGAATATATTAAGGAATATTCTATTTATTTGGACTTCATTGCATACCGGAAATATTTTGACAAAATATATGAGGCCTGAGGGGTAAAGGCGCCGCAACCGGGCTCAAAAAGAAGAAGATGGAGAGATATGAAATTACGAATGTTAGAGAAGCGCGCTAGTATTTGAAGCGACAAAATCGATGCGAAAATTGTGGAAAAGTATAATAAAACACGACTCATTTAAAATAGAGCAAAAATCTCGCGGGATTGTCTTAAACAGCATTTAAAGAAACACTGTGAATTTTTTCATAGATATAATTTGTAAAATAACTGAAACAAACGTGTTTATATTAATTTTTGAAGCATACTTTGCGATTTTTTTCTATTGAGGGAATTTTATATAATTTGCGTTTCGGCACGACGAATGTCTAGATATTATCTTAAAAAATAACATATATTATTTTAAGAGCTTAAAAACTACAAATGAGGGAGATTTTCAAGAAATCGGTAGAAATTTGGGTAGCGGCGTCGTAAATAAAGAACACGTGATATCATAACTTTCATCAATATTAGCCGTGCAACGGAAACACGCAATAATAATGCATGAATATTTCCTGTTTATTAGGCAAATATTTGCATATTTTACATTCAATTAAACTAGTTGCACCCATTCAGCCAGGGAACATTCCTGCTTCACTCTCTGATCTAGATATTACATATTTTAGTACCTTCGTCGTACATGGCGATGCATTTCGGTGGGATAATATGCTAAAACCTACTTTATGCATGATACAGCAACAGGGTCTAGAGAAGCACAGGTTCTCAAAGGTTTTGTACATGGTAATTATATATTTTTTAAATATGAATACCTCATAAAAGTCTCAACAGCTCCCAATCGTCTAAAGGTAGTGAGAATGGAAAGAGATGAGGAAGAGAAATGTGGGTGCGTACCTACCTGGATATTCATTTTAAAATTGATGTACCGAAGGAATTTGTTTTGTACCTTTTCTAATGATTGACTTTGTAAAACGGTGACCATTCAATGGAATTGTACTCTAATCTGCTTCGTACTAATGGGCAATTAGATGTTTTAATGTTGATATACTTTTAAAACTTGCCCCCATTCTCAAAATAAAACCTGAATGAGAGAAAAAAATGAGATAATAAGATAAAAGAGATAATAACCAAACACGGCTAAATCCATTTCAAGCAACGTTACAATTCTGAGTGGTGGTCTTACGCCAGGGCGATACTCAGAGTATCTTCCACCCAGGAACGCGCCGCAAATATTATACTGCATATGAATAAAATAAGTAAATGAATAAATTGTGAAATAACACAAATTAATCAAATTAGATTTGGGTTGGAACCCGCGACCTCCAGTTTGCGAGTCGTAAGCCTTGCCCCTCGACCGCGGAGGCCGTTAAATATATACGGTAATATAAATAACTTTTAATTTACTAGACCCTTTCAGGCCTAAATTAAAACAGAGAGTTATAAATCCCAATTCATGTTAGATGATAACACCTTGTTCTCCACAGGTCACCCCAAGTGGTTTAGGTGTCCAAGTCTTGTCGGCAAATGCGTCAGCCCACTTACTGCGTGGCAGGCCAAATCGGGAGAGACTGGTTTAGGGAAATCATTTTGCCCCTCCAGCAGGACTCTTGACGCATCGTTTTGCACCGCAGTGGAAGGAATGTATTCATACGTCCGTCACTCCCAGAAACATTGACCTCCAAATCCCAATCCACTCCTGATATTTTTTTCCTCCTCTGAACTAGCTAGTAAAAAAATATCATTGAGTAACTTAATTGCACACAATGCGAAAAATTAACTTCAACTATTGGATGAATTATTAAAATCTTTTGTAACTACTCGCCTCGAGTAAGTAGCTATTTAAGCACCGTGTTATATAATAAATAGGCTGTGCAGAGCTTTCTGAAAGGTAGGAGAAGGAAGCAAAAAAACTCATTAAAGGAGATCTCTTGTTCAATAACACTTTCCACTTTGCACCGATTATAATTTTCATCACCAATCGAGAACTCCAGTATAATTTTTTATATTTTTTTTATTGAATAATGACGTTCTAACTTAAATAACTGCATATATATATTTTTTAGAGTTAGTTTTAATAGTTAAAATAATTGTCAAAGTTTTAATTTTTTAAGATCCCCCGAAAACCACCGCATGTGTATTGAATCGTGTGACGTCATCATTCCTGAAAAGTTATTTTTATTTTCAACAGATGTTGTCATTTTGCATGATAATTATACGGAAGAAAGATATATTATATATACTATTCGATAAGTTAAAACATTATTTAGGTGGAGTTATTTATTCATTATATATTATATTTTTGAATATTATTATGGGAGAGTGGTATACAAATTGTTTGAAATTATTATTTTTTAATTAATTAATATTATCAAAAACGAAGAATCACCCACAAAAGTGTAGGCAAACGATATCAGCTGATCGATTGCGGCCATTTTGATTTGGCCGTGGAGTAGTAGATAGCATTATGATATAGTATATTTATACGATTTTTTCGTACAGTTTAAAGTTTTTCAATACTTTAAATAATAGAGGTACCTCTTTTTTTGATACTGAATTATTTAGGCCTAAATAATGTTTCAATAAACACAACAACTAAATCTCCATAAACAGTAGATATGTAAATAAACGAATAAATTAATGCGATGGCTTGTGTCATTCCTACATTTCCCATCCAATGACTAAACATTTCAATAATGCCAACTTGACGATGTGTTTTGACGAGATGTTTAAAAATGCACTTTTTAATATTTTTTTAAAAACTGCGTTTAATATTATTAAATAAAACTTATATATTCAGAATCAACGTTTGTTGATCTATATGAACATATTTTTTTAAAGCCATAATATTTTTCACTGGAGTTCCTTAATGAAGGTGTTGTAATTTTGAAGGTTTTGTAAGTAACTTATAATTTTATCATTCGCAGTCAAGTTACAGAGCAAGAACACTGCTGTCAAGACCAAAAATGTTGCTTCTGAAACTGTGCTCGAAATGACAACCTCAAATGCAACAGACAAAATGGACTGTAACTATGAGAAACGAAATGAGTTTTGTTTGAAGTTGGGGGAAATTACACGTATGGCAAGACTATGGACTACAAGAAAGTAAGGAAAACCAAGCACTTACCAAATTAGAAGCCGAACACAACACATAACAACTCAACCAGTTACTTCCAATGTCACAAGTCATCTCACAACAATGTTGAAGATTGTCAATGCACTGACCTTGTGATTTCATGTTGACCGGTCAGTGGTTAAGTGGGCATTGCGTTTCGGTCCCACCCAGGCGTTTCGTGTTCGATTCCTCGGCTGGTTAAGTTCGCCATCACGACTCAAACAAGATTTTTGGCTTACTGTGGTGGTAGTAGGAGATTTTCAAATATTGTCAGGTTATTCGTAACCCGGGAATGTTTGTCTTTGTTTAAAAATATATATATGTAGGTAGAAGGACTAGGTGCGGGTATGAATAGGAAAAGGAAAGGAATACTCCCCAACAGCTTAAGGCTCTGCAATCGGGCTCGATAAGAAGAAGATGGAGAGATACGAAATTACGAATGTTAGAGGAGAGCGCTAACATGTACAACGACAAAATCAATGCGAAAATTGCGAAAATGTTTAATAAAACACGACTCGTTTAAAATAGCATAAAATAACAAAACATATAAGTAACACACAAAACCAATATAAAACACAATCACCCACAAACACACAACACGTATTAAAAATATCATTTTTAATCTTATATAATATTATTTATTCTTAATTTTACGTTAATTCTAAATCTCTAATTTTTAAGTTTAATTTATCTTAATCGTATGTTTTTTATTTACTTTTTTCCTTTTTTTCACCAATATTATGTATATGTATATTTATATGTATTGTGTATAATTTTGTATATGAAATGGAGGCCTCCGCACGGGTAAAACACCCAGTGAGGCCAACATCATTGAATTATGTAAAAAATGTAAATAATATTGCACCAAATAAATAAATAAATAGAGCAAAAATCTCCCGGGCATTATCTTAAACAGCATTTAAAGAAACACTGTGAATTTTTTCATATATATAACTTGTAAAATAACTGAAACAAACGTGTTAATAATAATTTTTGGAGCATACTTTGCGATTTTTTTCTATCGAGGGAATTTTATATAATTTGCGTTTCGGCGCGGGCAAAGTCTAGATATTATCTTCAAGAATAACATATATTTTTTTAAGAGCTTTAAAACTTACCATGTTTAAGGGAAATATGTTATAAATCGGTACAAATCCGGGCCCTTAAGCAGATGACAATAAACCATTTTTTACATAAGAGATGATACAAAATAAACTGCATACTACACATCGTTCATACAATAATCAATGAAAGTAAATCAACACGATTTTAATAAAATTCGGAAAATACTTTAAACTTTTGATTTTTTTTGTGCTGTAAAGCACTGAAGCGGTATGTAGCCAGGCAGCAATTTGAAGAACACTCCCTGGGTGAAAGGTTAACGACCAGCAGGGCAAGGGAAGGGGCGAGGGAATGAACGAGTAGGCGTTGCAACCCCAACGAAGAATTATTTTAATTTATTAAACATTATTTTTTTTTTTTTTTTTGTGATATTAACGCTTTTTGGCTTTTAAAATTAATTCTACATAGGAGGCCCTAAGGCCGCACAATTCCCTCAGGGCCTATGTCATCTTTGAAAATGCTGTGCGGAGGGTCTTTTTGAGGAGAGGGAGGAGGGAACAGAGTGGTCTTGACGAGACCCATGTTGTAGGCGGAAGGAAACACAGAGGACGGTAAATCGTTCCACAGCCGAGCTGGTGAACTCTCATGTGATAAATGTCAATCATGTACATATTATGTAGAGCGCGGGTTTGTCGTGTTTCCCTACTATGCATCAGTATCGAGAGTATCAATGACGTTAGTTCCTCGGATTATCTTCCATTGATATACACGGTACAATAAGGACAGCATTCCCACCCGACCGCGTCTGTGCTCTAAAAATTACAATAAAACAGAACAAATAAAAAACAAAAAAGATAGCTGCCAAATTTCCCATACGGGAAAAAATAGATGAAGATAATATTATTAATTCTGATTTTGATATATGGATCAACAAAAATGATGTAGAATGAATAGGTTTCAATGGCCGAGTTGGTTGAGGCGTTATCCCGCTAAGAGAGATCCTGGGATCGATTCCCAGTTGCGACCGTTACCTTTTTATTTTTATGTGTCGTGTTCTGTTTTACGTTTCGTTTAGATTTTTTAGTGTTATCCATCTTCTTCAATGGTTTTATTTTATTATTGGTGTCCGTATTTGGGGTATACTGTAAGGCTGAGTGGAATGAAAAGGAGACGAGGAAGAGGAAGATTGGGAAATACGAATTTGCAAGCATAGTTTCGATACTATACAATACAAAGCAAATTAAAAAATAATATTTAAATAACGAATAAATACTTATTGTACTGCTCGAGTTAATCTTGCATATTTTTTATTGGTAAATAGAGTTGTCGGAACAAAAACAAGACATTTTTCCATGTTTCATTATAATTGGATGCCTTTGTAAATCCTGAAAGAAAAGATTTGTAGGCGTTCTTGGAAATGATGGGTTATTTTCGTGATTTTGAAAATCTTCAATCGTCCATAATGTAATAAAGAGTTCTTCGGAATACACCGTCATAAATGTTTTTGGCTACAAATCAATAAAGGCATTATTTAAAAGGTTTGTAGAAAATTTTATTCGTTAGCGGAAAAATAAAATATTATATGTAAAATTACGGTGGAGTTAACCTATTGGGATGTGTTGTGAAGTTAAAGGAAGTCTATTTTTGAAACCAGTTCCAAATAGGAAGTCAAAGAGTCCGGATGTTTGTTTCGACGAGAGAAGACACATACTTCGATGAAATCGCAATTGACCTGTGAACTTATACTTCGGTTAGTTTTGAGTTGTAGTAGTTGTAGTAACTCCCCCCTTGTAGTAATTTTTACATCATTATAATCTTTTAAAAACATTTGATTTTATTTTAAAATATGACAAGCTATCGATTTATTTTATTAGTTCCTAACATAGACATCCAAATTCAATAGACCAGAAGATACAGACGAGGGGTAAAACCAAACTATGGGAGGCGAAGAGGGGAAAGATGACTGTGATTCGTTAAAAAATCAATCTGACAGTATGTAGGCATCTCGCATTATAATATCACCATTTAGTTCTTAAAAGCAAAATCTGCTTTTGAATGAATAGACCTTTTTACATGGGAGCGCGAATTGCTTGCCACGTTAATAACATATTTGCGAAGGCCAAATGCTCGCCCCGAAAAGGTTCGCCCGTATTCACATAGCAATAATTTGGTGCAGTATTTAGCTAAGACACTTACTTACAAACAATACAAATGTTTCATAATTTACTTACCCCTGTAACCAGCAACGAGCTCACTGGAGAAACGCCCACATTCGCTATGTTCACATATTATAGGTATAATGTATAGCACAAGCTCTCATATTTTGCTGTGTTATTTGGTAAAATGTATGGAAGTTAGCTGGGCGCTGGTCAGGACAAGAATGATGACGTCACATTTTTTAGATTCAAGCCAGGCTCTCATAAGCCCAGCTGACTCCAAGGAGGAGCTCCAGCCGGCTCCATTGGGGAAGGGGAAATAATGCGTTATTATCATTTAGGGCAGGTCGAGATATATTCATATGTCTGTGGTTTCTAAATATTTGGTTTATTTTTTCGGCTAAACATGACCCTGAGTTTTAAAGTATTATTATTTTATTTATGAATGCATCTTGTGTTTTATGTTCTGGTTTTCGTTATTATTGAATAATATAATTTAATTGTTGCCACAATTCTTTAATTTTATTTGTAATTTTTTAAAGCATTAAATTGAGGCCTTACCCAGCGTTATATTTTTGGCGACAACGTGTTTAATATTTTTATTAACCTTTATATGTTGATAAAAGGAGAAGAATCGTAGCTATCAATTTATGAAAGGAAAGTTTTTCCGCCATAATCACTGAACAGGGAAAAGCAATGTGATCTGCCTTATCGAGTTTAAAGAAAACGGATGCCACTAGTTTACAAATGTAATTTAAAGTAAAACAGACATAGGTAGTTGGCACAATTTTCAAATTGGGGTAGGCCGGTACTTTCTTATAATCTTTTCTTGGTATTTGAATGCGTTCGATTTTTAAAGGGTGCCTTGTAAATAAAAGCTAAGGAAGTGGTTTTGACAGGTAAGTTATTGGCGGGAAACACGGTTTAGATGAGAAATGGAGAGGGTCATGTGAACGTTTGAAAAAAGGTTTAGATTTATAATTTGCTGTGGAAAAGAAATATCAACTACAATTTGAGAATGAAGAAATCCCGCCAACATTATTTTTTTTTAATAATATTCACCGTCCGACCTAAGTGTAATTTATTTATTTAAATTATTAATCAAATATTAGATTCCTACTAAAGCTAAACATGCTTTAACCCCTAAATTGGTACGGTTTTTGGAACAACTCATATTTTTTTTAATTTTTTTTAAATTTTTTTATATTAACTCCACACAGGAGGCCCTGAGGAAAATAATTTCCCTCAGGGCCTATGTCATCTGGGATGCTGTGTGGAGGGTCTCATAGAAATCGTTGTCTCCCTTACGATTACAGATCTAAATGGTGTTAGAAAAAAACATGCTTTACATTCAAATCAAAAATTAATTTTGTGGTGGTGCGATATTAGGGCGATTTTTTTGGTTAATTTGAATGGATTTTGAAATTGTCGTCATGACACAAATCGACCGAATGCACCTGGTTCTATTCAACTATCAGTTAATATCCCTTATTCATGCAAAATAATAAATACAAACATATTTTTACTCTTCTTAGTGTAAGAAATGAAGCATTCGAAATTTGTTCGGAGTCCGTAGATTAAAAGGCTTAAATTAACGACCAACCCCATTTTGCAGTGAATGTTAATGGAAATTGGAAAGGGCAAAAGTGTTTTGCAAAAATTTATGTCATCATTAATTTGCCAAGCAAACCCGAATGGTAGAAATATTAATTATTTTTTTAGCCTAAATTAGTTCATACACATGTGAACCGTGGTGACCAATATTATGTTGTTAATTTATTTATTTATTTATTTTGGAATAACATTGTAATTTTCATAATAATTTCGAAATTAAAATATGTATTTAGCTTAGACCATTCCTACTCCAATGTAAACATGTGTCCCTTCAAAAAGTAACTTTGTAATGAATAAGCAATTAGAATCATTTGCTAAGTCCCCGCTTTTGTATCCAGTTTAATTTTTATAATAAATGCGAAATTAAAATATGTATTTAGTTTAGAGTAGACCATTCGTACTCCAATGTAAACATGTATCCCTTCAAAAAGCAATAAAAAAATCCCATACATCATAAATATAATGACGATTTGACAATAAAATTATGTCATTAATAATTCATTTTACTTGGGGTTAAAGGTTTAAGGTTTTTCTCTAAACAATATTGAAGTGAGCTACAAACCCGAGGTAATTAGCCTAATGGATTACCAAAATATTTCGAAATTCGAAAAACGACTTATTAACAAATACAATCAATATAATTGATTAAAATCCTTGTAGACCACCCCTCTCCACCCTTCCCCATATGTTATGTATATAAACCGTAGACTAAGAATTATTTGTACCAGATGGCTCTAACGAGCTGAAACCGGTTACGGTCAATAAAATTAAGTGGTATAAAGTTTTATATTTGCTTTATAATGATTTACTAGCTCACCAGGCGAACTTCGTACCGCCTCAGAATCAGTAACTGTTGTGTTAACTTATTAGCTGTATTAAATTCAGTTTTTTCATTAAGTTAAAAATTAAACAATGAAGCAATTATCAATGCGCAACTGTCCGTGATTTTGTTTTTGTTTGGTTTTGATTTTCTCACTTTTCCACTTACTTGCGGGAATTGTGTTTCATTTTCTTTATACGTGTGAGGGAGATTTATTAAAATGATTGTGTTTTTCCTTTGGAGGGGTGTAGTCATACGTTCACCGTTTGTCTCATTTTCGACTATTGACATTTAGTGTTGTTATGTAGCGACTTCCCACACCATTCTACGCCCGTGAGTTACACACCGCCCGTCCCCCGTGCGGCTGTACCCCTTCCTCCTCGCCCCAACGGCCACGCGCCCGATTCCCCAACGACCGCTACTCTCCGTCGAACCCCGCTAGCGACAACCTGTGTCCGCCGCTGCGATAGTGCTTTCGCGCAACATTCCACGGAATTCTCGAACAGCGGCACGCTTGACCCCCGTGTTGATTTACTCTCCGCTGCCGACCAACCTGGCCCGCGATGGGTTTCCTGTCGGGCATAGCCTGCCTTGCTTCCAGGCTAGCAACTCCTGGGACGCTTCTCCGGCTGCCGCCTGGTACCTGTGAGTAACGACTCTTACCCTCATTTTTGTTGTGTCCTTCCATACCTCGCGAAACCCTAACTGACCCCCGGAGCAAACACGAGTTGAGAGAGATTTGTAGGCGCCACCATGCGCAGTTAGGTAATCTAGTTCACCTGTGTTGATTAATTATTGTAAATGTACCCTTTGCTGTATTTGTGTGATTCCTGCAATACAAGTAATGTTCACCTTAGACAATCTTTTATTTCTTGACGAGGCACGTGCAGTGTTGGCATATTCTATGTACCCCACCTTTGGCCCCTTTAGGTACCTACGACCTCTGTTGCTGAGAGCCCCTCCTGTTCCGCCGACCTATCTGAGCTAGTTTTGGTGCAGAATGTGGGTACTTCCACCGAGGTATGCGACAGTGTGTAAGAAAGTGGGGCAGCATTATTTGTTTAAGAACAAAAGCAAAACAATTAGCGCATTGACATTTGAAGTTTTTTGAATTTTTGAAATTCACTCACTATTCAATATTCTATTTACCTATCGCAATATTGCTGCAGCTCTTTCAAAAGATGATAATTCGATCCTTACAAAATGTATGAGGAAAAGAATTTTCTTCATACATTTTGAAAAAATATGTGAATTTTTCCGATGTTTTAATAGCTATTTTGCTATTCGGGGCGGAGACAAATCCAACAAATCAAGGATCGTACAAATCGATACAACCGTTCTTGAGTTATAAATGGTGTAACTAACCCGACTTTGTTTTGTGTAGTAAAACCTTGAATTATAAAGTATGTCGCCGCAGTCCTGGATTTGTCAATAGGCCTTATAGGCCGCGGCCTAGGGGCGGCAGAGTTCAGGGGGCGGCGCTCGCTCGCTTTGGTAAGCCGTTAATTTTGTGAACGATTATAAACAACAACAAAAAAGTCACCGAGGATAGATAGAGTTTTCTATCTATTAACCTTTGGACGCCCAGTGGTTTGTGATTCGACCGCGGATTTGTGTCGTTCAGTACTCAACGGTCCAATTCGGGACCGGTGATTGTGGTGCGAATATTTCACAAAAAGGCTTTGGCAGTGGGCTACCTTTATTGCACGAGCGTTTAAGGGGAGAAATAGGTGTGGGACCTCGCATTTTTAGTGATTTTCATTTTTTTTTTAATACATAAGGAATATATATTTTTTATTTTTACCTTGCAGTCATTTTACATAATATAGTATTCAAAAGTATATTCTAAAGTTTTTAAAAAAATTTCCTTAAAAAAATAACGGAGATATCAACTGCCGCGCATTGTAAGTCACAAAGATATTCTAATACAGAAGAGATATGCTATGGTGTCCGCGAAACTGTCGCCGGACTACGCGCTAATTAGCGTAGTTTTCATACAAAAAGAATTTGTTCATTTCGTTGATTTTTTTAAAATATGCATTAATATTGGTTAACAATATATTTTGAATAAGGAAAGAATTCGTTCATTTAGTTTAACGTTCGTTTGGTTTATTCGTTAATTATTTGTTCTTTTAGTTTATTTGTTAATTGGTAAACAATATCGGCGACACCCGGAAGCGTAGACCCACATAGTAAAAACAGCAGATAGCACATCTACTTATATTCCAATATCTTTGGTAAGTCACCATCCGGCTGGAAAATTTGTGTAATTCCTGGAGGTCACAATTTTCATCCGAAATAATTTTTTTTAAAGTGTTTCTTCTATTTGAACCTCACTTCTTAGAAACAAATCGAAAATTTGTATTTTTTTGAGAAATGTGAAAATTTACTACTTATGATTTTTTATCATTCTTTTTTTGCCATAAAAAAAGTTAAAATAAAGATATCTTTTATGATTTAGGGTTCAAATAGAGCGCATTTATAAAAAGAAACTATGTGCTGAGTTTGATAAAGATTGATAAAAAAACTGTAGGAGCTAGAGGTTACACAATTCTAAAAAGTAGTTTCGAGAAAAAATGCGTTTGAAAATAAGAGTAGCTGTAAAATAGTGGTAGTTCGACCGAGGGACACTCACTCAAACGCAAATAACTTTTAAATGGCGTGGAATTTTGGTTTGAAATTTTCAAAAAATATTTTTGAATACTTCTACCATCGATTTATGAAAAAAAAGAATTTTTTGAAGCCTCTACGCCTATTTCCCCCCTTAAAGGAACCTTTTGATGCCTACTGATCCCGTACGGCACTGCGGATTGCGGCGTGAGATTATGGTGCGAATATTTCACAAAAAATGTTTGGGCAGTGGGCTACCTTTATTTGGTTACTAATCGTATTTTAGAATGCTATTTTGGAAAGACTAAATAAAGTAAGTGTTCAGATTCAGAGCTCATCTGTTGGTTTACTGACGGGGCCTGATTTTTGTGGATCTCTTCTCGAGTTTATTATACCAGAACAAGAAAACTTTATTTATGAAAAGATTATTTAAAAAAAAGTGCAATTGAAATGAGCGCACTTTAGCAATGTGAGGACGACATTCAGATTAAGTTGACCCTAAGTGTTAAAAAGAGTGAAGACTACTGCCATCTAGCGGCATATTTTTGTAGCATATTGTTAGTTGATATTGCATTTTACAGATTAGCGACGTAAGACTAAACTAAAACGAGATGTTAGACGGTAAAGTAGATCTCTGGTTTTTATATCGTATAATGTGTTATGGTGACACGAAAGTGTTGTTTATTTTGATTGTGTTGGAAAAAACATTCTTATAAATAGTCTGCTTTTCTAGTTTAACTCTCTCTTAATTCGTGGATCTCCTATAAACAGCTAGCATTGTCTAGCAAGTGGTCAAAGTGACCAAATTTAGTGTTTTGTCGGGTAGGGACAAATTATTGTAACAAATGTGCTTGTGAATAAAACAAAGGAATTCCTCCATTGAAACCAGATGTTTTTCCTTGACGTCCTTCTGCTAAATACCAATTTATAACATGGTCCTCCAGCCGCATCTACCTTACGATTGGATTAAGGCATTAAAAGGAAACAATAAAATGAACCAGCGAGCTATCCAAAAATCCAGAGAGATGAAAAGATGAAAACATGAAGAAAAAGGAACGACTACAAATATAAGTATCCCTACCCATTATTTCCTTCTATTCCGTGAATTCCTGTTCAAACAAGTGCTATTTTTTGTGTGTCGATGTACTTATTTAAAAACAAAAAACTAACTACCCGCAGTGTAAAATGCAAGTCATGCAAATTATTTTAGGTTAATTGTTTTAGAAGATGATTATTGTTAGATTCTGTCATTGTTCATAGCTTGAATTGGTTACTACTGTTTTCTACGCGATTATTGCAAAGAAATTATTTTTTTAAGGAACATTTTTAGCATTTGTTGTGTTGAATTATTGTCAAACGTATAAAAAATGGATAATTTAAAATCCTTGATTAACAAACGCGGAGTGTTGAAAGGTAAACTCACGAGATTTTGCGGATTCATTAAACGCATTATCAGTTAACGAAATTAAAATTCGCTATGCGAGAATTGAAAAAATAATTGATGATTTCGAAGAGGTCCAGGAACAAATCGAAAGTCTTCCGGATTCCAACGAAATTGATAATAATTTGCAAAGGGAGAATTTTGAAAATCAATATTATTCAACCTTGGCGACTGCTAAAGGAGCAATTCAGTCTGTAGAGACTCCCAAATTAGAAATCAAGTTACCCAACCTTCAGTTACGAGAATTTAACGGAGATCCCAAAAATTGGATTAATTTTCTAGAAACATTTAAGACATTAGTTCATAACAATACTGCCATAAGCAATGTACAGACGTTTTATTATCTGCAATCCTGTTTAAAGGGGAATGCAGCAAAGATCATCGCCAATTTCGAGGTATCAGACCTGAATTATATATCGGCTTTTGAATTGTTGCAGCAGAGGTTTGCAAATTTGCGAACTACCGTACAAAGACACATCCAAGCTCTGTTTCAACTTAAAGAGATGAAACATGAGGATCCAGTAGCCATGCGTTATCTGATTGATGAAACTAATGTAAATTTGAAAGCGTTGCAAAATTTAGGCTTGAAAATCGAACAATGGGATGCTTTAATTATATACGTAATTTCTAATAAATTGGATGCAAGTTCTAGAACGCATTGGGAACAAAACCCATTGCAGGATGAGCTACCTACATTACAGGAATTTCTTAAATGTTTGACCTCGCGTGCGCAAGTTTTGGAATTTATGTTAAATTCAGATTCGAAAAAAATTCCTACCTACCCGAAAGCAAGTGGTAGCAACAATAATCCCAAAAAGGAATCGGTATTTTTAGCTGCTACCCACAATAATTGTATTTGTTGTAATGACAAAGGGCATAAAATATATTTTTGTAAAAAATTTTTAAAATTAAATTCAGGAGAAAGAGCCAACGCAATAAGGAGGTACCGTGCCTGCTTCAAATGTTTGAGGTTAGGACATACGGCCCCATATTGCAAAATTAATTTAAAATGCAAGCATTGTGATAGCGAGAGCCACAATACGTTATTGCACAGGGAGATGCATCCGAGCGATGACTCCATGAATAAAGGTGAAGATCACCCAGGAGGTGACTGCCAAATGGATGCTGAACGAGTTTCAGTATCAAACCATTCAGCTTTAGCGAAGGCTGAAAAAACAATTTTATTGTCGACTGCTATCATTGGGGAGTAGGTCACAATAATAAAGTGCATGAGGCAAGAGTCCTAATTGACTCTGGAGCTCAAGCCAATTTTATGTGCGAAAAGTTCGCAATGAAGTTAAATTTGAGATGCGAAAATATAAACAAGCCTGTGTTAGGTATACACAACAATGTTACCCATATAAAGAAACGTGTTGCGATAAAAATGAAATCTCTGAGGACAAATTATAATCAAAATATCACTTGTCTAATATTGCAGGAAATAACCACAAACCTACCTCAAGCAACAGTGGCCAGAAAAGACTTTAAGCTGCCGCCGGGATTACAAATGGCGGACCCAAATTTCAACGTAGCAGCGCCTATTGATATCCTGTTAGGCGCTGAGAGCTTTTGGGATATACTACAAGATGATTGGCTGAGATTGGATACCGGACCTACTCTTCAGAGGACTGAATTAGGCTGGGTTATATCGGGCCCGATCAACATTCATCAGAAAAAAAGGCCAGTACCGCAATTTTGTAGTTTATCAATAAACACATTATCTAATCAAATAGAAAAATTTTGGAAAATGGAGGAGGTGAATCCTGCGAGATTTCAAAATCACGAGGAGAAGGCGTGTGAAGCGGATTTCGTCGCCACGCACTCTAGAGAGAGCGATGGTAGATACGTTGTAAGTCTGCCACGCCGCCCGTGTGTGAGTCTTTCTTGGTGACTCGTTTTAACGAGTCACCAAGAAAGACTCACACACGTCTTTAGACAGCGGAAAAAAGATTTAAGAACCTAGAAAAGAAATTTTTAATAAATCCTGAATTGAAATTGCAATATGTACAATTTATGCAAGAATATGAGCAACTAGGTCATATGGAGTTATGTGATAAATGGAGAGGGGATGAGCAATCCTATTTTTTGCCGCATCACGCGGTCATAAAAGAAGCTAGCACCACGACGAAGGTGCGTGTAGTGTTTGATGGTTCGGCAAAGACGTCGACCGGAATATCCCTGAACGATGCTCTGATGGTGGGAGCTGTCATTCAAAAGGACTTATACACTATACAGCCATTTATTACGTTTCAGAATACATCGATACGTCATGACTGCGGACATCGAAAAAATGTACCGTCAAATCAACGTATGCGCAGAGGATCGCAGCCTTCAGAAGATTGTATGGCGCGAATCACAAGAAGAGGAACTCCGACATTACAAATTGAAGACCGTCACATATGGGCTGGGACCTTCCTCCTTCCTAGCAACGAGATGTCTTCGACAAATCGGTATGGATAATCAAGTTAATTTCCCAGTAGCAAGTCAAGTCATAGAAAATGATTTTTATATGGACGATCTCTTGACTGGAGGGGATGACTTGGAAGTTTGTTTCAAGTTGAAGAAACAAATAAGTGATATCTTGCTGTCCGCAGGGATGACCCTGAGGAAGTGGAGATCAAATATTTTGGAATTGTCATCTGGGCGGAGCCAAGGTGAAATTGCTAAACAGGGCAATTGTGAAAAAATGATCACTGACAATTCCAAGAATGAAAAAATACTTGGATTAATTTGGAATAATGAATTAGATTACCTGTCATATGAAATTACAAAGCCGTCAGGTAAAACGGAGAGCAAGCGTCAAATATTATCGTGCATAGCTTCCACCTTTGATCCTTTAGCACTTTTAGGGCCCATCGTAGTGGTAGCTAAATGAATTATGCAAAAATTATGGCAGTCCAAGGCATCGTGGGATGACATACTACCTGATGAAATTTTACTACCTTGGAGGGCTTATCTAGACCAATTATCGCAACTAAATGTGTTAAAAATCCCGAGAGGAGTTATTAGCGGAACACCAAAGACTATACAATTGCACGGGTTCTGCGACGCCTCTCAGAAAGCTTTCGGAGCATGCGCCTACATCGTCTCAACAGATTCGGAAGGTAAGAGGCACGCACAGTTAGTTACCTCCAAGTCTAGAGTGGCACCATTAAAGTGTATATCACTACCCAAGTTAGAGTTGTGTAGTGCATTACTATTGGCCAAGCTAATAAAAAATATCAAGTTGACGCTAAGTATAGAGGAATCGGCCACCTATTACTGGTGCGATTCAACAATAGCGTTGTGCTGGTTGAGAGGACAACCAGCTCGTTGGAACACCTTCGTGGCAAACCGAGTCGCTGAGATACAGGAAATCAGCGATCCAACCCAGTGGCGGCACGTATCATCGTCAGAAAATGCTGCGGATATACTGTCCCGAGGTACCACAGCTGAAAGGTTAGTCAGCACTTCAATATGGTGGAAGGGGCCAAGCTGGTTGACGGAAGATGTCAGCACTTGGCCAGTATCCAAGATGTCATGTTTGGATCCCCCGGAAATAAAAAGTAAAAATGTACTACTGGTAACTGATACTCAAGAATGGGATATTTTCGAAAAATTCTCATCGCTAACCAAATTAAAAAGAGTAATCGCTCAAGGTTTAAGATTTTTAAATAATTGTCGCAACCCTAAGGATAAAACGTATGGCAATTTAACTGTCTCCGAGCTGGAAGCAGCTTTAAAATGTCTACTGAAATCATCGCAAGAACATTCCTTCAAAAGAGAATTGAAGGACCTAAAGAAGCATGGGTTAGTAAACAAAACAGTAGATTGAAAGCTCTCAATCCCTGTCTAATGGATGGTTTAATTTGTGCAAGTGGACGATTGAAATTAGCTACTTATTTATCGCATCATCAAAGGCACCCTGTAATATTACCACCGTCACATAAGCTAACTGAACTTATTATACGTAATTATCATTATGAACATTTACATGCAGGTCCCCAAGCGCTGTTATCGGAAATACGCTTGAAATATTGACCGATATTTGGGAGAAACACTGTTAAGCGTATCCTACATAAGTGTGTTGTATGTTTTAGATACCGACCTCAGGTTTGCCGGCAGATCATGGGAGACCTTCCAGTTGAGAGAATCACTCCCAGTCTACCGTTCTCTGTCACAGGGGTCGACTTTGCCGGACCGATAGACACGAAGGCTGGAGCGCTGAGAAAATCTCCGCTCATTAAATCGTATCTTTGCATATTTGTTTGTTTTTCTACCAAAGCGGTTCATTTGGAACTCGTAACAGATTTATCAAGCGATGCTTTTTTAAATTGTTTAAAGAGGTTCATTGCCCGTAGGGGTCAACCGGAAAAAATATTTTCTGACAATGCAACCACCTTCAGAGGAGCTTCCAATAAGCTCAAAGAACTATATGCCAGTCTAAGATTGAACAATGACAAAATCCATAGGTTTTTAGCTGATAAGGGAATATCTTGGAGTTTCATACCGCCTAGGGCGCCGAACCACGGGGGGCTGTGGGAGGCCGCCGTCAAGTCCACCAAGTTTCATTTATATCGAATTACTAAAAATAACCCATTGCAGTTTGAATTATTGTATACTTTGCTTTGTCAGATAGAGGCTTGTTTGAACTCCCGTCCCTTAACTTCCCTGTCTGATGATGTAGATGACCTTCTCCCTCTAACTCCCAACCATTTCCTCATGGGCAGGGATGCTTCGGTTATTCCCGAGTTGGATGTCCGCAAGCTCCCGGAGAACAGACTAAGCAAATATCAAAAATTAAACGCTCTAATTCAAAATTTCTGGTTCAGATGGAAACGAGATTACCTTGCTGAGCTGCAAAAACGGACCAAATGGCAGGCCAACAACCAAAAGGCCATAAAGAAGGACGATCTGGTAATCCTGATGGAAGACAATCTGCCTCCTGCATTATGGAAGATGGCGCGCATAGTAACTACTCATCCAGGCCCGGATGGAGTAGTGAGGGTAGTTACCCTCAAAACAGCACAAGGCATTTTTGTGAGACCTATCACGAAAATATGTTTGATGCCAATAGAATCAAACTTGGATCCAAATTTCCCGACCCGGCAAACCACGGACCTTCCCAAGGTCACAGCCTAACTGCAATTAGGGCTGAACCGATGCAACCAAACCACATCAATAATTATGGAGCATCGGTATTGGTGTTGTTGACACCACTGTATCCAGCCTGAAGCCACTGGGGCTTCAAGTCAACAACCGGGAGATGATCATCCTCGCTGCAGATCTAATGGTACTATCTGCTTACCAGGGCACGGCCGCCCCTTAATTTATGATGATCTACCCAAATGATGACATACAGAAGTACATGCTGATGTACTTTTCTAAAACGATGACCACCCTGGACAAGATGGCCGAGCAGTCTACCCGGTGAAGTGTTCATTCGGTTTTTTGGCAGTGCCATGCCAGTGAAAGTTAATGAACTGATAATCAGTCAACAGCGAACTAACAATGTATTGCTATTTGTGAATTGGTGTTAGTTAAAAAAAAAAAAAAAAAATATATAATTGAAGTGAAAATTCTTCATAGAGACAATGAGACATTACTGATTTGTCAATTTTACAAAATTATTATTAATGTTGTGATTTTATTATTTTATTATTTAATTTTTTGCACGATTTTTTAGAAATTTATAAATTTTTTAGGTTATTTTAATTGTTAGTTAGGTTCCCGGACCCTTCAAACTTAGATAGTTACACATCTTGTAAATTTTTAATATATTGTGTGTAGATTTAGGAATTTGTAGTTTGATTTTAATTTAAAAAAAAACTTATTGTTTTTTCTCATTCCCCGCCGGGCAGTATGTTAAAAAGAGTGAAGACTACTGCCATCTAGCGGCATATTTTTGTAGCATATTGTTAGTTGATATTGCATTTTACAGATTAGCGACGTAAGACTAAACTAAAACGAGATGTTAGACGGTAAAGTAGATCTCTGGTTTTTATATCGTATAATGTGTTATGGTGACACGAAAGTGTTGTTTATTTTGATTACGTTGGAAAAAACATTCTTATAAATAGTCTGCTTTTCTAGTTTAACTCTCTCTTAATTCGTGGATCTCCTATAAACAGCTAGCATTGTCTAGCAAGTGGTCAAAGTGACCAAATTTAGTGTTTTGTCGGGTCGGGACAAATTATTGTAACAAATGTGCTTGTGAATAAAACAAAGGAATTCCTCCATTGAAACCAGATGTTTTTCCTTGACGTCCTTCTGCTAAATACCAATTTATAACAGAAATAAGAGAAAAAACTTTATAGACGAAACATCAAATGAGGGTATTGAAACAACTTCCTGACTAAGATCTGAATTAGAGAGAAGGCGTATGCGAAGGCACAAGGCATAATACTTCAAAGATTTTTTTTTTTATAGGTGAACTTTCAACACAGAGTCTCAGAAAAAAACTCAGTCTCTTGTGAAATGATTTAGAAGATGATTTAGTTCAGGAATGGGTACACTTTCAAGATCACGTTTCCTCTAATAAGACGACAGAGAAACCTGAATCTACATCATTACTGAATATTTTTAAGGAAAGTTTTTGAGGAAACCATCTCTGTGCAACGTCTACCCAAACTTGGGTATAGCTCTCCGCGTCGCACTTTGCACTCCGGCCACAAATTGTTTTGGAGAAAGGAGTTTTTCCTGTTTAAAGCGAGTGAAGAAATACCAAAGGTCTTCATTATTACAAGAAGAACTTTACTCTTCGGATCTCCTATGCATAGCAGCAACAAGCAACTATGAAGCTATTAAAAATGATTTTGTCAAATAAAAAATCCCTTAAAAAATTCTAATTCTTGTTTCATGTTACGCTTTTATTTTACGAATAATTCATTCTTCATTTCATTTTTGAATACCTACTTAACGTATATTTGAATATTTATTTTAAAAATTGTGCATCACCTAATAAAAGCCTACAAGTGAGTGATCATGGTAGGTGGCTACTTCTAAGAAAGAGGAAGGGGCGGCAGAAATGAAGTGGCCTATACTGATGAAAAGTGTAAATACGGCCCTGTGTCGCCGAAGACTTTTTTTTACATGAGCTCCACACCGTGAAGTGGCCGTGAAAAAATAATTTCCCTCAGGGCCTATGTCATCTTTGGGGATACTGTGTGGAGGGTTTAATGAAAGGAAGGAGAGGAGAGTTCTAGGAAGGAAAAGGGTTTAAGGCTTAAGGGGTGGGTAGGATTCTGGGGTTCGGTGTGTCCTGGTCATCCGCCTCCAAGACCTAGACAAACCTCACCCCATGAACCTGGGCACCCCTTCTAAATCACCAAACGTAGTGAACACTTGAGGAGACCTACGGCAGAGGTGTTAGTTATCCAATAAATGGTTCCCGGGGCGACGGTACCCATACCCGCCTCCCAAATTGAAAATTTAATTAAAATCTTTTATTCCAAATAAAGCCAGTAATTACTGGTTAAATTAAGTCAAGCACGTCTCTTAACACCCTTGCTCTGGTGAAGGACCATTAATCAGATCGTAACGTTACTGAAATGACTTTCGCCGTGTTTAATAAACAAATCTGAATTTCAAGATATTTCTCATTCAACCTTTTTGTAATTTACACAACATTCCCACACCCTTCAACCTCACAACATACCCGAAGGGGCAGTCAGTATTACTGATATGCTATATGTTAGATCCGTCCATGAATACAGGTAAATGTGCGGATATTACCATTAAATTTTATCGATTATTCGCTGTCCAAAAATGCTATTATTGTGAAACTGATACCTTCAATACTAGACGGTATGAATTGATTATACATGGGCCTATGTGTGTCTTTTGCACTCACCCTCCACTTATTAAAATTAGATAAATTTTATTTTTTATTTTTTGCGACTATATAAAATAATTGTATGTATGTGAAAATATGTATAGATATTATATTTCTTAGTCCTCCTCCCTAGGACCACTTCCTGACTAAAGTTATTTAATTATAACAATTATTATAAGCAATAATTATCAGCCTGAAACACTCACACACATTGAAAATCTTCCGAGAAAAGATACATGACGCCAACGGGACATGAACCCGTGTCCTTCTGATTGCCGGTCAACTGCTCTCCCAATTGAGCTATGGCGGCTTATCTTGTACCCGCCAAATGATTCAATATATACTAGTGTTTCATTCAACAATTACTGCTTATTATTTTTTAACCACCTGAAAACAACCAACTTTATTCATGTCAAGTATCTTTTCTCGGAAGATTTTTCAATGTGGATGAGTGTTTTAGGCTGATAATTATTGCTTATAATAGTTGCTACCCTTTGTGCTATGCATAAAAATCTTGTCTTAAAACGTTGGTTTAACAATTAAAAACAATATTTAATTATAGTTTATTTGTCATCTACGTCCATTTTAGTGTCTTCATTAGGGTTCCTCATTGACTCCTTTCAGCCATATGTTTATTCTTGATTTGTAATCATTACATTATTTTATTAGTTTTATGATTTGGGGAAGAATCTTAGGAGTTTGGTTGCAAAATAAGTATAGCTTCTTTGTGCAAATGTTATTATATAACGTGGAATTTGTTTGCCATTTTTATTCGATCTAGTGTGATAGCAACCCAGTTTAGAAGAGGATTCAGTATTTTTGAACAGCTTCAATATTATATTTTTGGAATATTATATTCGTTGAACATTTGGTACGTCAAAGCTAATGCAAATATCAACCGAAGGCGTCCTAATGGGTACTTTTAGAATGGTTTTTATGATTCCTCTACGAATTGTGTTCAGATTGTGTATGATCTTATGTGTAGCAGATCCCCATCCTATAATTCCATATTTATTTATTTATTTATTATTTAAACGCCCGTACATAGGGCTATTACATACATAATACAGGTGTATCGAATATTTACAAACATTATATATATATATAATAACATACAGTACATACATACGATGCATATTAGTACAACAAATATTTATCATTTTACAAACATATCAGTTACATAAATAACTAGTTATTTTTGCTTTGATGCAAGACGGTGAGGTTTTGAAAATATCGAAAAGGTCTGTATACGTATTGGCAGTTCGGTGAAAACGCACTAGCGGTGAATGATAGGAATAGTTAGTGCTATGATTTTCACTGTGGAAAAGGTGGTGGAGTCGAGTTGATTTAACAGGGACACGAATATTTATAACACTTAACATTTGAGGGCAGTCTATGGGATTGTTCAGTAATTTAAAAAGTATAAGAATGTCATTAATAGTACGCCGGGTAGAAAGTAGTGGTAGGTTTAGATCAGACATTAATGCATTGTAGCGGATTTCAATTACAGGCTGTCTCAATTTGAATTGAACGTATCGAAGAAATTTTCTTTGTACTCTCTCCAAACGGTGAAGGTTACAGGTAAAAATCGGAGACCATACAGGAGATGCATATTCCAGCTGCGATCTTACAAGAGAGCAGTAAAGTAGCTAATATTAAATTAAATAATAATAATATTAATATTAATATTATTATATATTCAATTCGAGAATGACATAACGAGTAGTAGTCCTTTTTGATATTATTTTTATTAACCACATTTCTTAGATTTTTAAAGAAATTTATAAGGCTTGTGAGTTTTTCCGTAATACCTTTGATGTGTAGGTTCCGTCTAAGATTTTCATCAATTATTACCTACTCCGAGATATTTAATGGTTTGTGTTTTTTCTAAAACTGGGCAGTGACATGTCATTAATGTAATTTTAGTTCTAGTGATTTTACAGGTTGCTCCTTGAGTTCATTGATAAAGTTATATATTTAGTTTTGCTTATAAGAAGGGTAAGCGAGTTGATTTTAAGCCAATTTTAAAGTGCACAAAGCAGCAACATTAAATGTGCCCGTCCAATTTCTTTCTTGAAATAATAATACAGTATCATCAGCTCGCAGCAGTTACTCTTCTTATGTATTCGCTTTCCTCTTTTGGTATTCGCTTTAAATAGGGTTAAAATTCTCCTCAAACAAGGGACACATTTCTAATTGGCAACTTAAAAAACAACCCCAAACCTTCTGCGTACAACCCTCACCCTTCAGACAGTGGTGGCCCTCGCAAGCAGGTCAGATTAAAGGCTCGCACGGATTAAACCGAACCTATGTACAGTGATCCCAGCTGATGGGATATTATCCCGGATGTGTGGAAGCTTTGGCAGTATTGATTTAGGGTACGATCAGGTACAAAGCGGGTTTCGGTTTTCAGATTAACGGCGTTCAGTGCCCTGTTCCACCGGCGGCAGTTGACGTCGAGATGTGGACAAACAGAACGCGGATAAAACTTGCGCTACCTGCGCGGTAGCCTGACAGCAGCTGTCAGTTTTTACGAAATGTCGAGTTCGTAGACGACGATTATTTACTCTTGGAGAATCCTTTCTTAAAATTAAGGAATAAAACAATGGTATTTGGTAATTGGTATCTTTAAATATGAAAAAAAACCTCAGGAGAACATGATAATATGTTAAGTACGTGCCTGAAAGAAATTCACTTGTGACATTTGAGGTTATTTAAAATTTTTTTCTTTTTGATTTCATTCCATCACTTGTCAACAACATTTCTGGTGGTATGGAATGTATTTCTTTTATCCCAGATTGGCGATTGATTGAAAATAGCGGCAATTAACAGGTCGCTCATTTTGATATCAGATTCTGACCGGCGTCACCGGCGAGCAGGAATTAAGAATTCATTCCGGTAAAGCTTATCGGCGCCGCCTCGCGCGGACATAAATCTGAACCTGCCTTCACTATGTTCGGCCTGATACGTTGACATACAAACATTCTTGTCAGCACGCCTGCGCCAGTCGGCCGCCCATGCGCCGACTAATCAGAAAACCGAAACCCGCTTTGTACCTGATCGTACCCTTACACGATACATTACACTAAAAGCTTTCGACAGTAACAAAGCTCAAATACAGCACTTAGAAATTTACAACAAAAAAAAATAATTATTTTGGTCAGTAAGATTACTTATGACCAGTGAATTCGACATTTTTGTATTTTGGTGATATACAAGGATGACATTTTATAGAAAAAAAAACTATTTTAAAGAATGTCAGAAACAGGCAGTGGTGTATATGTATACGTTAACAAATAAAGTAAATAACTCATTAAGAATACTACAATAGGTCAAAAGTAAATCTCATTTAAGGCTCCAAAGATTAAGATGGGCTGGACATGTACACCAAATGCCAAGCACATGAGTACCGAAGAAGGTTCTGATAGGATACCCGGAGGTAAACGAAAGGCGGGCAGACCTAGACTGAGATGGGAGGATGATGTCAGGAAGGATGCAAGAGGATTACTCCATGTTGCAGATTGGAAGACGACGGCCGAGGGCAGAGGGCGGTGGAGGCTTATTTTGAAGGAGGCCAAGGCTCGAAATGGGCTGTAGCGCCATTGAAGAAGAAGAAGAAGGTCACAAGCAAATCATCTGCTCTTTTTATTTTGGTAATTTCTTATAGCACTCCACATTAGAGACCAGATTCACGTAAAATCATTGCCAAATCTAAGCTGTAAAACATTAGTAATAAGACAGGGCAGTGATTTTTTTTCCAGAACTTCGCTATTCAAATCATCTAAATACATACTCGTATTATCCCCACCCATCTTAATGAAAAAAATATTTATAAAAAATGCAATTCGAGTCTACCCTTTATATTCCAAGTCCAGTGAGTAATATGAAAGATAATTGTTTTAACATAAATCAAATCCGGCTTAGAAGTCTCTCGCGAAACGGCAAATGAAACTGTGAATGGACCAATTTGCCCACGGTGAAGCACTTATTTTAACAAAGTGACTTTGAGATCGAGAAACAATTAACAATATAAATCTTAGCTCCGTTAATTATTTGCCTTTCGATAAATTACTAGACTTAATGAGGCGCCCTTTTCTGAAGCAATTAAATCGCTGTTTATTCTGTCATCTCGGACTGGAGTGCCAGCTGTACGAATTGGCAAATTTTAATTGTATTTTCAAGTATTCAGCTGTTTTAATTTTAAGCTATTATTTGAAATGAAAATGTTAAATTCTTTACATTATTACGTACACACATATTAAAAAAAATGAGTAACAATTATTATAATTATAGTTATTACCCTGAAACACTCATCTACACTGAAAAAATCTCCCGAGAAAAAATACATGCCGCCGACGGGACTCGAACCTGCGTCCTTCGGATTTCCGATCAATTGCTCTTATTCACTGAGCAACGTCGTTTTATCTCCTGTCCGCCAAATAATTCAATATATACTAGTGTTTTATTCAACAATTACTGCATATTACATTTTTCTACCTGCAAATAACCAACTTTATTTTGTATGAGAAAGGCATTGTAAGTGCTAAATGCTACGTGGCGTCGAGACATATTATGTCTATATTTTTTGGTGAAATACTTTAACTCGTCAAATATTAATTATTATTTTTAATTGATAAACTAATGTTTTAGACAAGATTTTTGTGCATAGCACAAAGCGTAACAATTATTATAAGTAATAATTATTAGCCTGAAACACTCATCTACATTGAAAAAATCTCCCGATAAAAGATACATGCAGATATTGCAGATAGATGTATCTTTTCACGGGAGATTTTTTCAATGTAGATGAGTGTTTCAGGCTAATATTATAATAATTGTTATCCTTTATGCTACGCATAAAAATCTTGACTTAGACATTAGTTTATCAATTAAAAATAATAAAAAAATGAGATCCACAAGCCCACAAATCAAAAAATTAACGTAAAAAACATTTTATATCCTGTGCAAATTAAGCCACAAATAAAAAGAATTTTCAAATTTGGACAACTTCGGTTGGCAGAATCGAAAGAAGAAAACCGATCACCAAAGAAGCTCCTTTGTCATAAACCTACAAGACGAAAGAATGATGAACACCATTTTCATAATGTTATTAATTTTGGCTATAATTCTCATAATTAAATTATTTACGGTTTGCAAGTTGGGGCGTAATATTATTTAATTATATCTCTTAATATACAAAGAGGTTGAATTATGTTAGGGGTTGTTTGATATTCTTCCATTGAAGGAAGCTTACTGAAGGGATGGTTATAGAACATTTAAGGGGAGAAAATTATTTGATGTTTTGGAGAACGTGAAATATTATAAGTACGTACGGTTTCATTAAAATCAATAAACTATAACACATATTCTTAATTTATTAATTGTTTTTGTGTTTAATTCGTAGAACTCCATTTTAATTTTTAGAAATTTAATAAAAATTAAATTTGATAATGTTGTTATCGAGTTCTGCAAGTTTTTTGGTTAGTGTTTTAGTTACAGCTGTTTCGACTTGTAAAAAAAAAAAGAAAAAAAAAAAAAAAAACATAGATTTTAATAAAAAATACACCGTATTTGACTTTATATAGTGTATTCAGTCCCAATGGCCTGAACAATAACAATAATGTTAAAATTAAGTCCTGCTACAATATTTAACTCTAAGTAACCATCACGATGTGCCTCGGAGGGATAGGAAGAGAAGATGGTCCGTCACATAACTTTATCTAAGCGTACACTCTTTGCAATTCAAATTCATATATCACCTTACACAGTTCTTAATTTATTATTCCGACTCCTGACACAATCTGAATCAAGTGTTTGAACTTGACTCATCGTCAACGATTTCATCAACCACTTAAATTCTAAACTCTGAGGCGTACAAGCGATGGAAACTTTCGAACCCAGTCCGTTCCATATCGCTTCCGCGTGCCCAGGTGCATCGACTACACGAATGAACCAAACGAATAACTGTAGCCAAGATCATAGCATTGAAGATTTCAGTGCTATGCCGAGTTTTTTGAGTACAGTTGAATTGGTATTACAATCAATTGAATTGAATTACATCACCCATGCACTGTTTCCAGATCTCAACAATTGATGTAAGTACGAGCTGTCCGTAAAATAAGGTCTCCAAGGTGCTGCGGTCGCGAGGAACAATTTTACGCGAGTCCGGGAAAATTGGCGTTTAGCCTGGTTTCCCTACGCCAAATCCCCACAAAGCTGAACACTCCGCAACACTTAGTCTCGGCGTGGCAGCCGTTCGCGATGAAGCTTCGCTCGCCGCACCCGCCAGGTGTGAATTACGCTCTATACATAGATTTTTTGTGCGAAAAACAAAACCCCGGTAGAAATTCACTCTCAGCTATTTGAAGTACACGGAAAACAGTGTATGAGTGCGCAAATGGTGCAGAGAATTTAAAAGCGTGCCGGACTGCCATCGGTTTCAGATGAAAAAAAATGACAAAATGAAAAAAACAATGATTGCAAATCAACGGGTGCGGTTCTGGAGCTCTGTGATATGATCGCTGATGTCAGTAAGACCACTATTGACAAGATTTTGACAAAAAAATTGGGAGACCATAAAGTCTGTCCAAGGTGGGTCCCAAAATTCTCACCGAAGATCACAAACAACAACGGGGTTGAAGCAGCCCTCAGATTCCTTGAGTGCTATGACAACGATGGTTTTATGCGTGTTATGTAGTAATGTTAAATGGTAGAACCTACAGACAAGCTGATCTGTCACAGCTTTGTGGGACTACCCATATCTTATATTATATTAATTAGATGTAATTATATTCAATTTAATGTATAATAATAAAAAAACGAATTCTTGAACTCAATTGTGACTGAGGACGAGACCCGGATACACTACGCAACCCCAGAGACAAAGAAACAATCCCAGTGGTATCATTCAGATTCGCCAAAGCAAAGTTTAAAAACGAATTACAGAGCGTAACTCACACCTGGCGGATGCGGTGAGTGGAAGCTCCATCGCGATTGGTTCCACGCCGAGACTAAGCGTTACAGAGGGTGCAACCTGAGTGGGTATTTGAGAAGCGAAAACACGGACAGCCCTACTAATTTAAATAATTTTTGACTTGATATTTAAAATGAAATCGGAATTGAAATGAAAATGGAAATTGAAAATGAAAATGAAATTGAAATAGAAATAGAAATAGAAATAGTAATTGAAATTTAAATTGAAATTGGAATTGAAATTTGAATTGAAATTGAAATTGAAATTGAAATTTTAATTTCAATTCTTTTAAAGAGCGAAAATCCCTTGGGAAAATTCTTAAATGGCATTTAATAAAACACTGTGATTTTCTTCGTAAGAGAAAAAAAGTTTTTATAATAATATTTAATATTCTATCGACCGAAATTTATATAATTACTGTTTCGGCGTGGTAAATGCTTAGATATTTAAATGTACTTCAAAAATTACAAATGCTTTTTAATTTAAAAACTTTTAGGGTAAATATATAGAAATGTGTTATAAAATACAGAAAAAACATGTAAAAATTCTGAATGCCATTAAATTTATTTCATTAAAAAAGGAAGAGTCGAGCTTACTTTAGGCACACGGGCAAGCTCACAACATTTCCATGAGGTTATGTCTTCAGTTGTTAGATCCTATTTCTCCCGGTTCGCTTTCACCTGCAAGTCATAAAATCCAGAGTATAATCAAAGAAGAGTGTCCGAAAGGTCCAACCCTTAATTTAATCTGAGGGGATGAATCAATAATGTAGGGAAGGGTCCATCCGGTGTGACAGTTATACAGCCGGGCCATAATGGAGGAGCGATAGGAACCAAATTGAGACCTAATCTCAAAATTTCATTTCAACGCGAACCTAGAATATTTTTCTGGAAATACGATTGAATAATAATGATTTTACTACACCGAACAGCTTTTTTGAAAAAGAAGGGAAGAAACCGAATAATTTAAAATTTATTTAAAACTAGCAGACCCGGCCACACGTTGCTGTGGCTAACGAAACACAACGCCATTAAGCAAGGATCATACTGAACAGACGCAACGCGACGCAACGTTCCTGTCCCGTTCACACTGGCCGACGTACATACGCGTCGCTGTGACCACGTGACAAGGGGTCTCTGGTTGTGCGCAGGCGCGTTTGATTTGACGCATTTGACATTTATTTTTTAGGTTATGGTTTATGTGATTCCATTATTTATGTGTGATTCTTTTCTCAGCAGACGACAGCTTTGCCATGTCTTCTGAAAGCGAATTTGAAGATGATTTGCTACGATTATTATTATTACATCAATATTCTCGTAAAGAGAAAAATAAAAAAGTGAAAAGAAGTATTTGGGTCCACAACATTAACAAACAAAGAGAAATGTTTGGAGAGTTCCATACTTTAGTAAAGGAACTAGAATCTGATGACGAACGATTCTTCATGTACTTCCGTATGAGTAAAGTGGTATTTGAAGAGCTTCACAGCATAATTGAATATGACATAAAAAAAGAAAACACACATCTTCGAAAGTCAATTGGGACCAGAGAAAGACTGGCAGTGTGTCTAAAGTTTGATTGACATTCATTATAGGGGTATAATATTAAAAATCATGCCATGAATGGCTGAAATTTCTTCCTAAATTGCACTGCGTATGCAGAATCTCTATAATCCTGTAATTTGATTTTATAAATAACTTCGTGCCGTCTAAAAGCTTCAATAAACTGTTCGTCATCCATTTTTTAATAATATCCATAAATGAACTAATACCCCATAATATCTGTCAAAAAAACAACCATAGATATAGCGAAACAACGTTAGATGCTCAGATAACACCAAAAAGATGTAAAATCATCTCGTAGTAGGCGTGACCATACCCCCTCCACCTTCCACATGGCCCACGCCGATCTGGCTGTGGCAGATCAACGTCGCGTAGGGGGCGTCGGTTTGCGTTGCGTGGAGCTAGTCTGATTCTAAAGCACCAGTTTCCATAGAAAATGTGTGGATGGTAAGCAGTCCAGATATGGAAATGGTGACGTCTACCCACGTGGCGTGGCGTTGCGTGGGCTTAGTGTGGTTTTACCTTTACCCAACCTTTATAAAATCCACACCACCCGCTTGCCAGGTGCCCGCTGCCCGCTGCCTGAATTGAATATTTGAATTTCTCGGCTTTTCTCTACTATAATAAGCAGTATTATACATATAAACAAATTAACTCGCCACTAATTATACAATGCTTGCAATGCAATACTGGATATTTGAAAAGGGAAAATCAAATATCTACTTACTCTAGGACATCTATTTTCCAATTTCTTCCGTAGAACGAGTTTCAAAAGTGACTATAGTACGGCCCGCCAGCCTTTTTAAATCGCCCAAAAATATGTTTTCTTTGAATTTCTCGGATTTTCTCTAATATAATTTACAATTATTATACATATAAACATTCCTCTTCAATCACTCTATCTATTGGTGAAAACCGTATGAAAATCCGTTGCGTAGTTTAAAAGATTAACGCGCACATACATTCTTAGCGACTTAATTATACTATGTAATGATGATGATGTAATGGTATCATTTTTGCACTGTGGTATCACCGGTCACCACTCTCCAGGTAGGTGCGTTACAACGCAATTTTCATTTGCAAATTCATTCCGGTTCTAGTGGTCACCCTCTCTATCTGCTTTACCTCTATATTAAACTTGTACAAATTATTGTAACATGAAGTTCCCGTTGTAAATATATTTTGACTCGCGTTAATATCAAGAGTTATTAGATAAATACCTCCGAACACACGCATCAAGTTTACAGACGTGGGCAAGGTCTGTAAGCTGTCAGACCTGGATAAAACATTTAAACAATACCCTATATTGCCCAAAGACTGGTTGAGGAAGACCTTTCGATTTCTCCAGCTGGGCTGTCTCGACCCATCGCCATGCACCACAATGGGAAGAATGGATTCATACGTCCGTTACTTCTCTCGTCATTCCTACCCCCTACCCAAACCTCATACCTTTTTAGGCGATATATGGTAGCTATTAGTTGATTTGGTCGAATAAGTACAGTGGTCAGTGGTCAGAACACTTTCCCGGCAAATAAGAGGCCCTGGGATTCCAAGGTTCAATTCTTGGATGAGACTAAATCTTTTTCCTACTATTCTGTTTTACATTTTTGTTAGCGAGTGGTTAATATTGCCTTCAAGGATTAAATTCAATCTTAATTTATCTTCAAAGACTGTGATAAAAAATAAGAGTGTGCAATTCACACGCGATAGAAGTGAAACCTTCAGAAAACTAAAGTAGACGAGAGTGGGGATTCTACGAAGCAACCTTTCTGAGGTGTTTCTGAGTTGGTTTCATTCTGAGTTGGCATGGAACCTAAAGAATGACATGAATTGTATAATCGGTCTCTTTTTTGTGCGGTGCTTCGTAGTCTCTCCACTCTTATCTACTTTTGTTTTCTAGAGGTTTCACATCTGCCGCGTGTGAATCGCACACCCTGATTTTTTTAACACAGTATTTGAAGATAAATTAAGATAACCGGTTCCGTGCCAACTCAGAATGAAACCAACTGAGAAACACCTCAAAAAGGTCATTAAAAGCTCCTTGAAGGCAATATTAACCGGTTCCGTGCTAACTCAGAATGAAACCAACTCAGAAACACCTAAAAAACGTCATTAAAAGCTATGAAAAAACAATTTTAAAATAGCCGGTGACCTTAACCTAACTTAACCTATTTAACCATTTTTTTAAATATATTTTTATCATCACTCCTAATGACCTCACTGAGGTGCTTGTTTTTAAAAGCAACAGCATTTTGCCTTTGAACCTTCTCATTGTTGCCATTTAAAATCATTTAAACTGTGGCAAAGCCCTCTACTTTTTCTAGATTTTCTTAACGGACTATTCAGACATCGTTTTGCTCAAAATTCACATTTTATTTTCCCGCTAAAAGTTAAGTCATGAATCTTCGACTTTTTATCTATCAAGCTGACGTACGAAGACATCTTTCTTTTCGCAGGGACGAACTATTAATCAGAAAAGACATGCCGTTACCCGTCTTACTTAGCAAGGGATGTTACTCGTAGGTGTCAGCGGGTGGATGGATCTAGGGAGGGAGCTAGAACCAGTTGTATTAAGTTTATTTAATTTGAGTGTTTGAAAATTTTTATAATATTATTATTAGACGACCTCCGTAGTCCAGTGGCTAAGACTCTTGACTCACATTCCGGAGGTCGCGGGTTCGAACCCGGCATGAGCAAATAAATTTTATTTGATTAATTTGTGTTATTTCACAATTAACTCATTTAAAATAATATATAGTATATTTGCAGCATGTTCCAGAGTGGAAGATACTGTTAGTATCGCCCTGGTGTAAGACCACCATTCAGAATTGAAACGTTGCTTGAAAATGGCTTTAGCCGTGTTTAGTGACCAGATCTGAATAGCCAGGTACTTCCCAACCTTCCTCTTCCCCACCTCCTTCCCCTCCCCACTACCTTCAGCCTCACAACATACCCCAATTGGGGATGCCATAGTCTCACTGGCTCCAGACGGGAGCAGTTGAGATTCTTGTGCGGTAGTCACTGTAAAAAAAAAAAAAAAAAAGACTAATCTTATATAATAAATACTAGCACAGAACCGTGAAGGCCACATGATATTATAATTGTAGGATTTGTGAAACTTGTTATGAAAATAAGTACGGCGCATATTGTTTTATTACACTTTTATCATACTTTGAGCGCAACAGGTAGGCATTGAAGTACCCACCACTGTCCCACCCCGGTATAGGCGACTTATGGTCGCCCCTTCGGAGTTCTCGCAAGAATCTAATTTTTTTGAATAAACGACTCTACATTTAATAAAACGAATCTAGACCTTCAATGCCCCTACATACTTTGTTAGGTGGCGGAAATATAGGATCGCCTACAGTCTGTACTGTAATGGTCAAAAAGGACTAATCTACAGGTGTTAGTGGCATAAAGAATGTAATAAAGAAAAAAAAAAACCAAGAGTAGTTATTAAATAATAATCAGAGGGAGACCACACACTCCAGGACTGCAGGCAACTGCGTATAAATAAGAAAAGGATAAGTTGTAAACAAAGCAATAACATTTAGTAAAGGCGAAAAAAAATAGTGATGACCGTCATGACCATCCTGTGCCCGGCAGTCCCCCAGAGAATGTGTAAGGTTATTAGTCCGACGTCATGGCACCCAGTGGAGTCATCCTTTAGCCAGCTATCCGGTGGTGCCTAGAAGAAGTAAATGGACTACGATACGAAGACCCTAGGGAAAAAGAGCGTCGGGTAGCTGGAGGAGGGACGGACAAACCTCCGGTTGCCACTCTATCTTTCCTCTAACCTCATCATGTCAGGGGGGGGTGGCGCGGGCACTGGAAGGAGATAACAGAGGTAAGTTACAATAAAAAAGGTAGACCTATAAAAAATATGATAGGGACAAGGCCCAAAGTCCAACCCCTTTAATGGGGAAGTGGACAAGACATAACAAACAATGGAGTTCTGTTCTAGTTGTTATCAGGAACTGAAAAGAACATGGAAAAACAAAATAAACAAACTAAAAAAAATGCAAAAACATGAGAGAGTAGAGGAAAAAAAAAAAAAATATATATATATATATATATATATATATATATAAAATCATAATGCACACAGGCGTGTCAATTCACGCATTATGTTACACTGTAAATGAAAAAGAAAAACACAAAGCCGTGTACAAGTGTAAATAACAAGTAAGTGTAAATAAACAACAGAAAATAATAAGAAAAGGAAAGAAACAGAAAATGTAAAAAAAACCAGGCAGATAGGGTTGAAAGAGTAAATGTGGGGTAATCCGTGGATATCAGGAGACAAGTACACCTGGTCACTAAATCTTCTAATCAGCGACTCTAAGATCAGGCCATCTCTCCACCCAGATTCTTGTAAACTTCTTCAAGCACTCGAAATTCGTCTTATTCGAAACCAGATCAGTGTTCCACACTGGTCTGATGGGTACGTCCAAACCATCTAGCATTTGACCTCTGGCATCCGTCATTATTTCACACTGCCACAGGATATGCTCAGCCGATTGGTTAGTGCTCCCACAGGCACAATTGGGGTGAGGGGACAGGGAGAGGGTGTGAAGTCTCCCCCTGAATTCCCCATGGCCAGATAATAATTGAGTGATGTGGTGGTCTAACTTGAGGAAGACCGCTTCCATTCTGAGTTTAACTGATGGGAAGAAGGAGAAAGTCCATCTTCCCAAATTCGATCTATCCCACCGGGCCTGCCACTCTTGGAGTGACAGGTCTCTCATTTGTCGAAGCAGCCCAGGGAGAGTCCCCGGCCCACCCGGAGTTAGAGTGACTCCTAGGTGAGTGGCAGGGGTTCCTCTGGTTAACCTCTGCTTAGTAAGCACTTCCCTGATTTCCAGATCGATTGGCAAAATGCCAGCCAAAACAGGCAAAGCGTCCGAAGCCACGGTTCTATACGCCCCGGATAGTGCCAACAAGGGAGTTCGTTGGCTCTGCTTGAGAGCCAAGAGTATAAGCGAGTTACCCAAGCGATGCTCCCAGACAGATGCAGCATACGAAACTTGCGCCACGTATACGCATCTGTACAGAGTGCGCATGGCTGGGCTACGCAAACCCCACTCAGCTGTGGAGAGTCTCCTAAGCTTCAAGAAGAGGGCCTGAGCCTTGCTGGATACATCCTTGACGTGAGCCAGAAAAGAGGACGATCGATCTAGTGTGACGCCTAAGTATTTCACCGTTTCACGAAATTTGACACTAGAGTCCCCCATTTTGATGACGGGATTTCTTTCTCTACTGAGAAAGCCCTTCATCAGGAGGCCCTGGGTCTTGTGGGGAGCGAATGTCATCTTGTTTCTCTTACCCCAATCGAGGAACATGTTCAAACCTTCACTGCCTTTGCTCTCAACTTCCTTTCTACTGTCCCCAGCGACCAAATACGTCTTGTCATCAGCGTAGTCGACAGAGATGCATCCTTCAGGCAAGGGTAACCTGGAGGAGTCGTCAAAGTTGATGTTCCACAGGTCAGGTCCGAGAATGGAGCCCTGCGGGCATCCAATGTCAGCTTCCCTCTCGATCAAAAAATCTCCAAAGCTGATCGTGATCGTGCGATCAGAAAGGTAGTCGTCGATTGACTGGAACAGAAGTTTGGAGCACTGCCTGGTTTTCACCTTTGTACGCATCATTGCCCACCACGCGTGATCGAAGGCACCAGTTATGTCGAGGAAGATCGCTACTACATACCTCTTTGGACAAGCCTTCACCCAATCAAGCACATACCTCTTTGGACAAGCCTTCACCCAATCAAGCACATACGACAGGGCATGCACAGTAGATCTACCGGGGATGAAGCCGAACTGCAGGTCACTGGCCGGTGACAGGGTTTGCCGAAGTCGCTCTCGTAGCAGTTTCTCCAAGATTTTGCCAAGTACAGGGAGGAGGGTAATTGGCCGATACGCCTTAATGTCGGTCAGTGGTTTTCCGTTCCCCTTTGGTATGATCCGGAGCACGCCACGCTTCCACTCGAAGGGGAAGACTCCCCTCCTCAGGCACGTGTCCATCACCTGGAAGAGCTCTTCCTTGGCGTGGACCCAGACTTGCTTCACAATCACGCCATTGAGCCTATCATGCCCTGGTGCCTTCTTAGGACCCAATCCCTTTATTATAACATCAATTTCCGCTTTAGTGACTCTAATGAAGTTATCCTCTTGGGCAAGGTCCCTAGGTGGTAGCCGTGACAGATTTCTAATCTGTTTGTGGTGGTCATTCTCCCCAATTACTGATTCTAAAGGAACTAACTCGCCCAGAAGTGTCTTGAGAGTGGAGACCACGTCCACAGTCTCAGCGTTCCTCCCATCTGATTTCCCAATTACTGTAGACAAATACCGGTCAGATCCTTTCCCAGATTTTTCAATAGCGATGTGGATTTCCCACGGGTTGGCGTTACCCACATCTTTGACCCAATTATGCCAAGCAGCTCGTTTCGCTCGAAGAACGGCCCGTTTGAAGGCCGACCTGGCGGACCTAAGGCTCGCCTGAAGAGCAGCTGTCTCCTCCTCCGTACAGCCGCCACTCTTGGATAACCCAAGCGCCCTGTAGGCCCTCTTAAAGGCCCCCTTGAGCAAAGTCAGCTCAGATGACCACCACGGCGTTCTAATGCTCATCTTCGGGTTTGATCTTCCCAAAGACGAGTTGGCAGCAGATACAACCGCCCTATTGAAGAAATTACCCAAATTATCCGGATCAGTAGCAGCTACGTGGTGAAAGCCCCTTAACGTATCTCGTAGCGCTTCCCCAAAGTGATCCCAATTCGCCCTAGTGGTGTTGAAGTTCCAGGAGGATCTTGGAGCTTCAGTTTTCTTAACACCAACCGTAAAAGTAATCAGTCTATGATCCGAATTTATAGCGCACTCATGGACTACCCACTTTGAAATCCTGGTCGCAACGGACCCAGAGCAGAGAGTTAGGTCGATGTTGCTCTCACCATGTATGTTCGAAAAGGTGCGAAATGAACTCTGTTCGTTAATGATACTAAGACCTTGCGCCGCAATAAGGTCCTCAACGGCGTCTGATCGTTCCGTTCTACAGTCACTAGTGTCGAACCATAATGGTGAGCGTGCATTAAAGTCACTTCCGATAACTATGTTACGGCCTTTAAGCGCGTTGAGCGCGCGCGTCAGACTCAGGATGTGGGGTCCTACCGGATTCCCATATTTAAAATAAACTGAGATCAAGAAGATCTCAGTGTCGCCAAATCTTTTACATACACAGGTTTGGTATTCATCAGAAAGACCAGCCAGAAGGAGGGGACTGACCAATAAAGTATTGACCAGGACACCCGCCCTTGGTGAGCGGCCAACTTCGAGTACCGCACCCGGAAAATTAATGGGGGTCTTACCTTCCCAGGTGTACTGCTCCTGAATAAGCAAGATGTCGATTTTGAGGTCAGACATGACCCTCAGTACTTCCAGTGTGGCCATCCGGGATCGCTGAAGGTTGACCTGACCCAGGGAAAGGGGATTATGAAGAGCCATAATCCGTCATTCGGAAGGCTGCCTCCACCGCCGCCTTTTGGGCCGGACAGTCCCTGTCACCCGTCGGGTGATCCGCCGGCTTCTTGAAGCGAGAACAGCTGGCGCAGACAGCAGGCTGTGCCCTCTTGGAGCAGTCTTCGTAGCCATGACCCACAGCGGCGCAGTGGCGGCAGGTTTCCTTTTCTTGTGAGCAACTCTTGGAGATATGCCCGTACAAATGACATTTGAAACACCTAGTGGCGCCTGTGTAATCGCGGGTCCGACAAGCGCTCCACCCAAGATAGCACAGCCCGCTGTCAATAAGTACCTTCCTGGCGGCCGGGTGGCACGTCAGGACCATGTCCATGGTGGGGCCATCACGTTTCCCAAAGAGGGAGACTCTCCTCATGGTGCGGAGGTGATCTTCCAGAGACAGGGTAGTTTGTCCTTCCAAGTTGTTCTTGTAAATTTCGCCGAAGAGGGCCTGGTCAGCGGAGGGCTCGCCTTTGGGGACATTGTACACCACAATCTTAGGCAGACGTCCCAGGGGGTTAACGAGTTTTAGTCCGCTAGCTGCTAGCTTAGTACCCGCCTTCAGGATGTTATCCAGGTCCTTTTTACCTTTGGCCTGTAGGGCCATGCCAGCGCCTTTGATCTTGCGTACGCGCACGATTTAGAAATCGTCAGTCCTTGGATTGATTAATTTCTCCATGTCCTTCTGGGTACTTTCCGAGGTTTTCCCCTCAGGAATCTCAGGGTACACAAGTACCGTCAGCGGTTTGGGGGGCAAAGGTCGCTCAAAACCGTTCACAAGAACCTTCTTAGAAGAGGGTAAACCAGCCGCTGCTGATGCGTATGATAAAGGGGCAGAACTCAGGGTGGGGCGCGCCTTGATAGCCGTGTCCAGTTTTTTGGTCATTGAAGCTTGGACATTCAATACTTGCTCAATTGTAGCACTGGTTAGAGTATTAATCTCCAACATCAAATGTGTGATGTCTGACATAAGATCATCCACCAATTGATTCAGGGAGCTCTTGTCGGCCTTATTTAACTTATTAGAGCCATCAGTGACAATACATCTAATTCGATGGCACTTCTCGATTGCGGGAATGGCCTTACGGGTTGATTCCGCTAGGACCTGTTGGCTATTTGGAGAGTCACTGATTCTAGCCCGTTTTTTATTCCCGGCTATGGGAGTTGGGGGGAGGATCCCGACAATGGAGACGCCACTGGGACCAGGTAGGGGGTTGAGAGCATCCGTGTCCATGTCCGATTCCGAATCCGATCCAATGTCCACAGTCTTCACCGGTTTCTTTGAGCGTCTTTTACCCTTAGGGCGCGGGCCTAGGTAGGGTAATGGACTTATTAAGAGCGTCAATTTGAGTTTGTATGGATGATCTCCACAGTTTGGCCTCTTTTCCAGGATCGGGGTCGGCACCATCCGAGTCGCAAGACAAGATAACGTCAGAACCCATAGTCCAAGATTATAGGGGGGGTCTTAGGGGGTCCTTAGGGGGTCTTAGGGGGTCTAAGGGGGGTCTTGGGGGGGTCTTAGGGGGTCTTAGGGGGTCTTAGGGGGGACATAGGGAGGTTAGGGGGGGTTGGGGGGGGGTTGGGGGGGTTGGGGGGGGGGGTTAGGGGGGATTGGGGAAGGTTGGGTGGATGTAAGCTGAAAGGGGGGGGATGGATCACAGAAAAATATTGTAACACACACTCGCCTTAGGGATCCTAAAAAAGTGTCAAAATCACTAAGTCCAGGCACCGGTCGTGACGTACACTAACGTGACGTCAGCGACCTAGATGTTTCTGTGGGTACACCCGCACTACCACCACTTAAGATCCGGGTTCACCACGTGTTTTTTACACTTGTCAAAAATTAGGGCACAAAACTTTAACAGAACTTGGCAAACCAGGTATCAACAGATGCGGAATTTTATAATCTATCAGATGGTAATAGTTTGATCACAGAATTTGTAAGATATAATACAGTTACTTAGCAAAAACACAGTTTTTTCACTAAACACTTAAAAAACACACTATAAAATCGTCTTTTCGAAATGAGTTTTTTGGGTATTATGGGGGACACTGGGATGCACTAGGGAAATGTATTTAAAGTTGGGGGATGTACGAACATCCACCCTTAGTGGGAGAAAGTTTAAATTTTTACACTTTTTCACTAAAAAGTTATTGAAAAACACTGAATTTTGAAAAAATAAAACCATGGGCAGGTGGCCCTTGGTGAGACGCACCAGATGGTGCAAAAATTTTAACGATAGGATGACGATAAGTATTTTTAATTTTAAAAATAGCGGGAGCGATTTTTGTATGACTTATCTGGCTGAAAGCTAGAACAGAACTGAACTGGGGAGCCGGCTAAAAGGCGCGGACTCCGGGTTTCGTCTGCGGTTGGGCCGATAGCCATGCACACTGTCATTGGGACTGCTTGGTGGTTTGTGGAATTCTCTGTACCGTCTGTCTTTACCGGGGGGCGGAGCCCTGCATGACTCACCGAGAGTACCCCATGGACCTGGACAAGAAGATGAAGCTGCTCAGCTACTTCCGGAGATACATAAACTTGGACAGTCATCCCCGTATCGGAGCCCTCCAAGTCTTGGGCCGGCTTCGCCCTGGTGGGCCTGTTCGTAATGCTGCAGCACCAGTGGATTGAAGGCCTGTGATGGCTCCGTCCATGAGACACCGTGGAACTTCTCCGTCGGGCATCATTTACGATAACTTCAGTCAGTTTTAGATAGAAATCATAGCTTTACACGGTCTGATTTGGGGTGAGTCATGTCTCGAATTATTATTAATTATTCATTGTCTATTGAGCATAAATATGGTAACGATATTCTGTTTTCTTCTTTTAATTAAAATTACCAGTCATTCCTTATGTCATTGCGATTGAAGTATTGTCCCCCTTCGGCGCAATGGAGTTTGGCTTCTGCGACAAGTGTTTTATTCCGAGTCTAACCTCTAACATCACTGTACGATCAACCCACTAGTTTCGGAAAACGAAGTCATACAAGAAACTCACTTTACAACCAACTCCAGGCCTCCAGAGACGAGCAAGGAACGCGCACAAATATTATCTTCTTAGATATTATTTGTCCATGATAAGTAAAACTCAAATTCCAAGAAAATTAGCAAATATAATTGATGCGTAAAAATACCCGACTATTTTGTTTTCCCTTTCACAATACATTTATTATCTAATTCTCAGCTTCACCCCAGTATACTCCCGCAATATTTGAACTTTTGAAAGTAGATGGTTCGTAGACGTAACGCGGATGTCGTAAGTCTTTGTTATGACGAACGCCTGTCTAACTTTTTCATAGTCTTTCAGTTCATCTCTGTTTCGATGACGGGGTCTTGAATTTGTCGTGCATCATCCAGCTCTTAGAATATTTCATTAATTAAATAATCCATCGGAAATAGAAATAAGGTTATTCAGAGAATACGCAGATTTAAAAAAATAAATTTGTGTTTGATATTTTTTCTGAGATTTTAAGTTCTAGTTTCATCCCTTTTACAGTAAAAAGATGCAATCAGCATTTTGGTTTTTGTAATGTATTCAATAAAAGGCCGAAAATAATAGAATCGAATAATATATTTATTTATTTTATTTATTTATTTATTTATTTATTTAACGCCCAAAGGGCTTTTACATTTTGGTAGTACAAATAATTCTTGACAGATTATTTTTAAACATATACAGAAATAATAAAAATAAAATTTGATAAAAAAGCACACAAGTCATAAAAATACAGCGATTTCATAGGTTTTCAGAAAAAACAGATAGGTTTAGGAATAATTTTGGAAATAAGTTTTTCACAATATTAACAAATTTCGCCAAGTTTATGCTAAATATGTCAATATCACCTAAGTACTGATTTCCCATAGTGTGAAATCGTTGTATCGGAGAGTGGGCAATATAGACCTAAAACTGAGAATTCTCCTCATCAAGTCCTATGTATGGAGTGTCTTGATGTACGGCTGCGAAACATGGTGCCTATCCGAAAGAGATAAACGGAGACTAAAGGCTTTTGAGATGTGGTCCTATAGAAGACTATTAGGAATTTCCTGGAGAGACCACATTACAAATGCGGAGGTTCTCCAAAGAATCGAAGGAGGAAGGGACCAGCTCGGGATCTTGTCCGAAAGGCGTGCAAGATGGATCGGCCATGTAATAATACAAGAAGGCCTCTTGCATGCAACAATGGAGGTTATGACCGAAGGGACAAACTCTAGGGGACGCCCACGCCGAGAGTACCTAGAGGACCTGCTGGTGGACGTGCGCTGCTCGTCATATGCAGACTTCAAAAGAGCCGCACAAGACAGGGAAGAGTGGAAGAGACGAATAGATGAAATTGCTGATAACCAATCCCAGGATTGAAACCAGAGAGAGAGAATGTATTATAATAGTTCACGATTACACATACTTTACCATATAGTCTACGGGTTCTTCGGGTCACACGATCTCATTGCCGAAGTTGACCGAAGGTAGATTTACGAAGTCGTTAGGTTTATAGGAGCTTTTCAGATCTAACCTTCAGCAAAACTAACCAGCAGCCTGAAAGAACGTTTGTCCTCAGAAGTTTAGTTATAATTACAATACGACATAAATAGTCCCTATGTTTTCATTATTTGTTTTTGCGGTGTTAAATACTTTTGGCCGTGAAAATCTAAAAACGTTCCAGTCCCTATGTTATTCAAGCACCTTACGTTTTTCAATCAAGCATCATAGTTTATAAGGATAAAACTGGAGAAAACAGGTCCCAGTAATTTAATGTATTGAATAAATCCACTGGAGCGATTTCGGTCGAAAAATGGACCACTTTTATTTTTCTGCGATTGATTTCGGTCCAAAAATGGACCACATTTTCATGGACAACATTTATTGTAATTATTTAAAACATTTCCTAGGCCAGCCGTTTATTTTAACACGAAGCTATTGAAATACTTTATCTATTATGACCATAGGTGTCACAAATCTGAACTTCATAGACTATTTTAGAACGATGTTAAAAATAAATTTTTAAAATGTTTTTTTCCAGCTGAATTTTTGAACAGCTGTTTACGGATAAAATTAAGTCCTTTTTCCACAGATATGCACCTTTAATTATCAAGTATACCACAAACAACTTACAGAAACCGAAAATATTCTACGTTGACCCGAATAAGTATCCCTCACGGCAGTTTCAAGTAAAAAACACCCAAGATTCGCGCGATTATATACTTTACGATTTTTTTATATTTTTTTCATAAATTCTACAAATGTAAGATAAACGGTAAAATACAGGTTATATCTTTAGCTATACAGTACTAAAATAAATTTTTATGTCTCCATGTCAAAATTCGAAGGTATGATTTTTTTAATGTTGAAGAAAAATTTAAAAAAATTACCATCTGGGAAATCTCAAGCAATCGAGGCTAATTTATTTATTTCGCGTGATCGCTCCAGTGGATAATAGAATCTGATGTGTTTTTTGTAATTTTTTCAGTAGAGGGAATTTCATATAATTATTTTTCAACTCGGGCAATGTAGGCATTGAAATATCTTCTAAATAACAACATTTAATAGCTTTACAACATAAAAGTGTTCAAAGGAGGTACTCGTATGTTACATTGAAGAAATTCGGAAAGCGGGGTCCAATAATCGTTGGTTAGTTTAGCAGCCAAAGATTAGCGATAAGTAAATCTGTTAGTGTACTACATAGGTATAAATTTCTTGTTTAAATTAAAAATTTTGTGGCGATACGTTTTTGCTTAAAATGATTCAGGTAATATTGAGTAATTAGATATCAAAGCATGGATAAAAATTTGTGGTCTATAATAGAATATCTGAGATTTACGAAATAATATATTACACTTTTATTGGTACAAAGCAAGAGGCCCTACTACTTCCAAACATCTTAAGTCAGTGAATCAATGAAATCCCCAATTGGCTGTAGTTTGGTTGAAGGTATTAAGATGGGAAGGAGATTCAGATGTGGTCACCAAGCACGGCAAAAGGAATTTCAAGCAAGGATTCTGAATAATGTTATTTCATCAGGGCGATACTGAAAAGTTCTACAATTCTGGGATGTACCGCAAATGCAAATATACTAGGCTCATGATATTATTTTAAACGAATACATTGTGAAATATCAAAAAATTAATCAAATGAAGTTAAAAATTGTGATATATCATAAGAATCCATACCTGACTACAGCTAAAATTCTGTAGATTAATAAAAGGAGAGGAGAAGGCGTAGATGAATGTGTTCAGATTTGACCATTAAACATTACGTTATATCGTAGCCATTTCAAGCAAAACGTTGTGATTCAAAATATCTAAACGGACAGTAACCCTTTACCACACTGCAACAATGTCAAAAACCGTGCTCTCGTTCAAAAGCGCGGTCAAACGCGTAGGCGTTTCAGTGTGGCAACTAAATGAAAATTACCAGTATTTAAAATTAAATTACGAGTAGTCCCTACATACATTCATTTTAATACCAGCAAAATATCGTGCAATGTGATAAAACGCATTTCAGAATATGTACTTAAATTTGACCTGACTTTAAGCACACACTTTCTGGGGTTACGTGCCATAGCCAACACATCAAAAACATATTAGAATCTTATTAATTACGCAACTCCATAAATTGATCTTTGAGGAACCATTTCCTGAGCCTACCTTTGTCTAGTAACCCAGCCCGTGTTTATCATCTTAAATCTAGTTTGATTTTCCACCCTCCTTGAATTAATTTCTACCCCCAGGACATAATTACATTCCTATCGATTCCATCCCTCGGGAAAGTTTATAAATGATATTCGAAATGATTGTCTTCAGTAAAGGCAACTACCCAAGGTTAAGTATTTCAAAACATCGTTTATTATTAAAATAGGTAGTCCCAAGCAACTAACTTCGTATTGATTTCTGAGGTGGAACAGTATTGTTAAATTTTTATTTTATTTTTATAAATAAAAATTAAATTTAATGAACGTCATAACATGTGTGGGTAAGTCTTTGAATCATAACACAAGCTGTTTTATATTAATAATTATTATAAATATTTTTTTTCTAAAAAAAGATCAATGTATTTAATCAAAATTATTTATATTGGGAGGAACGAGGGACTCTGGGTCTTGGAAAGACTCAGTTTCTAGGAGGTATTCAAAATATTGCCCCAGAGTCGAAATATGGAGCAAAACGACGACGGGAACCTTAATTTATTGTAATACCGGTTACAAGTCCTGATAAAATACTCTATTGTTTTTCATATTATATGGGTGAGATATTGAACTCCTGCTATTTCATAACGCTTATGGATTTCATTCGTTTTGTGCTCCGATTGTCATACGGGATCGGAGGAACCCAGATTTTGGACTTCCGCACAATAAGGGTGCCTACCTACACGGAAAACAAGTGTCAAGCGCTTTATCGTGAGTCCGTTGCTAACCACCGATCGTATCGTGACATTTCGCTGTACGCCGAAGTGTTAACTCATCATATCGTTACATAAAGTGTAAATCCTACCGTATTCTACCGTATACTTTATGTGAACTCATGACTCAAACTTTTACCGTAGTTCTAATAATCAAATAGAACAATCTCGAGCGCTTATGGACATCTATGACTGTCACCAAGCCAGAAGGCAACAACCGTGAGTACCACTTAATTGTGATATACCTTTCTTGTATGGGTGGTTGGCTATAACTTATCGAAATCCATAAGCGTCTTAGCAAGAGTAGCCGCACTTGTTTTGTTTTTGCTATTATTTGATTGTTAGAAGAAACCATTCAAAGAAAAGTGATATAAATAAACATAAATGTCGTTTCTTTGTTAAAAAACTTTGCAACACAAGTGTTTTATTTATAAATTCATAGAAAGGAATTAAACCTTACAACTTATTATATACATACATCTCATTCCAACTATAGTTTACATTCACCAATAAAACGTTTACATAATCGTGGTAACAAATATTTAAACAGTATGGATGTATTTGACAACAATTTGAACTTGGCAAACTTCAAACGCCGTGTGCCAACTATTTCTATCTATTTCATAAACTGTTGTGAACACCAATTTTAAATATTTTTATTCGTATTATTGATTTGGAGGATATTGGCCGATTAACGTAATTCCATCTGCGTGATTGAATTTCAGAACCCGACTTCGATTGCATGTCTGACGCCACGCCTTACGCGTCGCGCCACACATAACATCTGTGTACGTGAAATTCCAATTATTTTTTTTAATTGATAAACTAATGTTTAAGACAAGATTTTTATGCATAGCACAAAGAGTAACAATTATTATAAGTAGGGGCAATACGTGTTCCTCTGGGCAGTAGTGTTATTTCATAAACTATCAATTTTGTATTAATTAAGTACCGCCAACAAATGCGCATTTTAAAGTTGATAACACTGATTTAATCTCCATTCTCTCCTGTCAAAGCTAAAGTGAGAGGCGATGATATTTTTTTCATCGAAAAAGTTTTTTTTTGGTTTTTATTGAGTGACTTTATGTTGTGAAGACTTAAAAGTCTGTATTATTTAAACTCCACTTTCGAATGCATGTTTTTCCAAGAAACCGCGATGGTATTTATCTTTCTAATAACATAACTTCAAAATGAGAATCTTTTGAAATTGTAAAAAATGACCACTCCATGTTCCTCTGGACATTTTTTGGCTTGTTCCTCTGGACATGTATATAGGAACAATTTACAATATTCTTATGTACAGCTTATATAGAATATATTATGTAATATTGAGGATTTTATTTATTTATTTATTTATTTACGCCCTTTTACGGGGCTTTTACATAAGTATGAAATTTACAAATTACACTATGATTAAATAATATATAAATACTATTTCTTTAACAAAGAAATATAATAGGTTTTTGCAACGCAATATATAGTATTTATTGTACATAACTGAACTGCCTCAGTAACAGTATTTTGTATTTGTTTAAAGATAAATTGAAGATGTCCACTGACTTGGTATAATTATTTCCCTCCATTAGTATTCTGGGCAAAGAGGAATACATATGGTAGTTAGTTCCAGAATTTCTGCTCTGAAATAAATCCTGACTTCTGGTATTACGTAGTGGAATCCGGAAGCTTATCAATTCTAGCAATATCGGAATATCAACTAAATCATTTAGAATTTTATATAGAAATACCAAGTCAGTGAAAATTCTTCTGTCGGACAATTTGAGCATATTCATATCATTTAAAATAGTGTTGTAGTTCAACATAATTGCTGGAATACCCATTTTAAAATTTAGAAAACGTAAGAATTTGTTTTGTATTCTTTCAACAGCTTGTACATGTATACTATAATGTGGATTCCACACGGGAGAATTGTACTCAAGTTGACTTCTAACATAGGCAAAATATAACAGTTTAATACACTTTATATTGTTAAAATTTCTAGTTAGCCTGATTATAAATCCCAACATTTTTAAGCCCTTATTAGAGATTTCTGTTATATGGTTAACAAATTTTTAACTGTTACTTAATATTTTAGTGCCACGCAGTAAATTGGGAAGAACTAGGGAACACCTTCTTAACCACGATTTGTAGGAAAATGTGGCATAAATAAATTTATCTTTTTTATAATAAAATATTGTTATGTTATGGTTGGCGGAATTGTGTAAGCAAAAATCAGGAAAAATACTTTGGCACGTGACTAATAAGCCATTAATTTTACCCCGGTAGTCCTTTTTGTGAATATTTTGTCACCTATATAAAAAAATAGATGACTCTAAAATAGGTTTTACCAACCTAGGATGGCAGTACATAATCTAGAATAAATTATGGCATGAACAATATTCTAAACTATAGCAACAGTTCTATTATTTAAATAAACTATGTATTCCTGTTATTGTTTTATTGTGTTTATGACTTAGATAACATTTATTTTTCACTGTACAGGGGAACAAGTACTGTCTAAAGAAACATTACACAGTGACCAGAGGAACATACAGGGTATTGTTCCTCTGGTCAAAAAACAAGTTTTATTTCAATTGCGTTTATTTCGCAATATACAAAGAAAGTAGCAAATAAAAAATCAGATTACAATAGAAGATCATTTATCTGACCTCCAAAATACGTCATTTTATAAAATAAATTGCTAATAGTTTAGAAGAAAAAAAATAAAGTTTACTAACAACTGGGAAATGTCCAGAGGAACACGTATGGCCCCTAATAATTATCAGCATTAAACACTCATCTACATTGAAAAAATCTCCCGAGAAAAGATACTTGCCGCCGACGGAACTCGAACCCGCGTCCTTCTGATATCCGTTCAACTGCTCTTAATCACTGAGCTACGTCGGCTTATCTCCTGCCCGCCAAATAATTCAATATTCATATACTAGTGTTTCATTCAACAATTTACTCATCATCATCATCATCATCATCTTCTTCCCCTTATCCTATTCGGGTCGGGGACCCATTGCATCGACAAGGCTCATCCATATGTCCCTGTCTTGTGCTGATTGTTCGGCCTCTGTCCATGGTAGCCCCATCCTCTCCTCATACAGTTTCTGGAGTTGCCTCGCCCAACTGTGTCTGGGTCGGCCCACTGGACGTCCACCCTCTGGAATCGCACTCAGTATCTTCCTCGGAATTCGGTCATCAGACATTCTTAGTACATGTCCAAGCCACCTCAGTTGCGATTTTTCTACGAAGAGTAGCAGTGGTTCAATGTTTAGATCATCTCGGATCGTGGAGTTTCTTATATGATCCCATTTCGTAACCCCTGCCACTCCTCTCAAGTACCTCATTTCGGCAGTACCTCAGCTCGGCTTTCCTTATCACTGAGCTGTAGAGAGGACGCAATACACTGCTTGCCGTACTTAATCTTCTATCAATTTCTCCGTCTTGCCGACCATCGCTGGAGAATTTGACCCCAAGGTATTTGAACCTGTCCACCTGTTTCAGCTGGGTTCCATTAGTGAGTATGTTGCACAGAGTTTGGTCCCTTCTTATAACCATCACCTCTGTTTTTGAGGTACTCATCTTCATTTCCGCCGCCGTGCACTCTTCGTTGAAACAATTTACTACTTATTACATTTTTCCACCTGCAAACAACCAACTTTTTGGTTATTTTTGGAACCAGTTCCTATCGAATTTATTGCGGAGCGGGTTTTTAACTGCCAGTATCTATTATTGGTCGATTTTGACATAACTTACATTCTACATTACCTGCTTTTTGCAAACTCTTATATTTTATGTAACCTGTATTTTGTTCCTTGTATTTTATGTTGTCCCTATTTGATTAACTCTTTATTTTCATGTAATTAAAAAAAAACATGTACTTCATTGTATACTGCAGAAGTGGATATATACACCCTATTTGATAATCACCCCTTTCACATAATTATTGTTATTTAAAAAAATATATAATTAAAATCGAATTGCTTGAACATTTGAGAACTGGATGATATTTTAATTCAAGCTGAAATATACAGATAAGTTAAAAAAACTTTTTATACTTCACCTTCAAATTGATCTGAGATTAATAAAGAATGAGTCAGAAATTCTTCGTAATTTGAGCTTCACGGCGGGAAATATTATTGTTTTCTATGGAAATAGACAAAGTTTTCAGCGAGCGGATGATAAATTGTATAAAATTTCCAATACTTAGGCTTTCTCATTATTTTGTGAGAATTCTCGCCTTTGTTCCAGATTTCCACTGACAAAAATTACACTAGGCAAACTTTACGCTTGAAAACCTGAACCAAGAATTGTATCATCTTTAGGAGGCGGATATGTGTACCGCCGTCCCATGAACCATTTATTGTATAACCAACACCTCTGCTATAGGTCTCCCCAAGTGGTTTGCTACATTTGGTGGCTACAGGGGTGCCCGGGTTTATGGGATGAGTCCGGGTCTTGGCAACGGTTGCGTGTGCCTACCAGCTGCATGGCAGGCCGGATCGGGAGAGAATCGTTGAGGGAGTTCCTTCGACTTCTCCCGCCGTACTCTCTCTGAACATCGCCATACCTATAGCAGTGGGTAGAGATGGAATCATACTTCCGTCCCTTCTGGACACACTGACCATCAGATTCTACCCACTCCTTTAGTTTACCATAATTTTCTCTCTTTCCTTTCCTAAACATAGCATCCCCAAAAATTAAATAGGCCCTGTAGTAGAATTATTTTCCTCTCGTCCTGTGTGGAGCTGTTTAAAAAAAATCTTCGCGTTATGAAGTAAAATCAAAATAGGTCCCAATACACCTTCTATTCTCTCTGTACCCTCTCCTATCATTGGTTGGCTATCACCAGGGTAATCTATACCCAGTAGTTTGTAAAATTTTCTATAAACTGGAGATACGAACAAGTCTTTTTTTGTGGTAAAATGTTATTTTCATGTGGTTTAGAATGGGAAAAACTAAAAATGTTATAATTGGACGTTGCAAGGAAGTGATCACACATGATTGCTCATATAAATCAGGCGCCAGGTACGGCAATGTAAAAAAAGCTCGGTTGATTACTAAAGTTGAAAGATGAAATTAGAAAGTAGCAAGACGAAGGACGAAGATCAACAATGAAAGGTGGACGATGAAAGTTAAAAGATGAAAGATGAGAGATGGAATGGTATACGTGGCATTATATTAGCCTGGTTTGAAAGCTATCTTACTGGAAGACAACAAATTGTTAGAATAAAATCCTCATTGTCGGAAAAAATTTATGCAACAAGTGGAGTTCCACAGGGTTCACACCTTGGCCCAATATTATTTATCTTGTTTATAAATGATGATGATGAGAGATAAAAGCCGTAAGTACAAAAATGAAAGATCAAAAATCAAAGATGGAAGATGATATATTAAAGATGAAAAGATGAAAAATGATGGAAAATGAATACAAGAAAGACGAACATTCCCGAGTCACGAATAACCTGATAATATTTGTAATCTCCTACTACCGACACAGCAAGAGGAAAATAATGCTTTTCTTGTGTTGGAACCGAGCCTTTCGAAAAATAATTAAAAAAAAATTCCCTCAGGGCCTATGCTGTGTAGAGAGTCATTTTTGAGGAAGGAAGGAGAGGAAATTCTGGAAAGGAAAAAGGTATGAGGGGGTGGGTAGGAATCCGTGGTCAATGTGTCCAGGAGTGACAAGACGTATGATTCGATTCCTCCCTCAAGGTGCAAGGCGATGGGCCGAGAATGTCCGGCTGGAGAGGTCTCCCTCAATCAGTCTCTCCGCATTCGCCACAAAGACTTAGACAAACCTCATCCCTTGCAAACAAAGTCACTATAAGTAGTGAACCACTTGGGGTGCCTGTGGAAGGGGTTATCCAAACAATGGTTGCCGGGGCGGCGGTACCAATACTTAAAAGATGAAGCTTCAAAGCTATTTTAGTGTCGCAATCGCCTTTCTAGGTTAATCTATATCGTTGGTTTCTTCCTTATCCCTGTTCCAATGGGATTCCGGACGGCCGAGGCCGGATATTGAATGTTTTGTTACAGAAGGATTAACTCAATGCTGAAGAGATGGATGGTAGAAACTTTTGTAATAATAGAAGATCAGCGTTCCTCAAACTGTCTACTGGCGATTTATTTCTCTATCTTTGAACTGTACTTGCTAGAGATATATTATATGCAGATTTATTAAGAAAACGTTACGGTGTCCCTATACATTCGTTGCTTATAAACTACAGTTGTTTGGTTTTTATAAGCTTTGATAATTAAATATAAAAGAGAGTGTACACGGACTTACTTTAATTTAAACTTAAATCAACTTTTAATTATAGTATCTATGTAAATGAAAATTAATCGCCGAAATGTATGTACGCGCATAACTTTCAAACGACCGCACCGAATTGGATACTTCTTTTTTTGTTGTGTTTGTTATTGCCAGGACAAGGTTTGTATAAAACTACTGGTGAGAACTGGTGAAATTTGTATAAAACAATGCAAAAGGTGGCTCGCAAGCTGTTTGAAAACTGAATGTACCGGCAATGAATGTATGGAATGCGGGATGGGCGAGAGGAACTTGGGAGGGGGGAGGAGAACTCAGGAGGGGGGTTCGCGGGACGGTGGAAGGGGGGAGTTCAGTGGGGAGAGGGAAGGTGGAGGAGGTAGAGTGGGAACGCGAGAGGGGAAGGGGCCGCCGGAGAGGAAGGGGAGACGGAAGGGGATCAGGACGAATTGGAAAGGACACGCAGGGAGAAACAACTTCTTTATTAAATAGCATAGCAACGGTAGCATGGTAGCATGCCGGGTACCAGCTAGTTTCATCATATTTTATTAACACAATATTAACGTATTGTAGCATTATAATCAAAGATATTCAAATACAGAAGTAGATATGCTATGGTGTCCGCGCAACTGTCGCCGGACTACGCGCTAATTAGCGTAGTTTTCATACTAAAAGGATTTGTTCATTTCGTTGATTTTTTGAAAATGTGCATTAATATTGGTTAACAATATATTTTGAATAAGGAAAGAATTCGTTCATTTAGTTTAACGTTCGTTTGGTTTATTCGTTAATTATTTGTTCTTTTAGTTTATTAGTTAATTGGTAAACAATATCGGCGACACCCGGAAGCGCAGACCCATATAGTAAAAACAGCAGATAGCACATCTACTTATATTTCAATATCTTTGATTATAATCAAAGAAAATGCACAATTATTTTACTAGTCTTTATTTGGAGTGGGCACAATCAATTTGCAAGTATGACACAGTTTAATAATAGTAAAACAGTACAAAACTATAACAAAAACTTTAAGAGTACTTTAACCCAAACCAAACTAATTGTTCTCTCAACCGCTCGTTAAACCTTTTAACAAACTTTTCCCGCCGCCCCAGGAACCTTTATTGGATAACCAACACCTCTGCCACGGGTTCGCTACGTTTGGTAATTTATCAGGGGTGCCAGGGTCCATGGGGTGAGGTTTGTCTAGGTCTTGGGGGCGGATGACTAGGACACACTGTACCCCATATTCCTACCCACCACTTAAACCCCTTTCCTTCCCAGAACTCTCCTCCCCTTCCTTTCCTATAAAAAAACCCCCCACACAGCATCCCCAAAGATGACATAGGCCCTAAAAAACAAAAGTGTTGCGTGTATTCACTATGGGTTACCTGAACGTATTTCAGAACTGCCAGAAATTTTTCCTTGAAGATGCGCCGGCAGAACTGGGAGGCAACTTAACTTTTTCGAGTTACCTCATGATCAAAATCAAAATCAAAATCAAAAATCAAAATCAAAAAATATTTATTGTAAAATAAAAATTACAAAAGGTGTAGCTTATGGGTAGACCCCATTTCTTCCAGCTAACCACATTTATTTAATTACAATGTTTATATAATATTATTTGTTTTATTATAATTACAATGTTTATACAGATAAAATAACAATATACCAATGAAAAAAAAAATACAAATATATATATAAATCGTGAGGATAAACTAAACACCACACTCATCGGAATGGCAGGACCAAGCTCCCAAATTTACATCTCGGAACACCTGACCTTTCGCGCAAAACATCTATGGTTTCTCGCGAGAAAAGCTACCCATGAAAACTGGTTTAAGTTCGCCTGGACAAAGGGAGGTCAAGTTTACGTCCGCAGAGATAACGGAACACCTGCTATTATTATTAACGATACTAACAAAAACATTTTGTCCCCCTCAATCAATAACCAATAAACAAAGCTCTTTTATATATACTTGTATAACTTACTCTCATACGTTTATACTTTTTCACACAAATCTATATGCAAAACACAGAATCAAGGGGTATATATTGTGTCTTAACACCCTCATGCTTTATATTCTTTATATGCTTTTGTTATATATACGCAGCAAACATGTATATACTCTGTATACTTACGATTATGTTATATATACTTTATATGCTTATGTAAAATATTCGCAACAACCAAACCCTTATATCGCTTGTATACTTTATATGCTTATGTTTTCGTTTCATATTATCTATATGCTTATGTTTTATAATCTTTATAAGCTCATGTTTTACTTTTTTAATATGATTATACTTTTTATTCTTTATATGCCTAGGTCTTATATTCGCAACAACTATATGTACACTGTATATACCTATTCTTATGCTGTATATACCTTATATGCTCATGTTAAATATTCGAACAAACCCCTATATCACTTACTTACCTTTTATGCTAATGCTTATGTTTCACAATCTTTATAAGCTTATGTTTTATCTTCTTTATATGATAATGTCTTATATTATTTACATGCCTAAATTCTGCATACTTTATATGCTCATGTTATATATTATTTATTGCGCTTATGCTATATATTCCCAAAACTCTTATATAAGACACACGTTTTCAAAGCCGGATGAATAATATTATTACGGATGAACTAGATAGCACTTATAATATAGCAGAAAAAGTATGTAATAATGTCGATGAATGTAACCTACTGTTCAAAAATAAGACAAACTCATTAGTCATTATGCACTTAAATATTAGGAGTATTTACAAAAACATAAATGAATTATTATGCACTCTTAGTCTTTTAAAAACTGAACTCGACTGTATTGTTTTGACAGAGGCCCACCTTAATACAGTAAATATAGATAATATACCACAATTACCAAACTTTACATGCATTCCCACGAAAACACACATTAACAAGAATAGTGGCATAGTCATTTACGTTAACCAAAAACACCAAGATGTATCTTATAAAGAAATAAACATGACCCTCACGAACTGCGTAGCATTACAATTAAAAGTAAATAATCAGATTTATCAAGTTATTGCTGTATACCGAACCCACGGTTCAAAAACTCAACAATTTATAGAGAATCTCAAAGATGTAATCAACAAAAACAAATGTCAAAATACTATAGTGACGGGCGACTTCAATATAAATATTGGTCAAAACTCAAACAGCGTCGAAAAAAATGATCTACTTAATACGATGGCTGAACTGAACTTCATATCATGTATAAACGATTATACTAGAGTTGTACCCCGACAAAACCCATCATGTATTGATCACATTTGGACTAAGGCAGACACAACTGCACAATTAACACCTGTCATCTGGAAAACAAACATTACCGATCACTATACGTGCTTCTTAATTCTTGATTTTAAAAAAAGTATGTCCTTTTCTAAAACTGCATTACAACAGTATAATATAAAAACTTTAAACGTACAACTTCTTGAACAAAAATTGAAATTTGAAACATGGGCAGAAATATTAAACACCGAAGATGCCGAAAAATCTTCAATTTTGTTCGATAAAACACTTCGCGAACACATAATAAATGCAACTAAACATAAAAACGTCAATCTAAAATCAAAACATAGAAAAATTAAGCCCTGGATCACCCATGGAATAGTTACCTCAATTAGGAATAAAGAAAAACTGTTTTATCAAACCCGAAAACAACCTAATGACTTAACTTTATTACAATCATATAAAAAATACAGAAACAATCTTACAAATTTGATTAAAAAAACAAAAGAAAATTACTTCAAGGTAAAAATCGAAGATAGTGGTAAAGATAACAAAAAAGTCTGGGCTACAATAAATAACATTATTGGAAATGGTAATAAAAATAAACAAATAAATAAAATAACTTATGACAACGAAACAATAGACTCAATAAAAGAACCAACTAAAATTGCAAACATTTTCAATAACTACTTCGCTAAAGTCGGAGAAAATCTAGCCAAAAAAATCGACTCCCCCCAATCTAAAAATACTTCCAATACATCCACACAAACTTGCCAAAATATTTTCGAAAAGTTTGAAAAATGCACCCAAATTGAAATAGAAAAAATTATAACTAACCTTCGAGTGTCCGCGAGCCCTGGTTTTGATAATATCACAGTAAATGTATTAAAACAAATGAGACAATTAATATCAAAACCAATTGCACATATCATTAATAACAGCATACAACAAGGAATTTACCCAAAAATATATAAAAATACAATAATAACCCCGGTTTTCAAATCAGGAAATACATCGGACATCTCAAACTACCGTCCCATATCTATTGTATCTAACGTAGCAAAAATATTTGAAAAAGTCGTAAAGTCACAATTAACTAAACATATCACATCAAATAAAATTATTAATGATAACCAATTTGGCTTCAGAGAAAATTTAGGTACGCAAGATGCAATTGCAAAAATAACCTCTATAATATATAATGCTCTTGACTCGGGAAATAAATGTTTAAGTATTTTCATCGATCTAAGAAAAGCATTTGACAGTATAAGTCACATGAAGCTAATCAAAAAATTAGAAAACATTGGAATCCAAGGAAAAGTTAAAGAATGGTTTAAAAGTTATCTTCATAAAAGACACCAACACGTAAAAATTAACAATATATTGAGTGAACCCACCTATTCCGAATTTGGAATTCCTCAAGGGACAGTTCTAGGTCCAATATTGTTTATCATTTACGTGAATGAAATGCTTTCAGTACCAAAAATTGGAAAAATCATATCTTTCGCCGACGACACAGTTTTAATCATAGAAAAAAAAACTTGGGAAGAAGCCTATCGAACTGCGAATATAGAAATAAACAACCTAAAACAATGGTTAGATGATAACTACCTTTCCTTAAACTCTGACAAAACCTATTTCATGACTTTTACATTATCAGACAAAATCAATCCAACAATAAATTCCAATATTACTATTCATAACTCTTGTAATAATTATACGGACAACTGCAATTCACCTAAATGCACAAAAATCTCAAAAAAAAATAATATTAAATATTTAGGTATAATTATAGATCAACATGTTAAATGGACAGAACATATTGCACAAACCGTAAACAGAATACGAAAACTTTATTACGTATTCCTCAAACTAAGAAATATTCTGCATAAATCTATGCTACTAAAGGTTTACTATGCATTAGCACAATCAGTTCTACAATATGGAATAATAGGCTGGGGAGGAGCGTTTAAAACCAACTTAACCCCACTTGAAATAGTACATAGAAGACTCATCAAAATTATTCTAAAGAAACAATTAGACTATTCAACCCAAAAATTATTCGATGAATTCAAAGTATTACCACTAAATAAAATTTATCAAAAAAATGCATTACTTCAAATCCACAAAGATAAACTAACAACAAAGTCATTTAGCACCAGGCCGAGAACCTTAGGACAAATAATAATCCCTAAACTTAATACAACAACAGCCCAACATCATTACACATACTCAGCCATAAAATGCTTTAACGAACTTCCTAAAGAAATTCAATCTGAAAGGAATTATGAAATTTTTAAACAAAAACTTAAAAAACATTTTACTATTAACTAGATTTAGGTACCTATGTGTTACGATGTGCCAATTACATTTCCGCTATGAACAAAAAAATGCCAACTTATATTTCTCTATGTTTGAAAATTTTACATTATGTTTTATTATGTACAAAAAAAAAAATGCCTACTTATATTTTCATTATGTATAAAAATTTTCCATTATTTACAAAAAAAAATGTCAACTTATTATTCATATGTTATTAAAAAAAAAGTAGTTCTACATACATCCAAATTGTAACAACTGTTAAGTATGTATAGTACTGTCAATCTGATAGTGCTCCCTCTCTAAACACGAGAATTTCTCAATTAGGGAGGTATTGTTACCACTAATATTATATATTATATACATTGGTTAATTATATATTATATGTATTGGTTAATAAAAAAAAAAAAAAAAAAAAAATATAACAATAAAAATAGGCGTTTCATTTACGTGAGGTATTCACTCAACGTGTAGTGACATTTATTAACAAGGAAAGTGTTTAGTGACGATTTGAATTTGTGTGTATCTTGTATTTGTTTAATGTTATGTGGAAGGTTGTTATATACTTTAATGGCCATGTAGTATGGTCCTTTTTGGAATATTGTTTTGTTTGCTTTTGGCATTAATAGGTTTTCTGTGAGCCTTGTAGCGTATTTATGTGTTGAGTTTTTTAGTGGGACCTTGTCTGTAGATGATCGCACTAACATGCATAACTCCATTATATATATGTCTGTGACTGTCAGAATTTTCAGATTTTTAAACATAGGTCTACATGAATCTAAACGACCAGAGTGGGTAATTTTTCTTATGCATCTCTTTTCTATGATGAAGACATCTTTGGCGTTTACCGAGTTTCCCCAAAAAATATTACCGTATTTTATTATTGAATATACATAACCATAGTATGCGGCTATTACTGATTCGGTGTTCAATATTTTTCTCAAGGTACCAGAACATAAGAAAAACTACTGATTTTTGCTACAATTTTTGAGACATGTTCTTTCCAGTTTATGTTTAGGTATGTCTAATTCTATTCCCAGTAGTGAACAGGTTTGGGAAGGTTCGATAATATTATTATTAATGTTTACATTTATATTTATAGGTGTAGCTTGCACTGGACAAAATTTTAAAATTTGGGTTTTGTTTGTGTTGAGTGATAGATGTTGCGATAACAGCCAGTTTGCTATTAATTGGCAAGTCTCGTTAACTTGTTGACCTTATATTCATCTGTATGGCAGAGCGGCGGGGTGCAAATCTAACTTTTAAACAAAATCTAATCCCTCGCCCCTTTTTAGAAAGGGACGAAACGATGCGGGAATGAGATCGTATTTGAGATTAAATACTTATCAATATACCCTCGAAAATAATTAGATTTGCCACAGTGTATGGTGTATATATAGCCAAATCAGAAGTAGAATGCGAAAAAAACAGTGGAGGACATTAATCGACTAACCAGTTAAGGTTCCCGAAACAGAACGATGAACAATGAAAGTGCATTCTCAATTTTTGAGCCTTGCCTTGCATCATAGCCTTAGTATATAGCCTTAGTCATAGCCTCCGGAGTAGGTGGGTTTAAACTCGGGCCGACAGCATAAATTTTATTTGATTGATTTGTATTTTCCCAATTTAATCATTTATGTTTGTTTTGTTTCAAAATCAAAACAAAATCATAGACAAAATTTAAAACGAAATAAATGAAAACAAAATATTTAACCCATATGTCAGAACTGTGAATTGATGCAAACTAATTCAGAAATGGAAAATCACTTACGATAAAGCTTACAATTAAAAATTCCGCCTACCGAAATGCTGCAGCGCTACGGAAATGTTTAAGGACTTCTCGGCCACCGCAAGAAAGCTCATGAGTGCAGACTACGCTAATCGAATAATACGATCATCGCCGCCATGACTGCCTGGATGGAGTCCCCCCTGATGGCCCTCTGGAGACGGGAGACGGTCAAATATCCCCCATAAAAACTGCTCGCATTCAATTGTGCGTTTAATATTTTTCACTTTTTTTCTATGATTTTTTTTTGATCTTTTGTTTTTCATTTTATTGTTACTTTATCTCATTTCTTTTTTGTTAATCCTAAATATGGAAGGTATCGTTACATTCTGGAATAAACTGTTATTATTATTATTAAAATTTACTAACAAAATATTAAAGAAACGGTAACCGACGAGTTCATCGAAAATCAATTCATCGAAAGCAAATTCATCGAAAACGAGTTCATCGAAAATCAATTCATAGAAAGCAAATTCATCGAAAACGAGTTCATCGAAAATCAATTCATCGAAAATCAATTCATCGAATCGCCAATTCAGCGAAAAACATTTTTTTTGTAGATATCAGAGCTGTCAAAATTAAATACCCAAAAAGGTCTGTTTAACTGAGTTAAATGTGTTTGCAAACTGTCAGTTTCGTAGTGACAATGTAAAATTTATAGGTTATCTCTTCGATTTCCGATTGTCTGATACTGCAAAAAAGGGATATCTAAGGAACGGTGACCAGACAACTCGTAATGAAACCAACTCAGAAAGGTCATTAAGAGTGATGATAAAATATTTAAAAATTGGTTAAATAGGTTATGTTAGGTTAGGTTAGGTTAGGTCAGGTTAGGTTAGGTTAGTTTAGGTTGATCGATCCTTTTTTAACCTCTCGGTCCGCTTGGCATTTCTCTCAAATATCAACAAAATATATAATTGGCGATTCGATGAATTGATCATTCGATGAATTGGTTTTCGAATTAATTGATTTTCGATGAATTGGTTTTCGATGAACTCGTTTTCGATGAATTTGCCTTCGATGAATTGATTTTTGATGAATTGATTTTCGATGAATTCGTTTTCGATGAATTCGTCGCGAACCAAAGAAACATTAGAACTTTATATTAACAAAAATAAATTGTAAAAATACTGAATTATTTCGAATTGATGTGAAATGTAAAAAAAAAATAATTCGTTCTTGAGAATTGCTGATCTTTCATTCCCACGCCTCGACCAAACTAGTATGTGAAATTGGATGATAGCAATAATCGCGAGAATAATATTTTTCTCCACTAGCTTTGGCTTATTCTGAGGATTAAGCGGAAAGGACTTTAATATGGGAAACTCAAAGAAGAATTGCCGCCCTTGCGAATGCTAAAAATGTTGATTTACGTCCTGACCCTCAGACATTATTCGTTTACAAAAAAACGTGTTTTTGTAGAAGCCAACATAAGAATTTTATAAGTTATGTATATTGGGTAGAGTTTGAATGGGAAATTTTGAGAGCTAAGCTTTTATTCTCAAAGAAGTTTCATGGATAAAAGGCGAGAATTATACTTTTTAACCGACTGTAAGCACCTTGGAAATCAATTATTTTCAACAGGTTCCATTCGATTTTTTTGACTTATTTGCTATTGTATTACTTCACCACTACGGCTACAAACTCGATCTTTTGTTTCTTAAGAATTCGCAATAAAATAGAAATACATACAATATAACAAGATTATTTTTTATAATTCACACGAAAAAGCTTCAGTGTTCTTAACGTACGCTTAAGGAGAATGGATCGTGCGGCCCATTTAGCACGTTTGACAGTAAACTTAATTTTGGATTTGAAGCTAAAATACCCAACCAAACTGAAAAATTATTTTTGTTTAAAACATGTTACGTTACGGAATTGTTTCCCGTGCGAGCTAATAGCGAATTGACCCCTTGCACAGGCCCTCCGCCCCTCTCCCCGCACCGCGCGGCGCCCGTGCCAAGCGCCGAGCGGCTCCCCGCTCCCATTCCTTCGCCGGCCTTCGGCAGAATAACTGTGTTCCCCGTGATTCGCGCTAGGCGCTCTCCGTAAACGCTCACGATGTTTTACTTTAATTGTGTATTGTGCTTAAAGAGGTTTACGCCTACCCAGAATCCTGTCTGCCGACCGCCTATCTCCTGCTTGTGAGTACCAATGAACCTTGCTACCCCTCTGTGTGCTAAGAACTGACATTTAAATTCACTAAACACGTGTAGACAGAGTTGAGAGAAGCTCCCCCCGTTATGATAGAATTAATTAGAGATAGCCAAATACTCATGTGTGTAGTGCCGATGCTGGCCTTTTGTAGAACCCTGTTCACCTTTAATTGAATAAAACCCTTTTTCGTGCATAACAACTGTGTTCTGATTGAGGAAGGAGACCTGGAGATTTTGAGGAAAGGAAGGGGAGTAGGAATTAACAAGCGAACCACAGACACTCGCCCTGGGTTTAAGAGGGACCTTGCTCGCGCCGGCTGTGCAGAGCTAGCCGCCGGCTTGTTTATTGCATGTCCTTTCCAGGTTTTGGGTTTAGCGTTGGCCGCAAGTAGCGCCAATGCTAGCACTGGGCCCAACGTGGTGCTTTTTTTTGCGTTTTAATGCTAGCACTGGGCCCAACGTGGTGCTTTTTTTTTGCGTTTTAATGCTAGCACTGTCGCCCGACGTGTGGCATTTTTTTTCCTCCCTCTTCACGGTCCCACAGTCTCGTTCTTCAATCAGCAATTGTTTAAACTTTATAATGTATAATGTTTTGTCTTGTTACTCCCAATTTGTCTAGCATTTCCATCAAGAACCCCGGCGCGATTGTAACTTCGAATTGCAATTTAAATTATCACGGGCACGATTCCTTCATTTTCGAGTCGTCACTCGACAAAACATTATCACCGGTATTCCTACGTAAAGTGCTCAACCAAGAAAGTTGCCGTCGTGAATAATATAGTGTTTACAAGTGTCGACCGACTAAATTTGCTAGTTTCAAATACAAGATTAATAGTGGAAATGTACACAAATATTTAAAACAAAGTTATTCAACAATTAAAATCCTGTATATGATAAACCAGTTACCCGCTTCGTTTCCCGAAAGTTAATTAACCAGTTTTTATTAATAAACTTATTCCGCAGTGTGCTGGTCTGTATTTGATATCGACATATTCTGCGAATAGGGGACTATTTCGCAAAATACTGGCCTGTATATATAACGGCATATTTTGCAGCTTAAGGGAAACAAGTGGATTAAATTCTTTCTACCTTTTGACAATTGAGCATTTTTCTAATTTTGCCGCCTGTTTCATCATTTAGCTTTTTTTCTTTCGTAAGAAACAGACGACATAATTTGAAAGACGTTCGGTTCGCGTTGACGTCGATTCCTCGAGTCAGGCATTACATTACGTATGCACATTTCTGCATATAACTTGTTATGACAAAAGGAAGTCGGCGGATAAATACCAATAATTGGTGATGCTCAAATCAGGCTACAGTCTAGCCACGTAAATAAAGAAACGATTCCCCAAGACATTGTTGAATTTTCAAACAAATACTTCCACGAAAACTTGTATAAAAGAAAAAATATTTCTTTTCTTTTCTGAAGAATCCCCCTTTGGAAAGGAAATGGAAATATTCTAAAAACATGTTCGTTTAAGGCGAACCTCGTTTCCGTTTTTTATTTCCGGACTTTTGCAAATTTGCAAACATTTTTCAAAAACATCGGAATAAATTCTAAAAACGTGTTTCATTAAGGTGAATCCCGGCCCGTGAAATTTTCATATCCGGACTTTGAAAATTTTCAACAAATTTCCAAAACAGCTGGATTTTTTCACAAAATCACGTTTTTTAAGGGAAACCGCTGCCCAATTTTTTCTCATTTTATGGACTTTGAAAATTTTCAACAAATTTCCAAAACATCTGGATTTTTTCACAAAATCACGTTTTTTAAGGGAAACCGCTGCACAAATTTTTCTCGTTTTCGGACTTTGAAAATTTTCAAGAAATTTCCAAAACATCTGAATTTTTTCACAAAATCACGTTTTTTAAGGGAAACCGCTGCCCAAATTTTTCTCGTTTTTGGACTTTGAAAAATTTTCAACAAATTTTCAAAACATCTGGATTTTTTCTCAAAATCACGTTTTTTGAGGGGAACGTCTGCGCAAATTTTTCTCGTTTTTGGACTTTGAAAAATTTCAACAAATTTCCAAAACATCTGGATTTTTTCACAAAATCACGTTTTTTAAGGCAAACCCCTGCCCAAATTTTCAAATAAACCAAACACTTATAAAAAACGTGTTTTTTTTTTCAAAAACTTTTTGTAAAAAATACGTCCCCAGTGGTCAATCTCTGCCCAATTTCTTTCCAATTGCGAGTCTAGTTCTCACTTTTTCCAACATAAGGTCACTCTAACACAATCCTATACACCATGGAAGTTCCTCAAGTTACGCTGGGTATAATCCCACACATTTTTACTTCAAGAAAGGAAGAACTACTACAGGCCCTGAGAAATAGAAAGATTTCTCCTAGGAATAAATCCAAAATGCCTTACTGTGACGGAATCAGTAAATTCCATCACATCAAGTTCTCAGGCGTTATCAAATTGGCAAAACATGCATCTTGTTAACCCTGATCATCATTACGCCCCTGACCTCTCTTGGCCAGTCGTCAATCAGTGCGATGCGGTCTCTTTAAAAGTCTTATAATTCTTGTCATAAATGACGTGAGTTACTTGTAAATATTAAATGTAAATAATCACCCATATGGGCATTCGTAAGGTAATCCTTATACCCGAAGGCACATTAATGTCAACGGTAGCCTAACTCCTGTACATTCTTTTTCTTTTTGCATAATTTTATATGTTCTTGTACATCCTGCGTGCCTTGCCTGCTGTACCACAAGAGCACCTCTTGGGGCACCGTTTTCATGCTTGTATGCATCCTCTTCCTGAAATTGATCACTTCGGGAAAGGCCTCCTTTTCCTCCTACCATCAACGGTTCCGGAAAACTCCTGCTCCAAGACGTCGCTTTCCTTTTCACAATTCTTGCAGCATCCGCGCGTTTTTTTTCTCACCTCATCGCCTCATCTTGTCATATCACCCTTTTTTTTAATTGTTTTGTGTCGGGTTTTTGCCGTACCAGTACGTCCCTACCCTAATGTTGTAAATATAAAATCATAAGTGCAAGTCTGTATAATAACCATTGGTTTCAGAACATTGCCGCAGCTCACTACTATGGTCACAGCACCATATTGTAAGAATGTCGCGACGATTTCTGTTATAATAGGAAACCCTCCCGTTTTTTCTTTTTTCTTTTTCCTCTTCACCCCATCCTAACACATTCATAGTAATGTTGTATATTGGGGATCGTTTCGAATACACCAAATGTACACACCTATCAGGTCACATTCGCTGGATTCGAAACAATTCAAGGGCAACCTTGTTGCTACTTGTGGTTTTTCTTCTTTTTCCAAAAATTAGAATGGCGCTCAACCCAATTGCTCTATTTTTTTTCCAGAATCGTATTTTGTCGGATTCTGAGAAAAATATTTGTTATAAAAGTGACAATACGTTTCGTCCCTTCATTAACATTGTTCTTTGTACATATACAACTTCATTATGAGGTACAATATTTTATCATGACATCAGTTTCTTTTGTCCTTTATTGTACCATTATTCTTGTTTGAAGTTTAAAATCTTGGCCAGATCTTCAATAAAATTTGTGTTTATCGCCTTTTGGCAAGTCTTGTAACGTATGCTAATATGAAATTATTAAGCTACAGCAGTGCCGTATTAATTACATCATTGCAAAACCGCCGTCTGTATTGAATGGGGACCCACATTTTCGAACGTAATTGGGCTACTGTCTTTCAATACTGGGCAAATTTGTTGTAAATCGTTCATTCCTGTCACGTGAGACGTGAAAACGTGACAATATCTACCATCATAGGAGAGATCCTCAAAACATCCGCCATGATACGAGAAGCTCGTTATAATTACTTTATACTCATAACTAAATGTTACTAAGTTGGTCGTGTGTCCTTTGGCATGAGAACCGCTTAACCCGCCGTCTGTATTGAATGGGGACCCACATTTTCGAACGTAATTGGGCTACTGTCTTTCAATACTGGGCAAAATTTGTTGTAAATCGTTCATTCCTGTACATGAGACGTGAAGACGTTACAATACTCACCATGAATCGTGCGAACGAAATAATATCTACCCCCATGTTTGTGTGACCTACCAAGTGTAGATCACACGTCTTTTATGTCAGTGTATTCCTTTTGTCCCACACTACCAAATGGTATTGTAATGTGCCAGGATAACTGCTGTAGACCTTGTTTCACCTTCCACTTAGAGGTCGAATTTCGGAAATAGCCGAGTCCTCAGCAGTTTGCTTCGTTCAAATGTTCCCAATTGTCACCCTTTCCCTTCCTCGAAATTATCCGTGAATGGGGATATATGCGTTACGCACTTGGCGTTTCGTTTGTCAAATGGGACAACCTTCATACACGGATCCTTTCAACTTCCTACTCCTTTCCCACTTTTCATAACTTATTTGTACTCAATGTTTTTGTTCTTCGAAAGTAGAAAAAATGCTACCGTATAGACGTGAGCATAGGTCATGGAAGACCAACTTCTTTCGAACGTGGCACTTTGTCATACGTACAAACCCTTACCTACGTGTTCTTGGAAATGTATTTAGTTTAAAAAAAAACTAAATGGGTTAAACAGAACCTTCCTTGAATACGTACCTTTGTAATATGTATAAGTCTGTAGTTACACTTAGTTAACTCTCTCTCCGTCTCTCTCTCTCTCTCTACACGTCAAACTAATCCAATCTTTCTCAATATGCACACCTTGTTTCTCTCCAAACCTTTTCATCATTGGTCTACCAGGCAGGTAAACTTCAAGAATTTTGTTCTAATAATAATTTTTTCGCCGGATTAATAAGAAGACCAGCAGCTCTTCACCCTATCTACACCTGCGCCTCTCTTCATGCTGCCTTCACTACCGTCACGGAGGTCCCATGCCTTCAAACCCTACGTACCAAAAGCACCCGACCACACCTAACATAACCTAGTGTGAGTTGTGCGTGTAGTTGCGAATTGTATCATCACAAAACCATCACTCAAACAAACCCGAGCACGTCAGCTCTAAGTTGGTTCATGTTCCTGTTGCCATCGTGCAAATGTTCCTGCGGCACCTTGCAAATGTTCCTGTTGCCATTGTACAAATGTTCCTGCGGCACCTTGCAAATGTTCCTGTTGCCATCGTGCAAATGTTCCTGCGGCATCTCGCAAATGTTCCTGTTGCCATTGTACAAATGTTCCTGCGGCATCTCGCAAATGTTCCTGTTGCCATTGTACAAATGTTCCTGCGGCATCTCGCAAATGTTCCTGTTGCCATTGTACAAATGTTCCTGCTGCATCTTGCAAATGTTCCAGCTGCACTTTGCAAATTCTGTTGCCATCATGCCAATGCTCCTGTGCCCTTGCGCAAATAACAATACCAACAATTGTTCATCCAACAATCCCACTGTATACAAACCAGTGTACCAACCACCATCACAACAACGGCTGTCATGCACACAAACCACCTCCTCTATAAAGGACCAACCACCAATTACAATTCCACTCTCCAGTACCTCAATGATGTCATACTGGCCCACCCACAGGATCCGGAAGCAGCTACCTTTTTGACCTCTGTGACAGGTAGAACCCTCTCCACCACCAAGAAGCCTCATCCTGCGTTCTCTTCTTCGTGTTTTCTTTAAGGCCCTAGTGTTCCTTGAGTGTAATCTCAAACGGGCCAGGTTACTGTGACAAAGTAACCTTATAACTTCAGTGCAACGTTCAAACACCCCAAACATCCTACGCAAACCACGCTACGCAAACTTAGCTCACAGACCAATGATACAATTTAGAGTCATTTTTTTTTCTATCACTGCATAACCCTTGTACCTTTCTCCAGCAGGTCCTTGTTTATATTTATGTATGCCACTGCTCTTTCATGTACATTCATGTATAATTCTTTGTTCACCATGTTTTTTTTCTCTTTTGTTTTTGTTTCTACTATTTTGTAGCTAGCAACTTTTTCTTTTTCTCTCTCTCTCTCTCTCCCCCCTTTCTCTTGGATGTTTTTTTTTGGCACAAGTGCTAGAAGGGTAAGAGGATTTCTTAGCCCTACTGCTCCATTACCACGTCGCCTTTTTTGCGGCGAGGGGGGAAGTGTTACGTTACGGAATTGTTTCCCGTGCGAGCTAATAGCGAATTGACCCCTTGCACAGGCCCTCCGCCCCTCTCCCCGCACCGCGCGGCGCCCGTGCCAAGCGCCGAGCGGCTCCCCGCTCCCATTCCTTCGCCGGCCTTCGGCAGAATAACTGTGTTCCCCGTGATTCGCGCTAGGCGCTCTCCGTAAACGCTCACGATGTTTTACTTTAATTGTGTATTGTGCTTAAAGAGGTTTACGCCTACCCAGAATCCTGTCTGCCGACCGCCTATCTCCTGCTTGTGAGTACCAATGAACCTTGCTACCCCTCTGTGTGCTAAGAACTGACATTTAAATTCACTAAACACGTGTAGACAGAGTTGAGAGAAGCTCCCCCCGTTATGATAGAATTAATTAGAGATAGCCAAATACTCATGTGTGTAGTGCCGATGCTGGCCTTTTGTAGAACCCTGTTCACCTTTAATTGAATAAAACCCTTTTTCGTGCATAACAACTGTGTTCTGATTGAGGAAGGAGACCTGGAGATTTTGAGGAAAGGAAGGGGAGTAGGAATTAACAAGCGAACCACAGACACTCGCCCTGGGTTTAAGAGGGACCTTGCTCGCGCCGGCTGTGCAGAGCTAGCCGCCGGCTTGTTTATTGCATGTCCTTTCCAGGTTTTGGGTTTAGCGTTGGCCGCAAGTAGCGCCAATGCTAGCACTGGGCCCAACGTGGTGCTTTTTTTTGCGTTTTAATGCTAGCAAACATTACACCTATTACAGATGTACATGCTACTTTATTTATTTGTGTTAATTATAAAATATAGGTCATTCAAATTTTGAATATTTCATGATGGGCTTGGGCAATTATTTGCAAGTGAATGATAAATAATAAAAAAAACTTTTTCCATGTTTATTATAAAAAACATTGAAATATAAAAAAATAAAATAATAATAAAAAAAAACATTTGAAGGGTGTAAATTTGGATTACAAAAATTGTCATGAATAAATTAAAATCATTAGTTATTTTGAATTTTATTTTGAGTGTGCAATTCACACGTAGTAGAAGTGAAAATAGAAAGTCGCTAGATGTCGCTTTCTTTTCTTTTGCATGTTTATTTTAAAGTGGTTTAAGATTGGATACTGATTTTACAAAAATAAAAATGTTTATTTTTTTCATTTGGTAGGTTTCGAACATCCGATCGCTGGATGGCTCTCTGGACGCTGAGAGTCGGGTGCTTCATACCGCGGTGCTATTGGAGGCCCATGCGTAGTCGTGAATTTACCGCATTATATTAGAACCGAGGACCGTCAAATAAAAAAAAATTGTGACGCATTTTCGTTTCATCCGAATTTCAAATCGCTAACGGGGCTAAAGAAACTTCACTTCAAAAATTCCAAAGCTGCCTCCAAAATGAAACAGATTTGAATTCTTAAATTGCCTGCGCATCATCATTTAAAACAAAAATAAATACAACAGCCCACATCCGTACTAGATATTTAATATAACTTTTGATTTTAGCCCTCGAAATCAAAATAATTTTTTTATGAAACGGGCCGAAGCGGACCGCACAATCGTTCCTCTTAATATTTAAAATATGAACGCTATTTTATAATTCATACGAAAACAAGTTGAGTATTCTTTGACGGCCGGCGTAGACCAGCGGTAAGGCTCTTGACTCGCATTCCGAAGGTCGCGGGATCGAATCCCGGCATGGAAAAAAAAAAATTATTTGATTAATTTGTGTTATTTCACAATTTAAAATAATATATAATATATTTGCGGTACGTTCCAGAGTGGAAGATACTCTCAGTATCGCCCTGGTGTAAGACCACCATTCAAAATTGAAATGTTGCTTGAAATGTCTGTGTTTAGTGACCAGATCTGAATAACCAGATACTTCCCACCTTCCTCTTCCCCATCTCCTTCCCCTCCCCACTACCTTCAGCCTCACAACATAGTATCACTGGTTCCAGACGGGAGCAGTTGGGACTCTTGTGCGGTATTCATGTAAAAAAATATTTTAAAAAATCTGAAAACATCCGTAATATTAACAATCTGACTGTTATATTTTAAAACTAATACGAAAAAAACTTAAGCATTTCGTATGGATAAAATTTTAAAAATCCCGTTTAAAACATTCTCCATTTAATAAAAAAAATGTAGGGATTAGGATGCTACATTTTTCCAATGGAGAGCCACAAAGTGATATCTTGTATTTAAATTATAATTTTACCTAAAAGACTAAAGTTCCGAGTTCGGTGTAAAATAAATAGCTAGAATATCTGAAAGCTCTGAAAGAGCGGCGTTGGCAACAGCTGTTGCTCGGGGGCTCCATCTCAAAAGGCTGGTTGAATTGAGGAAAAAATATTTAAGTTGAAGTCACCTAAAGAGCCGCAAACGCCTATGTAAAGTGCCGCGGTCGGCCGACCCCCTTTAACGGTTTGAATTTACTAGTGGTAAAATTTGTATTTAAAGACATAGTATGAATAAAATACTTCAATCCTTCAAATGAAATTAACGAAAGAAGGTTGTAAGGTTATTGAGATAATCCGAAGTTAACAATTTGAAATTATTTACTAGGATTGAATTATATGATTCTGTTATTTATTCTTCGCAATCTCAAGGGTCAAAGTAAGAATCGAAGTGTTCTTTCCGGTAGATTAAGAGCAAAATATATTCACTAGTGTGAATACGGCGATTGCACATAACAGTAAGATTCTACACTTTGTTATAAGTTTGTTTCGATGAACGCCATTATAATTCTTTCGATGATAAAATATTAATATTAAAGATAAATAAAACAATTTAACTTTGTTTGAAAAACTATTATATTTGAGTAAATTCGACCGGTTTCAGAACGACCATTCCTTCTTCAGGGCAAATGCCTACTGATTTGACAGTTTTGAAATATGGATGGGAACAATATAATAATATGAAAGGGGAGGAGTCGTTGCTATGTATTAATGAAAAGTGGTGGGTAGGGTACATATTCATGATTGGGCTATAAGAAAATATTTTTAGTTTGTTGATAATAGATTCATTATTTTTAAGGGATTTTTTTTTAAATTTCCAAGGCTTCTAGTTATCTAAACGTTTTCCTTTATGATTAATATAAAGAATATTTATCCCCGTATTTTTTCAAAACTATGGTTATTTTCAATTATGTGGTTAGCGAACTCAGAAAAATTATTATTATTAGGTCACCTTAAATGTTCTTTGGTTCTGATTTCAAAATTACGAGTTGTTTTTTCCAATATAAAAAGAGGGACAATCATTACATTTGAGTTTATATATTCCGGAATTAATCAATTTATTGTCTTTATCTTTAGCATTTCTCAAAAAAAAGGGAGATTTTTAAATTAAGAGATTACAAAGTTAAATTGTTTCATTTATCTACAATGGATTACCACAAACTTAAAGCTACATTCAAAAGTATATTAATATTAAGTAAACCAATGAAGATTAAAATATATTACCAGCTAAATATTCTTATACATATCTTATTCTACATACATTCTACATATTTCATTCCCTATAACCCAGAGTCAGTGGCACCACCTTCCACCTAAAGCACTAGTCACGAACTGCTCCACAGATTATTTCGCATAGTCACCGGTCACAGTCACCAGAGCTGTCATCTGGAGAAATGGTTCTGAAGGACAAGATACCATGCTCAGCCAAATGAGCAAGCTCAATCAAAACATACGGCTCGTTGATTCGCGGGTAGAAGGGGAAAAAAGCATGCTTATTTAGAAGCATGGGTTAGTACCATAACGCATGTATAGTAGCGATTGTTGTAAAGATCGTTGTACAGGTTATTGAAATAGGTGTCAATAAGTAATTACTAGTAATAAGACGCAACATTGATAGTATTCATAATTAGTGTAATAGGCCACTGGCATCACATTTTAAATTTTTTTTTCCGGTTTAGGCAAATATTCTAAGACATTCTGTATTTTTTTTTTAATCCTATTTTTGAAACCCTAAGGATTTTTTGAAAATTTCAATCCGAAAAATCAGACCATTTTTTATCAACCGGAAAGATGGGACATAATTTGATAGGTGTGAAAAAACGATAATTACATAGCCGAAAATCATTTAAAAAAAAGGAACGTTTTCCACACGAATGGCACAGGAGAATAACGAGGCATACCAAAAATATTACATCTCATAAATATTTTTTTCCTTGATCCATCTTATGTTCATAAATCATTATAATGTACAGCGTGTATATTACTAAATTCAATGTAATATTCTTGTACTTATAAATTATAATAATAATAAGAATATTATAAAATTTTATTTTGTTAATATCAGCACCATAATCATTTTATTTATTTATTTATTGCTTCTTCACAATTTATAAACATATATTTTTAGCATGTAATTATTAACCCCACTAGGGTTCGCCTGTATCGGGGTTATCATTATACCTCTAAAACATGTACCGACATCATCTTCACGTTCTGAAGAGAATCCCGTACATCATTAAATGTATGGGGTTCTCTTCAGAACATCTATCAAAAAGTGAAACCAAATGATAAGTTCGCAGAGTACAAACAATAAATCTAGTGAACGAATTCAAAAATTCGCCTGAAATCAAAGTGACGCCATATAAAAAAATAAATCAGTGTGGAATTTTACAAAATTAATAGGAACATTTTCGGAGACGGGACATTTTCATGTAGTGACGTCACGAGCCCAAATAATGGATTTATTTATTTATAAATACAAAAGTCGTTATGAAATCCATGCAAGTGGCCTATTGGTTATTTTGTGTCTGAAAAACGCAAGGAATATACACGTAAATTGAAACAAGGTGAAAAAAAACGCCTATGGATCGCGTATACGACTTCTTTTAATACTAAGAGCTTCGTTAGTTCAATCCGTTCATTAAATAAATCGGTTATTTTGCATCACGGACGACACTATTAAAAAATATGTGTATTGAGAGTCATCTGATACTATGAAGGCCGCTCTAAAATTTATCAATCGTCGCATATCTGGTTACGCCCATACATATATCTACACATACACATACCTACATAGCACGCATACTGTCACTGTTTGGAATTGGTTTTAATTATTGTTGCAAGCTCCTTTGTCCTACCTATTCCCAATTGCCTACCCGTCAATCTTACCCACAATCTTATTCAGTCTGCAATAAACTCCCGCCGCATATAGCCATATTGTGCTTCCGCTATCGGTCAATCGACATTAAACCAACTCCGCCATGTATTATAAAATAAACGAACCTCACGACTATCACTGTTTTGTGCCTGTTGGATGGGGAAAGGAAGCATACAAGTGCATTGCCAGCCTACAAGATATTATCCTTTTCCGGTGAGTCCTCTCCTTTCTATGCAACATGTATTTTTATCATTTTTAAGCAGTGATAGTAACACAAAATCAAGGTCCTTCGCCAATCATATTTTTACACAAAAATATTAATCCAATCTACACAATCACAACATAAACACCATTCAATATCTATAAACAATCGTAGACCGTGCTCGCAAATATTGATAACTAACCATATATGACGTATTTGTTCAACATCGCACTGATATATGATTTTATCGATCGAACAGAAGCACATTTTGAATTCTTTATCGTATTGACTAGAGATGTTGCAAATAAGCTGAGCATTACACAAGTGACAGAGTCTGTGTGGTTTCACAATATTTTAGGTTATTTGAATGCGTACTATTTATGGGTAAAATGAGCACATAATATAAAACAAACCTATTCATCACAAACAAAACATAACCCAATCTAATTAGTTTTTAAACCATATTAATAGATCAACTTAAAATATATATTGCATTATGTGATAAAGTTTAAAATATTGTCATTAATTATCACCTAAGGTTGGTCGATCGTGGAAGGCCACTATAACAAATAAAAAGTTATTATTCCCTTGTTTACAGGTTAAAGGAAACAAACTAATTATTATGTAACACTTTGTTTTATGAAGTAAATTATAAAGTTTTTTTTTAAATTGCAAAGTTAATCCGAAATAATAAATCAGTCGTTTAAGTTAAAATTAACTTATAAAAAAGCCTTTCATTAAAATGAAACATTAAACACTTACCATATTAAATTCACATAAAAAATACTCAACAAACATTACTTGAACACTAAGAATGTATTCATGAAAATGTTTTAAAAATAATTTTAATGAGTATTAAATGGATATCAAATAGATTGCTAATAAAATTTCTAATGAATAAAAAAATATAACCGACGAAAATGGCCTTCTTATGGGTCCGTTCCTTGTAAGGCCAAAATGTTCGTAAGATAAAATTACTTAAAGCATGATACGTTTTAAGATTTTCACGGCCAAAAGTATTTTTGTTATTTGTTTTTGGGGTCCGGTCCGGATCCGGTGGATCTACCGGATCTGCCAGATCTGCCCTGATAATGGACACGGCAACGCTGTCCGAAACCTTGGCTAAAGAAGGAGGTAGCGCAACATGGCATAACACCCCAAAAACAAAAACGAAAATTACTTAAAGCATGATTATAACTATACTTAAATTACTTTTGAATTGTTTTTTTCACTTCGATCGTTCAAAAATAAATTTTGTCTATCAACAATATTGATTATTTTATTCCCCTTCCAAAAAGGGAAGTTTCTAGGATTTTCTTCTTGTGCGCGAATTCATAATAAACCGCGCACCACTTTATCCAAAACGAATTGAGAAATCAATAAAACCAGCAATCTTTATTCAGATCTCCTATCATATCCACATTATACAAGATGAATAGCGAGATGAAACATCATTATCATTCCATCTATCTACATTTTACTCACTGTTATATTTTTCCTATCGGGCTCTTTATGGACCGTTTACGATGCTGCTAGCGAACTACGCTGCACAACGGTCAAATACCATTTGTAGCTGAACAACAATATATGTGAGAAAATAAATCTATGTCCCCACAACATAATAATGTTTATTTATTTAACATAAATAAAAATAAACAATTATTACACGTTACAGTTAAAATCACAAGAAAACATTAGAAATAAATTAAAAAAGGATAACAATTGTTTGTGGCTTTTGATTGTGAAATGACATCAGAAATGTAAGTAAGATATATAAGTTCATACAAATTCTATAGTACAAATAAGATGGATTTAAATGAAATTAATATTGATTAAAAAGATTTGAGAGCATAGTCCTCTTGCACCTACCTTCCGTCCGGTTAAATAAATCCGCCAAATCTGCGTATATTACTAATTGCGTGCAACCTAGGTAAAAGCAAGTGTTTGGAATTCTCAATTCTAGTATTGATGCATTTAAACAGGAATTTTGGAACGAGTAGCTCTCGTGGGTGTTTGAAATTCAATGAGGTTAATTAAATCAGGACTGTCTATAAGTCCATATTACCATTTACAATTTTGAATATAAATATTATTATTGCATTGATAAAATTTGGCATGGTGATTTTATTCTATGTAAGAATGAAATTTTTATAAAATGTTTGAATCCATAATTATTATATTTTTTCTACAAAATTTCTACTAAGTATTGATAATTTACTTTTGTTGTTAATTTAGGTCGCAAAATCCCGTGTCTAAAAATCATTTTGGGAAAAAGCAGTTGATGCTAAAAAAAATCGAAACTAAATTATTAAATATACAGTTATAATGTAGACTTGCAATGAAATACGACTTACGGAAATAGCAAATCTTTAGTGTGGTGTAGGTAGGGTTGCCAACTCACGTTTTATGTATTAGAGTATTTGATACGATTAAATAAAGGACATAGGATGAAAATATTTTTTTAATAAAATACTGTTAAGGTATCAGTAGCGACATTTATTCATAAAAAAAACATTGTTATTTGTAATGTAACGTAGTTTGTCGTTAATCGAAGCCAATTAAGAAGTACGACATTAATGAGTCTTTTTGCATTTAAAAGTATACTTTGTATTACTTTTGGCTGCTCTAAGAGCTTCTTCGTTTTCTATAATTGGTTACGCACATACTAATACTTACACATATACATACCTACACAGCACGCATACATACTATCACTGCTTGGACTTGGTATTAATTATTGTTGCAAGTCCTTTTGTCCTAACTATTCCCCAATCGCCTACCCGCCAACCTTAATCAGTCTGCAATAAACTCCCGCTGCATATAGCCATCACTGTGCTCTGCTCACGAAAGTCTGCAATAAACTCCCGCTGCATATAGCCATCACTGTGCTCTGCTCACGAAAGTCTGCAATATAACTCCCGCCGCGAAACAACAACTGTGCTTCGCCATCGGTCAATCCACTATTAAAAATAACTGCTTCGTGCACTATAAAAATAACGAACATTTACGCCTATTGTGATCGTGCCTCTTGGATGGAAGCGAATGCAGCATTGCTAGCGTACAAGATCCGTATCCTTTTTCCGGTGAGTCATTCCTTCTATGCGACATTTAATTTTACTATTGCAAGCAGTGATTAGTAACACAAAATTCAAGGTCCTTCGCCAGTCATTTTACAAAAACACAAAACCACTCTCACAACATAAATAACCATACAATAATGAAATTATAAAATTGTTTGCATTTCATATTGAAGTTCGACTTTATTTGTTGTTCTGCTTTTACAGTGTTAATATCTAACTTATTTAGATTTTTAGTCTACGTATTCGTACACAAGGAAAAATACTTTCGGTTTGAGCGTTAGAAACTGGGATGGAAAATACGTATTGTATTGTTTTTAGCAGATTCTTGTATTCATCCGTAGATTTGAGAATCTGAATCCAATTTTCAAGAACACTTTCACACTTCTTATCGTCTATAATCTTCGTCAGGAGATGCTTTAATATTCAGAAACCACGCTGATTCATTTTTTACAAATTATAATACAAAGCATTGTCCTCTATTTAAGATTTCGAATTAGAGGACAAGATCAATTTTTGGGTCTGAAATAAAGGACATCCTTTAAAATAAAGGGCGTCTGGCAACCCTAGGTGTAGGACACATATATTATTAAAAGAGTGACAGGACTAAACCATGCTGAATGTTTTTTAATTCCTAATGGAAGTAGGTAAATTAATATCTGTAATGTCTGTGTGAATTTGTATGAGTGCAAGCGAGATAGCATGCTTGTGTGAATCTATATAAGGCGATGTATGCGAGATTCGTCCTCTTTTGGCTTAAGGCAGCTCCCTAATAAATACTAGTACAGAATACAGTTACGCTCTTCATTTAGTGTACTACCCACTACTATACATCTTCGTCTTCCACATCTGAAAGTCCGCATCTGAATTAGTTCTGCCACAACTGGCTCAGACGGACATTACATTACGGATTCATTTTTTACAAATTATAATACAAAGCATTGTCCTCTATTTAAGATTTCAAATTAGAGGACAAGATCAATTTTTGGGTCTGAAATAAAGGACATCCTTTAAAATAAAGGGCGTCTGGCAACCCTAGGTGTAGGACACATATATTATGCCTCCTTCTTCCTCCTCCACTTGACGAGTTCAGCCCATTTTTGGTAAATTATATATTATAACACAAATGTAACCTAATGTAAGTAGAGTATTATACTGCCCTGATGAAGCTACGGTTGTAGCGAAACCCGGTCGGCATAAAGTATAAAAATAAAAGTGGTGTTTACAAAGTTATTGTTTTATTTTAAATTAATAATGTCTCATCACAAAGTATCCGCTTCAAATGAACAAATATTAATAGTTTTTAGTTTCAGGGTACGCGGAGGTTAGTGCAAATCTACAATAAATTTAAAATTAAAATAAATTATGTAGAGCGTGTTCTTGACAAAAAATATCACTTTCTTACTTACAAAATAAAAGTAATTTTTTTGTAGAATCACTTAAAAGAAGAAAATATCATTTTTCATCGAAAACAGAAAAGAGTTCCTATAATTATTATTTATTTAAAGAAGAAGCGTGTTCGAGGCACCGCCATTTCTAGAAGTTCTTAAAATGTTTAATATTTGTAACATTATTAAAGTCAGTTTTTTCAGTAAAAGAAATATATTTTGGTTATCGATCCAGTCGTTGCAGTCATAGTTGCTGTGCGTATTCTTTTTAAGTCCGTTCCTCGATGCTGAGGATAGTAACCCCAACTCCAATTTCCATGGTGAGAACTCCTCTACGCCACGCGTTTGTGCTCTGCGTGGAGAGTTGAGGACACCGACGCGCGACGTATCGGATGCCAGTGATACTTGGTCACTGCATAATAAGGAACTCCAGTGAAAATATTATGGCGTTAAAAAAATATGAATGGTTATTTTAAGTTGTGAGAGTGGATTATGTGTTTTGTGTCAAAGAATGACTGACGAAGGACCTTGATTTTGTGTTACCATCACTGCCTAAAAATGATAAAATACATGTTGCATAGAAAAGGAGAGGACTCACCGGAAAAGGGTAAAGCACTTGTAGGCTGGCAATGCACTTGTATGATTCCTTTCCCATCCAAGAGGCACAATCACAATAGGCGTAAATGTTCGTTATTTTATAGTACACGGCGCAGTTATTTTGATAGCGGATTTTTCGTGAGCAGAGCACAGTGATGGCCATATGCAGCGGGAGTTTATTGCAGACTGAATAAGATTGGCAGGTAGGCGATTGAGGAATAGGTAGGACAAAAGGACTTGCAACAATAATTAATACCAAGTCCAAGCAGTGATAGTATGTATGCGTGCTGTGTAGGTATGTGTATGTGTAGGTATATGTATGGGCGTAACCAAAATATGTTCATATAAACCAATAAACTATGATTCTGAATATACAAGTTTAATTAAATAGTATTAAACGTGGAGTTTAAAAAAAATATTTAAAAGGCCATTTTAAATCGTGTCATTAAAACACACTATCAAGTTGGTGGTATTGAATTTTTAGTTCTGACGTCAATGCTCTCCATAATTTTCCGGTCACCTGGTGATACATTAAAGTTATATTGAAATTTATGACAGAGGCCATTCTGTTTATAGAGATTTAGTTGTCGTTTTTATTGAAACATTATTTAGGCTTAAGTAATTTCGTATAAAAAATAGAAGTATCTCTATTAGTTAATCTCTATTATTTAAAACATTCAGAAACTTTAAACTGTATAAAAAATATTGTAATGCTACAACTCCAACTCTGAACTCCAAAATGACGGACGGCGAACAGCTGATTAGGTGCTGTATGCTATATCTTATCGGTGGCCTACAAACGTGCAGGCAATGCTTCGGTTTCCATAATATTGATTTCGATTCGTAAAGCTAAAAAAATAATAATTTCAAACAATTTTTATACCACTCTCCCGTAATAATGTTGAAAAATATAATAATTTAATAAATAAATATAATTAATGTTATATAATAAATAAATAATTCCACCTAAATAAGGTTTTTACATATTGGATAGTTTCTTCCATACAAAATAAATAAAACTATTGGAGAGTGATGACGTCACACGATTCACCATACATACGGCGGTTTTCGGGAGATCTTAAAAAATTAAAACTTTGACAATTATTTCAACTATTAAAACTAACTATAAAAATAAATATGCAGTTATTTAAGTTAGAAGGTCATTATTCATATAATAATAATAATAATTTCAAACAATTTTTATACCACTCTCCCGTAATAATGTTGAAAAATATAATAATTTAATAAATAAATATAATTAATGTTATATAATAAATAAATAATTCCACCTAAATAAGGTTTTTACATATTGGATAGTTTCTTCCATACAAAATAAATAAAACTATTGGAGAGTGATGACGTCACACGATTCACCATACATACGGCGGTTTTCGGGAGATCTTAAAAAATTAAAACTTTGACAATTATTTCAACTATTAAAACTAACTATAAAAATAAATATGCAGTTATTTAAGTTAGAAGGTCATTATTCATATTTTTTTTAGTGTTCAGCATTATTAAATTATACTCAGAAAATGTACTACTCAAATTTAAAGAAAAATATGAATACCTTGCTGACCAACACACCAACATTACAAGGTCAAAATCCTCAAAACTACTGAACATCCCGCAATTAAATACATCTTTTGGCCAGAAAAACCATAATTTCCATGCTACAAAATTACATAATGCCCTTTCAATTGAAATTAAGAATACCATGGAGATACAAATTTTTAAATAAACAAAAATTTTAACAAAACAAAAAAAAGACTTCAAAAAATGCACTAAAAAGTAAAAAAATAATTTCGAATTCCTCTACAACTTAATAATCAACTTACTTTTTCTACTCATCAATATGTAGGTACGCTTGTTATTTTTGGAGTCGGTGTCAGCCAAGGTGGGTTTGTGACTACATACATAGTTATAGGTGAGATGTGCTTGTGTCGCACGCTCAACTTGACGAGGTGAGAGGCGAGAGCGGGCCGCGGCGGGAGGGGAGTACCTTGGCTGACACCGACTCCAAAAATAACAATCGTACCTACATATTAATGAGTAGAAAAAGTAAGTTGATTATTAAGTTGTAGAGGAATTCGAAATTATTTTTTTACTTTTTAGTGCATTTTTTGAAGTCGTTTTTGTGTTTTGTTAAAATTTTTGTTTATTTTTTGATTTTTAGTGAATTTGAAGTACACTAATTCGATTAAAATTCGGCCGAGTATCGTTAATTTGCTCTTAAGAATTGGAGAGTTCCATTACTTTGTCATGGATCCCATAATCAGAAGCTAAACAAACTCTCATCAAATACCCTTGAAGTACATCCTTTCCAATAAAAAAAGAATCATCGAAATCGGTTGGCGTGATATTGAGTTATTCGGCCATTTGTCGTACACATACTTGATGCAAATTTAAGACTTATATGATTTTCTCATAGATGCCATAATCAGAACTGGACCAAATTAAAATGGGACCACACGGGAAGCACCAGCTTTCAAATAAAAAAAGAATCATCAATATCGGTTCACCCAGTCAAAAGTTCTGAAGTAACAAACATAAAAAAAAAAAAAAAAAAAAATACAGTCGAATTGAGAACCTCCTCCTTTTCGAAGTCGTTTAAAAAGATATCAAATTATGGTTTAACTAAACAGGAAGATGAGGAAATCATTAACATTATGAAGTAACCCCAAGTACAAGTACTTTTATTTTATTTATTGTTATTTTGTGAAAATCAAGAAACTAGAAGATGAGGAAATAAAAAAACAACACCCATTCAGCAACATACAGTCCGCCTCGGAACAGGAATACCTAGTGAGAAACCACTTTACTTTGTATTTTTACTTAGTTTGTAATTTTACTTTATATATTGTCATTAAAATAAAAAAAATAAAAATAAAATTCGACTGGATTTCCTTATTGTCGCCTCTCTCTGAATTCTGTGAATGCCGACGAATTCATATAAGAAAGAAAATATATAACATAGAAGAACGTCCCCCTTTCAAAATACTCTTCTCTGCCATTCAAACAAGGAGAAAAACATTTTGAAATGGGATATTTGTCCACCTTATACTGCAATTCGTAGGTATGTGCGATGCCCGAAGGGTGAAGATAATACGTGGTGCAGCAGTACAGGAATAGCACCGCTGGCGCTGGCGCTGTATGTAATAGCATCGGATGTTTGATGGAAGGATAACAAAAGAAAGCTATTCCACCTTTTATTTCTAAAGAATATGATAACAGGGCTGCCTTAAAAAAATAACGAGAGGAATTCATTAAATTCCATGAAATAAAAATATCCATATTACCCTAGTACGTGGTTAGGTTCATAAATTTACATATTTCAGTTAATTTTCATAGTTAGAATGCTGTCACGTAAATAATTATCAATTTGTGATATAATTATTTACCTGACCACTAACCTGATAATTTGAACAGCACGGAATGGATTGGCAACACTTTTTTTTTCTCTCTGGTTTTTACTTTTTGAATTGGCACCGTACGGGAAGCCGGTGTTGATTCGACTTGTCACTTTAGTGATAGTTTTGGATTTAAAAAATGGGATAATCTCTTCGTTACAAATTGTTTTAAACGATTTTAATCGCGAGCCGGGCGATGTACATTTTGCAAACGCTTCTTTCTGATGTGATCGGAACGCTGTTTCTAATGTGATTGGTCGCCGCCATTGGGACCGATATTTATCCGCGAAATAACGGTATTGTAAATTACCTACATAATCGCGACTGGCATATTGAAAAGCTTTGCGAGGGAGAGTCCTTATGACCTGGTACGGTTATTGCTGCTCATATTTGTGACGGATGGTCACTCGGCGTTCATTTCCTGATGAGGTGTGCTGACGGAAATCGTGTTTCATCCGGTGGGCTCAACCGGAGCACTGGTGCTGATCTTGGATACTACTCCCTAGCGGGGAGTCCTCATTCTCTGGCCTTCCTGGGGGTCTTTCCTGGTTCCCATCCTGGAGATTGCGAGAGAATATGGCCCGCGGTTCATCAACGCGCTATATTCAAGTAAATTAAGAGTTCGTGTCAGTGTAGAATTAGATAAAGATCCATGGTCCGCAGGTACGATATTTCTTTCTGCTTAATAATATTCCTGTCAAATCTGTTATGAATCTGTTATGTTTCAGAATCTGTTATGTTTTTGGGGATGTGAAACCCGGCCCCTCAAAAGGGCAACATTGTTATGTTCTTTATAAAATTATACTGGGCTTTGGTTGTTTTGGAAATGAACTCTTTTATTACTGAAACCAATTTAACCTCACAAGTAGAAACCTGTTTTCGTTTATTCCCAAACATTCTTGTTCTTTTTTTTATTCTGGAACAAAAAAAGCAGAACCTTCCTACATTACGGATCGCTAGGACCCACATAACCTGAGAGAGAGAGAGATAACCTTATATTTCGTAATTGGTCCAGATTTCTGCCTCAGATTCAGTCAGCCTTGAATAATACGGTTAATTTCGCAACAGGTTTCACGCCTTTTTTCCTCATGCACGGAAGAGAACAAATCATTGACGGAAAATTTCATGAAATAAATATTTCTTCTGGTGTCGCAGACACTACCCTAGAACAATCTAGAAGTGAATTTGCTAAAAAATTGGAAGAGTTAGCTCCAATTTATGAGCAAGTTTCTAATGCATTACTGCAAGCTTTTAAAAAGAATGCCCAACACTACAACTTGCGTCGTAAGTCGGTTATTTATGATGTTGGAGACGTCATTTGGAGGAAAAATTTTGTTCAATCCAGTGGACCAGATTATTTCTCTCATAAATTGGCACCTAGATTTGTTCGCAATGTCATAAAGGGTAAAGTCTCTGATTTAATTTATACTTTGGCAGATATGAAAGGAAAAATAGTAGGAAATTTTCACGTCAAGGATATCGTTCGTTTAGACTAATTATTACTTTAAGTACATTATAGGAAGCCAATGTCGTGGTGTGTAAGACTACCAACCTTCCACTCCATTTCATTTGTTTCTTTATGTGTTTGTTCAGGTTATGTGTCTTGGAGTTTGGTACCTCCAAAGCATGTGGTCGGAGTAAACGCAATATTCTAGTTTATTGATGATAAACGGTTATTTACCCTCGTTCAACTAGAATCTGATCTGATGATCAGTGGCGCCCAAACCTTAAGTCATTTTTTTTTTTTTTCTCTCTCCTTCACATGACTTATTTTTTTTTTCAAGTGATATATATGATTAGATTGGATATGAGTATTTCTCGTTTTTTTAGTAGACACCCTGTCTATATTATTTCTGTCAGTATTATCACTGCAATGCACACACGCACACACATTGGTATCGCATCTCTACTCCGTCAGTTAACGGATATTTTGTAATGTTCCCTACTTTTAAATCTAAATCCATTTTTTCTCTAGTTCAGTGGAGCTTTCTTTCCATTTTGTCGTCCCTCCGACATGCCTTATAACCAAAGATCCTCCAAGGAACTAGAGAACAAAATATATTCTTAAGTGTAGTTCTTTGTGTAGCAGAGATTTGAGCAACTTTCTGGTATACAAAATGTGTATATTTTCATAAATAGATTATATTATATAATAAATAGATTATATTTAGCTAGTATTTGTTACAATTAAGTTTGGTTTAGCTTTCCTTAAAGTGAATAATATTAAGTCATAGTTTATTAACAACATTATTATGTCTTTCTAACAAAGGTAGTACTGCTTCGGCGTACTTTCCTATTAAGTAATTCCAGCATGGAATATATAATACTCTACCTCTAGCACAGGAGAGCGTATTTTTGTATAGCTTATAGTCATAAGTAAAATATTTATATTAGTCTCACTGCTGAAACACCAGTGTTTCTCTACACAATTTTGTACCTAGTGTCATTCAAATGTTTTGATTGATCACCAATTTAGATAGTGTCGATTATCACAATATATTCGATCACCAATACATATTGTCTGTTCAAGAAATTTTGCCTTTTGCTTACTTTTGAAGTAATATTTTGAAGGATCTCCGTCTACGGTGTGATCTCAGTCTTTTTCTTGTGCAAACTATGTACACTGTTTTAGTTATTAAAATGGCTTGTACTCTATATATTTTTTCATAGTGGTTCACTACTATTAGCTAGGTTTTTTTTGTTAAATTGTAATCCCTATGCATTCAGCTAAACATTCTAGATTCTGTTTCGCTTGTCTTTGTGTTCCTACTGATACTCATTGTTACCACTTGTAGACAGGTATATCTTTGGTATTGTAAAACCTGATCTAATTTTTTAATTTTGAAACATAGGTATTTCTTATTATGTAAACCCTATTGTAACCACCTGTACGGATAGGTATTTCTAAAAAATGTAAACCCTAATCTAACCACTTTTAGTAGACAAGTTTTGCAATCTTGGTCTAACTAATTCATTAATACACAAGTACTACTCATATACTTATGGTTCTACATTGTTATAAATCTTTTTTTTAAACTTAATTAAACTAAGTTAAATATCTCTGAAAGATATTCCTCATTCTAGGTTTAATGTCTGTTCTGTATTTTGTTGAATAAAATTCTATGTTAACCTATTAGACCTGTTGGACCTAGGTAGATAGAATAGTTACCTTTTCGCTATTAATAAATAGCCTAAATTCAGTGAAGTGAGGGATGGTTGACCACCCTAAAGTGAAGCCTCCTTTTTAATGGCAAAATTTCCTGCTGAAGGAAAAGTGATGCTTTGTGCATAATTTTTTTTTCTTTTCATTGATTGTGTTCTTTATTTTTAAGATGTTCCCGATGTTAGGATGTCATGAGAATAACAGGTCTGGACTTCAGCCAGTAATGCCAGCACCCAGCTCCATCGTTGCTGAAGGTGTTGTAGACTCCTTATTCTCGTACCATCCTATTATCATTGTTCTTTCAATCTATCTAGATTTATATGATTTATTGTTTATGATTGCTAATGGTTACTTGTTGTAAAATTTCTGGATACCTGATGGACCTATCTTCTAGTTAGTTAGTTAGTTAGTGTACCTTTATTTTTTTATTTGTTTATTTTTTTTTACATCGGAACCATGGATTTCATGTTTGGGGCCAAACATTTTCGTGAGAAGGGGGGAATTGTCACGTAAATAATTATCAATTTGTGATATAATTATTTACCTGACCACTAACCTGATAATTTGAACAGCACGGAATGGATTGGCAACACTTTTTTTTTCTCTCTGGTTTTTACTTTTTGAATTGGCACCGTACGGGAAGCCGGTGTTGATTCGACTTGTCACTTTAGTGATAGTTTTGGATTTAAAAAATGGGATAATCTCTTCGTTACAAATTGTTTTAAACGATTTTAATCGCGAGCCGGGCGATGTACATTTTGCAAACGCTTCTTTCTGATGTGATCGGAACGCTGTTTCTAATGTGATTGGTCGCCGCCATTGGGACCGATATTTATCCGCGAAATAACGGTATTGTAAATTACCTACATAATCGCGACTGGCATATTGAAAAGCTTTGCGAGGGAGAGTCCTTATGACCTGGTACGGTTATTGCTGCTCATATTTGTGACGGATGGTCACTCGGCGTTCATTTCCTGATGAGGTGTGCTGACGGAAATCGTGTTTCATCCGGTGGGCTCAACCGGAGCACTGGTGCTGATCTTGGATACTACTCCCTAGCGGGGAGTCCTCATTCTCTGGCCTTCCTGGGGGTCTTTCCTGGTTCCCATCCTGGAGATTGCGAGAGAATATGGCCCGCGGTTCATCAACGCGCTATATTCAAGTAAATTAAGAGTTCGTGTCAGTGTAGAATTAGATAAAGATCCATGGTCCGCAGGTACGATATTTCTTTCTGCTTAATAATATTCCTGTCAAATCTGTTATGAATCTGTTATGTTTCAGAATCTGTTATGTTTTTGGGGATGTGAAACCCGGCCCCTCAAAAGGGCAACATTGTTATGTTCTTTATAAAATTATACTGGGCTTTGGTTGTTTTGGAAATGAACTCTTTTATTACTGAAACCAATTTAACCTCACAAGTAGAAACCTGTTTTCGTTTATTCCCAAACATTCTTGTTCTTTTTTTTATTCTGGAACAAAAAAAGCAGAACCTTCCTACATTACGGATCGCTAGGACCCACATAACCTGAGAGAGAGAGAGATAACCTTATATTTTGGCCCCACGTTGGGCGCCAAATATAAGGTTATCTCTCTCTCTCTCAGGTTATGTGGGTCCTAGCGATCCGTAATGTAGGAAGGTTCTGCTTTTTTTGTTCCAGAATAAAAAAAAGAACAAGAATGTTTGGGAATAAACGAAAACAGGTTTCTACTTGTGAGGTTAAATTGGTTTCAGTAATAAAAGAGTTCATTTCCAAAACAACCAAAGCCCAGTATAATTTTATAAAGAACATAACAATGTTGCCCTTTTGAGGGGCCGGGTTTCACATCCCCAAAAACATAACAGATTCTGAAACATAACAGATTCATAACAGATTTGACAGGAATATTATTAAGCAGAAAGAAATATCGTACCTGCGGACCATGGATCTTTATCTAATTCTACACTGACACGAACTCTTAATTTACTTGAATATAGCGCGTTGATGAACCGCGGGCCATATTCTCTCGCAATCTCCAGGATGGGAACCAGGAAAGACCCCCAGGAAGGCCAGAGAATGAGGACTCCCCGCTAGGGAGTAGTATCCAAGATCAGCACCAGTGCTCCGGTTGAGCCCACCGGATGAAACACGATTTCCGTCAGCACACCTCATCAGGAAATGAACGCCGAGTGACCATCCGTCACAAATATGAGCAGCAATAACCGTACCAGGTCATAAGGACTCTCCCTCGCAAAGCTTTTCAATATGCCAGTCGCGATTATGTAGGTAATTTACAATACCGTTATTTCGCGGATAAATATCGGTCCCAATGGCGGCGACCAATCACATTAGAAACAGCGTTCCGATCACATCAGAAAGAAGCGTTTGCAAAATGTACATCGCCCGGCTCGCGATTAAAATCGTTTAAAACAATTTGTAACGAAGAGATTATCCCATTTTTTAAATCCAAAACTATCACTAAAGTGACAAGTCGAATCAACACCGGCTTCCCGTACGGTGCCAATTCAAAAAGTAAAAACCAGAGAGAAAAAAAAAGTGTTGCCAATCCATTCCGTGCTGTTCAAATTATCAGGTTAGTGGTCAGGTAAATAATTATATCACAAATTGATAATTATTTACGTGACAATGCTTATACACAAGACTTACAGAAATAATATATTGGATAATTAGTTAATTGTATCAAAATATGAATTTCCGAAAAGAATGAACCATTTTGGGAAAATTCGTGGCTCTGCACACGTTGGGAGGAAAATGAGATGGATGACGAGGTACAAATACAAAGGAGGCTAAAAGTCATTTAGTTTTTCGTGGATTGTCTCAATGTTATGACATCCAAATTTTATTAAATACGTATGTATACAGGGTGTTAAGGTACGTACTTGACTTACTTTAACCAATGATTCCTGCCATTATTTGGAGTAAAAAAAGTAAATTAAATTTTGGTCTCCGGTGACTTTTTCTGACGACTTTTTTTTTTCAAATTTTTTTCTTCAAAATTAAACAAAAAAAAATTATTCCGCATGTCGTTTGTAGAATAACAAAAAAAAAACATCAAAAATGTCACCGGAGACCAAAATTTTATGTACATTTTTTACTCCAAATAACGTCAGGAATCACTGGTTAAAGTAAGTCAAGTACGTCCCTTAACACCCTGTATATTATAGTACTTTTTAGTAATAACATGGGTGTGTAATTAGTATGAACTAATATTTTTAGTAAGTCCATAGGTATATATTATAGGTAAGTAATATTATAGTAGTTTTAGAAAAGAATATACTAGATGTAAGATGTCAAATTTTTAACTAAATAAAATATTCTTAAAAAAAAAAAACTATAATTATGGATGAATTAATTTAATTTACGTAAAGTAACCATTTTTTATGTGAATACCATACTAGAATGCCAACAGTTCCCAACCGTCTGGAGCCAGTAAATATATGGCATCCTCAATTGGGGTATGTTGTGAAGCTGGAGGTAGTGGGAAGGGGAATGAGATGGAAACGGAAGGTGGGGAAGACCCTGGCTATTCAGATCTTGTCACCAAGCACGGCTAAAGCCGTCCAGAGCGACGTTTCAATTCTGAATGTTGGTCTTACACCAGGGCGATACTGTGGGTACCTTATTTATTTTTTTTTTTTTTTACTTTAACTCCACACAGGAGGCCCTGAGGAAAATAATTTCCCTCAGGGCCTATGTCATCTGGGATGCTGTGGTCTTGAAGAGACCCATGTTGTAGGAAGGAGGAAACACAGAGGCCGGCAAATCATTCTACAGCCGAGCTGTTGAACACAAGAACGAGTCGAATAAGCGACCTGTTCTCGTGTGACAAATGTCAACCGTGTAAAAATGTTGGGCACGCGTTTTTCGTGTTTTCCGACTATGCACCGGTGTCGAAGGGATCAATGATGCTAGTTCCTCGGAGCATCTTCCATTGTAATACCGGTAGAACAAGGATAGCATTCCCACCCGATGCCTGTGCTCTAAAGATTGCAATCCGTCTGTTAAGATGGGAGAATCTATCAAACGGACCGCCCGTTTCTGCACAGAGTCGAGGGTATTTTTCAGGTATTTTGGAGCTCCAGACCAGAGGTGACTGCCAAATTCAACCGTGGGGCGCACTTGTGATTTGTACAGGGTTAGCAGTTGTGTACTATTAAAGTATCTACGGGCCCTGTTCAGTACGCCCAGTTTTTGGGAGGCTAACTTTACTCTGGCTTCGATGGAGCCCCCATACCTGGCCCCCTAGCATGGTCGATCGATATAGGTTTTATCAAAAATGTCGGTAACTTGCGATCGCTCCCGAGCACGACTGCAGGCCGCTAATGAATAAACAATAGTTTAAATAACAACGTCAAATATATTAGGAACCCCTAGTCATTGTGAACTATTGTTTGTTCGTTAGCGGTCTGCAGTCGTGCTCGGGAGCGATGGCAAGTTACCGACATTTTCGATAAAATCTACATCGAAAATCTACATGCTAGGACCCCTGAGCTGGTCATTTAGGGTTACACCAAGCATTTCAATGGAGGGCCTGTTCGGAAGATTGCTTCCGTTGAAAGAGACTAGATTTTCATTTCGATCCCGTTTAGACGTAATCAGACAAGATTGGTGAAACATTAAATTCAACGAGATTATTTTTACCCCAAGAGAAAACACTCTCGAGGTAACCGTCCATTCTTTGCTTCAAAGCCCTACGAGCTGTTGGAGTTAAATTAATAAGTTGTGAAATATCACAAATTCATCAAATACAATTTAACTGCGTACGCCAGGATTTGAACCCTCGACCTTCAGATTGCTAGACGAGAGCCTGACCCCTTAACTACCAAGGCCGTACACGTACATATTTTTCTTTATTTGCTTAAAACGATATCGAACCGGGAGTTAGGAGTCAAGGAGTCCGACGATTTGCCACGGAAATTGTTAAGACTAATAATTTGTGTCAAGGAGAGAATAATATTTTGATAATTTTTCAGAAATACCAAATTATTGTATTTCTAATTTAAATACTGGCCTTATCGCTGTTAATAAAATTGGTGACATTTTGCCACCGCGGCGATGCTGTCAGCTGTCACAACCCATAACCGTCCAGATAGCGTTTCTTGCTTGACCTTGCAAGTTTTTTTTGCGATATCTCCGGGAAAAGCCAAACCAAAATAGATTTGTCGACTTTAGACAAGTTTTTATTTAATAATTTTTTCGTAAAAGAAAATAAATTATGTGATCTTTTTTTCGAATTTTCATGACATCACAGATTTCACAGATGAAGCCATAGCTCATCATTTTTGCTGTATAACAGAAAGACAATTTCAGTTTGGTAGGCGGGTATGGGTACGGCCGCCCCGGGAACCATTTATTGGATAACCAACATCCCTACCGTAGGACATCCCAAGTGGTTCGCTAGGTTTGGAGACTTAGCAGGGGTGTCCGGGTTCATAGGGTGATAGTTTGACCAAGTCTTGGCGACAGTTCCAGCTGTGTCTTTTTTTTACATTCACTTCACACAGGAGGCCCCGAGGAAAATAATATCTTTCAGGGCCTATGTCATCTTTGGGGATGCTGTGTGGAGTGTCTTTATAAGGAAAGGAAGGAGAGGAAGTTCTGGGAAGGAAAAATGTATGCAAAAATGTTAAAGGCGTGGGAAAGAATCTAGGGATCAGTATGTTCATGAGTGACGGATGTACGAATCCATTCCTCCCACTGCGGTGGATGACCACCTACACAGAGGTCCGCAAACCGGGCTCTTCCGTTTCAGCACACTTGGTGGGCGAGCACATTCGCCGCCGAGACCTGAACACCCGATTCACCCGATGAACCCGGGCACATTTACTAAGTCACCAAACGCAGCGAATCACTTGGGGTGACCTATGGCAGAGGTGTAGGTTATTCAATAAATGGTTCCCGGGGCGGCGGTACCCATAACCACCTCCCAAATTGAGATTGTTTGTTAAACATACAAAATTTTCTTCGGTTTGCATGTTAGAAGAAATTGTTACCTACTACGTTTGTTTAAAAAAATATTAAACCGATATTATACATATTTTTTATTTATATTTTATACTAGCTTTTTACTAGGATTCCCACTAAGCCTCCTCCACCTTCCTTCCCCCCACTACACCCCCCCCTCAACCCCCTACCCCTCCCCCACTCTTCCCCCCTCCACCTTCCCTCTCCCCACTCCACTCATCCATCAACTCCCCTCTCCCTCCCCCTCCTTCTCCACCCACCCCTCCCCCACCCAATACCCTCCCCACTCCACCTCCCCCCACCTTCCTCCACCTCTCCCCCTTCCCCTTCCTTCCCTCCCCCCACCCTTCTCCCCTTCCCTTAACCGCCTCCACCAACATCCTCCCAACACCCCCTCTCGCGTGTCACCTATTATAATTTTTTATACAAATTTCATAATTCCAGAACTCAACGGTAGTTTTTTTACAAAATAACGAACAAAAAAAAAAGAATTATCCAATTTGGTTCAATCGTTTGGGTTTATGCGCATGCATTCATTTCGGTGATTCATTTTTAGAGATAGTTATTATGTACGACGCCAACAAAGATCTCTTTTTAAGGTGAATTGCCTAATTAAAAAAAAAACTTCGTTTCCAAGACTACAATTGGTTGATGTTTGCAATAAATCGATTTTGTTATTGACAGAAAACGTATGATAAAAAATTTCATAACGCCAAAGATTATTCATAACGCCAGAGATTATTCATAACGCCAGAGATTATTCATAACGCCAGAGCTTACCAATATATATAGCCTATAGATCTCGCAAATAATGTAGCTTTCTATTAGTGAAAGAATTTTTAAAGTCCATTCAGTAGTTTTTGTGTGAAGGAATAACAAACATACATCCATACAAACTTTCACCTTCATAATATTAATAGGATTTATAATTACGATACATACAGTAACTATAAAAAATTAATTTAAAACATTAACAAGAGAATTTGCATCTATCCTATCCATTTCTTACAGATTAACTAGCAGAATCTTAGATAAGACAAATCAATGATGCATTAATCAACACGACTTCACTAAGAACTTGCATCCAAAATAGCTCAACATGTACGACCCCTATCGCATTTCATATACAGCTAAGTGATACGTCTCTAATTATACATGCAAACTGGGAACTAGCATGGATTAATTGTGCAAGAATGGATTAATTAGTCAAACTAGACCAGAGAGGGCATGCATTAAATCATGAACGTTGCATGATGTGTATGATGACATTCTGTTATTGAAGGTTGGGTGGGTTTTAATGACGTTGAAGCCGTTGATAAATATTTTAATTTTTTATTTTTTTATTTACTATAGATATAAAATTGTACAGTGGAGTTATAGAAATTACATATCGGTACAGAAATTATTTAAAAATTGCTATCTCACCAAAGAAGAAGCTAGTTCTTGTGCTTGATGAGCGAGGTACTCTAATTATAACTGAAATAGAATAACATTATGCAATAAGTAAGTATATAATAGAATAAATTGAGACTTCTGGATCATCTATATGTGTAGGTGTACATACATAGGTTACGGTTACATACTAAGATATTGTGCACTTAGGAGAAATTCGAAAAATTTAAATAAAATAGAGATGAATATATATTAAACATAAATAGAAAGAAAGAGAAAAACAGGTAATTATTTAGTTAATTATTCCTGATGAAATGTAGCTTCAGTTTGAGTTTCAGTTTATTGATGTCTTTGGTGTTTTTATTTCAATGGGAAGGTTGTTGAAAAACTTTATTCCTAGAAAGATATAATTGTTTTGCATTAGTTTGGTATTAAATTTTGGTATTTTGATGTTGTCTTCATATCTTTTTGATTGGTGAGTTTCAAATTTCTTCATGACATTATCTTTGTAAATTTGGATAATTGCATTTTTCTTGAAGATATTCTCTACTCAAGGCACCGTGAAATCTGCGAAAAGCGTTTCTGTTGGATAAGTGGAGGGTTTCTTTAGGATTACTTTAATGATTAGTTTCTGGATCACTTCGATCGGGGTTAGAATATTGTTGTATGACCCCCCCATCCAATTATTCCATATTGAATTAATGACTGGATTAGTGCAAATTATACTCTTTTTAGATTGTTGAGTTTTAAAATATTTCTTAATCTTATGAATATATCATCAATAATGTTGAACACCTTCGAAGATTATGAAATCAAAAAGGTTTTAAATTTACTCAATGTTTAATTTTCGGCGGACTTAGTGGTAAATATTTAACATTTAAGATTTTATAACTCTATTTCAAGCATTTTTTTTTTTTTTTTACATGAGCTCCACACAGGAGGCCCTGAGGAAAATAATTTCCCTCAGGGCCTATGTCATCTTTGGGGATGCTGTGTGGAGGGTTTTTTTAAGGAAAGGAAGGAGAGGAGAGTTCTGGGAAGGAAAAGGGTTTAAGGGGTGGGTAGGAATCTGGGGTTCAGTATGTCCTGGTCATCCGCCTCCAAGACCTAGACAAACCTCACCCCATGAACCCGGGCACCCCTGCTAAATCACCAAACGTAGCGAACCACTTGGGGTGACCTATGGCAGAGGTGTTGGTTATCCAATAAAGGTTCCCGGGGCGGCGGTACCCATTCCCGCCTCCCAAATTGATATATTTTTATATTATTTATTTCATATATTTTTGATTGAAGAAAAACAGAAAAAGATAATGGTCGCAACTGGGACTCGAACCCAGAACCTCTGGTCTATCCGAGACGTGCGTTTGTCAATTTCGCTATTGTCACCTACTGTCAAACCGTCGTAATATTAACAATATTATTTTCAACTATTTTTTTCCATATTATAAGCAACTACCCTTTTGATTGGAAACAATCATTCTAAAAAATGGTTTGTAACCTGGGTAGCGTCACGGAAATTAACTTTATAAAAGTCTAAATGAATATTCAAATAGACGAGAGGTTCTGGGTCCGAGTCCTAGTTGCGACCATTATCTTTTTCTGTTTTTCTGAGTCTTGTTCTCTTTCATATTTTCGTTTAGATTATTATTGTTATTTTCATCTTCAATGATATATTAATACTAACCTTAGGGAATAACCTTCAAAAGTTTAAAAAAAAATATATATTCAAAGTCAAAGTTATAAAGTCAATAGTTAATAATAATAATAATTGGATAATTTGTAGAGCGCTCCAAGTTCCGTATAAATAAAATCGGATAGATTTATCCGTGACGCTATCCAGATTAAAAATCAATTCTTAGAATGATTGTTTCCAATCAATAGGGTAGTTGCTTATAATATGGAAAAAAATAGTTGAAGATAATATTGTTAATATTACGACGGTTTGATAGTAGGTGGCAATGGAGAAATTAGTAAACTCACGTCCCGGATAGCGAGAGGTTCTGGGTTCGAGTCCCAGTTGCGACCATTGTCTTGTTATGTTTTTCTGTGTCTTGTTCTCTTTTATATTTTCGTTTAGATTATTATTGTTATCTTCTTCTTCAATGATATATTAAATTGATGGGAATAACCTTCAAAAGTTATAAAAAGAGAGTTTTTCTTATAAAAAAGTGAATATATTTTTGAACTTCACTTCAGGGGACCCGAAGAAATTATTTTCCTTCACGACCATTATCGGGATGATGAGGGTAAGGTATTTTTATGAAAAAGAAGTAATGAACCTGGAATTTGAAGAGACACTTGTTGAAGGATATTTGACGAAGAGAACACAGAAGCCGGAAAAAAAACATTAATGCAGCTCGATTGAGTAATTTGACGTTTTTTTTAACAATAGAGAACTGCAGTTCAATTTTAAAAATTTTTTTTTTATTGAATAATGATCTTCTAACTTAAATAACTGCATATTATTTTTTTAGAGTTAGTTTTAATAGTTAAAATAATTGTCAAAGTTTTAATTTTTCAAGATCCCCCAAAACCACCCCATGTGTAGTGACTCGTGGGACGTCATCACTCCTGAAAAGTTATTTTTATTTTCAACAGGTGTTGTCATTTTGTATGATAATTATACGGAAGAAAGATGGTTCTATTCGATAAATAAAACATCATTTAGGTGGGATTATTTATTCATTATATTATATTTATTATATTAATATATTATTACGGGAGAGTGGTATAAAAATTGTTTGAAATTATTATTTTTTTAGCTTTTAAAATCAATATTATCAAAAACGAAGCATCACCTACAAAAGTGTAGGCAAACGATATCAGCTGTTCGATTGCGGCCATTTTGAATTTGGCCGTGGAGTAGCAGGTAGCATTATGATATAGTATATTTATACGATTTTTTCGTACAGTTTAAAGTTTTTCAATATTTTAAATAATAGAGATAAACTAATAGAGATACCTCTATTTTTGTTACTGAATTATATAGGTCTAAATAATGTTTCAATAAACGCAACAACTAAATCTCTATAAACAGTGTGTAAATAAATGAATAAATTAATACGACGGCTTGTGTCATTCCTACATTCCCATACATTTCCCATACAATGACTTTACGGTGACGTCACGCCACGAGGAACAGTGACGTAACCAATAAACATTTCAATAATGACAACTTGACGGCGTATTTTTACGACCCGATTAAAAAAGGACTTTTTAATATTTTTTTAAAAAACTCTGCGTTTAATATTATTAAATAAAACATAAATATTCAGAATCAGCGTTTATTGGTCTATATGAACATGATTTTTTAAAGCCATACTATTTTTTACTGGAGTTCCTTATTGAAAAGGCTGCGCAGCCATTCTTCAGGCGATTTTAAGTTTATTGAATTTTTACGGGAATATACCAAACCAACTTAATTAAAATTCCGACTCATTTAATAAAATTAACACAAAATAAAATATTTAAATAAAATAAATTTTCAGCCCTGCTTTAGCGAGATTCAACTAACAATGCACTGCTTAGAAAGAAACTCGTCAATATGATTTAATTCATGCCTAGATATTGTTACTCTTGAATACGTGAAGCCTTCTATTCTTTAGTTAGTTGGTAGGTACTACCGCTCTGATGATCAATTAATTATTACGATGGTTATGTTATATATAGTAAAGCAACATAAGAAATATAAATAAATATAGTATATGTACATTTTTAGAAACGTTTTTTCCCGTCAGAAATATTTCTGATTATAAATACAAATAAATGGAATATTTCTGAATGTATTCGAAAACTAAATACTGAGTTTTGAAATGTGTTGAAGATTTTTAGAAATAAACATACAGTTTTAGAAATATTACAAATTTTGAATGCAAACATAAAAAAAGTTTTTAAAATGGCGCACCTTATGTTTTTTCTTACTTAAATTACTGATAACAATAAAAACTAAAAACACGCACATCTTTAGAAAAATGAATTATGAACATTATTGTTACCTCACTTTTTTGTTTTTTTATGTAATAATGTAAAAAAAAATACAAAGATTAATAAATTTTTCTAAAATTGTGTTCGGAAACTTTGGTTTCATAGAGGTTTTTACGTTTTAGTTTTTCTACGGCTAAATTTTAGACTTGAATATAAATAGTGGAGTTTTTTCTTTCTAACGCTGTTTAGATCATGTTCCTAACCTTGACAGTAAGGGAGGTACAATGAGTTATATGAGACCCATGTGATCTGGGACAAATTTGATTTTCTCTGATTAAACGGGTTAAAATAATCAATAGCCGAAGCCTTGGCCGGGCTTTACGCAAAGTTTGTCTAAACCAAAAATAGACAGTAGTTTTTATTTTCAAAAGGATAGCAGAACACTTTCGTGCTGCTTGTAAACTCGGCCACCCTGATAAATCGGCAATCGTTGAGCACTTAATCGAAACCTGCCATTACTTTAGATTTGTTCTTGAGGTCCTGGGAAGACCCAAAACTTATAGAGCACGCCTGATTACGGAGGCAATTGAAATCTACAAAAATCCATTTAATATTAATGGTGACGACGGAGCTAAGCTTAATAGCTCTTGGCATCCGGTAATTGACGGCTACACCAAAGCTAAACGCAAAAACCATGTCTAAGTGTACGGTAATACCAGCTAGTGGTAAACCATTTTGTTTTATACTTTTTTATACATTTATATTGGCTAAATTCGCTTTAACCATTGTAATTCTAATTCTAATATTCTTACCATTGTGATTTCTAATTTTAGAATTCGTTAAAAGATGGAGCCACTTCCGTCGGTAACTCGCAAAGGGACGTGCCCCAGGATAGCATAAATACCAGGATTTAGTGAACTTTCTATTCCACTCCGCGGCGATGACGCCACTGCTTGTCACGGTTATTTTGTACCGGTGACTGTAGTGGAGCTGGCGACACGGTATCGCTTCCAAGTAAATAAGCACACATTTTACCACAAAAAATTATACATCTACCGGATCTGCCCTGATAATGGACACTGCAACGCTGTCCGAAACATTGGCTAAAGAAGGAGGTAGTGCAACACGGCATGACACCCCAAAAACAAATAACGTAAATACTTTTAGCCGTGAGATTCTTAAAACGTATCAGTAGTTATTTTACTCTTATTTTGAACGTCGATGGTTCAAAATTTCATCAAGAAGTATTAAAATTTTGCTAGGTGGGCAAATGGGATGGGTGGCTATTTAAAATCTCATGTATATAATGAAGCTCCTCTTCTTTGAAGGTTAATTGTGCAAAATTTCATCATTCTCTTAATAAAACAGTAGATTCGTAAGAAAATCAAATCCACACCGCCCGCATGCCGTAAACGCCCTTCTCTATATAATTAGACTAGCTGACCCGGAAAACGTTGTTCTGCCATATAAATTATTTTTAGTAAATATTTTGGTTGTTAAATAAAAAATAACAAATGTACTGTGTGTGGGGATGGGATATGATATGGGTATGACAGAAAAAGGAATGGAGCGCTGTAGACGATGACCGCCGATAAATGACCTATGACACATCTACCGGATCTGCCGGATCTGCCCTGATGATGGACACTGCAACGATGTCCGAAACGTTGGCTAAAGAAGGAGGTAGGCACAACACGGCATAACACCCCTAAAACAAATAACGAAAATGTGACAGAGGTGTTGGTTTTCCAATAAATGGTCCCCGAGGCGGCGGTACACATTAAACAACTCTTGGTCTACATGCCCAAACCATCAAAGTGTTCTTTACTAAAACTCAATTAAAGGCTCTGCAACCGGGCCCGAAGATGGAGAGATACGAAATTACGAATGTTAGAGGAGAGCGCTAACGTTTACGGCGACAAAATCGATGCTAAAATTGTGAAAATGTTTAATAAAACACGACTCGTTTAAAATAGAGCAAAAATCTCGCGGGCATTATCTTAAACAGCATTTAAAGAAACACTGAATTTTTTCATCCTAATTTGTAAATATACATAACTTGTAAAATAACTGAAACAAACGTGTTAATAATAATTTTTGGAGCATACTTTGCGATTTTTTTCAATCGAGGGAATTTTATATAATTTGCGTTTCGGCGCGGGAAATATCTAGATATTATCTTCAAGAATAACATATATTTTTTTAAGAGCTTTAAAACTTACCGTGTTTAAGGGAAATATGTAATAAATCGGAACAAATCCGGGTTGCGGGCCCTTAAGCTTACAGCCTTGTACTCTTTCCGGATCTCTTCATTTTGAACACGGTCATGGTCATATAAAGTTTTATCACACATACGACTCAGAGATCTCATTTATACAGGATTCAGTCTACTTTCATCCTTCCTCTGTCAGTTCCATGCCCTTAATTGTATATTTATTTATTTATTAAACTTTGGGAAAACAAAGGTTGAAATCTATTATTTTTACATTATACTATAAATACAACGAATTATAAATTTCCCTCTTGTGATGAGAAACGAACAGAATTAACACAACAAAATTATTCAAAACAAAAACAAAGAACATTATACATATTATCATATAAAACAAGGCTGGTATTAAAAAAATAAACTCATAACAGTATAATAATATAATGGTAATTTTTTTCGTTGACGAGGAGTGAACGTTTCTAACAAATTTAAATGGCAAAATATTAATAATACATTTTTATTTTTTAAATATATGTAGATACAATATCAAAAATAAAACGAATGGGTTCCGGAACACTATTTTATTAAATAAACAAATAATGTTATGAATAAAAAATGAAGTACCAAGGGTTTTTTACAATATTAATGAGAAAAATTACATTTTTTGCCTTGGACTATCGGTCCGAAGTTTAGAATAAAGTTTGTGCAGGCTATTGTCATTAAATCTTGGAGATGTTCATCGGTAAGTCTCTCCGGAATTTATTTTTAACTCTCCCGCATCCAACTGGGGATGAAAGTAGATCCCAAAATTACTATCCTTCTTATATCTACTTATATACATGAAATATCGTTTAATATTTTAGGTATTCCTGCGCAAAGTATTAATACATGATGTTTTAAAAAAAGTGAAAAAATCGTTGATCGCAGGAAAAAAATATTTTGTCAAATACAGGTAATATAACAATGCCCAATAAAATGGACAAAAAAAGATCTCAGTGGTTTAAATGCCCTTAAAAAAATTGCAAGGGGTCATCGGCCGACCCACTTGGTTACAAGCGTTATGTTTGGCATCTCGGCCTGTGAGAGTTAATGAAGTTCATCTTGAAAAATGCAGCTTCACAAACATATGTTGACCTAAACAAAGTGAGAATTTTCAAGGCTAATTTTTTTAATTCTGGGTATTTGTTACCACAAACAAGTTTTATCCAAAACTTTTGACAAGAAATTTCCTGTTTTTGGTGTTTTAAAACTGTATTTTCTTGAAAATCGATCATTTCCATCCGGAGAGCTGCTTTATTACTATCGAAAATATTTGCAGCTTCATTCCTCCTTTCGTCACCGTTACTTCAAATGTTAGTGAGGATGTCGACGACATTCTCAGTTTGTTTTAAGTCTGTGAATCTGTTTTCAAATTCCGATTTAGGGTCCTTAATGAACGTCTTGTATTGGCTGACGTCAAGCTCGGTGTTCCTGCTGATTTAAAAAAAAATTAGGGTAGTGTTAGTGAGTTCATTATCAAGATCGATGTTGAAAAGATCGAGGATTTACTTCCGCCATTTGGTGACCCCTGGTGTAGATTATATATTATATCGTAGTGTCGATTTTTTATACTTATACGCTGGTGTACCGCTTGGATTTATTTGTTATGAATTTATGTGTTTTGTGTTTCTGTAATAATATGTTATTTCTTTTATTTTATTAACATTTATTTTATTATATATTATGAGTTATGTGTTATGTGTTATATTTTGCATTTTATATTACTATATTTTCAAAAATGTATATATTTGCCTTGCGATTTGTTTTGTTGCGATTTGTTTTGTTGCCTGTTGTATGCTGATGATGCGGTGCTGATATCTAACAGTATGGAAGATCTACAGTCTCTCGTGTCAAGAATGAACGAAGTATGCATGAAGAATGAGTTAATGATGAATGTAAGTAAGTCTAAAGTCATGGTGTTTGAAAGAGAGAGTACGAAAACAGTATGCAATATAGTTGTGAATGATGAATACTTGGAGCAGGTGGATGAGTTTGTTTATTTGGGAAGTATGTTTACGAGAGATGGGAAGGCTGATAGAGATATTGAAAGAAGGGTGAATGCAGGTAACTCTATTAATGGAGGACTGAACGCCGTTGGCAGCAACAAAAAACTGTCCAAAGACGCGAAACTAGCCGTCCATAATGGAGTCCTGGTACCTACCCTGATGTATGGCAGTGAGGCATCGAACGGGCAGAGAAAGGATGAAAGTAGACTGAACGCTGTAGAAATGAGATCCCCGAGGCGTATGTGTGGTAAAACCATGTATGATCGTGTGAGAAATGTGGAAATACGCAAAGAATGCAAGGCTGATGTAAGCGTGATGAGTAAGATCAAGAAAGGAACGCTCCGATGGTTTGGGCATGTAGAGCGAATGAACGAGGAAAGGAGTGTAAGGAGAATATATGACGCAAATGTGAATGGTAGAAGAAGTCGAGGACGCCCAAGAAAGACATGGCACGACCAAGTGAATCAGATACTTGAGTCGGGCCATGTCAAGAGTCAGAATAATAGAAGAGAATGTATGAGACGTTGTATGAATGTAAACGAGGCAAGGAATGTGTGCCAAGACCGGGATGTTTGGCGGTCCGTCCTCTCTCTCACCTCTGCGGGGAAACGGCGTGATGGTTAGTTAGTTAGTTTTTTTTTAGCGATTTGTTTTGTTTATAATTACTATACTACCTGTTAATGTATGCAATGTTCCTTGTTTTGTTTTATTTGTCTTTAACTATTTCAGTATTTTTCTGGATGAACTGAACTTCAAATTTTTATTTTTATTTTTTTCCCTATCCCCATATGGGGGTGTGCTGGACCTCGTCTCTGTTTCATCTTTAGTTACATTATTAATTTTGCAGATCCTTCTCAAATCTATCTGCGCCTCCCCCAATGACATGTGCAGGCTTGAGGTTTGATCAGACGACCTTGACTGTCCTTTGTCCTACCTCTGACCACCCAACGCTGATTTTTCTTTTATGCTTCGGGTATTTTACCAGAAATATTCAGTTAACATTCTTTGAGGCTTCACTGAGTGGTTGGCTAAGGGACACGGAAGCTAAGTGTAGTTTATGGTCAGACCGAAAGCCATTCACATTTTTTGTTGGTACTTGCCAATTGCTTTGAGATTTATTGTATTATTTATGTTCTCTATTTTATGCAGGTGCTTGCAGGTTTTACAGATGCAATGCCGCCACATGGAGCCTCATGAATGAGTTTTTATTTTGCCCAAAAACAAAATGCAAAAAAAACCTATTTTTTTGCATTTTGTTTTTCCTGTTAAGCACTTGCATACTGCTTACTAACAACGTATGCAAGGACACTGGAGGTCTAGATTCGTTCAAAATAAATAAATGTAGCTTCGTTTAACAAAAAAATTAGAATCTTGCGAGAGCCTTGAAGGAGTAACCATCTGTTACTTATACCAGGGCGGGTAAGAGGTGGATAACCTCCACTGGTGTATTCAGTATATAGATAAGTATTTATTCCCTTAAAGAATTTAAATGAATGTATGTTTTATAATTTTGTTATTCGGCGGTACATCCTCTCTGCCTTCACCTTTGGGGACACAAAATCAAGTGAGAAATGCATATCTACATGTAAAAAAAGGTAACAAGTAACAAAGTACTGTTATGATTGATGTAAATTTATAAAACTCGTTAAGTTAATTTATTTATAATATAATCTTTGTATCTCACAGAGGAAAGAAATCCATATCTGAAATAATAAGTGTTTTCTACTTTCAGAATCTTTATCTGACCAGTCTGACCAATTTTATCGCTTTTGGGAACTACTCATATAGGTCTCGTAGAAATTGTTGTGTCAAACGGGTTGTCAAACGGGTTAGAAAGAAAAAACACCATACTTTCTATTGAAATCCAAATGTTAACCACAAAATAATTAAAATGAACACCTTTATGAATCTGAACTTTCAGACCTGAATTTAAAAAAAAAAAATTAGACATTTTTTAATTAATTATTTTTTCATGAAACCACGAAAAAGTGAGGTGACGATTGCGTTTATAATATATTTTTCTAATAACATATGTGTGGGTTAATATTTTTTTCAATATCAGAAATTTTATTTAAAAAAAAGTAAGTGAGCCACTTTTGAAGCTTTTTTTATGTTTGCATTAAAAAAATTTATATTTCAAAAAATATATGTTTAATTCGAATTATAAAATTAGAAATCAAAACCCTTTTAAATAGTTTTTACTTTTCAGATGCAGTCAGAAATATTTAATTTTTTTGGATTTTATTGCATTACGGAAATATTTTGACGTAGACTGAAAAAATGTAACCGAACCCGTTACGTAATATATCGAATCTCCCGCTTTCTCACCATGTTCATTATAGTAAAAATCATTTACGTCGAACTCTCATCTCGATGTTCAGGCCATAGAAAATAACCAAAAAGCCTCGCTTGTAAGAATATATCTTTCAGAAATAAATAATTATTCGACGAAATAGTTTCTTCATCGTGATGTAACATGACGTATTCGTATTCACCCTAGTATATAAAGGCCGCAGGTTCCATATAGCGCTGTAAGGTTTTGTAGCCAATATAAGTCTGTGTTCTATTTGGGAGGCTCTTGAGGAGATTGATGGCTGGAAGCTAAGGGGATAATGAAAAAGAAGCCTCAAAATAACACATTCAGTGTTAGGCGAATGGATACGGAACGCGCTAGATTTATCTTCACTGAATATAAAATATAACCGTCCTGAATGGGTTTTATTTATCTATATTCCGTACGAAAGCTGTGAATTAAATTTACCACTGACCAAAAAAATTTTTAAAGAAAGACACACATTTTTGGTATATCTGACATAATGACTCAAACGTGTTTTCTGTCAATAAGAGACATCGAGTTCTCACATTTTTATGATGACTTTTATATTCGTTGGTGAAATCCTCTGTACTGTACGTAAGATATATCTCTGTACTGTACGTAAGATACCATCAATCAATCCTTATCACACATCCTCAAACTGGGTGGCGGGTATGGGTACCACCGCCCAGGGAATCATTTATTGGATAACCAACACCTTTGCCATAGGTCACCCCAAATGGTTCGCTTCATTTGGTGACTTACCAGGGGTGCCCGGGTTCATGGGATAAGGTTTGTCCAGGTCTTGGCGGCGGATACGTCTGCCCACCAGCTGCATGGCAGGCTGGATCTCGAGAGAATGGTTGAGGGAATCCCTCTGACTCCTCCAGCCGTACTCTTTCAGAACATCGCCTTGTAACGCAGTGATGGATTCATACGAACGTCACTCCTGGACACACTGACCCCCAGATTCCGACCCATCCTCCACACAGCATCCCCAAAGAAGACATAGACCCTGAGGGGAATTATTTCTAGGGAGAGGGTGTACAAAATAAATCACATTTGCAATGTTTGCACAATTTTTATTAAAATTTTAATAATAATATAAAAATTCTTAGTAGATTTTTGCCTAATATTAGATATATTTTTAAACCTAATGAATATTGAATAATTGTCTAAACATGACCATAATAGTCTGAGCATAGACCGGTAAAGGTAAAAAATAAATTGTGGAGAAATTTAAAAAATTGTTTTAATATGTATATTATGTATTGTTATTCATTAACGTCACGCCCGTGTGTGTTGACCGAATGTGTCGCAGTTCGCACTTACGCTTCACCCAGCTAATTTCTACTACCTAAGTCGAGAGAGCGGGTGGCGAAACCCGGGTGTTGACACATACATCTATCTGCCCGAAACCCAGGTTGCAGTAGTAGAGCGGTTGCGGGAAGTGGGCCGCGAGATCCGGGTGCTGACGAAAAAATGACCCGCTCGCTCTTTGGTGGTCCGTGAGCGGGTCTCAATGAGCGGATCATTCACGACCGACCCAGGACTAATTAAAAATAATGTCCCTTGCGCAACTTCATGAGGAGACGGGGATGGTCAAACTTAATAATTACCCCTATTAAACACAGATAGGTGATGTACAATAATTTTCCAGCTTGTATAGAAAAATGACTGAAACAAGCACTCATTCCTCATTCGACAGTGCTCAGGAAAATAGATTCGTTGTTTTATAGAACATTTTCCTACTGGCCCTTCAAAGCTCCCGCTGCATTTACCAACTGTACTCTACCGGAACAACACGGGGATTAAGGTGTCCACTGTCCATGTGTGCCGGTATCCTATTGAATTTGTAGTTAATGCTCCACTTATCCCGTACACCTGAGTTATGGTAACCTGAAAAACTCCTTCTACCACATTATAAGCGGAAAATGTGTAATGATGGAGGATTTATCTGTCAGATTATCTATATTCTGCGATAAACGGAACCAGACTTATTTGTAAAATCAGTTACCTACTAATCGATAAAAATGAAGAAAATCTACGTTGCTTCAAAGATAAAACAATAATGGCAACAAATCAAAAAGCAGCGATCGATTCCCGTCCATGTCCCTGTTTATAATTTCTATTCGCAAAATACTATGCAGCTTAACTAACCGAAATAAGTAAGTAAATATCAAGACATTCCTAATAAAGTACGTACTAAGAAAAAAATAAGTTAGAAGGCAGAAATTAGATTTTTTTCGTGTAACATCCCTTCCTTTTAGGGTAGCTGTTTAATTTAAGATATCAACAGGTCTCTGTGGTTCCATTTCTTTTTCAATATTTTTCAATATTTTTTTCGATTTTATTTTTCAAGACTAAATAATTATCATTGTAAAAAGCAATCACTTTGTGGTTTGACATATTTAATAAAATAAAATACTTTTATACCAATAACAATCTAGGTAAATTTCTAATTAATTCTAAAGATAAGGACGGCAAATTAAGTCATTCGGGAAATTATAAATTAAATTGTAATAATTGTTCGGCTTTCTATATCGGTAAGACAACACGTAATGTCAATATTAGGATAAAGGAGCATCTTCGTTGCCTCAATAATAACGGTTTTTCAGAATTCGCCAATCACTTGATCGATAAAGATCATACATTCTGTCATAGCACCAGTGCTAACATCTTACATAAAAACGGGCATGGTAACAGACTAAACAATTTAGAGGCGCTAGAAATAAAAAAGCTGTGAAAAGCAAAAGTCATATACTTAATAATCAATTAGGCATATCAAGTAGTCCAATATTAGATTCGTTTCCAATAAACCCTTAAAAAAAAATTCCCAGCGCTCCTTAACACCATGCCAGATGATGCTTTGTTTCTCCAAGTTTATTATTACAAATTATAACACATTAGTCTACCTAATTATCTTTCGGTTTTTCCCATTACTTGAGTGCTTATGTTAATGTATTTTATGGCCTTCTCTGTGTTTGTTATATTTGTATCATGTTGGCTGAAATAATCATAAATCTCGTGGTTTTAAACAAAAAGTATTTTATTTTATTAAATAATTATCTCTCCTCAAATTTAGTTCTTTATATAACAGCAGGTTGTTATGAAGCATCCTACTATTTATATTATTTTACAATGAAGAGATTGAATAAAATATGTGATTGATACTTGACACCAAAACAGTGCCCTTTATTTAACAGTATTCAATTCAATATCTTAATTTTCCATTTATTCATAGATTTTCCCGAAAGTGCATTTAGAATGGAATTTGGTTGTCGATGTGAAGAGCAGTTAACCAAGTGCCTCCGTTCACGGAGATACTTACAAGATACTCGATCCTCGTGCCCGTATCATTCGCGTCGATCGTATGTACCCCCGTACGATTTTGCTGGCGCCCGTTCACGGCGCTACACGGCGCGATACGGTTTCCAAACAGTATCACGATACCGACAGTGCTGATCGCGCGCGACGCGTCGCATTATTTGTGTCTGATATTCGTTTGACGTTTGACAGAATGGCGTCGGAACATGAAAGTAATGTTAGATTTGTTCTGGAAGTGGAAAAAATGCATATTTATATAATTATACTTTACCAGAACACGTAAAAAAGGATTTAGTGGAGAAGGCATGGATTGATGTTGGAAAAAAAGTCATACGACATCGCTTGACAGCGTGTTAACTCCACGGCTGCACGTGAAAAATGATCAAGTTCAGTATATTTCGAATAGCGCCGTGTACGGAGACTAGCATTAAAAAGTAGTATGTTAGCAGGGTACTTGTGGTTTCGTCACAATTGCGTAGATTGTAAATATCTCCATGAACGGAGGGCCTCTGTCTCAGAAATCTGAATCGTAATTAAAAAGAAATGGCAAGCCACTAGTATGTAAGATTTGTCAACCTGTATTATTGTTGACGTTATGAATTGAAAACAGACTTGAAATATAAATATTTTTATCTGAGAAATCTAAAATAATATTTTAAAATTCCGTGTGGGCAGTTTTGAATGACATATTCTAAAATTACTGGAAAATTTACAACGAATATTAAATTGGCCATTTATCAAAACAGTCAATTATATTTTTTTCGTAATCGTAATCAACTTTGTCTATTTGGGTTGGTGTGTAATTTTGAGACAAAATTATATTGTTGTCATGTTGATATAAACATCGATTAGAATACACAATAAAATAAAAATTTCCCAGGTATCGTTGACAAAGCTAAATAATTTGATGAAAATGTATAAGTCCGCTTCACGAATAATACGGAATATTCCTTTTCAAAGTTATACCTATAGTTAGTTTACCTTATAAAATAAATTCTTGTCAAAATAAAAACAAAAGTACCTAATTCGAATTATTCCCGGTACTACTAGTACTGGGGTGAGGTGAAGCTGCCTTTCATCATAATTTAGATATATGTACATCCCAGGTTTTGATTGGTTCACATGGCAAGCGGGGTTTGTCTAACGGGTATGTGTAATTATTTCAATTCCTTTCTTCTGTTATAAATACAGGTTAAAACTTGTCAATAATGCATTCACTTCATAACAACATGAAGAAATGATTGTTTTATATGGCAATAATAATTTTTCTATGATTGGCAGCATTGACTGTCTATGAAAAGTAATATATATATATATGAATATGGCGTAGTACAGTTCGCATATAATAGCGCAAGTGAATTAATTTTAACAAATTAAAATGTAAAGTGCACAAATTGAAAGGAAATTATTCAAAGCTGACAATGAAATTCTGTCAATTACGGATGAAATTATTATTTTTAGATATTATGCAGTATCATTACATTTAAAAATAAATTTTTACTAAGTTTCACCTGTGATTTAGAGAGAAATTACTGTACAAATAATTTTCCATGGGAATGAAAGGATTTTCGGGGATTGAAAAGTATCCTACGTAATTCCCAGTATCCTCCAACTATCCCATTGCAAAAAATAACTGCGACTTGAATCTTTTTCAATTATTATAAGCAATAATTATCAGCCTGAAACACTCATCCACATTGAAAAATCTTCCGAGAAAAGATACATGACGCCAACGGGACTTGAACCCGTGTCCTTCTGATTGCCGGTCAGCTGCTCTCCCAATTGAGCTATGGCGGCTTATCTTGTACCTGCCAAATGATTCAATATAAACTAGTGTTTCATTCAACAATTACTGCTTATTATATTTTTTCCACCTGAAAACAACCAACTTTATTTTTGCGAGAGAAACATTGTTAGTGTTAAATCCTTCGCTAGGTGGCGTCGAGACAAATTATGTCTTCATTTATTGGGGAAATACTTAAACTTGTCAAATATTCATTATTATTTTTAATTATTAAACTAACGTTTTTAAGACAAGATTGTTACCCTTTGTGCTATGCATAGATAATAATACCACTATCCGAGATCTGTAATAAATAAATATATAAAGTGTTTTTGGATAACCTTATTTATTTATTGTTTCTAATTGTTTATTTATTTATGTGCCCTTACATACAGTTTTAACACTGTACTAAGTTTATTGTAAAATAACGTTTTATCTGTAAATATATTTTGACTCGATAATCAAGAGTTCTTATTGAAAATCTCCACCACACACGCAATCTAGTTTACAGATGTGGAAAAGGACTGTAAACTGCAAAGTCCAACCTGGGTTAAATACCTAAACATTACCTCCTTTCCAAACTGGTGACCCCGACGTGATATGAACACGCAACCTTCTGTTCTGGAGTCAGCAGGTTAATTAGTTAATTAAATGGTTAATTAGTCAAGTTTCTGAACTTGTTATGACGCAAGTTTAAATATATTAGTTCCGTAAGTACTTTCTTAAGCTGCGGCTTTAAAAAAAATAATGTTGGCACATTCTTTCGGCTTTTTGTCTATGCGAAGCTCGGGAATCAGTTCAGTTTCGACTTTTTGATTTGCAAGCGGAGAGAGCGGCCCGCTGACAAATCGACTCGTCACCTAATTTTACATAAGATTGTGCTAATCGATCGGGGCAAGTTTGTATCGAGTATACGCGGGCGACATTAGTTATCTAATTTGTGATTCAGAGGATTTAACAATGAATCCTCGTTAAAGCGCGAGTGTGATCGTGTAAGATCGAACGCGGGCCATATTTTGCCGCGTGTTACTGTGGCCGGCCCTTTTGGATAAAATGAGATCGGTAATGATCCGTGTCATCCTTACGTGTAGTAAGGCGTTACGCGTTTAAATACCACATTCCGCGGCCGGCGAACCCTATAGAGAACCCCATTTTACGGAAACACGCCGTTTCCGGGAGAGTGTCGCAACCATTTGAGTAGCAGAATTGAGTACGTAGTGACGAGGAAGCAGAAGGGCGGTCAATCCGCAGAGGGTCATGGGATCCTACCCAAAATAGCCGATCGGTTCCAGGGCCGAGGTCTACCAAAGGTGGAGAGAGTTCAGGGCCTCCCCTTCTTCAGGATCCATCATCAGGCGTCACCGTGAGAGGCCACATGAGCCTACTCCTTCCCAGCTGCAGACGTGTGTAGGTAGATAGAATAGGTTAGGTGGAATCGTTGGTTCCGGTTGAGTCTTTGCCTTGTCATTTTGATTCTGTCACCGTGGTTTTATGTTCAAGATACTTATATTTTTATTCTCACCTACAACCTGGTTTCAATGGTGAAAATCAATTACCAGGAGTGTCATGATTAATATTGCCCCCGCCCTGATGGGAGCGACTCGTATTGACGCGGATTGGCGTCTTAGATTCCTTAGGAATCAAAGTTGATTTGTAGTTTGCGGGAGCGAGTTTAAAATCAGTACCTTGACTTTCATTAAACCTATACCAATAGTGCCCAACGCATCCTGTGTTTATACTTAGCAAACTGTGTATTGCAGATGTGTTCGTATGTTTGAGATAAAAGTATTTTCGATTATTAGGTTAGTAGCAGTTAAATAACACTAGGTATGACTGGAAATAGGAACACTGTAGTGAAATGAAAAGAAAAGGATACAACGTGATGTTTTTTTTTACATTAGGGGTCGTCCATTAATCACGTGGTGTTTTTTTAGCAACTTTTCAACCCACCCCTGGTGATACGTGGTGAGGTTTTTGCCCATTTTTACTCAAATTCAGTATTTTTTCAAATGTTTCTGGCTTTCACTCCTCAAGGGTGTTCTAGGCCATCATTTCATATTATGGAGAGAGAAAAGGTGAATTATATATTAGTTTTGCTTAAATATGCAAATTTCATAACCCTTTGGAAGAACGAAGTCGAGTCCAGACATAGAAGAGATGAGATGTAGAATGGAGGGGAGGGAATTTCAGATAAGTCTTGACAGAGGATATTTGATAAGAAAGGGACAACAAATTAGGGTTGGCTCATATATATTTAATTTATAAAAGTGATCCTACTTCTTCTTCTTTTTCTTTGCCACTTCCCACTTTAAGTGGGGTCGGCTCTCCTAATCAATCTGCGCCAAGACGACCGGTCTTGGGTTGTTGGATTGGGGACCTTTTCTTACATTAACTTCACACACGAGTCCCGGGAAAACTATTTTTCTTCAGGGCGTATGTCATTTTTGGGGATGGTGTAAGGAGAGTATTTATAATGAAAGGAAGAAGAACAAATCTGCGAAGGAAAACGGTATGAGGGTAGGTAGGAATCTGGGGTCAAGGTGCCCAGGAGTGACGGACTAATGAATCCCTCCCACCCCCCATTTTAAAGAAATTTGTATTTTTTTTAACATTAGCTTAAAACAGGAGGTCCTGAGGAAATATAATTTTTCTCAGGGCCTATGTCATCTTAGGGGATGCTGGGTGTAGGGTTTTTTATGGAAATGAAGAAGGGGAAGTTCTGAGAAGGAAATAGATATGAGGGGTAGTTAGGAATCTGAGGGTCAGTGTGTCCAGTAGTGACGGGCGTATGAATCCATCCCTTCAACCGCGATTCTGGCTGGAGGTCAACCAGTCCTTTCCGATCCGGCCCGCCACGCAGCAGACACATAGGTATATCCTAGTAAGACACTGGTATATCCTAGTGAGACAGGCATAAGAAACCCAATGTAAATATACTTTTTTATAGATAAATACATAAATAAAAAATAAAATAAAATAAATAGGCCGCCAAGACCTTGACAAACCTCACCGCAATGAACCCGAGAACCCCTGCTAAGTCATCAGATTGTAAGTAATATTTTTTTAACAACTTTTTTTAATAAAAATTTCATTGTAATTTTTTAGTAATTTTTCTTTAGTAATTCTTTAGAATTTTTTTAGTATCTAACCATGATAATATATAAGTTTTTTTTTTTAATTAGAAAATTATTTTAAGAATAAATTCTATTATTTGAAACGTCTTTTGTTTATATTTCTTAGGGTTAATCTTGAAAATTAAAGTCGTGATTGGAGATTCTTCATGTGTCTACACTTTTCAAACATACAATTATAATATCCGGTGATTTTTCACGAGTCTGTGCAAGTTATATAATAATTTCAAATGGGCGCATGTGTAACAGATTGGATGCATTACAAAAAACAGAGTTGAAAAGGATTAAAAATGTTTTCGAGCCAGAAAGAAGCTTACTGACAAATATTGTTGTCACCAATCATTTTATTTGCACAACTGATCCTACCTGATTTTTTGTCAAAAATTCGCACGATTTCTGACAGTAAGTGACAGCTTAAGATTGTAATCTTTATCATTGTGATTTCTAAAATATATTTATTAAAAAAACTGATAAGTAGGTGCCTAGTGCCTACCTAGCAAGAAAAGTATTACCCAATGATTGAATCAATTCATTTTTTATCTTGTTGTATCACGTGTATTTTTTTTAGTACACAGTATTTTGGGTTCCATGACAGTTCATCCTGCGACAATTCATCCGGCGACAGTTCATCCTGCGACAGTTCATCTGGCCGACAGTTCATCCTGCCGACAGTTCATCCTGCCGACAGTTCATCCCGCCGACAATTCATCCGGCGACAATTCATCCGGCGACAATTCATCCTGACAATTCAACCTAACCAAACCTAACCTAACCTAACCCAACCCAACCCAACCCAACCCAACCCAACCTAACCTAACCTAACCTAACCTAACCTATAAGTATAAGTATGTCGAATTTTGTTATTCACGCATGCTTCTTCGGAGAGTCGAAATTATTGTTAGTAAAAATATTTTTACAGCGGATTTCCACTCAAGATGCCTTCAGATATAAGTATATCGATTTTGGTTGTACGGCCGTATATCCTCTTTGAATACTTACTTAATAAAAATCTTCTAAATGATCAGGCAGGATGAATTGTCGCCGGATGAATTGTCGGCGGGATGAACTGTCGGCAGGATGAACTGTCGGCCGGATGAACTGTCGCAGGATGAACTGTCGCCGGATGAATTGTCGCAGGACGAATTGTCGGGTCACCGTATTTTGAAATTTTCAGAATAATATCACGAAAAATAAATACACGTGATATCTCATTATACCCCCCCCCCCCTTCCGTCGTGATATTTCGTGATTTTTTCCGAACCCCCCCCCCCCTTTCGAGCCTCACGTGATTAATGGATGACCCCTTAATTCCACACAGGAGGCCCTGAGGAAAATTATTTCTCTCAGGGCCTACGTCATCTTAAATATTGTGTGGAAGAGTCTTTTTAAGAAAAGGAAGAAGACGATGTTCTAGGAAGGAAAAAAGGCATGAGGGATGGGTAGGAATGAATCTCTGATGAGTAACGAATATACTCATCCCCCCAAGATGCAACGCGATGTTGTATCCAAATTATAAAGTGATTAATTTTTGGTGTATTATGAGACACATGTGTCACATCTGCCCTGATGATGAACACTGAACGTTGGCTAAAGAAGGATGTAGCGCAACAAGGCATAATACCCCAAAAATAAATCACAACAATTGAAACTTATTGATTTAATATTAAACGTTTTTCATGGAAGACTTAAAGACCGCGATAGTCTATCCTCACATTATTATTACTTGATTGAAAATCTGAAATATTAAATAAATATTTATTTTTATAAAAAAATAATAAACATCGTGCGGGTTCACCTTTATTATTCGATAAACTCGGAGCTTTGGATGTTCTCTAGAGATAAGAAAACAAAGAATTTGAAAGTAAAGGTAATAAGAAAACTTCATCGGGAAATTTCCTTCCAATCGGATTTGCTTAAAAGCCTTTCTCAACTTTCTGCTTCTTAATTTGTTCTTTTTATTTCACGAATTAAAAATGTATTTTCATTGGATTTTTGACGGATTTCTCTCGCGTAGTTTAGAAAGAAAATAAGTACTAATAAAAGTAGAGAGTAAAAAAATCAATCAAACAAAGTTAACTTTTGGAGAGGTAATTCTATTGGTGACTTTTTTATTTGTGTCAGGTATGACAAAAATAAAATAAAAAAGCGAACTTTCTATTGAGATGTTTTATTTTTTATGTAAATTGTGTTTCGAAATAAAATGACGCACGAGTTATATATTATGAAAACGGTTAGTAATTCTCCGATTCATCAATATAAAAGGTTAAAAAAACCAGGCATATAATTCTACGTATTTTTGGAGAAAATGATTAGAATTTCATGTTTAAAAAAATATCAACCAAAGAAACCGTTTTGTTTTTGTACCATAACACGTCTATTTTCAATTTTCGACCTAGTTGTTCTATCTCTTGGGCCGGATAGTGGCCAGTTTTAGAAAAACGCGTGGGTGTGCATTAGCGTGTGTCAATTATTTCAACTTTTGAATTCAGAAACGCCCGGGGTCTCTAAAGTTGCATCTTGCAAAGAAAATGAAAACTGCATTCAAATTTATTTTTTTTAAAATGGTTATTAGCCCGCTAAAATGCATTGAAAATCAGAAAACAAACCTAAAACCATTTTTTTTTAATTTTTAATAAATTTTTTTTTTCAGTAATCTAATTTTTTAACGTTTGTTTATTGTTTATTATTATTAAAACCAACACGTCACTTATGTTAAAATTTTTTTTTTTGGTTCTTTGTACTGCAGTTATGTAATGAAAAATAAGTTTGGTATAAAATATAAAATATTAACCCTTTGTTTTATTTTTTTTCCAAATCACGAAATCTATTTTTTGTCGAAACTTCCGGCCATTTTAGCGGGCTAATAGTGAACAATAATTTCATTTATTTTTACGTTTTCGAATAGCTACAGATCATACGAAACTTTTGAGACCCCGGGCGTTTAAATATAAGGCCATTTGTTTTCTCTCTATGGAGAGCGACACACGCTATTGTGCATTATGCGTATGCTTGAGTACCACCAAATGCATTGTCATGGACAACGATTCTATCCGCCGAGTTTCAGCTTGATCAGATATTTACATTAATATTTACAGTACCTAAACATTGATTTTATTCATGTAATTTTATGTACGCGTATGCTTACGAGTGTGTTTAACCCCTCAGGTCTCGGGCCTGTTTTGTCATGAGGACAAAATATTTCCGCTTTGCAATAAAATCGAAATTAATGGAATATTTCTGAACGCACCCGAAAAATAAAAACTGTTATTGAATGGTGATGAAATACGCTTTTAAATTTTATTGTTCGAAATAAACATATAATTTTGGAAATATAAACATTATGAATGCAAACATAGAAAAGTTTTAAAAATGGTTCACCTTCCTTTTTTTAACTAAAATTACCGATAACGAAAAAAATATAAACTTATACCTGCGCGTTTTATTAGGAAAGTGTATTATAAAAGTTTTCGTCAACTCACCTTTTCGTGGTTTCATGTAAAAATAATGATTTAAAAATTTCCAAAATTTCATAAAATTTTTTCAAATTGCGGTCTGAAATTTAGGTTTCGTAAAGGTATACATTTTAATTATTTTGTTGTTGATGTTAATACAAAGCGTGGTATTTTCTCTTTCTAACACCGTTTGAATCATAATTCTAACCATGTTAGTAATAGAGATACAACGATTTCTGTGAGACATACGAGTATATGAGTTGTGCCTTTGTGTGTGTATGCATATTGGTACGTTGCTGGAGTTATCTAAGTATTTTATGCCCTTGAATTGTAGTTACTTGAAATGTTATTCTTTTATATCTATTTTATATATTACGGCTTCTAGTTATTTGTGTGTTTGGTGTTATAATTAATAACGTAAAATTGACCTGCTGACAAACTGCTTTTCTAATTTAGTGGATGCTTATAATTAACAAAAAAAAAACAAAAAACCCAAAATAAACTTATTTTTTAATAATATTTTCGATCGATTTCAATTTTATCTACTTGGCTCTTTGATATGGTTTGGTTTGATAACTCGAAGTTAGTAGACATTTATCCCAAAAGCCGCCCAATTACGTCGCTGCCAGGCAATAATACTTCAAAATAGTACATCAAAGATCCATCTCGTAAGCCTGAAATCACTTCCTGCCCATCTCCGTCCCCTTGAGGTCATTACGAATTTAAATCTACATAATAGTATTCATTGCCAATTACAATAGGCTGAATCAATTGAGATACAATATACTAGATGTCTCCTTTACTAGCTAATTTGGACCTCAGAACAAAATGAGTAAATTTTAAAACTACGCTAACCAGTTTTTAAAGCACCAGATTTTATGTCCGGGTTAAATCTTCCCCACAGGAAAGACTAAACCCTTTCACACACTTTTCCACAAATGATCATCTAGTGAATGAATTATGCGAAACAATGGATAGTAAATGTTTGGACGTACTTTGTGTGACAGAGAGTATGAAAAAAGAGAGCGGTACGATGATGCAGCACAACGATAAACTTGTCATCTGGTCTGGGAGACCAGATACGGAGAGGACTTGTCAGGGTGTTGCAGCGTTACTGTCTCCCAGAATGGTTGAATGCATGTCGCAATATGAATGTGTAAGTCCGAGAATAATGTGGATCCGATTCAAAATTGGTTTGACAAGGGTGTTTCTGGTTATTTGCTATGCTCTTGTTAATTCTGAAAGCGACGAAGTGAAAGATGATTTTTGGACTGGTGTGAACGATGTAATGAGATTAAAAAATGAGAATGAAAGGATCATAATGGCGGGCGATTTGAATGGGTGGGTGGGAATTAGACGTGACGGATTTGATTCAGCTTTAGGTAAGTTCGGGGATGAAAGAACGAATGACAATGGGAATAGAATACTTGAAGTATGTTTAGAGTGGAACCTGTTTGTATCGAATACTTTTTTCGATCACAAATGTGTCCACCAATATACTTGGGAAAGAGGAAATGAAAGATCAATAATTGACTTTGTGGTGATTGACTCTAGGTTGAGAGCCGTTACCGAAGACACAAGAGTGTTCAGGGGGGCGGAGGTTGAAACTGACCACTTTCTGGTGGTGTCGAGAGTAAACCTCTTTCGCGGCTGGCGCTCTAAAGTGAAAACGATATCAACTCCAACAAGAGTCAAAGTAGAAAAACTGCAAAACATTAATGTCAGAAGTGAGTATGAGAATTGTGCGGAGATAAGATTGAATGAGAAGGAAATGGATGGTCTAAGCATTGATGAAACATGGAACCACATAAAGGTGAGTCTTTGTGAATCTGCTAGGGATGTATGTGGAATAAGTACGCAAGGTAGGAAGAAAGGTGATGTATGGTGGGATGACGAGATCAAAGCTCTGGTCTCAGAGAAGAATAAAGCATGGTTACATCTGATAGCGGCTGGCACTGCTTCTAGCGAAGAGAGAGATAGAGCGAAAGAAGTTTATAAGGGATGTAAGAAAAGAGTAAGTGTTGGAGTGAAAGAACGAAAGAAACGCCTGGAAGAGAAAGAGGGAATAAAAATGACAAAACACTTCCAAGAAAACGTTAAACTGTTTTGGAAGGAGGTCAAAAGGTCCCGGGGTGGTTCAGAGAACGGAAGCCTGAAAGTCATAAAATCGAAAGATGGAAGAATGTTGACGAATGAGGAAGAAATAAAAGAGAGATGGATGAAATATTTTGAGGAGGTCTTCGAAAGCAACCCGGATGATAGTGAGGCCAAATCGGGTATGAACGATGACGGAGTGAATGTTACCAAAATCAGCGTGGATGAAATAAAAAAATCGATAAAATGCATGAAGAATGGTAAGGCTGTTGGTTTCGACAATATTGCTGCCGAATACTTTAAAGGAGATAGTCATATTATTCTCACATGGTTGTGCAAACTTTTTAACCAGTGTTTAGAGGAGGGTTACACGCCATTAGATTGGAGAAGGGCTGTAATCATGCCGTTATACAAAGGTAAAGGGTAACGTATGGATTGTGGGAATCATAGGGCTATAAGCCTGCTAAGTTCAGTCGGCAAGCTGTACGGAAGAATATTGATTGAAAGGGTAAGAATGGAAACAAAGGATAAAATATGGGATGTGCAAGGTGCCTTTATGAGTGGAAGGGGATGCATGGACCAGATTTTCTCCTTGCGTATGCTCACTGAGAAGTTTCTGGCGAAAAACCAGAAACTTTTCTGCGCTTTTGTAGATCTACAAAAAGCATACGACCGAGTCGACAGGAAAAAGTTATGGAAGGTGTTGTCCAAGTATGGAGTGAATACAAATCTTATACAGGCAATTGCATCTCTGTACGAGGGAAGCGTTGCGTGTGTTAGGGTGAACGGTGGTTTTACGGGGTGGTTTGACATCACAAAAGGTGTCAAGCAAGGCTGCGTAATGTCACCATGGTTATTCAATCTATACATGGATAATTGTATGCAAGAATTGAAAGAGGTGGGATTGGGCGCGAAATTGGGTAATCTGAAAGTATGTTGCCTGTTGTATGCTGATGATGCGGTGCTGATTTCTAATACTATGGAAGATCTACAGTCTCTCGTATCAAGGATGAATGAAGTATGTATGAAGAATGAGTTAATGATGAATGTAAGTAAGTCTAAAGTCATGGTGTTTGAAAGAGAGAGTACGAAAACAGTATGCAACATAGTTGTGAATGATGAATACTTGGAGCAGGTGGATGAGTTTGTGTATCTGGGTAGTGTGTTTACGAGAGATGGGAAGGCTGATAGAGATATTGAAAGAAGGGTGAATGCCGGTAACTCCATTAATGGTGGACTGAATGCCGTTGGCGCTAATAAAAAACTGTCAAAAGAAGCGAAGCTAGCAGTCCACAATGGAGTCCTGGTACCTACCCTGATGGATGGCAGTGAGGCATGGAACTGGCAGAGGAAGGATGAAAGTAAGCTGAATGCTGTTGAAATGAGATCCCTGAGACGTATGTGTGGTAAAACAATGTATGATCGTGTGAGAAATGTAGATATCCGCAAAGAATGTAAGGCTGATATAAGCATAATGAGTAAGATTAAGAAAGGGACCCTCAGATGGTTTGGGCATGTAGAACGAATGAACGAAGAAAGTAGTGTAAGAAGAATATACGACGCGAATGTGAATGGTAGAAGAAGTCGGGGACGCCCGAGGAAGACGTGGCACGATCAAGTGAATCAAATACTTGAGTCGCGCCATGTCAAAAGTCAGAACAATAGAAGAGAATGTATGAGACGATGTATGAATGTGAGTGAGGCAAAGAGTATGTGCCAAGACCGAGTTGTTTGGCGGTCCGTCCTCTCTGCCTACCCCTGCGGGGAAACGGCGTGATGGTTAGTTAGTTAGTTAGTTATCATCTAGTCAAATCACGCCACGCAATTGCAATATATAAGTATAATAAATACAAAATAATACAAGAACAACATGTCAACCCAAGGGACCAAATGGGAAAATAATTCACCGACTCCGGATATTTTCACATCAGAGGGTTCGGCTCGGTGGAACTCCTAATTGGACCTATAAATCCCACTGATCCCTCAATATAAATATTTAAAAATCTTTTGTAATCCTATATGTATTTAAAATGACTGATTTTTGCATTTTTTATATAAATTCTTTGACAAATCTAATATGCCTAAATTTTGAATGAGAGAGCTAGTACAATGCCAGTAGCCGAAATAACAAATGGTAATATTTTTATAGTCTGAGAATGCCAAATTCTTTTAATCTCATTTCCTAAATCTGTGTATTTTCTTATTTTTCCAGAAACAGTTTTGTGAATATTGCAGGAATTTGGATAACGACATCAATGATATAAGTTATTTTTTTAAATTTTGTCATGCAAAACTATATTAGGTGTTATGACTAATTGTTTTGTCTGTTAGTATAGTTTTATCATAATATATTTTATAAAATTCATTTTCTAAATGAATTTTTCTCATATTCATAATATGGAAGGTACTATATTACGGCAGTAAATCAACTTATGTTTAATTACCAAACTTTGGTGAATTATTTTTAAAACCTGATAGTGCCTAAATGTATACTCGGACGGCGCTAATACAGAACATCCCGATACAATATCTTCTACAGTTTCCGGAAAAGCCAAAAATTTTCTACATAAATCATCAATTTGATTTATATCTTTGATTAAATGCTTCCTATAATTTTTAGTATTGATGACTCTATCTTGAATGGCAAGCATAAATCCTTCTATTTCTGCGCTCAACTCTCCAATACTCTAATATTTGTTTGACGAAAGTTTGTCAACAGACGTTTGGTTGATATAATTGAAGTGTTTTGCGTGAATAATTTTATTTGACCAGGAATATAATAATTCCTGGTTAGTATTTATAAGAATGTTGGCATTCTCGACATATAAATTTAAAGGTGTAATGTTTCTATCTGCCTTGCAAATTATTTTGCGCATTTCTGAACAGCTTTCCTATGGAAAATATTTCTAAGCATTTCTACCTGATTGTGTTTCAAAGAAATTATTTTGACTACACCTCTACCTCCTAAATTTCTAGGTAAATTAATTCGTTCAGCCTTTCCTATGGTTGTGTGTGGTAAGAGCGGCTCGTGATTAAAAGTGACGTGTCTCATTTGAGCCAGCTCGGCTCAATGCTGTCCCCAAAGTATCGTAAAACTCCGCTCAATGTCGAACTAAGATTTCCTAATTAATTTACGCATTCTGTGAACATTTTTAATTGGAGCGTTAATATCTATGCACAATACCAATATCAATTTTATTAGTATATGTAGTAGTTATTAACACTACAAAGGTTTCAAACAATAAATATTATCCACTAGTAAATTTTTATACAACAGTCTACCTCATAATAATCATATACCAAGTAATAATAATCAACCTTACCAATGGCGTAGAATCCTGTACATCAATAATTTCTCTCAAAAAAGTGTTAAAAATCTCCCATCAGAAATCAAACCAGCATTTTACACTAATAATAATATAGGCAAACTTTTAATGAACGGTAAGGATAAGGAAGACAGTCTATCTAACTCGGGAGTTTATTCACTTCAATGCAGCAACTGCCCATTTTTTTATATTGGTAAAACAGCGCGCAACATAAACACCCGTGTCAAAGAACATCTTAGATGTTTACACAGCTCTGGATTTTCAGAATTTGCAAACCACTTGATCGAAAACGATCATAAATTTGACAAAAACGCTGGCGCCAAACTTATTCATAAAAACAATATCGGTATAAGGTTGGATAATTTAGAGGCACTTGAACTTGGGAAAGCCATAAACACTAATAGCAAGGTAGTTAATAACCAACTAAATTTAAATAAAAGTCCCATACTAAGATTGTTCCCTATTGATAAAGAACACGTCCGTTCCCTTCCCAATTCTCCACCTATGCCTCCTTCTTCTTCCTCCACTTGACGAGTCCAGCCCATTTTTGGTAAACTATATATTATAACACAAATGTAACCTAATGTTAGTAGAGTATTATACTGCCCTGATGAAGCTACGGTTGTAGCGAAACCCGGTCGGCATAAAGTATAAAAATAAAAATGGTGTTTACAAAGTTACTGTTTTATTTTAAATTACAATAATTTAGTTTAAATGAAACAAATTACTTTGTATAACCCACTATATGTACACCTAATCTATATTATCGACATGTTTCGAAAACAAAGTTGTCTTCGTCAGGATATAGCTTAATCTCTTATCCTAACGAAGAAAATTTTGTTTTTCAAACATGTCGAAAATATAGATTATTTAGTGGTATATACGAAGTAATTTGTTTTAATTTAATTAAATAGCGTCACAAAGTGAATTCGCCAAGTTTGAAGAAACAATTATTTTGATTTAATTCGTTTTTTTTCCACGGATAAATTTATTTATTGATTAACATCCTTTGTCGGGTCTTTCACAAATGAATGGTAAGAAATGTAATCTAATATAATCTAACTAATGTGATCTTGATTTATACTGGAATTCTTGAATTTCAATACCTTGAGACCTTGCGCCCTTGTGGTGATTTTTCACAAAAAACCGCGCTATATAAATTAGCCAAATATTATTATATTACCGATACTATGACCAAATGTAATTGAAATTCAGTGTTAAAGCTATTTTTTTTTTACAATCTAGTCAATTCCACAACACTGTTTAAATTTGAAAAGCACTCCAGTCCGCTCCGTTTGTTCACCAGTGGCGCGTCGAAGAGCTTTCGAAGATAATTTCCCAAGTTTTTCCATTATATTGAAAAAGTTGTTCGGCCGCTTATTTAGTTCTCGTTCCTGCCGAGTTGTCGATGGCGCTGATGGTAATCGCCTTTACATTGTCATAGCTCAAACAGCCGTGTCAATTTCGGAAACAACTTTACATATTTGGTCCAGTCAATATAGCATAAAAAATGGAAATTCTTTGCAAAAGGTCGGTAAGTTTTAAGTTTAAGGTATATACTTGGATTGTCACAGTTATGATAAAACCAAGTTTTCGTACTTGGCGAACCCCCGCGGCGAAACCCGGCAAAAACGCAGACGCATCCGCCGCCAAGACCCGGACAAATCTCACCCAGTGAACTCGGGCAGCCCTGCAAATCACTTGATCTTGATCAGGAGAGCCAGGTAACCCAACCTTATCCAACCTGAACTAACCTAACTTAACCTAATCCAATCCAATGATCCTCGCTACAGCCCTTAAAATTGAGGATGGTGTTTCATTAATATTGTCGTTTGCGCAAATAAATATGTTTTTGGGAAATGTCCACCCTATAAGAGATATTATATGCATCATGAAATGATATTACATTGTACATTACATCTAGACTCGCCATTGTCTCACAAATTAAAGATGGAATGTGGGAAGTAAGAAACATTAATATATAATACACGCGGATACACGCGTCCCAAAAAGAATTTTGACTGGACACCCAGGTGGAAAGAGAAAAGTGGGAAGACCCAGACTGAGGTGGGAAGACGAAGTAAGAGGGGATGCAGCACAGCTTCTCCAGGTACCAAATTGGAAGACAGCCGCTGAGGACAGGAGGAGTTGGAGGCGACTGTTGCAGGAGGCCAAAGCTCGATATGGGCTGTAGCGCCATCGAAGAAGAAGAAGAAGAAGAAAAATTCACGGTAAAGCAAGTAAATTCTTAATTCAAAAGTTATTCATGTATGATAAAGATATATTTTTTATATTTATTTAATATAGATATATAATATGTGTACAGTGGTGTTATATAAATTACATATCGGTACAGAAATTATTCAAAATTGCAATCTCACCGAAGAAGAAGCTAGTTCTTGTGCTTGATGAGCGAGTTACACTAATTATAACAGAAATAGAATAACATTATGCAATAGGTAAGTATATAATAGGAACAATTAAAACTTCAAGATCATCTATTTGTGAAGGCATATATAGGATACGGTTACATACTAAAATATTGTGCACTTAAGAAAAATTCGAAAAATCTAAATAAAAAAAGAGATGAATATAGATTGATTATAAATAGAAAGAAAGAGAAAAACAGGCTATTATTTAGTTAATTATTCCTGATGAAATGTATCTTCAGCTTGAGTTTCAGTTTATTGATGTCTTTGGTTTTTTTTTTAATTTCAATCGGAAGGTTGTTGAAAATCTTTATTCCTAAATAGATATAATTGTTTTGCATTAGTTTGGTATTAAATTTTGGTATTTTGATGTTGTCTTGATATCTTTTTGATTGATGGGTTTCAAATTTTTTGATGATATTATCTTTGTAAATTTGGATAATTGCGTTTTTCTTGAAGATGTTCTCTACTCAAGGCACCGTGAAATCTGCGAAAAGCGTTTCTGTTGGATAAGTGGAGGGTTTCTTTAGGATTACTTTAATGATTAGCTTCTGGATCACTTTGATCGGGGTTAGAATATTGTTGTATAACCCCCCCATCCAATAATTCCATATTGAATTAATGACTGGAAAATAAAATAAAACCATACTAAAAAATGTGTGTATGAAAGACATAGGCATAGGACCGGGCGCCGTTTTCGCATCTCCGCCGATAGCTACATTCCATATCACTGGTGTGACTGAATACTAAGCTGAATACGGAATGTTCTATTAGACGTACTATTGTCCCAAGTTGTCTTTCTTATACTCATTTGTTGCTACAATTTCTAACTCACATTCTGTAATGACGTTAAAATAATTGTAATTGTTTTGATAATAATAAATAACTTGCGTGTATTTACAAATGATAAGTTATTCCTTGACTTTTACTAATGTTTGCCGTGTAATGGGAACATTTTCTCATCAGACCCGAGGGCGTTTTTGTACTTTTTTAAAGCAATTTACTTACTGGAAGGACAACGACCTTACGCGACGCGAAAAAATACTAAAACGCAATTGGCATGCAGTTAGCAATGCTTTCTCAGAAGTGGTAGAAGTGTTCACAATAATCAAAGTTAGGCATGATAATATTCGTCTGCCTGGTTTCTATATCATATTTGACTACAGATTCTTAAGTACGAGTACTTACTTAGATATCTGTAATATCAGACTGAAGAGTGATAGTTATTATATTAAATAAATCATTTTATTCAAATTTTTTTAATCCAAAACTATTATTAAATATTTGACTGACAGCCCTGAAATAACAGAGCTAATTAGCAATACCTGCTTAGTTATTCCAAACAAAGTTAACTTTGAAGGTAACAATAAACTCTATACAAATTTACTCTATTTAGTGACTATAAATACTTGATGTTAACAACATAAAATGCTGGGATTTATAATTCGTATAGCAAAACCCTTCCACAACATAAACACTCTCTATTCCCATTTACACCTCGTATATTCGCCCGCATTTGGAACACTGTACACCGATCTGGACTCCTTTATACCAAGCCCACATTGATAGAATAGAAAGAATTAAAAAAAAATAAACACATAAATTATGAACTAAACTTACCCTTCTCAAATTATACTGAATCCATTAAATTTTACAATTTCAAATCCCTCCAAACACGACGTCTAATTTTTGATCAAATCCTATTGTTTAAAATTCTAAATAATGGCCTGGACTCACCAGAACTTACCAATTTAATACATTTTCATATTCCGCCAAGATCAACCCGACAATCCGATTTATTGTATTTACCATCATGTAGAACAAATATTAGAAAAAAATCCCCAATTCCTAGCGTATGTGCACAATATAATACAAAATTTCACAGTATTGACATTTTTAGTAATAACCTAAAGAAATATCGATATGAAGTAATGCGTACGACCGATTATTAATATGATAGTGTGGAATGTATCGGGAGCATCTCCTATCCTTTTCCTATATTCCCCTTCCTCTCCCCTTCCAATAACCCAAAATTAATTTTAGGATATTAAAACTTCATTTCCGATCTACTTGGATGGCTTGACTTCAGTTCACTTGCATATTTATCACTGTATATTATGTGGGCGTCCCCTAGCGTTTGTCCCCTCGGTCATATCCTCCATTATGGCATGCAAGAGGCCTTCTTGTCTTATTGCATGGCCGATCCATCTTGCGCGCCTTTCGGACAAGATCCTGAGCAGGTGCCTTCCTCCTTCGATTCTTTGGAGAACCTCCTCATTTGTGATGTGGTCTCTCCAGGAAATTCCTAGTAGTCTTCTATAGGACCACATCTCAAAAGCCTCTAGTCTCCGTTTATCTCTTTCGGATAGGCACCATGTTTCGCAGCCGCACATCAAGATACTCCATACATGGGTCTTGATGAGGAGTATTCTCAGTTTCAGGTCTATATTATTCGATTCTATTATTTTCGACCTTTTATTGAATGCAAGCCTAGCCTGGGGTATACGGCTGTCGACCTCGCTCTTAAACCGACCGTCCCATGTGATTTTGCTCCCGAGGTAGACAAACTCCTTGGTGTTCTTTAGTGGAACTCCTGACATCTCTACTCTCATCTGATGTTGCGTTCGGCCTACAGTCAGCAGCGAGTACCTGGAGGACCTGCTGGTGGACGTGCGCTGCTTATCATATGCAGACTTCAAAAGAGCCGCACAAGACAGGGAAGAGTGGAAGAAACGAATAGATGAAATTGCTGCAAACCAATCCCAGGATTGAAACCAGAGAGAGATTATGTAAAAGCTGCTTGTTTCTTACAAATAAATATATAAACATTTCTAACAAGTCCCCTTCATTTACATATTTTTATTCTACTTAAATAATATGTTCTCTGTTATTACTACATTGATATTATTTTTTTAGTACAGTAACAGTAGTTTAGTAACACGTAATAGCATCCTGTACCTAAATAATTGCTATTATCATTCATATTTTATTTAATGTACAGTCTAATTTTGTTATAATTGTAATACTAATACCCTCCTGTGTACCACTGTGTAATCTCATGTTTCACTTGCATGTAAAAGCCATTCTATGGCGTTTAAATAAATAAATAAAACGATGAAATCGAAGATCATATAATTGCCTTCTCTCCTGCTTATACTACTATGAGATTTCTACCACGCGTCTATATAGGTATATTATATATTACCCCATTGCATCGAAGTCAATAAATAACAAATATTTTAATTATTATGAACTGGAAACGAATGCAGTACCTAGTTATAAATTGAGTGCGATGGAATCAAGTTTTGCATAAAGTACTCTCTCTCTCTGGTTTCAATCCTGGGATTGGTTTGCAGCAATTTCATCTATTCGTTTCTTCCACTCTTCCCTGTCTTGTGCGGCTCTTTTGAAGTCTGCATATGATAAGCAGCGCACGTCCACCAGCAGGTCCTCCAGGTACTCTCGGCGTGGGCGTCCCCTAGCATTTGTCCCCTCGGTCATACCCTCCACTATGGCATGCAAGAGGCCTTCTTGTCTTATTGCATGGCCGATCCATCTTGCGCGCCTTTCGGACAAGGTCCTGAGCAGGTGCCTTCCTCCTTTGATTCTTTGAAGAACCTCCTCATTTGTGATGTGGTCTCTCCAGGAAATTCCTAGTAGTCTTTTATAGGACCACATCTCAAAAGCCTCTAGTCTCCGTTTATCTCTTTCGGATAGGCACCATGTTTCGCAGCCGTACATCAAGATACTCCATACATGGGTCTTGATGAGGAGTATTCTCAGTTTCAGGTCTATATTATTCGATTCTATTATTTTCGACCTTTTATTGAATGCAAGCCTAGCCTGGGGTATACGGCTGTCGACATCGCTCTTAAATCGACCGTCCCATGTGATTTTGCTCCCGAGGTAGACAAACTCCTTGGTGTTCTTTAGTGGAACTCCTGACATCTCTACTCTCATCTGATGTTGCGTTCGGCCTACAGTCAGCAGCTTTGTTTTGTCTTTATTTATCTTCATGTTGTAATTGTTTTGAAGAATGCTTTGCATGTTTGTTAAGGCCTCTTTCGCTTCTTCTTCGCTTTCAGCGACCAAAGCAATATCGTCAGCAAACCTTATCATATCCACCTTTTGCCCTTCACACCTTTACATCTTTAAACCTTTTCTGTGACTCATTCTCTCTCTCAAGTCATCAATCGCACTTTGTATATAAGCGTTAAAAAGAATAGGTGACAGAGAGCATTCCTGTCTCACCCCTTGTCTTATACTGGCTTCTTTTGAATCATTGTCACATCTAATTATAGCGGCCTCATTCTTGTATAGCGCCTGGATTATTCGTCTATCTCTATATTTGATGTCAATTCTCTTCAGAATCTCGAAGAGTCTTTTCCATTCAACTTTGTCGAAAGCCTTCTCCAGGTCTATGAATGCGATGAATGTGTTTTGGTTTCTTTTTATTCTTTTTTCAAGTAGTATTCGTAGCGACAGTATTGCTTCTCTGGTTCCTACACCTCTTCTAAAGCCAAACTGGTCTCCGGAAAGGATGTTTTCTACTTTTGGTTCGATTCTTTTTAGAATGATATTAGTCAATATTTTTGAGGCATGGGATATTAGGCTAAGAGTTCTGTGCTGTTCACATTTCGTCGTGCCCGCCTTCTTTGGTAATGCGACAATTAGGCATTTCTCGAAATCCTCTGGTATCTTTCCAGTCTTATACATTGTCTGTATCATTTTAAACAGGGCATCTATAGTTCCTTTTCCTGCTGGCTTAATTAGTTCAGCCGGAACGTCATTGATTCCGGGTGCTTTCCCGTTTTTGAGATTTTTCAGTGCGAGGTCAAACTCTTCTCTAGTGATTGGATCTCCCAAATCATCTGCGTCTACCTCATTTTCTCTTTCTATCAATGTTTCGTTGTCATTATTTCCCTTTCCATTGTACAGCGTTTCGAGATATCTTTTCCATCTCTCTCCTATTTGGTGATTTTCGAAAAGTATTTTGCCATCTTCTCCTTCTATTGCATTACCCTTTCCAACTCTCATCCCAAAGAAGTCTTTCACCGCAGCGTGAGCTCTTTCTACATTTCCTCTCTTGAGGTCGTCATTTATCTCATCGCATTTATTCTGGTAGAATGTTTCTTTGGCTATTCTTGATTCTCTATTTATTTGGTTTCTCAGCACTTTGTATTTCTCTTGTGATTCAGTTCTTTTATCATTTTTGAGCTCTCTTCTATCCTTTATCATATTTAAGATCTCATCGGTTATCCATTCCTTCCGTGCTTGGGGTTTTTCCTTGCCTATAGTTTCCTCTGCCGTAGTTATAATCTTCGTCTTTATCACTTTCCAGATCGTACATCTGATGGTTAATCTGGCAGTGAGGCGAATAAAATCCCTTAAGCATAGTATGTGGTTAAACCATGCATAACTGAATTCAAAATGATGAGAATGCATTGGACGAATGCAAAACCGTAGTAAGCGTTTTTAACAAGATCATGAAAGGCAGGTTGCAAAAAGGAGGACATATTCCTCTGAAGGAATCGATAATGACGCAGGACAAAAATAAAATATGATGGTCAGATGGGTAAAATAAGAAGTTAGTTCACGAGTGAACGATAAAGATGTTCAAATACTTAAGTTAGGCGAATCCAAAATTTTGGCTTTTAATAGTTTTCTTCAGAACTGTTCACAAACAAAAGGCAAGGTGCGAAAAAGCAAATATTCGTTGACGTTATGGATTGGATAATGATGCAAGAGAGAAATAAAATATGATGGTGAGTCGGGTGAAAAAAGAACTTCTTTTACAAGTAAACGACCAAGATGTGGAAATAAAGTTAGGCGAATTCAAAATTTTGGCATTTTAAAAGTTTTCTTCGGAACAGTTCATAAATATGCAAAAGTTCAAAAGTTACTATTTAATTTTTTTTTTACATAAACACAAACAGAAGGCCCTAAAGAAAGAAAATTTCCCTCAGTTCCTATTTTATCTTTGGGGATGTTGTGAGGAGGATCTTTTTATGAAAAAGAAGTAGATGAAGTTCTGGAATGAAAAAGGTTTGAGGGGGTTAAGTATTTAGGAGCCGTTGAGTTTGACGGCCGGCGTAGTCCAGTGGTAAGGCTCTTGGCTCGCACACCGAAGGTCGCGGGATCGAATCCCGGCGCCGCGGCAAATAAATTTTATTTGATTAATTTGTGTTATTTCACAAATTATTCTTTTTTTTTTGTAAGCCGAAAATGTTGCTTGAGTCGTGATGGAGGACTTAGCCAGCCGAGGAATCGAACACGGAACGCCTGGGTGGGACCCAAACGCGATGCCCACTCAACCACTGACCGGATTAAAAATAATATATAGTATATTTGCGACACGTTCCAGAGTGGTAGATACTCTCAGTATCGCCCTGGTGTAAGACCACAATTCAGAATTGAAACGTTGCTTGAAATGGCATTAGCCGTGTTTGGTGACCAGATCTGAATAGATCATGGGTCATGAAAGATGATGGGTCGAGAGAAGTCAAACAAATTCAGCCTCTCCTGATTTGGTTCATTACCCTCCAGGACCTGAACATACCTCAACCGATGAACCGGCCACCCATGCTTAGAGTGCCAGACAGGGTGCGGCACATAAGACTGTAAATTAGGTTGGAGGTCCCAGTCCACGGAGGAGCCAGATGTCAGTCCGTTCACCATGTGTGAAGGGCGTAATCTGCGTTGGCACTATTCTGATCCGAGCTATCTAGTGGCTCCTTCCTTTTGACGTAGCCGAGTCTGGTCCGTAGAGTGGTAGATATTCCGTGGTACAGGGTAAGGCGATGGTCAGCAAAGAAAAGAGGCGAGTGGATGGAAGGTCGGAGCAAGGTCAGCGAGCAGAGAGAGAAGAGTTGTTTACGCGACGGGTAACCGGTTTGATTTGGATTACTTATACGCTGGGTCAAAAATAGGGAATGCAATCCGGATCTCGAACTCGCGAGATCTCATGACATTTTTCAGGATTAATCCCGAAGTATAATATGACGACATCCCGTTCGAGATCCATAGGATTGGGTGGCAGTAGTCAGCGACGCTACACACGTCCACTCGGGGTGAGAGTAGTGCGCTGACTGACTGACGGTCGGGCGGGAGTGTCGATCGAAGAAAGAAAACTATCCCGACTATTTACAAATATTAGCGACGGATGACAGCGGGACAGATAATATAAAACTGTGTCGAGTGAGTGAGAAAGAGATACTTGCGTGCGTGCAGGCAGCCATTTGTGTGTTTTAGTTATGAAGTTGTAGGCACCGCGAACATTATTTTTGTGCCCTGTTATTATTTTCAAACTGACAACACTGCCTGCGCAGTCGTAATGCGCAGATGACAGAAGTGAGCTCGGATTTGACGTAACGTTCGAGATCATTCTGTCACCGGCTTTCTTCCCCATCAGCACTCGCCATTAAATTTGCTTGCGTTAAAATTATTGTCGCGAATAACTCATGTGAACCTTTAAGTTACTTTATGTAAATAAATCTACCCATCTAAAAATATCAAAGTGTCATTTATTTGATTGAGTTGCGCGACATTTAGATTGCGGGATATCTCCGAGCAGTAAGCAGAGATATTCCGATCCAATCTAAAATTGGTGACCCGACTAAAAGAACTGTGCTGGCGGGGAATGATTGTCGGAGACAGGGTCCTGGAACAGCATGTAAGTAAAATCTTTTTTAGTATTGCTAAACTTAACGTAAATTCAATTTAGTAAATGTTCCAGTAATTTTTAAAATAAATACACGACCGTGTTATTTCGATAGCATTGTCACACATTCTTGTCAAACACATGTTTTACATCTAATTATCAATTGAAACATCATCATCCCACTAATGTTTTAGTAACATAATCATTTTTTACAGAATAATAAGTGCGTTTTACATTATTATCCCGCTATGTTTTGTTAAAATAAATTGTTCCTTCCTGAATGATAAGTGCGTTTTACCCTCTATTTCAGTGAGAACGGATTGGCGCAGCGATGACCGTAGGTGATCATCACCAGGGAACGAGGCATCCCGAGTTCATCACCAGGGAACGTGAATCCTGAGATCTCCGCCAGAGAACGCAGGATCCTGAATCCGTCATCAGGGAGACCAGCATCTACTCCATCTGCATCCAGAATTCATCTGAGAATCGTCGCCGGATAAAATTGGTTCGACATATTTTTACGACAATGATGCCATATTTTTTCTTGAGGTCAAATTAATACAATAATGTTGCAAATCGCACATGTTCTGAAATATTGTAAAGATTTTTAAAGTTTCTTTCTTATCATCTAAAACTATTTAATATCATCGAAAACGAGTTTATTTATACAACAAAACTCTCAACGCATTTTATGATAATTGGTATTACAATTCAATTCAACCAATAAATAGTGGATGTTAAATTATTCCCACTTATTTTCTATTCAAATTATTTTCATTTGAATATTATTTTAAAATTATAAAAAAGATATTAGTGTGGATTATTATTTTTAAAGTATACAATTGAGAATTTCAATTTTTTTAAATATTTTTATCGCTTTGATAATCATTGAACTTGTCGGATATTCAATATTTTTTTTCTTACCTGAATTGTCTTTAAGAAAAAGACATACCTAAGTGTGGATAGCATTATACAATTGAGAATTTCAATTATTTTCATCTAAAATTGGTTTCACTTGATAATGAATCATTGATCATTACTTTGACAGTCCTCTATGATATATTTTTGCCTCGCCTTTTATAGTTTACAAAAAGAGTGATTTCCAAATTTAATCTTAAATTTTGATTTGAATAGTTTTTAATTTGTAAAAGAATTTACAATTTTGCCAATAGTGGATGCTATATTTTCCCACTTAGTTTTGATAAAAATCTTAACACCAATTATTTTTATTTGAATATTTTTAAAAATTTAAAAAAAAAGAGGTTAGCGCAGATTATTGCCATTACACTGTCTATTTTGCCTTCGTCCATATTTATTTAATTGCACCGACGAAGAATCTATCCACATAATGGAAAATTACCAGCGAATGGAATGCGGCTCCGGAGATTCGAAAAATGAATCGAAGACCAGTTCCAACCCAACAGTATTGGAAATGATTAAACTGGTGGCATTACTCAGACAAGAAGTTAAAGAACTTACGCTTGCGGCAAATAATAATTATGATGATACATCAACATACTGCAATCGCTTCCGCACTCGCCGCAATCGGAACGAGCAACCTATGTCGCCAAGGGATCCTCCTAGAAGACCATCAAGTAGATCTCGGAGTAGATCAGACAACACTTCGACAAACGTGTTTTGCAGACTCCATGCAAGATTTGGCGAAAAGGCTCATAGATGTTACCAACCGTGCTCATTCAGAACGAAGAGAAATTCCACAGTAGAGACATGCGAAATTCCTACTCAGACTCGTCGTCTCTTCCTTTATGACCAAGAAACAAGCCAAAAGTTTTTAGTGGACACAGGCGCATGCATTTCTGTGATCCCGAAGACATCGAAAATAGCGAAGAATTACATAACTTCCGACAAGTGCCCCACAACTTTATACGGAGCTAATGGGAATTCCATCCGAACCTACGGCACAAGGACGATTGAACTTAAGTTCGGCCTCCGGAGAACAATGAAATGGCGTTTCATAGTGGCTGATGTGAATAGAGCCATACTTGGTGCTGATTTTCTCCATCATTTTAACTTGTCGGTCAACCTAAAAAAGGGTACACTTACAGACCAGTCTACAGGCTTACGGATTCGAGGCGCAACATCCAATGGACCCTCATCCGGTATCTCCAGTATTTCCTCATCACAAAAATACAGAGAGATTTTAAATAAATATCCAAGCCTGACGCGACCGAATATGCAAGCTCTAAATAGCAAGAAACATACAGTGACGCACTGCATAGAGACCAAGGGTCCACCCGTAACCGAACGAGCTCGCAGACTCGCACCAAAATTGTTAGAAGCAGCCAAAAAGGAGTTTAATTACCTTATGGAGCAAGGCATTTGCAGGCCGTCCAAGAGTAACTGGGCGAGCCCTTTACACATGGTGAAGAAGCCTAATGGGGAATGGCGACCGTGCGGTGATTATCGTCGTCTCAACGCCAAAACGATTCCCGACAAATATCCCATTCCGCAGCTCCAGGACTTCTCCCATAAACTCGCAAAAGCAAAAATCTTCACAACAATAGATATGCTGAGGGCATACTACCAGATCCCTGTGGAACCAGAAGATATACCCAAAACGGCTATTATAACACCATTTGGCCTTTTTGAATTTACGACTATGCAATTTGGATTATCCAACGCTGCCCAAAGCTTCCAGCGTTTCATGCATGCCGTAACCAGAGATCTGGATTTTTGCTTTGTTTATCTTGATGATATCCTTATAGCCTCCAGCAATGAAGAGGAGCATAAAAAACATTTGGATATTCTATTTAAAAGATTAGCAGATAATGGATTGGTAATTAACATTAAAAAATGTCAATTTGGACTCCCGACTGTTAATTTTCTAGGTCATACCATTTCACCGGAAGGGATGACTCCAATTAAAGAGAAAGTGAAAACTATTATCGATTTTCCTCTCCCCAAAACAGCCAAAGGATTAAGACGTTTTTTGGGAATGCTCAATTATTATAGAAGATTTTTACCCAACACTATCAGCGCCCAAACAACACTTTTTGATTACATTTCTGGATATAAAAAGAATGACAAACGTATCCTTACTTGGACCCCGGAATTAACGGAGGATTTTAACCAATGCAAGCGACATCTCGCTTCTGCCGCATTGTTAGCACATCCAGACCCAAACGCTGAATTAGCAGTTATGGTGGACGCATCCGACCTGGCTATGGGAGCATCATTGCAACAAAATAAAGGTACAGCTTGGCAACCTTTAGGATTTTTTTCAAGAAAATTTACCCCGGCACAGCGTAAATACAGTACGTTTGACCGTGAATTAACCGGTGTTTACGAGGCAATAAAGTATTTTAGGAGCAACTTAGAAGGTCGAAATTTTACTATTTACACGGACCACAAGCCCATCACTTTCGCTTTCAACAAGAAACGAGCCTCAAGTTCTCCTCGTCAAGAGAGACAACTAGATTATATATCTCAATTTACCACCAACATCAAACATATTTCCGGACACCAGAATACAGTTGCAGATACTCTTTCTCGCATTGAAGAGATAAATAGCCCTTCTGCAATTGACTATGAGAGAATGAGACAAGAGCAGAGTCACGACGACGAAATTACTAAGGCACTTGAGGACTCCTCTCTCTCTCTACGTCAAATGGTGATTCCTGGAACTAATTCTTCATTGTGGTGTGATATCTCTACCGGTCATGTAAGACCCTTCGTACCATCTAATATGAGAAAAGAGGTCATAGAAAATGTGCATAATGTTTGTCATCCAGGCATTAATGGGACTGTCAACAGTATTAAATTGAGATTTGTTTGGCCCAACATGGCGAAGGATATAAAGTTCTTTGTCAAACATTGCATAAATTGTCAAAAGGCCAAAATCTCCAGACATACAGTCGCGCCAAGAGCCACGTATGTTCTGCCTGAAGACCGTTTCCGGAACGTCCACATCGACTTGGTTGGACCCCTGCCCGCTTGTAGTGATTATCAATATCTGCTCACCATGATTGACAGATTCACTCGCTGGCCCGAAGCAGTCCCCTTAAAGAATATGTCAGCAGACACAGTCGCCACAGCACTGACAACTCACTGGATTTCGAGGCATGGTGTCCCCGAAACTATTACGACAGACCAGGGACGTCAGTTTGAGTCATGTCTTTTCAAGAAACTCACAGAAAAATTCGGAATCAAGCATACGCGGACAACCGCCTACCACCCTCAAGCTAATGGCATGATAGAAAGGTGGCATAGAACCCTCAAGTCGGCACTTATGGCTAACGGCGACCCGAACTGGTTGGAGACTCTCCCTATTATACTACTTGGATTGAGGTCAACAGTTCGTGATGATTTAAAATGCTCGCCTGCTGAACTTACCTATGGTAGAACGCTGAGGCTACCATGTGATTTCTTCACTCCTACGCCTCGCGAAGAGCCAGATACTTACGTCGGTCGACTACAAAGAAGATTTGAAAATATAAAATCTACTCCTGCCAGTAATCACGGTTCAGGAAAGTTTTTCATACATAAGGATTTACCTTCTTCTACTCACGTTTTTCTGAGAACTGATTCCGCACGAAAATCGCTGCAACTCCCTTACGATGGACCTTACAAAGTGGAAGAACGTAACGAAAAGACATACGTCATTATCATCAACGGAAAACCAAAGCGCGTATCTATTGATCGCTTGAAACCAGCCTTCGTTCCTTCCGAAGAGAAGTTGACTATCGAAGAACCTGTCGCAGAACCTCCTCAAGTCAAGATTACTACTACAAGGTCCGGTCGAAAAGTGCACTTCACGGACAGATACCAGTCCGTTTAGAGAAAAGGCAGACAGAGGCATAGTTTTCCTATAAAAAATAATATTTAATATAAAATCATTATATACTTCCAAATTTGATTCATAGATCTATATTTCTTTAGTAAATCCACATTATTGACATAAATTTTGTTAGTATTTATTTTTAAAGATTACTGTAACTACAAATAACTAGAGACATCAACTTTTGATGGAAGTTGGAACTCTAAGTTTATTTAACTATGTTATTCTTTTACATAATTGATATATTCAATAATCCTGTCTTAAGGAAGGGTTGTTTTTGAAAAATCTCATGTTCATAGAACATGATGTCAACATGTATATTTATACAGAACAAAATACCATGTAATATGTGTCGTTTCGTTTTTTTTCCACGCTTTTTTAAGTGCATGATGTGTTTTTCCATACACTTACAAAAGTGTGATGAGTGTTTTCCATGTTTTTGCAGGTATGTGATGTATCATTCCACAATACCTGGGAAAACATGATGTAGTTTTGCCATACGTTTTCAGTATGAAAATTCAAATATGTGTAGAAGGTACAATGAACTGCCTTCCCCATTTCCTTATTATAATACCATATTTTGATAGGTGTGGGATGACTGCTTACCTTTCCCACACCTGTCAAAACGTGAAGCACATTGTTATCATGTATTTATAGGTAAATTTTGTACTCTTTCCGTACTTATAAATGTATGACGTAGACCAAAAAATGTACAGCTGCTAAAGCATTAAAAAATGTTTTTTTCATCTATTTTTATAAAAATGTCAAAACATGAAAAATCTTTTCATTTTTTTTTCAAAATGTAATGTTAGACGCAAATAAATAATATGATCTAAAAATAATACAAGCTATATTGTATTCGTTTTCCCATGCTAATAAAGGCATGATGTAATTTTAGATGCACTTAAATGCATGACCTAATTATAATACCAACTATTGCGTGTAGTATTCCATACTAGTTAATGTATGATGTATGTATATAATTTTAGTTACACATAGATTTTGATCTGCATAGGTTACAACTTTTCATTATGATATCCCACGATCTACGGGACATATGTCTAAACACATTTCTTAATATAGTTCACCTTATTTTTATATACGTTTAATATTTTTATATATTTATATACGTTTCCTGATGTTCTATACATAAAAAATGAACTTTATTAATTTTAAGTACTGAAGTATATGATACCATTCTGCAGTGAATATCACACCGCATATAGATATGACGTGGTTGCCCCCTTTCCATATCTCTACGAAGTGTGATACCCATTATGTATTTTCTTTCTTGATTTATAAGTTGTGTAAAATTTTCACTTATTAATTTTTATCCCTAGTTGTATGATTATAATGAAGACACACGTCACTCATCTTTAATAGATTTGAAGTAATTTAACTTAGCCAACAGGTTATATTTTTTTGTATTAGCACGATGTGGTTTCCCCTTTCCGTAGCTTATGAGACTTATAAAAATTTATTAATTTAATTAACTTTTTAAATTTCATTAAGTTTTTCTTTACATATATGTTTGTTTATCGCATGAAATGCTGGTGGGGAGGTATGTAGGCACCGCGAACATTATTTTTGTGCCCTGTTATTATTTTCAAACTGACAACACTGCCTGCGCAGTCGTAATGCGCAGATGACAGAAGTGAGCTCGGATTTGACGTAACGTTCGAGATCATTCTGTCACCGGCTTTCTTCCCCATCAGCACTCGCCATTAAATTTGCTTGCGTTAAAATTATTGTCGCGAATAACTCATGTGAACCTTTAAGTTACTTTATGTAAATAAATCTACCCATCTAAAAATATCAAAGTGTCATTTATTTGATTGAGTTGCGCGACATTTAGATTGCGGGATATCTCCGAGCAGTAAGCAGAGATATAGTTATGGTAATTACTTTTCTTAAATTATGCATTTTGTATTGTTTATGTGAGTTAAATAAACATAATTTTTGGATTCTTACGTTGTTAATACCTTTAAAATGTCGAAAAATAACCCAGATCAAGTGTATGTTGAGTTTAGCAGTCGTTTACCGGTATGGAGATACTTCAAGAAAGCAGTTAATAATTTGACTGCTCAATGCAAGTTATGTAAAGCTGTTCTCAAAACCACATACGGGTCTACTACAAAAGGTTTACATATCCATCACTCTTAATACGCTTTGTTTTTTAAGAAGTTACTTTCTAATCTCCTTAAGCCTTATTTTTATTTTGATTATTTTAATTTAAAAAAAACTGTTAATTATTTAGTAACTAGTATTAAAGAATAAAGGTTTTTGTTTTCTTTCAAATAATATTTTCTTTTATTTAACGAGACCCCGATTCCGAGATTGTAATTTCTAATCTCGCGAGATCTCGCATTTGCGATCTCGAGTCGAGATTGCATTCCCTAGTCAAAACCCCAGCGCACAAGTAGGGCGTTCGCCGCTGGAACGCTTAAACCTCTTATCTACCCGCTCGCCTACCCCTACTCCGAAATTTATTTATTTAGCATAACAATAACAATAAATATTACAGACATAATAAGAAACACGTGGTCATGTTCGGCCGCGGCTTGGGCTCGAATATTTTCTCAGCAATACGTCCGATACAGCACCCAAACGTAGCATACCACCGTGACCTGCGCCAGCGGTATTGGTTATCCAATAAATCGTTCCCCAGAGCGGCGGTACTCACACCCGCCTCCCAAATTGAAATACGGCTACTCACTAAAATTATTTGACACAATTTTTTTTCTTATTATTGGAAATTTAGTAATTCTTCTTTTTGTCTTGCAATTTGATGTTTTCAAGTAATATAATAGAACACGTACTTACAAGTTACAAGTTAGCACACACACAGTGGCTATATCCTACAAAGGAGATTAGTCTCTGCTCGAAACCAGACAGCTGCTGGATTTTGTGCTGAAGCATTTTATCTTCGCAATATTTCATCTCCAGCGCAAACTCTACAAAACGAATGGCGTAGAATTTATATTATCTTCACATCATGTCGAAATAAAGAGCGCTTTGAGAATAAAATAATAGTACAGCCGTTTGAAGAAACACTTAGTGTCAAAACATCATATTTACAATAACTTCACTTCCATTCTTCTATGTTATGGAAAAGACAAGTTCTTAACCCTTATATTATTGTGTAGTGAGTCTGGTGAAGTATTTTTATTTTATCAGATGTTAGCGATTTTCTGCATTTAAAAGACATCGTTTAGCAATTACGATTTTCTGCATTTAAAAGACATCGTTTAGCATTAACGATTTTCTGCATTTTGAAGACATCGTTTAGCATTTACGATTTTCTGCATTTTAAAGACACCGTTTAGCATTTACGATTTTCTGCATTTTAAAAACATCGTTTAGCATTTACGATTTTCTGCATTTAAAAGACATCGTTTAGCATTAACGATTTTCTGCATTTTAAAGACATCGTTTAGCATTTACGATTTTCTGCATTTTAAAAACATCGTTTAGCATTTACGATTTTCTGCATTTTAAAAGACATCGTTTAGCATTTACGACTTTCTGCATTTAAAAGACATCGTTTAGCATTTACGATTTTCTGCATTTAAAAGACATCGTTTAGCATTTACGATTTCCTGCATTTTAAAGACATCGTTTAGCATTTACGATTTTCTGCATTTTAAAGACATCGTTTAGCATTTACGATTTTCTGCATTTTAAAGACATCGTTTAGCATTACGATTTTCTGCATTTTAAAGACATCGTTTAGCATTTACGAATTTCTGCATTTTAAAGACATCGTTTAGCATTTACGATTTTCTGCATTTTAAAGACATCGTTTAGCATTTACGATTTTCTGCATTTTAAAGACATCGTTTAGCATTTACGAATTTCTGCATTTTAAAGACATCGTTAAGCATTTACGATTTTCTGCATTTTAAAGACATTGTTTAGCATTTACGATTTTCTGCATTTTAAAGACATCGTTTAGCATTTACGATTTTCTGCATTTTTAAGACATCGTTTAGCATTTACGATTTTCTGCATTTTAAAGACATCGTTTAGCATTTACGAATTTCTGCATTTTAAAGACATCGTTTAGCATTTACGATTTTCTGCATTTTAAAGACATCGTTTAGCATTTACGATTTTCTGCATTTTAAAGACATCGTTTAGCATTTACGGTTTTCTGCATTTTAAAGACAATAGGTCAACTTTAAGATCTGCGAAACGAGAAAAGCGGTGTCGGAAAAAGAAGAAGGAATTACGATATCATTGTTGAAATTTCTACACGATCTATTTATATGACAAAACGTAAATTGTCTTGGGAAATTTTGGTTTGGACTTTTTGAAATTTTTTACATCATCTCCACACAAGAGGTCCCGTATCAACAATTTTCCTCAGGGTCTATGTCATTCTTAAGGAAGCTGTATGGAGGGTCTTTTTAGGGAAAGGAAGGAGGATAGTTCTGGGAAGGAAAAAGGTATGAAGGGTGGATAGGAATCTGGGGGTTATGACAATCTGTAGGTTAATCTGTGTTAAGAAGATGACAGATGTAAATAAGGCGACGGATCCAGAGAGCCCGGCTGGAGAGATAAAAGATCTCCTACAACCACCCGTTCCGGCCCGCCACGTTGTGGGTGGATATAATGCATGTGCCGCCAAGACCTTGAAAAACCTCACCCCGTGAACCCGGGCACCCCAAAGTGATCAAAGGTAGCGAACCATTTGGGGTAACTTATGGCAGGGGTGTTGATTATCCAATAAATGTTTCCCAGGGCGGCGGTACCCATACTCGCCTCCTAAATAAGAATCAAAGTAGAATCACACTTTATTGGACTCGATGTCTGTAGCGTACCAAGGTCTGGTCTCCAGACAGTCTTTTTTATTTTTTTATTTTATTTATTATGGAAAATCAACAGATATTTTACACTTATGAAATAATAACATTAATAATATAGGTACATAATATCCAATGATAGATTTTCACATAATTAAAATTATAATTAAAAAGTAAAACAAAATGTAAAGGTCCTGTACCCGTAAGAACTTAACAAAAATATAAAAATTATGAAAATTATTAAAAAAAAAAGATATAAAAACACAATATAAACTATAATAATCTGCTTACTAAATTTCAAACATGAAGTATTCAGAGTCAGAAATCTATTCACACTGCACAATAGCAATAATAATAATATGTACATTGTACATACCTACAACTCAAGAGTGAATACAATAGTACGTCGAATGACAAGTATGCAACTGGAAAGGATTCACAGCAATAACATGGTAACTTACAATACGGTCAAAAATTTAATGTTGGCTATGACATACTTTTTTAAGGTGCTTAAATTACATGAGAATATGTCTATATTTTTGAAATTCTTATCAAATACATTGCATGTTCTGAATATAAAAGCATTTTGTCTGAGATTAGTAGAACATTTTTGAAGATGAAAAAGTGATTTTTCTCTGGTTCTAACGAATGGGACTCTAAAGTTAATCTCAGCCAAAAGGGGCGAACAATCGATAAAACCATTGATAATTTTATGAAGATGTATTATATTTGCAGAGTCTCTTCTAATTTTTAATGATTTAAGTCCATAAAGGTCCTGCAAGCTGTTTATGTCATGATAACTAATATTAAACTTGAAGTTTAAATGATGGACAAATTTTCTTTGGATGGCTTCAATGCGTTTAATATAAATATTATATTGAGGATTCCATATTTGAGAAGCGAATTCAAGATGACTGTCTTCTGTCAGTTGTAAGTTGAGCAGATTACGTAGACTTTTTTCTTTTCCAAACCCAAGGTGTTCCGTACAGAGAGAGGTTAGGTGTATCCTTTGTAAGTAAAAACACTTATGTTTTGCACTGGATATTACTGCAACTTTAATTATTCAGATGAATACTATGTTTACAGAGAGATTGATTCTTATCTGAGCACCTGGGTCTTTAATTTGTGGAATGAGTTAGCAAGAAATGAATCCGAGATTTTATACAACAACAAAACAAGTGGCGGATGACCACAGATAAAATATTTTGAGTAAAAGAGGCTATACATGGAAGTAAAGAAAAATGATAAAATGTTAAGTGTTAAGTAAATGAATTTAAATATTGGAGGACAACACAACACACAACTCCACCTTTCATAGAATTATTAGTTGTTATTTTTGTAAACCATTTCGATCAAAATACTGTAAATATGTTCCTCTTTTTACACGAAAATACCAAAACCTTTGAATTAAATAAAATATCTTCTTGACCCCTCTGACCATTTTTTTACCAGGAAGAAGAAAAACATAAAACAATAGAAAAACCCCATGTAAAATAGAAATCTAATCCCTTCAACAGTGGTCCTTCTACCCAAACAGAAGTTTGCTTGTAAGAATAAAATTGCCCGATGTTTCCAACAAGCTTACGCGGAACCTTTTTACGGGTGGCGGGTTGCAACCTTGTTACAGGCTGAGCTTATTCAAAACCATCCTTCCGAGAAAGCTGCCTAACAATTTGACAGAAAAATAATATCAATTCAATGTGACTATCAAACTTCCATAAGGGAGGAAATCGTTCGGGGGGTTGTCCGTATTATTATGATTTTCTTTGGAAATATTTTGTGGATTTTCCATTACGGTTTGGGGAATTGATCTTACGCCAATTTTGAGGAGAGGACAAATATTGAATAGGTGATATCAAACATAAAAAATATACTTATATATGTTGTCAACGAACTGGTAAAAGTTGTTTTAAAAGTATATTTCGTTTACGTTTGTAATTCGTCCAGAAAGAAAATGGGAAGCCTTATAAGATGATTAATTCGCGGTATTATTCTTCTTTTTCGTTGATGGCGCATTATATGATGGGAGGTTGGCTGTCACCAAGGCAGTCTTAAATCTGCAGGCCATAAATATAACTGCATAAAGCACACAAAACCGCACAAGAGTCCCCAACTGCTCCCGTCTGAAGCCAGTGAGACTATGGCATCCCCAATCGGTGTATGTTGTAAGGCTGAAGGTATTGGTGAGGGGAAGGATGGAGAAGAGAGGAACGTGGAGAAGTACCGGGCTATACAGATGTGGTCACCAAACACGGATAAAGCTAAAGCTAAAGCAAAGCTGTAAGCACGTTTCTTGTTGTTCGTCGTTCACGTACAGTACGTATATTTATTAAGGTAAATCTATCTCTATCTTCTACGTATTCTAAATACAGGCTTGGATTTGTTTTTTATAAGAATGATCAGTTTTTTTCGAGATGTCTTCTTGACCATATAAGAGATATAAAAAAAACCACCCCATCCACTATTCTCACCCCCTGGAGTTGAATACCGAATACTTCATGCTAAAATGTACACCTGACGTTCAAAATAAGAGGAAGTTCTTTTCTGAATCTGACTTCGTAAAATTCTGCGTAAAGCGGGCGCGGCATGACTTTGTTTTTTCCTAAGTTTTAAGAATCCTAAATTTAATTAACATTTTTTTACTCAAAACAATGTCAATAATCACTGGTTAAAGTAAGTAAGGTACCTCTCTGAACATCCACTATTATTTTTTATAAAAAAAAATTTCAAACATTCCTGAGTCTCGAAAAACCTTACAATTAGAAAAACGAGTGTCCTTTAGACCACACGACTGAAGTAAAACTTCGCTTATTTATATCTTCCTCTCAACTTGCGTTCGCCTCGCCCGACCGTTCGCCTCGCCCGATCCCACTTTTAATAACGCTCTCGTTACGCATTCACCAGCTTACTCCTCAAGTCAAGCTTGCGTAAAGGCCCGACCGTTCGCCTCACCCGATCACACTATTCGTAACGCTCTCGTCACGCATTCACCAGCTTACTCCCCAAGTCAAGCGTGCGTAAAGAAGTTTTACTTCAAAAAAACTCGCACTACCAACATTGGAAACTAGCGCTGACCCGTGGAAATTACGGGATTGTAATAAAAGCTCTATTATGTACTAAGATCTCTTCGTAACGTGTTCCAATATTATCACTAGATAATGGATCTGATTTAATTTGAATTGAAGATCAATTATAAATTCCGTGTCATCGTAAACATAATAACGATTTGACAACTATAAAATTCAAATTACTTGTAAGGTATTCCCCGAATAATATTTAAGTAAGCTACAAACCCGAGGTAATTAAGCCTTCTCGGAATAACCAAAATAATTAGAAATTCGACAGTCAAAGACGACTTAGTAACAAACATAACAACACCCATATAATTGAATAAAATCCTTGCAGACCATCTCTCTCCCCCTCCCCCACATATTTCAGTTTCAGTATACTTTTGCCCTGAAGAAGGAACGGTCGTTCCGAAACCGGTCGGCTTTACTCAAATATATAAGTGGTTCAAACAAAGTAACCTTGTTTCATTTATTTATAATGGATAACCACAAAGTTATAGCTACATTCAAAAGTGTAAAAGATTCTATTGACGGAAATGAGTCAAGAATTATTTAAATATAAAATAACAGGTAGAAAATAAAGTAAAATATTTCAAAATAGTACGACATAATACTCAACAATATCCACATATTTGAGGCAAAACTTTTCCCACGCAAACTTTTGTGGACAAGTTTATACTTCCACATTTGGTATTCACACTGAAAGTAAAAAGTTACATGATCAGGTTTTCAGGCTAGAACGTGAATAAGAGATGCGGTAGTTTATGGTTTCAGATTAAATATTATTGAATTTATGTCTAAGTATTTCCATCGAGTTAAATAACTTGTTATTTAAGGATTAAAGTTTGTAAGGCTTGCACAAACAAGTAATAATTTGATAATGTAGTTTTTTTGGAGAAAGATTATTCTAACAAGAAGGCAGTGTGCTTGTATTAAATTGTAATATTTTGTAGAGATCCATTGATATAATTAGAAAAAAACTGAGTTCTTACAGGCAAATAATTTTAGTGAATAGTGTATTACTTTCTCATCATTCATGAACATTATATATAATATTTTTAAATTTAATGCATAAAACCTCAAACTGTAATATTTTAATGAACTGAATGGACACAATTCAGTTCATTAAAATATTTATTATTCAACATAAAAATATCCATTATTCAACTACCTACCAAACAAAGTGTCGTGCCACTGTCATCTCCTAGTTTATTAAAGATAATAACAGAAAAAGTTAAAGTGATCGATCCGTAAATTGCTTAAGTTACTAAATTCAATATCGCGCATCGACTGTGCATATTTCCAATTCAAATTAGTGAATTTTTTCGGATTTATCAGCCGTTAAAAATCTCATTTACAGTGACTAAACGAAGAATATAAACATTCATAAGAATCTCTGAAACTCAAGTGAAAATTTAACTAACATCAGTGAAGTAGTGTATATACCACTTCGGTGGAATACTCAACACAAAAATCAGTGTCTAAATTGTCCAATTAATAAAAATATAAACGTTATAAAGTTCGATACGGACCACCGCTATTCATTTGATAACAAACAAACAAGTCAAGAAAGTTAGCCCTATTGCGGACCTTACAGCAGACAGGCGCAAAACACTGAAAATAATTCTTATAAAAATTTAATAAATTTAACAAGTCACCAAAAGTCATACCTCTAAATTCAATATGAGTGAGTGCCGTGCCTGCCCTGAAAACATTCTTTCCGACGATTCTATGTTCGCTTGCTCAAAGTGCAAAGGGACATATCACCTCCACTGTGGTGGCGTGACAGAGAACACATATCGCCGTCTCACCAAAGAAAGACGCGCTCAGCAAAAATGCAAGCAGTGCATCAACTCGATGACGGGCAGTGATGGCAAACCATTGGAAATATTATCCAATAAACAAAACAAGGATACCATAAAAAACTCGACCGATTTGAGTGTACATAACTCAAACGAGCTCCTTCAATCTCAGAATGCTATTATTAAACAAAATAATAAAATTCTAGAAACAATATCGAATATGAGTAAGCAATATGAAGATATACTCATAAGAGTTCATAATTTAGAAGAACAAAATGAAGAGCTAAAAAATAAAAACACTAAACTTGAAACCCGAATTGAATTTTTGGAAGGGCAAATGGATAGTATAGACCGTGCAAATAGGTCTAAAAACATTGAAGTTCGGGGAATCCCTGAACTAAAGGGTGAGAACTTAAAAAATGTGTTCTATAACATTCATCAAACTACTAAGTCTAATGTAAATATAAACGAAGTTGAAGCAGCTTACCGAATTTCTCAAATAACTAATAAGGAACATAAACCCATCATCTTCAAATTCAAAACTAACATGGACCGTGACCAATTTCTTTCCGATGTCAAAACCTACAACAAGCAAGCATCCAGTCCAGCCGAAAAACTAAATACACAACAACTGGGTATTGCTGGCACTAGCTCGAAAGTCTACGTTTCCGAACACCTGACCTTTCGAGCCAAACATCTATGGTACCTGGCCCGTAAGGCAACAAGAGACGACAAATTTAAATACGCGTGGATTCAACAAGGACGCATATACGTGCGTAAGGAGTTCGGAACGCCTGCAATACTCGTCAGTGAAACAAACAAAGATCGATTACTGTTATCATTACCCGAAATGCCAACAAACTAAATATAATGAACATCTGTTTGTAAATATTAATATCCTTAACTATTATTTCTTTCTACATAATATTTACCCTCTTTACACGATCATTTATAAATTCAATATTACTCCAATGACTACCTCTTTGGAGCGAAATTCTTTTAACTTTCTTCATATCTTTTGCAAGCTTATGGATGTATGTCTCTCATTTTTAATTTTCTGTATACCACAATACTTTATGTGTTATTTTATTTTGCTTATGTTTTATAAACTTTTTAAGCTTATGTTTTATTTTCTTTTCAAGCTTATATTTTATATTCTTTATATGCTTATGTTTAAAATTTATATGCTTATGTTATACACTCGCAGCAACTATAAGTACATTTTATACACCTATGCTTATATTTTAAATACTTTATATGCTTATGTTAAATATCCACAACAACTTAATCCATATATCACTGGTATATTTTATATGCTTATGATTACGTTTTATTTTCTTTATATGCTTATGTTTTATAATCTTTTTAAGCTAATGTTTTATTTTCTTTTCATATTTACATTCTATAGTCTTTATGTGCGTATGTTTATAATTTATATGCTTATGTTATACATTCGCAGCAACTATAAGCACATTTTATACACCTATGCTCATATTATAAATACTTTATATGTTTATGTTAAATATCCACAACAACTTAATCCTTATATCACTGGTATATTTTATATACTTATGCTTATGTTTTATTTTCTTTATATGCTTATGTTTTATAATCTTTTTAAGCTTATGTTTTATTTTCTTTTCATACTTACATTCTATATTCTTTATGTGCTTATGTTTATCATTTATATGCTTATGTTATACATCCGCAGCAACTATAAGTACCTTTTTTACACCTATGCTTATATTATAAATACTTTATATGCTTATGTTAAATATTCGAAACAACTAAATCCTTATACCACTTATATACTTTTTATGCTAATGCTGATATTTTATACTGTTTATAAGCTTATATTTTATTTACAGTTTATTCTTTACATGCTTACATTTTATATTCTATATACGTTCGTATTATATATTATCTATACGCTTATACTATATTTTCTCAACAACTATTTGTATACCTTATATACCTATATTAGAGTTATATATACTATATATGCTTGTATTATAAATTCACAACAACGAAATCCTTATTTCACAAAGCTAACACTATATGCTTATGCTTATGTCATATATTCATTATGTGCTTATATTATATATTCACAACAACTATATTTACACTTTATATATTTATGCATATGTTATATATTTATATCAACTAAATCTTTATCTCATAAATGTACCAATGTCACTACAACTTGGTTGTTAATAATTTATGCAAAACAAAAAACCAGAAAATGGAAGACATAGCAAATTTAATAGATAACACAACACCAATCCCATGTATATCTACCAATGATTCCGAAGTAGTACGCCAATTATTATTAACTAACTCAACCCTTACGATATTTTCTATGAACATAAGAAGTATAAACAAAAATTTTGATGAACTCCTAATTCTCCTCACTGACCTTGTCTCAGATTTTGATATAATTGTCTTGAGCGAATGCTGGATTCAAGAAAATTTCATCCCTAAAACGATAAGAAACTACAATCAGTATAATACTCTACACAACCAAACTCAGAACGACGGAGTCATTGTATATATTAAAAATCACATCTCACACTCAGTAAAAGAGATCAAAATTAAATACGCAAACTGTCTACAAATTCAAATTGATAATCATATAACACTTCTTACATTGTACAGATCTCCGAATACACATAATATAACCCCATTCATACATTCACTGCAAGAAATTTTATCAAACATTGAACACTGCCAAAACACCTTTATAATTGGTGATCTAAACATAAATATAATTAATAAAATGCACCCTCAAGCAAATGAATACCTAAACGCACTAACTTTATTAGGATATTTTCCAGCCGTTACAGCACCAACTAGAGAATCAGACTCAAACACTAGCAGTTGTATAGATCATGTATTTGTTAAGAGTGAACTAGACACCAAATCCATTGTCTATCAAACAACAGTTACAGATCACTATTCAATCATCACTTCTCTCTCGCATAAAAATCACAAATCACCACAAAATACTTCCCCTCAAGAAAAGATCTCATATGAAACTCTCCTAAACAGTGTCTCTAAAGAAAACTGGGAACTTATCTATTCTTGTACCGATGTCACCTCTGCATGTGAATTATTTATTAATACCTTACGTAACCACTTAACCAATGCTACATCATACACAAAAAGTAAAAATAAACGATCTGACATAAAACTCAAACCATGGATCACTGCAGGAATTCTCTACTGTATCAGAAAGCGCGATAAGATTCATAACTTCTGTAGAAAAAATCCCCACGATTATGCATCTCTTTTATTCTACAAACGTTATAGAAATAACTGCAAAAAAATAATTGACAGTGTGAAAAGAGATTACTACCATAAACAAATCAGTGAAGCTACCGGTGATAATAAAAAAATTTGGAATATCGTTAAAGATATAGCTAATATTAATAAAACCAATACACCCATTGTTAAGATTAACATCGAAGACCAAATATTACATGTCAATTCCGACCCCGAAAAAATTTCCGACCATTTCAATCAATTTTTCTCCAATATTGGATCTAACTTAGCAAAAAATATTTTAGACAGACACAACGTCTCGGACAAAGATCTTGCAAACAATATACCCCTCACTAATCTTAGTTATAACCCTTTCCACTTCACTCCCACTACTGACACAGAAATTTTAGAACTAATCTCATCCCTTAAAAACAGTAACTCTGTAGGTATAGATCACATTTCAACAAAAATCATCAAACATATCCAAAAATATATAGCCTCCCCTCTGAAACATATAATCAATCTAAGCTTTAAAACTGGTGTATTTCCTAACTCCTTAAAACAGGCCACAATAATCCCAATATTCAAATCAGGAGACAAACTATCTGTAAATAACTATCGACCGATATCTTTACTTAGCACAATATCTAAAATCATAGAAAAAGCGGTGAAGAATAGACTCTACAAGTTCCTTGAAGATAACAAAATATTATCGGACAACCAATATGGTTTCCGCAAAGGTAGGAGTACCTCAGATGCAATAGCCGCCCTCATAAAAATAGTTTCCTTTAATCTCGACCTTGGTCGAAAACCGCTTGCTGTTTTCCTTGATCTCTCAAAAGCATTTGATACAGTCTCCCATCCCTTGCTGCTTAAAAAACTTCAACAGATCGGAATAACTGGGATACCCTACACATGGTTCGAAAACTACTTAACAAACCGAACACAACAAACTCTTATCCACTCTGACAAAATAAATAAAAGCAAAAAATTATCCATGTCGTACGGTGTACCGCAAGGCAGTGTACTAGGTCCACTCCTATTTCTTTTATACATCAACACACTATGTACCATGGATATTGGAGGTAAGATTTTATCATTTGCCGACGATACAGTCTTAATATTCGAAGATGAAACATGGCAAGCAGTTATTAACAAAACTAATAATGGCCTAATAAAAGTGAGGCATTGGCTTGACACAAATCTCCTTACACTCAATATTGACAAAACACAATATATGACGTTTTCCATACGCAAACATAATTTTCCCAACAACTGCCCTAAACCAATAATTCACTCGTGTTCACTAAACATGCACCCACACCCACCCGGAACCCCACCTATTACAAATTGCACGTGTCCAACCCTTAAATCATCTAAGGAAGTTAAATACCTAGGCATAATCATAGATGACCAACTACGTTGGGAAGCACACATAAGTGACACAGTAAAAAGACTCCGTAAGCTCTGCCATATATTCTGCTCTCTTAGATCCATCTTAGACCTAAAAACCCTTAGAAGCGTATATTTTGCCCTTTTTCAATCCATTGCAACATACGGTATTTTGGGATGGGGTGGTTGCACAGAATCCGTCATTAATCCAATAATTACAGTTCAAAAACTGATACTGAGAATCATATTTAAATGCCAACCTACCCACCCCTCTAATGTGCTATTTACTAAATTTAGGGTCTTAGACATTCGCCAACTATTCACTAAGACAAGCCTATCCTACATATGGAAAAATAACCTACTGATAGCTCCACAACATCAAGCCCAAACCCGCTTTTCTTCAAACCTGGGATGCGTGGTCCCAAAAACTAGAACTACATTCGCTCACCGACAATTTTGGTTCATTGCCCCCAAAATCTGCAATGCATTGAGCACCGATATAAAATCAAATATTACCATACCTCTTTTTACTACTCGTGTTCAAAATTGGATATTCGAAAGGGGACGAGATTTCTTTAAAGAATATATGACTTCCTAACCATTATAAAAGAAAAGAAAATAATTAAATTAACTAAATAAAATATCATGCTTAACATCTTTTTCCAACCTGACTTCACTGAATTCTAATCTAACCTAGACGATTATTTACCTACCTTGACAAACCTCTGAATGAACAAATTTTAACTTTCATAAAAAAAAAAAAATTATAGATTAACATATTTAAATCTTACTTCTTAGTAATTTATATTTTATAGTATTTTATTTTTTACTTCTTTAAAACATTTTCCTTTTTTTAATCCTTTATATTATGTATGTTTATGTATATGTGTGTTTGTAAGTATTTATATGTAGTTATATGTGTATATATATATATTTGTGTATGTATATGCATTTGTATGTGTATGTGCTTACATATACATATATCTTGTTATATTTTACCTTAAATATTTTTATCTTTTTCTTTCTCTTGTTTCTAATATCTTATAATTTCTATTTCAAACCTATATTTTGTTCTAGCACTCACATTGTATAACTTATATCATGTATGATTACCTTAACACGGGCATTAGCCTAGTATGGTAATCAAGAAAAAAATATAAAAGTGTACTTTCAAAAATTATATGAAATAAAAAAAAAAAAAAAATAAAAAAAAAAAAAAAAACAATCGAGAATTAATACGAACGAAAAGGATATTTATTGAAAATATCATTAAGTGTTTCAAAGCTTGTAATCCATTTAATACTAGTGGGGAATGTGTGCCGTACAACATTTTCACTGGTGAACTTACTGAAGAATCAACTTCGCGATGCTTACTTAATGTTAAAGAAAATGGGGAGACTCTATTAACTACGTACGAAAATGAAAGATTGTTCAAGAAAACTAAGAAATTATCGGATCGTATACAAAAAGTTAAATTTTACAACTTTACAGATACTCCTGCGAAATCAAACAAAAATACTTCCAACAAGAAATTGCAAGACGTAACAGACATAACAATTTTCCAAAAATCATTTATGGTGGCTTCTCAACGTGGATTTGATACAAAGATATTAGCATCGTACGAAAAATTGAATAACTGTAAGTATCTCTTTGACGGTGACGGATTTTATAGGAAGTCACCAAAATGTTTGTCGTTAAAATTCAAAAAAATTATAACTGTGGTACAACCTCTCAAGAAGATATAATAAATTTAAATACTTTCAAAATTTATATTGTTGATGGTATGGCTCTTGTTCACAAAATCCAGTTAAATAAGTTCAAAACTTTTGGTGATTTTGCCGAGGCTTTCTTCAAAAAAATTATGCAATTCTTTACGTTGCAAAGCGTGAAGGGAATAGATGTAATATTCGATGGATATGACGACATTTCTGTAAAATTTTTGGAGACAAATTTACGGAGTAAGGGCCAAATTATTAAAAATATCATAATTTCAAGCCATTCAACAAAAATTCCTGCTAATTGTAAAGTTTTTCTTGCAAACACTAAAAATAAATTACAACTTGTTCGATTTCTTTGCACTAATGATCCAAAATATGCACTAGTAAAAGAAGGCTGCGAGATGAACATTTGTGGAGGATTCGACGATCCAACTAAATATTTCAAGTTGCAAGGGTCTTTATTTTGTGAGGTGCTTGAATTACAGTCAAACCACTTAGAAGCTGATACAAGAATGTTTTGCCACATATTCCACGCAGTAAGGATTCAATCTGCTCATATTATTATAATCAGCGCTGATACAGATGTGTTCGTCTTGGCAATTTATTTCTGGAAATACTTAGCAAATTTTGGCTGTCTTGGGCTATGGTTCGACGGTTCGCATATAAACAAATATTTTCTAGGATGCCATTTAGTTGCTGAATCCCTGGGTATTGCATATATGCAATATTTTGCCAGCATTACATGCTGTGGGTGGCTGCGATACTACTAGCAGATTTAGCAGTAAAATGCAATGTTTGAAAGCTGCGTCTGAAGATTTTGTACAAACAGCTCTTATGTCTTTGGGAAACCTTGACCTACAGAATGAGCAATCGAAACAGTTAGAAATAGTTTGCACATATTTATTTAAAAAAAAGTTATTTGATGATGAACTCAGACGGTATGTAGTATCAGATTGTATTCCAAAGTATGAAGTAAGCATTGAGTGGACACTATTTTCGAAAGGATACAAAAGCAACCATCTTTGCATTGCTTTTTCCTTGGCCTTTTTCATTGCAAATTTACCACTTTTAACGACATTTCTAACGTTTTTCAATACAGTATACTTTAATCATACACTCAAAAAGAACGAAAAACGAATTATTTTATATGTATACAAAAAACACGGCTTAACAAAGCAACGTCTTTACGTCAATAGATGTAGAAACACACTAAACACATAAAAGCGCGCTGTGCTTGCCATATGGGCGAAGAGGGGGTGTGAAGGGAGAGGGAAGGGACCATCAAAACTAGCCGCAAGATGTGATTTGTTATTATTTGGGGTCTCAGGTATAAGAATCCGGTCATAGTTGCCGGTCCTCACATTTTGCAAATATCAACTGTCTCTAGCGCCTACACTTGCCGTATGGGCGAAGAGGGGGTTGAAGGGAGAGGGAAGATACCATCAAACCTAGCGGCAAGTTGTGTTTTGTTATTATTTGGGGTCTCAGGTATAAGAATCCGGTCATAGTTGCCGGTCCTCACATTTTGCAAATATCAACTGTCTCTAGCGCCTACACTTGCCGTATGGGCGAAGAGGGGGTGTGAAGGGAGAGGGAAGATACCATCAAACCTAGCGGCAAGATGTGTTTTGTTATTATTTGGGGTCTCAGGTATAAGAATCCGGTCATAGTTGCCTGTCCTCACATTTTGCATACTCAACTACCTCTAGCGCCCGGTCTATTTCTTTGATACACATTTTGCTACACATTTATTAGACATTTATGTTAAAAAACATTATTTTCATAGAATTATATTATATAATGCTTACGTACCAAGTGATTTAAATCAAAATTAATACGAGACTCAACAATTCAGTTTGGAAAGTCTTCAAAATTCGGAAATTATTTTGATTATTTGATATATATTTTAACTATTTGTAATGGCTTGGTATTTACGAACTGTTTTCAATTATCAAAATATTGGAGAGTCGTAAATTCATTTGGGAAAGTCTTCAAAATTAAGCGAAAAGGCACAAAGAGCATCCTTTTGAAATAACTTCGTATTAAATTGACCTTTTCAACTGTTTAAAGCTGTTCAAATTCGAAGTAGACTCAAATCCTTGGAGTTTTACTTAAACCCTTACCGAAGTATTCTAATAAACGTTTCATTATTTGTGAAACTTTCAAAGTGCCCAAATTGACAATTTCAAGTGCACTTTGGTTTGGTTTACTCTCGATTCCATCCGATTCCTCGGGAATAATGGATAATGATTAGTACTCGGTGTTTCTGGAAGGTTCTGCGGACTTTTCCAAATTGTCTTTTTGTCCAACAGGGTAAATTCAATTTGCCGGAATAATCTAGAATTTCCCTCGAGAAAGCGACCGAATATTCGGTTTCGATCTCGGTCGGCTTTGGAAAGCTTTCGTTAAATTAATAAACCGTTTTTACGACGGAGATGTTTAACTTTACTTTAAAGTTTTTGTATATCTACCGAATAATCCACAAGTCTTTTCACCTTTACAGATGAAAAGTAACTCCAATATGTCCTACAAAGCATATTTGAGACGCGTTCAAGAGTAGCACATACCTTCAACATCGTCCTAGTAAACGAACCCAATTCAGGACCGAAACACTTAGTCAAAATTTAGACACCTTCAAAAATTGATATTTAAATTCGTATAAATAACTTGTCTCAAAGTGTCTTAGCCACAGTTTGAAAATGGCCTTGTAAGCCGAAACAACTGCAACCAAAATAAATACGAAAACACTTACAGAACTTGAAAATAACATAATTAAATGTAATTTAGAAAAAAATGAGTTCTATGAATTAAACACAAAAACAATTTTTTTTTTTTTTTATAAGTGACTATTTAATTACGGGTTTGATAAGAATTACAAGATATGATAATGTTTATAAATATTTCATCTGTTTGTTCTTAGTCCTCCACACTAGGTGGTCCTGTGCTGAGGCGGACCGGTAAATTTCTTTGATTTTCCGTTATTTAGTTTCCATGATGTTTTTAATACATTCTCTAGTATGTCAACATTAATTTCTTTCACCCATGTTTTGATTTTTTCCTTAAGCTTATTTATCTTTTTCAAACTTAGAGGAAGGATGTTGTAAAGTTTGGTTGCCAGATATATGTGGTTTCTTTGGCAAAAACTTGTCTTGAATTTTGGAACATCTCGTATATCTTTTTTGAGGCTCTTGTGTCATGTATCCGAGTTTAATTAGCAGATTTTCTGTTTAATCTTTTTGATTAATCGTAAGGTCTCAAAAAAAGCCGAGTGTGCGATTCCCACACCGCAAAAGTGAAACCTTCAGAAAACTAAAGAAGACAAGAGTGTCCTGCACGTTTGTGTTTGTCTCTTTTTAGTTGGTGTAACCCTAAGTGACCAGCTGAGGTATGGGGGCTCCATCGAAGCCAGAGTAAAGTTAGCCTCCCAAAAACAGGGCGTACTGTACAGGGCCCGCAGATACTTTAATAGTACACAACTGCTAACCCTGTACAAATCGCAAGTGCGCCCCACGGTTGAATTTGGCAGCCACCTCTGGTCTGGAGCTCCAAAATACCTGAAAAATACCCTCGACTCTGTGCAGAAACGGGCGGTCCGTTTGATAGATTCTCCCATCTTAACAGACGGATTGCAATCTTTAGAGCACAGGCGTCGGGTGGGAATGCTATCGTTGTTCTACCGGTATTACAATGGAAGATGCTCCGAGGAACTAGCATCATTGATCCCTTCGGCTCCGGTGCATAGTCGGGAAACACGCCAAACGCGTGCCCAACATTTGTACACAGTTGACATTTGTCACATGAGAACGGGTCGTTTCTTCGACTCGTTCTTGTGTTCAACAGCTCGGCTGTGGAATGATTTGCCGGCCTCTGTGTTTCCTCCTTCCTACAACATGGGTCTCTTCAAGACCAATGTTCATTCCTTCCTCTCCTCAAAAAGACCCTCCACACAGCATCCCAGATGACATAGGCCCTGGGGGAAATTATTTTCCTCAGGGCCTCCTGTGTGGAGTTAATGTAAAAAAAAAAAAGTGACACTATTTGTCGTTTCATCGAGTTTCAAATCACAACAGGGCTAAAGAAGGTTTTGGAGTTAAATTTTTGCTCAAATGTAAAGAAAATGACTTCGTTCCGGGCAGAAAATAATTTTATTGTTTCGGTCGGTGTCCATCACCCTGTTCAATCTCCCTAAAAGTTGTAAGAGCAAAGTTCTCAACATTCAGAAACAGACTGGATTATTGTTCGGTAATTGCAAAGTTTTGAGGCGCAAGTCAGAAACTGTGATAACCTGAGGGCACTTATCAAGAGTAATGCGCATGAAAAGGAATCAACTACACGAACGTATGATGTTTGATGACGTAGTAATTTAAAAAAGCAACCTGTAAAAAACAATGTTTTTTTACTATAATAAGTACACCTTTTCAAAAGTCTTTTAAACTTTTTTTTGGTATGACTGACCCTCTATACGTCGTGATCGAAATCAACGGCGCTGCCAAACTTGCTAATTTTAAATATTTAATGACTTTCAATTAATTTATTTCATTTCAAAACTTTTTATTTAATTTTAATGTATGGCGGGAAGTGGGTTAAAAACAAAAAAAAAAATAACAAGGCAAACAATTTTCCGGTCCGGACGAAAAATAAAGTATCTACCTAATTGTAAGGTATTGTATTTAACCAGACTATATTTTTTCTACACTAGCTGGTACCCGGCATGCGTTGCTAAACCTTTGTTCCCCGTTGTTCCCCGCCTTCCCCTCCCTCATTACTATTCCCTCCTTCTTTACTCTCCTCCTGCCTTCCCTCACTGCTGCTAAAATATATGAAATACACACATTTTCAAACCAATCGCGCACCACCAGTGGTAATGTTTATACAAATTTCATAACGCCAGAGCATACCATTATATATAGAACACTCTATTCCTAAAATTCAATGTTCTGTAAAAAAATTCTGTAAATCCATCGATTACTTTACGAGATTTGCGGACCTAAATATACAGAACTTAATTTTTTATATACGTAGATTTGAAAAGCGTACCTAACATTTTTTGATTGTGTTTGATTTCAGGGGGGGGGGGGGGGGTTTGATGTTGTACAATTTAGCAGGTTAAAAAAAAGCAATTCATCCACTTTCCGAATTACCGAAATGTGTGAAATTTCGCAAACGTGATAAAAATGATTACAATACATATATTAACAAAAAAAAATTAACCAATGTTAAAGTTTACTTTGCTTTATTAGTACCTACGTGATTAGCGTATTTTTTTGATTTTCTATAGACCATTTTTATTTACCTGCTCACGCCCTCACTGTGCCATCTCGACCTCCTCTAATTTTCTTTGGGTCTTCTACTGCCCCCCCGAAAGTCTCAAAAATTCCCAAAAGGGGGCGTTGAGAACCTATGACGTACAACTATACGGGCGTTAAAAATCGATTTTGGATGTGTTCAAAAATCAGCTGGGCGTTTTAAAATCAATTAAAATCAACGTTTAAAAATCACAGGAATACACGTACACAAAATATTTGAGAAAAGCAGGTTGATATAATTGTACATGAAAAAATATATATTTAAAAAGTAAACCGCAGATATTTGCGCGGGCCGCACAAATAACTGCCGCGGGCCGCAGTTTGACGACCACGGTTCAAATCGGTTTTCGGAAGGAAAAACACCACGCTTTATATTCCAACCTAAAAAATAGCCACCAAAAAGTAAAATGTACACTTTTATGTACACAAAGTTTTGAATCGCAAATAGAAAAAAAAATTTGAAACTTCGGGAATATTTTATAAATTATTTTTACATAGAGCGACAAAAAAGTGAGGTTACAATATGTGTTTATTGTACATTTGTCTAATAAAATATTTATGTGTTTTTATTATTTTTTATTATCAGTAACTTTAGTTAGAAAAAACGTAAGGTGAGCCATTTTGAAAACTTTTTTATGTTTGTATGCAAAATTTTTATAATAAAAAAATTAGTTCATTTCGAATTCTATAATTAGTTAGCGTATTTCATCACCTTTCTAAAACAGTTTTTGATTTTTGGATGTGCTCAGAAATATTCCAAATATTTGCATTTTATTGTAAAGCGAAAATATTTTGACCATCTGAAAAAATGCCAAATTTTTGAAGGGGTAATAGTAAAGTAACTAACTAACTAACTAACCATCACGCCGTTTCCCCGCAGGGGTAGGCAGAGAGGACGGACCGCCAAACAACTCGGTCTTGGCACACAGTCTTTGCCTCTCTCACATTCATACATCGTCTCATACATACTCTTCTATTATTCTGACTTTTGACATGGCCCGTCTCAAGTATCTGATTCACTTGATCGTGCCATGTCTTCCTCGGGCGTCCCCGACTTCTTCTACCATTCACATTTGCATCATATATTCTTTTTACACTACTTTCTTCGCTCATTCGCTCTACGTGCCCAAACCATCTGAGGGTTCCTTTCTTAATTTTGCTCATTATACTTACATCAGCCTTACATTCTTTGCGGATATCCACATTTCTAACACGATCATACATGGTTTTACCACACATACGTCTCAGGGATCTCATTTCAACAGCATTCAGTTTACTTTCATCCTTCCTCTGCCAGTTCCACGCCTCACTGCCATACATCAGGGTAGGTACCAGGACTCCATTGTGGACTGCTAGCTTCGCTTTTTTTGACAGTTTTTTATTAGCGCCAACAGCATTCAGTCCTCCATTAATGGAGTTACCGGCATTTACCCTTCTTTCGATATCTCTATCAGCCTTCCCATCTCTCGTAAACATACTACCCAGATAAACAAACTCATCCACCTGCTCCAAGTATTCATCATTCACAAATATATCGCACACTGTTTTCGTACTCTCTCTTTCAAACACCATGACTTTAGACTTACTTAAAGTAAAGTAAGGTCTGTAATTTTATTCGGGAATATTTTCCTTATTTGTTAATAGTATCACAGATATTCACATTTCTATCGATTTTTATTAGGATTCTCTCTTTTGAACACAGATTATGGTATTTTATTTCATTTTTATTTTATTTATTTTAGGGAAAGTTGACAGTAAATCTGAGATTACAATGTAATACAATAGTAAGATAGTTAATTATGCCAATTATGAACTTTTCACTTATGATAGTGAATGAATAATAAAGTATGACATTGTAACATTGTAAGGATGTTTTCTTAAATTAAATTATTTTTTTTACAAATATGAAAGGGGAGGGGGGAGGAGGAACATAGAATAAGGATTAAGAGGCAAAGGATGGGAATATATAGGGATTAAACTTTCTTGTTTGAGTCATGTTGCTTAGTGAGTTTTCGTTTTATGTCATGTAAAGTCTCGTTAAAAATGTCAATGTGGTAAAAATTTAAGTTAAATGAGTGTGTGGATCTATAGATAAATGAGTTCTGTTCTGGAGTTGGTCTTGCAAAGAGGGAGATTAAAAGTAAGTGACTGTCTGCTGTTGCGATTTGGAACATGGAATGATAGGCGTTGAAGAAGATCAGGACTATCAATTAGGTTATGTGTAATTTTCTAATCTATCCAACACGATATTTACATTTCTGTACTCTGTACTACAATATTCTAAGACGTTTTGTCTATCCCACCAAGCGATACAAAAATACTTTTATATCCATACAACGAATGAGCCACAATTTTGAAAATAACTTAGGTATGTACCTGTTCACGAAGTTGTAGGTAATTGACTCCCGAATAAAAAGTATAATTGTTTATGTAACTCCCTTGCTAACTAACGCGCTTTTTTGTACAGGGTGCTAAGAGACGTACTTAACATGTTTTAATTAGAGATTCCTGACAATTATAATATTTGGAGTAAAAAATATAAATGAAATTTAGATTTATGGCGCGTTTTTTTTCAACTTAAAATATTAAAAAATCAGTATTTGTCTGAGTTATAATAATAATAATAATATATATCTTTATTAAATGAAATTTTCAAGATTATAACTACAAAGGAACATATTCAGTGTTATGTTTACAGTGGTTTAAAATTACATAAGTACAAAAGGATATCAACAGAAAAAAATATAAATATGAACAGTAGATAAATGAAAAATAGAAAATAGTTATAAATTTTGGTTTTTCAGTATACTGCCTCACTAGGCTAGCCTGTGTTGAGGCAGTAATTTTTAAATCAATTTATAATACTTATAAACATACCTACACTTTTATTAAAAAACTTATCACATAATAGATTGGTTACATTAATAATAGTTTTAAATAAAAGCAACCAATACAATTGCTTGTATATTTCCACTGTATAATACCAAATCATTAATAATTTCGAATTTGGATAAGTGCACCGGTAAAGGCCCTATCATTATTTTTGATTCAAATTTTTATGTTATTTTTGAAATTTTTTTGGGAATCACATTTTTTTATTCTATCTGGAAGAATGTTGTAAAGTCTTGTTGCAAGGTATCTGAAATTTCGTTGACCAAAAGTAGTATGCGTTTTGGGGATTTGTAGTAAGTCTTTGTCATTGTTTCGAGTACATCGAGTATTTAATCTTTTTTCATAGTATTTATGTATATTTGTGTATAGATGAGTAAGGATTGTTTTTGCATATATCTGCCGAACGTCAAACACATTCATAATATTGAAGATTAAGTTCGAGTCTGTAATTAGAGGTAGTCTAAGAATGATATCAGTGATGAAATGTGTTGAAATATTTTTTTATTTCGTTTGGTCTGAAGAAAACAATTTTCTTTTAAAAGTCACTGGAGACCAACATTTCATTTAAGTACATTTTTTACTCCAAATTACGTCAAGAAACTAGTTAAAGTGAGGCACGTACGATTCTTAACACCCTGTATACATTTATACTGATTTCACATAACACTGATCAACAACCATTTACCCCACATAGGTACACGGTTGTTCATCAGGCGTTTATTATCTTGTAAAATTTAAAACACGCAATTTGTAAGGCTGATTCTTAAACCGTAAATTACGCTGCTACCAACAGCTATAGAACGATCTCTTGCCTGCAAGCTGAGCCACATTCTTCTGAGGTGAGTGCTTACCTACTTAGCCACCGTTCTAAACGTTTACTACACTACGTAATTCGCCCTCCATTTTTGCAACAAAATGCCACTGTAAGTGTTACTTTGGTGTACGTGACAAAGTCTTTAACTGGTTTTATGACAATGTTTTTGCTTTTATAAGAAACGGACACTTTTGTTTCTGACCTACAATGGCATGACTATTCTGAAGAACGCTTTTCTGGCTTTGAGATATTTGAGAGTATGTTGGAGATGACAGGACAGCCATAAAAATGAAGGGTTTTGTATTAAGGCCTATTAACCAGCGGCCGAGAATTCAAATTTTAAATTTGCAATCGTACCCTTGTGACTGTTCAGGGCGGTTCCGATGAGAAAGATTGATAATTCTCCGTACAAGTATTTTTTAGTTAATAACTCGACATCGATTTTATTTCATTAAAAATTTGCTTTAAGGGTGTAATTACCAGCAAACCAGAATTCCGATTTTGTCACCAGCGCTCACATGTCAGCGCTCGCAAACGGACTTTTTTAGAACTAGATAGATTCCATTCTTATCCTACTAACGCTCGCGTCTGGGTGAAATAAAAAAAAAAAAACATTGTTTTTTAATTCAAAATGCAAATAAGTTTTTTGATGTTAGGACCTCCGTAGTCCAGTGGCTAAGACTCTTGACTCACATTCCGGAGGTCGCGGGTTCGAACCCGGCATGCGCAAATAAATTTTATTTGATTAATTTGTGTTCTTTCACAATTAATTCATTTGAAATAATATATAGTATATTTGCGGCATGTTCCAGAGTGGAAGATACAATCAGTATCGCCCTGGTGTAAGACCACCATTCAGAATTGAAACGTTGCTTGAAAATGGCTTTAGCCGTGTTTAGTGACCAGATCTGAATAGCCAGGTACTTCCCAACCTTCCTCTTCCTCACCTCCTTCCCCTCCCCACTACCTTCAGCCTCACAACATACCCCAATTGGGGATGCCATAGTCTCACTGGCTCCAGACGGGAGCAGTTGAGATTCTTGTGCGGTATTCACTGTAAAAAAAAAAAAAAAAAAAAAATATTTCATGGTGAAATTTGTCTCATTTGGACCTTTTGTGACCAATTTTACCGAAATGATAACATCATAATTTTGCTGAGAACAGCATCACAGAGACGTCCTCTCTTGGCCGCGGTTCGGTCCGGAATCAATTGGCTTGGAACTAGGGATGGACGATATACATCGATGTATTGTAAACACTCGATGTATATAGTGCATCGTATTGAACCGATGTATTGTTGAACCGATGCATCGTATTGAACCAATGTATTGTTAATACTTCAACATCGAAAATATATCGATGTTTTTTATTCGATGCATCGAATACGCAAACTATGAGATGAGTGTCTATGAGTATGACCAGCAGTGAATTACGAGTGCAGTGACTTTCACGACGTTTTGTGAATCGGAACGCAATAATCAGTTCAGTCAATATAAAACGCCTACCATTTATCGGTGTGGCTGAATATGTTATGTTCTCTTTGCTGGGAAGACGGTAAAGACAAAAATAAAACCTTAAATATAAAATAAAATTAATGGAGGGATTGTAAATTACAATCCCAAAGCTGTACAAAATAGTTTTTAAGTATTTAATAAATGTTGGTACACCTGTGCCATAAGAAATACTCTTTTCACAGGCAGGGCTAGTTTTTGACTGAGCAAAGAAACCGATTGAAGGGAAAAAGATTAAGTAAACTTTTGTTTTTACGTAGCGTTGAAAAAAATATTGGGATTTGTATACAAAATAAAGCTGTGTTTGCTGTGTGATTGTGAATTTTAATAAATATTTTTCCTTGTACTTAACTTACCTAGTTTTCTTTAAGGCCTAAACATGTCTATTGCGAAAAACAATCGATGTTTTGGAAACATCGATGTATTTCTCAATACATCGTGTTAACACCGATACAACCGATTGATGCATTATATCGGAAAAAAACATCGACGTATTTTTAAATGGCCATCCCTACTTGGAACTTACGTTTTCGGCTGCTATAAATATGACCAAAGTCGAGTTGGTAAATTAATTAAAAACATATATTTCCTAAAATTATTTTTGTTTAAAACAATTTATTATTTTTCAATAATGTAATATGTGTTTAAAAAATCTGATTTAGTAAATGCGCAAATAAATAAACAAATAGACCAATTTTCGACATGAAACACGTACCGGGATTTTTTTAGTGATTTTATTAGAACAAAAATTAAAATTTTGGAACATGGCTTTACCAGATAATGTATAGATTTTACTGTATGATTATGAATGGTATGAATATAATATTAATTGTATAAAATTAATTGTATAATAATATTTCTGGTTTGAAAATTAATAAATCTGAGCATCGACCAACAAGATACCTTTTTTATTAAAAAAAAATCAAACTTAAAACAATAATAAACACCGTGGTGTCGCGAAACTTCGCTCCACTGTTAATTGGCGGTAAATGCTGCAGAGCAAAGCCTATGCAGCCCTCGAAGGACCAGTCCCGAAACTACGTGAAAACGCTAAGTTATACGGGACGATTAAATAGCATACACTCGCAAAACCTGATGGATAGTCAGTCGATAGTTCAGATCTGTGCTTTTGGAAAATTAGATAAGCACAGATTGGAATAAGGAAAATAGGATTCACCGTTGCAGATGGGGCCTCGCTGATATCCAGTTTTGGTGTACACTTCTCACTGTTTAAAATTCGCAATATTCTTATAACAAGAGGTTACGATACATGCGCCCTGTCTGAGATGTTATTTTGTACTGAGCAGGAAAGCACACTGTCACCTCTCCAGAGTTGAGTACTTTCTTGCAACAATTTTTATGGTGACATTTTGGAAGGAAAGATTAGGTAGGTGGGATAAATTCAGGATTTTGTCATATCTACCCACCAAGTCTGCGAATGCAATACCCAATCAATCCCATATGAAATCGCGCGAACGAAATAAATTAAATTTTAAAATTTTAAAATTTTTTCCATTATTGTAAAATATTTTTTTCTAGCTGATCCGGCGAACTTCGTACCGCCTCAGAATCAAAAACTGTTGTCAACTTATTAGCTGAATTGATCTAAATTGTTTCTCCCTGCGTATACCATACCTTGATCTAAATTGTTTCTCCCTGCGTATCCTTTCCCCTCTCGCGTTCCCTCTCCCTCTCCCTCTCTCCACTCCACTTCTCCCCTTCCCCCGTTCCGCTAACCCCCCTTCCTGAGTTCCTTTCCCCCCTCCCCCCCCCTCCCCCCTCCCCCCTCCCCCCTTCCCCTCCCCCCTCCCCCTCCCCCCCCCCCCCTCCCCCCTCCCCCCTCCCCCCCTCCCCCTCCCCCCTCCGCCCTCCCCCTCCCCCTCCCCCCTCCGCCCTTTCCCCACCCCCCTCCCCCCTCCCCCGGTTCACAGTTCAATATTATACCCCTTACAATATTGCTGCAGTTCTTTCAAAATAGGAGAATTCGTTCCATACAAAATGTATGGGGAAAATAATTTTCTTCGGAGTGAAACACCCTTTACTTTTAGGGGTTTGAAAAATAGATGTTGGTCGATTCTCAGACCTACCAGATACGCACACAAAATTTGATCAAAATTGGTCCAGCCGTTTCGGAGGAGTATGGCAACAAACACCGTGACACGAGAATTTTATATATTACATATATTTCTTGTTATTGATTCAATATATTTCTTGTTCTCGGGATATAATTTGATATTGTGTCCACGCTCGCATCAATGGCAAGAAACATAGATTAAAGAAGAACACAAGAAATGCGATGTGGGCGTGTTTCGTGATCCAAAAGTATGATCATTCTTCGCTTTAGTTTCATACACGGAATTGTGTTTTATCATCATTATGAAATTTTTATTTTGATCAAATGGGATGACGATATGCGATGACAGGCAATTGTCAGAGCGCCTATGCTAAACGGTCTAGAATTAGTCAGCTATAATTTTATTGGAAGATGCTCCGAGGAATCGGCGTCATTGATTATTGCTGTTGTAGTGAGAAACTCTGACTACTTTATGTTGTAAATTTTAGTAAGCAAATTATTAATTTATATTATAGTTTATATTGTGTTTTTACATTTTTTTTTATACAATTTTCAAGATTATATTTTTGTTAACTTCTTACGGGTACAGGACCCTTACACTTCAGATCTATTTTATGTCCGGTTTAAATCCCTTAACCCTTTCACGCACTTTTCCACTATTGTAAAATTTTAAAATTTTAAACAAAAATGGTTGTACGGCCGTATATCCTCTTTGCATACTTACTTAATAAAAATCTTCTAAATGATCAGGCAGGATGAATTGTCGCCGGATGAATTGTCGGCGGGATGAACTGTCGGCAGGATGAACTGTCGGCAGGATGAACTGTCGGCCGGATGAACTGCCGCAGGATGAACTGTCGCCGGATGAATTGTCACAGGACGAATTGTCGGGTCACCCCCTTACGTATCATCTCCGCCGCTCAAAGAGATTTTACGAGTGCCCCGGGGCAATACCTGGAGGGGATTACTTGGTAAACATAATTAGGTAAACAAATCACTGGACACGCTTAATATTAATGTTTTTAGAAAAAACATTTGATTCGCTTTATTCACAATAAAATACATTATTTATTACGAAAAGCGAGTATTTATGTCGGGGGAGACAAAAAAAAATGCAAAAAATATGCACGTAACATTTTAATTTTGTTAAAATTAATTCACTCACGCGGTAACACCATTGTTTATGGAGCTTCATCGACAGTCATCCAGAGGAAGACCGAAGAACTCCTGGATGACTCAATGCTCCAAAATTCTTCAGAGAAACGACCTGGATGAAGGCTACACTCAGATCAGAAGAAATTACAACCTGAGAACGAGAAGAGCCGAACCCAACAGCCTACGTAGGCAATGAGTTGGGACAGCGCAAGGAAGAAGAAGGTAACGCTATTGTTTATTCATCGTATTTATTTTAACATTTCATAGACAATCAACCAATGCTGCCAAACATAGAAAAAATATTTTTGCGTAAAACAAAGTGAATGCATTATTGACAAGTTTGTACCTGTATTTATAATAGTAGAACATTGAAAGAAATGTATTAGAATAATTGCACAAACCCGCTAGACAAACCCTGCTGTGCCTAACAAACCATTCAAAACCTGGGAAAATTGGTATTTCCGACAAATGTCATATTTGGTTGTCTATTAGTTAAAAAAGGAACATTCCGTATTATCCGTGCATCAAACTTCGACAACACGAACGTTCCGTATTATCCGTGAGGTGAAGTAACTGCATATTTACCTAAAACACGACTATTTGCACCCGGAGCGATGGAAAATACTGCCTTCAAAATTTAAATTACATCTAGTTTCATCGTATGTTGACGGTTGATGTCGGCCATTTACAATAATTTCTGTCTTTTTTCCCCATAAAAAATCCGAAAGCCATTCACATTTTTTGTTGGTACTTGCCAATTGATTTGAGATTTATTGTATTTCTATGTTCTCTATTTTATACAGGTGCTTGCAGGTTTTTTACAGAGCAATTCCGCGTCATGGAGTCTCATGAATGAGTTTTTCTTTTGCCCCGTTTAATTTATCTTTGTCTTACTAACCTATTTTTTGCATTTTATTTTTCCTGTTAAGCACTTGCATACTGCTTACTAACAACGCATGCGTGGACACTGAAGGTCTAGATTCGTTCAAAATAAATAAATGTAGCTTCGTTTAATCAAAAAAAATTAGAATCTTGCGAGAGCCTTGAAGGAGTAACCATCAGTTACTTATACCAGGGCGGGTAAGAGGTGGATTTCCTGCACTGTTTTTTTTGTTATACTGTTATTCCTAATACTATTACATAAACAATGGCTACAAGAGACGTTCCCATTTAATCTATGCGCAATAATACATTATTATAAATAATGCACTAGTGTGGGTGGAATTCTTAAAATAAACTAAAATGAAATAATGATTTTCACTCTTTTTTCATTTATTTTACGTAACGAATCTATTCTAGCCCTTCATTATGCTATAATATTAGGGATACCAATATAACAAAATGATAGAAATGATTGTAAATGGTCGGTATCTCGAACGACGCCGACGCACGTTGGCAAAATTTAATTTTACGTAAGTAATTAAATTTATGATTGCAATATTTTTCATCGCCCTAATGCAAATAGTTTCTTTTAATATTATAATTTTAATAATTACGGTGAATCAAAAGATTTAATAAAATATATATTCGTAATAAGCGTGGCCAACGATTTTGAAAGTTTAAGCATAATTATTTAAAAAATTAAATTCGTTGTACGTATTTATTTACTAGGTTATTTAAGAGGTAAATCAAAATGAAATGATGTGTGATAAATTTAACAATAAAACATTATTATCTTAAAATTGAAAAAAAATAACAATAATACACGGTGTCCGGAAACTCGTCGTAGAAGCGGGAAACTGGTAAATCTACATCACATTCGTAGTCGATTTATGGTATAACTTTTTTGATTTGAGCTTTCGTTTTCGAGTAAAGCGGGTCCGAAGTTGGAATTTTTTTGGTTAAATTTGAAAAAAAATTTCACTAGGTGGTTGATTTCAGCTGTGTAAAGTCTTATAAAATGCATCGATGGGTAAACCGGGCTCAAAAATTTTTTTAACCCTTTAGTTGCCGAAAAAATGGAAAAATAGAAAAAAAATAATATTAAAATCGAAATGCTCAGATCGAAAAAAATAAGTTTTTTGGGTTCTCTGCGTGATGTAGATTCACCAGTTTCCAGCTTGTACTACGAGTTTCCGGACACGTTGTATATTATGAAGTATTGTAAAGAAATTTCAGGTGTACAATTTGAAAAATGAAAATTAATATGCATCCAGCTTAAAGTTTGTTAAATAAATAAATAAGAACAATTTGTTTTTGAACGACTACTTCAGATTTTTTCTAAAATATGTTTCTTATTAGTGGAAAGACACAAATTAAATTTACACAGCATTTTTGACTAAATAATTTTACAAAGATACGCACAAAACGGTTACCTTAAGTTATGTCTACTAAATACGAGTAAATAGTAGGTGCCAACCTAATTTTTTGTAAAAATTAATTAAATTAGATTGAACTTATTTTCCACCAATTAAAAAAAATTAAATAGATGGATAGAAAAGAGGGCGATACGTGACGTTTTGAGTGCTTAGATTCTAAAAATCGACATGATTGATGCTGCAGAAGACGAAAAAAAAATTAAGAATATTTGTAGGATTTTTTTTTGTAATTAGTGACATCAATGCTCCACCTAAATAAAAAAACCCATTCAAAAACGTATTTAGGAACAATCTTTACCAATTTAGGTCTAATATAATTAAAAATCTAATATTAAATACTATAATCTACGTGGATTCTGAAAGTATCTTTAACTCTAGAAAATAATTAAGCAAATGTTTGCATCAAAATTTAACACAGTCAAAAATATTTAATACAAGGCATCGCACTATGGAATGGCCCGGAACAAGATCGTCTCATAAATCGAAAAACTGTATTTTTTTTCAGATATATCTGTAGCGGTTTTAGTAAAATAAATTTAAAACACGGTTAAAGTACGGTTTCGGGGTGAGATATTTAATTGAATCAAAAGGTTTAATATTTCGTGGTATAAATTTAAAGCATTTGAGCTAATTTATATATAGCTTATTATATATCATCGCAAAAGTTGTTTTTTAAGCTTTAATAAAACGTATTTTTTATATTTTGGTTATAAATAATATTGATATATAAGCTCCCTTTAAGCAAATGATACCTAAACTGGACTTTGACAAAGTTCAGGTAAACTTTAGACTGGTCGCAGGGTTTGCCTCTGTGGATATTAAAAAACCATCTTATAAAATAAAAAAAATTAATTTGTTAATTAAAAAAAAAATTGCGGATTGTTTGCGCAACAGCGTTAAAAAAACGGTTTTACCGCTGCTCTTTTTTACCAGAAAATTAACTTGTCGCAGTACCCACAAAACATAAATTGTATTTGAAATGTCATGTTCAATATCAAAATAATAACAATTCACCAAATAAAAATAGAAACAAGATTGTTATAAAAAAACTTTGTGAAACTTCTATAGCACACCTACGATGCATCGGCCATCGCTTTGATAATGATGTTACTTTTAAGGGCTCCTATTGGTTGAGATACTCTATTAAATATTATCAATGAGACGCTTGAAGAAGGAAAATTTCCACAGTCATGGAAACTATCTACTATTATACCGGTTCCAAAGGTTAAAAATACCAGAAAATGTGAAGAATTTCGACCAATCAACACCTTACCAAAATATGAGCAGATTCTTGAAGTTATAATAAAAGAACAAATTTTGCAATATCTAGATAAACACGATATTTTATACCAAGAGCAATCAGGGTTCAGATCTAATAACTCATGTGAAACAGCATTAAACGTAATTGTCGAAGAATGGAAGGAAGGAATGAATAATAATAAATTTATCTTAGCAAGATTTTTGGATTTTCAAAGGGCATTCGAAACTATAGACCGAGACATACTAATAAGAAAGCTTAAAGAAATTGGTTTCTCATCTGTAGCCATTAAATTAATACAAGAGTATTTGAGAGACAGAAAGCAGGTAACAAAAATAAATAATCAATTTTCAAAACCAATGGAAAATAATTTAGGAGTACCACAGGGATCGGTCCTTGGACCTCTATTGTTCATACTCTATATTAATGACATGGTGAAAATATTTTCAAAATGCAAAGTACCACTTTTTGCCGATGATACACTAATATACTTAATTGGAGATAACTATGTAGAACTAATACACATTTTAAATAATGAACTAAATGATGTATCAAGATGGCTAAAAATAAATAAGCTTAAATTAAATACAAAAAAAACAAAATGTATGGTGATCGGATACAAAAAGACATCCAGTGAAAGCAAAATTAAAATTGATGGTGAAATTATTGAAAATGTTACTGAAATGAAATACTTAGGAGTTATATTAGATTCCAAACTAAACTTCAATAGACATGCTGAATACACCCAAAAGAAAATTGGAAAAAAGATATCTTTTTTTGGAAGAATTCGGCCAAAAATGTCTAGAAAAACTGCAATCACCATATACAATTCAATTATTGCTCCACACTTCAACTACTGCTCAAGTATACTTTTCCTATGTAACGAAAGATAGCAAAATAAGTTACAAATTCTCCAAATATGAGAATAATTCTTCGACGAAACAGATTTTCAAAAATAATTAAAATGTTAAAGGAACTAAATTGGTTGACCGTGAAACAGATGCTGACCTTGAACACGATGGTATTTATCCACAAAATATTGAACAACACGTTACCAAAATACTTCTCAAATAAAATTGTATACAATAAAGACATTCGCAGATATAACACAAGGACATGCAAGGAAATTAGGCTACAAAAAAAGGACAAACCGAATACGCAGAACAAGGGAATGTACAAGGGAATGAAGTTGTATAACACACTACCAGAAACTTTAAAGTCCACACCAATTGGAGAGTTCAAGATGTATTGTAGGAGCTACATAAAACTTGAAAAAATATAGTGAATATGAAATATTATAATCAATTAGAAATTTGTAAACCTAAATGTACAAATTACTAAAATAAAAATTATTATTATTATTATTAGATATGAAAAGGAAATTGCGCGAGGTTTGCGCTCATTCTCGTTTTGATTATGACCTCACTTTTCAAGTATTGGTTAAGATTGTTTTGGTAAGGTTTCGCTTCTACCGCGTGTAAAGTGCACACGCGTTTGTTTTATGATAAAATACAAAAAAGTTACAGATTTATGAGACGGTAATGAGAATGAGCTTTTGCAACCTCTGTGCATCGCACTGGCTTTAAAAATGTCGCTTAACTTTCACAATTACTTACAAACATCGTCACATTGTCGTTTTACCACTAAAAGTAAAATGTAATTAGTTTTTTGTTTTCACTGAAAGACTGGGTTAACTACCTTGAGGCAGGCCCGATTAAACCCGGTCCGATCAGATTTAACAAGTGGCTTCCGCCGGTATAAAACTGAATGGGGGATTACAACATGTTAGCTGGAACGGACCCCTGGGTTCGGGTCGTTACATTTTATATCTTTAGCAGTCCCTGGGGGGTAGTTTGGTAATAATACCATTATTATTATACTTATTACCTTGTAACGTGTAGTCCGCTGGATTTCAGGCAATCTGAAAGGACAATTCTTTCAGGGATAAACCGAAATGGTTAGTGCAGGATGCGGAAAATTGATGTATAAAAATTCGAAGTTTTCCGATATTGGAAGATAATCAACTTGACCAATGGAGGCTTTTCATATCTTATTTTATTTAAAGTTTAAAAGAAAAGTTTGGCGTGGCTTTGATTTTTATAAAAAAACTTGCGATTGATGAAATTTTGAACATTTAACTTTCAAAACAAGAAAAAGTCACTGTATACGTGAAATTTCTAAATTCTTTTCGCAAGGTCCAGGCAACGCCGGGGACATCATCTTATGAATAAATAAAGAAGTGTCCTGGAGTGGGTTTGGTTTTTAAATAAATGTACAGTTTTATTCCAAGATTGATGTAATTTTGCACAAGAATGTCATTGTCTACAAAGGCGATTTCTAAAAACCATCCCCCCACTCCTTTTTTCACATTTTAAAACAAAATTTTGATTCTTTTTGGTGAATTTTTTGCACGCTTGATTTTTTAAATCTTCTATCTTCTGTATAAATAAAAATGAATCGCCGAAATGTATGTAAGCGCATAACTTCCGAAATACTGCACCAAGTTGGAAAATTCTTTTTTTTGTGTTCGTTATTGTCAGGACACGGTTTCTATACTACTACTGGTGAGCTCTGGCATTATGAAATTTGTATAAAAAAATTGCAATAGGTGGCATGCGAGCTCTTTGAAAAATGAATGTATCGGGACTGAATGTACGGAATGTGGGAGGGGGGAGGAGAGAGGGAACTCGGGTAGGCGGTTCGCGGGAGGGGAGGAGGGAAACTTGGGAGGGGGGAGGGGAACCTGGGAGAGGGAGGGGAACTCGGGAGGGAGTTCGCGGGACGGGGGAAGGGGGGGAGTGGAGTTGGGAGAGGGAAGATGGAGGTGGCGGAGAAGTGGAGGCGAAAGGGGAACGGGACGAATGGGAAAGGACACGCAGTGAGAAATAATTTCTTCATTAAATGGCATAGCAACGCATGCCGGGTACCAGATAGTTTAAAATAAAATTGAAGTACAAAATATAAATGGTATTTTGTGACATTTTTGATGTTTTTTTTTTCTACATAAACAAAAAAAAATATTGGGTATTGGATAGTTAGGGGCGGGGTAAGAGGTTAGGTAATTGTAAATATGTATGTTATTAGGTCACTTGCTTTAGGTTAGCATTTATATGTCTTAGTCATAAGTCACTAGTTGTATAAGTCTTAGATGTAAGTCACTAGTTATAATTGTAAATCTTAATTGTAAGCCAGTAATATTAATTCCTTTAAATACCTGTACAGCGCCCTTGAGGTGATTTTTCACAAAAACGGCACTATATAAATTAGCCAAATATTATTATTATTATTTAGGCGGTTATTCGGCTGAGTAAGAAATTTTTTATTGTTTGATTTTGAAGAAAATAATTTAGAAACAAAAAAAGTGACCGAAACCGTCACCAGAGACCAAAATTTCATTTACAGTTTACTCCAAATAATGCCAGAAATCACTGGTTAAACAAGTCAAGAACGCTCCTTAACATTTTGTATCCGTTTCTCAAATTATTAGAATGAAGGCAATGTGAGCTTAATCAAGATCAATAAATAAATAAAATGCGAGGAAATTACTGCGTAAAGCCCCGGGAAAGCCGGGCACCCCGGCGGAGACTTCACCTAGTAGTAAATAAATGTTCTTACGAAAGGTAATGGTCAATTACAAACTAAATGGAAGAACATTGTTTTGCGGAAGGGAATGGAAAATTAGAAGAGTGGGTGATTCATATGTCGTTCTAAGAAAGAAATTTCGATTCAGATAAGCTACTTCTCACAATAGCGATCTTGGCAGTTATCATCTTTAGGTTTTTCATTTATCTTCATCCACGGACAAGACACATTTCGTGTGTCTTCAAATGAAAATTACTTTAACACGAGTTGTCGAGTAGTAGTTCAAATATATTAAATTGAAAAAATAAAACATTGACGCGCAATTTTGGGTTTAGTAGACGGCGCCAATTCATTCGAAATGATACTCGTTTATTTATTTTAAGTCCTGGGGACTTTTATTTTTAAAACTTTGATGAAATTGATTATTTCGAACATGAAAAATAAATTTAAAAAATGGTGAAAAAATACACATGTCATATCAAAATACAAAGAGTAAAAAAATTAAGAAATACCGCCCAAGGTTTACAAAGAGAATACCAAAGATTTTGGTTCATATTCGTTATTACCTTTGGAGACAACCCAAGGTTTATTTAAGAAGAGGGTTGGAGTAGGTTATCGCGAACGGCTACCACGCTGAGACTAAGCGTCACAGAGGGTGCATCGTGGTGGGGATTTGGTAAGGGGAAACCAGGCTACACGCCAGTGTAGCCTGATTTCCCTTTACCAAATCGACTGTAGCACCTTGGAGACCTTATTTTATGGACAGCCCTAATATAAGTACGATCCACAAAATTCACCAAGTTAACGTTAAACGTGTCAATTTATTAATTTGGAACTCGGTATGGGAACTGCCACCCCAAGTGGTCCTTTCTTTCCTAAAAAAGACCATTCGTACATATCATATCGCAGCGCCTCATTTGTGGCGCAAATGTAAAAAAACATAACTGTGTAAATATGATCCACAAAATTCACCAATCAACATTAAACACGTCAATATCACCTAAGACCCAAGCATTTGTATAAAAAATTACGGAGCGAGCAATCGTCGCTTTAGTTCTTAATTATCCAAACGACCATTAGAAAATTTTACAAGAGAACGTTTTCATTCATTATTTCAATGAAATATTGTGATATGTGTTTAAGATAAAGCTATTTACGTAAAGATAAAGGTAAATAATTCCTTGTTAAGTGATTAACTATAATTTTTAATTATAAAGTGGAGGTTGAACAAAAACTAAAATGGTCGTTTGGACAATTAAGAACTAAGGCGACGAAATGTAGTTGAGCTTATATATAATACAGTGGAATAGAGTATTGTGTCTTGTAATAATAGTATTAATGTGATATAATATTCAAAGGAATAAATAATAATAATGGCAATCTGAAAATAAGTTTCTCGTTCTAAGAATGTAATAAAAATAACAAATGGGAATAATCATAATTGATCACATAATATAATATTTATAATCATTCTCTTTCAAGCTTGCAAACTTTACGATGGTATTTTTATTACTCTTAAATAATTTAATATGTATCTGGTTTACGATTTTACTTTGTATGTGTCAAGGATTCCTTCAGTTTATTTTTATATTTATAGATATAATAAAAGTAATGTGGAATACAGATATATGTATAATTTTGCACACTACATTAGACATTTAGCTAATTCTAAAATACGCGAAAAATTCGATTCCCAGGAATTTGATACTCGTGTTTGTAATTTGATTGATTCTCCAGTTGCCCGTTCAATAAATTATTCTGTATTAAAACACCGATTGCAATATTGCACAGGCGTTGGGCGGGAAAGTTGACCTTGTTCTACCGGTATTTCAATTGAAAATACTCCGAGGAATTAGCGTTGGCAACGGTGCATATTTAGGAAATACGCTATACGTACGCCCAACATTTGTACATTTTTTCTATTTTTTTATAACGCCCAGAGGGCTTTTACATGTTTGGTAGTACAATTAATTCATGACAGATGACTTTTAAACAGATAAAGAAATAATAAAAATAAAATTAGATAAAAAATGCACACAAGTCACAAAAATACATCGAATTGATAAGTTTACAAAAATACAGATAAGTTTAGGAATAATTTTGGAATAAGTTTTTTACAAGATCCACAAAATTCACTAAATGTTAAATGTCAACATGTTAAATGTCAATGTTAAATGTCAACATCACCTAAGTATTGATTCCCCATAGTGTGAAATCGTTGTATCTGAGAGTGGGAAATGTGGTTCCGCTTGTGAATGCTGCAGTAGAAAAGTGTGCTTTGTTGTGTGGTTACTGTCGGTATTCGTAAGTTTGTGAGTATGAGTTTGCAACAGTCAAATTTAGTGTTAAGTATTTTGAATAAAAATGTTAAGTCATTTATTTTACGTCTGTCTTCTAGTGTGTGTATTTTTAGAATATTTAGTAATGAATTATATTTTAAGTCTTCTAGTGGGATATTTAATTAAAAATTTATAAAACGCAGAATTTTTTTTTGTATTCGCTCAATATTATTAACGTGAATTTTGTAAGATGGAGACCAAACCACCAAGTTATATTCAATTTGGCTTCTAACTAGAAATACATATAATAGTTTAATGGTTTCTATGGAATTAAAGTTTTTGGTTGTTCTTAATACGAAGCCTAGTGTTTTCATACCTTTGTTCATAATTTGGTGAATATGATTGGCGAAACTTAGTTTTTCATCCAAAATAATTCCAAGATCTCTCATTTCCGTGACTCTTTCTAAAGCCGTGTTATTGATGGAATATTTAATAAAATAGGATTTGAATGATTTGTGGGCGTTTCTTCCCATCAACAAGGGTCTTTTCAAGATCTAGGTTCACTTCTTCCTTTCCCCGAAAAGACCCTCCACTCAGCATCCCAAAATATGATGTAGGTTCCGAGGTAAATTATTTTTCTCGGGTATTTTGTATTTTGTTCTGCCACAATCCATTCGTAATATTCATTAATGTTTATGACTACTTGAAGATGGTGGGTGTACTTATACAGTTGTTCAATTTACGCGCGAAATCCAGGCTTCCGGATTGTGAGGTGCGGTGCGTAAGCAGATGGGTTAATAGTCCCCTTTAAATTATGTATGGACATATGGAGAAAAAGACAGATTTCATATTCAATTTACAAGTACTAAAAAATAAAGCCATAAAAAAAACTTTAATTATAATTTGACCGGTCGAGGCTGAGTCGGTATCGCGTTTGGATTCCACCCAGGCGTTGTGTGTTAAATTTCTCGGCTGCCTAAGTCCTCCACCACAATACAAGCAACTTTTTCAACGAAAAAACTGTAACTTAAGTCCACGAGGGTAGAGTGTACACTTTACAATCTCCTTCCCGATGGTCTAAAAACGGAGAATGGAATAAACGATTCCCGTCCCCTCCCTACTACCCTCCCTGACGCTAAACTACATGAAATACACACACTTCTCACAGCTGTTAGCGTAGGACGCGTACCAAAATTACTGATTTCCTCTACCGCTACTATGTCTCCTTTGTAATCTTTTCTTTGATTCTTCCTCGTCCCCTCCCCATCCGTCTACCCTTCCCGGTGCATCCTTTTCCACGCGCCTCTTTACCCTTTCCCCTCCCACGTTCCCTTCCCTTCGCGTTCTTCTTCCACCTTCCCAACCTCCTCCCTCCTGTGCCCCCCTATCCCACGACCACACTTCCCACGTTCTCCCTCTCCTGTTTTCCCCTTCCATCTTCCCCCTCCCTTATCCCCCTCGCGAACCCTCCCTCTTTCGTTAACCTTTCCTCTACCGAATTTCCCTTTCCCCTCCTTACCGCTAAACTATATGAAATACAAATATTTTTCAAACAATTCGCGCGCTACTTATTGTAATTTTTTATACAAATTTCATAACGCCAGATCTCACTTATATATATAATAACATTCGCGGGTGTTAGCAGAACAATTCACCAAAGTTTCATCACAATCGGATGAATGGTACCTATAAGAAATAGTTTCATAACACTTTCTTTCTTTCTTTCTTTGGTATTACAGCGCATGCCGGTTACTCGCTGGTAATAAATAAAAAAAAATGATAATGCAGTTAGCGAAATTCCCTCGCTGTATACAGCAAATTGCCAGATGTTTCCATTTTCATTTCTAATAAACCCTCAAACCAAACAAACAAAAAACAAATTCTCCGAGTTCGTTTCAGAACTTTTTAAATCGCGGTCATTCCGATATAATAATAAACGTCCTCTCAGCGGGTGATAAAATGGGAGTTGAGCAAACTCCGGATATTCAATAATCTTATTGGAAAAACTCCACTTCTATTGGAACCTGCAATGGCAGTTTGCAATCTTTCGTCCAATCACTGTGCAGTTTGTCGCTCAGGACTGCAGCAGAAGTTTTAACTCCTTTGAAAATCCATTTTCCACGGCTCTCAAAGGACTTCCACGTCGAACATTCAAGGCTTTATCTATAGAGCTAAGTGCCTTCCTTGCCTCCGACAGGACAAGTTTTATATTACATATTACGTAGTTTTTATTAGAAACTTTCTTACCTTTTCTTAGTACTGCGCGATTCATTATTTTTATTGTTGAATCTGTAGAACATCATTTTAATTATTAAATCTTCACATGTAGCAAACACTTTGTGGGAATACATAATTATGATAAACACAATAAAATAACTTTGTTTCAATTCCATTTTATTGAATAGATTCACCCCTGAGGAAGGTTCAGGATGAACCGAAACCGGTTGGATTAAGAAATAATAAAGTAGAATTGAAACAAAGTTATTTTATTGTGTTTATTATTTTATTTATTATTATTTTTTATATTAAATTTGATCCGCATTGAAAAATTTTGAGGCGCATCTTCGGACCGGTTCTAGAAAATGGATTTTGGCGCAGACGTTATAACAACGAGCTCTATACTTTATTTAAGGAGCTAAACGTCGCAAAATTTATAAAATTGGGAAGACTTCGGTGGCTGGGTCATACGGAGAGAATGACCGAGCATCAAGCACCAAAGTCCCTGCTGAACTCAAGAGCAATAGGGCGAAGGAGCCTGGGAAGACCAAGGCTAAGATGGAGCGACAACGTCCTCAGAGACATATCTAACTTGGAGCTTCCAAACTGAAGAGAGCTGGCACAACACCGAGATGAGTGGAGGAAGACTCTTGAGGAGGCCAAGACCCACCAGGGGTTGTAGAGCCAATAGTGATGATGATGATGATTAAATTTGATTCACTTGATATGGAAATATGTAATATGAATATGCATTATTAAATAACAAACAAAAATAAACCACGTAACAACATCTTAAGAACAAATAGAACAGTCGGAACTATGTACTCACTTAACATATAAATTCTGCAAACCACAAAGTAAACAATCTAGCTTAAACAAAAAACAACTAGAACAAGTCAACAGTAACAGATTTTATAAAAAACATAGTATATACAATGACGTTACATAAATAAATAGACTCGCCATAGTCTCATATACTCACAATATAATGTGGAAAGTAAGGTACACTCTTTTGTTTTCAGCGATTTTCAGTATAATTTCTTAATTCAAAAGTTTATCCCTGTGTGATAAAGACAGACAATCAAATAATGTGTGTGTATGAATGCAATGAATATAGGAGCGGGCGGCGTATTGCTTGCCACTTTTTGATGGAATGTTCGCTGTCTTCTTTTCTTGAGGCCCACTAGAATAAAAGGTCCGGCTGCCTGTCGGAGTTTGATATGTCGAGCTATACAATAAATACAATAAGGCAACGACAGTTTTCAAATGGTGGCGATTGTCATCAATACTTGTTAGAACTACTGATTTATGTGTTGTTTTACCGCAAGCAAACAAATAAACAGAGTGTTTAGGCTGATTAGTCTACTTTAAAACAGTGAAGTTTACTTATCAACAGAAATTTGGCTATTGCGCGTCCAGACCCTTTACTTTAGTAGGACTTGAATTTTCTCTAATGACATGTAAAACCGCGAGCGGGAAACATGAAAATTAATTGTAATACTTATAATAATCGGTAAAATTAAGTAATTTGCGTATACTTACAAATGAAATGTTATTCATTCGCCTTTACTATTATTTGCCGTGTAATTGAAACATTTTCTCATCACACAGGAGGGCATTTTGACACTTTTTGAAACGCAATTTACTTACTGGTAAGTACTGGTAAGACGCAACCTTTCTCGACGTGTAGCAGTTTAGTACTAAAGTACTAGATATCGAGATCGTTACAATTGTCTTGTTCTTGTCTTCCCAATTTGAGATTTCTACCCCTCGTCTAGTATGTAACGTCATAGAGTATAGACGGGAAAATAAATAGTGACGTGTACTCGAACACAAACCATGAAAACGTTCTATTGTCAGATTATTGGTTTAAGACGGCAAGTTTTCTGGAGTACACGTAAGAGATTATTAAATAATGTATCTGCGCGCTCCACATGCTCTTCTGCACAGTTCAAAGTAGATATATAAGTAGGTATAAACTCAATAGAGGACTGTCAGAAGCTGCAAGATGATTTGCTACGTTTGATCACGTATTGTAATGCCCATTGTCTGGAAATAAATATTTCTAAGTGCTTCATCGTGCGCTTTACTAGAAATAAAAACCTATTAATCCATGAATACTCAATTAATCATGTACCGTTGTCTGTCAAATTCGTAAGTAAGGACCTTGGGGTTATACTTGATAGTAAACTAAATTTCAATAAACATATCGACCATATAGTCACTAACGCATCTTCTATGCTTGGTTTCATAATCCGCTCCTGTAAACAATTAAAAAACCTTACTACTTTCAAAACACTGTATTTCTAATATGTTCGTAGTATCCTTGAATACGCATCTCAGGTGTGGAACCCAGGCTATGCAGTGCACAAAAATAGAATTGAAAGCGTTCAAAATAGATTTTTAAGGTACCTCAATTTCCGCTCTTTTCGATCTCATGTTAGTAATGAAGACTCTGCAAAGTTCTTCAAAATACAAACGTTAACTTGTCGAAGAAATATAGCAGATTCGGTAATGTTATTTAAAAATACACAATTTTATCGATTGTCCTGATCTTCTTCAACGCCTATCATTCCATGTTCCAAATTGCAACAGCAGGCAGTCGCTTACCTTTAATCTCCCTCTTTGCAAGACCAACTCCAAACAGAACTCATTTATCTACAGATCCACACACTCATTTAACTTAAATTATTACCACATTGACATTTTTAACTCAACTTTACGTGACATGAAACGAAAACTCACCAAGAAACATGACTCAAACTAGAAAGTTCAATCCCTATATATATTCCCGTCCTTCGCCTCTTAATCCTAATCCTATGTTCCTCCTCTCCCCCCCTTTTTATATTTTGTAACTAAAAAATAAAACTAAGAAAGTACCCTTCCAATGTTTCACATTATTATTAACTATCATCAGTGGAAAGCAGCGCCGTATTTACACTTTTCATTGGTGTAGGCCACTTCATTTGCGCCGCCCCTTCCTCCTTCTCAGAAGTTGCCACCTATCATAATCATTCACTTGTAGGCTTTTATTAGGTGATATACAATTTTAAAAATAAATATTCAAATATAGGTTAAGTAGGTAAAAATAAACGAATGAATTATTAGTTAAGTAGGTAAAAATAAACGAATGAATTATTACAAAGAAAAAGTAACATGAAACAAAAATTACAATTTTTTATGGTTTTTTTTTATTTGAATAAATAATTTATAATAGCTTCATAGTTTATAGTATTCAGTCAGCTTCTATGCATAGAAAAGCCAAAGAGTAAAGTTTTTCTTGCGATAATCAACACCTTTGGTATTTCTTCACTCGTTAACTCCTTTCTCCAGAACAGTTTGTGGCTGGAGTGCAAAGTGCGACGCGGAGAGCTATATCCAAATTTGGGTAAACGTTGCACAAAGATTGTTTCCTCAAATACTTTCCTTATAAAGATTCAGTAATGATTTAGATTCAGATTTCTCTGCCGTCTTATTAGAGGAAATGTGACCCTTGTTTGCTACGTTTGGTGATTTAGCAGGGGTGCCCGGGTTCATGGGGTGAGGTTTGTCTAGGTCTTGGAGGCGGATGACCAGGACACACTGAACCCCAGATTCCTACCCACCACTTAAACCCTTTTTCTTCCCAGAACTCTCCTATCCTTCCTTTCCTTAAAATAACCCTCTACACAGCATCCACAAAGATGACTGAGGGAAATTATTCTGGGTGGAGCGCATGTAAAAAAAAATGACAGAACTATTCAAAAATAAATCCTGAAAATTTCAAACCAATATACGCCATTTTAAGGTTATATGCGTTTGAGTGAGTGTCCTTCGGTCGGACTACCACTATTTTACTGCCACTCTTATTTTCAAACACATTTTTCTCAAAATTACTTTTTTCGAATTTGTGTAACCTCTCTAGCTCCTATAGTTTTTGATCAATCGTTATAAAACTCAGCACATAGTTTCATTATATAAATCCTAAACAATAGGTATCTTTATTTTTACTATTTTTTATGGCACATAAAAAGTACAAAAGAATGGTAAAATCATACTAAATGTTCACATTTCTCAAAAAAATATTAATTTTCGATTTTTTTTGTAAGGAGGAAGTTCAAATAGAAGGAACAGTTATAGAAAAAGTAAATTCTTTTGAAAAATTGAGTTCGGATGAAAATTATGACCTCCAGGAGTTACACAAATTACAAACAAATGACTTACAATGCGCGATATCTCCGTTATTTTTTGAGGAAAATATTTGAAAATACTGTTGTGTATGTGTAAAATGACCCCAAAGTATAAATAATATATATATATATATTCCTTAAGTGTTAAAAAAATCATGAAAATCACTAAAAATACGCCGTCCTACACCCATTTCCCCCCTTAAACGCCCGATCGGCGGGGGCAATAAAGATGAACCACTGCCAAAGTATTTTTGTGAAAAATTCGCACTACAATCACCCGTCCCGTATTGGACGGTTGGGCATTGAACCCGTACGGAACTACTGGGCATCTAAAGGTTTTCAGATAGAAAACTCTATCTATCCACAGAGACTTTTTTTTATAATCGTACACAAACTTTAACTGCTTACCAAAACGAGCGAGTGCCGCCCCCTGAACTCTGCCGCCCCTAGGCCGCGGCCTATAAGGCCTATTGACAAATCCAGGACTGGTGGAAAGTTCATTATTGGCATAATTAACATGTTATTATTGTATTATTTTGTAAAATCTGATTTGCTGTCATCTTTCTCTAAAATACATAAAAAAAAAATATATATATATCAATGTAAAAAAAAAATTGGCATGGTACCTCTGGTCTAGAGCCCCAAGATACCTGAAAAATCCTCGACGCAGAAAAAGCGGTCCGTCTGATAGATTCTCCTAATTTTACAAACGGATTGCAATCTTTAGAGCACAGGTGTCTGGTGGGAATGCTATCTTTTTTCTACCGGTATTTCAATTGGAGATGCTCCGAGGAACTAGCGTCATTGATCCCTTCAGCAACGGTGCATAGTCGGAAAACACGCCAAACGTGTGGCCAACATATGTACGCGGTTGACATTTGTCACTTCTTCGACTCGTTCTTGTGTTCAACAGCTCGGCTGTGGAACGATTTACCGGTCTCTGTGTTTCTTCCTTCCTACAACATGGGTCTCTTCAAGACAAATTGTCAAGTCACTTCAGTTTCATCTGGGGTGGTGGACTTTTTTTATTTTAAACACTTTTTTTAATGAAGAGTCGTTTTATTTACAAACACTTTTGAGTAACAATGAAATCAACACTTTTTGTAACTAATTTTGGCCCGGACCCCGCCTGGGCAGTACAGGGCCTGCACTCTAAGTATCGGTTAATGCGAGAGAGGGAAATATTTTAAATAGCACCCCTTTTATACTGCAAAAAACTGTAAAAATACCGTCCTTCAGACTATTAAAAAGACGATAATAACAATAACACCGGTATTAGATACCTACTGGGGTCACGTGATCCATTCTAATTAGTCGGTAACAATAGCTTCTATAAAATTCATCCAGAGGTCTCTAACATTCATACTCTCTTAATAAGCTAAGAAAAATTAAATCAATGTGATTAACTACAGTATTTATCTCATAGATGTCACTATTCTTAACACAAATGTTCATTTCTTCCCCTCCTCAAAAAGGGCCTCCACACAGCATCTCAGATGACATAGGCCATGAGGGAAATTATTTTTCCCAGGGATTCCTGTGTGGAGTTAATATAAAAAAAACAAGTTCTTCCTTGGGCAAACGCATCCGTCGCCAAGACTAGACAAACCATTAACACGGATACCTCGGCTACCAAACATAGCGAAGCGGTCTATGGTAGGGATGTTGCTTATCCAATGAATGGTTTCCGGAGCGGCAGTACCTATACCCGCCTCCCAAATTAAAGATACATGCCAATATTCCCCTTCCCCATTTCCTTCATTTCCCTACTCCATCCAGCATCATTCCTCAATTGGGAATGCCCTCTGGCTCCAGATAGTCAGGAGCAATGGAGATATTTTTCTTTGCAAAATCCCATTGTTCAGAGTTAGTGCTACTTTGGTACGGAGAGATATACATCGTGCAGTTTGAGTGTACTCAAAGCATTACCGTATCTAACCAAACCACCCCATTGAGCGAAGGTCCCCAGCCAACTAGTCTGCTGACTAGACTAACATTATTTTAATACGTTCTCTCGAATAGTGATTCCACAGCCATCTCTTACTGTGGAATATTTTAATCATGGTAATTTGAAATTCTGTAAAAGACAAAAAATCCAAAAAAAATAATTAAATATGTAATTTTTCTTCGTTTTTTTTTCTTCCGATCTGCGTCGTCGAAATATTCCTAAGAAAATAAGAGTAATTTAAAAGTGAATTTTGATAGGATTTTTGAAATGAAACTTCTATAGGACGGCTGTGATTTTGATTTCGGATGAAACGGAAATGACGATTAGTGCACCTGCGACGCGTCAACTGCGCTCATCGGCCGCTTTGATAATGATGTCACTTTTAAAGGTTCCTATTGGTTGGGTTATGAAACGAAAATTACGCTTGGTCTGCGCTCATTGGTCGCTGTGATTATGACCTCACTTTTCAAGTATTAGTTGAGATTGTTTTGGTAAAGTTTTGCTTCTACCGCGTGTAAACTACACTAGATTTATTTTTAATGAAAATGGTAAAATACCATTTTAAAGAAATTTTCAAAAATATTTTAGTATTCTGAAAGATCTATTTAATGTTATTTTATAATAAAAAAATCATTATTACAAGTCTAATAAAACTTTCTGATCGCTCTCCTGGACGTTTAAAATTAAATTAAATGATATCAAAACAAAAACCAATCGTTTGATAAAAATTATATACATGAGATTAAAATTAATAAAAATAACAAAATACAGAAAAGTATAGACAAATGAGAACTGTAGGAAAAAATATAATTGGGAGTGGTGATTTTGTTGATATTTTTTATGATACTTTTAAGTAATTAATCACCAATCCCCGTCATATTTTTGTCCATAGTTCTTATTTTCTGTACGTATTTTTCTTTGGATATTTTTATTAATATTAATTTTATCCTGATGAAGAAACCTTAAGTTTTGAAACACGTAAATAATTCGGTGGTGTTTAAACAAAGTGATTTGTTGTAATTTATTTAAAAATGACGCCACAAAATAAATTAATCAATGCCTATGAAAACTGCTGTAAAATAAAAATGTCCTTCTTTCTTACAATGTGGAAAATAAAATTCCTTAGAAAATGATCGATAAAATTGGCGAGATGTCTTTTTCAGAAATGCGACCGGTGACGGGAATTTAAGCCGTCTGCATAAAGATTGTAGCGGCCTGATCCCAAATTTTACACGATGTGGTGCATCACCTTAATGGTTTGGTAAATAGTTTAGCTTTTTGATAATGATCATTTAAAAGGTAATGTTCGCGCATTTTTATATGGGATTGATTGGGTATTGCATTCGCAGACTTGGTGGGAAGATATGTCAAAATCCTGAATTAATCCCACCTACCTAATCTTTCCTTCATAAATGCCACCATAAAAATTGTTGCAAGAAAGTACTCAACTTTGGAGAGGTGACAGTGTGCTTTTTGCTGCTCAGTACAAAATAACATCTCAGACAGGGCGCATGTATCGTAGCCTCTTGTTATAAGAATATTGCGAATTTTAAATTAAACAGTGAGAAGTGTACACCACAAACTGGAGATCAGCGAGGGTCCATCTGCAACGGTGAGTCCTATTTTCCTTATTCCAGTCTGGGCTTATCTAATTTTCCAAAAGCCCAGATCTGAACTATCGACTGACTATCCATCAGGTTTGCGAGTGTATGCTATTTAATCGTCCAGTATAACTTAGAAATCACGTAGTTTCGGGACTGGTCCTTCGAGGGCTGCGTAGGCTTTGCTCTGCAGCATTTACCGCCAATTTACAGTGGAGTCGCAGTTTCGCGACACCACTTTTTTAAATGTTTTTTAGTTACCTTTGTAAGTTTTTGTTTTTTTTTTTAAATCAAATCAAATCAAAAAATATTTATTGTAAAATAAAAATTACAAAAGGTGTAGCTTATGGGTAGACCCCATTTCTTCCAGCTAACAACATTTATTTAATTACAATGTTTATATAATATTATTTGTTTTATTATAATAACAATGTTTATACAGATAAAATAACAATACACCAATGAAAAAATAAATAAAAAATACAAATATATGTACCAATAAAAATAGGCGTTTCATTTACGTGAGGTATTCACTCAACGTGTAGTGACATTTATTAACAAGGAAAGTGTTTAGTGACGATTTGAATTTGTGTGTATCTTGTATTTGTTTAATGTTATGTGGAAGGTTGTTATATACTTTAATGGCCATGTAGAATGGTCCTTTTTGGAATATTGTTTTGTTTGCTTTTGGCATTAATAGGTTTTCTGTGAGCCTTGTAGCGTATTTATGTGTTGAGTTTTTTAGTGGGAACTTGTCTGTAGATGATCGCACTAACATGCATAACTCCATTATATATATGTCTGTGACTGTCAGAATTTTCAGATTTTTAAACATAGGTCTACATGAATCTAAACGACCAGAGTTTGTAATTTTTCTTATGCATCTCTTTTGTATGATGAAGACATCTTTGGCGTTTACCGAGTTTCCCCAAAAAATAATACCGTATTTTATTATTGAATATACATAACCATAGTATGCGGCTATTACTGATTCGGTGTTCAATATTTTTCTCAAGGTACCCAGAACATAAGAAAAACTACTGATTTTTGCTACAATTTTTGAGACATGTTCTTTCCAGTTTATGTTTATGTCTAATTCTATTCCCAGTAGTGAACAGGTTTGGGAAGGTTCGATAATGTTATTATTAATGTTTACATTTATATTCATAGGTGTAGCTTGCACTGGACAAAATTTTAAAATTTGGGTTTTGTTTGTGTTGAGTGATAGATGTTGCGATAACAGCCAGTTTGCTATTAATTGGCAAGTCTCGTTAACTTGTTTGTTAAATTCGTCAACGTCTATTTTCTATAAAGGTTGCCATCTTACCAAAAACCGTATTCACCACTGAATTAATGCATTTTTTGTCCACAATCACACAGCGCTGAATCCCAGAGCTACCGTTCTGGTTAAAGTGTCAACCTTTTAAACGCTCATTAGATCCCAATGGTAATTGTCTCGGGTTGGATTGCTCCCACAAACAGTATGGGTTTTGACACGATAAAGACAAACATTAACCTTTTCTGTGTTTTCATTTTATTATTAACTGCGATTAAACAGATATACACGTCTAATATTACAAAAGGGGTCAGACGTGTGAAAACGGATTTAAAAATTGTTAATAATAATATAATAAAGTTTTTGAAAAAAAAAACAGAATGTGCAATTCACACGCGGTAATAGTGAAACCTTCAGAAAACTAAAGTAGATAAGAGTAGAGAGGCCACGAAGCACCGTATACGGAGGAGATCGATAGGCTACGAAGCACTGCACAAAGAGGAGACCTATTATACTATCTCATGTTCTCGTAGGCTTAATCCCATAAATGTGTGTGTTTGCCTCTTTTTAGTTTCGCTATTTTTCGTTTCATCGAGTTTCAAATCACAACGGTGCTAAAGTAGTTTTCACTTCAAAAATGCAAGATTTTTTATTCATTGTAGAAGATGGTGATAATAAATCTAAACGAAACATGAAACAAAATTAGGCACGGAAAAAAAACAGAGTGTCCAATTCAGACGTGGTAGAAGTGAAACCTTCAGAAAACTAGTAGGCTAGAGGCTACGAAGCACCATGCAAAGAAGAGACCAATAGGCTACAAAGAACCGCACAAAGAGGAGACCGATTGTACTATCTCATTCCATCGCAGGCTACATCCTATATATATGTGTGTGTTTGTCTTTGTCTTTTTAGTTTTGTTATTTTTTGTTTCATTGAGTTTCGAATCACAACGGTGTAAATAGTTAATGTGAAGTTAACTTAAAAAGGTAATGGCCGTAACTGAGAATCGATCCCATGATCTCTGTCTTACCGGGACAACGTCCGAGACCACTCGCACATCGTGACCTGATTTTTTAAGCCACTTTTGTCGATCTCATATTTCAATAATTTAAGTTTAGTTTAGTTGCGGATAGTATCGTTAATTCTGAAAACCGACGAAATGCGACAAAACTATGACTAATATTAATTACTAGCAGACCCGGCCACACGTTGCTGTGGCTAACGAAACACAACGCCATTACCCAACATTTATAAAATACACACCACCCGCTTGTCAGCTGCCCGCTCCCGCTGCCTGAATTGAATATTTGAATTTCTCGACTTTTCTCTACTACAATAAGCATATATTATACATATAAACCTTCCTCTTGAATCACTCGATCTATTGGTGAAAACCGCATGAAAATTCGTTGCGGAGTTTAAAAGATCTATGCGCACATACATTTTGAGCGACTTCATTTTATACTATGTAATGATAAATAATGATACTAGGTTAATATGATAGTTAATTTTTCTAATGATAGTTAATATTTCGAAATTTATTACGACTTTATATCTGGGTTAAATCTTCCCCACAGGAAAAACTAAATCCTTCCACACACTTATCCACAAATGATCATCTAGTCAATCCAAGCCATGCAAGTGTACTATATAAGTATAACAAATAAAAGAGCAACATGTCAACCTACCAGAGACCAAATGGGAAAATAATTCACCGACTCCAGATATGTTCATATCAGAGGGTTCGGCTCTTTGCACTTTTATATATAAATTCTTTGACAAATCTAATAAGCCTAAATTTTGATTGAGAGCTATGTATAATGCCAGTAGCCGAAATAACAAATGGTAATATTTTTATAGTCTGAGAATGCCAAATTCTTTTAATCTCATTTCTTAAATCTGAATATTTTCTTATTTTTTCAGAAACAGATTTTTGATTATTAAGGAATTTGAAATAGCGACATCAATGATATAAATTGTTTTTTTAAATTTTGTCTTGTAAAACTATATCGGGTTTATTGTGACTTGTGACTTAGGCTAACTACGTACTATGCGGTTAGCCGGAATGCGGTCAGCCGTCCGGTTAACCGCAGTCAAAAATATGTATGAAAAATTTAGTTTTTATGCGCACTGTCATGCGACTGCCGCTATACCGTTGCGGTCGCTCGCAGCGCTGCGGCCCGAGTGACGGCCATCCGGACGGTTGCTATACACACTACGCGGTTGCTAGTAGTTCGCGTTTTTTTTTTTTTTTTAAATCATGTTTTGTTATACTGTTTCTTAAAATGCTTAAAAGTTCTTCAAATGATTTCTGATTCTAGTGTATCCAAAAAACTTGTCTTCATGCTTTTTGAGCTCTCCAAAAATATTTCAAAATGTTTATTATCATTTCGTGTTTGCAAATAAGGATGCACCCAGTACCTTTTTCTTTGTTTCTTTTTCTTTATATAGCGCAAGTTAATATAATAAATAGCTGCGACTTCTTCAACGTCCATCTTGAGAATGGGCCAATCAATCGAGAAACTGAAGCGTTTTCACCCGCACTTTCCGGTTGCGACTACGGCTAACCGCCATCCGGCTGGCCGCAGTTGCAACCGCGTCCTGCGGCTAGCCAGACGGGCAGCCGCGTTGCGGCAAACCGGTCAGTGCGTACCCACCCTAATTCTTCTGTCTTATCGGGTCTACTATGACTATTGTTCTGTCTATCTATTATTATTATTATATTGTTATTTGTACTACATTTAGAAACCATGATATATATACATTATTTGTAATTTAATTTAATTTGTATAATAATTATTATCAACCATTTTATGAATTTTAATTCTATAAACCTCACCCGTCATAACACAGGTGGTGTCGCGAAACTGCGACTCCACTGTAAATTGGCGTTAAGTGCTGCAGAGCAAATCCTATGCAATCCTCGAAGGACCAGTCCCGAAACTACGTGATTTCTAAGTTATACGGGACGATTAAATAGCATACACTCGCAAAACCTGATGGATAGTCAGTCGATAGTTCAGATCTGTGCTTTTGGAACATTAGATAAGCCCTGATTGGAACAGAGTAATAGGACTCACCGTTGTAGATGGGATCTCGCTGGACTAGAGTTTGTGGTGTACACTTCACAATGTTTAAATTTAAAAAATGGTAATATTCTTATAGCAAGAGGTTATGATACATGCGCTCTGTCTGAGATGTTAATTTGCACTGAACAGCAAAGCACACTGTCACCTCTCCAAGTTGAGTACTTTTTCTTGCAACAATTTTTCATGGTGATATTTAGGAAGGAAATATTAGGTAGGTGGGATAAATTCAGGATTTTGACATATGCTACCCACCAAGTCTGCGAATGCAATACCCAATCAATCCCACATAATAATGCGCGAACCACAAGGACATCCCTAGTATGGCAGATGAAATAACACAATAATCTACACAATGTACAAAGTTCTTATAATAAATAAATAACAATGTACGTATGATAAAAGCGAATCTTTTTGGAAATCAAATGTTATATGTATATGTTACCGTAAAAGCCCGAATATTGGTAAATCCTAAGATTTACCAACTCTTAATGGTAAAAGTCCGAACCATTCTATAATCATCGTTCACCAACCTCACATAACCTAACCTAACCTAACCTAACCTAATCTAACCTAACCTAACCAAACATGAACTAAATTCTAATGGTAAAAGCGCCAAAAAATCGTTTCTTATTTAAATATTATAAACGATTTTTTCGGGCTTTTACCATTAGAATTTAGTACATGTTAGGTTGGGTTAGGTTAGGTTAGGTGAGGTTAGGTTAGGTTAGGTTAGGTTAGGTTGGTGAACGATGATTATAGAACGGTTCGGACTTTTACCATTAAGAGTTGGTAAATCTTAGGATTTACCGGAAAATCTTAGGATTTACCGTAGTTCGGGCTTTTACAGTGACATATATATATTTTTTTTTATTCATGAAGTCGTTAGTATAGTTTGGAAGTAGGTAATCATTAACGATGTTCATGCTATAAAATGCAAGCTATCCTTTGGTAAGTTAAAAAATTACCGTGTAAAGTACCCGGCAAGGAAAATATTAATAACGAGGGAGAATTTAATTGGTTGCAGTATGAAAGCGGACCCTTCTCACAAATAAGTAAGAAAAATATTTGTTGCAACATATGATATGAAAAATACCTTCTATCTCAATTTATTATATAAGTAAAGTCTAACGAGGAGGAGAAGGATGTTAACAAAGTTTTTGGGTAGAGATTTTACTTTTTTATATTGTGGCGGTTGTTTGTAAGTTTTCGCACTCATGTAAACTCAAAAAAATAAAATTACAAGTCGTAAGAAAATTCATGTTTAATTATTTACAAGTATACAAATAGGTAAACCACTCATTAAAAATTGAGACATTCAGTTTGATTCGACTAGTTTGTGGAACATGTCATTTCACTGCACATGGATCACTCGCACACCGAAGGTCGCGTGATCGAATCCCGGCGTGGCAAATAAATTTCATTTGATTAATTTGTGTTTTTTCACAATTTATTCATTTAAAATAATATATAGTATATTTACGACACGTTCCAGAGTGGAAGATATTCTCAGTATCGCCTTGGTGTAAGACCACCATTCAGAATTGAAACGTTGCTTGAAATGGCATTAGCCATGTTTGGTGACCAGATCTGAATAGCCAGGTACTTCCCCACCTTCCTCTTCCCTATCTCCTTCCCCTCCCCACTACCTTCAGCCTCATAACATACCCCAATTGGGGATGCCATAGTCTCATTGGCTTCAGACGGGAGCAGTTGGGACTCTTACGCGGTATTCATATAAAAAAGTGTAAATTGGATATATTTTTTTTATTTATTTTAATTTATCAGGTAAACAAACAATTATCCACATTTAACAAAAACATTACACGGTTTATTGGGTTGCGTAAACCACTGAAGTTTTCGCATAAGATACACACTGGTCCCACACAGGAGGTACCGAGGAAAAAATCTCACTCAGGGCCCATGACATTTTTGCGGATGCTGTGTGGAGGGACACTTTAGGGAAAGGTACGAGAGGAAGTTTTGGGAAGGAAAAAGTTATGAGGGTGGGAACGAATCTGGTGGTCAATTCATTTAGGGAATATGAATCCAACCCACATGCGGTGCAAGACGATGGGTCGAAAGAGTCCGGCTGGAGAGGTCTACGTTAGTCCTCCCTCAACCAATCCCGCTCCCGACCCGCCCGCCATGTAGTATATAGGCTAAAGCACTGACTACTAAGACCTAGACAAACATCACCACAGAGACCCGGACACCCCTGCTAAGTCGCCAAACGTAGCAAACCACTTAATGGTAGGGGTGTTGGTTATTCAATAAATGGTTTCCGGGATGGTGGTACCCATACCCGCCTCCAAAATTGAATTAATGATTAAAGAAAAATATGAAGTGAAATTGAATGATTTCTTTTTTATTTATGTTTAACTTCACATCAGTCCTGGATTTGTCAATAGGCCTTATAGGCCGCGGCCTAGGGGCGGCAGAGTTCAGGGGGCGGCGCTCGCTCGCTTTGATAAGCCGTTAATTTTGTGAACGATTTTAAACAATAAAGTCACTGTGTATAGATAGAGTGTTCTATCTTTTTCTATCAAAAAGGCTTTGGCAGTGGGCTACCTTTATTGCACGAGAAGTAGGTGTAGGACCTCGTATTTTTAGTGATTTTCATGATTTTTTTAAAACATAAGGAATATATATACATACTGATATTTTATTTATACCTTGCGGTCATTTTACATTCAAGAGTATATTCTAAGATTTTCAAATATTTCCTCAAAAATAACGGAGATATCAACTGCCGCGCATTATAAGTCACCATCCAACTGGACAATTTGTGTAAGGGAACGTACCTATACTACGTGACCAACTGTTTGCAATTTTTAACCCCCCCCCCCCCCCCTCCCATCCCCGGTGACCAAAAACCTAAGCCCGCAGCCGCTCATTTGTACCAAGCGTGACATTTTGAAGACCCCCCCCCCCCCCCTACGTTCCCTAACTCCTGGAGGTCACAATTTTCACCCAAAATCAATTTTTCAAAATGAAATTGTTTTTTATAAGTTTTTCTTCTATTTGAACCCCACTTCTTACAAAAAAACGAAAATTAATATTTTTTTGAGATATGTGAAAATTTACTAGGTAGGTACTTATGATTTTTAACATTCTTTTGAACGTTTTTTTGCCATAAAAAAATAGTTAAAATACAGATATTGTTTAGGTTTGAGGCATTTATGTAAGGAAACGATGTGCTGAGTTTGATACAGATTGATAAAAAACTGTAGGAGCTAGAAGTTACACAAATTCGAAAAAAGTTGTTTCGAGAAAAATGCGTTTGAAAATAAGAGTGGCAGTAAAATAGTGATATTCGACCGAGGGACACTCACTCAAACGCATATAACTTTTAAATTGCGAATTTTGGGCAGTGGGCTACCTTTATTTGGTTACTAATCGTATTTTGGAAAGACTAAATAAAGTGAGAGCTCAGATTCAGAGCTCATCTGTTGATGTAGTGACGGAATCTGATTTTATGTATCTCTTCTCGAGTTTATTATACCACAGCAAGAAAACTTTCATTATTTCGAAGAAAGTGCAATTGAAATTAGCGCACTTTAGCAATATCAGGGCGACATTCAGATTAAGATGACCCTAAGAGAAAAAACTTTATAGACGAAACATCAAATGAGGGTATTGAAACAACTTCCTGACTGAGATCTGAATTAGAGAGAAGGCATATGCGAAGATAATACTTCAAATAAAAAAAATATTTAAAAAAAGGGTGAACTTTCAACACAAAGAGTCTCAGAAAAAGCTCAATCTCTTGTGCAATGATTTAAAAGACGATTTAGCTCAGGAATGGGTACGCTTTCAACTTTCAAGGTCACGTTTGCTCTAATAAGATGGCAGAGAAACCTGAATCTACATCATTACTGAATCTTTCTAAGGAAAGTTTTTGAGGAAACCTTCTCTGTGCAACGTTTACCCAAACTTGAATACAGCTCTCTGCGTCGCACTTTGCACTCCGGCCACAAATTGTTCTGGAGAAAGGAGTTTTTCCTGTTTAAAGCTAGTGAAAAAATACCAAGGGTCTTCATTATCGCAAGAAAAACTTCACTCTTCGGATCATCTATGCATAGAAGCAACCACGAAGCTAAAATCTCACAATAATCTCCTGTAAAATCGATCATGTTGATCTCTAAAGACACTATGTATATATATTTTTAAATTCTATTTTAACCACCACTGTTTAATATCCACATAATATAATACCCACGCACAGGCTTCGCCTTTGTGGGATCTTTTTTGTTACTCTCTTATATTTTATGTTATTATGTTTGTACTTATTCCCATGTATCAAAAAATTTTGCTAATAAAAAAAAAAAAAATAAATAAAAAATATAAATGATTTTATCAAATAAAAAATCCCATAAAAAATTGTAATTCTTGTTTCATGTTACACTTTTATTTTATGAATAATTCATTCTTTATTTCATTTTTGAATACCTACTAAACGTATTTTTGAATATTTTTGAATGTAGCTATTACTTTGTGGTTATCCATTATAGAAAAATGAAATAATTTAACTTTGTATAAACCACTTATTTGATGCGCAAATCCGACCGGTTTCGGAACAAACGTTCCTTCGTCAGGGAAAGCTTATACTAATTTGACAGTTTCGAACAATGTTTTATTATGGTAGGGGTGGAGCTGTTGCTAGATAATAATGTAGATTGGGTAGGTAGGTATTAGTGTAGAGTGGGTGGGTAGGGGAACAAATCCATGATTGGGCTATATGACGAAGGAACGTTTGTTCCGAAACCGGTCGGATTTGCGCATCAAATAAGTGGTTTATACAAAGTTAAATTATTTCTTTTTTTTTTTGTATTTTTGAATGTTTTTTTTTTAAATTGTGCGTCACCCAATAAAAGCCTACAAGTGAGTGATCATGGTAGGTGGCAACTTCTAAAAAGGAGGAAGGGGCGGCGCAAATGAAGTGGCCTATACTGATGAAAAGTGTAAATACGGCCCTACTTCACATGCATAAGACACTTAAGTTATTTAAAAAAAACAGCACTCTCATGGAATTCTTATTAAATCAACATGGTGACAGTCAACTTAAAAATAATGTGTCTGAAATGATGTAACTTTTCAAGACGGGTTTTTCATAAGTTGGACTGCCAAAATGCAACGTTGCCAGCTCTTTCGGAGCACAGTTAAAGACAATTTTTAGTAGTTTCATATCAAATATGAGTTGTACTGTCTTTTTTTTTTTACATGAGCTCCACACAGGAGGCCCTGAGGAAAATAATTTCCCTCAGGGCCTATGTCATCTTTGGGGATGCTGTGTGGAGGGGTTTTTTAAGGAAAGGAAGGAGAGGAGAGTCCTGGGAAGGAAAAGGGTTTAAGGGGTGGGTAGGAATCTGGGGTTCAGTATGTCCTAGTCATCCGCCTCCAAGACGTAGACAAACCTCACCCCATGAACCCGGGCACCCCTGCTAAATCAGTAAAATCTTGGTGGCGGGTACGTTTGCCCAACCCCTGCGTGGCGGGCTGGATCGGAGGAGACTGATTGAGGGAGGCCTTTTGATCTCTCCAGCCGGATTCTCCCGACCCTTCGCCTTGAACCGCGGTGTGAGGAATAGATTCATACGTCCGTCACTCCTGGCCACACTAACCCCCAGATTCCTACCCACCCCTCAAACGTTTTTTCTTCCCATATCTTCTTCTCCTTCCTTTCCCTTAAAAAACCCTCTACACAGCATCCTCAAAGATGACATAGGCCCCTAGGGAAATTGTTTTCCTAGGTGCCTCTTGTGTGGAGGTAATGTTAAAAAAAAAAGATACAGAATATTTAATTCCAAATAAAATTGTACGCAGTTAACATTGGATTTTATACTCGGAAGATAAAACAGCGATAAAACATCCCTAGAATCAGAAAGGTAAGTAAAGCGTTATTTTTTCTTATTGACTTTTATCTCCCTTTGGGGTGATATAAATTTCTTCAAATGATAAAATTTCTTCAGGGTTTATGGCTCTCGGAACTCGAATGGTGCTTTATAATCAAGGCACGTCGTACAAAGTACTTAAAGTACCAAGACACTTAAAACAACAATATTCTTTGATGATGGGAGGACTGACGAGATCACATTAAAACCCTCGAAGAGAACAAAACCAATTAAAAAATGGTCGTGAAACCATTCTGCTGTGAGAAAGTAAGAAATCTTATTCTAAATACTAAGGTTCTTATTCTAAGTAAGGAATCGTGTTTGAGAAACATTTGTTGTAAAAAAATTATAACCTGATATCTAACAATACTTTTTTATAGAAAGACAAAACTCCTACCTAATTTTTTACATTAACTCCAAAGAACTTTTTCCCTTTCTTAAATTGTAATAAATAAAAATCAGAGTGTGCAATTCACACGCGGTAGAAGTGAAACCTTCAGATAACTAAAGTAGACAAGAGTGAGGAGACTACGACGCACTTTACCTATCAATGTTAAAGTTATTTTTTTCCATTCTTTTGCCGTGGAATCCCAGTGCACCTTTTCCTATAGACTTGGTCATCTTATTAGTACTTGTATTTTCTTCTTCGGAGTCGCTTTCTTTTGTGTTTCTTTTGCCTGTTTATTTTGGAGTGTTTTGACGATTGGATATTGATTTAAAAAAAATAATATTATTTTTTTGGATTTATTAGGATCGATCCTCGTTCGGCTAAATTGTCTTTGTTCTTGTCTGCAAAGGTTCGTCAGGCGCTTTATACCACTACACCAAAGAAGATTTGCATGGGACGGTGGATTTATCGGTTAATATTGTAACCGAGTACCCGTGAATTAAATAAATATTTTATTTCTATCTCATTCTCCCGCAGGTTAAATCCTGTAGATGTACGTGTTTGTGTCTTTTTAGTGTCGCTCGATTCTGTTTCATCGAGTTTTAAATCACGACGGCGCTAAAGAAGTTTTCACTTCAAAAAGGGTTTATGTAATCTTTGGAGATGCTACGCGAAGGGTCTTTCTGTTGAGAGGAAGGAGTGAACATATGTCTTATAGGGGGTAAGAGTCCATTTTGTAGAGGGCAGGTAACGCAGTTCGTTCCACAGCCGAGCTATTCAATTTAAGAACTAGTCGAAAAAACGACACGTTCTCATGTGACAAGTGACAACAGTGTACAAGTACTGGGCTTACCACTACTAACGTCAGCTAATTAAAAGCTGACAATATTGCTTTTGCAATTACACAGGACTTAGCTGGCGGAGGAATTAAACTCGATCCATTTGTCCACTCGGCTTCTAGACGGTCGTTATTACTTAAAATGTCAAAAAGAATTATGAATACAAGAAGGAGTAAAATAAGAAACAAAATAATTTAATGATGTGTTACAGTACGAAACCTTGTCATTGTCAGATGAAGATGTATGAATGGTGGTAACATTTTCAGTGATTCAACTGGTTTCTCAATTGAGAACCTTAAGAGCGTTTAACCAGCCAGCGGACGAAAATCCACATTTCGTCGAAAGTTGTTCTTACGATCATGCAGGGCGGTTACAATAAGAAAGATTAATTATTCTCCGTACCAGCTTTTTAAAATTTTAACTCAATATCGAATTTATTTCAATTCAAATTAGCTTTAATTTAAACCTTCATCCAAAAATGCTGAAAGGCGTGATGATAAAACTATTAAAATAATGTACTTTTTGTAGTTATTTTTTGATTATAAGTATTTGTTATTTTATAATAATGTCTAAATTTAATAAGAATATTAAAAAATCTGAAATATATTAGTTTGTAAGGGCGCAAATAAATACACAAACGGACCAATTTTCGTCAAGAAACACATGTACGTACATATTTTTTAATGATTTTATAGAAACTAGAATTAAAATTCTAAAACATACGTTTGCTAGATAATGTATTGATTTATTTTACTGCATGATTATATTATTTGAAACGGCGTGGTATAATACAAAATCTTTTTTGAAAATTTAACAAATCTGCCAACGACCTATGTGTAACGGACGTGTTGCTCTTCCTCATTGTTAAATTATAATTTGCTAGTTATGTACAATGCCCCGGTGCAACCAATAAAGCTTGCGTGCCAAGTTGCACCGGGAGACATTCTAGAATCCTATAATTTTAATAATTTAACAATTAATACCTTATTTATGCTTATTTACGCCTCCAAAGGCAACCAGGCTGACTAGCCTCCTTTTATTTTTAATTAAGACCCCTTTGAGGGCCTTAATTTCCAGCCTTAGGCTGAAGCCCTAAGAAGGGCCATTTGCCTTCCCTCCCTTGCCGCTCTGCTGTTATGGCACTGCAGGAGGCGGCAGCTCCGCCAAGCGGGCTGCTCTCTATTTTTAATTATGGCCCTTTTTAGGGCCTTTTTTCGTCCTGGCCACGAAGTTCAATAATACCGTGCCGCCAGCAACGATCTTTTTCAAAACACATTTTTTCAATTTTAAATGTCTTTTTCTTAATACACAGATGCCCTGGTGACACAAGTAAAAACTTGGTTACCAAGTTGCCACCAGGAGACATCCTAAACTTATTATTTTTTCGCCTTCAGGGCTATTTCTCCGGCTACAAAGCCAAAAAACCAGTTTGGGCGTCCCTATTAAGGGCCGTCATATTGGTCAAAAATACACCATATTTTAATATAACTTCGTTTAAACACCCCGTAGGACGCTGAAACTAAGACGTTTCAGTGCAGAGTCCTACGGGGCATCCATAGAGCCATAAATCAACCTTGTGACTCTTAAACTGCCAACGCTATATGCTTTTGCGCACAAATTTTGTACTTAGAAAATTTCCGATCAAAAAACAGTATTTTTCCATTTTAAAAATCCAGGAACCTCGTAAGACGACGAGACAAACCGGTTTCGGTAGCCAGTCTTACGAGGAACCTGGGGAAAATACTAACTTCTTCACATCACTTTGCAAACTTAAATTAAACTCAAATACCTACCAACAAATGGTAAACATTTCCAAAATTGTTCCTAAATTCATTAAACTAAAAATCTACGGGTAAAGAATACCCGTACATACATGTTAGAATTAAGAAATACTTTATAAAAACTATGTTATAACCTATAGAATTATTATTAAATAATGATTTTAATCGACCACTTTCTTAAGCGACACAAGCAAAATGAAGTGCGACAAGAAAGTCGGCGTATTTATACTTACGGGCGAGGTCCAACCCCCCACCCCATAAATGTACCATGTGATCACCTTTTTGCCCAGATTAGGGTATAAAAGGGCGCGTATTTTCTAAATAAAGTTAGTTATTCTTCAACATTCAAACAAGTATTTTATTTACTCTACAAGTGGTCCAGACACCTACCTCTGGAAATCTGCGACCTGCTGCCAGCTGCTGCCTCCTGCCGAAGTTCTGCCTGAACGGGAACCCGGTGCCTACCGCTGCAGTCGGCCCTGACTCTGGGCACTGCAAGGCACCGCTCAGGCAGAAACGAGGCGCATCCAGGGCCATACCACTGGATGTAGGGAGGCCAGCCTACTACAATCACCATCATCAGCGTGAGCTAGTGAAAGGCGTGCACAAGACCGGTGCCCCTTATTTTACAGTCTTGTAAAGGCTTGATACGTCTGTTACACTATGGAATAACCTAATTATACTAAAAATTCTCAAAATTTATTAAATGCGAATGCTAGATAAAAGAACAATCTTTCGAAATCCATTTATAATTTTTTGTGGAAAAGAGTCAATACGTCTAAAATCTGATTTGAAAATGACATATTTCTGGTTTTCTCTGGTAATGCCCTCTTAAGGCCCCGCAACCGGGCTCGAAAAGAAGAAAATGGACAGATACAAAATTACGAATATTAGATAAGCGCGCTAATATTTACAGCGACAAAATCGATGCGAAAATTGCGAAAATGTTTAATAAAACACGACTCGTTTAAAATAGAGCAAGAATCTCGCGGGCATTATCTTAAACAGCAATTAAAGAAACACTGAATTTTTTCATACATATAACTTGTAAAATAACTGAAACAAACGTGTTAATAATAATTTTTGGAGCACACTTTGCGATTTTTTTCCATCAAGGGAACTTTATATAATTTGTGTTTCGGTGCGGGCAAAGTCTAGATATTATCTTCAAGAATAACACATATTTTTTTAAGAGCTTTAAAACTTACCGTGTTTAAGAGAAATATGAAATAAATCGGTACAAACCCGGGTTGCGGGCCCTTAAGGGAGGTATGTAAGAAATCGGTAGAAATTCGGATTGCGGCACCTTAATGTGAAATCATTATTTTTGATTAATTAAATCTTAAATCTTTACTACGAATCGGTTTGATTATGAATGTTTTGGATAAATTGAAGCTTTTCCTACCGTTTCGCTTGAGTACAATTAAAATAAAATCGTTAACTATTTTACCAATGCTATATGTGTAACTACTAAAAAAATATATTTTTCATAAGAAATGTATGAAAACATGTAAGAAACAACTTAAAAAAGTACAATTTTTAAATATTTTTGAAGTATTTTTGAAAACCAAAAATAGACTCCTTTTGAATATTTTTTTATAATATCTATTGCTTACATTCGTGGTGATATAAAGCACTCTAAGTGGGGTGTAATTTTGTTGTAAATCGAATGACCTTTGTGTGTAATGAAACAAAGTAATGAAACTAATCTGCACAAAGAGAAAATACGTCACATAAAGATTGAAAAGAAATAGGACTTACTGAGGGCCTTGTAGGATCCTCCTTTTTGGCTGCTTTATACTGCATTTATCGCGGAATATTTGTATAATAGTATTTCATGGTATGCTGTGCTTTTGTAGAGGGCGGCCGGCGGATATGCGTACCGGCATATTGAGTTGGCTATGTTTATACGGAGGGTATCAATTTATGACTGACCATGCGGGTCTTGGTCTAGGAACACAGGAGCACGGTAGAAATATGGTTAGGAATATGCAACAATATTATCTCCCAGGTACAGCGGTTCATGATATTTAGCCTGGCCGCACACATCAGATTTTTCCATCCAATTGTCCGATCAGATAAAAATCTGATGACTCGCGGAGGCGTCGCGCCGGCCGTCATCCGATTGTCTGATCACACAATCGGATGGAAAAATCTGATGATTTGAGGCCAGCCTTAGATGTACAAACCAACCACTAAGTATATACACATTTTTAGATTGTTTATTAAAAACAAACATATTCCCCCTAACTACAATCTTACAGCAAATTGGCTTCGGTTCATTATTAATTGTGTTGGCCATATATTGGTGTCATTTTAAATATCTCTGATTGCTTTTCGGATAAAAAAGGCAATTACCTCTTGATTCAGCAATTTAAAAAACATTTGTAATTTGTAGCTCCCACGTTTGTTATTTTGGACTTAAAACGGATCTCTTGAAATGCTTTATCTATTATGACCATAGATGTCGCAAAACCGAACTTCGTAGACTATTTTATAACGATGTTAAAAAAAATTTTTTGAAATATTTTTGACGCAGAATTTTAGATCAGCTGTTTAATGTAAAAACTAAGTCATTTTGACGCAGAATTTTAGATCAGCTGTTTAATGTAAAAACTAAGTCATTTTTCCATTCACAAGTAAAATACACATAAATCGAATACATATATTCTAGGTTGACTCGAATAACTAACTACCTCTCACGGCAGTTTCAAAGTAACAAACATGCCGAATTCGCGCGGTGCGGTTATAAACTCTACGATCTTTTATATTTTTTTTTATAAATCCTACAAATATGAGATAAATGGTAAAGAACAGGTTAATTCATTGGTTATATAGCACTATTATATTTTTTATGTCTCCATGTTAAAATTCGAAGGTATGATTTTTTTAATGTTAGCAAAAAAATTAAAAATAGATTTTCTGAAAATCTCGAGCAAACGGAGAAAAAAGTTTTAAAATGCGCTGTCCCTCCAGCGGTTAAACGCACGACCTTAATCTCAAAATTCATTCCCATCATCCAAAATAATGCCGTGTTTCAGATGAATATGTCACATCCGATTATTTTAAATTGCTGCCAATATCGTTTTCCAGGTTCAATTAACCCTTAACGCGCCACACTGCCACCTGCCAATAACGTTGATTACGTTTGACGTGGAAATAATACCATCACCGTGATTATCCCTGTTCGTGTTCATACGACGGAGAATAATATGGCGAAGGACTTTGGCAAATTGATTACGATGATACAGGAATACGGTGGTTTGAGATTAATTCAATTATTTTATAGTATGGGATCAAATGCAATATATAATTGCTTTAAATCAATCAATTTTTTAAATATTAATAAAATGTCGTTATTTTATTCACATAAAAAATATTTCGAACATCGAAGTTTTGTCCACTTTTTATATTTTTTAATAATAAAATAATTTTTAATGCTAATTTTGTCTTTTTCAATAAGGCTCTCGACTAGTGTTCCAAAGGTCACGGGTTCAAATTCCGGCATGCGGTATTAAATTTTATTTAATTGTTTTGTGTTATTTTACAATTCAATAATTTAAAAATAATACAAGTTGCTAGCTTTTTCCCGCGGCTTCGCTCGCATGGTTTTAGGGGGGTTCCCAATCCGCTTCCTCCATCCCCCCGTCCCCCACCCTCCCACCTTCACCACACAACTCCCCCCCACCCCTTCCCGCATTCATTTGAAGTACTCTCCTAATAATTTGAATCGAATAAAGAATTACACTAATCGTACCACCTGTTGCAATTTTGTTTATACAAAATTTCATAATGCCAGTGCTCTGAGCTATCGCCTATATGTTATTCTGATGTATGAGCTATATTATTGTAAAGTTTCATTAAAATACATTCAGTAGTTTTTGCGTATAAGAGTAACAAATACCCATACATCCATACAAACTTTCGCCTTAATAACATTAGTAGGATACTCGTATTTGCGACACGTTCCAGAGTGGAAGATAGTCTCAGTATCGCCATAATATAAGACGGGCATGAGCCTAGCATGGTGGTCGAAAAATCCACAAATGATGTAACCAGTCAAAGACTTTCATTCGAAGTTGGAAATTACAGTAATTGGGAAAATAATAACCTATTAATAATTTCAGTCCTTTTTATACAGAAATTAGTCAAAGTAAATACCTATCTAGAAATAGTATAAATAGATCGTCTGTTTGTGGCACGACCACAGTTTCATAATGCCTTCAGAAGGCGAAATAGCTGTCACGCGTAATAATCATTACATAGCAGAACTTGTTACAAATAAACTGTTTTTATTTCTTTCAATAATAGTATTATTGAAAGAAATAAAAATAAAAAAGGAGTTCTACAAATTAAAATTGATAACACTAAATATACACGGTGTTAAGAGACGTACTTAACTTAGATCCTGATATTATTTGGAGTAAAAATGTAAATGATATTTTGATCTCCGGTGACTTTTAATCCCTTTTTTTTAAATTTAATTAACATTTGACTCCAAATAATGTCAGAAATTACTGGTTTAACTAAGTCAAGTACGACCCTTAACATCTAGTATGAATAAATAAATAAAAATGGAATTTTTCAAATTTAATTCGACAAAAATAAATTAAAAATAAACTTAAATATTTTAAAATACTTAAGAGCGTTTAACCAGCCAGCGGACGAAAATCCACATTTTGTCGAAAGTTGTTCTTACGATCATGCAGGGCGGTTACAATGAGAAAGATTTATTATTCTCCGTACCAGCTTTTTAAAATAATAACTCAATATCGAATTTATTTCAATTCAAATTAGTTTTAATTTATACCTTCATCCAAAAATGCTGAAAGGCGTGATGATAAAACTATTAAAATAATGTACTTTTTGTATTTAAGTATTTACCATTTTTCAATAATGTCTAAATTTAATAAGAATGTTAAAAAAATCTGAAATATATTAGTTTGTAAGTGCGCAAATAAATATACAAACGGACCAATTTTCGCCAAGAAACACATGTACGTACATATTTTTTAAATGATTTTATTGAAACTAAAATAAAAATTCTAAAACATACATTTGCTTGATAATATATCGATTTATTTTACTGCATGATTTTATTATTTGAAATTGGTGTGGTATAATACAAAAACTTTTTTGAAAATTGAACAAATCTGCCAACGACCTATGGAATAACCTTATTATACTAAAAATTAAAAAAATTTCTCTAAATTTATTACATACGAATGCTAGATAAAAGAACAATCTTTCGAAATACATTTATAATTTTTTGTGGAAAAGAGTCAATACGTCTGAAAACTTTTTTGAAAATGACGTATTTCCGGTTTTCTCTGGTAATGCCCTCTTAAAAATAATTTGCTTTTTCTTTGATACGCACATCCCTGAACCAAAAAGAATCCTTTCCCGTCTATACGTTTATTCCACATCTAACTATCTTCTATCTTCTATCTATCTATCTTCTATCTTCTTCTATCTATCTGTGATATATGCAATTATATCCATATAGTAATTCGGAAATGTTCGGGTCCGCCGAACGTTGCCGAAAGGGCTTACGAGCCGGGACAGCGCGCTAGTCTGTGGCGGCTGCCAGATCCATTCTAACTTCCGTTATAATCAGTCGCTACCGAGACAAATAATATATTACTTATTGAATCCATTGTACATTATAATAAAGAACGAAGAACTTACTTTTATCTATTAATCATTATTGTGTGGCTAGTAAGGCCACAATAAAAGAACATCACAATTGGCGCAGCCGTATTAAACCGTTCCTAAAGTACAAGTTGGATTTTTAAAAAAAAAATTACCAAAGCGGGGTGAGCTAGTAAGCTAGCAAGTCACCCGAGAAATTTTTTCAAGGCTACCTACAGCCGTGACGGAACATCGGAGTATTTTTTGGGTTTGTCTGACCGAGATTGAGGACCGGCAGAACAAACCGAGGATATCTCTGGCTATTCCTGGAGCCACAGTCAGAGTTCTGGAGTACCATCCAAGGGTACTCAGAAGCAAGAGGCAGTGGTCGTTTTTGGGGCTCAACAGAGCCTTTCCACGAAGGTGAAGTTCCGAGGGAGTGCCGAGGGAAGGCATTCATACAAGGCAAACAGTGCTAGTGTCGAGGAAGGTCACTCACTCATCAAGAGGAAACAATCTGGAGACGTTGCAACCGCAATTTCTAAGATAGGTTTTGCATTTCTTACTTGTGGAGGATTTGTCTGGGTTTTTTTTGTAATTTTTTCCGGGGTAGTATTGTTGTCGTAGCTTCGCGTGATTATTTTTTTCCTTTTGTGAAGATGGAATCGGCGAGAATTCCACCGTTCTCTCACATAAACGGAGATTGGGATGTGTTTCAACTCAGATTAGAGCAGTTTCTCGTGTTACATGATGACATTACCGAGATTAAGAAAAAGGCTTATCTGATAAACTCGCTTGAAACGGAGACCTTGACTCTTCTGTCCAACTTATGTTTCCCGATTAAAATCACAAATGTTACGTTTGAGAAATTAATTGAGTTGCTAAAAAAACATTGTGGTAAATGTAGATCTCTTTTTCAAGAGCGGGAATCATTTTTCCAAGCTAAACAGAATCATAACGAATCGATTAGGGATTTCGCCGCCAGACTCCGAGGACTCAGTTCATTCTGTCAGTTCGGAAACAGACTGGAGGATAATCTTGTAGACGTGTTTGCAATCGGTCTACTTCCGGGTCCAGTACGGGTAAAATTGTTTGTTGAAGGGCCTAAACAAAACTTTAATCAACTAGTTGAACTTGCAGTGACCGCGAAAGGTCCTGAGGTTGATTCAATCAAGATGAAGTTGGAAGTAAATTCGGTAAAGGAAATTGGAAGATCGGCTTCTCCGGCGCGAGAAATAAATTCGGTAAAGAGATTTAGAGGATCGGCTTCTCCGGCGCGAAAACTTTATTATCGGTCAAGTAGTTCCGATTCATGTAGGTCGGATAAACAAGTTAAAACCGGTTCATCTCTAAAAAAGTGTAAGATCTGTGGGAAATCAAATCATGACACTCATAACTGTAAGTTTAAGCAAGCTAAATGTTATTCTTGCGGTAAATTGGGTCATTTACAGAGATTTTGTAAAAACGGGTCAGTAAAATCAGTTATGAATTGTAATAATGAAAATATTGAAAATGTAGCTTTTGTTAAGGCAATCAAGGCATAATTAAAATTAAATGGGAAATCCTTCGAAGCGATGATTGATTTAGGTTCATCAGTTTGTGTTATTCCGGAGACATTGTTTTGTAAACATTTCAGTAATATAGAGTTGTCACTCGAAACACGAAAAATTTCAGGTTACGACGGGAATATGTTGCCTGTTGTGGGTAATGCAAATTTCAAGGTCGAATACAATAATCTAGTTAGGTTAATAACCTTTATCGTTGTAACAAGCGGTTCGGAGATGATTGTGGGAAGAGATTTCATGGAAATCTTTAACCTCAACATTGTTTCAAAACAAAATTCTATCAATTCAGTTTCATCGGAAAAAGAGAAAATTGATAAAATTAAAAATAAATTTCCAGAAGTTTTCGACAAGAAACTAGGTCGATTTAATAAATTCAAAGTGAATTTTAAAGTAAAGAAAGATGCGGATCCTTTTTTCTGTAATGCTAGACCGGTACCGTTCGCTATTAGAGATAAGATCGAATGTGAACTTAAATCAATGGTGAGAGATGGTATTATTTCGCCAGTGAAAAGCAGTGAGTATGCATCTCCCATCGTTCCGGTAGTAAAGAAAAACGGCGAGATTCGTATTTGTGTAGATTATAAACGAAGTTTAAATCTTATTACAGAGTTAGAGAAATACCCGCTACCTAGGATCGAAGAGGTTATCCACAAGGTTAGTTCGGGGAAATTTTTTGCAAAACTGGATTTAAAACAAGCTTATTCACAGTTAGAACTGCAGGATAGCTGTAAGAAATTTACAACGATTAATACACATTTAGGATTGTTTGTTTACAATAGACTTGTGTTTGGATTTAAATCTGCTCCGGCAATTTTTGCTAGAACAATTGCAAGTTGTTTGCAAGGGTTAAAAGGCGTGGCATTTTACTTAGATGACATTATTATCTCAGGGATCAACGAAAAGGATCTAATGGATAATATCATGGCAGTCTGTAAACGACTACAAGATTGCGGTTTATGTGTAAATACGGAAAAAATGTCAATTTTTTGTAAAAGAGTTAGAATTTTTGGGGTACATCATTTCCGAAAAGGGAATCCAACCTCAAACGGATAAATTAGAAGCCATTAAGAATGCACCTTATCCGACGGACGTTCATCAACTTAAAAGTTTACTAGGATTTTTCAGTTTTTACCGGAATTTTATACCTAACATGTCATCAATTCTAGAACCACTTCATAATCTTTTAAAGAAAGATGTCAAATGGGTTTTTTCTAGAGAATGCGCTAACGCAGTAGATACAATAAAGAATTTGATGAGTAAAAATACGATTTTGACAAATTACATTCCGCACCTTCCGGTTAAACTTTTTACGGACGCGAGTACATCCGGTCTGGGGGCGTGTCTATGTCACTCATTCGCAAACGGTACGTTGCGACCTATAGCGTTTGCATCTAGAAGTTTAAATAGCGCGGAAAAGAAATATAGCATCTTAGATTTAGAGGCTTTAGCTATAGTGTTCGGTTTGAATAAATTTTTTCAATACTTATATGGCAGAGAATTCACGTTGTGTGTTGATAATCTGCCTCTGATGAGAATTCTCGGTGAGCACAAGAATATTCCTGTTCTAGCCGCAAACAGATTGCAAAGGTATGGAATTATTCTAGCAGGGTTTTCTTATAAAACGGAATTCGTAAGATCTTGCAAAAATCAAGCGGATTTCCTATCTCGACTACCTTTAGAATCGTCAGTTGAGGAATTCAGAGAAGATTACGGGTCTGATTTCGTAAGTTTTGTTAGCAATTGTGAACATCTTGACGTTAATTCGATTAGGGAAGCCACTAAAGTAGATACGGTCATTCAAGGCGTAATGGCGTGTTTAAGGCAAGGGTGGCCCAAACGGGTTAAACGCGAGGAGGAATTATGGAAATTCTGGATAAAAAGGAACGAACTTTCGATTGTTAAGGATTGTTTATTTTGGCAACATAGAATTATTGTTCCAAGTTCGTTGCATAAAAAAGTGTTAGAGCTCATGCACCGTTCACACTTAGGTATTGTTAAGATGAAAGGGTTAGCAAAATGTTATTTTTGGTGGGCGTCGTTGAGCAATGATTTAGAGAAAATTGTTCAGGAATGTCCAGAATGCACGTCGACGAAACAATCTCCGCCAAAGAGTCAATTATCGGTATGGCCTAATTCTGGGAAGGTCTGGAGTAGGTTACACCTGGATTATAGTGGACCGCTGGCAGGGAAAATGTTTCTGGTCGTCTGCGACTCATTCACTAAATGGGTCGACTGTATTGCAGTTCAAAGGGCAGATTCAGCTAATACTATATTTGAATTGAGGAAATTATTTTCAAATTTTGGCTACCCTGAACTCATAGTGTCAGATAACGGAACTTGTTTCACGAGTGAAATTTTCCAACAGTTTCTTCGGGAAAACAATATTAAATTCATGTCACCTCCAGTTATGCACCCAAAAAGTAATGGTATCGCTGAAAATTCAGTGAAAACTACTAAGAGTTTTCTTAAAAAACTTATGGTAGGAAATAAATTTCAGGTTGATTACAAGGATAAATTGTTACATTTTTTGTCCGATTATAGAAATACTCCACATTGTACGACGGGAGTCGAGCCGGCAGTTTTATTGTTTGGTAGGAAACTTAGATCTACTTTTGACAGTCTCGTTCCGAAAGAGAATGAACGGGTTGTGTCAAAACAACATGATTTGGCGAATAAAAATATTGAGGCAAATCAACGTAAACAAACTAAGTATTATGGTGGTGTAAAAACAAGAAATTTTATTGTGGGACAAAAATGTGTAGTTAAAGATTTCAGAAAAAATAATAAATTTACATGGGTAAAGGGAAATGTTACAGATAAAATTGGAAAAAAATTATATTTGGTAAAAACTTGTGATTCTCAATTAATTTGGAAACGTCATGTGGATCAGATGAGGAACTTGTCAGTGTCTTGGAGTGATGTTGAGTCAGATTTGCCAGATTCCGCGTCTGATGACACGAGGACTGAGCACTCTGAGAAAGAGTTGTCCAATCTGTGGAGTGAGTTGACGGTGTTTTCTCCTGATTTCAGATTTGCGGAGGGAGGAGAGAGGTCACCGGAGGTCGCAGACACGGCAATCGCTGGTCCAAGTAAAAGTTCAAATCCCTGGTTGGGGAGACTCCGCCCAAGATAGTCCACAAGGAAGGAACGGAAAGCCTTCTAACTTAATATAATTTTGTGTGAAATATTAATAATGATGTGTTTATGAAAAAAAACATTATAAGAACTTGAGTGAAATATCAGTATAATATTTAAATATTTACAGTGTTTGATTTATATAGAATCATGAAATACTTAAATATGTAGCGACTGATTTACAGGGGGAAGGGTGTGATATATGCAATTATATCCATATAGTAATTCGGAAATGTTCGGGTCCGCCGAACGTTGCCGAAAGGGCTTACGAGCTGGGACAGCGCGCTAGTCTGTGGCGGCTGCCAGATCCATTCTAACTTCCGTTATAATCAGTCGCTACCGAGACAAATAATATATTACTTATTGAATCCATTGTACATTATAATAAAGAACGAAGAACTTACGTTTATCTATTAATCATTATTGTGTGGCTAGTAAGGCCACAATAAAAGAACATCACACTATCTATCTATCTATCTATCTATCTATTTATCTTCTATATAAATAAAAATGAATCGCCGAAATGTATGTACGCGCATAACTTCTGAACGACTGCACCAAATTGGATGATTATTTTTGTTTTGTGTTCATTATTGTCAGGACAAGGTTTGTATAAGTGAGGTCTGGCATTATGAAATTTGTATAAAAAAATTGCAATAGGTGGCACGCGAGCTGTTTGAAATTTAAATGTACGGGAATGAATGTATGGAATGCAGGGGGAAAGAGGGAGGGGGAAAGGGGGGAGGGAACTCGGGGAGAGGGTTTGTGGAGGGGGGGGGGCTCGGGAAGGGGGTTCGCGGAACGGGGTAAGGGGGGGAAGTGGACTGGGAAGAGGGAAGGTGAAGAAGGCGGAAAGGAATGGGAGGTGGAAGGGTAACGGAATGAATGGGAAAGGACACGCAGGGAGAAACAATTTCTTTATTAAATGGCATAGCAACGCATGCCGGGAACCGGCTAGTTCATTATAAAAAAAGTTCAAAAGATGGATATGAAATCTTGAAAGGATGATGAATTGTTGTTTTATCCGCCCTTTCCGGAAAAGAAAATATTCAAATTAAAACAAATTGAGGGTTATTCATTCGAATTATTATAAATTAAAATTATTTCGGGTTCCGTCCAAATGATATAATTTCACTGCGTTAATTATTACGTTTTGATTAATTTAATGCCTATTAAAACTTGTCCGCATTATGCTAACAGAAAATAATACTTTAATTTGTTTAGTGTACTTTTGAGAATTATTACCTCAAAGGCGTTTTACAGAGCGAGAAAATTAATGAATTAATTGAAAGAGGGTCCACGAAATAGAAAGCCACTTTTCTATGCGCAAAAAGCTAGCAATGATGAACTCTGACATTAAGAAATTTGCATTTTTTTCCGTCTGAAATTAGTCTGCTGTTTTTAGCTTGCAAATAACCTGATACGATTTTAGATTTTCACGACCAATAGTATTTCCGTTATTTATTTTTGTGCTGTTATGCCGCGTTGTGCTACCTCCTCCTTTAGCATATGTTTCGGACAATTAGATTTTCAAGGCAAAAAGTATTATCATGATTTATTTTAGGGCATTATGCCACGTTGCGCTACCTTCTTCTTTAGTTCACCTTTCGGACAGCATTACAGTATCTGTCATCAGGGAATTGGATTTGTTCTTGAAGAATTGGGAAGACCCAAAACACAAAGAATATGTCTAATTATGGAGACCATTGAAATTCACAAAAAAACGCGTTAATATTAATAGAACCAACGGGGCTAAGCCCAATAGTTCTTGGTATCCGGCAATTGACGGCTACATCAAAACTAAATGCAGAAAACCATTTTAAATTATACTGTAATACCAGCTCTTAGATGATTGGAACTAGCAACACGGTAATGCATCTACAATCTACATACATAAGGAAACACTTAAGGGCCCGCAACCGGAATTTGTACCGATTTATTACATATTTCCCTTAAACACGGTAAGTTTTAAAGCTCTTAAAAAATATATGTTATTCTTGAAGATAATGTCTAGACTTTGCCTGCGCCGAAACGCAAATTATATAAAATTCCCTCGATAGAAAAAATCGCAAAGCATGCTCCAAATATTATTATTAACACGTTTGTTTCAGTTATTTTAAAAGTTATATGTATGAAAAAATTCACAGTGTTTCTTTAAATGCTGTTTAAGATAATGCTCGCGAGATCTATTTTAAACAGATCCGGTAGATGTGTGAACACATCTACCGGATCTGCCGGATCTGCCCTGATGATGGACACTGCAACGATGTCCGAAACGTTGGCTAAAGAAGGAGGTAGCGCAACACGGCATAACACCCCAAAAACAAATAACGAAAATGCTTTTGGCCGTGAAAATCTTAAAATCATCCAATATAATTACTGAACTCTGGATCGCGGCCTGGAAGTACCATGATCCCCAGGAGCCTGACTATCCCTTATGGTAAAGTATTGGTACTACCTCGTCTGATGTGGAGACGGAGCACCAGGTCAAACATTCTCCACCAGCTCCTCAACCCTGTAAACAACACTTCTAACAACTGTTTACATTCAATTTTAACCTCACAGACAAGCCTGTGTTGAGGTTAACAATTCTACAAAGTAACACAAATAACACAAAATAATATACGAGTATGTTTTGAAAGAACAATATTGATTTTTGCAAATAATGGTTACGCCCCAAACTGAAGAAGGCTAGTATGTTGTAAGGCTGCGTATGCACGTGTAAAACGCGAAACAAACCACGAATTATGGGAAAGAAATGAAGCAACAGCAAACGGCACGAAATGCCACTTGCAGTTACTTCGTTCCTTTCTCATAATTCGTGGTTCGGTTCGCGTCACGTTGCATGCATTTATTTAATATACGCAGCTTAATGTAAACGTGTAGGATAACCAAGAGTTGACAAGCAGTTAAAAAACTGCTCCGCAGGTTTTTGCTGCTAGGCCCTGCGGGTGACTTTTGTTTCGGCTTCTCCAAGTTTCAGTGTAGATAACCATTTTATAAATCCGATAAGAACTGGTTCCAAAAATAGCTAATTCCTCGGATCCACTGAGAACTGTGATCCAGTGACTGAGTGACAGCTAGTTACAGAGTTAAAGTAACCGTGACAGGCAATGCCGCCATATATAATCCCACCATATATATACGGAAAGAATCTTAAATTCTGTATATCCGTAGTACTTATATCTAGGGAAGAAACGTCAAAATGCGAACTGCTGACGGAAGTACCGACATCTTGTGTCGAATTCTTGAATTCGAAACCGAATTATAACAGTAGCTTTGGGTGAAATTCCACGTACACAGATGTTATTTGTGGTGCGGCGCGTATGGGTGACGTCCGACATGCACTCCTAGCTGGGTTCTGAAATTCAACCACGCAGACGCAAGCCTATTAATACTGTTTGATTTTTGATTTGAAATAAAATATGCTATTAATGTAAAAAGGACTAAGATGAAAAGAAAAATATAAGCACATTCAATATTATGCTTTTAATTTTGCAATACAAAAACGAAGAAAAAGATTTACACAATGCATTACGCTATTAATTTAGAAAGGACAAAGCTGAAAAAAAATGTAGGCGATCCTCGCTTAACACAATTTTAGAAGTGCACAAGGAATTAGATGACTTAACATTTTTTCAGTTCTGAAAGGCTATTCAATATGAGTGGAGCCTGATACAAATAATATCTTGGACCAAAAGAAGATTTAGTTTGAATTGCCACAAAGTTCAGACCAGAGCCAATTCTAGTAGTACGAATTTGTTGTGCTCTGTCTGTAATATTAATATTATTTTAAAAATCTACAAAGCGTTTGTGCAATATACAGCTGTATTACATTCAGGACATTACATTCTTTATAAAGCAAATGAGTTGGATATCTAAATTTGTTTTTGAACGGTATTCACTTAAAAAAAAACGACCATGCTGGTGCAGCCACGCCATCCCTACTCAACCACCCCACCCCTAATCATTTCCAGCGAATCCGTAACTATAATAACTTTTTTTATTTCCATGCCGCTCAAGAAATACGAGTTATTTATATATTAGATTAATTAAAATAGTACCTTACCGTTAATACATTTTACGTATAACGATTTCAAAACTATATAACTCGTTTTTCAACTATAAAGTTAGCGGTAAGTACCAGATTTTATTTTTCTAGACGACGAATTAATAATTTCGGGAGGATAACACGGAGACACATTTTAAATATTTGTAGCACGTTCTTCAGAATAAATTAAAATGAACGCGACAGAAAGGTCGAATCTCCAGGTGAATCGCTAGGGTGAATTCGAACGTACGTTCGAATCTTCAACGCTTTCTTCACTTACGTCGTTAAGATTCCCACATTATTTATCTTCTTCTTCTTTTATTTGATACGGCAAATTCGACAGTCCAGTGCACGGGTCGCGAGTCGCAATTTGTGTACACGGCTTCTTTACTTACGTCGTTAAGATTCTGAATATATTTTAGGGTATATTATCGTCTTAACAACTGTGCCCTCTAAATTTAAAGTTTAAATTCCATATTTTATTAAAACCTTCAAAATGTTTTGTCATCATTCTTCAAAAGTCTCAACATTTTCTTGTTATGTCGTATCAAGATAACATTGTTCAATTCATTAAAGTTATCTCCCCTCCTCACGCTTCGTTAAACCCAAGATGCTGGCTTTTGAGGCTAAAACGACAATGATATCTTATTGGTAGCTTTGTGCTAGCGCAAATCTGTGAAAATCTGTGAATCATTGTGAAAATCTGCACAAAACAAGCCATTACATATTTCTTTTACATTTTTCATATTGTTTTCTACCATGAGACGATTAATATTTTCTTTTATTAACTTATTTCTCGGCCCAATTCTACATTTTATCACATAAATGTTAATCAGCCATCCATAAAATAGTTACGCCATTGCTTCAAATGTTACATAGGTTGTAACGATGTAATAATGTTCTCCATTAAAATGTTCCCAGTAAAAATGTCCCAAGTAGAAATGTTTCCGGTTAAAATGCTCCTGTTAATAATGTTCCTTGCCAAAATGTTCCCAATCTAACCTAACCGTGTATTAATTTAATTTATTGTTTGTTTGAGTTCTTTCCACTGTGCGACTATTACCTAGAAACATTTTGGCGGGGAAAGTACTGACCAGATACATTTTGGTAGGGAAGATTTTTACTGAATTTTGACTGGAAACATTATTACCAGGTACATTGTTACCGGCCATGGTGGTCTTGATATAATTTTTAATGCAGCGCAATATTGTCTTATATCTCCAGTTTTTTTCACACAAATTTTATAAATCTCTAAAATTTTATTAAAGATTTTGGTGAAAAATTGGCAATTAATTTTTATTATTGTAGAAAGCAATCACTTTGTGGTTTGACATATTTAGGGCCGTCTGTTTCAACGCTCGCCAAAGTAAAAGTAAAACAAAATGCCGTTACTATAGTTAAATTTCACCAAAATGCGTTTTTCAATCAATTTGACTGCTTGTTTTATGTTACTTTTAACTTTTGTATTTACTTTCCGAAAACCGATAGTCACTCTAGAGTTACTCCGCCATATTGGCATATTTGACAGTTCTGGTCGATGTAAAGTACGGAAATGGGTGCTTCAACATTGATTACTAATATACTAATCAGTACCTAATCATGATAAATATTGTAGAAGAGTATGATAATGACGATGAATTCCTCATCCAATATATCTTGCAGCGAAAACCAAACATTTCGTCCCCGCGTCAATAATATGGTTATCTGGGATGATTTCGAATTATTTTTGGCGCGGCACAGCATGTCGAAAAAATCTTGCTGTTGAACGTAACCAATTCTGATATCGACATATTTAGCGTTGCCTTTTAGAGACAATCTATATTAAATGGATGTATCGCAAATTTTACAAGATCTTCAAATCAATATACCTATTGTATCATAAACATTACAAAAATATAACATGAGTAGTAGGTTAGAATCGTTTCGTATATCGACATTAGCGAGTGAAGCTGCATTTAAAAGACTATTAATGCTAGTGTAGTTTGTATACCCACTACTTACGTTTTATGTAATACTCTTACAAACGGATTTTCAAAAAGCTACAAAATTTATGTTTTTCTAATGTTTTCGATACCATAAATAAGATCTCGTAAAATATGTGACACTTCAAATTCAAGGAGATATCACAACCACTGGAAAGTAAATTACATTCATATTGTATATTATATGTTTTATAATAATTATGTTGGTCGTCATTTATTTGTAAATATTCATACAAATACTTTTATCGGAACAAAGCCGTCAGATGTCAGATCTTACGACGCAAAACAAAATACAACCGGATATTTTGACAGTTTTTCTGATTTAGTATACGGTGTTGCCGCATCAAAAAATATTTCGATGCGTTTTTTGACATAATTCCGAGGAATATGCTGCTTTTAGACTGGCCACACTGACAACTATTACTTTGGCGAAAATACACTTGAAACAGCGCGCGGTCCTATTTAACGTCCTCGTTACTTTAACTGACAGTTAAAATTTAATTTTAGGACACGATTTAACTTTCTGTTGAAACAGACGGCCCTTAATAAAATAAAATACTTTTTTGTTTGTGGTTTCAAACAAAAAAGTATTTTATTTTATTAATTAATTTTTAGATAAAATCAGCCCCAACTAATTAAGCACCCAACATTGAGGAGCGAAAGCCTAACCAATATTCGTAAACACATACAAAGTAGAGTTGCTAATAGAGCCAATCTGTCATTTGTAGTGGAGCGCGAAAAATCATGCAAACAAAAGAATTTACCACCACATTCGTTGGATTCGTTAAACGTCGGTTGTTGAGGAGGTGATATTTTACCAAAATGACGCTACAAAAAAGACAAGTTTTATATTTTTTCCAATAAATGAAAATAGACAAGTTAAATATAATGACAAGCAATTGGAAATGAAATACAATTAAATGTAAATTTGATGCCTAATATCTGCAAAGAAACAGAAAATCTCACGCACACATTAACGACCAAGGATTTCTTCATAAAGGTTAAATTACTTATAAGAGATTTTAAACCAAAGATGTGGATTACAGAAGTCAAGGATGGCAACCCTATCACGAACTGGAGAAAGTTTCTGATGGATGGAGATCAAATTGTGAAAATTTAAATAAAAGAGAAGATGAAACTGAGCCTGACCAATCTATCAAAAGTAACGATTTCGTTTTTGAGCCCAACATCCTTCGAAGTGAAGTCAAAAGTGAAGTCAATGCAGTTATACACAAATTTAAAAACGATAAATTAACAGGAGGTAATGGGATTCCAACTGAGCTTCTCAAAATCGCCAGTGACGAAGTGATCGCCAAAATTCATTCAATTTGTAACTGCATACAAGGGTGCATATGGCAACAAGGAGAATGGCAAAAGAATTGGGTTGAATCGATTATCATACCACAACACGAGAAGTACTCAAAGAAATGCGGGAACTATAGGAAAATTTTCCTCATCTCACATGCCACCAAGATAATGCTGTACTCTATAAATGAATGCCTTTGAAGCTTCTTAAAATCGTAAATACCTCGTGCAAACAGGCGGGGTTTGTCAAAGGTATAGGAACTCGGGAAAAAAACTAAATATTCGACCACTTTTTGAGAAATGTCGGGAGTTCAACGTGCCAGCAATGCCATGCTTCATTGACTACTCCAAAGCATTGACTGTGTACATTGGAACAATCTGTGGGAAGTACTTAAGCACTTCATATACATCATCTAAACCAGAACACTAAAGGAAAAGCATGTATTAGGATTGACACCAAGAAATCAGACACATTTATGGTGACAAAAGAGGTATTGCATCTAAAGCGTCAATGATGCAGAGCAAGTTTACAAGCTAAAATCTGGGAAATTCACTATCTGTTAGTTAACTCGCTCAGTGTCATCGTGTTACACGCTAACTAGCAGATTGTTGTCAATCTACGAAAAAAGTTGAAAGGTCGTCAACTTTCCTCGCTACACGCTTGCTCGGTATTGGTTTATTTATGTTTTTCAAGATTGGTGCCAATAAACAGCCGATTTCGACTGTCAAACATCACAGAATTAGTTCATGCAGGCGTCGTTATTCTTGTTACTGGCGCTAGCAGTGACATCAGTTTCCTATGCTACTGAGCGAGTGGACAGTTTTGTGTGTCATCATGACAATTTCACTCGCCGATTTACCCGCTTTTAAACTCAGTAGATAGTAGCTTGTAAACTCGCTCTGTGTCATCGAGCCTTAAGACGTAATAAATGTATTCCATACGATCTTTGAGAAACGAAAATGTCTGAAATATGAATAATGGCCTCATTAACTAATTAACTCCCGTTTAATATCAAAAAATAAATGCGGACTGCCAATGCATAATATTGAGATTAGTATTTCAATTTCACATTGCAATTTTATTAATATTTTTAGGTAATTGCTTGGCGTTTGACATTTCGTTGTTTCAATTCATAGAAAATACCTTCAATGTTGCCAGCGCATATCGATTTCGTATTCATTCCCTGTCAATATCGGTTCGCCTGTCAACGGTGAAACTTTGCTCGGGATATTGATATATATCGGAAATGCAATCATCGGAAGTTACGCCTATCGATCCGATATTATAAAATCATTGATTTCATCGTGCTAGGAGAGCTCAAGGAAGTCCCTCGTCGAGAGAACAGGGAGGTTTTGTCATCAGTAACTTCATGTAAAATACACAGTACGGCAGCAAGTTGGACAGATGTCCTCCGATTTCAAATCTCAAGGGATCAAACTTCAGGTTGAAATAATGGCGAGTGAATTTGTAGACCGTCATCCAAAACTCAGAGCATCGTTTCTCAAATAGCCACGATTCCTTTAAAAACCTAAAAATAAAGTAATTATAATTCTCAAAAATTAAAACATTATAAAACTCATTACATATTTGGAAGTTTATCAAAGTCATACATTACTGACCTGAAAAGAATACGTTGAATGTGAAGGACTCACAAACAGCTAATTGAAATATTGGCTGACAAAACTTTACAACCAGAATTTTTGTCTCAAGATTTAGATAAGTTTTGGCAAGCATTGTTATTTATTTATTTTATTTTAAATGCGCATATAAAGTAGTTATACATAACCAATAATAAACATAATTTTATTTTATTAAGTAATAATAGCGTTTTTGAATTGTTAAATATATATTTTTTTAAATATTTATATCAGGGGACAGGTAATTTAGTAACAGAATCATTTTTCCGAGCAGCATTACTAAAGGTAAGTTGGTTCTTCATCTCGAAAAACCAAAAGTTCTGTGTCTGCGCGCTCTTGTGAAGTTGTCGAGGGCATAACACTCAAATTTTTGTACTATATCGGAAAAACAGAAGTTAGCATTTAGAAATTTATATGATGATGTTTAATTACGGATGCTCCAAAAACATTGACTTGTGAATAATGGCTTCTTTTATGTAGTGGCTTTAGAAACTAAATACGGGAATAGTCTATTATTCTTTGAAAATGATTTAGCTACTTATGTTTGTTTCAAATGTTGATTCACGTAGATATATATTTTTTTTTGTATTTTTATTTAATGAAAAGATACATGATTTTATGAAACTCTACGTCAATGAAGAGTACTAGCTCTTGAGCTTGGCGTAGGAGTTATTTTACAGCTAGTTTATTTTTATAACATACATTTTACTTACAGTTTCTATATATAAACTACTATTTTTCACTTTTATAACATACATTTTACTTAGTGTTGTTAGCACACCTTGCTGGGGGGTCTAAATTCTGCTGCAGGTCTAGCTCAGTTATTCGTCCGGCAGAGCGATAGAGTCTCCCAGCACCAGGGTGGTAGGTTCTCTTAGACGCAAGTGTGGAATACCTAAAATAAAGTCAACCTACACGTACCTTGTCAGCTAAAACAACAGCTGAAGTAAACATTGCTTGTATTGGAGGGAACTGTTTAAATACAACAGGGGTTCATTTACAGTTAATAATTGAGCACAGGTAGAATTAATAGCCTAACTATTCTGGGGACAAAAGCCTAACAATCTCTCTTAATCGAGCCCCTCTGGGATCGATCATAAATACGCGTGAATTTGGTGACACACGGCAAAAGGGAAATTAGTTGGTCAGTTACTCACAAGAACCTGGGAGAGCAGCTTGAAGGCAGCAAGAGAGTAGAAATCCGTGATGAGCTTGTAGCCACCACAGGTGTTTCCTTGCGGCAAATGCTTCGGGCCGGTTACTAGGCGCGCGAAACACGACATGGCGTCTCTATTAGAATGTTCTCGAAAGCGCCGGGGGCGACCGCCGAGAGCGCGACTGTTGTCAACCAGATGTCGGGGGCGAATGCGCAAGTAGCTAACCGCCGCGGGGCGGTGCGCGGGGCGCGGGCGGGGAGAGTGAAACCGTTGGCCTATCATGGGTGTATTCAGGGCGCTTCGTAACAGTGTATGTATACAATAAATATAAACTATGTTGTGATGTTAATTTTGATATGCTATGAATTGAAGTTATAACATTTTGATTAGTGTTGTTATGGTTGTTGATTTTTTTTAAAGATTAATTTGACCTTTTTCTTGAATGATACGAAATCTGTTATTTTTTTAATTTCTTCGGGAAGACTATTAAAATATTTTATGCCTTTGTAAATATAATTGTTGTGCATTTGTTGTGTTGAAAATGGAGGGATTTGGAAGTTAAATTTATGCCTTAATAATGAGTTGAGTTTAAATTTTTTAGTTACATTTTCTTATATAGATATAGAAAACCTTTTAAGCGAATCACTCAAACATCGCATAAATTTATTAATTAACAAATCTTTATTTATTTAAAATTTAATTAGGAATAGGGTATAATAAAAGACCTGATTATATTTTTAAACTCATAATTTTAAAAGGGCTTTTCATGTACCTAATCGCGGCCCCCAGGTTGAAAAATAACGGCCTTGAGTCCTAGAGAATGCCCTCAGCTGGCATGCAGGTAGCTGTGCAAAAAAATAAACCACTCACTTTGATTGATAACATCGCGCTTTTCGTTTGGAAAAGTTTGTTCACCATTTAACCAATATGCTAAAATTTTATGATTTTTTTTACGCGATTCGTCTACGTTAAGGATAGATATGATCTATATCGCTCCACACAGCCTCCCCAAAGATGACGTATGCTCTAAGGGAAACTATTTTCCTCAAGGTCTCCTGTGTGGGGATAATGTTAAAAAAATCTACTTCTGAAGTCCATCTTTCACGTACGCATAACCGACACGTGTCTGCTTCTCCAACTACACTGGGATCAGATTCACAATAACTATATAAATAAATAAATTACTGATTTGTCACGTTCTAGCTACATCTGCATCGATATCTGAGATTATAGTCACTAAATGGAGTTGAGTATTTAATATTGATCTGGCTGGCCAGTGCCGAGAAGAAACATGACTGCATATTGACTTTCTGACTTCGAAAATCCCACGTCTTTGGAATTTTTTCTCAATTTTGGATTCTAGGTTTCATTGAAAATATCTACTTCCTGATCAATCTGTACCCACAGCAAGTTGGGAAACATTACCGACATACAGAAATTCAGGAAACAAAAAAAACTTTTATGACAGTAAATTAAGTAATGAATAAAAAAATCAGAAGTCGTCAAAGATTTTAGGAGGCGAATGAGTCTACATAAGAGTTTTAGTTGACGAGGTACTTAAAATTGCCCAAAAAAGCATGCTTCTGTGTAAATCAACATAAGCCGCACTTCCCCATGTGGACTCCAATGTACGTCTCAAAATTAGCACCCATATACTACCTATTTTACAGCAAATTATAGAAGTATCAGCTGGTTATGCTAAATATTGTGTGAAGTATACTTCTTATGAAAAAGGGGAAAAGCTGTTTCAACAATTTACGCTAGTAGACCGTGTAGATAGAGTAGACTGATTTATTTCAAATTGAAACATTGCTCATTTCATTTCCAAAATGCATTATTTTTATTTATTTTTATTCCCGTATGGGATATTGAGTTTTATTATAAGCATAAGGCTATTGAAATTTATACAAAAAGTTTTTAAAGATTACGTCATTGTAATACTGGTAAAACTATTTATTATTTGTAAGGGACCTCAGATTTTTCCTCCTGTGTTGAACGTAGATATCAAATATCGATCACCTCATTCCTTAAAAGCTTTTGGCCAAAAATTTTATTGTTTTTATTTTCCAACGTTGTAAAAGTTCTAATCACGTATTGAAAACGTAAAAAAGGTGCAAAAATTAGAAAAAAAGCTCGTATTTTAAGATCTCTCCTCAGACCTATTATTATTTAATTAATTGCAACGTTGTTACTTGATGTCTTAAAACTACCTGCTAGAATATATCATAGAATGAGTGGCAGTGAATGTGTATTGTTGCCCTTTGTTTACAGGTTTATTAAATAATAAATCCGCACCATAATTTACATTACAGTGACAATAACATTTTTATTTCTAATAATGAAATGTGAAAACGTAGTTTATCCAATGACGTTATATAAATAGACTTGCCATAGTCTCACAAACTCAAGATATAATGTGGCAATTAATCAACACTCTTTTGTTTTCAGCGATTTTCAATGATTTCTTAATTCAAAAGTTATCCATGTATGATAAAGATAGACGCTTAAAGAACATGTGCATATGGACGAAACAAAAGATAGAACGCGGGAGGCATTTTCGTATTCAAAATTCAAAAGTTCCGTCGAATACTGTCTCAAGGCCGACTAAAGTAGGAGGCCTGGGCACCAGTCGAATTTTGAGGTGTCAAATTTTCAAGCTATAATGAACAACGATAGTTTGCAAATGGCGTCGATTGTTATTGTATTTGATGTTTCTGCTGATTTGTATGTTGTTTTACCGCAGGCAAGTAACTAAAGAATCATTAGATTATTATTATAAAAAGTAAATTTTACTTAGCGACGGCATCGACTTTGTAATTTGGCTGTTGCGCATCCAGACCTGTACTTTAGAAGGCCTTGAGTTCTCTAATGACGCATAAAATCTTTGGGCGGAAAGCATTTGTATTATTTATATAATCGATAATAATAAGTAATTTACGAATGAAATGTTATTCCTTCGCTTTTACTACTGTTTACCGTGTAATGGAAACATTTTCTCTTCACACAGGAGGGAATTTTGGCGCTTTTTAATGCAATTTACTTACTGGTAGGACACGACCTTACTCGACGCGTGGCAGTTTAGTACTAAAGTACTAGAAATCGAGTACTCTACAATTGTCTTGTTGTTGGCTTTCCACTTTGAGATTTCTACCACGCGTCTAAGTATATAACGTCATTGAGTTTAACCCTTTCATTAACTGTTTTCAGTTTTTGGATGCATTCAGAAATGATCCCTTTATTTGGATATTATTGCAAAGCGGAAATATTTTGACCTTCTGACTTGCAGTAGACAGGTAGATGAATCAGTTGCAATGATACCTACTGTCTTTCTCATTATTTTAACTTGTCAAACTTCAACACACGATGATAATCACGTTTTATCGATTCGAGTTTTTGGTTTTATTCTGACACTAAAGTATACATTGCAGTGTTTGGTAAACGACCCAAAATTTATCAGGCAAAGCTTTTAAGCTTAAGATAATACAACAACAATATTTAAAAGAAATCAATATCACAATAATATTTTTACTAAATGGATGACTTCATAGCTAATGAATTAGAAAGTAATTTTAAAATACAAGAATATGAATGTGTATACACCGATTCATGTAATGACATAATCTCAAAGAATCTCAACAATATTTTCATTTTTCATATTAACATACGAAGTATGGAACGAAATTGGGATGAATTAATTCTAAAATTAAACAATCTAAATAAAAAACCTGACATCCTAATATTATCAGAAACTTTTACTAATGACGAATCACCCAACTATCATTTACCAGAATATAATTATGTTACAACCAAAATAAACATCAATAAAAATAGTGGTCTCGTCATATTCATTCACGATAAATTTAGTATTGTCAAACTAACTGAACATCCTATACATCTAGTAAACTGTATTGAAATACAATTAAAACTCGACAAAACAAACTACCACATAATAGCTGTTTACAGAACACACGGTTCGAATATCTCGTCATTTATAAATGAATTTAAACACATACTGTTAAAATTTAGAAATAAACTTTGCTTTGTTGCAGGAGATTTTAATATAAACATTAATGAAAACGTAGAAAATAATTTCAAAAATGAATATATTAATTGTATGACTGAATTTAACTTCATATCGTGCATTAACAAAAATACGAGAGAGATAAAAAATCACACTCCATCTTGTTTAGACCATATATGGACTAACATAAATATTAAAGATATCGACAAAATGAAATAAATTGTTTGGAAAACGAATATAACTGACCACCATGCAGGCATTCTTTTCTATGATAACAAAATTAAACATAAAAAACTTAAGCTAACAAAGACAAAATCCTACACAAATATGTCTATTTTATCCAAAAAACTAAGAAATGAACAATGGAACAACGTGTTAAATAGTTATGATACCGAGACTTGCTCAAAAAACTTTGAAAATATATTGTCTCAACACATAAAAAATTCAACTACTAAAACTACAGTCCGCATTAAATCTAAACTAAAAATTTTAAAGCCTTGGATAACACAAGGACTTATAATATCAATTAGAAACAAAGAAAAACTTTACAAAACAACATTGAAAAATCCTCTAAATGAAAAAGCATACACTTTTTACAAAAAATTTAAAAATAAATTAACAAATTGTATCAAACAAAATAAAGAAGACTATTTCAAAAATAAAATACTTTCTACAGACAATAACAATAAACAAATATGGAAAACAGTTAACTTAGCCATGGATAACACTAAAAAAACACAAAAAATAAAATACATTGAACGTGAAAATAAAATCATACATGCTAATAATCAACCTAAACAATGTGCAAACATCTTTAATTCGTTTTTTGCTAATGTAGGAAAAATCTTGCGAAAAATATTAATAAATCTTTTAACCCGAAAACACAAACGATTGAAAATGTACAAAATCATAGTAATTTATCAAAATTTGAAAAAACCTCAGAAAGTGAAGTTTTAAAAATAATAGAAGGCATGAAAGGAGGTTCGTCTCCCGGATTTGACCTTATTACAGTACATTTTCTAAAATCCATGAAAATTCATTTGGTGAAACCAATTACTCATTTGATAAACTTAAGTTTAACAGAGGGAATATTTCCGACAAACTATAAAAATACAATTATTTCACCTATTTATAAATATGGAGATCCTCAACAAGTAACTAACTATCGCCCAATTTGTCTAATCTCAAACATTGGAAAGATTTTTGAAAAAATTGTGAAAAATCAATTAGTCAGTTTCCTAGAAAGTAATAAAATTCTTCACAAAAACCAGTTTGGTTTTATAAAGTCACTCAGCACACAAGATGCTATTGCTAATGTAACCTCATACATCAATGAATCATTGGATAAAGGTGAAAAATGTGCCGGTATATTTATTGATCTCAGAAAAGCTTTTGATAGTATATCTCATGAGATTCTACTAAAAAAACTAAACAATATAGGTATAAAAGACAATTCAATTAAATGGATTTCGAACTACCTAAAAAATCGACCGCAAGTCGTAAAAATAAATCAGATTAATAGCGATAAAGAAATATCAGACTTTGGAATCCCTCAAGGTACAGTAATCGGACCAATCCTTTTCACCATATATGTTAATGACATTTTTTTTCAACTACTACATGGCCAAATTACTTCATATGCCGATGATACGGTATTAATAATTAGCGATAAAACTTGGGAAAAATTAACATTTAAAGCCACCGAAGACATAAATATTTTAAAGAATTTCTTCGACGTAAATTTACTATCACTAAATGGTGATAAAACATTTGTAATTCCATTTGCAATACACAAAAATGATACCCCTAAAAATATTGACATCATCATCCATGATAATTCCAAAACACATAGTAAAAATTATTGTATCCAAAACTGCACAATATTAAAAACAACAAACACAATCAAATATTTAGGAGTCATTATCGATAAAAATTTGAAATGGAAGGAACAAATTTGTCAAGTTGTAAAAAAAATTAGAAAATTGATTTATATATTTTTAAGAATCAGAAATTTTTTATCTGTAAAAAACTTATATCTAATATATTACGCTTTGGTTCAATCAACTTTACAATATGCTATCATTAGCTGGGGATCCGCATACAAAACTAATCATTCCCCAATTTTTTTTTTTTTTTTTTACATGAGCTCCACACAGGAGGCCCTGAGGAAAATAATTTTCCTCAGGGCCTATGTCATCTTTGGGGATGCTGTGTGTAGGGTTTTTTAAGGAAAGGAAGGAGAGGAGAGTTCTGGGAAGGAAAAGGGTTTAAGGGGTGGGTAGGAATCTGGGGTTCAGTATGTCCTGGTCATCCGCCTCCAAGACCTAGACAAACCTCACCCCATGAACCCGGGCACCCCTGCTAAATCACCAAACGTAGCGAACCACTTGGGGTGATCTGTGGCAGAGGTGTTGGTTATCCAATAAAGGTTCCCGGGGCGGCGGTACCCATTCCCGCCTCCCAAATTGAAGTTGTGCAGAGGCTAATAATTAAAATCATATTGAAAAAACCTTCTGACTACCCAACGGATCAATTATTTAAGGAATTCCAAGTACCATCTTTCAAAGATCTATACAATAGAAATGCATTGATTCAAACTATAAAAGAAAAAGAAAAATATCAATTTATAACTGAAAACCGTACTAGACATAAATATATTTTCTCATGCCCAAAATTAAACACTTCCTTTGCACAAAATTATTATACTTATCAAGGACGACTTATTTTCAACCGATTACCGGATGAAATTAAAAAAATTAATGATAAAATCCAATTAATAAACACTGTTAAAAAATATTATAAAGATAATATAAAAAAAAAAAACTAAAAAAAAAGTTTCCGTATAATCTAATCTCAAGAACAACTACTTATAACTCAGTTTCCAAGTGATACTCTGTTCTTCAAATAAGTTAAATTTTGTATTGTTTTTAGCAACTAATTACATATCACAGAACTTACAACTTATTGTTTTTTACATTCACATTGTAATTTAAGAACTTAAATATAGCATTAAAAATGTACACTACTCTTCCAGACACAAGCTAATGCTTCCATGGAAGAGTGGTATTAACGTATTTTAAAATGAACATGTACGCAAATTACTACATTATCTAAATGTATATTATATTTTATATGCTAAAATAAATAAATAAATAAATAAAAAAAAAAAAAAAAGAAAATTGTTTGGAGTTAAGGGGTGATTTTAACCCCTTTGACGTTAGGAGCTTTCACCGGGCACCTTGTGTCACAAAATACAACATAAACTTCGTGACAAAACAAAGTTCTGTCAGGTATAAATTATCAGGTGTTGGAGTTGAGTCATTGGAAGAAAATCATGTTAGAATTCAATAAAACGCTAAACAAAGAATATATTAATGATTTCCGAACAGAAATAAATGTTAGATATCTGACGTCATGTAGCGTCATTGTTAATATTGAAGTGAAAACTTTCTTAGCGCCGCCGTTGTGATTTGAGTCTTCAATTTCTATATCCGCTATATCAACTTTCACTGATTCGGAGAAAACCGCAAAAAACTGTCACATCCCTAGCATAAATAAAAAATTGCATTTTTTAATTTTATATAATGAATTGAAGTAATATGCATTCGAAAAGTATCCATTTTTCAATGTATGTATTGAAATATTTAAGTAATTATATAACTTCGTGATTTACATGGAATAAAGAGGCTTTTGAAACTCAACTGACCTGAGGGGCGTGTTTCTACACTCGCCATCTTGGCAAAATAACTGCTCGTGATTGGTTGAATTCCAATATAGCGGGTTTTGATAAGTGATTTGATTCTTAAGTTAGTCTCTTTCCTTGCAAAAATATGAACAAGATGATACTCAGATCATTTTGTCAAAAAATCGGATATAGCGGGTATTAAAATTATAGGACTCATTTGAAACTCGAGTAAACGAAAAAAAGCGACATTAAAAAGAGACAAACACATACTTCAATAGCATTTAGCCTATGGGAGAATGAGAGAGTATAATGGGTCTCCTCTTTGTGAGGTGCTTTGTAGCCTCCCCACTCTTGTCCACTTCAGTTTTCTGAAGGTTTCACTTCTACCGCGTGTGAATTGCAAACGCTTTTATTATTTTTTTAATTATTTTAATGCAATAATCAAGCAGTGACGTATACTCCCAAAGAGTTGGAATCCATTAGGTTAGCTCTTCATACTTCTCTTGTTTTTAATAGTGTTTAATTATTAATTATTAAATTAACCGATTGAAATCTGGACAAACGCATAAAAAACATACAAACATAAATTAGAGCTGATATAAAACAAGGTAATCATAAAACCATTTCACTACTGTTCATGCACGGAGCATGGGGATGAGGGTAACCTTACGGATACCCTAGCTAAGACGCTATTGGATTTCGTTGAGTTATGCCCAACCACCAAACAAGAAAGGTATAACACAATTAAGTGGTACTCACGGTAGTTGTCTTCTGGCTTGGTGATAGTCACAGATGTCCATAGCGCTCGATATTGTTCTATTTGATAGTTAGAACTTCGGTAAAGTTTGAGTCACGAGTTCACACAAAATATACGAAAGAATACGGTAGGATTTATACTTTGTGTGACGATATGATGAATAACACTTCGGCTCGGTGCGAAATGTCACTATACGATCGGTGGTTAGCAACGGACTGACTTGTTGACGATAAAGCGCTTGTCACTTGTTGACCGTGTAGTTAGGGACCCTTATTGTGCGGAATTCCCAAGTCTGGGTTCCTGCCGATCTCGTATGACAATCGGAGCACAAAACGAAAGAAATCCATCGGCGTTATGAAACATTCCGCCCACCAAAATACAGCAAATTGTATTTTAAAGAAAAGTTGAACGTTAAGCGAAACGCAGAATGCCATGAAACGTAACGTCGATGAAAAGAAGACGAAGCAGAAGAACTAGTTTTAAACGATAACTAGATGTAGATAAACTAGACGAAAATAAACTAAATGATACGATTAACATAGACGTAAAAAAAATAAAACGAACCGCGAAACGATGATGATTAGTCACATTGCCTAGGCAATGGACACGATTAGGTGAATGGTCTTGTAAGAGAAGATCCATTCAAAGTACGAAGGGTAACGATAGCACAAGATTTTTAATAATGATTCTAATCACTTGCTCCGTAGAGAGTGATGTCCAATGTTTGGTTAAAGATAGAATACGAATTTCGAAATGATTAAGTAGAAAATCCGAACGACGAGAGGCTTTGTTATGAAACTTGTGTACGAATAGATAACAGTAAGTAGTAAGACGTTGGAGTTTCCGAATACGATATAATTTGTTTAATAAAAGTTTAGCAGAATATATCATGTTGGACTAATGACGATTGAACTCGTTCTTCAGAGTGGAGTTCAGTTTTGTTAAAATGGCCATCTGAGATGGGCCAAGAGTCGTTTGGCTGGACAAAACCCGGAGGGCTCCGCCCACCATAATACGTTACGGATAAGAACGGCCTGAGAATGGCCACATGAAGCGATATCCGATGGATTATCAACCGATGATGCTTGACGCCGATGATTAGATGCGATAACTGTCAAGAGCGATAATTGGTCGGTGTAACGATTCCCGTGACGAGTATCATCGGGTGAAGCATCCGGTGGCCTCCACTTCCATCCCAATACCCTGAGAGTAAAAAAATTATCAACATTCTTGAAGATTACATCTGTGAGATAGTAGCCCGGCGGTAAGTTTCGGTAGGCCCGAAGTTTTGGTTTGCTACAATCCGACTTCTGCAGTTCAAGTTGACCTCGTTTGGTATGTTCGATAACTTCGGATTGCGTTTGTTGAGCTTGTTCCACACTGGAACAGCCGACGACGATTGAATCGATATTTGAATCCGAAGTGATCGCGTATCGTGTGAGTGATAATTCGTAACCATTATTTTCTGTCAACGATCTGACAATACGGTAGGACAGAATAAAGGCAGAGATATCAGAAGTCACAGGGTGTAATGAGTAATCCGGGGTAGATTCCGATAATTGATGACGCCAAAATATTCTTTGGAACGCGTGATTTGGCTCTTGTGGGCACATTTGACGATACATTTGCCGTACTTCAGCAATGAACACCACAGATGGCGAACGAAAGTTTTGCAGAAGTTCAGCAATGTTTGTTTGAAGCTTGGGAACGATAAGGAAGGCATCATTTGACGATGATTCATTCACCTCCGTCACCGAGGCATCGAAGACAATTCGCAAAGTAGTTGTAACGGTGTCCGGACGAAGAATGCAATGACGAAGTATGTGATGCATTTCCTTGAGTAAATCTTTTCCAGGAACACGTGTCATGTAACCACTGTGCAAGTAGTCAGTCATGAAAGCGAAGTACGGTTCACGTAAACTGAGCTTTACTGTCGGTTTACGTTCGATTGAAAGGATGATGCGCGAAAAGACTTCGCGCGAACCTGGGAAAGCGATATCCTTATCCTTTTCGCCAAAAGGTAAGGCTACGATGAATTGTCCCGAAGGGTCACGTGAGTGATTAGTGTGATGGACCTGCTCATCACGTTGTTCTTCAGGAGTGAGATGTGAAGACTGAGGGAATGTGTCAAACTCTCTCAGTTTCTTGACCTTTTCAGAAAGACGGTACTGGTTGGTTTCGATAAATTGACTAGAAAAGTCACGTGAGCGATAAATGCGATACACTTGGTCACGACGTTGTTTAGTGGGCTGTGAAGACTGAGGAAATATGTCCAACTCCCTCAGTCTCTTGACTTCTTCTGGAAGACGATACTGGTTGGTTTCGATGAAGGAGTTTGTTTGACGATCGGTAGTAAAACCAACCGAATCCAGAGGAAGCCAACCGAATGGTGAATTGATAGCTGAAGGCTGGTGAAGATCACCCGTTAATTGGGGTCTCAGTAGAGATGGCAAGATCTCAACATCTCGAAGTAGGTCAGTCGCTCCTGTGTCAGTTGTCAGTTTGTGACAGTCAGAGTCAGCATGAAGTATGTCTTGGAACAGATGACAAGATAACTGGTCGAATTGAATCGTTGGCGATGGAAGTAACTTCGTGTTGAAGGTAGTTTGTCCCTTAACATCGACATCGAAATTAGTGACGCCTGACGCGGTTGTAGAAGATTGGCCTAAGCCACGGATTTTCTGAGAGCTGACTGGACGCTCGGCAGTGCGATTAGATACGAAGTGTGCTTGACTGTCTGAATCGGTCAACCCACGAAACGTTTGAAAACTGCCGGAGGGATCACGATTGCTAATATGAGCAGTAGGCAAACGTACGATGGATCTGTCACCGAAGTTAGCGAGGAAAAGAACTGGAGGATCTGAAATAGAAGCTCCTTGAATGGCAAACTTGGTAGGTCGTTGGTACTCCTCTTCAGCAGAAATGCTGTCTTCCCTATGAAGAAGAGTGTGGTGCTTACGATGACATTTCTGACAATCAAACACAGATTTGCAATTCGTGAGAGAATGAGAAGGCGTGAGACAATTCAGACACCAACGGTGTGCCTTGGCGAATTGAGCACGTTCCTGAACCGATTTGAGTGAAAATGATTTGCACTTAGCGATATGGTGAATACCCTTGCAAAACGCGCACTTTGAAGTGAACGCAGTCAAGGACCCTTTGATTTCAGGTTTTGCCTTATTCATGACACAAGTAAATGATGACGTTTGTTTTATGACAGCTTGATCATGAAATGTTGAAAAGTTTTGGTTTGGTACGATAATATTCGCGGGCTCCGATTCGAAAGATTGATTCGTTAATTCCTTGTGAATTACGACGATTTTGAAATAAACATTATCAAAAGCTTCGCGAACCTGATTTTCAATGTCCTTGTTTGCCTCATCTAAAGCTAAGATGTCAGCGTGAACGGTTTCAAAATCATTAACAATTTTTTGCAACTTCGTATAATACGCTAAAAATAATGGGTAATTGGTTGCATCTTGCAAAACGCTTTGACCGACCTCATACACCTTGTTTATTCTGCTAATGGCAACGTTCCGTCTTCTACGCAAGCCTTGTAAAGTACTAGCCATTTTTTTTTAATAAACAAAATAAATGTACTAACGAATTAATCAGGAAAACGTTATGAATTAAAAAATAGAATTCGATATAATTTAAATGCCCGGTGGGTCGTTAATTAATTAACAACTAAGTAAACTAATTCTACGATTCACTGTTTGAATTCGTTCTTCGAAATGACATTTCAATTCACGTAATATTTCATAGCATTCTTTCGTTTTGTCAATGAAAGAATTTATTTATCTAAAGGTTTGCTGGTTATCGGCACCAATGATGTTCATGCACGGAGCATGGGGATGAGGGTAACCTTACGGATACCCTAGCTAAGACGCTATTGGATTTCGTTGAGTTATGCCCAACCACCAAACAAGAAAGGTATAACACAATTAAGTGGTACTCACGGTAGTTGTCTTCTGGCTTGGTGATAGTCACAGATGTCCATAGCGCTCGATATTGTTCTATTTGATAGTTAGAACTTCGGTAAAGTTTGAGTCACGAGTTCACACAAAATATACGAAAGAATACGGTAGGATTTATACTTTGTGTGACGATATGATGAATAACACTTCGGCTCGGTGCGAAATGTCACTATACGATCGGTGGTTAGCAACGGACTGACTTGTTGACGATAAAGCGCTTGTCACTTGTTGACCGTGTAGTTAGGGACCCTTATTGTGCGGAATTCCCAAGTCTGGGTTCCTGCCGATCTCGTATGACAATCGGAGCACAAAACGAAAGAAATCCATCGGCGTTATGAAACAACTACAGATCCAGAACTTGCAGAAAAAAAACATTTCCAAAAAAGTCTTCTCCCAAAAAGAGGAGGGAATCCAGATTTCAAATTTTGCAAAGACTAGTGGATCACCTTAGGATGGCCGCACACGTCCGTTTTTTCCATCCGATAGTAGTAGATAGATTGCGCTTGGATTGTTTATGACTAATATTCAATGAGAATGATTGAGGGAGGTCCGTGGGCGATGCTTCGATAATTCTAAGAAAGTTTCATGGATCATCATGTGTTCCGATGGATCGTCAAACCATACGTGTTTTTCAAGTGCAAAAATAGAAGGAAAACCATTTTCTTGTTCAGAGTGCAGTATCAATTAAAGCTGAGGACTCGCATGTGGATTCCCTCTTAGGTTAAAACCAGTTTCATGTTCCGAATGATCTGTTGAAATTCCAGTAGCGGATTAACTGCAGATGCATTTCGAAGAAAACCGTTATAATATTTCGAGTGGAGTAACAATTTTATTTCAAACCATTCTTCAAAATTTGTAATTCTTCGCCCCATACATTTGTTGAGAAAGTCCACACATTTCCGATCCGACAATCGGATCAGTAATAAGACAAGCCTTTCTACGTCTACCGTCCAATCCGATTGTCGGATCTGACCGCTGACGCGGAAGGGCGTGGCCTATTTTATTACCGATTCAGTAGTCGGATCGGTTGTGTGCGGCCGGCCTTTTAAAATTAGAACCGCTCGCCATAACCCACAAAGTGCAGAAAAATATCATGTATATGATTCAAATTGGAATAAAAATACAGCTTTTGCGTAATGTGTGGTATAATAAGGAATATCTACATTAAATAACAAATACAATACCTACAATTTATCTATTTATGCAATCAAGAGTCTCTGTGCATTATGTTTTTAATACAAACGGGAGCGAACGGCGTGCATTACGTTTTTTTTTTTAATACAAATCTACACTTGATCTCCAAAAAAGGAAGGGTACCGTCAACATGAGATTTCGAAAAACCACTTTTGTACAACTTGACGTTCAAATTAAGAGGAAAATATTACAGCCTACATCTGATTTGGAAAAACTCCACGTAAAGGCCGGGAAGCGTCGGACTTCAGCTAGTGTATTAGGTATGTATGTATATAAATGGCTTAATAGCCATCCCTATGCTTAGAACGACCACGGCTCAGCATCACTATTTGTATTTGGGTGTAAGATGGTACAATATAATATTATCCAAAAACAAAATTAGTATAACAAAAACACTGAAATATGAATTATTCAAAAAACAAATTAAGTCCCTGAAATTGGATAACGACATATTGTACCATTAATGTAATGTAATTAATTAATTTACTCTTACTACTGCAATATTTAATATTAAAAAAAATGTATTGTTATTGTCCTTAAATAACTATTTTTGTCTCAATTGTGTACCAATCTAAGATATTTATTTCGTAAGTTCTTTGATAATTGTTTACACAATTCATTAGAACATAATAATTATTTTTTTGCATGTAAATACTCCTCCCATAAACACGAGCTCCTAGAGCTCAACTTATGGAGTAGTAGAATAAAATATGAATAATTTTATAACCTTGCATAATATTGTCATTTGTAATGTATAAACAAAAATCTGAAATAAAAAAAAATAAAAAAATAAAAATCATTTGTTTAGCATTCAAATACTTATAAACTATATAATATTAATTCTTGATATTATCTCTCTTCAGTGATCAACCAAATTCGTCTAAAAATAAAAGCCAACAATCAGTTATCCCTTACCAAGTGGCAAATATAGTTAAACTTCAGACGTTAAACGAAGCTTGAATTGCCTTTATACTTATTTAGTGACCGGATCTGGATTGCCAACTACATCCCAACCTTTCTCTCCCTTACCTCCTTCCTCTTCTTACTTTTATCAGCTTTACAATAAACCTCAAATCAAGGATGACATTAGTCCCAATGTCGTTCCATCGAATCTAAGGCTGCGTAAATACACTCGATTCGCATAGGCAGTGTTGAGGCAAATGTGTATAGGCAGCTTAATATCGGGTTTGTTATTTTGGCTGTTGATTGCTTAGAATTCTTTCTCAAAAACCCTGTTCCAAAATAATTTCAAAACTCTTGTCATTTCGATCTCTTTCTTGTCTGGTGAAGATATTTCGTAACTTTTGGTGGCGATGTCAAAAGACCGGTAAAAATTGGAAAATGTCTAAAAAACATCCAGCTGGAATTTCGTGCTCGAGATAAAATACTCAGTTTCGATAGAAGACTCATTTAGTTTCGCGGGATTTTTCCCCCTTTTCTCTGTCAAAACGGCCTGTAATCATGATGTCCCGTCTCTGCAGAGACTGGTTCAAAAGAGCTCTGATTCAACAAAGGAAAGGGTAAAATGTTCTGTTGTATTTTTATTTTTTCTGATTTCAAAAAAGTTATTCGATTTCGACCTATTAACAAAAGGGTTTCAGTTATTTTTTTTTTAATTATGGTACTAACGTGTAAGATAGGCATTTAAAACATTTTCGGTTTAATTGAAAATAAGTGATATTACGACATTATAAACAAGTAAGAAAGCGATCATCCAAAAGTCATTAGTTTGTTTATTGATTTCTATGACCCTAATATAACATTAATTAATAAAGTAAGGAAAATATTTATTCGCCACTTTTCTGTATGTTCATAAGACCTAAACAATATAACGTATTTAAATAAGTCAATAGCAGTTATGTCATTACTAAACAATTAAAAACACATTAACATTTAATGTTAAAACACATTAACTCAAATCAACTCGGATCACCTCAAATCAACTTATAACAACGAAGCAACTCAACTCGAATCAAATCGCATCAACTTGAATCAACTCCAATAGAACTTTACATCTTATATCTAATATATTCTTTTATAAAATTACTATAATATTTTCGTTATTTGTTTTTGGGGTATTATGCCGTGTTGCGCTACCTCCTTCTTTAGTCAACGTTTCGGACAGCTTTGCAGTGTCCATCATCAGGGCAGATCCGGCAGATATATATGTACTATAATAGTATTTACTAAAATTTGGACTTAACAACATTGAGACATAATTCACGAAAAACTGCAAGATTTTTAGCCACCTTAAGAGAACTCAATGAACGTTTTAAAACCTTTATGATAAATATCGTTTTGTGTTCTCGATAACTTTGTTTTAGGAAGCCTAAAATCGTTGCAGTTTCTCGTAGGATAACAATGAATTGTACTATTAATATTCTAACATTATTAAGCTTATAATCTGTAAAAGAAATGTTTTACGGGCCTTTTTATCATATTTTTAATATCAACTTCTAATTTAATTTACGATTTACGACCCTATGGGTTTATTGCCCATTTAGATATAACCCTTCGCCCATTTAGATATATCCCTTCGCCTAATAAACAGTGAGCATTAAACCGGCCTGAATATAACCTCTTTTATGTAAAAGGAGTTAACCAACGAATTCTTGCAAATGTGAGTAATAACAAGCGCAAATAGCGTTGTAAAATCATGTATGTTGAATATAAATTTATTATGTATTATATTATTAAAGAATGACGTTACATAAATAGACTTGCCATAGTCTCACAAACTCAAGATATAATGTGGCAATTAATCAACACTTTTGTTTTCAGCGATTTTCAATAATTTCTTAATTCAAAAGTTATTCATGTATGATAAAGATAGACGTTTAAAGAATGTGTGCATATGGACGAAATAAAAGATGGAACGCAAAATTCAAAAGTTCCGTCGAATACTGTCTCCAGGCCGACTAAAGTTGGAGGCCTGGGCACCAGTCGAATTTTAAGGTGTCAAATTTTCAAGCTATAATAAACAACGATAGTTTGCAAATGGCGTTGATTGTTATTGTATTTGTTGTTTCTGCTGATTTGAATGTTGTTTTACTCCTAGCATGTAACTAAAGAATCATTAGATTATTATTATAAAAAGTAAATTTTACTTAGGGACGGCATCGACTTTGTAATTTGGCTGTTGCGCATCCAGACCTGTACTTTAGTAGGCCTTGAGTTCTCTACTGACGCATAAAATCGTTGGGCGGAAAGCAATTGTATTATTTATATAATCGATAATAATAAGTCATTTGCATGTATTTACAAATGAAATGTTATTCCTTCGCTTTTCCTACTGTTTACCGTGTAATGGAAACATTTTCTCATCACACAGGAGGGAATTTTGGCGCTTTTTAATGCAATTTACTTACTGGTAGGACACGACCTTACTCGACGCGTGGCAGTTTAGCACTAAAGTACTACAAATCGAGTAGTGCAATTGTCTTGCGGCTGACTTCCCACTTTGAGATTTCTACCACGCGTCTACAGTATATAACGTCATTGGACAGGCAGCGTTTTGGTTTAACGAAATCTAATTCTAAAGTATCCATCAGTATCCATCTTTGAAAAAATAACAAATACAAGTTTGCTTATATAATTCCTCGAGTACCCAACTAGCGTGAGAAAGTACTAGTGGCCTTGTTACGATTTATGGTACTCACATTAAAATATTTCCGGCTTACATATTTTTTTCCTCTACATATATTATGTATGTAAAACAATTTACCTGCGTAACGTTGTCCTGAAAAGGACTTTTTAACTCCTCAAGACCTCACTGTCCATCTTCAGAGGCCTTATGTCTTGAGTGTTTGTCTCAAACTGATCGCTTTTGCGTGTCCGTTCGGTCCAGAAGTCAAGACCTACGTAAGTGCATATTAATTCTTTTGTCCAGATCGGAGTACCTGGGTTGAATGTGAATGATGGTGCTGGGGGTAGGGGGCGGGGCCGGCAGTCTCAAGTGGTTTGCATGTCTAGACCTGATTGGTTAAGCTAATTGAGGGTACTTCTGATAATTTTGGAAATACCATTTTTGGGGGATTTTCGTCAATTTTTTCACCAGAACAATCCTATGTTGGGATTAATAAAAATAAAACCAAATACTCTTGTTACTACCCTTGTTAATTCTCACGATTCGGAGGAAACATGGATGAAGAAGAAAGTTACTCACATAATCTCAATAGGAAAATGGAGGTATAATGGTCACTTTTAACTTTGGTCCGATACTGAAGCGCTCAGAAATTCAGTTAGTTTTCAATTCCACACATCACAACACTCGTAGACCAAAGTATTCGAGTAATTATAAAATGATCTCGCACACAGTTGTCACTTGTTCAAAATCTGTTACTGCACTAAATTTGTGACATTATAGCTCTTGTTCCACAAGTTTTGGGTAGGAACTAGAAGAATTATCCCTCAAATATAGGTATTGAAAGAATAGTGTTGTTACATTAATGCTTCTTGTAGATGGTGTCTGGGTACCTACCAAGCTGAAGGAAGTTAATACATTAAAATATATACATATTGGCTGACCATGTGTTGGAATTTGATTTGAAATTATATCATGCAATACATTTTTATTCATCCTTTAAAAAGGTTCAGGATGAACCGAAACCGGTTGGTTAGGAAAATAATGGAGTATAATTGAAAGAAAGTTATATTATTGTGTTTATCTTTCTTTAAATAGACAATAAACAGGGTTAATTTCAAGCAACCTCCCAGGTAAGTCTTGAAGCATACATTAGATTTTTCCATCCGATGATTGTCTGATTGGACAACCGGAAGGCCTTCACGCCATACATTACATTTCTTATGAAAATCAGATAAACACCGCACACAACCGATTCGAAAATCGGATCAGTAATGAATTAGGCCACGCCTTTCCGCGCCGGCCGTACAATCCGGTCCGACAACAAGCGGGGCCCCGGTATTATAACCAATCCGGTTTTCGAATCGATTTTAGTCTGATCAGACAATCGGATGGAAAAACCTGATGTGTGCGGCCAGCCTAAGTATGGTCCTGTATTCATTCATTTTTAAGCAGCATCGCGTTCACTGGTCAAAACATTGTACATATTATATTTTCGTATCGGTGATCGATAAACTGGTAGATGCAATTTTTAGCCATAAATTGTTTGTCTATCTTGTAGTTTTTTTAGATTTTAGAAATGTTTTATAAGTTTGTACAGCGCCCTTGAGGTGATTTTTCACAAAACGGCGCTATATAAATCATCCAAATTTATTATTTAATTATTATTATTATTCATTTAGAAACGACAAGAACGAACAATAAAAAAATATTTAAGTGTGCAGTTCACAAGTGGTAGAAGTGAAACCTTCATAAAACCAAAAGTAGACAAGAGTGGGGAGGTTTTGAAGCACCGCACAAGGAGGAGACCGATACGCTACGAAGCACCGCACAAAGATGAGACTAATTATTCTATCTCATTCTCTCGCTGGCTAAATCCTACAGATTTGTATGTTTGTCTCTTTTTAGTGTCGCTCGCTTCCGTTTCATCGAGTTTCAAGTTACAACGGAGCTAAAGAAGTATTCACTTCCAAAAAACGTTAGCAATCCTCGGCGAACACAAATAATTTTACAATTTTTTTAAAATTGCACATGGAATTAGATGACAAATTACATTTTAGATGGCTATTAAATATAAGTGGGGACTGATACCAATAATTTCTTTGACTAAAATAATATATAGTTTGAATTATAAACTATAAACTTTTAAAACATGTTAAGTCTAAATCTCTTCACAAGTTAAACTTTTAAGTTTGTGATAAGGATCTTTTTTGTATTTGCTTTTTTATTTGAGTGTATACAATATGTATTCTTTATTATGTTATATTATGAAAATGTAAATGAAATAAATATTAATAAAAAAAAAAATAAAAAAAAAATAAAAATTAAAATTATATATTATTTTTAATTTATAAACAAACGTTTAAGACAAGATTTTTATGCATAGCACAAAGGGTAACAATTATTATAAGCAATAATATCAGCCTGAAACACTTATCTAAGGAAAAATCTCCCGAGAAAAGATACATGCCGCCAACGGGACTTGAACCCGTGTCTGCACGTGTAATTAATATTTGACAAGTTAAAATATTTCACCAAAAAATGCAGACATAATTTGTCTCGATGCCACCTAGCGAGAGATTTAGCACTAACAATGCCTCTCTCACAAAAATAAATTTGGTTGTTTTATTTGGAAAAAGTGTAATAAGTGGTAATTGTTGAATGAAACACTAGTATATATTGAATTATTTGGCGGGTATTAGATAAGCCGATATAGCTCAGTGGTAGAGAACCTGACCGGCAATCAGGAGGACACGGGTTCAAGTCCTGTTGGCGGTATGTATCTTTTCTAGGAAGATTTTTTCAATGTAGATGAGTGTTTCAGGCTGATAATTATTGCTTACAATAATTATTTAGTGATTTATTGCTTGTCGCCTTTTACCCTTTGTGCCTTTATTTAATTAAGACCTTCGCTCATAGATTCAAAGGTGTAACGTGATTAGATATTGTTATAGAACCGTAATTATAATATATTGTAATTCCTTCAAATCTCGGCGACCCGACACGGTAATGAATTTTCACTGAAATAGAATCATTATTCAAATCAATGTGCGCCTAGCGAGGGGTTGAAATTTGAGGGTTAAACAATTTACGTGATTTGTCTTTCTTGATAATGTGAAATATTTAAATAATAACATTATACCTACATACAAACAAAATAATATACTATATTTTGATGGAAATTTTACGATTATGAACAAAAATAATATTCGGATATGATTTTAGGTTTTCACGGCCAAAAATTTTATGGTTATTTCCTTTTGGGGTATTATGCCGTGTTGCGCTACCTCCTCCTTTAGCCAACGTTTCGGACAGCGTTACAGTGTCCATCATCAGGGCAGATGTGTACACATCTGCCCTGATGATGGACACTGTAACGCTGTCCGAAACGTTGGCTAAAGGAGGAGGTAGCGCAACACGGCATAATACCCCAAAAGGAAATAACCATAAAAAATAATATTCTCTCTTCGAAATTTAACTTTTGGATCACGAAACACACCCAAGTCGCATTTCTCGTCTTCTCCAATATTTATTCATTAATTAAGTTTCAGATGAAGACTTGTACAAGGTACGAAATAAATTTAAATGAAAGAAGTATTTTTCATCCATTAGCTGCTTATGTATCAAAATCGGAAAAATATGCCCTCGGATCGATAAAAATCCAACAAAATGGTATAGTCAACCAATAAAGCCACCAAATGAATATAGTCAACCAATAAAGCCACCAAATGAATATAGTTAACCAATGAAGCTATCAAATGAATATAGTCAATCAATGAAGCCACCAAATGAATATGGTCAATCAATAAAGCCACCAAATAAATTAGTCAACCAATGAAGCAACCAAATGAATATTGTCAATCAATAAAGCCACGAAATAAATATTGTCAACCAATGAAGCCACTAAATAAACATAGTCAACCAATGAAGCCATCAAATGTATATAGTCAATCAATAAAGCCACCATGTGAATATAGTCAACCAATGAAGCAACCAAATAAATATACTCAATCAATAAAGCCACCAAATGAATATTATCAATCAATGAAGCCACCAAATGAGTATGGTCAACCAATGAAGCAAGCAAATGAATATAGTCAACCAATGAAGCCACCAAATGAATATAGTCAACCAATGGAGCCCCCTAATGAATATGGTCAACAAATGAAGCCACAAAATGAATAAGGTTTTTTTTTTAAATAATTTTAACATTCCCGGGTTACGAATAACCCAACAATGTTTGAAAATCTCCTACTACCACCACAGAAAGCCGAAAATATTGCTTGTGTTGTGATGGAGGACTTAGCCACCAAATGAATATAGTCAACCAATGAAACAACCGACCTACTTGACTTACTTTAACCAGAGATTCCTAACATTATTTAGAGTAAATGAAATTTTGGTCTCCGGTAACTTTTAAAAAAAAATTATTTTCAAGATAAAAAATTAAAAATAAAATTAATTAGATATCTGGAAAGCCACCGAAGACCAAAATTTCATTTACGTTTTTGCTCCAACCTAATACTGGAAACCAGGAATTCCTAAACCAATAATTTTAGAAAAATGAAACAATACAACTTTGTATAAACCACTTATATAATGCGTAAATCCTATCGGTTTCGGAACAAACGTTCCTTCTTCAGGGAAAGCTTATACTAATTTGACAGTTTCGAACAATGTTTTATTATGGTAGTGGTGGAGCCGTTGCTAGTTATTAATGTAGATTGGGTGGGTAGGTATCAATGTAGAGTGGGTGGGTAGGGGAACAAATCCATGATTGGGCTATAAGATAATATTTTTTGTTTGTAGATAATAGGTTTGTCGATAAAGAAGGAACGTTTGTTCCGAAACCGATAGGATTTACGCATTATATAAGTGGTTTATACAAAGTTGTATTGTTTCATTTTTCTAAAATTATTGGTTTAGGAATTCCTGGTTTCCAGTATTAGGTATACATACTAATCCAAAATCAACAGATATGATACATTCGCCACTATTATCGAGGTATTCTGTTAGAAAAATATAAGTGATCTAATTAATCATTCACTGGTATAACTGCTTATATTTATACTAATGGTATTTACAATGTATCCATTCGTACCAAAGTCAACAAATTCCCAAAGTGATCCTTCGACTCATTTGTTAACCCCCGGCCCGAAGTAATCAATTTATTTTTCTTTGTTATCTTATTAGCCAGAACACTTAATTTTGTCTAACGAAGTCGCTAAGCTGACGTTATTCGATGGAGTTAATGTTGTACTCAGCCCCTTTGAGACCTTCCCAAGCTTTTAATCAAATTGAGACATAAATTAACACTAAAGTAATGCTGGGGTGCAAAACATCAAAGAAATGAAAATTTGCAATAATTTTCACCATCACATTTAGATTTGCGGTTGAAATTACATTCACTTACCACAAATCAATATTTAAGTCCCCAGCAGAAAAAATACAAAAAAGTGAAGATAATAACCTGTAGGCAGTGTCGGTTTTACATATGGTCGTACAAAACATAAGGAAATATGAAGAAACTTGTATTATAATTTCACTAAACTGTAAACGGCGCGGCGCACCATTCGAATTCCATGCAAAAACACCCGTCCAAACAATGGTACCTACTCATTCTGGCCAAGGGCGAGTGTGAAATGCGGTGAAATGAATCCCAAATCCCGTAGGTGCGTTATGAATATCAGCACTTAAGGGCCCGCAACCCGGATTTGTACCGATTTATTACATATTTCCCTTAAACACGGTAAGTTTTAAAGCTCTTAAAAATATATATATGTATGTTAGTTTTGAAGATAATATCTAGACTTTGCCCGCGCCGAAACGCAAATTATATAAAATTCCCTTGATAGAAAAAAATCGCAAAGTATGCTCCAAAAATTATTATTAACACATTTGTTTCAGTTATTTTACAAGTTGCATCGATTTTGTCGCCGTAAATGTTAGCGCTCTCCTCTAACATTCGTAATTTCGTATCTCTCCATCTTCTTCTTTTCGGGCCCGGTTGCAGAGCCTTAATCACTTAGAAAAGGTGCAAAATGAAAGTGACACCATTATCGTGCTTTAGGTTGAGTTAGGTGAGTTAAATGCCATTCCATGTTCCTACAATTTCCAACGAACATTTTTGAAGTGAAACTTCTTTATCCCCATTAGAGTGATTGGAAATTCGGATGAAACGGAAATGACGCACTACGGCACCTGCGAAGCATCAAACTGCACTCAAGGCTCCTTTTGGTTGAGATATAAAACGGAAACAACGATAGGTCTTTTACTGGTCGTCGTAATATAATGCATAAATTCGCGCGCTTCTAATAGCGCTGCGGTAAAAGTACGTCGCAAATTTCAGTGGCCAGAAAAATTCCAGCGGACGGAGGTTCGAATCCTACGATATCCAAAAAAATAACCTTTTTTTATTTTTGTAAATCAATATCCAACCTTCGAACCACTTTAAAATAAACAGGCAAAAGAAAGCGACATCAAACGACTTTTTAGTTTCACTTATATTGCGTGTGAATTACAATCGTAAGTATCTTTAACGGTTCATGATACGAGTATTTACAAAATAAGTTAATTACTGAAAAAGTTGTTTTCAATATGAAAAATCCAACAGTGTTTTGCGCAAATTGTGATTTTCGTATTAAAATGCAGTTGTTGTAACCCACAACATTATAATATTCTATAGCTAGAGACCTTTTTAATGAATCACGAATTTGAATATTGTGGCTAGGTCGCTAATCTCTGGTGCAGTAGTGTGATTAAATTCTTTTATGTTAAAGGAAATATACATAATATATGATATAGAAATATTTTTCGTATAGCCGAGGAATTTTTCTTCCTTTTTAATCTCCGATTGAACTCCCAAATAAACCGTGAATTTCCACTGCGTACGTGTAGGGAACCTTCATCTCTATTGGAAGATCATTTAAATCACAAGATTTAATGATTGCTACGATAGATCAATGGACAGAGCAGTCCCGATGACTTCTCTCCCCATTGAGTTATCGTAGCAAATGTTAGCGGGTATTGTGGTAGAAGTACGTAATATACAACTAAAAGCAATTCGATAAAAATGGCTAAATTATACTTATTTATCTTTTTCTTAACCAAAAATATTTCAGCCATTTAGGGTTAAGAATACAGTAAGTACGTGAGCGACATGTGTTTCATAATAAAGTTATATGGGAGACACGGCACTATAAATCGAAAAGGGATGCTTAACAAATTAACAAAAAATAGAGACTATCGTCTAGTCTAGACGCCGATTTATCTCTGATTTCATTCAAGGAGATTTATTGTTCCCGAAGAATTGTAAAAAAATAATTATTGATGAGTGTTTTTGTTAAGTGATTCTACGTGCTTTTCTTCTGATATAACGTTTTTTTTAAAGAGCGGAGACGGTTTACATATATATAGTTTTCGTGAGCACTTAGGCCGTAGGCTCATTGTGCTATCTCCCATTTTACCTCATTCGTTTGACAGTAACATAGTCCCTTTTATAAAGTTCACCAGGATTGTCATTAGAAATGAATCAACATCTTCTGTTCCACAATGTGTCTTCCCAGGTCTCATTTCTCCTCTTCAATCCTCCTTGGTTCCTTGAAGGTCTTAGAGGGAAGAGGTCTTCATCTCTCCTCTCCACTCCTTAGTTCCCTGAAGGTTTCACGATGGAGAGTGCACCTCCCCTTGGTTCCCTAAAGGCCCCACAAGGGAAGAGTCCACTCCACCTTGGTTCCCCGGGGGCCCCAGGAGGGAAGAGGACTTTATCTCCCCTCTTCACTCCTCCGTGGTTCCCTAAAGGCCCCATAGGGGAAGAGTTCACAGAGATTTTTAGGCCTCATTTCTCCTCTTCATTCCTACATGGTTCCCCGAAGGCCCCATGGGAAGAGGACATCATCTCTCCACTTCACTTCTCCTTGGTTCCTCAAAGGCCCCGCACTGGATGAGTGCCCTTCCCTTGGTTCCCTGAAGACCCCACAAGGGTAGAGTTCCTGGAGGTGGCCTCACCTCTCCTCTCTACGGTTTCTCTTCTTGGTTCCTCCTACAAGCCACAGGAAGGAAGTTCACAGAGCTGGCCTTAGCACTCTTAGGTTCCCAAAACGCCCTTCGTTTTCGAATGGTTCAATTTTTTTGTCCCACGAGTTACCAGGGAAATAGAGGGTCCACTCTAGCAGAGCCCCGAATGTTGGAGTAAGGTCTAAATACTCCGAGATGCGACCTTGTTTCTCGGAGGCACCGTTCATGACACTGTTCCCCAGGACATTCAGCCTGACCACGATAGCTCACACCTTGACTTGGGATGGCTATTGCAGGTTTGTGTTTCCACTCCCTGAGCGATGGGTTCACCACACTCCCTACGCTACTCGATATTACGTTAATAAATATATCACAAATATCACGCGTATTCTAATTTATATTTCAGAAAGTAAAGTCAAAATTCGTATTCGTACTTTTCAAGAATCTGCGCTTTTTTATTTTCTAGAAAGCGTTTCACGGGTCAGCCGTCATTAACATTATATTATATACACGATGGATTTTGTGGTGAAGTCAATACATTGTCTTTTGTATAACTTTATAAGTTTGAACCCAATCCAATAATTAATAAAAAAATATCATTCACATATATATTGCACGCTCATACCACAAAAATACAGGGGTGAAAATGATAAACTTATAATATACTAGATGGTCCCGGCATGCGTTGCTATGCCATTTAATAAAGAAATTGTTTCTCCCTGAGTGTCCTTTCCCATTCGTCCCGTTCGTCATTCGTCTCCTTCTTCTCCTGCGTCCTCTTCCCCTCTCGCGTTCCCACTCCGTCACCTCCACCTTCCCTCTCCCCACTCCACTCCCCCCTCTTCTCCGTCCCACGAACCGCCCTCCCGAGTTCCCCTCCCCCCTCACACGTCTACTTCCCCTCCCGCGTTCCCCTTCCATCTTTCCATCTTTCCCGCCTTCCCTCTTCCCTTTCCTGCTCCCTCGTCCCGCCAACCCTCCTCCCGCGTTCCATATAATCAATCCCAGTACATTCAGTTTTTAAACAGCCCGCGAGCCACCTTTTACAATTTTTATTCAAATTTCCATTTTTCATGTATATTATATTTGGTACCTAACATAGGTACCTATTTAAAATATCTAAAATACTTGATTCGATTCAAACTATTATGTGAGTTCCTACTTTTAATAAATTTATCAACTTAAAGATTTTCAAAAATAGAATTGTTTTGCAAAATGTCATTCTCAAACACGCGAACTGTCAAACGTGCGATAGTCGTTAGGTTTTCTGAAATTATCCAATTTTCTGCCCAATTTTCTTAATTTTTCTCTCGGTAAGAACCATCCTCGTACTTCAAGAAATATTAAAAAAAAAGAATAAGCGAAATCGGTTCAGCTGTTCTCGAGATTTGCGCAAAGCAACACATTTAGCGATTCATTTTTATATATAAGATAAAAAAATTAAAGTATGCAATTAAAAAAATTAAAGTAGAAGTGAAACCTTCAGAAAACTAGACAAGAGTGGAGAGACTACGAAGCACTTTTTTTATCAATGTAAAGGATGATTTTTTCCATACTTTAATCGAATTCCAATGCAACTTTTCCTAAACATTTGGTAATCTTATTTGTATTTGTGTTATCTTCTTCGGAGTCGCTAGATGTCGCTTTCTTTTGTGTTGCCTTTGCCTGTTCATTTTGGAGTGGTTTGAAGATTGGATATTAATTTTACAAATATATACATACTAGCTATTTCCCGCGGCTTCGCTCGCAAACTCTTATATTAGGGGGGTTTCCACTCCTTCTCCTCCACCTCCCCCCCCCCTCCCCCCAACCCCCTCCCCCCAACCCCCTCCCCCCAACCCCCTCGCCCCCCCCAACCCCGTCCCCCAAACTCCATCCTCATAAACATTAAGATTATATTTATGATCGAAGCACCCTTGTCCTAAAACTAGCCGAACAAGTTTTGATTGACGTTTCACCTCATTATCGTTGAATAGGTTGAAAGCTTTTCGTACACACTTCACGGAAACTATTTCCGAAAGGAAGTGATGCTGCGGATGGGGTACTTCCGGCCGATGAAGCTGGAGATCAATTCAGGAGGACCTCCTGAAACTTACAAGTGTGAGTTGAGAGTCTTCAGGATATTTTGGGGATCCAATTATCTTAAGATTCTTTTGTGAAGATGTATTCAAAATTCTAGAAAAATCTTGAGAATCTTGCTGTAATTATTAAGTTTGTGTTGTTAAAAAATGTATTTCAGTTTATGAAGGCTGTTAAGAATAGAGACATCTACGGGATGATTGCTGTAGATAATCATTGATTTAATCTTGATCAGGTTATTAAGAAATAATGAACACTAGAGACATCTAGGTAATTTTTATTGAACCTAGTTATCTTTACTGGCTGGCTAGAATACGCCGCGTGACCAAGTAGGTTCCGACAGCCGTCTTTGTTTATTATTGTCTGCTAGTTGTAAGCCTTATCTCCCGGTATTTTCTATTTTTACTAGTATAAAAAGGGTGTTGTTCAAAATACTCCTTCTCTCGCATTAAACGATACCTAGGGTACAGTTCCCTTAATTCCCCAGGCGGGGTCCGGGCCAAATTATTATAGTGTTGATTTCATTGTTGTAAATTCAAAGTGATTGTAAATAAAAACGACTCCATATTAAAAAGTGTTTTACAATATAAAAAAAGTCCACTACCCCGATCATGAAATGAAGTTACTGACAATTATTATTACACTTATTTAGGTATATCATTGATATTAAATAACTATATTATTATAAATATATGTACATTGTTTGACTCAGCTGATTATATTAAAATTAATAATTTTCTGGAAAGAACAAGAACTGGCCACATATTTTCAGTAAAATGTGCATGGAAAAAGCTAATAATAAATTCTATGAAATTATTTATGAAGCTGTCAAACTTAATGTCCCATCACGAACCATTAAACTGTCTCCCAAATATCCCGTATGGAATACGTCTTGCTTAGTAAAAATCATCAAAGAAAAACTAAAATTTTACCGTAAATTTAAAAAATATTCCCAACTTTCTGATTATCATACACTAGCGGACCCGGCAACGCGTTGCTGTGGCTAACTAAATACAACGCCACCTACTTTTTTTTTTTTTACAATAACTCCACACAGGAGGGCCTGTGGAAAATAATTTCCCTCAGGGCCTATGTCATCTGGGATGCTGTGTGGAGGGTCTTTTTGAGGAGAGGAAGGAATGAACATTGGTCTTGAAGAGGCCCATGTTGTAGGAAGGAGGAAACACAGAGGCCGGCAAATCATTCCACAGCCGAGCTGTTGAACACAAGAACGAGTCGAAGAAACGACCAGTTCTCATGTGACAAATGTCAACCGTGTACAAATGTTGGGCACGCGTTTGGCGTGTTTCCCGACTCTGCACCGGTGCCGAAGGGATCAATGATGCTAGTTCCTCGGAGCATCTTCCATTGTAATACCGGTAGAACAAGGGTAGCATTCCCACCCGACGCCTGTGCTCTAAAGATTGCAATCCGTCTGTTAAGATGGGAGAATCTATCAAACGGACCGCCCGTTTCTGCACAGAGTCGAGGGTATTTTTCAGGTATTTTGGAGCTCCAGACCAGATATGGCTGCCAAATTCAACCGTGGGGCGTACTTGTGATTTGTACAAGGTTAGCAGTTGTGTACTATTAAAGTATCTGCGGGCCCTGTACAGTACGCCTAGTTTTTGGGAGGCTAACTTTACTCTGGCTTCGATGGAGCCCCCATACCTGAGCTGGTCACTTAGGGTTACACCAAACATATCAATGGAGGGCCTGTTCGGAAGATTGCTTCCGTTGAAAGAGACTAGACATCTACTGGATGGTTATCAAACCTTTATAACCACCGCCATCTTTGGAGGAAGACTTTAATTTATAATACGTAGAGATGGTGCGAAAGATTATAAAAATGTGCATGAAATGCTTGAGGTAACTAAAGTATTTAAGTTCATAAGGATTAATACTGTATCCGTATAAATAACTTTAAAATTACCGCATTGGACCATTTTTTAGAAGATAGAATGGGTAGGTATAGTAAGCTATCCGTAAAAGATAGATATATGCCATCACAGACTATTTTATAAATCTGTAAAAGAGGAATATCCCACTATGCATTGTTTTGATATATCTCAAAGGGATAGGCGGTGTTTTCGATGAAAGCTCACAGGCGGCTTGACTTTTTCCGACGCTTCTACAATTACTATTATGTTTCAACAAATTCATACAAAACCTTGACAAATTATATACCTTAAGGGCGATTCCACAATCGCGGGTGCAACATTTAGACGGATGTAAAGCTTCCTAATGATAAAATAAAAAAAACATTTTGAATTAAATTCATGTTTACTTTGTATTCTTTTATAAGAATTTTATTTAAATAGTCAGGTGGGAGGTTCAAAGTGCTATCGCGGGTGGAACAAATTTGGACATACCTTTGCAGATCTTAAGACAAAAACACAAAAGTCTGTTAATTGTGAAATATTTATTATGTTATGCCTTTATATTTTGTTGGTGTTAAACTAATCAACTACAAAATTTAAAAAAATATAGGGAAAAATAAACAATGAATTATTCGCTTTTGAAGCAATTGCGGGTGCGACATCAAATTATCGCGGGTGCAACCCGTCTAATTTAAGTGGATATAAACATCAATAAAAACATAAAGAGGAACGGAATAAAAGATCGAAAAATGCTTTTGACTAATCAGTACACTTCTTTGTTACTTATGTTAATTATTTCTTTTCGAAAACGTTAATATTCGCAATCGAAAATTCCTTGAACAAATTATTCCATCAATATTTTTCTCTCGCATTTCCAACTTCGAAAAAGTCTTCGATATGTATGTTTGCTGCATCATTTTCAATTTTCATTGTTTTTTAATTAATTGGTATCTTAATTATCTTAAATAATGAATACAATTAAGATATAATTTTTTTTTACATTAGTTCCACACAGAAGGCCCTGAGAAAAATAATTCTCATCAGGGCCTATGTCATCTTTAGGGATGCTGTGTGGAGGGTCTGTGGTAATTTTGAGAGTTGAAGAGACGTTGGAGCTTCGTCATTTAAGGATTCGTTGCCTGAATCTCTGTAAACATCAGAAATGCGCTATTTGGTTTTAGGTTCCACGAAGGATTTAATCAGATCTGATACTGAAGGTACAGATCCATCACGACACAGAATTTCCTTTCGTATTTTGTAATTTGTAAGATGTTCCAAATCTTTATCGTCCCAATCATTTTCTGTTTCAGTGGTGGTTTTTGGAGATTTCAAAACCAATGAGATGCGTTGAGGTTCTCACCACGGAAATGCTATCGCCGACTTCAGATTGAATTAAATGTTTTGATTGAATGCCTGGTATATTTTTCAGCCCATCCCATTTATCATCCAATAGGACCCTTTAACTTCTTCTTTTCTTACTAATATGGAGAAAGATTTTCTTTTAATTTTCACCTATATTTTTACGAAGCGGTCTTTTTCCGTTGTTCTTCTGTCATTTTAACCTATGTTTCTATAAAAAAGGGGAATATAATATAAACACCCTTATTAGGGAACGTACCCACACTACGTGACCTGTTCGGGGGGGTGGTCTTCAAAATACTACGCTTGGTGCAAATGAGCGGCAGGGGCTATAGGTTTTTATCACCATTGGGGGGGGGGGGGGGGGGCGGGTTAAAAATTGCAAAATGTTGGTCACGTAGTATGGGTACGTTCCCTTAAATATAAATTACCAATCATATACAGCAGGTATTATTATTCAAGACATAACAAAACAATAAAATATACGATAAATGACACAATAAGGGTAGTTTTCAAGTATTCATAAAGCAATTCCCACAGTTGAAAAGTGTGTCACGTTGAAAAAAACCTGTTTTTTTGTTGCAGTCAATTTATCTGTGACACCAATAGGTTTGATTCGAAGTTGCGACCGTAACTTTTTATTTTTCTGCGTCTAGTTCTGTTTCATATTTCGTTTAGATCTTTAGTATTATCTTCATCTTTGATAGTTAATTATTTATTTGTCACATGAAATTAGATCGTTTGGGTTTGTAGGTGAAGAACAAGCATTGTGACTAGGGAATGCAATCCCGATCTCGCGGGATCTCGATCTCGCGGGATCTCATTCTCGCGAGATCTCGTGACATTTTTCGGGATCAATCCCGAAGCATAATATGACGAGATCCCGTTCGAGATCGACGGGATTGGGCGGCTACACACGTCCACTCGGGGCGCGGGTGGAGGTGTGTAGGGTGTAGTTAAAAACTCCTCTCTCAGAAAAATTGGTCTCTTCGATGAACAATCGCATTTCCGAGCGTCGCATAAATGGAACTGCAGCGCTGTTATATTTGAAAAATCCGAAATATTATCAAAAGGACTTGGAGTTATTGGAAGGCAATGAAACTTACCAATTGCCTAGCAAATATCTCGTACGGAAAGAAATTAAAAATATAATCAAACGATTACATCGTAAACAATCAGACTCAACTTCTGGTACCGTGATTAATACCACGGTAGCAAGCACAGAAAATGAAGAAGACTTGCCTCTTTCTATGTCTAATACGTCACTTCAAGAGGAATTAGAAGAGACTCTGACAGTATTTAAAAGTGCCTTTTCGCGTGTATCCACGAGTTTAGATAAATTAGATTCAGTCATAAAAAAAGAAATGGATCTATTTAATAAGGGGGAGATTTTTGCAGTTTGCATGTAATAATTGCTTAGTCACACTGCTGCATTTTCAGCAGCTGGGTACATTGCAACGGACATTAGATGCCATTTAGCAGATAGCACCCTTAATACACTTGTTTTTTAAGAAGTTACTTTCAGAATCACCCGTAATTACATTCTAATCTCCTTAAGCCATATTTTTTCTTTTGATTATTTTAATTTAAAAAAAAAACTGTTAATTATTTAATAACTAATATTAAAGAATAAAGGTTTTTGTTTTCTTTTAAATAATATTTTCTTTAAATTAATGAGATCCCAAACATTCCGAGATCTCGCGAGATTGTAATATCTAATCTCGCGAGATCTCGAATTTGCGATCTCGAGTCGAGATTGCGTTCCCTAATTGTGACAAAATTAAAAGTCCACTGGGAAACGGTAAAATAAGATTATTTTCACCTGTAAAATTACACAATCATGGAACACAACAATAAGGGCCTTCGCTCATGGAGAAACAGAAAGAAAGACAGTTGGCGACTCAATCGCTATCCACAGGAAAGGAACTTGCGGCTAGTCGCATTTTAGTTGCCATGTTGACAGGTTGCCACACTAACGCATCATGACCTGTCAAGTTTTCGAGTAATTTACTATATGGCGGAGCAGGAAAATATCGATTTTGTTCAAGAGGTTGATAAATTATTATTATATATATTAAGGTTCATAAATTATATTTTTGTTAAACAAGCCGATAAAATTACTGAAATATTAGGTCCTTACATATGAAATTGGCGTTTTGTATGGGAGGAACATAAAGTCGATTTTTTTAAAAATATTATATATTTATTTAATCAAAGTATGTACCATTGCTATTTATGCACTTTTGCCATCTCATAGGTAGTTCTTCGATTCCTTTACTAAAAAAAAACCATTCGGACGAGAATCAATAAAATCTTTGAAGGCGGTTTGGACTGCCCCATAGGAGTTGAATTTTTTCCCTTGCAAGAAATTATCCAAATTTCGAAAAAATGGTAATCTGTTGGAGCAAAGGTCCGGAGAGTACGGCGGATGTCTTAGACATTCCAATTGAAGCTCCTCTAATTTGGTAGCCGTCTGTTATGCAGTGTATGGTCTAGCGTTCTAACGCGCGTTTGTTGATTTGCTTCACTTAATTCGTGAGGTACTCACCTTTCAAGCTTTTTCACCTTCCCAATTTGCTTCAAGTGGATTAAAACAGTTTTATCACTAACACCGCAGCCTGCAGCTAACTCGGACGTGGTTTGCTATAGCCTTCAATTCTTCATTATCAACTTTGGTCTCTGGCCGTCCACGGGGCTTGTTCTACAGGTCGAAATTTCCAGAACGAAAACGTTGGAACCAAAAACGCACTGGGTTTTCTTTTGCGGCACCGTCGCCATACACATCATTAATCCTTCGAGCCGTTTCTGCAGCACTGGTGCCACGGTGGAACTCGTACTCGTAAATAACGCGATATTTCAAGTTTTCCATTTTCCGTTATTGAGTTGCCAACCAGTTTTCGGTTTCTTCATGAGCGAAGGCTCTAAATTTAGGGTTTTCCTAAGAGAATTACAACAAGTCGTTTATTTAACGTACTGATTTTATTTAAATCAAAATTGATTCATTTGAATTCTCGGCTAGTAAGCTCTCGGTACGCATTATTGTAAAAATATATAAAATACGAATAACAAAACCTAATTTCATAAAATTTTCACATATTCCCAAAATCATTCGTAATTTGTCTCCACGTTTTACGTGAAAGTTGATTTCACAATGGAAATTAATTCTCTAGGGCGTGGAAAAGCTGGGAGAATCAAGTCACGCGTTAAACTAATATAATACTAAATGCTTCACTCAACAAAACGACGCAAGCCGATTATTCAAATAGCTGAAATTTGCAATCGTAAAGTGAGGGAATTTTGACTTTGGTGGGTATTTTTGTGGTATTTTTTTTTATTTATGTCAAAGTAACGTTAATTCATTTTTTGTATTTTTCCCCGGGTAAAATATTCACCGGATAATAACAGTTTTATTCAAATTCAAATTTTTGAATAATATAAAGAAAGTCACAAAAGGAACCCACTTGTGTCGAGATGTTTACTACAAATTGGATTACATTGTGAATAACAATAGTACACTTTGAATAAATTGAAGATTTTTTTATGGATTCGTTTGAGTATAATTGAAATAGATTTTTCGATTATCTTAATAAAACTACTAGCATAAACTAATAATAATAATGATAATTGGCTAATTTATATAGCGCTGTTTTCGTGAAAAATCAACCCAAGGGCCCTGTGTAAATCCTTTCCTATAATATTATAAAGGCGAAAGTTTGTTTGGATGCATGGATGTATGGACGTAAGTATGGGTGTATGTGTGGATGTATGTATGTTTGTTACTCTTGGCACGATTAGTAAGATATTATTTATTTGATTCAAATTATTAGGGTTGTACTTCAAATAAATGCGGGAGGTGTGGGGGGGGGGGTGGAGGGGGGAGGGGTTAGAGGGGGGAGGTAGAGGTGGTGAGAGAGGGGGTGGGGGAGAGGGTGGTTAGGGGAGGGGTGGGGGGAGGGGGTGGGGGGGGGGTGGAGGAGGTGGAGTGGGAACCCTCCGAAAAAGCTAGTAAATATATAAAATAATTAATATTACTTGCATACAACTAAGATATTTACAATTAAAACCAATGACATACATCTAAGACTTATAGCTAGTGACTTATATTACTGGCTTATAACTAAGATTTACAATTATAACTAGTGACTTACATCTTAGACTTATGACTAGGCTAACAAGAAATTTTAACAATATTAAGTGTATAAAACTGTTATATTTTGCATATGTTAGAAGTCAACTTGAATACAATTCTCCCGTCTGGAATCCATATTACAATATACATGTATAAGCTGTTGAAAGAATACAAAACAAATTCTTACGTTTTCTTCATTTTAAAATGGGTATTCCAGCAATTATGTTGAACTACAATACTATTTTGAATGATATGAATATGCTCAAATTGTCAGACAAAAGAACTTTCACTGACTTGGTATTTCTGTATAAAATTCTAAATGATTTAGTTGACAGTCCGATATTGCTCGAATTGATAAGCTTCCGGATTCCAATACGCAATACTAGAAGTCAGGATTTATTTCAGTGCAGTAATTCTGGAACTAACTACCATATGTATTCCTCTTTGCCCAGAATACTAATGGAGGGAAACAATTATATTAAGTCAGTGGACATCTTCAATTTATCTTTAAAAATATATAAAATATTGTTACGAGGGCAGTTCAGTTATGTACAATAAATACTGTGTATTTCTTACTATTCATATGTAAAAGCCCCGAAAAAGGGCGTTAATAAATAAATAAATAAATATAAATAGCCAGTGACTTACGACAAAGACATATAAATGCTGACCTAAAATTAGTGACTTAATAACATACATAATTACAACTAGAATTAAAGTTAGAGATTTACAAATAACTTAATTATTTACATAAAAAAAACTGGAGTAAGGTTTGCCAGGGTTGTCAGATGTGACATTAAAAAAAACAACCGCTGTACGCCCATTGTATAAACACGTAACATAGATTTCTGTTGGGAGACGAAGCAGTTTGAAGACTACTAAAAAAAAACTTTCAGTAGAAAAGTATAAACGTATATATATATAAAAAACAACTGATAAAATGAATACAGTTTTAAGGCTTTGATTATCTGTGACAGTTTCCCATGATAATTTTTTTTCCTTACAAATCGTTTTTTCAAAAATGAATGATAACCACTTTTTCGCTAAAATCTACCGTTACTAGATACGGTTTGCCAAGCAATTTTTATGGCTATTACCTACATTCAAAACGATATAAGGCACACTAAGAGTGAACTACTTTTTAGATTATGTATTACTCTAATCCTTTTGAAGTGAAACTTCTATAGCCCTGCTGTGATTTGGATTTCGGATGAAACGGAAATGACGATTACTGCACCTGGGACGCATCAACTGCGCTCGTTGGCTGCTTTGATTATGATGTCACTTTTAAAGACTCATTTTCGTTGAGATATGAAACGGAAATTTCGCTAGGTCTGCGCTTATTGTTGGTTTTTATAATGACCTCACTTTTCAAGTATTGGTTGAGATTGTTTTGGTAACGTTTTGCTTCTACCGAAGCTGCACTCGAATTTTTGAAGTGGAACTACTACAGCCCCTTTGTGATTTGGAATTCGGATGAACCGGAAATAACGCGTAACACACTTGCGAAACATCACACTCCTATCAAGGCTCCTATTGGTTGAGATGTAAAATGGAAATGACGCAAGGTCTGCGACCAGCGGTCACTTTGATTATGATCTCACTTTTCAAGGCTCCTTGGTTCTTCATTGGTTGAGATTGTTTTGGTAAAGTTTCGCTTCTACCGCGTGTTAACTGCACTCGATTTTTTTATTTGTTTTGTTATCCTGTAACGTTTAACCCGAGGACGCTGTAAGTAGGTATATAGATTAGATCGGTTTCTTTTCTAAGGCGTCTATTTCAAAATGTTCTTGCGTTAGAAATAAATACAACTCTTTTGTTGTTATCAAGTTTAATAGGGTGTAACAGCACATACCTGAGGGATTTTAACCAGCGATTCCTGAGCGCATTTGGATTAAAAAATGTAGATGTGATTTTGCTGTCCGATGAGACTTCTTTTTCTATTAAAAACATTAAAGATATTTTTCCATCACACGTCGCAACTAACTAGTTTAGGAGAGAGTAGGGCGTTTATAGTCTAGCGAGTCCTAAGAATTGTGTCTCGTTCTAGCAGCACATTAACACACGAAACAGCGCGCGTGGCTCAAACCCATCACGGCAGGATTATCCCACCGCAATGGAATCAGAAGCGATGTGCGATTGAAAAATATATTTGTAGTGAAACTTCTTGAGCACTGTTGTGATCTGAAACTCGATGAAACGAGAGAAACACATACACCCAGGAGAATGAAATGAATGAAATGAATGAAATGAATGAAATGAATGAAATGAATGAAATGAATGAAATGAATGAAATGAATGAAATGAATGAAATGAATGAAATGAATGAAATGAATGAAATGAATGAAATGAATGAAATGAATGAAATGAATGAAATTAATGAAATGAATGAAATGAATGAAATGAATGAAATGAATGAAATGAATGAATTAAAAGTAGAACCTACGTGCAATACCTACCTACGAAGAGTCGCGCTCGTACGAACTCGAAGTCACGAAGTGAAGATTTCATTTCTACGGTGCGGGAACGGCGTTCGATTTTTTGTTGTTGTTTTAATTTTAAAAAATATCGTCGGACAGCAAAATGACATGTATATATTTTTTACTCGAAATATGCCCAAGAGTCGCAGGTTAAAATCCCTCGGGTACGTGCTGTTACACCTGTGTATGTTCAGTACTATAAAATCCAATTAATAATTTTAAAAAAAAGTATTTTTAAACATGTTCTGCTGTTTAACAGTTTGGTAATGCCTTCAAAGGCGAAACAGCAGTCACACGTAATAATAATTATACAGTTAAAATTGTTTACAAAAAAAAACATAAGTACATAAACGTGAAATTTGAAAAGGGATTTTTTTTTTAAACTTATACGCAACATATTCATTAGTATGAGCATTTAAAGACTTCGGTTACACACCAAAAGATGGTAGAAAAAATTACGAGTAATAATTGCAGACAATGTACGTAATTCAGAAATGGAAGTATGAGATTGATAAATATGACGGAATGTAATTAGATGGCATTACCTCTGGGTTCCATCTGTGTTCAAGTCCGAGTTGGGGACCGTTTCGTTAATATTTTCATTGAGTTGATATTATCTTCGTCAATGGTTAAATATTTCAATGAGATTTATAAGATTCATTGGTTGGGCGTACAAAAAATGGCTGCGACAATTTCTCCTCACATTCGTTCGCAAAGCGGGATGAGCGCATATGCTAAATAAATAAAGTTCACCGAATAACTGCCCAATTAAGGAAGGTAAAAAAAGGATGCCAAAAACTCACCAAACTGCACTTTCGTATAGTCCGCTTCGTCTCTATAGTCCATTTAGGCCACTGGTTTTAGTCTCTAAAGGTTCACAATACTATGCAAAATACGGCGGTTTCTACAGCCGCGGCGGGAAAACTTAATTACTAAGTTTAACAATTGAACTTCAATTGAACTTAGTTGCGGGTCCAATTCCAATAAAAAGACACGGTGTTCACTCAACACGCGTGCGGCGGGCCATATTATACAAAATATACATGTGGCGACTGCCGGCGGAACAAATACACATGTAGCACGGGCAGTGGAACAAAATACAATAACAAATTTGCGTATATCACAGGTGGTTCACAGTTTTTGTGTGACAACACTTTTATTGTCACGCAAGTAAAGCGAACAAAGCACACTTCGTTTTTGGCAATTTATAGGTAGGAAATGGAAAGGGAACAAAGCAGTTACTCAGTTTCTTATCATAGACAAAATGATTTAAATTCAAACTGGCGCAAACATTCATTAATTAAGTAAGTTATCCCTAATACAATTGAGTATAAAAATTTGCTCTACATAAAAACATGCCTTTGGTGTCGGTTCACACCATTTTACAATGAACTGGTTGTTATAATAATTTACCGCATGAAATAAATATTGTATTATTGAAATAAATTTATCAAATCAAACTCATTCAATTTTCCCCATATTTAGAAATAGCGTGACTGACAAATGGATGGAATTTTAAACACAATAAAAAGTTTTGTTCGCTTTGCTTTTGTATTTTTTTTTGTTAATCGAAAGCGTTTTGCGATTCGGCGTGATTTATTTATTTTAATGCAAACGTTCAAGGGTTTTTGATTTAAATTCGATTGTTCTCTAACATAAAACATTAAATTCCTGTTTTGTGTTATCAGTTTCATATCAAAAGTTTAACCAAATCACTCAATCGAGACAGTTGAACCATGGCATTTTGAAATTGGGAAATGCTTTGAAACTTGTAGAAGTTGTAGAAAAATGTTAAAAGTATCTTGTGAAGGATAGTTAAAAAAAAATTGCGGAATCGGTAAGTAAGCTGTCGACATTAAGAGGAAATACTAGCTGCGTTTTTCCATACAAACGTATTCCCCGTTTATCTCTCTGGATTTTGACCCTAGAGCAAAATTTTTTTTACATAATATAGATATCGACCACTAGCGTGTCGGTACGTTTTGCTTTTTTTGATAATTTACTTCTTATAGAAGTTAGGACCTTCCAAAAATGAATAAAATTGCCTAATTTAAACGCCGTCAAAAAACGTTCAGTATACAAACTAAACAATGTATTTTGAAAAAAAGCAAAACGTACCGACATAGAATATTTTCTTTTAATACAGTTAGTGAAAAAAAATTTAAAATCGGTCCAGTTTTGGAGAAGAAAAATGGGGAATACAAAACATCGATTTCGAAGATTTTATTTAGGTATTTTCGGCCCGACGTGCAGGTGTCCCTTTCGCTCAGTTCTCCTGGGGGGGCCGGGGAACGAGGGTGTTGACAAATACATATAAAGCGAAGTAGTGATGTAACGAATTTTATCGGTAGACTAGTGTTGTCCTTGCCCGAGTAATCGATATTTTTTATTCGTTTTTTTTTTCTGTTCAGTGACTCATCGCGGTATACCAATACTGACCGAGCTTTCATACTAAAATTGTGCAAAATTAAAATTGTTTATGTCAAGTACTATAATAAATTTTTAATTTGGGAGGCGTTATAGGTACCATCGCCCCGGGAACCATTTATTGGATACCAACACCCCCGCCACTTGGTCACCCCAAGTGGTCCGCTATGTTTGGTGACTGAGCATGGGTTCCCGGGTTCACGGGTAAGGTCTGCATGGGTTTTGGTGGCGGATGATTTTGTCCACTTACTGCGTGGCGGGCCGGATTGGGAGAAACTGGAAGTGGGAGATCTTTTGATCTCTACAGCCGGACTCTCTCCACCATCATTTCATACTTTTACCTACCCAGAAATTCCTCTCCTTCCTTTCATTAAAAATATCCTCTACACAGCTTCTCCAATGACTTTGCTATACTATAAGGGTATTTAACTTAAAAATAATTTTTATATTTCATTTTATATGTATAATTGCATTTTGTGATGTTTTTAAGTAATTAATCACCTCTCCCTTTATTATTTTGTCTATAATTCTCATATGCCTATACTTGTTTGTCTTTTAATATTAATCTTATCCTGACGAAGAGAATACTCTGTTTTCGAAATATGTTGATAATATTGATTACATAAAGCTGTTTTTACAAAGTTATTTGTTCTCATTTAACTAGACGCCACAAAGATTGGACCCATTTGCAGCATTTCAAGCTGGGTCGCCATAACCAATTCGTTTGTGCAATTTCAATCAATGCATTTCTGTGTTTCTCGAGAACCCTTCTATGGGCTTACACGTCATTAGTACTTTTACGCCAGTTTTTTAAACATTTGTGGTCAAAAACATCCAAGTAGTGTAGTTTTGTAGCTCTAGCACATATGAAGCTGTATGACTTTTTATTATGGTATAATTATTATTATGCATATATCCAATTGTATATCCGCATATACATTATTTGGCTTAATATAGTAACTATGTTATTTTCCACATCAAGTATATAATAAATAGATGCAAGAATGTTTTTTTTGATAAATTAATAACGTATAAAAAAAAATATATATATATATATTTATTCTCAAAACTCTTGAGAAAATATCGTCGTTGCATTCACAAAATATCCCATGTGAGGTTTTCGACCAAATTTTTTTTTGTTTACACCATTTGATTCACCACGGTTTCCTAAATAATCTGACAAATATATCCCATTTTTCAAAAATTCATCTTTTTAATCATTTTAGAGGCAACTCTGACCATTACTTGTAATTAATGGTAATTATTTAAAAAAATATACTACATATACTACAGAAATATAAAAAAATATAAAATTATAAAATTAAATCCCTATATACTACAGAAATATAAAAAAAATATAAAACTATAAAATTAAAATGAGAAAAAAAGTCTTTTTGTGTGCAAGAATTCGTATTATTTTTTTAACTCAAATTTGTCGCACATAAATTAAAATTACCCAAAGAAATGTTTTTTTAATAATATACACACAGCATCCCCAAAGATGACCTAGGCCCTCAGAGAAATTATTTTCCTCAGGGCCTCCTGTGTGGAGCTCATATAAAAAAATAATAATAATCTCAACAATCTAAAAAGAGTATACTATGCACTAATCCAGTCATTAATTCAATATGGAATTATTGCATGGGGGGGGGGGGGGCATACAACAATATTCTAACCCCGATCAAAGTAATCCAGAAACTAATCATTAAAGTAATCCTAAAGAAACCCTCCACTTATCCAACAGAAACGCTTTTCGCAGATTTCACGGTGCCTCGAGTAGAGAATATCTTCAAGAAAAATGCAATTACCCAAATTTACAAAGATAATATCATCAAAAAATTTTAAACTAAAATCAAAAAGATATGAAGATAACATCAAAATACCAAAATTTAATACCAAACTAATGCAAAACAATTACATCTATTTAGGAATAAAGTTTTTCAACAACCTTCCCATTGAAATAAAAAAAACCAAAGACATCAATAAACTGAAACTCAAACTTCATCAGGAATAATTAACTAAATAATTACCTGTTTTTCTCATTCTTTCTATTTATTATTAATCTATATTCACCTCTATTTTATTTAGATTTTTCGAATTTCTCCCAAGTGCACAATATTTTAGTATGTAACCGTATCCTATGTATGTACACCATATGTAATTTATATAACTCCACTGTACAATTATACATCTATATTAAATATTAAAATATATATATTTTCTTCAATATTAACTCAGTAGGTAAAGCAAAAATATTTTTTTAATATTTCTATTTAACTGTCAAAAAATTACCAAAAAATTAAGTTGCATCCAAAATCATACGAAATTCATTTTTTTAAGACCAATATTTCGTAATTTGAAACAAAAATAAATAAAATAAAACATATTTATCAGCACAAGATATTTTCTCTACCTTTTGCTAAAAAAATACATTTTCAATTTATTTGGGTGTTTTGGTCACAAATCCAAATTTAACCCCCCCCCCCCCCCCCTCGGCTATTTGTTAGCTTTGGGAACAACTCATATCGATCTTGTGTCTCCCTTACTATTATGTTGAGAAATAAGTTTTAAACGGTGTTCGAAAGAGAAAGAGAAAATATCAAACTTTATATTCAAATTCAAAAGTTAACCACAAAATAATGGAATTGTACACCTTTATAAAACCAAAGTTTATGAAACTTATGGAATTTTGTATCTATTAATTATTTTTACATGAAACAATAAAAAAGTGAGGTGACGGAAATGTTAACAATACATTTGTGTGATAAATATGTACGTGTTTTTTTTTTTTTTCGTTATCAGTAATTTTAGTTAGAAAAAACGTAAGATGAGTCATTTTAAAAAAAATTATGTGTGCGTTCAAAATTTTTATATTCGAAAAGCAAAGGTTTATTTCGGATTTCAAAATTTAAAAGCGTATTTCATCGCCTTTCAAAAACAATTTTTAGTTTTCGGATACTATCAGAAATATTCCATTTATTTGGATTTTATTGCAAAGCGGAAATATTTCGACCTTATGAAAAAATATGCCCGAGGCCTGAGGGATATGGGTCCTATGAGAAAGGTCAAGTTGCCTTTCCTACGTTTGCTACACAAAATATCATATGTGCATAAAAAGTGCGCACAAAAATCCTGAATGCAAAATTTAAGAAAAAATTGTCGGTTTTAATAAAAAAATGTATATTAAGCCCACTTGTTTTCACCCAAACATGGTATCAAAAATAACTCTACAATTAATGAAAATAAATAAAAATATGGGTCCCCAATTTTTTTTTTCGGTTTTTTTTTATTATGCATCCTAATATTCTAAAATACCCACAGGATATTTTGTGCGCGCAACAACGATAAGTAGCTATAATAGCATATTCATAGGACGCTTACAATAGGACGCCCCTGCGAGCGGTCTTGTCTCTACACATTTGCAGATTGGAACATGCGTGGTCGGCAGAAATAATAATTCGACACGGGTGAAGCGCGTAGCCCACACACACAAGGCCTGCATTCACTCACACATCTATAGCGCGATTCTGACTACTGTCAGAGAGTGAAATAAAAGAGATTTTTTAAAATACCTATTCATAAATGTTCGCAGCGACCGGCAGCGCTCTTAAGAGGAAATACTAGCGGCGCTTTTCTATACAAACGTATTCCCCGTTTATCTCTCTGGATTTTGACCCTAGAGCAAAATTTTTTTTTACATAATATAGATATTGACCACTAGCGTGTCGGTACGTTTTGTTTTTTTTGATAATTTACTTCTCATAGAAGTTACGACCTTCCAAAAATGAATAAAATTGCCTAATTTAAACGCCGTCAAAAAACGTTCAGTATACAAACTAAACAATGTATTTTGAAAAAAAGCAAAACGTACAAACATAGAATATTTTCTTTTAATACAGTTAGTGAAAAAAAATTTTTAAATCCGTCCAGTTTTGGAGAAGAAAAATGGGGAATACAAAACATCGATTTCGAAGATTTTATTTAGGTATTTTCGGCCCGACGTGCAGGTGTCCCTTTCGCTCATTTCTCCTGAGGGGGGCCGGGGAACGTGGGTTTTGACAAATACATACATATAATGCGAAGTAGTGATGTAAAGAATTTTATCGGTAGACTAGTGTTGTCCTTGCCCGAGTAATCGATATTTTTTATTCGTTTTTTTTCTGTTTAGTGACTCATCGCGGTATACCAATACTGACCGAGCTTTCATACTAAAATTGTGCAAAATTAAATTTTTTTATGTCAAGTACTATAATAAATTTTCAATTTGGGAGGCGTTTTAGGTACCATCGCCCCGGGAACCATTTATTGGATAACCAACACCCCCGCCACTTGGTCACCGCAAGTGGTCCTCTATGTTTGGTGACAGAGCCTGGGTTCCCGGGTTCACGGATGAGGTCTGCATGGGTTTTGGTGGCGGATAATTTTGTCCACTTACTGCGTGGCGGGCCGGATTGGGAGAAACTGGAAGAGGAAGATCTTTTGATCTCTACAGCTGGACTCTCCACCATCATTTCATACTTTTACCTACCTTTTCCCTACCCAAAACTTCCTTTCCTTCCTTATCCTAAAAATACCCTCCACACAGCTTCTCCAATGATGTCCAACAACTTCTCCAACAAAGTCCCTGAGCGATTATTTTTCCTCGGTGCCTCCAATGTGAGGTTTATGTTTTTTTAAAAAATCTGTTTCAAATTTTTAGTTGAGAGTCGCTTACATTGCCTTCAGTGATTAATTGAAATTTTTTGTTTGTAAACACTTTATTGTACAAAAATTTTTACCACTATACAATGAATTTTAAACAATTTATGATTTAGATCTTTCTCTCGCCGGTAAATTTCTTGATATGCGACCGTCAATTGTTTCTGGTAAAAGGCATTGGTGGTAGAAGTTTTTCTAACAGTGGTTCAATTTTTTGCCAGATTGAATCGTCCCTTTCAATTTTTCATACGGCAAACCTTTAGGACTCCACACGACAAAATAACAGTATTTACGACGAGTAATGTGTAACTGGCCTTGTACTTGGTAGAAGTAATTGTGATTCCGTTTTAATGTTAAAGCATTGTCTTCAATTTTACAGTAATCAATTTTTTTGTTCAAATCCTTCTTCTGGTGACATATTTGCTATACTATATGGGCATTTCACTTCAATTATAGAATCCTTGCCAAAAAGGCCATCCGGACTTGCCGCTAAAAAGTTTTTGTTTTCATCGATAAATAGTCCACAGGCGAATACCTCTAATTTTGTTTCTTTTGTAAATTGCTCAATTGCTTGGTTTTCATTTTCTTTCCCATAATTTGTGGCCATATTTCCTTTAAATGGCGAGTACAGTAGCGAGTTTAATACTCTCGCAACTGAAGTTTTTGGCCGTAGCTTACATATTTTTGTCCAAAGTTAGAAGCTGTAAGCCGCTTACGCCTTTCAATTGTCCACAAATTATTATTGCTTTGGCCCACCGTATTCCTTTCGAGTTCATCCTTATTCGATGGAGATAATTCTTTGAAAAATTCCTCTTTATCGTTTCAAATAATTCAGCTGGCATATCTGGATGTAATTCCAATTGACCATAATTTTCATCAGGCCCTGTAACTTTTTTTCTCTTTTCTGTCGTGTTTTCGTAATACCTTAGTTTTATTTTTCGACACCTCTGTATTGTCTCCTTCGACGTCGTTTTCTTTCAATAAAATGCTTCGTGTAGTTGCCAGGACTGTGGCCTTGGATTTTTTTCGTATTCGTGAATGGGTTGTCATTTCACTATTCCACGAAGTTACTGCTCAAGAAGCTCAACTGCTGAAGTTATCCCATTTTTGTAAAATTTGCTCTTTTTCCGCCTATAAATTTGGCTATAACGTTGTTGAATTGCTCCACAGTGTTATTTGTCACGTTAATAATAAGACTTTCTGCATTTGCTATTAGAGACGACAATAATTGTTGAATATCAGTCCTGTTCCACAATCTTGAAGATCGCTTACTAAATTTGGATCATTAGTATACTTCTCCGACTTGCAATAGTATGACGAACATTTTGTATGATCACCAAAAACATGGTTTGCGGCATTTTTTTGTCCATTTTCAGATTTTTTACTTTATCACTTTGTGCCGTGTTTTCTTGCTCTTTTCTGTAATTTACTGCTCAAACTATAGCTTTTCTCATACGTAAAACGTTTGCTTCAACCTTTTTCCTTATGTGAACTGGTACAAAGCCTTTAGCGTTGTTGGTTTTTTTTCCAAGTGCTTTTATTTTATTGCAAAAATTGCGAAGTAAGTGATTTTTGCACTTTTTTTTTTGTACTATGAAGTTGGGCCTGCCTTGGGTTGAAGTTTCGCTAATATTGTCTTCATGTAATTAAATATTACAATTTAAGGTTTTATAAAGTTGAAAATAAAAATAAAAAGTTTTGAAGTTTAAAAAAATTATATATTTGTTTCCTTTATTTCAAACTGACTAATAAATATTTTAAAAAAATGTGTAGGTAAATCTATCTATAGGTAAAAGACCAACATTTTTTATTGAATTTTGAACGAACTAACACATCCTTTTTTGTATTTACTGCTTAAAGAAACTCAAAAATACAGGAGTACAAATCAAACCTCAGCAAGCGATATATCTAACATTTTAAACATTATTATTTACAAACATGTCAACTCACACGTATGATACACACAACACAATAAATCCATTTAGATTTAATTGTCTAATAAAACATGTAAGTGCTTTTATCTTTTTCGTTATCGTAATTTTAATTAGAAAAAAACTTAAGGTGGGCTATTTTTAAACCTTTTTTATTATTAACTAGCTGGTTCCCGGCATGCGTTGCAATGCCATATTCAAAGAAATAAATTGTTTCTCTCTGCATGTCCTTTCCCGTGCGTCCCCGTTACCCTAACACATCCCTTTCCCCTCTTGCATTCCCCTTCCACCTTCCCTCCCCTTCCCTTCGCTCATTAGTTTCTGGGGTGGGAAATGACTCTAAACACTTCTTGGCTAACATCTTCTCTACATATTATAAATAAAAGTCCTCCGCGCCGTCTGTCTGTCTGTTCGCGATAAACTCGAAAACTACTGAACGGATTTTCATGCAGTTTTCACTAATAGATAGAGTGTTTCGTGAGGAAGGTTAGTTATATAATTTGTCAAGGATTTGTGTAAATTGGTTGAAACATAACGATAATTGTTAGAAGTGTCGGAAAAAGTCAAGCCGCCTGGGAGATTTCATCAAAAACACTGCCTAATCCATTTGAGATATAACAAAACAATGCATGGTGGGATATTTCTCTTTTATAGATCTACAAAAAAGTCCGCGATGGTATACATCAATCTTTTACGGATAGCTTACTATACCCATTCTTCTAAAAAAATGCTCACGTACAATGGGATAATTGGAAAGTTATTTAGACGGATACAGTATTAATCCTTATTAACTTAAATACGTTAGTTACCCTAAGCATTTCATTCACATTATTATAATCTTTCACACCATCTCTACGTATTACAAATTAAAGTCCTCCGCGGCATCTGTCTGTCTCTTCGCGATACACTCAAAGACGGCGGTGGTAACAAAGGTTGGATTTTACAAAGTGTTTTATTAGCCACAGCAACGCGTGGCCGGGTCAGCTAGTTTATAATATGTAGAGAAGATGTTAGCCAAGAAGTGTTTAGAGTCATTTCCCACCCCAGAAACTAATGAGCGAAGGGAAGGGGAGGGAAGGTGGAAGGGGAATGCAAGAGGGGAAAGGGATGTGTTAGGGTAACGGGGACGCACGGGAAAGGACATGCAGAGAGAAACAATTTATTTCTTTGAATATGGCATTGCAACGCATGCCGGGAACCAGCTAGTTTGAGATATAACAAAACAATGCATGGTGGGATATTTCTCTTTTATAGATCTACAAAAAAGTCCGCGATGGTATACATCAATCTTTTACGGATAGCTTACTATACCCATTCTTCTAAAAAAATGCTCACTTACAATGGGATAATTGGAAAGTTATTTAGACGGATACAGTATTAATCCTTATTAACTTAAATACGTTAGTTACCCTAAGCATTTCATTCACATTATTATAATCTTTCACACCATCTCTACGTATTACAAATTAAAGTCCTCCGCGGCATCTGTCTGTCTCTTCGCGATACACTCAAAGACGGCGGTGGTAACAAAGGTTGGATTTTACAAAGTGTTTTATTAGCCACAGCAACGCGTTGCCGGGTCAGCTAGTATTCAATTAAATAAATAAATTAAAAAGAAGGTAGCGCAACACGGCATAACACCCTGAAAACAAATAACGAAGATATTATGTTTGCTTATTAATGAATAGCTGGTTCCCGGCGTGCGTTGCAATGCCATATTCAAATAAATACTTTTTTCTCCCGGAATCACCTTCCCGTGCGTCCCCGTTCCCCTCCCGCGTCCCCTTCCTAGCTAACTTTATAAATTATCTAATACTTGCACTTTTAAACTCGCGATATCTTTCGAATGGTATGTCCGAATTGAATAATTCAAAAAGTTAAATAAAGGTATTAAAGCAGTCTTGTTTATGAAGTAATTTATTTTGATAAGGATTAAAACCAAGGTACAAATAAAGATCCTTTTCAAGCGGCGACATTTTAATTAAAATTTTCAAATAAAAGAACACTTATTGTGGCATAACTATAATAGTTAGACATATGCTGTCGCGACACTTTTTGTAAATAATGATATCTTCTGCAAAGTCGTAGTACATTATTTTATTCAATCATTAATAGTTTTCGCAGCGCACGCGATGCAAAGAATATTTTAGGTAGTTTTTTTACACCTTGGGTTACATTATGAGAGTTTTAGTAAGGATCCCTAATTTTTTTGAAAATATAATATAGCCTATGTCACCCGGGGATAGTGTAGCTTCCAACCAGTGAAAGAATTTTTCAAATCGGTTCAGTAGTTTCGGAGCCTATTCGATGCAAACAAACAAACCAACAAACAAATCTTATCTCTTTATATAGTGTCTTAGATTAGATAAAATAAAAACAAAATTATATGTTTATTTCGAATTATAAAATTTGAAAGCTTATTTCATCATCTTTCAAAAACAGTTTTTAGTTTTCGGATGCGTTCACAAATATTAAAGTTATTTGGAATTTATTGGAAAGCGGAAATATTTTGACTTTTCGAAAAACAGGCCCGAGGCCTGAGAGGTTAATACTAATTTTCAATAATAACTAATGTATCGTAGAGAATAATCATATGTATGTATATAATAATTCGATGTAGTTGGTTTGACTGCATATTTATAAACGCAAATACAGTGAAAACTTTAAAACTACTAACCTACATAGAGTTCTAGTAAAATAATTCGTAATATGTCGGTAATAAGCGTGAACAGAAGACATTGTTACAATACCTATCGACGATATTTATAAATGACCGACAATAGTAGACCTCGTGCGTTTAAAAATAATGGGCCCTTTTTCTGTCTATGGAGATGAGCTACAAGCTACAAGCACGCGTGGAGGCGAAAGACGGTAGGCAAGAGACGCGAGGGGGCGAGAGGGTGTACAAGCCAAACACTCACGTGGTCTCACCAACACATCGATAGCTAGTTCTTTTTTGAGCGCGGTGCGATAGCGAGAATTTTTTAAAATACCTACCGTCGAGATTTCTCACCGGTGGTATTACCTCTTAATTCAGCATTCCTGCTAGGATGCTCGCCCGGCCAGCCCGAAGAGCGGTATACAAAAGCCCCAACTTTGTCTTGGCACTCACTCCTTGCTTCATTTACATCCGTACAGCGCCTCATGCATATGTCTTCTGTTATTCTGACACTTAACCTAACTATTAACCTAACCTAACCTATTATTAACCTAAGTATTTTGCATGATTGTGACTTCCTCACGCGCCCCTACTTCTGCCATTCACACCTACGGAATATATACACATACGGCATCAATAAATTGGAAATTTTTAAATGAAATACTTACCCAAATGTGCAATGGCAGCCCGCATATTCTTTTCACACTAAACGCGAGATAATTAGTTAATCAGGTCTTTAGTCATATTTCAACCACTTTAGTTCTTCAATAAATTGGTAATATTTGGCTAATTTATATAGAGCTGTTTTTGTGAAAAATCACCTCAAGGGCGCTGTACAAATAAGTATATAAAATAATTAACATTACTGGCTTACAACTAAGATTTACAATTATAACTAGTGACTTACATCTAAGACTTATAGCTATTGACTTATATTAATGACATACAATTATAACAAGCGAATCACATCTAAGACTTATAGCTAGTGACTTAAGGCTAAGACATATAAATGCTGACCTAAAGCTAGTGACTTGATAACATACATATTTACAATAAGGGAACGTACCCATACTACGTGACACGTTTAGGGGGGGGGGGGGTCTTCAAAATGTCACGCTCCATACAAATGAGCGGCGGGTTGCTTAGGATTTTGGTCACCGGGGGGGGGGGGGGTTAAAAATTGCAAAAAGCTGGTCACGTTGTATGGGTACGTTCCCTAAGATTGGCGCCAGAAGAAGAAAGAAGTTTTTTTTAGTTGTTTTAGGTCTATGGATCTCGTATAAGACTTATCTCAAATCTAAGAGCAAAGTTAGATGAACTCGGTTCTAAGTCAGTAATTTTTCATAACGAACGATGTTATCTAAATAAACCTATCTGATACAATAGTCCGGGCTAAAATTTATCAATCGTCGGTCGGAATATATCTTACCAATTGATGACCGAGATTGCAGATATTGATAACGGACCATAGATGACGGATTTGGTAAATATCATATTGATTACAGGGTTTTATTGATCGTCCAAGCTAGACCTCCAGGGCACCTGGAGAGTTATGATGTAATAATTTCTTCGTCTCTTTGTTTGTTATAATTACACGTAATAATATTTCGTACACTGAACCTTGTTTGATTCAAGAAAAGAAAGTTCTTATTCTCCCACAAGAATTGTCTTCCAATAAAAGAAAACCTGAATTAAGAATTTATACAGGAACGTATCAAAAACTTGAATTATTTAATCGCGGGAGTGTTTGTTTTCACTTCGAGACCCACGGGGCTTCAAAAATTCTAGTTTCTTAAATTCTCTTTCAGAAGGTATCAAATTCTACTAAAGGTGAACTTTTGCAAAAACCCTGGGGGCCTTATCAAAATTGAAATGTCTAGTCTACTATACTGAGACCAGGGGCGGATCTAAGACTCGAAAGGCAGTAAAAAGTATCAAAGGGGCCTTTAAGGGAGGGAGGGGCAAATATCTATTTTAAACCGGTCGACCGGTCAGTGGATAAGTGGGCATGGCGTTTGGGTCACACCCAGGCGTTTCGTGTTCGATTCCTCGGCTGGCTAAGTCCTCCATCACGACTCAAGCAACATTTTCGGCTTACTGTGGTGGTAGTAGGAGATTTTCTGTCGGGTTATTCGTAACCCGGGAATGTTTGTCTTTCTTTTAAAAAAAAAAAAAAAACGTGATTTTAAAACCAAATTTACTATTTTAAATAGAACATTTATTTCATAACCAACACCCCTGCCATAAGTCGCCCCAAGTGGTTCGCTACTTTTGGTGATTTAGCAGGGGTGCCCGGGTTCATGGAGTGGAGTTTGTCTAAGTCTTGGCAGCGAATGCTTTTGCCCACCAACTGCTTGAGGAAATATATATATTTTTTACATTAACTCCACGCAGGAGGTCCTAAGGAAAATAATTTCCCTCACGGCCTATGTCATCTGAGATGCTATGTGGAGGGTCTTTTTGAGGAGAGGAAGGAATAAACATTCCACAAGGATCACACCTCGGACCTCTCCTTTTTATTTTGTATATAAATGATATAGACTCTTGCTTCAAAAACTCTAAAATCCAAATTTTTGCTGATGACATTAAAATTTACAAAAAAGTAATTAATATTAATGACAGCCTAGAATTGCAAGAGGATATCAATAGGCTTGGACTATATTGCGCAAACAACCAACTGTACCTTAATCTAGAAAAATGTAATACAATATCTTTCACCAAAAGCACTAACCCCCTAACATTCCCATATAAAATAAACGGAGTTGAATTAAAAAGGTGTAGTGAAGTAAGGGACTTAGGAATAATAATGGACTCCGGAATGTCTTTCCGATCACACATAAATTCCATTTGTGACAGGGCCTACAAACTCCTAGGATTCATTGTAAGAGTGACTAAACCATTCAGATCACCAAATGTAATCAAGATATTATATTTTTCTTTTGTTCGCTCCATACTAGAATTTGGATCAGTGATTTGGAATCCCCAATACAAAGTCAATATTGAAAGGTTAGAAAGAATCCAAAAAAAATTTTTGAAATACTTAGACTTTAAATCGTTCCGAATATCAGAACATGTAAAAGATTCCTTAGCATTCCATAAAATTACATCACTAGAAGAGAGAAGAAATATATCCGACCAGAAATTTTTATACAAAATCATCAACAACGCTGTTGACAGCAACTATCTTCTGGAAAACATCCACTTCCACTGTCCAGTACGTAATACAAGAACAAACAAACTATTCCACATCCCACAATCAAAAACTAACTACTCACAACATACATTTCTGAAAAGGACGTGCACAAAATATAACAATATCCTTTCAGACGCTGATATTTTCCATTTGTCCTCAGTTCAATTCACAAAATATGTAACGGAGAAGATCAAAACAGATTGTTGATCGTGAATCCTGCTGTGTGCCTTATTTTATTGTTTTTCTCTTATTATGTTGGTTTCATCTGATTTTCGTATGAATTATTATGTTGGTTTCATCTGATTTTATTATGTTGGTTTCATCTGATTTTCTGTAATCTAGTTAGGTATTATGTATGTATAACTTCTTATATTAATGAGTTTTTTGTTTTTTCTTTAAATTCTATATTGTCAAATGTGGAAACTTCACTGGTTCATGCAAATTTGTCAAATGTAATTATTTAATAAAATATGTACAACTGTTTGTTTCCCAAATAAAGTAAAATAAAATAAAATAAAATAAAACATTGGTCTTGAAGAGACCCATGTTGTAGGAAGGAGGAAACACAAAGGGCGGCAAATCGTTCCACAGCTGAGCTGTTGAACAAAAGAACTTGTCGTAGAAGCGACCCATTCTCATGTGACCAATGTCAACCGTGTACATATGTGGGGCACGCGTTTGGCGTGTTTCCCGATTATGCACCGATGCCGAAGGTATCACTGCCGCTAGTTCCTCGGAGCATCTTCCATTGAAATACCGGTAGAACAAGAATAGCATTCCCACCCGACGCCTGTGCTCTAAAGATTACAATCCGTGATTGATGGACCGCCCGGTTCTACACAGAGTCGAGGGTTTTTCAGGTATTTTGGGATTCGAGACCAGAGGTGGTTGCCAAATTCATTTTTGGGTTGATACTTGTTGAGGGAGACCTAACCTAGACATCTCTAGAAGCACACTCTCGACCCATCATCTCGCACCGCAGTGGGAGGGATGGATTTATTCGTTCTTCACTTGTGGACACATTGACCGTCGAATTCCAACCCACCCCTCGTAACTTTTCTCTTCCCAGAACTTCATTTCCTTCCTGACGTAGATAACGTGGGCCCAGAAGATTTTTTTTCCTCAGGGCCTCCTGTGTGGAGCTAACGTTAAAAAAACGCGTCATCGCATCCTTATCTTGTGAATAACGTAGAAATAACAATGAGCAGGTCAATTTACTTGAATTGCAGAAGTCAACAAGTTGATTCGATAATATATTCCAATGTGTTATATTTCACTTTGAATATATATAAAATTAAACAGGTTGTTACAGGATCTACTTGAATTACTTTAACCAGTGATTCCTGACATTATTTGGAGTAAAAAAAATGTTACTAAAATTTTGATCAACGGTGACATTTTTAATGTTTTTTTTAACTGAATGGGCACATAAAGTAATCAAGAGGTTTTGTACAATTAGAGCAAGGACGAAGTGTTGGGCAGTTACTCGGCTGAGTGACTGAGTGCCATGTGGAAGATTTGGTTTTGAAGAAAAATTTTATATTAAAAAAAAAAAAAAAAAACATTAAATAAAAGTCACCGCAGACCAAAATTTTATTTAAGTACATCAGTTACTCCAAATAACGTCAGGAATCACTGGTTAAAGTAAGTTAAGTGGTCTTGTAACACCATGTACAGTATAGGGTGGTAGTTAAGGCACGTTCATGATTGCATATTCTCAGTTGCCCTGTAGAAAGAAAACATAATTCAGAAACGTAGCGTTGCAAGAAATGACTCTTCCCGTGTTCGGTGACCAGATCTGAAAAGTCTGGTGCTTTCCAACATTTCCCCTATCCCATTACAATCTCCATTCTCTTCAGCCTCATACCCATAATTTTTAGTATGTTTAATTATTATTTTTCATTTATTAAAACATTTACAGTTACGTAGTACATTATGATGCATAAGGTATATTAAATCAAATAATTACATGGTTATAATACTTAATCCACAGAATATCAAGTTGGTAATTTTGCCTGAGATGAGTGAGTAAGGTACCTATTTAAACTGTGAATGTATGAGTAATAATAATAAAAGGAAGTAAATGCGTGAAGAGGTAAAGAGAAATTTGATATGAAAAATTTTATGCCCACGAATTTTAGTCGACTATTAACAAAAGTTTAATGAAAAGTTAGGTGTAAGTAGTTTTAAAATAATTTAAATCACACTAAAAAAATTGTAAATTAATTTTGTATGTTAGCTTAATCATGTAAAATGTCCGTGTGGTAAATTTCGTAATGGGGTGAATGTTGTGATTGTGGGAGTAATTATTGGGTTATTTGCTGCATTAGCGGCTTCTAAATGAAAACTATTCATAAAACTATAAGAAAGATGGCCTTAATGTGTAGGTATGTATGGTAAAAAGAATGTGTAATTCACATGCGCTAGAAGTGAATCTCAACGGTGCTAAAATACTTCAGATTTTAGTTTTATTTACATAGGACCATGTATAAAATTATAAAATACAAGTCTGCAAAGAAGGCTTTCAAACTAAGCGGCCAAAAGAAAAGCAATTGACGTATATTTTTCCTAAGCAAACCCAGGCAATGTGCTAGTAAGGGTAAACAAGGCTTCATGCATATTGAATTTACTCGTGCCGTGAAACATCAATACACCCACCTTTCACAAGTTTAAATGGTATTTGTTTATTTTATCAATTTCCAAACTTACTTATAATATATGGTATATTTGCGGCCCGTTCCAGAGTGGAAGATAATCTCAGAATCGCTCTGGCGTAAGACCACCATTTGGCATTAGCCGTGTTTGGTCACCAGATCTGAATAGCCAGATAAGATCTGAATAGCCAGTTAAGAATAAGACACGAGTTTGCTTAGGTTTAAATAGTTCATTTTGATACCGTTGTAAGTTGAAATGACGCATGATGAAATCTTCGTCATCTTCTCTTATTTTGATGATCAAATGTGCAAAATTACATTTTGAAATAAAACTGTTTTTTTTATTTTTATTTTTTTATTTTTTATTATAGCGACTATATAAAAATTTTTACATACAAAATGTAATGTGAAATTAAGTATAAAATATTGTATTTCTTAGTCCTCCTCACTAGGGGGTCCTGTGCCGAGGCGGACTAATGTTATTTAAATATAGTTCATTTGTCTTCTATGTCGTTTTTAACGTCTTCGCTAGGGTTTTCTCATTGACCTCTTTAAGCCATATTTTTATTCTTGATTTGTATTCAATTGGATTTTTTATTAGTTTTATGTCTTGGGGAAGGATGTTATGGAGTTTTGTTGCAAAGTATGTATAGTTTCTTTGTACAAATGTGGTTTTATAAATTGAAATATTTTTTATATCAGTTTTATTCGATCTAGTGTTATGCATATACGGTCTCGTAGAGGATTCATTATTTTTGAAAAGCGTCAATAATATATTTTTGGCATATATTTGTTGTACATTTGGTACGTCAAAGTTATTGAAAATTTCAATTGAAGGCGTTCTAATTGGTACTTTCTATATGGTCTTTATGATTCCTTTTTGAATCGTATTCAGGCTGTGTAGGTACGTATGTGCAGTAGATCCCCATCCTATGATTCATTCACCCATTGTTAGATTTCACCGGGACACTTTTCTTCACATATTTTATAAATAGATACATAATGTTAATCAGTATCACGTTGTGAAAAAACCATGTCATAACGTTACTAAAAATAGTTTAGCCAGAATAGAATCGAAGCCAGCTTTTTCCTATTCAATGAAAAATATTATGATTTACTTTAGTGGATTCATGTGAATAATGTATATCAAATAATGGATAATGTAGAAGTATTAAGAACCAAAAGATTAATAGTTTGATTTTAAAAGAGTATGTTTTTGAAAGAACCTAAACTTAGATAGCGCTTTCTTAGCATAACAAAATGAGTAGGCGTTTGATGAACGATAAAGGTGCCTTTTGAGAAGTTATGTGTAGTATTTTCAACCATTATTCAATGGGAAAAATAGATATTTATACGTCGTGTTAAGACCGAGGCGTATCACGTTGAGTGCCTAATTGTGATAATTCTAATAATAGGCACCGGGTTCCTGTTATAGGAACATCATTATTAAATTATACTCAAAAAATGCACTACTCAAATTTAAAAAAAAATATGAATACCTTGCTGACCAACACACCTACACTACAAGGTCAAAATCCTCAAAACTTCTGAACATTCCGCAATTAAACACATCTTTTGGCCAGAAAAAAAATAATTTCCATGCTACAAAATTAAATAATGCCCTTCCAATTGAAATTAAGAACACCATGGAGATACAAATATTAAAAAAAAAACATAAAATTATGGTTAAGTAAACAGGAAGATGAGGAAATCATTAAAATTATGAAGTAACCCCAATATAACCTGCAGACAACAAACATTAATACTTTTATTTTATTTATTGTTATTTTATGAAAACCAAGAAACTAGAAGATGAGGAAATAAAAATCTACACCCATTCAGTAACATACAGTCCGCCTCGGAACAGGAATACCTAGTGAGGAGGACTGTAAACAAACCACTCTATTGGTATTTTTACTTATTTTGTAATTTTACGTTATCCTTATATTATCATTAAAATTAAAAAAAAAAAAAAAAAATGACAAGTTAGAAAACGACGATAAATTTTGTTGGATATCAAATATTTATCACTTTATTTTTTTACATTAGCTCCACCCAGGAGGCCGTGGGGAAATAAATTCCCCTCAGCGCCTATTTCATCTTTGGCGCATGATGTGTGGAGGGTCTTCACGGGAAAGGAAAGAGATGTAGTTCTGGGAAGGAAAAAGGTACAAGTAACGGACGTACTTGTACCATTTTCGAATTAATCACTCCCACTGCGGTGCTAGGTGATATTCCGAGAAAGTCAAAAAGTCTCCCTTAACTAGTGTCTCACGACCCGGCCTAGCACTTGATCGGTGGGCAGATGCATCCGTCACCGAGTCGCGGGCAAACCTCATACATTAATTCCATGGAATCCCTGCTAAGTCACCATCGTAGCTAACCACTATAGATGACCAATGGCAGAGGTGTTTGTTACCCAATAAGTGGTTGCTGTGGCGGCATCCATACACGCCTCCCAAATGATAAGATATTTGATTTAATGGTCGCGCGTTATATTATTTTTTTTTTTATCAGACAAACATTCCTGAGTTACGAACTAAAAAACAATATATTCTCTGCGCATCGTCATCAAGTTATTTAATGACAAGGGATTTAAATTTGGGACAATAGAGTCCTGAACTCCGGTAAGCCTGGGGGCGAACCCGATGCTTTAGCCACCCGGGTACTTCAAATCAAACAAAAACAGCGTGTCATTTCTAGTGGAAAATAACGAGCGCCTATTCGATAATAAACAGTGTCCGACAATCGTAGTTGCGGAAAACTGGTGATTCTACTATATCATTGGTTGAGTTAGTTGTGTGATATACTCGTATTTTTTTCGATACATGTTTTTTTTTAAAGTAAAACTTCTTTACGCACGCTTGATTTGGGGAGTAAGCTGGTGAATGCGTGATGAGAGCGTTACAAAAAGCGAGGCGAACGGTAGTTGAGAGGGAGATATAAGTTAGTAAAGATAGAAAGAGAGAGAAAGAGTTACGTTTCGTATATTACTGTAGGAGCAAGAGAGAGAGGTGCGAGCACACATTTTCTTTCTCTCTTTCTCTCTCAGCCAGTTACTTTTCGAATATCTAAGACACAGTGCACGCCAATTGTCTGTATCACACTGTAGGAGCAAGAGAGAGCAGTGCGCGCGTACATTTTCTTTCTCTCTTCCTATCATAGAGATGAAGCTAAAGAAGTTTTACTTCAGTCGTGTGGTCTAAAGCAGATACATTTTTTTTGTTTAACATTAGCTCCACACATTGGATACAGCATCTGGAAGTTCTTTTTAAGGAAAGAGAAAAGATGAGGTTCTGGGAAGGGAAAAGGTATGAGGGGTGGTTAGGAATCTGGGACGTATGAATAAATTCCTCCAACTTTTCTGTAAGGCAATGGGTTGAGAGAGTCCGACTGGAGAAGTCCACATTAGGTCTCCTTCAACAAGTCTCTCCCTCGATCCGGCCTGCAATGCAGAAGGTGGGCAGACGCATACACCACCAAGACCTAGACAAACCTCACCCCATGAAACAGGGCATTACCGTAGCTAGTCAAACATAGCGAATCACTGGGGCTGACCTATGGTAGGGTTGTTGGTTGGTTTGCAGGTGGAAAAATGTAATAAGCAGTAATTGTTGAACGAAACACTAATATACATTGAATTATTTGGCAGGTAGGAGATAAGCCGCCATAGCTCAGTGGTTAAAGAGCAGTTGACCGGATATCAGAAGGACGCGGGTTCGAGTCCCGTCGGCGGCATGTATCTTTTCTCAAGAAAGCTATGGAAAAGAAGATATGGAAAAAATATTACCAATTTTTAAATTCCAGAGTTGACGAAATAAAGCTTCATATCAAAAATATCAATTAAATCTCCACATTTTTACACATTTTCTTCGCAACAATGACAACATTTCAAACTAATGCCGTCGTTCCAAAGCTGCAGTCATCTGACATATTCGCTAACAGAATTTCAGCCATTATGGTGAATGAAACATCACAAAAACCACGCTGAAAGCTGAAAGCACGCTGTGCTCAGAATACCGTAAACTTCAGAGGTCCAAAAACTTTCCCAAGAAATTCGATAAACAAAATTGAACGAACACCATACACACGCTAATTCGTCTTCTATATCGATTGACAGCAGAGTTAAATCGTTAAAATGTGTAATAACATTAAATTTCACAATAATAAGTCGAACCTTTGAATGTTAGGCTTTTCCGGAAACTATAGAACATATTATATCAGTATGTTCTGTATTAGCGCCGTCCGAGTATATTATGTTTAGCCACAATCAGGTTTTAAAAATAATTCACCAAAGTTTGGTAATTAAACATAACTTGATTGATTGCCTTAATATAGTACCATGTTATGAATAAGATATGAAAATATACAGATATGAAAATCTACAGATTTAGGAAATGAGATTAAAAGAATTTGGCATTCTCAGACTATAAAAATATTACCATTTGTTATTTCGGCTACTGGCATTATACCTAGCTCTCTCATTCAAAATTTAGGCATAATAGATTTGTCAAAGAATTGATGTATAAAAATGCAAAAATCAGTCATTTTAGAAACATGTATGTAGGATTGCAAAAGATTTTTTAAATATTTATATTGAGGGATAGTAGGATTTATAGGTCCAATTAGGAGTTCCTCCAAGCTCTGATATGAAAATATCTGGAGTCGGTGAGATATTTTCCCATTTGGTCTCTGGTAGGTTGACATGTTATTCTTGTATTATTTTGTATTTATTATACTTATATAGTGCAATTGCATAGCGTGAATTGACTAGATGTTCATTTGTGGAAAAGAGTTTGAAAGGGTTTAGTTTTTCCTGTGGGAAAGATTTAACCCGGACATAAAATCTGAAGTTTGCTAATTTTGTGATTTGCGGTTAAAGAGCTTTTCTTCTAAGAAATTATGCCTTTTGGCTAATTATTCATTTTGAATATAAGTAATATAAGTTTGCTGTTTTAACCACGGACATCTTTAATCTTCTATTTCCATAGATCATATTTATGAAGTGTACACATGAAGAACGGTGTCCCAGTGTTGATTTGTTTTATTAATCAAATCTACAATTTTATTCCGATACTTACGAAATTTTGCAATCATGACTGTCAAAATAAGATAAAAATAATTGTTTACATCTGATTTCGAAAAACACAATTTTAAACTTTGCATTAGGAAGAAAAAGATAAATAAAAAAATAATTAATTAAGATGTGATATTTTTAATGGAAAAAACACATATTTCACACAAATACTGGCAGGGAGCCATTCTGGGCTGAAGCTCCAAAATATTTGAAATCCTACTTAAGTCATTGGAGAGTAGTCCGTCTGATTGACAATCCGTTGTTAACAGACCGATAGCCATCTCTGATGCATATAATATGTAATGTGTGCTGTTCTTCAGGTATTTTAATGGAGCATTCTCAAAAGTGCTAGCAGCATTGATTCCCGGTGCACCAATGCACCGGGAATCTTTCTCCTTCATATAATCTCATCAAGACCAGCATTAATAAATCAGTAAAAGTCCCGAAAAAGGGCGTTAATCAATAAATAAATAAATAAAATAATGTACAACCCCTTCCTTAATCGCTCCATCCACATACCTCGAGAAGAACAAAATTATTAACAGCCGTCAATACGGATTCCGGCAGAACCGCTCGTGCGGTGATCTTCTCGCGTATGTGACGCATGTTTGGGGGCGGTACCTGGAACGTTTCGGTGAGACTCAAACGGTTGCACTGGACATTTCCAAGGCCTTTGACCGGGCTTGGCACCGAGGACTTGTCAACAAACTTCCTTCTTACGGACTACCCGCATCCTTGTGTATGTGGATTGCCGACTTTTTGAGGGAGAGGTTGATTCAGACGGTAGCCGATGGTTTCACCTCTTCCTCAAACTCGATAAATGCTGGCGTCCTAAAGGAATCGGTTCTGTCTCCGACTTTGTTTTTGTTGCACATCAACGACCTTTTATCATGTGCACCAATTCACTGTTACGCGGATGACAGTACAGTACATGCTAGCTTTTTGTTTGACAATCCCCCAAAGGGCTCAAACTCCAACGGCTCGGAGGGTTTTGAAGCAAAGAATGGAAGGTTACCTAGAGAGTGTTTTCTCTTGGGGTAAAAAAAATCTCGTTGAATTTAATGTTTCAAACACCCAATCTTGTCTGATTACGTCTTAAAGGGATCGAAATGAAAATCTAGTATCTTTCAACGCAAGCAATCTTCCGAACAGGCCTTCCATTGATATGCTTGGTGTAACCCTAAGTGATCAGCTCAGGTATGGGGGCTCCATCGAAGCCAGAGTAATCGAAGCCAAATTTAGCCTCCCAAAAACTGGGCGCAGTGTACAGGGCCTGCAGATACTTTAATAGTACACAACTGCTAACCCTGTACAAATCACAAGTGCGCTCCACGGTTGAATTTGGCAGCCACCTCTGGTCTGAAGCTCCAAAATACATGAAAAATACCCTCGACTCTGTGCAGAAACGGGCGGTCCGTTTAATAGATTCTCCCATCTTAACAGACGGATTGCAATCTTTAGAGCACAGATGGTCCGAGGAACCAGCATCATTGATCCCTTCGGCACCGGTGCATAGTCGGGAAACACGTCAAACGCGTGCCCAACATTTGTACACGGTTGACATTTGTCACATGAGAACGGGTCGTTTCTTCGACGCGTTCTTGTTATCAACAGCTCGGCTGTGGAATGATTTGCCGGCCTCTGTGTTTCCTCCTTCCTACAACATCGGTCTCTTCAAGACCAATGTTCATTCCTTCCTCTCCTCAAAAAGACCCCCCACATAGCATCCCAGATGACATAGGCCCTGAGGGAAATTATTTTCCTCGGGGCCTCCTGTGTGGAGTTAATGTAAAAAAAAAAAATGCGACTGTTCCCCTGCCGTTATACAATACGGACTAGAGCGCTTTGTGAGGTGTCACTTGAACAAACAGAGTGTGCAATTCACGAGCGGTAGAAGTAAAATCTTCAGAAAACTAAAGTACACAAAATTGGGGAGGCCTACCGAAGAGAATACCGATTATACTATCTTATTCTCTCGCAGGTTAAATCCCATAGACGTATGTGTTTGTCTCTTTTTTGTTTCATCGAGTTTCAAATCACAACTGCGCTAAAGAAGTCTTCACTTTAAAAAAAATCAGAGTGTGTAATTCACACGCGGTAGTAGTGAAACCTTTAGAAAAATAAAGTAGAAAATTCCACAGGAATCACCTGCGAAATGGCGCGTTGAACGATAAATTGTTTAACAAAGCCATTTCCAAGAGAAGAACTATTTCATATTCCTTACCATTTGTATACAAAATTTTATAATTCATTTGACACACACCGCCAAAAAATCTTATCAATGTGTCGCCCAACCTTGCGAATTGGCGGTTCACACTTTAATTTACTCTAACCTAATAATATTGTACCCATCGTGCAATTCCCCTAACAATTTGCCGCTCAACGTATTCTTCTTATAACATACTATCTCACTTTCTCGAAGGCTAAATTCTGTAGATGTATGTGTTTGTCTCTTTTTAGTGTCGTTATTTTTCGTTCATCGAGTTTTAAATCACAACGGTGCTAAAGAAATTTTCACTTCAAAAACTCTAAGCAAACAGCGAATATATTAGGTCCTTACATATGAAATTGGCGTTTTGTATGGGAGGAACATAAAGTTGATTTTTTTTCAATATAATATATGTATTTAATCAAAGTATGTACCATTGCTATCTATGAACTTTTGCAATCTCATGGGTAGTTCTTCGATCCCTTTTCTAAAAAAATCATTCGGACGGGAATCAATAAAATCTTTGAAGGCGGTTTGGACTGCCCCATCGGAGTTGAATTTTTTCCCTAGCAAGAAGTTATCAAAATTTCGAAAAAAATGGTAATCTGTTGGAGCAAGGTCCGGAGAGTACGGTGGATGTCTTAGACATTCCAATTGAAGCTCCTCTAATTTGGTAGCCGTCTGTTTCGTGCAGTGTGTGGTCTAGCGTTCTAACGCATGTTTGTTGATTTGCTTCACTCAATTCGTGAGGTACCCACCTTTCAAGCTTTTCACCTTCCCAATTTGCTTCAAGTGGATTAAAACAGTTTTATCACTAACACCGCAGCCTGCAGCTAACTCGGACGTGGTTTGCGATGGATCCGCTTCCACAATAGCCTTCAATTCTTCGTTATCAACTTTGGTCTCCGGCCGTCCATGGGGCTTGTTCTGCAGGTCAAAATTTCCAGAACGAAAACGTTGGAACCAAAAACGCACTGTGTTTTCTTTTGTGGCACCGTCGCCATACACATCATTAATCCTTCGAGCCGTTTCTGCAACACTGGTGCCACGGTGGAACTCGTACTCGTGAAAAACGCTATATTTCAAGTTTTCCGTTTTGTAAACTAAGTGACCCAAAGAAAAAAACAATTAAGGAAAAAACAAATGAATTATATTTTCGAAACACAAATACATGAGTAAATAGCTGTATAAATTTGGAATACCCAACCAAAGAGAAGATATTTGAGATCAAAGTTGCCAGTACGGCAAAACGCCAATTTCATATGTAAGGACCTAATACTTCAATTTCAATCACCTTCACAGCAATTAGAATATAATCCGAATGAAAATAGGGTTAATGATTTCAAAATCCAACTTCCATAATTCAAACCAAACTAGCTGCTTATACAATTATTCAAACTAAACCATAACATCCATTGTTCCCTAAAAATAATTACCGTACCTACAAAGTTAGCCATCCCCTGCCATATCTGAAACAGTAACTGCTGTGAATGCTTTTGTGCTTTCAGGAAAATGATTAATGACCAGCTTACGTAATTATAAACTAAATTTCGCCTTCACATGATGACGCCGCGATTCAGATTTTTTACAAAGAACCTAGTTTTGTTCGTGTGCGAGAAACGGATATAAATTTAAGTCATTTTAGGCTTAAACGGTTTTTCATGTTTTTAAAGGAGCTATTGAGAAAGCTCCATTTTCTTTAAATTTCTTTTGATGCAATGTTTTTGATTTTATAACTTTTACAGCTGGGTTTTTGTAAAACTTTTTTTAAAACATAGTCGAGCTTTCTTCAGAAAAATGCATTAATAAATCTCCATTATCAATTAACAAAAAATAATATCTTATAGTCCTATCTTAGATATGTTCCCTTTCAATGTCCGATCTCTTTCCCCCCACTCTTCATTAATCCCTATTCACGCCCCCACCCTTGGTTAACCCTGTAACACTTAGTTTTACATTGTACTCACCCACTCTTTGTAATTGTCAAGTCATATGTTTGCGCTGAAGAAGGAAGGTCGTTCCGAAACCGGTCGGCGTTAATAAAATATATATATTTCTTTATTTTAGACTCTTTGAGACTATGGCAACCCAATTGGGGTATGTTGTGAGGCTGAAGGTGGTGGGGAGGGGAAGGACATAGGGAAGAGGAAGGTAGGGAAGTACCTGGCTATTCAGATCTGGTCACCAAACACGGCTAAAGCCATTTCAAGTAACTTTTCAATTCTGAATGGTAGTCTTAAACACCAGGGCGATACTAAGAGTATCTTCCACTCTGGAACGTGTCGCAAATATACTATATATTATTTTAAATTAATTAATTGTGAAATAACACCAATTAATCAAATAAAATTTATTTGCCACGCCGAGATTCGATCCCGCGACCTTCGGAGTGCGAGTCAAGAACCTTATCGCTGGACTACGCCGGCCATTTTTTTTTTGCATGAGCTCCACACAGGAGGCCCTGAGGAAAATAATTTTCCTCTGGGCCTATGTCATCTTTGGGGATGCTGTGTGGAGGGTTTTTTTAAGGAAAGGAAGGAGAGGAGAGTTCTGGGAAGGAAAAGGGTTTAAGGGGTGGGTAGGAATCTGAGGTTCAGTATGTTCCGGTCATCCGCCTCCAAGACCTCGACAAACCTCACCCTATGAACCCGGTCACCCCTGCTAAGTCACTAAACGTAGCGAACCACTTGGGGTGACCTATGGCAGAGGTGTTGGTTATCCAATAAAGGTTCCCGGGGCGGCGGTACCCATTCCCGCCTCCCAAATTGTATGTGGTTGTAACAATGAAATATTATTTCATTCGTTGAAATAGTTGTGTTACACGAAATGAGATCTTATATTAAATGAAGCTCATTTAAGACTGTATTAACGATGTAACTAATTTCGGCACATCATCTGTGCTGTTTTTCTTTCTCAGGCGTCTACCATATTTTGTCAACGGGCTTCCGTTTTACAATAAAACAAAATAAATATAATTTTTCTGAATGTATCCAAAAGCTAAAATCTGTTAATTAAAAAAACGCTTTCAAATTTCATAAATCGAAAAATATATAAAATGTTACAAAAAATGTGGCTCGAATAAAACAATGATGTTTGAACAAGAATGAAGCAATAAGTATGTTAGTGTGGAATATACTATCAGTGTTGCTCTGGTGTAAGACCACCATTCAGAATTGAAACATTGCTTGAAATGGCTTTAGCCGTGTTTGGTGACCAGATCTGATTTTCCAGGTAGGTACTTCCACAACTTCCTCTTCCCAACTCCTTCTCCTCCGCACTACAACATACCCTAATTGGGGATGCCATAGGTGTGCGGTATTCAAATAAAAAGAATAGAGGTGCTGTTACATTCTTACATTATCAATTTCTGCTGCGTAATTTATTTTTTTTTTTATCAAAGAAAATCAACCTTGGAGGCTTTTGGATAAGAAAAAACGATACTTTAAGGTAAATGTACATAACAGTAGATAAATGAAGGTGTTTTCCTACCAAAAATAGCGTAAGCGCGATTTCGGTTGAGTCGTATGACGTCATTCGATTCCGAATTAGATCTCAATAGGCCACTTGCATGGATTTCATAACGACTTGGAAAAAATCATGTGGATAGATCTTTTTTTAAGATTTCGAAAATATTAGTAATTTTTTTTAGAAATGTACAGTTTTTTTTATTTTTAAATAAATAAATCCAGTATTTGGGCTCGTGACGTCGTCACTACATAAAAATGTCCCGTCTCCGAAAATGTTCCTTTTAATTTTGTAAAATTCCACACTAATTTATATTTTTTATATGGCATCACTTTGATTTCAGGCGAATTTTTGAATTTGACATTTAACGTTCACTAGATTTATTGTATGTTCTCTGCGAACTTATCATTTGGTTTGACAGATATTATGAAGAGAACCCCGTACATTTTAGATGTCGGTACGTGTTTTAGAGGTACGGTAGGTATTATTATAATTTACAAGTACAAGTATATTACATTGGATTTAGTAATATAGACGTTGTATATTATAATGATTTATGATCAATAAGATGGATCAAGGAAAAAAATATTTATGAGATGTAATATTTTTGGTATGCCTTATTATTCTCCTGTTGCATTCGTGTGGAAAACGTTCTTTTTTTTTTAAATGAATTTCGGCTATTTAATTATCATTTTTTCGCACCTATAAAATTACGTCCCGTCTTTACGGTTTATAAAAAATTGTCTGATTTTTCGGATTGAAAATTTCAAAACATCCCCAGGGTTTCAAAATACGATTAAAAAAAAATTACAGAATGTCTTAGAATATTTGCCGGAATTTTTTTTTAAAAAAGTGATGCAAGTGGCTTATTCGTTAAGCACACAGTGGTACCTAATTAATGTTCATTCGTTCTTCTTCCTGCCTTATAAATGGTTTGGTGAAACAATTACTTGACTGCCAATTCGCTTAAGAGGTGATAAGATGAACGTGATATTTACAACAAGACTAACGCGTTTCGAAGTATTTTCATTAGTGTTAATCATACTGACTTTGCAACCATATATTTTTCACTTCTTTCCATGACATAGGTTTAAAGTATCTCTACGAATGATAGTTTTTCAATTAGACGATCGAAAAGTATGGAGCAAATAATATGAAGGGTAAATATTCGGAACAAACGTCAACGGTTATGTAACGGGATTGTATATGTTATCTTTACTTTAAAAAACAGTCTACGTTTTTGAATGGTTTGTCTGGCAAAGCAGGGTTTGTGTAGCGGGCTTGTGTATATTATCTTAATTTTAAAAGTTTTATCAAAAAAAGTGCGTATTAACCGTTGACGTTTGTTCCGAACTGCAAACAGAGTGATTTGACAGTGTGAAAGCAAATTTTAAATTTACGTAAATAAAATTTAAAATGTAACATTTTCAACCTCCCCCAATGCAAATAGTTGTCTTTTATGGTAATTAAGAAGAATCTAAAAGTTTTATAAAAAAAAAGTGCGAATTAACCGTTGACGTTTGTTCCGAATAATTACCATTTGAAGTTTTAATTATTTTTTTTTGATCAAGCTTAATTTATAGATATCCATTATAGTTAAAATATTATTTTATTCAATATTTTAAAATATTATTACTTTATTTAAAATGGGGTTTACTTTAAAACAAGTTCTGCTGAATCCCTGTAAGGAAATTGGTAATAAAAATAATACGATGTGTCTAAAGATTTTCATTATAAACACTTACGTGGAAATAATATGAAGATAGCTTTTGGAAGTGACTGCACCATTGTTTGATAATGCATTCGGAATGCAAAACAGCTGTCACGTGTACAGAACTTGTTAACATTACATTTAACTAACTAACTAACTAACCATCACGCCGTTTCTCCGCAGGGGTAGGCAGAGAGGACGGACCGCCAAACAACCCGATTTTAGCACACATTCCTTGCCTCGTTCACTTCATACTTCGTCTCATATATGCTCTCGGGAGCAGTTGAGTTGACGGCAATCGGAAACAGAATGTTTCGCTTTTTAGCTCAGCGTTGCTTCGCTGATGATAAAAGGTCTGCTAGTGGCGTACGAGCAGCCAATAGAAGGTAATCTGTCGTGAAAGCACCGCATTGTTCGCTTACCACAAGCGGGATATTTCGTTGCATCTCGACGAATCCGTTCGGAGTGGATCGCTTCGAACGTTCGGAGCGGCACAGCGCATAGGCACTAGTAAGGATGTGGGTGGTATAATGGTAAGGATGTAGCCAATCACTTAAACGGGATCTATGAGAGCACAGATAAATAAAATTAAAAAAACCAGCGGCCAAAAAAAAACAGCAACTTCTGGAGAATCCAAGGGAAGAAAAAATATAAAGATGGTCACGACTTTCAACCCATAAAGAGGATAACAAGAACAATCCTGAAAAACATGTACATTATCAACGTGAGGTACATTTGAAAGTTTCTACAAGGTTTTCCATGTTTCAACGGCAGACGTTTTCTCAGAATTTTTCAACGGAATTTTAATGTGCCGTCGTGCGTAAAAAGAAAAAGCAAAATACTCTAAACCATCTCTGTTAAATAATTTCTTGACTCAGAGTCTTAATTCACACAAGGCTAAAATGAATGTTCGGCTACAGCATTTTTTAACACGGAAGTCGACGCCTGGTCAATTCTCAAAACGCAGTCTGTTTTTTCCGTTATTTTTAAATAGAAACAGGTTTTAATATAAAATAAATTGACTAATAACAATAATAAACTCTTTGCAAAGAACTACGTAATTTTTTTAAGAAAACATAAATCAATTAATAAATTAATTATAATATGTCAGTGTGAAAATGCTCCTCTCTTTGCGATTAAATTAAACTTGTCATCATTGACAAAAGCTGTTTGAACTACAGAACAAAGTCTCCAAGTTGTCTTACAATTGAAAAAAATCGGGCAAATCCATTGATTTCATTTTTCACAATGATACAACTTGGATTGTGTACTTGGATTGCCGACTTCTTGAGGGAGAGGTCGATTCAGACGGTAGTCGATGGTTTCACCTCATCCTCAGACTCGATAAATGCTGGCGTCCCGCAGGGATCGGTTCTGTCTCCGACTTTGTTTTTGTTGCACATCAACGACCTTTTGTCATGTGCACCAATTCACTGTTATGCGGATGACAGTACAGTTCATGATAGCTTTTTGTTTGACAAGGCCCCAAAGGGCTCACAAACTCCAACAGCTCGTAGGGCTTTGAAGCAAAGAATGGACGGTTACCTCAAGAGTGTTTTCTCTTGGGGTAAAAATAATCTCGTTGAATTTAATGTTTCAAAGACCCAATCTTGTCTGATTACGTCTAAAAGGGATCGAAATGAAAATCTAGTCTCTTTCAACGGGAGCAATCTCCCGAACAGGCCCTCCATTGATATGCTTGGTGTAACCCTAAGTGACCAGCTCAGGTATGGGGGCTCCATCGAAGCCAGAGTAAAGTTAGCCTCCCAGAAACTGGGCGTGCTGTATAGGGCCCGCAGATACTTTAATAGTGCACAACTGCTAACCCTGTACAAATCACAAGTGCGCCCCACGGTTGAATTTGGCAGCCACCTCTGGTCTGGAGCTCCAAAATACCCGAAAAATACCCTCGACTCTGTGCAGAAACGGGCGGTCCGTTTGATAGATTCTCCCATCTTAACAGACGGACTGCAATCTTTAGAGCACAGGCGTCGGGTGGGAATGCTATTCTTGTTCTACCGGTATTACAATGGAAGATGCTCCGAGGAACTAGCATCATTGATCCCTTCGGCACCGGTGCATAGTCGGGAAACACGCCAAACGCGTGCCCAACATTTGTACACGGTTGACATTTGTCACATGAGAACGGGTCGTTTCTTCGACTCGTTCTTATGTTCAACAGCTCGGCTGTGGAATGATTTGCCGGCCTCTGTGTTTCCTCCTTCCTACAACATAGGTCTCTTCAAGAACAATGTTCATTCCTTCCTCTCCTCAAAAAGACCCTCCACACAGCATCCCAGATGACATAGGCCCTGAGGGAAATTATTTTCCTCAAGGCCTCCTGTGTGGAGTTAATGTAAAAAAAAAAAAAACTAGAAAACTCAACTTTCGACTTGTTGATTTGAATCCGGTTGCTCTTTTGGCTATGCCCTTGTGGGGACTGTCTCCTGACTCTGGTCCGTATCTTTCTTCGTGGTTTATTTTGAGATTCATCTCCTCGATATTTCCTCCTGGATGGACTTGAACCGCCTCACCGACCCGCCCTTCTGTGGATGCTTTTAACTTAGACTCAAACAGGCTTCTTCGTTGTTCTCGGCTTCCAATTTTTAAGTAACCAACACATTTTAAAGGAAAGGAAGCGTAGGATGTTCTGAGAAAGAAAAAGGTATGGATAGATATCCGAGGGTCAGTGAGGGTCCAGGAGTGATGGATGTATGAATCCTTCCCTCCTACTACGGTGCAAGGCGATGTGTCTAGAGAATCCTGCAGAAGAGGCCAAATGGCCTCATTGCGGTATCTCCGATTTCGGCCTGCCACGCAGTAAATGGGTAGACGCGGAACCATTTTTTGGATAACCAACACCTCTGCCATAGGTCACCCCAAGTGGTTCACTACGTTTGGTCATATAGCAAGTCTGCCCACCAGCTGCAGCAGGCCAGATCGGGAGAGAATTGTCGAGGGAGTCCTCAACCACTGACCTTTTCATTTCCAGAACTTTCTCTCATTCCTTTTCTAAAAATACCCTCCACGCAGCATCCCCAAATATGGCATAGGCCCTGAGGGGATTTATTTTTCCTGTGTGGAGATAATGTTAAAAAAGACGCATCCGCCGCACACACCTAGACAAACCTCACCCCATGAACACGTACTGACGGCCGGCGTAGTCCAGTGGTAAGGTTCTTGACTGGCACTCCGAAGGTCGCGGGATCGAATCCCGGCGTGGCAAATAAATTTTATTTGATTAATTTGTGTTATTTCACAATTATTCATTAAAAAAAAATAATATACATAATATATTTGCTGCACGTTCCAGAGTGGAAGATACTCTCAGTATCGCCCTGGTGTGAGAACACCATTCAGAATTGAAACGTTGCTTGAAATGGCTTTAGCCGTGTTTGGTGACCAGATCTGAATAGCCAGGTACTTCCTCACCTTCCTCTTCCCTATCTCCTTCCCCTCCCCACTACCATCAGCCATACAATATACCCCAATTGGGGATGCCATAGTCCCACTGGCTCCAGACGGGAGCAGTTGGGACTCTTGTGCGGGATTCATGTAAAAAAAAAATGGCAGAGGTGTTGTTATTGATTAAATGGTTCGCATGGCGGCGGTTCCGATACCTCCCAAGTTGGTACCCATACCCGCCACCCGTGATTCTCCTTACGGATGTCCAATTGTGGTTATTGTTTTACACCTACCAAAATATAACATATCTGTGCGAAAAATGATTTTAATTATTATTTACAAACACATCCTTTGGACAAAAACACTACAGATACCAGGCTATAAAACTATACAATTCTCTTCCTACACAATATAAAACAACTAATATTATTGAATACAAAAAAAACATAAGAAACTGGCTACAATCTTTCTAACTTTTAATTTATAATTTGTGTCGAATTGAAGTCGATTTTATATTTTGATTTTTATTGTTTCTCTTTTTTATATTAGCTATTAACACTCTTTTGTTTTACTATTCACAATTTATAATTTAATCTGAAATATGTCCTTCACAACACAGGTGAACTCCTAGTGTGGAGGACAATATATTATACCTTTGTAATGTAAATTTACTAAGAATGAATAAATAAATAAATAAATTTAATCGAAATGTGGGTGACTTACTTTCGCAGACCATTTTTAAAGTTACACAATCTGTATTATCACGTCACATCGCATATTTTTTTTACAGGTAACATCTTTACTAATTTAATAATAATTTTCCTTTGGACGTTACACGTACGCATTACAATGTATAATTTTTTTAATTGGTCAATATTTAGTGTTGCCGGCTTTCCAACAAAACTAGCAATGATTCATTTTTTATTTTTTTTTTTTTATTTATTAAATTACAGAATATATTTTGTACAAAAATTTGAGTAGACCCACAAAGCTGTCATACGGCAGCTTGTCTGCAGGTTCTAACAATTTAAACGTTCTTAATATAAGATCTAAGAAAATATTTGTAAATACATTTTAAGGAAACATTAGAATAGATCACATAGTAATATTAGATAATTTAACTTACAACTATAAATATATAAGATATTTCAATATACCTGCCTAATAACAAGATATGTAGGCAGCTATATTAAGATATTCAAAGATACATGGAGTTTTCGTTCATTAACCATAGTTTTTTCATTTTAGGACTTAGTCTCTCATTTTTTTCAAATTTAATGTTTTTATTGATTTTATTGAAAATCACTGGTATTTATTCAAGAGTACGGCTTCCATATTTATTTAATATTCGAGGAGTTTTTAGGCCCTTTCCTTCTCTAAATCTTGTGGTATGTTTGTGTACAAGTAGGTGTTTGTGAGGGCTTTCCCCCATATTATCCATAATAGTAGTGAACAAGTGGAGACCTTTTATTGTAAGTAGGCTCTCTGAGCCATACATTAGTTTTAAGTTTTGTCTCTGTTAGTAAATATTTGTTGTGACAATTTTTTTTATTATGGCAGTTTGTAAATTTTCAATTTATTTAATGTAAGTAGTGCTTGCATGTCCCCAAGTTCGAATACCATATCTAAGGATGGATTCGACCATAGAAAAATATATGAGTTTAAGAGTACAATTTGATATGAACAGTTGTGGGGTTCTTTCCAGGAAGAGATTATCACAATATTAATATTGTTTTGAAAAATTTTGACAGGTGAAGAAATATGCCAATGGAAAAAAATTAATTTAAAACGATTGTTCTTACTAATTGGCTCAGAGGCTATTTTAGCTCAGAATTGCCAACTAAAAACCCAACGCTTTAGAATACTGTTTCAGCGAACTAGTCTTTAAAAATGTATGGCTTAATGTTTTAAAATGAGCCATTTTTAGTATAATATTTTATATTCACGGCAGCAGGTCTTTTACGAAAATGATTTTTGTTATTATTGAATAAATATTTATTTTAAAGTCACCGAGTTTAATGTTAGGCTTTGACATTTACCTGGCCGAGGTAGGTTCTTTTCATTGAAATGTTTCAAAGGGCTGGATCGAGGGGATGGAAACTTTTTTCTATTTGCTCGGTATTTTGTGTAGTGAAAAGGTTCATTTTTATCTGAAGTAAAATAAGTGACTTGGAAATGATATGAACTGAATTGCTTTTGTCCAGTTTACTTATTATAATTTCATTTAGTGAAACTACGCCATCTATAGGGGATTGCTGTGTATTGCGTGCGTACATCAAATAAGCAAGACTTTGTACGTACAGGTTTATTAAATAATATCCAAATCTGTAATTTACATGTGTATAAGATACGAGGATTAATTTGCAATGAACGATTTGAGGGTTGAGTTATTTGGACTATGGTTTTTTTCAAAATTACCAAAAAAATTTTACGTTTAAGATTAGTTTTTAGAATTAAAAATGCATAAAGCAGCAAAAACTACTTGAACATGTTGAGAGAGTCTGGCTGGAGAGGTCAAAAGGTCTCCCTCAACCAGTCTCTCCCGCTCCGACACGCGTATTTACAAAACCTATACCGATTCAGTCGCGGTAACGACAATTTTCATTTTAAATTTACCTCTAAATTGGTTATTTTTTATCACATTGCAAAAACAAAAATTGTGCTAAAATCTAGATAAAATAATCTTTCTGATGTGTATATTAGAAATTAATAATTTTATTTCTAAAAATTTAAATTTTAATATTATTCCCATATATTGTAAATACACCTCTATATTGATAATTTTTTAACACTTTGCAAAAACAAAAATTGTTCTAAAATTTAGATAAAATAATTTTTCCAAAGTGTATATTAGAAATTAATAATTTTATTTCTAAATATTTAAATTTTAATATTTAAAATTTAAAGCGATTGAAACGCGGTAGGGATTGTAAATACGCCTCCGGCCCGCCATGCGGTAGGTGGGCAAACATATCCGCCACAAAGACCGACACGAACATTACTCCATGAACCCAGGTACCCCTGATATGGCATAGGTGTTACTTAAATTCAAAGCAAATTCTATAGTTCATCGAACCGTCTCAGACAGAAATAACACCAAAATTAGTATTTTTTATGATATTATAATATATAATTCAGTAGGGTGAACGTTTGACAATAATTCTTCACAAATTGAAAATTGTTGTACCTGTACCTAATTCGTCCTGTGCCCAGGTAAGTGCTTTCTTGGGACATAGCGGAAATTCTCGCAGACAGTGTTTACTGGGCGGGGACGGTTGTGAGGGCGGGGATGGGCGGGGGCGGGGGCGGACGACGTCGACTTTACTTTAATGGCGGGTAGCAAAAAAACGCGCTTCATTTCATAACTGCTGTTAAACGATCAGTTAACTGTCATGGATACAACTTACAATATTACACACTGACTCACCCTTTCAATACTCAGTCCAAGGGATTTAATTTTTTTTTTTTTTTTTTTAAATTATTTATTGCAACATTTATTATAATTACAATTTTACAACAAATATATATATTTTTTTTACAGGTATTTTTTTTTTTTTACTACCCTTCCATTTAAAGCATTTGCTTATGTATGGAAGGGGAGTGTACATAAATGCTATTAGTTATAAGTTAGTACTTAAATAATTAATTGTACATAAATATATGTGAGCTGCAGTATTTATTTGATAATGGTGTGAATTTAAAAAAAAAGAAAGAATGTAATGGAAAACTAAGGATATTTGTAAGATTAATTGACAGTAGTTTTTTTCTTAAGAATATTTTTAAAATGTCTCTTGACAGAGAGCAGTATTCGGGTTTTATCATTAATGCTTCTGATTTCTTCTGGTAGACGATTGAAAAAAGTTCTTCCCTGGTAAGTATAATGATGCTGTGCAAAAGACGTATTTAGTTTTGGGCATAGAAAAACATGTTTAAGTCGAGTTCTGTTTTCATTTAAAAATGGATATTTATCTTTTTCCTTTATAATTTGAATCAATGAATTTTTAATATATAAATCTTTAAATGTGGGTACTTGAAATTCTTCAAACAGGCGTTCTGTTGGGTAGTCTAAGGATTTTTTTAATATAATTTTAATAATTGTCCTTTGTACAATTTCTATTGGAAGAAGGTTACATTTATACGCGGATCCCCAACTAATAATAGCGTATTGTAGAGTGGATTGAACTAAGGCATAGTAGATTAAATATAGATTTTTTATCGACAGAAAATTTCTAATTCTTAAAAATATATATATTAATTTTCTGATTTTGTTTACTACTTGACATATTTGTTCCTTCCATTTCAGATTTTTGTCGATAATTACTCCGAGATATTTAATTTTATTTGTTGTTTTTAATATTGTATAGTTTGATTTGCAATAATTTTGGCTATGAATTTTAGTATTATCGTGTATCACAATGTTAAAATTTTTGGGAGCATCGTTTGGATGGATTGCAAATGGAATTACAAATGTCTTTTCACTATTTAGTGATAGTAAATTAGTGTCGAAAAAATTCTTAAGCGTGTTGATGTCTTCTGTGGCCTTTAATTCTACATTTTCCCAAGTCTTTTCACTTATTATTAATACTGTATCGTCGGCGTATGATGTAATTTGACCATTTAAATGTTGAAAAAAAATATCATTTACATATTGCGGGATTCCAAAGCTTGAAATCTCTTGATCACTATTAACATGATTGATTTTTACCACTTGAGGGCGGTTTTTTAAGTAGTTTGTGATCCATTTAATCGCGTTGCCTTTACATCGTTACATCATTACATCGATTTATCTTAGGTATAGGGTATTTGTTTGTACAGCCAAGATGAATTATGACCAAAGTTTTATGAATGTTCGAATTTTGTCACATGAAACCCTAATTTACCTGTAATAAAGCTTAAGCACTAGTTCATTCGGGTATAACAATTTTCCATTTTATTAATGCTGGGCCCTCACGGTCAATCCAAAGCGTCAAATATACAGCCAAAAACTGTTCGTGAGTGTCATTTTATCAAGTCAAATTTTGGTACGAAGCCAACCTACAGATTTTCCAGGATCACCATAATCCACGGCACCGCGCCATTTGACATCACACCATTGGACCGTGCGAAGTTTGTGTGTGCGAAATCCGTGAGCCATGGTCACGCCACGCTGCCCATGAATATGGGAAATCACATCCTTTTGCGTTCATTCTCATTCTATTTTTTGTACGATCAGGAGTACCCCAAGGTTCTAATTTAGGCCCACTCCTTTTTTCCATATTTATTAATGATATTTCAGAAGTAATTCTGCACTCCAGGTTTCTTCTTTTTGCTGATGACCTGAAACTATTCTTAGAAATACTAACCCTAGAGGACTGCAATCAACTCCAGTCAGATATTGATAGAATTATTGACTGGAGTAAAAGAAATCGGATTGAGTTCAATATATCTAAATGTTTAATTTTGTCATTCACTAGGGCGTGTCATACCTGGTATTACCGGTATATGATGGACGCCCGAAGTCTAAAACGTGTCTCCACCATGAAGGACCTTGGAATCATGTTTGATAGTAGGCTGACATTTCATACTCACATTCAGATGGCTTGTAGCACTTCGTACAGCTTAGGGATGTACACATTGCTGCGCATTTCTTCAGATTGATTCGTGGATGGCTTGAGAACTCAGCTATCTTGGAGAATATTCATTTTTATATTCCCGATGGTTATCTTCGCCATCGACAGCATAGGCTGTTCTATCTTCCGGCCTGCAGGACTAACTTGCCAATGGTCATGCCGATCGGGAGAGCAATTTTGCTGTTGAACAGAATTAATTCGGATATCGATATATTTAGCGTCAGTGAAGCTGCCTTTAAAAGGCAAGCTCAATTGATGCTCATATAGTTTTTTTTTTGCTTACCATTTATATTTATGTTTAATGTAATACTGTTACAAATGTATTTTAAAAACGCATTGAAATTTTAAATTTTGTAATGTTTTTGAAAGAATAAAATAAATTGAATTGAATTGAATTGAATTGAATTGAATGATGAAAGAGAAAGGGGCCTTTTGGCCCGGAGCTCAGTATGCCATTACATCAAAAGTATTATGCAATTCTCTGCAATTTATTGTCCCTCGTTTCCGTTTCATCGAGTTTCAAATCACAACGGCGCTAAAGACGTTTTCACTTTAAAAAATGTGGTCTATGAAAAATAAATATGTGTGTCTACGAGAAAGTGAATTTGTATCTAAATTGTGTTAAGTGGTGGAGCGTTATGAGTGCGCATTGATTAAGTTACGGCTAATGTTTTTCTAAAATGATGACAGGGAGTCAAATTCCACATTTTTCAGTTGTTCAATATGAAAGAGGATTTCCAATAAGATTGTTGAAACTTAATTTCAACAACTTATAAATAAATTATGAAGTTTGTAAGAAATAAAATCATTTCCGTTTCCAACTATCCGTCGCATCCTTAAAGGCTCTTTCATTAAAAAGCCTTTTCCGGTGAAACGGGCTTAGAGGTCCCAGTGCTCTAACGCAGTTACCTTTCTCTCTCTCCTTCTCCTCCCAATTCTTCCCCTACTTCCTCCCCGTAAAAAAAACATTACGAGATCTCCCGGATTTACGGCCCGAATGATCCGAGAGCATAAAATGAAAGATTAATGGTTCAACCCTTCAGGGATGCAATTTAGTCACAAAATTTCGTTGAAATAGTAAGTAAACTAAATTATTTTCATTGTGCTAATACCATTATCATCTTAAGTTATATAGAAATCTTAAAAATGAAGCAGCATAAACTTATTTGCCGAAGCAGCAGAAACTCTCGAACGGTGAACTCTAGCGTCATGAAATTTGCACAAATTTTTCCTTCTAGAGCAGTGGTTCTTAACTTTGTTGGTGATACTGACCCTGTAGTGTTCTGTGATTTGACAGACACACTAACAGATTCTCTAACACACTTTGGATGGAGATTACTTCTTGGGAATAAATAGATTCTTGATCTTTATCTGGTTTTATACAATACTTCGCGTATTACAATATTGACCTCGTTAGTCGATCTAACAAGGAGCTGGCTAAATTGGTTCTAACGAGTGTTTTATACAAAACACCCACACTCAGCCCCCAGTCCCTCTTCTGGACAACTTAGGTACAAAGCTACCTGCCATCTAGCAGACTCTACTGAGAGTTCTTATCACCGCCATCTATGCCCGAAAGCCGGAAACTTTTTAGATCCACAACAGACCCCCACCAGTTTCATATGTGCATTCACCGAACCCCTCTCACCACCACTCATTCACCGAATCATATGAGTCGGGGATATGTCTTGACCTCCGCCGAACCCACGAGATTGGCTCACCGAATCCCTGGGGTTTGATTGAACCCATGTTAAGAGCCACTGTTCTAGAGTTTTTAATTCAACATTTAGTTCGTTACGACGTTTCCATCATGATCTATGGGGCTCTACATTATGTTCCATATTTTTCAATATTCGTTCAATGTAGTTGTTGAGAGAACGTCGTGCTTCATTGTAGTGCATCAGCAGGAGTGTGTCGTATATTGAGTAGAAAACCTTACGTAAGAAATGTTGCTATCGTAGGATGATTTTTTCCCGACATTGATTGAATTATCGACATTAGCATGCTATCGATTAACAAACACTGTGTGTTCAAATCAAACACTATCTTTTGTTGTATCGATTCTGTTTACATATCGATATTGAGAAAGATGACGCAAGTAAATTATTAGAATAGTTAAAGATTTGTGGTGGCGAACAACGCAGCAATTTCGATTCGCGAATTCATTCCTATTGGCTCCTCGTACGCCAATAGCGATCATGGATTTTCTCATCATTTAGTTTACCAACAGCCGGCGTCGAACGAAAAAGAGGAATAATTCTGTTCCAGATTGCCGCCAACGTAGACGGCCAGTGTAGTCCAGAGGTAAGGCTCTTGACTCGCTTTCGGAAGGTCGCGGGATCGAATTCCGGCGTGGCAAATAAAGTTTATTTGATTAATTTGTGTTATTTCACAATTAATTCATTTAAAATAATATATGGTGTATTTGCGGCACGTTCCAGAGTGGACGATACGCTCAGCATCGCCTTGGTGTAAGACCACCATTCAGAATTGAAACGTTGCTTGAAATGGCACTAGCCGTGTTTGGTGACCAGATCTGAATAGCCAGGACCTTCCCCACCTTCCTCTTCCCCATCTTCTTATTGGGGATGCCAGTCTCACTGGCTTCAGACAGGAGCAGCTGAGACTCTTGTAAGAGGTATCACTATCTTCTTATTCTTGTGCCCTGTCCGTTCAACAGTCGTTGGCTATCATGTTGGCTATGCGGACTTTGTTTACTGCGGCCCGGAACAGCTCCACGGTAGACTGGCCAAACCACTGTCTCAGATTTTTCAGCCATGAGGTTCTCCTTCTTCAAGGGCCCCGTCCTCCGGCAATCTTTCCCTGCATTATGAGAAGCAGGATCTCATACTTCTCTGGATGTCTCATCACATGTCCAAGATATTGAATTTTCGGATTTTTATAGTTTTAATTACTTCCTTCTCTTTATTCATCCGAACCATATCATCTTCGTTTGTAACCCTGTCCATCCAGCTTATTTTAAGTATTCTTTTGTATCACTATAAAAAAAATTCAAAAGCTCGAAAATCACTTCTCATTCGCACTGTTCCGATACGATTATTGTTCAAAGGTAAATGATGGTACGGATGTAATCGTTTAAATAAACTTTTAAATAAAGTGTTAATGCTTCTTCAAACTTCGCAAAAATTTGTTAATGCTTATTTAATTTATACACGATCATACACTTATCCCCCATAGATTTGTTGGAAAATTTATAACAAATGAGAACGAATATAGTATAAAGGGTTAAAACACATTAAAAGTGATCGTAAAACATACGGTTATAGAAAACCTCTCAAAACGGAACATAAAATTATACTTTGTTGCTTTAAGATAACATTTTGATTAAACATATTTCTCCTTCATAATACCTACATTATGTTTGACGATGCGTGGTATTTTATAAGCGTGATTTAATGCCTACAAGATGCTATAAAATTCACAAATTTTCGAGATTATCGTAATTTATATAATCTTGAAATTTACGAGAAATATGTCAACTGCTAAATTTTTCTACATAACTTTAACATATTAGCTAAGAATTAAATATGGGAAATTTCTCATAAAAAATGTACTCAATGAAAGTGATATTAAAAGTTGAATTTGATTATAAATAGCAGTGTTTTTCAGAAAATGACAAAATATATTTATCAAGTAAAAAAAATCTCATTTGGTAAATCTTAATATCCAAAACAAAGTCGGGTTGGTTACACCATTTATAACTCGAGAACGGTTGGACCGATTTTCATGATCTTTGTCTTCGCCCCGAATATTGCGAAAAAAATAATTATCAAAATTCTTTTCCTCATTCATTTTGTATGGAACGAATTCTTATATATTGAAAGAGTTAGAATAAGAGCAGGAATATTGGTAAGTATAATATTGAGTAGTGAGTGAAAATCGTCAACTCTTTCTTACACACTAAATTTCAACAGTCGACAATGGGACAAATGGGTGAACGTATGTCTGCACCCCACCAAAGGAAAAATACAAGAATTATAATAAATCTCCATCACACGCACGAAGAAATTGAAACGAAATTCCCGTAAAAGTAAGAAAATGGAAAAGTAAGAAAATCAAAAAATATGTAAATCCGTAAACAACGCCATCTCTGATACTGACAAAAACAAAACACGGACAATTGCGCATCGATAATTGCTTCATTGTGTAATTTAATTTAATAAAAAAAATAATTCAGCGAATAAGTTAACACAACAGTTATTGATTCTGAAGCGGTACGAAGTTCACCGGGTCAGCTAGTATAATATAAAAATTGTGAAAAATCAAGATTTGGATACAAAAATAATTCACGTCTGAGATTTGAAGGGTAAGGTTTAATCCTTCAGGAATCGGACGTATTTTATTAGAAGGAAAAATATTTCCGATTTGCAATAAAATCCGAATAAATAGAATAATTGGAAATATATTCAAAATCTAAAAACTGTTTTTGAAATGATCAAATGTGCTTTCAAATTTTATTAGCAGAAATAACTTTGTAGTTTTTTAAATATATTATAATTATTATAAGTCTGAAAAATATCCCATTTTACGTTTTTTCTAACCAAAATTATTAATAATGAAAAAAAAACACACACGTATTATTAGAAAAGCGAATTATAAACGTTACAGTCATCTCACTTTTTGTGGTTACGTTTAAAATAATTCTTAAAAAATTCACGAAGTTTCATCATTCTTTTTCAAATTGCGGTCGGAAACTTTGTTTCGCAAAGGCGTACATTTGAATTATTTAGCGGTTTACCTTTTTAATATATAGTGTGTTGTTTTCTCTTTCCAACACCGTTTAGATAATATTTCTCACTGTGATAGTAAGGGACACACAATGATTTCTATGAGACCTAAGTGAACTGGGACAAATACATAATATGGTTTCCTGTAATTAAGCGAGTTTAGTTAAAAGTTATGAAAATCGTATTAGGTTATTTTTTTTTGTGAATACGCCTGGAGCCCATGGGACTAAGGTATCATCAATTGGGGTATGTTTTGAGGCTGAATGCGGTGGGGATTGGAAGGAGAGGAAGGTGGGGAAGTTCATGGCTATTTAAATCTGGTCACCAAATACGCCTAAGGCACTTCAAGCAACATTTCAGAATGGTGATTGAATTAATTAATTCCTAGTAAATTCACTAGTCTAGCCATCATTGTATAACTTCGGGAAGAGGTTTTTTTTTAAATATTCGTGTTTGTTTATGTGATAGATATAACTTTTCAGTGCACACCTTTGTTTAATTAAATGACCACGCTCACACAAAGTATTCCAGCCGTACACATCTAAGATATTATTTAAATACATATATTAGTTTTATTTATCTCATGCACTAACTACTCCAACCCTGCTCTATTTTCCATAACTTTAGTAGAAATAAAATTAATGTTCTGCAAAAAAACAAATCGTATTATTTTATAACTATACTAGCAGACCCGGCCACAGGTTGCTGTGGCTAACGAAACACAACGCCATTACTGAACCTTTATAAAATCCACACCACCCATATTCGGGTGGTGTGGATTTTATAAATATATTTCTCGGCTTTTATCTACTATAATGAGCATGTATTATAAACCTTCCTCTTGAATCACTCTATCTATTGGTGAAAACCGCATGAAAATCCGTTGCGTAGTTTTAAAGATCTATGCGCACATACATTTTAAGCGACTTCATTTTATACTATGTAATGATAATGATTTCTGAATTAGCTGTTTGCTAACAATTTTGGTGATCCTTGCAAAACTGACCTTAAAGCTTTTGCGATTTTTTTTTGAGGTTTCATAAAGATTTTTCAAACTATTTTTGAACTACCACCCGCAAATCCCCCTTTCCCCGCTAATACCCAAAAGTACTGTGCAGTAGCGACATTTACCATTCCGTTTTTTTTTTGGTACAAATAAATTTTGGCCTCACTGGGTGGCTAACCCGTGCCTGGGCCCCAATTTAACACAACAATGAGATGAAGTCATAAATAAAATACATACAGGCCGCAATTGCTATATGATACAATTGCTCATCTTCTACCAACAGAGGTAAAGAGGGGCTTATACTTTAGCTTAATCCAGTCCCACCTAAATTATTTAATAGAAATATGGGGAAACACATACATTACGTACTTAAACGACTTACAAATAATACAGAACAAAGTTATTAAAAAACTCTTCAACTATAACCCAGACACTCCCACAAAAAAACTATACCAGGAAATGAACCTTTTGAAAATAAGAACATTGTACGAATATAACATATGTTTTTTAATCTACAAAATACAAAATGGACTTATACACACAAACACAACATTTATAAAAACATCACAAGTACACGAACATTATACTAGACAACACAATAAATTGTACACAAATACTGTCAAGACTGAAGGTGGCATATTGGTCACGAGGGAGTTCATATATATAATCTCCTTCCAGATAACCTAAAAACGGAAAATGATGTAAAAACATTTAAAAAAAAACTATTAAAACTCAAAATGTTGGAACAAAATTAAAAATATTACTTCTTACTACTGTACTATATAAGCTCTGTATTTAAGTTAAGAAAGCGAAATATTATGTTTCTTTTAACTTAATAATAATTTAAAAAAATAAAAAATAACAAAGATCGCCAGCTAGTAGAGGAGCGGAGCTGGCGACACGGTATCGCTCCTAAGTAGATATGTACAAACATCACCGCTAACTATTACACATCTGCCCTGATGATGGACACTGTAACGCTGTCCGATACGTTGGCTAAAGAAGGAGGTAGCGCAACACGGCATAATATCCCAAAAACCAATAACAAAAATAATAAAGATGTTTGTTTTATAATGGTATTGTGTGTTACGCGTATATATTTTATGCTTTTATGTTAAATATTTTTTGAAATATTGCCTTTTTTGTTCTTTAATCAGTCTTTTAATTTTGCATCGGAATTTTATTTGTTTTACTCATTTTTTGTATCAAGTGAAAGATTGTTGAATACTTTTGTTGTCAGATGTCCAAACTTGTGTTTGTCGTCGGAGTTTTTGATGTTTTTTTTGTACGCTTATCTAACTAGTCTATTAGTGATAGTTCGTGTTTATTGAATTTATTTTTTTCTTCAAAAATGTGGTTAAGCAGAGCTTTAATGTATAATTGGTAATTGGCGTATGTTTAGTACGTCCAACATATTGAATATTGGTCTGCATCAGTCAGTCTATGTTCTATAACGATTATCTTTAAGATTTAGGCTAGTGGTTCAATTCCACAATTTTCTTTTTGTGTTTTTTTGATTCATTCATCCAAAGTTCACGGATTCGTGGTAGCCTGGGTGTCACAGACATAAACAGTAAGCTGGAGGAACGACAGTTGAGATGGTATGGGCACATAAGACACATGAGACCATCAGACTAGACAGTGAAGCAGGCAATGTCTATGGAGCTTCATCGACAGTCATCCAGAGGAAGACCGAAGAACTCCTGGATGACTCAATGCTCCAAAATGCCTAAGAGAAACGGCCTGGATGAAAGCGATACTCAGAACAAAAGAAATTACAACCTGAGAACGAGAAGAGCCGACCCCAATAGCCTACCTAGGCAATGAGTTGGGACAGCGCAAGGAAGAAGAAGAAGATGTTTTTTGTTTCATTCTTGACTTCCTAACAACAAAATGATTACAAAATTAAATTATTTTTTCCATCTAGTACACCACTTACGAGCAGTGGCGGCTGGCGCTCACAAAAATCGGTGGTGCGCTAAAAATCGTGAACATATACCTACCTACTCTAATTAAAATAAATTTATTTATGGAAAACATCCTAACTATTTGTAGATTAGGTCAATTCTCCGTTGTCTCTTTTGTTTTTGGCTTGCACTCTTATTTAATAATGGTCCGTGGTTATTTTTAATTTCTAATCTTTTTTCAAAGTTCAGCGCATTGCTATATAAAATCAACATTGATAACTCATTTTTTACTGTTCCCGGTTCATCCAAAAAAACGAATAACAATGGTGTTTAGACCTGCGACCTATCATAACGGGTCTCATTGTTTATGTTAGTAGTTGGTATGCTGTAGAGATAAGAGATGGTTGATGCTGAGCGGAAGATTAACTTAAAAAGAGTAGATCTTAATTTAAACACACGATATCAATAATAAAATGACACGAACGCATCCCTGATAAAGACGCTACTGAACAAACTGGTCCTTTCGACACGGTGGAAATTTTTGGATCGCCGATCGCTATTTATTTAAATTTGCAAAGGATTATACCTACCTACGATTTTGGCGCTTGAAGAATTGTGTAAGGATTCTCTTGAATTCTGTGATCGCTTTGGCAAACGCACCACTGCCCTGAATATAGGAACAAAACGTTCTGCTTCTGTCCGCGAGCGGTAATACATAGGTACCAATATTATGTATGCATTATAAATATTAGTGTGTATTGTGATTTGTGATGAGGCGTGTCGGAAATATAGTATGTTATTCGGTGATCGGGAATTTTTAGAATGGCAGAAATTTTGGGAGTGCCTTGCACCGCCGCACCTTAGGGCTGGCCGCCACTGCTTACGAGTGTAATGCAAGCCAGTCTCTTAAAAATATTGACCCAAACTTCAGTATTCACCCCGTGGTGTGCATATTTTAAAGTTTTATCTTGCGTTGCTCTCTCTTCCAAGTTACCGAACAGTTATTATCGTTGTGACAGTTTTGTCAAGGCTTTTTGGTTTTGTTATCTTAATTCCCCTTGGAAATGTAGTTATTATTCCAAAGACGTGCCTGAAAACTTCGCCACGACTTGTTCAAGAACAGATGTTCTAACACAGCATAGCATGACAAGAGGATAGTGCTAATGACGTTATTTTTGTACAAGCAGCTACCCAAATGTTAAGATTATCAGAATGAGAAGTCTTGTACTGAAACTGGATGAATAATCTATCTTACCTACAATAATAAAAATAAAAGAGACAGTTGATCTATTCGGAGAATTCTTATTCGTGTTCGATTTTCTCGAGCAAAACGCGAGCAACAAGTGATGTCGCTTACCTCAATTCACTTGCATTACGTATGTATGGAAATGGAAAATACAGAACCGAGAAAGCCTTCAATTTGAAAAAGGAATTGAAACTCGTCTCCAAGGTTTGGAGGACCAAAAAATAAATAAAATTCCAAAGCATACAGCAATTAATGTTGTCAACTGAATACGTTTTTATTGGAGATACTAAATTCAATTGCCACTTAACATGAACTAAAATGAAAACCTATACGGAAAGGCGCATGTAAATTTCTTACTTTTCGAGGCAAATAAGAAAATCTGGAGAGTTACAGGGCAATTGGCGATTCTTTCTTAAAAAACCGAAAGTGTTAGTTACCGTCAGGTCACTTGGAAAAGCTAAAATATTTTTTATTTGATTCAAGACACGAATTGTTTTTAAAAGTTCATTACCTTAATGGCAAGAAAAAAAGTTAAATAATATTAGAATAATGAAATAATTTTACTTTGTATAAACCACTTATTTGATGTGCAAATCCGACCGGTTTCGGAACAAACGTTCCTTCGTCAGGGAAAGCTTATACTAATTTGACAGTTTCGAACAATGTTTTATTATGGTAGGGGTGGAGCTGTTGCTAGATAATAATGTAGATAATAAAACATTGTTCGAAACTGTCAAATTAGTATAAGCTTTCCCTGAGGAAGGAACGTTTGTTCCGAAACCGGTCGGATTTGCACATAAAATAAGTGGTTTATACAAAGTAAAATTATTTCATTATTCTATAATGGATAACCACAAAGTAATAGCTACATTCAAAAATATAATAAATAATATTAGGTTTATTTGGTGTGCGCTTTTTTCACATAAGCTCCTCACAGGAGGCCCAGAGGAAAATAATCCTCGCGGCCTATGTCATCCTTGGGGGTGCTGTGCGGAGGAACTTTTTAGGGAAAGGAAGTTCTGGGAAGGAAAAATTCATGAGGGGTGGAATACGAATCTGGGAGTCAATGTTTCCAGGAATGACGAACGTATGAATCCATTCCTCCCATTGCGTTATAAGGCGATAGGTCGAGAGACGTAAAATGTTGAAGAAAGAGGAAAGTGTGGTCGAAAAATCCTTAAATAACGTAATTAAATGAATAAAGAAAAAATGTTGATAATACATGGTGCGGCGCAGTTGTTGATACCGAGAGCAAGGTGTTGTGAAAATGATCAAAATTGTGCAGAACTTTTATGGAATTTGATGTTTCCGGAAACCTAAACCACAAATTAAATCGTTATGTTAAACTTACGAAATGACTCATTGTTACTTTCCACGGAGTGCAACTCTTATCTATAATTTGTTCATGTTGTGATATTTAGTGTTAATTTTTTTTATATTTAAAAAACGTATTAAGGAACCAGTCCAAAATTAATGTACGAATATAATTGTTTAATAGCCTAGCTAGAATATTGTGGTGAACGTGTAGTTGAAATGCTTATTGTTATTAGTAAAAATGAAGAATTGATTACGAGAGATGGGAAGGCTGATAGAGATATTGAAAGAAGGGTGAATGCAGGTAACTCTATTAATGGAGGACTGAACGCCGTTGGCACCAACAAAAAACTCTCCAAAGACGCGAAACTAGCCGTCCATAATGGGGTACTGGTACCTACCCTGATGTATGGCAGTGAGGCATGGAACTGGCAGAGGAAGGATGAAAGTAGACTGAACTCTGTAGAAATGAGATCCCTGAGGCGTATGTGTGGTAAAACCATGTATGATCGTGTGAGAAATGTGGAAATCCGCAAAGAATGCAAGGCTGATGTAAGCGTGATGAGTAAGATCAAGAAAGGAACGCTCCGATGGTTTGGGCATGTAGAGCGAATGAACGAGGAAAGGAGTGTAAGGAGAATATATGACGCAAATGTGAATGGTAGAAGAAGTCGAGGACGCCCAAGAAAGACATGGCACGATCAAGTGAATCAAATACTTGAGTCAGGCCATGTCAAGAGTCAGAATAATAGAAGAGAATGTCTGAAACGTTGTATGAATGTAAACGAGGCAAGGAACGTGTGCCAAGACCGGGATGTTTGGCGGTCCGTCCTCTCTGCCTACCCCTGCGGAGAAACGGCGTGATGGTTAGTTAGTTAGTTAGTTAAGAAATTATGAGTTTTATTACTTTTAACTTGCTAGAACACGATTATAAATAAAAAGAAATAATAAAAGCGTGACAGGAATTCACTACCGCGTATTATAGAGAATGGAAATCTATTGAAATACGAGAGGAAGACGAATAACGTCGTCTACTTGCGAGACTTTCAAGCCGCATCTGCGCAACAAGTGCAAAGAGAAGGTTGTTAAAATATTTCGAAGGAGCTGCAACAAATGTTCCCACGTGCAGCGTTGCAAGGACAATGTGAAATGAAATACAATGGGATACAGATTTTGTGAAATGAATAAATATGTTATTAATAAGCATAAACGCCATCGTGCAAAAGGTTGTCATCAAAAATTATGTATAATATCTACCACAATATAAAAAAAAAAAATTTAGGGAAACTTGAGAAATTAGAGAAGATGCTTGAAATGTCTAAAAACCTTACTAATTAACACGGTGAAAATTTTATACACTTAATGAACAACAGTGTATGTTGTATTCACATTACATCACCTTACTTATATAAACTAAAATTTACCAAACCGGTATTCAACAGTCAAGTTGTACAGATTACTTATTGCTTTTATATTACTAGTCACATTAAACGCCATTCAATGTGCTTGGCATATATTTCTCAACTTTTCAAAATCGTTGATCGGAAAACTCTTTTGAGGCCAGGTTTGGTTTATTGAATTTTATAGGTATTTCACAGCTTTCCAAGATAAAACCACAAAAATTGCTAAAACTCACCAAACGCCAACATTTTGGTATATTTGAACACTATCTACTTAACGGATTGTTTTATTATTTTAAATTGTAGCAAATTGAGTCAATTTAAAAAAATATTAGCAATCTTTGCTGAAAAATTACACCTCGGGGTCAAAATTGACTAAAAAGGTCGAAAGTAATGTCGGTTTTTGGATTTCCGACGAAAATCAGGAGGTTGAAAATTTTTTTTTCACTGGGCCTCCGTCGTGAATAATATACCAAATTATCATAACTACCCCATTAGATGCAAGGTAAATTGTTTAAATTTACTGGACTACTTCTAATTGTTTCATGTTTACATATTGTTCAATGGACGGTTGGGTAGTTCGGTTAGTTTTTGTAATATGTTAATATTATCCTTCTGTCTTTTATGTACCTACATTAATAAACCAAAAGATAAAACCACAAAAATTGCTAAAACTCACCAAACGCCAACATTTTGGTATATTTGAACACTATCTACTTAACGGATTGTTTTATTATTTTAAATTGTAGCAAATTGAGTCAATTTAAAAAAATATTAGCAATCTTTGCTGAAAAATTACACCTCGGGGTCAAAATTGACTAAAAAGGTCGAAAGTAATGTCGGTTTTTGGATTTCCGACGAAAATCAGGAGGTTGAAAATTTTTTTTTCACTGGGCCTCCTTCGTGAATAATATACCAAATTATCATAACTACCCCATTAGATGCAAGGTAAAATGTTTAAATTTACTGGACTACTTCTAATTGTTTCATGTTTACATATTGTTCAATGGACGGTTGGGTAGTTCGGTTAGTTTTTGTAATATGTTAATATTATCCTTCTGTCTTTTATGTACCTACATTAATAAACTAAAATATAAATGAAATAGGTCCCAAAATAAAGTTTATATTTGATCGGCTCAATGCGTAAACGCAACACATCTGAGGGGCGCGGGGCGCTTGTAAATGTGTACAGCTCGGCTTTTGTATTCAATTGCATTGGAGCTTTTCTCTGGAGCAGACCGTGCATTGTGTATGCGAGAACTGTACAAAAATAGTGATTGGGCGACTAAAGCGCGGAGCAACATAAAAGATGCACAAAGTATTGAGTTCATCTGGAAATGGGTTCAAAAGTTTGAAGAGACCGGTTCAACAATGAATAAAGCGGAGTGCAACGAACCCGAAACGCAAGTATCAAAAACCTCTGCATTCATCTAAAGTTCCATCTGGGCTGCAATTTTTTTCTTGTGGGAATATCTCAAATCAAAAGTTTACGCCAAAAAACCGAGCTCTATTGAACAAGATCGAACAAAACCGAGTTCTCTAGAACAACTCAGATACAAGAAAATATATTATTGGACTCGAAATAATAGCCATCAAGTAGTCGATGTGCTAAGCCGTCCTAATGAATTTTGCTCTTACTTTTTTTAAACAAAATTTCCTAAAATGTATATTTTTATCAATATATATTAGAAAATAAAGTGTACTCCAATATGCATGACGCTAAAACACAGTCCCAGTAATAAGGTAAGGGAGTTATATGGTGTGGTAGCCCTCTATCCCTCATCCATGAAGGAGGTATGTTTTTTCCTAAAGGGCGTGCTTTTGAAGATATAAGGGTTGGAAGTTTCACCCTCTATACATTTATAGAACAGCCTAGAACATTCGAGAGTATTCGAGAGCATTAAATAACATTCCAGAACATCTCGGAACATTCTGGAATGTTCGGGAATGATCTGCAACTTTTGGGAACATCCCGGAATATCCACGATCATTGTGGAATATTCCGGAACACTTTCGAATGTTGTAGAATGTTCTGGAAAATTGTGAACCATCCGAAGCCTTTTTTGAATGGATGGGGCTACTCATTGATAGGGGTATATAAAGCAAGATCTGTCGTGGGTTCGAACGTCGAATCTGGGTGGAAAAAAAGTTTTCTTGATGAACGGCTCCCTTTTGTTTATATCGCCAAATTAAATATGAACTTTCTTTTGGGACACCCTATATTATGGAGTGTGCTAGCGGAGTATGGACTCCGTTCCAAACTAAATACATAAATATTCTGAAGCAAATCCAGAACTTATCCGAGGTTCATAGACCATATGGACTTTCTTGAGGTAACAAATAGATTTAGCCCAGAAACCAAGCGTTATGCAAATCTTGCAATTATAAATAGTTTTAAAATGGTACATTACACCACTGATAATCTATTCCTCTTTAAATGCTATGGCCTATACGCTAATAAAAACTTCGGTCGTAGTTGTTAGCACGACTTGTTTAAGTTACCACACGGTTGAACAGATATTCTAGCACATCAAAGCGAAATGTTGATGTTGAAGAAATTTCTAAAACAGTGTATATATACTTATAATTAATTATTCTTTAAAAAAAATTATGGTTAGAGTTTTTCACTGCCAAAAGTGTGATTGCGATTTTTTTTGGGGTTTTATTCCGTGTTGCCATCGTTGTACACCAACCTTTTGGACCGCAGTACAGTTATCATCAGGGCAGATGTGCAATGTGTGACATTAAGCATCTGCCATAACGATGGACACTTTAATGCTATCCGAAACATTGGCTAAAGAAGGAGGTAGTGCAACACGGCATAAAGCCCCAAAAATAAATGATGATAATTCTTTAAATAACCTTTTAAAACCTTTTTGCATACCAACCTTAGCAAATATCATAAAGTTAAAAAAATAAATCAAATATTGTATATGGGTGATTAATAAGTCATACCATAACTTAAATAAAAATAATGTAGTTGAAATTAATAGATTACTTCGTTTTTACCACTTTTATTGTTTATAAAACCGACATGTTTCGTCAGCAAAGCTGACTTCTTCAGGGTTTTGACAGAACTAATTTAAAAATAGACATATATATAGGTAATAGAGAAAAATAATCGACATAAACAATAATAAAATTAGAAAGAAAATGATGTTTAAGGGACGAGGGGCAATATAGAACAATTAAAAAAATTTAAAAGGGGAATAGATTTAATAATGGGTCATTTAAAAACAATTTTTGATTATTAATAATATTTAAATTTGCATTAACACTCTTTCTAATCTCTAAAATTTCTAATTTGTCCAACTGAATGCCATTGACATTACAATGAATTAATTCTATTCCACTGTTAAAATTAAAGGTATGACTAGTTTCTATTAAATGGTTGGCAAACTCCGAGAAACTATTATTATTTAAAGCTTTCATATGCTCTTTAATCCTTATTTCAAAGTTTCTCGAAGTTTTACCTATATAAAAGAAATCACAATCATTACATTTCAATTTATAAATTCCAGATTTTTTCATTTTGGAATCTCTATCTTTATTATTAACAATATAATTTTTAAGTTAATTATTTGCATAAAATACAGGAAGAATTTCATTTGGTACATTCTTTGTCAAGGCATTAGAGATTTTATTATTGAAATACATAATTTTCTTCCATTTTTTCCCTTCCTGATCCTTTTGTACAGGATAGATATATGATTTACGGAATTTATTCTTATATTTTTTATTGAGAATGTTTTCAATTAAATTGGTGTTGTATCCATTATTAATAGCAATTCGTTTAATAACATTGAGTTCTATTGAAAAATTATTGGGAGATAGGGGTACATTGACTAATCTATGAATCATAGAATGGAAAGCTGACATTTTTTGAGAAATTGGATGATTTGAAGTGTTGTGGATTACAATGTCTGTGTATGTATCTTTACGAAAAATGTTAAATTCAAATTTATTATTAATTATTGAAATATTTAAATCCAAAAAGTTTATACTCGAATTTTGCCCAATCTCTACAGTAAATTTTATGTTTTTATGGAGTTTGTTTAAGAAATTAAGAAAAATATTAAGTTGTCTCAATGTACCTGTCCAAACACAGAATAAATAATAAATAATAAATAAAAATAATGTACTTGCATTTTGGGGTGAAACTTATAAAAAAACACACAACCACTTTACATAGCATAAAAATTATATTAAGTACAATTCTTTTTAAACTTCTCATACCATTATCAAAACGTCTGTTAAAGAATTTAAAGTCAGAAAACTAAATACATTATATTTCCACCATGCAAGATACTATTCTAAATAAAACTGTACTGTAATAGAAAACTCGGACATACTCGTACATCGATTCTCTTAACTCCAAAATATAAAAAAAACAATGGTGCTATTCAATTTTAAATGCCTAAAAGCAAAGTTCTCTAAAACATTATCAGAAATAAAAAATATGAACTGAATACTTTGATGAGTAAATAAAGAAATAACGAACATAATAAGTCGCCCCCGTATACACAAACCTAGCTTTTTAACGGTGGTACGTCTCATATATAACAATATTGTGAAAATATTACTATTTTGGGGGTTATGTGTTTATTGTGTAAGTGTGTAGATGGCAAAGCGAATAAGTAAGACGATTCAATACTTACAAGTTTATTAACACTATTTACAGACACATAAATCTCCAATTTAAATATATGCAATAATAAAGTAATGTGAAGGGCGAACAAATATTAAAGACCAGCGACTCCTGACCGAGAGTTAAAGCAGAATGAATCGATAGTTTTTGATGCAAGGAGGCCAGTTGCTTGAGGAAAGGTCTGCATCCAATTGGCGCCTGAGGGACCAATCGGGGGGCCGGACGATGCAGATCAGTGTCCTTTGTTCGTCCTCCACACTATGTAAATCGATCGTCTAGTTGATTAGTCGGAAATCTCTAAATACTCAAATCAATATTCGAATGCTCACCATAAATCAAACATTAAAGAGTACTAAGTAAGCCAGATGAAGTGCGTATTGCTTACGAACCGTGTTGGTTTTTTCTACAATCTCTCTCTATGGTTTCAATCCTGGGATTGGTTTGCAGCAATTTCCTCTATTCTTCTCTTCCATTCTTCCCTGTCTTGTGCAGCTCTTTTGAAGCCTGCATATGATGAGCAGCGCACGTCCACCAGCAGGTCCTCCAGGTATTCTCGGCGTGGGCGTCCCCTAGAGTTTGTCCCCTCGGTCATACCCTCCATTATGGCATGCAAGAGGCCTTCTTGACGTATTACATGGCCGATCCATCTTGCACGCCTTTCGGACAAGGTCCTGAGCAGGTGCCTTCCTCCTTCGATTCTTTGGAGAATCTCCTAATTTGTAATGTGGTCTCTCCAGAAAATTCCTAATAGTCTTCTATAGGACCACATCTCAAAAGCCTCTAGTCTCCGTTTATCTCTTTCGGATAGGCACCATGTTTCGCAGCCGTACATCAAGATACTACATACATATGTCTTGATGAGGAGTATTCTCAATTTTTACAATAAAAGAGGTTAAAACTAAATATTTTATTATTTTTGAAATATTATTTGTACGTGCCTGTGTTTTACGTATTAACTATGCTATAAAATAACACCGGGAGGCATAACGGTCCGGTTCTTTAGTATGACTTTTGAAATATCTTACTAGTGGCATGGAAAACATTTTTTTTTACATGAGATCCACACAGGAGGCCCTGAGGAACATAATTTCCCTCAGGGCCTATGTCATCTTTATGCTCACCTATGATGCTGTGTGGAGGGTTTTTTTTAAGGAAAAGAAGGAGAGGAGAGTTCTGGGAAGGAAAAGGGTTTAAGGTGTGGGTAGGAATCTCGGGTTCAGTATGTCCTGGTCATCCGCCTCTAAGACCTAGACAAACCTCACCCCATGAACCCGGGCACCCCTGCTAAATCACCAAACGTAGAGAACCACTTGGGGTGACCTACGGCAGAGGTGTTGGTTATCCAATAAAGGTTCCCGGGGCGGCGGTACCCATCCCGCCTCCCAAACTAAAGAATTTGGGAGGCTGTTGTGACGCTGTGTTATGAAGCAGTGTTAAAATTATTATCTTTATATTTTAAAATATGAACACTGCTTGTAGGGGCGTGTAAATAGCCCCTGACACGAGGGAATGACTACCCTATGTAAATTAACGAAAATTGAATTCTTCCCTATGTGACACAAAAACAGTTGACCCAGCAATTTCAAATTCCAAAGTGAAAACAAACAATACTCACTCAGAGAATGCAGCTAATTGGCGATGTCCAACACAAAAGACACTTCTTTTCATTTAAAAAAATATCAAGGCGGTATTGCATAATCTTAACAGATGTTTCGCACAGCAAGGAAGTTTCAACAATGAATAAATTTGCATATTAATGATACGTGCCAAATTTTGTACAACAATAATTCAAGTATTGGATGAATTATTCTTATGACTGACTGGGAGAGACATCTCTTGGCCTTTTACTGACACTCCCGTCAGAAGTAATTGCCTGATTCACAAAGGTAAGGAAACGCATGAATATACTGCATCTCAAGTCACATAGGTAAATTCAATACAATACAAAAACCACAGATGGCGCCCTCATGGTCTCATAGCATAAATTATTAATTGATTAAGAAAATGGATCCAAATATATTTATGGCGCGTATCCACTGCTTTATAACCTTGATCCGTAGCAGCACGATCTAAGTACCCGTTTAATTATTGACTACGGTTTTTTTTTCAACGAGAGGACGGGCAATACCGAGGTTACAGGGGGCGTTAGTTTTCCGGTTCCGGCGAAGAAAAGAGAAACTCACTCTCGCTTCGATGATGTTTGGGAGACATCATAGCTGGGCCAGTCAATTGGAATTTTAATGTTAATATATATATATATATTAAAAAGGGATGTAATGTTTAAAAACAAACGGGTGCCGTGTTACTAAAGTTCAATCAAAATCAAAATCAATCAAAATCAAAATCAAAAAATATTTATTGTAAAATGAAAGTTACAAAAGGTGTAGCTTATGGGTAGACCCCATTTCTTCCAGCTAACCACATTTATTTAATTACAATGTTTATACAATATTCTTTGTTTTATTATAATTACAATGTTTATACAGATAAAATAACAATATACCAATGAAAAAATAAAAAAAAAAATACAAATATATATACCAATAAAAATAGGCGTTTCATTTACGTGAGGTATTCACTCAACGTGTAGTGACATTTATTAACAAGGAAAGTGTTTAGTGACGATTTGAATTTGTGTGTATCTTGTATTTGTTTGATGTTATGTGGAAGGTTGTTATATACTTTAATGGCCATGTAGTATGGTCCTTTTTGGAATATTGTTTTGTTTGCTTTTGGTATTAGTAAGTTTTCTGTGAGCCTTGTAGCGTATTTATGTGTTGAGTTTTTTAGTGGGAAATTTTCTGTAGATGATCGCACTAACATGCATAACTCCATTATATATATGTCTGTGACTGTCAGAATTTTCAGATTTTTAAACATAGGTCTACATGAATCTAAACAACCAGAGTTTGTAATTTTTCTTATGCATCTCTTTTGTATGATGAAGACATCTTTGGCGTTTACCGAGTTTCCCCAAAAAATAATACCGTATTTTATTATTGAATATACATAACCATAGTATGCGGCTATTACTGATTCGGTGTTCAATATTTTTCTCAAGGTACCCAGAACATAAGAAAAACTACTGATATTTGCTTTTTTTTTTTTTTTTTTTTTTTTTTACATTAACTCCACACAGGAGGCCCTGAGGAAAATAATTTCCCTCAGGGCCTATGTCATCTGGGATGCTGTGTGGAGGGTCTTTTTGAGGAGAGGAAGGAATGAACATTGGTCTTGAAGAGACCCATGTTGTAGGAAGGAGGAAACACAGAGGCCGGCAAATCATTCCACAGCCGAGCTGTTGAACACAAGAACGAGTCGAAGAAACGACCCGTTCTCATGTGACAAATGTCAACCGTGTACAAATGTTGGGCACGCGTTTGGCGTGTTTCCCGACTATGCACCGGTGCCGAAGGGATCAATGATGCTAGTTCCTCGGAGCATCTTCCATTGTAATACCGGTAGAACAAGGATAGCATTCCCACCCGACGCCTGTGCTCTAAAGATTGCAATCCGTCTGTTAAGATGGGAGAATCTATCAAACGGACCGCCCGTTTCTGCACAGAGTCGAGGGTATTTTTCAGGTATTTTGGAGCTCCAGACCAGAGATGGCTGCCAAATTCAACCGTGGGGCGTACTTGTGATTTGTACAAGGTTAGCAGTTGTGTACTATTAAAGTATCTGCGGGCCCTTATTTTGCTACAATTTTTGAGACATGTTCTTTCCAGTTTATGTTTACATCTAATTCTATTCCCAGTAGTGAACAGGTTTGGGAAGGTTCGATAATATTATTATTAATGTTTACATTTATATTTATTGGTGTAGCTTGCACTGGACAAAATTTTAAAATTTGGGTTTTGTTTGTGTTGAGTGATAGATGTTGCGATAACAGCCAGTTTGCTATTAATTGGCAAGTCTCGTTAACTTGTTTGTTAAATTCGTCAACGTCTCCATTACATTCAAACAACAAAGCTGTGTCATCAGCGAACATTGAACATTCTGTGCCAGCAATTATTGGAAGTTCGTTTATATAGATAAGGAAGAGGAGAGGCCCAAGAATGCTTCCTTGTGGCACACCCTTGTTTATTTTTCTCCATTTGGATTCTACCATGTACTGGACCCTTTTTTCATCGATATTTGAAATTTGAACTTTCTGCTGACGATTTTTTAAGTACGATTCAAACCATTTTAATGCTAATCCTCTAATACCTACATGTTCAAGTTTAATTAGAAGAAGCTCATGATCAACATTGTCGAATGCTTTTGAGAGGTCGAGAAAGATACCTACGGTTTTTTTACTAACATTAATATTTTCTAGAATTTTGTTCAAAAAATTGAATACTGCCTGTGTTGTTGAACGGCCTTTACGGAATCCAAATTGTTGTGGACATATTATCTCAAAGTTTTCGAGAAAGTTATAAATGCGATTGTACATGGCTCTTTCAAATATTTTTGAAAAGTTTGGTAATAAGGATATCGGTCTGTAGTTTGAGATTTCCTGTTTAGAACCCTTCTTATACAAAGGTACAATAATAGATTGTTTTAATTGTTCTGGGAAGGTTCCTGATTCGAAAGATTTGTTAATTAATATTTCCAACGGGTAACTTAACGCTTCTGCACATGCTTTTATAATTTTTATAGGGATTTTGTCAGTGCCAACACTGCTTTTATTTTTCAGTTTTACGATGATTTTAATAATTTCCTCCCTGTTTACAGGCGTTATGAAGAATGATCGCGACTGTTTGTTTTCGACTGTTTTGGCAGATTGTGGATGTAGAGATGTGTTTTGTGGTGTTGGCGGTGGTGCAAAGAAAATGTTAAATTCATTTGCAATGTTTTTTGGTTCTGATACCAGGGTATCATTGATTTTAAGACAGATTTTTGGTTTACTTTTAGAATTAGAATTATTTGAGTTCTCTTTTATTATGTTCCACGATGTTTTGGTTTTATTTTGCGCGTTTTGAATTCGTTTACTATTATAATTCCGTTTAGCTACCTGTTTTACTTTACTAAGAATTTTTTTGTAATGTTTGTAATTGTTTATGATTGTGAGGTCATTTGTGTTTTTTTGTTTCATGTACAGATGTCTTTTTTGTCTAATAGATATCTTAATACCAGTCGTTACCCAATTTATTTTGCGTTTTTGGGGATATTTATACAGTTTAAATGGGAAACAAAGCTTCATACCATTATTTATTTCATTAATGAAGTATTCGTAGCTATCATTAATGGATTCAAAGGATTTCAGTGGTTCCCAACATATACATGATAAGTAATTGTTAAAAATGTTAGTGTTTTCTGTGTTAAATAATTGTTTTTTTGTATACCACGTTTGGTTTATATTATATTCTGTTTTTACGTGCATTAACTGTGCCATGTGATCTGATACAGCTAATTCTGTGACTTCCCATGTGTAAGAGCTTTTTGGTATATTTGTACCTATATGATCAATTATACTTTTTTTGTTTCCTTGTATACGAGTAGGTTTATCAATAATCAAGCGTATGTTGTGAGATTTTAATGTGTTTTTGAGTGAGTCTGCGTTTTTGTTCTTGTAGCTTGTATCAATATTTAAGTCACCGCAGAGTATTATTTGTTTTTTGTTGTTTTTGCAAATTTTGTTTAGTAAAAGTTCAAGTTGTTCAAAAAAAATATTAATATCAGAGTCATTATAGTAAATTGTACAAATTATCATTTTAAGTTTTGGAATTTCAATACCAACACATTCAAATACAAATTCTTTTGTTATTTGTTTAACAAATTCTAGTTCTTTAAATATAATGTTTTCGTTTAAGTAAATGGAGACACCTCCATGAATATGACTCTCTCGACAAAAAATCGAACCTAATTTGTAACCATTAAAATTGATAGATGTCGTTTCGTCCTTTTGTAGCCAGTGTTCGCTAACACAAAGTACATCGATATTTTTTTCATATAGAATGTTTTCTAATTCTAAGATTTTATTTCGAATGCATTGCACGTTTTGATGCATTATATTGAAGGTGGATTTGATGTCGTCAGGTTTAGGAGTACGTGTATTATTCATAAAAAAATAGTTTGTTTTTTCGGATAAGGTGAGTTCCTGTCATCTCGGGTTTGTGTAGGAATGGATGAATGAATATATTTTGGGTTTTTTTCTGATGGATGTGGGTGCTCAAAATTGTAGACTGATATTTTATTGATCTCATTTTTTATATGCGCCCTTGTTAAGCTCATCATTTTGATAATTGTATGGCTATTCATTTTTTCATAAAAAATGGGCCCACTAAATTTACAATAATTTTTGAATTCGAAGATGTGAGATATAATCTCAGAATTCAGTTTATAGATGTTTAAATAGTTGTTTTTAGTAACTGGATGTATTAGAACATTAGTATGGGCTAGTTGTCGTAGGGTGTAGTACAAGTTGCTTAGAAAGTTTTTAGGGGATGTCTCATTTTCTCCGGCTATTAAAATTACAAAATCATTTCGAATACGAAATTCCATCCTACTCGAATACGAAAAATCATTGTGCAACGGTAACGGTAAAGTTTAATGTACCGATATTGTCTATCCGCGGTGTCCGGACGATTCATTGCAATATATCATGGCGATCGGTTATTTAATTGCATTGCACCGATCACGCTTGCGGGTACCTGCCGAATGTCGAATGTAAGATCGATTCCTTCATTGCACGGAGTACCCTGGACACGCGCTCCGCTGGGTGATAATAAGAACAACGCGAGCCGTAATACGTCGGAAGAGTCCCTCGTGCTCCCTGGCGCGCCCTGTACCCTCGCTGGAAGGGAATTCCATTTGGCCCTAATTCGGATGACGATCGGGCATCGTCTCCAGAAATCCACAATACATGAAGGAGGTCCTGCCTTGCCGCGGAGGAGACTGAAGGATGTCGATCGGGCTGGCCATCCGGTTCATCCTGGCCATCCTGTTGTGATGAGATGCGGATCGATTAGGAAGTGTAGGGAACATTAGTTAGATTAGATTGTATTCGGTCCTTGGGGTGAGTGACACTGTTATATTTGTTATCATTTGCTTTCGGTACAATACACGTTAAATATTTTAATTTCCAAAGTGAAACCTATGTTTTATTCAAATACCCGAATAAGCTGGAGACCTTATTTCATGCCCCGCCTTGAGTTGGAGTGTATGCTCTACCTGCCACGAACATAAATCTGCAACCGCAGATTTTTGGCGCTCAAGTCCGAAAAGTTTGTGGTAAAAACCTGATGCTAGATAAACATACCTATCTATACACCCCCTTGTATTTTTGAGCGTAGCAAATGTCACCCAAAGTAACATTATACCTAGCAATTGGCCCCCCACATAATATTTACATATAGCAGCTGTTTAACACACTTCAAAATTGATTTGGAGGTGTTTACCTGATAGAGGGTCCACTCTTAAGTATAACTGCACACTCAACTCAAATTTTCAATTATCGGGGTTGTCTGACTAATCAACTGGACGATCTACATTTTAACATATTTTCTACAAATGATGTAACTATGTATATTTTATTTTAATAAATATATTTAAAAAAAAAAATTAGAGTTTGCAATTCACACGCGGTAGAAGAGAACCTTCAGAAAACAAATGTAGAAAAGAGTGGGGGAGACTACGAAGCACTTTTTTATCAATGTAAAGGATGATTTCTTCGGAGTCGCTAGATGTCGCTTTCTTTCGTGTTTTCTTTTGCCCGTTCATTTCTGCAGTGGTTTGAAGAATATTTATATTGTTTTGAATTTCGTAGGATTCAATCCTTGGTCCGCTAAATGTCTCGCCGCTGAGGTTCGTCAGACGCTTTATACTAGTACATCAAAGGAGACTTGTGTGGGACAGTATATTCATCGTTTTATATTGAAACCGAGTACCCGTGAATTAAACACATATTTTATTGCTATCTTATTCTCTCGCAGGCTAAACCCAATGGATGTACGTTTTTGTCTCTTTTTAGTGTGGCTATTTTTCGTTCCATCGAGTTTCAAATCACAATGGTGCTAAAGAAGTTTTGATTAAAAAAAATACTATCTACACCGATCCACAGATACCGTGACAACCTTTATATTTACTTTTAGTAAGAAGTCTACTATCTTGGACAATTCGAACACTTTACTACCTGTTTGACGCTAAAAGCATTTATAGCTATAGCCTGTAGCCATACCACGAGCCGCTAGTAGACAGAGGCCTTAGGGGAATAAGGCATAAGGCTCTCGCGCTGCCGTACATCGTACCCTAAGTCTACGTGATCGATTCACCGCCGGCCCAATGGGATTACCGAGCTTGGTTCTCGGTGCAAGTAGCGCAGGAACGGCGGTACATGTTTGGGAACGGGACGTGTAGACACTACGTAATGGATGGGGCCGGAAATAACCTGGAAGCGGCACACAAACACCCTTACACACTTAAGTAAATTTAGATGTAATTGGTTTACAGGTTCTATACATGAGCTACGAAATTCTTGTAAAAACCGGATATACAGTAAGTCATATAGGGTCTGTCAGGACAAAACGCAACATACCATGTGTACCGCGTTTCATCTAAGTTAATTATGTTTCCATCGTCTCTCTCCTCCCTCCAACCCCCTCCACCCCTTCCACCCACCCCCTCCCGCATTTATTTTAAGTACTCCTCTAATAATTTGAATCGAATGAAGAATTACAGTCGTAGATATCTTACTAATCGTGCCACCTTTTTTTAATACAAATTTCATAATACCAGAGTTCTGAGCTATAGCCCATATGTTATTCTGATGTATGAGGCATATTATTGTAAAGTTTCATTAAAATCCATCCAGTAGTTTTTGCGTGAAAGAGTAACAAACACACATCCATACAAACTTTCGCCTTTATAATATTAGTAGGTTGCTTTAATTAAATACTGCGAGTAGAACATATTTTTGGGTTTGAAGTAATCGAGTATTGTGGAAAATTAAATTCTTTTGAAAATAATCGTAAAACATATATTTGGGTATGCATTTGCAAAATAAAATAAAACACGCTTTTTGGCCATGTTTAAAAAAAAACTAATAACAAATTTAAATTTTTCAATAGATTTGTTTGATAGATTTTGTTGGTTACAATTTTTTACACATCTTTTTTTTTATAGTGATACCTCACAAGAGTCTCAGTTGCTCCCGCCTGGAGCCAGTGAGACTATTGCATCCCCAATTGGGGTATGTTGTGAGGCTGAAAGTAGTGGGGAGGGGAAGGAGATGCGGAAGAGGAAGGGGGGGAAGTATCTGGCTATTCAGATCTGGTCACCAAACACGGCTAATGCCATTTCAAGTAACGTTTCAATTCTGAATGGTGGTCTTACACCAGGGCGATACTGAGAGTATCTTCCACTCTGGAACGTGCCGCAAAAATACTATATTATTTTAAATGAATAAATTGTGAAATAACACAAATTAATCAAACAAAATTTATTTGCCACGCCGGGATTCGATCCCGCGACCTTCGGAATGCTAGTCAAGAGCCTTACCGCTGGACTACGCCGGCCGTCGACATATACCTACTGTTTAGTAATACTGAAGAAAGGTCACTGCTCAGCTGTACAAACGCTAATTAAAATTACACCTGACAACTGTTTCGCCTTCCGAAGGCATTATTTTACCGCGGTGAAGCTACTTACTATGATGATCTATTTAAATTACTTCCATGAGGGTGCTTACCGAGGCCCTTATTGATTTCCGAGTAAATTGTCTGCAATTATCTGTAAAGTTTTCCTAAAAACATTACATATATTAAAACATTTTTATCTTTTATTTTACGTTTCATCACCATTAACACCATCATATTTTAGCCCAAAGATATGTATTTACCATATTTTTAATCCGTCAGGCTAATTTTATCGCTTTTGGGAACTGCTATGTCTCCATTACTAGTGAGAAATACGATCTAAATTATGATGGAAAGATTTTATTTTTTATTTTTTTATTTATTTAATATAGTTATATAATTGTACAGTGGAGTTATAGAAATTACATAGCGGTACAGAAATTATTTAAACATTGCAATCTCACCAAAGAAGAAGCTAGTTCTTGTGCTTGATGAGCGAGTTACACTAACTATAACTGAAATAGAACAACATTATGTAATAAGTAAGTATATAATAGGATAAATTAAGACTTCTGGATCATCTATATGTGTAGGTGTACATACATAGGATACGGTTACATACTAAGATATTGTGCACTTAGGAGAAAATCTAAATAAAATAGAGATGAATATGTATTAAAAATAAATAGAAAGAAAGAGAAAAACAGGTAATTATTTAGTTAATTATTCCTGATGAAGTGTAGCTTCAGTTTGAGTTTCAGTTTATTGATATCTTTGGTTTTTTTTTATTTCAATGGTTGTTGAAAAACTTTATTCCTAAATATTGTTTTGCATTAGTTTGGTATTAAATTTTGGTGTTTTGATGTTGTCTTCATATCTTTTTGATTGGTGAGTTTCAAATTTCTTCATGATATTATGTTTGTAAATTTGGATAATTGCATTTTTCTTGAAGATATTCTCAACTCGAGGCACCGTGAAATCTGCGAAAAGCGTTTCTGTTGGATAAGTGGAGGGTTTCTTTAGGATTACTTTAATGATTAGTTTCTGGATCACTTTGACAGGGGTTAGAATATTGTTGTATGACCCCCCCCCCATTCAATTATTCCATATTGAATTAAAGACTGGATTAGTGCATAGTATACTCTTTTTAGATTGTTGAGTTTTAAAATATTTCTTAATCTTATGAATATATATATATAGATAAAAAATCATCTTTTTTATATTCAAATCTAAAAGGTATCCACATAAAAATTAAAATGTATATTTCTATAAAACTATAGTTTCCGACCGCAATTTGAAAAGAAAATAATATATCTTTGTGATTTTTTTTAATGAAATTATGTTTACAGAAAACAAGAAAAAACGATTGCGCTTTAGACCACACGACTGAAGTAAAACTTCACTAGCTTAACTTAACTTAACCCTCTCAACTTCCGTTCACCTCGCCCGACCGTTCGCCTCGCCCGATCACACTTTTCATAACGCTCTCGAGACGCCTTCACCAGCTTACTCCCCAAGTCAAGCGTGCATAAAGGCCCGACCGTTCGCCTCGCCTGATCACACTTTTCGTAACGCTCTCGTCACGCATTCACCAGCTTACTCCCCAAGTCAAGCGTGCGTGAAGGCCCGACCGTTCGCCTCGTCTGATCACACTTTTCGTAACTCTCTCGTCACGCATTCACCAGCTTACTCCCCAAGTCAAGCGTGCATAAAGGCCCGACCGTTCGCCTCGCCTGATCACACTTTTCGTAACGCTCTCGTCACGCATTCACCAGCTTACTCCCCAAGTCAAGCGTGCGTAAAGAAGTTTTACTTCAAAAAGTGAGGTGACGTTATAACGATATCAAACGATCAAAAGTTTCTCTATTATGTGTGTGTTTTTTTAAATTTTAATAATGTGTTAATTTTATTTGGAAATAAAAACATAAGTTGAGCCATTTTTTTTATATTTGCAATCAAAAATTTTGTACAAAAAATTATATGTTCATCTCTAATAATAATTTTTTTTTAGCGTATTTCATCAACTTACAAAAACAGTTTTTAATGTTCGGATATGTTTAAAAATGTTCCATTTATTTGGATATTATCGCAAAGCGGAAATAATCTACCCTTCTGACAGAAAATGCCATAGATCTGAGGCGTTAAAACCATTCACCTTATTAAGAACGGCAAAAAAATAATCAATTCAGAACGACGCGTTACAAAGGTTTGTAATATTTGAAAGAAAAAAAAAAAACAAACAAAAAATTGAAGTTATCTACGTTTGAGGAACCTTCATAACATATTTATACCTCGGTTCTATGCCCCAGGCCACGCGGAATAGATTGTTCCTTGAACCCAGAAAACCGCTCTCTGATTTAAAACTTCATATTGCCCATATTGCGTCTCTGATACCATTCACCTATTTTTTAAAATTTCAGAGGGTTTTTTTCATATATTATGTTTACCATCAAATAAGAACGTTGACATGATTGAAAAGCAAAAAATAAACGGAAAAAGGTTTCTGTTTTCTGATTTTTTTTGTTTTTACTACAATATAATGAGACGTAAGATTCATAGCATGTAATCTCAATTTAACATAGTTGGATTTAACCAGAACAAAACGTACGTATTGAAAAACAAACTCTGTTATACACCACTTATGAATTAAACATATATGTTCACAGTGGACAGCAACAGAAAGGGCGATTCGTTTCCTTTTGTTTGCTTTGCTGTTTGCTCCCTGAGGCGACAAATTTCTACTCGTCTATATAACTCCATGTATCTTCAATACCCAAAACAATTTTTTACATATTATTCCTGTCAGTTCATTATTGGATATTATTAGTGTCCGACCGAAACAAGTCTTTCTAGCGAAACCGAAACCGAAACTTTTTAGACAAGTTAAAAATCTATTATATGCTGAAATTTGGCTTATTTTTTTACACTTACAGATAGTTAACACGTGTTAAATTAAATATAAAAACAATAATTGAAGTATGTAAAAAAAAATATTTATTTTATATTACTTCTACAAAACAGACAAAAATTAACAAAACATGTTCTTTTCTTTTTGTTCTTTTTATTTCATCAATTTTCTTTCTTTTTTGTACAAATACAAATCATGTTCCATTTTACCCATAATAATTTGACTGTCCTAAAACGGGAATACTCCTAGTTGGGCAGTCAAAAAAATTAATAAATTATGTATATACATGTGTAATCTTGTACTAAATAAACAAACAAATAAATAAATAAATAAAAAAATGTTAACTACTTCTTGGAACCAAAAATTATTAATAATCAACCCTTACTTTATAAAGGAACGACCTCATTAATTTATTGATATACTAAAATTTTAAACGCATTTACAATCACAACATTTTTATTACACGTGTAAAATTAAATAAAAAACAATAATTTAAGTATGTGAAAAAATTTTAATTTGTTTTTTTGATATTATGTCTATAAAACAAACAAAAATTGTAACACATAAACTCACAACACAATTTCACCGGACCGATCGGCGAAGTCAGCTGATGATGGCGGGTGACACTTGTCGGGTTGAAACTGAAACTGATGCCAAAACTAGATTTTTTTGCCGAAAATTGCCGAAACCGAAACCGAACCTTCGGTTGGTCACTAGATATTATTTTATAGGTCGGCAATTTTTTCAAAGCTTAGGTGTGGAAACGGACACCAGGAGAAATTGTTTAACGTTGAGTTATTTTTCGAGAAGTTAGAATGAAAAAACATTTTTCATATTGTAAACCAATAATGCCATCACCTATCAAAAATGTTAGCCGTTTAGAAGTAAATAATTAACCATATTCATTTCATGAATAATCCAATTAACGGTTTCAACTAGGTATGTGTACCTCAATAGAAAATATAATAATAGTCATGACAAGAAACTAACACCGCTTACAAAGTGGCCACCTCTATTAAATCCAGTGGGAGCGTGTAATAAAATGATTCAATTGTAATGAACTTATCGACCCTTTGTGTACTTTAATCGAATATCGAGCCCGAGCAAAGAGAGAACCTCGAATATCGAGCAAAGAGCATGATATTGGATAGACGGATTAATTTATAGGCTTCGTTGATATAGAATAGACTAGATAACGTTTTTTGAGCCCACTTAAAATAGGACTTCATTAGTTCTTCATTATCATTACATAGTATAAAATGAAGTCGCTCAAAATGTATGTGCGCGTTAATCTTTTAAACTGCGCAACGGATTTTCATACGGATTTCACCAATAGATAGAGTGATTGAAGAGGAATGTTTATATGTATAATCAGTATAATACATGTAAATTACATTAGAGAAAAGCCGAGAAATTCAAAGAAAACATATTTTTGTGCGATTTAAAACGGCTGGCGGGCCGTACTATAGTCACTTCTGAAATTCGTTCTACGGAAGAAATTGGAAAATAGATGTCCTAGAGTAAGTAGGTATTTGATTTGAATTATTTTATTTGATGAAGTCGCTCAAAATGTATGTGCGCATAGATCTTTTAAACTACGCAACGGATATTCATGCGGTTTTCACCAATAGATAGAGTGATTCGAGAGGAAGGTTTATATGTATAAAAACATGCATATTATAGTAGAGAAAAGTCGAGAAATTCTAATATTCAATTTAGGCAGCGGGCAGCTGGCAAGCGGGTGGTGTGGATTTTATAAAGGTTGGATAATGGCGTTGTGTTTCGTTAGCCACAGCAACTTGTGGCCGGGTCTGCTAGTATAAATATAAAACAATCAGAGTGTGCAATTCGCACGCGATAGAAGTGAAGCCTTCAGAAAATTAAAGAAGATAAGAGTGGGGAGGCTACGAAACAAAGCACAAATAGGAGACCGATTATGCTATCTCAATCTCTTGAATGTATGTGTTTGTCTCATTTTAGTGTAGCTATTTTTCGTTTCATTGCATTTCAAATCACAACGTTGTTAAACCACTATCGCGATCACGCAAAATAAATAAAAATGCCTCGATTGCTCGCGTTTTGCCAGAAAATCATATTTTTTAATTTTTCACCAACATTAAAAAAATCATTCGAATTTTAACATGAATACATAAAAACTTATTAAAGTGCTATATAGCCAATGAATTAACCTGTATTTTATCGTTTATTTCATATTTGTAGTATTTGTAAAAAAAATATAAAAAAATCGAAAAGTTTGTAACCGCGCGAATCATGTGTGTTGTTACTTTAAAACTGCCGTGAAGGGTAATTATTTGAGTCAATAAAAATTTTCAATTTCTGTGTGTTGTCTGTGGTATTCTTGATAATGTAAGGTGCGTATCTATGGAAAAGGTACTTAATTTTAACCGTAAACAGCTGATCAAAAATTCGACGTATAAAAAATATTTAAAAAATGTATTTTTAGAATCGTTCTAAAATAGTCTACGCTTTTCGGATTTACGACATCTACGGTCATAATATATAAAACATTTCAATAGCTTCGTTTTAAAATAAATAGCTGGCCGGAGAAATGTTTTAAGCGACCTCCGTAGTCCAGTGGGTAAGACTCTTGACTCGCAGTCCGGAGGTCGCGGGTTCGAACCCGGCATGCGCAAATAAATTTTATTTGATTAATTTGTGTTATTTCACAATTAATTCATTTCAAATAATATAAAGTATATTTGCGGCATGTTCCAGAGTTGAAGATACTATCACTATCGCCCTGGTGTAAGACCACCATTCAGAATTGAAACGTTGCTTGAAAATGGCTTTAGCCGTGTTTGGTGACCAGATCTGAATAGCCAGGTACTTCCCAACCTTCCTCTTCCCCACCTCCTTCCCCTCCCTACTACCTTCAGCCTCACAACATACCCCAATTGGGGATGCCATAGTCTCACTGGCTCCAGACGGGAGCAGTTGAGATTCTTGTGCGGTATTCACTGTAAAAAAAAAATAATAATAACAATAAATGTTTGACGAATGGTAGGAAAATGTAGTCCTATTTTGTACCGCTACCATTCGTGGAAAAATAAAAGTCCATGATCAAGGTGCTACCCCGCCGTCGGTTCCTCATTGCGGTTTTCATATGAAAAAGCTGAGGAATCGGCATCGGGATACACTCCAAGTCTTACGAGGGCTTGATATTAATAAAGCTAGTGGGCCTGACGGAATACCTGCCCTGGTATTACAGAGGTGCGCTGCAGAAATAGCTCCAGTTTTGACGAAGCTTTTCAAAATGTCCCTGTGGAATGTGGAACCCTCATTGTTCTACATATAAAGCAAATATAGAAAGAGTTCAGAAAAAGTTTATGAAATATGTCTCTTATCGCGTGCGAAATGATGAAAACTATGTCCCCGTAAACCTTAAATCTCTTGATCAACGCCGAGATATCAGAGACCTATTAATGCTCTATAAGATTATTCATAACTTCATTGATAGCCCGTACTTACTACAAAATATTCATTTCAGATGTCCATTAAGAGTTACTCGATCTCCAGATACCTTTTATATCCCTAAGAGCAAGACAAATTATCTTGAAAATGTATTTGTAAGAAGAAGCTGTAGCACATTTAACAGATTATGCCCAAATATCGATGTGTTTAATACAAACCTTGATAAATTCACAGCATGCATAAAAAAATAACACTATTGATGCCACATGTTTAACTAATAACTTAATATTTCATTGATTTCTGTATTTCTCTTTTTTATTTTTAGTATCACCACATTTTCTCTCCAACTTTTTGCAGTTGGAATTCAAATAAAATCACTTCCTGAAATATATTATTTATATCAATCAAAATTTAAATGTAAACCCTTGAAAAACCTCAGTTATTATGTAGATATAAGTAAGAAGATACACTTTATCAGAATTACTTATATCAGCTATAGGTATTGTGTGTTTTTGCATTACGGTTCTAAATAATTTGTCGTTATTTTATTGGTCTATGACATACTTATTTTTATCACTGTCATTTATGAATTTTGTACAGACTGTTTATAACGCTAATAAATAAAATAAAAATAAAAGAAGTCTGGCTTTGTGCCCTCTGGTTGGAAAAAAAGTGACCATTCACCCTATTCCAAAGAAGGTCAAAAAAAATATTAAAAAAATGTCAAATAAATGGTCAATTTTTCAACCATAAACATAATAAAGAATTAAAGACCGTTCTAATTTAAAAATCAAGGAAAAATATATATTTACAAAAAAATTATGACATTTTAGGTACATATCCGGCAGAAAAATATGCATTTTTTTATTTTTTTTTTAAGTTTTCTTTATTCTTTGAATTTTTTTTTTTACAAATGTTGGGGATTTTTCGACCACCATGCTAGGCACATGCCCGTGTTGTGGTGGTCGATTTTTTATACAGTAAACAGTAAAACATATGCAATGTAAAGAATGTGTGAGAGTATTAAGAAAATATATACATAAATAATATAATAATAAAGAATATTATATAATACAAAATAGTATAAAAGAATTTAATTTAAAAGATTTACGAGTATAAAATCAGAGAGAGTACTTAATGGTAAGCAAATGAGGAAGGATTTTTATGTTGAAAATCTACATTATTTAACACCAATTTTTGTACAATTAAATGTTGGGCTTTATTCTTCAAGTCCGGCGAATTACATTGAACAGCTGTACAGTAAGTATGTAGTATATAGTATAGTTGTTCATGTTTCAGTCCGGCGAATACTAAATTATAATTATTGTTACCATGGTTATTGCTGGGAAGTAAGTTTTAAGTGAATAGTCTAAAAGTATTTAAACTTTCAGCTAATTATATTTTTAGTAATTACGTATAGTTCTTTACAGACAAAAAACTTTTTTTGGTGGTATATAATCTATTATCAATTTTATTTATAAAATGTAACTAAAACTTGAATACACAGTTTCGTCGTGGAGCTGGTGAAATAAAACCAAGAAACAAAGAACAAAAAAATTCATGTCATTGATTGCATTTTTTATTCTGGGGTTAGGTGTTGAACCTTTGTTTCAACAAAAAAAAACTTCGCATTGGTTGGAAAAACCGAAAAAAAGAGATTTGAGCGCTTTCCGTATGATTTTGCTCTTCAACATTTTGGGAACCCAATGAGCACGCAATTTCCAAACGCCGCAGACTTATTGACGTCAGGAATCAAAATTGCGATTTTACGAACTTCAACACAATGAAGGTCGCACTGAAGCCGCTACCAAGCCGGATCACCGCTCGATTTTAGGGGAAAGTCTGAGCTATTCGCTAGAATCTGAGAAATAATGTTTACGTCGCCGAAAATAAGGAACGGTCTTTAATTCTTGGAAACCTTATGTATAAAATTTTTTTGAATTCCTACGAGTATATCTAAACAAATAATCAAAAATAAACAAAAAAAATGGATATTTTATTTTTATTTTAACTTTATGAGTAAAACCTTGAATTGTAATATATAATTAAATGAAGTCAATACAAGCGAAACTCACAAAAATCAGAAAAAGATATTGACACCTCTGGGAATTGAACCCAGGACCTCTTGCTTCCCGGGCAAACGCGCTAACCACTGCGCCACGGTGCCATTTTATGGTGACATCTCTGGGAACTGTGGCGCAGTGGTTAGCGCGTTTGCCCGGGAAGCAAGAGGTCCTGGGTTCAATTCTCAGGGGTGTCAATATCTTTTTCTGATTTTTCTATTTCCAGATTTTCGATTGAGTTTCGCTTGTATTATCTTCATTTAATTAAATAAAAAAATGGATGTATATCGAAATATTTTTGATCATGTATGACCAATCTAACCAACGCTTGCACCTAAACTCGATTGAAGCCTTTGGGCTTTCGGAATACACTTCCGGAAGCCGGCCTAGCCATTGGTATTATCCATCGAAAGTGCAAAAATGCGGACACCAAAGGCTAGCTGGTCGGGATACCAAACGGGATTGCCTTAGCCCTTCACTCCACCGGTGAACTCTAATTACTGCAGTGGAATATTGATTGGGTTGCTGGATGCATGGGAGATCACTGATTTACTCGAACATCATTTAAAAAAAATCATCGATATATATTTTTGGGTGAAGCTACCACCCGGGTGGGTAGCGTTGTGAGACAGGTTAAGACCTAAAAAAATATTTCAACAAGTTTTTAAGCCCTCCAAATAAAATTGCTCTGCCCTGCAAATAATACTGGCTCTGTAAGAACACGCCAGAAGATACCTACTGCCTACATCGCGTAAGGCGCCGTCAGTACATGCCGCCCGAACCATGTGACATTTCGGGAAACACATCGAAAGGCCTCGACTCAACGGCCCACAGTGATTCGTTTCACACAAGCTAGACGCTAATAAGTCACTTTTGAATTCCCAAACAATGACGTCATGGCGACATTACCAGATAGACAGGATAATAAATGCATTCTTAATTGGGGTGATTAGTGCACGCATTTACTAATACCAGAGGCCTAAAGTCGGATAATGCGTTTTGAAATTATCATTTGCATTTATTCGCTCGTTGCAGCTCGACGTTTAAAATTGTGTACTTCGTTTGAAAAGTGTTTTTTTCGGTTCTGTAAAATGAAGGCTACTTTGGAAGGTATGTTTTAAAGTTTTTTCTTAATACTTTAGTGTAAATAATTTTAGTTGTTTTTTAAATAATAAATAAGTTTTGTGTTTTTTTTTGGCTTAAAAAATGTTAAATTTCTATCTTCTCGAGAGTTTATCTGAGAGAGTATATCAAAATCGCAAAAAAAAAATTTTTTTTTAAATAGTGCAACTAATATTCTATTCATATCAGTTTCGATATTAACCCACACCAATCCACATTATTAATATTTTTTCATTTTACAGGAACCACATACGAGATTTCCAGGCTGGAATTGTTCGTGACATGGAAGAGTTTGCCGAAGAAAAAAAAGGCTGGAGGGAATGTTTAACAAAATTTAAAGTACATTTGAACTTGATAAGCTCAGTGCAAGTGGTGAAAAAGAGTGAAAAAACCAAATAAGGCTTATACAGGGTGTCCGGTGGCAGAATTAGGTTTTAAATTTCGAATTTCTCTGTAACGGCTAAGCGGACGAGCGGGGAGGGGGCCGCGTTAGCTTTGTCGTTCGTGCGGATTATTTTGTCACGATTAGTCACCATGTCTTGACATGATTAGAAGCCTATTTCAAGGCTAACGATTCGTGTGCAATTGCGCGTCGAAGATTTAGTACGCGTTATAGTATTCGACGTTTACGTGATGCCCCAAGTGAAGATTTGATTCGATCATGGGCAATGGGTTCCGGGCAAAATGTTCGGTGGCAAACGACTCACGGCCGCGGCCCAGGAGGACGTCGAGAACAAATGAAAACATCGAACTCGTGACGAACAGTTTGCGCGATAATCCGCGTCAGTCCGTGCGCAAGACGGCGGCTATCCTAGGGCTTTCAAAAACTATTGTGCACGAAATATTGAAGAAGGACCTTAAATTTCATCCTTTTAAGATTCAAATTGTGCAAGCGCTTAAACCTAATGATTACAATTTACCTAAATTTTCCTGCGAGACAATGTTAGAGCGATTTCGTACGGTAAACACTATCTTTTGGAGTGATGAAGCCCATTTTCATTTAAATGGAAGTGTAAATAAGCGGAATTGTCGTTATTGGTCACCTAAAGGACAGAACCCACGTTTAAAATATCAACAGCCACTTCACAGTCCCAAAGTGACTGTTTGGTGTGCATTGTCTAGCAGTGGAATAATCGGACCTTATTTTTTTGAAAATCGTCGAAGGCAAGTCATTCCTGTGAACGGGGATTCTTATCGAGGAATGCTTAACAATTATTTTTTGCCAAAAATGAGAGAACATCCTGCCTCCAATTCACACACATGGTTCCAGCAAGATGGCGCCACGCCTCACACTGCTAGAGAGACGATGGCGCTACTTCGTGATTTGTTCCCTAAAAAAATGATTAGCCGTTTCGGTGACTTCCCCTGGCCAAGGGGGTCACCAGATCTCACTCCTATGATCTTTTTTCTGTGGGGGTGAGATTAACGATCTTGGTATTATTTTCGATTCCAAATTTAACTTTCTTCCACATATAACTACAGTAACCAATAAAGGATTAAAAATGCTAGGTTTCATTCTTCGAAATGGCAGAGACTTTCATAATATCTCTACATTAAAAATCCTATATTCCTCTCTAGTTCGAAGTCAAGTCGAATATAATTCTTCTATTTGGTCCCCTCACTACAAAATCCACTCCGATTCCATTGAAAAAATTCAGCATAAATTCTTAAGATTCATTAACTATAAACTTGGTCTACCAATAGAATCAATAAATTACAATCACTTGTTGAAAGAATTAATCTTACTCAAACTTTCAGATAGAAGACTTATTTCCGACTTGACTTTTATTTTTAAAATTGTTAATGGTATTATAGACAGTCCTGATTTATTAAACCTAATTACCTTCCACATACCTACTAGAACTACTCGATCCAAAATTCTTTTTAATTGCAACAAAAATATCAGGACTGAGTCATTTAGATACTCGCTTATACCTAGATTGCATGCAGTTGGCAATGCTTTCTCAGAAGTAGTAGATGTGTTCAACTGCACTGAATACAGTTATAAGAAGGCTATAATATCATACCTCAATCACATTAATTAATGTTAGGTATAAAAGTATTCGTCTTCACAGCGTCTATATCATACTCTATAGATTCCAAACTACTTACTTCATTTATATCAACTATCAGACAGACTAGTAAATGTATAATTTTTTGTCAAAATTATTAAGTATTTTTAAACAAAGGATTTATTATTGATTCTCTAACTGACAGCCCTGAAAAGCAGAACTAATTAGCAGTACTTTTAGTGTCATAGTCATTTCAAACTGCAGTAATTTCAACTGAAGGTAACAATAATATCATTATACTAAGTTACTCCATTTTAGCCAAATCCTAGAATCCAACAATATGTACAAATAAAAGTAAAGTAGGTATATTATACTTGTTGTTGAGAATTATTCTAAGTCACCTTTATTTACATATTTTTACTCTGCATAAACATTTTTGTATCCTATTACTAAATTTTAGTTGTTATCATACATATGTACTTTGTCTAATGTACATTTTTATCGTTGTAATTACCCTCCTGTGTACCACTGTGTATCATGTATCACTGTATTGTAATGGCCATTTTATGGCGTTGAAATAAATAAATAAATAAATAAAAGTAAAGTGTATGAAACCGACCCCGCGACCATCTCTGCACTAAAAGAAAATATCATCCGCGAAGTTAATGGTATACCGATGTCACTTCTCCAGCGAGTGGCACGAAATACTGAGGCCAGATCCCAAGAGTGTGTCCGACGTGATGGTCTACATTTAGACGAAATAATTTTTAAGAAATAAAATCCGCACTTCTCCTCTTTGAAACAGTTATAGAAATAAATGTTTATCTTAATTGCTTTATTTTTTATTTAAGTTTTAAATCCTAATTCTTCCACCGTACACCCTGTATCTTTGAAAATAAGCCTTAATTTGAGCGTAATTTTAGAGCGGAGTCAGGCAAGGGGGAAATATGTCTCCAACTCTATTTAATGTGTACATTAACGACCTCTTACAAGAGTTGAACGATAAACGAATCGGTTGTCATATCTGCGGACAAGGAAGTAACAACATTAATTACGCCGATGACATGGTGCTGCTTGCACCTTCGATTAAAGCGATGAGACGACTTGTGCAAATATGCGAAGAGTACGCAAACTCTCATAACCTGTTGTACAATTCTAAAAAGTCAGTCATCGTCGCTTTCAAACACAATAAGGAGCCATCACATATTCCTCCAATATATCTAGAAGGAAATGAACTGCTTGTGGCCTCACAGGTTAAGTATCTGGGACATATCCTAACCGAAGACATGAAGGATATAGAAGATATGGAACGACAAAGAAGAGCAATTAACATACGGGCCGGAATGCTCTCAAGGCGGTTCTACCACTGTAGCGAAGATGTCAGAAAATCATTATTCAAGACATACTGTACTGCCCTGTATACGTCTGAACTGTGGACACAATACCCAGCAGCGCAATGGGACAAACTGAGAGTGTGCTACAATAACGCATACAGGCAACTTATGCAACTACCGAGGTTCTGCAGTGCCTCCACGATGTTTACCGAGGGGAGGGTGCACTCATTCCCAGCCTTACTTCGCCACCGACTAGCCAGCTTCTGGAGCAGGATACGAACTTCAACCAATATCATTGTCGTGGCTGCATCCGAGTGGCTCAGCTCCCCAATAAATGAGCGATGGATGCAGATGATGAGGCGACCTCCATGATGGACGATCCCAAAATATCTTTTTATCTTTTATTTTTAATTCTGTCTACTTATTATTTATTTTAATTTTACGTTTATTTTTTGTTATTTGTGTGATGAATTTTGTTTTCATTTTATGTTTTAATTAGGTACTTACCTAATATTTTAACTTTTTTTTTCTTTTATAGTTGTTTATGTAATATGGCAGACTGGGATTGCACTACCCTCCCAGTCCTGCTGGAATAAAAACTTAAATAAAATAAAATAAATAAATAAATTAGCAATTTATTACACTCAAAATACACTTTTTTTTACTTTTTACATATAATTGTTTTATTATAAACCTCAAATTTTCTATTAACACATTATTTATAAATTATAAAAAAAAAGAAAAAAGTTAATTATTTTTAACACTAATTTTCATAAAATTAGTGTTGACTACACCTCAATAGAGGGTTAAAAATAATTTAATCATGTGTAAGAGTTTTTAGCGTCTAGCATGTATGAAACGAATCACTGTGCGGCCGTTCATCACTACGGCAGCAGAACTTTCCAGCACTTTCTTCGCTTTGCGTGTATACGCAATATTACCAGGCGCTCTGGGTAGCTATTCTACCGGTCGGCTCAAGTTCAGTTCAAGCCTCCATTTTGTTAAGTTCAGTTAAGTTCTCCCCGAAGAACGGAGATCTTCACCGCCGCAGCATCCTGAACACCATCACGAAGCAACACCGAGCAACACTCACTGCACCACCGTCACTCCGCAACGCATCGACCTTCGCTACGTAGCTACAATAAAGACTGACTCACTACTACGACTGACTACCTCTCATTTCACCACCTGTCTCTGCCGATCCGGAGTCCGCTCCCTCATATTTTATAAAGCTTACATATTATATTCCGATCACTGCTCAAACCTCAGTCGAAACTTTTTTTTTAAATTTAAAAAGACATTTGAAAATAGACGTATTGCAGTAAAAAACTTCCCTTTTAACCGTTTGATTTTATTTTATTCGGCATTAACCGTGTACATTTTGCTTTGAATTATTTTGTTTTACAATGTACCACACAACTCAAACGCTACCGGTTTCGATTCATTCGTGTAGTTTAATAGCTTTTTAAAATATATTTGAAAAACAATAACAATTCAGAGTTGATGTGTTGGAAACTGGCCATTACTGCAAAAAAGAAAACGATGCAAGTGTGCAGTTCACACACGGTACAAGAGAAATCTTCATAAAACTAAAGTAGACAAGAGTGGGGAGACTATGAAGCACCGCACAAAGACGAGCCGCTTATTACATCTCATTCTCACCTGTGGATGTATGGGTTTGTCTCTTTTTGGTGTCGCTTTTTCATTTCATCGAGTTTCAAATCACAACTGTGCTAAAGAAGTTTTCACTCCAAAAAACTATGTATAAACTATAAGTTTATCTACTGGTATACGTATTTTAAACTGACCGCCTTAGGAACTTTAGAAATTAAAAAAAATATTAAATAAATTAACATAAATAAATCCTGATAAACACCTTTGCTAATGATGTATCCTTGTTTTGAGTCCTCCCACTCCACCCTCCAAATATCCCCATCCACCATCACCGTCTCACTGCATCTAATAATATCTCTACTTCTGGTTGGTATTAATTCTTTGTTATTTCCATGAAACTTCTTGAGCACCATTGTGATTTGAAATTCGATGAAACGAGAACGATACTAAAAAGAGACAAATATGTACATCTATAGGGTTTAGCCTGCGAGAGAATGAGATACAATCATAGACATATGAATATTAATAGACCTGCCCTAAGCGATAAAAGCGTATTATTTCCCCCTCCCCATACCGGTTCCATTGGAACCGGCTGGGATCGAGTATGGCTTCGCGTGAATCTAAAAAATGTGATGTCATCATTTTTCTGCGAGCCAGCCTCGAGCACTCATCAGTGCATTTTACGAAATAACACGGCAATAATAGTGGCTTGTGTTTTGAAAACGTGTAAAAATAGAAGTGAAAAAGAGAATAAACCCAATTGTCGTATTACATTCCATAGGAAAGCATTACTTTACTTTATTATAAGCTTATTCAGATCACATAATATGGTCGTTTTTGTAACACACACTATCACTCGAGACACATGGCGTGTACTCGTCGCTGTTTTGTGGGGTAAGTAAATTATGAAACATTTGTAAAAGTGTCTTAACTAAATACGTCAACAAAATATTGGACTATGAAAATAGGCGAACATTACTTTGCTGTATTTGGAATTTGTAAATTTGTTCATTTCGCGGCGAGCAATTCGCGCTCCCATGAAAAAGGTGTATTCATTAAAGAGCAGAGTTTACTTTTAAGAACTAAATGGTGATATTATAATGCGAAATGCCCATATACTCTCAGATTGAGTTATTGACGAATCACGTATCACCGAATTCATCTTCCCGCTCTGCATCCCGCTGTAGTTGGTTTCTTCCCCTCACCTTTATGTTCTGGTCTATTAATATTCATATGTCTATTGATACAATGAAACCTTAGCGCATTGGCCGCTTTGCTTATAAGCTCACTTTTCAAGGTTCCTGTTTGTTGTTTGAGATTGTGTGGGTGAAGGATTCACTTCTACCACGTGTGAACTGCGCTCGAATTTTTTTGTGTTAACCATAGACATCCAAATTTAATAGACCAGAAGATACAGATGAGCGGTAAAACCAAACTATGGAGGGTGAAGAGGGAAAAGATGACTGTGATTCGTTAAAAAATCAATCTGACAGTATATAGGCATCTCGCATTACAATATCACCATTTAGCTCTTAAAAGCAAAATCTGCTTTTTAATGAATAGACCTTTTTACACGGGAGCGCGAATTGCCCGCCACGTTGTTATCATATTTGCGTAGACGAAATCGGCAAAGGAAAGTTCGCCCTTTTTCACACGGGAATATATTGTTGCCGTGTTTAGTTAAGATACTTTTACAAATGTTTCATAATTTACTTACCCGTGTAATCAGCGACGAGCTTACTGGAGAAACGCCCACATTCGCTACGTTCACATATCTCTCTCTCTGGTTTCAATCCTGGGATTGGTTTGCAGCAATTTCATCTATTCGTTTCTTCCACTCTTCCCTGTCTTGTGCGGCTCTTTTGAAGTCTGCATATGATAAGCATCGCACGTCCACCAGCAGGTCCTCCAGGTACTCTCGGCGTGGGCGTCCCCTAGCGTTTGTCTCCTCGGTCATACCCTCCATTATGGCATACAAGAGGCCTTCTTGTCTTATTGCATGGCCGATCCATCTTGCGCGCCTTTCGGACAAGATCCTGAGCAGGTACCTTCCTCCTTCGATTCTTTGGAGAACCTCCTCATTTGTGATGTGGTCTCTCCAGGAAATTCCTAGTAGTCTTCTGTAGGACCACATCTCAAAAGCCTCTAGTCACCGTTTATCTCTTTCGGATAAGCACCATGTTTCGCAGCCGTACATCAAGATACTCCATGCATAGGTCTTGATGAGGAGTATTCTCAGTTTCAGATCTATATTATTCGATTCTATTATTTTCGACCTTTTATTGAATGCAAGCCTAGCCTGGTGTATACGGCTGTCGACCTCGCTCTTCAATATTACAGATATTGTTGTTTTCAGTGCAAACGCAACCTTGTGAAAAAATAAAAAAAAAGCAAATGAATATCACCCGAAGCAGGAAATTAACACCGGAATTCCGGAATACCGGTCGATTTCGTGCATTTTTCAAAACCGGAATTCAACTACCGTTAATACCGGAATAATAGAATGATTGTTGTTTTTTAAATTCCGTGAATTTTCCAGCTGCGATGTAAAACCAAAGATATTAAAAGTATTTTTTATTTAGAGAAACAAAGACCGATTATGTTTCATTATTGGCTATTAGTATTAATCAGGTAAAATGTTGTTGATGTAATGGGACGGTCGATCTAAGAGCGAGGTCAACAGCCGTATACACCAGGCTAGGCTTGCATTCAATATAAGGTCGAAAATAATAGAATCGAATAATATAGACCTGAAACTGAGAATACTCCTCATCAAGATCTATGTATGGAGTATCTTGATGTACGGCTGCGAAACATGGTGCCTATCCGAAAGAGATAAACGGAGACTAGAGGATTTTGAGATGTGGTCCTATAGAAGACTACTAGGAATTTCCTGGAGAGACCACATCACAAATGAGGAGGTTCTTCAAAGAATCGAAGGAGGAAGGCACCTGCTCAGGACCTTGTCCGAAAGGCGCGCAAGATGGATCGGCCATTCAATAAGACAAGAAGGCCTCTTGCATGCCATAATGGAGGGTATGACCGAGGGGACAAATGCTAGGGGACGCCCACGCCGAGAGTACCTGGAGGACCTGCTGGTGGACGTGCGCTGCTTATCATATGCAGACTTCAAAAGAGCCGCACAAGACAGGGAAGAGTGGAAGAAACGAATAGATGAAATTGCTGCAAACCAATCCCAGGATTGAAACCAGAGAGAGAGAGAGTAATGATTATTAATTTATTCTATACTTGACACACTTAAATTTGCAGTCGGTAGCGTAGAGATTTTAGATACAGCAGCTAAATTAATATCAAAAATACCATGAAAGTCTTAACATTAAGCAACTCTTACAAAAAAATTGTCTTAAGTGTATTGATTTAAATTTTGCGAGTGACAAATATATATATATGTATTTAAATTAACATTATTTCCACACAGTTGGCACTGAGGAAAAAAAATCCCTCAGTACCAGGGGTGTTGGTTACCCAATAAATGGTTCTCGGGGCGGCGGTACTCCTACCCGCCTCCCAAATTCAAAGTAGGTTAAATATTATAGGTGCATGATTTATTCCTTTATTTATTTCAGATTTAAAAACATAAGTATACAGTAAGTGCCTATACATAATGAGTATAGCTACATAATCATCATACCGAATTTTGTACGTAATCATTCTACATAAAATCTGTGATCATTCTACTTAAGAGCGTTTAACCAGCCAGCGGACGAAAATCCACATTTCGTCGAAAGTTGTTCTTCCGATCGTGCAGGGCGGTTACAATGAGAAAGATTGATTATTCTCCGTACCAGCTTTTTTAAATTATAACTCAATATCGAATTTATTTCAATCCAAATTAGCTTTAATTTATACCTTCATCCAAAAATGCTGAAAGACGTGATGATAAAACTATTAAAATAGTGTACTTTTTGTAGTTATTTTTTAATTATAAGTATTAATCATTTTTCAATAATGTCTAAATTTAATAAGAATGTTAAAAAAATCTGAAATATATTAGTTTGTAAGTGCGCAAATAAATACACAAATGGACCAATTTTCGTCAAGAAACACATGTACATACATATTTTTTAATGATTTTATTGAAACTAAAATTAAAATTCTAATACATAACTTTGCTAGATAATGTATTGATTTATTTTACTGCATGATTACATTATTTGAAATGGGTGTTGTATAATACAAAAACTTTTTTGAAAATTTAACAAATCTGCCAACGACCTATGGAATAACCTTATTATACTAAAAATTAAAAAAAATTCTAAAAATTTATTACATAACTATGCTAGATAAAAGAACAATCTTTCGAAATCCATTTATAATTTTTTGTGGAAAAGAGTCAATACGTCTAAAAACTTTTTTGAAAATGATGTATTTCCGGCTTTCTCTGGTAATGCCCTCTTAAATCTGTAATCATTCTACTTAAATCTGTAAGCATTCTATTAAATCTGTAATCATTCTACTTAAATCTGTAAGCATTCTATTAAATCTGTAATCATTCTACTTAAATCTGTAAGCATTCTATTAAATCTGTAATCATTCTACTTAAATCTGTAAGCATTCTATTAAATCTGCAATCATTCTACTTAAATCTGTAAGCATTCTATTAAATCTGTAATCATTCTACTTAAATCTGTAAGCATTCTATTAAATCTGTAATCATTCTACTTAAATCTGTAATCACTCTACATAAATCTGTAATCATTCTACTTAAACCTGTAATCATTCTCCGTAAATCCGAAACCATTCTATTAAGTCTGTATCATTCTACTTAAATCTGTAATCATTCTAGATAAATCTGTAATCATTCTACTTAAATCTGTAAACATTCTACTTAAATCAGTAATCATTCTACTTAAAGCTATATTAATTTTTCTTAAGTCTGTAATCATTCTACTTAAATCTGTAATCATTTTTCGTAAATCTATAATCATTCTACTTAAAACTGTTATCATTCTCCTTAAATTTGTTATTATACTACATAAATCTTTAATCATTTAGTTAAATCCGTAATCAATCTACTTAAATCTGTAATCATTATTCTTAAATCTGTAATCATTCTACTTAAATCTGTAATCATCATACATAAATGTGTACGTGATCGAATAATTTACATAAAATAAATTCACATTTAACACTTTTCATCATACAAATAACTCAAATATTACGGTAACGCCGCGCTCGGCTTTTTTAATGGCTTTTCACCCCAAAGGAGTGTTCTGGCCAGTATCAAGTGAATGATTTTGTGAGTGTAATTTTGGGTTAATATTTACAAATTTGGTTTTAATAACAAGAAACTATCTACAATATATAATAATACTATACAATTAATAATAATAATACGCTAAATTCTTACAATACGAAATGATTTTAATTACATATAACAAGTGGAAGTAACAGGAAATTAATAAATATGTTGATATAATGTATTCTTTTTCTTCTTCTTGTGCCCTGTCAGTTCAACGGACGTTGGCTATCATGTTAGCTATGCAGACTTTATTTACTGCGGCCCGGAACAGCTCAACGGTAGACTGAACAAACAACTGTCTCAGGTTTTTCAGCCATAAGGTTCTCCTTCTTCCAGTGCCCCGTGTTCCGCCAATCTTTCCCTGCATTACGAGATGCAAGATCTCATACTTCTCTGAATGTCTCATCACATGTCCAAGATATTGAAGTTTTCGGATTTTTATAGTTTTATTAACTTCTTTTTCTTTATTTATCCGAACCATAACATCTTCATTCAATTCGTAAACCTGTACATCCAGCTTATTTTAAATATTCTTCTGTAGATGCACATCTCGAATGCCTCAAGTCGCCTAATTAGTTCTTCAGTAAGCATCCATGCTTCCATTCCATAAAATAATCTTGAAAACACATAGAATCTGACCATTCGCATTCGTAATCCAAGGTTGAGATCATGATCGCAGAACATCTTTTTCATGCGGATAAACTTTGCACGAGCTTGTTTATTTTTTACGCATAATTTATTATGTATAAAAATAAACTAAATAAATAAATATACGAAACTAAACTTACATTTACTAATTGATGCTGTTAATATTCAGGAAATTAGACAAGACTTTACAAGCGCGTTTATCCACAGAAGATAACAGGCATGAAATTGAAACAAATTTAACGAACTAAGTAATTGAAAGGTTATCATCACCAAAATACTTTGTGTGTCTACAACTTCGGTTCATTGAACTCTTGAACTATTGCTTTGAAATTAAGTTTCATTTTCTAAATTCGAAAGTTCGTTGGAACAAATTTAGACAAGCGATAAAGTACACCTACCTGTGATATAATGCTTTTGTTGAGAATTCGGACTATCCAGTGATTTAATCTCCTATTATATAAAAATGTATCGGTGAATGTGTTGCTAAGCGTATTACTTTCGAACGACTGCACCAAATTGGATAATAATTTTTTTGTGTGTTCGTTATTGTCAGGACAAGGCTTTTATAAAACTTTCGATGCGCTCTGGCATTATGAAATTTGTATAAAAAAGTTGCTATTGGTGGCGCGCGAGTTTTGAAAACTGAATGTATGGAAAGCGAGAGGGAGAGAAAGATAAGGGAGGTGGGGAGGGGAGGGGGGTGGGGGAAGAGGGAGGGGGACGGGGGCGGGGGGGGGAGGGGGGGGGGAGGTGGAGGAGGCGGAGTGGGAACCCCCCTTACACCATGCGACCGAAGCCGCGTGAAAAAAACTAGTAGGTAAATTAATAATAATCTTTAAATGCTCCATTACATGCTGGTAGTTTTTCTGCCCATAATATTTTTTTCTAATTCTTTTTTGAAATTGATGTTTTTCAGAGATGTGTTCTTTTATCACCCTGGTAAAAGAGCGCTATTTAGATTCGAAATATTGCTTGAAATGGTTTTAACCGTGTTCAGAAACCAGAAACAAGCACTTCCCAACCTTCTTCTTCGCCATTTTCCCAACCTTCTTCTTCCCCATCAATATCAATCTCTTCAGCCTCACAATACGCCATTATTTGAGATGTCACAGTCTCAACTGGATCCGGGCATTTTGGACACTTGTGGGGTATCAACATAAAAAGCACGGTCTCGAACCTGTGTACTTAGTACCAAATTTCTGGTCTTGACCGCACTGACGTAGTAGTAATCAATTTGAACTAGAGCATTTCATTCCAGTCTAACATCCGATTGTCACTCATCAATCAATACATCACTTCCGCTTCCTGACTGCTTCGACGGTCCCAATTTTCGGATTACTTCCGGTAATAGGTTGGATTATTTGACTGCCCAGCAGAAACAAGGATTTTACATCGACAATTTTTAAAATTGTTTATATTATGTTACCGCACAACTGCTCACAACCGTTTGGAGCCAGGGAGACTATGGCATCCCCAATCGGGATATGTTGTGAGACTGAAGAAAGCAGGGAGAAGAAGGAGACCAGGTAAATGAAGGCAGGAAAGTACCTGGCTATTCAAACCTGATTACTAAACATGCCTAAAACCATTTCGAGCAACGTTTCAGTTCTGAATGGTAGTCTTTCACCAGGGTGATGATATTTATTTATTTTATTTATTTATTATTTAAACGCCCGTACATAGTGACACGTACCTTTCTCAGTTAGCAGAGAAATTCCGTTTGCATGAGCTCTCATCATCATCTCAGGGTCCTGCGTGGGATAAAAAGAAAGCTACTATCTGATGTAAATAAAAGAACTCACATTAAACAAAATGTACTTGTTATTATTGATAAGCAAAAACATAATCTACATAAATACCTTTGTAAACTCAAAAAAATGTAGAGAGAGAGAGAGAGAGATAATTCAGTTATTTTAGTAGAATCCACTCCAAATGATCATTCGTAGCTTGCCATAGTTAAAATGGCGCACCTCTTCTAACCTCAGCGACAAGGGCTCCAGATAGCTGGAGAAGAGCCCCAGAGCTGCCGCTTCGCATGTCCATGACACAGTGAAGCATCCAAGATTCCAGTCCATCCACAAAGGCCCGCTGATCACAATGCGTCCAATGGCCATCTTTGAGCATTGAAAGGATATAACCCACAGTTCTAGATTGTTGATGTCATTTTAGAAGCGCCTGCAATCTTCATCAAAGTTGTCCTCGGTGATATTGGATTGTACGTGGCTGTAAACACGCCCGACCAAAACATCAATGTATCAAGCTGTGATCAGTAAATTCCAATGGCTATTTATCGGTGGGTTGTTTGCCGCGAAATTACGAGCGTCAAGCAATATTTCTTCACAGCACTAATTTGAAGGTGTAGTCGCATAATATTGCAAATTTACACAATCATTTACGAGTATAAAAACTCCTTACAAATCAAACTTCCGACCAGTCCATTGTTATGACATCACGTCACCCTTACAACCGTTTCTCTTTTTTTTCCAAAAACAATCGAGCAACGTCCAGGCAATTTGAATTTGTTCTGTCGTTCCAACGGCTTGCCGAAATTGATAATACTCATTCTGAGCAAGAACCGACTGAATAACTACCATGAAAATAATTTCGTTACAATAGGGCTAATACATACATAATACAGGCGTATCGAACATTTACAAACATTATATATATACAGAATAACATACAGTACATACATATGATGCATATTAGTACAACAAATATTTATCATTTTACAAACATATCAGTTACTTAAATAACTAGTTATTTTTGCTTTAATGCAAGACGGTGAGGTTTTGAAAATATCGAAAAGGTCTGTATACGTATTGGCAGTTCGGTGAAAACGCACTAGCGGTGAATGATAGGAATAGTTAGTGCTATGATTGTCACTGTGGAAAAGGTGAGATATTGAGAGTATCTTGCCCAAAGTGATGCAAATATACCATTTGTTACTTTAAATCAATGAATTGTGAAATAACACAAGTTATTTGAATGAAATTTACTTGCGCACGACGGGAATTGACCCGCGACCTCCGGAAGAATCGTAACCTTTCAACTAGTGCCGAATCCCGACGTGGAATTTTTTTTTAATTTGATTAATTTGTGTTATTTCAAATTTATTCATTTAAAATAATATATGGTATATTTGCGGCGCATTCCAAAGTGGAATATACTCTCAGTATCGCCCTGGTGTAAGACCACCATTCAGAATTGAAACATTGCTTGAAATGGCTTTAGCCGTGTTTGGTGACCAGATCTGAAAAGCCAGGCGCTTCCTTACCTTCCACTACCCCCATCTTCTTCCTCTCCCCACTACCTTGATCCTCACAACATACCCCAATTGGGGATACCATAGTCTCACTTGCTCCAAACGGGAGCATTTGGGAATTTTATGCGGCATTCACATAAAAAAGGTCGAGTTCATGAACAACATTTTTTTTTGTAGTGGCGGTGCTGTTTTTTATTGGTAATTGTGCCGTCGTAGGCAATACATTCTCTAGACAACAAATTCTCAAATCTATTATTGTTCTAAACTTTTTTTTGGCAATGAAGAGAAAATGCGAAAACTACTTTCTGTAAAATAAAGCAAGGAAGTTTTAAAATTACGGATTACAATTTACTTAATGGTACGCAACATGTCATCTTTGGAGATGCTGTATGGAGAAGAAATATTTGATATACCTCTTGATATCAAAATAAATTTTCTATTTGATTGGGTGATTTGAATTAAAATCCGAAAATGGCCGCACAAACGTTCCTCTTAAGTCCCTTTTCCCGTCAGATACACTCTTTGTATAAAACCATTATACATGACGCACATTATATCTGTACCCGGGAAGCATACGGATGCAAGTCCAAAAAGGTAAAGGTTCAGGAGAACCAAAAAAACTGTTTTTTCTGTAACTATGGTCTCATAACTTCTTCGGATATCCATGCTGATGGATAACAAAAAAAAGTAATTATTTAATCAATTAGTTTGCTTTTGAAAACGAGCAAATAAAACGAAATATATTATTTGTAAAGCCTTTAAAAATATTGTTTAAAAAAAAAACGCTACGAAAAACACAGACTTGAGACCTTCTGTAGATAGTGTATTATGAAAGGATCAATGTTTGAAAATTATTTACTTCCGTAGAAAGCGTAGTAAACTTAGAGGCAGAATGATGCAAATGGATTTGAGTCATAATACTCAAAATGCAACTAAATCATAAAGATGCAATTCCGTGTACATCTTTCTGCTTTTAAGATAGTTGTTGCGTCAAAGGTAGTTGCATCCGTACACATTTTTGAAATTCCTATTTTTCGTCCACATTGGAGTCCTCGGACCTACCCTGATGTTTGGCAGTGAGGCATGAAACTGGCAGAGGAAGGATGAAAGTAAACTGAATGCTGTTGAAATGAGATCCCTGAGGCGAATGTGTGGTAAAACCATATATGATCATGTAAGAAATGTGGATATCCGCAAAGAATGTTAGGCGGATGTAAACATAATGAGCAAGATTAAGAAAGGGACTTTAGATGGTTTGGGCATGTAGAGTGAATGAATGAAGAAAATAGTGTGAGAAGAATATATGACGCAAATATGAATGGAAGAAGAAGTCGGGGACGCCCTAGGAAGACATGGTACGATCAAGTGAATCAGATACTTGAGACGGGCCATGTGAAAAGTCAGAATAATATAAGAGTATGCATGAGACGATGTGTGAATGCGATTGAAGCAAAGACTGTGTGCCAAGACCGAGTTGTTTGGCGGTCCGTCCTCTCTGCCTACCCCTACGGAGAAACGGCGTGATGGTTAGTTAGTTAGTCTATTTTTCTTCTTGATAGGACTTGTCTCTTTCTGCCACTGATAAACATGATAATTTATTGCAAGTCTGCATCAAAAAATCATTTCTTAAAATTTAGGACTTGCATCCGTATGCTTCTCGGGTACAGATATTAAGAGAATGTCAAGTACATTAATTTGTACATTTATTACGCATGTATCACCCTAAGGGGTTAATTTGAACGAGAAAGGGATAATTAGGATATCGTTATGTTCTCGCTTTTGAAATGAACGTGTTTTGAAGAAAGTGCTTTACACTTTGCTCCAATTAGAACAATTATTTTTCGCTGAAGTGTCGCATATCATTACGATCTACTTTAACGCATTGTAACATGTTCTATTTAAATATATTCTTAGCAAGAGCGAATTTGTGGACCAAGGAAGGAAACATATTATTTCTTTTTGATGTTTTCATGTGAATAATAATACTTCACGAGTATTCTGAGATCTAACTGCCTGGAGCTAGCATCCCCAATTAGAGTATGTTGTGAGTCTTACGAAGAAACCGGGCGGCGTTTTGTCTATACCAGTGATTCCCAAAGTGGTCCAGGTGGACCCCCCAGGGGTCCACGGGAGACTCACCGGGGGCTACTTTGGCGTGATAAAAAAAATGGGGGTCCACAAGTTGTATGTGGGGGTCCACGAAAATTAAACCGGATTCGATAGTAAAGAACAAAACTGTTGGCTTGGCTTTACATATCAATGTAGGCAGATAGTACACTACAAAAAAAATTAAGAGAGCAAAAATTTTTTGCTCCACGGGCTTGAAATTTTTTTTCAGTTAGGCCAGTTTATGGATTAGATAGCCTTAATATTTAGCAATAATTTTCTTTTTCTAAAACCTCCCTTAATTTTTTTGAGAAGTGTATTGAAGGTCAGCGACTGTTACTTGTAAAAACTTGCATATTCGATATTTAATTCTATTAAGGTGGAAAATACAGGACACAGAACTAGGTTTTTTTTTCATGAATTTTTTGGCATGGAAGAAATGTGTATAATTGATTGACTCTGTGAGGTCATTTTAAACATCTACTTTGGAAAATATTGTGAATTTTTCGAAGCATTTCCTCGGAAAATATGAAAATTATCAGCAGCCATGCATCGTCACGTCATCCACGAACGTCACCATCAGACGTAGCTTTTGTGTGCATTTTGGGGGCCATGGTTTTTTTTTTATCTCAAATCAATAGGGTTTTAAATTTAATTTAAGAAAATGACATGTCTCTCCTATGTAAACCTCACTTTTCCCAAAAAATGGAAATTAAATTTTTTACAGGTGTGCAAACCATTGATTTTTTGCCAATTTTTTACATTTTTTTGCAATTAAAAAATACTTTTGACAATGATATTACTACGAATTTCGGTTCACGTAGATAGAGCATAATTATATAAATAAGGTATTTGCAAATTTTTAAAATGTTTGGTTAAAAAGTTTCTGAGCTAGAGTGCACACAAATTCCAAAAAAATCGTTTTGAGAAAAATGTGTACCGCGCGGTTGAAATTTTTATTTAAAACTTTGGGAACATATTCAATAGTTATACTAAGAATTTATGTAATAAAAAAATAATAAAACATTTTTTTGAGTTATCTACATGTATTTCCCCCCTAAGTCTGTAATCATATTATTTTAATAAATAGAACACAAGAAAATACACCGTTTTCTTTTTATTTATACCTTTGTACCACTCCAGGGTTGGAAATAGCCGCGATGCAATTTTCCATCGTTAGATCTAATCTTCACATTTTTTGACGAGTTTTGGGAATGTGGTAGAAATGTAGCAGCAGGGGGTCCACCGAAATCAGTGAATTTTTGAAAGGGGTCTACGAGAAAAATAAGTTTGGGAACCTCTGGTCTATACAAAAGTATTCCACAATTTTATTTCTGGATTTCGACATTACTGCAAATATTTTTTTATTGTAATTTTTGGTTGATACCTTTAGCGTGTTAAGTTTTGCTTTATTTGATAAGATACTTCTTACGGACTCTCCAAAAATCGTTAAAATTGCCTGATTTGAACGCCATTAACAGACAACATGGAATTTCACACAAAGCTACAAATGTTAAAATTCGGTTTTGAATTCAAGAATTCGACACAAGACGTCGCTACTCCCGTCAGCAGCTCGCACGTGTACGTTTCTTCCCTAGGTATAAGTACTACGGATATAAAGAATTTAAGTAACTTTCCGGATATGTATAATGTATGGAGAGATTACATATGGCGGCATTGCCTGTCACGGTTATTTTAACTCTGTGACTAGCTGTCACTCAGTCACAGGATCACAGTTCACAGTGGATCCGAGGAATTGGCTATTTTTGGAACCAGTTCTTATCGGATTTATAAAATGGTTACCTACACTCAAACTAGGCGAAGCCGAAGCAAAAACCGCCCGCAGGGCCTAGCAGCAAAAACCTGCGGAGCGGGTTTTTAACTGCTAGTAATATATGATTTCCCTCCAGCTTAGATAGCTTAGATGTTGGTTGTAAATACGAGGCAATAAATGCGTTACAATTTGAGAGGCTTGAGGATTTGAGTACCGCCGCCCCGGGAATAATATATTGTATTTATTTATTTATTTATATCTATATATTACAGTTTACACCTTATTGTTAACATTTTGACATATGTAATATATTTTGAAAACATTTTTGAAAATATTACATTACATTATGTTAGGTGTAAGGTAGGTTTGAGAAGGTGAAACTGTTGGTTGGTAATATTGTATGTTTCGTGAACACCTCACTAGGAGAACCTGTGCTGAGGTTGTTTGGTTCTGAAACAGTCTTTTAGAAAACTAAATCCATTTTCCTCAAGTCCTTCAGTAATCATGCATTCCTTTCTCTTCCTCCTTTCCTCAAAAGTCTCTACCAGGAGAAGAAGATGGACCTACCTACATGAGGAAATAATGGAACAATATTATCGCCCAAGTTTACCCTACCTACTTGGGCAGTTGAATTTTGTTCGTGACATGGGTCACAGCTCTCTCGTGGATAATATTGCAAATATCGCAAGATTTCGTCTTTTTATCGTAAAAAACTGTCGTTCGTAGAAGCCTGGTGTTGTGTCAGTGCTGAAAGCCAGGATCGATCCTGCATCGCCGTAGTACGCCGTCAAAAGGTAAGAGACTTCCTTCATTTCCTATTTCCTTACGATTGAATTTCAAAACACAATTATTTGGTATTTACTCAAAACAAAAAAGGGATTTACAGTCATCTTTTTGGGTCTCGGTATCGGCCGTGACATTTTTGGTCCTTCGAGCCGGATATTTTTGGTTCCTCTCGCCGGATATTTTCGTTTTTTTGTCGTTTTTTGGTAGACGTAATTTTGAAGCTGGAGTATTGTGTTTTGAAGTTTGAATCGTTCCATTTCGTTGACCTTTTTCCGGTTTATAAAAGCTGTTTCAGAATTATACATTTAATCGTGAATATTGGAGTAGCATTTTAAATTTGAATTCGTTATTATAGTTGTTTGGGCGGCTTAACATTTGAATTCATAGATAGTGGGTACCTTGTACGTAGGTACAAATTAATCGCAGCCGCACGTCGGAAGTTGGTAGGTACCCAAAGCGTTTTCGCAACATTTTCGTATCTCGTGTCGGTAACGTAGGTCGCGTTAGTTTATCGCGTCAGCTGTTTATAACAGCCGACATTAACATTTTGTTTACAAGTTGACGTTTGACAGTGTTATTATTTGGTTTGTTGTTAAAAATATTCATAATGGCAGCTAACACCATTAAGTACAAACTAGCACTGTTAGATATGGAAAGTGTGCGTTCTTCTGCTATCAAAGCTATAACAACGTTGAATATTGTTGATAAAAATATATTCAAAGCACGTTTTTCGGACGTATCTGATATTAGAGATAATTTCGTCGCTTCACATATTTTAATTGAATCAAATAAGAAAGATGAATTAGAAATTAAAGTTTTGCAAGAAAAATATACTGAAATCCAAAACATGTATTACGAGATTCAGTCGTATTATAACCAATTATTTCCAGAAGTTTTGGAAAGTGAATCGGCTCACTTAATAGCCAACAATAATGTTTCGTTGCCAAAATTAAAATTGATTATTTTCTCTGGAATATCAACAGATTGGACAAATTATATAAACACCTTTAATTCTTTGATCGATTCTAATAATGGTTTAAATTCTATTCAAAAAATGCATTATTTATTAAGTACCCTTTCGGGTGAAGCCCTAACACACGTTAAACATTTGCCGATTTCTGAGGAAAATTATTTTGTTGCATATAATTTGTTAAAGGAAGGAATTAATTCTGTCGATTCAACCTGTAAAAGTTCAGGATAATTTGAGGCAATTTATTTCCATTTTGAAAGAAAATCTTGCTGCGTTAGAAGCTTTGAATTTTCCAGTTCGCCAATGGAGTTTTCTTTTATTACATATTGTATTACGTAAATTAACAAAAGAATTGCGTATTGATTTTGAAATTCAACACAGTTCGGAGAATATCCCAACGTTTGATCACTTATTGAAGTACTTAAATGGGCAGTGCTTAGCAAAAGAAATGGCACTTGGAGTTTTTCCTGAAAACCAGTTACAGGCTCATAAAGGTCAAGCTAAATCATATAATGCAAAACATCGATCGAGCAATAATATTAATGCGTTTGTATCAAACATTGAAATCAAGTGTATTCTTTGTAAATCGCCACACTCACTGCACAAGTGTGAAAAATTCTTAAGCCTTACTCCAAAGGATAGGTACTTATTCGCAAAGGAAAATAATTTATGTCTAAATTGCTTAGCGCAAGGAAAACACAACGCAAAAAATTGTCATTCGCGTTTCACTTGCAGACAATGTCAATTAAAACATCATACCCTATTACATTTTCCAAAAAAAATCGTGGAAAATTCAGACCAGCAAGAAAACTCTTCAGAACCGTTGGTGTTGACAACATTTTACAATAAAACTCACAAAACGGTTCTTTTGTCTACAGCTTATGTGGAAGTTTTAGATAAAAATGGAGTATTTCAGAAGGTTCGTGTTATGCTCGATAGCGCAAGTCAGGGAAACTTTATTTCGGAAAATTGTGTCAAAAAATTAGGTTTTACTCGTTCTAAAAAACAACCACTTACCGTGATAGGTATTGGAAATATTCCTACTATTAATTCTAACGGATTAATAAGAACACAATTTCGTCCTGTCGATTCGAAGGAATCTGGAATTATGACAGATTTCCTTATTTTAAATAACATTTGTTCGAATATGCCATCAAATCGTATCGTCGATCATCATTGGGATCACATCGTGGGTCTCAAATTGGGAGATCCAACATTCTACTTATCATCAGCTATTGACATACTGCTTGGAAGTGATATTTTTACGTCATTGTTATGTTCAGGAAAATTGATGGGGAAAGAAAATGAACCCATAGCTATAGAAACTAAATTGGGTTGGATTTTGATGGGAAATGTTGGACCATCAAATCATTGTATAAATTCATTCTTCACGTCAATGGAGGAAAATATTGATGAAAAGCTTAAATGTTTTTGGGAAATTGAAAATGTTCCAGCTTTGAAGAAAATTCAATCGCCTGATGAAATTCGTTGTGAAAAAATATACACGGAAAGTACCTACCGTAACCAAGATGGAAGATACGTCGTTTCGTTGCCATTTAAGGAAAGCCCGGAAAAATTGGGAAAGTCATATGACATAGCATTGTCACGCCTCAAGCATTTGGAAAGGAGACTGAATAGAGATTCTGATCTCAAATCTCAATATATTTCGTTCTTGAGAGAATATTTTACATTAGGGCACATGATCGAAGTGCCACCTCAATCGCCAATTATTGCTAATTATTTCATACCCCATCATGGAATAATCAAAGAAACCAGTTCTACAACTCGTTTAAGGGTCGTTTTTGATGCCAGTACCAAATCGTCTTCGGGTACGTCATTGAACGACATACTTTTGGTCGGTCCCAAATTACAAAGGGACATTGTCGAATTAATGTGTAATTTTCGAATACACAAAATCGTTTTTACAGCTGACATCCGTCAAATGTATAGGCAAATACTGGTGGATGAGAAATCTCGCCGTTATCAACATATTTTGTGGAGAGAATCATCTGATCATCCTGTAAAGGAATTTGAATTACAAACAGTAACATATGGCGCCTCAAGTGCTCCATACCTATAAATTCGTTCACTTCATCAATTAGCAAATGATGAAAAATTGAATTTTCCAAAGGCTGCTACTATATTAATTGAAAATACCTACGTAGATGATATTATCAGTGGTGCGCAATCTTTGGAAAGCGCTCGACATTGTATAGTGGAATTAATTGCATTACTTCAAAAAGGTTGTTTTGAATTGAGAAAATGGTCTAGTAACCATCCTGAAATATTGGAAGACATTCCTGTCAGCTACCGGGAAGTACCCTTAAGTTTTGAGTCGGATACTGACAGGAAAAACATTAATATTTTAGGTATTCAATGGATACCGTCGCTTGATCAATTTACATATAAAATTCATAATGTTTTTAGTGACCACTGTACCAAACGCATAATTTTATCGACAATTGCACGTCTATATGATCCATTAGGTTTTATTAATCCTGTCGTTTTTATTGCTAAATGCTATATGCAAAACTTATGGAAAATTCAAATTGGTTGGGACAAAGAAATCCCTTCGGACATGAATTTGAAATGGAAGAAATATATAAAAGAGCTTCCATCACTCGCCAATTTAAAAATTGATCGATATGTCGCAACTTCTCCCACCAGTCGATGCATACTTGTTGGGTTTGCGGACGCCTCTGAAAGAGGATACTGTGGAATTGTTTATCTGGTAGTGATTAATAACACAGAAATATCCAGCCACATTTTATTAGCAAAATCTCGTGTTGCCCCCATAAAGATAACATCGATCCCGCGACTGGAATTGTTAGGAGCAGTTTTATTAGCAAATTTGTTGACTTATTGTCAAGAAGTATATAAAGACAGACTTCAAATAGAAAAGACTGTCGCGTACACCGATTCAACTATTGTATTGGCATGGCTGAAGACACCTTCTTTTCTATTGCAAACTTTTGTAGCAAATCGTGTTGAAACAATAATACAAAATATACCTTATGAACATTGGTATCACATTTCATCGCAAGAAAATCCTGCAGACTTGGGTTCGCGAGGAGCTTTTCCTAGTGAAATCGCAGACGCGTCGTTATGGTGGAAAGGACCTAACTTTATATCAACACCGTTGGAGGAATGGTTATTTGTTAGGCCTCCAAATATCTCTGTGGACCAGTTACCAGAGTATAAGTCAAAAAATTTAATTACTCTATCTACAAATATGTCAACGTGTGACGAAGAATTTTTATTGAAGTTTTCATCATTATCGAAATTACTTCGTGTCATATGTTGGTGCCGTCAGTTTATCAATAGATTACGTTCGAAATCGATTATCAATGTCAATGGGTTATCCCCACTTTCGTTAAAAGAAAATAATTTAGCCTTGCAATGTTGCATTAAGCTTGTTCAAGCAATTTATTTTCAACAAGATATGAACAATATATCTTCCCATCGCATGTGCTCAACACAGCTTCAAAAACTCGCCCCATTTATTGATGAAAATGGTGTTTTGCGAGTCGGTGGTCGAATTCGCTTTGCACCGATTTCAGAAAATGCTCGACATCCTATTATTTTACCCAAGCAGTGTCATTTGACAACTTTAATAATTGATTATTACCATAGCATGTACCTTCATCCAGGTCCTCGTGCACTCCAATCCATAATATCATTAAAATATTGGATAATTTCGGCTATGAACGTAATTCAACATCGATTGAGTAACTGCATTTCTTTCTTTAAAAATAATCAGTGCGATGGCTTATCGAAAGGGTGGTGGAATTATTTCCCGGTGCCGATGAAATGGTTCGTGTTGCTACTTTACGAGCCCCCTCAGGGCATTTTTTAAGCGGCCCGTAGTCAAATTGTATAAGCTACCCATCGATTAATTAATTAATTTTAATTTTATTTTATTTTTGTCTTGTTCAATACTTAGGTTAATTAGTTATTTGGCTTTGGTTTTTCATTGCTTTTCTTTCGCATATAGTTGTTGAGAAAATATCATATTTCCTCAAGGTCGGCGGAATGTTTGGTTCTGAAACAGTCTTTTAGAAAACTAAATCCATTTTCCTCAAGTCCTTCAGTAATCATGCATTCCTTTCTCTTCCTCCTTTCCTCAAAAGTCTCTACCAGGAGAAGAAGATGAACCTACCTACATGAGGAAATAATGGAACAATATTATCGCCCAAGTTTACCCTACCTACTTGGGCAGTTGAATTTTGTTCGTGACATGGGTCACAGCTCTCTCGTGGATAATATTGCAAATATCGCAAGATTTCGTCTTTTTATCGTAAAAAACTGTCGTTCGTAGAAGCCTGGTGTTGTGTCAGTGCTGAAAGCCAGGATCGATCCTGCATCGCCGTCAAAAGGTAAGAGACTTCCTTCATTTCCTATTTCCTTACGATTGAATTTCAAAACACAATTATTTGGTATTTACTCAAAACAAAAAAGGGATTTACAGTCATCTTTTCGGGTCTCGATATCGGCCGTGACAGAGGTGTTTACGTGTTTATGATTAAGTGTGACAAGTACAAGTATTTATGTGTTGTAGTAGAAAGTTAGTTTTTTTTTCTCTTTTTGTTTACATTTTAATGGTAATGGAACATAGATTATTTAGAAGAAAAAAAAATATAAGGTATATATATAGTATATGTACATATGAATAGTTGGTAAATTCTTGAAATACATGTTTATTTAAATTACACTTTTTATATTTTGGTTATGTTTGGTTAGGGATTAAAGTATTTTGAATAAAGTGAATATCTTGATTTTTGATCCAGGCTGTGATAATATGTTTTTTGTGAATGTTTGTAGATGTATTTGCAGTTAGTTGTTGTTTCAGAGTAATGGGCATATAATTAAAAAGTTTGGTTGCATAATACTGAAAATGTCTTTGTCCGTGTGTGGTGTGTGTTATCGGTATGTTCAAGGTTATATTTGTTAAGGACCTGGTTTTTATTATTATTTTGGGTTGATTTGGAATATGCAGTTTATTTTGGAGGAAGTGTAGCAGAGCAGATTTGGCATAAAGTTGTTTTATTGACATGACTTCTAATGTTTTGTATATTTCGTTTGAATCTGTGTAGAAAGGCACTTGCAGGATTAGTTTAATTATCGCCTTTTGTATCTTTTGAATTGGATCAATTGCTACATTTGTAGCACTTCCCCAAGCCAGTATTCCATATGTCGCAATCGATTGACAAAGTGCAAAATATATGGATCTGAGTATTGTCAGTGGAAAAATGTTTTTAATGGATTTTATTAGGTGCATGACTCCTTTTAGTTTATTTGTGATGAAAGTTATGTGTTCAGTCCAGCGTAAGTGTGTGTCAATAATAAACCCTAGGTATTTTGTTTCTTTGACCCTTTCTATATGTTCGCATTGACAATTGGAAGAAGTTTGTTCACAGTCATGCAGAAACAGGTCTATGTTTGATGGAGGTTGACCTCTTTGGGTGTTGGTATAACTAAAACCTTTGCCTTAGATCACCCCAAGTGGTTCGCTACGTTTGGTGACGTACTGAGGCTTTAATAATGGTTAACCAAAATTTTATGGTTCACATAAAATTCTGTTTATCTACAAGTACTTCAATAAACGGAGTTAAAAGACAAACACTTTCTTTCTTTGAGTGGCACTGCAACGCATGCCGGGTACTTGCTAGTATATAATTAAAATTTGTAGTGAAATATCCCACTAAAATTGCGCATTAAAAATCAATATTATCTCAACCATAATGTTTGTATAACATTTTACCGAAATGCATTTACTTAAAATAATTTATTGAGGTTTAAAAATAAATAAGTGTGAATATTGTAGAGCTTTTACACAATAGAATCTAAGCGTGAGCTTTTCCGTAAGCTGTCTACCGCGAGGGAGCTTTATACTGTAACCTTGTGACAGAAGATATAATAATAACATCACCTTTCTTTCCCTCAAATAACAAAGTCGGTAAAAATATTCGCCTTTTAATGCCAGAAAAATAAAAGTGAAGTGCTAAAGAAATATTTTATTTTTATACAGTTTGAAGTGAATTGTTGACAAAAAGTTTTTATGGGTATGTTAAAACTACTTTAGTGCAAAGGAAAAATATTTATATAAAAACTGTTCAAGCTTTGGTTACAGTGCCTCATGTAACTTTTACATAAACAGCAGTAAAATCAAGTACCTACAAATATGAAATCTTAATAAAAACTTAAAATTAAGAAGTGTGAAAATACCCCACAAAAGAAACTACGATTTATTAGTTTTTTTCATGGAATTAGTAATTAAAAGTTTGTCAAGAATATTGACACGCCAAAAACACTAAAGAAGTCGTTTTTTAATAATAAAATCAAACTAATCGAACATTATACTAACATTCACCCAGTTATACATGCGTACAAAACAAAACACAAAAAACTCCGACCATAAACACAAGCTCTAAGCCTAAACAAATATATACATAAATTGAGGCAATATGAATATTAGTATAACGAATATTAACTTGGGTGTTCCACAAGGACCTGTTCTCGGACCAATTATTTTTATGCATGTAGGTTACACTGGCATTAGCTAAAAGTCGCTTATAATAATGTCAATCGTCAACTATTCCACCTACCACGATACTGCAGCGCTACGGAAATATTCCTGGAGGAAACCTGTGCACCCTTTCAGAACATTTCTCCACCACCGCATGGGAAGTTAATGTGTGTTTATGTTTATGTATAAAGTATAAATGTTTATGTATAAAGTCTATGTATAAAGACAATCAAAAAATTCAATTATCATTGCCATGAAGTCCTCACTGATGGCTCTCTAGAGACGAAAGCCGGTTAAATATCCTCCATTAACGGCTGCTTTCATATATTTTTGTGTTTTTATTTTATGTGTGCGTTTTGTCTAATTTGTTTTTCTTTTTATTTGTCTTTTTATTTATGGAATGTATTGTTTTTATGTATTTGGAATGTATATTTTGTTATTACTTAATATTGAATAAATTTTTATTATTTATAAGTTGGAAAATGGGGGCCTCAGCACGGGTAAAGCAATAAGTGAGGCTCACAATATTAAATAATGTTTGCAAACACTAGACAATCTAATTGTTTTTATTGCGGTTTTGTGTACTTTAAAAACATTTTGGGAAATGTTGTAAACATTGTTTGTAAAGTTTATAACACTGCATATTCAAGTTTTTTTTTCATTGGCAGTTAGATTTTCAGCATAATTAACTTGTACAACATTACCTGCAGTTATTAACCACTGGAGCGATTTTTGCCATATGTTGGCGCAATTTTAAATGTCTCCGGTTACTTTTCGGATAAAAAAGCCGATTATCTCTGGATTCGGCAATTTTTAAAAATATATTTGTAGCTACCACGTTTGTTATTTTGGACTTAAAATAAATCTATTGAAATGCATTATCGATTATGATCAGAGATGTTGCAAATTCGAACTTCGTAGACTATTTTAGAACGATGTTAAAAAAAAAATTTTAAAAAATATATTGTCATGCAGAATTTCTGATCACCTGTTTACGGTTAAAATTAAGTCCATTTTCTATAGATATGCATCAGTTTACCACAGACAATATACAGAAATCGAAAATATTCTATTTTAACTTGTATAAGTACCTCTCACGGCAGTTTAAATGTAACGAACACGCAGGATTCGCGCGGTTACAAACTTTACGATTTTAATTTTTTTTTAAATATCACAAATATGAGATAAACGGTAAAATACAGGTATGTTCATTGGCTATATAAAGCTATAATAAGTTTTTATGTCTCCATCGTAAATTACAAAGGTATGGTTTTTTGGAATATTGGCGAAAATGATCTTTTGGAAATCTCAGCAATCTAGGCAAATTTATTTATTTCGTGTGTTAGCTCCAGTGGTTAAAAGTAATAAAACTAAAGACAGAAAAAATATAAAAGTTGTCGTCAAAGTAGTAAAAATAAATAAATAATCTATAATATAAAAATTAATCGCTGAATGTGTTGCTAAGCGCATAACTTTCGAACGACTGCACCAAATTGGATAATTATTTTTTTTTGTATGTTCGTTATTGTCAGGAAAAGGTTTTTATAAAACTTCCGGTGGCATTATGAAATTTGTATAAAAAAAATTGCTATTGGTGGCACGCGAGGTTTGAAAACTGAATGTATGGGAAGCGGGATGGAGGGAGAGATGGGGGAGGGAAACCAGGGAGGAGGGAGGGGGAGGGGTTGGGGGGGAAGGGGGAGTAATGTGGGGAGAGGGCAGGTGGAGGAGGCGGAGTGGGAACGTACGAATAGGAAAGGACACGCAGGGAGAAACAATTTCTTTATTAAATGGCATAGCAACGCATGCCGGACTAGCTCGTAATAAATAAATGTAAGTACACCGAAAATATTGTTAATCTGTGGGGATGATGAGTGTAGGGAGTATTAAACGAGAACAATTGAAATCTCTTAAAGTAATGTACATTTAAGCCCAAGAGACTTGGTATTATCATGATGAATTTGTATGTCATCACAAAACATTATAAGAATTGCATCTCTAATAGTATTCAACAATCACGCAAAAAATAAATCAAAAGCTAATAATTTACGAGCAAGTCTAATCTATTCAAAACTTTACAACTTTACCTGACGCCTCTCGGAAAAGCGATGGTAATCAAGCATAGAAAGAAAGGTTCCACGAGTCAAAGAGACCTGCAGTAAAAGTTATTGGGGAAAAGTTCCATAATAAATCCTCAGAGTCCCGTCAGGAATGGGAATGGAACCTAATTGCCGGCGGCAAATTATGCAGCAATGTGCAATACTGTTTTCAAGTTGTAATTACGTCTTGTTGAATATTTAACGTGGAACTGCTACGGAACGGTGGAATTATTGTGGAACTTTCTGCCTTCAAACGGAATTGTTTTAATCTTGGATCTACGCTGGGATTTCAGACGATGAATATTTATTACACGACTTTGTAATAAGCGGGTGAAATGAAAATGGGTTAAAACAATCAACAAGGAAGTTGAATATGTATTTTTCAATTTTCTCCTCTTGGGCAAGAGGACTTGAAAGCGTTAATTTAAATTGTTTGAAGGTGAGATCTATTAATGTTCCGACACTCTTGTGTAAATGTGTAGTGACCGTAACTTGTTGGCCTCCGTAATCAAGGGATAAAGCTACGAACATTTATGAGCATTAGTAGTATTTTATTTTGTTTTATTTTTGTAGTGTATGTAATTGTAGATGTGTTCGTATATCATCGCCGCTCGGAAACGTTCGGGTTTCCGAAGATTGACGGGCGGGCTCTCGGTACATGAGAACAACTGACGGGCTCGCCGCCGCTCAGATATATCCTAGAAGCCTTAGTAAACAGTCGCTACTATTGACATAAAAACAATACTACTTGAATCCTTTATAACAATACCAATAAACTGAGACATCGAACTTACGTTGTAACCCTTATTATTGTGTGCTAGTAAGCCACTAATTAAAGAACATTACAATTTTATTTGGAAAATCAACAGTTACAATAATCAATCATGTTTGATAAAAGATGTGTAAATATTTAACCAATAAAATAGGTTTTCACTGACGTACAAAAGTAAGTAAAGTAAAGTGAGTAAATTCTAATCATATATTTGGCTATATCTGGTCACCAACACGGCTAAAGCCATTTCAAGCGACGTTTTAAATCTGGATGGTAGTCTTGTACCAGGGCGATGCTGAGATTATCTTCCATTCCAAATGTGCCGCAATTTAATATATTACTTTAAATTAATTGATTTTTTTAAATATTTTTTTTTCATAGACCTCACAAGAGTCTCAGCTGGTCCCGTCTGGAGCCAGTGAGACTATGGCACATAATTGGGGTAAGTTGTGAAGCTGAAGGTAGTGGAGGGGAAGAGGAAGGTGGGGAAGTACCTGGCTTTTCAGATTTGGTCACCAAACACGGCTAACGCCATTTCAAGCAACGTTTCAATTCTAAATGGTGGTCTTACATCAGGGCGATACTGATAGTATCTTCCACTCTAAAACGTGCTGCAAATTGCTGTACATTATTCTAAATGAATTAATTGTGAAGTAACACAAATTAATCAAATAAAATTTATTTTCGCACGCCAGGATTCAATCCCACCACTTCGGTATGCGAATCAAGAACCTTACATTTTCTACCACGGAGGCCCTCATGTGATTAAGTTCCACTTCCAAGATTCCTCGTCAAACAAATAAAAGAGAATTTAAAATAGATGAATTTAAAAAATAAATGCTTTACTACGATTTTCTGAACGCACATTCCATTATGAATAATATATTTTTTAAACGTAAGTTAACTCGAAATTTACATCCCCCCTGATAATGAACAAAACATTGGCTGGCTCAGGACGACAGAGAAAATTCAACGTTACCTATTTTCTCGAAAGCCAAACTACACAACGTTTTATGGTCTTTGAGAATTTTAAGTATTTTTTACCCACCCATAATTATCACCATAAAAGAAATCAATGTTCTATCAAACAAAGGTTATATCAGGCAAAGGGTGAAAATTTAATCACCCTAATAGATAAAATAGGATCAAAAATTAACGTCCCGCTTCCAAGTAGCTGTGTGGTGTCAGCGCACCGCGTCGCTCGCGGTCACTCGTCGCCCTCCAACCGTCCACGCAACATTGTCATCCAGCTTTCCACAAAGCGTCTCCGTGATGATGTCATCGCTGCAGCAAGGACTCGCCGCGGCCTCACCACGGAACAATTAGGACTTGGTGCTTCAACTACCAATTTTTATATTAACGAGCACCTGACATTAAAAAATAAAATACTTTTTGCGAAAACCCGAACCGCAGGAAAAGCCAACGGCTTTAAATACATATGGGTGCGGAACGGCAGTATTCTAGCGAAGAGGAACGATCTCTCGAGGGTAGTCACCATTCGTCGTGAGGAAGACCTTCAAAAAATCATCACACATGATCAACAAAACATATGACTCCTACCACAAAGATGTTACTGCTGTCATCAATGCCCGCTTTCTTCCAATTTTCTCCACCCTTGCTTATTAATTTGTTTTTTTCAAAGCTATTTTATATTTTTGCTTACTGCGCAATATCCCTTTAACTTTATACCAATACCATGTTTCTTGCATATTAATTCACTTTGTAGAATGTGGACATATCTTATACTCCTTCTTATGAGTAATCTATGTTTTATATGTAATTTCGATACCTCGTATGTCCTACATAACGTATCACTCCCGCGATTGTGGAATAAGTCAAAAGACACTCTTACTCTAGTGAAATGAACTCATCATCTATCTCTGTTTACTACCAAAACTGTGGTGGTATTAGAACCAAAACTCAGGGGCTACTAACTAATATATTGTCGAATAATTATGACGTTATAGTGCTAGTTGAAACATGGCTGGTAGCAAGCGTAAATACAGCTGAATTCATAGATTCGCGATACATGGTGCTCCGACGAGATAGGGACCGTATACTTACTGGTAAGATGGACGGAGGCGGTGTGCTGGTAGCAGTGCGCAAGGAACTCGCAGCTTCCCGGCTCGATGACTGGGAAAACAGTCAAATCGAACAAATCTTCGTATCTATCCCGGTAAGGTCTTTCAATCTCATCATATGTGCAGTATACGTGCCTCCTGTCTCGCCACCAACGATTTATGATATTTTCTCCAAAAACCTGGAATCTGTATTTTCATCTGAACCAAATAATATGTTTTGTGTATTAGGAGATATGAACCTACCTTCTCTTACTTGGTCATTTTCCGAAGGCTGCGGTCAAGGTCTCGCCTCCTCAAACACGGTTGCATCGCAAACTTTGCTTCAAACAATGTCATTGATGAACTTGCTTCAATATAATTGTATCCCTAACCATAATGAAAAATACTTAGACCTCATATTCTTTAGTCGCGAAACAAATGTTACACGTAGCAACGACCCCCTGCTTTCAGAGGACAGACACCACCCAGCCCTTGAATTCGATATATCCCTCGCTCAACCAAAAATCAATAACAAAAAAGAGCGTAAGCGCAATTTCAGGAAAGCTGATTATACTCAGATTAATAACGACATTAATTGTATTGATTGGTTATCTGAAACCGCAAACTTATCAGCCGAAGAAGCAGTAGATCGATTCTATTTAATAATAAACAATGTAATTGATAAGTTCGTTCCAATATTGGCACGACGAAATGACAAATTCCCCATATGGTTTACTCCCGAACTTATTAGAATATCACGGAAAAAAGATAAAGTTTGGCTCAAATGGAAGACATATAAAAGTCTTTCTGACTACCGTAAATTTTCCTTCTTACGTGCTACACACAAAAAATTGGCTAGTGAATCTAGAAAATTATTTTTTGACAACATCGAAAGTTCATTGCAAAATAATATCAAATGTTTTTGGTCATACATATCCTCATTAAAATCATCTGACGGATATCCTGCTACTATGTCCTTCGAAGGGCACAAATCTAATGATGCCCAAGAAATCTGTAATATGTTCTCTGAATTCTTTAAGTCAACTTTTGAACCCTCCTCTATCAATGACACAATTAATATCGACCAACTTGAGGCCATTTGGGACTCTGAACTTACGCACATTCACACTATTGAACTAACGGAACAAGAAGTCCAATCAAGTTTAAAGTCGTTAGATATAAACAAAGGTGCGGGTCACGATGGAATACCGGCATATTTCCTCAGATCTGCTGCGTCATCACTGTATGTTCCACTTACCATAATTTTTAATAAATGCCTGAGTGACGGGGTTTTCCCTGATAGGTGGAAGTTGGCTTATATTATACCAGTCCACAAGAGTGACTCACGTCAAAAAATCGAAAACTATAGGCCAATATCCATTCTCTCGGCGATCCCTAAACTCTTGGAAAGACTTGTCCATGATAACATATATCCCCAGCTTGCCGCCAAAATCACAGAACAACAACACGGGTTTGTAAAAGGCAAATCTACCATGAGTAATTTACTAATTTACTCAAATTTCTTATTCACTAGCATGGATCGAGGCCACCAGGTAGATGCAATATACTGCGATTTCAAAAAAGCTTTCGACAAGGTTGACCACCTTATTCTTATTAAAAAAATAATGTTCAACGGAATTAGGGGAAACTTATTACGTTGGTTTATCTCATATTTGACAAAAAGACAGCAAGCTGTATCATTACGAGGACATACTTCTACGTGGGAACCAGTTACTTCTGGCGTGCCACAGGGGTCAATCCTGGGTCCGCTGTTATTTATACTTTTTATTAACACTGTTACTAAATGTTTCATGCATTGTTTATTTCTTTTGTACGCCGATGATATAAAAATATTTGCCATTGTTAGGAATTTAAACGATTGTCTGCTCATCCAAAGCGACTTAGTAAGGTTCGAAGCGTTTTGTAATGAAAACAAAATTTACCTAAGTTACAACAAATGTAAACAAATAAGCTTCACTAAAAATCACAACGCTATTATACACAATTATTGTATTGGTAATTATTTACTCGAGCGCGTTTTCTGTATAAAAGATCTAGGGGTACTTTTTGATTCTAAACTCCATTTCGATGCGCACATTGAGAATATTGTGAATAAAGCTTACTGCATGCTAGGATTCGTCATCAGAAACAGCCGCGAATTTCGAAAACCGGAAACTTATCTTCTACTTTACTACACGCTGGTCCGCTCTCAACTTGAATACTGCACCTCCATATGGACACCACTTTACGGTGTCTATAAAGACAACATTGAAAGTATTCAAAAGAAATTTCTGCAATACCTCAATTACAGAATGAGCGCACCTAAACGAGGGTACATAAATATGCTCTCGAATTATAACGTCTCCACTCTAACTAACCGGCGAACATTCCTTGACCTCATGACTCTATATAAAATCTGCAACAACATTATTGACTGTCCTGACCTACTGAAACTAATAAACTTCAAAATACCACCCAGAGTAACAAGGCTTAACGACTTATTCCACATTAGTCGGACGCGTACAAATGCTGGTGTCAGGGATCCAATCAGAAGAATGTGCGAATCGTTTAATCAAAATCAAAACCTCAAGGATTCCGACTTATTTTTTGATACACGCAGCACCTTTAGTAGAAAACTAAAGGCTGTTTTCCTACAAAGCACAATAACTTAGACATTACTTGGTTTATAATTTTAACTACCTCTCTTTTTTTAAATTTATGTATGACATTATTTTTTATCTATATATTTTTGGTCTTACCATCAAAATTTCAAAAATAATCTGTAAACTTTATAAGGATATTGCGCACATTTTTAAACTTTATAAGGATATTGCGCACATCTCTCTATTTTGTAAAATAATATTCTTATGTATATTCTCCTTTCATATACTCTTTTCAGTATTTAAAAGTAAAAAAAATTGCATATGTTTTCATCTGCTGTTAACGTTAATTCGTGAGAAATAGTTTCATCTGCTGTTAATGTTAATTAGTGAGAAATAGTTTGGATGCAGGTGAATTCTCTATTAATTGTTTTATATATTCTTGTCAATTGACATCTGTGTCTGTATTTTCTCCTTAAATAAATAAAAAAAAAAAAAAAAAAAAAAAAAAAAACACGGAAATTAATTTCGTTCACAAATAAAAAAACATTAATATTTCACTTGACTGCCTTTCGATTTCTATCAATATGGTAAACAAACCTTATTATCTTTTGTAAACACGCCACAGAAATACATAAAAAACCCCTTTTTCTTTCCAAACTCGAAATCTTTTTTAGATATGGAGAGGGTTTCCTAAGCAAACAAAAACCCGAACCGAAATAATAGTTTACTTTTGTTTTCTCATTTTTCGGATTGCTGATATAGTTTCAAAGATAATAAGAAAACTATTTGCTTTTTCCTATTTACACAACGGAATATTTTCTAAAAGTTAAGAAGGGAAATTTTATCGATGTAGGGAAGTAGAGTCCACAATTTTGGCACAAATAAGATATTGTTCTCTTCTTAAGAAGGAATTTCAATTCTATGTTTTACTAAAAACATTTGAAAGAATTGTTCACTGGTACGTATTCCACAGAAAACAGCCAGACCTGAAAATCCGTCAACATCTCGAAAAGTCTACACTTAAATTAACTTTAAAGAAATGCGAAATTCGTGCCCGTAAATCTTATACATAAAAATGAATCGCCGAATGTGTTGCTAAACGCATAACTTTCGAACGACTGCATCAAATTGGATAATTCTTTTTTTTGTGTGTTCGTTATTGTCAGGACAAGGTTTTTATAAAACTTCCGGTGAGCTATGGCATTATGAAATTTGTATAAAAAAATTGCTATTGGTGGCACGCGAGGCTTGAAAACTGAATGTATGGAAAGCGGGAGGGAAGGAGAGATGGGGTGTGGGGGGTGGGGGTGATGGATGGGGGGAGGGGGGAGGGGAGTGGGGGAAGGGGGGGGCGGGGGGGGAGGAAGAGGGGGTGGGGGAAGGGGGGGAGGGAGGGCGGTGAGAAGGGGGAGGTGGAGGAGGCAGAGTGGAAACTCCCCTTACACCATTCGAGCGAAGCCGCGGGAAAATGCCAATTATTTATAACTTTTTAAAGTAAAAAACATTGAAGATTGTAGATTTGATTATTTAATCTTTAAACAAAGAGCTTTTATCGCAGTTTGAGTTTTTGGTAAACTTTCACGTAGTTAAAATAGAAATAAAATAGTTATATTTTGTGTCAGTAGGTACTGTATTTTACCATTTACCGACAGCACATTGTTTTTAGGTACGCCGGGGGCCTAACTTTTTTTTTACATTAGCTCTACGCAAGAGGCCCCGTGGAAAACAATTTCCCTCGGGGCCTGTGTTATCTTTGGGGATGCTTTCTGGAGGGACTTTTTAGGGAAAGGAAGGAGAAGAAGTTCTGGGAAGGAAACGGTATTAGGGTAGGTAGGAAACTGTGGGTCAGCTTGTCCAAGAGTGACAGACATATGAATCCATTTTTCTACTGCAGGGCAAGGCGATAGATCAAGAGAGTCCGGCCGGAGACGTCAAAATGTTACCCTCACCCGTAAGACCTAGATAAATCTTAACCCATGAAACCGGGCGACCCTGCTAAGTTAACAAACGCAGCAAACTCTTGGGGCGACCAATGGCAGGGGCATTAGTCATCCAATAAATGGATCCCGGTGCAGCTTTACACATTACCGCCTTCCAAACTGTCGGGAGATCAACAACTCTCATGGAACCGCCAAAACTCAGCTGTATGGATGTCAATTCTCTCTCCTCGCCTCTCTTAGAAAATTTCACGGTGGTAAAAGAGTGTCAGCTTTATTTGCTGTCAAGTAAGTCCAAAAAGTCAGTAGAGTAAGGATATTTTACCTGTCGTTGTGATGTCGGATCAGGTATTATTCTTCTAACGAGGTTGTGATGATATTCGCAAACGAGCGTCAGGTAAAAAAGTGATTGATTGGAACGACAGTTGTGATTGATTGTGTTTGAGAAAATTAAGGCCGCTGAGAAAAGGTAAAACGGAAGCGTTGATGGAAGAGAAAAGGCAACATCTGATATTAGAAAATAATTTTTGAAAAACACAAATAGTTACTTATGGTGCTCATTCTTATCGGAAGATAATCGAACTAACTTTCACCCCACCGGCGACAGCTTGGACTTGGATTTTCTATGAAAGGCGTCTACTAATATCTACAGAAATTCTAAAAACTGAACAAATCGGACTAATATCTATGAGATCCAAAGTGAGGACGAATATCTACAGCTCAAACTGCTGACTAATATCCACGAGAACCAAAGTGTGGACGAATATCTACAGCACTGGCAGAGGTTGGATTTGCAATTATGTATAGCATATTGGAATAACGTTATTACGCAATATTTTGCGTATGCAGTTTAAAAAACTTAATTTATGTAAGTTTGTATGTAAAAATCCCTAATATCCGACTTTTGGACACATTTAGCTGATTCTTAAGGACTTGGGTTTTTTTTTCAACAGCTTTCTTTATTTCGAGTGCTTCTAAATTATTTAGTCTGTTACCATGACCATTTCTATGTCAGTTAGGTTAGGTTGTGGTGCCGTGTATTTCGAAATAAATAAATATCTTTGACCTCCATGTTTGTTCAATAAATTATTGTCCTCGTAAACAGCAAAATACGTTATATTATGCGAAAACTTCATGCACGTTCTTTAAACGTTTAAGCCTTTACGTAATTAGTAATTACATAATTGAAGTATGTAATTTATGCTTTTCCGTACAACCTCTTGCTCAGCTGCCCTCTGTAGATATTAGTCCGACCTACGCTCGCTATAGATATTAGTCACCACTGGGACCGTCATAGATATTCGTCCGACCTTAGCTTTGTAGATATTAGTCTTCACTCTGAAGTTCATACATATTAGTTCAAGTCTGTAGATATTCGTCCGACATACAGGCTGTAGATATTAGTATCTGGAGTCTTTCTATGTTCTACTGAACTGAACTCGTACCAGTCGCATAGATTTGGAAGTTATGAAGTTCGGCATCTTGTAAGAAGGTAACATTGACAAGTTATTACCATAGATTATGTGGAAGACCACACTGGAGCGAAACTTCAATCCAGTACCGAAACTGCTTGAGATAGTGATCAGATTATCTGATCAGACTATCTTTAGGGCAGTAGACTTTTTTAGCTGAACGACCAGCACTCAGAATCTTAAAGTCATTTGAAATGGCTTTAGTTGTGTTTGGTGTCTAGATTTCATCTTCTGGGTACTTTCCAACCTTCCTCTCTCTCATAACTAAATTGTATCCTCATAAAATAAAAAAAAATTGTTAATGGTATTATAAAGAGCCCTGATTTATTAAGCCTAATTATCTTCCGTATACCCACAAGAACTACTGGATCCAAAATTATTTTTAATTGCAACAACATCATCAGAACGATGTCATTTAGATAACCGAAAGATAGAGAGTAGGCCCCCAAGACACCTTTAATTATATATTTTTATTCTGCGTAAATATAAAGTTCTGTTATTGTTCACGCCTTTATTGTTGCATGTTACTAACTCTCTCGAGTTTGCTCTTCTGCTCAACAGTTCTAATAAAATCACCGCATGGGATAGAAGGTCCCACAAACCGCTATAATTCGCAGTTGTAATAATCGCGCCGCTTAAGACAGAAGTCATAAATTTGCAACTATTTCGCAAGTAAAAAAGCCATCGCCGCGTCCCGCGCCGCCTGATATGGCTCATTGAATACGCATTCAAACGTTTATACCCATTCACCATTCCTTCCCAAAGATTTCTCTCTCCCAACTAACATATACAGTGAACACCAGTGGAAAGCAGAATGCAGTTCGGTAAGTGAGATCAAATATAATAAAATAGATAAGAACCGCATACGCATACAGTCCACGCAGCATTTGATCCCTCTATCTTGAGAGGGAACATTTTCTCCCCTCTGCAACAGTTATTTTAACATATTAAAACATTCTTTTCCTTAAGTTTTCACATTATTTTTTCGGTTGTAACACGTATTTGTATAATTTACCTGTACACTAGCTATCATACATACATCATATTGTTTTATGGCAGGTCTTATATCAGTACCCGAGAAGCATATGGATGCAAGTCCAAAATTTGAAGAAATGAATTTTTGATGGGGACCTGAAGTAAATTATCATGCTTGTTAGTGACAGAAAGATACAGGTCCTATCACGAAGAAAAATAGGATTTTAAAAAATGTATACGGATGCAACTACCTTTGATGCAACAACTACCTTAGAAGCAGAAAGATGTACATGGACTTCCATCTTTATGATTTATTTGCATTTTGAGCATTTTGACTCCAAAAATCGTTTGCATCCTTCTGCCAATAATGCGCTTAATTTACATTACTACGCTTTCTTTGGAAGTAAACAATTTTCAAACATTAATCCTTTCATAATATACCACATGTCATAACAAAATATTCCATTGCATTTTGAAGCAGAATGACTCCAGTCCGTGTTTTTGTTTTTTTTAAACAATGTTTTTTAAAGGCTTTATACATAAAATATTTCGTTTTATTTGCTTGTTTTTAAAACCAGTTTTAATAATTACTTTGTTATTTATCTGTATGGATATCCGAAGAAGTTATGAGACCGTAGTTACAGAAAAAAAATGTTTTTTGGCTCTCCTGAACATTTACCTTTTTGGACTTGCATCCGTATTATTAACTATTTATTTTTCTCGGGTATATCTATTAACTATGTTATTTTTGTTATTATAATAATACTGATACCCTCGTGTGTACCACTGCATTATGTACCGTTTGAATGTAAAAGCCCTTAAAATGCGTCTAAATAAATAAAAAAAAACCTGTCGTTATGCCTCACAATATACTAAAATTTGGTTGCTAACACTAAGGATGAGATGTTTTACAGAATTTGGTGAATTTATCGAATTTCAAAGATGAAATTCAAGATCTGGGAAAGATTAACTCAAATTATGACGAAAGATTAACTTAATCATGGGATGGTTACTTCCAAACTCTTGGATGGTAGCAGAACTTCAAAAGGACTTTCACCGAATAAATTGTACAAATTCTGTTAAATCCGTCCTCAATGTTAGTTCAGTCATTTATTTTAATAAGAAAAACATGCGTTGAAATTTGGGAAAAACTTGGTAGTAATTACTAGTAGTGTACAATAAATATTCAATATTATGAACTATTATTTAAAATTGAAAAAAACGCAAGAGTAAAAATAACACTCTCCTAAATTGCTAATTTCGTGGATGACAGAATGGTAGATTTTTTGTGTAACATTGGCATTGCCAAAAAACTGAAAATTTCTTGAATATCAAAGTTTAATTTGTTCTCTAAGACAAACAGATTAAGAATCGGCCTTTGACATTGATGGATGATCGTAATATCTCAGCGATTTCATAACTTTCAGAACGGCCAAGTATCTCGTCAATGCGTAATTTATAAGTTATACGATGGTAATTTCTCTCAATAGCATTCGTGATTAGTCCGGAAAACCAATTACTGCGATGAACAGTTAAGAGCGTTTAACCAGCCAGCGGACGAAAATCCACATTTCGTCGAAAGTTGTTCTTCCGATCGTGCAGGGCGGTTACAGTGAGAAAGATTGATTATTCTCCGTACCAGCTTTTTTAAATTATAACTCAATATCGAATTTATTTCAATCCAAATTAGCTTTAATTTATACCATCATCCAAAAATACTGAAAGGCGTGATGATAAAACTATTAAAATAGTGTACTTTTTGTAGTTATTTTTTGATTATAAGTATTTATCATTTTTCAATTATGTCTAAATTTAATAAGAATGTTAAAAAAATCTGAAATATATTAGTTTGTAAGTGCGCAAATAAATACACAAATGGACCAATTTTCGTCAAGAAACACATGTACGTACATATTTTTTAATGATTTTATTGAAACTAAAATTAAAATTCTAATACATAACTTTGCTAGATAATGTATTGATTTATTTTACTGCATGATTACATTATTTGAAATGGGTGTGGTATAATACAAAAACTTTTTTGAAAATTTAACAAATCTGCCAGCGACCTATGGAATAACCTTATTATACTAAAAATTAAAAAAAATTCTAAAAATTTATTACATAACTATGCTAGATAAAAGAACAATCTTTCGAAATCCATTTATAATTTTTTGTTGAAAAGAGTCAATACGTCTAAAAACTTTTTTGAAAATGACGTATTTCCGGCTTTCTCTGGTAATGCCCTCTTAAATAGATTCTTTTGATATTTTGTCTTTGACTCGCTGAAAATAAGTATAGCATTGTATTTATAGTCGCTCAAGCAGATTCGTCTAATAATTTTGTTATTTTGCTAAAACGGTGCTGAACGGTGAGCCATTCTTCGTTTCTTCCATCATTATTTTCTACTCTCTATCATCCTATCCTCTCATCTTCTATTCTTCTTTCCTCATATTTCCCTTTTCCCACTATCCTTACTTTCTTCTATCGTCCTCACTCTTTTCATTATTGTCATTCATTCTTGCTCGATATTCTCAGTTCCTCCAACGGTTTGTCTTCCCAACCACTTTCCCTGAATCCATCTTTCCCGCTATCCTTCTATTCTCATTATTTTTTTCTTCCTTCCTTGTTTCCTCTAATTCTTGTTACTTCTAGTCCATCTTTCAACGTATCATCCTCTCCTCATATATTTATTTCTTCATATCCATGCCTGAGTTTAATGCTAGAAGTGCCGGTGTCAAATTTGTAAATTGCTCAGAAATTAAGATTATTTTACTATATTTTAATATTGCTAAATTTATTGGCAAAATGGTGTAGTCTATTTATAGGTGTATGAGCCTCATAGTTTGTTTTAAAATTGTCACAGAAGAAGGTAGCACTTTGCTTCGTATTTCTGGTCGGTGCGTAAAATTTTATTTTGGCGAGAATTTCAGGTTTGTCAATGCAATTATTAATGATTTTATTTAATAGTACAAGGTCAGAGATGATCCGCCTATCCGACAGCGTAATTAAGTTGAGTTGTTTCATCAAAAGGTCATAGTTAATATTTTTAATTGAAATATTTAGCTAAAAGTTAATAAATCTTAGAAATTTGTAGTGTGCGTACGCTTTCTATATGTCGGAATATATTTTATACAATGGGGACCAAATGGGTGAATTATACTTTACCTGGCTTCTTACCAAAGAAGTGTATAAGATAGGTCATAATATCATCAATCTAGAGCATTATACATAGATATTCAAAGCATTCAAATAAGGGTCGTTTTAGAACACTTTCCGGTGTCTCAATCCATTTACCAAAAACTGACAATACACTCTCCTAGAATTAACCCCCAGACATTTTACCATCAATCTTTTCTCATTTAAATTTATTTTCAATACCCCAAAAGTCAAACAAACCACAAATAATCACAACAAAAACACTTCTTCCAGAGGTATCAAAATTTTTATTAACTCATTCAAAATACACAACCGCTTCAGCACTTATCCCCGCCATAAAAAGCGATATTTATAAATGTTTTTATTCAGTTTTCCGCTGGCTTATCCGCAATCCAAGAGAGCAGAGAGCGTTCCGGCCGATTTACTCCAGGGAAATTAGCGGGGAATCTCGCCTAGAGCGCGCTGGCTTAACGCGCTGGTTCGTTGGGGGAAAACTCCCAGTTTCCTGGTAATGTTTGCTCGAACGGCGCAGTTTACCCGTGCATTTTGGATGATCCCTGATTATTTTGCGGTTTAGCGATGAAACTGCTGTGCTTGATAGAAAGTAATTACATGTGCGGAAAAACATTATTCAACTTTTCGATATAACATGTGTTGTATATCTCTTAATAATTGAGCGATGTTTAAACTGAAATCACTTGATAGTAATTACGTATATTTATTTTTACGGAAAAAAAAAGTTGCATGTGAAAATAATTTCAGAACTTATGAGCTTGTTCTTTATTTATTGGGTGGGTTATCAGTATCATGTTGTGAATTGTTATCTGATATTTGGTTTTGAAGAGTGTTATTTGAGTCGTAATTTCTATATTCGCTATATCAAATTTCACTGATTCAGGGAAAACCGCAAAAAAATTCACATCTCTAGCGTAAATAAAAAAATTGCATGTTTTTTTGTTTTATGTAATGAATTGGAGTGATATAATTCAAAAAGTGTTCATTTTTCAATGTATGTCTAGAAATATGTAAGTAATTTGGATAAATAAAATGGATATAGCGGATTTTGTTTCTCACTTCGTGATTTATACGGAATATAGAGGCTTTTGAAACCAACTGACCTGAGGTGCGTGTTTCTACACCCGCCATCTTCGCAAAATAATTGCTCGTAATTGGTTGAATTCCGAAATAGCGGGTTTTGATAGTAACTTCTTGAATGATGTAGCGGGTTTTGTTTCTCACTTGCAGTTTTAATATGGTTTTTGGTCGTGATAAAGGAGATTTTGAAACTCAATTTTAGATTAGACTTATTCCTCGCAAAAATGTGAATAAGATGTCATATTCAGATCATTTTGTTAAAAAATGGGATATAGCGGATATTGAAATTATAGCACTCATTTCACACTAGCGAGTTCCCGGTATGCGTTGCAATGCCACTTAAAAAAGAAATTGTTTCTTCTTTGCGTGTCCTTTCCCATTCGTCCCGTTACCCTTTCGCCTCCACTTCCTCTCCCGTATCCCCTTCCCTTCACACGATCCCACTCCGCCTTCCCTTTTCCCTCTGCCGATACCCCCGCCCCGTGAACCAAACGTCCGTGGTCCCCTCCCCCCTCCTGCGTTCCCCTCCCTACTCCCATCGCGGGAATGCGCACATCAAATCCCCAAATTTTCATCGCAATCTGGTTAATGGTAAGCAACGCATAATTTCATATTGCCAGAGCTCACTATTGTATATAGAAACAATTGCGGGCATGCGAATATCAAATCCTTAAAATTTCATCGCAATCGGATGAATGGTCTAGCAATGCATAGACAACTCACATACATACATAGAAACAAGCATATTTTGATTTTTGTATATATATATAGATGTACATTTGTTACTTAAATATTAATTATCTGCTACCGGTTTCGACATATCCATGTCATTCACTAGCAATCTTAAAACTAACTTAAAAATTATGCAAGAACAGAAATGATTAGATTTTATTACGGGTAGTGTAGTGCTTTAGGGGGGGGGGGGATAGGTGGAGTCAACATAACGAGAGAAACATGGTGACTTACAGGATTCTATTATTTTGTTAACTAAAGTAAAATAAGGTAAAATTGTTTCTTACGCAGACGACACGGCAATAATAGTGGATGGTAATTATTGGAAAGAAACTTTTTCGAAAGCAACTGAATGTATTTCACTGGTTTCAACATGGCTAAAATACAACAAACTCGTTTTAAACTATAGCAAAACATTTTATTAACCGTTTTATAAAACCATTAAAAATAAACCTGCAGACAATCTTAAAATTAGAATCCATAATACTATTTGCAATCAAGAAATGTGCTTCATGTGCAACGAACTCACTAATGTCGAAAATATAAAATATTTAGGAGTATCAATAGATATAAATCTTAATACATGTGGTGAGTGGTGCACTTGATACATTTATTAAACCTCTACAAATAATTCAAAAACAAATAATTAAAGTCATATATAACAAAAATAAAACATTCTCGACCAACATATTATACAAAGAAACTAAAATATTTAATATACGTAAATTATTTATATTACAAACTTTGAAATATATATTTAAAAACAAAAATAATTTCGAAATAAATGAAAACAGAATGAGCAAAAGAATAAATAATATATTTTACACCCCACAAACCAATACTAAATTATTGCAGACACATAGCAGTTTCATTGGTCCTCGAACATTTAACCTTCTACCACTACAAACTCAAATGATAAATAAAATGATAAAATATGTAAAAGAGGTAAAATTATGGTTGAATAATGTAGATATTGAAAAGCTATTTCTATAAATTTATCCTTCCTTCTACAACTCACTTTCTGTAACTTTCTGAACTGTAGTACAATATGTTTTCTGTTTATTTTTTATAATAACTAAAAAAAAAAAAATCAGTACGTTTTTTCCATATTTTTATTTTAATTTTATAATAGCTGAAAAAACAACCTTTTTCACTTATTCTACCTATGAAATACTAACTTTATATTTTATATGTTTTTTAAGTCTATTTTATACTTTGGGTACTTAGAAATATAGTATTTTGTTTTAATATTACCCACACTCAGGCAGTGCCTTAGTGGGTTTTCATTTCTTGTTAATACTATTTGTTATTATATATTATGTTATTATATGTATACTATTTGCTATCACAAATTATATGTACAAAGAAATGAGAATAAAAGAAATGTTTGGCATCTATTTTTTTGGTTTCTACGGTTTCTAAGGCGAACAAAGTCGCACTTTCCGTAGAAAAGGGTCGTAAGTTAAAAAAGTATTTTTTTATAAACGATTAGCCGTTTATTTGGGATATTTGAGTGAATATTTCATAAGTTCATTCCTCGTGATAGTTAATTCGTTTCAACTTGAAGTTCGCCTAAGCCATTCCAAAGAATAAAAATCAGCGAACATTTTTTTTTTTTAATATGCCCAAATGGACTCTATTATTTCCTTTTAGGTCCGGAGGTTAACTAAAAATATTTCTACTACAAAGTTATAACAATAAAATATAGAAGAAAACTAGAATTGCCTTGCATACAAATTTGAATGAAAACAATAATATTCCATTTAGCCTATTAGTCCAGCGCTCTGAATTACTTACACTCGCCTGACATTATAGATCTCCTTCCCATTTAAATTTTGAAAAATCAGTTTTGTATTGGAAATTTAAGTTTCGATTAAGCAAATATTTTTTAGGAAACACGCCGGAACAAAGCGCCTCTTGTTTTATTATGTACTAGCTGACCCGGCCACGCTTTACCGTGGCTAATAAAAATCAACGTCATATAGTGGATGGTTATCCAACCTTTATAACCACCGCGGTCTTTGAGTTTATCGCGAAGAGACAGACAGATGCCGCGGAGGACTTTAATTTATAATACGTAGAGATGGTGTGAAAGATTATAATAATGTGCATGAAATGCTTGGGGTAACTAACGTACTTAAGTTAATAAGGATTAATACAGTATACGTCTAAATAGCTTTTCAATTACTTCAATGTACGTGACCATTTTTTTTAGAAAATAGAATGGTTATAGTAAACTATCCGTAAAAGATAGACATATGCCTCCGTGGACTTTTTTGTAGATCTATAAAAGAGGAATATCCCACCATGCATTGTTTTGTTCTATCCCAAATGGATTAGGCAACGTTTTAGATGAAAGCTACCAGGCGGCTTGATTTTTTCCGACACTTCTAACAATTATCATTATGTTTCAACCAATTTACACAAATCCTTGACAAATTACACACCTAAACCTTCCTCACGAAACACTCTATCTATTGGTGAAAACCACATGAAAATCTGTTTAGTAGTTTTCGAGTTTATCGCGAACAGACAGACAGACAGACGACGCGGAGAACTTTAATTTATAATATGTAGAGATTCAACGGTACATTACAAAAAATATTTAGCAAATTTTTATTTCCACAGGATTTTCAAGACATATTTTGAACGTGCCTTTTAAAGTTACACAAGTACAGTCCAGAAATACATACCAAGGCAGTAAGTAGTCTCCGCATAGTATTACAAAGATATATTGGTATACTAATACGATGATAATATGTAACGCGCACAACATCTTCTCATCATATAAAAACATAATCCGTCCATTTTTCGTGGAATTATCATTTTTTCTGTTAATAAATAGATAGATACCTTCATTAAAATGCCTTCTCCTTTTCAACAATATACTTCACTCACAATCCAACCAAAAGAAAATACGCCAAAGAAACAAGATTTTGGTTGAAAGTGAATTGTTAAGAAGGGGTTAACCGATTTTCATACAAAGGAGGATTATTTCTATGAAAAATAATCTCAGAACCGCCGGAAGAATGAAAGGTGAAATCTATTAAAATTCTATGGAATCTGGGGTCTGATGGAAATACACCATTATATAATATTTAATATTTACTCTATTTTCTGTCCTTATAATGAGAATATATTACTTCCTTAACTCTATAGGTATAAACGGACTTCGTAAAGATGTACTGAAGTAAGGGATTTGGGATAATAGAGACCGTATTGTCTTTCCGATCACACGTAAATTCCATCTGTGAAATGCCTGCAATATTAGGCCTGCCTGCACGTGTGATTAAAATCCTTTCAAATTAAAAGCGAAAGCACGTATAAAAAAAATATTGGCTATGCACCAATAACACAACAAGATTTACCGAAAACAAAGGCCTAAAAATACCACGAATATCAAATAAGTATGGTAGAAGAACGCTCGAATATATGGTACCTTTGATTTATAACAAATTGAATCAAAACATTAATTTAAAAAATAATGAGGTACCCTGCCCTAAACTGACAAAAAGTGGTTAATAAATGAACAACACATTTATCTATCCTAAATCTTATATTAGGTATTAATATTGTAACTTAAGCTAATGTGTGTTATGTAAAAATATTAAATGGTAGAACCTACAGACAAGCTGATCTGTCACAGCTTTGTGGGACTACCCATATCTTTTATGGTATTAGATGTAATTACATTCAATTTAATAAATAATAAATAAAAAAATAAACAAAAAAGAAAATTTCGCACACCTAGACAAAGAGTAGTACAACTCAAAATACCTCTCTTTTCAGGAACAGCGAAAAACGTTTTACTCGATTTCTATTTGACCGATTAAAAATATTGTTATATGATATTGCATGTTATTTTACGAGGATATTTATTTGATTATATTAAATATTTAATTACTTAAACGTCAAATTCACGTGTCATGCGTTTATTAATTAATTTCTTGTTATTTAAGTATTTGTGACAAAATCATTGTTTAATAATTTTATCAACTCAAATTGATTCCATATTAGTGATAAATTTTGAATGAATGCACTCTTATTCTGTACATTTTGTTTTATAATCTTCACAATACCGGAGTAAGTGGAATTGATATGTAGAACGCCCGAGAAACAAGACACGTTCAATCACGAATACCAAATCAACTCAAAATATTCACGCACTATGACTGCGGTTTTTTTTTTACATGAGCTCCACACAGGAGGCCCTGAGGAAAATAATTTCCCTCAGGGCCTATGTCATCTTTGGGGATGCTGTGTGGAGGGTTTTTTTAAGGAAAGGAAGGAGAGGAGAGTTCTGGGAAGGAAAAGGGTTTAAGGGTTGGGTAGGAATCTGGGGTTCAGTATGTCCTGGTCATCCGCCTCCAAGACCTAGACAAACCTCCCCCCCCATGAACCCGGGCACCCCTGCTAAATCACCAAACGTAGTGAACCACTTGGGGTGACCTATGGCAGAGGTGTTGGTTATCCAATAAAGGTTAATCACGAATACAAGACTAAGTCGAAATAATCCAGTCTTTGTGCGTATTGACAGCATCTTCCCCTACAGCTGGTATGTCGTAACTGGTGATGCGTTACTATTGTTGGTGGGGGTTTTTGTAGAGCAATTCAGAAAGACTGACTCAAGTGCCATCTACAATTTTATTGATGGAGATTTTTAAACAAGTGTCTTTGTGGTTTGTGTAGTTTTCGACGCAGATTCCGAAAATGGCAATAACTCGATTTTGGATTATTTCGAGTTGTGCTATTCTTTATCTAGGTGTGCGATTTCTTTGTTCATAATTACACTGGATAACCACAAACTTATAGAGCTTCGTTCAATAGTATATGTAAAAATGTTAGGTCTTTACTCAGGAGAAATCTTTTAGTTAGACTGGTTTTTTATAAATGAAGCACTTTTTTTTGGAACTTAATTTCTTGATTTTTATTGTTATGATTGAATAGTTACAACTGACGACAATAACTTTTCCCTACCCAACGGACAAGAGTTCAATAGTATTTTAAATTCTTAGTGCAAGTTTTTGTAAAGAAGTAAGTTAATTTCACCGATGCAAGCCTTTTTATAAAGGTACTTACTTACCTTGTCTGTTGTGTGAGAAAGAGACAAAAATAAATGATTCTATTAGAGACATCTGACGAACAAATCAGACAACCCTTTGATCGCAATCCAACCCTTGATGGTAACTCTTAACTCCATAATTGGTTTGAATCCTGGGTTTAAATTTAAACAGTATAAAATATGAAATTTCACTCTGACGCTGATATTTCCGATATATTCTCAGTGCAATTTAATAAAATAATATACGTTATTATTAGGGTATTATGCTTTAGCCAACGTTTTGGACAACATTACATTGTCCATCATCAGGGCAGATGTAAAATTGATAGTGGTAAAGTGTGTGATTATGTACGTAGGTGTGATACCGTGTTGGCAGCTCCACTCCTCTAGGAGCTAGTTTTACAGTATCTAATGGTTTTAGCCGTGTTTGACTATATCTGAATAGCCAGGTACATTTTCCACATCTCCTTCTCCTCCCCACTACCTTTAGCATCACACCATACCAAAATTGGGGATGCCATAGTCTCACTGGCTCGAGACGGTTGAGAGCAGTTGGGACTCTTGTGTTACATTCAGATATAAAAGTTATATTAAATGCAAGTAGGAATCTTTAGCGTTTTTTTGCTAAGCCGACTGCACGTATAAGTATGTCGTATTTTGTTATTGCCGCATGCTACTTCGGAGAGTCGAAATTAATAGTAAAAATATTTTTACAGCGGATTTTCACTCAAGATGCCTTCAGATATAAGTATATCGACTTTGGTTGTACGGCCGTATATCCTCTTTGCATACTTACTTGAAGAAAACATCTTCTAAACTTTCGGCCGGACCAATGTCGGCCGGACGAACTGTCGGCCGGACCAACTGTCGCCGGACCATCGGCTTGCCGGACCGACTGTCGCCGGACCAACTGTCATGGACCCTTCTCTACATCTTCTCTACATATTATAAATTAAAGTACTCCGCCGTGTCTGTCTGTTCGCAATAAACACAAAAACTACCGAACGGACTTTCATGCGGTTTTCACCGAAAGATAGAAAGATTCATGACGAAGGTATATAATTGTCAAGGTTTTGTGTAAATTGGTTAAATTTTTATATATTATGGTGGACGAGCGGACTGGCAGCGGGCTGTGTAGATTTGATTTGTATGTAAATCTACAGTTTTATGCTGAGATTGATGAAATTTTGCACATGTGACCTTCAAAACAAGAGGAAGGTCACTGTAAATATTTGATTTCTAAAACTCTTTGTCTAGCCCGGGCATCGCCGACCGATCAGCTATTATTTAAAAATTGTTGGGTTTTCGTTGACAAAAGTTAAAACGTTGGCTAAAGAAGGAGATAGTGTAATACGGCATAATATCCCAAAAATAAATAACGAAAAACAATTCGTTTATAATTTGTTTTGTACACCACTTAAAAACAGATTAGATAACCAATACGCAGAAGTAGAATTCCGAATAAAACTTATAAAAAAGCATTTGACATATTTTTTTGGAAACAGTTATATTCTAATTTCCAAAGCCTCATTGTAAAATATGGCTAATTTAAATTATATTAGTGTATTTAGACTGTTTATAATTGACTTGTAATCTATTTTTAATAAAAATGTTTACAAAACATTTTTATTAAAAAATTATGGTACAATTACCTTTAAATAGAGTATTTGTGTATGTACCATAAATAAGTAACTGAATAGGTATCTAAATATACGGTAAAGCTAAAAAAACTGTTCAATTATCTACGTGCTGCTAAATTTCAAGATCGAAAATTCAATTTTGCTGGAACTATTAAAACGACATTAAGTTTTTGGTTGAGCACGAACGTGAGCTATAAATAATGACCGTCAATGAACGTTGAATGTAGAATTGGTGACAATAATCTAAACATCATTTATATCAATATTTAGGGTTTTTGACAATGATATCAGCATGACGACGAGTAGAACAAAAATCGCCCAACCCACGACTAAAAAACAATTATCAATTATTTAAAAAAAAAAATCAGTGTGTGCAATTCACATGCGGTAGAAGTGAAACCTTCGGAAAACTAAAGTAGATCAGAGTGGGGAGACTACGAAGCACTTTTTTAATTAATATGAAGGAGATTTTTTCCATATTTTTGTTGCCAAATTCATTGCACCTTTTGCTATAGGTACATTTGGTCATTGGGAAGAAGTCGGGGACGCAAGAGGAAGACATGGCACGACCAAGTGAATCAGATACTTGAGTCCATGTGAAGAGTCGGAATAATAGAAGAGCATGTATGAGACGATGTATGAATGTGAACGAGGCAAGGAGTGTGTGCCGAGATCGAGTTGTTTGGCGGTCCGTCCTCTCTGCATACCCCTGCGGAAAAACGACGTGATGGTTAGTTAGTTAGTTTACATTTGGTCATCTTATGAGTCGCTAGTTGTCGCTTTCATATGTGTTTTTTTTGGCCTGTTCATTTTGGAGTGGTTTGAAGAGTGAATATTGATTTTACAAAAATGAATTTTTTTTTTTTGGATTTCGTCGATTTGATCCTTGGTCCACTAAATGTCTGAAGAGGTTCGTCAGGCACTTTATACCATTACACCACAGGAGATTTGCGTGGGACTGTGGATTTATCGTATTATATTGGAACCGAGTACCCATGAAAAAAAAAATATTTTATTGCTCTCATCAAGTTTTAAGTCTCACTGGTAAAGAAGTTTCATTTCAAAAATGCTAAATATTTAGGTAATAAAGATGGGTCGTTTTACCTGACACCATCTTAGTGCGCAATTTAGTTAGGGTATAAATCTTTGTTTCCAAAACATAAGAGGATGTTCTTGGAAGGAAAAAGGTATGAGCGTTGGGTCAGAATCTGGAAGTCAGTGTGTCAGACGTATGAATCTATCGCTCCCACTGCGGTGCAAGGCGATGAGTCGAGAGAGTCCTGCTTTAGAGATAAAAAGGTCTCCCTCAACCAGCCTCTCTAAATCCGGCCCGCCACGCAGTAGGTGGGCAGACGCACCGCCGTCAAGATCTGGATAATCGTCACCCCATGAACCCAGACATCCTTGCTAAGTCACCAAAGTAGCGAACCACTTTGGGTGATCTATGGCAGAGGTGTTGGTCTCCCAGTAAATGGTCACGGGGTGGTCAATGGGCGGCGGTACCCATACCCGCCTTTCAAATTGAATTATCTTACATAAATTAATTTATTAACTTCAAACATTTATGTGCGGGTTATACAATTATTGCATAACACTGACTAATCAGTCACGCTCTGTCGTACGGTTGCTGGATCTAATGAGTAATTGAAACGATTATTTTGAAAAAGCAAAGTGCCTCACATTTCGTGTAAATAATACACGGAAAGTTTTAGAAAAATTAGTTCTTAACTTCTCATATTTCATTTAGTTTTAATGGCGATTTAGAGCTTTTTTTTTTTTTTTTTTTTTTTTTTTTTTTTTTTTTTTTTTTTTTTTTTTTTTTTTTTTTTTTTTTTTTTTTTTTTTACAGTGAATACCGCACAAGAATCTCAACTGCTCCCGTCTGGAGCCAGTGAGACTATGGCATCCCCAATTGGGGTATGTTGTGAGGCTGAAGGTAGTGGGGAGGGGAAGGAGGTGGGGAAGAGGAAGGTTGGGAAGTACCTGGCTATTCAGATCTGGTCACTAAACACGGCTAAAGCCATTTTCAAGCAACGTTTCAATTCTGAATGGTGGTCTTACACCAGGGCGATACTAATAGTATCTTCCACTCAGGAACATGCCGCAAATATACTATATATTATTTTAAATGAATTAATTGTGAAATAACACAAATTAATCAAATAAAATTTATTTGCGCATGCCGGGTTCGAACCCGCGACCTCCGGAATGTGAGTCAAGAGTCTTAGCCACTGGACTACGGAGGTCAGCTTAAAGAGAATTACTGATAAACGTGTTTTAATTTTACACAACTGATAAACAACCATTAATGTATGGTAAATATTTGTTTATCTGATGTGTAAAATTAAAAATACGTTTATTAGTAAGAGGGTAAGTAAGACTTCGATTGAATCATGTTTAACTCAATGACGTCCGTCAAGAATGTAGGACCGTAAAACAAGAAATGCGAAGCGGGCAAAACGGAAAATTCGTCATTTTTTTAATCAATTTCTAACGTACCGACTCGTTTTTACAAAAAAACCTAAGTTAATTTCGAAAGATCGTTATTTTATCTAGTATAAGGGTGTATTTTTTTAAATAAAATTAATTTTTATTTTCGGTCGTTGGGATTTATTAAATTTTCAAACAAAATATTGTACGATATGATACGTATTTCAAATAATAATATAATTATGCAGTATTATAAATCAATACATTATCTAGGAAAGCTATCTACCAGAATTTTAATTTTGGTTCAAATAAAATCATAAAAAATCCGAACACTTGTGTTGTGACAAATATCTCTCCGTTTGTCTAATTGATCATGGACTTGCAAAGTAATATACCTATTTCAGATTTTTTTGCACACATTTTTTTATGTATATTATTGAAAAATTATAAGTCCTTGTGATTAAAAAATATTTATAAAAGAAAAAAATTTAAATAATTTTATCATCATGCGTTTGAGCACTTTTAGCTGAGATTACTCGAAACCAATATTCACAGCTCGGAACGCGGCGGTCAGTTGCATTCGGAAATGTTTTAGCAATATTTTTGTATAATTTGATGTCATCGGCAAAAAGCAGAACTTCTACATCGTCGAAACAACTTATGATATCATTTATGAATATTAAGAAAAGGATGGGGCCGAGATGACTCCCTTGCGGTAGACCACTAGTTGCATATATTAATTTAGATTTATAATGTTTAATTTTAACAAATAAGATTCTGTTAGACAAATAACTTGAGAACCAATCCAACAACTTGCCTCTCAGTCCTAAGGCATACAGTTTCCTAAGTAATAATTTATGTGATACTTTGTCGAATGCTTTTGAAAAATCTGTGTAGATACTGTCAACTTGTTATTGAATAGGTAAGCACGTAATGTAAGTTTTATTCACAGTCTCTCCATAAGGGATTCCGGTTCCGAGGTTGTAAGTAGTTGTGTTGGTGTTACGTCATGATTTCCTCTTCTTCATGTTTATTGACCATTTTACCCAGTGTGACAAGCCAGGAAAAACACAGAAATTCCCTAACAAATCACGACTTTGAATTTTGAATTGAATGTTTTGTGGATTAATTTTAAGTTATCGAATATTTTATTGACCGAAACACATTCCTAGAATAATAAACTATGTACCAAAATAACATTACTTGCGTTAATTAGGTAAATTGATAGGTTTTACGATGTATTAGTCAAGTAACACGCATCGAATTTGACAGAAAGAATCGCGGCAAATTTAATATTTTGATGCCGTAGATAAAATCACTTAAAAATATTCTGGGGTTGCAAGGTGAATGAAATTTTTACCCATATTATGGGAAAATGTTGGCGCAAGCGATTCTGACCTTGTCCTTCATACAAATTCTGTACATAGAAGGGTCAAAATCTGCGCGCATCCGCGCGTCTCCAGCATATTAGTTTACGCGTTGCTAAATAATTTTCTTGTAATTTAATGTTTACTTAGCCATATATTATGTTGTTGGTAAAATTGGTTATCTCCATGGTGTTTAAAAAAATATATCAACATAATTTGACACACTCGGCTATCAGACCAACGCGCAACGTTCACTTTCACATCCAGAGTTATATAGGTTCATTAATTAAATTAGCTCTACTAAATTAAAAAGCCGTGTTCAACATGTATTGTATAGATATAGCTGGGTAAACACCCTTGCATTTGGTGACTGGACAACTCAAAATCAATTCAACTCAACACCTCCTTTGAAAAGTGATTAAAAATTATGAAAAAAATTGGTTAAATAGGTTATTTAGGTTAGGGTATGGTAGATAATATTTTATACTAATATTAATATAAATATGTATATAATATACTAATATTTTATACACTTAGGAGCGGTGCGAGAGGGAGAGGCATGGAGAATGCGCCACAATAATGAGCTCTATCATATTTACCAAGCTTCCAGACTTTCCACCCATTTAAGACTCCAAGGATTAAGATGGGCCGGACATGTGCACCGAATGCCAAGCACGCGAGTACCGAAGAATATTCTGACAGGACACCCGGGAGGTAAACGAAAGGCGGACAGACCTAGACTGAGATGGGAGGATGATATCAGGAAGGATGCAAGAGGATTACTCCATGTTGCAGACTGGAAGACGACGGCCGAGGACAGAGGGCGGTGGAGGCTTATTTTGAAGGAGGACAAGGCTCGAAATGGGCTGTAGCGCCATTGAAGAAGAATAAGAAGTTTATGGGCTATTTTTCTTTTTTTTTCTTATCTTTTAATGACATTTTAAAGAGTTGAATTGATTCTGAGTTGTCGTGAACCCTTGCAATTATTACGCCATAAATAATATCGATCTGAATAAATCTCCAGAATTTTAATTTTAATTTTAGGTTATTAGCATCACTACGCCATCAATAATAACGATTTGAATATCGAATTTGATTTGAATTGACACACCACTAAATTGTTCCTCGGAAATACCGTGAATGGCAAATTAATGATATCTCACTGAATATCTAAGGGTTTATGATTAATTTGATTTTCAGGCCGGATTCCAAACACAATTATTTAACCCTCTAATTGAAATGTCTACCATAACGAATCATCTATAATCAATGGCATGGAGCAAGTCTGACATGGGGATGCTAGTTGTAAATATTCGTTTTACCAAAAACTGGCTGTCTACTGCTTTAATATTTCTCGTATAATACAAAAAAGTCAGAGAAAACTTTTTTTTAAATTGGACGCTTATCGGTAGTACGAGTAGGTACCTTAAATTTGATAATGATTGTACCCGTTCGCTAAACTATCGTATGTTTTTACAGTAACTCCCTGAGGAAAATAATTTTTCCTCGGAGCCTATTTCATAGTTGGAGATGCTACGTAATAGATCTTTTTGAGGAAAGAAAAAGGCAAATTTTTTCACAGCCGAGCTGTTGAACTTTAGAAAGAGTCTTAGAAACGACCCGTTCTCGTGTGAAAAATGTCAACCGTGTACAAATGTTGGCGCGCGTTTGTCGTATTTTTCGATATATTAAAGGATCATTATTTATTTATTTATTAATGATAATATATTACAAAATTATTACATAAAATTTATAATACATTACTCCCAATGATTTTAATTAAACTCATTTCGGGAAGGACAACATTATACCTCTAAAGGAAAATTATTTTTACATAAGAACACGCAAATCAATGAATAATACATGGATTTTTAAATGGACTAGACACACTTGATACAGGTAATTGCAGAATATACAAGAGTTACAAAGGAAGACAGCTAAATTCGTCACTGGTTAATAAGGTTGCTGAGAAAATATCCTTTTAGAGCCTTTGCCAATATATATTTTTTTGATTCTGGTAGTTTTAGGACATTAGGTAATGAGTTGAATTGCGTATGTGCGATGTATTCTAAGGAGTTAATGCCAAATTTAGTTGTGTGAGTAGATGACGATAGGTGTATTTGATTTTGTGATCGTGTTTTGTGCTGGTGTATTTTTTTTTTTTTTTTTTAGCATATAAAATATAATGTACATTTAGATGATGTATTAATTTGCTTACATGTTCATATTCAAATATGTTAATACCACTCTTCCATGGAAGCGTTAGCTTGTGTCTGGAAGAGTAGTGTACATTTTTTAATGCTATATTTAAGTTCTTAAATTACAATGTGAATGTAAAAAACAATAAGTTGTAAGTTCGGTGATATGTGATTATAGGTATTTATGTATCTACTATCAAAACAATTTTACTGTTTGGATAATGTGTCCAGAATTATTGTAATTAGTTGCTAAAAACAATACAAAATTTAACTTATTTGAAGAATGGAGTATCACTTGGAAACTGAGTTATAAGTAGATTAGATTAGTCGGAAACTGTTTTTTTTTTTTTTTTGAGATTATCTTTAAAATATTTTTTTACAGTGTTTATTAATTGGATTTTATCATTAATTTTTCTAATTTCATCCGGTAATCGGTTGAAAATAAGTCTTCCTTGATAAGTATAATAATTTTGTGCAAAGGAAGTGTTTAATTTTGGGCATGAAAAAATATATTTATGTCTAGTACGGTTTTCAGTTATAAATTGATATTTTTCTTTTTCTTTTATAATTTGAATCAATGCATTTCTATTGTATAGATCTTTGAAAGATGGTACTTGGAATTCCTTAAATAATTGATCCGTTGGGTAGTCAGAAGGTTTTTTTAATATGATTTTAATTATTAGCCTCTGCACAACTTCAATTGGGGAAAGATTAGTTTTGTATGCGGATCCCCAGCTAATGATAGCATATTGTAAAGTTGATTGAACCAAAGCGTAATATATTAGATATAAGTTTTTTACAGATAAAAAATTTCTGATTCTTAAAAATATATAAATCAATTTTCTAATTTTTTTTACAACTTGACAAATTTGTTCCTTCCATTTCAAATTTTTATCGATAATGACTCCTAAATATTTGATTGTGTTTGTTGTTTTTAATATTGTGCAGTTTTGGATACAATAATTTTTACTATGTGTTTTGGAATTATCATGGATGATGATATCAATGTTTTTAGGGGTATCATTTTTGTGTATTGCAAATGGAATTACAATATCGGAATTAAAGGCCGGCTTAGTGTTGGTGTCTGAGGAGTGTTGAATTATTTGTAGGATGGCAGTGGTGATGGTGATGCAGTGGTGATGATGGCAGTGGTGATGGTGATGCAGTGGTGATGATGGCAGTGGTGATGGTGATGCAGTGGTGATGATGGCAGTGGTGATGCTGACACAAATTCTTCAAAGAATTTGTGTCAGTGAATATATATCTTTGACATGTGTACCCATGGTAGATGGTATATATTTCTTATGGCTCTATTTTGGATTACTTGTATTTCGGATATTTTTGTTTCTTAGTAATGGTGCCCCAGATACTAACCGGATAACTTAGGTGAGAGTGGATCAGAGCATAATATGTGGCACGCAGTAGAGCTGTGGGGATCATTATGATCATTGATCTTGTGTTACGATCATTGATCCCTCCGGTGCCAAACGGATCAATGATCCTAATACCTTGGAGCATCTTCCATTGAATTATCTGTAGAACAAGGATAGCATTCCCACCTGACGACTGTGTTATAAATATTTCAATAAATATTGTTTTACTGTTGACTGTTTTAAAACCTTAGTTTGTTGTTAATGCGTGGTTTATATAATGCATTCATTTAAAATTAATTCGTGCCTTTAGGTTCACTACCCATCACGACATTTTCTTTTACAGGAATTTGAATGATGCCTATTGGCCTATTGTGAAGGTTAATTTGATTATACTTTAAAACCTGGCGGTCGATATCCGAATGTCTATTTGAATTTGGAATGAGGAAAGAAGAAGATAATGGCAAGTGATAACGACCTCCGTAGTCCACTGGGTAAGACTCTTGACTCACAGTCCGGAGGTCGCGGGTTCAAACCCGGCATGCGCAAATAAATTTTATTTGATTAATTTGTGTTATTTCACAATTAATTCATTTAAAATAATATATAGTATATTTGCGGCATGTTCCAGAGTGGAAGATACTATCAGTATCGCCCTGGTGTAAGACCACCATTCAGAATTGAAACGTTGCTTGAAAATGGCTTTAGCCGTGTTTGGTGACCAGATCTGAATAGCCAGGTACTTCCCAACCTTCCTCTTCCCCACCTCCTTCCTCTCCCCACTACCTCCAGCCTCACAACATATCCCAATTGGGGATGCCATAGTCTCACTGGCTCCAGACGGGAGCAGTTGAGATTCTTGTGCGGTTATTCACTGTAAAAAAAAAAAAAAAAAAAATAAAAAAAAAAATAAAAAAAAAAAAAAAAATAAAAAAAAAAAAAAAAAAAAAAAAAAAAAAAAATCCTGCTTAAATTAATTGATTAAATAATTTTCAGGAAAAAAGGATTTTGAAGTTTTTGGGAGGGACGGATTCATACGTCCGTCACTCCTGGTGGCACTGACTCTCAGATTCCTACCCACCCCTTTTTCCTTCCCAGATATCCATCTCCTTCATTTTTTCCAGACCTTCCTCACGGCACCCTCAAAGGTAACACAGGCCCGGGGGGGAATTATTTTCCTCTGGGCTTCCTGTGCGGAGCTAAAATGTATAATTTACTATGTACAACCTTTAAAGAGAACATATGTCAAAATCTTCAATCTTATAAAAAATATACCAAAATTTGGCTAAAAAACACTGAAACAGATATTTTTTTCTTATAAGTTTAAATAAAGCCATTAAATATATCTATCATTGGACAGCTTTTAGAGAAGATTTATAATATTGTTTGCTAGTTTATTTTGTTTGTTTTTTATGTTTTTAAATTGCACTTGTAACATCTATTTTTACAAAACTTACAAATACAATAATAACAGTGCAGACTGTCATTATGCTGTAGTTTTTAAATGCATTCATTCAGTTACTTTTTTTTAAATTCCTTATTTATGTATACTTAAAATATTCACTATAACCATAGAAATAAAAGTAAAAAATCTATATTATACCCACGCACAGGCATTGCCTTTGTGGGATTTTTTTGTTCATACATTAATTATATTAAGTTTTTTTATATACTTTTCATTATTTCATGTATGTATTATATGTATTGTATCAAAAAATTTCAATAAAAAAAAAAAAAAAAAAAAATTTAAAACAAAAACAGAGTATGCAATTCACACGCTGTAGAAGTGACACTAGAAAGTCGCTAGATGTAGCTTTCTTTTCTTTTGACTGTTTATTGTAAAGTGGTTTGAAGATTGGATATTAATTTTACAAAAATAAAAATGTTTATTTTTTGGATTTCGTAAGATTCGAACCTCCGTTCGCTGGATGTCTCTGGCCGCTGAGATTTGTCACGCGCTTTACGTCGCTGCGCTATCGGAGGCTCGCGCGGAGCCGCAAATTTAGCGCATTGCGAACACATTAGAATCAACGACCCGTCAAATAATAAATTTTAAAAACGCACGCACGCACGCAGTGAATTTCAAATCGCAACGGGACTAAAGAAGTCAAACTTCAAAAGTAGACTTCATCAACAACAAAAAAAATTCTAAAATGAGTTTTTAAACCAGGACTATACCGAGTAGTAAATAGTAATGAAGTTTTTATAAAATGCATTTATTACACGCAAAAAAATAATTGTATTAGGCTTTATGAAAAAACGCCGTATTCGCTCAATGGTTATTTTTTATGCTCTTGTACAGTAACAATACTTTGCATGATACAAAAAACTGGCTTCATAAAAATTAACCCACACAAATTGATAACCCCTTTGGACCGTAAGCATGTTTCAATTTAAAATTAGTGTTTTAAAAATTCCCTCCCTATCTAGTGTGAATAAAAAATGGCTGTTTTCGATTTCCCATTGCTGGTGATACTGGCTTTGCATGATACTTTTTCATTGGCTTATAGTTGCTGTTTCAGGCACCAGCTATGTTAAATTGTGTATGGTGACGTTTGTGTTTAGTTCCTAAATTGTAGTCTCTAAAATAGGTTTCAATAGTGTGTTTTAGTTGTAAATTTTTAATGTTAATTAAACGTTTTTGTTTTTATCAATTCAATTGCAATTAAAAATAATACCATGTATACCTACTGCTAAAGTTAAATATAATCGAAGGTAATGGTTATTCGAGTCATTGAGTTATAGAACTGAAAGAGGCGAAATCGAGTAGGTACTCTGAAAGTATGTTGCCTGTTGTGGGTATACTGATGATGCGGTTGTTTTCAAACAGCATGAGTTAAACAAGATTGAGTTAATGATGAATGTATAAGTAATAAAAGAAAGGTTCTCAACGTGGGCGATAACGCCTGGTGTTTGAAAGAAAGTACGAAAACAGAATGCAATAAAATTATGAATTATGAATACTTGGAGCAGGTGGATGAGTTTGTATCTGGGAAGTATGTTTAAGAGAGATGGGAAGGCTGATAGATACATCGAAATAAGGATAAATGCTGGGACCTGTGTTAATGAAGGACTGAATGCCATTAGCACTAACAAAAAACTGTCCAAAGAAGCGAAGCTAGCAGTCCACAATAGAGTGCTGGTACGTATGTCAAGTGAGTCATGAAACTATCAGAGGAACGATGAAAATAGACTGAATGCTGTAGAAATGAGATTCCCGAGGCGTATGTGTTACAAAATCGTGCATGATCGTGTGAGAAATATGGACATCCGCAAAGAATGCAAGGCTGAAGTAAGCAAAATGAGTAAGATTACGAAAGATTCTCTCAGATGGTTTGAGCATGTAGACTCAAGAACGAAGAAGGAATGTAAGGAGAATACACGACGAAAAAGTGAATGATAGAAGAAGTCGGGGACGACCTAGGAAGACATGGCACGATCAAATGAACCAGATATAAAAATAATATGTATGAGACGATTGAGGCAGTAGTGTGTGCCAATACCGAGATATTTGGAGTTTCGTCTACTTTATCTATGCCTGCGGGAAAACGGCGTTATGTTTAGTTAGTTTGTTATGATTTATACTGATGCCCCACTGAAGTCCTCGCATTCTTTATTGTTAATCATAAGGAATTGGAAAATCATTATGATTTTGTCACATCGAAAGCTAGTATCATTATAATACCTCATTTTCCTACCCATATATATTAAACTATCGATGTGATCTTTCATTTGAACTTGTTTACTACATTTCGATCTTAATACCTTAGAAGCCCGCCGTAAATGTACTGAATCCACCTGTTGAAGGAGATTAACCTATATGTCCCTAACGCGTATACTCGTGGGAGATTCCACACACTTTTTTATGTTCCGAAAGCGAGAACTTCTTCCTTTCAGAATGCCCCATTAAATAGAGCAATTCAACTGCTTAACGATTCTGCATTGAGCATTGACATCTTCAATGTTACTTATAGAGAGTTCAGTAACTATCTTTTGACATATGTCTCAACATAGTGAAACTACCCCCTTGGCCTTTTTTTCTCTAATATTTTGTAATCTTCTCCGTACTAATTTGGTGTATAACTGTTTTATGGAGAACCTGAAAAAAAAATAATAAATAAATAATAATAAATAAGGCTTATACTGATATTTACATATTTATATTTACACTATTCTGTTAATTTAACCAATTGATCTAACTGTTAATTTATCAGCATCATCACACATGTACACAGTTTGGATAAGTACCATGTTATTGCATAAAATGTACCCACAAAGGAGGCCCTGTGGTAAATAATTTCTCTAAAAGCCTATGTCATCTGAGGTGATTTGTGGAGCGTCTTTTTGAGGAGAGGAAGGAATGAACATTGGTCATGAACAGACCCATATTGTAGGATGGAGGAAACACGGAGGCCGGCATATCGTTCCACAGCCGAGCTATTGAGCAAAATAATGAGTCGAAGAAGCGACCCGTTCTCATGTAACAAATGTCAATCATGAACATATACTAGGCAAGCTTTTGACCTATTTCCCAAATATGCACCGGTGCCGAAGGGATCAATGACGCTAGTTCCTCGGCGCATCTTCCATTGAAATACCGGTAGAACAAGGATAGCATTCCCACCTGACGTCTGTGCTCTAAAGATTGCAATCCGATCATTCATTTAATTACGTTACGTTAGTTAGTTACGTAAGTAGTTTAGCAGGTTATATAAAAAAATTAAAAAGAATAAGAGCTAGTTAACTTCGAATTTAAATGCTTGTTAATTAATTAAAAAAAAAATCAAAAATTTACAGATAAATTCTTGCATTAGCAGACTACAGTGTGTAATTTTGAGTGCAGAACTTTAACCCATCTGCTTGGTTCAATATATTCGCACCTCACAATCCGGAAGACTCGGTTTCGCGCGTAAATTCTGAAACCGTCACTTTGGATCGAGTTTGTAAAATATCTAGCAAGATAGCTTCATATTTCAATGACAAAAAGAAGCATTATTTCATTCTCTTTCTGGTTAAAAGAAAAATACACGTGTTTGCATGAGAGGAAGAGAAATTTGTAGCTTTTAAAATGTAAGGTCGCTCAGGACGTTTTTGGTCTTATGAAAGTATAACGCGATTACATGTTTTGGGATGTATTTATTCCTAAACAATAAGACGGGTATGAAATACACCCTTGAGTTCTAATCGTATGAATGTAGCAATAATTTCCATTTATAAAACTATTTTACACCTATTTTTTTTCTAATAATTCTTCAAAATATCCCTGCCAGTTTTAATTCCGGTCTGAAAGGGTTAGTCATCAACCCACAAATATGACTTTTTAACCAGTATTAAACTAGTATGTACTTTTACCTTTACCGGGTACTAGTCTCGTTTATTATTCCATCTTCGCTCGGCATCACCCCGAGGGGTTTGATGGGCAACTATTATTTTCACGTCCATCCCTCGCAAAGCGCATTTATCCCGCGTTAGATGTGCATAAAGTCGGGATCCTTCCGCTAACTTATGTGCTCCTGGTATCATTAAATTTTGCGCTGTTGCTCTCATGCAAAGTTTTTAATATCAAACTTCCTTTGATGGATATTGCAGGGTAATGAAAATAAATTCAGAAATGTTTTGGATGCGATTAATTTGTAATTTTCTGTGAAAACCCTTTTTACCATCTTTTGTGACAACTTTTAAGAGTCTGTCTGCCTTTGTACTCTGTAATATTAATCCTTATACATTCAGGTGAATATATAAGGATTAATATTAAGGAAGGAAGGAGTAGGGATGTCGAAAGTGAAAAAAATATCGATGTATCGATATTTATTAAAATATCAATATCGACGTCGATGTACCGAGGAAAAATATCGATGTATCAATATATCGGTCAAATTTTCAAAAGATTTTGCGTTTTTAAAATAATAGTGAATTCAGCTCAATATTATCAATAGTAATTTTTATACACAATTTGCATTATTTTAATGTACAAAAATCTCAATAAAAATTAAGGTATTTTTATCAATATTCATTTTTGTTTTGTAATAATTACAAAAATATCAAAAACTAAAAGTTGTCTTCTAACTTATATATATGTAAACTAAGACGCATGCAAAGTTTGAATGCGTTTCAGTGACATTCTATTGGCGTATTAATCCGTCAAAGAGGACTTCGTGTTTGGAACAAGGCATAGTCAATAATCATAGACAATTGGGAACCAACACATAGGAGTGGCTTAGAAAAAAATAACGAAAAATAGCATACATTTCCATGTATGTACCTACACATATGAGATAGTACTGATCACAAATACTAATGCAAAGACAATAGATTTGTAAGCTATTAATAGTTGCTAATTGCTAATCTTGCTAAACAAAATAATGAAATAGAATAGTGCTGTATTGAAATATTTATTTTATCTTAATGTGTATAATTATTTCTAGTTAAATGAGTGAAAATGTAATTTTCTTTTAACTGGAATAAAAATAAAATAAAAAAAGTTTAAATTTCAACCGCCAGATGTCATGAACCAATACAGTTACTTTTTTCCATTCGTTCCTATACGGTTTTGGATTCTAGTGACTTTAGTTACATAAATTAATAAAAATATCGCATTTGATACAATTTTCGATGTTGGATATTTTGTATCGATATATCGGATCAAAATATATCGGCTAAAAATATCGATGTATTGAATTAAAAAAAAAATATATCGATACTTTTTCAACAAGCCTAGGAAGGAGTAGGAAGTCTAAAATATTAGGGAAAACACATGTTTATGCTGTGCACCTATTCAACGTGCAATCATTGGACCTGTAGTCAAGAAGCTTACCGTAGTGCCGTAGAGGCCGTCATATTTTCTTTTTTAAAACACCAGAAAAATATGTTAATACAGGCCCATGTGTGGCTCTCTGGAGTTAATTCTAAATGTGAAAAAAAAACATATAACTTAAACATGCCAGAAAACAACTGCTCGCAGTGTACTAGTTAAAAAAGTAGGCATACCATATTAGTACCGATGTTCTTGTATCACTTTCTTTTTTCCTATCGGTAAACAATACATTAAAAACGCCCAATGAGTTAAAATCTACGATTAATAATGAATTGATTGATTAAGACCTACGACTATTTAAAAAATAATAGGGTGTTTTCACAGTTTATTTATTAAAGAAAAATAAAGAAAAAATTATGATATTTTAATTTTATTTTTATCTTGATGAATATGTAGCAATTGAACGTGCTACGTAAACACAGTTAAAAGAAAGCTCTAGAATCATCGGTTGATAGTTTTTTTATGTGCCATTAAAATTTTCACAATGTTATCAACATATGGAGTGTGACAGTTAAAAATAATAAATAGTACAATTTGTTTCAGCTTGCTGTTCAAAAGAATTGGAATTTGAATTGCTTGAATTTGAATTCTTAAGTAAGTACTTCTCACAGCGCAGGTAGCTACAGTACTCCCTTCCCAGACAACGCAGACATGGCTGCGGTGGAAAGAGGAATAGTCAGATACCGAGGTGATCGGGAAATCGAACCCGCCTTCCAGAACGAGTGGTTGTGTGTGTCCGATCCTTACTGCCATCGAACAACGGAAGGGTTGGTTGTGATGTGGCGGCTGGTGACTCTGATGCGGTTTGCGAGTGTGATGTGAAACTCTCAAGATCTTGAGCAACGTATGCTGGTTTGAGGCGGTCGATGCTCACGGTGATTTCCTTCCCTTTTACCAGTATGGTATATGTTCGTTCGTGCCGACGAACGACTTTATGAGGGCCACTGTAGGGTTGTTGAAGCGGGCTCTTGACTGTGTCGTCCCTCAGAAAGACGTGAGAAGCTGTGGGAAGATTTTTGAAGACGAAACGATGTCCATAACCATGGCGGGTACCTTCAACTGGTCTCAGCTCGTTGAAATGTTTCCGTAGTTCCTTGAGGAAGCTTCCGGTGTCGTCGTTAACATTAGGTCGTGCTGTACATAGAAATTCGCCGGGTAAGCGGAGCGGCTCGCCGTATACTAGCTCGGCTGAGGTTGTAGCGAGGTCATCTCTCCAAGCTGCTCTGATTCCCATGAGTACGGTGGGAAGTGTTTCCGTCCAACGGTTATTCTGATGGCACTTGATCGCTGCTTTCAGTTGACGATGAAATCGTTTCACCATGCCATTTGCTGCGGGGTGGTATGCAGTTGTATGGATTTGCGTCGTGCCTGCCAGGAAATTCAACTGCCTGAACAGCCTCGACTCAAATTGTCTCCCTTGGTCCGTAGTATTGCGGAGTGGAGTGCCGAATCTTGTTATCCAGCCCTTGTAGAAAGCACGCGCCACTGTTTCGGCCTCTTGGTCTGGGATCGGGAATGCCTCTGGCCATCTCGTGAATCTGTCTACGCACGTGAGACAGTATCGGCATCCTTCTGAAGAAGGCATGACGATTATGTCGATGTGGACGTGCTCGAATCTAGCGGAGGGTCTGGGAAAGGCTCCCAGGGGTGCTGACACGTGCCGTGTAATCTTGCTTCGTTGGCATTGAAGGCAATTGCGTGCGAGCTTAATAGTCTCAGCTTTAATGGCCGGCCAGACATAACGTTGAGTTATGAGCTTAACCGTGGCCTTAATTCCAGGGTGAGCCAGCTGATGGACCGCATTGAATGCCGCAGGTCTGAACTTCTTCGTGACGAAGGGTCTGGCTATGGTAGTTGAGACGTCACAGTAGAGATGCGCGTCAGTACCCGGAATATTAATCTTTTTAAGTTGTAGGCTAGAACTTCCTTGCAAGTGTTGTTCCAGTTCAGGGTCGCACATCTGGTCAGCTGCCAGCGCTGCGTAGTCCAGAGGAGTATCTATCGTCTCGACCCTGGAGAGAGCATCCGCGACGATGTTGTCTTTTCCGGAGACGTGTCGGATGTCAGTTGTGAACTGGCTGATATAGTCCAGATGGCGGAATTGCCTTGGTGAGCATTTGTCTGCTTTTTGTTGGAAGGCGAACGTGATAGGCTTATGGTCTGTAAATATGGTGAACGACCTGCCTTCCACCATGTGGCGAAAGTATTTCACAGCGAGATAGATGGCTAGTAGTTCTCTGTCGTATGCGCCATATTTCTTTTCAGCTGCCGAAAACTTCTTCGAAAAGAATGCTAGAGGCTCCCAGTGACCTGCGACGAATTGGTGGAGTGCGGCACCGGCTGTAGTATCAGACGCGTCGCTGACGATAGAGAGTGGGGCGTCGCACTTCGGGTGAACGAGCAGGGTTGCCTGAGCCAGAGCTTCCTTGCACTTGCTGAAAGCTTCTACTGTTTCGTCAGTCTAAGACACGAGTTGTTTGCCTTTTTGGTTCCCTTTTAGAAGGTCATTGAGTGGAGCTTGTGTCCTCGCGGCGTTGGGAATGAATCTTCTGTAAAAATTTATTGCTCCCAGGAAACGGCGGAGATCCTTGATGGAAGCTGGTTGGCTGTAGTTGTTGATGGCCTCCACTTTATCTGGGAGGGGTGAAGTGCCAGCGTCGGACACCAGGTATCCTAGGAATTTGACCTTAGTCAGGCCGAAATGGCATTTGGCGGTGTTGATGACAACACCATATTCCTGCAGGCGCTGGAATAATATCTTGAGGTGGGCTAGGTGCTCTTCCTCTGACGTTGAGGCAATAAGGATGTCGTCTATGTAGGCGTAACAGAAATCTAAGCCTCTGGTAACCTCGTCCATGAAGCGTTGGAAGGTCTGGGCTGCGTTGCGGAGGCCGAAAGACATCACCGGAAATTCGAAGAGTCCGAATGGCGTAGTGATTGCTGTTTTCGGAATGTCCTCGGGAGCCACAGGGATTTGATTATATGCCCGCACCAGATCAATCGTTGAGAAGATCTTGGTGCCGCTCAGTGCCTGTGCAAAATCTTGGATGTGGCGTACGGGGTATCTGTCCGGAATAGTTCTGGCGTTCAATCTTCTATAATCGCCACATGGTCTCCACTGGTCGTCCTTCTTGGGTACCATGTGCAAGGGAGATGCCCAAGAGCTCTCGGAAGGTCGAGCGATTCCGAGACGGACCATGGCCTCGAACTCCTTCTTGGCGCGTTTTAACTTGTCAGGAGCAAGGCGTCGTGGGCGTTCGACTGTTGGAGGTCCTGGCGTGGTGTTAATATGGTGCAGTGTTGCGTGACGAACTTCCCTCCTGGCGCCGTCAGGGCGAGTGATGTCAGGAAACTGTTGAAGAAGCTTATGATACGGGGACGTTCCTGTGACCGTCTTAATGGAAGCGATCTTGTTGTCGCTTCGTTTTCCCGTGATGGTCAAATTCGTCACCTGGTCCAGCAGCCGTTTATTTCGGACATCTACCAGTAGCTCGTACTTGGCGAGAAAGTCTGCCCCGATGATTGGCCTGGAGACGTCTGCAATGACGAAGCTCCAAGTAAAGTCGCGTCGCAATCCCAGATCCAGGTTGAGCGTTAGGCTGCCATAAGTAGCGATTGTGCTGCCATTTGCTGCTGCCAGTTCGTATGTCGCTTTAGTGGGGCGTCCCTGGACAAGGCGTCGTGGGAAAACGCAGAGATCTACGCCGGTGTCTATAAGAAATTGGGTACGGGTTACCCTGTCGGTAACAAAAAGGCGACTGACTTGGTTGGGGCTGGTGCTGGTCGCCATCAGTTTGGGCCCCGCGCGTTTTCCTGCTGGAAGTTGCAGGGTTTGGTGCACTTGCTTGCCTTCGTCCCATACTTCCAGTGGTACCAGCATGTTCCCTCGGGCTGACGACCTCTGGACCGAGTGCGGGAACGATTGCTCCAACGATGCGGGGTGGCGTTCCTCCTATGCTGGCCAGAGCGTAGTGTCGAAACTTCGCGCCTCAAAGTAGCGAGCTCTTGTTGGAGAGGCTGCATCAACCGCTCCATCCGTGTTAGTAGTGGCTGATTGATGGGTTTACCCATTTCCTCGGATGTACCGCTCGTGAGGGACATGATGATGATGATATTTGCCGTGCGAAATGCGTGAAATGTATCACCGGAGAGTTTATTTTGTGCGCGACGGGCTCGCGGTAGTCGTACTTGCACGCGTCGTGCTCACTGTCGGATTCACAAATGTAAACTTCGTGGTCACTAATGTGAACGTCGGTGTCACCAATGTAGCAATTGAACGTGCTACGTAAACACAGTTAAAAGAAAGCTCTAGAATCATCGGTTGATAGTTTTTTATGTGCCATTAAAATTTTCACAATGTTATCAACATATGGAGTGTGACAGTTAAAAATAATAAATAGTACAATTTGTTTCAGCTTGCTGTTCAAAAGAATTGGAATTTGAATTGCTTGAATTTGAATTCTTAAGTAAGTACTTCTCACAGCGCAGGTAGCTACAAATATATTTTTTAATGTGTCCTTTTTGATTTGCCACCAAAAAGGCGTGTTCTTTTTAATCTGAATTCGGCGGCGTTCACGTCACACCGGGCAACGGTGACGCCGTCTTTCCAGACAGTAGCGGTTTCTATGTCATAATGACGTTGTAGTCAGTTGAATCTGTTTCTGAACAAGCGGTTTTTCAAATCAAAAATTGTGAGTGAAAATATAAAAATTACACATTTTTAGTACAATAATCAAAATCGTGAAAATAAATTTTAAATCTTGGTCACATTTTTAACGGTATCCATATTTTGTTAAAAATTTGGAAGATTTAAAGGTCATTTTTCTGAACTAAAATACGTTTTTTTAAATATTTTCAATCCCAATTATTCGTTTGAAAAACCGCCACTGGATGGTCAGACGGCTGGCACCAACGTTGCCCGCCGTGACGTCAACGCCGCCGAATTCTCGAATAAAAAACGAATATATCGTTTTGGCGGCAAATCGGAAACGACACATTTAAAAATGTTATAGGATATTTATTATTATAACAGTAAAAGTATCCCATTCTTGAAATATCTGCAAACTAGAGATCTCCGTTGCAAAACGTCTCTAACATTGTCGGTAAAATAAACCAAATCCAAGTTACTATTAATTGTGTAAGTTATAATGATTCATCCGATGAAGCTCGAGGAATGTGATATATTAGCTGCAGTTTCGGTTTTCTCTAAAGTGAGGCTGTGCAGTGTGCAATGAACTCTCATAAATAATGTAAGGAAGTAAGACAAACTCAAATCGTATTTTATCAATCTTTAAGCAGCGCGCCTTTCAAATTCCGTTGTAAAAATCTCCCATCCGAATAATATACTTACGTACTGCTCATGAGCTAGTCCAAAATGAACCGGAATCCCACAGGTGCGTTATGAATAGCAGTACCTATGGGACCTTCCGTTACATTTCTTAGTTTCATACAAAATATACTAGTGGTGTCAGAGCAATAGACCTGCAAACCTTGGGAATCTAGAAACCGCTTGAGTGCGCAGCACCTACGAAATTTTTGTTAACAGTGTAGTGTTTGGAATAGTATTTTGCGAGAATCAATAGATTTGGTTCTGTAATTTTCATGTTTTAAGTAGTTGTTAAAATAAGTTAATTACTGTATATGTTACCATTTTATTTTTTAAAACCACAAATTTCCTCGCAATCCTCGAATCGTATTTTGTTTTTCGATTGTTAGTAATTTGATTAAATTGATTTTCGCACGAGAGCTGTCCGTAAAGTAAGGTCTCCAAGATGCTGCGATCACGAGGAACACTTTCACGTGAGATCCGGGAAAACTGGCGTATAGCCTGGTTTCCCTACGCCAAATCTCGAGAAAGGTACACTCTCTGCGACACTTAATCTCGGCGTGGCAGCCGTTCGCGATGAATCTTCCGCTCGCCGCAACAGCTCTACAATTAGTTTTTTGTGCGAAGAACAAAAGCCCAGTAGAAATTCATTCTCAGCTACTTGAAGTGTACGAAAAACTATGTACGAGTGCGAAAACGTGCGCAAATGGTGCAGAGAATTTAAAAGCGTGCCGGACGGCCATCGGTTGCAGATGAAAAAATTACCAAAATGGAAAAAAAACAATGATTGCAAATCGACGGGTGACGGTTCGGGAGCTCTGTGATGTGATCCCTGATGTCAGTTAGACCACTATTGACAAGATTTTGACAACAAAATTGGGAGACCACAAAGTCTGCCTACGGTGGGTCCCAAAATGCTCACCGAAGATTACAAACAACAACGGGTTGAAGCAGCCCGCGAAATCCTTGAGTGCTACGACATCGACGGCGAAGAATTCTTGGACTCAATTATGACTGGGGACGAAAGTCAGAAACACTACACGACACCAGAGACAAAGGAACAATCCCAGTGGCATCATTCAGATTCGCCGAAGCAAAGTTTAAAAACGAATTACAGAGCTTAAAGGCAGAAACATACTTGCCTGTTGTGGCGTGTCGTGATTACAAATTAACCACAAATATGTCTCGAACCATAATAAATGTATGAAACCGATGTGCTTCTGGCGCGTCACGACACGCCATGACACGCAAGTATGTTTCTGCCTTAACTCACACCTGGCGGGTGCGGCGAGTGGAAGCTCCATCGCGAATGGCTGCCACGCCGAGACTAAGCGTCACAGAGGGTGCAACGTGGTGGGGATTTGATAAGAGAAAACCAGGCTACACGCCGGTGTTACGGGATTGCGCGTAAAATCATTCCACGCAAACGCAGCACCTTGTAGACCTTATTTTACGGACAGCCCTTGTACTCGTATTTAAAACTGTTTTTAAATACAATAATTTTAATTTCACTTTTGGTTTTCTTGATAGAATGAATGTACGAATGAAGCGGAATCTTAAAAGTGGAAATTAGTCCACTTTCCGATATATGATCAAGCAGAAACTCGGCAGATAGACTCGTTAATGATAACATTGCATTACTTCGACTTTCCCTTAGGCAATCGCGCCCACATACTCGGATATACACGCATTTTTCTGAAATTCGAAGAAATTAAAGTACCAAATATCTATAATATAAAAATGAATCGCTGAATGTGTTGCTAAGCGCATAACTTTCGAACGATTGCACCAAATTGGATAATTCTTTTTTTGTGTGTTCGTTATTGTCAGGACAGGTGAGCTCTGGCATTATGAAATTATTATAAAAAAATTGCTATTGGTGGCACGCGAGGAAGCGGCTATTGCTATGGAAAGCGGGATGTAGAGAGAGATTGGGGGAGGGGAACCAGTGAGGGGGAGGGGAACCTGGGAGGGGGGTGAGAGACCTGGGAGGGGGGAGGGGAACTCTGGAGGGGGGTTCGCGGGACGGGGAAAGGAGGGGGTGTTCGCGGGACGGGGAAAGGGGGGGGGGAGGAGTGGAGTGGGGAGAGGGAAGGTGTTGGTGACGGAGTGGGAAACCCCTAATACCATGCGAGCGAAGCCGCGGGAAAAAGCTAGTTTGAAATAAATGTGACCAACGTAGAATTTTTTCATTTGTCTGAGCGAATTTTTTTCTCCTATTTTAATCTCCGATTGAACTCCCAATTAGACGGTCCCGAGCCACCACTGGTTAGCTCCATCAACCCGTACTGGGAAATGAGAACAATGGAAACAGGATGAGAATTATTCATGGACGATCGTTGGAATTACAGTGTCATCACGGAACCATGATTGAAACCACGAACCATTATTAGTACGAAATTGATCGCAACATCACCAACCTCAATCACCACTGAAAATCAGTTTTACGCACAGCAGCGACCCGGCTTTGCTTCTGCTTGCACAACAAAGGCATAACTTTAAATATATAGCAATCAAAATCATGGTAAGAAAGTTCTTCAGCTGTTTGAGACGTATTCTCAACCCACATAGCCCTACGGTACCACTTTTGGTTCCGAACAAAAATTATTATAAGTAGAAAAAAAGTAACAAAGTAAACAAAGTTTAAAAAAGTAACTTTGGCCATGGGTTGTGTTTATGTAGACATACCAGCCTTTACGATTTTAACATCAAACAGCTTGTTATCGTTATTTGATTAAAAAATTTAAGCGAAAATTTAAGGACGTCAACAACAGAAATTTTTAAACAGTTTGATGTTCCAAGCATACAGAAAATCTATGCCAAAAACATTCTAGTACATCACCACAAAAACGACCCAGAGAAAGAAACCTCACATGCTCATAAAACCAGAGCCAAACAAACAGACACACTTAATATACCAAAGTGTAACTCCTCATTTGGTCAAAGAAGTTCTGAATTTTTAGCAGTAAAGTTATATAACAAACTCCCACTTAGTATCAAACAATTTAAAACAAAAAATAGCTACATTATGGACATTAAATGTTGGCTGAAGGAACTACCGAAAAATGACCTTACTAGTATACTTAAAACATCATAGAAGTTTCTGGAAAACTCTATCCAAACAAGTTAAACCATAGAAGTCGCTGAAAAACTTATCCAAAGCATAGTCCCCCTCAGCACAGGATCTCCTAGTGAGGAGGACTTCGAATATATTTATATTTTACATATACATCTAACATGTTTCATATAAAAATGTAAAAAATATTATATAGTTACTAAATAAAAAAAAAAAAAAAAAAAAAAAATAAAAAAAAAAAAAAAAAAAGTTTGCACGTCACAAAATCGAAAAACACATCGTTTAGAACGAAGGTAAGTGTATTACAATACCGTAAAAAGTCAGAAAAATATGTTTTATATCAACATGTATACTGCGTTTTTTTATATTGTAACAAAAATCATAATGAGTGTAATTTAACAATTCTTTTAGTGTACCAAAATTTTGTGTTTCAATTTTGGTACGGTAGGGTTATGGGCGTCTAACGTGTTTTCGTCATCACTTTCTTCCAGAAAAGTCAATTTTTGGTGGACTGTTAAGCAAAAAGGAACACCTCTCCCCTCCCACAATAACAAATTAATGTTTTTTTAATATTTGTAAGATACTTTATGATGAAACAAAAAATTTTATGATGTAAAGTAAAATATATTTTTTTATGATGAAACACATAAAGTTTATTTATTTATTTATTTATTAACGCTTTGTTTCGGGGCTTTTACATATGAATAGTAAGAAATATACAGTATTTATTGTACATAACTGAACTGCCTTCGTAACAATCTATCTAGCTATCTATCTATATAAATTAAAATGAATAGCCGAAATGTATGTACGCGCATAACTTCCGAACGACTGCACTAAATTGGATAATTCTTTTTTTGTTTGTATAAAACTACTGGTGAGCTCTGGATTTGGATATTTGTATAAATAATTGCAATAGGTGGCAATCGAATGAATGGAATGCGGAAGGGTGGAACTCGGGAGGAGGGTTCGCAGGACGGGGGAAGCAGGCGAGAGGAGTGGGGAGAGGGAAGGCGGTGTGGGAACGCGAGAGGGGGAAGGGGATGCGGGAGAGGAAAGGCAGGCGGAAGGGGAACGGGACGAAATGAAATGGGAAAGGACCCGCAGGGAGAAACAATTTCTTTATTAAATGGCATAGCAACGCATGCCGGGAACCAGATAGTAGTTTATATTTTTTTAACGATAAATTGAAGATGTCCACTGACTTGGTATAATTGTTTCCCTCCATTAGTATTCTGGGCGAAGAGGAATACATACGGTAGTTAGTTCCAGAATTACTGCATTGAAATAAATCCTGACTTCTAGTATATCCTAGTAAGTTGTAGATTAGTAGATGTAAAATATAAAGTTTTTTGATGAAATAAAAAATATATTTTAAAAAAACGTTAAAAATGTTTCAGGGCTATTTGGGTTAATAAAGAACTAAGTACTAACAAGAATGACCAAATTCCATTTCTGTAAATCCTTCATAATTCAAGAGGTATGTTAAGTTGGTCGCACAATTAGATTTGAGCCGTCTACGTATACCTACACTACCGACAACTATGTGCTTGCGAAACGTCACAGAGAAACAGCCTTTTGTCTTCATTACGCCTACTTGTAGTTATATTATTATGTAAGGGTCGACCGAGACAGGTTTTTCGTTCTCGGCCGAGACCGAGAGCCGAAACCGAGAATAGATAACTTGAGAAAAAAAATTAAAATGCGCTATTTTTGCATAATATAGTGTATCTAAGAATGTAATAATAATTTGTTTTAATAATCAAAATTGAACAACATGATGTTGTAGCATATAAAAAGCAATTTTTCTGCGATGTCACCCTTCAAAGAGTGTCGCCTCGCGTCATATAAGACCAGCTTTGCTAAAGCTCTGTTACACAACTTACACGTTGCCTTTGAAGCTTGTAATAAAATATTTATTTTTTAAATATTCCCAAACAGGATTTAGGCATATTTAGTTTTCATCTGCAACAATAAAACATTATACCTACTTAGTAAACACATTAAATCGAAATAACACACACTAACAAACCCTATCCATGTATCAATTGCCACACTCATCAAAACACATCGATTAGTTGATTTGTATGTTCATTACTGTTTTTGGCAGATTATTATTAACTAATTTCTAAGAAAAACAGCACGCACTAACACCAAGTGACTAATGTGGACGCGCGCGGAAGATTTGAATCCCATTATCCTATACCGTACCTACTTACAACGGTCTCGGTTATGGCCGAGAATCTTGAAACCGAGACAGAGTTCTCGGTAGAATTTGTAGCCGAGAATGCCGAGACCGAGACCGAGACTGAGATCTCGGTCGACCCTTATTATTATGCAGCGAGAAAGAGACAACCAATGTTCGCTTAGATCGGGTTTGAATATTCGAAAAGTTTTTACAGGTAATTTTAGCATTACAATATTTATTTTTTTCATTTTCTTTTCAACGATGCTAAATTTCTAGATAATGAAGTTTCTCCTCAACGTTGTTGCGAGAACTATAATCAATCGCAATGAAACTGAAAGCTTGAATCTAAAACACAAACACTTTTTTACAAGAAAAATTAAGTAGCTATTCTGGAAAAACTAACTTTAAATATTATTTTAACAATCATAATATTTTTTGTACCGATCACAATCGACCAGAAGATTTGAATTTTCCATGTAACTCCCGATAATTCATTCTAATACACCCCCAAGCTTCCCCCTATAATTCACAACTTCCACCGAACCCATTCATCCCTTGCGAGGAAACAGCGGGGTGTTATTAATATTTATTCATGAATTACACCTCGTTCATCACTGTCGTACGCAGGTGGAGTAGAGGAAAACTATATTATTACCTGTACGCTGTACAAACTGCATATTTATTATATTTTACATAAGTAATTTCATTTCCGATTAATATTGTTACATGTTATACTAGAGGTTACCCCAACATAAAATGTTTTTGATTATCTTAACCCTTCTGTTCTCAGTTCTTTCTAGAACTTAAATTGAGTGCTCTTCTTCATCCTGATGATCACTGTGCATGCATTATTCGAGTGCTGATAGCCTCCATTCTGAGCTCTATACTTTGTTTAAGGAGCTAAACTTAGCAAAATTTATAAAACTGTGAAGACTTCGATGGCTGGTGGAGAGAATGACCGAGCATCAAGCACCAAAGTCCCTGCTGAACTCAAGACAAATAGGGCGAAAGTGCCTGGGAAGACCAAGATTAAGATGGAGCGACAACGTCCTCAAAGACATATCCATCTTGGAGCTTCAAAACTCGAGAGAGCTGTCACAAAACCGAGATGAGTTGAGGAAGACTCTTGAGGAGGCCAAGACCCACCAGGGGTTGTAGAGCCAATAGTGATGATGATGATAGCCTCCATTCAAAGCATTGGAAAATCTTAACTCTGATTTGGATTCCTGGATATGTTGGCATCATTGGTGACGATATTGCGGAATCCTTGGCAAAACAAGGAGCATCCAACCGTGTTGTAATCTTCGTAAACCGCATTCTCCCATCTGTCAGTTTTTCCATCCTCAAATATAGATCTCGCAGTTTTTGGGCAGAGTATTGGCACATTACAATGCCTCAATATAAAGGACTATCCCATTAAAACCGTGGTTTCAACAGCTCCCCCATATTTCCAGAAAAGAAATTTCCTCACTTATTCGATAGAAAATTGAACATTGTTCCGTTCCATCTCATCTTCTTAACCCTAGAAAGATAATCAACGTCTTTGAGGCGTAAGCGATACACAACAATTTTTAATTTTTTCTATCTCTATCTCAGTTAGCTCAGTAGCCGAGCAGAGTACAATAATTACGGATAAATATATACACCTTACGTCCGAAAGACGTATAATTATTTTTTGTGTAACTTTCGGACTTGTTCGTGTAAATGTGATTTTGTGAACAACAAAGTATAAAAAAACTAATCATTCTAAATATAACGACTGATTAGCATTTAAACTTGTATATCATGTAAAAAATACGATTTAGAAATAAAATGAAACATTATTTTTCACTTTAAAAAGGATTTGATATGTTGTTATTGATTTGTAAGAGTTTTACAGAATTTTGTTATTTTTATAATTAATATAAATTTTTTTGAATTATTTATATTTCATTTAATGTGCAAAACCCTAAACTAATTATTCAATTACATTTAAACTGTGTTAGTATGATAATATGTCAAATATACAGGGGGGCCCTTAACTGTATACCTAGTTTCAATTAACAATAAATAAATAATGGTAGAACTTAGACATGTTTTATTAATATATTCATAAACTACAATAAATGGAAATTTTAATGACATTAAGTTTTAAAAATTATATGTCCAAGTGAGCTCCATCAGCCTGTTGACATTATCTAAGGCGGATTCGAAAATTCTCAAAAACACGTTGACAAGTTGTCCGTGGGATGGCGTTAATTTCCCGTACAATGTTTTGTTTTAACTGATTTATTGTTGTCGGATTATCTTCATAGACTCTTGATTTTAAGTATCCCCACAAAAAATAATCACACGGGGTGAGATCTGGGTTCCGTGGGGGCCACTCAATGTCTCCTCCTCGTGAAATGAGTTTTCCGGGGAACATCTCCTTTAAACGTCCATGGACAGTTTAGCAGTGTGACAGGTGGCGCCGTCCTGCTAAAACCAGCTCCTGGAATTATGGCCTTGAAAATCTTGAAGAGCTGGGATGAAGAACTGCTGAAGCATCTGACAATAATTCTTAGATTTCAGTGTCATAGCAACTCTCCTTTCGTTTACAAAGAAATATTGGCCAATGATACCCCTAGCTGATATTGCAGCCCACACAATGACCTTCGGGCTATGCAAGGGACGTTGATGCTTCTGTCGGAGGGGTCTTCTTCTTTTTCTTGTATTCTCAGACCAATACCGGCAATTTTGTTTATTAACATGGCCATTGATATGGAAATTGGTCTCATCGCTGAACATTATGTTGAAAAAATTGTCAAAACGTTCCAGCATCACATTGGCAAAATTAAGTCGAAGATCGGTATCATTCGGCTTCAACTCTTGCGTCAGCTGAATTTTATAAGCTTTTAGATGTAAATCGTTGCGTAAAATTCTTTGTAAAGTGGTCCTCTTGATGGATAAGGCTTGGCTTCCCTTGCGAGTAGTTTGTTGTGGATTTCCCTCACTAATTCACTTACACGCTTCAGGTATCCTCGCTGACTTTGGGCGGCCTTCATTAATTGTTTTTACTGTTGAGTTGGTTGTATCAAATATTTTGATATATTTCCGAATAGATTTTGCGCTTGGTGCTTGATTAATGTCTCGTAAACCGAAATGAGCTCGGTACATTCGTCTCGAAATTGTCACGGAATAATTGTTTATGTAATAATTGTTTATGCACGAACACAAAACGCGCGCCGCTGTCCCGTGAACGGCTCCATGGCGACTAAAAATTCCAAGAAATAACGCGTCTAACGATACCTCCCGAACCGCGCTCGCCCCACGCATTGTTGAAAAAATAACGAAACAAACTGCGAACACAGTTAAGGCCCACCCTGTATGTACACTTTTAATCATTGGAGGACCCACCACTTACCCGCCCTGGTATAGGTAACACTTTTAATCAGTACGTCTCTAACGTAGGTAAAAATTAGATTAAATTTCTAGGGTTAAAATTCAAGTCCTTGATTCCCAACATTATGCATTTTGTGGCCTTGAAGTGAGAACTTTAGATCACATATTTTTTTAAGTCCCCCTCTAAACAAATATAATCTCTTCCATCAAGCTTTATCTAAAATTGCCTCCCCGCCATTCAACATCTCATCTCTTCTAAGTCTGAATTCGACTCCAGATTTCCATATAATTTGGAAATGCGCCCATTTGCTTAAAATTAATGTATGAATTCACATTTCTTCTCTCCACCTTTGGAATGATGGCCTAAAGCACCCTTAAAGTTGAAAACTAGAAACAATAAAAAAATCCTTCCTTTGTCATCGTGGGTACCCCCAACCTTTAAAATTACTGTACTCCATGTATAATTTTAAATAAAGACCTTATTGTTTCGGTATTTTTTGGATTCCTACTAAACCTACGAACACACAATCAACCATTATAAAAATAATGTAAAGTGCTAGATTAAAACAGATTTTTTTTTGTTAAAGCTTTGCAGAAAATAATACTCCTTATTCGCTGGAATCGTACTCACGGCAGAATATGCGGTCAAAAAATTTGATATCTCACCTGCGCTTTAGCTCGTCTATGAGCCACTAGCACAGTGACTTCTGGGTAAGGTGTGCCATCTCATTCGCTCGCACTATTACCAAAGATGCATGAGAGGATAAGGACATTAATTGCCGCGGGCTAACTGCCAGCAAGAACCAAAGTCACCCCCGCATGGCATTCACAGTTTTGCTTTGCATCTTGGCATGCCGAAGGTTAAACAGAATACAAATTACGTTTTCGTAGAAAGCAAGCACTTTGGCACAATAAACGTACCATTATGCAGTAACTTACGTTGCTTAATATTTCACCTATAATTTTATGAAAATATTATGGTTTAAAATATATATTCGTGTAGATCAACAATTCTAAAAGAAGAAAATTCCGAAAACATCAGGATTTTTTTTAAGTAGTTCCTAACTTTGAAAGTATTTATTTAAGAAGAAATCTTCTGAAAATTTATATAGTTTGAATACTTTAATGAATTTTGAGGCTTCCAGGAGTGACTGATTGCTTTTAAATAACAGTATTGTTTAGTGTAAATGTGTCCAGAATTATTCATTCTTTAACGTCACTAATTTTTACCTCAATTAGAGCGATAATCAAACTTTTGGGTCAATTTGCCTTATTTTTTAAGTTTGCAGTCAGTGGTATCGCAAACCTATTTGTATTTTCAAAAACGGTGATTTTTCAATACAACAATTACAAGACGCAAAACACAAAAATTCAAGGCAGAAACTGTTGATTTTTGTCATTCGGAAAGTTAAACAAAATTAAGAGAACTTTTGGTATTTTATGAAATGGAAAACTTTAAAATGGACCAAACAATGATCTGAGACAATATGCATTGCGCTACGGAGGTGATTTTTTTATGCACTTAATGTCTTAAAAAATCTTATTATTTTGATCTGCTGATACAAAACTTTAAGAAAAGTTTTTCTGGCGGCGGTTTGCTCTTCACTGTTTTAGTACAAAAGTACGAATTCGATAAGTAAATATTGCATTTATAATATTATTTTATAATTACGTTCCACGCATCTTGTACGACCCGAAACGAGCAATTCTACCATTCAATTCCACAAAATTTTTATTTCGGAGAAATGCAGTAGGATTGATAATAACAAAATAGAAACCGGCCCAAAGACCGACCTTGCGGTACGCCGGCACAGGTCGATTTAATAAGATCAATTGATACTATTGTAAATCATTAAAACATGGATGATTTTCTTGTGTCGATTTGACCATTATAAATTTCACCTGTAGTATGTAAGAAATCAAGTATGTCAAGAGGGTCACATAACCTTCCTCTTATATTGCCCGACCCGAGGCTAGCGGTTCTAATAACTAATTTATAACAGTTTAATTAGCTTCCCCCGCCTTCATGCATCACCGCACTTGCCATCACTGATGTTTAATCTTGGGCAATTATTGCTTAACTAACTGAGCACATTCTGGAGGAATTAATATGACTACACTAATCGTCTCGGTGCAATCGCCTGAGTGGCGGTGACTGCGGCTTATAGTTTCAAGAAACAGCCTGACTGAACAATTTATTAAATGTTAACCTTAAAGATGTTAGAAGTGGAATTTTTCTAAATTTGTATTTCTACTTTATTTAACTTTGGCGGTTCTGAATTCACGGCATCCTTTTCTTCAGCTTTTTTTTTAAATTTCCTGTTTGAACAGTAGAAAAACAAGAATGAATGATAATCTAATAAATCTAAAGGTACAAGGTTTTGGTGGCTCATGTACAAACCTTGCAATAATCACATTACTATACTTGACCTTACTGAAGTATTCGTTAAAAATACCGAAAAAGTCAAATTTTAAATGGAAAGATTAACATTACCAGGTTACCTAAAACTAATTGTAACCCTTCATATTGCTATCATTGTAGGCAGACATTTAAGATTGTGTAAAAAGGAAGGTCTTAAGTAGCAGACTATTACACCAATGGTTTGTAGCACTCTTTTAACTTCTTGAGTAAAACCTCAAATTATAATATTTAATTAAATGAATACGATATAGCGAAATCCAATCAAAAATCTGGAAATAGAAAAATCTTTTTGTGATTTCTCTGTTTCCAGATTTTCGTTTGGTTTTCGCTAATATTGTCTTAATATAATTGAATTAATATTAATTTATACTATCAAAAATGGTTGTCTGGCCTATGTGTATTGTAAATTACATTAAATGAATTATGCCCATTGAAATACTCTAGAGATGGCGTGCAATTGTCAGATTGAACACTAATATGAATTTATAATTATTTTTTATTGTGACAAGAAGAACTCACCTCACCTGCTTCGGACTTATTTTACCAATGTTTAGTTCTTTTCCTAGTATACTCTCCGTCTTGCATGGTGGAGAATTTTGTTTTATTTTATTTCGTTCTTGACTTTGCTTTTGTGTTTTAGGTTTTAGGTTTGGTTATTGATTTTGTTTTAAAATTCGTCTTCATTTTTTAATTTTTTAAAATTATTTTGTAGTGCCTATTTAGATGTTCTTACTAATAAAAGCCCAGCCAGGCGTGCAATTCAAAATAAAGAAAATAAATTTAAACATTGTGAATTTTGCCCTCATAGGGTCAACTTGGGAATCCTAACGAGTTTCTCATGAAATATTACTCGTATATTGGAATTGAGTTGTTTTTTTAACTTGTGAATGCTACCTGGATGTTTGAAGAGCCGCATTTGCAGAAAGACGTTTGCTTTATAGATTGGTATCATTTGAATACATTTAGACACTTTCGAATAACCATTTCATTATTTTTTTTGTCGAAGAATTAGTACTCGTAGATCAATACAATTGAACACACCACTCTTTTAAAGGGTGTAACGCCTATTTTAAACAGTGTTTGGGGCTATTTACACTTCCCGGGTTATACATATATTTACCATCATATTTAATATTATAAATTCGCTGCATTCCTAAAAATGTACAGTTTGGTCACCGCTTCCTACGTTGCTGCGGTAAATCGACTGGCTAAATTAGTGGCTTGGCAAGGAGATGGCTTAAATAGCGTCGCTAATTGCTTTGTTCCTACTATGTATCCTCTATTATCTCATTGCTTATAATTTTGTACATTGATTGTTGCAATGATGTTACAATAATTTATACCCGATGTCTAAGAAGTATTCCTTGCAAGATTTTTATAGATTTTTAAATCTCTTTTATCTTAACTTTTGAAGATTTTTTTTCTTTTTCATATTTAGTTTAGATTTTTTAGTATTATCTTCTTCTTCATTGATATATTTAATTGATGGGAATAACCTTCAAAAGATAAATATTATAAAAGAGATTTATTTTAATTAAAAAATTAATACAAGTTAAGAATAATCATCTAAACGAAAATATGAAAGAGAACAATACACAGAAAAACAGAAAAAGACAATAGTTGTACCTGGGACTCGAACCCAGACCTCTCGACTAACCGGGACAACAATTTTGCTATTACCACCTTCTATCAAACCGTCACATTTCAAATTTTAGAATTAGCAATACTATCTTCAACTAATTCTTTTTCCAGTTGTGACCAATGTCTTTTTCTATTTTTCTGTGTTTTGTTTTCTTTCATATTTTTGTACAGATTATTGTGGTTATTTTCTTCTTAAATAATATATTACATTGACGGGAATAACCTTCAAAAATTATAAAAAGAGAGTTTTTCTTACAAAAAATTTAATAAATTTAGACTTTTAGAAAAGGTTCAATAGGTGTCCCATATAAATAAAAATCGAATATATGTTCATCCGAGACTCTATCTATGTTACAAACCTGTTCTTCGAACATTTATTTCCATTTAAAAAGGTAGCTGTCAAAAATATGGGAAAAAAGTAGTCGAAGATAATATTGTTAATTCAGAATTTAAAAAAATGAGATTTGACAAAAATGACTTGAAAATAAGAGGTCTCAGTGGCTCCCAGTTAAGACGTTCGTCCCGGTACGACGGGATATGTGCACACAATATCGAACAGTATTAATACCGCTGCGTCTGCGTGGTTGAATTTCAGAACCCGCTGCGGTTATAATTCGGTTTCGAATTCAAGAACTCGACACAAGGTGTCGGTACTTCCGTCAGCAGGTCGGACGGGGACGTCTCCACCTTAGGTATTACGGCTACGCATTTATGAATATGTGGTATCTCACAGGATATGAAAAGATTGACGGTAAGTTGTACCAAGTTGTACGTGTTGTACCAAGTGGCTAAATATTACATTTGACGTCATTGCTCTGTCTCGGTTACTTTGTCCCGGTGACTAGCAACAGTGGATCCGAGGAACGCGCTGTTTTTGGAATAAGTTCGAATTGGATCTATAAAATGGTCACCTACACTAACTGAACGAAGCCGAACCAAATGCCGCCCGCAGGGCCTCGCAGTAAGAACCTGCGGAGCGGGTTTTTAACAGCTAGTCCCTAAATATTATTCAACTCCGAATGAAAAAAAATGTTTGTTCAAATTTTAACTGTCTTAGGTAGGTATTAACTTTTTCTTAATTCTTAGAAAAATAATATTGAACGCAATAACCTTTGTATCGAGCCTAAATTGCAAACAAATTTAATCACCGGAGGGGGCTTTCAAAGACGTTAAGCTCATTGGCATAGAATTCACTGGGTGAGCCCTGCGGTGTTAGCCGAAGAGCTTAGGTAAATTAATGATCTTTATCCTGCCACAAAGCATCAGACACCTAAAGGGTCTTTTCAATTTTTGAATATCAATAAAAAAATGGGTGCCTTTGTAACAGCGTTTATAAAGATGATTTTTTTAAAGTGTAAATTAAAATACCAACACTTATCCCTGTGGTATTATGTGATATGGATTTGTTTTAAAGTAGGCTTTTATTGGCTAAAAAGTAATTGGTCTTCGCAAATACATAAAAAAATAGAACTCAATAAATCTGAACTTTTCGATGTTTTTTATTCCACGAAAAATAGATTATATTCGTAATAATTTACATAAAACGTCACACGATTAACCACTGGACCCAAAAGCTTCTTTTCATAATAATATAACATAACCAGACATACGTATGATGTACGATGCGTACCTGACTTATTAATCTATTATTTTTAATAATTTATTTATGTACGCCATAAGTACACGAACATTGTACATAAAAACACAATAAATTATACACTCATAGAGTCAAGACCAAAGATATTCAAATACAGAAGAGATATGATATGGTGTCCGCGCAACTGTCGCCGGACTACGCGCTAATTAGCGTAGTTTTCATACAAAAAGAATTTGTTCATTTCGTTGATTTTTTGAAAATGTGCATTAATATTGGTTAACAATATATTTTGAATAAGGAAAGAATTCGTTCATTTAGTTTAACGTTCGTTTGGTTTATTCGTTAATTATTTGTTCTTTTATTTTATTTGTTAATTGGTAAACAATATCGGCGACACCCGGAAGCGCAGACCCACATAGTAAAAACAGCAGATAGCACATCTACTTATATTTCAATATCTTTGGTCAAGACTGACTGGTGAGAAGCATATGCCATGAGGGAATTACAATCTACTTCCCGATAGCCTGTAAACGAAGTATCGAATAAATAAATAAAAACTGGAGACATGATTCGGGGTCGTCGTAGAAACAAAATTTCATGTCAGAAATCACGGATTAAGTACGAGTACGTCCCTTAACACCCCGTATGTATACGTTTAAATTGATTTTTTCAATTTTATATTTGTCATACATATAATTAAAGTTTTTGTAGCTAACGATATATACATATTTCGCATTCTCACCTACTACTTAATAGTATACAATTTTTAAAAATCTACATATAGGTAAATTATATATTTTTTAAGCAGTCTTTACTTTTTTAATTAAATGAAGACAATATTAGCGAAAATAAATCGGAAATCTGGAGACAGAAAAATCAGAAAAAGATATTGACTCCACTGGGACTCGAACCAAGTAAAGACTGTTTAAAAAAATATATAATTAACCTTAATGTAGATTTTAAAAAATTATATACTATTAAGTAGTAGGTGAGAATGCGAAATATGTATGTATCGTTAACTACAAAAACTTTAATTATATGTATGACAAATATAAAATTTAAAAAATCAATTTAAACGTTTATACACGGGGCGCTAAGGAACGTACTCGTACTTAATCCGTGATTTCTGACATGAAATTTTGGTTCTACGACGACCCCGAATCATGTAATAACCTTTTTTCGTTATTTGTTTTTGGGGTGTGATGCCGAGTTGCGCTACCTACTTCATTAGCCATCGTTTCGGACAGCGTTGCAGTGTAACGGATCTGCCGGATCTGCCCTGATGATGAACACTTCACCGCTGTCCGAAATGTTGGCTAAAGAAGGAAGTAGCGCCACAGGGCATAACACCCCAAAAACAAATAACGAAAATACATTTGGCCATGAAAATCTAAAAAAGTATGTAATAACCTCTTTGAAAAATCATTACAAGTTATGAAAAAACAAAAAAATTACTCATAACCTAACCTAACGTAACCTATTAGCATTTTTTTTTTAAATGTTTTATTCATCACTTTTATTGACTTTTCAAATGAGGTTGAAATTGCAAGATTCTGAGTTGCGTGGTCTCCGATGACATTTTCGATTTTTTTTTACAACCATAAACATTAAAAAATTAAGGCATTATCATTATGGTATTGGTTAGGGGCGGGGTTAGGGGTTGGTTGGTTATACGGCTGTGTGACCAGTGGCCACATGGGGTGTAACCCTAAGTGACCAGCTCAGGTATGGGGGCTCCATCGAAGCCAGAGTAAAGTTACACTCCCAAAGATTGGGTGTTCTGTACAGGGCCCGCAGATACTTTAATAGTACACAACGGCTAACCCTGTACAAATCACAAGTGCGACCCATGGTTGAATTTGGCAGCCACCTCTGGTCTGGAGCTCCAAAATACCTGAAAAATACCCTCGACTCTGTGCAGAAAAGGGCGGTCCGCTTAATATATTCTCCCATCTTAACAGACGGATTGCAATCTTTAGAGCATAGGCGTCGAGTGGAAATGCTATCCTTGTTCTTGTTACTTAGAAAGGAGTGTGTCAAATGTTAAGTGTAATTGTGGGAATAGTTTCGGGTTAAATTTGAGATTGAAAGGTATGTGAGTAATGTATGATTGTATCTGCTAGCTTTATTTAAGGGCGCCACTGGTTGATAAACCAGGCTAACAGACGGTAAAGCATAATTCTCTGTCAGGGCCTTGGGGATTAAATACTTTATGATAAATTAAGACTTTTAATAATGAAAAGAAAGACAGTATTCATATAACAGAGTTGATAATATATTTAAAATATAACAAATAAAATCCAGTTAACCAAGAACAATTAAAAATTATAAATATGTACACTCACCCAAGGATCAATCAAAAATCTATTCTAGCTAAATTAATACTTAAGTCCGATAGCAACCAGGAATGTTGAATGATGCTCTCTGCTTTGCTGCTATACTTCATTCGTATTTAAAGATTGAGCCAGTACCAGATCAAGACCAATGCCATGGTCAAATTAGCTGCTTTCCATGCATATAATTGATGGATCTTCAAGTTTATTTTAATTTTTCTCCAAATATGTCCGATAGACGGATACAACGAAGAGCTTTCCGAGTTTGTAAAATAATATTTTTATTTAAATTCCTTCCACTGCAGGAATATACTGTTGAATCCAGGTCAGTTAAATGCTTTATAGAATGTTTCAGTTTCACGCCATTTAAACTTGTATGTAGCGGAACACACGGGATATAATTTTACATTCCGTAAGTTTTCAACAATTATTAATATGTTTTAATGAAACTGCATTATACATAAACTCGGAAAATATACAGTGACCCTTTCAAAAAGGAGTCCACCTCTCTAGACTGCTTCCCAAAAAAAAAGTGCCCAGCTCTAAGCAAAAAATGAATTTTCATAACCTCTGATTTCAAAAATAATTGAATGGCCCAAAGTTCTATATTTAAAGAAAAATCAACTGGCGTTTTAAACCAAACAAATATTGAAAAAATAAGAGGTACGTGACTAGACTTAATTGTGATGAAATGTAATTAAATATTTCATAACATTACCCCCCGGACCACGCAAATGTTTGTCCCCAAACATAACTATAAAATAAACCTATTCTATCTGATACATATGTTGATCCAAGGATGTCTATAAAAAGAAAAAAATATAACAACAAATCAATAATTAATAATTAACGGGAATTCTTTCAAAGATAAATTAATAGAACATAATATTTAATACATAGTTCATTCGAACCTTTCTGGTATTTAGAACTGAATTTAAATTAGAATTCATGTAATTATAGTTATAATACTTAAAATAAACAAGACATAATTAAATGTTACATGAACGAGACCCGCAAGCACCCACAGCATTAATGATGCTGGGTGTTGTTTTGATAAAAGCAAGGCAACCGTTGACATAGCATCAGTACACGACTTTTTTTTTTAATAAAATAGTTAAAATTATCATCATAAAAATTAGTTTATATAGTACATTAAAACATTATACATACGAGGCATCACTTGTTAAAAAATAATAATAATCATAATAATAACACCTTTTTTATAAAGCCATTACAAGCATCACTTATAAGATAGTATACCATCTTCACTTTCACTGCTTCTAAATCTTTTCGAAGAAAATAAATCCTGACTAAACTTCCTAACTTTGTCCTTTTGGGTGTTAATAACATAAACCAAGTTTATAATGGAAAGCAACATTATGCTATTTATTTTCCATAAGAGTATGCGTTGTTCGCAGACAACTGAGCAAGTTGTTCAATGTATAAACAAATTTAAATATATTTATATTTTGCATTTTTTATAGATAAATGTTGAAATTTATTTTAAAGAATTGCAACTTAGAAAACAAAGAAATAATGGGTTGTGTTATGTTATGGATTAAAAAAATATTTATAATATTAAAAATACATATGAAGATAGTTCAGTATAGAACCGAAAGCTTAGAATTTAAAAAAAAAAAATAAAGAATAGTTACATATATACTTAGAGGTAAATATTTTTTTAAATCCTAAGTTAAAAAATTAAATATATACATATAAATAAAACATGAATAATATTTTTGTCTGTTCATTCATAACATGTTATATTTATTAATAATGAATTAATATATTATTAATATTTACGTAATAATATACGCTGATGGTTAAACTCGAGCGAAGTACCAGAGTTATAAATTGTTGTCTTACAATTGTTTATATAATTATTCGTTTCAGAATTAATATTCTTTATTTCATGATTATGTTTTAAAATTATTTGAACTCGAGTCGAATACTAGAGTTATAAATTGTTGTTCTTAAACAATTTTTATATAGAAATTTGTACCCAATTTATATAATTAGTAATACATAAAACTGCAATTATGACTGCAATTAGTACTATGAACTGTAGAAATGCAAGGCAGCGACAAATCGGTTGATCAGGCCTTATTGAAGCTCCTGTGCATCGAATTTTACGTAAAATTAATATTATTTTCGGCACTCAGATAGGATGGCCAAACCCTCTGAGACACTGAATTAAACGAACTAGACTGGTATGTCGTCCGATTTAACGATATCCTTCACATGGAAATCGCCAGTTTCTATACCTTGAAGGTCTGCTAATGTATACACAAGGTCGGATTTTTTCCTAATTACCATATTTTGTACGAATCGGGGTGATAATTTTTGTGCAAAATAATTTATTGCATTTGATTGCACAAAATTTTTTCTCCATACTACGTCACCTTCTTGAAATGTAACATTTTTCCTTCGTAAGTTATAATGACAAGCTCCCTTTTGGTATGCTTTAAGAAGGGCGTCAGAGACTTTCTCATAAACAGAGGACAGTCCTTGTAATCTTTGTGCATATATTTTAGGTAGAGAACAATCCTTAGGATTTGTCTCTCCATCGGCTATTGGATTGCGGTGCAAATCCCCGTCAAGTATTTGCTCCCGTCCGTGCATTAAAAAATATGGTGTAAAATTAGTAGCGCAATTAACTGTGTTGTTCATTGCTGATTGAACTTGTGGTAAAAACTTCGACCAATTACGATGATCTGATTCAATTAAAATTGACAATGCAGTACCCAAAGTTTGGTTGTATCTTTCAACAACGTTATTTTGTGGTGTGTATAAAGTATTGTAAAAAGGTGATTGAATATTATAGTTTTTTAGTAATTCTTTAAATTCCCTACTTGTGAATTGAGGGCCATTATCACAGACTATCGTTTTAGGTACTCCGTATACAAGGAAGATATTTTCCTTTAAATTTTTAACAATGCTTCCCGCGGTGCCTTTGCGCAGCGGAAATAACCAAGTATATTTAGAGAAAACATCGACGCATGATAAAATTATGGTATGACCGGAGTAACTACGAGGTAAAGGTCCAACTAAATCTATTGATAACATTTGTATTGGTCTAGTGACTATTTTTGGGTTTTTAGAAATACCGTTTGGTGGAGCCGTGCTAATTTTATGAGCTTTACATACAGTACATCGGTTTATGAACTGTTTTACATCTCTATACATGTTTGGCCAATAGTAATGAAGTTGTAGCTTTTTATAAGTTTTAAAAATTCCTGGATGACAAGCACGAATTGACTCATGAGAATCAGCTACAATATTTGCCCTTCGCTCCTGAGGAACTACTATTTTCCATGAAGTATCCTCACACAGTGCTATACTATTTTTCGTATGACGATACAATTCGTTTTCTTTAATTTGAAAATTTAAATATCGTTGTGGAAATTCTTGGCAACCCTTCCAAACATTTAAGTACCATTTATCTGTAGTTGGATGTGAGTCTACTCCTGAGATTATGGCAAGATCCATTCTAGAAAGTACGTCAGGTACGACATGTTGTGTTCCTTTACGATGTATTATGTCAAATGAAAATTGTGAAAGACGAGTACTCCAGCGAGCTAAGCGACCGCTTGGATTTGATAAAGAATTGAGCCACTTTAAACTGGAGTGGTCGGTGACTACGGTAAAATGTGCACCTTCAATATATGGCCTAAAGTGTGTGACTGAGTCTAATACTGCTAAAAGTTCTCTTTCAGTGATACCGTAATTACGTTCATGTTTATTTAAACACCTTGAATAATAAGCTACAGGGTGTTCAGTTCCGTCTATATTTTGAATAATAACTGCGCCTATTCCGGCTGAGCTTGCGTCACAATGGATGGAAAATGGTTTAGTAAAATCAGGACAACTTAAAACTGGTGCAGTCGTAAGTGCATTTTTTAAATTAATAAATGCTGTGTCAGCTTCCTTCGTCCATTTAAAATTACTTACACCGTTTTTTGACCCCGTAAGTTTTGTTAGAGGGGCTGCTATGCTTGAAAACCCCTTAATAAATCGTCTGAAGTATCCGCAAAGTCCAATAAAAGCACGGATTCCTTTCGCATTCTTTGGTACCGGGAAATACTTTCTATTTTTAATAACTAATACTTTCTATTTTTACCGGATCCGTACGAAGACCTTGAGAATCTACCATGTAACCTAGATATTTTAGCTCGGCTTTACAGAATCTGATTTTTTCAAATTGATGGTGAGACCTGCATCTCTCAGTCTTTCATAAACACGATTTAATAGATTTAAATGTGCATCTAGGTCTTCTGAGACCAAAATTAAGTCGTCCAAATAACAAAATGCATTTTCGTCAAATTCTGGCCCAAAGAGTGCGTCTGCTAATCTTTGAAGCTCACTGGGTGCATTTTTCAACCCAAATGGCATGCGAGTGAATTCAAATAGTCCGCGACCTGGAACGACGAACGCAGTCTTTTCACACGAGTCTTTATCTAGAGCAATCTGCCAAAAAGCTTTGCTCAAATCTATTGACGAAACGAATCTAGCACCACCAAGTTTGTCAAGAATACGTGATATATACGGTAAAGGATAGCTGTCACGAATTGTCACATTGTTGATTTTTCTGGAATCTAGGCATAATCTTCCAGTACCATCCTTTTTCGAAACTATTAAAACAGGACTAGACCACGGAGAACATGAAGGGCGGATAACTCCCATTTTGAGCATCTCATCTATTTCAGCATCTAATTGCTGTTGTTTAACAGGTGATAACGGATAGTATCTTTGTTTAATAGGTGATCCCGTTGTAATTATTTTATGTTTGACCAAGTGTGTCAAACCTAATCCTTTCTTTTCGAATGAAATTGATTCAAATTTTTTAATTATTTGAGAAAGAGCTTTATTTTCGGAGTGCGATAATGATGAAGCTGGTCGAATTGCCCGCAACTCATTAATTTGACCCTCTTGTTGAGAGCTGGATACCCTTGAGAACAACTCCGGCGCAATCCGGAAACGTTTCCAAAAATCTACCCCCAAAATAAAATTTGGAGATAACGAAGGGATGACGTAGAAAACAATTTCTGCAGTTATTGAATTATACGTCACCGGCAACGTCATAGTACCTAAAACCGGCTGACTCGCACCGTCAGCTGTCCTTACACAAAAATCAATTTTGACCAAATCTACCCCTGACCTTTGAAAACTCTTATAAGTATCTCCTCCCAGGCATGAGAGAGAAGCGCCACTGTCAAGCAGTGCACTGTAGCTATTTTGTAAAATATTAATGTTTGTAAATGGACGACCATCCTCTTCAATCTCATTCTTCTGAGGCAGTCGGCCGATTTCCTCAGAAGATGAGGCAGAAAAGAACTGTCGAACTAGCCGGAGCCAACTCTTCCATTCCCTCTTCCTTTGCGCATAGGATGGGGCGTGAACAGAGTAACTCCAACCTAGTTTTTTGGTTTGCTGTATTAAGTACCCTCTTCAATTGAACCAACTTTTGATTTAAAATTTATTGAAGCTTTCTTTCGACACTCAGAATCTAAATGACCCGTGATTTTACAATAATCACAAAATATACGTTTAAATGAATGTCCTGTAGTATTATTATTAATGTTTTTACCAAAATAATTGTTTGACCCATTTTTTGAATTTGAAAATGTTCGTGTATTACTTGTATTTCCATTTGAATAGTTGGCAGAACGATTGAAATAATTATTATTTCTATTATTATTTGAACTGTTATATTCTTTGTAATTTGATTTAGAATTATAATCAAGTTTTTTATTATAATAAAAGTTTTTATTTTTTTCGTTAAAATTCATATTTTCTTTTGGAGAATATGAATTTTGCTTTTCTCTCTTAGATGAGTATGATTCTAATTTTCCCGTTGCTTTTGTTAATTCATCAAATGATTCTATATCACGAGAAGCCAGTAAATTTGCGTACATAGGAAGCAAAGCTCTCGTAGATAATTGTAAAAGTTCATATTCTGGTAGTTTGGAATCTAACATATTATTAAGTGCTTTCATACGCAATGTAAATTCAAAAGCGGACATACCATCTGGTTGTTTCATATTAAACAATTTGATTTTTAGTTGGATTTGTTTATTTCCAGACTCAAATTGTTTAATAAGCAATTTAGATAGTTCCTCCCATGTTAAATCTGCGTTATAAATTGACCTGAACCAAAGTAAAGCCAATCCCTCGAGAATATCAGGGAAACATCTTATTAAATCCCTATACTTTATATTTCTTGTTCGGCATTTTTCTTCTACTTCAAAAATAAATTCTCTAACACAACTTTTCCCATCAAATTTCAAATTCCAACTGTTTAAACTTGAAACGGAGGAAGTAGAATCGTTATATATTATATTTGTGTATTTCACAATTTTTTTTCCGCTATCGTTGTCTTCCGAGTCTGAGCTAACATCTCCTTCGCATTGTTCTGCAATTTGTTCTAATTTAAAAGCTTTATTAAAATGCCTAGCCTGGACACGCATAGCTTCTAATGTTAAGTCTGGTAAAACGTTTCGTTCAGTAAGATCCTTAAATAATTCTTCTTTTGATTTACCATTTATATTACTAATCGGAGTCGACATGTTGTAAATAATTAATAATATCACTTGATATTGTGTAGAAAAAACGTACTTTTTAATAAAGTATTCGTAGCATTATTCCATTCTTAAATAAATGAAATGTGTTTCGAATTTATCAAAGTTTGAAGACGTTCCCAATTGTAAAATAAATATTACGCGGCCGTAATAATTCAAACACAAGGAATAGTTATTAAATTTTGCTTAATTAAAATTAGAAATGACGTTACGAACTGAAAATAGTTAAGCTATTTTAACATTTTAACCGAATTGAAAAAAACAATAATCAACTTTGATAACATTCTATTGTTTTTAAACAAATGAAATATTTTCAAAACAAATGAAACTTGTTAATAACAAATGCTCTTGAGAAAAAAAATTACATGTTATCAATAAACAGACATATTTACGAAGCAAAATAAATACATTTCATTATTAAAAATCCTTGCAAATTGACCATAAAGTAGATATAAAACGAAATCCCAACACATTGAAGGCGGCCAATTGTTACTTAGAAAGGAGTGTGTCAAATGTTAAGTGTAATTGTGGGAATAGTTTCGGGTTAAATTTGAGATTGAAAGGTATGTGAGTAATGTATGATTGTATCTGCTAGCTTTATTAAGGGCGCCACTGGTTGATAAACCAGGCTAACAGACGGTAAAGCATAATTCTCTGTCAGGGCCTTGGGGATTAAATACTTTATGATCAATTAAGACTTTTAATAATGAAAAGAAAGACAGTATTCATGTAACAGAGTTGATAATATATTTAAAATATAACAAATAAAATCCAGTTAACCAAGAACAATTAAAAATTATAAATATGTACACTCACCCAAGGATCAACCAAAAATCTATTCTAGCTAAATTTATACTTAAGTCCGATAGCAACCAGGAATGTTGAATGATGCTCTCTGCTTGGCTGCTGTACTTCATTCGTCTTTAAAGATTGAGCCAGTACCAGATCAAGACCAATGCCATGGTCAAATTAGCTGCTTTCCATGCATATAATTGATGGATCTTCAAGTTTATTTTAATTTTTCTCCAAATATGTCCGATAGACGGATACAACGAAGAGCTTTCCGAGTTTGTAAAATAATATTTTTATTTAAATTCCTTCCACTACAGGAATATACTGTTGAATCCCGGTCAGTTAAATGATTTATAGAATGTTTCAGTTTCACGCCATTTAAACTTGTATGTAGCGGAACACACGGGATATAATTTTACATTCCGTAAGTTTTCAACAATTATCAATATGTTTTAATGAAACTGCATTATAAATAAACTCGGAAAATATACAGTGACCCTTTCAAAAAGGAGTCCACCTCTCTAGACTGCTTCCCAAAAAAAAGTGCCCAGCTCTAAGCAAAAAATGAATTTTCATAACCTCTGATTTCAAAAATAATTGAATGGCCCAAAGTTCTATATTTAAAGAAAAATCAACTGGCGTTTTAAACCAAACAAATATTGAAAAAATAAGAGGTACGTGACTAGACTTAATTGTGATGAAATGTAATTAAATATTTCATAACATTCTACCGGTATTAAAATGGAAGATGCTCCGAGGAACTGGCGTCATTGATCCCTTCGGCACCAGTGCATAGTCGGGAATCACGCCAAACGCGTGCCCAACATTTGTACACGGTTGATATTTGTCACATGAGAACAGGTTGTTTCTTCGACTCGTTATTGTGTTCAACAGCTCGGCTGTGGAATGATTTGCCGGTCTCTGTGTTTCCTCCTTCCTACAACATGGGTCTCAAGACCAATGTTCATTCCTTCCTCTCCTCAAAAAGACCCTCCACACAGCATCCCAGATGACACAGGCCCTGAGGGAAATTATTTTATAAAAAAAAATGTGGAATTTTTTTTGTTCGATTTCGGAGAAAAAAAAGAAAAGTCGTCGAAAAAGTCACCGGAGCCCAAAATTTTATTTACATTGTTTACTTCAAACAATTTCAGGAATTACTGGTGTAAGCCAAGATAGTGGCTTAACATCCTGTATAAAATATGTTTTCAATTTAATGGGTCGGTAATATTTTTTTTTTTTTTTAAATCCTTTATTTTTCCCAATTTTACATTTTATAGTTACATATTTTAGATATAATAGATTAAATATTAGATTAAATTACTATAAATTTGTTATAAAGCATCATTCGGTGACGAATAACGTTTATGTATCAACGTAATGAGTTATATGTATTTTAAACATTTGTTTCTATTTATTGTACAGTTAAATAATTTCGATTATAATATAAATGTTTTCTTTTTCATAATGGTGTATGTATTTATTTATTTGATATAATATCTTACATTTCAAATACAAATCAGTAATGTCGGCCTCACGACCTGTGCTGAGGCCTCCATTTTATAAAACTAAAATTTATAATACATTAAAAATAATATAAATATAATGCTGCAAAAAAAAAGTAAGCTAAAACTGAACCATAAATAAATATTTATAATTAAGGTTTAATTATAGGTAAAATTAATTATTGTATTATCTAAATAAAATTAAAATCGGTATATACTATGTGTGTGTGTATTTTATATTGGTTTTGTATGTTACGTGCATGTATTTTATTCTTATTTTGTTATGAATTTTTGGTAATATTTTCTTTTTTGTTCTTTAATTCCTTTTGTAATTTTGGGTATGCATTTATTTTTGTTTTCTTCTATTGTATTTTCGAGGGTAATACGGTTGAATGTTTTTATAGCATGATATTTATAGTGTCTTTGTGCAAAGCTTGTATTTACCGTCGGAGTTTTTATATTATTTTGTGATATTTTGTGTTTTTTTGGTCAAAAATGTAGTTTAGCAATGTTTTGACATATAATTGGCGTATATCTAGTACGTCACAACTGTTGAATAATTGGTCTGTATCAGTAAGTCTATGTTTTTAAGTATTACCTTTAAGGTCGTTTTCTGCGCGATTTCTAAGTGATCGATATCTGAGTTTGTTGCTCCTCCCCGGACAATTATTCCATATTCTGTTATTGATTGACAAAGTGCAAAATATATTGTTTTCATTTATTTTATTTTATAAATGTTTCTTTTGTTTAGGAAAATGTGTAATGTTTTGTGGAGTTTATTTATGATTTGTTTGATATGATGTTTCCATCTAAGGTTATGGTTAATTACGATTCCTAGATGCTTTATTTGTTCTGTTTTTTTTTAGAGAAGGGCAATTGCAAAAGTTGGTGTTTAAATTAATGCAGTACCCCACTGCAAAACTAGGTTATCCCAAAGGCATATTAGTTTTATAGCTCCAAAAATGTTTAATTTACTATGTACAACCTTTAAAGAGAACATATGTCAAAATCTTCAATCTTACAAAAAATATACCAAAATTTGGCTAAAAACACTGAAACAGATATTTTTTTCTTATAAGTTTAAATAAAGCCGTTAAGTATGTATATCTATCATTGGACAGCTTTTAGAGAAGATTTATAATATTGTTTGCTATTTTATTTTGTTTGTATTTTATGTTTTTAAATTGCACTTGTAACATCTATTCTTAAAAAACTTACAAATACAATAATAACAGTGCAGACTGTTATTATGCTGTAGTTTTTAAATGCATTTATTCAGTAATTTTTTTTTAATTCCCTAATTTATGTAGACTTAAAATATTCACTATAACCATAGAAATAAAAATAAAAGTAAAAAATCAATTATGACTGGTCAGTGGTTGAGTGGGCATAGCGCTTGGGTCCCACCCGAGCGTCGCGTGTTCGATTCCTCGGCTGGCTAAGTCCTCCATCACAACACAAGCAACATTTTCGGCTTTCTGTGGTGGTAGTAGGAGATTTTCAAACATCGTTGGGTTATGCGTAACCCGGGAATGTTTGTCTTTCTTTTTAAAAAAATAATAAAAAAAATAATAATTTAATAATCACTATTATACCCACCACATTTACACTTAACCCATTACCTCAATGATTTTATTATTTATTTTTATAAACTTGAATCATCGCACAGGCATTGCCTTTGCGGGATTTTTTTGTTCATACATTTATTATATTAAGCTTTTTTATATACTTTTCATTATTTCATGTATCTATTATATGTATTGTATCAAAAATTTTCAATAAAAAAAAAAAAAAATAAAACACATTCGTGTATTTTTGAGGTGTTTGTATTGTTTTTTGGTTGTGCCGTGCTGTTTATACTGTACGAAGCAAATTCTTTTTTCGATATATTTAGTGTAGGTATGTTTGAGTCAAGTCTTGTTTTCACTCGCATGATTTCTAAATTTGCTATGTGAGTATATATATAATGTGTGTGCTCCACACACGAGGCTCTGAGGAAGAAACATCCTTCTGGGCCTGTATCATCTTTGGGGATACTCCGTGGAGGATCTTTTTATGGAAAGGATGGAGAGGAAGTCCTGAGAAGGAAAAAGGTACGAGGGATGGATAGGAATCTGGGAGTCAATGTATTTAGGAGAGACGGACTTGTGAATCTAATCCTTACACGGCGCTGCAAGACGATGGGTCGAGAGAGTCCGGCTGGAGAGGTTTAGGTTAGGATTACCTCAATCAGTTTCTCTACCAAAAAAAACTTATATAGATGCTGGAATATAAGAATTTAAACGCGTGAAGAAACTTTGATCGATTAATAAATTGTCCGGAGGTCAATTTCCTACAGATTTCACAGGAACACGTACAAGAGATCAATCTGAGCATTCAATTGACGGGAACGAATTATCGAAAGATCAGTCGTCAGAGAATAATTTATAGATATATTTTTTTTATTATCATCGCTTGTACACAGTGAGTTTTATCGCTCGAAAAGATAGTTATTTAATCTTCTGAACGTGTGGTTACCACAACGATTCTTAAAACAACATAATTAGTCGGCAGTAAGATGTCAACGCCGCCCGTAACTGTCGCCTCCCGGTCAGGAATGAGGAAACGAAAAAAAAACAATTATCGACTACATAGCGCCACCTATATGGTGTCAGTTGTCAAAATAAAATTTGGCGGCCAATTGGTACCGATAATTAGTAATTTGCGACCTACTTGTACATGTGCGCAGACCCGTGAAATTATTATTTTTTTTTACATGAATACCGCACAAGAGTCCCAACTGCTCCCGTCTGGAGCCAGTGGGACTATGGCATTCCCAATTGGGGTATGTTGTGAGGCTCAAGGTAGTGCCAAACACGGCAGATGCCATTTCAAGCAACGATTCAATTCTGAATTGTGGTCTTACACCAGGGCGATACTGAGAGTATCTTCCACTCTGGAACGTGCCGCAAATATACTATACATTATTTTAAATGCATAAATTGTGAAATAACACAAATCAATCAAATAAAATTTATTTGCCACGCCGGGATTCGATCCCGCGACCTTCGGAGTGTGAGTCAAGAACCTTGCCACTGGACGCTGGCCGTACAGAATGAAAACACTCCTAGTATCGCCCTCGTGCAAGACCACCATTCAGAATTAAAACGTTGCTTTAAATGGCTTTAGCCATGTTTGGCGACCAGATCTGAATAGCCAGGTACTTTCCCACCTTCCTCTCACCCATTTCCTTCCCTTTCCCACTACCTTCAGCCTCACAACATACCCCAATTGGGGAAGCCAGAGTCTCACTGGCCACAGACGGGATCTGCTGGGTCTCTTGTCTCTTGTGTGAGGTATTCACATTATAAAAACTCTAATTAACACACAATTAAAATAAATTTCTGTAAAATATTAAAGGCGTACTTTATTCTACTGGTATTTTAATGGAAGATGCTCCAAGGAACGAGCGGCATTGGTTTCTTTTGGCAACGGTGAACAGTCGGGAAACATATGTACATGTTTGATATTTGTCACATGAGAACGGGTCGTTTCTAGGACTTATTCTCGAGTTCAACAGCCGGGCTGCTTAACGATTTGCCGGGCTCTGTATTTCCTCTCTTCTTCAAGATGTTGATTCACTCGTTCCTTTCGACAAAAAGACGCTCCACACAGCATCCACAAGGTTAATGTCGGCCATGATGGAAATTATTGGAGTTAGTGAAAAAAAAATTGAAATAAAATTGTTCAAATGTTCTTTCTTTATACTGTAGTAGTTAATTTTTGCGTACAATACTGCCGCCATGGATCGAACCGCAGAGCCCTTCTTGACAATATTAAGGAGATACTTCTGACGATAGATTAACACTTTATCACTTAAACATGCGAAAACCTCAGCCAAGGTTTTCCTAGTGAGGTGTTCACAAAACACTATTACTATCCTATTTACATACGGTTACTGATTATTATCTTTTTTATGTATTAATGAAATTTTGTCTATGTAAGCCTCTGTATTCATTTGTAAAATATTTGATCGAGAATTAATTATTAATTAATTAATATTAGGTCCTTACATATGAAATTGGCGTTTTGTATGGGAGGAACATAAAGTCGATTTTTTTTTAATATAATATATTTATTTAATCAAAGTATGTACCATTGCTATCTATGCACTTTTGCCATCTCATAGGTAGTTCATCGATCACTTTACTAAAAAAAACCATTCGGACGGGAATCAATAAAATCTTTGAAGGCGGTTAGGTTTGCCCCATGGGAGTTGAATTTTTTCCCTTGCAAGAAGTTATCCAAATTTTGAAAAAAATGGTAATCTGTTGAGGCAAAGTCCGGAGAGTACGGTGGATGTCTTAGACATTACAATTGAAGCTCCTCTAATTTGGTAGCCGTCTGTTGTGCAGTGTGTGGTCTAGCGTTCTAACGCGCGTTTGTTGATTTGCTTCACTCAATTTGTGAGGTACCCACCTTTCAAGCTTTTTCACCTTCCCAATTTGCTTTAAGTGAATTACAACAGTATTATCACTAACACCGCAGCCTGCAGCTAACTCGGACGTGGTTTGCGACGGATCCGCTTCCACAATAGCCTTCAATTCTTCATTATCAACTTTGGTCTCCGGCCGTCCACGGGGTTTGTTCTGCAGGTCGAAATTTCCAGAACGAAAACGTTGGAACCAAAAACGCACTGTGTTTTCTTTTGCGGCACCATCGCCATACGCATCATTAATCCTTCCAGCCGTTTCTGCAGCACTGGTGCCATGGTGGAACTCGTACTCGTAAATAACGCGATATTTCAAGTTTTCCATTTTGTAAACTAAGTGACGCAAAGAAAAAAAAAACAATTAAGGAAAAAAAAAGAATTATAATTTTCGAAACAAAAATACATGAGTAAATAACTGTATAAATTTGAATTTGGAATTCCTAACCAAAGAGAAGATATTTGAGATCAAATTGCCAGTACGGCAAAACGCCAATTTCATATGTAAGGACCTAATAATATTATAAAGGCGAAAGTTTGTATAGATGTCTGAATGTATGTAAGTTTGTTACTCTTTCACGCAAAAAACTACTGAATGGATTTTAAAAATTCTTTCAATTATAGAAAACTTCATTATTTGCGAGTACTATAGGTTATATTTATTTATTTATTTATAAGTACGTTTTACATGATTTATACATATACTAGAAAAGATACATTAGGTCACCATACTAGGCAGCTACCTTATCATGGTGACCAAAGGAGGATAGTTATTTTGAAATGAAGTCTATTAAGCGTAAACATATTTAAGTAAAATTATAAAAAAATTAGGAAATTGGTATAAATAACTCCAAGCCAAGGTAGGTTTGTAAACAACCTTGGCTGACACCGACTCCAAAAATAACAATCGTACCTACATATTGATGAGTAGAAAAAGTAAGTTGATTATTAAGTTGTAGAATAAAACGAAATTATTTATTTTTTCTTTTTCGTGCATTTTGAAGTCGTTTTTTTGTTTTGTTAAAATATTTGTTTTTTTGTGAATTTCAAGTACACTAACTAATTTTTCTGAATATGGGTAGACCTATTAATTGTCTACTGCTGCTCATATTAGACAGACATTACTTGACTATAACCATGTTACGGTAGGTGACTCAAATATCCAAATAGCCTATAACAGATTGGGCTGAGAACCGTTAATTTGCTCCTAAGAACTGAAGAGTTCCGTTACTTTGTCACGGATCCCATAATCAGAAACTAACCAAATTCTCATCAAACTACCCTTGAAGTACATCCTTTCCAATAAAAAAGAATCATCGAAATCGGTTGGCGTGATATTGAGTTATTTGTCCATTTGTCGCGCACATACTGCAAATTTAACACTTATATGGTTTTCTCATGGATGCCATTGTCAGTACTGGACCAAATTTAAATGGGTCCACACGGGAAGCACCAGATTTCAAATAAAAAAGAATCGTCAATATCGGTTCACCCAGTCAAAAGTTCTCAGGTAACAAACATTAAAAAAAACATACCGTCGAATAGAGAACCTCCTCTTTTTTGAAGTCGTTTAAAAAAGTCTTCCTTGGTAAGTATAATAATTATGTGCAAAGGAAGTGTTTAATTTTGGGCAAGGAAAAATATATTTATGTCGAGTGCGGGTTTTATTTATAAATTTGATACTTGTTTTTTTCTTTTATAATTTGAATCAATGCATTTTTATTGTACAGATCTTTGAATGAGGGTACTTGGTCATAAGGTTAATTTTAGTATGATTTTTATGTATTTATTTATTTATTTTGAAATACACGGCACAACATGTGCCATTAACATACATGTATATATAAAGTATAGTAGGTATAAAATATAAAGAAAAGAGTACAAAGTATAAAGTTTTAAGAAAAGAGTAAAAACAAAAGTTAAAAGTTAAAAATATTATAGTAAAAAGTAAAATATAGAAATATAGATATCCTTAAAAGGTACAAAGTTTTATAAATAAATTATAAAAATTAATAAATATAAAAAGTTATAAAATACAAAAAGTTATAAAAGTAAGAAATCCTTTTAGGAGCAAGAACAAAAAATTATAAAAAGTAAAAATAATTAATAGGTAGATATCATGGATTATGTCAACTTGATGTCAACGATGTGAACCGATATGATTAATTTTACAAGTAGGTAAGTACCTGTGATTTCTAAGGTATTGATTAATTTTAGAAATATAAGATATCTTTGAAAGGTAGAAAGTTTTAAACATAAATTATAAAAATTAATAAATATTTAAAGTTATAAAATATAAAAAGTTATAAAAGTAAGAAATCCTCTTAGAAGCAAGAAATTTTTTTTTATAAAAGTAAAATAATTAATAGGTAGGTATCATGGATTATGTCAACTTGATGTCAACGACGCCGATATGATAAATTTTACAAGTAGGTACCTGTGATTTGTAGGGTATTCATTAATTTGGTAGGCATATTATGTTTACCTGATGTATTGTGTTTACGTGGTTCTAGCAGACAAATTTAGTTTGATGCATCTTTTGTATGAGGCCAGGTTACCGGCGGCGTGATCGTGATCGTGATGTGATGATTATAAGTCTCTGTGCAACTTCAATTGGGGAAAGATTAATTCAGAAAATATTAACTTGATATTGTGGGAGGTGGGAGGTGTTCCAATTGTGGTACGGAAGGATTATGTTTTCCTTCAATTCTTTTTCGGTTGCTTGTCAGTGCCCCAAAAACTGATTTTTATTTATAACTTAGCCTCGATGATTTAACACAGACATGATCTTTGATAATGATTTTCTCGGTAGTCTTATCACTTGCTGACACATTGCCGCGACATTTTCCAATCTCATACTCGCAATATCAACGGTCCCTGTTACATTGCGGGCCGCAGTCGTAATCCACCAAACTTTTTTCATTTTATATTGGAAAAGTTTCTAATACGGCGCTAATACTTACCCCATAGTGGGGCAGTACCCGCTGCTATTTGCAGTGCCACCGCTCTCGGCTTCGATCCGGAATGCCTGCAGGGAGTTGTAAGCTATGGTTTAATGATGTTTTACAAGGAAATTTTTAAGCTTTTTTATGACTTATAACTATGCAATAGAAGTTTATTTAGTTTTTTATTATCCAAATATATAAAAATCTATTGCTGTTCGTTTGTCTCGCTAAAACTCGAGAACGGCTGGGCCGATTTAGCTGGTTTTGAAATGTTTGTCGTTGTCTAGGGAAGGTTTAAACGGTGATAAAATATGGAAAAATTGCGAGGAAGATAGTAAAAACAACAATTTCATTTTCCATTTTCCATATAAACCGTTCTGCCTACTTTCCTGTCATTTATTTGACGTTCGTCCCTTCGGTACGGTAGACTCGGGTCCACTCGAATTGAAACCCGTATTAAATTACGGGTTTTGAATCGGCAACATATATCTACACTACTCGTATTATCACGTATATAAATTTTAATATTTTGATGGCTGTCATTGTTGGTTCGTTCAGAAAAACAAAATGCAAACCTCAAAAGAAAAGCAAACAAATTGTTACATTGGTCACGGTGTTTTTTTTTTTTTTTGAATTAGGCAATTCACCCTAAAAAGAGTGCTTCGTTGGCGTCGTAGTTAATATCTACCTCTAAAAATGAATAGCCGAAATATATGTATAATTTCCACAACTTCCGCATAACTTCCGCATTACCGCACCAAATTGGATGATTATTTTTTTTGATCGTTATTTTGGGGAATTCGGAAGGGGGATCCGCGGGAGGGGGGAGGGGAACTCGGGAGGGGGGTTCGCGGGACGAAGGGGGGAAAGAGAGTGATAAGCGGGAAGGTGGAGGAGGAGGAGCGGGAACGCGAGAGGGAAAGGGGACGCGGGGTAGGAAGGGTTGGAGGAAGGTGAACGGGACGAATGGGAAAGGACACTCAGGGAGAAAAAATTTCTTTATTAATCAACTAAATTATTTCAACAATATATTTTTTTGACAATTCGAAAATTTTTTAAATTTCAGCAGATAACATATTTAAGCAATTTGGTATCATGTAGTCCAGCGTTCTTTGTCCATATTTGTTCAAGTGCTTAGGTACAATTAGTCCTTCATTTAGCGTAAAATGTGTATTGTAAGTGTGGTCCAGTTTATGTATGTATATAGGGCTATTCATATGCTGAGATATAATTTTCTAACACGGAATTGCTCTTACTGTGAGAATTTTGAGATTCTGGTAAAAGTATGGAACATTATGCTTTTGTTCGTATAAACTTTTATGCGCTAATAATTTAACTAATGATTTTTGAACTTATTGAGCATGATTTACATTTGTTTTACAGGAAATTCCCCAGGTTGTAATTCCATACCTTATAATAGATTCAGCTTATGATAAATAAATTATACGAAGTATGCATATTGGAACATAGAATTTTAATTTATATAATCAGGCAAATACTATATCAAATGTAAATAATCGTACTCTAGACTTATGTTTTTCTAACTTAGAGTCACTAGTAATTGAAGAATGTAGTGAACCGCTGGTGGTTATCATCCTCCACTGGAAGTTATTATTTCTAATGTACATGTTAATACCTGTAAACTGTCTTTCAGTTACCAAAATTTTTTCAAAACTGATTACGAGAAAATATGTAATTATCTCCTCTCTTTTGATTGGTCATCTGTGCAATATGATGATATTAACACAGCTACAAATAAATTTGATTCTGTTTTGGGAAAGGCTATTAGCATCTATGTTCCAACCGTAATATGTAAGCCAAACACCTATCCAAAATGGTACACCAAAGAACTTATAAATCTACTTATCACCAAAAAACTTAAACATAAAGAATATAAATCACCAAAATCACCAAAAAACTTAAACATAGAAACAACGCCACCTCTACCCATCTATTAACCACTCTCACAACACCCGACACTCACGGAGAAATCCAATTGTAACACTCACAACCAAAACATCTCTCGCTCAAAGACACTTCACTTTCTTGGGTCCAAAACTATACAACTTCATGCCTGATGCTTGGAAAAAGGAAAGCACAGGTGTTCTTCGCAAATTGATCACTACTTGGTTTCAACAATTAGGGAGAAAGGAGAGTGAACTTTTACTACAAAAAAAATAAAATCAAACACAAACCAAAAACAACAACAAAAATTCCACCAAAAAAATGAACTAAGTAAAAGATACTCTTATCTTCTAATCTATATTATTATGTGTATCTACCTATCTGTATGTACCTAACTATTACTTTTAAATTAGAAATCGGCTGTCAATCTTATGTTTTAATTGCATATTTTATTTTATTCTATGTCTTCTCTTTTTTCTTCATATTTATAAAAAATATGTATGTAAGCTTATAATATGCAATGTAAACATCAGTTATAAGTGTATATATGTGTGTATATATATATATATATATATACCTATTATTTAATTATTATTTTAATAACTATGCTTAGAAAACTACAGTAATAATCAAGCATTAATTGTTTATTTTTATTTTACTTTATTGTTTCTGTTCTCTTTCTAGTTCTCACTATGCAAAATGTGTACGTAGGACTATAATATGAAATGCAAACACCAATTACCACCTTATATTTTAATCATTTGTTTGTAAATACATTTTTATTTATTACTATCATTTCAACAAAAACTATGCTAAACAATCCACGACTATTTTATGTTTTAATTGGTTATTTCATTTTTATTTTATTCTTTCTCTTCTCTTTTTTTTTCTTTTGCTATGCTAAACAAATAACAGTTAGCTACTATATTTTCATCTTTTTCATTATTTTATTTTATATTCTTACTCTTCTTTTTATTTCCTTATTTTATTTCATCAACTTTCTTTCTTTTTTGTACAAAGCATTCTCCACATGTTCATACCCATAATTATTTGACTGTCCTAAAACGGGATAATACTCCTAGTTGGGCAGTCAAAATTTAATAAATAATGTATTTAAATGTATAATATTGTGCTAAATAAACAAATAAATAAAAATAAAAAAAATTATATACAATTTTTTTTGATTACAGTGAATTTAAATATTTAAGAACTTTGTGTAAAAATATGTCTATGACTTGCTACCGTAACCATATAAATGAAATTCAAAACTCCATAATAAACAATGTTAATTATTTTTGGAAATATTCGAAATCTCTTAAAGAAGATGATTCTGAATTCCCGAGCATTATGCACTTAAATGGCAGCCATAGCAATAATACTGATGGTATTGTTAACTTGTTTGCAAAATTTTTTAAAAGTGTTTATTCAACAGACGCAAATAATGCTCCTTTTCCATCAACAACTCTAGATGAAACTCTTGATATTTCGCATTGTACCATAAGTCTCTCTGATGTAGTAACTAAAGTTAAATCATTAGATATCAACAAATCTGCAGGACCGGATAATATCCCCACAATATTTATCAAAGAATGTATCAAAGTAATTGCTCTTCCATTAACCAAACTTTTTAATTTATCTTTATCCAGTGGAACTTTTCCCGATATGTGGAAAAATAGTTATTTGACTCCAATTTTCAAAAAGGGCGATAAAAGTGATGTTTGTAATTATAGACCAATATGCATTCAATCCACCATACCGAAACTATTTGAAAGCCTAATACTTGACAAACTTTTTGCCCAAATAAAACCTGTAATATCACCTTACCAGTTTGGATTTATGCCAGGTAGAAGTACACTTTCTAACTTGATTATTTATGAAAATTTTATAACCAATGCTTTTAAAGAAAAAAAACAAGTAGATTCTGTCTATACTGATTTTAGTAAAGCCTTTGATTCAGTTTCCCCTAAAATTCTCATTTGGAAATTAGAAAAGCTTGGTATACGTGGCAGTATATTAGCCTGGTTTGAAAGCTATCTTACTGGAAGACAACAAATTGTTAGAATAAAATCCTCATTGTCGGAAAAAATTTATGCAACAAGTGGAGTTCCACAGGGTTCACACCTTGGCCCAATATTATTTATCTTGTTTATAAATGATCTTACAAAAATATTCCATGATATATTTATCTTACTTTTTGCTGATGACCTCAAAATTTTTAGAATAATTCAAAATATTTACCATTGCAACATTCTTCAAGATAATATCAACAAATTGTTAATTTGGTGTAATGAAAATAGACTTTACTTAAATATCTCAAAATGTCATACAGTTAGATTTTCTCGAATAAAAAATCCAGTAATCTTCAATTACAACATTGATAACAATACTCTGGAGACATTAACACAAATTAAAGACTTGGGCATCACTTTTCAATCTAATCTTTCACTTGTTAACCACATAACAGAAATCTCTAATAAGGCCTTAAAAATGTTGGGATTTATAACTAGGCTAACTAGAAAATTTAACAATATTAAGTGTATAAAACTGTTATATTTTGCATATGTTAGAAGTCAACTTGAATACAATTCTCCCGTCTGGAACCCATATTACAATATACATGTACAAGCTGTTGAAAGAATACAAAACAAATTCTTACGTTTTCTTAATTTTAAAATGGGTATTCCAGCAATTATGTTGAACTACAATACTATTTTGAATGATATGAATATGCTCAAATTGTCAGACAGAAGAACTTTCACTGACTTGGTATTTCTGTATAAAATTCTAAATGATTTAGTTGACAGTCCGGTATTGCTCGAATTGATAAGCTTCCGGATTCCAATACGTAATACTAGAAGTCAGGATTTATTTCAGTGCAGTAATTCTTGAACTAACTACCATACATATTCCTCTTTGCCCAGAATACTAATGGAGGGAAACAATTATACCAAGTCAGTGGAAATCTTCAATTTATCTTTAAACAAATATAAAATATTGTTACGAAGGCAGTTCAGTTATGTACAATAAATACTGTGTATTTTCTTACTATTCATATGTAAAAGCCCCGAAAAATAGCGTTAATAAATAAATAAATAAATAAAAAATCTGCTAACAATAGATGGGAAGGGAAACTGATGTTTTTATTCTTAAAAATCTAACATTAATTTTCCTTTGGGAGGCTGGATTACCTAGTGAGTTGTATATTAAAATAATATTCGTGCATAATGTGCATTACATATATGTTGAGTCTTAACAAACGTATTGCAATGTTTAGAGTACAGGCGTCAGGTGGGAATTCTGTTCTAATTCCGTAGGTATTTCAAAGGATGATTGATTCCTTCGGCACCGGTGCATAGTTGGAAAACATGCCAAATACCTGCCCAACTTATACATTTTTAACATTTGTCGCATGAGAGCTTTTCTTCAGATCTATCGGCCTCCGTGTTTCCTTCCTCCTGCAACATCCCCAAAGATGACGCAGACCCTGAGGGAAATTATTTTCCTCTTGGCCTCTCGTGTGGAATTAATTTAAAAAAAAAATATGTGTAATATTTTAGACCATCATTAACGCTAGAAAGATCATATTTTGATGCACGGAAAAGAAAATCATACGTAAAATAAACGCATGAAATTTAACTATCTGTATTTTTTTTTTGATTTGAATAAACCAATCGGTATTATATTTTTACAAACAAATGACGTAAGAAATAAAACAATTTGTGAATATATATTTATATGATATATGAAAAAAAACGAATCGTGAAACTTCTTCAATAATCAACAAAACTTAAAATATCTTTTTTTTCTCAAATCACTTATTTCTTACTAATAATCAGCAATTTTGACTAATGTACTAAATAATTGTGATGACCGTGGCCGGTTACAATGATGTTTCGTAGGAAGTCTGATGCAAAGAGGACAAAAGACAGCAATAACACCCTTTTATATGTTCCTCATGCTGTCTCACTCATACACGCATGTCTCTTTCATACTACAAGACATACGTTCACCACATCCCTCCACACTTAAATCCGAAGACAGTTACACAACATGATGATTATAATATTTACAATACATACATTCATTATTTACAATATTATCATGTTGAGTCGAGAGCTGAGTCCTGTCTTCATTGACTCATCTGTGTGCATGAAATTCATCGTAATCGTTCTTTCCAGTTTCCCAACGTGGAAGCCACCGGTTCACTGGAGCTGGAAGTAAAAGGAGAAGTACCCATTAGACTGTCATCCGGCACAAGGCTGGAGACATCGTAATCATCGTACGACTGTCTCGTTGTCTCAGACGCGATAGAATTATCGGGGTCATTATCCCTAGCTACACATAGTTTTTACAACTGATCAAAATGTCTTTTCCAGTACATAATTTTACCATACAATTTTACCTAAATTAAATAAACTTTTGTACCTAATTGTTTGTATACCTTCCCTGATACCCATTTATCCTTATTTTGATTCTTAAAATCCCTTACCATTACATTTTGATCAACTGAAAATCCCTTGGATTGTTTATTATTTCTCTTGTAATAATAATAACTTCCCCCTCTTGGTACAAAATTGTTAAAATTTGACCTTAATTTCCTTCCAAATTCAAAAGTTATATTTCTCAGATTGCAGAATTTTGGTTCCGCATTCCCATTTAATTTTAATTTTACTTTTATTAAAACTACCCACTTTCTCCGAAAAAACCTCCTGAAATTTTCGAATTTTTTTATTCACTTTACTTCTACCATTCTCAAATACACTGTGAGAAAAAATTCCACTACTCTCCTGGGATGAAATTGATTGTAATTCACTTTTACCTAAGTCACTTCTATCATTCTCCAATACAACTGTAGTTGTTTAATTTTTAACTACACAAATTCTAACATTTCTCTACAACCGTTATAATCAACTAATAATGAAATACAACCCAATAAATTCAACTTACTATTACCGTAACCCATCAAGGTTATATCCTTTGGTTTTAAATCCAAATGTTTGAAGTTTTTTACATAATCTCTGTCTGCCAAATCGAAATTGCCGATCCTGTATCCAAGAACCCGTAAAAAATCACATTGTTCACTAGGATTTTGCACATGATTGGGTCACAGTTCACAGCATGTACTACTAACTTCTTCTTACTTCCCTGCGTATTCACAAACATAGAAGAAATAACCTTTTTACTAAACCCGCGACATATTTTACTAATGTGACCTTTGCCTTTACACTTAAAACAAATTACTTCTTTAAATTTACAGTTTATCGACTCATGATAACTTCTGCAATATTTACATCTAGTTTGGTTCCTAAATGTAACATTCTTATTTGTAGGTCTACCCGCTGATGAATTTTGTTCTGGTGACAAAACGTTCCGTTTATTTTTAGCTATCAGATCTACACTTTCCGTTTTAATTGTTTTATGCACATTCTAAAACTTTTTTCAATGAAACACTTTCAGCCTCGATGAATAATTTCTCCTTAATACGACCAACTCGAAGACCGGTGATAAAAACATCTTTTAAATTGTTTTCAAGTCTGTCTTCGAATTTGCAAAATCTAACAAGATTTCGTAAACGTGCTATGAAGTCGTTCACAGATTCTGTTTCTTTTTGTTTCGCAGCAAAAAAAAATTCCCGTTCCTTGAACACATTTCTTTTAATTTGTATATGATTCTCTAACAATAACAATAAATTTTCGACCGTAAAATCTGTAATTTTTTTTGGAAAACATAAATCAATTAATAAATTTATTGTCTCTGTGTGTAAGTGGGATATTAAGACCGCCCTTTTTTTCTCAACCGAATTTATTTTGTCATCATTGACCAGGATGAACTGTTCGTACTGTAACACGAACGTCTCCAGTTTGTCCCTCAAATGACAAAACCTGGGTAGCTCTCCTCCTTCCATCTTCACACAGATGCAATCAATAAAAGCAGAAAAAATTACAAACAGCACTCAACTCATGACTCTGTTGACTTGATGCTGCCCCGATCTCGCCCTTCCGCGGACCGTCCCTTGGCTCCTGAACCCTGATCTTCCTTCTAATGCGACTTCCGTGAGGTCTGCATCTGTCCAGCTCTTCTCTTGAAGATCCGGACTTCCGTATTCCCGCCTTACGAGAATACTCCTCCAGGTTCTCGGCACTGAATAACCCTATCCAGCGCCTTGATGTTCCTCGGATGCCGATTCTGCTGCTCTTGCTCTTCCTGCTCCGCAATGATGTGGAGTCGTGATCTGGCCCTTTTTCTGCCCGATCACCTGTTGACCACTGTAGCCTCAATCTCGGGATGTTGCCAAATGTGATTTTGGCTGCTGCGTAAATCAGTCCTTTATCGGCTGCGCCTAATGTGATGACCGTGGCCGGTTATCGTCATTACCTCTGGATCCAGATTCCATGTGATGGTGATCTCAGTACAGGGCGAGTTTGACAATAATAAGTTGTGGGTAGACTATTGTGGTTTATTCCGAGATTGATTACAATGATGTTTCATAGGAAGTCTGATGCAAAGAGGACATATACAGCAATCACACCCTTTTATATGTTCCTCATGATATCTCACTCATACACGCATGTCTCTTTCATACTACAAGACATACGTTCACCACAATAATTAAGACATACTATATTTAATAATAACATCATGGTTTTATAAAAATCAATTAGATCTTTGGAACGTATCAATATTATGCTTTTTTACTCATGCGGTCGTTATATCTAAAAATTGGTGACACCTACCGCAGTGACGCGCGTGCCCCATGGAAGGTTCAAGCAGCGAGTGAGATGTCTGAAAAGCACAGCGACGGATTCGCTCTAATTAGAACGAGAGAGCAATAATTCTAACACGCATGCGTAAATTTTACGTAGACTGTCTTTCCAGGGTTAAGACGGTGACCGGACAACTCAGAACCATGCCATTTCAACATCTCCTTTTAAAATTCATTAAAAGTGATGAAAAAAAAATGGTTAAATAGTTTACATTAGATTAGGTTGTGGGAAATTTTCATAGTTTTTATTCATAACTTTTAACAGCTATGAAAATTATTGAAAAGATTGCTTATATATATTCATTACATCAATGAAGATATTCTTTGTTCATCGGGAATTTTTTCTTGAAATCGAATTGAATAGGTTGTTATGAAGCAATTCTTAAAAATGTATTATTCCGTCAAGTACTTTAAAAAAATGATAATGTTGGCGACACTCTCAGGATTTTTGGTGTCTAGGCGAGGCGCGAGAGGGCGTTGTTCCGGTTCCGCACACTTTGATTTCGAAGCGAGAAGAGCGGCCCGCTTTGGAATCGACGAGTCACACATTGCGAGTAAAATGTGCTAATTGTACGAAAAAGAATTTAAGAAAGTATACGCGGGCGACAATGGATTTTTAGTGAAATCTTATTAATGGTTTTCAAAGAAAAACCCTCAAAAATCGCGAGTGAGATCGTGTTTAATCGAGTCGGGAATAATTCGGCGGCATGTTATTGTGGCCGGGGCTCACAAAGAGTAATCGGGAGTGAGCAGAGCCATCCTGTCGGTAACAAGTAGTGTACGCTGGCAATATTCATTTTCCCGCGGCCGACAATCCCGTGGTGCTCGCCATTTTTGGAGAGCTCGCGCCGTAAAGGAGTAAGAGTGTCGCCACCATTTGCAATAGGACCGATAGTCAGGAGAGGTTCATGGGTCCCCACCATCGGTGATCGTTCGGCTCCAGAGCCGAGGCCAGGAGAGGAAGCAGGAGGATCGGCATCCCGCGGAGGGTCATAGGATTCCGCCTGCCACAGTCGAGCGGAGTTTTACCGATTGATGGAGAGAGTTTGGGCCTCCCAATCGGTAGAAATTCACACCAGGCGTCTCCGGGAGAGGCCACAAGGGCCTCCAACTCGCAGCTGCAGTCCGGGGGGGGGGGTAAATTGGTAGATAGTTAGAATTAGGTTGATTCAAGGTCCCGGGTGAGTCCTTTTTATATGTCATTTATTAACAGTTATTCCTTTAAACAATATACTATGCTTATGTTCATTTAAAAGTGGGTTTTAATGGCAATAGCCCAACACCCCACTCCTTTCCAGGGATGATACATTAGGAATGCCCACGCCGTGAAGGGTGAGTCTCATGCTTGCCGCAGATTGACATTCTTCGACTGTATAGTCGAAGATTGGCGTCCAAGGTTCCATTCGAATCAAAGTTGATTTGGGGTGAGCGGAGGTGAGATGAAGTATTTGATTGGCATCTGCGCTTTACAGATTTTCAATACTTCGTTTGTATGGAAACACTATGATATCAAACAAAAATACGATTACATTATAACAAGGTCTTGGCAGCAAATTCGTTTGCCCACCTATTGCGTGGTGGGCCGGATTGGCAGAGACTAGTTGAGGGAGACTTAACCTAGACCTCTCTAGCTGGATTCTCTCAACCCATCAGCTTGCAATGCAGTGGGAGGGATAGATTCACACATCCGTCGCTCCTGGACACATTGATCCCAGATTTCTGCCCACCCCTCATACTTTTTTCCTTCCCAGAACTTCCTTTTCCTTAAAAGACCCTCCACACAGCATCTAAAATATGATTCAGGCCTTGAGGGAATTTTGTAATTTCCTGTGTGGAGCTAACGTAAAAAAAGTATAAAGAAAATAATATTTGCATGTTTTGAGTACACCTTACCGAATATTTTTTAACACCTAAGCCGATTTGACTGTATCTGAAATGGAAAACATAAATATGGAGGGCGACCCTTTTTCGCCAACTCTTTTCAACATTACTTAAAATAACATTTTGTTTTAAAAACAAGCAAAAACTTTGCATCATTTTACATAAAGCAAGCTTGTATCCGTTTGAAAACCCCTGCAAATTTGAATTTCAGATTCAGTGTGAAAAACATACACGAGAATAAAAAAACTCGCGTCAGGAAATGAAAGGATTAACCGAGCTCCATATTATTTTTTTTTGTTAGAATGAACCAATATTAGGCACGAGAAATTTCTAAACATGCTAAATCATATATGATTTTAGATTTTCACGGCCAAAAGTATTTTTGTTGTTTGTTTTTGGGGTGTTATCAGTAGCGTAGCGAGGGGGGGGGGGGGCGGTCCGCCCCGGGTGCCACCCGATAGGGGGGTGACACTCGACCGTGGAAAAAAATTACGAAGGATATTGTCACCAAAGTATTGTATTGTAAAGTATTCTAACACCTAGCCTATATTTGTGGAGAAATCTGAAATTCCCTCGCCACCCCCATGAGGATGGACCAATTCGAATTTAGCGTTTTGAATTTTTTCTCAAGTCAACTTTAATAGGGGGGGGGAGGTGACACCATGCCCTGGGGGGTGACATTCGCCCCAGGTGCCACCCATGATGCTAGCTACGCCACTGGATGTTATGCCGTGTTACGCTACCTCCTCCTTTAGCCAACGTTTCGGACAGCATTACAGTGTCCATTATCAGGGCAGATGTGTCTGTGTTCAAATCCCAGCGTGCGCCGATACATTTTATTTGATTGATTTTGTGTTTTCACAATGAATCATTTAAAAATTATGTAATGTAATGCAAAAATTTGCGGCAAGTTCCAGAAAGGAAGAAAATCTCAGTGTTTCCCTGGCGTAAGACCACCATTTAGAATTAAAACATTACTTGAAATGGCTTTAGCTGTGCTTAATTCTCCTTCCATTCTCCACTTACCTTCAGCCTCACAACACACCCCAATTGGGGATGTCTTAGTATCACTAGTTCCAGATGGCAGCAGTTGGGACTCTTGTGACGTATTCACGTAAAAAAGGATGGGTAGTTTCACAGCATTTGAACATTATCATATCTCAAGGTTAAATTCAAGTTCTGTGAAATTTCATCATGGAAAACTTGATTCACGGTACTTTGATAATAACAGAACTTGAATATTATCTTAGAATTTGAAGAATTGTTCAAATTCCGCATAAAAACCACCCTTAGTGATCAATTATTGAGAAACATTTTTTTTTACTGTTTTCAGATGTTAAATAATAATAATTATTTCTTATGGAAATAAATTGTCCATTTTTATAACTAACTAGCTGGTATGCCATTTAATAAAGAAATTGTTTCTCCCTGAGTGTCCTTTCCCATTCGCCCCGTTCCCCTTCCGCCTCCCCTTCTTCTCCTGCGTCCTCTTCCCCTCTCGCGTACCCACTCTGCCACCTCCACCTTCCCTCTCCCCATGCCACTCCCCCCCCATCCCCTTCCCCCGTCCCGCGAACCCCCTCCCGAGTTCCCCTCCCCCTCACACGCCCCCTTCCCCTCCCGCATTCCCCTTCCACCTTCCCCGCCTTCCCCTTCCACCTTCCCCGCCTTCCCTCTTCCCTTTCCCGCTCCTTCGTCCCGCCAACCCTCCTCCCGCGTTCCATATATTCAATCCCAGTACATTCAGTTATTAAACAGCCCGCGTGCCACCTTTTTCAATTTTTATTCAAATTTCCATTATTCATGTATACTAAATTTGGTACCTAACATAAGTACCTATTTAAAATATCTAAAATAATTGATTTGATTCGAACTATTAGGGAAGTACCTACTTTAAATAAATTTATCAACTTAAAGATTATCAAAAATAGAATTGTTTTGCAAAATGTCATTCTCAAACACGCGAACTGTCAAACGTGCGATGTTTTCTGAAATTATCCAATTTTCTGCACAATTTTCTTAATTTTTCTCTCCGTAAGAACCATCCTCGTACTTCAAGGAATATTCTAAAAAAAGAATTAGCGAAATCGGTTCAGCTGCTCTCGAGATTTGCGCTTAGCAACACATTTAGTTATTCATTTTTATATATAAGAAATACGAGTACCTACTTATGATCCGACGTACAATAAATACAAGACCATAAAAACAACCTTCGGAAAATTAAAGGGAGGGGGCTAAGAAGCAACGCACAAAGATGAGACCGATTATTTTATCCAGTCTCTCGCAGGTTAAATCTTATAGACGTGTGTTTTGTCTCTTTTTTCTGTCGCTTTTTCGTTTCATCGAGTGTCAAATCACAACGGTGCTAAATAAGTTTTTACTTAGAAATCTCTTTAAAAAAATCGCTTTGAATTTCCTGTTTTTATTTAACGAGCTTTTTTCATCTTATTTCTAACACGTTCCTTCTTCCAGCCTCGCTGCAATGAACATCCGATTTTCTAGAACGGATATTGAAAATTTTCTACTCTGAAGAAGTTGTCGATGCCGCTGGATATTCAGAAATTCAGTCCGGGGGAGAAATGAAGAGAACAGACTTTGTTGGTAGAGGGGCTCTGGGAGGGTGTATGAATAAGAAGTATATTCGCAACGTGGGGTGGTTTCGTTTGGAAATAAATCTCATCGCGTTGATACGACCAATAAAAAAAATTCCAACCAATTTATTCTTTATTTATAAAAACATGTTGTAAAATGACGATACTAAACTTACGCGCGTTAATTGCAAAAGTAATAGTAATTTTTATATAATCTTTTCTTTGCGCACGAAAGTTAAGTTAATATTCATATTCAATTTACAATTTGGGCATGTAGAGTGAATTGGGCATGTAGAATGAACGAGGAAAGGAGTGTAAGGGGAATATTTGACGCAAATGTGAATGGTAGAAGAAGTCAAGGACGCCCGATAAAGACATGGCATGAATGCAAAATTTTGTCCTTTTATAGAACTAAAAAATCTATTCATTTTGATTATAAACTAAATAATGTTAGTCTCTCTACTGTCACATCTATCAAGGACCTTGGGGTCACTCTGGATTGTAAATTTTCTTTCCGGGATCACATTAATAACATCGTAAACAAATCACTTAAACTACTCGGCTTCATTCATAGAATTACCTCTGACTTTAAACATATAAATACACTTAAAACTCTTTACTGTTCGCTGGTCCGCCCTCACCTTGAATATGCTAGTGTCATTTGGTCTCCTTTTTATGCTGTCCACATTTGTTACATCGAATCTGCACAACATCGCTTCCTACGAGGAATTGCTTGGAGGTTAGGACTTGAAAGAGGAGAATACTCGTATGATGAAATTGAACAAACTTTAAACATTTCCTCTTTAGAAAAACGTAGAAAGGACTCTGATCTAATATGCATTTTCAAAATTATCAACAGTATTACTGACACACCTGCTTTGTTACAACTCATCCAGTTCAACATTCCTTCCCGTAGACTCCGAAATAATGAATTGCTGTTCCTCAATCAACATTCTACTAATTATGGATATCATTCTTCTTTATCCAGAATGTCGAGACTTGTCAACACAAATCAAAGCATTGAATTTTTTGGTGTAAGCCTAAATGACTTTCGGCAGTCGTTACGCAATGTGGTTTTTTAAAGTCTTTTTAAATCCATCTTCAAGCTACTTGTAGTTATCTTCTCTATGTACTTTTATATTATATGTATTTTGTCAATGCTCTTCATCTATATGTAATCTCCTTTCATTGTGATCTCTCTTTTTTCTTTTCTGTACGTGTTATTGTTATATTGTTAATTGGACTATTTGTCCGTAAATAAATAAATAAATAAATAAATAAATAAATGACCAAGTGAATCAGATACTTGAGTCGGGCTATCTCAAAAGTCAGAATAATAGAAGAGCATGTACGAGACGATGAATGAAAATGAACGATGCAAGGAGTGTGTGCCAAGATCGAGTTGTTTGGCGGTCCGTTCTCTATGCCTACCCCTTCGGGGAAAATGCATGATGGTTAGTTAGTCAGTTAATATACAATTTGGGAGTGTTTATAAGTACAGTCGCCCGGGAACCATTTATTGGAAAACCAACACCCCTCCCGTAGGTCATCCCTGTCATTGTGGACTGATTGAAGTGGTAGACTGTCTGAAGAGGTGGACTGACTGCAGTGGTGAACTGACTAAAAAAGTGGACTGACTGAAATAGTGGCCTGACTGAAGAGGTGGACTGTCTGAAGAGATAGGCTGTCAGAAATTGAGGGTTGATTGAAGTTCTAGACTAACTAAAACGGTGGACAGACTGATGTGGTGGACCGACTGAAGAAGAGGGCTGACTGTTGTGGTGGACTGACTGAAGAGTTGAACTGACTGACATGAAGTTGTTGACTGTACAAAAGAGGTAAAATATCTGAAAAGGCGGACTGAGTAATTAATGTGGTGGACTGACTGACTTCGTGGACCGACTGAAGAGTTGGACTGACTGAGGTGGTGGACTGACTGGAGGGACGGAACATGATAATATATCTGAGGACTGAGGATGAATGTCTAAGAGACAAGCCAGTGGAGAGCTTTTTTTTCGTTATTTGTTTATTATCCAGTGGAGAGCATTTGATATTATTTACTTCCTTCATTATGGAGTTGTTTTTTAAATTTGCCTTTTTGGCAAGTTCAATTTTATCATATAACATTTACGTGTAAATTTCTGACACGGCTGGCAATGCGCCAACGGTTTGTCGGAGATTTCCATACATATGCGATTACAATAAACTACAATATCCTTATAAATATTATACCGAATGAAGAGTCTAGCCAATAAATCATTTCAGTTGGAAATTGTTTGTAAGTTTTTTTTTTACATTCTCTCATTATTATAATATCTCCATGTTATTGTGTGGGCAAAAAATTCTTAGGTAGACGATTTTTTGGCGGTATTTAAATTTTTGCCTAGTTTTATTGAGGAAGGAAAGTTATATTATGCTGAATATTTTCAATGTTTATTACGGTTGGTTTCAAGCATACATAACAATATATTAGAATAATGAATGAATTATCGAAGATTTGAACTGATACAGATTAAAGGAAGGCACGTAAAACATGTACATATTTATTTATTTTTTGGTATCAAAGGGATTTTCTAAGATTCCATTTTATGTAAAAGTTTTATTTTTTTAAATACAAAGTCTGCTCTGCCATATAAATTATTTCTAAAGAATATTTTGGTTGTTTATTTATTTATTTAATACAAACGGGATAAGTATGCCATAAACAAATTACATGTCACAAATTCATATTCAAAATATTAGTAATGGTAAAACAGTGTATGTATAACAGTTAATTGTGACGATACATTGGGAAGTGACACCAGAGATACATTTACATGCAAAAATCTATAATACCAATAAAATTAATAGTGATTGAAAAAATATGATAGCATAGCCTTCTTGTACCTATGTTCCGTGCAGTTAAATAGATCTATCACATCTGCATATCTATTAGTAACTTCATGCAACCTAGGTTTTAGGTGAGTGTTTCGTATGCTCAGTCCGATTATTGCTACATTTAAAAAGGATTTTAGATCGAGTGGTTCTCGTGGGAATATGAAATTCAATGAGCTTAGTTAGATCAGAACTGTCTATTCTACCATTTACAATTTTGAACATTAATATTAGGGTTTCTCACCATCCTCCCAATAGCTTATGAATATAATCCTACAGGATTTATTTATTTAAAAAGTCTGAGTTTACCATTCGGTACTTGAAACTATGAACAATAGCTACATATAGGATAAATTAACCGAAGTTTTTACCTGTTGCTAGTATTTATTTGTTTTTTTTTATTAATATTCGTTATGTGTATGGATAAGCTATTGGGAGGATGGTGAGAAACCTGCTAAGTCGGATATAATTCTTCGATCTGACAGTCTTAGTAAATTTAATTCTTTGATCAAGTAATTATAATTTATGTTTTCAATGGGAATACCGAGGTTAAAATTAATGTGTCTAAGAATTTGTGTTGAATTTTTTCGATTGAATCTGAATGTATTTTAAAATGGGGGGACCAGATCGAGGAGTTATATTCGACTTGACTACGTACTAAGGATGTATACAAAATTTTTAAAGTTGAAATATTCTTGAAACCTCTGGAATTTCTAAGAACGAAGCCAAGCATTTTGATACCTTTATTATAGATTGAGTTTATATGGGATATAAAGTTTAATTTAGAGTCGAAAGTTATACCGAGGTCATTAATTTCTTCGACAGAGGTAAGGGTAGAGTTGTTAAGTTCATAAGGATGAATAATTGGTTGACTTATTCTGTAAAAACTTATTGAATAACACTTATTTATGTTCAGATAAAGTTTTTAAAAATAACTAGTCATCGTACATCATACCAGACAAACGATAAGGCGAATGCGAAAATTCGAAATGCGTACTTGTTTGATTTAAATGCATGGCAGATGCTTAGATGAGAGAGTGAAGATATATTTCATTGAAGAAGAAGATAACACTAATAATCTAAATGAAAATATGAAAGAGAACAAGACACAGAAAAATAAAATAGATAATGGTCGCTAATGGGAAACGAACACAGAACATCTGGTCTAACCGGGAAGTATGCTTTTACCAATTCAGCAATTGTCACCTTCTAAGAAACCGTCATAATTGTCAACCTCATATTTTCAGATTTTAGAATTAACAATATTATTTTCGACTAATTTTTCCATATCATAGGTCATAGACAACTACCCTTTTCATTGGAAACAATCGTTCTAAGAACTGGTTTGTAAGCTAGATAGCGTCTCGGATAAATATATCCGATTTTATTTACATGGATCATTTGACCTTCTAATAAAAGTCTAAATTAATATTAATTTATAAGAACATTTTTATTGCTTTTGAAGGTTATTCCCATCAATGTAATATATCATTAAAGAAAAAGATAACACTAATAATCTAAACAAAAATATAATATAAAGACAATATATAATATAAAATAGACGAAAATATAACACAGAAAAAGATAATGGTCGCAACTGCGACACAAAATGCACCAACGTAATATTATTCAAAATGACGAAAATATATCTATATATCTATCTATCTATATAATCTATATAAATAAAAATTAATCGTCAAAATGTATGTACGCGCATAACTTCCGAATGACTGCACCAAATTGGATAATTTTTTTTTTTGTGTTCGTTATTGCCAGGACAAGGTTTGTATAAAACCACCGTTGGACTCTGGCATTATGAAATTTGTATAAAAAAATTGCAATAGGTGGCACGGGAGCTGTTTGAAAACTGAATGTACCGTGACTGAATGTATGGAATGCAAGAAGGGGGAGGTAGCTAGTTATTTATATTTTTTAATAACACAATACATTTTCTTAATTTTTTTATTGCAATCCACTCTCCTTTTAACATCCGTGAAAAATATCTAAAGAGAAGCATTCTTAGAAAAGTAGTATTGAAAGAGCAGAGAACATTAAGTTCTGCAAACAGCAGAGGTTGTTCAAATATTTTCTATAGCAAAAGCTTCCCCGAAACACAATAAGAGAGGAAGGTGGTAAAGAAGGTGAAGAATTGTACAAGGATGCAGATAAGTTATGCAATAAGTCATGCTCCTAAGATAAGTCATGCTGATAAGTCATGCTCCTCAAGCCTCTGGCATATTCTGTCAGAGGGAAAGAATATTTCCGTTTCGCAATAAAACACAAATAAATGGAATATTTTTGAACATATCCGAACACTGAACTATTTTTGAACAGAGAAATAAACATTTAAGAGGGTGTTACCAGAGAAAACCAGAAATATGTCATTTATAAATCAGATTTGAGACGTATTGACTCTTTTCCACAAAAAATTATAAATGGATTTCGAAAGATTGTTCTTTTATCTAGCATTTGCATGTTTTAAATTTTGAGAAAAAATGTTTATTTTTAGTATAATAAGGTTATACCATAGGTCGTTGGCAGATTTGTTAAATTTTCAAAAAAGATTTTGTATTATACCACACTCATTTCCAATCATAAAACCATGCAGTCAAATAAATCAATACATTATCTGGGTATTGCATGTTTTAGAATTTTAATTTTGGTTTAAAAAATCATTAAAAAATATATACGTACATGTGTTTCTTGACGAAAATTGGTCCGTTTGTGTATTTATTTGCGCACTTACAAACTAATATATTTCAGATTTTTTAACATTCTTATTTAACTTTGACATTATTAAAAATGATAAATACTTATAATAAACTTACATATATTTATTTATTTTGAACGAATGTAGACCTCTAGTGTCCCTGCGTATGTTGTTAGAATGCAGTATGCAAAACAATACATTTGTTGTAACTTTCAAGTAAAAGACTTCCAATATCTTTTGTAGTTTTTTCATCAATATGTTGTGATTGTCTTTTTAATAGCCGCAATGGAACAATCCAGTCAAGAAAGCTTTTTATCCTTTATTTTATTATTACAATGGATGGGAGTTAATCAAGTTCCAAGAAAATAACTGATTTCAAATAACAAATACTAGTAAAGCTAATATTTAAAAACAATAACAAGAAATTTACAAGAAAATCTCGATATATTTAAACTCAAATTTGAGATGTGTCTTTGTGGTGGACGTTTATAGGAATATTTGAATAGATATAATATCGAGTATTTGTTTTCAGCATTAGGAATGTTAACCGCCCTTTACACTTACTATAAAAACAATTACAAAATTCGTGACATTATCGAAGGTGTATGAAATCTTTTTTCATTTTAAATTTATGAAGGCAATTTCTCACGATCGTCATTACTAGCGACCTCCACATTTTTCCATATATTTTTTTTGTTCCTGGATGACTCAAAGACAGAATAGGTTATTGAAAGGTGAATTTTGTTTTTCAGATGTTTTACACATTGGGAATCCTAACTAGGGACCCCACCACTTTCCCAACGCCAACGGCGTTATAAGGAAACACATGGTTTCCTCCTTCACCGCACACGTCAAGAATCTATTTTGAGGAACAAAGCTACATTTATTTGAACGACTCTAGATCCTCCAATGTCCATGCATACGGAGTTAGAAAGCAGTATGCAAGTACTTTCATTAACATAATACAAAAGAATAATAAATCTGGCAGCCCGTAGAATAATTCTTCTGATATCTATAGAGAAAAATAAATACGGATAAAGGTGTTAGTAAATAAAAAGAAAAATAAGAGCTGCTCCCGGTTGAAACCTGTGCAAGAGAAATAGCGAAAAAGTAACGGTGATAATATAATGCAAGTATTTATAATAATGACTGAGAGAAGATAAAATCCATAAAAAGAAAATACACAGAGAAGGTATTCCACCAACCACCAGGCAGTCCCAATGACGATGTGCCGTCTTAAGACCAAGTAAGCAGTGGTGTCCAGTTACAGTTACTGCAAAAAACGACCCAATCTCTTGCTGGAAATATAATGTACATAAGCCGTGTAGTCGGACACGCATCTGTTGAATTCATCGTTCAGTAAGTCAGTAATCCAGTAAGTTAACTTTGTACCGAAGGGAACAATGATCAAAGGTGATTGCTTTAGTTAAAATTTCCCAACAATTTTCGTTATTTGTTTTTGGGGTGTTATGCCGTGTTGCGCTACCTCCTTCTTTAGCCAACGTTTCAGACAGCTTTGCAGTGTCCGAAACGTTGGCTAAAGAAGGAGGTAGCGCAACACGGCATAACACCCCAAAAACAAATAACGAAAATACTTTTGCTGTGAAAATCTAAAGGCGTATCTTTCCAACAATTGTTGTAAAAACTGTTTTCGGAGGAAAAAAAATTTTCTTTCGATCGGAAGCCTGGAGGAAAAAAAAAACCCCCAGGGCCTAGGTCATCTTTGGGGAAGCTGTGTGAAGGGTTTTTTTAGGCAAAGGAAATAATGGAAGTTCTTGGAAAGAAAAAAGATGGGTGGGAATCTGGGTATGAATTCATCCCTTCCATTGCGGTGCAAGGCGATTGGTCGTGAGAGGCCGGCTGGAGAGGTCTGTTAGGTCTCCCTCAGCCAATCACTCCGGATCAGCCTCGCCACGCGATAGGTGGGTAAACGCACAGACCTCCAAGATCAAGATAAACCTCACCCCTTGAACCCAGCCACCCCTGCTGAGTCACCAAACGTACCGAAACACCTAGGGTGTCCCATGGCAGGGGTGTTCGTTGTCCAATTAGTTATTTCCGGAGGCGGCCGTACCTCCAAAATTACTGCACAATCCTAGGTGCAGATCCGGTATTTTTACGTATCTCAAAATTATTTTGAGATACGTAAAAATGTCTTTTGTTCCCATTGTTTTACATATTCTCTCCTACATTGTTGCTGACATTGTCTTGAATCATTAAATTTAATAATTTCAGTTTAATTTGGTTTTATCTAATATGTTAGTTGTCCTATGATAGTGGCGAACGACTCCGCTATTTTATATCGCGGAATCATTCATATTGGCTCTTCACACGCCAATAGCGATCCCTGAACATTTCCACATAGCACCGACCGTCGGGATAAATTAAGAGGAACAATTCTGTTCCAGACTGCCGAAGACGTAACAGCTTTGCAAATCGCTACTTATTCGCTCCCACTTTTCATGTACGAATATTTTATAAATATAAATAATGGTTCAGATGTAAATCGTTATAAAAAACTTGTAAGTACACTGTTAACTTCTTATTTGATTTATATACAACTATACGCCATGTAACCCATACTATTACCCACACACGCCATGGTACGCGTAGAGAGCAATAGGCAAAACACAGTGGGTCGCTTAAGTACGCCATTAATGCATACCAGCTTTGCACAACAATGGAGTGATGTGGTTTAATCAATTGGCAATGGAACTGAGATTGGAACCTGACTATAATAAATTCAAAAATAGACTAAACAATGATATCTTAAATAGTTTGGCTACCTAGAGTCGCATTGGTAATTGATTAAAAATACTTATTTGACAATTTATTTTACATATATAGATTTTATTATTTTTTATTTATGCACATATATATTTGTGTTATAATTTTTAATTTTAATACTCAAAAAACTTCTTTTTGTTCTTGCCTTTACACACGAGTAATTGCACTCTCGTAAAGGTTATATATTGTATACGTATTTGTGTTTTTACAGTTTTTTAATCAATTTTGCATGTTTAATTACTCATGATTATGTCACATGTGTATGTATCCAAAAACTAATAAAAAAAATATTTAAAAGTATTGAATTTAAATTTTAAGTTAAAATATGCTAGTTAATAAACTTTAAAATAGATTCAAAGTAAACTAGGCTAAACTACAAATTACGTGAATTTACAATTCTATGAATAAATTAAATTATAAATATGACCATCTTTCAACGTGCTACGAAAAGCAAGATTACTTAAAAGTTCGAAAGTTACTTAATATCCTTCGAAAGCAAGTTGATGAGATTTCAGTTTTTTTGCATCGCGTTCACTATCCGAAGAAAAAAATCAATTCTGAAGTAATTAATTTCTTGAAGAAATTTTCCATTAGTGCCGTTAGCCATAGAGTTATTATTCAATGGATATCACCATTGGTAACAGAAAAATCTCTGTATTCTAAAAATCAGTCACATGAGTCGAAATATTCTGATATTTCCATTTCTGGGTAATCACAAATTCTTGAATTTTTAAGATAACAGAGATAGGTATGGGGGATAATTTTTTTTGTTTTCATGGTTTTTATTCACAATGCACATCTGTTACTGGAGTGAATGATATATATGTAGATAAACTCACACACCGCGCTCGTTCGGGAAAGTTCGGGATTCCGGAGTTTCACGAACGAGCACAGGGCAGTGTCAGGAACAGCTGGCCGGCAACGATCAGATCTATTGAGGGAGCTCTAGTAAACAGTTGCTACCAAATACAAAATTACTCCCGACCATTATAATTCACAATAAACTTAAAGAAGAACTTACGTTGTAAATATTTACATTGTGGGCTAGTGAGCCACAGAATAAAAAAACATTACAGATACCCACATTAATTTATTTACTAAAGGTTTCGACGCATTCTTGGCGTTCTCTGGCGTTCTTAAAACTAACTTAATTTTGGTTTTAATTTTTTGGTTTATTTCTAAGGTTTCTAAGGTGAACGAAATAAAGTATGTATTTACATTTGAATGTTTAAACAGAGTTTTTCTTTATTGAAGCTGTTGCCTGCCTCTAATAAATGATTAACAAACTAGGAATACTTATTATTTCGCATAGTACATCTTCCCTAATCCTGGATATTTTGATTCCTCCCACCGTCCTCTTCTCCTTCTTCCTACAAATCACCAGTACCACTCTTATTACCCTCACTTAATAATATCTAATCATTGCTGTAGTTGTAAAGCTGTTTCGAGTTGCCCAGACTAGGTACAACTCCTACTCTAGGCAACTCGAAACAGCAGAAATGCGAATGCTTAGATGATCGGCAGGAGTATCACTAAAAGATAAGATTATAAGTTCACGCATTTGTGGAAGCCTGGGTGTCACAAACATAAACAGTAAGCTGGAGGAACGTCAGTTGAGATGGTATGGCACATAAGACGGAGACGATCATACCACACAGTGAAGCAGGCAATGTCTATGGAGCTTCATCGACAATCATATAGAGGAAGACCGAAGATCTCCTGGATGACTCAATGCTCCAAAATACTTCAGAGAAACGGCCTTTATGAAGGCGATACTTGGAGCAGAAGAAATTACAACCTGAGAACGAGAAGAGCCGACCCCAACAGCCTATCTAGGTAATGAGTTGGGACAGCGCGCAAGGAAGAAGATTGTTGTAGTTGTATAATGTTGAGTTTGTTTTAAGAACGCTAGTGGATGGTAGGGATGTGTCGAAACCGGTATGTACATTCAAAACAAAATTTCCAGAAATAGTTACATGGCTAATGGCCAAGAAATACACGTAAGGGGAAAGAATTTTTATTAAATTAGTAGAGAGGTAGATGCAGAAAATCCGGTCATATTATATAATACTATGGGATGGTTTACTCCAAAAGGTCGTTCATTAATAGTAACAGATCACATATGTAATCGATTAGTGGTTCAAATAGATTAAATCCAACATATTGCGTCAGTATATCTGCTGTTATTTTTAAGGGAATTATTTTTGACTAGCAGACCCAGCCACACGTTGCTGTGGCTAACGAATCACAACGCCACGCTATTACCCAACCTTTATAACCAACGCCATCTGTTAAATCAAATCCACACCCTTTGTTTATATATTTCAACCAATTTACACAAAACCTTGACAAATTATATACCTAAAAACCATTCTCATGAATCACTCTATCTATTGGTGAAAACCGCATGAAAATCCGTTGCGTAATTTAAAAGATCTAAGGGCACATACATCGTGAGCGACTTCATTTTATATTTAGTAATAATAAAAATAAAGAGGATAAAGATTCTAGGCATGGTTTCATTTCATTCATGGTCAGTAATTTCAATCGACCGGTCAGTGGCTGAGTTGGGATCGCGTGTAGGTCCCATCCAGGCGTCCCGTTCGATTTCTCGGCTAGCTTAGTCCTCCATCACGACACAAGCAACATTTTTCCGCTAACTGTGGTGTTGGTAGGGGATTTTCAAATGGGTTCAACTCAATGGGTTTACGGGACGAGGTTTTTCCGGGTCTTGGCTGCGGGTGCGTCAGATGCATGGCAGGCTGGATCGGGAGGCCCTTTGACGTCTCCAGCCGTTCTATCTCGGAACATTGTCTTACACCGCAGTGGGAGGGATGGATTCAAACATCCGTTACTCCAGGACACACTAACCCTTAGATTCCTACCCACCCCTAATACCCTTTTTCTTCGCAGAACTTCCTCTCCTCCCTTTTCTAAAAAGATCCTCCACACAGCATCCCCAAAGATGATAGGCCCTGAGGGAAATTATTTCCTCAGGGCCTCCTGTGTGGAGCTAATGTTAAAAAAGAAAGCAGTTAAAAACAGTAAGAATTTTTCGCTTCAATCCTTTAGTACCGGAGATTGAGTTTGTCCATTTTTTAACGCAGTTTCACCGAAGGGGTTGGTAGAAAACACGTTTTTGCTAAATTCTTGTGAATGGCGGTTCGTCGTTAATCCATAGAAACTAGAAAAAGTAGATTTTTCGAGAAGTGAAAATGTGGTTTAAAACTAGCATCAAACTTTATGTAAATTTGCAATGTCCATACTTCGACATGGTTTTGTGTTTTGGCGTTTGGTACCGTCCACACGACTTCCGTACAAATAAGCGCTAAGCGGCTCCTAACTAGGGATTCCTAAATATCGATATCGATATATATCGAATTAAATCGATAATGATATGGTCTAGTAGGCCGATATATCAATATTTCTTATTTTTTTAAAAGCTTATAGAAATCCAATGTAGTTTTAGTTATGTCAAACGTTTATCGATTATGTATGTATATTTTTTTATACTAATCTATGTGAATAATCACAAAATTTGGAAAAATATATAAAATGTGTTTTTTTTCATATTTATTAAAAAAAAATTATTTCACAATTTTGTACCAGCTATCGAACTTAAAAATAGTAACTTTGACAGTCTGCTTCCTTGTAGCCACTTTCTGCTTTGAGTTATAGTGGCTCATGCCTTTGAAAATTGACGTTCAGAAGGATCGCTTGTTGCCACAATTGGTAGATGACTCATTGCCACTTTAAAAAGATTGGGATAAACACCTTGCATGCCTTGCCATCTTTCAAAAATGTTTACTTTTAGAGTATTTGCGGAAGCAGAAAGATGTTTAGTAAAGCATTTTATCCGATTTTGTGGGCAATTTTTTCGATATTTCGACATGATAAATTGAGTTTTTCGATATTGATACAACGATATCGTCGTATTGTCGATATCGATAAATATCGATATTTTTAGGGTTCGATATATCGATATTTTTAGGGGTCGATATATCGATATTTATCAGTTTTCCGATATATCGTTGCATGCCTACTCCTAACTATCTGTGATATTTTATCGTATGTGATAAATGTTTCTTCTGCTTTTCATTTTTTGAAAAATATTTCTTATATACAGTCCACAACCGCAATTAAAAATATTGATCTTAAATCATATTTATGTACCAATCTTACGAAGTAATGTGTTATTGGAATTTTTTGTATTTCTTGGGCACTGACTATGTAACAATTTCTAGACATTTTTGTTTTGAAAGTTTTATTTTTCGATGTACATTTGTTACATTAATTTCAATTTTTTTGCTACCGGTTTCGACACGTCCGTATCATTAACGAGCAAACTTAAAACTAACTTAAAAATTCTATACAAGTACACAATTAATTAGGCGGGGGTAGTGGGAGGAGGGAATTTGGTGGAGGGGGAGGACGGTGGGAGGAGTCAAAATTACATGGAAACATCGTAAGCAGAGGTGATTTACATGTTGCTATTATTTTATTAACTAAATTAATTTTAGATTTAATTTTTTTGTTGATTTCTAAAGTTTCTAACGCGCACAAATTAAAATATGAATTTACGTTGCAATGTTTAAACTTAGTTTTTCTTTTTTGAAGCTATGACCTGTCTCTATGAGATGGTTAGCAAACTCTGAGTAATTATTATTACGTAAACAAAGTTCATGTTCCCTAATTCTGGTTTTAAAATTTCTAGTAGTCATTCCTACATATTGCGCGTCACAATCGTTGCATTCTAAAGTGTATATCCCGTTTTTTTCATTTAAAATTAAAAGTAACAAATTTAAATCGAAAAATAAAACTTTTCAAAACAAAAAAAGTGTTATTGGAATCCTGTAAGATCGCCGACGAGAATAATAAAATAATATATAAAAATTAATCATTCGAAAAAGTGCAATCCAAAACCGTGAAAATCCACTCAATGCATAAAAGCATTTCTCTTCTTCATTGCAAGATATTCATTCGATAATCGAACAGATTTCATTTCTGCTTGCTTAGTATAGGACTTAAGAGATTTCGCAATCATATTTAATCTCTTTGAATTACTACTTTTATCTTCTTTTTCACTGAAGAAAATTAAATCGCTTGCAGGCGAATGGCAAATGGAAAAGGTGAGGATAAGGATTAAATTGAAGAAATAAAAATGCTCCCTGATGGAATATAATTTTTTATTTGATCGTATTGCACCATAAGTACTTTGGTGTATTAAGTCAAAAAATTTCGTTTTTTATTCAGTTTTATTCAGCATTTTTTGTTGTTTTATTTTATGCTGTAGGTGTACGGCCTGAGTGCACGCTCAAATCGAGCATGGGGCGGGGCGGTGCGTGCGGCGTTCATGACCAATACACGTTTTTGCATAGTACCGTAATTCAAATACTGTGGCACCGTCCTGAGTGGGGGCCGAGCGGCGCGTTGGCAGCAGCGTGTATTTTTGCGTCGAGCGGGGCGTCGCGTGCAGGTTCAAACGAGTTTGTGATTTTGCAGCGGGTGACAAGAGCGTGCGGATAATGTCGTTTGAAGAAATCATTTCAGAAATACAGAATAAGCCTGAAATACGGTAATCTTCTCATTCTTTATGTAAGAATAAAGTAGTTAAATTTTATCTCCATTCAATCTTAAAATGTTTCAAACAACGTATGGAACTCACTAAAACGCTTTCTTTGCATAATACTGGGACCTTGTCTTGACTCAAAATTATGTTTTAACCACAAACTTTCTTCCAAGTACATATCAACAATATCGTACGACGCAGAAGCCATGATTAAAACAATAGCGGTGACCGTCAACGCTGAGCGTGCACTGAGGCCACCCAGTGAGCACGCTCTTGACCGCTTCGCCGCCCCGCTGACCGCCACGCCGAACGCTAACCACCCAGGCCGTACACTAACGTAATTTACGTAATAGTTAATTTGGGAAGTGTGCATGGTTATCGCCGCACGGGAAACCATTCACTGGGTAACATCTCTGCTATAGGTCACTAACCCAAATGGTTCGCTACGTTTGGTGACTTAGGAGTAGTTTCGGGGATCGTGGGGATGGGGTTTGTCCAGGTCTTGGTGGTGGATGCGACTGTAGGCCGGATCATGAGAGACCTTTTGACCTCTCATGTCAGACTGTTGACCCCAACGCCTTATATCGCAGTCGAGAGATTGGATTCAAACGTCACTATTGGACACGCTGAAGTCCAGATTCCTACACACTCCGTCATAACTTTTTCCTTCCCAGAACTTCCTCGCTTTCTTTCCCTTTAAAAGACCCTCCGCACAGCATCCATAAAGATGACAGAATTTAATATTTTACATAATATTTTCCTCGGGGCCCCCTGCGTTGACTTAAGATGAAGCTATACGTGAAATTCTATTTAGATTACAATCGGTTTACAGTATGAACATCAAAAAATATGCTACGGATAAGTTGAAGCTTTTACTAGCTTTTTTATGTATTGGAATTATAATAAAGTTTTTATTTACATAACAAAGAATATAAGCGTAAACCACTAAAAAACTTAACTATGAAGCAATGTAAGACAATTTAAAAAAAAAATACCGCTTTATTGCTTAGACTATTTTTGAGGTTTTGTACATTCTAACTTTTTTCATTCTTATAAAATTAATTCACCAAATAAATAAAAACCACTTTTTCGCTTACTGCCTCGTGCAAATAAGACGCTCGATTTTAAATTTTGAAGGCATGAGAATCGAAATATTTCTAGCGTTTATATTCAGTACGAGTAACATTTGAAAAGCGTTGAAATTGAGTTATTTCTAATATTTTCAAAATATTTTTAGAAGTTGACTGCTTAACTAAAACTATACTTTTTTGACTTAATGCACCAAAGTACTCATCGTGCGATATGTTCATAAAATTTCTCCATCTTTTCTTTGTCTTTTATTGAGTTGTAGCTTATGTTACAGTACAGTATACACAATAGGACAAATAAAATCGCATCCGGTGCAGTCACAGCCGCTGTGAACTTTTTGTTTACAGAAAAACACAAAGTAATAAACTATAATAATTTTATTATCGGTATCCGTAGTTAACACGTCGATTCCGGTTGGTAAAAACAAAATACAAGTAGTGATGATGGGTACGGATAATCGGATCGAATTTGATGTACTTTTTGTCCTTATAGTAAATGCTCAAAAATAATAAGAAGGGGAGGTTAGTAAATACGAATGTTATAGGGGGAATGCGCTTATATTAAAAACGATAATATTCAAGCGAAAGTTGTGAAAATGGTTAATAAAATACCACTCGTTTAAATTAAGCAGTGAAAAAGTTGTGAAAATGGTTAATAAAATTCCACTCGTTTAAATAAAGCAGTGAAAAAGTTGTGAAAATGGTTAATAAAATACCACTCGTTTAAATTAAGCAGTGAAAAAGTTGTGAAAATGGTTAATAAAATACCACTCGTTTAAATTAAGCAGTGAAAAAGTTGTGAAAATGGTTAATAAAATACCACTCGTTTAAATTAAGCAGTGAAAAAGTTGTGAAAATGGTTAATAAAATACCACTCGTTTAAATTAAGCAAAAATCTTGCGGAAAATGTCTTGAATAGCATTTACGGAACTGTGTCTTTTTTAATACATATAATTTGTAAAATACTTGCTTTATAATAGTTTTCGGAACGTACTTTGCGATTTTTTTCTATCGAGGGAATTTCATATAATTACCGCTTCGATGTGGCAAATGTGTAGATGTAATCTTAAAAATAAATATATATGTTTTTAGAAATATGTTATAAAACGTTAAAAATTCAGAATGCCGCGGCTTCATCCAAATTTTATCCACATAATATTTGAAGATTAAACTAAAGAAAATCACTCTCACAGAAATATCCAAGGCGTAGTAATTATTTTTGCAAGCAATGGGTCATTTCCAAAGATATTTAAATATAAGGGATGGGATATATGGGATACTATCGGTAGTTTTTACTGGGTGGGACTGTGCTTCCTGGTGTCGCCGATATTGTTAACCAATACCTTCAAAAAATAATAAATGAACGTATTCTTACCGTATTCAAACTATATTATTAACCAATACTACAGCACACCTTAAAAAAATCAACTAAATTCCGTATTTAAACTATGACCATTAAATCGCCGACAATCGGGCGGCCATCATAGCTTATTTCTTATATTTCAATATCTTTGGTCATATCAGACCCACCACCGTGTTAAAATGCAGTAACTTCAAGAAGTCATTCTACGTGGTACAAGGCTCAAGAAAAAAATTAACGTTATTCTAAATCCAATAATAGAAACAAAGGAGATGGGCGATGAACCATTGCTAGTTTGAAACCGCGCGCACAAAAATGTCTCCAACATCGTTGACCCATTCTACTGCAATTCATAGTTTCGCACACTCCCTCCTTTTGTTCTACCTATAAACGAAACGCATAACTTTCAGTGATTCCGTGGCTTTGATAATCCGTGCAGTTTGGTTGTAGTTCGACGACAGTAGGCATGATTCTATGCCGTATAACCCTTTGTTTCTATGATATACATGCCTGCGGTAATAATAGTTTAACCCCTCCGGCTAATTTAATTGGTGACCCGACAATTCGTCCTGCGACAATTCATCCGGCGACAGTTCATCCTGCGACAGTTAATCCGGCTGACAGTTCATCCTGCCGACAGTTCATCCTGCCGACAGTTCATTCCGCCGACAATTCGTCCGGCGACAATTCTTCCTGCCTGATCATTTAGAAGATTTTTATTAAGTAAGTATGCAAAGAAGATATACGGCCATACAACCAAAATCGATATACTTATATCTGAAGGCATATTTTTACTAACAATAATTTCGACTCTCCGAAGAAGCATGCGTGAATAACAAAATACGACATACTTACACTTATAGGTTAGGTTAGGTTAGGTTAGGTTAGTTAGGTTAGGTTGGGTTAGGTTAGGTTAGGTTAGGTTAGGTTAGGTTAGGTTAGGTTAGGTTAGGTTAGGTTAGGTTAGGTTAGGTTGAATTGTCAGGATGAATTGTCGCCGGATGAATTGTCGGCGGGATGAACTGTCGGCAGGATGAACTGTCGGCAGGATGAACTGTCGGCCGGATGAACTGTCGCAGGATGAACTGTCATGGAACCAATTTAATTACATTTGGTGCAATTCGTCCCATAGAAGTCATGTGTGTTCCTTACCATCAAGGTGAGAAATACGATCTAAACCGTGTTAGAAAGATAAAACACCACGGTTTATGTTCAAATCACCACCATTCAAAAATGAATCTTTGCTTGAAATGACGTTAGCCGTGTTTGATGACCAGATCTGAATAGTCAGGCACTTTTTTTTACGTTAGCTCCACACAGGAGGCACCGAAGAAAACAATTTCCCTAGGGGCCTATGTCATCTTTGAGGATGCTGTGTGGAGGGTTTTTAAGGGCCTTATATGGGAAGGAAAAAGATATGAGGGGTGGGTAGGAATTTGGTGGTCAGTGTGGCCAGGAGTGACGGACGTATGAATCTATTCCTCACACTGCGGTGCAAGGCGAAGGGTCGGTAGAATCTGGCAGGAGAGGTCAAAAGGCCTCCCTCAATCAGTCTCCTCCGATCCAGCCCGCCACGCAGTGTTGGGCAAACGTATCCATCACCTAGACAAACCTCATCCATGAACCCGGGCTCCCCTGCTAAGTCACCAAACGTAGTGAACCACTTGGGGTGACCTGTGGCAGGGGTGTTGGTTATACAATAAATGGTTCCCGGGGCGGCGGTACCCATACCCGCCTCCCAAATTGTATTCCTAATTAATTCCCCGCCTTCCTCTTCCCCATCTCCTACCCTTCCTTACTATCTTCAGCGACACAAAATACGTCAACGTGGAGATGATATAGTCTCACTAGCTCCCTCCTTGGAACTCTCGTGTAGTGTTGAGTACCTCATACAAGAGGCACCTCAAATGTCCCATACAAACACGTAAAATGTCCCCCCACTTCACAATATGTATTTGTACCAACTCTTTTTCTTTGTCCCCCCTTCATATTTGTATTACTACAAATATGAAGGAGGGACAAAATATGAGGTGTGAGGTGGTTTGTTTTGTTGGACTACATTCATGTCATGTACGGGACAAATATGAGGTGAGGTTCGATGTGGTTGGTGTATTGGACTACATGTCATGTCACGTTGTCACGTATGGGACAAATACGAGGTGAGGTATGAAGTGGTTGATGTATTAAACTACATGTCATGTCACGCATAGTTTGGGACAAATGTATGAGGTGGTGAGGCGTGAAGTGTTTGTATATTCTATGACATTTTTGTATTAGAACCGTGAGGTGGTGATGGGGTAAGCCAATTCATATATTGTGAATACCGCAGAAGCGTCCCAACTGCTCCGAAATTTTTGTTTTTTATTTTTTTATTCTAAATTATTGCTAAGTGAATACCGCACAAGAGTACCAACTGCTCCAAAAAATTTTTTTTTCGAAATTTTTTTTTATTGTAAATTATCGTTATGTGAATACACAAAACAATAATTTATGAGCACAAGAGTCCCAACTGCTCGAAAAAAAATTTTTTTTGAAATGTTTTTTTATTGTAAATTATTGTTATGTGAATACACAAAACAATAATTTATGAGCACAAGAGTTCCAACTGCTCGAAATTTTTCTTTTTTTAAATATTTTTTTATTGTAAATTATTGTTATGTGAATACACAAAACAATAATTTATGAGCACAACAGTCCCAACTGCTTAAATTTTTTTTTTATTCTAAATATTTTTTATTGTAAATTTATGTATTGATAAGTGAATACCGCACAACAGTACCAACTGCTCCAAAAAAAAAATATTTTTTATTTATTTACTTATTGTTATATGTTATGTAAATACCGCACAAGAGTCCCAACAGCTCCCCCAAGGGAGGGAGGATGAGGCAGTGTTGAGATGAGGTGGAGGGGGTTGCTGAGGAGGGGGAGGGATAAGAAGGGGGGGGATCAGAGGGGGTTGCAGGGAGGGGATCAGAGGTGGTGAAGGGGGGAGGGGGTAGGCCTTTTTTATATCCATTTTTCGTATTACAAAAATAACAGACACGGGAGGCGGGTATGGGTACCGCCACCCCGGTATTTATTAGAAAACCAACACCTCTGAACCAAGAAAATCAAGCTGAAGGAAAAAAACCAGCCCCCCCCGTAAGCGAAAATATTTTGTAACACCTCACCTCAAATGAGGTGGGACACCTCAACACCTCATTTCAATATTTGAGTACCTTATACAAACTCATCCTGATATCGTGTCCTACCCAACACTACTCTCGTGCGGTACTCGAAAAAAAAATGATAAAAAACATCACAAATAATTTAAAAAAATATATGTGTAGTCATAAGTTTAGTAATACTTAAAACTGTCTTAGATAGATCGACTAAGCTGGTATTTTTATCTCTATTTTTTCTGGATTTTCCTCGGTCATTTTGTTTCGGGCCGACAAGTGAAAGATGAGCGACCGTAAGCTGGGAAATAAATGACGCACAGTGCGAGGTTATGGCCAATTATATCGGACAAGAAGTCAACATAGACACGCCACTGGACTAGACGTCAACACACACACGTCAGATCAGACCTGGATTGGTGCATAATAGTGCCATACTAGCATTTAAAAACTCGCTCCGCAGGTTTTTGCTGCTAGGCCGCTTTGGTTCGGCTTCGCCCAGTTTGAGTGATGGTAACCATTTCATAAATCCGGTAGGAATGCGGACACCAATTTGGGAGGCGGGAATGGGTACCGCCGCCCTGGGAACTGCGGTAGCTACTGGTACCTACTGGTAGCTACCTCCTTAATAGACGGGCGCTGGGAGCGCACGTCTATGGTTTGAATTTGGATCGTTGATTACTGTACAACTGCTGAAAGAAGCATGATACAACGCTCTTTTATTTTAATAAGATTCCGGCTATTTTCTATTATAAGAAAAGTGTAATTAAAATATGTTATAACAATATATTACAGGAACCTTTATTGAATAACCAACACCTCTGCCATAGGTCACCCCAAGTGGTTCGCTACGTTTGGTGATTTAGCAGGGGTGCCCGGAGTTCATGGGGTGAGGTTTGTCTGGGTCTTGGAGGCGAATGACCGGGACACACTGAACTCCAGATTCCCACCCTCCCCTTAGAACCTTTTCCATCTCAAAACTCTCCTCTCCTTCCTTTCCTTAAAAAAACCCTCCACACAGCTTCACCAAAGATGACGTAGGCCCTGAGGGAAATTATTTTCCTCAGGGCCTCCTATGTGGAGCTCATGTAAAAAAAATAAAAAGCTGGTTCCGAAAATAACCGGTTCCTCGGATCCACTGTGATCCAATGACAGTTAAACACCGGGGGACAAAGTAACCGCGACAGGCAATGGCATCACATGTAATTCACAGTCGCGTGGTGCTATTATTCACAACTGCCAGTTATAACAATAACCATTTTATCGTCGATTATCTCAAAACTATTTGGAGATGACTGACTAATCAACTGGACGATCGATATTTATTCATTTCTCCTGGGCATTCATTAATCATCATCGTCAAACAGTATTAATAGGCTAGAGACTGCACGGTTGAAATTTGAAAATTGTGCATCTCTCCGGATATGGAGAGATGCACAAAATTACAAATCCGTAGTATTTACGCCGGCCAGGCGATGCTAATCATGCAAACTGTTAAAGCAAGTGCAAGGCGTCATCTCTTGGCATTGCTTTAATTCGGTTCTAATACAAAAGTACATTTGTATACTATCTACAAGATAAACGAAAACGGTTTTGCTTTGGTAGGGCGCGGTATCAGAGTTGCATTCTCATCCAGATTCTTAAATTTCAACAGTACAGTCTCTAGCCTATTAATACTGATTGACGATATGATTAATGAATGCCCAGAAGAAATGAATAAATATCGATTGTCCAGTTGATTCGTCAGTTATCTCCAAATAGTTTTGAGATAATGAGGAAATCAATATTCGATTGCTTACCAAAAATCAAAAATTATTTACATGTATCTGTGGTTTACATATTAACCAGTTTAATCACAAGAGACCATATTTGTCTCAGCTCACAGAGGTCTCATAAAAATCATTGTGTCTCCGTTACTATCATAGTCAGAAATATGATCCAAATGGTATTGGAAAGAGAATACAACACGCCATATATTCAAATCTAAAAGTTAACCACGAAATAATTAAATTGGATACCTTTATGAAACCAAAGTATTGAACGCAATTTGGAAAAAAAAAATTGTGGATGTTTTTTAGAATCTCACCCGCCTCCCAAATTGAGAGTAGAAAATACTAATCACTAAAACGTGTGATCTATTTCCGATGCCAGCAATCACACACATGTTTTTTTTTATTGTTATATGTTTGCTTCAAAATAATTTATTTTATTTGGTGTAATTCTTAAAATTTTCATAAATGTTTTTTTTTATTTATTTTTCTGTTTAGAAGTAAAACTTAAAACATACAATTTCATCAAATGGTGTCAAATAATAAATTATGTTTTCGAGACCGGTTTTCATTAAATACATCACTTAAGGTTTACAAAGTAAATTTATTTAAGCAACTAATGTCAATAATCTTGTCTAAAGCAGATTTTTAAATAAACACCAAATAATATTTTAACCTACAAAAGAAAAGCCTTCAAAGAATTTCCTATCCACTGAACTAAATGAAAAGAGTATCAATAACAAATGATTAATCTGCAGCCTTGAAGAATAGATTTGAAATTGAGAAAAAAACGGTGAAAATCTTATTCCGTCCCTGACATCTCAAGATGTCAACAAAGTGCTAGACACAATTACACTGTGTGTTTCCGGGTCTCAAGGAATAATAACACGGTTCATAATAACAACAGTAAAGTTGATTCCTACATAATTTCATGAAATTAAAAAAAAAAAGTTTCTTTTCAGAATGAGATCTTAGTTTGAGTAAAACTTTTCCATTGTCTATTAAATCTGTGCGAAGAAGAAGTAAGAAAATATAAGATTATCTAAGGCCGAGATCACACCCGAGATTTACCGCACTCATTTATTGGAAACAAGTAGTGGTTCGCTACGTTTGGTGACTAATAACCGGTTTCCAGGTTCATGGAGTGAAATTTGTATAGGTCTTGGCTGCAGATGCGTCAGTCTACCTTTTGCGTGGCAAGCCGGATCGAGGGAGGCTGGTTGAGAGAGGCATTTTGATCTCTTCAGCCGTGACACATGGTTGGCGGTCTTGCATCACAGTGCGAGGGATGGATTCATACGTCCGTCACTCCTGTACACGTTGACCAAAGATTCCTGTGCACACCTCAAACTGTTTTCCTTCCCAGAATGTTTTCTCCTTCATTTCTTTAAAAAGACCCTCTACACAGCATTCCCAAAGATGACAAAGGCCCTGAGGAATTTTTCCGCAAGGCTATGGTAAAAAAAATCAATGTGATTTTGATTAAATTTGTCATATATGGTTAGTTAGCGATATTTGCGAGCACGATCAGCATTATGATTCCGACAGTCAATACCGAGAACTATCAATATATATCAATAACTGTCTATATACAATATACACCACTTCCAGAGTGGAAGATACTCTCAGTATCGCCCTGATGTAGGACTACCATTCAGAATTGAAACGTTGCTTGAAAGGGCTTTAGCCGTGTTTGTTGACCAGATCTGAATAATATCCCCACCTCTCTCTTCCCCATCTCCTTCCCCTCCCCACTACCTTCAGCCTCACAACATTCCCCAATTGGGGATGCTAGTCTTACTGGCTCCAGATGGGAGCAGTTTGGACTCTTGTGATGTGATAAAAAAATATACAATTAATTTTTTAATAATGTTTTTGTGCAAATCGAACTAACGAAACTCTTAGAATTGAAATAAATCGTAGGTATATGCGATCCAGAGACTTAATTAATTCAACGAAGACGCGATCAATTGATTCCGTTCCAACGGATTAACGAATGTTGTTCAAATATGACTAAATACCTCATTCACAAATTAACTTCCCCTTTGTGTCAAAAATTACACGCAGACTTCCAATGTACAACAAAGTTCGTATTTCAATTCGACATTGTCAATTTATTATTATTTATATTTTTTACGCGGCTGTTCGACGTTTAGGAATATCAATCCATAAACAGATCGATCGTATAACGATTTCTTATGTATTTCGTGTCAATATCGGTTCGGCTGTACATATATACGGATACAAAAATCTTCGGATGTTGTGCTATCGATCTGATATTTTTAAGGTATCAATTTGTCGTACTGGACCCTCAGATTTAATCGATGATCTATTCCATAGAATCCATGAATTGGATCAGCGAGAACAGGAATTTCCATGGAATGGAAACCCAAAGTTGAATGGGATTCAACTTTCGTTCTGTCAACTGACCTTAGAAACTTATAGAATAGGTCGTAGCAGATAAAGACAGCGCACCTTATGACTTACGTGACTGTCACTGGCGAGTTACTACCGCTGTGATGAGCTTACATAATAAAGCTTGTAATTATAAATAATTTATTAGGGCCGGGTGGAATGAAGATTCGAGTTGTATTAGAGGACAGTGTGTTTGTCTCCAGCTGTACCCTTGTAATATATTTCCAAATCATATTGTATGGGATTCTCAGGTTCGACCGTTACCCTAATAGTGTTAAGATTTGTCTGGTCCTTCTTCAAATAATAAACACTTTACGAGATTGACTACTGAGTTTTTAATTACCGATTTAGATTTTACGTGATAGGTTACGACTCTAAATGCGACAAATAAATCTTGGGCGCCGATTCCACATTCACGAGAACGAAAGGCAAGTAAGCCTTGTTTGATTTTCAATTATTTTATAGAAAAAGAGGCAGAAACTAAGGGAACCGGCTCTTTTATAGAAAAAATCAACACAATAACCAAAGGTACACAGGAAAGAACGCCATACGCGCAACAGCACCCTGTTTTACCGTCCCACAGACTGTCAGCAATTTAGCGATTTGGAAGATTTTTTGTGTTTTTTATTAACGTTTGTTTGTTTATGGTATCAGTGGAAGATTATGACCGAAACCCTCCAAAGATACAAAACTCAAGCTCAACCTTAAAAACTTCGAAAAATCACACAAAGTTAAGCCGTCAATTAAGAGGGCATTACCAGAGAAAGCCGGAAATACGTCATTTTCAAAAAAGTTTTTAGACGTATTGACGCTTTCTCACAAAAAAATAAAAATGGATTTCGAAAGATTGTTCTTTAATCTAGCATTCGTATGTAATAAATTTTTAGAATTTTTTTAATTTTTAGTATAATAAGGTTATTCCATAGGTCGTTGGCAGATTTGTTCAATTTTCAAAAAAGTTTTTGTATTATACCACACCCATTTCAAATAATGTAATCATGCAGTAAAATAAATCTATACATTATCTAGCAAAGTTTTGTATTAGAATTTTAATTTTAGTTTCAATAAAATTATTAAAAAATATGTACGTACATGTGTTTCTTGACGAAAATTGGTCCATTTGTGTATTTATTTGCGCACTTACAAACTAATATATTTCAGATTTTTTTAACATTCTTATTATATTTAGACATTATTGAAAAATGTTAAATACTTATAATCAAAAAATAACTACAAAAAGTACACAATTTTAATAGTTTTATCATCATGCCTTTCAGCATTTTTGGATGAAGGTATAAATTAAAGCTAATTTGGATTGAAATAAATTCGATATTGAGTTATAATTTAAAAAAGCTGGTACGGAGAATAATTAATCTTTCTCATTGTAACCGCCCTGCACGATCGGAAGAACAACTTTAGACGAAATGTGGATTTTCGTCCGCTGGCTGGTTAAACGCTCTTAAAAATTATAACATACAACGTCAACATTCTGTCATCATACGACCGAATATTAGAACTGGAAGAATATTTAAGTAAAATTAACTTAGATATTATGGAAATTTCGGAAGTTAGACGACATGGCAACAAAATAGTAGAACACAACACCTTTATACTTTGCTACAGAAAGGATCAACTGGCATAAACTGGTACTCCATAGCACAAGACCGACAAAAATGGGCATCTTTGGAGGAGGCCTTTATCCAAACCGGGGTTCTTGTTAATTCATAAATATTTTTAAAACATACACTTATATTATTAGCGTAATCTAAGTTAACTTACTAATACAAAATTATTACGGGAAGGTGTATAGAAACATTACATACATTCTAACCAAAAAAGGGGCTAATCTCTCTCTCTCTCTCTCTGTTCTGTACAGCATGTGAAGGTAACACTAAATAGTATAAGGAACTCCAGTGAAAAATATTACGGCTTTAAAAAAAAAATTTCATATAGACCCGAGGTTCCCAAACTTATTTTTATTGTAGACCCCTTTTAAAATTTTACTGATTTCGTTGGACCCCCTGCTGCTACATTTCTACCATATTCCCAAAACTAATCAAAAATGTGAAGATTAGATATAACTATGGAAATTTGCGTCGCGGTTGAGTTCCAACCCTAAATTCTATCCACTCTATCGGAGGTTGGCAATCATCAGAACAGGCTTCAACCCTGCAACTCGGTGGAACTACAATAATGCCAGTCACGTATGTCTTGAAGGCATCAACTATAGCAATTTTCTCCAGTATGAAAACTCTCCCTTACAAAACACTACGTTCTTCATTGCCTAACTCCAAAAAATTGTTTTGTTTCGTTTTCCCTGAACTAACTCACCGCATTAATAAAAAGCCCATTCTGACATTTCTGTGTAGAATTTCATCGATCAGCCGACAAATATCACATTTTTTGTTCCCCAATAAATATTTCACAACTTCTCTGCGGTTGTGAAAAAAAACGTTCAAATCTCACGCATAATACCAGTTGACAGGGCTGTAGTAGCAAAATGTTTGGGGAAAATCTACAAACCGAAAAAAATCTATTCCGGCGATAAATAATCACCGCTAGCGAGGAAGTTCTGAAGGCGATTTATTTATCGAGTCGTTTAAGATGTGAAAAACAGAAAAATAAGTTGTTTTGGTTAAAAGCAGTGCAATAAAAGAGAAACCATTAAATTACAGTAATGTATTATATATGTGTCTCGTATTGAGATGTCCTAGTCCGACCAAAAGTACGAAACAATGAAAAATAAAAATAAAACCTATTACTAATAACAGTACAAAGGCATGGAATTTAAAAAATATATTGTAGTGTATGTATGTAATTGTAAATATGTTGGATATCATCGCCGCTCGGAAACGTTCGGGTTTCCGAAGATTGTCGAACGGCTCTCTACATGAGAACGGCTGACGGGCTCGCCGCTCTCAGATTTAATCTTGAAGCCTTAGTAAACAGTCGCTACAATTGACATAAAACCAATACTACTTGAATCTGTATAATATTACCAACTAAATAGTAGAAATAAATACACCTGGTACCTAAGCTGTAAAACAACTTAGGTACCAGGTGTATTTTGCTTCTGAATTCACGGACACTCTTCATGATTCCTTTACATTTACCGCTTGGATTTAATTGTTATGATTTATGTGTTTTGCGTTTCTGTAATATGTTATTTCTTTTATTTTATTAACATTTATTTTATTATATATTAGGATTTATATGTTATATTTTACATTTGCGTTATTATATTATTTTGTTCACTATGTTTTAAAAAAATGTATATAATTGCCTTGCGATTTGTTTTGTTAATAATTATTATACTACTGTTAATTTATGCCATGTTCCTTGTTTTGTTTTGTTTTGTTTGTCTTTAACTGTTTCAATGTTTTACTGGATGAACTAAACTCCAATTTTTTTTTTCTCCCCTATCCCCATACGGGGGTGTGCTGGACCTCGTCCCTGCTTCATCTTTAGTTACATTACTAATTTTGCAGATCCTTCTCAAATCTATCTGCGCCTCCCCCAATGACATGTGCAGGCTTGAGGCTTGATCAGACGACCTTGACTATCCTTTGTCCTGCCTCTGACTACCCAACGCTGAAATTTCTTTTAGTCTTCGGGTATTTTACCCCAAATATTCAGCTAACATTCTTTGAGGCTTCACTGAGTGGTTGGCTAAGGGACACGGAAGCTAAGTGTAGTTTATGATCAGACCGAAAGCCATTCACATTTTTTGTTGGTACTTGCCAATTGATTTGAGATTTATTGTATTACTTATGTTCTCTATTTTATGCAGGTGCTTGCGGGTTTTTACAGATGCAATGCCGCCTCATGGAGCCTCATGAATGAGTTTTTCTTTTGCCCTGTTTAATTATCTTTGTCTTACTAACCTATTTTTTGCATTTTGTTTTTCCTGTTAAGCACTTGCATACTGCTTACTAACAACGTATGCATGGACACTGGAGGTCTAGATTCGTTCAAAATAAATAAATGTAGCTTCGTTTAACAAAAAAAATTAGAATCTTGCGAGAGCCTTGAAGGAGTAACCATCAGTTACTTATACCAAGGCGGGTAAGAGGTGGATTACCTCCACTGTATAATATTACCAATAAACTGAAGAAAATGAACTTACGTTGTAATCCATTATTGTGGGCTAGTGAGCCACAAATTAAAGAACATTACAAATATATATATTAAAAAATATGTATACAAGTGTGCAGTTCACACGCGATAGAAGTGAAACCTTCAGAACACTAAAGCACCGCACAAAGAGGAGAACGATTATTCTATCACAATCTCTCGTAGGCTAAATCATTCAGGTGTATGTGTTTGTATCTGTAAGACACGCAGTTGTCAATTTTATAAAAAAAACCGTTAAATTTTCTTAACAGGAGGCCATCATAGGGGACGCTGTATGGAGGGCCTTTTTAAGGAGAGAGAAATCTAGACTTATGAATCTATACCTCCCACTGCCGTGAAAGACGATGGGTCGAGAGAGTCTGGTTGGTGAGGTGAAAAGACTTCCTTCAACCAGTCTCCCGCTCCGCTCCGTTACGCAGTAGTTTTTCAAACTTAACTTCACTCCACGAACCCTGCTAAGTCACCAAACGTGGCGAACCTCTTGGGATGACCTATGGCAGGGTTTTTGATGCACATTTCCGCTTCCCAATTGTTGCTATTGATGCTACGCCTGTAATCTTCGTGTTTAGGTGAAAATCAACCCATTCGAATAACAAGGTTCCATTTGTAGCGTGTTACATAAAAATATTTGTAACAAGGTGTGTGCACCCTCTTATACACACTTTATTCATGGTTTCAGTGTGTGGCACCTCTAGTGCTTGCCCATTGACATTTGGGGCATTGGTAATATGGTAGCCCTGGAATATTTTTGAATGCAAGAGTTGCTGATCCTGAAAAAATTAAAATGAGGAGATTTGAAAAGAGAGAGGATCATTCTTTGTACTACAGCCCAGAGCATTGGGCGATCCTCTGGACCGTAAGACGACGAATGGAGTATAAAGTTCGACTTTATTTGTAGTTCTGCTTTTACAGTGTGAATATCTAACTTATTTCCATGGTTTTTGGTCCACGTATTCGTACACAAGGAAAAATCCTTTCGGCTTGGGCGTTGGAAACTGGGATGGAAAATACGTATTGTATTATTTTTAGCAGATTCTTGTGTTAATCCGTAGATTTGAGAATCTGAATACAATTTTCAAGAACACTTTCACATTGCTTATCGTCTGTAATTTTCGTCAGGATAGGCTTTAATATACAGAAACCACGCTGATTCATTTTTTCCAAATTAAAGGACAAAATATTGTCCTCTATTGAAGATTTCAAATTAGGGGACAAGATCAATTTTTGGGTCTGAAATACAGGACGTCCTTTAAAATAAAGGACATCTGGCAACCCTTGCACAGCACTTTTGCCTCCAACTCCGTATTCAAACAGTTTTCTATCGCCTTACCGTCAGGTTCAAGAATCCAAGTCGCATAGAAAAATGAAGAAAACTAGGGGTGGAATAGCTACTACCAATCTCATCTTTTCCTCTATCCCATTGTTAGCTGAGCCGTTCGCTCTTCATTCTCATCCCTTTCACTGGTCCACCCTCCTTTCACAGCCTCTGTGTCGTCAGTTATATAGGGATAAGAAATAGATGAGATGTTGGAGCTTACATCAATCATTGTAGGTTACAATGAATACCGTATTATCTATGTATTTCAAGGCATTTGAAGAATGTAATGTGAATTGCGAATTAGATCTAGTTTTTCGATTAACCCCTGAGGCCTCGGGCCTATTTTGTCGGAAGGTCAAAATATTTCTGCTTTGTAATAAAATCGAATAAATGAAATATTTCTGGCGCATCCGAAAACTAAAAACTGTTTTTGAGAGATGGTGAAATACATTTTAAAATTTTATAATTCAAAAGGAAAGAATAAAATTTTGAAAGCAAACGTTTTAAAATTGGCTCACTTACTTACTTAAAAACGGCAACTTACATTTTTCCTGACTAAATTTAATGAATACGAAAAAAAAAACACACACACATATTTTGTTATATGTAATACAAACTCATTTTTTTAAAATAAAAACTGTCCTTTTATTGAAGGTTATTCCCATTCATTTAATATATCATTGAAGACGAAGATAACAATAATAATCTAATATGAAAGAGAACAAGACACAGAAAAATAGAAAAAGGTAATGGTTGCAACTGGGACTCGAACCCAGAACCTCTCGTCTAATCGGGACGTGCTTGTTTCCGCCATTGCCACCTTCTGTCAAACCGTCATATTAGATGATCTCATATTTCAATTATTCTAGAATTAACAATACTTTAACTATTTTTTCCCAGTTGCGACCATTATCTTTTTTCTATTTTTCTGTGTCTTGTTCTTTTTCATATTTTCGTTTAGATTACTCTAGTTATCTTCTTCTTCAATGATGTATTATAAACGTTATTGTCAATTTACTTTTGTGTTGTTTCATGTAAAAAAAAAAAAAAAAATCACAAGGTTTCATTTTTTTTCAAATTGCTGTCGGAAAATTTGGTTTCAAAAAGGTAGGTTTACATTATAATTATTATATAACTTTTAGATTTGAATATAAAGCATGGTATTTTCTTTTTCTAAAACCGTTTACCGAGACAACGATTTCTATGAGATCTCTATATAAGTTGTTACGAAAACCGGACAAATTTTTTTTTTTTTTTTATTTTTTATTTTTTTTTTTTTTTTTTTTTTTTTTTTTATTATTTTTATTTTTTTTTATTTTTTTTTATTTATTTTTTTTTTTTTTAAAGAAAGACAAACATTCCCGGGTTACGAATAACCCAACAATGTTTGAAAATCTTCTACTACCACCACAGAAAGCCGAAAATGTTGCTTGTGTTGTGATGGAGGATTAAGCCAGCCGAGGAATCGAACACGCGACGCTCGGGTGAGACCCAAGCGCTATGCCCACTCAACCACTGACCAATCGAATTAACCTGACTGTTTAAATGTGAAAGCGAACAATCTTTATATGGTGAACAGTTCTTCAGATTTTAGGTTCAAAACTCGGTTTGAATTCACACAGAACAAACCTTTGGATAAATTTCCCGTTTATGTGCGCAGTATAACACCCAATTTAACAATATCAACGTTCTTAACCATAACCAATGGAGATATCGAACTGAAGTAATGCGTATTCTTTATTCTACGAATGGGTACGATCACAAATTACTCCTCTATCGGGCTAATCTGATCTGACAGGCACAGCCCATACTAATAATAACATATTCCCCCAGAAACACGTAGACTTCTCTGGATAAGAATAATAAACAAAATTAATTTGAAGAAAAATCACAATCTCTTCAATAAAAAAAATAATTCAAATAAATCCAAGTACTTTCAAACTTGCCTGTATCTTACAAGGATTACCTAAGAATGAAATATGTTTTTAGCAATTCATTCAATACAATCTAAATATTTTGTAAAAGCCTCTATAACAGCGATAAGCATCCCCCGCAAGCATTTTCATACTTCTTACATAGCTAAATAAACTACCAAAAAAATTACGATGAAGAAAATTCAACGGTCTATGTTGTTTTGCAAATGGGTTCAGCCGAAAACTTAACAGTATTTCATCAAAGTATTTCTTTTTCATGTTCTTAAAAGGACTAAATTTCGTGGTTCGACCTTTACGTGTAGAAAAAAATCTTCTTTCCACCGAAGCACTTTTCTTGTCAAGATCTACATTTGATGTATTTTAATGGTTTCCTTTATATAAAATACCAAAAGCTACTTCTTAACTAACTTATAATTTGTTAAAGTTTATAAACGACGAAAATCAACAGTTGTCCATAATTGCAAGTAGTTGTTTTATTTACGTGTTCTAAGACACCATCAGCTCATTGTAAAAAAGGTATTTTTTTCATTTATTTTCTGAAAGATGCACTTGTTAAGAATGCTCTCACCAAATGTTTTAAAGAAATTTGTAAAATTGACGGAGATACAGCATTTCATGTGAAACTGTTCGAAAGTTTGTACATTGAATTATCCTTCAGCAAAACTTTGAAGCGTTTTTCTCGAAACCACTTTTTTCAACCTGGAAAACAATATAGTAAAAAAAATACATCCGACTTGCATTCTCCAAGTCTTAAAATGTTCGAAAACCCATCGTCTATAGGGTTTTTTTTATAAAGGGCCCCCTTCTATTTTTTTATGAAAGATGAAAATTTTCCATTAAAACCGAAATAAAATTCGCTGGTCCGCCATTTTTTTAATATATTAAAATTCCCCTACGTGGTGCCATAAACTTATGCGCCTAGTTTCTAAATATATTTTTAATTTATGTTTCTGATGAACTGTACGGCTTAAGAGGGCATTACCAGAGAAAGCCGGAAATACGTCATTTTCAAAAAAGTTTTTAGACGTATTGACTCTTTTCCACAAAAAATTATAAATGGATTTCGAAAGATTGTTCTTTTATCTAGCATTTGTATGTAATAATTTTTTAGAATTCTTTTAAATTTTTAGTATAATAAGGTTATTCCATAGGTCGTTGGCAGATTTGTTAAATTTTCAAAAAAGTTTTTGTATTATACCACACCCATTTCAAATAATGTAATCATGCAGTAAAATAAATCAATACATTATATAGCAGAGTTATGTATTAGAATTTTAATTTTAGTTTCAATAAAATCATTAAAAAATATGTACGTACATGTGTTTCTTGACGAAAATTATTATAAATACGAAAGTATTTATTTGCGCCCTTACAAACTAATATATTTCAGATTTTTTTAACATTCTTATTAAATTTAGACATTATTGAAAAATGATATGAGGGAGCGGGAGACAGAAATGAAAAGCGTCATGTCGAAGTGGTGAGTCAGTCATTTATTGGGCTACGTAGCAGATGGTCGGTGGTCGGTAACATGATGTAATGCAGAGTGCCGTAGATGATGCTGCAGGCGTACGGAGGTGGAGATGGTGAGGTGAAGGTCAGCGAGTTGCTCGACACCATGGCGGTGGAGATGACCTATATTCCAGGCCGTTGCTCGACGCTTTAAGTCGCGGAGGTAAACGGTGTGTGGCTCGGTGAGCTGAGCCACCAGCAGGTAGTCCTGGCGAGGCGGAGCGTGTTTCATGGCAGCGAAGCACTGTGAGGCTTCGGGGTGCCATGAAGTGGTGAGCTGATCCCCGGACTGAAGGTGCGTCAAACCTTATAAGTCGCGGGATGTATCTGATCTCAGGAGCTGAAGACACGATGGGCCTTGTAGCTGAGACGTGGTGATGAACCTCGAGGAAGCTGCCCTGGATGCGTAGCGATGCCATGCAGGAGCACTTGTACGGAGATCTGTTACATGCTGAGATGTTGGCCGACTGTTAGTGTGAGACTGACTGGACTGAACTGCAGCGGGCGAGCGATCGGCTGCTTATATAGCCGCGGTAGAGTAACTACCTCGCGGTAGGTAATACGAGCCACTTCGAGAATATTCGGCGCCGTACAGATATTGTACGGTGCTGTCTCGAGACCTTTCTAGGCGGGGCGATATTATTATCGTCGGACTGGCACGGCAGACGAGAAAGTACATCGCGGCCAGTATAGGTACGAAGGTACCTAGGCAAGTAGGTTTGCCGATGGGCGCGGATATTAGGAGATGTTTCTCGTATGTTCTTTTGATGGCGATGATAATAATGATGTGTCGCCACAGATAAATACTTATAATCAAAAAATAACTACAAAAAGTACACTATTTTAATAGTTTTATCGTCACGCCTTTCAGCATTTTTGGATGAAGGTATAAATTAAAGCTAATTTGGATTGAAATAAATTCGATATTGAGTTATAATTTAAAAAAGCTGGTACGGAGAATAATTAATCTTTCTCATTGTAACCGCCCTGCACGATCGGAAGAACAACTTTCGACGAATTGTGGATTTTCGTCCGCTGGCTGGTTAAACGCTCTTAATCGCGGTCAACCACCGAGAAACAATTTCATAGGAGTGTCCTGTTGAAGCGGAGTAAATCGCAAACCATACTTTAGATTCGTGTACAAAAATTTGTATACAGTATTTTATAAGTATATATTGACCATGAGTTTTAATAAAAAAAAACCATTATCGTTTGCTTGAAAATAATTACGATAAATACACCTCTTTACCGTCCATGCACAGTGGGCTGCTCCCTTAGTATTTCAGAATGATAAAAATCGATGGCCTTGCTTTGGCTATTGAGATATAAAAACTTCTCCTGCGGCGCTCTGCTCTTTTCGTTCTGTAATTAATTTATAATTTAATTACCATTATATAAAATACAAATAGATTGCGATACCACCGACTGCAAATTTAACAACGTCAAGCCGTACCTGCGAACAAATTGAAAATAATTATAATTTATGCCTAAAAAGATTGACCATTACTGCTTTATACGGCCATGAAAATACAAAAATAAAATACGGTTTTATAAGTAACTCTGCTCACGGGGACTGGATAGTGATTTATTTTATTCAAAGCTTCGAAAAGCTTTACGAATAGATAAATGATAAATACATACGCATATTTTTCAATAACTCCTTTTTTCCCCGATTATTATGGAATGTATCAGTAACTGATGTGAGCATGAGCGGATTTATTCAGTGAATCAATTCACCCTGATTCACCATGTCAATTGAAGTATTTTTTTGATTCAATGATCCGGTAATTCATTTCATTTTATGAAAAAATGGCTCTATTGAACCGTGGAGGTTTTGTGTGGATAATTTAAGGCCGAATACGAGCGAATTTATTTTACAACGAAATCACATTTTAATCAAGGATTTTAAAAATATTTCGAAAATTTTACTTTACTATATTTTATATTGGTTTACCTATTTTCATTCACTGAGCACATTATTCTGTTAAAATAAAACAGAGGTCGCCCAAATAGAGGGCATTACCAGAGAAAACCAGAAATATACCACTTTCAAATCAGATTTTAGACGTATTGATCTTTTCCACAAAAAATTATAATTGGATTTCGAAAGATTGTTCTTTTATCTAGCATTCGCATGTAATAAATTTTGAAATTTTTTTTTAGTTTTTAGTATAATAAGGTTATTCCGTAGGTCGTTTGCAGATTTGTTAAATTTTCAAAAAAGATTTTGAATTATACCACACCCATTTCAAATAATATAATCATGCAGTAAAATAAATCTAGCAAACGCATGTTTTAGAATTTTAATTTTAGGTTCAATAAAATCATTAAAAAATATGTAAGTACTTGTGTTTCTTTACGAAAATTGGTCCATTTGTGTATTTATTTGCGCACTTACAAACTAATATATTTCAGATTTTTTAACATTCTTATTAAATTTAGACATTATTGAAAAATGACAAATACTTATAATCAAAAAATAACTACAAAAAGTACATTATTTTAATAGTTTTATCATCACGCCTTTCAGCATTTTTGGATGAAGGTATAAATTAAAGCTAATTTGGATTGAAATAAATTCGATATTGAGTTAAAATGTAAAAAAGCTGGTACGGAGAATAATTAATCTTTCTCATTGTAACCGCCCTGCATAATCGTAAGAACAACTTTGGACGAAATGTGGATTTTCGTCCGCTGGCTGGTTAAACGGTATCGACTGTATGTGCCAAAACTGCCGTGTTAAAATAAAGTATTTTTGTATACGTAGACATTATTCATAAATTTAAATATTCATAAAAAAAAATAAAAAAAATGTTATGGGCTGACTTCGTACTTAAGGCTCCGCTATAAGCATTAAAAAATTTCAAGTTCGCATTTCAAAGTGATTTTTCACTAAAACGGTGCTCTATAAATTATCCAATTATTTTTATTATTATTCAAGCGGCGCGAGAGAAATTAACTGATTTTTTTAAACATTATCTTTTTTATCTTTGGGGATGCTATGTGGAGGGTCTTTTTAGAAAAGGAAGGAAAAGAAGTTCTATGTGAAAAAAATACTTTCTCAAGGCCTCCTGTGTGGAGCTAAAGTAAAAAATAATCGACAAGGAATGTCTAAATCGTCACGCCAAGTGGTTCGTTGCGTTTGATGACATAGCAGAGGTGCCGGGGTAAGGTTTTTCCGGGTCTTAGCGAGGGATACATCTGCCGACCAGCTGCGTCAGAGACTGGTTGAGAGAGTCCTTATGTCCTCTCCAGCCGGACTCTCTTGGAACATCGCCTAGCACAAGTACCTTCACTCAAGGAGCTTCCTCTCACTCCTTTCCTAAAAACACCCTCCACATGGCATCTCCAAACATGGCATACGTCCTGAGGGGAATTATTTTCCTCAGGGCCTCATGTCATGCCTTTGACGGCCGGCGTAGTCCAGCAGTAAGGCTCTTGACTAGCATTCCGAAGGTCGCGGGATCGAATCCCGGCGTGGCAAATAAATTAAATTCGATTAATTAATGTTATTTCACAATTTACTCATTTAAAATAATATATAGTAATTTGCGGCACATTCCAGAGTGGAAGATACTCTCAGTATCGCTCTGAATAGCCAGGTACTTCCCCACCTCCCTCTTCCCCATCTACTTCCCTTCCCAATTACCTTCAGCCTCACAGCATACCCCAATTGGGGATGCCATAGTCCTACTGACTCCAGACGGGAGTAGTTGGGACTCTTGTGCGGTATACCTACGTGTAAAAAAAAGAAAAAAATGTGTGGAGCTAGTGTAACTTTTTTTAATCTATTTTCCTAATAATTTTAAAATTATTCATTAATTCTTGATCTAGATACGCTATTAATAATGAAGTGCGCAATGCCAACAATGAACATTACCATTCTAATATGAGAATTCAAATAATTAAACCAACTAATTCCCATTCTAATTCCTATTCTCATACGAGAATTCAAAAAATTAAACCAACTAATTCCCATTCTAATATGAGAATTCAAATAATTAAACCAACTAATTCCCATTCTAATATGAGAATTCAAATAATTAAACCAACTAATTCCCATTCTAATATGAGAATTCAAATAATTAAACCAACCGATCTCGCGGTGGAGCTTTGTCTCATTGATGAATGCAGTAGGAAAAGTTCATCAAATCTCGGCGCGTTTCTCAAGTACATAATTAACTGTGTTAAATTTATTTAATATATTTTTTATTACTAATACTTAACATTATTTTATAGAGTGGAAATTTGTACTCGCTAAGCTACTGCGAGAAACATGTCTGAAGGAGCTTAGTTTAACATTACATACCAGCTTTTGCCCCTGGCTTCGCTCGCATAGTATTAGGGAAGTTTCCACTCCGCCTCCTCTATCTTCCCTATCCCACTCCGATCCTCCCCTCCCCACCTCACCCCCTGTAACCGTTTTTTCAAACAGCTCGCGTGCCACCCATTAAAGTTTTACAATCAAACGCACGCAGTTTCGCATTTAAATTATTAGTATAGTTTTAACTATCCAAGGGATCTCCATAGTAACCTAAACAAATAACAAAATGACAGGGCACGTCAAAAAATAGTTACCTAGCAACGCTTTGCTTTTCGTCTGGACAACAAACGCATAATAAATAATTTCATAACGGCAGAGCTTACCAATATATATAGCCTATATTACATGCAAATATTGTAGCTTTCTATTAGTGAAAGAATTTTTAAAGTCCATTCAGTATTTTTTTTGTGTGAAAGAGTAACAAACATACATCCGTACATGCAGACATCCAGACATCCATACAAACTTTCGCCTTTATTATATTAAAAGAATATTATTCAGGATATACAGGGACGTACGACTAAACAATCAAATTTTAGTCTCTGGCGAAATTAAACAATCAATATATGTTGGAAAGTTAGGATCAGAGTGAAGGGTTTCGCGATTACTCGGCTAAGTGACCTTGCGGAAGAAATTTATTTTCTTCGGTTTTGAACATAAACAAAAACATCGAAAAAGTCACCAAAATTTTATCTATGGTTAAACCAAGTCAAGTACGTTCCTTAACTCACTGTATAATAAACACAACAATGACAGAAAAATAGCAAGGCAATTACAACAATGAAAATAAACAGTTTTGCAATAATAACAATAAATTAAACATACATCATGTAAGAAGAAGAAAATACTAATAAATCTATACTTTTGAATGTAGCTATAACTTTGTAGTTACCCATTAAAGATTTATTTATTTATTGTTTCTTTACACTGTAGGTAAAAATGTTTACAATACAATTTGTTTCCTCACTAGGACAAGCCTGTGTTGAGGTTAACAATAATCTCAGTTTCTCAGTTTCAGTGCCGGCAACCCGGGCGTTTATTTAGTTTCATGGTTATTTACATTGTTTTCTTTTCTTTTACCCGCCTCACTAGACAAAGTCTGTTCCGAGGCGAGTAAATCACATATTATGTTTGTTCCAAAAGAAATGTGTGTATTATATGTGTATATGTGTATTATATAATTATACAAGTTAACAAAATAACACAAAATTATACAGATTTTGAAAGAACAATATTGTTGTATTTCTTACAGATTGAGATTATGGGTACCTACTAAATTGATGGAGCTAGGTAGTACATTAATGTAGACTTTTAGGGTGACCATAGTTTTGAGATCTGATTTAAAATAAAATAAAATAAAGTTTTTTTTTTGTTTTGTTTTTAAGGATGAAGTTGTAAATAATAAATATATGTATGTATTTATATTTATTATTTACAACTTAATCCTTAAAAACAAAACAATAGATAAATGAAACATTTAAGTTTGATAAGTTTTAAGATTTTCACGGCCAAAAGCATTTTCGTTATTTGTTTTTGGGGTATTGTGCCGTGTTGCGCTACCTCCTTCTTTAGCCAACGTTTCGGACATCGTTGCAGTGTCCATCATCAGGGCAGATCCGGCAGATCTACCGGATCTGCCGGATCTGACATATATTATATGTCATAACGATGTTCATATAATGTTATAACTTCATTTCATACCAAATCAAAAAGTGCCTCGGGCACTTCACGAACTGCCGCCATTTCACGATGCGGCAGATTATGATGTGACTAGGCGCATCATGATTAGGTTGATTTTATGATATGCAGATCGGAATTGAAATGACATCATTTAAATTAACATTTAAGGCCCATTATCATGCGGCCGAAAATTCAAATATCATCGAAAGATGATCTTGTGACCGTACACTAGCAATTGAACAGGGCAATTCCGATGAGAAAGATTGATTATTCTCCGCACCAGCATTTTTAAGTAATAACTCAACATTGACTTTATTTCAATCAAAATTTGATTTATTATAAATTTTTTTTTATTGATTTAGTGTTAGGTCCTTACATATGAAATTGTCGTTTTGTATGGGAGGAACCAAAAGTCGGTTTTTTAAATATAAAATATTTATTTAATCAAAGTATGTACCATCGCTATCTATGCACTTTTGCCATCTCATACGTAGTTCATCGATCCCTTTACTAAAAAAACCATTCGGACGGGAATCAATAAAATCTTTGAAGGCGGTTTGGACTGCCCCATCGGAGTTGAATTTTTTCCTTTGCAAGAAGTTATCCAAATTTCGAAAAAAATGGTAATCTGTTAGGGCAAGGTCCGGAGAGTACGGTAGATGTCCAATTGAAGCTCCTCTAATTTGGTAGCCGTCTGTTGTGCAGTGTGTGGTCTAGCGTTGACATGAAGCAGCAGTGGCCTAGAGCGATTAACCAGCCTCGGTTGTTTAGCAGCTAGCTTTTCCATCATGGTTTGCAGTTGCTGACAATAGACATCTGCCGTAATCGTCTGGCCAGATTTAAGAAAGCTGTAGTGAACGACACACAAAAAAAATAAAATAAAATAAAAAAAGAAAAGAAAACACAACGCCATAGACATTATTAATCGTTAGAGCCGTTTATGCAGCACTGGTGCCACGGTGGAACTCGTACTCGTAAATAACGCGATATTTCAAGTTTTCCTTTTTGTAAACTAAGTGACGCAAAGAAAAAAAAAATTAAGGAAGAAACAAATGAATTATAATTTTCGAAACACAAATACATGAGTAAATAGCTGTATAAATTTAAATTTGGAATTCCTAACCAAAGAGAGGATATTTGAGATCAAAGTTGCCAGTACGGCAAAACGCAAATTTCATATGTAAGAACCTAATATTTCCCTACATTCAATTTGGCAATAAAAACATGAAAGCATAAAATTTTCTAAAATTATGTACTTTTTAAACGACTTCTAAAAAAGGAGGAGGTTCTCAATTCGACTGTTTTTTTTAATTTTTTTTTTTAAAATTTTTTTTATTTATTTATTTTTTTAAAGTTTGTTACCTCAGAACTTTCGACTGGGTAAACCGATATTGATGATTCTTTTTTTATTTGAAAGCTGGTGCTTTCCGTGTGGTTTCATTTAAATTTGGTCCAGTTCTGACAATGGCATCCATGAGAAAATGATATAAGTCTTAAATTTGCATCAAGTATGTGCGCGAAAAATGGACGAATAACTCAATATCACGCCAACCGATTTCGATGATTCTTTTTTTATTGGAAAGGATGTACTTCAAGGGTAGTTTGATGAGAGTTTGGTTAGGTTCTGATTATGGAATCCATGACAAAGTAACGGAACTCTCCAATTCTGAAGAACAAATTTACGATACTCGGCCGAATCTTAATCGAATTAGTTAGTGTACTTCAGATTCAATAAAAATCAAAAAATAAACAAAACAAAAAAACGACTTCAAAAAATGCACTAAAAAGTAAAAAAATAATTTCGTATTCTTCTACAACTTTATAATCAACTTACCTTTCCTACTCATCAATATGTAGGTACGATTGTTATTTTTGGAGTCGGTGTCAACCAAGGTACCCGCGGCCCGACGTGTTCACTTGACAGCTCCTCTCCCGCCGACACCGACTCCAAAAATAACAATCGTACCTACATATTGATGAGTAGAAAAGGAGAGTTGATTGTAAAGTTGTAGAAGAATACGAAATTATTTTTTTTTTCTTTTTAGTGCATTTTTTTATGTCGTTTTTTTGTTTTGTTAAAATTTTTGTTTATTGTAATTATTTTTTGATCATCAGTATTATAAACATTACTTTATTATAAACCTTTAATATTCTACGTTACATTTTTTTTTTTATTTACAAAAAGGAATTATACAATTTGTCACGGAAATGTCACCATCTCAATCTCCATTCTTTTTTTTCAAACAATAAATAATTTTAAGTTAGCTTCTGTTTGTAAATACAATATTTGAACTGTCGCTGCTAAAAGCACCTGGGAAGAGTTTAAAGAGAAAACAAAATATTTTTCCACGTCTCGTTAGGGTGATTGCAACATAACGTATTTGAGTGCAGTGTCCACAAGGTAAATGTTATGTGCCCGAAAAATACCGAATGGAAAAGAGGAACTTGGAAATGAAAAGCTCCAAAATGTACAAGTAACGAAATATTTAGGGTTATTTATAGATTCTAACCTATCGTGGAACTCCCATGTTGAATATGTTAAATCCAAAATTTCCCCGATAACTGGTGTACTCTATCGACTTCAAGATGTGCTCCCCACAGCTTTACTGCGTGCCACATATTATGCTCTGATCCACTCTCACCTAAGTTATCTGGTTAGTATCTGGGGCACCATTACTAAGAAACAAATATCTGAAATACAAGTAATTCAAAATAGAGCCATAAGAAATATATACCATCTTCCATGGGATACGCATGTCAAAGACATATACTCACTGACACAAATTCTTCCCTTTACCATTCTGCCAAAATATAGCATCACCACTGCCATCCTACAAATAATTCAACACTCGTCACACACCAACACTAAACCAGCCTTTAATTCCGATATACACCAGCACAAAACACGATCACAAAATCAAATACACCTATCGTCATCTACACACACAACTAAATTTGGAATTAACTCCTTACAATACATCGCACATACGCAATACAACGCATTACCTAATGTCCTAAAACTACCAGCATCAAACAAAAAAATATTGGCAAAGGCTCTAAAAGGATATTTTCTCAGCAACTTTATTAACCAGTGACGAAGTTATCTGTCTTCCTTTGTAACTCTTATATATTCTTCAATTACCTGTATCAAGTGTTTCTAGTCCATTTAAAAATCTATGTATTGTTCATTGATTTCCGTGTTCTTATGTAAAAATAATTTTCCTTTAGATATATAATATTGTCCTTCCCGAAATGAGTTTTATTAAACTCATTGGGAGTAATGTATTATAAATTTTATGTAATAATTTTGTAATATATTATCTCTAATAAATAAAATAAATAAAATTATTTCAAGCAACACGAGGATGCAATTCGATACTGATATGATTTTAGATTTTCACGGCCAAAAGTATTGGAGTCATTTATTTTTGGGTAATTACGCCGTATTATCAGAGCAGATGTGTCACACATCTGCCCTTATAATACATACTGAAATGCTGTCTGAAATGTTGGCTGAAGAAGGAGGTAGCGCAACGTGGCATATACAAACAAACAAACAAATCCATCGGAATGATTACTCTGCTGCGGCCATTCTAATAATCTTAATAATATATATTATGTTACTGTAAAAGCCCGAACTACGGTAAATCCTAAGATTTTCCGGTAAATCCTAAGATTTACCAACTCTTAATGGTAAAAGTCCGAACCGTTCTATAATCATCGTTCACCAACCTAACCGAAACTAACCTAACCTAACCTAACATGTACTAAATTCTAATGGTAAAAGCCCGAAAAAAATCGTTTATAATATTTAAATAAGAAACGATTTTTTCGGGCTTTTACCATTAGAATTTAGTACATGTTAGGTTAGGTTAGGTTAGGTAAGGTTAGGTTAGGTTAGGTTAGGTTGGTGAACGATGTTTATAGAACGGTTCGGACTTTTACCATTAAGAGTTGGTAAATGTTAGGATTTACCGGAAAATCTTAGGATTTACTAATATTCGGGCTTTAACTTTTATATATATAAAAAAGTCGGGTTAGTTACACCATTTATAACTCAAGAACGGCTGAACCGATTTTTATGATTTTGGATTGTTGGATTTGACTCCGTTCCGAATAGCAGAATAGCTATTAAAACGTCGAAAAAATTCACAAAAAAAAATTACGATGAAATTTTTTTCCTCATACATTGTGTATGGAACGAATTCTCATCTTTTGGACAAGCTTCAGCAATATTGTGATAGATGTAATATTTAATAGTGAGTGAATTCTGAAAATTCAAAAACGTCAAATGTCAATTAGCTGATTGTTTTGCTTTTGTTCTTAAACATATGTATGTTATAAATAATGCTGCCCCTCTTTCTCGCACACTAAATGTCAATAATCGAAAATGAGACTAACGGTGATCGTATGTCTGCACCCCTCCAAAGGAAAAATACAATAATTATAATAAATCACCCTCACACGTATAAAGAAAATGAAACGCAATTCCCGCAAGTAAGTGGAAAAGTAAGAAAGTCACAAAAAATATAAAGGTACATAACGAAATCTTGAAACTGATGAAAACAAAACGCGGACAGTTGCGCATCGATAATTGCTTCATTGTTTAATTTTCAATTTAATAAAAAACTTAATTTAATTCAGCCATTATGTTAACATAACAGTTATTGATTCTGAGGTGGTACGAAGTTCTCCGGGTCAGTTAGTTTAGTATAAATAGAACATTTTTTAAATTAACAAAATACTTTCCACTTTTCTTATTCCCACAACTTTTCCCTTTTCAAAGTCTTAGCACCACAAAATACTCCAATAGAGAACTCCAGTCCAATTTTTAAAATTTTTTTTAATGAATAATGACCTTCTAACTTAAATAACTGCATTTTTTTTATTTTTAGAGTTAGTGTTAATAGTTAAAATAATTGTCAAAATTTTAATTTTTCAAGACCCCCCGGAAACCACCGTACGTATGGTGAAACGTGTGACGTCATCACTCCTGAAAAATTAGAATAGGATCGGGCAATCAGCTGATCTACTGCCGCCATTTTGAATTCCGTTGTTCGAAGTATTCTCCCTAGAAATAGCATTACTATTTTTTTTTTGTGCAGTAGTTTTTGAATTTTTTCAATAATAGAGATAAACTAATAAGAGATACCTTTATTTGTGAAACATTATTTAGGCCTAAATAATAAACTTAGTTAACTCGTGATATCACAATTTAATACTTCACAAAAAATTGCTCGCTTATTTTTTATTTTTCATCCTACTAAAGGCATCGTCGTACTGGCATTGGTTGCAACCAACAAGCTAGTTTTAATAAATACTAAACTTTAAATATATGCATTTACAAACTGAAAGTTGTAAATCTCATAAATGATAATCTCTTATTTTCAATCTATATGATAATGCAAACAGATTATGCAAAGCTTTTCGCTGTTTGCTTGTAAATTCATGGACAATGTACGTAACCTTATTAAATCTGGCTACTTCAGTGCCACCACGGGTAACTATATTAACAGCTTGAAGAGAGAAAATCAATTTTCTTCACTTTTTACCTTTAATATATTTTTTTAACCTTTTACAATTGTAACATTCTGGTGTTTTTATATTAACACAAATACTAGTAAGGTACTTAATCATTTTATTTTTATAATTTTCATCGTAGCATATTAACTTAGAAAAAAATCTATCTTAGAAAATAGCTAAATATTTTTGAACAATAATTTATTGTCTTTTCAGTAGTGGTTCCCAAAGTGGTCCGTATGGACCCCCAACGGTTCGTGGAAAATAAAAATTGATTTTGGGGTCCCTGAATGACGTCAGAGGGTACGCGGCAAGGTTTTGATATATTTTTATACATATGGAAGTTTCGTCAAGGGAGGGGCGTAATGCGATGGGATGGGGCGAGATGAGAAGGGTTTCTTTGGGGTCCGTGGCAGTAGAGCCGATACCTGCACCAACTATTCCATTTCGCCCTACCTCATCCTACCCTGTTCTACCCTATATCCCATTTCGCCCCCTCCGTTGTGGTAAATATGCCGACCCACCCTATCCCATTCTGCTCCCTCTGTTGTGCTTTCCGCCTCGGGGTCCGTGGGCCAAAAGAGTTTGGGAACCACAGCTCTACAGGATATCTGTATTATTTTTGTCCCATTTTATTATTTTGAACAATAATTTATTGTCTTATAGGAAGTCTGTATTATGTGTGTCCCATTTTTCTATTTATCAGCGATAATTTATTGTCTTTACAGGATGTCTGTATTATTTTTGAACAATATTTTTTTTTGTTTTTATTTTAAATTTTTAACTTTATGAGTAAAATCTCGAATCATAACATTTAATTAAATGAAGAAAATATTAGCGAAACACAATCGAAAATGTGGAGAAAGAAAAATCAGAAAAAGATATTGGCACCTCTCGAGTTCGAGTCCTAGAAGTGCCAATATCTTTTCCGGATTTTTCTGTCTCCACATTTTCGATTGAGTTTCGCTGATATTGTCTTAATTTAATTAAGTATTATAATTTATTGTCTTTGCAGGATGTCTGTATTATGTGTTTTGTCCGTAGGATATTTTGTCGGGGATAATTTTTCGGGGTAAGTTTTGTCGTGGGATGAAGACGCGCGGAACCGTTTCAAAGTGGTAAAAATGTTCTCCGAACATTCCACAAACCGAAACCGCGAGAATTTCCCTTTCAACCCTTGTTTCCGTAATTCGTGAAATACGCAGTTAGTACATCTCAATTGCGGCAAAAATCTAGCGTCCAGTTCTCGGGAATTGTGAAAACGGTAGAACATTCGCTCCCTGGAAGCAACTTGTGAGAGTGAGTACACAAGGGGCACATAAAGCACGAGAGAAGGCAGCGGTAAATCGGAAAACGGGTTAATTAGTTGTTGAAACTCGTAGGAAAAATAGTAGCGGTTAGAACTAGCTTGGAAAGTGTTTTAGGCCGTCCGAAAGGTGTTTATTTTTTTTTGAGTTACAGCTTAATGCTTGTGTGTTGACGGAGAAAAATAAATTGACTTTTTAGGGGGTTGGAATGTTTTGAAGAACGTTTTTTTATAAACAAGAGGTAAAAGGAGAAATAATTAGTGAAAACAGAATCTTCGTGAATCGTACCCACCGACCTACGGTTTGTAAGCGTTTTTCCATGTTGGTGTTTGAGATTGCAGTCTGCAATTCAAAAATAGTCCCGATGACAGCCAAACCTCGATGAGAGTAGATACGAGGATTCAGGAATGTCTAATTTGGTAACTAGCAGTATTAATTGATTTTGCATACACCGTCACACTAGCAATCAGTGAGTTTTCACAAAGGGAAATATCTACCTCGAAATTATTTTTTTTTTATTTATAATTTTCAATATAGGCATCTTTGAAATAGCTAATTCAGATTTTCATAAACCAATAGGCCTACGGATAAAACATCCTCTTGCAAAATATCTTCTGAAACCTAACCTAACCTCTTCTTCTTCTTCTTCGATGGCGCTACAGCCCATATCGAGCTTTGGCCTCCTGCAACAGTCGCCTCCAACTCCTCCTGTCCTCAGCGGCTGACTTCCAATTTGGTACCTGGAGAAGCTGTGCTGCATCCCCCCTTACTTCGTCTTCCCACCTCAGTCTGGGTCTTCCCACTTTTCTCTTTCCACCTGGTGTCCAGTCAAAATTCTTTTTGGGACGCGTGTATCTGGCATTCTCTGTACATGCCCAGCCCATCTCAGCCTGAGGAGTCTCATATGTGTTGAGATGCTAGGTGCCTTATATATATCATACAATTCTGTATTGTGCCGGATGCGCCACTGTTCACCCTCTTTCACGGGTCCACATAATCTTCTCAGCACTTTTCTTTCAAATGTATCCAGCATTTCAGCCATCTTTACCGTCAGTGTCAGCGCCTCACATCCATATGCCAATACACTTCTAACAATGGTCTTATATATGGTTATTTTGGTTTTTCTGTGGACACTACGCGACTTAAACACTGGCAGCAAAGAGAAGTATGTTTTGTTGGCTGCTGTGATTCTCCTTCTGATTTCTGCTGGATCCTCATTGTTCTCTATCAGACTGGATCCCAGGTAGGTGAATTGATCGACCACTTCGTATGAGTAGTTGTCTTTGAATTGTGCACTACTTCTTCTTCTGTGTGAGGGGTTCCTGCTCTGTATCATAATTTTCGTTTTGTTGACATTAATCTGCAGTCCTACTTCCCGTGCCGCTGTTTCTAAAGGATCGAAGACCTCCTTAATGGCTGAAATTGATCTTCCGACAATGTTAATGTCATCCGCATATCCGACAACTTGACTGCTCTTGAAACAAATATTGGAGCCAGTGTCTATTAGCGTTTTTCTCATTGCATGTTCCTTATTATTATATCATTTTTTCTTATTACCTAACCTCACTTAATCTTATTTTACGTTTTACTATTTTTGAACAGTAATTTATTGTTTTTACAGGTTGTCTGTATTATTTTTATCCCATTTTTTTGTTAGGTTAGGTTAGGTAAGGTTATGTTAGGTTAGGTTGGGATAGGTTAGATTAAATTGGGTTAGGTTAGGCTAGGTTAGGTTAGGTTGGGTTAGGTTAGGTTAAGTTGGGTTAGGTTAGGCGAGGTTTGGTTAGTTTTAGTAGATATTTTATTGGGGGATGCTTTGTCCTTGCGATATTTTGTTGGAGGTTGTTTCGTCCGTAGGATCGTTTGTCGGGGATATTTGGTCGCGGAATGAAAAGTCGCGGAACCTGGCCGTGGGTAATTATTTACCTTGTTTTATATTGCATGTAGTGTAAAATAACAACGCTAGAAAGTTCATGGACAACGCCAAGAACATACTCAATTACTCGTACAAGGATCTGCAAAAAAATGTAATATAAAATAAATTAGATGGCAAGAGGTCGATAACCGAAAATATCTTTTTTATATTATTAAAAATTATCTAACCTTTTCAATAAACTCAAGAGGTCAACCGGATAAAGAATACACTCTCAAATTGCACGAGTGTCAAAACAATAACTTAACAATGCTCTTACGCTATTATAACAAAGGCAAAAAGTATTAAATATCTAGGAGTGGAAATAGACAAAAACCTTAGATGGGAAATACACATAAATGGAATCACTAAAAAGCTTACGAGACTTGTATATTTCTTCAAAAACCTAAGAAACATACTACCTAGGAAAGACATCAAAAAAGTATTTTATGCTTTATGTCATTCCCGTCTTGGGTACGGAATTCTAGTATGGGGATCTGCTACAGCAAATCATACCACTTAGATATTGCTCAGAAGAGCATTATAAAAACCATACTAAAATTACCCCAGAACCCCCTCAAAGATATTTTTAAGTGTTTTGATATTCTAAATTTAAAACAAATATATGCCAAGAATATTCTTATACATCATTTTAAATCAGAAAATCTCCTAATGAAACTCGGATACATGACACAAGAGCCTCAAAAAAGGATATACGAGATTTTCCAAAATTCAAGACAAGTTTTGGCCAAAGAAACCAAGTACATCTGGCAACCAAACTTTACAACATCCTTCCTCCAAGTTTGAAAAAGATAGAAAAGATAAAGAAGTTTAAGGAAAAAATTAAAACATGGGTGAAAGAAATTTTGCAGACATACTAGAGAATATATTAAAAACATCATAGAAACTAAATAACGGAAAATCAAAGAAATCTACCAGTCCGCCTCAGTACAGGACCACCTAGTGAGGAGGACTAAGAACAAACAGATGAAATATTTATATACATTATCATATCTTGTAATTCTCACCAAACCTGTAATTAAATAGTCACTAATAAAAAACAAAATAAAAATTAACGCCGGTTTTTACATAGGAATTACAATAATTTTAAATATGGATACAGAGTTGATGAGGAAACGTAGATAAGGAAAATATAAGAATAAAAAATATAAATTAGAAAAATATGAGAGTTAGATGAAATGACCAAAATTAAATAAAAGTAAGTATTTTAGTAACAACATAAAAAGTACAAAGAGTAAGCTATTATAAATACAAGCATAAAGAATCAAAGAAAATACATCACGGGTACAATATACACAAGATATTTTGAAAAGTACTTCGAAAGTAAAATAATAACTTCGTAGAGTACGTAATAAAAAATAATTTTAAAATCCCGGAAGTACACTGTGTGTTGAAGAATAACAAACATTGGAAATAGGATGGATTATAATCGAACTGAGAAACGCTGACAAACAGCTTTAATTAAATAATGTTTGTATTTGTATGTTGATATTCTTTCAATATTTATAGCATTATCAACAACATATCGACTACTAGGCAATCGACGGGCTTAATTGGTCAAACACCCGTGCATACAATTTATCCATGTCACTAGCAGAAGATAGTCACCTAGGTGTGCAATATTGAAATACTAAAAACATATTTTATATTCTAAAAACCGATTTCGTAGTCTGATTCGACGTCGCTGGCACAGACATCATTATCGATGGCAACCTTTGATAGTCAGTAGTTCTTTTTTCCTATTTTTGTCAAAGGCGTTTGTCGTAGAAACGGTCTTGCAAGATACACAGTCTATTAAAAGTCGTATAAAACAACCAAAAACAGCCAGTGAAGTTGGAAAAAGATGCCTCTGAGATGATTTAGTCCGTTTGAGTTGGCAAGACTGAATTCTTAGCTATTATTGTATTGCGTCTGTATTTGACCCTGACGACATCTTCTTAGTGGTTCAGTTAGCAGAGGGGAGAGTGTCTGAAGATAAATTTTTAATATTGATAAAAGTGTAAATATTTTTTTTTTTTTTATATTTTATTAGAAAGAACGTCTGCATTCTGCTAGTATACTGAATTTTGCAAACGAAATTTGTACATCATTATGTGCAAATTTTGATTGCTTATGGATAAAAAATATTATACTTGTCTGTTTAACTCTAGGTAATGCTAATTATTGTATCTCAAAGGCATAATAGATAATTATTTTCAAGTAGGTTTTAAGAATTTAGTGCTTAATTCAAGAATAATAAATAAGTTATTCTTTTCTACAATATTTACAAGTACCCTTTGTGGCTTAATTTTAATTATACGAAAATTACAATCTTTGATTACACCACCATTTAAAAATCATCAACGTGTTTCAAAAGCAAAAACAAAATTTATACAAACAAAGTGGTGTAAACAAAGATTTTTATTTTCATTTAGTAAATTATTTATTTAGATTCACGTCGTAATATTTATTTTTGAATTATGCGTATTTGTTTATTAAATTTTTTTATTCTTTGAAAAGAGTTACTTTATTTATTTATTTATTAATTAACGCAAATTTTCGGAGCTTTTACATGTATGTATGGTTAGTAAGAAATATACAGTATTTATTGTACATAACTGAACTGCCTCATTTATAATAAAGTATATTTGTTTAAAGTTAAATTAAAGATGTCCACTGGCTTGGTATAATTGTAACCCTCCATTAGTATTCTGGGCACAGAGGAATACATATGGTAGTTAGTCCCAGAATTTTTGCACTGAAATAAATCCTGACTTCTAGTATTACGTAGTGGAATCCGGAAGCTTAGTAATTCAAGCAATACCGGACTCTGAACTTAATCATTTAGAAATTTATATAGAAATACTAAGTCAGTGAAAATTCTTCTGTCTGAAAATTTTAGCATATTCATATTATTTAAAATAGTGTTGTTGTTCAACATAATTGCAGGAATACCCATTTTAAAATTTCGAAAACTTAAGAATTTGTTTTGAATTCATTCAACAGCTTGTTCATGAAAATAATAATAATGAAAATAGACTTTACTTAAGTATCTCAAAATATCAAATAGTTAGATTTTCTCGTGATCCAGTGATCTTTAATTACAACATTGATGACAATGCTCTTGAGACATACAAAATTAAAGACTTAGGCATCACTATACGAAACGTAGAATAATGTGGGTTCCAGACGGGAGAATTATACTCAAGTTGACTTCTAGCATGGGCAAAATATAATAGTTTAATACACTTTATATTGTTAAAATTTCTTGTTAGCCTAGTTATAAATGCCAACATTTTGAAGCCCTTATTAGAGATTATTTGGTTAACAAATGAAAGATTTGATTGAAAAGTGATGTCTAAGTCTTTAATTTGTGTTGATGTCTCAAGAGCATTGTTATCAATGTTGTAGTTAAAGATCACAAATTATCTTATTGGAGAAAATCTAACTATTTGACATTTTCAGATATTTAAGTAAAGTCTATTTTCATTACATTAAATTAACAATTTGTTGATTTTATCTTGAGGAATGTTGCAATGGTAAATATTTTGAATAATTCTAAAGATTTTGAGGTCATCAGAAAAAAGTAAGATATTAACAGGTGAAATATTTTTGTAAGATCATTTACACATTATTTATTTTTGTTATGTAGACCCAGGAAATACTATATCTGATCTACATAATACACTTATTGTCGTTTTACGTTATTCTATGGTGATTTTAATCTCTAATACAAAAATAAACAAGTACATTTTAGTATGTCGCTTCTGTCGTGCTTATTATTCGTATGTATGGAGTTTGTTCTTCACGAAATTAAACATTTTCTGCTGACTTGGTGCAGTTTTTTTAAATTTATTTTTGAAAACAACATTGCGTATTTAGTGTTTTAATTTTTTAACATTATCTCCACACGAGAAGCCCTGAGTAAAAAAGATTTCCTCACGGCCTACGTCATCTTTGGGAATGCTGTGCGGAGAGTTTCTTTAGGGAAAAAAAGCGGAAGGAAATTCTGGGATGGAAAAGGCATGAGGCGTAGGTACGAATCTGAGGGTCAATACCTCCAGTAGTGACGGACGTATGAATCCATCTCTCCCACTGCGGTGCTAGGCGATGCGATGGGTCGAAAGAGTCGGTAAGAGTGATCTAGGATCCTCAACCAGTGTCTTCCGATCCGTTCCGCCACGCAGTTGGTGGGCAAATGTATTCGTTTCCAAGACCTAGACAAATCTCACCCCATGAACCCGGGCCCCACTGCTAAGTCACCAAACGTAGCGTACCACTTTGGGCGAATAAAAACTAGTGGTAAACTAATTCGACGGTCCTAAAGAACAATGTCGGATCTGCTAAAAATTGGAATTCGTTCTGTTTGCTTATTTTGTTGATTTAAAAGTCTGAATTTTTGGAATTTTGAATGAAATGAAATGAATTGCCAAACATGAAAATAATACAATCTTTATTTTTTAATTGATAAACTAACGTTTCAAACAAGAATTTTATGTATAGCAACAAAGGGTAACAACTATTATAAGCAATAATTTTATCAGCCTGAAACACTCATCTACATTGAAAAAATCTTCCGAGAAAAGATGCTTGCCGCCAACGGGACTTGAACCCGTGTCCTTCTGATTGGTGAGAGCACCTGACCGGCAATCAGAAGGACACGGGTTCAAGTCCCGTTGGCGGCAAGTATCTTTTCTCGGAAGATTTTTTCAATGTAGATGAGTGTTTCAGGCTTATAATTATTGCTTATAATACAATCTTTCTTAATCTCAAAAACAATAAAATTGCAGAAACAAAACTTTAAACAGCTCTTCTGCAAAACCAGAAAATCGCATATCGAACGTTGTTCTTCGGGATCGTCGAAATGGTTTATAATAATATTGTGGAAATCCGATTTTATCATGCAGAAAAAATGTTCGAACCAGACTTCTGCTTCACAGAAAATGAACGTTTTTAGTAGATATTTCTCAAATATGTTGGTCCAAAAAATATATACCCATAAAATATGAGGTATTTAAATTATTTCAAAGCATTTAATGAAATTCGACAGAAGAACATATTTTATCCTATCCTCTTCAATTAACGCTACATTTTTGATTAATGTGATCATGTGACCATTTGCACTATAAATCACTGAACTTTGTATCCCAACAACTTTCAACGAAATTTCCCAGTAAATACACAACGCAGAAGATATTTTTACACGACATATGTGAGGTCTCAACGTCTCTCAGACCCTGTTTAAATTCCGACTGATTAATGTTGTGTTCAGAAGCCAGTCCTCTTATTGACATGAACAAATGGGTCTTAGGAAAAATTCTCTGCGGAGCAAACAAAATTATTTATGACATGTTAAAATGTAATTAATTCTCCAATTTCTAGGCGGTTGGACGTGGACATAATGTGTAATGACATTTTTTACGAGTCAGTCTTGATTTTATATTAATATTAATCGTGTTTTGAGAATTGGTTTCGCGATCTATTTAGCAAATCAGAGGCGTGAAATCAGTTTGATTTTATTTTACATAAAATAAATTACTCTTTTTTCTTTTTTTTCTTTTTGGGGTGTTGTGCCGCTTTGCGCTACCACCTTTTTTAGTCAATCATCAGATCTGCCGTGATGATGGACACTATAACGCTGTCCAAAACGTTGGCTAAAGACGGAGGTAGCGCATCGCGGGATAACACCCCAAAACTACCTACTCTTGTAATAAAGCCGTACCGTAGCCGTACCGATAAAAAAATATTGGGATTAATTCGAAGAACTTTATTTTTTTTATACATCAATTTCTTACGACTTTATATCCGGGTTAAATCTTCGCCACAGGAGAAACTAAACCCTTCCACACACAGTTTTCCACCAATGATGATCAAGTCAATTCACGCTATGCAAGTGCGCTATATAAGTATAATTAAAAGAACATAATACAAGAACAACATGTCAACCTACCAAAGACCACATGGTAATTTGGTGACTAGAACTGAATAGTCCTCTTTCGTCTCCCCCATCTCCTTCCTCTCTCCACTTACCTTCAGCCTCACAACATACCCCAATTGGGGATGCCCTTGTCTTACTGGCTCCGGACGTCAGCTTCGTGCTCTTGTGAGGTTTTCACATTCAAAAAAATTCCCGTGACTTATTTAATGTGTGGTTTTTCTTACTCTTTCCCATTTTTATTTGTTTGCTGTTAAAAGTTATTTATTATTATGTTCGGTAAAAACCGATTTACTCACAAAATTAATTACGTGAGGCATTTAGCGTACGACTGCACCAAATTGGATCATTCTTTTTTTGTGTTCGTTATTGTCAAGGACAAGGTTTGTATAAAACTACTGGTGAGCTCTGGCATTATGAAATTTATATTAAAAAAATGCAATGGTGGCACGCGAGCTGTTTGAAAACTGAATGTACCGGGACTGAATGTATGGAATGCGGGAGGAGGGAGGGTGGTTCGCGGAACGGGGGGAGTGGCGTGGGGAGAGGGAAGGTGGAGGAGGCGGAGTGGGAACACAATAGAGGAAGGGGACGCCGGAGAGGAAGAGGAGGCGGAAGAGGAACGGGACTAATGGAAAAGGACACGCAGGGAGAAACCATTTCTTTATTAAATGGCATAGTATTTTAAATAGTTGTGAAGTTAAATAGTTTCGTTATTTATTTTTGGGGTGTTATGCCGTGTTGCGCTACATCCTTCTTTAGCCACTGGCAAAAAGAAAGGCAGAAGGAGCAGAGGAAGGTCACCAATGGCTGGAACGACCAAGTATCACTGGCGACGTCGCATGGCGGTGTTCTTGGCTCTCCACGCAGCGGTGGACCACGAGGAATAGAGCAGACTTGTCCACCATGGAAATGCGTAGGGGTCACGATCCTCAGCAATGAGGGACCGATTTAAGAAAAATATATAAAAATCACGTGTCACGGTGTTTGTGGTCGCTCTCCTCCGAAACGGCTTGACCGATTTTTATCAATTTTTTATGTATATTTGGTTAGTATGAGAATAGGTTAGTTGGTTAGTATATTTCATACCGCTAGGTGATGAGGGTGTCCCTATCCAGAAAAAAAGTATTTTTTAATTTTTAATTTTTAATTATTTGGTATTAAAAAATATCTATAACCCCAAAATTTTAACCCACCTACCCCCACCCTCCCATTTTTTAATTGCGATTTTAGTATTTTTGTATGAACAAATTTAACCTCGTATTTCAAACTAGTATGAAACAAATTTAATCTCGTTTTTCAAACAGAACGAAATTATTTATGTTGCTGAATCACAGATAGCGCTACGTCCGCCTCATCAAACTTTCATCCATACATGCGCAAGACATTCACGAGAAGCGTCGCGTCATTTTGATATATCATTGCGTGCATTCGCTTGGGCAAACCATCGAGCTTATTTGTGTTGGCTAAAGACGGACTGACAAAAAATATCGTACACTTAATTGCTCTTCGAAATTCATATTGATTTTCTTTATTTCATTTTCCTACTTTATTTGGTGTTATTTGTTTTTTTTTTTTTTTTTTTGTCGGCGGTCATCGTCTACAGCGTTCCATCCCTCTTTCTGTCATAGATCCCAGCCCCACACACTTACAATATATTCGTTATTTTGTATTTAAAACCAAAATATTCATTAGAAATAATTTATATGGCAGAACAACGTTTGTCGGGTCAGCTAGTGTCTGAAAAGATTCACCTGACTAGGATAAAAAGTTGAACAAAAAGTTTCATAATTAGGCAGACGGGACTCTTTTTCATATTCAAAAAAGTACCTGTGACTTTCAGTTGCCTAGAAACATTTAAGATATTGATTTTATTTACCTCCAAAACTATAAAGTGTATTTACCTGCAAAAAATACATGTTGCACACCCCTGAAAAAATGATCTGACAGATGAAGTGCTCTTTAAATACGGAGCGGATAGGACTATTTTCAGACACGTATTTTTAAATACGAGTAGTACTATGTGTGGTAATGGTGTTAATCTGTTTTGTTGGACTTTCAATTACCGATGACATTTAGTTGGACTTTCATTTATCTGTTTTGTTGGACGTTCATTTACGCAAAGCAAATGTTATTTTTGTTTTCTTTGTTTTAAGGTCATATAAATGAACCAAAATGAACTTTTAGAGTACAGATCGGTAAACTTCCAAAACCTTCTAAAGCGGGGTCCAAACGCTTGGCGAGCCTCGGCAAGCGTCCACAAGTCCCAACGTCTGGAGCGCGCGTTTGCGTAGGCTTGCAAGAGCTTGCGAGAGCTTGCCACCGATCCGGCGAGGTCGGATAATTTGGCCACAAGCGGCAAGCGCTCGGTCGCGCTCAGTGGAACTTCCGAGCTGGCGGTGAATGCACGCCGTTTTTGCTCCGTGCGGTCTATGATAATATTTAATATTACGAGACATATGAATATTCATGGCGTATGAGGCGAGCCTGACTTATTAAAATGTATAAGTACATAAATTTAATGCACTTACGTAGTTTATTGCGACTGGACTTACCTAAAATGTCAAAATAAATAAATAATATTTTATTGATGATTTATACAATATTATTACAATAAAAAATATATGATTTTTGTGAGAATAACTTTTTTTATAATACAAGACAATATTATATAAAGACAAGTGATCCTCGAGTTCGGGTCCCAATTGCGATCACTACCTTTGGAAGCGAAAACTTCTTTGGCACCGTTGTGATTTGAAACTCGATGAAACGAAAAAGTGGCACTAAAAAGAGACAAAAATCTATAGGATTTAGCCTGCGAGATAATTTCTCCTCTTTGTGCGGTGCTTCGTAGCCTCCCCACTCTTTTCTACCTTAGTTTTCTGAAGGTTTCACTTCTACCGCGTGTAAACTGGACATTGTATTTTTCTGTGTCTTGTTCTTTTTCATATTTTTATTAGTATTATCTTCTTCAATGGTTCAATGGTATAAAAAATACATTTTCCCCTTGTTTTTTGTTTCACGTTAAAATAAAGGTGACCGGCTAACTCAGAATGAAACCAACTCAGAAACGTCATGATAAAAAAATTGATTAAGTTAGGTTAAGGTTACCGGCAATTTTAAAATTATTTTTTCATAGCTTTTAATGATCTTTCCGAGGTGTTTCTCAGTTGGTTTCATTCTGAGTTGGCATGGAACCAAAATAAAAATAGATTAACGCAAACATAGTATAGCCTAAATAGACGTCCGCCGCGCTTGGATGCTCCGAACACACTGGGCGCGCTCGCAAGTGTGTGGAAGCCAGCCATTCGTTTGCCAGAGCTTGCCTGAGCTTGCGGCAAGCCGTTTGTCGCAAGCATGTAGCGGTACCATGAGGTCCTCAAAACCAAGTTTTCTCTTGAGACTGGCGGACTTTACTCAGCTACTCGGAATGTAACAAGATGTACGTAAGCCAGACAGAACAGACGTTCTTCTAAAAATATCAGAACACTTTCAAGCGTGCAAACTCGGCCATCCAGACAAGCTTGCAATTGCTAAGCAGCAAATAACTTTGGAATTGTTTCTGAAGTCCTGGGAATGCCCGAAATGTATATAGCACGCCTATTATTGTTACGACTGAAATCCATAAAAATACTTTTAAATAATAGAGACGACGGCGACGGGACAAAGATTAATTATTCTTGGTATCCTTGGTTTCCATGGCTATACGAAAATTAAACGCCGAAAACCACCTTTATTTAACCAATAATTATTATTATGTAAGTACATCCAATTTTTATTAAAACTTTTTCAAAATTTACCAATGTATAATTTGACTAGTTGTGTAGTATAGTTGTGATGTATGAATACTTGGAGCAGGTGGATGAGTGTGTGTACCTGTGTAGTATGTTTACGAGAGATGGGGAAGCTGATAGAGATATTGAAAGAAGTGTAAATGCAGGTACCTAACTCCATTAATGGAGGACTGAATGCCGTTGGCGCTAATAAAAAACTGTAGCAGTCCACAATGGAGTCCTGGCACCTACCCTGATGTGTGTCAGTGAGGCATGGAATTGACAGAGGAAGACGAAAGTAAACTGAATGCTGTTGAAATGAGATCCCTGAAGCGAATGTTTAGTAAAACCATGTACGATCGTGTGAGAAATGTGGAGATCCGCAAAGAATGTAAGGCTGATGTATGCATAATGAGTAAGATGAAGAAAGGGACCCTCGGATGGTTTGGGCATGTAGATCGAATGAAAGAAGAAAATAGTGTGAGGAGAATATATACGACGCAAATGTGAATGGAAGAAGAAGTCGGGGACGCCAGAGGAAGACATGGCACGATTAAGTGAATCAGATACTTGAGTCGGGCCATGTCAAAAGTCAGAATAATAGAAGAGTATATATGAGACGTTGTATGAATGTGAGTGAGGCAAAGAGTGTGTGCCAAGACCGAGTTGTTTGGCGGTCCGTCCTCTCTGCCTACCCCTGCGGGGAAACGGCGTGATGGTTAGTTAGTTATAATTTGACAGATTGTTTTAATGTAATTTTTATCTGAAATTGATCGAAGAATAAGTGCTTCAAGCGGTGTGTTTCATCCTCTCGACAGCTCAGTGATAAGGAAAACCGAACTTAGTATCAGACAAAGATGACAGTGTTCAAAACGATATACCCCCCTACGCTCACTTACGGTCACCAGATATGTATGCTAAGCGAACGAACACGCTCTAGAGACCTATTTGTTTTATTTGTATAATTAACTGAGTTTTTATAACTGGGTTGTTCTCATGTCTGTGAGAAAAATCTGTAAAAACCCAGTCATCATCATCATCATCACTATTGGCTCTACAACCCCTGGTGGGTCTTGGCCTCCTCAAGAGTCTTCCTCCACTCATCTCGGTTTTGTGCCAGCTCTCTCCAGTTTGGAAGCTCCAAGATAGATATGTCTTTGAGGACGTTGTCGCTCCATCTTAGTCTTGGCCTTCCCAGGCTCCTTCGCCCTATTGATCTTGAGTTCAGCAGGGACTTTGGTGCTTGATGCTCGGTCATTCTCTCCACATGACCCAGCCACCGAAGTCTTCCCAATTTTATAAATTTTGCGACATTTAGCTCCTTAAACAAAGTATAGAGCTCATTGTTATAATGTCTGCGCCAAAATTCATTTTCTAGAACCGGTCCGAAGATGCGCCTCAAAATTTATCTTTCAAAAACGTCCAGTGCTCGCTCATTCCTCTTAGTTAGTACCCAAGTCTCAACTGCGTACGTAAGTAATGGTCTGATAAGTGTTTTGTACACTAATATCTTCGTGTTTCTGGATAGCAGTCTGGACTTTAATTGGTTTGTAGGCGGAAATAACAGCGATTTGCATTCACTATGCGCTTCTGGATCTCCTCTGTGGTATTATTGTCGTTTGTTATCAGGGAGCCTAGGTATGTGAATCTTGGTACCGTTTCGAAATTTTGGTTTCCACATGAGAGAGTTGGGATTTGTTGGGTGCATCCTACAGCCATGTATTTCGTCTTTTGCTGGTTTACTACGAGACCCATATTTTTGTGCAGAGCTTACAAGATTTATAAAGGCGTTACGTAAAGCATCTGGAGTTTTCGCGATTATGTCGATATCATCAGCGTAAGCCAATAGTTGAACAGAGTTGTCAAATATCGTTGCTCTTATCTCGATGCCCGAGTCACGAATAACTTTTTCTAAGGCAATAAATAAAAACCCAGTATAAATAAATAAGTATGGAAATACCAGCCCTAAAATGATTAAACAATAAACATGCGATAGTGGACACTGTAATGCTGTCCAAAAAGTTGGCGAAAAGAGGAAACACAACGCGGCATAATAACCCGAAAATTAATAACGATAAATCAGTTAAATTTGACTGAACTATTGAAACTGTTTCACAATTTACGGGATCTTCAATATCTTTTTAATAATAAAATTAATCTCAACTTTGAGGCAGTAAGTTAGTTGAAAACTTTTTAGCTGACACTTTTAGCTGACAACATAATTCATTCCATAATCTTGAGAAAGTTTACTACTTCTTGAAGGTTGTGACGAGAAAAGTCGGCATTTTTGCAATTTAACCTTAAAATCTCTTCAATAAATCATCATAAAGAAAAAAAAGGCACAATAATAATGTTGGGTAATTACTACAACTAGGTAACTTTGAAATTAGTGTTTTTGGATTACACTTAACTTTTTTTTTTATTTATTTTTTTTTTAATTTTTATTTTTACTTTTTTTTTTTTTTTATTAGCAAAATTTTTTGATACATGGGAATAGGTACAAACATAATAACATAAAATATAAGAGAGTAACAAAAAAGATCCCACGAAGGCGAAGCCTGTGCGTGGGTATTATATTATGTGGATATTAAACAGTGGTGGTTAAAATAGAATTTAAAAATATATATATATGGTGTCTTAAGAGATCAACATGATCGATTTTACAGGAGATTATTGTGAGATTTCTTAAAATTAAAGATATGTACATATTATAATAACGTATATATACACCCAATAAGTACATACACACGTTCATAAATATGTGTACATATATTTCCTTTTATTAATCTAAAATACAGAAAGACATGGAATATTTTAGGAATTTAGAAAAAATATAATACAATTTAAAGAAAAAAATTTCTCACTTCCAAATTACTTTTTACCCAGCTTTTAATATTTTTTTATATACGTTCAGATTTTGACAAGTATTGATTGAATTGGGTAGGGAATTGAACAGTTTTGGGGCAGTACAGTTAATGTGCCTTTGGGCCAGTCTGGTTTTGCAGTGAGGCACTGTGTACACGCACGTGGTATGTCTCTGGCTAGAACGATTTGTGTTTTTAGTAAAATTGTTAGGACGAGAAAATATAAATTTAAGACACTGGATACAGTAGATCTTCCTTAGTTCCATAATTTCAGTTTCCTGAAATAACTGATTGGTGGGATACGTCTTGGCCTTCTGGTACATTACCTTAATGATGGACTTCTGTGCAATTTCTAATGGTTTTACATGGTTACTTTATTTCCTCGTTTATGAATTGAACGCTTTTATTATTACCATGACCGTAACAATGTTGTAGCTCTTTCTTACACATCAAATAATGGTGAGACAAAAGATGGGACACACAATATATGTGTGTCTGTTTCCTCCGAAGTACTTCTTTGTACCTTTAGAGGAAACATAAATCTTATTACGGCACACCTACGGCGACAGGAAATGCGTTTTATTTTCTTTACACGTGTGGGGGATATGTTTGATAATGATTGTATGTTTCCTTTGGGGTCTGTAGATATACGTTCACTGTTTGTCTCATTTTCGACTGTTGTTAAAAGTACTGCAGCATTATATGTTTCAGAACCAAAGCAAAAGCATCAACCCAATGACATTTGACATTTTTGAATTTTTGGAATTCACTCACACTTCAATATCATCCTTATAACTACCCAGATAACTTTATTTAGCAGCCACCTCTGGTCTGGAGCTCGAAAATACCTGATAAATACCCTCGACTCTGTGCAAAACGGGCGGTCCGTTTGATAGATTCTCCTATCTTAACAGACGGTTTGCAATCTTTAGAGCACATACGTCGAGTGGGAATGCTATCCTTGTTCTACCGGTATTACGATGGAAGATGCACCGAGGAACTAGAGTTTTTAGCAATAACATTACTTTGTTACTTTGAGTTTAAAAAAGGTTAGTCGTGTGAAAAAATAGACAAATTAACTCTGTGAGAATTTAATTCGGCGTACTTTTCCAATTCCTACGCAAAACGGTACATCAACTCCAGAAGAAATCTACCATTGTTGGGATACCAGCAAAAGGTTTATTTGTCACAAACATGTCGGGACCACCACAACAATCTCAATGTCAACAAGGCGCTTTGTTAACCCAACTTATTTGATATCCCAAAAAACGGTTTACTTGAAATTATTCGCTAGATTTCCGTAAGCTTTTTGTATTTTTTTTAAATACGTCTATCAGTGTCTATTAGTGAGACCCAAACGGTTGCACTGGATATTTCCAAGGCCTTTGACCGGGTTTGGCACCGAGGGCTTGTCAACAAACTGCTTTCTTACGGACTTCCCGCATCCTTGTGTAAGTGGATTGCCGACTTTTTGAGGGAGAGGTCGATTCAGGTGGTTGCTGACGGTTTCACCTCTTCTTCGCATTCGATAAATGCTGGCGTCCCACAGGGATCGGTTCTGTCACCGACTTTGTTTCTGTTGCACATCAATGACCTCTTGTCATGTGCACCGATTCATTGTTACGCGGATGACAGTACAGTCCATGATAGCTTTTTGTTTGACAAGCCCCCAAAGGGCACACAAACTCCAATAGCTCGGAGGGCTTTGAAGCAAAGAATGGACGGTTACCTCGAGAGTATTTTCTCTTGGGGTAAGAATAACCTCGTCGAATTTAATGTTTCAAAGACCCAATCATGTTTGATAACGTCTAAAAGGGATCGAAATGAAAATCTAGTCTCCTTCAACGGAAGCAACCTTCCGAACAGGACCTCCATTGATATGCTTGGTGTAACTCTAAGTGACCAGCTCAGGTACGGGGGCTCCATCGAAACCAGAGTTAAGTTAGCCTCTCAGAAACTGGGCGTACTGTACAGGGCCCGCAGATACTTTAATAGTACCCAACTGCTAACCCTGTACAAATCGCAAGTGCGCCCCACGGTTGAATTTGGCAGCCACCTCTGGTCTGGAGCTCCAAAATACCTAAAAAAAACCCTTGACTCTGTGCAGAAACGGGCGGTCCGTTTGATAGATTCTCCCATCCTAACAGACGGACTGCAATCTTTAGAGCATAGGCGTCAGGTGGGAATGCTGTCCTTGTTCTACCGGTATTACAATGGAAGATGCTCCGAGGAACTAGCATCATTGATCCCCTCGGCTCCGGTGCATAGTCGGGAAACACGCCAAACACGCGCCCAACATTTGTACACGGTTGACATTACTCACATGAGAACGGGTCGTTTCTATGACTCGTTCTTGAGTTCAACGGCTCGGCTGTGGAACGATTTGCCGGCCTCTGTGTTTCCTCCCTCCTACAACATGGGTCTCTTCAAGACCCATGTTCACTCCTTCCTTTCCTCAAAGAGACCCTCCACACAGCATCTACAAAGATGACATAGGCCCTGAGGGAAATTATTTTCCTCAGGGCCTCCTGTGTGGTGTTAATGTAAAAAAAAAAAAAAAAAAAAAATCGAAATTCACTTTTCTATTTTTAAGTGAAGCAGAAACTTTGAATTAACCAGCTCCCGAAAACCAATCAAACTGAAACTCAGCAGAGAGAGTTGGGAAATTGAATAGTAATTGTCGGTTCCATGACAGTTGGTCCGGCGAACGTTGGTCCGGCGACAGTTGGTCCGGCCGACAGTTTGTCCGGCCGACATTTGGTCCGGCGACAATTAGTTCGGCGACAATTAGTCCGGCCGAAAGTTTAGAAGATGTTCTCTCCAAGTAAGTATGCAAAGAGGATATACGGCCGTATAACCAGGGTCGATATACTTATATCTGAAGGCATCTTGAGTGAAAATCCGCTGTCAAAATATTTTTACTAATAATTTCGACTCTACGAAGTGGCATGCGGCAATTACAAAATATGACATACTTCATACGTGCAGTCGGCTTAGCAAAAAAACGCTAAAGATTCTTACTTGCATGTAATATAACTTTTATATCTGAATATAACACAAGAGTCCCAACTGCTCCCAACCGTCCCGAGCCAGTGCGACTATGGCATCCCCAAATTTGGTATGGTTTAATTCTGAAGGTAGTGGGGAGGGAATGGAGACGTGGAAAATATATCTGGCTATTCAGATATAGTCATCAAACACGCCATAAGCCATTTCAAGTAACGTCACAATTCTGAATGAATACTGACGAATAGCATATAGCGCAATTATAAGCGCGGTTGATTCCGATCCCTGGATAGGAAGGTTCAAATCTAAGTAAAAAAATGTATTTTTTTTAAGTTCTTGAAAATAGATGTATTACGGTAAAAAAAAAAACATTTTTTTCGGGTTGATTTTTTACTTTCTTTAAAGTGTCTTCAATTATTGTTCACACCATGTTCCTCGCTCATATCACAAAACTTTGGGAAGTGTGGCGAAAAAAGCAATCGTATAAAGAAATCTTTGTAATTATTATTTCTTTCAAGTCGGCAAATAAGACTGTTTTATTTAAGAGTTAAAATGAGAAGGTGGCCAATTTGTTATCCGAATGCGTACGAAAAGAAAGGTACGATTAATAATTAGATTGTTTTTGTTAAAAAACTTCATTAAGATTTTTTCTTAGATGATCACGAGTAACCACCCCAAAGTTTGGCGGTATCAGCACGGGACACTGTATAAAATGGGTTTATATGCGTTGAGATAATGCGTTCATAAAACACAAAGAATACAAAATTAATAAATTTTATATTTTAACCACATATAAAAATATAAAAAACCGACATGTTTCGTGAGCGATGCTCACTGCATCAGGGTTTACATAAATCTTTTTATACATGATAAACGTGATTAAAACAAAAAAAATCTATTAATTTTAATTAAAATGGTGCCTCAACATAAATTTGCTTTTTAAGAAGACAAAGAAATCGATTTGATTATAAATTTTAATTTAACCTAAAATACATTGGACAACAATTTCGAGCGCTGATGCCGGCGCAAATATGAAAAATTGATTAATTATTGTCTTTACGACGTTCTGAAACATTTTTTTTGGTGCATTGTTAGTTAGGTGAATTTAAATATTTAAAAAATATCTGCAAATTATCCCCGCGAAATGTCAGAATTTGCAAAAACAAAACGAAGTTCTCCTTTTTTCATAGATTTTTTTAATGACACTTAGCGACAAAATATGGCAGTTATATATAACTTAGGACCTATCGCGTAAAATGGTAAATAAAAAATTAAATAACTTAAGAAAATCTGTTACCATGTTAATAGTTTGGAAATACTATGCTTTGGTAAAGTTAGCAGACGGTTAATTTCATGCGAAAGGATAAAGTATTTTTTTTTATTATTTTATACAGCAGTAGATTTTTTTATCTTAGCTCATTTTTGGGGATGTTCTGGGTAGGAAAAAGGTATATATATCTATACATATATATATACCTTTAATACATACATATATATATATATATATATATATGTTATGGTTAAGGTTTTCACGGGTGTAAGATGTAAAACACTTTTCTCGGTTTACCCGCGTAACGTAGTCCTGAGAAGGACTTTTTAACTCCTGACGTTTCGGACAGATCACACTGTCCATCTTCAGAGGCCTTATGTCTTTAGCTTTTGTCTCAAACTGATAGCTTTCGCATGTCTGTTCGGTCCAGAATCCAAGACTTAAGTGAGTGCAAATCAATTCCTATGGCTAGAACGGAGTACCCGGGTTGATTGTGATTTATGGTGCTGGGGGTAGGAGGTGGGACCGGCAGTCTCAGGCGGTTTACATGTAGAGACCTGATTGGTTAGGCTAATTGTGGGTACTTCTCCAAAAACGGCATTTCCAAAATTATCAGAAGTACCCACAATTAGCCTAACCAATCAGGTCTCTACATGTAAACCGCCTGAGACTGCCGGTCCCACCTCCTACCCCCAGCACCATAAATCACAATCAACCCGGGTACTCCGTTCTAGCCATAGGAATTGATTTGCACTCACTTAAGTCTTGGATTCTGGACCGAACAGACATGCGAAAGCTATCAGTTTGAGACAAAAGCTAAAGACATAAGGCCTCTGAAGATGGACAGTGTGATCTGTCCGAAACGTCAGGAGTTAAAAAGTCCTTCTCAGGACTACGTTACGCGGGTAAACCGATAAAAGTGTTTTACATATATATATATATATATACATATATATACAGGGTGTAACAGGACGTACCCGAGGGATTTTAACCATCGATTCCTGACATTATTTGGAGTAAAAAATTTAAATGAAATGTTGGTGTCCAGTGATGTTTTTGAAGTTTTTTGTTTTATTTATTTTTTCTACAATAACATTAAAAAATGGTAGGTGTTGGACAGTTGGAGGCGGGGTGAAGGGTTGGTCGGTTACCCGGCTGAGTGACAAATGACAATGAGCGGAAGAAATTTGAGGAAAAAAAATAATAATGTCATCAAATAAGTCATCGGAAACCAAAAGTTCATTTACATTTTTTACTCCAAATATGCTCAGGAATCGCTGGTTAAAATCCCTCGGGTACGTCCTGTTACACAGTTACACCCTGTATAATAAAGGTATTAGAGGGGTGGATAGGAACCTGGGGTCAGTGTCTCCAGGAGTGACGGATGTATAAATACATTCCTCCTACTGCGGTGCAAGGCAATGTTCCGAGAGAGTCCGTTGGAGAATATCCCTAAACAAGTCTCTCCCAATCCGGCCTTCCACGCACCTAGTGGGAAGATGCATCCACCGCCAAGATCCAGACAAACCTCTCCCCATGGACCCGGACTCCTCTGCTAAGTCACCAAACGTAGCAAATCATTTGGGATGACCTATGGCAGGGGTGTTGGTTGTCAATAAATGTTTCCCGGGGTGGCGAGTTAAATTAATAGTAATGCCGACTCAGTGTGATTAATTAATTTGTTGATTTTATGTTCCTCTCTTACTAACTAATTAACCATCACGCCGTTTCCCCGGACGGGATGGGTAGATAGAGAAGACAGACTGCCAAAAAACTTGGTCTTGGCATACGCCACTAGCCTCAATCACTTTCATACATCGTCTTACAGGTACTCTTCTATTACTCTGACTCTTGACATGGCCCAACTCAAGTGTCCGGTTCACCTGATCGTGCCATGTCTTCCTCGAGCGTACCCGGTTTCTTTTATCATTCACATTTGCTTCATATGTACTCCTTACACTCTCATTACTTTCTTCATCCATTCTTTTTTAGGGCTCCAGACCAGAGGTGACTGCCAAATTCAATAGTGGGGAGCGCGTGCACTTATATAATAGTCTGTGATGAAAAAATTAATATTCATCTCATAGTCATGATGTTTCATCTATATATATAAAAATCAAAATATGTTTGTTTTTGGGTTTGTATCTATGGGGCCTATGTGTTGCCAAACTATTCATCCGATTGCGATGAAACTCTTGGGATTGCGCATGCCCGCGATGGTTTCTATATACAATAGTGAGCTTTGACATTATGAAATTACGCGTTGCTAAACCGTTCATCCGATTGCAATGAAAATTTGGTGATTTGATGCAGGGGTAGTGGAGGGAGGGGTGGTGGGATGGGAGGGGGGAGGAGGGCAGAGGGGGGGGGGAGGTGGAGAAGGCGGAATGGGAACCCCCCTTACACCATGCGATCGAAATCTTGTAATTTATAAAAACACCTCATTTTAGTTATATCGATAAAATTGTGGAAAGCGTGGTCAACGGCAGTCTCGATGAGACGTGTCTGTTTTGTGAAATAACCGTTTTTGGTTAGGCATTAGACTGATTAGTACGTGTGTTGTTTAAGTAAGGTAAAAAAATCATGTTTGTGCTGAGAGCTCTATTCCGCAGTTTTATCATCCATTCCTGACAACTTGACATTTATGTGACTTTTAGGAAATACAATATTATTGATGTGGCCAGGGAACGACTCTTGAATCATATCTGCTTATAAATGCTTTCAAATCAGTCTTGAAATTAAATCTGTCCCCAAAATTAAACGCACGACTTTAATCAAAAGTCAAAAATAATGATAATGTAAAATTAATGGTATTTTTATCATATTGAATCTGTCTGGTATGAGTAACAAAGAATGGAAATGAAACTAAAAATAAAACATATTTTTAGTTCTTACATCGTTTCAATTGGCAACGCGTCGGGATCAATTCTTTGGCTGGCTAAGTCCTCCATAATGACGCGAGTAACATTTCTGCTTACTGCGATGGTAGTAAGAGGTTTTCAAATATTCTCAGATTATTCGTAACCGCGGAATGTCTGTCTTTCTTTAAAAAAAAAGGGTTATAGACTCCTACATCGCCTTTACGTACATAGCACACACTTCATCAAAATCTTGACTGATGATAAGTGTAATGCTGTCCGAAACATTGTCCAAAGATGGATGTAGCGCAACACGGCGTAATAATGCAAAAATAAATCACGATAAGAAAAGGAAATTTGACTTAATTCTCACAGACTTTAGGTAGGTACGTCTAGATTATGTCTTTATTATTATTACTGAACTGTATCTCAGAACCACGTTATTTGAATTTTAATTAAAAATTAATATTAATTAAAGTAACAAATGTACCTTGAAAATTATAACTCTCCAAAATAAAATATCTAGAAATTGTTAAATAGTTAATGCCCAAGAAATACAGAAAACTATGTTATTTGATTCAAAGACTTTTGTTCTTTGAAATCACAGTGGCACATGCTAGATATAAGATATAATTATAATTCGCTAGCAAGATTTTGTTTAGCGAGCTCTCGCAAAAGGAATGACTTCATTCTCTCTGATCGGTTATGTTCGGCACACGTCGTAACCGACACCATGTGACCCCAACATAGCATAAACGACAAAACAATTATATAACTAATATTTCGAAATATTGCAGTTAAATTCTCAGTTGCAACCGTTACCTTTTTATTTTTCTGTGTCTTGATGTGTTTCTGATGTTTTGTTTAGATTTATTATATTTAGTAATCTATGATATAAAAATGAACCGCTGAATGTGTTTTTTTTTTTTTTTTTAAATAATCGCAGACGGTTTACATATATATAGTTCCCGAGAGCACTTAGGCCATAGACCCATTGTACTATCTCCCATTTTACCTCATTCCTTTGACAGTAACCCAGTCCCTTTTATAAAGTTAAATGTGTTGGTAAGCGCAAATCTCGAGAGCGGCTGAACCGATTTTGCTAATTCTTTTTTTAGAATATTCCTTGAAGTACGAGGATGGTTCTTACGGAGAGAAAAAATAACAAAATTGCGCAGAAAATTGGATAATTTCAGAAAATCTATTACTAACCTAAACGACTATCGCACTTTTGACAGTACGCGTGTTTGAGAATGACATTTTGTAAAACAATGATATTTAAATCAGGATTCTGTTTTTCAAAATCTTCAAGTAGATAAATTTATAGTAGGTACTCCCCTAATAGTTTGAAAGGAATCAATAATTTTAGATATTTTAAATAGGTACCTATGTTAGGTACCAAATTTAATATACATGAAAAATGGAAATTTGAATAAAAATTGTAAAAGGTGGCACGCGGGCTGTTTAAAAATTGAATTTACTGGGATTGAATATATGGAATGCGGGAAGAGGTTTGGCGGGACGAGGGAGCGGGAAAGGGAAGAGGGAAGGCGGGGAAGGTGGAAGGGGAACGCGGGAGGGGAAGGGGACGTGTGAGGGGGGAGGGGAACTCGGGAGGAGGGTTCGCGGGACGGGGGAAGAAGGGGGAGTGGAGTGGTGAGAGGGAAGGTGGAGGTGACGGAGTGGGAACGCGAGAGGGGAGGACGCAGGAGAAGAAGGGGAGGAGGAAGGGGAACCGGACGAATGGGAAAGGATACTCAGGGAGAAACAATTTCTTTATTAAATGGCATAGCAACGCATGCCGGGACCAGCTAGTATCTAATAATAATAATCTTTATTACGGAGTGTGTGGAGGTAAGTGTGATCCCACATATCCCATAGAGTAAAAGCACAAAATGACATACAGGGATTCAAGTAAAATCATATTTATAAAAATTAAGATAAAAAAAGTTAAAAAAAAAACAAATACAAAGAAACAGAGGTATAAAAGAAACGAGTATAGTCTCAAAAGATAAAAAAATATTAGTATTATATTCTTCTTCGATAAAATGATACAAAATCATAATCTACGTAGAACATACAGGACCTAAAAATAAAATAACTAGATTCATACCTAAGATGCGCAATGCGGATTTTGAACCTGGGACTTTTAAGCGTCCAGTCAATAACTCTCCCCTTTGGCCAAGGTGCTTTTCATTCCACTTTTGCAAACATTGATGGATAGCCAAGCTCGCGAGAATAGAATATTCGTTTATGCAAACAAAAGGCGAACTGAACTTATAACTTGTCGTCAGCAATTAATAACGATCAGTAGAATATCTCCGATGTTTGATTTGGCAGAATTTTGCCGTAGTAAGGCTTATTGTTTAGTTTTGTTGATTAATGATTTTCATATATTTAATCTGTTGATATTATGATTAATTGTGCTCTTTAGATAATAATTAGTATTAAGTAAGTAATCAAACAGTGTGAAAGCTTTCTTCATTTTAAAAAGTACTTTTCGATGGTGCCAAATCAATACACAAAAAAATGAATGTTTCTTTTTGTGTCCCTTATTATTTCCTATACCATTCATTGAATAATGTGACTTTATCGAAAAAAAATGATTTTTCAGAAAATTTTTAATACACCTTAAAATAATAAATACAGCTTTGTTAATGAAAACACGTCAAAACACCGTAACAAATTCTTTGATGTTTGTCAAAAAGAATCTTCAAAGGTATCCAATTATTTTAACAATGATATTATTATGCTTTTAAAAAATGAACAATTATATTTAATTTGCTCAACCGAAGCATCAATCAAAGGATTAAAAACACGAACATTTAAAAAAAAATACATGAAATATTCTACCTATTTGAAGATGTAATTTGAGTTCAAATGGACACTTTTTGTATTATTTTAAACTCTTTCAGCATGCTTCAAAAGGTCTACAAAGACGGTGTAAATAAAACTAATTAATGTACAGCTTTTTAACCCTAGAAAGATAACCTACGCCTCAGAGGCGCCCGCGACGGTAAGAAAACGCTGTCTCTTTCTAATAAGTACGCGCATCTAGCTGTCCTTTTTTGTTAGCTCAGTCGTCAGTACACAGCGTCGCGGGACGGCCGTTTTTACGCGGTATGTACCAGATTTTTGCAGTTATGACTAGGTAATGCGCTCCGAAGGCGCACGGTTATCTTTTGAGTGACTTTTAGTAAAAGTATAAATCTGTTTACATGTTGATTATAGGTATTTTTTTTTGGTTTTTTGGCATGAAATTTTTTTACCTTCATCATGACGAGCCGAAGAATACTATCGGATGATGCAATATTGAGATTTATGGCTGAAGAAGAAGAGAACGAGCATGATGGACATCAGGAAAGTGGCAGTGAAATAGAAGATCATGCGAGTGATGATGAAATGCAGAGTGACTATGAAGATGAGTTCATCGATGATGAGGTGCCAGAAGAATTGTATGATACACAAAAAGATATTATAACTCCACCAGTATCTTTAGAGCCTGGAAAAGGCGGGGTGGACACATTCGATCAAATGTGTTCCTCAATGTCATGCTATGCTTTATGGCATACTGAACATGGCATTCGTCAATTCTTATGTCATATACTGTCACAACGTTCTAGTGAAAAATGAAAAGCCTCTAAATAGAAGGGCATATTTATATAAAAAAACTTAAGCACTCAGTTATCTGAACCGTGGATGACGGAAAGACTCGAAACTTCTACTTTGCTCAAGCGTGTGCGAGACAATATCACCAATATACTTCCGAAATCAGATGTGCAGAGCTCTAAAGATAATGAAAAAGAACCTCCAGCCAAGAAAAGACGGTATTGCAGCTTTTGCTTAAGTAAAAAAAAAAGAATGTCAAAGAAGACTTGCGCCAAATGCAAAAAAACAGTTTACAAAAAAGATGTTTGCTTTGAATGCCTCTAAACCAAATTTTTAGCGAAATAATTATAGTTTTGACTGATTATTTTATAGTTGATTAGTAAATTAAAATAGTTTAATTAGTTTTATAAAAAAAAGATATAAATTTGTGATAACAGAAAAGGGTTAATTTTATTGATTTTTTCTAGAGGTTTTTTGATTTAAGTTTAATGTTTAAAACAAATAAATAATTTCAATAAAAAAGTTTTTATTATTATTAGTTCATTAACCACACATAAAAAAATCACCTAAATAAATATATTACGTAGGTATTTAATTAAAAAAAATCATTAATATATTATGCGCCTCTGCGGCGTATGGTTATTTTTTATGTACGGCAGAATAAGGTTATCTTTCTAGGGTTAAATTTGTGTTGACCTAGACATATTTGGCAGCCTTCTTTCTAGACTTTTAGATGTTTTAGCCCTTGTTTTGCTAGCTTGTTATTTTCGTGAGTTTAAACGGGGTTTCGCGATTGTTTTGGTTAAATTTTTCTAATTTTCCTTCTGCGTTTATTTTTCAATGTAACCTGTGTTTATTTTAATTAGCTTATTATTGTGCTTCTAATTTATTCTCAAAATTCTCGTTTTAAAGTCTTAATGTTATTTATTTTGATTTATGATGGAATCGATTTGCTACCACGCTATTCAAATTGGCGACTTATTTTCATAAATATAGGAATAAACCCTATTCCGCTGTAGAAGGAATCTTCTTATCGTTAGCTGGGAACAAATTGAACATTCTGCGAAATAGTACCAGGTGATTCGAGAATATTGATAATTTTACTCATATTTCAGAATAATTGAAATTAAATAATGCCCTTAGTTTAACGGATTACATTTATTAATTTGTTTATTGCGACTACCTCGGTTGAACACATTTTTCAAAATTGTATGATTCACCTCTGGAAAATATTTCTCTTTTCTTCCTGGTTTACAACCAACAACCAAAAAGCAATTAATTTTTCTTTTAGATTATTCCCAAATTTACAATTAATGGATAATGATTTTAAATTAACTACAAAATTTTAAATTGATTAATTATCAGATTGTTTTGATACATAAAATTGCAATCTCTCATCCAAAATCATTTAGACAATCATAACATTTTGAAGTTATTGAAATTACATCCTCTATTCTTACATTAGTAACTTTTAAGTAACAGTTACATTAGTAACTTTTAAGCCGACCTTAAAGTTGTCACGGATTTCGCTACGCAAACATATGGCTCCCAAAACTCTCGTCTTCGAAAAAAGGAACAGAAAGAATCTTCCTCTAGATACGTTGCTCCAATCTCCAATTCTCTCATCCTTGGTATTTTGTCTTGCATCACTAATCCTTGTTGTCCATCACTAACCTAGTTCTGATGGCTTCCAAAACCACTCCGTTGGCTTGCTCGTGAAGCTCTGATACTTCCTTGATCCTTTCCCTTGACTCCACGCTTTTACTTCTATCTTCACCATTCCGTGGTTCGGTTGTTAGTGATCTGGATCTCCACGCCTTCCCATGCAGTTCCCATTCTGCTAACCTAACTCCTGGAATCTGTGATTAATTTTCCGATTAGTCTGGTCGAAAAATTGTTACAATATCGGGTGCGGTACTTCAATCTTACTCGCTGTTTTTGTAATCTTGCGCGTCGAGATTGTTCTTTTAAATCGGCTGCTCTTCACCACCTGGCTAATTTTAAAATCCTATATAGGCTGCGCCACTGTTATATTTGTGTTAAAGAATAATTGAGATAAAAGGTATGTAGTAGTATATACATATGTAGGACAGAAGCACCTCAGAAAGGTCATTAACCCATCTGCTTGGTTCAATATGTTTACACCTCATAATCCGGAAGCCTCAGTTTCGCGCGAAAAATCAGAAACCGTCACTTTGGATCAAGATTGTAAAATATCTAGGCAAGATAGCATTCATATTTCAGAGACAATAAGAAGCATTATTTCGTTCTCTTTCTGGTTAAAAGAAAAATACATATGTTTGCATTAGAGGAAGAGAGGTATATAGCTTTTAAAATGTAAGTTCGCTCGGGACGTTTTTGGTCTTACGAAAATATAACGCGATTACGCGTTTTGGGATGTATTTATTCCTAAACAAGCAAACGGGGAGTGATGATAAAAAAATATAAAAAACGGTTAAATAGGTTAAGTTAGGTTAAGGTTACCGGCCATTTTAAAATTATTTTTTCATAGCTTTTAATGACCTTTCTGAGGTGTTTCTGAGTTGGTTTCATTCTGAGTTGGCATGGAACCGTAGGACGTATATATACTAGAGTAGAATATATGTAGGACGTATGTATACTATATATGATGCATATATACTAGGTACTATATATGTAGGACATAGTATGAAGGACTATGCCACGCAATGCAAACACCAGTTACCTTTATGTTTTAATCCTTTGTTACTAAGTATACATATCCTATTTTTTTTATTAAGTACGCTAAATAATAAAAAATTATTATGTTTTAGTGTTTTTTTATTATTTCTCTTCTTTTAATTTCCTCCATTTTCTTTTTGTTCGTACAATATGTACGAACGTACACAACACGAACGTAGGTTCGTTCGTATTATATGTTTAATAATATGTTCATACTCATCCTAATTTGACTGTCCTAAAACGGGAATCCTCTTAGTTGGGCAGCCAAAACATTTTATAAATAATGTAAAATCTTGTACTAAAAAAAACAAAACCAAAAATGCTTAGGCCTTATACATTCTACTGTCTTACTAATATTATAAAGGCGAAAGTTTGTATGGATGTATGTTTGTTACTCTTTCACGCGAAAACTACTGAATGGATTTGAATGAAACTTTACAATAATATAGCTCATGCATCAGAATAGGCTACAGGCTATCCTACTATCCTACTAATATTATAAAGGAGAACGTTTGTATGGATGTATGTTTGTTACTCTTTCACGCGAAAACTACTGAATGGATTTTAACGAAACTTTACAATAATATAGCTCATATATCAGAATAGGCTACAGGCTATCCTACTATCCTACTAATATTATAAAGAAGAAAGTTTGTATGGATGTATGTTTGTTACTCTTTCACGCAAAAAATACTGAATGGATTTTAACTAAACTTTACAATAATATAGCTCATACATCAGAATACGCTACAGGCTATAGCTTAGAGCTCTGGCATTATGATATTTATATACAAAAATTGCAATAGGTGGCACGCGAGCTGTTTGAAAAATCTCCCATCTTAACAGACGGATTGCAATCTTTAGAGCACAGGCGTCGGGTGGGAATGCTATCCTTGTTCTACCGGTATTACAATGGAAGATTCTCCGAGGAACTAGCATCATTGATCCCTTGGGCACCGGTGCATAGTCGGGAAACACGCCAAACGCGTGCCCAACATTTGTACACGGTTGACATTTGCCACACGAGAACGGGTCGTTTCTTCGACTCGTTCTTGTGTTCAACAGCTCGGCTGTGGAATGATTTGCCGGCCTCTGTGTTTCCTCCTTCCTACAACATGGGTTTCTTTAAGACCAATGTTCATTCCTTCCTCTCCTCAAAAAGACCCTCCACACAGCATCCCAGATGACATAGGCCCTGAGGGAAATTATTTTCCTCAGGGCCTCCTGCGTGGAGTTAACGTAAAAAAAAAATTAATGAAGCGGGTATGGAGGGGGGGGTGACGGGGGATAGGATGTGGGGGCGGGCGGAGGGAGGGAGGGGGCATGGGGGAGGGCGGATGGTGGAGGGGGAGGGTGAGGGATGAGGGGGATTAGTGAGTGGTGGGGGTGGAGGGAGAGGGGTGATAGGGGGCGGGGGAGAGGAGGAGGGGGGGGGGAATGGAGTGGGGATAGGGAAGGTGGACGCCCCTAATATTATGCGAGCGAAGCCGGGGGCAAAAACTAATAAATAAATAAGTGCAGTACTACTTTAACATGAAAAAACATTTACGATAGAATTTAAAAAAACATATTTTTTGGCTAAATTTAATGGAACAACAAAAATCAATTGCCCAAAATTAAAAGTAGGTTTTTTTAATATGTTCTTTAGATATTATTTCAGAATGATAAAATCAACGGCATTTTTTTATTTAGAAAATTTCCTTATGCGGCGCTTTGTTTTTAGCGTTCCACAATTGTTTTATCAAATACTAGCGAATACCCGGCGTGCGTTGCAATGCCACTGAAAGGAAGAAAGTGTTTGTGTTTTAATTCTGTCCCCTTCACCTCCCGCGTTCCCCTTCCTCCTTCACCAGCGTCCCCTGCGATATCCTACTCTCCTTCGATTCCTTCCCCTCCTTGATTCCTCTCCCCCTCCCGCCTTCCCTCCCTGCCACTAAACTATATGAACTCCTGTTTCTAACAATTCGAGTGCCACCCTCTTTCCCTCCCTGCCGCTAAACTATATGAAATACACACATTCTTCAAACAACTCGTGCGTCCCTGTCGCAATTTTTTTATAGAAATTTCGATAGAATATATGTAAAGAAAACCACTTATGAGTGCTTTCCTTAAGCTTGTATTTGCTGCGTCACTGAGTAAGTACTGAGTAAGTACTGAGCTAGTTAGTGGCCCACTAGATGTCAGAACAAATGAATCGAGTTAGGAAAATATAACTGTAAGAATTATTGGATTAACAATTCCTGAAAATATTATCTTAATTATTTATTATTTATTAAAGAAACCTAAAATAAGGGCTTTAAATGTTGTTTCTTTTGTTTTTATAGAGAAACGCAATTACGCCTTTGTTTTATTCAAGAATATAAAAAATCATTATATATATAATATAGAAACCTTCGCAGAAGTGCGCATAACACACCAAATTCATTGTAATCAGATGAATAGTAATAGAAATAATTTCATAATGCCAGAGCTCACTAGCATGTATCAAAATGATCGCAAGCATGTGCACACAATCGGATGAGCGGTTTAGAAACGCATATGGGACAGACAAAGAAAAAATCATTTTTACATATAAAGAATAAAGTTAAAGTGAGTACGAAAATATTTTTGAAAACATTGTTTATTCAGATCACTCTGTACTTTTTCCACAGACCTCGTTCTGTATCGGATTATCGGAATAGGTTGCAAATTATTGCCTTCGATGCCTTGAAATGGAGGGATTTACCAACGGGAATCTACGGCTAACTGGAAAGTCTGATAAAAACTCCAAGTTTTAAAATACTGTGTGAAATAGTCTAAGATCAAGATGTTTCGATGTAATCTATCTATCTATCTATCTATCTATCTATCTATATTAATAAAAATGAATCGCCGAAATGTATGTACGCGCATAACTACCGAACGACTGCACCAAATTGGATAATTATTTTTTTTGTGTGTTCGTTATTATCAGGACAAGGTTTGTATAAAACTACTGGTGAGTTCTGGCGTTATGAAATTTGTATAAAAAAATTGCAATAGGTGGCACGCGAGCTGTTTGAAAACTGAATATACCGAGACTTAAAGTATGGATCGTGGGAGGGAGGGTGGTTCGCGGGACGGGGAAGGGGGGAGTGGAGTGGGGAGAGGGAAGGGGGAGGTAGGAACGCAAAAGGGGAAGGGGACGTGGGAGAAGAAGGGGAGGCGGAAGGGGAACGGCACGAATGGGAAAGGACACGCAGGGAGATATAATTTCTTTATTAAGTGGCATGGCAACGCATGCCGGGAACCAGCTAGTATAATAATAAAACTAGATAGTTAATCGAATATGAATGATATAAGTAGGTACAACACAATAATATGTAGTTTCACCATACATAAAATTATACAATGGATTTTAAAAATCCACATCTACAGAAGAAGTAAGTAGGAGCTATGAGAGTATTTAGATCGCGAAGTTTGATAACTTTGTTATTAGTATTATAAAATTTAACTTGATCAGTTTGTTTTTTAAAGCATGTTTGTAATTAGCAAACCTATTACGTCTGACTGCGTGCTTTACAGCACCAAATTAATAATAAGAGCTCGTTCACATTGAGCATATAAATATAAAAGATCATAGCATGCCACATATCGCTCTCCATACAATCCCTTCAGACCGTTCACACCTGAGCGCTTTATGCGCACATCAACCATAGACAATGCACATCTTACGCCGTAACCGCTCCTGAGGCGATATGCCAACAGTTAAGCGCCCCCCACTCCGACGAAAACAGGAGAGGGGGTAATTTTAATTACGGAGCTGCCAAGACCGGTGGGTGACAGATGACAAGTTCATAGATTCAGTACAAAAAATACGCACTCCGTGGCTGCTCGCTAATTCAACTGACCCTCTTCTACCATAGGAAGAAATATTTTATCTGCGCCGTGTGACCGGCACGAAACATAAGCGCTCGCGGTTCAACAGATACCTGCTCGCGGTTATATTAGATGTCTGAACGTAACTTAATGTATATCGAAACAGCTTTGAGACTACTCAATATATCCCAAGGTCCTGTTCAAAATATTGTCTTCCCCTTTTTTCCTCTTATCTCCTTACAAAGCCTTAAGTGAAAAGCGGAAGAAAAAAATATCACTAAATACTACCCACCAATGCCAGTTCTATAATATTATTTGTACTTACTTGTGAAAGTACAGCATTTATTAGTTAAAATCCTTGTGACGATAACATCAGTTCTATAATATTATTTGTACATACTTGTGAAAGTACAGCATTTATTAGTTGAAATCCTTATCACGTTAACACCAGTTATTGAAACTCTTGCAAAATCTGTTAATTTAAATGTTATTTTTAATGTTAATCAACCGGGTAAACTTAATTGACCAGTGGATGAAAGAAAAAATCATTAAATATTCGAAGGTAAGGCTTTATCCCGTCTCTCTTGTTTCCCAGTGCTAAAAACGCAATCGGATGCTCTTTGTTTGTCACGTTACGTTGTTATTTCATAGTCTACATAACTACCAATCAGGCAGTAGACACCTAGATTATTATTTATTTATTATATTTTTAATTATTATTTGGTTAATTAATAATGTATATACAGGGTGTCCGGGGGTAAAGTGCATTAACTACGGGAGGTGATTCTACATGATATTATAAGTAAAAAAGATAAATAACTTTTTTCGAAATTCCAACTTAAAGGGGTAGTATTTTGGTAAAAAGATAAAATTAGACCGGCGTGCGCTGCCAGCTTTATTATTTTCCGCTATTACGATACGGGCCAATCACCACCATACAATGTTGCCACGATCGTGCCCGGCAGGCTCTCGGCAAGTAAGATCGTACCTCACACTATGGATTTTTATTAGGTAGATCTTTTTGTATGGGAAAAAAATGTTTAAATTTCGAAACAAGTTTTTAATCTTTTTTACTCCTACCATCATGTAGAATCACCTCCCGAAGTTAATGCACTTTACCCTCGGACATCCTGTATATTTATTATATTTGCCATCAATCAATCATTTCAATTTGGGAGGCGGGAATGGGTACCGCCGCCCCGGGAACCTTTATAGGATAACCAACACCTCTGCCATAGGTCACCCCAAGTGGTTCGCTACGTTTGGTGATTTAGCAGGGGTGCCCGGGTTCATGGGGTGAGGTTTGTCTAGGTCTTGGAGGCGGATGACCAGGACATACTGGTCATCCGCCTCCCAGAACTCTCCTCTACTTCCTTTCCTTAAAAAAACCCTCCACACAGCATCCTCAAAAATGACATAGGCCCTGAGGGAAATTATTTTCCTCAGGGCCTCCTGTGTGGAGCTCATGTAAAAAAAAAAAAACAAATCAGCCTGATTGTAAATTTTAAATTGAATGGCGTTGTGTTTTTTTACATTTTTTGAATTTTTGAAGCAGTCAGTAAGTACCTAAGATCAAAACATGTCGAGAATTACAATGGTTCCACAAACCGGGGTTACTTTGAACCATTTTTTAAGGAATTTTACAAAAAAATTGATTTATTTTTATGATATGATAGGATATGAGTAGGTATGTTATTGATAAAATTGTAAAATTATGTGACATATGAACAAAATCTTTTTGTAGTTTTGAGTTTTTTTTTTTTTTTGTTTTTTTCATTTTTTATATAAAAAAAAACTATCTAACTATCACGCCGTTTCCCCGCAGGGGTAGGCAGAGAGGACAGACCGCCAAACATCCCGGTCTTGGCACACATTCCTTGCCTTGTTTACCATACAACGTCTCATACATTCTCTTCTATTATTCTGACTCTTGACATGGCCCGACTCAAGTATCTGATTCACTTGGTCGTGCCATGACTTCTTCTACCATTCACATTTGCGTCATATATCCTCCTTACACTCCTTTTTTTATTATTCCAACAAAAACATAGTTTAGTAAAAATATAATTTAAACAATTTATCGGTAGTCCCGCGAAGCTGCCACATGGCTGCTTGTCTGCAGGTTCTACCTCAATATATACTCGTCAATATTAGAAGTGAAAAATAATATGTGTAATTTCAAAAACGTAAAGGAAATTGAAGACCTCTGTTAAAAGATTTAATATTACAAATATTTAAAGAAAACGTAATAAAAAAAAAAAAACATAACAACCGATGGGATAATAGTGTACTTAATAGTTGAAAAATTAGTTAAAGTTTTTATGAAAGGTTGACTTTTAATAACTTTTGCATTTTCTTACTATCTCATAGGTGCCCCACGGTTGAATTTTGCAGCCACATCTGGTCAAGAGCCCTAAAATATCTAAAAAAAAACTTCGACTCTGTGCAGAAACGGGCGGTCCATTTGATAGATTCTCCCATCTTAACCAACGGATTGCAATCTTTAGTTTTAATCAATGGAAGATGCTCCGAGGAACTAGCGTCGTTGATCACTTCGGCACCGGTGCATAGTCGGGAAATAAGCCAAATGCGCTCCCGTCAAATATACACGGGTTACATTATTTGTCACATAAGAACGGGTAGCATCTTCCACTCGTTCTTGAGTTCAACAACACGACTGTGGAATGATTTGTCGGCCTATGTGTTTCTTCCTTCCTAAAACATGGGTCTCTTCAAGACCAATGTTAATTCCTTCCTCTTCTCAAAAATACCCTTAACACAGCATCTCAGATGACACAGGCCCAGAGGGTAATTATTTTCCTCAGGGCCTCCTGTGTGAAGCTAAGGCAAAAAAAACAGGATACTCCTAAATAATTTAAGGTGTGGAGGTCGAACAAGGACACCGTTCTGCAGTCTCACGGTGATCCGATTGGTCCCCCAGGCACCAATAGGATTCAAGCCTTTTCTCGAGCTACTCTCGCGCGCTGCAGCAAATATTATTCAAACCATTCTACCTTAAACGTCAATACACAGCCCTGTAAATAGTGTTTGTTCGCTCTCCACATTACAATTGTTCATATTTAAATATTAAATTGTGGTGCGTTATGTTTGTTTGTAATTTGTTAAAATAAACTGTTTACTGAATTGTAACTACGATGTACTTAGTTGATTTACCACACACATTAAACATAACCCCCATAAAGGCCGTAAATAAAATACATTCCCATTAAGAAAGTTTCCCCGTGAGATGCCAAGTAGCCCCAGTTTTAGGTTCGTTATAAAATAATAAACGGCTCAAACACGAATAACAATATTAGAATCTGCGGTGAAAAAATCACGTTCCAATTTTATCTTGTTAAATAAAAATCGAAAAATCCAAACCTCAAATCCAGACATCAAAATTTGAATATACAAATACCTTCTGTACGAATCCGAAACAGACGTAAAATTTGAATGAAAATAGAGTTTGCAAGGGAAAATATCTCTTAATGACTTCTCTCCACGGTGTTGGTCGCTCTAATCCCATCTGTTTTGATTTTTCACTTCTAAACGAGTTTTGTGTATGGTTTAAAAATGAAACGCTCGACCAATTATATCGAGACCAATTATACAAAACAGTGGAGGGAAAAAAATATTTTTGTTTTAATTTCACGTGCAAAAAACACAGTGGCGTTTGTATTAAAATCTGTTTTTTGGTGTCTCAAGAAATGTGATTGTAATTTCATTATTATCACTCTGCTTGATTTCTGTTATAACATAGTTACAGCAAACATTCAAAGCTCATCCCTATATTTTACAAAAATATTAATGAAAAAAGTATGATATAATAAAGGAATGCCATATAGGAATCAATTACAATCCTATTAAATTAATTTTTTCATTAAATATTAAATATTTTATTTATTTATTTAATTCTATATTATAAAGGTGAAAGTTTGGATGGATGTATGGATGTATATATTTTTTACTCTTGCAAGCAAAAACTACTGAATGGATTTTAAAAATTCTTTCACTAATAGAAAGCTACATCATTTGCGAGTACTATAGGCTATATAAAGTGGTATAATAATAATAATAATATAAGTTTATTCCAGAATGTATGCAGGGGAAGTGCAATGCAATACATTCCATAATGTAAACAAAAAAAGATAAATAATCAGTTAAGGAAAAAAGTAAATAACAACACATAAATTAAATAAAATAAACGAATAAGCATGAAAAATGAAACTGAGAAAAAAAATAAATTATGTATGTATCGAACACTAAAATGAATGTAAATAGCCGTTTACGGAGGGTATTTCATCGTCTCACGTCTCCAGAGGGTCATCAGGGGAGATTCCATCCAGGCAGTCATGGCGGTGATGATCGCATTCTTCGAATGGCGCAGTCTGCGCCATAAACTTCCCATGCGGTGGCGGAGAAATGCCCGGAAAGTATGTACTCGTCCCTCCAGGAATATTTCCGTAGCACTGCAGTATCTCGGTAGGCGGAAAAGTTGGCGATAAGCGTTATTGTAAGCAACCTTTAACTTATGCTCTGGCGTTATTAAATTATTTATTATACGTTTATTGTCCAGACGAAAAGCAAAGCGTTGCTAAGTAATTGTTTGACGTGGGCTGTCATTTGTTATTTGGGGGGCGGGGTGGGGGGTGGGGGGGGGGGGGGGGATGAGTGGCACGTGCAAAACCGGGGGCAAATTAGGGCTAGTATTAAATTAAATTAATTATGTACGGCATGTACGTATTGCAAATGGTGAATACTTTTTAATTAGATTTATTATTTCGTAAATTCGATGCAAATTGACTTCGTGGCGTCATTTTTAATTAAATTAAAACAAATCACTTTTCAAAATGTTAATCTTATCCTTACGAGGAAACCTTTCGTTTTTAAACACGTCGATAATTGAAAAAGTAGTGTTTTACAGAGTGATTTGTTTTCAAATTTTTATTAGAAAAATTCACCTTTTATAACATTTGAAGGTTATTCCCATCAATGTACATAAAACACACAGAGTTCCTTATTCTGTTTATGAACTATAATTAATTTATTGTCTTTAAAGGAAGTCTGTATTATTTTTGTCCCATTTTTGTTACGTTGGGTTAGGTTTTAGTAGATATTTTGTTGGGGAATATTTTCTCTATAATTTGTTAGGGATATTTTGTCGCGGGTTGAAAAGTCACGGAAACGAATTGCGCACTCTGATTTTTTTAATTCTAGGTGATAAATTTGTAAACATACAAAAAATGACAACGAAGTTTCTTGTGTCCAGCAAAATCCAGTTATAATTATTATTTAACAAAGTAAGCGCCTTTAATTTAGTCTAATCTCATGAAACAGGCGGTACACGGACAAAGAAGGCCGCCGCTGCAATCTTCCTTTATCCACTACTTGTTATCTGATTAAATTTTTAATTAACAAGCTTCGTTAAAACCCCTCAAATAAGAGGACGAGAATTCTTGCCTAATTTTTCACCTCCCGCTAGCAGCTTCTTTGCGGGTAAAATTATATTATAAAATTTTCCCCGGGGCTGAAGGGAGAGATAAATGTAGGCAATTAAAAAGATTTATATTTTATTATACCGGGTGATTAGTCAGAAATTATAAATTATAATATGAAAGATGGGAAGTTTTTGTTATGATTACTTATTCAAGTCGTTATGAGAGTGATTGAGTGAAAAACTTTAAAGGTTGAACCTCTGATTAAAACCTCGAAAATGGCTGGCTTGATGCTCGTAATTACTTGACGAAGGCTTGAAGGATAAGGCTCTAGACTAGCAACCCACTGTTCGCGGGTACAAATTCTGATGTGAACAAGTAAATTTGTTACCTGGGATGAGGTGGCAATGTACAAGTAGATTATTTATGAGCAAAGACTCGCATGGCAGATGTAAGTAGTAGGTTAACGATTTTAAAGAAAATAAGGTATTTTGAAGAAGAAGATAACAATAATAATCTTAACGAAAATATGAAAGAGAACAAGACACAAAAAACAGAAAAAAGACAATGGTCACAACTGGGACTCGAACCTTCTCTTCTGTTCTCTGTGTCTTGTTCTCTTTCATATTTTCGTTTAGATTATTATTCTTATCTTCTTCTTCAATAATATATATCGTTGAAGTTATGAAAGAGAGTTTTTCTTATAAAAAAATGAATATTCATTTACACTTTTATAAAAAGTCAATAGTTCCATAGGAATACTTTTATCAACACTTCAATTCTGAATGGTGGTCTTACGCCAGGGCGATACTGAGAGTATCTTCTACTCTGGAACGTGCCGCAAATATACTATATATTATTTTAAATGAATAAATTGTAAAATAACACAAATTAATCAAACAAAATTGATTTACCACGCCGGAATTCAATCCCGCGACCTTCGGTGAGCGAGTCAAGAGCCTTTTCGCTGGACGACACCGGCCGTCGTCTTAGTCATTAAAAGTGTTGATATTTTAGTTAATTTTCGTGAAGTTATGAAATGCCACTTTGTTGAGTTTTCAGCTCAAGACGTGATACATATTCCAGGTAAAAATCGAATGTAAAAAAATTGTTTAATAAAACCTTGATATTAGAAATCTCAAGCCATTTTAGTTCTCGTAATGACTGTTGACTCTCACTCTAACCTCTACCCTCTACCTCGCGTTCTATAAAAAGAGAAGAATGGCATGTACAAAGTCGTGACGTGTACGAAATGATTGCTTTCTCCACCCCTGGTATAAAGATACCAGCTTCGTCAGGAGCGTATCATTATTATTTTTTTTTTCTGGATGAAAAAAATTATTTTTTTACTATTTGCCGCACGAGAGTTTTAAATTCCAGGAGATAGGGGACAATGGCATCACAAATTTAAAGGATGTTGTGAGGCGTAAGTGGAGAGGAACAAGCTTAACCGAACAACTGCTCCTTACTGTTCGGAGCCAGTGGCTCCATGGTATCCCCAAACCGGGTATTTTGTGGGGCAGAAGGGACTGGGGAGGGAATGGAGATTTTTAATTGAAGGGATATATTATATTGCTTTACTGTTAAATATCTCGAAAGCAGTTTTTTCTGCTTAACACCTCAGGCCTCGACCGTATTATTTCAGATGGTCAAAGTGTTTCCGATTTACAAAAAAATCTAAATAAATGGAATATTTATCAACGTCAGATACGTTTTTAGATTTTCACGGCCAAAAAAGGTATTTTCGTTGTTTGTTGTTGGGGTGTTATGCCGTGTTGCGCTACCTCCTTCTTTAGCCAACGTTTCGGACAGCGTTGCAGTGTCCATCATCTGCAGATCTGGTAGATGTTTAATTGTTAGTGGTTAAATGTGTGCTTATTTATTTGGAAGTGATACCGTGTTGCCAGCTCCACTACACTTCGAGCTGATATTTCAGTATACTTAAGAATGGTTGTAGATATCAATTGCCTCCGTAATCAGGCACGCTAAAAGTAGAACTGGTTCCAAAAAACTCTTCTTCGAATCCATTTTCGCTCAATGATCGTTAATCACCGGTACAAAGTAACCGAGATAGGTAATGGCCTAGGAATCGGTTCCAATATCGCCTGTTTTTCGAGTCCACTGTCATTTAATGGTCGCTTGTCACCGATACAAAATGACAGGCAGTGGCGTTATAGCCGCGGAGGGGAACTGCAAGTTCACTAAATCGTAGTATTTATACTAGCCCGGGGCACGTTCCTTTGCGAGTTGCCGATGGAATTGGCGACATCTTTTGACGTATTCAAGAGCTATTTTTTTTGCGTTTAGCTTTGGTGTAGCCGTCAATTACCGGACACCAAGTGCTATTGAGTTTAGATCCGTAATAAGGCATGCTCTATAAGTGTTGGGTCTTTCCATGACCTCAGGAACAAATCCAAAGTAATGGCCGGTTTTAATAATTTATCAATGTATCCGAAAACTTAAAACTGTTTTTGAAAGTTGATTAAGTACGCTTTCAAAATGTACTTTCGAAATAGACATATAATTTTTGAAATATTAAAATTTTGCACGCAAACATAAAAAAGTTTTTAAAATGTCTCACTTTACGTTTTTTCTAACTAAAATTACTGATGGTGAAAAAAAAACACACATATTTTATTAACGTTTTTTTTGTCGTTCCATGTAAAAATAGTTAATAAAAAAATCCCAAAGTTTAATACATTTATTTCGAACTGTGATTCGAGGCTTTGGTTCCATAAAGGTGTAATTCTATTTCTTTTGTGGTTAGTTTTTGCATTTGAATATAAAGCGTGGTCTTTCTAACAATGTTTATATTATATTTTTTACTATGATATTAAAGGAGATACAATGATTTCTATGAGTCCTATGTGAGTTGTTTTAAAAACCGAACAAATAGATATTAAGGATCAATGAATCCAAAATGGTACCTTTACCTTGTGCGGCCCTGGGTATTTCCCTGCACTTTCAACTAACATTTGATAAATGCGGGGTCGGTACAGTGTCTTGAGTGTTTGGAGAGGTAGCCTAGAAATAAATGTCCCTTTTGTTTTTCTTCCCTGATTAAAGTGTTGGCAAACAGAGATCCGACAAAAAAGCCTTTTTCGGCATTTGCAAATACACAATATTTTTCATTTGGTATTTTTAGATCTCGCCTTTTTGTAGATTGCGTTCTAAAAATATTTATTTTATTCCTGGTTAAATTTGAGAAGCTTTTTTGCTTTCAAATTTAACCCTTATGTAGATGTAGTAGTGCTGTCATTTTGCGTAATGACAAAAAATTACATTTTTTTAATGGCGTGAAGACATGTGCATATAACCTTTCTTATTTTGAGTTTCAAGTAACTAAATAAAACTAACAATCATGCCTTTCCCCCGCAGGGGGAGAGAGGTCGGACTTCCAAATAACTCAGTCTGTCACATGCCTTGTTCACAATCATAAATCATCTCATAAATACTCTTCTATTATTCTGACTCTTGACCTGGCCCGACTCAAGTAACTGATTATTTTGACAGTACCATGTTTTCCTCGGGCGTCCTGGATTTATTTTACCATTCACATTTACATCATGTATTCTGCTTACACTCATTTCTTCGTTTATTCGGTCTACATACCCAAACATCCGAGCGTCCCTTTCTAAATCTTTCTCATTACACTTACATTAGTCTAGCATTCTATTTCTACATATTTCTCACGCGATCATTCGCCCCAGGGATCATATTTATTCAGCATTCAGTCTACTTTCATCCTTCCTCTCCCGTTTCCTTACCTCACTACCGTACATCACGATAGGTACCACCACTCCATTGTGGACTACAGGCTTTGCTTCTTTGGACAGTTTTTTGTTAGCGCCAACCGCGTTCACTCCTGTCTCAACTCTTCCACTTACTCCAAGTATTCATCATTCTCCAAGACTTTAGACTTACTTACATTCATCATTAACTCATTCTTCAGACGTACTTCATTCTTCCTGAACACAACAGTCTGTAGATCTTCCAAACTATTAGAAATCAGCACCGTATCATCGGGGTACAACGGGCTACATGCTTTCAATTTACTTCGTTACTCAATTTTGTACCCAACCCCACCTTTTTCAATTCTTGCATACAATTATCCATGACGAAGCCTTGCTTAACACCTAAAGTTTCAAGGTCGTATAAATATTTCAACTCCCTATTTCGAACAGATAATTCAAAGCGTCATTTTTTTATGGTAGAAATGACATCATGAGCTGAAAAAACGAGTGTGTTTTAGACCACACAACTGAAGTAAAACTTCTTTAGCTCCATGGAAGAGAGAAAGGAAATGAGCGCGTACTGCTCTCTCTTGCTCCTGCATTGTGATACAGACAATAGGCCTGCACTGTGTCTTAGATATACGAAACGTAACTGGCTAAGAGAGAAAGAAAATGTGTAGAAAACAGTTATATACGAAACGTAACTCTCTCTCTTTCTATCTTCACTAACTTATATCTCCCTCTCAACTACCGTTCCTCTCGCTTCTCGTAACAAGTCAAGCGTGTGTAAAGAAGTTTTACTTCAAAAGTTATTTTGACATAATTTTTCTAAATAGAAATTTTATTGTATATTCATGATCCTAGGAATTACACCGTTGAGAGCTTTTTTGCTTCAAAAACAAACAGATTTTCAGCTGGATTTTGGGAGATTCAAACAGAGGTATTTTCCTCTTATGAATTACACATTTAAAAATAGATGTCCAATATTATTACTACCAAATAAGCTGTAAATTCTGATTACATCGCAAGCATTCTTCGACAGCCCGTTATTCTATACAAACTCGTGTGCAAACCGAATCGCACGAGTTTCCTGAAAACATTGTTCAGGCGGCATTTAGCGTTACATTGCAGCCATTCAGGAAGTGTTGGAGTTATTCCACAAACGATTGGGTTACTGCACGGAATGGTGAGAATTTTGCTCACTGTGATTACAGGTTGTATGTTTTGCTCTCTGGTACTATGCAAGATAGAATCTCTTTGTCAATAAAGCGCTCAAAGTGAATTACGAATTTTTGTTGGAAAGAGTTTTAGAATAAATATTTGGTCCTTACATATGAAATTGGCGTTTTGTATGGGAGGAACATAAAGTCGATTTTTTTTTAATATAATATATTTATTTAATCAAAGTATGTACCATGGCTATCTATGCACTTTTGCCATTTCATAGGTAGTTCATCGATCCCTTTACTAAAAAAACCATTCCGACGGGAATCAATAAAATCTTTGAAGGCGGTTTGGACTGCCCCATCGGAGTTGAATTTTTTCCCTTGCAAGAAGTTATCCAAATTTCGAAAAAAATGGTAATCTGTTGGGGCAAGGTCCGGAGAGTACGATGAATGTCCTAGACATTCCAATTGAAGCTCCTCCAGGTTTGCGATGGACCCGCTTCCACAATAGCCTTCAATTCTTCATTATTCACAGGGCTTGTTTGCAGGTCGAAATATACTTTACGGCCTATTCTCATACCTACCAAATATACAAAAATCTGTCTAGCCGTTTCGGAGGAGTGAGACCGCAACCACCGTGACACGAGATTTTTATGTATATAGATTATTAAGTTTAATTTGTAGATCCTCATTTTAATTTAATTTTCTTTTTTATATTCAAGATTATTATTTAGTTTATAAAAATAGGTAATTAATGAACAAGTTCTGCTATGTAGTTCGTATCATGCTTGACAGCTGTTTTGCCTTCTGAAAGCATTATTAAAAATTTTAGAAAAAAACACTCACTTAATGATAATTAATAATATTAAGCCAATTCCGTTACACAAAAAATAAAAGCCGTAAACCAAATCTTTTGGAGTAGTTGGAAATGAACAAAAATTCTAATAATTCAAAGCTAGTTTGATAAATGAACAAAACAATGTAACTAGCTCGCCTCTCTTAGATACGTTTAAACCATGTTCAAATATTAGATATCATAAAAATACTTAATTATGCTAGAAAAATAAACCCCTGGTTCACCATTTGAGAATTACTCACTTATAATGCAAAATCATACAAAATCATATGTTTTTGTTTTGAAAATTTGATAACTTAGAAGTATTATGGAAGCCCCAATTAAATACTGCGCGTAGAACATATATTACCTACCCTTAAAAATATCGGTCATTTTAATTATTTTTTTTACATGAGCTCCACACAGGAGGCCCTGAGGAAAATAATTTCCCACAGGGCCTATGACATCTTTGGGGATGCTGTGTGGAGGTTTTTTTCTTAAGGAAAGAAAGGAGAGCAAGGTTCTGGGAAGAAAAAGGGTTTAAGGGGTGTGTAGGAATCTGGGGTTCAGTGTGTCCTGGTCATCCGCCTGCAAGACAAACCTCACCCCATGAACCCGGGCACCCCCGCTAAATCACCAAACATAGCGAACCACTTAGGGTGACCTATGGCAGAGGTGTTTGTTATCCAATAAAGGTTCCCAGAGCGGCGGTACCCATTCCCGCCTCCCAAATTGAATTAATAAGCCTAGAAAAAAATAAAGTATAAGGTCTATAAAAAACACTTTCAAGTGGGAACTCTCCTATTTATAAATCTCTTTTCGGATATGGTTTTATTGTTCAATGTTGCAAATTCAGTTTCTTTTATAATAATCGCAAAAAAATGAAATTTACGCCCTCACAAAATAAAATACAATATGCATTTTCGCGTTGTTATTTTTGACATTACGGCGACAATACGGCAGTCGACGAATTTGAATTATCAATGTGAACCTTATACCGTCCACCGAAGAACTACTGAATAGCCACACCCATTTTCTGTCAGTCCTCCCCCGACCGGAGCGGGGAACAGACATTGGCTCCGCGTTGCTTGGTTTCATGAAATCAATTTTAAATTTTTGTTTTATTACAATAAACAATTCGTACAAAAGGAATTCATGTTTTTTATACGCCTTTACGAAATCAATCTGTAAAAAAATTCTCAAATACTTTTCCAATCTTTCCAAAAGCTTTTCCTCAAGTATTTTTAGACTCCTCCCATAAAGGGGCGTGAATTCTGATTTAGATTTTTTCCAGAACTATTGGATCGCCTTAACGACATTTAGTCAAATTTAAAAACAGCAGTAATTGGGAAAACTTTCAAAAGGAAACAATTTCAGTAATTGGGAAAACCATTAATATTTACGGACATTTTGCTCGGAAATCAATAAGGGCACATTTAATAAAAATAAAAACAATTATCTTTTCATCATACGTATCTATCTAGAAATAATATGAATAAATCGTTTGATATTGCCTTCAGAAGACGAAACAGCTGTCACGGGTAATAATAATTAGGTATATAACTTCTTCTTCTTGTGCCCTTTCCGTTCAACGGACGTTGGCTATCATGTTGGCTATGCGGACTTTGTTTACTGCGGCCCGGAACAGCTCTACAGTAGACTGGCCAAACCACTGTCTCAGGTTTTTCAGCCATGAGGTTCTCCTTCTTCCAGGGCCCTGTCTTCCGGCAATCTTTCCCTGCATTATGAGATGCAGGATCTCATACTTCTCTGGATGTCTCATCACATGTCCAAGATATTGAAGTTTTCGGATTTTTATAGTTTTAATTACTTCCTTTTCTTTATTCATCCGAACCATAACATCTTCGTTTGTAACCCTGTCCATCCAGCTTATTTTAAGTATTCTTCTGTAGATCCACATCTCGAATGCCTCAAGTAGCCTAATTAGTTCTTCAGTAAGCGTCCATGCTTCCATTCCGTAAAATATTATCGAAAACACGTAGCACATGACCATTCGCATTCGTAATCCAAGGTTGAGATCATGACTGCAGAACATTTTTTTCATGCGGATAAAGGTTGCACGAGCTTGCTCAATGCGGCATTTGATTTCAACTGAAGGATCCCATCTATCATTTAAATTCCAGCCTAAGTATACAATACTCTGTACCTTCTCTATTTTTGTTCCAGCAATATAAAGATTTTCATCTAATGCATTATTTTTGCTTATGAGCATGTATTTTGTCTTATTTATATTCAGTTCTAGCCCAGGTTCAGGTATATAACAAAACTTGTTAATAAATAATAGCATAATTGAATAATAATACTTTTGAATATATAAAATTAAAATAAACGTTATTTTAACAAAATAACTAGATACTTGACTCTCAATATAACGTTCAGTTTGAGGTTTGTGTTGAATCCGTTAGATACATTTGTTCAGCAGAACCGCTCTCATTTACGATGCGACTATTCCCATCGGAAACGTACTTACTCCTCAACTCACATTACAGTGAGAATTTTAAAGTGGAAACTGCAGTAGCAAGTCGGGAGAAAGACCGATATAGCAATTCAGGAGTTAAAGTAAATATTACCCGAGCTTCCAATAAATAAACTTTGTACTTGTTATACACGTGGAAAGCTGTTCGTTGTGCTTTCAAATATTTGTTCGTACCTTATTGTTTATCGGATAACTTTGATTGTAGATTTAGACAAGTATACTTAAATCTTTTTATTTATTGTCTCATATTCGTTTAGGTTATTATTATTATCATCTTCTGCAATGTTAACCCTTAATTTACCCGGTAGGTTTCTGGGACTCCATTGATTCATTCAGCGCTCATAAAACCATTCGTTTTTGGAATTACAAATTGTGCGTTCCAGTACCTTCACACAATGACGCGCCAAACGCGGGGGAGAGCGGACGTCGATGTGCGCGGCTCCGATTGGTAAGTAATCATGCTGACGCAGTCCGTGGGACGCCACTAGTGTGCTTACTTTTTTTTTCCAGTGATGGCCGGTTTCAATAAAAAAGACATTTCTTTGGATATACTCCAGTGCAGGGAAGACGCAAAATGCATCGAGGATGGTTGGGCGTACAAGATGGCCGCGACAATCTCCTCCGCAAAGCGGGTGCGCGTGCGTGTGCCAAATTTAAATAAGGTTCACTAAATAACTGCTCAAAGGGAAGGTTAAAAGGGGATGCCAAAAACTCACCAAACTGCACTTCATATGGTCCGTTCAGGTTCTTATAGTCCACTTTAGGCCGCTGGTTTAGTCTAAAGTCTAAAGGGGTTCACAATACAAAACACGGCATTCTCCACAGCCGCGGCGAGATAACTTAAATTAATGTGGCGGGCGGTTTCACGCAAATACATATGGCTTAACAATACACAATATCAGCGGGCAAAACAAATCACGATGAATTCACACGAGGTGCCGGCAAACCATACACACTTCGTGAGGCGAGGAAAAAACAATCATACACTTCGTGAGGCGGGAACAACAATTACTTCGTAAGGCGGGAACGACAATGAACTTCCGCGCAGTTACAGGCGGTTCACAGTTTTTGTGTGTGACAATAATTTAGGTACAAGTAAAGCGAACAAAGCTGTTTGTCACTGCACCTTGTTTTTGGCATTTTATAGGTAATGGAAATAAGGGAAAGGAAAGGGAACAAAGCAGTTATTCAGCTTCTTATCATAGATAAATGATTTTAATTGAAACTGGCGCCACCAGAGGATGCCCATTGGAGAGGCGATTGAAATTCACAAGAACCCCATTTATATTAATAGGGACGATGATGTTTAAAATTTTAAACAAAGAACTTGTTTCATTCTGTAATGTCAAGCCACAAGTGTTTACTTTCTTCGATAATTTAAAATTTCTTGGTATCTGGTAAACGCCAAAACAAAATGCCGAAAACCACAATAATTATCATATTGAAATACCGGCCGATGCGGAATAACGGGCGCTATACGATATAACTTCTGCATCAAGCACACACTTCAATATAATCTACCTCGTTGACCTGATGACGGACGTTGTAATGCTGTCCGAAACGTTGGCTCAAAAACAAGGAATTACAACTCCGAATAACTACCCGAAAAAATAACAAAAAAATATTTATCCGATGAAGGCGACAATCTTTGGCAGGCGGCGCGGCGATTTATATACAAATTTACACTTTCATTCCTAGATTGATGCAATTTTGTATACTTGACCTTCAAAAGAAGAGGAATGTCACTGTTGCAACATGAAATTCCGAAAAACTCTGCGAAAAACCCGGGTTCCGTCAAGAACTTCTGCTGGCAATCAAAAAAATTATACCAACATTCAGCGCCATTTTTACCAAGGTTCACACATTTCAAAAGCATCCATTTATTTAACAAAGAAAATTTTCTCTCTAAATTCAAAATGTATACACTTGTAAATAAGCTCACTTTTGGAAACCAATCGTATTTCTGTATCTTTGTAATCATCTCGAACACAGTAATTAACGTAACCAACCAATCTCTGGAGGCAGCCGATAACAATAACCGAAGCTCGCAGTTAATACAACCTTTTTCGATCTAAAAGCTAATTCGATAACATACACTGGCAATGGTCTGCCTGTACAAAATACATTAGCTTTGGGAATCCCATCGAAACGAAGGGAAGTAATATAATCCAACCACAATAAGTTGACCACAGGAAATTTTGGGATAAATGAAGATTGCAATTTGGTATCTGCGCCAGTCTAGTTATTTTATTCAATTTTTTATAAGAAATACTCTCTTTTATAACTTTTGAAGGTTATTCCCATCAATGTTATAAATCATTGAAGAAGATGATAACAATAATAATGTAAACGAAAATATGACAGAGAACAGGACACAGAAAAACAGAAAAAAGACAATGGTCGCAAGTTGGTCTCGAACCCAGACCTCTCGTCTAACCGGGACGTGCGCGTTAACCAATTTCGCTGTTACTACCTTCTGTCAAACCGTCATAATTGTCAATCTCATATTTCAAATTTTAGAATTAACCATTTTATCTTCAACTAATTATTTTTCCAATATAAAGGGCAACTACCCTTTTTAAACGACTTCAAAAAGGAGGAGGTTCTCAATTCGACTGTATTTTTTTATTTTTTTTTATGTTTGTTACCTCAGAACTTTCGACTGGATGAACCGATATTGATGATTCTTTTATTATTTGAAAGCTGGTGATTCCTGTGTGGTCCCATTTTAATTTGGTTCAGTTCCGACAATGTCATCCACGAGAAAACCATATAAGTCTTAAATTTGCATTAAGTATGTGCGCGACAAATGGACGAATAACTCAATATCACGCCAACCGATTTCGATGATTCTTTTTTTATTGGAAAGGATGTACTTCAAGGGTAGTTTGATGAGAGTTTGGTTAGGTTCTGAATATCTGATCCATGACAAAATAACGGAACTCTTCAATTCTTAGGGGAAAATTGACGAAACTCGGCCGAATCTCTTAATTTGACCCTCACGTTGTTATGGTCAAATTATGTCTTTCTCATATGAGTAGCACATTTAGTAGGTCTACCTATATTTAGACAAATTAGTAAGTGTACTTCAGATTCACTAAAAATAAATAAACAAAAATTTTAACAAAACAAAAAACGACTTAAAAAAATGCACTAAAAAGTAAAAAAATAATTTCGTATTCTTCTACAACTTCATAATCAACTTATTTTTTCTACTCATCAATATGTAGGTACGATTGTTATTTTTGGAGTCGGTGTCAGCAAAGGTACCCGGCCCGACGAGTTCACTTGACAGCTCCCTTCACGTCGCGGCCCGCTCTCACCTCGTCAAGTCGCTTGTGCGACACAAGCACATCTCACCTATAACTATGTATGTAGTTACAAACCTACCTTGACTGACACCGACTCCAAAAATATCAATCGTACCTACATATTGATGGGTAGAAAAAATAAGTTGATTATGAAGCTGTAGAAGAATACGAAATTATTTTTTTACTTTTTAGTGCAGTTTTTGAAGTCTTTTTTTGTTTTGTTAAAATTTTTGTTTATTATTGGAAACAATCATTCTAATAATTGGTTTGTATCCTGGAAAACGTCTTGACAATTGACACTTATGACACACTTATTACCGAATTGACACATTTTAGCCGATAGGCACCATCGTAAAAATAATTTCTCAAATTATGATTAGTTGGTTTTTCTGGAAAGAATACTTTTGTAATATATATGTACTGTAGTATGTAAGAGGGCATACATTAATTACTTAGTGAGATAAATTTGGACCACTTCGTATATTCTTTTCAAGAGACGTGAGATTTTGCTGGATTAATGTATGCCCCCTAATACATTCAGCCTTACTTAAAAACGTTGTCAATATTGTATTCAATGTACAAACGACCGCGCGTGTGGAAAACCTTACTCGTTTAAAACTGACAAAAAATAGTTCATCGAAAGATTTACACATTGCTTATCCAGCCAACGGGGATTGTTTATATGTTGTGTGTATACACCATCAATAAAAATAGTTTAAAATGTGATTTCAGAATTTTTCCAACGTATTTTGAATTTCCAATATATTTATTACTAGCAGACCCGGCAACACGTTGCTGTGGCTAACGAAATAACGCCATTACCGAACATTTATAAAATCCACACCACCCGCTTGCCTGCTGTCCGCTGCCCGCTGCCGGAATTGAATATTTGATTTTTTTCGGCTTTTCTCCACTATAATAAGCATGTATTATAAATATAAATCTTCCTCTTGAATCACTCTATCGATTGGTGAAAACCGCATGAAAATCCACTGCGTAGTTTAAAAGATCTATGCGCACATACATTTTGAGCGACTTCATTTTATACTATGTAACTAGCAGACCCGGCCACACGTTGCTGTGGCTAACGAAACACAACGCCATTACCCAACCTTTATAAAATCCACACCACCCGCTTGCCAGCTGCCCGCTGCCTGAATTGAATATTTGAATTTCTCGGCTTTTCTCTACTATAATAAGCATGTATTATACATATAAACCTTCCCCTTGAATCACTCTATCTATTGGTGAAAACCGCATGAACATCTGTTTCGTAGTTTAAAAGATCTATGCGCACATACATTTTGAGCGACTTCATTTTATCCTATGTTATGCAATTCGAGCGATCGCCACTAATTATACAATGCTTGCAATGCAACACTGGATATTTGAAAAGGGAAAATCAAATACCTACTTACTCTAGGACATCTATTTTCCAATTTCTTCCGTAGAACGAATTTCAAAAGTGACTATAGGACGTTTTAAATCGCACAAAAATATGTTTTCTTTGAATTTCTCGGCTTTTCTCTAATACAATTTATATGTATTATACCTACATATAAACATTCCTCTTCAATCACTCTATCTATTGGTGAAAACCGTATGAAAATCCGTTGTGTAGTTTAAAAGATTAACGCGCACATCCATTTTGGCGACTTCATTTTATACTATGTAATGATGATGATGATAATGATAATGATGATAATGATGATGATGATAATGATGATGATAATGATGATGATAATGATGATGATAATGATGATGATAATGATGATGATAATGATGATGATGATAATGATGATGATAATGATGATGATAATGATGATGATAATGATGATGATGATAATGATGATGATAATGATGATGATAATGATGATGATAATGATGATGATAATGATGATGATAATGATGATGATAATGATGATGATGATGATGATGATGATGATAATGATGATGATAATGATGATGATGATGATGATTTTTGAAGAAGTCGTAAAAACAAATTCCATTATCGAAACTACGAGTAGATATAATTAAATTTTAGATTTTTATATTTGAAATATACTTTTGCATTTAAAAATTGTCATATTTTAAGCTTCAAACACAATTTTTTTTTTTAATATCTTACTACAAACATTTTCATTCAAAATGTTGATAAATTTTAAAAAAATGCATAATGAAATACACAGTCCTTTTATTTAATAAATTTGGATGAAAACCGTCTCTTAATTTTTTCTCTTTCTTGTCATTTTTAAGTTTGCTTTTAATTCCCAAAAATTAACAATTAAAATATTAAAGGTTTATTTCTTTGACACGTTTACCAACATATTTATTAGACATTTATGTCATAAAAATTTATCACTTTTAATAAATTCTTATAAAATGAGCAGCCTAGAATGCAATTTCAATATTGATATAACCTTTAAAACCATTTTCTGGCAGTTCAATTTACACCATACGATCATTGTATGATAACTTGACTAAAAAAATAACGAATGACACCGCAAATGAGTTGTGAATATGTTGAATACACGAATAAAATAAGAAATTGACCGTTTTATGTAACAAATACAAAATTCATGTAGAGATTAAAAACATAAATCTCTACAAAAGCAATTGTCTGCTGAGTTTATTGTTACCCTCCACACAGCATCCCCAAAGACGACATAGGCCCTGAGGGAAATTATTTTCTTCTGGGCCTCCTGTGTGGAGCTCATGTAAAAAAAATACAAGTGTGTAGTTCACACGCGGTAGATGTGAATCCTTCAGAAAACTAAAGTAGACAAGAGTGGGGAGGCTACGAAGCACCGCACAAAGAGGAGACCAATTATTATATCTCATTCTCTCGCAAGCTAAATTCTATAGGTGTACAAACGTGTTTGTCTCTTTTTAGTGTCGCTTTTCAGTTTCGTTGAGTTTCAAATCACAACGGTGCTAAAGAAGTTTTCGGCGATCGGTGTTGCCTGTTCGAAAAATCACATTTTGGAGATTTTTTTTACAAACAAATCGATTCTGTAATTGCGCGGTCTTTTTTTACTGTGTAATAAAATAATATTTTGCTTACTAACAACGTATGCATGGACACTGGAGGTCTAGATTCGTTCAAAATAAATAAATGTAGCTTCGTTTAACTAAAAAAATTAGAATCTTGCGAGAGCCTTAAAGAAGTAACCATCAGTTACTTATACCAAGGTGGGTAAGAGGTGGATTATATTGGACTGTGTAATAAAAACAACATTCGAGAACATTGTCACATCTACCGGATCTGCCGGATCTGCCCTGATGATGGACACTGCAACGATGTCCGAAACGTTGGCTAAATAAGGAGGTAGAGCAACACGGCATAACACCCCAAAAACAAATAACGAAAATGCTTTTGGCCGTGAAAATCTTAAAACTTATCGAACATTCGAGAAGTATTTTTTTTAAGTAAGGCCGATTATAATTTTCCGTTAGTACTATATGCAATTTACAAATTATCATTTTGCTAAAAACAAGTAAGTAAGTACGAAAATAGATTATTGCGGCACACAACGTATTAAAGTTTTAGTAAAAATTATTTTTCAACTGTAAAATGGTCGTATTTATTCAAGTGGGTGGGTTCTATAAAAAGGACGATGAACTGTCAGTTCGGCGTTCGCAACGTTAGTTAGTAATATTGTAATTTTCTTCAGAATCAGACAGTTTTATTACTTCAACCAGTACCAAATATGACAACGCCAACTCAAAAAAGTTCTAAAAAAGGGTAGCAATTTGAACTCGCTTAGAGCGACGGTTGTAATATCTGTCGGAGTCGGTGTCTTATCAAAGGAAAAGATGATAACAAATCGTCTAAGAAAAAGGTAGAAAGGTGAGTGACATGTACGCGATTATTATCTACTATTTGTCCTCGACGAAGGGTAATATTTTGTAAATTAACTCCAAACTTGAGTACCTTTGTATATGGAGGGTTTATTTTATTTATTTTTAAGAAAAAAACAGCTTATAAAATAATAATAAATATGTACGATCTAGATAAAAAATAATCTATATCTAATATATAAAATACAGAGAAAAATATATACGATCGTAAGCGTTATTTCTATTCGATATTTCTGAAGGGTATTGCTAAAAATATCTATATTTCGACTTCTCTACCTTATATCTGATATTGCGCACGTATAAGTTGAATTGGTATTTTTTTCTAATTGTTGGTTCTGTTTGTGAGCAAAGGAAATGAATTTGTATTAAGTTGGTGAGCTCTGGCGAGTCCAAGCCTCAGAATTTTAAAAGGAAATAACCAGACAAAACCGGAAATTTGTCATTTTTAAATCAAATTTTAGACGTGTAGACTCTTTTCCACAAAAAAATATAAATTGATTTCAAAAGACTGTTCATTTATCTTGTAAAGCTATGTTTTAAATTTTTAGAAAATATGTTTATTTTTAGTACAATTAGGTTTTACCGAAGGTCGTTGGCAGATTTTTTAATATTTTAAACCAAATTTTGGATTTTACAACACACATTTCAAATCATATAATCATGAAGTAAAATAAATCAATAAATTATCTGGGAAAGCTATGTTTAAGAATTTAAATTTTTTGGTTTAAATAAAATCATTTAAAAAAGGATCCACACACGTGTTGTGTGACGAAAATACTTCAGTTTGTCTATTTACTTACGGTATTACAAACTAATATATTTAAGATTTTTTTACATTCTTATTTTGCTTACATATTATTGAAAAATTGTTAATACTTATGATCAAAAAATAATTACAAAAAGTACATAATTTTAATAGTTTTATCATTACTTTCAGTGTTTATGCATGTAGGTATAAATTAAAGCAAATTTTGAATAAAATCGATATTGAGTTATTATTTTAAAAAGCTGGTACGGAGAATAACTAATCTTTCTCATTGGAACCGCCCTATACGATCGTAAGAACATATTTCGACGAAATATGAATTATCGGCCGCTGGCTGGTTAATGACCCTTAAGTGACAAGATTTGGTCAACAATTAAACGTCGTGTATGAAAAGAGTTGAAATTGTGTAAATTAATAGACTCGGTGTATTTTCAAAAGTGTAAGTTTAGTTTATAATTTATGTTATCATTTTTTTATATGAATATTTCGATTAATTCAAAATAAGGTAAGGTAGGAGAAGGAAACCCGACGCAGGAGGTTGGAAACACCAAAACCGGCAAATCAAAAGAAGAGTGGAAAATCATTCAAATGTGTCTTTCGGCGATGTATGTACCGAAAAAATGGGTGACCCGACAATTCGTCCTGCCACAATTCATCCGGCGACAGTTCATCCTGCGACAGTTCATCCGGCCAACAGTTCATCCTGCCGACAGTTCATCCTGCCGACAGTTCATCCCGCCGACAATTCATCCGGCGACAATTCATCCTGCCTGATCATTTAGAAGATTTTTGTTAAGTAAGTATGCAAAGAGGATATACGGCCGTACAACCAAAATCGATATACTTATATCTGAAGGAATCTTGAGTGGAAATCCGTTGTAAAAATATTTTTACTAAATAGGTTAGGTAAGGTAAGGTTAGGTTAGGTTAGGTTAGGTTAGGTTAGGTTAGGTTAGGTTAGGTTAGGTTAGGTTAGTTTAGGTTAGGTTAGGTTAGGTTGTACGGCCGTATATCCTCTTCGCATACTTACTTGAAGAAAAAATCTTCTAAATGAGGCAGGATGAATTATCGCCGGATGAATTGTCGGCGGGATGAACTGTCGGCAGGATGAACTGTCGGCAGGATGAACTGTCGGCCGTATAAACTGTCGCAGGATGAACTGTCGCCGGATGAATTGTCGCAGGATGAACTGTCATGGAACCAAAAAATGGGATCTGTACAGCTCGTTATTCGGAGCACCTAGCAATGAAATTTTGGTAATTTTATACCTCTATGTATGACAGGGTCTGAAGTTTGGCATTAATGCACGAGACTAGCAGATAAATAATAGAAGTAGATAGAATGCTGTGGAATTTAGACCCCTGACGCAAATGTATGGTAGAACCATGTATTCCTGTATAACACATGTCAAAATTCGAAATTAATGCAACTCTGATGTACAATTAAAGTGACCGGTCGCGTATTTACAAAACCTACACTGCTGCAGTCACGGCGGTGACTGAAATGGGATCCGTTTTGTAATTATTATACAGAATGTTCCAGAAGAAAGTTGATATTTCTTTTGCTTTCTGTGTGAACGCAACTTTTCCGAGGGGATCAATGTCAATCAGTAGTCTGGCTCTTGGGAATTTAGTCGCTATGAAGCTTTTTTCGGGAGCGACCGCACGTTGTGCGTGCGTGAGTTTTACAAAAAATGGTGATTCGGCGACTGTAGCGCGTAGAAGACTCTGCAATTTTTGAGGTTTTCGTCAATTCAATGATGCGCCAAGCATTCCTCTAATTCGAAAATGGGTCAAAAAGTTTGAAGAGATCGGCACAACGCTGGCAAAACCAAAATCCGGGCGACCAAGGTCATCGAGAATGGTAGAAAATATAGAGAGTGTTTATCAGTCTTTTCGTGACGACTCAAACTTTTCGATTTGGAAGCGCACAAGTACTTTAAATGTGCATAGATCATCGTTACACAGCATTTTGTACAAATACCTAATGCTGAACCCCTACAAATTTACCGGCTATAACCAAAGAACATGGTTCCAGCAAGACGGAGCAACATTACATACGTCTGAGTTCGTGAAATTTTCCCTGGCAAATTGATCTCCAGGAGAGGTGACATAAATTGACCTCCTCGTGATCCTGACCTAACCCCTATGGACTTTTTCCTGTGGGGTTATCTCAAATCTAAAGTGTACGCCAAAAATCCGACTTCCCTGATGCAATTAAAAGAAAATATCCGTCACGAAATGGCAGCCATCACGAAGCCTACCTGGCGAGCCGTCGCGTCATAAGAAATTTTACTCTTCGATTAAATGAATGCCGCGAACGTGAGGGTTTACATTTGGATGATATTATTTTTCAGAAATAAATTCCCAAATTGTGCATTTTAGTATTTAATAAACATTTTTTCGAGAGAATCCTTACTTTTTTTTTAAATCGATCCGCTAAATATCAACTTTCTTTTGGGAACCCCTGTATTTTGATATTGTTGATAGATGTTGGTTAGATTTTGTTGTGCAAAATCATTTACAAACCCTATACCTTTTCAGTCGTCAACGCGCTTTGTTGCACTAAATTATCTAAACATAAATATATCTATCTATCTATCTTCTATCTATCATTCTTCTATCTATCTATCTATCTATCTTCTATATAAATAAAAATGAATCGTCGAAATGTATGTACGCGCATAACTTCCCAACGACTGCACCAAATTGGATAATTATTTTTTTTTGTATGTTCGTTATTGTCAGGACAAGGTTTGTATAAAACTACTGGTGAGTTTTGGCATTATGAAATTGGTATAAAAAAACTGCAATCGGTGTCACGCGAGCTGTTTTAAAACTGAATGTACCGGGAATGAATATATGGAATGTGGGAGGGGGAGAGGAACTCGGGTAGCATCCACAGGACGGGGGAGGGGAACCAGGAAGGGGGGAGGGGAAATCGGGAATAGGGTTCACGGGATGGGGGAAAGGGGGGAGTGAAGTGGGGAGAGGGAAGGTGGAGAATGCGGAGTGGGAAGAGAGGGAGAGGGGAAGGGGACGCGAGAAAGGAAGGGGAGGCGGAAGGCAAACGGGACGAATGGGAAATGACACGCAGGGAGAAACAATTTCTTTATTAAATGGCATAGCAACGCATGCCGGGTACCAGCTAGTAACAAAATAAATGTACAAACAAAAGCTTCTCTATAACTAGTCGTCACCGTTACTGAAACAGAATATGCTTTGTAGATAATTTAGCGCAACAAAGCGCGTTGGCGACTGAAACCGTATGACTTGGCACAACAAAACCTAACCCATTTCAGTCGCGGAGTTAGATTATGTTCAAACCCCCAGTGCAATATAATAGTTGGAGTAACAGAAGAGTAGATATATAAATAATACGAGACGATGTATTAATATGAATGAAGCAAGTAGTTAGTAGTGTGTGTTCAAACGTAGTTCTTTGGTTGCAAATTGCCCACCCTCTCTGCCTATCTTCGAAGAGAAATAACGTGATAATTGATAAGGTAGTTAAGATTTATAATATTGACAGTTTTTTTTTGCATCAGGCAAACGCATAGAAGTCTGACTCATAGGGTACGAACAAAAACAAAGCGGGTTTCGGTTTTCAGATTAACGGTGCTCAGTGTCCGGTTCCACCGGTGGCAGTCGACGCCGAGATGTGGACAAACAGAACGCAGATAAAACCTGCGCTACCTGCGCGGTAACCTGACAGCAGCTGTCAGTTTTTACGAAATGTCGAATTCGACAGACGACGATTTTTTACTCTTGGAGAATCCTTTCTTGAAATTAAGGAATAAAACAATTGGTATCTTTAAATATGAGAAAAAACCTCAGGAGGACATGATAATATGTTATTTACATGTCTGAAAGGAATTCACTTGTGACATTTAAGGTTAAGTATTTTAAAATGTTATTCAGTTGATTTTTTTCCATCACTTGTCAACAAAATTTTCGGTTGTTATGTAATGTATTTCTTTTATCCCAGATTGGCGATTTGTTGAAAACAGCGGCAATTAATAGGTCGCTCATTTTGATATCACATTCCCTTCAAAACAAGCTTCACCAGTATTGCCATGTCCCAAAAATGAAAATGTTTCAAGGGTAAATAAATTCTAAACTGAAGTTTGTACTACATTCCTGATTTCAGGATTTCTCTGTGTGATTCATGCTAAAAATCGTATCCCACTAAAAAGTACACACTTTTGTTAAAATGACATGTTCGAGATGGTTTTTTGGAATAACCATGTAGGTGACCATAGAGGACACCAAATCAGGATCCAAAAGCCATAAAACATGGCAAAAATCAAGCACTCGACAACATTGAGTTTCATTGGCCGGCGTCACCGGCGAGCAGGAATTAAGAATTCATTCCGGTAAAGCTTATCTTATTAAGCCGCCTCGCGCGGACATAAATCTGAACCTGCCTTCACTATGTTCGGGTACGAACAGGTACAAAGCGGGTTTCGGTTTTCTGATTAGTCGGCGCATGGGCGGCCGACTGGCGCAGGCGTGCTGACAAGAATGTTTGTATGTCAACGTATCAGACCGCCCATAGTGAAGGCAGGTTCAGATTTGTGTCCGCGCGAGGCGGCGCCGATAAGCTTTACCGGAATGAATTCTTAATTCCTGCTCGCCGGTGACGCCGCGCCGGTCAGAATCTGATATCAAAATGAGCGACCTGTTAATTGCCGCTGTTTTCAATCAATCGCCAATCTGGGATAAAATAAATATATTCCATAGCACCAGAAATGTTATTGACAAGTGATGGAATGAAATCAACAAGATAAAATTTTGAAATAACCTCAAATGTCACAAGTGAATTCCTTTCAGGCACGTACTTAACATATTATCATGTTCTCCTGAGGTTTTTTTCATATTTAAAGATACCAATTACCAAATACCATTGTTTTATTCCTTAATTTTAAGAAAGGATTCTCCAAGAGTAAATAATCGTCGTCTACGAACTCGACATTTCGTAAAAACTGACAGCTGCTGTCAAGCTACCGCGCAGGTAGCGCAAGTTTTATCCGTGTTCTGTTTGTCCACATCTCGGTGTCAACAGCCGCCGGTGGAACAGGGCACTGAGCGCCGTTAATCTGAAAACCGAAACCCGCTTTGTACCTGATCGTACACTTCCATTTCGGCCTGATACGTTGATATACAAACATTCTTGTCGGCACGCCTGCGCCAGTCGGCCGCCCATGAGCCGACTAATTAGAAAACCGAAACCCGCTTTGTTTCTGTTCGTAGACTTATACGAGATGTGGATATCTACTTAGTTGTGCTATCGATTGGTGAGAAAAGAATTTCCAAGGGAATTCTCAAGTGTATTCTTTTTCCGGTAGGAGGCGGTAATGCAGCGTTGGCAGCTTCCTTCCCAGCGTCTCTCAATCAGGACCAATAAATAAACAGAGCGTCTTCCGCAACCTTTCGTATTTTACTCGTGTACTCTTCTTTCCAACCGTAAGTATTTTAAAGCACCTGACTAATTAGATTGGATCAGCAAACACCGTTAAAACTATTTCAAGCAACGTTCCAATAGTATTGCTGGGCGATAATGAGAGTTTTTTTTAACATTAGCTCCACACAGGAGGCCCTGAGTAAAATATTCCCCTCAGGGCCTATGTCATCTTTGGGGATGCTGTATGGAGGGTCTTTTTAGGATAGGGAAGGAGAATAAGTTCTGCGAAGGAAAAGGGTATTAGGGGTGGGTAGGAATCTGGGGGTCAGTGTATCCAGGAGTGACGGACGAATCCATCCCTCCCACTGCGGAGCAAGGCGATGTTCCGAGAGAGTACGGCTGGAGAAGTCAAAGAGACCCCCTCAACCATTCTCTCTCAGTCCGGCCTGCCATGCAGCTGGTGGGCAGACGCATCCGCCGCCAAGACCCGGACAAACCTCACCCCATGAACCCGGGCACCCCTGCTAAGTCACCAAACGTAGCGAACCACTTGGGGTCACCTGTGGCAGAGGTGTTGGTTATCCAATAAATGGTTCCCGGGCGGCGGTACCCATACCCACTTTAAAAAATTGAGTATACTCCAATGACGTAATACATTAAATTTAGACTCGCCATTGTCTCACAAACTCAAGATATAATGTGACAAGTAAGAAACACACTTATGTTTTCAGTAAATTCATAATTCAAAAGTTGTTCATATGTGATAAAAATAGACATTCAAAGAATGTGTGCATAAACTCGCAATAAAAACTTTCTGCTGTGAATTTATAGACCAAAGAACTATTTGTCTGCTCTCAATACCATTTCGTCCCAAGCTATAAACATTCTCATTTCCATCAAAGCAAAAGTCAAGTTAGCCTCTCAGAAGCTGGGCGTTTTGTATAGGGCCCTCAAATAATGTAATAACACACAACTGCTGGCCCTGTACAAATCGTAAGTGTGCCCCACTGTAGAATTTGGCATGCAACGCTGGAGCTGGAGCTCCAAAATATCTGAAAATAATCCTTGACTCACGCAGAAATGGGAGGTCCGTTTGATAGATTCCCCTACCTTAACAAAGGGATTGCAATCATTAGAGCACACGAGTTAGGTAGGGATGCTATCCTTGTTCTACCGGTATTTCAATGGAAGATTCTCTGAGGAACTAGCGTCCTGATGATGGACACTGTAACGCTGTCCGAAACGTTGGCTAAAGGAGGAGGTAGCGTAACACGGCATAACACCCCAAAAATAAATAACAAAAATAATTTATGGTCTTTATAGGATGTCTGTATTATTTTTGTCCCATTTTTTTTGGTTGGGTTAGGTTAGGTTAGGTTATGTTGTTTTAAATCTCCTAAGGATATCGTCAGGTGTGCAAAATTTAATCAATCTGCAGTAAAACTGCAGATTTGATGATACAGACGACAGATGTTAAAAGGTTAATTATGGTATTTCCAAGCAATCAATATTCTTTTTTTATTGAAACTATATTTCGTAAACCAAACTCAACGATTTCAATACACAGGATTCGCTCTCAGATTAATTGTCGACTATTGAAGGACAATTAATTTGGGAGGCGGGAATGGGTACCGCCGCCCCGGGAACCTTTATTGGATAACCAACATCTCTGCCATAGGTCACCCCAAGTGGTTCGCTACGTTTGGTGTTTTAGCAGGGGTGCCCGGGTTCATGGGGTGAGGTTTGTCTAGGTCTTGGAGGCGGATGACCAGAACATACTGAACCCAAGATTCCTACCCACCCCTTAAACCCTTTTCCTTCCCAGAACTCTCCACTCCTGCCTTTCCTTAAAAAAAACCCTCCACACAGCATCATAGGTGAGCATAAAGATGACATAGGCCCTGAGGGAAATTATGTGCCTCAGGGCCTCCTGTGTTGAGCTCACGTAAAAAAAAAAAAAATAGAAATTGGTTTAAAAATAAATTATATTTAACTCCTTCCCGCACGACGAAGTGAATAAGCAAAATTTCATTTATTTATTTTTGATGTTAGAAATTGAAAAAAACAACCAAATATTTTATCAGATATTTAGTTGAGGGATGTTTTGTAGCGGGTTGAAAAGTCGCGGAACCGTTAAATTTAATCGAGCAGGTATAGTTTTGTTTCGACTTTAATATCAAATACACACCTTTTCCATTAGATATCATAATAGAAATTCGTCTTTAATGAATGGATTAATTATTCCAGCGTAAATACAACGTTTCAAGTTTCAACCATTAACCCATATATGCCCAGAACTATTTTTGGTTTCCGATCTTTTTCAATTTAGGATATGTGGGCCCCTGAATGATTGTTTTAAAGACTATCACTGAAATTTTGAGGTGGGAGTAGAGAAAGTGTTGTTTTTTGAATGGGTCGAAAACGACCCCAGGGTCAAATGCGTTACCTTGAATAAAAATGCCATAATTTTATTGATTCTTTATTTTCTTAACTTAAACAGAAAAAAAAAATGAAATAAACATTACAAATCAAACTGCGAAAAACATTTTGCTTGTAAGTTTACACTTCATTTATTGCACGCCGTCACAGTATGGATATGGTATGGATATATTTAGAAATGAGATATGGTTGTGGTACCTCAATCCTTGATTTTAGCGCAGCTGAATATCTTTTTGCTTTTTGGATTGGCTGTATCCCGTGTTCAGTCGATAAGATAGTCACAACGTTAGTATCATTCTATCTAACAGCAAATATCCCATTTGTTTCATCCGATTAGTAATCGTAGTATCCTCTCGCTTCTTTATGGCATTCTTTTACATCCTTCAGTGGGCAGTTTTCAATTTGATTATTACGCACCGTACCCGTGAAAAACACTTTTTTATACTCTTTTCGGATAGAGTTGTAATAGATCCAGGTAGGGTCTTGATCCACTCACAGTAATTCCTAGGAAGTTTTTTCTTCACTCAAGTGCGCTCCCCATCCGATTGACATCTCCTTCCACGCCTCCTTCCGTAAGCCTTCCGTGCTCTTATCCGTGCTTGTCCGCGTGCCCTTCCACGTACCATACCGTGCCTGTCTTGTTTCGGTGACAATGGTGATGTTTTGTAAGATTCCTCATCGTCGCTGAACGTGATTTCCTAAGCAAATGGAAGCCTCAAAGTAAGACTGGCAGGTGAATGATGACCTGAAAAATGTACCCTCTTATCGTCGGAATCACCGTCCAAGACCCTGCCATCGTCAGGTGGGTCAATAAAAACATCCTCACCTTGTATCTCATCGTCATCGTCCAAACTTTCTTACACCTCTATAATGTTGTTCGAAGAAAGGGGTCTTCTATTCCTATAATAGCAAATCAAAAATAGCAATTGAGTTTACTTTTGCCCAAGGTGTATTTATCGACCCATAAAAGTTTGGACAACTATATCTGTGAAATGAAATATTTATTTCGGATTAATTCATTTGCATTAGATAAGTAAACTATCTAATTTTACAAAAAAATTAAAATATCTGGTATATTTACATAGATAAAAAAATTAATTACATTTTTCTCAGCAAAACCGGATGTTTTCGCCAACTTCAACTGAGTCATGATTTAAACTGTCACCAGAAATTACAACTTTGACCGTTAAGCAAAATTGACTATTTGTTTTAGTAGATAGTACTTTCACCTATCGATATATATGGCGCTAGATGTCGAAAACAAGCGGTTGCTTTAAATAATTCGGTACTTTTATAGAGCCTGTTTTTTAGGACAAAAACGACCCACTGGGCATATATGGGTTAAGCTTAACAAAGAAGTCACAAAGAATCATTCAAAATTTACCCGATAACGAACCGTGCAAAAAGATTTAAAAACTCGGTTTGCTAAATTCGAAAGGTCCCGTTATTGACAATGTCGAAACCAGCGAATAAAAGAAAAATCGGACATGGATATTGATGGTCCTTTAGTGCCACTAGAAGAATATATGTAGTAGGTGCCTAACCAACTGTCCTTTGTGAATGCTGAATAAAGTGGTATTTTATTGGCTCTTCGAGTTAACGTATTTCAGATGTTAACTTAAGAAAAATACGATCATCTATTTTGTCGACTTTACTTCTTATTTGAAGGAGTCTAGAATATATGCGTTCAAATTAAAATTAATCGAATCTATTAATAATATTCTTTAATTTAAAAATAGTCAACGTCGTAGACTACTTTACTATAAAGGAGCTCACAAAGTTGGAAAATAGACCAAAACTACGGCTAAAATAACCTGAATCTTATCCTAATCCTGGACCTTATCTGCCAAAAATGTTAATGATTTATAAAAACTCCTTGTAAATTATAATGAACAAAGAATTTCAATAAAAATAAGAAATAAAAAAAAACATTACAAGTGTGCAGTTCAAAGTGAAACCTAAAATATAAAGTAGACAAGAGGAGCGAGGCTGCGAAGCACCGCACAAAGAGGAGACCTATTACTCTATCTCATTATCTCGCAAGCTAAATCCTGTAGATTTGTGTGTTTGTCTCTTTTTCGCTTCATCGAGATCTAAATCACAACGTTGTTAAAGAAGTTTTCACTTCAAAAAACTTCACAACCGGAAAGAAAAAAACAGCATGCAGTTCACACGCGGTAAAAGTGAAACCTTCAGTAAACTAATGTAAGCAAGATTGGGGAGGCTACGAAGCACCACACAAAGTGGAGACCGATTGTTCTTTCTCATTCTCTCGCAGGCTAAATACTATAGATGTGTCGCGACCAGAACAATTTAAATCTATCTAAAATTTGTCTCCTTTTAGTGCCGCCTTTTCGTTTCATCAAGTTTCAAATCGATAGTGAAAAAGAAGTTTTCACTTCAAAAAATAAAATACTTTAATTTAGTCGATATTCAAAATTGGGTGGTCACGTAACCGACACTTCAGCGTAATATTACGCAGATATATGAAATTGTGAAAACTATAATTAATTTATCTCATTTAAAAGGCTTTTTAAAAACGTATATCGGATATTTATTTTTATTTTCATGATTGAATTATTGTAGTCATGATGATGTGGAATCATGGAAGTGAGAATTAACCCATTTTCCGACGACCGATTGAGCTAAAACTTAGCAGATAATAATGTTCTTTCAACTGTCATTATTAAAGCACTAAGAAGTCTGTCTGACGGTTGATTTGGAAGGAGTGTTCAAACCAACAAAAAATAATTTAAAACTAAAAAAAAACTGTGTTTTTATGGGCTGATTTTTTAATTAGTATCAGCACCGCAACCAAACTTTGAAAGGAAATTTAACCGAATAGATTTCCTGCATCGATTCCCGGAACACAGGTAGCTGAAAACGTAATTTTTTCGCAGAATAACCTTTACTGTACGAGCAATAATGTTGTTCAAAGTTCAAAAACAACATGGTTAATTCCTTCCACGTGTTTAGCATCATCGCAAAAGTTGGATTGTTTAATACCAAAGTCCTCACTTTTCAAACATTGATTAAAGGAAGTTAGAGAAGCTGTTGCAGTGATCCTGTAAATCCTTTGTATTTTAGAGAAACAGGGGGGGCTAATCAATCATTTTGTTTGAGTTGTTACTTGGGGCATTTTGCTCAGAGCACCGGCCGAGAACCAAATCGACACCTCAGAGAACAAGGTTCTAACCGAAATTTAAATAATAATAATTTGAATGAAAATCCATATCTTTTATCATTTCCACATGATATAACCGTAGTGTATGTAATTGTAGATGTGTTGGATATCATCGCCGCTTGGAAACTTTCGGGTTTCCGAAGATTGTCGAACGGCTCGCGGTACGTAAGAACGGCTGACGGGCTCGCCGCTCTCAGATCTATTCTAGAAGCCTTAGCAACCAGTCGCTACAATTGACATAAAAACAATACTACTTGAGCCACTAATTAAAGAACATAACAATAACCAACACAATTTTTAGAAACATCTGTGTTGTATTCCCGAAGATACTATTATGAAGAAGTTCAAGAACCAAGCTCCATTTTTACAATGTTTTCATTTTGAAACTTTTGAAAACTCCATTTTGTTTATATCTGACAGTTGATTGTTGTTAAGATGGGGTTCTAACTTCTTAGATGAATAAATTCTTCTAAATTCTAAGATGTCAAAGTTTGCAAAGATGAATTTTCATGATCTATTTAATATTTTTTTTTTATTTTGATGTTTAATCTTATGTAAAGTCTTTTTGTTTATCACATTTTAATGGAAAATATTGAAGGAGGACATGGCCCTTGCTTGAATGGCATTAAAGAAATGTATTTCGAACCTTATTGTGCAATGAATTTTTATGTCCTAGCTGATTGAATATTGTGTTTTCAGACCATTAAGGTATGTTGTAAAATACAAATAATATTTAAAATTTTTCCTTTAATCCGTTTGATCACAGAAGACCATATTTGTCCCAGGTCACATAGGTCTAATAAAAATCGTTGTGTCTCCCTTACTATCAAAGTGAGAAGTAAGATTTAAACAGTACTAGAAAGACGAAACAACACTTTTTATATTCAAATAAAAGTTAACCACAATAAAGTTAAAATTGTCACCTTTATAAAACCAAAGTTTCCTTACGGAATTTGAAAAAAAAATTAAAGTTTTTGAATTTAAAAAAAAAAAAAAGTATATATTATATTAAAATACAAAAAAGTGAGATGACAATGAGGTTTATAATTTATTCGTATAATAAGACATGTGTGCGTTTTTTTATTCGTTATCAGTAATTTTAGTTAGTAAGAACGTAAGGTGAGTCATTTTTAAAACTTTTTAAAGTTAGCATTAAAAAAAATTATACTTAAAAAAATTACATAGTTACTTTTAATAGTTGATTTGAAAGCGAATATCAACCTCTTTACCTTAATAAACCCTATTCCCTTTGAAAGGAGTTTTTAGTTTTCGGATACATTCTCAAATATTCCATTTATTTGGATTTTATTACAAAGCGAAAATATTTTTATCTACTGACAAAATACGACCGAAGGATTAAAATATGTTCAACTAAATTACTACACATAAGATTCCAATAACCTCAAAATCAGAAATTGATAAATACATAATAAAAAATCGGCTAAGCTAAATTTGACTCCTCGTATATCAGAACAAGGTAAAGTGAAGTTAGAACCCTGTCCAACCAAATTTACGAACTACAATGCGCCTCTTAACCCTTCGAATAAGAAGAAAATAATTTTCTGTCAAATTTTGCCTATCAAGGTTAGCGCGCAAAATTCCTGGTTCTTCCCATGCATTTTAAATGTTCCTATTTATTGGTTTATTTTAACGCTTTTGCAAAAACAAAAATTGTTCTAAAATCTAGATAAAATAATCTTTCCGGTGTGTTTATTAAAAATCAACATTTTTGTTTCTAAATATTAAAATATTAATATTGGAAATTTAAATTGGCTAAAAATTGCATTCCTGCGAATATTCGAATTAAAGTAATTAAAATAGAATAAACTTAAAATTTAAAATACAGACTCCTTTTCTAAATAAAATTTGTAATAAAACTGTCACCTCACTTTTTATCACTTTCATACAATTTTATTTTAAAATTAATTGTGTGATACGTCACAAATTGGCGAAAAATTAAACCGTCACTTTTGATCGGGTTTGTAAAATATCTGAAAAACCTAGCGCATATAATTTTGAGACAATGAGAAGCATTATTTCATTCCGTTTCTAACATAAAAGAAATCACAACTATTCGCATGACAGGAAGAGAGATATCTAACTTTTAATAATGCACTATCGCTCTGGGACAATCTGGGTCTCCTGTTATTGTAACGGCATATGATGTTTTGGGACAACTTGGGTCTCCTGTGATTAAACGGGTTAACAACGATCAACTGTTAGATATAAACAAAATGGAGTTTGCAAAAGTTTCAAAGTGATGTTAGAACTTCATGTTACAAGTATCTTCAGAAAAACAAAAAATGCGCCAGGAGCAGGTGCTTGAATATTGGCGCCTTTCGAAATATAAAATTACAAGTTTGCAGTTCACACGTGGTGAAGTGAAACCTTCAGAAAACTAAAGTAGATAAGAGAGGGGAGCTACCAAGCATCGCACAAAAGGGAGACCGATTATTCTATCTCATTCGCTCGCTGACTTAATCCTATAGATGAATGTATTTGTCTCTTTTTAGTGTTATTTTTTCGTTTCATCTAGTTTCAATTCTCAATGATGCTAAAGAAATTTTCACATGAAAAATGTACCGTTTTTTACATTAGCTCCACACACGTGGCCCTGAAGAAAATAATTCCCTTCAGGGCCTATGTCATCTTTGGGGATGCTGTTTTTTTTAGGAAAGGAACGAGAAAAAGTACTGGGAAGGAAAAGGGTATGAGTGGTGCGTACGAATCTGGGGGTCAGTGTCTAGAAGTGACGAATATACGAATCTATCCCTCCTACTGCGGTGCAAGGCGATGTACTGAGAGAGGTCAAAAGGTTTTCCTTAACCAGTCTCTCCCGATCTGGCCTGCCACGTGTTTGGTGGGCAGAAGTATCTGCGGCCAAGATCCGTGCAAACCTCACCCCATAAATTGGGCACCCCTGCTAAGTGACCAAAAGTAGCGAACCACTTGGGCTGACCAGGGCTGACCTATGGATGAGGTGTCGGTACCTACTCATTCGGTTCAGAAAGTTATTGACTTTTATCCACGTGTAGGTAACTTTGTTGAGACATTATACATAGGTGAGATATTCGTTAATAATTTTTCAACATGTACGTTTATCCTTCGATATCAGTTAAAAGCCTACTTTGTGAGAGCCTGTAAAAACTGTATACACATCTTTACTCCACCTACCCACGACATCATTCTCAACGAATTTTCTGGTGTCATCAAGAGTTACATTTTAGCTTCGAGACAATTTCGTGCGGAACACGCTAACTTGGGTTCAGCACGATAAGAGAATTATAAAAACTTCATCACATTGTGTATCCCACCAATGTCATCTTGGATCTCATTTAGTATTCCCAGAGAGGCAGAGCTCGTACGCACGTAATCGTGGAGCAAGGTTCTTAGAAAAATAAACTTAACCACTCAGGCTAAATTGTTCGCTTTTCTCAAATGTCTAATGGAAATTGTTGCGTCTCACTCACTATCATGGTTAGAAACATGATCTAAACGGTGTTAGAAAGAGAAAATACGACGCTTTATATTAAAATCTTAAGGTTAACCACAAAATAATTGGAATGAACACATACGAAACCAAAATTTCGGATAGCAATTGAAAAAAAATTAAACTTTGGAAAATTTTTATTAATTATTTTTTATGGAACGACAAAAAGTAAGGTGACATTTTTTTTACAAACTCCATACAGGAGGCCCTGAGGAAAATTATTTCCCTCAGGGCCTATGTCATCTTTGAAGATGCTATGTGGAGGGTTTTTTTGAGGAAAGGAAGCAGTGAATATGGGTCTTGAAGATACCTATGTTGTAGGAGGGAGGAAACACAGAGGCCGGCAAATTGTTCCACAGCCGAGCTGTTGAACTCAAGAACGAGTCGTAGAAACGACCCGTTCTCATGTGACAAATGTCAACCGTATAAAAAAGTTGGGCGCGTCTTTGGCGTGTTTCCCGACTACGCACCGGTGCCGAGGGGATCAATGATGCTAGTTCCTCGGAGCATCTTCCATTGTACCGGTAGAACAAGGACAGCATTCCTACCTGACACCTGTGCTCTAAAGATTGCAATCCGTCTGTTAAGATTGGAGAGAAATATTAAGACTATAATGTTTATAATAAATTTGTCTAATAAAATATGAATGTTTTTTTTTCTTTTCGTTATCAGTAATTTTAGTTACAAAAAACGTAAGGTGAGCCAATTTTAAAACGTTTTTATGTTTGCATGCAAAATTTTTAAATTTCAAAAGTTAATTTTTTATTTCGATTTATAAAAATTGAAAGCTTATTTTATCACCTTTCAAAGACGGTTTTTAGTTTTCGGATAATATTCCATTTATTTGAATTTTATTGCAGAGCGGAAATGTTCTGACCCTCTGACAAAATGTGGTTCATGCTTGAGGGGTTAACAAGTAACAAGGTTACAGCACTTTTCGATGAAAAAATCGCATCTGGCAACTAGAGATAGTTGGTACCTGAAATAGATTGTCACTGCGGTTCCAATTACTGGAAAACGATATGGAACCGGTTCTTTATCCAACTTGATAACAATAAAAAAGAAACGTACGTTCGTGAAATGTCAACAGGAATAAGTATGATTAAGGTATGTCTTTTTCGTGTTCATACAAGACGCGTGAGAAGGAAGGTTTTTGTAAACGGCTTATAGGTCAATCGTCGATGATGTGCATATTATGATCGCAGCCTGGAACTAGCATATTTACAGAAATATTTTCATATAGATTACTTGTCACTAATAAATTGCCCTCAAAAATATAACATCAATATTCATATATCTAACACTAAAAAACTCATTTGAAACCAAAATAACTTTTTATATCAATCATCGTCACTATCAAATAAATATAATAATAAAATAAAATAAAATAAAAAATGGTTGTCTATGATGTGCATTAGCTATTCTTGCGTAAAATCTAAATCAATGCACTCAAATTTCATTTGAATTGAAGTGTCATTTTCAAAATTTGTACATATTGTGTAAGGAATAATTCAGAGAAGAGACAAATTAGGTAAGACTACTTTTTAAGTATGCTAATTTCGGTTTATTTATTTTATTTATTCATCTATTCAACGCCCAGAGGGCTTTTACGTGTTTGGTAGTACAATTAATTCATGACAGATGATTTTAAAACAGATAAAGAAATAATAAAAATAAAATTGGATAAAAAATGCACACAAGTCACAAAAAAAAAACAAAAATACAGATAGTTTAGGAATAGTTTTGGAATAAGTTATTTAAAAGATCCACAAAATTGTCAAGTTGATGTTAAATATGTCAACATCACCTAAGTACTGATTCCCCCTATGTGAATCGTTGTATCGGTGAGTGGGTAATGTAGTTTCGTTTGTGAAAGCTGCAGTAGGATAGGTTGTCTGCCATGTGCGTTATTCCTGCGTGAATTGAAACAAAATTAGTTGTGAACATAACCGATTTGTTTATGTACAAGTATTGTTGTTTGTAAAATGATAAAAAAAATTTAACTTTATTATTTAAAAAGCTGGTTCGGAGAATAATTCATCTTTCTGATTGGAACCGCCCTGTACGATCGTAAGAACGTCTTTCGACGAAATGTGGATTTTCGGCCGCTGGTTGGTTAAAGGCCCTTAACGATTCGCTTAACATTCTGTTACCTAAGTACAATGTTGATGATTCTATATTTAGAAGCTGAAAGAAAAAAAAAACTTACCACGATTGATTTTCCAAAAAAAAACGCTTCTATTTTGGCAATATTCTACACTAATTACTTGACACCCCGTGTAAACCATTTTGCAAAAGCTGACTTCGCAATTTAATAAATGTAGCTATACATACTATCTCCCTAAATTCCCTGACTCGCAGGAAATTCTCGTAATATAGGCAAATCTATCCCTCCATAACGGATGTGGACCGACGTCGCCGTCTTTAGCTTTCCTACGCCACTTGTTGAATACGGCGTCACTTAGCGATGCCTCAGACGCTAAATTCCAAGTGAATTCTAAAACATGTTTAAAATTTATGTTTAGTCCTCTTGCAGATAAGATCATGCAAACAATTTTATATTGAATCCTCGACGAAGCAATATCGTACTAATATTATAAAGGTGAAAGTTTGTATGGATGTATGTTTGTTACTCTTTCACACAAAAACTACTGAATGGAATTTAAAAATTCTTACACTAATAGAAAGCTACATTATTTGCGTGATCTATAGGCTATGTAACAGACGTCTTGATGTATTGGATTTTTGTTTACGTGAAACTCGCAGGGAAGAATAAAACGACATAATCAAGTCAATTCTTGCGAAATATTACATGTTAAAACTAGCTTGTTGTGCAACTTGCACCTGCGATCATCGAGGTAAACACCAGGTGTGAGACTGACGTCAAACCATGCAAGAAAAAATAATTCGTGTCAAAACAAGTTTGTTTACGTGAAAATCGCAGCTATCGGCCGCACGTGTCCCCTTGAAAATATTGCCTATTCAGGGAAGAGTAAAACAATATAATCAAGTCAATTCTTGCGAAATGTTACATGTTAAAACTAGCTTGTTGTGCAACTTGCACCTGCGATCATCGAGGTAAACACCAGGTGGCAAAATGAATAACATGTTTACGTTTTCCTTTAACTAAAATTAGTATAAAAACCGTCTGAAAAATAAATATTGATCATTATCCAAGAAACTTCTGAGTTATTATTATCTCCCGAAACCAAAGTGACGATCGGAGTCTAGCGCCCCTATTGTTTACAGTATTTGTATGGAACAGAAAAGTGGTCTCATACAAATTGGTCCTTTTCGAGCCGGATCCCACGTCATCAAATCTTTCTCAGTGGAGATGGCATCACACGCAGCGGCCGTAAAATCCTGGCTTCAACCGAGACATCACGGCCCTGCCTCGCAAACTCAGATGCATCTATACCTACCGCCGATCCAGATGCTACCTTAAGCCTACGCCTCCACCATCAGAGATCTACAGGAGGCTGATAAAGATGACAACAAACTGAGCAGCAACGAGATATGCAGCTAACAGATATGCAACAACGAACCCAGCAGCAACGAGATATGCAGCTACCACATATACCGCAACGAGATATGCAGTAACAAACTGAGCAGCAACGAGATATGCAGCTAACAGACATGCAACAACGAACCCAGCAGCAACGAGATATGCAGCTAACAGACATGCAACAACGAACCCAGCAGCAACGAGATATGCAGCTACCACATATACCGCAACGAGATATGCAGTAACAAACTGAGCAGCAACGAGATATGCAGCTAACAGACATGCAGCAACGAACCCAGCAGCAACAAGATATGCAGCTTCCACACATGCAGCAAGGAGACATGCAGCGATAAACTGAGCAGCAACGAGATATGCAGCTACCACATGCAGCAACGAGAAATGCAGCAACAAACTGAGCAGCAACGAGATATGCAGCTAACAGACATGCAACAACGAACCCAGCAGCAACGAGATATGCAGCTACCACATATACCGCAACGAGATATGCAGTAACAAACTGAGCAGCAACGAGATATGCAGCTACCAAATGCAGCAACGAGAAATGCAGCAACAAACTGAGCAGCAACGAGATATGCAGCTAACAGACATGCAACAACGAACCCAGCAGCAACGAGATATGCAGCTACCACATATACCGCAACGAGATATGCAGTAACAAACTGAGCAGCAACGAGATATGCAGCTAACAGACATGCAACAACGAACCCAGCAGCAACGAGATATGCAGCTAACAGACATGCAACAACGAACCCAGCAGCAACGAGATATGCAGCTACCACATATACCGCAACGAGATATGCAGTAACAAACTGGGCAGCAACGAGATATGCAGCTTCCACATATGGAGCAACGAGATATGCAGCTTCCACATATGGAGTAACGAAACCAGCACCAACGTGATATGCAGCAACCAACTGAGCAGCAATGAGATATGCAGCTAACAGACATACAGCCAAGAGATATACAGCAACAAACTGAGCAGCAATGAGATGATATGCAGCCACCAGTATACAACAACGAACCCAGCAGCAACGAGATATGCAGCTGCCACATATACCGCAACAAGATATGCAACCAAACACTGAGCAGCTCACAGACATGCATCAACGTACCCAGCAGCAACGAGATATGCAGCTACCACATATACCGCAACGAGGTATGCAGCAACAAACTGAGCAGCAACGAGATATGCATGCAGCAACGAACCAAGCAGCAACAAGATATGCAGCTTCCACACATGCAGCAAGGAGACATCTTAACAAACTGAGCAGCAACGAGATATGCAGCTACCACATGCAGCAACGAGAAATGCAACAACAAACTGAGCAGCACCGAGATATGCAGCTACCAGATATGCGGCAACAAACCCAACAGCAACAAGATATACAGCTTCCACACATGCAACAACGAGACACGCAGCTAATAGACGTCTATCAATAAGATATGCAGCTACCACATGCAGCAACGAGAAATGCAACAACAAACTGAGCAGCAACGGGATATGCAGCTACCAGATATGCGGCAATGAACCCAACAGCAACAAGATATAGAGCTTCCACACATGCAGCAACGAACCCAGCCGCAACGAGATATGCAGCTACCAGACATGCAGCAACGAGTCATGCAGCAACAAACTGAGCAGCAAAATATATGCAGCTACCACATGCAGCAACGAGAAATGCAACAACAAACTGAGCAGCAACGAGATATGCAACTACCAGATATGCGGCAACAAACCCAACAGCAACAAGATATACAGCTTCCACACATGCAGCAACGAGACATGCAGCTAATAGACGTCTAGCAACAAATTGGCAGCAACGAGATATGCAGTTTTCATATACGGAGCAACGAGACATGCAGCAACGAACTGATCAGCGACGAGATATGCAGTTACTATACATGCAGCGACGAGATATGCAGAAACAGACATGCAGCAACAAGATATGCAGCAAACCCAGCAGCAACGAGATATGCAGCTACGGCATGCAGCAACGAGAAATGCAGCAACAAACTGAGCATTAACGAGGTATTCAGCCACCAGATATGCAGCAATTAACCCAGCAGCAACAAGATATGCAGCTTCCACAAATGCAACAATGAGACATGCGGCAATAAACTGAGCAGCAACAAAATATACAGCTACCACTCATGCAACAGCGATATATGCAGCTACTAGATATGCAGTAATCCGCATATATGGATACTCGATACCCTGTGGCAGCCAGCCAGAGAATTCCCGAGCTTGCAGCAATCGGCCCGACCCTAAATGCTAGTCCCGGATATACTGAAAACTAAGACAGTACTCACACTGGATGAACATATCGAAACATAGATCCACTGGCCTAGATCACCTCCGCGATAGTAGAATCACTCCACATTGCCAGAAGCAAGCCCTATCAGAGAGTACAACAGCTGGCCTGACACGCAAAGCAGATTGCTGACCCATTCGCGGCCCTGCGCGCTGCAACTCCACGCCAAGCTGATCACCAACCTGCCTGAATTTGCAGTCCCATACGAGCCTGAGCCGCGTCCTGCCATCCCATTTTCATGATAAGTTATTCCTTCTTATTGTTTATCCTAGTGATGGCACCCAACCCCGCCTCCCAACTTGTTTGTGACGAGATACACAATTCAAGTAACGGCAGCAACTAGCCCGCCCCCCAACTTGTTTGCGACAAGATACGCAACTCAAGTAATGGCATCAGCTAGCCCGCCTCCTAACTTGTTTGCGACGAGATACGCAACTCAAGCAATGGCAACAAATAGCCAGCCCCCCAACTTGTTTGCGACAAGATACGCAACTCAAGTAATGGCATCAGCTAGCCCACCTCCTAACTTGTTTGCGACGAGATACGCAACTCAAGCAATGGCAACAAATAGCCCGCCTCCCAACAAGTTTTCAACGAGATACGCTACTCAACCGAAGGCCAGCAAGGCTAATTCCATCTTCTAATTTCAATTCCAGCAGTGCCACTACCAGAATAGCGGTGCTCCTCATCACTGCAGCCAAGCAGTGCCACTACCAGAATAGCGGTGCTCCTCATCACTGCAGCCAAGGTGAGCAAGTCCTCCCCAGCAGTACCACTGCCAGAACAACGGTGGTCCTCATCGGAGCAGCCAAGGCAAGCAAGGCCTTCCAGAACATCGGTACTCTCCTCAGACGGGAGGAGCGCGTTTCCACAATAAAAGGGATAAAATTTCATGGAACTGACTCCAAGATGAAAACGCTCTAGTGGCACTAAAGTCACGAGACAGACAGCGCGAAGGGGACAGCCCGTAACCATGTACTCAGACAACGGGACTAATTTCCATGGGGCCGAAGCCGAGATGAGAAATGCCTTGAAATTACTAAGTCAAGACGTTAAAATGCTTGATGCCCTGACCACTCAGGGCATCGAATGGAGATTATACCACCAATGACGCCGCACATGGGAGGAGTATGGGAAAGACTGATACGCTCGGTGAAACGAGCACCTAAAGAGGAAATTCTCCTGACTACCCTAATCGAAGCATTCGTAGTGAACAACAGACCACTCACCCATATATCAATGGATCCTCGCGATGAAGAACCTCTAACACCTAACCATTTTCTTCTGGGGTCGGCCGGAAAAACGCTCTCTCTTGTCCATGTACGAAAAAGGGACGAAGAAATATGTCTCCGCCGACAATGGCGTGTCGGCCAACGACTGGCAGACATGTTTTGGTGACGATGGCTTCGAGAATACCTTCCCACCTTAGCGGCCCGACAAAATGGCACCACCCTGTCACACCCATAAAAAAGGATAACTTGGTGATCATCATGGATCCTGCACTACCTCGAAATCATTGGCCTCGCGGCCGCGTCATCGAAGAGATAACCGCAGCTGACGGACAAGTTAGAACCGCTCGAATCCAGACTAGTTCCGAGGTGTACCTAGAACCAGCCGTTAAAATCGCCGTCATCTTACCAGCTCCTACACCTGCTGAGTCATCTCCCCCTCCTCTTCACAAGGACACATATCAAACCAAAATATCTACATCAAGAATGCGTCCGACGAACTAGCTAGGTGCAATCAAACAGATTACACCGGGAGGAGTGTAACAGACGTCTTGATGTATTGGATTTTTGTTTACGTGAAACTCGCAGGGAAGAATAAAACGACATAATCAAGTCAATTCTTGCGAAATATTACATGTTAAAACTAGCTTGTTGTGCAACTTGCACCTGCGATCATCGAGGTAAACACCAGGTGTGAGACTGACGTCAAACCATGCAAGAAAAAATAATTCGTGTCAAAACAAGTTTGTTTACGTGAAAATCGCAGCTATCGGCCGCACGTGTCCCCTTGAAAATATTGCCTATTCAGGGAAGAGTAAAACAATATAATCAAGTCAATTCTTGCGAAATGTTACATGTTAAAACTAGCTTGTTGTGCAACTTGCACCTGCGATCATCGAGGTAAACACCAGGTGGCAAAATGAATAACATGTTTACGTTTTCCTTTAACTAAAATTAGTATAAAAACCGTCTGAAAAATAAATATTGATCATTATCCAAGAAACTTCTGAGTTATTATTATCTCCCGAAACCAAAGTGACGATCGGAGTCTAGCGCCCCTATTGTTTACAGTATTTGTATGGAACAGAAAAGTGGTCTCATACAGGCTATATACATTGGTTATTGGTTGCGTTATGAATAATCTCTGGCGTTATGAAATTATTTATCATACGTTTTCTGGCACTAACAAAATCGATTTATTGCAAACGTCAGAGAAAAAGCAAACCCATTGTCTCCTTGGAAACGATGTTTTTTTTTTTAATTAGGCAAGTCACCCTGAAAAGAGTGCTTTTTTGGCGTCGTACTTAATAACTATTGCTAAAAATGAATCACCGAAATGTATGTATGCGCATAAACCCGAACGATTGAACCAAATTGGATAATTCTTTTTTTTTCTTATTTTGTATAAAACTACCGTTGAGTTTGTGATTATGAAATTTTTATAATAAATTATAATAGGTGGCATGCGAGCAGTTTGAAAACTGATTGTATTGGGAATGAATGTGTGGAATGCGAGAGGTGAGTGGGGGGATTGGGGAGGGGGTGTTGGGAGGGTGTTGGTGGAGGGTTTGGAAGGGGAGGGGGAGGAGGGTGGGGGGAGGGGGTTGAGGGTAAAGGGGAAGAGGGGGGGAGGGGAGGAAGGGTAAAGGGGAAGGATGGAGGAGGGTGTGGGGAGGGGTAGGGGGTGGGGGGAAGGAGGTTGATGTGGAGGAGTGGTGTGGCGAAAGGGAATGGGAAGGGGTAGGGGGTGAGGGGAGTGGAGGGTGGAGGGAGAGGGGGAGGGAGTTGATGGGGGGAGTAGAGTGGGGAGAGGGAAGGTGGAGGGGGGAGAAGTGGGGGAAGGGGTGGGTGGAGGGGGGTTAATGGGGGGGAGTGTAGTGGGGGGAAGGGTGGGTGGAGGGAAGGGGGGTTGATGGGGGGAGTGGAGTGGGGAGATGGAAGGTGGAGGAGGCTGAGTGGGCATCCCCTAATAGCATGCGAGCGAAGCCGCGGGAAAAAGCTAGTATTATATATTTTGTAAATCGAACCTACAGTTTGTCAAAATAGGAGTAGAAAACGTAGGAGGACGCCACTGTTGTTAAAATGGCAATACTAAAATATAACTCAAGTGGTAATGTAAAGCTATGTCCTACATTTTTGTGGAAAAATTAAAAAGGAATAAAGTCAAAAAATAATTTTTCATTGCCATATAGATACCCACTGATCTCAAAATTGGAATTGCATAGGTATATTATTCCTTTGAAATTAATGTATATTATAACAACATGAAGAATAACCAATATAACCATATAAAATATAAAGCATAACTACTTAGCGTTGCCCGGGCTTTAGATCATGTCTCTAATTTTAGATCTGAATATTATATTAAACTCATTCAGATCTAAAAGTAGTGTAAATAAATTTACCATAAGTGGTTCTTCCTTTCTAAACACTCTTAAATTCAAATTTATGTTAAATTAAATGAAAGCAAATAACTTTGAAAATTTAATCAAATTTATCTTATTAAGCAGGTACCTTAACAACAGTGCTTATTCGATTTTAATTTTTTTTCTTTAAGAACAAAAAATGTTTTTTAAAATGTGATTTACAGCGTCCTATATATTCAGTGTCATTGCGTTTTAAAAGAATATTAGACACTTAAATTGCTGTTGCCAGCCTACAAATTTAGTAGTTCCAATTTTTAATATTTTCTACTCTTAATTGAGACTATAATCATTTTTGTAGGAGACGCTAGAAACAGAACTGGAAAACTTTTAAGAAAATCGTTCTCTACCAGAAAAATAATCATTTGTTAGAAAAAGCCAAGCTAATTTTGACCAATAGATCTTAATTTAAAGGGTCTGGTATCGCGAAACTGCGACTCCACTGTTAATTGGCGGTAAATGCTGCAGAGCAAAGCCTATGCAGCCCTCAAAGGACCAGTCCCGAAACTACGCGAAATCGCTAAGTTATAAGGGACATAGCATTCACTCGCAAACCTGATAGATAGTCAATCGATTGTTCGGATCTGGGCTTTTGGAAAATTAGATAAGCCCAGACTGGAATAAGGAAAATAGAACTCACCGTTGCAGATGGGGCCTCGCTGACCTCCAGTTTTGGTGTACACTTCTCACTGTTTAATTTAAAATTCGCAATATTCTTATAACAAGAGGTTACGATACACGCGCCCTGTCTGAGATGTTATTTTGTACTGAGCCTCGCTGCACACTGTCACCTCTCCAAAGTTGAGTACTTTCTTGCAACAATTTTTATGGTGACATTTAGGAAGGAAAGATTAGGTAGGTGGGATAAATGCAGGATTTTGGCATATCTACCCACCAAATCCGTGAATGCAATACCCAATCAATCCCATATAAAAATGCACGAACAGGGCCAAAACAGCGTTTTAATACTTTTCGTGGTTGTAAACGGATTTTTATCATCATCCTCTATCGCTGATGTTTGCAGATTGAAGCCAACAATTCCTTACCAAATCCATGGAAAAAATATATGAGTTTGATCAGAAATTAATGGTTCATTTTTTGGAGCCTTTGTGGATTGCCACTGATCAAACTTGACTACGATACGAGGTTATCTGTTCTATTGGTCGTACTTGTCCTGATCTGAATACAGTCGTAATTAAAGACGATAAAATGTATCTAGCTATGATTGAACAAGTAGATATATTTCAATAATTCCCATACTACCTGAACTTCAATGGATTCATTCTGGAGTTCAACAGTTCCGTTGTGGAAAGATTTGCCGGCCGCAAGACCCAGGTTCATTCCTTCCTTTCTTCAAAAAGACACTCCACACAACATCCCTGAAGATGAAATAAACCTTGAGGGAAATTATTTTCCTCAGACTCACTGACAGGGAGTTAATGTAAAAAAAAAAACTGCATTAATCGTACCATCCATTTGCCGTTTTCGGTATTGAAATGTGTATTAATCGTATTTAACTAAGTCTTATATAAACAACCTTCGTACGTTTCCATGGATTCAAGACTACGCATAATTCTTGACAAATTATAAAATGACGATCTGTCAAATTGTCCTTCGTGAAAAATGGTTTTTCTCTGTAGTTATTTTTGAAAGAAAATTGTCAAAAGTTAATTGGATTGAAGTGTCAATTTCCTTAGAATAACAAATTGTGTTGCTGTGTAATGACTTGGACTTATTATAAAGAATATTTATAGGTCTTATAATATTTATACGAAGCAAATATTGTCTATTGAATAAATTGTCTATTGAAAGAAAAAGCTTCTATTTCGGCCATTTAAACTTAAAAGCATTCAAAACTTTTTGTTAAAAATTTTGTTATAATTTAGTAAAGGGTTTTTAATATCCGTTCAACGGATTTTAATTGCTACTGTTTTCATAATGTGAAAACCATACCGAAAATATTTTTCTTTCATTATTTAAAACGGGTTTTTTATGAAGAAAAACCAACTGAGCAGACCTGTTGCTTTCGTTTAAAGCTATCTCATTAAAAAATGAAATCAAGTAGTTATTTTTTAACGCGATAGGTAACTTTCCTAGCCAAACTGAAAGCAGATTTTTTTTAAGAGATCGTAGATGTTACCTAAATTTCTAGATCAAAAAGTCTGTTCCCATCCGTTAGGCCGGATATTGGTAGTATAGTTGTACTAAAAACCTGCTTCGACAGACGTTTGGATTTGATTAAAAAAATTACGGTGGGCCATTGAATTCGTTTACGCTAAATAGGACCCTTAGGTCTTGCAGAATTCTTAATCTTTGTACAATGACTTCTGGGATAAAAAAACTTTTTTTTAAGTGAAGCTTCTTTTGCCCCGGTAGCGATTTGAAATTCGGATGCAATGGAAATGCGCACAACTAAGTTCTTTACACAAATACTCAATTCTAATATAATGCGGTAAATTCGCGCTTTGGCGCGGGCCAAGTCTGACAAGTCTCAGCGGCCAGAGAGACATACATCAAGCGTACGGAGATTCGAATACTACGAAATCTAAACAAAAAAAACGTTTTTATTTTTGTGAAATCAATATCCAATCTTCAAAACACATTAAAATAAACAAACAAAAATAAATAAAGCGACATCTAGCGACTTTCTAGTTTCACTCCGGCCACGTGTTAATTATACACTATGATTTTTTTTAAATTTCAGGGTAGGCAGAGAGGACACATACAAACAACTCGGTCTTGGTACACACTTCTTGCCTCGTTCACATTCATACATCGTCTCATACATGCTCTTCTGTTACTCTGACTCTTGAAATTGCTCGACTTAATAAAATATGCAAAAGTATGTGACAAACAATAAAGAGTGAAAGGTGGAATTCAAATAGTTTCTAAAACAATTTATTATTGGTATCTGTACCGTTAGGGCATTGTTCTAGTAGGTCTATAAATAAAGGTCTTCATTACAATATCAGCATGATATGATTAATAATAAAACATTTTTTTGAAGTGTTTAAATGGGTCATTAGAAATGTCTATTTTATTATTAAAGCTGTTATAATTTCTTTATGTTCGCGTTATAGGAGAGAAATATTCTATTTTTATGTGGTAGGTATAAATACAGAAAATGTCTTGCATCCTCCTTGTTGAATTTCTTAATGGTGTATTGATTAGGGTGGATCGCCATTGTATGGAAATTTTTATTTTTTATAAATAAGTTTTTGCGGGATGCGGAATAGATGCTCTAGGTACATCCAATTAAGCATACAAAATATCAATTTAAAATTTTGATAACAAGTACTGCCCCAAAGCAGTTGAATTATTTAAAATCTGATAAAAAATTGTCCCTTTTTAAAACAATTTTGTGTCAATTCGAGTACTTTAATTTTTACTTTAACATTTCATTATGAATAAAAATTGCCGCGCCTTAAATAATAAAATTTAAAAAAATTCATAATGCTCATTTTCCCGCGAAAATTTGACAAATTGCTGAGTCCACTTTCGCGCACTATACCAACAAACACAACAAACATCTTTAGATCAACCATCCAGTTTCAAGTTTTACTAACGTTGATATTCCAACTGACCAACAATACTTTGCTTCATCTATTTCTTCTTCTTATGTAATAAATCCAACAGATAGTAGACTATCTGTTGTATCCAGAACATTGGATGGGTACAGTATTTCTGATCGGGCCGGTGCTGCCATCGTCTGCGCTACAATGCAAGATATAGGATTAGTGACAACAGATAATCTAACAAACGTGATCGATCGTAATAAGATTCGAAGTGCTCGTGCCAAAACTAGGACCACACTGACTGCCATCAATCAGCCCCATTTCGATTCGTGCATTTGCATATCGTTTGACGTTCGAAAGGATAAAATATGAATCATGGAGGATGGACGCAGAAAAGTTGTGATAGAAGAACATATCAGTCTTTTGAAAGAACCTGGCGGACAATACATTGGCCATATAGGCGTTAAGTTCGGTGATGCTAAAACAATAGCTCACAAATTATTTGCATATTTTGTGGCAAAATCAATTGATTTAGCGTGCATCGTGGCTGTCGGATGTGACGGAACAGCAGTTAATACTGGAACGAAGTCTGGCATTATTCGACGTCTTGAAGGAAAGCTCCATCGTCCACTTCAGTGGTTGGTCTGTCAGTTACATGCTAACAAGTTAAGTTTGAAATACCTTTTCGAATACCTTGATGGAACGACAACAGGTCCTAGAAGCTTTAGCGGCCAACTAGGAAAGTTACTCAAGAACTGTAAACATCTTCCTGTGATAGAATTTCAAGCAATAGAATGCAACTAACCGGACATTACAAAATCCCGTGACGACCTTAGCACAGACCACCTTTATTTATTGAAAATGTGCCGAGCAATCGCCGAAGGACAATGTAACGAAAACTTAGCCAAAAGAAACCCGGGTAAAATCTGTCATTCGTGTTTGTTAACAACAGCCAATACTATTCTCCGACTTTAAATTTCAACCAAGAATCCGAAAGAAAATCAGGTGATATTGACTGAATTTATGCTAAGAGTGTGTGCTCCGATGTGGTTTAAAATAAAAACACAACCTTCGTGTGTTTACGAGGCGAGGTACCTCCACGAAACCATAAAATTGTCTCGTTACCTTCCAGAGCATTTGAAAAAGGTGGTAGATCCCGTAATTCAACGCAACGGGTATTTTGGTTACAGCGAAAATATACTTACTAGTATGCTAAACGACGAACGAAGACAAATTAGAGAGTTGGCTCTGAGACGGATTCTAAGTATCCGAGAACGTACGCCAGGGTTCTCTCTAATAAGAGTATTTAAGCTACCTACTTTTAATTTCAACGCAGCCGACTCAATTGACTTGATCTACTGGGAAAAAGCATCAGAACCACCTCTTACAAAACTGATATCTAGCGAGACAATAATTGATGCCATAGCAGACCACGAAATTATCAAATCCAACATTTTGTGTAAGTTCCGATTGATGCCCTGTCACACGAAAGCCACGGAAAGATGCATCACAGTGGTAACGGCATCATGCTCTGCTATTGGCGACCCTGAAAGACGTGAAGGGTGGATACAAAACAAGTTATAATCTTGTCGTATAATGCCAGTGTTCAATTCGAAGAAGGACTATAAAACACAATAACTTTTATGATTTTTGATTTTATTTTTTAACATTGTTTGTGATTTTTTGTGTTTGCAATGGTACTTCTATTGTTTCTTGATTAGTAGTGTAGCAACCAGCCGTGGCTTTACTACGCATTGGGATCGCCCCGAAAATTATCGGTGCCTCCAGAAATAGCGCTGGTTTTAAATTGTATGCAAACGAATTCACGAGAACTTTCCCACCTAGCAGCTAGCTAATACACCGAGTCGAACTACCTACCTAGCGCACATTCCAGAGGCGTCGCCGTTGTTCAATGGTATGCGAAATTACTAAAGAGATAGTTCTGCCACCTAAGCGAAAGAGCTAGAACGTACGGCTGTACAGTTCAAGTGCCCGCAGAAGGTTCGGGTGATATCTCGCCTTTACGTGAATTCACCCGGCGTTACCTATTGTCATTGAATCTACTTGCCGGGCCAGCGGAGTATAAAAACAGGTGCGAGCCGCACACGGCTCAGTCTTAAGTCTAGTATTCATTCAACTTACCACGGAGCAGTTGCCTCGTCTATCCACGATTAACCTTGACCCAGTGCGTAAATTCGTTTGTAGTATTTATCACCGTTACGTGACGTGTTACAATTGTTTATGTGATTGTAATTATTGTGTGGACTCATTAAAGGCTATTATTACACGCAAACTCGTTTCCTTCTTCAGCCACGACACCTGAGTACCCACATTGGTGACCCCGACGTTCACATTAGTGACCTTCGAAGTGCACGGACAATTCGACAGTGAGCACGACGCGTGCAAGTACGTCTACCGCGAGCACGTCGCGCACGAAATAAACTCTTCGGTGATAAATTTCGCACACCAATCATCATCATGTCGCTTGTGAGCGGAACATCTGAGGACAGCCAGCAACCAATAACCAGCAACAAGCAACCAACGACAAGCAACCAGCAACCTAACATTAACCGAGTGATGGAGCGGTTGATGCAGCCTCTTCAACAAGAGATCGCTACTTTGAGGCGCGAACTTTCCACACTACGCTCTCGCCAGCATAGGAGAAGCGCCACACCGCATCGTTGGAGCAATCGTTCCCGCAGTCGGTCCAGAGGTCGTCAGCCCGAGGGCACATGCTGGTACCACTGGAAGTATGGGACGAAGGCAAGAAAGTGCACCCAGCCCTGCAACTTCCAACAGGGAAACGCACGGGGCCCAAACTGATGGCGACCAGCGCCAGCCCCAACCAAGTCAGTCGCCTTTTTGTTACCGACAGGGTAACCCGTATCCAATTTCTTATAGACACCGGCGCAGATCTCTGTGTGTTCCCACGACGCCTTGTCCAGGGACGCCCCACTAAAGCGACATACGAACTGGCAGCAGCAAATGGCAGCACAATCGCTACTTATGGCAGCCTAACGCTCAACCTGGATCTGGGATTGCGACGTGACTTTACTTGGAGCTTCGTCATTGCAGACGTCTCCAGGCCAATCATCGGGGCAGACTTTCTCGCCAAGTACGAGCTACTGGTGGACGTCCGAAATAAACGGCTGCTGGACCAGGTGACGAATTTGACCATTACGGGAAAACGAAGCGACAACAAGATCGCTTCCATTAAGACGGTCACAGGAACGTCCCCGTATCATAAGCTTCTTCAACAGTTTCCTGACATCACTCGCCCTGACGGTGCCAGGAGGGAAGTTCGTCACGCAACACTGCACCATATTAACACCACGCCAGGACCTCCAACAGTCGAACGCCCACGACGCCTTGCTCCTGACAAGTTAAAACGCGCCAAGAAGGAGTTCGAGGCCATGGTCCGTCTCGGAATCGCTCGACCTTCCGAGAGCTCTTGGGCATCTCCCTTGCACATGGTACCCAAGAAGGATGACCAGTGGAGACCATGTGGCGATTATAGAAGACTGAACGCCAGAACTATTCCGGACAGATACCCCGTACGCCACATTCAAGATTTTGCACAGGCATTGAGCGGCACCAAGATCTTCTCAACGATTGATCTGGTGCGGGCATATAATCAAATCCCTGTGGCTCCCGAGGACATTCCGAAAACAGCAATCACTACGCCATTCGGACTCTTCGAATTTCCGGTGATGTCTTTCGGCCTCCGCAACGCAGCCCAAACCTTCCAACGCTTCATGGACGAGGTTACCAGAGGCTTAGATTTCTGTTACGCCTACATAGACGACATCCTTATTGCCTCAACGTCAGAGGAAGAGCACCTAGCCCACCTCAAGATATTATTTCAGCGCCTGCAGGAATATGGTGTTGTCATCAACGCCGCCAAATGCCATTTCGGCCTGACTAAGGTCAAATTCCTAGGATACCTGGTGTCTGACGCTGGCACTTCACCCCTCCCAGATAAAGTGGAGGCCATCAACAACTACAGCCAACCAGCTTCCATCAAGGATCTCCGCCGTTTCCTGGGAGCTATAAATTTTTATAGGAGATTCATTCCCAACGCCGCGAGGACACAAGCTCCACTCAATGACCTCCTAAAAGGGAACCAAAAAGGCAAACAACTCGTGTCTTGGACTGCCGAAACAGTAGAAGCTTTCAGCAAGTGCAAGGAAGCTCTGGCCCAGGCAACCCTGCTCGTTCACCCGAAGTGCGACGCCCCACTCTCTATCGTCAGCGACGCGTCTGATACTACAGCCGGTGCCGCACTCCACCAATTCGTCGCAGGTCACTGGGAGCCTCTAGCATTCTTTTCGAAGAAGTTTTCGGCAGCTGAAAAAAAATATGGCGCATACGACAGAGAACTACTAGCCATCTATCTCGCTGTGAAATACTTTCGCCATATGGTGGAAGGCAGGTCGTTCACCATATTTACAGACCATAAGCCTATCACGTTCGCCTTCCAACAAAAAGCAGACAAATGCTCACCAAGGCAATTCCGCCATCTGGACTATATCAGCCAGTTCACAACTGACATCCGACACGTCTCCGGAAAAGACAACATCGTCGCGGATGCTCTCTCCAGGGTCGAGACGATAGACACTCCTCTGGACTACGCAGCGCTGGCAGCTGACCAGATGTGCGACCCTGAACTGGAACAACACTTGCAGGGAAGTTCTAGCCTACAACTTAAAAAGATTAATATTCCGGGTACTGACGCGCATCTCTACTGTGACGTCTCAACTACCATAGCCAGACCCTTCGTCACGAAGAAGTTCAGACCTGCGGCATTCAATGCGGTCCATCAGCTGGCTCACCCAGGAATTAAGGCCACGGTTAAGCTCATAACTCAACGTTATGTCTGGCCGGCCATTAAAGCTGAGACTATTAAGCTCGCACGCAATTGCCTTCAATGCCAACGAAGCAAGATTACACGGCACGTGTCAGCACCCCTGGGAGCCTTTCCCAGACCCTCCGCTAGATTCGAGCACGTCCACATCGACATAATCGTCATGCCTTCTTCAGAAGGATGCCGATACTGTCTCACGTGCGTAGACAGATTCACGAGATGGCCAGAGGCACTCCCGATCCCAGACCAAGAGGCTGAAACAGTGGCGCGTGCTTTCTACAAGGGCTGGATAACAAGATTCGGCACTCCACTCCGCATTACTACGGACCAAGGGAGACAATTTGAGTCGAGGCTGTTCAGGCAGTTGAATCTCCTGGCAGGCACGACGCAAATCCATACAACTGCATACCACCCCGCAGCAAATGGCATGGTGGAACGATTTCATCGTCAACTGAAGGCAGCGATCAAGTGCCATCAGAATAACCGTTGGACGGAAACACTTCCCACCGTACTCATGGGAATCAGAGCAGCTTGGAGAGATGATCTCGCTACAACCTCAGCCGAGCTAGTATACGGCGAACCGCTCCGATTACCCGGCGAATTCCTATGTAAAGCACGACCTAATGTCAACGACGATACTGGAAGTTTCCTCAAGGAACTACGGAAACATTTCAACGAGCTGAGACCAGTTGAAGGTACCCGCCATGGTGATGGACATCATTTCGTCTTCCAAAATCTTCCCACAGCTTCTCACGTCTTTCTGAGGGACGACACCGTCAAGAGCCCGCTTCAACAACCCTACAGCGGCCCTCATAAAGTCGTTCGTCGGCACGAACGAACATATACCATACTGGTAAAAGGGAAGGAAATCACCGTGAGCATCGACCGCCTCAAACCAGCATACATTGCTCAAGATCTTGAGAGATTCGCATCGCAAACCGAATCAGAGTCACCAGCCACCACATCACAACCAACCCTTCCGTTGTTCGATGGCAGTAAGGATCGGACACACACAACCACTCGTTCTGGAAGGCGGGTTCGATTTCCCGATCACCTCGGTATCTGACCATTCCTCTTTCCACCGCAGCCATGTCTGCGTTGTCTGGGGAGGGAGTCCTGTAGCAACCAGCCGTGGCTTTACTACGCATTGGGATCGCCCCGAAAATTATCGGTGCCTCCAGAAATAGCGCTGGTTTTAAATTGTATGCAAACGAATTCACGAGAACTTTCCCACCTAGCAGCTAGCTAATACACCGAGTCGAACTACCTACCTAGCGCACATTCCAGAGGCGTCGCCGTTGTTCAATGGTATGCGAAATTACTAAAGAGATAGTTCTGCCACCTAAGCGAAAGAGCTAGAACGTACGGCTGTACAGTTCAAGTGCCCGCAGAAGGTTCGGGTGATATCTCGCCTTTACGTGAATTCACCCGGCGTTACCTATTGTCATTGAATCTACTTGCCGGGCCGGCGGAGTATAAAAACAGGTGCGAGCCGCACACGGCTCAGTCTTAAGTCTAGTATTCATTCAACTTACCACGGAGCAGTTGCCTCGTCTATCCACGATTAACCTTGACCCAGTGCGTAAATTCGTTTGTAGTATTTATCACCGTTACGTGACGTGTTACAATTGTTTATGTGATTGTAATTATTGTGTGGACTCATTAAAGGCTATTATTACACGCAAACTCGTTTCCTTCTTCAGCCACGACACCTGAGTACCCACAGTAGATAATATTACAAGTAAATGAAAAGTTTATTTTTTTATATTTTAACTACTTTTATTGAGCAAAGATTAAACCCTTATTTTTCTAGTTTCTCGCTGTTTTTGGAAAATTTGAATTAACTTGGGGCAGTACTTGCACTCGAAATATCTTAATGCTGTCATAATGACTTTTAAAAGTATCCCCATAGAGCATCCATTCCACACCCCGCTGCTAAGAAAAACAATAAAACAAGAAATCGATCCACACTAGTGTTGATAATTTGGAATAAAATGTTTGGTGTATCAACTGATGCGTGTATAATTTTGTGTAGAAGCAATAACATCAGGCTGTTTACGTCCGGCTGTCAGAGATTGTGGTTTATTGTTCAAAATTCGATCATTATATGCTCCAAATTGATCAGATAATGAAGCAAGTAATTCCTTTTTTTGTTCATTAAACATGTATTAAAGTTTTTATATGTACGTTTTCTGTTGGTTTGAGTCATATGTATGTTGTTTCTTTTAAGTAAATGTTGAATATGGAAGGTGCGAGGTAGGATTCATGTTTTTTAGCAAGAGTGTATTTAATTTTTGGCACTTGTAAATGATTGTTAGATTTAGCTCTAGTGTTCTGGGAGTGAGATATATGGGAAGGTGACGATTTTATGCAATTTGTATGGATAATTTTTTTTTTGAATAGCTTCCTGATATCAAGTATTTTATTTTTAATTAAAGATTTTCAGTGGGATGAAGATACGGTTTTTTGAACATAGTTCTAATAAGTGATTTATGAGCTGTATTAAGTAGCTTAATATATGTGTCTACGGCTCCACCCCATGCCGATATACCATAAATTAAGATGCTTTGACAAAGGGAAAAGTATACATCTTGTAGAAGTTTAAGTGACGTAATGTTTCTAATCGTTTTAAAAATGTATATTTGTTTCCGGATTCACATTACAAGTGAATTTATGTGGAGTTCCCATTTTAGTTTGCAATCCACTGTTAAACCAAGATACTTATCCGAATGCTCAATTTTTTCGCAGTCGCAGTTTGTGGTTTGTAATGAAGTACATGGATACAGATGTAAAAGCGGGACGGTTTTTGGTTGCCCAGTATTGGTAGTTATAGTAATTGTTTATTTATCATTGTTTCTTCCGATAGCTGATAAGCCATTTTTGTCTGTTAAACTTTATAGTCAATCAATATTTACCAGACTAGCAGCGCCTATAAATAAAATAAATTATTTCCCGTCTATTCTGTACGTAAAAAAAGCCAGCTAGTAGCTCTGTCAAAAAAAGCTAGCTAGTAGCTCTGTCAAAAAAGCTAGCTAGTAGCTCTGTCAAAAAAAGCTAGCTAGTAGCTCTGTCAAAAAGCTAGCTAGTAGCTCTGTCAAAAAAAGCCAGCTAATAGCTCTGTCAAAAAAAGCTAGCTAGTAGCTCTGTCAAAAAAAGCTAGCTATTAGCTCTGTCAAAAAAGCTAGCCAGTAGCTCTGTCAAAAAAAGCTAGCTAGTAGCTCTGTCAAAAAAAGCTAGCTAGAAGCTCTGTCAAAAAAAGCTAGCTAGTAGCTCTGTCAAAAAAGCTAGCTAGTAGCTCTGTTAAAAAAAGCTAGCTAGTAGCTCTGTGAAAAAAGCTAGCTAGTAGCTCTGTCAAAAAAAACTAGCTAGTAGCTCGGTCAAAAAGCTAGCTAGTAGCTCTGTCAAAAAAAGCTAGCTAGTAGCTCTGTCAAAAAAAGCAAGCTAGTAGCTCTGTCAAAAAGCTAGCTAGTAGCTCTGTCAAAAAAAGCTAGCTAGTAGCTCTGTCAAAAAAGCTAGCTAGTAGCTCTGTTAAAAAAAGCTAGCTAGTAGCTCTGTCAAAAAAGCTAGCTAGTAGCTCTGTTAAAAAAAGCTAGCTAGTAGCTCTGTCAAAAAAGCTAGCTAGTAGCTCTGTCAAAAAAAGCTAGCTAGTAGCTCTGTTAAAAAAAGCTAGCTAGTAGCTCTGTGAAAAAAGCTAGCTAGTAGCTCTGTCAAAAAAAACTAGCTAGTAACTCGGTCAAAAAGCTAGCTAGTAGCTCTGTCAAAAAAAGCTAGCTAGTAGCTCTGTCAAAAAAAGCAAGCTAGTAGCTCTGTCAAAAAGCTAGCTAGTAGCTCTGTCAAAAAAAGCTAGCTAGTAGCTCTGTCAAAAAAGCTAGCTAGTAGCTCTGTTAAAAAAAGCTAGCTAGTAGCTCTGTCAAAAAAGCTAGCTAGTAGCTCTGTCAAAAAAAGCTAGCTAGTAGCTCGGTCAAAAAGCTAGCTAGTAGCTCTGTCAAAAAAAGCTAGCTAGTAGCTCTGTCAAAAAAAGCTAGCTAGTAGCTCTGTCAAAAAGCTAGCTAGTAGCTCTGTCAAAAAAAGCTAGCTAGTAGCTCTGTCAAAAAAAGCTAGCTAGAAGCTCTGTCAAAAAAAGCTAGCTAGTAGCTCTGTCAAAAAAGCTAGCTAGTAGCTCTGTCAAAAAGCTAGCTAGTAGCTCTGTCAAAAAAAGCTAGCTAGTAGCTCTGTCAAAAAAAGCTAGCTAGTAGCTCTGTCAAAAAAAGCTAGCTAGTAGCTCTGTCAAAAAAAGCTAGCTAGTAGCTCTGTCAAAAAGCTAGCTAGTAGCTCTGTCAAAAAAAGCTAGCTAGTAGCTCTGTCAAAAAAAGCTAGCTAGTAGCTCTGTCAAAAGATCTGCATATTATGCTTGAATTTTTTTGGTTTATTTAGATACCTACTTACAAAAATAATAATAATAATGTTTGAATCATTTCTATAGCGCCATTTCCCTGAGTAAATCACCGTAAAGGCTTATACAGGGTGTCCGGGTGTAAGGTGCATTAACTTCGGAGGTGATTCTACATGATAGTAGGAGTAAAAAAGATTAACAACGTTTTCAGCAATTCCAACTTTTTTTTTCCCATAATATATAAAAAGAAGTCCGATCTTACTTGCTGAGAGCCTGCCGGGAACGATTGTGGTAACATTGCAGTTATCGTAACAGCGAAAAATGATAAAGCTGGCCACACACGCCGGTCTAATTTTATCTTTTACCACAAAACTACCCCTAAAAGTTGGAATTAAGAAAAAAGTTATTTATCTTTTTTACCCCCAGATACCTTATACTGTTGTACGTCTTAAAATAGCTCTCTGATGAAAAATAAAGATAAATATAATAAAACAATAACCAACTGCAACCATAAATAGTTATTATAGTTTATTTATTTATTTATTGAAAAATAAGAATTACATAAAAAACATAAGCTGCATATCTCAATAGGGCATTCCTGTATCGAGATATGCAATTTTACAATGAAATTTTAAAAAAAACATACATATAAACTTTAAAAAAATATAATTTTAAACTACATACATCGGTAATAATTATAGCTGGGCAGTATGCTCATCGTTGGCAACAATAACATTATACTGTAAACAAAAAATACAAGGTACCACCTACCTGTTAGTTGTTGCTTACCAAATGCATTCATAGGGTGACCATGCCACAGTAGCATTCAATTATTATTAACAAAAAATAAAGATTGGTAAATAACAACAGCTAAATAATATCAGGTAAATAGTAATAAACAATTATGCATATTAATAATAATAATAATTAACAAATTATTACTAACAGACAGAACAATTAGTCATAATAGACCTGATATAGTTTTACATGACAAAATTAAAAAAATAACTTATATCATTGATGTAGCTATTCCAAATTCCTGTAATATTCAAAAAACTATTTCTGAAAAAATAAGAAAATACACAGATTTAGGAAATGAGATTAAAAGAATTTGGCATTCTCGGACTATAAAAATATTGCCATTTGTTATTTCGGCCACTGGCATAATACCTAGGAATCTGATTCAAAATTTAAGCATATTAGATTTGTCAAAGAATTTGTATATAAAAATGCAAAAATCAGTCATTTTAAATACATGTAGGATTACAAAGGATTTTTTAAATATTTATATTGATGGATCGGTAGGATTTATAGGTTCAATTAGAAATGCCACAGAGCCGAACCCTCTGATATGAAAATATCTGGAGTCGGTGAATTATATTCCCATTTGGTCTCTAGTAGGTTGACATGTTGTTCTTGTATTTATAATACTTATATAGTGCAATTGCATAGCGTGGGTTGACTAGATGATCATTTGGGGAAGTGTGTGAAAGGGTTTAGTTTTTCCTTTTTTTTTTCCTTTTTTTTTTGGGGGAAAATTTAACCCGGACATTTAAATCTGGTGCATAAAATTAATTTATATAGTTTATGTAATAAATAAAATATATTAATTAAATAAATATAAATAATTTAATTAGATAATATATAATATAATTATGAGTAAACAATAATAAACAATTTATTAATAATAAGTAAATAAACATAAGTAAATTAAGTACATAATAATTATGAGTAAATACTAATAAACAATTATATAGTACAGTAAGTAAATTATGAAACGAAAGAAGTAGATAATAATAAGTAAATACTTATAACAATAAGCAAATTCAAAAGTACGTAATAATATATAAGTTAAGTACATACACAGTTATTAAATATGGATTGTTATTACAACCATACATTGTTTTGATTAATCTTTGCTACAAATCGGTTTATATCATAAATACAAAAACATGCTTCAGTCTTCAGATAAATTAAAGCTTTTCCTAGTAAATAAAATTGTATTTACTTTTTAAAAAAATGTGCGTAAACAACAAAAAAAAAATTCTGGAAATGTATAAATGATTTTTTTGAATGCATTTTAATGGCTAAAATTATCTGTGAAAGTTTTGGTTCCGCTAAAATTATTAAAAAAAATAATGAAATGCTTGAAATCATGACCTCTAGACTCCGTTTGTCGAGCGATTTTTAAGCCTATTAACTATTTTTGTGGCAATATAAGGCACCCTAAGAATACACATATTTTTTAATCGTTACTTCCATTATTTTTTTTTATATTCTAAGAAATTTTACACTTCAGCGTGGAAGCATGTTGTTTTAAAAAACATTTTTTAGATTCAGATTTTTCTTTTGAAATTATTTTGTGTTCCCAAATAATCACAAAACCCATCAGTTAGATAATATACAAAATCAATCCAGTGCTAGGTAGTGCACTAATTAAATCATTGTTTGCAGATATCGAATAACCCGCAAAACAACCTTTAAGGCTTTCCATTATACTTAAAATGTACGCGTGTGCCTCATATTTGCCATTAGAAAACGATACGGGTATTATTTGTTCGTCTTCCACTGGCCTATCGATTTCACGATTCTTTTCTTGGAAGGGTGTCTCAAGTCCGAGAATAAATTGTTTTAACATTTTTCTACTAATTTACATATTGCTGATAATTTCTTTTCGGTTTATTCGGTAGATTGATCTAAATTCTGGTTTTGCCTTTCTGATAACTGTATGATGTAGTTTAATTTTAAAGTGATAACTTCTTTAGAACCGTTGTGATTTGAAACTCGATGAAACGGAAACGAGCTACACTAAAAAGAGACAAACAAATACATCTACAGGATATAGCCTGCGAGAGAATGAGATAGCATTATAATATTTATTTATTTCACGGGTACTCGGTTGAAATTAATCCACATTCCAACGTAAGTCTCCTTCGGTGTAGTAGTTTAAGCGCCTGACGAATTTCTGCAAACATTTAGCAGACCAAGGATTGAATCCTATGAAATACGAAAAAAAATATATATATAGATAAATATATATTTTTAAATTTAATATATGATATATAATTTTACAGTGGAGTTATATAAATTACAAAATATCGGTACAGAAATTATTTAAAAATTGCAGTCTCACTAAAGAAGAAGCTAGTTCTTGTGCTTGACGAGCGAGTTACACTAATTATAACTGAAATAGAATAATATTATGCAATAGGTAAATATATAATAGGATCAATTGAGACTTCTGGATCATCTATATGTGTAGGTGTACATACATAAGATACGTTTTCATACTAAAATATTGTGCACTTAGGAAAAATTAGAAAAATCTAAATAAAATAGAGATTAGAAAGAAAGAGAAAAACAGGTAATTATTGCTGATGAAGTGTAGCTTCAGTTTAAGTTTCAGTATATTGATGTCTTTTTTTTTTTTTATTTCAGTGGGAAAGTTGTTGAAAAACTTTATTCCTAAATAGATATAATTGTTTTGCATTAGTTTGGTATTAAATTTTGGTATTTTGATGTTGTTATCATATCTTTTTGATTAGTGAGTTTCAAATTTTTTGATGATATTATCTTTGTAAATTTGGATAATTGCATTTTTCTTGAATATATTCTCTACTCGAGGCACCGTGAAATCTGCGAAAAGCGTTTCTGTTGGATAAGTGGAGGGTTTCTTTAGGATTACTTTAATGATTAGTTTCTGGATCACTTTGATTGGGGTTAGTACATTGTTGTATGACCCCCCCCCCCATCCAATAATTCAATATTAAATTAATGACTGGATTAGTGCATAGTATACTCTTTTTAGATTGTTGAGTTTTAAAATATTTCTTAATCTTATGAATATATATATATACACTTTCTGATTCGCTTAACCAATTCACAGATATGGCTCTTCCACTTCATATGTTGTTATATATATTAATTTTTGTGATGTCAATTTCCAATCTTCAATCCCCTCCAAAATGAACAGGCAAAAGAAATTACAAGACTCTGAAGAAGAAAACACAAATACTAATAAGATCACCAAATGTATAGGAAAAGGTGCACTGGAATTCTATGACGAAAATATGAAAAAAAATCATCCTTCAAATTGATAAAAAAGTAGTTCGTGGTCTCCCCACTCTTGTCGACTTGAGTTTTCTGAAGGTTTGTTTTCTACCGCGTGTGAATTGCACACTCTGATTTTTTTTCTACAAACTTGAAAATGTCTAAATACGCTTATAGGTAAAGAGGTTTTTTTAATGTGTTTATTCCACATTAAAATCACCCATTTGGACTACTCGTATATTGCGTGGCTGAAGTGACAAGGAAGGGAGATGTGAAAAGAAAAGAGAACATTGAGAAGTAAGAGCAAGGATATTAAGAACTTGCCAATAAAGAGGATAATAACAATGCCATTTAAACCAATGAACGCCAAGGTTTCGATTTTGAATGTTAATCTTTTACTTCTCCCCTTTCTCACTCCTTCTTTCTCCTTTCACCGCCTTCACGCCCCCGGATCCTTGGATCTAAGTGATTGGGTTTTAGTGTGAAGTCACCTGTTTTTTTTTTAAATACGATAGTGAATTTAAAAAACGATAATCTTACATCTACAACTGAATTGAATACCTAACCCATATATCTCCCTCCCTACAAACCTACAGAATAAAATATCTTATCTCTTAATATTATCCAATATTTGCCATTATTATTAATTCTGAGAAACACTGCTAATTAGTCTTCCAAAGGAAGTCTTACTTGCAAAATTTGCTTCCTACACACTTCACAGGCAAAGAAACATATTATTTATCATAATCCTATTATAATATTATAAAGGAGAAAGTTTGTATGGATGTATGGATGTTTGGATGTTTGTTACTCTTTCACGCAAAACATACTGAATGGACTTTAAAAATTCTTTCACTAATAGAAAGCTACATTATTTGCGAGTAATATAGGCTATATATATTGGTTAGTTCTGGCATTATGTAATTATTTATTATATTTTTATTGTCTGGACGAAAAGCAATGCATTGCTAAGTAATAGTTTGACGTGCGCTGTCATTTTCTTATTTATTTAGGTTACTACGGAGATTCCTTTTATAGTAAAAATTCAAATATATATATATAAAATAGCTACTAATCTACACTTTGACCTTAGCCGACAGCTGTACTAATATTATAAATGCGAAACTGTCCATGTTTAATTGTTACGTTTCAATAGGTGGCACGCGAGCTGTTTGAAAAATGAAAGTAACGGGAATGAAGGGGTGGGAGGAGGGGGGGAAGGGGGGGAGGAGGAGGAGGGGTTGGTAGTATCTTATAATTTAATCCTGCAGACAGTTACGCCCGTAGAATCCAAGTAGATATAGGTACTTATATTTGCAGGCATCTCGAAGGAAAATCCTCTGTAAAAATACTTTCACTAACAATATTTTTGACTCTCCGTAGGAGCATGCGGTGACGTTGTACGGCCGAATAATAAAATACGACAAAGTATTTTGACCGATCAGTAGCTGAGTTTGCATCCCACCCAGGCGTCTTGAATTCAATTGCTCGATTAATTTGCTTCCAAATCAAGTCCTCCATCATGACATAAACAACGTATTCCGCTTTCCGTGGTAATCTTAATCTCCGTGGTAATAAGATTTTAAAATTATTTTCAAGTTATTTGTAATCCTGGAAACTTTTCGTTCTTTCATAAAAAAAGAAAGAGGTGTTATGAAGTTCAAACTGGTATGCCGGTTAAAATGGAAGAGACTCTCGAACACATTAAAAGATCTTTTATGCCATACTTATGCATCGCACGACCTTCGAACTACGTTCATTGAAATTAATTAGATTCTCTCAATCTATCTATGTACGTTGCACCAGTTTTTGCTTATCCATAGATAAAACACCCTGTACATTCCATGTAAGACGGTGCCACCATCTTTCTATCTTTCGTATCAATTAGGATCCCTAATTCGAACTCTCCAGAGAAATTAATTTATAAGAAAACATACGAAATTCCCCTTTTATAGACACAAAAGGGCAAAAAACCCATACTGTTTATTAAGAACATCTTATAAGGAAACGATGTTTTTGTAATAATACATGATTTAGAGGTAATATATCAAGCCTAGAAAAGATAAAAGAGGGTTAACCCTATCTTATCCCAATTTATTTTCTATAGACCATAAACATTTATGATATTTACGTGTGTGATATCAATTGTAGATAGAATTCTGTTGTCATATATACTATGAATTATAGCTTTTTATTACGCTGTTCTACTTCTTTATTTTAGACTTGTCATTTTTTATCCTACTGCGGGTAGCTTCAAACGGATTCATCATAAACTGATTTAGTTTTTTTAATGTATCAGTCTGAAGATGCTCACAATAGGGCGTATTCAGTTAGATCCTAAATAAATTAAGATAGAGTATTAAATATGACATAGATTTTACGGAATTTCTATACAAAAACGGCTTGTGATACGATGAATACCTTCACAGGGTATTTATCGAATGATCAGTGAATGGTGATTGAAGGATTGAGATTTATATGGTGTATACCGTGGAAAATGCTTGTGCTCAGTTGATTTTGATTGGTATTTATTTAAAGTTCGAAGCTTATATGCAGTAGTGCCAATATATAACATACGAGGAAAATATTATTCCCATTTAAGTTTGTGTATTCAAAAACGTATTTCCTTAGTAGGGGCTAGTTGTTTCATAGAACTTGAACTAGTCATAAAATTTCAAAGTTAATATTCAAGTCCTGAATAATAACAGAACTTAACTATAACTTTCGCAGAACTAGAATATAAATGTCGAAAATTTGGTAAAATTTTAAATTTGATTGTTTCATTGGTTTAATAATATATAATAGTTCCCTGAAAAAACATGCCCTTATTGTTCTTCCATGAAAAAATCTAAAATATGTAACAAGTTGGACCTAAAACTGATCCCTGTGGAACATCAAAAAAAATATGTGCGGCATTATTGCTGGGAAAATGTTCCGACAATATATTGTATTTGCCTGCGACATATACACTACTCATAATTTTTGTTTTTACAATAAGTTATTTCTTTCTCCCTTTACCTCCATTTGTTTTTACAATAAATTCTTGAAGTTATTTCTTTCTCCCTTTGCCCCCATTACGTTTAATAAGTTATTCATGTCAGAAAATACTCAAAGATTTTTTGATTCTATTCGAGAAATTGGTTTACGTATTTTCTCCAATGAAATTATTCATTACACAACAGAAGTGAAGCCATTCCTTTTGCTTTTGCCTCCCAGGCAAATAAATTCCTCACTGAATAATAAAAATCAGTCCAAAATGTTATAATAATAATATATTTATTTGCAAAGCAAAATTAATCATATTTAGATTTATTCTGTCTCTAAAGTAATGTTTCTTCTCCTTCAGAGGTCACTTTATTGTCGAATCATGTTATTAATTCAATAATGTTATTAATGCTTTATCAAAAATGGTTACTTTATAAAACTACGATTATTACTGCATGTTATGACTATCACAAATCACGCATTATTAATCTAGAAAAAATATCATAAATCTGTTAAAGCGAAAATCATATAAGAGAAACTACCGTGATTCAGTCAATACAGTATTTTTGCCATCTGCTTTTGTTATCTGAATATTTGATTTTAGCAGGGCATACGGTACTGTATCGTCAAATATACCGGTAAAGTGTGTTAATTTGGTTTGGTTCTTTTCTAGTATTACAACTTTACTGAAATACGAAGCAGAATGCACCACGTAATGTTTGCATGTTTTCGTTGCTGTTTTGCTTGTCTGTTTGTATGTTTATTTGTACGGCTGTGTGATTGCGTGCGTCTATGCGTGTTCGTGTACGTTTATTTGAACTCGTATACGTGTATGTGTTAGTTCATATTAAGATGAAGCCATGCGAAATAAAGCAAAATTATACATAATCATGTGGTTTGTTTTGAAAATTTGATCGCTTAGAATTATTATAGATGCTTCAATTAAATACTGCAAGTAGAACACATCTTGGCCTCAGAAAACATCGAACTTTTTTTTATTAGTCCTTTAAAAGCCTAGAGAAAAATAATATATTAGGTCTATAAAAAACACTTTGAAGTGCAAATTCTCCTACTTACAAACCCTTTTTAGAATTTGGTTTTATTGTATAATGTTGCAAATTCAGTTTTATTCATAATAAGCCTCAAAAAATTGATATTTATGCCTGAACTTCACAAAAAAAAATAAAATATACATTTTCGCGTTGTTATTTTTGACATCAATCAAGACGGCCAGCACTCGAGGAATTTGGATTTTTAAAGCGAATCTTATGCCATCGACTTAAGAACTAGGCACACCCATTTTGTATCAGTTCCGCCCTGTCCGCGGTGGGGTATAGACGTCCCTAGACTCTGCGTCGCTTGGTTCCATGAAATCAATTTTAAATTTTCTTATTTTTACAATAAACAATGCGTAAGAAAGGAGTTAATGTTTGACCTGGCCTTTACGAAATCAACCTCTAAAAACAACTCTCATATACATTTTCCAACCTTTCCAAAAGCTTTTTCCAAAGTATTTTTAAATACCCTCCCAAAAAGAGGCGGGGATTACAATTTAGATTTTTTCCTGGACTATTGGATCACCTTAATAGTTCCCACCTTCCCAGTACCTGACAATGAGAGTTATTTAAAGCATTTTAACTGTTAACTACAGCAATTAAAGTAGGTAACATGCAATGCTTAAAAAAAGGTTCGCACACATTCCATAAACAATTTCATATTTTTCTGCGATTTCCTGATATAAAAGTTATAAGCGTCTCTACCGAGGCGGAACGTAATAATAAATTTTAGAAAACCTTAATAAAATAAGAAAAGTTATTTTTTCAATTTTCCAACTAAAAAACTAAATGATTCGGCTATTGCTATTATCAGAAAAACGATAACGCTTTTCCTTTCAAAACCGGCAAAATCAGGCTCTTCCCTAATTCTAAGTAAATAACTCCCATATTTGCCAGAAGCGATAAAAGAATAGCTCATTAATATCCGAATCCACGAGGTCCTGATTAAACAACGGAAATCGACCAACTGTGATTGTTATATTTTTATTGATAAGTTGACTGATTAGCCAGGAGCTTATACGTCGAGTGTTTGCGCCACAATCATAGGAAAATAGAGTTAATAATAATATCAAATGGTTTAAAAGTGAAAATAAACTTATTCGAATTATGATTTATTGATAAAGAAAGAGTCTACTTAGCTTTCGTTGTACGCAGTCATATGCAATTTGACTATCTGGCATGTTTTTCCTTATTCCTTTAATAGTAGCATGTGCCATGTTAAATTAAGGTTAAACCTTTGTACCAGTCGCCATGTTATAATCCATCTATAATATAAAAATGAATCGCTAAATGTGTTGGTAAGCGCAAATCTCGAGATCAGCTGAACCGATTTCGCTAATTCTTTTTTTAGAATAGTCCTTGAAGTACGAGGATGGTTCTTACGGAGAGAAAAATTAAGAAAATTGGGCAGAAAATTAGATAATTTCAGAAAACCCGCACGTTTGACAGTTCGCGTGTTTGAAAATGACATTTTGCAAAATGTTAAATCAGGATTCTATTTTTGAAAAACTTTAAGCTGATAAATTTATTTAAAGTAGGTACTCCCCTAGAAGTTTGAATCCAATCAAGAATTTTAGATATTTTAAATAGGTACCTATGTTAGGTACCAAATTTAATATACATGAAAAATAGAAATTTGAATAAAAATGGTAAAAGGTGGCACGCGGACTGTTTAAAAACTGAATGTACTGGGATTGAATATATGGAACGCGGGAGGAGGGTTGGCGGGACGCGGGAGCGGGAAAGGGAAGAAGGAAGGCGGGGAAGGTGGAAGGGGAATGCGGGAGGCGAAAGGGACGTGTGAGGGGGGAGGGGAACTCGAAAGGGTGGTTAGCGGGAAGGGGGGGGGGAGTGGAGTGGGGAGAGGGGAGGTGGAGGTGACGGAGTGGGAATGCGAGAGGGGAAGAGGACGCAGGAGAAGAAGGGGAGGCGGAAAAGGAACGGGACGAATGGGAAAGGACACTCAGGGAGAAACAATTTCTTAATAAATGGCATAGCAACGCATGTCGGGACCAGCTAGTATATATATAAAAATCAAAATATGTTTGTTTCTGGGTTTGTATATATATATAAATATACAAATGTGTGATGTCTAATAAGTTGTTAAACCAAATAATTCAAATAAGTTGTTAAACCATTCATCCGATTGCGATGATACCTTAGGGATTTGATTTTTCTGTATACAATAGTGAGTTCTGGCAATTAATCCGATTTATTTATTTATTTTGTTATAAAGAATACATTAACAGTATAAAGAAGCTTTGACTGCCCAACTAGGAAGGTCTCCCGTTCTAGGACAGTCAAATTGGCAGGTTTGGTTTAACTTGGGGATTTGATGTGCGAATGCCTAGGATGGTTTCTGCATATATAGAAGTGAATTCTAGCACCATGAAATTAGGCGTTAAATCGAAATATGTTTGCTTCTGGGTATGTATATATATGTGATTATTTGAGATTTCAATTGTTTTCTAAACAATGAATGCATGAGTGAATGTGCAAATAAATGAATTAATATAACACTGTAGACGGAAATAATTCGCTCGGTCATCGCCGGAGCGATCCAGAGATGCTTTCTTGCATGGTGGGGATACCACACGCATAAATAAATAAAAGTGATGCCCATAAAAAGAACTAATGAATCAATGAACAAATGAATTAACGAACCAACGAATTAATGAATGAATGAATGAATGAAGGAATGAATGAATGAATAAATGAAGGAATGAATGAATGAATGAATTAATTAATTAATGAAGGAATAAATTAATTTGAATTTTTTATTATTATTGTATAAAATTGCATACAATGGGAATTTACACCCGCTAAGCTACTGAAAGTAGCTTGTCAGCAGGAGATCAGTTCCACAGATTTACTTAAAACAATACAATACATTAAATAATCCCCAACGCGTCAGCGTGGCAACAACATACACATATAACAACATATTAATCATAAACATATTTATATATATACACTAAAACATTGTGATAATGTGATATGCAATGTTGATAGTTTATGAAAAAATGTAGATTAAGATTTTTTTTTTAAATATCATTAGACAGTTGAGTATATACCACACTAGTGATTAATAACACAATTGCAAATTAGTACATAGTGAGAGTGAATAGAATATAAACTTAATACATAAGATTACTCCCTAATATCCATGATTTTAACATCAGTGAGAATTTCGTTATAGAGCAATTTTCTTTAAATTCATATGGCAATTTGTTAAATATTAATGGTATAATATATTCAAGTGTTCTTTGACCATATTTGTTTTGAAACACAGGTACTTTCATTCCTTGATTTTGTATGAGACGAGTGTTGTGTGCATGATCCCCATTGTTTTATTTGGACTGCCGGATATATGCTGCAATACAATTTTTTGCCACAAAATAGCACGTACAGGTAATACATTGATTGATTTATATACGATACTAATATCTCGTCTTTGATTATAAACGGTTTTGCTTACCAGCAATTTTACCATGGCATTTTGAATCATTTGTACATGCTTTATGTTGGTTTTACATGATTGACCCCAAGAAGTTATCCCATATCTCACTGTTCATTCTGCAAGAGACAAATAAATCAATTTCATAGTTTTTATAGGCACATAACATTTTACTTTATGAAGTCTACCTACAATAAATCGAAGGCGCTTACAAAGTTTGGCTATGTGTACATCCCACTTCAAGTTACAATCTACTGTAACTCCTAGATACACATAGTTGTTAACTAGTTCGATACTTGTACATGAACAGGGCTGTGAGATGTTGTTGTGAATGCAATCAAAAGAGTGAGATATGATTACAGGCGTCTCGCAGTACTTGGCGTGTGGTGATCTTATATGCATCAGTTTTGTTTTTTTGGAGTTGACTAGTAGGCCGTAATCATGTGACCACTTTAATAAGGAAATAAAATCTAGCTGTAATAATTTCATTGCAATAGACAAATTTTCATAAGATATGACAAGTGCAGTATCATCAGCGTATACAAAAAAAAAATCAGTTAAAAAATGAATGCAAGAATGAATGAATCAGTGGTATTTCCACTTAATGATATGCGAACGAAGCCGCGGGTAAAAGCTAGTACGTTATAAATGTAGGTTAGGCAACATGTTATGTGTTGCTATATTGAAAATCAGAAAACAAACCTAAAATAATTTTTTTTTTAATTTTTAATTTTTTTTTTCAGTAATCTAACCTTTTAACGTTTGTTTATTAGTAACAAATGCGTATAACTGACAAAAATGAAAAAAGTTCAACTTTATGAATACACGTAAGTCAACAAGAATTTTGATTTTATCCAGAAAAAGTGTTTATTTTCCACTTTTATTTTTTTGACAAACATCACATATGTTTAAAAAAAAAAATTTTTTGGTTCTTTGTACTGCAGTTATGTAATTTATTTATTTGTTTATTAAGACATACACAGTACATATAATATAATACAGATTATAAGGTATGTTAAATTAAATTATTACATGGTTATGTACCTATTACGTAAGTCCATAGAATGTCTAGATTGTAGATATGAACCGGTATTAAAACTTAATTATTGTAAATGAGTAGTAATAATGAAAAGGAAGAAAAAACGGGGGGGGGGGGGGAAATAAGGAGACATTTTAAAATCAAGAATTATATGCTCACTAATTGTAATTGACTGATTAAAGTTTAATGAAAAGTTAAGTGTAAGTAATTTAAAAAAAATTATATCACGCCAAGAAATTTAATAAATTAGTTTAGTATGTTTGCAAGGAATCATGAAAAATGTCTAAGTGTAGTAATTTTTCATAGTGGGTATAAGTTATGATTGCGCGAGTAATTGGTGAGTTACTCGCTGCATTAGTGTTATTGGATTCTATATGAAAAAGAGAAGTATGCCTGGTACGCCTCATTGGGACATTTAAACCAATAGTGGATAGCAATTCAGGATTATCTATTTTATTATTTAGCAGGTTATACAGAAACAGCAGATCTGATAATGTGCGTCTTTTTTGTAAACTTAACATGTTATTTGTAGTTTTGTTGTATTTCTTGAATAAATATTTAGAGAATTTATTCGGTATACTTTCTACTATATCTATGTACACCTTATATTGAGGATTCCATACCGGGGACGCATACTCCAGTGGACTTCTGACCAATGAACAAAACAACATTTCAAGAGTCTTAGCACTTTTGAAAACTTTACATATTCTTAATAGGAAACCTAGCATCTTGTAGGATTTTGATATTATGTGTTCAATAATGCTAATAAAAAATTAATTTGTTGTCTAAATAAACACCTAGATCTTTACATGTAGACGTAGATTGTAAAGGTTTATTATTCAAGTTGTAAGAATATATGATTTTATTTTTATTTCTAGTAAATGTAATTGAGTGACACTTAGAAATGTTTAAGGACAGTAAATTTGATTCACAATACGCGCACAAATGATCAAGATCGCTATGTAATTCTGTACAATCAGATAAAGACTGTACAGATTTAAAAATGTTCATATCATCCGCATATAACACAAAGTAACTATTTTGAAAGCATAAATAGATGTCATTTATGTAAATATTAAATAAGAGTGGTCCGAGATGCGACCCCTGGGGCACACCCGAAACGATTTCCGTTAAACAGGATGCGAAACCGTTGACAACCGTGATTTGGTGCCGATTACTGACATATGATGCGATCCATCTATAGAGATCACCGTGAATTCCTAGACTAAATAACTTATGTAAAAGAATATAGTGATTAACACGGTCGAATGCTTTGGAATAATCAGTATAGATGGCATCTACCTGGCATCGTATATCTATTTGAGCATGAAGAAAATTTATAAAAGACACAAGATTCGAGGTTGTGGAGCTATTTTTCATAAAGCCATGTTGATTAGTTAAGAGTGAAGGTGAGATGGTAGAATATAATTGATCGTAAACAATTTTTTCCAAAACTTTACTTAGAGTGGGTAATTTGGATATAGGTCGATAGTTGGAGACATCATTTTTACTACCATTTTTAAAGATTGGGGTAATCAAGGCTGTTTTCCACTTGTCAGGAAATGTTCCTTCAGATAGCGATAGTGTGAAAATGGCAAAAATGGGGGTAGTCAGTTGTTTACTACAATAATTTATAAATATTCCTGGAAGTTGGTCGTTCCCCGATCCCTTTTTGATAATGGACTTTAGGTATTTGAAAGTTATGTCTTCATTGATCTCGATTGAGCTAATAACGCTATTTTTTTTTTTTTTTTTTTTTTTTTTCTTTTCTTTATTCATTATATAACTTTTTATACAGTTTTTACAGGTGGTTCGACTACCATGCTAGGCACATGCCCGTATTATGGTAGTCGAATTATTAATATATAATTATATAAATGTAAGAATTGTTATTGGTTAATTAATATATAGTTTAGTTAGGTACAATGTTTTTATATAACAACGACTCCTTTAAGTGGTTTCAATAAGGTAGATTTATATAATAATAAACATAAAAATAAACTATTCTTATTGTAGGCTGCTGTTTTGCTAAATAAAATAGGTACGTAAATACATGATAAGTAGATAAATAAATAATGACTCTACTTGTGGAGATGTTGAAAATAAATCATCCAAATATAAATATTATTATGATAATTATCAAAAGTTTTTTTTTTTTTTTTTTTGAATTTGAATGTAATAAAAATTTAAAATAATAGTGATAAAGCAAATTTACTAACTTTAAAGTAAACTTAACTCGTTGACTTCAGGCATTTTTTTAAAATAGTTCCTCCCCTTTGTAAATAACCAATCCTGTACACTTTTGCTATAAAGCTTATCAGTTTTCGATTTCCTAGTCTCAATACTCAGTGATTTGAACATTTTGGGGGCAATGTAGGAGAACTGTCGCTGTGCGAAAGTTGTTTTAGTCGTAGGAATTATGCATTTTAGGTGTGACGAGTACCGAGTGTGAATTTTGTTTTGTGTTTTTTCCATCAAATCATTTTTCCATAGGAATATGAGAATTGTCTTTATATATAATTGTCGAATGTCTAACACTGTGAATTTTTTATAAAGTGGTTCTGATGGGTGTGATGGGTTACATTTGAATATTATCCTTAGCAGAAGTTTTTGAATTAGGACTATGGGATATAGAATTGACATTGCACACCCTCCCCATCCCACAATACCATACGTAGCAATTGATTGAAAAAGTGCAAAGTAAACCCATCTCAGTGTTTGTAAGTTAAGAATAGATCTGAGAGAGTAGAAAATGTAGCATAATTTGCGAAGTTTTTTTGTTGTAGAATTGATGTGTGCCTCCCAACGCAGGTGATCGTCAATAATAACCCCTAAGTACTTAATTTCGTTTGATATTTTTAGGTCATTGCATGAACAGTTTTTGTGAAGTGATGTAGGCGTGTTAGGGTTCTGTGAACATGAATGTATGGTAAGTTTATGACAGTTTTGGGGGAGATTTGGTTTCTGTATAGAAAAAATTAGGTATTTTGTTTTATCAATATTAAGAGTAAGGAGGTTGGAATCTAACCAGTGTTTTACTACATTTATGCCATAGTTTGCTTTTTCAAAGGTTGAATTCAAATTTTCACCTTCAAATACAATAACTGTGTCATCAGCGAAAGATATTATAGTGCCACCAGTATTCAAATTGCATAAAGAGTTAATGTATATTAGAAAGAGAAGTGGGCCTAATACACTGCCTTGGGGCACGCCATACGTGATTGGTAAACTTGAACTTCTGTATTCTTTAGCGGAATTGATAATAGTTGACTGGGATCTGTTTGTTAGGTAGCTCTTGAACCATTCAAGCGGAATCCCTTTTATTCCAATCTGCAGGAGTTTTTTCAGAAGTATACGGTGAGATACAGTATCAAAGGCTTTAGCTAGGTCCAAGAATACAGCAAGGGGTTTGCGACTTTTATCGAGATTATCAGATATTAATTTAGTAAAAGCTGCAATTGCATCTGAGGCACTACGACCTTTGCGGAAGCCGTATTGATTGCTTGACAGGATTTCATTGTCTTCAAGAAATTTGTAGAGTCTTCGTTTTACCGTTTTTTCAATTATTTTTGAGATCGGACTCAGCAAAGATATTGGTCTGTAGTTATTCACGGATGATCTGTCCCCTGATTTAAAGACAGGAATTATTGTTGAATGTTTTAGTGTATTTGGGAAAAGGCCAGTTCGAAAACTTAGATTCGTAATATGTTCAATTATTTGAATTAAAACAGTCACTGGCATTGCTTGTATGAGCAGGTTGAACATTCGAAAATACAGAACCAAAATACTCGGAAAATAAATTGGCTACTCCTTTACTGTTATTAGCAGTTTTTTCACCATAAATCATATGATCGGGGATGGTAGGAGATTTTCTTTGAGAATTGACATAAGACCATATTTTTCTAACATTATGCTGTATGCTGGATTCTATCGTAGAAATGTAGGTTTTGTAAGCCGCTGAAGCGACCGTTTTTTGTCTTTTGCGAAGCAAAGAAAATGATAGATAATCAAAAGGGTTCCAGTGACGCTTTCATGCTCTAAAGAATTTTAATTTTTCATTAGTTATTTTTATTAAGGCTGCCGTGTACCATAGTGGATATTTTCCAGATTTTAAAACTTTCTTGGGAATAAACGCATCGACAATTTGTTCAATTATAACGTAAAATGAGTTTAACGCTGTATTTACATCCGGTGCATTTATAACGGTAGACCAGTCGGTCTCATACAGTTTCTCATTAATCTCGGTGTAATCTGCTTTATGGAATAATTTTATTGTTCCAGGAGTTGAGAGGGTTGCATTAGTGGATGGAAATTCTAGCTCTATAACCAATGATTTATGATGAGCATCCTCTTTAACTAAAGGGTGATCGGCAAGCGACACCTTAGCTGGAGTGTTACATAAAACGAGGTCCAAAATTCGTCCATAGTTATTAGGTAAATTGTTAAATTGGGTTAATTTTGCAAAAGATAAGCAGTTAAGTAACGTGAGTGAACATTGGTCTCTGTTAGTTGACATTTGTTGATTATTCCATTTAAAATTTGGCATGTTATAGTCGCCTATGATTAGAAACTGGTCATTGGGAAAACGGATTGTTAAGTCAGAAATAGTATTTGTATGATATTGTAAGTAATGCTAATCTTTCTGAAGACGTTAATTTTGGACCGACACTAGGTAAGTACACGCAGCACATACGGATGTTATGACAATGATGATTTGATTTTGATGTATTGACAGTTATCCAAATATCTTCAGCGTCTGAATTCCAAGAGCGGGGGGTTACAAAAAAATCTTTTTTAATACCTATGATTACGCCTCCACCAGTTGATTTACCGGTTCGATGGATATCCCTATCATTTCTGTAAACAGAATAGCGGTTATCAAATAATTCCTCATCTAGGATGCTATCAACCAACCAACTTTCGGTAATGAAAATCAACTCATAATTATTGAGCAGCACATTCTGATGAAATTCCAACGTTTTTGAGCGCAAACCTCTTGCATTTTGATAAAAAATTATTAAAGAATCAAGCATTGAGAAGTATTGTTAATTACTTATGTAACCTTGTTTTCTATAAAATATTTTTGAAGAACATCATATTCATGAATTATGTTCATAGTCATAAGTCCACTGGGCAAGGCAAAACATACAACTATCAATTAAAGTGCGTGAGTACATTATAGAATGCATTAGTGAGCAATGAGCAGGTTGGGTTAATGTAAAAAGGGTGATATTTATAAAATTAGGAAAAAAAATCAGGAGAAAAATAGTGGTTACAGGATAGATGATTTAACATGGTAATGGTGATTATATAAGGTTTTTTTAGCTGCGATTGGAGGTGAAGTGACATTCTTCCGTAGATAGATTTTTCAGCTTCTTACCCATAAAAACTGATACATGTGTTCATTTTTAAAGCCTTTGGCGAACCTCAGTATAAATTTATTTTTCCGCGTGAGATGGTCGTTAACGAAAATCCTCTGATCAGCTCCAGCCATTCCGACGCCCTTGGTAGTGATTCCTTTTTTCCTCTTAATGGCCGCCAGCAGCTCATCCTTCTTTCTTTTGTTGACAAATTTAGCCACCACATTCCGAGGGCGGGCGTCACGGGGAGCCGCTGCTATTCGCTCTTCAGGATGTTGGCGTGGTTTGGCTCTGGTGATAAATTCAATGTCCTCTTCCTTAATAATTAGACCGACATTTGACGCAATTTTAGTTAGAGTGGAAAATAGGTTTTCATCTTGCTTTTCGGTCAGACCGAAGATTTCAATGTTATTATTGAGCGACTGTTGTTCTCTATCGTTGTTTGTTTTGTCCAGATATGTAACGATCTTTTTTAATTCAATTACTTCGGCTTCAAGTTTGTCCATTTTTTTTTAGTTTTTCTTCCAGTACCAGAACTTTATTGATGTAGTCTTCAATTGCGTTGTTATTGTAGACGATTGTTTGTTCAAAAGAAACCAGTTTTGAATTTATCGAGTGCAGTTGTGAGGAGAGTTTCTTTATTTCGCTGAGAAGAATTGTCGAGTCGTTAGAGTTGAGATTGCTGGAGAGCGGTGATTGTCCTGTTTTACATTTAGCGCATATCCATGACTCTTTGGTCTCCTCAGACATCTTCTTAAAAACTGCAGAGGTAATTTTGGCACAACTGAGATGCATTAGGCTTTTGCAACTTATACACTTCATACAGTCAGCCGTTTGAACTGACATGCTACATTGGTTGCAGGTAGAACTCATGGTGGGTAACAATAAATATTATCTGCGATGAAAATTAAATCCTTCAATTTTAATTTTATAATGTCCAGTCACTTGATTCCACCAAATTCAATATTCAGTACACAGAATAACTGTTAAGGTAATTGTTTGCACACAATATATCACTTGGAAGTACAGATTTAAGTTTGGTACAAAATATAAAATATGAACCCTTTGTTTTATTTTTTTTCGAAATCACGAAATCTATTTTTTTTTCGAAACTTCCGGCCATTTTAGCGGCTAATAGTGATCAATAATTTCATTTTTGTTACGTTTTCGAATAGCTACAGATCATACGAAACTTTTGAGACCCCGGGCGTTTAAATATAAGGCCATTTGTTTTCTCTCTATGGAGAGTGACACACGTTAATAGTGGTCGGTTATAGTAGAGGTGAATATGATAGATTTGGTTGATTTAATAGTCTTACTGAACATGTGATCAAAGCAAGATTTGTGGTTATTAGTTACACGCGCAGGTTTATTTATCATACTTTTGAGTCCATGGGAGGCCAGTGTTTGTAGGTAATCAGTTCGATCTGTCACTTTGCAACTGAAACGCGAGGCATAACCTTGGCAACCTATACCTGGCAAATGAAACGCAATGCGTTAACAATGGCAACATATCACCCGGAAACTCAAACGTGAGGCGTAACCATAGCAACCTGTCACTTAGCAACTGAAACGCAAGACGTAACCATGTTACTTAGCAACTGAAACGCAAGACGTAACTATGGACAAAATTATGGTTAGAAGAATGTCGAATGAAAAATTAATATACATTAGACACGTAGACGATTTAAAAAAAATTGTATAAATGAAAAGGAACGACGTTACAATAATTAGAAAAGTAAAATAAAACTATCGACCAATAAGCCTACTCAATACATTTTCAAAAATATTGGAGAGAATATTAAAAAAACAACTCCTATCCTACTTAGAAGAAAATAAAATATTATCAGAAACACAGTACGGATTTAGGGAGAATCTAAGTACTGGTGACGCCATATAAACTATAAATATGATCATAAAAAGTTTAGACAGAGGAACTCTAAACTTATTAAAAAACTATATGATGGAACGTACACAGAGCGTTCAAATTAACAAGAAAAAAAGCAAACCTCTCCTAATCAACAATGGAGTACCGCAAGGAAGCGTACTAGGACCGATATTATTTCTAATATACATGAATGATATCGGTAGCCTAGGAACGAGAGGAAAAATCATAAGCTTTGCTGATGATACAGTAATTATATTCAACGAAAAAGATTGGAGAAGTACCTACAAAGAAGCGGAACATGGACTTGGTCTACTGCAAAACTGGCTTAAGAGAAATTCCCTTACACTTAATGTCAATAAAACAAAATATCTGACATTTTCTATAACAGCCAGAGGACACCCAGAGGATGACTTTAATCTCAAATTACATACATGCCAAGAAAACTATCAAAATCAAGGCTTATCATGCCACTGTCCTACCATAGCACACTTCAAAAGTATCAAATATCTTGGTATTGAAATTGATGATAATCTCCGATGGAATGCACACATTGAAGTAATCACAAAAAAACTCACCAGGTACATTTACTTCTTTAGAGCCATCAGTAACATCCTCAACATAAAGGACATTAAGAAAGTGTACTACGCTTTATGTCAATCACAAATAGAGTACGGAATAACTGGATGGGGATCTGCGTTGAGCACTCACATGGACCGGCTCAATATAGCCCAAAAACGAGTACTAAAGACGATTTTGAAATTACCGGTTAGAACTCCGACAGAAGAATTGTTTCAAAGCATTCAAGTCTACAACATACAAAAACTTTATGCAAAAAATATTTTATTTAAAATTAAAAAAAACATATCAGAATACTCCACTGTCCAACAAAGATATACAACCAGGCCAATAAACCAAAATATTCTAGCTACAGCCAGTTTGAAAACATCTTTTGGACAAAGAAATATGAAATTCAATGCGACAAAACTATACAACGCTCTACCAACTCAAACAAAAAAATAACAGAAATAAAAAAATTTAAAACAAGGGTAAAAATATGGTTGAGAGAACAAAGTGAAAAAGAACTATCAAAGATACTGAAGACCATGTTAAGACAACTGGATACTAAATACAAATGTGGAAAAACTACAGGCCGCCTCAGAACAGGAAACCCTAGTGAGGAGGACTGTGAAAAAAAAAAACGTAATTTATAAATATATTATGTACAAATTTTGCTATAGATACAAATAAAAATAAATAAATAAAAAAAACCATGGCAACCTGTCACCTGGCAACTGAAAAGCAAGGCAATTGGTCACCTGGCAACTCAAACGCGAGGCGTAACAATATCAACCTGTCACTTAGCAACTGAAACGCAAGACGTAGCCATGGCGACCTGTCACTTTGCAACTGAAACGCGAGGCATAACCTTGGCAACCTACACCAGGCAACTGAAGCGCGATGCGTAACTATGGCAAAATGTCACCTGGCAACTCAAACGTGAGGCGTAACCATAGAAACCTATCACTTAAAGTCTAGGCGCAAGCATTGCAACCTCTCACTTGGCAACTCAAGACGTAACCATGGTAACCTGTGACCTGGCAACTGAAATGCAAGGCAATCGGTCACCTAGCAACTCAAACGCGAGGCGTAACAACCTGTCAATTAGCAACTGAAACGAAAGACGTCGCCATGGCGACCTGTCACTTTGCAACTGAAACGCGATGCGTAAATATGGCAACATATCACCCGGCAACTCAAACGTGAGGCGTAACCATAGCAACCTGTCACTTAGCAACTGAAACGCAAGACGTAACCATGTTACTTAGCAACTGAAAAGCAAGACGTAACCATCACAACCTGTCACCTGGCAACTGAAACGCAAGGCAATCGGTCACCTGGCAACTCAAACGCGAGGCGTAACCATAGCAACCTATCACTAGCAACTGAAACGCAAGACGTAACCATGGCAACCTTTTTCCCAAAAACTTAAAGTCTAGGCGCAAGCATTGCAACCTCTCACTTGGCAACGCAAAACGTAACCATGGCAACCTGTGACCTGGCAACTGAAACGCAAGGCAATCGGTCACCTGGCAACTCAAACGCGAGGCGTAACTATAGTAACCTGTCACTTAGCAACTGAAACGCAAGACGTAGCCATGGCGACCTGTCACTTTGCAACTAAAACGCGATGCGTAACTATGGCAACATATCACCTGGCAACTGAAACGCGATGCGTAACTATGGCAACATGTCACCTGGCAACTCAAAAGTGAGGCGTTACCATAGCAACCTGTCACTTGGCAACTGAAACGCAACACGTAGCCATGGCGACCAGTCACTTTGCAACTGAAACGCGATGCGTAACTATGGCAACATATCACCTGGCAACTGAAACGCGATGCGTAACTATGGCAACATATCACCTGGCAACTCAAACGTGAGGCGTAACCATAGCAACCTATCACTAGCAACTGAAACTCAAGACGTAGCCATGGCAACCTGTCACTTTGGAACTGAAACGCGAAGCGTAACTATGGCAACATATCACCTGACAACTGAAACGCGATGCGTAACTATGGCAACATATCACCTGGCAACTCAAACGTGAGGCCTAACCATAGCAACCTATCACTTGCAACTGAAACGCAAGACGTAACCATGGCAACCTTTTTCCTAAAAACTTAAAGTCTAGGCGAAAGCATTGCAACCTCTCACTTGGCAACGCAAGACGTAACCAATGGCAACCTGTGACCTGGCAACTGAAACGCAAGGCAATCGGTCACCTGGCAACTTAAACGCGAGTGGTAACCATAGCAACCTGTCACTTAGCAACTGAAACGCAAGACGTAGCCATGGAGACCTGTCACTTTGCAACTGAAACGCGATGCGTAACTATGGCAACATATCACCTGGCAGCTGAAACGCGATGCGTAACTATGGCAACATGTCACCTTGCAACTCAAAAGTGAGGCGTAACCATAGCAACCTGTCACTTAGCAACTGAAACGCAAGACGTAACCATGGCAACCTTTGTCCCAAAAACTTAGAGAAGAGGCGCAAGCATTGCAGCCTCTCACTTGGCAACTCAAACGCGAGGCGTAACCATAGCAACCTGTCACTTAGAAACTGAAACTCAAGATGTAAAACCACGGCAACCTATTACCCGGTAACTGAAACTCGAGGTGTAACCATCGCAACCTGTCACTTGGCAACTGAAAAGCAAGACGTAGCCATGGCGACCTGTCACTTTGCAACTGAAACGCGATGCGTAACTATGGCAACATATCACCTGGCAACTGAAAAGCGATGCGTAACTATGGCAACATATCACCTGGCAACTCAAACGTGAGGCGTAACCATAGCAACCTATCACGAGCAACTGAAACGCAAGACGTAGCCATGGCAACCTGTCACTTTGCAACTGAAACGCGATGCGTAACTATGGCAACATATCACCTGGCAACTGAAACGCGATGCGTAACTATGACAACATATCACCTGGCAACTAAACCGTGAGGCGTAACTATAGCAACCTATCACTTGCAACTGAAACGCAAGACGTAACCATGGTAACCTTTTTCCCAAAAACTTAAAGTCTAGGCGAAAGCATTGCAACCTCTCACTTGGCAACGCAAGACGTAACCATGGGAACCTGTGACCTAGCAACTGAAACGCAAGGCAATCGGTCACCTTGCAACTCAAACGCGAGTGGTAACCATAGCAACCTGTCACTTAGCAACTGAAACGGAAGACGTAGCCATGGAGACCTGTCATTTTGCAACTGAAACGCGATGCGTAACTATGGCAACATATCGCCTGGCAGCTGAAACGCGATGCGTAACTATGGCAACATGTCACATTGCAACTCAAAAGTGAGGCGTAACCATAGCAACCTGTCACTTAGCAACTGAAACTCAAGATGTAAAACCACGGCAACCTATTATCCGGCAACTGAGACTCGAGTTGTAACCATCGCAACCTGTCACTTGGAAACTGAAACGCAAGACGTAGCCATGGCGACCTGTCACTTTGCAACTGAAACGCGATGCGTAACTATGGCAACATATCACCTGGCAACTGAAACGCGATGCGTAACTATGGCAACACATCACCTGGCAACAGAAACGCGATGTGTACCTATGGCAACATGTCACCTGGCAACTCAAAAGTGAGGCGTAACTATAGCAACCTGTCACTTAGCAACTGAAACGCAAGACGTAACCATGGCAACCTTTTTCCCAAAAACTTATAGTAGAGGGGCAAGCATTGCAACCTATTACTTGGCAACGCAAGACGTAACCATGGCAACCTGTGACCTGGCAACTGAAACGCAAGGCAATCGGTCACCTGGCAACTCAAACGCGAGGAGTTACCATAGCAACCTGTTACTTAGCAACTGAAACGCAAGACGTAGCCATGGCGACCTGTCACTTTGCAACTGAAACGCGATGCGTAACTATGGCAACCTGTGACCTGGCAACTGAAACGCAAGGCAATCAGTCACCTGGCAACTCACACGCGAGGTGTAACCATAGCAACCTGTCACTTGGCAACTGAAACGCAAGACGTAGCCATGGCGACCTGTCACTTTGTAACTGAAACGCGATGCGTAACTATGGCAACATATCTCCTGGCAACTTAAACGCGATGCGTAACTATGGCAACAAGTCACCTGGCAACTCAAACGTGAGGCGTAACCATAGCAACCTGTCACTTGGCAACTGAAACGCAAGACGTAGCCATGGCGACCTGTCACTTTGCAACTGAAACGCGATGCGTAACTATGGCAACATATCACCTGGAAACTCAAGCGTGAGGCGTAACCATAGCAACCTGTCACTTAGCAACTGAAACGCGAGACGTAACCATGTTACTTAGCAACTGAAAAGCAAGACGTAACCATGGCAACCTTTGTCCCAAAAACTTAGAGTAGAGGCGCAAGCATTCCAGCCTCTCACTTGGCAACTGAAATGCAAGGCAATCAATCACTTGGCATCTCAAACGCGAGGCGTAACCATAGCAACCTGTCACTTAGCAACTGAAACTCAAGGTGTAAAACCACGGCAACCTATTACCCGGCAACTGAAAGTCGAGGTGTAACCATAGCAACCTGTCACTTGGCAACTGAAACGCAAGACGTAGCCATGGCGACCTGTCACTTTGCAACTGAAACGCGATGCGTAACTATGGCAACATATCACCTGGTAACTGAAACGCGATGCGTAACTATGGCAACATATCACCTGGCAACTGAAACGCGATGCGTACCTATGGCAACATGTCACCTGGCAACTCAAAAGTGAGGCGTTACTATAGCAACCTGTCACTTAGCAACTGAAACGCAAGACGTAACCATGGCAACCTTTTTCCCAAAAACTAATAGTAGAGGTGCAAGCATTGCAACCTATCACTTGGCAACGCAAGACGTAACCATGGCAACCTGTGACCTGGCAACTGAAACGCAAGGCAATCGGTCACCTGGCAACTCAAACGCGAGGCGTAACCATAGCAACCCGTCACTTAGCAACTGAAACGCAAGACGTAGCCATGGCGACCTGTCACTTTGCAACTGAAACGCGATGCGTAACTATGGCAACCTGTGACCTGGCAACTGAAACGCAAGGCAATCAATCACCTGGCAACTCAAACGCGAGGTGTAACCAAAGCAACCTGTCACTTGGCAACTGAAACGCAAGACGTAGCCATGGCGACCTGTCACTTTGCAACTGAAACGCAATGCGTAACTATGGCAACATATCTCCTGGCAACTTAAACGCGATGCATAACTATGGGAACAAGTCACCTGGCAACTCAAACGTGAGGCGTAACCATAGCAACCTGTCACTTGGCAACTGAAACGCAAGACGTAGCCATGACGACCTGTCATTTTGCAACTGAAACGCGATGCGTAACTATGGCAACATATCACCTGGCAACTGAAACGCGATGCGTAACTATGGCAACATGTCACCTGGCAACACAAAAGTGAGGCGTAACCATAGCAACCTGTCACTTGGCAACTGAAACGCAAGACGTAGCCATGGCGACCTGTCACTTTGCAACTGAAACGCGATGCGTAACTATGGCAACATATCACCTGGCAACTGAAAAGCGATGCGTAACTATGGCAACATATCACCTGGCAACTTAAACGTGAGGCGTAACCATAGCAACCTATCACTAGCAACTGAAAGGCAAGACGTAGCCATGGCAACCTGTCACTTTGCAAATGAAACGCGATGCGTAACTATGGCAACATATCACCTGGCAACTGAAACGCGATGCGTAACTATGGCAACATATCACCTGGCAACTCAACCGTGAGGCGTAACCATAGCAACCTATCACTTGCAACTGAAACGCAAGAAGTAACCATGGCAACCTTTTTCCCAAAAACTTAGAGTAGAGGCGCAAGCATTGCAACCTCTCACTTGGCAACTGAAATGCAAGGCAATCAATCACTTGGCAACTCAAACGCGAGGCGTAACCATAGCAACCTGTCACTTAGCAACTGAAACTCAAGATGTAAAACCACGGCAACCTATTACCCGGCAACTGAAACTCGAGGTGTAACCATCGCAACCTGTCACTTGGCAACTGAAACGCAAGACGTAGCCATGGCGACCTGTCACTTTGCAAATGAAACGCGATGCGTAACTATGGCAACATATCACATGGCAACTGAAACGCGATGCGTAACTATGGCAACATGTCACCTGGCAACTCAAAAGTGAGGCGTAACCATAGCAACCTGTCACTTCGCAACTGAAACGCAAGACGTAACCATGGCAACCTTTTTCCCAAAAACTAATAGTAGAGGTGCAAGCATTGCAACCTATCACTTGGCAACTGAAATGCAAGGCAATCGGTCACTTGGCAACTCAAACGCGAGGCATAATCATAGCAACCTGTAACTTAGCAACTAAAACACAATAAGTAACCATGGCAACCTTTTTCCCAAAAACTTAAAGTCTAGGCGCAAGCATTGCAACCTCTCACTTGGCAACTGAAACGCGATGCGTAACTATGGCAACATGTCACCTGGCAACTCAAAAGTGAGGCGTAACCATAGCAACCTGTCACTTGGCAACTGAAACGCAAGACGTAGCCATGGCGACCTGTCACTTTGCAACTGAAACGCGATGCGTAACTATGGCAACATATCACCTGGCAACTGAAAAGCGATGCGTAACTATGGCAACATGTCACCTGGCAACTCAAACGTGAGGCGTAACCATAGCAACCTATCACTAGCAACTGAAACTCAAGACGTAGCCATGGCGACCAGTCACTTTGCAACTGAAACGCGATGCGTAACTATGGCAACATATCACCTGGCAACTGAAACGCGATGCGTAACTATGGCAACATATCACCTGGCAACTCAAACGTGAGGCGTAACCATAGCAACCTATCACTAGCAACTGAAACTCAAGACGTAGCCATGGCAACCTGTCACTTTGGAACTGAAACGCGATGCGTAACTATGGCAACATATCACCTGGCAACTGAAACGCGATGCGTAACTATGGCAACATATCACCTGGCAACTCAAACGTGAGGCCTAACCATAGCAACCTATCACTTGCAACTGAAACGCAAGACGTAACCATGGCAACCTTTTTCCTAAAAACTTCTAAAAAAAAGTCTAGGCGAAAGCATTGCAACCTCTCACTTGGCAACGCAAGACGTAAACAATGGCAACCTGTGACCTGGCAACTGAAACGCAAGGCAATCGGTCACCTGGCAACTTAAACGCGAGTGGTAACCATAGCAACCTGTCACTTAGCAACTGAAACGCAAGACGTAGCCATGGAGACCTGTCACTTTGCAACTGAAACGCGATGCGTAACTATGGCAACATATCACCTGGCAGCTGAAACGCGATGCGTAACTATGGCAACATGTCACCTTGCAACTCAAAAGTGAGGCGTAACCATAGCAACATGTCACTTAGCAACTGAAACGCAAGACGTAACCATGGCAACCTTTGTCCCAAAAACTTAGAGAAGAGGCGCAAGCATTGCAGCCTCTCACTTGGCAACTCAAACGCGAGGCGTAACCATAGCAACCTGTCACTTAGAAACTGAAACTCAAGATGTAAAACCACGGCAACCTATTACCCGGTAACTGAAACTCGAGGTGTAACCATCGCAACCTGTCACTTGGCAACTGAAAAGCAAGACGTAGCCATGGCGACCTGTCACTTTGCAACTGAAACGCGATGCGTAACTATGGCAACATATCACCTGGCAACTGAAAAGCGATGCGTAACTATGGCAACATATCACCTGGCAACTCAAACGTGAGGCGTAACCATAGCAACCTATCACGAGCAACTGAAACGCAAGACGTAGCCATGGCAACCTGTCACTTTGCAACTGAAACGCGATGCGTAACTATGGCAACATATCACCTGGCAACTGAAACGCGATGCGTAACTATGACAACATATCACCTGGCAACTCAACCGTGAGGCGTAACTATAGCAACCTATCACTTGCAACTGAAACGCAAGACGTAACCATGGTAACCTTTTTCCCAAAAACTTAAAGTCTAGGCGAAAGCATTGCAACCTCTCACTTGGCAACGCAAGACGTAACCATGGGAACCTGTGACCTGGCAACTGAAACGCAAGGCAATCGGTCACCTTGCAACTCAAACGCGAGTGGTAACCATAGCAACCTGTCACTTAGCAACTGAAACGGAAGACGTAGCCATGGAGACCTGTCACTTTGCAACTGAAACGCGATGCGTAACTATGGCAACATATCGCCTCGCAGCTGAAACGCGATGCGTAACTATGGCAACATGTCACATTGCAACTCAAAAGTGAGGCGTAACCATAGCAACCTGTCACTTAGCAACTGAAACTCAAGATGTAAAACCACGGCAACCTATTACCCGGCAACTGAGACTCGAGGTGTAACCATCGCAACCTGTCACTTGGCAACTGAAACGCAAGACGTAGCCATGGCGACCTGTCACTTTGCAACTGAAACGCGATGCGTAACTATGGCAACATATCACCTGGCAACTGAAACGCGATGCGTAACTATGGCAACATGTCACCTGGCAACTCAAAAGTGAGGCGTAACCATAGCAACCTGTCACTTCGTAACTGAAACGCAAGACGTAACCATGGCAACCTTTTTCCCAAAAACTAATAGTAGAGGTGCAAGCATTGCAACCTATCACTTGGCAACTGAAATGCAAGGCAATCGGTCACTTGGCAACTCAAACGCGAGGCATAACCATAGCAACCTGTAACTTAGCAACTAAAACACAATAAGTAACCATGGCAACCTTTTTCCCAAAAACTTAAAGTCTAGGCGCAAGCATTGCAACCTCTCACTTGGCAACTGAAACGCGATGCGTAACTATGGCAACATGTCACCTGGCAACTCAAAAGTGAGGCGTAACCATAGCAACCTGTCACTTGGCAACTGAAACGCAAGACGTAGCCATGGCGACCTGTCACTTTGCAACTGAAACGCGATGCGTAACTATGGCAACATATCACCTGGCAACTGAAAAGCGATGCGTAACTATGGCAACATGTCACCTGGCAACTCAAAAGTGAGGCGTAACCATAGCAACCTGTCACTTAGCAACTGAAACGCAAGACATAACCATGGCAACCTTTTTCCCAAAAACTTATAGTAGAGGTGCAAGCATTGCAACCTATCACTTGGCAACTGAAACGCAAGGCAATCGGTCACTTGGCAACTCAAACGCGAGGCATAACCATAGCAACCTGTAACTTAGCAACTAAAACGCAATAAGTAACCATGGCAACCTTTTTCCCAAAAACTTAGTCTAGGCGCAAGCATTGCAACCTCTCACTTGGCAACTGAAACGCGATGCGTAACTATGGCAACATGTCACATGGCAACTCAAAAGTGAGGCGTAACCATAGCAACCTGTCACTTGGCAACTGAAACGCAAGACGTAGCCATGGCGACCTGTCACTTTGCAACTGAAACGCGATGCGTAACTATGGCAACATATCACCTGGCAACTGAAAAGCGGTGCGTAACTATGGCAACATATTACCTGGAAACTCAAACGTGAGGCGTAACCATAGCAACCTATCACTAGCAACTGAAACGCAAGACGTAGCCATGGCAACCTGTCACTTTGCAACTGAAACGCGATGCGTAACTATTGCAACATATCACCTGGCAACTGAAACGCGATGCGTAACTATGGCAACATATCACCTGGCAACTCAAACGTGAGGCGTAACCATAGCAACCTATCACTTGCAACTGAAACGCAAGACGTAACCATGGCAACCTTTTTCCCAAAAACTTAAAGTCTAGGCGAAAGCATTGCAACCTCTCACTTGGCAACGCAAGACGTAACCTTGGCAACCTGTGACCTGGCAACTGAAACGCAAGGCAATCGGTCACCTGGCAACTCAAACGCGAGTGGTAACCATAGCAACCTGTCACTTAGCAACTGAAACGCAAGACGTAGCCATGGAGACCTGTCACTTTGCAACTGAAACGCGATGCGTAACTATGGCAACATATCACCTGGCAGCTGAAACGCGATGCGTAACTATGGCAACATGTCACCTTGCAACTCAAAAGTGAGGCGTAACCATAGCAACCTGTCACTTAGCAACTGAAACGTAAGACGTAACCATGGCAACCTTTGTCCCAAAAACTTATTTATTTATTTATTTTATTTATTTATTTGTTTACGCCTTGATGGCTTTTACATGTAAGGTAAATTGTACAGAGCATTATAAGAAGTATGTAGAAGCATAACAAGTATATAGTATATAAAATAATAAACAGCATGACAGACATATGTTGGCACAACACAAGGAGTAAAACCAGTATATTCGTATTGGTCTTAAACTAGAGTAGTTTCAGAAATTATTGTCACAATATTACCCAAAACATTATTACAAACATACTCGAAGCAAACCGGTCGGCAGAGGTGTAAAACATTTTTTTTTTTGCGGTTAATATAAAAATCAGTAAATTTCTTGTAGTAATTTTTTTTATTTTTTTATTTGCTATTATAAAAGTACGTAAGTTTGTTATTAAAAGTTATTATTGGGAAAAATAAAAGGTACACAGCAATTACATATACAAAGAAGGAATTAGGTACTATGAAAGTAGTTACAGAGCAGTGTGTATTAAATTTTTTGCTGTTAACAATTTGAAACATTAAATTTTTTTTATGTAAGTTTGTTATTATTATGAAAAAATAAGATAAAAAATAAAAGGTACACAGCAATTACATATATAAATAAATAAGTAGGTATATACTACGAAAGTAGTTACAGAGTAGTGGGTATTAAATTTGTCACTGTTAACAATCAGGAACATTTGAGGATTCTTGCATCTGCATACATATACGTTTTTTAAAAGAAGCGATGTTTTTATAAAAAAATATGTCCACAGAACAAGTTTCATTCCCCACACGATGCAATCTCTGAAGACAAGAGTTATACATAAAATTAGTGCGAGAAGCAACTATGTTAAAAGGAGCATGGAGTCTAGTATTATGATTGTTGGGGACTTGATAATTTATCATATTCACTAGTTCAGAGCTATCCAAATACCCGTTGATGATTTTAAATAATAATAAAACATCACAGATTTTTCTTCGCTGTGATAATAATAATAATAATAATAATAAAACGTTTATTTGTTATAGAGAATACATCAATACAAAGAAGCTTTGACTGTCCAACTAGGAAGGTCTCCCGTTCTAGGACAGTCAAATGACAAACATTTTGATAGGCGTAAATTTAATTTAGAAATTACCAATTTGGGACACAAATCAACAAATCATCGCCAAAAAACTTTATCTTATTTACTAAAGTTCAGGCAAAAATATTTAATTATTTATAATGTATGCATAATTTAATTATTTACTAATTTAGTTATTATTAATTATTTATATTTATGCACAAGTGTCCTTTACGTACATGTTTTTTTTTTCAATATAGAAAAAAGAAAGAAATGTAAAATTATAAGTTTACTTGTAAATAAACCAAAAGAAAAATAATACATATTACCAAAATAAAAATAATACATTCTACCAAAAGAAAAATAATACATAAGAAAAATAATACCTATTAATTATAAATAAACCAAAAGAAAAATAATACATATTAATACAAAGTTATTGAAAGCAGTGAAGAAGAAGAAGCAAACAGAAAATACTTGTATATGGTGACCTTGTTAAAAAAAACGTACTGCTAAATTGTTTAATTAGTACAGCTTTATACTTCAGTAGAGGCATACAAAAAATATCAGAATCGTTAGCATAAAAGGTTTTCAAAAATGTTTAAAGTGTTTTCCAATCGTACTTTAAAGAACTTAATCAGCCATTACAATAAACTAAATCCGAAAGAAGCCTCGTAAGCAAAACATCTTACACAAATGCAGACTCTCAATTAATTTTACAAAAGATTCTCAATTAATTTGTTCCAGCAAGAAAAGTGGCAGAACCATCAGATAAGCTACCATGTGACAGAGTTGAATGAGTAAATTTTTTGGTTTTTTGTTAAAATTAGTTTTGTTATTTTTGAATACAAGAAGAATAATATACAGGTAGACAGTAAGAAAAAAACAAAAGACATTAATTTGGAAAAAAATAGAGGCGCTGTAATATATAATTATCAGATAATATTTTTTAGTAATATTTCAGACTCCGTCCTGCCCAAATCTAGTAACCATTTTGTAATTTTTTGGCTGAAGGATGACACTTTACACAATTTTAGTTGAGAAGGGATTTTGTTATACAATTTCGGTCCCAGGTATGAGAATATCATTTGATAAGCCGCTGTGTTGCTTGTTGGAATAGAAAGGTCATTTCTGCCCTTACTTCTGGTTTGATGTTTGTGTTCGACTTTTTTCATTTTATATTTATTTTTATGAGCATAAATTATTATCTTTTTAATGTAACACTGTCGAACATCTAGTACATTAAATTCCCTGAAGAGAGCGTCGCTCGAATATCTGAAAGGTTTCTTCATTATAACACGTAAAATAGATTTCTGTGCCTTCAATAACGAGTTTAATATTGTTTTCCCTGCACCCCCCCACCCAATACATCCGTATGTTATGATCGAGTTGCATAGCCCGTAATATATATTTTTTAAGTAGTGTGTTTTTAAAATTTCCCGCAATGAAATAAATATATGAATAAGTGTACGCACTCTTTTTGCTACATTTTCTATTTGGTATTTCCATTTTAGGTTATTGTCAACTATAACGCCTAGATATTTGATAAATTTAACACACTCAAGAGTTTCACATTTACACGGAGAGTTACTATTTCCGAGGCTACAATTAATTTTATGTATTATGAGGTGGTGAAGTGTTTTGGGTTGTCCTGCAATAGTAGCGCTGAATGTTAGGTATTTGGTTTTTGATATGTTTAATGTTTAATAATTCAGGTAGTTTAAGCAATTGCATCAAATAATTATAATTTAAATTTTGTATTGGAATGTGCAGTTTATAATTTACGTGCCTTAGAAATCTATGTTGTACTCTTTCAATTTTGTGTGAATGTACATTATATAAAGGCGACCAGAGAGAGGAATTATACTCAAGAATGCTTCGGACTAGTGTTACGTATAGCATTTTGAGTGTATTTGTATACATTAGATCTTTGGACGATCTTAACACAAAACCGAGACATTTAAGTGCTTTATTCGTGATTGCATCAATGTGGGGGACGAATGTCATCTTGTTATCAAAAACGACACCCAAATCTTTTATTAATGTTACTGTAGAAAGATTTACATTGTTAATATGATATTGAAAGAGTATTGGATTTTTATTTCGAGAAAAACTTATAGATTGACATTTGTTAATGTTTAAAAATAAATCATTTATGTTACACCAATTATGTAATCGATCTAAGTTATTTTGCAATATAAGACAGTCCATTAAATTTCTTATAATAGTGTAAATTTTCAAGTCATCAGCAAATAAAAGGAAATGGATACCTTCAAATATTGAAGTTATGTCATTGATAAATAGCAAAAAAAGAATCGGACCTAGATGAGAACCTTGAGGCACCCCACTTAAAGCTTCAATTTCGTGAGATATGTGATTAGATAGTTTAACATATAGTTTTCTAGATGTTAAATAGGTCTCAAACCATTTTAGTAGATTTCCTTTTATCCCATATACTTTCAGTTTGTTTAGTAAGATTTTTTGAGAGACTTTATCGAATGCTTTGCTAAAATCTGTGTAAACTGCATCCGTGCATGCAACTTAGAGTAGAGGCGCAAGCATTGCAACCTCTCACTTGGCAACTGAAATGCAAGGCAATCAATCACTTGGCAACTCAAACGCGAGGCGTAACCATAGCAACCTGTCACTTAGCAACTGAAACTCAAGATGTAAAACCACGGCAACCTTTTACCCGGCAACTGAAACTCGAGGTGTAACCATCGAAACCTATCACTTGGCAACTGAAACGCAAGACGTAGCCATGGCGACCTGTCACTTTGCAACTGAAACGCGATGCGTAACTATGGCAACATATCACCTGGCAACTGAAACGCGATGCGTAACTATGGCAACATGTCACCTGGCAACTCAAAAGTGAGGCGTAACCATAGCAACCTGTCACTTAGCAACTGAAACGCAAGACGTAACCATGGCAACCTTTTTCCCAAAAACTTATAGTAGAGGTGCAAGCATTGCAACCTATCACTTGGCAACTGAAACGCAAGGCAATCGGTCACTTGGCAACTCAAACGCGAGGCGTAACCATAGCAACCTGTAACTTAGCAACTAAAACACAATAAGTAACCATGGCAACCTTTTTCCCAAAAACTTATAGTAGAGGTGCAAGCATTGCAACCTATCACTTGGCAACTGAAACGCAAGGCAATCGGTCACTTGGCAACTCAAACGCGAGGCGTAACCATAGCAACCTGTAACTTAGCAACTTAAACACAATAAGTAACCATGGCAACCTTTTTCCCAAAAACTTAGTCTAGGCGCAAGCATTGCAACCTCTCACTTGGCAACTGAAACGCGATGCGTAACTATGGCAACATGTCACATGGCAACTCAAAAGTGAGGCGTAACCATAGCAACCTGTCACTTGGCAACTGAAACGCAAGACGTAGCCATGGCGACCTGTCACTTTGCAACTGAAACGCGATGCGTAACTATGGCAACATATCACCTGGCAACTGAAAAGCGGTGCGTAACTATGGCAACATATCACCTGGCAACTCAAACGTGAGGCGTAACCATAGCAACCTATCACTAGCAACTGAAACGCAATACGTCGTCATGGCAACCTGTCACTTTGCAACTGAAACGCGATGCGTAACTATGGCAACATATCACCTGGCAACTGAAACGCGATAAGTAACTATGGCAACATATCACCTGGCAACTCAAACGTGAGGCGTAACCATTGCAACCTATCACTTGCAACTGAAACGCAAGACGTAACCATGGCAACCTTTTTCCTAAAAACTTAAAGTCTAGGCGAAAGCATTGCAACCTCTCACTTGGCAACGCAAGACGAAACCATGGCAACCTGTGACCTGGCAACTGAAACGCAAGGCAATCGGTCACCTGGCAACTCAAACGCGAGTGGTAACCATAGCAACCTGTCACTTAGCAACTGAAACGCAAGACGTAGCCATGGAGACCTGTCACTTTGCAACTGAAACGCGATGCGTAACTATGGCAACATATCACCTGGCAGCTGAAACGCGATGCGTAACTATGGCAACATGTCACCTTGCAACTCAAAAGTGAGGCGTAACCATAGCAACCTGTCACTTAGCAACTGAAACGCAAGATGTAACCATGGCAATCTTTGTCCCAAAAACTTAGAGTAGAGGCGCAAGCATTGCAACCTCTCACTTGGCAACTGAAATGCAAGGCAATCAATCACTTGGCAACTCAAACGCGAGGCGTAACCATAGCAACCTGTCACTTAGCAACTGAAACTCAAGATGTAAAACCACGGCAACCTATTACCCGGCAACTGAAACTCGAGGTGTAACCATCGAAACCTATCACTTGGCAACTGAAACGCAAGACGTAGCCATGGCGACCTGTCACTTTGCAACTGAAACGCGATGCGTAACTATGGCAACATATCATTTATCGGGATTCTCATAACTTGATTTTGACTTAAGACAACTTTTTTTTATTTGGTTAACGTAAACCTTTTTCACCTCTCCTTCGATTAATTGAATTAGATACACCCATGAACTTAATTTTAACTTAACAGTTCCCTGAAACCATTTCATAGGACCTTTCACATGTCTTAAATAGACCAAAACATTATCATTTTCTTTAAATTCTTTCAATGCATTTTTTGTTGATTGTTTGACATTTTGTGATTGTTTACTTTTATTGACATGACTTTCTTCTGACAAAATATGTAGTGGTGTACGTGGCTCATATGAAAATATTTTAGCCATTGGAGATACACCCGTAACAGAAGTAGGAGTGGAACGATAACTATACAGACAATCTATTAGACGTTGAGCTGGCGATAAAAATTTAGAATTTTTTGAAAACATAAATTTAATTAATATTTTTTTGAAAGTTTGAACAGACCGTTCCGCTAATCCATTTGACTCGGTATTATACGGCGGACAAAATAATAATTTTATTGACTTTTCTTTACAAAAAATAGAAAATTCTTTGCATGAAAATGGGGGACCATTATCACAAACAATAGTTTTCGGAAAAGCTATTCTGGAAAAAACTTCACTTAATTTAGATAACAAATCCGAATATTTAGTATTTTTCATGTAAAAACATTCTATCCACTTTGAATATGAGTCGCAAACTAATAAGTATTTTGAACCTTTTAAATCCAAAAAATCCAAATGGACTCTTTCCCATGGACTTTCAGCAATAGGCCAACTATGACGTGAATTTTTAAACTTGAAATATTTTTTAATTTCTGGACTTGACAAGTTTTCAATCCAACCGATTGAAACATACTTAATGACTTTACATAATGTTTCATCTTTTTCAGAATGACTTTCAACTTCTGAGAATGGAATTAATGGTGTAGACATGTATACAAAATTACATTCCTCAATATTGAATTGTTGTTTACTTGGCAAACGTGACATTACATCTGCTTGAGGAATTTTCAATCCTTTTTTATATTCCAATTTATAATTGCACGCAGACAATATTATAGACCATCTTATAAGACGTGATGCTGCTAAAACGGGGACTTTTTTGTTTTCAGCAAATAAAGACAACAATGGAGCATGATCAGTATATATCGTAAAATGACGACCAATTAAATATTTGTGAAATTTCTTAGTTCCAAAAATAATAGCAAGGGCTTCCTTGTGCAATTGGCTATAATTTCTTTGAGCTGAATTTAATGTTGCAGACTCAAAAGCTATAGGAAATTCTTGATTCTTTACGACATGACTTAAGACACAACCGACACCGTATACACTGGAATCGACTGTAAGACACAATGGTTTTGACGGATCAAATAAAACTAACATAGTTTTATCTGACAAAAGAGACTTACTATTTACAAATGCCTTTTCGCATTCATCAGACCAACACCATTTTACATTTTTTCTTAATAAATTATGAAGTGGTTCTAGCACTGTAGGACACATAGGAATAAAATTCCTATAAAAATTTAACATTGACAAATGTGACTTTAGTTGAGTAACATTTTCTGGACACCCAGTAGACTTAATTTTCTCAACTTTCGACAAAGACGGACTTTTGCCTTGACCTGACAAAGTAAAACCTAAAAATTCGAAAGAATTCACAAAAAATTCACTTTTTGACACATTAATTTTTATATTAAACTCATTTAATTTTGACAAAACTTTATCCAAAGTATCAGAACACTCCTTCTCGTCTTTACCACCTATACAAATATCATCAATATATGCAGCACAGTTTTTTATGCCACACAAAACTGTATCAATTACCATTTGAAAAACGGCAGGAGCCGATGACAATCCATAAGTTAAACGATTATAGACATATAAACCATTACATGTATTAATTGTAAGTAATTCTTTACTAGAATCTGACACAGACAACTGTAAATATGCGTTTATTAAATCTAATTTACAGAATACTTGACAACCTGAAAATTTATTAAAAATATCCTCTGGACGTGGAATAGGATATTGATCAATTCTCAATTGTGGATTGACTGTAGATTTCAAATCTGCACATAAACGTAATTTTCCATTTTGTTTAGGTACACAAACTATTGGAGAAGACCAACTACTATATTTAACTTTTGAAATAATGCCTTCGCTTTCAAGACGACTTAGCTCTTGACATACTTCAGCACGAAGTGCATAAGGAACTTCATATGCTTTGTGAAAGACAGGAGTAGCATTATTTTTTAAACTTAAATTCACAGAAAATTTTTTAATTGGTAAATCGTTATTAGTAATCGAAAAAGAATTTAAATATTTTTGTGACAATTTTTTAACAATATTTGTTTTATTTTTCTCGCTGACAGACACTGAATTTACAGTATTATTATGCATATTTGACATTAAAGAACTTATGAAAGTATTTTCCCAAGATGGATCAAACACTTTTAACCAATTTCTACCCAAAATAGCATCAGACGACAGATTTTTTATAACCAATACTGGTAAATCCATTACAACATTAGAATCCACAACATTTACTTTTGCCATAAAAAATCCAAAACAAAATAAATTCTGACTATTTGCTGTGAACAAATTACCGTAGAAATGACTTAACTGACAAGTTTTGAAAAATTTTAAATACATTTTGTTACTTAATAATGTCGAAGAACTTCCTGTGTCAATCATAAAAGACATATTGATACCATTTACAATTAAATTAATTTTCGCTGTATCAGACACTGACATATTTAATACATTTACATTATTGACACATTTTACGTGATTGATGATTGATTTTGCATTTGGACAAAATTTCGACGTATGCCCGTAAATATTACACTTGTAACATTTCCACTTTTTTGAAGGACATAACTCCGGTTGATGAGTTATAAAATACCTCTCGCATCTTCTGGACCCTTGACGTGATGGAGATGACAGTTGACTTGATGACCTTGAACTCCTTTGACCCTTGAATCCAGTCCTTTCACCCTGATGAAATCGCCTACTAGGACTATTCTGACGTGAAGGGCGATCCTTTGAGACATGACATGTTTTTTTATGTGACATTTTTGACTTGACTTCACAGATTTCCGATGTAACATTTTCTTTGTGTAAAATTTGCTCTGAGCTGTGGTTAACTGTCTCAATATTTTTGACAATTAATATTGCTTTCTCAAAAGTTAACGATTCGTCTTCAGATAGCAATCTTCTAGACATTGCATCATCTTTTAAACCACACACCAATTTATCTCTCAGAGCTTGGTCTAGAAAAGCACCAAAATTGCATGATATTGACAGACTTTTTATATCCGTAATAAAATCATCGATTCCTTCGTTAGAAAGTTGTTTCCGGTTATAAAATTTATATCTTTGCGCAATTGTGCACCTTTTTTCTTCATATTTACTCCTCAGTGTTGTTACAATATCGTTGAAGGTTAAATCTTCTAGATTTTTCGGATGCACCGTTTCTTTTAAAATTTTAAATTTCTCCGCACCGATCAATATACACAAATATCCAATTTTTTCTTTCTCTGCGATATTTGTAATTTTTAGATACATTTGTATGCGTTCCAAAAACATATTGAAACTTTCGCAATCTGGTTCGAAATGAGGCACTGGCAAGGTACTACTCGACATGTTGAAAAAATGTTTTTTCCACGGCGAAATCACTGTTAATACTATTCACACACGTTTTAACTGATAAACTGATTTTCCTCGTCGCCAATTATAATGTTTGAGGTTTCGTAATTAAATACAAGAACTGATTCATTTGTAAGACGTTTATTGACACTGTTGACAAGTTCAAGGTTATACATCAAGTGACGCAACCTCTCACATGGCAACGCAAGACGTAACCATGGCAACCTGTGACCTGGCAACTGAAACGCAAGGCAATCGGTCACCTAGCAACTCAAACGCGAGGTGTAACCATAGCAACCTGTCACTTAGCAAATAAAACGCAAGACGTAGCCATGGCGACCTGTCACTTTGCAACTGAAACGCGATGCGTAACTATGGCAACATATCACCTGGCAACTGAAACGCGATGCGTAACTATGGCAACATGTCACCTGGCAACTCAAAAGTGAGGCGTAACCATAGCAACCTGTCACTTGGCAACTGAAACCTAAGACGTAGCCATGGCGACCAGTCACTTTGCAACTGAAACGCGATGCGTAACTATGGCAACATATCACCTGGCAACTGAAACGCGAAGCGTAACTATGGCAACATATCACCTGGCAACTCAAACGTGAGGCGTAACCATAGCAACCTGTCACTTAGCAACTGAAACGCAAGACGTAGCCATGGAGACCTGTCACTTTGCAACTGAAACGCGATGCGTAACTATGGCAACATATCACCTGGCAACTGAAACGCGATGCGTAACTATGGCAACATGTCACCTGGCAACTCAAAAGTGAGGCGTAACCATAGCAACCTGTCACTTAGCAACTGAAACGCAAGACGTAACCATGGCTACCTTTTTCCAAAAACTTATAGTAGAGGTGCAAGCATTGCAACCTATCACTTGGCAACTGAACGCAAGGCAATCGGTCACTTGGCAACTCAAACGCGAGGCGTAACCATAGCAACCTGTCACTTAGCAACTGAAACGCAAGACGTAGCCATGGTGACCTGTCACTTTGCAACTGAAACGCGATGCGTAACTATGGCAACATATCACCTGGCAACTGAAACGCGATGCGTAACTATGGCAACATGTCACCTGGCAACTCAAAAGTGAGGCGTAACCATAGCAACCTGTCACTTAGCAACTGAAACGCAAGACGTAACCATGGCTACCTTTTTCCAAAAACTTATAGTAGAGGTGCAAGCATTGCAACCTATCACTTGGCAACTGAACGCAAGGCAATCGGTCACTCGGCAACTCAAACGCGAGGCGTAACCATAGCAACCTGTAACTTAGCAACTAAAACGCAATAAGTAACCATGGCAACCTTTTTCCCGAAAACTTAAAGTCTAGGCGCAAGCATTGCAACCTCTCACTTGGCAACGCAAGACGTAACCATGGCAACCTGTGACCTGGCAACTGAAACGCAAGGCAATCGGTCACCTGGCAACTTTAACGCGAGGGGTAACCATAGCAACCTGTCACTTAGCAACTGAAACGCAAGACGTAGCCATGGTGACCTGTCACTTTGCAACTGAAACGCGATGCGTAACTATGGCAACATATCACCTGGCAACTGAAAAGCGATGCGTAACTATGGCAACATATCACCTGGCAACTCAAACGTGAGGCGTAACCATAGCAACCTATCACTAGCAACTGAAACGCAAGACGTAGCCATGGCAACCTGTCACTTTGCAACTGAAACGCGATGCGTAACTATGGCAACATATCTCCTGGCAACTGAAACGCGATGCGTAACTATCGCAACATGCCACCTGGCAACTCAAACGTGAGGCGTAACCATAGCAACCTGTCACTTGGCAACTGAAACGCAAGATGTAGCCATGGCGACCTGTCACTTTGCAACTGAAACGCGATGCGTAACTATGGCAACATATCACCTGGCAACTGAAACGCGATGCGTAAATATGGCAACATATCACCTGGCAACTCAAACGTGAGGCGTAACCATAGCAACCTATCACTAGCAACTGAAACGCAAGACGTAACCATGGCAACCTTTTTCCTAAAAACTTAAAGTCTAGGCGAAAGTATTGCAACCTCTCACTTGGCAACGCAAGACGTAACCATGGCAACCCGTGACCTGGCAACTGAAACGCAAGGCAATCGGTCACCTGGCAACTCAAACGCGAGTGGTAACCATAGCAACCTGTCAGTTAGCAACTGAAACGCAAGACGTAGCCATGGAGACCTGTCACTTTGCAACTGAAACGCGATGCGTAACTATGGCAACATATCACCTGGCAGCTGAAACGCGATGCGTAACTATGGCAACATGTCACCTTGCAACTCAAAAGTGAGGCGTAACCATAGCAACCTGTCACTTAGCAACTGAAACGTAAGACGTAACCATGGCAACCTTTGTCCCAAAAACTTAGAGTAGAGGCGCAAGCATTGCAACCTCTCACTTGGCAACTGAAATACAAAGCAATCAATCACTTGGCAACTCAAACGCGAGGCGTAACCATAGCAACCTGTCACTAAGCAACTGAAACTCAAGATGTAAAACCACGGCAACCTATTACCCGGCAACTGAAACTCGAGGTGTAACTATCGCAACCTGTCACTTGTCAACTGAAACGCAAGACGTAGCCATGGCGACCTGTCACTTTGCAACTGAAACGCGATGCGTAACTATGGCAACATATCACCTGGCAACTGAAACGCGATGCGTAACTATGGCAACATATCACCTAACAAATGAAACGTGAGGCGTAACCATAGCAACCTGTCACTTGGCAACTGAAACGCAAGACGTAGCCATGGCGACCTGTCACTTTGCAACTGAAACGCGATGCGTAACTATGGCAACATATCACCTGGCAACTCAAACGTGAGGCGTTACCATAGCAACCTTTCACTAGCAACTGAAACGCAAGACGTAGCCATGGCAACCTGTCACTTTGCAACTGAAGCGCGATGCGTAACTATGGCAACATATCACCTGGCAACTGAAACGCGATGCGTAACTATGGCAACATATCACCTGGCAACTCAAACGTGAGGCGTAACCATAGCAACCTATCACTAGCAACTGAAACGCAAGACGTAACCATGGCAACCTTTTTCCCAAAAACTTAAAGTCTAGGCGAAAGCATTGCAACCTCTCACTTGGCAACGCAAGACGTAACCATGGCAACCTGTGACCTGGCAACTGAAACGCAAGGCAATCGGTCACCTGGCAACTCAAACGTGAGGCGTAACCATAGCAACCTGTCACTTAACAACTGAAACGCAAGACGTAACCATGGCAACCTTTGTCCCAAAAACTTTGTCTCAAAAGTAGAGGCGCAAGCATTGCAACCTCTCACTTGGCAACTGAAATGCAAGGCAATCGGTCATGTTGGGTAATGATAAATTCAAAGGTGTGTTTATAAATGTATTATTGTTTATGTTCTGTTTCTTGGCCGTAAGTGGCGCTACTGTTTCCTTCCTGTTTTAACTGTCAATTAATGTGCAGTGTATTTTGGTTTAATAAAAGTAATCCTTTATTTTGAATGAAATCTGACTCGACTTTATTGAAATATTGCCCGATCCCAATAGGTTATGGGCCCAAGAATTGTGGTAAACAATTATTTCAAAAAAAAGTTGAGTAAAGAGCAAGATATTTACGTGAGTAATTTGTCACATTTATACTGTACAATTAACCTACAAAATGGAGGTCGCCAATTCAATGAAAATTGAAAAGTTCGATGGCAGAAACTTTAAGCAATGGAAATTTCAAGTTAAATGTGCATTAAGAGCAAAAGGATTAAGTATTGATTCTGTAAAACCCCAAGAAGCCGGTTCGCAAGTGCAATGGAATAAAGACGATGGCATGGCCATGTTTATCTTGACATCATCAATGGATTTGAATCAGATATCACTTATAGAAAACTGCGAGACTGCAAAGGAGGTAATGAATAAATTGGAAGCTATTTACGAACAAAAGTCTGAATATAATAAAATGATAATTCATGGAAATTTTATCAGTATTATCGTCAAAAACTACAGACCGGTAGCCGTATTATCAGCGCTGCCCAAACTTTTTGAAAAATTGATTTGTGATAAATTAAGTCACCAGATTGCGCCATTCATTGGTGAAAATCAACACGGTTTCCTTCCAAAGAAATCAACAATCACAAATCTTCTTAATTTTTCGCGGTTGGTAGCCACCAGTTTAGACTCGAGGCACCAAACAGATGTAGTTTACACCGACTTTGCCAAAGCATTTAACCGTGTTAACCATGATATACTTTTGAGGAAAATGTTTAAAATAGGCTTCGATCTACCAACACTGAACTTTTTCTCATCGTATTTAAAATCCAGAAGCCAATTTGTTTCAATAAATGGATATAATTCAAAAAAATTCCAAGCGCAATCTGGAATTCCTCAAGGGTCTAACCTCGGACCTATGTTGTTTCTAATTCTTATAGATGACATCCAAAACTGTGTTAAGAACGGCAAATGTCTACTATTTGCTGATGACCTTAAAATTATGATGGAAATAAGCTGCCAACAAGATTGCTTTAAAATGCAAACTGATCTAGATGCATTATCTGAATGGTCGTTGGCAAACAAATTAGATTTTAATACAAAGAAATGTGTCACAATGTCCTTCACTCGTTGTAAACACATTATAGTTTACGATTATAAAATAAAAAGCGAAACGTTATCACGTGTAAAATCCGTAAAGGATCTCGGTGTCGTCTTTGATCCCGAACTGACATTCTCTTGCCATATATCGCAGCTCACTCAGTCTTGCTACAAACTTCTTGGGTTCATCATCAGGACTTGTAAGCAGTTTGATAACCAAGAAGCTATGCTAGCGTTATTTAAAGGCATACTGAGAAGCAAGTTGGAGTACGCGAGCGATGTTTGGGCACCGTACCACCAGAAGTACATTGATATGTTAGAGCAAATCCAGAAGAAATTCCTCAGGTATGTTTATATGCGGAAGCATGGAACCTATCCAAAGTTCATGCACCATATTGACTTACTTGAGGAAACTGATTCTGTGAGTCTAGAAACTAGACGGAAAGCAAGTCTTGCTATTTTGTCTTTCAAAATTTGGAACAATTTCATCAATAGCCCATTTCTCTTGGGATGCTATGATTTATATGTACCAGACCACTACAGCCGAAGTCGACATCATGACTTATTTAAAGTACCGAACGGCAGAACAGACGTCTTGGCAAAGCATAGCATGACGAGGGGAGTGGTGCTGTTAAATGAAATTGCAAACCATTTGGATGTAAGTGACTGTTCTTTACATGTGTAGCAATTGAACGTGCTACGTAAACACAGTTAAAAGAAAGCTCTAGAATCATCGGTTGATAGTTTTTTATGTGCCATTAAAATTTTTACAATGTTATCAACATATGGAGTGTGACAGTCAAAAAAAAATAATAAACAGTACAATTTGTTTCAGCTTGCTGTTCAAAAGAATTGGAATTTGAATTGCTTTAATTTGAATTCTTAAGTAAGTACTTCTCACAGCGCAGGTAGCTACAGTACTCCCTCCCCAGACAACGCAGACATGGCTGCGGTGGAAAGAGGAATAGTCAGATACCGAGGTGATCGGGAAATCGAACCCGCCTTCCAGAACGAGTGGTTGTGTGTGTCCGATCCTTACTGCCATCGAACAACGGAAGGGTTGGTTGTGATGTGGCGGCTGGTGACTCTGATGCGGTTTGCGAGTGTGATGTGAAACTCTCAAGATCTTGAGCAACGTATGCTGGTTTGAGGCGGTCGATGCTCACGGTGATTTCCTTCCCTTTTACCAGTATGGTATATGTTCGTTCGTGCCGACAAACGACTTTATGAGGGCCACTGTAGGGTTGTTGAAGCGGGCTCTTGACTGTGTCGTCCCTCAGAAAGACGTGAGAAGCTGTGGGAAGATTTTGGAAGACGAAACGATGTCCATAACCATGGCGGGTACCTTCAACTGGTCTCAGCTCGTTGAAATGTTTCCGTAGTTCCTTGAGGAAACTTCCGGTGTCGTCGTTAACATTAGGTCGTGCTGTACATAGAAATTCGCCGGGTAAGCGGAGCGGCTCGCCGTATACTAGCTCGGCTGAGGTTGTCGCGAGGTCATCTCTCCAAGCTGCTCTGATTCCCATGAGTACGGTGGGAAGTGTTTCCGTCCAACGGTTATTCTGATGGCACTTGATCGCTGCTTTCAGTTGACGATGAAATCGTTCCACCATGCCATTTGCTGCGGGGTGGTATGCAGTTGTATGGATTTGCGTCGTGCCTGCCAGGAAATTCAACTGCCTGAACAGCCTCGACTCAAATTGTCTCCCTTAGTCCGTAGTAATGCGGAGTGGAGTGCCGAATCTTGTTATCCAGCCCTTGTAGAAAGCACGCGCCACTGTTTCAGCCTCTTGGTCTGGGATCGGGAATGCCTCTGGCCATCTCGTGAATCTGTCTACGCACGTGAGACAGTATCGGCATCCTTCTGAAAAAGGCATGACGATTATGTCGATGTGGACGTGCTCGAATCTAGCGGAGGGTCTGGGAAAGGCTCCCAGGGGTGCTGACACGTGCCGTGTAATCTTACTTCGTTGGCATTGAAGGCAATTGCGTGCGAGCTTAATAGTCTCAGCTTTAATGGCCGGCCAGACATAACGTTGAGTTATGAGCTTAACCGTGGCCTTAATTCCAGGGTGAGCCAGCTGATGGACCGCATTGAATGCCGCAGGTCTGAACTTCTTCGTGACGAAGGGTCTGGCTATGGTAGTTGAGACGTCACAGTATAGATGCGCGTCAGTACCCGGAATATTAATCTTTTTAAGTTGTAGGCTAGAACTTCCTTGCAAGTGTTGTTCCAGTTCAGGGTCGCACATCTGGTCAACTGCCAGCGCTGCGTAGTCCAGAGGAGTATCTATCGTCTCGACCCTGGAGAGAGCATCCGCGACGATGTTGTCTTTTCCGGAGACGTGTCGGATGTCAGTTGTGAACTGGCTGATATAGTCCAGATGGCGGAATTGCCTTGGTGAGCATTTGTCTGCTTTTTGTTGGAAGGCAAACGTGATAGGCTTATGGTCTGTAAATATGGTGAACGACCTGCCTTCCACCATGTGGCGAAAGTATTTCACAGCGAGATAGATGGCTAGTAGTTCTCTGTCGTATGCGCCATATTTCTTTTCAGCTGCCGAAAACTTCTTCGAAAAGAATGCTAGAGGCTCCCAGTGACCTGCGACGAATTGGTGGAGTGCGGCACCGGCTGTAGTATCAGACGCGTCGCTGACGATAGAGAGTGAGGCGTCGCACTTCGGGTGAACGAGCAGGGTTGCCTGGGCCAGAGCTTCCTTGCACTTGCTGAAAGCTTCTACTGTTTCGGCAGTCCAAGACACGAGTTGTTTGCCTTTTTGGTTCCCTTTTAGGAGGTCATTGAGTGGAGCTTGTGTCCTCGCGGCGTTGGGAATGAATCTTCTGTAAAAATTTATTGCTCCCAGGAAACGGCGGAGATCCTTGATGGAAGCTGGTTGGCTGTAGTTGTTGATGGCCTCCACTTTATCTGGGAGGGGTGAAGTGCCAGCGTCGGACACCGAGTATCCTAGGAATTTGACCTTAGTCAGGCCGAAATGGCATTTGGCGGTGTTGATGACAACACCATATTCCTGCAGGCGCTGGAATAATATCTTGAGGTGTAGCCCACCTCTGCTCTTCCTCTGACGTTGAGGCAATAAGGATGTCGTCTATGTAGGCGTAACAGAAATCTAAGCCTCTGGTAACCTCGTCCATGAAGCGTTGGAAGGTCTGGGCTGCGTTGCGGAGGCCGAAAGACATCACCGGAAATTCGAAGAGTCCGAATGGCGTAGTGATTGCTGTTTTCGGAATGTCCTCGGGAGCCACAGGGATTTGATTATATGCCCGCACCAGATCAATCGTTGAGAAGATCTTGGTGCCGCTCAGTGCCTGTGCAAAATCTTGGATGTGGCGTACGGGGTATCTGTCCGGAATAGTTCTGGCGTTCAATCTTCTATAATCGCCACATGGTCTCCACTGGTCGTCCTTCTTGGGTACCATGTGCAAGGGAGATGCCCAAGAGCTCTCGGAAGGTCGAGCGATTCCGAGACGGACCATGGCCTCGAACTCCTTCTTGGCGCGTTTTAACTTGTCAGGAGCAAGGCGTCGTGGGCGTTCGACTGTTGGAGGTCCTGGCGTGGTGTTAATATGGTGCAGTGTTGCGTGACGAACTTCCCTCCTGGCGCCGTCAGGGCGAGTGATGTCAGGAAACTGTTGAAGAAGCTTATGATACGGGGACGTTCCTGTGACCGTCTTAATGGAAGCGATCTTGTTGTCGCTTCGTTTTCCCGTGATGGTCAAATTCGTCACCTGGTCCAGCAGCCGTTTATTTCGGACATCCACCAGTAGCTCGTACTTGGCGAGAAAGTCTGCCCCGATGATTGGCCTGGAGACGTCAGCAATGACGAAGCTCCAAGTAAAGTCGCGTCGCAATCCCAGATCCAGGTTGAGCGTTAGGCTGCCATAAGTAGCGATTGTGCTGCCATTTGCTGCTGCCAGTTCGTATGTTGCTTTAGTGGGGCGTCCCTGGACAAGGCGTCGTGGGAAAACGCAGAGATCTGCGCCGGTGTCTATAAGAAATTGGGTACGGGTTACCCTGTCGGTAACAAAAAGGCGACTGACTTGGTTGGGGCTGGCGCTGGTCGCCATCAGTTTGGGCCCCGCGCGTTTTCCTGCTGGAAGTTGCAGGGTTTGGTGCACTTGCTTGCCTTCGTCCCATACTTCCAGTGGTACCAGCATGTTCCCTCGGGCTGACGACCTCTGGACCGACTGCGGGAACGATTGCTCCAACGATGCGGGGTGGCGCTCCTCCTATGCTGGCCAGAGCGTAGTGTCGAAACTTCGCGCCTCAAGGTAGCGAGCTCTTGTTGGAGAGGCTGCATCAACCGCGCCATCTGTGTAACCAATGAATCTTCGGACGATGGAACAGCCACTGAGTTAACTGCCGGTCTACCAGCATAGTCTGCTATGGCGTCGGCCAAGCTGGCCACCTTGTCAAGCGGAGTGTCTTGCTGCGTAGCCAGAACCACCTGCATACTTCTAGGAAGACGACCCATCCATAGGGTTCTCAAAACATCATCGGGCACAGCGCTGCCGGCGAGGGTGCGCAGGTGTCTCAAGAATTGGGAGGGTTTACGGTCTCCGATTTCTTCATGTTCCAGAAATCTCCTTGTCTTCTGCTCCTGCGTGGAGCTGAGGCGTCTGGTAAGTTCATATTTTAATAGTGCATATGCACCGACCTCAGGGGGCTTCACAATGATGTCCCGGACTTCTTGGGCGTGGGCGGGCTCCAAGGCTCCGAGAATGAAACCAAATTTTGTGGCATCCACGGTCACTCCTACTGCCTCGAAGCTGCGCTCCACCATAGCGAACCATAATTCTGGGTCAGTAGGGCAAAAAGGCGGAATGCGTACTGCCACTCGGTTGACCTCAGGCGGTGGATTCCTGATGTTAGGTTGCTGGTTACTTGTCGTCGGTTGCTTGTTGCTGGTTATTGGTTGCTGGCTGTCCTCAGATGTTCCGCTCACAAGAGACATGATGATGATTGGTGCGCGAAATTTATCACCGAAGAGTTTATTTCGTGCGCGACGTGCTCGCGGTAGACGTACTTGCACGCGTCGTGCTCACTGTCGGATCCACAAATGTAAACTTCGTGGTCACTAATGTGAACGTCGGTGTCACCAATGTAGCAATTGAACGTGCTACGTAAACACAGTTAAAAGAAAGCTCTAGAATCATCGGTTGATAGTTTTTTATGTGCCATTAAAATTTTTACAATGTTATCAACATATGGAGTGTGACAGTCAAAAAAAAAATAATAAACAGTACAATTTGTTTCAGCTTGCTGTTCAAAAGAATTGGAATTTGAATTGCTTGAATTTGAATTCTTAAGTAAGTACTTCTCACAGCGCAGGTAGCTACACATGTCTTAAAAATATTATTGAAGAGTCACTTGCCTAAATGCTGATAGGGTAACTAAATTGTACTGTAATTGGAATTATTCTGTTGTACAATAATAATAAAAAATAAAAAATAAAAAATAAAGTATTCATATTGTGCTACTGATACAATGGCACAGCATGTCTCCAAAGTGGAAAGCTTGGCAAAACAACTGAGGGAAACTGGCGAAAACACTGCGTGACACTGCAATTATGTCCAAGATTCTAAGCACATTGCCACCAACATACCGTTCGCTTAGACAAGCATGGTTGTCACTAGATCAAAATAGTCAAACAATTCAAAATCTCACATCACGCTTAATAGATGAAGAGGGAAGCCTTGCCAATGACATATCTTGTAGTGAGACTGCACTTGTAACCACAAAAGGAAATTCCAAAAAAAGGGATGGAGATAATCAGAAGAATTCAATTGATCAAAGAAATTCAAGTCATAGATTTATATGCTACAATTGTAACAAAAGAGGTCACTTTGCAAGAGAATGCAGAAAACCGAAGAAAACATACAATAAAAACCAGAAGCCATGATATGTTAGCATTTAATGCGGAAAAATATTCTTTATCTATGAATCGTGAAGACGCTTGGATTTTGGATAGTGGAGCATCAACGCATATGACATTTAGACGTGACTATTTCCACGAACTGAATGAGTTTCAATGTCAAGACATTGACAAAGAAGTTAAATTGGGGAATAAACAAAGCATTAAGGTATGCGGCGAAGGCACTATTTTAGTAAATAAACTAGTTGTTATAAATTGGTATTTAGCAAAAGGACGTCAAGGAAAAACATCTGGTTTCAATGGAGGAATTCCTTTGTTTTATTCACAAGCACATTTGTTACAATAATTTGTCCCGACCCGACAAAACACTAAATTTGGTCACTTTGACCACTTGCTAGACAATGCTAGCTGTTTATAGGAGATCCACGAATTAAGAGAGAGTTAAACTAGAAAAGCAGACTATTTATAATAATGTTTTCCAACACAATCAAAATAAACAACACTTTCGTGTCACCATAAAAACCAGAGATCTACTTTACCGTCTAACATTTCGTTTTAGTTTAGTCTTACGTCGCTAATCTGTAAAATGCAATATCAACTAACAATATGCTACAAAAAATATGCCGCTAGATGGCAGTAGTCTTCACTCTTTTTAACATACTGCCCGGCGGGGAATGAGAAAAAACAACAAGTTTTTTTGAAATTAAAATCAAACTACAAATTCCTAAATCTACACATAATATACTAAAAATTTACAAGATGTGTAACTATCTAAATTTGAAGGGTCCGGGAACCTAACCAACAATTAAAATAACCTAAAAAATTTATAAATTTCTAAAAAATCATGCAAAAAATTAAATAATAAAATAATAAAATCACAACATTAATAATAATTTTGTAAAATTGACAAATCAATAATGTCTCATTGTCTCTATGAAGAATTTTCACTTCAATTATATTTTTTTTTAAACTAACACCAATTCACAAATAGCAATACATTGTTAGTTCGCTGTTGACTGATTATCAGTTCATTAACTTTCACTGTCATGGCACTGCCAAAAAACCAAATGAACACTTCACCGGGTAGACTACTCGGCCATCTTGTCCAGGGTGGTCATCGTTTTAGAAAAGTACATCAGCATGTACTTCTGTATGTCATCATTTGGGTAGATCATCATAAATTAAGGGGCGGCCGTGCCCTGGTAAGCAGATAGTACCATTAGATCTGCAGCGAGGATGATCATCTCGCGGTTGTTGACTTGAAGTCCCAGTGGCTTCAGGCTGGATACAGTGGTGTCAACAACACCAATACCGATGCTCCATAATTATTGATGTGGTTTGGTTGCATCGGTTCAGCCCTAATTGCAGTTAGGCTGTGACCTTGGGAAGGTCAGTGGTTTGCCGGGTCGGGAAATTTGGGTCCAAGTTTGATTCTATTGGCATCAAACATATTTTCGTGATGGGTCTCACAAAAGTGCCTTGTGCTGTTTTGAGGGTAACTACCCTCACTACTCCATCCGGGCCTGGATGAGTAGTTACTATGCGCGCCATCTTCCATAATGCAGGAGGCAGATTGTCTTCCATCAGGATTACCAGATCGTCCTTCTTTATGGCCTTTTGGTTGTTGGCCTGCCATTTGGTCCGTTTTTGCAGCTCAGCAAGGTAATCTCGTTTCCATCTGAACCAGAAATTTTGAATTAGAGCGTTTAATTTTTGATATTTGCTTAGTCTGTTCTCCGGGAGCTCGCGGACATCCAACTCGGGAATAACCGAAGCATCCCTGCCCATGAGGAAATGGTTGGGAGTTAGAGGGAGAAGGTCATCTACATCATCAGACAGGGAAGTTAAGGGACGGGAGTTCAAACAAGCCTCTATCTGACAAAGCAAAGTATACAATAATTCAAACTGCAATGGGTTATTTTTAGTAATTCGATATAAATGAAACTTGGTGGACTTGACGGCGGCCTCCCACAGCCCCCCGTGGTTCGGCGCCCTAGGCGGTATGAAACTCCAAGATATTCCCTTATCAGCTAAAAACCTATGGATTTTGTCATTGTTCAATCTTAGACTGGCATATAGTTCATTGAGCTTATTGGAAGCTCCTCTGAAGGTTTTTTTTTTTTTTTTTTTTTTTTTTTTTTTTTTTTTTTTTTTTTTTTTTTTTTTTTTTTTTTTTTTTTTTTTTACATTAACTCCACACAGGAGGCCCTGAGGAAAATAATTTCCCTCAGGGCCTATGTCATCTGGGATGCTGTGTGGAGAGTCTTTTTGAGGAGAGGAAGGAATGAACATTGGTCTTGAAGAGACCCATGTTGTAGGAAGGAGGAAACACAGAGGCCGGCAAATCATTCCACAGCCGAGCTGTTGAACACAAGAACGAGTCGAAGAAACGACCCGTTCTCATGTGACAAATGTCAACCGTGTACAAATGTTGGGCACGCGTTTGGCGTGTTTCCCGACTATGCACCGGTGCCGAAGGGATCAATGATGCTAGTTCTTCAGAGCATCTTCCATTGTAATACCGGTAGAACAAGGATAGCATTCCCACCCGACGCCTGTGCTCTAAAGATTGCAATCCGTCTGTTAAGATGGGAGAATCTATCAAACGGACCGCCCGTTTCTGCACAGAGTCGAGGGTATTTTTCAGGTATTTTGGAGCTCCAGACCAGAGATGGCTGCCAAATTCAACCGTGGGGCGTACTTGTGATTTGTACAAGGTTAGCAGTTGTGTACTATTAAAGTATCTGCGGGCCCTGTACAGTACGCCCAGTTTTTGGGAGGCTAACTTTACTCTGGCTTCGATGGAGCCCCCATACCTGAGCTGGTCACTTAGGGTTACACCAAGCATATCAATGGAGGGCCTGTTCGGAAGATTGCTTCCGTTGAAAGAGACTAGATTTTCATTTCGATCCCTTTTAGACGTAATCAGACAAGATTGGGTCTTTGAAACATTAAATTCAACGAGATTATTTTTACCCCAAGAGAAAACACTCTCGAGGTAACCGTCCATTCTTTGCTTCAAAGCCCTACGAGCTGTTGGAGTTTGTGAGCCCTTTGGGGGCTTGTCAAACAAAAAGCTATCATGAACTGTACTGTCATCCGCGTAACAGTGAATTGGTGCACATGACAAAAGGTCGTTGATGTGCAACAAAAACAAAGTCGGAGACAGAACCGATCCCTGCGGGACGCCAGCATTTATCGAGTGTGAGGAAGAAGTGAAACCATCGACTACCGTCTGAATCGACCTCTCCCTCAAGAAGTCGGCAATCCACATACACAAGGATGCGGGAAGTCCGTAAGAATGCAGTTTGTTGACAAGTCCTCGGTGCCAAACCCGGTCAAAGGCCTTGGAGATGTCCAGTGCAACCGTTTGGGTCTCACCGAAACGTTCCAGGCATCGCCCCCAAACATGCGTCACATACGCGAGAAGATCACCGCACGAGCGGTTCCGCCGGAATCCGTATTGACGGTCGTTAATAATTTTGTTCTTCTCGAGGTATGTGAGCAGTTTGTCGTTGATCACACGTTCCATCACCTTAGACAGAACTGATGTGATCGCTATGGGGCGGTAGTTGGCCGGGTTGGAGCGGTCACCCTTCTTTGGAATAGGATGGATAACCGCTTTTTTCCAACCAGAGGGCACAGAGCCAGTCTTCAGGGACAATTTAAAAAGCTTCGTCAAAATTGGAGCTATTTCTGCAGCGCACCTCTGCAGTACCAGGGCAGGTATTCCGTCAGGCCCACTAGCTTTATTAACATCAAGCCCTCGTAAAACATGGAGTACTTCCCGATGCCGAATCCTCAGCTTTTTCATACGAAAACCGCAGTGAGGAACCGACGTCGGGACAGCACCTTGGTCATCGAGGGTTGAGTTATCCGCAAACATTTTACCTAATAAGTTTGCCTTTTCGGTGGCGGTGTTTGCTAGTGAGCCGTCAGGTCTGGTGAGAGGTGGCAAACTGGATTTGCAGAAATTGCGACCTATTGAGCTCGCAAGCGACCAGAATTGCCTGCTGCCATGCGGGCATGCAGCCAGCTTTCTGCTGATCTGCAGGTCGTGCTCCAATTTCGACCTATTTATGATTCTCTTGGTTTCCTTTGCCATTTTGTTGTAAGCTGTTCTGTCTTCGGATGTTCTAGATGTGTTGTAGGCTCGGTAAGCCGCGTTTTTTCGTCGCACTGCTTCAGCGCATTGTCGACTGAACCACGGCTTTGAGCCCACACCAGTTTCCTTAACAGTAGAATGGATGAAGCCATCCATCGCGGATGTGATGACTTCACCAATTTCCTGGGCACATCTTGAGGGATCCGAAGTCCGAAAGCAGACAGCTGACCACGGAAAAGCATTAAAATGTGCCCGCAGACCGAACCAATCTGCTGACCTATAGTGCCACACTTTTCTCTTCAGCCTCTCGTTTGGTGGTCTGAAGTTTACAGGGATTGATGTCGTCACCAGGCAGTGGTCGGACGATCCTAAAGACGCTGTGACTTCAATCCTGTAACCGTGTGGCACAGTAGTTAAAAATAGATCTAACAGATTGGAACGGTGAGTCTGGACATCAGGAACCCTTGTAGGCTCCTGAACCATTTGTTCCAATCCGTAGCAAAGGGCAAAGGATTCCGCTTGGCGTCCAGCCGAGTCTGTTGATCCTGAGAACTTCAACCAAGGTTCGTTATGAACATTGAAGTCCCCCAGGACCACAAACTCTGCCGTAGGGTAGCGGGGCAAGAGGTCATCAATAGTATCGCTTAAGAGTTTGAAGAGGTGGTTGCATTGTCAGAAAATATTTTTTCCGGTTGACCCCTACGGGCAATGAACCTCTTTAAACAATTTAAAAAAGCATCGCTTGACAAATCTGTTACGAGTTCCACATGAACCGCTTTGGTAGAAAAACAAACAAATATGCAAAGATACGATTTAAGGAGCGGAGATTTTCTCAGCGCTCCAGCCTTCGTGTCTATCCGTCCGGCATAGTCGACGTCCATGACAGAGAATGGTCGACTGGGAGTGATTCTCTCAACTGGAACGTTTCCCAGGATCTGCCAGCAAACCTGAAGTCGGTATCTAAAACATACAACACACTTATGTAGGATACGCTTAACAGTGTTTCTCCCAAATATCGACCAATATAAATAAGTAGCTAATTTTAATCTTCTACTTGCACACATTAAAACTTCCATTAAACAGAGATTGAGAGTTTTCAATCTACTGCCATACGTTTTATCCTTAGGGTTACAACAATTATTTATAAATCTTAACGCTTGAGCGATTACTCCTTTCAATTTAGTTAGCGATAAGAATTTTTCGAAAATATCCCATTCTTGAGTATCAGTTACTAGTAGTACATTTTTACTTTTTATTTCCGGGGGATCCAAACATGACATCTTGGATACTGGCCAAGTGCTGACATCTTCCGTCAACCAGCTTGGCCCCTTCCACCATATTGAAGTGCTGACTAACCTTTCAGCTGTGGTACCTCGGGACAGTATATCCTCTGCATTTTTTGACGATGATACGTGCCGCCACTGCGTTGGATCAAAGGTGGAAGCTATGCACAATAATAATTGACGCTTACTCTTAGTTTTACCTGACGGCTTTGTAATTTCATACGACGGGTAATCTAATTCATTATTCCAAATTAATCCAAGTATTTTTTCATTCTTGGAATTGTCAGTGATCATTTTTTCACAATTGCCCTGTTTGGCAATTTCACCTTGGCTCCGCCCAGATGACAATTCCAAAATATTTGATCTCCACTTCCTCAGGGTCATCCCTGTGGACAGCAAGATATCACTTATTTGTTTCTTCAACTTGAAACAAACTTCCAAGTCATCCCCTCCAGTCAAGAGATCGTCCATATAAAAATCATTTTCTATGACTTGACTTGCTACTGGGAAATTAACTTGATTATCCATACCGATTTGTAGAAGACATCTCGTTGCTAGGAAGGAGGAAGGTCCCAACCCATATGTCTTCAATTTGTAATGTCGGAGTTCCTCTTCTTGTGATTCGCGCCATACAATCTTCTGAAGGCTGCGATCCTCTGCGCATACGTTGATTTGACGGTACATTTTTTCGATGTCCGCAGTCATGACGTATCGATGTATTCTGAATCGTAATAAATGGCTGTATAAGTCCTTTTGAATGACAGCTCCCACCATCAGAGCATCGTTCAGGGATATTCCGGTCGACGTCTTTGCCGAACCATCAAACACTACACGCACCTTCGTCGTGGTGCTAGCTTCTTTTATGACCGCGTGATGCGGCAAAAAATAGGATTGCTCATCCACTCTCCATTTATCACATAACTCCATATGACCTAGTTGCTCATATTCTTGCATAAATTGTACATATTGCAATTTCAATTCAGGATTTATTAAAAATTTCTTTTCTAGGTTCTTAAATCTTTTTTCCGCTGTCTTTAACGAGTCACCAAGTTGACTCACACACGGGCGGCGTGGCAGACTTACAACGTATCTACCATCGCTCTCTCTAGAGTGCGTGGCGACGAAATCCGCTTCACACGCCTTCTCCTCGTGATTTTGAAATCTCGCAGGATTCACCTCCTCCATTTTCCAAAATTTTTCTATTTGATTAGATAATGTGTTTATTGATAAACTACAAAATTGCGGAACTGGCCTTTTTTTCTGATGAATGTTGATCGGGCCCGATATAACCCAGCCTAATTCAGTCCTCTGAAGAGTAGGTCCGGTATCCAATCTCAGCCGATCATCTTGTAGTATATCCCAAAAGCTCTCAGCGCCTAACAGGATATCAATAGGAACCGCTACGTTGAAATTTGGGTCCGCCATTTGTAATCCCGGCGGCAGCTTAAAATCTTTTCTGGCCACTGTCGCTTGAGGTAGGTTTGTGGTTATTTCCTGCAATATTAGACAAGTGATATTTTGATTATAATTTGTCCTCAGAGATTTCATTTTTATCGCAACACGTTTCTTTATATGGGTAACATTGTTGTGTATACCTAACACAGGCTTGTTTATATTTTCGCATCTCAAATTTAACTTTATTGCGAACTTTTCGCACATAAAATTGGCTTGAGCTCCAGAGTCAATTAGGACTCTTGCCTCATGCACTTTATTATTGTGACCTACTACCCCAATGATAGCAGTCGACAATAAAATTGTTTTTTCAGCCTTCGCTAAAGCTGAATGGTTTGATACTGAAACTCGTTCAGCATCCATTTGGCAGTCACCTCCGGGGTGATCTTCACCTTTATTCATGGAGTCATCGCTCGGATGCATCTCCCTGTGCAATAACGTATTGTGGCTCTCGCTATCACAATGCTTGCATTTTAAATTAATTTTGCAATATGGGGCCGTATGTCCTAACCTCAAACATTTGAAGCAGGCACGGTACCTCCTTATTGCGTTGGCTCTTTCTCCTGAATTTAATTTTAAAAATTTTTAACAAAAATATATTTTATGCCCTTTGTCATTACAACAAATACAATTATTGTGGGTAGCAGCTAAAAATACCGATTCCTTTTTGGGATTATTGTTGCTACCACTTGCTTTCGGGTAGGTAGGAATTTTTTTCGAATCTGAATTTAACATTAATTCCAAAACTTGCGTACGCGAGGTCAAACATTTAAGAAATTCCTGTAATGTAGGTAGCTCATCCTGCAATGGGTTTTGTTCCCAATGCTTTCTAGAACTTGCATCCAATTTATTAGAAATTACGTATATAATTAAAGCATCCCATTGTTCGATTTTCAAGCCTAAATTTTGCAACGCTTTCAAATTTACATTAGTTTCATCAATCAGATAACGCATGGCTACTGGATCCTCATGTTTCATCTCTTTAAGTTGAAACAGAGCTTGGATGTGTCTTTGTACGGTAGTTCGCAAATTTGCAAACCTCTGCTGCAACAATTCAAAAGCCGATATATAATTCAGGTCTGATACCTCGAAATTGGCGATGATCTTTGCTGCATTCCCCTTTAAACAGGATTGCAGATAATAAAACTTCTGTACATTGCTTATGGCAGTATTGTTATGAACTAATGTCTTAAATGTTTCTAGAAAATTAATCCAATTTTTAGGATCTCCGTTGAATTCTCGTAACTGAAGGTTGGGTAACTTGATTTCTAATTTGGGAGTCTCTACAGACTGAATTGCTCCTTTAGCAGTCGCCAAGGTTGAATAATATTGATTTTCAAAATTCTCCCTTTGCAAATTATTATCAATTTCGTTGGAATCCGGAAGACTTTCGATTTGTTCCTGGACCTCTTCGAAATCATCAATTATTTTTTCAATTCTCGCATAGCGAATTTTAATTTCGTTAACTGATAATGCGTTTAATGAATCCGCAAATCTCGTGAGTTTACCTTTAAACACTCCGCGTTTGTTAATCAACGATTTTAAATTATCCATTTTTTATACGTTTGACAATAATTCAACACAACAAATGCTAAAAATGTTCCTTAAAAAAATAATTTCTTTGCAATAATCGTGTAGAAAACAGTAGTAACCAATTCAAGCTATGAACAATGACAGAATCTAACAATAATCATCTTCTAAAACAATTAACCTAAAATAATTTGCATGACTTGCATTTTACACTGCGGGTAGTTAGTTTTTTGTTTTTAAATAAGTACATCGACACACAAAAAAATAGCACTTGTTTGAACAGGAATTCACGGAATAGAAGGAAATAATGGGCAGGATACTTATATTTGTAGTCATTCCTTTTTCTTCATGTTTTCATCTTTTCATCTTTCTGGATTTTTGGATAGCTCGCTGGTTCATTTTATTGTTTCCTTTTAATGCCTTAATCCGATCGTAAGGTAGATGCGGCTGGAGGACCATGTTATAAATTGGTATTTAGCAGAAGGACGTCAAGGAAAAACATCTGGTTTCAATGGAGGAATTCCTTTGTTTTATTCACAAGCACATTTGTTACAATAATTTGTCCCGACCCGACAAAACACTAAATTTGGTCACTTTGACCACTTGCTAGACAATGCTAGCTGTTTATAGGAGATCCACGAATTAAGAGAGAGTTAAACTAGAAAAGCAGACTATTTATAATAATGTTTTCCAACACAATCAAAATAAACAACACTTTCGTGTCACCATAAAAACCAGAGATCTACTTTACCGTCTAACATTTCGTTTTAGTTTAGTCTTACGTCGCTAATCTGTAAAATGCAATATCAACTAACAATATGCTACAAAAAATATGCCGCTAGATGGCAGTAGTCTTCACTCTTTTTAACACTAGTGAATGGAAAATGGGAACTATGTATATTAGAGAATGTCCTATATGTGCCAGACCTACGAAGAAACCTGTTCTCTGAAGGAGCTGCCACCAGGAGAGGTTATGTCATAGTGAAGAAAAATGAAAAAGCAATGATAGTAATGAATAATATAGTTGTTATGTGTGCACAATTAAGAGAAAACAATTTCTATGAGTTGGAAATGAAAACGGTAAAACAAGAAAATTGCAATATTGTACAAACCGACGTCAGAATATGGCATGAGAGATTAGGGCATTTGAATGTTAAGGAAATTCAAAATATGAGTAAAAATGGGACAATTCCAATTAAACTTACTGGGAATGAAAATTTCATTTGTGAAGCATGCCAGTATGGTAAGCAAACAAGATTACCCCTTGCCCTTGCAAGCGCCCTTGAGGTGATTTTCTCACGAAAATGGCGCTATAGAAATCATCCAACAATTATTAATTATTATTATTATTACCCTTTTTGAAATCTACTAGAGGTCCGTCACAGCCTGGTGAAATAGTATATAGTGATGTATGTGGCCCTATTGAAGAGCTTTCTGTATCAGGTATGAAGTACTTTGTTTTATTCAAAGATGGAGCTACAAGCTATCGCCATATTTACTTCATGAAATATAAGAGTGAAGTGTTTCACTGTTTTATAAAGTACAATGCAATTGTGAAAAATAAATTTCAACATAATGTGCACATTTTACATACCGACAACGGTTGTGAGTATGTAAATCGAGAATTCAAGTCATTTCTAGATAGTAATGGAATAATTCATGAGCGTACAGCCCCGTATACCCCACAACAGAATGGGAGGGCGGAAAGAGAGCTGCGTACCATTATGGAAAGTGCAAGAAGCATGTTATATGCTAAAGATATTTCTCTAAATTTGTGGGCAGAAGCTGTGAACTGTGCAGTATACCTGTTGAATAGAAACACATCAAGTCAAACGGGAAATGTCACACCATTTGAACTCTGGTATAGAGTAAAACCTAATCTACAACATATAAGAATATTTGGTTCCATTGGATATGTTCATCTACCAAAAGAAAAAAGGAAGAAACTGGATAAGAAAAGCATAAAAATGTTATTAGTTGGATATGAGCATGATAATTACAGAATGTACGATCAGAGTACAAGAAAAATTACAGTATCACGGAATGTAAAATTTGAAGAAAGTAGTATACCAGAGAAAAGACAAAACTTCACAGAGATGAAAGTCAATGAAGAAGAAAAAGAAGAGTCAATATTGACAACCCCACGAAGCGAGTTTCAGGATCAACATGGTGCCCCGGGTGAGGATCAACAAAATACAACTCAAGAAACCTCTTCAGATGACAGTATGATGAGTATTGAAGATACAAATGACACTTATAATCCTCCTAGTAATATTAATTTAGAAGGAATGGAAAGAAGTAATATCACGTTACGTCCTAGACGAAATAATAATATGGAAGTAAACTTGACTGAATTAGAAATACCTAACAGTTATGAAGAGGCAATTAATAACGTCAATTGTCATAAATGGAAGGAAGCTATTTCTGAAGAGCTACAGTCACATAAAAATAACAAAACCTGGATAATAACTGATAGAACCGAGAAGAAGCCCATTACATGCAAATGGATGTTCAGCATAAAGAAGAATAGAGAAGGAGAAATTGAAAGATATAAGGCAAGACTATGCGCTCGAGGCTTTACTCAAGTGAAAGGTTTGGATTATAATGAAATTTTTTCCCCTACTAGCAGATATGACTCCATCAGATTGTTACTTAGCATGGCCACCAGAGAGGACCTTCAGATAGAGCAATTCGATGTGAAGACAGCGTTCCTGTATGGTGAGCTGCCTGAGGAAATATACATGGAGGTACCAGAGGGTGTGGAAGCTGAGCCACAAAAAGTATGTAGGTTGATTAAATCTATATATGGGCTGAAACAATCATCAAGATGTTGGAACAAGAAATTTTGTTCATTTCTAACTACTTACGGATTTAAATCGTGCCCATCTGATAATTGTATATTTGTTGGATATTTCAATAATATTAAGGTAATATTAGTTATTTATGTTGATGATGGATTGCTATTATCCAATAGTAAAACTATTTTATCTACCATATTAAATGATCTAAAACAAAACTTTGATATTAAGATTTTAAAATTTAATTCATTTATTGGAATGGAAATAAATAAAACAGAAAGTTATATAAGTATAAGTCAAAAACAGTTTATTGAGACAATAATAAATAAGTTTAATTTGTCAGATGCTAAAGCTAGTAGTACCCCTGCAGATGTAAATGTACATTTATCTAAGAATACAAATAATGAGCACACCAATTTCCCATATAGAGAAGCAGTGGGAGCATTGTTATTTTTAACATCTGTTTCTAGACCTGACATAGCATATGCTGATAATGTTGTAAGTAGATATGTCAATGATCCAGGTCCTTCACATGTAACTGCTGTGAAAAGAATCCTGCGTTATTTGATTAATACAAAAGAAATGTCTATTGTTTATAAAAGTAATTTAGATTTAGTCGGCTACTCTGATTCTGACTTCGCAGGTGATTTGGATACTAGAAAATCTAATACAGGCTACATTTTTTTAATGAATGGTGGTCCTGTCAGTTGGTCAAGCCGTAAACAGAGTACCGTGGCATTATTCACAACGGAGTGAGAGTATATGGCTGCTAGTGAAGCCACTAAGGAAATATTATGGCTTAAACAATTGTTGTTTGATATTGGGGAGCCACAAACCTCTGTCACTTTGAATATAGATAATCAGAGTGCAATTAAATTAATTAATAATCCTGTATTTCATAAAAGAAGTAAACATATAGATGTTAGATAGAATTTCATAAGAGAGAATGTTGAAAAGAAAATTGTTAATATTAAATATGTAGAAAGTTCATGCCAACTGACAGATTTTCTGACCAAAGCTTTGCCTGTGAGCAAGTTTAATTGTATTAGAGATAAGATTTTGAATAATACTTAAATACTTATGTGATTTACAGTAAAATATTTATGTAATGCTAAGATGATTAGATATAGTAAAGTTGTTATGATAAATGTTAAGTGACCCCTTTGAATTTAAGTGGGAGTGTTGGGTAATGATAAATTCAAAGGTGTGTTTATAAATGCATTATTGTTTATGTTCTGTTTCCTTCCTGTTTTAACTGTCAATTAATGTGCAGTGTATTTTAGTTTAATAAAAGTAATCCTTTATTTTGAATGAAATCTGACTCGACTTTATTGAAATATTGCCCGATCCCAATAGGTCACTTGGCAACTCAAACGCGAGGCGTAACAATAGCAACCTGTCACTTAGCAACTGTAACTCAAGACGTAAAACCACGGCAACCTATTACCCGGCAACTGAAATTCGAGGTGTAACCATCGCAACCTGTCACTTGGCAACTGAAACGCAAGACGTAGCCATGGCGACCTGTCACTTTGCAACTGAAACGCGATGCGTAACTATGGCAACATATCACCTGGCAACTGAAACGCGATGCGTAACTACGGCAACATGTCACCTGGCAACTCTAACGTGAGGCGTAACCATAGCAACCTATCACTAGCAACTGAAACGCAAGACGTAACCATGGCAACCTGATCCCAAAAACTTAAAGTCTAGGCGCAAGCATTGCAACCTCTCACTTGGCAACGCAAGACGTAACCATGGCAACCTGTGACCTGGCAACTGAAACGCAAGGCAATCGGTCACCTGGCAACTCAAACGCGAGGCGTAACCATAGCAACCTGTCACTTAACAACTGAAACGCAAGACGTAGCCATGGCGACCTGTCACTTTGCAACTAAAACGCGATGCGTAACTATGGCAACATATCACCTGGCAACTAAAACGCGATGCGTAACTATGGCAACATGTCACCTGGCAACTCCAAAGTGAGGCGTAACCATAGCAACCTGTCACTTAGCAACTGAAACGCAAGACGTAACCATGGCAACCTTTTTCCCAAAAACTTAAAGTAGAGGCGCAAGCGTTGCAACCTATCACTTGGCAACTGAAACGCAAGGCAATCGGTCACTTAGCAACTCAAACGCGAGGCGTAACCATAGCAACCTGTCACTAAGCAACTAAAACGCAATAAGTAACCATGGCAACCTTTTTCCCAAAAACTTAAAGTCTAGGCGCAAGCATTGCAACCTCTCACTTGGCAACGCAAGACGTAACCATGGAAACCTGTAACCTGGCAACTGAAATGCAAGGCAATCGGTCACCTAGCAACTCAAACGCGAGGCGTAACCATAGCAAGCTGTCAATTAGCAACTGAAACGAAAGACGTCGCCATGGCGACCTGTCACTTTGCAACTGAAACGCGATGCGTAACTATGGCAACATATCACCTGGCAACTCAAACGTGAGGCGTAACCATAGCAATCCGTCACTTAGCAACTGAAACGCGAGACGTAACCATGTTACTTAGCAACTGAAAAGCAAGACGTAACCATCACAACCTGTCACCTGGCAACTGAAACGCAAGGCAATCGGTCACCTGGCAACACAAACGCGAGGCGTAACCATAGCAATCTATCACTAGCAACTGACTCGCAAGACGTAACCATGGCAACCATTTTCCCAAAAACTTAAAGTCTAGGCGCAAGCATTGCAACCTCTCACTTGGCAACGCAAGACGTAACCATGGCAACCTGTGACCTGGCAACTGAAACGCAAGGCAATCGGTCACCTGGCAACTCAAACGTGAGGCGTAACCATAGCAACCTGTCACTTAGCAAATGAAACGCGAGACGTAACCATGTTACTTAGCAACTGATAAGCAAGACGTAACCATCACAACCTGTCACCTGGCAACTGAAACGCACGGCAATCGGTAACCTGGCAACTCAAACGCGAGGCGTAACCATAGCAACCTGTCACTTAGCAACTGAAACGCAAGACGTAACCATGGCATCCTTTTTCTCAAAAACTTAAAGTCTAGGCGCAAGCATTGCAACCTCTCACTTGGCAACTGAAACGCAAGGCAATCGGTCACTTGGCAACTCAATTGCGAGGCGTAACCATAGCAACCTGTCACTTAGCAACTGAAACTCAAGACGTAAAACCACCGCAACCTATTACCCGGCAACTGAAACTCGAGGTGTAACCATCGCAACCTGTCACTTGGCAACTGAAACGCAAGACGTAGCCATGGTGACCTGTCACTTTGTAACTGAAACGCGATGCGTAACTATGGCAACATGTCACCTGGCAACTCAAACGTGAGGCGTAACCATAGCAGCCTGCCACTTAGCAACTGAGCGCAAGACGTAGCCATGGCGACCTGTCACTTTGCAACTGAAACGCGAGACATAACCTTAGTCTAGTCGCAAGCATTGCAACCTCTCACTTGGCAACGCAAGACGTAACCATGGCAACCTGTGACCTGGCAACTGAAACGCAAGGCAATCGGTCACCTGGCAACTTAAACGCGAGGAGTAACCACAGCAACCTGTCACTTAGCAACTGAAACGCAAGACGTAGCCATGGCGACCTGTCGTTTTGCAACTGAAACGCGATGCGTAAGTATGGCAACATATCACCTGGCAACTGAAACGCGATGCGTAACTATGGCAACATGTCACCTGGCAACACAAACGTGAGGCGTAACCATAGCAACCTATCACTAGCAATTGAAACGCAGGACGTAACCATGGCAACCTTTTTCCCAAAAACATAAAGTCTAGGCGCAAGCATTGCAACCTCTCACTTGGCAACGCAAGACGTAACCATGGCAACCTGTGACCTGGCAACTGAAACGCAAGGCAATCGGTCACCTGGCAACTCAAACGCGAGGCGTAACCATAGCAACCTGTCACTTAGCAACTGAAACGCAAGACGTAGCGATGGCGACCTGTCACTTTGCAACTGACGCGATGCGTCACTATGGCAACATGTCCCCTGGTAACTCAAACGTGAGGCGTAACCATAGCAACCTGTCACCTGGCAACTGAAACGCAAGACAATCGGTCACTTGGCAACTCAAACGCGAGGCGTAACCTTAGCAACCTGTCACTTAGCAACTGAAACGCTAGACATAACCATGGCAACCTTTTTCCCAAAAACTAAAAGGAGAGGTGCAAGCATTGCAACCTCTCACTTGGCAACGCAAGACGTAATCATAGCAACCTGTGACATGGCAACTGAATCGCAAGGCAATCGGTCACCTGGCAACTCAAACGCCAGGCGTAACCATAGCAACCTGTCACTTACAACTGAAACGCAAGACGTGGCGATGGCGACCTGTCACTTTGCAACTGAAACGCGATGCGTAACTATGGCAACATGTCACCTGGCAACTCAAAAGTGAGGCGAAACTATAGCAACCTGTCACTTAGCAACTGAAACGCAAGACGTAACCATGGCAACCTTTTTCCCAAAAACTTAAGGTCGAGGCGCAACCAAAGCAACCTCTCACCTGGCAACTGAAACGCAAGGCAATCGGTCACTTGGCAACTCAAACGCGAGGCGTAACCATAGCAACCTGTCACTTGGCAACTGAAACACAAGACGTAGTCATGGTGACCTGTCACTTTGCAACTGAAACGCGATGCGTAACTATGGCAACATGTCACCTGGCAACTCAAACGTGAGGCGTAACCATAGCAACCTGCCACTTAGCAACTGAAGAGCAAGACGTAGCCATGGCGACCTGTCACTTTGCAACTGAAACGCGAGGCATAAACTTGGCAACCTACACCTGCCTACTGAAATGCGATGCGTAACTATGGCAACCTAGCAACTCAAACGTGAGGCGTAACCATAGCAACCTGTCACTTAGGAACTTAAACGCAATACGTAACCATGGCAACCTTTTTCCCAAAAACTTAAAGTCGAGGCGCAACCATTGCAACCTGTTCCTTGGCAACTGAAACACAAGACGTAGCCATGGTGACCTGTCACTTTGCAACTGAAACGCGATGCGTAACTATGGCAACATATCACCTGGCAACTCAAACGTGAGGCGTAACCATAGCAACCTGTCACTTAGCAACTGAAACGCAAGACGTAACCATGTTACTTAGCAACTGAAAAGCAAGATGTTAGCATCACAACCTGTCACCTGGCAACTGAATCGCAAGGCAATCGGTCACCTGGCAACTCAAACGCGAGGCGTAACCATAGAAACCTATCACTAGCAACTGAAACGCAAGACGTAACCATGGCAACCTTTTTCCCAAAAACTTAAAGTTTAGGCGCAAGCATTGCAACCTCTCACTTGGCAACGCAAGACGTAACCATGGAAACCTGTGACCTGGCAACTGAAACGCAAGGCAATCGGTCACCTGGCAACTCAAACGCGAGGCGTAACCATAGCAACCTGTCACTTAGCAACTGAAACGCAAGACGTAGCGATGGCGACCTGTCACTTTGCAACTGAAACGCGATGCGTAACTATGGCAACATGTCACCTGCCGACTCAAACGTGAGGCGTAACCATAGCAACCTGCCACTTAGCAACTGAAACGCAAAACGTAACCATGGCAACCTTTTTCCCAAAAACTTAAAGTCGAGGCGCAAACATAGCAACCTGTCACCTGGCAAATGAAACGCAAGGCAATCGATCACTTGGCAACTCAAACGCGAGGCGTAACCATAGCAACCTGTCACTTAGCCACTGAAACTCAAGACGTAAAACCACGGCAACCTATTACCCGGCAACTGAAACTCGAGGTGTAACAATCGCAACCTGTCACTTGGCAACTAAAACGCAACACGTAGCCATGTTGATCTGTCACTTTGTAACTGAAACGCGATGCGTAACTATGGCAACATGTCACCTGGCAACTCAAACGTGAGGCGTAACCATAGCAACCTGTCACTTAGCAACTGAAACCCAAGACGGAAAACCACGGCAACCTATTACCCGGCAACTGAAACTCGAGGTGTAACCATCGCAACCTGTCACTTGGCAACTGAAACGCAAGACGTAGCCATTGTGACCTGTCACTTTGTAACTGAAACGCGATGCGTAACTATGGCAACATGTCACCTGGCAACTCAAACGTGAGGCGTATTCATAGCAACATGCAACTTAGCAACTGAAGCGCAAGACGTAGCCATGGCGACCTGTCACTTTGCAACTGAAACGCGAGGCATAACCTTGGCAACCTAGACCTGCCAACTGAAACGCGATGCGTAACTATGGCAACCTAGCAACTCAAACTTGAGGCGTAACCATAGCAACCTGTCACTTAGCATCCAATCGAAATACGTAACCATGGCAACCTTTTTCCCAAAAACTTAAAGTCGAGGCGCAACCATTGCAACCTGTCACCTGGCAACTGAAACGCAAGGCAATCGGTCACTTGGCAACTCAAACGCGAGACGTAACCTTGGCAACCTACACCTGCCAACTGAAACGCGATTCGTAACTATGGCAACCTAGCAACTCAAACGCGAGGCGTAACCATAGCAACCTGTCACTTAGCAACTGAAACTCAAGACGTAAAACCACGGCAACCTTTTACCCGGCAACTGAAACTCGAGGTGTAACCGTCGCAACCTGTCACTTGGCAACTGAAACGCAAGACGTAGCCATGGTGACCTGTCACTTTGTAACTGAAACGCGATGCGTAACTATGGCAACATGTCACCTGGCAACTCAAACGTGAGACGTAACCATAGCAACATGCAACGTGGAAATTGGAATGTGATGGTGGAAATTATATTTTATCTATATTAGTTGACCTTCAAAAAGCATTTGATACAGTTAGTCATGACATACTTCTCAAGAAACTCGAGAAAATTGGTGTAGTTGGTCCTGCTCTCAATCTACTCAAATCATTTCTTAGCAATAGAAAGCAATTCGTTAGCATTAACAATCAAAATAGCAAATACGTTCCAATAAACTATGGAGTTCCGCAGGGGTCCATACTAGGTCCACTACTGTTCCAAATTTACATCAACGATATTTCGCAATTAATTTTAAATGGTGAAATCTTTTTATATGCTGATGATACAGTAATTTTCTACTGGGGTAAAGATTTAAACATCTTACTAGAAAATGCACAAAGAGACCCAGAAAAAATCAACAGTTGGCTCCAATCAAATGTTTTAACAATGAATGTTAAAAAAACAGGATACATGATTTTAAGCTCAACCCGTTTAATAATTTCTCCTCATGTACCTTTAAAAATTGAAAACAACGACCTGCAAATCCTGATCCAGGAAAAATATCTTGGGCTGTGCATTGATCAGCATTTGACATTTAAACAACACATACAAGGTATTAAAGATAAAATCATCCCCTTAATTAGCGTTTTTAGCCGGCTATCATATCTGTTGCCAAATAAATTAAAAATAGGTTTATATTATAGTCTCTTACACTCACATTTAAATTATTTGATTGAAATCTGGGGAAACGCATGTGAAACACACATAAATGAATTACAGGTAATACAAAACAAGGTAATAAAAAAACTATTTAATTACAAGCCCAGAACATCCACAAAAAAATTATATATGGAAACAAAACTATTAACATTAAGAAAACTATATGAATACAATACATGTCTCCTTATATACAAAATACAAAATAATCTCGTACACATAAACACCGAATTCATTAAAACGTCCCAAATACATAAACACTTTACACGACAACGTGTTAACATACATTTAAACACCATCCACACTAACTATGGTAAACAATCCATTGGTTACGAGGGGGGCAACTTATATAATTGTCTCCCAAATGACATCAAAAACGAAAAGAAGCTGGGTAAATTTAAAAAAAAATGATTTATATTTTTTCTTGATTAACAAAATAATGAAATAGAATAGCGCTGTAATAAAATATGTATTTATCTTAATGTGTATAATTATTTCTAGTTAAATGACTGAAAATGTAATTTTCTTTTAACTCGAATAAAAAAAAAAAATAAACTGAAACGCGAGACATAACCTTGGCAACCTACACCTGGCAACTGAAACGCGATGCGAAACTATGGCAACATGTCACCTGGCAACTCAAACGCGAGGCGTAACCATAGCAACCTATCACTAGCAACTGAAACGCAAGACGTAACCATGGCGACCTGTCACTTTGGAACTGAACGCGATGCGTAACTATGGCAACATATGACCTGGCAACTCAAACGTGAGGCGTAACCATAGCAACCTGTCACTTAGCATCTTAAACGCAAGACGTAACCATGTTACTTAGCAACTGAAACGCAAGACGTAACTATCGCAACCTTTTTCCCAAAAACTTAAAGTCGAGGCACAACCATAGCAACCTGCCACCTGTTAACTGAAACGCAAGGCAATCGGTCACTTGGCAACTCAAACGCGAGGCGTAACCATAGCAACCTGTCACTTAGCAACTGAAACTCAAGACGTAAAACCTCGGCAACCTATTTCCCGGCAACTGAAACTCGAGGTGTAACCATCGCAACCTGTCACTTGGCAACTGAAACGCAAGACGTAACCATGGCAACCTTTTTCCCAAAAACTTAAAGTCGAGGCGCAACCTTAGCAACCTGTCACCTGGCAACTGAAACGCAAGGCAATCGGTCACTTGGCAACTCAAACGCGAGGCGTAACCATAGCAATTTGTCACTTAGCAACTGAAACTCAAGATGTAAAACCATGGCAACCTATTACCCGGCAACTGAAACTCGAGGTGTAACCATCGCAACCTGTCACTTGGCAACTGAAACGCAAGACGTAGCCATGGTGACCTGTCACTTTGCAACTGAAACGCGATGCGTAACTATGGCAACATGTCACCTGGCAACTCAAACGTGAGGCGTAACCATAGCAACCTGCCACTAAGTAACTGAATCGCAAGACGTAGCCATGGCGACCTGTCACTTTGCAACTGAAACGCGAGGCATAACCTTGGCAACCTACACCTGCCAACTGAAACGCGATGCGTAACTATGGCAACCTGGCAACTCAAACTTGAGGCGTAACCATAGCAACTAATTTTTTTAAGTCATTTTCATGTTTTATTTGTATAATTTTTTCCCAGGGCCTTTTCCGGACTAGCAGTTTTCCGGATTTAAACCATACGAATTGGAAGTTTTTGCCTTTTGCTGATTGCTTCGTTTTCCAAAGTAAGTCTTTGTAGTACGGTGTTAACACTTCACTTATGTATACGGGAGAGTTTGAAATTAATGTCTTTGCCGCATTTTTGAGTGTTAAAAAGGAATCCCTGGTTTTCAGGCTGTGGAAGGCAGCACGGAGTTTGTCCGGGGTGCTATGTCTCCGGTCCTGTGTTGAGGTCCCCATTCTCAGATCCTGCTGTGGCAGGGGCATTCCCAGGGAGCTGGTGACCCAAAGTACCGTTTCCACAGGTGGTTCTCCCAGCTGCAACTTTACGCCCGCCATCTCTATGCTGTCAAAATGTTTTTCCTGCTCCAATTCTGCCAGACGACACTCTAGAGAAGAGATTCTGATGTTTTTTTTTTTCATTTTCCTCGCGTAGGTATTAGGTCTCTTTGTGAAGATCCTCCATTTTTTTAAATCTTGTAAGCAGATCTTCGTATTGATTGCAGATGAATTCACTGCTTCTCTTTAGTTCATTGATTTCATCTGTAAACATAATTATTATTTCAGTAATTTTTGCATCGAAGTGTTTCGTAAGGCGCTCATAACATTATAACTATACATGTAAAATGTGGCCTTAGAATGGGGTAGTGCGATCACATTTTCTTTCTTTCAATTCTCTTACTAAACTAATAATAAATAGGTGAATAAAATATAAAGGATTAAATAAAATATATCACCGGATTGCACGGAGAGTGTTGCATCCGAGACTGTCTCGAACTTACAGCCTCAAATGCAACTGACAAAAAATGGACTGTAAAGGCAAAACAAAAACGAAAATGTTTCTGAAGTTGGATGATTGACTGTGTGGTAAATAATTGGAATGTAAGGACAAGGGAAACCAATGGCACTTACCAAAATACGAAGGGCGAAACACCAAAACACAACTAGTTGGATGCAAAATTTTAGGCCAACTCACTGTACAGTCTTGGTTGTTATTTTTTCTTGTTTTGTTTCACCATGGTGACATTGGTTGGGTAGGGTAGGAAGGAAAAATGACGTTCTGGTAAGAACTATGCATATTGTCATTATTTCAAAACCAAACATTCCCGCCCCCGAGAAGAGATTGAAATCTCTTATCTACGACCGATGACAAATCACACATTTCCGAATACTGACAACAAACAAATGAATCTAATAACAACCAATCAACAAAACGACAAACAATTATTCAATCTTTGTGCAACAAACAATTTTAACGAAATAAAAAAAAAAATAAAATGAAACGTAAGTCTAAAATAACGCTAAAATTAGTACATACGAATATGTTCCTAAAATAATTATCGAAGAACTATCTTTCATAGCTACCGACACCGCGGTAAATCGAACAAAATGTAAGGAGAAAACAAACGAAAATAAAAACAATAAATATAAAATTAAAAATCAAATTACGAGTAAATGTTTCATAGTGGCAATAGATAAAGTTTGACAACTGGCCAACGAAATATTCCTTGTGCAGTTTTAACTGTCACAACCCGTACGATTTGATCAGGACCCGGATGACATTCCTCGATGCGTCCCAATGACCAATGCATAGATGGAATTTTTCCATCATTTAATAACATCAAATCGCCAACATTAAGATTAGGTGATAAAGTTATCCACTTTCCACGTTGTTGAAGGGTGTGTAAATATTCTTTTCTCCATCGATTCCAAAATGCCTGAGTTATTTTTTGCAACAATTGCCACCGTGATAACCTATTCATAGGTACATCAAACCAATCAGGTTCAGGAACCGATGTAAGATGGTTTTTCTTGGGCAAAAGTTCAAGATATTGGACATTAGAGGCGATATGGATATGTTGCAAACGCCCTCCACCTCTGAATAAACCAACCGAATTCAAAAAATGTATAATCAGTCGAATGTGAGACACAGTTTGACAAGTTTTGCCTGTAACTGGATGAAAATGCACACGTTGCACTTTCAAAATCCATAATTTTAGAGACGAATGCAACTCCTCGACGGTTAATATTCCGAATATACGATCCTCTTTCTTTTTTCGAATGTTAACAGTAAATCTCAAAATCCATGCTGTAACACGTTGCAATCTTGTTAATGAAGAAAATCTATTTAACGTCTCCTCATTCCACGAATTAGTTGAAGTCAATACATGAAGATTGTTGGCCTTTAGCTCAGGAACAACATCAAGTTTTACACTGGAAGAATGGAACAATGACCACTCATCGACGGGTGATAGCATCCAAGGAGGCTCCCTCCACCATAACTCTGTATTGACCAACTGATCAGGCAAAAGTCCTCTGCTAGATACGTCAACTGGGTTCAAATGAGTATGTATATGAAACCATTTAATCAAAGAATTAACTTCATTGATTTGTCCTATTCGATTGGCAACAAAGGTTTGCAAATTATATGTAGATGTATGAATCCATGATAAGACTATTGTAGAATCCGTAAATGTGAACACTTTATCAATATGTAAAGTTGTACCGAATGATTTCAAAACATAATCCAAAAGTCGAGCGAGCAACAAAGCACCACATAATTCTAAACGTGGAATAGAAAGAGTTTTCACAGGAGCCACGTTTGACTTGGCAACCAAAAGTCTAATGTTAAATTCTTGCTTCGAATGTTGGGACCGAATGTACACAACACAAGCATAACCCTTTTCGGATGCATCTGCAAATCCCACTAATTGATATGTATTATCACTACTCTCCCCTATGTAACGCGGAATTTGAACATTGGCTAAAGTTGACAATGACGATACTACTGCCGTCCAATGAGATTGAACCTCGACAGGAACTGGATCGTCCCAGTTCAATCCAAGCTTCCACAACTGTTGTAACAAACATTTAGCCAAAAACGTGACGGGGGAAATCCATCCAAGGGGATCAAAAATCTTTGCAATTGTTGATAAGATTGACCTTTTAGAAAATGTTATTTGTGATGGTTTTACTCGATACGAGAATGAATCAGTTTGCGAATCCCAAACAATACCTAAAATCTTAATTTTATTGGCATGATCTAAATCAATTTCTATAGGTGCTTCCTGATGTGAGATTGGAATATCAGAAAGCAGTTCACGACAATTACTCGACCACTTATTCAATTCAAAACCGCCAAGATTAAGTAGTTCCACCAAGTCTCGCTGCAATTTACGTGTCGATTCAAGTGTGGATGCTCCAGTTAAAATATCGTGAACGTACATATTTTCTAATAAAACTTTTGATGCTGTCGAAAATTTGGAGTTGATGTAAAGTACGTATAGCGAAAAACGGTGCGGAAGCCGTACCGTAGGTAACAGTTTGCAGTTCAAATTCTTTATTCATTTGTTCCGGTGATTCACGCCATAAAATATGTTGATAGGATCTATCCTCTGGTCGAACCAATATTTGTCTATACATTTTGCAAATATCTGTTGTAAAGACAATTTTATGCGTTCTGAAATTGGAAATTAACTTCACAATATCTTGTTGAAGTTTAGGTCCTACTAAAAGTATATCATTTAACGACTGGTTAGAAGATGTTTTTGAACTTGCGTCAAAAACAACTCTAAGTTTTTTAATGAATCCAGTATCCTTAATCACACAATGATGAGGAATGAAATATTTTCCAGTCGAAACTGATGAACTTGTCACATCTATCATGTGGCCCAAAGATTCATATTCTCTCATGAATTGAATGTAATCGGATTTTATATCTGGATGCCTAGAGAAACGGTGCTCGAGGTGATGCAGACGAGATACTGCCGAATGATGTGAATCACCAAGAGCCGATTTGACTTCCCTGAATGGAAGTGAAACAACGTAATGTCCCACATCATTTCTATAATGTTGAGTTGAAAATATGTTATCACAAAGCAACTTTTCTGGAGATAACAGTGAAGAATGATTGGGAACGTCCTCAATTTCATAAGGTGTCTTCACATTAGTTTCAATCGATGAATCTAATATTGTCAAAAACGAATTAATAGGAGATGTGCTGTGATCGACATTTCCCATTAAAATCCAACCAAAAGCTGTGTTCAAAGCTATCGGTTCATTCGCTTTTCCTACCACCCGTCCTGAACGAAGAACGGATGAAAACAACCCAGCACCCAATAAAATATCGATTGCAGAGGGTTTATCGAAATTTGGATCTGCCAAAGTTAAATTTCTCAAATGATCCCAGTCTCCCCGACGAATGGGAGAACTAGGCAACTGTGCACAAATGCTTGATAACACGACGAAATCCGCATCAAAAAGCTCATTCGAACATAGAGGACGGATCCGACACTTGACCAGTCCCTTCTGCGCGATGGCCGACAACTGTCCAATTCCTCGAATAGGAATTTGTTTATTAGAATAGTCGAGGCCCAAACGAATTGCACAATCATTTGAAATAAAATTTGCCTGACTGGCACAATCCAATAATACACGAACCTTGTGAAAATGACCCTTTTTATCACGAGCTTCTACGATGGCCGTAGCTAACAAAACTGATGATTGGCTAGAGCTCGATAAAACGTTGAGATTGTTAAGCCTCTCCGAATGAGGTGTGGTTGCCGCGATGGCCGATACGATTGGGTCGATTGTCTCAGGTGGCGAATCGAGTACTTCTTGTCTAGAAGTGTTATCGAAATTGTTGCTGTTTGACGCCTGTACTTGCCTATTTACGTCACGAGAAAAATGCAACAAAGAATGATGATTTTTATGGCACTGAAAACAATTAAAAAGCGACGAACAGTTCTTGACCAAATGCTGAGCGGAAAGACAATTCTGACACAATTTATATTTCTTCACAACATCGAATCTAGCAGGTGATTGTAGCTTTAAAAATTGGTCACACTTTGAAAGAAAATGTCCACCTTTGCATATTAAGCACACCGACTTTTGTGTACTGACAAAAGAATTTAATAAGCGATTTGTTTTTGCTTTTGGCGCTTCATTTTTCATACCGTACCCATGAACCGATTCATAAATTTTAGATTGTGATTCTAAAAACAGCAATAATTGCGAAAATGATGGAATTTCGTCCTTATGACTATTAACTCGAAGTTAGTTCTTAAGTCATCAGGAGTTTTCTTCAAAACGATATGTAGTAATAAAAATGACCACTGATCTGTTGGAAAATGTAACGCTTCTAATGCCTGAATATTTTCCTTCAAAACATTAACGACAGATCTAAGCGAATCCTTTTTAATTATGGGGCACGAGATAATGTTCTCTACGTGTCTGTCCGCAATTATCCGTTTGTTATGAAAACGATCTCTCAACAAATTGTAAGCAATTGGATAATTGATTGCGGAAACAGGAAGATGCTTTATAATTTTCAACGCGTCACCCGATAGTGCTCCTAACAAATAATGTAATTTATGTATGTCACTTAGAGATTCATTATCATGGATTATAGCGTCAAAAGTATTTATAAAATTAATCCATTCAGTGATACCACCCGAAAAAGTTGGCAAACTAATTTTTGGAAGTGAAAAACCGAGACTATTGATGTTTTTATAGAATCTTCCTTTGGTGGAAAAACTGCCAGATAATTCGTATGAATTTCAAAATACATGTTCATAAAAGTTTTGTATTTATTTTCCAAATCGGTTAAGTCTAATTCTTCACTTTTTGACGTTTCTAGAATCACATAAGATTCAACAAAGTCATTCCTTTGCTTTTCGATATCCTTAATTCTAACCAGTAAGCTATTTCTATCTAATAAATTACCAGAAACAACTGCTCTGATCGACGAATCATGAATTTCACGAAGGCCTAAGATTGCCAATTTATTACGAACAACAGCAGAAACAGCCATTGTAAATTAATTTTATTTAAATAGTATTCTATTTTATAAGCAAAGATTGAATAATAATGATATATTTTGCTAATATTTGAATAGAATTCAACAAACGAAAATGCGAAATTTACCACGAATTTTATCCCCTTTGAAAGTGACAAAATGCCCAATTCGAAGGCCGAAATGCCAGGAATATTAGGAACACGGGATCAAGGTAATTGGAAAAACACATACAAGCATCCAACTCCATAAAACTCAAGAGATCTGGCACGATTGGACCAAAAATGTTGCATCCGAGACTGTCTCGAACTTACAGCCTCAAATGCAACTGACGAAAAATGGACTGTAAAGGCAAAACAAAAACGAAAATGTTTCTGAAGTTGGATGATTGACTGTGTGGTAAATAATTGGAATGTAAGGACAAGGGAAACCAATGGCACTTACCAAAATACGAAGGGCGAAACACCAAAACACAACTAGTTGGTTGCAAAATTTCAGGCCAACTCACTGTACAGTCTTGGTTGTTATTTTCTCTTGTTTTGTTTCACCATGGTGACATTGGTTGGGTAGGGTAGGAAGGAAAAATGACATTCTGGTAAGAACTATGCATATTGTCATTATTTCAAAACCAAACAGGGAGTAACTTCAATAAATCCCCGGAGAGTGAACATTCTTTTGTAATGTATGCTCTGTGGTTTAAACTATATTCATGCGATGCCGAGTCCTAAGTTCCCATTTGTGCATCGAGCATGCATAACGGCTATGTCTGGACCGTGTATTGTTTAATATAGTCAACAGTTTCTGAGATAGAAACTTGCATGTTTAATACCCCTGAAGGGCATATTTACCACACATTCCGCGTGTGACCCAAATTATTTATTTATTTGTTTGTTTACGCCTTGATGGCTTTTACATATAAAATAAATTGTACAGGAGCATTATAACAAGTATGCAGTATCATAAGTATATAGTGCATAAAATGATAAACAGAGCTAGAAAGATATAAGTAGGCCTAACATAAGTAGGTATCAGTAATTGTTTACAAAGGAGTTCAACCAGCGGATTCGTATGTGGGCTCACGCTACATTAGATTCAATAATTATAGTCACAATATCACACAAAGTGTGATTCCAAATATACTCGAAGCATACCGGTATTGCAGTGGTGTAAAACATTTTTAACAATTAATATAAAAGTAGGTAATTTTCTTGCTATCATTAATGTACGTACGTTTGTTATTATTATGAAAAAGAAAAAAATAAAAGGTACACAGTAATTACATATATAAATAAGTAAGTAGGTACTATGAATGTAGTTATCATGAATGTAGTTACAGAGCAGTGGGTATTAAGTTTGTTACTGTTCACAATGTGAAACATTTAAGGATTTTTACGTTAGTTTGTTATTATCAGGAAAAAAATAAAATAAAAAGTAAAAAGTACACAGCAATTACATATATGTATAAAGAAGTAAGTAGGTACTATAAAAGTAGTTACAGAGCAGTGGGTATTAAATTTGTTACTGTTAACAATCTGGAACATTTAAGGATTTTTGCATCTGCATACATATACGCTTTTTGAAGGAAGCGATGTTTTTATAAAAAAATATATCGACAGAGCAAGTTTCATTCCCCACACGATGCAATTTCTGAAGACAAGAGTTAAACATAAAATTAGTGCGAGAAGCAAATACGTTAAATGGAGTATGGAGTCTGGTGTTGCAATTGTTAGGTACTTGATAATTTATCATGTTCACAAGTTCAGGGCTATCCAAATATCCTTTGATAATTTTAAATAATAATAAAACATCACCAATTGGCTGATGTTAGTGCGATGGTTAAGATTAAGAAAGGAACGCTTAGATGGTTTTGGCGTATAGAGCGGATGTGCAAAATAGAGTGTAAGGAGAGTATACCATGACGCGGAAAGTAATGATATTAAGGCTGGGCGCATACACACGTTTTCCTTATTCGATTTCCTAATGCGGAATTTCGATTTGGAATTCCGTGAGCCTGCGCAAACATTCGTTTTTCTTCATTCGGAATGTATACACGTCAGTACAGATAGTGATAGCGTGGTGAACGCACGACGATGATTCTATTCGTAACAAATACAAAGAATACGTCCGATGCACGCGGTGCGGGTGCGATACTGAATAGAAATTTCCGAACGTGTGCGCCGGCACAAACAAAATGTATGCAAGCGCTGCGTTCCGCATGACGTCATTAGGTTTTTTCCAGTAGGTTTCTCCGAACGCGCCGGCTTGCATTCGAAACGTACGTACGGAATTTATTCCGTTCGGAAAAAAAGCGAACATGTGCGTCAGTTAATGTATTTTCTACTGATTCCATGCATTCGGATGTCCGAATACGGAATTTGTCACCTGATGTCACGAACGATATCGTGACACTAGAGGGGATATAATGTATATCTATAATTTGTATGATGTGGGACAATTGATGGCGTTTTTTTATAATTTGTTTATTTGTTTATTTATTTGTTTACGCCTTGATGGCTTTTACATGTAAGGTAAATTGTACAGGAGCATTATGACAAGTATGTAGAAGCATAACAAGTATATAGTATATAAAATAATAAACAGCATGACAGACTAATAATAAGACAGATAATCACTCACAGAACGAGGTAATTTGAAAGGAGAAAGCCCAAACCTTGCTGCGATCATATGATGCTTGGGTCCAAATCTTGATGATAACTTATCTTCTAGATTCTAGGATAATAGCATAACGGTTGGTTTCACTTTTATGTATTAAATAGTATTTTTAAGAATTTTAAGCGAGAGTTCAAGAGAGAACTGTGATTGACTTCACGACAATTTTCGACTGACTTAAAATGTAGGTACCTAATTTCAATTTTGTGCAATAATTTATTTATTTATTTATTTATTGATTTACGTCCATTTTCGGGGCTTTTACATAGTATATGCATGTGTGCCAAGTAGGTGGTCACCTTCTTCTTTTTATACTGAGAAGAGCCATTCATGGAACGTAAGGACAAAAGGAGATAAATAGCAATGCGAGGAATTTCGGAAAACGGATTTGAGTTTATAAGCTGTTTCAGAAGATAACACCAGAGAAGGGATCATTTCTACGATTTGAATACAACAGCTCAGCAGTGAAACGATTTGCCAGTCTTTGTGTTTCCTTCCTCCTACAAAGTGGGACTCTTCATGATACACATGTTCACTCCTTTTCCTCACATAGATTCTCCGCACAGTGAACCCAAAGATGACATGCGTCACGAGGAAAATTATTTTCCTCAGGACCTCCTGTGGGGAGTTAATAATATAATATAAAAACTACAAGTGTGCAGTTCACATGCGGTAGAAGTGAAACCTTCAGAGAACTTGAGTAGACAAGAGTGGGGAGGCTTCGAAGCACCGCACAAAGAGGGCACCGATTATTCTATCTCATTCTCTCGCAGGCTAAATCCTTTAGATGTAGGTGTTTGTCTCTTTTTGATTTCATCGAGTTTCAAATCACAATGATTGTCACCTATTATTATTATTTGCTCTGTTGGGTATAGCAAATACGGTTTATATGAGCTCTTATCTATACAGGGTCCTGTGTGGGATAAAAGGCTACTATCTGGATGTAAATAAAACAACTTTTCAATAGACCAAAGTGTACTTGATAATATTGTCAAACATAACAGATCCACGACGATTGCAGAAAATATATATAATAATTAAATCTACTTAAATACCTTTACAATGGTGTCATCAAAAGGGGAAGAAGAGAGAGATTTCAGTTAGATTTAGTGATTATTATTAGTCAGCTTCAGTTAGGCAGTTCCAACGATAGATCGCCTCCGATCTACAAATCCCAGATTCTTTATCAGCAGCCCTCAGTGACATCAAGGCTCCTTACCAACCGCTCTGGTACTGATGGTAGAGATAGATGCTATCTTGAGTCTCCAACGAACAGAGCACCCATCCACCTTCTCGCCTGGATATTCTTTGGAATTGAGCCCACTTATCCCGGCAATCTCCATACATGTTTAGGGAACCTCTGAAATGAGCTCCAACTTCGGGTGAACGCGGATGTTTGCAACCAAAGTTCAATCCTTCGGACTACACCGATCGACATTGGCTTCGATCTCCAAAAGCACCACAGACCATTCATTAGACGTGGGAATCTCGCCCCTCTTCGCAATCATAAAAAACTCCAAGATAACATTCCGCTTTACGGCCGATACTTATTCTTGCGGATTTTAAATAAATGAATGCCAAACACTTTGTAACCTTACTGCGCGAGAAACCACTTCCCACTTTATAATTTACTCCTACCTCCGTCACAGGGCTTAAAAACACGTCCGCCGCCAATTTGCCCTCTTGCCGTCTTTCTCTCAATTCTGCCAACCTTTCGAGCCAAAAAATAAACAATTGTACCAATAAAAGCAAATCTTTGAATAAATTCTCAGTACTTACTTTTATGGAAATTAATACGTTACATGATGCTACAGAAGTTTTCACTTCAATAATAAAAACATTGTTAGATGAAGTCGGGGACGCCCGAGTGAGACAAGAATACCAAGTGAATGAATTTTTGTTTTGTAAAATTGGAAATTCACCCTAAAGAGAGTGCTTTGTGGATGAAATACTTGGTTCGGGTTATGTCAAGACTAAGAGACAGAACAACAGAAAATAATGTATTAGTATTAGACGATATATATACGTAATGAAGCAAGTAAGGTGTGCCGAGACAGTGCTGCTTGGACAATCCTCTCTGCTGTACGGGGAATACGCGTGATGGTTAGTTAGTTTAAAAATCATTCATCATCATCACTATTGGCTCTACAACCCCTGGTGGGTCTTGGCCTCCTCAAAAGTCTTCCTCCACTCATCTCGGTTTAGTGCCAGCTCTCTCCAGTTTGGAAGCTCCAAGATAGATATGTCTTGGAGGACGTTGTCGCTCCTTCTTAGTCTTGGCCTTCCCAGGCTCCTTCGCCCTATTGGTCTTGAGATCAGCAGGGACTTTGGTGCTTGATGCTCGGTCATTCTCTCCACATGACCCAGCCACCGAAGTCTTCCCAATTTTATAAATTTTGCGACGTTTAGCTCCTTAAACAAAGTATAGAGCTCATTGTTGTAGCGTCCAGTGCTCGCTCATTCCTCTTAGTACCCAAGTCTCAGCTGCGTACGTAACTACTGGTCTGATAAGTGTTTTGTACACTAATATCTTCGTGTTTCTGGACAGCAGTCTGGACTTTAATTGGTTTCGTAGGCGGAAATAACACCGATTTGCGTTCGCTATGCGCTTCTGGATCTCCTCTGTGGTATTATTGTCGTTTGTTATCAGGGAGCCTAGGTATGTGAATCTTGGTACCGTTTCGAAATTTTGGATTCCACATGAGAGAGTTGGGATTTTTTGGGTGCATCCTACAGCCATGTATTTGGTCTTTTGCTGGTTTACTACGTTTTAAAAATCATTACACAAACTTAACTGATTATCATTTTTTAATTGTAAATTCTATTTATTCTTTACTCATCGGGCTGTAATGCAAGCAATGTTTTGCATTAATGCAACGCAAAATGGTTGCACTCTAGAATATTGGAAAACCAATAATGTTTTATTGCATGTATTATATAATTTGCCTTTATCAAGGATATAAGGATGACTATTCCACTTCAAATCCAATTTTCTGATTAATAAATCTATAAAAATATATGATTTATTACCCCCTACGAGTGGTTTTATGATTGATTGGTGGATTTGCAATCCGCATTATTAAATAAATGTGCACTGGAAACAAATAATACGTTAAATATACGTATTAGCAGAGAAAAAGTAAAAACTTCTCCCTGGATTGAATGATTCAATGCAGCTGGCATTACTTTCGGAAATAGTAAACGTGTTCAACTGCATGGAATACAGTTAGAAGAAGTCTATAATAACAAACCCACCTCCTAATTACTGATTTTAACATACAATAAGGAACTCCAGTGAAAAATATTATGGCTTTAAAAAAATATTTTCATATAGATCAATAAACCCTGATTCTGAATATATAAGTTTTATTTAAAAATATTAAATGCAGAGTTTTTAAAAAAATATTAAAAAGTCCATTTTTCATCGGGTCTTAGAAACACGCCGTCATGTTGGTATTATTAAAATGTTTAGTTGTGACGTCACTGTTTCTCGTGTCGTGACGTTATTTAAAATAGTTAATTTATTCGTTTATGTACATACTGTTTATAGTTGTGTTTATTGCAACATTATTTAGGCCTAAATAATGTTTAAAAAATAAAGGTATCTCTTATTAGTTTATCTCTATTATTGAAAATATTCAAAAACTACTGCACAAAAAATAGTAATGCTACTTCTAGAGAGAATACTTCGAACAACGAAATTCAAAATGGAGGCAGTTGATCAGCTGATTTCCTGATCCTATAGTAACTTTTCAGGAGTGATGACGTCACGCGATTCACCATACATACGGTGGTTTTCGGGGGACTTGAAAAATTTAAGCTTTGACTCTTTGAAATTAAAACCCTAAAAATAATTTTAAAATATGCAGCTATTTAAGTTAGAAGGTTCATTAAAAAAAAATTGTACTGGAGTTCTCTATTGTCCCTAATTCAGCCCCAAAAAATTTTAAATCCAACAAAACTATCAATGTTGAGTTATTGATGGAATACTGTAAGGCATATTTATATGCATTTTTTAAAGTAGGGATTATGATAGTGAAAAAAATTAAAAGCCTGTGGCAGCATTTTAAAATTTTATTTGGGGTTTGTACAAAGTTTATGATCAAACTCAAGGAGCATGGTTTAATTCACAGGAATAAAGGGAGGAAACGAACATCTCACGGCTTCAACTTGAAAGACTTCAAAGCTAAAAAGCTGAAGGATGCAGGAATGTAGTATTTGTCCGGAAAAAATATTATTAAGCCTGCTTTTAGAAGTTAAATTAGGTACGTGGAATGAGGTTGTAATTTGATCTCATGACAATGGGCCATATTCATAAAAAAAAGGTTATGCTTATAATTGCAGAATATTAAGGAAATCCTTCAGATCCCATTCATAATATTCCGAGTAAAACCTTATACTTATGGAGTATGAGCATATCCTTCACAAAAAGTATTTGGTTATTCATAAACGTTACCTTTTACTCTAAATAAAAAAGGATATTTTTCAATGATTTCGAGTGTGATCAGTAGCAGACTCAGTCGTGTAGTGATAAGTTATAGCGATGGCAGATGTTGTGGAACGGAGAGAGATTAAACACTACAAGCAGCGTTTATCAACACCTGTTCGTGAAACAACACAACACAAAGAATTATACCGAATTGAAGACAAAAATGTGCAATGGCTTGTGAACAGATTTATGGAAATAAATAATTATGAAACTCGAGAAGGTGCGTTATAATAATTAACGAATAAACCAAACGAACGTTAAACTAAATGAACGAATTCTTTCCTTATTCAAAATATATTTTTAACCAATATTAATGCACATTTTCAAAAAATCAACGAAATGAACAAATTCTTTTTGTATGAAAACTACGCTAATTAGCGCGTAGTCTGGCGACAGTTGCGCGGATACCATAGCATATCTATTCTGTATTTGATAATCTTTGGTTGATCCAGACAACGTCGACGCCCTTACACCCGGCCATTTTCTGATAGGAGGATTCCTCTTAGGACTTCCCGAATATGACCTGTCCGCTACTGGATCAAACCGTTTAAGTCGTTGGCAACACGTACAAAAGATGTCTCAACACTTTTGGCGACGTTGGAATGTGGAGTATCTTAATACTCTACAACAACGTGCAAAATGGTTGAGAGACAGACCCAATTTAGAGATCGGTCAACTCGTGCTAGTAAAGGATGAACGTCTTCCCCCCATGCGCTGGGCTTTAGGGTGAATTGTTGCCGTACATCCGGGTAAAGATAATATCGTTCGCGTTGCAACTATTAAAACCACTAAAGGTATATTTGTCCGCCCAGCGATTAAGCTTTGCCCTTTGCCCATAGAATAAGTCATCTGTTAATTCAATACTCAGCATTTTTTTTATCATAGAGCTATCTATTACTTATATTTTATGTTTTTTGTTTTCCTTTTGTTTCCTTTGATAAATACACAGAAGACAGCTGGTGTGCTTACGTCTCACAATAATTTTTTTTTAATAATTTTCCTTATAATTTTTGTTTAATAACATAGTATTCAAGCTACTTTTTGTTATTATTGGTATTATTTTTTTATTTTTTTTTTATTGTTAATTTTGTTCCAAAATTAGGTGGGCGGAAAATGTTGACGCAACTATGTATACCTATCTATATACCTTGTTCCATTTATCTACCCATCCTTTGTTTACGACAATTACCTGTCCCTACTGACAATATTACCTACCGTTCAACAATAAAATCAATATGTCAGTCAGTCTGTTAAAATAAGCTGTGCAACGAACATCATTATTCTCTCAGTTTTATACAACATCGACCAGTTTATGGAAGCTTGTGCAGTGAGTGATTTAGTGCTCCCTCAGATCCATAATATTGAGCAGAACATCAACCATAAGGGGTAAGTCAGTTTCCTTCCCCATTCATCTGTTTACCATTCCCCATAGTTGTGTCAAAGTATTCACAAACATAACATTTTTTTTAATATATTGATACAGTCCACTCCACGTGTCGCCTTTGCGATACCATGTTAATTTAATGGAATGTAATTTGCACTTAGCAAGTTACGATAATAATCCACTAAAGTCAAGCGGCAAAGTGAATTTGCAGGTTACTTGCAACAATATAAGTAAATGTTTCGAATTTGTTGTTATTGAAAACGGTTCTGATTTAATTATTGGTAGAGATTTTATGGAATTATTTGGTATTATTATTAGTTGTGCTAATAATTTTCAGGATGAAAATAATTTTGGTTCTATCGGTGAACACAGTTTAGATGTAAATACGCTGAAAACACAATTTGGAGATGTGTTAACAAATAATTTAGGAAAATTTAACAAATGTAGTGTGAAACCTGCGGTAGCCATGTTAGGACGAAGGTTAACCCATTGGCCACAGAATTAATGAGCAAAAAAATTGGCCTTCACCACTGAATTAATTTTGTACCAAAAATTGAAAACCTGCATTGGTGTACTAAATCTATTGTAACTTTTAAACCATATATTCAAATAAATTAATTTCTTTAAATTTATTTACATATTCGATTAAGGTAAAGAAAAACATTAAAATAAAATTAAAAAAATATATTGAAATGTCTGTAAATAAGGATACAAATATAACCTTCTCTTTTTTCGTAAGTTTTTTTTCACATTTTTATTTAAAAAAGTTACAAAAAAACATACTATTCATAAATCAAACAATAATGATTGTTGTTTTTTACATGCATATATTACTAATGACTAATAAAATAATGGTATGATAGTCCTCAAAGCAATCAGGGACGTTCAGGGTCACTACCAAAAGCCTAGAACCACTCGCAATTTTGAAGAAATTAAATGGCGGCTGGCAGCATACAAAACTTGGAACACAAATATCAGTGAAAAAACATAAGAAACATTTTATTGCCAATTCTTCGAAATGAATGATTAATTATCTACAGAATGTTCGGCATTTAAAATTTTATTCAAAAATGTCATTGTTGAGCTCGTATTCCGTTTTTTGGCGGACCTACTCTAGCCCGTCAGCGTGCCGGGGTTTGTGGTTAAGTACCTGAGTTGCACACCCGGCAGGCTGTCGGGGTTTGTGGCCAATGGGTTAAGGTCGGTTTTTGATTTAATTTCACCAGTAATTGCAGAAAGGAGGGGGGAGAGGTGTATGTCTGAGAAGGTAAAGGAGAAAATATTGGATAGGAGGGAGCAGCAGAGAAAGTTTTATAAATCTAAAAAAATAAATGCAGAAAATTATGCAGTTGGGAAGAAAGTCATGGTAAGGGATTTTAGAGGAAAAAAAGGTTGGGTTGCAGGCATCGTAAAGAAAAGAATTGGAAAAAATACATACTTAATTTATGTAAAAGATACCGGTCAAATATGGAAAAGGCATCAGGATCAAATGACATCGATGAGTATGAAGGGGAATCCGAAGGAGCGTGAAAATATATCTGGTAAAGATCTAGGCTCTGATACGATGGTAACAGACCTAGACCTTTCCCACTTTTTCCGGAAAGGTGCTAATGGGTCGTCTCCTTTGTTTCAGGAACTACCATGGCAATCTCCTTGGGCTGGAAGGCTTCGGCAGAAGAAGACTTGAGCTAATTATATTTTATTTTATTGTTTGTAATCAAGCTCGGGTTATATTGAAAAAACCCGGAAGGAATTCTCCTCTTAAGTGGGGGAGAATGTGGTAGCTACTGGTACCTACTCGTAGCTACCTCCTTAATAGACGGGCGCTGGGAGCGCACGTCTATGGTTTGAATTTAGAGTGTTTGCTGTAGGACTGCTGAAAGAAGCATCATACAGGGTTCTTTTATTTCAAGAAGATTCCGGATAATTCTATTGTAAGAAAAGTGTGAATAAATATATATTAATTAAAGGAAAACAATCACTTTGTTTGTAACCACGATTTTTTGATTTAATTTTTATTTACCGACCGGTTTCGCTTAATACAAGCATCTTCAGGGTATAAATTAAAACTGTCAGTTTTAATGTATACCCTGAAGATGCTTGTATTAAGCGAAACCGGTCGGTTTATTTTTGTGTATTTGGGATTTTTCCAAAATCACAGGGTATTGGCAAATTTCATCTGCTATGAACTGCAGTTCGGTTGTAGCATTATCTTTTTGTGTAGTTTTATTATCGCTGCTTGACGAATACCTCTTCTCTGATCGAATTACTGTACACAAATTTAACACCGATAAGAAAGAAATACCGTAAATAAACAAACCATCGATAACAGGTTGAAACCTACCGCGGCACAGTCACAAGCCAACATGCCAACAACCTTTTACTTATTCTTGGAGGATATTTTTGCAAGTAGGTATAAGGTAATCATTATGAATACGAAAAATAGGAAATGCTTATACTCCTACCTTTTTTTCAACTTAAAATCCTATAGGTACTTCTACCTCATACTTACAAGAATATCCTTCAGTTTAATGAATACGGCCCAATATCTCGAACATAAATGGTTTGATTCGGACTAAATTTAATGAGGTGCCGTTTTCTTTTTACATTAGTTCCACACGGGAGGCCCAGAGGAAAATAATTCCTCTCAGGGCCTATGCCATCTTCGGGGATGCTGCGTGGAGGGTATTTTTAGGAAAGAAGGAGAGGAAGTTATATTAATAAATGTTTTGGGGGTTATGTGGGTATATTGTGTAAGTGTGTAGATGGCAAAGCGAATAAGTAAGAGGATTCAATACTTACAAGTTTATTAACACTATTTACAGACACATAAACCTCCAATTTAAATATATGCAATAATAAAGTAATGTGAAGGGCGAACAAATATTAAAGACCAGCGACTCCTGACCGAGAGTTAAAGCAGAATGAATCGTGAGTTTTTGATGCAAGCGAGGCCAGTTGCTGGAGGAAAGGTCTGCATCCAAATTGGTGCCTGAGGGACCAATCGGGTAGCCGGACGATGCGGATCTGTGTCCTTTGTTCGTCCTCCACAATGTCGTATCCAACAATTTTCTTGTTCCGAGAAAAATGGAAAAAACGAAACCATAACACTTGATACTTACATTTCTGAGAATTAACAATGTAATAAACATGCAATTCTTAAGAGTTTTAAATGTCGTGTAGGAGTCATGAGGAAGGCAATTAAATAAGAATTTATTAAAATAATTTATGCTGAATTTGTAGAAAATGTTGTAAACTAAAATTTCACACACAACCTGCTATTTCTTAAAATGTTAATTTTTTTACACTTCATGCCTTTCAGAAACCAACAGGCTCTTCTAACGTAAACTTACACACGTCATTGATGTACTTTAGCATATAAATTCTGTTCTACTTCATTTTACGCACCCGCTAATGTGCCAAAGCAGTTGGTCAGAAGGTCATCTTAACAATATTAATATAACACTACACTAAAACATGTAACGACAAACCACAATACAAAAAAATTCGCCATTTTTGAGCCAATATGCCGAAAGTATTTGCCACCACACGCCATGCTTTGCATAATCTGTAATTGTAATTAGACTCTCTCGAGTCATATCTTGATTGCCCGTGTGGAAAAGGACGCATCAGACTTGGGCTTAATCCAAAAGATTTCGTCTCCAAACATAATTATTTAAAGAGTTCCCCTACGAGCTACACCGCACGATTGACGACATCAACGTACCACGGACGCTAGTTGATCGCTAGTTTCCTATGAACGGTTTCTGCTAGGGATGGACAATATACATCGATGTATTATAAACACTCGATATATAGTACCGATGCATCGTATTGAACCGATGTGTTGTTAATACTTCAACATCAAAAATATATCGATGTTTTTTATTCGATGCATCGAGTATGCAAACTATTAGATAAGTGTCTATGAGTATGACGAACAGTGACTTACGACTGCAGTGACTTTCACGACGTTTCGTGAATCGGAACGTTATAATCAGTTCAGTCAATATAAAACGCCTACCATTTATCGGTTTGGCTGAATGGGTTATGTTCCCTTTGCTGCGAAGCCGGTAAAGTCACACTTAAATAAAAACTTAAATATAAAATAAAATTAATGAAGGGATTATAAATTACAATTCCGAAAGCTGTTCAAAATAGCTTTAAGTATTTAACAATTGTTGGCACATTTGTGCCATAAAAAAAATTCTTTTTATAGGCAGGGCTAGTTTTTGACTGAGCAGAGAAACCGATTGAAGGGAAAAAGTTTAAGTAAACTTTTGTTTTTACGTAGCATTGAAAAAAATATTGGAATTTGTAAACAAAATAAAGCTGTGTTTGCTGTGTGATTGTGAATTTTAATAAATATTTCTCCTTGTACTTAACTTACCTAGTTTTCTTTAAGGCCTAAACATGTCTATTGCGAAAAACAATCGATGTTTTGGAAACATCGATGTATTTATCAATACATCGAATTCATCGATGCATAGCCAACATTAAATAATTTTTTGACCGTATTGCAAGTTACCATGTTATTGCTGTAAACCCTTTCCAGTTGCATACTTGTCTTTCGACTTACTATTGTATTCACTCTTGAGTTGTAGGTATGTACAATGTACATATTATTATTATTGTTATTGTGGATTGAGAATAGATTTCTGACTCTGAATACTTCATGTTTGAAATTTAGTAAGCAGATTATTATAGTTTATATTGTGTTTTTATAACTTTTTTTTTAATAATTTTCATAATTTTTATATTTTTGTTAAGTTCTTACGGGTACTGGACCCTTACTTTTTTGTTTTCCTTTTTAATTATAATTTTAATTATGTGAAAGTCTGTCATTGTATATTATTAATGTTATTATTATAAGTATAAAATATCTGTTGATTTTCCATAATAAATTAAAATAAAATAAAATAAATAAAATTACATCGGAAAAACATTTTTTAAATGTCCATCCCTAGTTTCTGCACGCTCTTAGGACGCTCCCGTGCACGCCACCGTGGACGCAAAATGAACGCGCCGGGGTTGGTCAGGCCTTTACAGGTTTCCACTTGGGTATTGTATACAAGTGTAGTGATTCCACAGATATTTACTAATGAAGAATTATATTAAAAAAAAAAACAAGTTATTTAGATGGGAATAGGGAAGGGGTAAGATGGGGGGATATGTTAAGTTGAGAAATAAGTAACAAAAAATTAAAAGAGAAAAAAAAGGAAGTTCGTAGGGTGATGGTTGTATTAGAGGGTATCTATAGTTATTGTTATTTTTTTATTTTATTTTTTTATTTTTTATTTTATTTATTAACAGAAACAAACAGTACAAAAGATAATTTGTTTAAAAAATTACAATTTATAAGTATATTACATGGTAGGTACCTATTATGTGTTTCATTGTAGTGTCTTATTTATGGTATGCGTATTAAGTAATTACCGGGTGATGTATGTAGTGGGAAGGTGTGTGTGTGAGTGTGTGAGTATGTGTGTATGTATGTGTGCGCATTGAACAAATTATAATATTCGCAAGATGCTCTTTTTAAATTTGGGCAGTGAATCAGAGAAAATGTCGATGTTGGAATTTAGACCAATAATATTGAACTTATGAAGAGCACGATTGATTGGTGAATTAGATGCTGCATTTGTCTTGTAATTAAGCGTGTGGAATAGTTCTGTATGACGTGTACGTCTTAAGGGTATATTAAAATTAACTAGGGAAAGAAGTTCGGTACAGTCAATGTTATAATTTAAAATTTTGTGTATAAATGTCAAATCAGCTATTGCTCGCCTTTGTTGCAATGTTTGAAATGTGCATTCAAAGTTATTGTTGAATTTAAAGGTAAGATATTTTATAAATTTGTTTTGAATATTTTCTATGCTATCTATGTATACTTTGTATTGCGGGTTCCAAATTGGCGAAGCATATTCCAGTGTACTTCTGACTAATGCAAAATATAACATTATTACTGTACGCGGGTTATTGAACATTTTACTTATGCGAAGAACAAAACCAAGCATTTTATATGACCTGTGAACGATTGAGTCGATGTGCTTATTAAATATAAGTTTGCTATCGAGGTACACACCAAGATCTTTACATTCCGTTTTCGAGATGACAGGTTCATTATTGAGTGAATAAGAGTACTTAATAACATGTTTATTTCTGGTGAATGTCATAGTATGACATTTGGAAACATTGATATCTAAACAGTTAACTTTGCAATACTTGCAAAGCCTATCTAGATCACTTTGTAACGCATCACAGTCAGAAAGAGAATGCACAACTTTGAATATTTTCATGTCGTCAGCGTAAAGCACAAATTCGGAATTTTGAAAGCATGATCCAATGTCGTTTATATAAATATTGAAGAGAAGCGGACCTAGGTGGGAACCTTGCGGGAGACCGGATATTACCTCCATAGACTTAGAGTAGACACCGTTGATTAATATTACCTGATTGCGATTACTAATGTAGGACTTAATCCATCTTAATAGGTCGCCATGTATACCAAGTAGGATAAGTTTTTTCAAAAGAATTGAGTGAATTACGCGGTCAAAGGCCTTAGAGAAGTCTGTATACATAGTATCAACTTGCTCCTTATCGTCCATCTTGCTGTGCAAGAAGTTAATGAAAAGGGCGAGGTTGGATGTTGTAGACCTACCTTTCATAAATCCGTGCTGATTCGGCATAATGTTTGTCGAAATAGTCGAGTACAATTGATCAAAGACGATTTTTTCAAGAACTTTGCTTAAAATAGGGAGTTGGGAAATTGGTCGGTAGTTTTTAACGTCGTGCTTATCACCATTCTTAAAGATTGGTGTAATGACAGCTGATTTCCACATGAGAGGAAACGATCCTTCCGTTAGTGACTTTTTATAGATGGCGCAAACCGGTAGACAGATATATTTACTGCAGTTGCGTATAAAAATTCCGGGCAGCCTGTCTATTCCTGGTCCTTTATTAATGTCTATGTTTGATAGGTACTTTAAGGTGATTTCTTCGTTTACTCTGATTGAGGATATTAATGTGTTATTAAGATGATCTTCCTTACTATCAGCATCACGAGTTGGAATTTCATTTGTAAAGACCGTTGAGAAGTAATCAGCAAAAAGGTCAGTAACTTGTTTGCTGTCATGTGCTGTTGTGGAATTATACGTCATGTGTTCTAGTATAGTGGGAGATTTTCTTTGTGTCTTAACATAACACCATATTTTTTTAACATTATGTTGTATGTCGGATTCCAATGTAGCAATATAGGTTTTATGAGTAAGACTAGAAATCTTCTTTTGTCTTTTGCGGAGTAATGCAAAAGATTGATAATCCAATGGATTCTTGTAGCATTTCCAGGCACGAAAAAACTTTAATTTTTCTTTCGTTATATTAATTAAAGCCGCCGAATACCATGATGGAAATTTTGTTGATCTAGTTACTTTCTTTGGAACCAGATCGTCTATTAGGGCATTAATGATTCTATAAAAATTGTGTACCGCAGTGTCAACGTCTTGTGCATTTACAACAGAAGACCAATCACTATTTCTGAGAGCATCATTGACTACTACATAGTTAGCTTTGTTAAACAATTTGATTATCTGTGATTTAAGGCTAACAGCAGGGAGGGGAATATTGAGTTCGACTATGATAGATTTATGATGTGCATCTTCAAATACCAGTGGAGAGTCGGCAGCGGAGACGAAGACTGTGGTGTTACAAAGCACAAGATCTAAAATACGTCCATGATAATTGGAAATTGCATTATATTGTGTTAAATTGGAGAACGAAAGACACCTAAGGAGAGTAGAAGCACAAAGGTCGGTACTACATGGTTGACACGTAGGGTTCCAGTTCACGTTTGGCATATTGTAATCGCCTATAATTAGAAAAATGTCATTTGGATATTCAGTGGTTAAATCAGATATGGCAGTTGTGTGACTATTGATGATAGAGAAACGCTGCGCATTAGATAACTTAGGACTAACTCCCGGTAAGTAAGAGCAACAAATATGAACATTCAAAATGCGATGTTTAGAATGTCTTAATAATAGTGAGATCCATATATCCTCGGCTTCTGAAGACCACGATTTTCGTGACCGAACTTTAAAATCTTTTTTTATACCTATAGCAACGCCTCTCCCTTTAGTTTTACCCGTAAGAGTAGTATCTCTGTCATTTCTGTATACGTTGTACCGGCAATCAAAAAGCTCGTCGTCGGATATGCTGTCAACTAACCACGTCTCACTAATTAAGATTATGTCAAATTCATTGATTAGGACATTTTGGTAGAATTCATTAGTTTTGGATCGAAGGCCCCGTGCATTTTGATAAAAAATTATAATGGTGTCATGCATTGTGTGAGTGGAAAATAATTATCTTGATTCGATTTGAAATTAATATAAAAATTAGTCAAATTAAAGCATAAGTCGAAATGAGCATACTATGATAATTATTACTCAGCAGCCCAAAGTCCACTGAGGTTAGTATATTTGTCAATTTGCGCAGACATGCATGTATGTGTTTGTGATGTATTGGGTGAGAAGTTGAGTCATGTGTGTGTAAAGTTAAGTTGAAAAATGGTACAAGTTGAAAATCTAAGAAAAAATATAATTTAAATTTAAGACAAATTACTAAATTAAATTGTTCAGAAGGGTTTGAGCAGAGACAAGGATAGCAGGAGAGGTGACATTCTTTCTTAAGTAAATTTTCGAGTTTCGCACCCATAAAAAATCATAATTATTTACATTTTTGAAGTCTTTGGCTGACCTCAACAGTAATTTGTTTTTTCTGGTAAAGTGGTCGTTGATATAAAGTTTACCTCCTGCAACACCTAGGCTCTTACAGTCTACACCCTTCTTCTTTTTAATGGCCGCTATCAGCTCGTCCTTCTTCCTTTTGTTGACGAATTTAGCCACCACGTTTCGAGGGCGGGCGTCACGGGGAGCTGCTGATATTTCCTCTTGAGAATGTCGACGTGGATTGGCTCTAGTAATAAATTCAATGTCATCTTCCTTAATAATCTGACCGACATTGGATGCAATTTTAATTAGAGTGGAAGCAAGGTTTTCGTCTTGCTTTTCAGTCAGACCGAAGATTTCAATATTATTGATGAGCAGCTGTTGTTCTCTATCATTGTTTGTTTTATCCAAATATGTAACGAACTTTTTTAATTCAATTATTATTAGTTATTGTAGAGTATCGAGAGAGCGTCCGTGGGATTTAAAGGAGTGTGGTGCAGAGTTAAAAATGTGTATAGTGTGTATTGAAAGTGTTGGATGCACGATATATGAAAGAGTTCTGCTTAGAATTAGTATTGCACCGAAAGAGGCTAAGAATCATAAACGATATAGTAAAAACCGGGGAAACTTTAAAAGGATGATAACTACAATATTTTGATAGGAAATTATTAAGGGCGTTGGTAATAAAAATAAAAGCAATACAAAATTTTCGTCTTAAGTACCTATCTAGAAACCACGTAAATACATCGTATGTAAGTGGTATGACCACAGTTTTATAATGCTTTCAGAGGGCGAAACAGCCATCACGTGTAATAATAATTAGGCACATAGCCAAACTTGTTTATGATAAACTGTTTTTACAGATAAAATAATAATATTATTGAATATTGTTAGCATTGCCACTACTTGCGGCCATTTGCTAAACCCTACACCTGTAAAGGACACGCAATATACGGCCGACGACTAGCTCAGAGTCGGCGCAAGCAAGGTTCCTCCTAAAAACAGGGCGAGTGCCTGTGGTTCGCTTGGCAATTCCTCCTCCGCCTCCTTTCCTCACAATCCCCGGGTCTCCTTCCTCAATCAGAACACAGTTTTAGCACTTAAAGGGTTTATTCGTAAAAACAGAACAGGGTGGTACACGAAACACATGGTTAACTACACTGCTAGCCTAACGAGAATTTTCTCCTCTCTCTCTACACGTTTAGTGAAGTTAGAAGTAGTTCATAGCACACGGTGTGGGAGGTGAGTAGATTGGTACTCACATAACGGGAGATGCGGAGTCAGCCGTCTGGCTAGGTACTGGGCACAAAGCACAATTCAAATAATACATCGTGAAGTTAGTTCACGGAGAGCGACTAGCGCGAATCACGGGGAACACAGTTGTTCTGCCGAAGGCCGGCGAAGGAATGGAAGCGGGGAGCCGCTCGGCGCTTGGCTACCGGCGCCGCGCGGTGTGGGGAGAGGGGGGCGGAGGGCCTGTGCAAGGGGTCAATTCGCTATTAGCTCGCACGGGAAACAATTCCGTAACGTATTACTTCCCCCCTCGCCGCAAAAAAGGCGACGTGGTAATGGAGCAGCTGGGCTGAGAAATCCTCTTACCCTTCTAGCACTTGTGCCAAAAAAAAAAACATCCAAGAGAAAGGGGAGAGAGAGAGAGAGAGAGAGAAAAAGAAAAAGTTGCTAGCTACAAAATAGTAGAAACAAAAACAAAAGAGAAAAAAAACATGGTGAATAAAGAATTATACATGAATGTACATGAAAGAGCAGTGGCATACATAAATATAAACAAGGACCTGCTGGAGAAAGGTACAAGGGTTATGCAGTGATAGAAAAAAAATGACTCTAAATTGTATCATTGGTCTGTGAGCTAAGTTTGTGTAGCGTGGTTTGCGTAGGATGTTTGGGGTGTTTGAACGTTGCACTGAAGTTATAAGGTTACTTTGTCACAGTAACCTGGCCCGTTTGAGATTACACTCAAGGAACACTAGGGCCTTAAAGAAAACATGAAGAAGAGAACGCAGGATGAGGCTTCTTGGTGGTGGAGAGGGTTCTACCTGTCACAGAGGTCAAAAAGGTAGCTGCTTCCGGATCCTGTGGGTGGGCCAGTATGACATCATTGAGGTACTGGAGAGTGGAATTGTAATTGGTGGTTGGTCCTTTATAGAGGAGGTGGTTTGTGTGCATGACAGCCGTTGTTGTGATGGTGGTTGGTACACTGGTTAGTATACAGTGGGATTTTTGTGTGAACAATCGTTGGTATTGTTATTTGCGCAAAGGCACAGGAGCATTGGCATGATGGCAACAGAGCATTTGCAAGGTGCAGCTGGAACATTTGCAAGATGCAGCAGGAACATTTGTACAATGGCAACAGGAACATTTGCGAGATGCCGCAGGAACATTTGCACGATGGCAACCGGAACATTTGTACAATGGCAACAGGAACATTTGCGAGATGCCGCAGGAACATTTGCACGATGGCAACCGGAACATTTGTACAATGGCAACAGGAACATTTGCGAGATGCCGCAGGAACATTTGCACGATGGCAACCGGAACATTTGCAAGATGCAGCAGGAACATTTGTACAATGGCAACAGGAACATTTGTACAATGGCAACAGGAACATGAACCAACCTAGAGCTGACGTGCTCGGGTTTGTTTGAGTGATGGTTGGGTGATGATACAATTCGCAACTACACGCACGACTCACACCAGGTTATGTTAGGTGTGGTCGGGTGCTTTTGGTACGCAGGGTTTGAAGGCATGGGACCTCCGTGACGGTAGTGAAGGCAGCATGAAGAGAGGCGCAGGTGTAGATAGGGTGAAGAGCTGCTGATCTTCTTATTAATCCGGCGAAAAATTATTATTAGAACAAAATTCTTGAAGTTTACCTGCCTGGTAGACCAATGATGAAAAGGTTTGGAGAGAAACAAGGTGTGCATATTGAGAAAGATTGGATTAGTTTGACGTGTAGAGAGAGAGAGAGAGAGAGACGGAGAGAGAGTTAACTAAATGCAACTACAGACTTATACATATTACAAAGGTACGTATTCAAGGAAGGTTCTGTTTAACCCATTTAGTTTTTTTTTTAAACTAAATACATTTCCAAGAACACGTAGGTAAGGGTTTGTACGTATGACAAAATGCCACGTTCGAAAGAAGTTGGTCTTCCATGACCTATGCTCACGTCTATACGGTAGCATTTTTTCTACTTTCGAAGAACAAAAACATTGAGTACAAATAAGTTATGAAAAGTGGTAAAGGAGTAGGAAGTTGAAAGGATCCGTGTATGAAGGTTGTCCCATTTGACAAACGAAACGCCAAGTGCGTAACGCATATATCCCCATTCACGGATAATTTCGAGGAAGGGAAAGGGTGACAATTGGGAACATTTGAACGAAGAAAACTGCTGAGGACTCGGCTATTTCCGAAATTCGACCTCTGAGTGGAAGGTGAAACAAGGTCTACAGCAGTTATCCTGGCACATTACAATACCATTTGGTAGTGTGGGACAAAAGGAATACACTGACATAAAAGAGTCTAATCCTCCACGTGTATTGGGTAGAAGATTAGAGGGTCGTTTTATTCTCCTACTTGTTTGCGAGAAATGACAGACCCTTGCTCAAATCTCACAAACCTGGGGGGTTTTCTTGTTCGTCTCCCAGACAACGAGTTAGGTGTTTTTTGTGTCCATCAACTTAACTCCTACGACACGATGCCCCATAATCATGAGTGAAGCGTATGATTAGTCCTTTTGAGATAGTGGATAGTTCCTGGGTTCTTGTGACAGGAAGTCCACGGGCATGTTAATGAGTACTCTGCTGCAAAAGCAATAATTTTCTGATAACAGAAAATAAAAGGCGTGTGATGTACACTTGGTAGGTCACACAAACATGGGGTAGATATTATTTCGTTCGCACGACTCATGGTGAGTATTGTAACGTCTACACGTTTGGTGCACAGATTATATAAGTACACAGTTATAACAAAGCGGTTCTCATGCCAAAAGACACACGACCAACTCAATAACATTTAGTTAAGAGTATAAAGTAATTATAACGAACTTCTCGTATCATGGCGGATGTTTTGAGGATCTCTCCTATGATGGTAGATATTGTCACGTTTTCACGTCTCACGTGACAGGAATGAACGATTTACAACAAATTTGCCCAGTATTGAAAGACAGTAGCCCAATTACGTTCGAAAATGTGGGTCCCCATTCAATACAGACGGCGGGTTAAGCGGTTCTCATGCCAAAGGACACACGACCAACTCAATAACATTTAGTTAAGAGTATAAAGTAATTATAACGAGCTTCTCGTATCATGGCGGATGTTTTGAGGATCTCTCCTATGATGGTAGATATTGTCACGTTTTCACGTCTCACGTGACAGGAATGAACGATTTACAACAAATTTGCCCAGTATTGAAAGACAGTAGCCCAATTACGTTCAAAAAGGTGGGTCCTCATTCAATACAGACGGCGGTTTTTGCAATGATGTAATTAATACGGCACTGCTGTAGCTTAATAATTTCATATTAGCATACGTTACAAGACTTGCCAAAAGGCGATAAACACAAATTTTATTGAAGATCTGGCCAAGATTTTAAACTTCAAACAAGAATAATGGTACAATAAAGGACAAAAGAAACTGATGTCATGATAAAATATTGTACCTCATAATGAAGTTGTATATGTACAAAGAACAATGTTAATGAAGAGACGAAACGTATTGTCACTTTTATAACAAATATTTTTCTCAGAATCCGACAAAATACGATTCTGGAAAAAAATAGAGCAATTGGGTTGAGCGCCATTCTAATTTTTGGAAAAAGAAGAAAAACCACAAGTAGCAACAAGGTTGCCCTTGAATTGTTTCGAATCCAGCGAATGTGACCTGATAGGTGTGTACATTTGGTGTATTCGAAACGATCCCCAATATACAACATTACTATGAATGTGTTAGGATGGGTTGAAGAGGAAAAAGAAAAAAGAAAAAACGGGAGCATTTCCTATTATAACAGAAATCGTCGCGACATTCTTACAATATGGTGCTGTGACCATAGTAGTGAGCTGCGGCAATGGTCTGAAACCAATGGTTATTATACAGACTTGCACTTATGATTTTATATTTACAACATTAGGGTAGGGACGTACTGGTACGGCAAAAACCCGACACAAAACAATTAAAAAAAGGTGATATGACAAGATGAGGCGATGAGGTGAGAAAAAAAAAAAAAAAACGCGCGGATGCTGCTAGAATTGTGAAAAGGAAAGCGACGTCTTGGAGCAAGAGTTTTCCGGAACCGTTGATGGTAGGAGGAAAAGGAGGCCCTTTCCCGAAGTGATCAATTTCAGGAAGAGGATGCATACAAGTATGAAAACGGTGCCCCAAGAGGTGCTCTTATGGTACAGCAGGCAAGGCACGCAGGATGTACAAGAACATATAAAATTATGCAAAAAGAAAAAGAATGTACAGGAGTTAGGCTACCGTTGACATTAATGTGCCTTCGGATGTAAGGATTACCTTACGAATGCCCATATGGGTGATTATTTACATTTAATATTTACATGTAACTCACGTCACTTATGACAAGAGTTTTGCCAATTTGATAACGCCTGAGTACTTGATGTGATGGAATTTACTGATTCCGTCACAGTAAGGCATTTTGGAATTATTCCTAAGAGAAATCTTTCTATTTCTCAGGGCCTGCAGTAGTTCCTCCTTTTTTGAAGTAAAAATGTGTGGGATTATACCCAGCGTAACTTGAGAAACTTCCATGGTGTATAAGATCGTATCAGAGTGACCTTATGTTGGAAAAAGTGAGAACTAGACTCGCAATTGGAAAGAAATTGGGCAGAGACTGACCACTGGAGCGTATTTTTTACAAAACAAGTTTTGAAAAAAAAAAACTACGCGTTGTTTTTTTTATAAGTGTTTGGTTTATTTGAAAATTTGGGCAGGGGTTCCCCTCAAAAAACGTGATTTTGAGAAAAAATCCAGATGTTTTGAAAATTTGTTGAAAATTTTTCAAAGTCCAAAAACGAGAAAAATTTGCGCAGAGGTTCCCCTCAAAAAACGTGATTTTGAGAAAAAATCCAGATGTTTTGAGAACGAGAAAAATTTGGGCAGCGGTTTCCCTTAAAAAACGTGATTTTGTGAAAAAATCCAGGTGTTTTGGAAATTTGTTGAAAATTTTCAAAGTCCATAAAATGAGAAAAACTTGGGCAGCGGTTTCCCTTAAAAAACGTGATTTTTGTTAAAAAATCCAGATGTTTTGGTAATTTCTTGAAAATTTTTCAAAGTCCGAAAACGAGAAAAAATTGGGCAGCGGTTTCCCTTAAGCTGCAAAATATGCCGTTATATATACAGGCCAGTATTTTGCGAAATAGTTCCCTACTCGCAGAATATGTCGATATCAAATACAGACCAGCACTCTGGGGAATAAGTTTATTAATAAAAACTGGTTAATTAACTTTCGGGAAACGAAGCGGGTAATTGGTTTATCATATACAGGATTTTAATTGTTGAATAACTTTGTTTTAAATATTTGTGTACATTTCCACTATTAATCTTGTATTTGAAACTAGCAAATTTAGTCGGTCGACACTTGTAAACACTACATTATTCACGACGGCAACTTTCTTGGTTGAGCACTTTACGTAGGAATACCGGTGATAATGTTTTGTCGAGTGACGACTCGAAAATGAAGGAATCGTGCCCGTGATAATTTAAATTGCAATTCGAAGTTACAATCGCGCCGGGGTTCTTGATGGAAATGCTAGACAAATTGGGAGTAACAAGACAAAACATTATACATTATAAAGTTTAAACAATTGCTGATTGAAGAACGAGACGAGCGACTGTGAAGAGGGAGGTGTCGGCGTAAAACGTGGGAAAAGATTAGAGGAAAAAAAAAAATATTGCCCCAAAATTGTGCGCCAGTGTTAGCACCAAAACGCAAAAAAATGCACCACGTTGGGCCCAGTGTTAGCATTGCCACTACTTGCGGCCATTTGCTAAACCCTACACCTGTAAAGGACACGCAATACACGGCCGACGACTAGCTCAGAGTCGGCGCAAGCAAGGTTCCTCCTAAAAACAGGGCGAGTGCCTGTGGTTCGCTTGGCAATTCCTCCTCCGCCTCCTTTCCTCACAATCCCCGGGTCTCCTTCCTCAATCAGAACACAGTTATAGCACTTAAAGGGTTTATTCGTAAAAACAGAACAGGGTGGTACACGAAACACATGGTTAACTACACTGCTAGCCTAACGAGAATTTTCTCCTCTCTCTCTACACGTTTAGTGAAGTTAGAAGTAGTTCAGAATTAGTTGCACACGGTGTGGGAGGTGAGTAGATTGGTACTCACATAACGGGAGATGCGGAGTCAGCCGTCTGGCTAGGTACTGGGCACAAAGCACAATTCAAATAATACATCGTGAAGTTAGTTCACGGAGAGCGACTAGCGCGAATCACGGGGAACACAGTTGTTCTGCCGAAGGCCGGCGAAGGAATGGAAGCGGGGAGCCGCTCGGCGCTTGGCTACCGGCGCCGCGCGGTGTGGGGAGAGGGGGGCGGAGGGCCTGTGCAAGGGGTCAATTCGCTATTAGCTCGCACGGGAAACAATTCCGTAACGTTACAATATATAAAATAAAAAATAAATAAAATGTTCCGCAAAATAAACTTGATAACAATAAATAAATCGAAGATTGTATTCGTATAGCCATAATTACCGCGTTAAACCATGAAAATCCAGCTTTCCGATCAACCACGCCAACCTACGCTAGTCTCTTTGAAAATTTATGAATTCCAAAAAAATAACTACCCTCATCTGGGAATATTATTTGTTTTTGAAAGCAATGGTTTATCACAGTGCTTCAACTCTAATCCAATCCACCTCCCTTGTCACACGTCTCCACTCTTGATGTCGAGCCTTATTGGCGCGGAGATAAAACCAGATTGTTCCCAATCAGACCGACCGACTCACCACCCGACCCCACCCAGCAACCCAGACACCCACCCGCAGATATTAACCGAGGCTCGCCCCTACCCCTAGCCATGGGGTGACAACCCTCGGTGACAATCCGAACAGAATCGACAGACTTTCATATTATTTTGCGGTGGATATGGGAGAAGAGTGACAAATTTGCGGTGAAAAAGTGGAAAAAAGGATGAAGTGTTCTGTCCGTAAAAATGTAGAATCTAGACAGTACCCGATAACGCAATACGTGTAGATTCATAGATATTTTATGTTTTCAAAAAACACATGATGTATTATAGAGAACGGTAGTTTTGAATAAAGTTTTTTAAATCATGAAAGTGTGTCAATTAACGTTTAGATTCGCACATTTTTCATCTCTTTTAGGTCCCTATAAAAAAACAAATAATATTTATCTGTTGTGATGTACCAACCCACTTAATTTTAATTTCTAATGCAGCAAACACTAGCGAGCGATGAGCTCTGATATCATAAAATATGCTCTGTTTTCGGTTAGGAGGTACATGCAACTAATTTCTGCCCCCATTAGGACTTTCTTAATAACATTTTTTTCAATACGATGGTACCTATCTGTCTGAAGAAAGTTTGAGAAAAAAAATGTCATTGTCCAGTAACGTTTCTCTGTACAAATTGTATTACCTTTTTTTTAATTTAAAAAAAGTTTAAAAAATATTTTTTTTTAATCATTAAGTGCGTACTTACAAATCTTTTGATTTCAGAGGAAATTATGGTTTTGAGTTAAATAAGAGAAATTTATAGTAATTCTCTTTTTAAAAGCTCTACTGTTCACAGGCCTACTTTTAAATAAGTACACATTTAACGTATTTAAGGCACATATTTAAGTACATACTTATAAATCTTACGATTTCAGTGGAAAATTTGGTTTTGATTTATTAAATAAGACAAAATTAGATACACACTTTTTTGGACTATGTGCTGAACCGCACTGCCATCGTGCACTGTTGCGAGACCATCCTTAAACAACAAATCATTTAATTCAATTTCCTCAGTGGTGCACTTCCACCGCATTCCTCGACATAGTTCCGTAGCATGCACATCATCTAGAATCTAACTCTAGACAGATATTTTTTACACTACTCCGTACAGGAGGCCCTGAAGGAAATTATTTTTCTCCTCCTTGTATCATCTTCGGGTACGCCGTGTGTGGGGTATTTTTAAGGAAATGAGGGAAAAGAAGTTCTGGGATAAAATTTTGGGAAATTTTTAGGTGTATAATTTTTCGATTGTTCAATTTCCAAAAAAAGTTGTTCGGATGATTTACGTTCTAAATTACATTCACCTTGCATGTGATATATTTACGAAATGTTATTTCTATCAACGTAATTATAATGATTTAAAAAATAAAATGACCTTTGCTATAATTGATTTCCGAATGAGATATCTGAAATTATCAGTAGTTATTAATTACCCATTTAAGTTTGAACTCAAAAAGTAAGTATTCAGACCAGTGGTGGCCTGCCCTAAGGTGAATCGGTGGTGCAACGCACTCCCAAAATTTCTGCCAATCTAAAAATTCCCGAGCACCGAAAAACATACTATATTTCCGACACGCCTCATCACAAATCACAACACACACTTCGGTTATAATGCATACATAATACATATAGGTGTCTATATATACCCGCTCGCGTAACAGATAAGAGAAGCACGTTTTGTTCCTATATTCAGGCCGGTAGTGCGTTTGCCAAAGCGATCACAGATTCCAAGAGAATCCTTACACAATTCTCAATGCGCCAAAATTGTAGGTAGGTATAATCCTTTGTAAATGTAAATAAACCGCGCACGGCGATCCGAGAATTTCCACCATGTCAAAAGGACCAGTTAGTTCAGTAGCATCTTAATCGGGGACGCGGTCGTGTCATTTTATTATTGATATTATGTGTTGTTACGTTACAAAAGATAAAGAATAGAGTCCTTTATTCCTGTTGCGAGGAGTTAGTGAATTGGGTCCCAGTGCACAGCTCGCCGCACCGCCCCCCTCTCCGCCCCCCTCTCCGCACGCGGAGGTCCGTGGCCCGAGTGCCGATCGGCACCCGGCATTCATTCCCCCGCTGGTCTCGGGCTTGACAACAGTGCCCACAGTGATTGCGCCGCGGCGCTGTTCGAGAACCTAAAAACTCGTGATTGTTTCTATAATGTGTATTGTGCACGAGAAGGCTCCAGCCCACCAGTAGCCTATCTGACGACTACCTCATTTCCTGCTTTGTGAGTAAAATGAATCTATGCCCCCCCTTGTGTGCTACATCCCGCGTTTAAATTCACTAACACGCGTGGAGAGTTGAGAGAGAGAAGTTCCCCGCCATGTTAGAATACTAGTCCTAGCAAGTAACCATGTGTGGTTTGCCGAGGCTGGCAATTGTAAAACCCTGTCTCCTTCTAAATGAATAAACCCTTTACGTGCAAAACTGTGTTCTGATTGAGGAAAGAGACCTGGAGATTGTGAGGAAAGGAGGAGGAGGAATTCACAAGCGAACCACAACACTCGCCTTGGCTTTAAGAGGAACCTTGCTTGCGCCGGCTTCCTGAGCTAGTTCTGTTGGCCTATTTATTGCGTGTCCTTTCCAGGTTTGGTTTAGCAAAAGTCCGTAAGTATGCGGCAATGCTAACAGTGTTTAAATTAAGATCTACTCTTTTTTAGTCAATGTTCCGCTCAGCATCGACCATCTCTTATCTCTACAGCATACCAACCAACATAAACAATGAGACCCTTTGTGACAGGTCAATACGCCATTGTTATTAGTTTGTTTGGATGTGTCGGGAAGAGTAAAAAATAAGTTCCGTTGATTTTATAAAAAACAATACGCTGAACTTTGAAAAACTTAGAAATTGAAAATAGTACCAAGGCCCATTTTAAATATTAAGCACGAGTGCAAGTCAAAAACAAAAGAGACGACGGAGAATCGACCTAATTTACAAATAGGTAGGATTTTTTCGTAATTAAATTCATTTTAATTAGAGTAGGTATATGTAGGTATAAGATTTTTAGCGCACCACCCATTTTTGTGAGCACCAGCCGCCACCGATTCAGACTAAAAAATAGCGGCATTTATAAATTTCATTGTGACGAATCCAATGCTGCACATGTTGGATAAGGTTACCGGACAACTCAACAAGATGAAAAAAATGTTAAACAGGTTACGTTGGGCTATTTAAAAAAATATATCTTTTAATAACTTTTCAAAGGGTGTTGAAATGCCACTTCTTTGAGTTGTTGTGGAACCGTTGGAAAAACTGGTCGGTTCTAGGGGGCAGCCCACTGTGAGCGGGCGGTAAAAGGGTGTTTTATTCGTTATTATTTTCAAGCAAACGATGAATGGAATCTTTTTTATTAAAACTCAGTCAATATATATCTACATATAGAAGACTGTATACATTTTTTTTACACGAATCTACAGTATTGTTTTGCGGTGTACGCCGCTTTCAACAGAACACTCCGACGAAATTGCTGCTCGGTGGTTGACAGCGTCTAAGCCGTACGGTTCATCAGAGAAAAAAATTAGAAACTAGACATATAGGTTTATGGCACCACGTAGGAAAATTTTGATATCTAAAAAACATAACAAAAAATGGCGAACTAGCGACTTTTATTTTCGTTTTTTTTTTAATTTTCATCGTTCATAATAAAAAATTGAAGAGGGCCCTTTATTAAAAAAATCTGGATTTTCAAACAGTTTAAGGCTTGGTGCATGCAAATCGGATGTATATTTTTGGTGACCGGCCAACTCAGAGTGAAACCAACTCAGAAAGACCTCAGAAAGGTCATTAAGGGTGATAATAAAAAAAATATTTAAAAAATTGGTTAAATAGGTTAAGTGAGGTTACGGTTACCGGCTATTTAAAATTACTTTTTCATAGCTTTTAATGACCTTTCTCAGGTGGTGCTGCGTTGGTTTCATTCTGAGATAGCTTGGAACCATATTTTTTTAATACGCCGTCGACAAGGTTGAAAAAGGTAGTTTGGCGAAAAACGCGCTCAAAAGTTTGCTGAAGGATAATTCAACCCACAAACTATTTCAAACAGTTTAATTTAAAATGCATCTACGTCAACTTTACGAATTTCTTTTAAAAATCTGGTGAGAGCATTTTTAACGAATGAATCTTTCAGAAAATGAACTAAAAAATGACAATATTTTTTTGTTCGCAGTGGGCTGGTGCCTTAATACTATATTCAAATAATATATAGGATCATTTAAACATAAAATAAAATATTTTCAAAATTTGTCAAACATCTCATAGAAAAAAAATATAAAAGGAAAAAATTAAATTTACTTTCTTTCTTGAAATTGTTACTTTTTCCCAGCAAGGGCTCATTTGCTGCATTTCACGTCGCAGGTTCCATAGTAAGCACAATATCTAGAAACTAGAGAGTTAGTAACTAGCCAGGATTGACACGGTTATAGGAACAAAGCTTTGACGCCGTGAGGGAAGCTCCTAAATTACATTTGTAGACCGAAATGCATTTAGTTTAGCTCTGTTTTCAATGTACAGACATGTGAATTTGCCCGGAGTGCTCGTGCCCACAAAAGCATAAGAATTTATTTATTACTATGACCACAACAAAGTCTTAGATCTAGTTAGTTAGTCACGCCTTAACGTATTCCAAGAAATCCTCAGTGGATTTCTGATGTGTGTGCCCTTAATAATATTTTTTTTGCAAATTAGACCGATGCGTGGTCTTTCACTGAGGCGATATCCAAAGTGTATTCTCCGTTGAAACGAAACACAAATGGTAAAATAAATATTTTATTTAAATTTAGTTCGTTATTGTTTACACGGTTTTGAACCGATTGCAATGAGTGATGTCTGGACAAATGCCAATGGTTTTAACTCTGCAATGGAGAACAACTCAAAATACCATAATTTCAGTAAACTGCCTAAATCATCTAACCATTTGGCAATTAATTTCCCTTCGAAGAAAGGCAAAGATGGTATGAAGCCACTCAAATACTCCTTCCTTCAACCTCATACATACTAAAATTATCTCATGAAAGCTGTTACCTTTTGACAACTTTTGAGGTAACCCGACTCAAATATATACTGTTGGTGCCAGACGAGGTGAGGCACACAAGAACTGTAATAAGCTGGAGGTCCCGATCATGAAATGCTTCAACATGTCCGATACACTGTTATTTATGTTTCACGATAACTCAACGCATTTCAACACCTCTTTTAAAAGTCATTAAACTTTATGAAAAAAATAATTGAAAAATTGCCCCTAACCTAACCTAGTTTCACTTATTTAACCTATTTTATTTTTTGAAGTGAAACTTCTATAGCCCCGCTATGAATCGGATTTCCGATGAAACGCAAATAACGATTAGAGCACCTGCGATGCATCAACTAAGCTCATTGAGCGCTTTGATTACGGTGTCACTTTTATTGGTTGAGATATGAAACGGAAATTACGGCAATTTTTTTAACCAGTTCCTGTCGGATTTATAAAATGGTCACCAACACTTAAACTGGGCGAAGCCGAACCGAAAACCGCCCGCAGACCAACAAACCAACCTGCGTAGCGGGTTTTTAACTGCTAGTACGTATTACTTCTTTATCGTTCTTAAAATAGAAATCAAATTACTTTTATTTTTATTACCACACCCTTATTGGTATCCGAGTAAATTATTGGAAATCATTGATGGTTATTAGTTTTCCTGTAAAGTTTCCCTACTTATTGTATTGATTAAATTTGTCTGTAACAGCTTCACTAAGAACCACATCCATTTTGTGTAGGCGTGCCTAGAATTTACTATTGTACATATATTACTGATTCGTCTCACAGATTCTTTAAAAAAAACTCCGTTGTCAACAAAACATTTTGGACTTTATTTTGTGATAAATAAAATTATTTCTCATGGCTTATTTAGCAGACGGTAGGAATTAATCTGGGCCTTCAGGATACAATGGTATTTATAAAAGTCTTAATCCTGCATTTTCGACAGCTAGGTCTCACCTTTGGATGACGCCTTAAACTAATATCTAGGACAGCTACGTGCCATCTATGAGTAAGCGCTTGAACTAATACCTAGGATATCATATTTACTAAAAGCATAATTATTGTAATTGGTGAATTCCAGGCACGAAAACATCATTGAATATGAGCGAAATTCACCGCCATGAGTAGCATGAATGATTTGAACGATGCTGAGTTTGAAATGAATATCTGGAATGCATATCATCTCTGCTGAAAGGGCGACTCATTTCCGCCTGTTTCCATGCTGATTTTAGAATTTCTCGTAAGCTGAAATTGAATACAAGTGTCAAATACTGGAGTGGAGAAAAAAATCTATATTTCATCTTTATATTGTCTTCGTAAATAAAAGTTATGTTTCAGCACTATTTTCATAAAAAAATGTCCTTTTTATTAGAATTTTTTTGAGGGAAAACTAATATCTTCTCTACGAGTATAAAAATCAAAATATTTATGTTTCTGAGTTTGTATACATATATAGTTTGCTAACAACCCTGGCAGCGGCTTCATGAGCCGACTATTGGTGCCAGTGTTGTGCTCGGGGATTATGCCCCGTATAGGAACCAGAGCCCCGCTGGGCCCGGATGTCACCAGGAGTGCGGCACCACAGGGCGGGCTCCGACCTACCTTGCAGACGGCTAGCTCGTACCACGGCAGGCAGGGGAGACCCTCGTCATCAGGGTGGTGTGGTCGCCGGTAGGCTGTTTGGAATGTTTTACATGGGGGGGAAATACTGGTCGTGATCACCCTCGAACAATCTCCTCAATAAAAGAACGGTATTTAGGTAAAACACAACAAGATATTTATTGTGAGAAAACACAGGAGTACAAGGTTAAAAGGCAATTCCTATCTAGAATATCCCTACACGGTAAATCTCTCAACCTGTCCTCTCTGGGATCGCCATTGCTCAGGTAAAATCGCGAGGGCAAATAGAACACATTAATTTAATGGGGCTTACTGCGATGGATGCGGCGTGTCCGAACCTCGTCCGCTGCAGAGGGGATCTCGTTCCAACAGGAGTCTACAAGTGAAACATGCCACAAACGTAAACATTATCACTGTACTTTAAATGACGCCTCGGCCTTGACAGCCGTAGCAACTAGAACACGCATTTGCGCATTACATTCCCGTCGCCATATCGCGTTGCGATTGACTCGGCCCACAAAGATGGCCTACGGAGTATTTCTCCTTAACAATACAAACGACTGCTCGCGGAGCGCTCTGCCTGGTGAGTGTGAGCGGGTAGGGAAAGCTAACGCGTGCCGCTGTATAGTGCTGCCCCCTCGCGGGTGCGCGCAACTACTGTATTCTCCTTTCTTCTAAACAGGAATGTGTTGCGTAACAAGTTTTTTATTTTTTATTTCATAAAATTTTTATTAGTTACAGATATTTGTTTATTTTTTGCTACCACACTAGACTAATGCCCGTGTTGTGGTAGTCGTACATTTAATATTTTAAATACGATTTAATAAATACTATTTTTTTATAACAGATGATTATAATATACCTATATTTATTTATTTATTCAGAAACGCATATGAGATGCAAATGCGTTGCTGAACCATTCATCCAATTGCAATGAAACTTTGGGCTTTGGGGATTTGATGTGCGCATGCCCGCGATGGTTTCTGTATATAATAGTGAGTTCTGGCATCATTAAATTATGCATTGCTAACCATTTATCCGATTGCGATGAAACTTTGGGGATTTTATGTGTGCATGCCCGTAATGGTTTCTACATATAATAGTGAGTTCTGGCATCATAAAATTAAGCGTTGCTAACCGTTCATCCGATTTGTGGAACTTTGGGGATTTTATGTGTGCGTGCCCGTAATGGTTTCTACATATATAATAGTGAGTTCTGGCATCATTAAATTATGCATTGCTAAATCGTTCATCCGATTGCGATGAAACTTTGGTGAGTTGTTGTGAGCTCATCCACGAAGTTTTCTATGTATATATACTGGTGAGCTCTGGCATTATGAAATTTGTATGACAAAATTGCAATAGGTGGCACGCGAGCTATTTGAAAACTGAAAGGACCGGGGCTGAATGTATGGAATGCGGGAGGGGGGAGGGGAACTCGGGAGGGGGGTTATTACTAGTTCTAAAATCAATTTATTTACTTGTGTAGAAATCTAATTGTTGTATCAAAGTAGCTAATTTGTTCGCCCAATTAATTGTTGTATGAAAACCGCATTATACAAAAACTCTATAATACCAACTGTTGAATTTCACCTTGAAATAAAAATTTCAAAAATAGAACATGTAAATCTATTTCTTCCTCTATCCCCTACAGTTTTCTTTCTGACTACACAATTTCTCCCGCATTATGGGGCGAAATCATGATTGAATACCCCAGTGGGACCATAAAAAGAATAAAAAATCTCTAGACCGATGATACTGAAAAAAGTTATTTTTAACTTTTAGACACATTCACCAACCCTCTTGAAAGAAATAAAAATTAAATTAAAAATAAGCCAATTATAAACCAACCACGAGTTTACGTACTGTCGACGTTTTGCGTAATTACAAAATTGTAATGTTTTCATTTTTATGAAATACTAGCTGGTTCCCGGCATGCGTTGCTATGCCATTTAATAAAGAAATTGTTTCTCCCTGCGTGTTCTTTCCCATTCGTCCCGTTCTCCTTCCACCTCCACTTCCTCTCCCGCGTGTTCCCACTCCGCCTCCTCCGCCTTCCCTCTCCCCACTCCACACCCCCTTTCCCAGTGAATTCAGTTTTCAAACAGCTCGCGTGCCACCTTTTGCATTTTTTTATACACATTTTATAATGCCAGAGCTCACCGGTAGTTTTATACAAACCTTGTCCTGATAATAACGAACACAACAAAAAAAGAATTATCCAATTTGGTGCAGTCGTTCGGAAGTTATGCGCGTAAATACATTTCGGCGATTCATTTTTATTTATATAGAAGATAGATAGATAGATAGATAGATAGATAGAAGATAGATAGATAGATAGAATAGATAGATAGCGGCTGTTGACTTTTCGTACCGCAGAAAATTAATATTTTTTTCAGAAGTTCTTTGTCAAAAACCACTTTTTTTAATTTATACTAGCTGACCCGGAGAACTACGTACCGCATCAGAATCAATAACTGCTGTGTTAACTTATTAGCTGAATTAAATTCAGTTTTTTTTATTAAATTAAAAATAACACAATAAAGCAAAAATTGATGCGCAACTGTCCGTGTTTTGTTTTTGTCAGTATCAGAGACGCGTTGTACACGGATTTATATTTTTGTGATTTTACTACTTTTCCACTTACTTACGGGAATTACGTTTCATTTTCTTTATACGTGTGAGGGAGAATTATAATAATTATTGTATTTTTCATTTGGAGGGGTGCAGACATACGTTCACCGTTTGTCCCATTTTCGACTGTCGACATTTAGTGTGTAAGAAAGAGGGGCAATATTATGTGTTTAAACACAAAAGCAAAATAAACAACCCTTTGACATTAATTTGACGTTTTTTTAATTTTTGGTATTCACTCGCTATTCAATATTATACCTACTTATCACTGTATCGCTGCAGCTCTTTCAAAAGATGAGAATTCGTTCTATACAAAATGTATGACGAAACGAAATTTCTTGAATTTTATTTTAATTCATGAATTTTTCCGTTGTTTTAATAGCTATTCTGGGCGGAGACAAATCCAACAAACCAAAGATCGTAAAATCGGTCCAGCCGTCCTTGAGTTATAAATAGTGTAACTAACCCGACTTTTTACATATTAAAAATCGTCGACCGGTTTCGGTTGAACTCAACCTTCTTCAGGCCATTAAACATATAAATTTAATTACAGTACAAAGTTAATATTATGAAGTAAACCCAAAAGAAAGAAAGAGCATGTAAGAGAGGGAGAGAACATGCTTGGTGCAGGGGTTGGAGGGGGGGTAAAGGAACGGTGGGGGTTAGACAGGGAGAACGGGAACAACTTCAATATCGGACTGTTGGTTAATTCTAACTTTTTAAAATTTGGCAGGTATTTTTCTTTGATTTTGATATTTGTAATGCTTCTAAATTATTAAGGCGTATTCCAATTTTATTTATATGTATTATTTGGACTTTGGACTGTATTTATATTAATCGTATTGTTTATTGTCGTGAAGAAGGTTGAGTTCAACCGAAACCGGTCGATGAATGTTCCTTAAAATAAAGTGGTTTTAAACAAAGAACTTTTTTAATTCTGTAGGTATAATGTCAAGCCACAAAGTGTTTGCTTACTTCGATATTTTAATAACTTTTTGAAATCTTTTTTTTAATTTCAGCTTATTGAAGCAGTAGTTCTCTAACATATAAAAATGGTTACATTTGAATGTTGAAACAGTTTTTTAAATTTAAATCCTAGGTCCCACGACCAAATAATTTTTGTGTTCAAGAAATAATGTCGATATTTGATCGATTTCACCAACATTAATGAGGAAAAATTGATCGTACTTAAGACAAACAATGTGCCCAAAAATCATTTCGGTCGACGAAATAGATAAAATTTCATTTTTTTTTCTTGAATATAAAAAGACTCATTGAAGATGGAGATAACGCTAATAAATTTAAACGAAAATATGAAAAAGAACAACACTCAGAAAACTAGAACAGTCACAACTGGGATTCGAACTCAGGATCTCTTGTCTCTCTCATAAAATCTCCGATCTCATATTTCACATTCAGAATTAATAATATTATTTTCGACTAATTTTTCCCGTATTTTTGGATGCTCCCTGCATTATAATATGCGAGCCTGAGGTGTGTAAATAACCCCAGACCCTCTGGGCTTAATACCCAAGAAATTATGATTATGAAAAAACTCTACTTAATATATCACAAATGGCACAAAGAGAAACTCCAGGGAATATAACCAATCCACCAACCTTGTTTTTGTAGATCTTGAAGTGTGGAGGCCTCCTTAATGTCATCCAATCAACAATTAAATGCAGTCAATGCAATCCTTGGGTGACTCATAAGTTTTTACAAGAGATGAAATCTGTCAATCAATACACAAACTCATAGTGTTTCACAATGCATGAAAATTTTCCAAAACAAACAGTGTCAGTAATTTTCTTGTTTTAGAATCTACTTTTGAAAAACAATCCATTTCGGTGTCTTTGTTAATTCCAAGGAGTGAGTAAGTACCATGCTTGTGATATATATATTTATTTAAAATTTCGAACAAACAAAAAACATATTGCAATGCGTAACCACTCCCTTTATCACAAAGTTCAAAAAAAATTGGTTTGAAACCTAGATAGTGTCTCGGATAAACATGTCCAATTTTTTTTAAATGGGACACCAATTGACCATTTTATAAAAGTCATCAGCTTATTCCTACGTCTACATTCACAAATTTATTGTTGTAATAGTTGCATGTCCTTTTGGAGATGGTGTTGTACGTATCAATTTGGAACCTACCGATGTACCCAAAACTTATTATGAGGCATTAAGCAAATATAAATTTGGATTATAATGAATTTATTTAATGTTAGCAGAACCCTATATTTGGACACCCACGTGTTATAATTTATTCAATGGTTATTATTTTACATTCGTTACAAAATTAAAAGTTCTATAAAAAACATATAATAAACATAAGGTGAAGCACTACTAAGCAATGCAAATGCAATTTTGGTTTGAAAATTGGAACGCAAAAGCCTCGATTACATTGAGCGAGTTTACAAGATACTGGCTGGCGTATTCACTATCTGCTAGTGAACTCGCTCAGTATAATCATATTTAGCTAACTAGCAGATTTTACACTGAAGGGCCCGCAACCCGGATTTCTACCGATTTATTACATATTTCCCTTAAACACGGCAAGTTTTAAAGATCTTAAAAAAACATGTTATTCTTGAAGATAATATTTAGACTTTGCCCGCGCCGAAACGCGAATTATATAAAATTCCCTCGATAGAAAAAAATCGCAAAGAATGCTCCAAAAATTATTAACACGTTTGTTTCAGTTATTTTACAAGTTATATGTATGAAAAAATTCACAGTGTTTCTTTAAATGCTGTTTAACCCTTAACCGGAATCGTGGGTCCATTTGGAACCGACAAAAACAAAAAAACCGTTTATTTTTTAAACGCGCGCAGTTACGCTTTTGCGCGCCAATCTAATCTCATTACGTCGCGAGACGCGGCGGGCACCAGACGCGTGGTGCTTACAATTTACTGGAAGTGGAGGTAACGAACTATCGAGGGTCCGGTTGGACCCACGATTCCAAGTACGTAACTTTTATTATTGATGAAAACAGTGGAAAACCGGATATAATTCTATTTTACAATAGTACAAAAGGAGGTGTTGATGCACTAGATCAAAAATGCGCTAATTATTCAGTTTCCAGAAGAACTTCATTTTTCTATTTCCATAGACTTGAAGAACTGAATTGATAATTTCCTAAAGCCAGCTTTAGATGCACCGCAAAATGACATGGGTCAAGAAAAAGAAACTTGCACTAAAAGTGGTGCACGAAAAAGAGGAATATGTTATTTATGTGCTTCTAAGACTGACAATAAACAATCACAGAAGTGTGAAAAATGCTGCAACTATATATGTAAGATTCACGTACAAAAAAGGATATTGTGTAGCAAGGGCCTTACATAAAATGATAAAAAGACTGAGATTTTTAAAATTTTTTCATACCTCACCATTTTTTTTTGTTTTTGAATGATCTCATAAAGAATGTTTGTTTTTGTTAATGGGAAGAGACGTAAAACCCTGTACTTTGATTAGTTTTTTAATGTTTTTTTTTTGTTATTATAACTTTACATGTCAAAAAAGAGACTGATAAAAACTTGTGCTAAACTTGGTTTCTAAGAAGATAAGCCAAAAAGATGTATAATTTAAAAATGTTGATTAATAAAACTACCTTACATACTACAAACAATTAGTTTCAATACATCTATAACCCATTTAATGGTTAATAACGTCTATATTACAAAAAAACTTTATTTTAATTAGCGGGTCTATTTGGACCCGCGATTCCAGTAACGTTGACCGAAATAGCGATTCCGGTTAAGGGTTAAGATAATGCCCGCAAGATTTTTGCTCTATTTTAAACGAGTCGTGTTTTATTAAACATTTTCGCAATTTTCGCATCGATTTTGTCGCTGTAAATGTTAGCGCTCTCCTCTAACATTCGTAATTTCGTATCTCTCCATCTTCTTCTTTTCGGGCACGGTTGCAGAGCCTGAAGGAGTTTACTAGCAGATAGTGGATACGCCGGCTAGTAGCTTGTAAACTCGCCTGTAATCGAGGTTTAAGAAATATTTTAGATATTTTAATAAAATACTAATTACTGCTAGTAGAACACATATTTTCCTTTGAAATAATCGAGTATTTTTGTGATTAGTCTTTTTACAGCCCAGTATAAAATAAAGCATCCGAACTATGAAAACTGCCTTAAAGTTCAATATCTCCTACTTACGAAACTGTTCGGTTATGGTTTTAACGTATAATGTGGAAAATTAAATTTCACTTTAGCTCAGGCAAAATATTAAAAACATTTAAATATTTTGCCTGAGCTTCGCAAAATAAAGTACAACACGCTCTTCAGAGATTTTTTTCTTGGGTAAATCAAAACAGGCGGCTGGTATTAAACGGGAACTTAAACATTGTCGCCATCTACATAAGAGTCGTTCAATTTCTATATCCGCTATATCAACTTTCACTGATTCGGAGAAAACCGCAAAAAACTGTCACATCTCTAGCGAAAATAAGAAATTGCATTTTATTTTTTATGTAATGAATTGGAGTAATATACATTTGAAAAGTGTTCATTTTTCAATATATGTCTAGAAATATTTAAGTAATTTCAATAAATAAAATGGATATAGCTGATTTGGATACTCACTTCGTGATTTATATGGAATATAGAGGCTTTTGAAACTCAACTGACCTAAGGGGCGTGTTTCTACACCTGCCATCTTGGCAAAATACCTGCTCGTGATTGGTTGAATTCTGACATAGCGGGTTTTGATAGTAACTTCTTGAATGATATAGCGGGTTTTGTTTCTCACTCGCAGTTTTAACATGTTTTTTGGTCGTGATGAGGGAGGTTTTGATACTCAATTTTAAGTTCATCTTGTTCCTCACAAAAATGTGAACAAGATGTCATACTCAGATTATTTTATCAAAAAATTGTATATAGCGGGTATTGAAATTATAGGACTCATAAGGAGTGATAAAGGCCTGACCCAGAATTTTACACGACGTGGTGCATCGCCTCAATATAAACCCAAGGCGTGATTCCATGTTTTTGGAGCCGGTCCAAACCCTCGCTGAATGTATTTTCCACTTGAATAATATTTATCATCTCTGGCCATTAGCAAGATGCACATAGTGTCGAAATCCATAGAACATGCAATGCACTCTAACTGCGCACTTGTGTAGCTATCAATCAGTTGTATGTTCTTCTTTAGAAACATCCGTGATTTCCTCAACATGAACGACATTAAAAAGGAATACTTAGCTTCGCGTCAATCATAAATAGAATAACCGGATGGGGATCTCTAAAGCACTTCCACAGAGCGGCTCAATATAGCCTTAAAAGCAGTATGTCACAATTCTGAAAGTTTTGATTAAAACACTCATAGGCAATTTTTCAATATACAAAATCTTTATTCAAAAAACATTTTATTTAAACTAAAACAAAACATGCTTATCTGAATACCCCACTGTCCCATGTCACATTTCATACCATGAAATGTGAAAATTATAAAGCCAATTATAATTTTTTAATGCCAATTGTAACCAATTCAAACAAAAAATAACAAAAACTTAAATGCCAATTCGAAACTAAAGTAAAAATACGGCCATGAGGAAATAGAGATAATCATCTTGCAAACATCATAAAGACAATGTAAAGACAACTAGAGACTAAATACAAAAATATCAAAAAGTACAGGTCACTTCCGACCAGGAAACCCTAGTGAGGACTAGGGTTTCCTGTGAGTCAAAACTGTGTCATTATTTTACATAGGTACAGGTCATGCACAAACTTTGCCATGGTGGCTAATACACAATCAACAATAACTACATAATAAATAAATAGCAATTATTACGGTGAAATGTGAATAACAATAGATAACTACAAAATAAATAAATAACAATTACTACGGTGAAATATGAATAACAATAACTAGATAATAAATAAATAACAATTACTACGGTGAAATATGAATAACAATAACTACATAATAAATAAATAACAATTACTACGGTGAAATATGAATAACAATAACTACATAATAAATAAATAACAATTACTACGGTGAAATATGAATAACAATAACTACAAAACAAATAAATAACAAGTAGGTACTACGGTGAAATGTGAATAACAATAGCCACATAATAAATAAATAACAATTACTAAGGTGAAAGACCAGCATTTTGTATCCATACGTTGGTTGAACTGACAATAGTCGTATCTGAAAAGCTAGGTAAACTCTCACTTCTTCCCCACCATCTCTTTCCCTTCAACCTAACATTACCCCAATTTGGGATGCCATTGTTCCACTGGCTCCGGACAGTCAACACAAAATATACATCAATACGTCATTTTAGGATCGATAGACTCTCACCATCTCAAAATACTGAAACACTAAACACATTCTTGAAGTTCTTTCGTCAGGCACTTAAGCCGTGATGGATATAATCACATGTTTGAATGAACACTCTTACTTCCATGTGTGGGATTGACCCACTTAGATTAGTGGGAAATCGCGATTATTGGTCCATAGTGCATTCCCATTCCCTTTAGTGGCTACCGGTAATCCCACCGAGTATGGCAATTTGGCCAGGATGTGAGATTAGTCCAGAGGGCCGTAACTACCAATTGTCTCGAATAATGTTATGCCGTTAATCGCGATTACATATTACGTAGATTAGTGATGCTGTTAAGCTACTACTAATAACAGCAATTGAGTATTGGACATTTTTGATAGGAACATAGTAAGATTCTTAGACGAATCTTTGAAAAGTAAGTATTGTTTAAAGACATGTCAAGAGCTACATGTATCCCTATTACAGGGATGACTCCATCAGGCAGGACATGTTATAAAGGAAGAACGATAACCAACCAGCGAAGAGAATTCTATCGTAAAGGACGAAGAAATGCTGGAAGACTTAAACATAGGTTAATTCGAAGTGAAAATTATGTTCTTGGTAATAATTAGCAGTTAGTAGACAGCAAAAGACCAGGAGGTGATTCTTCGAAGCGACCAAAAAAAAAACAACACTCCAAGTAACCCTAGACCAGGGGTCGGCAGACCGCGGCTCTTTTGGTAAGCATTTACACAGCGGCTCTTTAACTACAGTTTCAACTCCACTCCGCAGCCTCGTCAGAGCTCTTATTGACGGCAACCGGTGACAGTCCGTTTTTTACAAGAGACTATCGTGTTTTATAAAGGTTGGATTAAACCAAACGAGCATAGAGCTAGAGCGGGAACACGGGCGTTTTTCTTGATCTTTATTGTAAATGGTAATTAGTTTTCACCATTTACACCAAAAGAATACCAACGAACAAGAACATCACGAAATAAATGCTCCACGGATGTTTATATTAAGCGAGCGAATGCTCATTGCCCATTCGTCAACAATCAGTGGTACTGTTCACTACGATAATATGTCTGACGCTGAGAGCGATATTGTAATTTCAAGTGCTGTATTTATTGTTACGACTCATTTATCGTAAAAGAAATGAACGATGGGCTTAATTTCGGTTTACGGAAGGTCTTCCAAAATAATAAAACTTTTTTTTTTATACTAACTATTGGCTGGAGAATCCGAATCCGAAAGAATTTTTTTTCGGAAAGCAATATTAACAAAGTTACACGACTTTAAAATTTTCTATACGCATACATGAAAATCGACATATTGGAAGTATTATGACAGTTTAAAGTCATAGAAACAGCCACATAAAATTAAGTGTTGCCATATCAATAACTAACTTAAGTAATTATTTTTTATAAATTTTACTCACTTTTGGCGTAAACGCTAAACTACTTGAAAACAGGGATATTTTTTTAAATTGACGCGAGCAGGCGGTATAAAGGGGCACAAACCATGTGACACAAACCTAGCGTAGCCGTTAAACTACTTGAAAACGTAGGCTGTTTTTTAAAATTGACGCGAGCAGGCGGTATAAAGGGGCACAAACCATGTTACACAAACCTAGCGTTAGGTTAGGTTAGGTTAGGTTAGGTTAGGTTAGGGACGCGAGCAGGCGGTATAAAGGGGCACAAACCATGTTACACAAACCTAGCGTAGCCGCTAAACTACTTGAAAACAGGGATGTTTTTTTGCCGTGACGCGAGCAGGCGGTATAAAGGGGCACAAACCATGTTACACAAACCTAGCGTTAGGTTAGGTTAGGTTAGGTTAGGTTAGGGACGCGAGCAGGCGGTATAAAGCGGCACAAACCATGTTACACAAACCTAGCGTTAGGTTAGGTTACGCATTTTTAAGACTACGAATTTTCATACTTCGTCGATTTATAAGGTATGTTTGATGATATTATTGCATGGTAACATTTAATTTTGTGTGGTAAAACATTTTTCTAGTTTATCTATGACTTTAAACTGTCATAATACTTCCAATATGTCGATTTTCATGTGTGCCTATAGAAAATTTTAAAGTCGTGTAACTTTGTTAATATTGCTTTCCGAAAAAAAATTCTTTCAGTTTTGGATTTTCCGGCCCATAATTAGTATAAAAAAAAAAAAAAAATTATTTTGGAAGACCTTCCGTAAACCGAAATTATTCCTGAACGATGTTACCTGTTCAGTGGGTGACAAATTTAATTAAAATAAGAACTCTAGAAAATGTAGGAGATACTATGACAGATGACAGATATGCAACGACAAGAAGAAAACGTTCTAGACAACTGTTTGGGCGTACTTGAGGCGTTTACTTCAAACGAACGAGCATTCTATTAAATTTCGGCTAACACACTCGGAGCACCGCTAGAAAGCTTTATAACTATATACATTACCAAGATAATTTGCAAGAGTAAACTAGAATGAGCATTTGTTCGTTTGGTTTAATCCCACCCGATAAGTATAAATGTTTGTACAAGCACCGAACATCCACCACTACTAACACTATCACATTCACTCATCAACTTGCATAGAAGGTCGCATTTTTGAATATTTTGGAACCTAACTGCCTAAAGAAAGTTTTAAAAAAGAATTAGCATTGAGAGAGTAACGTCTCTTTGGATGAATTGGATAGATATCAATTTAGCACGTGCAGCAAATATTGTGCCCAAAATATCTGTGCTGTAACATTGCGTGCACCGAAATAAAATGTTAAAAATATCGTCGTAATGAAATACCTCTGTACCGACATGATGTTTTATTCGACATAAATATAGAGAAATAAATAATAAACTAGCAAGTAGCAGTAGTAAATTCTCGATTAAATGCTGGCAGCTACCCAAATGATATAGCCGACATTGATAAATGAATAAATTTGACGTAAAGACAACCCATTTTTCAACATAACTATTAAGAAATTCAGTTGAGTGAATGTCCAGTGCTTTTTTCTTCATACGTGGACGTTGAAAGTTTAATGTAGATAATTACTACAAGCTTATAATATATGAAGTGTTTTCTGGGAATCGTATAGAAAATAGCAATTACAGTTGTTGAGATGTTAATGTGATGTGCATAATATATATATTTTTTTTAATGTGAGGATTAGGGTTATTGAGATGTTGAACATGATTTTTATGATTATATTCACAAATTAAAATAAGTCAGTGCAAAAATTCTGGAATGTATCTATAAAACATTCAACACCCCACGAGATGTAGACATTCTCAATTACCTATAACTTGAAAACATACAAAATCAAAATTGGTAAAACTATCCATCTCTTGATGCAAATTTTTTAGATGTTTGGTATTAATTATTACTAAGTTCACTGTTCTGATAGTTTTCTTCTTCTATTTTTTATTTTCTGTTTTGTTTTTGTTTACATTGTAGATACATTGACAAAAATATCTATAAGTGAGTACACGTGGACAGTGGAAATTAGAAATGCTGTTGGCCTAAATTTATCTCACCAAGGGGGGGAGGGGAGGGGTCTAGATTGCTCACGTAAGTAATGTACGCCCCCAAAGGACAATAGATCCAAAAATGAGTTAATTATGTAAGTTTTACCGTTTTTTTTTCTCTTTCGATCTGCGTCGTCGCAATATTTCTAGAAAAATAAGTGCGGCAAGCATTTCAAGATGATTTTTATTCTGAAAAATTAAAAATAAATAAAATTTTGTTATTAATGGCCCGCAACCCGGATTTGTACCGATTTATTATATATTTCCTTTAAACACGGTAAGTTTTAAAGCTCTTAAAAAATATATGCTATTCTTGAAGATAATATCTAGACTTTGCCCGCGCCGAAACGCAAATTATATAAAATTCCCTCGATAGAAAAGAATTGCAAAGTATGCTCCAAAAATTATTATTAACACGTTTGTTTCAGTTATTTTACAAGTTATATGTATGAAAAAAATCACAGTGTTTCTTTAAAAGCTGCTTAAAATAATGCCCGCGAGATTTTTGCTCTATTTTAAACGAGTCGTGTTTTATTAAACATTTTCGCAATTTTCGCATCGATTTTGTCGATGTAAATGTTAGCGCTCTCCTCTAACATTCGTGATTTCGTAACTCTCAATCTTCTTCTTTTCGGGCCCGGTTGCAAAGCCTTAAAGAAACTTACAAAAAATGTTAAGTGTGGTGAACGTATGTCTTGCGGTATGAAAGAGACATGCGTGTATGAGTGAGACAGCATGAGGAACGTATAAAAGGGTGTGATTGCTGTCTACCGTCCTCTTTGGATTATCGCTTCGTAAGAAGCACTACCTGTACCATATCTCGGAATAAACTCGCTAAGTCTACCTACGAGTATTTATTGTTCAATCTCCCTGAACTGAGAGCACAATATAGAGGAATCTGGATCCATACAAAGGAGTCCAGAAAGTAATGTTGATACCGGCCACGGTCATCACATTTGGCGCAGCCGATAAAGGAACGAGAAGCAGCCAAAATCACATTTGGCGCAGCCTATAAAGGAAGAAGATTTACGCAGCAGCCAAAATCACATTTGGCAGCAAACATCACGAGATTGAGGCTACAGTGGACAATAGGTGATCAGGCAGCATCAGGCCAGATCACATTCAGGAAGAGCAAGAGCAGCAGAAATTGGCATCCGAGAAATAGCAAGGCGCTGGATAGGTTTATTCAGTGCCGAGAACCTGGAGGAGCATACACGTAAGGCGTGGATGGAGAAGTCCGGGTCTTCAGGAGAAGATCAGAGACCAGGTGCAGACCTCACGGAAGGCGTGCCGGCGCATTAGAAGGACGACCAGGGTTCAGGAGCCAGGAGACGGTCCGCGGAAGGGCGAGATCGGAGCAGCAGCATCAAGTCAACAGAGTCGTGAGTTGAGTGCTGTTTGTAAAATTTTCTGTTTTTATTGATTGTATCTGTGTGAAGATGGAAGGGGGAGAACTGCCCAGGTTTTGTCATTTGAGGGACAAACTGGAGACGTTCGTGTTGCAATACGAACAGTTCATCCTCGTCAATGATGACAAGTTAAATTCGGTAGAAAAAAAGAGAGCGGTTTTAATATCTCATTTACACACAGAGACAATAGATTTATTGATTGATTTGTGTTTTCCTAAAAAAATTACAGATATTACGGTCGAAAATTTATTGTTATTACTAGAGAATCATGTAGGTATCAAACGAAATGTTTTCAAAGAGCGCGAAATTTTTTTTGCTACGAAACAAAAAAGTTCAGAATCGGTTAATGATTATATAGCACGGTTAAGAAATCTCGTTAGATTTTGCAAATTCGAGGACAGACTTGAATATAATTTAAAAGATGTTTTTGTCACCGGTCTTCGAGTGGGGCGTATTAAGGAGAAATTATTTGTAGAGGCTGAAAACTTTTCATTAAAAAAGGTTATAGAATGTGCTATTGCTATGGATTCATTCGAGGTAATGAATAAGCAAATTAAAACGGAAAGTGTTGATTTAGTAAATAAATTTAAAAATACATCGAACAATTTGTCACAAAAACAAAATTCGGTAGGTAAACATTTTTTTAGAACTTCGGACAAGAATGTTACATCGTACAGAGCGAGGTCAGCGGACCGAACAAAGTGTAAACATTGCGGGAATTATCACGATTCAGTAAACTGTAAATTTAAAGACGTGTTTTGTTATAAATGCAGAGTGAAAGGGCATATTGGGAAGATATGTCGCGGTTTAAAATATAATAACATTTCTTCAGTGTTCGTAAATACGCAGGAACATAAAAACATGTTGCGGATAAACGCAGTATATTGTGAACCAATATTGTGCAAAGTTTTAGTGAATAATGTGGAACTAAACGGTTTATTGGACACAGGGGCGGCAATTTCGATTTTAACGGACGAAGATTATGTTAAACATTTCAAACATTTGATGTTAAAACCAAAGGATTTAACCTTAATGGGTTACGCTAACTGTAAGTTAAATTTATTGGGTTGTATCTTATTAACAGTTGAATTTAACGGTTATAGGGAAATGTTAGAATTTTGCGTAGTAAAACAGGGAACAATTACGGTTCTAGGGCGTGATTTCATTAAAAAGTTTAATATTGGATTTACGGGCTTAAAATCTACTTTATCCCAGGAGGGAAGTGAAAATGTTTCTCACAATATGGTTGAGAATAATACTAGTGTAATTGATAATTTAATTCGGAAATTCCCGGAGGTTTTTTCGGAGAAACTGGGTAAATTCAATAAATATAAAGTGCATTTGAAATTAAAAGAGAATGCGGAACCGAAATTCTGCAATCCGAGAAATATACCGTTTGCCTTAAAAGCAAAGGTTGAAGCGGAATTGGGCCGGTTACAATCGGAAGGTATTTTAGTTCCGGTAAACTATAGTAAGTTTGCGTCACCAATCGTTCCAATAGAAAAAAATAATGGGGAAATAAATGAACAATCAATTTCAGCCCAGGAGGGTAGTGAAATTTTTTCTCATAGTGTTTTTGAGAATGATAGAAGTGATTTACAATCAATTTCATCCCAGGAGGGTAGTGAAATTTTTTCTCATAGTGGTTTTGATGATGATAGAAGTGATTTACAATCAATTTCATCCCAGGAGGGTAGTGAAATTTTTTCTCATAGTGTATTTGAGAGTGGTAGAAGTAAAGTGAATAAAAAAATTCGAAAATTCCAGGAGGTTTTTTCGGAGAAAGCGGGTAGTTTTAATAAAAGTAAAGTGCAATTAGAATTAATTGGGAATGAGGAACCAGTTCACGTAGAGAATGACTTGGATACTCAAATTCTAAGTTTATTTAAAAATAACAGAGATTTACCTATAACGGAAGAAATATGGAGTAGGGTGCATATTGATTATGCGGGCCCAGTTGCAAATAAATATTTTCTTGTAATTATTGACTCAACCTCAAAATGGTTAGACTGTGTAGAAGTAAAGTCTCCAAATTCGTATAACACTATTAAAATATTAAAGGGTTTATTTAGTTATTTCGGGAGTGTACAGACAATAGTTTCAGATAATGGAGCCGCTTTCATGTCAGCGGACTTCAAAGAGTTTTGTGAGATGAATAACATCAAACATTTAACGACTCCGGTAAATCATCCACAATCAAATGGTCTAGCAGAAAACGCGGTTCGAACGTGTAAAATTTTTTTTAAAAAAATGATGATAAGAAATAAGTTTCAGTCAGGTTATGAGGAAAAATTAGGAAATTTTTTAATTGATTACAGAAATGCACCACACTGTACAACTGGCTTAGAACCTGCAGTTGTAATGTTTGGAAGGAAACTAAGGTCAAACTTAAACAGTTTTGTACCGAGAGGGGGGAGAGATAAGGATAATAGAATTAAGAAAGAAACAAAAATTAAAATGTCTAAATGTCAGGAAAATCAAAAATATTATTATAAAAGAAATAATAAAGAATCGGTGGGTTTTTCGATTAATCAAAAGGTAATGGTTAGAGATTTCAGAGACCAAAACAATGATAAATGGGTACCAGGGAAAGTGTATAAACAATTAGGAAAAAAACTTTATATAATTGAGGTAAATTTAAATGGTAAAATTATGTTTTGGAAAAGGCATTTTGATCAGTTGTCTAAATTATGTGTGTCATGGGAAAAGAAACACAGCAATCCTTATGTCGCGTCTGAGACGAAGAGACTGTCGTATGATGAATATGATGTCTCCAGCTTTGGCCTGGATGACAGTCTAATGGGTTTTTCTCCTTCTCATTCCAGCCCCAGTGATCCAGTGGCGTCAACGTCGGGAAATTGGAAGGACCGACTACGACCACGAACACACAGATGAGTCAATGAAGGCAGCACTCAGCTCTCGACTCAACATGAATTACTTACATTGTAAATATTGGAATATTTTATGTATTGTAAAAAATTATCAGTTCATGTTGTGTAACTGTCTTCGGATTTAAGTGTGGAGGGATGTGGTGAACGTATGTAGACATGCGTGTTTGAGTGAGACAGCATGAGGAACGTATAAAAGGGTGTGATTGCTGTCTACCGTCCTCTTTGGATTATCGCTTCGTAAGAAGCACTACCTGTACCATATCTCGGAATAAACTCGCTAAGTCTACCTACGAGTATTTATTGTTCAATCTCCCTGAACTGAGAGCACAATATAGAGGAATCTGGATCCATACAAAGGAGTCCAGAAAGTAATGTTGATACCGGCCACGGTCATCACATTAAGTATTCTAAAAAATCTATCAAATGCTTTTTTATAATAAAATTTCACATTACCGGTCTATAAAAACAGGAGATATATTATTATGTCTATTAAAAAAAAATTCTTTTCGGTCTCCTGAACAATTAATATTTTGTCGTTTACAGTATTGTAAATTTCCGTAATCGTTATGCATAATTATTTGTTTGGAAATTTAGATAATCACTGGAACTTAACTGGTCCATCATATATTGATTTTATTTTATAACTAAATGTTTGTTTTGTAAACATAATAAAATAGAATATTCTTTTAGATAAGATCTTAAATACCTTATGTCCATAACAAAAAGCTCAATGGTTCTACGTCGAGTGTCCATTTTGCCAATTTTATAGGAAGCCAGTAAACAGTTTTCAAAAATAATTTAACAGCATCTTAAGGAATTGTGAAGTAGGACTAATTTTTGAAAAGTTCTTTCCATGACGAAACATGTTAGAGAACCATGTTGTTTACGGTCTCTTTACATCTTTGTAGATTAATCTAAGAAAATTAATAATAGCCTCCGTAGTCGAGGGGTAAAGGCTCTTGACTCGCAATCCGAAGGTCGCGGGATCGAATTCCATGGTGGGCAAATAAATTTTATTTGATTAATTTGTGTTATTTCACAATTAATTCATTTAAAAACAATGTACCTATACAGTAATGGAAGATACTCTCAGTATCACCGTGATGTAAGACCACCATTCAGAATTGAAACTTTGCTTGAAATGGTTGCGTGTTTAGTGACCAGATCTGAATAGCCAGGTACTTCCCCAATCCCCACCCCACTATCCTCAGCCTTACAACATACCCTAATTGGGGATGCCATAGTCACACTGGCTCTAAACGGGAGTAGCTGGGCCTCTTGTGAGGTATTCACAATAAAAAAAATAAAAAAGCTTCCTTAATCAAAGAGACAAGGCTCTTGCGTTTGGTGAAGAAATTCTCGTTCAAAAAATACAATTAAGTACCTCAGTAAGTAATATTTATATATTGTAAATAAATAGCAAGAAAATAAATGAGACAATCGTCAGAATTTATTGATTACAGAAAAATCACACCGTAAAACAAAGATTTTTTACATTTTTTTTTTCCAAATGTCTTTTACAACCAAAACTTTTTTCGTTTTCTGTGGTTTGAACCTTCCTACCTGGTGATCGGAATCACCGCGCTAACGACCGGACCACATGCTCCCAGTTGATTGTTAAGGATTGATAGGATAGCTTTCGGTAACTTCTCATCCTTCCCAAGGACAACTGCAGATCGCTTTCGCACAAACAATCGTTGAGTTGAATATATTCAGAACACTTAGTTATTGAGAAATGTTACTTATTCGTTGGCGATTAGAAGTAACCAAAAGTTACCCGATTAATTTTTTTCCTGTATTAAGTGCATTAATTTCCTCAAATTCCGAAAAAACGCGTGTATGTCCACGTGTGTGTGCTAACGCACATATAACCAAGTCGAATGTTGGGTCCTTACATATGAAATTGGCGTTTTGTATGGGAGGAACATAAAGTCGATTTTTTTTAAATATAATTTATTTATATTTTTTAATGTAGCTGTCACTTTGTGGGTGTGATTTACGCATTATATAAGTTCAACATATCTATGGATAACTAAAACAAACAGTTGATTCTGACAGCTCCTAATCTAAAAATAAAGTTTATGATATTTAAACAAATTTACGTGTAATCATATTTGAAACTCATAAACCAGTGATACAGTGTACTTGTTAGTGCAAAATAATTTGTGTGGGACAGTGTATTAACTTTATATCTTGATTCAAAATTTTTCACAAAACAACAAATCATTGTCATAAAGTCACAGACAATTTATTTTTCAAATTTGTGAAAAAGTCAAGTTTTGTCTATGCAATAAAGTCTCAACAATAAACAAAACAGTGTTGACAGAATTAATTTTTGTAAGGGGCATTTCTGAACAAAGATTTTAGTGATGTCTAGCACTCGAAGCAAAAACCAAATTTCTGATGAAAAAATAAGCATGGACAAATTTATCGAATATATAGATAAAAAATTTGAAACTTTGAAGAGGGACATTTTTATCAAAATTGAATCTCAGACCACAGAAACAACAAAAAGCATTGAATTTATAAGTGCTCAATATGATGAAATTCTAAAAAAAATTGATGTTACAAATAATTTAAACCAAGTTATACAAACTGATTTCGAAAATATTAAAAAAGATATGAATGAAAAAAATAATATAATAAAAAAACTTGAAATTAGACTCGCTGATATTGAAACCATGTATAAATGTAATTCTTTAGAAATAGCTGGGATTCCCCAAAAAATAAGAGAACAACCAATTGAAATCATAAGGAAGGTTGCTGCAGCAGCTGGGATAACTATAAAACATACAGATATTACTGAAGTCATCCGAGTCCCAGACAGGAGAAATGGCGCTCCACCCAAACTTCTTGTCACCTTTTCTGAGAAAAGACAAAGAGATTCACTCCTTGATAAAAAGAAAGAAATAAACTATGAAGAAATTAAGGATCTGTCGACCTCTCAAATCTTCATCGGGGATGAACTAAGCCCGTATCATAAAGAAATACTATGGAAAACAAAACAATTAGCCATAGAAAAAAAATACCAATATGTGTGGTACAAAAATGGTAAAGTTATGTTACGTAAAAAACATGAAGATAAAATAATCTACATTAAGCACCTTGATGATATGGTGAAAATAATTTAGTAACTAATATAAAAACATAATTAATTTAGATGGCAAAAATGGATAACACAATAACAACAAACTTACCTAACTTATCATCCATAAGAAATAATTTTAACATAATGCATCAAAACATTAGAAGTATTAATAAAAACTTTGACGAACTACAAATATTGATAAAAAGTTTAAATCTAAACTGGGATATAATTATTCTTACTGAATGTTGGTTAACTGATAAGTACTATCCCCTACAAATCGATAAATATGTTCCTTACTCTACAATTATGAATTATACAAAAAATGATGGTGTCATTGTATATATTAAAGAAGATATTGAAGCTGATGTCAGAGAGATCGGTATTAATAATGCAAACTGTCTAAGGATATCAATCGGCAATGATACAACAATACTCGCAATTTACAGATCTCCATCTACAAAAAATCTGGAGCCATTTCTAAACTCCTTATCCTGTGAACTGAGTTTACTAAAAAACACTAAAGATGTATTTATTATCGGTGATATAAATATTGATATCCTTGAAAATGGCCACCCAAAAAAATATGATTACATGCAGACACTTGCATACCATGGATTTGAAAGCCTAATTGAGGAACCTACACGTGTATTTAATGATAGCAAAACTTGCATTGATCATATCTTTAGTAAAACTAATAAAAAAACTCAAGCCATTATTTATACTACCACATTGACAGACCATTACACAATAATTCTATCTATAACAAAAAATAACTCTTATGTAAACCAAAATACGAAATCACTCCTAACGAAGTCTGAAACAAATTGGGAAAACGTCAAAAGGGAGTTATCAATGAATGACTGGACCGCCCTTCTGGAAAAAGATGATACTGATACTGCTTGGAGTTATTTTGTAGAAATTATACAGCACAGTATTCTATCTAACACCAAAACCACAGATAAAAAGGTATCTCATAAAAATATTCACATTAAACCATGGATCAGTCAAAATATTATAAACTCAATCAGAAAAAGAGATGAACTGCACAGAAAAGTAAAAATCAACCCTTATGATGTCCATACACTTCGATTCTACAAAAGATATCGTAATACATGTAAAAATGTAATTCGTTATGCTAAAGAAACATTCTATAAAAACAAAATCGATGAATGCAATAATGATTCCAGTAAACTCTGGCAGATCATTAATGAAATTACAAATACTAAAGCATCGCATAAAGACAAAAACATTAAAGAATTAAACATTGATGAGATTCCCACATCTTTTACGAAACACCCAGACAAACTTCTTGACTTTATAAACAACTACTTTTGTAATATAGGCTCTAACCTTGCAAATAAAATTAAACAAAACTCTACTACTGTTGAAAACACAATGAGAAATGATGATGTAAATCATGAAAACAGCCTCAATATAGTCAAGATAACAAGTGACGAAATAAGAAATATTATAACCTCCTTAAACACAAATACCTCATCGGGAAATGAACTGATATCAAGCAAATCAATTAAATACCTACAAAATGAGTTAATTCAACCACTGACATACCTTGTAAATCTATCAATATCTAAAGGTGTTTTTCCCGCTTGTCTTAAAATTGCTACGATCATACCATTATATAAAAATGGTCCCAAAAATGATATTTCAAATTATCGACCAATTAGTATTTTAACTCCTCTATCGAAAATATTGGAAAAAGTAATAAAAAAACAAGTTCTTACATTTTTGGATACCAATAAAGTATTATCACCTACGCAGTATGGTTTTAGGAAAAACCTGGGTACTGGTGATGCTATAGCTAATGTAACTAATACAATTATTAGAAAGCTGGATGAAGGCAAAAAATGCTTAGCAGTTTTCATTGATCTTCAAAAAGCTTTCGATACAATTGATCATAAAATACTGTACTTAAAACTAAAAAAAAATGGAATAACTGAAACAACTCTAAACCTACTTAGAAGTTATTTAACTGGAAGAGAACAAATTGTACAAATTGGTAAAAAAAAGAGCAAATCTCTTCCAATTAAATTCGGGGTCCCCCAGGGAAGCGTATTAGGACCAATACTATTTCTCATATATATAAATGACCTTATGAATCTTCCCATAAATGGACACATAATGAGCTTTGCAGATGACACTGTTATTATATTCCACGAACAAGATTGGACAAGAACTTACAAAGAGGCGGAACATGGCCTGGCTGTACTTCAAAACTGGCTAAAAGTAAACTCCCTTACATTAAATGTAAATAAAACTAAATATCTCACTTTCTCCAAAAACAAAAGAGGACAACCAATGAATGTGCATACCCTCAAATTACATGAATGTCAAAATACTTTTCCACAATGTTCCTGCCCGTCTATATCCCAAACAAAAAGTATTAAATATCTTGGGATTGAAATTGATGAAAATCTACAGTGGAATTCACACATTGATCTTACCTCAAAAAAGCTAAAAAACTCATCTACTTCTTCAAAAAATTAAGAAACATCTTGTCGATGAGGGATCTAAAGAGAGTATATTATGCTTTATGCCACTCTCTATTGGAATATGGAGTAATAGGATGGGGCTCAGCAGCATCTAATCACTTAAAACAACTTAAGATAACTCAGAATTGCATCATAAAGACCATTCTAAAGGTCCCTATAAGGACGTCAACAACAGAAATTTTTAAACAGTTTGATGTTTCAAGCATACAGAAAATCTATGCCAAAAACATTCTAGTACATCACCACAAAAACGACCCAGAGAAAGAAACCTCACATGCTCATAAAACCAGAGCCAAACAAACAGACACACTTAATATACCAAAGTGTAACTCCTCATTTGGTCAAAGAAGTTCTGAATTTTTAGCAGTAAAGTTATATAACAAACTCCCACTTAGTATCAAACAATTTAAAACAAAAAATAGCTACATTATGGACATTAAATGTTGGCTGAAGGAACTACCGGAAAATGACCTTACTAGTATACTTAAAACATCATAGAAGTTTCTGGAAAACTCTATCCAAACAAGTTAAACCATAGAAGTCGCTGAAAAACTTATCCAAAGCATAGTCCCCCTCAGCACAGGATCTCCTAGTGAGGAGGACTTCGAATATATTTATATTTTACATATACATCTAACATGTTTCATATAAAAATGTAAAAAATATTATATAGTTACTAAATAAAAAAAAAAAAAAAAAAAAATAGGTGGTTTATACAAAGTTGTATTGTTTCTTTTTATAATATATTTATTTAATCAAAGTATGTACCATTGATATCTATGCACTGTTACGATACACAAATACGCCCCTGCAAATTACTCGGCCCCTCCTCCCAAGTTGTAGCGCACGCCACTGCGCAAACTACAGTTTCACTCCCTCTCCGCTAGCTTGCCGGCGCGCTATCGGCGGCGGAACCCAAGCCACCGTCGGTAGCGAGCCACCAACCGCCACTTCCCTGCAACTCAGGCGGGTATAACTCCGATCCAAAAAGTGAACCGAATCTTTGGTGATATCATAAGTCCGCTTCGATTTGTTTATGGTCCCCAGCTACTGCCTCCACCAATAGGAATCTTGGATTTTTGTTGCATTTTTCTGATTTATTTTCGTTTGACATTTACAATGCATTCACATTTCCGACGCAATAAGATGGCAATAAGTGTGAATATGGATTTGGGGATTCGCGATCGAATGAAAAATGGAAGAACAGGACCCGTAATTGGAACAAAATTACAGGTGGGAAACTTCCTTTGGTTGATATTTCAGTGTTCCTAAAGTAGGTATGTTATTTAAGTTGTATTTTAATCGTGTTGTACATGTTTCCGTTTTCAGAACATATTTATCCACCCGGAATCTAATAAGTAATTGACGCAGTCGAACATCACGATTACATCTTAAAAAGGTATTGGTACATGTTTTCTATATTGCATCGACCTATCTCATTAATTTAATCTTCCCCAATTTCCTCTCTGGATTTTGACAATAGTGCTTATGTTTTTTTTTATTATATAAAATAGCTTTTAACAATTAACATTTCATTTGCTTTTTTCACAAGTTACTTATAGGAGTTAGGTTTGCTAAAATACCTATTATTCAAGTATGATTTTAGATTTTCACGGCAAAAAGTATTAAAGAGATTTTTTTGAGGGTATTGTGCCGTTTTACACATCAACCCTGATGATAGGAACAACACATTTATCACTACGCTTGCACTTTCTGTTCTTATTTTTAACATTTTTTTAATATTTTTATCAGCATTAATAAATGTATTCCTATTTTTCAGTGGAATCTGAACCGACAAAATTTTACTTGTTTACAATAAGTATAACATTTTATATCCACATCCCAATACATTCGCTTCTGTTTCTGGAGATGGTTAGATGAGGTTAAGGGAAATACTATCAGTCATTGGTCATTGAGAATGATGCAGAGGTAATTATTATTTTTATTACTTACTTTCATTTTACAAAAATTTAATAACGTCAGACAAATTTAATGCATTTGAGTAGGTTTCTTTATATAAGTAAGTAGGTATCCTAGAACTTAGTTTAGTATGAGAGTAATCATAAATTAAATGACTTGGGAGGAAATGTAACACGTACATACATAGATATGTACATGTACACAAATAAAATAAAAATTCCATTTTTTAACTAATTTCCATATACACAATACATGTACATGTACCATTCCATGTACATGTACCATACCATACATTTACCATATACATGTACACAAATAAAATAAAAATTCCATTTTTAAACTAATTTCCATAAGTGAACCAATATAGTTTTTATAAAATATAACTTCTTAAGTAATATTATTTGTTTTTGTTTTGAAGAGTTTTAATTTTCAATGTACATTTGTTACATTAATTTTAATGATTTCAGGAAAAATATGATGAACTGAACTAAACTAAACTCCAAATTAATAAATATTATACATATTTGAGCCTCGAATGAAACATCAAACATCTTATGTAAACTAATGTCTCCATGGACCTTGGTTATATTTTGGCAATATGGTAAATTTATTTTAGACCTGACGAAAGATATAATAGGTACGTTAAGTAATTTATCTTTAAAACAATGTCTTCATGTGGCAATTTGCTACAGAAATATAACCTGCTTACATTGTATTCTTGTTTAAAATATGTACATGTAATTCTGAGTTTTTCATTTTTCTGTTATAAAATGAAAATTTTTAAAATTCAGTAGTTTTGTAGGAACGCACAATCATATTTTAATTATATGTATTTCCTGTTTGTATTTCATGTTTTTAATAAAATTCTTATCATGTAATTACGAGTTTTATTTTTAAAATAATATTTAAGGCTAATAATTTGGGCGGTGCTGGGTAGGCCCCGAAAGAAAATTATATTGTCTATGGTCGCGCCTTTTTTATTGTTGCTTACTCTATCTTCGTCTATGGTGTGTGACATCACGAATCCCCGTCATCATCATCATCATTCGAAAAATTATTGCATTTTGATGGTGAAATAGTGACCAAATTTTTCTCGAACAAAAGCCTGAAGTTATCGATCTAGTGGGTGGTTTGTATATTTATGCTGCAACTCCCGGTCTAGTGCGCACGCATAATGTGAGAATCGTTCCGCGCATTCCAGAAAGTTCCACGCGGAAGCATGGAACGTGTTTTTGCTAAGTGATACACTAGGACACCAAGAATGGCCGAATTCTTTCCCGATACGGAAGATACAAGAGACCAGACGCTCACTGTGAGTACCCAAGCTGTTATATTCCCCCATATTTGCGTGTGTTCGCAGTAAATTCACTGCGGAGATAAATAGCCCTTCCAGAGAGATTATAGGGACAGATTCCTCCATTTTAGATATAACTGTTGTTGCTACCCTGAATTACTCTGTATGCATTATTGTGATATTGTATTTACGCAGGTGTTTTACCCAATATAACTGTTTTTTACCCTGATTACTGGTTTCACTGCCTTCCCCCAGCCCGTAGAAGTTTGAGTTTTATTTCAGGGAAGCCACACACACGCCTCACAGATCCTACCACCCTGGTGGTGAGGGCCTCTCCCGCTCTGCTGACTAAAACCTGAGCTAGTCTGTCGGCAGAATGTAGGGACCCCCATGTAGGTCCGCTAACAGCACTTTTGCCATCTCATAGGTAGTTCATCGATCCCTTTACTAAAATAACCATTCGGACGGGAATCAATAAAATCTTCGAAAGCGGTTTGGACTGCCCCATTGGAGTTGAATTTTTTCCCCTGCAAGAAGTTATCCAAATTTCGAAAAAAATGGTAATCTGTTGGGGCAAGGTACGGAGAGAACGGTGGATGTCTTAGACATTCCAATTGAAGCTCCTCTAATTTGGTAGCCGTCTGTTGTGCAGCGTGTGGTCTAGCGTTCTAACGCGCGTTTATTGATTTGCTTCACTCAATTCGTGAGGTACCCACCTTTCAAGCTTTTCACCTTCCCAATTTGCTTCAAGTGGATTAAAACAGTTTTATCACTAACACCGCAGCCTGTAGCTAACTCGGACGTGGTTTGCGATGGATCCGCTTCCACAATAGCCTTTAACTCCGGCCGTCCACGGGGCTTGTTCTGCAGGTCGAAATTTCCAGAACGAAAACGTTGGAACCAAAAACGCACTGTGTTTTCTTTTGCGGCACCGTCGCCATATACATCATTAATCCTTTGAGCCATTTCTGCACACTGGTGTCACTGTGGAACTCGTACTCGTAAATAACGCGATATTTCAAGTTTTCCATTTTGTAAACTAAGTGACACAAAGAAAAAAAAACAAATGAATTATAATAATCTAAACACAAATAAATGAGTAAATAGCTGTATAAATTTGAATTTGGAATTCATAACCAAAGAGAAGATATTTGAGATCAAAGTTGCCAGTACGGCAAAACGTCAATTTCATATGTAAGGACCTAATATATTAGGAACACTTAGTTATTAGGAACTGTTATTCGTTGGTAATGAGAAGTAACCAAAAGTTTTCTAATTATTTTTTTTCCTGTATAAGTGCATCGATTCCTTCAAATTCCGGAAAAACGCGTATATATCCGCGTGTGTAGGAGATAGCTACCAAATATTGCACTAGAAATAATGCATTATCATCGACAACTATTACACCTGGCGAGTTGATCGAATGTCGGGAAACGGATTAAATTCTACTACCAAGATTCAGCTTCATTCAAAATTGTGTTCATTCAATCAAGAAAACAAAAGTGAAATTCAAATAAATTTATTTCAAAAGAAGATTTAATATGTACACCCTTACAGCAGTTTTAAGTAATTTTTCAATTTAAGCTGAAATTCATGAATATTTTTGGATTTAAAGGAAGGTTGATATAATAAGTTATTTGTGGCGTAGTAACTCAACTTCCGTGTTTTTGGATAAAATAATAAGATCACTGACCTCTAGAATACAGATATATAATATCATGTAGGTACATCAAAACCACCAACAAGTAATTCGCACATGAAAGCTTACCGAATCTATTAACTTCGTGTATTTCCTTTGGTTAACTTCGGGCTTTGAGATTTGAGCGGAAAATGCAAGGGATGCAACTGTCAACGACACTGACGCTAAGTTGAGGATACATTAATGATAATAATCACGCTAAAGGTCTTCGTCTCTACCCCACTTTCTAAGGAAAAAACTTCACACAAAACACAATCTGAATTATCTTTAATAAGTTCTTTCAATTTGGTGTTAAAGATACCTATTTCAGAAAATTCCTTTCGCAAAATAAATAAAACAATCTCAAATTAACACTTTTAAAGCAATTTTTTTTGTTTTAAAGTGAAAACTTCTTTAGCACGGTTGTGATTTGAAACCCGATGAAACGAAAAAGCGATTCTAAAAAGAGACAAACGCATTTTTTTTTTCTTTTTTTTTTTTTTTAAAAGAAAGACAAACATTCCCGGGTTACGAATAAACCAACAATGTTTGAAAATCTCCTACTACCACCACAGAAAGCCGAAAATGTTGCTTGTGTTGTGATGGAGGACTTAGCCAGCCGAGGAATCGAACACGCGACGCTCGGGTGGGACCCAAGCGCTATGCCCACTCAACCACTGACCAGTTAAATACTTCTATAGGATTTAGCTTGCGTAATAATGAGATAGAATAACCGATCTCCTCTTTGGGCGGTGCTTCGTAGCCTCCCCACTCTTGTCTACTTTTGTTTTCTGAAGGTTTCACTTCAACCGAAAGTGAATTGCAAGCTTGTATTTTTTTCTGTTCGCCAACATGTTTTAATGTGAATCCCCCACTGCTCCCGTCTGGAGCAAATAAGACTACGGCATCCCTAATTGGGGTATGTCGTGAAGCTGAAGGTAGTGGCGATGCGGCGGAGGATGACACGAAGTACCTGGCTTTTCAGATTAGGTCACCATACACGGTTAAAGTCATTTCAAGCAACATTTCAATTCTCGATTAAGGTCTTAAACCAGAGAGATACTGAGTGTACCTTATACTCGAATAAATAGTTAAATAACACAAAACAATCAAATAGAATTATTTTGGTCACGCCGGGATTCGAACCTCCAACCTTTGACTTGCTAGTCGAGAGCCTTACCTATAGACCACAGAGGTTTCCTTTTTGCATTAAGTACTAACCACTGCATCCATCGTAACAGAGGCGATTTTTTTTAAATCCCTGAAAAATATCGAGCGCAGTTTACACGCGGTAGAAGTGAAACTTCACCCACACAATCTCAACCAATAGCAGCCTTAAAAATTGAGCTCATAATCTAAGAGAGCAGATGACGAAGTACTGTAGGTAGGAAAGGTATAAATTAAATTCTATAGATGTATTTTTTGTCCCTTTTGAGTGTCATTTCCGTTCCATTGAGTTTAAAATCATAACGGTGCTAAAGAAGTTATATCACATAAGATTAAGAAAGGGACCCTCAGATGGTTTTGGCATGTAGAGCGAATGAAAGAAGAAAATGTGAATGGACGAAGAAGTCGGGGATGCCCGAGAACGACATGGCACGATCAAGTGAATCGGATACTTGAGTCGGGCCATGTCAAAAGTCAGAATAATAGATGAGTATGTATGAGACGATGTATCAATGTGAGTGAGGCAAAAATCATCCCATTAATTGGTGTATTTGGTAGAATTGCTCATCTTCTACCAACAGAGGTAAAGAGGGGCTTATACTTTAGCCTAATCCAGTCCCACCTAAATTATTTAATAGAAATATGGGGAAACACATACATTACGTACTTAACGACTTACAAATAATACAGAACAAAGTTATTAAAAAACTCTTTAACTATAACCCAGACACTCCCACACAAAAACTATTCCAGGAAATGAACCTTCTGGAAATGGACTTGTACAAACACAATATACACAAACACAATATTTATAAAAACATCACAAGTACATGAACATTATACCAGACAACACAATAAATTGTACACAAATACCATCAAGACTGAAAGTGGCAAGAAAAGTATTGGCCACGAGGGAGTTCACAAATTATACAATCTTGTAAAACCATTTTAATTTAGGTTACCTACCTTTGTCATCCGACAGCCTCCCAGAGCATAAAGAACTTCCATCTCAGGATGGTGGAAATAGGGATCAGAGATCATGCATATAAATAAATGAAAGTATTTTCTAGTGAAATGTAAAAAAAACGGCTTTATTGCACTTTGCAAATGACATCAAAGAAATGTAAAAAAAAGAAACACAAATACCTTTGGCATCTATCAGAATTGGAGAGAGAGAGTTATGTTAAAATTACGGTTGGTTATCAGAAGCGCGTACGTCTCGTCGTCGTGACTCTCTTCCAGTCGTGTAGAGCAATCCTCAACAGCGATCGTCAACAGCAAACCCCAAAACGCCGTTCCACACGTCATGGGGCGTTTGGTTAAAGGGAGTCCTCCCAACACAAAAAAGCTCGGTTGAGCCTCCATCCATCAGGCGGCATGGGGAATCTCACCGGCCCAAAGGTACAACAAAGGCTAGGAGCCGCTTCATCAGTAAAGGGAATTCACCCAACAAAAAGAGCACGGAAGGTCCTCACCCATCAAGCGGCATGAAGGAACCTCATCGGCCAAAGGATTCACCAGGCAAGAATCCTAGCGGGCAGTTGATCACCCGTTGAATTTGGTGTCAAAAACATCAGCACGCGGACAACATTATCTCGCGGCATCCGGCGAGGGATTCAACAAAATAAATCGGCTACAGGGCCATTAGAGTTGTCACACACTCACGTGACGTGTATAAACGAACTTTTTAGGCTACATCGCCTTTGTAACACCCACCATAATCCCAATCGCCCCGAAAATCTCCTCCCGCACACAAAATCTACGTTATCTCCTCCGCCATCTTTCCCCCGAACGCCCGTTTCCGGTGTCGTTGCAGTTTCGCCAACCAACAAAGTTAAATAAAAAATAAAAAATTAATAGACAATAAACAGTACCTGCTTTAAGCAGTACCTACTCGCGAAATAGATATGTTACATTTCCCCGCAACCCCCGAAAATTTTACGCCGCGAAGTGAAGTAAAATTATTAGGACACCGCCCAACACGACTCTCTCTTTCCACATCTGTTAAAGAAAAATAACACAACATAGTATCAGAAAACATAAACGTAAAACATATTAAAGTAGCAAACCCATTCACAGAATGGTGTACAAAAAAAAAAAACATAGAAAATGAGGTAATACCTCCACTTTTACAAGCTCGCTTGTAAGATTACCAACACGTTACTCACATGACGAGAGACAATCTCTCAAGAAAACACTAGTGAGTATGGAGAATTCAAGCTCCCACTTTCATTTATAGAAAAAAGCAACACTTAGTTATTATTAACATAAAAAAAAATAACTCTCTCTCTCTATCCTTATATTCTAATCAAAAGTGATATTTGAAAAAAGTTACGTCACAGATATTATACTCAACGCGTCTTAAATTATCAACTAAAACTAGACCAAGGTATAAACAAATATACAGAATTAACTCATTCAATTTAAAAATTGATGTCTAGGAGGTCAGATCAAGTATAATACAATTATTACTTGTCCATCGTACAACAAGTTTTATAAAAAACTGTCAATTACAAAGTGGTCAGAGTAGGGTTTATATGTAAAGACATACCTATCTGTCAAAAAAAAATCAGATCAAGTATAATACAATTATTACTTGTCCATCGTATAACAAGTTTTATAAAAAACTGTCAATTACAAAGTGGTCAGAGTAGGGTTTACATATTTCAATTACCTATCCATCAAAATTATGAAAAAATTCATTAGGAACACAGAAGCAAAACAGGATCTAGAATGTTAGGCTTAGAGCTTAGGGATTAAAATTAAACAAAACACCTAGCTATTAAAAAAGTGAACCTCAAAAAGTACTCTTGATTTTATACAAAAATACAAGATGTAACTATTATAAACCATCCTCAGAGGACGTTGCTTGTGCAAGAAAAGACTGAAGATAAACTCAGGTGGCATTTCTTCAAAAAATAACACTTAATACATCAAGTAAGTGAAAAGTCATAAATTTCTTGAACAAACAATGATATTTTGGTGATCGAATATACTTATTAGATAATCGACACTAGATAAGGTGTGATCGAACAATATCCAAATGAACGACACTAGTGGACAAAATTAGCAGTACAACACTGGTTTAAGCAGTGAGAGACCTATATATGTAAATGCTTAATGTTAACTTAAAACTAAAAGACAAAATACACTTTCCTGTATTAGAGGTAAGGTGATAAACTTCAAATATGAGTTACTTTAATGGGTAGGTATGCCAGAGCAGTACCACCTTTGTTTGTGACAAGAAAAAAAAAATTTTCTTAACAAATATTCTTAACAAACTTAACTAACTGACTTTAAGGAAAGTTATACCAGACTTAATCTATTTAACATAGCTATGGTATATTTAAGAAAAACTTTACTTAATCACTAATTGTTGAAATTTTAACAATCTGTACATAAGAAAGTCGCTCAAATCTCTCATAAACAGAAGTTTTGAATCATTCTTTCCAAGTGCTTGGAAAGTCATTATTCGGGAGAAAATTCCAACGAACTTGAAAAGAAGGATTCAGACTTAAACGCTAAAACAGTACAACATAACCTATTGTTTTACGAACGCATCAGTGTGTAAGTATAATTGTAGCCTATAAGGAAGGCGAAACAACTCATTTCATACAAAAAAATTATTTAGAGTTTAAATAAAAAAAATCTCGTCAAAGACTAAGTCAATTACAAAATATGACTTAGACAAAATATTGGGCGCCACTGATCACACGGATCAGAGGAAACGACATTCATTGTAAACGACGTTTCCTATAGAAAAAATTCCGAAGAATTTAAAGAAAAAAAATTAAATTGAGGAAGCAAGATTGAGGAAATTTCGTGAAAATTCTAGACAAAACCTCTTGAGGGTACCAAACCTCAAAAGCAAGTGACCAGAAAAACCACTGACGAAACAAATGGAACAGCATGCAGGGTTGGTAGTCCCGCATGCAATCACGTTGGTTTCATCTATATATAAAGAGTAAGAAATATTTAATCCATGCGAACAATATCCTTTACATGAAAATTTCCTACAATTTTACCGTTCATATCAGCTAGAGTATAGACCAAATTAGAGACTTTACCTTTAATAACATTGCGAACGAATCTAGGGGCCAATTTGTGAGAGAAATAATTCGGTCCACTGGATTGAACGAAATTCTTCCTCCAAACGACATCGCCTACTTCATAATTAACCGTCTTACGGCGTAAATTGTAGTGTTGGGCATTTTTCTTAAAAGCTTGTAACAAAGCATTTGAAACTTGTTCATAAATTGGAACTAAGTCTTCCAACTTCTTAGCAAATTCGTCCCTAGATTGCTGCAACGTAGTGTCTACGACACCAGAAGATAAGTTATTTTTATGAAAGTTTCCGTCAATAATTTGTTCCCTACCATGCATGAGGAAGAAGGGGGTGAAGCCGGTTGCAAAATTAACCGTGTTATTGAGAGCTGATTGAATTTGAGGCAGAAATCTGGACCAATTACGCTGGTCAGATTCGGTTAAAATAGACAAAGCAGTTCCAATGGTTTGGTTATAGCGTTCGACCACGTTATTTTGGGGAGTATAAAAAGCATTATAAAAAGGCGGAGGTACGTTATACTCTGCTAACAATTGTTTAAAGTCTTTTGAAATAAATTGTTTTCCGTTGTCGCAGACGCACGTTTGCGGTACCCCGTGTACAAGGAATATGTATTGTTCAATGTTTTTAACAATGCTTTTAGTAGTTGCATTTCTAAGCGGAAAAATCCAGGTATATTTAGAAAATACATCAACGACTGTTAGAATATACATAAATCCTGCATAGCTACGCGGAAGAGGACCGACAAGGTCAATAGACAGCATTTGCATAGGTCTTGTGACTATTTTCGGGTTCGTAGAAATGCCTGCCGGCGCAGCAGTGTTAATTTTATGTGCCTTACACGTTTTACATCTATTGACAAAATTTTTGACGTCATTATACATCCCTGGCCAAAAATAATGAAGTTGAACCTTCTTATATGTTCTAAAAACTCCTGGATGACAAGAGATAACCGACTCATGTTCTTTAGATAGAACAGCGTTACGGTCCTCAAAAGGAACAACAAGCTTCCAAGCTGTGTCCTCCTGCAGAGCGAAACGAGATTTAGTGTGACGAAATAATTTATTTTCCTTAATTTGAAAATTATTAAAACGTTGTGGATTTGATTTACAATTAGAAAATAAGGTATTATACCAAGTATCTGTACTCGTGGGAGCGGAATCAACGGCCGAAATTAAAGAAACGTCTTTACGTGAAAGAACGTCCGGAACCGTATTTAATTTACCTTTCCTATGTATAACATCAAAAGAGTACTGTGACAGCCGAGTAGACCAGCGAGCAAGCCGACCTGTTGGATTAGATAATGAGACTAACCACTGTAGACTAGAATGGTCCGTTACCACAGTGAAGTGAGCACCTTCTATGTAGGGCCTAAAATGGTTGACTGAATCTAACACCGCTAGGAGTTCGCGCTCCGTCACGCCGTAGTTTCGTTCATGCACATTAAGACACCTAGAGAAATAAGATACAGGGTGCTCCTCTCCTTCAAAAATTTGTGTAAGTACACCTCCGATCCCAACGTTGCTCGCGTCACAGTGAATCGTGAAAGGAAGCGAAAAATCCGGACAATTAATAACAGGGGCAGAAGTCAACGCCTTCTTTAATTTCTTAAAAGACAACTCCGCTTCAGGAGACCAAGAGAAATTACTAATTCCCTTCCTTGAACCAGTGAGTTTTGTTAAGGGAGCAGCAATGGTTGAAAAATCCTTTATAAAACGCCTATAATACCCGCACAGGCCAATGAAAGCTTTTACCTGTTTAGAATTCTTTGGAATGGGGTAAGTACGAATGCATTCCAACTTAACTGGGTCTGTGCGAAGTCCTTTTGCATCCACAACGTAACCGAGATACTTCAATTCATCCTTGCAAAACTCGCACTTTTTCAAATTGACAGTTAAGCCTGCTTCTTTCAGACGCAAGAAAACCCTATTTAATTGCTCTAAATGTGAATCGATATCTTCTGAAATTATAATTAGGTCATCCAAATAGCAAAAAACGTTTTCGTCGAACTCTGGACCAAAAAGTGCATCAACCAGACGCTGAAGTTCACTAGGAGCGTTTTTTAACCCAAACGGCATCCTAACGAATTCAAACAAGCCATGTCCAGGTACTACAAAAGCCGTTTTGCAGCAAGAATCCTTATGTAAAGGGATTTGCCAGAAACTTTTCGATAAGTCAATAGAAGATATGAAGCGTGCACCACGTAGCTTGTCTAAAATACGCGAAATATACGGCAAGGGGTAGGAATCTCTTGTCGTGACGCTGTTAAGCTTCCTGGAGTCTAAGCAGAACCTTGCAGAACCATCCTTTTTAGGCACAATCAAAACCGGGTTCGACCAAGCCGAACGCGAACGTCGAACAACACCTAAGTCAAGCATTTCTTTAAGTTGAGCTTCAAGTTGTTTTTGACGTGTTTGAGACAACGGGTAATATCGTTGCTTAATGGGATCTCCCGTCGTATTAATTTTGTGCTGAACTAAATGAGTACGACCCAATCCACATTTTTCAAAAGAAATTGACTTAAATTTATCTATTACCTTATTAAGCCTACGATTGTCTTGGGGGGACAGTAAGGAAGCTGACGTGATCTTGCGAATTTCACCTATAGTATTCTCAACATCACGTCCACTGTTGGCCTCTGGAAACAATTGAGGAGCGATGTCAAATTGTTTCCAAAAGTCGACTCCCAAAACAATCACAGGTGAAAGAGACGGAATAATAAAAAAGGTAATATATTTCTTAATATTATTATAAGTAACTAGTACTCGCATAGTACCAATTACATCCTGACGTACCCCATCAGCGGTGGTAACGTAAGATTCTAATTTATCTAAACTAAAGCCTAGACTAATAAAGAAGTTATAAAGAGAACCGCCAAAACAACTGACCGTCGCACCACTGTCCAAGAGACCCGAAAAGACAAGATTTTGAATAGAAATATTCGCATGGGGTCTGATGTCTTGTCCAGAACTAGCCATCGGCATGCATGCGTCCATGTCACGCCTGAAGAACCGGTTACTGGAGCTATCAACTACGGGTGATGATCTCCCGGCATCCTTGCTAGCAGGACGCAGAGGATCACACTCTAGTTTTTTGGATTTGTGCGAGCGGGGTCATCTCGGCGTTTGTCAGAATTCTTCTGAGAATCGAACTTCCATTTTCTACAAAAAGGTTTTGTATGACCTTGCGCCTTACAATAAAAACAATTTAAAGTTTTTCTACTATTCGAAGAAGAAGAATGTGTAGGAGAAGAGGATGATGCTTGAGGAGAAGTAAAATGCGGTAAGGGTTTATCTACGGAGTGCTTTTCAAATCTCCTACACACATTTACCAAGGAAGATAATTCCTTTTCTGCAAAATATGCGATGGCCAATGCGTATTTAGGTAACAGACTATCAGAAACTAGGTCTACCAACTGTTCCTCCGTAAGTTGAACGTCTAATCTGAGATTAGCTAATTTAACTTCATCAACGTAATCCACAACACTTTGGTTAAATTTCTGTTTCATCGCGAATAAAGCTTTTAGGGCCTCTGTTTGATTAATACAACGGTCAAAACGTGCAATGAGGAGATTTCTCAACTCAGGCCAAGATAATGAATCTTTATAAATAGTCCTATACCAAGAGAGAGCTTTCCCCTCCAAAAGATCTGCAAAGGACGTCACAACCGATGACAGTTCTATATGACGGCATCTAGATAATTCCTTCACACGTTGTATAAAATCCCTAACATCAGAAGAACCAGAAAATTTAATACCCCAAGAATGTACGGACGTATTTGTATTTATCGATTGATAATAATTATTGACTATGTTTGTAGTCTGACTCGCATTATCACTAATGCCTTCATTTTGTTGTGGAGAATCACTACTTGATTGTTTTAAACTTTTATTATATATGCGAGCCTGTTCCCGCATAGCTGATAACGTAGGCTCTGGAGTGATATTTAATTCAGATAACATCTGTATCATCTCCTCCTTAGTTGCACCGTTAATATTAGTAATCGCCATTTTGTTTTGTTTTTTTTTAATTTTAAATTTGAGAAAAAATAATTAAATAATTATTGAATTTAAAAAAAAAATAATGTACTTTATAGTTTGAAATACCGGACACCCTGTAAAGCAAATTATCCTTCATTAAAAAAAATTATTAGAAAAAAAAAATCAAAATTATTTTCCAAAAAAAAAAAAAAAAATTTTTTATGTATGTAGCTCACCGGACATTTTATAATGTATGTAGCTCACCGGACACCGTGTAAAGCCAATGGATCACCGGAACTAAAATTCCCTCAAAACAAAGCAAGTTTTTCCTCGAAAAATTATAAAAAGAATCCACATCGTCTTCCCTTGTAAATTCTTAATAGTATATCCAATTAATGTACAAAACCCTTTCACAATATAACGTATCTTCTTATTTGCGAAAACAAAACACAACAATTGTTTTGATGTTTTGACAACTGACACTTAAATCCAGTATTGCCAGAAAAGAGAATATTTTTCGCTGTAAATTATTCAAGCTGTCACTGGTACCAATGTACATTAAATTGCGGGAAACAATATATTAACACGCACATTTTTTATATATGGCAATAGATATAACTAAACGTCAAACTTTGGTAATCAACAAGTTCAAATGCATAATTGCAAATAACTAACTTACTACCCACACACTGATGAGTTGTAAAATGACATCGTAAAAAGCAGACAAATTATATAACATTAAATAATATAAGACTATTCTTATAGATATATGCATGATCTATAAATACCCTTCCGAACACCTGTTTAATATACTTAAAAAACTCTTTCGTTGGGCGCAAATGTAAAACCATTTTAATTTAGGTTACCTACCTTTGTCATCCGACAGCCTCCCAGAGCATAAAGAACTTCCATCTCAGGATGGTGGAAATAGGGATCAGAGATCATGCATATAAATAAATGAAAGTATTTTCTAGTGAAATGTAAAAAAAACGGCTTTATTGCACTTTGCAAATGACATCAAAGAAATGTAAAAAAAAGAAACACAAATACCTTTGGCATCTATCAGAATTGGAGAGAGAGAGTTATGTTAAAATTACGGTTGGTTATCAGAAGCGCGTACGTCTCGTCGTCGTGACTCTCTTCCAGTCGTGTAGAGCAATCCTCAACAGCGATCGTCAACAGCAAACCCCAAAACGCCGTTCCACACGTCATGGGGCGTTTGGTTAAAGGGAGTCCTCCCAACACAAAAAAGCTCGGTTGAGCCTCCATCCATCAGGCGGCATGGGGAATCTCACCGGCCCAAAGGTACAACAAAGGCTAGGAGCCGCTTCATCAGTAAAGGGAATTCACCCAACAAAAAGAGCACGGAAGGTCCTCACCCATCAAGCGGCATGAAGGAACCTCATCGGCCAAAGGATTCACCAGGCAAGAATCCTAGCGGGCAGTTGATCACCCGTTGAATTTGGTGTCAAAAACATCAGCACGCGGACAACATTATCTCGCGGCATCCGGCGAGGGATTCAACAAAATAAATCGGCTACAGGGCCATTAGAGTTGTCACACACTCACGTGACGTGTATAAACGAACTTTTTAGGCTACATCGCCTTTGTAACACCCACCATAATCCCAATCGCCCCGAAAATCTCCTCCCGCACACAAAATCTACGTTATCTCCTCCGCCATCTTTCCCCCGAACGCCCGTTTCCGGTGTCGTTGCAGTTTCGCCAACCAACAAAGTTAAATAAAAAATAAAAAATTAATAGACAATAAACAGTACCTGCTTTAAGCAGTACCTACTCGCGAAATAGATATGTTACAATCTCCTTCCAGATAACCTAAAAACGGAAAAGAATTTAAAAACCTTTAAAAAAAAACTATTTAAACTTAGATGTTGGAACAAAATTAAAAATATTACTACTTTACTTGTACCACTATACTATATACGCTCTGTACTTAAGTTAAGAAAGCGAAATATTATATTTCTTTTAACTTAATAATAAAAAAATAAATAAAAAATAATGTGTGCCAAGACCGAGTTGTTTGGCGGTCCGTCCTCTCTGCCTACCCCTGCGGAGAAATGGCGTGATGGTTAGTTAGTTAATATCACGTATTTGTCAATTTTTATTTGTTTTGCATAGGGCTCACTGTATGGAGTGCTATAAAACTCAAGAAAGAGCGCAGGTGGGAATGCACGAATTTATCGCTAACATCGCCGCGTACATTTACCCACCGCATAAGGTTACCCCACGTGACCCATTATATGCTAACATATGTGAACCTACATTATGTTACTTATCCACTCCCCATTTTTCCCTTAGTAAGTAAATTACGACAGCAGTGAATGAAAATAACCGATAAATCATAGTTTGGCAGGCAGACTAGGTCAGAAGAATTAGTATGTAGCTCACGGCAGCCGGCAGTCTCTGGTAAGTCCAGTCTATGGGGTGCATTTTCTAGGAAAACTTTCACGATTGATCAGTTATTCGAGACGGCTATACGTCTTTAGAAAAGGTCTGAATTGAGAAATATATTTTTAAAGATAAGAAATTCATCAAAAATCAACCATTGTCACCCTGCATGCTTACTATGTTGTAATGAGTTAGCATCCTTCAGCTTAGTATTTGTAAGAAACGTCAATGTAATAATATTGTTCTTTCAAGATAAGATTATTTATTATGTGTTATTTTTATTATTTTATAAAATTTTAAGTTGGGGTGTCTGGCTTCCGCTCAGGGGGTTGATATGAGATTGAACTGACTGCGAGCTCACGAGGAATCTTGTTTTATATATCCCTACCAATGGGTAGTCCCACCCATACAAAAAAGGCTTCGAATGGTTCACAATGTTCCAGAGCAATCCACAATATTCGAGAGTATTCTGGAATGTTCCACAATGATCTGTGATGTTCCAGAATGTTCCCGAACGTTTCAGACTATTCCCGAACATTCCACAACATTCCAGAATGTCCCGAGATGTTCTGGAATATTGTGGAATGCTCTCAAATACTCTAGAATATTCTGAAATGTTTTGAAATGTCTAGAGGGTGAAATTTCCAGTCCTTTTATCTTCAAAAGCACGCCCTTCAGGTAAAAACGGGAACCTTCTTCATGGATGGGGGATAGAGGACTACCACACCATATTACTCCCCTGATGTTCCGGACTCATTTCTAAGCTTTGGCGGCACGCACATTGGAGAATACTCTAATATATTTTATTGATTTACATCATACAGGCTAGACTAGACCTAGTGAAGTTAAAATAAAAACAGAAATACCAGGTAAAAAAATAATAATAAAAATACTCGCATTTTACGGTTCTTTCTTATTCTTGTGAAATTATGTTTCCAACTTCTGGAAAAAGTTGTCTTAAATTTCAGATGGTGAAAAGCATTGAAAAATAAACGGTTCTTGGAGACAAGACAAATTAATCGCAGATTCACTTTTTCAAGACGGGAATCTTTTGCCTCAGTTTGCAAAAATGCGACGTTGCCATACCTTCGTAGCTCAATACATTTTTAATTAGTAAGAATTCAAACCGGACAGTCTTTATTTAATGTGTAACTAAAATACAGTTTAACGGTTATGAAATGTTTTTTATTAGTGAGGCTGATTATGTTTGAATTAATACGTAAGCCATAACAATCCGGTTCTGTATTTAACTGACCTCTATAGGTAACCTCCATTAATTCCTTCCACTCCGCCCTTCCCGCCGAAGCGACGTGCTCCGTAGTGCATTCGGCAGAGTGATGGATCGACCGCCATCTTGTAAAGACCTGATTCAAAATGGCCGCCATCGCTTCTGGGAGCTGTTTCCCACGAATAAACTTCCCGCCAAAATGCTTCTGGTTTTGGATTAAATGGATGAATACCTCCGCTGCAGAAATTTAGTGAACTGTAAAGTGAAGTGAATTCTATCGAGCGGAGAGTCATACAGATCGACGCGCTAAAATTTAAAGAGTCGGTGGCATCATCAGTATAGATTTTATAGATACTTATTTAGGTAGAAAAAAACATTGGATATTAAAAAAAAATTCGGTAAAATTATCATGCTATAGGTCACCCCAAGTGGTTCACTACGTTTGGTGATTTAGCAGGGGTGCCCGGGTTCATGGGGTGTGGTTTGTCCAGGTCTTGACGGCGGATGCGCCTGCTCACCTGCTGCGTGGCGGGCCGGATTGAAAGATACTGGTTGAGGGAGGCCCTTGACCCATCGCCTTGCACCACAGTTGGAGGGATGGATTCATACGTCCGTCACTCCTGGACAAACTGACCCCCAGTTTCAGACCCCCCCCCCCTCATACCTTTTTCTTTCGCAGAACATCATACCCCTTCCTTCCTTAAAAAGACCCTCCACACAGCATCCCCTAAGATGACGTAGGCCCTGAGGTAAATTATTTCACTCAGGGCATCCTGTGTGGAGCTAATCTAAAAAAAACAAGTTTTTCCATCCGCAAAAATAATACCTGAAGCTTTTCAAACATCGGAATCTAAAATCTTGTCTATTAAAAAAGGACTGTTGAAAGTCGTCAGCGATTAATACAAAATTCTTCCTAATTTTACGGTATTTCTCGTTCATTACGGAATAGATATACATCGCAGATACATTGACTGCAAAAATCAATGGACTATAATCATAAAAATTGCGGATCTGAATTACCTTGATTTTCCACCGCAAGTTCTTGTGATGTTATGCCAACGAAGATTCACTTGGCTGATCAATATACAAGTCTCCTCACGAATCGATATTATAGAACTGAGAGATCAGTTGATCATGGCACTGGTTACCCCAACAGACACCAATTACAAACACTGACGGCCGTTGTGTCCAATCTAATGATCAACAGCTGAGCCCAAATCTCGACTCAACTCTGTTCAAATGCCCAAAAACGTTTTGCCCAAAGCACTTGATCGCCATACCACACTCAAATTTAAGGAAGCTAGCCTATTGGATTAAACACGCTTGAGGAAGACCTACTTATAAAAACTGACAACAGAGCGAACATTGAATACGCGATCGATCTGTCATCTGTCACATGTCAGTTCACGATATTGTCGGTTTTTGATTTGGTTTTTTCAATTTGAATTATTGATATATTGAATATAGTAGATATAGTGGAATGGGCAGATATGCTTGATGATAATATGCAGATGCAGATATAAATTTTAATGAAATATTTAAGTGGTAGAGAATTTTATAACCGTTTTCGTGTTTTACATATGTCTTGAGTCAAATAGAAGTTGACTTGACTTACGCAAGCGAAAGGTAAAGTTTTGACTTATTCGAGTGTCATTTTTGCAATAACATGTGGAATATATTTAGCACTTATCAGGTCTGAAAACCTTTTATCTAATGTTATCGTGCTTTGTTTATTTATTTTTTAGAAACTGCCCAATTTTGCCATGCAATCAATTGCTTGTTGCTTTACGTTTCTATGCAACTGGAAGTTTTCACACCACAAATGGAGACAATAGGTGCAATTGATTGCACTCACATCAAATTCAATCCATGGGTATGTAAATGTCAAACAAGCACTGTGTGTTGGTTTTACCTGCATATTTTTCTGTATAGTACCAATTAAGTATTGTGTTAACCATCTGCTTTCTCCCAAAGGTGGACCAGAAGTTGAAACATTCAGAAATAATAAGGGTTACTTCTCTATTAATGTGCAGACCATTTCGGATGCTAGAATGAGGATAAGGGACATCGTAGCGAGATGGCCAGGAGCTAGGTACACATGACTCCCTTATGTTTCAAGGCTGCTGAGATAAAGCAATGTTCGAAACAGGCAGTACTTAAATGGAGCACTTCTTGGAGATAGTGGATATCCATTAAAAGTATATTTAATGTTTAAATATTCAAATACATTTTTGTATAACATAACTTTAAAAGAAATGTGTATGATTAATAATATTGAATAGGTAAATGAGAGTGTGTTTGGGAAGTACGTTTATGAGAATTGAGAAGGTGGTAAAGATATTGAAAGAAGGGTAAATGCAGGTGACTCGATTAATGGTAGACTGAATGTGCTTTGCGCCAACTCTCTAAAACTTCCAAACTCTACTCCCACTAGCTAATTCGGAGAGTCATTTGTCATGTTTTCAGTTGGTTGTCGGTCATTCACTGATCCATAGAGTTGGGAAATGGAAGGATAGGTACATTTATAAATTAAACAATTTCTTGCGATACAAATGTCTTGTTTATTGCAGTAAATGAATCCAGGCTACTAGAAAAAGTTTTAACTCTGTGTGGATGATTTGGCAGTTAATTTACTGATTTTAAATCTATTTTTGCTACCATCTCTCTCTAAACTCATGAAGTTTTGTTAGTTTTAAATTAAATATTCAGTACTCGACGTAAAATATCTTACGAGGTTAAACTTTCAGGAAATTAAAAAACAAAACAAAACAAGAAAAAAACTGTTTTGAATTAAGGTTTTTTGAATCTAAACACTTAACAGTAACTTTTGATAAAACCACAGAAAAAACATCCATATAAAGATTCAGCATTAAAAAACTAGGCAGAAACTTACAAGTTTTACATAAATAATAAAATAGTTTACAGTTCATAAGAACATAGTATAATTATAGTATAATTAATCATAACATAAGCAACACCAATACACCGGATCGACCAATCACAGGCATCCGGAACGTTGGTGTTGGCAGCTCTCCATGCCTTTAAGGAGCGCACGTAGTGGATTATCCTTGTTCATCTTGTTCTCAGGTGCCCCAGCTGAACGTGGATTTACTTGATTTTAAAGACATTCTGCAAAATAAAACAATATAACATTATTACAAACGTATGTTTTATTTCAGAATATCTGGTGACACCATATTGAGATCCGGAAACACCCGAGCAGCACAACTACAACACAAAACATATTAAAACCATAAACGTGGTAGAAAGGCACTATGGATTGTGGAAAAGACGATTTCCGGTCTTATTCAATGGCCTACGACTGAACCTCGACACCACGATGGCAGTTATAGTCGCATGTGGAGTTCTTCATAACAAATGCATCAGTCGTGGGGAGGAATAGTTGGTGTTACTGGTATCACTGGACTCTCAGGAAGTGTTTAAACTGGATTCTCATTTCTGAACAAAATATAAACATAATATCAAGTTTTATAACCAGCAACAAGCAATATAAAAACAAATAATGTGTAAACCTTTCAAAAGACCATATAATTAAATAACATTTTACACAAGTACCTATGGGAAAATAAAGAAATTAAAATATATTGCAGATTAGTTATTTCAACTTATTCGTTATTGTCGGCCTCCGTGGTCGAGCGGTAAGACTCACGACTAGCGATCCGGAGGTCGCAAATAAATTTTATCTGTATTACTTGTGTTATTCCACAAACTATTCATTAAAAATAATAAATAGCACATTATAGAGTGGAAGACACTGTCAGTATCACCCTGTTGTAACACCACCATTCAGAACTGAATGAAATGGTTTTAGCCATGCTTGGTGACTAAATCTGAATTCTGAATAGCCAAGTACTTTTCCATCTTCCCCTTTCCCTCCCTAGTACCTTCAGTCTCATAACACACCCCAAATAAAAATTACCAATGTCCATTCCTCAGTCTCCGCTGATTCTTGTGTCGGCTGCACTACTTCCTCCCGGCTGGTGGATGCCTGTTGACCATCATCTCGGACGGCAGGACCATATGAATCAAACCTTTCAAAATACAATAGAAATATATATTAATAAGTCATAGAAAATGTGCACTTTTCAACTATTTCTGTTGAACTATAATGACAATGCGTTGAAAAGCTTTTGGATTCCACTACGCAATGGTAGAACAAGTGAGGGTTTATTTGAGTGCACCAATTGTGGGACTACTGCCATATACTGTATACATAATGAATTCCCATTGCTCTACATACCCCGGGTATTAATGCTGACTCAGTGGACATGTTCAGGCATCACCAAATATTGTTGCTGAGGCAGGTCACTTATGTATAATACTGTACTTTAATATTCAAAGGCCATTTAATAACATAATTTAATTAAATACAAGATATTTTAACTTACCGATTTACCATTGTGCCCTCTGTGTTCGGTAATCTCGTGCCAGATTGTCTCATGCCTTTTTTTGCTGCTAGCTGCAATCATATATAAAATACTACGAGAAATCAATTTGGACATATAGAAATTCTAATTAACTATACATCGCACCCTTCCCAGAATGCAGAGAGGAGTCGGCCGAACCATGCCTCTCACAATTATACCTTATCTCACACATACTCTTCTGTTATTCGGACTTTTACACGGCCCAAAAACTTCAGGTTTTCTTCATCCTGCCATGTCTTCATCTGGTGTCCACATTCGCGTATTAATATATTCTCCTTACACTCCTTTCCAGTTGTTCTACTTGCCCAAACCACCAATCTTAATCGAGCTTGTTTTTAATGGCATTTGAATTTAAAGAACACATTATTATACGAGATAATCAGAAGTGAACTTACCTTACCTTAGGTTAGATGAGATACTGGCTACTGCAGTTGAAACCGAGCATTTCAAGGCAGCTATCGTCGAGAAGTTTTAACTACATAAAATGCTATAAAACGTCAAACGTCAACTTCGCGTAAATAAAAAACTTAAGTCAATTAACACTTTATTTTTTACATATTACATACGTTTGTTTTAAAAATATGAAATGTCGGTTTATGTTTTACACTATTTAAAATAAATTATCTGTATAAATAATAAATACAATTAATTAACGCTTCGGTATTAATTTAAAATGTAAAGTTTCTAATTTGACGTCATTTTTTAGTCTATGTAAATAAACGGTGCTACACACGAGGCGTTACGATCAAAACGTTGGCTACAGGCAAAATGGAGCAATTCACTATGATCACTTAACTGAGTGGCGCTTCGCGCCACGCTCAGAATTATTTTAATAATCCATCGAAATTGTTGGTCACAACGGCTGTGATGAGAGATCGCAAGATTGATAATCATTGCACAGAGGGTTCTTTACCATGGTCGATATTAAAGAACTCGGAGATCAGTTGATCATGGCACCAGTTAGTCTGACAAATATCAATTATACACACTGAGAGATCACTAGATTGGTAATCATTGCACAGAGGCTTCTTTAGCATGGTCGATTTAAAGAACTGTAATTTCAGTTGATCATGGCACTAGTTACTCTGCCAATTACACACACTGAGAGATCACTAGATTGGTAAACATTGCACAGAGGCTTCTTTAGCATGGTCGATATAAAGAACTGTATTATCAGTAGTTAACCATGGCACTAGTTACTCTGCCAATTACACACACTGAGAGATCACTAGATTGGTAATCATTGCACAGAGGCTTCTTTAGTATGGTCGATATTAAAGAACTCGGAGATCAGTTGATTATGGCACCAGCTAGTCTGAGAAGGTGGGTGGTTTGGTATATTTATGCTGAGAGGCTTCTTTCGCACGGTCGATATTAATGAACTGAAAGACCAGTTGACCATGACACTAGTTACTTTATCAGAATGATTAGTAAATTCCAGGCGGAAGAATTATTGTTCCACAATTTTTCATACAGGTATTATTGGCACATATGTGGGTGGTTTGTATATTTATGGCACATATAGTCAGGTATGATATGAAAGGTACATTGGACGGAGGAAGGGAGGTAGATATGCATGGTTACGCCAACATTGCGTCATTATTTACATACATCTATCGACTAGTTGATTAGTTAGACATCACCGAAAAATCGAAATTTAAGTTGAGTATGTAGTTGCATAAAAGTGTACCCTTTGCCAGATACGTACTAAGATTACTCATGAACACTACCAAATTAATTATACTGGGAAAAACTTGTGTGAAGTAAACTAAACAAAAAAGTACAAGTGTGTAGTTCACACGCGGTAGAAGTGAAACCATCAGAAAACTAAAGTAAACAAGGGTGGGAAGACTACGAAGCACCCCACAAAGAGGAGATCTCATTCTCTTGTAGGCTAAATCTTATAGATGTATGTGTTTGTCTCTTTTAGTGTCGCTTTTTAGTTTCATCGAGTTTCCAATCACAAAGAAGTTTTCCCTTCAAAAATTACGTTTTCTGGGTTACTAGTAAGAAATCTGTTTCAGTGAGATTGATGACCGTAATTACAGGGGGTGAGCAAAAATAATGGACTTAAAAAAAAATTGAAAATTTATTTTTTATTAATTAATTATTTTATTACTAGCAGACCCGGCCACACTTTGCTGTGGCTAACGAAACACAACGCCATTACCCGACCTTTATAAAATCCACACTACCCGCGTGCCAGCTGCCCGCTTCCCGTTTTACTTTATTATAAACATTTTTACATAATATATTTTGAATTTTTTTTTAAATATTAAAATTACATTTCATCATGTTGGGTGTAAGGTAGGTTTGAGAAGGTGAAACTATTGGTTGGTAATATTGTATGTTTCGTGAATACCTCACTAGGAGAACCTGTGCTGAGGTGTTTACGTGTTTATGATTGAGTGTGACAAGTATAAGTATTTATGTGTTGTAGTAGAAAGTTATTTTTTTTCTTTTTCTAACATTTTAATGGTAATTGTACATTGATTATTTAGAAGAAAAAAAATACATATAAGGTGTATATATGTACATATGAATAGTTGGTAAATTCTTGAAAGACATGTTTATTTAATTTTATAGTTTGTTTATGTTTGGTTAGGGATTAAAGTATTTTGTATAAAGTGGATATCTTGATAGAATTGAATATTTGAATTTCTCGGCTTTTCTCTACTGTAATAAGTATGTATTGTACATATAAACCTTCCCTTTGAAACACTCTATCTATTGGTGAAAACCGCATGAAAATCCGTTACGTAGTTTAAAAGATCTATGCGCACATACATTTTGAGCGACTTCATTTTATACAATGTGATGGTAATGATAATGATTATCAATTGATTTCGTTCAATTGTCGATTCTTTGGATAAGACAACACTTAATATTAGTTAGGACAATATTATTTAAAATCTTGTTTAAAGATTACAAATTCTTGGGGTGACACTATCTTAATTTTTTGGGTGACACCACGTTCTTTCTTAGAGTGACACCACATTATTCGCCCAGGGTGCAACCCATGATAGCTACGCCACTGCTTATGGGAACTATTTTCTGGTGAATAAACGTCTAGCCTTAATGCATACGGAATTAAAATAAATGGATGTGTACGTTGCACAAATTCCAAAGTATCCAATGAAATGTTTTATGATAGCCATCGGGCTACGTTACGTTACTTAGACGTGAGGTTAGGTTTTCAGAGCAAACGTATAACGTCTACGTGTACGTTTACTGCTCTTTAAAGGGTCTTAAAATCTACCAGGTAAGAATTTTCCCACAGCCTTATAAATTTTACTTTATAAAAGAGTAATGAGAACTTCATTCAACTTGTTTTATATACTTATATATTATTTTTAAATTCCAATCAAAAACGTTTATAGTAAAAAATCACGTTAAAAAAATACAAAAAAAAGTTTTTAAGATCTTATGTTTATACACATTTTTTATTTTCATATTTTGACGGTGTAAAGATTTGGAGAAGAATTGTATTTTTACACAATAATACTTCAAATTTAGTACCTAAATAAAAACATTCGTAATCCCATCCAACAAGCTTTTTATATTAATAGCAAATTAAAAAATTGTATGTTAAGTAACAAGGACAAAGATGATATTTAAAAAAAAATTGGGGTCTATAAATAATTTTTTAACGAGTGCACTTCTTACATGGGTAAGACTGAGAAGTCAAATGAAACGGGAGCTAAATAATTGGATTCCAATAAAAAAGAGACTGATATTTAATATGTTTATTTTTATGCACGAAGCTATGAAAAACCAAATGCCAAAATACTTCATGGCGAACATTTTTTTAATAGAGAGATACATATTTATTGTGTTGGGTTTGCACCAGGGTAGTGCAAGGTTCTCGTGGTCGAGGTCTTCCAAAGATTTTATAAAGTACTGATCAATAAATAGAGTTCGGTTCTTCTTACTGAGTTTTAATGAACAAGCAAGTGCCTAGTGATTAATGTTGTATCAAGTGGAGATATCATGTGAAGAGACACAATGGACAAAGTACATCCCTTCATTTAGTCATACATGCTGTCTCTTTCATGCACAGGATCTCTCTCTTATCATCGTACATACAACAATCACCGCATTTATGAAACCATAAATAGAGTCAAATTGCCATAACCACTGGAGTGCTTTTGCCACAATATGGCACTATTTAAGATACCTCGGATTGCTTTGCTGCCAATTTTGGCAAATTTTCCCTCATTTGTAAGTAATTAAGTAGAAGTTCATGATTTTACTATATTTTTTTTATAAATCCTACAAATATGTGATAATCGACAAAAGGTAGGTGAATTCATTGGCTTTATAGTACTATAATCAGTTTGTAGGTCTCCATATTAAAATTCAAAGGTCTGATTTTTTAATAATTACGGAAAATATTTCAAATAACTACGAAAAAATTTAGAGCAATCGGTGAAAAAAGTTTTAAATAATGCTGTCGCTCCAGGGTATATGAGAAAATCATGGTGACAGAACTCACTAATCTATAAAAGACTAAAATAAATGATAAAACGCCTGAAAGTCCGAAAAAAGAATTTATTTAAAACGGGATGTTCGCCTAGGTACTTCAAAAATACAATTTTATTGAATGAAATATTACCTAATGTTAGTACATATTATAAATTAACTCAATAAATAATAATAAATAAATAGGAGCTCTTTAGCCATACATTTCAGGTTTTAAATGGTTTATACGGCAAGCAGGTCTTGTCTAACAGGTATGTGTAATTATTCTAATATTTTGTTTATTTTTTTTTATTTTAACTTTATGAGTAAAACTTCAAATTGTAATATTTAAATAAATGAAGACAATATAAGCGAAACTCAATCGAAAATCTGGAAACAGAAAAATCAGAAAAACATATTGACACCTCTGAGACTCGAACCCAGGAGGTTCAAGCAAGAGGTCCTGGGTTCGAGTTCCAGAGGTGTCGATATGTTTTTCTGATTTTTTGTTTTCAGATTTTCGATTGAGTTTCGCTTATATTGTCTTAATTTATTTTAATTATTCTAATACTTAGAATGAAAATAAATAAAAGAAAGCGCACGCGTTTTTCCATTAAATAAGATATACATCCTGTGAGTGAGGCAAAGAGTGTGTGCCAAGACCGAGTTGTTTGGCGGTCCGTCCTCTCTGCCTACCCCTGCGGGGAAACGGCGTGATGGTTAGTTAGTTAGTTAGTTACATCCTGTCACAAAGTGAATTTGCGATTTATTTGAAGAAGTGTTTTAACTTTGCTTAGTACCTATTTTTTATCAGTCTTAACTTAATTTTGTATCTTTTAAAGCATTTTTAGATATAATAAAATATTTTTGTTGCCTCTTAAACGATGTCAAACATGAAGATGTTGTTTATCAATCACAAAAGGCGTCATAATCGTTATAAAAGGATGGAGGGCATTAATTTATCGGCTTTATGATAAGTAAGCGTGAATCGGAAGTGAATGGTAGAAGAAGTCGGGGACGCCCGTGGAATATATGCCACGGTCAAGTGAATCAAATGCTTGAGTCTTCAATGTGTGGAGTCAGAATAACAAAAGATTGTGCATGAATGTAAGTAAGTCTGGGAGGCAGAGGTATGCAGTATATAACATCTACCTATCCATGCAGAAAACTCTGTCATGGTAAGTAAGTTATTGGGGAATTAAGAATTTGTTGTGCATTTAATCTGTAACAATAATGGAGGAAAAACTACATTTTGTCAGCTACAAACTACAAAACTTCTTCTTCTTTATGGCGCTACAGCCCATATCGAGCATTGGCCTCCTGCAACAGTCACCTTCAACTCTTCCTATCCTCAGCGGCTGACTTCCAATTTGGTACCTGGAGAAGCTGTGCTGCATCCCCTCTTACTTCGTCTTCCAACCTCAGTCTGGGTCTTCGCACTTTTCTATTCCACCTGGGTGTCCAGTCAAAATTCTTTTCGGGACGCATGTATCCGGCATTCTCTGTACATGCCCAGCCCATCTCAGCCTGAGGAGTCTCATATGTGTTGAGATGCTAGGTGCCTTATATATATCATACAATTCTGTATTGCGCCGGATGCGCCACTGTTCACCCTCTTTCACGGGTCCACATATTCTTCTCAGCACTTTTCTTTCAAAAGTATCCAGCATTGCAGCCATCTTTAACGTCAGTGTCAGCGCCTCACATCCATATGCCAATACAGTTCTAACAATGGTCTTATATAATATGGTTATTTTGGTTTTTCTGTGGACACTACGTGGCTTAAACACTGGCAGCAAAGAGAAGTATGTTTTATTGGCTGCTGTGATTCTCCTTCTGATTTCTGCTGGATCCTCATTGTTCTCTGTCAGACTGGAGCCCAGGTAGGTGAATTGATCGACCACTTCGTATGAGTAGTTGTCTTTGAATTGTGCACTACTTCTTCTTCTGTGTGAAGGGTTCCTGCTCTGTATCATCATTTTCGTTTTGATGACATTAACCTGCAGTCCTACTTCCCGTGCCGCTGTTTCTAAAGGATCGAAGATCTCCTTAATGGCTGAAATTGATCTTCCGACAATGTTAATGTCATCCGCATATCCGCATATCCGACCGCATATCCAACAAACTACAAAACTACATCAGACATATTGTAGCCGAGCAACGAACAGCCTTAAGATATAATTCAAATTCGATTTTACTGACTGGTATCACTGAGCACCGCTTTCCGGTATAGTGAATGACGATGCAAAACCATTCCGGTTTCAACGTTCGTTCCGTCCTACTGCCTTTCCTTTAGGCGAGATATAATTAAATAATTTAAATCTGTGCCAACTTATTGTAATCCAAATTTTCTTGTAAATATATTCGGCTCACGTAATGAAGAGTTATTATTGAAAATCTTCACTACACACGCAATCGGTTTACAGATATGATAAAGGGCTGTAAATTGCCAAACCCTCTGGATAAAATATTTAAACATAACCTCCTTGCCGAAATATTAACGTGATTCATTTTATTTATTTATTTGGGGGGACCAACAGTTTACATTAACAACAAAGTATATAATAATTGAGTACAATAATTGAACCATTTACAGGTTTCCACATGAGTATTGTATACAAGTGTGTAGTGAAGGGGGAACGGTTAAGTTGAGGTAAAAAAGAAAAAAAAAGGAAGTTTATAGTGTGGTGGTTGTATCAGAGAGTATCTATAAGTATTGTTATTGTAGAGTATCGAGAGAGTGTCTGTGTGATTTTAAGGAGTGTGGTGCAGAGTTAAAAATGTCAAATTGTGTATAGTGTGTGTTGAAAGTGTTGGATGCACGATAGATGAAAGAGTTCTGCTTAGAATTAGTGTTGCACCGAGGGAGGCTAAGAATCATATCTGATCTTGTTCGTCTGTTAGGAACTCGTATCTGTATTCGTTCTAGGAGTTCTGAACAATCTACGATGGATCTGGCTATTTTTTGAAGAAAAGGTACATCGGCCGAGCTTCTTCGAGCTTCTAATGATAGTATATTGAAATACGCGGCTGAATCTTGGTGACTTAGGTGTGGGCGGTAGCTGCGGAAATCTAAGTATCGTAGAAAACGATTTTGAACACGTTCTAGATTTTCCACACATGATTTGTATTGCGGATTCCAAACTTGTGATGCGTATTCTAGTAAGCTACGGACATAAGTAAAATATAGGGTTTTCATTGTTCTAAAGTTATTGAATTTTTTACATGTCCTAAGAATGAATCCTAACATTTTCGAGGCTTTTGATGTGACTGACTCAATATCTTTTCGGGGTATTACGTCGTATTGGGCTTCCTCGTTTTTTAACCAACGTTTCGGGCAGCATTACAGTGTCCAGTATCAGGGCAGATGTGTAGATTGTGGTTTATGTATTTTGAAGCGTATCGCGATGCGCGCTGCAAACCTTTTAGGGCCGGTGTTTCAGTATTATCAGTGAAAATGTTTATTGCTTTGGTGTAGCCATCAAGTACCGAATACTAAAAACTATTAAGATGAAACCATACTAAATAATGCAAAATCATACAAAACCACATGTTTTTGTTTTGAAAATTTGATAGCTTAGAAGTATTATAGATGCTTCAATTAAATACTGTGTGTAGAAAATACCTTGGTCCTTAAAAATATCGGTCATTTTTTTATAAGTCTTTTAATAAGCCTTTAAAAAAATAAAGTATAAGGTCTATAAAAAAGACTTTCAAGTCCAAACTCTCCTATTTATAAACCCATTTTCGGATTTGGTTTTATTGTATAATGTGGCAAATTTAGTTTCTTTTATAATAATCGCTAAAAAAATTGATATTTACGCCTGAACTTCACAAAATAAAATAAAATATGCATTTTCTCGTTGTTATTTTTGACATCAATCAATACGGCCCGCGCTCTCTGTGAATTTGGATTCTTGAAGTGACCCTTATGGCATGGGCACAAGAACCATGCACTAGGCAACACCGATTTCGTATCAGTCACGCCCCAACCGGCGCGGGAGACAGTCGTGTGATTCCACGTCGCTTAGTTTCGTGAAATCAATTTTAAATTTCAGTTTTCTTACAATAAACAATGCGTAAAACAGGAATTAATATTTTTACAGGCTTTTACTATATCAACCTGTAAAAAAAATTCTCAAATACCTTTTCCAACCTTTCCAAAAGCTTTTTCTCAAGTATTTTTAAACTCCTCCCATAAAGGGCGTGAATTCCGATTTCGATTTTTTCCTGAACTGTTGGATCGCCTTAAGCGTGGCCCTGTCGTCTCTATAATGCTAATGGGGTTAGTGTATGTTTCAATTGCCTAAGTAATTAAGCGTGATCGATGCGTTTTATGTCTTCCCAGGACTTCAGGAACAAATCCAGAGTAATGGCCGCATTCAATTAGTGGTCTGAAATCGATTTGTCATGATGGCCGAGTTTGCAAGCTCGAACGTGTTCTGATATCCATTCTGTATAATTATGTATGGTACACTTGGAAATAAAAATCCCGAATCTTATCTATGTAGGTACATTTACGTATGTTTCATGAAAAAAAAACGTGTCCGTTGGTTCCCCCTTTGGTCGTCTGCAAAGTTAAGTGTGTCAACCTGTTAAAAACATGTTCTAAAATTAATGACTAGCTACCATTGCCTTCTCTGGAATAAAATGTATGATAATCTGGTTTGGCACTTAACTAATCCCCCCCCCCTTCCGAAGTGTCGTTTTTATGAACAGAGATGTTAGCTGTGTTTGTTTTCATTATTGTGACTTTTTACCATATTTATAAAAAACACCCCTACCAATCGGTTGTCAACAAAAAAAGCTTAGAAAGGTCCACAATATTCCAGAACATTCTACAATATTCAAGAGTGTTCTTGAATGCTCCACAATGGTATTCAAGAGTGTTCTGAACTGATGCTCCAGAACGTTCTAGACTATTCCCGAACATTCCACAACATTTCAGAATCTTCCTGGATGTCCTGGAATGTTATGGAGTGCTCTCGATTACTCTCGAATGTTCTGAATTTTTCTAGAAATTTCTAGAGGGCAAAACTTTCAGCCCTCGTATCTTCAAGACCACGACCTTCAGGTTAACGGAAACGTTCTTCATGGATGGGGGATAGAGGACTGCCACACCGTATAACTCCCTTGATAGTACCGGGATTCATTTCTGAGTTTTAGCGGCACGCACATTGTACACTTTATTTTATAATCAACTAGCTGACCCGGCCACGCGTTGCTGTGGCTAATAAAACACAACGTCATCTACTGGATGGTTATCCAACCTTCAAAACCACCGCCGTTTTTGAGTTTATCGCGAAGAGACAGACAGATGCCGCGTAGGACTTTAATTTGTAATAAGAGATGGTGTGAAAGATTATAATAATGTGCATGAAATGCTTGGGGTAAATAACGCATTTAAGTTTAAGGATTAATACTATTTCCGTCTAAATAACTTATCAATTACCGCAATGTACGTGACCATTTTTTTAGAAGACAGAATGGGTATAGTAAGCTATCCGTTTCAACCAATATACATAAATCCATGACAAATTAGATACCTAAACCTTCCTCACAAAACACTCTATCTATTGGTGAAAACCGCATAAAAAGTAGTTTTTGAGTTTATCGCGAACAGACAGACAGACAAACAGACAGACGACGCGGAGGACTTTAATTTATAATATTAGAGAAGAGATAGAGATGTAGAGACTAGCTGAAGCGGCAAACGTTGTTCTGCCATATAAATTATTTCTGGTGAATATTTTGGTTGTTAAATAAAAAAATAACGAATGTATTGTAAGTGTGTGGGGATGGGATCTATGATAGAAAGAGGAAGAAGCGCTGTAGACGATGACCGCCGATAAAAGCAAAAAAACACCAACTAAAGTAGGAAAATGAAATAAAGAAAATCAATATGAATTTCGAAGAGCAATTGAGTGTAAGATATTTTTTCTCAGTCCGTTTTTAACCAACACAAATAAGCTCGATGGTTTGCCCACGCGAGAACATGATGCCATTTACACATGGTGAAATAAAATAAAAAATGACGCGACGCTTCTCGTGAATGATGAAAGTTCGATGAGGCGGACGTAGCGCCATCTGTCATTCAACAACATAAATAATTTCGTTAGAACGAGAACTTTTTCTGAAAAACGAAGACGGTTAAATTTGTTCATACAAAAATACTCAAATGGCGATTAAAAAGTGGGAGGGTGAGGGTAGGAGGGAGAAAATTTAGGGTCATAGGTATTTTTTGATGAAAAATTAAAAAAAAATCATAAATATCGGTCAAGCCGTTTCGGAGGTGTGCGACCACAAATACCGTGACACGAGATTTTTATATATAAGATATTGATTATTACGAAGTTTAACCAATGAACAATATATAATAATTTGATATTCACGTAAAATATTGTTGTTTAACTTCATTGTCTCACCCCTTTATCATCCTGGACTTCCTGTATCCACAAGTCGAGCATAATAACGGCAGGCCAATTGACTATATTGGAGTAATCGCTATAATTCTCTATGCAATTACAAGTCATTGTTGGTTAACGAGATCTCTGTTTCTCGAACGTCTTGAGACTTAAGTCTTCTCCGTAATTTCATTGAATGCTGTTTAATTAACGAACAAAGAACTCATCAAGCATTAACCTATCAAGGCCAGTTGTATACATAACAACATAATACGTATTTGAAATATGCATGCTATTATTTTATATCTATACATAGGTGTACATAAAAATCAAAATATGCTTGGGTGTACATGAGTATATGAGTTGTCTATGCGTTGCTAAACCATTCATCCGATTGCGATGAAACTTTGGGGATTTGATGTGCGTATGCCCGCGATGGTTTCTCTATATTTAATGGTGAGTTCTGGCATCATGAAATTATGCGATGCTAACATTCATCCGATTGCGATGAAACTTTGGCGGTTTGATGCGTGTATGCCCGCGAATGTTTCTATATATAATAGTGAGCTCTGGTATTACGAAATTTGTATAAAAAATTGCAATTGGTTGTACGCGAGCTGTTTGAAAACTCAATGTACCGGGAAGCGTATTTACAAAACCTATACCGATTCAGTCGCTGTAACGACAATTTACATTTTAAATATACCTCTATATTGGTTATTTTTTATCACTTTGCAAAAACAAAAATTGTTCTAAAATCTAGATAAAATAATCTTTCCAATGTGTATATTAGAAATTAATAATTTTATTTCTAAATATTTAAATTTTGATATTGAAAATTTAAAGCAACTGAAACGCGGTAGGGATTGTAAATACGCTACCGGGAATGAATGTTTTTTTTTTTTTTTACAGTGAATACCGCACAAGAATCTCAACTGCTCCCGTCTGGAGCCAGTGAGACTATGGCATCCCCAATTGGGGTATGTTGTGAGGCTGAAGGTAGTGGGGAGGGGAAGGAGGTGGGGAAGAGGAAGGTTGGGAAGTACCTGGCTATTCAGATCTGGTCACTCAACACGGCTAAAGCCATTTTCAAGCAACGTTTCAATTCTGAATGGTGGTCTTACACCAGGGCGATACTGATAGTATCTTCCACTCTGGAACATGCCGCAAATATACTATATATTATTTTAAATGAATTAATTGTGAAAACACAAAATTAATCAAATTAAATTTATTTGCGCATGCCGGGTTCGAACCCGCGACCTCCGGATTGTGAGTCAAGAGTCTTACCCACTGGACTACGGAGGTCGTCAAATGCGTGGAATGTGTGGAATGCCAGGGGTGGGAGGGGAAATCGGTAGGAGGATTCACGGTACGGGGGAAGCGGAAGAGGGGAGTAGTGAGAGGGAAGGCGGAGGGGAAATCCGAGAGGGGAAGGGATTTGGGAGAAGAATGGGAGGAGGAAGGGGAATGGGACAAATGGGAAAAGACAGGCAGGGAGAAACAATTTATTTATTAAGTGGCATAGCGTAGAAAAATTCGTAAAAAATTGTATATTCGTAGAAAAATCGCAACTGAGGTGGCTTGGGCATGTACTAAGAATGTCTGATGACCGAATTCCGAGGAAGATACTGTGCGATAGATAGAGTGCGATTCCAGAGGATAGACGTCCAGTGGGCCGCCCTGACTCAGTTGGGCGAGGCAACTCCAGAAACTGTGTGAGGAGAGGATGGGGCAACCATGGACAGAGGCCGAACAATCAGCACAAGACAGGGACATATGGAGGAGCCTTGTCGATGCAATGGGTCCCCGCCCCGAATAGGCTAAGGGGAAGGAGATGATGATGATGATGAAGTGGCATAGCGAAGCATGCCGGAAACTCGCTAGTTTGAAATAATATTCAAAATTTCTTGTGGTTTTAGATTTTCGATTTTCACGGCCCAAAGCATTATAGTAATTTATTTTGAGGGTATTTTATCGCTTTGCGCTACTTCTTTCTTTAGCCAACGTTTCAGACAGCGTTACAGTATCCATCATCAGGTCAGATATGTATGTGTGCTTATGATGTATGTATGTAGATAAGATAGGCTAAGTTCAAAGGTTCTTGGCATCCGATAATTGTTGGCTACACCAAAACGGTGTCGCATCTACATACATAAACACACACTTTACTACTATCGAGTTACACATCTATCTTGATGATTGGCACTGAAACACTGTCCGAAACGTTGGCTAAAGAAGCGAAGAGCGCAGACGGCATAAAACCTTAAAAATAAATCAGTATAAAATACAAATTGATAATTCATTACTTTATAAGTTCTGCTAGAGAGGTCAAAAGCACTCCATCGACTAGTTTCTCCCAATCTGGCCTGCCACGCTTTTAGTTTGCAGAGGCATCCGCCACCAAGGTCCGGACAAGCCTCACCCTGTTAGATCACCAAACGTAGCGAACCACTTGGAGTGACCTTTGGCAGAGGTGTTGGTAATTTTATAAGTGGTTCTCTGGATGGCAATACCTACAAAATCTTCCCAAATTTAATGAATATTTGTTATGATACGTTTTAAGATTTTCACGGCCAAAAGTATTTTCGTTATTTGTTTTTGGGGTGTTATGCCATGTTGCTCTACCTCCTTCTTTAGCCAACGTTTCGGACAGCGTTGCAGTGTCCATCATTAGGGCAGATCCGGTAGATGTGTGTCTACCGGATCTGCCGGATCTGCCCTGATGATGAACAATGCAACGCTATCCGAAACGTTGGCTAAAGAAGGAGGTAGCGCAACACGGCATAACACCCCAAAAACAAATAACGAGAATATTTGTTATGTCCAAAAGTTTAGAAATTCTCCCTGATGCCTCTCTCTGATGCATCTGCCCTGATGAAGGACACCGTAACACTGTCCGAAACGTTGACTAAAGAAGGAGGTAGCAAACACGGCATAACAACCCAAAAATAAATAACGGAAAAACAAATAAAAGTGTTAATAGTATATGAAATATCAAAAACCATTTTTAAAAAAGCCAGCCCTCAAATTTATTTTCACTTTAATTCCTATATTTATAAGAATTTAAATTTTTTCAAATTTTTGGCAGCTTGGTTGCTTTTTAAAAATAAACATTTTCCTTGCAAGCAAAAATTTGTTTCATCGTTTTTCAGTGAAATATTATTGAGCGTGAAAATAATTTGATAGGATGCAATTTTTAAGTAATTGAATGAAATATTTCATTTTACAACAAAATATTATAAAAAAAAAAATTAAATCACTCGACAAGTCATCTAGTAAAAGAACTATTCCCAATACAACATCTAAACGTTAAAATATAAATGCATGTAGTTTTCTCTTTCAAAGACAGCATCCAAGATTACAGCATTTCAAACAAAGGGCAGATGACAATAAAAGTTGTCTTATTGTGATTATAAAAGCATTCTCCTGTATTGATTCCATCTCCGTCTGCATTAATGGGATGGGAGTAATAAGAAGAGATCGTGATGGGAAACAGACGTGACCTTTGAGATGAAATTGTATGGATCTTTAAAAAGTTCCTAGACTTTGTAGATTGTAAGCGATTTCTGCAGATATGGAAACGTTGAAATCTAAAAATCATTGAAGGGGTCCCCACCACTTTTCCAATGGCATATAAGGAAACATATGGTTTCCCCCTTCACCGCACACGTCAAAAATCTATTTTATTGAACGAAACTACATTTTTTTGAACGACTCTAGATCCTCGATGCCCATGCAAACTGGAGATGGGTAAGTTCTGCATTTTTCCGGAGGCCTCCGAGACGTGCTTCCTTTTAAAAGTACTTGAGTTCTTGGAGCAGGTCCCGGGAGCCACTTCCACTCGCGAATGGCCCGAGCGCGCAAAAGAATTCGAACGCGCAACCTGCTTCCGACTCGCAAATGGCTCGAACCGAAACGCTCGGGTTCCACCCTAGCCGGACCTCGGAGCCGGAGCTCGCAAAAGAACTCGAACGCCCGACCTACTCCGCCTGCTCCCGAATGACTCGAATCGAGACGCTCGGGTTCCACCCTAGCCGGACCTCGGAGCCGGAGCCCGCACGCAAAAGAACTCGAACGCGCCACCTACTCCCGATTCCCACATGTGGCTCGGACCGTGACCCACGGGTTTGACGAGTGCGAACTGCCACCGCGCAGCGCCCGCGCCGCGCCGCCACGCCCGGCCCGCCGAGTTCTGGCTACAAGTACTGTACCGGGTTCTTTGGGAGTAGTCAATTTTGAAAAGGGAGTAGGAGTAGGAGCCGCTTCGCGCGAAGGACCCGAGTTTAAGAGCCCACTCCAGCTGAACCTAAACATCGCTAATGCATACGGGGTTAGAAAGCAGTATGCAAGTACTTAGTATGAAGAACATATGAAGCACTTGTCCGCAGCATCCTGGAATACAGCTCCATTATTTGGGCCCCCTCTTAACAAAATCATATCCCAGAAATAGAAAGAGTACAAAAAAGGTTTATGCCTTTATACTGTCCTGTATATGAGGGAATATACATACTACCCATTCCTGTATCCATCGTTGTTCTTAACAGCAATGCTCGATCTTAATACCTTGGAAGCCCGCCGAAAAATATTTTTGGGGAAACATTTTTTTAAGCTGATATCCGGTACTATACTGAATTCACCTATGTTGAAGGAGATTAATCTATATGTCCCAAACGCGTATACTCGTGGGAGATCCCACGCACTTTTTTATGCTCCGAAAGCGAGAACTTCTTCCTTTCAGAATGCCCCATTAAACAGAGCAATTCAACTGCTTAACGATTCTGCATTGAGCATTGACATTTTCAATGTTTAACCTATAGAGAGTTCAGTAACTATCTTCTGACATACGTCTCAACACAGTGAAACTGCTCTCTTGGACTTTTTTTCTCTTAAATTTTGTAATCTTCTCCGTAATAATTTGGTGTATAACTGTTTTATGGAGAACCTGAAAAAATAAATAAATAATTAACATAATATAAAAAAATAATTAATCTGGCAGCCCGTAGAATAATTCTTCTGTAATATATGAAGAAAAATATATACAGATCAAAGTGTTAGAAAATAAAAATAAAAATAAGAGCTGCGCCCAGTCGAGGAAGCCTGGATAAGATAACGAAAAAGGAAATCTAAAATCAGTAAAAGATGTTTAGGAGTAAACTACAGTTTCTTTTAGGGGTGACACTATTTGATTCGCCAATTTAAATTGATGATGCTCCAAAAAACTAGCTTCATTGGTGTGGAATAATTTTCCGGCCTCAGTGTTTCCTTTCTAGGTATTACTCCTCTATAGCAAGTGAAAACTTCTTTAGCACCGTTGTGATTTAACACTCGATGAAACGGAAGCGAGCGACAATAAAAAGAGACAAACACATACATCTTAGCATTCAGCCTTTTTTTACATTAGCTCCACACAGGAGGCCCTGAGGAAAATAATTTCCCTCAGGGCCTATGTCATCTTAGGGGATGCTGTGTGGAGGGTTTTTTAAGGAAAGGTAGGAGAGGAGAGTTCTGAGAAGGAAAAGGGTTTAAGGGGTGGGTAGGTGTCCTGGTCATCCGCCTCCAAGACCTAGACAAACCTCAACCCATGAACCCGGGAACCCCTGCTAAATCACCAAACGTAGCAAACCACTTGAGGTGACCTATGGCAGAGATGTCGGTTATCCAATAAAGGTTCCCGGGGCGGCGGTACCCATTCCCGCTTCCCAAATTGAAAAGCGTGAGAGTCTGAGATTTTATTAAAACACTAGCTGTTAAAAACCCGCTCCGCAGATTTTTACTGCTAGGCCCTGCGGCCGGATTTTGGTTCGGCTTCGCCCAGTTAGTGTTGGTGACCATTTTATAGATCCAATACGAACTGATTCCAAAAATAGCCCTTTCCTCGGATCCATTGTAGCTAGACAGAGCAATGATGTCATATGTAATATACAGCCACATCATACAACATATATTACCGTCAATCTTTTCATATCCGAAGAGATACCACATATTCACAAATTCGTAGCAGTTATACCTAGGGGAAGGCGTCCCCGTCCGACCTGCTGGTTGTAGTAGCGACATCTTGTGTCGAATTCTTGAATTCGAAACCGAATTATAACAGTAGCTTTATGTGAAATTCCACGTACACAGATGTTGTTTGTGGCGCGGCGCGTACGGCGTGGCGTCCGACATGCACTCGTAGCTTGGTTCTGAAATTCAGCCACGCAGACGCTACGGTATTAATACTGTTCGATTTATTTTATTCAGGGGTACTCGGTTCCAATATAATACGACAAATCCACGGTACCACGCAAGCCCCCTTTAGTGCAGTGGTATAAAGCGCCTGATGAACCTTTGCAGACAATCAGCCGACTAGGGATCAAATACTACGAAATCAAAAAAAAAAATTAAATCAATATCCAATCTTCAAACCACTCCAAAATGAACAAGCAAAAGAAAGCGACATCAAAATCTAACACAAAAACGACTCCGAAGAATAAACCTCAAATACAAATAAGGTACAGATCAGGACCCTTACTTTTTTTTTACTTTTTAATTATAATTTTAATTATGTGAAAATCTGTTATTGGATATTATGTGTATTATTAGTGTTTTTATTATAAGTGTAAAATATTTAGTCTACTTTGGTTTTCTGAAGGTTTCACCTCTACACTGTGTTTTTTTTTTAAATATTTCAAATAACATAAATATTTTATTTTGCTATAAAATTATTAAATCTTCTATTTTTCCCCTCCTTTATTCCTCCTTTCCGCGTGGCGTGGTCTAGCGGCAAGGCCTTTGACTCGCAACCCGAAGGTCGCGGGATCAAATACCGAAATATATTTTATTTTATTAATTTATGTTATTTCACGATTAATTAATTAAAAATAATATATACTTAGTATATTTGTGGCACGTTCCAGAGTGAAAGATACTCTCAGTATCGCTCTGGTGTAAGACCACCATTCAGAATTGAAAGTTTTCTTGAAATTTACCCGTGCTTGGTGACCAGATCTGAATAGCCAGGTACTTCCCTACCTTCATCTTCCCCATCTCCTTCCCTTCCCCACTACCTTCAGCCTCACAAAATATCCCAATCGGCGATTCAATAGACTCACTAGCAGTCGGGACTCTTGTGAGGTAATCATATAAAAAATAAAAATAATATTGACATGTGATAGGCCTCAAGGAAATGTGGAGAAAACCAAAAAAACGCTATTATAAGCAGTATTGAACTTGCCTGTCTGTGTGTACTCATGATGTGTACTAAAGATACATTAAATTTGTTAATTTAATCATTGTTTCTTCCAAATATTAAAAATTATTAATATAATCAGAGAGAAATCCAGGCATCACAAAAAAAAACAGGCATGGCCGATGATAAAACTTAAGTATAGTACAATAAACAGAGAAATGACAGTCATTATTTTAGTAAACGACCTTGCAAGCCTGGTAATTTACGTTATCAAGCGTATTTAAATATTTCAACGTTTAGAGCAGTCTCAGTCATGAACGACGTGAATTATTACGCATTGCATCGAATTTGAATAGGATTTCCATATATTATGTGTTAACTCGCAAGGCGGTAGGTCAGTTATAACCAGATTGATCGTTCAATTATGACAATTTAAAAAATAACCATACAATATGCATGGAGATTGTTTGCTCAGTACATTTTATGAACAGATAAGAACTTTGTCGTGAGAGCGTGAGCAGACCGGCGGTGTTTATGGCCTCTAGCAATCCGAAGAAGGTCGCGAGTTCAAATCTCGGCGTGTGCAATTGATTGATTTATATGTTTATAATTTAATCATTTAAAATAATATAAAGATAGATACTCTCAGAATTGACCTGGTGTAAGACTTTTATAAGACATTTATTAAGCCTCTACAAATAATTCAAAAACACATAATTAAAGTAATATATAACAAAAATAAAACATTCTCGACCAACTTATTATACAAAGAAACTAAAATATTTAATATACGTAAATTATTTATATTACAAACTTTGAAATATGTATTTAAAAACAAAAATAATTTCGAAATAAATGAAAACAGAATGAGCAAAAGAACAAATAATATATTTTACACTCCACAAACAAATACTAAATTATTGCAGACACATAGCAGTTTCATTGGTCCTCGAACATTTAACCTTCTACCAGTACAAACTCAAATGTTAAATAAAATGATAAAATATGTAAAAGAGGTAAAATTATGGTTGAATAATGTAGATATCGAAACGCTTTTTCTATAAATTTATCCATCCTTCTACAACTCACTTTCTGTAACATTCTAAACTGTAGTACAATATGTTTTCTATTTATTTTTTTATAATATCTTAAAAAAAAAAAAATTGAAATTAGTATGTTTTTCTCCATATTTTTATTTTATTTTTATAATAGCTGAAACAAAACCTTTTTCATTTATTCTCTATTTAATACTAACTTTTTATACTAACTTTATATTTTATATGTTTTTTAAATCTTTTTTATACTTTGGTACTTAGAAATATAGTATTTTGTTTTAATATTACCCACACTCAGGCAGTGCCTTAGTGGGTTTTCATTTCTTATTCATATTTTTTTTTAATATATTTTATGTTATTTTATACTATTTGCTATTATACATTATATCTATGTACAAAGAAATGGAAATAAATAAAGTAAAAAAAAAAAAAAAAAAAAAAAAAAAAAGACTGCAATTCAGAATTGAAATGGTTAGCCCTGTTTGGTGACTAGATCTGAATAGCTAGGTATTTCCTCACTTTCCTCCATCCCATCTCCTTCCACAACTCACTACCTTCAGCTCCACAACATACCCCAATTAGGGATGCCATAGTCTCACTGGCTCTAGACGAGAGCAGCTGCGACTCTTGTGAGGTATTCACATTAATAAAACGGCTCTCGACTAGCAACCCGGAGGTCACGAGTTTAAACCTAGGCGTGCGCAAATAAATTTTATTTGATTGATTTGTGTTTTCATAATTTAATCATTTAAGACAATATAAGTTATATATGCGCCTCATTCCAGAGTGGAAGACACTCTCAGTATCGCCCTGGTGTAAAACCGCCATTCGGATTTGAAATTTTGCTTGAAATGGCTTTAGCCGTGTTTGGTGAGTAGATCTGAATAGCCCGGTACTTCCCATACTCTTTCCCCCCCCCCACTTACCTTCGGACTTATAACATACCCCAATTGTGGATGCCGTAGTCTCATTGAATCTGGACATTTGTACACAAAGTAAAAATTTTTTAAAGTTTTTTTTTATTAAATTTCAGTCCAGCTATTATGAAGAAAGGAAAGAACACAAAAGCACGTCGTAGTTGATTCCATAGGCGAGATGTTGAGCACAGTGGAGGTAATCCACCTCTTACCCGCCCTGGTATAAGTAACTGATGGTTACTCCTTCAAGGCTCTTGCAAGATTCTAATTTTTTTGATTAAACGAAGCTACATTTATTTATTTTGAACGAATCTAGACCTCCAGTGTCCATGCATACGTTGTTAGTAAAATTATAAAATAAAAAAGTAGGTTAGTAAGACAAAGATAAATTAAACAGGGCAAAAGAAAAACTCATTCATGAGGCTCCACGAGGCGGCATTGCATCTGTAAAAACCCGCAAACACCTGCATAAAATAGAGAACATAAGTAATACAATAAATCTCAAATCAATTGGCAAGTACCAAAAAAATATGTGAATGGCTTTCAGTCTGATCATAAACTACACTTAGCTTCCGTGTCCCTTAGCCAACCACTCAGTGAAGCCTCAAAGAATGTTAACTGAATATTTGGGGTAAAATACCCGAAGACTAAAAGAAAATTCAGCGTTGGGTAGTCAGAGGCAGGACAGAGGATAGTCAAGGTCGTCTGATCAAGCCTCAAGCCTATACATGTCATTGGGGGAGGCGCAGATAGATTTGAGAAGGATCTGCAAAATTAGTAATGTAATTAAAGATGAAGCAGGGACGAGGTCCAGCACACCCCCGTATGGGGATAGGGAAAAAAAATAATAAAAGCACTCTTGTTGAGCACAAGAGCAAACAGCATAAACGACCTGTTCTCATGCAAAAAGTGAAAATCGTATTCAAATTTATGGTAAAGCGTTTGGCGTTTTTCTCAGCCGATCACAAGTATGAACAATGGACTTTGCGATAATTCATTGGTGAAAGTATCTTCAAACGAAATACAAATAAAACGGTTCTCGACGAGTTTATCGAAAACGAATTCATCGAAAATCAATTCATCGAAAATCAATTCATCGAAAGTAAATTCATCAAAAACGAGTTCATCGAAAACCAATTCATCGAAAATCAATTCATCGAAAACCAATTCATCGAATGATCAATTCATCGAATCGCCAATTCATCGAAAAAATATATTTTGTTGATATTTGAGAGAAATGCCGGGCGGACCGAGAAGTTAAAAAAGCATTGGTCAACCTAAACTAACCTTACCTAACCTAACCTAACCTAACCTAACCTAACCTAACCTAACCTAACCTAACTCTACCTAACCTAACTTAACCTATTTAACCAATTTTTAAATATTTTTTTATCATCACTCTTAATGACCTTTCCAAAGATATTCAAATACAGATATTCTTATATTTTATATTTTATAGATTCTTATATTTTCAATATCTTTGGACCTTTCTGAGTTGTTTATCAGTTGGTTTCATTATGAGTTGTCTGGTCACCGTTCCTTAGATATCCCTTTTTTGCAGTATCAGACAATCGGAAATCGAAGAGATAACCTATAAATTTTACATTGTCACTACGAAACTGACTGTTGCTTAACACATTTAACTCAGTTAAACAGACCTTTTTGGGTATTTAATTTTGACAGCTCTAATATTTACAAAAAAAATGTTTTTCTATAAATTGGTGATTCGATGAATTGATTTTCGATGAATTGATTTTCGATGAACTCGTTTTCGATGAATTTGCTTTCGATGAATTGATTTTCGATGAACTCGTTTCCGATGAATTTGCTTTCGATGAATTGATTACCAAATAAAACATACACAGCATTCTTAAAGTTTGCTTTCCATCCATTAAAATTCCTGTAACCCGTTTATTCAATTAACTCGCGGGAAAACAAAAATGCTTTGCACAGAATTATCTTTGTATTTCTTACACTTTTCGACAAAACCTTGACGCTTAAAAATAATTATAAAATACACGGCATAAGTAATATCAACAGACTCCGTGTAATAACAATCTTTCATTCTGTTATCATTTGGGTGATACGTTTTGGCGTACAGATACAAGGCACTAAAAATATATTTACATAATTAGTTTATGTGAAAGTAAAAACACCCATGCCATCGTTAACTTCAAATTAACCTTACTTACCCAATCGAAAATCAAGTAAAAATTAAATAAACTGTTAAAAATAATTATAACCGGTCAGTGGTTGAGTGGGCATCGCGTGGGCTACCCAGGCAACATTTTCGGCTTACTGTGGTGGTAGTACGAGATTTTTAAATATTGTCGGCTTATTCGTAACCCGGGAATATTTGTATTTCAACTCTCGACAGACCAAGATGCCAAACATAACGTCCGTGACCAAGAGGGTCGTTTTTGCATTTCAACCATAGAAATCCATTTTTATTTTTTTTTTCATTTATTGGGTAGGGATGCATTTGACGACCTCCGTAGTCCAGTGGCTAAGACTCTTGACTCACATTCCGGAGGTCGCGGGTTCGAACCCGGCATGCGCAAATAAATTTTATTTGATTAATTTGTGTTATTTCACAATTAATTCATTTAAAATAATATATAGTATATTTGCGGCATGTTCCAGAGTGGAAGATACTATCAGTATCGCCCTGGTGTAAGACCACCATTCAGAATTGAAACGTTGCTTGAAAATGGCTTTAGCCGTGTTTAGTGACCAGATCTGAATAGCCAGGTACTTCCCAACCTTCCTCTTCCCCACCTCCTTCCCCTCCCCGCTACCTTCAGCCTCACAACATACCCCAATTGGGGATGCCATAGTCTCACTGGCTCCAGACGGGAGCAGTTGAGATTCTTGTGCGGTATTCACTGTAAAAAAAAAAAAAGGGAATAATACCTATATTTGACAAAATATTTTTTCCTGCGATCAACGAATTGTTCACATTTTTTTAAACGGCACTTTTTGTATTTATTCACTGCGTAGGAATTCCTAAAATACTAAAAATATATTTCAAGCATTTAAGTAGATATAAGAATTAATTAAGCGTTAATCTTTTAAACTACGCAACGGATTTTCATACGGTTTTCACCAATAGAGATAGAGTGATTGAAGAGGAATGTTTATATGTATAATACATGTAAATTATATTAGAGAAAAGCCGAGAAATTCAAAGAAAACATATTTTTTGTGCGATTTAAAACGGCTGGCGGGCCGTACCATAGTCACTTTTGAAATTCGTTCTACGGAAGAAATTGAAAAATAGATGTCCTAGAGTAAGTAGGTATTTGATTTGAATTATTTTACTTGATGAAGTCGCTCAAAATGTATGTGCGCATAGATCTTTTAAACTACGCAACGGATATTCATGCGGTTTTCACCAATAAATAATAGGTGATTCAAGAGGAAGGTTTATATGTATAAAACATGCAGTTATATTAATTCAGGCAGCGGGCAGCGGGCAGCGGGCATCTGGCAAGCGGGTGGTGTGTTTTTATAAAGGTTGGGTAATGGCGTTGTGTTTCGTAAGCTACAGCAACGTATGGCCGGGTCTGCTAGTTATGTATATAATATTTATGAACTGCATTACTGTTTCGCAAGCCCTATTAGAAATTATTGCTTATTGTTGCCCTTAACGCAATATCTGATCGAATACCTTATTTAATATACAAAAAATCTCTGCTCGCACGTACCTACAAATCTTACAATTTTTTTTACATGCGCTCCACACAGGAGGCCCTGAGGAAAATAATTTCCCTCAGGGCCTATGTCATCTTTGGGAATGCTGTGTGGAGGATTTTTTTTTAGGAAATGATGGAGAGGAGAGTTCTGGGAAGGAAAAGGGTTTAAGGGATGGGTAGGAATCTGAGGTTCAGTGTGTCTGGTTATTGGCTATTTGCTTTCTAATCTATTTTATTTTATTTTTATTTATTATGGAAAATCAACAGATATTTTACACTTATAATAATAACATTAATAATATAAAAATGCAAAAATCAGTAATTTTAAATACATGTAGGATTACAAAAGATTTTTTAAATATTTATATTGAGGGATCAGTAGGATTTATAGGTTCAATTAGAAATGCCACAGAGCCGAACCCTCTGATATGAAAATATCTGGAGTCGGTGAATTATATTCCCATATGGTCTCTAGTAGGTTGACATGTTGTTCTTGTATTTATAATACTTATATAGTGCAATTGCATAGCGTGGTTTGACTAGATGATCATTTGGGGAAGTGTGTGAAAGGGTTTAGTTTTTCCTGTGGGGAAAATTTAACCCGGACATTTAAATCTGGTACATAATATCCAATGACATTGTACAAATTGTACATACTAACAACTCAAGAGTGAATACAATAGTAAGTCGAATGACAAGTATGCAACTGGAAAGGATTCACAGCAATATATATAAAATATCACAAACAGACCAGTTAGACAAGCATATAAAGAAAACTTAAAAACTCTGACGGTAAATACAAGCTTTGGACAAAGACACTACCAATATCACGCTATAAAAGCATTCAACAGTCTAACACTTGAAAATAAAATTGAGGAAAACAAAAATAAATTCCGACACAAAATTACAAAATGGATTAAAGACCAAAATAGACAATACTACCAAAATAACATAGCATAAAAAAAAAACACACACACACACACATAACCAGTATATAAAACACAATCACCCACAAACACACAACACTTATTAAAAATATTGTTTTTAACCTTATATAATATTATTTTATTTTTAAATTTACGTTAATTTTAAATCTCTACTTTTTAAGTTTAATTTATCTTAATTATTATTATCATTATTATCGTATGTTTTTTATTTACTTTTTTCCGTTTTTTTCACCAATATTATATATATATTGTATTGTGTAAAATTTGTTTATGAAATGGAGGCCTCAGCACGGGTAAACCACCCAGTGAGGCCAACATCATTGAATTGTATATAAAATGTAAATATATTGAATCAAATAAATAAATAAATAAATAAATAAATAACATGGTAACTTGCAATACGATCTAAAAATTATTTAATTTGGCTATGACATACTTTTTTAAGGAACTTAAATTACATGAGAATATGTCTATATTATTAAAATTCTTATCCAATACATTGCATGCTCTGAATATAAAAGCATTTGGTCTGAGATTAGAAGAACATTTTTGATGATGAAAAAGTAATTTTACTCTGGTTCAACACCTGGGACTCTAAAATTAATCTCAGCCAAAAGGGGCGAACAATCAATAAAACCATTGATAATTTTATGAAGATATATTATATCTGCAGAGTCTCTTCTAATTTGTAATGGTTTAAGTCCATAAAGGTCCAACGAGCTGTTTATGTCACGATAACCAATATTAAACTTGAAATTTAAATGATGGACAAATTTTCTTTGAATGGCTTCAATGCGTTTAATATAAATTTTATATTGAGGATTCCATATCTGAGAAGCAAATTCAAGATGACTGCGAACATATGAAAAATACAATATTTTAAGTGTTTGAATGTTCTTGAATTCTTTTCCAAAAAAAAAATGAAAAAATCAATATAATGTGTGGAACTTAACTAGTTTATATTACGTGCACTATTAAATGCAAAATAAATTTATTTTATAGCCGTGTGATTTCTAAGCAAACCCAAAAAAAATATTTGCCTTTAAAAATGTTAGGTAAATCTAGAGCATTCTTTTCTTTTATCCGTTCACCTTAGTATTATGTTATATCTTAGCGTGTTATTTTTTTGCTAACTCTATGAATCTAAATTAATTATTTTCTAAAAACTCCGTCCTTCTAACATGAACATTGTTCTTATAAAAAGCTTATAACAAGATAACAATTTGTAAAAAAAACGTTGTGTCTTATATAGGGTGTCCCAAAAGAAAGTTTATATTTGTTTTGCTTTCCGTGTGAAAACTCTGGCTCTTGGGAATTTTGTCGCTATGAAGCATTTTTCAGGAGCGACCGCACATTGTGCGTGCGTGAGTTTTACAAAATGGTGATTTGGCGACTGTAGCGCGTAAAAGATTCTGCAATATTAGAGGTTTTCGTCAATTCGATGATAGGCCAAGCATTCCTCTCATTCGAAAATGGGTCAAAAAGTTTGAAGAGATTGGTACAATGCTGGCAAAACCAAAATTCGGGCGACCAAGATCTTCGAGAACGGTAGAAAACGTAGAGAGTGTTTATCAGTATTTTCGTGACGACTCAAACTTTTCGATTCGTAACCGCGCAAGTGCTTTAAATGTGCATAGATCATCGTTACACAGCATTTTGCACAAAGATCTAATGCTACACTCCTACACACTTACTAGCTATAACCAAAGAACATGGTTCCAGCAAGATGGAGCAACATCACATACGTCCAATACGTCCACTGCCATGAGTTCGTGAAATTTTCCCTGGCAAATTGATCTCCAGGAGAGGTGACATCAATTGGCCTCCTCGTGGTCCTGACTTACTTTTTCCTGTGGGGTTATCTCAAATCTAAAGTGTACGTCAAAAATCTGACTTCCCTGATGCAAGTAAAAGAAAATATCCGTCACGAAATGGCAGCCATCACGAAGCCTACCTGCCGAGCCGTCATAAGAAATTTTACTCTTCGATTAAATGAATGCCGCGAACGCGAGAGTTTACATTTGGACGATATTATTTTTAAGAAATAAATTCCCAAATTGTGTATTTTAATATTTAATCAAATTTTTTTCGATAGAACCCTCACTTTTTTAAAATCGATCCACTAAATTTAAAATTTCTTTTAAGACACCCTGAATCTATGGTATCGTCTCAAGATTAAAGAAGAAATATTTAACACAGGCAATAACGTCTAAATAAACAACAAAGGATAAAGTGTGTGGCGACACATCATTATCTTCGCGCTCAAAAGAAGATACGAGAAACATCTCCTTATATTCGCGTGCATCGGCAAACCTACTTGCCTAGGTACCTTCGTACCTATACTGGCCGCGATGTACTTTCTCGCCTCCCGTGCCAGCCCGACGATAATAATATCGCCCCGCCTAGAAAGGTCTCGAGACAGCACCGTACAATATCTGTACGGCGCCGAATATTCTCGAAGTGGCTCGTATTACCTACCGCGAGGTAGTTACTCTACCGCGGCTATATAAGCAGCCGATCGCTCGCCCGCGGCAGTTCAGTCCGAGCAGTGCAGTAACTGCGCCCGGCACGGGCCCGCGCAGTTAGCAGTGAACAATTTATCCAGCGTGACCCAGGAACATTCCAGCACCTTCGAGGCACTTCTCCAACTACGATCTCGACATGAGATGTCAATCAGCATGTGTGGCGACACATCATTATCTTCGCGCTCAAAAGAAGATACGAGAAACATCTCCTTATTTTATTTTTTTTTTATTTTATTTATTTTGGAGAAAGTTGACAGCAAATCAGATATTACAAAATAATACAATAAAAATATGTTAATTATGCCAATTATGAACTTTCTACTGATGATATTTAATAATAAATAATAAAGTGTGACATAGTAAGAGTATTTTCTTAGTTACATTTTTTAGTTACAAAATATAAAAAAGGGGGGGGGGGGGGGGGGGGGGGGGGGGGAGGAGGAACATAGGAATAGGATTAAGAGGCAAAGGATGGGAACATATATAGGGATTGAACTTTCTGGTTTGAGTCATGTTGATTGGTGAGTTATGATATATGATAGCTGCGACAAGTAAGTTCGGTTATATTAGTTATGCAATCTAACATAGTAAGTACATCTAACACAATAATTTATGGGTGTAAAATATAGTTTAAAATAATTATGTGAAAGTCTTGTAATATGCATCTCAGGTCCGGTTAATGATAATATTATTCTGATATTATTATAATTAGATAGAGGTAAGTATCCATATTTGAGGCAATAACGGTTAGTAATATTATTAAGTATGTACTTTTGTAAATGTTTGTTGGCATAAAATGAGTGTAAGGTTGATTTGCTTACCACGGGAGAGAAGATAATTAGTGTGAGAGAGTCCGCTATTGTATGTCGAACAGTGCTGAATGTCAGACGTGTAGGGGGTCACCAACAAGCGGTAACATGTATTTCAATTTGGTTCATGAAAAGTGTTGAGTGATTTAAAAATAAATTAGAAAATTTATGGGAGAGGGTATATTGGGAGAGGGAGGATAAGTGAGATAGGAGTGGATAATGTGAGGGGGGAAATAAGTGGGGAGATACATGAGTGAATAAAAAATCTATTTTTCGACGTGAAGAGGATGCAGATCGACTCAGGAAATTTTCTTTAGGTCTTCTTCCATGGCAATTAGTATGGGAGGCGAAGTTGGATTTTTTCTCTCGCGTGCATCGGCAAACCTACTTGCCTAGGTACCTTCGTACCTATACTGGCCGCGATGTACTTTCTCGCCTCCCGTGCCAGCCCGACGATAATAATATCGCCCCGCCTAGAAAGGTCTCGAGACAGCACCGCAGTTACCGCGGCTATATAAGCAGCCGATCGCTCGCCCGCTGCAGTTCAGTCCAGTTCAGTCTCACACTTACAGTCGGCCAATATCTCAACATGTAACAAGTGCTCCTGCATGGCACACATCCAGGGCAGCTTCCCGAGGTTCACCACCACGTCTCAGCTACAAGGCCCATCGTGTCTTCAGCTCCTGAGAACAGCTACATCCCGCGACTTATAAGGATTGACGCACCTTCAGCCAAGGGATCAGCTCACCACTTCATGGCACCCCGAAGCCCACCGTGCTTCGCTGCCATGGAACGCGCTCCGCCTCGCCAGGACTACCTGCTGGTGGCTCAGCTCACCGAGCCACACACCGTTTACCTCCGCGACTTAAAGCGTCGAGCAACGGCCTGGAATATAGGTCATCTCCACCGCCATGGTGTCGAGCAACTCGCTGACCTTCACTTCACCATCTCCATCACCACCGCACGCCTGCAGAATCTCATCTACGGCACCCTGCATTACATCTTGTTACCGACCACCGACCATCTGCTACGTAGCCCAATAAACGACTGACTCACCACTTCGACTTGACGCCTTTCATTTCTCTCTACCGATCCGGCCCGCTCCCTCAAATGGTGACCCCGACGTGATCACGTCGCGCTCCCTCAAATGGTGACCCCGACGTGATATGGATACGCAGCATACAGCATCCTGACAAGAGTGTTACCACGACGTACCGGTAACACCGCAAAACGAGGGAATCGGTTGAGACGCATCAGCATGGACACACCGACCAGCATCTACCCGGCTTTCCTGCGACTCCTGGCATCATCTTTCAACCCTGTACTCCGTACACTGGGAAGGGGGTGTGTGGCGACACATCATTATCTTCGCGCTCAAAAGAAGATACGAGAAACATCTCCTTATATTCGCGTGCATCGGCAAACCTACTTGCCTAGGTACCTTCGTACCTATACTGGCCGCGATGTACTTTCTCGCCTCCCGTGCCAGCCCGACGATAATAATATCGCCTCGCCTAGAAAGGTCTCGAGACAGCACCGTACAATATCTGTACGGCGCCGAATATTCTCGAAGTGGCTCGTATTACCTACCGCGAGGTAGTTACTCTACCGCGGCTATATAAGCAGCCGATCGCTCGCCCGCTGCAGTTCAGTCCAGTTCAGTCTCACACTTACAGTCGGCCAATATCTCAACATGTAACAAGTGCTCCTGCATGGCACACATCCAGGGCAGCTTCCCGAGGTTCACCACCACGTCTCAGCTACAAGGCCCATCGTGTCTTCAGCTCCTGAGAACAGCTACATCCCGCGACTTATAAGGATTGACGCACCTTCAGCCAAGGGATCAGCTCACCACTTCATGGCACCCCGAAGCCTCACCGTGCTTCGCTGCCATGGAATCACGCTCCGCCTCGCCAGGACTACCTGTTGGTGGCTCAGCACACCGAGCCACACACCGTTTACCTCCGCGACTTAAAGCGTCGAGCAACGGCCTGGAATATAGGTCATCTCCACCGCCATGGTGTCGAGCAACTCGCTGACCTTCACCACACCATCTCCATCTCCACCGTACGCCTGCAGCATCATAACAGCACCCCGCCTTACATCATGTTACCGACCACCGACCATCTGCTACGTAGCCTAATAAACGACTGACTCACCACTTCGACATGACGCCTTTCATTTCTGTCTGTCTCCCGCTCCCTCAAGTGTACTTAAGTTTTTAAAAAAGACGTACTGTCTAGAGTCTAGAGCAGGGTTTTCCAAATGGTGGTTCATGACCAAGAAAAAAAATTATAAAAAACTCACGAAATACATAATTTGAAACTGAGGCGCTCAGCGGAAGAATGGCCCAACCCACGTCAGCGAAATCATAATATTTTTATATTTTTTTGTCATGTCTACGAAGCCATAGGGGCCCAAATTCAGTTTTCACTGATTTCAAAAGATCTTTGAAATAACGAGAACTAAAATTATGCCACTGGAATGTGGCTTCAGAGATATGACAAAAATATATAAAAATATGATGTTTTCGCTGATTGCGAATTTTTGTCGGTTGTGCCATTATTTCGCTGAGCGCCTCAATTACATAACTTTAACCATAAGTTTTACCGTCAGAGTTTTATTTTTCACACAAAAATTAAGTTAAAAAACATTGAATTTGCAAAACGTGCATAACGCTAGTTCGATTTTCTTATACTTTAAAATATTTGTGAACCGAATTGATCATCAAATCGGTTTCTATAGCTAGTTTAGGCGTTAGGCGTAAGACGTTTAAAATCGATTGGGTTTCGAAGGAGACGTTTAAATAAACAAAAAATTTAACGAAACGACAAAAACGACTTAAAAAAATGCACTAAAAAGTAAAAAAATAATTTCGCATTCTTCTACAACTTAATAATCAACTTACTTTTTCTACTCATCAATATGTAGGAACGATTGTTATTTTTCGAGTCGGTGTCAGCCAAGGTAGGTTTGTAACTACAAACATAGTTATAGGTGAGATGTGCTTGTGTCGCACGCGTGACTTGACGAGGTTAGATGCGAGAGCGGGCCGCGGCGGGAGGGGAGCTGTCAAGTGAACACGCCGGGCTGGGTACCTTGGCTGATACCGACTCCAAAAATAACAATCGTACCTATATTGATGAGTAGAAAAAGTAAGTTGATTATTAAGTTGTAGAAGAATACGAAATTATTTTTTTACTTTTTAGTGCATTTTTGGAGTCGTTTTTTTGTTTTGTTAAAATTTTTGTTTATTTTTTGATTTTTAGTGAATCTGAAGTACACTAACTAATTCGATTAAGATTCGGCCGAGTATCGTTAATTTACTCTTAAGAATTCTAGAGTTCCGTTACTTTGTCATGGATCCGATAATCAGAACCTAACCAAACTTTCATAATGAACCTTTGAAGTACATTCTTTCTAATAAAAAAAAATCATCGAAATCGGTTGGCGTGATATTGAGTTATTCGTCCATTTGTCGGACACATACTTGATGCAAATTTAAGACTTATATGATTTTCTCATGGATGCCATTATCAGAACTGGACTAATTAAAATGGGACCACACGGAAAGCACCAGCTTTTAAATAAAAAAAATATCAATATCGGTTCACCCAGTCGAAAGTTCTGAGGTAACAAACATAAAAAAAAATACAGTCGACTTGAGAACCCCCACCTTTTCGAAGTCTTTTAAAAACCGAACCTGAGGAAAAAAAATGTTTTGGAGAAACGTAACGATATATTGAAGGATAATTTCTTTGGAAAATATCACCAAGGATAATAATGTTTTAAGGCTATACTTAAGGGTATACCATCTTCAAATACAAAGAACACAGATAAAGCAAAAAATACCTACTTACGAAATTAATCTTTTTTACTATGTCCTCAGATTGAATTGGAAACGTGATTATCACTTAACAATAAATTCTAAGAAAATCAATCAATTCAGATCGGATTAACAGGAAATCCACTGTCCAAAGCCTTCCTTTCAAGGCTCAATTGGAAAATTTATCTGACAAACACAACTGAAATAATGAGAAATTTTTCCCATTTTTCTCTCTGTTATACCTATTTGAAACAATGGGAAGACAAATAAAAAAAATCTTTTCTTCCAATGTTTTTTAGTTTTTTTTGGTATATTGCTAAAAAATGAAGTTGTAGTATTAAGTAGATACTCACATACTACGAATGTATTTGCTTTATAACAGTTAAGAATCAATTTTAGTGATCATTCATATTTTCTTATGATTGAGGGATGCTGCGGTAGGGGCAGCATGTGGATGGATCAGAGAAAGATGGAGCACTTGGTTGAGTCAGGGTCTTTATTGATGCTATATAGCGTGGAAAGTAGTGTAGACAATGGAGTACGATGATACGTCGATCAAAGAGGTGGATAAATGATGGTGATGGAAGTCGTGCTGCGCTGGTGGTGAAGATCACGGGTCTTCCAATACGCCAGCGAGTAGCTTGACACCGTGGTTGGTGGAGATAACGGATGACCCTTTTCCTCCAGGCCGTTGCTCGACACCGTGGCGGTGGAGATGAACGACGGTTTGGAGGATGGATTATCTCCGCTTACCTTATCAGAAATAACGAGCTCCATAAGTCACGGATCTTATCAAATGAGAACACTGTTTAAATATAGTTATATTTATTTGAAAAAACGTTAACTCGATTAATTAATTATTTATTAAATATACGAAAGTTGCTGGCGAGGGAAGCGTAGAGAACAGAATAATCTGGAAACTTAGTATCGACTCGGATTTCACTTTGGTCATCTGCGCATTCCGTCTGCGCAGAGAGTGTTGTTAGCTTAAGAATAATGCCCGCTCACAAAATGTGTATTGGCGGTGCCCACAACGGTGACCCGGTTGTACTGAAGTCATCAGTGGTGCGGGTAGTCTTGTAAGGCGGAGATGATCTCAGAAGCTGCGAGATGCGGTGGATCTCGGGAGCCTGGAGATGGAACTCATCCCTAAAGGTGAAGGTGTGATGGATCTGTAAGCTGCAAGATGGAGCTAATTTATGTAGCTGAAGGTTCGGTGGACTTTTTAATCTGCAAGATGAAGAAGCGAGGGTTCCGGCAGTGGGTAGCCATGGGCACAGCTCGTTACTGCACTGGAACGTTATCACTTTTACCACTGATGGCACTGTGCACTGTGTTGACTATCTATGTTACTAAAAAAAACCTCCACACAGCATCCCTAAAGATGACATAGGCCCTGAGGGAAATTATTTTCCTCTGGGCCTCCTGTGTGGAGCTCATGTAAAAAAAGAAGACTTAGGTGGAAGGAAAATATAACCCACGGCGCCTGGGTGGGAATCCGACGCTTTTTCCACTCATTTACTAACCGGTAATTTTCATTTTTTTATTTATTTTATTTTAATGACAATATAAAATAAGGTAAAATTACAAAATAAGTAAAAATACAAAGTAAAGTGGTTTGTTTATAGTCCTCCTCACTAGACGTGGGCAGAATGATTCCCAGTAGTGAATCGATTCAGTCTGATTCCCATGGCCTTTTGAATTGATTCCTTTTATTCATTCCTTTAATTCAATTAAACCCCAAAAAAAAAAAAAATTAAAAAAAAAATAATTATATTTAAATCAATGGGGAGGCTAACACCGCACACGAGACCGGGAGGCCATGGCCAGACTGATAGGCTACCAAGCATCGCACAAAGAGGAGACCGATTATTCTATCTCATTATCTCGCAGGCTAAAACCTATAGATTAATGTGTTTGACTCTTTTTAGTGTCGCTTTTTCGTTTCATCGGTTTTCAAATCACAATGAGTGATGTGGCTACGAAGCACCGCACAAAGAGGAGACCAATAGGCTACGGATAACCGCACAAAGAGGAGACCGATTATTCTATCTCATCTCGCAGGCTAAATCCTATATTGTTTGTCTTTTTCTAGTGTCGTAATTTTTCGTATGTAAAATGTATTAATTGCTAGCAATTATATCTTAAAATTATACAAGTTTTCGTTTCACCCTTAAAATTTTATTGATTTTATTTTATTTATTAAACTTATAATTTTGTTCCATTTCACGTGATCTAATATAAACATACATTTTAACATTAAGATGAGTATTTTATGACAGCTAACCACAGCTAATTGGCCTTATAATATCTGCAAATTTATATATTATATCGACCCAAGATTTACGTCTAAAAGTAGGTAGGTACAAGATCTTTCGTTCGTACCAAAAAACCGATAAGCATCATTTTAGCTTCTCACTTTTCTAGCTGATGTTCAGATTCAAAGTCGAAAGTTTTCGACTAACTATGTAATGAAATTGACGGCTTGGCGCACGGGGGAATAAATGAACCGCGCGGACGGATTAAGGGCTGGCATTGAGGAATGAATTAGTAACTTTTGACTAATGTTTTGTGTCTTACCTAGCAGTGACTTGATTAACTCGCGAGCTACGGACCTAGGACTGGGATGTGTTTGGGACATATCGTGACATTGACATGACGATGACGCCTGACGTCATTTCTAGGTCTGAGATTTACAAAAGACCATGACGTCACAAGTGAAAAAGACTTTTGTTTTTATTCCTATGTCTGTCGGAATCGGACAATCTCGATTTCGACAGACTAGATACCTGGGACGCGGACATTGAACACGGACCTGGGACGGCGGGGACTTTAGGACAATCTCAGGACTATTGATTAGGATAAATGATTAATAATTCCTTGCGTGAAAGAGATGCTCGGGCAACCCGGATGAATCGCGGCCGCGTTTTGGCAATTTTGGGACATGGACTTTGATGATGTTCGAGTGTTTTTAGAATGGCGGCGCGGCGGTAGCGGAATACAATCGTAATAGGCGAGTCATTCACAATACCGTCCGTCGACCACTTCGCGGCGTGCGGCCCGTTTAATAATATTTAAATAACTATGAAACAATATAATATTTAAATCGTTTACAGTACACATTATTCATTGAAATAATTTAACAGTAAAATAAATGGAAATTAAAAATGTATGGTGTCGTTAAAAATCGTAGGATGCAAGGCCAAAGATAAGGAATGAAGAATCAATTCCTTTTGAAATTGAGAATTAGATTGAGTGTGTCACAAGATTGAATTTATTCATTTAATTCGGTCATTCAATTTTGCCCACGTCTACTTCTCACTATTCTCGATCCAAAATAAGAACAACCCGTGGACGCGCATGTCTCCGCCCCTTCTCCCCACTGCTTACTAGACGAACGCTAACACATTCAATCCCACTATTTAAATAAATTGAATTATTTTATTAAATTTTATTTTATTTGTCTGACAAAAAATGACAACAATTTATACCTTTTAAATAATGGTAGCGGTAGTATTACCAAATACATATTGTACTTTATGTGGCATGAGATTTACCAAATTGGCTGAGGAATTAATCCGAACCTAAAAATATCATCATTGTCATTTAAAAAAACCTAAGATGATTCACTTGAAACGTTGAAAGCCAGTGAATCATCGTTGTTGTCTCCGAGGTCATGAACAATAATATGATGGACATTCCAAAATTATCGCTTAGTACCAATAATGTGTCGAATAAAATTACTCAAATACTCTGTTGTAACTTTTCTGATGCATTCTTACGTGGGTGTTCTTATACATTTATTTTGAAGGAGATATTGTTTACTTTAACATGTTATTTTTTCATCGACCTATTCGCTCGTTATTTTTTCATTGACCAATTTGCTCGTGTTTAATTCGCAATGTTAAGGAAGAAATCGGAACCCAGTTTTGTTGGCTTCATTAGCAGTGACATTTACCATATACTTATTATTTATCATATAACCCTCTGTGACTGCTGTCTTTTCTGCTCTGTAATTAGTGATAATGTATTTGAACATATCGGCTGATTCCCCATTTTACCACTGGGTCTGAATGGGTTAATTTTTTGTAACGCGGATACACAGGACGGCGGTCAACGGCATACTGAATTTTGGGCGAAGTGATTGGCGGCAGCCAAGGGCCGGTGAAGGGACCGTAGCGGGGGGAGTGGTATGCGCAGTACAAACCAAATTTAGTACCATCGCGGGTTGTTCTAAATGTGGATAGAGAATAGGTATTCCTGTTCCGAGGCGGACTGTATGTTGCTGAATGGGTGTTGATTTTTATTTTCTCATCTTCTAGTTTCTTGATTTTCACAAAATAGCAATAAATAAACTAAAAGTATTTATGTTTGTTGTCTGCAGGTTGTATTGGGGTTACTTCATAATTTTAATGATTTCCTCATCTTCCTGTTTACTTAACCATAATTTGATATCTTTTTTAAACATTTTTTTCTCCATGGTATTTTAAATTTCAATTGGAAGGGCGTTGTATAATTTTGTAACATGAAAATTATGGTTTTTCTAGCCAAAAGATGTATTTAATTGCGGGATGTCCAGTAGTTTTGAAAATTTTGACCTTGTAGTCTAGGTGTGTTGGTCAGCAAGGTATTCATATTTTTCTTTAAATTTGAGTAGTTTAGTTCATTTAGTTTCCTCACAATCCCATGGGCACCTATTTATGTTGCTTAAACAATACAAAGCCAGTTGCGTTAAAAAAAACCTTGACAATCATCAAAGAAAAAATATTGATGTATAACTATCTATCTTACTATCTGCCTCTATGAATTTATTCTTCAACAATTCGACGAAAAATACTTGAGTTTCAAATAAGGCTAGTTGCATATTAGAGTTAATAAATTCCTTTGGCGGATAGAAGATTGTCTTCTTCAAAGACTAACAAAGGGGAAAATCTACAAATATTCTTCAAGATGGGAAGGAACGTTTGCACTGCTGCTTGGGGAACTGGTTAAGAATTCCTTTATAAAACAGCAAGGTTTCAATCCTCTCTTTACCAATGACTGAAATTTCCAAGAAGTCTAGTTTCTTCTAGATTTATATAGAGAATTAAGAGATGTCATTTATTGTATAAAACTTCATTACTTATGTATATTAGAATATTACATTAGCTAATACGAAAATAATTACCTCTTATTTTTAGATAAAAAGGCTATTTTGGGGTTACCTGTATTTAAGGTCAGCTGGCTCCTCTCTTATTGATCGGAGACCCATACACCCACGCGCGAAACAAAATTCGAAAAAAATATATTTGTCTGCGATTTTGACCCTTCTGTGCACAGAATTTGTATGAAGTACAAGGTCAGAATCGCTTGCGCCAACATTTGCCCAGGATATAGGCAAAAATTTCATTCACCTGACAACCCTAGAATATTTTTAAATGATTTCATCTGTGGCATCGAAATGTCAAATTTGCCGCAATTCTTTCTGTCAAAGTCCGATGCGTGTTATTTGACAAAAACATCGTGAAACCTATCAATTTACGTAATTAACGCAAGTGATGTTGTTTTGGTACATAGTTTATTGTTCTAGAAATGTGTTTCGGTCAATAAAATTTACGATAACTTAAAATTAATCCACAAAACATTCGATTCAAAATTCAAAGTGGTGCATTGTTAGGGAATTTTCGTGAAAGAGCCTCACCTTTGACGGGAATAGTTCTGTTATTCAGTTTTTAACTATGTATCTAAATAACACTCAGGCCATTTCTCCGCATGGGTAGACAGAGATAACACATAGCCATAAACTCAATCTTGGCACATACTTCTAGCTACAGTTATATTTCATCGTCATCTCATACCTAGGTATCATTTTATGTATATTTCAGTCCCAACCGCTCCTAACTGTTTGGAGCGAGTGGGACTTAGACATGCATAACTGTGATCTCTAGTTCTCCAAACATCCCATAATCTTTATCCCAATTCCATAATTATAAACACTTGCATGATTGGAGGACCACCGCCTTGAATTGAACACGGGTTTAGAAAGAGAATTAGGGTAGCAAACCCGTGCGTAATTTAAGGCAGTACATATTGCGTTCTATTGAAAACGGAAAAGTAAATACACCGACATGACTCCAAGTAGGTGGGGTATGCCTAACGTGAAATTCGGACGCATACAAATATAGATGAATTTCGTTGCGTTGGGTTCTCAGAAATGTATACTTTACTTAAATTAATTTTATTAGATTTATGGACATCAAAATCGAATAATTGCTTCAAATGGCTTAACATGTTTAGTAATTGAACAGCCAGGTACTTCCTTCCTCTTCTTCTTTCCTTCAGCTTCACAACATGCCTTGATTAAATATAAAAATAATTAATAGAAAAATCCCAAAGTATCAGATTTTTTTTTCGGTTTTTGGTTTAAAAAAATTGACCATTTTCATTATTTTGTGGTTTACTTTATAAATTTGAGAAAAAGCTTGGTGTTTTCAATTTCTAATACCGTTTAGATCATATTTATTACTATGATAGTAAAGGAGACACAACGATTTCTATGAAACCTATATGAGTTGTTCCCAAAAGCGAACAACTTAGCCTGAGGCGTTAAATTATTTTTGTATACTACTCGCTTATATGGACTTTTTCAATCATATGATATATATATATATAATAATATTGAGAAATATATAAATCATGACGTAAAATATGCTATTTAAAATGTAGAGTATACATGCAGAAGAATAGTATTAGGCTAACATTGATTATTATTATTGAGGTATGTTATTATAGACTTCTCATAACTGCAGTTGAACACATCTGCTACTTCCAAAAAAGTACTGCCAAATGCATGCAACCTAGGTACAAGCGAATATCTAAATGACATAGTGCTGATATTATTGTTGCAATTAAAAATAATGTTTGATCGAGTAGGTACTTTGTTGAAATACGAAAGGAAATTAGGCTTAATAAATCAGGGCTGTCTGTACCATCATAAAATCAAAATATATATATACATAAATATATTTAAAAAAAAGAAAGTGTACGATGTACCGCTAAAATTCAGAAACGAGTTCCTTTACGAACAAGGGAGTTGTATGGTGTAGTAGCCCTCTATCCCCCATCCATGAAAAAGATATCCCGTTTTCATCTGAAGGGCGTGCTTTAGAAGATACAAAGGCTGGAAGTTTCATACTCTAGAAATTTCTAGAACAGTCCAAAACATTCGAGAGTGTTCGAGAGCATTCCAAAACATTCCAGAACATCCCTGAACATTCTGGAATATTGTGGATTGTTGGAGAGTAGTCTGGAAAATTCGGGAACATCCTGCAACATCCCATATCATGGTGGAACAATCCAGAACACTCTCGAATGTTGTGGAATATTCTGGAAAATTTAGTAGACCATTCGAAGCCTTTTTTGTATAGGTGGGGCTACCCATTTTTAGGGGTATATAAAGTAAGGTCGGTCGTGGGTTTGAACGTCAGTTCAATCGCATGTCGATTCCCAAGAAGTTATGTATATAAAATTCAAAATCAATCTGAATTATTTCGATGGTAGCTGACAACAATAATGGAAGGGAAATCAAAGAGTTTGAGGTAGGCTTTTCGTATCTTGTTACAAGTTTCGATTTGAGCTGAAGAGAAAATATTGATGTAATAAGATGTAATAATATTATTCAAGTTTCTACAGAGGCCAGATAAGGGTACGAAATGTCTGTTAGGTATAATGTGCTAATGAGTGAAAACAATGAACACTTGTCGACACTCGGTAAATTTGAATAACTTACTGGCATCATTGAATTATTTATGATCTCCCAGGAATTGTGAAGAAGGTTACGAGCTATGAGAAGGTTCAATGTGTAGAAAAACTCTAACAAGATTATTAAATAAGTGCACAGTTTTAACGGGGAATACAATTAGTCTTTATTATGGGTTTAATAAATTTGCAAGAAAGGCACATATTTAGAGGAGTTTAACAATAGTAAGGCAGTATGGTAAACTTTAACGATCACTTAATGGGTTTACTGAGAAACAGGTTATACCAGCGTCGCGCGTCGGTCCTTTCAAAGGAAATCTGTTTATTCCCTTAACCCTTCGTTTTACCAAAAGAGTTTTAACGAGTATTTTCTCCCGCTGGGTTAGCTGACTCCGAAGCAGACGGTTTACGAAACGTCTCTTATGTCAGTTCTGCCAGAGGTGCACTTGAAGTAGCGCAGTAGGCACCAGGAACCAACTTGCTCTAACCATTAGAACGCATTTTGCCATAATACAGCGCCATTTAAAATTTCACAACACGGTTTTAGGCAAATTTTCCCAAGATACGTTAATATTTTTTTTTTTAAGTAATATTTGCAAACACGTCCACGATTCAAATTTTACAATTTTTAAAAAGTGAAAGATGCTACTTATATTCATTTCAGTAGATGGCAGTTTACTCTAGTTTTTTACGAATTATTTCATTTTTAAAAATCGTAATCAGTAAATTTGCTTAAAACGATCAACTGTCAAAATGCCTCCGTGAAAAATTCGGCTTTCTATAGTGTTTAGTGGATTTTTCTAACGTATTTGTATACCAGTGTAATGATGATTGAATTAGTAAAGCATTCAACGTGCTTCAATGTGTTTCAAACTTCAGTGAATATTTGAAAAACAAATTTTTTGTGGTTATGTTTGTGTAGTTTTTGCCAATCGGTTAAATAACAATGCAGTATTTTCAATAAAAAGCCAATAATTTAGTTAATTGGTGTTGTGAATTTAAGAAAATATTTTAAATTATCGCCATTTCTCGACCATAATTTTTGCCAAAAGTTTGTTCAAATGGAACATTAAACAATTCAAACTTATCAAAATTCAGTTTTCTTAATTATGTATGCAGAATGTGATAAATCAATTAGACCATTTAAAAGGAACTTCATAGAAAATATTTAACGTGAATGCAAAATTACGAGAGTTTATAGGTAAAAAATCCTGATAAATCCTGTTACAAATGTTTACGACATTACAATATTTTTTTTAATAAAACCTACGAATAGTGATAATCGACAAAAGATAGGTGAATTTATTGGCTATGTAGAACTACAATCAGTTTGTATGTCTCCGTATTAAAATTCGGATTTATGATTTTTTAAGGTGGGCGGAAAATATTCAAAACAGTCACCAAAAAACCTCAAGCAATCCGAGAAAAAAAGTTTCAATTTCGGCTGTTGCTCCGGTGGCTAAATAGAACTAACACATGAGCTTTTGTCAATCATCACACCTGCGACATCCCTTCTAAGGATCACATCTGTAAGGTTGAGTTGCGGGATGAAAAAACTAACCAATATCATCCCTCGCTCTAATTACTAAGAGAAGAAGCGATGCGGTAATGAGAAAGTATTCGAGATCGAAGATCTAATTAATATGTGTTCGAAAACCTGCAAGGTGATTTATCGCAAACTAATTTTGATAAACTTTTTCCCTCAAATTTTGAATGCCAAAAAACGTCAATTGTATTTGAATACTAAGACATAAACTATATAGAAATAAATTATCTTTCATTTTTTAACTACATAACAGAAATCTCTAACAAGGGCTTTAAAATGTTGGGATTTATAACTAGGCTAACTAGAAATTTTAACAATATAAAGTATATTAAACTGTTATATTTTGCATATGTTTGAAGTCAACTTGAGTACAATTCTCCCGTCTGGAACCCATATTATAATATATACGTACAAGCTGTTGAAAGAATATAAAACAAAATTCTTACGTTTTCTAAATTTTAAAATGGGTATACCAGCAATTATATTAAATTATGTTAAACTACAACACTATTTTAAATGATATGAATATGCTCAAATTGTCAGATAGAAGAATTTTCACTGATTTGGTTTTTCTGTATAAAATTTTAAATAATTTTTTTTTTTTTTTACATTAACTCCACACAGGAGGTATGTCATCTGGGATGCTGTGTGGAGGGTCTTTTTGAGGAGAGGAAGGAATGAACATTGGTCTTGAAGAGACCCATGTTGTAGGAAGGAGGAAACACAGAGGCCGGCAAATCATTCCACAGCCGAGCTGTTGAACACAAGAACGAGTCGAAGAAACGACCCGTTCTCATGTGACAAATGTCAACTGTGTACAAATGTTGGGCACGCGTTTGGCGTATTTCCCGACTATGCACCGGTGCCGAAGGGATCAATGATGCTAGTTCCTCGGAGCATCTTCCATTGTAATACCGGTAGAACAAGGGTAGCATTTCCACCCGACGCCTGTGCTCTAAAGATTGCAATCCGTCTGGTAAGATGGGAGAATCTATCAAACGGATCACCCGTTTCTGCACAGAGTCGAGGGTATTTTTCAGGTATTTTGGTGCTCCAGACCAGAGGTGGCTGCCAAATTCAACCGTGGGGCGCACTTGCGATTTGTACAGGGTTAGCAGTTGTGTACTATTAAAGTATCTGCGGGCCCTGTACAGTTCGTCCAGTTTTTGAGAGGCTAACTTTACTCTGGCTTCGATGGAGCCCCCATACCTCAGCTGGTCACTTAGGGTTACACCAAGCATATCAATGGAGGGCCTGTTCGGAAGATTGCTTCCGTTGAAAGCGACTAGATTTTCAGTTAGTTGATAGTCCGGTATTGCTTGAATTGATAAGCTTCCGGATTCCACTACGTAATACCAGAAGTCAGGATTTATTTCAGTGAGGAAATTCTGGAACTAACTACAATATGTATTCCTTTTTGCCCAAAATACTAATGGAGAGAAATAATTATACCAAGTCAGTGGAAATCTTCAATTTATCTTTAAACAAATACAAAATACTGTTACTGAGATAGTTCAGTTATGTACAATAAATACTACATATTTCATTTTTTATTTTAACTTTATGAGTAAAACCTCATTTATTTAAATATAATATTTTAACATAATATTTTTTTTATTTGTCTTCATTTATTTAAATTTTACTATATATTTCGTTGCAAAGTATCTTTGCAATATATATTATTTAATCTTAGTGTAATTTGTAAATTTCATTTTTATGTAAAAGCCCGAAAAAGGGCGAAAATAAATAATTAAATAGGCTGGTTTCGAAAACTTGCCCTTTATTTAGACAACCGCTCTACAATATTATATTTTGCCAATAAAGGAAACCTAATGAAACTATAAATTATAAAAAAACAAAGCTATGAGATGTATTCCAAGGGAATGAATTAGATTCTGAATTAGATTCTGAATTAGATTCTAATAAAAAATTGATATGCTGCATTTATAATGTATATTTATACGGTCATAAAATTATGATTAGGCAACTACCAAAAAAATTTAGAGATGAAATTTTTATATAAAACTGTTTGTAAATATTTATGAAATCAAAAATATAAATAGGTTTAGATTACCGCATGTGAGAAAAATAAAGTCATAGAACTACTTATGCCACGGCATACCCCATTTCTGCCGATTTATTGCATATGTAGCTTAAACACTTTCAGCCTTACCAAAAAACCCAGTGAAAATTTTTTCAATTGACAAACAGCCGCGGATGTGAAAACATTACTAATTAAAAAATTGATCATGGAAAAAAATTACACATTGTTCACACAGCCTGAGAGGGTAGTTTATCACTGTTTTATAAATGATATCTGAACGAAATTTGGAATTTTCTATTCATTTCTAATTTTTGAAGGTGTCATAAAAACAAATACCATTTACGAAAATGAAATAAAATTACCTTTCAGAATTGTGTACTTGAAATACACTTTAGTTTTAAAAAAAACTGCCATATTTTAAGATTCAAACGCGGAAAAAATGGAAAAAAAATTCTTACAAAAACATGTTTAATGAAAGTGTAGAGAAATTGATAAAAAAACAAATTTAAAAAATAGTCTTTTTATATAAAAAATTTGGAAGGAAACCGTCACCTCACTTTTTCCTCGTGCATGCAATAAAAAAAATAATAAAAAATTTCAAAGTTTTTTTAATTGCCAAAAATATAACCTAAAAAGAATACCGACTTTCATAACAGATTTCTTGCATCTCTAAAGACGTTAATTTCTTTGGTAGGTTTAGGAACACATGTATTAGATATTAATATAAAAAAAAAAACTTTTATGATTTTCTCATAAAATAAAATCCTTTAAATATAAATTTTAATTTTCGTGTACCATATAAAATACTTTTTGACATTTCAATTTTTTTAAGTGCGATTATTGTTATTTAGACTTAACTAAAACTTATAAAAAACCACAAAAAACATGGTAAATATATCAATTATGTGAATATAAGAGTGAATTAGTCATATTATTAGAAATTACAATCACATTTAAGTAATATTACAGACACATCCGCGAGCGAAATTTTTTTCGCGGTTTCGAACGACGAATGCGCAGGCGCCGCCATCTAGCGGTCATGAAAGAAAACAAACCATTTATTATGTACACTATAAAAAATTACATTGTTACCAGATTTAAAATACATTTTAAGAACAAATCTTATTAGTAATATTTCGTGTTTTAGTGTATTTTTGTTTTATTCATGTTGCGGCAGCAACACAGGTTATCGGTCGTGCTGTGGTTTTTTTAGTAAGGCTGAAGCTCTAAAAAAATATATGTTATTCTTAAAGATAATAATGTACACATTCCCCATGCCGAAACGTCAATTGTATGAAATTCCCTCGATAGAAAAAAATCGCAAAGTATGCTTAGAAAATTATTATAAACACGTTTGTTTCAGTTATTTTACAAGTTATATGTATGAAAAAATTCAAAGCGTTTCTTTTTAAATGCTGTTTTAGACAACCCCCGCAAGATATTTGCTCCATTTTAAACGATTCGTGTTTTATTAAACATTTTCACAATTTTCGCTTAAATATTATCGATTGTAACATAAACGCGCTCTCACTAACATTCGTATTTACATATCTCTCCATCTTCTTCTTTTTAAGCGGATGTACCGCGCCTTAATGCACAATGGAAAAAAATGTATCAACCTTCGATGCTTACAAACGTGACTGGTAGGAGTGCAGTTCCCATGAGTTTTTTCTGGCTGCTGTCTGCGGGTGAAGATTTCCCTAATTACGGCGAAGATAAATTCAATATGAAATACTTACCTTCTACATTTTAAAATGTTAATACTGTAACATTCTTTCTAACAAACTTGTATCAAAATTTTTCACAGCTTATAAACAACCTTTCCCTATAAATTAACGGTTGGTTATCACAGGTCAGTAAAATTTAAAACACGCTTATTAGTGTGGCCTTAAGTGACTGATTAAGCACTTAGTAATTCCTAATAATCCATAATACAATTAGCGAGGCGGGAACGAATAGCGTCGCCCCAGCAACATTTATTGAATATAAACACCTCTGCCATCGATCACCCCAAGTGATCGGCTAAGTTTGGTGCTCAGGTTCTTGGGGTGAGGTTTGCCCGGTTCTTGGCGGAAGATGCATCTGCCCGCCAACTGAACACAGTGACCACTAGATTACTTCCCACCCCTCATACATTTTGCATCCCGGAACGTTGTCTCCTTCCTTTCCTTAAAAAGACCCACCACACGGCATCTTCGAAGATGGCACAGGCCCTAAGGGAAACATTTTTTTTTTCAGTCTACTGTCCATGTTACTAGCACCTATACCATGTAGCTATACATTGTACACACGTTCATATGTTTATATTGATGTATATGTATAACCCTCAACGTTTCCAACGCAAATTAATGCATCTATGTAATAAAAAGGTTGTTTGGAATCTAAGATGTCTGACAGCATCTTAGATTAACAACAAAACAACCCTAGCGAATGTACTGTTGAAATTTAAGAATCCGACTCCGAGTACAACTCTGACTCCGCGCCATATGGAAACCAACTGTGAACGTGACGTTTGTGACCGAGCTACTATCGTACCGAATTAAGAGCGTTTAACCAGCCAGCGGACGAAAATCCACATTTCGTCGAAAGTTGTTCTTACGATAGTGCAGGGCGGTAACAATGAGAAAGATTAATTATTCTCCGTACCAGCTTTTTAAAATTATAACTCAATATCGAATTTATTTCAATCCAAATTAGCTTTAATTTATACCTTCATCCAAAAATGCTGAAAGGCGTGATGATAAAACTATTAAAATAATGTACTTTTTGTAATTATTTTTTGATTATAAGTATTTATCATTTTTTAATAATGTCTAAATTTAATGAGAATGTTAAAAAAATCTGAAATATATTAGTTTGTAAGTTCGCAAATAAATACACAAATGGACCAATTTTCGTCAAGAAACACAATATTTTTTAATGTTTTTATTGAAACTAAAATTAAAATTCTAAAACATGCGTTTGCTAGATAATGTATTGATTTATTTTACTGCATGATTATATTATTTGAAATGGGTGTGGTATAATACAAAATCTTTTTTGAAAATTTAACAAATCTGCCAATGACCTATGGAATAACCTTATTATACTAAAAATTTTAAAAAAATTCTCAAAATTTATTACATGCGAATGCTAGATAAAAGAACAATCTTTCGAAATCCATTTATAATTTTTTGTGGAAAAGAGTCAATACGTCTAAAATCTGATTTGAAAATGACATATTTCTGGTTTTCTCTGGTAATGCCCTCTTAAGGAAAATAGCTAATAATGCCAAAAGATGGCGCCATTTACGATAACAGCAACAATTTTTCACCGTAAAAGACTGTCTCTGTATTATTATCAACATTGAAAATCATTGTTTAGAGTGTATGTATATATGTTTATAGTTAATACATATGTTGTTATATTATATGTGTATGTTGTTGCTACTCTGATGCGTTTAGGATTATTTCATGTATTGTTTTAATTAACTAATCTGTGGAACTAATCTCCTGCTGACAAGCTACTTGCAGTAGCTTAGCGGGTAAAGATTCCCATTGTATTTTTTTTTTACATGAGCTCCACACAGGAGGCCCTGAGGAAAATAATTTCCCTGAGGGCCTATGCCATCTTTGAGGATGCTGTGTGGGGGTTTTTTTAAGGAAAGGAAGGAGAGGAGAGTTCTCGGAAGGAAAATGGTTTAAGTGTTCTGGTCATCCGCCTCCAAGACCTAGACAAACCTCACCCCATGAACCCGGGCACCCCTGCTAAATCACCAAACGTAGCTTGCCCCTTGGGGTGATCTATGGCAGAGGTGTTGGTTATCCAATAAAGGTTCCCGGGGCAGCGGTACCCATTCCCGCCTCCCAAATTGGTATGTAACTTTTTTACAATAAAAAAACCAGCTCTTGGATTTGTATTTTCATGAATCTCTCCAGTCTGGATATGGATGATATGAAGTGTCGCCTGAATGGGTTTTTCATCTAGTATGATTAATAAAAAAATCGAAAAATAAATACTGTACCTAGATAGTAGTCGAAAAAATGCTATCATTTTTGACTTTTCAAGGTAGAAATATGGATAATGGCGATAATAAAAGTATCTCCCACTTTAATAAATGAAAACATCTTTAATATCACATTGGATTTCGTTTTCGCGGATTGCAGAACAAAATGGCGTCTTTGCATTCTAAGAATACAAATTGTAGGTACGGTACGCCATTGTCATCGTTACAGAATACTTACAAATTCAATGGCGTAATAATTTACATTTGAAGACTCTGATGTAGAATTTAACAGGGGGGTCTATCAGCTAACTTATGGAGCAATCACATTTATTGTATAACCAACACCTCTGCCATAGATCACCGTGTTTCCGTGACTTAGCAGGGGCGCCCGGGTTCATAAGTTGAAGTTTGTCCGGGTCATGCCACCAGCTGTATGGCAGGCAGGATCGGGAGAGAATGGTTGAGGGAGTCACTTTGACTTCTCAAGCCGTACTCTATCGGGACATCGTCTTGCACCGCAGTGGGAGGGATGGATTCATACGTCCATCACTCCTGGACACATTGAACCCCGGATGCCTACCCACCCCACATATCCTTTTCCTTCCCAGAACTTATTCTTCTTCCTTTCCTTAAAAAAGACCCTCTACACAGCATCCCCAAAGATGGCATATTCCCTTAGGGAAAATATTTTCCTCAGGGCCTCCTGTGTGAAGCTAACGTAAAAAAACACATCCAATCGTTTATTTTTCATTATAAAACTTTACAACATATCTGAGGTAAGGTGCTGTAACTTTGAGAGGTGATTCTGCATGATAGTACGAAAGAAAGATGATCAACTTTTTTTGAAATTCCATTGCTTCCTCTGCATTAAAATATACCTACCTTGAAATTAACCGCTACGTAACTTAATAACTGTATCGTGTTATAATTAGTCTATGGTTAGTTCTCATGTTGCTTTAGTTGTCTGTGGGTTCTTCGGTTATTATGGTCTCGTTTCTGAGATATGCCGAAGGTAGATGTGCAGAGTCATTATAATCCGAGAGCTCCTCAGATAAAACCTAACTTCCAGTAGAAAGGACATTGGTCCTCCAAACTATAATTGTAAATTAAAACACGTCAATAAACTGTCACTGTGATTAAAAAAACCTTTCTTCAAAGATCAGGCATCTTGTAGTCCCGGAGAATGTTGGTCCCAGAACATGATGTCTCTGAAGAGGTCACAAGAGACATTACAATATCTTTAAAAAGATATGCATATGTACATATCTAGAACCGAAATTACAACGTAAAATAATCTCCCCAGAATTGCACATTAAAACATGCAAGACCTTCTGCATCGGTCCAATAATAACTAAATGATAAATGGCGTGGGTAGACGGGTGTCTGAAAATTGGTTGTATAATTTCCCTTAAAATTATACGTAGGTGCCAATTTATGACACGATTTGTAAAAAAATTGATTGAAAATAATAATTTTATTACAGAAAATGTCATTTGGTATTTTCATGAAAATTTGGTTTCTTAGAATATTAAATCTGCACAGTAATATCGACCTGACAAGATATAACACTTTGAATTCAGTTTATAAGCGGATCTAATATAATAACACGTCATGAAGAATTATACTTGGATATAGAAGGCACAGCAGAAGACAAAATACATGGCCGTAGGATGCGCCCAACAAACCCCAATTCTCTCTTGTGGAAGCCAAACGGTACAAAGATTCATATACCTAGGCTCTCTGATAACAAACGAGAATAATACTACAGAGGAGATCCAGAAGCGCATGGTGAACGCAAATCGCTGTTATTACCGCCTACAAAACCAAATCAAATCCAGACTGCTGTCCAGAAACACCAAGATATTAGTGTACAAAATACTTATGTATAAGACCAGTACTCACATACGCAGCTGGGACTTGGGTCTATAATAACTAAGAGGAATGAGCGAGGACTGGACGTTTTTGAAAGGAAAATTTTAAAGCGTATCTTCGGACCGGTTTCAGAAAATAGTTTTGGCGCAGATGTTATAAAAATGAGCTATATACTCTGTTTAAAGATCTAAACGTCACAAAATTTATAAAACTGGGAAAACTTCGGTGGCTGGGTCATGTAGAGAGAATGCCCGAGCATCAAGCACCAAAGTCCCTGCTGAACTCAAAACCGACAAAGCGAAGGAGCCTGGGAAGACCAAGTTTAAGGTGGAGCGACAACGTCCTCAAAGATATATCCACCTTGAGACACCGGGTCACTCGAGCCAGGAAGCTGCTAATGGCTTCCGACAACACGGTGCTGACTGCAGACTTCTAGCACCAAACGTCATTCCTGAGTGAGCGTTGGACCCTAGTTCACTCATTTCCACGCCCTACATAATAATTGACTGTTTATTTGTTACTGTATAAATATGAAAAAAATACTGTATATGTAAACCTATATGAGACGTGCGGGATTACACTATCCTCCCCACAGTCTGGAAAAAATATTATTAATATTTATTAAAGTAAAATAAAATGTATTGTGCACCGTTTTGAGGAACTATCGCTTTGGATTGAAACATTAGAAAGATAAATATTTTATTCCACCATGGAAAAAAATCCCGAGAAGATGCTCCCCGTACAACTTAACGAGGAAACCATTAACACATCCACGAATGTAAAATACTTGGGGCACATCAACACTGAAGACCTCTCGGATGATGGTGATATTGAACGACAGAGGAGAAGTATCAGTGTTTTGTCAAATATGATTGCCCGAAGATTCTATGGATGCAGCAATAATGTTTAAAAAAAACATTATTTAATGTATTCTGCACTAGCCTGTATACATGTGAAACATGGTGTCAATACCGAGTAAACTCAATGGAACGTCTCCGGATCCAATATAACGATGCGTGCAGAATCATATTTGGATTCAGAAGGTATAGCAGCGCTTTACCAATGTTCACAGAATTAGGACTCCATGGATTCGCCAGTCTGATGAGACACCGGGTCACTGGAGCCAGGATGCGGCTAATGGCCTCCGTCAACACGTTGGTGACCGCAGCCTTCCAGCACCAAGCTCCACTCCGTGAGCGATGGACCCGAGCGCACTCAAGATCACGCCCTGCATAATAATTGATTATTTATTTTTGTTATTATTAACTATTATTACTATTATTTTTTTTCTTTTTATGTTCTTATTTCTTTACTGTGTAAATATATAAATATGTACAACTATATGAGACGTGTGGGATTGCACTATCCTCCTCATATCCTGGAATAAAACATTATTATTATTATTATAACTGCTTTTGAAAATAGTGGAATACACCGCAACTAGAGAAACTTACAATATTGCATACAGATACGCAAATAACAAACTAACATTGGTTGATTATGATAATGTATTCCATCAAAACCATTTTTTATTACTATTGTGACGTTTAATACTTACTTGTAATTCATACCCTCCAAACCTGGTCATCCATCCATGAATAGAATAAATAATCACATACAAAGCCAGCAAGCAAGCCATGAGGTTAGGTAGCAATAATAAGTAGGTTTGGGAACAATGTATAATTTATTATAAAAAATCAAACCCTGCCCTTGGAACATATTATAATGATTAGCTATGAGACTCTAAGTTAAACAACGGAAATAATCATCAGGGGTGACTGGTTACGATGTATCGTACCCAGCTGTAAATGTTTAAAGTTTCTCGACACGTGTCAATAAGAAAGAAATTATATTGTAACGACATAAGAAAATTACTGATGGGCGCCTGTGACGTAAAACGTAACATATTTATGAATCAGTAATCCCTAAAAATAATCTATAAAGCACAATCTCGAACTGTTAATAATATGAGTAATTTAAATCTCACTTCTCGTGATCCAAAATGTCTTGAGTCCAGCAATATAACAGCCCGTCACACAAAAACACCTGCTCGATCTGTGGTACTGCCGTCAACTGAAGCGCCCGAACTTTTCCCGAAGCATCTCGAAACATCTGCCGCCCCTTCGGAGTGCAATGCTGCCAACCAAATCATGCGAAATTTGCGAATCGCTCACGACGCTAGCAGCAAATGTTACACTATATTAAGAGAAAGTTTGGAATGTACGATGCTATTTAGTTCTGGACACCTTACAAAACTTAAGCATTTTCGTGAAACTACCCTTCGATTCTGAATGATTTTCCTTCACCAAGATAATATACAAAATATCGACCACTCTGGAATCATTGGTTTCTTAACGAGAAGTTTTTGCTTTCTGTATACATGTATAATTATTCAATTCAAATGAGAACCTCAAGTGAATCTTATTCCAATGTTCAAAGAGGATCCAATTTGCGCCAGTGTCCTGGGACGCTTGGGAAAGAATTGAAACTCAGCGAGAAAGTAAAATTGCAAATTGCACATTTGAGATGATAAACTAAGTTGCATCTCTTTCACTGTAAAGTTTTATTGGTTCATTTCAAGCGCTCAGAACCCCAGAGGGAAAAATATCAATGCATTTTTTAAGTTCGTAAGTGTAGTATTTTTTAAAAATATATTAGACATTAATTAATTAATTAATTTAACAATACAGTTTCAGTCCATGTGAGGACATAATAAATCCAAAAACCTCACTTTTTTTTCGATTCAGGCCAAACTTTTATGACATTTTGTATCGTTTAGTTTTGTTTAAAACCATGACGACTTTTTGAAAATTTCAAACCCCGTATTCTGACTTTTTTTTGTACTGGACAAAATTTGTTACAAAGTATTAAAATAGACAAAAATCAGTTTAAAAAAAAAATCAAAGAATTATGTACATAAAAATGGCGAAGAGGGAAAAAGCAGAGGGTCGCCGCCCGGGATCAATTTATTGGACAACAAACACCCCTGCAATCGATTGCCCCAAGAGGTTCGTTACGTTTGGTGAGGTTTGTCTTTGTCTTGGCGGCGGATGCGTTTGCTAACCTACTGCGGGACATGCCGGATTGGTAGAATTAAGGAAGGTCTTTGAGCTTGATAGCCAGACTCTCTTTACCCATCGCATTGCACCGTAGTATAAGGGTGGATTCATATGCTCGTCACTCCTGGACACATTGACCCCAGATTCCTACCCAACCCTCACACCCTTTTCCTACCCAAAGCTTCCTCTCTTTTCTTTCCATAAAAAGACCAGCTACGTAGAATCCCCAAAGTTGACATAGAACAAGAGGATTTTGTGCCTCAGGGCCTTCTGTGTGGTGTGAATGCAAAAAAAAGAGTTGTTGGATTTGATTTTATCAAAATTTTCAGATTAAAATTACACACATTCCTACTTATATAATTATGCAGTTAGATTTTGTTAAATTTTGCACCATCGCAGTTATATATAAGTCAACGAAAGTCTCTGTTAGGCTTCTTTTTTTAAGTCAGTATGGAAACTTATTAAATTAAATTTATATAAACAAACATTTTTTTATAGTGACGACACGTTCTAAAAAACGGATTTGTTTAGGTGTCTTGAATATTTCATAGCGACGACTACGGCTGAAATTTTCAGGCAGTTCTCTCGCCCCGTTCCTTTAGCCTCGCAAAATTCCCCTATTTGGCATTTTTTTGATTTAATGGCCTTTTTTGTGATCCTGTGACTAGCTTGGACTAGGACAGATACCTTTTATTTTATCTAAATAACTAATACTGCAGCTCAATTGGTTTTTGGGTATGAATGCCATTAATTCCGAATCAAAACGTTTTTTAAAATTACTAATAATACCGGATCTTGACGCTTACCACCATTCTTTTTCTCAATTTCCTTCCATTGAAACTTGGGCAAAATCGGGGGGCACCATCTATAATACCATTTACTTACACATCTGCAATGAAATATTTGAATGTTATTTTGTAAGCTTTTTATATAATACTGGCTTTTTCCCACGGCCTCGCTCGCATGGTATTATGGGAACTCCCACTCCCCCTCTCCCCCCCTCTACACCTCCCCCCTCCCCCCTCCACCCTCATTAATTCCCGTTACATTCAGTTTTCAAACCGCTCGCGTGCCACCTATTGCAATTTTTTACACAAATTATAATGCCAGAGCTCACCAGTAGTTTTATAAAAAAGAAAAGAATTATCCAATTTGGTGCAATTGTTTGGAAGTTATGCGCCCACACACATTTGTGCGAGTCATTTTGAGATATTAACTACGACGCCAACATCGTTTCCACGGCAACCGTTTGTTTTGCTTTTCTTCTGACGTTTACAATAACTCGATTTATTAACACGAAAACGTGTGAAAAAGAGCTTACCAATATTCACACTATACAGCCTATAGTATTCGCAAACGAGTAACTTTCTATTAGAAAAAGATTTTTTAAAGTCCATTTAGTAGTTTTTGTGTAAAATTGTAACAAACATGCATCCATACATCCATACAGACATACATCCATTCAAAATTTCGCCTTTATAATATTACTAGCTTTTATCGCTATATTTTTACGCTCGCATGGTATTTGGGGGGTTCACACAGCGTCTCCCCCCCACCTCCCACCGGTCCCCCTTCCCCCTCCCCTACCCCCTTCCCCTTCCCCCTCTCACCCTCATTAATATCCCTATCCCCCCCCCCTCACCACCCACTCCATACCCGTTACATTCATTTTTCAAACAGCTTTCGTGCCACCTATTGCAATATTAGTAGGATATTATACTATAACTAGCTGATCCGGCGAACTTCGTACCGCCTCAGAATCAAAAACTCTTGTCAACTTATTAGCTGAATTGATCTAAATTGTTTCTCCCTGCGTATCCTTTCCCCTCTCGCGTTCCCTCTCCCTCTCCCCTCTCCCCACTCCACTTCTACCATTCCCCCGTCCCGCTAACCCCCCTTCCTGAGTTCCTTTCCCCCCTCCTCCCTCCCCCCTCCCCCGGTTCACAGTTCAATATTATACCCCTTACAATATTGCTGTAGTTCTTTCAAAATAGGAGTATTCGTTCCATACAAAATGTATGGGGAAAATAATTTTCTTCGGAGTGGAACACCCTTTACTTTTAGGGGTATGAAAAATAGATGTTGGTCGATTCTCAGACCTACCAGATAAGCACACAAAATTTCATCAAAATTGTTCCAGCCGTTTCGGAAGAGTATGGTAACAAACACCGTGACACGAGAATTTTATATATTAGATTATAATTAAGTATAACAAAAAAATAAAGAATAATAGGTTCTATTTCAATGGTAACTCTTACATTGTCATAATATTGTCATTGAGTTATTCCAATTTACGAGATACTAACCCTTAACAGTGTTCAGTTAAGGGTTAACTTTAACTGTCGATCTGTCTGATGTCTGATTCAAGAGTCCAAGGAAAAGATCGAAGGGGAATGAATTGATGGAATTTCTCAGCGGAATAGATTCCTTGCAGTGGAAAACTCGTGCACATACATTTATACCTTTATGGTTCTGTGCTATACAGGGTGATCAACCAACAAGACACAGGAAAATGGTCGCAACTGGGACTGCCTTATATACGTTTTCATATTTTAGTTTTTATTAGTATTATCTTCTTCTTCAATGATTTACATTGACGGGAATAACCTTCAAAAGTTATAAAAAGAGAGTTGTTTTAATTAAATATTCTTTTTAAATATGTGTATTCTAGGGTAGGTATAATGCATTATTTTATTTTAATTATTCTATACCTTTGAATGTAGCTATAACTTTGTGGTTATCCATTATAGATAAATGAAACAATTTAATTTTAACAATTATTATAAAAATCACAACATTGAAAAATAACAACATTGAAAAATCTTCCGAGAAAAGTTACTTGCCGCCAACGGGACTTGAACCCGTGTCCTGCTGATTGCCGGTCGGATGCTCTGACCACTGAGCTATGGCGGCTCATCAAATACCCGGCAAATAATTCAATACATACTAGTGTTTCATTCAACAATTACTGCTTATTATATTTTTTCCACCTGAAAACAACCAACTTTATTTTTGCGAGAGAGACATTGTTAGTGTTAAATCCCTCGCTAGGTGGCGTCGAGACAAATTATGTCTGCATTTATTGGGGAAATACTTAAACTTGCCAAATATTTATAATTATTTTTTAATTTATAAACTAACGTTTAGACAAGATTTTTATGCACAGCACAAAGGGTAACAATTATTATAAGCAATAATTGTCAGCCTGAAACAAAAATAAAGTTGGTTGTTTTCAGGTGGAAAAAATATAATAAGCAGTAATTGTTGAATGAAACACTAGTATATATTGAATTATTTGGCGGGTATTAGATAAGCCGCCATAGCTCAGTGGTCAGAGCATCCGACCGGCAATCAGAAGTGTTGTAATCTACTGAGTTAGTGATTTTAATAAAAAGAAATATAACACTTTAATAACTGGTTTTATTTTAAGATGTACGTATTACATGAAAACAAGAGAAGAACGCTTGGAGCACAGAGAAAAAAACAAAAGAACTAAAATGGGTTGCCACATGCAAAATGTTGCCAACCCTTAAACCAACATTATTATTGTTAAAATAATGTATTACATTGTATATTTTAACACCCCCGCTCAATGTAATACATTCTTACATTATCTAGTATAGTCCACATTGAGTAATAAATTTAAACAATAGATTTTTGTTCAATGACTTAGTAAACATATCAGCTATTTGATCCTCAGTCTTAACATACATTAAACATATCTTAGATTCCTTAATTAAATCTTTGACAAAATGATAACGTATATCGATATGTTTTAGTCTTTTAATATTATCAGTATTTGCAACCATTATGGCAGACTGGTTATCACAGTACATAGGTACGGGACAAACATTTATATTATTAAAGTCTTTTAATAAACTTGACAGCCAACAAGATTCACTAGCCGCCATACTGACTGCAACATACTCTGCTTCGGTTGATGATAAGCTTACGGAACACTGTTTCTTAGAACACCACGATATAAGACAATTGGAGAACTTGAAACAGTAGCCAGTGGTAGACTTTCTATCTCGTGTGTCACCACCCCAATCTGCATCACAATGCCCAACAAGCCCATCATCATTACATTTGAAAATCAGCTTATAATCTAGAGTATATTTTACATATCTTAAAATTCTTTTTAAATGAGAACAATACATCACTTGCATTATTTTGGTACCTACTTAATATAGATACAGCTACACAAAGGTCTGGCCTAGTGCCTGAGACAGCATACATTAAACTTCCAATAATTTTCCTACAAGTGTTTTCAATATCCTTGTCAGACTTACATTCTTTAGATTCTAAGATTTTTACATAAAAATTTTGATCAATAGGGGTAGATATTGGTTTGCAATTTTCCATGTTAAATCTTTTTAATACATTTTCTAAATAAGATTTTTGACATAATTCAGTTACACCGTCTTTCAAATTCTGTTTAACACTGATACCAAGAAAATTTGAAATTGGTCCCAAATCTTTCATCTTAAATGCATTGTGTAATTTTAATTTAAGATCACTTAATTCCTGTTCATTATTACTAAACATCAAGAGGTCATCGACATACAATAAAACATAAGTTTGGTTTTCTCCATTACACTTAGTAAACAAACAAGGATCATTCTTTGACTTTACATAGCCTGCTTTACTTATTACATGGTTAAATTTTTCATTCCAATATTTAGGGGATTTTTTTAGCCCATACAATGATTTATTTAGTTTAACAATATTATCACAACCATCATACGCCCCTTCCGGTAATTTAATAAACACAATTTCCTTTATATCCCCATATAAAAAGGCCCCAGTGACATCCATCTGATGTATTGATAGTTTTAATTTTGTAGCAACTGAAACAAATAATCTAAATGTTGACAATTTGGCAACAGGTGAGTAGATTTCATATAAATCTAATGCATCATTCTGTTCAAAACCTCTGGCAACCAATCTTGCTTTATATTGGATAGTATTATCAACTTTCTTTATTTTGAATACCCACTTACTACTAATAATGTTTTGTTTTTGAGGTACAGCGCACACTGTCCAAGTATTATTTGCTTTGAGAGTATCCAGTTCTTGTTTGACAGCTTCTTCCCACTGACAGGCATCACTCCTCTGCATAGCTTCCTTATAGGTGCCTGGTTCTGTCTCTGCAGTGTACACATTTTGGCAAGTATAGAATTGTGGTGCCTTTCTGACACGTTTGGTTCGACGAGGAGAAGCTGGCTGTAATGTATTATCATTATCGCGTTCACTGTCTTCATCACTTGCTTCTTCGGGTTCATATAATCTGTGCTGCTCATCATCTGACATCTGATTTGTAATGTTTGGATCACTCACAACATCTTCTACTAACTCTTGCTGGTTATTTTCGTTTTCATTGTTGAGTGTTTCTGTTACAGACTCTAGGTTTAAGCTATCGCATTCCTCAAAGACAGGTTCCAGAAAAATGACATCCCTCTTTATATGAACTTCATTTTTATCAGGATAAAAAATTCTAAATCCTTTCACATTTTCTCCGTACCCTACCATGATTCCATTTTCTCCTTTGGAATCCCATTTTCTACGTTTTTCCTTTGGAATATGGACAGATACGGGCGTACCAAAGATATGTAGATTACTCAGATCAAATTGTTTGTCTGTCCATAATTCATAGGGTGTTTTTCCTGGTTCATTACTTCTACTGGTTCTGTTGAGAACATAGGCTGCAGTGTTGACTGCTTCTGCCCATAATTTTTTTGGTAGATTCTTGGCACATAGCATTGACCTTGCCGCTTCTGTCAGGGTTCTTATCTCCCGTTCCGCCTTGCCATTCTATTGTGGCGTGTATGGTACAGAAGTTTGGTGTACTATACCCCGGTCTGAGAACAAAGTTGACACAGCCTTATTAATGAATTCTAATCCGTTGTCACTTCTAAATGTGATTATTTTGTTACCCGTGACATTTTCAGCTTTGTTTACAAAATCTTTAATACAGTTAATCACTTCTTCCTTCTTTTTAATAATGTATACAGTTCTATAGCAAGAGTAATCATCTTTTAAAATCAAGAAATACCTCGCCCCGCCTACAGATACTGCCTCCATCGGCCCGCAAACATCGGCATATATCAGTTCACATGTTTTAACAGTTTTTGTCTCACTGTTCATAAAGGGCAGCCGGTGTGATTTACCCTGTAAGCAGCCTTGACAATTCTGAAGAGAATTACTTGAAACTTTAATATTATTGCTCTCTAACACGTTTTTCACCTGCTGTATATTCTGGTGTACAAGTTTCTCATGCCACTCACTCAAGCTTGATTTAACTGTAGTTACATTTGCAAAGCAATTTTTATATTTATAACGAACATCCATAATATACATATTTCCAACACGATTTGCTGCCGCACATACTTTATTATTCTTGAAAAACTTGCAAATGTTTTGATCTGTCAACATGACATAACCTTTGTCTGCCGTACAATTCACAGATAACAAGTTTATTTGTAAGTCTGGCACACACAGTACATTATCTATGGTTGTCTCGACCCACTGGTGTCCATTGAATACCTCTAGCTCCACTTGTCCGCAGCCAATAACATTTATTTCAGTACCATCACCTATTATCACAGACTTTTGTGACACTTCTGGTGAAAATGTCGAAAACAGATTTTTATCTTGACACATATGTTGACTAGCACCTGTGTCCACCAACCATTTTGACTGTTGATAAAGTTCTTTAGGTATTTGTTGTACTACAAATGCATTTTTCTCTTTTCCTTTCTTATACCAGCACTCACTCTTGTTGTGCCCAACTTTATTGCAATAAAAACATTTTTTAATTACGTTCTTTTCACAATTATTTTTATTATTCTTACATTCGCTCTGCAAATGTCCTGTTTTCCCACATTTGAAACACTTCTCAGTCTTTTTATTTTTGATTAAAAAAGCTGACGATGATGAAGTTTGCTGATGTTCATTATTTTTATCCATAAGCCTTTCTTCCTCCATCAATAATCTGGCCACTAAGTTGTCCAAGGTTTGCTTATCATCAGGGGCAGATTCCCAAGCCGAAACAAAATGTTTATATTCTTCTGGCAGCGACATAAGTACTTTAGTTATAACAAATTTCTCGGAAATCTCTTCCCCCATTTGCTTTAAATGGTTCTGCATTTCTTGGATTTTTGACAAAAACACAGACATTTCTGTACCTTTTTCGTATTTGTACTGGAAAAATCGCTGTTGAACAATGTGAATGCTAGTCTCCGTCTTTTGTTCATAAACACTCTGCAACTTTTTCCACATTTCCGCTGAAGTAGAACAGGATATAATGTGCAACATAACATTTTCTGTCATCCTTGTGACTATTAAGGTCTGAGCCTTTGCATCATTGTTTTCCCAAAGAATTTTCTGTGCCTGTTCTTCAGGTTTTATACTTCGGCCTTCAACTACATCGAGCCATCCTTGTCCACGCAAAAGCACTGTAGTCTGGAACTTCCAAACATTCCAGTTTCTCGAACCTTCCAGTTTTAACCCGTTTTGGTTTCCTTCCATCTTGATCACTACACTTAACAAGATGTTTTTTATTTCTTTTTGCCTTCCTCCTGCAAAAAATGAAGTGATGCACGCGGCGTGGTGTCAACTTAACCTCAATTCGCCGGTCAATCAATTTGCAGCAGTTATCCACTACTCAGCATGTATTATATTATAAATCAAGGTTTATGTGTCTGGGCCCCATAACCTGTTGTAATCTACTGAGTTAGTGATTTTAATAAAAAGAAATATAACACTTTAATAACTGGTTTTATTTTAAGATGTACGTATTACATGAAAACAAGAGAAGAACGCTTGGAGCACAAAGAAAAAAACAAAAGAACTAAAATGGGTTGCCACATGCAAAATGTTGCCAACCCTTAAACCAACATTATTATTGTTAAAATAATGTATTACATTGTATATTTTAACAAGAAGGACACGAGTTCAAGTCCCGTTGGCGGCAAGTATCTTTTCTCGGAAGATTTTTCAATGTAAATGAGTGTTTCAGGCTGACAATTATTGCTTATAATAATTGTTACCCTTTGTGCTATGCATAAAAATCTTGTCTAAACGTTAGTTTATAAATTAAAAAATAATAATCAATTTAATTTTGTTTGAACCACTTTTATATTTGATTAAATCCGACCGGTTTCAGAACGACCGTTCCTTCTTCAGGGCAAATGTTTACTGATTTGAAAAAAAAACATAAATTGACTGATTCCGGAATATATAAACTCAAATGTAATGAATGATTGCCCTTCATTTTATATTGAAAAACAACTCGTAATTTTGAAATCAGAATCAAAGAACATTTAAGGTGTCTTAATAATAATAATTTTTCTGAGTACGAGGATTCGGGTATATACGTTCTGATACGGGGATTAATATTCTTCATATTAATCGTAAAGGAAAACGTTTAGATAACTTAGAAGCCTTGGAAATAAAAAAAAAATACCTTAAAAATAATGAATCTATTATGAACAAACAAAAAATATTGTCTTATAGCCCAATCATGGTTATGTTCCCCTACCCACTCACTCTTCATTAATACCTAGCAACGGCTACACCCCTACCATAATAATACATTGTTCCTATCCATATTTCAAAACTGTCAAATCAGTATACATTTGCCCTGAAGAAGGAACGGTCGTTCTGAAACCGGTCGGATTTACTCAAATATAAAAGTGGTTCAAAAAAGTTAAATTGTTTCATTTATCTTAATTATTCTACATTAATTAATCATCTATTTACATTACAAGATTACTTATTTTGACATTTATAAAATTTGGGAAGATAGGAATACGACAAAATTTTAATGTTATTTATGTTATATCTGAGAGTAATATATCTGCTGTTTTAGAAAAGTTCATTCAAAAGCACTACAGCGGACGTCATATAATGTGCATTTTTGTATTTTTGGTGAATACGTTAAGGCTCTGCAACCGGGCCCGAAAAAAAGAAGATGGAGAGATACGAAATTACGAACGTTAGAGGAGAGCGCTAAAATTTACATATAGCGACAAAATCGATGCGAAAATTGCGAAAATGTTTGATAAAACACGACTCGTTTAAAATAGAGCAAAAATCTTAAACAGCATTTAAAGAAACACTGTGTGAATTTTTTCATACATATAACTTGTAAAATAATTGAAACAAACATGTTTATAATAATTTTTGGAGCATAATTTGCGATTGTTTTCTATCGAGGGAATTTTATATAATTTGCATTTCGGCGCGGGCAATGTCTAGATATTATCTTCAAAAATATCATATATTATTTTAAGAGCTTTAAAACTTACCGTGCTTAAGGGAAATATCTAAGAAATCGGTAGAAATTCGGGTTGCGGGGCCTTAATATTTTTATTTGTAAAGCCTGTTAGTAAACCTGTACGACATTAATAAGCTGTGACGATAAATCCAGTAATAACAATGACATTTTACGTTTTTATAATATTTCATTTTAGGGGCAAAAAATTCAAATTTGGGAGGAGGAAGTGGGTACCGCCGCCCCGGGAACCATTAACAGTACAACATTTATGGTAATGAATCATTTGTGAAAGCCATTTTCTTCCATCTAACCAAAATAGTCCGCAATCGATTTCTGGAATAATGAAATAATTTCTTTCGAATTATGAAATAATATCGCCCTATATTTCCGCCTCTACCTACAGGTCCACACTATAAATAATATATAATATTTGCTTCGCGAGTTCCACAGTACATCTATAAAATGTACCTACGTCCAAGGAGTTCCACAGTATTCCACTAGTTGTATTGCTGGAATTCCTTCATCGGAAATTCCGATGAGGCGAAACTAGAATCCTCCCAGGGCCCCAGGAGAGAATGAGAATTTCCTGCAGTAAAGATTTTGTGGATCTTTGTAGGTTTTGTTTTGTTCTATTTCTTGTCGTAACTTTCGGTATAATTTTCAGACGGTTCGTTTCATTATTCATGCTTCTATAGGATTTTCATTTAGGTATTTTGAGACGATTTTATAAGAGATTGTTTACATTACTTGTCGACTGAGGGAGATTTGAAGAAATGTGGAAACCTTTCTTCTTCCTCCATCTTTCTTCAAATACAAAAAAATTAAAACCAACGTACTTTATTTCTCAAAAAATGCGTATTTTTGTGATTGTTTTGTTGTCGTCCGCAATTGAGCCGTTGAGATCCTCGATTTCAAATCCAGAGGTCAAGAGTCAAATCCTGACATGCACAATTAAATTTTGCGGTACGTCCGAAAGTAGTAGACATTGTCCTTATCACCCTGGTGAAAGACCACCATTCAGAACCAAAAGGTTGCTTGAATAGGCGTTAGCGTTTGGTGATGAAGACCTGAATGGTTAGGTAATTCCCAACCTTAATTTTTTTTCCATTTACATCTCTTCTCCATACCGTTCAGCCTTACATCACATTCCGATAAGGCACGTTGTCGCCTGACTAGCTCCTGACAGTCCGTAGTGATTCTGGGCCTTTTGTGAGATAAAAAGTTCTTAGGTACTACCCGGCATTGCCCAAGTTTCTACGTACCTTTTTAAAAACAATTTTTCTATTTTTTGGCTCTTGACACAAATAATTTGATGTCACGTCTCTATTACTCGAAAAACGGATGAAAATTGAAAACTTTCATAGATCATGACGGAAATTTTCTTAAAAGCTTCATAAAAATTTCACCATTGTAGCATGTTTAGATTTCAAAAGAACCTTTGAAACGATAGAAAAGCAAACAAGCTATTAGAAAATTAGAAGATATATCTGACCTAGCTCTACACCTATTCATAGAATATCTCCGAGAAAGAAAACAGGTAAAAACGTTGATAGCTCGCTATCAGAAACGATAGAAAGCAACCTGAAAAAGAGTTCCTCAGGGGTTGGTCTTAGGCCCATTTTTATTTATAATTTACATAAACGATACAAATAAAACCATAAAACATTGAAAAATTAGGTCACAGAAGATACTTAAATCTAGGTTTCATGAAAAGAATACACAAATGCATTAAATAAAATAAATAAAAACCTTCAAAAGAGCAAAATAGCTTAAAATCAACAAGTTGAAACTGAACGCGAACAAAACAAAATGAATGGAAATAGGCAATAAATGTACGACACAATAGGGTTAGGTTTGATGATAAATGAAACAATTGAAGTAAATTAAATCATAAACTAATGGTGTAATTTAACAAATAACAAATTTTGAAAATGTAGTAAAGTAGAGTTGAGGGAGCGGTCCGTATCAGTAGGGAGAAATGAAAGGCGTGCAGTCGATGTGTGAGTCAGTCTTTATTGTGGCTACGTAGCACTGGTCGATGCGGAGCGGGAGCGGAGTGACAGTAGTGATGCTGCTGCGTGATGATGTGAAGATGAGGTCAGGACACTACGGCGGTGAAGATCACCGGTCTTCAGGAAGCCGGCGTGTTGCCCTACACCGTGGCGGTGTAGACGTGACCTTGGTCCAGGCGATGGCCGTCGTGCGTTGACGAGGTATTGGCGGCTGTGTGTCCAGTGGGTCGGAGCACACACGTGACGCAGGAAGGAACCTTGTGAGGCGATGAGGATGCTGGCGCGTTGCCAGGTGCTGGTTACTGCTCGTTGCAGGATGCTGGATGATGGCGCGTTGCCGGTTGTTGTTGCTGCTCGTTGCAGGATGTTGATTGCCATCTCACGTCGAGATGGTAGTTGGAGAAGTTCCTCGAAGGGGCTGGAATGTTCCTGGGTCACGCTGGATAAGTTGATGTTCACTGTCGACTGCGCGAGGCCCGTGCCGGGCGCAGGCACAATAAGAGTTACTGCACTGCTCGATGTGTTTGTTCGGCCGATGAATGGAAAGTACTGTACTGACTGCTTATATATAAAAAAGAAAAATTAAACTTAATAAAAAAATTAAACGTAATCGTTTTCAACAAAATGTATTCTAGCAAAACAGTCCGGACACATGTACATTTGTACATGGAATGTTCGTTGCACAGTAACTTTGCACATCTATTGCATCCTTTTTTGGTCCTTCTATTTTTCTTGGACGGACATACTGCGCATACACCTTCTCTACCTGAGTGTAGTTTTTATGTTCCGATGGCACAAATCAGGTGATTTGGTTTCTCAGCTGTTTCTGCAAAGTGTTAACGTCGGATTATCTAAATTATATGTGGTCTAGTCATAGCCAGAACAATTTCTTTCAAAAACTTTCTTCGTAATTTGGGGGGCGGGAATGGGTACCGCCGCATTTATTGATCACGTACCGGGAATCATTTATTGGATAACTAACACTTCTGCCATAAGTGCCCCCCAAGTGGTTCGCTTCATTTGGTGACTTAGCAGGGGTGAGGTTTGTCTGGATCTGGCGGCGGATTTTTATTTATTTATTGATGGGAATGATCTGGACACTCTGAACCCTAGATTCCTACACACCCTTCTAACCTTCTTCCTTCCCAGAACTTCTTCTCCTTCCTTTCCTTAAAAAGTCCCTCCACACAGCATCCCCAAAGGTGATATAGGCCTTGAGGGAAATTATTTTTCTCAGGGCTTCCTGTGGTGCGGAGCTAATGTAAAAAATGGTCATTATTTTCTTTGTATATTATACGACTATTTATGGCCAATAATTAATCAAAACCAACTAAATATCAATATTATTATGACGTTTACATCAAACCAACATCATAAGCAATGAAAACTAATAATATTTCAACTAAAATAAAAAATAAAAAAACAGACACACGAATTTTACTGACGTGAGTAGTCGCGCAGTGAGCAATTTCCCGCCAAACGCGACACATCGACAATAAGGCCCGGCGCAAATTGAGCCCAGTCCACGCACAGTTCTCGCACAGCACACGCGTGGTTATTTTGTAGAACATGGCTTCTGTCGGAGTGGCGCATATTAAACACATTCCACGGCCAGTCCAGTCCCAAGCTTCGTCGCGCGTGGGCGTGTTGTGCTTTCGACACAGTTTCGTGGATCGTGTGTCCCTAGTTTTGTCCCTATTGTGGGGTGATAATGCAAAATGACTATTTCGAATATGGGCTAAATTGAGTTTATATATGCAGTCAGACTAATACAAGGCCAAGGAAACGAATGGCATAATTATTTTTACGATAAAATGACGAAATCGTCCTCAAAACGCACTATTTTAATTATTTCATGAACCTCACTAAACTGACTTCTGTTTAACCTAAACGATTCTTTAAACACACCATCTGGAACTTCACTGGATAAATTAAACTCCCCATGACCCTCTCTTTTTCGTACATACTCATTCGTTTTACTTTTTTTTTCTTTTTTTGCTGAGTAGGTGCAATATGAGTCTGTCGTCATCCTCAGACTCAGATTGTAAATCGACAAGAAGTTGTTGCCTTGCTGTCATCTTGCATACTGCGAGAAGTGGTTTGGGTATGGTGTGGGTGTGGGCTGTGTTAAATATGCGCTACTATTAAAAAAACGTGTACGTAGGCTGGGTTTCGGTCACGCGGTGCTGTGCGTGGACATGCGTGGACTGGGCTCAATTTGCGCCAGGGCTTACCCTTGGCTCCTGCGGTCACCCCTGCACAAAATTTCTTCTAATTTCTAAAACCAGGAAGCGCCAGCGTAGGGAGTGTGTCGAACCCATCGCTCAGGGAATGGAAACATGGAAACACAAACCTGCAATAGCCGTCCCAAGCCAAGATGTGAGCTACCGTGCTCAGGTTGAATGTCCTGGGGGAACAGCGTCACGAACGGTGCCTCCGAGAAACAAGGTCGCATCTCGGAGTATTTAGACCTCACTCCAGCATTCAGGGCTTTGCTGGAGTGAACCTATTAGCTCCACAAAGGATGCCCTAAGGAAAAAAATCCCTCAGGGCCTATGTCATCTTTGGGGATGCACTGTAGAGGGTGTTTTTAGGGAAAGGAAGGAGATGATTTTCTGGGAAGGAAAAAGGTATGAGGGTGGGTAGGAATCTGGTGGTCAGTGTGTCCAGGAGTGACGGACGTATCAATCCATCCCAATCGAGAGGCATAAAGATCTCCCTCAACCAGTCTCTCCAGTCAATACGGCCCACCTCGCAGTAGGTGAGCAAGCGTATCCGCCGCCAAAACCTAGACAAACCTCACCTCATGAACCCGGGCACCCGTGCTAAGTCACCAAACGTGGCGAACCACTTGGGATAACCTATGGTGAGGGAATTGGTTATCCAATAAAATTAGATATGCTGAAACACGGTAAATAATGTTCAAAATATCCCCATATCAATTCTAGAATTCAAAATATTTATTTATTTATTTTTACACGTGCGTTAACAATAACATAATTATAATAAAAAAGATATTATTTTAATTCCCAGCAACGTGAACGGAATATGCATTTATATTTATCCAAAAGTGCAAAATATTGCGTACGTAAAGTGAAATTGCAAAAAATCAGAAAACTGCAAAAAATAAGTGTTATATATACATATATGGTAAAAATCAACATAAAAATGTGTCAAAAGTATCTACTTACCCCTTTTTTTTAGACGTGGGGATTTTCATAAAATAAAAACTTCAAATCTAAAAAAAACGGATTGCGTAAAAATACAATTTTGATGAATATCATAAAATTATTTACTTACCATAAAGCTCGTCTAGGGGCCACCTTAGCCAGTGGCAGCCCCGGCGCGGCGCCCGTTTCCGACAACGAGTTAGTAGTAGATATTTCCATTATCGCTTTCCAATTTTCTATGTAAGAAAAAATTGTATAGATCAGAGAATAAGGTATTGAAAAGCCCCTGGTTACCCATAAAACTAAACGAATTTTAAGGTCGACCTCAGACAACAAACAACAATAATTTAAAGAAATGAATAAGTACCATGGTTTTCCTATGATTCCAGAGATGATCCTGACCGGCAGTCGCCAGGAGTTCCTGCCCGGAGAATCGGGCGGGAGCACCATCACATACCAGCGCAAGGGCGGGGTCTTCGTCACCATCAAGGCGGCTGTGCTCATCGTACTGGCCGTCTTCGCGCTGGCCCTGCTCGTGGGCGTCCTGGTATACTTCTTCATTTCACGTAGAGACGCTGTAAGTTCTAAACTATTCATCTTTTCCCTCCTTTTTACGTCGTGTGCAACAAAACTATGATCATTTTGTTTGGAACAGGATTCGAATGACTTAAATTGGTGAACATTGCCTTCTATTTCCCTGGTAACTCGTGGGACAAAAAAATTGGACCATTCGAAAACTAGGGGCCTTTTGGGAACCTAGGAGTGCTGAGGCCACCTCTGTGGATTTCCTTCCTGGGGCCGTAGGAGGAACCAAGAGGGTGGAGAGGTGAGCTGAGGCCACCTCCATGAACTCTTCCCTTGTGGGGCCTTCAAGGAACCAAGGGGAAGGGCACCCTTCCAGCGCGGGGCCTTTGTAGAACCAAGGAGGAGTGAAGTGGAGAGATGATGTCCTCTTCCCATGTGGGGCCTTCGAGGAACCATATAGGAGTGAAGAGGAGAAACGAGGCCATCTCGGTGAACTCTTCCTCTGTGGGGCCTTTAAGGAACCAAGGATGAGAGATGAAGTTCTCTTCCCTCCTGGGGCCCTCAGGGAACCAAGGTGGAGTGGACTCTTCCTTTGTGGGGCCTTTAGGGAACCAAGGGGAGGTGGACTCTCCGTCGTGGAGCCTTCGGGGAACTAAGGAATGGAGAGGAGAGATGAAGCCCTCTTCTGTCGTTAGTATTATGTAAGGACTTCAGGGAACCAAGGAGGAATGAAGAGGGGAGTTGAGACCTGGGAAGACACATTGTCGAACCAGAAGATATAGCTTCATTTCCAATGACAATCCTGGTGAACTTTATAAAAGGGACTGGGTTACTGTCAAAGGAATGGGGTAAGATGGGAGATAGTACAATGGGTCTATGGCCTAAGTGCTCACGGGAACTACATATATGTAAACCGTCTCCGATTATTTAAAAAAAAAAAAAAACCAGGAGGTGAGGTATATATATAACGCTTGACCTTAACAAATGCATCGTGTGCAAATAATAATAATCGCCTAAAAATGCTCATAGCGGGAGTACTCTAGTCAAAATTATCAAAATGTTTCGAAACCAAAAGTTCCCTTGTAAGGATACAATTAAAATTAACAAAAAAAAACCGAAACAAAAATAAATATATATTTAAAAAAATATTGTCATGCTTGGTAACAGTAAATACATAATATTACGGTGACCAGACAACTCATAATGAAACCAACTCAGAAGCACCTCTGAAAGGTCATTAGGAGTGATGATAAAAAAAAAAAAAATTGGTCAAATAGGTTAAGTTAGGTTAGGGTTACCGGCTATTTTAAAATTATTTTTTCATAGCTAATAATGACCTTTTTGAGGTGTTTCTGAGTTGGTTTCATTATGAGTTGACATGGAACCAATATTACAGTATTACTCGTGAAATGTAACCGTATACCTACATATTATATGTTTAATGTTTATGTACACAAAATGTAACGTAAACTACATAACTCGATAAATAACATTTAGAAATAGTAATTCGTAGTTCAAAATATATTTCACGACGCCAGAAATAACTTATCAGATGTGTGATATTTTTGCAACACTTGCTCGTTAAATCATATTTTTTATCGATTCTCGAGCTGTTTATCATTACGTGCAGGTTTAAAATCTTCTTCTAAACAAAAAGTGTACCTAGTACAAGACAAAAACATTTTTTGGTTGTCTAGTGCTTATCATATTTAAAAAAAAATATCTAGCCTTAAATACGTCGCATTGAGAATCTGTTAATGGCATTATTAGCTGGGGCACGTGTGCCGTTTTTTTTTTATCAAATCTCTTTTTTTGTTGGTGTTTGGAAATTACGTGTGGTATACCAATTTGCCTATTATGAAGATTTACATAAACGGTTTTTTTCTAGTCGCAACTTATTAGCGAGACATGACGTCAGCTTATCAGATAATTTCTGAATTTTTCTGCAATTAAGTTCGAGGAATTCAATAAAGGTCTCAGGTAAAATTTAAGGCACATTAAAGTGATTACTAAATAAAAATACATTTTTGAAAGCATTTATTTCAATTTAAACATGTAAGTAGGTACTGTGTATTGGTAACATTTCCAAATTGGGAGGCGAGTAATGGGTACTGCCGCCCCGGCAACCATTTATTGGATAACCAACACCCCTGCCGTGGGTCACCCAAAGTGGCTCGCTACGTTTGGTGATTAAGCAGGGGTGTACGGGTTCATGTTTGTCTAGGTTTTGGCCACCGATGCATTTACCCACCTACTGCCTGGCGGGACGGATTGGGAGAAACTGGTTAAGAGAGACGTTTTAACCTCTCCATTCGAACTCTCGACTCATCGCCTTGCACCGAAGTGCGAGGGATGGATTCTTGCGTCACTCCTGAACACATTGAACCCCGGTTTCCTACCCACCCCTTTACCCTTTTCCTTCCCAGAACCTCATTTACTTCCTTTCCTCCTATGTGGACATAATGTAAAAAAAGTAATTTGACTTCAATTGGCAAGTCTTAGGAAATTACTTGGCAAGTCTTAGGAAATTATTTTAATAATATAAAATTTGCAGTTATAAACCAGCTCCGCAGATTCTGCGGGCTGTTTGTCGTTCGGCTTCGCCCCGTTTAAGTGTTGGTGACCATTTTATAAATCCGATAAGAACGAATTACAAAAATATCCGGTTCCTCGTGACAGCTAGTCACCGGGACAAAATAACCGCAACAGGCAATGACCTCATATGTAATATATAGCTGCGTGTATTATTATGACTGTCAGGTACAATAATAATCATATTACCGTAAATCTCTCCATATCCTGAGAGACACTCAAAATTACAAATTATGTAACTAACGCCTGCCAGGGAATACTCCTCATGCGATCTGTTAACGTGAATAGCGCCATCTATTGGAATTTCTTCAATAGGGTTCTATTACAAAAGTAGATTCGTATACAAACTCCGCGCGCAAAAACGGTTTGTTGTAAGGCGCGGCGTCACAGTTTCTTTCTTAGCCGGTTTCTTGAATTGCATCCGTACAGACGTAAGCCTATTAATAACGTTCGATTGTAATTATTTATCCAACTAAACCCTGTATTGTTCAATTTTCCTTTGCCGTACAGGATACAGGATCACGACATTGACGGTGGCAACCATTGTGGAATTATTTGCGGTTTGTTAGGCCTGCCCCGGCGAGCCCCGAGCAGCCGGCAGGAACTACCGGGCACTTAATCTGCTTCCTGCAAAGTACTGGGTTCGACCATGCTTTTACACAATGGGGTATTTCCACATTTTTTTATTGCTTAAAAAAATTACGATGATTATAGATTTTATATTTTATTTTTATGTTGACGAATAAATTTTCTACAGCGATTTAAAGTTTCCCATTTTTGAATTACCGCTAAAACGATATTTTGGGGCGGGGTTATCGTGTGATGTCATGAGCGTGGACGCTCACTGGCAGTGTTTATTTATGCTGGCCCAGCTGAGCGACGCTTGTGACGTCACATTGATTTTCCAACCATGATCCGTTTTAATTTTGTCAGTTCTAGATCGTTTTTAAAATCAATAATATTGAATGAAAACATAAAAAACAAACTTTTTTTAGTAGGATGATTAAAATTAGAAAAATGATCTTTGAATATTCCGTACTTTTTTAACAGAATCCTTCGTTTGTGGTAATATCCCATTATGTAACAAAATATAATGACAAAATTTTAAAACTTATATGCTTTGTTGAATTAAATAAAAACTTATTTGCATAGTATATTATATTTCTGCTTATACCACATAACTAGCTCTCACAGGAGGCCCTGAAGAAAATAATTTCCCTCAGGCTCTGCGTCAACTATGGGAATGCACGACCGGGGAGGGTCTTAAAGGAAATTAAGGAGAGAATGTTCTGGGAAGGAAAAAGGTATCAGCTGAGCGATTCTCTATCTTTTGTGGGAACGAGATTGATGTCGGGAGAGATCTCCTGTCAGATTTGTGTGATTTTCAATGGCTGTTATTTGCTTTTTCTACGGAATTGTGAACTCATACGTATTTTAGTTTAGATTGTTTAAATACAAATTCCTGCAAGTACGCATGATTATTTATTTATTTAACAGCCTTAGAAAATTTCACAAATCTGTCAAGAGATCTCGCCCGATAACTATCTCGATCGAGACAGATTGCGAGATCTCTTATCAGTTTTGTGAATGTATTTGTGTTTAAAACCACCTAAACTAAAGTACGTATCAGCTCACAGCTGAAATTCTGACATCGGCCCGTAGAAAAAGCAAATAACTTTTAGCCATTGAAAATCACACAAATCTGACAGGAGATCTCTCCCGACATCAATCTCGTTCCCACAAAAGATAGAGAATAGCTCATCAGGTGCGGGTAGGAATCTGGGGGTCAGTGGGTCCAGGAGTGACGTACGTATGAATCCATCCCTCTCACTGAGGTGCAAGGCGATGGGTTGATATAATCCTGCAGGCGAGGCCAAATGGTATCTCTCAAGCAGTCCCACCCGATATCTCACAAGAAGGCCTGTCACTCAGTAGGTGGGCAGACGTATCTGGCGCCAAGACCTAAACAGACCTCACCCCCATGAACCCGGGCAGCCCTGCTAAGCCCCAAACGTACCGAACCACTATAGCAGAGGTGTTGGTTATCCAATAAATGATTTATCGCCAACATGAACTACTCATTCCAAAACCCTGTTTAAATGTGACAACGATCATTTTAAACAAGCGTTTGTACCAAAACTAACTAACTAACTAACCATCACGCCGTTTCGCCGCAGGGGTAGGCAGAGAGGACGGACCGCCAAACAACTCGATCTTGGCACACACTTCTTGCCTCGTTCACATTCATACGACCATTCATTCGACGACCTCCGTAGTCCAGTAGCTAAGACTCTTGACTCACATTCCGGAGGTCGCGGGTTCGAACCCGGCATGCGCAAATAAATTTTATTTGATTAATTTGTGTTATTTCACAATTAATATAATATATAATATATTTGCGGCATGTTCCAGAGTGGAAGATACTATCAGTATCGCCCTGGTGTAAGACCACCATTCAGAATTGAAACGTTGCTTGAAAAATGGCTTTAGCCGTGTTTAGTGACCAGATCTGAATAGCCAGGTACTTCCCAACCTTCCTCCTCCCACCTCCTTCCCCTCCCCGCTACCTTCAGCCTCACAACATACCCCAATTGGGGATGCCATAGTCTCACTGGTTCCAGACGGGAGCAGTTGAGATTCTTGTGCGGTATTCACTGTAAAAAAAAAAAAAAAATACGTCGTCTCATACCTGCTCTTCTATTATTCCGACTCTTCACATGACCCGACTCAAGTATCTGATTCACTAGGTCGTCTCGGGCGTCCCCGACTTCTTCTACCATTCACATTTGCGTCATATATTCTCCTTACACTCCTTTCCTCGTTCATTCGCTCTACATGCCCAAACCATCTCAGCGTCCCTTTCTTAATCTTACTCATTACGCTTACATAAGCCTTGCATTATTCGCGAATTTCCACATTTCTCACACGATCGTACATGGTTTTACGACACATACGCCTGAGGGATCTCATTTCTACAGAATTTAGTCTACTTTCATCCTTCATCTGCCAGTTCCATACCTCACTGCCATATATCAGGTAGGTACCAGCACTCCGATATGGACGGTTAACTTCGCTTCTTTATAGTTTTTTGTTGGCGCTAACGGCGTTCAGTCCTTCATTAATAGGTTGCCTGCATTTACCCTTCTTTCGATGTCTCTATCAGAATTCCCATCTCTCGTAAACATACTTCCCAAGTACACAAACTCATCCACCTGCTCCAAATACTCATCATTCACAACTATGTTGCACATTGTACCAAGATTACGTTAAGTTAAAAACAGATACGCAAATTTAACTGCACGGAAAGTAGACATAAGAAGGCTACGCTATCATATCATTTCAATCAATATTAATTTAACCGAATTCTACTTATACATACACTAGCAGACCCGGCCACACGTTGCTGTGGCTATCGAAACACAACGCCATTACCCAACCTTTACAAAATCCACGCCACCCGCTTATCAGCTGCCCGCTGCCCGCTGCCTGAATTGAATATTTGAATTTATCGGCTTTTCTGGACTATAATAAGCATGTATTATACATATAAACTAATTAACTTGCCATTAATTATACAATGCTTGCAATAAAACACTGGATATTTGAAAAGGGAAAATCAAATACCTACTTACTCTAGGACATCTATTTTCCAATTTCTTCCGTAGAACGAATTTTAAAAGTGACCATAGTACGGCCCGCCAGCCGTTTTAAATCGCACAAAAATATGTTTTCTTTGAATTTCTCGGCTTTTCTCTAATATAATTTACATGTATTATACATATAAAAATTCCTCTTCAATCACTCTATCTATTGGTGAAAACCGTATGAATATCCGTTGTGTAGTTTAAAAGATTAACGCGCACATACATTTTGAGCGACTTCATTTTACACTATGTAATGATGATTATAATTTGTTTGTATCTCCTACTTGTATCCTTCTAGAGATTGTATTAATTTTATAGTTTCTGTTGTCATTTAACGATCAAATGCCACAATTAATTATGTATTCAAATTATTTCCAGTATTTCTTTTGCTTGTTTTTAACTGTGACATGCAATTATTGTTTATGGTATAATTATACCTTGCTTGAAATTATAACACTGTACACTGCTCTAATAATGAAATAGACATTTTAATGGCCCAATTAAACGCTTAAAAAAGGTTCTAACATTAATCATGACAAGCTGACAAGGTGAGAAAGCCACCCTTTATTTTAAAGACAGTTGTACCTAATCAGTTTGTCATGAGCGCAGGTTTCAACAATATTTTCACGTTTACCAAGGGGTTGCTTAAAAATGTACCAAATTGCAAAAAAAATATCTATGGGCGCCCTTTGGAATTTCCACATATCTAAGAACAAGGGGTCGCTATTAAAAAATTAAATAAATTAATCGTGATTAAAAATAAAGTAATTGTTTTATTTCAGTAAACCTATTTTTTGTTTTGTTTTTTCTGGGGTTTCAACTTTCCTACCTAGTGATCGGAATCAAGCACCATCGGGCCGAATCGCGAGTTGGTAAGAGCACTATTGATTTGGTATATCAAGTGCTTTAATTTCGTAAAGCCCCTCCAGACTCACGGCGAGAAGCCCCGAGAACACCCGAGAAGCGTGAATGTGATGAGTTTCTCGCATTCTCTTTCTCGGGCTCGCCTGTTCTTGGATCACTGTCGGTAAATTTGGCCGCTTCAAAGGATTTCTCGGGCGAGAAGCGAGAAGACTACTACATTCACGTTTTGTCTCAATGTTGTTTAGTGAGCGGTTGAGAGTAGACGTGCGTTATATTTTTGTTTTTGTTTCGAAAATTTTGTTTCCTTGTGTTAAAAATGTGGAACAATCAACAAGAGTTGCAATTTATCGCACAGAGCCAAACCTGCAGCGTTTTGAATATCGTCTGTAATGTCGTCCATACCGGATGGGAAACAGATCACGAGTGAGAAAAATGAGAGTGTGGATAAGTGCTTGTTCTCGCGAGAAGTCTCGGCGAGAAGTTCTCGCCGAGACTTCTTGCCGTGAGTCTGGAATCAGCAGTAGAATTTCAGAACGCGTGTATGTGCGTGATGCCACCAAAAGTTAATAGAATACATTGCCATCCACAAACAGTCTATCTTCCGAGTTTCAGCTCGACGGATGTCGGAAGAGAGTTAATTTCCACTTCCACGATTCCGCGACACTAATACATTCATCTATCAAGAACACTAAGGAGAAAATCAAATAGATGTATTTTTAAAAAGGTGATGGTCGTAGCCGGGTTTCTAACAAAAAGGGTCTCTGTCTCGGTAAAACGTCTCTAATCACTCTCTAAACTCTCTTGATACCAGATTATTGTACATCATGTATTTTTTATCACATCGTTCACAAACATGTAAATCAAAAAGATCAATTAAATACTTTCATCAAATATTTAAATATAAACCTAATTTCTAGAAAAACTGCAATCACCATTTACAATTCAATTATTGCTCCACACTTCAACTACTGCTCAAGTATCCTTTTCTTATGTAACGAAAGAGAACAAAATAAGTTACAAATTCTCCAAAGCAGGGCAATGAGAATAATACTTCGACGAAATAGGTTTTCAAAATTGATTAAATTGTTAAAGGAACTAAATTAGTTAACCGCGAAACAGATGCTGACCTTGAACACGATGGTATTTATCCACAAAATATTGAACAACATGTTACCAAAATACTTCTCAAATAAAATTGTATACAACATGGACATTCACAGATATAACAAAAGGACGTGCAAAGAAATTAGGCTACAAAAAAAGGACAAAGCGAATATGCAGAACAGTTTACTGTACAAGGCAAAGATATTCAAATACAGAACAGATATGCTATGGTGTCCGCGCAACTGTCGCCGGACTACGCGCTAATTAGCGTAGTTTTCATACAAAAAGAATTTGTTCATTTCGTTGATTTTTTGAAAAAGTGCATTAATATTGGTTAACAATATATTTTGAATAAGGAAAGAATTCGTTCATTTAGTTTAAAGTTCGTTTGGTTTATTCGTTAATTATTTGTTCTTTTAGTTTATTTGTTAAGGCGATTCACTAGTTCACTACTGTGCCGTGGACAGTAGTCCTTCGGTGGACGCCATAGGGGTCACTTTGAATAACCGAATTCGTCGACTAGCGGCCGTATTGTAAAATATCAACGCGAAAATGCATATTTTATTTTATTTTGGGAAGATTGGGTGTAAATATCAACTTTTTTTGCGATTATTATAAAATAAACTGAATTTGCCACATTACACGATAAAACCATATCCGAAAAGGGGTTTATAAATAGGAGAGTTTGGACTTGAAAGTGTGTTTTTTAGACCTTATACTTTATTTTTTTATAGGCTTATTAAAAAACTTATAAAAAAATGACCGATATTTTTAAGGGCCAAGGTATGTTCTACACGCAGTATTTAATTGAAGCATCTACAATACTTCTAAGCGATCAAATTTTCAAAACAAAAACATATGAGTTTGCATTATTTACTATGACTTCATCTTAATTGGTAAACAATATCGGCGACACCTGGAAGCGCAGACCCACATAGTAAAAACAGCAGATAGCACATCAACTTATATTTCAATATCTTTGGTACAAGGGAATGAAGTTATATAACACACGACCAGATACTTTAAAGTCCACACCAATTGGAAAGTTCAAGATGAATTGTAGGAGCTACATAAAACTAGAAAAAATATAGTGAATATGAAATATTATAATTAATTAGCTGCAATATGAAATATTATAATTAATTAGAAATTTGTAAACTTAAATGTAAAAATTATTATTATTATTATTATTTATGATGACGTCAACGTGGACTTACTTTGAGTCAGGAAATTTTGTCGATAGTCTTTAACCGCCAATAGTAAATATTGCTTCTGCTCTCCATCGGTGGTGTGGAGACGATTTTACTCTTCCATGAACGCTACAACTCTCTCTGCTGCATTTAATAACTTTCATATAACGTACAAGAGTCTTACCTTTGTTGTAGTCGTCATCATCCTTCCAGGTCATTGCGTCTTTCGTAAGAAAATCACACGAAACGGTCCCTGTATTAAAATACATGAAATCTAGCAAGTTTATTAGAACAGTTTGTTTTACTTGGGTACAATTTTTATTCCTGTTGGTGACTTTTTTCTGTAAATTTATAAATATTTTACCTATGCTTATTGTAATTAAGTTACCTCGCGATATCTTGCGACCCCTCGTCGAAAACCGCTTCCCTTTACCAATGCAATATTGACTAAATCCGTCATCTGTGGTTATGGGACGGCTTTAAGTGATATGAGCGAACACGGCCAGCAATTGACATAAAATATTCCTACAGCCGACCGTCTTAGCTGTCAGTGGGCTTTGGCAAACTGTCGAGTATACAACTTTTTTAATAATATCGTTCGTTATGCAAATTACTGGCTTAATGAACGGAGGTAGAATAAGGGCTAATTCGTCAAATTTCAAAGTTTATTTTCAAATTATTCGAAAGTTTAATTCAATTTAATTATTGTAGTTCTGTGAACCAACTGACCCTTAAACATATATATATATATAGGTAGGTACAGTAAGATATTCGAAGTTAAAAGGATTTGATTTTTTTTACATTGGATCGACACAGGAGGCCCTGAGGAAAAAAATCCCCTCAGGGCCTGTGTCATCTTTGAGGATGTTGTGTGAAGGGTATTTTTAAGAAAGGAAGGAGAGGAAGTTCTCGGAAAGAAAAGGGTAAGAAGGGTGGGTAGGAATCTAAGGGTCGGTGTGTCCAGGAGTGACGAACGTATGAATCCATCCCTTCCACTGCGGTGCAAGGCGATGTTTCGTGAGAGTACGGCTGGAGAATCAATGGGATTCACTTAACAAATCTCTCCCGATCTGGACTGCCATGCAGCTGGTGGGCAGTTGCATCTGCTGCCAAGACCCGGACAAATCTCGCCCCATAAACCCGGGTACAAATTCTAAGTCGCCAAACGTAGCGAACCACTAGGGGTAACCTATGGCCGATGAGTTGGTTATCCACTAAATGGTTCCCGGGGCGGATTCCCGCCTCCCAAATTGGATTGGAAGATTTTTTTTACATGAGCTCCACAAAGGAGGCCCTGAGGAAAATAATTTCCTTCAGGGCCTATGTCATCTTTGGGGATGCTGTGTAGAGGTTTTTTTTAATGAAAGGAAGGAGATGAGAGTTCTGAGAAGGAAAAGGGTTTAAGGGGTGGGTAGGAATCTGGGGATCAGTGTGTCCTGGTCATCCGCCTCCAAGACCTAGACAAACCTCACCCCATTAACCCGGGCACCCCTGCTAAATCGCCAAACGTAGCGACCCACTTGGGGTGGCCTGTGGCAGAGGTTTGACCATTTATTAAAAAGATTATTTGATTGATTCATCAAACTAACATAATTAATGTTATCAATTGGAATTTTAGGCTTTTATAAAGTTTGTGTTGAAAGAAGAACAATAAACTAGGCCATTCCATTACTTAATAGTAATAAATATTTCACTTAGCGTAATACATCTTGATCTCTCTTACCCTCCCTTATCGGAAACATGGCGTGATAATAAAAGGAGATATCCCGATACTGAATGGTTCCAGTTCCCTTCAAGGCAAAAGGAAACCAACCCTAATCAAGGTTTAAATTGGACAGTTTATTACTCTGCGGCGTTCACGACAGCCCTTACTACGAATTTCCCTGTTAAAGGGATGGAGCCTTAAATAATTCAGCTTTTTTAATGTAAATGATAAATGTTGTTCTAGATTAGTCCTTTAGTAGTAGAAAAAAAATTATGGATTAATAATTTTCTTCTATCTTTTGATACTTCGTATATGAGTTGTTTTTGCCCGGCTTGGAAGAATGTCAAACTTGGCGTAGCTTAGCACAAACCAAACATTTTTCACCGCGTTATAAGGATTGATTTTTGATAAAGTACCCTACTTCAATGAGCATGGTGCTATATACGATGATAATGATTGTTAAAAGCAAGTCTTCACTGCCTTAGTAAGAAGTAATTTAGAATACCATTCTGTTATTTGGTCTCCGTACCATAAAGCACAACAAATAAAAATTGAAAGTATATTATTATAAAACGAATATAAAACTTTAACTTTATTATAAAACTGAATTATCACTCTCAAAAATAGAAAGATTAAAAATTTAAAGAGTTCAACATACATTTTTAAGGTTCATTAATTTTAAACTCTCCATACCCATTGAACAAATCAATTATGATAACTTAATGAAAGTACTTAATTTAACCAATAGCGATCTGATACTTACACACCGTACTTATAGGCACTGCCGAAAACCAGCCGTATTCTAGGAGAAATCCTGAATTGTATCTAAGCAGTGACCTTTTCCTCAATAGAATTAATGAAAAAAGAACAAATTTTTTAATATTGTAAAAAAATCTATTATTGCACCAGTCATTTTATTATTATTTTCGTGATACGAGGTTTCCAGAGCTTTTCTTTGTTTACCCGTCGAAAACTAACTATTTCAATAACTTCCCAATCCATAGACTACATATGTAGGCTTGGAAAAAAATTCAGTTCCGTTGATATTTTCATTCATTCCTTACCAAAATTTATACCAGAAAATTCTAAAATTCTGTTTCCTTTATATTAAAGTAATGGAAGAGAAACAAAAATAAACAATAATATTGGTATATTATTATTTCTGGGAAGACTTCGGTGGCAGGGTCATGTGGAGAGGATGGTTCTTACGGAGAGAAAAATTAAGAAAATGGCAACCTATTACTAACTTAAACGACTATCGCACGTTTGACAGTTCGCGTGTTTGACATTTTGCAAAACAATGATTGTTCAATCAGAATTCTATTTTTGAAAATCTTTAAGTAGATAAATTTATTTAAAGTAGGTACTCCCCTAATAGTTTGAATCGAATCAAGAATTTCAGATATTTTAAATAGGTACCTATGTTAGGTACCAAATTGAATATACATGAAAAATGGAAATTTGAATAAAAATTGTAAAAGGTGGCACGCGGGCTGTTTGAAAACTGAATGTACTGGGATTGAATATATATGGAACGCGGGAGGAGGATTGGCGGGACGAGGGAGCGGGAATGGGAAGAGAGAAGGCAAGGAAGGTGGAAGGGGAACGCGGGCGGGGAAGGGGACTTGAGAGTGGGGAGGGGAACTCGGGAGGGGGGTTCGCGGGACGGGGGTAGGAGGGGGGGAGTGTAGTGGAGAGAGGGAAGGCGGAGGTGACGGAGTGGGAACGCGAGAGGGGAAGAGGACGCAGGAGAAGATGGGGAGGCGGAAAGGGAACGTGACGAATGGGAAAGGACTCTCGGGGAGAAACAATTTATTTATTAAATGGCATAGAAACGCATGCCGGGAACAGCTAGTTATTTATAAAGATGTTAAATTTTGACAAGTGTCGCTTTTAACGCCTCGTCTTATGTTGAACTACTCTGAGGCTTATCAACACTTGAACGGCTGATTTAGCCGACTTAAACTTGAGCTTGGACTGTCAGTCATAGCGAGGATACGGTCCAATGATATACCGGGTCTTAATGTTGTGATTAACATTCCTAGTTTAGTTCTGAGGAATGCAGGTTTGTTGTCAGATACAGTTTTGTTAAAATATATCCCTTTTGATTTTTTTTTAAATTTTAAATTTATTAAGTTTGTTACTACATTGGGGATGTACTGTTACTGTCTCTTTAGGAAGTCCTTTGTTGAGAGCAGACACATTTTATGATGCCATCAATTTAATTTGGGAGGCGGGTATGGGTACCGCCGCCTGGGGAATAACCAACACCCTTGACATAGGTTAATACAAGTGGTTCGCTACGTTTGGTGACTTAGCAGGGGTGCCCGAGTTTACGGGGTGAGATTAGTCAAGGTCTTGGTGGCGAATGCGTTTGCTATCTTGAGGCAATCAAATTAATTTGGGAGGCGGGTATGGGTACCGCCGCCCAAGGATAACCAACACCCTTGCCATAGGTTAATCCAACTGGTTCGCTACGTTTGGTGACTTAGCAGGGGTGCCCGGGTTCATGGGGTGAGATTAGTCTAGGTCTTGGTGGCGAATGCGTTTGTCGCATGGCGGGTCGGATCAGGAAAGACAAGTAGAGCGAAGGAGACCCAACTGTAATGCACGTGTTCAACGATTTGTGATGTGGTCATATAAAAAAGATTCGAGCCCAAGGCGCGGCAAAAGTAACCGGGTCTTCCAAAAATATGTAAATTCTATGTACAAACTTTGTAATTGAAATGTGTTGCATGTTTTTCTAAATGAACAAAACGTCGAAAATCAAAGAGAAAGATTTTTTCCGCTATCGGGCTCTTTCACACATTTCTAGGAATCGTACCCTGGGCAGTGGCAACGACAGACTGCTACCGTTGTCACACCCCCATAAATATGGGCTCCAAGCCCTTTTCCAGTCAGTTCACCAGTATTAGATTCCAGACTCACTTAGCACCATCACATAAAATATAAAATCAAAGCAGCTACCAGGGCCCTAAACTCCCTATACCCCATGATGTGCAAAAATAGCAAACTTGCAATAAAAAACAAATTATTAATTTATAAAGCAATCTATCATCAGACCTATCATCACTTACGCAGCCCCAATATGGGGAAATGCAGCAAACTCCCTCAAAACTACAAAAATCCTTCAAAACAAGGCCATCAGGCTAGCCCTGGGCGCTCCACACTGGATGAGGTTATCCCAAATCCACAAAGACTCGGAACTTCCGATGCTAAAAGATTTCATTCTAAGGCCTCATTCTCACGGGAGCTTTTATAACGTCCGTTAAAAAAGCGTTCGAATAGAACAAATGCATTTCCAAGTATACATTCATACGTCAGCGCTTTTAAAACGCGACGCTTTTTTATCGAGCAGTGTTGCATTTTGAACGCTGGGCGTTGGGCGTTAAAGGGAATAGATCATATGAAACTTCGTATTATTATTCACACGAGCGGTAGACAATCAAAAATAACTAAAAAATTTATCGGGGTATTGCCCTAATTCGTACAGTGTCACAAACTGCCCTTTCTTTTAAGTATCTCAGTTCATTCAGAGGATGAACCCAGAATGCCTTTTGTTTGCTTTTTCGTCTTCCAGCAACACAAATCGCTATTGCTATTAATTTTGCAGAAACCATTTCCACGTCTTACTGAAGCGAGAATCGAAGCAAGAGTGATCATATCGCAAACGTTATAAAAGCGCCAACGCCGAGTTTTAACGCAGCGTTTTTTAAAGTCTCGTGCGAATTAATGCCTAAAACTAACCGAACGCTTTTACGACGGCATTTCCTAACATAAGAATAACTCTATAAATAAACTCGCCCGGTATGACGAAAGTGTCCGAACAAAATATAATCAAAATATATCTCCCGCTCATACTAACCACTAACTTTATACTGTAAAAAAAAATGAGTTACCCCTATAATCATTTTCCCATCATTATAAAGAAGCTAGAGCTTGTAAACCAAGCTAATTACTCTATTTGTCATTCTATCAAAGTCAATGTCAAGTTGTCTCGTCTCATCAACAACTCTCTTTGCTTGCCCTCCCCGACCTTGGTCTGACCCTTCATCTATTCGCCTCGTTTTCTACTAACCATCGCTTCACCTTGGACCACGGATTACCTTGTACTATCTTGACCAGACCCGCCTACGTCATTCAGAAGGAGTCACCTCTGTCCAGCTCTTCAACTAGCAATATAGACAACGTTCTCCTTCATACGCGGTGATGGACCGACATCTTGCGCCTCCGTGGGACATCCAGCCTTGTCTTACAGTAGGTACTTGAGTATCTTATCCTGTCTGGTACACCTAATCTTGACCTCTCCATCCCACCACCCATCGCATTGCACCGCAGTGGGAGGGACGGATTTACGTCCATCACTCCTAGAGTCCTACTTATCCCTCTTATTTTTTTCTTCCTAAATCTTTCTTTCCCTGAAAGACCCTCCACGCAGCATCCCCAAGGATGACATTGGCCCTGAGGGTTTAGACTATTGTAAAAAAAAGTTTTCATAAGAGACAAAAAGAAAATCAAGTTTAAAACGCAATCGCAGTTTACGACGTTAAAGTCTACCAACATAGTACCATTGTAATACATTCTTATGAACAGGCTTTAATAAATCGTTGATATTTGTTCATTCTATCACAATAACGAGACCTATAATTTAAATAACCGCTATATCCGATTTTTTGGCAAAATGATCTGAGTATGACATCTTGTTCACATTATTGGAAGGAACAAGAGAATCCTAAAATTTAGTTTCAAAACTTTCCTTATCACGAACAAAAACCATGTTAAAACTGCGAGTGAGTAACGAAACCCGCTATATCATCACGAGCAGCTAGCTGTTTTGCCAAGATAGTGGTTAGAAACTCGCACGCCAGGTCAGTTGAGTTTCAAAAGCCTCTATATCGTGAATAAACCACGAAGTAAGTGTCAAAATCCGCTATATCATTTTAATTATCGAAATTTCTTAAATATTGCTACTACATACATAAAACACTTACCGCCTCCCAAATTGATAAATGATATCAATTTGGGAGGCGGGAAAGGGTACCGCCGCCCCGGGAATCTTTATTGGATAACCAACACCTCTGCCATAGGTCACCCTAAGTGGTTCGCTACGTTTGGTGATTTAGCAGGGGTGCCCGGGTTCATGGGGTGAGGTTTGTCTAGGTCTTGGAGGCGGATGACCAGGACACACTGAACCCCAGATTCCCACCCACCCCTTAAGCCCTTTTCCTTCCCAAAACTCTCCTTTCCTTCCTTTCTTTAAAAAAAACCCTCCACACAGCATCCCTAAGGATAACACAGGCCCTGAGGGAAATTGTTTTCCTCAGGACCTCCTGTGTGGAGCTCATGTAAAAAAAAATATTACTTCATTTGAAAAGCAATTTTTTATTTACGCCAGAGATATGACAGTTTTTTGCGGTTTTCTCCCAATCAATGAACTTTGATATAACGGATATAGAAATTAAACGACTCATATCAGATCGGCATCGTAACGGAATCACTTCGCCTCGGGACAAGCCCGTACGGTATGGCAGTATAACCTTTATACTGCCATACCGGTCCTAATAGGATTAGTGCAACACGGTATCATTACAAACATAATAAACAAAAATTTTAACAAAACAAAAAAACGACTTCAAAAAATGCACTAAAAAGTAAAAAAATAATTTCGTATTCTTCTACAACTTTATAATCAACTTACCTTTTCTACTCATCAATATGTACGTACGATTGTTATTTTTGAGTCGGTGTGGGCGGGAGAGGAGCTGTCAAGTGAACACGCCGGGCCGCGGGTACCTTGGTTGACACCGACTCCAAAAATAACAATCGTACCTACATATTGATGAGTAGAAAAGGTAAGTTGATTATAAAGTTGTAGAAGAATACGAAATTATTTTTTTACTTATTAGTTCATTTTTTGAAGTCGTTTTTTTGTTTTGTTAAAATTTTTGTTTATTTTTTGATTTTTAGTGAATCTGAAGTACACTAACTAATTCGATTAAGATTCGGCCGAGTATCGTAAATTTGTTCTTCAGAATTGGAGAGTTCCGTTACTTTGTCATGGATCCCATAATCAGAACCTAACCAAACTCTCATCAAACTACCCTTGAAGTACATCCTTTTCAATAAAAAAAGAATCATCGAAATCGGTTGGCGTGATATTGAGTTATTCGTCCATTTGTCGCGGACATACTTGATGCAAATTTAAGACTTATATGATTTTCTCATGGATGCCGTCGTCAGAACTGGACTAAATTCAAATGGGACCACACGGAAAGCACCAACTTTCAAATAAAAAAAGAATCATCAATATCGGTTCACCCAGTCGAAAGTTCTGAGGTAACAAACATAAAAAAAAAAATTAAAAAAAATACAGTCGAATTGAGAACCTCCTCCTTTTCGAAGTCGTTTAAAAAACACACTTCACCACAATCCAAACACATCTGCCCGATGGTATTGACCAGTAGCGATGATCCAAAAATTAACAGCGATAAAAATCAAAGTGAAAATATCTTATTATCAACACAAAAACGCGGGCACAGCAGTAAAGCATATTATAGTGTTTTTTTTCAATACATCACAAATACCATTAATCATATATAATGCCAGCGGCCTCCTTGGTAAAACACCGAAATTTATTGTGTTTATTATGTTTGAGAATCTCAGGTTTATTACATTACAGAACGTGGCACTTGTTGAAAATTGCTGTTTTATGTACGCTCGACGTTAGTAACGAGTAAATATTTACGCCGCGGAAAAAAGTTTTGCATGTTATCATAACGCCAAACGGGTATTAATTTTTACTAAGTCAGTGGCTCCGAATAAAACGGAAGCAACACCAAAATGCAATACAAAAAAAAAATCTGAATGTGCAGTTCACACGCGGTAGAAGATAAAATTAAACTGCAATAGAATGAGACAAATGCATAGTATAAGGAGTAGGATAATAATTGGTCTATTTATTATAATACTAGCTGGTTCCCGGCAGCGTATTGTCGCTTTAAATTTTCAATATCAAAATTTAAATATTTAGAAATAAAATTATTAATTTTTGATATACACATTGGAAAGATTATTTTATCTAGATTTTAGAACAATTTTTGTTTTTGCAAAGTGATAAAAAATTATCAATATATGTAGACGTGTATTTACAATATATGGGAATAATATTAAAATTTAAATATTTAGAAATAAAATTATTAATTTCTAATACACACATCAGAAAGATTATTTTATCTAGATTTTAGAACAATTTTTGTTTTTGCAGTGTGATAAAAAATAACCAATATAGAGGTATATTTAAAATGTAAATTGTCGTTACCGCGACTGAATCGGTATAGGTTTTGTAAATACGCTTCCCGGCATGCGTTGCTATGCCATTTAATAAAGAAATTATTTCTCCCTGCATGTCCTTTCCCATTCGTCCAGTCCCCCTTCCGCCTCCCCTTCCTCTCCAGCGTCCCACTCCGCCTCCTCCACTCCCCCCCGTCCCCCGTCCTGCGAACCCCTCTCCCAAGTTCCTCTCCCCCCTCCAGGTTCCCCTCTCACCTCCCGGTAACCTCTCCAAAACCCTCCCGCGAACCCACTACCCAAGTTCCCCTCCCCCCTCCCTTTCCTCTCCCGCATTCCATACATTTAGTACCGGTACATTCAGTTTTCAAACAGCTCACGTGCCACCTATTGCTATAGTTTTATAAAACCTAGTCCTGACAATAACGAACACAAAAAAAAGAATTATCCAATTTGGTGCAGTCGTTCGGAAGTTATGCGCGTACATAAATTACTTCGATTCATTTTTATTTATACCGATAGATATAGATTGTGTTTTTCCTTTGGAGGGGTGCAGACACACGTTCACCGTTTGTCTCATTTTCAACTATTGACATAGTGTATAAAAAAGGGGGGCAGCATTATATGTTTAAGAACAAAAGCAAAACACTCAGCGTTTTGATGCTTGACGTTTTTGAATTTTTGGAGTTCACTCACTATTCAATATTATTATGACTGCAGCTTTTTCAAAAGACGAGAATTCATTTACTACAAAATGTATGAGGAAAAGATTTTTCTTCGTAATTTTTTTTTGTGAATTTTTCCGATGTTTTAATAGCTATTCTGCTATTCGGGGCGGAGACAAATCCAACAAATCAGAGATCGTAAAAATCGGTCCAGTCGTTCTGGAGTTATAAATGGTGTAACTAACCCGACATTGTTTTATATATTAAGCCCTAGCTGGACCTCGGCATGCATTGCAATGCCATTCAAAGAAATAAAATCTTTTAATAGATTCTCCCTGCATGACCTTCCCCGCCTTCCCCCTCCCTCGTCTCTTCCCTCTGCTCGAACCCCACCTCCCCTGTTCCTCTTCCCCCTGCCTTTTCATTTATACAACTTTCATAACGCCAGAGCATACCATTACATAAAACCTATATGTTATTCTGTTGTATGAGCTATATTATTGTAAAACTTCATTCAAATCCATTCAGTAGTTTTTGCGTGAAAGAGTAACAAACACGCATACATCATTAAAAAACTTTAAATCTCTTTTCCTGTTTAATCACAGTAGACCAATGTAATTGACGACCTCCGTAGTCCAGTGGGTAAGACTCTTGACTCACAATCCGGAGGTCCCGGGTTCGAGCCCGGCATGCGCAAATAAATTTTATTTGATTAATTTGTGTTATTTCACAATTAACTTAAAATAATATATAGTATATTTGCGGCATGTTCCAGAGTGGAAGATACTATCAGTATCGCCCTGGTGTAAGACCACCATTCAGAATTGAAACGTTGCTTGAAAATGGCTTTAGCCGTGTTTAGTGACCAGGTCTGAATAGCCAGGTGCTTCCCAACCTTCCTCTTCCCCACCTCCTTCCCCTCACCACTACCTTCAGCCTCACAACATACCCCAATTGGGGATGCCATAGTCTCACTGGATCCAGACGGGAGCAATTGAGATTCTTGTGCGGTATTCACTGTAAAAAAAAAATACCATATTTGTGCCAGCTCACAAAGGTCTTATGGAAATCATTGTATCTTCCTTAATATCATAGTGAGAAGTATGATCTAACCGGTATTAGAAAGAGAAAACAATACGCTTTGTATTCAAATCTAAACCTTTATGAAACTAAAGTTAAGTTTTTTCTAATAATAAAATTTGAAGGCGTTTATCATCACCTTTCTTCAACTGTTTTTAGTTTTTGGATAAGTTTACAAATACGCCATTTATTTGGATTATATTTCAAAAGTGGAATTAACCTACTGGGTTAATGACTTTTCAAAAGAGGTGTTGAAGTTGCATGATTCTTAGTTGTCCAGTCACCACTAATAATAAAATAAAATTGATGAAGAGATATTGCCAGTAAAGATTTAATACAAACATTAACACCGAGGCAGCAACTAGTCTCAGCGAGAAATGGTACATGACTTCATAATTCTAGTATCTTCTGTCTTTATCGTTTTCAAACCAGGCGCGTAAGAATGAAAAAGACGAACACCGATGACGTCTACCTTATACCTTACCTTCCCATCAGTATTTGCATCTATTGTTTGTGTATGATTGAATCTAGCGTTGAAAGGAATCAAACAATAGACGCTGAACCTACCTACTGTATTTATAGAGTTCATGGATATGTTAACATTTGTCTGCAGAATTATAATTATTATACACCTGCATGGCATAACAGGTATTTTTTTAATACTCAGCTGGAAGCTACCATGCTTATGTGATGTTTTTATCAATAAATAATATTTTGAATGAATTTCCGGACTACAACAGTGTGTATAGCGTAACCCGTTTAATCACAGGAGACCATATTTGTCCCAAAGCACATAGGTCTCATATAAAACGCTGGAACTCCCTTACTATCATAGTTAGACATATAATATTAGAATAGAATATTATTCTAATCGGTGTTAGATAGGAAAAACACCACCCTTTATATTCCAATCTGAAAAATAGCCACCAATAAAGTAAAATGTACGCTTTTATGCAGTGGCGGATTTGCAGTCTTGGCCGCCTTAGGCCCCAGCCCATGAAGTACGTGCAAGCCGCCCCTTTCTCAGTACCCATCGTATAGAATACATAATGAATTTACGTTATTGCCAACTTTTATCGAAATCGATTTAGAAATTTAGTTAACTCTAATAGCTGCTAGTTTGTAATACTTTCTAAGGTTTCAAGGATGATTGCACATTTAAACAAAACATTAAAACGGTTTCAGGTTTTATTTATTTAACTAGTTTAACTACAGGTTTATTCTCTTACAATATATAATAAGTGTTTCACAATGTGTTACAAAATTCGTCTGCACTTAAGTGCAGCAAAATCATTCATTAACTCTTCGCAATCCTATTTCCTAAAAAATCTGCTTCTATGTTAAGCAAAGCAAGATCGTTTAACCTTTGCTCCGTCATTGTTGTGCGTAAATAAATTTTAACTTTTTTCGTTATTTGTTTTTGGGGTGTTATGCCGTGTTACGCTACCTCCTTCTTGAGCCAACGTTTCGAACAGCGTTGCAGTATCCATCATCAGGGCAGATCCGGTAGGTGACACATCTACCGGATCTGCAGGATCTGCCCTAATGACGGACACTACAACGCTGTCCGAAACGTTGGCTTAAGAAAGATATAGCGCAACACGGCATAATACCCCAAAAACAAATTACGAAAATACTTCTGGTCGTGAAAATCTTAAAACGTATCCAATTTTCAACTTGTTGTAACTAAGAAAAGGATCGTTCCGCAGAACTCACCATGGCGGGAGTACACACACAAAAACCAAAAGCAATATCCACGTTTGGATAAATGGTGTGGTGACCTTCAGTTCGTTACTATTTCACTGTTTCGATCTACATTTTTCACACTGCAGTGAGCACGAAAATGGAGACATTCTTCTTAAAAATTGTCTTCTAAGTCAGTAGAATAAACCATTTGCAATGCTTTGTCCTTTTCTTTCACTTCAGATGCGCTTAGTTTCGTCAAGTTAGTAATTCTTTTTTATTTTTATTTCTTGTTATTATCAGTGACTTTTTTGTCATGATTGGCCACCCTTAATATCTGGCCGCCCTATGCCCGGGCCTGCTTTAGGGCAAATCCGCCACTGTTTTAGTACATCTTTTCTTTCATTTCTTTGTGTACATAACACAAAGTTTTGAAACGCAAAATGAAAAAAAAAATGAAACTTCGGTAATTTAATATAAATTATTTTTACATAGAGCGAAAAAAAAGTGAGGTTACAATATGTGTTTGTTGTTCATTTGTCTAATAAAATATGTATGTGTTTTTATTATTTTTTATTATCAGTAACTTTAGTTAGAAAAAATGTATGCAAAATTTTTATAATAACAAAAAAATATGTTTATTTCGAATGCTATAATTTTAAAGCGTTTTTCATCACCTTTCTAAAACAGTTTTTGGTTTTTGAATGTGCTCAGAAATATTCCAAATATTTGCATTTTATTGTAAAGTGAAAATATTTTGACCATCTGAAAAAAATGACAAATTTTTGAACGGGTAATAGTCAAGTTTGACTTTTACACTAGAAATTTGGTGCCGAATTTGAATCGTGATGCATTTCAAAATAAATTGATATCAGTTGATAACAACTTGGGAGGCGGGTATGGGTACCGCCGTCCCGGGAACCATTTATCGGATAGCCAACACCCCTGCCATAGGTCACCTCAAGTGGTTGGCTACATTTGATGATTTTGTAGAATATTTAGGGGTGCCTGGATTCTTTTCTAGGTGGCGAATGCGTTTGCTCCTCTAGTGAGTAACGGACTGACGTTCTCCAGATGGACTCTGTCGATCCATCACCTTGCACCGCAGTGGGAGGGATAGATTCACATAACTCACCCCAGGACCCATGACCAACAGATTTCTACCCACCCCTCCAGTCTTTTTTCTTTCTGGAAGTTCCTCTCCTTTCTTTCGTCCGAAGGAAAGGAAAAGGAGAAAAAGAACGCTAAGAATTATTTTTGCTGTTCAGACCTCGCCACCAAACACGACTAAAGTCTTTTCAAGCAAGGTTTCAGATATTTATTTAATACAAACGGCATAAGTATGCCATAAACATTAATTACATGTCACAAATTCACATTCAAAATATTAGTAATGGTAAAACAGTGTACGTTCTTAATTTGGGAGGCGGGAATGGGTACCGCCGCCCCGGGAACCTTTATTGGATAACCAAAACCTCTGCCATAGGTCACCCCCAGTGGTTCACTACGGTTGGTGATTTAGCAGGGGTGCCCGGGTTCATGGGGTGAGGTTTGTCTAGATCTTGGAGGCGGATGACCAGGACATACTGAACCCAAGATTCCTACCCACCCCTTAAGCCCTTTTCCTTCTCAGAACTCTCCTCTCCTTCCTTTCCTTAAAAAAACCCTCCACACAGCATCATAGGTGAGCATAAAGATGACATAGGCCCTGAGGGAAATTATGTTCCTCAGGGCCTCCTGTGTGGAGCTCATGTAAAAAAAAATGTATAACAGTTAATTGTGACGATACATTGGGAAGTGACACCAGAGATACATTTACATGCAAAAATTTATAATACAAATAAAATTAATAGTGATTAAAAAAATATGATAGCATAGCCTTCTTGTACCCATGTTCCGTGCAGTTAAATATATCTATCACATCTGCATATCTATTAGTAACTTCATGTAACCTAGGTAAAAGTGAGTGTTTCGTATACTCAGTCCGATTATTGTTACATTTAAAAAGGATTTTAGAACGAGTGGTTCTCGTGGGAATACAAAATTCAATGAGCTTAGTTAGATCAGGACTGTCTATTCTACCATTTACAATTTTGTTGATAATTTTGTTTTTTGTTTATGAATGATAATCTCTCACCAGGGTGATTCTGAAAGTGTCTACCACACTGGAACTTGCGGCAAATACAAGTACCGACTATATATAATTTTAATTGATAAATTGTGATTATCTAATTAAATTTACTTGCTCACGACCGAGATTTGAACCCGCGATCCCCGGATATGTAGCCAACATAACCACTCAACTACGGAGGCCTTCAATCGAAAATATCTGAACGACGATTGTCGATAAAAATAAATATCACAAGATGAAGTATGAAATATATAAAACAAAATTTGAAAGAAAAGTGTCGTAATAGTTGTAATATATGTAAGTACGTTATTGGTATATGTATGAGAATTAAATCGAATGATATTGTGTTTGAATGATGAAAAAAAATGTGACAGGTCATGGCCAACAATGCCTTCCGTGGCCATCAAGAATATGAAGGTTGTGGATTAGGCCAAAATGATTGTACCTTCTTGTTCTGGCTGACCTTCTTAAGACTACGTAGTAAGTATTTGAAAACAAGAAAAATATGGTTTGAAAGGGAGATATGTAAATACAAATGTTAGAGGGAGCGCGCAAATATATAAAAAAAAACGATAATAATTAAGCGTAAATTGTGAAAATCTTAATGTATAAAATAAAGTCAGGTTAGTTACACCATTTATAACTCAAGAACGGCTGGACCGATTTTTATGATCTTTGATTTGTTGGATTTATATTTGCACCGAATAGCAGAATAGCTCCCACTTATTATCAAACAAATTAAAACAAAATATAGCTACATTAAGGACATTAAATATTGGCTGAAGTAACTATCGAAAAATGAACTTACTAGTATACTTAAAACATCGTCGTAGAAGTTACTGGAAAAACCATATCCAAACCATGAAATTAAACCATAAAAATCGCTGAAAACTTATCTTATTATGAGGAGGACTACGAATATATTTTCTATTTTATATATATATATATACTTTAAACGTTTTACTAAAAATGTAAAAAATAATAAATATATAGTTAACAATTATTATAAGCAATAATTATCAGCCTGAAACACTCATCCACATTGAAAAATCTTCCGAGAAAAGATACATGACGCCAACGGGACTTGAACCCGTGTCCTCTCGACCGGCAATCGAGAGGACACGGGTTCAAGTCCCGTTGGCGTCATGTATCTTTTCTCGGAAGATTTTTCAATGTGGATGAGTGTTTCAGGCTGATAATTATTGCTTATAATAATTGTTACCCTTTGTGCTATGCATAAAAAATCTTGTCTTAAAAACGTTAGTTTTACAATTAAAAATAATAATAAATATATAGTTACTAAATAATAAATAAAAAAAAATAATAAAGCTATTAAAACATCGGAAAAATTTCCTCATACATTTTGTGGTGGAAGGGAACGGGGACGCACGGGAAAAGACGTGCAGGGAGAATCAATTGATGTCTTTGAATGGCATAGCAACGCATGCCGGGAACCAGTTAGTCATAAAAATAATTACTGTTTCGGCTCCACAAACGAATAGACATTATCTTAAAAAAATATATACACATTTTTTCCTAGGAACTTAAAAAATTTAATTGTTCAAGAGAGATAGGTCATGAATCCGTAGAAATTCGGAATGCGGGGGCCTAATTTGACGTAACAAAAAAAAACAAATTCAACTAGTTTAATTTTTAAAATAAATTTATTTTTTATTTTTTTAATCATTTTTTACATTACGCCATTTTTAACCGTTCACCGTTTTTAAAGGTTAAATAATTTTTCAAATTATACCAAATTATTGATGTCTTCCTTGTAAGAAAAAATGTACAGAATTATAGAAAACAAAAACTATAATATTGTAAGAAGACGAGATTCGCTAATTTACACTTAACAAAATTATATTATGAATAACAACAGCAAAGTTACTCATGACATCATATCAGAAACACACTATTTTATGAAATTTTATGTTTATTCAGCTCCCAATTGAAATTATTCACTTTTGATATCATGTAACTATAATTTTTGCATACGTATTTTCATCAAGCAAGATTTTCGTTTAAAATTTGTTTTACGTCTGAATAAGATAAAAGAGCGCGTGGAGCGCGCAGGTACATCAAATTCAGACTTATTTAGCAACTATATTATTTTTAAACAATTCGTACAGAAATAATGCATCTGTGTGATGCCTGCGTACACTCAATTAGTCAGTTCAATTTATGAAACTGCCTCTGCGTAATTATCAAATCCTAAAAACGATCTGAAACACGGATATTTTATGAGTTTGTTTTGTTTTTCTTAGTTTTTGTTAGTGACAAGTCCGGTAAACGAACACGAAATCTTTTGCTAACAAAATCAAAATGCAAAACGAATCAATTTACACATAAAAGTCATCGTGTAAAAGATAATTGGTGCGAAAGAAATTTTGGTGAGGAAATTGCTTTGATACTATACAGGGTGTTAAGGGACGTACTTGATTTACTTTAACCAGTGATTCCTGACATTATTTGGAGTAAAAAATGTAAATGAAATTTTGGTCTCCGGTGACTTTTGATGTTTTTTTTTTTTTTCTACAAAAACATAAAAAAAATGGTAGTTGTTGAACAGTTGGAGGCGGGGTAGGGGGTTTTTCGGACACCCGGCTGAGTGACTAGTGACGACATGTGGAAGAAATTTTTTTGTGTTTGATTTTGAAGAAAAAAATTTTGAAAAAAAAAGTCGTCAAAAAAAGTCACCGGAGACCAAAATTTCATTTACATTTTTTATTCCAAATAATGTCAGGAATCACTGGTTAAAAAGTAAGTCAAGTACGTCCCTTAACTCCCTGTATAGGTTTTTGAAATATACTATTGCTTAGTATTAAAATTAAATACACATTATCATCTAAGCCGTTAGGCATTATTTAGCCGTTAGCATTTATTTTGAAATCGTGTAATCTTGTAAAAAATACTTATTTTATTAAATTAAGTAAAAATTTATTTTATAATCTTTGTTTCTTGCAAGGGCAATCCCGATGAGTAACAAAACTCATTTTAGACGACCTTACAATACATAAGTGGGTGGTAATAGATACAATTTTACATAGGTATTTAATCACGTACAATACAGTACAAACATAAAAGAGATTAGGAGGAACAAACAAAAAGAGAAAACAAAAAAGAAACAAACAAGAATATGCACACACGATGGCTGATTACAAATGCAGGGAACAGAAAAGGAGGGAAAAAGAAACAAGACAACACAACACATGACAAGAAGGTGACATATATTTTCATTTTTAAATGTACTTAAAAAATACTATTTTAAAGCATCACATTGAAATTTTAAAATAATGCTAGATGTTTTTACACATCTGTATCTGGAACAAAATTAAATAGTAAGCTTGCAATATACTTCAGAGAATTTATCCCATGTTTTGTAGTGTGTGTTTGAGGATAATATTTATTTTATTCAAATTTTATTTATTTTTTTTTTTTTATTTATTTATTTATTTTTTTATTTATTTATTTATTTATTTATTTACATATGCATATATATTACAATACATTACAATGTGATCATTTGTCTGTCCAACTGGGCAGAAAACCCGTTTCAGGACAGCCAAATTGTATATTTAGTTCATAATATTCTTAACAAAGAAATAGTTACGTTCAAAATATCACGGGAATTTGCTTCTGTCGAGACAACTTTTGAGAACACTAAGAATTGTATATAATTAAGGGATAATTAATAGATAACTTTGTATTAACCACTTAATTATTTACAAAAACCGACATGTTTCGTCAGCAAAGCTGACTTCTTCAGGGTTTTGACAGAACTAATTTTAAAAATAGACATACATAGGTAATAGAGAAAAATAATAGACATAAACAATAATAAAATTTGAAAGAAAATAATGTGTAGGAGACGAGGGGCAATATAGAACAATTAAAAATTTAAAAGGGGAATAGATTTAATAATGGGTCATTTAAAAACAATTTTTGATTATTAATAATATTTAAATTTGCATTAACACTCTTTCTAATATCTAAAATTTCTAATTTATCCAACTGAATGCCATTGACATTATAATGTATTAATTCTATTCCACTGTTAAAATTCAAGGTATGACTAGTTTCTATTAAATGGTTGGCAAACTCCGAGAAACTATTATTATTTAAAGCTTTCATATGCTCTTTAATCCTTATTTCAAAGTTTCTAGAAGTTTTACCTATATAAAAGAAATCAAAATCATTACATTTCAATTTATAAATTTCAGTTTTTTTTTTCATTTTTGAATCTCTAAACAAATAATTTTCACAAAATAATTTTGCACTATTAGAAGAAGTGTTATTGTTATTTTATTGAGTATTGTGATTGTGGATGCCTTGATTGTAAAGTGGCTTAATGTTAATGTGTTGTTATTTTAGTTTTGTTTGACGGGTTGTTGAAAAGATATCTTTCTTTTAAATCTCATCTAATATCTTCACTTTTATAATTATTACGCTATCATTGCTTAAGTTCGTAAGTGCCAACATGCCATTTTCAAAAGATTAAGTATACCGCAATGTTATCCATTTACCCAAACAAACAAACACAGCAAATAGTTCGGTTAATCCGTGCATGGATAACCGACGTTCGGATAATCTACGTTTTCTCACATCAAAGATTAATCTGTATCTAAATGTTAAATCAATCAAAGGTTCACTGAAATTCAGAATGATATTTGGAATGGTTTCAGCACATTAGATATTGTTAATGTTTACAGAAATATGGTTTCAGAAAATATTTCAGAAGGTGTTTTCAACAAAAATCAAATAGAAAGACTAAAAAAACAAATTAGCTTACATTTTGAATTTGGAACGTCTTTTTTATTTTCTAAATTTAGAAATTTAACAGTCATAAAATAAAGAATAACAAAGACGTATTGTGGGCGTGTGTTGTTGCCCAATTATAGGCCCAATTTCGGCCCATTTTGTTTCGATTATGTTTCATCCTTAGATTAATCAGATTACGAAATTCAAATGGGATAGTGCTATACAATATCAGGCAAGTGTAAGAGAGGTAGACAGTGTGCTAAACGGTCTAGTCATTGGCACATTTGTATCCACTTCCATTCAAAAATATGCGAGGAAGGCACCTGTAGATTTTTTTGTTTGTCTATTGGCTCGCCAATAGAATACATCTCATAACTATTAGAGTAATGAAATAAATTCTCAACGTGGTTTTAGCGATGATCTGAATTAACATAACAATTCCTCAATATACCTGCACAAATTCATTTTGTAGTATCATTTTGACTGAGGAATTCCAGTCCGTTTTTTTAATTTTTTTTAATGAATATTGACCTTCTACGATTAACTTAAATAACCGCATATTTATGTTTATTTTTAGAGTTAGTTTTGATGATTAAAATAACTGTCAAAGTTTTAATTTTCCAACATCCCCCGATAACCAAAACTTATGTATGGTGAATCGTATGACGTCATCACTCACCAAATGTTTATTTTTATTTTCAATAGGTATTGTCATTTTGTATGAGAGTTATAAGGAAGAATCTATGAAACTATTCAATAGGTAAAACATTATTTAGGTTGAAATATTTATTTTTCATATTAAATTTATTATATTAATATATTTTTCAATATTTATTAATTATATCATTATTTTTTTAGCTTCACGAATCGAAATCAATATGATGGAAACCGAACATCGCCTGCACATACAACGCCAAATCAGCCGGCCGGCGTAGTGCAGCGGTAAGGCGCTTGACTCGCATTCCGAAGGTCGCGGGATCGAATCCCGGCGTGGCAAATAAATTTTATTTGATTTATTTATGTATTTCACAAATTGTTCATTTAAAATAATATATAGTATATTTGCGGCAAGTTCCTCTTGCGGCAAGTTATACTCTCAGTATCGCCCTGGTGTAAGACCACCATTCAGAATTGAAACGTTGCTTGAAATGGCTTCTGCCGTGTTTGGTGACCAGATCTGAATAGCCAGGTACTTCCCCACCTTCCTCTTCCCTATCTCCTTCCCCTACCCACTGCCTTCAGCCTCACAACATACCCCAGTATAGTCCCACTGGCTTCAGACGGGAGCAGCTGGGACTATTGTGCGGTATTCATGTAAAAAAAAGCTGTTCGACGTCCGCCATTTTCTATTTCGTTGTTCAGAGGATTGGCCGTGGAAGTAGCAATACGTTTTTTTGGACAGTTTAAAGTTTAAATAATAGAGATAAACAATAATTATAATAAAGTTTAAGAGGGCATTTCCAGAGAAAACCGGAAATACGTCATTTTCAAAAAAGTTTTTAGACGTATTGACTCTTTTCCACAAAAAAATTTAAATGGATTTCGAAAGATTGTTCTTTTATCTAGCATTCGTATGTAATAAATTTTGAGAAAATTTTTTAATTTTTAGTATAATAAGGTTATTCCATAGGTCGTTGGCAGATTTGTTCAATTTACAAAAAAGTTTTTATTAAACCACACCCATTTCAAATAATAAAATCATGCAGTAAAATAAATCAATACATTATCTAGCAAACGTATGTTTTAGAATTTTAATTTTAGTTTCAATAAAATCATTAAAAAATATGTACGAACATGTGCTTCTTGGCGAAAATTGGTCCGTTTGTGTATTTATTTGCGCACTTACAAACTAATATATTTCAGATTTTTTTAACATTCTTATTAAATTTAGACATTATTGAAAAATGATAAATACTTATAATCAAAAAATAACTACAAAAAGTACATTATTTTAATAGTTTTATCATCACGCCTTTCAGCATTTTTGGATGAAGGTATAAATTAAAGCTAATTTGAATTGAAATAAATTCGATACTAAGTTATAATTTTAAAAAGCTAGTACGGAGAATAATTAATCTTTCTCATTGTAACCGCCCTGCACGATCGTAAGAACAACTTTCGACGAAATGTGGATTTTCGTCCGCTGGCTGGTTAAACGCTCTTAAAGTTTAAATAATAGAGATACCTCTATTTTTGATACTGAATTATTTAGGCCTAAATAATGTTTCAATAAACACAACAACTAAATCTCTACAAACAGTATGTAAATAAACGAATAACATGATATAATGTTATTAATACCGATGGCTTGTATCATACATTTCAATACAATGACTGGAAAATTATGGTGAGCCGTGACGTCAGCACTAAACATTTAATAATACCAACCTGACAGTGTGTTTTAATGACACGATTAAAAATTGACCTTTTAATATTTTTTTTAAAACTCTACGTTTAATATTATTTAATAAAACTTATATATTCAGAATCTGCGTTTACTGGTCTACTTGAAGTTTTTTTTAACACTAGAAAGACCGGAGCCTTCATTTTGACGGCAGCCCGAAGTAAAGTGACGATATAATGCTTAATAATTATTGTATTGGTGTGATTTTTTTTAACATTTCATGATTTATGGTTTAACAACTATGGTGAAAAAAACAGGTATGTGTCTTAATTACTTTTTGAGATATATTGACTTATACCTACAAAGACCGCCGCCGTCAATGTGACGGTTTGGGCCATAATGCTGAGTTCGTTTACAACCCTCTTTACCCAAGTTAACAACATACTCATTCCTCCTCGTTTATGATAGTACTATTATGTCTGTTTTTTATTTCGGTATTGCGTATTATTCATACTCCATCTGTACGTTGATTGGTCACTGTCACATAATTTATAAAAATACCAAAAAAAATATTGCTCTCGCCCAAATTTATTTTATGGCTTGTTGGAGAAGGACAGAGTATACAAATAACAGAGTTGATCCAGCTGCGTTAGCTTCTGAAGAACTGACAGAATCATTTATTGGATAACCAACACGTCTGCCATAGATCAACCCAAGAGGTTTTCTATGTTTTGTGACTTAGCAGGGATGCCCGAGTTCATGGGGTTAGGTTTGTCCGGATCTTGGCGGTGGAGTCCTCTGCCAAACAACTGCGTGGCAGGCCAGATCGCAGGGAACGGTTGAGGATGATCTTTTGACCTCGGCAGTAGGACTCTCAGAACATTGCCTTGCACCGCAGTGGTGGGGACAGATTCATACGTCCGCCACTCTTGAACACACTGAACCCCAGTTTCCCATCCACCTCTCACCTCATTTCCTTCCCAGAACCTATTTTTCTTCCTTTTCCTATAGGTACCCTCCACACAGCATCCAAAAAGATGACAAATGCCCTGAGGGGAATTATTTTCCTTAGGGCTTTTTTGTGGAGCGAAAACGAAAAAGAAAAGAAACCGGAAAATAAAACTACTGAAAGACGACAGTGCCAAATTAATAAAAAATATAATAAAAACCAAATAAATGATAGGTGTGATAATTATAAGAAACCCGTTTGCGGAGAGTGCATTCGATTTTATAAAAAAACGTAACAATTCGATATTGTACAAACATAACACATGCTTGTACTAAAATTGCAGCATTTTGCACTCACATTTTTTTTCCAGGAAGCCCCGAGGAAAAAACCCTCAGGGCCTATATCATCTTTGGGGATGCTGTGTGAATTTATGTGTGCATTGGTGTTTTTAGGGAAAGGAAGGAGAGGAAGTTCTAGGAAGAAAAAAAGTGTAAGAGATGAATTGGAAAAATTCGTAAATGTATCCAGGAGTGACGGACGAATGAATCCACTCCTCCCACTGCGGTGCAAGGAGGCAGGACGAGAAAGGTCCTGCTGGAGAGGACAAGATATGTATCTCACTCAACAAGTATCTCCCGACCCGGTCCGCTACGCAGTAGGTAGGCAAACGTATTCGCCACCTAGACCCAGACAAACCTCACCCAATGAACCCGGACTCGCTTGCTAAGTTACTAAACGTAGCGAACCACTTGGAGTGTCCTTTGGCAGAGGTGTTGGTTATCCAATAAACGGTTCCCGGGGCAGCGGTACTCATATCCGCCTCCCAAATTGAAATAAGTGTACAGCCGTCAAAGTGACGGTAGTGGTCTTTATAGGTATGGAGCAGTACCCGGTCTTTCTAGTGTTAAGTCGTAATATTTTTCACTGGGATTTCTTATGGTGTGAAAATAAATTACTTTGTATACACCACTTATCTATTCAAAATTATCAGACTGTTTAAAAAAAAAAGGCGAGGATAAAATTAAATTAAGAAAAATAACATCAACAAAAAATTATTCCAATTTGTAATGTTTTTTAGTCTAATATCTTATTTAACTACGCTTGTTTGTCTTTTTTTGTTCATCTTAATTTTATCCTAACGAAGAAACCATTGCATTAGTTTTGAAGCATGTTGATAATTTTGATTAAATAAGTGGTTTATATGTTACTGTAAAAGCCCATACTACGGTAAATCTTAGGCTTACCAGTAAATCCTAAACTTTTAATGTTGGTAAAACTTAAGATTTACCAATTTACGGGATTTTACAGTAATATATAAAAGGTACTTTTTTTTCACATGATTAACATTACAAATTTTGACATTTATTTTTTTGGAAGAAAGATAGATCAATAAACTCTAAAATATAGAAATGCACAAATCAGCATGATTGAGTATGAATGAATCATTTTATTGACGTCGTCAATTCATTAATTTGACGGTACATTTTTTGTAAAGCCTTGTAGATAATTATGCGATACTTAACATTTTTAAAATTGAAGGTAAAAAAAAATTACAGTAAGCTATTTTAAACAACCTCTCGATAATTGAAAAAAATGTATTACTCAAATACATTTTGTAGACATGTAGAGAGCCGTAATACTAAAGTATCCACTTTATAATGGAGAACATGTCTGAAGATTTTAAATATTGCTCTAAGAGGATAAAATGACATTTCTATTAATAATATCAATTTATATTTGCATCTCATCAGGTTATGAACCCGCGACCTTTAGGCTTACAGCCAAGGAACTTGCCACTCATGCGGGTGGTCTCACAAGAGAATATTTCCACAATCTTGGCATGAAAATCAGACTCTTTGACCACTTGTCCAAAAATAAGTGATAAATTAATGTCATCCGATGATGGAAACAATTTTTTCGTTAATGTACATTATTTTTTCAATTTGCAACTTTTAATTCGACATAAAATCATTTTATTTGAAAATTAACAGAAACTTTGCGTAAAATTTTCCGCTCTATTTGTTCCGAAACATATTCACATCGTTTATTCGAAAATTCGTTCCATTCCTTTTTCAAATGCCGTGCGATCGAAATTTCAAACGAAGAAAATGGAACGAAGAAAACTTCCATTTTCAAACTTCGAATCGCTCGCGATTAGTAGGATGTGTGCTCCCACTCATCCTGCGCCCAGCGCGCTGTTGGAAAATTCTAAAAACCACACACAAAAATGTCAAATCATTAAAATTGCAAACATGAGAACAATTCGGTGCAATTTGGAACCTTTTTATTCGTTCACTCGATTTTGCTAGCGTCATTCGTTTATCGCCGCAAAGACGTCAGTGTCGGGGTATTCGAATTTTCACAGGCAGTCAGTCGGCGTCTGCCGTAACAGACGGACGTGCGTCGCGTGTCGCTCTCCCGTAGTTGCGCCAACAGTTGTTGGATTGCTGATTCTTAAGTGTTTGTTAATAATTAATAGTGGAAATAAAACCATTCAAGAATATTATTTACTTTATATTTCTTCTATGGACGTCTAATCTATGACGAGTGAGGTGATAATTTTTTTTTTTCACGTGATTTATTAAGTGTGTGTTTTTTTGTAAGTATTCTTGACTTATTTTCTTGAACTCTTTATGCATGTTGATATCTATAGTTTGTTATTTTACTTTGATTAGAAAAAAAACATATATCGTTAAAATATTTTTTATTGTTTTTAGAAAAAATATTGTTTGGTCAGTTGAAAATAGGTCACTAGAAACATAAAATAGTTTTCCTTATTGTTTTTCTAAATTATCATTAGAGATTGTAATATTTAGCGGAAATGTTATTGTTTTTAAATTACCAAAAACTAATTAACTTCAATATATTTGGCTATTAAAACTATTATGTATAAAGTCGTATAAATTTGAATTCGTTTATTTTTAAAATGTATGTTTATAGCATTAATGATACAAGCATTTATGAAACCTTAAAAATTATTATTACATTTACATATTACATATATTGTGTGGAAACTTGCTAACATATTCTTTAAAATTACAATAGTTAAATTGCCTCCAGTGAAAAAATGTTTATATTATAGCACATTAGTTGTTTTTTGTGTTGATTTATGTTTGAATAACTGAATATCTTTTATCAAAAATATAATATACCTACCAACAGTACCAAGCGACCTGCGACGGGACGCATTAAATTAAATTTGTATTGATAAATGCTTGTATCCGAAACTACTGAGAAAATCTTAATACTTAAAAATACTATTATTTTATCGGGTTTTCGTGTGGTAATAAATATATATATATATATCTAGATAAAAGAGTATCTTTGATGTATCGTAAAACTTAAGTATGTATTTATTATGTCAGTATTTATTCTCCGATATAAAATCTATGGTGATCCAATAGTTGGCCTCCCGAAATAATAATAATTTAAAAAATATTTTTTTATGAATTATTTATCAAATTCAAACCAAATCGACATCAAAAATACCTTTAACAAAAGTTGGTGTGGATATCGAACGAATTTATTGTCGTTTTATATCGGTTTTTTGTACTAATTCGCCGATATAATACAGAGTATACAGACAATTAGTTTTATCCTTGATGCATCCGATGGAAAATGTTTTGTACTTTTCTTATTCGATGGTATATTCTCTCTGCAAATCCCTTCGGCAACACTTAGTTATATTTGTGTAAGTAGGTATAAGTACCATATTTTTCAAAAATCAACTGCATTTTGTACATAATTTTGCCGGGAGGGCAGCTGTCGGGGGATTAACTGTCATGAATTAAAATCTTTATAAAATCTTGATGACCCTAAACTTCTGAAACAATTATTTACTTACTAGCTGGTAGCCGGCATGCGTTGCTGTACCATTAAATAAACAAATTGTTTCTCCCTGCGTGTCCTTTCCCATTCGTCCCGTTCCCCTCCCGCCCTCCCCCCATTCCTCTCCCGCGTCCTCTTCCCCTCTCGCGTTTCCACTCCACCTCCTCCATCTTCCCTCTCCACACTCCACTCCCCCCCTTCCCCCTTCCCCCATCCCGCAAACCCCTCCCGAGTTCCCCTCCCCCCTCCCAGATTCCCCTCTCCCTCCTTGGTTCCCCTCCCGCGTTCCATAAATTAATTCCCGGTACATTAGTTTACAAACAGCTCGCCTACCACCTATTACAATTTTTTATACAAATTTCATGATGCCAGAGCTCACCAGACAATAAAGAACACAACAAAATAGAATTATCCAATTTGGGGCATTAGTTCGGAAGTTATGCGCGTAAATACATTTCGGCGATTCATTTTTATACAAATTTCATAATGCCAGAGCTCACCAGTAGTTTTATATAAACCTTGTCCTGACAATAACAAACACAACAAAAAAATAATTATCCTATTTGGTGCAGTCGTTCGGAAGTTATGCGCGTACATAGATACATTTCGGCGATTCATTTTCATTTATATAGATTTAATAACTTCTGAATTAATACACCTATTGACCGGTTCGCCGCTGAGTGAACAAATACCTCGGGTTTCTTCCAAATGCAGTGGGTTCATTTCCCCTGCTAGCTATGCAAGACATCCATCATTGCAAAAGCGATATTTCACGCTTATAATGATGTTTAGTGGAATTTTAAAAATAATCTATTAATTAAGATTAATTCTTGCGTTATTTTGGCGATTGCAGACAGCGTTACATTTACCCTGATAATGGACATTAACGCCCTGCAAAACGTTGACCCATGAAGGATGAAGCGCAACACGACACAATAACCCAAAAATTAATCACAATGATACTATTGGCAGTGAAAATAAGTGTCAATTTTACACAAACTTATACGTATTTTAATAGCAACTCACTTTGTTTTGTTTTCGTATATAAAGAAATAATAATAAAATATAAATCTAGCTAGATTAAAGGTAACGCTTTTTTCATTTGCAAATATATAAAGACGAATAATAGAAAAATGGGCAACAATAGCTAATACCTTTTTTCATATAAAATTTTAATTCACGCAATAAATTATTAAGCACAACAAGCGTATGTCTCGATTACTAAACACATTTTCTATTTCTAAATGCAGCAGTTACATGAATAATAAATTTCGTTGCAATTTTCTAAACAAGCGTTTGAAATATGTTCTACCATATGGTTCCAAAAATGCTATTTTGCAAATTTTCATTTAAAAAAATTTAAACTACTAAATCACATCTAAAAGTATAATCCAAAATCTGTCCGTGTCAAAATAACTGACGATTTTGTCAACCGTAGTTATCTACCACAATAATCGGGAATGCATTTTGTTAACCTTTTGTTTAGCGTCATACCTAAAATACACAATTTTTCCTTAAACGATCTTTATTGTTTTAAATTAATAAATTACTTTGTTTTTACCACTTTTATTGTTTACAAAACCGACATGTTTCGTCAGCAAAGCTGACTTCTTCAGGGGTTTGACAGAACTAATTTAAAAAATAGACATATATAGGTAATAGAGAAAAATAATCGACATAAACAATAATAAAATTAGAAAGAAAATAATGTTTAAGGGACGAGGAGCAATATAGAACAATTAAAATTTTTAAAATGGGAATAGATTTAATAATGGGTCATTTAAAAACAATTTTTGATTATTAATAATATTTAAATTTGCATTTACACTCTTTCTAATCTCTAAAATTCCTAATTTATCAATAAATGCAAATTTAAATATTATTAATAATCAAAAATTGATTTTAAATGACCCATTATTAAATCTATTCCCCTTTTAAAATTTTTAATTGTTCTATATTGCCCCTCGTCCCTTAAACATTATTTTCTTTCTAATTTTATTATTGTTTATGTCGATTATTTTTCTCTATTACCTATATATGTCTATTTTTAAAATTAGTTCTGTCAAAACCCTGAAGAAGTCAGCTTTGCTGACGAAACATGTCGGTTTTGTAAACAATAAAAGTGGTAATAACAAAGTAATTTATTAATTTAAATCAAAATGGTGCCACAAAATAAGTTTGCTGTGTGATCTTTATTGTGTTTTTGGTATTTCTCAAATAATTATCTTACCACAATATATATATATATTTGTTTTCTAATAGCGTTTTTTGATATCTTGTTGACTTTGTAAAAAACGTTGAAATTGGTATTATTTAGACATTCGATAAATGATGCAGAAAAATTTCCGTAGCACCATTGCGATTTGAAGCTTGATGAAACGGAAACGAGCGACACTAAAAAGAGACAAACACATAAATCTAAAGGATTTAGCCTGCGAGAGAATGAGATAGTATAATCGGTCTCCTCTTTGTGCTGTGCTTCGTAGCATATCAATCTCCTCTTTTTGCGGTGCTTCGTAGGCTTCCCACTCTTGTCTACTTTAATTATCTGAAGGTTTCACTTTTACCGCGTGTGAATTACATACTCTGATTTTTTTAAACTATTAATCCTTGTAAAGAACGCTGCACGAAATGCTTGTTTCTCCAGATATGCACTTTGTGGAGTATATTTATGGCAGTATAAATCTAATTTAAAAGAAACATTTATTACACTTCTTACGACAATACTAAAAAATTTAAACAATAATTACTGTTAAAAAAGCCTAAAAATTGCAAAATCGATTAGCCTATTTAGAAATGCAAGATTTACACAAACTTGAAAAAAAAGTGCACACCGTTCGTTTCTAAGTGAATCTTGCTTTTAATGATAGTTTGAGTAAAATAGGAAATCCGTAGGTATACCTCTTGAAAATGTGTACGCTCGACGTCATACAGCAAGAAACCCTCGAATGGTGAATTCCGACGTATGCAGTTTACCTAGCTTAATCTAACTGAATATTCTATTTAATCGTCGTATTTCCATCATGAGCTACAGAGCTTCGAAATATCTTATAAACCGTCAAGAAGTACGTAGCTGTGGAACGCTGCATTCTTTGTTTTTAGTAGTATTTATTTTGTTTGATAGTCATAAGGTTTTGAATAGGTACCTACTGAAACTCAAGAAAGTTATTATTGATTAAAACTAATTTTAAAAAATGAAGATAATGTTGGTAGATTCTTAGTCGAAGCAGGAAACATTGGATTAGTTGGCAGAGCACGGCCCGGCAAGGCGTAGGTCGTGGGTTCGAGTTCTATATGTGACCGTATCTTTATCTGATTTTTCTGTTTTCAAATTTTTGCTTGCGTTTCGCTGATATTGTCTTCATTTAATTAAATATTACGATTCGAGGTTTAACTCTCTATGTTAAAAATAATGATTTTGTTTTTTCATCACCTGACTTATATATTTGGAGAATTTCTTGAATTTAATTTAATCGGATTAAATGCTAAATGTCCCGGTTCGCCTTGAAGAAATTGTGTATACTGATTGGCACAATAACTTTCGTGGGCGTTGTTGAAGGTAAGTGCATTGTACTTATAATAAATTATAACGTAAATAAATACAGAAATAGGTACACTCAGTGGCGAATTTAGGGGGGGGGCACGGGGGCACGTGCACCCCCCCCCCCCCCAGTATTTTAGTGTACTGTGGAGATTCCATCACAGTACATACCTATAAGCTAAAACTGTCTTTATTAAACATTTATTTTTTCTATTGTCTTGACACAATCATAAACCTTCCCACACATACTTGAACTTGTAGAAATAAACTTGAAGTATGATACTTCAAATTTATTTCTAACAGTAATTGTTGATTTTTTTGCCCGTCTGCCCCTTGTGCCCGCCCAGAAAAAAATCCTAGCAGTAATTGTTGATTTTTTGCGCGTCCGCCCCTTGTGCCCCCCCCCCCCCTAGAAAAAAATCCTCACAGTAATTGTTGATTTGTTTGCCCGTCCGACCCTTCTGCCCCCCCCAAAAAAAAATCCTGGATCCGCCCTTGGGTACACATAAAACATTCAACTAGTTCCGAGAGACCAATTAGAAAGGTAGAACGCTCGGCTAAAGGCTAGCAGTTGACCGAATCGAGTTCAATTTTCAAAGCGGCTACTGACTTAGTTACTTCCCTTCAGAATAAGTTATTCAGAGTAAAAAGTTTGTCCTTGAATTATTTGGTATTCATAAAGGTTTCCTCTTCTTCTTCTTGTACCCTGTCCGTTCAACGGACGTTGGACGTTGGCTATCATGTTGGCTATGCGTACTACAGTAGACTGGCCAAACCACTGTCTCAAGTTTTTCAGCCATGATGTTTTCCTTTCAGGGCCCCGTCCCCCGGCAATCTTTCCCTGCAGTAAGATCTCATACTTCTCTGGATGTCTCATCACATGTCCAAGATATTGAAGTTTTCGGATTTTTATAGTTTTAATAACTTTTTTTTCTTTATTCATCCGAACCATAACATCTTCAAAGGTTTAAGTAAGTAAATCACCTTTACATGGAAAGTTTTTGCCTTGCTGTATCGACATGCGCTCGATTGTATTGTACATGACTTTCTTGACCTAACCTAACCCAATAGATAGGGCGTATGTAGGCCCCCTACATAGGGATCTACTGAATGAAGCATTAAAAAAGAAAGAAAAAATGGAGTTTAATCCTGAAGCCTATTTGTCGGAAGGTCAAAATATTTACCATTTCCAATAAAATCGAAATACATGGAATAATTTTGAAAGCATCTCAAAACTAAAACTGTTTTTGAAAGGTGATAAACTAAGCTTTCAAATTTCATAATTCGAAATAAATACATCTAATATATAAAATTCTCGTGTCACGGTGTTAGTTATCATACTCCTCCGAAACTGCTGGACCAATTTTGATGAAATTTTTTGTGCTTATCTGGTAGGTCTGAGAATCGACCAACATCTATTTTTCATACCCCTAAAAGTAGAGGGTGTTCCACTCCGAATTTTTATTTTATTTTTTTTGGACAAACTAATATGTAACTAAAAATTAATTTAGTAAAAATGAGTGTATTTAATGTATTTTAGTGGCATGGCGGGTAGGTGGGAGGGGCAGAAGAATGAAGGGGGGAAGATTCGCTGGACGGGGAGTCGAGGTAGGGGGAAAAGTGGGGAGCGGGGGGTTTCGCGGGATGGGTGGAAGCGGTGGAGGGGGAATGCGGAAGGGAAAGAGGAGGCGGAAGAGGAACGGGGACGAATTGGAAAGGACACGCAGCGGGAAACAATATCTTTATTTAAGTGGCGTTGCAACGCATGCCGGGTTCAGCTAGTATTTATATAAAAAAATTTAAATGCAAACGTATAAAAGTTTAAACTAAAATTACTGAAAACGAAAAAAATATAAAACACACACTTGATTTATTAGGCAAATATTTTATGAACGTTATTGTCAACTCACTTTTTTGTCGTTCCGTGTAAAAAATAATTAATAATAATTTTTTTTTTTCGTTATTTGTTTTTGGGGTGTTATGCCATGTTGCGCTACCTCCTTCTTTAGCCAACGTTTCGGACATCGTTGCAGTGTCCATCATCAGGTCAGATCCGGCAGATGTGGGTAATAATTTTTTTGTTTTTTCAAAATGCGGTCGGAAACTTTAGTTTCATAACGGTATACATTTAAATTATTTTTTCTTTAGCATTTTGAACAGAAATCGTGATATTTTCTGTTTCTAACACCGTTTAGTTCATATTTCTAACCGCGATAGTAAGAGAGAAACAACGATTTCTATAAAACCTACATGGGTTGTTCCGAAAATCGTACAAATTAGCCCCTAAGGATTAATATTGACGTGTTACAATTCAATCGTTTTCATCAACTGAACAGAATACAAGAATAATTTATTGTGATCTGCTCTAAACTAATATAAATACAAACCGTGTTCCGCGCTCATTCCGCGAAACTTTTGAAAAAAATAAAATAAATCAACTTTATAAACTTAGCAAAAAAGATAAATATGAAAAATAAAAAATTAAAAATGAAAACGTTAAGGGCCCGCAACCCGGATTCGTACCGATTTATTACATATTTCCCTTAAACGCGGTAAGTTTTAAAGCTCTTAAAAAATATATGTTATTCTTGAAGATAATATCAATTATAATTATATAAAATTCCCTCGATAGAAAAAAATCGCAAAGTATGCTCCAAAAATTATTATTAACACGTTTGTTTCAGTTATTTTACAAGTTATATGTATGAAAAAATTCACAGTGTTTCTTTAAATGCTGTTTAAGATAATGCCCACGAGATTTTTGCTCTATAATGAGTAGTACTTTATTAAACATTTTCGCAATTTTCCCATCGATTTTATCGCTGTAATTATTTTAGCGCTCTCCTCTAACATTCGTAATTTCATATCTCTCCGTCTTCTTCTTTTCGGGCCCGGTTGCAGAGCCTTAAGATGAATTTCTTTTTTTTGTTCGTTTTACGAAGCGTCGATATAAATACGCCTGTAATATGAAAAATTCTCCGCCGCTCTGTCGGCTGTTCTTTTGTTCTGTTTAATATAAATCACATTGATTTTGAATTTACACTATTGTATTTTGCGTTGAAACGATAATAATTATTGGAATAAGTTTCTCAATGAATTACCTCTGTTACCAGGCATGTATCTAACGCCTGTCAGATGTTGAAAATAGCCCATAACCTAACTAAACGTAAAGTATTTAATAATTTTTTTATATTTTTTTTCATCACTTTTAATGACTTTTCAAAGGAGGTGTTGAGTTGACGCGAGTAGGCGTTATAAAGGGGCACATTCTTTTGTATCACAAACCATGTTACACAAACAGGCCCGCTAGACAAATTTCATAATTACGCGCCTTATCCCACGAAGTCGGCTACAGTCGTATTAGCTCTTGTTAATTTATCAAGGATACCAACATAACAGTGACAGCTACGGCCGCGGATTTTCGCTGCGTTGGTTCGCGACGTGAATTTTGGTTTTATGCAATTGAAAATTAAAATCCATTATTTTCCGCCGCCCCAAAGCCAAAAAGTTTCCTTTTATAGTAATTAAGGCGAATCTAAAGTTTTTTTCTAAAAATTATTCGTAATAAGCGTGGCCAGTCCGAACCGATAATTACCTAAATTTTATTTGCGTACGCCTTACCTCTCGACCGCGGAGGCCGTCAAACTCTGACACTCACTTCACTGTATTTGTTTTTTATTTGTTATTGTTTTAGATTGTAGAATTTACACAGAAAAATTATCGATGAGAAAAAACGTATGTATACTTTACTAGTTTGTTTGCTTGGATAAATTACGAAACTTAATTGAGAGGACAACGAAATTGATAATCTGCATTTTCAGTGTTTGAAAATGTTTGATTTTGTAAGTTGGTAACGCGTCTCAGTAACTCGTCGGTGAATCGGAATCTCATAATATTATTAATAATACGTCTCATAATAAAGTGCATTAGTAACTATGTTTCATCTCCCGTACCCAACTATTTAACACATATAATCACAGGAAACCAAATTTGTCCCACTCAGCTCACATAGATTTCATGTAAATTGTGTAAAAAAATAAATTCCCTATCATCTTACTGTTATGGTGAGAAATATGATCTAAACTGAGTGTTAGAAAGAGAAAACCACACGCTTTACATTCAGATCAAGAATTTAAAAATAGAAAAATTTTTATCTGTACCTCTATAAAACCAAAGTTTCCGATAGCAATTAAAAAAAAATATTATTATTTTTTCGTGAATTTTTGAAATGAAAACTTTTTAAGCACTGTTATGATTGGAAACTCGGTGAAACGAAAAATAGCGACACTAAAAAAAAACAAACACGTACATTTATAGGATTTAAACTGCGAGAGAATGAGATAGTATAATCGGTCTCTTCTTTATTCTTCTTCGTAGCCTATCGGCGTCTTCTTTTTTCGGTGTTTCGCAGCCTTCCCACTCTTGCCTACCTTAGTTTTCTGAGGGTTTTACTTCTACCGCAGGTGAATTGCACACTCCGTTTTTCATAATTCGTTATTTTTTTATGAAACGACAAAAATTTGAGGTGACAATAACATTTATAACATATTTGCCCAATAAAAAATTGTGTGTTTTTCTTTTTATCGTTATTTTTTAATATTAAAAATTTAATATTGTTGTATTAAAAATTTAATATTATTGCGTAAAAAATGTATATTATCTATTCGCATATTTATAATAATAATATTTTAAAGCACATTCTATCACCTTTCTAAAACAGGTTTTAAATTTCGGATACATTCAGAAACATTAGATATACGTATTTGAATTTTATTGCGAAGCGGAAATTTTCTGACCTTACAAAATAAGATGGGTTAATAGTTGAATCGTGTGATAGAAATTCTTATCACAACATGTCATTAATGACGGGCTTTCAATAACTACGTAATCATAATTTCTAGAAACATCAATTGATATAATTAGAAAATGATTGCTTTGGATTTTGAACCGAGTAGTGCAATTACATGAAATGAGTTTGGCCGCCACAGCTAGTGCTAATATCCTAGCCGCATCCTAGCCGTAATGGGTTGTTTATTTATACATCCGTTCGTTTAAGTGTCCGAAAATGTTAATTAAGCAAATTATTCATTCGACACCTTTGTACCAATGCCGTATCAAATGTGAATGTGGGTGGTGAAGTTATGTTCTTGATTCGTCGAATCGGTCAAAGGTGTAGTGGTAATAGGCCACTTTCATCACATTTAAAATCTTTTTCCGGTTTAGGCAAATATTCTAAGACATTCCGTATTTATTTATTTTCCTTAATCGTATTTTTGAAACCCTAAAAAATTTCAATCCGAAATAACAGACCATTTTTTATAAACATTTAAAAAAAAAATAACGTTTTCCACGCGAATGGCACAGGAAAACAACGAGACATACCAAAAATATTACATCTCATGAATATTTTTTCCTTGATTCATCTTATTGATCATTAATCATTATAATGTTCAACTTGACTAAATCCAATGTAATATAATGTAAATTATAATAATAATGATATATTATAAATTTTGAGTTTGTTAAAATCAACACCATTACCATTACACCTCTAAAACAGGTACAGAAGGCATAAAATGTACGGGGTTCTCTTCGTAACATCTGTTAAAACGTCAAAGCAAATGATAAGTTCGCAGAGAACAAACAATAAATCTAGTGAATGTTAAATGTCAAATTCAAAAATTCGCCAGAAATCAAAGTGTTATGAAAAAATAAATTAGTGTGGAATTTTACATAAACAAAAATCCTAACAAAACAAAAAAACGACTTAAAAAAATGCACTAAAAAGTAAAAAAAATAATTACGTATTCTTCTACAACTTAATAATCAACTAACTTTTTCTACTCATCAATATGTAGGTACGATTGTTATTTTTGGAGGCGGTGTCAGCCAAGGTAGGTTTGTAACTACATACATACATAGTTATAGGTGAGATGTGCTTGTGTCGCACGCGCGGAGCGCGAGAGCGAGAGCGGGCCGCGGCGGGAGGGGAGCTGTCAAGAGAACACGCTGGGCCGGGTACCTTGGCTGACACCGACTCCAAAAATAACAATCGTACCTACATATTGATGAGTAGAAAAAGTAAGTTGATTATTATGTTGTAGAAGAATACGAAATAATTTTTTTACTTTTTAGTGCATTTTTGGAGTCGTTTTTTTTGTTTATTTTTTGATTTTTAGTGAATCTGAAGTTCACTAACTAATTTAATTAAGATTCGGCCGAGTATCGTTAATTTGCTCTTAAGAATTAAAGAGTTCCGTTACTTTATCATGGATCCCATAATCAGAACCTAACCAAACTCTCATCAAACTACCCTTGAAGTACATCCTTTCCAATAAAAAAAGAATCATCGAAATCGGTTGGCGTGATATTGGTTATTCGTCCATTTGTCGCGCACATACTTGATGCAAATTTAAGACTTATATGATTGCTATTGTCAGAACTGGACCAAATTAAAATGGGACCACACGGAAAGCACCTAATAAAAAAAGAATAATCAATTTTGGTTCATCCAGTGGAAAGTTCTGAGGTAACAAACATAAAAAAAAATACAGTCGAATTGAGAACCTCCTCCTTTTCGAAGTCGTTTAAAAATTAATAGAACATTATCGGAGACGGGACATTTTCATGTAGTGATGTCACGAGCCCAAATAATGGATTTATTTAAAAAAATATATATTACATGAATAAAAAATTTTATTAACATTTTCGTAATCTTAGTAAAAAAATCTATCCACACGACTTTTTCCAAGTCGTTATGAAATCAATGCAAGTGGCCTATCGGTAAGAGTATTGTTAAAAAATCGAAACAATAAAGCTTGTACCAAAATAGTTGTAACTACAGGTTGAGAGTGGTGTATTCTCTCAGTATCGCACTTTTTTTTAAATATTTTTTTTAAGTGAAAACTTTTTTAGCACAGAGGGAGGAAACACAGAGGGCGACAAATCGTTCCACAGCCAAGCTGTTGAACTCAAGAACTAGTCGTAGAAACGATAAATTTCAACCGTGTATATGTTAGTCGCGTATTTGGCGTGGTTGGCGTGGTTGGCGTGTTTCCCGACTATGCTCTGGTTCTGAGGAAATCAATGATGATAGTTCCTCGGAGCATCTTCCATTGCTATACCGGTAGAACAAGGACAACATTCTCACCTGACGTCTGTGCTCTAAATAGTAATAAATGAGATATAACTACAAGCTGAGAGTGGTGTATCGTCTCGGTACCGTACTTTATTTTTTACATTAGCTCCACACAGGAAGCCAGAGCACACTTGTAATTTTTTTTACTATCCGGACTCTTCCAAATATTACCATCATTCGTCAGAAAACATTTTTATTGAAAAACATGGCGTTTTGTAATTTTCTAACAGTTTTTGGTTATTTCAAAGCTTGTAGTTTTTTTAAACGCAATGATTTTTTTTGCTTAGCGATATTTGAATTTACCTTAAAAATCAACATAGCAAATATTTAAAATTGTTGAAAGTTTTTGCTACTTCGGTTCACAGATTTTCCGCTGTGATTAAATCTCTTGACTTAAAGAGAAATGCTTAAACCACAACGCCAAGCCGGCCATAGTAAAATATTAAAGTGAGAAAACTAAGGATAACCGCATACATTTTAAAATATTAATATTTTTTTCAATACATAATATTTGTGATAACCTAACCTTCAATTTTTTAATTGATATTTTATGCAAATGTTTGTTCAAATAATTCATTTATGCAATCTTCACTTTTAACCCATTGTTCTGATTTTAAAATTATTCAATTTCAAATCGCAGTAAGGCTCAAGAATGAGGGCATACAAACAAAGTGCAACACGAATAACACAAAATTGTTTGCTTTACAAATTTAACAGTCATAAATAATATATTGTACTTCTATGTCGCAAGTGCTCCCGACCGCAATCGCCGGAAGCCAATTATAGCATCTTAGGTATCCCCATTCGGGGTACGTTGTAAGATGAGGATAGGGAGGAAGGGTGGAAGGTGGGGAATAATCTTGCTATTAAGATTTGGTCACCAAATACAGCAATTTATTTTTTAACATTCTCACGTCGCGTAGGGTCAGAGTTCTGCACTTGCTTTCATTATAATAGCTCCACACAGAATACCCTGAGGAAAATATTTTCCCTCAGGGCCTATGTCATCATTGGGGAAGCTGTGTGAAGGGTATTTTAAAGGAAAGGACGGAGAGGAAGTTCTCCGAAGGATAAGGTATGAGGGGTGGATAAGAATCTGGGGGTTAGTGGGTTCAGAAGTGACGGTTGTATGAATCCATCCCTCCCACTGCAGTGCAAGGCGATGTTTCAAAAGAGTTCTGTTTGAGAGGTCACAAGGTCTCCCTCAATCAGCCTTTCCCGAACCGGCCTGCCACGCAGCCGGTGGGCAGAAACATCAGCCAACAAGACTCGGACAAACCTCATCCCTTGAACCCGGGCACCCCTGCTTACCATGGCAGACGTGTTGGTTATCCATACCCGCCTCCCAAATTGCGACATTTCGTTTAAAAGGTGCTATAAAAAACTAGCCTCATTGATCCATTCGATATGCACGGTTGATATTTTTTGAAACTCAAAAACGGGAATTTTCCACTCGTTCCTTTGCCAAATTCATAATAAAATATTTATTTTTACTCTTTTCACTCCTTTCTACCTGTCAGTACCCCCCCTTTTGCCCCAGGGACTACAACCGCCCCCTAAATGTACCGCTTACTTCAAGAACAACTTTTCTAAATAGTTATTCAACACGGCGAAATAAAATTTACAGGCTTAAATAATATATGTAAAACGACTGAACACTGGCGCTGAATGTCAGTATTATATTTCAAACACGACTTATTTAAATACACCTTACAATTTACATTAATTTTGTAAAATCAATATTGGTTCATTTTACGATCGAAACTTATTTGATTTATGTGTTTACCTTGTCTTAAACTACAATACCGTAAACCTGTTTTCTCAACAGTGATAATCTGTATAATAACGGTGCTTATGAGTCTTATAACTTATAAGAGATAATTAATTGATTCAGCCATTGATAAAGAGACCAATAACTCATCAGATGAGCCTTTCGTCTATAAGAAATCGACTAAAATCAGTTTCACTTGTTTAATTTTTTGTGTGTCCACAATTTTTTTCTATTCCAAGAAAGGCTCGATGGCAATGTAGCTATGCATATGATCTTCGAATTGAAGATTTCCGTCGAAAACCGGTTAGGTTTTGATCCCGGAAGTGGCGCTTAAGGCTCTGCAACCAGGCCCGAAAAGAAGAAGATGGAGAGATACGAAATTACGAATGTTAGAAGAGAGCGCTAATATTTACAGCGACAAAATCGATGCGTAAATTTGTTTAATAAAACACGACTCGTTTAAAATAGAGCAAAAATCTCGCGGGCATTATTTTAAACAGCATTTGAAGAAACACTGTGAATTTTTTCATACATATAACTTGTAAAATAACTGGAACAAACGTGTTAATAATAATTTTTGGAGCATACTTTGCGAATTTTTTCTATCGAGGGAATTTTATATAATTTGCGTTTCGGGGCGGGCAAAGTCTAGATATTATCTTCAAGAATAACATATATTTTTTTAGAGCAAAACTTAACGTGTTTAGGGGAAATATGTAATAAATCGGTACAAATCCGGGTTGCGGGCCCTTAAAAGGGTGGCCTTCGGGTACACCTTATTTAAATTTCACACCATTTTTTAAAAACATTTTAGTTTGCAACCCAAATGTTTGATACTTATCATCTGAAGAATCTCTAGGTAAAAGAACAATGTTTTTTATTGCTAAAACACATTTAAAATGTGTGAGAGTTATTAATACTACATCTATTTACAGTTAGTAGTCAAATTCAGGTCATGAAGTTAGTAGTCATAGTCTCAAAACATCCCCTAACCAAATATCTACTAAAACCTCACCTAACCTAACCTAACAAAAAATGAGACCAAAATAATACAAACATCCTGTAATTACAATAAATTATTCTTATCTGTATTATTTTTATGCCATTTAACCTTTTTTGAACAATAATTAATTGTCTCTACAGGATGTCCATATTATTTTTGTCATATTTTTTGTTGGGTTAGGTTAAGTTAAATTTTAGTAGATACTTTGTTGAAGGATGTTTTGTCCGTACGATATTTTGTATGTAATTAGAAAACAGTTTTGATTACGAATAAGCAAACTCTACCGTACCTTCGTCCTGTGCGGTCAACCGAAGACGTTGCAATCGTCAGTGAGTGTAAAGTGTAGCTTTGATAAGAATCTAGGACATCAATCAGCACGTCATCGTTGTCAACAATTAAATATGAACACAACAATTGAATATTAACACAACAATTGAATATTAACACAACAATTGAATATTAACACTACAATTGAATATTAACACAACTTTTGATAATAAAACAACAATTGAATATTAACACAACAATTGAATATTAACACAGCAATTGAATATTAACACAACAATTGAATATTAACACAACCATTGAATATTAACGCAACAATTGAATATTAACACAACAATTGAATATTAACACAACAATTGAATATTAACACAACTTTTGATAATAAAACAACAATTGAATATTAACACAACAATTGAATATTAGTTCGACTACCATAATACGCAAAGTGTGGTGGTCGAAAAGCACGTAGAAAAAAAAACTTTGTACTAAAACATAATATGAACAAAGAATAAAAAACAGAATTGGTTTGCAACGAATTTTTATTGGAAACTTTGATTAAAATAGATCGGGCCAATATCATATTTCATAATATTAATCTCATCACATATTGTGCACTTCAATAAAAGTTTTCCAATTAATTTATAATTTTACGTTTCATTTTTTAAATAAATCCGGCATAACCCGATGGTCCACCCTTTACACTTCAAATTGAATTGCAATTGATGTGAATTGAATTTGAAAAAAAGTGAATATTTGAATTCAAATTGAAAATTGGAAATGCATTTTTAAAATGTAAATATTTTTGTTTTGCCTTTTGTATTGACCTTTTTCAGTGATTTTTTTAAACATTAGCTCCACACAAGAGGCCCTGAGAAAAAATCTCCCAAGGCCTCTCACATCTTTGGGGATGCTGTGTGAAGGGTATTTTTAAGGAAAGGAAGTAGAGGAAGTTCTGGGAAGGGAATAAATATGAGCGGTCGGTTGGAATCTGAGGGTCAATGTATCTAGGAGTGATAGACATATGAATCCATCCTCTGCCAAGATCTAGACAAGCCTCATCTCCACGAAACCTGGCTGCGTAGATCCCAGGGTATGGTCTCCAGATAGTCTGCAGTCAATTTGAGCTGCTTTTGTTGGCTTCCTTCGGTTCCATACCACGGGAACGTACAGTGAGAGAGAGTTTGTTGGTTTGAGGTATCCTTTGTATAAGTAAAACACTTATGTTTGTCCTTGGATATTGTTGTAACATTATTATTCTGGTGAATAATTTACAGAGAGATTCGATTCTAAACACTTAACGACAATAATGAGTGTGATTCTTAAAGTCTAGCAGAAGCGAAAGACGAATTGAGATCTAGAGACTCGAGTAAAGAGAGAGAATAAGGAGAATGACATGCGAAATGACATCAAGCCATTTTATAAAGAACAATTAGAAAGTTCGACGCGGTCACAGACAAAAGAGAGCATAGACATAAAAATTAAGGTAATGTTTGAATAAAAGGAGGCTTAGATATGAAAGTTTAAAGTATGAGGCTCTACACATCGAGATTAGATACATGAGAAATTAAGTGTTCAGTGCTAAATGACGTTAAATATAAAATATGACAATCACAACACACAACATCCAACACTGGCAACCCTGCTAAGTCACCAAACGTAGCGAACCACTTGAAGTGCCCTATGGCAGGGGTGTTGGTTATCCAATAAATGGTTAAATTTGAATGGGTAATGCACACAATGTCTTCCATGAGAATTTGTAAGGAAGTCTAACTAACTAACTAATTAACCATCACGCCGTTTCCCGGCAGGGGTAGGCAGAGAGGACGGACCGCCAAACAACTCGGTCTTGGCACACACTCTTTGCCTCACTCACATTCATACATCGTCTCATACATTCTATTCTATTATTCTGACTTTTGACATGGCCCGACTCAAGTATTTGATTCACTTGATCGTGCCATGTCTTCCTCGGGCGTCCCCGACTTCTTCTACCATTCACATTCGCGTCGTATATTCTTCTTACACTACTTTCTTTGTTCATTCGCTCTACATGCTCAAACTATCTGAGGGTCCCTTTCTTAATCTTACTCATTATGCTTACATCAGCCTTACATTCTTTGCGGATATCCACATTTCTCACACGATCATACATTGTTTTACCACACATACGTCTCAGGGATCTCATTTCAACAGCATTCAGCTTACTTTCATCCTTCCTCTGCCAGTTCCATGCCTCACTGCCATGCATCAGGGTAGGTACCAGGACTCCATTGTGGACTGCTAGCTTCGCTTCTTTTCAGTCCACCATTAATAGAGTTACATTCACCCTTCTTTCAATATCTCTATCAGCCTTCCCATCTCTCGTAAACACACTACCCAGATACACAAACTCATCCACCTGCTCCAAGTATTCATCATTCACAACTATGTTGCATACTGTTTTCGTACTCTCTCTTTCAAACACCATGACTTTAGACTTACTTACATTCATCATTAACTCATTCTTCATACATACTTCATTCATCCTAGATACGAGAGACTGTAGATCTTCCATAGCGTTAGAAATCAGCACCGCATCATCAGCATACAACAGGCAACATACTTTCAGATTACCCAATTTCGCGCCCAATCCCACCTCTTTCAATTCTTGCATACAATTATCCATGTAACCGTGGTTAATAACCGTGGTGACATTACGCAGCCTTGCTTGACACCTTTTGTGATGTCAAACCACCCCGTAAAACCACCGTTCACCCTAACACACGCAACGCTTCCCTCGTACAGAGACGCAATTGCCTATATGAGATTTGTATTCACTCCATACTTGGACAATACTTTCCATAACTTTTTCCTGTCGACTCGGTCGTATGCTTTTTGAAGATCTACAAAAGCGCAGAAAAGTTTCTGGTTTTTCGCCAGAAACTTCTCAGTGAGCATACGCAAGGAGAAAATCTGGTCCATGCATCCCCTTCCACTCATAAAGGCACCTTGCACATCCCATACTTTATCCTTTGTTTCCATTCTTACCCTTTCATTTTTTTTTTGTAAGGAAGTAAATGTCGCCAAAGTACCCAAGCTCTCTTACACTTGCCTAAAATCGTGTATCGCCATATAAACATCTTATAAACACCAATGCACACCAAAATAAGTATAAAAATATTACTTGTTCTTAGAACTAACAAAATTTTTCCACTGTTGTTAAAATCAAAACCTTTCAATATTAAACCAATTCTTGGTTCAACTTTAAGTGCCCATCTTTCCTGTTCTAAATCGTTGCTCCGAAAAAATCATGGCTTAATCTTTTGTGGATATTTCTCCAAAAGAAATTACCTATTTCTCTGGAGACTTCTTCGCGATACACATTAATTCTCAACAAAAGACTCCTCCGAGGAATATTCTTTCACAAAAGATATTATTATGTCATACAAACGGCACTAACAAAATGTCCTGCTTTCAAAAGGGACAGATTTTTTTGACAAATTTACTTCTTTTACGTCAAAAGAATACTTTTATCTATTTTTATGACATCAGACGATAGAAAAAGGTGTTCATTTAAATTTAAATGGTTTAGTCTGTTAATTAATAGTAGAAAATATTAAAAATGGAACTATAAAATTTCTAGGCTGGCAACACCAATCTAACAGTCAAATATTATTTTAAAGCGCAATGACACTAATAAATTGAACACTGTAAATCACATTTTAAAAAACATGCCTTTGTTCTTAAAGAAAAAAACATAAAAATCGAAAATGCGCTGTTGTTAAGGTACATACTTCATCATCATCATCATCATCTTCTTACCCTTATCCTATTTGGGTCGGGGACCCATTGCATCGACAAGGCTCCTCCATATATCCCTGTCTTGTGCTGATTATTCGGCCTCTGTCCATGGTAGCCCCATCCTCTCCTCACACAGTTTCTGGAGTTGCCTCGCCCAAGTGTCTGGCCGTCTACCCTCTGGAATCGCACTCAGTATCTTCCTCGGAATACGGTCATCAGACATTCTTAGTACATGCCCAAGCCACCTCTGTTGCGATTTTTCTACGAAGAGTAGCAGTGGTTCAATGTTTGGATCATCTCGGATCGTGGAGTTTCTTATATGATCCCATTTCGTAACCCCTACCACTCCTCTCAAGTACCTCATTTCGGCAGCTTGGACTCTAGAGCGTGTTCGCCTTTAAGTGCACAAGTGTGAGGTACATACTTAATGACATAAATTTAATTTAATTTGAAACAGTAGGTAGAAAGGAAGAATCGCAAGTGGTGAGTTTAGTTACACTACTTTTAGATCTGAATGAGTTAAATATATTCAGATCTAAAATTAGAGACATGATCTAAAGCCCGAACAACGATAGGTACTAAATAAGTATGAATAATTTCTAAACAGTGTTTTTTTTTTTTTTTTTTTTTTTTTTTTACATTGAATACCGCACAAGAATCTCAACTGCTCCCGTCTGGAGCCAGTGAGACTATGGCATCCCCAATTGGGGTATGTTGTGAGGCTGAAGGTAGTGGGGAGGGGAAGGAGGTGGGGAAGAGGAAGGTTGGGAAGTACCTGGCTATTCAGATCTGGTCACTAAACACGGCTAAAGCCATTTTCAAGCAACGTTTCAATTCTGAATGGTGGTCTTACACCAGGGCGATACTAATAGTATCTTCCACTCTGGAACATGCCGCAAATATACTATATATTATTTTAAATGAATTAATTGTGAAATAACACAAATTAATCAAATAAAATTTATTTGCGCATGCCGGGTTCGAACCCGCGACCTCCGGAATGTGAGTCAAGAGTCTTAGCCACTGGACTACGGAGGTCGTAGTCCAGTGGCTAAGACGTCATTAAAATATCGTTATTCTTCATTATGTTAACACAAAATCGCAAAGGTATAATATGTCTATATGCAATTCTAATTTTGAGTTCAGTGGTTATCTATATTGCAATGAAAAAATAATATTTTTCACTTTTATGCCTTTTTAATTTTTACAAAAATGTAGGTTACGCAGGTTTACATTTCAACTTTGAGTTTTTTTTCTTAGTATTGCCATTTGAACAACAGCGGCGCCCGCCTATGTTTTCTACTCTTATTTGACAAACTGTACATGCTCTGTGAAGCCGTGACATAGGAACATAAAATGGTGGAAATGTGAAATTTTTTCTAAAAAATGGTGAAATTCTAAATTTTTGTTATTTTTTCGGGCATAATTATAATTTTGTAAACTCATTTCCACACCACCATGAAGTAGAGAAAATAGCGCATTTTTTATTGTGGTATTCCCAGTAGGTCTTCTTTCTCTTCAATGGCATTACAACCCATTTCGTGCCTTAGCCTCCTTCAAAATAAGCCACCACCGCCCTCCGTCCTCAGCCGTCGTCTTCCTAACTGCGACATGGAGTAGTCCTCTTGCATCCTTCCTGACACCATCCTCCCGTCTCAGCCTAGGTCTGTCCGCCTTTCGTTTACCTCCTAGTTGTTCTGTTAGAACCTTCTTCGGTACTCGTGTGCTTGATATTCGATGCACATGTCCGGCCCATCTTAGTCTTTGGAGCCTTAGATGGATAGAGTCTGGGAGATTGGTAAATAACATAGAGCTTTATTGTGGCGGATTCTCCATGCCTCTCCCTCGTGTTAATGTAAGTACTGTAACGTATCGTCTTGGTACAGGAAGCTAGCTCAGGAAAATCATTGATGTAAGGTTAAATAAGTGCAGTTTTTATGCCTATTTTTGTACTTTCTCCACTCTACCTTCTCATCAGCTCGGGTCTCTTGGGTTGGGACAAAAGGGGGATGAATTTAATTATAGAGATTTTAAATGTTAGGATTTTAACTTTGAATAATAATGTACGCACTCTGTTCTTTTAGAATTAATTATATATAAATTATTGCTTTTAAGACGGTATTAAAATTATGGAAATTCAAAATAAGATGAAAAAACTTCAATAAATTACACTCAAGTACGTAATTTTACATAATCTCTGCTTCATGGAAATTTTCTGTGCAATTTTCTTTATTCATTCTACGAAAACTACTCAATTAGTATTTCCTTGAAACAAATAACATTTGATAATACTTTATAGACATATAAAAAGTGAAGGAAAAAAAACAATTTTAATGTGTTAAGCTCCGCATTCCGCATTTCTTCCGATTTCATACATTTCTCTTAAACGCTTATAGTTTTTAAGTTCTTAAAAAACTTTTTTTTTTTTTTTTTGAGTTTGTAGCCATTTTTACTACGACCTTCATATTTTTTTTTTATTTTTTTTATTAGTAATAGAAGGTACATAAATTACAAATAAATTTTATACAGTAATTAATTACATGGTAGAATATTTGATGTACCCCCATAATTAAGCAAGGCTTGTGTGTATGGGGGGGTGTTATTGTATTGCTTTTTTAATATCATTCAGTTTAAGTTTTCAACAAAATATGTTTTATTTTTGAAGATAATATTTGTATGTACATTTGTAGAGCCGAAGTAATTGTATGAAATACTCTCGATAGAAAAAAATGCGAAGTATGTTTAGAAAAATTATTAAAAACACATTGGGTTCCGTTATTAAAAGTGTTTTAAGTGCGATCAATGCAACTTTAAGCATTTGTCTAGAAATTTTAACTCTGTTTTAAACAAGTCGTGTTTTTTTTAAATACTAGCTGGTTCCCGGCATGCGTTGCAATGCCATATTCAAAGAAATACATTGTCTCTCCCTGAATCACCTTTCCCGTGCGTCCCCTTCCTAGCTAGCTCCATAAATTATAGCCTACATGTTATTCTGATGTATGAGCTATATTATTGTAAAGTTTCTTTAAAATCCATTCAGTAGTTTTTTGCGTGAAAGAGTAACAAACACACATACATTAAAAAAAAACTTTCACGTTTATAATGTTAGTATTAATCCAAAGTGGTAGAGACATTCAGTATCGCCCTGGTGAAAGACTGCAACTACTGACAGAATGTTAATGTTGCTTAAAAATACAGGGTGTAACAGGACGTACCCGATGTATTTTAACCAGCGATACCTGAGCATATTTGGTGTAAAAGATGTGAATGAAATTTTGATCTCTGGTGACTTTTTGATGACTTTTTTTTTGTTCTTCAAAATCAAACAAAAAAAAATCTTTCGCTTGTTGTCGTTGGTCACTCAGCCGAGTAACCGACCAACCCCTCACCCCGCCTCCAACTGTCCAACACCTACCATTTTTTAATGTTTTCTTAGAAAAAAAAAATAAAATAAAACATCAAAAATATCACCTGAGACCAAAATTTCATTCACATTTTTTACTCCAAATAATGTCAGGAATCGATGGTTAAAATCCCTCGGGTACGTCCTGTTACATCCTGTATATGGTGACCAGAAATAGATCATAACTTATTACTTCCTACTTCCAAACCTCAACTTATTAACCTTCCTACTTCCCCTTCCCACTCTCTTCAGCCTTGAAACAAATCCAAATATGTAGTATTATAGTACTTATGTATTATTTCGTGCGGTGTAAAAAAACATGTATGTATTAGGTCCTTACATATGAAATTGGCGTTTTGCCGTACTGGCAACTTTGATCACAAATATCTTCTCTTTGGTTAGGAATTCCAAATGCAAATTTATACAGCTATTTACTTATGTATTTGTGTTTCGTAAATTATAATTCATTTGTTTTTTCCTTAATTGTTTTTTTCTTTGCGTCACTTAGTTTACAAAATGGAAAACTTGAAATATCACGTTATTTACGAGTACGAGTTCCACCGTGGCACCAGTGCTGCAGAAACGGCTTGAAAGATTAATGATGTGTATGGCGACGGTGCCGCAAAAGAAAACACAGTGCGTTTGTGGTTCCAACGTTTTCGTTCTGGAAATTTCGACCTGCAGAACAAGCCCCGTGGACGGCCGGAGACCAAAGTTAATAATAAAGAATTGAAGGCTATTGTGGAAGCGGATCCATCGCAAACCACGTCCGAGTTAGCTGCAGGCTGCGGTGTTAGTGATAAAACTGTTTTAATCCACTTGAAGCAAATTGGGAAGGTGAAAAAGCTTGAAAGGTGGGCAGCTCAAGAATTGAGTGAAGCAAATCAACAAACGCGCGTTAGAACGCTAGACCACACACTGCACAATAGACGGATACCAAATTAGAGGAGCTACAATTGGAAAGTCTAAGACATCCACCGTACTCTCCGGACCTTGCCCCAACAGATTACAATTTTTTTCGAAATTTGGATAACTTCTTGGAAGGGAAAAAATTCAACTCCGATGGGGCAGTCCAAACCGCCTTCAAAGATTTTATTGATTCCCGTCTGAATGGTTTTTTTAGTAAAAGGATCGATGAACTACCTATGAGATGGCAAAAGTGCATAGATAGCATGGTACATACTTTGATTAAATAAATATATTATATTAAAAAAAAATCGACTTTATGTTCCTCCCATACAAAACGCCAATTTCATATGTAAGGACCTAATATTTAACTAAATTTGCAAGAAAACTTTGACGAATAAAATATAAAAAATAAACTATTTCTTGTTCAAAATTTCGGTCGGCAAGTGTGGGATTTCAACTTGTTTCCTGAATCTGTATGCACATAAATTAAATCAATTAACAAATACAAGGTGTAAATATACGTGTGTGGTAGAAAGCAACTATCCGTACAAGGGCATCCATTGATTAATTTATATTCACAGACTATTTTAACCTATTGATTCTAAAAAACGAGTTTTACCAAGTTATTCCGGTATATCCGAATACCCACAAACAATAGAATATTTCTCTCAAGCTCTTGAGATATAAGAAAAATATGCCAGGAAAATTTATTGAGATTAAAAAAAGCTATTATGCAAAAAAGTCTCGTAAACTTTTAGTAGATACCTAATCTAGTAGTTGGGAAGTAAGATGATTTTTTTGTTGTTTTTTGGTCATTTTTAAATCATCCTAGATTGTATTTTGTAAAAGTACATTTACCTTTAAATATATTTTTTAATTTTTAACTAACCGCTTGGAGCCAGTAAGACTATGGCAACGTTTCGATTTTAAATGGTGGTGATTGTTTTTGCCTGAACTCTAACATCGAATTTTTTCCGTCACACAAACCATATTTAAAAAGAGCAGTGTGTCATTGATATAAAAAATGCAAATACATATCGTTTTATTTCTATAAACCACCACTGGTTACACCTACAAACACACTCACGCATACATACACCAAACAGGTCACCCAGTAATTATCACAAATAAGAAAACACTAGGAGACATATAACTTTTGATATCAGCTATGATATATATGTTATGTCATATGCTTTAAATTGTATCCCTTCCATTGATAAAAATAATAATAACTAGCTGGTTCCCGGCATGTGTTGCTAGGCCATTTAATAAACTTTCCCTCCCACGTTCCCCTCACCCCTCCCGCGAACCCCCTACCCGAGTTCCCCTCCCTCCTCCCCCTGTCTCCTCCCGCATTCCATACATTCAGTCCCGGTACATTCAGTTTTCAAACAGCTCGTGTGCCACCTATTTTTTTTAATACAAATTTCATAATGCCAGAGCTAACCAGTAGTTTTATACAAACCTTGTCCTGACAATAACGAATACAAAAAAACAAAGAATTATCCAATTTGGTGCAGTCGTTCGGAAGTTATGCGCGTACATACATTTCGGCGATTCATTTTTATTTATCCGAGTTCCCCTCCTCCCTCCCCCTGTCTCCTCCCGCATTCCATACATTCAGTCCCGGTACATTCAGTTTTCAAATAGCTCGCGTGTCACCTATTTTTTTTAATACAAATTTCATAATGCCAGAGCTAACCAGTAGTTTTATACAAACCTTTTCCTGACAATAACGATTACAAAAAACAAAGAATTATCCAATTTGGTGCAGTCGTTCGGAAGTTATGCGCGTACATACATTTCGGCGATTCATTTTTATTTATCCGAGTTCCCCTCCTCCCTCCCCCTGTCTCCTCCCGCATTCCATACATTCAGTCCCGGTACATTCAGTTTTCAAACAGCTCGCGTGTCACCTATTTTTTTAATACAAATTTCATAATGCCAGAGCTAACCAGTAGTTTTATACAAACCTTTTCATGACAATAACGAATACAAAAAACAAAGAATTATCTAATTTGGTGCAGTCGTTCGGAAGTTGTGCGCGTACATACATTTCGGCGATTCATTTTTATTTATCCGACTTCCCCTCCCCCCTCCCCCCTGTCACCTCCCGCATTCCATACATTCAATCAGGGTACATTCAGTTTTCAAACAGCTCGCGTGTCACCTATTTTTTTAATACAAATTTCATAATGCCAGAGCTAACCAGTAGTTTTATACAAACCTTGTCCTGACAATAACGAATACAAAAAACAAAGAATTATCCAATTTGGTGCAGTCGTTCGGAAGTTATGCGCGTATATACATTTCGGTGATTAATTTTTATTTATATCGATAGATAGATAATAATTGGATCGTTTGTAGAGCGCCGTTTTAGTAAAAAATCATCTCAAGGGCGCTGTACAATTTATTATTATTTCTTAGGTTTTGTCTAATTTTTTTTTTGTATTTTTTGTTATATATGTTCTGTTGTGTTTATACTTACAATATAAATAAAAAAAATAGAAATACAAAGCTCTTCAGATAGTTTATAAAAACCTCGCTCGTTTTTGAATGGTTGTCTCTCACCATTGCAATACTGAAAGTACTTTCTGGTTCAGTACGATGTGTAAAACGTATTAATATTATTTTAAATCGCAATCAAGTTCAAACAAATGGGTTCTTTTTTTTAATTTCAGCAGAAGGAATTTTTTAATAATAAAATATTTATGGATCTCTCATAATTTCAAACGAATTATTAAAAAAAACTATCCTTTTAATTATCAATAATTTTAAGCTTACAATAATAAATAATGCATTATGTAAACATTTGTTAATTTTAATATCACATCGCGTGATAAGCATGTGCATAAAAACACTAGGAAAAACTATTTTATGAAGTGGATTGGTGTTTTGTTGATCATTACCTTCCATCAAAGTACTATTCATATATTATGATTCCTCTTCATGTCCGGCGAGTCTTTCTTTCATAGTTTTTTTTGGACGATTAACGATTAAAATATCCATTGTTAACAACATTCATCAAACGAAATAATATCGTTGATAATATTATTCCACTTTAAAAATATTCAATTAATTATTGTCGGTTTTTAGATTTTTGCCAACGAACGTAAAACTGAAAAGTGAAATAATAATGTAAGCAATATCTTTTTCTTTTTATTTTAACGATCTATAAAAGAAATATATTTTTTCTTTTGCTCCTTGGCCATCCGATATTGGATGCGTCAAACCCCGCTTAAAAGACCCTAAACCCCATCCGACTTGCAGCTTCAATATCATAAATTATCCCCTCGTAACTAATGGATTGCTTTCCGTAAGAATATATGGTGTTTAAATGCACTTGTGATATTTGAAAAAGTTCTGTTTCTTTACATGGGGTTATTATCTATTTTACATAAGGATGCATAACATTATAAAATTATGTGATATATTATACATTCATATACTTAGTTTTCTTATTACAGCTTTATATTGTCTAGAATTAAAGTTAAAGCGTTTTTTGATTATTTAGGTACGTTTTGATAGTGTAAGTATCTTGTTTTGTATTACCTGTAGTTTTTAACCTAGTGGTTTATGTGATTTCCACTAATCTATTAAAATTTATACCCTAACAGAAAAGTGCGGTATCATCGGCATATAAGAAGATTTCACTGTCGAATCCCGTGAATAGTGGTCCCAGCATTGTTCCCTGTGGAACTCCATAGTTAATCGGAAGTTGATTGCGATATTCATTGTATTCGCTAGCGAATTGCTTTCTTTTGCTAAGATTTGATTTGAATTGATTAAAAACAGGGTTAACTACTCCAATTTTATTAAGTTTCAAGACTTACATAACAAAGGCTTTTTGAAGGTCAGCTAGAACAGATAAAATTAAATTCCATCCCTCGAATAACCTGCTCCAAAGTTTACTAATTAAGCCAACAAGTGTGGTTGATTTTTTTATGGCATTTTGTTTTTTTTAGATATATTTTTGAACAGAAAATTGTTTACTCCTTTCCACGTAATTTACTTTTAGATAAGGTTAGTAAGATTGAAATGAGCCGTAGTTTCAGATATTGGTTTTCGATCCACCTTTTGAGAATTATATTTACCTTGGAAATTTTACAATTACGTATCTGGAAAAGTTCCCTATTTAAAACACTAATATATTTTTTAAATTAACCAATTGTTGTGTGGAACGATTTTACAATATCAAACATTTTGGTTGTATCGAAACCAGCACTCAAATGTATTTGTTATTAAGGGTTTGTCGGTATTTATTTATAACTCCATAGTAGGTTGAAAATATAACAATTCAATGCTTGATGTGGTCCCACTGGCTACGGACTATGCGACACTAATGCGGCGCCCTAAATAAAACAACCTTCTAACGAAACACATATTTTTCGTGCACATTCAAGAAAAATCAGATATTTCTTCTCAGTAAATAATTTAAAATAACCCGTTATCTTGAATCATATTTTTGGAGGTTAAGTTAACTGTCAAAATGTCCGGCTGTCTAATAATCTGACATTCAAATACTCAAGTGACATCTAACGGTGTTGATTATAAGCATCTATTATTATAGCAGGCGTCTAGAGATAAATACGAAACGATGAGTTGTCTGCGTTTATTTTAGAAATTACACTCTGTGTAATTTTTTTTGTTTAAATTTAAGAATATTTTGTCGACTAATCTGTGGAAAATTAGATGATATGTGGGTGTAAAAGCATATTCTCAAAATACTTTGTAAATATTATTTAATATTTTTTTTTTATTTCCACAAAATGTTGCGGTAAAATATATAACAACGTTACCAGAAGACCAGAGGCTGTACGTATTATGAATCTGTTATAATTAATGAATTGGTGGCATGTACGGTATTCTACTCGTATATTATAACATTTTAGGCGGGTTAACCAATTTAGCCCAACACTGTACGAGAACGTAGTTCCCACATAAAGAGCATATTTTGTGTATATTTTTTTTATAAGGGTAGAATTTTTTTTACATTAGCTTCACTCAGGAGTTCCCGAGGAAAATAATTTCCCTGAAGGCCTTTAGGGATGCTGTGTGGAGGGTCTTTTTTAGGAAAGGAAGGAATGGATGTTCTGGGAAGAAAAAATATGTTAGGGGTGGTAATCTGTATGTATGTAGGAATGTATTCAAGAGTGACGGACGTATGAATCCATCCCTCCCACTGCGGTGCAAAGTGATGTTCCGGGAGAGTCCTGCTGGAGAGGTCTAAACGTCTCCATCAACCAGTCTCTCACGGTTTGGTCTGCAACGCCAAGATTCGGACATAACTCACCCCTGTTAACCCGGGCACCCCTTTTAAGTCACCAACCGAAGCGAACCACTTGGGGTGACCTATGTCAGAGGTGTTGGTAATCCAATAAATGCGTCCCGGGCGTCTGTACTCATACCCGCATTCCAAACCGCAACCAAGCCAAAATAAAATAGACTCCACACAGAAGATTCCACGAAAATTTCACTTTTAAAATGTTCACGGTGACGAGGAACAAAACTACTAAATTCGTATTAATTTTTAATTAGGCAGTAAGTTGGAACTCTATTCATAACAGTTCTTATTGCTTATCTAATTTCTAATCTTGTCTCAATCACACTCATCTGGTACACTGACTCTACTCAAGATGTTACTCAAATCGATGAATGACGTCTCCCACTTCTACCATCCGCTTGCATTTCGTATATTTTCCTAGATTATATTAAATTTTCTCTGTCTCTCTGCTTACTCTATGTATCTATACCATCAACGATATTGCGGAAGACACCGAAATCGCGACTTTAAAAATCATTATGGATCTCGGTCTTTTAATACGATCATTCATAGCATTACCATTTATACACTTCAGTGATCTCATTTCAACTGTGATATTAATATGGACCTGGTTGCAAACATTCTAATTTAATTTAATTTATTGATTATATCTTGGAGGAAGTTTCCTGACATATTTTTTCCATTATATTATTTTTAATATAAATTTTATTTATAAGATTTGATTCCACAGAAAGATAATTTTCTACAAGGCCTGTGTCATCTTCGGGAATAATGTGTGGATGATCTTTTTGAGGAGATGTAGTAGTGAACACGGGTCTCGAAGAGAGCCATTCTTGAGAGTGGATCTCAGGTATGGGGGTATGAGGACACCGTATGTGTTAGAAAATTTTTCGAGAAAATTCAAAAGAATTTTTACTATACCTCTGCATAAAAGTGCTCGGTTTTTACCCATAGCTGTTTCCACGTTTTTCTCAGGAATGCTGGGTATCTGCAGCCTTACTTTTAGGTGGGACGTCGCATTACTGCAGATGACTTATAATATTGCACGGTTTCTTGTCAACACCAGACATTCTGGCTCAAATAGGATTCTATGACCCGGATAATGTCATGCGAGGCCACCAACACAGGCTTCTGATTCTTCACGGGTGCTGAAAATCAATGGGACGACTTACTAGGTTAATTAAGAGGGCATTACCAGAGAAAGCCGGAAATACGTCATTTTCAAAAAAGTTTTTAGACGTATTGACTCTTTTCCACAAAAAATTATAAATGGATTTCGAAAGATTGTTCTTTTATCTAGCATAGTTATGTAATAAATTTAAGATTTTTTTTTAAATTTTTAGTATAATAAGGTTATTCCATAGGTCGTTGGCAGATTTGTTAAATTTTCAAAAAAGTTTTTGTATTATACCACACCCATTTCAAATAATGTAATCATGCAGTAAAATAAATCAATACATTATCTAGCAAAGTTATGTATTAGAATTTTAATTTTAGTTTCAATAAAATCATTAAAAAATATGTACGTACATGTGTTCCTTGACGAAAATTGGTCCATTTGTGTATTTATTTGCGCACTTACAAACTAATATATTTCAGATTTTTTTAACATTCTTATTAAATTTAGACATTATTAAAAAATGATAAATATTTTTAATTAAAAAATAACTACAAAAAGTACACTATTTTAATAGTTTTATCATCACGCCTTTCAGCATTTTTGGATGAAGGTATAAATTAATGCTTATTTGGATTGAAATAAATTCGATATTGAGTTATAAATTAAAAAAGCTGGTACGGAGAATAATCAATCTTTCTCATTGTAACCGCCCTGCACGATCGGAAGAACAACTTTCGACGAAATGTGGATTTTCGTCCGCTGGCTGGTTAAACGCTCTTAACTGCCTTGCTGGAAATATGGATATTTTCCACACGTCCTTCAACAAGTAAAATAATGCCTTAACTTTAAAATATACGCACCAACGAGTTTTTGTCCTACACGAAACATTATATATATTTACTAGCTGACCCGACAAACGTTGTTCTGCCATATAAATTATTTCTACTGAATATTTTGGTTGTTAAATAAAAAATAACGAATGTATTGTAAGTGTGTGGGGATGGGATCTATGACAGAAAGAGGAATGGAGCGCTGTAGACGATGACCGCCGATAAAAACAAAAAAAACACCAACTAAAGTAGGAAAATGAAATAAAGGAAATCAATATGAATTTCGAAGAGTAATTGAGTGCACGATATTTTTGACAGTCCGTACCAACACAAATAAGTTCGATGGTTTGCGCACGCGAGAACATAATGCCGAAAAGAAAAATTTGTCAAAAAAAATAATAAAAATTTCTGGATAGGGACACCCTAATCACCTAGCGGTATGAATCATACTTTAAAACCTATTGCCAACCAAATATGCACAAAAAATTTCATAAAAATCGGTAAAGCCGTTTCGGAGGAGTGCGACCACAAACACCGTGACACGAGATTTTTATATATAAGATTTTTATATATATCCTTTTTGTTCTACATGTAAACTTATATATGTAAACTTATATATTTATAAGACCTTGTTTTTTTAATTTGTTTTACACGTAATCTTGTAAATTTATTACCAAGATCTTTTTGTTTTATTAGCCCTTTTTGTCCTACATGTAGCCTTATATATTTATTAGACCCTTTTGTCCACTAGATACATGTAACCTTGTATGTATATATTTATTAGACATTTTTGTCAGTGACCGGCCAACTCAGAATGAAACCAACTTATAGCCACCACAGAAAGGTCATTAAGAGTGATGATAAAAATATATATATAAAAATTGGTTAAGGGCCCGCAACCCGGATTTGTACCGATTTATTACATATTTCCCTTAAACACGGCAAATTTTAAAGCTCTTAAAAAAATATATGTTATTCTTGAAGATAATATATAGATTTTGCCAGCGCCGAAACGCAAATTATATACAATTCCCTCGATAGAAAAAAATCGCAAAATATGCTCCAAAAATTATTATTAACACGTTTGTTTCAGTTATTTTACAAGTTATATGTATGAAAAAAATCACAGTATTTTTGCTCTATTTTAAACGAGTCGTGTTTTATTAAACATTTTCGCAATTTTCGCATGGATTTTGTCACTGTAAATGTTAGCGCTCTCCTCTAACATTCGTAATTTCGTATCTCTCCATCTTCTTCTTTTCGGGCCCGGTTGCAGAGCCTTAAATAGATTAAAAAGTAAGGTCAGGGTTACTGGCTATTTTAAAATATTTTTTTCATAGCTTTTAATGACCTTTCTGAGGTGGTTCTGAGATGGTTTCATTTTGAGTTGGCATGGAAACATTTTGGTCCTACATTTAACCGTATATATTTATTAGACCCTTTTGTCCTACAGTTAACATTATATATTTATCAGCCAAATTATTTTTTTTTGTAAATCATAAACTGTTTTTCGAAATTAATAAAATCTCTTGTAAAAAGATTTACCTAATACACTAAAAAATAAAAAAAAATTATTATTGTCCAAAGTTATATTGTAATGCATTTTTTTACATTATCTCCTCACAGTAGGCCCGAACAAAGAAGGGAGTGAACTTAGGTCTTAAAGAGACCCATGTTGTAGGAGGAGAAAACACAGAGTCTGGCAAATCATTCCACAGCCATAGTGTGCAACGTGTACCGATGCCGAAGGAATCAACGACGCACAATTCCTCGGAGCATCGTCCATTGAAACACCAGTAGAACAACGACGGCATTCCCAGCCGACGCCTGTGCTATAAAAAATGCAATATATCAGTAAATATCATTATCACCTCACATCAGGACTCCACTGTACATAGCGTGAAATGTCGTCATCGCTTCAATCAATTAACAATTGCATTCTGTACCTACTTCGCTGAATGAAATTCCTGCCTTCACCCTTGAGCGAACGTCTTTACCAGCAATTCCATCTCTGCGAACATGCTTCCCAAATTCTCAATCTCAAACCCTTTATTCAAGTATTCACCGTTGTAGGATCAATCTCAAATCAAAACCAGTGGTCGCAAACTGCGGCTCGCGAGATACTTGAGGCTCTTTAGCTACTCGAATGCGGCGGTTTTATTTTACTAATGACTGTTTATTAGTAGAGGCAATACTTGCGCCTCAAGACATTTCCCAGTTTTCAGTAGCTTTATTTTTTTTCTTCAAAACTGTTAGCAATTTGTATTATAAAATGACTTATGAGCTCAGATAAATGATCTTTTGTAATTTGATTTTTTATTTGCTACTTTTTTGTATATTGTGAAATAAACGGAATTGCGTTGATTATATAATGTCTAGATAGAGCGTTGCGCTGTAATTCCTACAAAAACAACAGGCCAGATTTGAAACATTGAGTTTTTCAAATCTGGCATGTTTTCCAAGTCATAAACACAATAAAATAACAACAGAAATACTTAGTTTACTTAAATAATAGAACAGTTGCTATAGTCTAGAATATTTTTGTTACCATATTTTTTTCTAGATTATGTGCTTTCATCCTGAGTAGGTAAAACCTATTTTAGAGTCAACAATTTTTTTATATACATAGATGGTGACAAAATATTCACAAAAGGACTACTGGAATAAAATGAATGGCTTATAAGTAACGTGCCAGAATATTTTTCCTGATTTTTACCTACACGATTCCGCTAACCACGATAAAACAATATTTTATTGTAAAAAAGATATATTATTTATGCGGCATTTTCCCGCAAATCGCGGTTAAGGGTGTGTCCCCTCGTTCGTACCCAATTTACTGCGTGGCACTAAAATATTAATTAACCGATAAAAATCCTCAATATTAATATATTCTACATAAGCTGTACATAAGAATACCGTAGATTGTTTCTCTGGACATGTCCATAATTAACCGATAAAAATCCTCAATATTAATATATTTTACATAAGCTGTACATAAGAATACTGTAGATTGTTTCTCTGGACATGTCCAGAGGAACAAGCAAAAACATGTCTAGATGAACACGGAGTGGTCATTTTTTTAAAGTTTTTCATTAAGTCTCTCATTTTGGAGTTTAGTTATTAGAAAGATAAATATCCTCACGGTTTCTCGAAAAAACATGCATTCTAAAGTAGAATTTAAATAATACAGACTTTTCAGTGTTCACAAAATAAAGTCACTCAATAACAACCAAAAAAATCTTTTTCGATGAAAAAAATACAATCATCGTCCCTCACTTTAGCTTTGACAGAAGAGAATGGAGATTAAAGATGAGCGTCCATCTGACCGCGCCGGCCGCAATGCACGCACGGCACGCAACGGATTTTTCTATATTTTTATATGAATTAGTACAGCACTGCGTCCACTATCGACAAATGCCGGCGGATTTTTCTGTATACATATGTAGAAAAATCCGTTGCGTGCCGTGCGTACATTCCAACCGGCGCGGATAGGTGAACGTTCACCTTAAATCAGTGTTATCAACTTTAAAATGCTCATTTGTTGACGGTACTTAATTAATACAAACATCGATAATTTAGGAAATAACACTACTGTCCAGAGGAACAATCGTCCAGAGGAACACGTATTGCCCGAAGTATTTCATAATATAAAAACATTTTTCTCTCGATTATAAAAATGTGATAAAATTCCTGTGAAAACAGTACTGATCTCGTTCACCAGGAGGCGCTTTCGGCGGTTCCTCTGGTACTCTTTTACCACCGAAATTTCCCATCAATCCTTATCTATGGGTAGGCGTTTGGAATTGTATTTTTCTAATATTTGGACGTCATACATTTTTTATATTCGTGAGTGCGTAGTTTGCTTTTTTTATGCTATATTTTGACAAATTGATGTTATTTTCGAGTGTTCATAAGTACTTCGATTTGTAATACGTCTTTTTGTTAAAGAATTATATTTTTTTATATATGAATACCGCACAAGAGTTCCAACTGCTCCCAACCGCCTGGAGCCACTGAGTGGCATTTCCATTTGGGGTATGTTGTGAGGCTTAAGAAAGAAGAAGAAGATGAAGAGATACGAAATTACGAATGTTAGAGGAGAGCGCTAACATTTACAGCGACAAAATCGATGCGAAAATGTTTTATAAAACACAACTCGTTCAAAATAGAGCAAAAATCTCGCGGGGGGCATCTTAAGAAACATTGTGAATTTTTTCACAAATATAATTTACAAGATAATAGAAACAGACTTGTTTTTAATAATTTTTGGAGCATACTTTGCGATTTTTTTCTATCGAGGGAATTTAATATAATTTGGGTCTCGGCGTGGGCAGTATCTAGACATTATCTTCAAAAGTAACATATATTATTTTAAGAGCTTAAAAACTTCAAATGTTTCAGGGAGATGTGTAAGAAATCAGTAGAAATGCGGGTAGTGGCAGGGGACGGAGATGGGGAAGAGGAAGGTGGGGAAGAGGAAGGTGGGGAATTACCTGGCTATTCAGACCTAGTCACCAAATACGGCTAAAGCCATTTCAAGCAACATTTTAATTCTGAAATGTGGTCTTATACCAGGGCAATAATGAGAGTATCATACACTCAAGAACGTGTCGCAAATATGCCTTGTGTTTTTTTTTTAATTCGTTAAATTGTGAAATAACACAATTCAAGAAAATAAAATTCACTTGCGCCCCGGGATATAAACCCGCGACTTCCGGATCGCTAGCCGAGTATCTAATTCGAAAACAACGAAGACCGTCAAATATTACCTACTGATAATTTTATATTATTTTCATACAAATAACATTTTTAATAATACAATAACACAAAGAAAGTATTATCGTAGTTTTATTCGGTATTACTAGTTTTTACCGACTACTAAAAACAGGGTTATCGCCAAGAAATTTGGCTCTTGAAAGAAATCTAAATCCTTGCTGATATGTGACTCTTTTGACAAGTGAATTTGCCGACCGCTGTCCTACACAATGACGATATCCGTTTTATCAATAGTCGTATAGCTAACATACCAACGCCTCAGGGATTTTCCAAAGCTGTAACTATGTTATACAGCTGATAAAGGGTTAAATTATAAGACATTATTAACGAGAGTTCCTGTTTTGTATAACAAGCGATGAATAATCCGCACACGTGATAATTTCTATAGAGTCTTGTCAATGCTACATACAATAAGGTAGGTACTATCGACCTGATAATACTCAACATGGGTGCCATTCCTCATAATAGAGGCTGTACACAGTACAGGTTGTGTTTTACAAACAAAGTGCGTGTTACGTAATAAACGCTTATTTATGGAACAGCGTCTCTAGTTACTTCAATACAATTTGAGAAGATCAAACTTGTCTACTGGAAAATTATTTCATTTAAACCAAACTTAATGACATACAGGGCCTTACTAAAATTTAATTTTTTTTAAATTTTACACAACTGATGAACTAGTGAAAAATGGTTGTTTAACGGTTGCGTATAATTTAAAACACGTTTATTAGTAAGGGGCAAGAAAATGTGGATGACCAATAACGAGACCGGTAAAAATTATCGCATTTCACAACGTATACTTATTTATTTTATTTTAAATGCACATTTAGAGTAATACATAAAAATAATAAAAACACGTTTTATTTTATTAAGTAATAATAGCGTTTTTGAATTGTTGAATATTTAGTTGAAAAATACCTATATCAGGGGACAGGTAATTTAGTAACAGAATCATTTTTCATTTAATTGGTTTTTGTTAATGGTAAGTTCATTCTGCATCTCTGAACAACAAAAGTTATATCTGCGGGCTCTTATGAAGATGTCGGGGACATAAAACTCAATTTTTTGTATTATATCGGGAATACAGATGATACCGTTTAGAAGTTTATATGCAAAGCAGTATTCCTTTTATCGGCGAGGCTATTAATACCCAGCACGCCGGACAAAAAGGCTAATGGATACAACCAGGGATAATATCCGTAGTCTCTAAGATATAAATATCTCAGAAACTTCTTTTGTACTTTTTCAATCATTTGAGAGTAAGTTAAATCCACTGGTACCGACATGACGGAACCACTTTCCAAAATGCTACCTAGGTACTAAACTATATATCGCTTGTTACCAACTCGTTCAGCTCCACGGGTACTGCAGCGCTTCGAAAATATCTCTACCGCAAAGAAGAATACGAGATGCGCGAAGCGGACGTGTTTCATCATTGAAAAGTCGGTCTGTACTTCAAAATCAAACATTAACACGTAACAGTGCAAGAGAGGCAGAATACGAAAAAAATATAAATAATATGTAGATACCAATTTCTGATAATATCAATGTGGATTTAAATGTATTTTTTTAGAGGTATTGGTGTTTCTCAGTATGTCTGTTTTCTGCACTGTTTTGAGAAATAGTCACATTAAAAATATTTTGAGTGCCGCGGGCGCTTTCTGCAAATTTTTAAATGGTTTTTTCGCGATCAACAAATAATTCGGAAGGCGATTACTATGAATTTTTGTATGAAATCGGCCTGAATTGTTTTAGTAGAAAATAGAACTCACCTCATTCCGTTGGATGACAACACTATCTTAGATTTGCCAAAATTGTGGACTGGCTGGTTTCTGCGTAAATACATTCATTTGAAGGTGTGTGTCTAACATCTTTTCAGTGCTCTAGAGCTAGAGAGACAAAAAGTAATTGCAAACTGAACCTACCCAATGTACAAATGTTCATTTAAAAAAAGTTATTTTTAAATTCTAAGAGCGATAAAAGGGTGGCAAATGGCTTCAAAATACCGGGTTTAAAATTTTTCAAATTTCTGATACGATCTTCTTCCTCCGGATTCACTTCAAAATTTTGAAAATTTTCATTTTAAGGGGTTAATTCTAGTGTATATAAAAGTTTCTATGAATCCCCTAAACCATATATTTTTTACGAAATCATTTACAAAAAGTGCCAAGATTGAGTCTCGTAAAATAATGCCGAAATTTGAGAGTAAGAAGGATTTTGCTGATATTTGAATACACTGCCATGAGATAATTTGAATTATATTCATGTGTTTTTTTAATAAATAAATCAAAATATTTCGTTTTTTATTAAATATAGTTAATTTTAAATGGTTTATCGAATTTTTTTTTAAGATTTAACCAGGGTGGGTTTTTCTCCAATGTGTGAAATTTCAAAGTCAATCCGGAGGAAGAAGATGATATCAAAATATTATTAAAAAAAAATCTTGATTTTATATCTCCATTTCACACCCTTTTATCACTGTTAGTCAAATCAAAACAATTATTAATGGTTTTTGTGTTTAATTCGTAGAACTCCATTTTAATTTTTAGAAATTTAATTAAAATTAAATTTGATAATGTTATTATCGAGTTCTGCAAGTTTTTTGGTTAGTGCTTTAGTTACAGCTGTTTCGACTTGTAAGGCCATTTTCAAACTGTGGTGAAGCCACGTACGGACGACTTATTTATAAGATTTTAAATGTCAATTTTTGAAGGTGTCTAAGTTGATTTATTACCTGTTAAACCAATTTGCAGAGACACTAATTGAGAGAGTGCTAATGTGGGATTCGGAGTATTTCCCTTTGATTTGCCTTGCACTAAGTGTAAGGGTTTTCTTAATTGATTTAGAATGACGTCATTCTAAATCAATGTCAACGTCACAGTTTGAAAATGGCCTTACAAGTCGAAACAGCTGTAACAAAAACACTCACCAAAAAACTTGCAGAACTCGATAATAACATTATCAAATTTAATTTTAATTAAATTTCTAAAAATCAAAACAAGATTATTTTTTCCCATTCAGTCGTGACCCACCCTAATACATTAAGATATCTGGATAACTTACAATCCGTAGGTTTTCTTTGAAAATTGATGACTCAGAACCATACTTGTCACACGCAATGCAATCCTTCGCAACGCTGAATCTGCGTTGTCCAGATCGTCGTGTACGAGTGAAAGAAATATGACCTTCTAACAAGTTGAATTGTAAGGTTATCTTTGTTTTGGCGTTTAGTGTCCGATGGTATTTATTTCTTGTTTTGTTGTATAACGGAAGATGAACAACTAATAGATTTAGTGAAACGTCACAAAGTTATTTATAAAGTCAGTTGAATATCGCAATTCTTCGTTGCGTGCGTAGGATAACAGAGTGCACGTACATATAATAACGTATTGAAGCATGCGTTGCGTGTGTTCTTGCCTAAAGCATTATTTCATAGACAGGAGATCACATAATATCCTCCGTTAATTTATATACGATAATATTAATACTTGCGTATTTACATTTTTTTGTTTTGTTTCTAGTGTCTCCTAATTCGTGTCTTGTTCTCGTTTTTGGAAAGCGTTGAATTGCCTTTCATATTTACTGTAATATATTTGTTTAGTTCTTTAATCACTTTATTTGTATTCAAAAAGGACAACAATCCACAATTGGCCAAACAGACACATCGGAAGCAAATTACAGGATGTTTGCCAAGTAAATATTTACTACAAAAATTAACAATGATAATCCGTAATTATTATGCTTGGAAATGTTCCAATTACGTTTTTGTGGTAATAATTATAAACAAAATTCGTAATAACTATAATAATGCTAATATAGAAGCAATATTTTGTAAAAAGTAAACCATCATTTTTCATAAACAACAAGAATTGTTATCAGAAACTATTTAAATAACATTTTTATTAACGACGTTTTTCCACCATATCTTTTTGTTTTGTTTTTTTTTCGTTACCTCCACACAGAAGGCCCACGAAAAAAATAATATTCATAATTAGAGATGCCGTTTGGAAGGCCTTTTTAAGCAATGAAGGAGAGAAAGTTCTGAGATGCAAAATTCGAGTTCAGTTTACACACGGTAGAAGCGAAACTTTACCAAAACAATCTCCACCAATAAGTAATTTCCTCTTCATATTCAACCAATAGGAGCCTTTAAAAGTGACATCATATTCAAAGCGGTCAATGAGCGCATTTGAGGCGTCGCAGATGCAGTAACCGTCATTTCCGTCTCATCCGAAATCCAAATCATAGCGGGGCTATAGAAGTTTCACTTCAAAAAGGAATTATGGTTGGGTAGGAAGGACGGTCGTATAAATTCATTCCTCCCGCCGCGGCGCAAGACCACGAGTCGAGAGAGATTCTAGCTGGAGATGTCAAAGAGTCTCCCCTAAGCCGCCTCTCCTGATCCGGCCCGCCACGCAGCTGGTGGGCAGCCGCATCCGCCGCCAAGACATAAACACATCTCACCCGTTAAACCCGGGCACGACTGCTAAGCTACCAAACGTAGCCAACCATTGAGTTGACCTATGACAGAGATGACCTGTGACGGAGGTGTTGGTTTTCTAATAAATGGCTCCCAGGGCGGCGGTACTCATACGCGCCTCCCAAATTGTTTCAATTTTTGTGTTAATTTTAACATGATTATTACAATACCCCTATTAATTATTTAGTTTGTTTCCACAAAGCAGAACGTTTCTTTTAAAATGAAAAGGCATCATCATCTGTAAACTTTTGTTATTGGGTTGTATCCTAATTATTATAATTTATTGTTTTCTTGCGTGTAATGTTATTAACCTGTAAATTTTCCTAATAAAGTAAAAATAAAATTGTAGATACAAATTTTTTTTCTCCATTTTTGTTTATCATTAATTTTTTTAATATTTTTAAAGCTTTTACTTTATAATAGTTTTACAGGGAGGTCGTATGTAACGTCAACGTTCTTGCAACTTCCATCGTTTTCGATTTCATACAAGACGTGTGAGAAGGAAGATTTTTATGAATGCATTTTAGGATGACGTCACACACGACGTCATCCTCTCCCATGCACTTTTTTTAATTTCCAGCTTCGCACCTTAGAAATAGATATCGCTTTGTGTTTAATATTCTAAAATAAACTGATCGTTAATATAACTAAATGGTAAATGGATATATGTGAAGATTTTAGATATTATAATTGCTTAAAACATGTACGTACCGAGTGGTTAATAATAGAACAGGGAAATGGCCTATCAGAGAAGGTCGGCAGTTCGCCTTGAACACAATTGGGGAACCATTTGAAGCGAAGAAAAATTCACACGGTTTTTCATGATTGTGTAGAAAATGTATCCAATTCGTAGCTATCAATAGGTAAACCATTGAGTTGAATGACATTCATAATATAGGGATGTCGAAAGTGAAAAAAAATATCGATATATCGATGTATCGATATTTATTAAAATATCAATATCGACGTCGATATATCGAGCAAAAAATATCGATATATCGATATATCAGTCAAATTTTCAACAGATTTTGCGTTTTTAAAATAATAGTGTATTCAGCTCAATATTATCAATAGTAATTTTTACACACAATGTGCTTTTTTTAATGTACAAAAATCTCAATAAAAATTAAGGTATTTTTATCAGTATTCATTTTTATTCGGTAATAATTATAAAAATATCAAAAACTAAAAAGCTGTCTTCTAACTTATATGTAAACTGAGACGCATACAAAGTATGTGTATGTATGCGTGTCACTAACATTCTATTGGAGTATTAATCTCTCAAAAAGGACTGTTTAGAACAAGGTATAGTCAATAATCGTAGACAATTGGGAACCAACACATAGGGGGTTAAAAAAAAAATTTCGAAAAATAGCATACATTTCTATGCATGTACCATACATTACATGTGTACATGAGATAGTATTAGTGATAACAAATACTAATGCAAAGACGATAGATTTTTAAGCTATTAATAGTTAAAATTTCAACCGCCAGATGTCATGACCCAATACATTTACTTTTTCCGTTCGTTCCTATACGGTTTTCGATTCTAGTGACTTTAAAAACATAAAATAAAAAATATCGTTTTTGATACAATTTTCGATATTGGATATTTTTTATCGATATATCGGATCAAATTATATCGGCTAAAAATGTCGATAAATTGAATAAAAAAATCGGTATATCGATATATCGATACTTTTTCAACAAGCCTATCACAATAGTAATTAGTTAGTGGTAGTTACAAGCAGGTGTCAGCCGAGTCACGACATTATTTTCAAAAATGTAACGTTTATATATTTATAATTGTGTCCTTCCCTGGAATAATGTTATATCCAAAAATATTCATATATTAAGAAAAATGAAAAAAAAAAACAAAACTAATTATGTTTCATTACAAATTATATGGCCTCCGTGGTCCCGATGTAAGACTCTCGACTCATAACCCGAAGGTCGCGGGTTCGAACCCGGCGTGCATAAATAAATTTTATTTGATTAATTTGTGGTATTTCACAATTAATTTATTGAAAATAATATATGGTATATTTGCGACACGTTCCAGAGTGTGAGATACTTTCAGTATCGACCTGGTGTAAGACAACTATTCAGAATTGAAACCTCGCGTCGCTTGAAATGTCTTTAGCTGTATTTGGTGACCAGATCTGAATAGCCAGGTACTTCTCCACCTTCCTCTTCGCATCTCCTTTCCCTCACAACATACCCCAATTGGGGATGCCATAGTCTCACTGGCTCCAAACGGGAGCAGAGAGGGACTCTTGTGCAATATTCATATAAAATATATAAATAATTTAAACAAAATAAACATATAATTATTTCTCAAGGAGAAGCGGCGAAAATATAAATTTATTGAATTAGTTAGAAAATACCATGTTTGAAAATTTCACAAACAACGTTATTTTTAACCTGCTTCGCTTAATAGTGTGCCTTATAAAAAGCGAAATGCACTTCCAACGTAAATTCACATATATCATTGAGGTGTATGAGCTTAGCAGCTAATAAAAACATGAATAAATCAAACGATTTACATTCGAGATATTGTCATGAGATGAACTTACAAAATTATTCCACAAACCTTCTTCTACAAGTAAAAAGCAGGCTTAATAATATTTTTTCTGCGCAACTTACTAGTACTTGATAAAATATCTTCAAACATAAAAAAAATTATAACTCCCCACCAACATGGCTTTTGTTCAAATAAATCAAATTTAACTAATTTACTAATATACGATAACTTTATATTTAAATCCTTGGCAAATAGATGCCAGGTAGACTCAGTATACACTGACTTCAGCAAGGCATTTGACAAGGTGGGTCATAAAATATTAATAAATAAATTAGCAAAACTTGTAATTTACGGTAATTTACTAAATTGGTTTGCTAGTTATTTGTTCGAAAGAATTCTTAGTGTAAAAATAAATGGTGCAAATTCATGCGAATTTATGGCGACAAGTGGAGTGCCGCAAGGCTCTGATTTAGGGCCCATTTTGTTTATAATATTCATAAATGATATTGTTTATGTATTTACTGATATAAACGTTCTACTGTTTGCAGATAACATGAAACTATATAAAGAAATTAACAACATTAATGATTGCATTATACTACAAACTAACTTGAGATATCTTTTTGAATGGTGCTCTGTCAACAAACTAGCATTGAACATAAATAAATGTCAGTTCATCCATTTTTTCAAAAATAAATAATCCTATATTATTTCAGTATTCATTAAATGATGAAAATTCAAATTGTGTTAGTGAAATTATTGATCTAGGCATTGTATTCGACAGTAAACTCACCTTTGTATGTCATATTAATAATATTATCAATAAGGCTCTTAAGACTCTTGGTTTTGTGTTGAGAGCTGTAGAAGATTTCAATAATTTGGGCACATTTATCATGTTATATAAAATCCTTGTCAGATGCCAACTTGAGTATAACTCTACATTATGGTCTCCCTTTTAGAATATTCATTCAGACAACATTGAAAAGATTCAACGTAAGTTTCTAAGGTTTATTAACTATAAATTGCATATTCCTATACAAAACATTGATTACAATTACCTCCTGGATAAAATATCACTATTGAAACTTTCGGAAAGAAGAATTAGCACAGATTTGATACCATTACATAAAATACTGCATTACAAGATCCACTGTCCTGAATTACTTCAATTTATCAATATCCATGTTCCCAAAAAATCATGCCGACATTTATTACCCTTTTACTTCAATAACACCAAGACACTAGCTTATCAAAATTCTCCTATTCCGAGACTTCACAGTCTCGGAAATAAATATTCTAATTTGGGCGATATATTTCATATTAAAACTAATCGGTATAAATATTGTATATTTTCTCACCTTTATTCTTTAAGACACAAATAGACCTATGTACCTACCAAATAACTTCTGTGCTACTACTGTATTGTTTGGAAGAATCTCTTAAATTCAATTATATGCATGAGGATTCTTAGTTTCTGTTTATATATTTATCTATGTATTTTGTTTTGTGTTTTGTTTTGTGCTTTGTTGCAACGTTTTTTGTCATTATCTTTATATTTTCTTTATTGTTTAAATTTTTAAGTATTTACTTTGATTCAAATAGTTTGTAAAAATTTTATAAGAAAAGCCCACTAGGGCGTGTAATAAATAAATAAATAAATAAATTCTACGTCAGCTTCTTAGTTTTATTTTTTTTACCTCTATCCTATTAATTCCGTGATTTTGATTAACAACAATTTATATACAACGTTCTTCAACAAATCAATATATTTGAAGTGCTGCCACAATGCTGCTTTAAGATATGCATAATAAATAATAACATCCGCAGTATTGTTCCATCAACTACTTTACATTGATAGTTTTGTTGGATACAACTTTATTCCGGGACCGGGACTAAATTGCAAATAATCTCATTAGTTTGGACATGTTGAATCTATAAGCGGCAAGCGAATGAGGAAAAAGCCCAATAAGAACGTGGCACGATGAATTTATTGATTCAAACATTAAAATGAACTTTAATACATTGTATTGAGTATTGGAAACACACTGTATTTCTTGGAAACATTATATGTTATAATATCTCACTGGCTCCATGTTAGATAGATGAGTTAGTAAAAGCTTCCATGATTCGCACATAGAGGGCAGTGCTAAGAGCTTTCCAGTAAGTCCGCAAGATGGCGGCTTGAGAAGTTTTGTGGTAGTGCTCCAGGGGGCCGAAGGGCGACGTGAAGGAGCTCTCACAAACCCGGCGTAGATCAAATCTAATTCAGCTGGCTTCTAGTTAAGTCGACTATTCGCAGTCACAACTTGTAATACGCGAAGTATTAAGAGGGCATTACCAGAGAAAACCGGAAATACGTCATTTTCAAAAAAGCTTTTAGACGTATTGACTCTTTTCCACAAAAAATTATAAACGGATTTCGAAAGATTTTTCCTTTATCTAACATTCGTATGTAATAAATTTTGAGAAATTTTTTTAATTTTTAGTATAATAAGGTTTTTCCATAGATCGTTGGCAGATTTGTTCAATTATCAAAAAAGTTTTTGTATTATACCACACCCATTTCAAATAATAAAATCATGCAGTAAAATAAATCAATACATTATCTAGCAAACGTATGTTTTAGAATTTTAATTTTAGTTTCAATAAAATCATTAAAAAATATGTACATACATGTGTTTCTTGGCGAAAATTGGTCCGTTTGTGTATTTATTTGCGCACTTACAAACTAATATATTTCAGATTTTTTTAACATTCTTATTAAATTTAGACATTATTAAAAAATGATAAATACTTATAATCAAAAAAATAACCACAAAAAGTACATTATTTTAATAGTTTTATCATCACCCCTTTCAGCATTTTTGGATGAAGGTATAAATTAAAGCTAAATTGAATTGAAATAAATTCGATATTGAGTTATAATTTTAAAAGCTGGAACGGAGAATAATTAATCTTTCTCATTGTAACCGCCCTGCACGATCGTAAGAATAACTTTCGACGAAATGTGGATTTTCGTCCGCTGGCTGGTTAAACGCTCTTAATAAACCTTAGATTAACAAAACAACTCTATGTCTTCCCTAAGAGAAATCTCCTTCTGAGGCGTGTTGGAGAAATACTGATTGTGTTAACACAACACTCCAGAAAGGACAGGACTCTTGTGAGGTATACACATAAAAATAATGTAATTTTTATATGCCACACTGCTGATAGCAATAATTGAAAACCTATTACCCATTTAAAAACCTCTTTTTATAACTAAACAACTGCAACTATCAAACCATTAATCAAAATAGAAAATTATGCTGTTTCGAATATAATGTTTGTATCACATTATTATTATAATGGGTACATATTTATCTACAAATGTAATTACACCTTTACAATAATTTTATGTTAAAACATAAAAAAAGAAGGCAAGATAAAAAAACACACATTTTATAAAATAAGTTTGTAGAAGATACAATAAGACAGGCAGATCTAAAACAGATATAACTGCGCATTGCACATGGTATTTATAGACAGGATGAAATTACTCAGGCATAAATTTCACGCACTGTAAGAATTACACACGGATAGAATTACACATGGACGAATTTACATTAATTAGGAAGAATTGAACCTTCTTTATCTATTTTTTTTTTTTGCAATAACTCTGGTTATAATACCTTTTTAACCCTTAATTACTCGCACAAAGAACATTACATAACTGCTCGCATGGGGTCACAGATGACCCCAAATAGTATGAGTAGTTTTTTATATATGTAGCGGCTACTTAACCCGCTCTGCAAAATTTACCGCAGCGCCACTGACCTCCACAGAATGAGCTGGAAGATAAGGCATACCTACCTTAGCGTGGTAGTAACTGGCGCATCGTAAATAAACACCGCCACCTAGGCGAAAGACCTAGAACGTCTGGCTGTACCGTTCAAGTGCCCGCAGAAAGTTCGAGCGATTTCTCACCTTTACGTGAATTCGCCGCATTACCTACCGCGAGAATTAATTACTTGCCACGGGTATATAAGCCGCGCTCGCCGGCTCGGAGTCAGTCAGTACCTCAGTATTCATTCATCGATAAAGGAACTCAGAACGAGCAGTGTCGCGACTAAGTACCTGCCCGCGCGGGGCACGGGCCTCGCGCTGTCAATAGTGAACATCAATTTATCCAGCGTGACACAGGATCATTCCAGCACCTTCGAGGCACTTCTCCAACTACGATCTCGACATGAGATGTCAATCAGCATCCTGCAACGAGCAGCTACCACAACCACCACCGGCAACGCGCCATCATCCAACATCCTGCAACGAGCAGCAACAACAACTGGCAACGCGCCAGCATCCTCATCCTGCAACGAGCAGCAACCTCATCGCCTCTCAAGGTTCCTTCCTGCGTCACGTGTGTGCTCCGACCCACTGGACACACAGCCGCCATATCCCGTCAACACGACGTCGATCGACCGCCTGGACCAAGGTCTCGTCTACACCGCCATGGTGTAGGGTAACACGCCGGCTTCCTGAAGACCCGTGATCTTCACCGCCGTAATGTCCTGACCTTCATCTTCACTCACCACGCAGCAGCATCACTCCACTCCGCTCCCGCTCCGCATCGACCTCCGCTACGTAGCCACAATAAAGACTGACTCACACATCGACTGCACGCCTTTCATTTCTCTCTCGTCTCTACCGATACGGACCGCTCCCTCAACTGGTGACCCCGACGTGATTTGAACACGCAACCTTCTGATGTGAACATGCAGCACGCAACATCCTGACAAGAGTGTTACCACGACGCACCGGTAACACCGCAAAACGAGGGAATCGGTAGAGACGCATCAGCACGGACGCACCGACCAGCAGCATCAACCCGGCTTTCCTGCGACTCCTGGCATCAACTTTCAACCCTGTACTCCGTACACTGGGAAGGGGGTCTGTAGCGGCTACTTAACCCGCTCTGCAAAATTTACCGCAGCGCCACTGACCTCCACAGAATGAGCTGGAAGATAAGGCATACCTACCTTAGCGTGGTAGTAACTGGCGCATCGTAAATAAACACCGCCACCTAGGCGAAAGACCTAGAACGTCTGGCTGTACCGTTCAAGTGCCCGCAGAAAGTTCGAGCGATTTCTCACCTTTACGTGAATTCGCCGCATTACCTACCGCGAGAATTAATTACTTGCCACGGGTATATAAGCCGCGCTCGCCGGCTCGGAGTCAGTCAGTACCTCAGTATTCATTCATCGATAAAGGAACTCAGAACGAGCAGTGTCGCGACTAAGTACCTGCCCGCGCGGGGCACGGGCCTCGCGCTGTCAATAGTGAACATCAATTTATCCAGCGTGACACAGGATCATTCCAGCACCTTCGAGGCACTTCTCCAACTACGATCTCGACATGAGATGTCAATCAGCATCCTGCAACGAGCAGCTACCACAACCACCACCGGCAACGCGCCATCATCCAACATCCTGCAACGAGCAGCAACAACAACTGGCAACGCGCCAGCATCCTCATCCTGCAACGAGCAGCAACCTCATCGCCTCTCAAGGTTCCTTCCTGCGTCACGTGTGTGCTCCGACCCACTGGACACACAGCCGCCATATCCCGTCAACACGACGTCGATCGACCGCCTGGACCAAGGTCTCGTCTACACCGCCATGGTGTAGGGTAACACGCCGGCTTCCTGAAGACCCGTGATCTTCACCGCCGTAATGTCCTGACCTTCATCTTCACTCACCACGCAGCAGCATCACTCCACTCCGCTCCCGCTCCGCATCGACCTCCGCTACGTAGCCACAATAAAGACTGACTCACACATCGACTGCACGCCTTTCATTTCTCTCTCGTCTCTACCGATACGGACCGCTCCCTCAACTGGTGACCCCGACGTGATGCTGCTGGTCGGAGCGTCCGTGCTGATGCGTCTCTACCGATTCCCTCGTTTTGCGGTGTTACCGGTGCGTCGTGGTAACACTCTTGTCAGGATGCTGTATGCTGCGTATGCTCTTGTCAGGATGCTGTATGAAGGTGACGCAAGCCTTGTAAGTCGCGGGATGTTGCTGTTCTGCGGGGCTGAAGGCACGATGGGCCTTGTGGCTGAGACGTGGTGGTGGACCTCGAGGAAGCTGCCCTGGATGCGTAGCGATACCATGCAGGAGCACTGATTACATGTTGAGATGTTGACCGACGATTAATGTGAGACTGAACTGGACTGAACTGCAGCGGGCGAGCGATCGGCTGCTTATATAGCCGCGGTAGAGTAACTACCTCGCGGTAGGTAATACGAGCCACTTCGGCAATTGACGAGAATATTCGGCGCCGTACAGATATTGTACGGTGCTGTCTCGAGACCTTTCTAGGCGGGGCGATATTATTATTGTCGGGCTGGCACGGGAGGCGAGAAAGTACATCGCGGCCAGTATAGGTACGAAGGTACCTAGGCAAGTAGGTTTGCCGATGGGCGCGAATATTAGGAGATGTTTCTCGTATGTTCTTTTGATGGCGATGATAATAATGATGTGTCGCCACATATATATTGAAATATATACGTAAATGAAACTATTTTATTATTAAAGTACTTTTTTTATTCTGTAATATATATAAGCAATAACATGAATTACTAAATAATTATACAAAAACAAGTTAAACTAAAATAATTATCAATAATTAACAATTTGTACTTAGGTATACTGAGATCATAGTTATTTCTCGTATTTTTAGGAACTATCCGAATCACTCTTGTTACACTGATGACAGTATATTTCAGAGTGATCATTGTACACAAATCTTGCATATTTTGTTGGTACTTTGCTATATACTTACCTCTTCCAAAAAAGTTACGTAATTACTCGCACGGGGTCACCGCTCAAGAGTGCAGCGACATCTCCTTCCACTCCCGTGACTTAGTCGCTACTAAAATACAAACTTAGACGCGCATTATGAAGCTAGCGAGGGCGCGGGGGGAATCGGGCCGCGCCAAGTGCTTCATTTTTTAATCCGAAAATGCTTTAATTAAGGGTAAAATGCGAGTAATTAAGGATTAAGGTTATGCATACCAAAGTAATATATCATCGAAGAAAAAGCTAATACCAATAAATCTAAACGAAAATAATGTTTTTTTAAATTTTTATATTAACTCCACACGGGAGGCCCTGAGGAAAATAATTCCCCTCGGGGCCTATATCGTGCTGTAAGGAGGGTCTTTTCAGGAAATGAAGGAGAGGAAGTTCAGGGAAGAAAAAGGGTATAAGGGGTGGGTAGGAATCTGGGAGTCATTGTGTCCAGGAGTGACGAACGTATCAATCCATTCTTCTTGCTGAGAAAGGCCATAAGTACGGCTGGAGAAGTCAAAGGTACTCCAACCTCAACCATTCTCCCCCGATCCGGCCTGCCATGTAGCTGGTGGGCAGACTCATCCGCCGCTAAGACCCGGACAAATCTCACCCCATGAACCCGGGCACCCCTGCTAAGTCACCAAACGTAGCAAACCATTTGAGGTGACCTATGGCAGTGGTGCTGGTTTTCCAATATACGGTTCTCGGGGCGGTTGTGCCATACCCACTTCCCAAATGTGAAAAAGAACAAGACACAGAAATATTAAAAAAAGGTAACGGTTGCAACCGGGACTAGAAGATTTTATCTCTTACCTTACCGGGACAAACGCCTTAATCAACTCGGCCATCGGGACCTCTTTTCGATCTCATTTTACAAATTTAGAATTAACGATATTGTCTTCGACTAATTTTTCTCATATTTAATTTACACCTTGGTGTTCTTAAAAAACTTGTTTTAATAGGTTTATATTTTATATTGACGGAAAAAAAATGTTAGGTTAGGTTTTTTTATGTGCATAATTTTGTTTGGTTCGTGAAATTCTCGCCTGTGTAATTTCTTCAAGTAACAAGTATTTGTATCCCAAACTGATGTTATGTTAAAGTGACTCAGGAACGTTCAGAAATACTCATTATTATTTCTCCCACGATTGCACCAATCACACCTCTGTTTTATTTGTGAATTGTAACGATTTGATTATATGTACGTCTGCTAGACTCCACTTTTCTAAAACTAGATTCGTACTGGTCTGGTTGTTATCAAACACATGATCGTGAGATTACATTTCTCAATTCATTTATAAGAAGGTGATCATTACCAGAGAGTTTTTTCTACTGATTCCCAAGGAGATTCAGTTATACAATTTCACAGTTTTATCCTAAAAGTATTATTTTATTTTATTTTAATGTGAATACTGCTGCACATCACAACTTGCTCCTAACGTTTGTGAGCAGTTGAGATTTTGGAAACCCCAATTGGTACACGCTATGCAGCTGTAGGGAGTAGATAGGGAGCGAAATTGAAGATTTGGACTCAGCTTTAAGATCTAGTACTAAACATGGCATCCATTTCAAGCAATGTCTTTCCACTGCCAAGCGATCTACCACCTTTAACCCAACCTAACCTAACCTAGGCTTGTTGAAAAAGTATCGATATATCGATGTATCGATATTTTTAATTCAATACATCGATATTTTTAGCCGATGTATTTTGATCCGATATATCGATACAAAATATCCAATATCGAAAATTGTATCAAATACGATATTTTTATTTATTTATGTAACTAAAGTCACTAGAATCCAAAACCTTATAGGAACGAACGGAAAAAAGTAACGGTATTGTTGAAATTTTAACTATTAATAGCTTACAAATCTATTGTCTTTGCATTAGTATTTGTGATCACTAATACTATCTCATATGTGTAGGTACATATATAGAAATGTATGCTATTTTTCGTCATTTTTTTCTAAGCCACTCCTATGTGTTGGTTACGAAGTCCTTTTTGACAGATTATTACGCCAATAGAATGTTACTGAAATGCATACAAACTTTGTATGCGTCTCAGTTTACATATAAGTTAGAAGACAGCTTTGTAGTTTTTGATATTTTTGTAATTATTACCTAATAAAATGAATATTGATAAAAATACCCTCATTTTTATTGAGATTTTTTTTCCTTAAAATAATGCATGTTGTGTATAAAAATTATTATGAATATTGAGCTGAATTTACTATTATTTTAAAAACGCTAAATCTGTTGAAATTTTGACCGATATATCGATACATCGATATTTTTTCCTCGATATATCGACGTCGATATTGATATTTTAATAAATATCGATATATCGACATTTTTTTCACTTTCGACATCCCTAACCAAACCTAATTTCATTGACAATGAACCACCGTTTGAAGCAGATCAAACACTGTGTCAATGACATTCGTCGGTAATTTTATGAATGTCTAGATATTGTAAACAGATTATTTAACAAATCACTGAAGACAATATAAGCGACTCTCAAACAAAAAATTGAAACTGAAAAATCAGAAAAAGATTTGTTTGCATCTAGGAATTAAACCCAGGAAAATTGATATATTTATTATATATCCCAGACAAGTAGATAGCATTTAGTTCGGGAAGAATTTTGCAATTTTACATAAAGATAGCAGCCAATGCGATAAGAAAATCACGATAATTTTCGTGGTTATTGGTGAAACTATAATACAGTAGCTCTGTGGTTAAGGCAAATCCCCGGTAAGGTAAAAGTCCTAGGTTCAATTCCTAGATGCGACCGAATCTGTTTTCTGTTTTTTCTCTACCAATTTTTCTTTTAATAGTCGTTAATATTGTCTTCAATGATTAAATATTATAATTTGAGCTTTTACTAAGTTATTAAAAAAAATAATAAAATAAATATTATTTAACTTTGTTTGAACCATTTAATTTGAGTAAAGCCAACCAGTTTCGGAACGACCGTTCCTTCTTCAGGGCAAACGTATACTGATTTAAATACCCCTACCATAAATATTATATACATATTATATAAATTTGTATACCCCTACCATAAATATTATTTGTCGTTTTCCCTAGTTTCTCGCGGTATTATGAATAGTGCTCACCCTATTAATAATTTGCTCCATGGGTAAAGCCTCGATGACATACGGTTAGTTTACAAGCCTATCTGGGAAATTCACTATCTGTTAGTAAACTCGCCCACTGTCATCGTGTCACTTGCTAACTAGCAGCAACTAGCAAATTGTTGACAATCTACGAAAAAAAGTTGAAAGGTCATCAACTTTAATCGCCTACACGCTTGCTGCGCTTGCTCGTGATTGGTTTATTTATGTTTCCAACATGGCTTCCGATAAACAGCTGATTTCGACTGTCAAACATTTGAAGAATTAGATCACGCAGGCGTCGTTATTATTGTTACTGGCGCTAGCAGCGGCCTCAGTTTCCTACGCTTCTGAGCGAGTGGACAGTTTTGTGTCATCATGACAATCTCACTCGCCGATTTACCCGCTTTTAAAACTTAGTAGATAGTAGTTTGTAACTCGCCGTGTGTCATCGAGGCTTAAGGTATATGCAGTACGAGTATATGCACCTCTTTATTCATTCGAGTACAATATATGCTCTCAAGGGCAGGAACAATTATTATTAAATTAGCCAATTTCATACCACAGTTTAAAATGGTTAACCAAAGTGTTTAAATAGTGTATTTTGTAAAAATCTTTGACGTAAAACTACGGCATGAAAATAGCAAGCCATGACATTGGCGTGACTTAACAATGAATTACGAGATGTGACGTTGTATCATGAACAAGCTGTAATACTAAAGAATGGTATGATATTTACTTAACGTTAAAAATCACGAAAACTATAAAGCTAAACGGTACGATGGGGTATTTTTTTTAAGTGAAAACACTGAAAGCATTGTTGTGATTTAAAACTAGATGAAACAAAAAAAAAATCGAGTGCAGTTTACACGTGGTAGAAGCGAAACTTTACCAAAACAATCTCAACCAATACTTGAAAAGTGAGATGATAATCAAAACGACCAATAAGCGCAGACCAGCGTAATTTCTGCTTCATATCTCAACCAATAAGAGCCTTTAAAAGTGACATCATAATCAAAGAGGTCAATGAGTGCAGTTGATGCGTCGCAGGTGTAATAATCGTCATTTCCAAATCCAAATCCAAATCATAGCGGGGCTATTGAAATCAAAATACCGATACTAAAAAGAGACAAACACATATATCTATAGGATTTAGAATGAGATTTTATAATCGGTCTTCTTTTTGTGCGGTGCTTCGTAGCCTCCCCACTCTTGTCTACTTTAGTTTTCTGATGGTTTCAAGTCTTCCGCGAGTGAATTGCTCACTACGTTTTTTTTCCATAATTCCTTTGATAATTATTATCAATGTAACGAAAAGGTATTTTTGAAATGACAGGGACTTTGATTTAATGTTATTAACTTACGAAAATTATCAGAAAAATCGCTATACAAAGGAAAAATATGTGAATTTTTATTAATTTATTATTTATTATTGTTTTATACGAATTTTTTACTCCTCGACAAAAATCAGTCATTTTAAATACATATGGGATTACGTAAGATTTTTAAATATTTATATTGGGGGATAAGTAGGATTTATCGGTCCAGCTAGGATTTCTACCGTACCGAACCCTCTGACATGAACATATCTGGAGTCGGTGAATTATTTTCCCATTTGGTCTTGGTAGGTTGACATGTTGTTCTTGTATCATTTTGTATTTATTATACTTATATAGTACACTTGCATAGCGTTGACTAGACGATCATTTGTGGAAATGTGTGTGAAAGGGTTTAGGGAACGTACCCATACTACGTGACTTTATTTAAATTTACGTGTGTTTTACGAAGGATATTTTAATACAACTGCAAACTCAATTCAGCGACAGATTGGGTAATTTTGAGAAAGTTTCAAGCAAAATGAAAATTTTTGCAAACCCTTTTTCGTGTGATATTGAGGATGTACCGAGTCATTTACAAATGAACGTTATTGATCTCCAATCTAATGATGTTCTCAAAAGCTCTTTCTATGAAATCAATGATCTTGTTAAATTTTATGGCAGTTTGCCATCTGATTTCGAGGAATTGAAGAGGGTTGCCCAGCATTTTATTACATTTTTGGTAGCACTTATTTATGCGAACAAACTTTTTCAATTGTCAATTATAACTAACTAACTAACCATCACGCCGTTTCCGTAGTCAGAGAAGACGGACCGCCGAACAACTCGATCTTGGCACACACTCCTTGCCTCGTTCACATTCATACATCGTCTCTTACATGATCTTCTATTATTCCGACTCTTCACATGGCCCGACTCAAGTATTTGATTCGTGCCATGTCTTCCTCGGGCGTGCCCGATTTTTTCTTCGATTCACATTTGCGTCATATATTCTCCTTATAATTATAGAAAAAATAAATATGCTTCTCTCTCACATATGAGCATTTGAGAGCCATTCTACGAATTATTTCTGCAATTTCTGCAAACACAAATATGAAAGTTAACATACAAGAAATAGCCTCCCAAATGCAACTTCAGACATCACACGGAAACGTGTATAAAATTATTTACCTATTTAGTTTCTTTGTAGTTTTCATTAAATTTCTGAATGAAGTATAATGTAAGTATTCCATGTACGAATTAAATTCTGTACGTTTTAACAAATTTTAATAGCATTTATATTTTTTCTATGGGATATGACCAATTATACGTAGGTATATTGGACTGCTAGGGTTAATATCACAAGTGCGGCCCGCCTTTATTTTATTTTACCAACTTGTGACCCTTTCCTGCCAAAAGGTTATCGACCCCTAGACTAGATGATCATTTGTTTAAAAGTGTGTGGAAGGGTGTAGTTTTTCCTGTGGGGAAGAATTAACCCGGACATAAAGTCGTAAAAAATGAAAGTTCTCAAAATTTGATAATGTTCCTGCCACCTCGGAACAGGCTCAGCCTAGTGTGGAGTGTATAGTATATGTATACCAAAAAATATATTGTACTTAAAACTGTAAAAAATAAGTAATTTTATGTTTATATTAAGAATCTTGGTTAATAAATAATAATAAAATAAGAATATTTATTTAACAAAATTTGCCTCATTTTTGACTAAAAAAGTACCTACGTGTTCGGTGTAGTTTACAAAGGTGTGTTTTTTTATCTAATTATCTATAAAAAAGTATGCGTACATTTGTTTTTTAAGCCTATCTCACTAGGATTTACCTAATAAATGAATGAATATTGTGTATAAATTACACACTTAAGTTCAAAAAGTTAACAAACAGAAAATAATATAAACAATTCAACTTTGTATAAACCACTTATATAATGCGTAAATCCGACCGGTTTCGGAACAAACTTCCTTCTTCAGGGAAAGCTTATACTAATTTGACAGTTCCGAACAATGTCTTACTATAGAAAATAATATTTATATATACAGGGTGTTAAGGGACGTTCTTGACTTACATACTTTGACCAGTGATTCGTGACATTATTTGGAGTAAAAAATGTAAATGAAATTTTGGTCTCCGGTGACTTTTTTTGACGACTTTTTTTTTTCAAAATTTTTTTCTTCAAGATCAAACAATTAAAATTTTCTTCCACATGTCGTCACTGGTCACTCAGCCGGGTGTCCGACGAACCCCTTACCCCACCTCCAACTGTTCAACAACTACCATTTTTTATGTTTTTGTAGAAAAAAAAAAATCATCAAAAATGTCACTGATGTTTTTTCTTTTTAAAGAAAGACAAACATTCCCGGGTTACGTATAACCCAACAATGTTTGAAAATCTCCCACTACCACCACAGAAAGCCGAAAATGTTGCTTGTGTTGTGATGGAGGACTCAGCCAGCCGAGGAATCGAACACGCGACGCTCGGGTGGGACCCAAGCGCTATTATGCCCACTCAACCACTGACCAGTCTTGTATATATATACTTACAAACAGTAGGTTAAAAGTAAATTAGAGAATAGAAATTTGTAGTTATATAGGTGAGGTTTCTTATAACTTGCCTTACTAGGCTAGCCTGTGTTGGGGCAGTTATTTTGTGAGTCAATTTATAATTCTTATGAACATATCTACACTTGTTTTAAAATATATTGGTTGCTTTATTAATAATTTCGAACGATAAAAAACCAATACTTTGGTAATCATTATCATCATCACTCTTGGCTCTTCCTGGTGGGGCTTGACCTCCTCAAGAGTCTTCCTCTACTCATCTCGGTTTTGTGCCAGCTCTCTCCAGTTCAGAAGTTCCAAGGTAGATATTATGTATTTGAGGACGTTGTCGTTCCATCTTAATCTTGGCCTTCCCAGGCTCCTTCGCCCTATCGGTCTTGAGTTCAGCAGGGACTTTGGTGTTTGATACTCGGTCATTCTCTCCACATAACCCAGTGCAGTCTTCCCAGTTTTATAAATTTTGTGAAGATAAGCTCCTCAAACAGAGTATAAACTGCATTATATTCCGTTTTGTAGGCGAAAATAACAGCGATTTGCGTTCACTGCTGCTGCTGGATCTCCTCTTTAGTATTATTGTCGTTTGTTAGCAGGGAGCCTAGGTATGTGAATCATGGTACCGTTTCAAAATTTTGGCTTCCACATGAGAGAGTTAAGTTTTGTTGGATGCATCGCACGACCATGTATTTGGTCTTTTGCTGGTTTACTACAAGACCCATGTTTTTGGCAGAACTTCCAATGAAAGCGACGCGTTAAGAGGAATATAAACGCTAGAAATATTTCGAATCTCATGCCTGCAAAATTTAAAAATCGAGCGTCTTTTTGCACGAGGCTAGTAAGCGAAAAAGTGGTTTTTATTTATTTTGTGCATAATTTTATAAGAACGAAAAAAAGTTAGAACATAGATAAAGTCAAAAATAGTCTTAGCCGTAAAGGGGAATTTTTTAAAAATTGTTACTTACATTACTTCATAGTTAAGTCATGAAAAACAATTTTTTTAGTGGTTTACGCTTATATTTTTTGTTACGTAAATAATAATTTTATTGTAATTCCAATACATAGATAAAGTAGTTAAAGCTTCATTTTATCCGTAGCATATTTTTGGATGTTCATACTGTAAGCCGATTCGTCGTAAAGGTTGATCAAAATAGTATCTAAATAGGATTTCACGTATATATTCATCTTAAGCATCGGAAGTTTTCGCGATTATGTTGATATCATCAGCGTAAGCCAATAATTGCACAGAGTTGTCAAATATCGTTGCTCTTATCTCAATGCCTGAGTCACGAATAACTTTTTCTAAGGCTATATTGAATAAGAGGCAGGCCATACATTGGTAATAATAGTTATAATAACATACCAATACAAAACTGATGATATTGCAGAATGGATACTTTTTTGCTACTTATGTTTAGCAAAGTCACCCAGAACGTTCCAGTACAAAAAATATATATAAGAAAAAACTTTGCATTGAATCAAGTTTTGAACATATATGCTGGTACTTAGTTAATCATTTATTTAAGTATATTCATATTATGTTGCATTATTATTACAACACTTCTTCACGTGAGATTTGAACTTGAAAATGATACTTGACCTGAACAGTAGTATTAGCACATATTACAATAACACAATTGAAGAGTTTTTTCAAACGTTTAAAATAATATAAGTGGAATCAACTTGTATATTTGTATCTGGAAACAAATTTTGAACTAAACCCCTCAGGTCTAGGCCATATTCTGTTAGAAGGTCAACATATGAAGTTTTGCAATGAAGTCCAAATAAACGGAATATTTCTGAATGCAAGTATCCGAAAATTTAAAACTAGTTTTAAAAAGTAATGAAGTACGTTTTCAAAGTGTTTTACAAATGTTTCTATTATTAGAAATAAACGCGATTTTTTTTAAATATAAATATTTTTAACGCAAACCAACATTTATAAAAATGTTTTTAAAATGCATCACCTTGCCCCTTTTTGAACTAAAATTACTGATAACAAAAAAAAAGTAAAACAAACTTATATAATATTAGATAAATGTATTTTAAAAGTTTTAATTACCTCACTTTTTCGTCATTTTATATAAAATAAATAATTAATAAAAAATTCACAGTTTTCGAAATTGCGGTTGGAAACTTTTTTCCTATCATCATATTTTCTTTCTTCTCATCATCATCCTTATATCACATTTCTCACATACAACAATTTATATGAGTCGTTCCCAAAAGCGAACAAATTAGTCGGAGGGGTTAAATTTAGGAAATGCTTTCGTCTTAATTTTGTGTCAAAGTTCATAACATAATTCGTCGTAACGACTCAATGTTTTCCAAATACGTTAAAAATTGTTTTTATCTCAACAAACACACCCACAATAATTTATTTACGTTTAGAACAAGCGCGATACCGTATTGACACCATTCGTTACAGAGTGGTAAGTTCTTTGGCTTTGCACGAAGATACCGCGGATCAAAATTTGATTTCTTCGAATGGGTATTTACAACACGATTTTCAATGAAATTTTCAACGTGAAGAGCTAATAAATTTTATGATACCAGAGCTCATTCAACGGTGGTTTTATTTAGGTTTCAGAAAACAAATTGATAAGCTGAAAACTTCTAAACTTCACAGCGAATAAAATAAAAGTTGCTTACAGCTAAAATAGTTGCGTAGACCCAGAACTTCCATACAGATAGAGCTGTACCTATAAATTTCATGATCCAGTGCTCAGCGTGTGGAATAGTTTATTTGTATTAAAAAATTTAGGGTTTAGGCTAAAAAACAAATGCCAATTTATTTCTTGACACGACAAATTTTTTTCGTGGTTGGACGACGACCATTTTTTGGTAATCTATATATATAAAATCAAAATATGTTATTTATGTGAGTACATGAGCTATGAGATGTCTATGCGTTGCTAAACCATTCATCAGATTGCGATGAAACTTTGGGGATTTGATGTGCGCTTGCCCGCGATGGTTTCTATATATATTAGTGAACTCTGGCGTAATAAAATTGTGCGTTCCTAACCGTTCATCCGATTGCGATGAAACTTTGGTGAGTTTTTGTGAGCACGACCGCTAAGGTTTCTATACAGGGTATATATAGGTGCATTAACTTCGGGAGATGATTTTACATGATATAAGTAAAAAAGATAAATAACTTTTTCGAAATTCCAACTTTTAGGGTTTTTTTTGTGGTAAAAAGATAAAAATAGATCAGCGTGTGCCGCCAGCTTTATTATTTTCCGCTGTTACGATACGGGCCAGTCAAAACCATGCAATGTTGCCACAATCGTGCCCGGCAGGCGCTCAGCACGTAAGATCGTACCTCACACTAAGGATTTTTAGTAGGTACGTCTTTTTGTATGGGAAAAAAAATGTTGGAATTTCGGAAAAAGTTGTTAATCTTTTTTACTCCTACCATCATGTAGAATCACCTCCCGAAGTTAATGCACTTTACCCCCGGACACTCTGTATATACTAGTGAGCTCTGGTATTATGAAATTTGTATAAATAATTGCTATGGGTTGTACGCGAGCTGTTTGAAAACTGAATGTACCGGGACTGAATGTATAGAATGCGAATGGGGGGGGGGGAAGGGAAATCGGGAGGGGAGTTCGCGGGACGGGTGAAACGGGAGATTTGAGTGGAGAAAGAGAAGACGGAGTGGAAACGCGTGAGGAGAACGGGACGTGGGTGAGGAAGGGGAGGCGGAAATGGAATGGGACGAATGGGAAAAGAGAAGCAGGGAGAAAACAATCTTTATTAAGTGTCATAGCAACGTATGCCGGAACTCGCTAGTAATAAAACAAAACAAATAATTGATCATACAATTTTTGATAAATATGTTTAAGTATGTACGTTTGTAAAATTAGCACTGATAGTATCCACTTCGACCACTTAGAGCCTTCTATTGTAAATATCAAAACACATCACGTGAACTTTGTTATGAGGATATGGAATTCGGGCATAGAAAAACATTTTGTAACCTTCATTACTATGAAAAATTAAACACAAGGCTAAATTGTATAAATATCGTTTACAGTAATTCGTGTCATTTTTTAGCCTCTAAAAATATTAAATAACTAATGAGCAGACCCGTGAAAAATCACGGGATTTTATAATTGTAGGATTTGGGAAGCTGAAAGCATTTATTAAAAAACATTTATTTGTATCAGGATCAATGGCTTTCGAAAGAAGAAATTTACCTTTGAATGTTAGTAAACTTGAAAAATTACTTTATATGTGATCCATAAAAAAAAGAAACTCACGTTTTAAATTTAAAAAAAATAGAGTGTGAAATTCACATGCGATAAAAGTGAAACTAGAAAGTTGCTAGATGTCGCTTTCTTTTGCCTGTTTATTTTAAACTGGTTTGAAGATTGGATATTGGTTTACAAAAACAAAATTGTTTTTTTTTTAATTTTATTTCGTAGGTTTCGAACCTCCATCGGCAGGATTTCTCTGGCCGCAGAGATTTGCGACGCACTATACCGCTGCGCTATGGGACGCGCGAGGCGCGAATTAACGCATTGTATTCCGACGACCTGTAAAAAAACAAAGCGGCCAATGAACGCAGACCTATCGTCGTTTTCGTTTTATATCTCAATCAATAGGAGCCTTGAGCGCAGTTTGATGTTTCGCAGGTGCCGTAGTGCGTCATTTCCGTTTCATCCGATTTCAAATCACTCTAACGGGGCTAAGGAAGTTTCACTTCAAAATTATAGTCTTAATAATATAAAAATTTATGTTTCTTTGTGGCGATGAAACCTTGGTGATTTGTTGTGAGCACACAGGGAAGGTTTCCGCAAAGGTTTCTATATATACTGGTGAGCTTCGGCGTTAAGCAATTTGCATGCAAAATCTACAATAGGTGGCGAGCGAGTTGTTTGAAAAATGTGTTATTTCATATAGTTTAGCGGCAGGGAGGGAAGGATGGAGGGGGAGAGGAATCCGGGATGGGAGAGGGGAATAAAGGAGGGGGTTTGCGGGGGGGGGGCATAACTTACGTAGCGGGGTTTTAACGGCTGCTTAGTGTATTATTTTAACGTAATTAGTAAAACTCAGATGCTGCCTAAGGTTGACATTTACAACAATAATATTTTCTTCCAGGAATTGAAAAATACTCTAATTTACATTATAAATTATAAGAGATGAAAATGTTTATCTATCTGTGTATATAATGTATCCTTATAAAATGTGTTCTTTTATTTCTGAATCTGACCCTAAACCAAATTTTAGTGAAGCACTTAAATTAATGTATTTTTTTCCTTTTTCCAGGTACTAACTGACACTCATAGACGTCGTCAAGTGTGAAGAAAATACATTTGACACTGTGAAATGTTTGCGAAAATTTTAATGTTACGTTAAGTGCTCATTATTCATAGAAGAATATAAGTGAGGTGTGACAAAGAAAATTATACAAAGTTCTGTTAAAAAAACAAACGAAAAAGTGTAGTTTTAATCGTTTATACAAATCCAATTTGATTTTTAATTCTTAAAATTTATTGATAGTGCTTGTGAATTTAAAATAGTTATATAATATTAAAATTAATTACTAAGCTACCATACCTTCAATTTAATAGTAATTTAATATAAATTTGGTGTAATAAAGTTAAAATCGTTCTACCGTAATTATTAAATAAATTTTTAAAAATTAACCTTCATTCGGGATAACTTTAAGATCAGCGATAAAAATAATTTTCCAATTAGCAAAGTGATTTAAATAACGCTAAATAATTATCAATCTCTTTGATTTATAAGTGATTTACGCTAAGGGTGTACAAAATTCTGTATTCAGTTAATAAATTACTTTAGTGCTAAGTGAGTTTAGGATTCAAAGAGATATCAAAGAAGTGGCAAGTGATCTTGTATACGTAAAATAATAATTTTGAATAATAATACATTTAAGAGCCGGATTTTCTTTGCATCTGGATTTTATTCTGTCAAGTGGACAAGAATTCGAGGATTTTCTTCAGAGGTTTTCTGTGATTTTTCACACCTGAAATCTTTATGCTGATTTTCAAGGAAAACAAGGATAAGAGGTAAGGCTTTATGATTATATTTTCAGGCCCCTTTTTCATGCAAGTGGGGTCTTTTCAGCCCTAATGGGATCTGTAATATTCATCTGTATGCTCCGAAGTAGAAACGGGGCGACTTCACCGGCGAACTTCTTTCTAGGTATGCCTTCTCTATTCATGAATAATGGATGTAAGTTTTTTAATCCATAAGGATTCTTGTCAGAGCTGTTTACCCGTGTTTTATAATTCTTACCTACGAATAGGAACTGGAACGTATTCACATAATATTTGTCTACTTTTTAAAAATTTCATTGTCGCCTTCATCGCTTTATTTCTATTTATATATTTTTTTTAATTAACTTTTTTTTTATATAATTAATTTGATTTAATTGTAAAATTAGTGCCTCAATACACGCAAAGTACCAGTGAAGCCCACATTATCACATAATGTTTGAAAATACATAATATTATTGAAACAATAATTATTTTAAAAAATATCGTATTCTATAAGTTGGTTTTTTGTCAGTAATCCCTAAACCAGATTCATTTTCAGTAGCGTTATTTTTAGTAGCCAGAAACCGCTAAGATATGTATTTACACATGTACCATTTAAATATTTCTTTCCTATCGTTAATGGTTTTGGTAAGGTTAAGTAAGGTCACCTAAGGATAGTTTATGATAAGTTCTTCTCCCTGGATTCATCAGAAAATCTTACCCTAGGTATATCTTTTCAAAATTATCGCATTACCTACACGAAAGTACAATTAAATCATATTATTTTCAACACGTCGAATTGAAAATCTGAGAAACGTCTTCTAAACCATTCAATTGTATATTTCTAGCCACTTGGGTTTCTTGAAAAAACAAAACCAATTTAAACCATTCTTGATAATTTATAGTCAATTTTATAAATTTGTTAAACTATTTCGGTTGTACTGTAAGTAAATTATTGCCAGATAAGTGTGATTTATTCATTGAAAATCTTTTTTTACATCAACTTCACACAGGAGGCCCCGTGGAAAGTACTTAGTTTTCTTCAAGACCTATTTCATCAAAGAGGCCGGAAAATAGTTCCACAGCCGAGCGTTTTAACTCGAAAACGAGTCGTAGAAACAACTCTTCCCAACGTGACAAATCGTCGCCTGAGATCTCATTTGTCCACACTTCCATTATAGTTTTTTATTCAATCTCCACTTAAAAGTTAAAAATAAAGCAAAACAAATTATATCTAATCACTTAACTAAGAATTATAACTAATGAAACTTCTACCTTAACGGTAATAGTTAAGGTAAAAGTCTCTTCTTAAACCTAATCTAATCTTAAACCCCTATCATAATGTGTGTATTGAAATAATTGAAGAAAACCTTCCCCTTCTGCAAAATTTTGACAATTAAGAACTAAGGCGACGAAATGTCAACCGTGTTCAAATGTACGCGTTTAGCGTGTTCCCTGACTACGCAATTTTTTTTTTTTACGTGAGCTCCACTCAGGAGGCCCAGAGGAAAATTATTTCCCTCAGGGCCTATGTCATCTTTGGGGATGCTGTGTGGATGGTTTTTTTAAAGAAAAGGAAAGAGAGGAGAGTTCTGGGAAGGAATGGGGTTTAAGGGGTGGGTAGGAATATGGGGTTCAGTGTGTCCAGGTAATCCGCCTCCAAGACCTAGACAAACCTCACCCCATGAACCCGGGCACCCCTACTAAATCACCAAACGTATCGAACCACTTGGGGTGACCTGTGGCAGAGGTTTTGGTTATCCAATCAAGGTTCCAGGGGCGGCGGTACCCATTCCCGCCTCCCAAATTGGTTCGGAACAGGCAAAAAAATTATTGACCTGTCTAGTTGCTGGGAATTGAAAAGAAAAATGTGTATTTAACATTTACATTTTGCTATCAGATCAACGGTTCCATGCCATCTCAGAATGAAACCAACTCAGAACCACCTCAGAAAAGTCATTAAAAGCTATGAAAAAATATTTTTAAAAAAGCCGGTAATCCTAACCTAACTTAACCTATTTAACCATTTTGAAATGTATGATACAAGCCATCGGTATTAATAACATTATTTCATGTTATTCGTTTATTTACATACATTATATATTTATATTCTACTGTTTGTAGATATTTAGTTGTTGTGTTTATTGAAACATTATTTAGGCCTAAATAATTCAGTATCAAAAATAGAGGTATCTCTATTATTTAAACTTTAAGAGCGTTTAACCAGCCAGCGGACGAAAATCCACATTTCGTCGAAAGTTGTTCTTACGATCGTGCAGGGCGGTGACAATGAGAAAGATTAATTATTCTCCGTTCCAGCTTTTTAAAATTATAACTCAATATCGAATTTATTTCAATCCAAATTAGCTTCAAATTATACCTTCATCCAAAAATGCTGAAAGGCGTGATGATAAAACTATTAAAATAATGAACTTTTTGTAATTATTTTTTGATTATAAGTATTTAACATTTTTCAATAATGTCTAAATTTAATAAGAATGTTAAAAAAATCTGAAATATATTAGTTTGTAAGTGCGCAAATAAATACACAAATGGACCAATTTTCGTAAAGAAACACTTGTACGTACATATTTTTTAATGATTTTATTGAAATTAAATTAAAGTTCTAAAACATGCGTTTGCTAGATAATGTATTGATTTATTTTATTGCATGATTATATTATTTGAAATGGGTGTGGTATAAAACAAAATCTTTTTTGAAAATTTAACAAATCTGCTAACAACCAATGGAATAACCTTATTATACTAAAAATTAAAAATAATTCTCAAAATTTATTACATGCGAATGCTAGATAAAAGAACAATCTTTAGAAATCCATTTATAATTTTTGTGAAAAAGAGTCAATACGTCTAAAATCTGATTTGAAAATGACATATTTCTGGTTTTCTCTGGTAATGCCCTCTTAATGGTCTTTCTTATGTGGTTCTGAGTTGGTTTCATTCTGAGTTGGCCGGTCATCATAGATAACATATTCATAGATTTTCTGTTCAGTGATTGTTATGCTAATTTCATTGACTTACATGACTAACGTATCATTTTTTAGTTTTTCGTAATTAAAAAAGTATTGATGGCCTTGTATATTAACGTAATCACATTTCATTCACAATTTTAACAGGTGTATAAAATCATCGTCAATTTTTAACTGTTTTCATCACGGTGTTAAGTAATTCAAATTATTCCTGATGACTCCATCATTTGTACAAACCAATAAAACGGTGTTTAATCTGCTATTAACTTAATTCTCAATGTATCCCACCATTTAAACGAGCACTGAAAATCATGATGATTATATTTAAACGCATTTTGATACACCAATAAAATTAATTAAAGCGCTCTAGCTATCAATAAAACCACAACGAGAAAACATGGCCATCTGATGTATGACAGTGAGGCGCAGAATTAGCAGAGGAAGGATTAAAATAGACTGAATGTTGCAGAAGATCCTACAAGCACTATTTAGAACTCAATTGTTGCTACTCACTTTAACCACTGCTCAATTTTTTTATTTTTTTATTATAGCGACTATATAGAAAACATTTTACATACAAAATGTAATGTGAAATTAAGAATAAAATATTGTATTTCTTAGTCCTCCTCACTAGGGGGTCCTGTGCCGAGGCGGACTAAAGTTATTTAAATATAGTTCATTTGTCTTCTTTGTCGTTTTTAGCGTCTTCGCTAGGGTTTTCTCATTGACCTCTTTAAGCCATATTTTTATTCTTGATTTGTATTCAATTGGATTTTTTATTAGTTTTATGTCTTGGGGAAGGATGTTATGGAGTTTTGTTGCAAAGTATGTATAGTTTCTTTGTCCAAATGTGGTTTTATAACTTGGAATATTTTTTATATCATTTTTATTCGATCTAGTGTTATGCGTACACGGTCTAGGTTACGGTCTCATTATTTTTGAAGAGCTTCAATAATATATTTTTTGCATATATTTGTTGTACATTTGGTACTTCAAAGTTATTGAAAATTTCATTTGAAGGCGTTCTAATTGGTACTTTCAATATGATTCCTTTTTGAATCGTATTCAGGCTGTGTAGGTACGTATGTGCAGCAGATCCCCATCCTATGATTCCATATTCAATTCGAGAATGACATAACGCGTAGTAGACCTTTTTCATATCTTTTTTATTTAACACGTTTCTTAGATTTTTAAAGAAATAAATAAGGCTTGTGAGTTTTTCCGTAATACCTTTGATGTGTAGGTCCCATCTAAGATTTTCGTCAATTATTACTCCGAATTATTTTATGTTTTGTGTTTTTTCGATGACGGGGCAGTAACATTATATATTATTTCCATGGCAATCAAGTAATTTTAGTTCTAGTGATTTTATTGGTTGGCCCCTTGAGTTTATTGAAAATGTTATATATTTTGTTTTGCTTATATTAAGGGTAAGCGAGTTGATTTTAAGCCAATTATGAAGTGCACTAAGCCCTTTTTCAGCCTCATTAAATGTATCAGCCCAATTTTCTTCTACAAATAATAAAACAGTATCATCAGCAAAACTGATTGTTTCCTTTAATGGCAAGGTTAGTTAAATCGTTATTAAATTATTCTTTTCTTGTATAAAGAACGAGAATAAAATAAGTTTGAAATTCTCCAAAATTGGCCATAACAGATTTTCAAAAGTAAATAAAATGATAAAGGAACTAAATTAGCTAGTTGTGACACAGATGTTGATAAAATAATAAACATAAAATAGTAAACAACCTGTTACCAAAACAGTTCTCAAAGAAAACTATATACAACAAGGACATTCACAAACATAACACAAGGATGTGTAAGGAAATCAAGCTACAAAAAAAGGACAAAGCAAATACGCAGAATAGTTTACTGCCCGCACCGATTAGAAGGTTCAAGATGTATTGAGGAGATACATCTACTGGAAAAAATGTAGTAGGTATGCAAATACGTAATGTAGTTCACTAATTAGTAATATGTAAACTTAAATGTACACATAACCAATATAAAATGAATAAAAAAAAAAAAAAAATGAAAGACAAGAGTGGGGAGGCTACGAAGCATTGCACAAAGAGGAGACCGATAGGCTACGAACTGCGGCACAAAAAGGATATCCACCGATTATACCATCTCATTCTCTCGCAGGCCAAATCCTATAGATGTATATGTTTGTATCTTTTTAGTGTCGCTATTTTTCGTTTCATAGAGTTTCAAATCACAACGGTGCTAAAGAAGTTTTCACTTCAAAAAGGTGATCCGGAAAGAATGCAAGGCTGATGTAAACGTTATATATAAAAATAAGAATGGTGCGCACAGATTTTTTGGGCATGTACAGAGGATTAACGAGTGTAAGGTGTATATATCGAACAACCAGGTAATCAGCCAAGCATCTCCGAAAAATCGAAATTGTACCCTTTATCTGGTACAATACTCAAATTTTCATAAAAACCACTAAAATCAATTATAATGCAGAAAAACTTTTAGTGAAATAAACAAAAAACAATCTAATCTGGGTTACTTGTAGGAAATTTTAAATGTTAATCTGTATCGGACCGTTATGCTTCCCGGTGTTATTTTATAGCAAATTTAATATGTAAAACACAGATACGAGTAAATAATATTTGATTGAATATTGATTTCCTCATTGTCTCAAAACTTAGTTTTAGATAAAATAGTATATGCTGTCGGTGACGGAGATAACTATCGGGAACATAGAAACTAATCCTCTCCATGATAGCCGAGTTTTCGAACCTTCCACGAATCAGTCTAAAGAAATGTGTTACATTGTGCACATCCCTTCTGACCCGTAGATGGTTCACACCAAGCATGCCCAAGAGAAAGTGGGTAGGTTAGAGCCACGGGTAGTAGCCATACTCCCTTAGGTAAAGAAATCTCAGAAATTTCTTCTGAACCCTCTCCAACAAGAGAGAATACTTCACTTGGTGTAGGGATATCGAAAATGAAAAAAAATATCGATATATCGATGTATCTATATATATTGAAATATCAATATCGACGCCGATATATCGAGGAAAAAATATCGATGTATCGATATATCGGTCAAATTTTTAAGAGATTTTGCGTTTTTAAAATAATATTGTATTCAGCTCAATATTATCAATAGTAATTTTTATACACAGTGTGCAAAGTTTGTGTGCGTCTCAGTAACATTCTATTGGCGTATTAATCTGTCAAAAAGAACGTCGTGTTTGGAACAAGGTATAGTCAATAATCATAGACAATTGGGAACCAACACATAGGAGTGGCTTAAAAAAATGGCGAAAATAGCATTCATTTTTATGTATGTACCTACACACATGAGATAGTATTAGTGAACACAAATACTAATGTAAAGACAATAGATTTGTAAGCTATTAATAGTAAAAATTTCAACCGCCAGATGTCATGACCCAATACAGTTACTTTTTTCCGTTCGTTCCTATACGGTTTTGGATTCTGATGACTTTAAATACGTAAATAAATAAAAATATCGTTTTTGATACAATTTTCGATATTGGATATTTTGTATCGATATATCGGATCAAAATATATCGGATCAAAATATATCGGCTAAAAATATCGATATATTGAAATAAAAATATCGATACTTTTTCAACAAGCCTAACTTGGTGTGGGCTCCAAACCACCGACCCACTCTCAAGCCTACTCCTAACCGAATCGTTGCATTTTCGCTCTCCTGAACAATAAATAACATTTTGTTCTCAATATTTAAAATTTGCGCTGTCGATATGTTCATATCACATTGGTAACACGCCATCAATAATTTAATTACATTACCTGCTATAAAGGTAATGTAATTAACTAGGCAGCCAAAACTCACACGCTGAATTTCAAAAATTAAATGTTACTGCCTGTTCCGTGTTAAAAGTTTTTCCAATTAAAATCATTTGCGAAATTTTTGAAATTCCCTAAATTCTCACAGGTGTTTGAAATTCGAATAAAATCACATTAAATTGAAGTTCCGCACGTCCGGTGAATAAATTATTCCGGAAATAATTAATTCATACCTTTTTCAAACTCATACGGCAGGCCGGAAGTAACTGTTTGAATAGTTGAATTTAACAATATTCAAATTTCAAGAATTAATTTCTAGGCTAATTCCACGAATCGATGGAAAATACTTTTCACTTTATTTTTTCGAACTTAGAGCGTGTTTTTATTTTAATTTTAAATTTATTTACTTACTATGAGCCAGTTCCAAAATAATAATGTATTTTGTTGAAAGATTTATTTACGGATTATTTACATGGTTAAAAAAACAATCTCCAACAAAATATCTATTAAAATCTAACCTACCCTAATCTGGCAAAAATGGGTCAAACATAATACAGACATCCTGTAAAGACAATAAATTATTAATAAAAAATAGTAAAATGGTACAAAAACAAATCAGAAATCCTGTAAAGACAAAAAATTATTGTTAAAAATAGTAAAATGAGACGAAAATAATACAGCAGACATCCTGTAAAGACAATAAATTATTTAAATAAATGAAGACAATATAAGCGAAATTCAATCGAAAATCTGGAAACAGAAAAATCAGAAAAACATATTGACACCTCTGGGAATCGAACCCAGGACCTCAGTGGTTAGCGCGTTTGCCCGGAAAGCAAGAGGTCCTGGGTTCGAGTCCCAGAGGTGTCAATATGTTTTTCTGATTTTTCTGTTTCCAGATTTTCGATTGGATTTCGCTTATATTGTCTTCATTTATTTAAATATTACAATTTGAGGTTTTACTCATAAAGTTAAAATAAAAAATAAAAATACAATAAATTATTGTTAAAAAATAGTAAAATGGGACGACAATAATACAGCAGACATCCTGTAAAGACAATAAATTATTGTTAAAAATAGTAAAATGGTGCAAAAATAATACAGAAATCCTGTAAAGACAATAATTTTTTGTTCAAAAATAGTCATAAAAAAGAATTCAGTGTAGTGGAGATACATTTTGTACTTGGGATATTATATCAAGGGATATTTTGTCGGGGGATGAAAGCGCTCATTATCAATTGAAAGAAATCTGAAAATCATAACACGTCATCAGCACGATTGTGCTGTCATGAAAATTATTCAATTTCAAATGTCATGAAAAGATTATACATTTAATGACATATCTGGAACCTACAAGTATAGACACATAGACTTATCTGTATTGCAGAAACTTTCACACAACAACAAAAAAATAACATAACATATAAAAATAACGGCTGTCATATCGCTTTAGTAATCAACAATTATCAATAATCCCATCTTTTAACGTAGAGAAATTACTGATGCTTTGTTCTTGTACAAAATTGTGAACTGTGCTATTGATTCAATACATATTATATAAGAAATATAATATTTCGTTGCTTTGAACACCACATTGAATACAATGATTTATTTAATATACAACTTATAAATCTAATTATGTGCATAATTCATTAATAGATCATATTTGAAAAACATTCAACACGTAACCAAATTTAGACATTTTTAACGAAATAACTATTAAAACGCAATATTTTCACTTTCTGTGACTGAAAAGTCGTTTCTCATTGTTATCTGGTACAAAATGTTTTAAAATATTTGAAAATGTATATTTGTACATATAATAGCGACGTTTATGGTTCACTTCAACCGGTGGGGACTTTTTGATGTTTTATTTTTCAACATGAATCATAAAAAATCAGTATGTATTGGACAGTTAAGAGCCCGCAACCCGGATTTGTACCGATTTATTACATATTTCCCTTAAACACGGCAAATTTTAAAGCTCTTAAAAAAATATATGTTATTCTTGAAGATAATATCTAGATTTTGCCCGCGCCGAAACGCAAATTATATAAAATTCCTTCGATAGAAAAAAATCGCAAAGTATGCTCCAAAAATTATTATTAACACGTTTGTTTCAGTTATTTTACAAGTTATATGTATGAAAAAATTCACAGTGTTTCTTTGAATGCTGTTTAAGATAATGCCCGCCAGATTTTTGCTCTATTTTAAACGAGTCGTGTTTTATTAAACATTTTCGCACCGATTTTGTCGCTGTAAATGTTAGCGCTCTCCTCTAACATTCGTCATTTCGTATCTCTCCATCTTCTTCTTTTCGGGCCCGGTTGCAGAGCCTTAAGGTCGGAGTGAGGGGTTGTGCGATTACCCGGCTAAGTTACCAGCGAGCAGTGATGACACATGGAAGATTTATTGTTTGGCTTTTTCTATGAAAAAAAAATTAAAACATCAAAAAAGTCACCGGAGACCAAAATTTTATTGAAATTTTTTACTCTTAAACTCAGGAATCACAGGTTAAAGTAAGTCAAGTACGTCTCTAAACACCCTTTATATGAATACATCATAATACATGTATTTCAAAACGCACGCAACCAATTCCGTGAGGCTTCTGTAATTAAGTTGGAATGCTAATAACGCATTGTCATTTATATTATCAATGTGTTCTTATGGCGCTACATTCTATAATTATACAACATTATGTATTTTTTAGTAAGTCAACTGTCATAAAACACCTGCAAAATTCTGTTCACAAAGCAGTTTTAAGACTAATTGATCAGATGGCGCTCTGCGAACATTAATTTATAAGCAATGACATACCACGCTATTTCAATTTCGATTAATAATTGTTGAAAGTAAACTCATAAAAAGAAAGATTTTTTTAAATGTTTGCAAAAAGCATTAACTTAGTGGCTCGTCATAATTTTCAAGAAAACACATAAATTTGTTACAACAAAAGCGGTCTACAGCAAATGTATGTGTTTTATTGTAAAGTTATTTTAACACAATACACCTATTTTCAATTTTCGACCTGGTTGCTACAACTCTTGGGCGGGTTTGTAGCCAATTTCAGAGAAATGCGTGTGTGTGTGCGTGTGTGTACGTGAGAGCCATTAAAAGTTGATAGAATGCATTGTCATCGATATCGAGTCTATCTGCCAAGTTTCAGCGGATGCCGGGAAGTGGGTAAATTTTCACTTCTAAGTTTTGCAGTCATTCATTCATCCCCATGAATTTTCTTGGGATTTTGCGCACATGAAGACAACTTTGATATTATAACATAATGAAATTCGTTTTTATTTATTATTTATTATTTATTATTATTATTATTATTGTACAACAGAATAATTCCAATTACAGCACAATTTAGTTAACCTATCAGCATTTAGGCAAGTGACTCTTCAATAATACTTTTAAAGGCATATAAAGAACAGTAACTTACATCCAAATGGTTTGCAATTTCATTTAACAGCACCACTCCCTTCGTCATGCTATGCTTTGCCAAGACGTCTGTTGTGCCGTTTGGTACTTTAAATAAGTCATGATGTCGACTTCGGCTGAAGTGGTCTGGTACATATAAATCATAGCATCCCAAGAGAAATGGGCTATCGATGAAATTGTTCCAAATTTTGAAAGACAGAATAGCAAGACTTGCTTTCCGTCTAGTTTCTAGACTCAGGGAATCAGTTTTCTCAAGTAAGTGAATATGGTGCATGAACCTTGGATAGGTTCAATGCTTCCGCATACAAACATACCTGAGAAATTTCTTCTGGATTTGCTCTAACATATCAATGTACTTCTGGTGGTACGGTGCCCAAACATCGCTCGCGTACTCCAGCTTGCTTCTCAGTATGCCATCGAATAACGCTAGCATAGCTTCTTGGTTATTAAACTGCTTACAAGTCCTGATGATGAACCCAAGAAGTTTGTAGCAAGACTGAGTGAGCTGCGATATATGGCAAGAGAATGTCGTTCGGGATCAAAGACGACACCGAGATCCTTCACGGATTTTACGTTTCGACTTTTGTTTTTTAATCGTAAACTATAATGTTTTTACAACGAGTGAAGGACATTGTGACACATTTCTTTGTGTTAAAATCTAATAGTGCATCCAGATCAGTTCGCCTTTTAAAGCAATCTTGTTGGCAGCTTATTTCCATCATAATTTTAAGGTCATCAGCAAATAGTAGACATTTGCCATTTTTTCGTTTTAATTTAAAAAAAAGTGTGCTGTAAAGTGGTTTTCGACAGGCTGATTGATTTGTTAAAAAATTTGACGGCATAATCAATGTAACCCAAACTCTCTCTCTCTATTTACGGGGTTCTACCGGTTAGTTTTATAAATTTTAAATTAAAATAGCCTGTGGATTCGAGGAACAGGCAATTTTTGAACCGGTTGCCTGTCTCAGTTACTTTGTACTGGTGACTAGCGATCACTGGATGTCAGTGCTTTCGAGGAACAGGCTTTTATGGTACCAGTTTCCATTGGAGCACGCCTGATTACGGAGGCAACTGAAATCTACAACCATGTTTAAGTATACTGTAATACCAGCTCGTAGTGGAGTGGAGCTGGCAACACGGTATCGCTTCCATGTATATAAGCACACATTTCACTACTAACAATTTGACATCTACCCTGATGATGGACACTGTAACGCTGTCCTAAACTTTAGCTAAAGAAGGAGGTAGTGCAATGCGCATATCACCCCAAAAACGAATAACGAAAAGGTAAGTACCTGGTTTATAACTTACCTGATTTTACAAAATCAGTTAAAATTTTGAAAAATTAGCAAATTTAAGTTCATTAAACGTGAATAATTTCACGCAGGAATTCACGCACTGACAACCAAAATTTTGAAGATTGTGAAGCCAACGAAAAGTAAATATTTTGATGTGACTTAAGATTTTGAATAGAAAATAGCATTCTGTAATGAGATAATAAATTATAATGATTGAAGATTTAAAATAATAAAATGGTGAAACGCTTGTTTGTAATAGGTGTCTTCATCTACCAGTTTTATTTTTTCTTGAATAATGCTTGCAATGAAAGGAAAATACTGAAAAAATTGGCAGGGAGGAATAGACAGATTCATAATTACTTGGCTAATCTTAACTTGTTTAACGATTTTATTAAAATATGACGTGAGAGAAGAAAAGAAAAGAAAATAAAAAGAAACAAGTCCCGTTGGACCCAGACAATGGTGGCTTGATGCCAAAGATGTTTCAGATAGATAATTCTAAACATACAGATCTTAAAATAATAAATGGACATATCAACAATCCTAATTCAACCCGATTATCACAAAAACACGAAAAATGTATTTAATTTGTACATAACCTTTAAAAATAAAATTTGAAGGCTATATATCCAGCAATGTGGCATAATGATATAATATGCGGCACCTTCCAGAGTAGTAGTTTTTTCAGTCTTTCTCTAGTAAACACCATCACCCAGAATTGAAACATCGATAGTGTGAGCTATGTAACGTAAATGGCTCTAGTGCCAGTAGTTCTTAGACTTCTTAGAGTTCTCCAGCAGATGTCATTAGTGTATAGCTTCGCCCCTCCACGATAAGTGGAGGTAACAACGTAAGAGGAGTAGTGAGGATTCTAGAAATAAAAAGATTCTAACAGCGTAAGAGAACGGAGTTGGCCGTGGTGAAGAAGGTGTTTTATTTCTAACAAGGCATTTATAACAAATTGGTGCAGCCGGTTGAATGCTAGAAATGAATGTAGCCGTGTTAAATGACCCAATGTAAGTAGCCAGATACTTTCTTGTTTACCTCTTCCCCATCTCCTTTCCTTCCTCACTCCCTTCAGCCTCAAAACATACCCCAAATGGTGATCCCATAATGGATATGGCTCCGGACAGTTGTGGTGCAGTAATAATCGTATATCTCTTACGGTATTCAGATAAAAACAAAGTTTTTTATTGCAATAAGTTAACAATGCATACAATACCCACAACTTTTCCTAGAAAAATCCAATAAAAAGTTCCTTGAAACAACTCTACGTTGCTACTTTTGTACTAAATTTTTCAACAAATAATCATTTTAAGAAAGATCTCTGAAAAAGTAAAATGGATTCTACAAGTTGTTCATTTTACAACCACTACTCTGTACATGAATTTAATACTGTTCTTGTTCTAGGCATAAAAAGAAGTGCCTTCTTCGCTTCGAAACACCTGAGTCTAGTTCACATGTATGCATTTTCATTTATGATAGAAGTTGTCCTTCTGAGTTGTGAGAAGATCGAATTCACAGCAAGTATTTCAGGGCATATAAAATATTTTATTTTATGTTTCGTATTTGCTTAAAAATCTATTTTTACATATATCGTATCTACATATGAGGCATGCCGAAACATGGACGGCAATCTCCAAAGTTGATCTAAAATGTGTTAGATTTAGCGATGGATAGAGAAACAAAAATACTATCGACAGCTGCAAAGGGTTCGGAGCATAAATGACAGTATCCCGTACGTTTTTAAATACATGTATTTAATTCTGCAACAAAAACGGCAATCTCCATTAGGGTATTGCAGAGTGGAACAAAAACGGCAGTATCCCAATGGGCCAATCAGAGAGACAGAACAAAAGTGGCAATTTTCATCTATTAATTGAAAATAACTAAATACTTTTACTACCATGTTTAATACCATTTAATCGCATATATACAGAGTGTAACTAATGGTAACAATTAATAACAAAAAAATTGCTTTATTGTTCGTGGTACGGCAAAAGAACTAAAAAGACATTTTTTGCATATTAATCAAAATAAAAATAATTGGAGATTGCCGTTTTTGTTTCAATACGTCTCATATATTATATATCTGTATATTTAAACATTAACTTACATTAATTATAATATCTGCTAAAAATTTAGTAAAAGCAATAAATACTTGGGCAATACCTCTACTAACGTACTCATTTGGCATAATTAAATGGTCCAATACAGATTTAGATAGTTTAGAACGATTAATTAGAACTACGTTAACAAAATTTAATTGCCATCATCCAAATTCAGCTATAGAACGAATTAATTTACCTAGAAATTTAGGAGGTAGAGGTGTAGTCAAAATAACATCTTTGAAACACAATCAGGTAGAAATGCTTAGAAATTTTTTCCATAGGAAAGCTAATAGCTCAGAAGTGCACAAAATAATTTGCAAGGCAGATAGAAATATTACACCTTTAAATTTATATGACGAGAATGCCAACATTCTTATAAATACTAACCAGGAATTATTAGATTCCTGGTCAAATAAAATTATTCACGCAAAACACTTCAATTATCTCAACCAAACGTATGTTGACAAACTTTCGTCAAACAAATGGTTGAGTATTGGAGAGTTGAGCGCAGAAATAGAAGGATTTATGCTTGCCATTCAAGATAGAGTCATTAATACTAAAAATTATAGAAAGCATATAATCAAAGATATAAATCAAATTGATGATTTATGTAGAAAATGTTTGGCTTTTCCCGAAACTATAGAACATATTATATCGGGATGTTCTATATTAGCGCCTTCCGAGTATACATTTAGGCACAATCAGGTTTTAAAAATAATTCACCAAAGTTTGGTAATTAAACATAACTTGATTGATTGCCATAATGTAGTACCATATTATGAATATGAACCAAATTCATTTATAGAAAATGAATTTTATAAAATATATTATGATAAAACTATACTAACAGACAGAACAATTAGTCATAATAGACCTGATATAGTTTTACATGACAAAATTAAAAAAATAACTTATATCATTGATGTAGCTATTCCAAATTCCTGTAATATTCAAAAAACTGTTTCTGAAAAAATTAGAAAATACACAGATTTAGGAAATGAGATTAAAAGAATTTGGCATTCTCGGACTATAAAAATATTACCATTTGTTATTTCGGCCACTGGCACAATACCTAGGAATCTGATTCAAAATTTAAGCATATTAGATTTGTCAAAGAATTTGTATATAAAAATGCAAAAAGCAGTAATTTTAAATACATGTAGGATTACAAAAGATTTTTTAAATATTTATATTGAGGGATCAGTAGGATTTATAGGTTCAATTAGAAATGCCACAGAGCCGAACCCTCTGATATGAAAATATCTGGAGTCGGTGAATTATATTCCCAATTGGTCTCTAGTAGGTTGACATGTTGTTCTTGTATTGTTTTGTATTTATAATACTTATATAGTGCAATTGCATAGGTGTATGAAAGGGTTTAGTTTTTCCTTCTTTTTTTTTTTTTTTTTTTTTTTTTTTTTTTTTTTTTTTTTTTTTTTTTTTTTTTTTTTTTTTTTTTTTTTTTTTTTTTTTTTTTTTTTTTGGGGGGAAAATTTAACCCGGACATTTAAATCTGGTGCGTTAAAAAAAAAAATATTAATTATCACCTAGGTAGGTACATGTTTTTCCTTTTTTTTCTTGTCGTCGTAATTGCTTCATTAAGTTCACATCAGTATATACTTTTAGTAGTATACTTTTCATATCACATTTTTTCACACTTTATTCCACATTCACATATTTCATTTTCACACTTTTATATTTATATTTCATTTGTGTTAATATCTGAATAACATGTTAGGTTAACTGGAAGAAATAGGATATAGGTACCTATAAGTTATACCTTTTGCATTAAATGAAAATTTTATACAATAAATGATTTTGATTTTGATTTTGATATCTTTTTTCTACATTGTTATTGTATATAATATGTATACACTATTATGATGTTATGATTTGAACTATTTTTTTAGAAGATAAATAATTTATTACATTAACAAATTTTCATTCTGTTCATGTAATGTTAATTCAATTGTAAAAGTTTTAAATATTTTGAAATTTCTTAAATTTTATGCACGTATTTCGCTTGTAGAAGATTTTTTTTCATTGTTGTTCATATAATATAGATACGTAATATATCCATGTTTTAGAATTTGAACCATATCCATGTTTTAAAATTAGAATGACTGTTGGACCAGTCTGAAAATGTCCGGAATAGGATGAAACCGGTCCTGGTGAAATATAAATAAATGGAAGAAGGAACAAAAGTGTTTTAATTTCAAATTCTAATACCATCCATCCATCGGTTTACACCGCGGTGGGAGGGATGGATTCATACTTCCAGCACTCCTGGACACACCGTCCTCCTCATTCCTAACCACCCCTATTACCTTTTACCTTCCCAGAATAATCTTTCGTTATTTTCCACAAAAAGACCTTCCACACAGCTTCCTCAAAGAAGGATTGACTGAAATTCTTTTTTGTACACTTTACTACTCATATATTCTTTTGATGATAAATATACATGTACATACATTATTATGACAAAGTCGTTAACTTTCAAACGCCAACAGTGTTTACCGTTTAATAATATAGTTATTATTGTTATTAATGTTCTTTAATTTGACCTTGTTCTTTTAACCCGGACTCTGCGACCAATTGAGATAATATGTGACAAGATTAGGTACATACTCGTACATTGCAAGCGTTGATTCACACCACTTATATGGTAGTTATACCTACGCTATTAAGTACTTCGTGGTATTCGTATGTTATTATTAAATAATTATGGAAACTTTGATGATTAAACATGACTGTACTGAATGGATTTATTCACGAAACAAAATACAATAAAAAACAGGCTTTATGAACTCTCATTCTTATTTGCAAATAAGTAGATAGATGTATGAAATAAGTAGTAATCATAACCTTGGTGAAAAACCATCATTTATAAATTAAAGTTTTCCTTCTTTAATTAGAATTTGCTAAAATATATACATTTTATATGAATACATTACATTGCAATATTTTTCAATTTCATTATAGGTATGTTATATTTTTTTTAAAACATGTTTTTTTTATTTACCAAGTTTTTCTCATTTTTAATATTGTCTGGAAGCTATTATATAAATTACCCCCCTCGTAACCAATGGATTGCTTACCATTTACCATAGTGAGTATGGTTCCATGACAATTCAGAAGCAACTCAAAACCTCTCTGAAAGGTCATTAAGAGATATGAAAAAAAAGCCCTTAACCTAATCTAAATCGCCTTACTCATAATCGCAGAATAAGATAATACCACGGTAATACGAACGAATTAGGTGAAATTTGTACGACAATTTCACCTAACCCGTTCGTATTACCGTGGTATTATCTTATTCTGCGATTATGAGTAAGGCGGTTAGTACATTATTTAACCAAATTTTTTTCTTCACTTTTAATGACTTTTTAACGAAGTTGTTCGGTCAACAGTGAGTATGTATATGACGGCCTCCGTAGTCGAGGAGTAAGGCACTTGACTCGCAATCCGAAGATCGCGGGAACGAATTGCGGTGGCGTGCATTAAAAAAATGCATAGTATATATGCAGCACGTTCCAGTGTGGAAGATACTCTCAGTATCGCCCTGGTATAAGACCACCATTCAGAATTGGAAAGCTGCGTGAAATGGCTTTAGCGGTGTTTTGGTGACTAGATCTGAATGGCCAGGCACTTCCCCACTTTCCTCTTTCCCATCTCCTTCCCCTCCTTTCCACCTTCAACCTCAAAATATACCTACCCCAATTGGGGATGCCGTATTCTCTCTGGTTCCAGACGGGAGCAGTTCTTGTGAGGTATTCCCATAAAAAAAATTGTAAGGTTTGTATTTTAGATTCACGGTGGAAAGTATTTTTGTTATTTATTTTTGGGGTGTTATGCCGTGTTGCGCTATTTTCTTCTTTAGCCAACGTTTAGGACAGGGTTACAGAGTCCATCATCAGGGCAGATAGGGCAGATTACTAAATAATGTCACCGTCAGTGTGACTAAATAATGTCACAGATCTGCCCTGAGTATGAATGTACTTGGGACGTTTTCATGAATTTTGTAAGCATTTGATGTTTGTTGACTTCATTATAGGAGATTTGCTTCACAGTACTTGGATAAAATCGGAACATAAGTATAACTATATCAGAATTTGAATTTATGTTGAATTGTTAAACAACCCGTCCTTAGAAAAGTCATTCAACTCTATTGAAATGAAAAATGTTTCCATTTTGTTTTAAAGGCAAGCCAAACAAAGAAATTTTATGTCGAAATATAATCTTAATCAATTACTTTTATTATAGCATTCAATCGAATTCTGGCAGGGACGTACCAAAAACATTTTGTTTTTCGGATTTTTTAAAGTGAAAACGTATTTAGCTCTTTCGTGATTTGGAACTCGATGAAACAGAAACGAGCGAAACTAAAAAATAAGACAAACGCATACATCTACAGCAGGGTTGCTCAAACTTGAACTGCTGGCGATCAACTTCAATGTGACATGTGACGAGTATCCTTCCAATAAATTAAAACTACTCAGAACGTGAAAATTGTTTTTCTTTGATTCTGGCAGTGCATAAATAGTCTGCGAATAGAATTTTATAACTGCACTTCGATAAGAGAATGCTTTTTTTTCGAAATGTGTCAACAGATGAATCCACAACTAGGATTTTACATTCTGAACACGAAACAAGTTTAAATTAAATCTGTACGCGGTGAATTAAAACATAAAAATGGTTTTTATTTGTTTCTGGTAGCACATACATGGTCTGCAATTTGAATTTTATGACTGCACTTCGAATAAGAGAATGTTTGCTTTCGAAATATTAAACAGAAATTTTACATCATGAACTGTATTAAAGTAAATCTCTGTGCGGCGAATTAAAACTATACTCTGATGAAAATGATTTTTTTTCTGGCAGTACGTAAATAGTCTGCAACTAAAATTTTATAACAGCACTTCGAATAAAAGAATGTTTTCCTTCGAAATATGTCAGCAGATGAATCCACAACTCGAATTTTACATTGTGAACACAAAACTGGTTTAAATTAAATTTGTACGCGGCGAATTAAAACTACCCTCAGAACATGAAAATGATTTTTTTTCTTCTGGCAGCACATGCATATTCTGCAACAAAAATTTTATAACTGACTTCGGAAAAGATAATGTTTTCCTTCGAAATGTGTCTGATAAAAACTGTGAATAGATCTACTAACGTCGGCAAATTTTTCGCAAGATCGACTCAAAAAGCACTCGCGATCGACCGATCGATCGCGATCGACCGTTTGTGCACCACTGATCTATAGGATTTAGCCCGTGAGAGAATGAGATAGTATAGACGGTCTTCTCTTTGTGCGTTACTTCGTAATCTCCCCACTCTCGTCTACTTTAGTTGTCTGAAGGTTTCGCTTCTACCGTGTGTGAATTGCACACTCTGATTTTTTAAAGTGGAAACTTCTTTAGCACCGTTATGATTTGAAACTCGATAAAACGAAAAAGCGATACTAAAAAGAGACATACACTTACATCTACCTATAGGATTTAGCCTGCGAGAGAATGAGATAATTATCATAATTGGTCTCCTCGTTGTGCGGTGCTTCGTAGCCTCCACAATCTTGTAAATTAATTTTATGAAGGTTTCAATTCTATACCGCGTATGAACTGCACACATGTTGTTTTTGTCTCAAAAATAATATAAAGTATATTTGCGGCACGTTCTAGAGTGGAAGATACTCTCAGTATCACCCTATCACTTAGTAAAGACCATCATTCAGATTTATAACGTTACTTGAGCCGTGTTTGGTAACTAGATCTGAATAACCTACTCCGTTCCCTCCCCACTATCTTTAGCCTCACCACATACCTTAATTGGGGATGCCGTAGTCTCGCTGGCTCTAGACGGGAGCAGTTGAAACTCTTGGGTGGTATTTTCAAAAGTAATTTTTACACATTTATTATACATGTGTAATTTAACACAAGATAAAAATAATGTAAAAAAGTAAAAAATAGATAATGGAAACCCACTAAGGCACTGCCTGTGCGTGGGTAATATTAACTGAAGTGCTAAATTACACCAATAAGTTGGCGGTACAAGTAAAAAATGTAAATTTTAAAGTGAAGGTTTAAAAATATAGGTAACTAGCAGACCCGGCCACACGTTGCTTTGGCTAACGAAACACAACGCCATTACCCAATCTTTATAAAATCCACACCACCCGCTTGCCAGCTGCCCGCTGCCCGCTGCCTGAATTGAATATTTGAATTTATCGGCTTCTCTACTATAATAAGCATGTATTATACATATAAACATCCCCTTGAATCACTCTATCTATTGGTGAAAACCGCATGAAAATCTGTTTCGTAGTTTAAAAGATCTATGCGCACATACATTTTGAGCGACTTCATTTTATACTATGTAATGTAATGCAATTCGATCGCCACTAATTACAATGCTTGCAATGCAACACTGGATATTTGAAAAGGGAAAATCAAATACCTACTTACTCTAGGACATCTATTTTTCAATTTCTTCCGTAGAACGAATTTCAAAAGTGACTATAGTATCTACGGCCCGCCAGCCGTTTTAAATTGCACAAAAATATGTTTTCTTTGAATTTTTCGGCTTTTCTCTAATATAATTTACATGTATTGTACATATAAACATTCCTCTTCAATCACTCTATATATTGGTGAAAACCGCATGACAATCCGTTGCGTAGTTTAAAAGATTAACGCGCACATACATTTTGAGCGACTTCATTTTATACTATGTAATGATAATGATAATGATAATGATGATGTATCTTTGAAAATATTGTAGTAAAAAAGTGACACATACAAGTTAGTCGATTTTTTGTTACGGTTTTTAAGAAATAAATAAAGCTAGTCTGTTCATATGAGCATTTAATTTTCCTAAGAAATAAAGAAAAAATCGAAAGAAATAAATTCCCGGTGCGTCCCTGAATATCCGAGGCCGTGATAATAACGATGGTAGATTTTTTCTTTTGTTATTCAAATTGATTGAGCATCCGCCGAATTGTTTGAGGGTAAGGGAGGTTTATTAATAAGCAATGATGAAATCGAAGCCTTAGGCCTCCCCAATACCCACCCTCGGCATGCAAAGGAGAAAAAACTGAAAATTCTTGGGGAGAGCAATTAAATGAAAAGCTGCGCGAACGTCAGGAGCCTAGTAGGCTGATCAATTAAAAATAATTGGGAAATTCAATAGAATCTAATTTTAAAAGGTTTACACGCGAAAGTAGTTCAGAAAATATTGTTCTCTTTTTATTTTTTGACGGGGCATAGCGAAATCCGGTTTTAACTCGACCGTTTTGAATTTCATTTATCTAGAAATTTGTTTGTAGCTACGTTCCGTTTTCGGTTCAAGATGATGACCAATTTAATTGAATTTTATTTTTTTTATTCACAATAAAGTTTTTTACACGTTTTTTGACAACTAATGTGTCTTTTTTTTCCAGAGCTCCACACAGGAGGCCCTGAGGAAAATAATTTCCCTGAGGGCCTATGTCATCATCGAGGGGGTTTTTAAGGAAAGGAAGGAGAGGAGAGTTCTGGAAAGGAAAAGGGTTTAAAGGGTGGGTAGTAATCTGGGGTTCAGTGTGTCCTGGTCATCCGCCTCCAAGATCTAGACAAACCTCACCCCATGAACCCGGGCGCGTATTTACAAAACCTATACCGATTCAGTCGCGGTAACGACAATTTACATTTTAAATATACCTCTATATTGGTTATTTTTTATCACATTTCAAAAACAAAAATTGTTCTAAAATCTAGATAAAATAATTTTTCCAATGTGTATATTAGAAATTATATAAAATAATCTTTCTGATGTGTATATTAGAAATTAATAATTTTATTTCTAAATATTTAAATTTTGATATTATGCCCATATATTGTAAATACACCTCTATATTTATAATTTTTTATCACTTTGCAAAAACAAAAATTGTTCTAAAATCTAGATAAAATAATTTTTCCAATGTGTATATTAGAAATTAATAATTTTATTTCTAAATATTTAAATTTTGATATTGAAAATTTAAAGCGACTGAAACGCGGGGATTGTAAATACGCAACCCTGCCCTGCTAAATCACCAAACGTAGCGAACCACTTGGGGTGACCTATGGCAGAGGTCACCCCAAGTGTTATCCAATAAAGGTTCCCGAGGCGGCGGTATACATTCCCGCCTCCCAAATTGTGTCTTTGTTGGTCCTTTATGCTTTTCTCAGCCATTCAACCGATTGCGATGAAACTTTGGTGGTTTGCTGTACGCATGCACGCGCAGGTTTCTATTAATAATGGTGAGCTCTGGCGTTGTGAAATTAGTTTCTGTACCATTTTTTGTTGCGATGAAACCTTGGTGAGTTGTTGTGGGCACGCCCGCAAAATTTTCTATATATACTGGTGAGCTCTGACATTAATTATGAAGTTTGCATAAAAATTACAATGGGTGGCGCGCGAGTTGTTCGAAAAAAGTAGGGGTTTCATATAGTTTAGCATCAGGAAGGGAAGGAGAAAGGGGTATGGGAACGAAGGAGGGGGGTTCGCGCGAGGTAGGACAAGGGATGGGGGAAGACAGGGAAGATGGAAGAGGAACGGGGAAGGAGGAGGGAAACGCGGGAGGAGGGGGGTTCGCGGGACGAGGGAAGCGGGACGGTGGTCGACAAGGAAGGTGAAAAGGGAACGTGGGATAGAAAAGGTGATGCGAGAAGGGAATGAGAACGGGAACGGGGACGTACGGGAAAGGACATGCAGAAAGAAATAATTTCTTTCTTTATGTGGCGTTACGTAGCTTGCCGTGTACTCGCTAATTTCTTATTTTTTTTCTTTAATCATTTCTTTGAATGGTTACACAATTTGTAGATTTTTTGACCACCATGCTAGGCTCATGCCCGTGTTATGGTGGCATATATAAATATTCTGTAATACCTATTAAATTATTAAGTATACTATTTTGTTACATACAGTGCGTTAATTGATGGTTCAGTGAAGATTATTTTTTCAAACGTGAATCTTCGTTTAATTTTATTTATTAACAGAAACAAACAGTACATTAGATACATTGGTTAAAAAAATTACAATTATTAAGTATATTACATGGTGGGTACCTATTATGAGTTTCATTGTAGTGTCTTATTTATGGTTTGCGTATTAAGTAATTACCGGGTGATGTATGTAGTGGGAAAGTGTATGTGTGTGTGTGTGTGTGTGAGAGGGTGTGTGAGAGGGTGTGAGGGTGTGTGTATGTGAGTATGTATGTATGCGCATTAAACAAATTATATTAAACATGATGCTCTTTTTAAATTTGGGCAGTGAATTTGGTTTGAAAACTGTATGGAATGCGGGAAGGGGAAGAGGGGGAGAGGAACGCTGGAAGGGGGGGGAGAACCTGGGAAAGGGAACTCGGGTGGGGGGTTCGCGGGACTGGAGAAGGGGGGAATGGAGTGGGGAGAGGGAAGGTGGAGGAAGAGGGTGGGAAAGCGAGAAGGGAAAGGGACGCGGGAGAGGAAGGGGAGGCGGAAGGGGAACGGGACGAATTGGAAAGGACATGCAGGGAGAAACAATTTCTTTATTAAATGGCATAGCAACGCCTGGCACCAGCTAGTTTATTAAAAATTTAAGGTGAATAAGGCAAGGAGTGTATGCCAGGACTTTGGCTGTTTGTCCTTGTTTTGTCCTGAAAATTGTGCGATGTGAATATTCACTTACTAGGGTGCCTTATACAGGGTGGTTAATAATAATTTGTTCCAGGCATTCGAAGAATGTCGCAGTCATTACGCTACGGCATTTCAATGCCAAGACTGCTTTGTTTGATGGAAATGCCGAGTTGGAATACATTATTATCGGAAATCGCTTTAATCTTATATGGATTAGTTTTCTCCTAATTCCACGCCCACCGGTACTTATAATACATTCCCTCTTAACCTGAACCTCTTATTGAAAATTCCTTTGTTTGGTGCCATGTTCTTAAAAAATATTAATATTTTTTTATTTACTGCTTTTTTACACATTTCCGTATATTACGAAGGAATATATTTATTCATTTGTTTATTCAGAGCGTTTAGCCAGCCAGCGGAAGAAAATCCACATTTCGTCGAAAATTGTTCTTACGATCGTGCAGGGCGGTTACAATGAGAAAGATTAATTATTCTCCGTACCAGCTTTTTTAAATTATAACTCAATATCGATTTTATTTCATTCCAAATTTGCTTTAATTTATACCTACATCCAAAAATGCTGAAAGGCGTAATGATAAAACTATTAAAATAATGTACTTTTTGTAATTATTTTTTTGATTATAAGTATTTAACATTTTTCAATAATGTCTAAGATAAAAAAGAATGTAAAAAAAAAAAGAAATATATTAGTTTGTAAATGCGCAAATAATTGCGAGTCACGAGCCTTACCCCTCGACCATGGAGTCCTGCCCACTTCACACCCACCCCTCGTACATTTTTTCTTCCCAGAACTCTCATTCCTTTCCTTAAAAATACCCTCTTCACAGCATCCCCAAAGAAGACAGGACTTCCTAGGGAATATATTGTAATTTCTAAATTTAAATGTAAGTGACTACAAATAAATTTAAAAAAAGAGTGTTCAATTCACACGCGGCAAAAGACCTTCCGAAAACTAACGCAGACAAGAGTGGGGAGGCTGCGAAGCACCGCACATAGATGAGACCTATAGGCTAGCGTGTGTCGCTCTCCATAGGGAGAAAACAAATGGCCTTATATTTAAACGCCCGGGGTCTCAAAAGTTTCGTATGATCTGTAGCTATTCGAAAACGTATAAAAAATGAAATTATTGTTCACTATTAGCCCGCTAAAATGGCCGGAAGTTTCGAAAAAAAACAGATTTCGTGATTTGGAAAAAAAAATAAAACAAAGGGTTCATATTTTATATTTTGTGCCAAACTTATTTTTCATTACATAACTGCAGTACAAAGAACCAAAAAAAAAAATATTTTTAAACATATGTGATGTGTTGGTTAAAAAAATAAAAGGGGAAAATAACACTTTTTCTGGATAAAATCAGAATTCTTGTTGACTTACTTGTATTCATAAAGTTGAACTTTTTTTCATTTTAGTCAGCAATACGCATTTTTTAATAATAAACAAACGTTAAAAGGTTAGACTACTGAAAAAAAAATTATTAAAAATTTAAAAAAAAAAAAAATTTTGTTTTGTTTTCTGATTTTTAAAGCATTTTAGCGGGCTAACAACCATTTTTAAAAAAAAAAATTTAAATGCAGTTCTCATTTTCTTTGCAAGACGCAACTTTTGAGACCCCGGGCGTTTCTGAATTCAAAAGTTGAAATAATTGACACACGCTACTATAGGCTACAAATCACTGCACAAAAAGAGACCGATTATACTATCTTATTTGCATGCTAAATCCTATAGATGTTTATTTGTTTTTAGTGTCGCTATTTTTCGTTTCATCGAGTTTTAAATCACAACGGTAATGAAGAAATTTTTACTTAAAAAAATAAAAGAAAAAAAACGTTTCATTTCAAAATTTTAAGATAAATAATCCGACAGTTACCTAAAAAGTGAGTACCTACTTACTCTTAGTTGGACTTAATTAATTTAGAACGGCTACGTATTGCGCCAAAGGCTTTTTCCCGTCACCCTTTCAACAGTACATATAAATACATTGAATACGAGCCCCAGATAATCCCACCATTAGTAGCCTATCAACTGTGGATCGTGCCCATTCACCCGATAAAAAGTAATGTTACATTTTCCACGTACTTTAATATCCGATCATGTCACCGATTAACTTTACATGAAAATGCCTACCGATAACGCTGTTGTCTTTCATGCATATTTAGAGCCTAATTTAGAGTCATCATGCACTTAATGATCTATTGTTTTAAAATTAATTATGGTATTTAGTTTTAATTGGTTGCGGTACAGATGTCACCGTTGCCGGGAGCAGTGGAACTATGGTAACCTCAGTTACTGTGCATAAATTTGGCCTGGCCATTCAGATCTGGTTGGCAAACAAAACTAAAGAATTTCGTTTCAGAAATGTGTTCATCAAGGGCGAAATTCTTAGATTATGAAGTAATTAATTTTGATTTTCATTTACAATATTATAATGGCGTTATTTTTTAAATAAAATATGTCTGTTTGAATTTTAATTTTGTTTTCGTGGTTGAAAGAATGAATTTATGCAAATCTTGGAAGTGGAAATTAACCCACTTCCCGACATCCGATCGAGCTGAAACTCTGCACATAGAATCCTTGTCGATCACAATTCTTTCCATCAAGTAATTACATACATTTCACACAGAGTGCACGCCAAAATACCGCTCCTCATCGATCATATAAATTTATTGCGTATAATACAGTAAAAACAATAATTTTATCGGCAAATGTTTTCGTAAAGTTCAATCCAGCAAAAAATCTACGTTAATGATTTATGAGCGGTCCCGTACAGTGTTTAAATCATTTTAAATTAACTTTACAAGTGACAGTTAAGTGAATATTGTTGCCCAAACAAACATTCGCTTATTACAAACGTCTCTGTCAATTAGTGCATCTAAGTCAATTAATATCGTACTATCTTCACGCTACGTCATATGGGGTTAATAGTGTAGTGGCTAGCGCGTCGCTCAACCACACCTAACGGACCAAGTTCGAACCCCACCTATTCCGGAAGAATTTAGATATTTTTATTTTTTCTAAATCTCTACCCGAGATCCAAACCTCTACAAGATGAATAGGCAGAAGAAATCTCAAAAAAAAGCGACATCTAGCGATTCGGAAGAGGACAATCCCAATAAGACGACCAAAGGTGTAGGAAAAGGAGCACTAGAATTAGACGACAAAATTATGGAAAAAATTATCCTGCACATTGATAAAAACATGGATAATATAAAAAAAGAAATTATCACTAAAATGGAAAAAATCACCTCAGAAACTCAAAAAAGCATCGAATTTATAAGCAACCAGTATGATGAACTTATAAAAAAGATTGACCAAACTCTCTTACGAAACAAAAAAATAGAAGGTGAAATTGAAAACTTCAAAAAAGAACAACTAGGCAAAAATACTATTATTAAACATCTTGAAATTAAAGTATCTGAATTAGAATCAAAATTCCGATCTAACTATCTGGAGATAGCAGGTATTAAACAATCAAGTGGCGAAGAGGCGACTGAAATAGTCAAAAGAGTGGCTGCAGCGGCTGGTTTGGAGATCAAAAATGGAGATATAACCGATGTCAAAAGAATTCCGGACAGACGTATTGATGCCCCCCCCAAACTGCTGGTTCACTTCAACAACAAAACCGCAAGAGACAACCTCATCGCTTTAAGAAAAAACATCAACTACGCTGCCATAAAAGGACTCGCCCAAGACAAGATTTACATAGGAGAAGAACTTACCGCGTATCATAAAGAACTTCTATGGCAAACGAAAAAATTTGCCAAAGAAAATAATTATACATATGTCTGGTACAAGGATGGTAAAATCATGATGAGGCGCCTCACAAACGAAAAAATTATTTATATATAACATGTAGATGATTTAAAAAAAATAACTTAAAATATCGGGAAATTATCCTCTTATATTTCTTCACAATCTACACATCATACAAAAATGGATTCTTTTTCTACCAAAATAAAGTCTAACAAATCAGACCTATCAATCTACCATCAAAATATTAGATCAATAAACAAAAACTTTGTCCATTTTCTCATCGAACTCGATCTTACTAAAACCAAATATGACCTAATTATCTTGACAGAATGTTGGCTAACACCTTACTATACTCCCAAAAACATCCCCAATTATACCCACCATCACACCTCGAATCACTACAGACAAAACGACGGCGTAGTAGTATATACATTAAACAACACTCCCAATACATATAACATCAAAGAAATCTCCATTACTAACTCCAACTGTCTTCAAATAACGTACAGCATAAACACATGTATTATTGCACTTTACCGCTCACCTTCCAAACCTAACATCTCCCCCTTCTTGCGAGACTTAAACTGTTATCTTACCGAGCTAAAAAAAACAAAACACCTAATCTTAATTGGAGACCTCAACATTAATATTCTAAAAACCAACGAACATCCCCAGTGCCAAGATTACTTAAATACCATTATGTTTCACGGAATGGAAAGTACAATAAACTCACCTACACGATGTACACCACATTCTTCCTCCTGCATCGACCATATTATGGTTAAAACATCAAACCAATACACTTCAGAAATCCACATGTCATCAATTACTGATCACTACGCCACCTCCTTCACAATGAGTTCCAAAAACAACGTACAAAGCAAAACATCAACTGAAATAACAACGAAAATAATTAACTATGACCACCTCAACAAAACGATTAGTTCCAAATCCTGGGACAGACTCTATAAGATAGCTAACATAGATGAGGCATGGAACTACTTCTCTACCTACATACAAGAAACCCTTGTTCAAAACACCAAACAAAACACCTAATCTTAATTGGAGACCTCAACATTAATATTCTAAAAACCAACGAACATCCCCAGTGCCAAGATTACTTAAATACCATTATGTTTCACGGAATGGAAAGTACAATAAACTCACCTACACGATGTACACCACATTCTTCCTCCTGCATCGACCATATTATGGTTAAAACATCAAACCAATACACTTCAGAAATCCACATGTCATCAATTACTGATCACTACGCCACCTCCTTCACAATGAGTTCCAAAAACAACGTACAAAGCAAAACATCAACTGAAATAACCACAAAAACCATTCCTAGAGCTATCAAACCTCTCAAACCATGGATTAATCACACTATCATCAACTGCATTCGGAAACGCAATTCCATACATAAAAAATGTGCCACGAATCCATATGATATTACACTTCATAATTTCTACAAAAGATACCGAAATATTTGCACACAAGTCATTAGGAAAGCCAAAAATCTATACTACAATAAAAAAATATCCGAATGCAACAACGATCCTAAAAAAATATGGAAAGTCCTCAAGGAAGCTTCCAATTCAAATAAAGCCACCGACGCCTTAAACTCTCTCAATATCAATGATATCACCGTAGACTTTACATCGAACCCCAACACAATTGTCAATCATATAAACAGTTATTTTGCAAATATAGGTCCAGAACTAGCAACAAAAATCCAATCAAGCAACCATATGCTGGGTCCTAGCGTTCACCCTTCCAATGATGAATTCCCAACCCGATTTGTTCTCAAAACGGTTACAGAGAAAGAAGTTTCTACGGTAATAAACTCTTTAAAATACTCTTCATCCACCGGCATTGACGAAATACCCAACAGTGTTCTTAAAAAAATTGCCCCGGTTATAATACAACCATTAACTCATCTGCTGAATATTAGCATTCGCCAAGGATTATTTCCCACCATTCTAAAACAAGGTCTTATTATCCCTATTTTCAAAACAGGCTCCAAACTTGATATTAGTAATTATCGGCCTATTACATTACTTAATTCCCTGTCTAAAGTATTTGAAAAGATCGTTAATAATAGTCTTATGGAATATCTGGAAACCAACAACCTACTATCGCCGCGGCAATTTGGCTTCAGAAACCAGAAAAGTACAAACGATGCCATAGCCACCGTCACTGACCACATCTCTGGCCACCTTGATAAGGGCTCGAAATGTCTATCGGTATTTCTCGACCTGTGTAAAGCGTTTGATACAATATCACACATCAAATTAGAACGCAAATTGTTCAACATAGGTATTAGGAATAATGAATTAAGCCTCCTCTCCAGTTTTCTATCTGACAGATCCCAATGCGTAAAACTCAGAGCTACAAAGAGTCAGAATTTACCTATTAGTTACGGTGTCCCACAAGGCAGTGTTATAGGTCCAACGCTCTTCCTAATATACATTAACGAGTTGTGTAACCTAGATATCGATGCCACTATTGTCAGTTTCGCCGACGACACTGTACTACTATTTCAAGCAAAAGATTGGCCTACCGTATATTCTAAAGCGGAGGTAGGAATTCAAAAGGTTAAATATTGGCTTGACTCGAACACATTAACTCTTAACATACAGAAAACAAAATACTTACTGTCTAGTCTTACCAATATCACAAAACCAAACCTACACCCAAAATTAAAAATACACGAATGTAATAACTCATCTCAGAACAGGAATTGCAACTGCCCATGCCTAGAACAAGTAGCAACTATCAAATATTTAGGATTAACCTTTGATACACATCTAAATTGGAAGCAACATATACTTAACACTACAAACAAAATCCGCAAATCTATTTACTTTTTCAAACAAACGCGCAATTTCTTTAACCTACAACTTTTAAAAACAGTGTATTACTCACTGTGCCAATCTCACATCGAATACGGAATTTTAGCTTGGGGTAACACTTATTATAATGCCCTCGAACCCATCATTAAAGCACAAAAACTAATAATAAAAATAATTCTTAAACTTCCTCTCACTACCAGCACTGATACGATCTTCAATACTTTCAACGTTATGGACATTAAACAGCTCTACGCAAAATCCATCTTACTTTATTTACATAAAAACAACAAAATCCTATACAAACCAACACAAATGATACACAATACACGAGCCAAAAATAAAGAACTTCTCCAAACTCCCTTTTCTAAAACCACCTTTGGACAAAAACACTTTAAATACATAGCTTGCAAACTATACAATACACTTCCAGCCACGATTAGACAAACCGAATCAAAGACCAAATACAAACAAGATTTAAAGAAATGGATTATAAGTATTGGACGCCACACTACTGCTAACATCTGTAAAATAGAGTACAAATAGACAGAATTACCATCTCAAGTATGTCCTTACCCTTATTAAAGAACTTAAAATAGTAAAATCCTATATGTATAATATAACTTCCTATATAGACTCGAAAGGATTTACTACTTTATTCATCTCTTCCTTCACCTATATAATGCTCTCTTTATGATATTAACCCTCAATATTAATCATCTTTCTGTTTGAATTGTATAAATCAGTATGTATCTTACCTTAAATATTCTCATGTTGTAATTAAATATTCTTATGTATGATACTCATTTATGTACCTCTACGCCTGTCTCAACACAGGTATTCCCTAGTGAGACAGGCATCGAATAATGTTATGTAAACATACCTTTTATAGATAAATAAATAAATAAATAAATAAATAAATGCATTTATCTGAAATTGGAAGAAATATGGGGCAAATAGGTGGTCTAGAACTTTGCGTAGGACTGTAGCGGAAAGTCGAAACTGATTCAATTTTTTTTTAATGATAATCTTTAGCACCGCTGTGATTTGAAACTCGATGAAACGAAAAATAGCGTCACTAAAAAGAGACAAACACATACATCTATAGGATGTAGCCTGCGAGAGAATGAGATCGAATAATCGGTCTCATCTTTTTGCGTTGCTACGTAGCCCATTCTTGTCTACCTTAGTTTTCTGAAGGTTTCACTTCTACCGCGTGTGCAATGCATACAATTTTTCTACAGGTTGCTTTTTTTTCTTTTACATTTATTTCACAATGAAATGAAATGTTGAACAGTTCATGTCTCAGAACCGACACTTTCACTGAACGCTGTTTATCCGCATAAGGATTCTATTGGATATGAACAAAAAAAAAATTGTTGCTTATTAGTTTTGAACCCATAATCACTGCTTCCAGAGTCTTACTGCCCGGAGCACACTAGTCTATTATTACCATGCCCTAAGTGAAAAAAGCGTATTATTTCCCCCTCCCCATACCGGTTCCATGGAGCCGGCTGGGCTTACGAGTGCCTCGCTTGAATCTAAAAAAATGTGACGTCATCATTCTTGTCCTGACCAGCGCCGAGCTCACATCGTACATTTTACGAAATAACACGGCAAAATGAGAGCTTGTGCATACATGCTATACCCTAAAATATGTGGACATAGCGAATGTGGGCGGTTCTCTAGTGAGCTCGTCGCTGGTTACAGGGGTAAGTAAATTATGAAACATTTATAAAAGTGTCTTAACTAAATATGGCAACAAAATATTCCTCTGTGAAAATCGGCGAACTTTACTTTGCCGCATTTAGACTTCGCAAACGTGGCGAGCAATTCGCGCCCCCATGTAAAAAGGTCTATTCATTCAAAAGCAGATTTTGCTTTTAAGAACTAAATGGTGATATTATAATGCGAGATGCCTTATACACTGTCAGATTGATTTTTCAACAAATCATAGTCATCTTTACCCTCTTCGCCCCCCATAGTTTGATTTTACCCCTCATCTATATCTTCTCGTCTATTAAATTTGGATGTCTATAATTATTACGCATTATACATATTTACTAATGATATAATTTAAAAAAAAATCGATATGCCGAATTTAACCTTTCCTTTTTGATTGAAGCTGGTTTTATAAGTAATATATAAACATGAATTTTCGTAATCTGGTTATTAGTTTTGTCTATTTGGTTTATAGTTAATACTGATTATATATGCACAAATTTCAAATCATCGAACGCCGATCTATATTTATTTGTAATAAATGATATTAAAATATCAAAAATAAGCTAAATCTGAAGTAAAATGTAAAAATTACACGATTATTAAATCATGCAGAGTGGAACAATTTTAAGTTTTATAAATAAATTAAATTTTGAAGTACGTAAGCATTATCTTTTCTGAAAAACCTTGTTTTTTTCATTTATCCCAATATTTCCAAACTTTGTCACAAACCCTTACGAATTTTTTTAAGCCACAGAATGAAGTTAAACGCTTTTCTTGATCGTTCAGTAATTTTTCGAGAAAAGTATTTTGAAAAATTATTTTCCTTCCTAAGAAGAGGAAAATAAATTAATCTAAGGCTCTTTTCAAGACATTTTTCGTTCTTGATGGATAAAGCTTGACGGAAAAGGGGTTACAGCCTGAAAATGAGCTTCATTGTTATGCGAACGATTGTAATTGACTGGGCGTAGCAAAACCCTCGTTTAACTCGTTAATTTGGCATTTCTACTGTGTGTAAATTTGTTGTGTCTCGGTTTCGGTTCAAGATGGGGGCCATTGGAGGGGACCCCACCACTTTCCCAACGGCGTTATATGGAAACATATGGTTTCCTCTTTCACCGCACACACCGTCAAGAATCTATTTTATTGAACGAAGCTAAATTTATTTGAACGACTCTAGACCCTCCGATGACCATGCATACGGAGTTATAAAGCAGTACGTAAGTACTTACATTAACCTAATACAAAACAATAATAAATGTGGCAGCCCGTAGAATAATTCTTCTGCAATCTATAGAGAAAAATATACACAGATAAAAGTGATAGTAAATAAAAAGAAAAATAAGAGCTGTGCCCGGTCAAAGAAGCCTGGAATAAGAGAAATAACGAAAAAATAAAAGTAATAATATAATGCAAGTATTTACAATAATAACAGAGGGTAAATGAAATGCAAAGAAAGAAAATATTTAGAGAAGGTATTCCACAAACCACCAGGCTGTCCCAATGACAATGTGCATGGCTATCAGCCTAACCGCAGACGAAACCCGGAGTCCGCGCCCTTTAGCCGGCTCCCCGATTTTGCCTCGAAGAAATATATGTGGGAAAGAAGAGAAAGTTTTCGAAGACTGAGAAAAAGATGAGCGTCGGGTCGTCGGAGGAGGGGGGGGGGGGGGGGGGCGGAAGGACGCCGAGACCACGCGGCTATTTCTCAGGCCTACACATTGTCAGATGGGGGCCGTATTGGATACTACCTTTTTCCCCGCCAGAGTTCGCGTGATTGTGGTTCCTACTCTCCACCAGCATCCCCAAAGATGGCACAGCACTTGAGGGATATTTTTCCTCAGGGCCTCTTGCGTTAAGCTAATGTAAAAAGATAAATATATATATATGTTGCAATTACATGTATCCTTCGCACCCACTTTGTGAAATCGTTTTAGGTGAGAGTAAACTGTCTCAGTGTTGTCACGGAGGGAATACAGACGTGTTTGGAAAATATAATAGATTGGGTTTATTTTCAAGGAAATAGAATGTTCTAGATTAGGACGTGCGAGAACTTTTAAAATATTTTTCATTTCATTTTCATGAACAAAGGTTTAGTTGATACCTACCAACCTCTTCCGATATGATTTCTTCTTCGGGTTCTGGTCAGAAATGATTTTCTCAACTTTTATGAATTTCTTTACAAATTTTATAAAACCTTGTTTTTTGGTGGTACATATATATACAATTCAATTTATTCATTTTTAAAACATTACAAAATTAAAAGAGAGAAAATATTAAGATAACAGATTTAAGCAATTTATACAACAATGAACCACAATCAGACTAACAGCAACAAAGCTTGTCGTTTGAATTGTGCTTCATTGATGTTAAACATATCGATATTCGAAGTGATTCTATTTAATAACAAGACAGCTCTCCCGACTGGCATAACCAATATAGATATTTTAATTTTATTTTCATTGGCAAAAGTTTATAATTAGGTACCCAGCAACGTGTCTCCATTGGTTTTTTCATGTCCCAGTCGGAAGTTATTTTCTCAATCTTTCGACAATCTTTTTAAAACATCTATTTCAATTATGATTTTATTTTCTTGAATAGATGAATAAAAGCAAATCTTGAAAGAGTAAATTAATGCACACACACGCATTTCTCTGAAATTGGCTACTAGGTGGCCCAAGATATGGCTCGAAAATTGAAAAAATATGTATTATTGTAAAAAAACTTTTATTCCTGATTGATTTTTTAATTTAGTGAAAAAGATTAAAAATTTGATAAATCCGCGTTTTTCGGTTTATTAATACCACCAAAATTAAAGTTTTGTCATTCTTATTAATTGCTACTGTCATTTATTTTTTTATATTTAACCCGGCGTCAGTACAGTTAAAAGATGTAACAACGATAGTAGGGTTGGGTCTAGGAGACCCGAATTAAAAACTGGCTTTGATGTCAATATTTCAAAGAAATTTAAAAATAAAACAACTTCATATAAAACAATCTTTTAATGACATTTTTATAAAAGTATAGTAAAATTTTAACAAAATAGACAACCTCTGTCTTAAAATTATAAAGTGTAAATAAAACATAATTTTTTTTCTCAAAATTTGAACTAATATCATATATATGAATAAGATCTATAGTAGTAATACTACCGAATATATACTCTACCAAAAGGTGGAGAATATATATAATATACTCCACCTTTTGTCTTATATTATAAAATATATTTATCTCAGTTTTTTTTGTCGCCGGTAGATGTATCAATACTGTCATCATAATTAAAGCTCGACATAAGTAAAACCACTTTATTTTTTTTCGGAATATATGAAACGATCGTGATATCTTTCTGAAAACCAAATGTCGACGAGTTTATTTCTTTTCCCCTTGTTTTCGTAAATTTTTCGGGTATTTGTCTTTTATTTTTGCGAACAGTGCCTACAGATGTCAGTTCGTGTTCTTGAAGCAAGTGGTTTACTAATTCATAGCTGGTGAACCAATTGTCGAATGCAATGTTTAGTTATTAATTGGCGCGAAATTACGACACGAAATGTAGGGTTGGGTCATATTTACCTTTTTCGGGTTGAGCCACGCCTATCCACCGTCGCGGCAGCTACAACACTGAAACTGAACAGCGATAGCCAGCGGGGAGGGAAGGTTGTTAGCTTCAGCTACTGAGAAGTGTGGCAACGTCGCACAAAAATTCTCATTCTCACAAGAAATAAGCTATTTTTAAAATGGCGCAGGTCAAATTGACCCAACTGTACATAAATACAATACAAATACAATATGAGTATTAAAATACATGCTATCTTCTGTAACTACAAATGCTATTGATCAATATTCAAGTAAAAGATATCGATATCAATGTCAGATCATCGGAAGACTTGTTCGGTATGCCGAAACAACTTACTGTGCTCACTAATAAAATTATTAGGGTCATGAAAAGGTTTTTTTTTCTAGCATATCTGGGGAGTACCTACACGTCGTAAAGAATACCGGATAATGTGTTTTTTCGTTTTTGACAATCGTTCATCAGAGACAAACCACTAGAAAATTGTATCTCAGGCAACCTATGCGATTAAGTCAATCGAGTCATACGGATATGCCTAATTAAGTCATTCGAGTCATGCGGATATGCCTACTGAAGTCATTCTAATCATGCGGATATGCCTACTGAAGTCATTCTAGTCATGCGGATATGCCTAATTAAGTCGTTCGAGTCACATGGATTTGCTTACTGAAGCCATTAGAGTCATGCGGACATGCCTGTTTAAGAGGGTATTACCAGAGAAAACCAGAAATATGTCATTTTTAAATCAGATTTTAGACGTATTGACGCTTTTCCACAAAAATTATAAATGGATTTCGAAAGATTATTCTTTTATCTAGCATTCGCATGTTTTAAATTTTGAGAAAAAAATGTTTTTATTTTTAGTACAATACGGTTATAGCATAGGTCGTTGGCAGATTTGTTAACTAACTAACTAACTAACCATCACGCCGTTTCCCCGCAGGGTTAGGCAGAGAGGATGGACCGCCAAACAACTCGGTCTTGGCACACACTCTTTGCCTCACTCACATTCATACATCGTCTCATACATTCTCTTCTATTATTCTGACTTTTGACATGGCCCGACTCAAGTATTTGATTCACTTGATCGTGCCACGTCTTCCTCGGGCGTCCCCGACTTCTTCTACCATTCACATTCACGTCGTATATTCTTCTTACACTACTTTCTTTCAAACCATGTGAGGGTCCCTTTCTTAATCTTACTCATTATGCTTACATCAGCCTTACATTCTTTGCGGATATCCACATTTCTCACATGATCATACATTGTTTTACCACACATACGTCTCAGGGATCTCATTTCAACAGCATTCCGCTTACTTTCATCCTTCCTCTGCCAGTTCCATGCCTCACTGCCATACATCAGGGTAGGTACCAGGACTCCATTGTGGACTGCTAGCTTCGCTTCCTTTGACAGTTTTTTATTACCGCCAACGGCATTCAATCCGCCATTAATGGAGTTACTTACAGAATTGTTTAATTTTCAAAAAAGATTTTATATTATTTCACACCCATTTCAAATCATATAATCGTGCAGTAAAATAAATCAATACATTATCTAGGTATCGCATGTTTTAGAATTTTAATTAAAGTTTAAATAAAATCATTAAAAAATATACACGTACATGTATTTCTTGACGAAGATTGGTCCGTTTGTGTATTTATTTGCGCACTTACAAACTAATGTATTTCAGATTTTTTTACAATCTTCTTTAACTTAGACAGAATTGAAAAATGGTAAATACTTATAATCAAAAAATAATTACAAAAAGTACATTACTTTAATTGTTTTATCATCACGCCTTTCAGCATTTTTGGATGTAGGTATAAATTAAAGCAAATTTATAATGAAATAAAATCGATATTGAGTTATGATTTTAAAAAGTTTTTACGGAGAATATTTAATCTTTCTCATTGTAACCGCCCTGCACGATCGTAAGAACAACTTTCGACGAAATGTGGATTTTCGGCCGCTGGCTGGTTAAACGCTCTTAAGATGAAGCCATACTAAATAATGCAAAATCATATGTTTTTGTTTTGAAAATTTGATGGCTTAGAAGTATTATAGATGCTTCAATTAAATACTGCGTGTAGAACATACCTTAGCCCTTAAAAATATCGGTCAGTTTTTTTACAAGTCTTTTAATAAGCCTACAAAAAAATAAAGTATAAGGGCTATAAAAAACACTTTCAAGTCCTAACTCTCCTATTTATAAACCTCTTTTCGGATTTTGTTTTATTGTATAATGTGGCAAATTCAGTTTCTTTTATAATAATCGCAAAAAAAATTGATTTTTACGCCCGAACTTCTCAAAATAAAAAAAAAATATGCATTTTCTCGTTGTTATTTTTGACATTAAACAATACGGCCCGCACTCTACGAATTTGGATTCTTGAAGTGACCCTTATGGCACGGGCACAAGAACCATGCACTGGGCACAACCCATTTCGTATTAGTCACGACCCGGCCTTAGCGGGAGAGGCACGCGTTATTCCGCGTTGCTTAGTTTCGTGAAATTAATTTTAAATTTCCGTTTTCTTACAATAAACAATGCGTAAAAAAGGAATTAATATTTTTTTCAGACCTTTACGAAATCAAACTGTTAAAAAAAAATCTCAAATACCTTTTCCAACTTTTCCAAAAGCTTTTTCTCAAGTATTTTTAAATTCCTCCCATAAAGGGCGTGAATTTTGATTTAGATTTTTTCCTGAACTATTGGATGGCCTTAAGGTTAAAGCGATGGTAAGGGTTATAGGATAGTTAACTTAGAAAATTGTCTGAGGCAAGAAGATAAGCTATTTCATACGTTATTTAAAATCGCCCAAAAATGCTGTGAGAATAGAAGTTAACAGCCGAATCGTACAAATCTCTGCTCGAATTTAGGATACGGGAATGATTTAGCATTTACAAATGATAACTCTCGTAACGACTCCACACTCTCGGCAAAACTACCTTTGGGAATCTGAGACCATCAATAATTCGTAAGATACTACCAATATCGCTCAGGTGTAAACGGTGGCCACTTATCAAAAACGAATCATCTTCTTCTTATTCTCCCCATTTTCTTATTCTCTCCAACATTTCCCAGTTCGTAAAGCTAAGCTCTCTACACAATAAGGTATTGATTATGAAATTGTGTAGATTTTAAATAGTCATTCGTACAATAATAATTTTAAAAGTTCAATGTGGCGTCATTAAAACTGAATAAATTATCCATTTTTCCAATGATACAAATCTGCATGTTTTTGAATCAATGGTTCCTTCGTCAGAAATTTAAGAATACTTATATTTAATTAAATAGTCTGTCCCTCACCGGGCAATGTGAATCTTTTGAAGAGTAAAAGTTACATAAAATTATTACAAAAAACGGTAGCGGCATGCTGTTTTTATTCGTCTAGCCGCTTAGTGATATTTAGAGAGACATTGTACATTGTCATGTTTAGTATCTACGTTAGCTGTGAGTAAGTTCTTTTAAATAATTAAACTACACAGTAAAATATTATCACAACACCCACTGACAAGTGAACCAAATTAAAGAGGGCTATCTTTGAAATTGTTTCGAAAGGCTATAATTGAGTGCAAAATAATTATTTGGCTCGTTTTCAAAAATAATACAGAAATATAATATAATATGCCAATTTAGAAAAAGGCCAATTTCATTTGCAACGTATATATTATTTACTAGTACGATACACCGTCAATAACTATCCATTATAATAAATAAATTTTCGTAATCGGTAGAAAACTCGAAACTTATCGGATGTAGAGGGGATGTATGTAAGGATGTAGATTTCATCATCCCCTCGATGAGCATTATCCGTAGAAAAACGAATTATTTTCGATTTAATTTTTATGAGAAAAACTCTCTTTTTATAACTTTTGATGTTATTCCCATCAATGTAATATATGATAATAAGAAAATAATAATAATAATCTAAACGAAAATATAAAAGAGAACAAGACGCAGAAAAACAGAAAAAGATAATGGTCGCAACTGGAACTCGAACCCAGAATCTCTCTTCTATACGGAACGTGCGTTTACCAATCCCACCATTGAGCCATATTATGTCAAACCGTCGTAATAGTCCATGTCATATTTCAAATTTTAGAATTACCATTATTATCTTCAACTAATTTATTTTCCATGTCATATGCAACTATTAATTGGAAACAATCATTCTAAGAATTTGTTTTTTAACCTGGGTCACGGATAAATATATCCGATTTTATATTATTTAATTGAATATTCATTTAGACTTTTATAAAAAGTCAATAGTTCCATATAAATAAAATCGGATATATTTATTCGTGACGCTATCCAAGTTTTTTTATGTTTTCAAATTAAAACATTAAAAAATCAGTAGGTATTAGACAAGAAAGGTCAGATTGAGGGGTTGGGCGTTTCTCGGCTGAGTGACCGGTGGTGACATTTGTAAGATTTTTTTTTATTTGGTTTTGAAAAACAAATTAAAAAGAAATCATCAAAAAAGTCCATAGGCCCTGAGAGAAATTATTTTCCTCAAGGCCATCTGTGTGGAGGTAATTAAAAAAAGTATCACCATTAAAAAGCTCATTTTAAAAACTAAACGAAATACTAACGGCAACACGCTTGCATAAAGTAAATACGACGACCATTTTCCCAAATAAAATAAGAAATATATTTGCAGAAATTTAAATTCATAATAATAATATTAGCTGGTGCAAAAAACTCTTTACAGAGAAAATAATGATGTAATCCACTCCACACAGTTTTTCTAGCGAGTGGTCCCCGCTCGTTGGTTCAGAACTCGACTAGGTTGAGTTGCAAGTTGCAACCTCTAAGTAGGTGATTTCTAATGACGCCATTAGTTTTCCACGGTGGAATTTTTGTAGTGTGGATGGTGCTTGAATGGGTAGATGTATTGCTCTTTTGTAAAACTATGCCTTAAGGGCCCGCAACCCGGATTTGTACCGATTTATTACATATTTCCCTTAAACACGGTAAGTTTTAAAGCTCTTAAAAATACATGTTATTCGTGAAGATAATATCTAGACTTTGCCCTCGCCGAAACGCAAATTATATAAAATTCCCTCGATAGAAAAAAATCGCAAGGTATGTGTTACATAAAAGTATTGGTAACAAGGTGTGTGCACCCTCTTATATACACTTTACTTATAGTTTCGGTGTGTGGCACCTCTAATGCTTGCCCTTTGACATTTGGGCATTGGTAATATTGCGAGCCCTGCAATATTTTCGAATGCAACAGTTGCTGATCCTGGACAAATTCAAATCAGGAGATTTGAAAAGAGAACTCCTCATTCTTTGAGCAGCCACAGGTGACCTCGGCCACCGTCCCTGTGGCGGGTCGACGTAATCAAATAGTAATAGTTCGCCATTATTTTAACAACATATGAAGATTGGAAAATCCGCGCCCATCAGCGGCATCCATCATTGAGGACCATCAGGATAATCATTAAAATCCTGGATCAGCAGCGGAGTACCATGGGAGCCCGGCTAGCTCAGTCGGTAGAGCATGAGACTCTTAATCTCAGGGTCGTGGGTTCGTGCCCCACGTTGGGCGCCAAAATGTTATGAGAACATTTTGGCGTCCAACACAAATATTCTCATTATTAACACGTTTGTTTCAGTTATTTTACAAGTTACATGTATGAAAAAATTCACAGTGTTTCTTTAAATGCTGCTTAAGATAATGTCCGCGAGATTTTTGCTCTATTTTAAACGAGTCGTGTTTTATTAAACATTTTGGCAATTTTCGCATCGATTTTGTCGCTGTAAATGTTAGCGCTCTCTTCTAACATTCGTTATTTCGAATCTCTCCATCTTCTTCTTTTCGGGCCCGGTTGCAGAGCCTTAAATATACCTATGTCGAGTTCAAAAGATTTTTGCTATACAGAATGTGAGGCTTACTTCTTAAATGGTTTGTGCATAGATCACAAGAAACGTATGAACTGTTTGGTGATTTATTTTTAAAGTATTATTTTAGCTTCTCATGGCTTATTAATCGTTTTTGTGTTCGCAGAACTCCATTTTTTTTTTAAATTTAATATTAATGAAATTTAATGAAGTTATGTGATCCACAGTCATAATTGACATTTTTAGAGTTTGGCAAAATCGCCCCTGAGTTAAATATATTCTATTTAACGTTCGCTCAATATGTTTGGTAAAATCGGCCACCAGGGTATCGAATATACCATTGTTGAAGAGAGAAAATTGTGCCAATAATGCAATCATTTAACTATTCCAATAACTGACATAAATTTCTTTCAATTTAATACTTATGTCATCTAATAACTTGTGTCATCCGCGCTTTCGCAAGTCCTGTCGCCGCCGAAATCAACTTCTTTCCCGACGAAAAAAAAGTTCGTGCGTCATAAGCAGTCAACATTTTTAGGAAGACGAAATAATCTACTGATAATCAGTCATTTCATGGGTGACATATTGTTCCGAAATAGAACTGGCGAACTGTGGTGGTAATTATTACCTGCCGCAAGGAAATTTCGTTGAAATTGGCAATCTGTCAGGGAGCGAATGAAAAAGAAAAACTTGGAAAAGGGCGACAAAAGAAGTTCGTGGTGGGTTAATGGACTAAAAAAAGTAGAGCCGGCTGGTCAGATGAAACAATTAGCAAAAGTTTTTGGTGTTGAAAAGAAATTTTGAAAAAATCACAAAAGAAGGGTGGCGGTATAGAATTTGAGGCATAACTAGTAGCCCAAAAAAATTGATATTCAAGATGGAAAGACTTTAAAAAAATTTGCAGTTACGGAGATAAATTATTTCAATGTGGTGAGATTTGTAATACATATTTTATTTAGTTTTAGAATACTTTAGGTTTATTGAAGTGAAAACTTCGTTAGCACTGTTGTGATTTGAAACTCGATTTATTTTATTTATTTATTCTTAGTACATTTACATTACAAAGGTATAATATATTGTCCTCCACACTAGGAGTTCACCTGTGTTGTAGAGGACATTTTTCAGTTGTAAATTATGAATTATAAATTGAGAATAGTAAAACAAAAGAGTGTTAATTACTAATATAAAAAGAGAAACAATAAAAATCAAAATATAAAATCGACTTCAATTCGACAAAAATTATTCATTAAAAGTTAAAAAGATTGTAGCCAGTTTCTTATGTTTTTTTTTTGTATTCAATAATATTAGTTGTTTTATATTGTGTAGGAAGAGAATTGTATAGTTTTATAGCCTGGTATCTGTAGTGTTTTTGTCCAAAGGATGTGTTTGTTTTTGGTATTTGCAGTTGGTAAGCATGTCTTGTTCTAGTATTGCGAGAATTTTGTGAAGTGTTAAATGTGGATAGGTTCTTGTAAAGGAAAGTAAGTATTTGTTTTGAATATAATTTTTGAATTTACAGCACTGGGAATTTTTCGAATATGATTGAAGTGGGTGTTAGTATTGGAAACTTAAGTATTACTTTTATTATGGTTTTCTGAGCTTTAACCACTGTATGAAGGTATTTTTTACTGGCACAGCCCCAGGCAATAATGCCGTATTCCATTATGGATTATGCAAGTGCGAGGTATATTAAAAAGCGATACTAAAAATACGTACATCTATATCTACGAGATATAAAAATAGGTCTCCTTTTTGTGTGGTGTTCCGTAGTCTATCGGTCTCCTCTTTGTGCGGTGCTTCATAGCCTCCCACTCTTGTCTACTTTAGGTTTCCGAAGGTTTCACTTCTATCGCGTGTGAACTGCAAACTTAGTATTTTTGAAGTGGAAACTTCTTTAGCACCCTTGTGATTTGAAACTCGTACATCTGTCGGATTTAACCTGCTAGAGAATGTGATTGTATAATCGCTTTCCTTTTTATGCGGTGCTTTGTAGTTTATCGATCTCCTAGTTGTGTGGTGCTTCATAGCCTCCCCACTCTTGTCTACTTTAGATTTCTGAAGTTTTCATTTCTACCGCGTGTGTATACTTTTTACTTAGTTATTACGTTACGTACGTATAAAGGGACCCATATTGTAGGAGGGAGCCGCCACACAGGCTGGCAAATCATTACACAGTCGAGTTACTCGTTCCACAACTAAAACTCATGGAACAAATCGTAGAAACGACCCATTTTGATGGTGATACGGGTATACCGGTGACGAAGGGATCAATGACACTAGTTTCTCAGAGCATCTTCCATAGAAATCCATTCCACCGGTAGAAAAAGACAGCTTTCTCATCTGACTTATGTTATTTAAAGATTGCAATCCGTTTATTAAGACAAGGAAATCTATCAAACGGATCGCCCGTTTCAGCAAAGTCAGGATTTTTTCAAGTATTTTTGGGGCTCCAATACAGTTATGCAGAGTCCGCAGTTGTGTACTATTAAAGTAAGTAGGCCCTGCTTCTGAGAGTCAAACTTGATTACGGCTTCGACAAGCCATTAGTGTTTTACGTGAAGGTTAAAAAACTTTACGAGATAAGCGACGGTATTGTTTGAACTTCTGGAGAACAGAAAGATTTTTAAAGAACAAACTACCTAAGCAAAAGTACATACAACGAGAAGAGCTTAATCGAAAGTTCCAAAATTGAAAATCCATTGTTATAAAGATTATATCTGCCGTTCAAAGAGATTTTTAAATTCTTTGAATTTGATCGCGTGTTCAAAGAAATCAGAATCTGCCAACAAAGCAAATTTTCAATTAGTATTAACGCAATACAAGATTCTGATTTTCGTTTGAAAATCAAGTTATTCAAAGATGACGACATTGCAGTCTTGAAAAAAAAATCATTTGTAATCCTCATTCGATGGGAAAAATAATTATTAACACGACGTGAAATCATCAGTTCACGTTCTGTAAATGTTTACATTATCGTCACCTCATTTGGATAGCGTTCTAACTGACATTTTTTCAAAAATAACCATTGAATGTTAAAGCATTTCTTTTTCTCATTTCTAAACCCAAAATAATTTTAGAATCATCTAATAATAATTATTATTATTATTAATGGATAATTTGTACAGCGCCGTTTTTGTTAAAAATCATCTCAAGGGCGCTTTACAATTTATTATGAATTCTTAAGCTCTATCTATTTATTTATTTATTATTACATTTATTACATACAAGATATAACAATATAAAAGGAAGCTTTGACTGTCCAACTAGGAAGGTTTCCCGTTTTAGGACAGTCAAATTGGCAGGTTGCGTGTACATAATTTCATATTAATGGATTCAATAATAATTAACAATAATGGTACATATTGGGGGAGTTACTTAGATATTAGGTACAATATCAGATATAAGTTGTGTTATTCTAGGTATACATCAGTAATAAACAATAAAATCCAGGTAGGTACATGTAAAATATAAAATAAAATAAAAATATAACATATAAATGTAAGAAAGAAAAATAAAAAAAGTATTTTTTTAGGAAAATACAAGTTAGCAGTAATAAACAATTAAATCCAGATAGGTACATGTAAAATATAAAATAAAAATATAATATATAAATGTAAGAAAGAAAAATAAAAAAATATTTTTTAGGAAAATACAAAATACAAAATCGAAGAAATCAACTCAGACTACGTTTTTTAATAATTTTTCGGAATCTGTCCTACCTACCTGTCCTATCTAATTCTATTATTTACAAATAGATACAGAAACATACTTACCTGGCAGGTCACTTCCTTGGGGAAGATACGACTTTGCACGTGGAGGACATTATATTTAAAACACTGGACATTGCAAGATTTTTACCTTAGCCATCTCATCACTGTTGGTTTTACATTTGTAAGAAGATTAATGCCAAAGTTTGTGTTGTATTTTCGTAGATACATGATTGAAAAAGTTCTATCATCAAGAATTTTAAATTATTATAGTAATTTCACGATGTCAGAGCTCACTATTGCATACAGAAACCATCGCGGGCATGGACACATCAAATCTCCGAAGTTTTATCGCAATCGGATGAATGGTTTAGCAACGCGTAGCGGACATACATACATACAAACATTTTAGATTTTTATATAATATATAGATAGATAGAAGATAGATAAATTAAATGACCAACGTTAAAGGGTTTAAAAAATATGAAATTTTTATTAAAAATATTTGTTAGCTGTGTGTTCTTGCGTATTTAATATTCCAAACTACTCAAAACATGGCACACTTCTGCCAGGTTACAAAAAAAGGTCATATGGCCACGTGTGCCATGACATGACTGAAAAATCATGATAACATTCAAGATAACCGGTGGCGCTGAAAGATATCTATGGTAAACAGAACTTCATAATATTATCTTTAAGTGTAAGATTTTGAATAAAATTATAATTTTTTGTAAATTTGAATAAAATTATCTTTTACGAGTTTTAAGTTAACAAGATTTTAACTGTTGTGATATCTGTACATAAGAAACTTGCATGCATTTACCATGCATTGCATTTTTATTTATACTGGCTTTTTGCAGATATTCTCACTCACATGAGACCAATTCAGTTATAAAAATTCGGTTACTACACAAATAGGTACAAACAATATATTTATATATATTTTTTTTTACATGAATACCGCACAAGAGTCTCAACTGCTCCCGTCTGGAGCTATTGGGACTATGGAATCCCCAATTGGGGTATGTTGTGAGGCTGAAGGCAGTGGGGAGGGGAAGGAGATAGGGAAGAGGAAGGTTGGGAAGTACCTGGCTATTCAGATCTGGTCACCAAACACGGCAGAAGCCTTTTCAAGCAACGTTTCAATTCTGAATGGTGGTCTTACACCAGGGCGATACTGAGAGTATCTTCCACTCTGGAACGTGCCGCAAATGTACTATACATTATGTTAAATGAATAAATTGTGTAATACACAAATTAATCCAATAAAATTTGTTTGTCACGCCGGGATTCGATCGCTGTACTACGCCGCTTACCGCTGTACTACGCCGGCCGTCAGATAAATCGATAAATCTAATCGAACATATTATTCTTTTCGTAAATCGCCAAATTGTTTCTAAATAAGCATTCAATTACATAATAATTAAAAAAAGAAAAATATGAAAATACAAAGTTCACTCAAAAAACAAATAATACAAAGAGAGACAAAAGACATAATTGGACATACAAAAATGATACATGAAATAATTAGCACAACATGTTTTTTAGCAATTGCAGAACATATTTTCTGAATCCATGTAGATTTATAGATTATCAGCGAAAACATCTAATTCGATCTTACGATATAAACTGCGTTAGGGACCAGGATTTTATTTATTATTAGAAAGAAGACCATAGAATTATTAGAAGACCATACTGAAAGTACCTATTAGAACGCCTTCGATTGAAAATTTCAATAGCTTTGCTTACCAAATGTACAACAATATGCCAAAAAGTGGAAATCCGCAAACAATGCAAGGCTGATGTGAGCGTAATGAGTAAGATCAAGAAAGGAACGCTCCGATGGTTTGGGCATGTAGAGCGAATGAACGAGGAAAGAAGTGTAAGGATATGACGCAAATGTGAATGGTAGAAGAAGTCGAGGACGCCCAAGAAAGACATGGCACGACCAAGTGAATCAGATACTTGAGTCGGGCCATGTCAAGAGTCAGAATAATAGAAGATAATGTATGAGACGTTGTATGAATATGTGTGCCAAGACCGGGATGTTTGGCGGTCTGTCCTCTCTGCCTACCCCTGCGGGGAAACGGCGCGATGGTTAGTTAGTTAGTTATATTATTGAAGCTTTTCAAAAATACTGAATCCTCTACTAGACCGCGTATCCATCACAATAGATCGAATAAAAACGATATACAAAACATCCCAAGTTATAAAACCACATTCGGACAAAGAAACTCCCCTTATTTTGCAACTAAACTCCATAATATTCTTCCCCAAGGGATAAAATTAATAAACAAAATTAATGAATAGAAATCAAGATTAAAAACAAGGCTGAAAGCGGTCAACGAAAACACCCTAATGAAGACACTACAAACGACATAGAGACAAATAAACTTTAAATAAACAATTTTAGTCCGCCTCGGCACAGGAACCCCCAGTGAGAAGGACTAAGAAAAACAATATCTTTACCTAACATAACCATTATATTTCGTATACTTATAGAATTAGTTTATATACCTAGTCGCTTGATAGAAATAAATGCCATCCATTAGATCCCGAAGTTTAAAAAAATTATTAGACATGGTATGGCAAAGTTTTTGGCGTTCTAGATTCCAGTTACCTACCTGTGTCAAAAGTCCTTTCATGCAATTGAGAGAAGAAAACAACCAAAGAAAAAACGAGAAGAAATTATTAATAGCTATTCAAGAATTGCAAATATACTTCAAAGAACTACTTAAATGGGCTTATGATGTATGTAGGACTAAATTATATATACTTTACGGAGTTTTCAATGTTATCAATTCTTTAAAAAAATAAGTGATAAACAGAATGTTCCACAAGAATTTTCTTTGAGCTGACTAACAATCCGTGTCCATTATTATTCACTTTTTAACGAGAGAGAACGTGAGAGAAACTGTATTAGGATGCATTTAAACAAGGAGATTTACTGTTCAAACGCTTAATATTTTTTAAGCCCTTAAATTGATTAAATCGGTGTTATCTGAAAGGCCTAGAAAAATGTTAGATGTTTTCTATAAAGTGCGATGTTGTTACGAACGACACTCGAGACAAAATGACGGCTTATTTCGAAAACGCTCTCTTGTTCAGAAGCGCGGTTCAACGCGCATGTATTTCAGAGTGGCTACAATGAATATTGCCAGTATTTAAAATCAAATTACGATTAATTCCTACACCTGCAATTTTTGTTTATTATTTTATCACCTTTATCGTTTACAATTATCATTCTTCTATTTTTAAATTCGATCCAATAATCTGTTTTGATATTACGTAACACATACTCCTGTTTTTCAAATAATATCGTTGTTACGTGCTTCAATATTCATATCAAACCAACTTGAAATCAAGATGTTTGTGGAAATCTATTCAGTTCTAGAAATATTAGGTCCTTAAATATGAAATTGGCGTTTTGCCGTACTGGCAACTTTGATCTCAAATATCTTCTCTTTGGTTAGGAATTCCAAATTCAAATTTATACAGTTTACTCATGTATTTGTGTTTCGAAAATTATAATTCATTTGTTTTTTCCTTAATTGTTTTTTTCTTTGCGTCACTTAGTTTACAAAATGGAAAACTTGAAATATCGCGTTATTTACGAGTAAGAGTTCCACCGTGGCACCAGTGCTGCATAAATGGCCCAAAGGATTAATTATGTATATGGCGACGGTGCCGCAAAAGAAAACACAGTGCGTTTTTGGTTCCAACGTTTTCGTTCTGGAAATTTCGACCTGCAGAACAAGCCCCGTGAACGGCCGGAGACCAAAGTTGATAATGAAAAATTAAAGGATATTGTGGAAGGGATTCATCGCAAACCACGTCCGAGTTAGCTGCAGGCTGCGGTGTTATAGTCAAACAGAAACTAAGTGAACGGTCAAAGTCCAAAGTCAGTAATAAAATTTACAGGTAAAGCAACACGAGAAGGTTCACGACTTAAAATTAATTTTACTAAACAAAATGTTTTTATTATGTTCGGGACTGAATTTAAGTCTGAATAAGGATTGAATGAAAATGCGTAGGTGTTTAAAAATACCTACAAGGTGTCCGGTAACTCATATTACATATATATTTCAGAATCAAGAAATTTCTTAGACAGTTTTTATCAGATGCTAAGGGAACGTACCCATACTACGTGACCAACTTTTTGCAATTTTTAACCCCCCCCCCCCCCCGGTGACCAAAATCCTAAGCAACCCGCCGCTCATTTGTATGGAGCGTGACATTTTGAAGACCCCCCCCCCCTAAACGTGTCACGTAGTATGGGTACGTTCCCTAATTAATAAAGCGGTAACCAATTTATGAGACATTTAAATTTTAATAATATTTGATTTTTACCCCCGGCTGGGATTTAACAATTTTTTTTTAAAGACAAAAACACCTAAATGTGCACATCAACATAAAACAACATACTTTTTACAATACAATGAACTTGTTCCATCGGTAATTTTTTATTTGTGATTAAAAATAATTATTTTACATTCCAATTACAGAGGGTTCTTCGAGGAATGTCACAAACTGATTTTCAAACCAATTTTTGAAGACTTTGGAATTCATTTCAGAATGGTAATCTGTAAATGCAAAATGATCGGCCGGCTTCCTTTTCCAACTGGCACTTTTAAACCCCCATTGCCCTCACAATTTTGCCACATGTGTGTAATCGAGTGATTTTGATTCACCCAAGTCTCGTCTAAATAGACTATTTGCCGTCCGTCGCTAGTTCATTTTCATTTTGATTCATTTTTCTCAAAAAGTCTACACGCGCTGTAGCAATGTCTAATGTTCCCTTTAAATACTTTCTTCCATCTTTGCGTATTTTGAATTTTAAACCAATATCATGCAAAATACATCGCAATGACTCATGAGATAAAAACAAAATATTTTATCCACCAGAACTTTGTTAAGATTTGTGAGAGCGGGATATTGTCCATTGTCATAAAAATCCATCACACTGCGACGCACAACATCATTTTTACAATCTTCCAATCCCGTTGAGGCCGCAAGCCTGCTGCCAATAAATGTATGGATGTCGTCAGTCCCGCTGCCAATAAATGTACTTGCTTGAAGTTCAATGTTTTGATGTTTTCTGGATTGTCATGGATTTTTTTGGAAAAAACTTGATAACATTATAAACTATCGTTTTTTCACCTGTCTGCAATTCGTATCGTTATTAGATCACACAATTTGTAATTACAATCACACCGATTAAATAAACGGAGTCAAAATGACATTAATAAAGTGTAGGTATTAATCGAAAATAAAGTAATCGGCTGGTTTTTGATCTTATGTCAATACAGTACTTATTACTGAACGTGGAATCATTAATTGTTTGCTTTTAGTGCGCCTTCAATTTAGACGTTTCATGTCGGACGGCTGCAGTGCCGAAGCAGTGCGTTTGTCGTGCGGCGCACGGACGGTCATTTGTTTTCATACAAAATGCACCGTGCGGCAACAGTGCGGCGTCGGTACCGAGAACGCTCGACAACAGGACGGCAAAGTCTCAAGCTCCACGTGTTCATTTCGCTGTTGAATAGTGCGGTGACAAGACGTGAGAGCTGAGAGCTAACTTCATCGAATTTTCAAGTTTACTGTTTGCTTAAAATAGATGATATAAACGTGGAAGAATTTATAAATGAAATTGAAATACGACCTGCTATATGGAACTCCAAAAGCGACAAACGCAGTAATCGCACGGAAAAAAAAATGCTTGGGAAGGTATCTGAAAAATTTATAGAGGATTTTAAAAATAAAACTACTGGTGAAAAAAACTCAGCACGTAACTATTTATTTAAATTAAATATTATTATATAATGAAAAATATATTACTTTGTTTACACCACTATATTTAATAATCAATCTACATGTTTCGATAACAATGTTACCTCTATCAGGAAAGATGTTCATTTAAAAAATAAATGACAAACAAGTAAAGACAAATAAGAATAAATTAGAACATAGACAAAAATATTAAAAAGGAGACGCGATTTATTAACAACATAAATAATTATAATTATTAATAAGAAAATAAATTTAAGAGATGGCTATTTTTAAAAAATGTTTGGGTATTTATAATATTTAATTTACTATAACGCTTTTTCTAATTTCTAAAATTTCTAAATTATCTAATTGTATGCCCGTAGTGTAAGCATGTAAAATTTTAAGACCTTTATTAATATCAAAAGAATGACTTGTTTCCAAAATATGGTTGGCAAATTCAGAATAATAATTATTATTTAAACATCTTATATATTCAAAATGAATTTAAAACATCAAACGATCCACGTCTAAACATCACTAGCATACAAACGCACGGCAGTCAGAAACACTTTCAATTTAGGCGTTTGGTATCGGACTGCTACCGTACTGCAGCGGCACGGCAGCAGCACGGTAGCGGGTTATAACCAGCGGCACAGTAAACGTGCGGCAGCAGTCCGACCAAGTCCGACACGAAACGTCTAAATTGAAAGAGCACTTATAGTAAGTAGCATGATATAAATAACAATGGAATTTCCAAAAGATTTAGTCGCCTAATTCACGGGAATAACCGCCAATGGAATTTCTAAATTTTGTTTCGCAGCGTGTAATTATTAGGTATCCTCTGAAATATTGTTTTAAGAATCCAGTTTAATGTATTTTCGAAAATAGGAATTTACAAGGGACGTATAAAAAATAAGAAATGAAAAATATAAAAATATTAATAATATAATGGTGGAGTGCCTTTCGAGTTTGGGTTTTTCGGAGTTTTGACTGTATGTTAATCCCCGTGTGAAATTTTGGGAGTGCATTTGGTATCTGTTCGACTATAGTGATAAAACTGTTTTAATCCACTTGAAGCAAATTGGGATGGTGAAAAAGCTTGAAAGGTGGGTACCTCACGAATTGAGTGAAGCAAATCAACAAACGCACGTTAGAACGCTAGACCACACACTGCACAACAGATGGCTACAAAATTAGAGGAGCTTCAATTGGAATGTCTTAGACGTCCACCGTACTCTCCGGACCCTGCCCCAACAGATTACCATATTTTTAGAAATTTGGATAACTTCTTGCGAGGGAAAAAAATTTACTCCGATGGGGCAGTCCAAACCGCCTCCAAAGATTTTATTGATTCCCGTCCGAATGGTTTTTTTAGTAAAGGGATCGATGAACTACCTATGAGAAGGCAAAAGTGCATAGATAGCAATGGTACATACTTTGGTTAAATAAGTATATTATATTTTTAAAAAATCGACTTTATGTTCCTCCCATACAAAACGCCAATTTCATATGTAAGGACCTAATATGTAAAAATGCCTGCGTCATAAATGTCGTCATTATCAATCAAAAGCTGAATATGTATTACATTATCAGTTTATTGATCTTATATGTATTTATAGCACTGTGAGTTATTCTTCAGTGTATAAGAAATCTCACACGAATTGTACACAATACTTTTTTTTTATTTTCAGTCGAATTCTACCATCAATTTTCACAATTGAGGAATTGTGATGAAAAATTATAGTTTCCTGAAAGTATGGGTAAAATATACAGGATGTCCAATATGTATGGTGTCACGTGATTACGGCAGCGAACCGCCTGATTAATTACTGTTAATGATTCTAAAATATAACAGAGGGGATGATTGGATAACACATTATTATACAAGTTTTACGTACATTTACCCCGTCACCGGGTTTCTTCTGGGCTGGGCTTGGACATCATCAGGAAACAAACATCGCTAAGTTGATTCTAATTTTTAAACACGTGTTCCAAGCAACTGTCGGAATACCAAGGGGCTAGGCGAACCGCGAAGGCGCCATGACCGACCCATAGAAAAGTTAAAACCAGAAGAAGCTCGTAGGGCTCTCGCAGCCTCCGGCTGCCTGCCCTTATCCCCCCCCCCATGGAAATCTGGACCAATGAAGGCACGTCGGTGTTAACTTATAACATATAATATTAAATATCGAGTACCTGGCGCAAATCATTGTACAAGGGTTGGAAGTTAAAATTCAAGAAAGTATTTCATGACAATGGGCCTATTCTGAAATTTATTAACTAAATTGGGACGATAATATTACGAAAGTATTTGAGATCAATACTAAATACATGTTTTGTTCCAGAATGCAAAGGCGATATGTTAAAATATCCAAACTTAAAAAAAAATATGATTTCTAAAATCTGTTCAAAAATCATAAGGCGGATATTTTAAAATCTTTAAACTAGATAAACAGGAGAGATAATAATACAAATAAATATTTGTGACATGGCAATACAATCCCGCACGACCGTCGCAGTTAGATGGAGGGGTTAAAATTAGGTGTGAGGAAAGGAAATATGTTAACAATGGGGCTGTTTGACAAACTCACTGTTTATTTAGTAAATTGGTTTTATTTATTTTGAATGATTTTTTTAATAATAAAAACACATATAAAATTTTTGTAGACCACTTTTATTTTATAAACACTCTACCGGTTTCAGAAGCACCCTTCCTTTGCCAGGAGAATTTATAACTAGCCAAAGATACAAAATATTAACAAATATACAAATTTCAGATGTTTGAGAAGAAGAACTGAATTGTAAATTTTGGCGAGCCACAAAGTTAATGCTTTTTACAAATGTGATTTTTTTTATATCAAGAGCTTCTGGATTATTAAGGCGTAGACCTATCCTATTTCTAAGATTCAATTATTTTTCAATGATTTCAATTATTTTCGTAGAAACTAGTGCGTTCATCAACGAGGAAACAAAACAATTTTTGAAAAATTATAAACAAATTTTGAATACGTTTACATGATATGTCATATCCGATCGTATATGAAAAGAAAAGCAGCGTGGGGCATGTCCGAACCGTTTGCAAAGAGGTGGGATGGTTTTGAAAACATTATCATATAACTTTCAGCAATATGACTCTTACCTGGGAATTCTACCAATGTGAGGGTATCAATTACAATATGCATGTTACCTTCGGAGGTTATCAAGACAGAAACGCTTTATGTACCTAATATTAGGTCCTTACATATGAAATTGACGTTTTGCCGTACTGGCAACTTTGATCTCAAATATCTTCTCTTTGGTTAGGAATTCCAAATTCAAATTTATACAGCTATTTACTCATGTATTTGTGTTTCGAAAATTATAATTAATTTGTTTTTTCCTTAATTGTTTTTTTTCTTTGCGTCACTTAGTTTACAAAATGGAAAACTTGAAATATCGCGTTATTTACGAGTACGAGTTCCACCGTTGCACCAGTGCTGTAGAAACGGGTCGAAGGATTAATGATGTGTATGGCGACGGTGTCGCAAAAGAAAACACGGTGCGTTTTTGGTTCCAACGTTTTCGTTCTGGAAATTTCGACCTGCAGAAAAAGCCCAAGATAACTAACTAACTAACTAACTAACCATCACGCCGTTTCCCCGCAGGGGTAGGCAGAGAGGACGGAACGCCAAACATCCCGGTCTTGGCACACATTCCTTGCCTCGTTTACATTCATACAACGTCTCATACATTCTCTTCTATTATTCTGACTCTTGACATGGCCCGACTCAAGTATCTGATTCACTTGGTCGTGCCATATCTTTCTTGTGCGTCCTCGACTTCTTCTACCATTCACATTTGCGTCATATATTCTCCTTACACTCCTTTCCTCGTGCATTCGCTCTACATGCCCAAACCATCGGAGCGTTCCTTTCTTGATCTTACTCATCACGCTTACATCAGCCTTGCATTCTTTGCGGATTTCCACATTTCTCACACGATCATACATGGTTTTACCACACATACGCCTCAGGGATCTCATTTCTACAGCGTTCAGTCTGCCCAAGATAATAAAATAAATGCATTTATCAACAAGTTGATAAAAAAATTAATTTTATTACATACATATCATAGACATATGAATATTAATTGACCTGCCCTAAGCGATAAAAGCGAATTATTTCCCTCTCCCCAAACCGGTTCCATTGGAACCGGCTGGGATCGAGTATAGCTTCGCGTGAATCTAAAAAATTTGATGTCATCATTCTTCTGCGAGCCAGCGTCGAGCACTCATCGGTGCATTTTACGAAATAACACGGCAAAAATAGTGGCTTGTGTTTTGAAAACGTGTAAAAATAGAAGTGAAAAAGAGAATAAACCCAATTGTCGTATTACATTCCATAGGAAAGCATTATTTTACTTTATTATAAGCTTATTCAGATCACATAATATGGTCGTTTTTGTAACACACACTACACTCGAGACACATTGCGTGTGCTCGTCCATGTTTTGTGGGGTAAGTAAATTATGAAACATTTGTAAAAGTGTCTTTTAACTAAATACGTCAACAAAATATTGGACTATGAAAATAGGCGAACTTTACTTTGATGTATTTGGAATTTGTAAATTTGTTCATTTCGCGGCGAGCAATTCGCGCTCCCATGTAAAAAGGTCTATTCATTAAAGCGCAGAGTTTACTTTTAAGAACTAAATGGTGATATTATAATGCGAGATGCCCATATACTCTCAGATTGAGTTATTGACGAATCACATATCACCGAATTCATCTTCCCGCTCTGCGTCCCGCTGTAGTTGGTTTCTTCCCCTCACCTTTATGTTCTGGTCTATTAATATTCATATGTCTATGATACATATATTATATATTGTAGATTTTAATGTAGTTTCTCTAATAAGTGTACTTATAAGTGTATTATAGGTTCAGACTTCTAAACACATAACCTAACACATAACTTCATCTCTTTATGTTGTAATTCCTCCAACTTGTTATCAGGTACCTGGTTTACACTTTTCAATACTACTAACTTACCTACTTATCTCATACACTGTAAATCGGAATATATTATATGTTACCAGGATAATTCGGTAAATCTGAATGTAATATATGCTTTCAGGTTACTTTTTCTATTTTTTTTTTTTGCTTTGTTATTATGTAATGAATAATATGAACTAAACCTGTCAATTTGTCTATCCTGGAACGGGGCACCTGGAACTTTCCTAGTTGGTTGGCAGTTGGACAGGCAAAGCTTGTTAATATGCAATTTGTACTTTCTATCTATAATAAATAAATAAATAATAAATTACTAGTTATAGTTCAGATAATTAATTTAGTGATAATTAGTTCAGATAATTAATTAAATGATTTTTCCATCAAACAAATTTGTTGTTCCAAATATTTATGTTTCAAACTACGCAAAATTTCTTCGGTCTATAGTCTTTTTACATAGATTCAATCCAATTTCAATAATCCAATTTCAAATCCATCGTTCTTTATTTCATCTTTTCAATTTTTATTGAAACATAAAATCCGATTTTTTCAGTCTTAAGACGTAGCAATCCTTTTAGAATATTCCTGGATTACATTCGAAAATCCATGGCGCGTGACTTCTTGGAAAGGATTAAAGCAGTATATTGGATGCTTTCAACCATAAACTCAAAATATTTATACGCCCACGATATTAAATTGCGGAACATTGTTAAAATGTACGAGGTCTTTGTACAAACCTTTTTTTTCTTACTAACAGTGGTAGATACTTTCAACGTCGCCCTGGTGAAAGACCAGAATTCAGAATCGAAACGTTGCTTGACATGGTTTTAGCCGCGTTTGACCACTAGAGCGACAGCCGGAAATGAAACTTTTTTTCGGATTGCTCGAAATTTTTTGGTGACCGTTATATTTTCCGCCCATCTTAAAAAATCATAAATCCGAATTTTAATATGGAAACATACAAACTGATTATAGTTTTACATAGCCAATGAATCTTTTGTCACACGATAAAAAGCCGCATTTTACACTGAGGTATTTTGACAGTTGATCGTTTTAAACAAATCTACTTATAGAATAATGAAATAATTTTACTTTGTATAAACCACTTATTTGATGTGCAAATCCGACCGGTTTCGGAACAAACGTTCCTTCGTCAGGGAAAGCTTATACTAATTTGACAGTTTCGAACAATGTTTTATTATGGTAGGGGTGGAGCTGTTGCTAGATAATAATGTAGATTGGGTAGGTAGGTATTAGTGTAGAGTGGGTGGGTAGGGGAACAAATCCATGATTGGGCTATATGACAATATTTTTTGTTTGTTGATAATAGATTCATTATTTTTGAGGGATTTTTTAATTTCCAATGCTTCTAAGTTATCTAAACGTTTTCCTTTATGATTAATATGAAGAATATTTATCCCTGTATTTTTTTCAAAACTATGGTTATTTTCAATGATATGGTTAGCAAACTCAGAAAAATTATTATTATTAAGACACCTTAAATGTTCTTTGATTCTGATTTCAAAATTACGAGTGGTTTTTCCAATATAAAATGAGGGACAATCATTGCATTTGAGTTTATATATTCCGGAATTAGTCAATTTATGGTCTTTATCTTTAGTATTTCTCAAAAAATTACCGATATTATTTCTTGTATAAAACGCTGGTTTAATATTAGAAGGAAGATTTTTGCAACATTGAACTGAAAAATTATTAATATACAAAATTTTACGCCATTCTTTATCATTAATATTATTAGAATTGTATAGATATTTATTTTTTGAAATTTTGATAAGTTTTTTATTTAGGATGTTATCAATTAATTTTGGTTCATATCCGTTATTTATAGCAATTTGTTTTATTATTGAAAGTTCAGAAAGGAAATTATTATTAGACACTGGGACATTTACTAAGCGGTGTATCATGGAATGGAAGGTGGAGTGTTTTTGTGAGACAGGGTGGTTGGAGGTCCTATGAATTACTATGTCAGTGTATGTTGGCTTGCGATATATACTAAAATCGATTTTATTATTTATAATAGATAAAGTTAAATCCAAAAAGTTTAATTTTTCATTGCCTATTTCTATCGTAAATTTTATTTGGTTATGAAAGGAAGCCTTGGAAATTAAAAAATCCCTCAAAAATAATGAATCTATTATCAACAAACAAAAAATATTGTCATATAGCCCAATCATGGATTTGTTCCCCTACCCACCCACTCTACACTAATACCTACCTACCCAATCTACATTATTATCTAGCAACAGCTCCACCCCTACCATAATAAAACATTGTTCGAAACTGTCAAATTAGTATAAGCTTTCCCTGACGAAGGAACGTTTGTTCCGAAACCGGTCGGATTTGCACATCAAATAAGTGGTTTATACAAAGTAAAATTATTTCATTATTCTATAATGGATAACCACAAAGTAATAGCTACATTCAAAAATATAAATCTACTTATCACAATTTTGAAAAATGGGATAATTCGTAAATAGCTAGAGTACGCTGCCATCTGTTGAATATGAATATAAGTAGTATCTTTCACCTTTAAAAAAACGTCAAAATTGAAAATATTACAAATAAATGTTTAACGTATCTAGGGAAAATTTACCTAAAACTGGCAGCCAGCCAATCCGTGAAATTTTAAATGGCGCTGTATTGTGACAAAAAGTGTTGCAGTGGTTAATGACCAGATCTGGATACAAAAAAGTTCCACACTTTCATCTCATTACAACAAACTTTATAATTATAACATGTTGTCAATGTGTGTTGTAAGATTACTCAGGGTTCGGATAAAATTAAAATAACTTCGGTTCAATATCAGAAAAATTGCTACAAGAAATTAATTTTATTGTAATAACTTATCACTCAACATTGAGAACTTAGGTCAAAATTTTTATTCTAATCCTTCATTATAGTATAAAAAAAATAAGAGAGTGCAATTCACACACAGTAGAAGTGAAACCTTCAGAAAACTTAAGTGGACCAAAATGGGGAGACTATAAAGCATTTTTTTTATCGATGTGAAGGATGATTTTTTCGATATTTTTGTCCTCGAATTCCAGTGCACCTTTTCCTACACATTTGGTCTTCTTATTAGTAATTGTGTTTTCTTCTTCGGAGTCGTTAGATGTCGCTTTCTCTGTGTTTTTTTTGCCTGTTCATTTTGGAGTGGTTTGAATATTAGATCAATATCTCTTATCAATATTTTACGATTTTTTTTTTTTGGGTTTCGTAGGATCGATCCTTGGTCCGCTAAATGTCTACAAAGGTTCGCCAGGTGCTACATCCCACAACAAGTAAGGTTTATGTTAAGGAAATATAATTTTCTTATATTCAGGGAATTAAATATTTTTTGCATCGTTACTAGGGATTTCCCCTGGACCTTAACTCTCTAATTCTTGAAGAACACACCCCTAAACATTAAGGGTAGTAATATCGGTAGACATAAACTTTTATTGAAGGCAGTAAATGAAATAGAATGCTCACGGATGACCTTTGAACTGACTTGTGATACCCTATTACTTAAGAATATGAAGAACATAAGAGTAACTACAACATCTGTTGCTTACTACCACAATTGTAAGTCAAGCTTTGACATAATACAGGGTTTTCCAATAAGAGGTGTTATTTTAAATAGCCCGCTATTTCAGTAGATGTCACTTTTGAAGCTGTCATTTTTTGACATTTGACAAGTAGAAACTACGCCATTAATAAAAATGGAACGATACACGCTTCAACAACGCATTGAAATTATTAAATTGAGGCTGGAGCAACAGTTACGGTGAATGGATTGCACTATCGAGAGATTTGATGATTTTTTATGGCCGGAATTGGATGGTATTGATCTGGACATCGTTTATTTTCAACAAGACGGCGCTACGTGCCACACAAACGAAACCATTCATCTTTTACGGGAAAAGTTTCCGGACCGTGTTATCTCTCGAAGAGGTGATCACAATTGGCCACCGAGATTTTGTGATTTAACACCTTGCGACTTCTTCCTTTGGAGCCACGTGAAAGAGAAGGTCTACGCCAACAGCCCAGCGTCGATTCAAGACCTCAAAGATGGAATTCGTGAGGCTAACGAGGACGTAGGCAGCCACTTTGCGATTTGGTTTTGGAAAATTTCATGAAAAGGATATGGTCCTGTAAGCGTGGTCGTGGTGGTCATTTGCCTGATGTTTTTTTTCCACTATTAACGGCATACCTTCCTCTTTATAATGAAATAATCATCCGATCACTTATATTAAAAAATGGCATTTTTCTTTGAATATCAAAATAACACCTCTTATTGGAAAACCCTGTATTATTGTAACGGTATAATGAAAGACGTGTAGTTAGAGAAATTTACCGTTCACAAGAGATGAAAAGAATGAATGGAAAATCAAGAGGAAACTCCTAATTGAAGACAGTTGCTAATAAAAGTTTATAATTATAAATAAAGTTAATGGTGGAAAAATGGTTGACGTTCGACGAACACCGCGTCATCATCACTCTTGGCTCTACAACCCCTGGTGGGTCTTGACCTCCTCAAGAGTCTTCCTTCACTCATCTCGGTTCTGTGCCAGCTCTCTACAGTTTAGAAGCTCCAAGGTAGGCATGTCATTGAGGACGTTGTCGCTCCATCTTAATTTTGGCTTTCCCAGGCTCCTTCGCTCTATCGGTATTGAATTCAGCAGGGACTTTGGTGCTTGATGCTCGGTCATTCTTTCCACATGACTCAGCCACCGAAGTCTTCCAAGTTTTACAAATTTTGTGACGTTTAGCTCCTTACAGAGTGAAGAGCTCATTGACAAAATCCACATCCGACGAACACATACTTCAAGAATTAGAACAACTGAAGAGAATGTATGAGATGACATGCAAATGTTAACAAGGCGACTTAGAATTGGGATGATGTTTAGTTATTAAAAGTTACACATTTATAAATGTTAGGTAAATAATTAGGGAGGCGGGTATGGGTACAATTTATTTGATAACCAACACCCCTGCCATAGGCTATCCCAAGTGGTTTCCTACGTTTGATGACTAAGCAGGTAAGCCTAAGTTCATGGGATGGGGTTTGTCTAGGTCTTGGCGGCGAATGTGTTTGCCAACTTACTGCGTGGCGGGCCGGATCGGGAGAGACTGGTTGAGGAAGATCTAACATATATCTATCCAGTCGGATGCTCTCAACCCATCGCCTTACACCGCAATGGGAGGAGTGGATTTATAAGTTCGTTACTCCTGGACACATTGACCTGCAGATTCCTACCCATCTCTCAAATCTTTTTCCCAGAACTTCCTCTCTTCCCTTTCCCTTCAAAGACCCTCCACACAGCTTTCCCAAAGATGACCCAGGCCAGGGATTTTATGAAGAAAAGACAATTTTACGCCGTTGTGATTTGAAACTCGATGAAACGAAACAGCGACACTAAAAGGAGACAAACACATTCATGTACAGGGTTTAGCCTGCGATAAAATGAGATAGAATAATCGGTCTCCTCTTTGTGCGGTGCTTCGTAACCTCCCCACCCTTGTCTACTTTAGTTTTCTAAAGGTTTCACTTCTACCGCGTGTAGACGCATTTCACAGTAGTAGTTTTTTTCCTCATGGCGTGAAGCTAATGTAAAAAACGAAAAAACCTTATTAAATGCAAAGTATTGGAATAAATGCAAACAACCACCCAATTTATGCCCAAGAACAAGACGACGCTGATTTTAATAAAAGGGTTACAGATTATCGATAAACGTGTTTTATTTAGTTTTATTTAAATAATATTATATATATAGAGGGAGACTCAAAATATAGTAATTTAACCGTCACTGTCGGCAAGACTAACCACGAATTAAGAGGGCAAGTGAAAATCAATAAAGTAGCCATGAAACTTAATGGTTATGAGTTATGAATAGGTGAATGTAATTCCACTTGTATACGTGAGAATAAATGTCGAGGTTGTCTGTATATTGTCCAAATTAAACTAAATTGTCAAAATAAAAACCATTTTAAATATTGCTGAATACACCAGAATAATTAAACAACTGCAAAACTTGAAACTCTTATTTTATTTTGATAAGCTTTCAATGGTCGTGTAGCACTAGTAGAGCTTTACACCCCAGAAAGGTATATTTCTGCATTTGGCGACCACCAATAAGAAACTAAACGTTTGATATTTAAAATTTATTTTGCTGTATTTCATGGCTAGATCGGAGTAGCCAGACGCTTCGTAACCGACCTCTTTTCATCGCTTCCATCAACATTTCTCTAGAGGAGTGCCAGAATCTCACTTTCTCCGGGTAATGCAACTCAACAATCACATGAAAAATTATAGTATGGAAGGAATAGCCTGAGAAGAACGGACGAACGAAAAGCGGGTTTTTCATCTTCCTAAGGGGCCGTTTTTGATAATTTTGCAGATAATGAGCAGCCGCGGACTGAAATCGAATGGAAATTAACGTACCACATGCTTAGAGCACTTACCCTTCCACAACGTGAATCAATGTGAATCAATGTGAATCAATATGAATCAATGTGAATCAATGTGAATCAATGTGAATCAATGTGAATCAATGTGAATCAATGTGAATCAATGTGAATCAATGTGAATCAATGTGAATCAATGTGAATCAATGTGAATCAATGTGAATCAATGTGAATCAATGTGAATCAATGTGGATCAATGTGAATCAATGTGAATCAATGTGAATCAACGTGAATTAACGTGAATCAATGTGAATCTATGTGAATCAATGTTAATCAATGTGAATCAATGTTATTCAATGTGAATCAATGTGAATCAATGTGAATCAATGTGAATCAATGTGAATCAATGTGAATCAATCTGAATCAATGTAAATCAATATGAATCAATGTGAATCAATGTGGATCAATGTGAATCAATGTGAATCAATGTGAATCAATGTGGATCAATGTGATTCAATGTGAATCAATGTGAATCATTGTGAATCAATGTGAATCAACGTGAATCAATGAGCAATGAGCATGCTACCAAATCAACTGGCCGTTGAATTGTAAGCATGCTCATCTGAGCGTGCTTAATACTAGCAACGTCACTGACACACATGCAGACTGTCAGTACTATATCTCACATAAAAAAATATTCTTCTGAACTGACTGACTGTCTGAAGGTTCTAAAATATCGATTGGAAAAAAGGTCGAGCAGGATCTACTATATTGCCTATTACAAAAAATATTTATTCGAGAGATTACTGAGAAACCTTTTCATGCCATTCAAGTTGTAACGAAAACTATTGTTTATTCATGTATTACCTATACAAGAGAATAATAATGTAAATACTACCTATTTATGGACATTATAGAATGGACATTTTTTAATGCCCGCTCTTCAATAATTGCGTGAACTATTTTTAAATTCCCTTAAAAAACAACTTTATTTTGTGAGAAAGGAAAAATCTGAGACAAATCATGTCAAAACGGTGTCAGTTTTAATAAATTACGATGGGATCTGAAAACAGTAGTTGCGTTTACCTAGAAATTAGTAATATATAATTAAATTCGGAAGAAAACGTTTTTTTGCCAATTTACCAAAAACAAACTTAAAATTCCTAGGCTAAAGGAAGGTCAAAAAATTGATTTTCTGTCCAAGATTTAAAAAAAAATTTTGTTCAAATTCACCAGAAGAAAGAACAAATTAAAAACTTGTTGAAATTGAAAACTTAAAGAAGAAAAAAGCCCATGGCCACGCCCGCATAACGTTTGTATGGTTCTGTCTCTTTAAATCAGGGTTTCCCAGCCAATGGTCCGCAAGAGGCCAGAAGATGGTCCGCGATGGTCCATGGACCATCTTCTAGCCTCTAGGGCGGTCCCTGGTCAAGAAGTTTGAATAAAAAAATCGGCACAATATTCAGTTTATCATTACGTACCTTGTGATCAGTGGCCATTATGGTATTTCTTTTCGCCCCACCCCATTCTACCCCGTTCTACCCCCTCCGTTGTGGTAAATATTCTGCTAGAACCCGTTCTACCCTATCCCATTACGCCCCTCCCCGTTGTGCTATCCGTCCTGGGTGCCACCCATGCTAGCTTACGCCACTGACCACAAGCATGGGTGGCACCTGGGACGGATAGGGCAGATAACGTGGTGTCACCCCCCACCCCCCCTCCCCACCATATAACATGACAAAACGCAAATTTCGACTTCTTGGTCAAATTGATCCGTCCTGGTGGGGGGATGGCTAAAGAATTGTGGTCACGTAGGATTGGTCCCTGGTTTTTTTTAATTTATTATTGTTAACATCGCTTTTATTTTTATACCTAATAAGAGAGAGTACGAAAATAGTATGCAACATAGTTGTGAATGATGAATACTTGGAGCAGGTGGATGAGTTTGTGTATCTGGGTAGTATGTTTATGAGAGATCGGAAGGCTGAAAGAGATATTGAAAGAAGGGTGAATGCCGGTAACTCCATTAATGGTGGACTGAATACCGTTGGCACTAATAAAAAACTGTCAAAAAAAGCGAAGCTAGCAGTCCACAATGGAGTCCTGGTACCTACCCTGATGTATGGCAGTGAGGCATGGAACTGGCAGAGGAAGGATGAAAGTAAACTGAATGCTGTTGAAATGAGATCCCTGAGACGTACATATGTGTGGTAAAACAATGTATGATCGTGTGAGAAATGTGGATATCCGCAAAGAATGTAAGGCTGATGTAAGCATAATGAGTAAGATTAAGAAAGAAACCCTCAGATGGTTTGGGCATGTAGAGCGAATGAACGAAGGAAGTAGTGTAAGAAGAATATACGACGCGAATGTGAATGGTAGAAGAAGTCGGGAACGCCCGAGGAAGACATGGCACGATCAAGTGAACCAGATACTTGAGTCGGGTCATGTCAAAAGTCAGAATAATAGAAGAGAATGTATGAGACGATGTATGAATGTAAGTGAGGCAAAGAGTGTGTGCCAAGACCGAGTTGTTTGGCGGTCCGTCCTCTCTGCCTACCCCTGCGGGGAAACGGCGTGATGGTTAGTTAGTTAGTTAGTTAGTTAGTTAGTTAGTTAGTTAGTTAGTTAGTTAGTTAGTTAGTTAGTTAGTTAGTTAGTTAGTTAGTTAGTTAGTTAGTTAGTTAGTTAGTTAGTTAGTTAGTTAGTTAGTTAGTTAGTTAGTTAGTTAGTTAGTTAGTTAGTTAGTTAGTTAGTTAGTTAGTTAGTTAGTTAGTTAGTTAGTTAGTTAGTTAGTTAGTTAGTTAGTTAGTTAGTTAGTTAGTTAGTTAGTTAGTTAGTTAGTTAGTTAGTTAGTTAGTTAGTTAGTTAGTTAGTTAGTTAGTTAGTTAGTTAGTTAGTTAGTTAGTTAGTTAGTTAGTTAGTTAGTTAGTTAGTTAGTTAGTTAGCCGATCAGATTTCACTATCATCGTAGCTTCTTCGGACAGTATAATATTTCTCTGCTTTAAATTATAAAGTCATATGAAAGCTGACGGCCGGCGTGGTCTAGCGGTAAGGTTCATTTCTCGCAATCCGGATCGAATCGGCGTGGGCAAATAAAATTTATTTGAACAATTTGTGTTATTTCACAATTAATTCTTTTAAAATAATGTATAGTACACGTTCCAGAGTAAAAGATACTCTCAGTATGGCCCTGACGTAAGACCACCATTCAGAATTGAAACGTTGCTTGAAATAGCGTTAGCCGTGTTTGGTAAACAGATCTGAATAGCCAGGTACTTCCCCACCTTCCTCTTCCCCATCTCCTTCCCCTCTCCACTACCTTCAGCCTCACAACATACCCCAACCGGGGACTACTTTAAAAAAATAAAAATTTCATAAAGTATCTGTTTAACGAAAACAATTTTTTTATATGCAGTTAATAAACACAACCGAGATTTTGGATAGTTGACAAATTCTGAAAGAAGAGGTCAATCAGAAGTAGAAGAACGGACTGAACATCGCCATTCGTATTTATATAGACGTTGCCGTGAAATTCAATTGAACTGAATTTACCGGCAAAATGGTTATGTTGCTTTTTTTCTTTGTTACATTAGCTCTACACAAGAGGCCCTGAGAAATTAAAATCCCTCAGGGCCTGTTTTGTCTTGGGGGATGCTGTGTGGAGGGTCTTTTTAAGAAAAGGAATGAGTGGAATTTCGGGAAAGAAACAGGTATGAGGGATGGTTATGAACCAGGTAGGTCGATGTTTCCAGAAGAAACGGACGTATTAATCCATCCCTACCATTGCTGTTTAATGTGACGACTTGAGAGACTCTTGCTGGAGAGGTCTAGGTTAGGTCTCCTTCAATCGCTCTCTCCCGATCCGGCCCACCACGCAGTAGTTTGGCAAACGCGTTCACCGCCAGGACTTAGATAAACCTCACCCAAGACTTAGAAAAGTCATTAAACGTAGCGAACCACTTTGGGTTAACCATGGCATGGGTGTTGGTGATCAAATAAATTATTCCCGGTGCGCCTCACAAATTGATACTGTGCTCGTAAATTCAAGAAACATTGTTGAACCATCAGTTGAGCTGCCATATGGCAGATTTGCTTGACTACCTTTTTTATTACTATTGAAATCATTGTAATATAATTTTTTTATAAGAAAAATATTTATTAAATAAATTGCGAATAACATTTCAAAGGAAATCTGTTGTTCGAACAAGTCTTATATTATTTTCTATTCAAAATCGTTTCCAGTGAATAAAAATGGATACAAAAGGAGTGCAATGATTAATGATTAAAATCTCCCAAAGAAACATGAGTGTTTTGTGTATCGAATAGGGGCCACTGGGGAATAAAATTCACCCCTAAAAAAGACAATGGATTTCAAAAATGTTCCACCTTCAATTCTTCAAGCAATAAAAACATTTTCTTGAAATACTGGGTCCCTAGAAAAAACGTGAACGGAGCCTGCACAGTCTATCCAAAAATTCTATAAACAAAATACAATTGAACAAAAATTTTAAAATTTATGGCAAAACCGATTATTGATGTAACTACATACATCTCACTTCTATCTACTTAACATATCTTTTCTGACAATATGTGCCAATATTATCCTCATGTGACATTTTCGAACAATAACTCCAAGGAACAATCAGTCTCCTATGCTGATATCTTGGTGTCTTTAAGAGCGTTAAACGAAAATCCACATTTCGTCGAAAGTTATTCTTACGATCGTGCAGGGCGGTTACAATGAGAAAGATTAATTATTCTCGGTACCAGCTTTTTAAAATTATAACTCAATATCGATTTTATTTCATTCAAAATTTGCTTTAATTTATACCTACATCCAAAAATGGTGAAAGTCGTGATGATAAAACTATTAAAATAATGTACTTTTTGTAATTATTTTTTGATTATTAGTATTTATCATTATTCAATAATGTCTAAGTTAAATAAGAATGTTAAAAAAATCTGAAATATGTTAGTATGTAAGTGCGCAAATAAACACACAAACGGATCAACTTTCGTCAAGAAACACATGTACGTATATATTTTTAAAGATTTTATTTAAACTAAAATTAAAATTCTAAAACATGCGATACTTAGATAATGTATTGATTTATTTTATTGCATGATTATATGATTTGGAATGGGTGTGGTATAATACAAAATCTTTTTTGAAAATTTAACAATTCTGCCAACGACCTACGGTATAACCTTATTATACTAAAAATAAACATTTTTCTTAAAATTTAAAACACGACAATGCTAGATAAAAAAAACAATCTTTCGAAATCCATTTATATTTTTTTGTAGCAAAGAGTCAATACGTCTAAAATCTGATTTAAAAATGACATATTTCTTGTTTTCTCTGTAATACCCTCTTAATATCGATTCTTACGGAAACTTTTGCCAATAACGTGCTGTGTGAGGATTGTTTGATTTCTTGTTTGAGATGAGAGGGCTTAATAGCAAGTTCGAATTGTAATTTTTTATTAGAATATAATGTAAAACATTCACATGGGCTATAGAAATTTTTCAAAGTAACGTTTGTTTTATTTTCGACAATTTTGGTACTAAACACTTACAGCGCCATCCGTTTTTGCCTACCATTTTTGACAGACTTTATTTGATTACCGGTCGAACAAATAGACGAAAAAATGTCACGTGAACTTTATTTAAAAATAGATTATGTACCTATTTAAATGAATTTATTATTATTTTCTCGCGTGCCTTTTGTTAGATTTATTTATGGAACTATTCAAAGGTTGTTCGAACGTACTTTGTCTACCATATTGAATAGTTTAATGTCAAGTGAATGTCAATGTTTTAGTTGGATAATGTATGTGTATTCAATCGATTAAATTTTTTTACTCGTACTGGGTGTATTGGAACGTAATATGACAAACTTTAATTAATGATTACTAAGTTTATTTGAAATAAAAAATTAACAAGTAGACAAGAAGTTGACGATATCAGTAGGATTGGGCAGTTAGGATCAAGGCTGGGAATTGGGCGATTACTCGGCTGTGTGGCAAGTGATAGCATTTTGTTTGATTAAAAAAATCATGTACATTTTTTATTTTTTTATTTATTTGTTTATTTGTATACGCCTTGATGGCTTTTACATGTAAGGTAAATAAATTTACAGGAGCATTATAACAAGTTTGTAGAAGCATAACAAGTATATAGTATATAAAATAATAAACAGCATGACAGACAAATGTTGGCACAACACAAGGAGTAAAACCAGTATATTCGTATTGGTCTTAGGCTAAATTATTGTCACAATATTACCCAAAACATTATTACAAACATTCTCGAAGCAAACCGGTCGGCAGAGGTGTAAAACATTTTCTTTTTGCGGTAAATATAAAAATCAGCAAATTTCTTGTAATTATTATTATTTTTTTTTTGCTATTATAAAAGTACGTAAGTTTGTTATTAAAAGTTATTATTATGAAAAATAAAAGGTACACAGCAATTACATATACAAAGAAGGAATTAGGTACTATGAAAGTAGTTACAGAGCTGTGTATTAAATTTTTTGCTGTTAACAATTTGAAACATTTAAGAATTTTTTGTGTAAGTTTGTTATTATTATGAAAAAATAAAATAAAAATATAAAAGGTACACAGCAATTACATATACAAAGAAGGAATTAGGTACTATGAAAGTAGTTACAGAGCTGTGTATTAAATTTTTTGCTGTTAACAATTTGAAACATTTAAGAATTTTTTGTGTAAGTTTGTTATTATTATGAAAAAATAAAATAAAAATATAAAAGGTACACAGCAATTACATATATAAATAAATAAGTAGGTATATACTATGAAAGGACCCTTATGGACTTAAATCATTAAAAATTAGAAGAGATTCGGCAGATATAATATATCTTCATAAAATTATCAATGGTTTTATTGATTGTTCACCCCTTTTGGCTGAGATTAATTTTAGAGTCCCCTCCGTTAGAACCAGAGAAAAATCAATTTTTCATCTTCAAAAATGTTCTACTAATCTCAGACAAAATGTTTTTATATTCAGAACATGTAATGTATTTGATAAGAATTTTAATGATATAGACATATTCTCATGTAATTTAAGTACCTTAAAAAAGTATGTCATAGTCAACATTAAATAATTTTTTGACCGTATTGCAAGTTACCATATTATTGCTTTGAATCCTTTCCAGTTGCATACTTGTCATTCGACTTACTATTGTATTTACTCTTGAGTTGTAGGTATGTACAAAGTACATATTATTATTTTTATTTTTAACTTTATGAGTAAAACCTCAAATTGTAATATTTAATTAAATGAAGACAATATAAGCGAAACTCAATCGAAAATCTGAAAACAGAAAAATCAGAAAAAGATATTGACACATCGTGTCCCAGATGTGTCAATATCTTTTTCTGATTTTTCTGTTTTCAGATTTTCGATTGAGTTTCGCTTATATTGTCTTCATTTAATTACATATTATTATTATTGGTGTTGTGAAGTGAGAACAAATTTCTGACTCCTACTTCATGTTTGAAATTTTGTAAGCAGATTATTACAGTTTATATTGTGTTTTTTATATCTTTTTTTTTTGAATAATTTTCATGGTTATATTTTTGTTAAGTTCTTATGGGTACAGAACCCTCACTTTTTGTTTTACTTTTTAATTATAATTTTAATTATGTGAAAATCTATCATTGGGTATTATGTATATTATTATTGTTATTACTACAAGTGTAAAATATCTGTTGATTTTCCAAAATAAATAAAATAAAATAAAATAAAAATAAAAATAGTAGTTACAGAGTAGTGGGTATTAAATTTGTTACTGTTAACAATCAGGAACATTTAAGGATTTTTGCATCTGCATACATATACGTTTTTTAAAAGAAGCGATGTTTTTATTAAAAAATATGTCCACGGAACAAGTTTCATTCCCCACACGATGCAATCTCTAAAGACAAGAGTTATACATAAAATTAGTGCGAGAAGCAACTATGTTAAATGGAGCATGGAGTCTAGTATTATGATTGTTAGGCTATCCAAATACCATTGATGATTTTAGCAATGGCTATCCAAATACCCATTGATGATTTTAAATAATAATAAAACATCACAGATTCTTCTGCGCTGTGATAATTCAGGTAGTGCAATTGCATCAAATAATTATAATTTAAATTTTGTATTGGAATGTGCAGTTTATAATTTACATGCCTTAAAAATCTATGTTGTACTCTTTCAATTTTGTGTGAATGTACATTATATAAAGGCGACCAGAGAGAAGAATTATACTCAAGAATGCTTCGGACTAGTGTCACGTATAGCGTTTTGAGTGTATTTGTATATATTAGATCTTTGGACGATCTTTACACAAAACCGAGACATTTAAGTGCTTTATTCGTGATTGCATCAATGTGGGGGACGAATGTCATCTTGTTATCAAAAATGACACCCAAATCTTTTATTAATGTTACAGTAGAAAGATTTACATTGTTAATATGATATTGAAAGAGTATTGGATTTTTATTTCGAGAAAAACTTATAGATTGACATTTGTTAATGTTTAAAAATAAATCATTTATGTTACACCAATTATGTAATCGATCCAAGTTATTTTGCAATATAAGACAGTCCATTAAATTTCTTATAATAGTGTAAATTTTCAAGTCATCAGCAAATAAAAGGAAATGGATACCTTCAAATATTGAAGTTATGTCATTGATAAATAGCAAAAAAAGAATCGGACCTAGATGAGAACCTTGAGGCACCCCACTTAAAGCTTCAATTTCGTGAGATATATGATTAGATAGTTTAACATATAGTTTTCTAGATGTTAAATAGGTCTTAAACCATTTTAGTAGATTTCCTTTTATCCCATATACTTTCAGTTTGTTTAGTAAGATTTTTTGAGAAACTTTATCGAATGCTTTGCTAAAATCTGTGTAAACTGCATCCGTTTGCAATTTTGAATTAAAATTGTCTGTTATATATTTTTCATATATAATTAAATTTGTAAGTGTGGATCTACCGGATATGAATCCATGTTGGTGAGGGGAAATGATTTTACGAGCCTGTAACATAAATTTAGATAAAAATACGGATTCAAACAATTTAGTTATTGCTGATTGTATACAAATAGGTCTATAGTTAGAAGCATCCGTTTTATCACCTTTTTTATAAATGGGACTAAGGAAACTGATCTTCCATTTTTGTGGGAAAAGGCCTGATGCTAATGATAGGTTAAATATATTGGTTAGGTGGCCTTTTAAGTTAGATACACAGTTTTTTAAATAAATTGCAGGTATGGTGTCCGGGCCAGCGGATTTCTGAGTATCTAATAGTGTAATTTTATGCTGAACATCGATTTCATCAATAACAAGGTCGTTGAAATCAATAGAAATGTTTGATTTAAATTGAGGTATTTGATTATTGGATGAGTTTACATCATATACTTCGCCAAAGCATTCGGCAAATAAGTCATTAATTCCTTGAGGTGTATCCGCAATTTTACCATTGTGGTATATGATAGACGGAATACCAGATTCGTTACTATTAAGATTTTTTGCGAATTTGAATAAATTTTGAGGTTTCTTTTGTAACGATTTCTCTATATTTTCCAAGTGTTCTTTGTAACAGGAGATCGATATGTTTTTCACCCTTTTGCGTAATTTGGAAAAAAATAGATAGTCATTCGGAGCTCGAGATAATTTGAATGTTTTATGTGCAAGTTTTTTTGACTGGATAGTACAAATTAGCTCTTTGCTAAACCATTTGGGGTAATTAGATATCCTATGTTTTGTAATAGGGACGTAAAGTTCAATTGATTTGTTAATTATGCAGTAAAAAGATTCTATTATATCATTAACGTTATTACGATTACTAATGAAGTTCCAGTCTGATTTGGCGAGAAACTCGTTAATCTTAGGATAATCAGCTTTATAAAAATTTATTTTTTCTTTAAAAGACTCTAAATTTAAATTTTGTATAGATGCATGCTTAACAAAAAGTGGTGGATGGTAGTTATCAATTGTTGAAACATTGTCATTTGCATGTTGTACACTTATATGATTGGAATTGCTAAAAATTAAGTCCAATAGATTATTATTGCAGTTATATATAAAGTTCACTTGTCTAAGATTTAGGAAACATGACATTTCTATAAGTTCACAAGAACCATTACTGGACGTGGAATTTGTACGAGTATTATTGTTGGTAATATCCCAATGAACAGTTGGTTGATTAAAGTCACCTGTAAGGATAAATTTAGCGTCCGGATATTTTCTTCGCAATATTTCTACTTCTTGACCGTAACTAGTATATAGCTGGATATCAGATGAGGGTGGAATGTATGCACAACCAACTATAATTTTTTCACTTTTATTTGTCACTAAAACAAACAGTTGTTCCACGTTGATATTTACACATTTAAGTTTTCTTGAGGGTAATTTGGTATTAATTGAAATTAGACAACCACCTCCCCTACTTTTGTTGCTAGTATTAGTATCACGGTCCATTCGATAGGTGTTATGGGAGTGAAATCCTAACTCACCATTTTTAATATCTGGGGTCAACCATGTCTATTTTGAATAAGGTCAGAAATCACCGGTTTATGTATTTATGGTTGATGACTTTCGTGTTTTTTTAAGTGTTTTTTTAAGTATTTAACGTTTTACTTGTTATCAGGTGAAAAACCTTCTCTGTATCGTCCTGGCGAGAGAGAGCCATACGGCATTAACCTTGCTAAAAAGTGGCTAAAAATATGTTTTCTGATCACATCTGAAAAATACAATAAGTACTTCCCAACCCAGTGTTAAGCTGATGAGGATTTGATGAAATTTTGCCCACTTCACCTTCAAAACAAGAGGAAGGTCGCTGTCTATACGAGATATAGAAAAAAACACTCCCATCCCCTTATCACACTCCTTAAAGCAGGATTTTGATGATTCTTGAAGAAAATTTGCACACTTGTCCTTCAAAACAAGAGAAAGGTCACCGTCTCCATGAGATATATAAAAAACCACTCCCCATCTGTTTTTCCTGCTCCTTAAAGGATGCAATGATACTCAATGATGAAATTTTGCACACTTTTCAAAATGAGACGAAAGTTTCTATCTACATCTGATTTCGAAAAACTCCACCTATATCCCGGGAAACGCCTGGAATTTCAGCTAATAATAATACCGTAAAATTAAGTTTTTTCTAATGTTAACTTTTTTCGATTTTTTTTTATTTCTATTATCTTTCTATTTTCACCATACCTTTGTGGTCCACCGGTACTTTATTATTTTATTCGGAAGGTAATCTTTGAATACATTCACGGGAGTTAGCAATATTCCCCTTTCAGCTGGAGAAATCCAATAAATGCCGGGAAATACGTTTCGGGATTTCCTAACTGATATTTTGTCAGATATTATTTCCCCTCCGAGACGGGGGAGAATAAAAAAGATCAGTTTGCAATCTCCCGAGGATTAATGAAAAGGACAGCGGGATCTGCTGTACTTTAGGACCCATCAAAACTGGTAGTGTATAGTGAAGGTTTTTATTTTATTTTTTTATAAATGAAAATTAAAGTTCTTATCAGTAGAGTAGTTTCTCTAATCAATTTATACCCCCTACTTGACAATTGTTGGTGTTAAGAAAGAGAGTATTATCATACGAGTAAGTTGGTAACATTAAATAATTTCGGGAATACTACCTTGAACCTTGACATTCAAATTAATGAGCGTACATGTACAAAAAACAGACACATGTACAGTCTAGCTTGTATCGCTATCCACAGGGAGAAAAAAATGGCCTCATTTTTAAACGCCCGGGGTCTCAAAAGCTTAGTATGACCTGTAGCTATTCGAAAACGTAAAAATAAATGAAATTATTGTTCACTATTAATTAGCCCGCTAAAATAGCCGGAAGTTTTGAAAAAAAAAATTGATTTCGTGATTTGGAAAAAAAATAAAACAAAGGGTCCGTATTTTATATTTTGTACTAAACTTTATTTTTATTCCATAACTGCAGTACAAAGAACGCAAAAAAAATTTTTTTGAAACATATGTGATGTGTTTGTTTAAAATGGTTCCATGACAGTTGATCCGGCGACATTTGGTCCGGCGACAGTTGGTCCGGCGACATTTGATCCGGCCGACATTTGATCCGGCCGACACTTGATCCGGCGGACAGTTGATCCGGCGGACATTTGATCCGGCGACAATTGATCCGGCCTGATCCTTGATGGTTCCCGGGGCGACGGTAAACATATCCGCCTCCTAAATCTTAAGTAGATATTGCACATATATGAAATTGGGGATGCCATTGGCACTCACTGGCTCGAGACGGTTGAGAGCAGTTGGGACTCTAGTGTAATTTTCAGATAAAAAGTTATACGCGTGTAGGAATCTTTTACGGTTTTTTTGTTAAACTGACTGCACGTACAAGTATGTCGTATTTTGTATTGCCGCATGCTTCTTCGGAGAGTTGAAATTATTGTTAGTAAAAATATTTTTACAGCGGATTTTCACTCAAGATGCCTTCAGATATAAGTACATCGACTTTGGTTGTACGGCCGTATATCCTCTTTACATGCTTACTTGAAGAAAAAATCTTCTAAAGGATCAGGCCGGATCAATTGTCGCCGGATCAAATGTCCGCCGAATCAACTGTCCGCCGGATCAAGTGTCGGCCGGATCAAATGTCGGCCGGATCAAATGTCGCCGGATCAACTGTCGCCGGTTCAACTGTCGCCGGACCAAATGTCGCCGGATCAAATGTCGGGTCACCGTTTAAAATATAAAGGGGGAAAATAACACTTTTTCTGGATAAAATCAGTATTCTTGTTGACTTACTTGTATTCAAAAACCTATTTTTTTTCGTTTTTGTCAGCTATACGAATTTTTTAATAACAAATCAACGTTAAAAGGTTAAATTATTGAAAAAAAAAAATAAATTTAAAAAATTGTTTTAGGTTGGTTTTCTGATTTTCAATGCATTTTAGCAGGCTAATAACCATTTAAAAAAAAAAAAGTGCAGTTCTCCTTTTCTTTGTAAGTCACAATTTTAGAGACCCCGTGCGTTTCCGAATTCAAAAATTTAAATAATTGACACATCCTAATGTACACTAATTATTATTGCAACAGAAAATTAAAAAATATATGATAAATACAAATATTTAAATACTGTTTTCTTGCCAAATGCTTGCAATAACCTCAAGTCAAATTAGTTTGTGATAAAATGTATTTTAGGCTCATTATTTTTTTCAAATGCATTCCCAAAACCAAATTAGTGTGAGGTAGGTAAAGTATTTGATATTATATTTCCAAATGCTTACAATAAACCCAAAAACCAAGTTAGTTTGAGGTAAAGTTTATTATATTGCAAAAGCATACAATATTAGACCACACAACCAATAAAATAATATTAAGTGTATAAAACTGTTATATTTTGCATATGTTGGAAGTCAACTTGAATACAATTCTCCCGTCTGGAACCCATATTACAACATACATGTACAAGCTGTTGAAAGAATACAAAACAAATTCTTACGTTTTCTTAATTTTAAAATGGGTATTCCAGCAATTTTGTTGAACTACAATACTATTTTGAATGATATGAATATGCTCAAATTGTCAGACAGAAGAACTTTCACTGACTTGGTATTTCTGTATAAAATTCTAAATGATTTAGTTGACAGTCCGATATTGCCCGAATTGATAAGCTTTCGGATTCTAATACGTAATACTAGAAGTCAGGATTTATTTCAGTGCAGTAATTCTGGAACTAACTACCATATGTATTCCTTTTTGCCCAGAATACTAATGGAGGGAAACAATTATACCAAGTCAGTGGACATCTTCAATTTATCTTTAAACAAATATAAAATATTGTTACGAAGGCAGTTCAGTTATGTACAATAAATACTGTGTATTTCTTACTATGCATATGTAAAAGCCCCGAAAAAGGGCGTTAATAAATAAATAAATAAATAAAATTAAATATTTCATGTCTTCCTTTTTTGTTATAAATGGAGATAATGATGTCCTAACTGGTATCTTCCGTGCTGAGGATTTCATTTACAAATTAAAATTTAATTTCGTCATTCATAACGTAGTAATTATAAATATATTACAAGGCATTTTCGAAAAAAAAATAAAAATAATAATTACTTAATATGCACAGGGCCACTGGAACTTAAGGTTCCAAATATTAATGTAATTATAATAATAGAGTTGACGTCTACAAGCAAAAAGACATAGACATACAGCCAGCAATTTTTCTCAAAGCCATTTTAGAAAGCAGACATCAGGTGCCTTAGATGTCTATCTGAGATAGCTTTGGAATAGATTGTTTTATCTTCCTGTCGATGAATTTAGTCAGTGGAAAGAGGTGTGTCATTGTTGAATAGAATCGTATGGGACATCAACATATTTCATGTCAGGATTGAGTAGAGAAAAATCGTTTTGATTCCAGATTAAGACTCTCATTTCTGAGATAGCGATCACAATTGCCGGCAAAGATTTCTTTGAGTTTTTAACTGATTTGGGTCTCTTTAAGTATGTATGGGTGGTGTTGAAGAGCTGTGAATATTGATAAAAATCTTAATAGGATTATAAAATTACAGGAACCGTTATTTAAAATGATCCAGGTCCTGCTAAAAGAGTTAAGTGATACGATAAATTTACTTTAAGTATACAATGGTTAAAATATGTACTTTATCCATAGACATCCAAATTTAAAAGACGAAAAAATACTGAAGATGAGGGGAAAAATCAATTATGGCGGTACAAAGAGGGGGGGGGGGAAGACTGTGATTCGTTAAAAAATCAATCTGACAGTATATAGAGCGCGAATTGCTCGCCACGTTATTAACATATTTGCGAAGTCCAAATATGGCAAAGTAAAGCATCTTTTCACATACGAAATTTTGTTGCCGTATTTAGTTAAGACACTTTTACAAATGTTTCATAATTTACTTACCCTCTGTAACCAGCGACGAGCACACTGGAGAACCGCCCACATTCGTTATGATCGACATATTTTAGGGTGTAATGTATAGCACAAGCTAGCATTTTTGCCGTGTTATTTCGTAAAATGTACGATGCGAGCTCGACGCTGGTTCGGACAAGAATGATGACGTCACATTTTTTAGATTGAGGCGAGGCTCTCGCAAGCCCAGCCGGTTCCAAGGAACCGGTATGGGGAGGGGGAAATAATACGCTTTTATCAATTAGGGCAGATCTATATATATATATTCATATGTCTATGACTTTATCGAAATATTCTTTTTACAAAAAATGAAAACCGATTTAGTAATATGTTAAAAGTATATAATGTATTTGAAGTTCTACTGTGTAAAACTAGGCGTGCGGAAAGGCTTGCTTATTTTATTACACTAAAAATATAATTCTCTCTATAAGACTACGGAAATTGAATGTAAAAATACTCGTATATCCTCCTTCAGCAAACATAAAAATGTAACGAAGTCTTGAATAAATATTATTGATATAAAAATTAACTTATTGTAATATCTGACCTGCAGTAACATCTGACCTGATGTATCTAAACAAATTTTTAATCTTTATTAAGAGCGTTTAACCAGCCAGCGGACGAAAATCCACATTTCGTCGAAAGTTGTTCTTACGATCATGCAGGGCGGTTACAATGAGAATGATTAATTATTCTCCGTACCAGCTTTTTCAAATTTTAACTCAATATCGAATTTATTTCAATTCAAATTAGCTTTAATTTAAACCTTCATCCAAAAATGCTGAAAGGTGTGATGATAAAACTATTAAAATAATGTACTTTTTGTAGTTATTTTTTGATTATAAGTATTTGTCATTTTTCAATAATGTCTAAATTTAATAAGAATGTTAAAAAAATCTGAAATATATTAGTTTGTAAGTGCGCAAATAAATACACAAATAGACCAATTTTCGTCAAGAAACACATGTACGTACATATTTTTTAACGATTTTATTGAAACTAAAATTAAAATTCTAAAACATGCATTTGCTAGAAAATGTATTGATTTATTTTACTGCATGATTATATTATTTGAAATGGGTGTGGAATAACACAAAATCTTTTTTGAAAATTGAACAAATCTGCCAACGACCTATGGAATAACCTTATTATACTAAAAATTTTAAAAAATTCTCAAAATGTATTACATGCGAATGCTAGATAAAAGAACAATCTTTCGAAATCCATTTATAATTTTTCGTGGAAAAGAGTCAATACGTCTAAAATCTCATTTGAAAATGACATATTTCTGGTTTTCTCTGGTAAAGTCCTCTTAACCACTGGAGCGATTTTTTGCCATATTTTGGCGCCATTTTAAATGTTTCCGGTTGCTTTTCGGATAAAAAAGGCAATTATCACCTTGATTTGGCAAATTTAAAAAAAATTTTCGCACCTCCCACGTTTGTTATTTTGGATTTAAAACGAAGCTATTGAAATGCTTTATATATTATGACCGTATATGTTGCAATTTTCGAACATCATAGACTATTTTATAACGATGTTAAAAATATATGTTTTAAATACTTTTTTCACGCATAATTTCTGATCAGTTGTTTACGATTAAAATTAAGTCCCTTTTCTATGGATATACACCTTTCATTATCAAGTTTACCACAGAAAATATATAGAAATCGAAAATATTCTATGTTGACTCGAATACACTCGATTTTTTTATTGTTATAAATCGTACAAATATGAGATAATGGGGCAAAATACAGGTTATTTCATTTGCTATATAGCACTTTAATAGGTTTTTATGTCTACATGTTAAAATTCGAAGGTGAGATTTTTTAATATTGGCGAAAAAAGTTAAAAAATTATCCTCTGAAAATCTCGAGCAAACGGAGAAAAAAGTTTTAAAATGCGCTGTCGCTCCCGTGATTAACACGTCGTTTCAATTGTAATTCAGTAAACATAGATCTTATTTTGTAACTATTTAATTTAATTTTATAATCTTCTACAAAGATAATGTATGTATACGAGTAAAATCTTAACGGTTTTCAAAAACACACAAGTATTCCCACGAACTGGCGATGTCTATTGGGATTTTTTTTATTAATCTGCTAATTGTATTAACTATTTATGAAAAAAACCTTGTAAAATTATACCAATGTAAGTATTAAAAAAATATTAATAATGAAAATAACAAAATATTTATATTTTTTTAGATAATTACATTTATCTTAAAAAATGGAATATGTTACAATGTTACTTTTCCTCCATTAAAAGCATTTGCTTGTGGATGGAGGAGCTTGTGGATACATTTTAAATATGTACAATTTATACGGTCAGGTGTTTCACATAATATATGCACAGATTCGCAGTTAATATACCGTTAAAACACAGTTTAATTATATCGCAATCAAGATCCTTTAACTAAAAGATAAAATCATCCACATGTATTCAGTAATAAGTAAAATAGGTATAATTTTTAGTGTGACATTCATGTGGTGATGAGGGAAGCAGCAATTTTCCCATTGGTGATTTCTCTAAAATGTTTTTTGATGAAGTTCAACAATTGTACTTTGCTTCTGATTTTTACTGAAAGGTTATTAAAGAAGTATTTTCCTTGGTGTGTATAATAATAAAATAATAGTATTATAATATATAAATTAAAAGTTTTGAATAATTTCTCAGTAATAAGGTGTTATTTTTCTAACAATATTAAAACAGCGGAGTTGACAGTGAACTCCGGCAGAGTATTTTCTATTAAAAATTATTAGAACGCAGATATTTTAGCCCTCAACGTTGTTTCCGTGAAGAACTATGAATCTTTGAAATATCCAGTCCATTTAATATTGTCAGAAAATAAGACACTTTATGTTTTCAAACATATCAATGCGTAAACAAACATGTCGGAAAATGGGTACTTGTTAAAACTAAATAGTTGATGTAGCGCCCAGTATTTTGTTCGACGCACGGATCCGAATACTTTCTCCCTCACACACATAGCGCCGTTTCGCTTTGCAACTCTCGCCGAGCTACCTAACCGAAAGGACACCCCATCGGCCGTAGCCACCCCCATCCCCCCGCCAGCCGGACGCTGCAGCCCCGGCACTAAGGGGTATATAAGGGCGTACTGACAGATCTCAAGTCAAAGTAGCCGGACTCCGGGTAAACCAAGCAACAGCATCCTAGTGGTCAGTGCTAAGTTAACCAACCGGTACCAAGTCGAGAGATCCCGCTGGGTCCTCCTTGGGAATCACAGTAACAGTGCCCTAGTGGACATTACTTACCGGGCACCGTTTGCCCAACTAAGAGACCGCGGGTCCTATGTTGGAGTGTGTACCTAAATACGCTAAGTGCTGAGTGAGGACAATCGTAACCTTTCTTTAAACTCAGTGATTATATCGTGTGCTAAACTGTTCTGTACCTACTCTTTACTAAAATTATAAGTTATGAACCCTGTATAAGTGAAATAAATTGCCATTGTGAATGTCGACTATCTCTTATATTAATACCCCGCCACATTATTTATTTAAAAAATAGAAATGCGGTATAAATAATACAGAAATATTTCATAAACTTGGTGTGTTGAATATTTATCAACCCAAGGTGGTTAAAATAAGATCAGATCCTCGCACAAATGTGTAAAATCAACAGCTGATGATGATATGTTTAAAAATAAAGCAGTGTAAGATCGAGCTCCAGAGAACTCCGAGATAGCCTTGTCCATCATCAGGACAGATATAAAAACAATGCTACAGACAAATTTAGAAAATAAATCAAAAAGAAATATTTTTATCATCTACCGCGATGAAAGATGTTCCAAGGCGTTACCAAACGTTGTTATTTGAGCGATTGAGATTTTACAAACGCTTTGATGTTCGATTGAAACATCTCGACTGATGAAAGATAGGAACTTGTGAAGTACAGCACCATTTCGAAATTATTGACTGTAATATTGATGCTATGTTAGTTGGAAACACAATAAATGTTTATTTTTAAAAGGGATGTACCTTTCACTGTTTTAATGTGTTCTGTAAGAGTTCTACTGCTCGGAGCAAGTAATACTACGGATCGTAAATAAACCAAACCACTCACCTACGGATACATATTTGATAATAGAAGGTATCCTGAAAAGCTCAAAGCAGTTGGCACTGTTTTAATTGACGATGTGCATGATAATGCAGCAATGTTACACTGTTTTAAGGATATTCCTTAACCCATTCATGACGAACTATTTTTTTCTCAAATTCCGTGCTGAAATTTCACAGGGGGGTTGATTTTGAAGGAAGAAAATGGACGTTTTTCTCAGAATTAAAAAAAATGGTTTCTTCACCCCCCAGGAAACTAGAGAAGGGTGTGTTCCATATGGCACTTTCGGCAAATAACTAGTCGAAAATTTATTTTTTTTTCAACTTTATTCTACATAAAGTAAAATTTTGAACAAACTTATTTATTGAGGTAATCCTCGAAGCATTTCACGCATATTCCAACCATACAACGTAGTCCATTCTATCAGTTCCGCCCAAAAGGAGATTCCTTGGTTCTCTGAAAGCCCCATGAGGGAAGAAAGCTTCATCTCTCCTCTCCACTCCTTAGTTCCCCGAAGGCTCCACAACGGAGAGTTCTCCTCCCTTTGGTTCCTTAAAGGCCTTACAAGGGAAGAGTCCACTCCACCTTGGTTCCCCGAGGCCCCCAGGAGGGAAGAGGACTTCATCTTCACTCCTCCGTGGTTCCCTAAAGGCCCCACTAGGGAAGAGCTCACAGAGGTAGCCTCATATCTACTCTTCACTCCTACGTAGTTTCCTGAAGGCCCCACATGGGAAGAGGATATCATCTCTCCACTTCACTCCTCCTTGATTTCCGAAAGCCCCACGCTGGCAGAGTGCACTTCCCCTTGGTTCCCTGAAGGACCCACAAGAGGAGAGGTCGTGGAGTTAACCTCAGCTCTCCTCTCTACGGCAGTCCCCTCCTAGTTTCTCCTGCAGGCCCCGTGAAGAAAGTCCAGAGAGGTGGCCTCAGCACTCCTAATTTTCCCAAAGGCCCCTAGTTTTTGAATGGTCCAATTTTTTGTCCACGAGTGACCAGGGAAATTGAAGGTCCACACCAGCAGAGCCCCAAGTGCTGGAGTAAGGTCAAAATACTCTGAAATGCGACCTTGTTTCTCGGAGGCACCATTCGTGACACCGTGACATGACATTCAGCCTGAGCACGGTAGCACATACCTTGGCTTGGGATCTATTGCAGGTTTGTGTTTCCACTCCCTGAGCGATGGGTTCGTCACACTCCCTATGCTCCATAAGTCGAGGTCACTGCAAGCTGAGTTCAAGGGCACATCTCCTAAATGCTCTAGATCAGGGTTCTCTGGATCTGAATCAGAATCAGACGTACCTTTTCCCGTTTTGTGTCGACGACGCCTAACAATTTGGCGATTAGAAAATAATTGTGCTCGAGAGATATTGGCAATTATTCCGCCGTCATCTTCATCAGCTGAATCTGCTCCAGAGAACTCACTCTCAATTGGCGGCTCCACAAACACATCCACTACTTCATCATCATCCAAATTCGTATCCAATTGTTTATCAAGCAGTAACATCACTTCTTCAACAGTCAACCCCCTAAAACACACGAAAAAACAATGAAATTTTTGAAAAATTACATTTTATGTATAGTGAGATCTGCCGAAAGATCCATATGGAACCAAAAATCAAAACCTTTAATTCACAGTACTCGTTTTAATATAATAATGATTATTTTTCTAACAAAATGTTTTGGAGAAAAAAATCAAATCTACTATATAACTTTAATGGATTACTTACTTCACTTGTTTTGACATTTTGAAAAAATTGCACTTTTTTTCTAACTCAATAAAGACACGTCTGTCCACGTCGGCACACACAAACGAACTGAAAGCAAACAAGACAAACGTGTTCATACATGCCTGTAGACTATGTCAAACTGCATTTAGCACCACTATTTTAACATATCGGCATGATGTGACTAAATGAATGCCAATACTTTTTCGAGTTCCATATGGAGCCTTCGTCATGAATGGGTTAAGAATTTCGGGGCATTTTTTAAACGATAGTTGGTATATTTTAATACAGAAATATAAAGTCAAAAGCAATAAATTGCAAAAAAGAAATACTTGGTTAATTTATTACCCGCAATCTATTTCAGATGGAGTTCTTATGAATGGATGTACCTATCTACATGTAGATACTTTTAAGAGGAACGGCTGCGCGGCCTTTTTATACAAATTTAATTTTTGATTTAAAGGCAAAATACTTAACCAAATTGAACATTTCTATTTTTAATCATAAGGTATAACAAATATCTAGTACGTGTATATGCTACTTTATTTATTAATACATATTTTAAATTACGAATTATAAATCTATAATAAAATAATTTTTTTAACAATTTTAGAGGATGCTCTGATATTTTTTTTGTAAGATAATGCTAATTGCTCGAAATAATGATACTTTGTTTGTCCCTTATGTGTTCCTAAACCATTCATCCGATTGCGATGAAACTAATGAGTTCTGGCTTTATGAAATTTGGATAAAATTATTACAATATGTGGCACGCGAATTGTTTGACTAGGAGTGAAAGGGAGGGGAATCCGAAAGAGAAGAGGGGGACGAAAGAGGATGGAGTTCGCGGGGGAGAGGACGAAGGAGGGGGAAGCGTGGGAAACGAGACGGGAAAGGAAGCAGGGGAGGGGTGTAGGACTTGGGAGGGGCAGAGGGACGGTCAAAGGAGACATCGTAGCATTAGGGGATAGCAGGAATAAATTTGGATAGTCCGTGCTTCTCACACGATCAGCTGTATGATGACCTGCTCCCGCGTCGGAAAACCTTTTGATTTCACCAGACGGAAAAAATAGTGCATTCAAAGGCACTTCAATAAAGAGAATTAAATAATAATAATAATAAGTTATTTATTTCAGCCGAACAGAGCGGTGGGTGCAATACTCTGTCTGCCATTAAAAAAGTACCTATACATTACATAAAATGGATTTACATACTATATAAAAAAGAAAAAAAAATAATATAAAAAGATTTAAAAAGAAATATATGTACACATATTTAGTACTCTTATATCTACTACGGGGGCTTCAAATGAATTCTCCATGTTTGGTGAAGAGGCGCGCCCTGCCACTGGGCCACGGCCTGGATAAGATTTTAGAGAGAAACACAAACGTTTTCTTCAAGGGACATTGCATGCCGGATACTCGCTAGTACTTGATAAATTTGGGTTTCCTATCAAACCATTTACCCAAGTAATTAATTTCCGATACGGAAATTTTAACCGATTAAAATATATATATATTTCGCACTTTGTCAATTTATTCTAACGTACGGTATAGCAGTACGGGGAGGAGCCAATCCTCTTATAATAAACCACAAAACAATAATTAGAATCATGTTTAAAAAACCTTACCAACATCCAACAGAACAGCTAATGAGTAAAAACAAATTACTAGACATACATAAACTATTCATAAGTAAGATCATATATAAAAACTGTATCAAAACATCACCTCAACACATACCTCACTCGCAAAATACAAGAGCAAAAATGAATGAACACTTTCAAGTTCCCTATCAAATCTTACCTAACTCCACATATTTTAATATCTTCCTTACACAAACAAAAACCTACGTCATCCCAAATAATCTGAATTGGCTGTTCAAAAGTTTTGTAATATGGTTGACTGAAAAGGAAAGAACAGACATTCGAAATATCCTAAAGAACTACAGGAGTACATTTTATAGACATTCACTTGTCATATTAATTTAATATTTTAATATTTAATATTTGAATTACTCACTACAGTGAATACCGCACAAGAATCTCAACTGCTCCCGTCTGGAGCCAGTGAGACTATGGCATCCCCAATTGGGGTATGTTGTGAGGCTGAAGGTAGTGGGGAGGGGAAGGAGGTGGGGAAGAGGAAGGTTGGGAAGTACCTGGCTATTCAGATCTGGTCACCAAACACGGCGAAAGCCATTTTCAAGCAACGTTTCAATTCCTGGAACATGCCGCAAATATATTATATATTATTTTAAATGAATTAATTGTGAAATAACACAAATTAATCAAATAAAATTTATTTGCGCATGCCGGGTTCGAACCCGCGACCTCCGGATTGTGAGTCAAGAGTCTTACCCAATGGACTACGGAGGTCGTCATAAAATAGCAACATTAATTATATAATTATGTACAAACCTATTGTATTTACATTTCCTTATCTCCATGTGTAATATTATATTACGTATGCAATCTTTTATATGAAAATTTATCGAATAATAAAAACAACATGAAAATATTTAATATATCAACAATACGTATATGCATGTATGTTTACATATATGCATGTTATTTACCCGCCTCGAAATAGATTCTGTCTAGTGAGGTGGGTAAAAGAAAACAATGTACATAAATGAAAATAAAATAAACGCCCGGGTTGCCGGCACTGAAATTGAATTGAAAAATATTATACCTTCACGTAATTTTTTCATGCAGCACTCTGCAAAAAATCATTCGTTATTTTTCTGTCGTCACTTTTACATACTACCTGTTAATTTATGCCATGTTCCTTGTTTTGTTTTGTTTGTCTTTAACTGTTTCAATGTTTTACTGGATGAACTGAACTCAATTTTTTTTCCCTATCCCCATACGGGGGTGTGCTGGACCTCGTCCCTGCTTCATCTTTAGTTACATTACTAATTTTGCAGATCCGTCTCAAGTCATCTGCGCCTCCCCCAATGATATGTGCAGGCTTGAGGCTTGATCAGACGACCTTGACTGTCCTTTGTCCTGCCTCTGACTACCCAACGCTGAATTTTCTTTTAGTCTTCGGGTATTTTACCCCAAATATTCCCCAACATTCTTTGAGGCTTCACTGAGTGGTTGGCTAAGGGACACGGAAGCTAAGTGTAGTTTATGATCAGACCGAAAGCCATTCACATTTTTTGTTGGTACTTGCCAATTGATTTGAGATTTATTGTATTACTTATGTTCTCTATTTTATGCAGGTGCTTGCGGGTTTTTACAGATGCAATGCCGCCTCATGGAGCCTCATGAATGAGTTTTTCTTTTGCCCTGTTTAATTTATCTTTGTCTTACTAACCTATTTTTTTGCATTTTGTTTATCCTGTTAAGCACTTGCATACTCCTTACTAACAACGTATGCATGGACACTGGAGGTCTAGATTCGTTCAAAATAAATAAATGTAGCTTCGTTTAATCAAAAAAATTAGAATCTTGCGAGAGCCTTGAAGTAGTAACCATCAGTTACTTATACCAGGGCGGGTAAGAGGTGGATTACCTCCACTGTCGTCACTTTTACCAGCATAGATAATAATATTGAATTTTGAACAAAACCTTACATAAAATGAACATTTTTATGTTCGCGGTGAAAAACTTACTTTGCGAGAAGCTTTATATTATTTAGTTATTTTAAGAATGCCATTCCATCGATTTGGTTACTTAAACTTTTGCGTGGGAAAATTCCCATCGGAAAGTGATCAATTCTCGTTTGCAGAGTTATGTATGTTTACACAGGAGATGTATTCTTCAAATAAAAATGATTGGATAAAAATAAGCTCATCGAGAAAAGACAACTCGTCTCTATAATACTGAACACACTCTTGACACACTACAAGACAACGAGAGGGTCTTTATAATGCCATATCTAGATACATTTTAAAGCTATCGACAGACCATTAATTTGTAATAAATAACTATACAATAATACAAATAAAAACATTTATTAAGAGGGCATTACCAGAGAAAACCAGAAATATGTCATTTTCAAATCAGATTTTAGACGTATTGACTCTTTTTTACAAAAAATTATAAATCGATTTCGAAAGATTGTTCTTTTATTCATTCGCATGTAAAAACTTTTGAGAAATTTTTTTAATTTTTACTATAATAAGATTATTCCATAGGTCGTTGGCAAATTTGTTAAATTTTCAAAAAAGATTTAGTATTATACCACACCCATTTCAAATAATATAATCATGCAGTAAAATAAATCAATACATTATCTAGCAAACGCATGTTTTAGAATTTTAATTTTAGTTTCAATAAAATCATAAAAAAATATGTACGTACATGTGTTTCTTGACGAAAATTGGTCCATTTGTGTATTTATTTGCGCACTACAAACTAATATATTTCAGATTTTTTTAACATTCTTATTAAATTTAGACATTATTGAAAAATGATAAATAATTATATTCAAAAAATAAGTACATTAAATTATTTTAATAGTTTTATCATCACGCCTTTCAGCATTTTTGGATGAAGGTATAAATATCGCAGGTATAAATATCGCAGTATCGCCCTGGTGTAAGACCACCATCCAGAATTTAAACGTTGCTTGAAAATGGTTTTAGCCGTGTTTGGTGACCAGATCTGAATAGCCAGGTACTTCCCAACCTTCCTCTTCCCCACCTCCTTCTCCTCCCCACTACCTTCAGCCTCACAACATACCCCAATTGGGGATGCCATAGTCTCACTGGCTCCAGACGGGAGCAGTTGAGATTCTTGTGCGGTATTCACTGTAAAAAAAAAAAAAAATTAAAGCTAATTTGGATTGAAATAAATTCGATATTGCGTTATAATTTTAAAAAGCTGGTACGGAGAGTAATTAATCTTTCTCATTGTAACCGCCCTGCACGATCGTAAGAATAACTTTCGACGAAATGTGGATTTTCGTCCGCTGGCTGGTTAAACGCTCTTAATCTATAGATTTTTACAATTTTATGCATTTTGTTTATTTATCATTGATTCTAGAGAGAAAAAATTCACTGCTCAGCTTTTCTTCAGTATTTCTCCTGGAACTTAGCTGGTTTTCAGCAGTGCTTTACAATTACAGCAGTGTTTTACAATTTGGGAGGCGGGTAAGGGTAAAGCCGCCTCGGGAACTATTTATTCGATAATCAACTCCTCTGCCATAGGTTGGTGAGGTTTGTCTGGGTCTTGGCGGCGGATGCGTCTGCCCACCACCGCATGGCAGGGAGATCGAGAGAGGATGGTTGATGGAGTCCCTTTAACTTCTCCAGCCATACTCTCTCGGAACATCGCCTTGCATCGCCGTAAGACGTCCGTCACTCCTGGACACACTGACCCTTAGATTCCTACTCCTACCCACCCGTTATAGCCTTATCCTTCCCAAAACTTCCTCTCCTTCCTTTCCTAAAAAGATCCTCCACACAGCATCCCATCATAGGCTCCGAGGGAGATTATTTTGCTCAGTGCCTCCTGTGTGGAGCTAATGTAAAATAAAAAGCAAATTGGTCTAACTGGTGAAAAATCAATTTGGACCCCTTCAAAAATTCACATTTAGATTCGTATTAATAAGTCGTCTCAAAGTGTTGAAACCACAGTTTGAAAATGATCTTGTAAGCCGAAACAGCTGTAACGATTTTTTTTAACTCCTCGTTAATTGATTAAATCACTAAAATGTTTCATAAAAATTCAGACGAAAATAATTGAAATATCGAAAATTTTGTACTATTATTTCATGGTATTATTTTGTGGTAGATATTCAAAAATTACCAGCCGGTACATTATTAGTATCGTTGAAAGCAGAATTCAACGCAGTATTTTAGAACGATGGCAAGTTGTTGTTTGTCGTCCATTATATTTCCATTTAATCTTTCTCGTGTTTGCACTGCGCCACCTGCTTCATCGATTTATATGTCACACTCGCTTGTTGTGAGATGGCGAGACTATTGTGACATGCTTCTAATTGTGAAAATGTGTAAGAAATATACGTTGTAACAAAACACATTCAAGGCCGCTGTTTTTAGACAATGAAAACTTATATGTAACATTTCCATTTACGTGATTACCTACTCCATTTACTTCTGATACCATGATATAGACATATTCTAGTAAAAAATAGAAATATTAAAAATATTCACAGATTTAAGAAACAATTTAGCTAAAATGTGTTTTATTGCAGTTAAACAGACATTTCAAAACTTATAACCTACGATGAACATAAAATTAAAAACTAAAAATAATTACGTTGATTTTGAAATTCCACATAGAAAAAACCGTATAAATTTCACGACTACACAGCATACCATCAAATCAAATCCCACATTTTTGAATTTGTGTTATTTCACAATTAAATAATTTAAAACAAGATGGTATATTTGTAAGCTCCAGAGTGGAAGAGACTCTCAGTATCGCCCTGATGTAAGACCACTGTTCAGAATTGAAACGGTGCTCGAAATGGCTCTGGCTATGTTCTGTGACCGGAACTGAAAAGCCAGGCACTTCTCCACTTTCCTCTACCTTCAGCCTCATAACAAAGGGATTATTATCCCAATTAGGGATGCCATAGTCTTATAGGCTCCTGACGGGAGTATTTGGAACTCATTTAAAAGTGTAATATTGGTATGTGAAATTCTCATCCGGATCTGCCCTGATGCTGGACACTGCAACACTGTCCGAAATGTTGGCTAAAGAAAGAGGAAGCGCTACACTGCATAACACCCCAAAAATAAATAACGGAAATTCGATTAGTTTATTCGTTAATTAGTAAACAATATCGGCGACACCAGAAAGCGCAGTTCCACGCACTAAAAACTGCGGATAGTTCATCTGTAATATTTCAATATCTTTGGCCATGACACTCATTTTGAACCCATTTATAACGAAATAGTATAATATTTCAGATAGTCTTACCTTGAGTACGGTGTATTGAGGTAATATTATTTTTGATTTTTGCAATACAAAAAGCAATTTGGTTCAAACGGGCGCGGTCGTCAGCGGTTGGACGCCTGTCGTAGTTGGGTCTGAGGTGTGTATTTTTAGAAGGAAGTTTTCTTTACCAATGTAATTTGTCGAACTATCGACCAAACGCCTACGCAGCGGCTCTCTTTCAAAGAAGATATAGTTGTTTAGGGTTTTCAATATTTGACTCTATTTGTTTTTTATTATTCGTGTTTATTTGTATAAGGTATTAACTTTTACAGAAGGAATATGTATTTTTAGGATTAACCAGTCGTACGCCGTAATAGTTGATAGGCCCAATTTCAGTTCGATATTCTGGGTAACATACTTACGGTAAGTTAAATAAATTCTACTTTTATAAAAATTTAACAAACACTTCATCTGGTAAGACGGTGCAATTTACAAACATACCATTTTCTAAAAAAACATATTAGTTATAACGAAAATATAATTTGTATGTATTTCTGACTTTATCATGATTGTGACCTATCTTGTCATCAATGGTACCCATTATCGCCTCCTTAATTTAATGTTATTTTCATGATGGTCTCCGTAGTCGACGGGTAAGGCTCTTGACTCGCAATCCGGAGGTCGCGGGATCGTATCCCGTCGTGCGCAAATAAATTGTATTCGATTAATTTGAGTTATTTCACAATTAATTCATTAAAAAATAATATGGTATGCTTGCGGAACGTTCCAGAGTGGAAAAAACTTTCAGTATCGCTCTGGTGTAAGACCACCATTCAGAATTTAAAAAGTTGCTTGAAATCTTCAGCCGTGTTTGATGCCCACATCTAAATAGCCAGGTACTTCCCAGGTTTGCGTTGCTAAACCATTCATCCGGTGTGCATGCCCGCGGTGGTTTCCATATATAATAGTGAGCTCTGGTATCATGAAAATGCCTTGCTAAACCGTTCATCCGATTGCGATGAAACTTTGGGGATTTTATGTGTGCATGCCCGCGATGGTTTCTATATGTAATAGTGAGCTCTGGTGTCATGAAAATGCAATGCTAAACCGTTCATCCGAATGCGAGGAAACTTTGGTGAGTTATTGTGCGCATGCCCGAGAAGGTTTCTATATATATACAGGTGAGCTTTGACATTATGAAATTTGAATATAAAAATTGCAATGGGTAACACGCGAGCTGTTTTAAAACTGAATGTACCAGGACTGAATGTATGGAATGCTGGAGGGGGGAGGGGAATTCGGGAGGGGGGAGGGGAACTCGGGAGGGGGTTCATGGGATGGGGGAAGCGAGAGAGGGAAGTTGAGGCGGAAGGGGAACGGGATGAATGGGAAAAGACAAGCAGGGAGAAACAATTTCTTTATTAAGTTGTACATTCCATAAAACGTACATGCCATACAGAACCATTTCACACGTTTAATTATAAGACAAACGCAGCAAGTAATTCGCCAATCAATCGTGCCCTTCATATGTTCAATACTTTTTGATAAGCATATCGAACACATAATATCAAAATCCTACAAGATGCTAGGTTTCCTATTAAGAATATGTAAAGTTTTCAAAAGTGCTAAGACTCTTGAAATGTTGTTTTGTTCATTGGTCAGAAGTCCACTGGAGTATGCGTCCCCGGTATGGAATCCTCAATATAAGGTGTACATAGATATAGTAGAAAGTATACAGAATAAATTCTCTAAATATTTATTCAAGAAATACAACAAAACTACAAATAACATGTTAAGTTTACAAAAAAGACGCACATTATCAGATCTGCTGTTTCTGTATAACTTGCTAAATAATAAAATAGATAGTCCTGAATTGCTATCCACTATTGGTTTAAATGTCCCAATGAGGCGTACCAGGCACACTTCTCTTTTTCATATAGAATCCAATAACACTAATGCAGCGAGTAACTCACCAATTAATCGCGCAATCATAACTTATACCCACTATGAAAAATTACTACACTTAGACATTTTTCATGATTCCTTGCAAACATACAAAACTAATTTATTAAATTTCTTGGCGTGATATAATTGTTTTAAAATTATTTACACTTAACTTTTCATTAAACTTTAATCAGTCAATTTCAATTAGCAAGCACATAATTCTTGATTTTAAAATGTCTCCTTATCCCCCCCCTCCCCTTTTTTTCTTCCTTTTTATTATTATTACTCATTCATTCAATAATTAAGTTACTAGACCGGTTCATATCTCAGGCATAATTACCAAATGACATTCTATGGACTTACGTAATAGGTGTAATATGTAATGTAATAATTTAATTTAACATACTTTTTATCTGTATTATAATGTACTATGTATGTCTTAATAAACAAATAAATAAATAAATAAATTGTTCTAAATTCTAACATTGACATTTTCTCGGATTCACTGCCTAAATTTAAAAAGAGCATCAAGTCAATAATATAATTTGTTCAATGCACATACATACATACTTATATTCATACACACACACACACACACCCTCACGTACCTCACGCCGTAATTTACTTAATATACATACCATAAATAAGACACTACAAAGAAACATATCATAAGGTACCCACCATGAAATATACAAAATAATTGTAAATTTTTTTCACCACTGTAACCATTGTACAATTTGTTTCTGTTTATAAATAAATAAACAGGCGACGTAGAACGCATGTCGGGAACTCGCCAGTAAATAAATAAAATCATGGCGGGAGTTCAGAAGTACCTGCGTGGCTTTATACGAACAAGAGAGATTTGAACATGGTATTCCGTCATCATTCATCATTATGCAAAAATATAAAATCAGAGCAAAACAGCCGATCATATTTGAATATTTGATAATCAACGGTAATATTTTTCATCTCCTATAAGTAATATTTTTAGTGGGAGATTTAAGTGGTGCGTGGTTGCGACAGGTCACATGTAGAAAGCTCCTGCCTATCTTTTCAAATAACGATTGTTTTGTTTAAGCTACACTACCGAAAATTATCACACATAGGCATATCTATTTGCTTAACCTGCCGCACTTCGCGAAATAATTTTAGCTGTTTTGGAACAATAGTTATGTTCAATTCAATTTTGAGTAAATGAATTAAATATCTCAGTTCTTTGGTCACGGTTTTCGAATGCAGTGCGTTGCAATCTTAAGTGGTTTTTAGTGTTTAGTGTGAAAGATCGACAATAAATTAGTCTACGTCCTGACACGGCTTGAGTGAACGAGCTTGTCTCGCTGTGATAACAGAATACTTCAAGTGCATAGTGTTAAAAATGCTTTGAACTTCATCCACTGGAGTCATAGGACCACGAAGGCCATAAATTGAGATAAGATCATTTCAATTATTATTTTAAATCTAATATTACAAGGGTTCACATTCCAGCTGGATACTCAAGACAGGAGAAGAGGCAAGAAGAACGAAGACTAAAACAAAGAAAAAAATATAACGCTCAATCCATTCCTTTATTCCTGACCATCCAAAATTCCAATGTTGGCTTATTAGGTTGCCATGTATACCGGTCGATTAAACTCCAACCTCCTTCCTATCCTCAGAGCAAGTGTTCCAAGTCCTAACAAATCAGTGCCCCCTGGTGTACCGGTCTCACCAGGACAGGAGTGCTCCTGGCTGGGGTGGTACAATCGTATCGTATCCTATAAGTAATATTTTTAGTTAAGATTGATTCAAGGTCACAAGATCAAAAAATCAAAACATGTTTGAAAGATACCGTTAGTTATATTTTTTACCAAAAGCACTAAGAATTATTCAAACTGTTTGTTTTACCGCATAATCCAATCAAAATATTTACAAACTTAACGACGCTAGAGGTATTTAAAAAGAGTAGTCAGATCCGGGAAATGGTCTCTAGATGCACGGAAATAGATTGCACTAGATAAGTCGTTCAAATGGAAGCTATGTATATGATGAAAATAGACCAGCAAATATTATCCCAGTATGATTATTTTAATTTCCGAAATGTCTATCCATCAAATAATTTTGTAATAACATAATAAACCATGATCTACATAGAAGAACGATCAGAGAATTTGACAGTCCTTTTAATGCACTAAAGATTTTGTTATTGAAAAGAAGTAGATTTTGATGATCACGGGTTCACATTTCGATGTGCGCAATTTTATTTATTTGATTTGTTCAATTTCAAAATTAAATCATTTAAAATATTAAAGGTATATTTGCGGCAAGTTCCACAGTGGAAGATACTCTCAGTATCGCCCTGGAGTAGTACTACCATTTAGTTTTGAAACGTTCTTGAAATTTCCCATCTTCCTCTTTCGCTTCTCCTTCCTCTCCCAACAACACACCCCAATTGGGAATGCCATAGTATCACTGGCTCCAGACGGTTGGGAGCGGTTGGTGTGGTATTCACATAAAACATATTTCCATAACAGACATATTTGTTGTAATTTCACACTGAATTTTTAATTGTTTTAAATTTGAATACCGCACAAGAGACCCAACTGCTCCCAAACGTCTGGAGCCATTTGGACTGTGGCATCCTCAATTGGGTAGGTATATTGTGATGCTAAAATAGTCCAGAGGGGAAGGAGAAGGATATGATAAAGGTGGTGAAGTACTTGGCTGTTCAGATCTGGTCGCCAAACACGGCAGAAGCCATTCATTTTTGAACAGTGGTCTTACAATAGGACGTTACCGATAGTACCTTCCCTTATGGGACGTGCTGCGAATATATTTTACATATATTAATTTTAATGAATAAATCGTGAAATAAATCAGTAAATTTGCACAAGGATTCACTTATTATTAATAAACTAAGAATTATGCATTTACTCAAATCAAAACAGATAAAATATTTTCTTTGGGGCCAGCGGAACTCTCGAAGTTTGGAGTCAATGATTAGTCTCATGATATTCCATCACGAGCTATGGAGCATTGAAAAAAAAAGGAAAAGCAAACGACCAAAGAAAACTCGTGTTAAAACTCGGAGCTAGCAACACATTTCTCTGTTTTTAATTATGTGCACACTATTTTTCTATTTATTTTCCGCCATTTTATAGATGTATTAAATTAATTGTCTATTGTTTCTTGATTGTGCTACAAGTACTAACAAATAAATTAAAAGTGTTTGAACGATAATATAATTCATTAGACTAATAAATAAAAACTAAAACAACTCATACATTAAAAATCAAATGCCATACCTCGTTATATCAAATTCTATCGTGTTAAATTATGGTATCAGTCAACTAAGAATGATGGATGCCCACATTTCCCATCTCGTTAGTTCTATGCAAACTGCAGACTCCGGTTATGTAATATATCTCATGCTTTCAGTCCTCTTGTTAAAAAGGCAGACCGGTGCCAAAATAAACATTTATTTTCCTAGCTTCTTTTCGACCGCTTTGTTTCTTTCGTCGCCCGGTGGAAATTCAAAATCACTGTCACTTCACTTGGTGTTGGGAAAGGCCATTTATAATTTGTAAGGACAACGACAGCTGTAGAGATATTTTTAAAAATTAGATCATGTGTGAAGAACAGACGCATGATAATAGAAACGACGAAAATGGACAAAGAACCACCGCAGGTCACCAACATATTTCACCTTATACTGCGAATTGCATCTGCGCACAACGGCACGCCTGCCTTGGTTTGATGGTTCTATGGCTTTCGTAGGCTAGTTTGGTCGCAGATCGGCGATAGTCGTATTCCATGTCGTATTTCTCTTTCGATTTTATGGGATCGCATACTAGATTCGTACAGGAGCTATATTTTTATACTCTTTATATTCATCCACCATTTAAAAATTTCTTGTTCCGCTCTTTTCTTTTCTCCATCGCACGCTTTTTGTGTATTCTGCACTTTATTTCTTTTTTTCATGAGAATACCTCACAAGAGTCCCATCTGCTCTCCTCTGGAGTCAGTGAGTCTATGGCATCCCTAAGTGGGGTATGTTGTGAGGCTGAAGGTAAGTAGGTAGGCGAAGGAGATAAAAATGCACCTGGCTATTCAGATCTAGTCATCAAATACGGCTAAAGTCATTTCAAGCGACGTTTCAATTTTGAATGGTGGTCTTACACCAGAGAGACACTGAGAGTATTTTCCGCTCTGGAACGCGCCGCAAATATATTCGTACTGTACATTATTTTTAATTAATTAATTTCGAAATAACACAAATTAATCAAATAAAATTTATTTGTCCACATCGGGGTTCGATCCCGCAACCTTCGGATTACCTAAAAGTCGGAAACCCTCGACCCCTACTTGCAAATTATGTATGATGAAAAACATTTTTTTTTGTATCCCACTGTCCCCGAACATTTGCAACGCTTGTTCGGTACAAAACGTGTTTCGTCGAAAACCTACCTTTCTAGGATATAAAACAAAATAACATTTAAAAGAAGTTTATTTTTAATACATCTTTTACATTTATTGTCATCGTCATCAGTCACTGTAAGTAAGTACATCCACTGCTAGAGAAAAGAATATCACGCAGTTTGCATATTATTATAAAAAATTTAATAATTTTCGAGAAAATAAAAACGTTTCCTTTGACCCGATCGCTAAAAATAACACAAAGCGAAGTGTTTTTACGTTAACAGTTTGATTATGAAAGGTGATTAAAAGGTGGATATTTTAATTAGATTATAATTCTCGCAAAAGGTGAACATTTTTTCCTTATTAAGCCATAACATTTAGTCTGTTGTAACAGCCTTATTGTAAACGTCCAATACGCTGTGTGTTTTCATTCTAAAATTTTTCTTTTGTGTTTACATTTTTAACAGAACACATAGGTGCATCATTTGTTTTATTTTTACATAGAGCTTTTTAAATTTCTCTGCTAACTCTGAGAGATGATTTAGCAATTGTAGAAATTTGCAAGGCGATATCCAGTGATTTTTTTTCTTAGGATAGCACAGCTGTATTTACTTTTATTTGCGATTGTAATATTAACTCTTTGTCTGATTTTTTAAAGATTGTTTTGAAAGTTTTACTTTTCATGTACATTTGTCACTTTAACTTTAATTTATCTGCTACCGGTTTCAACAAATTCGTCTGTGTAGAAAAGGGTGTATCGAAACCGGTAGCAGATAAATTAAAATTTAAGTAACAAATGTACAAAAACAAAATGTTTTGAAATTTTTACATAGTTAATGCCGAAGAAATACAAAAAAAAAAAAAAAAAACAGGAAAAACTAAACCCTTTCATACACTTCCCCAAATGATCATCTAGTGAATCCACGCTATGCAATTGCACTATATAAGTATTATAAATACAAAACAATACAAGAACAACATGTCAACCTACTAGAGACCAAATGGGAATATAATTCACCGACTCCAGATATTTTCATATCAGAGGGTTCGGCTCTGTGGCATTTCTAATTGAACCTATAAATCCTACTGATCCCTCAATATAAATATTTAAAAAATCTTTTGTAATCCTACATGTATTTAAAATTACTGATTTTTGCATTTTTATATACAAATTCTTTGACAAATCTAATATGTTTAAATTTTGAATCAGATTCCTAGGTATTATGCCAGTGGCCGAAATAACAAATGGTAATATTTTTATAGTCCGAGAATGCCAAATTCTTTTAATCTCATTTCCTAAATCTGTGTATTTTCTAATTTTTTTATTTTTTACGCACCAGATTTAAATGTCCGGGAAAAGAAGGAAAAACTAAACCCTTTCATACACTTCCCCAAATGATCATCTAGTGAATCCACGTTATGCAATTGCACTATATAAGTATTATAAATACAAAACAATACAAGAACAACATGTCAACCCACTAGAGACCAAATGGGAATATAATTCACCGACTCCAGATATTTTCATATCAGAGGGTTCGGCTCTGTGGCATTTCTAATTGAACCTATAAATCCTACTGATCCCTCAATATAAATATTTAAAAAATCTTTTGTAATCCTACATGTATTTAAAATTACTGCTTTTTGCATTTTTATATACAAATTCTTTGACAAAACTAATATGCTTAAATTTTGAATCAGATTCCTAGGTATTATGCCAGTGGCCGAAATAACAAATGGTAATATTTTTATAGTCCGAGAATGCCAAATTCTTTTAATCTCATTTCCTAAATCTGTGTATTTTCTAATTTTTTTATTTTTTACGCACCAGATTTAAATGTCCGGGTTAAATTTTCCCCCCAAAAAAAAAAAAAAAAAAAAAGAAGGAAAAACTAAACCCTTTCATACACTTCCCCAAATGATCATCTAGTGAATCCACGTTATGCAATTGCACTATATAAGTATTATAAATACAAAACAATACAAGAAAAACATGTCAACCCACTAGAGACCAAATGGGAATATAATTCACCGACTCCAGATATTTTCATATCAGAGGGTTCGGCTCTGTGGCATTTCTAATTGAACCTATAAATCCTACTGATCCCTCAATATAAATATTTAAAAAATCTTTTGTAATCCTACATGTATTTAAAATTACTGCTTTTTGCATTTTTATATACAAATTCTTTGACAAATCTAATATGCTTAAATTTTGAATCAGATTCCTAGGTATTATGCCGGTGGCCGAAATAACAAATGGTAATATTTTTATAGTCCGAGAATGCCAAATTCTTTTAATCTCATTTCCTAAATCTGTGTATTTTCTAATTTTTTCAGAAACAGTTTTTTGAATATTACAGGAATTTGGAATAGCTACATCAATGATATAAGTTATTTTATTATTATTATTATTATTAAGGTATTATATTAGTATTTATTTTATTTAAAGGAAACTTCTATTGTCGGTCCATATTGCTTCCATTTTAAACTAAGATTTCAGTTTGCTAAATACTGTATCGTTTCTTGGTATGACGATAGCTATGTTTAGTAACTAGATTTTAATAACCAGAAGCATCTTATTCCCTTCCCACTACGTTCAGTCAAACAACATACCCCAATAGTGGAAGCCAAAGTCCCATTGGTTCCGAGCAGTTGGGAGTAGCTGGGCCTCTTATGCGGCATTAACGTAAAAAAGAGTCTTTAAAAAAATATTTTAGTTTTCTTTAATAACACATATCATTCTGCTTTCATTTTGTACTTCAGTGTCAAACTTAAGCCCAAGTATAATGTCAAACCATCTATATGTGGGCACTTAAGGGTCTGTTGAATAAAACCTGTGTATTAAATGAAGAGGAACTCTCGAGACGAATATAAAGCATGAAAGGGAACCAATTTGTGAGCAGAAACCCTGAACGTTCGAGTAGATACAAGAAATATCCAAAACTAGCTGGTCCCCGGCATGCGTTGCTATGCCATTTGATCAAGAAATTGTTTCTCTCTGCGTGTCCTTTCCCATTCGTCCCGTTGCCCTTCCGCCTCCACTCGCGTTCCCACAAGAAATTGTTTCTCCCTGCGTGTCCTTTCCCATTCCTTCCTTCCCTCGCAAACCCCCCTCCCGAGTCCCCTCCCCCATCCCAGGTTCCACACCCCCTCCAATACATTCAGTCCCTGTACATTCATTTTTCAAACAGCTCACGTATCACCTATTGCAATTTTTTTTACAAATTTCATAATGCCAGAGCTCACCAGTAGTTTTATACAAACCTTGTCCTGACAATAACGAACACAAAAAAAAAAAACCAATTTGGTGCAGTCGTTCGGAAGTTATGCGCGTACATACTTTTCGGCGATTCATTTTTACTTATATAGGTAGATAGATAGATGGATGGATGGATGGATGGATGGATGGATGGATGGATGGATGGATGGATGGATGGATGGATGGATGGATGGATGGATGGATGGATGGATGGATGGATGGATGGATGGATGGATGGATGGATGGATGGATGGATGGATGGATGGATGGATGGATGGATGGATGGATGGATGGATGGATGGATGGATGGATGGATGGATGGATGGATGGATGGATGGATGGATGGATGGATGGATGGATGGATGGATGGATGGATGGATGGATGGATGGATGGATGGATGGATGGATGGATGGATGGATGGATGGATGGATGGATGGATGGATGGATGGATGGATGGATGGATGGATGGATGGATGGATGGATGGATGGATGGATGGATGGATGGATGGATGGATGGATGGATGGATGGATGGATGGATGGATGGATGGATGGATGGATGGATGGATGGATGGATGGATGGATGGATGGATGGATGGATGGATGGATGGATGGATGGATGGATGGATGGATGGATGGATGGATGGATGGATGGATGGATGGATGGATGGATGGATGGATGGATGGATGGATGGATGGATGGATGGATGGATGGATGGATGGATGGATGGATGGATGGATGGATGGATGGATGGATGGATGGATGGATGGATGGATGGATGGATGGATGGATGGATGGATGGATGGATGGATGGATGGATGGATGGATGGATGGATGGATGGATGGATGGATGGATGGATGGATGGATGGATGGATGGATGGATGGATGGATGGATGGATGGATGGATGGATGGATGGATGGATGGATGGATGGATGGATGGATGGATGGATGGATGGATGGATGGATGGATGGATGGATGGATGGATGGATGGATGGATGGATGGATGGATGGATGGATGGATGGATGGATGGATGGATGGATGGATGGATGGATGGATGGATGGATGGATGGATGGATGGATGGATGGATGGATGGATGGATGGATGGATGGATGGATGGATGGATGGATGGATGGATGGATGGATGGATGGATGGATGGATGGATGGATGGATGGATGGATGGATGGATGGATGGATGGATGGATGGATGGATGGATGGATGGATGGATGGATGGATGGATGGATGGATGGATGGATGGATGGATGGATGGATGGATGGATGGATGGATGGATGGATGGATGGATGGATGGATGGATGGATGGATGGATGGATGGATGGATGGATGGATGGATGGATGGATGGATGGATGGATGGATGGATGGATGGATGGATGGATGGATGGATGGATGGATGGATGGATGGATGGATGGATGGATGGATGGATGGATGGATGGATGGATGGATGGATGGATGGATGGATGGATGGATGGATGGATGGATGGATGGATGGATGGATGGATGGATGGATGGATGGATGGATGGATGGATGGATGGATGGATGGATGGATGGATGGATGGATGGATGGATGGATGGATGGATGGATGGATGGATGGATGGATGGATGGATGGATGGATGGATGGATGGATGGATGGATGGATGGATGGATGGATGGATGGATGGATGGATGGATGGATGGATGGATGGATGGATGGATGGATGGATGGATGGATGGATGGATGGATGGATGGATGGATGGATGGATGGATGGATGGATGGATGGATGGATGGATGGATGGATGGATGGATGGATGGATGGATGGATGGATGGATGGATGGATGGATGGATGGATGGATGGATGGATGGATGGATGGATGGATGGATGGATGGATGGATGGATGGATGGATGGATGGATGGATGGATGGATGGATGGATGGATGGATGGATGGATGGATGGATGGATGGATGGATGGATGGATGGATGGATGGATGGATGGATGGATGGATGGATGGATGGATGGATGGATGGATGGATGGATGGATGGATGGATGGATGGATGGATGGATGGATGGATGGATGGATGGATGGATGGATGGATGGATGGATGGATGGATGGATGGATGGATGGATGGATGGATGGATGGATGGATGGATGGATGGATGGATGGATGGATGGATGGATGGATGGATGGATGGATGGATGGATGGATGGATGGATGGATGGATGGATGGATGGATGGATGGATGGATGGATGGATGGATGGATGGATGGATGGATGGATGGATGGATGGATGGATGGATGGATGGATGGATGGATGGATGGATGGATGGATGGATGGATGGATGGATGGATGGATGGATGGATGGATGGATGGATGGATGGATGGATGGATGGATGGATGGATGGATGGATGGATGGATGGATGGATGGATGGATGGATGGATTTAGGAGGTGGGTATGGGTACCGCCGCTCCAGGAACCATTTAATTGATAACCAACACATCTGCCATAGGTCACCCCAAGTGGTTCGCTACGTTTGGTGCCCGAGTTCATGGGGTGAGGTTTGCGTCTGCCCACCAGCTGCATGGCAGGCCGGATCGAGAGAGAATGTTTGAGGGAGTTCTTTTAACTTCTCCAGCGGTACTCTCCCGAAACATTGAGCAGTAGGAGAAGTAGATTAATATATCCGTCACTTATGGACACACCGACCTCCGGATTCTTACCCACCCCTCAAACCTTTATCCTACCCAGTACTTCCACTCTTTCCTTTCCTAAAAAGACCCCCACACATCATCCCTAAAGATGAGATAGGCTCTGATGGGAATTATTTTCCTCAGGGTCTCTTGTATGGACCTAATGTAAAAAAAATTATGAGTTATTTTTGTCACTAGTGGTATGGGACGTGATGACGTCAAAACTCGTCTGGAGCTTTTAGATTTACCTATTCCAATAAGATTTTTCAATGAAATTCTGTTTATTCCCAAAGATACATTTTAAAATTTAAAATTAGAAAATTCAACATAGATTGGTTGCGTAAATCTGGCAATTATACGTATTTTCGTTGCGCTATTTCTGGGGTGTGAATATAACAATGAGTTTTATTTCGGTTTTTACAGCGCTCTTGAAGTAATCATTGCGAAAAATGGCGCTATAGAAATTAGCCAAGTATTTTTGTTTTGATTATATATATTGTTTTATTGTGAGTGAAATGATGTTCTCCTGGCTGGATCTCCTAGATCAATGGTTCTCAAAATTATTTTGAAACCGATAAACTGCAAAATTTTCATAACTCATAAACGGTAGAAATAATTCTGTCTTGGACTCATTACTTCACTTAGAAACTTCTTCATTAATTCTCGATGAAACGAAAAAGCGACACCAAAAAGAGACACATACGTCTATAGGATTTAACCTGCGAGAGAATGAGATAGAATAATTGGTCACCTCTTTGTTCGGTGCTTCGCAGTCTCCCTACTCTTATCTACATTGGTTTTCCGAAGGTTTCACTTCTACCGCTCGAGAACTGCACAATTATATTTTTTTTCAAGTGAAAACTTCTTTAGCACCATTGTAATCTGAAATTCTATGAAACGAAAAAGCAACACTTAAAAGAGACAAACCCATACACCTATAGGATTTAGCCTGCGAGAGAATGAGATAGAACAATCGGTCTCCTCTTTGTGCGGTGCTTCGTAGCCTCCCCTTTTACCTTAGTTTTCTGAACGTTTCACTTCTACCGCGTATAAACTACACACTTGTATTTTTTTAAAGTGAAACTTCTTTAGCACCGTTGTGATTTGAAATTCGATGAAACAAAAAAGCGACACTAAAACAGACAAACCCATACATATAGGTCTCCTCTTTGTGCGATGCTTCGTTGCCTCCCCACTCTTATCTACCTTAGTTTTCTGAACGTTTCACTTCTACCGCGTGTAAACTGCACACTTATATTTTTTTGAAGTGAAATCTTCTTTAGCACCGTTGTGATTTGAAACTCGAAGAAACGGAAACGAGTGACACTGAAAAGAGACGAACACATACTCCTACATCTACTAGATTGAGAAAGAATGAAACATTATCTGTATACAGTACCTATGAAGCGTCGTGCTGTGATAAAGCTGTGCGCATTGGCCTCTTTGATAATGAGTTCACTTTTCAAGGCTCCTATTGGTTGAGATTATGAGGGTGATGGTTTCGCTTCTACCGCGTGTGAACTGCACACTATTTTAAATGTTTGAGTCTAGTTTACCGTTACAATACAATATTAAACAATGACAAATTAGACTTACTTACATTCATCATTAACTCATTCTTCATACATACTTCGTTCATTCTTGACACGAGAGACTGTAGATCTTCCATACTGTTAGATGTGCTGATATCTAACAGTACGAAAGATCTACAATCTCTCGTGTCAAGAATGAACGAAGTATGTATGAAGAATGAGTTAATGATGAATGTAAGTAAGTCTAAAGTCATGGTGTATGAAAGAGAGAGTACGAAAACACAAACAAAAAACAAAACTTGAAGCAGGTGGATGAGTTTGTTTATTTGGGAAGTATGTTTACGAGAGATGGGAAGGCTGATAGAGATATTGAAAGAAGGGTGAATGCAGGTAACTCTATTAATGGAGGACTGAACGCCGTTGGAACCAACAAAAAACTTTCCAAAGACGCGAAACTAGCCGTCCATAATGGTGTACTGTTACCTACCCTGATGTATGGCAGTGAGGCATGGAACTGGCAGAGGAAGGATGAAAGTAGACTGTACGCTGTAGAAATGAGATCCCTGAGGCGGTAAAACCATGTATGGTCGTGTGAAAAATGTGGAAATCCGCAAAGAATGCAAGGCTGATGTAAGCGTGATGAGTAAGATCAAAAAAGGAACGCTCCGATGGTTTGGGCATGTAGAGCGAATGAACGAGGAAAGGAGTGTAAGGAGAATATATGACGCAAATGTGAATGGTAGAAGAAGTCGAAGACGCCCAAGAAAGACATGGCACGACCAAGTGAATCATATACTTGCATGTCAAGAGTCAGAATAATAGAAGAGAATGTATGAGACGTTGTATGAATGTAAAGGAGGCAAGGAATGTGTGCCAAGACCGGGATGTTTGGCGGTCCGTCCTCTCTGCCTACCCCTGCGGGGAAACGGCGTGATGGTTAGTTAGTTAGTTAGTTACAAAAACAGTCCATTCGAAATTAGCCAAGTGTTATTACCTACATACGAGTTTGTCGAATGTAACGCGATTTGTCACCAGTTCCAGCTATATTTTTGCATAGAGCTATGAATCCCATTAACTCATAGTTTCATGACATGCCGGCTACATTCATGAGCACGGCAGTAATTACATTTCCATGTTCATACCATGGCGCAGTGCCCTAACAGGGCCACCGGGAGTAATTATTCATAATTTTGTACCAGCCATGAAAGCTTTATTTATATTCTGGGAAAAGTAAACTACACCTGCATTGTGGGACTGCGAAGTGCGAAGGCTTCCTGTCATGTAACCTGTGTACTGTTGGTGTGGTTATGAAACTGCGTATTAACGTTGGAAGTGCCATATTACGGAGCTCTAGAAATATAATGACTCTGCACATCTACCTTCGGTTTCCTTCGGTACAACTCGGAAACGAGACCATGTGACCCGAAGAGCCCATAGATAATTAAAGTAATGTGGAAACCATGGACATGAATAGCACCTGCTGACCATATGACCTGCTCTAAGTGATAAAAGCATACTATTTCCCCCTCCCCATAACGGTTCCATGGAGCCGGCTCGGCTTACGCGAGCCTCGCTTGAATATAAAAAATGTGACGTCATCATTCTTGTCCTGACCAGCGCCGAGCACGCATCATACATTTTACGAACAAAAATCGCTTGTGCTATACATTATACCATAATATATGTGGATATAGCGAATGTGGGCGTTTCTCCAGTGAGCTCGTCGCTGGTTACAGGGGTAAGTAAATTATGAAACATTTGTAAAAGTGTATTAACTAAATACGGCAACAAAATATTCCTCTGCGAACTTTTCTTTGCCGCATTTGGACTACGCAAATATGTTAACAACGCGGCGGGAAATTCGCGCTCCCATGTAAAAAGGTCTATTAATTCAAAATCAGATTTTGCTTTTAAGAACTAAATGGTGATATTATAATGCGAGATGCCTATATACTGTCAGATTGATTTTTTAACGAATCAGTCATCTTTCCCCTCTTCGCCCTCCATAGTTCGGTTTTACCCCTCATCTGTATCTTCTTGTCTATCCATTTGGATGTCTATGGTGGAATTTAACCATAGACTAATATTTATTTATTTATTTATTTATTGTAAGAAACAAACAGCAGTTTTATACAGGATGTTAAAAATGAAGCGGTTAAAAATGAGGTAAGCCAAAACAGTTTCTTATGCTAATGGTTATTATGATATAATACAAAATTTTAATTGGTTATAACCATTACATGAAAATGTAATTAACAAAAATATATAAATGTAAGTACAAAAGGAAGTAAGAAGAAGTAAGTAAGTAAGAAGGAAGAAGGAATAGGAAAGGGCAAGAGGCAGAGGAAGATGGGATGGGGACAGGAGATGCTCATGCTGTACCTTTTCTATAGCTGTGCATTACTTTAATTCACATTTGTGGTCGTACGCTTGACTTCGTATCGGTATTTCACAAGAGTATTATTAAGAATATCGATATTGTTAAATTGCGTGTTATATTGCGCGCATATGCGGGGGATTGGAGAATTTTTTCTAAGGTTGGTTCATTATTGATGATGATGCATTACAATCATATCACGAGTATGATGCGTATATATAAAGATATTTTCCTAGTGATTTGGACGACACAATCAATTAAAACATATTGAATTTCTCTAGGAAAGTATAGGTTTATTTTATTAATCTCACAAGATTTATGTACACAAAGAAAAGTATCTAGTAACAAAACATTACCTGTAAGAAAAGAAACGACATTCAATGTTGTTAATTATTGTAAGGTCGATTCCTTAATCACAATCACGATAGTAATTACTTTTAATTATTGAAAATAATCTTATCAATTTGCTTTATCATAGCTCATAGATTATTTTTACTATAGTTTTAATTATCCATAGACTATAAAATATCGAGTCGACAGTCCACGATACATACAGCCATAATGACGAGTCAAGATTGGCATCGGTTAATTAAAAGAAATTACATTTTTCTTTACATGTATTTGGTGTGAAGTGGTAAGAATTTTTAGGTATCATATATTTATTTATTTATTTATATTTTATTAACGCCCTAGTGGGCTTTTATAAGAAAAGAAGCAAATATATAATTAACAATATTAATTACATGTATTACATAAACAATAAAACAGAATAAATATGAATGTAATCGACTCGTTAGGTAAAGAATATTACAACATAAAAAGAAATGAAATGAAATAGTACAAGTTGTACTTACAAAAAACTAAAACAATTCAGCTTTAAATATTTATACATATTATTAACAATAATAATAAGACCTGACATAGAACAAAGTGTAAATAGAACTGCAAAAATATTATAAAGTAAGTATACATTTTACTGGTGAGGTTTAGATGAGAAAATATTTTATGAGAAAAACAAAAAAAATAATAAAAGTTAATTATTAGCAGACAGAATCGAGATTAGTTGATTTTTGAAACATTCAAAACTGTCAACACTAAATATATCTATAGATTCGCAGTATTTATTCGCAAGGTTATGGATTCTTGGAATTGGTGAGTATATGGAGTAATTAGTGTTGAGTTTATTGTTGCATTTAAAAATATCTTTACTACGAGTTTGTCTAGCAGGTATGCTAATGCAAATTAGTTCCAACAAATTAGGGCTGTCAATTAAATATTTTATAATTTTGTATAAAAATAATAAATCAATTAACACTCTTCTATCTGATAATTTAAGAAGTCTGGTTTCAGCGCGTAAGTAATTATAATTTATAAATTCGATTGGAATTTTCATTTTAAAATTGATGTACCGAAGAAATTTGTTTTGTACCTTTTCCAATGATTGAGAATGAACATTGTAGTATGGTGACCATACAGAGGAATTGTATTCTAATCTGCTTCGTACTAGTGAGCAATACAGATGTTTTAATGTTAACATACTTTTAAAATTTGCCCCCATTCTAAAGATAAAACCTAGTAATCTCATTGCATCGCTTGTTATTTCATCGATGTGTACATTGTCCCCTTTCTTACGATATATCTATGATTAACCTTTCTGATACACAAATTCAAAGTGACTCTTGCAAATATTGTTCTCTTGCAAAATTATAATACCGAAGCATAAATTTAAATTAAGTTTTGACCTCAGACCTGGAACCGGACCCAAAACAATAACAACGTAATTTTTTTATAAACATCATCTTCCAGATATTGTGAAACTGACTTTACCCTCACACTTAAAAGTCTAAGAACGAAAATTCGAACCTAAAAATATGAAATTACACGGTAATATTCCAGAAATTGTAAAAAGGGCTGGATATAAAGCGACCTGGCCCCGGACGTTTACAATAGGCTGGATTTACATTTGAACGTTCCCTTACAACAAAACACTTGAGAAAAATCAGTCCATCACACCGATAACATCACAAATTAATCCACCATTAGTACACGATTAAGAATTATCTAAGATCTATGCATGCTGGTCTATAACTCGTTTATCTTCCACGCAGTGTTATGATCTACTTATTGAAGCGTTTGGAGATGCGCTGTGAAATAATGCAAAATCATGGATTTCTAGTATGAAAATTTGGTCGCCAAGAAATATTATACATAGATGCTTTAATTAAATAGTGCGAGTAGAATACATCTTGTCTTTAAAATTATCCAGTATTTTTATTGATAAGTCTTTTTAAAAGCCCGGAAAAAATTAAAGTATCCGATCTATAATAATTGCAGTGAAGTGAAAAATCTTCTACATACCAACCCCATTTTGGTCATAGTTTTGTTGTAAAATGTGGCAAAATCAGTTCTTTAGAAAATGATCGCATATCAATATTTATACCCGAACTACACAAAATAAAAAAAAATTAAACAATTCACGCATTTTGTCGATACCTCTTAACCCTGGGGCTAATTCGTTCGTTTTTCGGAACAACCATTTGTGAGAAAAATAAGTAAAACGCTTTATATTAAAATCTAAAAATTAACCGCAAAAGAAGTAAAATGAACACCTTTATGAAAACAAAACTTCAGATCGTATTTTGAAAAAAAAATTAAACTTTGGGAATTTTTATTAATTATTTTTCATGTAATGACAAAAAAGAGAGATGACTATAATGTTTGTGTTTTATTTAAAAAAATATTTATTTTATTTTATTTTTTTTTATGTTTTTTTATTTTTTTATATTTTTATTTTTTTATTTTTATTTTTTTTTTAAAGAAAGTACAAATTATAATTTGAAAAGCTTTGCCTGTCCAACTAGGAAAGTTTCCCGTTCCAGGACAGACAAATTGACATGTTTAGTTCATATTAATATTATTCCTGAAATGTAGATACATAATTACATAACAAATACAAAAAAAAAAAATCATTTTTCTCTGAAACTAAGCTGTGTAATAAAGAAAATGTATATAATATATATAAATATAAGTACGCATACATTTTTTGTGACAAAGTAGAAAAGGTAATCTGGTAGCATACCTATATTATAATCGGATTTACCGAATTAACCTGGTAATATTTCATACATTCAGATTTACAGAGTATGAGATAAGTAAGTTAATAGTATTGAAAAGTGTAACATATACCTGATAACATGATGGAGGAATTACAAAAGATTTACAACATAAATATATGAAATTACGTTAGGTTATGTGTTTAGTAGTTTGAAATATTAATACATAGTACACTTATAGGAGGAACAGTAAAATTTAAAATATTAGCTATAATATTTTAAAATGTGTTTTTTTTTTCATTATCGGTAAATAAAAATTAGATAAAAAATAAATTAGAATAAACGTACGGTGAGCCAATTTAAAGCTTTTTTATGTTTGCTTGCAAAATTTTTGTATTTAAAAAATTATGTGTTTATTTAAAACCAGTTTTCATTTTAGGAATACGTTCAGAAATATTCCATTTTTTTGGATTTTATTGCAGAGCGGAAATTTTTTGACCTTCCGACAAAATAGACCTGAGGTCTGAGGGGTTAAATAAATATTTTTTTTCGTACCGTCTGCCCTTACTGCCTAGATAAAACAAGTATTTTTGTATTGTTAGTGTAAATAATAATTTCATAGTATTTTAGTTAGTTTATACAACTAATTTTATCTTCTACCTTTGAAATGTCCTATTTTCGTGGTATCGTATTATTAGGAAAGACTAATTTCTTCTTATTTAATATTTAATAACGTTGAAAATATCCAATATAATATTAACTATACAAATTTCAGAAGATATTACTTATCCCTGTTTCGGAACCTTTTATGTTTTTTGGATTTCTTGTTCAATTAATTATTTTTGCCTCTAAATTTATACAGTTCCAATACTGACTCAATCACAAATAAATACTGAATCGTTTATATAAACTAACAGGTATTATTATACAACCTAATAACCTAATACAACCCAAAGGAAGATTGTTTATAAAGGTAAATGTAAATTTGACTTTGGAAGTGAATTAAATTAAAAAGAGCAACTGCGAAAAAAATTATTAACTACGAGTACTTTAATAAGTTTATGAAAATGCAAAAAAAAACGGCGTGTTTAAGTTCTACTAAAGATGCTTCTAAAAACCATTGCTCATAAAGAAAACTAAATTAAGTTGGGTTGATTACAAAATTAAGTACCGAAATATATACTTCAAATTTCATGACGCCAAGTCTCACCATAGCATAATATGGATTTTTTTTTAGAATTTTTTTAATTTATTTAATAGATTTTTTTTGCATTTTGTACGAGAAGTCCACATGAAATTTAAAAAAAAATCAATGCTTGAAAAACAAATTTAATCTCCATAATACACCTATTTTCAATTTTTGACATAGTTGCGTCGTCTCTTGGGTCAGCTATTGGCCAATTAAAAAAAATGTTTTCACAGAGGATTAAACTTCTCTCCCCGGGAACTGGAGTCAGCACCGCTAATAACCGAGTCAAATCCCAATTGCATAGGACGACATTTATTTAGAACTAGCTGGTACCCGGCATGCGTTGCTATGCCATTTAATAAAGAAATTGTTTCCTCTTCCTCTCTCACATCCCCTTCCCCTCACGCGTTCCCACTCCACCTTCCCTCTCCCCACTGCTCTCTCCCGCTTCCCCCGCCCCACGAACCCCCCTCTCGAGTTCCTCTCCCCCCTCCAGCATTCCATACATTCAGTCCCGGTACATTCGGTTTTCAAACAGCTCGCGTGCCATCTATTGCAATTTTTTATTCCAGAGCTCACCGCTTCTTTTATACAAACAGTCCTGGCAATAACGAACACAAAAAAAGGAATTATCCAATTTGATGCAGTCGTTCGGAAGTTATGCGCGTACATACATTTCGGCGATTCATTTTTATTTACATAGATAGATAGATAGATAGAAGATATATAACTGCTATAATATATGTCGACAAGTGTAAAATGAAATAATGGGATTGCCACCAAAAGTAAAGTGAAATAATGCGTTGGAATAAAAAACGGATCGATCTGCCGTGTTTCAGTTCGATCAGTGGGTTAATTTCCACTTCCAAGACCGCACTTATTGAAGTTTAATGAAGTGGAGTCTTCATAATCAAGAAATCCAAAGTGAAATTAAAATAGACGTATTTAAAAAAGTTTCTTCTGTTCTGGATCAATATTGATTAATATGGTTGTCTTGAAAATACCGTGTCGTTTATCCACTTCTACAGGGTACTGTAATTATGAAAGGGTGGGAATTGGAATAAGTGGACACACACACATAATGGTTGACACAAACATGAATATGTAGGGGTCAACACGACAGGTTGGAAATATTTCTACCCTTATTCTGTTAAGGATAGGTGCTTTTCACAAATTTTCGCCGTAAAATATAATATTATTAATAAATAACTAAATTTCTGCCGATAGATTTTTATATAAAAAAGAATGTTTCTTGAATTGTCGCTTGTGCTTTCCTAAACCTAAACCATTCATCCGATTGCAACGAAATTTTAGAAATTTGATGTGCGTATGCTGGCAATGGTTTCTATTTGTTATAGTGAGCTCTGGCGTTATGAAATAAATTATTAAATCGCCCCAGCGTCAAAACAAACTTCAATTGGGAATGGCGTAATCCCACTGGCTCAAGACAATTGGGAGCAATTGAGAATTTTGTGCGGAACTTACACTAAAAAAAATAAAACAGAGTGTGCAATGCACACGCGGTAGAAATGAAACCTTAAGAAAACTAAAGTTGACAAGAGTGGGGGAGTAGGGTGTGTCAATTATTTCAACTTTTAAATTCAGAAACGCCCGGGGTCTCAAAAGTTGCGTCTTACAAAGAAAATGACAACTGCATTTAAATTTATTTTTTTAAAAATGGTTATTAGCCCGCTAAAATGCATTGAAAATCAGAAAACAAGCCTAAGACCATTTTTTAATTAATTTTTAATAATTTTTTTCAGTAATTTAACCTTTTTGACGTTTGCTTATTGTTAAAAAGTGCGTATAACTGATAAAAATGAAAAAAAACGTTCAAGTTTATGAATACAAGTAAGTCAACAAGAATTCTGATTTTATCGAGAAAATGTGTTACTTGCCCCTTTTATATTTTTAACCAACACATCACATATGTTTTAAAAAAAAAAAAAATTTGGTTCTTTGACTGCAGTTATGGAATGAAAAATAAGTTTGGTACAAAATATAAAATATAAACCTTTTGTTTTATTTTTTTCCAAACGACGAAATCTATTTTTTTTTTCAAAACTTCCGGCCATTTTAGCGGGCTAATAGTGAACAATAATTTCATTTATTTTTACGATTTCGAATAGCTACAGATCATACGAAACTTTTGAGATCCCGGGCGTTTAAATAGAAGGCCATTTTTTTCTTTCTATGGAGAGCGACACAAGCTAGTGGGGAGGCTACGAAGCACCGCACAAAGAATAGACCGGTTATACTATCCCATTCTCTCGCAGGATTTTTTTTGTTTCATCGAGTTTCAAATCACAACATTGCTAAAGAAGTTTTCACAAAAAAAAATTGGTTATTTTGAAAGGGATTTTTTTCAATCGATCTCTCTTTGTCGCCAGCCATAACTTTAAAATTCACCACTCAGTAACTATTCTATTCTTGAAATTAATAAATTACTTGGTTTTTACCACTTTTATTGTTTATAAAACCGACATGTTTCGTCAGCAAAGCTGACATCTTCAGGGTTTTGACAGAATTTCTATTCTATCACTATTTAAACCGACCGATCTGTATTCACTGGCACATAGTCTTAGAGCTGGGAGGTTGCACTGCGCTCTCACGTTTGCAGCATTCCAGATCTCCCTATAACCATAACTTATGTTTTAGAAGTGCTTAGCCTCCCTCGAGTCGCCGTGCACTCCAAATTGAAACCATAAAAATAAATTCAAGAAGTTGTGGAAGATAGATAAGATAGTTGAAATCGATGGCCACTCCAAGGAATAGGTTATACTTTATGTAAACTTCGAAACTACTTTCAATAAATAAAAAATAGCATTTTTATAATTCTTGTATAATTAAAATATCATTATATAAACACACTATAATTAATTCTAACTAGAAGGTGAAAAACGGCTACCGCAAGTTACGAAACTTTGAATAGATTGTGAGAATTTTTGAGACATTAGTAGAAATGTTCACATTTTTGTGAGGAACAAGACTAACCTAAAATTGAGTTTTAGAATCTCCATTATCATGACCAAAAACCATGTTAAAACTGCGAGTGAGAAACAAAACCCGCTATATCATTCAAGAAGTTACTATCAAAACCAGCTATATCGAAATTCAACCAATCACGAGCAGTTATGATGCCAAGATGGCGGGTGTAGTAACATGCCCCTCAGGTCAGTTGAGTTTCAAAAGCCTCTATATTCCACACAAATCACGAAGTGTGTATCAAAATCTGCTATATCCATTTTATTTATTCAAATTACTTAAATATTTCTAGACATATATTCAAAAATGAACACTTTTCGAATGTATACTACTCTAATTTGTTATATAAAAATAAAAAATGTAATTTTTTATTTACGCTAGAGATGTGACAGTTTTTTGCGGTATTCTCCGAATAAGTGAAAGTTGATATAGCGGATATAGAAATTGAACGACTCAATTCTATGTGCATAATGTCGTCATTCCAATCCTAAGTTTTGTCCTTTTTGACAATTCTATGTATTTTTTTTTCAATTTGAAAGTTTTTTTTATCCAATCGGACCAAATGATTTTATTCCGTTTGGGCAATTTTATTTTCCAAAAATTTCGGCGAATTTGTCAATTATGCCATTCATTGTCCAATTTTTCAATAAGTGTGCAAAGAGTCGGCAGGCAAAATATAGACAGACAGACCTAAGCAGCGCCGCACTTGCGCGGCGGCTATGGGAAGCATGTGCGGCATACATAAGGGTAATAATTTAATGCATTAGATGGAATCTATTGATCCTAAGTACTAACGTACTAAGTCCCGGAGTAGTAGATAATCTTAGTACTGCCCTGAAGACCACTTTTCAGTTATTTAGAATCGAATTGTTTAATCACCAGGCCGATGATATAGTTTTTTAATATTTAATGGTCGATCTATATAGTTTTTATCGAAAATGTCGGTAACATGCCATCGCTCCCGAGTACGACTGCAGGCCGCTAATGAACAAACAAGAGTTCACAATGACTAGGGGTTCCTAATATATTTGACGTAAACTGTCGTTTATTCGTTAGCGGCCTGCAGTCGTGCTCGGGAGCGATCACAAGTTACCGACATTTTCGATAAAACCTATATCGATCGACCATGCTAGGGGGCCAGATCTGATTCAAGCCTTGCCATTCCCACCTTCGTCGCTCACGGCAAACATACTAAATATTTGTAGTAAGTACTTTCAACGGTGGCTGATACTCTTCGTATATCCCTAGTAAAAAACCACCATTCTATAAAACGTTGCTTAAGATGGTATGAATTGTGTTGAATAACAACCAGATTCTTTCTTATCTCCTTCACTTTCCTACTCCGTTCCAGTTCCAGTTTCAAGTTTCAGTGCCAGCAACCAGGGCGTTTTTTTTTTTAAATTTTTATTTACGTACATAGATTTATTTTACTCTCCTCACTAGACGAAGGCTGTTCCGAGGCGGGTAAATAACTTTCAATTTTTTATTAGAAAAAATTTATTTTATAACTTTTGAAGGTTATTCCCACCAATGTAATAAAATTATATGTAGAACTCGAGATTGAGGTTGCGGGTTGGAAGTCTTTATTGAGTTCTAACAAGATTACAATTTAAAAGTCAATTCTGAACTGGACAACGGAACAAATTAAATACACTACCGGTACTAGGTAAACAAACGAACGTGGATTTTTACTGGGTCAAGGTTAACTGCGGTTGCGAGAGGCGAGAATACTGAATGCTATGTAAATACTGGAAGCACTGTACTGCGTGCGTTGCTGAGCGCCTTTATATAGTCCGGCGAGACGGAGTGTTGCTTTGTCTGGTAGTAATTTATCACTCGGCAACTTTCTCGAAAGCGCCCGAACTGTGCATTTTGCGCAATGGTTCGTACCTTTTCTGGAACGCGTGAGAGGTAGGTAGGTCTGCAGCTCATTATCGATGCGATAGGTACCTACACATCCAGCCATCGTAATGCCAGCGCTAGGTGTATTTAACAAGAGGCGGCCGGAATGTCCTCGTTACTTCGGTATTCGAAGACTTTAACATGGGCGTCGCTTCTGGAAAGATCCATATATTTCGGACACAGTCCAAACCATGTAGTAGCAGAGGCTGGCTAGCTGGCTATCTATTTATTAAAAAAGATATGTATCAAAGTAGACATGTATAAAAAAAGATTTAAAAAATGCATCATAACTTACCCATACTGGCATTGTTGTAAACCCACTGTCTTTGGGCAGTGTGGATTATTAAGTTATGATGAAATGATTCGAAAACATGATTTCTTCTGTGTGATTGTGATTTTCGCTTGTTTTTAATACCAGATTCCCAAGTATCTGTAACCCATAATGAAAAAAGACCATAATGTAAAGAAACAGGAAGATTGATACGTACGTGTTTATTCAAATTTTTTCACTAATCAGGTAATGTGCGGTAATGACAAAAATAATCTAACAATATTAGGGTACCAATCACACTGCAACACCACCATACCACTCAAACAAATTCCGTTTTGACAATTTAACGTTGTCGATAAAACGAAAAAGCTTTTTCGAGATGGATTGTTTTTTTAGATTTTCTTCATCCCACGGGAGTAGGTCGTAAAGTATCGTTAAATAACAGTATCCAGGAAAACGAAATATCCTCCGGAAAGTGTTCACAAGCTTAACTCTCGTTCAACAAATAAAATAAAAGCTTGTGTACTTGTAATTGAAAATAAAAACGTGAACGTAATATATTATGATTTAGATGCTTTTTATTACAATCAGTGTGATTATTAGGAGAGTTAATGTTTACCTACATCCAAATTATAGGTAAACATGAACTCTTAAGTTATCGTCCTTTTTTGTAGTAGTTTTTTAATCTAGCATCGAATTCAACGAGCTACTTGGAGATATTATTTACTGGGGCGGTACCTTGGAGTTGCAATTTTTTGATGATACACCAGTCGTGAAAGTTCTTCTGATTATTTTGTTTACAAATGCAGTCGTCCACGCTTTTTGTAATTTTAAATATGTTTATGTAGGCCACCAGCACAAAAAAAAACATTGACGTTGTCAAATATTGGAACAAAGTCTTTGATTAATATATTTAGCAAAAGTGGGCCAAGGTGCGACCCTTGTGGGACCCCTTATATTATTAGAATGATAGAGAAGAGAAAAAAAGAATTATTGTAAGCTAAGCTTTACTAATTATTATAAGCAATAATTATTAGCCTGAAACACTCATCTACATTGAAAAAATCTCCCGAGAAAAGATACATGCCGCCGACGACGTGTAATATTTAAATGTCTATTTAATTTTTTTATTTAAAATTATATACTAGTTCTACATTATTTATTCAATATACAGTCTAATAAAATAAATTAAACAATTCATTTGATAAAAGTTTTTTCTTATTTATACTTTTACAACATAACTTTGCAAACATAACAAAATTGAACAAAAAATGAGATCCTCTTGAGTTTTCTTATATAATACTAAAATTTTCAAAAATCAACCGTATTCTAATTTATTTTATTAAAATCAAATCAACTCTTATGAATACTAAATACGTAAAATTATTAACGCGGATTTAAAAAAAAATTATCATCTAATAAAGGTGGTCTAAATTAATGCACAATTGAAAGCACGATAGATGAACGAATAATCATCCATCTTAATTTCTGTGAATGTGCAATGTCACACAACAAAGCGTTTGCCTTCTACGCAAATGAAAAATATCAGGAAATGAGGTTGTCTACTTGGTAAGGCTTCCATGGTGTCCATGGTTATAAGGCTCTTTATGTACTCCATCACATCCCGGAGGCTTTTGAATATCTCATCTATTCATTTCCGCTGCAATCTCGTTCCTTCCGGAACTGCATTTCCAATCGCTTTTTAAACAATATTCTATACACCAACTCCGGTGGAAATTTTCATGTTGTGATGAAGTGAATGATGAAAAGGAAAAATTGTAAAATACATCACTTGATCGATAATAATAACAATAACGTAATATATATACATACAACGCAGTTTAGTGTTATTTCACTTCTAGTGCGCTTAACAATAATTCCTTACGTGTCCTTAAAAAATATTGATAAAATAATATGAAACAAAGAATATATACAGTACATACAAAGCTATAACGATAGAATGATGACGTTGCTCTTTTGGCACATGACAACAGATAAAGATAAACAATAACGGTTCCGTAAAACAAGAATTATTAAACCTAAAATATAATATAAAACAGGAGGCAGTTTTTTTAAACAATTAGAAATACGAAACATTTTGAGTGGACATTAAACATAAAAGTACAGTAAGGAGGAAACTGAAACCAAACAATTACTGAAAACTTGAAAAACAAGGCGTATTGAAAGATTCATGAAATGTATGATTTTTTAAATAAGTTTGTTTTTAAAGCTCGTTTAAATTCAGCCAAGTTCTAGATATTAGTGAGAGATGAGGGAAGTTTATTCCAAACGAGCCGGCCAGTTAAACGAAAAGATCGATCGTAGTAAACGGCTCGATTTGACCAAAAAACTTCAATAAAACTATTAGTAACATCTAGATCTGCTGACCTTGATATCCCGCTAAGCACTTGCATACTGCTTACTAACAACGTATGCAGGGACACTGGAGGTCTCGATTGGTTCAAATTAAATATAGATTCGTTCAATCAAAAAATTAGAGTCCTTGCGAGAGCCTTGAAGGAGAAACCATCTGTTACTTATACCAGGGCGGGTAAGTGGTGGATAACTTCCAATGACCTTAGTGTAAGCTGTATATCGCTTGAGTTTTATCGGACACATAGTTCCTATGTACAATCATCAATACATCTATGTTTTATTATTTTAATAATGCACATTTGTGAAGTATTCTATAGTAGGAAGTAGTACTGGGCGTTGACGATAATTCTATCCAACGCCAACGTCGTTATAGTTGGCAATTTTCAACTGTTGAAAATAGCTGTTGAAAATAACGTCGACGTTGACACAACTATAATAGGAGATCGACACGATTCTAACAAAAAAACAAACAAAAAATATATCAAAATCGTATTAAGGAATCCCTTTTAACGGGTGGTTCCCCGAATCATCGATGTATTATTAATTATTATTATCTCTATGCCCCACGCCCCACACACGTAATAATAATCCTATAATAACGTTGAAAGTTGAAACTGTTGGAAGACGTTGGTTTCGGTGTTGAAAATATTACCCTGTTGAAATATTATAACGTTGAAGATATATTTTGCTTGTCACTGATAAATTCGCTTGTTGCTTGGCGCTACGGATCGTGCAGTAGGTATGTACATTACCAAAAGACCATTTAAAATATCGAGTAATGTTGTTCACGAAGTACAAACTCTTAACCCTTTTTATTTATTAGGCAGTTGAATCGTTGACTGCGTTGAAAAATATTCGCATGTAGGTATTATTTTTCAACTGTTGGCGCTAATTATTTTCAACAGCGTTGTACGTTGAAACAATATAACTATTGTTTCCAACGGCTAGTTATATTTTAATACAGTACTAGTAGGAAGTAGATTTGTCGTGAATGTGTCATCTTTCCAGAGATTACGATTATTAATGCCGATGAATCCATGTTTTGGTTATCTTTACAATTCACTTCCTGTCAAGTGTTCCAACACCACCTATTTAAGCCTTGATAAAATCGATGTTTACAAGCGCTGGGTTTTTATTCTCAAACAAATCCCTTTATTGCACTTTACAACTTAGGAATTATAAGAACATTTCGTAATAAAAAAATTTAAAAAATTTTAACCATTTTTATTTGAAATATAATATTTAACAACGCTTTGTTGATATATTGTTTTACGCTTCGTTGATACATTGATTAGAACGCGGTCCGCGAGCCTTTTCGTTCGGCCCACGTGGCCAAATCAAACATCAAAAAAATTGCGGTAAAAATATCGAACGCGTCTATTTTTGAAAGTGACAATTCATGAAGGAATTCTATTATAATTATATATATAAAAATCTTGTGTCATTTTTCGCACTTCTTTTTTTTCGGATGTTTTCGCACTCCTCTGAAACGGCTTGACCGATTTGTATGATTTTTTTTGTATATTTGGTAGGTATGAAAATAGGTTTTAAAGTATATTTCATACCGCTAGGTGATTAGGGTGTCCCTATCCAGAAAAAAAGTTCTATTTTTAGACAAAAAATTTATTTTGTATTTTTTTTTAAATTTAGCATAAAAAAATACCTATAACCCCAAATTTTAACCCTCCTACCCCCACCCTCCCATTTTTTTTCGCGATTTTAGTATTTTTGTATTAACAAATTTAACCGTCTTTTGTATTTCAAACTGACAAAAATATCGTACACTCAATTGCTCTTCGAAATTCATTTTAATTTTCTGTATTTCATTTTCCTACTTTAGTTGGCGTTTTTTGTTTTTATCGGCGGTCATCGTCTACAGCGCTTAATTCCCTTTCTGTCATAGATCCCATCCCCACAAACTTACAATGCATTCGTTATTTTTTATTTAACAACCAAAATATTCACTAGAAATAATTTGTATGGCAAAACAGCATTTGTCGGGTCGGCTAGTAATATAATAAAACAAATATAAAAATTATTTCCACTTTCATTTATTTGACCGTAACCGGTTTCAGCTTGTTAAAGCCATCTTCGGACTGGTACAAATTATTCTTAACGTTATAGGTTCTTATAGTTTAGGAATAATTTGTACCAGTCTGAAGATGGCTTTAACCGGTTACGGTCAAATTAATTAAAGTGGAAATAAGTTTTATGTTTGTTTTATTATATTAAAATATCTAATGGTTTCTGTTCAAGGGTTGTAGAAGGGTTTAGCGGAAAACTTTAATCTTTAGGTATTTATAGTTTTGATTCGGTCGCTTAATATTAAACGTTCTTTACTTATCCTTAAAATTACAGAACTTCATGGATCAACCCTTATTATTATTGCAGAAAATTTTTACCATTCGCATTGCGGCACTTTTCTTATTGATATCCATATTTTATGCACTTTGAAGGTTTCCGTTCCATAAAATGCCAACGAAAACTTTTCTTTACAAATTTTTTTAAAACTTTCTGAATGTTAAAAATCGACAGCATTTATTGGTTTGATCTAGAACCTAGCAATTTGCCTTAGCCTTGGAGATATAAAATTTTCACCTGCAGCGCTTAGTTTTTCTTGGAATTGTTTGAAAAAATAAAAATTAGTTTGCTACACCACTACTTGCAAAGTTAAACATGTCAAGCCCTGTATGGATACCATGGAAGTAAAACACTGTGTGCCCCGCAGACTAATTGAAAAATAATAAATTTTCCGGCTGAAAAGATGATCATCACTTATAATCTTCAAAAAGTATGGAAATAGAAAGACGCAACACACAACATTATCAAATTATGAACTCTGCCATACCAAAACAGTACACCCACAGTCAATTTTAACAATCTCATAATCTTGACAAATTATTTTTCTTGCGTGAAGTAAAATCAAAGTTATACGATTAATTTATTATTGCGCTTGACAGTTGTTTTGTCTTTCGGAGGCATTGTCGAACGGTCTTGCGTATGTTGCCTAAATAAATAGCATAACTTTTCTAAAAACCATTTTTTAATTTATAAACTGAGCATAGCGAAGTTCTCTTATAACTCTCGCTGGCTAACTTTCGCTGTGTGGCTATTTTTGACTGAACCTTACATTAATTATTTAGTCTGAAGGAAGTTTGAAAAAATAAGTGTTATTGAGAAATTTCGAAAGGCGTTTCGTTGGACAAATTGTATTATTTATCATTGAAGAAGAAGATAATAATAATAATCTAAACGAAAATATGAAAGAGAACAAGACATATAAAAACAGAAAAAGATAATGGTCGCAACTGGGATTCGAACCTAGAACCTCTCGTTTATCAGGGACGTGCGTTTACCAATTCCATCAATGCGCCCTACTGTCAAACCGTCTTAATAGCCAATCTCATATTTCAAATTTTAGAATTAACAATATTATCTTCAACATTTTTTTTTTCCATATCATAGGCCACTCTCATTTTAATTGGAAACAATCATTCTAAGAATTGGTTTGTAACCTGGATAGCGTCACGGATAAATATATCCGATTTTATTTATATGGAACAATTGACTTTTTTATAAAAGTCTAAATGAATATTCAATTTTTATAAGAAAAACTCTATTTTTATAACTTTTGAAGCTGATTCCCATCAATGTAATATATCATTGAAGAAGATAATAATAATAATCTAAACGAAAATATGAAAGAGAACAAGACACAGAAAAAACAGCAAAACATAATGGTCGCAACTGGGAATTGGTAAACCCACGTCCCGGACAGAAGAGAGGTTCTGGGTTCGAGTCCCAGTTGCGACCATTATCTTTTTCTGTTTTTCTGTGTCTTGTTCTCTTTTATATTTTCGTTAGATCATTATTATTTTCTTCTTCTTCAATGACATATTACAATAATGGGAATAACCTTCAAAAGCTATAAAAAGAGAGTTTTGAATAATTCCTTAATTGATATTTTTAAATGGTTCATGAATATTGTATGGTTTATAATAAAATAGTACTATAGTACTTGCAAAATCGTGTGATTTCGGAGGAGATTTTGGTAAAGAACAGAGAAAATTAGAAACAATCATTTGGATGCGAAGTTTTCTTAATTCTTTACAGAACCATTTGTAATATATTCCTAAGTAAAATCACCTAATAAATTGATCGCCGACTTCTAGAATATTCGTCTTATTATCATGACGCCTCGCAATAGTGTTGCTATGTAGTCTTCAATGTTCAACACCCATTGTAAATAAAATAATTTGCTTATCATTACGTTTGAATGTGTCACATTATATTTATAGAAGCTCACCATTCAATAATTCAAGACGACCAATTCTACTGTCAAAGTATTTGATAGTGAATAAATAATACGTGACCGAGATAAAACAAATTCAGTTCGCCAGTTCAACGATCAGTTGTTGACCACCGATTTATTGAATTATCTCGTGGCGGTTAGATTTAAGTAACCAATTGAATTATTAAAAGACAACAAAAGATAGCATTGGGGATCTGGAGCTTGCTGAGACCTTTTCTGAAACAAAAGATTGAAGTTTTTTTAAGACAATAAGAATTTTAGGATTTTAGTTTCCCTTTTAGGTTTTAGAAGTGAAAACTTCTTTACCACCGTTGTGATTTGAAATTCGATGAAACGCAAGCGGACGACACTAAAAAGAGACAAACACATACATAAAAGAGACAAACACAGCCTGCGAGAGAATGAGATAGCAATAAAATATTTACAATTAAAAACACATAAATTTGTTTTTAATTGTAAATTACGGTGAGCCACAAAGTTAGTGCTTTTTACAAATATGTAATAAAATATTTATTTATTTCACCCGTACTCGGTTCCAATATAATACAATAAATTCATGGTCCGTTGGTCTAGTGGTATAAAACGCCTGGGGAACCTTAGCGGCCAGACATTCAGCGGACCAAGGATCGAGTCCTACGAAAAAAGGTATATTATAGTCCTGTGCTATGGACTACTGTCCCAAAAGAAAGTTGATATTGTTTTGCTTTCTGTGTGAACGCAACTTTTCCGAGGGGCGCGGGAGGTATGTCAATCAGTAGTCTCTTGGGAATTTAGTCGCTATGAAGCATTTCTTGGGAGCGACCGCGCGTTGTGCGTGCGTGAGTCTTACAAAAATGGTGATTCAGCGACTGTAGCACGTAGAATATTCTGCAATATTTGAGGTTTTCGTCAATTCAATTCAAGAAAATGTATCAAAAAGTTTGAAGAGATCGGTACAACGCTGGCAAAACCAAAATCCGGGCGACCAAGGTCATCGAGAACGGTAGAAAACGGTAGAGTGTTTATCAGTCTTTTCGTGACGACTCAAACTTTTCGATTCGGAAGCGCGCAAGTGCTTTAAATGTACATAGATCATCGTTACACAGCACTTTGCACAAAGATCTAATGCTGCACCCCTACAAACTTACTGGCTATAACCAAAAGAACATGGTTCCAGCAAGACGGAGCAACATTACATACGTCCAATACGTCTCTGCTATGAGTTTGTGAAATTTTCTCTGGCAAATTGATCTCCAGGAGAGGTGACATAAATTGGCCTTCTCGTTGTCCTGACCTAATCCCTACGGACTTTTTCCTGTGGGATTATCTCGAATCTAAAGTGTACGCCAAAAATCCGACTTCCTTGATGCAATTAAAATAAAATATCTGTCACGCAATGGCAGCCTACCTACCTGGCGAGCCTTCATAAGAAATTATTCTCTTCGATTAAATGAATGCCGCGAACGTGAGGGTTAACATTTGGACGATATTATTTTTCAGAAATAAATTCTCAAATTGCGTATTTTAGTATTTAATAAACATTTTTTCGACAGAACCCTTACTTTTTTTTAAATCGATCCACTAAATATCAACTTTCTTTTGGGACACCCTGTATATATATATTTGATAAATCGATATCTAATCTTCAAACCACTCCAAAACAAGAAAACGACATCTAGCTAAACGAAGAAGAAAACACTAATACTAATAAGATGAACAAATGTATAGTAAAAAGTGGACTGGAATTCGATGACAAAAATATGGAAAAAATCAAGCTTCAAATTGATAAAAAAAGTGCTTCGTATTCTCCCCACTTGTGTCTACATTAATTTTCTGTAGGTTTCGCTTCTACCGCGTGTGAACTGCACCTCTGATTTTTAGGAGAAAAATAGACCATAGTTTTGTACATCAATTAGTCAATTTTTGGACACGAAAGTGTTGTGAAGTTGTTTGTGACAATAAAAAAATATATGTATGTATACATGTAGGTATATGTCGTTGCACTTTTCCCATTTACAGACGATATTATGACGATAGATACCTACCTACTTCACATCTGCATGTGTTTCGGAATATTGTTATTATCTTTGATGTATTAACTTTAGGTAATAGGGAATCTTTACATAGTATAAAATGAAGTCACTCACGATGTATGTGAGCGTAGATCTTTTAAACTACGCAACGGATTTTCATTCGATTTTCACCAATAGATAGAGTGATTCAAGAGGAAGGTTTATATTTATAACGTCCCGGCCACACGTTGCTGTGGCTAACGAAACACAACGCTATTACCCAACCTTTATAAAATCCACACCACCCGCTTGCCAGCTGCCTGCTGCCCGCGGCCTGAATTGAATATTTGAATTTCTCGGCTTTTCTCTACTAATAATACGCATGTATTATACATATAAACTAATTAACTCGCCACTAATTATACAATGCTTGCAATGAAACACTGGATATTTGAAAAGGGAAAATCAAATACCTACTTATTCTACGACATCTATTTTCCAATTTCTTCCGTAGAACGAATTTCAAAATTGACTATAGTACGGCCCGCCAGCCGTTTTAAATCGCACAAAAATATGTTTTCTTTGAATTTCTCGGCTTTCCTCTAATATAATTTACATGTATTACACATATCAACATTCCTCTTCAATCACTCTATCTATTGGTGAAAACCGTATGAAAATCCGTTGCGTAGTTTAAAAGATTAACGCGCACATACATTTTGAGCGATTTCATTTTATACTATGTAATGATGATGATACATGTATATTTCAGACAGCGGGCATGTAGCAAGCGGGCGGTATGAATTTGATACGTATGCAAATTAACAGATGGCGTTGGTTATAAAGGTTGGGTAAGCCACAGCAATGTGTGTCCGGGTCTGCTAGTGATTGTATAATGTAATAACTACTAGCTTAAGTTTGAAAATTAAAGATTGACAGTTTCTGTACAGAGTTTGTGGAAATTACTGAAGTAGTAAATATTTTTTCTCTTTTTTTTAATATGAAGTGTGCAAATTTTTATCAGGAAGTAAAAAAATTATATTTTGAGAGGCGGGAAAAGAGGGTGGGGTCATTTTATCAAACCTCACGTAGACAGTGACGTTCCTTCTGTTTTTTATTATATTTATTAAACGCATAAAATGGCTTTTACATTCAAGTGACACAAGATTATAAGTATACGGTGATATACAAGAGGGTATCGGTGTTATGATAAGAACAAAAATAAAATAATTAATCAATTCTTAAATAATATACTAAGTTTACATAAGACCTGACATAAAACAAAGTATGATGTGTGTATGACAAAAGCTGGTATATATGAATTGGATGCAATTATGTGTGATACAACCAAAGATATTTACATATAATAGATGTGCTTTCTGCAGTTTTTACTAGGCGGGACTGCGCTTCCGGGTGTCGCCGATATATTTTATCAATTAACAAATAAACTAAATGAACGAATAATTAGCGAATAAACCAAACGAACGTTAAACTAAATGAACGAATTCTTTCCGTATTCAAAGTAGATAGTTGGCCAATACTAATGCACAACTTCAAAAAATCAACGAAATGAACAAAATATCTTCGTATGCAAACTACTCTGATTAGGTCGTAGTCCGCCGACAGTTGCGCGGACATCATAGCATGTCTCTTTTGTATTTGGATATCTTTGGATACAACCAATTAAAAAGACAAGTGTGCTAAATGATGTGTTAAATTTAGTTGATTATTAATGATTTCAGCCTTTGTTTTAACTTTTGACTAATGCCAAGGACAAAGAGGACGTACTAAGCCACTCGGGCGTTTATAAATTTAGTTGTAACGGTTGTCCAGCGTTCTACATTGGGCAAATGTCACGCAATGTGGAAACTAAGGTAAAGGAACACATAAGATGCCTAACCAGTTCAGGGTTTTCAGAATTCACGGAGCAATTAATTAATAATGATCACACTTTTAACCGGGATACGGGTATTATGTCCTACACAAAAATGGGAGAGGCTTAAGATTAAATAATTTAGAAGCATTGGAAATAAAAAAAATCAATTAATACAAAGGCTGAAATCACTAATTATCAACTAAATTTAACATTCAGCCCTATTATAAGTATGTTTCCCGTTATCCCACTCTCTCCTCCCTAACTTCCCTCCCACAACTGACGCACTGTCCCACTCTAATTTACTGTCTCTTTCTTTCATAAATATTTTCGTACTGTCCCACTCTAATTTACTCTCTCTTTCTTTCACAATTTGTATATATATGTATTTGTATTATCCTGTATTTGTTAGAATTTTTATATTCAGTCCTGATGATGGTACGGAGGTACCGAATCCGGTAGACGGAAAAATAACAATAAAGTGACTTAAAACAAAGTATTTTCTTTTTATTTATTTGTGTTTTTTTTGATGTAACAAACGTTACTGACAAATAACTTTAACATTGTTTTTCGTTTTTATGCATTTTTAACTATTTTCATGACACAATATTTTAACACGTTTTTCTTTTGTTTCAGGTGAGACAGGTGCTTAATGAACATTCTGACAGAATATTCTTCAAAACAACAGGTAGATATAAAGATTGATTTTTTTTAAATCATACATTATATAATTCAATACATCAATGGTGTGGTGGGTGTTTTTAGGGACGGGAAGGAGAGGAAGTTCTAGGAAGGAAAAAGGTATGAGAAGTGGGTCAGAATCTGCGGGTAAATATGTCGAGGAGTGACTAACGTATGAATCTATCCCTCCCACTGCTGTGCAAGCCATTGGGAGAGTACGGCTGGAAAGGTCTAGCTTAGCTGTCGCTCAACCAGTCTCTCCCAATACGGCCCGCAACGCAGTAGGTATGCAAACGAATTATTAGCCAAGACCTAGACCAACATCAACATCATGAACCCGGGCACTCCTGTTAGTCACCAAACTAATAATTTCGTGATTCAATTTTTTCATGAAAAATGTGTTTTTTTTTACATGATCTCCACACAGGAGTAATTAATTTCCATTAGGGCCTATATCATCTTTGGGGATGCTGTGTGGGAGTTTTATTTTAAAGGAAAGGAAGGAGAGGAGAGTTCTTGGAAGGAAAAGGGTTTAAGGGGTCGGTATGAATCTGGGGTTCAGTGTGTCCAGGTCATCCGCCTCCTAGACCTAGACAAACCTCATCCCATGAACCCGGGCACCCCTGCTAAATCACCAAACGTAGCGAACCACTTGGGGTGACCTATGACAGAGGTGTTGGTTATCCAATAAAGGTACCCGGGGCAGCGGTACCCATTTCCGCCTCCCAAATTGATGTTTGTTCTTTGAAATACTAACAACGCAATGTCTGGGAACAAAATTGCGAGCTTACCAACTTCAACAGGGCTGACTCCCTTTTAGAAAAAAGCGGATAATTGAGCGCACCTCGCAGGTGGCGGGATTCTACAGCGAAGCGTCCATCTCAAATGGACACAAAGATCGCACTGAAGCAGCAACCAAGCCGGACCACCGCTCGTTTTTTAGAGGAAAGTTTGAACTACCCGCTAGTGTCACCGTATTTTAAAAAATAATGTCCGCGTCGCTGAAAATTCTAAGAACAATTCAAAGGTGGAAAATGAAAATGAAAATTGAAGTAAAAAATTTCTAATTATTTCCTCCCGTTTCACAATATTCCCCAATCGGGATGTCATAAACTCACTGGTTCCAAGCAGCGAAACTTTCGTATATTATCCTCAATAAAAAGGAAGGTAAATATTTAAAACCTTACCACATTTACAAAAAATCGTTTTTTAAATGTGGTGACTTCCTTTTTGTTCAAATGAAGGGGCGTAATAATTCCATTTGGTGAAAAAAAAAACATTTTTAACCAAATTCAAAATAAAACAACGTCCGCGTCCACAAATTTATCAGAGCTTATCACAAAAAGTGTGATATCAGTCTTTTCATTATTATATTTTTTATTTCTACCTTTTTTAATAAATTCCTCGGTATCTTTTTCGTTTATTTACAAATTATTGTTGTAATTTGGTACGTGATACAGAAAATAACCTACGTTATCGCACGAGAAGACTGATAAACATTTTATTATGGTAATCGGACATTTCGACAAGATAAAAAAAATGTTGCGGCAACTTAATGTCGGGCTATATAGGCCCAAGCATCGTAAGATAAAAATAAATAAATAATACGTTGTAAAACGTATGGATTCTTCTTTATAAGAAACTATCTGAAGTCCCCGGCGTTGCACGAACTTTTTTATGTCATTACTTCAAAAATTCCCAGCTGCTCCTGTCTGGAGCCAGTTAGACCACGGCATCCCCAATTAGAGTACATCGTGAGGCTGAAGGTTTTGGGGAGGGTAAGGACATGAAAAGAGAAAGGTGGGGTATTCAGACCTGGTCACCAAACACGGTTAAAGTCATTTCAAGCAATGTTTAAATTCTGAATGGTGGTCTTATACCAGGGCCATACTGAAAGTACTGTCCATTCCGGAACGTTCCGCAAATATATCTATATATTATTTCAAATGAATTAATTGTGAAATAACATAAATTAGTAAAATAAACTTTATTTGCGCATGCCGCGATTTGATTCAGGGACCTTCGGATTGCGAGTCAAGAGCGTTACGCTTCGACCACGCAGGCCGGACGGGCTTTACAAGGAGTGTTTTATCTAAATATAATGTGAAAAGTATCCTTTCTCTTGTTATGAACGTCAAGTGTGCAAAATTTCATCAGCAAAATCAAATCCACGCCGCATGCCCTGTATCCTCCCGCCCGACGGCCGGCGTAATCCAGTGGCAAGGCTCTTGACTCACACTCCAAAGGTCGCGGGATCGAATCCCGGTGTGGCAAATAAATTTTATTTGATTAATTTGTGTTATTTCACAATTTATTCATTTAAAATAATATATAGTATATTTGCGGCACGTTCCAGAGTGGAAGATACTCTCAGTATCGCCCTGGTGTAAGACCACCATTCAGAATTGAAACGTTGCTTGAAATGGCATCTGCCGTGTTTGGTGACCAGATCTGAATAGCCAGGTACTTCCCCACCTTCATCTTCCCTATCTCCTTCCCCTCCCCACTACCTTCAGCCTCACAACATACCTCAATTGGGGAAGCCATAGTCCCACTGGCTCCAGACGGGAGCAGTTAGGACTCTTGTGCGGTATTCACGTAAAAAAAAAAAAAACTGACTTTATTCTTTATTTAAATAAAAGACTAGCTTTTACCCCCGGCTTCGCTTGCATATTCTGGGGTCAGTGTGTCCAGGAGTGACGTAGTATGATTTCATTCCTTTCCATTCATTGAAAAATCTCACCCCATGAACCCTGACACCCCTGCTAAGTCACCAAACGTAGCGAACCACTTGGGTTGACGTATGGCAAAGGTGTTGGTTATCCAAAAAAAAGGTTCCTGGGGCGGAGCCTTCCCATCACGTCAATAACCATTTTCATTCTCCATATCTCCCAAATGTCTACCATTATTAAACCTTAAGTGATTTTCAAATAACCAATCTTTCAGCTAAAAGCAAAAAACTATTTCAACTGTTTTACATTTTGTTATAGCAATGAGATTTTTATTCGATTATGCGAGGAAGAAATTACTGTTCAAAGAACTTTCCCATGAGAATGAAAAGTTTTTCTGGAATGAAAAATAGCATACATCACTTCCCAGTTCTCCAACTATCCCCATGGAAAAGATCACGTCGATTGGTCGTTTCGTTGCCACGAGATAGGAAAACAAACGAACACACTGTCGCATTTTTAATATTACACTTGTATTTTTGGCACCATTCTTTTTTTCATTTTAAGGTCGATGAGAATGTAGATATTTTTGGGTCAAGTTTATCGATAATAATTTTTTATCAACTCTCAGTACTCGAGATATCACAAAGAAATATTTTCACAATCTTGTCTGAGATTCTCCGAAATTTGTGAATAATAAAATATTTAATCGGGAAATCCATTTATTCGATAAATTATTCAGAGTCAACGTTTTTAAATCCCTCTGGGTTAGGTACACTTTCGTGATGATAACGATATCTTCAGACTTCGAAATTAAATGGCGACTTAAGGCTTAAAAGTTCAATTTTTTGGTCATTGTGCTATTTTGTGTTGTATTGTGATATAATGTTTGTCCCGAATGATTTATAACAAGGGTCGGCAACCTTTTGGCAGAAAGGGTCACAAGTTGGCAAAATAAACTAAAGGAGGGCCGCACTTGTGATATTGACCCTAGAAGTCCAATATACTTACGTATAATTGGTCATATTCCATAGAAAAAATAAAAAAGCTATTAAAAATTGTTAAAACATACGGAATTTAATTCGTACACGTAATACTTACATTATACTTATACAGCCTTACTCATCATGAAACCATACCACGGCTCTGTAGCGTCGCGGTAGCTACACAGTGGAGTAAGCCTACACTGCTCAGGGTAAAAATCTTTACTCATCATCATAATGTTTCTCGACAGCTGTTATGATTTTTTTACGGCATTTCGCGGCATGTTGCCAACTTCACGTTTATTCATACGTCAACATCAGTCAACAAAACGTTGACTTTGGTAAATCTATATTTAGACCTAAAATCTCCTTCCGTGAGTGCCGCAAATATATCGTACCTTTTTTTAACCTTTTCCGTAGCCGTGGTGCACGAATGCCGCGAATACGGTCAATATTTGCCAAAGCTCTGTTCAAAACGTCAAGATTCTCATAAAAGTTCGCCATTTCGTCAGTTACAACGCACGGGGTACTGAGTTAACCCTGGTGATCGGGTGGTTTAAATTCTGACAGCTACTACATCTCCCGTACAGCGACTCGGTAAAAACACGCGCATGCGCGCGATTAACTCACCATGTTGAGTAACAATTTCACCTAACCCGGTCTTGCTCCGAGGTTGTATCTTATTTTGCGATGTTGAGTAAGACTGATATACTTGGGCTTTACAGCTAGAAAAATAACCACCGTAAATCATTCAGAAATTTAATGAAAACTAAAAAGTAACTAAATAGGTCACTAATTTTATACAAATTTCTGTGTGATATCTGAGGTTGCATTTAGGAGGCTATTTCTTGTATGTTAGCTGTCATATTATTTGTGTTTGCAATTCGTAGAATGGCTCTCAAATGCTCATTTGTGAGAGAGAAGCAAGCATATTTATTTTTTCTATAATTGACAATTGAAAAAGTTTGTTCGCATAAATAAGTGCTACCAAAAATTGTAATGAACTGCTGGGCAATCCTTTTCAATTCCTCAAAATCAGATGGCAAACTGCCATAAAATTTAACAAGATCATTGATTTCGTAGAAAGAGCTTTTGAGAACATCATTAGATTGGAGATCAATCACGTTCATTTGTAAATGACTCGGTACATCCTCAATATCACACAAAAAAGGGTTTGCAAAAATTTTCAGTTTGCTTGAAACTTTCTCAAAATCATCCAATCTGTCGCTGAATTGAGTTTGCAGTTGTATTAAAATATCCTTCATTTTATCATTTTTGAATTAAAATTGTTGTCAACCGCTGTCCTATATTACGATGAAATTTTGGTGTTGAATAATTCACCTCATTCACAGAGTTTCAGCTGCTCCCGTCTAGAGTCAGTGAGACTACGGCATTTCCAATTGGGGTATGTCGTGAGGCTGAAGGTAGTGATGAAAGGAAGGAGATGGGGAAGAGGAAGTTGAGGAATAACCTTGCTACTCACATCTGGTCAGTAAACACGGCTCAAGTCATTTCAAATAATTTCTCAATTCTGAATAGAGGTTGAGTATCCAGAGTGATACTGATAGTATCTTCCACTCTGGATCGTCTGCAAATGTACCTTATATTATTTTAAATTACAGTAATTGTTAATTAACCTACCTATCTAGTAACTACCGCATTCGGACTTTAGATTTAATTTACATTCATATTTACGGAATCAATACCTTGCTCTCGCACACTAATGGAAAAGACCTTTTGGCCTTGCGATGTTGTTATTTCGATTTGATACGAAAACCTTGAATACAATTATCAACACTTTAAACTATCTGGCTTGGCCATAGACATCCAAATGGATAGACAAGAAGTTGCAGATGAGGGGTAAAACCAAACTATGGAGGGCGAAGAGGGGAAAGATGACTGTTATTCGTTGAACAATCAATCTGACAGTATATAGGCATCTCGCATTACAATATCACCATTTAGTTCTTAAAAGCAAAATCTGCTTTGAATGAATAGACCTTTTTACATGGGAGCGCGAATTGCTTGCCACGTTCATAACATATTTGCTAAGGCCAAATGCTCGCCCCAAAAAGACTCGCCCCAATACACATAGCAATATTTTGTTGCCGTGTTTAGTTAAAACACTTTTACAAATGTTTCATAATTTACTTACCCCTGTAACCAGCGACGAGCACATTGGAGAACCGCCCACATTCGCTATGTGCACATTGATATGTAGATATGTTGTATAGCACAAGCTGCCGTTATTTCGTTAAATGTATGGATGATAGCTTCTCGCTGTTCACGGCAAGAATGATGACGTCACACATTTTAGATTCAAGCGAGGCTCTATCCCTTCTCCATGGAGCGAGTCGGTTCCAAGGAGGAGCTCCAGCCGGCGCCATGTGGAGGGGGAAAAATACGTTTTTATCACTTAGGGCAGGTCCAGATATATTCATATGTCCATGGGCTTGGCACAAGATTTCAATATTGTTATGTTATTTCTATTTGCCTGTTTTTGTTGTGGCCCATGTATATTGTGGAATTGGGATTGCGAAATAAAAGTCAATAACTAGCAGTTAAAAACCCGCTCCGCAGGTTATTGCTGCTAGGCCCTGCGGGCGGCTTTTGGTTCGGTTTCGTTAAGTGTAGGTGACCATTTTATAAATCCGATAGGAACTGGTTCCAAAAATAGCCGGTTCCTTGGATCCAGTGACAGCATGTCATAGGGACAAAGTAACCGCGACAGGCTATATATAGACACGTGGTATTATTATTCACAACTACCAGTTACAATAATAATCATACTGTCATCAATCTCTTCACACCCGGAGAGATTCACGACATTACAAATTCAATAGTAATTACACCAGCAAACATTTTTTATAAATGCAACTATTTTTTCGAATGATAATAAAGGGAGACTGGGAAACCATCGATGCTCTATATGTACCAACTGTTGTCTTCACTGATTCCGTGCCGTCTCTTTCATACAAAACTTCAGTCGCACGTTATTACAAAAAAATAATAATGTTTTAATGCATAAAATATATCATGACTGATACCTTATATAATGTATGACGTCTTCTTTTTCTCTATTTGTTTAAATTGATATTTCAAAGCACCGTAGCTCGTGCTCGGAATAACATTGCAGGCTAAAAATGTGTTCCTACGTAGGTGTGGTAGCTTAGTATTTTATGAAGAAAAAGCTGTGCACATTTCTTAATGCTAGGGCATATATATCAAGAGGTTTTTTTGCTACTTCGTAGAATAAGGGGGTTTTCACCGCCTGTGAGTAAACTGCTGATTAGCGCTTCTCGTCGAGAAATGTATAGGTACTATCTGTTACACCACCGCTGAGTAACTTTGCAAGTCTGTTTATAATAATCACACGATTAAAGTTACTTGACGAGCCGTTCTTCAACAGATCACCCAAATGTTGTGAAAATATTCTCTTAGTTTAAGAAATACATGTTTTTTGTTGTGCATACTTATTGATAATGAGAAATATTTTCACAATTGCAAAGACATGAGTCATTTTTACATTTTTTATCATTCGTTGTTTTTGTTAATCGACTGAGGTAAAAACGTTTAATAATTATTGTCATAAAGCAATAAATACTTTTTAGGTTAATTACTTTATGATGGATTTTCAACAGACACTTCCCAACCGCAATGTTAAATAGAAAAACTACGAGAATTAATAATCTAGTCGCAGATACATTGACTGCTTAAATCAATGGACTGTAATAAAAAGACGTGGGTTTTCAAAATGAAACAACTACGGGAACAGCTTGGTGATGACTTTCCCTAATTACACACTGCATTGTGAGGTTTAATATTACGGCACCAAGGTATCACGGGGTAGAATTATGAATGTAGCTACGAGGTAGGAGCTACGAGATTTGAACTACGAAGTAGAAGCTTAGAAAAGTAAATCAGCTAGGTAGGGTTCATCACAATTGGTGTCAAAAACCCAGGAGTGTCGGACCATTACACCGCGATCCTCGGATTGCTAGTCGAGAGCGTTAACACTCGACCACGAAGGGCATCAAAATATAATCGGAAAAAGAATAAGGAATTGCAGTACAACTTTTTATATGTAAGAATAACTCTCGTTTCATAACTTTTTGAAGGTTATTTCCATCAATGTAATATATTGTGAGCGGTCCCGTCAGGGGGCCTCACTTACCTTTGCCGGCGGCTAGCTCTTATCGTCGGTTGGCGTGAGGTCTCTCCGCATTAAGGTGGTAGGTAGCTAAATTAGGAGGTACGAAGGTATTTGCCACGTGTAAACTCATCAAATAAAAGCGGATGTTGGGTAAAACATAGCTATATTGTCTAGTAAACACAAATACAACAGCTTGCAAAAAAACATGTCGGACACAAACAAACAATGCCTGGCTAAGTAATTCCTAACAAAGAAATCTCTCTCTCAAATCCTCCCTGGGACTGGGAACGAGTCGATAGATTATCCGTAAATTATATATTTTTGAATGTAGCTATTACTTAGCTATTATTTTATCAAAGTTGTATTGTTTCATTTTTCTATCCGTAAATTACTTTAAAAGGACACATTGCGACCATTACCTCTTTCCATTTTTCTGTGTCTTGTTCTCATACATATTTTCGTTTAATTATTATTAGTGTTATCTTCTTCTTCAATGATATATTACATTGATGGGAATAACCTTCAAAATTATGAAACGAGAGTTGTTCTTATAAAAAATTATACTGCAATTCCGTATTCTTTTTCCGACTATATTTTGATGGCCTTCGTGGTCGAGAGGTAACGCTCTCGACTAGCAATTCTAGAGTCGCGGGTTCAACTGATTCATTTGTGTTATTTCACAATTAATTATTTTAAAAATAACAAACAGTAGGTATATTAGTAAACAGTAGGCACGTTCGAGAGTGAAAGATTTTCTCAGTATCGCCCTGGTGAAAGACCACCATTCAGAATTGAAACGTTGATAAAAAAAAACTTGTAATTCCACATCTCTTATCCCTCCCCACTACCTTCAGCCTCACAACACACCCAAATTTGAGATGCCATAGTCTCACTGGCTCCAGACGGGTAGTTGAGACTTTTGTGCGTTATTCACATAAAAAAAAATCTATCAAGAATAAATTGTGTGATTTAGAAGCCGCAATAGCTCAATACATCACTTTATTATTGTTATTAATTATTACATTCTGAAGTACGTAGCAGTCACTCCATGTTTATAATTACAGTCGCTTCCGGAGCTAATTTATTTTGAGGTTAATAGGTTAGTGAATCGTGATTATACCGATTATTAACAAATATGATGTAATTGATAACTTCATTGATGCATGCCGCGTTTACTTTTTTTAAAACTTGAGAAATATTTTAAACATATGTGATATAAAAAATATATACCTCGCACATGCACAATCCATAATGGAATACGTAATTATTGTCTGGGGCTCTACCAGTAAAAAATACATTAATACAGTGTTTAAAGCTCAGAAAACACTAATAAAAGTAATACTTAAGTTACCAATACTAACACCCACTTCAATCATATTCAAAAAATTCCCAGTGCTGAAAATTCAAAAATTATATTCAAAACAAATACTTACTTTCCTTTACAAGAACTTATCCACATTTAACACTTCACAAAATTCTCGCAATACTAGAACAAAACATGCTCACCAACTACAAATACCAAAAACAAACACATCCTTTGGACAAAAACACTACAGATACCAGGCTATAAAACTATACAATTTTCTTCCTACACAATATAAAACAACCAATATTATTGAATACAAAAAAAAAACGTAAGAAACTGGCTACAATCTTTTTAACTTTTAATGTATAATTTTTGTCGAATTGAAGTCGATTTTATATATTTATTTTTATTGTTTCTCTTTTTGTATTAGCAATTAACACTCTTTTGTTTTACTATTCACAATTTATAATTTAAACTGAATAATGTCCTCTACAACACAGGTGAAATCCTAGTGTGGAGGACAAATTATTATAACTTTGTAATGTAAATGTACTAAGAATAAATAAATAAGTTGGGTATGCTAAGCGAAATTCGTTTTCATTACTACATATTTTTATATTAGGGCCAATATTTTAGAAACATCGAGATATGAATATTTAATGTATCAGCTTTAGACAAGCCTTTCACAAAAAACTTCAATTTGGATTTGAGGACCGAATAATCAATTAAACTAAATAACATTTTTTTATCAAAATCATAGTTAATATCTATTATGGATATGTGGGAGGCAATAATGATGATTATAATTTGTGAGACGGTTATGGGTACCGCCGACCCGGGAAACAATTATTGGATAACCAACACCACTGCCATACGTCACTAGTGGTGGACTATCGTGGGGGGCGGAAGGGGCGGCCCGCCCTGGGTCTCTGATCCTGGGGGACATCCAAACGCCTCCATGTTATTCCCTTGATCAAATCCTAAACAAGGCTTTAAAACACCAGGACAATGTAAAAACAAAAAATTAACATTTTTTCGCGTTCAAAGGTCAAGGCTAATTCAACATACAAACTGTTTAAAATAATTTCATAAAAAATGCTGTATCTCCATCAATTTTACGGATTTTCTTAAAACATTTGGTGAGAGCATTATTAACAAATGCATCTTTCAGAAAATGAAATTAAAATAGTAAATTAAAATATAAGTGGATAAACAGGTCTTTAAAACACGCGCGATTTTTCGAAATAAAGCAAGTGTTTTAAAGACCAGTTATCTACGAATACTTTACGCTATTTTTTTATTGGTACACTTTGAAAACATAAATATTGATATTATTATTAAAAATTTGGAAATAAGAACTTTAAATGAATTCGTGATGTGACATCACAATATCTTGTTGTCATGGAAATGAAAAACACAACCATTAATTTGCAATCTGTCACATAAGATTAATAGTTGACATCACAGTTTTTACTAGTTATTGTGTGTTGTAAAATGAGTTCTAACATTGATAATTTAAATACCAAAGCAGAATCGCGGTTAATACCTGAAAAATCCAAAGACGTTTATAAAAAAGAATATGAAAGGTTCATAACATGGATGGAGGAGCAAAACGTAGTAGATGTAGATGAACGAGTTGTGCTTTGTTGATGTTACCATGGTAACTTTAAAAAACGCGCGTTCCATAAAGTGCGATTTAAACACGCTATAGCGTACTTTAAATGAGTAAGAAAGGGCACCAATAAAAAAAATATATTATTTTTTTTACGGTGTCCTGGTGCATTAAAGTCTTATTTAGGATTTGATAAAGGGAACACGGAGATGTTTGGAGGCCCCCTAGGACCAGTGGCCCGTGTGAACTGAACAAAAAACCTTGTAAAATTACATCAACTTAAACTAGGAGGGGGCCTCTGACAGGCTTAGTCCGCCACTGACTTCACCTTAAGTGCTTCGATACGTTAGGTGACTTGGCAAGGTTACCCGGATTTACGGGGTGAGGTTTGTCTAGGTCTTGTCGGTGAATGCGTTTGCTCATCTACTGAGAAGCGGGCCGGGTCGGGAGTGACTGGTTGACGGAGATCTTTTGATTTCTCCTTCCGGACTCTCTCAATCTTGCACCGCAGTGGGAGCAAAAACAAATTACACACAACATGTTGATAAATGCAAAATTTTGTCCTTTTATAGAACCAAAAAACCTATTCAGTTTGATTAAAAACTAAATAATGTTTGTCTCTCTACTGTCACATCTATCAAGGACCTTGGGGTCACTCTGGATTGTAAACTTTCTTTCCGGGATCACATTAATAACATCGTAAACAAATCACTTAAACTACTCGGCTTCATTCATAGAATTACCTCTGACTTTAAACAAATAAATACACTTAAAACTCTTTACTGTTCGCTGGTCCGCCCTCACCTTGAATATGCTAGTGTCATTTGGTCTCCTTTTTATGCTATCCACATTTGTTACATCGAATCTGTACAACATCGCTTCCTACGAGGAATTGCTTGGAGGTTAGGACTTGAAAGAGGAGAATACTCGTATGATGAAATTGAACAAACTTTAAATATTTCCTCTTTAGAAAAACGTAGAAAGGACTCTGATCTAATATGCATTTTCAAAATTATCAACAGTATTACTGACACACCTGCTTTGTTACAACTCATCCAGTTCAACATTCCTTCCCGTAGACTCCGAAATAATGAATTACTGTTCCTCAATCAACATTCTACTAATTATGGATATTATTCTCCTTTATCCAGAATGTCGAGACTTGTCAACGCAAATGAATTTGAATTTCGCATTGAATTTTTTGGTGTAAGCCTAAATGACTTTCGGCAGTCGTTACGCAATGTGGTTTTTTAAAGTCTTTTTAAATCCATCTTCAAGCTACTTATAGTTATCTTCTCTATGGACTTTTATATTATATGTATTTTGTCAATGCTCTTCATCTATATGTAATCTCCTTTAATTGTGATCTCTCTTTTTTTTGTCAAAATGCATTATTTATATAGAGGTTAATAATTCAAATTCATATTTTCAATCCTACATATATATTTTTTCTTTTTCTACCGTTTTATGTTGTCTTTAATCATCTACGAGAGATGGAAGGGCTGACAGAGATATCGAAAGAAGGTTAAATGTAGGCAACTTTATTAATGGAGGACTGAACGCCATTGGCGCCAACAAAAAATTATCCAAAGAAGCGAAGTTAGCCGTCCATAATGGAGTACTGGTACCTACCCTGATGTATGGCAGTGAGGCATGGAACTGGCAGAGGAAGGATGAAAGTAGACTGAATGCTGTAGAAATGAGATCCCTGAGGGTATGTGTGGTAAAACCATGTACGATCGTGTGAGAAATGTGAAGATCCGCGAAGAATGTAAGGCTGATGTAAGATTAAGAAAAGGACGCTCAGATGGTTTGGGTATGTAGAGCGAATGAACGAGGAAAGGAGTGTAAGGAGAATATATGACGCAAATGTGAATGGAAGAAGAAGTCGGGGACGCCCAAGGAAGACATGGCACGACCAAGTGAATCAGATACTTGAGTCGGGCCATGTGAAGAGTCGGAATAATAGAAGAGCATGTATGAGACGACGTATGAATGTGAACGAGGCAAGGAGTGTGTGCCAAGATCGATGAAGAGACCTATGTTGTAGGAAGGAGGAAACACAGAGGCCGGCAAATCATTCCACAGCCGAGCTGTTGAACATAAGAATGAGTCGAAGAAACGACCCGTTCTCATGTGACAAATGTCAACCGTGTACAAATGTTGGGCACGCGTTTGGCGTGTTTCCCGACTATGCACCGGTGCCGAAGGGATCAATGATGCTGGTTCCTCGGAGCATCTTCCATTGTAATACCGGTAGAACAAGGATAGCATTCCCACCCGACGCCTGTGCTCTAAAGATTGCAATCCGTCTGTTAAGATGGGAGAATCTATCAAACGGACCGCCCGTTTCTGCACAGAGTCGAGGGTATTTTTCAGGTAGTTTGGGGCTCCAGACCAGAGGTGGCTGCCAAATTCAACCGTGGGGCGCACTTGTGATTTGTACAAGGTTAGCAGTTGTGTACTATTGAAGTATCTGCGGGCCCTGTACAGTACGCCCAGTTTTTGAGAGGCTAACTTTACTCTAGCTTCGATGGAGCCCCCATACCTGAGCTGGTCACTTAGGGTTACACCAAGCATATCAATGGAGGGCCTGTTCGGAAGATTGCTTCCGTTGAAAGAGACTAGATTTATATTTCGATCCCTTTTAGACGTAATCAGACATGATTGGGTCTTTGAAACATTAAATTCAACGAGATTATTTTATTTATCTCTGCCTACCCCTGCGGGGAAACGGCGTGATGGTTAGTTAGGTAGTTTAGTTAGTTAATCATCTATGTTTTTCTGTATATGCGTAAACTTCGCTGGTTCATGCAACCATGTAATTAATTGTATGTAATTACTTTAATAAAATATTAACTAAATTAAATAAATATTTGTTGCCATTTTCGTCATCAAATAATTCACATTTCAAAACGATTTTATATAAACATTAAATTGTCGATTAATTCAACCGTACTTCGGTGAATTAATGCCAATTGGAGTCACAAAGTTAATTTATTGTAAACGACTCATTAATTTTATTGCAATAGACAGCCATTTACATAATTTTAAATTAACTGGCAATTATAATATTTAGAATATCATTTCGTCGTATTGTTTTAACGTCGTATTAAAATGCACATGAATCGTTTCAGCAAAGTAGTGGAAGTATAAACTGTCGGGTTTATTATTTAAATGAATTAATGATCTCTTATTAATATACACATTAAAAATAATTTCATCGTATTATAAGACATGTAATTTTACTGCTGGAACAAAGCTAGCGTTTAAATACATAATACTTGGTGAGGTCTTCGGCGTTGCACGGGATTTCGTTAAATTTTTCGAAATAGTTGTTTTCTTCTGATTTTGCAAGTCAAATGTTTAAACTTTCATGATGAAGTCTCAAAGTTATGGTTTAGGAGTTACAAAAAGGGATGGGTGTGGTTTTTAAAATCTCATATATGTATGACCTCTTTCTTATTTTGAAAGTCAAGTGAGCAAAATTTCATCAATCTCGGAATAAAACAGCAATTCGATGACCCAGATGTAATGATAGCCATATTCGATGGCGTCATAAGAAGTAAGCTGGAGTATGCTAGTGGTGTGTGGACTCCGCACCATGCTAAATATATTAATATGCTGGAACAAATTCAGAAAAAGTTCCTTAGGCATGTCTATATGCGGATGCATGGAACGTACCCGAGAATCATGCACCATATTACTTGAGGCAACAAATAGATTTAGCTTGGAAACTAGACGTTTTGCAAATCTTGCAATTATTCTTAGTTTTTACATAATCCATAACTGTATTTACAGCCCATTCCTCTTGGAATGTTATGGCTTATACGTGCCTGAAAATTTCAGCCGTAGTCGTCGACACGACTTGTTCAAAATATTATACGGCAGAACAGATGTTCTAGCACAGCATAGCATGACAAGAGGAATGGTGCTGTTGAACGAAATATCGGAAACACTAGATATATATAACTCTTCTATAGATAGCCTTAAGATTTTTTTGTATAATAATCATCTTCCTAGGTGTTAAGACTGTCAAAATGAGAAAATTGTACAGTAATTGGATAATAATTAATAATCGGTTGTACAATATAAAAAAACGTAGATTAGTATAAAAATCCCGCCCAAAGCCACCCCGCCAAGGACACTCTATTTTCAAGTTTACTAGCAAGTCAAAATTTGCCACAGGTCACCCCAGGAGGTTCTCTAAGTTTGGTGACAACGTAGAGAAGGGTGCCCGGATTCACAGTGTAAGGTTTGTCTAGGCTTAGCGGCAAATGCGTTTGCCCACCCACTGCGTGGCGGGTTGGATCGGGGGAGACTGGTTGAGGGAGACCTTCTTATCTCTTTAGCAGGATCCTCTCGATCGATGAATTTATACGTCTGTCAATGCTGAACACATTTCCCACAGATTCCTACCCACCCCACTTTTCTTTTATCTTCCCAGAACTGCCTCTTCTTCCTTTCCCTAAAAAAACCCTCCACCCAGCACCCCCAAAGATGACAAAGTCCCTGAAGAAAATTGTTTTCCTTAGGGCCTCTCGTGTGGAGCTAATGTAAAAAAAGTACTATTCATTTGAAAGTACATTTCTAATCGGCTCTAAAATTTAAAACCATTGTTTTTGAATTCGAAAGTAAATATTTTTTATAAATGTTTTCAGTTTTGCAAATACTACAATTTAAATTTCCCCGTTATTTTTCTCGGGTTTTTGCACTAGTAATTTCTAAAATTAATATGTTTTTCAAAAAACAAACAATAGTTGAAAAAAACACTTTTCGTTTGAGGTTGTCAATTTGTTTTCCAACGCAATATGTTATATTTTTTTTCACTTCATTAAAATATCCACATTATTCATGAAATAACAATAATTACCTTCGTATATTTAAACATTTTGAAAGCTGTCATTTAGCTGCCACCCGTCCGTTCGAAAAGTGACAACCTTTTATGAAATTGTGCGTTAATACGGGACGTATTGCAGGAGGCGGAATATTTTAGTAAAAATTTACCAATATTTTAATAATCAGTCCATTCATGAGTTTTTACTCACTGGCTGTATTTAATTCGATTAAATTTTATGTGGAATTATTTTTAAAGCTTTGTTCAAAATTTAAAAAGAAATTGATGAAAATGAAAAACATTATTTCATCGGTACGTACTACAATGGCGTGTGTTTTGATTCATTAGATCCACACTGGAGGCTCTGAAAAAATAATTCCACCAAGGGCCGACGTCAATTTTGGGGATACCGTATGGAGAGTCTTTTTAGAAAAGAAATGAGAGGAAGTTCTGGGAATGAAAAAGGTACGTGGGGTATGTAGGATTCTGGGGGTCAGTGTTTCCAGGAGTAACGGGCGTATGTAGCCAACCTTCCCACTGCGGTTCAAGGTAATATTCCGAGTTGGAAGACCAAAAGATCCTCACACAATCTCTACCGATCTGACCTGCCACACTATTGGTGGAAAGATGCGTACACCGTCAAGACTCTGACAAATCTCATACGATGGACCTGAGTTCCCATACCCGCCTCCCATGTTGGTTTTTTTTAAGTTGTAAAATATTTTACTTGTTCCAATCTGTCCTCTGTCACTAGTACAGAATCGCAATATTCCTTTCCTTCTCATTATAAGACAATTTATTAATACTTCACTTAACTTAAATTTATATATGTACACCTCCAAATAAGCTCCAGAAAACTTATACACAAATTAAATAATCTTAGGCGATAGACATTCAAGTTAGTATATAATAGTATAGGCAGTCACCGGTTTCTCATCACCGGTGCCGGACACAGAGGTAGCAACTCGCGTGACAGCGCGTTGTATTGTAAAGGTGACAGGAGTTGTGAAGCAGGAGCAGCGCCAGTGACACTAACACTGTGACAAAAGGAACCGGTGTCACACCAACGAGGCGAAACTGTGACAGTAGACTGGAAACGAGCGATGTTTATAATGTGATTACGTAAATTCATGGGAAACCGTTAATGTTAAGTAGTTTCAACCTCTGTCACATTGCATCGGTTTTTGAAGTGAAAACATCTTTAGCACCGTTGTAATATGAAACTCGACGAAACAGCGACACTAAAAAACACAAACATCTATTGAATTTAGCCAGCGAGAGACTGAGATACTATAATCGGTCTCCTCTTTTGAAGTGCTTCATAGCCTAGGTCTCCTCGTTGTGCCGTTCTTCGCAGTCTCCCCAGTCCCCACTATTGTTTACTTTAGTTTTCTAATGGTTTCACTTCTAGCGCGTATGAATTGCACACTCCGTTTTTTGAAGCGAAAACTTCTTTAGCATCGTTGTTATTTGAAACTAGATGGAACGAAAAATAGCGACACCAAAAATAGACAAACATATAGATACATCTATAGGATTTAGCCAGCGAGAGAAGAGACAGTACAATCGGTTTCCTCTTTGTGTAGTGCTTCGCAGCCTGCTCACCCTTTTTTAATTCTTTTTTTTTCTAAAGTTTTCACTTCTATCGCGTGTGAATTGCACACTCTGATTTTTTAATCATTTGTACAGTCGCGTACATATGATGTTTATTGGTAATAAAATGGCACTGAATTTCACACCTCATGATGGATACAAAGTTGCTAAATAAAAACAGATTTATTTGAACAATTTTTGTTTTGGGATTTGAAAAATGTTTTTGAAATAGACTTTTCATGATAAATAATAACGGTAAAGAAAAATGAGGACTCGCCACGCTTTTCAAGAAGTTTTGCTACAAATAAAATAAGAAATCAATAAATTCTTATTTTAACTCGGCGAGTGTTACTTTAAAATTTGTAACAATTGGGTAATTTTCTGTTGGGTAATTTTCACCCGAAATTCTTACTTAGATTTACTTACTTAGTTTTTTTATTCTCGGCTAATTACTACTTTTTTAATTTGATAGTATATTCATTTTACCTGATTTACAAGTACTTGTTATTAGAAACTAGGAATAAAAGTGTTATAATTAGTAGTTTAATCTTTTTTATTCGAACAAATCTTTTTCTTAGTGAATTCAACTTATGGCACTTAATTGTCCATTTTTATAAAGAACTAAATAAAATCACAAAAAATAACACCTTCTAAAGTTTTAATCATGACAAAAAAATTACACATAATAGTTTTTTTCTTCTAGGTCTTAGTACTTGTGAAAAAAATAGTAACGCCGAGCACTAGGTTGGTAAAACTCACCCGTTGACAACTTTGACTTACCTTGCTGAACGGTGGCCGACTAAATCCTAATTTCTTGTCGCTCCCTTACCTCCCCCCACGCGGCACGTGCCAGTTGAGAGCGGCAAACAAAAATTGAGTTCTATAATTTTTTTTGACAAAATGATGATGAGGATGACATCTTGTTCACATTTTTGCGAGGAACAAGATGTGCCTAAAATTGAGTTTCTAAACCTCCCTTATCACGACCAAAAACCATGTTAAAACTGCGAGTGAGAAACAAAACCCGCTATATCATTCAAGAAGTTACTATCAAAACCCGGAAACTATATTAGAATTCAATCAATCACGAGCAGTTATTTTTCCAAGATGGTGGGTTTAGAAACTCGCGCGTCAGGTCAGTTGAGGTTCAAAACCCTCTACACTAGTGGTACCGTAGTATGGACTCTTTTTATAAATTTCTTGTATTTGATGTTCATTCGCTCTTTTTTAAGTCACGTTGGTGTTTAACTGTAATTTCGTTAGCTAATTAATTCAACAACACATTATACTGTTATATTTTGAATAGATTTAAATGTTTTTTTTATAGAAAAATAATAAAAATGCCGAATAAGACAACGACATTGCAAAACACAAATTATTTATTAATTACGAAGATTTTGCATAATATTTCAAATTAATGTTTAATGTTAGTATTTCGTTGGAAATCCTTTTAGTTTAATAACTTCCTCAATTCTTCTAGGCATGGAGTCCACCAAACCTCACTAATTTCTATATCGTATATCGTGAGTTAATCACGAGGTGAGTATCAAACTTCGCTATATCCATTTCACGTATCGAAATTACTTAAATTCTGTCTGACATACATAAAAAATTAACATTTTTCGAAATTGTATTCCTCCATTTCATTATTTCAAAAACTGAAAAGCAATTGTTTATTTTCGCTAGAGATATAACAGTTTTTTATGGTTTTCTCGAAATCAATGAAAGTTGATATAGCGGATATAGAAATTGAACGACTCAATTATAGAGCAATATAAATTGCCTCCGGTAAATTTTACCCAACCTTGCGCTCGCCGGGTTAACGTCATTTTTGACATGCTTTCAGCTACCAAAAATAATCAATAGACGCGTGAGAACTCCGCTTAACCTTCAACACGGGTTCCCTATGAATAAAGGTAATATTAAAATGACATCACCAATACAAAACACGCGTTATCTCTGACAGCACCATATAAAAAGCGGTCGACCGACGTTCCGTACGAATTTCACACTTCACACCGTATTGACAGGTAGTCGTACTTGAATATTATTACGTATAATATGAAGTGACGTATTGCCGTACAATTCAGAAGCTATTTTTGTAATAATTGTCTCTATATTATTTTATTTAAAAGGTATTTTTTGTAAAAACAAATTGTGTTAAACGTTTGTTTTCATTTAATTCCTCCTAATAACCTCCCAAAAACTGGTCGTAATGTACAGGGCCCGCAGATACTTAAATAGTACACAACTGCTAACCTTGTACAAATCACAAGTACGCCCCACGGTTGAATTTGGCAGCCATCTCTGGTATGGAGCTCCAAAATACCTGAAAAATACCCTCGACTCTGTGCAGAAACGGGCGGTCCGTTTGATAGATTCTCCCATCTTAACAGACGGATTGCAATCTTTAGAGCACAGGCGTCGGGTGGGAATGCTATCCTTGTTCTACCGGTATTACAATGGAAGATGCTCCGAGGAACTAGCATCATTAATCCCTTCGGCACCGGTGCATAGTCTGGAAACACGCCAAACGCATGCCCAACATTTGTACACGGTTGACATTTGTCACATGAGAACGGGTCGTTTCTTTGACTCGTTCTTGTGTTCAACAGCTCGGCTGTGGAATGATTTGCCGGCCTCTGTGTTTCCTCCTTCCTACAACATGGGTCTCTTCAAGACCAATGTTCATTCCTTCCTCTCCTCAAAAAGACCCTCCACACAGCATCCCAGATGACTTAGGCCCTGAGATATTTTAATTTGTTAGGAGTTTAATTATAGGAACTGTATTTTAAATAACTAGCTGACCCGGCGAACTTTATACCGCCTCAGAATCAATAACTGTTGTTTTAGCTTATTAACTGAGTTAAATTCAATTTTTTTTAAGTTAAAAATTACACAATGAAGCAATTATCGATGCGCAAAAGCCGTGTTTTGTTTTTGTCAGTATCAGTAATGGATTTGTGTACGGATTTATATTTTTTGTGAGTTTCTTACTTTTTCACTTACTTACGGGAATTGCGTTTCATTTTCTTTATACGTGTGAGAGAGATTTATTATAACTATTGTATTTTTCCTTTGGAGAGGTGCGGACATGCGTTCACCGTTTGTCTCATTTTCGAATGTTGACATTAGTGTCCCAGAAAGAGGGGCAGCATTATATGTTTAAGAACAAAAGCAAAAAAATCAGCGCATCGACTGCAGCTCTTTCAAAAGATGGGAATTCGTTTCATAAAAAATGTATGGGAAAAAGAATTTTATTTATAATTTTTTTTTCGTTAATTTTTCCTATGTTTTAATAGCCATTCTGCTATTCGGGGTGGAGACAAATCCAACAAATCAAAGATTATAAAAATCGGTCCAGCCGTTCTTGAGTTATATAACTAACCCGGCTTTGTTTTATATATTTTATAAATAATGTAATATCGTTTTTTACACCCTGTCGTTTAGAATTTAAATCTCACCTAGGGCGTATGATACAGGTTTGTGGGAAAAACTAATTGTGGAAATTTGTGAAAACATACATTCAAGGTGTCCGAAAATGTGTAGTATAACGGATTTTTGTGAATCTTTCATGTTTCGAGACAATTTTGTGGAATAACTTTTTTTGATTTTGAGCTTTCGTTTTTGAAAGAATTTAACAGTTCGTTTAAATAATGGTGGATCCAACGATTTAAATAATTGGTCTCCGAATTGAGTTTGGTTAAACTAAATTTTAAAATACCGTTTTTACGACACAGCAGTCCCATCTGCCCCGAACCATTGAAACTGTGGGTTCTCCAATTTTGGTATATATCTACCTTTGTTGTGAGAAGGAATTACATTGGGAGAGAAATTTTACGAGAAAAACAGTGGTCAGAAAGTACCTAGGTATTATAATCTGTTCACTAAACACAGCTAAAACCATTTAAAGTAATGAATCGATTCGGAATAGTTTTCTTTCACTAATAATGATACTATGACTGAGCGTAGCAAAGTACTGTTTTAACTCGATAATTTGGCTTTAAAACTCTTTTTTGTTTGTTGCGTCCCGGTTCCGGTTCAAAATGGTGGCCTTTTTGAATACTACCTTTTTATCCCGCCAAAGTTTGCATGATCGTGGACAGGTACCTACTACGAGCTGTCAAATCAAAATAATCAATATTATGGCACCTATTTGCATGAAAAAAGTTAAAAAAAGAATAATGATTGTCGTTGAGATAATGACATTTCCTCGGACAAATGGTATAATTTCTTATTTGAAACAAAATAAATATTAGCAGTGCATTCATTGTTTACAATATTTTTGCAGGTATTTTAGTAGAATTAGTAAGAATTTTTGATTTTATAGTATTAAATTAAAGAAAAAAAAGAGAGTGTGCAATTCACTCGCGGTAGAAGGGAAAACTTCAGAAAATTAAAGTAAGCAAGATTGGAGACACTACGAAGCACCGCACAAAGAGGAGACCGATTATATTATCTCATTCTCTTGCAGGCTAAATCCTATAGTACAGATTATGTGTTTGTCTCTTTTTAGTGTCCCTTTTTCGTTTCATCGAGTTTCAAATCACAAACGTGCTAAAGAAGTTTTCATTTCAAAATTAGAAACATTTTTTGGACGGAGAGTCTACTTACTGTTCATAGTGTCCACAGAACTTCTAATAGTATCTTTGAAATTGGTTGTCGACAGCGTGGCCGTGACCAAAAAAACTTGTTTCATTGTGATAAATTCGCCAAACTGTATTAATTTTACGATATTTTGTGAAGTTTAGTCAATTAAAACGTTGATAAGATTTGTATCTCGGACAATTTTATAGACAGACAATAATATATTTAAGCCATCCATCATTATGTATCTCTGCAATGCGCCTGAGACTAGCGTCCAATAATTTTAGAGGGCATTTCATTTTTTCATATTGTATATGTACACGTCATAACCTCTCACCCGGTTCCGAACGTCTTTGTGCAGTGAACAATGGAAATCGTCTCATGAAAATCGTTGTGCCTCCCTTACTATGGTTAGAAATATGATCTAAACTGTTTTAGAAAGAGAAAATACCACGCTTTATTTTCAAATGTAAGAGTTAACAGCAACATAATTATAATTTACACCTTTATGAAATCAAAGTTTCCGACCGCAATTTAAAAAAAAAACGTGTACGCTTTAGACCACACGACTAAGGTAAAACTTCTTTAGCTTCATCTATTATTACAGACAATAGGCCTGCACTGTGTCTTAGATGTATTAAACGTAACTGGCTATGAGAAAAAGAGAGAAAGAAAATGTGTTCTCGCACCTCTTTCTTCTGCCTTTACAGTAATATACACGTAACTTTCTCTCTTTCTATCTTAACTAACTTATATCTCCCTCTCAACTTTCGTTCGCCTCGTCCGATCACCCTTTTCGTAACGCTCTCATCACGCATTCAGCAGCTTACTCCCCAAGTTAAGCGTGCGTAAAGGCCCGACTGTTCGCCTCGCTCGATCACACTTTTCATAACGATCTCGTTACGCATTCACCAGCTTACTCCTCAAGTTAAACGTGCGTAAAGGTCCGACCGTTCACCTCGCCCAATCACACGTTTCATAACGCCCTCGTCACGCATTCACCAGCTTACTCCCCAAGTTAAACGTGCGTAAAGGTCCGACCGTTCGCCTCGCCCGATCACACGCTTCATAACGCCCTCGTCACGCATTCACCAGCTTACTCAGCAAGTTAAGCGTGCGTAAAGGTCCGACCGTTCGCCTCGCCCGATCACACTTTTCATAACGCTCTCGTCATGAATTCACCTGCTTACTCCCCAAGTTAAGCGTGCGTAAAGACCCGAACGTTCGCCTCGCTTGATCACACTTTTCATAACGCCCTCGTCACGAATTCACCTGCTTTCTCCACAAGTTAAGCGTGCGTAAAGGCCCGACCGTTCGCCTCGCCCGATCACACGTTTCATAACGCCCTCGTCACGAATTCACCTGCTTACTCCCCAAGTTAAGCGTGCGTAAAGGCCCGACCGTTCGCCTCGCCCGATCACACTTTTCAAAACGCTCTCGTCACGCATTCACCAGCTTACTCCCCAAGTCAAGCGTGCGTAAAGGTCCGACCGTTCGCCTCGCCCGATCACATTTTTCGTAACGCTCTCGTCACGAAATCACCTGCATACTCCCCAAGTTAAGCGTGCGTAAAGGCCCGACCGTTCGCCTCGCCCGATCACACTTTTCATAACGCTCTCGTCACGCATTCACCAGCTTACTCCCCAAGTCAAGCGTGCGTAAAGGCCCGACCGTTCGCCTCGCCTGATCACACTTTTCATAACGCTCTCGTCACGAATTAACCTGCTTACTCCCCAAGTTAAGCGTGCGTAAAGAAATTTTACTCCAAAAAAGTTTTTTTGGCTCTCCTGAACATTTACCTTTTTGGACTTGCGTCCGTATGCTTTTTGGGTACAGATATATATCTTTTTAATTATTTGCTTCATTTGTTCAGTAAACCAACCAAACAATAAATTTTGGTACTACAGTATCCGATTAATATCTACTCTTCATCATTATTTTTCCCTTTTCATCGTGTTCATTTAGCATCGTCGATTGCATCATGTTGATTGCATCTGATCTTGAAACATTGATTATGCAGACATAACCCAGACTGACTTATTCGGATATAACTAGTTGTGGGTTATGCATGATATATTATTACGTGGGAAGCAAACCAGTTTCCTTCTATTTATATAAATAACTAATACCATTGTTTATTCTTTGGAAAGAATTCGGCCATTACCACTGGAGCGTTTTTGGCCATATTTTGGCCAGTTTGCAAACACCCTCGAGTGTTCGCTGGCCAAAATGTGGTCAATCTGAAAAGATATCTTAACACATTTAATAGAATTATTTCAAAATTTCCCGTGTTTTGAATAATTCGTTTAATCGCAAAGATAACTTAGTAATTTTACTTTGTAACGAGAGGTATTTCGCATCTCTTTTCGATTATTGAAATATAATTATTTAATTTTTTTGATTTTATAATTAGTTTTGAATCCTACTAATATTATCAAGGCGAAAGTTTGTATGGATGTATGTTTGTTACTCTTTCACGCGAAAACTACTGAGTGGATGTTAATAAAACTTTACAATAATATAGCTCATACATCAGAATAGGCTATAGGCTATAGCTTAGAGCTCTGGCATTATGAAATTTATATACAAAAATTACAATAGGTGGCACGTGAGCTGTTTGAAAAATGAATGTAGCGGGTATGGAGGGGGGTCCGGGGGGGACAGGATGGGGGCAGGTGGGGGCAGGGCGGAGGGGGGAAAGGGGGGATGGGGAAGAAGGGCGGAGGGTGGAGGGGGAGGGGGAGGGGTGAGGGGTATTTTTGGGGGAAGGGGGTGGGGGGGAGGTTTGAGAGGGGTCGGGGGAGAGAAGTAGGCGTGGATTGGAGTGGGGATAGGGAAGGTAGAGGAGGCGCTGTGGGTACCCCCCTAATACTATGCGAGCGAAGCCGGGGGCAAAAGCAAGTATATAACATATTGATAATGTGTTTACATGTTAAAAAAATGTATATTCGAATTTTAATTTATATCTGTGCTAATCAATTAGGCTAGGCCATAGACAATAAATAAAAGTCACAGTATTTAAAATTCTCCAAAAAGGTGTGTGTACGGCTATTTATATATAGCTAGTACGCAGAATTCATGCACTTATAAATTAAATGATATTTTTTTTTATATTTTCTTTATGAATCTTAAAAATTTTGGGATAAATGGTTACATATAGTCCTGATACTAGGTTCATTGATTTTCATATTCCCACGAGAACCAATCGTTCTAAAATCCTGTTTAAATGCAACAATAATAGGACTGAGTACACGAAACACTCGCTTGTACCTAGGTTACATGATGTTAGTAATATGTAGATATGCAGATATGGCAGATCTATTTAACTGCACGGAATTTTTTTTTTTTTTTTTTTTTTTTTTTTTTTTTTTTTTTTTTTTTTTTTTTTTTTTTTACAGTGAATACCGCACAAGATTCTCAACTGCTCCCGTCTGGAGCCAGTGAGACTATGGCATCCCCAATTGGGGTATGTTGTGAGGCTGAAGGTAGTGGGGAGGGGAAGGAGGTGGGGAAGAGGAAGGTTGGGAAGTACCTGGCTATTCAGATCTGGTCACTAAACACGGCTAAAGCCATTTTCAAGCAACGTTTCAATTCTGAATGGTGGTCTTACACCAGGGCGATACTAATAGTATCTTCCACTCTGGAACATGCCGCAAATATACTATATATTATTTTAAATGAATTAATTGTGAAATAACACAAATTAATCAAATAAAATTTATTTGCGCATGCCGGGTTCGAACCCGCGACCTCCGGAATGTGAGTCAAGAGTCTTAGCCACTGGACTACGGAGGTCGTCAAAGGTACAAGAGAGCCATGCCATCAAATCTTTTCAATCAATATTATTTATATTTGTATCTACTATAGATTTTTGTATGTAATTGTCTCACTGGTGTCATTTCTCATTCAAATGCAACAATTATCTGTTATACTCTTTTTTTATTATTATTTATGATTTTGTGACATTAATCAGTACTTATGGTATATGTATACTGTTTCATAACGCTGATGGATTTCATTCGTTTTGTGCTCCGATTGTCATACGGGATCGGAGGAATCCAGATTTTTGGAATTCCGCACAATAAGGGTGCCTAACTACATGGTAGACAGGTGTCAAGTACCGCTTTATCGTCAGTCCGTTAGTCCGTTGCTAACCACCATCGTATCGTGACATTTCGCTCTACGCCGAAGTGTTATTTATCCTATCGTTACATAAAGGGTAAATCATATCGTATTATATCGTATGCTTTGTGTGAACTTCTTACGTAAATCTTATCGTGACTCAAACTTTATCGCAGTTCTAATAATCGAATAGAACAATCTTATCGAGCGCTTATGGACACATCTGTGACTGTCACCAAACGGAAACCAAGCCAGAAGACACAACAGCAGTGAGTACCTTTTAATTATGAATTACCTTTCTTGTTTATTGATCGGGCATAATTTCACATCGAAATCCATAAGCGTCTTAGCAACGAGTAGCCGCAAGGTTATTTCTAAACCCCCGTGCATAGTCATGATTCATATACCGTTGAAATTAAATAAATAAATACGGGTTTCAACGGCTCTCTTACACTATAAGCAGTTTTTGTGTCACTTTATTTGAATTCGGAGGCCTTAATTTTTGGATGAGGGCGGGAAATGTCTGAACCGAAGCTTAAAAGTTACCGAGCGCTCAACTTTAACTAGATTATATAGCGGTAGGCTCCAATGGATAAAATTGTACTCTAATGTCTTTCTTATACGGTTATCGGAAGTTATTATTACGCTTAACGTCTGCGGTCTGAATGGTTGAAATTTAAGAATCCGGCTGAGAATGCAACTCTGATGCCACGCCATACGCAAAACAATCTTTGTACTTGAAGTTACCTCAAAAGCAACTTTTGTAATTCGGTTTCGAATTCGAGAATTCGTCAAAGGATGGCGCCACTTACGTAAGCAGATCGCAAGAGGACGTGCCTCTGGCAGGTATAAGTTCTACGGATTTGTAAATTTGAGTATCTCTCCACGTATGGAAAGATTGACGGTAATACTTAAAGTTATGAATAAAAGTATCATGTAGCTATATGTTACATATAAGGTCATTACCTGTCGCGGTTACTATGTCCCGGTGAAACTGACTAGCTGTCACTGGATCACAGTGGATCCGAGGAATCGGCTATTTTTGAAACCAGTTCCTACCGGATTTATAAAATGGTCGCCAACATTCAAATTGGGCGAAGCCGAACCAAAAGCCGCCTGCAAGGCCAGGACCTGCGGAGCGGGTTTTTAACTGCTAATAATAATTATTAACTTTTTTGAAATAAAAAAAATTCTAGAAACTTTTTTTCTTACCACAATGGTATAACTAAACAACAGTTGGTACCTAAAACAATTGGTACTTACTATACAATGTTCGAGTACCTACCCTTTCCTATCCCAATTAGATAAACTGGGATCTCATGAAGCGTGAAAATGAATGTGTGCCGAATGTTTGAATGTGTTGCATGTTTCGTCTTTTTGATAATATTATATTTTAATACGATGTCTTCTAATAATCTATATTAAAATCACGTTCACTACTGTGGGTAAATCTCTCTTCATCATGTGCATGTTTTAATTATTCATAACCAAGATAAATATTGCTTATCTCTGCAATTAAAATTACACATACATCGATAGTGCATTTAAGACGATTACGGATTATTTATGCATTCTTAACCTCAACGTCTAACCGGCTCACAGAATGTTATGTATTTATGTTCGAAATAAATATATAATAATATGCATTGGAATGGAATTTGGAATATTACCATTGTTTACTTTGTGTTATAGTACCTAAACAAGGTGTTATTAACGCACTGAGTTAACACTTTACTCATACGTCCTATGCTGTTGCTGAAAAAAAGTGTCCAGGTATTTTGATTGATTTGCTGAAAGCTTTCAATAGCATTTTACAGAGAAAATTAGTTAACAAATTGAAAGATATTGGTATTGTCAGTAAGGTTACGGGTTGGTTGCTAGGTTATCTAACGCTTAGATATCAACATGATTATTAAATTAAATAACTCATTGAGATTTCAGAATTTGGAATCCCCCAGGGAACTGCCATAGTACCAATTTTGTTTTTATGTTAATTAATTTAGCACTACATGGTAAGCGTATATCTTTCGCTGATAATACCGCAATAATACTTGAGAATAGTACGTGGAATGAGCTTAATAATGCAGCCTTTATGATGAAAATATAAACTTCTAAACACTTCTATTCCTTATTATGGTATTTTTTATGACAGTCGTATTATACAAGTAGTTACATGTCATATTATATGACTTAGTACTTACTTACCTGCTACGTAATTTGTATTAATCCACAAATCAAAAACAAAGTTGAAAGCTCACTAACACGGTAGCTATTGACTATTGGTAAAATATGTCGGGGACCCCCGAATCAAATATCTGATTCGGGTCTTTCCAAGAGTTATAAAAAAAGAAAGTATGGTGAATGAATGCGAATGAACTCAGAAGTATGTACCATGACAGGGTTGTGTGGTAATTGTGTTTGTACGAATTAAATCTTACGAACCCGTACACAGCATAGATACAATACGTAATTTAGTTGTTAGTTTTTGAAAGGTCTTTTTTGAGAGTTTATCTTACAAGACTTTCACAGCCTGTGACATTTGTAAACCGTATTTTCTTTTATTTTTGCAAGTAAACAACAATTAATACATTAAGGTTGGTAATTTAAAATTAACTTAAACATAATATTATGTAATTATTAATTTTCCATTCACGTTATACCTGGCGAAGTAATTGCTAGTTTTGAAATATGTTGATTATTTTGATGGAATAATAGCCATAAACTGAATTTGCGATTATTGAAGAAAACAAAAAAAATATAATTATAAATTGAACTACTAAAACAGATAGAACTATTATATTAGATTTGTCAAAGAATTTATATACCTATAAAAATTCAAAAATCAGTCATTTTAAATACACGTAGAATAACAAAAGGTTTTTTAAATATTTATATTGAGGGATCAGTAGGATTTATAGGTCCAATTAGGAGTTCCACCGAGCCGAACCCTCTGATATGAAAATATCTTGAGTCGATGAATTATTTTCCCATTTGGTCTCTTTGACATGTTGTTCTTGTAATATTTTGTATTTATTATATTTACAAGATAGTGCAATTGCATGACGTGGATTGACTAGGTGACCATTTGTGGAAAAGTGCGTGAAAGGGTTAAGTTTTTCCTGCGGGAACGATTTAACCCGGACATAAAATCTGAAGCGTATGTTCTTTTCGTATAAACTTACTATTATATTCAACTAGCTGGTTCCCGGCATGCGTTGCGATACCATTTAATAAAGATATTGTATCTCTCTGCGTGTCCTTTACCATTCTTCCCGTTCCCCTTCGTCCCGTACCACTCCGCTCCCCCCCTTCCCCCGATTTCCCCTCTCCCCTCACAGGATCCCCTCCCCACTCCAGTCTCCCCTCTCCTCAATCCCCTTTCCCGTATTCCATATATTCAGTCCCGGTACGTTCAGTTTTCAAATAGCTCGCTTGCCACCTATTTTTATATAAATTTCATTTCCAGAGCTTACCAGTAGTTTTAGACAAACCCTGTCCTGACAATAACGAACACAAAAAAAAGAATTATCCAATTTGATTCATTTATATTTATATATAAATCTATCTTTATATAATACTAGCAGACCCGGCCACACGTTGCTGTGGCTAACGAAACACAATGCCATTACCCAACCTTTATAAAAATCACACCACCCGCTTGCCAACTGCCCGCTGCCTGAATTGAATGAAGAAATTCAAATAATTTCTCGACTTCTCTGTACTATAATAAGCATGTTTTTATACATATAAACCTTCCTCCTGAATCACTCTATCTATTGGTGAAAACCGCATGGGTATCCGTTGAGTTTAAAAGATCTATGCGCACATACATTTTGAGCGACTTCATCAAATAAAATAATTCAAATCAAATACCTACTTACTCTTGGGCATCTATTTTCCAATTTCTTCCGTAGAACGAATTTCAAAAGTGACTATAGTACGGCCCGCCAGCCGTTTTAAATCGCACAAAAATATGTTTTCTTTGAATTTCTCAGCTTTTCTCTAATATAATTTACATGTATTATACATGTAAACATTCCTCTTCTATCACTCTATCTATTCGTGAAAACCGTATGAAAATCCGTTGTGTCGTTTAAAAGATTAACGCGCACATACATTTTGAGCGACTTCATTTTATACTATGTAATGATAAAGAGAGATTTTGAATAGCACAAAATTACTCTTTTTAGATCCGTCAATGAATTCAAAATAAACTATCAAGTCTCACACTAAAAACCAATAACAATTAGATATATGAATAATAATTATTATTTTCAATAATAATTATTTTTGTATATGAATACAAAAGAATAATATTTTTAATTCACTAGCAGTCGGTATTTAACAAGTGTCGCTACTTGCGATACGTTTTTGTTATGACGACAATTTTATTTTTTCAATTTGTTATCGTCGATGGAAATATACTTGTTTTTGTTATTATTCTAGCGATGTTACTTTGTGTTGGTCCGGCAGAACTAAACTGTTATCATCTTGTCTGATTGGTTTTGATGCTAATTGCTCCAACTTTGCCATTGGCATGAATAGCAGACTGGGATCGCCTTATGTAATACCAGCATTTAGAATTGAAACGTTGCTTGAAACGGCTTTAACCGTATTTGGTGATTGCCTTCCTCGTCCCCATAATTTTCCCACCCCTTTTTTACATTATCTCCACACGGGAGGCCACGAGGAAGACAATTTCCTTCGGGGTCTTTGTCATCTTTGGGATGCTGTGTAGATTGTCTTTTTAGGGAAAGCAAGGAGAAGAAGTTTTGTCAAGGAAAAATTTACGAGGGGTGTGCAGGAATCTGGGGGTCAGGAGTGACGAACGTGTAAATCCATTCCTCCCACCGCGGTGCAAGGCGATCAGTCGATTGAGTCTGGCTGAAGAGATCAAAAGATCTCCCTCAACCAGTCCTTTCCGATCCAGCCTACCACGCAGTAGATGAGCAAACGCACCCGCCACCAAGAACATAATCTCATTTTAAAAATAAATCATTTATATCAAGACATTAGTGATTAATAAAATAGAAATGATACCATATGGCAAAATCCAAAAGTACTTGTAAAAGAAGTACAATTGACAGTAAGTACTTGCTGACAAATAAAAATAATGCAATTTATTGGTCTATCAATAGATTTTACTGCATCATCAGTAGTAGTTTTACAGACATTAACAGATCGTCAACATTATTTTATACACCGCAATTTATTATATACATCACCATTTATTGGATAAGCAACACCTTTGCCATAAATCACCCCAAGTGATTCGCTACTTTTGGTGTCTTAGGTGACGTGTGTTCAAGTCAAGCGGTGAAGGCATCTGCTCATCAGCCTCGTGGCGAGGAGGGGTCGGTTCAGGGAGACCCTTTGGCCTTTGCAGCTGCTCTCCCTTGATCGCAATTGCACCGCCGTTAGAGGAATGGTTTCATACATCCGTCACTGCTGAAAAAGTTGACCGATTCATACCCATTCCTTAGAGCTTACTTTTAAAAAGACCTTCCACACAGCGTCCTCTAAGTAGGATATCTTGACCTTTAGAGAAATTATTTTTCTCTTGGTCTCCTGTGTGAAGCTAATGTAAAAACAATAATAATAATAATACCCATCGCTGGAATCGCTTCAGAAATATATGAATATCTATTTTGTGGAAGATTATCCAAAGTATTTTCATTGATATGATGACGCACCCTGGTCTATTCCGATTCCCCTTGATAGAATAATGCGTCACTGGAATCTTGCAAGTCATTAATTCAAAATACTGCTTTGTCGATAATCTATTTCGTTATTACTTACTGCCAAGGCCTACGTTTCTATGCCGTGACCATTGTTTATACTGGAAGTCGGAAACTCAAACCTTGAATGACCTATAGGTATTTAAAAAATATTAAAATAAATAATATGATGAATGGAATGATGCATTTAAATCAATTTCTTCTCGGAAATTATATTTCAATTTCCAATAAAATATTTGTTAACCACTGGAGCGCTTTTTGCCAAAATATGGCACTATTTAAAATACATCGGTTTGCTCTGCTGCCAATTTTGGCAAATTTTCCCTTATTTGGAAGTAATTAAGTAGAAGTTTACGATTACATAATATTTTTTTTATAAATCCTACGAATATGTGATACTTAATCGACAAAAGATAAGTGAATTCATTGGCTATACAGAGTGTCCGGTGGTAAAGTGCACTAACTTCGGGAGGTGATTCTACATGATAGTATAAGTAAAAAAATAAATTTTTTTTTCGAAATTGCAACTTTTAGTGTTAGTTTTGTGGTAAAAAGATAAAATTTGATCGGCGTGTGCGGCCAGCTTTATTATTTTCTGATGTTACGATACAGGCCAATCACAACCATTCAATGTTGCCACAATCGTGCCCGGCAGGCTCTCAGCAAGTAAGATTGTACCTCACACTAAGGATTTTTAGTAGGTACGTCTTTTTGTATGGAAAAGTGTTGGAATTTCGGAAAAGTTGTTAATTTTTTTTTCTAACAGCATCATGTAGAATCACCTCCCGAAGTTAATGCACTTTACCACCGGACACCCCGTATAGAACTATTATCAGTTTGTATGCCCCCATTTTGAAGTTCAAAGATTTTTTAATGTGGGCGGAAAATATTTTAAAAATAATAATTTTTAAAGAAAATAATTTTTCCTTTATTTTGAACATCAAGTACGGGTTCAAGTGTCAAAAAAAGTTGGAAGATGGGATGGGATGAGTTTTTCAAAATCCCATGTAGACAGTGACCTATTGTCTATAATCCTGTAACACAACGAGCAGTATTAAGGGTCATGCTAAAAATATCTCACATTTCACTAAAGCACTGTGTAAAGAATGCCAACTCCTCATTGTATGAAATACTGTGGAGACTGTCCCAACAAATCATAAATGCAGTACTTGAAGCGCAACAACCGGTCTTTTGCAAGTACCGTCCACTCGTACTGCCTTCAGACAGAGACCCCGTGCTTTCTTTGGTCCCTTCTCATACAATAGGCCAGATCGTCATGTAAAAACACCTTGTAGTCGCAGAAAGATTGTCTGTGAATCAATTTGACAGTAAATAATGTTGACTATTGTGTACATTTGTTACAGTTGCAACTTGCAACCCATTTTTAGTTGTAACGCGTTTTCTCTGGTATAAACTAGTTTTCAAAATTCCTTTGTTACAACTAGAATTACCTGCTGTTCAAAAATGAATATCATTGAACACTAGTTATAAGGGAACGTACCCATACTACGTGACCTGTTTAGGCAGGGGGGGGAGTCTTCAAAATACCACGCTTGGTACAAATGAGCGGCGGATTGCTTAGGTTTTTGGTCACCGGGAGGGGGGGGTTAAAAATTGCAAAAAGTTGGTCACGTAATATGGGTACGTTCCCTAACTATACAAAACGCGTTTTCTCGAAATGATTCAGTTAAAACTGTTTCAACCGTCGTCAAAATTCATCGTGCTTTATGTGATTGGTCTACTTTTTTAATTTACTTCATTTCATTTTATATTTGTTTTTATTAAGCTGTTTTTATATGTTAGGTTAGCTTAGGTTAGGTTATTACTTCTTAAACTTATTTTATTCATTTTACATTTGTTTTTATTAAGCTGTTTTTAATTAACAGTCATTACATATTTTAATAAACAGTATCTGTACTTTCAATCCCCAACAAGTTTCACTAATACTAGTATTAACTAAGGTTCAATGTTAGAACTAGTTTTATCTAAAATTTCAATGTTTAAAGTCGAAAATTCTAGTTACAACTAGAATATTTCAGTTTTAACGAAGAGAAGTCTGGGTTCGAATCCCAGTTGCGACCATTGTCTTTTTTCTGTTTTCTGTGTCTTGTTCTCTTTCATATTTTCATTTAGATTATTATTGTTTTCTTCTTCTTCAATGATATATTACGTTGATGGGAATAACCTTTAAATGTCATAAAAGAGAGTTTTTCTTCTAAATAATTAATTATTTTAAATCATTAGATATAAAATAACGCATTTTTTTTAACCCGCATTTTCTTTATTTTATATTTTTTACCTTATACTAAATGGACTATTTGCTAAAACACAGCCGGAGCTATCGTGGCAAATAGCGACGATCATTAAATGTGATAAAAGAATTACATTTTGGTAAATATAATTGCATCAGAATAGGTTACATCAAGTGAACGAAAGCTGAAAAATTACATGGTAATCGAACCTTCCCGAAGCTTTTGAAACTTAAATACGCATTGAAAGGTCAACAGTGCAACAAAACTAATTATGGTTTATGACTCATTTGATTAATGACAGCACTGGATCATGCCACTAGTAGCAGTTATCATCGATTGAGTGCATGAGTGCAAGAAATGTTTACGATATTAAGTTTGCAGCCAATACAAATGTATATAATTATTTCCGTATTTACTGCATTACCACGAATCGATTTCTGCTCACATGAATGTGAACTAATGTGCAGTTGGTATAGACCAAGTTATCAGTGCACTTAGACTTCCAAAAAATACTCTTAAAATCGCTGTTTTCAAATGTCAATTTTATAACTTAAATTAGAGCGATTTACTTGTTTTTTATTTTCATAAAATAGTGCTTGTTAAGATTTCAGGTACTATTTGGTAATATTTGTGATTGTCACCCTAATGGTTGTGGCAACATTTTTTTGTGTTGGCAATTGCCAGAGCGATTTCGTATTGCCACGGTTTTTTTAATTCCTTTTTCTCTTGTTACCATCCGTCTTGGGCGGGTCGTTTTTGGCAAAACGTCTGCTGCCAGGTTTTCACTTCATGTGGGTTATAAAACCGCGGAGAGAGATAGCATCATTGGGCTCACCGTACGGGTATGCGTAGGGTAGGCGTACCCTACGGGTCTTTTATTGTTTCAATAAAGACCAATTATTCAAGAGCTGGAGTTATTATTGAAGAGTTACTCCAGCCACACTTCCCTTTGGAATCTGGTGTTACCACGCCGGATTGCTCTGTCAGGAGAGCGGAAGTTGAGATCCTGAACAGTGCTATTTAAATTAAACTATAACATCAATGTATTTTTCATTAATTTATTTATTTTTGTGCTCTTACAAACAGTTTACATGTAAACAGATGATAAGTGTATGATTACAAAAATATTTCTATTATAAAACATGGCAGTAGAGTGTAAAATAATCAGTTCTTCTCAAGTTGGTTCTTCATTGGTTCTGAACTCTACTCCAATTTCCATGGTCGACTAGGCTCCTCCACTCCTGCCTGCGCGGATCTACCCTTCCTGGAGATCTGCATACCAGACGCCAGCAGTTCAACGCATTGGTGACCCTCCTCTGCTTCTTCTGCCTTTACAGAGTTATGAGTTTCTCCAAGTTGGAGTCCACAGTTTGGCGAGCAACGTTTCCAAAGTATCTTCAGATATGTTGTAAGCAGACAGTCAAATAAAAAAATATCGAAGGAAACTGTGAATTTTAATAATTACTATTTAGCAATAAATCGAAATTATTAAAATTCACATTACATTTATTATGAAATACATCTATAATATAAAAATGAATCGCTGAATGTGTTGCTAAGCGCAAATCTCGAGAGCAGCTGAACCGATTTCGCTAATTCTTTTTTTAGAATGTTTCTTGAAGTACGAGGATGGTTCTTACGGAGAGAAAAAATAAGAAAATTGCGCAGAAAATTGAATGATTTCAGAAAACATCGCACGTCTGACAGTTCACATGTTTGAGAATGACATTTTGCAAAACAATGATTGTTAAATCAGGCTTCTATTTTTGAAAATCTTTAAGTTGATAAATTTATTTAAAGTAGGTACTCCCCTAATAGTTGGAATTGAAACAAGAATTTTAGATATTTTAAATAGGTACCTATGTTAGGTACCAAATTTAATATGCATGAAAAATGGTAATTTGAATAAAAATTGTAAAAGGTGGCACGCGGGCTGTTTAAAAAAATATATAGGGACCTGGGAGGGGGGAGCGGGACCTGGGAGGGGGAAGGGGAACGTAGGAGAAGAAGGGAAGCGGAAGGAAAACGGGACGAATGGGAAAGGACACTCAGGGAGAAACAATTTATTTATTAAATGGCATAGCAACGCATGCCGGGACCAGCTAGTTTTTTATAAAGTGATTTGCAATTTTATTATAAGTCTACTCAAGCGAAACGATAGAACAAGCTTAAATTTATCAAAGGCAATTTTTTGGTGTTCATAATATGAACCTATTGGTGGTGAAGATTTATAGAAAATGATGGTTTCACATTAAGCTTTGCTTTAACCATGACTTTTTGTGATGTATTTACAAGGGCTGTTCGTAAAATAAGGTCTCCAAGGCGGTCGCGAGAAATCATTTTATGCACAATCCTGCAACACTGGCATGTAGCCTGGTTTCCTCTTGTCAAATCGCCACCACTTTGCACCCTCTTGACGCTTAGTCTTGGCGTGCCAGCCATTCGCGATGGAGCTTCCACTTTGTCAAAATCTTGTCAATAGTGGTCTTACTGACATCCGGGATCATATCGCAGAGATCCCGAACCGTCACACGTCGATTTGCAATCATTGTTTTTTCCACTTCGGCAATTTTTTCTTCTGAAAGGGATGGCCGTCCATCACGCTTTTAAATTCTCTGCACCATTTTCGAACGTTTTCGCACTCATACACTGTTTTCTGTATACTTCAAGTAGCTGAGAATGAATTTGTACCGGGGTTTTGTTCTTCGCACAAAAAACTAATTATAGAGCGTAATTCACACCTGGCGGGTGCGGCGAGCGGAAGCCTCATCGCGAACGGTTGCCACGCCGAGACTAAGTGTCGCAGAGAGTATAGCATTGTGGGGATTTGGGGAGGGAAACCAGGCTACAAGCCAGTTTTCCCGGATCTCGTGTAAAATTGAACCTCGCGACCGCAGCACCTTGGAAATCTTATTTTACGGACAGCCCTCGTATTTGAACCTGAATTTTATGAGGAACTCGGTCTTCGATGTAACTCGTTTCAGAGGCGTGATGCTTGTCCGAAATAAAGTATGCAAGATTTCGACACTTGGTAGAACAGATTGTGAAAATTTACCTCATGTAAGTTGGTAAGTTAATATAATGATTACAAATTTTAATTTTAAAACCTCCTTAAATTATGTGGCAAAGTCGGAAGCCTTCACAAGCAGCGATTCTTGTCATTATGAAAAGGTTCTACTTCTTTATTATAATTCTGTCTCGTATCCTTTGATCTTTTATTTCCATGAAATTCCTACACAGCGTCTCAGAGATTAAACAGATTCACTCAGATCCCACATCATATAAAAGAGTACCTTTTTTTCAATTCTGGTTTTCTTCTCGAAGTTGCTCGAGTACTAAGTTAACTGTAATGTTTTATATAAATCGTTCCACGCTGTCCTCAAAGTAACTTTAATTTAATAAGTAGGGAGGTACATTAACCAAAATTTATTATTATGGTTTTCCCTTTCTCTTCAGCCTTGTAAAATATTTCAAGGCAATCTTCGTAAGGGTAGATATAATTGTTTTTATATGAATTTAATGGATATGGTATAATTTACATCGTAGGTTGGCTGTATTTTTTTATTGTTTTTCAAGGTACAATCCCGTTAACCCGAAATAAAGCAGTTTGTCAAAATATTTGTTTGAATTTTCAATTACAATTTAAACATACATACATTATATTATTACAATAACTGTACAGATTGCCACAATTAACACACATGAATTAATATAAGCCATCTCTATTTAATAGCCATTGTTTCAGCATTTATCTCAGTCTATTTGTAGAATCGCAATTTTTTAAATTACTTGGTAACATGTTAAATATTTTTGGCACGTTATATTCCAGGGTTCGCCGTTCGTAGTTATATTTTGGAACAAGCATTCCTTCATTCTTTGTGAACCTTGTATTACGTTCATGTTCTACTTTCCTCTTATAATCAGACTCAAATATATGCTGAATTAATATTTTGTACCATAATAAGGCCTGCACCGGTAATATTGTTCAATTCCGATACAACAATGATATGTTTCGACTTTGTGAAAAAAATATGTTTATGAACTAATAATTTATCCATAGCATTTTGTACGGATTGTAGGTAGTTTAAATTAGTTTTGCAGGAGGGTCCCCAAGTGGTTATTCTGTACCGTAAAGTTGATTCTGCTAGTGATAAGTAAATGATTTTTAAAATATTCACCGGAACGAAATATTTTATTTTGTAGAGCCTACCCACTATCGCCCTCAGTCTCGTACAAATTTTGTTTATTTGTATATCCCATTTGAAATTACAATCAACAGTCACTAAGGGCATTATTCACCGTGTAAACGGCACCTTGAAAACCTCATTGGAAGTGCACTCGGGCCACACGTTCTTACATAAGATTGCCTAAGGATTATCAGTAGGTAATCTTGAATTTTTGGTGTGTTTACCGCACAAGAATCCCAAAACCTCTCAACTATCCAAAGCTAGTTTGACTATGGCTTCCTTAAACTGGGGTATGTTGTGAGGCTGAAGGGAGGAGGCATGTGAAGTAAATGGGGAAGAGGAATGTAGGAAGGTACCTGGCTATTCAGAACTTTGTTCCTTAAGAGAAGTATTAAAGGACTTAGGTATTTGATTTCTGACATTATTCAGAGTAAAAATGTTAAAGAAATTTTGGTCTCCGAAAACTTAAAAAAAAATTAAATAATAAAAAAAACAACTTGTACCTATTAGACAGTTAAGGTCGGGGTGAGGGATTGGATGGTTAGTCGGCTGAGTGACTAGTGATGACATGTGAAGAAAAAAAATGTTCGTTGAAAAAAAACATAAAAAATTCACCGGAGACTTTAAAACTGAAAAATGTATGAAGAAAAACATAAATACCTTGTCATTTTTAATACTGCAATTCCCTTGGATGATGTGATCAACGATTCTTATTTACGATATGAAGTGTGTACGCAGTGCAGTCAACGCATGAAAAAATCAATGTTGCTAGGAAGGATTCACTAAATTATTTATAAAAACCGCAAATAAAGTTCAGATTTCACGTCATTTTAAAATAACTCTGGTTGAGAAAGGATTTTAACACCACACAATATCCTCAACGCTAGGAGTTCACTTGTGTTGTGGAGGACATTATGTGAGGGTAAGTTAGATTTTTAATGAACAAAAATTTTAACAAAACAAAAAAACGACTTTAAAAAAATGCACTAAAAAGTAAAAAAATAATTTCGTATTCTTCTACAACTTCATAATCAACACTTTTTCTAATCATCAATATGTAGGTACGATTGTTACTTTTGTAGTTGGTGTCAGTCAAGGTAGGTTTGTAACTACATGCATTATAGGTGAGATGTGCTCGTGTCGCACAAGCGACTTGCTGACACCGACTCCAAAAATAACAATCGTACCTACATATTGATGATTAGAAAAAGTAAGTTGATTATGAAGTTGTAGAAGAATACGAAATTATTTTTTTACTTTTTAGTGCATTTTATGAAGTCTTTTTTTGTGTTGTTAAAATTTTTGTTTATTTTTTGATTTTTTGTGAATCTGAAGTACACTTACTAATTTTTCTGAATATGGGTAAACCTACTAAATGTGCTGCTCATATGAGACAGACATAATTTGACCATAATGACGTTAGGGTCAAATTAAGAGATTCGGCCGAGTTTCATTAATTTGTCATGGATCCGATAATCAGAACGTAACCAAATTCTCATCAAATTACCCTTGAAGTACATCCTTTCCAATAAAAAAAGAATCATCGAAATCGGTTGGCGTGATATTGAGTTATTCGTCCATTTGTCGCGCACATACTTATGCAAATTTAAGACTTATATGGTTTTCTCATGGATGCTATTGTCGGAACTGGACCAAATTAAAATGGAACCACACGGAAAGCATCAACTTTCAAATAAAAAAAGAATCATCAATATCGGTTCACCCAGTCAAAAGTTCTGAGATAACAAACATAAAAAAAAATTTAAAAAATACAGTCGAATTGAGAACCTCCTCCTTTTTGAAGTCGTTTAAAAAGGAAGATTATTTAACGGGAATATACTATTTAATATGCCACAGTGTTATAATGTTTAATGCTAAGTTTCAATTCTAAATGTTTTCCTTTCACCGGGGTGACCATGAGAGTACTTACCATTATTTATCGCTTCTTATAACGCGATCTAAAAGTTGTACATAGTTTCCTTCTTTTAATGTTTTGTAAAAGTTTCGCAATAAATTCCCATCAATAATAAAAACCCAATTTACGAGTATCTTGTATGCTTTTCCCATTCATTAGTCTGTCAATATGTCTTCAGCAGATACCTCTTAATCCACGAAGATTCTATTTTCCATTCCAGCATTTCTCTCTTAAGAAATACTTACAAATACTTCTTTATAATAAAGTATTTTTTCTTTTATGGATCTTTTAAAAGGGCACAAATTGACCCACAGCTGTTAGCGAGATTCTTCAAACTGTTCGTTTAACATCAAAGAATCCAGCAAAAAGGGATTTCAAAGATTAAAAAAGGAAACGTGTTTAAATCCAAAGTATAAAAAAGAAATGCGAGGATTACGAACAGACAGGATAACATAAAATAAAAACACCAACGCTTGTTTCAACGAAACACGAATAACACAGAAGGACTGGAGAAGGGTCAAAGAGATTAAGGAGATCAAAAGAGATTAGAGAAGATTGATTCCTCGAAGAAATGTTTATATTGCATTCAAGATGATTCTTAGATTTATTAAGCTTGCTTAAAAAAGCAAGGGAACATTCCGAAAGTTAAAGAAATCTTCTTGAAATCTCGTTGTTGTAAGAAAAATCTTGTTGTTGTAAGACCCCGCATATCGAATTTCTTCCGATTTATAACACGTTTCACTTGAACACTAAGTTTTAGAGCTCTTAAAAAAAAGTATATTTTTGAAGACAAAATTTGTACATTTGACGAGCCGACCAAGTAATTATTTAAAATTCCCTCGAAAGATAAAACTCATGGAGTATGCTGTTAAAATGATTGAAAACACATTTTTTTCTACTATTTAACGTGTTGTAGGTTTGAAAAAATTCACAATGTTTCTTTAAATGCTGCTTAGGCATTTGTCGAGAGTATTTTGCTCTATTATGGTAAGGCACCATAACAATTTTTAACTGTTTAGTTTCCGAAAAAAGAGTGAAAATCAAAATGGTCAGTGTTTTATAACGCTGGTGGATTTCATTCGTATTTGTGTTCCAATCAGCCTAACAGATCGGAGGATTCCAGATTTTGGATTTCCGCACATTAAGTGTATTTACCTACACGGTGGACATTAGTCAAGTACCGCAAAATCGCCAGTCTGTCAAGTAACGTGACATTTCGCTCTACGTTGAAATGTTATTTATCAATCGGAAGTGTGTAATATGAAGGATTATATCACCGTCGTTCATCGAATGCTACATGTGAACCGCTTATTCGTATCATGACTCAACTTTATCGTGGTTATAATAACCGACCAGAATAATCTTATCGTACGCTTTTGGATACACCTGTGACCGTCACCGAATGCAGATCAAGGGACACAACGGTGAGTATTACTTAATTGTGTACCTATACCGTATCTTGTTTGGTGGTCGGGCATAATTCGTTACGAAGTCCATAAGCGTTTTATTTAGCAAGGAGTGGCCGCAAGATTATTCTAAACCCCAGTGCATAGTCACGAATCAGTCAGATCGAAAACAAAAGAAAAAATGTTCTGTGCATGAAGTGGATACACCATTTTTCCGCTTGAACTACGCGTTTCCGGACACGGTGTAAAATTCTAAAGAAAATATATAAATGGTGGCGGCAGTATTCTTATTGTGCGTGTTCCCCTTTACCAATAAACGTGTATTAAATTTTACATAATTGTTTATCAGTTGTGTAAAATTAAAAACACATTTATTAGTAAGGCCCAATGGGCCTATGTTCTATATTTTTTTGCTCCTGCCGCTAGGGTCTCCAATGTAAAAAAAGTGAGTTTTTACTGAGAATTAAACTTCCTTCATAGAACTGGAGTCGATAGCTTTAACAGACGCGCTAAATTCCAAATGGGTAAGACCAACATTATTTATGCGTAATTTCACGAAATTTCGGAGAAGTACATATATATCCTCGTTCGTATGAGAATGCATTGTCATCGACAATGAGTATATCTGCCGAGATTCAGCTCGATCAGATAAAGGTAAAGGAAGTGGGATAAATTTAACTTTCAATATTCCACTTCATTCATTCAAACAAAAGTGAAATTCACATAGATATATTTGTGCATTAGAATCCTAGAATACGGAATTTTGTAGCTGCTTTACTCGAATAACTTATCTATGTTGTCGATTATCTCGAATTTAAAAATTTAAAATATTATGTGTGACCGCACAAGAGTTTTAACTGACACCAACCGTCTGGAGCCAGTGAGACTATGACTTTCCCGATTGGGGTATGTTGTGAGGCTGAACGTAGCAGGAAGGGGAAGGAGATGGGGAAGAGGAAGGTGGGGAACTACCTTGCTATACAAATCTGTGCCAATATCTAATTCATAAAAGTTCCAGTACATCGTAAACTACCGACTTTTCCTTAAAGTAAATCCACAATTATTTTAGGGTATACATAAATAATCTTTATTTGGAGAAGGCACAATTAAATTGCAATTATGGCACAGTTCAATAATGATAAAACAGTACAAAAAAATTAACAATAACTTTATGGGTATTTTAACAATAAAATCCCCAACCGCTCGTTAAACCTTTTAACCAAGGGTTTACGAGTATATAATCACTCTACGTTAGCTGTATTTCAGCCCTGCAATAGATTTTACATGAAGACGCTCGGGTAAGACCGGAAGGCAACTCAACTTTCTCGAGATCAGCCCATCGGTGACATCTGCGGCATCAAACCAATAGCATCCCTCGCCCTTTATTAGTAAGGGACGAAACAAGGCGGGAATGAGAGAGTATTCGAGATTGATACTCAATAAAAATACGCTCGAAATAATTAGATTTGCTACAATATTAAGATATTCTAATCCATCGTGAGTTGGCCTACAGCCCTCCAAAGGATAACGTGAAGTTTTGGGACATCCTGCATGCATATGTAAAAATATGTAACTGTCTATCACAAATATGAATGTGTGGCAATTAAAGTGAAGTTAATTTTTTGTGCGAACATTTTATTCTAAAAGCGAAAACCCCCCTGAGAGTTACATATTTCATTATTTTTAACCATTACACCACGTAGGCCATTCAAATATTTGTTTACAAGAAGCAGATTGAATATTTAATCTTAGACTTAAGAGCAAATTGGATGAAATCTGTTTGATGCTGCAGAAATGTGGTCACTGTCAACGAATCATATGATATAACGGAAGACGTGGGACAAAATTAGATCGAAGATATGGAAGATCTGAATTCGTCATAGTGAATTTGATGAATAATATTCACTGCAGGGGATGCTTAGACTGAAAATATAGATATGTGTACCAAAGTGTGGTGTAATAATAAATTGAACCTTATAAAAGCTCTTATAAAAATTAACATATATAAGTACAGTCAAATCGTTTTAAAGGGAATACTTTTAAATTTATTTTTGCAAACCAATAGTATTGAAAGTTTCTAAAAAACCTAATTTAGAAATTTCGCCCGCAGTTTCGAACCCTGCAAATTCCCAAATATTCTACAGGCGACTAGCAACGTTTATCCGTTTAAATTTCCACAATGCAATTTTTGTTTTATTCTTCAGCTTCTTAACAAAAACAAATTAATTTTAAAATGAAGTCATTTTTATAAAGAAATAAGTAAACGGATATAAGATAATGTAATTTAAAAATGTATTATTTATGTAATTACTTCATATGTATCTGCTTATTGAAAGTCTAGTTCGTACTAAGAAAATATAGCGTGTACTCGCAATGTAATATTTCTATGAAGTCATCGAAAATAAAATCTCCTTACGAATTACTAGTCATTTTTACTTAGGAGCGCAAACTGCTGGCTGCGTAAAAACTTATTTAAACTAACACAAATCCCAAATAAAGGTAAACAAAAGTTTCAGACTGTTTCCAAAATATTTTTTTTGGTACACTCTTATTTATTTAGACACTTTTACAAATGTGTTCTAAATTACCATCTTACTCACTTTTAACTTTCCTATTCTAGGATTAACATTCAGGTCTTGCGCCGAAAAGTCAATTTTAATTTTAGCAAGCTGTACTTTTCTGGGCAGAGTCTGATTATATCAATGCGCACGGTTTATTAACGGTTCAAAATATTCTCGAGTCCTACGGTGCAAAAAAAAGTTAATTCGTTTGTCTCCAGCTCGTTGAAATGATACCCAGATCTTCTATTAGGGCAAGGCTGTCAATTTGGATGTCTGTGGTTAGGTACTAAATTTTGGATTGATAATCATATTTCATAATCAAGCTTTTTTCTTTTTTTAAGAAAAAAATAATTTACGATAAACGATTTTAACGTACAATATAATTATATACATCATTACCTTACAACTTTGATATCTTTTTTTTTAAGATATAATTTTTAATAATTTTCCTTCTACTCGGCATTCACAATAAAATAAAATAAAATCGGGCATCCTATCTGCATTTCAAAAATATTGGAATTATCAATCTAATCCACTTTTAAAAACACTAATAATCGCTCTGATAACTTATCTAAAAAAATACTGGATGACATAGTTACACTGGATATGTGTTTATAAACATGTCATTACAAAGATAAACACCAAAAGATAACAGATATGAAATAAAATCAATTTATTATAAAATATTCACCAATGGCATGTAAAATATTTATTGTGAACATAATTTTAAAATTAAAAAAAAAAACTTTGTTGTCCGTACTTCATTAAAACAATAGCATCAAATGACAATCAGCATAACAAAGCACAACATTAACAAATATTTTTAAGGCAGTTTCTAAAAAAGAAAGTATAATTAAAATTGAAAGGAACCTACTTACAGCTACCTACCTGAATATATATATAAAAAAAAGTCTTTGGTAATTAGTTTTACATAAATATGGCTTTATGAATTAACAAATATAATAAATGCTCTCTTAGGACAATACCGCCACAAAAAAATTCAGTCTTTAGGTGTGAATGGAAATTCAACTGCCTGCAGTTGATTTGACAGTTATAACGCTACAGAAATGAATACAACACTAAATAAGACATTAATATTTAAAATGAAAGAGTTATGGCAAAAATAAATGATATTATTCAATAATAACGAAACCAGAACATGTCATGAGACTGATTCATAAACCAAATAATATGTTAAAACTCAGGGTCGTGTTTAACCTAAAAAAGAAACGAAATAGTTGGAAACTAATAAAATAAATCGATAGCTTATCGTGTTTTAAAAATAAAATCAATTATTTTTAAAATGATGATCACAGTGTTAATATTATTACTATAAGGTGGCGTCAGTTCAAATTGAACAGAATATTAAATGGTAAATCAATAAACTCAAAACTAACCGAAGTATTAGCTCACAGGTGGCAATTTCACCAAAGTATGTGTCTTCTCTCGTCGAAACAAACGTCCAGACCCTCTGACTTCCTATTTGGAACTCTTGATGAAAAATTCTCTTGCTTCTAGTATGTTATGGGTAACAAAAGAAACGCAGGATTCCATTTGTTCAAATTTATATTTCCAAGTAGGAATTCGAATTTCAATTTGAATTGATGTGTAGCTACCAACTTAATAGGCCACTTGCATCACATTTAAAAAAAAAAATCCGGTTCAGGCAAATATTCTAAGACATTCTGTATTTTTTTTTGTAATCGTATTTTTGAAACCCTGGGGATTTTTCGAAAATTTCAATCCGAAAATCAGACCATTTTTTATAAAACGGAAAGACGGGACATAATTTTATAGGTGTGAAAAAACGGTAATTACATAGCCGAAAATCATTTAAAAAAAAAGAACTTTTTCCACACGAATGGCACATGTGAATTACTAGGCATACCAAAAATATTACATCTCATAAATATTTTTTTTCCTTTATCCATCTTATTGATCATAAATCATTATAATGTACAGCGTCTATATTACTGAATTCAATGTAATATACTTGTACTTGTAAATTATAATAATAATAATGGTCAGTGGTTGAGTGGGCATAGCGCTTGGGTCCCACCCGAGCGTCGCGTGTTCGATTCCTCGACTGGCTAAGCCCTCCATCACAACACAAGCAACATTTTCGGCTTTCTGTGGTGGTAGTAGGAGATTTTCAAACATTGTTGGGTTATTCGTAACCCGGGAATGTTTGTCTTTCTTTTTAAAAAAAAAAAAAAAAAAAAAAAAAATAAGAATATAAAAAAAAACTATTTTGTTAAAATCAGCACCATAATCATTATACCTCTAAAACACGTACCGACATCATCTTCACGTTCTGAAGAGAACCCCGTACATCATTAAATGTACGGGGTTCTCTTCAGAACATCTGTCAAAAAGTCGAACCAAATGATAAGTTCGCAGAGAACAAACAATAAATCTAGTGAACGAATTCAAAAATTCGCCTGAAATCAATGTGATGCCATATAAAAAAAAAAAATCAGTATGGAATTTTACAAAATTAATAGGAACATTTTCGGAGACGGGACATTTTCATGAAGTGACGTCACGAGCCCAAATAATGAATTTATTTATTTAAAAATTAAAAAAACTGTATACATCTAACAATTTTTTGCTAACATTTTCGTAATCATAGTAAAAAGATCTATCCACGTGATTTTTTCCAAGTCATTATGAAATCCATGCAAGTGGCCTATTACTAGGAGCTTACTTCGCATTGTAATTTGAAACTTTTACACAGAGGGTTGTATTTATGATAAAACCGCCATATCTCTAGCTAGAACTATTAAAACAAAAAACGTATGAAAATAAAACTGTTATTATAAGGAAAAGTATAAAAATATGAAACATGTCTCCTTGTTTACAAAAAAAATAATAAACTCATACATACAACCACAGAATTCATTAAAACATCCCAAGTACACACAGAAATAACATGACATCACGATAACATACATTTAAACACCATACATACCCACTATGGTAAGCAATCCATTAGTTACGACAGGGGAAATTTATATAATTTCCTTACAGACAACATAAAAATTAAAAAGTTTAAGAACTTTTTTTTGTTCTTAATTAACAAAAGAATGAGAAAAAATAATATTGTAATTATTTATTTATTTATTAATGTAATACACGATTCTGTGACAGTTGATATCCCTACAGTTGAACCCCGGCATGCCTTTATATAATATGCAGTCGGTTTATGGAACAAAAGTATACCTACTTACATAAAATATGATAAATGTACCTGAAACGGTGTGAGAGTGGATGTACCGCCGAACAACAAAAGCAAAAAACATATTTCCATTATAAAATAAAACTGTCGATCTATTATTGAGTATGGTATCATAACATGGGGAGGTAGCACTGCATCTGCAGTAGGCACAGAAAACTATTATAAAATTAATCCTTAGACAATAACACTACTCATCTATATACTATAAACATCAGCGTGTGAGCAGAAAAAAACTACACTGTAAATAAATGTGTTTGATATCCATACCAACTTATTATTAAAGGTGTTTTTTAATCGAACTTAATGGACAATTTTTTATACTATTTTATAATTGTAATTGTCGGAGGATCAACTATCAGGGATCCAGCTGTCGGTCACAGTAATGTATTTATGTGTAATGTAATATAAAATTAATTTATTTTGGTTTAATAAGTGAAAATGTATTTTTTTGTTTTCAGGAATAAAAACTTTTTAACGATTAAAAAGTCATCTCCAAAGATGACAAAGGCCCTGAGTTGGTTTTCCTATTGGTTAGGCCATCTGTGTGGAGGTAACATAAAAAAAAACAGAGGGTGCAATTCACATTAGTAGCAGTGAAACCATCAGAAGGCTACGAAGCACCGCACAAAGAGGAGACCGATTATACTATCTCATACTCTCGCAGGCTAAATCCTATAGATGTATGTGTTTTTCTCTTTTTAGTGTCGGTGCTAAAGAAGGTTTCACTTAAAAAATAAATAAAAACTGTAGAAATAGTCCAGTAAACGAATGGTCCAAAAGGAGGTGTAGAGTGCGTGAGCAGGAACCTAAGCGATTCTTTCAGGACTTGTTTAGGATGCTTAGGGTGTGAACATACTAAAAGTCCTGACGTCTAGGTGGTGAGCTAGGGGGGGGAGGGGGGGGGGGAAGGTCCCGATTTTCGGTTTTCTATGTATATCTCAAAAACGGTGCGTCGCAGAGGAAAACTTTTTGATAATAAGTAAAAGCTCATAAAATTATCTACATCTTTTATTCTATACGTAATTTTGAAAATCCCAGCCGTTTTTGAGTAATACGCTCCACAAATGTCAATATTTTCGAAAAAAATCATTTTACCTCACATTTTTCATCAAACATTCCTTCATATCGTCTAAAATATTCATCCAAGAAAGAAATTTATTTGAAAGAAATTGTAAATAATTTAATTACCTTTTAGAATATATATACATATGTAAGTAAATCTCTAACCAGTAAATATTTACAGCAATTTTAAGTTTTTTCGTAAAATGTCGTCATTTTCAGAAAAAGCTGTTTTTTCTTACCAAATTATTAAGACGGGTTTTTTCTTCATGGGAAATTCCTTAGTAATTTTTGCACGCAAGAAAGCAGGTAAGTTGTTCTCGAACAGATGATTAGTAGAATTCATTTTATAATCATTATTATTGTAATGGGTGATTAGGTTAGTCGTCGGAGATGCTACAATAACGTGCTACGATGCTGTTCGAGTTGGTGAAAAGGCAATGAATAAGATAGTGGGCTTGACATTCTCAGACATCAAGTTGTCCCGCAAAGATCGGGCATTTCCAATGTCTTCTGTCAGCTCGTCGATAAAAATTCACGACGAAAAGGTTGCAGTTGACCCAACATTGCTGTTTCAGCGGATGTGTTTAAGCAAACCATCTGATGAGGATTTGATGAAATTCTTTGAGTATGAGTTGGCCCCATTTCCCTTGGCACTGTTCAATGAAAGTGGGATGCGAAAGACAAATAAATCTGTTCTGTATAGCTTATTCGAGCCTACCAAAAAAACTGTTCTACTGTCTCAGATGAACAAAGTTGTGGACGGAGGATTTCTATCATATTATACATATTATCTATATTATACAGAGTAATTTGACAAAAGATGCCTCCGTTGCCGCAATTTGTGATCGTTATATCACCTATGTCAACCACCACTATCCTGGAATGACTCGCACTGTGGTATTTGATGGGTACGCAAATCCAGTCAATAGTACGAAATCACAAGAACAGATGCGACGATACAGACTGAGAAGGTCAGCAGACATCAATTTGACATGGAACAAATCAATACCCGTTAAACAAGAAGATTTTTTATCCAATCCTACCAACAAAAGTAACTTCATCTCCTTACTACAGACAAAGTTTCGGGAGAATGGGATACAGACTCTTCAGGTCACCGATGATGCTGACGTCCTTATCGTGAAGATTGCTGTGAAACTATCCTTTCACAACTCTGTGGCTGTCTTTGGTGAGGATGTGGACCTCACTGTCCTTTTGATTGCTTCCACTCCTCCCACCTAAGATATTCTGTTGCTGAAACCCGGACGAGGGAAAACCAAAACATTGGCACTGTCCACCCAAGAGATGCAGCATCGTGGATTTGAACACATCATATTTTTACATTCATTTACCGGATGCGATACAACGTCTGCATCTTTCAGGAGAAGCAAGGTGGGCTTTTCAAAATTGTACTTGGAGTCAGAAATGATCAAGCAAGCGGCAATGATCTTTTACAACCCCTCCTCTACTCACGACAAGGTTGAAGAGGCTGGAAATAAATGCTTCCTGAAATGGTATGCGGCGCCAAAAAGACAGACCTCCCTTAACCAGTACCGCTCCCAATCGTTCACAAGGTCCGTGGCAAATATGAAGCCTGACATCAGCTCCCTCCCTCCAATAGAGAGTGCAGCTAAACAGCATTCCCGGCGGACATACCACCAAGTGGAAACACGAAGGAGACACCCTGGCGCCAATTACAACAAAAGATCCTCCAGCACCGGTGGTCCTTCTGAAAATGATATTTTGCCGCTGTACCAAGGATTGTGCAATTGGCAAATGTGAATGCCGAAAAGCAATGCTGACCTGTTCTGCAGCGTGCCTTCACTGCCAAGGGAGATGCCTCAATAGCGTGCCTGTTGCCGTGGACGACGATGAAGACGACGTAGAGCCCTTTCAGCAAGAACATCCACCACTGAGAATGACGATGCCATGGATGAACAACGCTTGCCAGGACCCTCACGTCCAAAGAGGATATGAAAACGTGAATCCACATAAAGTTGAGAGTGTAACATGATGTTATTGAGAACAGTGCCAAGGGAAATGGGGCCAACTCATACTCAAAGAATTTCATCAAATCCTCATCTGATCGTTTGCTTATACACATCCGCTGAAACAGCAATGTTGGGTCAACTGCAACCTTTTCGTCGTGAATTTTTATCGACAAGCTGATAGAAGACATTGGAAATGCCCGATCTTTGCGGGACAACTTGATGTCTGAGAATGTCAAGCCCACTATCGCATTCATTGCCTTTTCACCAACTCGAACAGCATCGTAGCACGTTATTGTAGCATCTCCGACGACTAACCTAATCACCCATTACAATAATAATGATTATAAAATGAATTCCACTAATCATCTGTTCGAGAACAACTTACCTGCTTTCTTGCGTGCAAAAATTACTAAGGAATTTCCCATGAAGAAAAAACCCGTCTTAATAATTTGGTAAGAAAAAACAGCTTTTTCTGAAAATGATGACATTTTACGAAAAAACTTAAAATTGCTGTAAATATTTACTGGTTAGAGATTTACTTATATATGTATATATATTCTAAAAGGTAATTAAATTATTTACAACTTCTTTTAAATAAATTTCTTTCTTGGATGAATATTTTAGACGATATGAAGGAATGTTTGATGAAAAATGTGAGGTAAAATGATTTTTTTCGAAAATATTGACATTTGTGGAGCGTATAACTCAAAAACGGCTGGGATTTTCAAAATTACGTATAGAATAAAAGTTGTAGATAATTTTATGAGCTTTTACTTATTATTAAAAAGTTTTCCTCTGCGACGCACCGTTTTTGAGATATACATAGAAAACCGAAAATCGGGACCTTCCCCCCCCCCCTCCCCCCCCTAGCTCACCACCTAGACGTCAGGACTTTTAGTATGTTCACACCCTAAGCACCCTAAACAAGTCCTGAAAGAATCGCTTAGGTTCCTGCTCACGCACTCTACAACCCCTTCCTTTACTGGACTTAAACCCCTTCCTTGTTTGAACAAAGGGTAACGTAGTTTACTTAATATAAACAACGTTAACGTGGCGTGAAACACGGAACCTAGTTATTTCATTTTCCTCAGTGGTCGTGTTCTGATTATGGTGTTTTTATTACCGTAAAGGTCGATGCTACATAAAACAATATCTGTACTAAATGAGGTAGCTCACAAAGGCTGTTTTGAAGTGTATTTTTTTCATATTTCCGTCGTTATCTACAGTGGGCTACCGTCGCGCCGTTATCATGTTGTAATTATCATTGATATCAACCGCTGCGGTCTTATCTACTGCTAATAAATTTAATTTTCGACTATATTGATAATCAGGGAGCTGTGTATGTGATGATAAACGAATGTTTATTTATTATTTTCTTTCATTAACGTCATAGAGGAGAGCTACGAGGATGTAGTCAGTTTTAAAAACCAATCAAAGAGCATAACAATAAAATCATTTCGTGAGGTTATTTCTACAACTAGGTAACTCTGAAATGCATGTTTTTGCATTACGCACTACAAGCATAACTTTATTTTCTCGTCTATGAATGCTACAAACAGAAAAGTCAACACATTCGAATCGTCAAATTATTTGAATATGTTTTTGGTGGACATCTCCAAAAACCTGGACAGTTTAATTCTATATTTAGGTTATTCTAGTTACCACAAATGATTTTCCATGTTTTAATTAGGCAACTAGACTTAGCTAGTTGTACCACCAAAATTGTGGAATAGGCCACTTGCATGGATTTCATAACGACTTGGAAAAAATCATGTGGATAGATATTTTTACTAAGATTAAGAAAATGTTAGTAAAATTGTTTAGAAATGTACAGTTTTTTTTTTATTTTTAAATAAATAAATCCATTATTTGGGCTCGTGACGTCACTACATGAAAATGTCCCGTCTCCGAAAATGTTCCTATTAATTTTGTAAAATTCCACACTGATTTATTTTTTTATATGGCATCACTTTGATTTCAGGCGAATCTTTGAATTCGTTCACTAGATTTATTGTTTGTTCTCTGCGAACTTATCATTTGGTTTCACTTTTTGACAGATGTTCTGAAGAGAACCCCGTACATTTACTGATGTACGGGTAGCATGAAGATGATGTCGGTAAGTGTTTTAGAGGTATAATGATTAAGATTAAGGTGCTGATTTTAACAAAATAAAATTTTATAATATTCTTATTATTATTATAATTTACAAGTACAAGTATATTACATTGAATATAGTAATATAGACGCTATACATTATAATGATTTATGATCAATAAGATGGATCAAGGAAAAAAATATTTATGAGATGTAATATTTTTGGTATGCCTCGTTATTCTCTTGTGCCATTAGTGTGGAAAACGTTTTTTTTTTTTTAAATGATTTTCGGCTACGTAATTATCGTTTTTTCACACCCATAAAATTATGTCCCGTCTTTCCGGTTCATAAAAAATGGTCTGTTTTTCGGATTGAAATTTTCAAAAAATCCCCAGAGTTCAAAAAAAAAACGGAATATCTTAGTATATTTGCCTAAACCGGAATTTTTTTTAAAAATGTGATGCAAGTGGCCTATTGCTTGTTGCTTTCAATTCATTTTTGTAACAACTAAGTAAGTCATTCCATTTATGTAAATAAATGCACAATAAAATGATAAACCATTTTCTTATTTCCAAATATGAATATTACAATTTACAACACACAAATCTACAATTTAACCACACTTATCAGTACAAATATACAACAACCGATTTGTGAGATTGATTAACAACTTCAATTTCCCAACTGAGTATTTTAGATGTACTAATTATCCCGCGATTTCAATCAACTCATGATTTTCCCTCCTTTCCTTTTAATAATAACTAGCTAGTTCCCGGCATGCGTTGCTACGCTATTTAATAAAGAAATTGTTTCTCCCTGCGTGTCCTTTCCCATTTGTCCCGTTCTTCTTCCGCCTCCCCTTCCCCTCTGGTTCCGAGCATGAGTTGCTACGCCATTTAATAAAGAAATTGTTCTCCCTGCGTGTCTTTCCTATTCGTTCCGTTCTCCATCCGCCTCCCCTTCCTCTCCCGCATCTCCTTCCCCCTCTCGCATTCCCACACCGCCTTTCCTCACCCCACTCCCCTCGCCAGCTTCCCCTGTCCCGCGAACCCTCTTTCCGAGTTCCCCCCTCCCGTATTCCATTCATTCAGTCCCGGTGCATTCAGTTTTCAAACAGCTCGCGTGCCACCTATTGCATTTTTTTATACAAATTTCATAATGCCAGAGCTTACCAGTGGTTTTATACAAACCTTGTTCTGACCATAACGAACACGACAAAAAAAGAATTATCCAATTTGGAGTAGTCGTTCGGAAGTTATGCGCGTACATACATTTAGATTGAAAAAAAATGTTAGTGGATTGTTACGTGTTCAATAAATATCTTATTAAAGTATCCAACAATCCTCATATTTATATAATAAGTCAAAAATCTTTAGATTTTCATAAAATTAGTAAAACAAGTAAGGTAACAAAGATAATATTATTAGATCCTTTTGCATTCATATAGTACGTACATAACTATCAAAATATCAGTAATAATGCCAAGAGAATTTCGAATAAAGGTATCATTTTAGCCTCTCCATAAAATCTCTATGTACATAACCCCTAAATATGACCTAGAACTTTGATCACGGGGTGTTCCTCAAGGTCCCCTACTCGGACTTGATTTAAAAAGTAAATCTCGGTTATTTAATTTTACGTGTTTTTGTAGATCTTCCATTAACGATTCCGAATCAATATGTCTCAAATAAATATATACGACCGATGCGCAAACAACACGAAATCAGTAACTGTCAGCTTTTTGATATGTTTATTTTGAAAAATGCTATAGAGAAATATTCTGTTTTCATTAAGATTCATCACATTATAATTCCATGGCTTAATATAAACATAGAAGCAGTTTTTACGGAGCTCGGTAATGGATTTAAATAAAATTTCTTCGCTTTTTTATAAGATGAAAAATCTGCCAAATAAATCAGACGCTTGTAAAATCATAACGACGCAATAAACTGGCATTGGCGAAAATTACATCAGAATAATTTATGATGACAAGTGATTATTTTCATAAAAACACGCAAAAAACTGGATAATAATTTTACGATTTCTTCATATCAATAAAAACTATTGTACAGATGTTTTAGCACTAACGGAAATTGTGTTTACGATCTGTGATTGTTTTTTTAGTTCTTTAAATCTTTAGTGCTAGGGAATTAATGTTAAATAAGATGCAGAGAACTTTTTTGGACGATATACAAAATTAAGTTCTGATGTCAAGAAATTTAGAATCGAGTAAAATTGGCTGATGTTAACCACCGCAGTAAACAAGCATTTCACATACGGAAATCAGTCATTTTAGGAGCTTTTCTTTGCTTAAATTCTGTCAAACTGCAGCATTGTACAGTTATTGAGATCTATGGATAACACAATAATTACCATGATTGATTTCGCTTCGAATTTCATCAGTATTTTTTTTAATATTTTCATAATATACACAACAGACGGGTTAAAGAAAACAAATTAATATCAACAATACAATCAACAATAAAAAAATAAACATGTATGTAAAACAACAACCAAAACAAGAGACAATAAAAGTTTTTACTCATGTGAAGACAAGATTCGAGAAATTTAGAAAAGTTCTGGGGGCTACCGCAAATATGTCCGGAGCTTGCCACAACTGTAGTCGATTTATTCGCCCAGGAGGTTTGGTGAATTTATATAATGAATAAAAAATCACTTTATTTAAACCACTATTTTTAAAACAAATCAACATGTTTCGACAACAATGTTGTCTTCATCAGGATATGTTACTATAATAAATGACAAACAAGTATAGACAAATTAGAACAAATTATAACATAGACAAAATATTAAAAAGTAGAGGTGATTAATTACTTACTAATCATAAAAATAGTTATACAAAATTAAATATAAAAATTATTTAAGGAAAAAATTGCATTTAGATAATAATTTTTTTTTTTTAAGAATAATTAATTAAAATAATTAGTCTAAATCAAAAAATAATTATAATTAATTGTAACTATTAATAAGAAAATAAATTTAAAAGATGGCTATTTTTAAAAAATGTTTGGTTATTTATAATATTTAATTTACTATTAATGCTTTTTCTAATTTCTAAAATTTCTAAATTATCCAATTGTATGCCCGTAGTGTTAGTAGGTAAAATTTTAAGACCTGTATTAATATCAAAAGAATGACTTGTTTCCAAAATATGGTTGGCAAAATCAGAATAATTATTATTATTTAAACATCTTATATGTTCCTTAACTCGAATGTTAAAATTTCTAGAAGTTTTTCCAATATAAAAAAAGTTACAAACATTACAAATTAATTTATAAACCCCAGATTTGTTTAAAAAATCACATTTATCCTTATTATTTAATATATAATTTTTTAATTTGTTATTTGTATAAAAAGCTGGTTGTACATTATTTGGCATGTTTTTAATTATTAAATTTGAAATGTTATTATTTAAAAATAAAATTTTTCTCCAATTATTATCATTTTCAAAAACTTGTGGATAAACAAAAGATCTAAAAAACTTTTTCTTATATTTTTTGTTTAACATATTGTCTATTAATTTTGAATTATAACCGTTATTAATTGCAATTTGTTTAATAGTATTTAATTCTGTTTTAAAATTACTCAAAGATAAGGGAACATTAATTAATCTACTTAGCAAGGTATGAAAAGCTGCTAATTTTTGTGAATATTGGTGAATAATTGGTGAATTTAAGTTGGTTCTTTGACAAGGAATATGAAAAGTTATGGGGTTTCTTAGCAGATAGTGATTGATACGTTGACAAATGCAGGAGGAAGTTGTACATGGCACAAACCCCCAAAAATCATTCACCATGATGCTTTTTACCATCAAAACCTTAAACCAATTTATAATATACACAGTCAAAATACAAAACTTCGAAGATTACCTAACTCTGATTATCCTTTACTTACGGCAAAATAGTTAAAATTTATTCAAACTATTTTACGATCCACCAACTTTACTGTAATACATTTTTAACGCCGTGATGGATTTTAGTATACATAGTGCTAGCATTGGCGCTACTTGCGGCCAACGCCAAACCCAAAACCTTGAAAGGACATGCAATAAACAGGCCAGCGGCTAGCTCACATAGCCGGCGCGAGCAAGGTTCCTCTTAAACCCAGGGCGAGTGTTTGTGGTTCGCTTGTAAATTCCTACTTCCCTTCCTTTCCTCACAATCTCCAGGTCTCCTTCCTCAATCAGAACACAGTTGTTATGCACGAAAAAGGGTTTATTCATTTAAAGGTGAACAGGATTATACACAAGCCAGCCTCGGCACTAAACACATGGTTATTTGGCTAACTAAAATGCTATTGTCCTATCAACTCTCTCTCTACGCGTATATAGTGAAGTTAAATGTCAGTTCTTAGCACACAGAGGGGAAGGAAGGTTCATTTGTACTCACAGGCAGGATATAGGTAGTCGTCAGAAGGTACTGGTATTATATACTTCACACAATTAAAATAAAACATCGCGAAGTCAGTTTACGGCGGGCGCCCTAGCGCACCCGCTAGGACGCACTTGTTATTCGCCCGAGGCCCGGTTGGGGAATGAATGCGGGGAGCCGCTCGGCGCTTGGCTACGGGCGCCGCGCGGTGCGGGGAGAGGGGGGCGGAGGGCCTGTGCAAGGGGTCAATTCGCTATTAGCTCGCACGGGAATCAATTCCGTAACGTAACAATAGTTTACGCTTCAATTAAAGAATTAATTATTATTTTTCGTTTAGCAGGAAAAAGATTGAATATTTGTATTTGCCATTTGAATACACAAATGCTGTAACTCCTTCGATACAACTGGATGGAGTAACATTAGCCAACTGTGATTCATTTAAGTATCTGGGCTCACAAATCCACAGAGACGGATGATGTGCAGCGGATGTCATCCATAGAATAAGTGTGGGATGGATTAAATTCAGATCCGTAACAGGAATATTGTGTGACTCCAAAATGCCTATAAAACTTAAAGGAAAGAAATACCAAACTGTCGTAAGACCCGCAATAATGTATGGCTCCGAATGCTGGATTATGTATAACTCCTACTCTAGGCAACTCGAAACAGCAGAAATACGAATGCTTAGATGGTCGGCAGGAGTATCACTAAAAGATAAGATCAAAAGTTCACGCATTCGTGGTAGCCTGGGTGTCACAGACATAAATAGTAAGCTAGAGGAACGACAGTTGAGATGGTATGGACACATAAGACGGAGACCATCAGACCACAAAGTGAGGCAGGCAATATCTATGGAGCTTCATCGACAGTCATCCAGAGGAAGACCGAAGAACTCCTGGGTGACTCAATGCTCCAAAATTCTTCAGAGAAACGGCCTGGATGAAGGCGATACCCAGAACATAAGAAATTACAACCTGAGAACGAGAAGAGCCGACCCCAACAGCCTACCTAGGCAATGAGTTGGGATAGCGCAAGGAAGAAGAAGAAGAGTTTACGCTTCAATTAATTTGATAAAATAGGAATTTATCTTCCGTCTAAAAGGGCTTCAGTTTAAAAGGAAATGTTTATGGAAGTTGAAAAACATTACAGAAGATGAATAATGGAAGTTCACCTAAGGTCGAAAGAAATTCTAAATAACAACTTTTTTTGTTCAATATTTACCCTCTCTGATAAAAAATTACCCACCGCAACTTGGAGGTTTTTTGTCAGGACAGCATGTTTTTCATCAAAAGGAAATGAATACGTAGGCACACAAAAAAAAACTCCTTTTTCAGATATCCCATTTCAATTTCGCATTTTCTTGAATTTAAAATTCATCTGTTTCGTGGATTTTATATTTTCCCTTTGCAAGCATAATGATAATCGTCTTCTTTATTCATCTCTGCAGGAATTGAAATATTTTGTATCAATATTTAGAAAACCATAAAAAGTACTGCTCATTTTTAATATCTGAGTTGAGTTGTAAGTTTCAGGTATAAAATGGAACCAATTTATGTAAAAATATTTTAGACAGCTTACTTTATAAGAACATGGAAATGTACATAAGAAAAATATTTTTTTCTTAAGTGATCTAATTAAAAATAAATTAAATACGGTAATTCCACTTAAATGGTATTTTTTTTAAACCAGGGACCCGGACTTGGAAGACAGGCAAAGCTTTGTACGTGGTCTTTATTAAATATCGTCGAATCTCTGCAATAACGCGGTAGCCCAGTATATAATGACATATTTTGAATTTTGATCCACCGGTTAGTACCTGATTGGACAAAAATGCAACCCAAGTGGTTTCAGTTTCCATGCTATGGAAGGTATTGTCCAAGTATGGAGTGAATAAGTATCTCATACAGGCAATTGCGTCTCTGTATGAGGGAAGCGTTGCATTTGTTAGGGTGAACGGCGATTTTACGGGGTAGTTTGACATCACAAAAGGTGTTAAACAAGGCTGCGTAATGTCGCCGTGGTTATTCAATCTATATGTGGATAATTGCATGCAAGAATTGAAAGAGATGGGATTGGGCGCGAAATTGAGTAATCTGGAAGTATGTTGCCTGTTGTATGCTGATGATGCGGTGCTGATATCTAACAGTATGGAAGATCTACAGTCTCTCGTGTCAAGGATGAACGAAGTATGTATGAAGAATGAGTTAATGATGAATGTAAGTAAGTCTAAAGTCATGGTGTTTGAAAGAGAGAGTACGAAATCAGTATGCAATATAGTTGTGAATGATGAATACTTGGAGCAGGTGGATGAGTTTGTTTATTTGGGAAGTATGTTTACGAGAGATGGGAAGGCTGATAGAGATATTGAAAGAAGGGTGAATGCTGTTAACTCTATTAATGGAGGACTGAACGCCGTTGGCACCAACAAAAAACTGTCCAAAGACGCGAAACTAGCCGACAGGGTAGGTACCAGTAATGGAGTACCTCCATAATGGAGTACTGGTACCTACCCTGATGTATGGCAGTGAGGCATGGAACTGGCAGAGGAAGGATGAAAGTAGACTGAACGCTGTAGAAATGAGATCCCTGAGGCGTATGTGTGGTAAAACCATGTATGATCGTGTGAGAAATGTGAAAATCCGCAAAGAATGCAAGGCTGATGTAAGCGTAATGAGTAAGATCAAGAAAGGAACGCTCCGATGGTTTGGGCATGTAGAGCGAATGAACGAGGAAAGGGGTGTAAGGAGAATATATGACGCAAATGTGAATGGTAGAAGAAGTCGAGGACGCCCAAGAAAGACATGGCACGACCAAGTGAATTAGATACTTGAGTCGGGCCATGTCAAGAGTCAGAATAATAGAAGAGAATGTATGAGACGTTGTATGAATGTAAACGAGGCAAGGAATGTGTGCCAAGACCGGGATGTTTGGCGGTCCGTCCTCTCTGCCTACCCCTGCGGGGAAATGGCGTGATGGTTAGTTAGATAGTTTCTTTTTTCATAATTTTTAATTGCTTTTCAAAGAGGTATTAAAATTCCACATTGTTGCATTGTCGTGGAAACAAAATAACTATATACGAGTACAATCAAGTTGATTTTTTTTTTTTTTACTTTTTGGGTGATATGCCGTTTTGCGCTACCTCCTCCTTTAGCCAACGTCATCAACACGGAATAACACCCCAAAAATAAATAGCAAAAATGCTTTTGGCCGAGAAAATCTAAAATCATAAGTTGAAATTTGTTTGAATTTTAAACAACTCTAATATATTGTCTGTTTAAAAAAATGGTGAAAAGATGTTTTTTGTATTAAAAAGTTCGTCTGACATAAGAATGAAAATGATTTAATATGTAGGTACCTCGGCCCCGGGGAGTCCTTAAGAGATTGGACCCGGATTCTTAAGTATAGGGTATAAGAGTATTTTGCTCTGTCCACTGCTCAAAGGAATGAAAATCTCATCTAAGGTAAGAGTTTAGCAAACGCATCAAGGCAGGTACCATTCTTCATCCGGGAAACGATGTTTTCATTTAAATGGGGTCCAATTAGTAATTTCTAGAGTTTTCCATACAAAAAGTTATGCTCACTAGTGATGAACTTACGCGATAAAAATATCATGATATACAAACTTTAAAATAATATGCTCCCAAATTATCTTCAAATAATATTATGTTTCAAGAAAATGTTCACAATTATCCTACGAGAAGGCGCGGAGACTTTAGGCTTCCCAAAACTAAACTTTCATGCACACAAAATAGTGCGTTTTATAAAGGGCAAAAACATTATAACAACCTGCCGAATGCCGTAAAGGAAGCCTCAAGTCTTAGCACTTTTCATAGGATATGTGCATTACACGTAAAAAATGTTTTTTGATTTGTAACAATCTTACCGATATTATTTTAGTCACATAGTTATGTGCTTTCCTTATTTTTTTTTATGTAGTAATCTTTTTTTTCCCCTCTTAAAATGTATTTGTAAAAATGTAACTGTAGGTATATCTAAATTGTATTTGTATATATTTTCTTACTAGATGTATGAAAAAAATTTGCATAAGTGACAACGTCCGACATCTACCTCAGATTCAGTTAATAACAAAAATAAGAATTTTGATGTTTAACCTTTTATCTGAGAAGTACTTACACCTATATACTCGTACATTAAGGCCCAATCGTTTCGCAGAAATTCAAATGTAACATTGTCATCAAATGGCCCCTCAGCGCCATTTTTTGTGGCAATGAATGCCATTCTGGGAAATGGAAATTATCCCACTTCGTGCAGAAACTCAATTGTTGTCAATGTCAATCAAACTTGTTGGCAATGTCAATATCAATAACAATGCATTCCTTTAGCGGCGTTTATGCACACACACACATTTTTAATTCATTTCAGCCTCCTATCAAATTGTACCTAGTAACAACTAACAACATAATAGTTGTTCTCTTATGCTGATCACAGTTTGTTCAAAAGCCGACGCGGACTTAGCAGGGTTGTTTCAAAATATTTGACAGTTTCATCAAATATTTGTAGTAAATTTGCACGTTCTGTGTAAGTTTTACTCAAGTTCTGTGATTATTTCAGTTTCATAAAGCATCTGGCCTATAATGATATAATATCAGAACTTGAGTAGAATTTACACAGAACGTGAAAATTAACTTCAAATATTTGATGAATTTGTCAATTTTTTTTAAACAACCCGTCTTTAGAATTGGCATTTAACGGGAATCTTTCATCTGACAAAAAAACAAAAAGGCACTGAATGGCCATTTGATGACTTTGTCACACTTGAATTTCTGCGAAACAACTGGGCCTTAAACATTTGAATTTCGGTGTTTTACTTTGGCTTCATCCTCTCATAACTGTTAATATATTTTATGAGTGGTCAGTGGTTGAGTGGGCATAGCGCTGTACACACATTGACCGATCAGTGGCTGAGTGGGCATTGCCTTTGGGTCCCACCCGGGCATCGCGTGTTCGATTCCTCGGACATGCTAAATCCTCCATCACGACAAAGCAAGGTGTTCTGTTTACTGTGATGGTGGTAGGAGATTTTCAAACATTGTTGGGTTAAAAAATAAATAATATGAAACCAAAATTTCTGAATGCGATTTGACAAAAATTTGGTGAATTTTTTATTGATTATTTTTAAAGAAACGACATGAAAGTGAGGTTTTCGTTATTTGTTTTTGGGGTGTTATGCCGTGTTGCGCTACCTCCTTCTTTAGCTAACGTTTCGGACAGCGTTGCAGTGTCCATCATCAGGGCAGATCCGGCAGATGTATCAAATCTGCCGGATCTGCCGAATCTACCCGAATGATGGACACTGCAACGCTATCCGAAACGTTGGCTAAAGAAGGAGGTAGCGCAACACGGCATAACACCCCAAAAACAAATAACGAAAATACTTTTGGTCGTGAAAATCTAAACACGTATCTAAAAGTGAGGTGATAATTATGATTTGAGTAGATTTTTCTAAAATATTGTTGTTTTTCTAATTTTTCGTTATCAGAATTTTATTAATAAAAAACGTGAGGTGAACCATTTTCAAAGCTTTTTATGTTTGGAACAAATTTTTTAATATTTCAAAAGTTATACGTTTATTTTTAATAATAAAATTTGATAGCGTATTATTTTGTTACCCTTCAAAAAAAGTGTTTAGTTTTCAGATGCGTTCAGAAATATTCCACTTTTTTGGATTTTATTGCAGAGCAGAAATACTCAGACCTTCTGATAGAATATTGTGGTCTGAGGGCTTAAGTTTAAAAACAGTTTTTATTGTTAATTAATCACCTTGATAGTTATTAGCGAAACTAGCAGACCACGCACAGGTTAATAAATTTGTGGTCTTAATCAAATCGCTTGATTTATTACTAATGTAATTATGTAATATATGTTGTGTTCTGTACTTTTAACATGCTCCAAAAATTCAACTTCTGGAGAATAACACAATGATCAGTAGATTCTTATAACAATCTAGTTTAATTTTGTTTACGTATGTATGTACAATAAGAAGGCTACAAATTAGCCGACCTAACTTGGAGAGAGCAAGATTGGATCTGGCAGAGGCGACCCCGGCGCCTCTGTCGGTCACCTAGAGAAGTATTTCCCTGCTGACACCTTGCGGAGTTGTTGGAAAGCTTTTACAATACATTACAATATATAAAGTAAATATATATTTTTGAATGTAGCTATTACTTTGTGGTTATCCATTATAGAATAATGAAATAATTTTACTTTGTATAAACCACTTATTTGATGTGCAAATCCGACCGGTTTCGGAACAAACGTTCCTTCGTCAGGGAAAGCTTATACTAATTTGACAGTTTCGAACAATGTTTTATTATGGTAGGGGTGGAGCTGTTGCTAGATAATAATGTAGATTGGGTAGGTAGGTATTAGTGTAGAGTGGGTGGGTAGGGGAACAAATCCATGATTGGGCTATATGACAATATTTTTTGTTTGTTGATAATAGATTCATTATTTTTAAGGGATTTTTTAATTTCCAAGGCTTCTAAGTTATCTAAACGTTTTCCTTTATGATTAATATGAATATTAATATAATAATAATAATATTCTTCATATTAATCATAAAGGAAAACGTTTAGATAACTTAGAAGCCTTGGAAATTAAAAAATCCCTTAAAAATAATGAATCTATTATCAACAAACAAAAAATATTGTCATATAGCCCAATCATGGATTTGTTCCCCTACCCACCCACTCTACACTAATACCTACCTACCCAATCTACATTATTATCTAGCAACAGCTCCACCCCTACCATAATAAAACATTGTTCGAAACTGTCAAATTAGTATAAGCTTTCCCTGACGAAGGAACGTTTGTTCCGAAACCGGTCGGATTTGCACATCAAATAAGTGGTTTATACAAAGTAAAATTATTTCATTATTCTATAAAGTAAATAATTACTTTCCACTGACAAAAATGTTCACTTGCCATCGAAAACTTTCGCTTTCAAAGAAATAATAATGCTTTCTGTCGGGACTAATATCCTACGCGAAGTAAATAAACACAGTTAAAAGTTCCACCTTAGTTTGTCAGTTGATCGGTTTGTGGTCACCCCGAGATTAATGGGTTCCATGGAAGGTCTGTTGATTTGCTTAGTCTGCCCAAGAGGGGGTTGAAACGAAAAAATATAGCGGAGATCCGAACCCGTTTTAGGGGCATAAATCTTTAGGGACGATTTACAGCCCGCTGAAAGAGTTCGGACTTTGGATTTCAGCACTGAAGCTCGGATATAATCGAAACCCTCAAGTCAGGCCTGGGCATTGAATCGAATCAAATCAGCATTATTTGTGTTTAACACTTTAAGTATTCACAAGTTTACGGAATGGCGACGATAGAAAAGGTAATAAACATACGTTCCTTATCACAATAATTCTGCAGCCCTTTCTAATTTATTAGAAAATTGGTGAGACAAAAGATGAGATACACAATGTACGTATGTCTGTTTCTTCCAAAGTACCATTTTATTCCTTTGTAATAAACCGACATAAGTGCATTGTGTGTTTCATCTTTTGTCTCACCATTATTTAGTTTGTTGGAAAGAGTTGCAGCATTATTGTAATAAGTAACGTACGTTTATTGTTTTTTTTGTACCCTCATCGCTCTGTAAACGTTGGAATACTAAAAGCGCCTAATTGCCCCAAACCGTTTGTAACCAGAGGGTCTTGGGGTATATTGTTAAGCTGAGGGAGAGGGGAAAGGTGATGGTGCGGAGGAAGGTGGGAAAGTACCGGTCTCTTCAGATCTGGTCACAGATTCTTTAGCCATTTCAAATAATGTTTCGATTTTGGGTTCGAAAATATTGTGCAAATAGTTGTGAATTTAGAATGCTTGCAGGTGGATGAATTACGAGAGATGGAAAGTCTAATACAAATATTGAAAGAAGGGTAAATGCAGGAAAATTTTATGCATGCAGGTTTGCACTAACAAAAATTGGCCAAAGAAGCGAAGCCAGCAGTCTACAATGGAATGCTGTTACTTTCCCTGATGTACGGCAATGAGGCATGAACTGGCAGAGGGAGGATAAAAAATCACTGAATTCTGTAGAAACGAAATTTCTGAAATTTCGGAGAATGCGTGGTAAAATAACGGTGAAATCATTTATGATCATGTGAGAAATGTGGAGATTCGCAAAAAGCAACACGATGAAATTGTTAATAGTAAGATTATGAAAGAAACGCTAAGACGGCTAAATAAATAAATATCTTTGTGTTATGACCTCCATGTTTGTTCAATAAATTATTGTCCTCGTGAACAGCAAAATACGTAATATTATTCAAAAACTTCATGTCCGTACTAAAACGTTTAAGCATTTACGTAATTAGTAATTACATAATTGAAGTAATTTATGCTTTTCCGTAAAACCTCTTGCTCAGCTGCCCTCTGTAGATATTAGTCCAACCTACGCTCTGTAGATATTAGTTCAACCTACGCTCTGCAGATATTAGTCAACACTGGGACCGTCATAGATATTCGTCCGACCTTAGTTCTGTAGATAGAACACTCTGAATTTCGTAGATATTAGTCCAACATATGAGCTGTAGATATTCGTCCGACATACAGGCTGTAGATATTAGTATCTGGAGTCGAATCAAATACTTCAGTCGTGCTGTCGAGAGTCATAATAACGGAAGGGAATACTTTATGGTACGATGTACGAATCTAAATGAAGCAGTGAGTTTTGTCAAGATTGAAATGTTTGGCAGAACATCCTCTCTGCCTACCCCTGAGGAAACAGTGTGATGGTTAGGTAGTTAGATTCGATTTTAAATCGTGTAATTTATTATGGTAATTCTGAAAGTATTCTCCATTCTGAAAAACCATTTTTTTTTGTTTATTAAATAATTACCGGTATGAGGCAGAATGGCATATTATAATATAAATATATAGGAGTATCGTTAAGAAATCCAAGGCCGATTGAATTCATTGTCCTGGCCTGGCTTGGGGTGATTTTGGTATTATACACGATTACAGGCTTTTATTCAGGAAACTTTGTTGAGAGCTTACTGAAAAGAAGGGTGGCACATTATGCTAGTGCCTGTGTGATATATTACATTTTGTGAACCTCTCTTTATATCCTCGTTTATCTTCGTATTTCAGATACTCAAAGGTGTGTGATAAAAATATCGGAGGGTTGTAATTCACCCACGAATATTGTCACAATTGACTAATGTTTAACAAATCAAGAACTTTAGTTCTCGGCTTTTCGCGAGCTTAACACAAAGTTCAAATATTATTTCTTATAAAATATTTGGGGTAGAATTTGCAAATCAAAATTTGTGTTTGTTCACATTTAATTGACATAAAATAAATTCTGCTGTGTTTGCGGCAAATTCCCGAGTCACTATCGGTGTCGCCCTTCTGTAAGACATCATTCGTAATCGAAAAGTTGCTTGAAATGGCTTTAGCCGTGTTTTAAGACAAGATCTGAAGGCTCTGCAAACGGTATCGGAAAGAAGAAGATGGAGAGATACGAAATTACGAATGTTAGAGGAGAGCGCTAACATTTACAGCGACAAAATCGATGCGAAAATGTTTAATAAAACACGACTCGTTTAAAATAGAGTAAAAATCTCGCGGGCATTATCTTAAACAGCGTTTAAAGAAACACCGTGAATTTTGTTCATACATACAACTTGTAAAATAACTGAAACAAACGTGTTTATAATAATTTTTGGAGCATACTTTGCGATTTTTTTCTTTCGAGGGAATTTTATATAATTTGCGTTTCGGCGCGGGCAAAATCGAGATATTATCTTCAAGAATAACATATATTTGTTAAGAGCTTTAAAACTTACCGTGTTTAAGGGAAATATGTAATAAATCGTTAGAAATCCGGGTTGCGGGCCTGAAGAGCCAAATATATTAAGTTGCCGACTAATGATTATTGCATTGCGCAGGTAATTTGCGTATTGCAATACAATCAACATCATTATTTACATATTTTTTGCCGCTACGAACAATAAGATTTTCTGTTTTATGTATTTTTTAAATTATATGTGCATTCCGCACAAGAGTCCCAACTGCTCCAGTCTGGAGCCAGTGAGACTATGTCATCCCCAATTGGGGTATATTGTAAGGCTGAAGGCAGTGAGGAGGGGAATGAGATGGGAAGAGCAGGGATTCAGATCTGGTCACAAAACATAGCTGAAGCCATTTCAAGCAAAGTTTCAATTCTAAATAGTGCTCTTACAGCAGGGCGATGCTGAGGGTATCTTCCATTCTGCGACGTGCCGCAAACATACCTATTAATATACCCCATTTAGAGATACCATTGTCTCATTGGCTTCAGACGTTTGGGAGCAGTTGGGGCGCTTGTGCTGTATTCACGTAAAAAAAATACATAATACCACACTCTAGAAAAAAACGAGGGCGCTTTAGACCACACAACTGAAGTAAAATTTCTGCTCCATCTATATGATAGGAAGAGAGAAAGAAAATGTGCGCGCGCACTTGCACCTACAGTGTGACACAGACAATAGGCCTGCACTGTGTAACATAACTGGCTATGAGAGAAAGACAGAAAGAAAATGTGTGCTTGCACCTCTCTCTTGCCCCTTCAGTAATATACGAAGTAGGGAATGCAATCCCGATCTCGCGGGATCTCGATCTCGCGGGATCTCGATCTCGCGAGATCTCGTGATATTTTTCGGGATCAATCCCGAAGCATAATATGACGAGATCCCGTTCAAGATCGACGGGATTGGGCGTAAGTAGTCAGCGATGCTACACACGTCCACTCGGGGCGCGAGTGGTGAGTTAACTGACTGACGGTCGGGCGGGAATGTCGATCGAAGAAAAAAAACTATCCTGACTATTTACGAATATTAGCGACGGATGACGAGCAATACAGATAATATAAAACTGTGTCGAGTGAATGACAAAGAGATACTTGGCAGCCATTTGTTTGTTTTAATTGTGCAGTTATGGTCATTACTTTTTCTTAAATTATGCATTTTTTATTGTTTATGTGAGATAAATAAACATAATTTTTGGATTCTTATGTTGTTAATACCTTAAAATGTCGAAAAATATTCCAGATCAGTTGAGTTTAGCAGGCGTTTACCGGTGTGGAGATACTTCAAGAAAGCAGTTATTAAATGAGATCCCGAAAATTCCGAGATCTCGCGAGATTGTAATTTCTAATCTCACGAGATCTCGAATTTGTGATCTCGAGTCGAGATCGCATTCCCTAATACGTTCGCCTCGCTTTTTGTAAAGCTCTCGTCAAGCATTCGCCAGCTTACTCCACAAGTCAAGCGTGCGTAAAGAAGTTTTACTTAAAAAATGGACAATCGTCTAGGTATTTGTATAGATTCAAAATACTTGCAAAACTTTCCAAGTGTTAATTGTTGCGTAGCTCGTACCTATATCACGCGTTACAATCATAAATTTAAATTATCCAATCTTCTCTAGTGAATAATATAGGTACAGTTTTGATAAGGTCCCTATCTCCCGTTTTAAGGTTGACCCTTTACCGAAACTTTCCGTAAGATAGCTGCCGGGAGATCATTACAATAATAACTGTTGGCAACTTCTTGAGGCATCTCAATTCCAACTTGAAAGTCAACCACGAACCCTCTGTTCACGTCAAACTAGTTTTGATTTACTGAGCCCATCTCTCTGAACTATTAAATTGTCTGGCGAGATTAATTAGGCCCAGGGATGGTGAACCAATTTCTCTAAGTGTTTGTAAACGTTGTGTATTTTTTTTACATAAATGATCTGCGAAAATTATTTTTGAAGTAAAACTTCTTTACGTACGCTCGACTTGGGGGGTAAGCTGGTGAATGCGTTACGAAAAGTGGTGATTGTTACAAAAAGTGTGATGTTAAGATAAGTGTGTTGTTACGAAAAGTGTGATGCGAACGGTAATCGATGCGAACGGTGATCGATGGCGAGGCGAACGGTCAGGCCTTATGCACGCTTGACTTGGGGAGTGATAAGGATAAAGAAAAGGATAAGGATGGTCACCCCAAGGTCGTAGGTCACCCCAAGGTCGTAGGTCACCCCAAAATCGTAGGTCACCCCAAGGTCGTAGGTCACCCCAAGTTCGTAGGTCACCCCAAGGTCGTAGGTCACCCCAAGGTCATAGGTCACCCCAAGGTCGTAGGTCACCCCATGGTCATGTTACACCCCAATATCTTGTATCGCCAACTAGGTCATAGGTCACCCCGTTCGCTACGTTTGGTAACTTAGCAGGGATATCTGGGTTCTTTGGGCGAGGTTTGTCTTGTAGTTTTACTTCAGTCGTGTGGTCTAAAGCACACTCGTTTTTTATTTTTATTACTATTTTTTTATTATTTTTTTTTATTATGAAAGTGAAAACTTCTTCAGCACCATTGTTATTTGAATCTCGATGAAACGAATTACGATGAAATCAAACAATCAAACAGAATCAAACAAAAAAATATTGACAAAGGCTCTAAAAGGATATTTTCTCAGCAACTTTATTAATCAGTGACGAAGTTATCTATCTGTCTTCCTTTGTAACTCTTGTATATTCTTCAATTACCTGTATCAAGTGTGTCTAGTCCATTTAAAAATCTATGTATTGTTCATTGATTTCCGTGTTCTTATGTAAAAATAATTTTCCTTTAGATGTGTAATGTTGTCCTTCCCGAAATGAGTTTTATTAAACTCATTGGGAGTAATGTATTATAAATTTTATGTAATAATTTTGTTATATATTACCTCTAATAAATAAAAAAAAAAATAAAAAAACCATGCGAAATAATGCAAAATCTTACAAAATCATTTATTTTTGTTTAGAAAATTTGATGGCTTAAGAGTATTATAGTTGCATCAATTAAATACTTCGTAACATATCTCAAATTACAGATAATTTTTTAAAGTATTTTAATAAGCCCAGAAAAAAATAAAATATTAGGTCTATAAAAACACTTTCAAGTGCAAACTCTCCTTACTTATACACCCCTTTTCGGATGTGGTTTTATTGTTTATTGTGACAAAATCAGTTTCTTTTACAGTAATCAAAATAAAATAAAATATGCATTTTCTCGTTGTTATTTTTGACATCAATCAATACGGACGGCACTCGACGAATTTGGATTATTAAAGTGAACCTTATGCCATCGGCGTAAGAACCATGCACTTGGCACACCCATTTTGTATCATATACGCCCCGCCTGCGATGAGGAATAGACGTCCTAGACTCCGCGTCGCTTGGTTCCATATAATCAATTTTTAATTTCCTTGTTATTACAATACAAGTGGTTCGCTATGTTTGGTGATTTAGCAGGGTTGCCCGGGTTCATGGGGGGAGGTTTGTCTAGGTCTAGAAGGCGGATGACCAGGACACACTGAACCCCAGATTCCTAACCACCCCTTAAACCCTTTTCCTTCCCAGAAAACTCATCTCCTTCCTTTCCTAAAAAAACCCTCCACACAGCATTTCCCAAAGATGACAAAGGCCCTGATGGAAATTATTTTCCTCAGAACCTCCTGTCTGGAGCTCATGTAAAAAAAAAATTAACAATGCGTAAAAAATTTTTTAAAAAATGCGTAAAAAATGCGTAAAAGCAGTTTTAAAAGTTTTTACATGCCTTTACGAAATCAACTCGTAAAAAAAAATTTCAAATGCCTTTTCCAACCTTTCCAAAAGCTTTTTCTAAAATATTTTTAAACCCCTCCCAAAAAGGAGCGTGGATTCCGATTTCGATTTTTTCCAAACACACACTTATTTTCTAGAATTTAATCCGCGAGAGAATGAGGTAGAATAATCAGTTTCCTCTTTATACGGTGCTTCGTAGCCTCCCCACTCCATTCCACTTAAATAAATAAATTGTTTCTTCCTGCGTGTCTTTTCCCATTCGTCCCTGTTCCTCTCCCGCGTTCCCTCCTTCTTCGTTCCCCATCCCCACCTCCCGAATTCCCCTCCTCCTTCCTCCTTCCCTCCCTGCCGTACATCTAAATAAAATTCACAAATTTTTGAAACACCTATCGCTATTTTTTTAATCAAAATTCATTTCATAACGCAGAGCTCAGCAGTATATACAGAAATCTTCGCGGGCGTGTGCACGTCAACTCACGAAAATTCCAACGCAATCGGATGAATAAAATAATTTCACAATGCCAAAGCTCACCATTATATGTATATAGATACCATAGCAGGGATGAAGACATTAAAATCACCAAACTTTCATCACAATCGGATTAATGGCCATTAATTTATTCCTTTTATTTCCTGTGTCTAGTTCTTTTTCGTATTTTAGATCTTCTTCTTCAATGACATAATTACTTTGATGGGAACAACCTTAAAAGATTTTTTTTTTCGTTAGGTATTTGTTTTTGGGGTATTATGCCGTGTTGCGCTACCTCCTTCTTTAGCCAACGTTTCGGACAGCGTTGCAGTGTGCAGATCCGGCAGATCCGGTACATCTGCCCTGATGATGGACACTGCAACGCTGTTCGAAACGTTGGCTAAAGAAGGAAGTTGCGCAACATGGCATAATACCCCAAAAACAAATAACGAAAATACTTTTGGCCGTGAAAATCTTAAAACGTATCCAACCTTAAAAGTTATTATTAAAAAACCAATAAAAAATATTTTTTTAATGATGAATTGAAACGAATCCTCTATAGATAATTATCACTCTCCATATGAATCTATCCAAAATGTTAAAATCAGAGTAAACGACTGTTAAGTTCTGTGCCTGTGATTGTAAAGTCATGATGTATTTTTATCAGCAAGATGAATGCTGTGTAAATTTAAAATACTCTCAAATGTTTCATAATTTTTATCGCTTTATTTCTAGTTGACTTACCATTCAGGCAAACGCCTCCATTAAAAGATAAGTTGGTTTATTTATTTACGTTATTTTTAATTCGCACATGTGTCCGATAAATGTGTCGGGAAAATCATAAATTTCCCAGAGTTTCAGAACTAAACGAAATCATAGACCCATTAGCCCAAAAGCTCTGGATTGAGATTAATTGCCATCGTGTTTTAAATATGAAATATTTTTGTGATGATTAACTATCGCTAATGTTGGAAGGTTGAATATTTTTAGTATTTTGTTTGTTTTTGTTTAGATCTAGGGTAATCTATTAGGTAGCGTGAACCGTATGTGGGTGATTTTTTTTTTCTGTGAAGTAATTTGTAGGTTAACACCCGTAGCCCTATTATGGATAAGGTAAGCACGGAACGTAGCGGCTCCAAACTTGTTTATGGATGTTTTATGATTTATTAATGTAATTTGTTTTATGTTAACGTTCTGGTAGAGTATCAATATTATCGTTAAATTGAGATCACTTGATTTTATTTCTGTTTTAGTGTGTAAAAAAGACGTGATGCCAAAATCTTAACGTTTTGATTACATTCTATTAAATATATTTTTGTGAATGCCGCACAAGAGACCCAAAAGTCTGAGTGCAGTAAGCCAGTACTGTGTGAATTAATGTGAACACGTGATAATTAGAACAATTACACCTTGTTCTTGCAGTTGTATGTAGCATATTCTAATAGCGGTCATTTTGTGTTTGTGTTTTATTATTTAGTGAATTACGAGACACACCAAGCTACAGATGCGTTAAACTTTGTAATTTTTTAGAATTTCAGTTTTTTTGCAGAGGTAAACTTAACTAAAGCTTTTTGTTTCTTATTTTTAAAGATGGATATTTCTCTTTAAAAAAGCACAAAGATTGTTAATGTTTCAAAGACAAAAAAATTACATACGTTGAATAGCCAGGTAACTTTCCGGATCCTAATCCAATTGAAAATCGGTGGGCTATAGTTAAAGCAAGACAAGCACAACAAAATCAAAGCTGATTGAGGCAGTAATTTAGAGACACGCAAATATCAGAAAATTGTAAAAAAAATTATTGATTCTATGCCAAACCGTATACAAGAAGTTATAAAAGTTAAGGTAAGACACACTTCGTATTAAAAAAAAAAAATTATTGTAATTTTTTCTGTATTTTTTTCTTCAGTAAAGAATAAATATTATTTTTTCTAATTCTACACTTGTGTTCACATTAATTCGCTCAGTAATCTCTCATTGAGGTATATTATGGAGCTAAAGGTGGTGGGGATGGGAAGGATATGGAGAACAGGATAACAGCAGAATGTGCCTTAATCTTTAAATTAACGATATTTTGTTAACTGCGATTCTAGTTCTCTTGTACGACAGTGTTAATTTTAAGGAAGGAACGTCTGCGCGACCCTTTTCATATAAAACTTAATTTTGGATTTGAGGCTTTCAATTTTTGATTAAAAAATAATTATTGAATTTGATTGGGTATTTTGGCAAAAAATCTAAAAATTAAGTTATGCATTAAAAAGGCCGAGAAGACAGTCCGCTTAAGGCGCCGCATCCGCTCTCAAAAAGAAAAAGATGGAGAGATATGTAATTACGAATGTTAGAGGAGCGTGCTAAAATTTAAAGCGATAAAATCGTTGCGAAAATTGTGAAAATGTTTAATAAAACGAGACTCAATTAAAATAGAGCAATAATCTCATGGAAGGCGTCTTAAGTATCATTTAAAGAAACATTGTGAATTTTTTCACAACTATAACGTATAAAATAACTGAAACTAAGGTGTTTAAATAATTTTCGGAGCATACTTTGCGTTTTTTTCTACCGTGGGAATTTCATATAATTTGCGTTTCGGCGTGGATTAACGTAATAAACGACTAGCATATCGGAAAGTTATTTATTGTAGGAGTCAGGATCCTTTAAAAATCGTTAAAATTGCCTGGTTCGAACGCCATCAACAGACGATCAGTATACAAACTAGACAATGTACTTTTAAAAAAGCAAAACACACCGACATACAGTATAATATTCTTTTAAAACAGTTAGTAAAAAAATTAAAAAAAATTGGCCCAGTTTTGTTGGAGGAAAATTAGGAATATAAAAACTTGATTTTAATGATTTTATTTCGGTATTATCAGCATTTTACACAGTATTCGGTGAAGTACGAGCGACAGTGTCAGCAATAGTGTAGTAAAATACGTATTATTCAAATTTCTTAGCGACCGGGCTTAACCTGTTAAAAGCCAGGAAAAACACGGAAATTCCCTAACAAAGCACCACTTTGAATTTTGAATTAAATGTTTTGTGGATTAATTTTGAGCTATCGTGTATTTTATTGACCGAAACACATTCCTTGAACAATAAACTATGTATGTACCAAAACGACATTACTTGCGCTAATTACGTAAATTGATAGGTTTTACGATGTTTTCGTCAAGTAACGAAGAAAGAATTGCGGCAAATTTGACATTTCGATGCCACAGATAAAATCATTTAAAAATATTCTAGGTTTGCCAAGTGATTGAAATTTTTGTCTATATCATGGCCAAATGTTGGCGAAAGCGATTCTGACCTTGTCTTTCATACAAATTCTGTACATAGAAGGGTCAAAATCGCAGACAAAAATATTTTTTTCGTCATTTTTTCTGCGCGCATGCGCACAAACCGCGTGTGGATTCGCATCTCCGGCAAATAACAGGTTAAAGACATTTCTGCTGTCATCCGAGAGAGAACTGGAATTGAAGTTATAATAAAAGAAGTTAATAATTGTAATATTAAGGAAAATTACTTATCCTTAATAAGAACCGCAATCCTCCCTCGGTGTAGTATCAAATAAATATTAAATTAACCAATTGTATTATGATTTTTTTATTTATTTATTAACGCCCTTTTTCGGGGCTTTTACATATGAATAGTAAGAAATACACAGTATTTATTGTACATAACTGAACTGCCTTCGTAACAATATTTTATATTTGTTTAAAGATACAATGAAGATGTCCACTGACTTGGTATAATTGTTTCCCTCCATTAGTATTCTGGGCAAAGAGGAATACATATAGTAGTTAGTTCCAGAATTACTGCACTGAAATAAATCCTGACTTCTAGTATTACGTATTGGAATCCGGAAGCTTATCAATTCGAGCAATATCGGACTAAATCATTTAGAATTTTATACAGAAATACTAAGTCAGTGAAAGTTCTTCTGTCTGACAATTTGAGCATATTCATATCATTCAAAATAGTATTGTAGTTCAACATAATTGCTGGAATACCCATTTTAAAATTAAGAAAACGTAAGAATTTGTTTTGTATTCTTTCAACAGTTTGTACATGTATATTGTAATATGGGTTCCAGACGGGAGAATTGTATTCATGTTGACTTCTAACATATGCAAAATATAACAGTTTTATACACTTAATATTTTTAAAATTTCTAGTTAGCCTAGTTATAAATCCCAACATTTTTAAGGCCTTATTAGAGATTTCTGTTATGTGGTTAACAAATGAAAGATTAGATTGAAAAGTGATGCCCAAGTCTTCAATTTGTGTTAATGTCTCCAGAGTATTGTTATCAATGTTGTAGTTGAAGATCACTGGATTTTTTATTCGAGAAAATCTAACTATATGACATTTTGAGATATTTAAGTAAAGTCTATTTTCATTACACCAAATTAACAATTTGTTGATATTATCTTGAAGAATGTTGCAATGGTAAATATTTTGAATTATTCTAAAAATTTTGAGGTCATCAGCAAAAAGTAAGATAAATACATCATGAAATATTTTTGTAAATAAATGATGAAAATAGCACTGCTAAACTTCGGCGAATTCAACAAGAGTAAACCTGAAAATAATTTAGTTGTTGCGGAAGGCTTTGAAGTTAGAGAAAGGTTTTCTTTGTCCGCCGATTGGTCAACTTGAAATACACAGCTTTCAGTTTTCAGCCGCCGAAACTTTTGGTGCCGAAACCTCCAACAAAGGTAAAGTTGTAAGTTTTGCGAATTAGGGTTGGAATTGAGCCGCGGGAGCTTTTCGAAATATCTGTGTACATTTTATAACTACAACGCATGTCGAGAAAGGCTTGTTATGAAGGTTGTATAATTAATTTTTCTGTATTGTTTTGAGCGGTTTTTATTCCAATTAATACTGTTTCTTGTTTTATAATATGTATTTTAAGTTCATACATTTTTAAAAACATTACATTTTGCATCAATAATCTTAACTAATCCTCTGGTTTTTGTTCAAATACATGAATCGGTTGAACTCCTGATCAATGAATTCTGTCGTAGTGAAATTTGCACAGCTTTCACTGCACGGGCTTCCAGGTTAACTTATCTGAATACTATACTGCCAGATAAAAAAAAAAAAATACTCAACCAGCTTAAATAAGTCGAAATACACTTTAAAATAAAACAATAACTTTGTAAACACCACTTTTATGTTATGTACTTTATGCCGACCGGGTTTCGCTACAGCCACAACTTCTTCAGGGCAGTATAATATTATACTAAAATTAAGTTTTGTGTTATAGATAATATATGATTTAAAACCAAATGGGCTGGCCTCCTCAAGTGAAGGAGGAAGTAGGCTTAAGTGTCGATGGAGAATTGGGAAGGGAAACGGAATGTTCTTTTTCAATAGGGAACAACCTTAGTATTGGACTTTTATTTAAATCTGTTTGATTATTAATTACCTTACCATTAATGTTTTTGGCCTTACTTAGTCCTAGTGCTTCTAGGTTATCGAACCTGATACCTATCGTGTTTTTTTGAACTAGGGTGACGCCTGACAAATTCTTATTAATTGTCTGAATATTTTTTATGTTTCTCAACTTTTTTCATTTTCTTTTTCTTTCATTCTATTTATGTTTTCATATATAAATTTAAAATTTTATCTTATTCTTTTCCTACAAGATTAAGTAATCAAAATTTGACTATATTCCTGCCACCTCGGAACAGGCTCAGCCTAGTGAGGTGGTGTATACCAAAAACCAAAAACAAAAAATATGTACTATACATCGAACTGTAGAAAAAAAAACAAAAAATGTATTTGTGCTTATCTTGGTTAATAAATAATTTAAAAAAAAACATATCCTGAATCGGCGTCTTTTTCAAATAAATTATGTATGTATGTATATGTAAAAGCCTTGAACTGCTAACGTGATTTTGTTTTACGTATACTCCGACGTGGGGGCCTGGGCGGCCTGTTACTTTAAATTTTTATTTATTAGAGATCCGTGAAAATTCTGAGGTCCAAATTATTATTTAAATATATTGATATTGCACATAAAAAGATATTTTATTTAATTTATTGGGGGGCTAGAATTCCAATAATCCATGCGCTTGATAGCTGCAAGACGAGTTGTTATCTAGCCTCTTACATAGTTAAATAATTTGAAATACGTACATATAAAAATATATTTCATTTAATTTATTGGGGGGCCAGAATTCCAATAATCCATGCGCTTGATAGCTGCAAGACGAGTTGTTATCTAACCTCCTACATAGTTATGTAAATTCTAAAGTAAAATCCATGCTAATTTGTACAGCGCTCTTGAGGCGATTTTTCGCAAAAACAGCGCTATATAAGATGTCCAAATTTATTATTATTATTATAAATAAATAAATTAAAATACTTTTATATTGTTATATAACTCATATTTGACAATTTGGATATTATACTCGTATAATAACTTTTGGCAAAAATCACTTCAGATCAGAAATCAGTCATTTAATAAAAACAATGAACTTACTTTTATTATAATATTTCAATAGTGTCTCGAATAAATTATATGAAATCAACTTTAGCAAGGTTGTTTATGATTATTTTTATATACTTAGTAAAAATCAACCTAAAAAAAGTCGAGTAAGTACTAACGATGGGTCAGAGAGACCCGCAAAAAAATTTAAATGAATTTACTTACAGAAATTTAATATTAAAAATTTAAAACTTAAGACTCCACTGTCACTAAATTCTAAGCTACTGGAAGCGGCGTATGCGTCGCACGCAGGGGAAGGGAGTATATCGATATTATCATTGTTGCTAGGATGGAGCGGCCCCACGTGAGCAGTTAAAGGTTAAAGGAACTAAATAAATAAATACAAGTGAGAGTTCCTTATTTATTAAACTAGGAGTACTTTTTAACCCGATTTTGTTTTAAATTAAACGTATAAAGTGACAAACAAAATATTGTTCTGTCGTATTTTTAAAGTTAAAAGTAAATAAGACAGATTTAACAAGTCGCATGTCGCATATAGATCATGAATGCATTTAAATAATTTCAAGCATATAGGTAGATATCTATTAAACCAACAATTCAGAAAATTTAGGAAGAAATTTCTGAACAATTTAAGTACATTTTGAGGCTGGAGCTCCCTATTTGATATTCTCTCTGATTCAATCAAATATGTGTTTAGTTTTGTATACTTAAGATAATTTATTCACATCTCCCATTGTATATCCACGGTATTACATCTATTGTAATGCAAGGTTTGAAAAAGTGCCCACATTAAATAAGGCGATTGCGTGATGAAAATACGTGTGGCAAAAATGACAACGTATTCGATTCAGAAACATAGAGAATTATTATATATGTATGTATTTTTATGCAGATGTGGTACGAGTTTTATTTCGAGGCACAGAGGTCGTTAGTTCAACCCAAGCATTATGCCAAAAGCAGTAAGCCAAAATTTTAGTTTCGTTTGTAAACGTACATACATTATTCCAAAAATTACTTCATAGGGTTAACCACAAAACCAGACTCGACACATAAAATCACACTTTGAGACCGAAATATATTCAGGATAGTTGTTTTATTACATAAGTACAAAGCGACCATAATATCAAACAAACCAAATAGTGAAACCAACGATGCTTGCTCAGGTACCAGATCCGTTTATTCAAACTTTCAAAGGGCAAACTACTTCAGTCAGAGAATGGAATAAACTTCACTGAAAATCACACGAAATGTTTTAGAAATTCTAACACCGATGTTACCACAATTTGCTCTTAACTTTAGGACCCGTAGTAGGCTTGTTATAAAATAAGCTAAATTAATTTACTACGCATTTATGACAATCATCAATTATTAATAGTTTTAATTTTTTTTTCTTAATCGGTATTTTATTATTTTTTTATTAAATTTGTCATCATCAAAATCACATTCACATCAAAGCGCTTACAAATACATTTACACTGGACACATTTGATACTGTCTCTAATTAAAGACAAACACAACATTGATAATGATAACATAATACTAACACATACATTACATTCATACACACACACACACCCACATACCATACATTCTCTCTTTCTCTGGTTTCAATCCTGGGATTGGTTTCCTCTAATCTTTTCTTCCATTCTTCTCTGTCTTGGGCGGCTCTTTTGAAGTCTGCATATGATGAGCAGCGCACGTCCACCAGCAGGTCCTCCAGGTACTCTCGGCGTAGGCGTCCCCTAGAGTTTGTCCCCTCGGTCATACCCTCCATTATGGCATGCAAGAGGCCTTCTTGTCGTATCTTGTCGTAATACGACCATTACATAACAGTAATAAGTTTTTGCAACAAGTTTTTAGAATAATACTCGTGAGTTTATAGAACAACATAATAGGGAGCTTTAAATATTTTCAAGAGATGATTTGAAGGTGGCCAATGATGACATTATCAAATTAATGGAATGTTTTTTATAAGTCTCATTAAAATTACGGCACATTCTCGATAAAGCTGAGTCATTCCCCAGCTTAGTTCGAATTTTTTAAATATTTAACGGAATATAATTTACAATTCGTGAACCAATTCTAGGAACATTGAACCTGATTTAATGAAGTGGAAAAGGGTAATTTATTAAACCATTAACAATTTTTAAAAGACGGTTTAAATCTATATTTAGTCTTCTCTGTTCAATGGTGCGTACATTTTAGAAATTTAGTCGATCGGTGTAATGAGGAAGTGATCGAGCTCGCTTATCGGAATACGCTAGGTAGTAGGTACATAAAATGGTTTTGAACCCGCTCTATTCGCTGAATATGAACTTTTTTTTTTTTTTTGCTTTTAGGCAATTCACCCTGAAAAGAGTGCTTTGTGCCGGTAATAGTTAAAGTGGATAAAAAAATTCGGTTAATCTATTGGGAAAATAATAAAACAAATTAAATACTGGACACATTTAGATCACTAAAACAAATTAAATATTGAATTCATTCAGGTTAATAAACTTACATAAAGTTGTATGAACACGAGAATTGTTAAGAGATAAAAGGTATGAAATGTTAAGGGGGGACTGGTGTGTGATTTTAATAAGCCGGCGGTATATGTCCTTGAAAGATGAATGGTTTTTACAGTTAAAGAAAACGTGGTCGAGGGTTTCCTCTTCCACACCGCACTGGCAGACCGGATTATCTAAAACTCTAATTCTAGACAAGTGAGATGCAATTGAACAGTGACCAATTCTCATTCTCGAAATACATGAAATGAATCGTTTTGAAAGTTTTTTACCGTGAAACCATGGCTTAGCAGGGATATGGTTTTGAATTCCAGCATAGAAAGATCCAGTTCTTATTTTGGAGACTGCCCAATTTTCTTCCCAGGCACGAGTCATGTTGGATTTAAGAATCGGGAAGACATCGGAGATAGGAATTCTAAAATTTAGTGGGATAGTTCCGGAATCTGAACCAGATTTGGCGAGAAAATCGGCCATCTCATTACCCTCGATACCCAAATGGGCAGGGACCCAGGCCAATATCGTCTCAAACCCAGATTCACTTAGAGAATTGAGAAGATTTTTTATTTTACATATAATATTGTCTTCCGGATAACATAGAATATTTGACCTAATTTTAGTTAGAGCACTTAGCGAATCAGTACATAGTAAGGCTCGATGAATGTTGAGAACCTGGATTTGATTTAGCGCTTGTTCAATTGCAAAGCATTCAGCTGTAAATATGGAAGCTTCTTTCGGTAATTTATAAGTGAGATTGATGTTGAATTCTGGACTATATATCGATGCTCCACATCTTTTATTTTCAAATTTGGAACCATCAGTGTAAAGGATGGAAAATCCAGGGAATTTTGAAGCCACAATGCATTTAAAACAATCATCCACATTTTGAAATTTATTTGGGGAAGATAAAATATTCTTCTGAAAGACTGATGTTATTGTTTTCGGCATAAAAGTGATAGCCTTAAATGGAATATTGTATATAGGGAGATTGGGAACTTCTTGAAGATATTGGAGGGTAGATGATAGAGAATTATAGAGATGAAAACTTTTAATTAGGAGAGGAAAACATTGTTTTTATCTCAATCTTTTGTTAGAATTCAAATTAACACTTAACCGATTAAGACTTTGTTTAATAGGATGAAGTGATAACGATAAAGCCTTTAAAATATATTTATTGGCAAGGAATTGCCTTCTGAAATATAATGGAGGCTCCCCACATTCTACCTGAAGCGCATTAATTGGAGAAGATTTCATAGCTCCAATAATCATTCTGAGGGCTTTTGATTGAATTCTTTCCATTTTCTTATCTAAATATTTAGGGAGTGGATCAAAAAGGAAAAAGCCATAATCCAAGTGGCTCCGAACTAGGGAATTATACATTAATTTAAGAGTGGTAGGATGAGATCCCCACCATACTCTGGAAACTGCTCGCTTCATATTAAGTCCCTTTTCACACTTTGTAGAAATTATCTGAATGTGTGGAAGCCAGGAAAGTTTATGGTTCAAAAGAAGACCAAGGAATTTGATTTGAGTAGCGGTTTGTAGAGGCACAAGAGATTGAGAAGTGGGGAATTTTTCTTTTGCGCGTGAAAGCCACGACCCTTGTTTTAGATGCCGCCAGATTCATCCCATTTATTGACAACCATCTTTTAATATATTGTAAAGCCAAATTCATTTCCTTAGCTGCAAGAATAATATTTTTATGTAACAAATATATAAGAATATCATCCGCAAAGTAAAGTCGCTTGATAGAAAAAGGAATTACTGAGTCTAGGTCGCTTATATAAATATTAAACAACAGAGGACTAATAACAGAACCCTGGGGCAAACCTCTCCATAGTTTGCGCCTTAAGCATTTAGAGGAAGACTCAATAATAATGGACCTATCTGAGAGCAAATTAATAATAAATTGGACCAATTTCGGGGGGAATTGTTTTTTAATTAGCTTTTCTTTCAAAACATTCAGTAAAACATCATCGTAAGGTGATGAAAGGTCAAGGAATGTGGCCAATGTATAAGAATTTAGGGATTGAGAAACTCGGATATCAGTTGTGAACAAACTTAAATTATCCATTGTAGATTTCTTTTTCCGAAAACCATACTGATTTGGTGAGATAATATCTTGACTTTCAACAAACCACTCTAATCTGTTCTTCATCAAACGCTCCGCTACTTTCATCAAACATGATGAAAGAGCAATAGGCCGATAAGACGAAATTTCAGATGGATTCTTTCCAGGTTTTAAAATGGGAATGATTTTTTGAGTTTTCCAATCCTCCGGAATTAGTCCTGTTTCAAACATATTATTAATAAGAGATAAGAAATATTCAACCGCCATATCAGAAAATGATTTAATGAAACTATTAAGTATTCCATCGGGACCCGGAGCAGAGTCAGAAAGGGCTCTTATTACTCGTTTCATCTCATCAATGGAGAAAGGAGCATCTAGCCAGTTAGAATGAGATGGATATGGCTTAACAGAAGGCATTTCTTCACATCCGGCCACCGATGGGGGGGCTATTTTATCCGCAAATCCTATAAGAATTTCTTCTGATATATGTTTGATTCTCGGCGGAGAATACGATGATCCGAATTTTTTTAAGCTAGACCAAACTGAAGACTGGGGAGTTTCCGGAGACAGGTTCTCACAGAACTTCCGCCATCCAGCACGTTTTTTATTTTTCAAAATTCGTTTGGTTTCCGCCTGGGCTTTTTAAACTGCTAAAAAATTTTCTAGTGACATACACTTACGAAAAGAGGAAACTGCTTTTTTACGAGAGTTGACGGAGCGAGTGCATTCCTCATCCCACCACGGAGTAGAGTGTTTTATTTTAATGTTCGCATTGCATTTCGGGATGGATTTTTCTGCTGCATTTATAACCATAGAAGGAAACGTCTCACATTGCATTCTGATGTCTCCCGGGGACGATTTTGTTAAATTAATAAGGTTATCTAGTTCAGAAGAGAAAGTGCTCCAATTCGCATCTTTTATTCTAAATTTGAGATTATTTTTAACTGGGGGGGGATAAGTGTAAGATTGATGGTGGAATCGGATTATAATTGGGAAATGATCACTAGAGAGGGGATCGTTTAGGATGTCCCAAGAGCATTTAGATGCTAACGAATACGAACAAAGAGATAAATCAACAGCACTTTTCCGTTGATGAGGGGGGGTGAATCTGGTTGGAGATCCGTCATTTAAAAAACATAGGTTATGGGTATCAATAAAATTTAAAAGATTGCGGCCAGAACGATTTGTTATTTCGCTACCCCAAGAAGGGGAATGTGCATTAAAATCTCCAAGGATCATATAAGGGGAACAAATCTGGGTTAAGATTGGTGCCCATTCGTTTTCAATAAAAGTCGTAGAGGGAGGAATTTATATTGATAGAATTGTGATATCAGATAAGACAGCTGCAATTATCTGGATATCGTCGGAGGGAGTATGAATATTAATTTGTTTAAACGGGATAGAATTATGGATTATCAGAGCCGTGCCGCCTTTACCATCCGGTCTGTCGTGTCTGAGACAATAATAACCTGGAATTCTTAAGTGAAAGGAGGGTTTTAACCACGTTTCAGAAATGGCGGCTACTGAAACGTCGTGTTCGTCGAGTAATTGAATTAGGTCAGATTTGTTAGCGGAGAGGCTTCTACTGTTCCACTGAAGAAATTTGTTCAGTTTCGAAGTCATTGGGGAGGCAAGATAATAAAGATTTAATGTAATCAGCAGCGTTGGACGGTACAGTATTGTTGTTTGTAAGGATTGAAATTAAAAGAGTAATTAAAGTTTGTATAAAAGAATTATTATTCATTATTTCGGGGAGAGAAGGAGGGGAAGTATTACCCTTAATGGCACACCCATTGGGCGACTGGGATTTGGCATTCCCATTCGGGCTGGCCAAAATATTATTCAATTGTATTTTATCAAGGTATGGAGTATATTTTGGGTTGGGTTTGACTGGCTTGAGAATGGTTTCTCTGTGAGAAGATGACGTTGATTTTAAAAAGGTGGATGTTTGGAAAGGTGCTGAGGACGATGTCATCTCTGCGAATGATTTTTTCGCAGGAGAGAATAACTTAGAGGCCTGGAAGTACGAAATGTTGTCGGTAGCCATTTTATGTTTTATGTTCTTCTGTCTTGATAATTCCGGACAGGCTAGACTGACCGCGGTATGTGCACCTGAACAGTTAATGCAAATGGGATCATTGGAAGATTTCGGACATTGATCAAATGGGTGACCTTCTCCGCAAAAGTAACAACGTGGAGGGGAGCGGCATACGGGTTTTGAATGTCCAAACCGGCAGCAATTGAAGCATTGAATAGTTGGGAATTTATAAACATCGACGGGAAGCGAGGTATAATAAATAAAGACACGAGACGGTAGTGATTGTCCTTCATATGTAATAACAACCGATTGAGAAGGTTTCCAGATCGTGTTTCCATCAGAAGAATCCTTGTAGTTCAGTCGACGTGCTTTTAATACTTTCGGGGTTCCGTGAGAATTATTCAAAGCGTCAACAATTTCAGCCTCAGTGATCTCAGAGTTAAATAAAAATTTTCCAAAATCTAAAGGGTGAATAAGTTTTCCTTGTTCAGTTCTCTGCACCATAACGATAAAAGGACCGAAAGCGGAAGCAGGATAAAGTAAGTCAGTACTTTTTGTATTATCGCTAGTTGAAGTACTTGTCTGGATGTTACAATTGGTGTTAAGGTCGTTAGAGGTCGAGGTTTGTTGAATTGGCGGAATAGATTTTACTTTCGATGGAATGTGAAGGTTATGCGATGGACGCCGTTTACGAGATGGGAGCGTAATAGAAACCTGGCTAGAATTAGATTCCGAATCAGAAAAATCCAATATCGACCCTGGGTCGGGAGGCCTATCTTCGTCTTCTTCCATTATATTAAAAAAAAAACTTAACTTTAAAAATTAAATAATAAGCAGTCTATTTCATTGACTGTACAAACAAAAACGGATTAGCCGTAAGAAGGAATGCAAACACCTAGGTATACGATAAACAAAATTAAATGAAATGTAACAATAATATCTTATCTGTATGAGGCTCAGGAACGGGCGAACGGCACTAAGCGATAGGTAAGGTAAACACAACCACTGTTGACCGCGGCTCGAATCGGACTCTTCGAATATGAACTTTATAGTAGGGATCCCACGAATATTCGTGGGATCCCCTCGTCATGCTATGCTTTGCCAAGACGTCTATTCTGCCGTTCGGTACTTTAAATAAGTCATGATGTCGACTTCGGCTGTAGTGGTCTGGTACATATAAATCATAGCATCCCAAGAGAAATGGGCTATCGATGAAATTGTTCCAAATTTTGAAAGACAAAATAGCAAGACTTGCTTTCCGTCTAGTTTCTAGACTCACAGAATCAGTTTCCTCAAGTAAGTCAATATGGTGCATGAACCTTGGATAGGTTCCATGCTTCCGCATATAAACATATCTGAGGAATTTCTTCTGGATTTGCTCTAACATATCAATGTACTTGAGGGAGCGGTCCGTATCGGTAGAGAGAAATGAAAGGCGTGCAGTCGATGTGTGAGTCAGTCTTTATTGTGGCTACGTAGCGGAGGTCGATGCGGAGCGGAGTGACGGTGGTGCTGCTGCGTGATGATGAGTGAAGAAGGTCAGGACACTACGGCGGAGAAGATCACAGGTCTTCAGGAAGCCGGCGTGTTGCCCTACACCGTGGGGGTGTAGACGTGACCTTGGTCCAGGCGGTTGACCGTCGTCGCGTTGACGAGGGATGGCGGCTGTGTGTCCAGTGGGTCGGAGCACACACGTGACGCAGGAAGGAACCTTGAGAGGCGATGAGGATGCTGGATGTTGGCGCGTTGCCGGTTGTTGTTGCTGCTCGTTGCAGGATGTTGGTTGACATCTCATGTCGAGATGGTAGTTGGAGAAGTGCCTCGAAGGTGCTGGAATGTTCCTGGGTCACGCTGGATAAATGGTGTTCACTGTTGACTGCGCGAGGCCCGTGCTCCGCGCGAGGCAGGTAGAGAGTTACTGCACTGCTCGGAACACATCCTTTATCGATGAATGGAAAGTAAGTACTGACTGGCTCCGAGCAAGCGAGCGCGGCTTATATACCCGTGGCAAGTAATTAGTCTCGCGGTAGGTAATGCAGTGAATTCACGCAAAGGTGAGAAATCGCTCGAACTTTCTGCGGGCACTTGTTTGGTACAGACGTTCTAGCTCTTTCGCGTAGGTGGCGGATTATTTACGATGCGCCAGTTATTACTACGCTAAGGTAGGTATGCAGTATCTTCCGGCGTATTCTGTGGACGTCAGTGGCGCAGCGGTAAACTTCGCAGAGGACCGCCACATACTTCTGGTGGTACGGTGCCCAAACATCACTCGCGTACTCCAGTTTGCTTCTCAGTATGCCATCAAATAACGCTAGCATAGCTTCTTGGTTATCAAACTGCTTACAAGTCCTTATGATGAACCCAAGAAGTTTGCAGCAAGACTGAGTGAGCTGCGATATATGGCAAGAGAATGTCAGTTCGGGATCAAAGACGACACCGAGATCCTTCACGGATTTTACACGTGATAACGTTTCGCCTTTTATTTTATAATCGTAAACTATAATGTTTTTACAACGAGTGAAGGACATTGTGACACATTTCTTTGTATTAAAATCTAATTTGTTTGCCAACGACCATTCAGATAATGCATCTAGATCAGTTTGCATTTTAAAGCAATCTTGTTGGCAGCTTATTTCCATCATAATTTTAAGGTCATCAGCAAATAGTAGACATTTGCCGTTCTTAACACAGTTTTGGATGTCATCTATAAGTATTAAAAACAACATAGGTCCGAGGTTAGACCCTTGAGGAATTCCAGATTGCGCTTGGAATTTTTTTGAATTATGTCCATTTATCGAAACAAATTGGCTTCTGGATTTTAAATACGATGAGAAAAAGTTCAGTGTTGGTAGATCGAAGCCTATTTTAAACATTTTCCTCAAAAGTATATCATGCTTAAAGTATAGTATTTTATGCTTAAAATCTATCAGTGGTAAGTTTTGTCCAAAGAAAACAATTTTTTTCAGTATTTTTTGATAGAAAACGATTGCTCTTGCCCTCATAAATAATACCTGCTTCCGAAAACAGCCGCTCACTATATACTTCTACCGGGAGATGATAAATAAATCTTAGCCAATTCTGCAGGGCTTGGATACTGTCTTGTGTTTGCTGATCACCACTTGTAAGGGTCTGCTGTCCGATCTAGGCGAACAGTTTTCATGTAAAAATCAATTTTATTTGCGAAATGTAATTGATTTTTATTAATTTATGAAAACAATGTTTAATTCACGAGTTCAATTCATTTTGATTCATGAAAACGATTTTAAACTCATGAGTTCAATTCATTTTAATTCAAGAAAACGATTTTTATTATATTTAATTCATGAAAACTGTTTGCGAAATGTACTAAGTGTCACCGAATATTCGGCTGCCGAATATTCGGAGATTCGGCCGAGAGCCTAGCCAAATATTTGGTATTCGGTATTCGGCAAAATAACTATTCGTGGCATCTCTACTTTATAGGTTTGACTCCATAGAGCACTTGCGTATGGAGTCCAACCTATAAACCTCTAACACGTTGCGGGTTAATAAATTGTATATTTTTGATTTGGGATTTTGAAAATGTTTACTATTTTGCTTGATAAATCCTAAAAAATAAAATTAAGTCAGATTAACATTAACTAATATTTTACCATTCTCTACGCATAAGCGTGTGTGGAATGGGTTTTATAATTAATCGGAAATGCTCAGTAGCAAGAATAATGTTTCCTACGTACACTCGTTCTTAATTTCTATGCTTCGGACGTTATAACGTTGGAACCTATCCAAGGTTCATGGACCGTATTGACTTACTTCATTAGGTGAAGTGTGTTCAGATCTAGGTGGTGGACAAGCCTCTACACCAGTTGTGTTGTCGCGTGGTGGGCCGGATCAAGAGAGGCCGTTCAGGGAACCAAAATTCTTTGACCACTCCAGCTGGTCTCTCTCAACCCTTCGTATTGCACCGCAGCGGAAGGCATGGATCCATACGTCTATCACTCCCGTACACACTGGCTCTTAGATTCTTACCCACTCCTCATAGATTTTTCGTTTTGAGTACTTCTTCTCGTTTATTTCCTTACACAGACACCCCACAAACCTTCCCCAAAGGTTAAATAGGCCCCGAGAGAAATAATTTTCCTCAGGGCTTCCTGTGTGGGGTTAACGAAAGAATAGGTAAACGTATAATTATTTTTTACCATCTTCGTATCCGTAATACCTACAGAAGCGACTACTCTGGCAGTATGGACAAGATTGTTGAATTTAAAGTACTGCATTTAAAGTATCTCTTTTGCGTAATAATAAAAAAATAAAATAATGAAACATTCTTAGGTTTGTAAATACCTGACAATACCATTTTTATTCATTGAAATTATTGCTTTTACAATGATAGAGGCAGTAGCGTAGCGAGGGGAGGGGGCGGTCCGCCCCGGGTGCCACCCGACAGAAGGGTGACACTCGACCGTGGGAAAAAATTCACGAAGGATATTGTCACCAAAGTATCGTATACATGAACACGGTCTGTTGTATTCTTTCATATGTTCCTCGTGGAATGCCCCGAATTTTGTATCTAGGCCTTTTTATTGGCGAACATAGCCCCCCCCCCCCCCCCCAGGATGGACCAATTTTATGAAGTCGAAATTGAAGTCAACTTTAATAGGATGGGGGGGGGGGGGGTGACACCACTCCCCGGGGGGTGACATCCGCCCCGGGTACCACCCATGCTAGCTACGCCACTATAGAGGACTTGATTGATGCCAGTAGATGATTGAATCTGCGATCCCTGAGTAGGAGGAAGCCGAAGAATTTGTTCATTCTCCTCATTTTCCAACTAACCTAACTTTCACGAGTAGATTTGCATGATAACCGAAGCAATTTGCCCCATTTAACGCGTTACAGGATTCAGTGGGCATTTACGAGTTCAAACTTAGAAAATCTATATACTTCTTTAGACAAATTCGCAACTTTCTTAACTTGAACCAACTCAAAACAATTTACTATGCACTATGTCAATCTCTAATCGAGTATGGTATCATAGCCTGGGGGAGAGCAAACGCTGCCGCCATTGATCCGATCTCTGAAGCCCAGAAACTAATTATAAAGATTATTCTAAAACTACCGATTACAAGCAGTTCGGATGAAATCTTTAAGAGAATCGGTGTTTTGAACATTAGGCAACTTTATGCCAAAAATATACTAATTATCTATTCAAACATAGAACTGTTTGACAATATCTTTTATATATGTATTATATCATATTGTTCGTGACTTATCACGAACTTCAGAACATTCTCTTAAGAACCAAAGGGCAAAATCTGTTACTTATCCTTTTCGCCAAAACGTCAACGCCAACGTTTGGTCGATGAAACTTCAGGTAGGTACTTTGCAACAAAACTTTATAATGCACTTCCACTGACCATTAAACAGCACACTAACTACGTACAATACAAATCAGATACCAAGTCTTCGATCACTAGCAAAGACAGATCATATATTAATAATATTTTTAGAACCTCCTAATGCATGCTTTCCCATTGGTACGACGCTGATTGTCATTGTACTTTTACTTTAAATGTAAATAACATTGTTGTTGTTGTTATCCTTATTTTGGTGTTAAACTACTTATGCTAAAATGCGCCTGCTCTCAACATAGGAATTCCCAGTGAGACAGGCACAGCACAACCACCTATGTAACTTAATAAATAAAGATTATAATGAAAAAAAAATAATAAAAAAATGCTACGCTACTAAAATTGTAATAATTTACCACTCAATTATAATGTGAAAATTCCTTCAAAACAATCCCATAAAGAAGTATTACATCATAACTAAAATGAATTATCTATAATTAATAAAAGATTATGAGGCATGTGGTTAAAACAAATATCAATATACTTTAATGGGTTGATTAAAAATTATGATAAGCATTAACCAACTTGTACCATTCTTAGCAGTAATAATAAAATTATTATTACATAGTAAAATCTACCCACAAGGTACTAACCCAAGTTTTATTTGATACTTTGACGAAAATTACGTAATGTTCGTCGTGAAAAGTAACACAACATTGTTTGACAATCAACACGATCGACCCCTAACGTGATATTAAAATTATTGTCAAATAATTAACAGTCATTTGATAACAATTATTATAAGTAATAATTATTAGCCTGAAACACTCTTCTACATTGAAAAAATCTCCCGAGAAAAGATACATGCCGCCGACGGGACTCCAACCCGCGTCCTTCTTATTTCCGGTCAAGTGGAAATCAGAAGGACGCGGGTTCGAGACCCGTCTTCGGCATGTTCTTTTCTCGAGAGATTTTTTCAATGTAGATGATTGTTTCAGGCTAATAATTATTGTTTATAATAATTGTAACCCTTTGTGCTATGCATACAAATCTTGTCTTAAACATTAGTTTATCAATTAAAAATAATAAGTCATTTAGTAATTCGTTATTCGATGAAAATTATTATTTTAAAAATTTGTGATTGAAGTTTATGTCAAGCCATAGCATTTCGATTTTCTACCGTTTTATAACATATTTCTAAATGTTAAAGCTTCTGAAAAAAATGAATGTTAGTTTTGAAGATAATATCTGTAATTTGGGAGGCGGGAATGGGTACCGCCGCCCCGGGAACCTTTATTGGATGACCAATACCTCTGCCATAGGTCACCCCAAGTGCTTCGCTACGTTTGGTGATTTAGCAGGGTTGCCCGGGTTCATGGGGGTGAGGTCTGTCTAGGTCTTGGAGGTGGATGACCAGGATACACTGAACCCCAGATTCCTACCCACCCCTTAAACCCTTTTCCTTTTCAGAACTCTCCTCTGCTGTCTTTTCTTTAAAAAAAACCCCTCCACACAGCATCCCCAAAGATGACATAGGCCCTGATGGAAATTATTTTCCTCAGGGCCTTCTGTGTGGACATCATGTAAAAAAAATACGTTTGCCACGCCGAAACGGTACTTAGGTATATGAAATTATCTCGATAGAAAAAAATCGCAAAATGTTTTCCAATAATATTATAAACACGTTTTTTCTATTATTTTACAAGGAAAAAGTATGAAAAAATCACTTTGTTTCTTTAAATGCTGTTTAAGACCTTTCCCTCTAGATTATTGCCCCGTTTTAAAAGAGTCGTGATATAAATATTTTAAACATGTTCCCAATTTTCACTTAATATTAGATCGCTCTCTCTAGCATTCGTATTTACAAATCTCCCTTTCTTCTCTTTTTAAACGACTTCAAAAAGGAGGAGGTTCTCAATTCGACTGTATTTTTTTTTTTTTTTTTTTTTTTTTTTTTTTTATGTTTGTTACGCCAGAACTTTTGACTGGGTGAACCGATATTGATGATTCTTTTTTTATTTGAAAGCTGATGCTTCCCGTGTGGTCCCATTTTAATTTGGTTCAGTTCCGACAATAGCATCCATGAGAAAACCATATAAGTCTTAAATTTGCATAAGTATGTGCGCGACAAATGGACGAATAACTCAATATTACGCCAACCGATTTCGATGATTCTTTTTTTATTGGAAAGGATGTACTTCAAGGGTAATTTAATGAGAGTTTGGTTAGGTTCTGATTATCGGATCCATGAAAAATTAACGAAACTCGGCCGAATCTCTTAATTTGACCTTAACGTCGCTATGGTCAAATTATGTCTGTCTCATATGAGCAGTACGTTTAGTAGGTTTACCCATATTCAGACAAATTAGTTAGTGTACTTCAGATTCACTAAAAATCAAAAAATAAACAAAAATTTTAACAAAACAAAAAACGACTTCAAAAAATGCACTAAAAAGTAAAAAAATAATTTCGTATTCTTCTACAACTTATAATCAACTTACTTTTTCTAATCATCAATATGTAGGTACGATTGTTATTTTTGGAGTCGGTGTCAGCAAAGGTACCCGGCCCGGCGGGTTCACTTGACAGCTCCCCGCGCCGCCGCGGCTCCGCTCTCGCCTCGTCAAGTCGCTTGTGCGATACAAGCACACCTCACCTATAACTATGTATGTAGTTACAAACCTACCTTGACTGACACCGACTCCAAAAGTAACAATCGTACCTACATATTGATGATTAGAAAAAGTAAGTTGATTATAAGTTGTAGAAGAATACGAAATTATTTTTTTACTTTTTAGTGCATTTTTTGAAGTCGTTTTTTGTTTTGTTAAAATTTTTGTTTTGTTTAAAGGTCTAATAATATATAATTCTGATATCTACATATTTAATGTGCAACTAGTACGACGTTCAAAAATCCAAAGATACTCTCTTACACGCAAATAGGCCTTTTGTGCCCTCCATTCGCGTCTTAACATCAGAGACATACGTTAACTATTACTCCAAAATCCTCTATCTACGGTCATTACCACGGACATATGAATATATCTGGACCTGCCCTAAGTGATAAAAACGTTTTATTTCCCCCTCCACATGGCGCCGGCTGGAGCTCCTCCTTGGAACCGGCTCGCTCCATGGGGAGGGGATAGAGCCTCGCTTGAATCTAAAATGTGTGACGTCATCATTCTTGACGTGAACAGCGAGAAGCTAACATCCATACATTTAACGAAATAACACGCCAAAACGATAGCTTGTGCTATACAATATATCTACATATCAATGTGCACCTAGCGAATGTGGGCGGTTCTCCAGTGTGCTCGTCACTGGTTACAGGGGTAAGTAAATTATGAAACATTTGTAAAAGTGTTTTAACTAAACACGGCAACAAAATATTGCTATGTGTATTGGGGCGAGTCTTTTTGGGGCGAGCATTTGGCCTTAGCAAATATGTTATTAACGTGGCAAGCAATTCGCGCTCCCATGTAAAAAGGTCTATTCATTCAAAGCAGATTTTGCTTTTAAGAACTAAATGGTGATATCGTAATGCGAGATGCCTATATACTGTCGGATTGATTGTTAAACGAATCACAGTCATCTTTCCCCTCTTCGCCCTCCATAGTTTGGTTTTACCCCTCATCTGTAACTTCTTGTCTATCCATTTGGATGTCTATGGTCATTACACTATTTAATAACATGATACCTGCACGAGTCAAAGTTTACTTTTGTAAATATATATATATTAATGCACAGTTTTATCGACGACTCGCGTTCCGAAAATCGACCTCCTTGCCCTTGCGTTTCAACCACCTTAAGGTTCGCTTTCGCTTGAGGACAAAAATTCAGCCACGAAAATTAAGACACGAAATGGGGAGGTTTTTTTTTTCGACAAAATAAAATATATATAGAGATTTATTCTCTGATACGAATCAGCGGCGAACACTAGAACTTCTAATTAAATCACTCAATTCGGCTAGGTTCTATTTCCCGCCGACAGATAGCGTTTCAAAAAAAAAAAGTGTCAAAAAAGGCGTTTGTTTCAATACCATTTTTCCTTTATACGGGAATATTGAGTCAGGTCAGGATCTTAGATGTCAAATATTTAGCCTAACAAAACGTAACTCTCAGTGGTTTCGGTCGTCGTTTTGCCGAAAAGGTCATTGCCGCTGAAAAAACGATTCCGGGTTAGATGTTTTAAAAAAAATTGATAGCCGGAAAGATTCCGCAACTTTTAACACCAATTATACATGCCCATCCCATGTAAAAATGTTCAGGAGAAGATGCCAAAACTCGAAGTTTTCCAAAAAAAATCACCAAAACACGTGCTTAGACATTTCTTCAGAAGTGTAAATTTTACTGGCCAGGTAAATTCAAATGTAATTCATTGCTGAGTAGGTACTTATTTCGGTAGTATTGCAAATATGATGAAAAAGCAAAAAGATTTCAGGAATTTTTAAGGAAATGCGCAGGTACCTACGCGAATAGGTAGCTACACAATGTATTAGGTTTAAATGCAATACTAAGGTTGTTTCGATGATATTGAATAATTCAACTTTTTTTTTAAATTAATTTTCAGGTTCTGTGTTGGTTTTATTCAAGTTCTGTTTTTTTATCATTATAGGCCAGTTACATCAGAAATCTTAAATAATTACAAAACTTTCCAAAATAGAAAATTTACTAGAAAAATTTGAAGAATTGTAATTTTTTTTTTAAATAACCCAGGCTTATTTTTTTATTTATTTTGAAATGTGTGATTATTTATGAATGAAGCATGGTTCTATTTGGACATTGTTAAATAATAATAAAAAATATATAACGTGTGTTCTAGGTAGGTACTTACTAGCGGGGGCTTTTTTCCTTTAAAAATCAAAACATGATAATGAATAAATTTATTTGTAGTATTGCAAATTTTATGAAAAAAAAAGATTGAAGGAAATTTTTAAGTATGTAGCTACACAATTAATTAGGTTATAATGCAATACAACGCGTACCTGGCATGCGTTGCAAGTCCACTGTAACCTCGGGGTCAACTTAACTGTAATAGTTCCATCGCAAGTCCCGGGAAACTACATTATAATGCAAGCGCCTGCTCTATATAACATTATATACAACGGGCACCCGGCATGCGTTGCAAGGCACTCTAACCTCGGGGTCAATCAAACTGTTATGGTTCCATCCCAAGCCCCGGGAAACTACATTTTAATGCAAGCGCCTGCTCTATATAACATTATATATAACGGGTACCCGGCATGCGTTGCAAGGCCACTCTAACCTCGGGGTCAATTAAACTGTTATGGTTCCATCCCAAGCCCCGGGAAACTACATTTTAATGCAAGCGCCTGCTCTATATAACATTATATACAACGGGTACCCGGCATGCGTTGCAAGGCCACTCTAACCTCGGGGTCAATTAAACTGTTATGGTTCCATCCCAAGCCCCGGGAAACTACATTAAAATGCAATCGCCTGCACTATATAACATTATATACAACGGGTACCCGGCATGCGTTGCAAGGCCATTCTAACCTCGGGGTCAATTAAACTGTTATGGTTCCATACCAAGCCCCGGGAAACTACATTATAATGCAAGCGCCTGAAACTATATAACTTTATATACAACGGGTACCCGGCATGCGTTGCAAAGTCACTGTAACCTCGGGGTCATCTTAACTGTAATGGTTCCATTCCAAGTCCAGGGAAACTACATTATAATGCAAGCGCCTGCACTATATAACATTATATACAATGGGTACCCGGCATGCGTTGCAAGGTCACTTTAACCTCGGGGTCAATTAAACTGTAATGGTTCCATCCTAAGTTCCGGGAAACCACATTATAATGCAAGCGCCTGCACTATATAACATAATATACAACGAGTACCTGGCATGCGTTGCAAGCCCACTTTGACCTCGGCTCAACTAAACTGTAATGGTTCCATCCCAAGTCCCGGGAAACTACATTATAATGCAAGCGCCTGCACTATATTACATTACATACAACGGGTACCCGGCATGCGTTGCAATATCAATGTAACCTCGGGTTCAACTTAAATGTAATGGTTACATCCAAGTCCCGGGAAACAACATTATAATGTAAGCGCCTTCACTATACAACATTATATATAACGGGTACCCGGCATTAGTTAGATGAAGTTTTACTTCAGTCGTGTGGTCTAAAGCACACTTTTTTAAAGTTAATTTTCACGTTCTGTGTTAGTTCTTCTTCGATTGCGATGAAACTTTGCGGACTTGGTGTGCGCATCCCTTCGACTCTTTCTGTATAAAATGGTGAGCTCTGGCTTCATGAAATTATGCATTGCTAAACCATTTATCCGATTGCGATGAAACTTTGGGGATTTGATGTGCGCATGCCGGCGATGGTTTCTATGTATAAAAGTGAGCTCTGGCATCATGAAATTATGCATTGCTACTGCTACACCATTTAACCGATTGCGATGAAAATTTGATATTTAACCGATCGATATTTAATTTTACACACACTCCTCCTCACTTCATCCACGTTCACACGTCAAATCGCATAGTGTTTTTACCCGTTAGTTGCCTCTGCAACGGGCAAAAGCTAGTATATATTAATGCACAGTTTTATCGACGACTTGGGTTCTCCTTGATGATGCGAAAATCGACTTCTCTGCCCTTGCGTTTCAACCACCTTAAGGTTCGCTTTCGCTTGAGGACAAAAATTCAGCCACGAAAATTAAGACACGAAATGGGGAGGTTTTTTTTTTCGACAAAATAAAATATATATAGAGATTTATTCTCTGATACGAATCAGCGGCGAACACTAGAACTTCTAATTAAATCACTCAATTCGGCTAGGTTCTATTTCCCGCCGACAGATAGCGTTTCAAAAAAAAAAAGTGTCAAAAAAGGCGTTTGTTTCAATACCATTTTTCCTTTATACGGGAATATTGAGTCAGGTCAGGATCTTAGATGTCAAATATTTAGCCTAACAAAACGGAACTCTCAGCGGTTTCGGTCGTCGTTTTGCCGAAAACTTCATTGCCGCTGAAAAACCGATTCCGGGTTAGATGTTTTAAACAAAATTGATAGCCGGAAAGATTCCGCAACTTTTAACACCAATTATACATGCCCATCCCATGTAAAAATGTTCAGGAGAAGATACCAAAACTCGAAGTTTTCCAAAAAAAATCACCAAAACACGTGCTTAGACATTTCTTCAGAAGTGTAAATTTTACTGGCCAGGTAAATTCAAATGTAATTCATTGCTGAGTAGGTACTTATTTCGGTAGTATTGCAAATATGATGAAAAAGCAAAAAGATTGCAGGAATTTTTAAGGAAATGCGCAGGTAGGTACCTACGCGAATAGGTAGCTACACAATGTATTAGGTTTAAATGCAATAAATACTAAGGTAAGGTTGTTTCGATGATATTGAACAATGTAACTTTTTTTTTAAAGTTAATTTTCAGGTTCTGTGTTAGTTCTATTCAAGTTCTGTTTTTTATCATTATAGGCCAGTTACATCACAAATCTGAAATAATTACAAAACTTTCCAAAACAGAAAATTTACTAGAAAAATTTGAAGAATTGTAATTTTTTTTTTAAATAACCCAGGCTTATTATTTTATTTATTTTGAAATGTGTTGATTATTTATGAATGGTTCTATTTGGACATTGTTAAATAATAATAAAAACAATATAACGTGTGTTCTAGGTAGGTACTTACTAGCAGGGCCTTTTTTCCTTTAAAAATCAAAACATGATATTGAATAAATTTTTTGTAGTATTGCAAATTTTATGAAAAAAGCAAAAAGATTGACGGAAATTTTTAAGTATGTAGCTACACAATTAATTAGGTTATAATGCAATACAACGCGTACCTGGCATGCGTTGCAAGTCCACTGTAACCTCGGGGTCAACTCAACTGTAATAGTTCCATCACAAGTCCCGGGAAACTACATCATAATGCAAGCGCCTGCTCTATATAACATTATATACAACGGGTACCCGGCATGCGTTGCAAGTCCACTCTAACCTCGGGGTCAATTAAACTGTTATGGTTCCATCCCAAGCCCCGGGAAACTACATTTTAATGCAAGCGCCTGCACTATATAACATTATATACAACGGGTACCCGGCATGCGTTGCAAGTCCACTCTAACCTCGGGGTCAATTAAACTGTTATGGTTCCATCTCAAGCCCCGGAAAACTACATTATAATGCAAGCGCCTGAAACTATATAACTTTATATACAACGGGTACCCGGCATGCGTTGCAAAGTCACTGTAACCTCGGGGTCATCTTAACTGTAATGGTTCCATTCCAAGTTCAGGGAAGCTACATTATAATGCAAGCGCCTGCACTATATAACATTATATACAACGGGTACCCGGCATGCGTTGCAAGGTCACTTTAACCTTGGGGTCAATTAAACTGTAATGGTTCCATCCTAAGTTCCGGGAAACCACATTATAATGCAAGCGCCTGCACTATATAACATAATATACAACGGGTACCCGGCATGCGTTGCAAGCCCACTTTAACCTCGGCTCAACTAAACTGTAATGGTTCCATCCCAAGTCCCGGGAAACTACATTATAATGCAAGCGCCTGCACTATATTACATTACATACAACGGGTACCTGGCATGCGTTGCAATATCAAGCGCCTGCACTATATTTTATTTTATTTTTTATTATTTATAACATTATATATAACGGGTACCCGGCATCAATTAGATGAAGTTTTACTTCAGTCGTGTATTCTAAAGCACACTTTTTTTAAAGTTAATTTTCACGTTCTGTGTTAGTTCTTCTTCGATTGCGATGAAACTTTGGGGACTTGGTGTGCGCATCCCTTCGATTCTTTCTGTATAAAATGGTGAGCTCTGGCTTCATGAAATTATGCATTGCTAAACCGTTTATCCGATTGCGATGAAACTTTGGGGATTTGATGTGCGCATGCCGGCGATGGTTTCTCTGTATAAAAGTGAGCTCTGGCATCATGAAATTATGCATTGCTACTTCTACACCATTTAACCGATTGCGATGAAAATTTAATATTTAACCGATCGAAATTTAATTTAACACACACTCCTCCTCGCTTCATCCACGTTCACACGTCAAATCGCATAGTGTTTTAACCCGTTAGTTGCCTCTGCAACGGGCAAAAGCTAGTATATATTAATGCACAGTTTTATCGACGACTCGCGTTCTCCTTGATGATGCGAAAATCGACCTCCTTGCCCTTGCGTTTCAACCACCTTAAGGTTCGCTTTCGCTTGAGGACAAAAATTCAGCCACGAAAATTAAGACACGAAATGGGGAGGTTTTTTTTTTCGACAAAATAAAATATATATAAAGATTTATTCTCTGATACGAATCAGCGGCGAACACTAGAACTTCTAATTAAATCACTCAATTCGGCTAGGTTCTATTTCCCGCCGACAGATAGCGTTTCAAAAAAAAAAAGTGTCAAAAAAGGCGTTTGTTTCAATACCATTTTTCCTTTATACGGGAATATTGAGTCAGGTCAGGATCTTAGATGTCAAATATTTAGCCTAACAAAACAGAACTCTCAGCGGTTTCGGTCGTCGTTTTGCCGAAAACGTCATTGCCGCTGAAAAACCGATTCTGGGTTAGATGTTTTAAAAAAAATTGATAGCCGGAAAGATTACGCAACTTTTAACACCAATTATACATGCCCATCCCATGTAAAAATGTTCAGGAGAAGATGCCAAAACTCGGAAGTTTTCCAAAAAAAATCACCAAAACACGTGCTTAGACATTTCTTCAGAAGTGTAAATTTTACTGGCCAGGTAAATTCAAATGTAATTCATTGCTGAGTAGGTACTTATTTCGGTAGTATTGCAAATATGATGAAAAAGCAAAAAGATTGCAGGAATGTTTAAGGAAATGCGCAGGTAGGTACTTACGCAAATAGGTAGCTACACAATGTATTAGGTTTAAATGCAATACTAAGGTAAGGTTGTTTCGATGATATTGCACAATTCAACTTTTTTTTAAAGTTAATTTTCATTAGTGTTGGTTCTATTCAAGTTCTGTTTTTTCTCATTATTTATGCCAGTTACATCACAAATCTGAAATAATTACAAAACTTTCCAAAACAGAAAATTTACTAGAAAAATTTGAAGAATTGTAATTTTTTTTTAAATAGCCCAGGCTTATTATTTTATTTATTTTGAAAAGTGTTGATTATTTATGAATGAAGCATGGTTCTATTTGGACGTTGTTAAATAATAATAAAAAATATATAACGTGTGTTCTAGGTAGGTACTTACTAGCAGGGGCTTTTTTCCTTTAAAAATCAAAACATGATATTGAATAAATTTATTTGTAGTATTGCAAATTTTATGAAAAAAGCAAAAAGATTGACGGAAATTTTTAAGTATGTAGCTACACAATTAATTAGGTTATAATGCAATACAACGCGTACCTGGCATGCGTTGCAAGTCCACTGTAACCTCGGGGTCAACTTAACTGTAATAGTTCCATCACAAGTCCCGGGAAATTACATTATAATGCAAGCGCCTGCTCTATATACCATTATATACAACGGGTACCCGGCATGCGTTGCAAGGCCACTCTAACCTCGGGGTCAATTAAACTGTAATGGTTCCATCCTAAGTTCCGGGAAACCACATTATAATGCAGGCGCCTGCACTATATAACATAATATACAACGAGTACCCGGCATGCGTTGCAAGCCCACTTTAACCTCGGCTCAACCAAACTGTAATGGTTCCATCCCAAGTCCCGGGAAACTACATTATAATGCAAGCGCCTGCACTATATTACATTACATACAACGGGTACCCGGCATGCGTTGCAATATCAATGTAACCTCGGGTTCAACTTAACCATAATGGTTCCATCCCAAGTCCCGGGAAACTACATTATAATGCAAGCGCCTGAAACTATATAACTTTATATACAACGGGTACCCGGCATGCGTTGCAAAGTCACTGTAACCTCGGGGTCATCTTAACTGTAATGGTTCCATTCCAAGTCCAGGGAAACTACATTATAATGCAAGCGCCTGCACTATATAACATTATATACAACGGGTACCCGGCATGCGTTGCAAGGTCACTTTAACCTCGGGGTCAATTAAACTGTAATTGTTCCATCTTAAGTTCCGGGAAACCACATTATAATGCAAGCGCCTGCACTATATAACATAATATACAACCAGTACCCGGCATGCGTTGCAAGCCCACTTTAACCTCGGCTCAATTAAACTGTAATGGTTCCATCCCAAGTCCCGGGAAACTACATTATAATGCAAGCGCCTGCACTATATTACATTACATACAACGGGTACCCGGCATGCGTTGCAATATCAATGTAACCTCGGGTTCAACTTAAATATAATGGTTACATCCAAGTCCCGGGAAACAACATTATAATGCAAGCGCCAGCACTATATAACATTATATATAACGGGTACCCGGCATTAGTTAGATGAAGTTTTACTTCAGTCGTGTGTTCTAAAGCACACTTTTTTAAAGTTAATTTTCACGTTCTGTGTTAGTTCTTCTTCGATTGCAATGAAACTTTGTGGACTTGGTGTGCGCATCCCTTCGATTCTTTCTGTATAAAATGGTGAGCTCTGGCTTCATGAAATTATGCATTGCTAAACCGTTTATCCGATTGCGATGAAACTTTGGGGATTTGATGTGCGCATGCCGGCGATGGTTTCTCTGTATAAAAGTGAGCTCTGGCATCATGAAATTATGCATTGCTACTCCTACACCATTTAACCGATTGCGATGAAAATTTGATATTTAACCGATCGATATTTAATTTAACACACACTCCTCCTCGCTTCATCCACGTTCACACTTCAAATCGGATAGTGTTTTAACCAGTTAGTTGCCTCTGCAACGGGCAAAAGCTAGTATTTATTATTTATTGGAGAGAATTTGTCAGTTTACGTTTTATCAGTTTGTACGTGTGTGTTAGATACAGCCAAAATATTACCTCTAAAATACATCATAATAAAAAAAATAATAATCGAAATTTATAAGAAAATTACATAAAACAAAAAACTGCATGCGAGAGAAAGAAAAACATTTATTTTATGGAGCTTATTCTAATCTAATTCAATATGACATATTAAGACAAGAAATAATCTTAATTTAAAAACATTGTTTGTCCACTTTGTTTGTCCCTTATGCGGTCGTAAAACGTTCATCTGATTGCGATGAAACTTTGTTGATTTATTGTGTGCATGCCCGCGATGGTTTCTATTTATAATAGTGAGCTCTGGCATTATGAAAGTTGTTTACAAACTTTACCATAGGTGTCGCTAGTATTACAATAAAAATAAAGTAGGATATAACATTAATTAAGTTCAATACGTACGAGTATATTATATTTTAAAAATATATATAAAACAATGACAACAAAAACTTACCCATGATAATAATACAGAATAACTTTTTTTTTCAGTGTTCATACCTGAAGTCTTGTCATTTATTGGTAACCACAACTTCTTGCTTGAGGTTACAGGATGTACATAAAACTATTCATTTCATAAGAGAATTATAAATACTAGCTGTTAAAATCTTCTCCGCAGGTTTTTACTTTTTACTGCTAGGCCCCGCGGGCGGCTTTTGGTTTGGCTTCGCCCAGTTAGGGTTGGTTACCATTTTATGGATCCAATATGAACTGATTCCAAAATAGCCCGTTCCTCGGATCCACTGTAGCTAGTCACCGGGACCAAGTAACCGAGACAGAGCAATGCCGTCATATTATACAACATGTATTACCGTCAATCTTTTCATATCCGTAGAGATACCACATTTTCCTGCTGACGGAAGTAGCGATATCTTGTGTCGAATTCTTGAATTAGAAACCGAATTGTAACAGTAGCTTTGTGTGAAATTCCACGTACACTGATGTTATTTGTGGCGCGGCGCGTACGGCGTGGCGTCCGACATGCACCCGTAGCTGGATTCTGAATTTCAACCACGCAGACGCTACGGTATTAATACTGTTCGATAAACAACAGAAAAGTTACATACTCATGCAATATCAGAGATATACTTTTTTAAGGACTTTTTTAATATTTGTTGATCTCTCTATTGAAAGTGAATAATAAGATTCTTATGTTTGGGACGAAATTAAAAATACACTTCGTAGATACATTCTGGAATTCCAGACACAAAAGATTCATCAATATCCCTGCTGATAGTCTGTTTAATAAAAAAAAGTTAATATCACCTTCAAAGAGTACTCGACCATCCAAGTAACTGACACTTCTAACATCTCTTCTCATCCTTCCACGAGATAAAACAAGTAACTGATACAAAGAACGATAGTTAAAATCCTTCATGGCTTTGCTCGCCGAAAGAATGACCCGGCAAATGTATTGGAAAATTGTTCACCATATCTCTGTCGTGATCAGCAATTTGTCAGAGGAGGCTCTGTATTTAAAAGCTTTTGCTTGCCTCTTACGAACCCAAATCGGCCAAATCTAAACGATAAACTTATTCAAAGAACGACCGGACACATTGCGAGTAAGTTCGGGGCTGTTTTAAACTAAAGGTTAAACAAAGTAGTAGGTACACAATAGTAGACGTTTATTATTGTACCTTTCTAAATTTTATATGTCTCAAACCACACAAATAATATTTATGAAATAATATATACCAAAAAACACAACATTATTCAGTTCACATTTATAAAAAAAGTTTACCAATTTATTATTTATTAAAAATCACCAATTCAAATATTATTAGTTATTTAAAAACAAAACTAAACTTATTTTTAATTCTTCTATGTACCTTTAATTTTTTTTTCCTAATAGTTTTTTATAACATATATTTTATAAGTTGCTATATTTAGGAATTTAAAAAGGAGAGTTATTTGTTAATGTGAATACGTTATCTGGTAAGAAGGTACAGTTTACAAAAACATCACACTGAAAAAAAACTATTTATTACGAAAATTGTGTCATTGACAGGTTGCTTGGCATTTTTGCTTGGCATTTTTGCTTGACATTTTAGCAGGTATTTTATGGGTGGCATTTTAGCTTGGAATTTAAGGTTTGCATTTTAGCTTGGCATTTTGGCTTGGCATTCTAGCATACCAAATTATCATGGAATTTTAGCGTGGCATTCTAGCATGACATTTTAGCACTGAATTTTAGCTTGGCGTTCCAAGGATATTCCGTAGAAAACTTTAAAAAAGAAGACGAAGATGCTTTGAAAGGGAGAAACGTTAAACGGAGAATGTTAGAGGGAGCACGCTAATATTAAAAAAGGTTAGTAATTAAACGTGTTGAATATAACGGAACCAATGTGCTTTTTCGTGATTTTCGGAACATATTTTGGCATTTTTTTCTATATTGAACTTCGTGTAATTATTATTTTTTCAATTCTGAATGTGTAGACATTATCTTTAAAAAATCATGTATTTTTTAAGAGCTGGAAAACGAAGTGTTCAAGGGAAATATAAATATATTTACTTATATATTTTTTTTCTCCATAATTCTTTTAAAATATAAAAAAATGTTTGATTTAATAATTTATACACTCTCTTGAAGCACATGCTTCTTCTTCACTTCAAAGAGAGCAACTCTTTCTCAGATTACAAAATATTTCATAAATATAGAACCGACTGTAAAATACTTGCCAGAAAATTATATTAAACATACATACTTAACACAGAAAAGTCTATTTCTTCTGATACCAAAAACTTTTTTACACACATAAACTCACTAAGAAAAAATAAACCCAGCATACCTACTCACATGTATTTCGAAGGGAAAAGCAGCAGTGATACAAACGACATCGTTAATTTCTTTGCTGACTTCTTCAAAAATGTGTACGATAAGGATATCCCTAATGTTCAACTTCCATCCTTTCCTCCGAAGAAATCGGTCCACATTCCCGCTTTACATATAAATGTTCCGGATGTTATACGCAAAATAAAATCACTCGACATAAAGAAAAAAGCGGGTCCTGACAAAGTTAGTCCTGCTTTTCTAATTAACTGTGTATCGATACTAGCCAAGCCACTATGTCAAATATTTAACCAATCACTTAATTCTGGCTGCTTCCCCGATTTATGGAAAAACTGTTATCTCACACCTGTATTTAAAAAGGGTGATATTCATGATGTCTCTAATTACTGACCCATTTGCATGCTCTCAACTATCCCCAAACTGTTTGAAAAACTTATCCTTGACAGAATCTCCATACATATTAATAACATCATTGTACCTAACCAACATGGCTTTATGCCGGGCAGATCCACCCTAACAAATCTTTCCTTGTACGAACAATTTATTGCATGCTCACTTGAAAATAAAACCCAAGTAGATTCAATATATACAGACTTTGTCAAAGCGTTTGACAAAGTTAACCATGAAATTCTTCTCAACACACTTAGTAAAATGGGAATAGAGGGTAAACTATTGGAATGGTTAAAGAGTTACTTAACCAATAGAATTCTCCAAGTAAAAAATAACACAAATAAAACTCTTACCTATAACACAAACTCATGGCTACTAGCGATGTACCTCAAGGGTCACATTTAGGCCCAATACTGTTCCTACTTTTTATAAATGATATCATCACTGCTTTTGATAATAATGTTGAAGTTTTGCTTTTCGCCGACGACTTAAAACTATTTAAACTTATAAAAACAATAAATGACTGTATTCACATTCAATTAAATTTAAATAAACTACAAGACTGGTGTAAAACTAATAAACTTTATCTGAATATAAGTAAATGCCAGATAATAAGATTTTTCAGAACAAATCAACCCCTTAACTATCAATATAAAATTAATAATGTTTCCCTCACCTCTGTCAGTGAGATTAATGATCTTGGCATTATTTTCGATTCCAAATTTAACTTTCTTCCACATATAACTACAGTAACCAATAAAGGATTAAAAATGCTAGGTTTCATTCTTCGAAATGGCAGAGACTTTCAAAATATTTCAACATTAAAAATCCTATATTCCTCTCTAGTTCGAAGTCAAGTTGAATATAATTCTTCTATTTGGTCCCCTCACTTCAAAATCCACTCCGATTTCATAGAAAAAATTCAGCATAAATTCTTAAGATTCATTAACTATAAACTTGGTCTACCAATAGAATCAATAAATTACAATCACTTAATGAATGAATTAAACTTACTCAAACTTTCAGATAGAAGACTTTTTTCCGACTTGACTTTTATTTTTAAAATTGTTAATGGTATTATAGACAGTCCTGATTTATTAAACCTAATTACCTTCCACATACCTACTAGAACTACTCGATCCAATTCTTTTAATTGCAACAAAAATATCAGGACTGAGTCATTTAGATACTCGCTTATACCTAGATTGCATGCAGTTGGCAACGCTTTCTCAAAAGTAGTAGATGTGTTCAACTGCACCGAATATGGTTATAAGAAGGCTATAATATCATACCTCAATGACAATAATTAATGTTAGGTATAACAGTGTTCGTCTGCACGGCGTCTATATCATACTCTAATGTAGATTCAAAACTGCTTGCTTCATTTATATTAACCATCAGACAGACTAGTTAAGTAATAGCTATTAATGTATAATTTTTTTTCAAAATTATTATTTTTAAACCAAAGATTTATTATTGATTCTCTAACTGGCAGCCCTGAAAAACAGAACTAATTAGCAGTAGGTACCTGTAATCATTTCAAACTTCAGTCATTTCAACTGAAGGTAACAATAATATCATTACTGAGTTAGTCCATTTTAGCCAATTCCTAGAATCCAACAATATGTACAAATAAAAGTAAAGTAGGTATATTATACTTGATGTTGAGAATTTTTCTAAGAATTCACCTTTATTTACTTATGTTTATTCTGCATAAAAATGTGTATTTAGTACGAGCTCATATAATTTTTTTTGTTGTAAAACATATTTGTATCCTATAACTTACTAAAGACTAGTTATCATACATATGTGCTTTGTTTAATGTACATTATTTTCATTGTAATAACCCTCCTATGTACCACTGTGTATCATGTATCATCGGATTGTAATAGCCATTTTATGGCGTTGAAATAAATAAATAAATGCTTGTAGAGGACAACTTACATTATATATTATTAAAACTATTAGAAAAGTTACAGAGAGGAGCAAAATAATAATAATTAATTATCAATGTGGATTTCTAATCTACAACTACATTTTATATGGCAATAAAGAAGTAATCAACAATAATTGTACATAATACGTCAGAAATGATAAGCAAAACACAATAACTATACCGAAGAGCAAAAATTAAACGGTAACACATAGTTTTAATTAAATTTTTTTTACGTGGTATAAGTCAGAAGATATTTGAAATGAGCCTTTTCCAAATATTAACTTTATTTGGGAATTTTTGTCGAAAGTTTTTCTTCCGATCGTGCAGGGCGGTTACAATGAGAAAGATTGATTATTCTCCGTACCAGCTTTTTAAAATTATAACTCAATGTCGAATTTATTACAATCCAAATTAGCTTTAATTTATACCTTCATCCAAAAATGCTGAAAGGCGTGATGATAAAACTATTAAAATAGTGTACTTTTTGTAGTTATTTTTTGATTATAAGTATTTATCATTTTTCAATAATGTCTAAATTTAATAAGAATGTTAAAAAAATCTGAAATATATTAGTTTGTAAGTGCGCAAATAAATACACAAATGGACCAATTTTCGTCAAGAAACACAAGTACGTACATATTTTTAATGATTTTATTGAAACTAAAATTAAAATTCTAATACATAACTTTGCTAGATAATGTATTGATTTATTTTACTGCATGATTACATTATTTGAAATGGGTGTGGTATAATACAAAAACTTTTTTGAAAATTTAACAAATCTGCCAACGACCTATGGAATAACCTTATTATACTAAAAATTAAAAAAAAATCTAAAAATTTATTACATAACTATGCTAGATAAAAGAACAATCTTTCGAAATCCATTTATAATTTTTTGTGGAAAAGAGTCAATACGTCTAAAAACTTTTTTGAAAATGACGTATTTCCGGCTTTCTCTGGTAATGCCCTCTTAAGTTAAAGAGTAGTTTGTTATAATTCGGTAGAAATAGAACCAAACTCCTGTACTGTTTATACCCACGGTTTCCTGCAAATAGATGCATCACTGTGATGAACATTTAATTACTCTTAGCTTTAAATATATTGATCGTTTTATGGACTTTCTTTAAGTGGATGTGAACACATTAAGTGCCTCATTTCAATGGCTAGTTAAATTGCTAAATATATCTCGTAGTACCTGCAATTAATTACCACAGAATCAACACAACTGAAACTTTTATTGTTTTATCGGGGTGTTACGATGAATAGAGTACCGTATTATTCAGTTCACGGGTTGTATATTTTTATATGATGGCCTCTGTGGAGCACTGTAGCGCATGCTTACTTCAGAGTATGTGGACTGTGTAGAGTACGCTTACTTCAGAGGCTGTGACTTGTTGGAGTAAAACTCACGTTGTTTGAGTCTTAGGACGAATTTCTTTAAAAGAATTTGAACACTTCCCTATATTTCAAAGTAAATATTCAATTCTGTTATTATTTATTTATTTATTTAACGCCCTGAGGGCTTTTACATGTTTGGTTATACAATTAGTTTATGACAGATAATTCTTAAAAGATAATAAAAATAAAATTAAACAATAAATGTACACACGTCATAGAAATTCAAAAAAATACAAAAATACGGCTATTTGATAGGTTTACAAAAATAGAGTTATGTTTAGGAATAGTTATGGAACAAGTTTTTTACAAGATCCACAAAATTCACCAAGTTGATGTTAACTCTCCCGCAGCCAACTAGGGCCGAAGGTAGACCCCAAAATCACTATCCTTCTTATATTTACTTAAATACGTGAAATATATTTTTAATATTTTAGGTATTCCTATGAAATGAAAAGGATTAATACATGAAGTGCCATTTAAAAAAATATGTGAAAAAATCGTTGATCGCAGGAAAAAATATATTGTCAAATATAGGTAATACTCCCAGCCCAATAAATGGACAAATAACGAAAAAAATGAAAAATACATTTCTATGGTTGAAATGCAAAAAAAAGCATAGGGTCGTCGACCGACCCAATTGGTCACAGACGTTATGTTTGGCATCTTGGTCTGTCGTCAGAATATGTCAACATCACCTAAGTACCTACTGATTTCCCATTGTATGAAATCATTGTATCGGAGAGTAGGCAATATAGTTCCAACTTTTTCGTATTTTGTCGAAATCTAAAAAAATCGGGTTAACAGTCTATTGGAGCCGGGTCTACACTTCAACGCATTTAAAATATAAATATACACCTAGAGCAGTAACTTTTTTAACCTACAAAAATTTCAATTTCGAGGTTCATTTACCCAAAAACGAAAGCTCTAAACAATAAAGTTAGGTATACCTAAAAAATCGACAACACATGTGATGTAGATTTACAATTTTTTACCTCTAGTTTTCGGAAACGATTTATGAACAGTAGGTACATGTTTTTCCGGTGTCTCTTTAATATTGCATGTCTTCACTCATCATCATCACTCTTGGTTCTATAACCCCTGGTGGGTCTTGGCCTCCTCAAGAGTCTTCCTCCACTCGTCTCAGTTTTGTGCCAGCTTTCTCCAGTTTAGAAGTTCCAATGTAAATATATCTTTGAAGACGTTGTCGCTCCATCTTAATATTGGTCTTCCCAGGCTCCTTCGCCCTATCTGTCTTGAGTTAAGCAGGGACTTTGGTGCTTGATGCTCGGTCGTTTCGTTGCATGACATCCGATATAAAACATCTTTATTTACAATCAATATTATCCATTATTCCTCAATCAAAGGTAAAATTATTTTTAAAGAGTTTTTTCAGTAATTAATTTGTAAATCATTTCTCCATCCATAATTATCTCTGGAGAGATCACCATTCACCATCTAAACAATGTTTGAAGTAGCTTTAGTCATATTTAGTGACAACTACCTTCAACATCACGACGTTCCTCAAATGAACCCCAGTTCCACTAGATCCGAGGAGTTAAAGGTTTGTATACTCTCCAGATATCAATAAAATAAATGATTTAATGAATTTAATTAATATCTTCAACAATGAATTTTGGCCAGTCTAATACAATAATCTGTCATAAATAACATGTTCGTCTATGTTTATCACCCGCTCTAATTTAATAAAACACGACAATTTAAATAAACCAATTTCATATTGTATAAAAAAAATATTTCGTCATATTATAGGCATTAGTTTCAATTTGAATTTCTGAAACAATTGTTCAGTCGTTCTTGCTTAATAGCTTGGAGGAATCGATGTATGATAATGGGTTTAAAATTCAAATTTGGAATGGAATAATTGAGTTCTATTATCAAAGATCAGCTTCCACTTCTAGACACCAGAGTTACGTTAGAAACAGGCCTATTCAATTTGAATTATTGGCTTAAAAATAGCTATTCGATTTCGTGCAAGTTTTCAAGATATAAAACGATTTAAAGAATTTTTTATGTACTTAATAAAATTTAATTTCTTAGCTTTATTCTCTGGCGTATTCTGAATTTTGCAGCTCCTTTCTTTCTTATCGCATTTTCTTTTCAAATACTTTGCTAATATCAATATGGCGTCTTTTCTGATTTTTAATTTTTAAATTAAAAATACGTTTAAATAAATGCGTTGTAAAAAATCTGTGAAAGTTTCTTAATAACAGAGCTCATCAATTGATAGTTTTTTCTGTTTCATATTATATCCGTAGTCGAGGAATAAGGCTCTTGACTCGCAATCTAAAGGTCGCGGGATCGAATCTCGGCGTGCGCAAATAAATTTTATTTTAATCATTTGTGTTATTTCACAATGAATTAATGAAAAATAATGTAAAATTTGTTCGCAGCACATTTCGGAGTGTAAGATACTCTCAGTATCGGCCTGGTGCAAGGCCGCCATTCAGATTTGAAACGTTACTTGAAATGGCTTTAGCCGTGTTTGGTGATCAGATTTGAATAGCCAGGTACTTCCCCACTTCCCACCTTCCTCTCTTTATCTCATTTCCCTCCCCACTACCTTCAGCCTCGTAACCCAATTTGGAAATGCCATAGTCTTACTGGCTCCAGACGGAAGCAGTGGGACTATTATGTGGTATTCATATAAAAAAAGACAACTGACTTTTTGATTTTATATTACAAAAAATCAGAAAACATCAACATTTTTAATTTTTCACCCAGATATTTTTGCTTTGCGTAAAATCAAAGAAAATCTAGTTTTAATTCCATTTTTCGGAAAAAAATCTTTGTTTTAATTTGTTAAGGTTTAAACTTTTTTCTTTAATACCTCATTTAATAAGATAATTAGTTATGTTTTCTAAATACCATCTTTTCAAAAGTATGCATATTATTCCCGACCGAAAACGAGTTTAATCGGAATTGCTAGGCAGCAAAAAATAAATACAAAAATAAAAATAAAACTAAAAATAAATCATCACTTACAAAAGAAATGCCTTTTATAAATTAATATTTTTTAATTGATAAACTAATGTTGGCAAAAATTATAATTGAAAAATATATATGTACCTAATAAATATATAAAATATAATTAATTACATTAAATAAAATATAATTGACTTGATTTTTATGCATAGCACAAAGGGTAACTGTTCGCGCGTTTTTATATGGATTGATTGGGTATTGCATTCGCAGACTTGGTGGGTAGATATGTCAAAATCCTGAATTTATCCCACCTACCTAATCTTTCCTTCCAAAATGTCACCATACAAATTGTCGCAAGAAAGTATTCAACTTTGGAGAGGTGACAGTGTGCTTTCCTGCTCAGTACAAAATAACATCCCAGACAGGGCGCATGTATCGTAACCTCTTACTGTAAGAATATTGCAATTTTTAAATAAAACAGTGAGAAGTATGCACCAAAACTGGATATCAGCGAGGCCCCATCTGCAACGGTGAGTCCTACTTTCCTTATTCCAATCTGTACTTCTCTAATTTTCCAAAAGCACAGATCTGAACTATCGACTGACTATCCATCAGGTTTTGCGAGTGGATGCTATTTAATCGTCCCGTATAACTTAGCGATTTCACGTAGTTTCGGGACTGGTCCTTCGAGGGCTGCATAAGCTTTGCTCTGCAGCATTTGCCGCCAATTAACAGTGGAGCCGCAGTTTCGCGACACCAGGTAACAATTATTATAAGTAATAATTATTAGCCTGAAACACTCAACTACATTGAAAAACTCTCCTGAGAAAAGATACATGTCGCCGACGGGACTCAAACCCGCATTATTTGCGTTATTTGGGTAGGAGATAAGCCGACTTAGCTCAGTGGACAGAGCATTTGATCAGAAGGATGCGGGTTCGAGTCCCGTCGACGGCATATCTTATTTCGGGGGATTTTTTCAATGTAGATGAGTGTTTCAGGCTAATAATTATTACTTTTAATAATTGCCTTTTATCAAATTTACATTTAAACCACATTAATAAAATTTGGCAAATAGAAGGCAGAAGTAACAGATCCAAAACTTGGACAACATAGACAAGATGGGAAATTATTTGTATGTAAATAAAAAACGTTTAAAAAAATAGTTTTACTATGTTAATTTAAAAAATATGATGAACAATTAAAAAAAAGAATGCGGCAAGAATGCGAATTTTTGGAGTGGCGAAAGGGTTATTTTACGTCCGAAATGTTTATGTCTACAAAAGTAACTTGAACATCCGGCGTTTGACGGATATTCGAGGTGTAAAGAAGCGATTCCGGTTTGACAAGGACTGGAAGAAGTTTGGCAGGATGGTTGACAATATTCTTTGAAACTTCTCTACCTTCCTCCTCACCTTCTTCCCTTCACCCGCTTTCCTCAACCTCACAACACTTCCCATGAAAGGAATGCCGTAGTTCCGGACAGTTAAGGCTTTTGTGCGATCCTCATATCAAAAATGCTCATCCCATAACATGCGAACCCCTTAAAGGTATATGGATTATTTACGAATATTCCATGAAAATTAGATATTTATTAATCTTTGGGAAATCAATAGTTGAAATATATATTTTTTTTTTGCATTATACTAAAAATATAACCAATTAAAGATTCCTCCTTTTTAACATTAACACAACACAAATAAAATAGAAAATAATTTCCCTCAAGGCCTATGTCAACTTTGGAGATGTTATGTGGAGGGTCCTTCGTGGAAAGGAAGGAGTGAACTTGGGTCTTAAAGAGACCCGTGTTGTAAGAGGAAGGAAACGCGGAGGTCGGAAAATTTTCGAGCCGTTGAACACAAGAACGAGTCCTAGAAATGAGCCGTTCTAATGTAACAAATGTTGCTCGCGTGTTTGGCGTGTTTCTCGACTGTGCACCGGTGCCGAAAAAATCAATGACACTAGTTCCTCAGAGCATCTTCATCGAAATACTGTTAGAACAAGGACAACATTCTCATCCGACGCCTGTGCTCGAAAGATTGCAACCCGTTTGTTAAGATTGGAAAACCTACCTAACGGACCGCCCGTTTCTGCACCGCGTCGAGGGGTTTTCAGGTATATAGAGATGACTACCAAATTCAACCGAGGGGCACACCAAAGTGTCTCCACTCCTTGGGTTAAGACAGAATTAGGTATATAATTGGGTATACTGTTCGGTTATAGCAGAATTTCGAATTACAAACTAAGCTATCGACATCTATTGAAAAAAGCTAAAACTACATTATTGTTAACTAATTTATACTGGAATAATGCATCTATGTGAAGCCTTCGTGGATATATTATTTTTAAAATAAGAAGCTGCCTCTGCATAATTATTAAATCTTACAAATGATCTGTAACAAAGAAATGTTATGAAAATGTTATTTTTTTTTTAAATTTTATTTAAAAGAAAGACAAACATTTCCGGGTAACGAATAACCCAACAATGTTTGAAAATCTCCTACTACCACCACAGAAAGTCGAAAATGTTGCTAGTGTTGTGATTGAGGACTTAGCCAGCCGAGGAATCGAACACGCGACGCCTAGTTGGGACCCAAGCGCTGTGCCCACACAACCACTGACCGGTTTTGATTAGACATTATAAATAAATTAGATTTAAAATCGAGTATTTTGATTTTGCACTTCTATTGTTTGCATATATATGATTAAAGTGAAAACTTCTTTAGCAGAGTTGTGATGTGATCTCGATGAAACAAAAAAGCGTCACTAAAAAGAAACAAAAACTCGTACACCTACAGGATTTAGCTTGTGAGAGAATGAGATAGAATAATCGGTCTTCTCTTTGTGCGGTGCTTCGTAGCCTCCAATTTACTTATAATTTTGAAATGAAAACATCGTTAGCACCGTTGTGGTTTGAAACTCGATTAAACTAAAAAGCGACACTAAAAAGAGACAAACACATACATCTGTATATTCAGCCTGCGAGAGAAAGAAGATCTTTAATGTAAAGAACCCGTTAGAAAAACTGCTAAAAAGTAGTTTATCATGAGTTTTTGTCTTATATTTGTAAAGCGTGTAAAATAAACAAGTACTAAATAAAAAAAATTAAAAATCGGTCTCCTCTTTGTGCGGTGCTTCGTAGCCTCCCCATTATTGTCTACTTTAGTTTTCTGAATGTTTTACTTCTTCCGCGTGTAAACTGCACACAGATATTTTGAAGTGAATATATCTTTATCACCGTTGTGAATTAAAACTCAATGAAACAAAAAAGCGAAACTAAAAAGAGATAAAAACACATTTATCTATGAGATTTAGCGTGTGACAGAATGAGATAGAATATTCGGTCTCCTCTTTGTGCGATGCTTTGTTTGATTTCACTTTTACCGCGTATGAACTGCACGCATGTTTTTTATTGTATTGAAATTATTGATTTGTGTTACAAACCACAAATTTATTCGCCTCACCGTGGTTTTGTGGTTTACAGCTAGCCTAAACTTTTACGGACGATAAAAATAATGTGTACGTATTAAAAAATATTTATAAGGATACCTACTGTGTAACCACAACATTTAGTTATAAGTTATAAGGATCATCGTTGGTTAAATTTGATCCAAAAATAAATTTTTTGATGCTTAATATATATTTTTTTCTTTCCAGGAAGGAAAATCGCCGCCTCCTTACAAAATAATGTAAGTACCATAATTTAATGATTAAATAGAATTTATTATTTTATTATGTGGTAACAATGTTTATGTGATTTAACCCGGCGTCATTGGGATGGGTCAAATTGACCCGCCATGTTTTAAATTGCTTGTGGTTTTATAACTACGCGTTCGACGTTGCCGCACTTATCAGTAGCTGGAGGCGTTGACTTTTTTTCAACGCGATACCCCTCGTCTTGTAAAATTCGGGATCCGGCCTCTAACAATAACACTCCTTATGTAGATGGCGATAAGGTTTAAAATCCCGTATACACCAGCGTTTCGGTTTATTCAAGAAGAAAAAATCACCAAAAAAGGGTTTTCTTAGGGACAAATATTTAAATGTTTTACGATCATTTCCTTAAGAGATAAATTTTCGTCGTGAGTTCGATTCCTCGGCTAGCTAAGCCCTCCATCACGACACGGGCAACATTTTCCACTTACTGTGGTGGTAGTAGTAGATTTTCAAACATTATTGGGTTATTCGTAACCCGGGAATGTTTGTCTTTCTTTATTAATAGAAGAAAAAAAAAAAAAAAAATATTTGATTATTTCAAAGGCAAATATGTGTTCTAATAGAAGTATTTAATTAATAACGTGAATCTCAGAATCGTGCAATTTCAACACTCCTTTGAAAAGTCATAAAAATATTTGAAAAATTTTGGGGTATTATGCCGTGCGTTACCTTCTTTAGCCATCGTTTCGGATAGCGTTAGTGTCTCTCGTTCATCACGGATTTAAAAACTCACCAGAAATCCTCTGCTGTCAACGCCGTAAATCTATATAACCTGCAATTGTGTGGCGTTCTCCTCTTCTTTCCTTTTCATGATATTGACCCTTTGCTAGAGTTTCTAATTAACGACAACTAAACAGTACCCACTTACAAAATATATTCTTGTATCCACATTCCAAAATTACTACGCTGTTGTTATTAACCCGTCAGGCCAATTTGTTCGCTTCCCGGAACAACTCACATAGGTCTCATATAAATCGTTGTGTCACCCTTATTATCTTGGTTAGAAATATAATCAAAATAATATTAAAAAGAAGAAAAAAAACACCACGATTAATATTCAAATCCAAAAATTAACCACAAAGTAGTACAATGTACACCTTTATAAAAACAATGTTTCAGATCGCAATTTTTTTTATTATTTATTTTCACCTGTAACGTCAAAAAATTAAGTTACAATTGCGTGTATAATACATTTTTGCCAATAAACTATGTATAAGTTTTGATTTTTTCAATAACGTAATTGTAAAACTTTTTTTTATGTTTACATTAAAAAAAATGTATTTCTAAAATTATATGTTTATTTTTATTTAAAAAAATATAAAACGTATTTTATCACCTTTCAAAAACAGTTTCTAGTTTTACATTCAGAATTAGTCCATTTGTTTAGTTTTTATTACAAAGCGGAAATATTTTGACCCCTAACAAAATACGACCGAGGCTCGAGGGCTTAACAACCTATTGAAATATTTCTCTCTAGAAATTTAATAGGACTTTATTGTAATTTATTTGTTAACATTAAAAAACATTAAATAATGAAAAAAAAGTTCCATCCAAAATTCAACGCATATTTAAACCAAATTATTCATATTATGTTACATAAAAAATAAAGAAGAACAAACTATCATTTAACTTTTGTAAAGTTTGAGGTTAAAGGAACTAACCTTCGTGACACGGAACGATATCCCTCAGAAGGTAATTTCGGGTCTTTACAACGTCTTTTCGTTTAATCTATTTTAAGTTTGGCCAAAGATCACACAAGATAACCCCGAAACGCGTGTTAACTGAAGCTAAACATTTAAACTTACGGCTTAAATTTCAACCGTTATCTTTAACTGCTTAGCTGAAATATGACTATGGAATAAATCAACTTTTCGGTTTTGGAGTTGATGACAGCCAGCGCTATGAATTCATTTAAAATAAACTTTATTATATGGATAAAAGTAATACAGTTATGTTAACTAGATGTTGTACATAGTAACGATGGTAAAGCAAGTACATTTTTTTTTTTTTTTTTTTACATTAACTCCACACAGGAGGCCCTGAGGAAAATAATTTCCCTCAGGGCCTATGTCATCTGGGATGCTGTGTGGAGGGTCTTTTTGAGGAGAGGAAGGAATGAACATTGGTCTTGAAGAGACCCATGTTGTAGGAAGGAGGAAACACAGAGGCCAGCAAATCATTCCACAGCCGAGCTGTTGAACACAAGAATGAGTCGAAGAAACGACCCGTTCTCATGTGACAAATGTCAACTGTGTACAAATGTTGGGCACGCGTTTGGCGTGTTTCCCGACTATGCACCGGTGCCGAAGGGATCAATGATGCTAGTTCCTCGGAGTATCTTCCATTGTAATACCGGTAGAACAAGGATAGCATTCCCACCCGACGCCTGTGCTCTAAAGATTGCAATCCGTCTGTTAAGATGGGAGAATCTATCAAACGGACCGCCCGTTTCTGCACAGAGTCGAGGGTATTTTTCAGGTTTTTTGGAACTCCAGACCAGAGGTGGCTGCCAAATTCAACCGTGGGGCGCACTTGCGATTTGTACAGGGTTAGCAGTTGTGTACTATTAAAGTATCTGCGGGCCCTGTACAGTACGCCCAGTTTTTGGGAGGCTAGCTTTACTCTGGCTTCGATGGAGCCCCCATACCTGAGCTGGTCATTTAGGGTTACACCAAGCATATCAATGGAGGGCCTGTTCGGAAGATTGCTTCCGTTGAAAGAGACTAGATTTTCATTTCGATCCCTTTTGGACGTAATCAGACAAGATTGGGTCTTTGAAACATTAAATTCAAATCATGGTATTGATATATAAAATGTGATTGGCTTTTTAACCTCTGGAGCGATAGCGCAATTAAAAGCTTTTCTGGGATTGCTCGAGATTTTTTGGTTGAATATTTTCCGCCCACGTTAAAAAAAAACTTACCTTCGAATATTATTATGGAGATATACAAACTGATTATAGTTCAATAAAGCCAATGAATTCATCTATCTTTTGTCGATTATCACATATTTGTATGATTTATAAAAAAAAAAATTATAAAATCGTAAACTTCTACTTAATTACTTACAAATAAAGGAAGATTTGCCGAAATTGGCCGCAAAGCAATTTGAGGTATTTTACGTAGTGCCATATTTTGGCAAAAAGCGCTTCAGTGGTTAAAATAATGGCATACAGAGCTGCGGTCCAAAAAGGCCCATTTCTTTTTCATCATGAGTTTATAATACTTGGTTGTTGAAAACATAAAATACGATAAGTGTTAAGTTACAAAGCATGACGTCGAATAAACATCCGCAATTATCTACAAAACCCACTTATTTAAAATAAGAAATTTTAAAGTCGGGCATGAGTTCCACTGCCCTATTAATTGGATAACCTAAATCCGTGCCGAAGGTCACGCCGATGGTTCGCTACGTTTTGTGACTAATCAGGGGTGCCCGAGTTCATGGGGTGAGGTTTATCTAGATCTTAATGGCGAATGCGTTTGCCCACCTACTGCGTGACTGGGCGGATCAGGAGAGTCTTGTTGAGAGGGACGGACAAACACGGCTTAAGTAATTTCAATAATTCTATTTGCGGAACATCCCACAGTGGAAGATAATCTTAATACTGTTTCTAAGATCACCATTCAAAATTGAAACGTTGCTTGAAATGGTTTTTGCCGTATTTGGTGACCAGATCTAAAAAGCCAGTCCTTCCACACCTTCCTCTTCCCTATCTCCTTCCCCTCCGTACTACCTTCCTCACAAAATACCCCAATTGTGGATGCCGTAGTCTCACTGACTCAAATTGGGACTCCTGTGTGGTATTTAATAAAAAAAAAAAAAACTTATTTTTTTACACATGGATTAATGAATTGGAAAAATTTTGAAGGGACAATCATCAGTTAGAACACAAAATGATTGAAAAATGGTATTATATTTAATTTTATGGAGGATTAGGTACCTAGGTGCTACTTATGTGTTAGTGGCTAGAGAGTTTGTTTAGACATACGAAATTGTATACAAGTTGTACTTTTTTTTTCATTTCGTACTTATGAATACTTATGCGCCTTGCCAGTCCGATGATTTTGACGAGTATTGTTGAGTTCGATAGACCTGACAAAAATTCCTCTACAGCTGTTGTGTCGGAATTTTAAAGTAAATAAATATTGACCGGCCGTTACTCGAGTGGAGTCAGTTGGGTAAAAGAATCAGAAACGTCAATACTTGGCTCGATCAGGTAAACAAATACCTGAGGCGAGCCATGTTGAGATGCCTGTACGTAGGTTAAATACAAAAACGCATTTGTTCATGGAACATAGAATAATTTTAAAAAATTGACGTGTTTTCCATATTAACCCTTAATTACTCGCACAAAGAACATTACATAACTGCTCGCATGGGGTCACAGATGACCCCAAATAGTATGAGTAGTTTTTTATATATATTTAAATATATAAGTAAATGAAACTATTTTCTTATTAAAGTACTTTGTTTATTCTGTAATATCTATAAGTAATAACATGAATTACTAAATAATTATACAAAAACAAGTTAAACTAAAATAATTACCAATAATTAACAATTTGTACTTAGGTATACTGAGATCATAGTTAATTCTCGTATTTTTAGGAATTCTCCGAATCACTCTTGTTACACTGTTGACAGTATATTTCAGAGTGATCATTGCACACAAATCTTGCATATTTCTTACATTTTGTTGGTACTTTGCTATATACTTACCTCTTTCAAAAAAGTTACGTAATTACTCGCACGGAGTCACCGCTCAAGAGTGCAGCGACATGTCCTTCCACTCCCGTGACTTATAATCCAGTCAAAATAGACATTCCACCTCGCATTAATTTTTAAAAAGCTGAATTTTTGTATAAGTCTTGAATACGTCATTACGAACGCTATGTCAAAAGTCCCCATCGGTCCCGCTCTGGCAAGGTTTTTTTTTCGAGGTCAAAGGTCACCATCTTTTGTTTTTGCGTATATCTCTGAAACGGTAAGAGCTATCGAAAAAAATATTGGGTTAAAGTTTGTAGATCGTAAAATTCTCTACAAAAAAATAAGTTTATTATTTTCTCTACGAAGCACCGTTCTCGAATTATCGCGATTTCAGACCGTAGGTATGCACACATTTCCGCACCACCTTTGAAGTAGTGTACTTAGCGCTTTTTTTAAATGTGGTTTCCCCAGTAGGAATACTCCACGATACAGGGTGTCCGGGGGTAAAGTGCACTAACTTCGGGAGGAGCTTCTACACGATAGTACAAGTAAAAAAGATAAATGCCTTTTTTCGAAATTACAATTTTTAAATGCACTTTTCAGGTAAAAAGGTAAAATTGGTCCGGCGTGTGCGGCCAATTGTAGCATCAAGAAATTTACATTATTCATCATCAGATTCTACATTATCACTCGTTTCTTCTTCCTCGCTCTCTTCTTCCTCTTTTTGCTCAATTTGTGTTGACTGCTCTAAGAAGAGAGATATATCAGTTAGATCCTCATCGTTTTCGAAAGAATCTTCATCTGTTGCATTTGATTCAGCATCCACATTTCTGCATCCACAATTGTTCGTACAGCCTTTTTTGCAATTACAAAAAATTGTATTCAGCAGTTTCTCTGGAGCAGGTGGAAGTAAAGAACGGATTGGCTCCAAACTATTATTCATCAATTTCCAGCCCCAGTCTTCAGGATTCAGTTGATTGCCCAGCCACACTTGCACTTGGTAGAATACACGAAACACGTGTTGATAAGCAGAAGCAGATGTTGGAGGGAGACAAGATAACTGCAGTCTTTTATTGTTCCTTGTATTTTTCACGAAATTCAAAAATCTATACTTGTCTATCGATTCCATTTTTTTCGGAGCTCCATATAAAGCAAGGAGAAAGCGAATTCCGTAAGTGAAGATGACGTCTGCTAAAGAGTTGATGTTTTTAAATACTTCTGCGTTATCTATCAAATCATTACGTTTTTCAAACAATTTAAATACTTCAGTTTTTCCCCTTTTGAAAATTGCTGATGTCGTATCGCAGCCAGTTATCGCATGTAGGAATAAAATATGAGCTCGACATTTTGGATATGCAGTTAAACTTTGTGACTAATATATTTTTGTTTGAATTTGAGCTTTCCCAGGTTTTAAAAAGTAAATGATCTTATCACTTGGAGTTCGTGCAGTCAGTATTATTAATAAATCTACATCTTCTCCAACAACAATAGTTATATTGTTGCTACTGAATTGATCTATTGCGGCTTCAATAAAGAGGACATCAGCGTCATTATTAGCTTGTTTCACAAGAATTTTGGCAGCTGCAAATTCTTCACACAATATCGAAATCAAGCGAGTTTTTTTTGAACATTAGCGAGAAATTGTTGTTGGTTTATTGGAACAGTCATTGATCGATCAAAAACTATATCAGACGATGAAGATGTTTTTGTAGCTCGACGACGTTGTTCTGCAGCTTTGATATTTTTCATGCAATCAGTATAACCATCAAATACTATGGTAACGTTGTGACCGAAGTGTCTACGAACATACTGAAGATACAAAATCCGAAAAATGCAGGTTTACGCCGGTTCCTATGGAAAATCCCAAAAATGCAGGTGTGTGCCGGCAGTAACAGGCAGACATTACTCAAGGCTAACCGACTAATGAATAAAATTAGGAATGGACGTTGATTTACTCAGAATCGTGTATTTTCCACGTATGAATCACAAAAACCAATATTCCAATATTTTTTCTTCAAATGGATGACCCGATGAATGTATAGGTACTGGCCACATACGTGCATATTCGTATTTTCTAGGTTTGAAATCGCGATAAAACGAGAACGGTGTTTCGTAGAGAAAAAGTATTAATATAATTTTTGTAGAGAATTTTACGATCTACAAACTTTTACTCAATCTTTTTTTCGATAGCTCTTACCGTTTCAGAGATATACGCAAAAAACAAAAAAAATTGACCTTTGACCTCGAAAAAAAAAACCTTGCCAGAGAGGGATCGATGGGGACTTTTGACATAGCATTCGTAATGACGTATTCAATACTTATACAAAAATTTAGCTTTTTAAGAATTAATGTGAGGTCAGCACCTTTTTTCGTCTATTTTGACTGGAGTATTAGTCGCTACTAAAATACAAACTTAGACGCGCATTATGAAGCTAGCGAGGGCGAGGGGGGAATCGGGCCGCGACAAGTGATTTATTTTTTAATCCGAAAATGCTTTGACCCCATGCGAGTAATTAAGGGTTAATTTGATTGGAAAAATAAAATAATAATAATCATATTTGGATGATTTGTATCTATAGCGCCGTTTATAGAGACGCAAAATCACATCATCTTTACAAACTTATAATATATTTCTAAAATCTTACTTCCAACTACAAATTAGGCAAACAATTTATACAACTTATGGCTAAAAATTGCATCCACCGGTTTATCGATCACTGATACGAAAATATACATATGTACAATGATTTGACCAATGAACGCGATGCTGCATAAAAATGTACCTACATATTTACTGTTTATTCATACTCTGTACAGAAAGAAAATATACAGAACCATTCTTACCTGGGAGGTCACTGGAGATTTACACTGTTTATTGTTAATTTAAAGCAATTAGAATTAAACGGTGAAATTTTCTTATATGCAGATGATACTACAATATTCTACTGGGGTAAAGATCTAAACATACTACTAGAAAATGCACAAAGTGACCTAGAAAGAATTTGCGGTTGGCTCCAATCAAATATCCTAACAATGAATATAAAAAAAACAGGATGCATGATTTTAAGTTCAAACCGTAAAATAATTCCTCCACATGTACCATTAAAAATTGAAAATAACGATTTGCAAATCCTGAAACAGGAAAAATATCTTGGGCTGTGCATTGATAAGCATTTAACTTTTAAACAACACATTCAAAATGTAAAAGATAAAATCACACCCTTAATTAGCGTTTTTAGCCGGTTATCATATCTATTACCAATTAGATTAAAAAAAAGTTTATACTATAGTCTCGTACACTCACACCTAAATTACCTGATTGAAATATGGGGAAATGCGTATGAAACATACATCAATGAATTACAGGTAATTCAAAATAAGATAATCAAAAACTATTTCACTACGAATCCAAAACATCCACAAAAAAATTATATTTGGAAACAAAACTGCTAACATTAAGAAAACTATACGAGTACAATATATGTGTCCTTATATACAAAATAAATAATAAACCCATACATACAAACACAGAATTCATTAAAACGTCCCAAGTACACAAACATTTCACACGACAACACGATAACATACGTTTAAACACCATTCATACTAACTACGGTAAGCAATCAATTAGTTACTAGGGGGGCAATTTATATAATTGCCTTCCAGATGATATCAAAAACGAAAAAAGTATGTGCAAATTCAAAAAAAAATTGTTCATGTATATTCACAAGAAACAAAGTAGTGATAGTGAATAATATCGTATGGTAATATAATATCATTTAAATGTTAGTATTGCAATCTAATGTAATCTAAGGTTATGAAATGTAAAAACCATGTAATGTAAAAACTATGTAACATAATGTAAAAAGTACATAATTCAATATTCTAGTTATGTAAGTGAAAATGTTATTTTCTTTTTTACTGGAATAAAAAACTTATGAAAAAAAAAAGAAATTTAGACACAGTTCGCACGCAAAGGACATAAATGAGAGCACATGTTATATAATCCTGATATTATGATGAGCGGTACAATAGTACAAGGATTTGATCAGAGTATTTATCTTCCTATATGTGATTCGTCCCTCGATAAGAGACAGATTGATGTGTGAGGATTCGAGTAATTTTAATTTAAGTTACATTTAGCCCACTAGCCCAGCTTTCTGTCTCACTTGCACACGTCTGACGTCGTAGATCTCTATCCCATTTGAATTTCGTAAACACAGTTTTGTTTTGGAAATTTATGGCCCGATTGGACAAATATTTGGATCAATCACGCCTGCATGGCATTTCTCGTGTTTTTCTTAATTTTATGCATGGAATGAATGTGACATAAGCCAGGAGTTAGGGTTGGACTGAAGTTTTAGGTTTCCTTATTTTCTGCCTACCCTATCGGAAAATTGTGTGAAACTTTAATCTCTAAATATAAAAATGAATATTTCTTCGTTGGTCACGTGTGTCCTCCTCTACGATTCTAGGAAACACGGGAGGGGTCGGGGAATGTGCGAAGAGGGTTCGCGGGACGGGGGACGGGGGACGCGAGAAGGTGGGAAGGCGGGGAAATCGGGAAACGACACTCGGGGAGGGGGAGGGGAAATAGCGGTAGGAGATAGCAGGGGGTAAATTTGGAAAATCCATGCTTCTCTCATGTATGTGGCATGCCCACGCGATGGTAAACGTTCAGATTTATTCGTGTACGCAACAGACTGGAAAAATTGTGTATCCAAAAGCACTCCAGTGAAGAGAATTAAAACACAAATTCTTTATTTATTTCTTTATGCTGAGTACTCGCTAGTAAGACAATAAATTATGTACCTATTGAATATGACTTTTATTTATTTATGTTAAATCAAATAACTAACATTGTAAACAACCACCGTATACTGAATACTAACTTTTTCTAGCGGCTTCGCCCGCATGGTATTAGGGGGATTCCCACTCCGCCTCCTCCACCTCCCCTTTCCCCACACCCCTCCCACCAAACCCCTCACCCTCCCCCTTCCCACAGCCACTACCCCTGCACCCTCCACCTTCTCCTCACATTCCTCCACCCCTCCCCCCTCTCTCCGCCCTCCCCCTCCCCCCTCCACCCTCCACACTCCTTCCTCCCACCTCTCGCATTTCACACATTCATTCCCGGTACATTAAGTTTTCAAACTGCTCGCGTGCTACCTATTAATTTTTTTATACAAATTTCATAATGCCAGAGCTCAACAGTAGTTTTATACAAAATAACGAACAAAAAAAAATAATTATCCAACTTGGTGCAGTCGTTCGGAGGTTATGTGCATACATACAATCGGCGATTCATTTTTACAGATAGATTTAAGTAGACGCCAACAAAGCACTCTTTTTAGGGTGAATTGCCTAATTTAAAAAAAAAACATCGTTTCCAAGGCAACAATTTATTTGCTTTTCTTCTAACGTTTGCAATAACTCGATTTTGTTAGGGACAGAAAACGTGTGATAAATAATTTCATAACGCCAGAGCTTATTCATAACGCCAGAGCTTACCAATATACACAGCATGTAGTACTCGCAAATAATGTAGCTTTCTATTAGTGAGAGATTTTTTATAGTCCATTCAGTATGTTTTGCATGAAAGAGTAACAAACATACATCCATACAAACTTTCGCTTTTATAATCTAATATATAAAATTCTCGTGTCACGGTGTTTGTTGCCATACTCCTCCGAAACGGCTGGACCAATTTTGATAAAATTTTGTGTGCTTATCTGGTAGGTCTGAGAATCGACCAACATCTATTTTTCATACCCCTAAAAGTAAAGGGTGTTCCACTCCGAAGAAAATTATTTTCCCCATACATTTTGTATGGAACGAATTCTCCTATTTTGAAAGAACTGCAGCAATATTGTAAGGGGTATAATATTGAACTGTGAACCGGGGGAGGGGGGAGGGTGGAGGGGGGAAAGGAACTCAGGAAGGGGGGTTAGCGGGACGGGGGAAGGGGAGAAGTGGAGTGGGGAGAGGGAGAGGGAACGCGAGAGGGGAAAGGATACGCAGGGAGAAACAATTTAGATCAAGGTATGGTATACGCAGGGAGAAACAATTTAGATCAATTCAGCTAATAAGTTGACAACAGTTTTTGATTCTGAGGCGATACGAAGTTCGCCGGATCAGCTAGTATTTTAATAAGATTATCAGCGAGATTCTTCCTTCAAGTTCACAATATAATATAAAATATAAAAATATTTAAATATCCAAAACGTCAGCAGCACACAATAATACCACTTTGGTATTGCATTTTCATCTCAGTGATTCACCGGTTTCACAATAGAAAACCGCATTTTTATGATAATAACACGGCGAATCTATTGTAGGAGTTCTCAGTAATGCGCCGTCTAAAAAAGTAGCTTTATTCAAATTAATAATAGAGACGTTAATCACCGGATCGATTGTAAATTGCAGTGGGCAAGGTGAAATGATTACGCAGGAATGCTTTTTAATTCGAGTTTGATCCGGAATTATTCAGATTAAAGCGATTGGAAATGTTAAACGTGGTATTGGAATTCTATGAACATATATTTTTGTGGTTCATTGGTAAATGGATTGATTTTTTTTATTGAAAGAATAGATAATACATATTGTAACGGCTTTAAAAAAAAGAGTTGGACCTAATAGTACCGTTATTACTATTGTATTAAAATTATTTGTCTAGCTACAGTCTGGAAAGTAGAAACATGAAATATAAATCAAATGAAATAAAAGGAAGAAATTAATTATATTATAATATGATTTATTGAATTTAGATTTTCATGACATTGCGTAGTATATATTAAAGACTCTTATAAAATTATTTGATCTCTAGGGGTGCTTGTAATTCTCTTCGAGAATTACAACAATCAAACTATTTTGCGTAATTAGAATTTAAGTTATGTGGAAGATAAAACGAAGAGTTGGACGCCAGAGCATTTAAACTACAATACTCAAGTATTAAGGATTAAAAATGAAATGGTAACCTTGACAATCTAAATAATATGTTAGGATGAAAATTAACGTTACAAATTCGATGCGCCATGGTAATGTTGGTTTCCTCCGTCGCAGGTACGTGCTCCTTCCGCTGGGCTCGCTCAATCCAAAACTCTTTGCGGTAACAACTCGAACTAGCATTGCCAGCTGCTTGTGATGTACCAACATCACAATAACACAAAGGCGTTCTTGACAATTTAAAACGCAGCCGGTAGCTACCTGCTACAATATTTAAATCAACAAACAAGTCCTGCTAAGCCAATTGAATTGGCTTGTCAACAGGTGCTTATATTTTAGTTACATATGATTTTTTTTACATTTAAACTTTACATCTTATTACAGATTCAACATTATTTCATACATATCAATATCAATATAAATATTTTTCACCATATATTTAACCTTATTCATAGAATTACATTGCTTTATAGTGTATCGGTACGATGTATTCAAACGTCCTCTGTCCGTACTTATTGTTAAATTTCGGAACTATTAACCCGTCGTTGCGCGTGAATCTAGTGCTGTATTTGTGTTCTAATTTCTCTTTATGCTGCGGGGTAAATATATGTTGAATTATAATTTTGTGCCATAGTATTTCCTTAACCGGTAACATTTTGGCACTCTGAAACAGCAATGGTGTATTATGTCTGTGTTTGAAAATATTAGGGACGGCTAATAATTTTACAATTGCGTTATGTACAACTTGGACTTGTTTCAGATTGGTTATAGTAGTATTTCCCCATACTATTAATCCATATCTTATAATAGATTCTGCCAGTGACATATAAATTATTTTAAGCGTTTCAATTGATAGGAAAAAAATAAATGTGTACATTCTGCCAGCAATTGATCTGAGTCTTTTACAAGTTTTTTTTATATGTTTGTCCCATTTAAAAAAACAATCATTATTACTTATTCTGTTTTCAATTTGGGAGGCGGGTATGGGTATCGTCACTCCGGTAACCGTTTATTAGATAACCAACACTCCTGTCATAGTGGTTCTCCCCAAGTGGTTCTCTACGTTTAATGGTTTAGTGGTTCCCGGATACAAGAGGTGAGGTTTGTTCAGCTCTTGGCGGCAGTCGCGCCTGCCCACCTACAGCATGACAAGCTGGATCAAGAGAGGCTGGTTTAGGGAGACCCATTGACTAGTGTCCGACCGAAACTCTTCGGTGTCTGTCAACCGAAACCGAAACTCTTTTAGACATGTTAAAAATCGATTGTTTACTGTTATTTGGCTTATTTTTTACACTTATTCAGACAGTTAACACGTGTTAAATTAAATAAATAAATTTAAAAAAAAACAATAATTGAAATACATGAAATTTTTTTTTTTATATATTACTGATATAAAATTAACAAACATGTTAACTACTTCTTGGAACAAACATTTGTCAATCATCAACACTTAAAGGAAGGACGTCATTAATCGAGTATTTTGCTGATCGTGGCGGGTGACATACGAGCCACGAACTCACCCGAAGTCAGCCAAACGAGAAGTTCCAAGAAGAAGTTGATATGTTTTGTTATTTTTTTATAATTTTGTTTGTTTTATAGAAGTGATATAAAAAAATATATTGTTTTTTTACATACTTCAATTATTGTATTTATTTAATTTAACACGTGTTAACTGTCTAAATAACTGTAAAAAATAAGCCAAATAACAGAAAACAATCGATTTTTAACATGTCTAAAAAAGTTTCGGTTTCGGCAGATTTTCTGACTAGACTTTTTTTGCCGAAACCGAACCTTCGGTCAGTCACCACCATTGACTTCTCCAGTTGATCTCTCTCGACCTATCGTCTTGCACCTCAGTGGGAAGGATGGATTCATATGTCTATCACCCACACGTCATGCCTTTTCCTTCGTGGCACTTAATTTCCTTCCTTTCATTAAAAATACCCTTCTACAATCAACACCCCTTCTATAGATCACCCCAAGTGATTCGCTACGCTTGGTGACTTAGCTTAGCAGGTGTGCTCGGATTCATGGGTGGGGTTTGTTTAGGTCTTGGCGGCACATGTGTTTGCCCACCTACTACGTGGCGAGCCGGATCGGCAGAGACTGGTCGAGGGTAAACTTTTTTTGTTTCCAGCTCAACTATCCCGACCCATCGCCTTGTACCGGAGTGGAAGGGATGGATTCATACGACTGTCACTCCTGGTCACATTAACCCCCAGATTCCTACCCACTGTCACATAAATAATTATGTAACTAATGCAGTTCTTGCTTAGGTGTTTATTTTGTCTATGGTGTTTTTTTGGACACTGGTAATTTTTGGAAAAGAAAGAAGAGCAGTTTTGTTTATGGGCACTTCCTCCCGAGCAGCCATGGACTAGGTTGTTCTGGAATTGGTCACTCACCATAAAGGTGTTTAATTTTGAGTTTAAACCATGAGAATCTAAGTAAATTAAAACCTAACCGATCGCGGGTGATTTTTTCGTAACACGCGAGGCTCGTGTACGTATAATGTTAATGGATGACTTGTAAGTCCCATTTTTTTATCGATGTGGTTGACCGACGCCGGCAGTGATATTTTCGGCCTTGCTGTAACTTTAAAAGTGTGATTAGTTGTCCCGGTCAAGGGATGTATTTTGGAAATGGGAATATAAAGAATTCCCGACAGAAAAACGGAGTGTTAAGCCCGTGCAATGATGTTTTCGGTCGTGAGATGCCTAACACGCGATCAGAGTACGGCCGGCAAATTAATCCGAATCGAATCGTGAATTAACAATCCTCACCCGTCCTGCAATCGTGGCTTTGCCAAAATCGGGAAGACGCTGCTTTTCATCGGCCGAGATTATTATTTACTTGGGACAAGTTCGACATCTCATAATCTCGCCACGTTGTCTGGGAGCCTGTTCCTACCTCGTTTGGAGACTTTCTTGGGTCATCATCACATCACCAATCCATCCTCATGGAAAGCCCTGGGCCGGCTTTCATCCTGGCGCGCACCTCTTCAAGGAACATCATCACGGCATTGTTTAGTTAGATAGATAGTTTAGCGAGTCCATCTGGTACGTATGTTTTTATATGTTTTCCTTTGATACCCTGATGGGAAGTTTGTACACTTCCGTGTTGCTTTTGTGTTCAATACATATTTTTTTGAAAAGTTAATATTCTTTGATTTAATTGAATCCCTACCTACATGATAGAGAATTACTTGGCCCACTATCCCGAGTTTGGATCTCTGCTCTGCCGCCAGGTTATATAAAATACGAGTCTTATATTCGTTACAGTGATTATTAACAGAAAAGGTAAAGTAACGAAGGAAAGAGCCCCACGTTGGGCGCACACGTTCCACACAGCGTTCCCAAAGGTGACGTAGGTCCTGGGAGATTTTTTTTCATCAGGGCCTCCTGTGTGGAGCTAATGTAAAAAAAAAGTAATTTTGCGTCATACATAAAACGTGATCCACGCATACCGCGAAATCTTGGGGGAGATTATTCATGAAAAACTGAGCCGAAATAAAAAATGTTCTGGAAAAATTAGAGCCGAAATAATTTTTTTTTTGCGTTCTTACAAAGGGCTTGTAAAAACACACCTTTATTTATTTACCCACAATCGTGATTAAATTTTGGGTTATTATGCCGTATTGCGCTACTTCATTCTTTAGCCAATGTTTCGGACAGCATTAAAGTGTCCATCATCAGGGCAAATGTGTAATCTTTCATTGTGGTTAAGTGTGTGCTTAGATCTCTCAGTTAAGACATCTCAGCCCATTTCCTCAGGTTGAGATGGGCTGGGCGGGCGTGTACATAGAATGCCGGACACAAGCGTCCCAAAAAGAATTATGACTGGACATCCAGGTTTTCAGGAGAAAAGTGGGAAGACCTGGACTGAGGTGAGAAGACGAGGTAAGAGGGGATGCAACACAGCTTCTCCAAATAACAAACTGGAAGTCAGCCACTGAGGACAGGAGGAGTTGGAGGTAAATGTTGCGGGATGCCAAAGCTCGAAGAGCTGGTAGTACGATATAACTGATTTTCTGCGTTTAGTTTTGATGTAGCCATCAATTACCGGATAAGAAGAACTAATGAGCTCCGCCCCGTCGTCTTTATTAATATAAAAATGATAATAGAAAATGAGGATGACCAAATAAATGAATTATAAGCAATAATTATCAGCCTGAAACACTCATCTACATTGAAAAAATCTTCCGAGAAAAGATACATGACGCCAACGGGACTTGAACCCGTGTCCTTCTGATTGCCGGTCAGATGCTCTCACCACTGAGCCATGGTTGCTTATCAAATACCCGCCAAATAATTCAATATATACTAGTGTTTTATTCAACAATTACTGTTTTTAAATTTTTCCACCTGAAAACAACCAACTTTATTTTTGTGAGAGAGGCATTGTTAGTGCTAAATCTCTCGCTAGGTGGCGTCGAGACAAAGTATGTCTACATTTTTTGGTGAAATACTTTAACTTGTTAAATATTAATTATTATTTTTTTAATTGATTAACTAACGTTTAATACAACATCGGCAATCAGAAGGTCACGGGTTCAAGTCCCGTTGGCGTCATGTAACTTTTCTCGGAAATTTTTTTCAATGTAGAAGAGTGTTTCAGGCTAATAATAATTATTGCTTGTAATAATTGTCACCCTTTGTGCTATGCATAAAAGTCTTGTCTTAAACGTTAGTTTATCAATTAAAAATAATAAATTAATGAATTTTAAAATGCTGATGAGAACACTTTTAGAACGACTTCCTGATCCCAGTAATAATGATTTAATCAAATAAAAACATAAAAATAGACACTAAGACTTCTCAAAAATAATAGGTATCTAACCAAGGAGGAACGAAGATATAAAGCATACTTCAAGACTTCTGCACGTCCACTTTAACGTCTGGTCAAAAGAAAACCGTTTCGAAATGATCCCACAAAAAGAAACAAAATAAACAACAGACCTTTTCGCATTATAAATGTGATTGTTTCACGTAGAAAACGGAAGACAGCCAACTCAATAAGGGATGTTTACCAAAACTGGACACGTACGGAAGTGGGGTTTGAAATTCAGCCTGCCTCCCACACTCCCACCTGACTTGTGAGTCGCGGATCTTTTACTAGATTTACGTCAGTATGATGGATGAACAGATCTAGGAAAATGATGAAAACAACATTTTTTAACCTAAGAAATAATAATAACGGCGCGTTTGTCAGGCCTTTTTCTGAAAAGCTTTGATTTAGTTTTATTCGTTTTTTTTTACATGACCCTAAGCTGATGAAAACATCACATGAGGCCCCGATGAAAAAATCCTTCAAGGTCTATGCTACATATCTCCTCTTCGAGAGATCAGTTTGTTAGGGACAATTTCTTTAACCATGGGTATACACTCGTTGGACGTATGGTAGGTTGCACCATCTTGCTGCATCCAAGTCTATTATTGGAACTACGGTTGAAAAAATTCTATCGCCAAAGCATCTGAACACTTGCGCGTCGACATATTCAGATTATCATATACAGATACAGACATGCTTACTTGGGCCATGTTCTCTTCGCCCCTCCTGTTTGTTTTCGATTGAGAGTCGTGCCGGTTTCTTCGAAGTTTTTAAACCATGATTTAACACTTGGGCACCGATTAATACTCTGTAACTGGTAATACAAATGAAATAGGCGGCGTGCATCATTGTTTTGTAAAACCGAATAGAATCATTGTTGAACAGAATAGAAGAAAATCGTGTTTTTGTAAAAATGTTTTACCTAGAAAGTGCGTTGCTCTCCCGTAAAGCGATCCATTGTGGCTAAATTTCCAAGGAGCGAGATGCCGCGCATAAATGACCCCGCTCTTCTTCCCGTTCGGAATCCCCGCTAGCACGATTCCAAAAGTGCAAATATTTATGGCCCACCATATATTTCGAATGTTCGATTTGTTTTTTCGGTGCGAATTTTTCTCATCGAAACACTTACTCGTAAGTTCAAAAGTTATATCATTATTTGTGTAGCTATGAAGTTTTTTTTTATCGTGAAAACCATATGAATGATTCGTATTATTGTTTTTTACATATATTTTAGCGTGACCTCCGTTGTGTTAAAGCTCCCTGATTCACACCTTATTGAGTCACGTTCTGAATTCTGAGTCCGACTCTTTCATACTTCTTACCTTGACTTTAATAAAACTGACAACTTTATTTATCGCGAATCGGCCAACCAATGTGTAGGTACTTGATATTGAAGTCACATAACGCAGGATGTCCCAAAAATAAATTAATTGATTGCAAAACCAAATATAATATTGTATAATATACTCCACAGAATGTTTTCTTGGTATTGTGAAACGTATTATGCTCCAGTGTGTTTTCAGTGTTGTGTTTGTCTTAATTAGTGATAATATAAACCATGTTCAAAGCAATTATTTTGTGAGCTTTTTGATATGTATCTCTTCTGACAAACCTTAAAAAAACCTGTTGTAGCTAGAGACGCAAGTAAGCTACAATAGAAAAGAAAAATTTTGCGCTCGTGATCGTGCATTTCAATCATAACTTCACTTAACCTAACCGAACCTCACTTAACTTGACTTAACCTAACCTAACCTAGTGTAACCTGAAAAAAGTATTCGTTTTTTATTCCATAAAGACGAATTCCATGTATGTAGAATCAAAAATATAAATGTGTTATAAAATAATAAGGTATATGTGCCATCCAAACTGGTAGAAAGGTACTTATCTGCATCGACTAGGGGCTCAATTCTCCAATCCAGCTCACTCGCAATCACCGTCGAAAATACACACATTGGTCGACTTTGTTATTCTCGAGTCTAGTCGAAGGTAGGTACATACTAGTTGACACCGACAAAACTGTAAAAAAATTTCAAATATCCTAAATCTCCAAAAATCCTCTATTCAAAATATTATTATAAAGCTGTTTTAAAAGTGTGGACACTCAAAAAAAATTACCAAAACGCCTAGAAAACACTTCCTTGCAAATTGAGTGGTGGATGCTTGGAACAAACTCCCACAACGTGTCATCGATGCAACTAACATAAACCAATTCAAAGCTCTATTGGATTCATATTTGGAGAGAAGAAAGGACTAACTATAGTTAAAAATTACTGTCAAACTATTGTGAAATTAGATATGAGCGCATCAGCAGAATGCTGCCTGCTCATTATATAATAATAATAATAATAAAATTGACGTTAAAGAAAAGCTATAATTAAAATATTCGACAAAGTTCGTCGAGACGACGATTAATTTTTCATTCATAGATTGCGCGTAACGAACAACTTTTGATCGCTTTTAGAGAATTAAACTAAATGTTCAGGTTTCTCAGTTCTCTAGTAGGATATTTCAAAATGTTGTACTGATGTACCATATCGTTTTGCCTCCCGGTGTTATTTTATAGCAAACTTAATGCGTAAAACGTAGACACGTGTAAATAATATTCGATTTATGGTGAACATTCGAATATCTCTTAACCTCATTGTTAGAAAACTTAGTATTTGGAGATGTCTGAGTGATCAACTGGTCGATCGATAGAAATATAATATTATTACTTGTAATTAATAACAAATATAGAGATTATTATTAATAACAGACATAATCAAAAATAATACTAAATATACATGCAAATGGATAACAATTAATTGTCTACTGATATCATCGACTAGTCTAGTACAAAGGAGCCATATTTTCAGCGGTTCCATGACAATTGTTCCCCCGACACTTTATGTGAATCTATTAGATTATTTTTGTATTACTTGGTAACATGTTGAATATTTCGGGCACGTTATACTCCAGGGTTCGCTATCCGAATTTATTGTTAATTTTGGTACAAGCATGCATACCTTCATTATTTGTGAACCTAGTATTGGGTTCATGTTCCACTGTCCTCTTATATTCGGAGTCAGATATATGATGCTGAATCGATGGCGTCCGTAATGGCTCTCGCTGGGACCTGTTAATATTTTTTGTGTCGTGTTCGCTTTTCGTATTCAACTTGTTTTTGGCTAAACAACTGAAACCAATTAATAATGAATACATCTTATTATCCGTTTACGAAATGCTGACTTTTAACGATTGGCAATCTGACAGATGAAAGAGAGGTAAGAGTAGCCAAAATGGGGACAACATTGGGGATTGTTAATAGCTGCAACATGAGAGGCGTGTGCATATACTCGCATGCTGGGATTGGAACATATGTTGATAATGTTGAGTGACTATTTTTGTGATGATAGCAAAGGCATGCAGTATACTACATACGCATCGGATGGATAATTAACCTAAAGGAATTTAAAACCTTCTTCCACCCTTGTCCTGATTGCAAGAAAGAAAACAGGTGAAATAAGCATTTCTTCGCGGTACATCTTTCAATTTGAGAAGTGGATATAGGTACCGTCATCCGGGAATTGTCCGTTTATTGGATAACCACCACACCTGCAGTAAGTCAAGTGGTTAGCTACTTTGAGTGAATTAGCAGAGGTGCCCGGGTTCACAGAGAAAGATTTATCTAGGTCTCGGCGGCGATCGAGAGAGACTGTTCGAGGACGACCCAATATAGACCTCTCCACACGGATTCTCTCGATGCATCGCCTTGCACTACAGTGGGAGGCATAGATTCATACATTCGTCACTCCTGGACACACTAACCCCCAGATTCCTACCCACCTATCATAACTATTCATTTAGAGAACTTTCTCTCCTTCATTTCCCTAAAAAAAACCTCCACACAGCATCTTTGAAGATGAAATAAGCCTGAGATATTTTTCCCCAGGGCCTCACGAGTGGAGCTAATATAAAAATGAGAGCGTGCAATCACGCGGTAAAAGTAAAATCTTTAGAAAAATAATAAAGGCAAGAGTGGTTAGGCTATGAAGTACCGGACAAGTACTTCCGGCGTTCCGCAAGGAGCCCATTTGGCCCCGCTTCTTTTTAACCTTTTTATTAACGATATCATTAAAGTTTTTTCTCACACACGTTTTTGGCTTTTTGCCGATGACAAAGGGATTCTTAAGATAATTAAATCCCATCTTGATTGTTTACCTTTTCAACTTGATATTGATTCATTTAATGATTGGTGCAAAATTAACTGCATGGAACTTAATGTTGATAATTGCAAAATTTTGTCCTTTTATAGAACCAAAAAACCTATTCAGTTTGATTGTAAACTAAATAATGTTTGTCTCTCTACTGTCACATCTATCGAGGACCTTGGGGTCACTCTGGATTGTAAACTTTCTTTCCGGGATCACATTAATAACATCGTAAACAAATCACTTAAACTACTCGGCTTCCTTCATAGAATTACCTCTGACTTTAAACAAATAAATACACTTAAAACTCTTTACTGTTCGCTGGTCCGCCCTCACCTTGAATATGCTAGTGTCATTTGGTCTCCTTTTTATGCTATTCACATTTGTTACATCGAATCTGTACAACATCGCTTCCTACGAGGAATTGCTTGGAGGTTAGGACTTGAAAGAGGAGAATACTCGTATGATGAAATTGAACAAATTTTAAAGATTTCCTCTTTAGAAAAACGTAGAAAGGACTCTGATCTAATATGCATTTTCAAAATTATCAACAGTATTACTGACACACCTGCTTTGTTACAACTCATCCAGTTCAACATTCCTTCCCGTAGACTCCGAAATAATGAATTGCTGTTCCTCAATCAACATTCTACTAATTATGGATATCATTTTCCTTTATCCAGAATGTCGAGACTTGTCAACGCAAATCAAAGCATTGAATTTTTTGGTGTAAGCCTAAGTGACTTTCGGCAGTCGTTACGCAATGCGGTTTTTTAAAGTCTTTTTAAATCCATCTTCAAGCTACTTATAGTTATCTTCTCCATGTACTTTTATATTATATGTTTTTTGTCAATGCTCTTCATCTATATGTAATCTACTTTCATTGTGATCTCTTCTTTTTTCTATTTGTGTTATTGTTATATTGTTAATTGGACTATTTGTCCGTAAATAAATAAATAAATAAAAGAAGAGACCGATTATACTATCTCATTCTCTCGCAGGCTAGATCCTAGTATCTCTTTTCAGAGTCGCTATTTTTCGTTTCATCGTGTTTCAAATTACGACGGTGCCATAGTAGTTTTCACTTTAAAAAAATATCGAACAAGTATCCATGGTGCTCCCAAATCATATTTAACAGTGAGATTATGACTTTTGAAGTGTTCCCTTTTGAAATATTCCCTTTTGAAGTAAGTAGGTGGTTACAACACACGGTTACAACACAAGGTTGATATTTTTTTTTATATATCGAACCTTAATGGTAGGTTCTCATTGTAGGCTATATTATTGTTAACTGAAAGCTTTCATTAAACGAATGTGAGGCTCCTTACACAATAGAAAATACAGAAGAGTATTCGAGTAGGTTCCTCGCCATTAAATAAATGCCATTAACTTTTTATTTCCACACGCATGTATTTTATTACCATCGTAAGTAAAATTCTACTGACCAATTGGGTAAGTCGATCTCGTGGGCTGGGTGGAAACAGTTCAATGTTTTATGTGTTCTGAAATTTTATGGTTCGCCTGGCCTCTCCCGAATATTGCTATAAGCACCGTATTTGGCATAAGGTATTGGAACACCTTCCATGTTCTCATAAAATACATACAATATTTATTGTGTTTTGTTGTCATTTGAGGCGTGTGTACCGAATATAAAGTGTACGAAATGAACAGAATTTTTATTTTTCATAGCGACAAATTGTATTCCCAAAGACAGTTAATTGACCTCTCCAGCAAGGACCATATTTTGTAAATAGGTCTTTTTTATTTATTTATTGAGTTAGTTTATACTACATGAATATAAACTAATAAGCACAATGTAACATTTCATTTGATAAATTAAAATATTTTTACAGTAAGCATAACATTTCTTTTTAAATACATTCATTCTTTCTTCATTCTTCATACTTTCAGGCATTTCATCATACATCTTTAGTCCTCTGTACATTAGGCAGTTCTGTGATTTTGATTTCTTCATTTGTGGCAATCGAACTCTGTTTATATTTCTTGTTTCGTAATTATGAATGTCTCTATTAAAAACAATTTCATCCTTAAAGTATTTTGGCATTTGGTTTTTCATAATTTTATGCACAAAAATTAACACATTAAATAGTAGTCTCTTTTTTATTGGAATCCAATTTAGCTCCTCTCTCATTTGATTAATTCTTGCGTATTTGCCTTTCCCCAGTATACATCTCATAGCGTTGTTTTGTATAACTTCTAGTTTGTTCAAATTTCCTTCATTGGCCAAATATAACATCGTAGAGCAGTAGTCCAATGTCTGAATATTTTTATCTGCATTAAAGTCCTAATAAATGGATTACTTATGAACGTATGTTTTGAAAGGTGATGCAATACGCTTTCAAATTTTATTATTAGAAATAACCACGTATTTTTTTTTATTGCAAACTTAAAAAAGTTTTAAAAATTCTTCACACTCCTTTTTTTCCAACCAAAATTAATAGTAATGAAAAAAAAAACACACGTATTTAATTGGACAAATGTATAATAAACGTTATTTTCACCTCACTTTTTTGTTGTTTCATGTAAAAATATATATTTTTTAAATTCACAGTTATTTTTTCAAATTTGCGGTCGGAAACTTTGGTTTCATAAAGGTATACATTATAATTATTTTGTTTTAATTTCCACCACATTTATTACTATATAGCTTGGTGTTTTCTCTTTCCAGTACCGTTTAGACTATATTTCACACTATGATAATAAGGCAGACGCAACGATTTCTATCAGATCTTTATTTGGGGGGCGGTTATGGGTACCGCCGCCCCGGGAACCATTTATTGGACAACCAACACCCCTGCCACAGGTCACCCCAAGTGGTTCGCTACGTTTGGTGACTTAGCAGGGGTGCCCGGGTTCATGGGATGAAGTTTGTCTAGGTCTTGGTGGCGGATACGTTTGCCCGACCACAGCGTGGCAGGCTGGATCGGAGGAGAGTGATTGAGGGAAGCCTTTTGACCTCTCCAGCCGGATTCTCCCGACCCTTCGCCTTGCACCGCAGTGTGAGGAATAGATTCATACGTCCGTCACTCCTGACCACACTGACCCCCAGATTCCTACCCACCCCTCATACCTTTTTCCTTCCCATACTTCTTCTTCTTCCTTTCCCTTAAAAAACCCTCCACACAGCATCCTCAAAGATGACATAGGCCCCTAGGGAAATTGTTTTCCTCGGTGCCTCCTGTGTGGAGCTAATGTAAAAAAAAAACACCAAAATTATTTCAAAATTAAAATTAGTTCCAAAAAGTGAACAAATTAGCCTGAGGGGTTAACAGGAATGCTCGATTTCATCACGTTAAAAGCCCACCGAAAAATATTTTGGATAAACATTTTTTTAAGTTAATCTACATGATGGTAGGAGTAAAAAAGATTAACAACTTTTTTCGAAATTCCAACTTTTTTTCCCATACAAAAAGATCTACCTACTAAAAAGCCTTAGTATGAAGTACGATCTTACTTGCCGAGAGCCTGCCGGGCACGATCGTGGCAACGTTGTATGGTGGTGATTGGCCCGTATCGTAACAGCGGAAAATAATAAAGCTGGCCGCGCACGCCGGTCTAATTTCATCTTTTTATCACAAAACTACCCCTAAAAGTTGGAATTTCGTAAAAAGTTATTTATATTTTTTACTTGTAATATCATGTAGAATCACCTCCCGATGTTAATGCACTTTACCCCTGGACACCTTGCATAATTAAACCGACGTTGAATTAAGTTCGTTCCAATAATATAGACAAATTTTATTAAATATATGATTGTCACTTAGCCCTTTTTTACGTTACGATATGTCTCGTCTTAGTAATCCACTCCCAGAATTTCCACCGTACCGTTTGTACAAAATACGCCAACATGATCGAAAATAATGGAGAATAATCATTCTGTTGATTAAATAATTTCTACGAATGTTCGTTTCACCGATCCATTTAAAATCAATGTCAATAACAGAATCCAGGAAAATCAAATTAAAATATCAGCAGATAGAAGACTAACAAATATAACAAAATCCGTGGATTGCGAAATGCTTTCTGGCAAATATTAAATATGGGAGTAAAATATTAATTGAAAGCAAACAGAATAAATTACACGCAACCTGGTGTAGGTTTTGTATTTACATGTATAAATAATCATTATTGTTCCCTTGCGGTTTACGATTGTATTCGAATAATTAATTTTTCATACATGATAGCTTTCAGTGGAATTCAGATGATAGTGTCTAAAAAGCAGCGCATGCAAAATCGACAACATGAGGTACTATCAAAGACCCAATCATGTTTGATAACGTCTAAAAGGGATCGAAATGAAAATCTAGTCTCCTTCAACGGAAGTAATCGTCCGAACAGGACCTCCATCGATATGCTTGGTATAACTCTAAGTGACCAGCTCAGGTACGGGGGCTCCATCGAAACCAGAGTTAGCCTCTGAGAAACTGGGCGTACTGTACAGGGCCCGCAGATACTTTAATAGTACACAACTGCTAACCCTGTACAAATCGCAAGTGCACCCCACGGTTGAATTCGGCAGCCAGCTCTGGTCTAGAGCTCTAAAATACCTTAAAAAAAACCCTTTACTCTGTGCACAAATGGGCGGTCCGTTTGATAGACTCTCCCATCTTATCAGACGGACTGCAATCTTTAGAGCACAGGCGTCAGGTGGTAATGAGGTCCTTGTTCTACCGGTATTACAATGGAAGATGCTGCGAGGAACTAGCGTCGTTGATCCCCTCGACACTGGTGCATAGTCGGGAAATACGCCAAACACGCGCCCAACATTTGTTCACGGTTGACATTAGTCACATGAGAAAGGATCGTTCCTATGACTCGTTCTTGAGTTCAACGGCTCGGTTGCGGAACGATTTGCCGGCCTCTGGGTTTTCTCCCTCCTACAACATGGGTCTCTTCAAGACCCTTGTTCACTCCTTCCTTTCCTCAAAAAGACCCTCCACACAGCATCTTCAAAGATAACATAGGATCTGAGGGAAATTATTTTCCTCAGGGCCTCTTGTGTGGAGTTAATGTAAAAAAAAAAACCATAAATTTTTTTTGATTTCAGATTCGGATAAATATTTTTTTACCAAAATAACTGAAATTTATACACTTATATACTTTACGTGACATAAAACGAACGCTCACCAAGCAACATGACTCAAACTAGAAAGTTCAATCCCTATATATATTCCCGTCCTTTGCCTCTTAATCCTATTCCTATGTTCCTCCTCTCCCCCCCCCCTTTTTATATTTTGTAACAAAAAAATAAAACTAAGAAAATACCCTTACAATGTCACACTTTATTATAAACTGTCATCTGTGGAAAGTTCATAATTGGCATAATTAACATATTATTATTGTATTATGATGATGATATCGACATAATCGCGAAAACTCCAGATGCTTTACGTAACGCCTTTATAAATCTTGAAAGCTCTGCCAAAAATATGGGTCTCGTAGTAAACCAGCAAAAGACCAAATACATGGCTGTAGGATGCACCCAACAAATCCCAACTCTCTCATGTGGAAACCAAAATTTCGAAACGGTACCAAGATTCACATACCTAGGCTCCCTGATAACAAATGAGAATAATACCACAGAGGAGATCCAGAAGCGCATAGTGAACGCAAATCGCTGTTATTTCCGCCTACAAAACCAATTAAAGTCCAGACTGCTGTCCAGAAACACGAAGATATTAGTGTACAAAACACTTATCAGACCAGTACTTACGTACGCAGCTGAAACTTGGGTACTAACTAAGAGGAATGAGCGAGCACTGGACGTTTTTGAAAGAAAAAAATTGAGACGCATCTTCGGACCGGTTCTAGAAAATAGATTTTGGCGCAGACGTCATAACAATGAGCTCTATACTTTGTTTAAGGAGCTAAACGTCGCAAAATTTATAAAATTGGGAAGACTTCGGTGGCTGGGTCATGTGGAGAGAATGACCGAGCATCAAGCACCAAAGTCCCTGCTTAACTCAAGACCAATAGGGCGAAGGAGCCTGGGAAGGCCAAGACTAAGATGGAACGACAACGTCCTCAAAGACACATCTATCTTGGAGCTTCCAAACTGGAGAGAGCTGGCACAAAACCGAGATGAGTGGAGGAAGACTCTTGAGGAGGCCAAGACCCACCAGGGGTTGTAGAGCCAATAGTGTTGATGATGATGATATTGTATTATATTGTAATCTCTGATTTGCTGTCAACTTTCTCTAAAATAAATAAAATAAAATAAATTAAATATGTGCGGAGATGTTTAAATAATAACTCTTGATATTCACGCGAGTCACAATGTATTTACAACAGAAACTTTATGTTACAATAATTTGTACAAGTTTAATATTATTCTTGCTTTGAGGTAAAGCAGGTAGAGAGGGCGAACACTAGAACCGGAATGGTTTTGCAAAACAAAATGCGTTGTCATCAAAGATATTCAAATACAAAAGAGATATGCTATGGTGTCCGCGCAGCTGTCGGCGGATTACGCCCTAATTAGAGTAGTTTGCATACGAAAATAATTTGTTCATTTCGAAGATTTTTTGAAGATGTGCATTAGTATTTGTTAACAATATAGTTTGAATATGGAAAGAATTTGTTCATTTAGTTTAACGTTCGTTTGGTTTATTCGTTCATTTAGTTTGTTTGTAATTGGTATACAATATCGGCGACACCCGGAAGCGCAATCCCACATAGTAAAAACTGCAGATAGCATATCTACTTATATTTCAATATCTTTGGTTGTCATGCACCTAGCGGGCGAGTGGTGACCGGTGATACCACTATGCAAAATCTAACAAAAACGATATTTTATGGCTGTTTGCTGTCTCGCTACACATTGTTTCATAATCGAATTCGTATTTGACTAAATAAGTAGTTACCATGTCATTAATTAGGTAACACCTGTCTGATTGGATAACAAAAACCTATAACAAGCATAAAATATTCCACAATAAACACGTTAATAAATTAATACCGGCATAGTTTCAAAGTTCTATGGTTTGTGTTTAAAACCACGTCGTTCATTGAAAACGCCAAGTGGTTAATAAATATCAATCACTTTCAATTGAACAAACGCTCCGTAACACGATTCCGCTTAGCAATCACTTATTACACACTATAATAATGGCCATACATTATAATATTGCTGTACCTCAACGGTGCGTACCTACGGTAAAACAGCACTTGCCCATGATGATGAACAACGTAACAAGGTATGATGAACACACAAGTAGGTAGAAAAGAAGTTTGTGCGATGGTCAGTTTTAAAGTCTTATAAAAATCTTTGCGTTTTATTGAACCTATTAGATCAGTTCTTTATGTTCAATTAGTTAGAGGACAACATATATTTTTCATGGATATTATACACAGGAATGACATTATTGGAATCTTCTTTTTTTGCCAAAGATACGTTCCCATTCCTTGGGCCTTATGCATCCGTTTCAATTATTTAAAATATTTTAGAAAAAATTCAAACTAAGTTCATCAAAGCAGCTCTACTTGAAAAAAAGATAAATATTTTGTTAGAAAGTTATTTGTCATTGTTGCTTTTGAATATTGGAGTACTTTTCACCTTTCGAATGGGTAGATTTTGTCTACATCAAATCAGTCATTATGTTACAATCAGTCAGATTTCGAATAGGTAGATTATTATGTTTACATGGAATCAGTCGTTAGGATACGATAGGCCAGATTTCGAATAGGTAGATTATTATGGCGTCATCAAATCATTCATTAGGTTATGATCAGTCAAATATCGAACAGGTAGATTATTACGCTTACGACTTTTTAACCTAACCTAACGGTCACGATCGGTCAGATTTCGAATAGGTAGATTATTTTGTCTTCATCAAATCATTCGTCAGGTTACAATCGGTCAGATTTGGCATTTAGCGATCGATATGTAGTGGGCGGTATAATGTTTATTGTAAAGGGTCGGTTGGATATACGATAAGATCGTAATTTACCATAATCTTTTCATTTCAAAACGTTTCTTAAAGAAAATAAACCACTCTCTTCGAGTTTTGCGGTTGCACACTGAATCACGGTGTGGTATTGGAGGTATGTAGGTAGGTATTTTGTTAGTAAGTTATTTGTTATTGTAGCTTTTGAATATTGGCGTACTTTTTCACCTTTCGAACGGGTAGATTTTGTCTACATCAAATCAGCCATTATGTTACAATCAGTCAGATTTCGAATAGTTAGATTATTATGTTTACATGTCTGTAGGTATGTTTACATGTATGTAGGTATGTAGGCATGTAGGTATGTAGGTATGTAGGTATGGAGGTACGGGGGTACTTTTAGGACTGAGGTTGACTTTAAAGAAAGTTCCCAGTTATCTCCATGTTGGAAGCTCATATTTGGAGATGCTGTGTGGAAGATATTTCTAATGAAACTACGGAGTGAAACATTATTTTGAATAGATAAATGGAAACCGGCAAATGATTGTCCTATGATATATAAATACATACATTTTTTATGTGAATAGCGCACAAGAATCACACCTGTTCCCAACCGCCTGGAGCTAGTGATACTATGGCATCCCCAATTGGGGTATGTCTTGAAGGCTGAAGATAAGTGGGGAGGAAAAGGAGATGGGTAAGGGGAAGGCGGGGAGGTACCTGGCTATTCAGATCTAGTCACCAAACACGGTTAAAGCCATTTGAAGCTACGTTTCCATTCCGAAAGGTGACTTAAACCAGGGCGATACTGAGGGTGTCTTCCACTCTGGAACGTGCCGCAAATATACCGTAATTTATTTTTAATAATTAAATTGTGAAAACTCAAATCAATCAAATAAAATTTACTTGCGCACGCCGGGATTCGAGTCCATGACCTCTGGAATGGCTAGTCCAGAGCCTTGAACTTCCCCTCGACCACGGAGGCCGTCGTACAAACATTCAGTTTATAATTATTCATTAATGAAATAATTGTGCTTTCTTTCGAATAATGCATTACATACATAAAACCAAAGTTCTTCAATTTCTACCCGCATTTGTTTGGAAGCCTTCGATATCCTGAAACTTTCTGTCTATTTCGTTTTAATGCAATTTTTTGATAATTATATTGTTAATGGAAGAACTTAACATGATAAACATACGATATTTATGGATGACTCACGACTTACGACGATCCTCGGGCAAAGGGACGACTGTATTTTGAACCTTTTTGGAGAATACTTGCTTTTGGCTGTCGTAAGCTGTGATATTATTGGATTCTGTATTTACCAACTGAACAACGAGATCCCGATTAACAAGAACGATCCGGTCTAACAAATAGTCATGAATCAATTCCAACAATAGTTTTGTTTCACTTGTAATGCCCAGTATTTACACTAGATAAATAACAGAATTCCTAAGAGGAATGCTTCCTGGATCATTGTAGTTTAACAATGCAGGATTCCTATCTATTAATGACCATTAGTCATATGTACATTATACATGTGTTATACACTCATCTTAACCAACAGAATATACATATAGAAAAGTGTCAGAAGCAGAATTATCTCTCCCTAATGGTTGTTATATCTGATGCCCTGAAAATCGTATTTATTTTCCATTCCGGTATTTCTAGATCGATGTAACTCGTCCATCATAAGCTATGGATCTATAAGTTCATTTTACCAATATTTTTTTGTAAATACATCAATAGACTGACTTCTGACTTTCGTGGGAAGATAAAAAGTAATATCTTCGACGTCTGTGTTTGTAGATGGAGAGTTCAGTCTTTTTTAAATAGATATTTCTACAATTGTTATAAGTAATAATTATCAGCCTGAAACACTCATCCACAATGAAAAATCTTCCGAGAAAAGATACATGACGCCAACGGGACTTGAACCCGTGCCCTTCTGATTGCCGGTCAGCTGCTCTCCCAATTGAGCTATGGCGGCTTATCTTGTACCCGCCAAATGATTCAATATATACTAGTTTTTCATTCAACAATTACTGCTTATTATATTTTTTCCACCTGAAAACAACCAACTTTAGTTTTTGCGAGAGAGACACTGTTAATGTTAAATCTATAGATATTTCTACTTTTATTAATTGTCATTTTCAAAATTGGAACTGATATGTTAAGAATTTGAACTATCCCGTAATCTCTCATAGGTCTGCGCTAGTAAGCAATATAATTTCGGTTGTGTACACGTAACTAACAAAATTCAAAACATGTAATTCTCATTGAAAATAATATTATTCTAATTTTCAGTATTTATTCTTAGTTTCAATTTGGGAGGCGGTAATGGGTGCCGCCGCCCCGGGAAACATTTATTGGATAACCAAAACCTTTACCAAAGACCATCCCAAGTGGTTAGCTACGTTTGGTAACTTAGCAGGGGTGCCAGGGTTCATGAGGTGAGGTTTGTCTATGTAATGGCGGCCAATGCATTTGCCCTCGTACTGCGTACTCTTCTATCCTTTCCTTGAAAATACCCTCCACACAGCATCCCCAAAGATGACAAAGGCCACGAGCAAAGTTATTTTCCTCAGGGCCTCTTGTGTGGAGTTAATTTAAAAAAATACATAATGAATGTTGCCCACCGTTCCAAAAATTGCGGTGTATTCCATGAATTTCCAAACAGCTGAAGAGGGTTGAATTCTCGGCCGTGGCAATTTTAAAAAATATATGTATAAGTATGCATGTCTGTGTATCTTTTTTTTTAATTCACGGGTCTTTTATTACATTAACTCCACACAGGAGGCCCTGACCGCTGGTCTAGAAAGTAGTTTTTAATTTAGACACTTCGATCGACTGCGCTGTAAGGTACTCGTATTCGACGACATCTATCAATCAAACTTCAACTAATCACCGTTAAAGTAGATAACAATCAATTGTTATGAAATTCTTATTATTATTATTATTATTATTGTAGGTACAACAGAATAATTCCAATTACAGTACAATTTAGTTACCCTATCAGCATTTAGGCAAGCGACTCTTCAATAATGTTTTTAAGGCATATAAAGAACAGTCACTTACATCCAAATGGTTTGCAATTTCATTTAACAGCACCACTCCCCTCGTCATGCTATGCTATGCCAAGACGTCTGTTCTGCCGTTCGGTACTTTAAATAAGTCATGATGTCGACTTCGTCTGTAGTGGTCTGGTACATATAAATCATAGCATCCCAAGAGAAATGGGCTATTGATGAAATTATTCCAAATTTTGAACGACAGAATAGCAAGATTTGCTTTCCTTTTGAACCTATGAACCTTGGATAGGTTCCATGCTTCCACATATAAACATACCTTAGGAATTTCTTCTGGATTTGCTCTAACATATCAATGTACTTCTGGTGGTACGGTGTCCAAACATCGCTCGCGTACTCCAGTTTGCTTCTCAGTATGCCATCGAATAACGCTAGCATAGCTTCTTGGTTATCAAATTGCTTACAAGTCCTGATGATGAATCCAAGAAGTTTGTAGCAAGACTGAGTGAGCTGCGATATATGGCAAGAGAATGTCAGTTCGGGATCAAAGACGACACCGAGATCTTTCACGGATTTTACACGTGATAACGTTTCGCCTTTTATTTTATAATCGTAAATTATAATGTTTTACAACGAGTGAAGGACATTGTGACACATTTCTTTGTGTTAAAATCTAATTTGTTTGCCAATATAGAACATGTAACCCCATAATGGTCTACGCTAGGAGTCTACATAATGGTCTACGCTAGTTGTTCAATATGAAAGAAGACATTGAAAGAAAAGTGTTGACACTCGTATTATTTTGAAGTGTTAATATATCAGCCGTTCGAAAGCTTTTCATTTCAATGACACGTGGAATATTTATTTTCACAGCCACGTGCCGTGCCTTTTTCCACTTTAATGGTTTTTTAACGAGGTCTCTATTTATAAACCTACATACTAGAAAGCGGTTTCATTTTTTTCCGTTCTCTCGCGCGTCTGGAAAATGGAAAACGGAAAAGCTTCGGAACAATTTGCATAACACGCAATCCGAAATTCAAATGCATTTTATCCAAGATAAGACTGAGTAGACCATAAAAAAATTGTTTAACCCTCGACTTGTCGCGTGGGGTCTTTAAAAGCCCAGGTTTTGCAGAAATGCTAATTATGTACATTTTAAATGTTCCCACTGATTCTTTTCTTTAGGTAGCTTCCCAAAGGGGACTATACTTGACGCTAGTGCAGCGAACATTCAGTCTGTGCATGTGTGATGTGAGATACAGACTTGTGTTTCGGCGTGAGGCTCAAAAATCAACAAAATACCACGAAAAATCAAGTTTATATGTTTTTTCATTGTATTTTGTTGATTTTTTTTTGTTGTAATAATAATAAGTCTGTATCAATCTCAAATAATTATAAGTTTGATAGATTGGTAATTTTTTTTTTTAAGTTTACTATTAAAAAAGTATGATTCAATATTATAAAAAAATGTTCCTTGAATTAAAAAAAAATATCATTTTTTTATATTTCTTGTTATTTTAATGCAGTCATTGTCCCCTGACTATAATCAGTTAAAATGTATGTATGTATGAAATGTAGGATATAACAAAAATTTAATAATATTTATTTTTGGGGTCCTAAGCGACCCCGCGCGACCCCTCGCGTTAAAAAAAAGCGCGATGGGCGGAGGGGTAAATCTAATAACGGGATTTACATATAAGTTTAAAGAAATATTTTTTTCACATTAGCTCCACACAGTAGGCCCAGACGAAAAAAAATCGCTCAAGGCCTATTTCATCTTTGGGGATGTTGAGTGAAGAGTCTTTTTATGAGAAAGAAGGAGAGGGAATTCTGGAAAGGAAAAAGGTATGAGGGGTGGGTTGGAATTTAGAGCTCAATGTGTCTATCGAAAGCATCCCTCCCACTGAGATGTACGGCGATGGGTCGAGAGCGTACGGCTGGAGAGGTCTAGTCTAAACCAATCTCTCCCGTTCCAGCCCGGCAAGCAGTAGATGGGAAAACGCATTGGCCGCCAAAACATAGACAAACCGCACCCTAAGCCACCAAACGTAGCGAACCACTATGGCAGGGGTGTTGGTTATCCGACAAATGGTTCACGTGGTGGCGGTACCCACATCTGCCCACCAAAATGAATGCAATATGGAAGATATTATTAAATACAAGCTTGAAAGTCGTGGATAATAATCTCACGGGAGACTAACGTTGATATGATATTGGTTGTTAACAACATTATCGATGATTTTTTTTTCATGGATACAGGAGGCCCTGAGGATAATAATTTCCCTGAGCCTATGTCATCTTTGGGGATGCTGTGTAGAGGGTTTTTTTAGGGAAAGGAAGGAGAGGAGAGTTCTGGGAAGGAAAAGGGTTTAAGGGGTGGGTAGGAATCTGTAGTTTAGTATAGTGGCGGCTCGTTATTTTTGGGTGTGCTAGGGTGCTAATATTAAAAAAATGGCATCATGGATGTTGTCGTATGCGAAAAATATTTTTTTTTTTTTCAAAAATCGGTGTTTTGAATGAAGATTTTTCAGGAAATCGGTGCGGCACACCGCCAAACTGAAACTTTCTGAAATTTTTCATACAAAAAACTGATTTTCAAAAAAAAAAATTAAAATTTTTTTCGGCTACAACATCAATAAAGCCATTTTTTTAATATCAGCACTCTAGCACACCCAAAAGTCACGAGCCGCCACTGGTTCAGTGTGTCCTGATCATCCACCTCCAAGACCTAGACAAACCTCATCCCGGGCACCCCTGCTAAATCACCTAACGTAGCGAACCACTTGGGGTGACCTATGTCAGAGGTGTTGGTTGTCCAATAAAGGTTCCCGGGGCGGCGGTACGCATTCCCGCCTCCCAAATTATTCGAATTAGTCGAAGGTTGACCGATGACGTCGAAAACTACTGATTAGACCATAGATAAATTTTATCTGTATTGCTATCATAGTGCATTTTTTAAACCGTCCTTGATACACCGTTACATAATATGAAAGGACAATGGGTGATATTGACAAACTGACTGTATTTTGTCGTATTGTTTCTGCTTGGTTATCTATATGACCATGCCAGGGCCCTGGGCAAAAATAACTTGTTTAGGCTCCAAATTATAGGAATATACTTCAGCTAAATATTAACAAATGCCAAGTTATGAGGTTCTACAAAATTAAACGCCCAATAATATATAATTATGCACTCTGTAATGTAGACTTAATCTCTGTAGTCGAAATACTTGACCTAGGCATCATTTTTGACCAGAAACTCTGCTTTGTATCTCATATAACTTCTATAGCCAACAGGGCTATGAAAATGTTAGGTTTTATTTTAAGGATTTCCAAAGATTTTAAAAATATTCACACATTAAAAATTCTGTTCACATCTCTCGTTAGAAGCATTCTAGAATATAACTCTACAATTTGGTCACCTGTCTTTAATAATCACATTAATATCATTGAAAAAGTTCAACGCAAGTTTTTGAGGTGTATTAATTTTCGACTTGGAATCCCTTTAGAATCAATAAATTATGACTTTTTATTACACTCATTGAAATTGTCGAAGTTAAGTGACAGAAGAAAAATTTTTGATCTCATATTTTTATACAAAATTGTAAATCATCAGTTGGATAGCCCTGATATATTAAAGTTGATTCACTTTCATGTAGGTACCTACCATAAGATCAAGGTTCCCTAGTATGTATTATTGTGACAATTATACGTCTGTTGCTGGATATAATTCTGTTATAAATAGAATACTCACCATTGGTAATTTTTATGCATTTGTTGCTGATATTTTTCATATTTCCTTATTGAAATACAAGGCTCTACTTATCAAGCATTTCAGCCTTACGTATTGTAACGAGGTTACTTCATAACAAGTTATTCTATTTATTTCATTGTATCCTTTTGAAGTTTTCATTAGTTGTTAGAAATTTTTTCTCTTTTTCTCTTATTATGAGAAATTAAAAAAAATATCTTTCTTCACTGTACTATGACTGTTTATATATAATAAATAAGACATGTTTGTAAATGGCACTTTGTGCCGTAAATTTTAAATAAATAAATAAATAAAATAAATAAATATCGTTTTATTGTCTCCTTTTTTCTTTCAAATGTTTGATACAATTTCTCTTATGTTGTTTTTTTTATAATGCCGGCAACTCGGGCGTTTATTGTTATAATAATATCGTATACAAGCAAATAAGTAACCGCCTCACTAAGACTAAGTCTGTTCTGAGACGGGTATAATGTATCGTAATATAATAGAATTATAATGTTTTGTTTTGGTATGTAAATATATTCGTTTATATTTTTTTAATGTTTGAATAACATTGTCCTTCCTAGAAAGAGTTAATTATGGATCATTGGAAATATGAAAATTGTTTTTAAAAAGCATTTTGAAAAAAAAACATCGTCAAAGACTAACTATTAAATTCCTTAATTTTTCTGTGAGATTTTAATGATTTTTTGATGGGAACTTTAAAATCTTATTGTTTTAATGTTTACATAATTAAACATTACTTGTAAGATGGATCACTTAATTCTGGTATTAAGAAGTTGAAGATTAGATTAAACAAATCAAATGGAAATTCATTAAAATTAAGTGTCTCCTTTGAAAAGGGATTTGAAGATGAACGATTAATGCTATTTTATTAAGAGATATGTCAATTTAATTCAATAATATATAAAAACTTGAATATAATAATATATTTCCTTAAGACTGTTAACTTTGAAAAAATAGGTACATCCTAAAGGAGCTTCTAAATTCAAGATGATGATTGTACACATTATTAACAAGAAACAATTAATCCCCTTTCACAAGCGAAAGAGAAAACTCAAAACACAAAATATTTTAAGCAATATCGATGGAAAATATATTAGAATTGGAAAACCGCAACTATTTCCATCACTCGTTAATGCGTAATGCTGCAAAATCCACCAAGACTTTCAAGGCTTATTGCTGATAACAATAAGATAAATTTTAAGCACACTACAACATCACGTATCTACATCGTTTATACAAATACTCGTATGTCAAACCACAGCGCACAAGTGCGTTTGACAGGTTAGATACACACAACATTCCAAATTTTTACCGACAAGTAAAACACATTTTTTTAAAGTAAGTACATATATTTTATTTAGTTATAAAATTTGACATCATTAGACCTAAACATTATTTAATGATTAAACATTATTTAGGCCTAAATAATGTTTAAAAAATAAAGGTATCTCTTATTAGTTTTAATTATTGAAAATATTCAAAAACTAGTGCATAAAAAAAATAGTAATGCTTCTTCTAGGGAGAATACTTCGAACAACAGAATTCAAAATGGCGGCAGTAGATCAGCTGATTGCCCGATCCAATACTATTTTTTCAGGAGTGATGACATCACACGATTCACCATATAATGAATAAATAATTCCACCCAAATAATGTTTTAATTTATCGAATAGTATCCTCTTTTTTCCGTATAATTATCATTCAAAATGACAACACCTGTTGAAAGTAAATAAAACTATCGATGGGTGATGACGTCACACAATCCACCATAGATACGGTGGTTTTCGGGGGGTCTTGAAAAATTAAAACTTTGACAATTATTTTCACTATTAAAACCAACTCTTATATTAAAAATTAAAATAAAAATGCAGTTATTTAAGTTAGAAGGTCATTATTCATTTAAAAAAATTGGACTGGAGTTCTTTATTAATGCAAAAATGGTTATGATTTTATAATAATTATTACAATTTCGGAGGACCAACTATCGGGGGATCAACTGTGGGGTCGCCAATCAACGCTTTCTCTAATTTAACATTTTTAATGCGTTTTAGTTTATTTGTGTGCATTCCCTTCCACAATTTTATTCATAATTCATACTTATAATCTGGCATGCGGTTTGGAACTTTGCTACGGTGTCTGGAATAAAGCTTTTCAGGTTCTCGTTAGAGGGAGGCGGTAAAACGTGAGTACATTCCCCTAACCACATTTTAACAAAAGTGTCGAATCCTTCTGCCGAGTTTACAAATCAGTGCATTTATACAAGTGCCACATGGCAGTCTGTTACTGTAGTACCACAATCACATTTGAAACTAGTTTGGAAGTCAATTATGGTTTTATTAAACTACACTGTTTATTTATTGGTTAGTGTTTTATTGAAGTGAAAACTTCTTTAGCACAATTGTGATTTTAAACTCGATGAAACGAAAAATAGCGACACTAAAAAGAGACAAAAATGTATATATATCTATAGGATTTGATACGGGAGGAGACCGATTAGATAGCATAATCAGTCTCCTCTTTATGCGGTGCTTTGTATACAATCGGTCACCTCTTTTGCTGGGAGCAGTTGGATAGAGCAAAGAGGAGACCGATAGGCTACAAAGCAGCGCACTCGAATTCCAGTGCATCTTTTCCTATACATTTGGTCATCTTATTAGCATTTGTGTTTTCTTCTTCGGAGTCGCTAGATGTCGCTTTCGTTTGTGTTTTCTTTTGCCTGTTCTTTTTCAATCTTTCAAGTTCTCTTCGGCAATCTAATTCAAATTCACAGTAAATTATATCCTACCGGCTGCACCAGTTGTAATGTTCTTTAATCAATGGCTCACTAGCCCACCATGGCAATGATTACAACGTAAGTTCTTTTAGTTAACGTAAGTTCAACGATCGGGAGTAATATTGTATTTATGTTATTTGGTAGCGACTGTTTACTGAGGCTACCTGATTAGATCTGAGCACTGGCGACCAGGCCAGCTGTTCCATTGTACTGTTCTCACTCGTGAAACTCCGGAAACCCGAACCTTCCCGAGCGAGCGCGGTGTGTGAGTATACCTACATATAACAAACACTATAATTTAGGAGTGGTTTGCAGATTGGATATTGATTTTACAAAAATAAAAACATTTTTGGATTTTGCAGAATTCGATCCCTGGTCCGCTGAATGTCTGGCTGCAAGACCAAATAAGGCTTGCGTGGGCCCGTGGATTTATCACATAACCAAGTACCCATGAAATAAATAAATACTTTATTGCAATCTCATGTTCTAGCAGGCTAAATCCTGTAGACATATGTGTTTGACTTTTTTTAGTGTCACTCGCTTCTGTTTCATCGAGTTTCAAATCACAATGATGCTAAAGAAGTTTTTCTTTCAAAAACACGTTTTCAATAATAATGTCACATAAACACATCTAACAAACATTAATTCCAACCCATTAACTCGCAAAAACACGTGTAAAAAACTTCCATTTCGACCACGCCTGCGCTTTTAGAATAATAAATAACGTGTGGGACAGTGTGAAAATATTTTAATCGGGACATTTCCCTGCCTTTTCCCCAGTGCTTTCCACCATAACGAGGCACATTAGTAACCTCTACGAACTAAAAAAATGGACGAACAAACCTTGTTAATCCGTGACCTGGTTTAGTTATGTTCGGTCCGCTGTGCAAATATTGCTAGAAACGTAAGACATCCGTGGCGGAGCAGTAATCTCCCTGGCACAAAAGCAAACTTCACCGGTTCAAAACGAAATGTTATCATAATAAAGAACTCCAGTGAAAAATATTATGGCTTTAAAAAATATGTACATATAGACCAATAAACGCTGATTCTGAATATATAAGTTTTATTTAATAATATTAAACGCAGAGTTTTTTAAAAAAAATATTAAAAAGTCAATTTTTAATCGGGTCGTAAAAACACGCCGTCAAGGTGACGTCACTGTTCGACGTGTCGTGACGTCACCGTAAAGTCATTGCAGGGGAATGTGTGATATGACACAAGCCATTGTATTAAGTTATGCGTTTAGTTACACACTGTTTATAGGGATTTAGTTGTTGTGTTTATTGAAACATTATTTAGGCCTAAATAATGTTTAAAAAATAAAGGTATCTCTAATTAGTTTATTTCTATTATTGAAAATATTCAAAAACTACTGCACAAAAAAAATGGTAATGCTTCTTCTAGGGAGAATACTTCGAACAACGGAATTCAAAATGGCGGTAGTTGATCAGCTGATTGCCCGATTCCATAGTGATTTTTCAGGAGTGATGACGTCACACGTTTCACCATACATACGGTGGTTTTCAGGGATCTTGAAAAATTAAAACTTTGACAATTATTTTAACTATTAAAACTATCTCTAAAAATAAAAATAAAAATGCAGTTATTTAAGTTAGAAGGTCATTATTCATAAAAAAAAATTAAAAAAATGGTTCTTCTAACATAGCAAACTTATTTTGTGGCACCATTTTGATTAAAATTAATAAATTACTTCGTTTTTACCACTTTTATTGTTTACAAAACCGACAAGTTTCGTCAGCAAAGCTGACTTCTTCAGGGTTTTGACAGAACTAATTTTAAAAATAGACATATATAGGTAATAGAGAAAAATAATCGACATAAACAATAATAAAATTAGAAAGAAAATATTGTTTATGTCGATTATTTTTCTCTATTACCTATATATGTCTATTTTTAAAATTAGTTCTGTCAAAACCCTGAAGAAAACATGTCGGTTTTGTAAACAATAAAAGTGGTAAAAACGAAGTAATTTATTAATTTAAATAAAAAAAATGGACCGGAGTTCTCTATTGGCTTTTATATAGTACCTGCATATTTTTGAGAGTTTTCAATTTGGGTACCGGTAGGCGGGTATGGGTACTGCCGCCCCGGGAACCATTTATTGGATAACCAACACCTCCGCCATCGGTCACCCCAAGTGGCTTGCTAGTTAGTAAGGTGACTTAGTAGGGGTGTCCGGGTTCATGGGATCAGGTTTACCCGGATCTTGGTGGCGGGTGCATCTACCCAACAACTGCTTGGCAGGCCGGACCGGGAGAGACTAGTTGAGGGAGATCTTTTGACCTCTCCAGCAGGACTCTCAGAAGGGATGAGTTCATTCGTCCGTCTCTTCTGGACATACTGACAACCAGTTTCCTACCCATGCTTTTTCCTTCCCAGAACTTCTTCATTTCCCAAAAACATCCTTCGCACAGCATCCCCAAAGATGACATTGGCCCTGGCCCCTGTGTTTTTTTTTACATGAGCTCCACACAGGAGGCCCTGAGGAACATAATTTCCCTCAGGGCCTATGTCATATTTGGGGATGCTGTGTGGAAGGTTTTTTTAAGGATAGGAAGGAGAGGAGAGTTCTGGGAAGGAAAAGTGTTTAAGGGGTGGGTAGGAATCTGGGGTTCAGTATATCCTGGTCATCCGCCTCCAAGACCAAGACAAACCTCACCCCATGAAACCGGGCACCCCTGCTAAATCACCAAACGTAGCGAACCACTTGGGGTGACCCATGACAGAGGTGTTGGTTATCCAATAAAGGTTCCCGGGGCGGCGGTACCCATTCCCGTCTCCCAAATTGTTGAGCTAATGTAAAAAAATATACGTAAATTATAGCTGTTCTTTAGCATCGTTGTGATTTAAAACTCGGTGAAACGAAAAATAACGACACTTAAAGAGACAAACACATACAGCCATAAGATTTAGCCTGCGAGAGTATGAGATGGTTTAATCGGTCTCCTCTTAGTGAGGTGTTTCATAGTCTCCCCACTCTTGCTTTAGTTTTACCGCGTGTGAATTTTTGTTTTTTTTTTTAATATTTTTTTCCACTCAGATTTTTTTATTACCTATCCTTACTGATTACCGAGTGAAACGTTGGAAATTATTAATCATTATTAATTACCCTTTTAAAGTTCCCCGATTACCAGAAAGTTTAAATTTGGCTGAAGGTCGTTAGTTGTTAAATGAGTTATTCCCAAATGATGACTCAGGGGTTTCTTTAATTTTAGAGCTGTTGGAAATTAACAAAAATTCTAATAATCCGAAAACCATTTTAATAAAGGAACAAAAAAATATAATTCGCTCGTCACTCTTAGATATGTTTAAGCCAAGGGCAAATTTAGGTACCATAAAAACTCTTAATTATGCTGTAAAAAGAAACGGATTAAACTTAATAAAAATAAATATTTAAACAAAGTAGTTTACGGAGTTTTAAGTCACATGATTTCTTTGCCGAGTTGTGCCGAAGGTAATTTTACGAAGACATTAGGTTTCAAGGGGTCTTCAGACTAGAACTAGCCTTCAGACTGGAAGTACGTTTGTCCTCAGAAATATTATTATATTTGTTCATATGAAGCGGATACTTAGTGATGTGACATTATTAATTTAAAATAAAACAATAACTTTGTAAACACCACTTTTATTTTTTATACTTTATGCCGACCGGGTTTCTCTACAACCGCAGCTTCATCAGGCAGTATAATTCTCTTCTAACATTACATTGGTTACATGTGTGTTATAATACATAATTTACCAAAATGAGCTGGAGTCCTCAAGTGAACGAGGAAGAAAGCGTAGATGGAGAATTGGGAAGGGAACTGGCGTGTTCTTTATCAATAGGGAACATTCTTAGTATGGGACTATTATTTAAATTTAGTTGGTTATTAACTACCTTACTATTAGTGTTTATGGATTTCCTAAGTTCAAGTGCCTCTATTATTGTACCTCTAGCCCATTTTTGGTAAATTATATACTATAACACACATGTAACCTTAGAGAGTATTATACTGCCCTGATGAAGCTACGGTTGTAGCGAAACCCGGTCGGCATAAAGTATAAAAAATAAAAGTGGTGTTTACAAAGTTATTGTTTTATTTTAAATTAATATATTATATTTATTTTGCGTCTAACTAGAACAAATAAAAACAAACGAAATTCAATTCGATTTGAAGATAGACATGTGAATAAAATTTAAAAATTATGCTAGTTTCTTTAAGAGCGAGAGGTTCTCTCCGTGTCACTAAGGTATGATATTACTATTAAGAATTTAAAAGGTCCGTATAAAGTTTTGCATACAGTGACCGACCTACCCTTAGTTCTCATTCTGTGTATCTTTCACCCACCTCCTTCAGCCAATCACCTTGTGCGAATCAACTAAATTTTTTGTGGAAATTCAATTCAATTTACAATTTAAAAATTAGATTGAATACTGTAGAAATGAGATCCCTGAGGCGTAGGTTTGGTAAAATCATGTACGATCGTGTGAGAAACGTGAAGATCTATAAAGAATGCCAGGCTGATGTAAGCGTTATGAGTAAGATTAAGAAAGGAACGCTCCGATAGTTTGGGCATGTAGAGCGAATGAACGAGGAAAGAAATGTTGAAAAATATATGACGCAAATGTGAATGGTAGAAGAAGTCGGGGACGCCCGAGAAAGACAGACACACAAAGACCAAGTGAATTAGATACTTGAGTCGGGCCATGTCAAGAGCATGTATGAGACGATTTATGAATGTGAAGGAGACAAGGCTTGTGTGGCAAGACCGAATTGTTTGGCGGTCCGTTCTCTCTGCCTACCCATGCGGGGAAACGGCGTGATGGTTAGTTAGTTTAGTTACCTTCAAGTCTACTCCTCACTAAAGATTTTAATAAAATTATTACAACCCGAGTGCCTTATAAAGTGTCAAGAAAGAGTTTTTTCCCCTAACTTGAGTATCAAAATCTAATTTTTATATATATTTAAGTATTTTAAGATGAAACGTCTTACATTACAAGATCTTGCATCTCATAATGCAGGGCCTTTGAAGAAGGAGAACATCATGGCAAAAATACCTGATAGTGGTTTGGCCAGTCTACTGTAAAGCTGTTCCGGGCCGCAGTAAACAAAGTCCGCATAGCCAACAGGATAGCCAACCTTCATTAAACGGACAGGGCACGAGAAGAAGAAAAAGCAATTTAAATTTAAAAGACTCTCGAAAACTCCAGTAAATCAATTTCTCTTTTTTTCCCAAAGCATACAGGTGGGTACGTAACACTACTCTAATAAGAGGGTGAGGGTCTTATATAAAAGACAGGTATTCCTACTAAGTTTATATTACTACCATTCATGAAAGTCACAAGTACATGCCACACGCTAAAACAATTTTTACTTTGGGAAGCAAACCTTGGCTTATGTGCCAATTTACCAGAACATAAAAAAAATGGCACGTTTTTCCGCACCACACACGTAAATTTCTACTCTTTATTATTAAGGAATAGATTACTTTTTAAGTCAAAGATTATTCGTTTAATCTCACACTTTTTTCCATTTGGAAAGTTGAAATTGGAAAAAAGCACAAATTTTTCAGTAGTGTTAAAATATCAACCGAAAACTTTTTTACCAAGAAAAACGTGGAAATTGAAAAATGATTACTGAACACCCACGGTACAAAATTGTTTACAAAATGAGTTTTTGTTTGTATCTTATTAAAACTTCCTTGGCAGAGTGGTAATAAAGTTTCATGCTCTGATCCCAGGGGTGCCACTTTCAAAACACGGCGAAATGCTAAAAAAATAATTTTAAAATGATTATACGAGCTTCCCATAAAATATGTTATTAATTTTAAAATAGCTGTGATAAACGATTATTTTTTTAACATTAGCTGGGGAAAAAACTCCACAATGTTATCTTTGGGGTTGCTGTGTGGAGGATATTTTCGGGGTAAGAAAGGGGAGGTAGTACTGCGAAGATTTTGATGCTCTGACAATAATTACATATTTGTTGTAGTTTTATCAGACAAATTCTCCGTAACTATTTCAGAACGTTCTGGTATCCATGTATACCAATACCTCTTTTATAAACACTGCGATTAATTCTGAATATTTTATTAGGAGTGTTAATAAAAAATAGCATCTCTAAAAGATTCATTATAATAAGGTTTATGGAATTATACCAAAGAAAAAAAAGTTTCTTTCAAGTCAACAAATAAAGTATTAAAATAAACGGATTTTTAAATTATATTGACAGATATTATCCTTTTAATTCTCTCACATAATTTACAACAATCTTGTGGTTTTTATAGTTTTTGTAAATTGTTTATGTTACAGCTGATTATGATAATATAAACTATTGGTATATTGAAAGCAAAAATGTACAGATTACTGAAGATTAATTGGAAGATTGTTATGGATTGATTGGTAGATAACTGTTAGTTAGAATACACACAGTGAATTGTGGATATCTAAAGTCATTTGGGAGATAACTGAAATATAATGAGTAGATAAGATAACTGCAGGTAATTTCTTGAAGTACACTTGAAAATTAATTGGTAGATAACTGATATTAATTCATAATTTGTAGTTAATCGAAAAAATGTTGATTGATACATGAAAACAAGTTGATAGTCTGAAATTCGATTGATAGAGATATCTGAAAACATGTAGCATTAAGATATGTACTACAAATTTAATTGTTTCGTAATAATATATCTAGCTAACCATTGGAGCGCTTTTTGCCACAATATGGCACCATTTTAAATACCTCGAATTGCTTTGCTGCCAGTTTTAGGCAAATTTTCCCTAAATGCATTAATTATTATTATTTTTATTTTTTCAAATACTCCCTCGGTATTAACTTGATGTTTTATAGAATGTCAGTGTCTTCTAGTCTTTTACGAAATATTTATCTTTACAAAAAACAGAATATGCAAAAATGTTTTAAGTGGTCAGCTGTCGAAATGCCTGCGTGTAAATGCCGTTTTTAATCTGTTTTAATGATTTTTTGTAACAAATTTTGTATACCAGTGTAATAATGATTAAATTAATAATGCATTCAACGTGTTTCAAACTTAAAAATACAGTGAATACTTGAAATACAATTTTTTTGGTCATTTTCGTATTTACTGCTTAAGTAGTTGTCTTGCCGGTTAGACTGTCTTGGGACAATGGATTATTTTCAATAAATAAAGCAATAATCGAGTTAATTGGTATCGTGGATTTAAGATAATTAATGTATCTATCTGCATTTAATTTTGATGAGTACAAAAAAAAATATTTTAGTGCAATAAAGTGTTTATTTCTCGAGCATAATTTGAGTCAAAAGTTTTTTAAAAGGAAACATTAAACACTTGAAAACTTATCAAAATTCTGTTTTCTTGTATATGTATTTGTAGATTGCGACCATCAATTAGACCATTTAAAAGAAACTTCATAGAAAATATTTAATGTGGACGCAAAATTCAACTTCCTACGCGAGTCCAGCCAGAAAAACCTGAGAATATTTCCGTTTAAAATAATTAAGATTTTTTAAATTTTTAATTTGTAAATCCTAAAAATATGGGAATTAAAATATAGGTGAATTCATTGGCTATATAGCACTTAATTCGGTTTATGTTTTTTACGTATTTAAATTTGTAGGTATGATTATTTTTTGTGTGGGCGGAAAATATTCAAAATGGTCTCCAATAAATCGCAAGCAATCCAAGAAAAAAGTTTTTATTTGGCCTGTCGTTCGACAGGGTACAGTAAATTACAGAAATATGATTAACTACATTAACATATGATTAAATACAACGGCGCGAAAAGCCGCTTGCAGTTGTTTCGTTCCTTTCCCATAATTTGTGGGTCGGCTCGCGTTTATGTTCGTGCATGTACACGCAGCATTAGAAACACCTCAAAACATATTATAGATAGGTACCAATGTAGAAACCAACTTAAATAAATTCATAGAAAAATTATACCATTATTTTTCTTATCAAAATTATTTACGTATGGAATTCATATTTTGTTTTAGGCAAGTATTGCATGAGGTTTCACCTTTTCAACAAAATACTTCTACACGTGGAAATAATAATGAAGAGCACTACAAGTGAAGTATTTTCTATTCTTATTAGAATTTTTATCTTTTCTTGCGAGATTTTTAATTTCATGTCTGTAATTTACGAAAATTTATGAAATACGAGTATCATGAGAGAGAAATCATATTTTATATTATCCAATGACTTTAAAAATTATAGACATGTTGCAGGGTTCTGAAACTGGCAAGCAAAAGATACGACAATTGTCGTACGTTCGATTTAGTGGTTTTAATTCATTAAACTAACATGCGTTGTGCAATTAAACTAAATTGTATAAAAAGAGTCATAATTACTTGTTGTGTTATAATAAGGTGTTGGCATTAAACGGCAACTAGAAAAAACTAGAAAAAAGTATTATCATACGAAAGGCTTTTTCGTTATTTTCCCGGGGATTATAGGCTTCATTCGATAAAGTGAAATGGCGATCGTAGCAACACATAAGTACAAGAAAGATAACCTGCTGGCAAGTGGGTCATCATATATTCACAATTTGGGGGGCGTGAGTGGGTACCGAAGCCCGGGAACCTTTATTGGATAACCAACACCTCTGCCATAAGTCACTCCAAGTGGTTCGCTACGTTTGGTGATTTAGCAGGGGTGTCCGGGTTTTTGGGGTGGGTTTGTCTAGATCTTGGAGGCGGATGACCAGGACACACTAAACCTCAGAATCCCACCCACACATTAAACCCTTTTCCTTCCCAGACTTCAGACTTCAGACTTCCCAGATATCTCAAACTCTCCTCTCCTTCCTTTCCTTAAAACCTCCTCCACACAGCATTCCTAAAGATGACATGGGTGGAGCTCATGTAAAAACAACAACAAAAAAATTATCATAAAAAAGGCTCTTTCGATTTTTTCCCGAGGATTTTATGCGTCATTAGAGAAAGTGAAATAGCGATCGTTGCAACCTAAAAGAAATATAACCTACTGGCAAGTGGGTCGTTTCACACAGCTTTCCTTTCGCTAGTGTAAGCGAGTAAGCGTATCTTGTCATCTCAGTCACACCCGTGATGTAGAATGGGGTATTCGTGGCAACTTTCAAGTAAAAACACTAAAGATAGAGATCATAAACTATGTTGCAATGTTTGTCCTTCGTTCTACATAGGTAAGACCACTAGAAATATAAATATCAGAATCACAGAACATTTAAGATGCTTAAATAATAATAATTTTTCACAGTTTGCTAATCACCTAATTTCCACTGATCACACTTTTAATAAGGACACAGGGGTTAAAATTCTTCACCGTAATAATAAAAGCAAAAAATTAGATAATTTAGAAGCACTAGAAATCAGAAAATCCCTAAATAATAATGCTAGTATTTTGAATAACCAAATTAACTTATCTTTCAGTCCCTTTCTAAATATTTTTCCAATTAACCGCTCTGTTCTTTCCGGAAATCCCCTAATTACCCCCACCCCTTTGCCTACCTCCCACTCAAACACCTGATTTGTATATCTGTCAACATTCTGTATCATAGTTTAGTTATAATATTCTCCTGACGAAGGAAGGGTGCTTCCGAAACCGGTAGAGGTGAATAAAATAAAAGTGGTCTACAACAAATTTATATGTGTTTTTTTTAATTGTAAATTATGGCGAGCCACAAAGTTAATGCTTTTTACAAATACGGAAAAGAAAATTTACCCCAATACCGGCGTCAATCGTTTTTGATTTGAATAGAGAAGTTCATTTTTCTTCTTCAGTAGTGCTGTTGTGATATTCACAAAAGTTCAAATGTTTTATTTTCACCCCAAAAAAGGATAATTTAGTAAAGAAATATAGGCTTGGATATTAAACAAAAGTTAGAAACCCTTACCTTATCCTTGCAATGAAACAAGGAATATGTGGGGAAAAAACAAATAAAAAATAAATTGTGTTTTTAACGGCATGATTTTAGATTTTCACGGCCAAAATATTTTCTTTATTTATTTTTGGGGTGTTATGCCGTGTTGCGGTACCTCCTCTTTAGCCAACGTTTCGGACAGCATTATTAGTGTGTCCATCATCGGAGTAGATGTGTAATTGATAGTGGTGATGTGTGTGCTTATATATGTACAGCTCCGCTCCTCCACTAGCTGATGTTAGATGATGTATGGGTACCTCTTATTTGTTGACCAACACCCCTGGCGTAGGTACCCCAAGTGATTCGATAAGTTTGGTGAATGAGCATGGTTGCCCGGGTTCGTGGTGCAGTTGTCTAGGTCTTGGCGGCAAATGCTTTTGCCCACCTACTGCATGTCGGGCCGTTTTGAGAGAAACTGGTTTAGCGGGACCTATCCTAGACCTCTTCAACCGGACTCTCTATAGAGTTCTAGACGCATCGCCTTGCACCACAATAGGAGCGAAGAATTAATACGTTCGTCACTCTTGGACACAATGATCCCCATTTTATTACCCACCCCAAAAAAAGATGGCTTAGACCCTGAGGAAATTTTTTTGTGGAACTAACGTATATACCGAAATTGGCGTTTTTTATGGGAGGAACCATTTGGGGTGACCTATGGCAGAGGTGTCGGTTTACCAATAAAGGTTCCCGGGCTTCGGTACCCACTCCCGCCTCCCAAATTGTGAATATGTTAGGTCCTTACTTATGAAATTGGCGTTTTGTATGGGAGTAACATAAAGTCGATTTTTTTAAATATATTATATTTATTTAATCAAAGTATGTACCATTGCTATCTATGCACTTTTGCCATCTCATAGGTAGTTCGTCGATCCCTAAGAAAATATATATTTATTTTCCAAACTAAACCTGTCAAGAAACCAAAGTTTTAATACAAATAAGAGAAATGGTTATACAATGAAAGGTACCTGTCGTTTGTATGTTGAGTAATCTAAAAAACCTTGACAAAATTTGTTTTTTATTTCTTTGGTGTACCTTCAAACTTATTAATAACTAATGGTTGACATTAAGTGACCAAACTTTTCCTCAAGTAATTTCTACCTTGAAAAGTTGTAAACAATTTACTTTTAAATAAGCAATATTCAATGTACTATTTTAACACGCCATTTGAGTGAAAAATCACTTCACTTCGCGGTACAATAAATCAAAACCATTAAAAAATAATTTTTGCAAATAAGAAATCTTATCCAAAGGCATATTTCTTACAAACTACCAAAAATTTAAAATTTATATCGGATGACTGAGACCTACAAAACATACTGAAACTGCTAGCCAATTAATCAGCACAATATCTTTGATAAATGCCTGTGAATTTTATGGCTGAAAGATGTTATATTAGTAAGGCTGATGTTGATTCAAAACGATCCATAACAATACAATAAATTAGTATGTGATTGATGTTTTGGTGTTGATTGTTAAATGAGTTACTTAATAAGTAATGGACGTCTATTGACTACAATTCCATTTTTTTAAATTTCTTTGACTATCAAAATAATGTTATTTGCGCTGTTTATAGGTTGCATCACAATGAAGCTTACGCTCAAAATCATAGTTTTAATTTTATGTCTAGCCCAAACCCGTTAAAAGTCACTGGATAATATGTTAGTAAAACTTTTTTTGTTTTTTAAAACGAAAAAAAATTGCAGTCTTTTTAACCCTCCGCTTGCCTGGTATGGTCTGACAGAACCAGGGCATTTAAAAACAGCTGTAAAAGCCGTGGTTCAGTCGACAATGCGCTGAAGCAGTGCGACGAAAAAACGCGGCTTACCGAGCCTACAACACATCTAGAACATCCGAAGACAGAACAGCTTACAACAAAATGGCAAAAGAAACCAAGAGAATCATAAATAGGTCAAAATTAGAGCACGACTAGCAGATCAGCAGAAAGCTGACTGCGTGCCCGCATGGCAGCAGGCAATTCTCGCCGCTTGCGGGCTCAATAGGTCGCAATTTCTGCAAATCCAGTCTGCCACCTCTTACCAGACCTGACGGCTCACTAGCAAACACCGCCACCGAAAAGGCTAACTCACTAGGTAAAATGTTTGCGGATAACTCAACCCTCGATGACCAAGGTGCTGTCCCGACGTCGGTTCCTCATTGCGGTTTTCGTATGAAAAAGCTGAGGATCCGACATCGGGAAGTACTCCATGTTTTACGAGGGCTTGATGTTAATAAAGCTAGTGGGCCTGACGGAATACCTGCCCTGGTACTGCAGAGGTGCGCTGCAGAAATAGCTCCAATTTTGACGAAGCTTTTTAAAATGTCCCTGAAGACTGGCACTGTGCCCTCTGGTTGGAAAAAAGTGGTTATCCATCCTATTCCAAAGAAGGGTGACCGCTCCAACCCGGCCAACTACCGCCCCATAGCGATCACATCAGTTCTGTCTAAGGTGATGGAACGTGTGATCAACGACAAACTGCTCACATACCTCGAGAAGAACAAAATTATTAACGACCGTCAATACGGATTCCGGCGGAACCGCTCGTGCGGTGATCTTCTCGCGTATGTGACGCATATTTGGGGGCGATGCCTGGAACGTTTTGGTGAGACCCAAACGGTTGCACTGGACATCTCCAAGGCCTTTGACCGGGTTTGGCACCGAGGACTTGTCAACAAACTGCATTCTTACGGACTTCCCGCATCCTTGTGTACGTGGATTGCCGACTTCTTGAGGGAGAGGTCGATTCAGACGTTAGTCGATGGTTTCACCTCTTCCTCACCCTCCCTCCACACAGCATCCCAGATGACATAGGCCCTGAGGGAAATTATTTTCCTCAGGGCCTCCTGTGTGGAGTTAATGTAAAAAAAAGAGAAGCAAACGTCGTCAACACCACCTGATACACATGTGTATAACAAGTCCTGACAAAATATCGCTAGACAAAGTATGTACATATGTCACTCTTACAATAATGTTCTTACAAAAAAGTGTCATTTTCAAAAAAAAAAAATAACAAAGTTAAACCACAAATATTATTTTTCAAATTAAATATTGAAAAATGGTACCTACATCACATAACGTATCATTTGTTCATTATTTTATTGAAAATTAAGTTTTACGCGATTGTAAAAAAAACGGTAAAATTTTTGATCGATGAAAATTTTGATAAGAATTATATTTTTATGCTTGGGAGGCGAGTATGGGTACCCGGGAACCATTTATAGTATAACCAACACCTCTGCCATAGGTCACCCCAAGTGGTTTGCTACGTTTGGTGACTTAACAGAGGTGCCCGGGATCATTGGGTAAGGTTTGTCCGTGTCTTGGCGGCGGATGCGTCTGCCCACCAGCTACATGATAGGCCGGATCGGTAGAGAATGGTTGACGGAATCCCTGTGACTTTTACAGCCGTACCCTCTCGGAACATCGCTTTGCACCGCGTTGGGACGGATGGATTCATACGTCCGTCACTCCTGGACACAATGACCCCCAGATTCTTACACACCTCTAATACCCTTTTCCTTTTCAGAACCCAAAAATGACATAGGCCCTGAGGGGAATTATTTTCCTCAGGGCCTCATGTGTAGATTTAATTTAAAAAAATAGAGGGTTTGTTGGCTGGGTTATGGGAAAGAAGTTACAATTTATAAACCTTTTGTATTTAGTTATTACATCATAAGTTTAAAAGTAGAGAAGAAGATAAAGCCTTGCAGAAAAAAAAAAACTTATATTTTATTCCGGGTCCCACAAACTCAGCAGGCATTACTAGTGGCATAATTTCACCCGACATGCGGAGGGTTAAAAATCACGAAATCTGACATTACTTTTTGGGATTAACGTGAGAAAAAAATATTACATTGGGTACAGGTAGGAACTATATCGCTCGTCTGAATTCTTGACACCTGAGTTCTGATTTTGGAAAATAACAAAAAAAAACTGTTAAAATATTGCATTGTGGATAGGTACCTACTTTATAGCTTATCTGAAAGTCAGACAATCAGTTTCGATTTTGAAAATGATATTTAAATTCAAATCAAAACAAATCCTAGTTCATTGAATCAGAGTTACAATTACGCAGGGACCCACAACCGAAATTAATATTTCGATTTAAAAAAAAAAGGATTTTTAAACCGCTTTAAAATTACGCGTATTGTTTTATACTTACATATCTTCATGGTTCTTTCAATGTTATTTTGTCTTTTACGCGATTTTCTGCGATTCGGCTCTATTTTTAGGTTATTTTCTTATCGTATAAGAGGGCATAGAGAATAGCTAAATTTATACGAAATATCATGAAATTATAATTAATTGAATATTTAAAAACTCCACATTATTGAATTGTGGCGAGATAAAAATTACACGCACTACATAGTACAAAAAGCTAAGTGAATTTTTATGATAATTTATTGAAATGAATATTTCTTTAGCACCGCTGTGATTTGAAACTCGACGAAACTAAAATAGCGACACTAACAAGAGACAAACACATACATCTATTGGATTTAGCCTGCAAGAGAAAGAATAATCGGTCTCCTCTTTGTACGGTGCTTCGTGGCCTCCCCACTCTTTTAGTTTTCTGAAGATTTCACTTCTACCGTGTAAATTGCCCACTCTGATTTTTTTTAATTTACGGAAATTAGTTGCCATTCATGTAACAGTTATAACGGTAAAAGATTATCCGATAGAAGTTTGAAAGTTTACTGCTATTATGGGAAAAGTTGCATGAAAACTGTTTGCAAGTTCGTGGAATTTTCAGTCGATAAAATGCATGGAGTGAGTTCACAATTTGAAGAGTAATTGAGAAATTCCGGGAAACGAGTTCGACTATCGACTGCATTGCCGCACTGGGGGAAAGTGTAGCTAAATTCAGGCATGTCGATTTTTGATGATATCAGCTAGTGGAATTTCGCAGAAAGTATCTTGTAGTGAATTTCTAAGAAATATAAATTTTAAGCTCAAAATTCCAATTATTGACGATATTACTTGCCCATGTAATGAAGTTTGATGGGTCGATTGTATCTAATTGTCTTGTCTAACAGGAGAATTATTTTGGACCTGTTAGCACTGCATAGTCATTAAAAACTAAATGAATAGCCCTGCCATCATCGCCACCATTAAATGCCATGAACACGAGTCAAAATGTTACTTTTTTAATACAACTAACTCTCAGCCACATTCACCTACCAATCAGACGTATGATCAGGGCAGCGATTTTGAGGGTTGTAGCGTATTGAAAGAGCTTCTCTCAGATGCCGACAGATGCCAGCAGAGATAGAACTTCTATCGGTTGCCGACAGATGCCAGGAGTAGATGTAGGGGTACCAGGGTAGAGGGGACTGTCGAGAGCGTTCAATCGCCAGCAACCCAGCAGATTCAATGAGCAGCCAGTATGGACAAGTCGTGCGATCAATAGTACAATTATTGTAAATACGTTAACTTATAATAAACCAGTTTGTATCAAGGACCTATTATTATTAAGAAATGTCCCTACAGAACAAATAGTGTTTTATCGTAAGTAACACCAACATCACAGGGGTAATATAATTTATAAATCGATAACGAAAACAAAATTTATATTGTCCACGAGATCGAAAAGATTTTTTTTTTAAATTTTTATCATGAAATAACACTGAATAGATCTTTCGGAATACTAAACAATCTAAACATTTTTGTAAGTACATTGCTTTAATAACAGTATTAAACATATTTTTAATTTTTCCGAAATAAATATCCTCTTGAAAAGCACATACATAGTTAAAGATACACTGATTTTCCTAGAAATATTTCGACAACGCAAATCGTAAGAAAAAAAAAAACAAGAAAAATTACGCTTTTAACTCAATTTTTGTCCTTTATTTGGTTAATTTGTGTAAGTTTACAATTAATTAATTTAATATAATGTATAGTACTCGTACATTTGCGGCACGTTTCAGAGTGAAAGATACTCTCAGTATCGCCCCGGTATAATCGACCATTTTGACAAGACCGAATTGTTTCGCGGTCTTTGTAAGTTAGTTAGGGATTCTAAAAGTTGAAAGCAGCTATAAATCTCGAGCAAGGAAATATATTGTGTTCGCGTTATATCTGGTCTTCATTCCAATCCGAACGGTTTGAGAGTCATTTCAGATGCAATGAAGGTCAATCTAATAAAATAATATAACTAGCAGGTAAAAATTCGCTTCCGCGGAAAACTGTAGTAAGAAAAGTTCAATAGTTCTATTTAAATATTATAGATGGCAACACTTCCGTTTATCTCTATTGCGTGAAGCGACTAATAATTGACCGACCTTTGCGAATTAATAATATAGAATTATATTTGGATGATTTGTAAAAAATCACCTCAAGGGTGCTAAACAAATTTATAAGGAAGTAGGTATTGCAGAAATAATTCTGTGAAGTGAAGTCCTTTGTGTGAACGACGCCACTGTTTCGTTCACGATGTGTTTTACACATAATAATTTTCGTATGTGTCTCCAAGGGGTTAAAAGTCGCAAACAGCGCTATGATACAAACTTGCGGCTAGCGTGTGCAAACGAGAATGTCGCGCGCAAATTTTTGTTGCTAAGCGAGACTTGTGATATCTCTTCTATCCTCCTCGGTGGCACGACCTGTGAGGTGTGTCCCTTTCTTGTGTATTTTTTGTTGAACAGCAGAGCGTACGCTCTCAAGGCAGTCCTTGACTTATTCATGGAAGAAAAACCTCTGTCTTTTAAAACGACTTGCAGGCCAGTTTTTGATAAGCTGAACACATTAGTAATGATGCCTAGGGTTTGTGGCGTGTTGGCTTCGTTGGATTCCATTATGGTGTATGTGGTGGACGGTGTGACAGCTTGAATTCTTTCGCTGGGCGATGAGTAGAAAATAAAAAAAAAAAAACAAAAAAAAAGTCTTCTGGAATATTCCGGAACCGATCGGAATGGTTCACGCTACACGGGCACTCGCAGCGCTGTCTGGGGAAGAATGGCGGCTTGCTAGCCGGCCGGGTCTGGCGTTCAACCGCCGTCAGCGCGCGGTGCGCTAGCGGAGAGGAGGCGAAACTGTTGGTCTCCACAGTGGCGTGCCGTTCTTATTTGTGAGGGGGGCATTTCGTATATCGTAACAATATCTACAATGCTCTATCTTACCACTAAATATAGACTAGATAACAATTATAACAAATAATTTATCAGATTTCATCCACCGGATCATCGATCACTAATACAATACTGTAATACGTACAATGCATTTGACCGTAATTTGACGTTTTTGTTTTTTTTTAAAGAAAGACAAACATTCCCGGTTACGAATAACCCAACAATATTTGAAAATCTCCTACTACCACCACAGTAAGCCGAAAATGTTGCTTGAGTCGTGATGGAGGACTTAGTCAGCCGCGGAATCGAACAAGGAATGCCTGGGTGGGACCTAAACGCGATGCCCACTCAACCAGACACTGACCAGTCGAATGAACGTGATGCTGCGTTAAAATGTACGTATATATTGTTTTTATTTATATTCTGTACAGACAGAAAATATTCAGGTCCATGCTTACCTGGGAGGTCATTTGAGATTACCAATGTTAATTGTTTACTTCAGAAATATAGAGTTTGCGTGAACAGGGCATAATTGGGAACGCATGTTATTTAATGTGCCAGGATATGACAGAAAATATACAGGTCCATGCTTAGCTGGGAGGTCATTTGAGATTACCAACGTTAATTGTTTACTACAGAAATTTAGAGTTTGCGTGAACAGGGCACAATTGGGAACACATGTTATTTAATGTGCCAGGATATGCTATCATTTAATTACTTATTATTATTACTTTAATACTCCATATGCCTCTCTCGACTGGAATATGGAGTAATAGGATGGGGCGCAGCAGCATTTAATCACATAAAACAACTTAAGGTAAAACAGAATTGCATCATAAAGACCATACTGAAGGTCCCCATAAGGACCTCAACAACAGAAATTTTTAAACAGTTTGATGTTCCAAGCATACAGAAAATCTATGCCAAAAACATTCTAGTAAATCACCACAAAAATCATTCAGAGGCAGACACCTCACATGCTCATAAAACCGGAGCCAAACAAACAGACATACTTAATATACCAAAGTGTAACTCTTCATTTGGACAAAGAAGTTCAGAATATTTAGCAGTAAAGTTATATAACAAACTCCCACTTAGTACCAAACAAATAAAAATAAAAAATAGCTACATTAAGGACATTAAATGTTGGCTGAAGGAACTATCGGAAAATGAACTTACTACTATACTTAAAACATCGTCATAGAAGTTTCTGGAAAACCTTATCCAAACAATAAGTTAAACCATAGAAGTCGCTGAAAACTTATCCAAAGTATAGTCCCCCTCAGCACAGGATCTCCTAGTGAGGAGGACTACGATTATATTTTCTATTTTATATATATAACTAACATGTTTCATATAAAAATGTAAAAAATAATAAATGTAAAAAATAATAAAGTTACTAAATAAAAAAATAAAATTAAAATTGTAGTGTATATTTTAATAATAATATATCTTTGTCTTTTGTACTGCCATGAGGCTTTTTAATTAAGGCACTTAGAAATTTTAACAAGTTTATTTTTTACGCAGGGGTTAGCAATTAAAATTTAAAAAAATTGTGGCATAAATCTTTTATATTTTTCGCATTACTGTGGTTTACAATTTCATAAAATAAATTGAAATTATTATAGAACTACTGTCTTGACTTCAAAAAATTATTTCATCATTTGTTTTAAACATCGATTATGTTAGATTAAAAATGTAAATATTATTGTTACATAATATAAATTTGTTTGCTAATTATAATTACTGAAATCGTCGTATTGCGTCGTTTTTTCATATTTTCTTTCGATAAATTATTTTGGAACGGAAATTATGAATTTTCCGTACGAGGAAACTCGTGTTCTTTTGTCGGAAGTACACGAATACATATTTAAAATATCAAACATGCACTCAATTATGAAAATAAACAAAAAGTATTTTCCAATTTGGGAAACAGGTATTCGTACCGCCGCCCAGGGAACCATTTATTAAATAACTTCAGCCATAGGTCACCCCAAGTGGTTCGTTACGTTTGGTGACTTAGCAAGGATGCCGGGGTTCATAGGGTGAGGATTGTCTAGGCCTAACCATTAGATGCTTTAAGAATGGTTGAGGAAGACCTTTTGAGTTCTCTATTCGAACTCTCTCGAGCCATCGCCTTGCACAACAATCGGAGGGATGGATTCATACTCTCATCACTCCTGAATACATTGACCTCCAGATTCCTACCTCACCTCTCTTACATATTTCCTTTCCAGAATTTCCTATCCTTCCTTTCCCCAAAAAGACCCTCCACAAAGCATCACCAAAGAAGACATAGGCCCTTAGAAAAAATCTTTCTCTCAGGACCTCCTCTATGAAACTAATGGAAAAAAAACAAAGTTTTCAATAAGGAACTCCAGTGAAAAATATTCTGGCTTTAAAAAAATATCTTCATATAGACCAATAAACGCTGATTCTGAATATGGGTATAAGTTTTATTTAATAATATTAAACACAGAGTTTTAAAAAAAATATTAAAAAGTCTTTTTTAATCGGGTCGTAAAAACACGCCGTCAAGGTGACGTCACTGTTCGACGTGTAGTGATGTCACCGTAAAGTCATTGTATGGGAATGTATGATATGATACAAGCCATTGTATTAATTTATTCGTTTATTTACATACTGTTTATAGAGATTTAGTTGTTGTGTTTATTGAAACATTATTTGGGCCTAAATAATGTTTCAAAAATATTATCTCTTATTAGTTTATCTCTATTATTAAAAATATTCAAATACTACTGCACAAAAAAATAGTAATGCTATTTCTATGGAGAATACTTCGAACAACGGAATTAAAAATGGCGGCAGTAGATCAGCTGATTGCCCGATCCTATACTATTTTTTCAGGTGTGATGACATCACACGATTCGCCATACATACGGTGGTTTTCGGGGGGTCTTGAAAAATTAAAACTTTGACAATTATTTTAACTATTAAAACTAACTCTAAAAATAAAAATAAAAATGCAGTTATTTAAGTTGGAAGGTCATTATTCAGTTCAGTCAGTTTTCCAAATCCAAAAACAAAACTCAACCAACAGTCATTTTTAAAAATAGATATTTTTAATGCTGAATTTTATCTGTCTAACTATGAAACCACTCCCAAAAAGTGACATTTTACTAAACAAGATTATTAGAATAACTTTTTTAAGCAGATCAAATTCATCGTTTAACCCTTTTTAGCATTATATAATCTAACCCCTTCGCCGAATTTCAATCAAATTACTGTAGCAAGAGTGGCCTAATCCAACCTAAACACCTTCAGGATAAATTTCTAAACTTTTGCGTTTTAATTAGGGCAACCGCGAAGAGTGCTAACTTTACGTATGGATTTGATTTTGAAAACTTTGAGTGAGGATGAAGATCGATCATGAAAAGTTATTTATCTTCAATGGGTTTTGAATACCGCACAAGAGTCCCAACTGCTCCCAACCAGTGAGACTATGGCATACCCAATCGGGGTATGTTGTGAGGTTGAAAGTGGTGGGGGGATAAGGAAATGTGAAGAGGAAGGTGTGGTAGTACCTGGCTAATCAGATCTGGTCACCGATCACGTTTTATTTTATTTATTTATTTAAACGTCCATAGGGCGTTTACATAGAATGCAGTAGATGTTTTTTTTTAAATTACAGTGAAAAGTCAATAACGTAGTAAAATACAAGTAACATAATATATGTTAAAAATAAAATATACTCGTAGGTTACTGTAGGGGCGTGTAAATAGCCCCTGACACGAGGGAATGACTACCCTATGTAAATCAAGGAAAACTGAACTCTTCCCTATGTGACACAAAACAGTTGACCCAGCAATTCCAAAATCCAAAGTGAAAACAAAACAATACTCACTCAGAGAATGCAGCTCATGCACGATGTCCAACACAAAAGACACTTCCTTTCATTAAAAATATCAATTTCTGCCAAGGCGGTATTGCATAATCTCAACAGATGTTTCGCACAGCAAGGAAGTTTCAACAATGAAATATAAATCTGCCTATTAACAATAATTCAATTATTGGGTGAATTATTTGATAATGACTGACTAGGAGTGACATCTGTTGGCTTTTCACTAACACTCCCGTCGGAAGTAATTGCCTGCTTCACAGAGGTAAGGAAATGCATGAATATACTGAATTTCAAGTCACATAGGTAAATTCAATACAATACAAAAACCATAGATGGCGCCCTCATGGTCTCATAGCATAAATTATTAATTTAAAGAAATTAATGCCCAAATGGATCCAAATATATTTATGGCGCGTATCTAGTTACATAAAATTCAAGCGTTAACAAAATACAGGTAACATAATTTAAAAAAAAATACAGGGTGTCCGGGGGTAAAGTGCATTAACTTCGGAAGGTGATTCTACATGAAGGTAGGAGTAAAAAAGATAAAAAAAAAATTTCCGAAATTCCAACATTTTGTTTCCCATACAAAAAACGTACCTACTAACAATCCTTAGTCTGAGGTACGATGTTACTTGCTGAGAGCCTGCCGGGCGCCCGACTCGATTGTGATTGGCCCGTATCGTAACAGCGGAAAATAATAAATCTGGCCGTACACGACGGACTAATTTTATCAAAACTACCCCTAAAAGATGGAATTTCGAAAAAAGTTATTTACCTTTTTTACTTGTACTATCATGTAGAATCGCCTCCCAAAGTTAATGCACTTTATCCTCGGACACCCTGTATAGTTTGTAAAATATAGGTGTTGACATAAAGTAGGAAATGTTTGAAATTGTTGTTCACGTTAGTTTATGGGATAGGTAGAAATACAAAGTTGGAAGACATGGCGTTTAAAGTTTGCTAAGTTCAAATTATTGTCAAATACATCCATATTGTTTAAGTATTTGTTACCAAGACTATGTAAATGTTGTATTGGAGAATGTAAATCATAGTTCGAATGAGATGTACGTTTATAAAATGTTAATAACATGTTAGGTTTAAGTTATTTCAAGCAACGTTTCAATTCTGAATGGTGGTCTTACACCAATGTTATATTGAGAGTATCTTCCACTTTAGCAAATGCCGCATATATACCTTTTATTATTTAAAATGATTACAACCAAATTAAATTTACTTGCGCACGCCGCGATTTGAACCCGCCACCTCCGGGTAACCAGTCGAGAGTCTTGCCTCTCGACCACGGAGACACATAATGATATAAATATCTTATCACCTCGGGTTCATGGGATGAGCTTTGTCCGGGTCTTGGTAACGGATGTGTTAGCCCATCTAATGCGTGGCACGCAGAATCAGGGGAGACTAGTTGAAGACCTTGTACTGCAGTGGAAGGGACGGGTTCATACGTCCGTCAATCCTGGACAAATCGAACCCCAGACTTCTCCCTACCTCTCATACCTTATTCCTTCCCAGACCTTCTCCTCTCCTTCCTTTCTATTAAAAAACCCTCCGCCAGCATACCCAAAGATGATATATGCCCTGAGAGATTTGTTTGCTCTTGACCTTTTTTCCTGTGGGGCTAATTTAAAATAATAAATAAATAAGTTTTCAAGCTGAAAGATTTGTGTTGACTTATTTATTAAGTAACTTCAAAAAGCTGAGAAATTTCAAGAGTGTTTCTTATTTTTCCAAAACCATTAAATTTGATTAATATAACTTTTTTTCTTTTTATTAAATGTCTTCACTTTCTCTTGCCAGAAGTTTATTTTCAAATTATTAACGGAACACACTAGACGCGAAACTTTACCAAAACAATCTCAACCAATACAAACCAAACAAAGCGACCAATGAGCGCAGACCTATAGGTATCTCAACCAATAGGAGCCTTTAAAAGTGACATCATTATCAAAGCGGCCGATGAGCGCAGTTAATGCGTCGCAGGTGCAATAATCGTCATTTCCGTTTCATCTGAAATCCAAATCACAGCGGTGCTATAGAAGTTTCACTTAAATAAAATCGAGTACAGTTTACATCCGGTAGACTGCGTCATTTTCGTCTCATCCGAAATCCAAATTCCAGCCGTGCTATAGAAGTTTCACTTCAAAAATTAAATTAAAATATTTTTTTATTAAAAATATCACGTTGCATAGTAGCTTTATCGCCTGTCTAGATTCTCTGAACAAACACATCCAATTTTGAAAACGATGACACTTAAACATTCAAATAAAAATTCTAACGGAAAGGCAAACATTCCCCGGCAACGAATAACCTGACAATATTTGAAAATCTCCAACTACCCCACAGTAAGCGGAAAATTTTGCTTGTGTTATGATGGTGGACTTAGCCAGCCGAGGAATCGAACAGCCACTGACCGGTATACCTACAAATGCAAATCTTTTATTTATTTATTTAATGTGTTACCTACCTATAATAATGGGCTAAAACCAAACAAAAAAATGAAAAAAATGTTATTACACCTATCGTCTCATCCTTTTTCACTTTTTAATTACTACCTGGGTTCGACATTAAATTTTCTAACACGCCCATGGAGGTAAAAGTTCTCTAAACTTTAGCACGTTGATTCTCGATAGGATTGCAGAGCCAAAACCCCAAATCAACCAGTAGACCTTCATATACTAGATTACAACATCAAACAGCTTAGGTACTTTGAAATGTCAAGTTCAAATCAATATAATGGTCTTCAATAGTGGTTCTGATAATATTATTATACCCACATTCCATATCCGAATGGACGGGTTTATTTTTTATTTTTGAAACCTTTTTAAATTTACACTTTTTTATCTATTAATTTACTTTATCTATTTATAGCTTAGGGTATTTCAAATATAATGTGTTTGATCTATGTAACTTATTATTTGATGCAGTGACATAGGTAAAGTTGCGAGCTCGATTGATGTACAAGTTTCTACCTTTCTAGGTATGTTTTTTAGATTTTCACGGCCAAAAGTGTTTTCGGCAAAATAATAATAAAATGATAAATCGGCAATCGCTGAGCACTTAATCGAAACCGGCCATTACTTTTGATTTGTTCCTGAGGTTCTGGGAAGACCCAAAACTTATAGAGCACGCCTGATTACGGAGGCAATTGAAATCTACAAAAATCCAATTAATATTAATAGAGACGACGCGACGGAGCTAAGCTCAATAGCTCTTGGTATCCGGTAATTGACGGCTACACCAAAGCTAAACGCAAAAAACCATAAGTATAAAGATCAGCTCGTGGTAAACCATTTTGTTTATACCTTCATATTGGCTACATTCGCTTTAACCATTGTAATTCTAATTCTAGAATTCGTTAAAAGTCGTCGCCACTTCCGTCGGCAACTCACAAAGGGACGTGCCCCAGGCTAGCATAAGTACCACGATTTAGTGAACATGCTGTTCCGCTCCGCGGCAATGACGCCACTGCTTGTCACGGTTATTTTGTACCGGTGAATGGAGTGGAGCTGGCACACGGTACCACTTTCAAGTAAATAAGCACACATTTCACCATTAAAAATTACACTTCTACCGGATCTGCCTGCTCTGCCCTGATGATGGACACTGCAATGCTGTCCGAAACGTTGGCTAAAGGAGGTAGCGCAACACCCCCAAAAAAATAACGAAAATACAAGCAGGAAGTTTATTTTACGAAAAATAATCGAATCTTTTTTTTTTTAATTAAACCGGTTTACCTAAATAAATGGTCACTCTGACCTCTTTAAAAGACTGCGGTGCAAGCCTTTAGGGCGAAAGCATTTAAAAACTACATTTTTTAAGCCAACGTTGTCTTGATAAAAAAGTCTATGCTTTTCTTATAACAGTGTAAATAGACAAAGGAATTTTAAGTATTTTAATGATATCCATGGAAAGGTAAATTTTTAAAGATTTTTAAATCAATTTGGGAGGCGGTTACGGCCACCACCGCGCCGTCCCGGGAATCCTTTATTGGATAACGAAACCTCTGCCATAGATCGATCACCCCAAGTGTTTCGCTACGTTTCGTGAATTAGTAGGGGTGCCCGAGTTCATAAGGGTGGAGTTTATAAGGGGACGCGTCTGCCCACCAGCTGTATGGCACTCATCTCACTCAGCATACAGATGTCCTACCTCGTCGTCGTTCGGACATCGTCATGCACTGCAGTGAGAGGGAAGGAATTACACGTCCGTCACTACTGCATACACTTAACCCCAGATTCCTACCCACCCACATACATTTTTCCTTCCCAGAATTTAATATCCTTCCTTTCCCAAAAAGACCCTCCATATAGCAACCCCAAATCTGACATGGATCCTGAGAAGAATTATTTACCTTATGGCTAAAGATAAAGTTAAGTTAAGAATAGGGCCTGAAAATACAGTTTTATAATAATACTAGCAAACCCGGACACACATTGCTGTGGCTAACGAAACACAACACCACGCCACTACCTAACCTTCATAACCAACGCTATCTGTTAAATCAAATATACACCGCCCGTATGGAGTCCGCTGCCCGCTGCCCGCTTGCCAGCCCGCTCCTTTTATTTGTATATTTCAACCAATTTACACAAAACCTTGAAAAATTATATACCTTAAAACCTTCCTCACGAATCACTCTAACTATTTGTGAAAATCGCATGAAAATCCGTTGCGCAGTTTAAAAGATCTAACCGCACAGACAGCGGGAGCAACTTCATTTTATACTATGTAAAGATAAAAAAATGAGATTAAAGAAATTTTTACATTAGAAGATGCTTAAAAAATCATCGAAACCATCAGTCAATATTAAAATATTTCTTTCTATTTCATTCTATTGCATATTTAAAATATGTCAAATTACAACGTCATAATAAGAGAAGTTGCTAATAGTTTCTTTAATTTGTCTGTCTTTTTTGTAACGAGTTTTGATTCTCCATCTAAATAATTCGGATAATTCTAGGAAATTATTTGCCATTATGAAGTTCGAGGAATCCGTGGAAATCTTTCTTGGAACTACCGCGAGGTTTTGGAAAAGCGCTTTGTGAACGGAAAGTTGAAGAAATTGAGAATTGTTGGTTGTTTTCAAACGATATTTCACCAAAAGACACGAAGATAATACATTACGCCGTACAAGAATGGAATCCATTTTGCCCGGGTTTCTTCCTGCCTTGCTTTATTTCATCAAAAAGATGAAATATTGAATAACTTTTAACTTGGTTTATTTAGTATTTGTTTATCTACTCGGCTTTGCACAAGAATTCATTTTTCCTTACAGTACGTTCAATAATACTTTGTACAAAAAAAAACAATTGAATTATCTAATAATCAATATGATGTATTTATTTTTATTTTATTTATTAGCGTTATAAACAGTCTGAACAAAATTCATAAATGACAGTGATAAAAATAAGTATGTCATAGACCAATAAAATAACGACAAATTAATTTAAATTTAGAAACATAATGCAAAAATACACAATACCTACATTTCAATTTACATTTAAATTTTGATGGATATCAATAATATGTTTCAGGAAGTGATTTTACTTGAATTCGAACTGCTAAAAGTAAGAGAGAAAATGTGGTGATACTAAGAATAAAAAGAGAAATACAGAAATCAATGAAATATTAAGTTATTAGTTAAACATGTGGCATTCAATAGTGTTATTTTTTTATGCATGCTGTGAATTTATCAAGGTTTGTATTTATTATATACACATCGATATTTGGGCATAATCTGTTAAATGTGCTACAGCTTCTTCTTACAAATACATTTTCAAGATAATTTGTCTTGTTCTTAGGGACATAAAAGGTGTCTGGAGATCGAGTAACTCTTAATGGACATCTGAAATGAATATTTTGTAGTAAGCACGGGCTATCAATGAAGTTATGAATAATCTTAAAGAGCATTAATAGGTCTCTGATATCTCGGCGTTGATCAAGAGATTTAAGGTTTACGGGGACATAGTTTTCATCATTTCGCACGCGGTAAGAGACATATTTCATAAACTTTTTCTGAACTCTTTCTATATTTGCTTTATATGTAGAACAATGAGGGTTCCACACTGTAGAAGCATACTCCAGGTGGCTTCTAATATAGGATATGTAGAGAGTCTTAAATGTTTGTGGATTTTTGAAAGCTGAACTTACTCTAAGAATAATCCCAACATTTTCAAAGCCTTCGACGTGATATGCTCGACGTGAGATTGAAAAAGAAGCTTACTATCTAATAGAACTCCAAGATCTCTTATTACATTTACTCTGTTTAAAATATTGTTCTTAATAATGTAGGTATATAATATTGTGTGTTTCTTTCGAGAATAAGATATAACACTACATTTATCTGCATTCAAAAGAAGGCGATTTTCTATACAATATACATTAACCAGAGAGTAAAGGTTATTCTGGAGCTCTAGACAATCCATCTCGGACTTAATGATTTTGACAATCTTTTTGTCATCCGCATATAGGTACAGTTGAGAGTTACGGATAGTTTTGTTAACGTCATTCAAAAAAATATTGAATAAGAGGGGGCCAAGGTGAGATCCTTGGGGAACTCCTGAGGTTACGGGGACGAAACTAGAGCAGAATCCTTGAACAGTTACAGCTTGCGTACAATTGTCGAGATAAGAGGCTAACCAACGAAGGAGGTCACCATGTATACCCATTGCTTCGAGTTTCTCAATTAAGATGCTGTGTGGGATTTCATCAAAGGCTTTGGAGTAGTCTGTGTAGACTACATCGACTTGATATCCGTTATCCATAGCAACAAGGACTGTGTGAACAAACTCACATAGATTAGTTTCTGTTGATTTTTTGGTGACAAAACCGTGTTGATTCGAAATTATGTGTGGTCGTATGCAAGGAAAAATGATATCAAAAACTATTTTTTCAAAAAGTTTTCCCATTACATTTAACTTAGAGATTGGTCTATAATTTTCAATATTATGCTTGTCTTCTTTTTTGAATATAGGCACAATGTATGAACTTTTCCATTCCTGCGGAAAAATTCCAGAAGAAAATGAAGCTTTGAATATTAGACTTAGCGGATAACATAGAACACTAGCGCAATTCTACTTTGTCTACTTTCATACCTTCTTGCATTCATGGATGAAAAATACCTGGGCTTATATATTGATAAACATTTGACATTTAAACAACATGTAGAAAAACTAAAAACAAAAATCATCCCATTAATTGGTGTATTTGGTAGAATTGCTCATCTTCTACCAACAGAGGTAAAGAGGGGCTTATACTTTATCTTAATCCAGTCCCACCTAAATTATTTAATAGAAATATGGGGAAACACATACATTACGTACTTAAACGACTTACAAATAATACAGAACAAAGTTATTAAAAAACTCTTCATCTATAACCCAGACACTCCCACAAAAAACTATTCCAGGAAATGAACCTTTTGAAAATAAGAACATTGTACGAATATAACATATGTCTTTTAATCTACAAAATACAAAATGGACTTATACACACAAACACAACATTTATAAAAACATCACAAGTACACGAACATTATACTAGATAACACAATAAATTGTACACAAATACTGTCAAGACTGCAAGTGGCAAGATAAGTATTGGCCACGAGGGAGTTCACATATATAATCTCCTTCCAGATAACCTAAAAACGAAAAAGAATATAAAAACCTTTAAAAAAAACTATTTAAACTTAAGATGTTGGAACAAAATTAAAAATATTACTTCTATACTTGTACTACCATACTATATAAGCTCTGTATTTAAGTTAAGAAAGCGAAATATTAAATTTCTTTTAACTTAATAATAATAATAAAAAATAATCAAAACTTCCAAAAAACGAAGCCCATGATGGAAATGAAATAAAATAAATGCAAAAGTTTTCTTCAGCAAAAATCACAGAGAGATAGATGTGGAGAGATGACAATTTGGGAGCCGGGTATGGGTACCGCCGCCCAAGGAACCATTTATTTTATAACCAACACCCCTGCCATAGATCTAGTTTGGTGACTAAGCGGAGTTGCCTGGGTTATTTGGGGTAAGGTTTGTTTAGGTCTTGGCAGCGGATGCGTCTGCCTACCTACTGCGTGCGGGTCGGATCCGGAGAGACAGATTGAGGTAAATCTTTTGACCTCTCCAGCCGAACTCTCTCGATTCATCGCCATGCATTGCAGTGAGAGAAATGGATTCATACGTCCGTCACTGCTGGACACACTGACCCCAAGATTCCTACCCACCTTTCATACCTTTTTACTTTTCAGATCTTCCTCTCCTTCCTTTACCTAAAAAGACCCTCCACATAGCATCCCCAAAGCGCTACATGCCCCAAGGGAAATTGTTTTCCTAGGGGTCTCAAATATGGAGCTTACGTAAAAAAAATTCCAAATTAGATAGGTACCAAAAAGATAGATTTATCTTCCGTGTTTAAATCCGTTTTAATTTTAATATTTTTGTTTATTAAAATTATTGTACAACAGTTTAACCACCTGTCTGACAGTACAATATTTCTGATTTTAACATTCTTCATATATTGGAAAAGAAGGTTTAAAAAACAGTTCAATTTTAAAAGACTAATTATATATATCTACTGTTTTTTTTCCGTTCTACCGTCTTGAACAAGTTGTAAAGACCAGATCTGAATAACCAGATACATTATTTCCTCTTCCCCACGTCTTTTCCCTCCCATTTCCTTTATCCTCACAACTTTCTCCAATTATTGGGTTGTAAGTTTCCGGTGAAGTGGGAGCAATTGGGACGCTTGTGCGGTATGCTGGTGAGCAACTGGGCCTAACAATCAAGGTCAATAAAACTAAATGGATGACATTTGAACGACTATATATCACTCTGACATACCGTTAATAAGTCGAAAATAATTGAATCAAATAATATAGACCTAAAGCTGAGAATACTCCTCATCAAGACCTATGTATGGAGTATCTTGATGTACGGCTGCGAAACATGGTGCCTATCCAAAAGAGATAAACGGAGACTAGAGGCTTTTGAGATATGGTCCTATAGAAAACTATTAGGAATTTCCTGGAGAGACCACATTACAAATGAGGAGGTTCTCCAAAGAATCGAAGGAGGAAGGGCACCTGCTCAGGACCTTTTCCGAAAGGCGTGCAAGATGGATCGGCCATGTAATACGACAAGAAGGCCTCTTGCATTCCATAATGGAGGGTATGACCGAGGGGACAAACTCTAGGGGACGCCCACGCCGAGAGTACCTGGAGGACCTGCTGGTGGACGTGCGCTGCTTATCATATGCAGACCTCGAAAGAGCCGCACAAGACAGGGAAGAATGGAAGAGGAAACTAAAGGAAATTGCTGCAAACCAATCCCAGGATTGAAACCAGAGAGAGAGATACCGTTAAATGGTTGCAATGTCGAAAAGGTGGAAATATTTAGATACCTCGGCAGTGTTCTCACGGAGACTCTTGACCGAGATGTAGAGGTTAGGTGCAGAATTGAAGCAACAAGAACTGCGTTCATTAAAATGAAGTCTCTTTTCTGCAAAGACAATATCAGCTTAAAACTAAGGCAGAGAATACTAAAATGTTATGTGTGGTCGGTCTTGCCGTATGGATGTGAAACATGGACCTTGAAAGTAAATAGCATGAACAGGTTAGAGGCTTTTGAAATGTGGCTTCACCGGAGAATGCTCAAGGTCTCATGGATCGACATGATCACCAACACAGGAATTCTCAGGCGGGCTAGAGGAGATAGAGAACTGCTTACAAATAAAAATCAGGAAAATTTCATATCTGGGTGATATACTTCGAGGGGAGAAGTATCACTTGATCCATTTAATATTGAAAGGCAAGATTGAGGGTCACTGAGGGCCTGGTAGGAGACAATTATCTTGGCTGCGAAATATATGAGAGTGGACCGGAATTAGAAGAGTGGAGGAGCTATTCCGGGCAGCGCAAGACAAAGAGACATTTTCAAGAGTGATCGCTAACGTCGCGTCGGGGGGACCTAATACGGCACACAAATAAGAAGAAGTGCGGTATTCTTATTCAGAAACATGTACATTTTTGGCAAAAGAAGGCTCGTTCATTTCTTTACAATAAATTGGTTGAAATATAAGGTACAAGTAGTTAAATTCCATAGAAACTTGAATTACACATAAATGTATTTTACGTTGAAAATCCTCAGTGATGAGATTTATTCAGCAAAAAATCGATGATTATTAAGAAAGTTCTAAATGTTTAAACATGATTTCGTGGAAAAAAACATTATTTTTTTACTTAATGGTTAAATACATTTACATCGTTTTATTCCAATCATTCCAAAAAACATTCTGAAATATTTCAAAATATCTTATAAAATTAAGCGGCTTCGAAGAAAAGGTTATATTAATAAAAGACTTATTTTCATTTCAATCTAAGTGAATTCTCTAACATTTTTATAATTTGAAATTATTTATTTAGGCTCAGTTTTTCTTTGAAGCAAACCTTGAAATAACGTACACAAGTTGAATTATTTATTAGAAAAAATCGTATCTGTCGTATAATGAAAAATTTTCACGTATATTTTTTCAATGTTCTCGAATAAGTGGACTTTTTGATGTTATTTCAATGATCTCATAAAAATGTATTTCGGAAAATATTTAATTTATTGATGTAATGAAAAGGTTCTATAACTTATTAGGTATTCAATTCATAGCATATCTTCTTATATTTCAATATCTTTGGTTCTCTCTTTTCTATTTAAAATGCACGTGCTTGCCTCCCTGTGGTTTAAAACCCCTCCGAATTTACGCGAATATTCGCTTAAGATGTCTCAAACGAAATGACATTTTATGAAAACTTTGTGTTATTACCTCTTCACAATTAAATCTCTATAAATGACACATTTCTGAATGTAGCCGAATAGAAAAAAACTGTTTTAAAAAGGTTACAAATAAGTTTTCGAATTATTATATTATTATAAATAAATAGTAACATTAAATTTGTAAATATTAAAATTTAGAACCCAAACATTAAAAATAGGTAAAAATGACTCACGTGATGTTTTTATGTGAAAAAGGTACTAAAATCACAGATTATGTAAACAACAATACTTATTCTATTGTGTAAATGTGTAATAAACACTTTTGTTACGTCACTTTTTTATCATATCATATGAAAAATATTTAATAAAAATTTGGGCGGGTAAATATTTATGTCAACTACGCGACTGACAGCATATCTTGTTATGTATTTCTATGGACAACTTGAATAGGGATGTATAGCTTGATCTACTATCGACCTTTTATTTTTTGTTTTAGGGATGTAACTAAAACAATAACGGAGTTAGATCGATTTCTATGGAGACACACGCGCTGACGTATAAACACGCTTATTGTACTTGACTGTTGTCGTATTTTTAACTTTAGATTATATATTTTTCGTTGTCCCTCTCTAAACAAATATCTTCTCCTCTCTTGTCAAGCCTTATTAAAAATTACCCTCTCTCTGTTCAACATCTCATTCTTCTAAGTCTAAACTCGACTCCAATTTGCCTTATACGAGTAAACATAAAATTTGTATGTTTAACTAATATTTACCAACTTTGTTATTATTTTTTTTTTGTTAAAACACCGAATTCAGTAGTAGAATTTAAAAAAAAAATATTACCACCCTGACATTCCCAAAAATAAAGACGGAAACTTTAGCGCAAATATAATGCCTGGACGACGTGTTTTGCGATTATAGCAAATTCGTGTGTTTGTTGGATCGTGTTATTATATATTATTTGTAATTTATGAACCGCGTGGTGAGCTTTCTAATGCAAATATTCCATTATCACTTTTTTGGACTCTGAACCAAGAAAAAGTTTCGCCTGCGTCGCTTTGCTTCTTTTTATGAGGTGTTGAAGTGGGCATGATAAAGGTTGGTAAAGGAACATGGTTGATAAAGGCTGGAGTAGACATTTATGCTACACAGCCTTTTATGAATAAACACCCTTTCTACCCTCATTATTTCTAGGAAATTTCTTCTTTAACAGCCCTTTAAAATTATCACATTTTTCGGGTTTCATTTTCTTTAAGTTCTTCTTCTTTTAGCATCTTTCTCCCTTTCTGGGATAATCGTGCCACCCCTAATTGGAGCCTACTTTGTGATAAAATGTACAGTACCCTAATAACCTCTACTCTTTCTTGCTCCAATTTCTCAAGAGTTTCTTCTTGAACCATTCTGCACTTGACTTCACGGCTAAAGTTAATTATGTACGACGCGGAAGATATTTCTGGGTAATAAGAAAAACTTATTTTATAAATTTTATTATTACCTTGTTGCCGGAAGGGTTTTATGTTCTTTATTATGTGTTAATATCATTATCAATACATATTATAAAAGAAAGTTTACAATGTGCGTGCCGCTTAAACTCAGAAACGAGTCCCGGCACGATCAAGGGGTTATATGTTGTGGTAGCCCTCTATCCTCCATCCATGAAGAAGATTCCCGTTTTTACCGGAAGAGCGTGCTTTTGAAGATACAAGGGCTGGAAGTATCGCCCTCTAAAAATTTATAGAACAGTCCAGAACATTCGAGAGTATTCCAGAGCATTCCACAACATTCGAGAATATCCCGGAACGGCCGGCGTAATACAGCGGTAAGGCTCTTGCCTCGCACTCCGAAGGTCGCGGGATCGAATCCCGGCGTGGCAAATAAATTTTATTTGATTTATTTGTGTTATTTAACAATTAATTCATTAAAAATAATATATAGAATATTTGCGGCACGTTCCAGAGTGGAATATACTCTCAGTATATCCCTGGTGTAAGACCACCATTCAGAATTGAAACGTTGCTTAAAATGATTTAGCCGTGTTTGGTGACCAGATCAGAATAGCCAGGTATATTCCCATCTCCATCCCCTCCCAACTACCTTCAGCCTCACAATATACACCAATTGGGGATGCCATGGTCCCACTGGCTCCAGACGGGAGCAGTTTTTTTTTTTTTTTTACAGTAAATACCGCACAAGAATCTCAACTGCTCCCGTCTGGAGCCAGTGAGAGTATGGTATCCCCAATTGGGGTATGTTGTGAGGCTGAGGATAGTGGGGAGGGGAAGGAGGTGGGGAAGAGGAAGGTTGGGAAGTACCTGGCTATTCAGATCTGGTCTCCAAACACGGCTAAAGCCATTTTCAAGCAACGTTTCAATTCTGAATGGTGGTCTTACACCAGGGCGATACTGATAGTATCTTCCACTCTGGAACATGCCGCAAATAAGCTATATATTATTTTTTAATGAATTAATTGTGAAATAACACAAATTAATCAGATAAAATTTATTTGCGCATGCCGGGTTCGAACCCGCGACCTCCGGATTGTGAGTCAAGAGTCTTACCCACTGGACTACGGAGGTCGTCAAACTTACGTTACGCTTAAACTCAGAAACGAGTCCCGGCACGATCAAGGGGTTATATGTTGTGGTAGCCCTCTATCCTCCATCCATGAAGAAGATTCCCGTTTATACCGGAAGAGCGTGCTTTTGAAGATACAAGGGCTGGAAGTATCGCCCTCTAAAAATTTATAGAACAGTCCAGAACATTCAAGAGTATTCGAGAGCATTCCACAACCTTCGAAAATATTCCGTAACATTCAGGAATGTTTTGTAATATTCTGGAACATCCCATATCATTGTGGAACATTACAGAACACTCTGGAATGTTTTGGAAAATTCTGGAAAATTGTAGACCATTCGAAGCCTTTTTTGAGTGGGTGAGGCTACTTATTGGTAGGGATATATAAAACAAGATTCGTCGTGGGTTCGGACGTTAGTTCAATCTCATGTCAACTCCCTGAGCAAAGCCGGGTATCCCAGCTAGTCAAGTAATAAAGAGAAGTCACGCATACTTACTGTAGTATATGAATGTAAGTAGTACACGAAAGACCGCGCTCGTTCGGAGATGGTCGGGCAGCGCCGAGCGTTTCCAAACGAGCCGGTCGGCAAACCGTCGCCAGACCTAATCAGAGAGCACCTGTTGTAACCTGCTACTATTAATATTTGTCGCCATTATAATTCACAATAAAACAATCAAAGAACTTACGTTGTAATCGTTTACATTGTGGGCTAGAGAGCCACAACACGAATAAAAGCACATTACACTTTCCCATCAACATAACCTCCTAATCTTTTTCTACATATATCCATCTTCTCTATACTCCTTTAAATGTCAAAACCCAATCAAGGATGCCATAGACTCCTGCGCGGTGTTCATGTAAAACATTGAAATTCAAATCCACGCGTTTAGAAGAAGGCGTGCTAGTTAAATACAAGGGTGCAATCATACACTTATTAGGCTCCGGGAATGGTTTCGAGGACTAACTCAACAAGTGCAACAACTTCAAACGAATGTCATTTAGCATTAATTAGGCCTTGGAGCGTTAGCACTTTTATACATGCACTACGACGAATGAAATTTGAAAAGTAAGGACGGGTTGTTTCACTGAATTTGAATATTTCATCAAATTTCAAAGTGTATATTCTAGTAGGTAATGTTATTATTTAATCATGGGCCGGTTGTATCACAGTACTTTCATAATAACGTAAATTGGAAAGGACTTTCAGATAACTTGAATATTAACTTCGAAATTTAATTAAATGTTCAAAATTAAGCTAATTAAAACCAGAAATAAATATTTGGTTCGTTTAACCTCGATTGTGTAATTATAAATTCTAATATTGTCGCTCACATTTATACATAACAACGCGTATATATTTTTTCGATTTTTTTTAACTACGCATGCGCCATGGTTTAAATCCACAAACAAATATTTTGACTGATTTTATCCTTCCTTTTATGCTGCGGCTACATTAGCGGACGAAGATTCGTGTCGCGTTGGCGCGCTAAAAACATCGTAAACGGGTATATGCGATGTTCTTGGCTACATATATTTGGATACATGGATTATATTTATTGTACACTAATTATAGTCATGCATTTAAAAAAATCTATGTCCCCACTTATACTAATAAATGTTTTTTTATTTTGTTACAGGTAAGAAACGTTTCAAAATAATTAATTGATCTGTATAAACGTGAGAAGGTTCCCGGCCTCAAAATTGGTAAGTAGATGCTTCAATATATAGCATAGTAATTGCCTTCCACCAAAAACCTTTTTTTATTTGATTGCGTACTTAAAAACGGTCAGATTTCACAGTCAAATAAAAATTCACCGTCACTACCCCATCACCGGGTAGTAAACTAGGCTAGAACGGGAATTACGTGTAGAAACGAGGGTTAACAAATCTCGGTGCGGCTCGGAGGGTGGCACGCACGTCTGCCTTTCCGGTCCGCGAAACCGACCCTAACCAGCCGTACTACCTTTACCCAGGACAGCCTGCTTACTACCCTATGTGAAGTCATGGGTGAACGGCTTTTATTGAAACATCGTGGCGATGTTGTGAACGATTGGAGAGTAAATGGACTTAAATTAGATGGGATTTCTTCTTCAAAAATCGCAAATTCTCTCTGCGGCGTCATTTTAAGTAAATGAGAACAAATCACTTTACATATACCACTTATTTAATCTAAATTATCAACATGTTTCAAAACCAATGGTTTCTTCGTCAGAATAAAATAAAAATTAATAATAATAACAATAGACAAACAAGTAAGGACAAAGGGTAACAATTATTATAATCAATAATTATCAGCCTGAAACACTCATCTACATTGAAAAAATCTCCCGAGAAAAGATACATGACGCCAACGGGACTTGAACCCATGTCCTTCTGATTGCCGATCTGGTGCTCTCACCACTGAGCTATGGCGGCTTATCTAATACCCGCTAGATAATTCAATATATACTAGTATTTCATTCAACAATTACTGTTTATTTCATTTTTCCACCTGAAACAAAAAAAATGTAATAAACACATTTATTATGTTATATAAAACCCTTGTCAGATGCCAACTTGAATATAACTCTACGTTATGGTCTCCCTTTTACAACATTCATTCAGTCAACATTGAAAAGATTCAACGGAAGTTTCTAAGGTTTATAAACTATAAAGAGCGGTTCCATGACAGTTCATCCTGCGACAATTCATCCGGCGACAGTTCATCCTGCGACAGTTCATCCGGCCGACAGTTCATCCTGCCGACAGTTCATCCTGCCGACAGTTCATCCCGCCGACAATTCATCCGGCGAAAATTCATCCTGACAATTCAACCTAACCTAACCTAACCTAACCTAACCTATAAGTATAACCTATAAGTATAAGTATGTCGTATTTTGTTATTCACGCATGCTTCTTCGGAGAGTCGAAATTATTGTTAGTAAAAATATTTTTACAGCGGATTTCCACTCAAGATGCCTTCAGATATAAGTATATCGATTTTGGTTGTACGGCCGTATATCCTCTTTGCAAACTTACTTAATAAAAATCTTCTAAATGATCAGGCAGGATGAATTGTCGCCGGATGAATTGTCGGCGGGATGAACTGTCGGCAGGATGAACTGTCGGCAGGATGAACTGTCGGCAGGATGAACTGTCGCAGGATGAACTGTCGCCGGATGAATTGTCGCTGGACGAATTGTCGGGTCACCATAAATTGCATATTCCTATACTAAACATTGATTACAATTATCTCCTGGATAAAACGTCTCTATTGAAACTTTCAGAAAGAAGAACAAGCACAGATTTAATACTATTACATAAAATACTGCATTACAAAATTGACTGTTCTGAATTACTTCAATTTATCAATATCCATGTTCCCCAAAAATCATGTCGAAATTTATTACCCTTCTACTTCAATAACACCAGGACACTAGCTTATCAAAATTCTCCGTTTCCGAGACTTCACAGTCTCGGAAATAAATATTCTAATCTAGGTGATATATTTCATCTTAAAACTAATCAGTTTAAACTTTGTATATTCTATCACTTTTATTCTTCTAAGCACAAATAGATTTACATAATTTCTTCAATTTTTGTTTATATTGAATATGAGACTTCTTATCATTTTTACATAATATGTATTTTTATTTTATTATTTGTTTTGTTGTTACACTGTTTTGTGTATTTTCTTTCTCATTGTATTATATTTTCTTCATTGTTTGTTACTCAACTTATAAATTATAATGTAAAAGCCCATCAGGGCGTGTAATAAATAAATAAATAAATAAATAAATTATTATCATAATACGGACGTGTGCGTAGTGTGGTAGTCGGACAACCTGTTAAAAAAACTGTAAGTACACAAAAGTAATTTTATGAATAAAAAAATAAAAATGGTATTAATGTGAAAATAAATTTAATCAAAAAAAAATATTAGAATGGCTATTAACCCTTTTTCTAATTTCTAAAATTATCTAAAGTTATCTAGTTGATATCTAATAATAATATGCCGGCCTCCGTGGTCGAGGGGTAAGGCTTTTGACTTGCAATCCGAAGGATGCGGGATCGAATACTGGCGTCGGCAAATAAATTTTATTTGATTAATTTGTGTTGTACAATTTAATTAATTAAAAATAATATAATATAGTGTATTTGCGACACGTTTCAGAGTGGAAGATACTCTCAGTATCGCCCTTGTGTAATACCACAATTCAGAATTGAAACGTTATGTGAAATGGCTTTAGCCGTATTTGGTGACCAGATCTGAATAGCCATGTACTTCCCCACCTTTCTCTTTCCCATTCCCATCCCCTTCCCACTACCTTGAGCCTTACAACATACCCCAATTGGGGATGCCATGGTTTCACTGGCTCCAGACGGGAGCAGCTTTATCTTCAACTTTATTCTAAAATTCTAAATATGAGATTGACAAATATGACAGTTTGACAGAAGGTGGCAATTTCGAAATTGGTTATCGCACACGTCCCGGTTAGACGAGAGGTCTGGGTTCGAATCTCAGTTGCGACCATTGTCTTTTTCTGTTTTTCTGTGTCTTGTTCTCTTTCGTATTTTCGTCCAGATTATTATTGTTATCTTCTTTTTCAATGATATATTACATTGATGGGAATAATCTTCAAAAGTTATAAAAACAGAGTTTTTCTTATGAAAAAATTAAATAATTTTCAATTTAAATTTAGTAAAAACGCCGATGTTTTACCATACCCTATTTTCAACCCCATTTCAAAGCCTTACGTAGTGATTACTATGTAAGTTTAGCAGCTTGACTTCAACAAAGACCGAGGTTCGGACCGCAACCTCCGCCGGTCTAATGGTTCTATTACACGTTTCCCGAATTGTGTGCCGTGGAACAATGGAATTAATTTAACAAGCTATTATTATTAACACTGTGATCATGTGACTATGACTTTATTGTGCTAGTTTTAGTAACCAGTTATGCACGGAGTTTTAAAACAGCGCCTATTAAACCGATACAAAAATGTGAGAACTTCCATAAAGTCAGTGGCTGAGTGGGCATCACGTTGCGCAGTCAGTGGGCGAAGCGTGTTCGATTCCTCGGCTGGCTAAGTCCTCCATCACGACAGAAGTAACATTTTCCGCTTAGTCTGGTGGTAGTAGGAGATTTTCAAACATTGTTGGGTTATTCGTAACCCGGGAATGTTTATCTTTCTATTTAAAAAAATAATAATAATAAGTACATATATTTGGTATGTATACATGGTGACCGGACAATTCAGAATGAAACCAACTCAGAAGCACCTCAGAAAGGTCATTAAGAGTGATGATAAAAAATATTAAAAAATTGTTTAAATAGGTTAAGTTAGGTTAGGGTTACCGGCTATCTTAAAATTATTTTTTCATATCTTTTAATGACCTCTCTGAAGTGTTTCTGAGTTGGTTTCATTCTGAGTTGGAATGGAACCGTATATATACATATGATGATTTGAAACTTGATGAAACGAAAAATAGCGGCACCAAAAAGAGAGAAAAAATACAACTATAGGATTTATCCTGCGAGAGAATGTGAGTCTCCCCTTTGTGCGGTACTTCGTAATCTCCCCACACTTGTCCACTTTTTGAAGGAGTCATTTCTACCGCGTGTGAATTGCACTCTGTTTTTTTTTTATAAGGTACTACCCGGTTACTACCCGGCTACATCCGGGTTTTAAAAATATTTTTTTTCTAAAATCTTCTTGAAAAATGTAAAAAATTGTCTTATTTTATTTGCGTGGAATTTCAAAGCTCCGTAGTTCGTGGCGGAAAAGACGTTGACATATTATGTATTCCTCGTGGCGGAAAACACGTTGACATATTATGTATTCCTCGTGGCGGAAAAGATGTTGACATATTATGTATTCCTCGTGGCGGAAAAGACGTTGACATATTATGTATTCCTCGTGGCGGAAAAGACGTTGACATATTATGAAGGAAAAAGGTATGAGGGTGAGTAGGAATCTACGTGTCGATGTGACTAGGAGTGACACATGTAAGATTTCATCCCTCCCACTGCGGTGAAAATCTATGTTCCGAAAGGTCTATTTTTTACTGGAGAGGTCAAAGGTCTCCTTCATCCAGTCTCTCCCGATCTAGCCTGCCACGCGATTGGTGAGCAGATTCATCCGCCGCCAAGACTCAAGCGAACCTCATGGCACGAAGAGGTGTTATCCAATAAATAGTTCTCGGGGCGGCGGTACAACAATTGAATGATCATGTTATGCACGTTTACTGATATAATTGCATTGAACAAGACATAAAGATATGTTTTCCGAATAAGAAAATATTGTTTATAATTTTACACGAAAGCCACATTTTTATGAACATACCTATGAATTTATTTGACGTTGTGTAATTTTACAGAAATGTAAACAAAGCAAAACTTTTTAAATAAAATAGGATTATAATATTTCTAAATGCCAATATCGTAATTTAATACACTACTTATTTTCGAAAACCGTAAAACTTTACAAGTTTGTAGTTTAATAATGTTGTAAGCTAAGCAAGAACTTTTAATATAAAATATAGGTAATTACGTGTTATACGGCATTCATTATTTATATTCATTTAATTAATTAAGTAAATTATATCTACTGCTATACTAAAATATACAAAATATAATATATATAAAAGTATAATATAATCATGTTTTATGAATTATTATAAGAACCTAAAATAATACATAAATATCCATATTTCAACATTTATTAAAATTATAAATTTTGTAAAGTTCCGTCTATGCCACTATTTTGGTGTTCAGGATTTCGCGGTTGAATTTAATGGAATATGCTACTGTCAGATCCATTCCGAAGGGTTTTTACTGCTAGGCCCTGAGGGCGGCTTTTGGTTCGGCTTCGCCCATTTAGTATTGGTGGCCATTTTATAGATCCAATACGAAGTGATTCCAAAAACAGCCCGTTTCTTGGATCCGCTACGTGTAGCTAGTCACCGGGACAAAGTAACTGAGACAGAGCAATGACGTCATATGTAATATATAGCCACTTGATACAACATGTATTACCGTCAATCTTTTGATATCCGGAGATATACTACATAATATTCACAAATTCGTAGCAGTTGTATATATATTAGGGTAGACGTCCCTGTCCGACATGCTGACGGAAGTAGCGACATCTTGTGTCGAATTCTTGAATTCGTAACCGAATTATAACAGTAGCTTTGTGTGAAATTCCACGTACACAGATGTTATTCATGGTGCGACGCGTATGGCGTGGCGGCCGACATGCACTCGTAGCTGGGTTAACCACGCAGATGCCACAGTGGTTGTAATGCTCATTATCGTCTCATAAATCTGTAACTTCTTTGTTTCTTGTCAGTAAACAATAAAATTTGGTGTGCTGATTAAAAACAAAACAATATATATATTTAATTTATATTTCTATATATATTTCTATTTAGTGAATTATTATAATTTTGATATTAAACACACAAGCCCTGCTTATTTATGGGGGTACATCAAATACATGCATTATGTAATTAATTATTGTAAAAAATATATTATAATTTAGGTATCCTTTTGTAAATAAAAAAAAAAATAATAAAAAAAAATAAAAATAAAAAAATTCAAAACCATTTTATCCTTTTTTAGTACTGCTACAAGGTAATTTTCTGAAAAAAAGGAGCAGCGGCAAAACCGTTTTTGACGCTGTTGCGCAAAAACTCCGTTATTTGTTTTTAATGAACACATTAAAGAAATATTTTTTTTATAAAACTCTGTTTTAATATCCACGGGGGCAAAGCCTGCAACCAGTTGAAAGTTTACCTGAACTTTGTTAAAATCCGGTGTAGGGTATCATTTGCTTAAAGGGATCTCTTAAATCATTATTATTTAAAACGAAAATATTTCAAATACACATTATCAAAGCTTAAAAATCAACCTTTGCGATGATATATAATAAATTATATATATATTAGCTCAAATGCCTTAAATGTTAACCAGTAAACATTTTACATTTTGATTCAATTAAATATCTCAGCCCTAACCCGTACTTTGACATTATTTTAAATATACAAAAGAACAAAAAAATATTTTTATTCCAAGAAATAAAATTTTATTAATTATTTATCTTATTAAAACCGCTATAGGTATATACGAAAAAGCGTACAGTTTTTCGATTTATGAGACAGTCTTGATCCGAGCCATTCCATAATGACAGTGTTTGCAAATGCTCATTATCGCCTCATAAATCTGTAACTTCTTTGTTTCTAATGATAAAATAAAATAGAATTTGGTGTGCTGATTAAAAACTAATCAATCTTTATATTATATATTTTTATTTATTGAATTGTTAATATTTTAACTTTAAACAAGACATTTCGTAAACAATCTATCCTTGCTACAAGGTAATTTTCTGATAAAAAGGAGCAGCGGCTATACCGCTTTTGACACTAAAATGCAAAAAATCCGCAAACTTTTTAAAATTAATATTTTTAAAAAAGATTTATATTATATAATAGTGTTTTAATATCTACAAGGTTAAACCCTGATACTAATTGAAAGTTTAGCTAAACTTTGTCAAAATCTGGTTTCGGAATTATTTGCTTGAAGGGAGCTTATAAATAAAATATTAAAAATACATATTATTAAAGCTTCAAAAACAACCTTGCCGATGATATACAATAAGCAATATACAAATTAGCGTAAATGTTTTAAATTTGTATCACAAAATGTGCCACAATTTGATTCAATTAAAAGTCTCAACCTGAACCCGTACTTTGACATTATTTTAAGTAAGTATACAAAATTACGAAAATTTTTTTTTTACCAATGGATCAAAATTATTAAAACCGCTTTTTGGTATATTTGAAAAAAAAAAACCTTTTTCGATTTATGAGACGGTCTTATTCCGGGTCATTCCATCGCAAACTTTGGTTATTTGGTGAACAAAACTAAAAGATCGTATTTTAAATGCAATGAAACAAAACATTCACACATCTGCCCTGATGATGGACACTGCAACGCTATCCGAAACGTTGGCTAAAGAAGGAGGTAGCTTAACAAAAGCTAAACAAAACAAAACAAAACAAAACAAAACAAAACAAAACAAAACAAAACAAAACAAAACAAAACAAAACAAAACAAAACAAAACAAAACAAAACAAAACAAAACAAAACAAAACAAAACAAAACAAAACAAAACAAAACAAAACAAAACAAAACAAAACAAAACAAAACAAAACAAAACAAAACAAAACAAAACAAAACAAAACAAAACAAAACAAAACAAAACAAAACAAAACAAAACAAAACAAAACAAAACAAAACAAAACAAAACAAAACAAAACAAAACAAAACAAAACAAAACAAAACAAAACAAAACAAAACAAAACAAAGCAAAGCAAAGCAAAGCAAAGCAAAGCAAAGCAAAGCAAAGCAAAGCAAAGCAAAGCAAAGCAAAGCAAAGCAAAGCAAAGCAAAGCAAAGCAAAGCAAAGCAAAGCAAAGCAAAGCAAAGCAAAGCAAAGCAAAGCAAAGCAAAGCAAAGCAAAGCAAAGCAAAGCAAAGCAAAGCAAAGCAAAGCAAAGCAAAGCAAAGCAAAGCAAAGCAAAGCAAAGCAAAGCAAAGCAAAGCAAAGCAAAGCAAAGCAAAGCAAAGCAAAGCAAAGCAAAGCAAAGCAAAGCAAAGCAAAGCAAAGCAAAGCAAAGCAAAGCAAAGCAAAGCAAAGCAAAGCAAAGCAAAGCAAAGCAAAGCAAAGCAAAGCAAAGCAAAGCAAAGCAAAGCAAAGCAAAGCAAAGCAAAGCAAAGCAAAGCAAAGCAAAGCAAAGCAAAGCAAAGCAAAGCAAAGCAAAGCAAAGCAAAGCAAAGCAAAGCAAAGCAAAGCAAAGCAAAGCAAAGCAAAGCAAAGCAAAGCAAAGCAAAGCAAAACAAAACAAAACAAAACAAAACAAAACAAAACAAAACAAAACAAAACAAAACAAAACATTGCTTAAAATTGCTCTTTCGTATCTTTCATTCAAGTAGCAACTAACTGTATTTTTTGGGTGAATACCGTGATGTATGAATACCAACCGCCCCCAACCGTCAAGAGTCAGTGAGACCGTGGCATCCACAATGGAGATTTGTTGTGTGGCTGAAGGTAGTGGGGAGAAGGAGATGGCGAAGAGGGAGGTAGGTATCTGGCTATCCAGATCTGGTGACCAAACAAGTTTAAAACCATTCCAAGCTTCGTTTCATTTCTAAACGGTGGTCTTGCACCAAGGTGATACTTCCACTTTATTTTAAATGAATAAAATTGCGAAATAAAACAAATCAATCAAATAAAATTTACTTGCGCACACAGGGGATACGAACCCGCGACCTTAGGATTGCTAGTCGAGGGCCTTTTCCCACCACCACGGAGGTTGTCAAATTTATCGGCGGCACGTAGCGAAGTCCTGTTTTATCTCGACCAATTTCCAATCGGGGATGCTATAGTACCACTGGCCCCAAACGGGAGTAGTTGCGACTTGTCTGCGGTGTTCACATAAAAATATAAATAAATAAAATAAATTATGATATATCATTGAAGAAGAAGATAATAATACTAATCTGAACGAAAATATGAAAGAGAACAAGACACATAAAAAGATTATGGTCGCACTGGGACTCGAACCCAGAACCTCTTGTTTATCAGGGACGTGCGTTTACCAATTCCGCCATTGTGCCCTACTGTCAAACAGTCATAATTGCCAATCTCATAGACGAGAGGTTCTGGGTTCGAGTCCCAGTTGCGACCATTATCCTTTTCTGTTTTTCTGTGTCTTGTTCTCTTTCATATTTTCGTTTAGATTATTATTATTATCTTCTTCTTCAATGATATATTACATTGAGGTAAAAACCTTCAAAAGTTATAAAAAGAGAGTTTTTCTTACAAAAATTAAATTATGATAGTTCGAGGGATTTTCTCAAGTCGAAATTTCTAACCAGAGAATTTTAGGTGGAATTGAAATAAATAATTGTGGATTGTACCTACTAGTACTTGGTTTAATCCCACCGGTCTTATAGCACGGCTCAGAATGTAAATCTCTATAAAGATTCCACTAAAAAGCCGGATTAATTTTAAGAGGGCATTACCAGAGAAAGCCGGAAATACGTCATTTTCAAAAAAGTTTTTAGACGTATTGACTCTTTTCCACAAAAAATTATAAATGGATTTCGAAAGATTGTTCTTTTATCTAGCATTCGTGTGTAATAAATTTTTAGAATTTTTTTTAATTTTTAGTATAATAAGGTTATTCCATAGGTCGTTGGCAGATTTGTTAAATTTTCAAAAAAGTTTTTGTATTATACCACACCCATTTCAATTAATGTAATCATGCAGTAAAATAAATCAATATATTATCTAGCAGACTTATGTATTAGAATTTTAATTTTAGTTTCAATAAAATCATTAAAAAATATGTACGTACATGTGTTTCTTGACGAAAATTGGTCCATTTGTGTATTTATTTGCGCACTTACAAACTAATATATTTCAGATTTTTTTAACATTCTTATTAAATTTAGACATTATTGAAAAATGTTAAATACTTATAATCAAAAAATAACTACAAAAAGTACACTATTTTAATAGTTTTATCATCACGCCTTTCAGCATTTTTGGATGAAGGTATAAATTAAAGCTAATTTGGATTGAAATAAATTCGATATTGAGTTATCATTTAAAAAAGCTGGAACGGAGAATAATTAATCTTTCTCATTGTAACCGCCCTGCATGATCGGAAGAACAACTTTCGACGAAATGTGGATTTTCGTCCGCTGGCTGGTTAAACGCTCTTTAGAATGAATAAATCGTGGAGTGCTAAAAATGTTATGGATGGGATACTCCAAACGAAAAAAAACAGCTGCAAAGCGTGAAGAAATAACGTATAATCTTTATAACAACAGGAGAAAAAAATAACGAATAGATAGTCAGAAAATGTGGGAAGATAAATTAATAGAAATAAATTTAATGAAAAAAATCTGACGGTAAACGACAAACTTTCCGGTTGAAGAATTTCGAATACATACCACTACATTTCTGAGTTACTCTATGGTATCGGGTATTTGGTTAGGGAGATGGACATGGGTACCGCTGCCCATGTTACCTCAAGTGGTTTGCTATGTTTGGTGATTTATGGGCGCCCGGGTTTATGGGGTAAAGTTTTTTCAGGTATTGGCCGCAATTGTGTCTGTCTACCAACTGCGTGGCACGCTGGATCGGAGAGGCCTGTTGAGAGAGCCACTTTGATCTCTCCAGCAGTACTCTCTCGACCCTAGCCTTGCACCACAGTGGAGGGATGGATTAATTCGTCAGTCACTCCTGGACACACTATACTGCAGATTTCTTCTCGTAAATTTTTCCTTCCTAGAACTTCCTCTCCATCGTTTCTTTTAAAAAAACCTCCACGCAGAGATGACATAGACCGTGAGGGAAATTAATTTTCATTTTTAAGTTTTAAAAAAATCAACCCTTGAAAATGAAGTTTTTTTAATACAATGCATCCATTTTCAAATATCTTTAAAACTTTAAAACAAACAAAAAAAAGACCGAGGTTTGATCCTTCCTACAAATTGATTGGAGTCAACAGCGCTACTTCTTTTAAAACATTAAAAAAATGTCGGATTGAAGTCAGTACCTTCCTATCCAGTGATTGGAAACAACTGCGCTACTGTTTCCTATAGTAGTATAGTGCTTTAATTTCATCGAAAATCAGAAAAATATAATAATAGTCTGTGTGAATAATTACCGCCAAAAGTTGTTTAGAATGCATTGTCATCTTCAACGAGTCTATCTGCCGAGTTTCATCTTGATCGCATATCGGGAAGTGAGTTAATTTCCACTTCAAATCAGATAGATGTATTTAAAAAAAAATTGTATATTTAAACGTTCATAACACCACTCACTCATGAAATAAATATGTGAAGAAGAAAGAACAAAATGACAGACCTAAACATTTCTAAAAAATTCATGACACCAGAAACCAATGTCCAAATAATGATTTTTATGCCTCATACATTGATCGTTTGGCTTAGTTAAATTAATTAACATATAAGTATCTACCTACAGATTACCACATCAAAACTCTGCGTGTATTTTATCTGAAAAATAAACCATTTTATAACCACTCATCTAAGATAATCCTTTTTTGATGGCTGTCACTTCAGCCTACCATTTTGCCTGTCAATTAATAGCGCACACGAAACCGGTAGTCAATAAAACTCCACTTAAAGCCTTTACTACCAGAGTTATATCTTCATCCGCCTTACTGGGCGTATGTTCAATTACAGACCTAACCTATCATAAACTATGAAACCATAAAAGGTACTGTTAGTTATAGGTTGGTACTTAAATTCATATAAGTGTACGATTTTCAAAGACCATCACTTTCCGATGCGTTTAGATGGATTTTAGAGAACAACGCAAAAAATAATCTTAAGATGAAGCCATACTAAATAAAGCAAAATCGTACAAAACCGTATGTTTTTATTTTGAAAATTGGATCGCTTAGAAGTATTATAGAAGCTTCCATTAAATACTGCGTGTAGAACATATCTTGGCACTTAAAAGTATCGGTCAGTTTTTTTATAAGTCTTTTAATAAGCCTAGAAAAAAATAAAATATAAAGTCTGTAAAAAAACACTTATAAGTCCAAACTCTCCTATTTATAAACCCCTTTTCGAATATGGTTTTATTGTTTATTGTAGCAAATTCGGTTTCTTTTATTGCAAAAAAAATTGAGATTTACGCCCGAAGTCCACAAAATAAAACAAAATATGCATGTTCGCGTTGTTATTTTACAATACGGCCGGCAGTAGATGAATTTGGATTTTCAAAGTGAACTTTATGCCGTCCACCGAAGGGCTACATAACTAGTCACGCCCGTTTTTTTATCAGTTCGCCCCCGAACGGAGAGGGAAAGGGACGTTAGGCTCCGCGACGCGTTGTTCCGTGGAATCAATTTTAAAATTCTGTTTTATTACAATAAACAATACGTAAAAAATGAGTTAATATTTTTTACAGACCTTTGCGAATCAACCCGTAAAAAAAATCTAAAATACCTTTTCCAACCTTTCCAAAAACTTTTTCTCAAGTATTTTTAAACTCCTCCCATAAAAGGGCGTGAATTCCGACTTCGATTTTTTCCTGGACTATTGGATCACCTTAACTTCCTATCTAGAGCGAATAAAATAGTCTGTGTTTGATTTTAAATTGCTGGTAATACTGACTTTACACGCAATTTTCTTCAGTGGATTGGATATACGAAATACTCTGGAACATAATTGTAAAATTCAGCGGTATACCAACGTAGGATGCGCGTTCGGCGTGTTTTTCGACCGGCGCTGAAGAATCAATGAAGCTAGTATCTCGGAGCATCTTCATTCGAATTACTGGTGGGACAAGTGCAGCATTCACACCTGGATGAGCTCTGAAGATTGCAATCCGTTTGTTAAAATACGGGAATCTATCACACTGACCGACTGCTTCTGAACAGGGTCAAGGGTTTTTTCAAGTTTATTGGAGCCCCAGACCAGAGGTGGCTTTAAAAACCAACAGTGCGGTGCACTTGCAATTTATATAGGGTCAGCAGTTGTACACTATTAAAGAATCTCCAAGCCCTGTTCATATACATTGTTCAGTAAGTCCAGTTTCTGGCTCGTCTAAAGTTTAAAGACAGTTTTCGACTTCGTCTAAAAGGGTTTGTCCTTACTGGGAATAGTACGATCAACTGCAGACCTAACCTAACATTAACTAAGTATAAAAAACTTAAAAGGTGCCTTTTGTTATTGATTGGAATTTCTTGACACCATTGTAATTTTTTATTGTTGTTTGAATACGATAGTAAATAAATTATAAACGATAGTAAAAGATAATTGATCTGTGGAGCATAACATGTCTCGTTGCAATTAATCAGATATTATTGAACTCTGAACACATTGTCTTAGCAGTCGATGAAACTTTCAATTAGAGACCTTACTCAACATCTATAAAAATACTATAAACAACTTAGAAAGGTAGTCATAATTTGTCGGTTGGTAATTAAAATAAAATAATTTTTTTACGATGATGAAACACAGGTCTTTGAGATACAAATCACGTCTCAATCAATTCCCAATCAACATATGGTAGATTATTTTATATCATAAGTCATATCACTTTTGGTACAAGATAGTCTTACTCGTATATCATAAGTTGCAATTAAAATGGAATGCCATATTTTACAATTTGAATCAAAGGAAGGAAAGACTGTTTAATTTTTACTAGTATTTACCGGAAATGTGAACTTTTTACCATGAACTTGATTTTTAAAAATATCAATTTAAAACCTACAATTACCTACTATTTTTTATTTTAGAATTTGCTTTCTGGTCAGTTAAATCCATCTTAATCTTTATCAAGGCTTCGAATTGTTAACCCATCAACCAGCATTTGAAGATGTTGGGTCTCAAATTTCATTAAAAATAAAATAAAAAAAACACTAATGAGTTTTGGTAATCCCATATATGTAAAAAAATAAATCGTTTTGACAGTAAATTAACGGCAGAAATACGGAAGCCAAATCGTTTATGTAGAATCAAATTACTTAAATTAATATTTTTTCTGATTATTAGTTTTTTTTTTTTTTTTTAAAGAAAGACAAACTTTCCTGGGCTACGAATAACCCAACAATGTTTGAAAATCTTCTACTACCACCACAGAAAGTCGAAAATGTTGCTCGTGTTGTGATGGAGGACTGAGCCAGCCGAGGAATCAAACACGAGACGCCCGGGTTGAACCCAAACGCGATGCCCACTCAACCACTGACCCAGTTAGATTTTATTGAAAAATTAATGCAATTGAATGGTTGTATTTTATAATGTACATAATAAAACAAGTAAAGTATGCGTTATAAAATAAAACTCTTCAAAATTTCAAGAAAATATTACTTATGAACAAATTGGCATATAATATCGGCACAGGACCCTCTAGCGAGGAGAAAACAAAATATCTATACATAAATTCACCATTGTATTTTGTGTATACGATTATTTTATATACATATATAATCTATTTTATTTTTACCGTGGTTATTTGGACCAATATTAATATTTAAATCACCTATTATAATACAATTTAGATGGTTTTTGTTAGTAATTTTTTTAATTCTTCTATAAATAAGGGTATATCAGAGCTGTGTTCGATATATTGCGATTATATTGATTGGCATATTATTTTAAACAAGACAAACAGTTGGCGTTGCATACGGGTATTTCGGTAATATTGATATCAGTAAATTTTTCTTTAGCGTATACTACAATTCCACTAGTCCCAAAAATAAATTTATAAATTAATTACTGTTGCCGGGATTTACGCAGAGTTTTCAAAATGTGATGTAGAAAGTAATTTTCCTCTTGTTTTGAATGGTAAGTGCGCAAAATGTAAAAAGGGTCCCTTTTCACGAATGTGCCTCTGGAAGACTCCATGACAATGCTCAGAGAGATCTACGAGGAAGACATTTGTAAACTTTTTGAACACTGCCTTAAAACGGGATATTTTGCATTCCAGGGTGAACTTTTTGAACAAGTGGAAGGAGTTGCGATGGGCAGTCCGTTGTCACCAGTACTCGCCAACTTCTTTATGGAGAAGTTTGAGGAAGTGGCACTCGACACAGCTTCGGCTGTTCCTAGAGTATGGTGGCGGTATGTCGACGATGTCTTCGCCATCTGGCCTCATGGAACAGAGAAACTGAACGAATTTCTGGACCATCTCAACTCACTCCACGTTAAAATTAAGTTCACAATGGAGCTGGAAAATGACTCTAAGATCCTACCTTTTCTAGATGTGGAGGTGATGCGAAAAGAAGATGGTAGTCTAGGACACACAGTGTATAGAAAACCAACTCATACAAATCGGTATCTACATGCTGATTCCCATCACCACCCAGCGCAGAAGAGAGGACTTATCCATACATTGGTGACCCGAGCGACCAGAATATGTGAAGAAACAAAAATCGGAGCAGAACTTATAAAACTGACCGATGCACTGGAGCGTAACGGTTACCCAGTAATGCAGACAAGGCAAATCATAAGAGCCAAATCTGCACCAAACGAAGACAGAATTGAACAAGAGTCAAAGGGCTGCGCTTTCCTGCCTTACGTTCACAATGTGACAGACAGAATTGCCAGGATATTGAAAAAAGAAAGCATCAAGACTGTCTTCGGAACCACGACAAAAATACGAGACTTTTTGAGGCCTGCAAAGACCAAGTTTCCTCTGGAAACAGATGGAGTATATAAACTCAGCTGTTCCGGATGTGACAAGGTCTATGTGGGCCAGACAGAGCGGACGATCTCCAAAAGGATATCGGAACACTTTCGAGCATGTAAACTTGGCCACCCTGACAAATCGGCAATCGCCGAGCATTTAATTGAAACCGGCCATTACTTTGGATTTGTTCCTGAAGTCCTGGGAAGACCGAAAACTCATAGAGCACGCCTGATTACGGAGGCAATTGAAATACATAAAAACCCTATAAATATTAATAGAGACGATGGAGCTAAACTCAATAGTTCTTGGTATCCGGTAATTGACGGTTACACCAAAGCTAAACGCAAAAAAACATGTTGAAGTATACTGTAGCGCCGGCTCGTAGAGGAGTGGAGCTGGCGACACGGTATCGCTCCTAAGTAGTTAAGTACTAACATCACCCCTAAATATTACACATCTGCCCTGATGATGGATACTGCAACGCTGTCCGAAACGTTGGCTAAAGAAGAAGGTAGCGCAACACGGCATAATACCCCAAAAACTAATAAAAAAAAAAATAAAAAAAACTGTAGATCTGTATTAAAATCAAATCCACGCCGCCCGCCCGCCACAGGCCACAGACATTTTCCGTTAGATAGATATAAATAGATAGAAATATCATCTCTCTTATCGAATGTTAGCTTTACAAATAAATAATTGCAATATAATATACCTAGGGTCAGTGGGTCAACAGTGAACCACTTTTTTTCCCGAGTCAATTTGAGTCACCAAAATTTAATGTAGAAATGTCAAATAAATTTTGTTGTCTTCAGTACTTCTTTGGTTTTTTGTGGGCATAAACTCATTTTCGCAAAGTTTACTATTAATAAGATATAATGATTTACATAAAAAATGGCATTTTGGTTCACTGTGTACCAGGCTGGTACACAGTGAACCGCAGGCATGGTACACAGTGAGCCGAAGAGGTACACAGTGGACCAACACGATAATTCGCCTGAAAATTGTACTAATAAGCCTCGCAATGAAACTACACTATAATTAAATAATCAGGGCTTTATTTATAAACATAATTATACAATATGAATAATCCATAACAAAAAAGTAGCAGGATACAAAAATAACTAGAGCTTTATAAACATTTCGAACATGAAAACTCGCAAAATTTAAACAAAAATAAGTAGCATAATGTCTTACATAAAAGAACAAAAGATTTAGCGAATGTTTATAGCGAAGGTAACAATTTGGGAGGCGGGAATGGGTACCGCCACCCCGGGAACCTTTATTGGATAACCAACACCTCTGCCACAGATCACCCCAAGTGGTTCGCTACGTTTGGTGATTTAGCAGGGGTGCCCGGGTCCATGGGGTGAGGCATGGAGACCTGGACACACTGAACCCCTTATTCCTACCCACCCCTTAAAACCTTTTCCTTCCCAGAACTCTCCTCTCCTTCCTTTCGTTTAAAAAAATCCCCCCACACAGCATCCCCAAAGATGACATAGGCCCTGAGGGAAATTATTTTCCTCTGGGCCTCAAGTGTGGAGCTGATGTAAAAAAAAAAGAAAAGCAAATTTATAAAATAGGTTTTCGGAAATAGGGATTCGTAGATTGACCATTTGTGGAGGTGATACACCATTTCATCAAGCATTCGGGCAGTTCACCCCAACATCCGAGTATTTTGATATTTGATAATCATTTATCAATTGAGGCGTTTGATCTGGCAACAGCATCTGGAGTAACGATTATCACATTACATCCGCACACGTCTGCTAAGCTCTAACCTTTGGATGTTGGTGTTTTCGGCCCATTCAAAGCCTACTACAACAATGCAATACATTCATGGCTTCTGAAAAATCCTGGTATTCCACTGATTATTTACGAGATCGGCGAAATGGTGAGATATGCTTTCCCATGAGCCATGATTCAAGTGAATATTACACATGCTTTAAAAAAATATTGATTCGTTGATTGATAGTCCATAGGACAAAGATGCACATTTCTTGATATTCTCCTTTAGGGCCCGTTCTTGATCTTCGTTAAATATTCTATTAATGTCGTAATGTGGAACTAATCTTATGGGCTGTTCCGAAGCCTTCGACTTAAGCCAGTAGCGCTGAAAAGTTGAATAGGGGATGCCAGCAGCTTCTGCAGATTTGTGAAGACCATGCCCATTTTTCATCGTCTACAAACGTTTTTTCATCTCCTCCGTGTGTATACCGATTTTCTTTATTTTTTTATGCTTACGACCCATTCTGTTAACCAAAGAAAACACTTACATTGATCTTATTCTGTGAATGAAGATTATTTTAGAAGGCATATACAAAGTGAACCAGATACTGTGTACACAGTGAACCAGTTCACTGTGTCCCACATTACTCTGGTTCAGTGTGTACCATAAAGCCATTTTGACTTAACTAGCCAATATTTCTAAAACCTATTAGATATTGAAAATTTCTAATAATAGGTAACAATTAAAACAAAATACTAAACTTAAAAGCATTGAAAATTCTCGCGTTGGCAATAACATAATTTAGTAATAAAACAAAAGCACTTACGTGAAAATGATGTCGAGGTTTGCAAAAATCAAATATTAGCTTGTCAAACGATCTGTCGCCTTTGCACACTAAAACACACCACATCAAATTTTGTCTGTTTCTGAGCCCGTGAATCAAGTACAAGCTTGACACTAACACACTTACAGTTAGGGCTGTAGAGGTAGTGGTTCACTGTGTCCTGCTGGTTCACTGTTGACCCACTGACCCTACTTAAATGTTCATGATTTATTTAAAAAATATGAAGTTAACGTAAGTCACATTGTAGCAAGTTGACCTATTTCCTTCCGCATCAATAAAGGAAAATGACAAGCAGAAAAGAAGCAATCATTAGTTAAAACTACGTTTGACCCCATTTTCTTAACTCAAAGGAACTTCACAATACGTACCATATTTCATACCCGACCAGTGAAACCTTTAAATATTTAAAAAAAAAAATATTCTGAACCAGCATAACATTTTTCTTATTTTAAATTAAAACTTTCGGAGTATATCAGCATAGAAATGTCATACATTATTCAAATGGTTATGTACAAGTAAATCACAAAAAGACACTGAATGGCACACGTTTCGATGACACATTTGTGCAAATCGGTAGTGTTGACAGTTTCAAAAAAGTTTTTTGAACTAGTTTCGAACACCTGTCCCCTCTTACCCCGCTAACGCCCAAAGATACTGGATGTGTATAGTTGTTTGTCGATTCCGTTTAAAATTAGACACGCGATTCATTTCGATAATGTTATTTTCATGTGTTTTTTTTTAATTTTTCAACTGGTAAATATGCAGTTAGTCCACCTCACGGATAATACGGAACGTTCGTGTTGTCGAAGTTTGATGCACGGATAATACGGAATGTTCCTATTTTTAACTAATAGACAATCAAATATGACATTTGTCGGAAGTGCCAATTTTATAAAATAAATTCTCTAAAATAAACTCGCATTTCATAAAAATTTTAAAAAACATTCCAGGTTTTGAATGGTTTGTTGGCAAAGCAGGGTTTGTCTAGCGGGTTTGTGTAATTATTCTAATACATTTCTTTCCATGTTCTACTGTTATACATACAGGTACAAACTTGTCAATAATGCATTCACTTTGTTTTACGCAAAAAAAAAATTTATGTGATTGGCAGAATTGTCCATGAAATGTTAAAATAAAAACGATGGATAAACAATGGCGTTACCGCGGGAGTGAATTAATTTTAACAAAATCAAATTGTTAAATGCATATTTTTTGCATGTTTTTTGGTCTCCCTCGACATAAATACTCACTTTTCGTAATAATAAAGCTAAATCTGACTGTTTGAATAAAAAATGTTTCGTATTGACGAGTAAGCGGTTTAATGCATAAATAATTTTAATATTAACATCTTTTTTAGCGGCTTTATCACTAATGGTGCAGTTTTTTTATTACTTTTGTTTTTTTACAGTTTTTTTACCCCTTGCGATAATATTTTGCATTAGGTATTTATTTAGTGATAAATTGAAGTTAGTGATAATTGAATTTAGTAAGCAGTATTAGTTTATTGTGTTTTCATATCTTTTATTTTACAATTTTCAACGTTATATTTTATTTAACTTCTTACAGGTATAGGACTCCTTACTTACTTACTTACTTACTTTTTAATTATAATTTTAATGGTGTGAAAATATATTATTGGATTTTTTGTGTATTATTAATGTTATTATTATGAATGTAAAGTATCTGTTGATTTACCCTAATAAATAAAAAAAAATATAAAAGAGCTTGTACATGAATTTCGTAATGTGGGTTCCAGACGAGAGAATTGTACTCAAGTTGGCTTCTAACGAAAACAATTTGTAAGCCCGTTTTAGAGATTTCCGTGATGTTGTTAAATTTCGTGATAAAAATGATTTACCTGTATAAAAGATTTAACCACAGTACACTAAAAAGGAGATCAGTTGGTCATAAAATTATAATACACTCCTTCCTGTGTAATGGGAGTGATCACCCTACGTATAAATAGTACTGGAGATAATAGGGCAATATATATGTTGTATGGTGTTGGTGTTTGTTGTATCCAGGAGCTAGTGCCCTTGAGCGTGATGGGAATTAATGATGCTGACGCCTTGATATTAAAGTTACCCGTGTCAAACCGAATTTATTTGGTTACGTTTTCATTGCGACATCTGTTTTGTAGAATTTGGTGCTTTAGGTTATTTGTAGAATCACTTAAGTGATATGATTTTTTTAGAACGCCTAAGTAGTCAACCTCCGTAGTCCAGTGGGTAAGACTCTTGACTCACAATCCGGAGATCGTGGGTTCGAACCCGGCATGCGCAAATAAATTTTATTTGATTAATTTGTGTTTTCACAATTAATTCATTTAAAATAATATATAGTATATTTGCGGCATGTTCCAGAGTGGAAGATACTATCAGTATCGCCCTGGTGTAAGACCACCATTCAGAATTGAAACGTTGCTTGAAAATGGCTTTAGCCGTGTTTAGTAACCAGATCTGAATAGCCAGGTACTTCCCAACCTTCCTCTTCCCCACCTCCTTCCCCTCCCCACAACCTTCAGCCTCACAACATACCCCAATTGGGGATGCCATAGTCTCACTGGCTCCAGACGGGAACAGTTGAGATTCTTGTGCGGTATTCTCGGAAAAAAAAATAAAAAAGTAGTGTTTTTCAAAATAATTAGATTATAAAAACATTTAATATTGCTGTATTTTATATTGTATTATTTATTGACTTATGAAAAGACATTTACAAAATTCGCGATCATTTAGTAGACCAATATGTGTTCTACTCACAGTATTTAATTAAATCATCATCTAAAATATTAACACATGACTTTGCATTACTTCGTAGTGCTACGCCTGAAGTAATATTAGGTCCTTACATATGAAATTTGGCGTTTTACCGTACTGTGATCTCAAATATCTTCTCTTTGGTTAGGAATTTCAAATTCAAATTTATACAGCTATTTACTCATGTATTTGTGTTTCGAAAATTATAATTCATTTGTTTTTTCCTTAATTGTTTTTTTTTCTTTGCGTCACTCAGTTTACAAAATGGAAAACTTGAAATATCGCGTTATTTACAAGTACGAGTTCCACCGTGGCACCAGTGCTGCAGAAACGGCTCGAAGGATTAATGATGTGTATGGCGACGGTGCCGCAAAAGAAAACACAGTGCGTTTTTGGTTCCAACGTTTTCGTTCTGCAAATTTCGACCTGCAGAACAAGCCCTGTGAATGGCCGGAGACCAAAGTTGATAATGAAGAATTGAAGGCTATTGTGGAAGCGGATCCATCGCAAACCACGTCCGAGTTGTTTTTACGACCCGATTAAAAATGAACTTTTCAATAATTTTTTAAAAACTCTGCGTATAATATTATTAAATAAAACTTATATATTCAGAATCAGCGTTTATTGGTCTACGTATTTATATGAACATATTTTTTTAAAGCCAGAATATTTTTCACTGGAGTTCCTTATTGTCAGTTTAAAAAAAAGAAATATTAATAGTCTTCCCAACACTTGTTGAGAAAATGTTGATATGTCACTCGCGAAAAGAAGCCATAGAACGTCGCCGATGCTCTGAACCCACAGAATAAGTTTGATGTCTACGGATGAACCTGACTGAAGTCTTATAAGATTCAAAGAAGCTAGATTTTTCTGAGTAATTTGTGTGGAGATGACTATAAACAGCAATTTGGAAATAAGGTCAAAATAAGTCCCGGTTTTAATTAAGTCCCGTTATTAGTCGTCCTTAATATTTTCAAAAAGAGTCATAGTACACCGTTGCTGTTTCAGAGTGCCAAAATTTTACCTGTTAAGGCAATACTATGGCACAAAATTATAATTCAGCATATATTTACCCCGCTGCATAAAGAGAAATGAGAACATAAATACAGCACTAGATTCACGCGCAACGACGGGTTAATAGTTCCGAAATTTAACAATAAGAGGGCATTACCAGAGAAAACGTGAATAATAAAAAGATTTTTGTATTATACCACACCCATTTCAAATAATATAATCATGCAGTAAAATAAATCAATACATTATCTAGCAAACGCATGTTTTAGAATTTTAATTTTAGTTTCAATAAAATCATTAAAAAAATATGTACGTACATGTGTTTCTTCACGAAAATTGGTCCATTTGTGTATTTATTCGCGCACTTACAAACTAATATATTATTTCAAATTTTTTTAACATTCTTATTAAATTTAGACATTTTTGAAAAATGATAAATACTTACTTATAATCAAAAAATAATTACAAAAAGTACATTATTTTAATAGTTTTATCATGATGCCTTTCAGCATTTTTGGATTAAGGTATAAATTAAAGCTAATTTGGATTGAAATAAATTCGATATTGAGTTATAATTTAAAAAAACTGGTACGGAGAATAATTAATCTTTCTCATTGTAGCCGCCATGCACGATCGTTAGAACAACTTTCGACGAAATGTGGATTTTCGTCCGATGGCTGGTTAAACGCTCATAAGTACGGACAGAGAACGTTTGAATACATCATACCGAAGATATTTAATTTATTACCTGACACTATAAAGCAATGCAATTCTATGAATAAGGTTAAGTATATGGTGAAATATTGGCTATCGGAAAAAATATTTATATTGATATTGATATGTAAGAAAAAATGTTGAATCTGTAGATATAATATGTAAATTTTAAATTTTCAAAAATGTACATGAAACTAAAATATAAGTACCTGTTGACAAGCCAATTCAATTGGCTTAGCAGGACTTGTTTGTTGATTATATTATGTATTATCTGTTCTTTCAATAAATAAAAAAAGGAATACTCATTTCTTAATGCAGTGTCATCGACAATATTGTGTATTGTAATATTTGCAGAGGCGATTTATCATAATCTATTTTTATTGTTGTCAGGTTTAATTTGTAGAACTCAAAATCAAAAATTGTTAAATAGTTTACGAGATTTGTATTTCTACACTTTGACACTTAACAGCATGATAACTCGATTTTAGAACCCTATCCAACTGAAGTGACGAACTACGCTGCGCCTCGTAAAAACAACCATTCGTCAGATACAAACCAAATTGCAATTGAAAAAGGTTCAAAACGGTCTTTTAATCTTTTAAAATAATGGTGGCTTTAAAGTCTTGACGTTAGGATTTAGTCAAACAAGTACCTACTTATTTATTTTATTTTCCATTGCAAGATATGTTGCAGTATTAATATCTACAACTGCATAAAGTATGAGAAAATTTCTCAGACCACTTCTATGTACTATGTCATTCAGTTTATGTTGCCAAAAATAGGTGTCCTAGAATTATTACAAAGTTGATCCAATTATGTTATTGAAGTAAAACTTCTTTACGCACGCTCGAATTGGGGGGTAAGCTGGTGAATGCGTTACGAAAAGTGGTGATTGTTACGAAAAATGTCATGCGAACGGTAATCCATGCGAACGGGGAACGGTTGCTAGGCGAACGGTCGGGCCTTTACGCACGCTCGACTTGGGGAATGATAAGGATAAGGATAAGGATGGTCACCCCAAATTCGTAGGTCACCCCAAGGTCGTAAGTCACCCCAAGTTCGTAAGTCACCCCAAGGTCGTAGGTCACCCCAAGGTGGTAGGTCACCCCAAGGTCGTAGGTCACCCCAAGGTCGTAGGTCACCCCATGGTCATATTTCACCCCAATGTCATATGTCACCCCTAAGTCATAGGCCACCCCGTTCGCTACGTTTGGTAACTCAGTAGGGATACCTGGCTTCATTGGGCGAGGATTGTCTTGTAGTTTTACTTCAGTCGTGTGGTCTAAAGCACACTCGTTTTTTTAATAGTCTTTTTAAGCATCGTCATAACAGCTTTGTTAATAAAATGGGAAATTTTGATCAAAACCGTTTAGTCCAACTATTTTTAACTTGCAAATATACACATCACTGTCAAAACACAAATAAAGGGTTTCCACTTTAAAAATAAACCTGATAAATGGGTTTTAAACTCAACCGATTAATTAATTTTGACTTCTACGTTCGTTGTACATAATTACTCACAGCCAGGCTTAAATCATGTACGACGTCAAAAATCGTGTTATTTATTATTAAAATATGGTCACCCTTACATTGACGTGCCTCCATACGCCAGAATTTGATTAATGTATGAGGAAAGAAAGGGTGCCCCCTATTTGGCGTGCAATCGGTGCCAGGTAGCGTGAATATTGTTGCGTAAAGATTTATGTATTCGGATATGTTCAGGTGTGATTGTATCCGAGAAGCAGGGTTAAACTTATAAGGATAATTAAATAATAACACAGTTTAGTGACCAGTTCTCTAAATTGCTCTAAAATTGTGATTAATCGTCGATGATTTATTTTACATTTAAGAGATGGAGTTAAATTTTGGAAAATTGATATGGTATTATTTTGTAAGTAACTAGCTGGTCCCGGCATGCGTTGCTATGCCATTAAACAAAGAAATTGTTTCTCCCTGAGTGTCCTTTCCCATTCGTCCCGTTCCCCTTCCGCCTCCCCTTCTTCTCCTGCGTCCTCTTCCCCTCTTGCGTTTCAACTCCGTCACCTCCACCTTCCCTCTCCCCACTCCCTTCCCCCGTCCCGCGAACCCCCCTTCCCCCTCACACGTCCCCTTCCCCACCCGCGTTCCCCTTCTACCTTCCCCGCCTTCCCTCTTCCCTTTCCCGTTTCCTAGTCCCGCCAACCATCCTCCCGCGTTCCATATATTCAATCCCAGTACATTCAGTTTTTAAACAGCCCGCGTGCCACCTTTTACAATTTTTATTCAAATTTCCATTTTTCATGTATATTAAATTTGCTACCTAACATAGGTACCTATTTAAAATATCTAAAATTCTTGATTCGATTCAAACTATTAGGGGAGTACCTACATTAAATAAATTTATCAACTTAAAGATTTTCAAAAATAGAATTGTTTTGCAAAATGTCATTCTCAAACACGCGAACTGTCAAACGTGCGATAGTCGTTAGGTTTTCTGAAATTATCCAATTTTCTGCGCAATTTTCTTAATTTTTCTCTCCGTAAGAACCATCCTCGTACTTCAAGGAATATTCTAAAAAAAGAATCAGCGAAATTGGTTCAGCTGCTCTCGAGATTTGCGCTTAGCAACACATTCAGCGATTCATTTTTACATGTAAGATTAGAAAGGTTGATGGAATGAAATAGGTATTTAAATCTTATGTGTAATTTTATTAAGGACCCTATTTTAATGGTAGGAATGGAAGAATTTTTACCTTCCTGAAATTTGTAATAGTCCAGAATCCATAAAAGTTACTTGTGTAAAGTTGAATTCGGCGGGCGTTTTGTTCTTAGTTCCGCTGTTGGTAGAATTTAACTCTATTTTACATTAGCGGTGTGTCGTCAAACATTGCATTACAATTTGGGAATGCAGGGGTCTTAGCAAGGGTGCCCGGGTTCATGGGGTTGGTCCGATCTTGGCGGCGGATACGTCACCCCTCCAACTGCGTGGTAGGTCGGGTCGGGAGAGACTAGTTAAGGAAATGGACCTCTCCAGCAGGACTCTCTCTATTCCCCAAGTCCTTCATCAATCACAGTCCTACAACACGGGCATGTGCCTAGTGTGATGGCCAAAAAACTATCCATTTACTGTAATATATAAACTTTACTGAATAAAGAACATAAAAAAAAAAAAAAATCATTTATTCCTTTCTCTACCTCCTTTCCTCAAAGTCTCTACCAGGAAAAGAAGAAGATGTTCCTACCTACATGGAAATAAATAAACAATATTGCCACCCAAGTTTAAATTACATAGTGACATTGGTCACTGCTCGCTATTCGAAATATCGCAAAAATTAATATTTTATGAACTCAAAGTGTCGTTATTTAAAACTCGGTGTTGTGCCGGTATTATTGGGAAGCTGCCAGTACCAGGATCGATCCTGAAGCTCTGTAGGAAGCCGTCAAAGGTAAGGGAGTATTCCTTTCGTAGCCCATTTCCTATGATCGATATTTTTAAAACACAGTCGATGGTCTTTTACTTATCAAAAAAAAGGATTTACATTTACATCGTCTCGTGTCGCGGCATCGGCCATTACATTTTTGTGGTCCTTCGAGCCGGACAAACCTTTGCTACCGTTCTACTCTCCTTATTATTTTACAAACTCATTTTCCTATGTGGGTAAATTTTTCACAGCGGAGTGGTCTCGAACTATATGGGCGATCCTTTCTCTGGATTGTAAGGGTATGGCTGATTGGTTTTTGTGTTTGGGTGAATGTTCTGCTGAAATTTGTCTTAGTTTTGAGAAGTTTGGGGAAGCAAAAACTATATTGTTAAGGGTGGAAAACTGCCGTTGTGTGGATGTGTCTGGTTTTTGGGGCTCTACCCGAGTACGGCACTTTAACTTAAAGTGTGACCTCAAAAGAAACTCTGCAAGAAAGGATAAGGCGAAGTAACTGTTTCGAAAGCAGCAAACAGAATCTTAAGATACTTTTGGTACGTGGAATTTAAATGTGATAAATATAAACCAATACAAAAAGTTTCAAATCTGCGCAACTTTTAAAATAAAAGCATAATAACTTATTTTTGTTAGATGAAAAGTAAGTAACGAATAATACGGCATCATGTTATTTAATCTTTTGTGAGTTAAATGGTAGTTTCAAAAACCCCAAAGCTCTTGCTGATGCGTTGTGACCTAAAAGTGGTTTTTGACCTAAAAAATCCAACCAAGGGTAAATTTCGGAATGCTAGAGCTCACTGTTCCGATGTTCTTACTGTGCGTTTTAAAGCAAAGGAAGCTTTCAAAGATGCTGGCTTCCTTTGCAGAATTTTAATTGATTTCTGGTTCATGAGAAGTAAAGTGAAATATAATTCACCTATTTGGTTTTCATTGTATAAAGAACGCTATAAGAAGAAGAACTGATTGAGCACATATTTTTAAGTTGGTACCTACAAATATTTTAAACTCAAAATTCAAATTGATCATAATATTAAGGAACTTCAGTGAAAATATATGTTCATGTGGGTCATCAAACACTGATTCTGAATTATACAAGTTTTATTTTTTAATATTAAACGACGACTTTTTAAATCGTCTTTTAAAAACGAATAAAACACCGTCATATTAAGACACACTGTTTGGTTGGTACGACTAATGCTTCTAATTCTGACGTCACTCATCTCACAAGTCAACATATCATTGTGGTTTTGTATGAATACTGATCCAATGAAGCTCTGATTTCGTTTCTATTGAAAACATTTTTTTATTGTTGTTTCACATTGTTGGCCGAAGTGAAGGATAATTTAGGCCTTCAAAATAACTATTAAATAATAGATTACATTTTTAATAATACGGATAGAGAGTTAAAAATGAAAAAAAAAATCTGTCTCTAAATTGAGTTGTAAAAAATGTACATAGGTTAAACTTCGAGGTACTTTAATATTAGTGTAAAGGACCATAATTTGAGGTGCTTGAAGAATAATAGTTTCTCGGACTTTTCTAATAATTTATTGGAGACGAATCATATTTTTGATTTTTATAATGGAATAGAGTTGCTACACTGTAATTATAATGGTGTCCATAAAGTCAAACTTGAAATTTTGGAAATTAGAAAGAGTGCAAAGATGACTTTATCGTTTATTTGTTTAGGTGTGTTATGCTGTGTTGCGCTACCTACTTCTTTAGCCCTGCACATCTGCCCTGATGATGGACACTGTAAAGCTGTCCGAAACGTTGGCTAAGGCTGGGCGCATACAAACGTTTTCCTTATTCGATTTCCTAATGCGGAATTTCGATTTGGAATTCCGTGAGACTAGCGCAAACGTTCGTTTTTCTTCATTCGGAATGTATACACGTCAGTACAGTTAAGAAATATAAGGAATACGTCAGATGCACGCGGTGCAGGTGCGATACTGAATAGAAATTTCCGAACATGTGCGCCGGCACAAACAAAATGTATGCAAGCGCTGCGTTCCGCATGACGTCATTAGGTTTTTTCCAGTAGGTTTCTCCGAACGCGCAGGCTTGTATTCGAAACGTATGTACGGAATTTGTTCCGTTCGGAAAAAAGCGAACATGTGCGTCAGTTAATGTATTTTCTACTGATTCCATGCATTCGGATGTCCGAATACGGAAAACGAATTCGGAAATCGAATACGGAAAACGTGTGTATGCGCCCAGCCTAAAGAATGAGGTAGCGCAACACGGTAAAACACCCCAAAAACAAATTACGAAAATACTTTAAGCAATGAAAATCTAAAAACGTATCAGTGTAAAGATGAACCTAAAAATTATAAATATCCAGAAAATATTTTTAAATGACCCGTTATTAAATTGGTTCCCTCTGTAAATAACACCCTCTTACCCGACCTCCCCTTTCGACATCTTCAGATCAAGTGTTGTAATTAGTTTTAAGTAAACAACGCTTACTTCATCAGGATTTATTTTAAATAATAAAGGTGGTTAAACTAAGTATTTTATTAATTTTTAAATAAATTATTGTTCATCAAGAAAAATAATTAAATAGATACCAAGAAATCTATTACCCCTTTCCCACATATTTCAAGTTACCTATTTTTCTTTGATAACTAATTTTTACGTATTTCAATAAAGATTATTTTTTATTCCATTCGAGAACTAAAATTAAAATATTATTTGCTTACGGTTCGGCCCACATTCAATGAATTCCAATCAAAACAGTCATTCATTCCTGCTACAATGTATAAAGCCATTTTGCGTTGGAAAATAAAATCCTACACCAACTCTCGCTGCGTATTTTTTTTCACTTATTGCTGGTTTTTCCCAGTGGCAATTGTATTTTTAAAAATCATCGTCGAGTAAATGATATTAGCAATTCAAATTGTAAAGTATGCAAATCGTCGAGCTTTTTATGAAAAATAAAATAAACCGCAATACCAATATGAGATTTTCAATTTTCATTTTCTGTTTTGTTGATTTATTTATTGATATTACAATAATTCTAGGTATTTTTATCATATAAATAAAATAAGGTGACTTTCTTACAATCTTTCTTTCCCTCAGGTCGTTTGACATGGTAGAGGATGCCATGGGGTGTGGTTAATTTTTTAAGGAAAGTGTAATGTATCATATTAATCTATGATTTAGTTCCTACATTACTTTAGTTATCTATGAGCTCTTCGGGTCACATGGGCTCGTTGCCGAGTTGTGCCGAAGATGACCGAAGGTAAATGGCTGAAACCTAGCAAGCAGACAAGAAAGACTATTTCGTTATTTGTTTTTGGGGTGTTAAGCCGTGTTGAGCTACCTCCTTTTTTACCCAACGTTTCAGACAGCGTTGCAGTGTCCATCATCAGGGCAGATCCGGTAGGTAGATCACACATCTACCGGCCGGCGTAGTCCAGCGGTAAGGCTCTTGACTAGCAATACGAAGGTCGCGAGATCGAATCCCGGCGTGGCAATTAAATTTTATTTGATTAATTTTTGTTGTATCACAATTTATTCATTTAAAATAATATGTATTATATTTTTGGCACGTTCCAGAGTGGAAGATACTCTCAGTATCGCCCTGGTGTAAGACCACCATTCAGAATTGAAACGTTGCTTGAAATGGCTTTAGCCGTGTTTGGTGACCAGATCTGAATAGCCAGGTACTTCCCTACCTTCCTCTTCCCTATCTCCTTCCCTTCCCCACTACCTTCAGCCTCACAACATACCCCAATTGGGGATGCCATAGTCCCAATTGGCTCCAGACAGGAGCAGTTGGGACTCTTGTGCGGTATACACGTAAAAAAAAAATTTTTGCCAAATCTGCCCTAATGATGGAACTTTGGCCGTGAAAATCTAAAAACCTATCAGACAAGAAGAACGTTTGTATTCCGAGGTACCTATTATTATAAAGTACGATACGTCAATAAGCAGTCATTGTGTTTTTTAAAACCAAAGTAAGCAACCTGTAGTACGCACTGAAGAATACAGGTTCCAGTACTTACAAAGTACAAATGTCTCTGGAGATAACATAAGAGAGATTACAGAAACGAAGGAGCTGAAGATCTGGGAAGGAAAAACTATGTGGGGTTGGTAGGGATCTCGGAGTCAGTATGTCCCGGAATGACGGACGTTTGGATTCATCGCCCCCCACTGCAATACAAGACGAAGGGTCGAGTGTCCTGCTGGAGAGGTTAAAAGGTCTCCTTCAACAAGTCTCTCCAAATTCAGACCGCCACATAGTAGGTGTGCAGACTGATCCACCACCAAGACTTGACAATCCTCACCCCATGAACCCTGCCACCCATGCTAAGGTACGTAGCGAACCACTTAGGATTACATATGGAAGAATTGTTGGTTATCATATGAGTGGTTCCATATGAATATGTGACGGCGGTACTCACACCCACCTCCCATTTTTTTTCATGGTGGGTATAATTATTTTCAATTCAATGTTTAACCTCACTAGGACAAGCCTGTGTTGAGGTTAATCATTACATCATTACACAGTATAAAATGAAGTCGCTCAAAATGTATGTGCGCGTTAATCTTTTAAACTACGCAACGAATTATCATACGGTTTTCACCAATAGATAGAGTGATTGAAGAGGAATACATGTAAATTATATTAGAGAAAAGCTGAGAAATTCAAAGAAAACATATTTTTGTGCGATTTAAAACGGCTGGCTGGCCGTACTATAGTCACTTTTGAAATTCGTTCAACGGAATAAATTGGAAAATAGATGTCCTAGAGTATGTAGGTATTTGATTTTCCCTTTTCAAATATCCAGTGTTGCATTGCAAGCATTGTAAAATTAGTGGCGAGTTAATTAATTTATATGTAAATTCAAATATTCAATTCAGGCAGCGGGCAGCGGGCAGCTGGCAAACGGGTGGTGTGGATTTTATAAAGATTGCAACAACGTGTGGCCGGGTCTGCTAGTAATTTTATAAAGTAATAAAGGTAACACGAAAATATAGATATCGAAAGACCAATATTCTTATGTTAAAGTTTGTACATACGTAAATAATAATAATATTTGGATGACTTATACAGCGCCGTTTTTGTGAAAAATCACCCCAACCTGGCTATTCAGATCCAGTCACCATACACGACTGAATCAATATTAAGAAACGTATCGATTCTGAATGGTGGTCTTTTACTAAGGCGACACTGAAAGTATTTTCCATTTAACTGTTACTTATTTTTTTTTATTTGGCGATAAATAAAATAGCAGAGCAGACGATAGAGCCGATAAATAAAAATTATGTAACAAATGTACATGTGAAATAAAAAATCTTTAAACAAAATGTCTTGACATCAGTTAATTAGTTACACGGTTAGTACTCAAGAAACACGAAAAATATATAAACTTTTAGAAATTTATAATTTTATTAAAATTTACATTATGAAAAATTACGAGCTACATGATTGAACTCAATAACAAGAACAATATTTAATTAACCCTACGTAATTATCATGAATCACTCTAATATCTATGTGTTTTATAACCGTGTTTCTGAGGTCGTTTCTCTCTTCACTCGCTCGCTTCTCTCTTCACTGCCATGGTTGAGCTTGGACACATTCCGAAAGAATTGACCAAAACCATTATAGTACCGATTCCAAAAAGTTGCCAATTAAACCTGACATCCTCCGTTAATTACAGGCCCATATCTCTTGCCACCATAAAAGCAAGAATATTTGAAAAAGTGATTTTAAATTTAACGGAAGACAAGCTCATTACAGAGGATTCTCAAATGGGCTTTAAAGCTGGGTGCTCTACTGATACAGCCATATATAGCATGAAACTATCAATAGAATATTACAAAGCCAGAAAAACATCGGTATATGCATGCTTCCTAGATCTAAGCAAAGCTTTTGACATGGTTTGTCATGATAAATTATGGAAAAAACTGACGGACCGACAAGTACCACCACAAATTGTAAATATATTGAGTATATGGTACAAGCAACAGGAAAACTTCGTCAGATGGAATGACAGCCTGTCAGAAGCAGCAAAATTAAAGTGCGGCGTTAGGCAAGGAGGCGCAATGTCCCCAGTGCTGTTCAACGTATATATGGACGAACTTAGTAAAACACTGAACAAAGCAAGAATCGGATGCCACGTTGCCGGAGTATGTATGAATAATATAAGTTATGCAGATGACATGGTCATACTAGCCCCATCAGTAAGGGCAATGAGAAAACTTCTGGCCATTTGCCAATCATACGTCGATAGTCATGGTTTGATGTACAATTCCAAAAAGTCATCATTGCTGGTGTTTAAAGCAAATACTGGTCCTACTGTCATTCCACCCATTCTCCTCGGCGGAGACAATGTCAAAATCTGCAGTGAAATAAAATATTTGGGGCATGTCGTCACTGATGACCTAAATGATAAAAATGACATAGAACGCCAAAGAAGAGTACTAAGCGTGCGAGCCAACATGCTCGCCAGGAGATTCAACAGGTTCAGTTCTCCGGTGAAGAAGCAAATATTCAAGAGCTACTGCATGAGCTTTTACACCGGCGAACTATGGACAAGATACTCACAAGGCGTCATGAACACACTTCGAGTACAATACAATAACGCATATAGAGCGCTATTCGGTCTACCTTGGCGATGCAGTGCAAATATTCCAGAGCTACTGCATGAGCTTTTACACCGGCGAGCTATGGACAAGATACTCACAAGGCGTCATGAACACACTTCGAGTACAATACAATAACGCATATAGGGCGCTATTCGGCCTACCTTGGCGATGCAGTGCAAATATTCCAGAGCTACTGCATGAGCTTTTACACCGGCGAGCTATGGACAAGATACTCACAAGGCGTCATGAACACACTTCGAGTACAATACAATAACACATATAGGGCGCTATTCGGCCTACCTTGGCGATGCAGTGCCTCGCAGATGTTCGCAGAAGGAAGGGTACATGGGTTCGCCGCTTTGATGCGCCACAGAATAGCCGGGGTGAGACAGCGATACCAAAGATCGGAGAACACTCTCGTCCAGGCCGTGGTCCAGTGGCAGGGCGCGCCTCTTCACCAAACATGGAGAATTCATCTGAAGCCCCCGTAGTAGATATACAAGTACTAAATAAGTGTATATATGTTTCTTTTTAAATCTTTTTATATTATTTTATTTTTTCTTTATTATATAGTATGTAAATCCATTTTATGTAATGTATACTTTTTTATAGCAGACAGAGTATTGCACCCACCGCTCTGTTCGGCTGAAATAAATAACTTATTATTATTATATTATTAAAATTAATTTCATAATAAAGTTATTAAATTTATTGACGTCATAGATTAATGGAAAACGGAGCTATTGATTTTGTTCAATAGAACTGTGTTTGTGTTAAAAACGAAACACTTATATTTTAATGCTTAACCTGGCGAACGTAAGGTTGGGTAAAATTTACCCAAGGCATTTTATGTTGCTCGATAATTCGGTGCCCCTCAGGAGCTGCACGGGGGGAGGTAAGAAAGCAACAAGAAACGAGGATTTAAGCGAGGCAGTTAAACGTCGTCAAAGTTGTCGGCGGGTGAATTTTACCCACCTAGCGCTCGGTGTCACTATTTTTCACAAGTACTAAGATTAGTTGTGGAAGAAAAAAAAAATTTTGTTGGTTATGATTAAAATTTTAAAAGATGTTAAAGTTTTGTGATTTTATTTAGTGTTTTTATAAAAATGGACAATAAAGTGCCAAAAGTTGAAATCTCTAAGAAATATGTTGATTCAAATAAAAATGATTAAACTACCAATTATAACACTGTTATTCCTATTTTATAATAAAAAAGGACTTAGAAAACAGGTATAATAAGTATATGTACTATCGAATCAAAAATAGTAGTAAGCCGAGAATTAAAAAACGATCTAAGTTAGAATTTTAGGTGAAAATTACTTAACTTTACGCTCGTTGTCACAAATGTGAACCTCGCCGGGTTAAATAACCAATCATCGGGCTAGAGAGGATGTACAGCTACACAAATTTATTTCGCCATACACTCTTCTTTCACATTCATACATCGTCTCATCCACACTCTTCTGAATTATTATGACGCTTCACATGAGCCGATTCAAACATTTGATTCAATCGATTGTGTCATAACTTTCACAGTCGTTCCCAACTTCTTCTACCATGTCTTCTATTGTGTCATATACTAAATTTTACCACACACACGCCTCAGAGATCTTATTTCTTGTAGCATTCAGTCTACTTTGAATATGCCTCTGCCTGTTCTATGCCTCACTGAATGCTAGCTTCGCCTCTTTGGATAAAGATTTGTCAGTGCCTATATTACTGCTTTAAGTAGGGATAGATGTTTCTTTTATATGTTTATCCCTGATCTTTTCTGTGCGTATTTTTAAACAATCGAAAATAGGTAGATTTCATCGGACCGGATAGCGCGTCGTAACCTCGAATTGTCCTAAAATATCAAACAAACAAACAAAATTCTTAGACCGAAACACAATCACTTAAATTCTTTTGGCAAATAACAAATTGACTGCAAAAGAAAACAACCCACATCTTTCGAAAATCCTTGTTATATTTTATTACATTCACCTTGAAGAAATACATATACAGGGTATAACAGCACGAACCGAAGAATTTTATCCAGCAATTCCTAAGCATGTATGGAGTACAAAAAGCAGATGTCATTTTGCTGTCAAATGATATATTTGTTTTGTATTAAAATCGAAAAATATTAATATATCACACGTCGCCACTGATAATTCTCCTCGAGGAATCACGTGTTACGCATGCTTTTCGTGTGTTATCATTCTGCTGGAATGAGAGCGAGTGCTTATCATGTGTTTCGCGTGTGATGTTTTTTTTCCTTTGATAAATAATATCATTTAAATAAATATAATAATAAATAATATTTAATAATGCCATAGGTCACCCCAAGTGGTTCGCTACGTTTGGTGATTTAGCAGAGGTGCCCGGGTTCATGGGGTGAGGTTTGTCTAGGTCTTGGAGGCGGATGACCAGGACATACTGAACCCCAGATTCCTACCCACCCCTTAAACCCTTTTCATGCCAAGAACTCTTCTCTCCTTCCTTTCCTTAAAAAAAAACCCTCCACACAGCATCCCTAAAGATGACATAGGCCCTGAGGGAAATTATCTTCCTCAGGGCCTCATGTGTGGATCTCATGTAAAAAAAAAAAAATTGGACAGCAAAAAAACCAAGTCTATAATTTTACTCCAAATATGTTCAGGAACCGCAGAACAAAATCCTTCGGGTACGTATATTACATATTACATCCTGTATATTTTCCTATGAAATGAAGCAAGAAAAATTATTTTAAAACGGTCAAATTAATTTAGAGATATTATCAAAACTTCAAAATGTGTTCAAAATGCCACCAATCATTTTTATTGGACATTTTCATTGAAATCAGCGAGAGAACGATATGTGGGATTTTAAAGATATTTCTATTTTTTTACAGAAAAAATAATATGAATGGTTTACATACAGTTTATTTTATTGGTTTTTGTTTATTGTAGTGAATCTACATCTTTTTTCGTTATATTAACTTTATAACTTATCAATCTACATCTTATTTGTGATAATGCTTTTTTGTTTGATAATTGGTTTTCGAATATATCGAGTCGAAGTTGGAATTTTAGAGTTAATATCAACTTTTTAATGTCTTTAATGAAAAGACGAAGCGTTAAACTGGCTCCAGTAGTTTTCTTAACCCTTTAGTTGCCGAAAAAAATATAATAAATCGAAATGCAAAGAATGAAAAAAAATATTTTTGTTTTTTTCTACGTGAAGTAGATTTTGTGGGTTCACCATTTTCCCTGGCATTGCACGCGATTTAGACAGAGTTTTTCGAAATTAGATATAGTCTGAGACCTTCCTCCTATTTTGAAGGTTAAGTTTGCAAAATTTCATCAATCTCCCAATAAAACTGTGATTTGCATATAAACCAAATCCACGCCACCCGTACACCACAGACACACTTCGTTATATAAATAGATGGAAGATATATATATATTATGTATGCAAAAATTAAAGAAAATCTTGTACATTACAGTAAACGTGTTATTATGATATTTAAATTTTGGGAGGTGGATATGGCACCGATGCACTGTTCATCATCCATTGGTTAAACAACACTTCCGTTAAAGGTCACCCCAAGTGGTTAGATACGTTTGATGAATTAGCAGGAATGTTCAGGTTTGATGATATGTGTAGCGGGCCGGATAAGGAAACACTGTTTGATTTTTACCTCTTCAGCATTACTCTCTCGACCCACCGCCTTGCAGCCCAGATTCCTACCAATCCCTCATCCCATTTTCCATCCTAAATCTCTCTCTCCATCCTTTTCGTAACAAATCCCACCGCACAGCATCTCCAAAGTTGACATAGGCCCTGAGGGAAATTATTATGGTCCTGTGTGGAGCTAATATAAAAAAAAAATATATATATATATATATATATATACATATAAACTCCTTACATATTTCCTTCATCACTTTCAATGCAATTATTTTTTTATTTTTTATTGTAAATACAGAAAAAAACATTTTTACCAAACAATTATATAGCGTACAATATACATGAACAATTATACATGCTAGTATAATTTAAATAATCCTAAATTTACAATCAGGTATCGGTCTAATATACATAGCTCGTGTGGTTGACATTTCCAGCCTTATTACCAAGAAATAATATTCATCAGCGCCACAGTACCGCAAAGTTCAATATAAGGCATTTTAAAGGCCACAGGCTTCTGTACAGTATTATACAATACTGGTATTACAATGCATAAGATTAGTCCCAGCCAATTTATATTCATGAATCTTTAGTGCCGAACCAATTTCGATACGAATTTTATTTTAATTCATACAATATTTTTTTAATCTCTTGTCTTCCTAAATGCAAAAAAAAAATAAGTAAGATTGTGGGCAGGAACTGTAAATTGGTGATTTATCTGTCGTACAATAATTTATTTTAAAAATTATGTATATAAATTATAAATAAAATTTAAAAAAAAAAAATAAAATTAGCAGAACGTGGTTTCGATCCACGGACCTCTGGGTTATGGGCCCAGCACGCTTCCGCTGCGCCACTCTGCTCTACGGAGAAGTTGCCAAAATTGTCAGTCTAGTTTCGCAAGAAAGGTCACGTAAGATATTAAAACATCGTCACAACCACGTGATAACTGCCGCGGACATCACTGTTCTTTTCTTTGAACGAATGTTTTATCAGCATTACTCAAACTTAGATATTATACAAAACACCTTGTAGGCATTTTTTTTTTATCGTCAATCGATCAAATTATAAGACGCACTTTTTCACAGATAATCTCTATCTCTACATATTATAAAGTAAAGTCCCCCGCGCCGTCTGTCTGTCTGTCTGTTCGCGATAAACTCGAAAACTACTGAACGGATTTTCATGCGGTTTTCACCAATAGATAGAGTGTTTCGTGAGGAAGGTTTAGGTATATAATTTGTCAAGGATTTGTGTAAATTGGTTGAAACATAACGATAATGTTAGAAGTGTCGGAAAAAAGTCCAGCCGCCTGGTAGCTTTCATCGAAAACGCTTACTAATCCTTTTGGGATATAACAAAACAATTAATGATGGGATATTCCTCTTTTATAGATCTACAAAAAAGTCCGCGAAGGCATATATCTATCTTTTACGGATAGCTTACTATACACATTATATCTTCTTAACTTATTATTTTTATCAATTGCTGTTCGTTTGTCTGGCTAAAACTCGAGAGCGGCTTGGCCGATTTAGGTGATTTTGGTTTTGAAATGTTTGTCGTAGTCCAGGGAAGGTTTAAACGGTGAGATAATATGAAAAAATTGTGAGGAAGATAGTAAAAACAAAAATTTAATTTTCTCATATAAACAGTTCTACTGTTCTACCTACTTTCAGAAGCGCAACGTAATCTAGAATTGGAATGCAAAAAAAAAGAATTCCGATTGTCATATTTCAGTCGCTGTCAAACGTTACCTGTCATTCTGTTACCATTTAAAATCTTCTATCATCAGTTTGTCAGTGCGTGAGAACTTTATTTACTGTTTTAATATGCCAAGGAAAAGACGAGCTGACATAGATCGTCGAAGTCAATCAAATGGGCGACGAGCTACGAGTACCTCACGTGCAAACCGCACTGATGATCTCTTCGCGATGAACTCAAAGACAGCGGTGGTTACAAAGGTTGGATTTTACAAAGTATTTTATTAGCCACAGCAACGCGTGGCCGGGTCAGCTAGTATAATATAAATATACCAGCGAGTTCCCCCCGGCATGCGACAAGTTACAATGCCACTTATAAAGAAATTGTTTCTCCCTTCGTGTTCTTTCCCATTTGTCCCGTTCCCCCTCCACCTTTTCCGCCTTCTCTCTCTCCTCTCCCGCTCCCCCGTCCCGCAAACCCCTCTCCGACGTTCCACATTTTCAGTCCCGGTACATTCAGTTATAATAGAGCTCACTTGCCACCTTTTTTATACAAATTTCATTTAAATTTTAAACATATATTTTTATATATTATAAGAACACTCAATCAAATTTGGTACCTAAAATAGGTGCACATTTAAAATACCTATAGTACTTGATAATATTCATTGAATTTTGGTTTAACAATTGATTTTTTTTTCAAAATGTCTTTCTCAAATTTTGACAAGTTTGACAGTTTCATAAGAATTTTTGTAATGATTATAAAACTTTACAGATGTTTATTTATTTATTTATTTACGCCCTTTTACGGGGTTTTTACATGAGTATGAAATTCAAATACTATATAGGTATTTTGCAACGCAATATATTATATCTAGTATTTATTGTACATGACTTAACTGCCTCAGTAACAGTATTTTGTATTTGTTTAAAGATAAATTGAAGATGTCCACTGACTTGGTATAATTATTTCCCTCCATTAGTATTCTGAGCAAAGAGGAATACATACGGTAGTTAGTTCCAGAATTTCTGCACTGAAATAAATCCTGACTTCTGGTATTACGTAGTGGAATCCGGAAGCTTATCAATTCAAGCAATACCGGACTATCAACTAAATTATTTAGAATTTTATACAGAAATACAAAATCAGTGAAAATTCTTCCGTCTGACAATTTGAGCATATTCGTATCATTTAAAATAGTGTTGTAGTTAACATAATTGCTGGAATACCCATTTTAAAATTTAGAAAACGTAAGAATTTGAATTATCGTGTGGTTGTAATAATCCAGAAACCTTAGCGAGGGTGGAAAGAAGATATTTTAAATGTTTCAAACGTTTCCTATGCTTTTACTATAGCAATACATAAACAACAAAAAAACAAGCAAACAAACACTCATTTTTTAATATATAAATTTACAACTTACGAAACGACAAACAAGAACAATATTTGAACAACATTATTTCCTTGCCAAGCGAATTACATAAATTTTAGTGTTTTAGGAGCATTTTTTTAAGGTTCAAAATTCCATAAATTCAAGGAGAGTGCGGTGAACTAATAGTAAATGGCGATTCTATGGTAGATTCGCCGATACAAGACGAGTACAAATGTCAGAAATCCACGGTGACTTTCTTGACACAATAGAGGTTAATCGTATTTTTATCGCTTCAAAGGGTTCCGAAACTAAGTATCACAATATTTTATTTGAGTGATGATTTATTTGACATTGCTTTCAAAATACTCGAATTCGCGGTTCAGATTATTGAGATTAACGTACAATAATATTTTGGTTATATATAATGTAGGTATATTCTTCAATCAGAACGTAATAATCGTAATATTGGAGCGAATACAGGCCGTGCCAGTTCAAAGGTTCCAAAATTCAATTTATTTCAACCGAAAATATACAAATTTTCATGTTCGAATCGAAAAAGCGTATTTATTCATTTGCGTTTTTGAAAGCACTAAAGAGAAATATGATTTATTTATATTTTCTGCTGGTTTAGTTTCTGAATATTTTCGGATATTTTTTGTAAACTGTATTCAAACCGCTGCAGGATGATATGATACCCCAAAAATAAATAACGTTAATGATTTAATACCTCGGCAGTATTCTCACGGAGACTCTTGACCAAGATGTAGAGGTTAGATGCAGAATTAAAGCAGCAAGAACTGCGTTCATTAAAATGAAATTCCTCTTCTGCAATGACAATATCAGCTTAAAACTAAGGCAGAGAATGCTAAAATATTATGTGTGGTCGGTCTTGCTCTATGGATGTGAAACAGGTTAAAGGCTTTTGAAATGTGGCTTCACCGTAGAATGCTCAAGGTCCCATGGACCGACATGATCACCAACACAGAAATTCTCAGGTGGGCTAGAGCAGATAGAGAACTGCTTACATTAATAAAAATCAGGAAAATTTTATATCTGGGTCATATACTTCGAGGGGAGAAGTATCACTTGCTTCTTTTAATATTGAAAGGCAAGATAGAGGGTCGCCGAGGGCCTGGTAGGAGACAAATGTCTTGGCTGCGTAATATACGAGAGTGGACAAGCATTAGAAGTGTGGAGGAGCTATTCCGGGCAGCGCAAGACAGAGAGACAATTTCAAGAGTGATCGCCAACGTCGGGGGGACCTGATACGGCACACAAAGAAGAAGAAGAATGATTTTTACCCTATATCTCAAATCATATCTTTATAAATAATAATTTACAAAGCACGTATCGCAAAGCACTTTAGCTTAGATAATTGCAATAAACTTCTAAAAGATAAATACACGAAACGTAAATCCACAACTTGTTACTAATTGATCCAAACTTCCTACCTAGAAAAGCTTCGTGTTATAATTAATCCCAGTTCAGCAACCCTGGAATCTCTTCCATTCCACTAATTCAAACCCTTGTTGGAAATTCCACAATTAAATCCACAAATAACAGGTATGAATCATCGAAACCACGTCCACAACTTGTGTTTCGCGACAACACGACAACATTAACAGCCATTATATGAAATGTCTACAGCAACCCCTTTGTTCGTGGCGGGCTGGAACGGTATTGTGCGAAATGCGACCCGAACAGATTATGCTTTTTGCTGTTCGTATCGAATTGCGCCTAATGACAATGGGCTTAGATAGATTAAGGGATTACGCCTTTTATAAATACAACTTCAATATGTTGATGAAAAGTTTTGACTACAAACATGAAGTCCAATTTTATTTATTTATACCACGCCCCAGTGGCTTTAACATTAAAATTTTACAATATATTACGTATTTAAGTATATTAGAAATAATAATATAGTAGTAACATTAAACAAAACTAATACAATTTAGATTAGAATTAGTTACGGAATATGTGTATCTTGGTGTTACAGTAGATTGTTTTTTTTTAAATGGGCTAACATATTAAAAAATCTGTAAAAGACTCAGATCAATTGCTGGCAGAATGTACACATTAAATTTTTTCCTATCAATTGAAACACTTAAAATAATTTATATGTCACTGGCAAAATCTATTATAAGATATGGATTAACAATATGGGGAAATACTACTATAACCAATCTGAAACAAGTCCAAGTTGTACAAAACGCAATTGTAAAATTATTAGTCGTGCCTAATATTTTCAAACAGAGACATAATACACCGTTGCTATTTCAGAGTGCCAAAGTTTTACCTGTTAAGGCAATGCTATGGCACTACATTATAATTAATTCAGCATATATTTACCCTGCAGCATAAAGAGAAATTAGAACATAAATACAGCACTAGATTCACGCGCAAGGGCGACGGGTTAATAGTTCCGAAATTTAACAATAAGTACGGACAGAGAACGTTTTGAATACATCATACCGAAGATATTTAATTTATTACCTGACGCTATAAAGCAACGTAATTCTATGAATAAGGTTAAATATATGGTGAAAAATTGGCTATCGGAAAAAAATATTTATATTGATATTGATATGTATGAAAAAATGTTGAATCTGTAGATATAAAATGTAAATTTTAAATTTAAAAAATGTATATGTAACTAAAATATAAGCACCTGTTGACAAGCCAATTCATTTGGCTCAGCAGGGTTTGTTTGTTGATTATATGTGTTATCTATTCTTTTAATAAAAAATAAAAGAATAACAAGACTTGACGTAATACAAAGTGTAATGTATAAAGGCTAGAATGTAGGGATATGGGTACAATTATTTGTGTGTGTTACAAATAATAAAATAAAGATACGATATACTCGCAGGGCATCGAATATTAAAAGGATAAGATTTTTATAAAAAGAAAAAAGTGAAAGTTAATTTTCAGATAGAAGTGTGTTGCTTTTTGAAACTTCCAAAATTGTCAACACCAAATATAACATACTCGTAAGTTCATGTTTATTCGCAAGGCGACGAATTCCAGTAATTGGTTAATAAATGGAGTAATTAGTATTGAAGTGTTTGTTACAATTAAAATTATGTTTAGGTACTACCAGTTTGCCTGGCTGTTAAAGCTAATTAGTTTCAACAATTTATGGTGGTCAAATTTTTATCTAAAATCAGTTATCATACTTCTATCTGATAATTTAAGAAGTCTAGTTTCGGTGCTTAAGTTTTTTTAATTTCGATCGGAATGTTCATTTTAAAATTGATGTGCTAAAGGAATTTTGTGTGCATTTTCTAATGATTGACAATGAATTTTGTAATACGGTGACCATACTATTAAATTATATTTTAATCTGCTACGTACTAACGAGCAATACAGATGTTGTAACGTTGACATATTATACTGTCATCATATTTACTTATCATTTACAGGATAAGGTAGATAAGTGCTAATGTTTTAAATAGACTCGACTTCAATATTTTGAAGACAAATTTTGACTGCAATCATTTTTTTATGTGAATTCGCAAAAAGAGTCCCAATAGCTCCCAACTGTCTGGAGCCAGTGACACTATAGCATCCCCAATTTGGGTGTGTTGTAAGGCTAAAGGAAGTGGGGAGGGGAAGGAGATGTGGAAGAAGAATGAGGGGAAGTACCTAGCTGTTCAGATCGCAAATATACTATGAATATATTGTGAAAATACAACAATTTGATCAAATAAAATTTACTTGCGCTCTCCAAAATTCGAACCCACGACCACCGGATTGTTCGTCATTAGCCTTACCTCTCAACCACGGAGGCCGTCTTATGATGGCGGCAAATGAATGTGTTTCACTCTTAATGCATTTATTCGTTACATAAATTTTACTTATTTTTAACACTACATAAAATTCTTTTGTCTTAATCTTGGTGCTTTATTGTATTGGAGGTTAGCCATCATCAGGGCAATTATCACCTATTTTACCGAAGGGGTGGGAAGAAAGGACAGACCGATGCTTAGTTCACCTTCACGTAATTTTTCATAAAAAATACTTTGTTACTATTAATTCAGACTCTTGAAACGGCCCGACTGAAGTATTTGATACACTTAATCGTTCCAACCAATTTTTCGAAGTACAAAAATTTTACGTGTGAACATAAAAAGTTCTGCGAAATGATGAATCCTGTAACTAAAACAAAAAACCATCAGTATATTTTAAAACAAAGGAAAGGAAAAGGATGGCTGAATTTTACCAAAAATGGCGGCAGAGGTACGAAAGAAGGAAAAAAATATTGAACTAATGTTTAAGAATTTGCCTGTATAAAAATATATATACCTACCTCGATTTTTCACAAGCATTCTTCTAACGAAAGTACTACCACACCTACAGTAAAAGGCAGACAGAATAAACAAAAAGAAAGGACATTAGAAAGGTAACACATTTGGTACTTTTGGTGTCTTCAGTAAAACCAACAAAATGGCGCCACACAAAAACCTGTCACGAATTTGTTAGGTACCTACCCAGAATGATTCTAGTCTCTTTATAGCTGTATGTAACAAACCCCTGCTGATAAAATTGTTTCGGTTCTTAGGGGTGGGTTTCCCTTATCTCTGCACAGCACATTTCATTCCAAATTTCATTGTGGTGTTTACGTGCGTGGAAATAAAAGTATACAACAGTTAGTGAACCTTTTCAAGGTGGGCTTGCGAAAAAAAACCTTCAAAGTAAACTTGTGTGCTTCAGATATATTATTTCAGTTTTTTTATGCTCTTTGTGCTTTATATTATAAGTTTGAGCGGCAAAAAGTTGTCGAAGGATTTTGTAAAAAAATGTCATAAAGTTATTAGTTTCATGGTCTTTTTAAATTGAAGGTTATGTCTGTCTCATTCAATTTTTTTTAAATGGTCTTCTTTATTTTCAAGGCAAACTATGCTTATTTTTTTCATAGAAATTGGAACTATGATTATGAAAATAGCGGATTCTTAGTCTTCAGGGAATACTGCGGAATTACCGAGACATCAGAAAGAGCGTATTATCGCAGGCGGCTCTTTTTTGGGCTTCGTCAAATTAAGTACCAAAAGTCCTTGTAGGTAGTTTTTATGTGCGTGCAACAGAAATGAGAATATGTTAAAAAATTATTAGGTATTAAATTAAATTTGTAGGTATTAAAAAGCACTTAAATTTTTTTAAATTGTAATGGAATCGTTTGGAAAATATCACAGATAATAGAAACAAAGGGAAAATATCGTCAAATTTGTCCACTTGGACGAATACCAATGTTCTAAACATAGTCAATTTTGTCCATTTGAATATTTTTTTGTCAAATGGGACGATTTTAATGTGCAAACGTCAAAAAAAATCATCAAACAGTATTAATACGCTTGCATCTGCGTGGTTGAATTCTAGAACTTCCGTTGAATGTCCGACGCCGCGCCACAAATAGCATCTGTGTTCGTGAAATTTCAAGCAAGGCTACAGTAACTGTAGCTTTGCTTGAAATCGGTTTTGCTTGTAGTTATAATTCGGTTTTTAATCCAACAATCTGCCAAACGATGTCGCTACTTCCTTCAGTAGCTCACGTACGGACGTTTACTCCCTAGGTATAAGTACTGGGATTTATAGGCGGCTATATGCAATATATATTACATATGGTGTCATTGCGTCTCGGTTACTTTGTCAAGGTTACTTTGTCTCGGTGACCAGCTGTCACTGGATCACAGTGGGTCGGAGGAACTGGCTATTTTTGGAACCAGTTCGTATCGGATTTATAAAATGGTCACCAACACTCAAACTGGACAAAGCCAAACTAAAAGCTGCCCGCAGGTCCTAGTGGCAAAAACCTGCGGAGCGGGTTTTTAACTGCTAGTTTGTATTTATTTGTCCAACTACCGAGTTCCCGGCATGCGTTGCGATGCCACTTAAATAAAGAAATTGTTTCTGCCTGCATGACTTTTCCAATTAGTCCGTGTTCTCTTTCTCTTTCCACCTCCCTTTACCTTTACCCTCCGGCGCACCTATCTAAACTAAATGAAATACACTCATTTTTCAAACAATTCGCGCACTACCTTTTGCAAAATGTATACAAATTTCATAACGCCAGGGCTCACCAATATATACAGAAACCTTTGCGGGTGTGCGCACATTAAATCCCCAAAGTTTCATAGCAGTCGGATGAATGGTTTAGGAAAGCATAAGCAGTTCACGGAGATACTTACAAGATACTCGATTCTCGTGCGTGTATCGTATGCGCCGATCGTAAGTACCCCCCGTACGATTTTGCTGGTGCCCGTTCACGGCGCTACGCTGTGGCTGTCGGTTTCCAATCAGTATCACGATACCGACAGTGCTGATCGCGCGCGACGCGTCGCATCATTTGTGTCTGATACTTATTCGTTTGACGTTTGACAGAATGGCGTCGGAACATTAAAGTAATGTTAGATTTGTTCTGGAAGTGGAAAAAATGCATGTTTATACAACTATACTTTACCAGAATACGTAAGAAAGGATTTAGTGGAGAAGGCATGGATTGATGTTGGAAGAAAAAGTGTTATTATGACATCGCTTGACAGCATGTTAACTCCACGGCTGCACGTGAAAAATGATCAAGTTCAGTATATTTCGGATAGCGCCGTATACGGAGACTAGCATTAAAAAGTGGTATATCAGCAGGGTACTTGTGGTTTCGTCACAATTACGTAGATTGTAAGTATCTCCATGAACAGAGGGCCTAAGAGACAAACACACATTAATTTTAATATATTAAGATTTAAAATGCTAAAAATGGTCAATGGCGAATTCTAATGTGTTAAATATCGTCAAATTTGTCAATTTCAATTATAATTAACGACCTCCGTAGTCCAGTGGCTAAGACTCTTGACTCACATTCCGGAGGTCGCGGTATTTAGTATATTTGCGGCATGTTCCAGAGTGGAAGATACTATCAGTATCGCCCTGGTGTAAGACCACCATTCAGAATTGAAACGTTGCTTGAAAATGGCTTTAGCCGTGTTTAGTGACCAGATCTGCATAGCCAGGTACTTCCCAACCTTCCTCTTCCCCACCTCCTTCCCCTCCCCGCTACCTTCAGCCTCACAACATACCCCAATTGGGGATGCCATAGTCTCACTGGCTCCAGACGGGAGCAATTGAGTTTCTTGTGCGGTATTCACTGTAAAAAAAAAAAAAAAAATTTTTTTAAATTGGACAATCAATAGTGCAAAAATCATCAACATCATATATATGGACAGTTCCTTGTCCAAAAACGTTCAATAAACAATTCCATTCTGTAAAACACATATAAATTTGTTGTAGACCACTTTTATTTTATAAACACTCTACCGGTTTCAGAAGCACGCTTCCTTCGTCAGGAGAATATTATAACTGATAATATTATAACTTTATAAAATAAAAGTGGTCTACAACAAATTTATGTGTTTTATTGTAAATTATGGCGAGCCACAAAGTTAATGCTTTTTACAAATTTGTAATTCGATTCACATTTAGAATGGAGGTTTATTGATTCCCACCCCACAGATAAATCAATTTGGATATTTAATAATTCATTCGGCACCTATCAAAGCCTAACGAAGGCTTAAAAGTTGACGAGCCCTGACATTTAGGGCGTAGATCTGACGTGATGTTAATAATTAATACTCCCTCTTGGAGTTAGTATTTTTGGATTCGTCCTTTTGAAATCCTCGACAGGGGTGGTACAGGTGATTTAAATCTCCGCTAATTTATCAGGGGCGCAATCAAAAAGATATATCTTTACCTGTAATTAAATTAATAAATAATTAAATTGTGCATACATTTTAAATAATTAAGTATTAAATTATTTTAATTAAGGCCTTCCTAGTTGGACAGTCAAAGCCTCTATGTACTGTATTCTTTGTAACAAAAACAAACAAACAAATAAATAAATACCGTTTAATGTTTTTGGCGGCGTGGTCCTTGTGAGATATTTATGGTAATGAAGCATTCTTTTTTTTCAATTAGCTTCACACAGAAGTCATGTATGTATGTCATCTTTGGGGATGTTGTGTGGAGGGTATTTTTAGGAAAGGAAGGAGAGGAAGTTCTGGGACGGAAAAGGATATTAGGGGTGTGTAGGAATCTGGGGGTCAGTATGTCCAGAAGTTATGGACGTATGAATCCATCCCTACCACTGCGGTGCAAGGCGATGTTCCGAGAGAGTACGGCTGGAGAAGTCATAGGGACTCCCTCACCTATTCTCTCCCGTTCCGGCCTGTCACGCAGCTGGTGGGCAGACGCATCCGCCGCCATGACCCAAACGCCTCCCAAATTGAAAGCCAATACATTATTTGTTGAGATGGAATCAAAATTATGATAAAAAATGTTTTTTTCATTCGTGTCTTCCAACTTGGCGCAGCCGTAAATAGGTACATTCTGCTTTTTAAAAAAAAATTTATCCCAGAAAAATAAAATAAAATTTTGACTTATTTAACCAGAAATATTTAAAATAAACCAAATACATTTTACATTACATTACAATACAGTATTATTATATTGAGTATTATGTTTATTAGGAATAAAAATGAATATTTTTTTGGATTTACCCAGCCTTTTTTCATGTTTAATATCGTTTGGAAGGCAATTATATAAGTTGCCCCCCTCGTAACTAAGGGATTGCTTAGCATAGTTAGTGTGCAGTAATAAACCTTTCTGGTTCATTACTGGTCTCCTACCGACTCCCTCGAGTTTCTTATTTTTATTTTATCTAGTTTTCACCTTACGTAACATTTGGCAGCCTAAGAAATCAAACTGCATACATTTTTTTAAGTGGCTACTCTCCCGACATGTTTTTTCCAAGGGGAAAAGAAAAATGTTCTGAATAGACATTCCACAGATTTCATGTAAATTCCTTCACAAGGTGGTGAGGTTTTCACGCCAAAGGCTCGACGTTGAAGCTTGACGAGCAGCTACCACAATAAGGCTTTGTTTGGTCTCTTGGAAGAAATTTTGTATTGAATGGTATTGGCGCATTCCGATGACGGCAAAATCACACTATTTGAGAAAAGCTTTGCAAAAGTTACTTACTCCTAAAATATTTGCAGCTATTCTCTTTCTGTGTCCAAAACCTCGTATTGGATGCGGAAAAATACGGAGAACACGTTGCCTTCAAAATAAACTGTTTCATGTACAAGTTCGTGACAAAGGAGGGCACTGTTGTCACTGACTTAACGATAGTAGGTGCGGTTACCAGAAAATATAAATATCTATAAAATACTAGCTGGTACCCGGCATGCGTTGCTATGCCATTTAATAAATAAATTGTTTCTCCCTGCGTGTCCTTTTCCATTCGTCCCGTTCCCCTTCCTCTCCCGCGTCCTCTTCCCCTCTCGCGTTCTCACTCCGCCTCCTCCACTTTCCCTCTCCCTACTCCACTCCCCCCCTTCCCCCGTCCCGCGAACCCCCCCTCCCGAGTTCCCCTCATGCCTCCCGGGTTTCCCTCCCCCTCCCTGGTTCTCCTCGTCCACCCCTCCCGCGAACCCCCTACCCGAGTTTCCCTCCCCCCTCCCGCATTTAGTCACGGTACATTCAGTTTTCAAACAGCTCGCGTGCCAACTGCTGCAATTTTTTAAATACAAATTTCATAATGCCAGAGCTCACCAATAGTTTTATACAAACCTTGTCCTAACAGTAACGAACACAACAAAAAAAGATTTATCGAATTTGGTGCAGTCGTTCGGAAGTTATGCGCGTACATACATTTCGGCGATTCATTTTTATTTATATATATAGAAGATAGAAGATAGAAGATAGAAGATAGAAGATAGAAGATAGAAGATAGAAGATAGAAGATAGAAGATAGAAGATAGAAGATAGAAGATAGAAGATAGAAGATAGAAGATAGAAGATAGAAGATAGAAGATAGAAGATAGAAGATAGAAGATAGAAGATAGAAGATAGAAGATAGAAGATAGAAGATAGAAGATAGAAGATAGAAGATAGAAGATAGAAGATAGAAGATAGAAGATAGAAGATATAGATAGAGATAGATAGATATTATTAACGGTGCCGCCTACTTATTCAGTAGCACTGTAAGTATTATTTTTTTAAAGGTTCCACAGTATTTGTAAATAAGACCGTTTCAGAGTTATAAGATTTCAAATTAATAAAATACTTAGTTTTTACCACTTTTATTGTTTATGAAAACCAACATGTTTCGTGGGCACCGCTCATTTCTTCAGGGTTTACTTACTAATAATAATGGACATAGACATTGGTGTCAATGGTGTCAGGATAAGGGTAAACAATTTACAATATACAATTTGTCATTTAAATGGGTCATTTAAAAACAATTTTTGATTATTAATTATATTCAAATTCGCATTCACACTCTTTCTGATTTCTAAAATTTCTAGTTCCAACTGAATGCCATTGACTTTACAATGTGCTAATTCTATTCCACTATTGAATAGAATTAAATATATTAAACCTTTTTTTTGTTATTTGTTTTTGGGGTGTTATGCCGTGTTGCGCTGCCTCCTCCTTTAGCCAACGTTTCGAACAGCGTTACAGTGTCCATCATCAGGGCAGATGTGAGAATGCAATTTTGATGATGGACTCTTTTTTTGTTATTTGTTTTTGGGGTGTTATGCCGTGTTGCGCTGCCTCCTCCTTTAGCCAACGTTTCGGACAGCGTTACAGTGTCCATCATCAGGGCAGATGTGAGAATGCAATTTTGATGATGTCCATCATCAAAATTGCATTCTCACATCTGCCCTGATGATGGACACTGTAACGCTGTCCGAGACGTTGGCTAAAGGAGGAGGTAAACCTGTTCCCTTTGTAAATTGTTCCCCATTGCCCCTCTTCCCTCTACCCATTCTTATCTTTCCATTGACAGTATTGTCTATGTCTATTATTTATAATTAGTATTAATTAAACCCAGAAGTAGTGAGCGTTGCTCACGAAACATGTTGGTTTTTGTAAACAATAAATCGGTAAAAACTAAGTATTTTATTAATTTAAATTAAAATGGTGCCAGAAAAAATTTTGCTGTGTTTGAAGAAGCAATAAGATTTTTTTTCAACATCAGAATTTATAGTATTTTACCAGGACTCAGTATGACGATGACTCGGGCGGGAAACACCACTTTCACAGCCATTTCAGAAATTGTTTCCAGTAACTATTTAGTTGTTCTCAGTCAAAAAAGAAGAATTATTATTAGTAACTGTGTCCTTTGCAATACGATTATCATCCCTGATACCCCTTCAACAAAAGAAGCACGGTGTCGTATAATGTCAATTGATTGACGTTCACGCTTTTTTGCTGTGGTTCAATTTCAGTGGCGGTTGTTTCCAATATGTTTAAATGTCTTCCAATATTTTTAAAAGAAGCAGACATGTTTTTTGGAATAAATTGTGAAATGGTTTGTGTTTTATTAGATTTGGGAAAACTTTGTCTTGTAAGAAAATCGTTGATTTGCGATATTAATCTAAAGTTGCTTCCGTTGTAAAATTTTTGAGAGAAAACTTCTTTAGCACCGATGTGATTTGAAATGCGATGAAACGAAAAATAGCGACACTAAAAAGAGCCAAACACATACATCTGTTGGCTTTAGCCTGCGAGAGAATGTGGTAGTATAATCGGTCTCCTCTGTGTGCGGTTCTACGTAGCCTATCTCAGCTTTGAGCGATGCTTCGTAGCCTCCCCATTCTTGTTTACTGTAGTTTTAAAAGGTTTCACTTCTACCGCGTGTGGATTGCACTATTTTTTTAATATGTTTATTTTATTATGTATTCATAACCTCGGAAGTGCGTCACTATTTGCACAGTGTAAAGATAGTATATCGCCATCAGGTTAGGTAACGTTGTGAAGCTGGTTAAGGTGGGGATTGTAGGAAGGGATTTATTAATGCGGGCCTTGAAGAGGCTCGGATTATGTGAAGGAATAACAATAGATTAACCAGAATATCAAAATCACAATTGAGAGAAAGGGCTAAAGAACGAAAGATTATTTTAAAATATATTCAGAATCAGAAATCCAAGGATTTCTTATCATCTCATAAACTCCCTCAACCCTGTATGACTAATATCTACTTTCGGAGGTTCCACAGAAGCCTACTTATAATGCTTGCCGGTGGGCAGAGTTAAAAGCCGGGTGGAATTATATTTTTAACCGGATGCCCTCTCGTCCCGCTTCCCGCGTCGCGGCGCCTCGCGGGTCCGTGTCGACGCCTTCGCTAATTTATGGCGCCAAATTAAATTTACGGCATCTGCAAATAATCGCGCCAAAATTACGCGCACAGGGAATTTACTAAGGGCTTTGTCGATTACGCAGAATATTTTTACTCGTGTAAGGTCATAATCTATCGCAGCACTTTAAAGTTCCTAGTCCGGTGACCCTACAGTTGATTATTTAAAAAAAAATAATTTTCAGCATTATTTACTAATTTCAAACCTTAAATTGACTACAAATATAAGTACCTTTAATGATGAGTTGATATGGATATCAAACGAATTTATTTGCAGTGTGGACTTTTATTGTATACTTTACATAATATTATTATGTAATTTCTTATAAAATAAAGCAAATTCATCAAATAAAATTTATTTGGTACGCCGGCATTCGAACCGGTGACCTTCGGATTGCTAGTTGAGAGCCGTGTCTCTCGACCACGAAAGTCATCGAAATGTTTTATATATAGGCTGAAATACAGGGGTTAATTTTTCATAAGTCGTTTAATTTTCTCTTATTTAAACTTTGAATGAAGTAAATCGGATAAACATTCGTTGAACCACGATTGCAGATAACTCGAAAAGCCTATTTTTGCTTGTTACCGGGCTGGTACATTTTCTGGTCTACCTGCTTGGTGCGTACCGCTCCTAACTGCATTTAAAGATCGAATTTAATGCTATAAATTTTGTTATGTATTCTGCACATGTACATGAATAATTTAAGGCAACAATAAAAAAGTCAATTTTTTGGATCGGCTGAATCCCCCCTTAATGACAGTATTTAATTTAAGATGTCTACAGAAATATCTGTGGTCCCATTTAATTTTCAATATAAGTAGATTCCTGTTTTACCATAGTAACCAATTTCCTTCAAATAATAGAGCCATTTCTGTAGATTCCTGTTTTATCATCTCCACCAATTATCTATTGTTTTTTCAATATTAAACTTTCCCTCTTCAAATTTGCAGACTCATGGAACAACGGCTTGTGACCGAAGCGTCCAACTTTTAACTATGGTAAAATAAAAGGATTGAATTAAATATGTGATTGACACACTAAAACAGTGCTGTTTATTTTAACAGACCGTGCGATGTAACAAACGTAAACAAAGGGATTTATTAACATGAACTGCGTTACACTGCGCTCCACATATTTTATTTATGTATTGTGATGTAGGTAGATTCATACCTTTGTGTGAACATCGCACGTGCCGGTAATAACGTACCTTCCATCACCGTGGAACAACATCACAGGTAGATTGTCGAGTGCAGAGGTGCGCAAGTCTTTTCAAGTGAGCTTTTCTTTAAACAGTTTTCCTTGAGGGGAACGCTGCTCAGCTCTTTTCAAACAAAACATATATTATTATTAAAATTCACTTTTACTTTTCTGAATACAAATCATATATGTATTATTAAAATGTATATCAGGATTAATAAATGGCTTTTCCAATAACATTATTTTACCAATTATGTCCTCTGCGTGCAAACTGCGTTTAAATTTCAAGTGACCTACCAGGTGGGGATGGTTCTGAACATTTTCTGTCTGGAGTTTAGGTACAAACACATATTTATCTCGTATCTTCATTTTTATTTTAGGCGGTGATCGAAGATTGGATTGAGTCACCGAACCGATACAAAATTGAATTTTTCAGCCTTTCTTGGAAGATTTGGGTTTGTTTAGGGATAAAAAAATATTCATATTTATATTAAATATGTACGGGCGCAAACAATTAATTTACCTTAATGTTTTAAAGCGTAACGTGCAAAAAGTATTAAAAACCTAAAATAATTTTATGGTCGCCATCTGTGAATGCGTAGATTAAAACGTACGTGACGTTTAACCTTAAGTTGTTATAATGATTTATTTCGTCTGAACTTAGAAGTTAGATTGTAGAAATATTTTATAAATTTGTGAAACATGTGAGGTGATTTTTCAACGGCGCCATACAAATCATCAAAAAACCAGATTTAAATGTCCGGGTTAAATTTTCCCCACAGGAAAAACTAAACCCTTTCACACACTTCCCAAATGATCATCTAGTGAATCCACGCTATGCAATTGCACTATATAAGTATTACAAAATAATTCAAGAACAACATGTCAACCTACCAGATACCAAATGGGGAAAAAAATTCACCTACTCCAGATATTTTCATACCAGAGGGTTCGGCTCTGTGGAATTCCTAATTGAACCTATAAATCCTACTGATCCCTCAATATAAATATTTACAAAATCTTTTGTAATCCTACATGTATTTAAAATGACTGATTTTTGCATTTTTATACATAAATTCTTTGACAAATCTAATATGCTTAAATTTTGAATCAGAGACCTGGGTATGATGCCAGTAGCCGAAATGGTATTATTATTATTATTAGGATTATAATTTAGATTTTAGGCCAAAATATTTAACCAAACAGATTTTTTTTAAATCAAAGCATGTAACAAATATTTAATGTATAATGGATATGTGCTGCTTTATTTATTTACTTTTTAAATTAGAAAACATTGATAGTTAAAAAAATCAAATTTTCATGATTATAAAGGCAAGTTTAGCAATTACATATTTGTTTTTCATGAAAAATAATGTTTCGCTCTATTTACGATGTAAATATTATGAAATATTTAATAAAAATGTTAAAAGGCATTTTGACGTGCGTAAAGTCAAATTCCAATCGACCGATTTAAGTACATTATTAACACAAATTTGTTGAACATAAATTAGAATGTCTTCCCAAAGAAATACCTTTTTTATGTTGTTTAGTTTTTTCATTAAATTAAATCAGTTGGTAAGGCAAGATTATTTTTATAATAATTATAATTAATTCAAAAAAAAGTCAAATATTGCCTCTAAAATCACGCAAAATTGAAATATTTAATGACATCATAATTTAAAATAAAAATTATTCAAGTAGAATGTATTTGTACCACATATTTGGTATACATTTTGATTAAAAACATAATTTTTCTGATTAGTTGGGTATTTCGGCCATAAATCGAAGTTTAAGTTTGCCGTGAAAAAGGCCGCGCAGCCTTTCCTCAAGGGCCACCTCATATTCTTGTTAACCAACACATTTCATTGCATTAGTTGAAATTTGATGTAGAGCTTTTCGCCTGCGTAAATATTCCATGGTATGTAAGAAAGTTACGTAACTTAGCAATACATAACTTAGCAATAGTGAAATGTCTTAACGATTAAATAATTTTGGATTGGATAGAGAAGAACAAAGACACAATTTGGGTTTTCTCAAACTATTTCGTAAAAGGCGATAAAACGCTTTTTCCAAATACATTTTTTAAGGATGTCTAGAATCAATTGCTAATATCCAATCAAGTTTCCTCTTGGGATAAGAAAAACCTCGTTAATATTTCAAAGAGCCGATCACGTCTGATTTTGTCTAAAAGGGATCGAAATTAAGATTTGCTTCAACGGAAACAATCTTTCGAACAGACAATTGTACAGTACATATTATAGTTAACACTTAATTACTCGCACAAAGAACATTACATAACTGCTCGCATGGGGTCACAGATGACCCCAAATAGTATGAGCAGTTTTTAATATATATTGAAATATATAAGTAAATGAAACTATTTTATTATTAAGGTGCTTTGTTTATTCTGTAATATCTATAAGTAATAACATGAATTACTAACTAATGTATCTTTGAATATCTTAATATAGCTGCCTACATATCTTGTTATTAGGCAGGTATATTGAAATATCATATATATTTATAGCTGTAAGTAAAACTATCTAATATTACTATGTGATCTATTCTAATGTTTCCTTAAAAATATAAATGTATTTACAAATATTTTCTTAGATATTATATTTAGAATATTTAAATTGTTAGAACCTGCAGACAAGCTGCCATATGACAGCTTTGTGGGTCTACTCAAATTTTTTTTTACAAAATGTATTCTGAAATTTAATAAAAAAAAAAAAATTATACAAAAACAAGTTAAACTAAAATAATTAACGATTTGTACTTAGGTATACTGAGATCATAGTTAATACTCGTATTTTTTAGAAACTTTCCGAATCACTCTTGTTACACTGTTGTAAGTATATTTCAGAGTGATCATTGCACATAAATCTTGTATATTTTTGCATTTTGTTAGTACTTTGTTATCGCATTTACCTCTTCCAAAAAAGAAACGTAATTACTCGCACGGGGTCACCGTTTAAGAGCGCAGCGACGCATCCTTCCACTCTCGTGACTTGGTCGCTACTAAAATACAAACTTAGATGCGCGTTATGAAGCTAGCGAGGTCGCGGGGGGAATCGGGCCGCGCCAAGTGCTTCATTTTTTAATCCGAAAATGCTTTGACCCCATGCGAGTAATTAAGGGTTAAGTACAATTTTTCGTATTAAAGGTAAGGAGATACTATAGAGAAATCAATAAATTATGTCCTCCACATATACTTACCTACCTTATACATTTTAAAAAGTTTTTGAAGTGAAAACTTCTTTAGCACCGTTGTGATTTGAAACTCAATGAGACGGAAGCGAGCGACACTAAAAAGAGACAAACACATACATCTGTAGCCTATTAGCCTGCAAGAGAATGAGATAGCAATAACATTTTTTTTGTATTTCACTCGGTTCTAATATAATACAATGAATTTAAGGTCTTACGCAAGCCTCCTTTAGTCTAGTGATATTGGTAAAAAGCGCCTGATGAACATCAGCGGCCAGACATTCAGTGGACTAAGGATCGAATCTTACGAAATCAAAAAAATGTTTAATTTAATTTTTGTAAAGTCAAACCACTCCAAAATGATCACACAATTAAAAGAAAGCTACATCTACGACTCCGAAGAAGAAAACACAAATACTAATAAGATGACAAAATGTACCTATGGGAAAAGGTGCGCTGGAATTCGATGACAAAAATATAAAAAAAATCATCCTTCACGTTGATAAAAAAAATGCTGTGTAGTCTCCCCGTTCTTGTGAACTTTAATTTTCTGAATTGTTTCACTTCTACCGCGGGGAATTGCACACTGATTTTTTTAAAAAGACATCATTTTATTTAACTACGTAACAGAAAGCTTTAACAAGAGCTTACAAATGTTAGTATTAAAATGTTATATTTTGTTTTAGTTAGAAGCCAACTTGAGTATAATACTCTCGTTTGGAACCCACGTTGCAAAATTCTTGTACAAGCTGTTGATGGAATACACAGTAAATTCTATGTTTTCTAAGTTTTAACGGTATTTCACCAATTTTGTTGAGCAATACGATAGATACATAAATGAAATGTAATATTTAATACAGACCATCAACCAAAGGATAAAGAACCACCACTTGCGTGCCTCTGAACTAATTAATGTTTAGACAGTGTATTGTCATTTCCGTGCATAGACAGGCTTTTCATGGCAAAACCAGCAACCGCTCCACGGATTCTAATGTAAATGTTTCGCACCAAATTAAAAGTGGAATGAAAGGTGAAATGGCCTGGGAAAATTTATAATGTGTGGTTCTTTTATAAATAGATTTTGTATTTCCATTTAATTTATTAATTGGATGGTTTTCAATCAAAATATTATAATTACAAAATTAATTTTCAAATCAATAACAATATTATTTCTCTGTAATTGTGGGCTTCACATCAAGCGGTTAATTAATTATCTGTTATAAATTTGTGGTTTTAATTATTGTTTTAATGTGAACTCATTTCTCTTATCGCAAACTGATACCAATAACTACCGGTCATTTTATTTTTTTTTTAAGTGTAACTTCTTTAGCCCCGCCGTGAATTGGAATGGATAATACGGGAATGACGCATTACTGCACCTGCGAAGCATTAAACTGCGCTCATTGGCCGCTTTGATTATAATGACACTTTTCAAGGCTCCTCTTGGTTGAGATATGAAACGGAAATGACGCCAGGTCTGCGCTCATTGGCCGCTTTGATTTCACTTTTTTGATTGAGATTGTTTTAGTAAAGTTTCGCTTCTACCGCGTGTAAACTGTATTCGATTTCTTTTTTGCTATATGAATATTGCATTGATATTCTGCTGAATCTGCCACCTTTGTTCGAAGCCAGTGGATCTATGGCATGTCTAGTTGAGTAATTGTTAGGTTGATATGAGTAAGTAAAGGAGAGAAGTAGAGAAGAGAATGGTTGAGCAGTATCTGTCTTTTCAGATCTGGTCAAAAACACGGTTAAAGACGTTTCAAGCAACGATTCGATTCTGAGGGGACGTCTTTCGCAAGGGCGATGCTAAGAGTACTTTCCATTCTGAAAAGTTCATTCATAATATTTCGTTTTGTAGTGTATCTAAAAGCTCCCTGCTTACTCACATAGATGGCAGTACTAAGAACTGTCCTAAGACTCCGCTAGATGGCAGCTAGCTTAGTACAGGATTTAGGCAACAGATGGTCCAACAGCTCAGTCTTCAGCAGATCTTTCACCTAGATTCCGATTAGCCAGTTCCTAGATAGGTCGACTATCGTAGTCAAACTGTATACGCGAATATCAATAAATCAGATTAATACGAAAAGAACATTATTCTACCCAGTGAGTTGGAGGATTGTTGGTGAAACACCACATATATTAATTCAAATCAATATTTACGTTTTAATAAAATCAATTGTGGCGACACATCATTATTATCTTCGCCATCAAAAGAACATACGAGAAACATCTCCTAATATTCGCGCCCATCGGCAAACCTACTTGCCTGGGTACCTTCGTACCTATACTGGCCGCGATGTACTTTCTCGCCTCCCGTGCCAGCCCGACGATAATTCTATCGCCCCCGCCTAGAAAGGTCTCGAGACAGCACCGTACAATATCTGTACGGCGCCGAATATTCTCGTCAACTGCCGAAGTGGCTCGTATTACCTACCGCGAGGTAGTTACTCTACCGCGGCTATATAAGCAGCCGATCGCTCGCCCGCTGCAGTTCAGTCTCACATTAATCGTCGGTCAACATCCAACATTTAATAAGTGCTCCTGCATGGTATCGCTACGCTCCAGGGCAGCTTCCTCGAGGTCCATCACCACGTCTCAGCTACAAGGCCCATCGTGTCTTCAGCTCCTGAGATCAGCTTCATCCCGCGACTTACAAGGCTTGCGTCACCTTCAGCCAAGGGATCAGCTCACCCCTTCATGGCACCCCGAAGCCTCACCGTGCTTCGCTGCCATGGAAACACGCTCCGCCTCGCCAGGACTACCTGCTGGTGGCTCAGCTCACCGAGCCACTCACCGTTCACCTCCGCGATTCAAAGCGTCGAGCAACGGCCTGGAAGATATGTCATCTGCACCGCCATGGTGTCGAGCAACGCGCTGACCTTCACCACACCATCTTCATCACTCCGTACGCCTGCAGCATCATCTACGGCACTCCGCATTACATCAAGTTACCGCTCACCGACCATCTGCTACGTAGCCCAATAAACGACTGACTCACTACTTCGACATGACGACGTTCATTTCTGTCTCCCGCTCCCTCACAATTTAATGCCAAATTATTTTATTTTTTAGGTTTTAAAAAGAAAGACACACATTGAAAAGACAATATTTTAAAATCTCCTACTGCCACCACAGTATGAGGAAGATATTACTCTAGTGTTGACGGAGGACTCAGCCAATCGAAATATCGAACACGCAACGCCTGGGTGGGACCCAAACGCGAATCCAACTCAGCCGCTTACCGCTAATTGCTCCTTATAAATGTACAAAAATGTAAATGTACACGTACTGATTTTACAAAATTTTGAACGGTATAGTGGATTCATCGTACGAGTATTTATCTATTTGAAAGGATTGCATTTAATTGCGCTGAACGCCACACATTATGAATTTAAATTCATTACTTAATAGGACGTATCTGCCAAACATTTAACAACATTTGCGATACAAACATTGTAGATACTATTTTTTACTGTTCTTATTAATTTTTTCTTTGGCCTATTATTAAACGTAAACAAGTCAGAAAAACCATAAATACGATATGGGTGTCAAATTCGCCAAAGGGGGCTCTTCACAGTTTTAAAAAGCAAGTAAATTTCTCTCCAAGAATTGAAAAACCTGTTTTGAAATACCCCAGTTTTAAGCAAACTATTTTGAATTGTTTGCTTAAATCTAGGATAGATTGGGGTAAGATTGGGTTTAAAAACAAGCTTTTCACTTGAGAATGTAGAAATTTCAGCAAAAATTATTAAAATGTGACATTTTTACATACGTATTTAGACATGTGCAAAAACCAAAATTTATTATCTCAAAATAACAGATTTGGACTTATTGCACTTTAAAACAGGGCCGTGGATCTGTTTCATTGTTTATTTAAAATATATATATTGTAGTACCTACCTACAAACATCTACCAAATATCGATGAGTACCTGTGAATGATTTGTTCGTATAATAGATAATATTAATAGATCTTAATTTGTTTGTCGTACATTCATTTCATAATTTAATTACCATATATATAGTTGTTGGATTCCTAAACATAATAATAATTATTAATATTATTAAAAAAAGAAAGACAAATATTCTCGGGTTACGAATAACCCGACTATATTTGAAAATCTCCTACTACAACAGCAATAAGCGGAAATGTTGATTGCGTCATGTTGGAGGACTTAGCCAGCCGAGGAATCGAACATGCGACGCCCGTGTGGGACCCAAAAGCGATGCCAACGCAGCCACTGACCGGTCAATAATAAAATGAATACATCACTTGCATGCGTGGATTCGAATCCGCGATTTAGCCACCAATGTACATATTTTCAAGCAGTACAGAATGTTTGTCGTTATTTTTTCTTTAATTAAAGCATTTTTTATTTAAATTTCACGCTTGGCCAACTTCACCGTTTCATTGATATGCAATCCATTCCGGTGTTTTATAATATCGGTTTGTCAATAAACAAATACTCCATGTGTCCGATCAAAACATTCACACAATATGTTCCAACCGTACAAACTACAAAACAATCATTTAATGTGTCGATTGGTCATGGCTTTCACATCCATTCATACTGGAATACTGGTATTCATCCCAAAATAATTGTCTTTTTGAAACTGTAAATTTGCTGTGCATTTCCATTGAGCGCTTTTGTTGTACACTGACGTAATATTTTTTTTTCGGAATGGAATCCTCACAACTGATCTGCGCCTTCCCCAGCGATACGTGTACGCCTGAGGTTTGGCTGGGCGAACTCGGCGTCCTTCCGCCCTGCCTCAGGCAACTTGACGCTTCCATCCTGAAGGTCTTCGGGTACGTTCCCCTACTTCCCACTTACTATCGTCAAGGCACAACCGAGAAACCGGCTAAAGGGCGCGGACGTTGAGATTCATTCACGGCAGACCGACCACCATACCCATTCTGGCTGGTACTTCCAGATGATGAGAGAGGTATCTCACCCGACACAAGCGTTCTTCATATCACAATGCTTGTTTTCATTATCTTTTCTTGCAGATGCTTGCAACATACCTACGCCATTACCCTGCGAGCAGCGGCCTTTTATGTTTTTCTGTTATCTTTTTTAATTAGTTTATCCCTGACTTGCTTTATATTATTAGCATTTGTATAATATGTAAGCACTTGCATACTGCTTCCTAACACCGTATGCAGGGACACTGGAGGTCTAGATTCGTTCAAACTTAAATGTAAATTCGTTCTTAAAAAATTAGAGTCCTTACGAGAGCCTTGAAGGAGTAACCATCTGTTACTTATACCAGGGCGGGTAAGTGGTGGATAGCCTCCACTGAGCGCTTTTTTTATTTATTACCGTGACGATCCACGATAACGGTTCCATGACGACATAAAAAGGCAATAAACATACATTACTTATCACAATAATGCTACAGCTCTTTCAAAAGTTGACATACACAATGTACGTAGGTCTGTTTCCTCCAAACGAATAAAAGATGTGGCGACACATCATTATTATCTTCGCCATCAAAAGAACATACGAGAAACATCTCCTAATATTCGCGCCCATCGGCAAACCTACTTGCCTAGGTACCTTCGTACCTATACTGGTCGCGATGTACTTTCTCGTCTGCCGTGCCAGCTGGACGATAATAATATCGCCCCCGCCTAGAAAGGTCTCGAGACAGCACCGTACAATATCTGTATGGCGCCGAATATTCTCGTCAACTGCCGAAGTGGCTCGTATTACCTACCGCGAGGTAGTTACTCTACCGCGGCTATATAAGCAGCCGATCGCTCGCCCGCTGCAGTTCAGTCTCACATTAATTGTCGGTCAACATCCAACATGTAATAAGTGCTCCTGCATGGTATCGCTACGCTCCAGGGCAGCTTCCTAGAGGTCCATCACCACGTCTCAGCTCTAAGGCCCACCGTGTCTTCAGCTCCAGAGATCAGCCCCATCCCGCGACTTACAAGGCTTGCGTCACCTTCAGTCCAAGGGATCAGCTCACCACTTCATGGCACCCCGAAGCCTCACCGTGCTTCGCTGCCATGGAAACACGCTCCGCCTCGCCAGGACTACCTGCTGGTGGCTCAGCTCACCGAGCCACACACCGTTCACCTCCGCGACTTAAAGCGTCGAGCAACGGCCTGGAAGATAGGTCATCTCCACCGCCATGGTGTCGAGCAACTCGCTGACCTTTACCGCACCATCTCCATCACACCGCACGCCTGCAGCATCTCATCTACGGCACTCCGCATTACATCAAGTTACCGCTCACCGACCATCTGCTACGTAGCCCAATAAACGACTGACTCACCACTTCGACATGACGCCTTTCATTTCTGTCTCCCGCTCCCTCAAAGTAATAATTTGCTTGGATCTGTCTCACATACCGCACCATGAAGTCTCCGTAGACCCTACAATATTTACGTACCGTGACGATCATTTTCAAAGTATGGAATATAGTAACAAGGTTAATGTTGAAGTATGAGTGAACTCCAAAAATTCAAAAACGTCAAATGTCAATGCGCCGATGGTTTTGCTTGCTGAGAATTCATATTTCGATACGATACGATACGATACGATGGTACAATCGTATTGTATCTTATCGAAAGATGTTCTTCCAATGAGAAAGATTAATTATTCTCCGTATCAGCTTTTTTGAATAATAAATCAATATCAAAATTTGCTTTAATTTATACCCACATTCAAAAATGATGAAAGGCGTGATTATTAAACTATTAAAATTATGTACTTTTGTAATTATTTTTGATCATACGTATTTATAATTTTTCAATAATGTCTAAGCAAAATAAGAATGTAAAAAAATCTAAAACATATTAGTTCGTAAGACCGTAAATAAATAGACAACTTAAGTATTTTCGTCACAAAACACGTGTGTGGTTCTTTTTTTAAATGATTTTATTTAAACTAAAATTAAAATTCTGAAACATAACTTTCGCAGATAATTTATTGATTTATTTTACTGCATGATTATATGATTTATTTGAAATGTGTGTTGTATAATATAAAATTTTGTTTGAAAATTTAACAAATCTGCCAATGACCTACGGTAAAACCTTATTGTACTAAAAATAAACATATTTTCTCAAAATTTAAGACGTGGATTTACTAAATAAAAGAACAGTCTTTCGAAATCAATTTATAATTTTTGTGGAAAAAAGTCAATACGTCTAAAATTTGATTTAAATATGATATATTTCCGGTTTTCCCTGTTAAGAAAATGTGAATGATGTTATCGTCAAAAACCATAATCTTGCCTTCATGATATTAAGATGAAAATTTACTTCTTAGCTGAGACTTACGCTGATGAAATGGTAATTATTTATACTTGAATAATTTTCCTGAAATTTCTAATAAAAGCAAACATATTCTAATTTATAATAAAGCTTCGAGAATGTTAATTTGTTCCAACGCCAATCGGAAAGTTAGTTTTAATCGTGTTTTAACGAAATTGGGGTTCGGTTATGTAGGAATTAGGTCCGATCGACGAGCAAAATGGTATTTCAAATTATTACCCTAATAAAACAATTAAAATAAAATTAGTTTGAAATTTTTGTGGGAGTACTAAAAACTAGTAGAAATTAATACAAGGTGGCGCAAAATTAATCACCCTATCGGAAGATGTTATAACTTTTGCAAATGGCGTCGTACATCAATCATATTTGACATTTGTGAACTAGACAGCTGTAGAATACAAAAAGACAAGTAATAGAGCGCTATACTCCGCAAGAGCGTGGAATAATTGTGTTGATTTAAGCTTTAACGGTTTTAGCGATTTTGTGTCGAAAGTCATCATCAGCGACGAGGCGCATTTCCACTTAAACGGTTACGTCAATAAGCAAAATCTTCGTTTCTGGGGCACTGAAAATCCTAGTGTGATTCACGAAGAGCCATTACATCCACTCAAAGCGACTGTGTGGTGCGGCGTTGACGCGGGAGGAGTGATTGGGCCGTATTTTTTGAGGACTTCTTACTTCCGGAATTGGATGAGCGGGGCTTGGTGAACATGTGGTTTCAACAAGACAGTGCAACCGTACACACAGCACGAGCAACGATGGATATTGTGAAGGAAGCGGTTCCTGGTCGCGTAAACTCTCGTTTTGGCGATTTGGTATGGCCAGCAAGATTGCCCGATTTAAACATTCCAGACTTCTTTATTTGGGGCAATTTGAAGTCGCGGGTTCATGCCAACAAGCCTCAGACAATCGCAGCCCAGGAGAATATTCGACAGGAATGCGAACAGTTATCACCGCGGAAAGTCATGGAAAATGCGATAAAACGGGCACAAATGTGTATCAACACTGGCGGCAGCCACTTGACGGATATCATCTTTTCCACTTAACAGAAGAAATTGTAAAAGTCCAAATAAAGATTTCTATTACTAAAATCATTTTTTTTTATTTAGTAAAAAAGTTATTCAAAAACAAAATTGGATGATTAATTTTGCGCCACCCTGCCAGTTATGATTATGTTAAAACTAAGAATTTCAAGATTTGCATAACGTCGAGTTTCTAAGCTAAATCTATTTGTTGCCTCAAGTAATTCCATATGGTGCATGAATCTCGGATAAGTTCCATGCTTCCGCATATAGAGATACCTAAGGAATTATTTCTCGATTTGTTCCAGCATATTAATATATTTAGTTTGGTTCAGAGTCACATCACTACCATACTCCAGCCTACTTCTAATGACGCCATCGAACGTGGCTATCATTGCATCTGGGTCATCAAATTGCTTACATATTCTGATGATGAAACCCAGGAGTTTGTAGCATGCTGGAGTGAGCCATGACATGTGATTCGAGAATGTCTCCTAGGAGCGGGTATATGTCATAGTTACATATTTTTTTTATATTGAATTCTAAATTTTTTCTCTGACCATTCTGCAATAGCATCAACTTCATCAACTTCGTGCATTTTAAGCAGTCCTGGTAACAGATTATTTCCATCAAAAGTTTGAGGTCATATGCAAATAGAAGAAATTTGCAATATTTTACACATACTTGGATGTCGTCTAAAGTATAAGGAACAAGGTTTGACCCTTGGGGAATACCTGATAACGCCAGGAATTGTTTAGATTCATGTCCATTTATTATTACATATTGACTTCTGAATTTTAAATAGATAAGTGTTTGTTGATCGAAACCAAGTTGGTAGTAAAAACATTTGGTAGTAAAATATCATGATTAACTGAATCAAAAGCCTTGGCGAAATCCTTTTACACTACGTCTGTTTGGTGTCTCGAGTCCAGTCCGACGGCCGATCTCAAAAATGTTAACAAATTTGAAACCGTGGATTTTCTTGGCATGAAACCGTGTTTGTTTTTTGATAATGGAGAATATCGATATTATTTTCTATAATTTTGTATAAATACTGTTTCGGCCATTTAAAAAATTACACATATTATTTTAGGAGCTTAAAAACTTAAAGTGTTGAGAAATATTTAATGAAACGATAGAAATGAGCTTAAGCTAAGTTACCAATATTGGTTCAGCGTCCATAAGCATCAATGAGGATAAGCTAGGTGAAAATGATTATACCAGGGATAAGTCAGTTAAAAATTCATTATACTTGTTTGGGTTTAAGGTTAAATTAGTCCATGAAATTTTAGCATGGAATCTTCAACTTGTTTTATGATCCACGAAATTTAACGTTGGAAAACGATTTATTTTAGATCTTAATCAAACAATTTAAAATTTTCTTCCACTTTTTAATGATTGACCGGATCGGCTTCAAAATGTTATGGATATTTTTAGACAAGCATATATTTTTCTGTAAACTACGTTATTCATACATTTTTGAGTGTCAGGGGTTGGTGATTATTTTTGTTGTGATTGTACGTACGCCTCCAGTTCAACGCGCAACAGTGTTCCGAACAAGAACGCGTGTGATGAATGGTTGAAATGAACATAAATTAAAGTTTGACACACCTGGTACCCAAAAATGCTTAAATATCGTAGTTTTAGTAATTAATGTACCAGCATTAGGCTGACCTTAACAGATTAAAACCGGTCTAGTTTACAATATGGATAGAGAAACAAAGTTAGAAAATTATAAAAATGAGTGCTTTTATTATTACCGTTATGATCCATGTTTACGGTACCGTGAGGGCAAAAAAGAGCGACAAACATACGTTCCTTATTGCTATAATGCTGCAGCTCTTTCCTACACATTAAATAATGGTGAGACAAAAGGTGAGACACACAAAATACGTGTGACTGTTTCCTCCAAAGTATTACTTTTTTTCTTTGCTGGAAACAGATCCGGCTCAGCCACGGTGATGGGAATTGCGTTTCATTTTCTTTATGCATTTGAAGGAGATTATGATAATGATCGTTTCCTTTGGGGGGGTGCAGACAATGACGTTACATATTATTAGACGAGGGGTAGAAATCTCAAAGTGGGAAGCCAACAACAAGACAATTGTAGAGTACTCGATTTCTAGTACTTTAGTACTAAACTGCCACGCGTCAAGTAAGGTCGTGTCCTACCAGTAAGTAAATTGCATTAAAAAGCGCCAAAATTCCCTCCTGGGTGATGAGAAAATATTTCCATGACACGGTAAACAATAGTAAAAGCGAAGGAATAACATTTCATTCGTAAATACATGCAAATTACTTATTATTATCGATTATATAAATAATACAATTGCTTTCCGCCCAAAGATTTTATGCGTCATTAGAAAACTCAAGGCCTACTAAAGTACAGGTCTGGATGCGCAACAGCCATATTACTAAGTCGATGCAGTCCCTAAGTAAAATTTACTTTTTATAATAATAATTTAATAATTCTTTAGTTACTTGCTTGCGGTAAAACAACATACAAATCAGCAGAAACAACAAAATACAATAACAATCAACGCCATTTGCAAACTATCGTTGTTCATTATAGCTTGAAAATTTGACACCTCAAAATCCGAATGGTGCCCAGGCCTCCTACTTTAGTCGGCCTTGAGACAGTATTTGACGGAACTTTTGAATTTTGAATACGAAAAAGCCGCCCGCGTTCTATCTTTTGTTTCGTCCATATGCACATATTCTTTTAAGCGTCTATCTTTATCATACATTAATAACTTTTGAATTAAGAAATTATTGAAAATCGCTGAAAACAGAAGAGGGTTGATTAATTGCCACATTATATCTTGAGTTTGTGAGACTATGGCAAGGCCATTTATTTTATATAACGTCTTTGGGTGCAGACATAATGTTCACCGTTTGTCTCATTTTCAACTGTTAGTTGTCAGAAAGAGCTGCAGCATTATATGTTTAAAGGTGAAAATTTTATTTAATAAATGAAGCAATGTTACTTTGTTTGAACCACTTATATATTTGAGTAAAGTCGACCGGTTTCGGAACGACCATTCCTTCTTCAGGGCAAACGTATACTGATTTGACAGTTACAAAATAGTGGATGGGAACAATGTATTATTATGGTAGGGGAGGAGCCGTTGCTAGGTATTAATGAAGAGTGGGTGGGTAGGGGAACATATCCATGATTGGGCTGTAAGACAATATTTTTTGTTTGTTGATAATAATAGATTCATTATTTTTAAGGGATTTTCTTTATTTCCAAGGCTTCTAAGTTATCTAAGCCTTTTCCTTTATGATTAATATGAAGAATATTTATCCCCGTATTTTTTTCAAAACTATGGTTATTTTCAAAAATATGGTTAGCGAACTCAGAAAAATTATTATTTTTAGGACACCTTAAATGTTCTTTGACTATGATTTCAAAATTACGATTTGTTTTTCACTCTGAGGAAAAAATCTAAATTCCATTGAGATTAGGTCTCTTATACTCTCACAGTATTTACATAAAAATATAACAAAATAAATATTATATAAATTCATAGTTTTGAGAAAAAAATTGAATGCCTCGAATTTTTGCACGGAAGGACGGTTCCATACATTTTTCGCTTAGTAAGAACCGATTGTAGTTACACGTCGTATTTAAATTACCTTACCAAAAGTAATTTAATACTCTGAATTCTTTTCAAACTATTCTGTCACATACGAGAAGTTTATCGCTTCCTAAAAGCCTACCAATTTTTCTTTTGATAAGAATGGAGCCTCACGAGTGGGAAAAAAATACGTAAAGTGGAATTTTTAACGGAAAGTAGAGCATTTTCGTTAGCGAAAATGTTTTAGGTACGTTTTATTCGAAGGCAGTAAATAACCAGTTTAATTCCATGACAATTACAGACTTTATTTTTTTTATTTTATTTTATCCCTTGTCCAATTCTATGCGGATGAAAAATGGCTTAAAGTTAACCGCGTGCAGATGGTAAAATAAAATAAAATTCGTTTTAATAACTTGAAATTTCTTCGTCAGCTTAATATTGTAATCATTTTTTTGCACGTACAGTAGTCGAGACCGTTGTGTAAAATTTCTAAATGTTGTTCTTACAATCTCTTTCACGACCAGCGATATCTGTTAATTCTACGTAATATGGTTGGTCAATTTTTATTTAAATGCTTCCATGAATTCAGCTAAATAGCGGATATTACTGATTGTACATGTACCTATGTGTGTCCTTTGCACTCACCCTCCACTTATTAGAATCATGTCAATTTTTTTTTTTTTACAGTGAATACCGCACAAGAATCTCAACTGCTCCCGTCTGGAGCCAGTGAGACTATGGCATCCCCAATTGGGGTATGTTGTGAGGCTGAAGGTAGCGGGGAGGGGAAGGAGGTGGGGAAGAGGAAGGTTGGGAAGTACCTGGCTATTCAGATCTGGTCACTTAACACGGCTAAAGCCATTTTCAAGCAACGTTTCAATTCTGAATGGTAGTCTTACACCAGGGCGATACTGATAGTATCTTCCACTCTGGAACATGCCGCAAATATACTATATATTATTTTAAATGAATTAAATGTGAAATAACACAAATTAATTGCATTCGATCAAAGATATTGATATTTATATAATTTGGCAGCCACCTCTGGTCTGAGCTCCAAAATACCTAAAAAAAACCCTTGATTCTGTGCAGAAACGGGCGGTCCGTTTGATAGATTCTCCCATCTTAACAGATGGACTGCAATCTTTAGAGCACAGGCGTCAGGTGGGAATGCTGTCCTTGTTCTACCGGTATTACAATGGAAGGTGCTCCGAGGAACTAGCGTCATTGATCCCCTCGGCACCGGTGCATAGTCCGGAAATACGCCAAACACGCGCCCAACATTTGTACACGGTTGATATTAGTCACATGAGAACGGGTCGTTTCTATGACTCGTTCTTGAGTTCAACGGCTCGGCTGTGGAACGATTTGCCGGCCTCTGTGTTTCCTCCCTCCTACAACATGGGTCTCTTCAAGACCCGTGTTCACTCCTTCCTTTCCTCAAAAAGACCCTCCACACAGCATCTTCAAAGATGACATAGGCCCTGAGGGAAGTTATTTTCCTAAGGGACTCCTGTGTGGAGTTAATGTAAAAAAAAAAAAATTGAGATACAAAAGCGGATGTAAAACCCAGTAAAAACTGCGGATAGCACATCTCTTATATTTCAATATCTTTACATTCGATCTTCCGAGAAATGTGCAAAAAAATATGTTGGTTGGAATTGATTGCGAAAATTATGCGACCGTGCGTCTGTCAGTTCTCAAGCAATAAATCAAAAACCCCATCGAGAGTCCTCAATCTAATAACAAGAAAATTCTAATTTCACAAAATATATTATAGTGGGTGAGTTGGTATCGCGTTTGGTTTCCACCCAGGCGTCCCGTGTTCGATTCCTCGGCTGGCTAATCACGATACAAGCAACATTTTCCGCTTACTGTGGTGGTAGTAGCAGATTTGCAAATATTGTCGGGTTAGCCCGAAAATTTTTGTCTTTCTTTTATAGAAAAAAAGCTTATGTATTTACGTGGATGATTTTTTTTCTTTTTTGTATGTATATCCAAATCACAAACATGGAAAGCTGAAAACTTCATTTTAATAGTATTAAATCTGTGATAATTCTTCTTGTAAGCGTAATGAGTAAGATCAAGAAAGGAATGCTCCGATGGTTTGGGCATGTAGAGCGAATGAACGAGGAAAGGAGTATAAGAAGAATATATGACGCAAATGTGAATCGTAGAAGAAGTCATGGACGCCCAAGAAAGACATGGCACGACCAAGTGAATCAGATACTTGAGTCGGGCCATGTCAAGAGTCAGAATAATAGAAGAGCATGTACGAGACGATCTATGAATGTGAACGAGGCAAGGAGTGTGTGCCAAGACCGAGTTGTTTGGCGGTCCGTCCTCTCTGCCTAACCCTGCGGGGAAACGGCGTGACGGTTAGTTAGTTACTTAGTTAATTCTTCTTGCTGAAAGTTTCAAATATAATAATACCTAATACATAATAATACTCAGTACTAACCTTGTGAAATACCATCATGAGTTTTGCCGTATTTGGTGACCAGATCGAATAATAATATTCGTGTTAGTCTTCACCCTCCCCAGTCCTTTCAGCCTCACAACATTCCTAATTTGGAGATGACACAGCTCCAAGTGCTCCAAGCTGTTTAATTCTTAAATTCCTGCAAAGTTTTCCGATCTTCCTCAACAAAAGTTTAAAATTAAATTACAATTGCTAAAATACCACGGATAGCTATTTAAAGTTCAGACAATTAAATAAATATAGACCCATCAGTAGAAGTTAACGAGCAGTTAACAAGAATAGCATTGAAATGCATTTATCTTTATCTTCCCAGAGATAGCTTCGGCCTTAAGTGTTTTCGATCACGGAATGAAAGCTTTGCGAAATGTTCAACACTTTGGTATCCAGTGTAATTAAGTGGTGAAACTATCTTTAGACAAATTCAAGGTTTAAATGTATGTTTGACAAGCAAATATCAGTGGAAAAAAGTCGAACGAGAACATACTTGAAATAAAAATATGTTATGTGAGTAATTAATTATAAATGAAATGTTATATTCCTCGTAAAGTGAAAAATACCTGAACAATATTGGAATGAAATCATTTTTTAGACCATAATAACGAATAAAAAAAAATGATTGGAATAAATGAACCTTCATGCTGATTCCAGACTCACGGCGAGAACAAGCGCTTATCCACACTCTCATTTTTCTCACTCGTGATCTGTTTCCCATCCGGTATGGACGACATTACAGACGATATTCAAAATGCTGCAGGTTTGGCTCTGTGCGATAAATTGCAACTCTTGTTGATTGTTCCACATTTTTAACACAAGGAAACAAAATTTTCGAAACAAAAACAAAAATATAACGCACGTCTACTCTCAACCGCCCACTAAACAATACTGAGACAAAACGTGAGTGTAGTAGCCTACTCGCTTCTCGCCCGAGAAATCCTTTGAAGCGGCCAAATTTACCGACAGTGATCCGAGAACAGCCGAGCCCGAGAAAGAGAATGCGAGAAACTCATCACATTCACGCTTCTCGGGTGTTCTCGGGGCTTCTCGCCGTGAGTCTGGAGCCGCTATTAGATTTAAAATCGACTGAATATGGCACATAATTTTTGTCTTCAACACTGTATTCACCAAAAACTGTGGAGAGTGATTGATTTGATATTATTTTTTCGAAGTTCGGACATAATTATTTAATATTTAAGCAATAATTTCTTAAAAAAAAATATTTTCCCACATCTATCTATCTATCTATATATCTATCTTCTATATCTATATATTATTTTTATGAATAAAAATGAATCGCTGAAATGTGTGTACGCGCATAACTTCCGAACGACTGCACCAAATTGGATAATTCTTTTTTTGTGTGTTCGTTATTGTCAGGACAAGGTTTCTAGACAACTACTGGTGAGCTCTGGCATTATTAAATTTGTTTAAAAAATTGCAGTAGGTGGCATGCGAGCTGTTTGAAAACTGAATGTACAGGGACTGAATGGAATGTGAGAGGGGGAGGGGAACTCGGGTAAGGGGTTCGCGGGAGGGGAGGGGGAGGGGAATGCGGGAGGGGGAGGGAAATCTGGGAGGGGGGAGGGGAAATGGGGAGGGGGGTTTGCGGGACGAGGAAAGAGGGGGAGAGAGAAGGTTGAGGAATCCAAGTGGGAACGCGAGAGAGAAAGGGGACGCGAGAGAGGAAGGGGAGGCAGAAGGGGAACGGGACGAATGGGAAAGGACACGTAGGGAGAATCAATGCATTTATTAAATGGCATAGCAACGCATGCCGGAGACCAGCTAGTTATACAATATAATAACAACAAAACCGTTCTTAAGCACGAGATTTTGATTTAAGCAGTTTTTTAGGTCTGATATTTAACTTTTTTCTGGGCCTATAAAAAGACTATTGCATCTTAAATATTTCTAAGTGATCAAATTTTAAAACCAACAACACACAATTTTGCATTACTTCGTGGTGCTTCGCCATAAATACTGTATTATTCACATTCAAACACTATTAGTTTTGTGGGGCTACTTCTCAATAGCAATAGGTCCTTGATGCAAAGTAGCTTATTATGATTTTACGTGTTTACCAAAATTATGGTGAAGAAACACGACCTGTCTATACTAACGGCTAATTGAATCTGAGCGGTAAGATAGCGAGAATCACTCTCGACGGCCACTACCCGGACACCTCTATCAGCAATTGATAGAAGCTCGCAGCTGGCACCTGTCGGCATACAATAGAAGCTCTTTCAATACGTTACAAAATTCTTCTTCTTCTTGGTGTGCCCTATCAAGTCCCCCCGACGTTGGCGATTACTCTGGAAAATGTCTCTCTGTCTTGTGCTGCCGGGATACCTCCTCCAACTTTCTAATGCCGGTCCACTCTCGTACATTTCGCAGCCAAGACATTTGTCTCCTACCAGGGCCTCGGCGACCCTCTATCTTGCCTTTCAATATTAATTGGAACAAGTGATACTTCTCCCCTCGAAGTATGTAATCCAGATACGAAATCTTCCTGACCTTTATCAATTTAATTAAATCGTCTACGAGAAACATTAACACCATCATATGTACATCAATATGGATTCGTCCCAGGTAAGTCCACGGAGCACGCCATTATGACTGCGCTTGACTGGGTGAAGGTCTGCACAAAGAGGTACGTAATCGGTATCTTCTTAGATATAACTGGTGCCTTCGATAATGCATGGTGGGAGATGATTTTAACTAAATTAAAGAATCGTAATTGTCCAAGAAAACTTTTTCAAATATCTTGTGATTATTTTAAAGATAGAAAAATTATAATTTCTTTTGGTGATTGTATCATTGAAAGAGATGTGGACATGGGTTGTCCCCAAGGTTCTCCCCTTGCACCGGATTTCTGGAATATTTTATTCGATGACTCCTCCAGGTTACCCTTACCTGAAGGCACTATTGCGATTGATTACGCAGACGACAAATTGTATTTGGTCTCTGGGGACAGTAGAAAAGAAGTTGAAAATAAAGCTGAAGAAGGTTTGAAAATGATTCTTAACTGGGGAAAGGAAAACAGACTGACTTTTGCTCCCCATAAGACCGTGGGTCTCCTTATGAAAGGCTCCCTCAGTAGAGGTAGAAACCCTTTCATAAAAATGGGAGATACTGCAATCCGTTTTGTAGAGAGTACTAAATATTTAGGCGTTACATTAGACAGATCGTCCTCGTTCTTGACTCACGTTAAAAGCGTTTCTAGTAAGGCCCAGGCTCTCTTCTTAAAACTGAGAAGAATCTCAACTGCTGAATGGGGTTTACGTTTCCCTGCGCTCCGTCTATTATACAGATGCGTTTATGTGACACAAGTCTCATATGGTGCCTGTGTATGGGAACATCGACTCGGTAATTCACTTATTCATTCAGCGCTTAAGAGGGGCCAGCGAATCCCCTTACTGGCGCTTTCAGGAGCCTACAGAACAGTTTCATCGGATGCTTTGCCAATTTTGGCTGGCATTTTGCCAATTGATTTAGAAATTAGGGAAGTTTTGACAAAGAAGTGTCTGAAAAGAGGAAGACCTGTAAACCACCTTGGTATTGAATTAATACCTGGTGGAGCAGTGCCTCTCCCTGAACTTCTAAAGATGATGAGAATAAAAACGCTGAGTGAATGGCAGATAAGATGGGATAGATCGAATATGGGAAGATGGACCTTCTCCTTCTTTCCATCAGTTAAAATCAGAATGGAAGGGGCATATCTTTTAATGGACCACCATATCACCCAATTGCTTTCTGGGCATGGGGAGTTTAGAGGTAGACTTCACAGACTGGCTCTATCATCCCATCCCAATTGCGCTTGTGGTGATACCGACCAAACAGCCGAGCACATTTTGTGGCACTGTGAGATTTTGACGGATGCTCGAGACGAAATGATTGATGGTTTACAAGTTATTACGAGACCTGCTTGGAATACAGATCTCGTCTCGAATAAGGTGAACTTTGAGTGCCTGAGGAAATTCACGAAAGTTTGGGTTGAGAGATGGCCTGTTCTTAGAGTCGCTGAGTAGCTGTAAAACAACTTAGGTACCAGGTGTATTTTGCTTCTGAATTCACGGACACTCTTCATGATTCCTTTACATTTACCGCTTGGATTTAATTGTTATGATTTATGTGTTTTGCGTTTCTGTAATATGTTATTTCTTTTATTTTATTAACATTTATTTTATTATATATTAGGATTTATATGTTATATTTTACATTTGCGTTATTATATTATTTTGTTCACTATGTTTTAAAAAAATGTATATAATTGCCTTGCGATTTGTTTTGTTAATAATTATTATACTACTGTTAATTTATGCCATGTTCCTTGTTTTGTTTTGTTTTGTTTGTCTTTAACTGTTTCAATGTTTTACTGGATGAACTAAACTCCAATTTTTTTTTTCTCCCCTATCCCCATACGGGGGTGTGCTGGACCTCGTCCCTGCTTCATCTTTAGTTACATTACTAATTTTGCAGATCCTTCTCAAATCTATCTGCGCCTCCCCCAATGACATGTGCAGGCTTGAGGCTTGATCCGACGACCTTGACTATCCTTTGTCCTGCCTCTGACTACCCAACGCTGAAATTTCTTTTAGTCTTCGGGTATTTTACCCCAAATATTCAGCTAACATTCTTTGAGGCTTCACTGAGTGGTTGGCTAAGGGACACGGAAGCTAAGTGTAGTTTATGATCAGACCGAAAGCCATTCACATTTTTTGTTGGTACTTGCCAATTGATTTGAGATTTATTGTATTACTTATGTTCTCTATTTTATGCAGGTGCTTGCGGGTTTTTACAGATGCAATGCCGCCTCATGGAGCCTCATGAATGAGTTTTTCTTTTGCCCTGTTTAATTATCTTTGTCTTACTAACCTATTTTTTGCATTTTGTTTTTCCTGTTAAGCACTTGCATACTGCTTACTAACAACGTATGCATGGACACTGGAGGTCTAGATTCGTTCAAAATAAATAAATGTAGCTTCGTTTAATAAAAAAAATTAGAATCTTGCGAGAGCCTTGAAGGAGTAACCATCAGTTACTTATACCAAGGCGGGTAAGAGGTGGATTACCTCCACTGACCTTTATCAATGTAATTTTATCAATTTTAACAACTATTTAATGGAAATAATCTGTTACTATGACTGCTTAAAAATGCAATCTGACCTTGATGCTATTGCAGAATGGTCAGTCAAAAACAAATTAGAATTTAATATAAAAAAATGTGTAACTATGACATATACCCGCTCCCAGAAGCCCATAGTTTTTTTAATACAACATTAAAGGGAAAACATTATGCCGAGTCAATAGCTTTAAAGATCTCGGTATCGTCTTTGATCCCAAACTGACATTCTCGGATCATATATCACGGCTCACTTCAGCATGCTACAAACTCCTGGGTTTCATCATCAGAATATGTAAGCAATTTGATGACCCAGATGCAATGATAGCCATGTTTGATGGAGTCATAAGAAGTAAGCTGGAGTATGCCAGTGGTGTGTGGACTCCGCACCAAGCGAAATATATTAATATGCTGGAACAAATTCAGAAAAAGTTCCTTAGGTATGTCTATATGCGGATGCATGGAACGTACCCGAGATTCATGCACCATATGGAATTACTTGAGGCAACAAATAGATTTAGCTTGGAAACTAGACGTTATGCAAATCTTGCTTAACATAATCCATAATCGTATTGATAGCCCATTCCTCTTGGATTGTTATGGCTTATACGTGCCTGAAAATTTCAGCCGTAGTCGTCGACACGACTTGTTCAAAATACCATACGGCAGAACAGATATTCTAACAAGAGGAATGGTGCTGTTGAACGAAATATCGGAAACACTAGATATATATAACTCTTCTTTAGATAGCCTTAAGATTTTTTTGTATAATAATCATCTTCCTAGGTGTTAAGACTGTCAAAATGAGAAAATTGTACAGTAATTGGATAAAAATCTGTTGTACAATATAAAAATAAATAAAATAAAAAAAATAAAAAAATTAAAATTAAAATTAAAAAAAATAAATAAAAAAAACTATTCCAAATAAAAATTGTTAATCATGGATCATTACAGGCTTAACAAAATTCCACTGCACAAAAATTTCAAGTCTGACCAACCGAAATTTTGAACTTGAAAAATCGCAGAAATCCAAATTAGCGTCACGGCATGCTGCTGAGGAGTGGGTAGTTGGGAACCTAATAAATTAAATAAAAATCCACCAAGGCCTTCAAGCGTTAATCAGTTAACACGCGATTTATTCGCATTAATTAGAAGCGTGGAATAAATCACGGCCTCTTCTGGGGGGATAAGAATTAGCCCGTAATTAATCCCAGGGGCTCGGGGTCGAAAAAAGACCCAGAATGATTCTCTAGCTCTAGAAGCAAACCATGATAGCAAGCGGTTACATAATTCAGTTGCTTATCGGATGGTGCGTAATGAACTTGTACGAAACTTTTCCGCTGTCTGTTAAACGGAAAACGTGCTAAATAAAAATAATTATTTGTAATTAAGAGAAAAAAGTAAAACGTATTTTGGATGGAAAATTAAGTCCTTCCATCACGTAATGTTTATTTATTCATAATTTATTACATAACGATTAATTATTACACAATTAAAATATTATTAAAAATCACAAAGTTTGGTTACTTAGCAGGGCTGCCCGGGTTCCTACCCACCCCTCATATCTTTTTTCCTTCTCAGAACTTCCTATCTTTCCTTTGATGATTTTAGTCCTGAGGGTAATTATTTTCCTCAGGGCTTCCTGTGTGGAGCTAATGTAAAAAAAAATGTTCACAAAATCGTAAAAAACAAATTCTCATGGATCAATCTATTTGTTAAAGCCCGATATTTCGAATTTCTTTCGATTAATAATATATTTTCCCTTTTCACTACAATTTTGTAGTTCTTAAAAAATGATGTTATTTTTAAAGTCAATATCTACACATTTGCTGAGCCGAAACGGAAACAGCGTATTATTAAGTGCTACTTTTTGACATTTGCCGAGAGATTTTTACGTTATTTTAAACGAGTCGTGTTTTATTAAATATTTATTATTTTTCGCTTATCTTTCTTTCAAACCATTTATTTCTTGTTTTTAAAGCTTACAACGGAGCCAAGAATAATGTCTGTGGCAGCAGCCGGGCGATAATCAGGCAGCGGCACGTTTTTGATTTTTATAGGTAGATATATATCGTTTTGTTTCGAAGTGGAAAAAATGTTGCACACCTTAAGGCTCTGCAACCGGGCCCGAAAAGAAGAAGATGGAGAGATACGAAATTACGAATGTTAGAGGAGAGCGCTAACATTTACAGCGACAAAATCGATGCGAAAATGTTTAAAATAGAGCAAAAATCTCGCGGGCATTGTCTTCAACAGCATTTAAAGAAACACTTTGAATTTTTTTCATACATATAACTTGTAAAATAACTGAAACAAACGTGTTTATAATAATTTTTGAAGCATACTTTGCGATTTTTTTCTATTGAGGGAATTTTATTTAATTTGCATTTTGCCGCGCGCTTTAAAACTTACCGTGTTTAAGGGAGGTATGTAAGAAATCGATAGAAATTCTGGTTGCGGACCCTTAAAGATGAGATATGGAAAAAGCAAGTAGGTAGGCACCTATGAAACTAAATTTAGGAAAGTAGCAACGAAAAGAAGGAAAAAATCTAAGGGAGGGAGGCCTTAAAGAAAATAATTCCTTCAGGGCCTATGTAATCTTTGGGGATTCTTTGTGGAGGTTTTTCTAAGGAAAGGAAGTTCTGGAAAGGAAAGGGGTTTAAGGGGTGGGTATGTAGGTCATGTTGTAGAAGAGAGAAAACACAGAGGCCGTCAAATCATTTCACAGTCGAACTATTGAACTCACTAACGAGCCTTAGAAGCGACCCGTTCTCATGTGGCAAATGTCAACCGTGTACATATGTTGGGCGTGCGTTTGGCGTGTTTTCCAACCATACACCGGTGCCGAAAGGATCAATGATGCTAGCTCCTGCGAGCATTTTACATTGTACTACCGGAAGAACAAGGACAGCATACCTACTTGACGCCTGTGCTTTGAATATAGCAATCCGTTTATTAAAATAGAAGAAAATATCAAACCGACCGCCCGTTTCTGCACAGAGGGGCTTTTCGTAAAATTTTCATGGAAATAAATCATGTAATAAAATATAATGTCACATAAGTGAAAGGTTTTCGAGTTAATTGCAACTAATTAGTAAAATATTTATAATGCCAATTGTTTTGATTCGTTTATTGTAGCTTCAAATATATTTGGCTGAATAGACACCACGAACACCAATTGAATGGAATGCAATTGACTGCATTTAATTCAATCAAGTAAATCAATAATGTGTATAGTTCATTGTTTGAACAATTAAATCAAAGAGCTATGGCCGATTAGACAAGAAGCCGAGTGCATTGAGAAGTGTTGTATCAATATTGATTGATTACTAATTAACATTAGTAATTGTAATAGATTACTAATTAATATAGAAATTGATTAAGTTACTTGAAATGTTCTGGTCTGCTGGATGCAGGGTAAAGATTGCCCTGATGATATTAAATAAAAGATAGAAGATGATTTGATTACCACCGTGACAGCGGTAACTACCTTTTTTTACATTAACTCCACACAGGAGGCCCAGAAGAAAATAATTTCCTCAGGGTATTTGTCATCTGAGATGCCGCCGTGTGGAGAGTCTTTTTAAATTGCAGTTCTTCAATCAACATTCTACTAATTTTGGATATCATTCTCCTTTATCCAGAATGTCTAGACTTCTTGTCAACGCAAATCAAAGCATTGAATTTTTTGGTGTAAGCCTAAATAACTTTTGGCATTCTACACGAAATGTGATTTTTTATTGCGTTTTAAATCCATCTTCAAGCTACTTGAAGTTATCTTCTGTGTATACTTATATATTATACGTATATTGTTAATGTTCTTCATTCATACGTACTCTCCTTTCATTGTCATCTCCTTTTTTATTCGTGTTAATGTTATATTTTTAATGGACTATTTGTCCGTAAATTAATAAATAAATAAATGAGTCGTTCAATTTCTATATCCGCTATATCAACTTTCAATGATTTGGAGAAAAACTATCACATCTGTAGCGTAAATAAAAAAATGCTTTTTATATTTTTATATAATGAATTGGAATAATATACATTCTAAAAGTTTTAATTTTTCAATGTATGCCTAGAAATATTCAAGTAATTTGGGTAAATGAAATGGATATAGCGGATTTTGATACTCACTTCGTGATTTATATGGAATATAGAGGCTTTTGAAACTCAACTGACCTAAGGTGCATGTTTCTACACCCGCCATCTTGGTAAAATAACTGCTCGTGAGTGGTTGAATATCGATATAACGGGTTTCGATAGTGACGACCTCCGTAGTCCAGTGGCTAAGACTCTTGACTCACATTCCGGAGGTCGCGGGTTCGAACCCGGCATGCGCAAATAAATTTTATTTGATTAATTTGTGTTATTTCACAATTAATTCATTTAAAATAATATATAGTATATTTGCGGCATGTTCCAGAGTGGAAGATACTATTAGTATCGCCCTGGTGTAAGACCACCATTCAGAATTGAACGTTGCTTGAAAATGGCTTTAGCCGTGTTTAGTGACCAGATCTGAATAGCCAGGTACTTCCCAACCTTCCTCTTCCTTACCTCCTTCCCCTCCCCACTACCTTCAGCCTCACAACATACCCCAATTGGGGATGCCATAGTCTCATTGGCTCCAGACGGGAGCAGTTGAGATTCTTGTGCGGTATTCACTGTAAAAAAAAAAAACTTCTCGAATGATTTAGCGGGTTTTGCTTCTCACTCGCAGTTTTAACATGATTTTTGTTCGTGATAAAGGAGGTTTTGAAACTCAATTTTAGATTAGTCTTGTTTCTCGCAAAAATGTGAACAAGGTGTCATACTCAGATCATTTTGTCAAAAAATCGGATATAGCGGGTACTGAAAATATGTGACTGAAATAAAGGAGAGGAAGGAATGAACATTGATCGAGAAGACCTGCAACATGGGTAGGAAGAAGATAACACAGAGGCCGGCAAATTGTTTCGCAGCCGAGCTATTGAATTCAAAAACGAGTCGTAAATACGCTCCGTTCTCATGTGATAAATGTCAACCATGTACATTATGTTGGGCGCGTGTTTTGCTTGTATCCCGACTATGCACCGGTACAAAGGGGATCAATTACGCTAATTCGTCGGAGCATCTTCCATTGAATTACCGGTAGGACAATGATAGCATTCCCATCCGACGACTGTGCTCTAAAAATTGCAATCGGTTTGTTAAGAGTGGAGAATCTATTTTCCCGTTTCTGCACAGAGTCGAGGGTTTTTCAGGTATTTTGGGGCTCCAGACCAGGGGTGGCTGCTAATTCAACCGTGAGGTGCACTTGCGATTTGTACAGGATTAACAGTCGTGATAGATAATAGAAACAAGTGAGATAATGATTATTATGGATAGTCTGACGCCGCACGCACCGTGGGAAAGGGCAACATCGGTGAAAATCGTGGGAAAGCCAACAGCGTTCACCTGTACTACTTCAAATCTTTTATCTGGTTCCATGCCAACTCAGAATGAAACCAACTCAGAAACACCTCAGAAAGTTCATTAAAAGTCATGAAAAAATAATTTTAAAATAGCCTGTAACCCTAACCTAATTTAACCTATTTAACCATTTTTTATCATCACTCTTAATGACCTTTCTGAGGTGCTTCTGAGTTGGTTTCATTCTGAGTTGGCCGGTCACCCATTATCTATAGCAGTATCTATTTGCAACGACGCGACGTTCTTAGACACACCAAACGCATAATTCATGTAAAATGAATTATTATTTATTTTATCTACCGTGACCTCTGCTCACAAAACCAATGATCTTACCGCTTCCCCATAGAGGACGTCTAAACGTCGTCATGGTGAAATAAAGTATACTCGGCATTAAATTTATCGTTGTAGTTACATAAGCAACAAGACTGATTAATCACGTTTATGAGATACTTAGATTTAAGCATCGAGATTCTTTGTCGCTAATTAATTATTTTGGTGGGATATCATTATTTTTATTTTCATCGTAAATCACCCCCTTGGCACGGGTTGACGCGTGACGCCACGCGGTGACTGTCACGCAACGCTTGGTTATCGTGTTGCCACGCGGACACGCCACTTCTAGTCATGGCGCTTCCCTAATGACTTAATTATATTTAATAATAGGTAAACACAAACATTTCTCTTGTAGTTTTTTCTAGGACCTAGTAGACCAACAATTGAAAAAATATTACTAGCAATCCTGCCCGTTTTTGTTCTTCATTAGATATGATTTTATTAGATTACAAAGCCATTTTTTCCATTGAAAAATATAAATGTATATAGGTAAATATATATATTTTTTTTTATAATTATTTATTTACAAAAAGATACATAAATTATAATATATTTTATACAATAATTAATTACATAATACATGTATTTGATGTACCCCCATAAATAAGCAGGGCTTGTGTGTATGGGGGGGTGTTATTATATTGGTTCAATTTATTATTTTTTATTCAGGTCCAAATTTTCAGTATAAGCTTTAAGCAGGGTTTTAAATTTTTTGATGTTACTGTTCATGTTTCTGATTTTTTCAGGTAGTGAATTAAAAAATTTAACTCCGAGATATTTAGGATTTAACTGTCCTATTGTTTTTTTACATTTTGGAATAGGAAGAGAAGATTTCTGATTATTTTTGAAGGGTGCAACTTTATTTTGAATATTATCTTTATAAATTTGTAATGTTGCGTGGTAAAAGTATAACGCACTTAATTTTCTGACCTTAAATTGCTTGAATAACAGTTCTGATGAATATGAGTAGGGTTTTTTTTAAATTGTTTTTATTATTAGTTTTTGTGATATGTAAATTGTTTGTGTTTGATTTGTATATGTACCGCCCCATCCTATAATGCCGTATTGTATAATTGATTGACAGAAAGCAAAGTATGTGGTTCTAAGTAATTTTTCGTTTAAAATATCTCTTAAGCATCTAAATATATATGTTAGTTTCCTTATTCTGTTGTTCAGAATATTTATTTGTAGGGACCATTTTAAACGCTGATCTATTATTATGCCTAGGTACTTAATATCGGTCTTGCTTTCTATGTTTGTATATAATATATTGCATTTGTGGTTTTCTGTATTTGTCACAGAGTGGATTATTATGTTTAATTCTTTAGGTGTTTCTTGTTTTTTAATGGAAAATGGTAAATAATAGGTTTTTTTAGAATTTAAAGTCAACAGGTTTTTATCAATCCATAATTTTAGTGCATTGATATCTGTGTTTGCCATTTTATTTAATTCAGACCATGTGTTGCCATATGGAACAAGCTTGCAGTTAAATTGGTACTTCTTAGCTCTTTATCTCAAGAACGACCACCAATTTATCCGAGGCAGAAAATTGTGCTGATTTCTTGACGCATCGAATGTTTCGAATGTTTAGCTGCTTTACATAATCATATTTACTAGCAGTTAAAAACCCGCTCCGCAGGTTTTTGATGCTAGGCCCTGCGGCGGCTTTTAGTTTGGCTTCGCCCGGTTTGAGTGTTTGTGACCATTTTATAAATCAGATAGGAACTGGTTCCCAAAATAGCCAGTTCCTCGGATCCACTGACTTCTAGTCACCGTAGCTAGACAAAGTGATAGTGGCAAAGTAACAGTAACTTAGTAACAGTGACAAAGTAACAGTGACAAAGTAACCGTGACAAAGTAACAGTGATGAAGTAGCTGTGACAAAGTAACCGTAACAAATCAACCGTGACAAAGTAACCGTGACAAAGTAACCGTGACAAAGTAACCGTGACTAAACTGAGACACTCAATGACGTTATATGTAATTTATAACAACTTCATCGTCAAGTATTGCCATCAATCTTTCCAAATCCGTAAGGACACTTGAAGTATATAAATCCGTAACACTTATACCTGGAGGGGGAACATTAATTTGTGAACCGAATTATAACAGTAGCTTTGTGTGAAATTCCACGTACACGGATGTTATTTGCGGCGCGGCCGTTAAGCGTGGCGTCCAACATGCACTTGTGGCTGGGTTCTGAAATTCAACCACGCAGATGCTAGCCTATTAATACTGTTTGATGATGATGATGATTGATGATGATGATGCTTAAAATAATCAAATTTATAATTCATTTAATTTTATTGCTCGATAGAAATGAAACTTCATTATATCAAGTTAAAATCGCTTAAGACGCCACAAACTCCTATTCAATTACCCGCATTTGTGGCGATGTAAGGCACATTAAGAATAAACACATCTTTGGCTTTCGGCCTCCTCTTAAGACGATGTTTCGAACAGCCTTTCAGCGACATTCAACAAAACACATGTTTAGGCTCAGAATATCCTCGGTTTTCTGAACAAAACTATAAAAAATGAATAATTGATTAATTACCAATACAAAGGAATGATTATTTTATACTGAACGCACTAAAATAATATAATATGTGTAGTTCACTATCATTCAAAGCAGTAAAGATATAAGATTTTGGTTGATTCAATGGTTAACGATTCGAACAGAATTGCTGCGTCCTTCACCAGTTCAGAATTTCCTGGTACCGATTATTACTGGAGAATTGAGCTTACAGTACTAGGAAATAACCAAATCCTATGGAGGTTGCTTAATTACACGGGCTCAGATTGAAATTCAAAAGCTCCCCATTAACATTAATAGGGACGACGGGTTAACACTTATTGGTGCCTACATTTTGGGTTATTTCCAAGAAGTGACCGGAAAAGCTCTCATTAATTAAAACCGACTGTTATTCTGGTACATGATTAAACGCACAATTTTCCAGGCTTTCAACAACAGCTGTTTTGAATAGGGTGGAGTAACGGTTCACTTTGTGCATTGGTAATAGGGTGTAAATCTAAAACTGTAATCTAATATACAATACGTATATCAGTATTATATATTATCGTGAATGTATCGTCTATACCTTTACTATTATAGTGAACTTTAACTGCTACTAGCCTAATGTTCAACAATGCTGCCAAGGATAGCAGAACAGTATCCCCCTTGAGAATCTCGAGGACGATGTAGCATGCGAACACGAACACCTCGGCACAGGTTCTCCTAGTGAGGTGTTCACAATTCCATACAGTTACTTATTGTAAGCAGGGGTGGTGCGGATATTCGCATCCGCATCCGCAAATGCGTCCGCATTAATTGCGGAATGAATGCGGATGTGGACAAAGTGGCGCGTGCCTCGCGTGTGTTGCTATCTTCGTTCGCTAACTGACCAATAGGAAGACACACGTTGGTGACAAGATCCTGCAGGTTTTGTTTGTTTTGGACTAGTTTAGTTTAACAAATACTCTAATTGATTCCCGTTGTGAATCAATTAGAGTATTTGTTTACTGTGTTTATCCAAGTTTTTTGCGTGGTTGATGAATATTTCAATGTAAATAAAAATGTCGCCGTCAATAAAAAGAAGTATCTGGACTTACTTTATATCAGACAAAAATGTCCCGGAGAAGTCCGAGTGTAAAATATGTAATAAAAGTTACTGGCGGAAGGGACATACTACTACTACTTTGAAAAATCACCTTAAATCAATGCACCCAGCGGAGTTTAGTTTGTTCGAAAACGCACATAATGAAAACCAGTTGAAGAAAAACGAAGATGATGTATCGGATATACAATCTTATTTTATGAACATAGTTACGGTTGGAAACGATAAATATTATTTATTTTTTAATTGACTGGGCTACATTTTTTTTCTAAAAATTGATTTAATTTTAGGGGGAATCTAGTCTAGAAACCCGATTATCGCACTTTAAAAAAAACATTAATATTTTATCCATACAATTTTTAAAATATATTTATTTATATCTTAAGATTTCACAAAAAATAGTTCAAAAAAATATACCTAGGTATACGTAGCTAGGGGGGGAAAAGATCGTTTCGTCACGATTTCAACCCTTTTGATCATCAGTACAAGTGTCATTATGGTAGGAAGCAGGGGTGTTACGGATATTCGCATCCGCATCCGCAAATGCGGATTATTCGCATTAATTCAGTCATTTGCATCCGCAACAACCCTGATTGTAAGGGACGTCTAGTCTCTAGATAGGGCAACAGTCAGTCCGTAGGTAGCTTCTACGTCCTGTGTGGTGGACATGCTCGTCCAGTGAGTGCCTGGGTTCGAATTTCCCGTGAACTGCTATGTTCGGGGAATCCAGAGAGGAGAAGATGAGGGAGTTCAGGGGTAGCAAAGTAAAGCCAAGATCAATGTGAAGATTCGGAGAGAGGTAATAAGTAGAGGTAAAGGCAAGGAACGGGCGGGAGAGGAATATAATATATGCTGCACAAATATAAACTTCCCCGCATTGTCATTCAGCACAGTGAAAATAGAAAACGAAGATGGCCGTAGCTAAACATCTTTGTCTTCGATTTCCCGGGCAATCCGTCCGGTACATTTATAATCAATATTTTTTTGTGTTTTCGGTACCAAATCATCATCTATGTAAACAGCAATCATCTATAAACTAATAAAATTTTATTAAAATAGGATTTATTTAACTGTTTTGGAATTTTTTATTTCCGTTAGTGAACTAAAACCAGATCTATATATATGATTTCCATTGCTTTGATGATGCACAATGTAAGGCTGTTCGAAACGTTGACTGAAGAAGGTGTGGGTAGCAAAACACGGCTAAGAAAACTACTTTAAGATTGTCATTCTTGAAATTAATATTTTGGGTGGAAGCTAAGTGTAGTTTATGGTCAGACCGAAAGCCATTCACATTTTTTGTTGGTACTTGCCAATTGATTTGAGATTTATTGTATTTCTTATGTTCTCTATTTTATACAGGTGCTTGCAGGTTTTTTACAGATGCAATTCCGCGTCATGGAGTCTCATGAATGAGTTTTTCTTTTGCCCCGTTTTATTTATCTTTGTCTTACTAACCTATTTTTTTGCATTTTGTTTATCCTGTTAAGCAATTGCATACTCCTTACTAACAACGTATGCATGGACACTGGAGGTCTAAATTCGTTCAAAATAAATAAATGTAGCTTCATTTAATCAAAAAAATTAGAATCTTGCGAGAGCCTTGAAGGAGTAACCATCAGTTACTTATACCAGGGCGGGTAAGAGGTGGATTACCTCCACTGTTGGGTGGGAATATTAGAGTGAATTCAACAATTATTCTATTCAATTCTTGAGACCCGGTAGTAAGCCCTCAAAAAGAAGAAGGGGAGATATGCAAATTTGAACGTTAGAGGGAGCGGGCTAATATTAAAAACGATAATATCTGAACGAAAATTGTGAAAATCTATATAAACAAAAATTAATCAAAATGAATAACTTCCGAACGACTTTACCTATTTTATTGCATTCAAACTTTGGGGATTTGATGTGTGCATGTCCGCGAAGGTTTCTGTATATACTGGTGAGCTCTGGCATTATGAAATTTGCATAAAAAATTGCAATAGATGGCACGCGAGCTGTTTGAAAACTGAATGTACCGGGACCGAATGAATGGATTGCGGAAAGGGGGAAGGGAAACCGGAAGGGTGGAGAGGAACTCGGGAGGGGGAGATTCTGCGCACTGATTCGCTGTTCTCATGCGCCGTACATTGTTCGCTGTACGCACGTCGGGTCTTTTAAAATCATCCGGAATATTTTTTTGTACTTTATTTCTGCAAATGTTAATTACTTTTACGTTTAAAGAATTCTTTCATTTTGGTGAAGACAAAGCATCGACAGTTATTTCCTTCAGTAGGTTTTGAGTGTAACTGATGGGGACTGTCCCCATTGTCCCCCTGTGAAGAACCGCCACTGGTTGGCTGTGAAAAATACAATATTTTAAAATACATAATATTTATATTTATCCGAAGACAGAAGTTTATCAAACTGTGTCAAATTAAGCAATGATTCCATTATTCTGAATATACCGGATAAATTTGTTGATCAGTACTGAATAATCAAATAAATCAACATTATTTTATTTCGACAATAGCTCAATATACATACGGTACAGGAAGTGAATTACGTCACAACAGATGTGTTCGTTTCACTGAATTATTCGACAAAAAATGGGTCACATTTTTCTCCATAAAGGGTAACCTTGGATGTTCTTTGTCATTGCATATACCTAGCGATCAAATAATAAACATTTACCTAATCGTTGATTTTTAGTATGTATGCAAAATGATACATCGTTATAATGCAATTAGCTTTGGTTAAATCAAGAAGTTAATGGGATAATTCAATTATTGACCGGAATAGAACGTACCAACTACAAATAATGGAAAAAATAACACAAAATGAAATTAAAAATAAAGTACCACTTTCAATTTTTTTTTTATTATTTATTATGCTTAAAGCCTCGATGACACACGGCGAGTTACAAGCCACTATCTAAAAGCGGGTAAATCGGCAAGTGAGATCGTCATGATGACGATCTCACTCGCCGAACACAAAACTGTCCACTCGCTCAGAAGCGTAAGAAACTGAGGCCGCTGCTATCGCCAGTAACAAGAATAACGACGCGTGCGTGAACTAATTCTTCACATGTTTGACAGTCGAAATCAGCTGTTTGTCGGAAGCCATGTTGGAAGCATAAATAAACCAATCACAAGCAAGCGGAGCAAGCGTGTAGGCGAGTAAAGTTGACGACCTTTCAACTTTTTTTCGTAGATTGTCAACAATCTGCTAGTCGCTGCTAGTTAGCAAGTAACACGATGACACTGGGCGGGTTTACTAACAGATAGTGAATTTCTCAGATAGTAGCTTGTAAACTAGCCGTGTGTCATCGAGCAATATGGCTTGTAGCATTCCGTATTGTAACTAGTCTCGGTGTAAGGCTATTGACTAGCAAACCGGAGGTCGCGGGGTCAAATCCCGTCGTGCGCAATTTATTGTAATCTCGGATGCGTTTTTAGATTTTCACGGCCAAAATATTTTCGTTATTATTTGTTTTGGGGGTATTATGCCTTGATGCGCTACCTCCTTCTTTAGCCAACGTTTCGGACAGCGTTACTGTGTCCATCATCAGGGCAGATGTGTAATTGTTGTTGGTGAAATGTGTGCTTATGTACTTGGAAGCGATACCGTGTTGCCAGCTCCTCTCCACTACGAGCTGATATTACAGTATACTTCCAAACGGTTGTACATTTCAATTGCCTCCGTAAACAGGCGTGCTACAATAGGAACTGGTTCCATAGGTGGTAGTACAAAGTGTAACAATTATTATAAGCAATAATTATCAGCCTGTAACACTCATCTACATTGAAAAAATCTTCCGAGAAAAGATACATGCCGCCAACGGGACTTGAACCCGTGTCCTTCTGATTGCCGGTCAGACGCTCTACCACTGAGCCATGTCGGCTTATCTAATACCCGCCAAATAAATTAATATTTATTTATTGTTTTGGAACATTTACAGAGTATTAACATAAAAAAGTCATTAGATTAGCATTGTAAAAAGCGTAGATGTTAATAGTCCACTTAAAAATGTTCACAGAATGCACAGTTTAATAGAAGTTAACAGAAATTAGAAATAGCAAAATATAAACAGAGGTATAAAAAGAGATAACAAAAATTGTGATGATAAAATATAGAGATGACAAAGATAAAAAAAGATCGATATACGATGTAAAAAACAGAAAAACAAAAAAGTAAAGTACAAATATAGTAAGAAACAGCCATTCACATTCAAGTTCAAGATCAAATATAAGTATTCTCAATTACTTGTTAGGTTAGTCTAATGTTAATTTGCTTTTTAAAGTAAGCGAGACTATTTGCGTAGATGTCTATATGGTTACATTCAATGGAATTATACAGACGACACATTCGAGACAGTGGATTGAAGTATGCAATATTGTTTTTAAATAATTCGAGATGAAATATATTTTGACTCCTTAAATTGCGTCTATTGGGGACCTTCATAAGAATATTGCTCAGACAATGAGTTGTTTCAAGCTTATCATGAATGATTTTGTATAGACTCATTAAATCAGCAACTTTTCTTCTTTTATCCAGAGTTGTAAACTTAAAATATTGGAGTCGTTCCTCGTAAGATTGGAGTAAGGCACTTAGTCCAAGTTTAAATGATAACAATCTCATAATTTTTTTTTGCACAAATTCAATAGTTTTTGAATATTTTAAGTAGTGTGGGTTCCAGATAACACTACCATATTCCAATTTGCTTCTTACCAATGAGTTGTACAGGGTTATAATGGATTGGGGTTTTTTAAATGCTTTCGATATTCTATGTATAAATCCCATCATTTTCAAGGATTTACTCGTGATATCACTGACGTGTACATCAAATTTAAATTTTGAATCAAGAGTGATTCCTAAATCTCTGATGGTGGAAACTACATTTAATCGAACATTATTAATGGAATATGCATAATCCTTTTGTATTCTGTTACGGGTGTGAAAGTCATAATGTAACATTTTTCATTATTTAGAAACATATCATTCTGAATACACCAGTTATGTAGTGTGAAAAGGTCTTCTTGAAGCATAACTTGGTCAGAATCATTGGAAATTTTACGGTAAATCTTTAGATCATCAGCAAATAAAACAAAATCACAGCGTAACATGGGGCCAAGGTCATTAATGAAGATTAAGAAGAGCAAAGGGCCAAGATTGGACCCTTGGGGTAAACCTGAGGTTACAATTATGGGAGGTGACTCATACCCATTTATAAGTACGAGCTGTGTTCTGTTTTCCAAATAAGATTTAAGCCATCTAAATAGATCACCGTGAATACCTATACGAACAAGCTTCCGTAGTAAAATAGAATGATTTACTTTATCAAATGCCTTTTGAAAATCTGTGTAAATAGCGTCTACTTGAGTTCTTTCATTAAATGCATTGCAAACGTAATCACAGAAATCGAGAAGATTGGAATTTGTGGATCTGTTAGGAACAAATCCATGTTGATTGATGCATAATTGTGGTTTAAAGTGTATGAAAATGGAACTATAAATTATAGATTCAAAGGCTTTTGCAAAACATGATAATATGCTAATTGGTCGATAATTTTTCACAAAAGATTGATCGCCAGATTTATGTATTGGAACAATATGTGCATTTTTCCACAAGTCTGGGAAAGTTCCCGTAGACAATGATTCGTTAAATATAATGAAAAGTGGCTTAATCAACGCGCCAATCAATCTTAATATAATTTTAATATTCTCTGCCTTACTTTAAAATTGATATCGTCATTGTAGAAGAGGGATTTCATTTTACTGAATGCAGTTCTTGCTGCTTCAATTCTGCACCTAACCTCTACATCTTGGTCAAGAGTCTCCGTGAGAATACTGCCGATACATCTTAATCTTTCCACCTTTTCGACAGTGTTTTAATGATGAATAAATAAATATTAGAATACAAAACACATATATTTGTTTTAAACTACTTTTATCTGAAGTAATGTAAGTTAAATAAAACAAATATTTATCCGAAAAATAATACGTAATGTTTGTGTAGTTAACCTGCATAAAGTGTAAATTTTATAGTTCAATTGAAAGTGTCAACTTCTGATAATAATTATTTTTGGAACAGTAGAAATTAAAGACATTTTTTGGAACGCGATGAATAAAAACATGATTATTAAAAAAAACCAATGCGGAACAATTTTTTTTTTTTAATTAATTATCATATTTTTGTGCGATTGATATGTGATCAATTCTTCTATCAATATAATCTCCAGATTTATCCACCCAATAGAAAAATTAATATGGTTAGAAGTATGATGTAAACCAAAAAATATATCAATGTCGTAAATTCAATCCGAGAACCCAGACGGACCCATGAAATTAATTATCCATAAATTTATTAAATTTTTTCACCATAAATGAAATAAAATTAATCTTCCTTCGGATACAAAGACACGCCAACAACACATTTCCAACAACAATAATTATTACCCCGAACTCCTGTAGACTGAGAGAATAATTCTTTCCCCGCAATTACGGAGTAAAATAAATTATTATTGAGCCTTATTCTTAAATTCCACAAACCTTTCAACCCGTAGTGTGCCAAAAAATATAAATTTATTTGCTTGGCAAGGAAATCAAGTTTCTCAATATTATTCTAACTTTTCGTGTCGTCACTTACAAATAATGTGTTTATTTTGACTGTGAAAAAGTGCGTATTATAATTCCGATTTTTATAATCATAACACTGAAATTATTTAAAGGAAATCATTTTGCGACTTATTATTGTAAAGAAAAAAATATAATAAACCTCTAAAATATTTTTCGTTGCCTCAACTTCTATTTTCTATTCTTTGCTATTTTGCACGCTCATTAAAGCTGCCTTTTACTAAGGTACGCAATTCTCATTAAGATATCTTTTCAACTTGAAATATACTTTACTCATTATGTCCCTACCGTCAATGAATTTCAATTGAATCCAAGAAAAAAGTTTTAATTTGGTCTATCGCTCGATATTATGTAAAAGCCGATAGGCGTTAATGTTTCAAAGAAATAAATTACATTATTTAAGATTAGAGATACAAACAATTATTTAAAAAAAGTAGCTGTCCTGGGGAAACTATGAAAACAAACATTTTTTATAAATATATTACAGATTATTTGGAGTGACGGTATAATTTATAAACATAATTTTGCAAAAAAACAAGTAAGTTATTACAAAAATAGTGTGAGCCGGCCGGCCGTGGCGTACGGAGGCCATTGGCAATTTTACCCCCAGCAGACCAAGGCTTCGTAAGTCGGCGACAGGCGTTCCAAGGGTTAATGGTGGTTTAATAAACGGTTAGATAATTCGAAGATTATTTTGAACCTGGCCATAGCGTGAGAGGTAAAAATAAGTTCTGTATTATTCAAAATAATTGCAAGACTTAGCAAAGGTAAGCCTTATTTTTAATAATATATTCAGCAATTTACTAATTAATGTTATTTATTTGTTTCAGAATGGTGATAGGAAACGCGCAGAATCACGATGGTATGTAATAAAAACGTATTATATTCATTTTTAATAATTTATTCAACATACAGTCACTTTTTTGTAGGGTTGGCAGTTTTCGTAGAACATTTTGTAGCTTCTCAGAGCTGTACAGCTTTGTATTTTAATTCCCCAAAAAAATTTCACCAGTTGTGGCGAGATTTTTATTTTTACGAACCTTCACAACACCTGTATTTTGTTAAATGTTTTAATATTCTTTGCAAACATATTGCTTGAAATTTTTTCTTGTAACAATTTGGGTACTTTTTTGTTTTCTTTTTAATAACGCCATGAATTTGAAAACCACAAAATTTGAAGTAAATCTGTAGCGTTTTTTTAATATATTTTTATTATATGTGGTGATGGACTTGTATATCGCCATTAACAACGCATATGATTTGAAAATTATTTTTTCATATTTTTTTGGATTTAACTGACCGGGGTATTTTATCGCAGCTTTGCCCTGTTAAATATGATACATTGTCAAAAGTCTTCAAATATCATATTATTCTTCTGGGGCCCTCTCCTCAGGGAAGTTGGCTATCATCAGGGGAATCTTCATTCTGCAGGTTGCAAACAGGAGAACTTTGCTGCATTATATACTTTGATAAGTGTAATGTTCTTTTATTTGTGTTGTGGCTCACTAGCCCACAATGTAATGATTACGACGTAAGTTTTTTTACTGGTTTATTGCGAATTATATTAGGAACAAATATTAATATTTACAGGCGATCTCTAATTAGGTCTGACCACGGTTCGCCGAACGGCCGACTGCTCTACTTGTACGCACGTTCGGAAACACTCGGCGCCGCCCGACCATCTCCGAACGAACGCGGTCTTTTCGTGTGGCATTCTACACCACTACACTCATATAATACAATAAATGATTATAATCAAAAATACCGATTTCGGTTGTGACTCTGTCTGTAACTCCGTTCAATGAACTGTGGAACTTTGGCTTTGAATTCGAGTTTAATTTCCAAGGAAGTATTTATTTGGAGAATTCAGACATCCTATAAAGTACTTACCTATAATAAGTTAATATGCATATTTATTTATTTTTATTTATTTACAGACATTTTTGATAATAACCTTTATTATCAGACATCTTTTGATAATTAATGTGCACCTCATCGGGTGCAACCAGTGTTAACGTATATTTTTAACAGAAAATTATTTTATTCGCCATTTTCAAAACTAGAGCTATTTGGTCGAGTATCCAGGACCTATTCCTACTGATGTATAATGTTTAGGTGAGGGTCCATTTAGGAAAAGGAAGGAGAGGAAGTTCTTGGAACGAAAAAGGTTTGAGGGGTTGGCAGGAATTTGGGGTAAATATGTAATAGTAATATAAAATAGTAAAATCCGCAAAGTCATGCTATTTTGAAAACTGCAATTTTAATTTGTTTCACAAATCATACCAGAATAACAGTTTAAAATTACCTTTCATTCTAACTGCATCGGACATGCAACTTGTCGTGATATGACATGTTATCTGAGTTTACGTTACTGGAATCGTTCAACCAGCAGACAGACTGGAACTGGAATCTACCCGTACTGATTTACAATAATGCATATTCTATCAGTTTGAAATAGTTGAGCGAACGTGTGGGAATTGGATTGTTTTTCGGTTACGGGCTTTTAAATGAAAATACGATTTTTGGTGAAATACTACCGACTTTCTCAGGTTTAAGTTGAGGTTTTCATCCTGTTTATTTGTAATTACATTTTTTTATGTGAATACCGCACAAGAGTCATAACTGCCACCAACCGCCTAGAACCAGTGAGACCATGACATCCCCAATTGGGGTATGTTGTAAGGCTGAAAGTAAGTGTGGAGCGGAAGGGGATGGGTAGAAGAAGGTGAGGAAGAACCTGGCTATTCAGATCTAGTCACCAAACACGGCGAAAACCGTTTCAATTCTAAACGGCGGTCTTACGCCAGGACGATACTTATAGAATCTTCCACTCTGGAACGTGCCGCAAATGTGGCTTACATTTTTTTTGATGATTTAAATTGTGAAACACAAACTTCATTGCGCATGCCGGGATTTGAATCCGAGACCTCCGGATCGCTAGCCAAGAGCCTTGACCCTCAACCACGGAGGCCTTCAAGGCATTAAACGCAATTTAAAACTTTATGTGCATATAATTGAAAATATTTTTTTCTAAATCTAACCTAGTGTAAACTAACCTAACCCTGTACAAATCTGAAAAACGCCCATTACACAGGGTGTCCGGGGGAAAAGTGCATTAACTTCGGGAGATTCTACATGATAGTACAAGTAAAAAACATAAATAACTTTTTTCGAAATTCCAACTTTTAGGGGTAGTTTTGAGGTAAAAAGATAAAATTAGTCCGGCGTGTGCGGCCAGATTCATTATTTTCCGCTGGTACGTTACGGGCCAATCACAACCGAGTCAGGCGCCCGGCGGCAGGCTCTCAGCAAGTAAGATCGTACCTCACACTAAGGATTTTTAGTAGAGACATCTTTTTGTATGGGAATTTCGGAAAAAATTGTTAATCTTTTTTACTTGTACTATCATGTAGGATCACCTCCCGAAGTTAATACACTATACCCCGAAGTTAATGCACTTTGTTAGATCATTTATAAACAAGTAAATAAGATTGGGCCAAAGTGTGAACCCTGTGGAATTCCACTTGTTGCATAATTTTTTCCGACAGGGAGGATTTTATTCCAACAATTTGTTGTCTTTCAGTAAGATTAATCACCAGGTTAATATGTATATTACCACGTATACCAAGTTTTTCTTATTTCCAAATGAGAATTCTGTGCATAGTAGGGCTGTCCGTCCGATTAACAATCCATTATTAACAGATCAATTGCCATATCTAATTCATAGACGCAATTTAGGCATTCTGAGTTTGATGGAGCCTGCTTTACGGAGATGGCAGCATTTATCCTGGTGCACCGGAGTACTGGGAGAAACTTGACAGACACGATCGGAACACCCGTTTACGGTCGATGTTGGCTTCATCAGAACGGGTCTTGACTCGGTTTTTTATTTTATTTTTTCTCCTTCGCGTAATCCGGGTCTCTTCCAGAGCTGCATTAAAACTCCCTTGCAGCCCCTATCTTAAGATGACAATATACCCTAAAATATATTCAGAATCTTAACGACGTAAGTAAAGAAACCGTGTATACAAATTGCGACTCGCGACCCGTGCTCTGGACGAACCTACTGTCGAATTTGCCGTATCAAAGAAAAGAGGAAGAAGATAAATAATGTGGGAATCTTAACGACGTAAGTGAAGAAAGCGTGTAAACAAATATACGCCGCGGCACGGCGTATTGCACGAACGTACGGTCGAATTCACCCTAGCAGGCCTGGAGATTTGACCTTTCTGCAGCGTTGATTTTAATTAATTCTGAAGAACGTGCTACAAATATTAAAAATGTAAACACATGTTGTCCTCCCGAAATTATTAATTCATCGTCTAGAAAAATAAAATCTGGTGCTTACCGCTGACTTTATAGTTGAAAAACGGGTTATATAGTTTTCAAATCGTTGTACGTAAAATATATTAATGGTAAGGTAATATTTTTATTAATCTAGTATATAAATAATTCGCATTTCTTGTGCGGCATGGCAATAAAAGAGTTATTTTAGTTACGGATTCACCGGAAATGATTAAAATGTAAGTTTTGAGCGTACAAAAATTATTAGGATTGTGTACCGCCTTAACCCGCCCCATAACGCTGCCCAAGCGGAAGTCAACATAGTTCCCATGTATTTATATCTGTAAGGGGAGCTCTTGTGAGGTGTCACATCATTTTTTTTTATTTGTGTTCAAGAGGTAATATCTCTTTTGAAGTAAAACTTCTTTACGCACGCTTGACTTGGGGAGTAAGCTGGTGAATGCGTGACGAGAGCATTATGAAAAGTGTGATCGGGCGAGGCGAACGGTCAGGCGAGGTGAACGGAAGTTGAGAGGGAGATATAAGTTAGTGAAGTTTTACTTCAGTCGTGTAGTCTAAAGCACATTCGTTTTTTTTTAAGGCGGGTATGGGTACCGCCACCCTGGGACCATTTAATGGATAACCAACACCCCTGCTATAGGTAGCAAGGGTGCCCGGGTTCATAGGGTGAGGGCTGTCTAGGTCTTGGCGGCTAAATGCGTTTGCTCACCTACTGCGTGGCCATCCGGATCCGGAAAGATCGGTTGACCTAACTTAGACCTCTCCAGCCGGACTCTCTCGACCCATTGCCTTGCACCGCAGTGGAATGGATGGATTCATAAGTCCGTTACTTTTAGGCATATTGACCCCAGACTCCTACCCATCCCTCATACCTTTTTCTTCCCAGAACTTCCTCTCCTATCTTCCCCTAAAAAGATCCTCCACACAGCAGCCCAAAGATGACATAGGATGATATCTTTTTGCTCAGGTCCTCCTGTGTTGAGCTAGTTTTAAAAAATATGTTTACGCGATAAATCGTTAAATAATATTTTAAGAAATTGTAAAATATTTAACATGTATTAAAAGTTAATAATTTATTATTTTTTGTCCATGACTGGTCCCCCGACCCAGCATTAATAATAATTCATAACAAGGGCTAACCATGAATATGAAATGATCGCCCCGACTGGAATACCATCGGAATAACTTGGCCGACATTTAAACTTGGGCTCGAAAACTGGGTTAAACTTCCAGGTAAATACATAGATATACTCGTACTTACACCTTATTACCAATGTATTTTATTCTTCGATTTAAAATACCCGGTAACTTGTGTCAGAGATTTTGTTTCGAAGACTTTTATTTCATATGTATATTTGTTACTTAATTTTTAGTTATCTGCAACTATTTCGACACATAATTTTCATTCACAAGCAATCTTAAAACTAACTTAAATAAATATCAAGAAAGTACAGAAATTATTTGATTTTATTAGATGGGATAGTGATAGTGGTGATAATGGGGAGGGGAGAAAAGAGTGGAAGGAGTCCACACAATAAGGAAACATTGTCAGTAAAGGTTATTTACAGGGTGCTATTATTTTTTTAACTAAATTAATAATTTTTGATTCAGTTTTTTTTTATATTTCCAAGGTTTGTAAGGCGCACATATTAAAATATGTAATAATATTTGAATGTTTAATCATAGTTTTTCTTTGTTGAAGCTTTGGCCCGTCTATTAAGTGATTAGCGAACACGGAATAAATTTTAAAGTTAATATAAGATTGCTAGTGAATGACACGAAACGGGTAGCAGATAAATAAAAATTAAGTAACAAATGTACATGTAAAAAAATTCTCAAAATAAAATGTCTACAAATTAAATACAAAAAATAAGTATCATTTAACTAAAGCTTCAATAAAGGTCAATAGCTTAACACAGTTAACTCCTGTTTTTTTATTGACTTCTCACTAATCAAACACGGCTAAAGCCATTTCAAAAGTTTCAATTCTGAATGGTGGTTTTACACCAAGGCGATACTGAGAGTATCTTCCTGAAACGCGCCGCAAATACAATATAAATTGTTTTTATAGAATCAATTGTGAAACAATACAAATTAATCAAATTAAATTTTAACACTGAAAAAAAAAATACAATTTTCGATAGAAAATATGAAACGGAAAAATCTGAAAAAGATACAGTTGCTTCTAGAAGTTAAACACAGGATGCCTTGCCGGGGCGTTACTCTACCACTGAGTTAATGGGATCCTATCCCCTTAAGTCATATTTAACTGTATCATGTTTCGACTAAGAACTACCAACATTTTCATCATTTTCTTAACACACATTTTATTGGCTGCTATCTTTATATATGATGGCAAGATTCTTCTGATAAATAGATTTATCATGGGCATTATCTGGATAGCATTTAGTTCGAGAAGAATGAATTTTCTATTTCAAATTTTCGATTGGGATTCGCTAATATTGTCTTCAGTGGTTTTACTCATTATGTTAAAATAAAAATAAATAAAATATATTGGTTCATATGAAGCGGATACTTTGTGATGTGACATTATTAATTTAAAATAAAACAATAACTTTGTAAACACCACTTTTATTTTTATACTTTATGCCGACCGGGTTTCGCTACAACCGTAGCTTCATCAGGGCAGTATAATACTCTACTAACATTAGGTTACATTTGTGTTATAATATATAATTTACCAAAAATGGGCTGGACTCGTCAAGTGGAGGAAGAAGAAGGAGGCATAGATGGAGAATTAGGAAGGGAACGGACGTGTTCTTTATCAATAGGGAACAATCTTTGTATGGGACTTTTATTTAAATTTAATTGGTTATTAACTATCTTGCTATCAGTGTTTATGGCTTTCCTAAGTTCAAGTGCCTCTAAATTATCCAACCTTATACCTATATTGTTTTTATGAATAAGTTTGGCGCCAGCGTTTTTGTTAAATTTATGATCGTTTTCGATCAAGTGGTTTGCAAATTCTGAAAATCCAGAGCTGTGTAAACATCTAAGATGTTCTTTGACACGGGTGTATTGATAAAGAACACGTCCGTTCCCTTCCCAATTCTCCATCTATGCCTCCTTCTTTTTCCTCCACTTGACGAGTCCAGTTCTTTTTCCTCCACTTGGTAAATTATATATTATAACACAAATATAACCTAATGTTAGTGGAGTATTATACTGCCCTGATGCCCCTACGGTTGTAGCGAAACCCGGTCGGCATAAAGTATAAAAATAAAAGTGGTGTTTACAAAGTTATTGTTTTATTTTAAAATAAAATATACTTTAGCCTACAGGGATTTGAAATCGCGACCTTCGAATTCATAGCCAATGATCATAAGTTATTAGCATATACATTAAGATATTGACATAAGTTGTGATTCATAACCATTCATCCACGAAGGCCGTTAAGGAGATTTTTATTCCATTATTATGCCCTCCAAGGCTAATTAAAGAAATGTTTTTCTTTGCCGCAAAGCTGCTATACTTTTCCCCACTGTCCTTTTTCTTCCTATCCCTAAAAACATATTATTAATTTCTTCATTTGGAATGGCTGTTTCACTTTGTTCAATGCTAACATTAATCTAAATATTAAGTTTAGAGAACTTAAAGGATAGTAACGGTGTAAGTTGTTTAATTTAAAAGTTGAATATTGATGAAGCGCTATAGTGTTGAGTTATAAAACAATTTCATTATAATTGTATTTTTAAACGACTTCGAAAAGGAGGAGGTTCTCAATTCGACTGTATTTTTTTTAATTTTTTTATGTTTGTTACCTCAGAACTTTCGACTGGGTGAACCGATATTAATGATTCTTTTTTATTTGAAAGCTGGTGCTTCCCGTGTGGTCCAGTTCTGACAATGGCATCCGTGAGAAAATCATATAAGTCTTAAATTTGCATTAAGTATGTGCGCGACAAATGGACGAATAACTCAATATCATGCCAACCGATTTCGATGATTCTTTTTTTATTGGAAAGGATGTATATCAAGGGTAATTTGATGAGAGTTTGGCTAGGTTCTCATTATCGGATCCATGACAAATTAACGAAACTCGGCCGAATCTTTTAATTTGACCCTAACGTCGTTATGGTCAAATTATGTTTGTCTCATATGAGCAGCACGTTTAGTAGGTTTACCAATATTCAGACAAATTAGTTAGTGTACTTCAGATTCACTAAAAATCAAAAAATAAAAAAAAAATTTAACAAAAAAAAAAACGACTTAAAAAAATGTACTAAAAAGTAAAAAAATAATTCCGTATTCTTCTACAACTTTATAATCAACTTACCTTTTCTACTCATCAATATGTAGGTACGATTGTTATTTTTGGAGTCGGTGTCGGCGGGAGAGGAGCTGTCAAGCGAACACGCCGGGCCGCGGGTACCTTGGTTGATACCGACTCCAAAAATAACAATCGTACCTACATATTGATGAGTAGAAAAGGTAAGTTGATTATAAAGTTGTAGAAGAATACGAAATTATTTTTTTACTTTTTAGTGCATCTATTGAAGTCGTTTTTTTGTTTTGTTAAAATTTTTGTTTATTGAACAAAAATATTAAAGAATTTCTTTGAATATCAAATTAATTATTATCTGTCTATCTATATATATGAAAGAGTGTCCCAGTGTGGGTGTGTATTATACAAAATACAGTTTTTTTTTTCGTTATATGTTTTTGGGGTGTTGTGCCGTGTTGCGCTACCTCCTTCTTTAGCCAACGTTTCGGACATCGTTGCAGTGTCCATCATCAGGGCAGATCCGGCAGATCCGGTAGATCCGGTAGATCACACATCTACCGGATCTGCCGGATCTGCCCTGATGATGGACACTGCAACGATGTCCGAAACGTTGGCTAAAGAAGGAGGTAGCGCAACACGGCACAACACCCCAAAAACATATAACGAAAATGCTTTTGGCCGTGAAAATCTTAAAACTTATCAAAATACAGTTTTATTCCGAGATTGAAAAAAAATTTGCACACTATCAAATCAAGGGGAAGGTCACTGTTAACGTGAAATTTCACGAAATAAATCAAAATATGTTTGTTTCTGGGTTCATACGTTTGTATGGGGCCTATGCGTTGCTAAACCATTCATCCAATTGCGATGAAACTTTGGGGATTTGATGTGCGCATGCCTGCGATGGTTTCTATATATATAGTGAGTTCTGGCATCATGAAATTATTCATCGCTAACCGTTCATCCGATTGCGATAAAACTTTGGTGAGTTGTTGTGAGCACGTCCACGAAAGTTTCTCTATATATATACTGGTGAAAAATTGTAATAGGTGGCACGCGAGCTGTTTGAAAACTGAATGCACAGGGACTGAATGTGCGGAATGCGGTAGGGGGGAAGGTAAATCGTTAGGGGGTTCGTGGGACGGGGGAATCGCGAGAGGGGATTGAGGAGAGGAAAGGCGAGGAAGGTAGAGTGGGAACGCGTGAGGGGAAGAGGATGTGGTAGAGGAATTGGAGGCGGAAGAAGAATGGGATGAAGGGAAAGGACACGCACGGAGAAACAATATATTATTATTAAATGCCGGGAACTACAAACCCAGAAGCTAGCATATTTTGATTTTTATGTATATGGATTTCCCCCTATACCATGCGAGCGAAGCCGCGGGGAAAAGATAGTTTTAAAATATATAATATAGGGGTTCAAAAAGATTGTAAGGCTGACCTTTTCCAAGCTTGACAGTGATCCTGAGTTCGATTCCCAGTTGCGACCGTTACCTTTTTATTTTCTGTGTCTGGTATTATATCATGTTTCGTTTAGATTTATTAGTATTATTTTCTTTTCCAATAATTACAAATAAATACACCTGTTTTTAAATTGGTTTCATAATGTAATTCATATTTACAAATGTTTCTTCCGTGGAAAATACAATAATATTATTTATTCTTGTCAAAATAAATCCGTGATCTTAGCGTTGTTACCAAAACATGTTATTTCATAACCATTTAAGTTTTGCCTTAATTAACAATTCAAGGACTTCAATTAGACGCGTAACAAAATCAATTGACAATCGTAAATAAACATTTTCACAAATTACTTTGACATTTTCTGTTCTCGTTTTCATCTGTGTTCATTTATGGAAAATAATTCATAAGACTATTAAGGTCACAGTGATGGTATTTCGCATAAACATTTGTATTAAATTTCCGTAGCAATGTGTTTCCAAAACGATGAAATTTTTATTTTTATTTTGGAAATTTAATAATTATATTTATAAACATGTAAAATATTAAAACACAAAATAGTACTTAGATAAAATAAAACCTCAGGCCTCTGGCCTATTTTTTAGGTAAGTCAAAATATTTCCTTGAAGAAGAATATAACAATAATAATCTAAACAAAAATATGAAAGAGAACAAGACACAGAAAAATAGAAAAAACAATGGTCGTTACTGGGACTCGAACTCACACCTTCTCGTTTAACCGGGATGTGCACGTTAACCAATTTCGCTATTGCCACCTTCTGTCAAACCGTCGTATTTGTCAATCTCATCTTTCAAATTTTAGAATTAATAATAGTATCTTGAACTCATTCTTTTTCCATATTACAATATATTATTGTTATAAAAAGAGAGTTCTTCTTATAAAAATTGAATATTTATAAAAAGTCAATAGATGTATATGAATAAATTCGAATATATTTATCCGAGACGCTATTCAGGTTACAGACCAATTCTTAGAATGATTGTTTCCAATAAAAAGGGTAGTTGCCCGTAATATGAAAAAAAAAATAATCAGTTGAAGATAATATTGTTAATTCTAAAATTTGAAATATGAGATTGATAAATATGACGGTTTGATAAGGTGGCAATAGCGAAATTGGTTAATACGTACGTCCAGGTTAGACGAGAGGTCTGAGTTCGAGTCTTCTTGTTCTCTTTCATATTTTCGTTTTGATTGTTAGTGTTATCTCCTTCTTCAATGATATAATATTACATTGATGGAAACTACCTTCAAAAGTTATAAAAAGAGTGTTTTTCTTATAAAAAATAAAATATTCATATACAGGGTATTAAGGGACGTACTTGACTTACTTTAACCAGTGATTCCTGACATTATTTGAAGTAAAAAATGTAAATGAAATTTTGGTCTCCGGTGACTTTTTTTGACGACTTTTTTTTTCAAATTTTTTTTCTTGAAAATCAAACAAAAAAAAATTTCTTCCCCACTTCGTCACTGGTCACTCAGCCGGGTGTCTGACGAACCCCTTACCCCGCCTCCAACTGTTCAACAACTACCATTTTTTTATGTTATTGTAGAAAAAATATAAAAAAACATCAAAAATGTCACCGGAGACCAAAATTTCATTTACATTTTTTACTCCAAATAATGCCAGGAATCACTGGTTAAAGTAAGTCAAGTACGTCCCTTAACACCCTGTATTGATGGGAATTACTTTCAAAAGTTATAAAAAGAGTGTTTTTCTTATAAAAAATAAAATATTCAAAATATTTTCGCTCTGCTGTAAAATCCGAATAAATAAAATATTTCTATACGGATTCCTAAACTAATAACTGTTTATGAAAGATGATGAAATACGCTTTCAAATTTTATAAAACGTAATAAATATGTAATTTTTTAGATATAACTTTTTGAATGAAGTCATAAAAAGTTTTGAAATTACTGAGAGCGAAATAAAATAAAAACACATATACATTTTATTAGCCAAATGTATTATAAACATTAAAGTTAACTCACTTTTTTGCCATTTCATATGAAAATGAATAATGTAAAGTTCCCTATTCTGAAAATAAATAATGCAAAATGATTTTGATATTTTTTGTTTCCTATCTTGACCAAATTCCAAATTCAGTATCTGTGCTTCAATATTAGAATAAACGTGTTTTGTCATTCTCCATAAAAGATAAAATATCATGAATATTTTTAATAGTGTTGAAATATTCGGTATTTCTTCGACATCAGTTTTACGTATTGACCTATTTATTCTCCGAAGTAGACCTGCTTTTGTTGCAGTGTTACACTGGGGAAAGCAAGTGGGAAGTTCCACTCTCTCCCCTATAGCCTCTGACATATCGAGGTCAACGCTATTAATGGAAATAGGGAATTAATAACGCGTTAGAGAAAATTATATTTAATGTTTTAGTGAAGGAAGCGTTCCGGGTGAAAGGAGACGGACATTAAAGGAATTTGTTGGTGAATCGAACTTTCTAGGTCAAATCGAGCCGTTTACTATGATCGATCTTTTCGTGTAACCGGCCCTCTCATTTGGAACAAACTTGCCTCAGCTCTTACTAATATCCAGAACTTGGCTGAATTCAAAAGAGCTTTAAAAGCAAACTTATATAAAAAATCATACCTTTCATGAATTTTAACTCATTTTCAATCTACTATAATAAGCCACGTTCCTCAAATTTCTGGTAATAGAGAACTCCAGACCAATTTTTTTTTTTCTTATGAATAATGACCTTCTAACTTAAATAACTGCGTTCTTGTTTTTATTTTTAGAGTTAGTTTTAATAGTTTTTTTTTTTTTTTACATTAACTCCACACAGGAGGCCCTGAGGAAAATAATTTCCCTCAGGGCCTATGTCATCTGGGATGCTGTGTGGAGGGTCTTTTTGAGGAGAGGAAGGAATGAACATTGGTCTTGAAGAGACCCATGTTGTAGGAAGGAGGAAACACAGAGGCCGGCAAATCATTCCACAGCCGAGCTGTTGAACACAAGAACGAGTCGAAGAAACGACCCGTTCTCATGTGACAAATGTCAACTGTGTACAAATGTTGGGCACGCGTTTGGCGTGTTTCCCGACTATGCACCGGTGCCGAAGGGATCAATGATGCTAGTTCCTCGGAGCATCTTCCATTGTAATACCGGTAGAACAAGGATAGCATTCCCACCCGACGCCTGTGCTCTAAAGATTGCAATCCGTCTGTTAAGATGGGAGAATCTATCAAACGGACCGCCCGTTTCTGCACAGAGTCGAGGGTATTTTTCAGGTATTTTGGAGCTCCAGACCAGAGGTGGCTGCCAAATTCAACCGTGGGGCGCACTTGCGATTTGTACAGGGTTAGCAGTTGTGTACTATTAAAGTATCTGCGGGCCCTGTACAGTACGCCCAGTTTTTGGGAGGCTAACTTTACTCTGGCTTCAATGGAGACCCCATACCTCAGCTGGTCACTTAGGGTTACACCAAGCATATCAATGGAGGGCCTGTTCGGAAGATTGCTTCCGTTGAAAGCGACTAGATTTTCATTTCGATCCCTTTTAGACGTAATCAGACAAGATTGGGTCTTTGAAACATTAAATTCAACGAGATTATTTTTACCCCAAGAGAAAACACTCTCGAGGTAACCGTTCATTCTTTGCTTCAAAGCCTTACGAGCTGTTGGACTTTGTGAGCCCTTAAGAGGTGGAAGAGGTTAAAATAATTGTGTGTTATATAATAACATGTGTTGTTATTTACTTTTAACCTTAACCTATTATTTGTCTAATTTCTTTTGTTATTTCAAAATATATAAAGTATTGCATTGCACTACCCCAGCATACTTTCTGGAATAAACTATTATTATTATTTTAACCTCTCCAGCCAGAATCCCTCAACCCATCGTCTTGCACCGCAGCTAAAGGGATGGATTCACACTTTATCACTCCTGGATACACTGACCCCCAGATTCCTACCTACCCCTCATACCTATTTCCATTCCAGAAATTCCTCTTTCTTAAAAAACCTTCCACAAAGCATCCTCTAATATGATATAGGCCTTGAGGGAAATTATTTTCCTCAAGGCCTCCTATGTGGAGCTAATGTTAAAAAAAAGTTGGGTACAGGCTAGCGACTCACGTTATACGGACTCCCGATCCAGCATCACGTTAACAAACGAGACAGAGCGTGTAACACGTGATCCCTTCGCAACGTGTGATCAGTGACAACGTGTGATAGAAAAATCGGAATCGCTTGTTAAGGCTCTGCAACCGGGCCCGAAAAGAAGAAGATGGAGAAATACGAAATTACGAATGTTAGAGGAGAGCGCTAACATTTACAGCGATAAAATCGATGCGAAAATTGCGAAAATGTTTAATAAAACACGACTTGTTTAAAATAGAACAAAAATCTCGCGGGCATCATCTTAAACAGCATTTAAAGAAACACTGTGAATTTTTTCATACATAAAACTTGTAAAGTAACTGAAACAAACGTGTTAATAATAATTTTTGGAACATCAAGGGAATTTAACATAATTTACGTTTCGGCGCGGGCACGGTTTAGATATTATCTTCAAGAATAACATATATTTTAAGAGCTTTAAAACTTACCGTGTTTAAGGGAAATATGTAATAAATCGGTACAAATCCGGGTTGCGGGCCCTTAAAAGAGTTCAGATGCTTACTGTTACACCCTGTATATTATTTTGCTTATAATTTTTTTTAAATCACCACAATCATCGGTCGCTTTCCATCTAAAGAAGCGATCGCGTTATCATATTCCTTTATTGAAAGAAATCCTTTGTCATCGCCTGTCGCGTGTTTCGGTTCAACTTATAATAAATTTAAATCACGGATAAAAGAAAAGGCAGATTTGCGCGGCCTTTCTCCATTGAATTTTCACCTTTACTGAATAATTTAATTTACATAAAGACTAATATACACGCGCCTTCGGGATTATTTTTCATAAAAACCGCCTTACAAAAAATAAGAATTTGCAATTCATTGACTTAATCAAAACCATCGAAATAAAGGCTGCATGCAAACACCTCTGAATAAAACTGCCCTTATTCAATATAATTCCTAATGTATACTTAGGTTGGTACTACTTAATTTCGCTGATAATCAAGAAATAGAAATTACTAACCGTATTGCATAAATTTGATTTTTTTCAATGCAGAATTATATAGGTGTCTTCAAAATCTAATAGTTTTAGAGAATGGCATAAACCATTTAAAAACAGAAATTACGAAAATACTCGTTTCTAAGGCCCAGTTGTTTCAGAGAAATTCAGCCTTTACAAAGACATTAAAATGGCTATTCAGCGCAATTTTTTTTTGTAGTGGAAGGGTTCTCGTTAAACGTCGATTCTAAGTCTGTTTCAGTTTTTGTACAAATTGTGTTTAGCAGAAGAACAGCTAATATGTTTTTAAGCTTGTCAGCTTTTTACAATTTGATAGAAAGATGAAACGCACCTGGGGTCCTAGCATGGTCGATCGATATAGGCTTTATCGAAAATGTCGGTAACTTGCCATCGCTCCCGAGCTCGACTGCAGACCTCTAGCGAACAAACAATAGTTCACAATAACTAGGGGTTCCTAATATATTTAACGTAAACTGTTGTTTATTCGTTAGCGGCCTGCAGTCGTGCTCGGGAGCGATCGCAAGTTACCGACATTTTCGATAAAACCTATATCGATCGACCATGCTAGGGGGCCAGGAATCAGCGCTTAAGGCGCGCTCAAAAAGAAGAATATCGAGAGATATGTAAATACTAAATGTTAAATTCGATAATATTCAAGCGAAAATCGTGAAAATGTTTAATAAAAATAGAGCAAAAATCTTGAAGGGTTTGTATAAAACAGCATTTAAGGAAACACTGATTTTTTTCATACGTATAACTTGTAAAATAACTGAAACAAATGTGTTTGTAATAATTTTAGGAGCAAAATTGCGATTTTTTTCTATCGAGGGAATTTCATATATATTGCGTTTCGGCGCGGGAAATATCGTGATATTATCTGAAAGAATAACATATATTTTTTAAGAGCTTTAAAACTTGTGTTTAAGGTACATAAATATGTATTAAATCGGTAGAAATGAGGTATGCCGCGGCTTAACGGGAACCTTTGAAATGTAAAAACAGAAACAAAATGGCGATGAACAGAACGTCAATTTTAATTTCTGTGGAACAACCCGTCCTAACACTTTTTCATTGATTTTCTTGTATCACTTTATTAATTTTTTTAAAAACTTCTTTGGCAGATTTAGTTTTGCGTTTTTTATAAAAATGCATTCTGATTTGTGTGAGGGCTACGTCAGTAATCTTATTGTTGTGTCATTATTACACCATGAGAGGTAGATTAAGAAGTCTGGATGCACTTTATAAAATATTTCTAAAAGATGAAGTTTCACAAGTAAGGCTAAACCTAATATACGATGCAGGCCCGGCCTGTCACACATAGCCCCAGAATAGCAATGAAGCACGACACGCTGTCCTTACCACCGCCCGTTGCGCTCACATATACATAGATACATTCACACACACTGTACACACATTCATTTACGCACACATACACTGCAGTTATTTTCTAAAATAGAAAAAAAAAAACAAATATGCAGGCATACTAATTAGGTGTAATTGGAATATTTTACCTTGTTGCATTCTATTGCGTTTATTCAAAGTTAACTTGAGAAGTTTTTTTGCTAAAGATGAAGGTAGCAGGAGGGGTTATTCAGTATTTTCTGATAATTCATAACCTGGGAAGGTTTATCTCTCTTTAAAAAAATCGTTTCTCATGTGACTTCTTTGACCGCTGACCCACGGTCTCAAGTGTTCATAGCACATTTTACCAACAATCTGAGATATCCACGGCTTGAATTCATCCACAATTTTCAACATAAAATAAGAAAAACAGGCACGTTTTATAAATTCTGTTATGAATTTCCTGAATTTTTTGACCTATATTCACCACAAATAGAACAAAACATATTTGAATCATTCAGACAATTTCTTCGCGATGAAGACGTTATATTTATGAAAATAAATTATTTATATAAATGTACTGACAAGATAGCAAAACGCACAGACGAAAGTACTAATTGCAGCCAATACTTAAAACAGAGGATAGATCGAAAACTACACGTAAGAAAAAATAATAGTAAATATTTTTAGTGTTGCCAATGCACACCTAATACAAAACCATCAACGGTATTTCAGCACCAATTTTTTTTTTAAATTTATTAACCAGTGTAATAAATACTAAAACCATGGTGTAGTGGCAGTTTATCTACACCGAGGCAACTAATTTAGCATAGAGTACAATACACCTAGGAATTCCTCCATTTGACTCCTATCTGCTGAAATGACATTGCATATACTGTCCTCTCCATGGGGTCTCGTGTCTGAAAGGATTTTTCAATCAGCTCTCCCATTGTTGAATGACGATCGGCGAAATTTCATCTTACACAATATTGCGCCCCTGAAAGCATTCTCCACTTGTGAAGCTTTCGAAAAATATTCTAAAAACATCAATTGTCTGTAGTTTGTATTCACGTTAGCAATACACCACAATAGCTTGGATATGCTCTCGTATATAAAATAATTCTTAGAATACTTGACTCGAAACACTTCAGATTTAGGGCCGATGAAACTTTGAAGTGGCTGCTCCTTATGGTGAACATTTTTAGGAAAACCTTAAAATCTACAGGTAGAACCTTCCTTAATGGTTTCTACCCGGTAAAGTGGGGTGCCCCTTGTTCTGAGGGCAGGATATTTTTATTTTCTGCTTGAGTTGTCTCGGATGGTATTCATTTTATTTGAATTTCTTTATTTATTTTTTTGCGAAAATGTAATCTAAACTACAAATATATCTGCTTGTTTGAAGCGGCAAAACTCTCGAACGGTGGGTTTTAGCATAATGAAATAAGCCCTGTATTTCTTTGAGCAACTTAAAGGTTAACCCAACCTCTTTTCAACTAACCATTCATTTTATATTTATTTACATATATTATTTTTTCAAAAAAACAAATTTTTTATCAATTGGTTCTAGAATAGTTATTACTTTGCTCTAATACAAATTATTTCCAGACCCAATTCTTTAACATAATATTTGTTTTACCATTTGTACATTTTTTAATTTCGGCAGGTAACTGTCATGAAGTACTTTCCTGAATTATAACTTCCTACCCCTATATGAATGTTTCCGTCGTCAAGTACTAAATATTTAATATTAGTTGTCAAAAGTTGGCAACATTGTCTAGACGTTTGTGATTGGCGAATTTTGGTGGGGGAGGGGCCCGAGGACCCTTGGACTGCGTCGAGAGTGCTGGCGGCCTTCTTCTGGTTTTAACTTCGCTATGGGACGGTTCTTCGCATATTGGCGACCGCCTTTTTGGTTCCAACATTTGTTTGGGACACGTAATTTAAAATATAGTTAAATTTGATATTTAAATCAACTCAGTGGTGATCCCGGACGAGCCCCCACCGTGTAACGTACGTAATCTTATTTATTTTTGTGTTTTCCATTCATCCCTTTCGTTATATTTTAGAATCATTAACCTTGAGTTCACAAAGAGATTAAAAGCTTTACCTAGAAGCGTCGAGTCATTAATAAATTCACCAATTATTTAAAAGCGACAAGAGATCTTCTAATTTATTAAAAACCCTACCTATAATTATCCCAACAATAAAGCGACAGTCGTTTTGAATTCAAGTCCGAACGAACTGATAACACGATATCCCTGAGAGAAGCTAGCCGAGGATTTGTATTATAATTTGAGTTTTGTAAGTATTTAAATTGAACCATGGTTTTTGTCTTGAACATTGTGGTGTTATTTATTATTAATTTGTTATAAGTTCGTAATCAGGCGGTTTGAGCCCGTGGTTACGTAACATAACACATTTAAACAATTAGGTATCATGTAGTCCAGGGTTCTTTATACATTTTTTTTAAATGCTTAGGCACAATTTGTCCTTCATTTAACGTAAAACGAGTATTGTAAGAGTGTTCCAGTTTATTTATGTATATAGGGATTAGGGATATTCATATGCTGAAATATAATTTTATACCACAGAATTGCTCCTAATGAGAGAATTTTGAGATTCTGGTAAAAGTACGGAACTTTATGCCTTTGTTCGTATAAACTTTTATGAGCTAATAATTTGACTAATGAATTTTGAACTGATTGAACATGATTCACAGGAAAGTCCCCAAGCTCTAATTCCATACCTTATAATAGATTCAGCTAATGATAAATAAATTATTTGAAGTATTAGAACATAGAATTATAATTTATTAATCTGCTAACAATAGATCTGAGTCGTTCACAAACTTTATTTATTTGTAAATCCCATTTGAAAAAACAGTCAATAATAATACCTTAATAAACATATTCTTTAACCGTAATATGTTTATGTTGTTTATTGAATTCATACAACGATTTAAGGAATGGGTAGGTACTATTATTGCGGACTAATTTTTATTTTTATTAAATAAATATGATAAGTGCGTAATATATACAAAAATTGCATTGTTTTTTTTTACTTTAAAATATTTTTGTGCTATATGAATTTCAGGTAAGTCAGATTCCTTCCCAGGGTCCACTCTTCATCAATCTTTTCCCTTAGTATTTCATTTTGAAAACCCATATTTTTTTATAATACAGTTCATTGATTTTTGGAGTCAATGTGTCTGCGACTAAACAACGGGTAATTTTTTTACTATAATACATTCATTTTTATTATGTAGTGAAGTAGTTTCAACTTTTCGTCACGGTTCTACAATCGAACGACATAACCTATTTGCACGATTTACATGGCTCTTTGTCAATCACTATTAGAATATGGTATTATCGGATGGGGCAGTGCAAATAACCAAATACTAAATCCACTTATTAAAAATCATGATGATAATTATTCTGAAAGTCCCTGTTAGAACTTGCACCGACGAAACACTTCTTTATATTCATAAATACAAAACACATGAAATAATAACCAATACGTTTATTAGAAACACCAGATCTTAACTATTTCATCTATAAATATTTCGCATCAAGTGCGAGTCCCCCTGTATAATATTCGTATAATAGAGAAACAAGAAAAAACTGTTTGAATAAATTGAAATAATTTCAATTTAGAGTGAAAGATATTCGCGGATTTGCTTTTAAAATATGGTAAAAGAAAGGAATACCTTCCAATGAAAACGTGTCAAAGAAAAATAGCGTCAGCTTTCTGAAGTAACTGAGAAGAGTCAGAATTCAGTGGCATGCCATACTTTTTATATTAAAACTAGTTTTTTTGTTAGTTTACTTAAACTTTCAAAATCTTTTTTTTTTTTCAAATATCACCTGTTGATTTTGATGAAGATTAGTTTTGATGCTTATGTTTGATGAAAAGAAATTGAGTTAAGACCAGAAGTACAGCTTTATTCAGAAGAGTAAAAAAGCTGATGCAGTTGTGTTTAATACTCTTTAAATCTTCGAGTAAGATTATTCTCTCTTTACTGTTTAAATATCATCCACCCAATCCCTAAGAAGGGGGACCGCTCGTATCCTTCTAATTGTCGCCCCATAGCCATCACTTCCGTACTCTCAAAGGTTTTGGAAAGGGTGGTTAATAACAAGTTGCTCATATACCTCGAGAATAACAACATCCCAAGCAATCAGCAATATGGATTTCAGCGAAACCGATGATGTGACGATGTGCTCGGATATGTAACGCATATTTGAGGGCGGTACTTAGAGCGTTTTGGAGAAACCCAAACCGTTGGGATATATACTCGTATCTCCAAAGCCTTTGATGGGGGCCTGGTACCGGGCGCTTATCGTTATTATTTGGGATCTATCCAACTCTGCGTAGTTGGATGGCGGACTTTCTCAAGGGAAGAATAATTCAATCAATGCAAGTGTGCCACAAGGATCTGTGCTGTCGCCAATGCAATTTTTCAAAGATTTTTACCAATGTTCGCCAATTCATTGCTACTCTGATGGCAGTATCGTTTACGAGGGTTATCTTTTTGACTGGCCCCTTCCACTCATGATGTCAGAATAGCTTGGATAATTTTGAGACAGACAGTTAACCACCGTCTCGAGAAGATACGTGCCTGGGGAAAGGTTAACCTGGTCAGTTTCGACGTCTCAAAAACCCAAGCGTGTGTGATTTTGGCAAAGAGGGAGATCAATGACTGTGTGTAGCATTTTTGATGGAAGCACTCTCCCTAATAAGACTCCATTGAAATGTTCGGAATAAGAACTTCAGACCGGCTCAAGTAAGCTCCAGATAAGCCCTAATCAATCTGGCTTACAAAAATCTGGGCGTTTTGTGTGGGGCTTGCTTATTCTTTAATTGTGACCAGCTACTAACCCTATACAAATCTCAAGTACGCCCAACAGTTGAATTTGGGAGTCACGTCTGGGCTGGAATCCACAATTCTTGATACACCTACTTGATTTCATAAAAAGGATGGTTGCCCGTCTGATTGACGGAGCTTCTTCTCTTTTGACCTTCGTTTGGTTTCACAACCTGAATTTTGCATTATTTGATTTTAAATTATATATAAAAGTATAAATTTAAAAAAAGATAGAAATACACTGCATTTAAAGTCTTTATTTTTGTCGCATCCTTGGCATGGTCTCTGCTAAACCTTGCTGAATAATTCAGTATCTCAGAGCACAGAATGGGGGTGATTAATATTAATACGCAGGTACAAGGCCACCGGTTGCTTCGGGGGATGATTTCTAGGAAGGAAAAATAAGATTAAGATATCTAAGAAGCGTGTTCTTACATTTTGATATTAAAAAAAAAACACTTTTCATAATCTCAAGTCATTTTTTTACTGTATTGTGCAAGTTTGCAATTTCGGTGTGTGTATTTTTCTTTGTGACTTATCGTAGAAATTTATATATATGCATTCATAGTCCGTAATGTCTGAAAAATGTGGTAAAGTAACGTAGGGTTAATATTTTTTGTTAATATTAGATTTCTAATAAATGTTTTATTTGAATATTATGAATATTTTTTGAGGTAATAGTAGATTTTGTATTTTTGTTTCTCTTGGGGTAAACACTAGATTTCTTTTGTTTATTCGAGGTTAACACTAGAGTTTGTGTGTTTTTTTAGTTAACATTGAAATTCGTATGTTTTTTTGAGGTTATCACTAGATTTTGTATGTTTTATTTGAGGTCAACACTGGATTTCGTGTATTTTTTATAAGATTAACTCGATATTTCGAAAGTTTTTTTTTGGGGTAAACACTAGTTTTCGTATGTATTATTTGAGGTTGACACTGTAATTTAGATTTTTTTATTATTTTAACACCAGAATTCGTATTTTTATTTTTAAACTTCATTGATATTGTTAAGATATTTTAATTGCAGTTATTCTGTCTGGTACAGAGCCAAAAAAGTGACATTTCGTAAATATGGCCCAGACATATTGTAACACATTTGTCGAATAATATTTTAATAATCGTCATCGTGTTTTTATTTCTTATACACATTTCTCTGATCACCGAGATGAAAATATTGTTTTTAAATATTTTCTTTGATACGAATTGAATTCGGCCTCCTTTTGATTGTTATCTTATTTTCTTTGACATTCGATTATTTAGGGTCCAAAAAATATCATGAAAGCTGAATTTAATCTTAACAGCATCTGCCACAAAAAGATGTTTATTTTTTAAATATGTGAGAACCTTCATGATTTCCATTATCTATGACAGTCAGCATGCGGGGTGCAATTTAATTTCATTCACAGGGACATTGTCGGAAACTGAAATCCCGTGAACGCGTGTCAGGAGATAAATGGATTTAAGACGCTTAGAGCTTCACAGGCCAACTTCTGTCTCTCTATCAACTTCAACTGCATGGAAATAGAGAAGTCAGAATACTGGGGGCATTTCTGCAATGGCTCTATTCAGATTAAATGTTAGAGCAAACGGCTTAAGAAATAAGTAAGTTTCGCAAAGTTTCGAAAAGTTTTGGAAAGTTAATAAAGATTGATATATTTCCTAGCTTTTACTTCCAGTCTTAGCTTGCGTTTTGGAGTATTGCGCATAGGTACTAATTAATATACAATTCATTATAATATCCTAATAATAATTAATTCATTATAATATCTTTAAATTTTGCCCACGTTCGATGGCATTGTAAGAAGCATGCTGGAGTATGCTAGTGGTGTATGGACTCCACGCCAAACAAAGTAAGTACTTAATTACGCTGGAATTAATCTAGAAAAAAATCCTCGGGTACGTACAACTATATGCAGACACAAGGTACGATACAACTATACGGTTAACCGAGGACTTATCATATCAACAGCAAAAATTTGAAATGCTGTAAAGGCGAATAAATCCAAAAATGAGTTGAATACGTCATTTTTCTCCGTTTTTTTTCTCTTTCGATCTGCATCGTCAAAATATTTCTAGGAAAATTAGTGCGTCTTTCACGACGCGCATTTTAAATGATTTTTCAAATTAAAAAAAAAACATGAATACTGCAAAAGATGTCAAGTGTTCTGAAAGATACTTTTAATAGTATTTTGTAATAAAAAATCATAACTGCAGGTCTATAAAATTTTTGGAAAAAATAAAAAAAATATCTTTTCGCTTCCTGAATAATTAAAATTTTGTTCTTTATAATAATAATAATAAATTTGGACAACTTAAATAGCGCTGTTCTTGCGAAAAATCGCCTCAAGAGCGCTTTATAACATTTCAAGTGTGATCGATATGGACTTGCTGTCTTCTAGTTGAAACTGTTTTGCAGTATCACATCTAAGTTTTATTAAATTTGTTCAAAACCCTTGTTAACTTTTTAACAAATTTGTCCATCAAAAACATAATATTTAATATTTAATTAAACGAAGACAATATAAGCGAAAGTCAGTCGAAAATCTGAGAACAGAAAAATCAGAAAAAGATATTGACACCGCTGGGACAAAGAAGCAAGAGGTCCGGGGTTCAAGTCCCAGCGGTGTCAATATCTTTTTCTGATTTTTCTGTTCTCAGATTTTCGACTGACTTTCGCTTATATTGTCTTCGTTTAATTAAATATTACAATTTGAGGTTTTACTAATAAAGTTAAAATAAAAATAAAAAAAACATAATATTTAAACTTGTCTTCTTCTTTGTGTGCCGTATCAGGTCCCCCTGACGTTGGCGATCACTCTTGAAAATGTCTCTCTGTCTTGCATTGCCCGGAATAGCTCCTCCACACTTCTAATGCCGGTCCACTCTCGTATATTTCGCAGCCAAGACATTTGTCTCCTACCAGGCCCTCGGCGACCCTCTATCTTGCCTTTCAATATTAAATGGAGCAAGTGATACTTCTCCCCTCGAAGTATATGACCCAGATATGAAATTTTCCGGGTTTTATTAATGTAAGCAGTTCTCTATCTTTAAACTTTTGATAGATGTAATTGTTTTAGGCGTGACAGCTGAAGATACTGACATAGGTACTTTTTTTAAATTAATTTTCACAGCACGACAAACCATAATGACATTATGGTTAAAATGTCTTTACGGTTTGTTGTAAACAGTCTAATTAATATTTAATGAAAGTATTGTTTCAACTACAATAGTTATTTTGTCTTTATTATTAGAATTAAAGCTTTGTTCGCTTTAAAATTAAATTAAAACCGTCAAACGCACAAACGCTTTGATCAATCTAAAACCATAATAACCTATTATGTAGAATTGATAATATTCGCACAATTTCCATGAATTTACTACGCCTCAAAAAAAAAGGGTAAATCCAAGGTACGGGTCTTCAAATAGTATACAAAACCGAGTATAATAATATGGTTTTCACCAATCAGCAGGCTGGATGAATATACAGCATATTGTGTTTCCACTCACCCTGTAGATATAAAAAGGGACCGGAAACAGGAAGTGCGGTCTAAGGGATGAAAGCTGACAGCGATAAGGCAAGGGTTGAATGTATGCCATTTATTATTCAGGATATATGGCAAAGAAATATATATTTTATAAGGGATTTTGCACTTATCCTTATGCCTAAAAGGCTTCGTCCGATATAAATAGAACACCACGTATTAGCGTGCAGAAAATTGTTTGATGAAGACAGACAAACATTCCCACAGTATGAATAATCTGACAGTATTTGTTTAGTTCTGAAACAGCTTAACAACTGAAACCAATTTTCACAAGTCCTTGCATTGTTATTTTCTTCCTTTGTCCTTCTCCTTCCTTGAAAGGCCCTACTTATTTACTACAAGAAAATGTTGACTACCTACTTGGTACACATACGCAATATCGCACAAAAATCGAAAATTACCCACATTAGTTCAGTTGAAAAATCGTTGTGAAATCATTCACACCTCGTTATTAAAATCGCGCTTGAAAGTTCGTAAAATACTAATTAATATACCAAAAGTGACTGTAAATTGTTACCACCTTTATGCCATCATCGTGGAAGAGCAGCCATCATCAAGATTGGCCCATGATAGCATATGAACCCAGCAAGCAGGGCTGGGCAGTATTTGAATTACTTGTAATTGAAATACGTATTTGAAATACAGATACTATTTTGTATTTGTATTTCAATTACTTCCAAAAAATGTATTTTGTAATTGGTATTTCAATTACCTAATGCTGAGGTATTTTGTAATTTGTATTTCAAATACTTATGGCTTCAAAATACATTTTCATTTACAAATTTAATAATGATAATGAAAAATAAACTGACATAGATAATACGTAGACTAAAAACGCTAGAATCGAGAGCAATATATTATGTATGTTAATATTTAGAGTTGGCAACACGTCCTGTGCTATAATAGCACTGTTATTGTACATTTTCTATCAGTGTCATATTATACTATACTTGTCGTTGGTTTGTATTGTGCATTTTTGTGTCATAGTATTAGATCAAGCACTATAGGAATAATTTGACTGAATACTAGATTATTTTTAAGTTAATTACAGTAGAGCGCACTTGAAGTGAAATAACAAAAAACTGCGCTGTACAAATGTCGTGTTTTAATAATAATTATTATTTTTATCTAACATCTGAGTCCTATACCACAAAACTTTACAAGTGGAGCGGAGATGAAATGTGTCTTTTGAGCAATGTGATTGATCAATTTTTGTATGTCTCTGTTTCACTCTGCTCAACTTTGCTTCTACGGAAACGCACCCTTAGATAAAGGCACTAACGACGATTTATTGCAACTAAAAGTTCTACCAAAATCAAATGCATTTTGTACACGACTAGAAAGAATTTTGTATTTCGTATTTTAAATACATGTATTTTGCCCAGCCCTGCCAGGTTTTCTCCTTTCCAATTGCCATTTCCAGTGATTTGACTTTAAGAAACGCCATCAACTGTCTTGTCTCATACAAATAAAGAATTACAGTCCATCCTCTCTCGTGTCACGATATTGTTCGTAATAGTATTTAAATTCATAATACTACCATCATAATTAGAGGAAAATAATGGTTGTTATTTCGTAATAATTAACTACGATATCCAGGTTCAACCTTACACCTACGCTTTGAACCACCCGAATTGATTGGGGGTTCTTGTTACCCCTCGACTTTACGGGTATGTACCAACTTATTTATTTTTTATTTAAACTTGCAATAGAGTTTTAGGACCGGCCACTCTGTGACGCTTTTAGTCACCCGATTAGAATTATTTTTTTGTTAAGTTACAACACCTGTCATTGACATTTCCCTCCAAATTTCATCTTCAAAACTTGACGTTTGTAAAAGTTACGCTGTACCGAGTACCTATGCTTTTGTGCGTGTTTTCGATTTTTTACGAGTCTGAATATGACATCAATTTTTAACTTCAATAGCGCACGGTCGCACAATGCGATTATAGTAAGTTTTTGACCATAAACCAGCAGCCTTTGAATTCATCTGACCTGGCTCATTGCGACTTTTTCCTATTCAACCGACTTAAAAAGACGCCTCGCGGAACGCATTACAGCGCCTGAGAAATGTAATGAAAAAATCTAAAACGGCTATGATGGACATGTTGAAAATTGAGTACCAGCGGCGTTTCATAAGTGCGTGGCAGTTGACCGGGAGTAGGTATATACTTTGAAGGGAACCATATCGATTTTTATGAATAAACTGGTATTAGGTCCTTACATATGAAATTGGCGTTTTGTATGGGAGGAACATAAAGCCGATTTTTTTTAAATATAATATATTTATTTAATCAAAGTATGTACCATTGCTATCTATGCACTTTTGCCATCTCATAGGTAGTTCATCGATCCCTTTACTAAAAAAACCATTCGGACCGGAATCAATAAAATCTTTGAAGGCGGTTTGGAGTTGATTTTTTTCCCTTGCAAGAAGTTATCCAAATTTCGAAAAAAATGGTAATCTGTTGGGGCAAGGTCCGGAGAGTACGGTGGATGTCTTAGACATTCCAATTGAAGCTCCTCTAATTTGGAAGCCGTATGTTGTGCAGTGTGTGGTCTAGCGTTCTAACGCGCGTTTGTTGATTTGCTTCACTCAATTCGTGAGGTATCCACCTTTCAAGCTTTTTCACCTTCCCAATTTGCTTCAAGTGAATTAAAACAGTTTTATCACTAACACGTTTGCGATGGATCCGCTTCCACAATAGCCTTCAATTCTTCATTATCAACTTTGGTCTCCGGCCGTCCACGGGGCTTGTTCTGCAGGTCGAAATTTCCGGAACGAAAACGTTGGAACCAAAAACGCACTGTGTTTTCTTTTGCGGCACCGTCGCCATACACATCATTAATCCTGCGAGCCTGCAATTTTCTGCAGCATGGTGCCACGGTGGAACTCGTACTCGTAAATAATCGATATTTCAAGTTTTCCATTTTGTAAACTAAGTGACGTAAAGAAAAAAAACAATTAAGGAAAAAACAAATTAATCATTATTTTCGAAACACAAATACATGAGTAAATAGCTGTATAAATTTAAATTTGGAATTCCTAACCAAAGAGAAGATATTTGAGATCAAAGTTGCCAGTTTGATATGTAAGGACCTAATATATTCGATTTTGTGATTAAAGTTCTAAAACTTTTTGATCGAAATGTTACGTACATTTTTAATTTATTGTTTTTACGTGATTAATGCAATTTTAAATCATAATAAAAGAAACAATGAAAGTTAATCTCCATTATGATTGTCAATGAAATTACAGCCCGTAAATTAATTATTAATTATATAAATTAATTCTACACCTGAGCTCTTCGCGGTCCTAATCAAAATATTCTGTGAGAAGTGAGGGTCTGTGGGGAATTTTGGGATGCATAATGAAATATTCAAGTGTAAGACCTTTATTGACCTTGATACCTTCGAATGACCCTCCCTGTGGGAGATGATGAATAGAGGCGAGACTTCAAGATTTCTGTCATAAATAATAATGTCCAATGAATATTAAAGTTTAATGAATATTGAAATCGTGATTATTTCTTAGCCTGTGAATTTGTTAGTTAAATATTAATAATATTTTCGCTACGTTAAACCTTATGTATCTTAGATAGTTTATGCGTCTATAACTAATCATTTTGATTAATTTGTCTGTCTGTCTGTCTGTTCGTCCCTTTCTAAAAGTTAAACTCCCGTAAAAAAAACAATTTGGGAGGCGGGTATCGGTTCCGCCATCCCGGAACCATTTACTAGATAAGGGAACGTACCCATACTACGTGACACACTTTTTGCAATTTTTACCCCCCCCCCCCCCCCCCCCCCCCCCGGTGACCACGTGTAGTATATTCCAAGACCCCCCCTACAGTTTTCACGTAGTATTTCATAAATATGGTTTCGAATCATTTTTTGCTAACAAAAAATAAAAAATGCATTATTTGGCTTATATTTATCTTTATTAATACGATGGCATTGCATCATCTACCTAGCTGATACTTTAATTCAAATATCCTGGCAGTAATCTATTTGGGTGTTCTCCTACCAGGCAGGGTGGCGTTATTTTAATGAAATTTGCTTAAGGGATGACGGTGGGCGGCCAGTAGCAGAACTGTATATATTATGATTGATGCGGGGGTAGTTTTAGGCGTCTTACAAAAGGAGGCTTTATGAAGGTACACAGAATCAGCGGTTTGGAGTCAAATCGTTATGTTTGCTTGGGGGCTTGATGGGGTTTTAATTGAATCCGAACACATAATATTCACACGTCCGAAACTACATGGACATAAGTTAAAACTAATCCGATTACTTACAATTATGTACACACAGGTTCCGCATTGAAATAGTTAAGTCTTTTTAGAGCGGTTTCGCGCCGTAGCAATAAGTAAGGTTTTTCACTAGTCCGACATTATGACACGTTTACATCGTGATTATGTCAATGGTCCCCAATCTCGGATGTATGACTTTGCAGTTTCGCAGTCGGACTTTTTAAAATTTCGTTTCTGTTTTTTTTACTGATTTTGAGAGCAAGAAATTTAAAGTTGTTCCGATATTTTGCATTTCGTTTCATTTCATTTAAAATTCCGAAAACACAAACTTTCAAATCACCAAAATAGGCTAACAAACGATTTTTAACATATCTGATATTGTTCTTCGGGACCGTCGATGTGTTTACAAGTAAGGGGAATAATGTTCTGAGTTATATATTTTTTTATTTTATTAAATGTACATTTACAGTTATACATAACCAATAATAAACATACATTTTATTTTATTAAGTAATAATAGCGTTTTTGAATTGATGAATATTTAGTTTAAAAATATTTATATCAGGGGACAGGAAATTTAGTAACAGAATCATTTTTCCGAGCGGCATTACTAATGGTAAGTTAGTTCTGCATCTCGGAACAACAAAAATTCTGTGTCTGCGCGCTCTTGTGAAGTTGTCGGGGACATAAAACTCAATTTTTTGTAATATATCGGGAATACAGATGTGCCCGTTTAAAAGTTTATATGCTGTTGTCAGCAAAGCAGTTTTCCTTCTTTCGGCGAGGCTATTAATACCCAGCATGCCGGACAAAAAGGCTATATAGTACAATCGATAATACTTATAACAGAAAACGCAGCAAGAATGTCATATCTTAATCTAACATGGATATTAAAAAAATGTACCATAACGTTATTTTAGTACATAGGTATGTAATTTTACTTCTTTAACATTTTATGTCTTCAATGTTTAAACATTATAATTTAAGGTTTTAGACATTAAGTTATTCCAATATTAAAAACAAAATAAAAATTTACTCAATTTAATTTAGTTGGTATTACGACTTAATCTGGCTTCCGCGACTTTTCAACCCGCTGTAGAAAACGATACTCAATAGCCATATAATTGTGTCTTATACGCGGGCAACTCAGCTGACGCGAACTTGCATTCTTTCGGTTCGAGAAAGTTACCGAACCTGATTCGTTTTTCGACTACCCGACGTGCGGCTGTATGTTGAGTGTCGTTCCCTACAAAATCTTCTGATAAAAATACTTGTCGTGTTTTACTAAACCTAAATAAATCTTAACTTCAGTATAAAAATAATTTCTTTCAATCAACATCACGGTACATTTGGTAACCCAGTGGAGTCAGATAAAGAAGAGTTGCGAAGTAAGTATATCACCACGCGGATCGCTGAACTGAGTCAGCGGACGCCATTATATGAAATCCTACCCACACAATATCTTCTACCAAACCGCGATAAATTATTCCCGACAAAATATCCCCTAATAAATATCCTACAAACAAAATATCCCCCAACGAAATGCATACTAAAATCTAACCTTTTAAAAAATAGGGCAAAAATAATACAGACATCCCGTAAAGGCAATAAATTATTGTTAAAAAATAGTAAAATGTGACAAAAATAACACATACATCCTATAAATACTATAAATTATTGTTCAAAAATAGTAAAAAGGAAAATAGGGTTAGGTTAGGTTATGTTATGTTTTCAAAAATATTTCGTTGGAGGATGTTTTGTCCGTAGGATATTTCGTCGGGGATCTTTCGTCGCGGGATGAAAATGCGCAGAACCTTAATCAGGCCCTGGCCTGAAATGAACATTATGAAATAACCTTCATTAAATCAAAAACAAACTTCACAAGAGGGGAAAATAAATTATTTTTTCATGTTCATAAATTGGCACCGAGGAAAATAAAATTTCTCCTTCTGCCTGTTGGCCTGACTAATTAGACACGCTCCTTGGAACCGAATCTACATGTTGGTACATGGAATATTTTTATTTTTCGTTTTAATTGTCCCGGTAATGTGTTTTCTCGGGAAGTCACTTGAAATATAAGTGAGTTATGTGTCCCTGGTAGTTATTTTAGAAATTTTACCGTTTTTTTACTGATTTTTTATCATAATTTACTTTACTTCGGGGGACCATCTTATTTAATTGTACTCGGAAGAGTAGGATAATAATATCGTCTCTTTTTCATTTTAAGGTTGAACTGACTATCTAACTTCTCCCTAATTATTATTTTTTTTAAATTTTAATGATCTCGTTTATGAAAATACAATAAATTGTGTAATTATGGGATGACAAAATCTAGATATATATAAAAATCAATTGCTGTTCGTTTGTCTCGCTAAAACTCGAGAACGGCTGGGCCGATTTAGCTGATTTTGGCTTTGAAATGTTTGTCATAGTCCAAGGAAGGTTTGAACAGTGAGAAAACATGGAAAAGTTGCGAGGAAGATAGTAAAAACAACAATTTCATTTTCCTATATAAACTTTGGGATTGGTCATTTGGGATTGGGCAGTGAGCTCTGGCATTATAAAATTTGTATAAAAAATTGCAATTGGTGCCACGCGAACTGTTTGAAAACTGAATGTACCGGGACTGAGTGTATGGAATGCGGGAGGGGGAGGCGGATGGGAGAGTGGTGAAGGATGAGGGAGGGGTGGGGAGGGTATTTATTAAATGATGTAACAACGCATGCCGGGTACCAGCTACCAGCTAGTTTTTAACATAAACAATTTTCGGCTTTTACATAATATAATACAGTGTAAGGCGTAAACATAATCAGCCTTACTAAAAAAAAACCACAGCAACACCGATAAACTGTATTATTGCAATAACATAAATAAACCCTGTATACGCTAGATTCCAATTTGTTACTAATAACGTTGCATCCGCGGCCGCGCTGTAAAAACGCATTAAAGATCTGACAACATTGTAAATGGTATTAATTTACTAGGAAAGAATGTTGTTTTAATTTTTCTCCGCCAGGGGCATTTTTGGCGCGCCTATGCATTAATTCTCAACGGCCGCGGCACCGCGATGAAGCGGTGTGCTTTTATGGCGGGATGTCAAAAAATTTTGTTAGTGCCTAAATGTTGTGATTTTACTTAATAATTTCTATTGTAGTGACGAATTTACTCTTCTATTCACATAAATGATATATTTACTATGTTATGTGTGTGGTTTACATCAGTTTATACAAATTATTGTGCAAACGCCGTACTTTCAAAGTTGGACTGTCAGAATATTGTTCTATAGAACTATAGATAGTTTACTTAAAAGATAAAATTAATATTTTAAGATCTTTATTTTAAGAGAATTTCTTAAAAGTGATATTTTTTAATAATATTAATATCTAACACATGTGTTCGTAAACCTATCAAAGAAAGTAACGTCTTTAGATATGCAAGAAATCTGTTTGAAATGCCGTTAAGTTATTTTTTTGGCAATAAAAAAAACTTTGAAATTTTTTATTATTTTTTTATTGTATGCACGAGGAAAAAGTGAGGTGATAGTTTCCTTCCAAATTTATTACATAAAAGGACTGTGTTTTTGAAATTTTGATTTTTTTTAATTTCTCTACATTTTGGTCAAAAATGTTTGGGTAAGAAATTTTTTTCTATTTTTTTCCGAGTTTGGGTCTTAAAATATGGCAGTTTTTGAAAACTAAAGTGTATTTTAAATACACAAATCTAAATGGTAATTTTATCTAGTTTTCATAAATGGTATTTATTTTTGCGACACCTTAAAAAATAAGAAATATATAGAACATTCAAAATACTTTGGAAAAATTTCAAATTTCGTTAGGATATCATTACAAAAACAGAGATAAACTACTCTCTCAGGCCGTGTAAACCAAGTGTATTTTTTTCAATGAACAATTTTTTAATTAGTAATGTTTTCACATCCGCGGCCGTTTGTCAATTGAATAAAATTTTCACTGGGTTTTTTAGTAAGGCTGAATATGTTAGAATTGGGTAAGTAATAAAGATCCTTATGGATCCATAATAGAGCAAACGATATTGAAATCGATGTGCCCCAAGAATTTTACGTACTTAGATGTAGTTGCGTTTACAGCATTAACTTGTTCGGACAGCATCTTCTCGGGATTTTTCCATGGTGGAATGCGATTTTTTTCCGTGGGTTTTATGTCATGTTGTGGTCATTTGCATTATTCTTCACCGACTTTTAATAATATTCTCAAACCCTTGATCCGACGGAGCTAGGAGAATCGTGTAGTCCGCATGGCTTATGTGATTTAGTCGTAAATTATTAATACAACGCCCTCTGGCGTCCAGGCAATTTAATAACTCGTCTTTATACACAGCGAACAGGATGGGGATACATACACCCTCTGTGCCTTACTCCTGATCGCAAGAATATTGGTTGGGAGTACGTACTTGCACACCGTACAACGTTTTCCTGTTAGGAGTGCCATTGGGAAAGTGTGTTGAGGTATATGGTTGGTATATTTCTGACTTTCAATTTATCTCGTAAGGTATTATGACAGACTCTGTCAAAGGCTTTACTTAGGTCTAAAAAGCATCCGTATACAGTAGGTTTTCGTTTGTTGAAAAATTAAATTATTTGCTTTGCTGAGTACATTACCGTATTAGTGGATAATCAATATTTAATGCCCATCTGCTTGCCTTTAGAATTGAGTTTACCTTCTAGTTAATTTAGAATTATCCTTTCAAATAGTTTAGGCATTAGTTATACCAATAAACTAAATATCTTTGTGTTTTTTTAGACGTTTATGAAACCAGTAAACTATAAAGTTTTCATTAAAATCCTTCCTATTATTAGGTTTTATTTTAAATACTAGCTAAATCATTAAATTAGCAGTAAATTTCTCGCAAATTTACATTAAAGGAGTGACATTATAATCGTTTCTCACGAAGCCAAAATAATTACCACTGTTTCACTTAGAAAATGGTCTCCAAGCGAGCCATCTCAATAAAAGGGAATTTTATTTAGAAAGTAAGTTGGCAAATTATTTGTACCGATCCACAAAAAAAACTTTCGGGGATTGTGAGAATTCTCTCGAGAAATTCTAAGGGGAAACTTTCGAAGAATTCTGAAGAAATTAATAAGTTTAGCCTGCAGAATAACACGCATCAATCAATCCCATCAAAGATTATAAAATAGCTCTGAAAAGTTTCTCGTATAAAAGCCATAAAAGCGAATTAAGCGAGCTTTTAAGTTTGATTGAGATCCCGGTTTTGGGATAAATCAGCAAGATTAAGGCTGTGCTGGTTTATTTTGGGAATTAATGGACTTTCGGTTTCAATTGGTCAAGTTTTCCCTCGCATTGCACCACCTAATTATTTTCAACTTTTCTCTTGATTTAAAGCTTTGGTGATAATTTTTCAATTTTAGCTTTGCGAAACCGAATAAAAATGGAAGTACGCAAACTTTTTACGAATGGTGAACATATTTAAATAAATTAGATGAAGAAATCAAGTTCTTGATGAGCATTGAAGACAATCTTTTTTAAAGAAGGGAAGAAACAATAGTTTTAGGATAAATATATATTCATTTACTAAGCTGCAAAACGCAATAAGTTGCTCCCAACGACCATATAAATAATTAAATTAAGCAACCATGAGAGCAATATAAAGGGTTTCAAATCAATGTTAATGTGTTTTCTGTATTATTATTAACGCAAGTGTGGTATTTAAAACTAAAATACTAATAATAATATCATTGCAAGAATCAATTTGGTAGGCGGATATGAGTACAGCCGGTCCGGGAACCATTTATTGGACAACCAACGCCAGAGCCATAAGTCAACCCAAGTGATTCGCTACTTTTGGCATTTTAGCAGGAGGGACTGGATTTGTAAGGTGACTTTTGTCCGGGACTTAGCAAAGGATGCCTCTACCAACAAACTGCGTGGCAGGCCAGATCGGGCTCGTTGAAGGAGACCTTTTTGATCTCTCCAGCAGGACTCTGCCGGAACATTATCTTTCACCGCAGTTGGAGTGATGGATTCATACATTAATACGACCGTTACTCCTGGACATATTGACCCCCAGATTTTACCCATCCCACAAACCTTTTTCCTTCCGACAAGTTCCTCTTATTCCTTTCCTAAAAAGCCTCTCCATATATACGTAATAGTTTGAAATTACAATGCGAAATAAGCACCTAATAATTAAGTTGGTGGCTACGTATCAATTCAAATTGAAATTTGAATTCCTAATAGGAAATATAACTTTGAACAAATGGAATCCTGATTTTCTTTGTTGCCCAAAAGATACGACGAACAAGAGAATTTTTCATCAACAGTTCCACGTAGGAAGTAGGGGAGTCTGGACGTTTGTTTCGACGAGAGAAGACACATGCATTACGAAAATGAATATGACACTTAATAATACATTATGGTTACAAATAAAAGAATTGTGGCAACAATTAAATTATATAATTAAATAATAATGAAACCAAAAAATGATTCTCTAATTCATAATAAAAAAATAATATTCTAATACTTTAAAACTTAGGGTCGTGTTTAGCCCTAACAAAGGAAACTAAATAGTTAGAAAACTAATAAACTATATCGATAGATTGTCGTGTTTTAAAAAACAAAATCAAATGACTTAAAAATTATGATCAAGATGTTTAAATTACTACAAGAGGGGGGGGGGGGCGCCAGATCAAATAGAACACATTATTAAATTTACAATATTATTTAAGAACACAATATTATTTAATTTATCGGGGGGCTAAAATTCCAATAATCCATGCGCTTGATAGCTGCAAGACGAGTTGTTATCTAGCCTCCTAAGTTAAGTAAATTCTAATGTAAAATCCATGCTAATTTGTACAGCGCTCTTGAGGCGATTTTTCGCAAAAACAGCGCTATATAAGTTGTCCAAATTTATTATTATTATTATTAAATGGTAAATCAATAATTTCAAAACTAACCGAAGTTTTAGCTCACAGGTAATGGCGATTTCACCGAAGTATGTGTCTTCTCTCGTCGAAACAAACGTCCAGACTCTCCGACTTCCTATGTGGAACTGTTGATGAAAAATTCTCTTGTTCCTAGTATGTTTTGGGCTCCAAAAGAAAAGCAGGATTCCATTTGTTCAAAGTTATATTTCCTATTAGGAATTAAAATTTTAATTTGAATTGATACGTAGCCGCCAACTAAATTATTGGGTGCTTAGTGCTTATTTCGCATTGTAATATCAAACTGTTACACATACAGCATCCCCTGAGATGATACGCCCTGAAGAAAATTATTTTCCCCTTGGCCTCCCGTGTTCCTCCCTTAGAATGTTATTCTAGAACACTTTAGAATTTAGAAGGACAAGGTAAGTAAAGAAATCTTTAAATAGTTAATGTGTTATATGAATTTATCACATTTTAAAAGACCAGGTATTATTAAAAAAACTGTAAATATAGGAGGATATTTACAAAACAAAAATGATTACGATTTTAGCACTTTAAGCGTAATGTTTTCCATGGGATAAGTCCGTTGAGGCGACCCTCAGTGACCCGTTTTTGCTAAACGGCTCTTGACGTTATGTCAAGGGTGGGGTTGAGAAGCTAAGCCTGCCTGTTTTCCATTAGATTTTACCACTAAGCCACTGGGGACAAATTTCACATTGCGATAATCCCACGCAAATTTAAACTGGAAGTGGTTGGGTTAAATTTAAGCACAACTGTTTTTTCCGTAAAAACATAATTTTTTTATTTTTTATTTCATTGATTTTTTTTCTTAATAACTTTTGAAGGATAAACCCAACAATTTAATATTTAATCATTTTTATTGGAAAGAATATAATACATATTAATCTAAACGAAAAGTGAAACAGAATAAGACCCAGCGAATGAAAAGGTAACGGTCGCAACTGGGAACCTAACCCAGGATCTCTGTCTTATCGGGACAACGCTTATAAAAATTTGGTTTGCGGGTACGGGTACCGCCGCTCTGGGAGGGATTTATTTGATAACCAACACTTCTGCCACAAGTCACCCCAAGTGGTTCGCTACCTAGCAGGGGTATCCGGGTTCACAGAGTGAAGTTTGTGCGGGTCTTGGCACAGAATGCGTCGGCTCACCAGCTGCAAGGCAGGCCAGATCGAGCGAGAATGGTTGAGGGAGTCCCTTTGACTTCTCCAGTTGTACTCTCTCGGAATATTGCCTTGCACTGCAGTGGGATGGATAGATTCATTCTGGATACATCACTTCTGGACATACTGACCCCCAGATTCCTTCCTTCCCCTTATACCCTTTTCCTTCCCAGAACTTCCTCTCCTTCGCTTCGTAAAATTACCCTCCACACAGCATCCCCATTGATGACATATTCCCTGAGTGGAATTATTTTCCTCAGGGCCTCCTGTGTGGAGCTAATTTAAAAAAAGGCGCCGCGAAATGCTGTGCTTCATCTGCCGATTATTTCGTGGACTTTAAATAACTAATTCATTCCTTTGGCGGCGAAAAATACCGAACGTATGAAATACAATAACAACGAATGCACAATAATGTAAAAACAAATTTTATTTTTGCTCTCGGGAATATCGCTCTTAAGTCTCCTTCTTTTGCTGTACAGCTTTCATCTGAAGTAACGATATGTCTCGTGTCACCTCCCTACTACAACATTTGTCTTATTAAGACAAAAGATTACTCTTTCCTCTCCTTAAGAAGACCATCTTCGCAGCATCCCCAAGTGCTTAATAGCTCCAGACACAATCGGAAATATGTCATTTTTAAATGAACCTTTAGACGTATTGACTCTTTTCCACAAAAATTTATTAATTTATTTCGAAAGACTGTTCTTATACCCAGTAAACCTTTGTTTTAGATTTTGAGAAAATAAACGAAACAATTTAACTTTGTTTGAACCACTTTTATATTTGAGTAAAGCCGACCGGTTTCAGAACGACCGTTCCTTCTTCAGGGCAAACGTATACTGATTTGACAGTTATGAAATATGGATGGGAACAATGTATTATTATGGTAGGGGTGGAGCCGTTGCTAGGTATGAAAGAAGAGTGGGTGGGTAGGGGAACATATCCATGATTGGGCTATAAGATAATATGTTTTGTTTGTTGATAATATATTAATTATTTTTAAGTTTTTTTTTTTATTTCCAAGGCTTTTAAGTTATCTAAACGTTTTCCTTTATGATTTATATGATGAATGTTTATCCCCGTATTTTTGATATGGTTATCTGACTCAGAAAAATTATTATTATTAAGACACCTTAAATGTTCTTTGATTCTGATTTCAAAATTACGAATTGTTTTTCCAATATAAAATGAGGGACAATCATTACATTTGAGTTTATATATTCCGGAATTAGTCAATTTATGGTCTTTATCTTTAGCATTTCTCGAAAAATTACCGATATTATTTCTTGTATAAAAAGCTGGTTTAATATAGAAGGGAGAGATTTTTGCAACATTGAACTGAAAAATTATTAATATACAAAATTTGAGAAAATATATTTATTTTTAATAGAATAAGGTTTTACCGTAGGTCGTTTGCAGATTTGTTGAATTTTCAAACAAAATGTTGTATTATACAACATACGTTTCAAATCATATAATCATGCAGTAAAATAAATCAATAAATTATTTGGAAAAGCTACTTTTCAGAATTTTAATTTCAGTTCAAATAAAATCATAAAAAAAGATCCGTGCCCTTGTTTTGTCACGAAAGTCCTTCAGTTTGTCTATTTATTTACGGTCTTACAAACTGTATATTTAAACAAACATATGTTTTTATTTTGCTTAGACATTACGGAAAAAATTACAAAAATTAAAATTTATAAATCCTCAAACTGCTTCGAATCGCAGCAATAACTTATCTATGTTACGAGTTTGTACATATACCTACTGAACTTGTTTGTTGTTTGGTTTTTAATGTTATCATTATCACTGACAACAATGGCAAATAAGTATTTTGAAATGTTGGAACTTATGTTAGTTTTAAGTCTGTAACTTTAAGTCACAGTTGTAAATATGTATGTCATTAATCCACTAGTTTTAAGTCAACTATCGTAAGTCTTAGTCATAAGTCACTAGCTATAAGTCATAGATTAAGCCACTAGTTACAAGTCTTAGATATAAATCACTAGTTATAATTACAAATCTTAGTTTTACCAATTTTATTACATATTTACTTGTACTGTACAGCGCCCTTGAGGTGATTTCTCACAAAAACGGCGCTATATAAATTAGCCAAATATTATTTATTATTATTATTATAACAATTTGAAAGCTTATTTCGTAACCTTTCAAAAAGAGTTTTTAGTATTCGGTTACGTTCGAAAATGTTTCATATATAGAGCTTTAATTGCGAAGCGGAAGTTATATATCATCGAAGGGAATAACCTTCAAGTGTTATAAAAAGAGAGTTACTAATATAATTATAAAAATTAAACATTATTTTTAAAACAAAATTAATTTATTTACACGCAACTCGCTGCTAAACATTTTATTCCATAATTCGCCGTTGCAATAGAAAATCTACAGTAAAAAGCTCCCCTATTCCACCACCGCAAGCTTTTTTTTCCATAGGTGCCTCCCTATTCTCTGTCCCTTTACCACAAACAACTTGACCCGATACCCCCTCGAGTGGCAATCCGCTAACCCATTTTATTATTTCGGTGTTGCCGACCGCAAAAATAAAAGCAATGATGTTTTTTTTAAGTGGCGACCGCATTTTTCTACTACGGATGCTGGGATGTATTGCGGTTATGATATAGGGTATGGTTGTGACTGGAATATTATCTACTTGTAAAACAAATGCTTTAGTGGGGTCAGTTGAATTTATTGTTATTTTTATTTGATTCCACAAAAGAGTCGTAAGTGGAACTGCGTAATTTTAAAAATCTCGCAAGGCATAATTCTTTTTCAACAAAGGTTGTACAATTTTGCAAAAAAGGGATGTTATTATAAACGTTTTAGTGTTTTACTGTACCCTTGGCTTTTCAAGATTATGAAAACAATTATATTACGTCCTTTTTTATTTTAAAATACCAGAAAAATGCATGAAAAATACCAATATTCGCGTTATTTCCAATAAAATTATGAATTCCGCGATTCTAACATGAAAAACTAATTTCGGATTATCGTAAACGCAATCCGTTATATTATCTATCTAATATTGCAATTTCAAAAACTATACTCCATTTAAAGGTTTTTTGAACAGTTTTTATCTGACTTAGAGGTTTTCACGGCCAAAAGTATTATCGTGATTTATTTTTGGGTTATTATGCCGGCTTACGCTGCCTTCTTCTCACTTTAACTGATTTTACAAATGTTTTGTTTCCGGGATTTTTCAACTAAAATGGTTAAAAATATTCACCGTAAAACACGATGTTGGTTAAAATACTTCAAATACTCGTCAATTGATAACGAGTGGTCAAAAATAGAACTACTTTGATTTGGATATAAGCAAAAACTAAGCAAAGACAATTATTTTAAAATTGCAAAGTTGAAAGTAAAAATAATAACCGCTGACAAATTTTATGGTGCCGTCTTCGTGAACAAAATAACCTGAAGGGTGCTGTTTAAAAAATTTATCAGAAGACTTTTATGTTATGACTTACGAATGTAATTTTTTTTTATTTTAAACAAGAAATTTCAGACAACAAATCAATTTGCATGGTCAATTTACCCACCCGTTTTTCACCGGCAAACAATTGAAATTCTTCATAATTAATTAATTGAAAAAGTTATCAGATTACGCGCAATAGGAATGCCAATAGGAAAATGTTTTTAGTTTTGTTTTTTTTTTTTAATTCGGTCTCACCACTATTTATTTTGGTTCACAACATTGAATTATTTATTTAAACGTTAGGTCTTTTTCATTTTCGTACACATATTTTTATTTAACTTTTGCAATTCGCTGTCAGATTTAGGGTGGGTCAGTAAGTGATGTGAGATTATCCTGCGTAGTGCATAACATTATTCAAGTTCAATGAACTTTAAATTTAAATGATTAGAGCTCCTTATCGTATTAAAGTGGGTACCAACATTGCTTTATCAATAATTAAATTAAAACAAATAACTTTGTAAAACACCACTATTTAATCAAAATTATCAACATTTTTCGAAACCAAAGGTTTCTTCATCAGGATAGGATTAATATTAATAAAAATAACAAAAGACGAACCAGTATAGACAAATAAGAACCACAGACCAAAAATAATAGGGTGAGGTGATAAATTTCTAAAAATATATCTTAAAAAAACAATTAAACCTTTGGTTTCGGAACATGTTAATAATTTTTGATTAAATAGTGATGATTTACAAAGTTGTTGGTTTTCCTTCATTCAAAATGACGCCACAGAGAGAATCTGCAAAAATTGAAGAAGTTACCAATAATTCGTTAATCGAAATGCCTATTTGTTGTGTTGTGAAGATACGTGACTGAGACCAAGCGCATAGTTTCACTTCACCATAACAAGGTCCAGTGTAGTGTTGGGTAGGACACGACATCAGGATGAGTTTGTATGAGGTACTCAAATATCGAAATGAGGTGTTGAGGTGTCCCACCTCATTTGAGGTGAGGTGTTACAAAATATTTTCGCTTACGGGGGTGTCATATAATAAATGGTTCCAGGGGCGGCGGTACCTTTACCCGCCTCCCGTGTTTGTTATTTTTGTAATATGAAAAAAAGCATATAAAAAAGGCCTACCTTCCCACCCCCCCGCCCCCCTCCACCACCTCTGATCACCCTCCTGCACCCCCCCTCTGATCCCCCCCTCACTAACCCTCTCCACCTCATCTCAACACTCCCTCAACCGGTTGGAGCTGTTGGGACTCTTGTGTGGTATTCACATAACAATAATTTACAATAAAAAATTATTAAAAAAAAAATTCGGAGCAGTTGGGACGCTTGTGCGGTAATTTACAATAAAAAGTATTTAATTTTTTTATTTGGAGCAGTTGGTACTCTTGTGCTTTATTCACTTAACAATAATTTAGAATAAAAAAAATTTTTTTTTGGGAGCAGTTGGAACGCTTGTGCGGTATTCACAATATGTGAATGACTCACCACAACCACCTCACGGTTCTAATACAAAAATGTCATACAATACACCAACCACCTCACACCTCACCTCATATTTGTCCCATACGTGGCAACGTGACATGACATGTAGTCCAATACACCAACCACTTCACACCTCACCTCATATTTGTCCCATACGTGACATGACATGAATGTAGTCCTATAAACCTACCACCTCGCACGTCAAATTTATCCCCCCTTCATATTTGTCCTATATGTGACATGACATGAATGTTGTATAATAAACCAACCACCTCACATTTGTCCCCCCTTCGTATTTGTCCCATGCGTGACAACGTGACATGGCATTTGTAGTAATACAAAGAAAAAGAGCTGGTACAAATACATTTTGTGAGGTGGGGGGACAATTTACGTGTTTGTATGGGACATTTGAGGTGCCTCGTGTATGAGGTACTCAACACTAGTCCAGTGGACTTACTTTAGCAGCCGTTGGTCTACATACATATTCAAATGGCTTTTCCTAAGCAGTTCTACATTTTTTGTTCAGCCTCGTATTTTTATAATGTTCTATCATATTGTATTTTTATGAAATTCCATCTACACATCTGAAATGAAATTGAAATGCGTCGATACTAATGCTAATGTTTTTTTAAGAATGCTTATAGCATTACGAAACCTTCAATAATTATAATATCCCATTTTCACGAGTTTGCTCCAGTTGCAAAATAAATTTGATGGCATAAAGCGGGTACTTCTTGTTAAGATTAACTTCACAGACAACCAAAGGAATAACTTATAAATTATTTTCGATCATCCAAAGGTATTTTCAGAGATACATACTTTGTAAATTTCTGTTGGTTATACAAGTACTTCAAATGATTTTATTTATTATTCTATCCTATCTATTTAGTTGCCGACTGGAATAAGAAAGGCCGATTTTGCACCGCAGTGGGAGGAATGGATTGATTTTATTTATTTTTTACATTAACTCCGCACAGGAGGCCCCGAGTAAAATAATTTCCTTCAGGGCCTATGTAATTTTTGAAGATGCTGCTTGGAGGGTCTTTTTGAGGAAAGGAAGGAGTGAACATGGGTCTTGAAGAGACCCATGTTGTAGGAGGGAAGAAATCAAGAACGAGTCATAGAAACGACCCGTTCTCATGTGACTAATGTCAACCGTGTACAAATGTTGGGCACGTGTTTGGCGTGTTTCCCGACTATGCAGAGGTGCCGAGGGGATCAATTACGCTAGTTCCTCGGAGCATCTTCCATTGTAATACCGGTAGAATAAGGATATCATTCCCACCTGATGCCTATGCTCTAAAGATTGCAGTCCGTCTGTTAAGATGGGAGAATCTATCAAACAGACTGCCCGTTTTTGCACAGTCAAGGGGTTTTTAAAGGTATTTTGGAGCTCCAGACCAGAGGTGGCTGCCAAATTCAACCGTGGGGCGCACTTGCGATTTGTACAGGGTTAGCAGTTGTGTACTATTAAAGTATCTGCGGGCCCTGTACAGTACGCCCAGTTTCTGAGAGGCTAACTTAACACTGGTTTCGATGGAGCCCCCGTACCTGAGCTGGTCACTTACAGTTACACCAAGCATATCGATGGAGGTTGATTGATACACTCAACCATCACTCCTGGACACACTGACCCCCGGATTCCTATCCACTCCTCATAACTTTTTCCTTCCTAGAACCTCCTCTCCATTCTTTCCCTAAAAAGACCCTCCACACAGCATCCCCAAGATTACATAAGCCTCGAGGGAAATTATTTTCCCCTAACCCTCCTGTGTGGAGCTAATGTAAAAAAACATATAGTCGTTCGCGTTATTAGGAAAATGTCTGAGGTAAGAGATTAAATTTCTTAAAGTTTAAAATTATTTTAAATGCCACCATTCAAGGCAAATCTCTGATATATAATTTAATAAATTTTGTTTATGAAATTTGAGGCCCTCCTTGCCTTTCCATTTAATTAATTCATTATTCTGCTTTCGAAAATTTTCAAACAAATAACAATATTTTCCCATAACATATGCTTAAAGGAAGTTACAAAATATTCAACCGGTAACCGCTCATCTACTAGTAGTTTCCTAGACTCTTCCTCTTCCCCCTCTCCCTACAGGTAACCGCTGAGAATAATTCACAAAGAATAGCTAACGAGAAGTAACTCGGCTTGGTGAAAACTTCTCATTATATTGTTACAGAGAAAAGTGAGTACGTAAGCACAGTATAATCTGAAAACTCAGAGAGTAATCAGTCTATGGCTGCAGCGGTAGATAGGTTTCCCTGAACAGGGGCGAACTGACAGTCATATGAAAGATAATTTCTTTAGATTAGAATGATAGTTTTACTCTTAATATCTTTTCAGTTAACATTCTTTGAGGCTTCACTGAGTGGTTGGCTAAGGAACACGGAAGCTAAGTGTAGTTTATGGTCAGACCGAAAGCCATTCACATTTTTTGTTGGTACTTGCCAATTGATTTGAGATTTATTATATTACTTATGTTCTCTATTTTATGCAGGTGCTTTCAGGTTTTTATAGATGCAATGCCCCCTCACGGAGCCTCATGAATGAGTTTTTCTTTTGCCCTGTTTAATTTATCTTTGCCTTACTAACCTTTTTTACATTTTGTTTTTCCTGTTAAGCACTTGCATACTGTTTACTAACAACGAATGCAAGGACACTGGAGGTCTAGATTCATTCAAAATAAATAAATGTAGCTACGTTTAACAAAAAAATTAGAATCTTGCGAGAGCCTTGAAGGAGTAACCATCTGTTACTTATACCAGGGTGAGTAAGAGGTCGCACTCCTCTGAACCGGCTTGACCGATTTGCATGAATTTTTTTTGATGTATATATTTGGTAGGTATGAGAATAGGTTTTAAAGTATATTTCATACCGCTGGATGATTAGGGTGTCCCTATCCAAAAAAAAATCTATTTTTTTTGACAAAATTTTTATTTTGTATTTTTTTTAATTTGGCATCAAAAATACCTATAACCTCTAATTTTAACCCTCCTACCCCCTCCCTCCCATTTTTTAATCGTGATTTTAGTATTTATGTATAAACAAATTTAACCGTCGTTCATATTTAAAACAGAACGAAATTATTAATGTTGTTGAATGACAGATGGCGCTACGTCCGCTTCATCGAACTTTCATCCTCACATGCGCAAGTCATTCACGAGAAGCGTCGCGTCATTCTGACACTTGATTAGGCATTTGTATAGCTACTACTGAACGGATTTTCATGCGGTTTTCACCAATAGAAAGAGTGATTCTTGAGGAAGATTTAGGAATATAATTTGTCAAGGTTATCGTGGTTCTAAAGGTTGGGTAACCATCCAGTAGATGGCGTTGTGTGTTGTAAGTCACAGCAACGCGTGGCCGGGTCAGCTAGTATTTTTATAAAATCAAAATTAAGTTAAGTGTGGGAGCGAATCCATCCCACCAACTGCTGTGCAAGGCGATGGGTCGAGATCTGGAGAGGTCAAAAAGCCTCCCTTAATCAGGCTCACTTGCTCTGGCCCACCACGCACCATGGGCAAACGCATTCGCCGCCATGACCCGGAAAAACACAACCCGTGAACCTAGGCACTCCTACTAAGTCACCAAACATAGCGAACTACTTGAGGTGAACTATGGCAGAAGTTTTGGTTATCCAATTGAATTTAATTAAAAGTTATATTTTTTAGTTAGTGTTTTGCTAAACACGCCCTCTGAGATCTAATGTTCTCTCAGATAAAGTAGTAATAACTTCTAAACTGTTGAACAACAACAGCAAAAAAATTCAAACAACTCTACCAATCAAGTTTAAAGTATGTTCTACCATTGTCAGTTTTATTTCGGGTCTGAAAGAGATTTAATTTTGATTTACTACATTTTTAACAAGCGTACATTTTTGGAAAAAAAAAATAAAATTTATTTATTAAATAATCAGCTCGCAATGTATAATAATTTTAACACTGATTTTTTTTCATTTTATGATGTTTCTTTTCTATGGAAGCAAACGCTTGGGATTAGAAGAGGAACGAGTATCGGGATTAAAAATATATTTTGTATCTTATAATTAATTATGATAGGAACTTTAAAAAAAATAGACAAATTTAAAAGTTACGTTTTTTTTTAAATAATCGGAGACGGTTTACATATATATAGTTCCCGAGAGCACTTAGGCCATAGACCCATTGTACTATCTCCCATTTTACCTCATTCCTTTGACAGTAACCCAGTCCCTTTATTAAAGTTCACCAGGATTGTCATTGGAAATTAATCTATATCTTCTGGTTCGACAATGTGTCTTCTCAGGTCTCATTTCCCCTCTTCCCTCCACCTTGGTTCCCCGAAGGCCCCACGACGGAAGAGGGCTTCATCTCTTCTCTCCACTCCTTAGTTCCCCGAAGGCTCCACAAGGAAAGAGTCCACTCCACCTTGGTTCCCCGAGGGCTCCAGAAGGGAAAAGAACTTCATCTCGCCTTTTTGGTTCCTTAAAGGCCCCACAGAGGAAGAGTTCACCAAGATGGCCTCATTTCTCCTCTTCACTCCTACATGGTTCCTCGAAGGTCCCACATGGGAAGAGGACATCATCTCCCCTCTTCACTCCTACATGATTCCTCGAAGGCCCCACATGGGAAGAGGACACCATCTCTCCACTTCACTCCTCCTTGGTTCCACAAAGGCCCCGCGCTGGAAGGGTGCCCTTCCCCTTGGTTCCTTGAAGGCCCCACAAGGGAAGAGTTCATGGAGGTGGCCTCAGTTCACCTCTCCACAGTTTCTCCTCTTGGTTCCTCCTACGACCCCAGGAAGGAAATCCACAGAGGTGGCCTCAGCACTCCTTGGTTCCCAAAAGCCCCTAGTTTTAGAATAGTCCATTTTTTTTGTCCCACGAGTTACCAGGGAAATAGAAGTCCATTCCAGCAGAGCCCTAAGTGCTGGTGATACATTTTTGTGATAGAAATACATGTTTTTAATAAGTACGACTTTCAGTTAAAAAGCTTTGATTTTGTTTTTCTTCTGTTATATTCAAATGTGCGGCCCTGATTTTTAAAGGGACCGCGAAATCATTATTCTTTAACGACGTTAAGCTGGTAGAATATTTGATAAAGTTTGGGCGGAATCCCCAGTGACGGGTCCATCCCTGTGCGGTGTGATTCGTTGGGGAAATCCCCGGTTTCCCTCAACGTATTTCCTGTTGGATTATTCAGCCGTGGTGAATGCCATTTCCTGCATTGCCAAAGCTTGGAAGTTATTTCTGGAGGCAGCAGGTACCAGGTAACATTAACATCATTTATTAAATGAAGAACCGGCACGTTAATAAAGGAATATTTGTTTGATAAGCAATTCTCTAATGTTACGAGAACGGAAACCAAGCTCTTTAATCGGTGATTTTATGTTTCGGTCCAAAATAAATATGCTTTGATGTATATTATAACAAAGCACTTGTTTCAATTGGTAATATAAGTAAATTATACAGGCGTGAATTTCAGGTACCAATATTACTGTTAGAATTACATACGGAAAAGATTACACGTGTAGGAAATACACCTACTGGAATTACACTCGTCAAAAACCCCTAACCTATCTATCTTTTTTTATAGTAAACTAGCAGACCCGGCCACGCATTGCTTTGGCTAATGAAACACAACGTCATTACCCAACCTTTATAAAATCCACACCACTGCCCGCTGCCCGCTGTCTGAATTGAATATTTGAATTTCTCGGCTTTTCTCTTCTATAATAAGCATGTATTATACATGCAAACCTTCCTCTTGAATCACTCTATCTATTGGTGAAAACCGCATGAAAATCCGTTGCGTAGTTTAAAAGATCTATGCGCACATACATTTTGAGCGACTTCATTTTACACTATGTAATGGTTTATTTAGCACTCACTTAAGCGCCCTAAAATGTTAATCTATTGAAAAAAGAGTTTATTTAAGAGCGTTTAACCAGCCAGCGGCCGAAAATCCACATTTCTTCGAAAGTTGTTATTACGATCGTACATGGCGGTTCCAATGAGAAAGATTAATTATTCTCCCTACCAGCTTTTTAAAATTATAACTAAATACCGATTTAATTTCATTCCAAATTTGCTTTAATTTATACCTACATCCAAAAATGCTGAAAGGCGTGATGATAAAAGTATTTAAATTATGTATTTTTTGATTATAAGTATTTATCATTTTTCAAAAATGTCTAAGTTAAATAAGAATTTAAAAAAAATCTGAAATACATTAGTTTGTAAGTGCGCAAATAAATACACACACGGACCAATTTTCGTCAAGGAACACAGGGATATATATATTTTTTAATAATTTTATTTAAACTAACATTAAAATTCAAGAAAATTGGGGTGTGCCAGATAATGAATTGATTTATTTTACTGCATGATTGCATGATTGAAATGGGTGTGGTATAATACAAAATCTTTTTTGAAAATTTAACAAATATGCCAACGACCTATGGTATAACCTAATTATACTAAAAACAAACATTTTTCTCAAAATTTAAACATGCGAATGCTAGATTAAAAAAACAATCTTTCGAAATCCATTTATAATTTTTTGTGGAAAAGAGTCAATACGTCTAAAATCTGATTTAAAAATGACATATTTCTGGTTTTCTCAGGCAATACCCTCTTAAGAGTGCAATTTATTTATTTTTTTGCTTTTTATTTAAAGTAAATCAAATATTTAACAATGTTATCATTAAGTTCTGCAAGTATTTTACTATTTTGGTAAATAATAAAAAATAAATTAGCGCCGTGGTAAGAGTTCAAAAATAAGAAGAAGGGAGAAGAAGTTGAAAGGGAGTTTTGTAAACACGAATGTAAGTGCCGATTAAATGCCGTTCCACCAAGCATATGATAATATTATGTTTGTGTTATTTTAGTTGTTATTGTTAGGTATATTTTAAAACATATAACGCTTAACCACAAAGTATTTGCTTCTTACGAAAAAAAAAAATAATAAAAAAATTTAACAGATCCAAACCACGATGAGATATTTGGAGATTTAAAGCGCCTTAAAATCAGGCGAGAAATTTAAATGACATCTTTTTGCATTTTGGCATTTTGTATTTTGCAATTTTTTAATTGATTTTTTTATTATTTTTTATTTCAAGATTTTTGTTTATACATTACAAATGATAATATATGCAAGGTTATAAAATGATTTATAGTTTATTCTACTACTCCATAAGTTGAGCTCTAGGAGCTCGTGTTTATGGGAGGAGTATTTACATGCAAAAAAATAATAATAATGTTCATTGTGTGAACAATTATCAAAGAACTAATGAAATAACTAACTTAGATAGGTACACAATTTAGACAAAAATAGTTATATAATGACAATAACAATATATATTTTTTTTAAGTATTAAATATTGCTGTTTAAGTAAGGGTAAATTAATTAATTAATTACATTAAAAGTATATTAAATCAAGGGTACAATATGTCATTATCCAATTTCAGGGACTTAATTTGTTTTTTTTGAATAATTGATATTTCAGTGTTTCTGTTATAGGTACTAATTTTGTTTTTGGATAATAATATATATTGTACCATCTTACACCTAAATACAAATAATGGTGCTGAGCCGTGGTCGTTCTAAGCATAGGGCTATTAAGCCATTAGTTTTAAATCTATTGCTTATGCTATCTAAGGGGTGAATTTTTTGAATAAAATATTCTTTATAAATTTGACAAAAGGCGTTTCTCTTATACAATTCTGTGATAGATGGTACATTTAATTCCCGAAATATCTATATAGTAGGGAAGTCGTATGGTTTCCTAACGATGATTTTTATAATTATTCTTTGAATTATAATTATGGGCTGTAAGGACGCCTTAAAGGCCCCTTTGTTATGTACCACAACGCAATCTTCTTCCTTTGCGCTGTCCCAACTCATTGCCTAGGTAGGCTGTTGGGGTCGGCTCTTCTCGTTCTGTTCGTTAATATCTTCTGTTCTGGGTATCGCCTTCATCCAGGCCGTTTCTTCGAAGAATTTTGGAACATTGAGTCGTCAGGAGTTCTTCGGTCTTCCTTTGGATGACTGTCGATGAAGCTCCATAGACATTGCCTGCCTCACAGTGTGGTCTGATGGTCTCCGTCTTATATGTCCATACCATCTCAACTGTCGTTCTTCCAGCTTGCTATTTATGTCTGTGACACCAGGCTACCACGAATGCGTGAACTTTTGATCTTATCTTTTAATGATACTCCTGCCGACCATCTAAACATTCGCATTTCTGCTGTTTCAAGTTGCCTAGTGTAGGAGTTGTACAAAGTCCAGCATTCGGAGCCATACATTATTGCGGGTCTTACAATGGTCTGGTATATTTTTCCTTTCAGTTTTATAGGTATTTTGGAGTCACACAATATTCTTGTTACGGATCTAAATTTAATCCATTCCACACCTATTCTATGGATCCACACCTATTCTACAAATATAACAAAATGTACCACAACGCAATGCATGCAAAATTTTGAACGATTTAACCAAAATATCCCTAATGGACACTAGAAATAATTTATGCAACGAACGTTTGTCGGGTCAGCTAGATATCTTTAAAATAGTAGAACCAAAGTTCATGAATTCAAATGTTGATTTTCGTATATTTGTCCAAAAGACAATGATTTGTGTGTCGCCGCAAAAAACGTTGCGCGAATTCAGAAATCCTAACATCATCCTTATTAAGCGCCCTTGAGACGATCGTACATATATTGAGGACATAATACTTAGTAAAAATTCATCACACGACTTCAACTGTTACCAAAAACCCCACAATAAAACGATCAACAAATCGATAAGGAATAACATAATAATGATTCTTCGATCGGTAACTGTCGCAGAGCAATATTTTTTACCAATATATCAATCTAATAGTTGTTCTAGTGCTGGGTGCGCTACTCTAATAGATATTTGATGACCGTAACGTCTGGTCGGGCCATTATTAACTTGGATCGATTATTGATTGGCGATATTACAGTCGCGTGATCGGATTAAGTAATTGGCCCATTTAATTGATTATAAAATTTAACGGTTCCGGCTGTGATTTCCGGTAACGTGTAATAGAGAGTGATACGTGACTGCATTGGCCGTGTGGGAGGTCTGGGCCAATCAATCGTCAAGGGTTAATGAGTATATTTTATTTTAGATATTTCTAAACATTTGAGAGAGGCAAACAGTGAATGGGAACTGTTATTTAGTGTCTTTTTGTAAGAATGAATAGTTAATGTTACCGGCGTTTTTTGAAGCACGGCTGTGATTTGGATTTGGGGTGAAATGGAAATGACGATAAGTGTACCTGCGACACGTCAAATGCGCTCATCGGCCGCTCTAATAATGATGTCACTTTTAAAGGCTCGCATTGGTTGGGATATGAAACGGAAATTACATTGGTCGCTTTGATTATGACCTCACTTTTCAAGTATTGGTTGAGATCGTTTTAGTAAAGTTTCGCCTCCACCGCGTGAAAACTGTACTCGATTTTTTTTTGCATTAACTATACACAGGAGGCCCTGAAGAAAATAATTTTCGCCAAACATAGCGGCCGGCAAATCGTTCATCAACCGAGAGCTGTTGAGCTCAAGAACGAGTAGATGAAGCGACCCGTTCTCATGTGACAAATGTCAACCGTATACTTCCCGACTACGCACCGGTGTTGAAGGGATCAATGACGCTGGTTCCTCGAAGCATCTTCCATTTAAATACCGGTAGAACAAGGATAGCATTCCCACCCAACGCCTGTGCTCAAAAGATTGCAATCCGTCTGTCAAGGTGGGAGAACCTATCAAACGAACCGCCCGTTTCTGCTAAGAATCGAGCATTTTTCAAGTATTTTGGAGCTCTAGACCAAAGGCGACTGCTAAATTCTCTGTCAAAGTATCATAAGTACGCCTAGTTTTTTTTTTAAATTTGCCCGTGCTTGAAGCAGAGTTTTTGAAATCAGATGTAGAAAGTACTTCAATATTTTCTTCTTGTTTTGAACGTTGAGTGTGCAAAATTTCACCAAAAAGTATCAAATGTTGGGAAAATGGAATAATGGGGTTTTTCACTATCTCGTGCAGATAGTGTGCAAAATTTCATCAATCTTAGAATTAAACAGATCTGTTTAAAAACAAAGCCTTCCACCCATAAACGCTCTTTACACTTACTGTAAAGAGCGTCTATGAGCTTGTCCCCGGCGTTTCCCGTGCTTTACGCGGAGTTTTTCGAAATCAGACGAAGATAATTAATTACCTTCCTGTTGTATTGATAAGTGTGCAAAATTTCATCAAGCTCAGAATAATAAAAAAATTAAAATTGTAGATTTGTTTAAATAATAGAACCCGCGCTCTGTCCGACCGGTGTTCGCCCAATGTCGTCCAGTTTCAACCACAGACACCCTTCTTTATATAAAATAGATTTAATTAAGAAACCAAGAAGGCAATTAAATAAATTTTGCTTTCTTTTTGTGGATTTTGTGAAATTCAAGTAACCAAGTCTGTTGAACTTCAAATAACGAGTACATTGTACATTATTTGTGAGAAATCCAAACAATTTTTCAGAGTAGTAAGCCATCAAGCCTTGATTATGCTGAAAGCAAAGATTATTAAAAAATTTCTTCAAACTTAACAAAAATTCTTTGTGGCATCATTACTAATATAATGAAAAGTAAATAACTTCATGTACACCATTAATTAACATCTTGTCCTGATGAAGATAACATTGTTATTGAAGCCCAGAGTGGAAGATACTCTCACTATCGCCCTGGTGTAAGACCACCATTCAGAATTGAAACGTTGCTTGAAATGACGACGACCTCCGTAGTCCAGTGGCTAAGACTCTTGACTCACATTCCGGAGGTCGCCGGTTCGAACCCGGCATGCGCAAATAAATTTTATTTGATAAATTTGTGTTATTTCACAATTAATTAATTTAAAATAGTATATAGTATATTTGCGGCATGTTCCAGAGTGGAAGATACTATCAGTATCACCCTGGTGTAAGACCACCATTCAGAATTGAAACGTTGCTTGAAAATGGCTTTAGCCGTGTTTAGTGACCAGATCTGAATAGCCAGGTACTTCCCAACCTTCCTCTTCCCCACCTCCTTCCCCTCCCCACTACCTTCAGCCTCACAACATACCCCAATTGGGGATGCCATAGTCTCACTGGCTCCAGACGGGAGCAGTTGAGATTCTTGTGCGGTATTCACTGTAAAAAAAAAAAAAAAAAAATGGCTTCTGCCGTGTTTGGTGACCAGGTACTTCCCCACCTTCCTCTTCCCTATCTCCTTCCCCTACTCACTTCCTACAGCCTCACAACATACCCCAATTGGGGTATTCATATTTTAAAAAATGTTGATATTGTTAATTATATAGTGGTGTAAACGAAGTTATTTATTTTTCATTACACTATTAAAAAAAAACTGAAATCAGAGATATCTTTATTTATAAGCTCCACGAATCCAGGCCCTGATGAAAAAAATCCCTCATATGTCATCTTTGGAGATGCGGTGTGGAGAGTCTTTTTAGGAAAAGTAAGGAGATAAAGTTTTGAGAAGAAACACGTATGAGAGGTGGCTATGAATCTTGCGGTCAAAGTGTCCAGGAGTGACGGACGTATGAATCCATCCATCCCACTTTGGTGCCAAGCGTTGGATCGAGATAGTCTCTTCCGATCCGGCCTGCCACGCAGTACTATTCCTAAAATGAATACTCTTCGCATTCTCAACTCCTTCAATATTTTACACCTTTTCACACCGAGAACAAAACATCAAAAGGCTTGTGGGGGTCACAACCTATGTAAACGGACATTAATCCGGAATATCGCTGTTTCTCGGAATCGCGCAACACTTCAGGACTCTAACGCACCCTTTATTAACTACCCTGTCCCTTTTCGCGCAATTCTTCTTTTATTTGGAACACTTGACATTTACGACCAGAGCGCCACATAAAACGGGGTGGTTTTTTACGTAATCTCAACAGGGTGGTTTTTTATTCACTCCAGCGGGAAATAATTTATGGGGCGGAAGAAGCTCTTCTTCTAGCGAACGTGACACCATTTTATATTCTTATTTTTTAGAAATCTTTGTTATACTTAGAAACATGTGTTCCCGTTTTATAAGCATCATTTACCAAAACACTTTTTTTTATTAATTGTCGAAATTGTAGTTCGTATGATCTAATTTGAACTAACAATATTTAAGAATACACATGATACGTATTTTTTGTGATACGAGCAATATGAATATGCTAGATATTGTTTTTAATATGTACGTGAGTATTTTTTTTTTTTTTGGTGATTACCGCACAAGAGTCCCAACTGCTCCCGTCTGGAGCCAGTGAGACCATGGCATCCCCAATTGGGGTATGTTGTGAGGCTAAAGGTAGTGGGGAGGGAAGGAGATAAGGAAGAGGAAGTTGGGGAAGTACCTGGCTATTCAGATCGGGTCACCAAACACGGCTAAAGCCATTTCAGGCAACGTTTCAATTCTGAATGGTGGTCTTACACCAGGGCGATACTGAGAGTATCTTCCACTCTGGAACGTGCCGCAAATATACTATATATTATTTTTAATGAATAAATTGTGAAATACACAATTTGGGAGTGGGTACCGCCGCCCCGAGAACCATTAGGTCTAGTTGTTTCACACAAAATTTTAATGAAACAATTTCATCAAAGGCCAATCAGTACCATTATGTTTTTTCAACATTTGAAGGATCCCTGTGTTTCAGCTTTCTGTCAAGCTATTGATAAGCTAAAAAAACTTGATAATAGAAAACTCCAGTCCAATTTATTTATTTTTTAATGAATAATAACCTTCTAACTTAAATATCTGCATTTTAATTTTTATTTTTAGAGTTAGTTTTAATAGTTAAAATAATTGTCAAAGTTTTAATTTTTCAAGATCCCCCTAAGACCACCGTATGTACGGTGAATCGTGTGACGTCATCACTCCTGAAAAATTACTATAGGATTGGGCAATCAGCTGATCAAGTGCCGCCATTTTGAATACCGTTATGCGAAGCATTCTCCCTAGAAGTAGCATTACTATTTTTTTTGCAGTAGTTTTTCAATATTTTAAATAATAGAGATACCTCTATTTTTGATACTGAATTATTTAGGCTTAAATGTTGTTTCAATAAACACAACAACTAAATCTCTATAAACAGTATGAAATAACGAATAACATGAAATGTTGTTAATACTGATGGCTTATGTCATACCTACATAATCAAAGATTTCAATACAATGACTGGTGACGCGTGACGTCAGCGCTAACCATTCAGTAATACCAACTTTACAGTGTGTTTTGACGAGAGGTTTAAAAATGCACTTTTTAATAATTTTTCAAGAACTCTACGTTTAATATTATGAAATAAACCGTATATATTCAGAATCAGCGTTTATTGGTCTACATGAATATATTTTTTTAAAGTCATAATATTTTTCACTGGAGTTCCTTATTGTCCTCTTCTGCGGATCGCAATTTATTCAAAGTGAAACTGAACCTTTCAACTGTCACAAAAAACAAAATGGCGCCGAATGGCCATTTTAGGTATTTCTGCGAAACTACTGGGCCTAAGAGTAGATATATTTTTGACTTTTGTATTCCTTATGAATTTATGTTTGTAACTGTCAGAAAAAATTGTAAATATCTATTTGATCTATGTTTACAAGTTGCTTTATTTACGTTATCGTAACGTTTATAAAGCATTCTTCAAAACAACTACATCATGAAACAAAACAAAGCTGCTGACCGTAGGCCGAACGCAACATCAGATAAGAGCAGAGATGTCAGGAGTTCCACTAAAGAACACCAAGAAGTTTGTATATCTCGCGAGCAAAATAACATGGGACGGTCGGTCTAAGAGCGAGGTCGACAGCCGCATACACCAGGCTAGGCTTGCATTCAATAAAAGGTCGATAATAATGGAATCGAATAATATAGACCAAAAACTGAGAATACTCCTCATCAAGACCTAATTATGTATGGAGTATCTTGATGTACGGCTGCGAAACATGGTGCCTATCCAAAAGAAATAAACGGAGACTTGAGGCTTGTGAGATGTGGTCCTATAGAAAACTATTAGGAATTTCCTGGAGAGACCACATTACAAATGAGGAGGTTCTCCAAAGAATCGAAGGAGGAAGGCACCTGCTCAGGACCTTGTCCGAAAGGGGTGCAAGATGGATCGGCCATGTAATACGACAAGAAGGCCTCTTGCATGCCATAATGGAGGGTATGACCGAGGGGACAAATTCTAGGGGACGCCCACGCCGAGAGTACCTGGAGGACCTGCTGGTGGACGTGCGCTTCTCATCGTATGCAGACTTCAAAACAGCCGCACAAGACAGGGAAGAATGGAAGAAAAGAATAGAGGAAATTGCTGCAAACCAATCCCAGGATTGAAACCAGAGAGAGAGAGAATGTTTACAATTAATATTTAACTGAACCGGGCGGCTGTACTGCAGGAGGCACTAAGTTATTCTAAATCTGGGAACCTAAATGATGCAGGAGCCCAGCGGTCTAATGTATACCTTCGGCTATTTCCGTAACCGTTCGTGCATTAGACACGAACGACGTAATTAAAGTATTAACTCGTCTAAAATATTAATTGATCACTGTTGAGACACCTAAAAATACACATATCGCTGATGTCTTCACAAGCATCTCTTTTCTCTTGATTCGGTTCATGTTCAGCCTAAATAAGATTTTCTAATGCCTCACTATCAGATGGGTCATCAGGGTCTGATGAGTAAATGTCGATACATACTTACACGTTTACACCACCATTTATTGAAACATATCAACTCGTTTCAAAAACACAACATTTTGAAAAAAAATTACTAATGAAAAAAGTTCTTTGTTTAAAACCACTTTTTTATTCATAAAAGTAGACTGGTTTTGGTTGATCTTAACCTTCATCAGGACAATAAACATATAATCTATATTATAGTACAGTAGAAGATTATAAGGTTAAAAATCAAGAGAAAGCATATAAAAGAGAAAGAGATAACATCAGATTATGTTAGTGGTGGGGTAGGTAGAGGGGTAGAGATATTAAAAATTTTGTTGATTTCTTTAATATTAATTTAAATACCGTGTTAAATATTAAAGTTGTTATCAACTTATCCGATATTATGATCTGGGAAATTTTCCATTGAAAAATTTCTCACTTCATTAATTTGAATCACGAAATTTTTCGTCAACATCTACATATATTTTCTGCTTTTTGGCGTTAAAGTCTCCAGGAAATTAAAACCGAATTTTCTGAATATAACGACCAAAGTTTTAATACAATCTACGTGTTCTCAATTATATTTGGTCCAATTTTGAAAGGATACAATGTTTTGTGATTGCTTTCATGAATATAAAATTAGTCGAATCAAATTAAGCTAAATTTAATATTTGGCGTTTGTAGTTTTGACGTTAAATTGACACATCTGAAATGTCTGTTCTTTCTGGTTCAAAAATAATACTTTTTTGTTATTTGAGGTTTAATAAAGGTACTCAGAGTACTACTAGTAGACACGGCCACACGTTGTTGTGGCTAACAAAACACAACGCCATCTACTGACGACGCCATTACCCAAACTTTATAACCAACGACATCTGTTAATTTGCATACATATCAAATCCACACCGCCCTTTGACAGCCCTTTATATATTACATATTTCAACCAATGTACACAAAACCTAAACCTTCCTCATGAATCACTCTATCTACTGGTGAAAACCGCATGAAAATCCGTTGCGTTGTTTAAAAGATCTAATGGTACAGACAGCGGAGCGATTTTGCTTTATACTATGTAAAGAATCCTTACATTATAGTAACATGGGCTACAGGGCCCAAAAATATATTTATTTTATAAATTTATTTATGAATATATTTGTCACTGAGTAAAACCTCAGTTAATTTATTACTTGACGTGACGACATTGTTTTATATATGAATATCCTCACTTCTTAAAACATCGTAAACCAAAATGCAAATTGCGACCATTATCTTTTTCTATTTTCGGTGTCTTGTTCTCTTTCATATTTTCGATTAGATTATTAGTATTATCTTCTTCTTTAATGACAAAATACATATGTTGTTTTTCGTACTTTCCTTATTTGTGAGATAATTATATTGTGGGTTGATAATAAAAATACAATATTATTTCATTTCGTACAATTTTCGGTTCTCGTTTTTTTCGGAACATGATATTAATTAGTGGTGGCATTTAAAGAAATACATTTTTCTTAACCTTTCATTTATTTTTTATTGGTCCTCTTTTTTCACAAGAAAAATCATTAGATATTTTCTTCTTTAATAATAAGTGATGTTAAGTACTACTAAGGTAAATACAATAAGCTATGTTAGTAAGCCCTCCATAGAACAAAATTGCAATTGGGTTCGGTTTCAGCCGTACATTGAAGTTTTTCTTTGTATAGTTGTTAGATTTGTTTATATTAGCTCCGCACATGAGGCCCAGAAGAAAATAATTCCCCTCAGGGCCTATATCATCTCTGGAGATGCTGTGTGGAGGGTCTTTTGAGGAAAGGAAAAAGAGAAAATTCTGGGATGGAAAAAAGGTATGATGGGTAGGATTCTGGAGGTCAGTGTCTCCAGGAATGACGAACGTACGAATCTATCCCTCCCGCTGCGATGCAAGGCAATGTTCCGAGAGATCCCTGATCAATACCAGTAAAACACTCACCCGCATGAATCCAGGCACCCCTGCTAAGTCACCAAACATAGCTAATTATTTGGGGTGACCTGTGGCAGAGTTGTTAGTTATCAAATAAAAGTTAGAAAAATTATAGACAAATCTGTAAAATTAGCACGAATTTATTTTGTTAGATATTTTTTCCCCATTCAACTTTAATATTTTGAATTCGAGCTTTGATTACAAAGATCCGGGTCCCAATTGCTCTCAACCATCTGGAGCCAATGAAACTATGGCGTCTCCAATTGGGATATGTTGTAAGACTGAAGGTAGTGGGGGAGGGGAAGAAAATGGGAAAGAGGAAGGATGGGAAGTATCTGGCTATCAGATCTGATCACAAAATAGGGCGAAATCCATTACAAGCAATCTTTCGATTCTGAAAGTGGTCTAACACCAGGGCGATACTGAAAGTATATTCCTCGTGTGAAATAACTAATAGGTAATGGAATAGGGAATAGTATAGAGAATTGAACCCGCGACATAAGGATTGCTAGTCGAGGGCCTTGCCCTTCGACCACGGAGGTCGTCAATTAATATTTCCATAAAATATTTTATCAAACACAAAGCTCTCGTCGTTAGTGAAAGAATTAATGCTTGAAGCACAAAATATAAGAATATTTTTTTTGTAGATACTTGCGTGGCTTTCCTTTATTTTGCGTATCAGAGCTTAAAGGTTTTTTTTTTCTTTTGTGCAGGGAGAAAGAGCCTCAAGGTATTTGAATTAGAAATAATAATCAAAGGAAGGGAGAGAGAAGAAAAGCATCATGTGAACTGAAACAAACATTTTTCGTAGTTGCTCGTTAAAAATAATTCAAATATTAACATTTTATCATAATAATAATACACCAACAAAATAATAGCATTAGAAAATTATGAGAAACCAGGAGAAGATAAAGGAGAATTATAACAAAAAGGAAAAAGAAGTTTATGTTATTTTAATATCTTACTATTTCATATATTTTCATAAAATATCTGCTTAATAAGCATTGATGTAAATTCATGGGTTGCCTAAGTTTATTTAAGGACTGTGTTTTTTTTTTCAGTTTGAATTTTCAGAAATTTTTCGACGTTTTAATAAAAAATGTTTGTGGCAAGATTTTTAAACGGTTTTTCGACGGCCGGCGTAGTCCAGCGGTAAAGCTCTTGACTCGCACACCGAAGGTCGCGGGATCGAATCCCGGCGTGGCAAATAAATTTTATTTGATTAATTTGTGTAATTTCACAATTTATTCACTTAAAATTATATATATTATATTTGCGGCACGTTCCAGAGTGAGAGATATTCTCAGTATCGCCCTGGTGTAAGACCACCATTCAGAATTGAAACGTTGCTTGAAAAGGCATTAGCGTTGTTTGGTGACCAGATCTGAATAGCCAGATACTTTCCCACCTTTCTCTTCCCTATCTCCTTCCCCTCCCCACTACCTTCAGCCTCATAACATACCCCAATTGGGGATACCATAGTCTCACTGGCTTCATACGTAGCAGTTGGGACTCTTGTGCGGTATTAATATTTAAAAAAAAAACAATTCTTTCAAGTTGCAAACAAAGTTCTCAGGTTTTTCAACCATAAGGTTCTCCTTCTTCCAGGGCCCCGTCTTCCAGCAATCTTTCCCTGTACTAGGAGATGCAAGATCTCGTACTTCTCCGGATGTCTCATCACATGTCCAAGATGTTAAAGTTTTCGGATTTTTATGGTTTTAATAACTTATTTTTCTTTATTCATCCGAACCATAATATCTTTTAAAATACCTTAATAAAATTTAAAATGCATTGAGAAATTGTTATTAAAAACTGTATATACAATAGATATACTAAAGTCTTTGGTTTGATTTATATACACAGGGTGCCCGGGGGTAAAGTGCCTTAACTTCGGGAGGTGATTCTACATGATGGTATGAGTGAAAAAGATTAACAACTTTTTTCCGAAATTCCCACTTTTTTTCCTTTACTAAAAATCCTTTGTGTGAGGTACGATTTTACTTGCTAAGAGCCCACCGGGCATGATTGTGGCAATAAAATCGTTGTGAATGGCCCGTATCGTAACAGCGGAAAATAATAAAGCTAGCCGCATACGCCGGTCTAATTTTATTTTTTTACCACAAAACTACCCCTAAAAGTTGGAATTTCGAAAAAAGTTTTTTTCCTTTTTTACTTATACTATCATGTAGAATCACCTCCCGAAGTTAATGCACTTTACTCCCGGACACCTTGTATTATCTTTCCATGAACTATTTATCGGTTAGTAAGGTTTAGTAAGTTAGTAAGGTTTTCACTTACACGGTCGTTTATCAATTCAATAAATTATTCACGATGTTTTTTAGTAAGGCTGTAAGTGGTTTAGCTACAGTATTCGAATTCATCAAAGTAAAATTCAATTAAATGACTACATTATATAATATTGCCCGCCGTTACTTATTTGTTGATGGCCCGCGCCAAAATCCAATGCCAATAATAAGTGTCGTAAAAATTAATGCACTACGCGAATTCTGATCGCTTGCGTCACCGCTTACTTAGAGATTTTTTTCAGAGAGATTACTTACAAGTTGTGCACTTGGTGTTTACCACAAATAATACTCGTAAGCTAAACATGCCAAGGCTAGGGCCGCCCACTTCATTGTACTCCCGTTTAACTTGTGGTTAGCGTTTAACTCGAATCTGAGTTGTTAAAATCAGCTTCATCATGTAGGCGAACTAGAATTCAAGTCCTAGGAAACTTTTGCACCTACAAAATAATGATTTACAACCTTTCCCAATTTCTTCCACCTCTTCTCAGTGGCTTCTGGCAGTGCGTGCCTTCCATGGATTCACGATCTCATAAAACTGATGATTTAGTTTACTCGAATAAACCTAATACTTAACAACCAGTATAATCTGTTGTTGAAATAAGAAACCTTTGTATTACCTTATTACCTTTGACACTAAATTAACTTTTATTAAACATATTAATAATATAACCAGTAAAGCCATGCAAATGTTGGGATTTATCTTACGAATTTCGAAGGACTTTAAAAATATTAAAACTGTCAAACTACTTTACACTTCTCTTGTTAGAAGCCAACTAGAATTTAACTCCACCATTTGGAATCCATATTACAGTACACGTGAAAATTCCCATGAGCGTGTCAAACATAAATTCTTACGTCACATTAATTTTAAATTGTAAATATCCATTGAAAACATTAATTACTTCTCCCTATTACATCTACTGGGACTTGATACATTAAAAGAGAGAAGAATTTGTTCCGACTTATTTTATTTATTTGAAATTGTTAATAACTTGTTGGACTCCTCTGAACTTCTTTCGTTAATAAGTGTTCATGTACCGAGTAGATCAGTTCATCACAAATTACCTTACCATTGTAATAATACAGGTTCTAATGCTGAATTATATTCCATAATAAATACTCGGTAATAAATATGTTGTTGATGATGTGATAAATATTGAAAGATTATCAACATACAAACATTATTTAATTAAAGCTGTTTGTCAGCGCTTCTCAGTTGGATTATAATCAATATACTTTGAATATTTGTATTCTTCATCAATGTTTACCGATGGAATTTTTAAATTTATTTTATTACGTACTTTACGTGGTAATTTCTTTACTTCAAAACATCTTCTATTCTCTATTTGTACTTAAGTCACACGACCTGTCCTATACTAGCGGCTAATTTAATCTGAGCGGTAGGCTGGTGATAACCACTCTCGACGTCCACTCCCTACACCAGCGGTCGTTTTCTGGTCAAGGGCCACATAGGGCAATGTGAGGTATCGCCGCGGGCCGCACACTTATGAAATTGTGGCCGGGGGGGGGGGGGGGGGGGGGTGAGAGGGAACTGTCACGGAATCAATAATTCGATTAAAAAAGTGTATTAAATTATTTATTTTGCCTTTTTGTTTAGGAAGTTAAAAAAACAATTCCTTTGTATTTTAGCACCTACCGGATTAAAAAAATTATATAACGAAAAACTTAAATTTCACATCATTCATTTTAATTAATGTAATAGAATCGTTCAGTTCAATTTTCATCTTAATTGTATTATATATTACTTCAATATCCACTTCCCCGAACTACCGAAATATGTGAATTTCCGCACACGTGATAAAAATGATTACAATGCATACAATAACAAAAATTAAAAATTTTTTTATTTTTATTTTTATTTATCATGTTTACATATATTTTTTTGGCCTTGCCTGTCTCACTAGGAAATTCTGTGTCAAAACAGACAGTAATTAAAATATTAAAGTTTCCTTTGCTTTATTAATAAGTGATTAGCGTGTTTTTTGCCTTTTTTAGAGCATATTTTTTTAACCTATCCACGCACTCACTGTGCCATCTCAAAGCCCCCTAATTTTCAAGGGGTCTTCTACTCTCCCCCCCCCCCCTGAAAGTCTCAAACGCTCACAAGGAGGCATTATGAGAAACTATGACGTACACTATACGCGCGTTCAAAATCGACTGGGCGTTTTAAAATTAAATGTCAATCAATTAAAATCATATAATAAACACAAAATATTTGAATAAAAAAGAAAAAGCAGGTTAATATTGTACATGAAAAATTTAAAAAAAAAAAGCGGCAGATATTTGTGCGGGCCGCACAAATATCGGCCGCTGGCCGCAGTTTGACGACCACGGCCCTACACTCTCCCTGCTGGTATCTGTCGGCATACCATGGAAGCTCTTTCAATACATCACAGTAATCAAGGAGGATAGAAAATTTCACGACTCTTTCTTCATACGCAACCCTTGCTTCATTCTCATGTGTACATTGACGAATGGAAAATGTTATGTTACTCCAAATCTTGTTGTTTTATTTACTTTATCATATCATAATCGTCTTTTTGAGACATCCCCGACTTCTTCAAATCACTTAAGAGCGATATACTCTTCTGGCCAGTGGCGTATCCAGGATTTCATCTTGGGGCGTGGGACTACTTTTTTTGCAATAGCTCCACATAGGAGGCCCTGAAGAATCTAATTCAGGGCCTACGTCGTCTTTGGGAATGCTGTGTGGAGGGTCATTTTATTTTTATTTTATTTAGGTGTCGGCGGGAGAGGAGCTGTCAAGTGAACACGCCGGGCCGCGGGTACCTTGGTTGACACCGACTCCAAAAATAACAATCGTACCTACATATTGATGAGTAGAAAAGGTAAGTTGATTATAAAGTTGTAGAAGAATACGAAATTATTTTTTTACTTTTTAGTGCATTTTTTGAAGTCGTTTTTTTGTTTTGTTAAAATTTTTGTTTATTTTTTGATTTTTAGTGAATCTGAAGTACACTAACTAATTCGATTAAGATTTGGCCGAGTATCGTAAATTTGTTCTTCAGAATTGGAGAGTTCCGTTACTTTGTCATGGATCCCATAATCAGAACCTAACCAAACTCTCATCAAACTACCCTTGAAGTACATCCTTTCCAATAAAAAAAGAATCATCGAAATCGGTTGGCGTGATATTGAGTTATTCGTCCATTTGTCGCGCACATACTTGATGCAAATTTAAGACTTATATGATTTTCTCATGGATGCCATTGTCAGAACTGGACCAACTTAAAATGGGACCACACGGGAAGCACCAGCTTTCAAATAAAAAAAATCATCAATATCGGTTCACCCAGTCGAAAGTTCTGAGATAACAAACATAAAAAAAATAAATAAATAAAAAATTAAAAAATACAGTCGAATTGAGAACCTCCTCCTTTTCGAAGTCGTTTAAAAATACACGACACCTATACCTGATATAAACAATTCTGATAAAGTGTATCTTCCTACTTAAATCTACAAAAAATAATTAACTGAAATTTTTCATACATTTATATATTTACATTTAAATTTTGAAGGATATCAATAATAAATTTCAGGAAGTGATTTTATTTCAATTCGGACTGCTAAAAGTAGGAGAGAAAATGTGGTGAAAATAAAAAAGAGAAATACAGAAATCAATGAAATATTAAGTTATTAGTTAAACATGTGGCATTCAATAGTGTGTAATAATTCAATAATGTAATGTGCTACAGCTTCTTCTTACAAATGCATTTTCAAGATAATTTGTCTTGCTCTTAGGGATATAAAAGGTGTCTGGATATCGAGTAACTCTTAATGGACACCTGAAATGAGGAATGAGGAATCCGAGGTAAGGATGGAGAGGAAGTTCTGTGAAGGAAAAGGTTCGAAGGGTGGGTGGAAATCTGGGGTGCAGGAGTGGGAAGATCCATCCGTCAGAACCCAAGCACCCCTACTAAGTCACCAAACATAGCGAACCATTTTAAATGCCGCCCCCAAGAGGATCAGTGCTCACAACACGATAGATAATAACATATAGATAATGCTTCTACATATACAAACACACACTTCACAATAAGGTACACATTGTCGAATGAAAGAGAATTTTTTTTCTCTTTTTCAACTAAAAACCAAAAAAACCCTAAGTATTGGACGGTCAGGAGCTCACCCGCCTAATATTGGGCAGGTTGGGCGATTACTGAGGCATAATTGAATTTTTTTTTAAAGAAATCAAATAAGTAACCGGAGACCATTAACGTGTTTTTTTATACCAAATAATGTAATATTTGGATGATTTTCACTTGGAAAGAGAGCAAGCAGTTTTTAGTTAATCTTTTAAAATTTCAATACATTTTCCAATGCACTTAAAAAGTTCACCTTTTTCGTTAAATTTACCTCTATAAAACCATTTTTGTACACACTAATGCCAAATAACGTAAGATAGGAGCTCGAGAATAAAAATAATTCAGATCTCTTATAAGGAATACGTTTGGACAATTGTTTAATAATTTATCCTTTAATGGGCACTTTATGGACGCATTATTAAATCATTTGTTTATAAGTACCTTCCTTTGTTGGCCATTTATCTGCCGTCTACCTTTAAACATCTTGTTCATTCCACTTCGGTTCTTCTGTTATGTATTAACGTTTCATGAAACATTACGACGCAATTTTATACCTCCTAAATCAATTGTTTGTCTTCCATAAGTCCCTACTTCGGGTTCTTTACCCAAACCATTAAAAATAACTGCTTAAATTTAAAATAAAAAAGCTAACGATAAATACAGGTTGATAAGAAAAAAACAATTTGTAAGGGCTTTGCTTTCCTAATGCAATTTTTGGCTGAAAATATCTGCCTAGCGATTCCGTATTTTTTGTGAGATCGTCATTGGATAACGGACGTTATCTTCTGTCAGATTTGTATGATTTTAACATCACATATTTTTATTTTTTTTTAATTATTTATTGAATCATTTATTATAATTACAATTTTACAACAAATATATATTTTTTTTAAAGGTATTTTTTTTTTTACTACCCTTCCATTTAAAGCATTTGCTTGTGTATGGAAGGGGAGTGTACATAAATGCTATTAGTTATTAGTTATAAGTTAGTACTTAAATAATTAATTGTACATAAATATATGTGAGCTGCAGTATTTATTTGATAATGGTGTGAATTTAAAAAAAAAAAGAAAGAATGTAATGGAATACTAAGGATATTTGTAAGATTAATTGACAGTAGTTTTTTTCTTAAGAATATTTTTAAAATGTCTCTTGATAGAGAGCAGTATTCGGGTTTTATCATTAATGCTTCTGATTTCTTCTGGTAGACGATTGAAAAAAGTTCTTCCCTGGTAAGTATAATGATGCTGTGCAAAAGACGTATTTAGTTTTGGGCATAGAAAAACATGTTTAAGTCGAGTTCTGTTTTCATTTAAAAATGGATATTTATTGTTTTTCTTTATAATTTGAATCAATGAATTTTTAATATATAAATCTTTAAATGTGGGTACTTGAAATTCTTCAAACAGGCGTTCTGTTGGGTAGTCTAAGGATTTTTTTAATATAATTTTAATAATTGTCCTTTGTACAATTTCTATTGGAAGAAGGTTACATTTATACGCGGATCCCCAACTAATAATAGCGTATTGTAGAGTGGATTGAACTAAGGCATAGTAGATTAAATATAGATTTTTTATCGGCAGAAAATTTCTAATTCTTAAAAATATATATATATTAATTTTCTGATTTTGTTTACTACTTGACATATTTATTCCTTCCATTTCAGATTTTTGTCGATAATTACTCCGAGATATTTAATTTTATTTGTTGTTTTTAATATTATTTGATTCAGTCTATACCGATTTCAGCAAAGCATTTGACAGAGTTAATCATGATCTCTTGTTAAAAAAACTTCACAAATTAGGAATAGTAGGGTATTTATACGAGTGGTTTAAAAGTTATTTAAGTAACAGGCAATTAGCCGTTAAAATTGAAGGCTTTACTTCATATAAATTTATCGCTACCAGCGGCGTTCCACAAGGGTCACATTTGGGACCAATTTTATTTTTGATATTTGTGAATGATGTTCTTACTATTTTCAACGATGTCCAAGTTTTAATGTTTGCGGACGATATGAAAATATATAAAGCTATAAGAAATATTAATGACTGTCAAACATTGTCTAATAATTTGTTTAAACTTTTTGTTTGGTGCCAAGAGAACTATCTACAACTAAATTTAAGTAAATGTCTTATTATGAGATTTCATAGAATAAAAAATCCAATAATTTATGAGTACTCCATTAACCCATTCATGACGAAGGTTCCATATGGAACTCGAAAAAGTATTGACATTCATTTAGTCACATCATGCCGATATGTTGAAATAGCAGTGCCAAATACAGTTTAAAATAGCCTACAGGCATGTATGAACACGTTTGTCTTGGTTGCGTTCAGTTAGTTTGTGTGTGCCGACGTGGACAGACGTGTCTTTATTGAGTTAGAAAAAAAGTGCAATTTTTTGAAAATTTCAAAACAAGTGAAGTAAGTAATCTATTAAATCTATATAGTAGATTTGATTTTTTTCTCGAAAACTGAATATGATTTGTAGAGAAAGAAATTCTCTGCCTATTTACAAACATTTTGTTAGAAAAATAATCTTTATTATATTAAAATGAGTACTGTGAATTAAAGGTTTTGATTTTTGGTTCCATATGGATCTTTCGGCAGATCTCACTATACATAAAATGTAATAATGTAATTTTTCAAAGATTTCATTGGACCATTCAAAAACTAGGGGCCTTTGGGAAAATTAGGAGTGCTGAGGCCACCTCTCTGGACTTTTTTCAAGGGGCCTGCAGGAGAAACTAGGAGAGGCCGTAGAGGGGAGAGCTGAGGTCAACTCCATGACCTCTCTTGTGGGTCCTTCGGGGAACCAAGGGGAAGTGCACTCTTCCGGCGTGGGGCCCTCGGGGAGCCAAGGAGGAGTGAAGTGGGGAGATCCCATGTGGGGCCTTCAGGAAACCACGTAGGAGTGAAGAGAAGAAATGAGGCCACCTCTTTGAGCTCTTCCCTAGTAGGGCCTTTAGGGAACCACGGAGGAGTGACGATGAAGTCCTCTTCCCTCTTGGGGTCCTCGGGGAACCAAGGTGGAGTGGACTCTTCCCTTGTTAGGCCTTTAAGGAACCAAAGGGAGGAAATCTATCAGTTGTGGAGTCTTCGGGGAACTTAGAAGTGGAGAGGAGAGATGAAGCTTTCTTCCCTCGTGGGGCCTTTAGGGAATAAATTTCCAACTAGTTATTTGCCGAAAGTGCCATATGGAACTCACCCTTCTCTAGCTTCCTGAGGGGTGAAGAAACCATTTCTTTAAATTCTGAGAAAAATGTCCGGTTTCTACCTCCAAAACCAACCCCCCTGTGAAATTTCAGCACGAAATTCGAGAAAAAAATAGTTCGTCATGAATGGGTTAATGATGTAGTGCTAACAGCTGTAACCGAGGTGAATGATTTAGGTGTAAACTTTGATCAAAAACTGAAATTTATAAATCATATTGAAATTACATCAAATAAAGCTTTGAAAATGTTGGGTTTCGTAATAAGAATTTGCAGTCAATTTAAAAATATTCAAACCATTAAAAATTTGTACATGTCATTGGTAAGGAGTCAAATCGAGTACAACTCGACAGTATGGGCACCTAGTTATGCTAAGCATTCACTCACGATAGAAAGAATTCAAAATAAATTCTTAAGATATATTAATTTCAGAATGGGTATCACAAGTGAATGTATCAACTATGATTATCTACTATGTCAACTTAATTTATTAAAATTGTCCGAACGCAGAATAGTATATGACCTAACATGTTTAAATAAAATCATAAATTCAGTAATTGACAGCCCTGAACTATTAAACCTGATTTCCTTCCATATACCTCGCAATTCAACATCGAGGCAGTATCTACCATTCTATTGTGACAACTCCAACACAGAATCACAATTGTATACCCCCGTTCGCCGTATACAAAATTTGGGTAATGACTATAAAGATGTTGTTGATATATTTAACACATCATTCACTAAATACAAACAAGTCTTAGTAGAATTTATATCTAAAAGAAGAACAACAAATTTAATTAATCCAACTGAATAGCTCTGCTTCGAATCATTTCACATGTACTTTACTTTTCTCAGTCTACATCTTTTTCCATCTTGCATGGTGGAGTATTTTGTTTTTATTTCAATTTGTTTTTTATTGTATTTTTGTTTTAGATTTGGTTATGATTTTGATTTTGTTTTTGTTTTGTTTATGTATTTGTTTTTTTAAATTTTGTTATGCTTATTTAAATTTAGATGTTCTTTGTAAAAAAAAAATGCATGTAAAAGCCCAGCCGGGCGTGAAATTCAATAAATAAATAAATAAATAAATAAATATTGTACAGTTTGATTTGCAATAATTTTGGCTATGAATTTTAGTATTATCGTGTATGACAATGTTAAAATTTTTGGGAGCATCGTTTGGATGGATTGCAAATGGAATTACAAATGTCTTTTAACTATTTAGTGATAGTAAATTAGTGTCAAAAAAATTCTTAAGCGTGTTGATGTCTTCTGTGGCCTTTAATTCTACATTTTCCCAAGTCTTTTCACTTATTATTAATACTGTATCGTCGGCGTATGATGTAATTTGACCATTTAAATGTTGAAAAAAAAATATCATTTACATATATGGTAAAAAAAAATTGGTCCAAGCACTGTACCTTGCGGGATTCCAAAGCTTGAAATCTCTTGATCACTATTAACATGATTGATTTTTACCACTTGAGGGCGGTTTTTTAAGTAGTTTGTGATCCATTTAATCGCGTTGCCTTTTATGCCAATATCATTTAATTTTTTTAATAGCATCTCATGGGATATGCTATCGAATGCCTTTCTGAGGTCAATAAATATGCCCGCACATTTTTTAGCTTTATCGAATGATTCGTAAATGTATGAAGTTACGTTAGCAATTGCATCTTGTGTGCTGAGTGATTTAATAAAACCAAACTGGTTTTTGTGTAGTATTTTATTACTATCTAAAAAATTTACCAATTGTTTTTTTACTATTTTTTCAAAGATCTTTCCTATGTTAGAAATTAGAAAAATTGGGCGATAATTCGTTACTTGGTGTGGATCACCAGATTTGTAAATAGGTGAGATTATTGTGTTTTTGTAGTTCATTGGAAATATTCCTTTCGTTAAACTCAAGTTTATTAAATGAGTGATGGGTTTTATTAAGTAAGATTTCATAGATTTTAACATGTGTGCCGTAATAGAATCAAAACCGGGAGACGAACCTCCTTTCATATTTTCTATTAAAATTTCACATTCTGTTGTTATTTCAAATTTTGAAAGTATATTACGTTTCTGTAGATTTTTATTTTTATGTTTTTCTGGGTTAGAAGGTTTATGAATATTTTTCGCAAGATTTTTTCCAACATTTGCAAAGAAGGAATTAAATATGTTTGCACATTGTTTAGGCTGTAAGTTGGCATCTATAATTTTTTTATCATGTTCGATGTACTTAATATTTTGTGTCTTTTTTGTATTGTCTATGGCCAAATTCACAGTTTTCCACATTTGTTTATGGTTATTTTCTGAAGATAAAATTTTATTTTTAAAAAACTCTTCCTTACTTTTTTTAATATAAGATGTTAATTTATTTTTATATTTTTTATAAAAAATATATGCTTTTTCATCATAGGGATTTTTTAAAGTTGTTTTATAAAGTTTTTCTTTGTTTCTGATATATGTTATAAGTACTTTGGTAATCCAAGGTTTTAAACATCTTAATTTTGATTTTATGTGTATTATTATTTCAGTTGTCGAATTTTTAATGTGTTGTGACAGGATTTTTTCAAAGTTAGTGTGGAACATATTTCGGTATCATCACTCTTTAAAACATTGTTCCAATCTTCCATTTTTAGTTTTTCAGAGAGAATAGTCATGTCTATTGTTGATTTTTTAGGTATTAAATTATGTTTTTTATTTAATTAAATGAAGACAATATAAGCGAAAAACTCAATCGAAAATCTGAAAACAGAAAAATCAGAAAAAGATATTGACACTCTGTCCCAGATGTGTCAATATCTTTTTCTGATTTTTCTGTTTTCAGATTTTCGATTGAGTTTTTCGCTTATATTGTCTTCATTTAATTAAATATTACAATTTGAGGTTTTACTCATAAAGTTAAAATAAAAATAAAAATATGTTTTTTATGTTTAATATTATTATTATACAGAAGTAAGCATGAATGATGGTTAGTTATGTTAGTTTTCCAAACAATTGATTTTAGTTTGTGAAGATCTTTAATGTTTACGTTTGTCCAAATGTGATCTAAACAAGATGGAGTATGTTCTTTTATTTCTCTAGTATTTTTATTTATGCAAGATATGAAATTTTGTTCAGTCATACAATTGATGTATTCAGTTTTGTTATTATTTTCTATTTTTTCATTAATGTTCACATTAAAATCACCCACCACGAAGCAGGGTTTATTTTTTAATTTTAATAATATGTATTGCAGGTCATTAATAAACGTAATAATACTTGAGCCATGCGTTCTATTGATAGCTATTAAATGATTTTTATATTTTAGTTTAGATCGATTAAACATGAAGTCCTGCAAGTACGCATTATTATTTACTCATTTAATGTACGTTGTACATAGAAAACGCAAATAAGAGCCATAAAAATCACACAAATCTGACAGGAGATTACATCCGTTATCCAATAACGATCTCACAAAAAATACGGAATCGCTAGGCTGGTGGTACCCACGGAAGTTACATATCCTTATATATAAAAATGAATGTTTCTTTGTTTGTTCCTTTTGCGTTCCTAAATCATTTATCCGATTGCGATGAAACTTTGGGGATTTAGTGTGCGCTGATATATGTAATAGTGAACTCTGGTGTTATGAAATTATTTCCTATATTATTCATCCGGTTGTGATGAAACTTTGGTGAGTTTTTGTGCGAACACCCGTGAAGGTTTAAATATATAATGGTGAACTCTGGCATTATTTTTTTTTTTACATGAATACCGCACAAGAGTCCCAACTGCTCCCGTCTGGAGCCAGTGGGACAATGGCATCTCCAATTGGGGTATGTTGTGAGGCTGAAGGTAATGGGGAAGGGAAGGAGATGTGGAAGAGGGAGGTGGGGAAGTACCTGGCTATTCAGATATGGTCACCAAACACGGCTAACGCCATTTCAAGCAACTTTTCAATTCTGAATGGTGGTCTTTCACCAGGGCGATACTGAGAGTATCTTCCACTATGGAACGTGCCGCAAATATACTATATATTATTTTAAATGAATAAATTGTGAAATAAAACAAATTAATCAAATAAAATTTATTTGCCACGCCGGAATTCGATCCCGCGACCTTCGGAGCGCTAGTCAAGAGCCTTAGAAATAAAAAAAATTACAATATGTGGCGCACGAGAACTTTGAATATTTCGTGTAGTTTAACGGCACGGAGGGTAGACGGGAGGGGAAATTGGGAGAGGGGATGGGGGAGGCGGAGAAGGTGGAGGGAAACGCGGGAAAAGAACGGGAGGCGGAAGGGGAACGGGGACGAATGGGAAAGGACACGCAGGGAGATTTTTTTATTTATTTAATTGGCATTGCATGCCGGGAAGTCGCTGCTATATTACATATCTATAATCAATATTTACAAATTTTATTTCAACGTCTGAGAGAAATTCTATCGATTGTTAAAAAGAGTGAAGGCTACTGCCATCTAGCGGCGTATTTTTTGTAGCTTATTGTTAGTTGATATTGCATTTTACAGATTAGCGACGTGAGACGAAACTAAAATGGAATGTCAGACGGTAAAGTAGATTTCTTTTATATCGTATAATAACTGACACAAGCTTGTTTTGTTTACGTTGATAGTATTGGAAAATATTATTATAAATAGTCTGCGTTTCTAGTTTAAAGCTCTCTTAATTCGTGGATCTCCTGTAAACAGCTAGCATTGCCTAGCAAGTGGTCAAAGTGACCAATTTTAGTGTTTTGTCGGGTCGGGACAAATTGTAACAATGTGCATGTGAATAAAACCAAAGGAATTCCTCCTTGAATCCAGATGTTTTTACTTGACGTCCTTCGGCTGATTAACAATTTTTATTAGCCAATTTTATTTAACGACGAGGAATAAGAATCAAAATGTGAATAATTAAGGATCGAAAATTTATTTTTGTTGGTCATTTCTGCAATTTTGCATCAAATCTTATGATATGTTGTGGAAGTTATAATCAATGTTATAAAAACGTAAAGTATTTTTGCTTGCTTACCGGTCAGTGGCTGAGTTGGCATCGCGTTTAAGTCCCACCCAGACATGGCGTGTTCGATTCCTCGGCTGGCTAAGTACTCCATCACAACATAAGCAATATTTTTCTGTGATGATAGTAAGAGATTTTCAAATATTGTTAAGTTATTCGTAACCCAGGAATGTTTGTCTTTCTTTTAAAAAAATGTATAAATATGTTATGTTAAGGCTATTTATTATCCTTGATCAAAATAATTTTTTTCGTAAATTTTTCTTTTTTTAAACCATCCTGTATTTGTTGTCAGCCTTCACAACAACACAGCTTTTAAATCATGAATAAACATGAAAAAGCTGGGCAACTTTCGATTTTATTAGCATAATGATCCAATGAAACGTCCCTTGGCATTAATTATCTCATTTTGTTTCGAATTACCGAACGTTTCACCTATGTAGGTAAAAGCATCGTTAGCATATTAAACAACAAAACGTTTCCCCGTAATCTTTTTTTCAAGGAAGGAAAGCGTTGCTTATAAATTCGAAGAATTTTATCATGGTGCTATACCAATTTTCTTGATCATGTGAAATGCTTCGTTCTTCTTTTTCTGATTTGTTTTTCAAACTTCTCCTATAATTAGTTATTAAGTTTCTCAGTTTATTTTTATGGACTATAAGAGACATATTTCCTGGGTCTTGTTTCCACTGCTTGTGAAGCTGGTTTCTTTCTTTGATCAGCGAATTCAGTTTAGAATCGAACCACGGTGTATTTAAATGTTGTCGATTAGCTATTTTCACTTTAGGTATCGTTTTACCTGCTTCTATTGCATTTTTGACATAATCGTTAAAATCTTTATAACTGTCTTCTTGTTTGGTTGAGTTGATGGTAAATTTGTTAGCTGCAAGATAAGATTTTACTGCCATATTGTTGATGATAGGTTTTGTAAGGCGTGGCTTGTTCCTATTATTAGACCATTTTTTTAGGTTATTCTTGAAATCAATAATAAGAATGTTATGGTCACTAAGTGAGTCATCTATGTTCGATATGGTAATTGGAATGTTTAGTCTATTTGATATAATGTGATCTATGATAGTGCTGCTTGTGTTAGTGACTCTAGTGGAAAATGATTTGTTTTGTATTGAGAAATTGTATGTTTCTAAGGTGTTGAGGTAATTTAAAGAAGAGGATGTGTTTATGGTAATGTCAATATTAAAGTATCCGAGTATTAATGTATCTTGTCTGCTTTTGTCTAGTATTTTTTCCAAATGTGTCAGGAAATCGTGTATATTAGGGTTGGGTTTCCGATAGATGGCATAAATGTTAACCGGTTTCCTATCCTTGCTACATACACTTATACCTAAAAATGAATTTTCGTTGGAAAATTTATCAATGATGGAGAACTTCATAGAATCCAGTACATATATGGCTACACCACCTCCTGCCTCCTTGGGGCGAGAGGCAAACGCACAATTGTAGCCTTTTAATCCAAAAAACTTTCTTCTCCAACATCAAGCCATGTTTCAGTGATGACAAGGACATGAACAATATCGCGTTTTAAACCTCTGAGTTTTTCTTCAATTTCATCAAGTTTGTTCCGGATGCTTCTCGCGTTCATGTACATTATTCGAAGACAGCTATTCACAGGAGTATACTCATCGATAGTTAAGCACTTGCGTTCGTGTCTATTACACTCCATAGTCTATTGTAGCTAGGTTCTTTTTTAGTGCAGCTTTGTAGGCAGGGCAGTTGTCCCTGTCTCCAGTCGAATGCGCAGCGGGCTTTCCAAATCTAGTGCACGTAGCGCAGACTGGTTTGGCCGCAGTATTAGGACAGGATTCGGTAGCATGGTTCTCTTCAGCACAGTGTCCACATCTAAGAGTGTCTCTGCGGTATTTGTAAGAGTGTCCAATCATTTGGCACTTAGTACATACGGTGAGTCCGGTGAAGTCTCTGACACGGCACACGGTCCAGTTGACGAATACCTTCTCCTGTTCCACCAGCAGTTTACGTAATGCAGCGGGCATCTCATATACGCGATGACAGGTGGTTCCGTTTCGAGCGCCGGCCAGGTGACTCAGCTTACAGGTTGTTATTGCTCCCTCAATGTCCTGTATATTGGGAATGCTCGTGAGGGCGATCCTCAAGAATTCAGCGTCTTAATTGCTAAATTGCTTTTTCAATGAGTGTTGTGAGCCGATGTCAGCTGCTGCCAATTTTAACTAACTTAAAACACGAAATACACTAGCTTAAAATTCAGATTATGGAAAATGGACTTCATTTCAACAATTACTACAAGTAACATCTATTTACGTGCACAAAATAGGTTTTTAGTTTGGTCAAACAATAAGTAATTCATGCGTATTTTCTATGGAAACGAAACTTCGCAAATATCAAATCCATGGTATAATTAGAAACGTAAGTTAAATGAATAAATTTGCATGTTTACTTACAGTATTGCTTGTTTAAAACATGTTAAAATTAGCAACAGCTGTGACCGGCCCACGACATCCATTGAAAAAGCATTTAAAAGTCTTAGAAAATCACACAAATCTGACAGCCGATTCCTTATGGGATCTTTCCCGTATCCACAAAAGATATAAAATCGCTCCTCTGATAAGGAACTCTTTTGAAGTGTCACGAAAAAGGTACCTAAATAAAAATTCTAAAAGCCATTTGCAACATTTCTTCACCTTTTGCTTCACCAAACTTTTTTTCAAATCTATCATCTGTTTTTATATACCCTTCGTAGCCTCAGTTCTTATTTGTCCAACAGACCATTTTAGTTTTTGTTCAATCTCCACTTAAACTTAAAAATAAAGTATAAACAATTACAGTAAATCGCTTAACTATCAACTATTTAAACTAATGAGACCTTTACCTTTACGGAAATAGCTTTATCAACCCGTCTGCTTGGTTCAATATATTCGCACCTCACAATCAGGAAGTCTCAGTTTCGCCCGAAAATTCCGAAACCGTCACTTTGGATCGAGATTGTAAAATATCTGTGCAAGATAGCTTTCATTTTTCAAAGAAAATAAGAAGCATTATTACGTTCTTTTTCTGGTTAAAATAAAAAATATACATCTTTTCATGAGAGGAAGAGAGATATATAGCTTTTAAAATGTAAGGTCGCTCGGGACGTTTTTGGTCTTATGAAAGTATAACGCGATTACGTGTTTTGGGATGTTTTTATTCCTAAACAAGCAGACGGGTTTTAAACACCTATCATAATGTTTCATTGAAATAATGCAAGAAAACCTTCTCCTCCTGTAAAATTTTCTAATGGTCTGTTGGATAAATACGAACTAAGGCGACGCCTTGACGTTCGTACATCAAAAAATAATTTACTTAACACGGTTTATCCATCAACCAGGTTGTGTTGATGAAAAGGCGATGCAAACCGTTCTCATTAAAAGCCCAATAAATAATAATTTTATGTTTCTTGTAATTTGATACCCTGAGCAGATCGACCTCTTAAAATTAGAGGGAGTGATTTGTCACCCCCTCCAAAATCAATCATTTTTAATGTCGCATGGACTAAAATTGAACCCAGGGGCGTACAGGGAAGGATGAATATACAGCCTAGCTGGTTTCATCAAGGTTTTACACATGGTTTTATTTTACTCTTGAGGCACATAACAATATATCCAATCCTAAAAAGCTTTATACACGGACGGGGGGTTCAAATTTTCAAAATTTACAAATAAAATTACCTTTTTCTTCTTCAATGATATAAAATAACTTTTTTCTATTTTTTTAATGTCTGAAAGAATGTAAATAACACCTTTGAATGCACACGTTTTTTAAAAATGGGTAGTTTTTGTCCTGCTTCAAGCATTTTCAAAATCTGACAAAATAGTGTTTTAAGACAAAAAGACGAAATTATACAATAAAATCCCCCCAGAATTTAACATTAAAACATGCAAAATGACATGTATCGGTTTAATAATAAATAAATGGTTGATTGGCTTAGGTAGGGTTGAGTCTGAAAAATTATTAAATAATGTCACTTAAAACTTAAACTTTTACATGGTTAACTATTAAATGGCACAACCAGTAAAAACTTAGTATACTTATAAGTATTTAATCTAAAAAAAAAACACTTTGTTTTTTTTTTGGTACAGAATACATTTTTGGAATTTTTCACCAGCATTTGGTTCCTTAGAACGGGCAATCTGCCAGGCTAGGAACTAATACAGACAAACAAGGCATAATAACACTTGTATACATTTTAATATTTACAGTTATTTTGAAATATTATTATTATGTTATATTTGCTGTATAAATGTATCTTATGTAATAAATAAATAAAATTAAAACAATTTTTTTTTATGTCGCCTCAAGTCATTAAAATATGCCAAGAAAAGGATAATAGAATTTTAAAAAATATGTCCAAGCTTTGGTGTTCTAGAAAATGTTCAAAATATGCAAGCCTGGACCATTAAATCATCGACAATATTGGCAAGGCGTTGTTGTTCAAGATATTTTCCGAGGCGTTCCATGACATCTCAGAATCATGCAATTTAAACACCCCTTAGAAACGGCATTAGAAGACATGAAAAAAAAATTAAAAATAGTCCGTAACCTAACGTGATGTAACCTATCAAACCATTTTTTCATCACTTTTAATGACTTTTAAAGGAGGTATTGAAGTAACATGTTTCTGAGTTGTTCGGTCGTCTTTCCAAAGTTACCAAGGCATATAACATGAAATAAGCAACACTAAAGATTAATAATTTAAAACCCACAAAACTGATAAAGAAAATCATCAAAATTTTGAATTGCGTGAAAGAACCATTAATTTTTTCAAATTTGGGAGGAGGAAATAGTTACCGCCGAACCGGAAACCATTTATTGAATAACCAATAGGTCATCAAATTTCAATTCTGGACATGCTGACCCCCAGATTCGTACCCTTTCTTCAGAACTTTCTCTCCATTATTTCCAAAAAAGACTCTACCCACAGCATCTCAACAGATGACCTTGGTCAACAGGGCAATTATTTTCTTAAAGCCCTTCTGTGTGGAGCTCAGGTAAATAAAATAAAAAATTGACAAAGAAAATAATGTAAATTAATTATTCCAAAATTGGCGAAGCGTGAATCGTGTAATTGATGACAATGTAATCTATACCTAAATAAATAAAAATGAATCTCCGAAATGTATGTACGCGCATAACTTCCGAACGACTGCACCAAATTGGATAATTCTTTTTTTTTTGTGTTCGTTATTGTCAGGACAAGGTTTGTATAAAACTAATGGAGAGCTCTGGCATTATGAAATTTGTATAAAAAAAATTGCAATTGGTGGCACGCGAGCTGTTTGAAAACTGAATCTACCGGGAATGAATGTATGGAATGCGGGATGTAGGAGGGGAACTCGGATAGGAAGTTGCAGGATGGGGGGAACCTGGGAGGGGGAGGGGAGTTCACGAAACGGGGGAAGGGGGGAGTGGAGTGGGGAGAGGGAAGGCGAGAGGGGAAGGGGACGCGGGGGAGGAAGGGGAACGGACGAATGGGAAAGTACATGCAGGGAGAAGCAATTTATTTATTAAAATGGCATAGCAACGCATGCCGGGTACCAGCTAGTATTTGATGAAGAATGGTTCGTGAAAGCTTATAAAAATTGGCAAAACATCTACCATGAAATCAGTAACATTTGAAAAAGAAAATATTAAATTGGCAAGGCAAGTGAAATACAAACTGAATATTTTTGACTATATATATTTTAAAGAAAATTTTCTTCTGTTATTGACCAGTTCTCCTCTGAACTCCTCCCTAATATTCAGCAACATACACCGATAGGATGATTAATCATACGGTCATAATAAATCACACGTGAATAACCCACACGGGTTGACGCTAAGCACTCGTTCGCCCTTCCCCTCCCCCTACTCTGTCCCTTCTGGGGACAATTCCGTGGCTCCCGGGCAAAAGAGAATGTCAGTAAAAGTGAATTGATCAAGAAACAAAAAAAAAGTTATTTTTTTAGAAATACACTTCCTACGTTATCGATCGACTAATGTACCTACTTCGAAAAAATTCTAGAAATATTATCACCTTTTCGATGAGGCATATTGCAAGCATTTTTAAAATTCTTTCTTTTCAGACAGTCGTATCCATAAGTTAAAAAAACCTTTCACCTTCGCCTTCACGGCTCGCAACATTGTAAATAACTAAGTGTGTAAAAATAAAGCAAATTCTTAAAATTCTCCAGACTTTCAAAATAAATATTAACTCAACTTTGGCAATAATCTTCTTTTAAATATAAATATGCAAAATAGTGCAAAGTCGTGTCTTCCCCAAGCATAAACTTCTCATAAAGTGTGTTTTATCGGAAGTGTCCTGCAGGTAAGTATGTTGCTGTATATATTTGAAAATAATAAAATTAGATAGAGCCTAGGATTCATAATAAATTGTAAAGCGCCCTTGAGGTGATTTTTCACAAAAACGGCGCTATACAAATTATCCAATTATTATTTATGCACCAGATTTAAATGTCCGGGTTAAATTTTCCCAAAAAAGAAAAAAAAGGAAAAAAAGAAGGAAAAACTAAACCCTTTCACACACTTCCCCAAATGATCATCTAGTCAACCCACGCTATGCAATTGCACTATATAAGTATTAAAAATACAAAACAATACAAGAACAACATGTCAACCTACTAGAGACCAAATGGGAATATAATTCACCGACTCCAGATATTTTCATACCAGAGGGTTCGGCTCTGTGGCATTTCTAATTGAACCTATAAATCCTACCGATCCCTCAATATAAATATTTAAAAAATCCTTTGTAATCCTACATGTATTTAAAATGACTGATTTTTGCATTTTTATATACAAATTCTTTGACAAATCTAATATGCTTAAATTTTGAATCAGATTCCTAGGTATTATGCCAGTGGCCGAAATAACAAATGGCAATATTTTTATAGTCCGAGAATGCCAAATTCTTTTAATCTCATTTCCTAAATCTGTGTATTTTCTTATTTTTTTTTAGAAATAGTTTTTTGAATATTACAGGAATTTGGAATAGCTACATCAATGATATAAGTTATTTTTTTAAATTTTGTCATGTAAAACTATATCAGGTCTATTATGACTAATTGTTCTGTCTGTTAGTATAGTTTTATCATAATATATTTTATAAAATTCATTTTATAAAATTCATTTTCTAAAAATGAATTTGGTTCATATTCATAATATGGTACTATATTACGGCAGTCAATCAAGTTATGTTTAATTACCAAACTTTGGTGAATTATTTTTAAAACCTGATTGTGCCTAAATGTATACTCGGAAGGCGCTAATATAGAACATCCCGATATAATATGTTCTATAGTTTCGGGAAAAGCCAAACATTTTCTACATAAATCATCAATTTGATTTATATCTTTGATTATATGCTTTCTATAATTTTTAGTAATGACTCTATCTTGAATGGCAAGCATAAATCCTTCTATTTCTGCGCTCAACTCTCCAATACTCAACTATTTGTTTGACGAAAGTTTGTCAACATACGTTTGGTTGAGATAATTGAAGTGTTTTGCGTGAATAATTTTATTTGACCAGGAATCTAATAATTCCTGGTTAGTATTTATAAGAATGTTGGCATTCTCGTCATATAAATTTAAAGGTGTAATATTCTTATTATTATTATTATTAACCACTGGAGCGCTTTGGATTGCTTTGCTGTCAATTTTGGCAAATTTTCCTTATTTGTAAATAATTAAGTAGAAGTTTACATTTTATGACTTGAATTTTATGGGTTTAACTTTAGTTAGTTTGTATGTTTCCGTATTAAAATTAGGAGTTATGATTTGTTTAATGTGGGTGGAAAAAAATCTGCCAAAAAATCTCGAGCAATCGAATAAAAAAGTTTAAATAAATGAAGACAATATAAGCGAAACTCAATCGAAAATCTGAAAACAGAAAAATCAGAAAAACATATTAAAAAATATAAAAATTCACAAACATATTAACTACTTCTTGGAAATTTTTTTGTCAATAATCAACTCAGCTAATGATGGTGTTGACACATGAGCCACGAACTCACCCGAAGTCAGCTGAACGGTGCGCGATATAATTCACCAACGTAGAGTTTCGGTGCGGCATCCTGTGCGGCAGATTTTCTGCCGAAACCAAAACTGATGTCGAAACTAGATTTTTTTGCCGAAACTTGCTGAAACCGAAAACGAAACCGAGCCTTCGGTCGGTCACTAATAATAATATAAACACCAGCTGCCGCAGGATTTTTGCTCAGGTGGCTTTTTGATGGGCTTCGCCCAATTTAGTACAGTTCCCCGTTTGCATGTACAACATCGGTTATTATAATGTGTTTGTAAAAATTAACTTATCACATACAGTACCTGGTAATTTTTAATCCAAATAAAAACCATTTGTGGTTGCCTACGTAATACATGTACGTCGTATAAATTCGTTCACTTGAAATTTACTGGACGTATGAAAACTATTTTTTTTTCTATGTAACAAACTCCATCCCATTAACTAATGCGTTATCTGCCAGTCAAAACTAAAGGGCGTAAAACTGGGAAAGCCACCCAGTGAGGCCAACATTTAAATTATACTATGAAATGTACAATTTTGTGTCAAAAAAAAAGAACACCGCTGAAATTGTGTATTTTAAAATAAATTCGAGTTCGTCTCCCTCTAGCCTTCTCTATCGAGTTTACCAAAAAAAGTTGGCATTTTGACTTTTTGTTTGAATTCATCACCCATCTAACCTTCTCCAACATTTATTGGTCTTCGCCCTTTTGTAGATCTAATAAATACACAAATAAAAACATTTGAAAAACTCACTTTTTCACAACTGGACTACGTGGAGAAGTTCTTTAATAACTCTAATAATTTATAATTTTTATTAATTTTACTTATTTTAGGTTGCAGTTACTTGATATACTACTAATTTATTGACAAAGATATTAAGAGCGTTTTACCAGTCAGCGTCCAAAAATCCACATTTGAAAGTTTTTCTTACGATCGTGCAGGGCGGTTACAATGAGAAAGATTAATTATTCTCCGAACCAGCTTTTTAAAATTATAAGTCGACATATATTATTTTATTTCATTCCAAATTTATACCTACGTACAAAAATGCTGAAAGGCGTGATGATAAAACTATTAACATAATGTACTTTATGTAATTATTTTTTGATTATAAGTATTTATCATTTTTCAATAATGTCTAAGTTAAATAATAATGTTAAAAAATCCAAAATATATTAATTTGTAAGTGCGCAAATAAATACACAAACGGACCAACTTTCGTCAAGAAACACATGTACAAATATGTTTTTTAATGATTTTATTCAAACTAAAATTAAAATTCTAAAACATGCGATACCCAGATAATGTATTGATTTATATAACTGCATGATTATACGATTTAAAATGGGTGTGGTATAATACAAAATCTTTTTTGAAAATTTAACAGATTTGCCAACGACCTATGGTATAACCTTATTATACTAAAAATAAACATTTTTTCTCAAAATTTAAAACATGCGAATTTTAGGTAAAAGAACAATCTTTCGAAATCCATTTATAATTTTTTGTGGAAAAGAGTTAATACGTCTAAAATCTGATTTAAAAATGACATATTTCTGGTTTTCTATGGTTATACCCTCTTAAAGTAATTTACTACTAACGTGTAACGTGTAAGTAACGTAAACTAGATCGTCAGATAATGAAATAGATAATTTGATCGCTTAGAAATATTTTGGATGCTTTTATTAAGTACTGCGGGTAGAACACATATTTGAAAAACATCCCAAAAAGTCCTTATAGATTAACAGTATTTATGGCAAGAATAAGGAACACAACCTAATAGAAAAAATAGACAACTTAGCAAAGATTTCTACCGTTAACTAATTAGAAATTAAACAAGAGATTACTAAATGTTAGAAAGGAGATACTGAACTTTCATAATAAATCTTTTGTGGGCATTTAAATTGACCCGGGGGCTAAAAAATATATTACAGAAAGCTGAAAAATATTTCAGTTGAATAGAAGGTCAGAGGGTATAAATTAATTTCATTTTATTGTTCATTTGATGTCGACAGTAATTATTCTTTTGAACTGAGAATGTTTTCCCTTAAAATTATTCCCCATTGTACCAAGTTCAATGCATCTCTTCCCACATAATGCACTTTAAAGGTTACTCTACAACTCTCCATGTTAGCATGGCCTTCCCATAGTTTAATTTAATTTTCCAGTCTCCATGCAACAAATCACATTATTTAATGACGTTTGCTGAAGGCCTCCATCTATGTAAAATCGATGGCTGCTTTTACATCTAAAATTACATCAGCAATTCATAAAGTCAAATTTTTCAAATAACAAACATCCCTTTAGGAGACTGAAATAACATATATGTGTATATAAATATTTTTGATTAATAAAATTTATGAAAGAAAAATGCATTACTTCAAATCCACAAAGATAAACTAACAACAAAGTCATTTAGCACCAGACCGAGAACCTCAGGACAAATAATAATCCCTAAACTAAATACAACAACAGCCCAACATCATTACACATGAGGGAGCGGGAGACAGAACGAGAAATAAAAGGCGTCAAGTCGATGTGTGAGTCAGTCGTTTATTGGGCTACGTAGCGGAGGTCGGTAAAGCAGTAACATGATGTATGCAGGGTGCCGTAGATGAGATGCTGCAGGCGTGCGGTGTGATGGAGATGGTGCGGTGAAGGTCAGCGAGTTGCTCGACACCATGGCGGTGGAGATGACCTATCTTCCAGGCCGTTGCTCGACGCTTTGAATCGCGGAGATGAACGGTGAGTGACTCGGTGTGCTGAGCCACCAGCAGGTAGTCCTGGCGAGGCGGAGCGTGTTTCCATGGCAGCGAAGCACGGTGGGCTTCGGGGTGCCATGAAGTGGTGAGCTGATCCCTGGACTGAAGGTGACGCAAGCCTTGTAAGTTGCGGGATGTAGCTGTTCTCAGGAGCTGAAGACACGATGGGCCTTGTAGCTGAGACGTGGTGGTGGACCTCGGGAAGCTGCCCTGGATGTGTGTAGATGCCTGCAGGAGCACGTGCGTGGAGATCGTTACGTGCTGAGATGTTGGCCGACTGTAAGTGTGAGACTGACCGCAGCGGGCGAGCGATCGGCTGCTTATATAGCCGCGGCGAGTAATTACCCACACGGTAGGTAATACGCGACCCTTCGGCAGTTGACGAGAATATTCGGCGCCGTACAGATATTGTACGGTGCTGTCTTGAGACCTTTCTAGGCGGTGGCGATATTATTAACGTCGGGCTGGCACGGCAGGCGAGAAAGTACATCGCGATCGGCATATGTAGGTACCTAGGCAAGAGCCGGCGCCACGCGAATATTAGGAGATGTTTCTCGTATCTTCTTTTGATGGCGAAGATAATAATGATGTGTCGCCACATACATATTCAGCCATAAAATGCTTTAACGAACTCCCAAACAAAATATAATCCAAAAGGAATTATGAATTTTTTAAACAAAACTTAGAAAACATTTTACTATTAACTAGATCTGGGTATATGTTACGATGTGCCAACTTATATTTCCATTGTGAACAAAAAAATGCCAACTTATATTTTCTCTACGTATGAAAATTTACATTATGTTTCATTATGTGCAAAAAAAAATGCCAACTTCTATTTTCATTATGTATAAGAATTTTCCAATATGTACAAAAAATGCCAACTTATTATTCATTATGTATAAAAAAGTAGTCCTACATACATCCAAATTGTAACAACTGTTAAGTATGTATAGTACTGTCAATCTGACAGTGCTCCCTCTCTAAGCACGAGAATTTCTCAATTAGGGAGATATTGTTAGCACCAATATTATGTATTATATAAATTGGTTAATTATATATTATATGTATTGGTTAATATGTAATAGTATTTTAGCTAAAAACAAACAAAAAATCAAATATATAAGCTCTCGACAACAAGCCTTTGGATTGCTTGCCTCGACCACCGAGGGCGTCATATTTATTTTAATAAAACAAATATTAACCTCTCAGACCAATTTCTTTGGTTTTCGGAACACCTCATGTAGGTCTCGTAGAAATCGTTATGACTCCCTTATTATCACGGTTAAAAATATTATCAAAAATATTCCATTTATTTGGATTTTGGATATTTGGACCAAAGAGGCCCGAGGCCTTTGTTAATACACTATTTTCGTTATTGTGAACGCAACCCATCACAGATACGTATAATTCAATTTCTCCGAAACACTGCTAGAAATTCCACCTTTCTTAGCGAAAACTGAAAATATATGAAGCATACTGAAATATTGTTGCAGCTACAACTCGCGTATACATAGACAAGAAACTAATTAATGTTCTTCGCTAAATACGCTTCCAGAGACAGAAACACATACAAACAATTTTCCCTTAAATTTACAATATTGTGTTCTAGTTCCTTTGATGCGCAAGAAACATGTGCCAGATTCATAGTCTAATTGGAGGTTACCCAAATATGATCACCTTGAATTCCAACGTAAACTTCCTTTAAGAAGTTGGTGTCCGAGAGACTCAGAACCAGAGGTGTAATATTGTTCAAGTGGGTGTTTAGTGTTTAGTGTCTACCGGACCGAACTCTCAAGTTTGCTCATTTGTTCAGATAAATATTTGCACAGTTAATTGACAATATACAAAGTGTTAAAGGATAGTTCAGTAACTTCTGGGAGTGATTCTAATAGATTGTGCAAGTAAAACAGGAAAATATCTTTTTACTAAGGAAAATCCGAAATTATATTTTAAGGTTCCAAAGTTTTCATGTAAAAATATTTGATTGGAAATAAAATTTTATTTATGAAAAAAAAAATGGAATTTCAAAAACAGGTATTAATCATTTTTTTAATTCTACCAAGTGCCTTCCGAATCCTGGGCGTTCTGTACATTATTTTTGTTATAACCCGTTAGTGATTTTGATTCTGTAAACATTCGTTTTTTAGTAGGTACTAAGATATACTAAACAATGCACGTAATTTTTTTGTTGTTAGTTTGTATGACGTATTGTTAATCTTATTATTATTATTGCCAGGAAGGGCCTAGGGAGAGTTATTATTCTAACTCTAGATGAGGGATGGTTGATCTAACCTGCCCTGAGGATGGATAATGAATGGCACTTCGAAACATTAGCTTATTAAGGATTTATTAGTTTTACTCGACACCTTGAAAATTATTTAAAATCGTAATTATATAAAAAAAATCTTTCCATCGCTTTTGTCTTTATTTTTTCTTCCTTTCGGCTTTCCTCTTTTCTTCTTTCTTCTTTTCCTTCTTTCTTCTTCAATTATTTCATAATGCCTTCCTTTGCTTCTTATTTTCTTTATTTTGATGGACGATGTGTAAACATAATCACGAGAGTAGTTACTAATAACTAGTATATTTCGATGTGATTTGAGATTTTTACGGCCAAAAGTACTATCGTGATTTATATTTCTGGAAGTGTGCCCCTTAGTCAATTTTTCGAACAGCGTTACAATGATCCACACTATAACGCTGTCCTGCACGTTGGCTAAAGAAGGAGGTAACTCAACGCGTCATAAATACCTCGAAAATAAATTAAGATAACTAATGTATTAAATTTGTTATCGAATATATTTTTAGGTACTTAGATTTTCAATCAAATAATATATATTTTGTTAATTGTATAAATACATAACTAAAACAGATATTCCAAAGATAATTCATAAATTTTACAAAATATTTGCGTCAAAGATAAAACATTATCATTAACACCACTGCCTTAATCATTAAATAACCTTCTATGTTTTGTGACTACGAAATTTACACGTCCGTTTCGGTGTTAGAAGGAAAATTATATCCAGACGATCAGGCTATAAGAAAAGTCGTTAGGCACGGAGTCAAAATACCGTATACAAAACATTGCATCCAAAAGTTCGTGCATTACTAAACAGGCACTTTTTAACAACATCGTTGATTTTGCTAGTGTAAAAGACGTGCAAGGTTTTTGCAGGGGAAGGACTATTCTGCCAGTTGCAGTTCTCGTGAATTTATTGTTAGTTCACGATGAATTATTTATATTTCCTAGGAATTGTGTGGTTATCCCGTAGAGTTCAGTTGTTGGTTGTACTTGTCTTCACTTTGAGATCATTTAGTTAAATGTGCTGGTTTTTAAGTTCAGTTTATTCCTGAATTGTCAATTGTTTTAACCGCGTTGTTCTCTACAAAGTCACCATTTGAATTTTACTATCACAAATTGATCTCGATAAAATGTTAAAATAGAGTGAATGCACGGACGACCTTCATGGAAGAGTAGTAGGCCAATTGTGTTTTCAATATTCTGCGCCTTTTTAATAAAATAGAATTACTAACTTTGTTTCAAATACTACTAAAAAAAATAGTCATTCAAATATATTTCACGAGTATTTCATTCAAAGAGTCCTAAAAATAATACGTATAAGAATAGACAAATAAGTATGGGCAAATAATAATTACCTACTGACAAAAAATATCACGATGACAGATAATGAATTTACATTGTGAAAAAAGTATTATATTTATTACATATCGTTACTGTGTAGTATTGTTTTAAGAATGGAACTTTTATTCATTTTTAAATGATTTTTAATGATGCATTGGCAGTAGGTACTTTTTTATAAAATATTATTTATTAATGTGGGCCTCACAGGGGACTTACCCGTGCCGAGGCCTCCTATATTACTAGTTTATAAGATACGAAAAATTTCAAATAAATTAATTGTTATTTTACGAACTTTAATGAAATAATCAAGAAATAACGGGATAATAAAATAACGTATTAAAATAAATTTTAATTAAATTTAAACAGCAGAATCAAGACGTCTAAATAAAATATTATGTAAAATGAAACAACAACTTTGTACTGTAACCACGATTTTTTTTAATACCGACCTGTTTCGCTTAAAACAAACATCTTTAGGGTATAAAATTAAACAATTTAATTTTTCCCCTGAAAATGCTTGTATTAATTAAGCCGGTCGGTATTGAAAAATTATATATATATATATATATATATATATATATATATATATTTTTTTTACGTTAATTCCACGCAGGAGGCCCTGAGGAAAATAATTTCCCTCAGGGCCTATGTCATCTGGGATGCTGTGTGGAGGGTCTTTTTGAGGAGAGGAAGGAATGAACATTGGTCTTGAAGAGACCCATGTTGTAGGAAGGAGGAAACACAGAGGCCGGCAAATCATTTCACAGCCGAGCTGTTGAACACAAGAACGAGTCGAATAAACGACCCGTTCTCATGTGGCAAATGTCAACCGTGTACAAATGTTGGGCACGCGTTTGGCGTGTTTCCCGACTATGCACCGGTGCCGAAGGGATCAATGATGCTAGTTCCTCGGAGCATCTTCCATTGTAATACCGGTAGAACAAGGATAGCATTCCCACCCGACGTCTGTGCTCTAAAGATTGCAATCCGTCTGTTAAGATGGGAGAATCTATCAAACGGAACGCCCGTTTCTGCACAGAGTCGAGGGTATTTTTCAGGTATTTTGGAGCTCCAGACCAGAGGTGGCTGCCAAATTCAACAGTGGGGCGCACTTGTGATTTGTACAGGGTAAGAAGTTGTGTACTATTAAAGTATCTGCGGGCCCTGTACACAGGGCCGGATTAAGCATGTCGGGGCCCCTAGGCAGTGCACGTCTTGGGGCCCCTACCTACACCCTTTTCTAACTATCAAAATTTTTTTTTCTACCACAACGTATTTTTATTCATAATTAATCTGTTTTTTTTTATATTTTTTTTTGTTGCTCTCACCACATGTTTTAAAGAAATTCGATAAATTGACGGAGATACAGCATTTTATGTGAAACCATTTGAAACAGTTTGTATGTTGAATTATCCTTCAGCAAAATTTTGAATGCGTTTGTCTCGAAACTTTATTAACACGTTTTTCAACCTGGTTGACAACATAATAAAAAACTACACATTTGATTTGCATGCACTAAGTCTTAATCTGCTCGAAAATCTACTGTCTATGGCGTAGGGGAATTTTGATATTTAAAAAATAAAAAATTGCGGACCAGCGGATTTTAATATCTATTTTTTATGTAAAATTTTAATTGTTCCTTAAAAAATTTACCTTTATAAAAAAATTAAACACTTAGTTCATGCAAATCGGATATATAGTTTTTCTAATATGTTGTTAACCAGGTTGAAAAACGTAGTTACGAGGAAAACGCTTTCAATAAGATGAGGATAATTCAACATACAAACTGTTTAATACGCTGTTTTTCCATCAATTTTAAAAATTTCCTCAAATGCTGAGAGCATTATTTAACGCATCTTTCAGAAAATGAATGAAAAAAAAAAAAATTGGCGTATCCTTAAAGCCTTGTTTAGGATTTGATCAAGGGAACATGGAGGCGTTTGGAGTCCCCTCAGAGTCAGATGCTCGTGTAAATTGAATAAAAAACTTGTAAATTTACATCAACTTCACTTAGGGGGGGGGGGGGTTCATTCAACTTTGCCTCCCCGGGCTTCTGACAGGCTTAGTCCGCCACTGCACTTAACCCTTTTCTAACTTACAAAATTATTTTTTTTCTATCATAACGTAATTTTATTCATAATTAATCTATTATTTACTACTTTACGAAAGGTATGCCATCACTCCATTCAATAAAAAAAAAGAATTCAATACAATAAAATACAATAACCCTTTATCGCACATAAAAGGACAAATACATAGAAATCAAAATATATATGTATTATTAAAAAAAACATTACAATGAGCCGTCTTGTCACTAAAGTGATCTCTTCCAGACAACCTTTCCCAAAGAATTTTAGCAAGCAGATATGTAGTGCATACTGAAGCTTGTACAACATTTATATTTTAAATATATAATTATAAATAAAACAATACAAATGAAAATATAAAATATACACGGCACCTGCAATCACTTCAGATACTAAGTAATGTTGCAACAAATAAAAATACAACTATGTTTATATATTTGTTTTAATTATTGACTTTTATTTATTATTTGTGCATGATGTGAACATTAGTTATTTATTGGGTTATAACCTAATTATTATAATGTGTTATTTTCTTTAATGCGTGTACCTAATGTTATTAACCTGTAAAAAATGTTCCTAATAAAAAATAAATAAAATATCTTGAAAGCTGACTTTTTCCGAAACTTCTTTGCTCACTAATTGAAGCAAGTCATTTGATGTGGGGCCCCTAGGCAGTTGCCTACTCTGCCTTAGGGATAATCCGGTACTGCCTGTACAGTACGCCCAGTTAAATGTGGTTATAAACAAAGTTATTGTTTTATTTCAGTTTGTTTGCTTTTTACAAAAATATAAAATATTATGATTTTATACATTAATGTGAAAATAAATTTAATGGATTGCTATTTAAAAAATGTTATTAATAATATTTAATTGACCTTTTTCACTTTTTCTAATTTCTATATTTTCGAAGTAATTTAATTTTAACCCCATTGTGTTTGCGTCTATAATTTGTACTCCTTTATTTATGTCAAATTAATAATTTGGTTAGATAAGTTTTAAGATTTTCACGGTAGATGTGGGACACACATATCTACCGGATCTGCCGGATCTGCCCTGATGATGGACACTGCAACGATGTCCGAAACGTTGGCTAAAGAAGGAGGTAGCGCAACACGGCATAACACCCCAAAAACAAATAACGAAAATAATTTGGTTGTAAAATGTGGTTTGCAAATTCAGGATAATAATTATTATTATTCAGCAAATCTCTTCAGCAAAACTTAATGGCACACAACTTTAACATTGCACAGCTATAATTCATTATTCTTAAGGATAAATAATATAAACATTTTCCGGTATTCCGATCATTTCCAAGAAATAAAGTAAAAAGTATTCAAGTCTCACGAGGAAACCAACTTAGAAGCTCGGCACCGCTAAACGAGTGCTTTTTCACAGTGCCACCGCGCCCTATCTAAAACGAATCTGCTTTATTTAGATTAAATTCAAGAGAATAACGACTTATCGAGATTAAGGATTAATAGCTCTTCTCGTTCCTCGCGAGTGGGGAAATGGAAAAAATCTACCATACACCTTTTTTCCCCTGAGTCAACAGGGCGATTCGGAAGTCTTGATGAAAAAAAAATAGAACAATTTTAATTGTGAATAATAAATTTACCATGTGAAGAAAAAATAAACAATCTTCTTCATCTTCGTGTACTTTAATCCCCGACGTTGGCGATAATAACTGCTCCACACTTCTAATACCGGTCCACTCTCTTACATTTTGCAGCCAAGACTAACAATGGTTTTTTATTCAGGAAAGCTTCAGTTTAATTCCTGTTTTAAATCTTTTAAAATATATGTAAGTCTCCACAGAGATTCAAATATTTCCTATTACTTATTTCATTCTGTCTCATAACAATGTATATTTTTATATTATTTAATTTTTATTTTTTATTGTTATTGTATTTTTTATTATTATTGTACAACAGAATAATTTCAATTACAGTACAATTTAGTTACCCTATCAGCATTTAGGCAAGTGACTCTTCAATAATGTTTTTAAGGCATATAAAGAACAGTCACTTACATCCAAATGGTTTGCAATTTCATTTAACAGCACCACTCCCCTCGTCATGCTATGCTTTGCCAAGACGTCTGTTCTGCCGTTCGGTACTTTAAATAAGTCATGATGTCGACTTCGGCTGTAGTGGTCTGGTACATATAAATCATAGCATCCCAAGAGAAATGGGCTATTAATAAAATTGTTCCAATTGTTATTATTTTGCGGATGCCATCGTCCCACTGGCTGCAGTTCAGAAATGTGTGTATGTAAATAATATCATAGATAGATATTTAAAGGTATATATATATTTATAAAAACATTTTCATGATCTTCTTTTCAAAAGGTTCGCCCACATATTTCGTCGTCTCATAAATACATTTGCAGGAACTATTATTCCCGTCGGTACATAACCCGCCTCCCAAATATAAACTTTGGTCACAAATTAGGTACAATATAACCTTGTATACATGAATAAAATAAATAAATTTAAAAATGTTTTTCTGAGGTGCCTTCAACTTGTTCCTCCAGTCACTATTCCCATACCATGTTCTGCTGGCAATTCTCCCTATGATCTTTTAATAATTGTTTCTATTCTTTCTTATTTTATATACTTTTTTTTATTTTTACTTACTTATTTTCTTATTTCTACACCCTCATCAGAACTTGAATCATAACTTAAATGTGGACTGCTTAACTTATTTTATTTAACTTTTATATCAGCTACATTATAAACATAATATTATGTGCATGTTTCTTCCGCTGAGAGCTGATTTGTATATTCACCTTGTTTAATATTTGTCATTTTTAACAAGAAATAAGGTAGAGATTACAACGGAGTTTTCAGTGGTACGCCCATGTATCTCTCGTATTTTTAGAAGAATTATAAAAATAATCTGACTTTTCTACCTGTATTTTGCACCAATCTGTATTTTATTCAATATAAACGACAATTGGATTGTGCACTGACTGTGTAATTAAGCAGGAAAAAGACAAGAAAAGCGGGGGATAAAAAGACGAAAAAGAATACCTTTTTGGAGGAGAAAAGAAATTGAAAACGTCAAAATCTTGAAAAAACCAATAATAATGGAGAGATTATGTAAAACAAGTCAATTTATTTAATGTTTGTAAGAATTTTCTTTTGTTTTTGTGCGTCAGAATTTTGAATACACCATGAGCGCGGGTTAAAAATGGAGAAGTGTTTTTATGGCTTGCTTTTTTTACCGAAACGTTTGTGTTAAATTTGTAAAATTATGTATTATTTTCCTCATATTTCACTGAGTAGTAGCAAGTTTCCATTTCTTCTGAGATTTATGTATGGACGATTAAAAAATATTTAATTCCAAGCTCCATGGATAAATAGTTGCAAATTTGATTGAAACACTTGAGATTAAAAAAAAAATTCAACGTAGTAGATTGAGTTAAAGGTGGTATTCTTCACGACCAAATTGACATCAATGAATAGAGAGATAATGTTATAATAATAAAAACTGTCGAAGTTATAAAAAACATTTGAAGACTACAGATTTTTTAATTTTTTTTTTAAATTTCTCTACATATATTTTTTGCTTTGATTTTACCGTAATTTGTGGATTTTTCGACCACCATGCTAGGCACTTGCCCGTGTTATGGTGGTCAAACGCAATGTTACCAACCGGTTTCGCCGCATCCATACACTGATCTGATCTGAAATAAATAAAATGCTCGTGTAAATACTAAAATGCAAGCGTAATTCGATTATCGTGTCCAAAATAGATGGAAACCTCAACCGAGTCGAACATAAACAAAGGGAATGGCAGGACTTTGCGAAACCGGTGGGCATGTTCGTGTAAATAAAGTAGTTTTGGGAGTCGGACACGGGTACCGCCTTATTGGACAACAAAACATGTGCCATTGGTCACCTCAACATGGTTCATGGGGTGAGATTTTTCAAGGTCTGCGCGATGGGCTGGATCGAGAGGGACTAGTTGAGGTGGTCTTTTGCCCTCTCCAGCCAGAATCCTTTGACCCATAGCATTTCACTCAGTTGATGGGATGGATTCATACGTCCGTCAGTCCTGAACACTCTGACCCCCAGATTCATACCTACCCCTCATGCTTATTTCCTTCCCAGAACTTCCTCCTCTTCTTTTCCTTAAATGCACACAGTATCCCCTAAGACTACATAGGCCCTGAGGGAAATTATTTTCCTCAGTGTCTCCTGTGTGGAGCTAATGTTAAAAAAGTATTCGCAAACTTCTCATTATTTAATCGGTTTTAAAACAAACTTCACTAAGTTGGTTGGTCTATCAAAATTATAATTTTGCACAGATCTGTGTAGACAGATGTAGGTACTCGTAATACTCTGTTCACCTTTACAATCCCCTAAAAGAAGGATGTGATTGAATCCACCGTCGACTTATTTCGATGTTTTACGACCCTGACAGATTGTGAGCCAGTGTTACGTTTCGAAGCTTGACGTTAAAAAATGGGGGGGTGGCAGGTGATTTTGTAGGCTACATTTTTATGGCTTTCAAACCAGGTGAGGGAAACAGAACTTGTCATGTTTCAAAGCAGGAAAAATGGTAGTACGAAGAATAGAGAATAATTAATCTTTGAATGCTAACCCGTAAGGAGCGCGGTTTCAAAGATTATACGGAAAAGCGAATGAGCAAAATGCTCACGCTTTTTCAAATATAATTCATATCCTAATTATTCGACGGTCATCGTGGACGAGGGGTAAGGCTCTTGACTCACAATCCGAAAGTCGTGGGATCGAATCGAATAAATTTTATTTGATTAATTTGTGTTATCTCACAAATAATTAATTTTAAAATAATGAATAGTATATCCAGAATCACCCTGGTGTACCACCATTCGAAATTGAAACTTTGCTTGAAATGGCTTAAGCCGTGTATGTGACTAGATCTGAATAATAAGGTATTTCCCCACCTTTCTCTTCCCCATCTCCTTCCCCTTTCCAATACCTTCAGCCTCACAACCATAACCCAATTGGGGATGCCATTGTCTCACTGGCTCCAGAGAGTGCAGCTGGAACTCTTGTGAGGTATTCAGACAAAGAAATATTTTATTAACTAAAATAGAGAGCCTTAAATAAAAGAACACCTAGTACGATTTTAGATTTTCACTCTCCTTATACAGCCGACATTTCGGACAGCGTTACAGTGTCCACATCTAATGACATCACATATCACATCTGCCCTTATAATGGACACTGTAAAGCTGTCTGGAACGTTGGTTATAGAAGGAGGTAGCGCAAAACAGCATAACACTACAAAATAAATAACGATAAAAAGAACATCTAGTAAAAAAATTTTATATAAAACTAAGTAAAATAAATATGGTTTTCAACACAAACGCTGTTTAGGAGAAAACTATGTAAAAATCAGGATCAACATTCGATGATGTACGACTTTCAATTGGGCGGACAGTCGCGGCGCCCAAGACTTTTTTGAGGACGTAGTCTGTTTTGAAAATATTTGTTTTTTTTTCATGATTTTTTTTACAAACCTTTTAGTGAAACATTAGCATTAATAACAACAAAATTGGCATCCTGAAAGGTCAAGTCAAGTCAGGTCAAGAGGGGATGAGTTGCACCAGGGCTGATGCAGTGAATGGTTGGGAATAGAAATATACGTGGGGGCCTACAAAATTGCTAAAATCGAAAAATATCACAATCGAACTTTGCGTGAGCAGAATGCTCATATAGCGTATACTCACGGGTTAATTTCAATTATAACGTGTTTTGGTTTTTAATTACAAAGTCTTTATATTATGTCAAAATCACAAATGAAAAGCTCCACGTAGTTTTTCCATATTGTAAAACTCAATATTGGAAAACTGTCACGGAATTGTACGATAAAGGAGAAAGTGTCATTCTACCTGAATATTTATGTGCACGGACAATTTTGTATAATTTGTTTGTAGTAAAACAAGGTATCACTAATTAAACAAAGGATCCCCGTTGATGTCATTAAGTGAAGCGTGTTTTAAACTCACATTTGATCGATGATCATTGATAATTGGATCAGCGCCATTTAATTTTTTCTACACATGAACGGTATTTATTAAACGTCTATTTCTGTTTCCGTTTCAGCTTTTGATCAAATTATTAACTGTGGTGAACGTATGTCTTGCGGTATGAAAGAGACATGCGTGTATGAGTGAGACAGCATGAGGAACGTATAAAAGGGTGTGATTGCTGTCTACCGTCCTCTTTGGATTATCGCTTCGGAAGAAGCACTACCTGTACCATATCTCGGAATAAACTCGCTAAGTCTACCTACGAGTATTTATTGTTCAATCTCCCTGAACTGAGAGCACAATATAGAGGAATCTGGATCCTTACAAAGGAGTCCAGAAAGTAATGTTGATACCGGCCACGGTCTTCACATTAACTAACAAGACGGTATTAAAACATAACAAGTAATGCTTGAAGGCTGATCGCAATTTAAAAAAAAAGCTGAAACTGGCAGAGAATTGAGGTTTAGCTGAGACCGTTTGGTTGTCAAAAATTCAGAGGGACGCTGTTCGACGATTTTATCATTAATCAAATATGACAGGGGCAGAAATACCCTAAACCTAACTCGGTTGTAGGTTGCCAGCAACTTTTGCTTTTAAAGTTATGCCTCTAAAGAGAAAATTACAGACCAATTTTTTCGAATCTTTTGAAATTCAATTGATTAATTGGTGGTCTTCGATGGTAGATGGGTTTTTATCATATTGTTTCATCTTATGGAAGATTTTCCAATAAAATTCCTCTCCCTCACAGTGAGTTTTCCAGGTTTTGATAATAATAGACATTTAATTTTGGTAGGTTGCGTCACGGAATTTTCCAAAAAAACATGATACATAAACATAAAAAATATAAACATAAAAAAATCTCAAAACGTTACAAAATAAGACTATTTGCGGACGACACGTTAATCTATGCTTTATACGTGTGAAACGTAAAGACGCAATAAATAAGATAAATGAGGACTTACGAAATATGGCAAAATGAATGAAAATAAACACAAAGGCAAACAAAATGAAACTAAACATAAGAAATAGAGTTTTCTTTTTTATTCTATGGATGAATGCAAACAAACACATACCAAATGGTTAAATTCGATGATTAATGATAAAATTTTTGAAAAGGTAACGGAAATCAAATACATTGGTGTACTATTGAAATAAAAACTAACTTCCACAGAAAATTTTGAAATAATATGCGCAAAAGGCAAAAAAAAAATCATTTTTTGGAAGACGGATAAATAAACTAAAGACATCCACCGTACTCTCCGGACCTTGCCCAACAGATTACCATTTTTTTCGAAATTTGAATAACTTCTTGCAAGGGAAAAAATTCAACTCCGATGGGAGAGTCAAAACCGCTTTCAAAGATTTTATTGATTCCCGTTCGAATGATTTTTTTAGTAACTGGGATCGATGATCTACCTATGAGATGGCAAAAGTGCTTAGATATCATTGGTATATACTTTGATTAAATAAATATATTATATTAATGTTCCTCCCATACAAAACGCCAATTTCATATGTAAAGGACCTAATATTTGGCAAACGAAGAAAAATAAAGCTACGAGATGCACGCATACAAAGGAAAGGTAGATACGCAAAAATTAATCAAAGTCAGTTGCAGAACTGCTTAATGTATAGAAAATTAAAAAGGTATAATAAGATTCCTTAAAGTCTGAAGAATGAATTTATTTTTAAAAAATGAACGCTTACTGTAATATTATGTTATAAACAATGAAATGTTACCATGTACTTATACTGGGGATCCTGCCTAAGGACTAATATTTAACTCTTAAGTTATTTTCAAGAAAAAAATTAGATATCTAACTCATTTACTTTGCGAGGAATGTGATGTCATAAATGTAAAATAGTTGTATATCACGCTGGTTGTAGATTTTTGAATAATATTAATATTGCAGACAGAACACAGCAAGTTCGAACTACTTGAATTGGCTCCGGTCTGCACTTTGTGGCAATTCAAACTATATCTTCTTTTGGTAAAAGAAATTATTAATATCAGACACGGACTCCGATTATATTCAATAGGGTTCTATGCCAACTCAGAATGAAACCAACTCAGAAACACCTTAGAAAAGTTACGAAATGGGATCATATAAGAAACTCGACGATCCGAGATGATCTAAGCATTAAACCACTGCTAATTGATTGAAAATAAAATGATTGAAAAATCGCTACTGAGGTGGCTTGGGTATGTACTAAGAATGTCTGATGACCGAATTCCGAGGAAGATACTGAGTGCGATTCCAGAGGGTAGACGTCCAGTGGGCCGCCCCAGACACAGTTGGGCGAGGTAACTCCAGAAACTGTGAGAAGAGAGGATGGGTCTATCATGGACGGAGGCCGAACAATCAGCACAAGACAGGGACTTTGAAGGAGCCTTGTCGATGCAATGGGTCCCCGACCCGAATAGTACAAGGGGAAGAAGATGATGATGATGATGACTTTAAAATTGTTAAGATGGCATTACCAGAGAAAACCAGAAATATGTCATTTTCAAATCAGATTTTAGACGTTTTGACTCTTTTCCACAAAAAATTATAAATGGATTTCGAAAGATTGTTCTTTTATCTAGCATTCGCATGTAATAAATTTTGAGAATTTTTTTTAATTTTTAGTATAATAAGGTTTTTCCATAGGTCGTTGGCAGATTTGATAAATTTTCAAAAAAGATTTTGTATTATACCACACCCATTTCAAATAATATAATCATGCAGTAAAATAAATCAATACATTATCTAGCAAACGCATGTTTTAGAATTTTAATTTTGTGTTTCTTGGCAAAAATTGGTCCATTTGTGTATTTATTTGCGCACTTACAAACTAATATATATCAGATTTTTTTAACATTCTTATTAAATTTAGACATTATTGAAAAATGATAAATACTTATAATCAAAAAATAATTACAAAAAGTACATTATTTTAATAGTTTTATCATCACGCCTTTCAGCATTTTTGGATGAAGGTATAAATTAAAGCTAATTTGGATTGATATAAATTCGATATTGAGTTAATTTAAAAAAGCTGGTACAAAGAATAATTAATCTTTCTCATTGTAACTGCCCTGCACGATCGTAAGAACAACTTTCGATGAAATGTAGATTTTCGTCCGCTGGCTGGTTAAACGCTCTTAAATTATTTGTATTAGCCGATTGTCAATGCTTTTTTTACATCTCTGTCTCCTCTAAATAAAAGAAAAATATAGTTTAAAAATGTTTAATCACCTGCTTAAAATCTCAATCATACGCATTTTTCTCAGTAAGTACCCATTATTTGTCAAAAAAAACTGTTCCTTGCAGTATTATTATTTTGTGTTATTCTTATTATTTTATAAAATAATGAAACCTCAACACGGAATTGTCTTGACGAGGTTAAAAATTGGAATCTTAATAATAATACCATGTAAGGAAACCATAAACTTATTAGTGTACATACGTAAAGTGTAATGGAAACTAACTCGATAAACAATAATAAAAAACGAACCCTCAGCATTGGTCGGCAATAAAACGAAGAAAGCTATAACAATTTAATGTGTTATGTTGTTATATTAATAATTTAATATAAAATACAATTTTTTTTCGTGATCGCTCGGGGTTAAATTTACCTGTTAAAAAATTGTGCAAAGCTATTCGCTCCAAAGTTTTATATTCCGGCTATAAAAGTGGCAATACACGTCGGGGCTATTAAATGTGTCGGGTCGATATTCCAAGCTGGTGATGGATGGGAAAATGAAATTATGTTTTGTACGGGAACCACCAACATTTTATTATTTTTATTTTATAAATATAACATGATACATCAGTTTTTCAATACGTCTATTTGAATAGTAGTTTATTTCTGTTTCTATTTCTTTTGTTTATTCGTGTGAAACGGAATCTTGGAAGTGGAAATTAATCCACTTCCCGACATCCGATCAAGCTGAAAGTTGGCATTGGAGGACCTACCACATACCCGCCCTGGTAAAGGTAACAGATGGTTACCCCTTCAAGGCTCTTGCAAGGACTCTATTTTTTTTAGTAAAAACGACTCTACATTTGATAACGAAACTAGACCTCCAATGTCCCTGCATACGTTGTTAGCAAGCAGTAGGCAAGTTCTTATCGTGAAATACATATACAATATGTGTTAGTATAACAAAAATAGACAAGACAATGGGACAGGTTGGTGAAAGTCCACGAGGTGGCAAGCGTTGGGTGATTGTACCCAGCGTATCCTACAAGCGCCTGTTTGGGAGGAAGACACAGTAGATAAGTAATAAGGGCATGGCAAACGGTTGGGAGTCCTCTCCAATCGGTTGGCAGTCCCAGCAAGAATGCGCATAACGGTCTAGTCGTGAACCACACTCAGCTTCCGCGCCCCTTAGCCGGTTCCTCGGTGACGCCTCAAAGAAAAGTAAATGGGAGATTGGCGGGAAATACCCGACGACCCTAAGGAATTCAGCGTCGAGTAGCCGGAGTCAAGGCGAAGGAGAGCCAAGGTCGCCCCCCCCCAAACCTAACACCTGCACATGTTGCTGGGGGTGGCGCAATTAAATTTAGATGGCACCCCGTGCCATCGTCGACCGACTCCTGTTGATGCGAGGACTAGGTCTAGCGCACCCCCAGAAGGGGGCAGATAGACTTGTTATCGATGACATTCATTATAAACATGAAGAATGTTATCAAACTGACAAATTGATTTAAATTATGTAGCGCTTTAACTTCACCAAAACGAACCAAAATTGAATGTTACGAAAACAAAATTTTTAATCAGGAACTCAAGTGAAAAATATTATGGCTTTAAAAAAATATGTTCATAAACACCAATAAATTGATTCTGATTATATAAGTTTTATTTGTCAATATTAAACGTAGAGTTTTTAAAAATATATTAAAAAGTGCATTTTTAAACGTCTCGTTAAAACGCAGCGTCAAGTTGGTATTATGAAAATGGTTAGTGGTGACGTCACTGCTAACTATTCACCTGGTGATAACATGTTGAAGTTGTATTGAAATTTGAAATCACGACTTGAAGTGCACGACGTATGCCATTCAACATTTCGTGTTTTTGGTTTATTTTCATACGGTTTATAGAGATTTAGATAAATAATAGTTGTGTTTATTGAAACATTATTTAGGTCTAAATAATGTTTCAAAAATAAAGGTATCTCTTATTAGTTTATCTCTATTATTGAAAATATTGAAAAACTACTGCACAAAAAAATAGTAATGCTACTTCTAGTGAGAATACTTCGAACACCGAATTCAAAATGGCGGCAGTTGTTCAGCTGATTGCCCGATCCTATTTGAAAAATTAAAACTTTACAATTATTTTAACTATTAAAACCAACTCTAAAAATAAAAATAAATATATACAGTTATTTAAGTATGAAGGTTATTATTCATTAAAAAATATATAAAAAAATGGACTGGAGTTCTCTATTGTGGATAGCTTAGGTGGAAACTAGAAGGAAAAACTAAAAATTGATGACGAAGCACAGAAAGGGTTAGCAGTATTAAATGTCTGGGTGTAATGTAATTTCTTAAACTTCCTCTCACTACCAGCACCGATACGATCTTCAATACTTTCAACGTTATGGACATTAAACAGCTCTACGCAAAATCCATCTTACTTTATTTACATAAAAACAACAAAATCCTACATACAATACAAACCAACACAAATGATACACAATACCCGAGCCAAAAATAAAGAACTTCTCCAAACTCCCTTTTCTAAAACCACCTTTGGACAAACACACTTTAAATACATAGCTTGCAAACTACACAATACACTTCCAGCCACGATTAGACAAACTGAATCAATGACCAAATACAAACAAGATATAAAGAAATGAATTTTAAGTATTGGACGTCACACTACTGCTAACATCTGTAAAATAGAGTACAAATAGACAGAATTACCATCTCACGTATGTCCTTACCCTTATTAAAGAACTTAAAATAGTAAAATCCTATATGTATAATATAAGTCCCAATATAGATTCAAAAGGATTTACTACTTTATTCATCTCTTCCTTCCCCTATATAATGCTCTCTTTATGATATTAACCCTCAATCTTAATCATCTTTCTGCTTGAATTGTATAAATCAGTATGTATCTTACCTTAAATATTCTTATGTTGTAATTAAATATTCTTATGTATGATACTCATTTATGTACCTCTACGCCTGTCTCAACACAGGTATACCCTAGTGAGACAGGCATCGAATAATGTAATACAAACATACTTTTTATAGATAAATTAAAATTCGACGAACACTTAGAATACATAACAAAGAAAATGGCAAAAAAAAATGGATTCCTAAAAAGGATTAGAAATAACTTGGATCTCCTTGCTTACAATTATTGTAACTCCGCATTTACATTACTGTTCTAGTATTTTATTCCTATGTAACGAAGCCCAAAATAATATACTACAGGTTATACAAAATAGGGGGATGAGGATGATTTTAAAATGCAATATTTTTACTAGAGTTAAAATTATGTTACAATATTTAAATATGATGACAACAAAACAACATCATCATTATCATTATCATCATTATCATCATCATCATCATTACATTACATAGTATAAAATGAAGTCGCTCAAAAGGTATGAGCGCGTTAATCTTTTAAACTACGCAACGGATTTTCATACGGTTTTCACCAATAGATAGAGTAATTGAAGAGGAATGTTTATATGTATAATACATGTAAATTACATTAGAGAAAAGCCGAGAAATTCAAAGAAAACATATTTTTGTGCGATTTAAAACGGCTGGCGGGCCGTACCATAGTCACTTTTGAAATTCGTTCTACGGAAGAAATTGGAAAATAGATGTCCTAGAGTAAGTAGGTATTTGATTTTACTTTTTCAAATATCCAGTGTTGCATTGCAAGCATTGTATAATTAGTTGCGAGTTAATTAGTTTATATGTATAATACATGCTTATTATAGTAGAGAAACGCCGATAAATTCAAATATTCAATTCAGGCAGCGGACAGCGGGCATCTGGCAAACGGGTGGTGTGGATTTTATAAAGATTGGGTAATGACGTTGTGTTTCGTTAGCCACAGCAACGTGTGGCCGGGTCTGCTAGTATAATATATAATACATTAACAATGATATACCAACTTTAAAATAATATGCTCCCAATGTTTCAAGAAAATGTTCACAAGTATCCTACGAGAAGACGCGGAGACTTAAGGCTTCCCAAAACTAAACTTTCGTGCACACAAAATATCGCGTTTTATAAAAGGGCAAAAACTTTATAACGGTCTGCCAAATGCCGTATAGGAAGCCTCACCTCAAATATGTGCATTATATGTAAAAAAAAAATTTTTGATTACTTACCAATATTATTATTCTTATTTAATGTATTTTTGTCTAGTTATCTTTTTTATTTAGTATTCTTTTTTAAAATGTATTTGTAAATATTACTGTACTTCGTAAATTGTATTTTTTTAATATTTTCCTAGTAGATGTATGAAAAAATTATGTACACCTAAATAAAAAATTTCAAAAACAAAATCAAAAACAAAACAAATAAATTTTTCTGAAATTCGAAGAAATGAAAGCTCTTAATATACGAATAAATGTCGGTTTTACCACCTCGAGATTATGTCCGTTCGGTTGGTTGGTTCCGATCACTTTGTAAGAAGGTTCAATCCTCAGACAACCCAAAAAAATGTAGTTTTAAAAGACATTCTTTTTCTTTTGTATGGTGGGGGTTCAGAGGGGGACATCTAGGTCTGCGAGCCAGTCTAGGGCCTCAGGCGTTGCCCTGTGGATCTCATCAATCCCGCCGGGGACCACATGTTCGGTGGTCTGCACCGGACCGTATTCACTCATCGCCGACTCTTTAAGGCCCCGTCAATGCATCATGTGAGCACAACGGCTATGGGAGCACCTTATCTTATCCTAAAAGACATTTGAAAATAAAGTTGGTAGCGTGATGAGCACTGGACGGGAAGATTCCAAACTTAATCTCACCAATAAAAAAGTTTTAAAATACCTTTTATAATAGATATAGATATCATTGTTTTCAAAAAACCCTGTTTTCTATTCTCTCTCAAGCGATTTTCAGTTGAGAAAAGTACACAGAAGGTTGGAAATAAATGTTCTCTCGTGCACCCGACGTCGCATAAATTAACCATTTTTTTTTTGTTTTTTTTTAATTAAAGACCCTTTTAAAGTATTACAGCACCAAACCAAAGCACACACAATGCCCCACCACCTCAAAAATTGGTCTCAATAAAATTACTTTATATAAAGGTTCAACGACATTTTCCCCATAAAATTATAACACAATTGTGTTAACAATATAAACATTCAATAAGCCTTGTCCAAATTCAATATTCTCGTCATATTTTAGATTCCCTGCATTACTAGTAACTTAATTAGCTCACTCTTAGACTTGTGGACATCGAACAAGGACATCGATCTGTAATATCATGGCAAGCCGATTGGTCCCCCATACACCAATAGAAATTAAGACTTATCTCAAATCACTTTCTCGCGCTGCAACCAATGGCGTTATATAAAATAAATAGACTTGCCATAGTCTCACAAACTCAAGATATAATGTGGCAATTAATCAACACTCTTTTGTTTTCAGCGATTTTCAATAATTTCTTAATTCAAAAGTTATTCATGTACGATAAAGATAGATGCTTAAAAGAATATGTGCATATGGACGAAACAAAAGATAGAACGCGGGCGGCATTTTCGTATTCAAAATTCAAAAGTTCCGTCGAATACTGTCTCAAGGCCGACTAAAGTAGGAGGCCTGGGCACCCGTCGAATTTTGAGGTGTCAAATTTTCAAGCTATAATGAACAACGATAGTTTGCAAATGGCGTTGATTGTTATTGTATTTGTTGTTTCTACTGATTTGTACGTTGTTTTACCGCAAGCAAGTAACTAAAGAATTATTACATTATTATTATAAAAAGTAAATTTTACTTAGTGACGGCATCGACTTAGTAATTTGGCTGTTGCGCATCCAGACCTGTACTTTAGTAGGCCTTGAGTTCTCTAATGACGCATAAAATCTTTGGGCGGAAAGCAATTGTATTATTTATATAATCGATAATAATAAGTAATTTGCATGTATTTACGAATGAAATGTTATTCCTTCGCTTTTACGACTGTTTACCGTGTAATGGAAACATTTTCTCATCACCCAGGAGGGAATTTTGGCGCTTTTTAATGCAATTTACTTACTGTTAAGACACGACCTTACTCGACGCGTGGCAGTTTAGTACTAAAGTACTAGAAATCGAGTACTCTACAATTGTCTTGTTGTTGGCTTCCCACTTTGAGATTTCTACCACGCGTCTAATATAGTATGTAACGTCATTAGCTGCAACAAAGATCATCGAGGTTATAAGCTTAAGCTCCCGGATAATACGCTGTCTTGTAAATCGTACTTGTTCGCTCTCCACGCTCAATTTGGGAGGCGGCAATGGGCACCGCCGCCCCGGGAACCTTTATTGGATAACCAACACCTCTGCCATAGGTCACCCCAAGTGGTTTGCTACGTTTGGTGATTTAGCAGGGGTGCCCGGGTTCATGGGGTGAGGTTTGTCTAGGTCGTAGAGGCGGATGACCAGGACACACTGAACCCCAGATTCCTACCCAACCCTTAAACCCTTTTCCTTCCCAGAACTCTCCTCTCCTTCCTTTCCTTAAAAAACCCTTCCCACAGCATCCCCAAAGATGACATAGGCCCTAAGGTAAATTATTTTCCTGAGGGCCTCCTGTGTGGAGCTCATGTAAAAAAAAAAAAAAAATATAAAAATATATATACAATTGTTCATATTGAAATATTAATTTGTGGTGCGTTATGTTCGTTTATAATTTGTTAAATAAACCTGTGAGTATTGTAACTGCGATCTACTTATTGGATTAACCACACATCAATCTCACGTAAACATGACACTTGCAGACTCTTCACTAAAAAGTGCTTGTTTATGTTTAAATACAAACACATACACCAAGATACCACATGCACTTTAAAAAGTATATCATTTATTCAATTTTTTATAAGAACCACTCTCTTTTTATAACTTTTGAAGGATTTTTTTTTATATTTGCTTTACACAGGAGGCCCTGAGGAAAAGAATTTCCCTCAGGCCTATGTCATCTTTGGGGATGCTGTGTGGTGGGTCTTTTTTGAAAAGGAGCGACATATAGACAATAGACAACATACTAAATGGGAAAATAATTCACCGATTCCAGATATTTTCATATCAGAGGGTTCGGCTCGGTGGAACTCCTAATTGGACCTATAAATCCTACTGATCCCTCAATATAAATATTTAAAAACTCTTTTTAAATCCTACATGTATTTAAAATGATTGATTTTTGCATTTTTTATATAAATTCTGTGACAAATCTAAAATGACCAAATTTTAAAATATAAATATTACTTTTATTTATAGCTTCATAATTGGTGACCCCAAAAACATTTCAATGATCTAAACTACTGACGATTGGTATAAAATTATCCAAGCGTTAAACAAATGACCGGATCATGCTGTGTCATTTCTACCGTTATTGAGTGGTAGGTGATCCAACGATCTAATGTCAGTGATTCCCCTGTCAAATCATATCATCCACATTGGGAACGCCTAACTTAATTAACCGTAATGATTATTCAACAAATTCACTGAGCAAATAATTAGTGGGTTTGAACTGAAACAATTTCCACGTTGCACAACCCGTGTCAGTTGCATATAGAATTATTGACTGGTGAGTTACGGTAAATAGTATTTGCTGCCAGATTTAATAGTAATACAAATATAATCATATTTTTTTACATTAGCTCCACACAGAAGGCCCTTGAGGAAAAAATCCCCTCAGGGCCTATGTCATCTTTGGGAATGCTGTGTGGAAGACCTTTTTAGGAAAATAAAGGAGGTTGAGTTCTGGGAAAGAAATGAGGTTAGGTTCTGGAAAAGAAAGGAGGTTTGGTTTGGGTAGGAATCTGGGGGTCAGTGTGTCCAGGTGTGACGACGTATGAGTCCATTCCTCCAACTACAGTGCAAGGTAATGGGTCGAGTCTGGCTGGAGAGATCAAAAGACCTCCCTCAACTAGTCCTCTTGATCCGGTCCGCCACACAGTAGGTGGACAGACGCATCCGCCACCAAAACCGGTATAAACTTTACCCCATGAACCCGGGCACCCCTGCAAAGTCACCAAACGTATTGAACCACTTGGGGTGACCTATGGCAGAGGTGTTGGTTATCCAATAAATGGTTCCCGGGGCGGCGGTATCCATCTCTGCCTCCCAAATTGAAGTGAAGTGAGTGCTAGTCGAAAGCCTTGTCACTTGCCTTGTTGAAATTTTTGAATGTTGAAAGGGCTTTACACATATTTGGTTACCAGAACTGAATAGCCAGGTTCTTTTTCCGCCTTCTTATTTTTCATCTCCTCCCTCTCCCAACGCTTTTAAACCTCAAAGTTTACCCAAAATTGGGTAAACACACACAATAGAGAACTCCAGTCCATTTTTTTATTTTTTTTATGAATAATGACCTTCTAACTTAAATAACTGTATTTTTATTTTTATTTCTAGAGTTAGTTTTAATAGTTAAAATAATTGTCAAAGTTTTAATTTTTCAAGACTCCCGAAAACCACCGTATGTATACTGAATTGTGTGACGTCATCATTCCTGAAAAATTGCTATAAAATCGGGCAATCAGCTGATCAACTACCGCCATTTTGAATTCCGTTGCTCGAAGTATTCTCCCTAGAACACCCTAGAAGAAGAATTACTATTTTTTGTGCTGTAATTTTTGAATATTTTCAATAATAGAGATAAACTAATAAGATATACCTTTATTTCTGAAACATTATATAGGCCTAAATAATGTTTCAATAAACACAACAACTAAATCTCTATAAACAGTATGTAAATAATCGAATAAATTAATACGATGGCTTGTGTCATATCAAACATTCCATACAATGACTTCACGGTGACATCATGACACGTCGAACAGTGACGTCACCACTAAAATTTCAATAATGCCAACTTGACGGCGTATTTTTACGACCCGATTAAAAATGGACTTGTTAATATTTTTTTAAAACACTGCATTTAATATTATTAAACAAAACTTATACATTTGGAATCAGCGTTTATTGGTCGATATGAAAATATTTTTTTAAAGCCATAATATTTTTCACAGCTGTTCCTTATTATTGGGAGCAGCTCGGGACTATGTTCAATATTCACAATTAAACAAAATAACTTTATCCATTATGAACAATTTTAAAATTCGACCGTGGGTAAATTTGCATTTAATTTTGAATTTTTCACAAAAGTACTAATTAAATGATGAAAAAATTAACCAGTCCTCATTTCTTTCCAGACATTTTGAAAGCACGCATCCCCTTGCCGTCAAAAGGAACTTGGTAAGTTTAACATTTTTTTATAACCTGCGTTAAACCGACTCAATTAAAACATTGCATGTTTTCACCAGCCAGCTATTTCCGATATGGTGACGTAGTAAAAAATATTGCCTTAGAATCGTTTATTTTTTTATGTCAGTATTTTTTTACGAGTTGACTTAACCATTAAAGAAAATAATTAATTTTAGTTGCGGCGAAGAAAATTATTAAGGAAAAACTTGGCATTAAGGTTAAGGTAAAAGAACTGTTATTAAAAAACATAAAATTAAGTGTTTATTTTTTTTGGTAGAATCTTTTGGTATACAAAAGCCTAATGAGGTTGCAATTTTTCGCTTATTGGAAATTAATTATTGGAAATCTGTGGAGTTATGATATTCTCGTAAACCATTTTTAAAATAAAAAATTAAAATCGACGTCCTTAAGAAATTGGTTGTCAATTTTTTTTTTAACCCGTCTGCTTGGTTCAATATATTTGCAATTCATAATCCGGAAGCCTCGGTTTCGCGCGTAAGCCAGTCAAACCGTTACTTTAGATCGAGATTGTAAAATATCTATGCAAGATAGCTTTCATATTTCAAAGACAATAAGAAGCATAATTTCGTTCTATTTCTGTTTAAAAGAAAAATATGTATGTTTGCACGAGAGCAAGAGAGTTATATTAAAATGTTTTTAAAATGTAAGGTCGCTCTGGGACGTTTTTGCTCTTATGAAAGTATAACGCGGTTACGTGTTTTGGGATGTATTTATTCCTAAACAAGCAGACGGGTTAAATAAACTTCACACAACATTTTTTTTGTATTAACTCACTTGTATTAACATTTTTACATGGTTGCATTTGTCACATGATACGACTCGTTCGTGAGTTCTACGCCTCGGTTGGGGTACGATTTGCCGGCCTCTGTATTTCCTCCCTCTCATAGGAGTAGGATCTACATGGGTCTTCTTCAAGATCCAGGTTCACTTATTCCTTTACGCAGAAAGCCCCTCCTCACAGCATCCCCAAAGATCACATGGGCCCTGAAGGCAATTATTTTCGAAAGAATTTTTGTGTCGAGTTGATGATAAAAAATAATAAAAAATACGCAGCAGGCCCTGAGAGCGTATATCATCTTTGGGGATTCTGTGTGGAGAGAATAAAGAAGGAATTTTACTCGAACTCAAGAAAAGTTTTTTTCGTTATTTGTTTTTGGGGTGTTATGCCGTGTTGCGCTACCTCCTTCTTTAGCCAACGTTTCGGACAGCGTTGCAGTGTCCATCATCAGGGCAGATCCGGTAGATGTGTAAAGAAGAAGGAGGTAGCGCAACACGATATAACACCCCAAAAACAAAAAACGAAAATACTTTCGGCCGTGAAATTCTTAAAACGTACTCAAGAAAATTTGTCTTTACTTCGGGTGCAGAGACGTATCCATCGCACTTCTATATATGTTGATTTATTAATGAGCAAAAATGAAAAATATGCGGGTGCGAGGTTTTTTTTTTACATTAACTCCACACAGGAGTCCCTGAGGAAAATATCGCCCAGGGCCTATGTCATCTGGGATGCTGTGTGGAGGATCTTTTTGAGGAAAGGAAGGAATGAACATTGGTCTTGAGGAGACCCATGTTGTAGAAAGGAGGAAACACAGAGGCCGGCAAATCATTCCACAGCCGAGCTGTTAAACACATGAACGAGTCGAAGAAACGACAAAATATACGTTTCGCAGATATTTTTTTATCAAATAACCTGAATATAATGTGGTTTTCAATAGAAACTACGCAGGATCATTGCTTGAGACTGAAATTTAAGTTTAAAATACACACAAATGTTGACCGAATATTACCAAAATGCCAAAATATACCAGAATGTTTTTATGAGGGGAAAAAATACAAATAGAAAGAAAAGCTTTGGTAAAATGATATTTAACATCAACATTGTATGCCCTTTTAGCCTTTTGAAGTTTTATACAACCTACAAAAAGGGAGCTGCGAAAAAGTACATTAATTCTGAAAATTCTCATTCTTTACGAGTGCTCACTTTGAAAGGTATTATAAACAAAAGCAGGGAATTGATTTGAGAGATGAAATATATTTCTAGAAATGATAATTCAAAGCGTGGGAACAAAACGATCGGCAAACAAATGTGCTAAGGGAAGGTTTGAGATTTCTCGTAGGCGTGGAGTAATTTGTACTGGGAATACGTAATTAGAGTGATTTGGCAGTGATTATTAACGAAATGAGCCGAGAATTCATGGAATTTTAACGTTTGTCAAATGAACGATGTTTTCATAGGAAAATTTTAGCCCTCTAAGCGATTTATTTTCAATGATGCAAGAAGGCGTGAAATCAAAAAAGAATTAGAGGAGCTTGGACATCTGCAAACATGCCTTACGTTAGTGTTCAATAGAAATCATTCAATTACAGTACAATTTTATCATTCGGAAACTCTTAACAATAATTATTATAAAAACAAATCTTTAGGCCAATTAAAGGGGAACTAAACAAATCATGTTTTTCGAATAATTTTTCGAAATCAATTGTTCGAATTTCAGTTTTTCGAAAGACTAATTGTTCGAACAGCAATGGGGTATTTTCACATTTTTTTAATTGCTTTTATAATTCAGCAAAAAATTACGATGATTACTGCATTTTTATTTTATTTTTATGTTGACGAATAAATTTTCTACAGCGAGTCAAAATTTCACATTTTTGAATTACCGCTAAAACGATATTTTGAAATACTGATTATTCCAAGTATTATTAATTCTTTCCCTTGGTATGGACCAGATTTACACAAATTCTATGCTTTCCAGAGAAATCAAGATAATGTTTTCGGGTAACAAATCACATATTCAGATAAATTGATGAGCTAGAAATAACATTCTTCTTACGTCAATAATATCATCCACCGTTAAAAGAAGTCCTAATAAAATATTTGTGGAAAATATTATAAATCCTGATCACAATAATATATTCCCGTAGAAGCATTTTGTAAACGTCAATTTGGGTTGATTTATCTGCAAACAATGTTATCGATAACCATTGATATTGTGAATACTAGAGAAGTCCTCCGCTAATAAATAATTATAATCAATGTTTATCGAGCCTCTATCCCACTGTTTACCTCTATCATCTATCCCTCTATTTCTATATCTATTCTCCTCTTTCACCCTCTATCCTCCTCATCCATCATATATCCTCTATCATCTATCTCTCTATCTCTTCCTCTATCGCTTTATCTATTTACCTCTATCGCTCTGAAGGCATCAAATATCTCGGAATTGATATTAATGACAATCTCCGATGTGTATACATCGACATGTTAACAAATAAACTTACCAGGTGTATGTACTCGCTTTGTGTCGTTCACAGAGTATGGCGTACGGGATAACTGGATGGGGACGTGCCTTGGGCACTCATAACGAGCGACTCAACGTAGCCAAAAAAGGAATACGATAATATTGAAAGTTTCGGTGAGAACTCAGACGAAATAATTTAAACTTTCAAGTTTTTAAAATGCAAATCCTGGTATGATCAAAAATGTTCTGTTTTAAATTTTAAAAACATATCTGAATACTCCAATGCCTTTTGAACAAAGACATATTGAATTTCGTGCTACAAAACTGTGCAAAGCCTTAGAAAGAGCCTAGAAGCCTTAGCCTTAGAAGATCAAAAATTAAAAAAAAAACTTCAGACGCCTCAGAACATGAAACCCTAGTGAGGAGCACTGAGAACACTGATATTATTCTTGTACTTACTGCTTACGCTGTACATCCACACCAATAAGTTGGAACACAGTGAACACAGTGAAAAAACACAGAACACAATAAGATTGGGGGGAGTCTAGTACAGCCGAGTTTTTTTTAAAGCGTTTTTTTCATAGATATTTTTTTTTGTTCACAGCACTTTTGTTACTTGCAAAGGTACTTTTGAACAAGAAATAACACTATTGAAAGTTTGATTTGAATATCTCTCCATTCTCCATGTATACAGGGTAGGGTGTCCCAGGCTATAAGGGTGAAATTTTTTTTTTCGAATTTCAAAACGCATACCCTCTATTTTTTTTTCATTTGACCCCAAAAACTTAAATATTAAATATTATAGAGATCGGATAACGATAACCCGTGCCGACTTGACGTCAAAGTTTAAGTTGAAAAGTTAGTATGGAGCTATAGGGACATTGTAGAGTTCATTATTTATATTCACTAAATAAAGCACATTTATAATATTTATTATGTATTTATAGTAAAAGACACATTAATAATTAAATTTCCTTTTCAAAGTTTGCTTTTTACAATCAGGATATACGTTTCTGTGTTCTTGTACGCAACGTAATAAAAATTGCTTTTGCTCCTCTTCAACAGTGATTAAACCATGAAAGTCTTGCATTAATTTAACCGCTCTTTCTGTCGAATCATTAAATACTTTCAGTGTCAATAGCTTCCTTTTAGCTTGTTGGAACGAATCATCATTTGACCATAAAGATGGGCTCTTCTTCAGAAAACTGTCATCAATTTTGAGTCGATTAAATAGGAACTTTCTTTTAACAGAGACGAAGTGATCAATGTTTTTCTCAGAAATTAAAACAGAAGGAACGGTTATCAATCGTATGGTAAACTATAGAAGAAAATCGAAGCATAATTTACATATAAGACATATCAAAAAGTGAGCCACAAAGTTCTTCTTTGGATGCAATGTAACGTTTATCGTGGGCTGATGGGTTTTCTTTAGCTAAGTAAGCAACCATTTTTACTTTAGTGTTTTGATCGACATCATCGTCAAATAAAGACAAAACAGACACTTCATCTGTCAAATACCATAAATGCTGGCAAAACTTCTGTAAAGCTGCTTTGGAAATGCTTTTGTCTATTGTTTCGTAAGCTTTCATGGACTTCAAAAAGCATAAGTCCTGATAAGGTGCTTTTACTGCTAAAATGCATTGGAGCCAGAATTTGACGTAGGATGTCACGATAAACAGAGATACATCTTACAGAGCTGCCTTATCCTTGTTTGAAATTCTGAATTGGGAGTCTAGTAATATTTTTAACGAATAAATGGCTCTCGCCATCCACCGAGCTTGGTGCATGGCAGCTGGAGGCCGAATCATAAATTTCTTCTCTGTATCTTCACCAAGAAATATTATTGAAAGCTCAATTAATTCACGATAGTCATCATTAGCTGTATCTTGTATCCGGGATATTGTTTTGAAAATTAACTTTTATAGCTTCAGCCCGCTCTCTTTGCATTTCCGTACGAATTTTATGGATTGAGGACTTATAGAAAAGTCATCAGTGTTATGCCCTAGTGCCTCAATAGTAGCTTAAATTATAAATACAGAATCTCTCACACTTAGCTGACATCTATCTAATGCGGCAACCAACTTCGGAGTTATGAAATTTTTCCGCATACAAGTTTTATCGGGCTGAGAGGAAGGACCACTTAAGTTGGGTCTATTTTCTTGTAAATCTATTATTTCAGAATCAAAAGATGCGTTTTCTTGTGGTGGTTCATAAGATGATGTCGATAGAGCTAACGATGAAAAATATTTAGCACGTCGCTTTTCTTCCTCAATGTTTCTAAGGCGCGCCTTAGAAACATTGAGGAGGATTTTTTTTCTGTAAGTTTTTTTTCCACTCTGGCTAAGTCACCAGGCCAACCTGGTTCTCTTTGGCGCTCCAAGAAGATCCTATCTTCATTTATTTTAATTAGCTGAAGCGCATCGGCATGAGCAATGTCAATGTTTCATTGTCTAAGATGGAAATTAACTCTTGTCGACGTTGTTCAAACACTTCTTGTGTTTTTTTCGCATTTTTTTGCAAATCTCTCCAAACTTGGTATAATGAAACTAGTTTCTTAACACAGTTAGGTAATGATTTAGTTGGTATACGTGCCTTTTCCCAGTAAATAATACACTCACGAATAGTAAGATTTGCACTTTCATTGACATTTAAATTCACTTCACGAATATTATAGAACAAAACTCCCAGTAATTGTCCATTAGAGGGAAGTTTCGAACCGGTGATTTGATGTTTTACGTCACCTATTAAAAATATCTGCTTTTTAGAACTTCGTAACTCCACTGACATGTTGACTACTCAAAAGTAATGCGTTTACTAATAAAATAAACAAGTAATAACAAGCAAGCAATGCGAGATTTCCGTCGCGCCGTACCGTGCAAGCACAGACACCTTTCGCTGCAAGTCGGCACGGGTTGTCGTGATCCCAAGTACGCAAAACTTTTTTTAAAAATGTTTTGAGACCATTCAAACAAAATAAGAGGGTATGCATTGAAAAAATATCACTTTTATTTTTTTGGGACGCCCTAATACAGGGTCATCGAAAAATAATGACAACTTTCAAAATAACTGTAAAACTTTAAAAGTTATAAGGCAATTCAACGGTTTTGATCTTAAAATGAGCGGAAAAAGATATTTTTTTCGTACCTTCGTATGTTTTGATATGTGCACCGATCGTCGCTCTGCAAATGGCTAGGCCGTAGTCGATTTCTTACCACAAACGTGCAACCAATTCAGCCGTTGGGAAAGCGTGCATGCCAACATTTAAAAAAATTATAGGGGTCATAACTTATAAATACAATACCTTGTCTCTTCGAGAGAAGGCACGCCCTGTAGATTGATCTCACATAATTATAATATTACAATTTATTACACCTATGATTTGTAAAATTAATAAATCTTGTTTAAAGTTGAGAGTTTTTATTTGGTCTCATGCTCTGGTTCAATTTATCTTTATTACACACACATGCATCATTAATCTTAGCATCACCCCTTCTCTTTTAAATACGTTTCAGTGGCCCTAAACCCGAAACCCTTTATGTTAAACGTGTAATTCTGTCACTTAACGCTAGCTGGTAAATGTAAGTTTTGTTATGGAGGTGGCGTGACCTTGCTAAGCGCACATTAGATGCGCAGTAGCCAAGGTCGGCCGCGGGCGCGCCGACGACTGACGTTCAGTATCATTGGTAGAGGAGCCCACATTGCCTGGCCTCCAAGAAGTCCTGACCTTACCTCTTTGGATTTCTTTTTCTGGGGGTACATTAAAAACATTGTGTACGCTGAAAAGATTCGGGATTTGGATCACCTGAGGGAGTGAATTTCTGCCGCTATCTTGACAGTTACTCCTGAAAGGAATGCACGTACGTGGCAAGAAATCAACTACATACTAGACATCTGTAGAACGACGAATAGTGAAACGTACTAGGGTATGAAAAAAAATTATCTTTTTCCGCACATTTTGAGATCAAAACCATTGAATTACCTTTAATAGTTTTTTTTATAGCAATTATTTTAAATGTTATCATTATTTTTGATGACCCTGTATGCAGATATAGGGGCCGCATGCGGAGGGTCCTACCAAAATGGAATGGTGAAGTCCTTGGAAATCATTTGAAACACATTCAAAAATTTAAAAAAAATCGTTGTAGTATAAATGTGGAATGCGCATGAACTACCGTTTGCAAAAAAAAGTAGTTGATTGCAAAAATGACGGATATGATGATAAAATCGGTCTTAATTTTGCAACAACTACGTCCTGTTATAATACTTTTTCATAAGTTGAGGTTCATCGACTCGGAATCGGATCGGATGAAAATTCGAAGAGCTACGATACAACCAAACTTGAAAACGTGGTTTTGAGAAACACCCGTTTAAAATTTTCGCTTGTAACCGTACCACTCCGTTCTTCATCTACCTGCTCGACGCGCACCGCTCCTAACTATATTTCAAAGTCGAATTTGATGCTATAACTTTGGGAATGTATTCTCCACATGTATAGGAAGATTTTTAATCAACAAAAAAGTATTTTTTTAGATGTGCTGGACCGATTTACCACACTAATAAGTTTAAACAGTTAATGACATTAATTCGTTATTATTACCACCAAAATGACAATTCGATAAACCCTGCTCGTTCCTAACTTTAACTGTATTATTCAATTTGTATCATTTTGTATACCTTAAATGCCAACCTGTTTTTCCCGTATCACTTCCATCCAAACATTAAGCCCGAAATATACTTTATATCGCAGCCAGGAATCTTTTTGCTGTCTGAACTTTGGGCATAATTCACTATATGAAACACAACTTCCCTACCGGCGAGGAATAATATCTCCCAACTAACTTCGTAAACAAACGTTTAATTTATAACAATAAACCTGACTTTTGAGAACAGATAATTAAAAGTTTCCGCGCAGTTAGCGCCAACTAAGGCCATGAAAAGGTAAGCAAATTAGTTGTACCAAAAAGTTTTTGATGAAATTTGGCTGCTTGCATATTATTTTTGGCAGTAACACGTTAAGAGGAATTTATTGTTATTTTGTGTTGAAGTATTTGAAATTTTGCAAAGTGTGGTGTTTTACATTTGAAATTTAAAGTTATAATACCATGTTTTCAAGGAGGTAAGCTGTAAACACTATAGCAACCATAATGAGAAATTCCTAAGAAAAATGTCATAAACAATTTTTTTAGTGCATAAGATGCTTCTTATTTGACACTTTGTTAAAATTTTGATGGAAGTGGATATCTTGAACTATAAGATAAGTTTTTAAGGTGACTTAGCAGGATTGTCCTTGTTCATGGGGTGGGGTTTTTCTAGGTCTTGGCGGTGGATACGTTTGCTCACCTACTGCGTGGTAGGCTGGATTAGAAGAGACTAGTTTAGATAGAGACGTTTAGATCTCCAACAGAACTCTCTCGGAAAAACGCCATGCACCGCGAGGTTTAGATTCGTACATTCGTTACACGCTGATACCCAGATTCCTACCTACCCCTCGTACATTTTTCCTTCCCAGAACTTCCTCTACTTTCGTTTCTAAAGGCGATTCCAGACCCACGGCGAGAACAAGCACTTATCCACACTCTCATTTTTCTCACTCGTGATCTGTTTCCCATCCGGTATGGACGACATCACAGACGATATTCAAAATGCAGCAGGTTTGGCTCTGTGCGCCATGGCATATTATAATTTTGTGAACGTTGTGACGATGAACGTTGTAGTTAGCCCTTGATTTAGAAAGGAATTCAGAGCGTCATATGCAAATCATATAGGTTTATAAATTTCATTTTCACCAGCACCCGATTTGGAGGAATCATTCACCATTTTTCTATATTTCCGTTAACTAGCAAAAAGGGAATCTTTTTTCTTTTTGCGTTCAGGTACTTTCATCTCCATTATTTCTCCAAGTTTGTTCCACGCATCGTGGTTCAAACTTTTGTAATTCGATGTTTTGCATCCCATAACACCGGTTCAGATTGAAAATATTCTATAAATTACAACTCTTGTTGATTTTTTATACAAAGAAACAAAATTTTCGAACAAAAACAAAAATATATCGCACGTCTACTCTCAACCGCTCACTAAACAACACTGAGACAAAACGTGAGTGTAGTAGCCTTCTCGCTTCTCGCCCGAGAAATCCTTTGAAGCGGCCAAATTTACCGACAGTGGAGGTAATCCACCTCTTACCCGCCCTGGTATAAGTAACTGATGGTTACTCCTTCAAGGCTCTCGCAAGATTCTAATTTTTTTTGTTAAACGAATCTACATTTATTTATTTTGAACGAATCTAGACCTCCAGTGTCCATGCATACGTTGTTAGTAAGCAGTATGCAAGTGCTTAACAGGAAAAACAAAATGCAAAAAATAGGTTAGTAAGACAAAGATAAATTAAACAGGGCAAAAGAAAAAATCATTCATGAGGCTCCATGAGGCGGCATTGCATCTGTAAAAACCCGCAAGCACCTGCATAAAATAGAGAACATAAGTAATACAATAAATCTCAAATCAATTGGCAAATACCAACAAAAAATTTGAATGGCTTTCGGTCTGATCATAAACTACACTTAGCTTCCGTGTCCCTTAGCCAACCACTCAGTGAAGCCTCAAAGAATGTTGGGGAATATTTGGGGTAAAATACCCGAAGACTAAAAGAAAATTCAGCGTTGGGTAGTTAGAGGCAGGACAAAGGACAGTCAAGGTCGTCTGATCAAGCCTCAAGCCTGCACATATCATTGGGGTAGGCGCAGATGATTTGAGAAGGATCTGCAAAATTAGTAATGTAACTAAAGATGAAGCAGGGACGAGGTCCAACACACCCCCGTATGGGGATAGGGAAAAAAATTGAGTTCAGTTCATCCAGTAAAACATTGAAACAGTTAAAGACAAACAAAACAAAACAAGGAACATGGCATAAATTAACAGGTAGTATAGTCATTATTAACAAAACAAATCGCAAGGCAATTATATACATTTTTTAAAACATAGTGAACAAGATAATATAATAACGCAAATGTAAAATATAACACATAAATCATAATATATAAAAAAAATAAATGTTAATAAAATAAAAGAAATAACATATTACAGAAACACAAAACTCATAAATCATAACAATTAAATCCAAGCGGTAAATGTAAAGGAATCATGAAGAGTGTCCGTGAATTCAGAAGCAAAATACACCTGGTACCTAAGTTGTTTTACAACTACTCAGCGACTCTAAGAATAGGCCATCTCTCAACCCAAATTTTCGTGAATTTCCTCAGGCACTCAAAGTTTACCTTATTCGAGACGAGATCTGTATTCCAAGCAGGTCTCGTAATAACTTGTAAACCATCAATCATTTCGTCTCGAGCATCCGTCAAAATCTCACAGTGCCACAAAATGTGCTCGGCTGTTTGGTCGGTATCACCACAAGCGCAATTGGGATGGGATGATAGAGCCAGTCTGTGAAGTCTACCTCTAAACTCCCCATGCCCAGAAAGCAATTGGGTGATATGGTGGTCCATTAAAAGATATGCCCCTTCCATTCTGATTTTAACTGATGGAAAGAAGGAGAAGGTCCATCTTCCCATATTCGATCTATCCCATCTTATCTGCCATTCACTCAGTGTTTTTATTCTCATCATCATTAGAAGTTCAGGGAGAGGCACTGCTCCACCAGGTATTAATTCAATACCAAGGTGGTTTACAGGTCTTCCTCTTTTCAGACACTTCTTTGTCAAAACTTCCCTAATTTCTAAATCAATTGGCAAAATGCCAGCCAAAATTGGCAAAGCATCCGATGAAACTGTTCTGTAGGCTCCTGAAAGCGCCAGTAAGGGGATTCGCTGGCCCCTCTTAAGCGCTGAATGAATAAGTGAATTACCGAGTCGATGTTCCCATACACAGGCACTATATGAGACTTGTGCCACATATACGCATCTGTATAATAGACGGAGCGCAGGGAAACGTAATCCTAATCGTAACCCCATTCAGCAGTTGAGATTTTTCTCAGTTTTAAGAAGAGAGCCTGGGCCTTACTAGAAACGCTTTTAACGTGAGTCAAGAACGAGGACGATCTGTCTAATGTAACGCCTAAATATTTAGTACTCTCTACAAAACGGATTGCAGTATCTCCCATTTTTATGAAAGGGTTTCTACCTCTACTGAGGGAGCCTTTCACAAGGAGACCCACGGTCTTATGGGGAGCAAAAGTCAGTCTGTTTTCCCTTCCCCAGTTAAGAATCATTTTTAAACCTTCTTCAGCTTTATTTTCAACTTCTTTTCTACTGTCCCCAGAGACCAAATACAATTTGTCGTCTGCGTAATCAATCGCAATATTGCCTTCAGGTAAGGGTAACCTGGAGGAGTCATCGAATAAAATATTCCAGAAATCCGGTGCAAGGGGAGAACCTTGGGGACAACCCATGTCCACATCTCTTTCAATGATGCAATCACCAAAAGAAATTATAATTTTTCTATCTTTAAAATAATCGCAAGATATTTGAAAAAGTTTTCTTGGACAATTACGATTCTTTAATTTAGTTAAAATCATCTCCCACCATGCATTATCGAAGGCACCAGTTACATCTAAGAAGATACCGATTACGTACCTCTTTGTGCAGACCTTCACCCAGTCAAACGCAGTCATAATGGCGTGCTCCGTGGACTTACCTGGGACAAATCCATATTGATGTACATATGATGGTGTTAATGTTTCTCGTAGACGATTTTGAATAATTTTTTCCAATATTTTCCCCAATACAGGTAGAAGTGTTATTGGTCGATAAGCTTTAATATCCGTTCTTTTTTTGTCGTTCCCTTTAGGTATGATCCTGAGCACGTCCTTCTTCCATTCAGAAGGGAAAACTCCTAAATAAATTTACCGACAGCCATCCGAGAACAGCCGAGCCCGAGAAAGAGAATGCGAGAAACACCTCACATTCTCGCTTCTCGGGTGCTCTCGGGGCTTCTCGCCGAGAGTCTGGATGGGCTATAAAAAGACTCTCCACACAGCATCCCCAAAGATGGCATAGGCCTTGAGAAGAATTGTTTTCCGCAGAGCCTTCTGCCAAAAACTTTTTAAAAATTAACATTAACTTCATGTTAGCTAGGTTGTTTTATTTAACGTTCTTTTTTTGTACTACTTCAAAATACTGGGTGTTTTTGGAGCATTTCTTCAAATGAAAAACACTTTTTATAAAAATTTCACTTTCTTTATGTTATATTTGTTACGATACGCTCTGCAAGTATTAGGACGTCACAGCCCCGCGGCGGGGTGAGTGTATTCCTTGTCCCCCCTTGCAAGAAATGACATACCGCTCCCCTCTCCGCCAGTCCCGCGAGAAGCTAGCCCGCCGCCCGCTAAAAACCAACCGGCCGTCGTTCCGACAGGCTGCGCACATCGTGGTACACTCAGTAAATTCCCGCGAGATCGTCGATTTTAATGGCGTTCCAATTAGAGCCGATCTCAATAGTAGTATACGAGGTCGCGGACATGGCCGCTCCACTTGGAGATCACCGCTACCTGCACCAACCCCTGATTTGCTGCCCCCTGGCTTCCTGTACCAGTACAACAGCTGTGAGTTAAACCCCGATTTCCCTCTTAAATAATGTGTCCCCTAGCAATCAATACTCGGTTGAAATGACCACACACACGGAGAGAATTGAGAGACCCCTTCGTAGGAAATACCTAGCTAGGCATTGTCGTTGATTTGTGACTAATAATTATGTTTTGCTAGATGTTGTAATTGTGTACACCAGACAATACAAATATGTTTCACCCAGCTACCTCTTTCATTTGATGGGATCACGTGGGCGGGCTTTGGCAAATTATCTATGTACCCTTTACCCCCTACTTACCTACGAACTTGACGAGGAGAGGTTTCCTGCCTGCCAACGACATTGAGCTAGCCGAGAGCAAAAGGTAGGTGGCCTCCCCCCCCCCCCCCCCTTGGGACTGCTACATATTAACAAATAACAATTGCGGAGACCTAATTTTCAAGCTAATGAGTAAGTATGCCATTTTCACACATTTGCACAAAATTTATATTTTCTTATAAAAACAATTTCGCATAATTATGAAGCAAAGGTCTTTTGTGCTTAGTTTATGAATAATGTTATTTTACAAGGAATGATAAGTGAAGGTATAACACTTAATACCAGTGCATAATATGAACCACTTTATGCGATAGTAGAACCACTGAATAAAACTTTATAGGAAGATTCACTTATTTTTATAGACCGCTGCGTAAATTTCCATCTTAAAATGACAATATTGTGGGAAAGCAACACTAAAATGAAAATATGGACTTGAATACGGTGGGAATTTGTTATTTAGTTTTCACAATTTACCAAACTCCGTGGCTGAGTGGTAAAATTCTTGACAATGTTCAAAATGTGTGGTAAAACCATGTATTATCGTTTGAGAAATGTGGATATTTGCAAAGAATGTAAGGCTGATTTAATAATGAGTAAGATTAAGAAAGGGACCCTCAGATGGTTTGGGCATGTGGAGCGAATGAACGAAGAAAGTAGTATGAGAAGAATATATAATGCAAATGTGAATAGTAGAAGAAGTCCGAGGAAGTCATGGCACGATCAAGTGATTCAGATATTTGACTCAGGCCATGTCAAATAATAATAGAAAACTATGTGCGAGACGATGTATGAATGTGAGTGAGGCAAAGATTGTATACCAAGACCGAGTTGTTTGGCGGTCCGTCATCTCTGCCTACCCCTGCGAGGAAACGGCGTAAGTTAGTTATGTTCAAAACCATGCAAAGGAAAATAAAATATATTAAGCATACTGAGTGAATGAACGTGCATCACTTAAAAAACATACAAAATCAGTAGGTTTTAGACTCCGGTGAGTGATCAGTGACGAAAAACTGTCAACTTCCGTTTGCCTCGCCCGACCGTTTGCCTCGCCTGATCACACTTTTTATAACGCTCTCGTCACGCATTCACCAGTTTACTCCCCAAGTCAAGCGTGTGTAAAGGCCCGATCATTCGCCTCGCCCGATCGCGTATTTACAATCCCTACCGCGTTTCAGTCGCTTTAAATTTTCAATATTAAAATTTAAATATTTAGAAATTAAATTATTTATTTCTAATATACACATTGGAAAGATTATTTTATCTAGATTTTAGAACAATTTTTGTTTTTGCAAAGTAATAAAAAATTATCAATATAGAGGTGTATTTACAATATATGGGAGGGGCAGTTTGGGGGTGAAAAAGAGGGGCAGTTTGGTCGCTTTTCCCCTCAAATCAAAAGTGAGCTTTTCCCGACCTACCTCAAAACTGAGCATTACTATATATATATTTAAAATGTAAATAGTCGTTACCGCGACTGAATCGGTGTAGGTTTTGTAAATACGCCGCCCGATCACACTTTTCGTAACGCTCTCGTCGTTCATTGACCAGCTTACTCCCCAAGTCAAGCGTGCGTAAAGAAGTTTTACTTAAAAAAAACGTTTAAAAAATCACCAGAGACCAAAATTTCATTTAAGTACTTACGTTTTTTACACCAAATAATACCAGGAATCAACGTAATCAAAGTAACTCCCTTAAAACCCTGTATTTGAATATGGTACGGTTTAATATTAAAAATTGCCGTCGATCTTTTATGTTTATATTTATTTTTAAGTAATTGTTGATATTTTGCGTGTAAATCAATCCCGAACGTCACGATGCGATTTTTTTGGGATTGCGTTACGTGAAAGAATAATCTTGAAAAGTTGTGTTTTCCGTGATCTTATAACCTCTACCTCTATTGTCTGTTATTGAACCAAATTGGAAAAAAATGCTGTCCTAAGCAATTAACTTTATGTCGCTAAGGTCAATTTTACCCTGCATAGCCCGATTGTGAAATATAATTTGAAATGAAAATGAAATACAACTTGTGTTACGCAAGACTGGAAAATAACTTTGATTTTGAGACTACAATAATGCCAAGCACAGAGCACCGCACCCATTTTCAAGTTAGTATGTTAAAGTTAAAAGTTGAGAAAGCTCGTCTTAATTACGGCGTTACTCATAGCCGTTCAGAAGCGAGCAACGTGCAAGGTGCCTCGGTCGTAAAGCTTTCTATGGGCATTCAGCCGTTATCCGTTACCGTTAGCGTTACCGTCATAGCCGTGAGCTTTTATGTTTACGGCCCTGAGCGGAGCTTCCCAGCACCTAAACTGTGCCCGTCTTATTATTACAATATTTATGTAGGTGCTTAGATGGTGGCACTTATGTGCTCCTGGGACATCGGTGATTACAAGTCTCGATTTATTTCTTTTCTCGAAGGAAGCAAATACTTTCAGGTGTGAAATTATATAAAAAAACACACTTTGTAATACACCACTTTAAAATAGTGATATCAAACTTAGCCACTCATGTATAAATTTAATTGTAATGATTGCTCTGCTTGTTATATTGGTAAAACGGCCCCAAAGTTAAGCCTTAGCGTAAAAGAACATCTATGTTTAAAAAATTTCGAAATATAAACAGAATTCGCGAACCATTTAATTGAATCTAATCAGTCATTTGATAATATACCTCTGGAACTAAAATATTACATAAAAATGGAAATAATAGATTCGGTACAATATACAGAGGAAGTTCTAGGTTGATCACTGCACCAGCTTCTATCATAGACGTTTTGGTGGAGATCAAAATTATGGTTTATCACTGCACATGCTTCCATAATAGATTGAATATTATGGCATTGAGATAGAACTAGATTGATCACTACCAGCTTTCATAAAAATCATCCAACAATTATTATTATGTAATAAAAAAACTGTGATAGCCAAATGGAATCTAAAACAATAGATAGTAATTATAATAACACTGTGGTGTATCGTAAAAGCTTCCGCCTTGTAGAGACAGATGGCGGTGATATCAGCTATTGGTAGATTCCGCAAGATGGCAGGCCGCGTAGTGCTTAAACTCTCCGGCAGGGGATCGGAGGGCTCAGAGGCTGTGTTTTAGTTATCACTCGCCAGAACCATCATAGCTAGCTTCTAATTAGGTAGACTACCGCAGTCCCAATTGTATACGCGAAGTATAAATAAATCCAGATACGAAGAAGAATCTATTTTTATTCCGAAGTAATCTCCATCCGAAGGATTAGGAGAATCTGTTAGTGTGTCCATAAAATAACAGAACACTACAAACACCTATCTTACATATCTCCATTTTATCCAAACTTCACGTATCGCCTTTTAAGTATTTTAACAAATAAAAAAAAACATTTTAAATATTAAATTACCTTCGAATTTAAAAATGACCACCAAAAAGTACAGTTTCTTATCATTTTCAATCGGCAGGCAAGTGGCTTTTATTTATTGTACTTACATAACAACACCCCTACCAAAGGTCACTCTAAGTGGTGTAATACGTTTGGTGACTTAGAAGGGGTGCCCAGATTCACGAGGTGGGATGTGTCTTGGTCTTGGCGGCAAATGCGTTTGCCCACCTTCTGTGTTGGGGGCCGAATCGTGAGAGACTGGTCGAGGAAAACCTTTTGACCTCTCCGGCCGGACTCTCTCCATCCATCGCCTTCAGCGCAGTGGGAGAAATTATTTCATACGCCCCATTAATTCATATTCCTGGATACATTGACCTCCAGATTACTATTCACCCCTCATACCTTTTTCCTTCCCAGAACTTCCCCTCCTTCATTTTCCTAAAAAGAACCTCCACACAACAAAGAATCATCTTTTATACACCGAGGATTTTTTTTCCTGTGTGGAACTAATACAAAAAAAACCCCATCTGTTTTCATTAAGGGAAAATACGCATTCCTTAAAGCATTTATTTTTTTAAAGTACACCCTATTTACTACCTTTCTTTGTTTTTGACAATTGTCAAATCGATCAATTTTTCCTCTACAACTATTCCAAAAAACAAATTTTTCAAATTTTCTCGAATGTCATAATATTTCCTTGCAAAAAATTGATGAAAGCGGAATACTAATGACCCCCAGCGCCTTGAGCACCTGTGCTGTGGAAATAGGTCACCAAGAGAAAAATACGAAGTGTGATTGATAAGTCCTGTCCAAAAAAAAGGAAATGGAAGACTTAAAAGAGGCACTACATTTATGTAAGATATTAATCTCTTTTAAGTATTTTAATGTATTTTTTTTAAATATTTAAAACTGTTTAAATTCTAAAAAGGTTAGCTCAGGTATACTTGAAAAGTGAGGTCATAATCAAAGCGACCAATGAGCGCAAATTAGCGAAATTTCAGTTTCATATCTCATCCAATAGGAGCATTTAAAAGTGACATCATAATCAAAGCGGTCAATGAGCCTAGTTGATTCGTCGCAAGTGCAGTAACCGTCATTTCCGTTTCATCCGAAATCCAAATCCCAGCAGTGCTATAGAAGTTAAACTTCAAAAATATGACGCCACAAAGAGAAATTGCTAGGGATACATTTTTTCCATCGACTACGGAAAACCTGTTAATTATTTAAAAAAATTAAAAGCCAACTCAAATGCGCAAACCACGTAATTTGCTTGTAATTTAACCGAGCTATTTAATCATTGAAGAGAATTTAAACCATTCTCGAACAGAAAATGTGAAACAAAAAGAAAGAAAAAGATTCGGTCTGGAAATTGCACCTAAGACCCGTGCCTTGCCGGGGCATTGCTCCTACTAATTCGACCATATCGAATTCTGCCATTTACTGTATCATACATACTTTGATTAAGAACTACCAACTTTATGCAAAAAATTCTCAACTTAATTAATTTTCTCAGCGCGAATTTTTGGCTACTGTCTTCATCAGTGGCTGCCGGTGGTCAAAATATGTGGGGGTTCACCGGAGTCATTACGTTAGACAATAAATTTAAGAAAGGTATATATGTACCTACATATAAAGAAGTTTTATTCTCCGTTTCGTTAAAATGGAAACCTATACTTACAACACAGTTTAAAATACTATTTTACATTTCAAAAAATACTGTAGGAACACTGAAATAACAACCAAAGGAAGTTTCTTGCTTGTACTTTTGTTCTAATTACGGGTCCTGGGGGCCAAGTCTCTATCTTTTATTGTTTACTAACAGCCTGTTACTTAACATTAATTACGTCACAAAATTCCGCATTACGAAATAATAGAGACTACAAAAAATAGCGTTAAGGTCAAAATACGTGTTTGTGACGTAATTAATGTTAAGTAACAGGCTGTTAGTAAACAATAAAAGATAGAGACTTGGCCCCCTGTTTTCCCAATTTTCATTCGAACGCGAATTCCCAAAATTCATATTCGTAGTTATTGCTTCGGAAATATAAACATCAAACGAAAATAAACCAGAGAAATGCAACAACAAATAAAAGATTCCTATTGGTGGATGCTGTTAAATTGAAGACAACATGTGGACAAAAACATTACATATAAGCGTTCTCGTTTAACACACCACTGTACGAACCGCTCCTTTCGATGTGGGGGTAAAATTCGGAGCGGCGTTCGCGCTTTCGTGAAATTTGCAAAGAATCGTTTGTACTCATAGACATCCAAATGGATAGACAAGCAGTTACAGATGAGGGGTAAAACCAAACTATGGAGAGCGAAGAGGGGAAAGATGACTGTCATTCGTTGAACAATGAATCTGACAGTATATAGGCATCTCGCATTACAATATCACCATTTAGTTCTTAAAAGCAAAATCTGCTTTGAATAAATAGACTTTTTTACATGGGAGCGCGAATTGCTTGCCACGTTCAAAACATATTTGCTAAGGCCAAATGCTCGCCCCAAAAAGACTCGCGCCAATACACATATCAATATTTTGTTTCCGTGTTTAGTTAAAACACTTTTACAAATGTTTCATAATTTACTTACCCCTGTAACCAGCGACGAGCACATTGGAGTACCGCCCACATTCGCTATGTGTACATTGATACGTAGATATATTGTATAGCACAAGCTGCCGTTATTTCGTTAAATGTATGGATGTCAGCTTCTCGCTGTTCACGGCAAGAATGATGACGTCACACATTTTAGATTCAAGCGAGGCTATATCCCCTCCCCATAGAGCGACCCGGTTCCAAGGAGGAGCTACAGCCGGCGCCTTGTGGAGGGGGAAATAATACGTTTTTATCACTTAGGGCAGGTCCAGATATATTCATATGTCCGTGTTTGTACTGCTATGAAGATGGGCGCAAGGGCCGGCTCTCGTCACTCAGATAGCACGTATAATAGGTACCTACCTACGTACGGTACGAGATCTTGAGAAAATATTATAATAATTTATAACCGAACCGCGTTTCGTATTATGATCTTCAATCTTTGTGGGTTGTGCGGCGCTCGAGACCTCTTATGAACTAGCCGCCACTGGTCTTCATGTATTTGCACGATTTCACCCTAATTAAATTGCAGTCTAGGTACTGACCTAGAATTGGATAAATATGTATTATTATGCGTCGAATTAATTTTTGTAGTCTGGGAAATTGGTTTATGTGTTCACGAGAGAATTAAGATGCCTGAAAACGTTTACTTTTGACGGTCTCCGTGGTCGAGGGGCAACTCTCTCGACACACAAATAAATTTCATTTGATTGAAATGTGTTTTCACAATTTAATCATTAAAAATGATATAAGGTTTATTTGCAGCACGTTCCAGAGTGGAAGATAATCTCAACATAGCCTGTGTATAAGACCACCTTCAGAATTGAAATGTTGATTAAAATGGCTTTAACCGTGTTTTGTGACTATATTTGAATACCCAGGCACTTCCCCACCTCACTCTACCCCGACTCCTCCCATTCCCCACTTATCTTCAGCCTCGCAACATATCCCAATTTGGGATACAATAGTATCACTGGTTCCAGGCGGTTGGGAGCAGTTGGGTCTCGTGTGCAGTATTCACATTAAAAAAAATGCATTTTAAGTAAGTAAAAATCAGCTTTTATCACTAATACGGACTCGCTCATAATCGCCCGCAATGAAGTACTCTTTCCAAAACCCGAAATAAACAAAAATTTAAATGATTATTAATTTTATCTATCTATATGTATAAAAATCAATGTTTGTTTGCTTCCGTGTATGTACGTTTGTTCCTTATGGGTTGCTAAACTGTTCATTCGATTACGATGAAACCTTAAGGATTTGATGTGCAGATGTCTGCGATGGTTTGTATATATAATAGTGAGCTCTGGCGTTATGAAATTATGCGTTGCTAAACCATTCATCCGATTGTGATGAAACTTTAGTAATTTAATATGCATACGCCCTCGATTCAGACGGAAGGCGGAGAATACGGAATGGGAACGCGTTAGGAGAAGGGGACGGGGAGAGGAAAGGGAGGCGGACGGAGAACGGGATGAATGGGAAAGGACACGCAGGGAGAACCGTTTTTATAAAAAAGTGGCATTGTAATGCATGCTGGAAACTTCATTGGTTCGTTATAAGTGTTGTCTTGTTCTGATTATTTGAAAAGAATTTTGATGTATCTTTAATAACGTAGCAACACAGATAGTGCATGAACTTTTCAAGAGATACTTGATTAATTAATTGCACGAATTAGAACATAAAACTGTAAAATTTAACATTAACGTTATGATATTCTCCGTGGGCTTTTAACGACGACTATAAAATTGGCGAAGCAATAACTAATAACCATCCTGTAAGTCAGGGGTTCCCAATCTTTTTCAGCCCGCGGCGCACTTACAAATTTAGTATTTTGTCACGGCGCCCTACTTTTTAGTAAGCTATTTCGAGTAGATATATATTGACTATATATATATATATTATATATTATAGTCGAAAGAAATAGGTACCTAGGTTAGGAGATAGGCACAAAAATTAAAACATCCACAATATGAAATTGAGTTTTATTATAATTATAAGAATTCAGAATTCGAACAGAGAACAACAAAAAAGACTTAAAAAAAAATAAAATACGCTAGTTACTCAGTCAAATCAATGTGACGGGTGAGCTTGATGATTTCCACACAGTTTTTCAAAGCGGGGAATAAGACTTGAGACTGCTACTCTCATTTCTTGCTCCACATTGATCTTTGAGCGATATTTGTTCTTGATTACAGCTACAGCTGAAAATCCAGCTTACATAAATATGATGTGGCAAACGGAATGAAAATTTTTATGCTTTCGAAGTTAAATTTGGATATTCATTTTGAATCGATAACCAAAACTCCACCAAATCGGAACTGGTAATCATCATCATCTGCAAAGTACTTCGAAAACCATTCGGTGAGCTTCGATAAGTGTCCCGTGAAACGGGCCAATAGATCTTGTGAGAGAACCAGTTCATTAGATGTCGCATATTTATACAATAGGCCACTTGCATGGACTTCATAACGACTTGGAAAAAATCGTGTGGATAGAGTTTTTTACTAAGATTACGAAAATGTTAGTAAAAATTTTTAGAAATGTACAGTTTTTTTTTTATTTTTAAATAAATAAATCCATTATTTGGGCTCGTGACGTCACTACATGAAAATGTCCCGTCGCCGAAAATGTTCCTATTAATTTTATAAAATTCCACACTGATTTATTTTTTTATATGGCATCACTTTGATTTCAGGCGAATTTTTGAATTCGTTCACTAGATTTATTGTTTGTTCTCTGCGAACTTATCATTTGGTTTGATTTTTTGACAGATGTTCTGAAGAGAACCCCGTACAATTAATGGGTACGGGGTTCTCTTCAGAACGTGAAGAGGATGTCGGTACATGTTTTAGAGGTATAATGATTATGGTGCTGATTTTAACAAAATAAAATTTTATAATATTCTTATTATTATTACAATTTACAAGTTCAAGTATATTACATTGAATTTAGTAATATAGACGCTGTACATTATAATGATTTATGATCAATAAGATGGATCAAGGAAAAAAATATTTATGAGATGTAATATTTTTGGTATGCCTCGTTATTCTCCCGTGCCATTCGTGTGGAAAACGTTCTTTTTTTTAAATTATTTTCGGCTATGTAATTATCGTTTTTTCACACCTATAAAATTATGTCCCGTCTTTCCGGTTTATAAAAAATGGTCTGATTTTTCGGATTGAAATTTTCAAAAAATCCCCAGGGTTTCAAAAATACGATTAAAAAAAAAAAATAGTAGTCTTAGAATATTTGCCTAAACCGGAAAAAAATTTCAAAAAATGTGATGCAAGTGGCCTATTGTGGGAAGCAATCTTGACCTTTGCCTTCATTCATTTTTTATCCACAATTGCAGTTTCTTCCTAAACGCCGCACTTTTCTCCGATGGTGAGCAACGGCGACGAGTATGTACCTGTGTTCTTCAAAGATGCAAGCGCTCAAAATCGGAATTGTTGCTTTATAGGTACCCGCGAATATTTGTGGTTTCGGATAATGATAGAGGCTCGACTCACGGCGCCCCTCTTTACTTTCTACGGCGCACCAGGGCGCCGCGGCGCACACTTTGGGAACCCCTGCTGTAAGTTAAAAGCTCGCATACAGAAAGCTTTTTTCCGTTCGACGAGATGAAATACCGGATGATTGATAGCCGGATTAAAAGCTTCGTACGAAAGTTTGACTCGAATAACGATTTTCATCCTGGATTTTTTACCTTTCTATTTTTATGGCTCTGAACAGAGATCTGGCAGTTAAAATATTGAAATCCTTTGAAAAAACGAACGAAAATATGCACCTACGTAGGTTTTGCCTACCGTACTTCGCTCTTCGATACTTTATTTTTTGCGGATAAATATTTTATACATTGATGGAAATATTTTACCGAATCAACAAACTAATTACTCTTGGACTTGTCATAATTACAAAATAAATACATTTATTTGTTTGAAACCACTTTTCCTTCAACCAGATAATATCAGAACATTTTAAAATATACCGTTTTAATATTCTTTCTAAATAGGAAAAATCCCTTCCGCAATAGGTACATAAATTCACATTATTAAAATAAAGGGATTTCAAACCAATGTACTTAGTTTACGTGTTTTGCGTTGTATTATAATATTGAACTTCAGATAGGATTCTAAAATATGCAGTGAAAATTAAAAAAAACAATTCCTTGACTTATTAGCTTTATTGACTTCACTGACTTCACTGTCTCCACTGACTTCTAGCGGTCTGGTTTTCACACGACGAGACGTGGTGCATCGTCATTGTAACTCTGTTTTTTGTTGTGACTCCGGGGTTTTCTCAAACTCTCAGCAAAAACTCCAAGGTCAACAAAGTTAAACTTAAACAACTTTAGACTTTATTGTGGTAGATTGATAATGGGCTCTGATATCTTATTTAGCAAGTGGTGGAATAAAACGGACCCCGACCTTGAGGTACCCATTTTATTTGTTATGCGTTCGGTCTCCACAATATTGACAGATATACGCCATCCACGTGTAACCTAATATACTACAACCTAGTGCCATCTATGGGTGAGCTCTTACACTAATATCTTGGATATTACAATTTTTCTTCCACAATTTTTTACAACCACTGGAGCGATTTCCGTCGAAAAATGGACCACTTTTATTTTTCTGCGATTGATTTCGGTCCAAAAATGGACCACATTTCCCTACCATTCGTAAAACATTTAGTGTAATTATTTAAAGCAATACCTGGGCCAGCCGTTTATTTTAACACGAAGCTATTGAAATGCTTTATCTATTATGACCATGGATGTTGCAAATCTGAACTTCGTAGACTATTTTAGAGCAATGTTAAAAATAATTTTTTTAAATATTTTTTTCCCGCTGAATTTTCGAACAGCTGTTTATGGATAAAATTAAGTCATTTTTCCATAGATATACACATTTAATTATTAAGTATACCACAGATAACATACAGAAACCGAAAATATTCTATGTTGACCAGAATAAGTATCCCCCACGGCAGTTTCAAGTAAAAAAACACCCAGGATTCGCGCGATTATAAACTTTACAATTTTTTTCATAAATTTTACAAATATGAGATAAACGGTAAAATACAGGTTATTTCATTGGCTATGCACTATAATAAGTTTTTGTGTTTCCATGTCAAAATTCGAAGGTACGATTTTTTTAATGTTGACGAAAAATTAAAAAAATGACCATCCGGGAAATCTCAAGCAATCGAAGTAAATTTATGTATTTCGCGTGATCGCTCCAGTGGATCAGTATTCAACGTATCGCTTACGCGTAGACCTTACCATTTTCTTTATAATTGCATAAATACGTTGAAGAATATCTGTGTATTATTGTATTATACATAACATTGTATGTAATCAATACGAATTTTATTGATGTATAATTTAGGTCAGGACCATTCTATTTTTACAACCGTTGAACATGAACCAGAAATTGCTTATTATCATTTCAGTTGCAAGATAAAAAGTTTAGGATTCTGCTCAGATGTTTGTGCAGATCTTCGATTCTTCCACCTTTCATAATATTTGTAATAAATTGGTTTTAATTTGACTTTGTATACCAACTCTGTACACTTATTAATAAATGTTTTTTAAATACATAATTTGAGACTGGAGAAATTGGAGACGGATATAAGTACAACTGCCCCGGGAACCATTTATTTGCCTTAGGTCACCCCAAGTGGTTCGTTTCATTTGGTGACTTAGCAAGGGTCCCGGATTCATGGGATGAGGTTTGTCTGCCCTTGGCTTATGGCTTAATGGCTTAGGGAGCCCCTTTGACTTCTCCAGCCGTACTCTCTCGGAACATCGCCTGCACCGCAGTGGGAGGGATGGATTCACACGTCATTCGTCACTCCTAGACACACCTCAGATTCCTACCCACCCCTCGTATTCTTTTCCTTCCCAGAACTTCTTCTTTTTCCTTTCCTAAAAAGACCCTCAACACAGCATCCCCAAAGATGACTACTTTTTATCAGGAGAACCAATAATGATTTTCTTATCCTTTTTAAATTATTATACAACTTCGCAGACTGCCCTCAAATGATCTTATTAGATTAACACAACTCCACCATTCTTTCTACTGTGACAACCACTATTTAACTTTCACCAAACTGAATAACACTAAGTATACGGACTCAAAAATAGTCAATTATTCTGAACTAGCAGACCCGGCCACACGTTGCTGTGGCTAACGAAACCCAACGCCATTACCCAACCTTTATGAAATGCACACCACCCGCTTGCCAGCTGCCCGCTGCCCGCTACCTGAATTGAATATTTGAATTTCTCTGCTTTTCTCTACTATAATAAGCATGTATTATACATATAAACCTTCCTCTTGAATCACTCTATCTATTAGTGAAAACCGCATGAAAATCCGTTGCGTAGTTTAAAAGATCTATGCGCATACACATTTTGAGCGACTTCATTTTATACTATGTAATGATGTATTCGCATTTTTAAGTATCTACTATATTTTTAGTAACGTTTAATTGACGAATGTATCTACTCTTAATTTAACACTTTTATTGTACAACGTGTATTATGTTTGTAAAAACCCTTTTTCTTTAATAAATAAATACTAACACTTCTAATTCCTCGGTGCCACTTCAAATTCACCGATTAAGGTTACTACATATCCTAACCCTATTTCTACAATAGTATCTATTCTCTGTCGATGCAACTAAGTATTTCTCCCTTCATCCATCCTACTTACTACTCATGTGCCTATCCTATCTGACAGTTGTTACGTTACGGAATTGATTCCCGTGCGAGCTAATAGCGAATTGACCCCTTGCACAGGCCCTCCGCCCCCCTCTCCCCGCGCCGCGCGGCGCCCGTAGCCAAGCGCCGAGCGGCTCCCCGCATTCATTCCTCGGCCGACCTTCGGCATAACAACTGTGTCCCCGTGATTGCGCTCCCCGTAAACTGAACTCGCGATGTTTTACTTTGATTGTGCATTGTGCTCAAGAAGCTCCCGCCTAACCAGTACCCGTCTGACGACCGCCTATCTCCTGCTTGTGAGTACCAATGAACCTTCCTTCCCCTCTGTGTGCTAAGAACTGACATTTAACTTCACTATATACGCGTAGAGAGAGAGTTGATAGAACAATAGCATTTTAGTTAGCCAAATAACCATGTGTTTAGTGCCGAGGCTGGCTTGTGTATAATCCTGTTCACCTTTAAATGAATAAACCCTTTTTCGTGCATAACAACTGTGTTCTGATTGAGGAAGGAGACCTGGAGATTGTGAGGAAAGGAAGGGAGTAGGAATTTACAAGCGAACCACAAACACTCGCCCTGGATTTAAGAGGAACCTTGCTCGCGCCGGCTGTGTGAGCTAGCCGCCGGCTTGTTTATTGCATGTCCTTTCCAGGTTTTGGGTTTGGCGTTGGCCGCAAGTAGCGCCAATGCTAGCACAGTGTATGCCAATATTTCGTACATGTGACATTTGGATAACTATAATAACTCAAGGAACAGGCAGCCTATTAATCTGACAGTGCAATGATCAAATCCTGTATCGATATCTCAATGCTTTAAAACCAACTCTGTGCAATGATCCTATTCATAGAGATCTCTCAGTGTGTTTAATTGGTATCTATTAAAGTAACCCGTGCAATAATCAACTCCTATAGTGATATCTCGGTAATTTTAATATCAAAAATAACCCCGACAATATCTTATGGATAAAACATACCCCAAAAAATATATACTAAGATATAACCAAACTTAACCTAACCTAACAAAAAAATGGGATAAAAATAATACAGACATCCTATAAAGAAAATAAATTATTGTTAGATGTCCACTGTTCCCCCAGCTATTCCCTGTAGTTCTGTCACTTTGAAAAGCGTGGATACGCAGTCAATGTATCTACGACCACATTCTCATTATTAAAAGTGATAATTAATAATGTATACAGTTTGAAATAACCTCCAAGAAAAAATAACCCCCATACAATAACAAAATTAAAAAATAATTAGATGTAAAATCAAATCTTTATCAAAATGTTTCCCATCTAAGCTTAAACTTTAAAAGCTTATTAAGAGCGTTTAACCAGCCAGCGGACTGAAATCCACATTACGTCGAAAGATGTTCTTCCGATCGTGCAGGGCGGTTACAATGAGAAAGTTTAATTATTCTCCGTACCAGCTTTTTTAAATTATAACTCAATATCGAATTTATTTCAATCCAAATTAGCTTTAATTTACACCTTCATCCAAAAATGCTGAAAGGCGTGATGATAAAACTATTAAAATAGTGTACTTTTTGTAGTTATTTTTTGATTATAAGTATTTATCATTTTTCAATAATGTCTAAATTTAATAAGAATGTTAAAAAAATCTGAAATATATTAATTTGTAAGTGCGCAAATAAATACACAAATGGACCAATTTTCGTCAGAAACACATGTACGAACATATTTTTTAATGATTTTATTGAAACTAAAATTAAAATTCTAATACATAACTCTGCTAGATAATGTATTGATTTATTTTACTGCATGATTACATTATTTGAAATGGGTGTGGTATAATACAAAAACTTTTTTGAAAATTTAACAAATCTGCCAACGACCTATGGAATAACCTTATTATACTAAAAATTAAAAAAAATTCAAAAAATTTATTACATAACTTCACTAGATAAAAGAACAATCTTTCGAAATCCATTTATAATTTTTTGTGGAAAAGAGTCAATACGTCTAAAAACTTTTTTGAAAATGACGTATTTCCGGCTTTCTCTGGTAATGCCCTCTTAAAAAGTTGTTCAAGAAATATCAAAGCTTTCGATTACAAGATTAGCACTTTTAAAAATGGAAAACAGCAATTATTCAAATCAGGGTGACAGTTTCTAAAATCAGGTTTTCATCGATCAAACTTCAAAATAATTTTCATGCAAAATCACGTATTTATTATAATGTTTTTAATCGTAGCTTTTAATAGAGCTTATTCCAAGTTTCACAAAACAAATCAAAGATGTCGAACACTGGATTTTAAACGCTTTTAAAATTAGAAAATACAGAATTATGAAGGTATTATTTTTTATTGAAATTCTTGTCAGCTTCGAGGGAAGTGAAAGAAGAAGATAATTAAAATAATGGAGGCATAAGGCTGAAAATAAAATTACGTGCATATTTTTTTATTTAGGCGACGGAGGAAGCTGATTTGCATAATAAAAAGAAAAAGGCCAGAAAAAGGTCACTGGGGAAAAAATAACAAGATTCGCTTCCCACTGAATCTTTGGTATTATTAACTGTTTAACTAACTTTGTGGTGACGTTACCGAGGTGCTGCTTATGGCGTTTTACTGCTTAAGTATTGGATGATGAGGTGCGGAATAAAACTTCTTATAGGTGTTTGATATAGGTCCACCCACCTGTTTGTTGTAATTATTACTTTTCTTTAAGCTATCCTTCCATCTCAGTCTAGGTCTGCCCGCAATTCGTTTACCTCCCGGGTGTCGACGTCATAACCTTCTTCGGTACTCGTGTGCTTGGCATTCGGTGCACATGTCCGGCCCATCTTAATCTTTGGAGCCTTAAATGGGTGGAGAGTTTGGGAGCTTGGTAAATATCATAGAGCTCATTATTGTGGCGGATTCTCCATGCCTCTCCCTCTCGCACCGCTCCTAAGATTTTTCGAAGTACCTTTCTTTCGAAGATGTCTAGCTGTTCCGCTGACTTTGCTGTCAGTGTTCCCGCCTCACATCCATAGGCCAAGACCGTTATAATAATTGTTTTATATAAGGTTATTTTAGTTTTCCTATGGACGTTTCGGGATTTGAACACTGGCAGCAACGCGAAGTAAGGGTAACCTGTTTAACCAAGTTTTTTATAGTTTACTTTTAATGACTTCAAAAGAGTGATGAAGTTGTACATTGTAGAGTGTTCCGGTTACCATTGAAATCATATTAAATATAAATGAATTTAAAGCATTACTCCAAGTTCTGAAAATAAATCACCCAAGGGCTTGCGGTGTATTGATTTGTGACCAGTCGATCCTGCGGTGAGTTGGGTTATTGGCAAGTTTAGAGTTTGTCCACCCACCCGTCCACTACCCTTGTTCTATCCAAAACACTTGGATCGTGTACAATAGATTGTACTCCGCTAACTTTGCAAATTGTTATCTAAGTTTACACCAACGTTAGTTTCTAAATATACTCGTATATCAGGCCTTGGTACCAAATTTCTTAAATCAGCATCCATTATCCAGAGTTTCGAGGAAATATTAATAATAACAACATTGTAAAAAATAAAAAAAACCAGTGCTTAAAATGATCTGCATATATAGGACAGAACGACAAAACTAATAAACGAGGACATCTTAATTTGCCTTAGACATATTCTTAATGACTTCCAGAATCATCCTGGTGGAAGAAAATTTGGCTTGAAATGGCTTTATCCGTGTTTGGTGACCAGAAATGAATATCCAGTTATTTCCACGCCTTTCTCTTCCCTATCGTCTTCCCTAACCTACTATCTGCAGCCTACTATACTACTATTATATACCCCAATGGGGAGTGCCATAATCTCACTGGTTCCAAGCGGTTGGGAGTAGTTGGGACTCTTGTGGGGTACTCACATAAAAAATTATCGCCCTTTTTAAAAGGCCACCATTTAAATCACTTTATCCATATTTAGTGACTATATCTGAATAAAAACTGAGTGCGATTCACATGCGGTAGGAGTGAAACCTACGGAAAACTAACGTAGACAATAGTGAGAAGGCTACGAAGCACCTCACAACGAGGAGACCGATTATACTATCTCATTCTCTCGCGGCTAAATCCTATTAATCATGAAGTATGTTTTTGTCTCTTTTTGGTGTCGTTATTTTTCGTTTCATCGAGTTTCAAATCACAACGGTTCTAAAGAAGTTTTCTCTTCAATAGGTGATATCCTTTTGCCTTCACAATAATTACAACACTTAGGTTTGGTGCAGATTACGCTTATCACTAATTGTAATGTATCTTAATTACTTCTCATATTGCTTTAGTCGTCCATGGGCTATTCGGGTCACCTGGTTTTGGTCACGAAATGTGGCGAAGTTAACCGAAGGCAGGTGTGCACAGTCATTATAATGCCTCAGCTCCGCAGACAAAAAATAGCTTCCAGTTAGTAAGGACGTTGGTCCCCCTAAACCGTATTTATAAATTACTAGCTGGTTCCCGGCATGCGTTGTTATGCTTTTTCATAAAGAAATTGTTTCTCCCGGTATGTCCTTTCCCATTCGTCCCGTTCCCCTTCCGCCTCCCCTTCCGCCCCCCCTTCCGCCTCCCCTTCCTCGTAGAAGACAGAAGACAGAAGACAGAAGACAGAAGACAGAAGACAGAAGACAGAAGACAGAAGACAGAAGACAGAAGACAGAAGACAGAAGACAGAAGACAGAAGACAGAAGACAGAAGACAGAAGACAGAAGACAGAAGACAGAAGACAGAAGACAGAAGAAAGAAGATAGAAGATAGATAGATACATACATAGATGACAGGTCAAAAAACAGACACTGTGATCTCGAAAATTTTAATAAGCATATTGTAGTACTGGAGAATGCTGGTCCCAGTATTGATAAATAACGAATTGTAATAGAAGTGGTGTGACGCCTTTTATAACGTGCCGTTGTTGTTCCCACTACTGCAGTCAGGTCAAATTTCCCTAGGGTCCTAGGCCTTGCTCCCGAATTCGGTGGTGTCAGCAGTCTAGCGCCTAGGCCAGGGTTCATCAATGGCAGTGGACAGCTCTTTTCACAGGCTTTTGCGGATTTTAAACTTCAACGCTAACGATACGATAGCAATTTATTATTTCTATATGCGTGCTTGCACTAGAAAAGACTGTATAGAAATAAAACTAGCCATTGGAAATAATTGATAAAATCCATCAACGTCCAACGCTACCCACGAAATTTTTCAACAACTGTGTTGGATTTATTTGTTAACCGGCGTTTTCCATCCTTTTTGCAGTTTTTAAAATTATTTTTTTTTTTACTTTACTCCACATGGGATAATAATTTCCTTCAGGGCCTGTGTCGTCTGAGATGCTGTGTGGAGGGTATTTTTGAGCAGAGGAAGGAATGAAACTAGTCTTGAAGAGACTTGTGTTGTAGAAAGGAGGAAACACAAAGGCCGACAAATCGTTCCACAGATGAGCCGTTGAACTCGAGAACGAGTCGAAGAAACGACCCGTTCTCATGTGACAAATGTCAAATATGTACATTGTTGGGTGCGCGTTTGGCATGTTTCCCGACCATGCTCCTCCGAACATCTTCCATTGAAATACCAGTAGAACAAGGATAGCAATCCCACCCGACGCGACGCTTGTGCTCTAAAGATTGCAATCCGTCTGTTAAGGTGGGAAAATCTATCAAACGAATCGTTCATTTCTGCACGAGTCGAGGGAATTTTTCAGGTATTTTAGAGCTCCAGACCAGAGTTGGCTGCCAAATTTAACCATGGGCGCACTTGCGATTTGTACAGGGTTAGCAGTTGGAGACCTAATTATATTTACGTACGAATTAACTTTATGTATGGAAGTAAGCGCCCTTGAGGTGATTTTTCACAAAAACGGCGCTATATAAATCATCCAAATATTATTATTATTATTATTATGAACCGGTCAGTGGTTGAGTGGGCATAGCGCTTGGGTCCCACCTGGACGTCGCACAGTGGGCTGAAAATCGCCTTTCATAGACATAGAGACTTGAATTTTCAAGGGTCTTTTTTTGCTAGAAATGGTTTCTGCTGATCAATTCTATGCTATAAAATTTCGTATGAAGCAATTGCGTGTACAAATGAAGGAGTTATCATTTTTTAAAGAAAAATTTGTATGGCACTGACATTAAAAATGAGGATATCTCTGGAATCATAAGGTTGGCCATTACATCCTTACACACAGATATACTACTATTTATTTGTATTTTTTTAACATACTTCGTATTGTGGCGCAACGTGCGATTTTTTTTTTTAAATCTCAAAGTTGAAAAAAAAGCTTTTTTATGTTGATGATTCATTTTAATGCTTTTAAATGCATTATCATCCTCTTCTACAATGTTTATCATGATTACTGATTAATAATCAATGTTGAAGCACCCATTTCCGTACATTACTTCGACCAGAACTGTCAAATATGCCAATGATGCCAATATAGCGGAGTAACTCTAGAGTCACTATCGGTTTTCGGAAAGTAAGTACAAAAGTTAAAAGTAACGTACAACAAGCAGTCAAATTGATTGAAAAACGTATTTTGGTGAAATTTAACTATATTAACGGCCTTTTGTTTAACTTTTACTTTTAAAGTTCAACCCCATGAACCCGGTCACACCTGCTAAATCACCAAGCGTAGCGAACCACTTGGTGTGACCTATGGCAGTGGTGTTGGTTATCAAAATACTGTCAGATTACTCAGGATTGTTGTCTTCCTTAGTGCTAATAAAATTCTTAATGCATATAAAACCTTTTCTCGCAAGTTTTCCGCACAAAATTCTAGAAAATAAATCGGTTCGATGTAATTGGACTTTCTCTCTTTCATTAATGAAAAACGAGTGTAATGTGTCCAGTAGGCTGTGATATTTTTCATTAAGTGTCCATTAAACCCGAATTACAACTGGTTAAGGTTCTCGCTTACAAGTGCTGGGTCCTTCACGGAATAATAATATACCTAGTGTGGGCGGGCGAGTGGGTGAAAGAATATCCCTTTGGGTCCAGTAGTATAGAAACAATAAATTTCTGTACGATACCACTGAATGTAAGTTCTATATCTATAATCTACACGTTCATATATATTAATTGGGTTCTTGAGAATAGCATAGCAATATTTCAGAAAAAATGCTTTATAACTAACTTGAAGAGGGACGGCGTGTATCTTTTCTCGGGATATTTTTTCAATGTAAATGAGTGTTTCAGGCTTATAATTGGTTTGGCATAATAATGGACGAGAAACTAGACTTCACGGTTCACATTCAACAAACTGCAAATAAGGGTATGAAAACATTATGATTTGTATTAAGAACAATTAAAAACTTTGAATCGTTACAAATCATTAAACTACTGTACACATCCCTTGTTAGAAGCCTAATAGAATATAACTCCATAGTCTGGTCGCCCTTCTACAAAATTCATATTCATACTATTGAAAGAATTCAAAGAAAATTTCTACGTTTTGTAAATTTTACTCTTAACATCCCATTAGAGCACATAAATTACCCGTCGTTAATGAATACTTTAAATATTCCTACATTAGAAAACAGAAGAACAATAAACGACCTAAACTTTTTATTAAAATTATTAAACTCTAAATTCGACAGTTGTGAACTCCTGCAATTAATAAATCTACATTTACCTACACGAACAACTAGACAAACATTGACATTTTATATACGTACATCTCATTCGAACTATGATTTATATTCTCCAATACAAAGTTTGCATAGTCTTGGTAACAAATACTTAAACAATCTGGATGTATTTGACAATAATTTGAACCTAGCAAACTTCAAACGTCATATGTGCCAACTATTTATTTCTACCTATCCCATAAACTAATGAGAACAAAAATTTTAAACATTGCCAAATAACTCGTTACCAAATCAACTCCTATATTTTATGGACTATATTTTGTTTCTTATAGTTTATGTTACCTGTATATTGTTAACGCTTATATTTTATGTAACCTAAATTTATTTTTTTTTAACCCTTATATTTTATATAACCTTTATTTTGTTTTTAACAAATATTAAATGTTACTTGTATTGTGTATTGTATTTTGTAAACCCATTCTTTTCACTGTAATTAAAAAAAATGTACTGCATTCTATGTAAAAGCCCTATGAGCGTTTATTTATCAATTAAAAATAAATAATTAATATTTGATGAGTTAAAGTATTTCACCAAAAAATGTAGACATAATTTGTCTCGACGCCACCTAGTGGGAGATTTAGCACTTATAATGTCTTTCTCATATAAAATAGTTGGTTGTTTGCAGGTGGAAAAATATAATGAGTAGTAATTGTTGAATGAAACACTGGTATCTATATATTGAATTATTTGACGGGCAGGAGATAAGCCGACGTTGCTCAGTGGATAAGAGCAGTTGACCAGAAATCAGAAAGACGTTGGTTCGAGTCCCGTCGGCGGCATATATCTTTTCTCGGGAGATTTTTTTAAATGTTGATGAGTGTTTCAGGCTAAAAATTATTCCTTTTAATAATTGAAGTGGGACTATACTTTTCTAATTCCGACCTAACCCCGGTTTTTTAATTTGCTACCAAAATATACCATCATTTTAAATGAAACAAATATTAATTTTTACGTATATAAGAATTCAAAAAATCTACGTAGATAAAATTGAACAAGGACACATTAAAGCAGCTAAATTAAATGACGGTTGTAGTTGCGGATAGATTGCCTGCTAATTGGACAAATCATAAAAAAAGGATTTTCAAAATTTATTTGTTTATTCGTAAGAAACAAACAGGTTTTACATAACATACAGTGATAATAGATGTACATGTGAACTGAAGTCAAGGTACAGAAGTTTCTTATGCTAAAGTTCATTGGAAATGAAATTTTACTGTCTTAAAATTAATTTTGGGTTATAGGAAGGGGAGAGGAAGAGGAATATTGGAAATGGGTAGGAGATGCTCCCGATACATTCCATATTCTCATATTAATAAATAATCGATCGTACGCGTTACTTCATAACAATATTTCTTTAAGTTATTACTAAAAATGACAATGACATAACTATGGGAATAGCCTGGTGAACAATGGAAGTTGGGAAGGAATCGAACAATCTTAATCTTGACTACTGCATAATTTTCCGTAAGAATCGATGTTAAAGTTACCGAGATACCGTAGGAGGTGATACCTGCACGGGATACTTCAAAATTGAAATTTCTCTTTCTCTGTTAATCCTTCACAGAGATATTGTCTTTATTATTAATACTGAACCGTATATCAGTACTGTACTTGCTTGATTAAAAAACTTTGGTTTTTTGAAACCACGGTGACTGTTTATTGTTAATACGCCCAATAGAAATATAGTTTAAGAGGACACACGTCCTTATAACTCGCAAGCTAGATTTTGTCCAGCGAGCTCCTGCAAAAGGAATGCCCTCTATCTGATCGGCTATATTCAGCACCCGTCGTAACCGACACCATGTGACCCGAGCACATCATAAACAACAGAAGGTATGGAAAGTAGGTTGGATAGAGGAAGGTAGATACACGTAGTTGATTCAACAACGGTGAAGCAAAACGTATAATATTTTAATGTATTTATTTTTATAAATAAAATTAATTAATGTCTAGGGATACTGAAAAGAAAAATAAATTACAGCCACAAGATATACAGACACGATAAATTCAATGGACAGTAACATAGAACCCATTTCATTTAAAAGAGGTAATTCTCGACGAATTTTTGGTCAAATTGCTCAGAAAAGAGCTTCCTTCAATAGCAGTTCTATTTTATCAATATTTTCTAAAATAATCAGAAAGTCAACCTTCAAGAATTCAATCAAATTATTGCCGTGAACATTTAATTGTCATTTAATTAATAGTCTTTGGGAAATCAATGTGTAGTTCAATATTATCATATTGTTCCAAAAATACAATCAATTATAGATTAATTAAAGATTACAATTATAGGTCGACAGGAAAAAGCTATGGAAGGTGTTGTCCAAGTATGGAGTGAATACAAATTTCATACAGGCAATTGCGTCACTGTACGCGGGAAGTGTTGCATCACAAAAGGTGTTATGCAAGGCTGCGTAATGTCACCACGGTTATTCTATTTATACATGGATAATTGTATGCAAGAATTGAAAGAGATGGGATTGGGCGCGAAATGAAGGATGAAAGTAAACTGAATGCTGTTGAAATGAGATCCCTGAGGCGAATGTGTGGTAAAACCATGTATGATCGTGTGAGAAATGTGGATATCCGCAAAGAATCTAAGGCTGATGTAAGCATAATGAGTAAGATTAAGAAAGGGACCCTCAGATGGTTTGGGCGTGTAGAGCGAATGAAAGAAGAAAATAGTGTGAGAAAAATATATCACGCAAATGTGAATGGAAGAAGAAGTCGGGGATGCCCGAGGAAGTCATGGCACGATCGAGTGAATCAGATACTTGAGTCGGGCCATGTCAAAAGTCTGAATAATAGAAAAGTATGTATGAGACGATGTATGAATGTGAGTGAGTCAAATGTGATGGTTAGTTAGTTAGTTAGTTAGTTACAATTATAGTGTTAAGAAATTAACAATATTAACAAAACAGAAAATAATAAACTAGAACTATCAGATTGTAATATAATAAGAAGACAGGACAAAACAAATTAAATTCATAATAGATTTATCTAAATAACAACGGAAAAGTTACTTATGACATGTCAGAAAAACATTGTTTTTTTAAATTTTATTTAATCAACTCGCGATTGAAAATGCCCACTTTTGATATCAAATCATTGTTATTATTAATGATTTTCTCTTTACTACATGGTTAGTCGTTGCAGTAAATTAATCCTGTTAATGTCCTGGGTTAATATGTTTAGTAAGTTAGACTTATTAAGTTATTACAATTCTGATTCTATTAATTAATCTGAGTCATGCCAACAATTGAAGGGTCCCCTGCAAGAACGCTGAATGTCACATTTTTATTTGTTTTTATGAAAGCTATTCTATGTCTTAGTTTTGAAGAGCATCTTTGTATCTTTCTAAAATGATCAAAACCACTATCTTAAAAAAAAATAATTAAAAGCGACAGAGCTAGAATGCCAAGTGTTGCAATCCTACATAGCAATATGTCACAAATGACGGTAAACAAGCCATCATGACTCGAGACCATTTTGGCAAGAGTATCCTAGATTCATCTTCCATAAGAACTTTTACAGTTATCCATGGCAATCCCAGTGTAAAGACACCAGCTTCATTGAATTCGTCCAAAGCCGGCAAAAATGCAGGTGAATTGAAACTACGTGGTCAAGGAGCTCCAGCGCAGTGAAATAGATATCTTAACAATATGGATCGATAGACGTAACTTCTGATCATTTTATACCGATGTCCCGAGTACGGTTTCACATTTGACAGCCTAACCGATATTTACAGGGAATAAATAAGAAATCGATATACAACACAGGAATGTGTTTTCTATAAATTCACAGTCCAAAACGTCAACCGTCAAACAATTACTTAAAAATATTAATAAATTGAAAATGTTGATTTGAAATTCTAACCTAAATATGCATTAGCATTGGAGGACCCACCACTTACCCGCCCTGGTATAGGTAACAGATGGTTACCCCTTCAAGGCTCTTGCAAGGACTCTAATTTTTTGGGTAAAAACGACTCTACATTTGATAACGAAACTAGACCTCCAATGTCCCTGCATACGTTGTTAGTAAGCAGTATGCAAGTGCTTAGCGGGAAATACAGATACAATACGTGTTAGTATGACAAAATATAGACAAGACAATGGGACAGGTTGGTGAAAGTCCACGAGGTGGCAAGCGCTGGCTGATTGTATACAGCGTATCCTACAAGCACCTGTTTGGGAAGAAGACACAATAGATAAGTAATAAGGGAATGGCAAACGGTTGGGAGTCCTCTTCAATCGATTGGCAGTCCCAGCAAGAATGCGCATGACATTCGGTCTAGTCGTGAACCACACTCAGCTTCCGCGCCCCTTAGCCGGTTCCTATATGCATTAGCATTGGAGGACCCACCACTTACCCGCCCTGGTATAGGTAACAGATGGTTACCCCTTCAAGGCTCTTGCAAGGACTCTAATTTTTTTGGTAAAAACGACTCTATATTTGAAAATGAAACTAGACCTCCAATGTCCCTGCATACGTTGTTAGCAAGCAGTATGCAAGTGCTTAGCGGGAAATACAGATACAATATGTGTTAGTATGACAAAGTATAGACAAGACAATGGGACAGGTTGGTGAAAGTCCACGCGGTGGCAAGCGCTGGGTGATTGTATCCAGCGTATCCTACAAGCACCTGTTTGGGAGGAAGACACAGTAGATAAGTAATAAGGGCATGGCAAATGGTTGGGAGTCCTCTCCAATCGATTGGCAGTCCCAGCAAGAATGCGCATGACGTTAGGTCTAGTCGTGAACCACACTCAGCTTCCGCGCCCCTTAGCCGGTTCCTCGGTGATGCCTCAAAGAAAAGTAAATGGGAGATTGGGGGGAAATACCCGACGACCCTAAGGAATTCAGCGTCGAGTAGCCGGAGGCAAGGCGAAGGAGAGCCGAGGTCGCCCCCCCCAAACCCAAGGCCTGCACATGTTGCTGGGGGTGGCGCAATTAATTTTAGAGGGCACCGTGCCATCGTCCAACGACTCCTGTTGATGCAAGGACGAGGTCTAGCGCACCCCCAGAAGGGGAAAAGAAACATAACAAAATAAATAGATGCAGTTCAGTTCAGCCTTCTGAGCGAAGCAAATTAGCATTGAGACTAAAAAGAAAAAGAGAACAAAGAAACCAAAACAAAATAAAAATAAACAAAGTCGAGTATGTGAGTTAAATCAATAGTGTTTCTTTGAATATGAAGCTGGAAAAAAAAGAAAATTACACAAAAATGATGAAAAATTATAAAAATAATAAACAGAGGTATCTCGATTAAACACCGTCTAGCATAGCTTAGTTAAATCTAAAAGAAAACCATGTGAAAAGAAATAAAATAAGCAAAAAAAAAAATAGATAAGTCACACAAAAATAAAAGAAATAGGAACAAAATGTATATAATAGAATAAGATAAAGGTACCTAGGATAGAGATGATATAACAAAAAAAAAATGCAGATATAAAGCATAAAACATAAAATTCTAGCAGTAGATGTAATAAAGTAAAGAGAATGTCCGTGGATTCAGGAGCAGATACACCTAGCATCTACATGATTTTACAGCTAGTCAGCGACTCTAAGATCAGGCCATCTCTCAACCCAGACTTTCGTAAATTTCCTCAAACACTCAAAGTTCACCTTATTCGAAACGAAATCCGCGTTCCAAGCTGGTCTCGTAGTAACTTGCAAGCCATCGAGCATTTCCTCTCGGGCATCCGTCAAAATCTCGCAGTGCCACAGAATGTGCTCGGCTGTTTGATCAGTATTACCGCAAGCGCAGTTAGAATGGGGTGATAGAGAGAGACTATGAAGTCTCCCTCTGAACTCCCCATGACCGGACAGAAGTTGGGTCACATGATGATCCCTAGTGATGTACGCCCCTTCCATTCTGAGTTTAACTGACGGGAAGAAGGAGAAAGTCCACCTACCCATATTTGACCTATCCCAACGTTCCTGCCATTCTCTCAAAGTTCTTTCTCGCATCTCTCTAAGAAGTCCTGGGAGGGAAACCGCTCCACCTGGTATTAGCTCAATACCATGATGGGTGGCAGTTCTTCCTCTTGTTAGAAGCTTCTTTGTTAACACCTCCCTAATTTCAAGATCGATAGGCAAAACGCCGGCCAAAACTGGCAAAGCGTCCGAAGCGACTGTTCTGTACGCACCCGAAAGCGCCAGCAAGGGGACTCGCTGGCCTCTCTTGAGCGCCGAGAGTACGAGTGAATTCTCCAGGCGGTGCTCCCACACAGAGGCCGCATACGAGACTTGCGCCACGTAAGCCCCCCTGTATAGGAGACGGAGCGCTGGAGAGCGCAGTCCCCACTCGGCAGTAGAGATTCTTCTCAATTTCAAAAAGAGGGCCTGGGCCTTACTTGATACGCTTTTAACATGGGTCAAGAATGAGGACGTTCGATCCAAAGTGACGCCTAGGTATTAAGTGTTCTCAACGAATCGGATGTTGGTATCTCCCATTTTGATGGTGGGATTTCTACTTCTATTGAGGTTACCCTTCATCAGGAGTCCCATGGTCTTGTGGGGAGCGAAGGTCAGCCGATTTCTCTTTCCCCATTCTAAAGTCACACTTAAAACCTCTTCAGCTTTACTCTCAACTTCCTTTCTGCTGTTCCCCGAGACCAGATACAATTTGTCATCAGCGTAATCCACCGAGATACATCCTTCAGGCAAGGGCAGCCTGGAGGAATCGTCAAACAAAATGTTCCAAAACTCAGGTCCAAGGATTGAACCCTGAGGACAACCCATGTTAACCATTCGTTCAATCAGGTAGTCTCCAAAAGAAAGGATGACCGTTCTGTCGCAGAGGTAATCAGCGCAAATCTTGAACAGATTTTGTGGACATTTCCTATTTTTGAGCTTGACAAGTATCATCGGCCACCACGCATGATCGAAGGCACCAGTGATATCGAGGAAGATTCCTATTACGTACCTCTTTTGGCAAGCCTTCACCCAGTCAAGCGCATACGTGATGGCGTGCTCAGTGGACATACCGGGGACAAAACCAAACTGCCGCTCGCAGGGTGGGGATAAGGTTTGACGTAAACGCTGCCTAATCAGTTTCTCCAAGATCTTCCCCAGGACAGGTAACAGGGTGATTGGACGGTACGCTTTCACGTCCGACCTTGGTTTATCGTTCCCCTTCGGTATAATCCTAAGCACGCCCCTCTTCCATTCAGAAGGGAAAGTTCCTCTTCTCAAGCATGTATCCATCACCTGGAAGAGCTCCTCCTTGGCGTGGATCCATACTTGCTTCGCTATTATTCCATTGAGCCTATCATGCCCTGGTGCCTTCTTAAGACCCAAACCCTTGATTATTAGCTCGATTTCCATTTTAGTTACTGGTGTCATCCTAACCTCCTGGGCGAGGTTTCTCGTTGGGAGCCGTGACAAATTTCTAATCTGTTTGTGGTGGTCGCTTTCCCCAATTACTGAATCTACAGGAACTAACTTGCCCAGAAGTGTATTGAGAGTGGATGCCACGTCCACACTTTCAACGTTCATTCCGTCCTTTTCGGTTATTACGCTAGTCAAATACCGGTCAGAGCCTTTTCCCGTTTTATCAATGGCGCTGTGGATATCCCACGGGTTGGCGTTGCCCACTTCTTGTACCCAATTATGCCATGCAGCTCGTTTCGCTGAGAGGACGGCCTGTTTGAAGGCTTTACGGGAGCCACTGAGTCGTGACTGAAGGGCGTGTGTCTCCTCCTGCGTACACTCGCCGCGTCTGGACACGCTCAGGGCTCGATAGGCTCTCTTATAGGCCCCTTTCAGCGAAGTCAGCTCACTCGACCACCACGGCGTCCTGATAACCGTCTTTGGGTTTGATCTTCCCAAAGACCGCTCGGCAGCTGACACCACGGCTGCATTAAAAAAATTCCCCAAATTATCTGGATCTCTAGCTGCTACGTCGTGAAATCCCCTTAAAGTATCACGTAGAGCATCCCCAAAGTTATCCCAATTCGCCCGGGAGGTTTTGAAGTTCCAGGAGGATCTTGGAGCTTCCGTCTTTTTGACACCTACCGTAAAAGTTATTAGCCTGTGATCAGAGGCAATTGCGCTTTCATGAACTGTCCACTTTGATATCTTGGTCGCAACAGATCCAGAGCAAAGAGTTAAATCAATGTTGCTCTCACCAGAAGTGTTCAAGAAAGTGGTATAGATACTTTGTTCATTTATTATTGATAGACCTTGCGCCGCAATGAGGTCTTCGACGGCGTCTGAGCGCTCCGTCCTATAATTACAAGAATCGAACCACAGTGGTGAGCGAGCGTTAAAGTCTCCTCCGATAACTATGTTACGTCCTTTAAGCGCGTTTAGGGCGCGCGTCAGACTCAAGATATGTGGTCCTACTGGATTACAATATTTAAAGTAAACTGAGATCAAAACGATCTCAGTTGTCCCAAATTTAATTGATACACAGGTTTGGTATTCGTTCGACAATCCCGCTAGAAGGAGGGGGCTGATCAATGAAGTATTGACCAGAACACCCGCCCCCGGCGAGGTGCCGATTTCGAGTACCGCACCCGGAAAGTTAACTGGTGTCTTACCTAGCCTAGTGTATTGCTCCTGAATTAGCAAGATGTCAATTTTCAGGTCAGACATGATCCGCAGCGCCTCGATCGTGGCCGCCCGTGACCTCTGCAGGTTGATCTGCCCTATGGTGAGAAATTTATTAATATCCATAATCAGTCATTCGGACCTGATTTTCTATGGCTATATGCATTAGCAGTCCCGGGTTCACTTTTTAACACTAAACGGGAGTTAATTAGTTAATCAGGACTTTAGTCAAATTTGTCAGGCGGGAATGGATACCGCCGCCCCGGGAACCTTTATTGGATAACCAACACCTCTGCCATAAGTCATCCCAAGTGGTTCGCTACGTTTGGTGATTTAGCAGGGCTGCCCGGGTTCACGGGGTGAGGTTTGTCTAGGTCTTGGAAGCGGATGACCAGGACACACTGAACCCCAGTTTCCTATCCACCCCTTAAATCCTTTTCCTTCCCAGAACTCTCCTCTCCTTCCTTTCCTTAAAAAACCCTCCACACAGCATCCCCAAAGATGACATACGCCTTGAGGGAAATTATTTTCATCAGGACCTCCTGTGTGGAGCCAATGTAAAAAAAATAAAAAAAAATTCAGTCACTTTAGTTTCTCAAAGATCGAACGGAAGAAATTGGTCGCGTCTTAGTTGAATTATAATCTATGGGTCGGGTATTTCATTTCTAAAATCTTCGTTAGTTGAACTAACGAACGATATTATCCAAATAAATGAGTAGGTGTATTGACAGTTAACCGAATGTTATCTGATACTATGGGATAAAATTTATGAATCGTCGCGTCGGTCGGAATATCTCTTACCAGTTTTTGACCGTGCTCGCAAATATTGATAAATGATATTATAATTGATAACATATTGATGTAGGGCTTTATCGGTAGTCCATGCTAGACCTTCTACGCACAATAACAGACTACTTTATTACATTAGTTTCACAAAGTTGGTTTTGAGGTAAATAATTTCCATGGTGTGGAAGGTTTGTTCAAGGAAAGGAAGGAGAGGATATTCTGGGTAGGAAAAAGGAGAGGGGTGGATAAAAATCAGGATGTCCAATAGTCAAGGTTGTATGAATCCATCCCTCCAACTGTTAAACCAAGACGATGAGTTAAGAGGGTCTGGCTAGAGAGGTTAAAAAGTCTCCCTCAACCAGTCTCTCCCAATCTGGTCTGCCACGCAGTTGGTGGGTAGATGCATACGCGGCAAAGAACTCAACCCATGAAGGTGAAAACCCTTGCTAAGTCACCAAACGTAGCGAACTGCTTGGGTGACATGGCAGGTTTTGGGTGTTGGTTATCCAATAAATGGTCCCCGAGGCGGCGATACCCATATCCGTCTCCCAAGTTGATTGATATCGACTGCAAAATAAAATGATCTGCAGTTCCCGAAGAACTTTTTCCGGCCTGAAACCAAAGAATTATTTTTATTTTTTTTATTTTTTACAATCATAAAGATACTTAAATTAGCATGATAATATATATATTTCAAATTATAAACTAGACATATTTACCTTTATGAGAGTTAAAAACTCGTGTGTAAAGGGGAAAAAATAAAAATCAATAAATTACTAAAAATTATAACATAACATTCGGTGCGAAAAAAAAAAACTAAAAAAATTTTGTACATGTAAAAGCGAAAAGAACTTTTTATATATAATGATATAAAGTTAAATATTCAAAACAAATTATTTAAAATAAAATAAAAAGTACTAGATATACTAGAAAGTAAGTAAGTAAGAAAAATAAGATGTCAAATAATGTAATATGAAAAATAACTAAATTATTAATGATAGAATAGTTCATTTTATTTTTAAATTACTACTAAAATACTACTACATATATTTGTATACTACTACAACTCAGAATACTACTACAATTTTCCTCAAGCTGCAAACATACATAAAAATAATGAATAAAACAACAGGACATTAAACATAATACATTAAAATGTGCGTAAATGAGGACAATGATCATTTTTGCGAAGTAAAACTCGTAGTTACATAAAAATGACATATTTATAGTATTGGAAATAACATTTACAGAAGAATACTTAAAATAAGATGGATGGACAGGGTTACGAATGAAGATGTTATGGTTCGGATGAATAAAGACAAATAAGTTATTAAAACTATACAAATCCGAAAACTTCAATATCTAGGACAACATGTGATGAGATATCCAGAGAAGTATGAGATGTTGCATCTCATAATGCAGGGAAAGATTGCCGGAAGACAGAGTCCTGGAAGAAGGAGAACCTCATGGCTGAAAAACCTGAGACAGTGGTTTGGCCGTAGAGTTATTCCGGCCCCCGGTAAACAAGTTCGCATAGCTAAAATTTTTTTATTTTTTTTTTTTTAATAAATTTTTTTGTTACATAGATACATAAAAATATTACAAAAAACATTTCTTTTGATAAGAAGTAAAAAAAAAGGAACTATAAAATTAAATATGTAGCTTAAAGATAAACAATAATACAATTTAACAAAAAAAAGATATTACAATAGTATACATATATGAATGATAACAAAAAAAATCCCACATAGGCATTGCCAGTTCGTGGGTATACTTAAGTTTTTTTTTAATGGAGTTAAGATACAACATGGCAAATTAAACTTTAAATTAGTAAATTGAAACATAATTATGTTTTAACATATTTATAGAACAAATAATTCCGTATTTAAAAAACTAAAGTTAAGAAAAAAAATATATGAAAAACAAAAAAGGTTAAATAAAACTTAGGGATTTGTAAAGTTATAACAGGTAAGATGTTATAGCAGGTAGGTATTTGTGTCTTTTGTAGTTACCCAAGTCTTTATAATTTTTTTGTATATGCTGTAAGAGGATATGTTTTTAGATTTAATTTCTATAGTCTGATACAGTGTATTATAGATTTTTGGTGCAATGAAAAAAGCATGTCTCTGCGCAAGCCTAGTTTTGCATAGGGGAACCTCAAATGCATTATTTACTCTACTGCTGGAGCGTTTTTCGTTTTTTGTAAAATATACATTTCGTAAAATATATATTTCAGACATTGCATACAGTAGATTTTTCTTATATCTAAGAGTTCAGCTTCTTGGTAATTAATATTGCAAGAACATGATTGCCAACGTCCGACAATGAACGCTCAGCTTCTTGGATTAATTGCAAGAACATGATTGCCAACGTCCAACAATGAACGGACAGGGCACAAGATTGGAAATAATACACATGTAAAAAATATGCTTAATTTGCTTATCAAAAACTCTTTTTTTTTCTATTGTAGCAAAACTTTAAATTCGTATATCCCAAATTCGCTTTCCATGGACATTCAACGGTCTTTCAGTAGACCCTTCAATTATTGTTTATGAAAACGAGGCCACGTTAGCAAAATACTATGGATATCCGTCAACATAAAACAGCGATTAAGTTAAGCGGTGGAGGCTAAATGGGTTTAGTTTGGCCCCTCTGTTGATTTAATAACTAACCCAATTTGTTAAAGAAATTGGTATAATAAGAATTAAATTTACATGCAAATTACCATTTTATTATAACGTAAAAGTTACTTGTATTGAGTTGTTTCACAGAAATGCTAAGTAACATTGTCATATTTCGTTTATATTTATACGACGTGTTTACTTCGCTTTCTCCCGAAAATCATTTAAATCTTTAATCGGTTGAAAAATCTGAAAAAAATTGTTTAATTGTATGGCTTGGATGGCTCCAACGTAATAATACCACACAACTTCTATCGCAAGTGCGCCTCACGGTTGAATTTGCCAGCCATTACTTGAAAAAACCCTCGATTGTGTGGAAACGGGCGGTCCATTTGATCAATTCTTCTCTTTAGGGTACAGGCGTCGGGTGGGAATCTTGTCCTGGTTCTGCCAGTATTTCAGTGGAAGATGCTCCGAGAAACAGCGTCATTGATTCCTTCGGCACTGAGCGCCCAAAATTTATATGCAGATGAAATTTATCACACACAGTTGACACTTGCAAAATCTTTGCTGTGGAACGATTTTCCGGCCTCTCTGTTTCCTCCCTCCCACAACATACTTCATATTACTCCCTCCTTTCCACAAAAAGACTCAAGATGACCTGGGAAATTATTTTCCTGAGGCTGAGGGAGATTATTTTCCTTCAGAGCCTCTGTGAAGTTATTGTGAAACAAAACGCCTTTCATATATTTGATTTAATAATTATGCTTATGCTGCGTAGCAGGTCAGATCGGAAGAGACCGATTGAGGTAGACCTTTTGTTCTCTTTACCAGGGCTCTCTCATAACATCACCTTGCACCGCAGTGGGAGGAATGGGCCCATTCGTCCGTCACTCCTATACGCACTGACCCGCAAACCCCTACACACTTCTCACACCTTTTTTCCTTCCCAGAACTTCATCTCCTACCTCTAATAAAAAGACTCTCCACTCACCATCCCCAAAGATGAAATAGGCCCTTAGGGAAATTAATATCTTTACGGCTGCTGTTTAAAAAAATGAGAAAATAAGAGACCAAATTAAGTTAAGCATTTTGGAAAATTCTTCCAGAACGAAAAAAGTATTTTTCCAACCCCAAAACTTTTCAGTTACCATAATCAGGCGTCATTTGAAGACACTTTTTATTACATTTTCGTATGTTTTGATGCAAAGTGTTTAAGGGAAACTTTCGGCATTACTCGCGGAGTAATAAAACTTTTCCTAATATCGAATTCCATATTAGAAAGTTTGAGCGTGTGGATAAGATGTTATACCTCTTTACCTTATTCGTTTAGTGGGAAAATTCACTAACTTTGGCTAGAATAATTTCGTAGGTTTACTGCCAGAAGTCATTAAGTGAGATTTTTGTCAAAACTGAGTTAGAAGTCACAAACTACCTATTTTGTCAAGCTCTATTCAGCATGTAAGTAATGTCATGTAGCGGCGGTTTCAAACCGGTCGAATACAGATTTATAGACATACTAGCTGATCCGGCGAACTTCGTACCGCCTCAGAATCAAAAACTGTTGTCAACTTATTAGCTGAATTGATCTAAATTGTTTCTCCCTGCGTATACCATACCTTGATCTAAATTGTTTCTCCCTGCGTATCCTTTCCCCTCTCGCGTTCCCTCTCCCTCTCCCCACTCCACTTCTCCCCTTCCCCCGTCCTGCTAACCCCCCTTCCTGAGTTCCTTTCCCCCCCCCCCCTCCCAATTGCGCTTAGGAAATTGGCAACATGACAACTAATGCTCTCCATGAGAGTCGAGTTTTCGAACCATCCACGAATTAGTCTGAAGAAATGTGTTACAATGAGCACATCCCTTCTGACGCGCAGATGGTTCACACCGAGCATGCCCGACAGAAAGTCGGTAGGGTAGAGCCCCGGGTAATTGCCATGCTTCCTCAGGTAAAGAAATCTCATAATTTTCTTATAAACCTTCTCCAACATGAGGGAAAACATTATGTCGAATCACAAGTTGTTTATAACTAATTGATCAACCAATACTCTTTTTACATTAGCCTGACACTGTAACACAATCACTTTGTAACGCTTTAACACTATCACTTTGTAACACTTTAACATTAACGCTTTATAACACTTTAACATTGACACTTTGTAACACTATAACACAATCACTTAGTAATACTTTAACATTATCACTTTGTAACACTATACTTAACACTATCACTTTGTAATACTTTAACATTATCACTTTGTAACACTATACTTAACACTATCACTTTGTAATACTTTAACATTATCACTTTATTTTTTTATTTCTTAAATGAGCTCCACACAGGAGTCCCTGATAAAAAAAAAATTCCCTCAGGGCCTATGTCATCTTTGGGGATGCTGTGTGGAGGGTTTTTTTAAGGAAAGGAAGGAGAGGAGAGTTCTGAGAATGTAAAGGGTTTAAGGGGTGGGTAGGAATCTGGGGTTCAGTATGTCCTGGTCATCCGCCTCCAAGACCTAGACAAATCTCACCCCATTAACCCGGGCACCCCTGCTAAATCACCAAACGTAGCGAACCACTTGGGGTGACCTATGGCAGAGGTGTTGGTTATACAATAAAGGTTCCCTGGGCGGCGGTACCCATTCCCGCCTCCCAAATTGAAAATTGCTTTATGATACTATAACACAATCACTTTGTAACACTATCACTTTTTAACACTATTACTTTGTAATACTATCGCTTCGTTATACTTTAACACTATCACTATGTAACACTTTAACATTATCACTTTGTAACACTACGACACAACCACTTTGTAATACTTTAACATTATCACTTTGTAACACTTTAACATTATCACTTTGTAACACTTTAACATTATCACTTTGTAATACTTTAACATTATCACTTTGTAACTTTTCTAACTGTCTTACTTTTTTTAAATATTTCTCCTAACCTTAATTCAACAAATGTTCATCTTTACATCGGACAATGTCCAAATAATCCAAGTTAATAACGACACTGCTCTTCAATATTGGTTTCACGCCTTCTTTATCTCTAAACCACACCGGATTTGTTCAGGCGTTGAATCGAAAAACGGCCATAACGTTGGGAGTGAACCGTAAACAATGCACGAGAATAAGTCTGTGGCCTTACTAAGTTCAAAATGTGATATCTAGGTGCAGCAGTTTGGAACTCAATTGTCCTTGGAAATCCAAAAATGTTTGGTTCACTGGTTCGTTTGATTTGATGGAGCATTTATTTGTGTAAAAAGGGAGTAGGTAAGACTAGTTATGTTATCAACCGAGAGAGAATACAAAGCCTTATTAATTGATTACTCGTTTTCTGTGCTTATTTTATTCATGATTATTTTAGTTTTTTTTCCAAACTTACGCAGATATATGCGTTAGAAATACGACAGCAGTCAAGTACAATAGGCGTGTTTATACGTCAACGCGTGTGTCTCCATAGAAATCGTTCTAACTCCGTTATTCTTTTAGTGACATCCCTAAAACAAAAAGTAAAAGGTCGATAGTAGATCAATTCAAGTTCCCTATTCAAGTTGTCCATAGAAATACATAACAAGAATATTCTGTCATTCGCGCAATCTGACACATAATTTATCCCGCCAAATTTCCTACCGGCGGCTCGACCGCGCTCGACATTGTTAATTTTTATTAAATATTTTTATATGAAATGATAAAAAAGTGAGGTTACAAAAGTGTTTATTATATGTTTATAGATACAATAGAATAATTATTGTTGTTTACATAATCTGTGATTTTAGTACCGTTTTCACATAAAAAACATCACGTGAGTCATTTTTACATTTTTTTTAATGTTTGCATTCTAAATTTTAATATTTACAAATTTAATGTAATAATTCGAAAGCTTATTTTGTAACCTTTCTAAAACAGTTTTTACTATTCGGCTACGTTCAGAAATGTTTAATTTACAGTGCTTTAATTATGAAGCGGTAATAACACAAAGTTTTCGTAAAATGTCATTTCGTTTGAGACATAATTCGGAGGGGTTAAATGAAATACACAGATAATTGAAAATAATATGAATTTTTTGTGATATTTACATTTAAACACACTTATCTTTGGACCGAATAATTTATAACTACTTGTAAAGATCTTTCAAAATGCCTAAAATGATGTAGGAGGACTAATGGCGATGATAAGAAAGGGACAGCAAGTGTGCATTGCCTTAAGGAGGCCTCTACTGAGAATTTTACCATAAAATATTTTTACGTACGTTAATAAAATGACGGAATTTCAAAGAAGTTAATTACCTTTTTTGAAACGTAATTTAAACTTTATAAATTTCCCTTATATCTCGCTTTACTGTTTTATCGGCATTTAAATATAATTTACTCATTTACTGAGGTTGGAGGGTATCAACCTCTTTCAAAATATAAAGACAGACAAATTGTCTAACAGCACCTTTATGCATTTGTGAAAGTTGAACAACGATTACGGACCCGTTGTCGAGCATAACTGTAATGTTGTTATGCTTATCAGCTGAATGCAACTTGATCAAAAGCTGAATCGGGCCGATGACGGGAATTGTTTAAAAGTCTAAAAAGTCAAAATGGCACTGGCTTGAAGGTCATCAAATTATTGTGACGAAAGTTTGAAACAACCTAACATTAGAAAATTTTATAACCTTGGAGGAAGAACGCAGCCCAAAATGATAAAAGTTGTAGGAAGTTTAACGGAGTATTTTTGACGACTTCGGTGCTGTCATAATAATAATAATAATAATAATTGGATAATTTGTAGAGCGTCGTTTTTGTGAAAAATCACCTCAAGATCGCTTTACAATTTATTATGAATCTTAGGCTCTATCTAATTTCATTATTTACAAATAGATACAGAAACATACTTACCTGCAGGACACTTCCGATAAAACACTTTATTAGAAAGTTTATGCTTGGGGAAGATACGGCTTTGCACGTGGAGCACATTATATTTAAAACATTGGACATTGCATGAATTTACCTTTGTTACCCTCATCAATGTTGGTTTTACATTTATATTTATATTTATAAGAAAATTAATGCCAAAGTTGAGTTCATATTTATTTTGGAAGACCGGAGAAATTTAAGAATTTGCTTTTTTTTTGAATTTTAAGAATATGCTTTATTTTTACACACTTAGTTATTCACAACATCGCGAGCCGTGAAGGCGAAGGTGAAAGGTTTTTTTTAACTTATGGATACGACTGTCTGTCTGTCTGAAAATATGAGTTTATATTTAATATGTAAAACACAGACAGTTGTAAATAATACTTGATTTATGGTGAGCATTCGATTATTGCTTTCCTCATTATCTCAAAACTTAGTATTTGGAGACGTCCGACTAATCAACTTGACGATCGATAAATTAATGTGTTGTAATTTATAACATGTAGGTGCCGTTGATTTTCACGTGGAAATGAATAATTTTTGCTCCTTCTTTGACCAAGTTAAATTATTTTTTTATTACTCCCGGGCATCGCCCGGGATTTACGCACAGTTTTTCGAAATCAGATAAAGATAGGATTTTTATTTTTATTTTGAACGAATAGTGTGCAAAATTTCATAAACAAACAAATCAGCAAACTGCTGGTGCGAGAAAAAAGTATTTTTTCGAAATCTCTTGACAGTGACCTTTCTCTTATGTTGAAGTCATGTATGCAACATTTCAATAATCTCGGAATAAAACCGTAGAAATTTATTTAAAAAAACCGGGCTGCCCGCCACAGACACTTTTTATAAATGTAGAAGATTTCGTATTTCATTGCATGAATTTCTGTCTTAGATTTCTGTTGTATTTAAACTACGCGGCATCGTTTTTTAACCTTTTAATACCATCTAAAAAACACTTGTCACTTTTTCCACAACACTCCACCCCCTAAGCAATCTCGAACCTTTTTTCACCCTCTTGTTTTCCCACTTATCTCTTATCCTATTCTAAAAATAAACAAAATTCAAATGGTGGAGCACTTTCCACATTGAGGAAACAAAAAACTTCGATACAAAATAGTTAAATGGAAAATTTTTGAAAAATCATTTAAAAATATCTTCTTATAATTTATTACAAGTGCCTAATTTTCTCTTTGCTTTTTATTTTATTATTTTTTTTTAAATTTTTAATTTTTACCAATACCATTGAGTGTTTTATTTATAAGTACTAATAAATTAATATGATGAAAAATCTTTATAATTTTAACAACACTAGTAATAAAGTATATCATGGAACTTATTTAGTTTCTTACAACAGGCGCTGTCTATTTAGAAACTTATATTGACAAGGCCATCATGAATTCACACCTTTTTTTATGTAAATACCGCACAAGTGTCTCAACTTCTCCAGCCATTGAGATTATGGCATCCCCAATCAATCCCCAATCAATATATTTTCTCTTCCCTTTACACACGAGTAGTTACACTCTTGTAAAGGTTATATATTATATACATATATATGTTTATACTGTTTCTAATCAATGTTGCATGTTAGTATTTAATGATTTGAGTTTAATCCGATTGTAACCTATAAATAAAAAAAAATAAAAATAAAATTTAAAAAAAGGGTATGTTGTGAGGCTGAAGGTAATGGGAAGCTGAAGGAGATGGAGGTCTTGCACCAGGGCGATACTGATAGTATTTTTCACTCTGTATTGCAGCTTACCGTGGACCCTCATTATACTTATCATATTATGACTTCACCAACCTGTCCCATTGTCTTATTTATATTTTGTCATATTGTATCTGGTATTTCCCGCTAAGCACTTGTATACTGCTTTCTAACGACGTATGCAGGGACATTGGAGGTCTAAATTCGTTCTAAACTAAATGTAGCTTCGTTGTTTCAAAAAAATTATAGTCCTTGCGAGAGCCTTGAAAGATTAACCATCTGTTATTTATACCAGGGCGGGTAAGTGGTGGATAACCTCCAATTATCATAATATTATTTATCCATTGTGCAGGTAACCATGTCTACATTATTAGAATGAAATTTATAATTTTCTTTTCGAACGTCTTCAATAAATAAATTAAAAATAACCAATTTCGTCAAAATGGGAATCTTGAAAAATCCGGTGAGGAGAAAATACAAGGGTATATAATTTTCTGAAAAACTGCCACAATTTTTTGAGAAAATACATAGGTTTATAATTTTCTGAAAAAATGTCACAAATGTTTTGCTCTTTTGAGAGGTACTAACGATGATGAACTCTGATGACAGTCCATCATTCCTAATTTATAAAAAACTCTATTAAAATATAACAAACAATAAGTGTGATCCATACCAATTTTAAAAAAATGCATATCACCGAATTACAATGACTCCTAAACCTCACAGAGGCCAAAAAAACTGGTCATTTCTTTAAGAAATATTTCAATATTTGAAATTGTTTGAGAATTGTCTCCAAAGGTAAGGAAAATTTATACCTACTACGAACGCACAGATACTGACTTCTGCCACATCAAACTTACAAATATTTGTTTTAGTTATTGTGTCCATTTACACAGATTTTTCTTAATTTTAAATAAGACAGACGTTTACAGCGCTAATTTAAATAAATAGACCTTTTGATAGAATAGTTTTCAATCTTAAATAAAACGTTCGTCTAATCGACAACGCCAAAACACAACCCTGTCTAAATAAATATCCTCTCTTCTATCAAGCTTTATCTAAAATTGCCATCCCTCCATTTAACATCTCCTCTCTCCTAAGTTTGAATTCGGCTTCAATCTTTTCTTTTTGTGCATTACAGTATAATATAAACCTATTACAATATAGGTACATAAGTCATACATAACTCTGAACGAGAGAAAAAAAATTACGATAGTACAGATTTTAGAGTTCTTGCCTAAAATTTGAAAATGTCAAGGGATCTAGAGATATCATTTAGCAGTACCATACCTCTTGTCATGCTGTGCTGGGCCAGAACGTCTGTTCTGCCATGTGGGATACAGAGAAAGTCGTGGTGACGACCCAGGCAGTAGTTGTTTGGTACGAACAATTTATAGCATTCTAAGAAGTATGGGTTGTCAACGAAAGAGTTTATAATTTTTAAAGCAGTTACTGTTAGGGTCCCATTCCTTCTATTTATTTTATTTATGTATTTATTATTAGTTTCAACAGCAAGGTTTGTACATGTATGTATAATGTATAGTATAAGCATAGATTCTTTTTTTTTTCACAGACCTCCTCACTAGGATTTCCTATTCTGAGGTGGCCTGTAGTTTTTTTAAATATTTGTATTTGGTTATGGATTGTCTTTATATCGTCTTCATGATGTTTGTAATTTTATTATCGCTTTGATGTCTCAGCCATGTTTTTACTTTTGTTTTAAATATATTAATTTCCTTTATGTTTTTGATTTGATCTGGTAGAGCATTGTATAATTTCATAGCATGGAATTTATTATTTCTCTGTTCAAAAGATGTGTTCAAACTGGGAGTAACCAGGATGTTATTGCTTACTGCTCTGGTTGAGTATTTATGTTGGGCAGTGGAGTATATACATATGTTTTTTTTTTTCAGTTTAAATAAAATATTTTTTTGAATAAAGTTCCTGTACATTGAAGACTTGAAAGTTATTAAATATTTCTTCCGTCGGAGTTCTAAGCGGAACTTTCAGTATTGTCTTTAGTACTCCTTTTTGGGCTATATTGAGTCGCTCTGTGTGAGTGCTCAAGGCAGACCCCCATTTAGTTATACCGTACTCTATTTGTGATTGACACAAAGCATAGTATACTTTTTAATATCGTTTATGTTGAGGATATTACGAATGTTTCTAAAGAAGTATATGTACCTGGTTAGTTTTTTTTTTAATTACGTCAATTTGTGAGTTCCATCTATATTGGAGACTTTCGAAGAGCGTTTCACGTAGCGAATCCAGATGATGCATAAATCGAGGGTATTCACCATGCATTCTCATATAAAGATACCTTAGAAAAAAATTTTAGATGTTTCCAATAAATCTATGTTTTTTTTCTAAACAGCAGAAGTGTATTCTAATTTTGATCGTATAATGCAGTTGAACATCGGTGTCATTGCTTCGGGCTTGGAAAATTATATACTTTCATATTATTTTGAAATTTTCCCGTTTTAATAAAAGTAACATATATTATAAATTCACCTATCCTTTCTCCACAATTTTAAATGATGGTAAAGAACACCTCAAAGCTTTCGTCTAATCGACTATGCCGAAACAAATAAATTATTAACGAATGTTATTTTTAATCTATTGACTTATTAATAACAGCATTATTTCAACTTTTCACCCTGGATTACTAACATTCGTTGAATCTGTTGAGTGTTGTGTTGTCCTACATCAGATATTTAAATTCATTTAGTAATTAGCATTTTACATTTCATCATTTTGCTTAAATTCGATGTGTAGAATCTTTAACTCATAACTTTAATGTGTATGTCACCTTTTGCTAAATATTTCGATGCTTTTTTTGTCTGTGCGCTCTTTTGTCTGTGGTCATCCGACAGCTTTCTCTTTTGGGTTATTAAATAGCTTGTTTTGATTTTTTGCAATTCATTCTCCATATTAAAGCGCCAGTGCTCATTTTAGAATCAAACCTTTGCAAAATTACTATTCATCTGAATAAATTTGTATTTTACAACAATATCAGTACAAAAACAACAAGTGTTTTACTTACAAAAAGGATACCTCGCAAATCATAACCTCTCTCTGCACGGAATTCCTTGGTGTGGAAACGAAGAAGTTTGGGAAGCTGCCCACCTTACAACTGACAGCAGATTATCTTAAACCATACCCTGAGACCACACAGAATCAATTATGCGGATACACAATTTAATAACTTAGGATATTTTAATGCGTTGCCTTGCTTGCGGTTCTCACTTACAAAGTCCATCAAATCAAAAACCAAACCCGAAAATCGTACCAACCTTTGGCAAAAATTACAAATAAAAAAACATCTAAAGGGCATTCATAATAAAGTGGTCCAAATTACGTAATCTGTGACCCAAATCACTGCCATCTCATCCCTCATTAACTTTATACGAGCCGATTTGACGGGGGATGGTCTAATTGACGCCGCGACGGGTCGTGTGTCACGTGACTGCCTATTAGGGGAGGTAATACGCACTTTTTAAAGGGTAGTAATGAACACAAAAAGCGTTCTGTAAAAATGATTACTAACGTTTTTATTTTAATTGTAATAGTTAATCATTTCTAGGGGATATAAACGAAGTCAATCTACAAATTCGATAAGATACAAAGTGTTTTATTTAATGTAAATACCACACATGAATACCAACTGCTCCCAACCGCCTGGTGCCAGTGGATGCCATAGTCTCACTGGCACCAGGCGATACAGTGTTCTGTAAAAATTATTACTAACGTTTTTATTTTAATTGTAATAAGTAATCATTTCTAGGGGATATAAACGAAGTCAATCTACAAATTCGATAAGATACAAAGTGTTTTATTTAATGTAAATACCACACATGAATACCAACTGCTCCCAACCGCCTGGTGCCAGTGAGACTATGGCATCCCATATAAATCTTTCATTTTCTAAAATGAAAGAAGCTGAAGAGCGATTCTGCATCTTTTGTGAATACGCAATCGATTCACATCGAATCGCCTGTCAAATTTGTGTGATTGTCTACAAATTACAATTGCTTTTTCTACGGACTGATGTGTAAGCTAAGCTGTCGCCGACCTAGCAAATGTCAAATCCATGGCATGTATACAACTTTAAATGTATATTAAATTAATAAATAAACACGTATACTTACGCTTTTCGTGTTTTAAACTAGTTGAAAGGGATCGAAATGAAAATCTAGTCTCCTTCGACGGAAGCAATCTTCCGAACAAGCCCTCGATCGATGTGCTTGGTGTAACTCTAAGTGACCAGCTCAGATATGGGGCTCCATCGAAGCCAGTGTAAAGTTAGCCTCCCAAAAACTGAGCGTACTGTACAGGGCCCGCAGATACTATAATAAACAAACGTTCCAGAGTGGAAGATACTCTCAGTATCGCCCTGGTGTAAGGCCACGATTCAGAATTGAAACGTTGCTTAAAATGGCTATAGCCGTGTTTGGTGACCAGATCTGGATAGCCAGGTACTTCTTCACCTTCCTCTTTCTCATCTCCTTCTTCAACCTCACAAGACACTCCAGTTGGGGATGCGCCATAGACTTACTGGCTCCAGATGGGAGCAGCTAAATAAAATAATACTTTTACATCTGCATTATATATAATTTATATTTCATAATTTATTATTTAAAAATGGAAATTTTGTAATGTTTGAAAAATAATGACAATAAATTAAGTTGAACAATCTAGATCAGTGGTTCTTAACCTGGGTTCGATCGAACTCCAGTGGTTTGGTGATTCAGTCTCGTGGGATCGGCGGAGGCCAAGACGCACCCCCGACTCATATGATTCGTGAAGACACGCCCCGCTTTCCAATTAAGAAGGGTTCGGTGAATGCGCACATGAAACTGGTGGGGTTCAGTACCTTCAACTAAGAACCACCGATCTAAATAATAAGGATAACTGAAGTAATGTGATACTAATCATCAGCGTGAATAAAACTGTGAAATAGTAGGTAAATTTCAGGTCAGTTCTTGCTATTAAGTATTTTTCCATTCTCTCTTTTCACATCTGCTGGGAAATAGTGTGTCACGACCAATATCGTGATACGAGATAGGTGTGAACTGTAAATCTAAATTTTGCGAAAACAAGACAATTGACCGCGTTTTAACCCAATCACTGGAAATGGCAAATGGAAGGATAAGTCCCTACTTTTGATGGGTTCATCCGCTGTTTCTGAACCGATCTTGGTGATGGCTGCACCTCACTTCAATAACAGCACAAATTGGTCACAATTACTGACACTTTGGGGTTCATTAATTAGTATTTTATGATTAATAGCGAGATTTCAATGGCGATATGTGACCGATGTTACTGCGATTTTTCAACTCATACAAGTAGGTAATTTTAAATTTTGGTGTCACTGCAATATTGTTGATAGGTTCAACGTAGGTATGAAAACATCTTCTTCTTTTCCTAATAATTAGGGACTTTCAAGGAAAGGAGGAAGACAAAGGAATAAATGAATAATGAAGGGCTTGGGAACATAGCTTTAGCTTTTAAACTGTTTCGGAACTAAACATGGTGAGATATTTTGTTACTATTAATTTGTTGAATTTCCAGATAAATTGATAACGTAAACAGGAGGAAAAATACAAATGAAGGGGTTGAAATTTATCCTTCTTGAGAGACATTTCGACCCCTCTTTTTCGAAATTACCTCCCTGCTTACTGAAGGTACTAGTTTCTGAGTGAAGGACCTTTATTTGGGCACTCAAGAACGTGGCGAGGATATTAATCTACGGGAGATATGAAAAATGGGAGGTTTCCTGGCTTAATAGGGCTATTTAACTTTACGCGGACACTTCCAGTCTAATTGCAACGTAAATAACAAGGTGTATTAATCCCCGGAAGGCTCAGAAGCAAAAATCTTTGACAACTGATATTGCTCCTGGAAAACAGTTCAATTGGAAAAATATCTTAAAATTATCATTTATTTGGCGATAATAAAAAGAATTCCCAAGGAAAGAAGTTCACAATGGAGTACTGAAACCATTCTGATGTAAAGTAGTGAGGCATAGAACTGAAGAGGAAGGATGAAAGTAGACTGGATGCTCTAGAAATCCCTGTTGTATTTTAGAAGCATAGAGTAAAGGAGAACACTAATAATGCCTTCCATTTAGACTTTAATGGAAACCAATGTTTTCACCGACTTAGTATTTTTTTGTTCTAACCCATTTATTTATGTCTCTATTGTAAGAATATAACAAAATAAGATGTTACCACTAACGCCATCTAGGACGCAACCACTGTAACTGGGTATTTAACAATAAACTAAGTCTATCGAAAACCTCTCTGCTGTTTTATTAGGTTATAGGCCCAGTAGCTATAACTCATGTTAAAGTCAATTTTTCTTACGTAAAATTACTTTTAAGTGGACAATCAGTGAACGGTGTACCATATACTCTAGAAAAACTGTGTAAATTGCTGCAATAATAACTATTTTTGGGATTGACAATCTGTTACCTTGCCCGACATCGTATATCGCTATCCCATCTGATCGAAATTAAAATTTCGTAATGATATGATGAAACACAATTAGAAAACGAAGACTTTTATAATAAACATCCTCGTCTTCCATCCTCCCCACAAAATATTCCGGTACCCGGGATTCCAAATGGATGAAAACGTAAAAATTGACATGCTCCGTGTGAATTGGTCCAAATGGACAAAATTAATGTCTAAATGGAGAAAATTTTGCAGAAATCGATGAAATATTTGCAAAATCTTCATATAACGGAATTTAAGATGGAACCGAACCCATATCTCTTGATTATGCATCGGTGGTCCAGTTGATCAGTGAGACATCTCCAAATAGTAAGTCTTGAGATAATGAGGAAAACAATATTCTAATGATCAGCATAAATCAAATATTATTTATACATGCCTGTGTTTTACATATTGAATGCGCTATAAAATAACACCGGAGAACATAACGTATATTTTAAAATCTCCTAATCATTATCTAGAAAACATCAATGTTTTGTTTTAATTTACTAGAAGTTTTCGGCATTAGTTGGCGGTGATATAAATATTAACTACCGCTATAAATTTGTATTTTAATCTGTCAACCACACCCACTATCATTATTTCATAGACCAAAGCGCCATACTTAAACGCATACAACTGTCAAGATAAATCGGAATTCGAACCGTGAATAATGCATATTTTCAGAGTTCAACTAAATTTTTCAAAGTTCGAACGGCTATATTTCAAAAGTTAGGTTGTAGAAGTGTATACACAAATACATGTTTTACGAACCTTGGTAACAGTCCTGTCAAACACGGATATCATTTGTCCAAGTGTAGACAATGTCCAAATGGACAAATTAAAGTTAAAAAAGCTTCCAATAAAAATTATTTTTCGTTAAATTGAATAAAGGCAAATAACATTCACCGACCTCTACTTGACAAGAATGGATAAATTTGAATGAATCTTTTGAAGCTCTTGTAAATATGAAAAATTTAAATCCATTTCAAGACTTATTTAGAAATACTGCCTATTGAATTTTATTTTTGTCTAGGTAGTAACTCTTGAACATATCTTCATCGAGCGTTGATTATTATTTAATGTTGTTCAGAAATAGAAGAGTACTTTCTTCCTTCGAGTATTTTTGTATGGCTGTATGCCAACCATAGAATATTTATTGAAGGCGTTGGAAGATTTACAGGTTGGAAAATGCTTAAAAGGTTAAATAAAAAGCACAAGAAACAAAATACAATTTTAACCGGCTTGAAAATTTCAAAGAGCTTAAGATACGAAGTCGAAATATTTTATCTTCGATATGGAACCAAAATACTTGAGGATTTTTTTTTTGCTTAATCCAAAGATATTCAAATACAGAAAATATCTTTGGCTTAATCATTGCTGAATAGTTTAAGCAAGGATCATACTGAGCAGACGCAACGTGACGCAACGTTCCTGTCCCGTTCACACTGGTCGACGTACGTACGCGTCGCTGTGACCACGTGACAAGGGGTCTCTGGTTGTGCGCAGGCGCGTTTGATTCGACACATTTGACATTTATTTTTTAGGTTATGTTTATGTGATTCTCTTCTCAGCAGACGACCACTTTGCCATGTCTTGAAAGCGAATTTGAAGATGATTTGCTACGATTATTATTATTAAATCAATATTCTCGAAAAAAGGAAAAAGTGAGAAGTATTTGGGTCCACAACATTAACAAACAAAGACAAATGTTTGGAGAGTTCCATACTTTAGTAAAGGAACTAGAATCTGATGACGGACGATTCTTCATATACTTCCGTATGAGTAAAGTGGTATTTGAAGAGCTTCACAGCATAATTGAATATGACATAAAAAAAGAAAACACACGTCTTCGAAAGTCAATTGGGATCAGAGAAAGACTGGCAGTGTGTCTAAAGTTTGATTGACATTCATTATAGGAGTATAATATTGAAAATCATGCCATGAATGGCTGAAATTTCTTCCTAAGTTGCACTGCGTATGCAGAATCTCTATAATCCTGTAATTTGATTTTATAAATAACTTCGTGCCGTCTAAAAGCTTCAATAAGCTGTCGCCATCCATTTTTGAATAATATCTGTCAAAAAAACAACCATAGATATAGCGAAACAACGTTAGATGCTCAGATAACACCAAAAAGATGTAAAATCATCTCGTAGTAGGCGTGACCATACCCCCTCCACCTTCCACATGGCACACGCCGATCTGGCTGCAGCAGATCCGCGTAGCATAGGGGGCGTCGGTTTGCGTTGCGTGGGGCTAGTGATTCTAAAGCACTAGAAAATGTAAGGATGGTAAGTAGTCCAGATATGGAAATGATGACGTCTACCTACATCGCGTTGCGTTGCGTGGGCCTAGAATGTTCCCAGCTTTAACCTCAGTAAAAAATGTGAAGTAGAGCTTATATTTTTGTTTTATTTTTTAAAATCAAAATATTTCCGCTTGGAATAAAATCCGAATCATTGGAATATTTCTGAACGCATGCGAAAACTAAAAACTGTTTTTAAAAGGTGATAAAATAAGCTTTCATATTATATCATAATTAAAATAAATGTTTAATTAATTGAAGACAATATTAGGGAAACTCAATCGAAAATCTGGAGACAGAAAAATCAGAAAAAATATATTTGCTCCGCTGGGACTCGAACTCAGGACCCTTTGCTTACATGACAAGTGCTCTACCGATTGAGCTATGGAACCCATATCAAATTCGCTTACTTTTAACTGTATCATACTTCGACTAAGAACTACCAACATTATCTTCATTTTCTTATATGTATAAGGATAGCAGTGGGGAGGGGAAGGAGATGTGGAAAATGTACCTGGCTATTCAAATATAGTCATCAAACACGGCTAAAGCCATTTCAAGTAACGTTACAATTTTGAATTTAAACTGACACACTCAAAGACAAACAAAGTAAGTACGTAAGTCTGTAAACAAAGTACGTTAGTCTGTATCCCCCATAAGAAAATTACAATCATACATCTCTCTCACTCGCATAAGTATTTAGAAATACGTATTATAATAAGTATTTTATTCATAGAACAAAATGTGTTTTAAATAATTTTCGGAGCGGAATTCCGTGGCTTGTTCCATAAATAAATGGGGACGGGGAACTCACGGTATCTCCTAAAAACAAAAATTTCTATTTAAGTCCTATAAGAATTTCAGTGCCATCCCAAAACACCCACATTTTCCAAGTTTTTTTAATAAATGCAATTTCGCTGAATATTTTTCTCTAATTGGCTCTATTCATTTTACGACATAATTTCTGCTTACTCCCTCGTAATAATTGCTGGAAGCCCTTTACGGCGAACACTTAGTGACACTTATGGAATATAATTCGCTACGTGTTGCGACTATAAAGTTCTTGCCGTGACACTTTTATGTCATAACAGTGTCACGTACAAATGTGTCATATTAAGCCTGTTACCTGGTGCCTTATGCCGCATGGAGTCCTGGTTACGGTATCTTTATTAGTGGCTCCTTGGGGAGAGCTTCTCAGGAAGGGGTGTCGCGGGTTTTGTGGGGTCAATTAATACGTGGGTACTGTTCCTTTAAAATGAAGAAGTAACAAAGAGAAGCCTTAGGAGGGTATAACCAGAGAAAACCAGAAATATGTCGTTTTTAAATCAGATTTTAGACGTATTGACTCTTTTCCACCAAAAATTATAAATTGATTTCGAAAGATTGTTCTTTTATCTAATAAACGCATGTTTTAAATTTTGAGAAAAAATGTTTATATACATATTTTTTTTTTACATGAGCTCCACACATGAGGCCCTGAGGAAAATAATTTCTCTCAGGGCCAATGTCATCTTTGGGGATGCTGTGTAGAGGGTTTTTTAAAGGAAAGGAAGGAGAGGAGAGTTCTGGGAAGGAGAGGGGTTCAAGTGGTGGGTAGGAATCTGGGGTTCAGTGTGTCCTGGTCATCCGCCTCCAAGACGTAGACAAACCTCACCTCATGAACCCGGGCACCCCTGCTAAATCACCAAACTTAGCGAACCACCATATTGTAATTATCAGCCTTTCTTGAAAGATTTGGGTTTGTTTATGGACAAAACTATTTATTTATATTCATATTAAATATGTACGGGCGCAAACAATTAATTCACCTCGATATTTTAAAGAAAAACGTGCAAAAAGTATTAAAAACCTAAAATAATTTAATTGGCGCCATCTGTGAATACGTAGATTGTAACGTACGTGACGTTTAACCTTAAAAGCTTATTTCATCATTTTTCATTCCAAGTCGTTTGCCATGTTTGGTGGCTATGCAGGGATGCCCGGGTTCATGAGGTGAGGTTTTTCTAAGTCTTGGCGGTGAATGAGTGTGCGCACCTACTGCATGGCGGGCCAGATCAATAAATTAATCAATCGGACATTTTATTTATATTACATTTTTTAAAATACATATAATCATCCAGTACACTAAAACACAAGCAAGGGTCTCTTTAAAATGATTTATCTTATTTAGTTTGTAAGTTGTTTGATCCAAGACAAAAAATAATAATGCGCTCAACTAGATAAACCTATGATTTCGATTTAGGAGTTTCGTTTACCTTAAAATGGATAATTTGCATACCTGACATACGGAACCTTCGTAAAAAAATGAATAAACTCGGTTCAAAACTATTTTATTGCCTCATATAATATAAAACGACCATGCTCATATTCTCATAATATAAAATATGGTAATCTGCGAAGTACTAAAAATAAAAAATACGCTTCCCATCTCTCAGCTCACATAATACAGTGAATACACTGAAGAGAAACAGCTAGAGAAGTATATTGCAGGCGTGACGGATGTGACCATAGAATAAAGAAGAACACAAGAATTTCGATCTGGGTGTGTTTCGTGATTCGATTCAATTTATTCATTGTAAAAACATTACGAAATTACAATTTCAAGGCGTTTTTAAAAGAGAAAATATTTTAAACTAGCAGACCCGGCCACACGTTGCTGTGGCTAACGAAACACAACGCCATTACCCAATCTTTATAAAATCCCCACCACCCGCTTGCCAACTGCCCACTGCCCGCTGCCTGAATTGAATATTTGAATTTATCGGCTTTTCTCTACTATGATAAGCATGTATTATACATATAAACCAATTAACTTGCCACTAATTATACAATGCTTGCAATGCAACGCTGGATATTTAAAAAAGGGAAAATCAAATACCTACTTACTCTAGGACATCTATTTTCCAATTTCTTCCGTAGGACGAATTTCAAAAGTGACTATAGTACAGCCCGCCAGCCGTTTTAAATCGCACAAAAATATGTTTTCTTTGAATTTCTCGGCTTTTCTCTAATATAGTTTACATGTATTATACATATAAACATTCCTCTTCAATAACTCTATCTATTGGTGAAAACCGTATGAAAATCCGTTGCGTAGTTTAAAAGATTAACGCGCACATACATTTTGAGCGACTTCATTTTATACTATGTAATGATGATGATGATGTAAACAGATTTAGAATAACATCAAGAAAGCTTGCTTCATTGATGTTAAACATATCGATCGAAGTGATTCTATTTAACAACAAGACAGCTCTACCGACTGCAAGTTAGTTCTGCAAGCCGGGAGATAAAACAGTCAATGCTGTCGATGACGGAGATAACCATCGGGAAAATAGAAACTAATGCTCTCCATGATAGCCAAGTTTCTGAAGAAATGCGTTACAATTAGCACATTCCTTCTGATCCGTAGACGATTCATACCGAGCATACCCAAGAGAAAGTCGGTAGGCTAGAGCCACGGATAGTAGCCATACTCCCCCAGGTAAAGAAATCTCAGAAATTTCTTCTGAACCTTCTCCAACATGAGGGAATAACCCCCGATCAAGCCTACTCTTTATCAAAATATTGTAAGTAAGGTGAGAACCCGGGTGTTTCTGAAATTTCTCGCACTGCGTACGACAAAACCCAGCATTCTCAGTGAAGTACTTACAAGTCATTACGATATGAGCATAAAAAGTTAACCTACTATCAAACACAATACCAAGATATTTTATGGTTGTCGGTAATCAGGTCTTAAATTTGCAATCAAACCTGTATTTTAACATCATTATGAATTTCAAATGGGATAGTATTATATGATATCAGGCAAATGTAAGAGAAACAGGCCGTTTACTAAATGTGCTAGAATGGAAAGGTACTAAATAATTGATATTCGTTTTCATTAAAACCTATGGACGTAGAAGACATTTCTAGAACCACAACTAAAATTCAAGACTTACTGAGGTCTTCAAAGACTAAGTTTCCTCTGGAAACAGATGGAGAGTATATAAACTCAGCTGTTCCGGATGTGACAAGTTTATGTAGGCCAACAGAGCGGACGATCTCGAAGAGGAAATCAGAACACTTTCTCGGCCACCCTGACAAATCGGCAATCAGATGTGTTTCTTGTGAAGAAGTCTTGAAAAGGTCCAAAACTCATAGAGCATGCCTAATTACGAAGGCAATTAAAATTCTTAAAATTACAATTTTTTTTTTTTCATAAAATTTGTATTTCATAAAATTTTTATTAGTTACAGATATTTGTTTTTTTTTTTGGCTACCACACTAGGCTAATGCCTGTGATGTGGTAGTCGTACATTTAATATTTTAAATACGATTTAATAAATTCTATTTTATTATAACAGATGATTAAACATATTAAATAAAAATCAAGAAATATTTAAAAGTAAGTGAGAAATAAAAAGAAAAAAATATTCATATTTTAAGGAAAAGTAGAAATACAAATAAAAATTCAAATTGTGAAATACAAAAATTAATAATAAAAATTAAGTGTTAGGAACTCAAGTGTTCTGTACAAATATATAAATTAAAACATATGTGTATATAAATTAAAATTAAAAACATAATTGATGAAAGGATCTAACCATGTTTCAGTCAGTACCACGGCTTCACAAATTATTGATGGTATGCAAATTCTGAAGTTATCTAGTTTTGTTCGAAGCCCATGTACATTTTGATAATAAAGGTTCAGAGTGTAGTTTTTTGATGGAGCATTCACAAATTTTGGTGTTGAGTTGACATATTTAATGGTAATATTGGTTTCGCCGTTTTTTAACCTAGATTCAATAATTTGTTAATAATATGTTAATATTAATAGAGACGACGGAGTTGAGCTCAATAGATCATGCTATTTTGGTTGTTGACGGCAACACCAAAGCTAAACGCAGAAAATCATTTTGAATTTAAACTTTAATACCATATCACTACCACGTACATAAGCACACTTCACCACTATAAATTACACATCTGCCCTGTTGATGGACACTGTAACGCTTTCCGAAATATTGGCTAAAGAAGGAGGTAGCGCAACACGGCGTAACACCACAAAAATAAATAACGAAAATTTCTAGCGCGAATTATTTGTGAAATGGCTAGAACCAAAAGGTATTTGGTCAGAGGCGATATTGGATTCTATTTAAATCCACGTGAAATATATTTCTAGCTGTCTTATTACCTGTTCAATGGTCGGTATTCCCCTACTTCAAGTGAAAATTATCAAATTTTTTCGGTGTGGAAATTATATTTTGAAGAGAAAATCTATTTTATTAGCCGGTCTCGATTCTAGGGGTCTAAAGGTCTCATGTAAATAGGAGACATAAGTAATCGTTTAAAGCGGTATTGATCGCACTTCTAGGATGTGTTTGTTCAGTGATGGAATACTACACGTCTATTGGTGCGTACGCGAATTTTATTAATATTCAATAAACATTCATATATTCAGAAATGGAATAAATTTTATCGATCGGAATTTTAAACAGGTGGAGAAAACTTCCCTTTTATATTTGCATATGAATAAAATTTTACTTGAACAGAATTACTGGTACTGAAATTACAAACATTAGAAAATAATTTTAATGTCTTTAAAATTCAAAGTGTGCGTTTGAATTAAGTAAATTTCGCATTTAAAAAAAAAAGTTAGGAATACATTTTTTTGATAGATGTAAATTCAGTAGATGTAATTTAAATCAGTTTATCGTGTGCAGTGTGCATTTCCACCGGTGCGTAATTCAGAAAAAGATATTGCCAATATCTTTTTCTGATTTTTCTGTTTACAGATTTTCAATTGAGTTTCGCTTATTTATTTTTTTTACGTGAGCACCACACAGGAGACCCTTAGGAAAATAATTTCCCTTAGGGCCTATGTCATTTTTGAGGATGCTGTGTGGAGGGGTTTTTTTAAGGAAAGGAAGGAGAGGAGAGTTGTGGGAAGGACTTTTCCTTTAAGGGGTGGGTAGGAATCTGGGGTTCAGTATGTCCTGGTCATCCGCCTCCAAGACCTAGACAAACCTCACCCCATGAACCCGAGCACCCCTGCTAAATCACCAAATGCGGCAAACCACTTGGGGTGGCCTATGGCAGAGGTGTTGGTTATCCAATAAAGGTTCCCGGGGCGGCGGTACCCATTTCCGCCTCCCAATTGCTTATATTGTCTTCATTAATTAAATTAATAATTTATTCCTAAAAAGCATTTGCTTGGCGGCTTACCACTATTCAATAAGATACATTTTTTAAAATAATAATTACTTACTCATAAAAATTGCCGAAGTGGCCTCTAAAATCGTGAAAAATTGAATTTTGTTGATGGACTATATATTTTTTTCCTTTCTTTGTGTTAAGTTTGGTTTTTTGTGGCTGAAGAACTTCAATAAAGACAATATTCCTTCAATGGCGAATTCCAACTTATTAATTCACTTATAAGCACATGTTACAATAATAACTTTTTCCCGACCCGACAAAGCACTAAAAATTGGTCATCAGACTATTTACTAGTTGATTCTAGCTGTTTTCAAGAGATAAGAGAGCGTTTTTACCTAAAGAATTCATTATTTATAAGCCAAAAAACCTCACATAAACAAAAAATAAACAATAATACACATATCAAGGTAATAGTGTGATGTACAGAAATCTGCTTTATCGACTGTCATTTCAATCAGTGCCGCTATCAACTAGGAAATCTGCAATAATAAACTAGCTTCGAAATGTTACGCTAGAGGTCAGTAACCTTCGCTTTTTAAACACTTTGTAAATTATAGTTTTTCACACGCTTTTTGACTACCACACTAGGCATATGCCCGTTTTACTGCAGTCGAATATATAATTTAAAAAACAAATAAATAAAATAGCTCATTCCTGCACTAGATATTGGCACTATTTTTTTTATTTAAAAAAAACTAGCTGAAGCACCCGGCCGGCATTGGGCTCTATCTGCTGTAAGGGGTGGATGCGGTGGTGAAGGCTAAGTGTGCAAAATTTATTAGAGAAATTATTATTTTATGTATTAGATAAATTATTCAGTACCTACGGTCGGGTTTATTTACATGATATAAATAATGATGATTTAAGTTTTGATTGAAAATGGCCGCGCAGCAGTTTCTCCATAGGTAATGCATTACTAAGTAAAATGCAATCAAGTACAAGTGAATCACTTAGAAGTATATTTTTGATGATTTAATTAAATACTACAAATAGAGCACACCTTTGCCTTTTACTAATTTAGTATTTTTATTAGTCTTTTTATAAGCCCAGAAAAAAATAACGGGTTCATAAAAAATGATTTAAAGTTCAAAATCTCCTACTTACGAACGCCTATTCGGTTGTGGTTTTATTGTATAATGTGAAAAAATAAATAATTTAGAAAATGATCGTAACACATTAAATACTTGTGCCTGAATTTCTCCAAATAAACTAAAACACGCTTTTTGCCGATAATTTTTATTGAAAAAATCTACGTAAGTTGGTAATAAATAATCTTTATTTTTGTTAGCGGCCTGATTCCAAATTTTACACGACGACGTGGTGCTTCACCTTAAGGTAATTAATTACCTTACAAAGCTTATGATTTGAAAGAAAATTTTGATTTTGATTTAAAATAAAAGAAAATTAGAAACATTATTTTTTGTACGTGAGGTCTGATACGTGAGGTTCACAGAATAACTGGTTAGTAATCTTCGTGATAGTTAAAACAATATTCTTAACCCTTAACACCACTCGCGGGGGAGTAGAGTCCCCCACAAAGCAGGTTACCGCAAATATTTATTTTATTTTAAGCCTTACGCGCTTGCGGCTCCATGTATTCCTAGTATCGCCCGAGAGGTCGATTCTAAGAATATCGCCCGGGCTGACCTGGGACATAAGACCTAGAATCTAGGACCTGGGACCTAGGTCCCCACAAGTGTAGTTACATAAGTTAAAAAAAAATAGAGTGCAGTTTACACGCGGTAGAATTGAAACTTTACCAAAACAATCTCAACCAATACTAGAAAAGTGAGGTCATAATCAAAGCGACCAATGAGCGCAGACCTCGCGTAATTTTCATTTCATATCCCAACCAATAGGAGCCTTAAAAGTGACATCATTATAAAAGCGGCCGATGGGCGCGATTGATGCATCGCAGGTGCACCAATCGTAATTTCCGTTTCATCCGAAATCCAAATCACGGCCGTGCCATAGAAGTTTCACTTCAAAAATTTAGATTACATTTTTATGGATTGGTGACTCGGAAAAAGATAGCCTGGATAATGCAAATCTGGGTGACAGTAGCTTTAATGCATATTATGGCAAAAAATTCGAGCGCATAGCATAATGTGCATTTGCGTGGCCTAAGAGGTCCTGCTCGATCGAAAAATGCTGTGACTCCATTTGAAATTCCTATAAATGTCACATGTTTGTTTAAAAAATGTAATAAACTACTTTTCTTGGTTTTATTATAAAATTTCATTAATCCTTATCCTCACAGTATTAAATGAAGTCGCTCAAAAGGTATGTGCGCGTTAATCTTTTAAACTACGCAACGGAACATTTTCATACGGTTTTCACCAATAGATAGAGTGATTGAAGAGAAATGTTTATATGTATAATACATGTAAATTATATTAGAGAAAAGCCGAGAAATTCAAAGAAAACATATTTTTATGCGATTTTAAACGGCTGGCGGGCCGTACCATAGTCACTTTTGAAATTCGTTCTACGGAAGAAATTGGAAAATAGATATCCTAGAGTAAGTAGGTATTTGATTTTCCCTTTTCAAATATCCAGTGTTGCATTGCAAGCATTGTATAATTAGTGGCGATCGCTCGAAATGCATTACATAGTATTAAAAAATGTATGTGCCCATAGATCTTTTAAACTACGAAACAGATTTTCATCAATAGATAGAGTGATTCAAGGGGAAGGTTTATATGTATAATACATACTTATTATAGTAAAGAAAAGCCGAGAAATTCAAATATTCAATTCAGGCAGCGGGCAGCGGGCAGCTGGCAAGCGGGTGGTGTGGATTTTATAAAGGTTGGGTAATGGCGTTGTGTTTCGTTAGCCACAGCAACGTGTGGCCGGGTCTGCTAGTTTTAAATAAATAAATTCCAAAAAAGTTCTTATTTCTATTTTTATAAAACATAAATTAATGGGGGACCTAGGTCCACCACAAGTGAATGGCTGAAAATAGCGAGTGTTGCTAAGGGTTAAACTCCATGGTTATTGACTTAAACCCTTAAAAACACAGTTAGTAATACATTTTTACGGTTTATTACATTTTTATGATTTACTAGCTGGTTCCCGGCGTGCGTTGCTACGCCCCCGTCCCGTGCACCCCCCTCTCGAGTTCCCCTTCCCCCTCCCATATTCCCTTCCCCCTAACGGATTCGCCTCCACCCTCCCGCGAATCCCCCTCCCAAGCTCCCCTCCCCCTCTCGGGTTCCCCTCCCCCCTCCCGCATTCCATACATTCATTCCCGGTACATTCAGTTTTCAAACAGCTCGCGTGCCCCCTATAGCAATTTTTTATAAATTTTTTATAATAATAATGCCAGAGCTCGTATATGTTATTCTGGTGTATGAGCTATTTCCTATATGTTGTTCTGATGTAAGGAGCTGTATTATTGTAATGTTTCATTGAAATCCATTCAGTAGTTTTTGCGTGAAAGAGTAACAAACATACATCCATTCAAACGTTCGCGTTTATAATATCAGTAGGATTGTGAGACATTAAAACACGTGCAAATCTGTGAAAAATACTCTTACAAGGTACACCCCTGAAAGTATAATATTGTGCACCAACAGAAATTGAAACAGCAACGCTAGCACCAAAATAATAAACCTTTTTCTCGTACCACCAAGGTCGTCATAAAATAATACTGAAGAGAAGTCAAGATAAAGCACCTTCCCCTTCTCCTTCCTCCTTGTTATGCTTCCACTCGCGATATCACCAACAAGTTGATAAATTACAGCGCGGCGTAAGTATTTCCGTGCCGCGGGGGTGAGAAATGTTCCTGGGGGTTGCGGAATATTAAAATTAAATCTTTTCCCTTCCTTCCACCCTTAAATGACTATTTTTGAACTTATGACGTAGGTTTTAAGCACGGTTGTCATCTTTGTATATACCTGCCTATATTGGTTCTCTCCATAGACATTCAAATTAATAGATCAGCCAACCAGGAAAAGGGGAACAAACTAGATTGCGTGGAACGCGGGAGTCGTCGTGACTGCCTCTTTTTTTTCTGTGATTTAAATGAATCTGACGAATTTAAATTAATCCAAGTGTTATAAATGAATCTGACAGTTTTCAGTACATTGCGCTACTCACCATCCGATTTAATGCGAGGTCTCTACAAAACGGATAGTTTGAAGGCAAAACCGGTAGCCGAACTATTACTTATTATTCCCTTCGTCGGGGCGTCGGAATAATAATAATAAGGTTGTGTTGTTTCTGCGTGCAGTCTTGAAAATAACATCACCATTTATTTAAAAATTTTCTTTATACATTGCTTTGAATGGTTACATCATTTGTTGATTATTCGACCACCATGCTAAGCTCATGTCCGTGTTATGGTGGTCGATTTTATTTTCAATCCATTATTTATATTTTAATGCAGATAATTTGTTTTATTTATTTTGTTATTTATTTATTAATATTTAAACCCGCTGAACTACTTATGTAGTTTGTCAGCAGGTACATGATGACTACATTTTATACAATAACAAGGTACATTTTCGAAACAGTGTAGGTGTATATATTATAATGTTGATGCTAAAATAACAATTAGATAAATTATTTAAATTATGGAATAGTATATATGTAAATAATACGGTGACCCGACAATTCGTCCTGCGACAATTCATCCGGCGACAGTTCATCCTGCGACAGTTCATCCGGCCGACAGTTCATCCTGCCGACACTTCATCCTGCCGACAGTTCATCCCGCCTACAATTCATCCGGCGACAATTCATCCTGCCTGATCATTTAGAAGATTTTTATTAAGTAAGTATGCAAAGAGGATATACGGCCGTACAACCAAAATCGATATACTTATATCTGAAGGCATCTTGAGTGGAAATCCGCTGTAAAAATATTTTTACTAACAATAATGTCGACTCTCCGAAGAAGCATGCGTGAATAACAAAATACGACATACTTATACTTATAGGTTAGGTTAGGTTAGATTAGGTTAGGTTAGGTTAGGTTAGGTTAGGTTGAATTGTCAGGATGAATTGTCGCCGGATGAATTGTCGGCGGGATGAACTGTCGGCAGGATGAACTGTCGGCAGGATGAACTGTCGGCCGGATGAACTGTTCCAGGATGAACTGTCGCCGGACGAATTGTCGCAGGATGAACTGTCATGGAACCAAATAATACTTAAGCCTTATGTAATACACAAGTACAAATGAATTCAATATAAACAAATAAATATAACCAACAAGTAAAATGAACAGGAGACTGCGTAAAAAACTTGCTGAAAAAAACTGCAAATCCCAAATCTGGTAAACAAAAGTTCTGGCTTGTTTCCAAAATATTATAATTTCTTAAAGTTTTTTGTAACCGACGTGTTCATACCCTCGAAATCTTTTTCATCAATGTTCATCGTTGGCCCGGTCCTCTGCAGTTTTGTGGTCATTTCTTGGAAATTAGTAAAAAATGACCTGGCCACAAAATGCAAAAATACCGTGCCGCCAGCGATAATGTTGATGAAAAGGATTTCTCTTGTCAAATTTCTTGTCAAATTTTGATTCTTGTATATTTTTATGCTATAACTTAATTAAATAAAATATTTTACGGCTTTCATTACTATGTACAATGCCCCCGGTGCAACCCAATAAATGCTTGTGTGCCAGGTTGCCACCGGGAGACATTCTAAACTGTTATCTACAAATTTTATTATTATTGGCGGCCCCAACAAGGGCCAATATTTCTGGTTCTAAAGATAGGCAAAAACTCCTTTGCCTCCCTTTCCGCTAAGCAAGCAGATCGCTTTGCCGCTTTGGCAAGAAGACTGCTGCTTTTCCTCATTTGCATTAAAATTGTTATTATTTAGCCCACGAAGCCCACACGAGGCCCACGAAGGCAAATATGAAGACCACAAAGCCCACGAAGGCAAACGTTGCGACTCACAAGAGGCCAACCATTAACAATGTACATTTCCCCAGTGCAACAAATAAACGATTACTTTCAGGTTGCCACTGGGGAGATTGTAAACTCATTATTTTTACCTTTTTAATTTTTATGTTGTACTATTAATTTTCTACTTTCAATTTAAAAAGTCTGTGAGCCTTGCAGGACAATGAAATAATCAGTTTTCATTGTAGGACCTGCAAGGCCTCCAGGAAAACATAAAAACTTTGCCTCTAGGTAAAAACCTAGAGAAGATAGAGACACATTTTGTTCTTGTCAAAGACTTTGAAAATTTCGCAGATGAAATTTTCACATTTTTCTCATTTTAAAAATCCCGGGACCTCGTGGGATATTGAAATAAACAGATTTCGATAGAGTATCTCACGGGGAACCGGGGAAAAATAATACAATTGCATTTCATTATGAAATCAATTAATCATAATCATATAACCTAAATTTAAAATCAAAAAATCTCAAAATGCTTCAAATTTCACCAAACAAAAATTCTTCTTATACCTACATTGTACCTTTCTTTATTTGTTTTCAATTATAAATGTATGTATTTCGCAGTAGTTCAGGCTACAAAATCCTGCAAAGTTGTAAATTTAAGCGAGCGCTTTTCGAACTTCAACAGGCAAAATAGATAATGAGCATTTCGCTGCCCATTATATACTAGTGGTGGCGCGGAATGATTCCCCCCACCACTTTTCTGTGGTTTTGTCCGGCCCCAAATCGGGTTCACCGAATTGAATAAATACTGCGACCTTTTTGAAAATAAATCAGTTCAACTTTTTACTCGACAAAGTGTTTTATTAAATACTTCCTCTGGAAAACCTCTCTCCGACTGCCTCCTGCTGAAGCTCTGCCTGATTACCAAGCCTGGTGCCTACCTTCTCCAGACTAGCCGGCCCCACTCGAGGACACCGCAAGGCGCCAGGTTCAGGCAGCGACCAGGACATCCAGAGCCGCCATCACCAAGCTCTGGGTGCAGGGAGGCAGATCCAGGGTTGCCACCCTCAACAATTCAGGGTTACCACCCTCATAATTTGGAAGACATCCGGACCATCGTGCACGAGACGCCGGTGCCCTCTTACAGTCTTGTAGGGACAACAACACGTCCGCTACAAGTGGTCCTTCGAGCCGGATCAGCTGCACGCCGAGATGTCTCCACCCTCACTACGTTCAAAAAAGACGAACCAAGAAGACGGGCCGCCGCCGCCGCCACCGGCGGAGCCACCTACTGCCCCGGATGCCGGAGCTGCGCCATGGCCCCTTCAAGGGCCCTCAGCCGGAGCTGCGCAACGGCCCCTTCAAGGGCCCTCAGCCGGAGCTGCGCAACGGCCCCTTCAAGGGCCCTCAGCCGGAGCTGCGCAATGGCCCCTTCAAGGGCCCTCAGCCGGAGCTGCGCAATGGCCCCTTCAAGGGCCCTTAGCCGGAGCTGAGCAACGGCCCGTTCAAGGGCCCTCAGCCGGAGCTGCGCAATGGCCCCTGCCAGGGCCCGGAGCTGCCTCACCCAGCACTACTCCTGAGGCACGCTCCACAGAAGAGAGCCACAACAATCAAGCACCGCCCTCTACAAACATTAACGACACGGTGCGAGAACTGCAACGAGAGCTGCGCAGTCAGCAGAAGCTAATTGACATGATGACGGCAGCTCTTCAACCACAGCCGAGCGAGGCGGGACCGACGCCACCCATTGCGACGGAGCCGGAGCAGCCGATCCAGGCGGGACCGACGCTACCCATTGCGACGGAGCCGGAGCAGCCGATCCAGGCGGGACCGACGCCAGCCAGTGCGACAGGGCCATTACATCCGAGCGGATTATGGCCGGCACAACCCAGTGCGACAGGGTCATCACATCCAAGCGGATTATGGCCGGCACAACCCAGTGCGACAGGGTCATCACATCCAAGCGGATTATGGCCGGCACAACCCAGTGCGACAGGGTCATCACATCCAAGTGGATTATGGCCGGCACAACCCAGTGCGACAGGGTCATCACATCCAAGCGGATTATGGCCGGCACAACCCAGTGCGACAGGGCCATCACATCCAAGCGGATTATGGCCGGCACAACCCGATGCGACAGGGCCTGCACATCCCAGCGGAGCAGGACCTGCACAACATCAAGGCGCAGCAGGACTTTCACATCCAAATGGGATGGAGCTTGCACAACAACATCAAGGCGCAGCAGGACTTTCACATCCAAATGGGATGGAGCTTGCACAACAACATCGAGGCGCAGCAGGACTTTCACATCCAAATGGGATGGAGCTTGCACAACAAAATCAAGGCGCAGCAGGACTTTCACATCCAAATGGGATGGAGCTTGCACAACAAAATCAAGGCGCAGCAGGACCTTCACATCCAAATGGGATGGGGCTTGCACAACAACACCAAGGCGCAGCAGGATCTTCACATCCCAGCGGGACAGGGCCTGAGCAGTGGCACGCATCGGTGGCGCAACCCGGCGTACCCAGCGGGTACCCGGCGCTACCACCCCTTCACAACAATGGGGAGTCAACGTGGATGCAGCCTGGAGAACCTGCTGGCCCTGTACCGCCCGTGCCTCCGCTCAACCCGAGGCAACGCGATGCCGTGCATGGAGAACCTGCTGGACCTGTACCTCTGCTGGACCAGAGGTACGCATCGGTGGCGCAACCCGGCGTACCCAGCGGGTACCCGGCGCTACCACCCCTTCGCCACAATGGGAGCTCAACCTGGATGCAGCCCGGACCTGCTGGCCCTGTACCGCCCGTGCCTCCGCTCAACCCGAGGCAACGCGATGCCGTGCATGGAGAACCTGCTGGACCTGTACCTCTGCTGGACCAGAGGTACGCATCGGTGGCGCAACCCGGCGTACCCAGCGGGTACCCGGCGCTACCACCCCTTCGCCACAATGGGGGCTTAACCTGGATGCAGCCCGGACCTGCTGGCCCTGTACCGCCCGTGCCTCCGCTTAACCCGAGGCAACGCGATGCCGTGCATGGAGAACCTGCTGGACCTGTACCTCTGGTGGACCAGAGGTACGCATCGGTGGCGCAACCCGGCGTACCCAGCGGGTACCCGGCGCTACCACCCCTTCACAACAATGGGGGCTCAACCTGGATGCAGCCCAAACCTGCTGGCCCTGTACCGCCCGTGCCTCCGCTCAACCCGAGGCAACGCGATGCCGTGCATGGAGAACCTGCTGGACCTGTACCTCTGGTGGACCAGAGGTACGCATCGGTGGCGCAACCCGGCGTACCCAGCGGGTACCCGGCGCTACCACCCCTTCACAACAATGGGGGCTCAACCTGGATGCAGCCCGAACCTGCTGGCCCTGTACCGCCCGTGCCTCCGCTCAACCCGAGGCAACGCGATGCCGTGCATGGAGAACCTGTCGGGCCGGTACCTCTGGAAGGCCAGAGGTACGCATCACCAGAAGCAGCAACAGAAGCCCCTGCCCAACCTTGTGCTATCCTGAAGTCAACCGGCACCTCAGATTCGGACCAAGAAACTTGGCGGCTTCAAGGATTTCCAAAATGGACACAAGATGGTCCCTCCAGCCCCGTGCCGCCCGTGCCTCCGCTCAAACCGAGGTACCGAGGAGCCGTACGCGAAGAGCTTGTTGGACCTGTGCCTCTGGTGGACCAGAGGTACGCATCATCAACGCAACCCGGCCCAGCGGGCCCGGTGCCACTGCCCTCTCACTACAATGGGGGCTCAACCTGGATGCTGCCCGGACCTGCTGGCCCTGTACCGCCCGTGCCTCTGCTCAACCTGAGGCAACGCGATGCCGTGCATGGAGAACCTGTCGGACCGGTACCTCTGGAAGGCCAGAGGTACGCATCGCCGGAAACAGCAGCTGCAGCGCCTTCCCAACCTGGTGCAATCCTGGAGTCAACTGGCCACACAGATCCGGGCCAAGAAGAAACTTGGCGACTCCAAGGATTTTTCAAACGGATGCAGCCTGGACCTACCGGCCCCGTACCGCCCGTACCTCCGCCCAAACCGAGGTACCGAGATGCTGTACGCGAAGAGCCTGTTGGACCTGTACCTCTGGTGGACCAGAGGTACGCACCACCAGCAGCAGCAGAGCCTGCCCAAGCTGGTGCTGTCCTGGAGCCAACCGAACACACAGACCCGGACCAAGAAGAACCTTGGCGACTCCAGGGAAAATGCATGCAGCCTGGACCTTCTAGCCCCGCACCGCCCGTAACTCGGCTGAAACTGAAGTACCGAGAAGCCGTGCGCGAAGAGCTTGTTGGACCTGTACCTCTGATGGACCCGAGGTACGCATCATCGGCGCAGCCAGCGCCAGGAGGCCCTACGTCACTGGCCCCTTACTACAACCAGTGGGACCCAACCACGATGCCGCTTGGACCTTCTGGACCCGGGCCGCCCTCACCTCTGCTTCATCAGAGGTTGCCAGCCGATCAGCAGAGAGCACCTGCCGGATTCACACAGCTGCCGGAGCATATGGATGACCAACCGCATTCCGCTGCGAAGCCGAGCCCGCCCTGCCCCAGCAGTACCACTGTCAGAGACGTGGCACTCCTCACCAGCGCAGCGAAGACGAGCCCGCCCCGCCCCTGCAGCATCACTGTGACACCAGTGGTGCTCCTTACCAGCGCAGCGAAGACGAGCGCGCCCTGCCCCAGCAGTGCCACTGTCAGAGACGTGGCACTCCTCACCGGCGCAGCGAAGACGAGCCCGCCCTGCCCCTGCAGCATCACTGTCACACCGGTGGTGCTCCTTACCAGCGCAACCAAGACGAGCCCGCCCTGCCCCAGCAGTGCCACTGTCAGAGACGTGGTACTCCTCACCGGCGCAGCGAAGACGAGCCCGCCCCGCCCCTGCAGCATCACTGTGACACCAGTGGTGCTCCTTACCAGCGCAGCGAAGCCGAGCCCGCCCTGCCCCTGCCGTGCCACTGTCAGAGACGTGGCACTCCTCACCGGCGCAGCGAAGACGAGCCCGCCCCGCCCCTGCAGCATCACTGTGACACCAGTGGTGCTCCTTACCAGCGCAGCGAAGCCGAGCCCGCCCTGCCCCTGTCGTGCCACTGTCAGAGACGTGGCACTCCTCACCGGCGCAGAGAAGACGAGCCTGCCCTGCCCCAGCAGTGCCACTGTCAAAGAAGTGGTGCTCTCCATCGGCGCAGCAAGGACGAGCCCACCCTGCCCCAGCAGTGCCACTGTTAAGGAGGTGGCGCTCCTCACACGGGGGGAGTCCTTCAACCCTATCAAAAACGATCATTTACTGGTTGTCATGGACCCCGCGATGCCCCACATAAGACGACAACGCGACCAAGTCCTTGACGCTACCCCTGCTGAAGATGGCCAACAAAGGACCGCCGGGACCCAGACGAGAACCAGAGTCTACATTCGACCTGCCGAGAAGCTCGCTGAGATCCTGCCAACCCGCCTACCGACGCAGCTTCACCGACTCGTCCTTCGTAAACACGTCGAGATGATTAGTGCAGCAAGCTACACGAGGGGAGTGTAACCGACGTGTTCATACCCTCGAAATCTTTTTCATCAATGTTCATCGTTGGCCCGGTCCTCTGCAGTTTTGTGGTCATTTCTTGGAAATTAGTAAAAAATGACCTGGCCACAAAATGCAAAAATACCGTGCCGCCAGCGATAATGTTGATGAAAAGGATTTCTCTTGTCAAATTTCTTGTCAAATTTTGATTCTTGTATATTTTTATGCTATAACTTAATTAAATAAAATATTTTACGGCTTTCATTACTATGTACAATGCCCCCGGTGCAACCCAATAAATGCTTGTGTGCCAGGTTGCCACCGGGAGACATTCTAAACTGTTATCTACAAATTTTATTATTATTGGCGGCCCCAACAAGGGCCAATATTTCTGGTTCTAAAGATAGGCAAAAACTCCTTTGCCTCCCTTTCCGCTAAGCAAGCAGATCGCTTTGCCGCTTTGGCAAGAAGACTGCTGCTTTTCCTCATTTGCATTAAAATTGTTATTATTTAGCCCACGAAGCCCACACGAGGCCCACGAAGGCAAATATGAAGACCACAAAGCCCACGAAGGCAAACGTTGCGACTCACAAGAGGCCAACCATTAACAATGTACATTTCCCCAGTGCAACAAATAAACGATTACTTTCAGGTTGCCACTGGGGAGATTGTAAACTCATTATTTTTACCTTTTTAATTTTTATGTTGTACTATTAATTTTCTACTTTCAATTTAAAAAGTCTGTGAGCCTTGCAGGACAATGAAATAATCAGTTTTCATTGTAGGACCTGCAAGGCCTCCAGGAAAACATAAAAACTTTGCCTCTAGGTAAAAACCTAGAGAAGATATAGACACATTTTGTTCTTGTCAAAGACTTTGAAAATTTCGCAGATGAAATTTTCACATTTTTCTCATTTTAAAAATCCCGGGACCTCGTGGGATATTGAAATAAACAGATTTCGATAGAGTATCTCACGGGGAACCGGGGAAAAATAATACAATTGCATTTCATTATGAAATCAATTAATCATAATCATATAACCTAAATTTAAAATCAAAAAATCTCAAAATGCTTCAAATTTCACCAAACAAAAATTCTTCTTATACATTGTACCTTTCTTTATTTGTTTTCAATTATAAATGTATGTATTTCGCAGTAGTTCAGGCTACAAAATCCTGCAAAGTTGTAAATTTAAGCGAGCGCTTTTCGAACTTCAACAGGCAAAATAGATAATGAGCATTTCGCTGCCCATTATATACTAGTGGTGGCGCGGAATGATTCCCCCCACCACTTTTCTGTGGTTTTGTCCGGCCCCAAATCGGGTTCACCGAATTGAATAAATACTGCGACCTTTTTGAAAATAAATCAGTTCAACTTTTTACTCGACAAAGTGTTTTATTAAATACTTCCTCTGGAAAACCTCTCTCCGACTGCCTCCTGCTGAAGCTCTGCCTGATTACCAAGCCTGGTGCCTACCTTCTCCAGACTAGCCGGCCCCACTCGAGGACACCGCAAGGCGCCAGGTTCAGGCAGCGACCAGGACATCCAGAGCCGCCATCACCAAGCTCTGGGTGCAGGGAGGCAGATCCAGGGTTGCCACCCTCAACAATTCAGGGTTACCACCCTCATAATTTGGAAGACATCCGGACCATCGTGCACGAGACGCCGGTGCCCTCTTACAGTCTTGTAGGGACAACAACACGTCCGCTACAAGTGATTGCGCAGCTCCGGCTGAGGGCCCTTGAAGGGGCCGTTGCGCAGCTCCGGCTGAGGGCCCTTGAAGGGGCCGCCAATAATAATAAAATTTGTAGATAACAGTTTAGAATGTCTCCCGGTGGCAACCTGGCACACAAGCATTTATTGGGTTGCACCGGGGGCATTGTACATATTATACATTAGTTATATATAGTTACATTGTACATTAGTTATACTTAAAAAATGTGTTATAATTTACACACCTCACTTAATTTTATGCTACGCCAGGTGGTTCGTTTAAAGACAAAATTCCCGATTCTGTGCAGAAAAATCCCACAATGGACTGCGCTGCAAATCTTTACCTTACTTTAGTTTTAACTTTACTTTTCTGTGCAGGGTCAGGTTATTTCAATGTGTGATTTTGGTGGTACGACTGCTTTCGTAGTTTATTCAAAGCATTCTCGAACCCTCCTCGTACAAAAATATGGTCATGTGATTTGCTTTCAGCTCATCGGATGATTTTGACCCAGATTTCGTAATGCAAGTCTATTAATTTGGACGTCCACAGTTCTCTCTCTTCAGAGGCAAATTTTATGTGAGTATGTAAGTCATTCTGTTGTCTCTCTTGTAACGCAGATCATAATTAATTAGTAGCTGACGTCCACCCAGCGTTTGTTAATGTAATTTCGAGTATTTCTTACACTCAAATACTATTAGTTCTGTGAGGGACTTCTCAATAACTTTAGGTTCTTGATATCAAATTGGTTTATCATGAGTTTACGTATTTACGGTAATAATGCTGCTAGTCACATGACCTGTCAGTAACCTGCCAGAGCCAGTCTCGGTGGCAGGTGCCTACTCGTCAGTAATCGATAGAAGCACTTTCCCTGCTGGCATCTGACCGCATCACTTAGAAACCTTTTCAATACATTAGAGTTAATTAATGGAATGGTATATACTTTTGAGGTTGTAAATTCTATTGTAGCTAAAAACTGAGTGTAGTTTTAAAAATCAGGTGTTCAATTAATTAATAATTCCTTAACAAAATTCAAACAAGATATAAAGAAATGGATTGTAAGTAATGGACGCCACACCACTATAAACATCTGTAAAATAAATCACACGTATGCAGAAATAACAGTTTACATACGACCTAACCCATATACAATTTACTACTTTACTTCATCATTTCATACATTTATAAGATAAATATTGGTAAATGCCAGATTATTAGTTTTTACAAAGGTAAAAATCCTTTTAACTTTTCTTATGATATGAGTGGTGTTAATCTTCCTCGTGTATCGCAGATTCGTGATCTTGGTGTTATATTCCACGAGAGTCTACAGTTCAATGTACACATCGATGAAATAACAAGCGACGCAATGAGAATACTAGGTTTTATCTTGAGAATGGGGGCAAATTTTAAAAGTATGTTAACATTAAAACATCTGTATTGCTCACTAGTACGAAGCAGATTAGAATACAATTCCTCTGTATGGTCACCATACTACAATGTTCATTCTCAATCATTGGAAAAGGTACAAAACAAATTTCTTCGGTACATCAATTTTAAAATGAAAATTTCAATCGAATATATAAATTATAATTACTTACGCGCTGAAACCATACTTCTTAAATTATCAGATAGAAGAGTGTTAATTGATTTATTATTTTTATACAAAATTATAAAAATTTTAATTGACATCCCTAATTTGTTGGAACTAATTTGCATTAGCATACCTGCTAGACAAACTCGTAGTAAAGATATTTTTAAATGCAACAATAAACTCAACACTAATTACTCCATATACTCACCAATTCCAAGAATCCATAACCTTGCGAATAAATACTGCAAATCTATAGATATATTTAATGTTGACAGTTTTGAATGAAAAATCAACTAATCTCGATTCTATCTGCTAATAATTAACTTTTATTATTTTTTTGTTTTTCTCATAAAATATTTTCTCATCTAAACCTCATCAGTAAAATGTATACTTGCTTTATAATATTTTTGCAGTTCTATTTACACTTTGTTCTATGTCAGGTCTTATTATTATTATTAATAATAAATATGTATAAATATTTAAAGCTGAATTGTTTTAGTTTTTTGTAAGTACAGCTGGTACTATTTCATTTCATTTCTTTTTTATGTTGTAATATTCTTTACCTAACGAGTCGATTGCATTCATATTTATTCTGTTTTATTGTTTATGTAATACATGTAATTAATATTGTTAATTATATATTTGCTTCTTTTCTTGTAAAAGCCCATTAGGGCGTTAATAAACTATAAATAAATAATTTCTTTAAAATATTTACCTACACTTCCAATCATCTTTCTGTTTTAATTGTATTCAAATTAATATGTATTTAAACTTAAATATTCTTGTAACTCTGATATTCATTTATGTACTTCTACGCCTGTCTCGACACGGGTATATCCTAGTGAGACAGGCATCGAAAAACCCAATGTGAATATACTTTATTTTGATAAATAAATAAATTAAATTTACGTAGAGTGCTTTTACAAAGAATTAAATGAAGCCCTACAAATAATATCGCCCAAGTACCTACATCTCATACGTTGATTTCCACGAAAAGTGATGGTTATTTGTTATTCTTGTTCAGAATAGATATGTATTTATTACCCTGAGTAGATAGTGCGTGGAGGGTTGCCTACAATATCTGAGGCTTCAGTGGAATTGAAACAATTCAAACTTGATTAAAACGACCGACATTGTTATCGAGAATGATACGACTTGAAATTCACTGAACCAAAACTTGAGCTTTTGACATTAAAATTGAATAATCGTTTATTATTGATGTAGATTTCACAAGACTTGCTTTTGGTACACTAAAAATAGCGCTGTTAGTGCCAGCACTAACTTGCCAATAGTTTAATATCTTAAATAATAATAAAAATCAACCAGTACCAAAAAAAAAAGGTTTTAACTACAATAAATATTTTCTCATGACTTTTAAATTTTAATTACTTTTTTTTAGTTTTACTGAGTTTTGAACTTTCCTACCCAGTGTTCGGAATCAACCGTGCTACCAACTTCATTTTCAAATGTATTTTAAAACTTAAAAAAAATGACACATGATTTTTCAAATCGCAACTTAGTTAAGGCCAATATTTATTTCGCATATTAAGTATCGTTAGTATGTCATCAAATTTCAGAGAATCGCATATATATATATGCCTCATGGCCTCCTGTGTGGAGCTCATGTAAAAAAATAAATATATATATATACATATATATATATATATATATATATATTTATTTTTTTACATGAGCTCCACACAGGAGGCCATGAGGAACATAATTTCCCTCAGGGCCTATGTCATCTTTATGCTCACCTATAATGCTGTGTGGAGGGTTTTTTTAAGGAAAGGAAGGAGAGGGGAGTTCTGGAAAGGAAAAGGGTGTAAGGGGTGGGTAGGAATCTTGGGTTCAGTATGTCCTGGTCGTCCGCCTCCAAGACCTAGACAAACCTCACCCCATGAACCCGGGCACCCCTGCTAAATCACCAAACGTAGCGAACCACTTGGGGTGACCTATGGCAGAGGTGTTGGTTATCCAATAAAGGTTTCCGGGGCGACGGTACCCATTCCCGCCTCCCAAATTAAAAATATATGCCCTCGTGTGTGTGAGTGATTGCTACCAAAAGTTGATAGAATGCAATACCATCGACAGCGAGTCTATTTTAGTCCAGAGGGTCTTTGTCATTTTTAGGGATTCAATGTGGATGATCTTTGAAGATTCAATCAATCAATTAAGTGTTTCATTCATTGAATCGATGAATGAAACACTAGTATATATTGAATTATTTGGCGGGTATTAGATAAGCCGCCATAGCTCAGTGGTGAGACCACCTGACCGGCGATCAGAAGGAAACGGGTTCAAGTCCCGTTGGAGTTATGTATCTTTTCTTGAAAGATTTTTTCGATGTAGATGAATGTTTCAGGCTGATAGTTATTGCTTATAATAATTATTTTAATTTTATTTTTTTTTTATATTTGTCGTAGTTTACTTCCGATCGTATATCAAGGGGTAATTTATTAAATAATTTTATACCCTTAAATATATAGTGATGCTGTGCTGTCGTGGTTCGTACTAGTGGCACGGTTAGTCCTCCAACAGATATTATACTTTTGCTAATATTTGATTGTAGTAAATTATTTTTATTAAAGAAATCTTTATGTAATTGTAGTAGTGCAATTTTGTCATAAATTTTTGTAAGTGGGGGAACCAGGAAATCTTTGAAAACATTTATTGTTGGGTAGTAATGGGGCTTTTTGAAGATGATTTTTATTAATATTTTTAAATTGTTTCCAATGGAAGTAGGGATGATTTATAAGCACCCCTGCAAGCCACGGTTCCATATTGTAGTACAGAGTGCGCAAGTGCATAATAAATATCTTTAAGTAATTTTAATGATACAGTATTTCTTAGTCTAAAAAATATAAAGATCAGTTTTCTCATTCTGTCTACTGTGGATATTTATTACTGAAAACTAAATAATAACCATGGAAACTTTCGCCATTTTTGTATGAGTGATGGACAGAATGCTCAATATGTATTTATTTATTTTTTCAGGTTCTCAATAAAACAGTTATACACCAAATTATTATGGAGAAGATTACAAAATATAAGAGAAAAAAAGGCCAAGGGGGCAGTTTCGCTATGTTGCGACATATGTCAAAAGATAGTTACTGAACTCTCTATAGGTAACATTGAAGATGTCAATGCTCAACGCAGAATCGTTAAGTAGTTGAATTGCTATGTTTAATGGGGCTTTCTGAAAGGAAGAAGTTCTCGCTTTTGGAGCATAAAAAAGTGTGTGGGATCTCCCACGAGTATACGCGTTAGGGACATATAGGTTAATGTCCTTCAACATAGGTGGATTCAGTACAGTACCGGAGATCAGCTTAAAAAAATGTTTCCCCAAAAATATTTTTCGGCGGGCTTCCAAGGTATTAAGATCGAGCATTCCTGTTAAGAACAACGATGGATACAGAAATGGGTAGTATGTGTATTCCCTCATATACAGGTAACGCATAAACCTTTTTTGTACTTTTTCTATTTCTAGGATATGGTTTTGTTCAGAGGGAACCCAAATAATGGAGCTGTATTCCAGGATGCTGCGGACAAGTGTTTCATATGTTCTTCGTATTGCAATTCCATTAGTAAATGATCTCGCATTACGAAGAACAAATCCGAGCATTTTGTTGGCGTAGCAGACAATGTCTGATATGTGAGATTTGAAAGAGAGATTTGCTTCAAAAATCACGCCAAGGTCTCGAATCTCGTTTTTGCGTGTTAGTATAATTTTATTAATATGGTTTGGGAATAAAAATGTGTCTTGTGATCTTGTAAATGTGACGACACTGCATTTCTGGATGCTGAATGGTAAATTATTCAGTTCCGACCATTTGACAAGAGAATCAAGATCTTTCTGCAGAAGAATGGAATCTATATGACTTTTAATAGCTCTGAAACGTTTAAAGTCGTCAGCGAAGAGGAGATATTTTGAGCGGTTAATGGGCTTGCCTATATCATTAATGAATAAAAGAAAGAAGAGGGGTCCTAGATTCGATCCCTGGGGAATCCCGGAGTTAGTTTTGTATTCGTGAGAAAACTGGTGTCCGTAACTGACATACTGACGACGATTGAGTAAATAGCTAACTACGAAAGCGAGACAATCCTGAGAGAATCCGAGGTCACTTATTTTTTTTAATAAAATATCATGGTCGACTTTGTCAAATGCTTATTCGAAGTCTGTATAAATCAGATCGACATGTACAAAATTTTCAAACGAATTATATATATAGGTGATGAGATTCATTAGGTTTGTTGAGGGTGATAGAGTGGGACGAAATCCATGCTGATTTTCGATAAGTGTATGTTTTGTTTGATTATATATTTGTGAGTAAATTATAGTTTCTAAAAGTTTTGCGGGTGCTGATAAGACAGCTACAGGTCTGTAATTATCGATTGCCGACTTTTTGCCTTTTTTGTGTATAGGTGTAACTTTCGTTAGTTTCCACATTTCTGGAAAGATATTATTACGAAGTGAAAGGTTAAAAATGTGCTTTAGAGGTTGAATTAAATAATTTGAGTATCTTTTGAGTATAATTGGTGGTATAAAATCTGGGCCGACGGAGAATTTTGGTTTTAGCTTGTGGAAAGCGGCAACAATATCATCATCGTTAATTTCGTGAATTTGTACAGGTAAAGCATTGTTTGATGAAGAAGCTATAGAGGAAATGTCAAGTTTGGGAACAGTGTCGCTGTATACTGACTGAAAATAATTTGCGAAACCTTCTGCGATTTCAGAATATCCATTGTATTGATTTTCATTAAAATTCATGTGATTAAGTTTATCACAGTCGCGACGTTTATCGTTCGTGTAAGACCAAAATCGAGTGGGGTCTGTTATAATACTATTCTCTGCCTCACGTGTAAATTCAGTATAGGCCTGACCAATTAAATGTTTGATCAATTTTCGAGATTTTTTAAAAATTGTTAGGGCATGTTCGGATTTAGTTTTTTCCAAAGATGGTGCATTTTATTTTTCTTTCGTATATGATGAATGATCTCTCCAATAAACCATTTTGGATATTGTTTATCATCTCTAAGCATTCATGTGGATCTTTTTTTTAACATAAGTCGAAAATATTATTGAGCTGCTTATAGAACATTTCAACAGCCAAGTTTACATCGAGATTTTTTTATTTTTTTGAATCGGTATGCCATGTCCTTTTCTTAACGATTTTGTTTAGTCATTGGGTCACCTATGGCATAAAATAAATTGAGATTATTCGAGTATTTTTATGAGAAGTCTCAAATTTAAATGACTAGAAATCTGATTGTGCCATTTGCTTTCACGCTGTTAGTAAGAGCCATTACAGAATGAAATCAAATATTCATTTAAATTTGATATCCCTAAAAAAACATTCTAAAGAAAATAAATTGATCGAGTTTTTTGTAGATTTATCGGTAACCTGATATAAGTTTTACAGAAAACAAATATCCTTTAATTGGTTTCTTTAAATAGAGACCGAAAAATGGAATTCAATGGAATAATAAATTACGATCTTCAAAGCTCCACGATGCTGATAAAACATTAATTCAATTAATAATATTTATTTCGATTTATTTAGGAACAGATCTGTAAGAATTATTTACTAGGTAATTCATAATATTTAGTAACCGTTTTTCTTTAATATATTAATGTATTGCCACGGCATGGCATTCCGAATTTCTACCGTTTTATAACATACTAGCAGACCCGGCCACACGGTGCTGTGGCTAACGAAACACAACGCCATTACCCAACCTTTATAAAATCCACACCACCCGCTTGCCAGCTGCCCGCTGCCCGCTGCCTGAATTGAATATTTGAATTTATCGGCTTTTATCTACTATAATGAGCATGTATTATAAATATAAACCTTCCTCTTGAATCACTCTATCTATTGGTGAAAACCGCATGAAAATCCATTGGGTAGTTTGAAAGATCTATGAGCACATACATTTTGAGCGACTTCGTTTTATACTATGTAATGATTTCTCTTCAACATTTAAAAAAAGGATGTTATTTTTTAGGATAATACGAGTATCTATACATTTGCGACTCCGAAATAGTAATTATATGAAAGTCCATTGATAGAAAAAAATCCCAAAGTATGCTCCGAAAATTATTATTGGATACGCGCCATAAATATATTTAAATCCATTTGAGCACTAATTTCTTTTAAATTAATAATTTATGCTATGGGACCATGAGGGCGCCATCTATGGTTTTTGTATTACATTGAATTTACCTATGTGACATTGAAATTCAGTATATTCATGCATTTTCTTACCTCTGTAAAGCAGGCAATTACTTCCGACGTGAGTGTTAGTGAATGCCAAGAGATGTCACTCCTAGTCAGTCATTATCAAATAATTCACCCAATAATTGAATTATTGTTGTACCTAAGATTTTGGCACGTATTATTAAAATGCAAATTTATATTCATTGTTGAAACTTCCTTGCTGTGCAAAACATCTGTTGAGATTATGCAATACCGCCTTGGCAGAAATCGATATTTAGAATGAAAACTAGTGTCGTTTTGTGCTGGACATCGTACAAGAGCTACATTCTCCGAGTGAGTATTGTTCTGTTTTCACTTAGGATTTTGGAATTGCTGTGTAGACTGTTTTGTGTCACATAGGGAAGATTTCAACTTTCCTTAATTTACATAGGGTAGTCATTCCCTCGTGTCAGGGGCTATTTACACGCCCCTACAATTATAAATACGTTTTTTGTTGTTATTCAACAAGTTTTATACGTAATATAAATTACATTGTTTCTTTAAATGCTATTTAAGACATCTCCCACGAGATTTTTGCTCTATTTTAAACAAGTCGTATTTTATTAAACATTTTCACAATTTTGGCTTATTTTTTTTTCTGAGGAAAATGATTTCCCTCAGAGCCTATGTCATCCTTGGGGATGCTGTGTGGAGGGTTTTTTTAAGGAAGGGAAGGAGAGGAGAGCTCTGGGAAGGAAAATGATTTAATGAGTGGGTAGGAATCTGGGGTTCAGTGTGTCCTAGTCATCCGCCTCCAAGACCTAGACAAACCTCACCCCATGAATCTGGGCACCACTGCTAAATCACCAAACGTGCGAACCACTTGGGGTGACCTTTGGCAGAGGTGTTGGTTATCCAATAAAGGTTTCCGGGGAGGTGGTACCCATACCCAACTCCCAAATTGGAGCTGAAATGATTAAGAGAAAAATTGACCTAGCATTGACATCGAAACCACGATCAGGTATTCAAATTCAACTGTCACTCGGTATTTGTATAACGTTATAATTAAACTTCTGCACTTTTGGTATTATTTCTTCTTACATGAAGACCAGCAAACTTTTTTAGACTTAACTATATTAAAAATATATTATTAAAAAACATCAATAGTCCCTTTTTATAGCTAAAACACGTTTTATATCTCGTAGCATTAAGCTTTCGCATAAAGAAGCCATAACTTATTTTACCTGCGTAAAAATTTCAGCTTCTGTAATATCTTTGTTCGTACTGAAAAGTATTACCTTTAAGTTCAGGGAGAAGTTGAGGTTTATGACTTAAAATGTTAATAAGTTTAATGTAGCCTCGTACAGAATCTCATTAAAGGTATACCATTAATTTTTAATGAGCTAGACGTGCTAGGCACCCGCTTTTCTAATTTGAAATTCAATATAATATTCTACAAATTCTTACTACCCGGTTTTATCCAGAGATATTGACCAATTCCGTCACCTATGGTCAGTTATCAATATTTACGATCACGGTCTACAATAAGGAACTCCAGTCCAATATTTTTTTTTTTTGAGAGTAAGTTTTAACAGTTAAAATAATTGTCAAAGTTTTACTTTTCAAGATCCCCCGAAAACCATGGTATGTGTAGTGAATCGTGTGACGTCATCACTCCGGAAAAGTTACTATAAGATCGGCTATTATTAAAGTTACTATAAGCTATTCAAAGTTACTATATTTTACTACTATTTAAAGTTACTATAAGCTATTCAACTGGCGCCATTTTGAAATTCAGAGTTCGAAGTATTTTCCCTAGAGTAGCATTACAATTTTTTTGGGCAGTAGTTTTTGAATATTTTCAAAAATAGAGATAAACTAATAAGAGATACCTTTATTTTTTTAACTGAATCATTTAGGCCTAAATAATGTTTCAATAAACACAACAACTAAATCTCTATAAACAGTATGTAAATAAACGAATAAGATGAAACGTTGTTAATAAGATGGCCTGTGTCATACCTCTATTCCCATACAATGACTTTACGGTGATCAGTGACGTCACCACTAAACATTTCAATAATATCAACTTGACGGCGCGTTTCTACGACCCGATTAAAAATGGACTTTTAAATATTTTCTTAAAAACTCTGCGTTTAATATTATTAAATAAAACTTATATATTCAAAATCAGCGTTTATTTGTCTATAATCTATATGAACATATTTTTTAAAAGTCATAATATTTTTCACTGGAGTTTCTTATTAGCAAGAGATTTCTGACCCACGATTCATAAATTTTATCCCGGAGTCATAGTATCAAATAAGTTGCGGTTAACTGTCAATATAAGCATTTATTTCAATAATGTCGTTCGTTATGCAAAATTACTGACTTATTATTTATTAATGAATGGAGTTCATCTCACGAAGCTTTTAGAATTGATATAAATATATGCGATCCATAGATTTAAATTATTCAAGACACGTCTGATCTTTGAGAAACTAAACTTGTTGAAATAGTCTGAATAAGTAATTAATTCCCGTTTAGTGTCAAAAAGTAAGTAGGGACTGCCGATGTATATTTAGCTTAGTAGTTTAATTCAACATTGTCAATTCATTAATATTTTTACGTAATCGTTTGGAGATTATGGGACTCAGCTGAAACAGGTTGACAGGTTCAATTATCTTGGGGTCGAATTCTCCATCGATGGTCGGCAAGACGGAGAAATTGATAGAAGAATAAGTGCGGCAAGCAGTTTATTGTGTCCTCTCTACAGCTCACTGATAAAAAAATTCGAGCTCAGCATCAAGACAAAGATGGCAGTGTTTAAACAGAATACCGCCCGATGCTCACTTACGGTCACCAGACATGGATGCTAAATGAACGAACACGCTCTAGAGCCCATGCTGCCGAAATGAGGTACTTGAGAGGAGTGGCAGGGGTTATGAAATGGGATCATATAAGAAACTCAACGATCCGAGATGATCTAAACATTGAACCACCGCTACTCTTCATAGAAAAATCGCAACTGAGGTGGCTTGGGCATGTAATAAGAATGTCTGATGACTGAATACCGAGGAAGATACTGAGTGCGATTCCAGAGGGTAGACGTCCAGTGGGCCGCCCCTCACACAGTTGGGCGAGGCAACTCCAGAAACTGTATGAGGAGAGGATGGGTCTACCATGGACGGAGGCCGAACAATCAGCACAAGGCAGGGACGTGTGGAGGAGCCTTGTCGATGCAATGGGTCCCCGACCCGACTAGAACAAGGGGAAGAAGGTGATGATGATGAATCGTTTGGAGTTTGACGATTCAGAACAGGAACTCATAGAAAACACCTACAGTATTGCCAGCGTATATTGATTTCCTATTTATTTACTGCCAATATCTGTTCGGCTGTCAATGGTAAAACCGTGCAACGGACATCGATATAAAATCATGAAAAGTTACGCCTATCCATCCGATATTGTAGAGCTCCTGAGATTCCACGCTTTGATGATTTTATAACCGATTGAACATTTTAAAAAAATATGCGTCTTTTCTTTATCATCATTTAAATCTGCTAAACTTCATTTGAAGTTTTTCATCGTGTGCATTGGCCATAATTTATATAATAACGTTGTAAATTTTCAAAAGATACACTTGTATAATAATGAAGACGAAGTTAATAGTTAGATGTTGATCAACAGATTAACAGATATAAAATTAACAGATCGATAGGTTAAATTAAAAATATAATAGCAGAGTATTAAATAACAAACAAACAGTACAATTGAACAGTCATGTCAATAGTTCAATAGATATAAATTGTTAATAATAAAAGTATAGGGTGAATTCCAATCAACAGTACAGGGGCTTCAATAGGCCATCAATACAAATCACATGTATCTAATAGCCATTTCCTTAGATTGTATTTGACTTAAGTAGTATAAATGGTGTTATTTTTAATTTTTTATTTAATATTTTTGGTTCAATAAGGGTTTTTTATTGTTATCAAGTTTAATTTCAGTACCTTAAAGAATAAACCACACATAGCTACAGACTTAGCTATGGACTTACGTAATTTATCCTTAAGGGTAGAGATTTGTAGAACACCACTTTATTTATTTTCTTTTATATATTAAAAGATATTATTATTCAATTTATTTGTAGAAACTGTTGATTTATAAACAACTTCCACTGTTAAATTATTATTACATGTTACAGCTGTTTCGCCTCCTGGAGACAGAAAGTTTGATAATGTATATTATTGAATAAAATATTCTGAATATAGTTTAGAGTTCTTTCAGGGTATTGGTTGATACATTTCGGATCCGGCAATCCTTCGTTTCATCATAACACCTGGGTTCATACTAGTTTATTTTAAAATTTGATTCAGTTTTTTTAAATCTCTGTCGCAATTCACAATCTTCGGCAAGATTTTCTTCTGGATTTTGGTAAATAACTTTTATTAGACTGCTTGTAAATTAATGTGTGTGCGTTTATACTTGTCACCGATTAAAAAGTATGCGATTTAAAAAAACGGTTAGCTTTGTTATCGACGTGGTTTAATGGTTGGAGTTAAGTAAAGCACCAGTAGTGCCAACCTTGTCAGAGTACGGTACGAGTACATATTACCAACAGAACGGCGTACACAACATAAATCTTCTTCGAAAAAAGCTTGCCGTAAAGTTCAACTAAAAACCACATTCTAAAAGTATAATTTTGTTTTAACATAAGAATGTTTACAAATATGAAACATCGTATACAGATACACTGTAACTTTGTGGACAACCCTACTGTAAAAAACGTATCATGTTATGGAAGTATTTACGTTGCAATGTAAAATTTTGACTGCACAACAACTTCACGATTTAAAATATTATGCTTATCAATGGATAATGTTTACGGAGTGTGGATTTTCTGCCGTAGCGCTAAAGAAGCGTGCGGAAATGCAGTACCTATAAATTTAATTGTGATTTATCAGTTTCAAGTCTAGCCGTCCCATATCCATTTTTATGGTGTTTCAATTTAAGTAATGTGGTTTTCACAATAGTGAACTTCTACTATCAGATGTTTCTTTGCCCAAAAGTTTGGTTCGTTTTCGTTAGTTGGATATATTATCTTTGATTGCATGGTCTGGTAACTCTATTATGCGAGTTGACGGGTATTTCATATGTTTTGTTTTGGCGAATAGAGAAGTACGGATTAACAAAAGAGTCTAAGGGGTTCGGATTCATACGAGAGTTTAAGGGGTTCGTATTGTCACAGGAATGTCAGCGTTAGTTTTGATTGGGATAGTGTGAGAGGGCTTGTTTTGTGTTTTGGCTTACTGTGGTGTCGATATTATTAACAAAATTATCAAGAGAGTTAATTTATTCATTTGGTATTTCACAATACATACCTGATATAAGTTTATAACTTAATGATTTAAATTTAAATTTCAATTTCAATTTTTTTATTTAATTTCAATTTCAATTACAATTTCAATTTCAATTTCAATTTCAATTTCAATGTCCATTTCGATTTCATTTTCAATTTCAATTTCAAATTCAATTTCAATTTCGATTTCAATTTCAATTTCAATTTCGATTTCAATTAAAATTTCAATATATTTCATTTTCAATTCATTTCAATTTCAATTTAATTTCAATTTAAATATTTATTTTAATACTAGCTGGTCCCGGCATGCGTTGCTATGCCATTTAATAAAGAAATTGTTTCTCCCTGAGTGTCCTTTTCCATTCGTCCCGTTCCCCTTCCGCCTCCCCTCCTGCTGCGTCCTCTTCCCCTCTCGCATTCCCACTCCATCACCTCCACCTTCCCTCATCCCACTCCACTCCCCCTTCTTTCCCCGTCCCGCGAACCACCTCCCGAGTTCCCCTCCCCCCTCCGAGGTCCCCCTCCCCCTTCGGCGTTCCCCTTCCACCTTCCCCGCCTTCCCTCTTTCCTTTCCCGCTCCCTCGTCCCGCCAACCCTCCTCCCGCGTTCCATATATTCAATTCCAGTACATTCAGTTTTTAAACAGCCCGCGTTCCACCTTTTACAATTTTTATTCAAATTTCCATTTTTCATGTATATTAAATTTGGTACCTAACATAGGTACCTATTTAAAATATCTAAAATTCTTGATTCGATTCAAACTATTAGGGGAGTACCTACTTTAAATACTTTTTCAACTTTTCAAAAATAGAATCCTGATTGAACAATCATTCATTGTTTTGCAAAATGTCATTCTCTAACACGCGAACTGTCAAACGTGCGATGTTTTCTGTTATTATCTAAATTTTGCGCAATTTTCTTAATTTTTCTCTCCGTAAGAACCATCCTCGAACTTCAAGGAATATTCTAAAAAAAGAATTAGCGAAATCGGTTCAGCCGCTCTCGAGATTTGCGCTTACCAACAAATTTAGCGATTCATTTTTATATTATAGAAGATAATTTTCGTTTAAATAAAGTTCAAGAGATTTGAATGCTAACTTCGGGTTTAAAAATGTATGTAGATTTTAACTATAGTATTTGTGGAAAGTTAATTATTGTTTATTATCTACCGGGAAGAATTTCTGCAGACATAGTTTTTGAAAAAAACACATTGAGTATCGAACTCAACCCATCTGACTTCTAGTCGAATCTTCTGCCAAACTATTAACTAACCAATGTGACTGTTTTTGTAAGTAAAATAATTGGTTAATAAACATTTACTAACTTTAAAAACCGACTTAACTAATTTACAATAGCCAAGCTCTTGTTTTGCCTCTTTGCTTTTGCTGTTCTAAGTTTTAAATTGGTTTTAAATCTTGACAAAATAAATTTAACAAAATGGTCGCCAACAGCTAAACTCCCAGCTGGGGCCACTTTTTTCGGTAAACTTTACCCCGGCAGGAAAATTAGCAAAAGTAAAAAAAAAAACTTAGGCCAAACTCATTTCCAAGTAAGAAGCAAGTCACTTATAAGCACAGCATTTTCAAAGTAAAAAGACTAACAACTGACTGTTACACCACTTTACCTAACAAACGCTGAGATAAAATACGAAAGGAAATGCTTCATTTAAAGATTTTTTATAGTACAAATTGAAGAACTTTGTCGTTTTAAATTATTCTGAAAGAAAAAATTTATTAGCATGAAAAATTCCACGAAGCTCTTTGTAAATAGATTTGGAAGGAAAAGTTTCAAATTTTCTTTTGTAGATGTTTTGATAATTTTTAAACTGGCATAATTTATCAAAATACAGTGAACTGAAATCTTTTAAAAGATTTTTGAGACTAAAAGTCAGAAATGTTTCGCTAATTGATATGTCTGTGTTGTACAGCAATCTAAAGATTCTTACGTATTTGCTATAACTTTTAGAATATAGAATTTCATCGAATGAGCAGGAGGTGAGATGAAAAAATAACAGAATCATGAAGTTAATAATTCTGTTAATTTTTCATTACAAAGTCGTAACTAACGTGTCTGGTAAGATGGCAGTTTCTCTGAGTTATTACAGGCCGCATGCTTTATGGTGAAAATTACCCAGATGGTACCCAACCTTAATGGGAGGTTTCATTTCAGGAGGCGGATATGGGTACCACCGGGAACAATTTGTTGGATAACCAACACCCCGAGTCACAGTCACCCCAAGTGGTTCGCTTGTTGACTTACCAGGGGTTCCCGGGTGAGGTTTGTCCAGGTTTTAGTGGCGAATGCGTTTTCCCACTTACTGCATAGTGGGCTTAAAAATACCCTCCACACGGCATCAGATTTTTTTCCTCAGTGCCTCCTGTGAGGAGCTAACGTAAAAAAGGAGAAAACAATTCTTCAGACACGTAATAGTAGATACTCGCAGTATCACCTTGGTAAAAGACCACCATCCAATATCGACACCTTGCTTTAAATAGTTTTAGCCGTGTCTAGTGACCAGCTATTAATACCCAAATACTTCCCAATCTCCCTATTTTTCATCTCCTTCCCTTTCCCATTTCCTTTAGCCTCACCGTATAGTATACTTCAATAGGATATACCGAATACCTCGCTCCGGAAAATTGGAAATAATTGGAATCTTGTATAGTATTCACAACAATGTTAAATAAAATGCAATGAAAATTTTTCTCCTACCCGTGCTTAAACATTAAAATTTTATATAGGTATACAATTCTTTTTTATGTGTCGGAGCCAGTTTCAATGCTAGTCAAGGGAAAGTTTGGAATTCAAAGTGTCTCAACTCTGAAAACTTTCTAAAACAATTGCAAGCAGAGGCAAGTTTGAGTTCGCGGAATGCATTTACCGCCATGATACAAGTTTCGGAAGTGGAAACGTTTTAGTAACATTTGCACTTTGAAATTTCAGCAGCAGATTTCTTGTACAATTATTTCATGCTGAAATTGAATCAGTCCGAACCGTTAAGTTTGAGCGAGTGCTCTTTAGTGCTTTAACGTGTGGCGTCAGTAACATCCATTAAGGTTTACAGGGTGTTGAGGAATTGACTTACGCCAGTGATTCCCGGCATTTAATTATTTGAAGTAAAAAATGTAAATGAAATTTCTGTCTTTTTTTTTCTTTTTCAATATTTCTTCCACGCTTCGTCGTTAGTTACTCGGCCGAGTAAATGCCTAATATTCTTAACTGTCCAACACTTACTGAATTTCTACGTTTTCAGTTCAACAACAAAAAAACACCGAAAATCAGCAAACACCAAAAATTTCAATAACATTTTTTTCTCCAAATAATGTCATGAATCACTGGTTAAAATAAGTCAAGTACGTCCCTATTTAACTGGAGTAAGGGTCAGCGTTCGAAACAAAGGCAGTGATGGTACGTACGTCTAGGAAAATTTCCTTAGATTTAGGGGAAAAAGAAGTTTAGAAGAAGTAATAAAGAAAAATCGTTTTTAGGAAAAAGGGGAAAGTACAAAAATCCCTTACAATTTTGAAATGTTTTTTACCACATGTGGTCAAAATAAGGAACTCCAGTGAAAAATATTATCGTTAAAATATGTTCATATACAAGGTGTCCGGAAACTCGTAGTACAAGCGGGAAACTGGAGAATCCACATCACATTTGGAGTCGATTTTGTGGTTTAACTTTTTTTGATTTGAGCTTTCGTTTTCGAGTAAATCGGGTCCGAAGTTGGAATTTTTTTGGTTAAATTTGAAAAAAATTTTCACTAGGGGGTTGATTTCAGCTGTGTAATGTCTTATAAAATGCAACGAAGGGTAAACCAGGCTCAAAATTTTTTTTAACCCTTTAGTTGCCGAAAAAATGGAAAAATAGAAAAAAAATAATATTAAAATCGAAATGCTTAGATCGAAAAAAATAAGTTTTTTGGGTTCTCTACGTGATGTAGATTCACCAGTTTCCCGCTTGTACTTCGAGTTTCCGGACACGTTGTATAACAATAAACAGCCTGATAACGCTGATTCTGAATATATACGTTTTATGTAATAATATTAAACGCAGAGTTTTTAAAAAATTATAAAAAAGTCCATTTTTAATCGGGACATAGAAACACGCCGTCAAGTTGGTATTATTAAAACGTTTAGTGGTGACTTCACTGATCACCGTAAAGTCATTGTATGGGAATAGAGGTATGACACAAGCCATCGCATTAACAACGTTTCATCTTATTCGTTTATTTACATACTGTTTATAGATATTTGGTTGTTGTGTTTATAGAAACATTATTTGGGCCTAAATAATTCAGTTTCAAAAATAAAGGTAATCTCTTATTAGTTTATCTCTATTATTGAAAATATTATTCAAAAACTACAGCACAAAAAAATTGTAATGCCACTCTAGGGAGAATACTACTCTGAATTTAAAAATGGCGCCACTTGAACAGCTGATTGCCCCAACTTATAGTAACTTTTCAGGAGTGATGACGTCACACGATTCACTACACATACGGTGGTTTTCGGGGGAACTTGAAAAATCACAACTTTGACAATTATTTTAACTATTAAAACTAACTTTAAAAAAAAATAAATATGCAGTTATTTAAGTTAGAAGGTCATTCATAAAAAAAAAAATTGGACTAGAGTTCCTTATTCTGAGGAAATAATTTTATTTGGCTTACCATCACGGGTCTACAGCGATAACTTATATATATTATGTGCTCCAAGTTACTGCACAAGTAGTTTGGGAAAAAGACAGAAAAACGATGATTTAATTTTTCATCGGTTGATAGTGAATAATCGTGTTAATTGATGAAATTATATTAAAAAAATAAAATATGTTCATATTTAACGCATCGGGGCTGCTCAGAAACGTGAGCTGTCTGTTAGATTTAGATCTCTTTACTTAAGGATCTCTTGTAAAAGGAGATGGACAGTGGAAGATTGGGTTGCAATTTCACAGGCAGGTATTGTACAACTTACCTATAATAATGTATACGTGTAAAAGCCTTCAAGGCGAGAATAATAAAATTTAAAAATTTTACCATTTCAAATAAAATTAATTGAATAGACTCCAATGCCAATTCACACCCACGAGATCAAAGAAATGAAACAAACAAAACAAAAAAAAAACAGTATTCAGTCACTTTCTCGTTTAAAAAAAATATATGTATATATTTACATTATTTTAATGGCTTTCTGTAGTCGGTTCACCAGACGTTTAATTCGCATTTTTCAACAGAGTTTACTTTCTGGTAGCAACGTAATGAAATTTCTTTCTCCGAAACGCTAGTAATATTCGTAGCATCTTCACTGAAACTTTCAGGAGAATAGCTTTTGACTTAACGAGCATTCCTTACTTTAAGACCTGCTTTAGCGATTGTGATGAGCGCACTGAACAGGTAATCCCTAGAAGAACCTGAAAGGAAACCACAATTTATACAAGACATTTACAATCTAGGCTATATATATACAGACCAATAAAACAGGAAATCTGTTCGATTCCTCGACTGGCTAAGTCCTCCATCACGATAGTAGCAACATTTTACTAGCAACGCTTACTGTGATGGTAGTATGGGCTTTTCAAACATTGTTGGGTTATGCGAAACTCGGAAATATTTGTCTTTCTTTAAAAATAAAATACAGTATTGTCCTGTCCCAGTTCCGTGAACAGCCTCGACCGCGCAGGATGAAACAATGGTACAACATTTCGATTTACAGTTCAATCGCGGAAAGTTTTGAAAACGGGATGCATGACGGCGAGGTTTACGAGAGAATTAGAAAAAAATATTAGGTCTTAAATATTACCGAGATGTATTGGAATTGTTGGAGGATGCACTAAATAACAAAAAATAAAAATAATAAAAACCGTGGATTAGTGATACTTAATGAATTATAAGTTAAAAATCCTCAGAAGTATAAAATGTGCATGAGAGAGCACTTTGATTTGCTATTGAACCTAGTTTCGCCAAAATTCAACGCGAAAATACAATAAACCCGGCAATTGCACAACAGAAACAATTGCCTCCACCGCGTTTTCCCTGCGCTGTTTGTCCGCGTCCGCGCTTGGACAATTGGTAGGATGTGGAGGTAAGACATGGTCCTGCGGCCATAGCCTGCCCGTCTGACTCTAGGACAATGTCTCGGTTCATTGTTCTGTTCTCCAAACTTTTATTCATACTACGACAATGGGTCCGGAGCTTGGACAACTTTTTTACTGAATAAAAAAAAAGATTTTTAGTAATGGAAATCTGTAACGGAAATTTGGACTTTAACCATTGTGGCTCGTGCTATGTGTGCGGTTGCACCGTCTTGTTGAAACCACATGTTCACCAAGCCCCGCTCATCTAATTCCGGTAGTAAGAAGCCGCTTATCACGGCCCTGTAGCGTTCGCCAGTAACAGTGACCGTAATCCAATGGCGTCCTCAAAAAATCACTCCTCCCGCGTGAACGCCGCACCACACAGTGGCTTTAAATGGATGTAATGGCTCTTCACTTGGATTTTCAGTGCCCCAGAAATGAAGATTTTGCTTATTGACGTAACCGCTTAAGTGGAAATGCGCCTCGTCGCTCATGATGACTTTGGACACAAAATCGCTTAAAGCGTTGAAGATAAAATTGACATAATTATTCCATGCTCTTGCGGAGTATAGCGCTCCATTGCTTGTTTGTTTGTATTCAGCAGCTGTCTAGTTCACAAATGTCAAATATGATTGACATACGACGCCATTTGCAAATTATAATATCTTCCGATAGGGTGATTAATTTTGCGCCACCTTGTACAAAGAAGTTGAATAATAATTAAGTAAATTGGGAATATTAACGCTGTGGAACAGTGTAGGTCATGGTGCTTTTAGCCTCCAATGCAGTAGAATATTTTTTTTTTATTACTGTCAATTTAACTTCCACGGCGTAGTATTTTTTTTTATTGAACACATGTTACATTTATGATTTTATAACAAAAAAAACTTCAAATATATATTTTGGTGCACCTTACTGTCCCGGAATTTGTGTAGTTGTTTTCTAACTACTATTTTTGATTCACGCTACATATTTTAAATAGAATCTGGCAAGCAATCCGATTTAATTATTCTTCTGTCGTATCCAGGTGCTTTGCAAGTCATGTCATGATTTAATATGACGATAGTTTTGCAATTGTCTTAATTGTCTGTCAAAGCCAATCAAAATAAACAAAATAATGTGATAGTTTTAAATTCAAGGATAAGTAATTTATTTTACATTAATGCATCTGTAAACCGAAAGGTTAATGTTCCTACTAATTCAGATAAAGAATTAGTTTAGAATATTAAATATTTTGCAAAAATGGTCACAATACGAGACATTTTGACAAAACGAATATTATATTAATTTATCAAAACCCGACCGCGAAGTCGACCCTTCAGTATTAAAAGTACACCTCAAGATTTTAAAATTGCGCTTGAACTCATGCAAGCTGATTTTAATAGTATTTGTTAGTGGTTACATGACCAAAGACTTTTAATAAATGTAAAATATGTAATACGACGCTGTAGCGTTGTATTAGCAATGCAGAGAAGCCGGAATGGGGCCTATACTGGTCAGGTTAAAAATCTTTACTCATAATTGTAAATTTGCTCGACAGCCGGATAATGGGTTATGATTTTTTTACGGTAGCAACACTCTGCTTCAAAGCGCGGAAAAAACGCGGTCAATTTGACACTTTGCAATGTGTTGCCAACTTCACGTTTATTCATATGTCAAAATATTATTTGATGAGATTGTTTTGTGTTTCAAGTTTTAACAATAACTAAGAATGGATAACGTCGTAAACATTAAAGCTGGCCGCATATATCAGGTTTTTCCATCCGGTTGTCTGATCAGACAATCGAATCGGATAAACACCACACATATCCGATTCGAAAACTGGATAACAAACAAATACTCTCGTATAGCGACGGGATAAGAAAATGCGCGTGCGCGCGACTTCACACCATTTATGAGTAACAATTTCACCTAGCCCATTCGTATTCTCGTGGTATTATCTTATTTTGCCATTATGAGTAAGGCCAAATATTTCATCTCGTGATTTTAATAGCGTCGATTACTGTTATTGTTCTGAGTATTTAAAAGTGATAAGTTGTTTTGGTCTTGTTATTGAGACGTGGGGAATAGATAATTTTCCATAGTTTATTAATTATGGTCATGTTAGGATTTTTGTTTTGTTTATTGATTTCTAATTATTCAAGTAAATTTAATCTAAGACCCTTTCGCTCTGTATGTTAGGGTTTAGGCTTATTGTTCTTAAGTGGAACATGATTATTCACTAAGAGATGTTCTGCGAATTTTGAAGAAGTGCTTTTATTACGATATTATAATAATAATTGTAAGATGCTAGTTAATAATAAGTTGGTGAATTAGAAGAATTATATTATTATTATTATCAATAATTATAATTACTAATAATATTGATTATTATTATTAATTATTAATTATTACATTATTGCTCATTAACTCTCCTGAACTTCTTTCGTTAATATGTTTTCATGTACCGTGTAGATCAGTTCATCACAAATTACCTTACCATTGTAACAATACAGGATCTAATGCTGAATTATATGCTGTAATAAATCGCCTGCATATACTCGGTAATAACCTTTGGGGTCGTGCATTAATCACGTGATGCTCGAAAGGGGGGGAGGGTTCGGAAAAAATCACGAAATATCACGACGGGGGGGGGGGTATAATGAGATATCACGTGTATTTATTTTTCGTGATAATATTCTGAAAATTTCAAAATTCTTTGCATTAAAAAAATACACGTGATTTCGGGTGAGAGGGGGGGGGGGTTAGTCTAAAACCTCACCATACATCACCAGGGGGGGGGGGGGGGGGTTAAAAATTTGCTAAAAAAACATCACGTGATTAATGGACGACCCCTTTATTGGATAACCAACACCTCTGCCATAGGTCACCCCAAGTGGTTTGCTACGTTTGGTGATTTAACAGGGGTGCCCGGGTTAATGGGGTGAGGTTTGTCTAGGTCTTGGAGGCGGATGACCAGGACATACTGAACCCAAGATTCCTACCCACCCCTTAAACCCTTTTCCTTCCTAGAACTCTCCTCTCCTTCCTTTCCTTAAAAAATACCCCCCCACACAGCATCATAGTTGAGCATAAAGATGACATAGGCCCTGAGGGAAATTATGTTCCTCAGGGCCTCCTCTGTGGAGCTCATGTAAAAAAAAAAAAAGTGTTATTGATGATCTGATAAATATTGAAAGATTATCAACATACAAACATGTTTGTTAGCGCTTCTCAGTTAGATTATAATCTAATATACTTTAAACGTTTATATTCTTCATCACTGTTTATTTCTGGAATTTTTAAATTCATTTTTATTACGTACGTTACGTAGTAATTTTTTAGTTCATAATATCTTGTATTCAATCATATATGTGAGGTTTTCTCTATTTTTACTTTATGCTGTCACTTCAATATGTGCTTTATAATTTTTTGTCACATGATTTTTTTTTCTTAACTATGTATATTCTTTATTCATTTCAAATTATTGTAATTCATAATAAATAAATAAATTATATCAATTGTTATAATATTTCTTTGAACAATCAAGCGAAAATGTTCCCACGCTTTATTACACCCGACGCGACGATGACATTGATGAAGCGGTTTCCATGATAATCAATCCGATGATTACCTATTATACTGAAGACATTGAACATTTGTTCTTACGGAAGATGAATTTTTAATGAAAAGTCGAATTTTTCTGTATTTTTTGCATAACGAATTTTTCAAAGTTATTTCTAATAGTACCATTTAATATGTATAGTTATTATAACGTGTTTAGTTAGGATTCAAAATATGTTTTTTTGTTATTTTGACGATTTTTGAAAGTTTTTTGTTATTCTGACAATTTTCAATTCGGTAATGCAGATTCAATAATCTGACTGGAGAAAAACTTTTGAAAATTTTTGTTTCTTCTCGGTAATTATGAGGTAAGTATATCTACATAAATATGTCGCTATGAGTTTTTTTGGACGCATCATTTAAGGCGCCGCAACCGGGCTCAAAAATAAGAAGATGGAGAGATGTGAAATTACGAATGTTAGAGGAGCGCGCTAATATTTAAAGCGACAAAATAGATGCGAAAATAGTGACATTTTTTAATGAAACACGACTCGTTTAAAATAGAGCAAAAATCTCGCAGGGGTTGTCTTAAACAGCATTTAAAGAAACACTGTGATTTTTTTCATACATATAACTTGTAATACAACTGAAACAAACGTGTTTATAATAATTTTTGGAGCATACTTTTCGATTTTTTTCTATTGGAGGAATTTTATATATAATTTTATAGTTTAATAGTTTTTTAATGGCTAGATATTATCTTCATTTTATATTTATACGTATATTTTTTAAGAGTTTAAGGGAGATCGGTAGAAATTCGGGTAGCGGCGGCTTAAGAGTTATGAGCAAAAGCCTAAAATAGTGAATGAGCGGAATATTTTGACGGGGGACACATTGATTATGGTGTACATATTTTATTGAGTATTTTTACGTATCGTTTCTTTCAAGCGATTCGTGGTTGATAATTAATATTGTTAACAATTATTATAAGCAATAATTATCAGCCTGAAACACTCATCCACATTGAAAAATCTTCCGAGAAAAGATACATGACGCCAACGGGACTTGAACCCGTGTCCTCTCGATTGCCGGTCGATTGCTCTTGACCACTGAGCTATGGCGGCTTATCTCATACCCGCCAAATGATTCAATATATGCTAGTGTTTCATTCAACAATTACTGCTTATTATATTTTTTCCACCTGAAAACAACCAACTTTATTTTTGCGAGAGAAACATTCTAAGTGTTAACTCCCTCGCTAGGTGGCGTCGAGTCAAGAGCAATCGACCGGCAATCGAGAGGACACGGGTTCAAGTCCCGTTGGCGTCATGTATCTTTTCTCGGAAGATTTTTCAATGTGGATGAGTGTTTCAGGCTGATAATTATTGCTTATAATAATTGTTACCCTTTGTGCTATGCATAAAAAATCTTGTCTTAAAAACGTTAGTTTTACAATTAAAAATAATAATTAATATTGTTATAAATATTTGTATTTCAAAAATTGAAAAAAGGATGAACGGAGGTAACTCCATTAATGGAAGACTGAACTAACAAAAAAATGGCGCTGACAAAAAAATGTCCAAAGAAGCGAAGCTAGCAGTCCACAATAGAGCGCTAGTACCTACCCTTGTGTCTTTGACTGTGAGGCACGGAACTGGCAGAGGAATGATGTAAGTAGACTGAATACTCTAGAAACGAAATCCCTAATGTGTGATAAAAAAACGTACGATCGTGAGAAAAATGTCGAGATTCGCAAAGAACTCGGCTGATTTAAGCGTGGTAAGATTAAGAAAGGGACGCTCAGAGGTTTGAGCATGTTGATCTGATTGAAGTAAGGAGTATTAGGAGAATATATTTAAATGGTAAAAGAAGTACTGGTCGCCGAGAAATACATGGCACGACCAAGAGAACCGGATACTTTTTTTTTTTTACCGCGAATACCGCACAAGAGTCTCAACTGCTCCCGTCTGGAGCCAGTGGGACTATGGCATCCCCAATTGGGGTATGTTGTGAGGCTGAAGGCTTTGGGGAGGGGGAAGGAGATAGGAAAGAGAAAGGTGGAGAAGTACTTGGCTATTCAGATTTGGTCATCAAACACGGCAGAAGCCATTTCAAGCAACGTTTCAATTCTGAATGGTGGTCTTACACCAGGGCGATACTGAGAGTATCTTCTACTCTGGAACGTGCCGCAAATATACTTTTTATTATTTTAAATGAATAAATTGTGAAATACACAAATTAATCAAATAAAATTTATTTGCCACGCCGGGATTCGATCCCGCGACCTTCGGAATGCGAGTCAAGCGCCTTACCGCTGCACACACTCAGAAGCCCCACGAAGTACCATCAGAAACTCTACTATTTTATTTAATTAAATGAAGACAATATTAGCGAAACTCAATCGAAATCTGGAGACAGAAAAATCAGAAAAGATATTGGCTCCGCTGGGACTCGAACCCAGAACCCTTTTCTTACATGGAAACAGCTCTACCGATTAAGCTACGGAACCCATATTAATTCGGTCACTTTTAACTGTATCATACTTCGACTAAGAACTACCAACATTATCTTCATTTACTTAACGCACATATTATTGGCTGCTATCTTTATATATGATTACAAGATTCAACTCGAACTAAATGCAATCTAGATAGTGTCTGGATAAATATTTATCCATTTTATTTGTAATACGCGACATCTATTGACTTTTTCTGCAAGTCTAGGATGAATATTTTATTATTAATTTTTTTTAAACTTTATGAGTAAAATCTCAAATTATAATATTTAATTAAATGAAGACAATATTAGCGAAACTCAATCGAAATCTGGAGACAGAAAAATCAGAAAAGATATTGGCTCCGCTGGGACTCGAACCCAGAACCCTTTTCTTACATGGAAAAATTTCCATGTAAGTCTTCATTTAATTAAATATTATAATTTGAGATTTTACTCATAAAGTTTAAAAAAAATTAATTATAAAATCTACTATTTTAATTTGAAATACGTTTTCACTAATTGCTTTTCATTTTCTTTCAGAAAAGAGGGTCATTTTCCTTGGCAGCTTTTAATCAAACAACACCAAGGTAAAACATTTTATATTTTCACTAACCAAAAGGAATTCTATCTTTTGATAATTTGGTAATTCAATGAAATCATCTTAATTTCAAAGAAACCATTTCGAATAGCAAATAGGACGCTTTGTTCACCTCAAAAGCTTTTAATTAATAATATCCTTTCGAAGTTTTTATCGTCTAGTAAATATAAGAGATATTTGTTTATGATTGAAATTAAGACTTGATATATTATTTCCATAAAATATTCCGTAAAATATCTTCGGTTGGCCTTGTTTTTTTTTTGTTTTTCACCGTTTTCCACAACAAAAAAATATTCGTATAAATTCAATAATATTCTATAATTTTTGAATGTAGCTATAACTTTGTGGTTATCCATTATAGATAAATGAAACAATTTAAATTTGTTTGAACCACTTTTATATTTGAGTAAAGCCGACCGGTTTTGGAACAACCGTTCCTTCTTCAGGGCAAACGTATGCTGATTTGACAGTTACGAAATATGTTAGCAACGGCTCCACCCCTACCATAATAATACATTGTTCCCATCCATATTTCGTAACTGTCAAATCACTATACGTTTGACCTGAAGAAGGAACGGTCGTTCCGAAACCGGTCGGCTTTACTCAAATATAAAAGTGGTTCAAACAAAGTTAAATGTTTTCATTTATCAATAAATTCTATTTCTTATGAAAGGTTGTACCAAGTGTTACACTGAAGTTAATTAAATTAATTTATTTATTTGACAAATATAATACTGTTTGCCTTAAGGCGCCGCAACCGGGTTCAAAAAGAAGAAGTTGGAGAGATATGAAATTACGAATGTTAGAGGAGTGCGCTAGTATTTAAAGCGACAAAATCGATGTGAAAATTGTGATAATGTTTAATACAACGCGACTCGCTTAAAATAGAGCAAACATCTCGCGGGGTTGGCTTAAACAGCATCTAAAGAAACACTGTGAATTTTATTATACATAATATAACTTGTAAAATAATTGAAATAAACGTGTTTATAATAATTTTGGGAGCGTACTTTGCGATTTTTTTTCAATCTCGGGAATTTTATAAAATTTGCATTTCGCCGCGGGAATGTCCAGATTTATCTTCAAGAATAACATTTTTTTTAAGAGTTTTAAAACTTAACGTGTGTTAAGTTTGTTTTGTTGCAGAAGATCTTCAATAAAGACAATATGTCTTCACCGGCGATTTCCAACTTATTTATTAACTTATGATCACATGTTACAATAATACTATTTTTCCCGACCCGACAAAACACTTAACTGGTCTTCAGACCTTAACTAGTTGATTCTAGCTGTTTTTAAGAGATTAGAAGTACGTTTTTCTAACCAAAGGAAAAAAACATTATTTATAACCAAAGGAAACCAATACAAACAATAAACAATAAAACACATGTCAGACTATGATATACAGAAATCTGCTTTATCAACAACTATGACTTCAACAGTGCAACTATCCGTTGCAAGTAGGAAATCTGCTGTAAGAGACTAGCTTGGAAATGTTACGCTAGAGGTCAGTAACCTTCGCTTTTTAAACAACGTGTTTAATGTATATATGTAAGAAATTGGTAGAAATTCGGGTAGCGGAGCCTTAATTCAATAGCTAAAACTATTTGAATTAAAAATAATTTTCTAAATTTTATGGATTTCGGAAAATTTAGATTTAACCTGCACGCCTAAAATGTTACACTTCATCTCGGAAAAACTATTTTCTATTGTATTAATTCAATTTTTGGGAGGCAACATTCCCCTTCCACCATACCCCGGGGTAGGCCATTGTTTCCGGAACTCCTTTGTTTCCCAAAGTCGTTGACATGGAAGAATCTTTCGTAATTTTTTTTTACATTATTTTCAAAATTCCTCAGTCATTTTAAAACGTCCGTCTGCGTAAATTTTATTTTGCTTAAGTTGAGTGACTAAAAAGCGTTAAGCTTATTAAATATCCTTTTACACCTCTGTCATAAAACTTTATTTCAAATGCAAAATTCTCACAACCTCATTATTTAGAGCGGAAAAGTGAAATGAAAAATTTCTGCCCCGTTTTTTTCAGCCATTTGTGTACATTCCTGCATTTCTATAAAACGGGAGCAGCGAACGCGGCAAAGGGGTATTGTGCACTTACCCATTTACGTTTTTTTTTTGAATAGCGCTTTTATGAATGAAATCCTTGTATTCGCATAAAATGGTTAGTTTAATTTTTTTAAAACCTTTTTTTTATTTCTTTTATTTAATTGTAAATGCCGTTGTCTGCATGTATTTTTATTCTTTTTTATGAAGTATTATTACCACTGTGATTTTAATCTCAGTGTGGTTAATAACTAAGACGCCGCTACCCGAATTTCTACGGTTTTCTTACATATCTCCCTTAAACACGTTAAGTTTTAAAGCTCATAGAAAATATATTTTATTCTTGAAGATAATGCTAGACATTCCCCGCGCCGAAACGCAAATTATATAAAATTCCTTCGATAGAAAAAAATCACAAAGCATGCTCCAAAAATTATTATAAACACGTTTGTTTCAGTTATTTTACCAGTTATATGTATGAAAAAATTCACAGTGTTTCATTAAATGCTGTTTAAGAAAAGCCCAGCAAGATTTTTGCTCTATTTTGAACGAGTCGTGTTTTATTAAGCATTTTCACAATTTTCGCATCGATTTTGTCGCTGTAAATGATGGCGCGCTCCTCTAACATTCGTAATTTCATATCTCTCCATCTTCTTCTTTTTGAGCCGGTTGCGGCGACTTAAGTTAGAAAGCTTAAATAAATTCATGTCGCCACGGCGCGGTGTTACGGTGATAAAAAAATGTATTTTTATTTTGCATCAAGAATTCTAATTCTGAAATGCTAATTTTTAAGGTTGAAATATAAATAAAGATTAATAATTCGTATAACTAACGAAATTCTTAAAGCATTTTCATAACTAATTTTTTTAATTTTTTTATTTAAATTGATTTTAATAATGTTATTATTGGTCTGTTAGTGTCTCAATTGGTTTCTCAACAAATTGGTTTAACCAGTAATAAATCAATTTAAACACCTTCAAAAATTGACATTTTAAATCGTATAAATAAGCCGTCTCAAAGTGATTTAACCACATTTTGAAAATGGCCTTTAAAGCCGAAACAGCTGTAACAAAAATAAATACTAAAATACTTGCAGAACTTGATAATAACATTGTTAATTTTTAAAAAAATTGAGTTCTCCGAATTAAACACAAAAACAATTAACATACTAAAAATATCGTTCAAAAAGCACTATTTTTAGGGTGAATTGCCTATTTCAAAAAAATACATCTAATTTAAATATATCGTTTATCCTATCCAATTTAATACGAGGAAACTTTATTATTATTTGTTATTTTTCCGGTTTAATAATTTTATTGTAGGGGCGTGTAAATAGCCCCTGACACGAGGGAATACTACCCTACGTAAAATTAAGGAAAGTTGAAATCTTCCCTATGTGACACAAAACAGTTTACACAGCAATTCCAAAATCCTAAGTGAAAACAAAACAATACTCACTCAGAGAATGCAGCTCTAGTACGATGTCCAGCACAAAACGACACTAGTTTTCATTCAAAATATCTATTTCTGCCAATGCGGTAAGTGCACCATCTCAACATGTGTTTAGCACAGGAAGGAAGTTTCAACAATGAATATAAATTTGCATATTAATAATACGTGTCAAAATCTTAGGTACAACAATAATTCAATTATTGGGTGAATTATTTGATAATAACTGACTAGGAGTGACATCTCTTGGCTTTCACTAACACTCACGTCGGAAGTAATTGCCTGCTTCACAGAGGTAAGAAATTGCATGAATATACTGAATTTCAATGTCACATAGGTAAATTCAATATAATACAAAAACCATAGATGGCGCCCTCATGGTCCCATTAATTTAAAAGAAATTAATGCCCAAATGGATTTAAATATGTTTATGGCGCATATCCAATAATATAAAATTATTTTGTGTTAATTGAATTTATGCACTAATTTATTTTTTATGGATACTTTAACGCTGTCGGAAACACTGGCTAAAGAAAGAGATAGCGCAACACGGCTCAGTAACAGTTAAATAATTAACAATTAAATCACGTTAACTTTGTATACACCATTATTTAATCAAAATAATCTACATGATTAAAAACTAATGGTTTCTTCTTCTGGATAAACGTATAATGAAATTTGACAAATACAGGAATAGACAAACAAATGATCGGTTATTAATTAAGCCTTTATCCTTGCGAAGAAACTTGCAGGACATTTCTAGTGGATATTATCATTCTATTTCATGGTTCAAGACCATAAAGAGGAACCGGTTCTCTAAAATAAAAACGAAAGAAGTCCACGATTATTATAAAACTACTAAAATTACTTTTTCATGATGTCTTGTAATTGATGCTCGAAAAAATCCATTATGTAATAAAAAAAGGGTCACACTTAAAAATATTATATGAAATTGGCGTTTTGTATGGGAGGAACGTAAAGACGATTTTTTTTAAATATAATATATTTATTTAATCAAAGTATGTACCATTGCTTTCTATGTACTTTTGCCATCTCATAGGTAGTTCATCGATCCCTTTACTAAAAAAAACCATTCGGACGGGAATCAATAAAATCTTTGAAGGCGGTTTTGACTGCACCATCGGAGTTGAATTTTTTCCCTTGCAAGAAGTTATCCAAATTTCGAAAAAAATAGTAATCTGTTGGGGCAAGGTCCGGAGAGTACGGTGGATGTTTTAGACATTCTAATTGAAGCTCCTCTAATTTGGTATCCGTCTGTTGTGCAATGTGTGGTCAATCGTTCTAACGCGTGTTTGTTGATTTGCTTCATTCAATTCCTGAGGTACCCACCTTTCAAGCTTTTTTACCATCCTAATTTCAGTTTTATCGCTAACACCGCAGTCTGCAGCTAACTTGGATGTGGTTTGCGATGAATCTGCTTCCACAATAGCCTTCAATTCTTCATTATCAACTTTGGTCTCCGGCCGTCCACGAGGCTTTTTTTTTACATTAGCTCCACACAGGAGGCGCCGAGGAAAACAATTTCCCTAGGGGCCTATGTCATCTTTGAGGATGCTGTGTGGAGGGTTTTTTAAGGGAAAGTAAGGAGAAGAAGATATGGAAAGGAAAAAGGTACGAGGGGTGGGTAGGAATCTGGGAGTCAGTGTGGCCAGGAGTGACGGACGTATGAATCTATTCCTCACACTGCGGTGCAAGGCGAAGGGTCAGGAGAATCCGGCTGGAGAGGTCAAAAGGCCTCCCTCAATCAGTCTCCTCCGATCCAGCCCGCCACGCAGTGGTTGGGCAAACGTATCCGCCACCTCTCGACAAACCTTATCCCAAGAACCCGGGCACCCCTGCTAAGTCACCAAACGTAGCGAACCACTTGGGGTGACCTGTGGCAGGGATGTTGGTTGTCCAATAAATGGTTCCCGGGGCGGCGGTACCCTTACCCGCCTCCCAAATTGCTTGTTCTGAAGGTCGAAATTTCCAGAACGAAAACGTTGGAACCAAAAACGCACTGTGTTTTCTTTTGCGGCACCGTCGCCATACACATCATTAATCGTACTCGTAAATAACGCGATATTTCAAGTTTTCCATTTTGTAAATTAAGTGACGCAAAGAAAAAAAAACACTTAAGGAAAAAGCAAATGAATTATAATTTTCGAAACACAAATACATGAGTAAATAGCTGTATAAATTTGAATTTGGAATTCCTAACCAAAGAGAAGATATTTGAGATCAAAGTTGCCAGTACGGCAAAACGCCAATTTCATATGTAAGGACCTAATATATCTACGAAATTCAAATGCTATAATTAAATCACTATAATTAATTAAAAATGGTGCCTCCGTGATTTGAGCAGTCAAATTTAGTAGCAACCCCTTTATTTTACGAAGTGTAAGCTTCCCTTATAAATTAATTAAACCCGATTCATGTTTTCGTGCTCCGCTATTTGCTGGGTGTTTATTCTGTGTATATTAATTGAATCGGACACTTTGTGAAGCGGGGTTAATTTACCACTTAAAAACGCATTCCTTGGTAAGAAATATTCTAGGGTAGCCCTCGTTAAAGAGCCTATTAATAATTAAAAATACTGATTTCGGCTGTAGGTCTATATTTATTAAATATTATTATTGATAGATGCAAAAGATAGTACAAATTACATATTAGGAAGCCTTGCCTGTCCGACTAGGAAAGTTTCCCGTTCCAGGACAGAAAAATTGACAGGTTTAGTTCATATTATTCATTACATTATTACAAAGCAAAAAAGTAGAAAAAGTAACCTGGTAGGCGGTAGCATATATTACATTTGGATTTACCGAATTATCCTGGTAACATATAATATATTCGGTTTTACAATGCATTAGATAAATAGGTAAGCTATTAGTATTGAGAAGTGTAAACCATGTACCTAATAACAAGTTGGAGGAATTACAATAAGATTTACAACATAAAGAGATGAAGTTATGTGTTAGGTTGTGTTTAGAAGTGTGAACTTATAATACATAGCACACTTTTAAGAGAAACTACATTCTGTCTATATGTCTGTGACTCTGGTTTAATGAATTCTAGAACTCGGATTTGCTTGAATTTAAGTGTCATGTTTGGAGTATTCAGACAAGCGATAAAGTAACTGCCTACAATAATATTTTTAACATTTTCCTTTACAAAACTAGCTGTTTTTAGTATTCCCGCATTTACGAAACAGCGACGCGTGCAATAAATTAATAAACATACGTTCCTTATAACGATAATGCTGCAGTTCTTTGTTTCGTATTAAATAATGGTGAGACAAAAGATGAGACACACAATGCACGTAGTATATATGTTTCATTCAAAGTACCTACTACTTTTTTTTTCCTTTGGAGGAAACAGACACGCGTACATTGTAAGTCTCATCTTTTGTCTCATTATTATTTAATGTGTAAGAAAGAGCTTCAGCATTATTGTGATAAGTAACATATGTTTTTTGCCTTTCTGTATTGTCGCTATTCCGAAATGTGAGAATATCAAAAGCGCCTAATGGAATGAATGTCGAGAATTCAGACTGTACGTGATTTTTCATGGTTCAATTATGATAATTAAAAAATAAAACGTGAACCCGTCGACAGGAACAAAATACCAAGAGTACAGAAATGCCACAGGGTAATTTGTGTTAATGTCACAGTTTATGTATAAAAATATTTAATACACTCCTAATAATTAATAATGGTCAAATCGTGAACCTGCCGGTAAAAACCAAATACCAGGAGCACAGAAATGTGATTAAGTATTTCCATTTGATTATTATTATAAACATTTCTTAATACTTGTTAATGATCACATGACGATGCAGCCCACTTTTCTTTTAAACACGGTTAGTTCTTTATTAAATACGAACATGTATTTGAATTTCACTTTTGTTTTCTTGATTTACGTATTTTTATTTTATTAACGTATGACTGAAGTGGAATATTGTAATTGGAAAATAAACCACTTCCCGACATCGAAATTCGACGACATGACAGCACTTATGAAATAAATAAATGTCGGTCTAATCCATTCGGCGTTTGGCTCATTTGGGAGCATGGTAGACTCCAGTTCCTTTGTAGGATGGTTCGATTCTCAACCAAACCAATAAAAAATGAAGTTTAAAGACATTTACAAATAGGTATTTCATAGTAAAAATCTTTGATTTTTGCGGGGTAATATTAAAATAATTATTGTAATATCTTTGTCTTTTGCATAGGGTCCGTTACAAGTGAAACGTTCGCGCGGCCCGTTCTGGTCCATTTCGACCCGTTTCATACAAAATTGAATTTGAGATCAAAATACCCAACCAAACTCAATAGGTCTATCGAATATCTAGTACGGATGTGGGCTCCTTTTTTATTTTTGCTTTAAATTATAAGATATATGTAGGCTATTAAATATTTTGGTTTTTCGTGATTTTTGAGACAACTTGGGCAATTATTTATGAGTAAATTAAAAACATATGAAAAAATAATTTTGCTGAATTTCTGGTCGCTAAGGTTCGTCAGGCACGTTATACCATGAGACCAGAGGAGTTTTGCGCAGGATCGCGAATATATCGTATTATATTTAAACAGAGTACCCGTAAAATAAATAAATATTTTATTTCTATCTCATTTTCTCACAGCTTCAATCCTGTAGAATCTATAGATGTTTGTGTTTTCCTCTTTTTAGTGTCGCTCTCTTCCGTTTCATAGAGTTTCAAATCCCAACGGTGCTAAAGAAGTTTTCACTTCAAAAAATACTCCATGCCGAAGGTCTTGTCTACTTTCCAACTAGACTGTTCGGTTATTTTTTTTAATGTACACGCCAATCTTAAGCACTTCTTTCAATGGAGCAACCCTTTAAACTCCAAAAAATAATTGTTCAAAGAATTCGTTATGTCCGCCAAATTAAATTAGACCTTTTTTCTTTCTAACGAAAATAAAACAGGCGACTTTTAGAAAATCGCTACAAGTCTAAACATATTTTTCGTAATGGATACTGAGAAGTAATTAAGATCGACATAACAAGCTTTTTCGTTCATTATAATATTTTATTGCGATGTTTTATTCCCTTAGTCAGACTTACTTTGGGAATACAAGATTACATACTATATTTTCCCTAATAAAAGATCGCACATTACATTTACATTAATAAGAACAACCTTAGTATATTTTGGTTACAGGCTTTTGAGGCTTTATTTTATTTAACCCTTAGCAACACTCGCTATTCACCTGTGGGGGACTTAGGTCCCCCATAAATTTATGCTTCATAAAAATAGAAATAAGCACTTTTTTGGGATTTATTTATTTAAAATTAATGAAAGACATATAACACCTAACGCATATAACTAACATTAACACTTATATCTAACACCCACTTCAATCATATTCGAAAAATTCCCAGTGCTGAAAATTCAAAAATTATATTCAAAACAAACACTAACTTTCCTTTACAAGAACTTATCCACATTTAACACTTCACAAAATAGACACTTACTAGAACAAGACATGCTCACCAACTACAAATACCAAAAACAAACACATCCTTTGGACAAAAACACTACAGATACCAGGCTATAAAACTATACAATTCTCTTCCTACACAATATAAAACAACTAATATTATTGAATACAAAAAAACTTTAGAAACTGGCTTTAACTTTTAATTTATAATTTTTGTCGAATTGAAGTCGATTTTATATTTTGATTTTTATTGTTTCTCTTTTTTATATTAACTAAGAACACTCTTTTGTTTTACTATTCACAATTTATAATTTATAATTTACAACTGAAAAATTTCCTCTACAACACAGGTGAACTCCTAGTGTGAAGGACAATATATTATACCTTTTTAATGTAAGAATAAATAAATAGATAAATCGAAAAAAATCTAGTTATTACATTTTTTACACAAACGTGAGACATTTTTCCACTGGAGCGACAGCGCAATTTAAAACTTTTCTCTCCGATTGCTCGAGATTTTTTGGTGATCATTTTGAATATTTCCCGCCCACATAAAAAAAAATCATACCTCCGAATTTTAATATGGAAACATACAAACAGATTAGTTCTACATAGCCAATGAATTCACCTATCTTTGGTCGATTAACACATATTTGTAGGATTTATAAAAAAAAAATATAAAATCGTAAACTTCTACTTAATTACTTACAAATAAGGGAAAATTAGCCAAAATGGGCAGCAAAGCAATCCGAGGTATTTTAAATAGTGCCATATTGTGGCGGAAAGCGCTCCAGTGGTTATAGGAATTTCTTGCGGACTCATCTCATTTTTCAATCGAGGAGGACCTCTTAGGCCAGGCAAATCACAATAATGTTATGCGCTCGAACTCGTGACCGTGATGGCGGTGTTTTTCCCTCTTTTTACATTATTTTACCATAAAATGCATTAGAGATACTTTTACTAAGATTTGCATTATCCAGACTATCATTTTCCCAGTCACCAATGCATAAAAATGTAATAAAAAAAAATACTTACGTAACTACACTCGTGAGTGACGTAGGTCAAAGCAGTGGCGTAGTGAGGGGGGGCGGGAGAGGCGAGCCGCCCGGGTGCCACCCGATGGGGGGTGACACCCACCGCGGATAAAAAAATTACGAATGGGTATTGTCACCAAAATATTGTACACATGCACAATGTCTGTTATTTACGTTTTCATAGCTCTATGGCTTCCCGTGGAGTGCTCCGAATTTTGTGTCGCTCGGTCTTTTTACAGGCGAAAATAGCCTTTCGTGGAGGAGTATTTTTATCCCTGAAATTCTCTAGCCCCCCCCCCCCCCTCTCCCCCCCAAGATGGACCAATTTTACGTCGAAGTTAGCGTTTTGAATTTCTCACAAGTCAACTTAATGGGGGGGGGGGGTGGGGGGTGACTTCCGCCCCGGGTGCCACCCATGCTAGCTATGCCACTGGGTCCCAGGTCCTAAGTCCTAGGTCCCAGGTTAGCCCGGGCGATATTATTATTATCGACCTGTCGGGCGATACTAGGGATACACGGAGCCGCAAGCGCGTAAGGCTTAAAATAAAATAAATATTTGCGATAATCTGGTTCTATCTGCATTTATTAGGTATGTATGTTTTGAAATGATAAGAATATGTTATATTTAAATGTTTTCCTTTAAAATATATTTAACTAAAATTCTTTACACGAGAATTAACCTGAAAATCAAAAATTTATGACACCGCATATCTCAGAACAAGTTGAAGTGAAGTTAGAATGTACATTGAAAATTAAAACTCTTCTAAACAAATTGTCTAGATATTGTTATATAGTTAATGCCCAAGAAATACATAAATTTGTAAAGTTAGAATCCTGTCTAACAAAAATGACGATTTATGCTACCTCTATTTTCATTTAACATTTTTTCAAATTGATCATTTAACATTTTTTGAATTTTTATTCGTGGAAATGTTTTGCACGTATTCAATGTCGACCCTTTTCTAATAACATGTCTTATACAGTAGCATGACGTGTTATTTGGTATTACGTACAGAATCGTATATCTCAATTACAAACGGTTGAATTAGACCTTCTGAGAATTTTGGGAAAGGTATTGTACGTAGGTACAATATTATTAGTAACCTTCGTGACACCTTCCGATTTAAATTGATTAGTTTTGATGTCGGATACATAACACGAAGTTGCATTGAAGGTTTAATCAATTTCAGACACATTTCGGTCGGTTGAGAAAAGATTAAATCATCAACCGTAAAATGATATTCCATCTTATGGTACCATTTGCGTTTGGAGTTAAAAAAGGAAGGCTCAAGTGAAAAATGTTAACGAATGAATTTATATACTGTGCCAATATTTTGCACTTTAACGCCGGTATGTACGGTATTACGGACAAGTAGTTTTATCCAATTCAATATATTTTCAATTTGGGAGGCGGGTAAGGTATCGCCGCCCCGGGAACCATTTATTGAATAATAATCTAACTTAATACTTCTGCCATAGGTCAGCCCAAATGGTTCATTACATTTGCACTTGCTTCTGTCTTGAACTTTTGTCTTCTTGTCTGAGGTTCCATATTGGGGCCTACACTATATATAATTTATGTAACTATAATGAAAAAACTTTTCTCTTTTGTTAAACATTTTGTATTCGCAGATGATACGGCATTGGTCATATCACATAAAGATCTAAAAATTGCAATTGAACTCATGCAAATTGACTTTAATCAACTTTGTAAATGGTCACATGATGCAGGTCTATTAATAAATGCTAAAAAAAAACAAAGTAATGCATATAAGATCACCTAATGCCAATGTTCTATTTAATCCTAATATTATTTCTCACGATTTTAATTGCATCCATAAAAATATTCCAACTAATTTTAAATGTGAAAGCTTAGAAATATTTACGGAATACGTGTATCTTGGTGTCACAGTAGATTGTTTTTTTAAATGGGACAAACATATTAAAAAAACCTGTAAAAGACTCAGATCAATTGCTGGCAGAATGTACACATTAAAATTTTTTTCTTTCAATTGAAACACTTAAAATAATTTATATGTCACTGGCAGAATCTATTATAAGATATGGATTAATAATATGGGGAAATACTTCTACAACCAATCTGAAACAAGTACAAGTTGTACAATACGCAATTGTAAAATTATTAGTCGTCCCTAATATTTTCAAACAGAGACATGATGCACCGTTGTTGTTTCAGAGTGCCAAAATTTTACCTGTTAAAGCAATACTATGGCACAAAATTATAATTCAACATATATTTACCCCGCAGCATAAAGAGAAATTAGAACATAAATACAGCACTAGATTCACGCGCAACGACGGGTTAATAGTTCCGAAATTTAACAATAAGTACGGACGGAGAACGTTTGAATACATCATACCGAAGATATTTAATTTATTACCTGACAATATAAAGAAATGTAAATCTATGAATAAGGTTAAATATATGGTGAAAAATTGGTTATCGGAAAAAAAAATTATATTGATATTGATATGTATAAAAAAAAAGGTGAATCTGTAGATATAAGATGTAAATTTTAAATGTAAAAAATCTATATGTAACTAAAATATAAGCACCTGTTGACAAGCCAATTCAATTGGCTTAGCAGGACTTGTTTGTTGATTTTAATATGTATATCTATTCTTTCAATAAAAAAAAAAAACTGCATCTTCTCACTTTCCTCAAAAGACCCTCCACATAGTATCCCAAAGGTGACATATTTCCTGAGGAAGATTTCTTTCCAGGGCCTCCTGTGTGAAGTTAATGTAAAAACAAAATTATTAAGCGTATGAATGAAAATACGTTTTATATTTTGGGGCGGGGGACAGTTGTCGGGGGAACAACTGTCATTTAATTTGATCACTAATAAAATTCACGCTTTTTGGTTTACATCATAATATTCAAGTCGTTCATTTTAAAATAGTTTTCAAAAAAATGGTTTCAAAATGAGTAAAGCCGTTAGGCTTTTAACTAAAAATAAATTGTTTCAATAATCTGATACCTATTTTCCAAATTAAGGTCTGAAAAGTACCCCATTAGGAAACTTTCTATATAGAGAAGTGTAGGACAACAAACCCCCTTTTCCATGGCAATTTTCCACATTGCTGTGGTAGATTATTGTACTAACTTACTCAGCCCTTAACATGGCGTGTCTTGGCAGTATTACCCCCATTATATCAGCAGTACCGTGTCGTGCCCTTAATGTATTTACGATCAAAAAATGCTGTAATTTTACTTATACTTTCTCGTGCGTATTTTTGTAGAGTCTTGAGTTTCAGTGATAATTTTTATGGTCATCGGGACAACGATTTTTTTCTCGTAAAGTTTTTTGGTTTGTGATATTGATTTTTTTATGCTTAATATAAGGAGAATGTGAATACATATTTAAAAAAAGTATATTTCATTCGTTAGGTTATTCTGGGATGAACCACCGCGCCCGCCACATTTCATTGATAATCTGACGGTGACCGTACACATGTCAAAAAATCAAAATTGCGCTTGTCTCCGGAGGGCTCAAACAACCCAACCTAATAATTTTATATTTCCAATGAGCTGATTTAGGATTGATGAGAAAATTATCTTTAAATCTGAAAAAAAGTTGAAATGGTTTGATGATGGTAATATTTAATTTTTGGTCACTTTACAAAAGATGGGAAAGCTGATAGAAATATTGGAAGAAGGGTGAACTTTATTAATCGACGACTGAACGTAGCTGGCGCTAAATAAACTGTCCAAAGAAGCGAAGGTAGCTATACGCAATGGAGTGCTGGTACCTATCCTGATGAATTGCAGAGAGACATGGATCTGACAGAGAAAGGATGAATGATGAATGCTGTAGAAATGAGATCCCTGAGGCGTTAGTGTGGTAAAATCATTTAAAATCGTGGGAGAAAGGTGGAGATCCGCAAAAAGTGAAAGGCTAATGTAAACGTAAGGAGTAAGATTAATAAAGGAACGAAGGAAGATGGTTTGTCAATGTGGAGCGAATGAACAAAGAAAAGAAGTATAAGAAGAATATATGACTCAAATATGAATGGTAGAAGAAGTCGGGGACGCCCGTGGAAGACATGGCACAATCGAACGAATCAGATACTTACTTGAGTCTGGCCATGTTGTCACATAAATAATTATGTGACTAATGCAGTTCTTGCTTAGGTGGTTATTTTGTCTATGGTGTTTTTTGGACACTGGTAATTTTTGGAAAAGAGAGAGGTTCCTTTTTGTTTATGGGCACTTCCTTCCGATCAACTTGGGGCAGTTGGGTCGGAAATTGGTCACTCACCATCAAGGTGTTTAAAATTTTGTTTAATCTTCGGAATCGAAGTTGATTTAAAGCTTAAAGGACGCGGGGTTGTTTTTGCGTAACACGAGGGGTTCGTGTGCGTGTTATTTGTAGTGGATGACGTGAAGGTCCCACTTTTTTCCGATGTGGTTGGTTGGCCATTTTGTGGCAGTATTTATGGAAAAGAAATCGTGAAGTGAATTGGTCCTGGTGTTGTCTACTAGAATATGCCATCACGACCCCGCGTCGCGAAATCACGGACTGCTACCAGTACTAACGTAATACGCCAGACTTGGATACTGTTGGGGGCCACGTGCCTTTTGATTGGAGTTCGTCGGGATGGCTCGATGCGCTCCTTGGAGGTATAGCGGCCTCCTGCCCAATTAGAAGGACGACCTTGGTGCTCTGGATTCCGCGCCGTCCCCGGATGGGAAGGCTGGAGTTCCCGTCCCGTCTCGTGTTCTCTCTCTGCGAAGCAAGATCGGGTTCGTTTTCCGGGGTTATTTCAGTATAGTTAGTTTAGCGTGTCCATAAGGAGTCCATCTGGTATGTGTATTTTTCTATATTCCTTTTGTTACCCTGGTATGAAGTTTTTACACTTCCATGTTGCTTTTTGTTCAATACATTTTTATAAAGTTCATCTTCTTTTATTTGTCTGAAAACCCTACCTACATGACAGATAACTACTTGGCTCACTATCCTGAGCCCTGGTCTCTGCTCTGCCGCAAGGTTACATTTTATACGAACTTGATACGTTTCAATGTCAAGTGTCAGAATAATAGAATTCAAATCAATATAATTTATTCATTTTAAAAATATTACAAAATTTACATTTAAAAAGATATTTAAGATAAGATAAGCAGATTTAAACTAACAACAACTAAGCTTGTCTCTAAAATGTGCTTCATTGATTTTAAACATGTTAATGTGTCATTTAAACAACAAGATAGCTCTCCTGACTGTCATGATCATTGGCAAGTTAGTTCTGCAAGCCGGAAGATAAAACAGACAGAAGAGTATGTATGAGACGATACACGGGTGTGAATAAGGCAAGAAATGTGTTCCAAGACCGATTTGTTTGGCGGTCCGTCCTCTCTGCCTACCCCTGCGGAGATACGGCATGATGCTTAATTACTTAGTTAATTGATGTTTTTAAGCTGCAGCATTATGGAAATGAAATTCGCAACTGGATATACATTTTTTTTATTTTTTTTTATTTGTTTATTCCAGATCTCGGGGAGGGTGGTGCAGTCCCACTAGTTCCATATTATACATATATAATACATTAAATTAAAATATTTAAAGATTTTTTTTACATAATGAAAGGAAATAAATAAAAGAAAATAATAATAATACAAAAATAAAAATAAAATTTGAAAAAAGTTAACTTTTTGTTATCTAGGTTATTAGGAAGTGGCTCCATCGCTTATAAATGGGACCCTGCCAGAAGTGGAATGCTGCCATCACAAGAGTGTTTTCGCTCGAGGCCAATCGCGTTCTGTAGCTGGTGATCCGTTTTTTTATTAGTGTTTGGAATCCGGGAACGCGCCCTTCTTCAAACATCTCGGTGGCACTGCAGTACCAGGACAACCCAAAAAGCGTTCGATATGAATTGTTGTACTGTATTTCCATTCTTTTTAGTGACGCTTTGTTGAAGTTGGTCCACAACTCCGAGGTATATAGGCTTATGCAGTACGTGTTAAAAAGTTGCCTTTTTGCAGCTGGGCTGCACTTGTTAAATCTTCGAGAAATCATATTTGCCCTAATGCACAGTGATCTTCTCTGTCGCTCAATATCCGAATCATCACTGAGGTCCGCTGCTACGATGTGTCCCAAGTATTTGACCTCGATTTTTTCTGTTATTTTTGTGTCGTTTAGACTGACGGGTAATATAATATATAGTTGACTTTAGTCTAGACATTAAAAAATCAGGTTAACTTCACAACGATAGAGCTCACCATCCAGGAGTTTTCACTATATGACTGGTTCAGGTTAGGTACTACAGCATAACGATAGTTCTTAAGTTTTTCTATTAATAATTTTAATTTCCAAATAAAACAAGAAGGTTGTGTTTAAAGCAACCCCTAACATTTAACGTGTACTGAAGCCAGTGAAATGAACAGAGGAATTAATGTTTAACCGAATAATAAAAAAATATTTCAAAACATAAAATGAACAATAAAAATAAAAGTTTATTTTCCTTTCATCGTTACTTTTGCTTGCTATTTTCGCTACGAACGACTCACCACCCTTAAATGTTCGCTTTTAACTCAAACCGAAATGGCCAACTTGAATTTAAAGTTGTTAACCTCCGAATTACACGAATAACTCTCTAAGTTTTAAGTAACACACCTTACATTGTTAGCATTCTTGTAGTTGATGCCATGAAAGGTAATACTTTACGGTAAGGGTGGGGGTTATTTTAACCACTTGAGCGATAACGTGGTGCAAGCTTAATTACGATGGTATTCTATTTTTAAATCTTGAATTATGTTGAATTACGTATTTTTTTCAATTTATTATTATTATTATTTTTTTTTTTTTTATAGAGTGGAACTTTTATTAAAGAAATAAAGCAATAAGTATTTTATAGTGCTTCAAATTTTGTCATGAAAGTTGACTAATGGGATGAGAAAAATGCCAAGGTCGTAGTTATTAAAGGCCATAATATCTCATCTCTACTGTTTTTGTTAGTTTGCACTTTTCCTAAATTTTTTTTTTTATTTTTTTTTATTTAATGAAAAGATACATGATTTTATGAAATTCTACGCCAATGAAGAGTACTAGCTCTTGAGCTTGGCGTAGGAGTTATTTTACAGCTAGTTCATTTTTATAACATACATTTTACTTACATTTTCCAATAAATCTAAACTATATATAAATATAATATATAAACTACTATTTTTCACTTTTATAACATACATTTTACTTATAGTATACAATAAATATAAACTATGTTATGATGTTAATTTTTGATATGATTTAATTTAATATTATATATTTAAACACCTCGGGTAAAGACAAAATAATGTCATATCAGCAAATATTTCGCAGTTATTAAATAATTTAAATCAATATGTATGTAATTGCAGCACGTTTCTTGAAATGGCTTCAGCCATGTCTAGTCACCAGATCTGAATAGCAAGGTACTTCTTCGCCTTCCTCTTCCCCGTCGCCTTCCTCTCCCCACCGACCCTCAGCATCACAACATACCCAAATTGGGGATGCCATAGTTTTACTGGCTCCAGGCGGTTGGGACTATGTGCGGTATTCACAAAAAAATAATACGAATATGCGTGTCTTCGTTAAATATACGTGACTCTACCATATTTTCCACTGTGACAACCACAATTCAATTTTTCGTAACACTCAACATTATATTGCGATTTCCTCAACTGCCAATTCATATTATGTTTTTAACATTTACAGACCTTTTTAACATTTTCAAAACCACATCTCCATCGAAGCAAAAATAATTATTATTTCAAAATGTGTCTGATAAGTTGTATTTCTGAAATCTTTACAATCGGGTTAATTTATTCGCTTTTCGCACAAATTGAGATTTTTTATCTTTTTCATACAAGTCTCGTAGAAATTGTAGTAGGTATCTCCTCTACATGGTTAGAAATATGGTAGTGAGGAAGGTTTTAGAAAGAGAATACATCACTCTTTATACACGAATGTAAAAGTTCCCAACCGCAATTTGAAAAAAAATTACGAAACATTGGGAATTTTTATTAATTATGTTTACACTAAACAACAAACACTCAGTTGACGATAACGTTTATAGTACATCTATCTATCTTCTGTATGTACGCGCATAACTTCCGAACGACTGCACCAAATTGGATAATTCTTTTTTTGTTGTGTTCGTTATGGTCACGACAAGGTTTCTATAAAACTATTGGTGAGCTCTGGCATTACAAAAATTGTATAAAAAATTGCAATAGGTGGCACGCGAGCTGTTTGAAAACTTAATGTACCGGGACTGAATGAATGGAATGCGGGAGGGTGGAATTTGGGAGGAGGGTTCGCGGGACGGGGGAAACGGGCGAGGGGAGTGGGGAGAGGGAAGGCGGTGTGGGAACGCGAGAGGGGGAAGGGGACGCAGGAGAGGAAGGGGAGGCGGAAGGGGAACGGGACGAGTGGGAAAGTACACGCAGGGAGAAACAATTTCTTTATTAAATGGCACAGCAAAGCATGCCGGGAACCAGCTAGTTTTCTAATAAAATGTGTGAGTGTTTTTTTTCGATATCAGTAATTTTATATTTTTATTTTGATTTATAAAATTTGAAAGCGTACTTTCAAAAACGATTTTTAGTTTTCGGACGTGTTCAGAAATATTCCATTTATTTAGATTTTTATGCAACATATTTTCGACACAATAGGACGAGGCCTGAGGGGCAAATTTTTTACTGTTATTTTTGTAATATTTGTTTTATGTTTAGAGACCTTCTCCATTTACCTTATTACTATTCGACACTTACTGAAAAAGCTACAATCTTTCAAAAATAAAATTTAAAAATATGAATAATCAACAACCATTGTACAAACAAAAAAGAAATGCAAACATAATATTTTCAAACACTCAGCGTGTGTGACGCTGTAATGGTATGTTCTAAAACAAATCAGCGCTAATGACTTAGTAGGTTACTGCCACGGGGTGTGGGGGTTTCTACAGTAGCTTAGCCAGCAGGGGTAGTTAGGGGTAGGTTCCCATATCGTGTCGCATATCGCAAATGACAGCTTAACAAATCACGATCGTCTATGATGGACGACCCCTATCGATCCGCGTGCTCCAATATATTGGGTCAACGTTCTAACGGAATGAGCGGTGTTACATTTTGTAGGATAATGCTGTGGAAGGGAAGCCGGTTTTACACGTGTTTTGACGCGATGCATTTTTAATGGACCTGGTGTTACAAATTCAATTCATTTATTATATCGACCAGTTCTCATGCACGTATCGTGGTAGTCGTTTAAAGATTACTGGTGAATTGTTATTGAAATCCTCCCTACCGCTAAACTATATGAAATATACACATTTTCAAAGAACTCGCTTGGTACCTATTGTATTTTTTTGTACAAATTTAATAACGCCAGCCTCATCATGAAACCTGCGCGAGCATGACCACAATAGTTTGAAAAATTTTCATCGCCTTCTATTTTTTTATAGTGTGTGTGGAAATGATGGGGAAAAGAAGGATAAAAATAAAATCGAAAGATAAAATAAAAAAGAATGGAAACATGTAGATAATTATTAAATGTATAAAGAAATGTAATAAAAATAATAATTTTGCATGATGTTTATTTATATATTTGAGTAAAGCCGACCGGTTTCGGAACGACCGTTCCTTCTTCAGGGCAAACGTATACTCATTTGACGTTACAAAATAGTGGATGGGAGTAATGTATTATTATGGTAGGGGTTACTAGGTATTAATGAAGAGTGGGTTTGTAAGGGTACATATCCACGATTGTATTTTGTGGATAATAGATTCATTATTTTTAAGGGATTTTTTTTTTATTTCCAAGGCTTCTAAGTTATCTAAGCGTTTTCCTTTATTATTAATATGAAGAATATTTATCCCCGTATTTTTTTCTCAAAACTATAGTTATTTTTAATGATATGGTTAACAAACTCAGAAAAATTATTATTATTAAGACACCTTAAATGTTCTTTGATTCTGATTTCAAAATTACGAGTTGTTTTTCCAGTATAAAACGAGGGACAATCATTACATACATTTGAGTTTGTATATTCCGGAATTGGTCAATTTATGGTCTTTATCATTAATATTATTAGAATTGTACATATATTTATTTATATTTATATGCCTTGGAAATAAAAAAAATGCCTTTAAAATAATGAATCTATTATCAACAAACAAAAAATATTGTCTTACAGCCCAATGATGGATATGTTCCCCTACCCACCCACTCTTCATTAATACCTAGCAACAGCTCCACCCCTAATACATTGTTCCCATCCACTATTTTATAACTGTAAAATCAGTATACGTTTGCCCTGAAGAAGGAACGGTCGTTCCGAAACCGGTCGGCTTTACTCAAATATATAAGTGGTTCAAACAAAGTAACATTGTTTCATTTATAGAAAATAAAAATTTTACGGTCGCAACTGCGAATCGAACCCAGGATCTTTGCCTTAACGGGACCATGCCTCTCACCCCTCAGTAATTGAGACCTGATTATTTTACGTCTTTTTTGTCGATCTCATATTTAAAAGAATTAACAAGATTATCCACAACTATTTGTATCAAGTCCACAAAAGCATTAACCCGATTAGACAGAGATACTTGGTTCGATTCGCAGTTGCGACCGTTAAGTTTTATTTTTAATTTTCTTTATCTTGTTCTGTCTCATGTTTAGATTAGATTTATTAATATAATATTAGGTCCTTGCATATGAAATTGGCATTTTGTACGGGAGGAACATAAAGTCGATTTTTTTTAATATAATATATTTATTTAATCAAAGTATGTACCATTGCTATCTATGCACTTCTGCCATCTCATAGGTAGTTCATCGATCCCTTTACTAAAAAAACCATTCGGACGGGAATGAATAAAATCTTAGAAGGCGGTTTGGACTGCCCCATCGGAGTTGAATTTTTTCCCTTGCAAGAAGTTATCCAAAATTCAAAAAAAATGGTAATCTATTGGGGCAAGGTAGAGTACGGTGGATGTCTTAGACATTCCAATTGAAGCTCCTCTAATTTGGTAGCCGTCTGTTATGCAGTGTGTGGTCTAGCGTTCTAACGCGCGTTTGTTGATTTGCTTCACTAAATTCATGAGGTACCCACCTTTCAAGCTTTTTCACCTTCCCAATTTACTTCAAGTGGATTAAAACAGTTTTATCACTAACACCGCAGCCTGCAGCTACCTCGGACATGGTTTGCAATGGATCCGCTTCCACAATAGCCTTCAATTCTTCATTATCAACTTTGGTCTCCGGCCGTCCACGGGGCTTGTTCTGCAGGTCGAAATTTCCAGAACGAAAACGTTGGAACCAAAAACGCACTATGTTTTTTTTGGGGCACCGTCGCCATACACATCATTAATCCTTCGAGCCATTTCTGCAGCACTGGTGCCACGGTGGAACTCGTACTCGTAAATAACGCGATATTTCAAGTTTTCCATTTTGTAAACTAAGTGACGCAAAGAAAAAAAACAATTAAGGAAAAAACAAATGAATTTTAATTACATGTGTATATTTGAATTTGTGTAATAGCTGTGTATATTTGAATTTGGAATTCCTAACCAAACCAATCGCAGGATTGAAACCAGAGAGAGAGAGAAAACCAAAGAGAAGATATTTGAGATCAAAGTTGCCAGTACGGCAAAACGCCAATTTTATATGTAAGGACCTAATATTATCCTCTTCCTCTGAGAAAATATTCGTAAATTATTATCTTATTTCCAAAGCGAACAAATAAAACATTTTTTTCTCAAAATATAAATTATCGCGCTTCGATGATAAGTTCTCTCAAATATTATCGTTTAATTTCTAAGAGCTTTCGATATTGTGTTGCTAGGCACCCGGTACGGGTTAATCAACCCCTTTATCAGTCGCAAAGCTCTCTCAGAGCTTTTCTCTGAAAACATTCTCAAATTACTTAAAAATATAACGACTAAGGCAGTCGCGCAATTGGAAGTACCCTCCAGAAAGAGACAAAGCTGCTCGCTCTCGTACTGAGGGTATTTGATCTGTTTCCACCCTTAAACTTTCACTGTCTCAAATTGAAACTCGTTCATTAATGAACACCCCCCTTTCTGTGTTTTATTTCCACCCCTTAAGTAAAGGTTGCTTTAATTGAAATTTTAATTGGGCTTCGAAAAATATGCTTTTTCTGACGCTTGTAAGTGGTAAGAACAATGGAAGACTCGATATTAAAAGTGTAACTGAAGACCGTTTCAACTACGACGAGCTTTGCATTCGATAAAAACAAACTTGAAGATCTTCAATTTCTAGATTTATTTTTTGAATATTTGTATTAAGTCCACTCAGTAAGCCTACTTCATTATTAAGAGTTCTGTGCGAAGGAACTATTAAAGAGCAATTAATTGAGAGATAAATTACGAACGCTGGCAAAGCTGTTCAAAAATTAAAATAATTTGTTTTCAACAACTGGAAAGTCTCCTTAATAATAGATAATTTTAAGCCCTGTCATATATTTATAGCTTCATTCACAGCCGTGTAACAATACATGAGGTGAATTTTCACTGTGTCAATTTGGGAGATAACCACAATAACCTGTATTTCGGGAAGGGATGGAGATGGGCAGAGGATGGTGGGGAAGTACCTGGCTATTCAGATCTGGTGGTCTTACACCAAGAAGATACTGAGAGTATCTTCCACTCTGGATCGTTCCGCAAATATACTATATATTTTTTTTAATGAATTATTTTGTGAAATAATTCAAATTAATCAAGCAAAATTTATTTGCACACGCTGGGTTTCCATCCCGCGACCTTTGAATTAATGATTAGGAATGTCCGAACTGAAACAAATAAAAACATATTTCTTTTTTTAAAGAGAATACAACTCAAGTGTCCAAACTGCTACCAGCTTTCTAGGGCCAGTGAGATTATGGTATCCCCAATTGGGATATTTTTTTATTTTTTTTATTATTATTATTGTACAACAGAATAATTCCAATTACAGTACAATTTAGTTACCCTATCAGCATTTAAGCAAGTGACTCTTCAATAATGTTTTTAAGGCATATAAAGAACAGTCACTAACATCCAAATGGTTTGGAATTTCATTTAACAGCACCACTCCCCTCGTCATGCTATGCTTTGCCAAGACGTCTATTCTGCCGTTCGGTACTTTAAATAAGTCATGATGTCGACTTCGGCTGTAGTGGTCTGGTACATATAAATCATAGCATTCCAAGAGAAATGGGCTATTGATGAAATTGTTCCAAATTTTGAAAGACAGAATAGCAAGAATTGCTTTCCTTCTAGTTTCTAGGCTCACAGAATCAGTTTCCTCAAGTAAGTCAATATGGTGCATGAACCTTGCATAGGTTCCATGCTTCCGCATATAAACATACCTGAGGAATTTCTTCTGGATTTGCTCTAACATATCAATGTACTTCTGGTGGTACGGTGTCCAAACATCGCTCGCGTACTCCAGTTTGCTTCTCAGTATGCCATCGAATAACGCTAGCATAGCTTCTTGGTTATCAAATTGCTTACAAGTCCTGATGATGAATCCAAGAAGTTTGTAGCATGACTGAGTGAGCTGCGATATATGGCAAGGGAATGTCAGTTCGGGATCAAAGACGATACCGAGATCATTCACGGATTTTACACGTGATAACGTTTCGCCTTTTATTTTATAATCGTAAATTATAATGTTTTTACAACGAGTGAAGGACATTGTGACACATTTCTTTGTGTTAAAATCTAATTTGTTTGCCAACGACCATTCAGATAGTGCATCCAGATCAGTTTGCATTTTAAAGCAATCTTGTTGGCAGCTTATTTCCATCATTATTTTAAGGTCATCAGCAAATAGTAGACATTTGCCGTTCCTAACACAGTTTTGGATGTCATCTATAAGTATTAGAAATAACATAGGTCCGAGGTTAGACCCTTGAGAAATTCCAGATTGCGCTTGGAATTTTTTTGAATTATGTCCATTTATCGAAACAAATTGACTTCTGGATTTTAAATACGATGAGAAAAAGTTCAGTGTTGGTAGATCGAAGCCTATTTTAAACATTTTCCTCAGAAGTATATCATGGTTAACATGGTCAAATGCCTTGGCAAAGTCGGTGTAAAATACATCTGTTTGGTGCCTCGAGTCCAAACTGGTGGCTACCAACCGCGAAAAATTAAGCAGATTTGTGATTGTTGATTTCTTTGGAAGGAAACCGTGTTGATTTTCACCAATGAATGGCGCAATCTGGTAACTTAATTTGTCACAAATCAATTTTTCAAAAAGTTTGGGTAGCACTGATAATACGGCTACCGGTCTGTAGTTTTTGACGTCTGTCTTATCTCCAGCCTTGAAAATAGGACTGACTCGGGTCAGTTTCCAAATTTGGGGGAATGTAGAAGTCAAAATACTAGAGTTAAATATATAACAAAGGGCTTCACTTATCATTGGCGCTATGCTAATGATAATACTGGAAGGAATTCCATCCGGTCCTGTAGCCTTGTCTGTCTTCAGCTTACGAATGTAGGCTTCAACCTCTTTCGGATTAGTAAATCCAAGAGATATGTCACCTAAGTTCCATAGAATTTCTGTTTTCGTAAATTCCGTACTGAGATCCGGGGTTTTACTATCATATACAGACTGAAAGTAGTCTGCGAACATATGTTGTAAGGCTGGTGGTAGCGGGGATGGGAAGGAGATGGGGAAGTGGAAACTGGGGAACTTCTGGCTATTCGACCCGGCTATCTCAGTCGGAGGAGCATGAGACTCTTAATCTCAGGGTTGTGGGTTCGAGCCCCACGTTGGGCGCCAAATGTAATGCTAATAAATGATACTTACGTAAGAAACTCATTACTCATTACTTAAAATGTGGCTAGCTTCAGTAAAAGGGTAGATGCATGTTAATGTATTAAAAAACAAGTCAATGAAAGACTAAAGTTAAATAACATAAATGGGGTTTGTTGCAGTTGACAAACAGGGACATTTAGTTGTAATAATATTATGAAGGTGATGACTCTATCATAAAGTAATTATCTCGGGCCGCGTACATTATCGTCGAAGATGATTAATGTTAGACAAAATGTTACATGTAGGTAATCGCAAGGGTACAGTGCTAGAAGACTATCGAGTTTTAAGGGCGCTATTGTATTTTAAAGAGAATACAAAAACTAATGAATTTAAATTCGTAACCTGAGTAATAACTAAATAAATATAACGTTACGTTTTGAGAAGATGCGAGGAAAGCCATGATACGATGAAAATGCGATGAAGCTGCGATCCAAAGCGCCAATAGTTTGTTGATCTTGACAGTTGTCTCATGTTCCTCCTTCTGGCCTTGGTTTCTTGTACTGAAGTTGGCGGCGAGCCGAGTCTCTGCACAAGCGGTAATTATTCTGGGATGTCATATCTCAAACTTCACAGTACCTCTCTAATTCGTAAACGGGTGAGAAGGTCCGTATATGAATCCAAACCGTTGCAATCTGCCCACTAAATCTGAACGGTGGTCTTTCAAATTAATCAAATACAATTTAGTCGCGCTTGCCGGCATTTGAACCCGCAATCTCCGGACAAAGATCTAGGAGCTAAGGATCTCAACCACTCAACCACTGTTACCGTCGACTCTAGTGGCTCGTTGTAGATACTACAAAAGCCAAGACATTCAAATTTCTTAATTCCATCCACGAAGATCTTTAAAACTTTTTAAAGTACTGAGAAAATTCTGTCATCTCGATAGAACGGCGTTCATTCCAAAGTTTTCTTCTTGAAACTTGTCATTAATTTGAAAACCCTGCTGATGAATAAGACATTTCCACTAAAGCATGTTTCGAGTAGCTAACACTCTCCGCTCTTAACACTCGTCGACTGTGACATGTTTTAACTTCCGAGGTATTCTCGGGAAATGTTTTCGTAATACCGTGAAAGCCCTTTAAATTATTGTTGAAGCCTTGTGTTTTGAGATGGATTTTTGGATGAGACTCTCTTAATTCTAATAAGAAAGCTACGGAAAACTTTTAAACGTGAAGTACTCGTGTGTAGTACTTGCCAACTTTCAAATTGTGAGAGGGAATAGGTACGTAATCTAAAATTGTAGAACCCGTTACACGGAGAAAAGTTTCTTCCGATTCTTCTTTATCTTCTGTTATTAATTGAAAATCTTTATTTTATTTTTTTGCAGATTGAATGAAAAAATCAAGCATCAATTTTGTTTGGTATAATCAGTTGAAGATTATAAAACTTCAATGGGATATGTTTTTATCGGTTCCATGTCAACTCAGAATCATGCAATTTTAACAGCCCTTTGAAGTCATTATTTTATTTTTGATTTTATTTTATTAACAGAAACAAACAGTACCTAAATTAGATACTTTGGTTAAAAATATTTACAACTAGCTGGTCCCCGGCATGCGTTGCTATGCCATTTAATAAAGAAATTGTTTCTCCCTGCGTGTCCTTTCCCACTCGTCCCGTTCCCCTTCCGCCTCCCCTTCCTCTCCCGCGTCCCCTTCCCCCTCTTGCGTTCCCACACCACCTTCCCTCTCCTCATTCCCCTCGCCTGCTTCCCCCGTCCCGCGAACCCTCCCCCCGAGTTCCACCCTCCCGCATTCCATTTATTCAGTCCCGGTATATTCAGTTTTCAAACAGCTCGCGTGTCACCTATTGCAATTTTTATACAAATTTCTTAATGCCAGAGCTCAACAGTAGTTTTATACAAACCTTGTCCTGACCATAACGAACACAACAAAAAAGAATTATCCAATTTGGTGCAGTCGTTCGGAAGTTATGCGCGTACACGCATTTCGGCGATTAATTTTTATTTATATAGAATAGATAGATAGATAGATAGATAGATAGATAGATTAATAAGTATGTTTCATGGCGGGTACCTATTATGTTTTCATTGTAGTGTCTTATTTATGGTATGCGTATTAAGTAATTACCGGGTGATGTATGTAGTGGGAAGGTGTGTGTGTGTGTGAGTATGTGTGTATGTATGTATGCATATATGCGCTTTGAACAAATTATATTATTGACATGATGCTCTTTTTAAATTTTTCTTCATTACCATCTATGAAAAAAATAGAGTGCGTAGAAGTGAAACCTTCAGAAAACTAAAGAAGTCAAGAGTGGGGAGACTACAAAGCACTTTTTTACCAATGTAAATGATGATTTTTACATATTTGTATCGTTGAATTCCAGTGCACCTTTTCCTTTACATTTGGTCATCTTATTGTATTTGTGTTTTCTTCTTCGGAGTCACTAAATATCGCTTTCTTTTGTATTTTCTTTTGTCTGTTCATTTTGGAGTGGTTTGAAGATTGGATATTGATTTTACAATTTTTTTTGATTTCGTAGTATTCGATGCGGTCCGCTTAATTTGTGGCCGCTGAGGTTTCGTCAGGCGCTTTATACCACTAAACCAAAAGAGACTTGTGGGTGACTGTGGATTTATTGGATTATATTGGAACCGAATACCCGTGTTTAAAAAAAAAATTTATTGCTATCTCATTCTTTCGCTGGCTAATAATAATTTATTTAATTTCAACGGTATACATATACCATAAGAACTGATTACATGTCACAAAATGAAAAATAGTAATATAGAAATAAAAAAAAAAAATTGTTTAACAAATGATTGTGGCATTTGAATTAGAAATGACACCAGAGAGACAATTACGTACAAAAATCTATAGTACAAATAAAATTAATAATGACTAAAAAGATTTGATAGCATAGCCCTCTTGTACCTACTTTCCGTGCAGTTAAATAGATCTGCAATATCTGCATATCTATTAGTAACATCATGTAACCTAGGTATAAGGGAGTGTTTAGTAAACTCAGTCTTATTATTGTTACATTTAAAAAGGATTTTAGATCGAGTAGTTCTCGTGGGAATATGAAATTCAATGAGCTTAGTTAAATCAGGACTGTCTATGCTACCATTTACAATTTTGAACATAAATATTAAGTCGGATATAATTCTTCGATCTGAGAGTTTTAATAAATTTAATTCTATCAGCAAGTAATTGTAGTTAATGTTTTCAATGGGAATACCGAGTTTAAAATTAATATGTCTTAGAAATTTATGTTGAATTTTTTCGATTGAATCTGAATGAATTTTAAAATGGGGGGACCAGATCGAGGAGTTATATTCGACTTGACTACGTACTAAGGATGTATACAAAATTTTTAGTGTTGAAATATTCCTAAAACCTCTGGAATTTCGAAGAATGAAGCCAAGCATTTTCATTCCTTTATTACCGATTGTGTTTATATGGGATATAAAGTTTAATTTAGAGTCAAAAATTATGCCCAGGTCGTTAATTTCTTCGACAGAGGTAAGGGTAGAGTTATTAAGTACATACGGATGAATAATTGGTTGACTTATTCTGTAAAATCTTATTGCATGACACTTATTTATGTTCAGAAAAAGTTTGTTAACAGAACACCATATATAATAATAATATATATATAATAATAATATGATAATTTGTAGAACGCCGTTTTTGTGAAAAATCACCTCAAGGACGCTGTATCATCTCAAGAGCGCTAAATCCTTTAGATGCATGTGTTTTTCTCTTTTTAGTGTTGCTCGTTTCCGTTTCATCAAGTTTCAAATCACAAAGATGCTAAAGAAGTTTTCACTTCAAAAATTAAACAATTGCCCATAACCTAACCTAACTTAACCTATTTAATCAATTTTTTTCATAAAGGAGGTGTTGAAGTTGTATGATTCTGAGTTGTCCTGTAACTGTTTTAATTATTGTCCACTAAAATATCATAAACTCTCAATAAACATTTGAAATAGACAGTCATCAAAGAAAACAAAAAGGTTACAGTAGTTGCAACTGAGACTCGAACCTAGATCCTCTAGTCTTACCAGGACTGGCAACCTACCAATTGAGCTATTGCAACCTTATTGCAATCCGTCATCTTTATAAATCTAACTAATAAATTGGTTAGTTTCTTGTGCGAAACAAAAAATCGATGTGATCTGGCATTCATATGTTTCTAAATATTTTAAAAATTAATAAATAAAAATAAATAAATGAAGATAATGAATATTTAATGATGAAAAGTCTTTGGTGTGTTAGTTTCGGTAGAGTTTTTTGTGAGTTCAATTATATTGTACATGAAATGAAAGAATTTAAATAAAACTTGAATTTTTCAAAATACACCGAATCGATTAATTTTCACAATTTCAACTCTCTTCATACATGACGTTTAATTTTAGACCAAATTTGTTATTTAAAATTCTGAATAATGGCTTGGACTCGCCAGTACTTACCAGATTAATAAAAATTGTTTTCATACAAGATCAACAAGACATTCATTTGCTCACGTATAGAACTAAGATTAGAAAAAAAATCTCCAATTTTCCGTATATGCGCGCAATATAACACATAATTTTACAACAAAGACATTTTTACAAATATCTTTCAGAAATACCGAATAGGAGTAACGCGTAAGATCGAAAATTAATACAAGAGTGTGGAATGTACCTGGAGCATCTCCTATTCTTATCCTACATTCCTCTTTATCTCTTTCTTACCTAAAATTAATTTTAAGATAAAATATAACTCCGTCTTCAAGCAACTTTAACACAGGAGACTTTTTGGCTTGACCTCATTTAACTTTATATGCATATATATGTTTATGTTTACGTCTTATATTTTATGTATAAGCTGTTTGTCTCTTACAAATAAATAAATTCAATATCTTAAGGTTGCAGCGTCTTCTGTTTTCTTCAGCAGAAAAAACTCTTGGACGGTGACAATTTGCACAGGTTTTTTACCTCGAATTTAAAGCTTAATGCTGCTTTTTTAAGCGCACAATCTCATTTCCCCTGTGTGCTATGGAGCTTTGAAATATTTCTTTATTTACATAACTTAAAAAATAAGACAATACGCTATAATCTCTGTTCTATTGGATATAGATGCCGGATAGCAACCATCAGTATCAATGTACAGATACGAAGTAGGACCAAATAGTAGATATCCATAAAACATCTTATATAATGTTACGCATGGACACAACTTGGCACCATATCATATTCTCTGCCTTCCCACACGTGAATAGTGAAATGACAAGCATATTAATATATTATCTTGCGTGCTACATTTACAAAACTACAAATTGCAAAATCATTCTTCCATAGATGATTACCCCTGTATCCGCCAGAATTCATAATGACTTGGCAAGATATAGGGTGTTTGAAATGCCGCAAAACAACAATTATATTATGTTGTCAAGGTTTTTTTCAATTTATAAATGTACTTTTCCTTACCTTTGTGAAGACCCCAAATCCATCTCCTTTCTAGGGATGTCGAAAGTGAAAAAAATATCGATTCATCGATGTATCGATATTTATTAAAATATCAATATCGACGTCGATATATCGAGGAAAAAATACCGATGTATCGATATATCGGTCAAATTTTCAAATACAAGTATACAGTTCGATATTATCAATAGTATTTTTTGTAAACAATGTGCATTTTTTTAATGTACACAAATCTCAATAAAAATGAAGGTATTTTTATCAGTATTCATTTTTATTAGGTAATAATTACAAAAACTAAAAAGCTATCTTCTAACTTATATGTAAACTGATTGGCGTATTAATCTGTCAAAGAGGACTTCGTGTTTGGAACAAGGTATAAGAAAGTAATCATAAACCAACACAAAGGAGTGGCTTAGAAAAAAATGGCGAAAAATAGCATACATTTCTATATATGTACCTGAGATAGTATTAGTGATCACTGATCACAAACACTGAAACACTAATGCAAAGACAATAGATTTGTAAGCTATTAATAGTTAAAATTTCAACCGCCAGATGTCATGACCCAATACAGTTACTTTTTTTCCGTTAGTTCCTATACGATTTTGGATTCTAGTGGCTTTAGTAACATAAATTTTAAAAAATATCGTTTTTTATACAATTTTCGATATTGAGTATTTTGTATCAATATATCGATTTATCGGATCAACATATACCGGCTAAAAATATCGATTTATTGAATTAAAGATATTGATACATCGATATACCGATACTTTTTCAACAAGCCTACTTTTTTCTACTTTCTCCTGACTAGCTATTCTCCAAGTCTCGTCGCTCGCAATCGCCGTCGAAAGTACGTCCGTTGGTCAACTTGATTATTCTTGAGCTTGGTCGAAGGACATACTTAGACGCAAACGTCAAAAATCATACCACACAACGAGTGGGGGTTTTTTATCTTTAGTTCAGAGATTTCACATTTTAGGCATACAGGTAATAGCTTCGTTATAACCTCTCCCTCTTTCTGCTACACAACGTGTTGTTGTATAGCAGAAATATAGTATGAAATGAATCTCTATGCGGTACGAAGATATCACTTGCAAATCCTATATATTGTTTGAAATTTTACAATATACTCGTTTTTAGAAACGGCGCATTATGACTTCCTTTTTTAAAAAACGTTGCTGCACACCACAATCAAAAACATAAATAAAATGTTTTCCGAGAATAACATGGCTTCCACAATTCAGTACTGAAATGTCTCGTGTTTCGTAAATGCGCACGAATAAGGTCTCAATGCTATATTATTCTTTTGCATCACTCCGAAGCGGTGAATGCATTTCGCATTCACATGAGACCCCGCATCATGCAATAGCGAAATAAAGTTTAACCTTTCAACTGTTTCTAGTGCATGGAGTTTTGAGGTTCGTTCGAATTTTCAACGAAACGAAGCACTTCTAAGTTTATAATACAGAATTCATTTTTGTACATAATAATGTCGTTCTTTAAATTTAAAGTTATAACTTCGTTTCTTAGCAATGAAGTCAGTGAATACATCTTCATGGCTCATGAATGACTTATACTTTATGGATAATAAATATTTGAAAAGGTCTTAGAGACATGAGGATAAAATATAAGTTAGCATAGATGTGTTAGGATCATAATTGAATTAGTACAGTTACTGCCCTCTGCAACTTTTTTTTATCAAATTTATTTACCGAAAGGTTGTACGTCGATAATACAGATTTCTGTTGTGCATCCAGATGGCGCTAGTATCAGTGTTATCAGATGAAAGCTCAATGTTATGAGGCAATGTTTTGAAATAAAAGCCGGTTTCTTATATTCTCTTCCTCTTTTTATCACTAATAAAAATAAAAAAAGGCTTGTTTGGCCTTTAGTTAAAGAGCGGGGAACCGGCCCCAGATTTAGTTTTATTTATTTAATTATTTACGTCCTTGGACCACTTACATCAATCGTGTAACATAGTAATAATAGAAATAGAAACAATAAAATAACAATTATAAAAGAAATTAAATGCTTAGAAATTTTTTCCATAGGAAAGCTAATAGCTCAGAAATGCACAAAATAATTTGCAACCAGATAAAAATATTACACCTTTAAATTTATATGACGAGAATGCCAACATTCTTATAAATACTAACCAGGAATTATTAGATTCCTGGTCAAATAAAATTATTTACGCAAAACAATTCAATTGTCTCAACCAAACGTATGTTGACAAACTTTCGTCAAATAAATGGTTGAGTATTGGAGAGTTGAGCGCAGAAATAGAAGGATTTATCTTGCCATTCAAAATAGAGTCATTAATACTAAAAATTTTAGAAAGCATATAATCAAAGATATAAATCAAATTGATGATTTATGTAGAAAATGTTTGGCTTTTCACGAAACTATAGAACATATTATATCGGGATGTTCTATATTAGCGCCGTCCGAGTATACATTTAGGCACAATCAGGTTTTAAAAATAATTCACCAAATTTTGGTAATTAAACATAACTTGATTGATTGCCGTAATGTAGTACCATATTATGAATATGAACCAAATTCATTTATAGAAAATGAATTTTATAAAATATATTATGATAAAACTATACTAACAGACAGAACAATTAGTCATAATAGACCTGATATAGTTTTACATGACAAAATTCAAAAAATAACTTGTCATTGATGTAGCTATTCCAAATTCCTGTAATATTCAAAAAACTGTTTCTGAAAAAATTAGAAAATACACAACGGAATTGAGATTAAAAGAATTTGGCATTCTCGGACTATAAAAATATTACCATTTGTTATTTTGGCCACTGGCATAATACCTAGGAATCTGATTCAAAATTTAAGCATATTAGATTTGTCAAAGAATTTGTATTTAAAAATGCAAAAATCAGCAATTTTAAATACATGTAGGATTACAAAAGATTTTTTAAATATTTATATTGAGGGATCGGTAGGATTTATAGGTTCAATTAGAAATGCCACAGAGCCGAACCCTCTGATGTGAAAATATCTGGAGTCGGTGAATTATATTCCCATTTGGTCTCTAGTAGGTTGACATGTTGTTCTTGTATTATTTTGTATTTATAATACTTATATAGTGCAATTGCATAGCGTGGGTTGACTAGATGATCATTTGGGGAAGTGTGTGAAAGGGTTTAGTTTTTCCTGTGGGGAAAATTTAACCCGGACATTTAAATCTGGTGCGTATAAAATTTCTCTTCCTTTACACTAATAAAAAGGAAGCATAAGTTTTACAAGTTGTTGTTGTTACAAGTATTTTTAATCATGTTTTAGTTTTTCCTGTGGGGAAAATTTAACCCGGACATTTAAATCTGGTGCGTATAAAATTTCTCTTCCTTTACACTAATAAAAAGGAAGCATAAGTTTTACAAGTTGTTGTTGTTACAAGTATTTTTAATCATGTTTTAACTTAAAAGTCTGTAAATAAAATAACTTGTCGGAGTGCTTTAAAATTGAAAAAAAGATCCTACCAATTCCTAACAGGATGCACGACAAGAAAACGAATAATTCGATATTTTTTATTCACTTTATTCAGGAAGTACAAAATATTGCTTCAATAGTTGACAACATTTTTATATTTATTTATATTAATGTACAGGTTTTTTCAAACACGTGATATACATAATAACTTTGTAGAACCATAAGTACTTAATCATGAAGTTATATGCTAATTAAGTTATGTAGAACACACGCCAAAGAAAAGTAGGTATTATTATTATTGAGGTATGTTATTATAAACCATTTATAACTATATCCCGTGCAGTTGAATACAACTACTTTTTCTGAGAAAGTATTACCAATTGCATGCAATCTAGGTACAAGTGAGTATTTATAAAGTTTTCGACTATCCCAAAGAAGAATATGGGACATTCATCGGATAACCAATATCTCTGTCACAAGTTACCCCAAGAGGTTCGCTACGTTTGGTGATTTAGCAGGGGTGCCCGCGTTCAAGGGGTGAAGTTTATGTGTGTCTTGGCAGCGGATGTTTCCGCCCACCAACTGCATGGCAGGCCGAATCGGGAGAGACTGGTTTAGGGAGACCTTTGGACCTTTCCAGCAAGGCTATCTCCAAGCACCGCTCTGTACCGCAATGGGAGGGATGGATTCACACGTGTGTCACTCCAGGACAAACTGAACCCCAGATTTCTACCCACCCCTCATACTTTTTGCTTCCAAGAACTTCCTCTCCTGAAGGGAATTATTTTCTTCAATGTAGAGCTTTCGGTGTTTTCGATATTATTTTATGGAACGGAAGCATGGACGCTTATTGAAGAACTGATGAGGCGACTTGAGACATTCGAGATGTGGATCTATAGTAGAATACTCAAAATAAGCTGGATTGGCAGAGTTACGAATGAAGATGTCATGGTACGGATGAATAAAGAAAAAAAAAGTTATAAAAAAAATAAAAATCCGAAAACTTCAATATCTAGGACATATGATGAGACATCCAGAGAAGTACGAGATCTTGCATCTCATAATGAAAGGAAAGATTGCTGGAAGACGGTGCCTTGAAAGAAGGAGAAAATTTTGGCTGAAAAATCTTAGACAATAGTTTAACAAAGTCCTCATAGCTAACGTACGTTAAACGGACAGGGCACGAGAAGAAGAAGAACAATGTAGAGATAATTTTTAAAAAATCTGTATAAATTCTACTTCCAGCACACTCTATATTTTTATATGGTGGACACATTTTGGTCAGAGGGCTAAAATATGTAGACGAAATTATTTTTTAAAGTAAGTGAAACATGATAAGGCATCCTTAAACAAAGGGAATTCGGAACATTTATTTCAATACCAGCTGGTTCCCGGCATGCTATGCCATTTAATATAGAAATAGTTTCTCCCTGCGTGTCCTTTCCCATTCGTCCTGTTCCCCTTCCGCCTCCCCTTCCCCTCTCGCGTTCCTACTCCGCCTCCTCCACATTCCCTCTCCCCACTCCACTCCCCCCTTTCCCCCGTCCGGCGAACCAGGCTCCTCTCACCCCTCCCGGGATCCCTATCTCCCGAGAACCCCTACCCGAGTTCCCCTCCCCCCTTCCGCATTCCATACATTCAGTTCCGGTACATTCAGTTTTCAAACAGCTCGCCTGCCACCTATTGCTTTTTTTTACAAATTTCATAATGCCATAGCTCACCGGTAGTTTTATACAAACCTTGTCCTGACAATAACGAAAACAAAAGAAAGAATTATCCAATTTGGTGCAGTCGTTCGGAAGTTATGCGCATACATTCATTTGGGCGATTCATTTTTGTTTATATAGATAGATTTCTAACACCTAATGAAGTATCGATATGATTGCTTGTCTTATCTTTAAACTTGTACACTGGGTTTAAGTTTCTTACAGTAATATAAAATCATGTTAGTACATTAGCAATCTTGCAGTAGCATGCTGTCACGCTGAATAATATTACAATGCACAATTCTGCATCTTCCAAAGTACATTATTTACAGAAATGCAAGTTTAGGATGCCTCCTGCAGAAGACGCGACGTTTTTCGGTCTCATAACATTATTAAAATGTAATGTAAATCTGCCGCGCTCCGTTCAGGGCGCGACGTGTTTGCTGAAGAAATATTACTCAAGACAGAATATTTCCTTTTAGAGTAAAGAAAGTTGGAAACAGCGCGCAATTTTATTTATTGTGTGTTTAACGGACTAATTATAAAGAATGTACACTAACCATCCAATACGATGTAGTATACAGTGTATATATATAAGAATTAATCAATAACTAAAATTGTATGTACATTTATAAAAACAACAACACAAAAACACGAGGCAAAAAAGTTTGGGCTAAGTAAGAATAAAAAAATGGTTAATGGAACTAAATTCATTTATCATTGATATTATTTGTAATCTTATGTTTAAATATGACAACCATGTTGCCTATTATGTTGTATCTGTATGTCTATGCATTTTATGCCTTTGTATCGTAGTTAGGTACTTCAAATGTTATTCTTCTTTTTCTAGTTTCCGTATTATGGTTTTTTGTTATGTGTGCTTTAGTGTTATTAACTTCTTTGGTATTTTAGCGGGTGCTTAAAATTAAGAATTCGAGAAATTTTGTAAAGTTCTGAAGGCTGTCATCTTCTGTTTTTCAGTTTCTTCTTCTGTTTGAGTTCTATGTTCTGTGTCTATGTCCGGAACCTTGCTACTACTATGGGTGTTAAATTATAGTTGACACATTCACAAGAGAGCTTAGGAAAAGGCTAACTTGGTTCTTTGGAAGAAATATGGATAGTTTCAAGTTTTCTTAGAGGACGGTGAATGATTTTTATTTTGCTAGTGCCAAGAGGGAAGATTCTACTTGGTTCTTTACAGTTTTGAAAATAAATTTATGTGTATTCACTGTCTTATTTATTTCTACGCCTATAAATAATTCGTCTTCCAAAGGCAGTTTTGAATAAAGATAAGGCGAAACTGCTGTGGCGCAAAAACATAAACGAACCTAGCGGAACAATAAAAATAAAAGGGATAGGTAATATGTTTATTCTCAAACGTGTATTATAAAAATAAACTTTTAATTATCATATTTTCCGATCAACATCGCGGTTCAATTGTTCTACAATAAATAAAAAGTGTTGGGGTGGAAAATGTGGTTTAATTTACTATTTTTTCTGGATCGGTTCACAATTTTAATCACGTCGCAATAATTTCAAATATAAAATACAGTTAATAATGGTGCAACTTCGCACGAAAGGCCCTTTTTAAAGAGTGGTCCAGTTATCAGTTTTTTGTTAAAATTACTGAGTGATTTTTCCATGTCTTTAAATTTCGTAACAAAAAAATGGTGTAAGCGCGTTAAGCCATTGGCCTTTTAATTTTGAAAAATGTTTACCCTAAGAATGAAGCGTGGCTTTTAAAGATATTCTTTCACATTTTTTTTTATTTTGTTGTGAAAATATATATATATATATATTTTTTTTTTATTGTTTTTATTTCTTGCTAGAGCAATCCCGATGAGTTACAGAACTCATTTTAGGACAGGAGGAACATACAAATCATGGGTGGGAGGAAATAGTTAAAATTTTACATAAGAATTTGGATATTAAAATATAAGATTCACATACAATATAGAAGAAAAATAAAAGACAGGTTGAGTAGAATTAACAGCAATGGAAAACAATTAAGGAAAAAAGGAACAAGGTTATACAGATATGGATGATTACAACTTAATGGAAAAGAAAAGAAGAGAAAAGAAACAAGACAATTGAACATGACAAGAAAATTACAAAGCTTCATCCTTAAACATACTTAAAAAATATTCTTTTAAAGCATTACTCTGATTTTTTTTTATTTTGCTGGATTCCCTTGTACATATCTGGTAGCGAATTATATAGTGTATAGGCAACATAGTTCAGAGATTTTATCCCATATTTTGCAGTGTGTTTGAGGTATGCGGATTTTATTGCTATTTCGAGTATTGTGAGTGTGTAATAAAAGTGCATAACAAACAACTTGTTTTTGGAATACTTTTATTGGTACCTAATCTCTAATACAGCCTAGTAGTTAGAGGCGATGTTTAGGTAAGACAGAGATCCTGGTTTTGATTCCCAGTTGCGACCGTCACCTTTTTTTCTCTTCTTCTTCAATGATTTAACTATTTTCTGTTTAAATATAACACCCTTGCACCAAAAAGACGAATTTATCTCAAATAATAGCTGTGATGCATTAAATGTACGAACTTTGTGATTTTTTTAATACCACACAAGTACCAGCTGTTTCTAACTGTTCAGGGCTGGTATAATAATAGCAACCCCAAATTGAGATATTTTGTGAGGCAAAGGAAGTGGGAAGGGAAGAAAGGAAAGAGGATGCTTGGGAAGTATCAGATCACCAAGCACGGAAAACGCCACTTGGCAATGTTTCAAATCTAAATGGAAGTGCTGCAATTTTATATTTATTAATATGTACACCAAAAAAGCATGACATTATAATCACAGCTTTGACTCAATTTTTTTAGGTACCTACTAACCTATGTATAGCATTGTAGTAGTGAAATATTTTAATTTATCATTCTTGGAGAAAAATAAATTTCACTAAAAAATAATATTTATCTCGAATATTAAGAAGTGAATTTTTATTACAGACCTATTTTGCATACGCTTCGCCCCGTAGTCCCACCTGCTGTTTGCTTTGGAAAGATGATTGGATACACAGTATAAATCTTGTACAGAAAATAACTTGGCAAAGAATACAGATTATAATGTTCTTTACTTTACATTAACGCTATACCTATCTGGATATTTCCACTGCACTATAATCTGAACTAATATTGGTTGAAGTTTCAATATCTAATTAAATTTCTCTCCACTCTGTCAACTGCAGAATTAGCTTCAATTTTGACGAAGCTTTTTAAACTGTCCCTGAAGACTGGCTCTGTGCCCTCTGGTTGGAAAAAAGCGGTTATCCATCCTATTCCAAAGAAGGGTGACCGCTCCAACCCGGCCAACTACGGCCCCATAGCGATCACATCAGTTCTGTCTAAGGTGATGGAACGTGTGATCAACGACAAACTGCTCACATACCTCGAGAAGAACAAAATTATCAACGACCGTCAATACGGATTCCGGCGGAACCGCTCGTGCGGTGATCTTCTCGCGTATGTGACGCATGTTTGGGGGCGATGCCTGGAACGTTTCGGTGAGACCCAAACGGTTGCACTGGACATCTCCAAGGCCTTTGACCGGGTTTGGCACCGAGGACTTGTCAACAAACTGCTTTCTTACGGACTTCCCGCATCCTTGTGTACGTGGATTGCCGACTTCTTGAGGGGGAGGTCGATTCAGACGGTAGTCGATGGTTTCACCTCTTCCTCACACTCGATAAATGCTGGCGTCCCGCAGGGATCGGTTCTGTCTCCGACTTTGTTTTTGTTGCACATCAACGACCTTTTGTCATGTGCACCAATTCACTGTTATGCGGATGACAGTACAGTTCATGATAGCTTTTTGTTTGACAAGCCCCCAAAGGGCTCACAAACTCCAACAGCTCGTAGGGCTTTGAAGCAAAGAATGGACGGCTACCTCGAGAGTGTTTTCTCTTGGGGTAAAAATAATCTCGTTGAATTTAATGTTTCAAAGACCCAATCTTGTCTGATTACGTCCAAAAGGGATCGAAATGAAAATCTAGTCTCTTTCAACGGAAGCAATCTTCCGAACAGGCCCTCCATTGATATGCTTGGTGTAACCCTAAGTGACCAGCTCAGGTATGGGGGCTCCATTGAAGCCAGAGTAAAGCTAGCCTCCCAAAAACTGGGCGTACTGTAGAGGGCACGCAGATACTTTAATAGTACACAACTGCTTACCTTGTACAAATCACAAGTACGCCCCACGGTTGAATTTGGCAGCCATCTCTGGTCTGGAGCTCCAAAATACCTGAAAAATACCCTCGACTCTGTGCAGAACGGGCGGTCCGTTTGATAGGTTCTCCCATCTTAACAGACGGATGGCAATCTTTAGAGCACAGGCGTCGGGTGGGAATGCTATCCTTGTTCTACCGGTATTACAATGGAAGATGCTCCGAGGAACTAGCATCATTGATCCCTTCGGCACCGGTGCATAGTCGGGAAACACGCCAAACGCGTGCCCAACATTTGTACACGGTTGACATTTGTCACATGAGAACGGGTCGTTTCTTCGACTCGTTCTTGTGTTCAACAGCTCGGCTGTGGAATGATTTGCCGGCCTCTGTGTTTCCTCCTTCCTACAACATGGGTCTCTTCAAGACCAATGTTCATTCCTTCCTCTCCTCAAAAAGACCCTCCACACAGCATCCCAGATGACATAGGCCCTGAGGGAAATTATTTTCCTCAGGGCCTCCTGTGTGGAGTTAATGTAAAAAAAAAATAAAAAAACTTAGGGAAATTTTGGGTGGCTTCTGTCATTTGCCGGAAGGCCGCCAACGAAGTTTTTTGTTTTTTTTTTTAAATGAGATTTTAACCCTTATGTATAAAGAAACTATATGAAGGACAAGATCATAATCGCTTGCGACAATACCATTATTGATGTAACTGTTTTATTAATCTAGCTACTCTTGAATATTTTTTAATGAATTTTCTATGACTTTGCAGGTCAGTTTTGGCAACTGTCAAAGGCGAAAAAATCGATGTTTTATGTTTTCAAATGCATATAAAGGTCTTTATTTATTCATATTGGGTATGTATTCAGATTTGTGTAGAAATAATAATATCAGTTTATATTTAAGTGATTATAATTTTTGACAATTATTTCCAAAACGGGAGATTTTTTAACCTTTTTTTTAGTTAGTTAACTATTCTGGAAAAACCTCTTATGATATTATCATGTAAACCTCTTACGATATTATGAATAATAAAATATATTATCAGGTAAACAGAAAATAATCTAAATTAACATTTGTTAAAGTTCTAATATCCAATTGAAGATCGCTCCACTCTGTCAACTTCGGGAAATTTCATAGATTCTTTAAAAATACTTTTATTAATTGGGTGGCCTCTGTCATTTGCCGGAAGACCGCCGGCGGCAACGAAAGATGTTTTGCTTTTTTTTTAAATGCGATAATTCCTTTAAATTGTGTTTTTTCATGTTGGTTATGTTAGTTATGTATTCAAATTTGTTTAGATGTAAAAATCAGTTTATATTTGTGTGATTATAATTTTCGACAATTATTTCCAAAATGGAAATTTTTTAATCTTTTTTTTTTTTATTAGTTAGCTATTCTAGAAAAACCTCTTACGATTTTATAATGTAATATACCTACATAAATAATAAGATATATTATCTGGTAAACAGAAAACAATCGCAAAAAAAGCAATTCCTTTGTTTTTATATGAATATTTGACAAGAAAGCAACAAGGTAAAATCCGCGCGGTTTTTCGAAATACGCGAGACATTCAACAGGTTTAAAGTAAAGGATGAAACTAATTTTATTTGAGTTTATGTCTATTATGGACAAAAATGTTAGATTATGCTCGACAGGTTAGTTTTGTCTAAGAGGAGCGAAGTTTATATGGATAATAATTTGTTGGTAAATGTAAATTCTAAAAATGAACGTTGCGAAAAATGCCGTGAAAGCGCATTATACCTAAAGTAGATCTGAACTGTGAAACCTTGAACCAAGTGAATGAGTATTTTTTTTTGTTCCTAAGAGGCAGGAGGGCAGACATAATATGAGGACCAGTGGAATTTACTTACTCTCCAATGGCGGATAAAGTTCAAAAGAAGATTCTGAGATATTTAAGAGACTTCGAGTATTATCCTCGGTTTAGCCTTTCTGTCTGGTATGCTGGGTATTAAAGCTTCTCCGATAAAGGGAAAACTGTTTTGCTTATAACAGCACATAGCCTTCTGAACGGTTATATCTGTATTCTTGATACAATACAAAATGAGTTCCATTTTCCCAACAATTTTTTGCTCTTCTGAGTTGCTGAACTAATCGAGATTTTTTTTCTTTTTCAAATAAACTGTGAATATTTTTTATTATTTGTTTTAATATATTACAGAAAATCTGACAAACCGAAAACATTGACAGAAAGGTGAAAGTAGGAAATTCAATTAATGAAGGACTGAAGGAGAATTAGCATCCCACATTGGAGTTCTGATACGAACCTTGATGAACCGTGGTATTGGAAGATTACAGACAAAAGCTTACTAAATGCTGTAGATAAGGAATCTCTAATGATGATGCGAATTTAAATGAGGAGTTCCAAAATTAACGCAAGAGTGGAGCATCAGAGGGAATTTTTTTCCTCATGGTCTCCTACGTGGAGTTTATTTTAATGCAGAGCCAGAACATATCAAGACCCAAAATAACAGAACAGTATCTGACACAAGGTGCGGTAGTGAATAAAGCAAGAAGAATTTTCAAATACAGTTAGTTAGGTTTAGATTGTTATTAAAAAAATTAATTAATAGTACCCAACTTCTGACACTGTACAAATCGCAAGTGCGCACTATGGAATAGCTCGGAACAAGACCGCCTCATAAATCTAAAAAAGGTGCATTTTTTCAGATATACCAAAGCCGTTTAAATAAGATAAATGATTGGAAAAAATTTATCCATTGGAATTTTTTATTTTTACCCTTGTAAACTTAAAATAATGTCAAAGTACGGGTTCAGGCTGAGATATTTAATTGAATCAAAATGTGGCATATTTTGTGGTACAAATTTAAATTATTTGCGCTAGTTTGTATATAGCTTATTATATATCACCGGAAAGGTTGTTTATTAAGCTTTAATAATATGTATTTTTAATATTTTATTTTTAAATAATAGTGATTTATAAGCTCCCTTTAAGCAAATAATACTGAAACCAGATTTTTATAAAATTCGGCTAAACTTTCAACTAGTAACTGGGTTTGGCCCTGTAGATATTAAAACATTTGTATATAAAATATACCTTTTTTAATATGTTCAGTAAAAAAAAATGCGGATTTTCTGCGCAACAGCGTCAAAAACGGTTTTGCCGCTGCTCCTTTTTATCAAAAAATTACCTTGTCGCAGTACTAAAAAAGGAAAAATTGTTTTTGGAAATGACATGTTTTATATCAAAATAATAATAATTCACTAAATAAAAATATGAAACATAAAGATTGTTTAGTTTGTAATCAGCTTACCATTTTTATTGTTTTATGATAAGAAACAAAGAAGTACAGATTTATGAGACCATAATGAGCATTTCCAACCACTGTGGTGCGCCACTGTAACGAGCGGTCCGTTTGATAGATTCCCCCATTTTAACAAACGGATTGTAATCTTTGGAGCACATGGTAGATATGCTGTCCTTGTTCTACTGGTATTTCAATGGAAGATTCTGCAGGGAACTAGCGTCATTGATTCCTAAGGCCCCAGGGCATAGTCGGGAAACACGCCAAACGTTCGCCCAACATATGAAAACGGTTGACATATGTACACGAGAACGGATCGCTTCCACGACTCGTTCTTGAGTTCAACAGCTCGGCTATGGAATGATTTACCGGCCACTGTGTTTATTCCCTCCTACACCATGTTCACTCCTTCTTTTCCTCTCACGACCCTCCTCACGGCATCTTCAAAGATGATACAGACCCTAAGCTAAATTAATTTCCTTAGAGCCCCCTCCATGGAGTTAGTACAAAAAATATATTTATTATTATTTCGTTTGCCGTGAGAATTCTCTTCGTTTTGAGGTGCCTATCCACAAAGGGAACAAGGCGAAACCTCGAACAAGATGCGCTGTAGAGATTACAACCACAGCCGGGCGCAGATGGCGGACTGCGGTGAAGACGAAGTTTTGGATAAACTTTTAGGAAGTTTATGACAAAAACAGACTGATAAAATGTTTAATTTTGTAATGAACATATTGTTAAATCTCGCAAAGTTTTTCCTACTTTGGTTTTCCTATTCGTCTTGTGGTCGCACTGGCGTAAAATTTTCTCCCTGCGCGCAGTTTTGATCTTCTTTTCATTTTTATCCATTTTAGCTCATTCAAATGTTTCCAACAATCTACCGTCATACTATGGCCCTCCGTTCATGGAGATACATACAATCTACGTAATTGTGATGCAACTACAAGTACCCTGCTGATACACTGCTTTTTAATGCCGGTGTCCGTACACGGCGCTACCCGAAATATTGTACTGCACTTTTGATCATTTTTCACGTGCAGCCGTGGAGTTAACACGATGTCAAGCAATGTCAAATGACTTTTTTCCAACATTAATCCATGTCTTCTTCACTAAATCCTTTTTCCCTTATCGAGAGAATAGTTGTTATATTCGTAAGAGCGGTTCAAAACAATATTGAATGAAGCGCAGTGGAGAATATTGAAAATGATATCCTAATCTCCAATATCAAGTCGCCAAACACGACTAAAGTCATTTTCAAACAACGTTTTGATTGTGAACTGTGGTCTTTCACCATGATGGTAGTGAAGGTATCTACTGCGGTTAAAGCCTGTCGGAAACATCATGTTACCACATGTACACACTACTATCTGCGTCGCTAGATCGGGATATTAATCTTGCTGTCATACTCCTTACAGTCAGAGGAGCAGATCAAGACAATGCTGAATGAATCACAATAGAGATTATTGACAGCGATATCCTTCTCTACAAGAGGTATATTGATCAAGGATCTCTCCGTTTCCCTACTCTGCTGGCGCTTGAACACTACACTTGTTATGTAGGTCCGGGTTTCTTTAAATTAGGCCTATATTTATAATATATTCACTATTTATTAAAACATCTGAATTATTTATAAAAAAAATAGTACGAGGGTAGGCTGGAAAGTAATTCACACACGCTTGTACAACGCGAACAAAAGACCTTCTGAAGCGCGCCAGGTGGAATGTGAAAGTTACACTTCCCCTCTATAAGCATGCGAGGTTTAAGGTCGTTGAATTCATCCAGTGTACTTTGAGAAGCGGAAGTATGGAGACGTGTTCTAGTGCTACGTCAATGCGAGTTAAGCAGCAATGTTAGTATATTACAATAATATCGTTAGACGCTCATCTCGCTAGAGAATTCCTATGACGAGATGTGCAACGTTACAATAATTATAGTAAATAAAGGAACTTAATGTTATCGATGCTAATATTATAAAGAGGAATGATTTGATTGTTTGTTTGTTTGCATTGAATAGGCTCCGAAACTACTGAACCGATTTGAAAAATTATTTCACTGTTGGGAAGCTACACTATCCCCGGGTGACATTGGCTATAATTTATAAAGCTAGATAGAAAGGGTATGCGGGAGTGGAACGGGGATGCACGGAAAAGGTGATTCAGGGAGAAACAATGTATTTAGCATTGCAACGCATGCCGTGGACCAGCTAGTATCAAAATAAAAACCTATAAAATTATTACAAAAATTAATACGTTGGTTATACACACTAGAGTTTCAGGCACTTCAGCAGGTTAATAGTTAGTAACAATAACATTTTCTTGTTAACTAAACAAGTATTACAAAGTACCTGTGTTAGTTTATCAGCCACAATCATAGGGTGACCAATGGTGGCGGCTCGTGACTTTTAAGTGTGTTAACCGTATGTTTTCAACGTAAAAAAATACTTCTCCAAATATCTGATCCCTAAATACCTAAATTAGTTTACCCTTTTTTTCAAAGATGTGCCCCTCAAACCCCTCCCCCTTCCCCCCCTTCATACCCGTTACATTCATTTTCAAACAGCTCGCGTGCCACCTATTAAAACGTGACAATCGAACACGCGCCGTTTCGCATTTATAATATTAGTATAGCTGTTGGCTAAGATCAAAGTGTAGATTAGTACCTATTTTATACATATGAGGGAGCGGGAGACAGAAATGAAAGTCGTCATGTCGATGTGTGGAGTCAGTCGTTTATTGGGCTACGTAGCAGATGGTCGGTGGTCGGTAACATGAGGTAATGCGGAGTGCCGTAGATGATGCTGCAGGCGTTCGGATGTGATGGAGATGGTGCGGTGAAGGTCAGCGAGTTGCTCGACACCATGGCGGTGGAGATGACCTATCTTCCAGGCCGTTGCTCGACGCTGTAAGTCGCGGAGATGAACGGTGTGTGGCTCGGTGAGCTGAGCCACCAGCAGGTAGTCCTGGCGAGGCGGAGCGCGTTCCATGGCAGCGAAGCACGGTGGGCTTCGGGGTGCCATGAAGTGGTGAGCTGATCCCTTGGCTGAAGGTGCGTCAATCCTTATAAGTCGCGGGATGTAGCTGTTCTCAGGAGCTGAAGACACGATGGGCCTTGTAGCTGAGACGTGGTGATGGACCTCGAGGAAGCTGCCCTGGATGCGTAGCGATACCATGCAGGAGCACTGATTACATGTTGAGATATTGGCCGACTGTAAGTGTGAGACTGAACTGCAGCGGGCGAGCGATCGGCTGCTTATATAGCCGCGGTAGAGTAACTACCTCGCGGTAGGTAATACGAGCCACTTCGGCAATTGACGAGAATATTCGGCGCCGTACAGATATTGTACGGTGCTGTCTCGAGACCTTTCTAGGCGGGGCGATATTATTATCGTCGGGCTGGCACGGCAGACGAGAAAGTACATCGCGGCCAGTATAGGTACGAAGGTACCTAGGCAAGTAGGTTTGCCGATGGGCGCGGATATTAGGAGATGTTTCTCGTATGTTCTTTTGATGGCGATGATAATAATGATGTGTCGCCACACATATTTGAATTTTTACTATCAAAGGAATCTCCATAGAAACCTAAACAAATAACAAAATGACAGCGCACATCAAACAATTACTTAGCAACGCTTTGCTTTTCGTCCGGACAATAAACGTATAATAAATATTAAAAAAAAAAAAAATTTCGAAAACGATCATAAATTTGACAAAAACGCTGGCGCCAAACTTATTCATAAAAACAATATCGGTATAAGGTTGGATAATTTAGAGCCACTTGAACTTAGGAAAGCCATAAACACTAATGGCAAGGTAGTTAATAACCAACTAAATTTAAATAAAAGTCCCATACTAAGATTATTCCCTATTGATAAAGAACACGTCCGTTCCCTTCCCAATTCTCCATCTATGCCTCCTTCTTCTTCCTCCACTTGAGTCCAGCCCATTTTTGGTAAATTATATATTATAACACAAATGTAACCTAATGTTAGTAAAGTATTATACTGCCCTGATGAAGCTACGGTTGTAGCGAAACCCGGTCGGCATAAAGTATAAAAATAAAAGTGGTGTTTACAAAGTTATTGTTTTATTTTAAATTAATAAATAATTTCATAACGCCAGAGCTTACCAATATATACCTACAGCCTATATTACTTGCAAATAATGCAGCTTTCTATTAGCGAAAGAATTTTTAAAGTCCATTCACTATTTATTGCGTGAATGAGTAACAAACGTATATCCATACACCCATATAAACTTTCGCCTTTATAATATTAATAGGATACCAAACTGTTTTTGTTCCTCCTGAAAACCTGTGTAAAATGAGGTGACCCGACAATTGGTCCGGCGTCTGTTGGTACGTTACTTAAAATGGCTTTACCCGTGTTTAATGACTATATCTGAATAGCCAGGTACATTTTCCATATCTCCTTCCTCTTCCCACTACCTTCAGCATCACACCATACCAAAATTGGGGATGCCATAGTCTCACTGGCTCGAGACGGTTGGGAGCAGTTGGGACTCTTGTGTTATATTCAGATATATAAGTTATATCATATGCAAGTAGGAATCTTTAGCGTTTTTTTGCTAAGCCGACTGCACTTATAAGTATGTCGTATTTTGTGATTGCCGCATGCTACTTCGGAGAGCCGAAATTATTTGTAAAAATATTTTTGGAGCGGATTTTCACTCAAGTTGACTTCTGATATAAGTATATCGACTTTGGTTGTACGGCCGTATATATTCTCTTTGCATACTTACTTGAAGAAAACATCTTCTAAACTTTCGGTCGGACCAAATTTCGCCGGACCAACTGTCGCCGGACCAAATGTCGCCGGACCAACTCTCATGGAACCGTAAAACGAGATACCTACGCGGTGTTATAATCTGAGCAACGGACATTGTTTATAACGCCCGAATTCGCCACCAAGCTAAAAGTTAAAAAGCTTTGTTAGATAAAACATTTCTGATTAAAGTTATTTAAGTATTCTTGCAAATTCAATTTCGTGTTACCGAAAGAAAATAGACTTCTTGGTGATTAATCATTATAGACTGTGGGGAAGAAAGAACACAGAGGTGGTGAAGTTGAATATCATAACCAGGTTCTAAATTATATAACTACTAGTTGTTAAATTCAGATTATCATTTTCAAAACCCATTCTTAGAAGGAAAGTGAATAACTCATATCACAGATGGCTTTAGCAGCATAGCAAATAATAGTTTCAAAGAGTTTACGGTAGATGTCATTAGAGTGTTCGATATAAATGCAAGCATGCAGAGTGTTCAACAAGCATGCTGAATATACAGAAAAGAAAATTGGGAAAAAAATATCTTTTTTGGGAAGAATTCGGCCAAAACTATCTAGTAAAACTGCAATCACTATCTACAATTCGATTATTGCTCCACATTTTAACTATTGCTCAACTATCCTTTTCCTATATAACGAACGAGAACGTTTTAAATTCTCCAAAACATGGCAATGAGAATAATATTACGGCGGAATAGATTTTCAAAAGTAAACAAAATGTTAAAGGAACTGAATTGGCTAACCGTGAAACAGATGCTTACCTTGAATACGATGATATTTATACATAAAATAATTAACAACATTTTACCAAAATACTTTTCAAATAAAATTGTATTCAACAAGGACATTCACAGACATAACACAAGAACATGCAAAAGAAATCAGGCTTCAAAAAAAGGATAAGGCGAATACGCAGAACAGTTTGCTGTACAAGGGGATGAAGTTGTATAACAAGCTACCAGAGACTTTGAAGTCCACACCAATTGGAAAGTTCAAGACGTATTGTAGGAGCTACATAAAATTTAGATTGCAATATGAAATATTATAATTAATTAGAAATTTGTAAACTTAAATGTACAAATTACTAAAAAAAAATTAATAAATAAAAAATAAATAAATGAGAAACACAAATTTGCTGACCGGCAGATGAATTTAAAGGTACTATTCTAATAAGCAAGAATTTGTACTTACAGGTTTATTTAGCAATATTCCACACCATATTTCAGATTTTTATAAGATTATTTATCAGAAACTGGAAAGCGAGCATTGGAGCTATTCGCGAACGGTTGAATCGACGGCAATCGGAAACAGATTGAATTGCACTTTAGGACGGCACCCTGCGTTGTTCGCTGGCCACATTACTGATTTCGGCTGTTGGTGTATGAGTTAGCTATTCCTGCGTAATGCATATAAATATGCATAATGAGACACGTTATTCACATACGTTTTAAGATTTTCACGGCCAAAAGCATGTTCGTTATTTGTTTTTGGGGTGTTATGCCGTGTTGCGCTACCCCCTTCTTTAGCCAACGTTTCGGACATCGTTGCAGTGTCCATCAAGGATTTATATCTCATAAACTAGTCCCGGCGAGAGCTCGTACTGAAGACATCAACGTTCGTCATCTTCCTTCTCGAGCATCTTGATTGAAAACGAAAAAAACAAAAGATACTAGAAGGACAACGACACGAACGATCTCTCGCTGGGACTAGTAAAGAATATATTATCCTACAACTCGAGACATCTCATCGCAAAGGCAAAGTATTAATTTTGGCATCAATACATATATATATGACAGATTTTTGCATTTATTTTCAAGTTGGCAACCCCGTTAGAAACAATTTACGAGTATCTTGTAGTTCTCGAACCGTGGTTTAGAACCCCACGTAAATTAAGGCAAAAATGAGTAGAAAATATAAAAGAAATGGAGGAAATATTTTGAGTCAGCATTCGAAAGTAACTCGGGCGCTACGACATCGCCGTAGAATCAGATAGAGCAATGAGTGATGGCGGTTTTGATAAATGTACTCGAAATAAAATCAGCGTTGATGAAATTAAAAGATAGACGAAATGTATGAAGAATGGCATAACTGTTGGCTACGATGGTTTTGCTGGGGAGTACTTTAAATATAGAAGGCGGTTGTGTACATAATTCTGACATGGTTGTGCAAACTCGTTAACCAATATGTAGATAAACGCCATTACATTGGACCACGATAATACCATACTTCTGTACAAAGTTCCGATGCCGACTAGAGTACAGGCCACTTCGTGTGACAGATTTTGAACTATCGCGTGATCAAGCCAGCCGTGTAGCGTCGACAGTTTGCAAATGGTGGCGATTGTTGTTGATACTCGTTGTGAGTGCTGATTTGCGTTATTTTCCCCAAGCACATTAAATAAACAAAGTGATTGTTGAGCGACTATATGCATCTCCTTTTAGCATATGTTCCATCGTTCCCCCATCCAGTCTCTTCTTACCCAATTACCGTCCCTTTTTGAGTTTCTGTGTTGGAGTACATACCTACGTTTCTCACTATTGCAACAAGTTTTAAAGTTAGTCTGTTACGGAAGCTTGTGCAGTGATAAAACTATTGATCCATCGATGCCCATAATATCGATTCTTACCAAAAGTGCAGTGAAAAAATAAGTTAAGTCAAATTCTTTTCCCAATTCCCGTGCTCACGATGCCATTCCCGTAGTTGTGTCACTTTTTGATTACGGTCCACGTTATGTATAAAATACAAATTAATTCACAGAAAAGTATTGCTGACATTATTAATACTGTTTTAAAAGTCTGCATTATTAATACTAGGTATTTTAAATGGTGAAGTTTTCTTAGCGATCACTGACTTCGTAATTTGGCAGTCGGGCGCCTAGGCAAAGATCTGCGTAACTTTTGGAATGTTGGAATCTTTTGTCTTTTTGTGGGATATGGTATATTCTTCAAATACCTATGTTCTCTTTAAGCGTTCCTAAGTTACTTTTTTTACCTAAGTTCTCTTTAAGCTGTTTCCTAGCAATTAATCTCCAGTCTTACTAAGGCCTTCCTATATAGTAATCAGTCCACCTTTTACTTGGTCTGTTCCGGAATTTATCATCTGGAATTCACTTCTTTATGATATTTGGAGTTCTGACATCTCGCAATCTTTCGTCGTATGATTAGCCCATCTCAGTTTTTGCGACCTGTAGAATCCTACGATGGTACTACAGGTCTCAATGTAATATACGAGTAGGTTGAATACATGTAAACCATGAAATAAGTGCTGAATGTTATAGTTATGGATCATTAAGGAAAGTGGAATTAGGAATTTATTTTGTTAATAATGTAGAATTTGTTAACAAGAGGGTTTGAAGTTACTGAGGTAAATTAAGAGGGATTGTGGGCACAGTTGACAGATTTTGGATTTTATATCCAAAAGTATTAGTAATCCATTATCAGTGTTAACTTCGATGAAGGTTAATAACGGATTTACAATAACTAAGTGACGAGATAATTAATGAAAATGGGGAGTATATATTGTTTTACCTATACAGTATATTATTAAAGTTTACGTGTACACCGTAGAGAAACGCGGTTTGCTAGTGTAATTCGTTAACTAGTCTAACATAAATAAATAAATTTAGCATTATTTAATTTAGACACAGAGCTAGCGTTGACAAATTGATCCTTGTACCTAATTTTCATACATATTGTATTATTAATTTTGTAGTTGAAAACTCATGTTGGAGTAGCAGGACCGGGTATCGGAATCCCATAGATTGGGAGAAAACTTTTGCCGGAAGGAATTATTTAGGACGGTACCGTTCGCTCCTGTTAAACTTTATTATTCACACACACATAATAAATATCGTAGTTTTATTTATAACAGGCAGTTAAAAACTCGCTGCGCTGATTTTTGCTGCTAGGCCCTGCTAGGTTGCGCTTCGCCCAGTTTAAGTGCTGGTGACCATTTTATAAATCCGATAGGAACTGGTTCCAAAAATAGCCGGTTGCTCGGATCCAGTGATAGCTAATGACCGAGACAAAGTAACCGCGACACGCAATGACGTCATATATAATATAAAGACGCGTGGTAGAAATCATAACGTGGTATTATTATTCTCAACTGCTTACCGGAGAGATCGACGAAAGTACGAATCCAATTACGCGTGCCAGCCGAAGCTCCTCAGCGCTGGTTGTTAACGTAAGTGGCGCCATCTTTTGGCATTGCTTTATTCGGTTCTTTTACAAAAGTAGATTGTAACAAACTCCACGTACGAAAACGGTTTTGCGTAAGGCGATGCTTCAGAGTTATACTCAAAGCCGGGTTCTTAAATTTCAACCGTACAGTAGCTAGGCTATTAATACTGTCATGTACTTAACTAGAAGTTTCTACCCAGTAAAAATATTAAATGTTTTGGTTTTCGTTTTAAAAATTTGTTTTGGTTTTCGGCAAATAAATTAATTTCTAAATGCAAGTGCAAAATTTAAAGTTTGCGCACTTCTAGTTGAAACCTGCTGCGCTGGACCAGATATATAAAATCTGTGAAAAATTAATGACGTCACAGCTTTTTCAATGTCGTTATGGTGAAATATCACCACTCACAAACGAAAGGTAGGTTGAAATGGCTTTATTCGTGTTTGGTGAACAGATTTAAGTAACCAGGTACTTCACCTCCCCACTGCCGATCGGGGATACCAGGGTACCCTGGCTTTGGACAGTTGGTAGCGGTTAAACAATTTGCAAGTTATTTTTGGGTAGTAAAGTCAACCGTAAACTTGTTCTTTTTCAAACAAACATCTATCCATCAATATATAAAACCTACAAATACCTTATTAAACTTAAAGCCTTGAAGCATTAGGGGGTCGATTGAAAAACATGTTTTTGGACAGACCTTCTAGCACACGACTCACACGAGAAACCTTAGAACAAGCAAGGGCAGCTTTTATTAGATAACGTATATTTCTTTGTTAAAGAAATATATAGTACCTATTTATATATTACTAGCTGACCCGACGAACTTCGTACCGCCTCAGAACTAAGAATCAAAAACTGTTGAATTAAGTTAAGTTTTTTTATTAGTTAAAAATTACACAATGAAGCAATTATCTATGCGCAACTAATAATAATTGGATAATTTGGAGAGCGCCGTTTTTGTGAAAAATCACCTCAAGGGCGGTGTTTTTTTTGTCAGTATCAGAGATGGCGTTGTGTACGGATTTATATTTTTTGTGATTTTCTCAATTTTCCACTTACTTACGGGAAATTTTCTAAGGAAGCGGGTACGGGTGCCGCCGCCCCGGGAGCCATTTATTGGATAGACAACACCTCTGCCATAGGTCACCCCAAGTGGTTCGCTACGTTTGGTGATTTATCAGGGGTGCCCGGGTTCATGGAGTGACAGTTGTGCGGGTCTTGGCTGCGGATGCGTCTGCCCACCTGCTGCGTGGCGGGCCGGTTCGAGAGAGACTGGTTGAGGGAGGCCTTTATCAATCTTAGTTGTAAGCCACTTGTAGTATATATGTAGGCATAGATTAAATGTATAAATGAATGTTTAAAGCGCCCTTGAGGTGATTTTCTCACGAAAATGGCGCTATAGAAGTCATCCAATTATTATTATTATTATTTTGACCTTTCCAGCCGGATTCTCTCGACCAATGGGTCGAAAGAGTTCGGCTGGAAAGGTCAAGGTAAGAGGTCAATTCCGGTCAAGACAATGGCCTTGCACCGTAGTTGAAGGGATGGATTCACTCACGGATACACTGACCTCCAGATTCCCACCCACCCCTCATGCCTTTTTTCTTCCCAGAACTTCCTATCCTACCCTTCCTAAAAAAGACCCTCCACACAGCATCCCCTAAGATGACACAGGTCCTGAGTGGAGGTTACGTAAAAAAAAATCGTTTCATTTCAGATATTTATTATTATTGTTTTTTTCCTTTGGTGGGGTGCAGAGACATACGTTCACCGTTTGTCTCATTTTCGACTATTGATATTTAGTGTGTAAGAAAGAGGGGCAGCATTATATGATTAAGAACAAAAGCCAAACAATCAGCCCATTAACATTTGACGTTTTTGAATTTTTGGAATTCACGCACAGTTAAATATTATACCTATCACAATATCGCTGCAGTTCTTTCAAAATATGAGAATTAGTTCCATACAAAATGTATGAAATTTTTTTTTTTTTCATAACTTTCTTTTTCGTGAATTTTTGCGATGTTTTAATGGTTATTCTGTTTCCGGGGCGGAGACAAATCCAACAAATCAAATATCATCAAAATTGGTCCAGCCGATCTCCAATTATAAATGGTGTAGCTAACCCGACATTGTTTTATATATTAAGATTTAATCATAGTATAATTTGTAAATTTCTTATTTATGTAAAAGCCCCGTAAAAGGGCGTAAATAAATAAATAAATAAATAACTAAACCTCTGCCGTAGGTCCCCCAAGTGGTTGACTTTATTTATGAACTTAGCAAGGGTGCCCGGGTTCAACGGTGAGGTGTGATGTGAGGTGTGTTTAGGTCTTGGCGGCGGACCCCTTGACCTTCCTGATGGTCTCATCGACTCGCAGGGGATAGATTCCGTCATAGCCCAGTCAGCCTGTGTTTTTAGATGGAACTAAATAGTATAAAGCTAATTTTTTCTCCATCGACTACTACCATTTAGACAAGTGTTTAGCAAAAAGTCCCCGCCCCTACCCCTCTTGCTTCCCCCCCTGTGCCCCCCCAAACATGAAAAGTGTAAGGATTTCGTAAATTGCTTCTATCTCGATTACTAAACAACATATCGGATTGAATTTTTTTTTATTCTCTTTGCTGTAATATTGTCTACAATTAATGTCCAGTTAATTTTCGTCGTAACTTTTACCGTTTGTTTGTAATTCGTATGATAAGGTAAAAATTTGTATATTTTTGGCAAGTAATTTTACTTTTTGTCATATAACTTTTTACGACGACATTTTATGAAAAAATATTTCCCACAAAAGTTGTAGTCCCTATTATTACCTCTAAAATGATATAAAATAGTACTTACTTTGTTGGAGATCCAGCGAAATTATCATGGCGGGTTCGGTCGAGGTGGGGCCGGCCGGCGCGGCGTTGCAATGCAAATATTGTTGTATAGTGAGTGTTTTTTATCTTTAAGGTACACTATTGCATTTTCTATAAATAAAACTAATCGAGTCTCGGTGAAACCTAAATTCCTCACTTTTTAAATTTGTTTCAAATAATAATAAGTATTCAGCGAAAATAGGTATTTTAAATAGTTTTTGGTTTGAAAATGCATGTAATATTTTTAAAGATGTTATTTTAGAAGAAAATAATTGCGGTATCTTAATTTTATGATATCTTAAACTTCCATGAGAAGTTCTTCATTTTCCTCGACCTCAACCAAAGTTAAATTGCTGCATGATCCGCCACAGCTCCCGCACATTTCTGTGCAATGAAGTGATGCTTTAAAGCAGCTACAATTATTTTTGCAAGCCTTTTTGCAGTTGCAGGAAACTAAGTTTATAACTTATTCAGCTGCCGGTGGTTTTTTTGAGTGCACTGGGTACAGCATGTTGTCAGTTAAAATCCATCTCCAGTCCGTAGCGGTGATTTCCTTATCTCCGATCCATTTTTGAAGCAGCACCAGATGTTGGAGGGAGGGATGCCATATTAAATTTGGATTTTAATGACATTTTTGCAACAGCTTTAAGGTACATTGAATATCTACTGTCATTCAGACATGCAGATCTTGTGCATCCATATAGTTTCAAGACAAAAGCCTCTCCTACCTCTTTGAGAATATTTTTGTCTGCCTGTTTTTCATAAAACTGTAAAACTTTTGTGCGGAGATCATTTGATGAACTTAGCAATTTGTACGCGTTAATTTTGCCTTTGCCAAATAAATAAGACGTGGTATCACATCCTGTGATAGCATGCAAAAATAATATCACATCCTTCATATCACCAATCTCTTCACGAATCTTGCTGATGTCATACGTTGATGGTGTGCCAGAGGGTTTGTGAAAGAATAGTCGCACATTTTGACACTGTGGTAGCCCTAACAATAGAACGAAAAAATCAGTATCTTGTCCGACAACAACTACAGGCCTCCCACTTTGAATCTGGGAAACATCTATTGCTCTTCCGACCACTTCAGTATCTGCATCTTCCTCCGCCACAATGGTTGGATTGTTTGCTTCATTAAGCTTTTGAGAGAGCTGTTCAATAAGCTGGCTTTTGTTTTTTGGATTTGCCAAAAATTCATTTTGCTTCACAGAGCACTCCATATTAAAGTTGAATTTCATTTCTAGAGATGTTTTTTTACTTCTCCGCATATGTTCGACCCCATTTGTGGTGGGATAGTCAGGATACCCATCGAACACAACATGACAATCTTTCCCATACCGTTTCATTACAGTGTCAACATACTTCTCTATGATGCTGCTATATGTTACTTTGTCAGGCCAAATAACACAAAAGATACCCTCCATCTACTACATATATTTTTGGGGGCAAATTCTCAAAAACTTCGTTGCTAACTGTCCATTTTTCAAATATTTTCATAAGACTTGATTTAGTTCCCTTTCTTATCATTTTATTGTTTTCAAATAAAGACAAAGGGTATGGGCTGAGTTCATAGTTGAAGTATTGTTTGAGATTATTTGTTCCTTGAGACATACAAATAACCCTATTAAACGGCTGATCAGGATTAATTGGCACTTTTTCAGATCTCACATTTATGCCACTTACTACGGAGCCTATAGTTTTAACTTTATTTTTTCTTTTCAATTTAACATCTGCAAAATTATTTCCTTCGATGTTTTCAAGCAGTTCATTCCTACATCATACGCTTCATCGCAGTTTACACCCGAACTTATCACTACTAGACCAGAGGATAAAGACATTAAATCTTTGCTCTGTCGGAAAGGATTATGAATACGCAGCCATCCGAGAAATTTACTAATATCTTGAAAGTCCCTTTCTCTTCTACTGCATCTTAGTTCAGTGTGCTGTTCGTTAAACTGAGTCAAGCAGCCAGAGAACTTCTCGAAAGCCTCACAAATTTGTAGGGATCCAGGAGCACAAGCAATGAATTTGGTTAGCGTCCTCTCGCTAATCCTCGTCCATGAATAAGCCCACCTATGGATTTTGATGATTGCATTAATGTCTGCTCTATGGTCATGTCCGTCCAGATACCGGTAAAAAATCTATCTGTACGCCGAACTGTAAAGAAACGTTTATTGACGAACCTTTCGAAGTCTTCATTTGACATTTTCGTTTGTACACTCAAAATTTGTTGTAAGTATATTTGTGCGGATTTGGCGTAGAGCAAATGTTCAGCAGCATGGAAATACGGTATCATTTGCTTGACTGTATTAATGTGCAAATTCCAATCGCCGATTCTCTCTGCCAGAATAAAGTCTAGAACCAAATTCACCAATTCAAACTCTTGTAGCCACGTATTTGAAGTTCTACTAGTTTTAACCAAATCTTCATACACTTCTTCTAGTCTTTTCATTATTTCATTTGTTTTACAATCTCTCATGGCGTCTTCAACAGTTGTTTGTTTGTTTATTGTTTGGTTATTAATATCCTTAAAGTCGTTTGTAATCATTTCTTTAAGAGATGAACATTCCTCGAATAGCAGATATATCAAAGCTGCCTGGGTCATCATGTGAGCTCTATAAGACCTTGCGTAAGCATGTCCTGACATAAGGTGAGGAATCGTTGATTTTCCATAAACAGAGGTACATATTTCTTCGATTCCACTACCTTCCATAAACTTTCCTAAGCAACCAAGGAAACTCATTAGAAGATGGAATCCGCCTAGTCTGACGATTACTCCAGATATTTCACTTTCTATAGAAGAACTTGCAACAATGTCTACTGCTTTCAGGAAAAGTGGTTGGTCAAATGTCACAATACACGGCTGGCCAGCTAACTTGCTTTCTTTAGAAGCGTAACTAAGGGCAGAGTAAATAGCAGTCGGATTTCCTGGATCTATGTTTATAAAAGGCAAAGCCTGTACATAAGATGGTTCAAAGTTTGGTCTATCATCGTAACAGTTTCGCATGTATCCAGACCATCCAGGTAGTGAAATTGGCACAAAAGCAAAACTACATAACCAAAGCATGTTACCAGCTGAGACTAAGCATTGAGTGGGCATATTTTCAGAAATGTTTTCTATTGTTAAGGACTTTAAGCCACTTTTCTCCATTTTAGTATACATTAAAACTGGGACATTGAATTTACCTTCAAAGTCGCATGTCTTGACACGTGGAACTCGGACATCACTCGACACAGGTGTTTTTGGAGTCACAGGATTACAGTAGATCCGAGGAACTGGCTATTTTAGGAGCCAGTTCCTGTTGGATTTACAAAATGGTCACAAACACTCAAACCGGGCGAAGCCGAACTAAAAGCCGCCCGCAGGGCCTAGCAGCAAAGTGAAAAACTATTATTTCACGTTCACGATTTCTACTAGTACTACAAAGGGCACAGGACAGGCTAGGATAAGTCGGGATGTGAGGGAACAAGTTCCGACATCAATGTCGCGGAGCGATGCAGGGATGGTGCGCACCAAGCATTCACGGTTGATATCTGGCGTTTACTAGTACATAAAGTACACATTAAAATATATCATTTTAAAGGTAATAATAGGGACTACAACTTTTGTGGAAAATATTTTTTCATAAAATGTCGGCGTAAAAAGTTATGTGACAAAAAGTAAAATTACTTGCCAAAAAATATGCAAATTTTTACCTTATCATACGAATTACAAACAAACGGTAAAAGTTACGACGAAAGTTAACTGGACATTAATTATAGACAATGTTACAGCAAAGAGAATAAAAAAAAATTCAATCCGATATGTTGTTTAGTAATCGAGATAGAAGCGATTTACGAAACCCTTACACTTTTCATGTTTGGGGGGGCACAGGGGGGGAAGCAAGAGGGGTAGGGGCGGGGACTTTTTGCTAAACACTTGTCTAAATGGTAGTAGTCGATGGGGAAAAAATTAGCTTTATACTATTTAGTTCCTTCAACTGGTGTTCTACGACACAGGCTGACTGGACTATCACTCCTGACTTCCTAATATGACTTCCTAATTCCGTCACTCCTGACTTCCTTCTATCCACTCCTCATACATTTTTCCTTCCCAGAACTTTCTCTCCTCCCTTTCCTTAATACGGTATCTCCAAATATCCATACGGCAACCCCAAATATGTCAGGTTTGAGAAAAATTATTTACCCCGTGGGTCTCTTGGGTGGGGTTTGCGCAAATCCCAGGTGTAATCTCCAGATAGTCTGCAGTCAGGGCTGTACGTTCCACACCACGGGAACGTACAGTGAGATAGAGAGGTGTTTTGTGATGGTTTGAAAGGTTATCCTTTGAAGTAAAACACTTATGTTGTACTGGATAATTGTTGTAAACTTTTTATTCTGTGAACAAATTTACAGAGAGAGATTCTGACCACTTGACTAGCGACAAGAATTGAGAGTAATTCGTAAAAGTCTAGAAGAAGCGAAAAGATGAGAGAATGACATGCTAAATGATAACACGCCATTTTATAAACAAAAATAGAAAACTGACATGGCCACAGACAAAAGAGATAATAGACACGCAATTCATTGCAATATTTTAGTAAGAGGTGGCATAGACTGAAAGTTTGAGGTAAGAGGCTCTATACATCGAGATTAGATAAATGAGAAATTAAAAGTGTTCAGTGCTAAATGACGTTAAATATAAAATAGGACAATCACAACACACAACATCCAACAGGGTTAATGTAAAAAAACTCTCCGAAGCCGGTGGCACAATTTCATCTACAATTGTGGTGTGTTGTGAGGCTATTAGGAGTGGGAAGAAGAAGATACGGAGGAAAGGAACATTGGGAAGTAGGTAGGTACCTTGCTGTACCGATCTGATCACCAAGAGCTTTTTTTTACATCAACTCTATGGTCTATGGTAACCTCTATGGACAACTGAAATCAATCAACAGCTGATTCTGACAGATCCAAATTTAATTATCAAAGTAGTGACATTTTAGCACATTAATAGACTAAGCATAGTCGTAACACTTAAACCAGTGAAACATTAAACATAATAACAGTGTATTTCATAGTGGCAGTGAAAAATAACTCTGTATCTTGCCCTGAAAAATAACGACAATTGACTGTCATTGTAAACCATAGACAATTTATGATTTGAATTTTTGAATTTGAATTTTCAAATCCTTGAATTTGTTCAAAGGTGTTTCGAAGTCATAGACAAATAAGTTAAGTTATAATCATTTTTAACCAAAGGGGTACTTCTGAACAACCACAAGAAACCTACCCACAAATAAAAAAATAAAATGTCTAAATCACGCAAGGTTTGCAGTGCAAAGAAAGCGGCTTCCTCACCTCTAGCAACCCCGCTCGGCCCTATGGATTCACCATCGGCGCATCAGTCAATAATAAATATTGACACTGACTCGCTCATCAATTTTTTCGAGTCGAAACTTGAAACCATGCGGACTGAAAACAAGAAAGCAATTGATGCAGTTCAGCTAAAATTAGATGCGCTGTCTAATGAATGGAAGGACCAGTACGCGAAAATCCTGGAATGTGTGAGCGTTCTCCAACAAGAAAACACCAACCTCCGGCAAGAAGTCCAGTCACTCCGAGATGCACACGATGAGATGGAGCAGCGCAGTCGAATGTGCAACATTGACATCCATGGCATTCCCGAGGCAAAGGGTGAAAATTTAATCACCCTAATAGATAAAATAGGATCAAAAATTAACGTCCCGCTTCCAAGTAGCTGTGTGGTGTCAGCGCACCGCGTCGCTCGCGGTCACTCGTCGCCCTCCAACCGTCCACGCAACATTGTCATCCAGCTTTCCACAAAGCGTCTCCGTGATGATGTCATCGCTGCAGCAAGGACTCGCCGCGGCCTCACCACGGAACAATTAGGACTTGGTGCTCCAACCACCAATTTTTATATTAACGAGCACCTGACATTAAAAAATAAAATACTTTTTGCGAAAACCCGAACCGCAGGAAAAGCCAACGGCTTTAAATACATATGGGTGCGGAACGGCAGTATTCTAGCGAAGAGGAACGATCTCTCGAGGGTAGTCACCATTCGTCGTGAAGAAGACCTTCAAAAAATCATCACGCATGATCAACAAAACATATGACTCCTACCACAAAAATGTTACTGCTGTCATCAATGCCCGCTTTCTTCCAATTTTCTCCACCCTTGTTTATTAATTTGTTTTTTTCAAAGCTATTTTATATTTTTGTTTACTGTGCAATATCCCTATAACTTTATACCAATACCGTGTTTCTTGCATATTAATTCACTTTGTAAAATGTGGACACATCTTATACTCCTTCTAATGAGTAATCTATGTCTTATATGTAATTTCGATACCTCGTATGTCCTACATAACTTATCACTCCTGCGATTGTGGAATAAGTCAAAGGACACTCTTACTCTAGTGAAATGATATCATCATCTAACTCTGTTTAATACCAAAACTGTGGTGGTATTAGAACCAAAACTCAGTGGCTACTAACTAATATATTATCGAATAATTATGACGTTATAGTGCTAGTTGAAACATGGCTTGTAGCAAGAGTAAATACAGCTGAATTCATAGATTCGCGATACATGGTGCTCCGACGAGATAGGGACCGTATACTTACTGGTAAGATGGACGGAGGCGGTGTGCTGGTAGCAGTGCGGAAGGAACTCGCAGCTTCCCGGCTCGATGACTGGGAAAACAGTCATATCGAACAAATTTTCGTATCTATTCCGGTAAGGTCTTTCAATCTCATCATATGTGCAGTATACGTACCTCCTGTCTCGCCACCAACGATTTATGATATTTTCTCCAAAAACCTGCAATCTGTATTTTCATCTGAACCAAATAATATGTTTTGTGTAATAGGAGATATGAACCTACCTTCTCTTACTTGGTCATTTTCCGAAGGCTGCAGTCAAGGTCTAGTCTCCTCAAACGCGGCTGTATCGCAAACTTTGCTTCAAACAATGTCATTGATGAACTTGCTCCAATATATTTGTATCCCTAACCATAATGAAAAATACTTAGACCTCATATTCTATAGTCGCGAAACAAATGTTACACGTAGCAACGACCCTCTGCTTTCAGAGGACAGACACCACCCAGCCCTTGAATTCGATATATCCCTCGCTCAATCAAAAATCAATAACAAAAAAGAGCGTAAGCGCAATTTTAGGAAAGCTGATTATACTCAGATTAATAACGACATTAATTGTATTGATTGGTTATCTGAAACCGCAAACTTATCAGCCGAAGAAGCAGTAGATCGATTCTATTTAATAATAAACAATGTGATTGATAAGTTCATTCCAGTATTGGCACGACGAAATGACAAATTCCCCATATGGTTTACTCCCGAACTTATTAGGATATCACGGAAAAAAGATAAAGTTTGGCTCAAATGGAAGACATATAAAAGTCTTTCTGACTATCGTAAATTTTCCTTCTTACGTGCTACATACAAAAAATTGGCTAGTGAATCTCGAAAATTATTTTTCGACAACATCGAAAGTTCATTGCAAAATAATATTAAATGTTTTTGGTCATACATATCCTCATTAAAATCATCTGATGGATATCCTGCTACTATGTCCTTCGAAGGGCGCAAATCTAATGATGCCCAAGAAATCTGTAATATGTTCTCTGAATTCTTTAAGTTAACATTTGAACCCTCCTCTATCAATGACACTATTAACATCGACCAACTTGAGGCCGTTCGGGACTCTGAACTTACGCACATTCACACTATTAAACTAACGGAACAAGAAGTCCAATCAAGTTTAAAGTCGTTAGATATAAACAAAGGTGCGGGTCACGATGGAATACCGGCATATTTCCTCAGATCTGCTGCGTCGTCACTGTATGTTCCACTAACCATAATATTTAATAAATGTCTGAGTGACGGGGTTTTCCCCGATAGGTGGAAGTTGGCTTATATTATACCAGTCCACAAGAGTGACTCACGTCAAAAAATCGAAAACTCTAGGCCAATATCCATTCTCTCGGCGATCCCTAAACTCTTGGAAAGGCTTGTCCATGATAACATATATCCCCAGCTTGCCGCCAAAATCACAGAACAACAACACGGGTTTGTAAAAGGCAAATCTACCATGAGTAATTTACTAATTTACTCAAATTTCTTATTCACTAGCATGGATCGAGGCCACCAGGTAGATGCAATATACTGCGATTTCAAAAAAGCTTTCGACAAGGTTGACCACCTTATTCTTGTTAAAAAAATAATGTTCAACGGAATTAGGGGAAACTTATTACGTTGGTTTGTCTCATATTTGACAAAAAGACAGCAAGCTGTATCATTACGAGGACATACTTCTACGTGGGAACCAGTTACTTTTGGCGTGCCACAGGGGTCAATCCTGGGTCCGCTGTTATTTATACTTTTTATTAACACTGTTACTAAATGTTTCATGCATTGTTTATTTCTTTTGTACGCCGATGATATAAAAATATTTGCCATTGTTAGGAATTTAAACGATTGTCTGCTCATCCAAAGCGACTTAGTAAGGTTCGAAGCATTTTGTAATGAAAACAAAATTTACCTAAGTTACAACAAATGTAAACAAATAAGCTTCACTAAAAATCACAACGCTATTGTACACAATTATTGTATTGGTAACTATTTACTCGAGCGCGTTTACTGTATAAAAGATCTAGGGGTACTTTTTGATTCTAAACTCCATTTCGATGCGCACATTGAGAATATTGTAAATCAAGCTTACTGCATGCTAGGATTTGTCATCAGAAACAGCCGCGAATTTCGAAAACCGGAAACTTATCTTCTACTTTACTACTCGCTGGTCCGCTCTCAACTTGAATACTGCACCTCCATATGGACACCACTTTACGGTGTCTATAAAGACAACATGGAAAGTATTCAAAAGAAATTTCTGCAATACCTCAATTACAGAATGAGCGCACCTAAATGGGGGTACATAAATATGCTCTCTAATTATAACGTCTCCACTCTAACTAACCGGCGAACATTCCTTGACCTCATGACTCTATATAAAATCTGCAACAACATTATTGACTGTCCTGACCTACTGAAACTAATAAACTTCAAAATACCACCCAGAGTAACAAGGCTTAACGACTTATTCCACATTAGTCGGACGCGTACAAATGCTGGTGTCAGGGATCCAATCAGAAGAATGTGCGAATCGTTTAATCAAAATCAAAACCTCAAGGATTCCGACTTATTTTTTGATACACGCAGTACCTTTAGTAGAAAATTGAAGGCTGTTTTCCTACAAAGTACAATAACTTAGACATTACTCGGTTTATAATTTTAACTACCTTTCTTTTTTCAAATTTATGTATGACATTATTTTTTTATCTATATTTATATTTTTTTTTTATATATATTTTTGGTCTTACCATCAAAACAATTTGTAAACTTTTATAAGGATATTGCGCACATTTCATTTTTTTATCTCTCTATTTGTAAAATAATATTCTTATGTATATACATACGTCTTTTCCGTATTTAAAAGTAAAAATATTTGCATATGTTTTTATCTGCTGTTAATGTTAATTCGTGAGAAATAGTTTGGATGCAGGTGAATTCTCTATTAATTGTTTTGTATATTCTTGTCAATTGACATCTGTATCTGTATTTTCTCCTTAATAAAAAAATAAAAAAAATAAAAAAACTCCATACCGAAGGCCCTGAGAAAAATAATTTCACTCGGGGCCTATGTAATATTGTGGAAAGGGTATTTTGTTAGATAGGTGTTGTTAGCAGACCTACATGGGGGTCCCTACATTCTGCCGACAGACTAGCTCAGGTTTTAGTCAGCAGAGCGGGAGGGGCCCTCACCACCAGGGTGGTAGGATCTGTGAGGCGTGTGTGTGGCTTCCCTGAAATAAAGCTCAAATTTCTACGGGCTGGGGGAAGGCAGTGAAACCAGTAACCAGGGTAAACAATAGTTATATTGGGTAAAACACCTGCGTAAACACAATATCACAATAATGCATACAGAGTAATTCAGGGTAGCAACAACAGTTATATCTAAAATGGAGGAATCTGGCCCTATAATCTCTCTGGAAGGGCTATTTATCTCCGCGGTGAATTTACTGTGAACACACGCAAATATGGGGGAATATAACAGCTTGGGTACTCACAGTGAGCGTTTGGACTCTTGTATCTTCCGTATCGGGAAAGAATTCGGCCATTCTTGGTGTCGCAGTGTATCACTTAGCAAAAACACGTTCCATGCTTCCGCGTGGAACTTTTTGGAATGCGCGTGGAACGATTCTCACATTATGCGTGCGCACTAGACCGGGAGTTGCAGGGATAGCGCGCCGGCAAGCTAGCGGAGAAGGAGTGAAACTGTAGTTTGCGCAGTGGCGTGCGCTACAACTTGGGAGGAGGGGCCGAGTAATTTGCAGGGGCGTATTTGTGTATCGTAACAGTTTCGTTCTTAAAATTATTATCCTGCCTGGACTTCTTTCTCGATCAATGTGTGTTTATTTTTTCGTGCTTTATTGGTCATCGCATTATATGATCAAAATCGGACAAAGGATATTCATATCGAAGACGAGTTTTTTAGACCTTTTCGATGTTTCAACATCATTACATATGTCAAAAGATCTGCCTAATATAGCTTACCGAATTCTCCATATTACGTGATTTTTAAGGTTAAACGGGACCTACGTTATAATCTACACATCTCAATTTAATTATTTCAGGTTAAAACATTTTTTGCAAGTTATGCTTTAGATACTTTAGAATATTAAGGTGAATTAATTGTTTGCACCCGTACATATTTAACGTGAATATGAATAAATAGTTTCATCGGTAAAATAACACAAATCTTTCAAAAAAGGCTAACAAATACAATATTGGATTGAGTCACCGAAACAAAATTGGAATTGTTAGCCTTTCTTGAAAGAATGCGGTTTGTTTACGAACAAAAGTATTTATTTATATTGATATTGAATATGTACGGGGGCAAACAAACAATTCACCTTCATATTTTAAAGCATAACTTGCAAAAAGCATTTCAGCCTAAAATAATCAAATTGACGCCATCTATGAATACGTAGATTATAACATTTATGGGATCCGTTGAAGCAAAGATATTCAAATACAAGAGTTATGCTGTGGTGTCCGCACGACTGTCGGCGGGATTGCTTACGAATGGTAATAGTTTGAATACGAAAAGTAGTTGATTTTTGAAGGTGTGCAATAGTATTGGTTAACAATATAGTTTGAATACGGAAAGCATTCGTTTATTTAGTTGATTTTTCGAAGGTGTAAAATAGTATTGGTTAACAATATCGGCGACACCAGGAAAACTCAGTCCCACCCAATAAAAACTGCGGAAAGCACATCTCTTATATTTCAATATTTTTGCGTTTAAGCTTAAGAGGAATATAAACGCTAGAAATATTTTGAATCTCATGCCTGCAAAATTTTAAAATCGAGCGTCTTATTTGCACGAGGTAAGTAAGCGAAAAAATGTTTTTTATTTTTTATTTTGTGCATAATTTTATAAGAACGAAAAAAAGTTAGAACATAGAAAACCTCAAAAATAGTCTTAGCCATGAAGGGGTATTTTTTAAAAATTGTTTTTTGTATCACTTCATAGTTAAGTAATGAAAAAACATTTTTTTGTGATTTACGCTTATATTTTTTGTTACGTTAATAATAATAATTTAATTGTAATTCCAATACATAGAAAAGCTAGTAAAAGCTTCATTTTATCCGTAGCATGTTTTTTGATGTTCATACTTTAAGCCGATTCGTCGTAAAGACTAATCAAAATAGTATCAAAATTGGATTTCACGTATAGCTTCATCTTAAGGGACGCAAACCCGGATTTGTACCGATTTATTACATATTTCCCTTAAACACGGTAAGTTTTAAAGCTCTTAAAAAAATATATGTTATTATTGAAGATAACATCTAGACTTTGCCCGTGCCGAAACGCAAATTATATAAAATTCCCTCGATAGAAAAAAAATCGCAAAGTATGCTCCAAAAATTATTAATATTAACACGTTTGTTTCACTTATTTTACAAGTTGTATGTATGAAAAAATTCACAGTGTTTCTTTAAATACTGTTTAAGATAATGCCCGCGAGATTTTTGCTCTATTTTAAACGAGTCGTGTTTTATTAAACATTTTCGCAATTTTCACATCGATTTTGTCGCTGTAAATGTTAGCGCTCTCCTCTAACATTCGTAATTTCGTATCTCTCCATCTTCTTCTTTTCGGGCCCGGTTGCGCATTTCCAAAGCCTAGAACGGTTCAGTCGCGGTAGCGACGATTTACATTTTAAATACACCAATGTATGGTTATTTTTTATCACTTAGCAAAAACAAAAATTGTTCTAAAATCTAGATAAAATAATCTTTCCAATGTGTACACCAGAAATTAATTATTTTGTTTCTAAATATTTAAATATTGATATTGAAAATGTAAATTGTCAATAGCGCGACTGAAACGCGGTAGGGATTGTAAATACGCGGCCCGGTTGCAGAGCCTTAAGAGGGCATTACCAGAGAAAACCGAAAATACGTCATTTTCAAAAAATATTTGAGACGTATTGACTCTTTTCCACAAAAAATTATAAAAGGATTTCGATAGATTGTTCTTTTATCTAGCATTCGTATGTAATAAATTTTGAGAATTTTTTTAAATTTTTAGTATAATAAAGTTATACCATAGGTCGTTGGCAGTTTTTTTAAATTTTCCAAAAAGTTTTTGTATTATACCACACCCATTTCAAATAATATAATCATGCACTAAAATAAATCAATACATTATCTAGCAAACGCATTTTTTAGAATTTTAATTTTAGTTTCAATAAAATCATTAAAAAATATGTACGTACATGTGTTTCTTGACGAAAGTTGGTCCATTTGTGTATTTATTTGCGCACTTACAAACTAATATATTTCAGATTTTTTTAACATTCTTATTAAATTTAGACATTATTGAAAAATGATAAATACTTATAATCAAAAAATAATTACAAAAAGTACATTATTTTAATAGTTTTATCATCACGCCTTTCAGCATTTTTGGATGAAGGTATAAATTTAATTTGGATTGAAATAAATTCGATATTGAGTTATAATTTAAAAAAGCTGGTACGGGGAATAATTAATCTTTCTCATTGTAACCGCCCTGCACGATCGTAAGAACAACTTTCGACGAAATGTGGATTTTCGTCCGCTGGCTGGTTAAACGCTCTTAAGATTGAAAACAAAAAAGAAAATTTAAAAAGAACACTTAATGGTGGAATGTTCTTAATCTACAAATGGAATTCGGTTTACAGCATGCACTTAATTTTTTTTTGATCTTGAAGTGTCTGGATTTTTCTACCATATTTTCAAGAATTCTAGAACCTTCTCGGCACCATATGGTATTGCAGTCATGAAATTTAAATTTTCATCCAACGAACGCGGGGTGCTTTGTTCCAACCAACGCCAACGCTTTGCAAAAAATGGCAAAACATAAAAGGACCTCGCGATACTTGAACAGATGTGTTTTTATTATAAATTCGACCTGCTGCGCTGCATTCAAAATAATCTACTCTATAATCCTGAAGCTATTTTTATTATTATGTTATGTTAATAAAAAGGATTGAGGAATAAAGGGACGGTTTTTTTTTTGTTACTTTATTGTTAGTTTTTTATTTATATAAATTTCATTGATTTTGCTTTAATGATTTCAATAATGCATATATATGTTTTTTTTTTTTACATGAGCTCCACACAGGAGGCCCTGAGGAAAATAATTTCCCTCAGGGCCTATGTCATCTTTGGGGATGCTGTGTGGAGGGTTTTTTTAAGGAAAGGAAGGAGAGGAGAGTTCTGGGAAGGAAAAAGGTTTAAGGGGTGGGTAGGAATCTGGGGTTCAGTATGTCCTGGTCATCCGCCTCCAAGACCTAGACAAACCTCACCCCATGAACCCGGGCACCCCTGCTAAATCACCAAACGTAGCGAACCACTTGGGGTGACAGAGGTGTTGGTTATCCAATAAAGGTTCCCGGGGCGGCGGTACCCATACCCGCCTCCCATTACTGTAAAAGCCCGAACTACGGTAAATCCTAAGATAATCCTCTTAAAGGTAAAAGTCCTAACCGTTCGATAATCATCGTTCACCAACCTAACCTAACCTAACCTAACCTAACCTAACATGAACTAAATTCTAATGGTAAAAGCCCGAAAAAATCATTTATAATATTTAAATAAGAAACGATTTTTTGGGCTTTTACCATTAGAATTTAGTACATGTTAGGTTAGGTTAGGTTAGGTTGGTGAATGATGATTATAGAACGGTTCGGACTTTTACCATTAAGAGTTGGTAAATCTTAGGATTTACCGGAAAATCTTAGGATTTACCAATATTCGGGCTTTTACGGTAGCATATATATATATTAAATAATACATGTTCGCTTGCTTGTGTGTTGTCTATGTATTGCTATATTAAGCATAGAAAATGCTTGAAACTTTCAAAATATTTTTTATGACTACTCACAACCACATGACAATATATCTGAAAAGTTTTTTAGTCGTTACAAAAACTCTTACGAAACTATCAAATTTGGGAATGATATTTTGCAAACCATCGATTGTTCAATCAAAATTCAATTTTTGAAATAAATCTTAAATTACGAATTAATGAATTTAATTGCAGTACCTACTCACGAGATACTCGCCTAAATCGAATATTTTGAATCTAATCAAGAATTATAGGTATTTTAAATAGGCACCTGTGTCTGGTACCGAATTTGATCGATTGTCTTTATATCTTCTATCTTTTATCTATCTATCTATCTATCTTCTATCTTCTTCTTCTATCTTCTATATTAATAAAAATGAATCGCCGAAATGTATGTACGCGCATAACTTCCGAACAATTGCACCAAATTGGATAATTCTTTTTTTGTGTGTTCGTTATTGTCCGGACAAAGTTTGTATAAAACTACTGGTGAGCTCTGACATTATGAAATTTGTATAAAAGATTGCTTTAGATGGCACGCGAGCTATTTGAAAACTGAATGTACCGGAATCAATGTATGTAATGCGTGGGAGAGGAGGGGAACAAGGGTAGGGGGTTCACGGGAGGGGGGAGGGGGATTCGCAGGACGGGGGAAGGGGGAGAGTGGAGTGGGGAGAAGGAAGGTGGAGGAGGCGGAGTGGGAACCCGAAAGGGGAAGGGGGCGCGGGAGAGGAAGGGGAACGGAACGAATGGGAAAGGACACACAGGAAGAAACAATTTTCTTTAATAAATGGCGTAGCAACGCATGCCGGGTACCAGCTAGTAATATATAAAATGTTTGTAATGCAAAAAAAATTTAATTCGTATAAAAAAATTGCAATAGGTTCCACTCGAGCTGTTTGATAACTGAATGTACCGGGACCGAACATATGGAACTCAGGAGATGGGAGGGAAATGCGGGAGGGGGTTCGCGGGACAGGGAGCGAAAGAGGGGAGAGGTAAGGCGGGGAAGGCGGTGTGGGAACACGCGAGGGGAAGGGGACGTGGAGGCGGACTTCCCCTGGTGTAAGACCCTTCAGAATCTAAACATTTCTTTAAATTACTTTTTACATATTTGGTGACAAGATTTGATTACCTAGATATGAACCTGGGTATTCAGATCTATGGAATATAGAAGTATGGACATCTCACATAATTGTTTCCCATCTCGTTTCTTTCGTCATTCCCTTGAGCCTCCCAACATATCCCAATTAGGTATGCCATGGTCCTATTGGCTGCTGACAATGGATAGCAGTTGGGGCTCTTTGATGGTATTCACAAAAAAGCGACTGTGCTTTAGACCACACGAGTGAAGTAAAACTACAAGACAAATCTCGCCCAATGAACCCATGTATCCCTGCTAAGTTACCAAACGTAGCGAACGGGTTGACCTAGGGGTGATATATGACGTTGGGGTGAAATATGACCATGGGGTGACCTACGACCTTGGGGTGACGTAAGACCTTGGGGTGATCTACGACCTTGGGGTGACCTACGACCTTGGTGTGACCTATGACCTTGGGGTGACCTACGACATTGTGGGGACCTACGACGTTGGGGTGAAATATGACCATGGGGTGACCTACGACCTTGGGGTAAAATACGACCTTGGGGTGACCTACGTCCTTGGGGTGACCTACGACCTTGGGGTGACCTAAGACCTTGGGGTGACCTACGACCTTGGGGTGACCTACAAACTTGGGGTGACCTACGACTTTGGGGTGACCATCCTCAGCTTATCCTTATCACTCCTCAAGTCAAGCATGCGTAAAGGCCCGACCGTTCGCCTTGCAATCGATCACCGTTCGCATCGATAACCGTTCGCATGACATTTTTCGTAACAATCACCACTTTTCGTAACGCATTCACCAGCTCACCCCCCAAGTCGAGCGTACGTAAAGAAGTTTCACTTCAAAAAATTTTAAATCAAAAATTAACTCGTCTCACAAAATCACATTTCTCCATCAAAGTACACATTCCAAAGTATACCTAACAATGAATACGAACTTGTCATATACATATACATATGATGTTTCCCACAAGGGTAACAAATAACACCAGCTCGTTGATAGATCATATTATCACAAATAGAACAAATGTTTCTGGGATAATTTCAAATATTGATGATCCCCTTAGTGACCATAATATACTGATATTGGATTACGAAAACTCTCTGAAAAACCTCCCCAATAACAGATCCCCAAAAAACCTCTCAAACGCTTACAAAATAAATTATCAAAAATTAAATACGTCACTTAAAACTTGTAAATTTACCCATTCGTCTGACGACGTAAACCAAAATTATAATAATTTCGCTGACTATCTTTAAAATGCTGTAAATTCATGCAAAACAAAAGTAAAAACTAATATAGGAGACAAAAGACTGAACAATACTCCATGGTTTGATGCCCAACTCGATTCACTTATTAAAGAACGAAATAGCATATTTAAACTTTGGAAACAAAATCAAGGAAGTATTTCTTTGACAATAGAAAAAAATAAAGCTCGTAATACTGTCACTAATTACAGAAGATATATTTTTTTTTTTTTTTTTTTTTTATTAATTTCAATAACAAGGTTTGTACATGTATGTATGATATATATAATAAGTATAGATTCATTTTTTTTTTCACAGACCTCCTCACTAGGATTTCCTGTTCTGAGGTGGCCTGTAGTTTTTTTTAAATATTTGTATTTGGTTATGGATTGTCTTTATATCATCTTCATGATGTTTGTAATTTTATTATCACTTTGATCTCTCAGCCATATTTTTACTTTTGTTTTAAATATATTCATTTCCTTTATATTTTTGATTTGATCTGGTAGAGCATTGTATAATTTTATAGCATGGAATTTATTATTTCTCTGTCTATTAAATCTATGTATTATACAAAATTGCTTAATGAAAACATGAATAAGCCACAACAAACCTGAAAAACAATCAACTCCATTCTCTCAAATAGCTCACGAAACCCAAAAATAACTTGTAAATCTCTAGTCATAAATGACGAAGAAGTAAAGGGACCAAAGGAGATTGCAACTGCATTTAACGCATTTTTTCTCTCAGTTGGGGAAAGTCTAGCATCAGTAATAAAAACTTCAAAAACTGATGTGAACACGATCTACACGGAACCTCAAGCAAAACAATCTTTTAACATGATCAGGACAAATAAAAATGAAATCCTACGTGTCATATCTAACCTTAAGTCCAAAGCGGCAGCTGGTTCCGATGGGATAACCTCTCTCCTTCTCAAAAATTGCAAGGAGGAACTGGCAGATGACCTTGTATTCTTAATAAATCTCTCTCTATCAAAAGGTATCTTTCCAGACAAACTAAAAATTGCGAAAATAATTCCTATTCATAAAGACGAATGCAAAAAAAATGTCCAAAATTATCGTCCAATCTCTATACTTCCAGCTATCTCTAAAATATTTGAATGTATCATTAAAGAAAGACTATTGAAATATCTCGAACACAACAAAATTCTCACGTCAAAACAATACGGTTTCAGACGACGATCTAACACTAAATGTGCAGCTTTTGATTTTATATCAAATATACAGAAACATATTGATCACTGGGATTTTACGGCGGCAATATTTATTGATCTAAAGAAGGCGTTTGACACGGTGGATCATAACGTATTGATCGAAAAACTGAAACATTTGGGTATTGTTGGTACTCCTCTGGAACTTCTCCGATCTTACCTATCAAATCGCTTCTCGGCAGTAGAACTGGGAGGAGAAACGAGTGATTTGGGTAAAATAACATGTGGAGTGCCACAGGGATCAATTCTTGGACCGTTGCTATTTCTTATCTATGTGAATGACATAACAAAGTGGGGTATTAAAGGAACTCTGCAACTCTATGCGGACGATACAGTAATTTTTTACAACAAACTGAACCTAGCGGAGCTTGAAACGGAAATGAATGCTGATATTTCTAAACTCACAAGCTGGTTAAGAATAAACAAACTAACTCTTAACGTAAAAAAAACTCATTATTTACTTTTTGGCAACAAGAAAAATATCAGCCTCAATATCAAAGTTGGTGATAACTGCCTCGAAAAGAAAATGAGCACAAAATATCTGGGCCTGATCGTAGAATCCCAACTTTCGTGGGATCTCCACATAAATCATGTAAAGGAGAAAATTACACCCATAACTGGTGTACTTTATAGACTCCAAGGATTACTACCCGTACCTTTATTAACATCAGTGTACTACGCCATGGTACATTCACACCTTTCTTATCTCTGCTGTATCTGGGGATTTGCCTCAAAGAAATTGATAGCTGATCTGCAGGTGGTTCAAAACCGAGCTCTCAGAAATGTTTTTGGACTTCCATGGGACACCCATGTCAGAGACATCTATTCAGTTTCCGGTATTCTTCCAATCACAGTCCTTCCTAAACATGAAATCACAAGCACCATCCTACAAATTACCCAACAATCAACTCACACTAACATCAAACCACTTTACAATCAAGACATCCACACTCACAATACTCGAAATAGCAATAAAATCCGCATACCTCAAACACACACTACAAAATATGGGATAAAATCTCTGAACTATGTTGCCTATACACTATATAATTCGCTACCAGATATGTACAAGGGAATTCAGCAAAATAAAAAAAATCAGAGTAATGCTTTAAAAGAATATTTTTTAAGTATATATAAGGATGAAACTTTGTAATTTTCTTGTCATGTTTCAATTGTCTTGTCTCTTTTCTCTTCTTTTCTTTTCCATTAAGTTTGTAATCATCCATATCTGTATAACCTTGTTCCCTTTTTCTTTAATTGTTTTCCATTGCTGTTTATTCTACTCAACCTGTCTTTTATTTTTCTTCTACATTGTATGTGAATCTTATATTTTGATATCCAAATTCCTATGTAAAATTTTAACTATTACCTCCCACCCATGATTTGTATGTTCGTCCTGTCCTAAAATGAGTTCTGTAACTCATCGGGATTGCTATAGCAAGAAATAAAAACAATAAAAAAAAAAAAAAAAAAAAAAAATACCTAATTCAGTCGGTTCAATGAAGTACAATACTACTCAGATTTAAAAACAACTGTTTCAATAAACTTAATTTTCTTCACTTAAATTCTTTTCAACTATAATACAAACTTTTACTGCTTTCCCAGCAAGTTTAGAGCCCGAATAACTTTTTTATTTGTATTAAAAGTTTTTTTTTGCTTGTAAGTTTTCCCATCGTAGTAAATATTTTTCGATGTACATTGAAATACTTGAAAAAGTTATATTTCTCAGAAATACGATCATTAAAACGACCTTATTTCCTTGTTACAGAATTGATTTGTAATTATTTTCTGAAGTCTGAAAAATATCGCATTTCTTATTTGACTGGAGATCAATACAATCTATCCCATTTTTCTCCGAATTCGTTTGACATTTTCACAATTTTTTGGGTATACGGCAAACATTTTGAATTTTTTTTTTAAATTATTTTCTTCCACGCTGTTCTGAGAAATAACATCTTGTCAGACTGAATGAATCGTGTCTGAGTATCACAAAACTTTGGTTATAGCTACAATTTATAATTCATTTGTTCGAAACTGTCAAATTAGTATAAGCTTTCCCTGAAGAAGGAACGTTTGTTCCGAAACCGGTAGGATTTACGCATTATATAAGTGGTTTATACAAAGTTGTATTGTTTCAATTTTCTATTAATAATCCAGTTTGAATACATACACTGCGTCACATTCTAAAGTGCACATCCCGTTTTTTTCGGATTTATTAGAAACATTCTTGTTTTAACTTATTTTTTTAAACTTGAAATTAGTGTAGAAAGCTGGAGAAATATCATCTGGAAATATTCCAATTTGTTAGCATTTTTTATAACTGACTTATAAAATAAAACAAGGGCCGATGCAAGCGCGTGGAATAATATAACTGAAGCGATTTTCGTAAAGCACGTAACGTAAATAACACGTAAAGCGGATGAATGGTGAAAGAATGCAAAGATACTACAGAACGCGTTAAGGCTCTGCAACCGGGCTCGAAAAGAAGAAGATGGAGAGATACGAATGTTAGAGGAGAGCGCTAACATTCATGGCGACAAAATCGATGCGAAAATTGTGAAAATGTTTAATAAAACACGACTCGTTTAAAATAAATAGAGCAAAAACCTTGCGGGCATTGTCTTAAACAGTATTTAAAGAAACACTGTGAATTTTTTCATATGTGTAACTTGTATAATAACTGAAACAAACGTGTTGATAATATTTTTTGGAGCATAATAATTTTATATAATTTGCGTTTCGGCGCGGGCAATGTCTAGATATCATCTTCAAGAATAGCATACATTTTTTTAAGAGCTTTAAAACTTAACATGTTTAAGGGAGATATGTAAGAAATCGGTAGAAATTCGGGTTGCGGGCCCTTAAGTAAATAGAAAAGATATCGTGGGCCGCCAAGGCAGACATGGCCCGATCAAGCAAAACAAATGAGTCGGGTCACGTCAAGAATTTGCACAACAGAAGAGTAACTATGTACGATAGATATTATGTTAATAAGAAATCAACAATTAGTGAGTGCGAAAACGTAGTTTCATCGATAAACATAGATCCATCTTCTCTGCCTACCCTTGTGGATAGATGGCGTAACGGTTAGACAGTTAGTAGTGTTAGCATTAATAAAAGTACAAAGCAGTGAAACGTTCGCCTCGCGAAAACGATATGCTAGTGTTTTTTAAACCATGTTTTTGCCTTTTTCGATTTGGTTTTTCCGGAATATCCCGTTTCAGTTCATTTTTTGTAGAATTATTCCACGGAGAGAAGGACTTTGGTCCATGCTAAGTTTTCCAAAACAAACAATATACTTTCATGTATCAATTCACATATCGATTTCATGACTTCCGTTGATTTTTAAAATTTGTCTGAATTTAAAAATATATAAAACCATATAAATAGAAAGTCAAATATAGAAAGTATGAGTATACGTGTATATAATTTTAAATCAGTTTTCTCTGTAATTTGGGAGGCGGGAATGGGTACCGCCGCCCCGGGAACCTTTATTGGATAATCGACACCTCTGACATAGGTCACCCCAAGTAGTTTGCTACGTTTGGTGATTTAGCAGGGGTGCCCAGGTTCATGGGATGAGGTTTATCTAGGTCTTGGAGGTGGATGACCAGGGCACACTGAACCCTAGATTCTACCCACCCCTTAAACCCTTTTCCTTTCCTGAAGTCTCCTCTCCCTCCTTTCCCTAAAAAAAACCCTCCACACAGCATCCCCAAAGATGACATAGGCCCTGAGGGAAATTATTTTCCTCGGGGCCTCCAGTGTGGAACACATGTAAACAAAAGGACGATCGAAATTTCCCTAGCGTAATTTTAATGATTCCGTAAGAAAATTTCTCCACAAAATATGATGTTCTAAACCCAAATCAGAACTTTGTTCTATCAGTGCACTTTTTACAGAATAACAATGCCTCCTAAAGGGAAAACAGAGTGTCTATATATGTGTACAACTACATGAAGTTTTATAATCGGTAGGCGGGTATGGGTCTCGCCGTCCAGGGAACCATTAATTGGATAACCTATGCCATAGGTCACCCCAAGCGGTTCTCTACGTCTGGTGATTTAGCAGGGATATTTGAGTTCACTGGGTGAGGTTTTGTCCGGGTCTTGGCGGCAGACGCGTCTGCCCATCTGCTGCGTGGCGGCTAGAGAGACTAGCTGAGGGAGGCCGTTCGACCTCTCCAGCCGGACTCTCTCAACCCATCGCCCACGGAGGCCATGTGCAGAAGATGGATAGATTATTCCAATGCATTAATTATTTTCAAGCAGCTAATTAGGCACTCTCTCAAAAACAAAATATTCCTGTCAATATTTAAGTAGGTATATTGCAAAAGTGGTATTGCAAGTCATTTTTTAAAATATTCAGAGAGATATCACGTTTCAAGCAATAACTGAATAACCTGACAATAATACATTGGATTCCTTCCTACTAACATTATTTTAAGCAGAAAGTATTGCTTATGGCATGATGGAGGACATATTCAGCAAAGGTTTGAAAATGTGACGTCTAAAGCCTCGTTCTGTTGAGCAAGTATTTTAGTCGAGTGGAGAGTATAGTACTATACTACTATATATATATATACTACTATACTACTATACTACTCGATACTACTTTGGGCTACAGAAGCATATGAAATCTCGCCACCTTACCAGAAGAACTAAAGTCCTGCTTTACAAGACCCTTATACGACCTGTTCTTATGTATGGTTCGGAATGCTGGACAATCAGTAAGGGTGATGAAGGAGCCCTAGAAAGTTTTGAAAGGAAGGTGCTGCGAAGGATTTACGGCCCAGTCTGTGATAATGGAGAATGGCGTATCAGATACAACCAGGAGCTATACGATCTTTACGAGGACTCTAATATCTCCAAGGAAATCAAAACTGGAAGACTCAGGTGGGCTGGACATATCCAGAGAATGAGCGAAGGAGATATTCCAAAGCGAATTATGGATGGTGCACCTGGGGGTCGGAGAAGAGTTGGAAGACCAAAGCTTCGATGGCTGGATGGAGTGGTGAAGGATGCAAGCACCATCGGCATCCGAAACTGGCGCAACGCAGCACAACACCGACAGTCATGGAGGCAGGCTCTGCTGGAGGCCAAGACCCGACCTGGGTTGTAGAGCCACAGATGATGATGATGATGGAGAGTATAGTAGTATCTAAACGCGTCCGAACACCGTAACTTTAGTAGAGTGGATGAGTTAGCTCTTTAGTAGATTCAATCCATTTCGTTCTATTTTTCGGGGAAGTAAGTATCCCCTCCATGCGTCAACTGACAGGCGCGAACCGAACGGTTTAGCTGTGTTCATTTGTTAACGCGCGGAAATGTCTAAAAAGATGCTACCCTAAATTTATTTATGCTCCTATTAATCTCTTTTCGTGTCCATTTTTGTAATACATTTTTGTAATACGTAACACAAGGACTTTTCAAAACATTGAGTCAATTGACCTACTTTACTGCTCTCTTGTAAGATCGCAGCTGGAATATGCATCTCCTGCATGGTCTCCGATTTATACCTGTAACTTACACCGTTTGGAGAGAGTACAAAGAAAATTTCTTCGATACGTTCATTTCAAAGCCTGTAATTGAAATCCGCTACAACGCATTAAAGTCTGATCTAAACCTACCACTACTTTCTACCAGGCGTACTATTAATGACATTCTTATACTTTTTAAATTACTGAACAATCTCATAGACTGCCCTCAAATGTTAAGTGTTATAAATATTCGTGTCCCTGTTAAATCAACTCGACTCTACCACCTTTTCCACAGTGACAATCATAGCACTAACTATTCCTCTCATTCACCGCTAGTGCGTTTTCACCGAACTGCCAATACGTATACAGACCTTTTCGATATTTTCAATACCTCACCGTCTTGCATCAAAGCAAAAATAATTAGTTATTTATGTAACTGATATGTTTGTAAAATGATAAATATTTGTTGTACTAATATGCATCGTATGTATGTACTGTATGTTATTCTATATATATATAATGTTTGTAAATGTTCGATACACTTGTATTATGTATGTAATAGCCCGATGTACGGGCGTTTAAATAATAAATAAATAAATAGTTTATTTATTTTCATCTTACCAAATTATTCGTCAACATTTTCTAAAATAAACATTAAAATAAGATTAATCAGCGTTTTACTTTGCTTTGTAGCGCCCGTCATCCGCCGTCATCTTGCAACGGGCTGCGGGCACAAATGTACCCTACTTGAACGTAATGCGAACGGTTTTCGGCGAGTCGAGAGTGTACTCCGTACTTGACTTACCTCCCTACATGATCAATGTGAACGTACCTTAAGTGAGAATCCAACGCTTTTGGATCACTAGGCCATTTACCATATCTCTACATATTATAAAGTAAAGTCCCCCGAGCCGGCTTTCTGTCTGTCTGTCTGTTCGCGATAAACTCGAAAACTACTGAACGGATTTTCATGCGGTTTTCACCATTAGATAGAGTGTTTTGTGAGGAAGGTTTGGGTATGTAATTTGTCAAGGATTTGGGTAAATTGGTTGAAACATCACGATAATTGTTAGAAGTGTCGGAAAAAATCGAGCCGCCTGGTAGCTTTCATCGAAAACGCTGCCTAATCCATTTGGGATATAATAAAACAATTCATGGTGGAATATTCCTCTTTTATAGATCTACAAAAAAGTCCACAATGGTATATATCTATCTTTTACGGATAGCATACTATACCCATTATATCTTCTAAAAAAATGGTGACGTACATTGCGGTAATTGAAAAGTTATTTAGATGGATACAGTATTAATCCTTATTAATTTAAATACGTTAGTTACCTCAAGTATTTCATGCATGTTATTATAATCTTTCACACCATTATAAATAAAAGTCCTCCGCGGCATATTAGCCCAGTCATTCCGTAGTTAAAAGGGCCTTTAGCTTGCAAAAGGTCATGTAGTAGCGATTTTGATATATGTTGTTAAGATTGGAACTCTAAAGAAAAAAAAAAGTTTTCGACCTCGGGAGGGTCGAGCTCGATCCGCCATCTTGGATTGAAGGTCCCAAAATTCGGTTTTTTCTAAATAATTATGAAATGGTTGATTTTACAACCAAGTTGTTCAGGGTAAACTTGAAGAAAACTAAATTATGTACATTTTATGTCGCATATTTTTTTTTGTAAGTCTAATAGGTAACGAGTTACGGTGGCGGAAATGTGAATATTTTTATAAAAAATGATGAAATTCCCAATTTGTGTTATTTTTCGGGTTATTCATTACATAACAAGCTGTTAAAAACCCGCTCCGTAGGGTTTTACTGCTAGGCCCTGTAGGCAGCTTTTGGTTTGGCTTCGCCCAGTTAGTGTTGGTGACCATTTTATACATAATTATATTATATAATATATTTTTTATCATATAATTATAATAATTTTGTTAATTCATTTCCACACTACCATGAGGTAGAGAACATGGCGCATTTTTTATTGTGGTATCCCCTGTAGGTCTACTCCACAGATATACCAGCGATGGTAGATTTCTAAATTATTTTATATATTGGCTATTGCGTAATGACATCTTAATAACACTCTTCATAAATGTCATCTTCTAATTCATTGCCTGTGGTACTGAGATTCTGGGCTTCCATTGATAAAATCTCTTCATCTTCTTCCTCGACATCGATATGAACCTCTGGCGAATTTCGGCATGTTTGACCATTACAGCACCCACACACAATAGAACAATTCAATCCAGCTTTCCTGCAGCCACATGCAACGCCGCATCCTTTTTTACAATTACATGAAATAAATTTCAATAAAGTCTCGGGTGCTGGTTTCTTTGTTCTTACTGGAACAAGCCCGTTGGTGCCACGTTTTCAGCCACAGTTTTCTAGATTTTTTTGGATTCCATACCATTTTTGGACTTGGTGGTACGTCCTAAATGCATGGTACCGTGCAGCGTCGTTCGTTGGTGGCAAAGAGGCAAGATTGAATTTGCTTTTTGTTGTTGACTTGAAACGTTTTACGTCACGTTGGTGCCAAAATATAACGTAATTAAACGTATTTGGTTAACCTCGTGATATTTAAATGTGTGAATCGACATCTTAACTGTCAGAATGGAATATTGAGGTTATGAAAGTTAAATCTTGTAGTAAGGTAATGCTAAGCTCAGGGTAGGTAAGACATGTGAATATGGTAATCAATACTAAATGAAATTAAAGGCTATAAAGGGAATATAATATTTAATCATAAATACAAGGTTTGATCAACAAAAGAGACTCTAAATAAATTAAATGATTATCTCAGGGTATGGTGACTGCTCCAAGAAAACAGTGCATATTGTATCATAAGTTGCTTCTAAGATTGAAAGATGGTAGGCGCCAGTCGTTTATTAAAATTGCCCTAGAACTATTAAACGACAAATAGTCTGTTAAATTATGTATGAGAAAACCAATGAAAATATAATAACGATACGTGATTGATAATTCCCATGAGGTCTGTGAATCTGTGAGATCTTCTGCCCGTCGAGTTTCTGTCAGGATCCACATGCCGTCGGCCGTCTCACAAGTCGCCTGGAACCAAACTCAAGTACTTATGTGCCCGCGGCGCTCTCGAACTATTGCGAAGCATGGGCACCAACCTCGGAATACAGATGGCTTGTAATGCTGCCAACCACACTGGTCGAATCCATTGAGCAATATAGTGTCTTAGCGGTTCTTACCGCTACATTACCCCTCCACCAAAGAGAAAATATTTCCTCCTGGAAATCATGAGGTCCATGTGTCACTTCCTGAAGAGAACTGCATACTATGTGAGCCTTGGTCGTAAATGTTAGTCTTGGAAGACGCCAAAATATAATGATTGTTAGCCGGAAGGATCCTGGTGATAGAAGTACTCCCAATCCATATAATGTACTTCATGGAGGAAGCGGTGACCACCGTACTGCAATACTGTAGGCATGACTTCAATGTAAAGCGATGAAAAGAAAGTCGCGTCAAACTATGCAGCATCTCTCCTATTATGATGCATTCAATAACTGATGACCCAAGATGGCCCAAGGTAGAGATGGAAAAAAACGCCGAAATCAGACCATTCCTCCGTCTGCGTACATCGCCGCACTAATTGGATCTTGATTTGCGTTTATGATTAATAATCCAAACTGGAGCAGAAGAAAGTCATTAAGTGAGGTTCTGTGTAGGTGATGAAAATTTTCCCGCGCTGCTAGCTCTGCCGCCCAATATGAATGAAGATGTATGATGGTCAAGACTGCATCTTGTGAAAGCTGAAGAAAATCCTTGAGTGACAGAAAGTGCAAGAAGTTCCATATAGAGTGGAGATCAGAAAACTGCAATGAAATGCGCCATCCGAGTAAGATGATGAACTTCCGATGTGAAGTAGTTCGAATAGTTGAAGATGTAGTCCAGATTGTGAGACCCAAATAATCCAGTTTCTTGTCGTTCCCTAAAACTGAACCTGCCTACAATTGGTTTTCTCAAAACAAAATCTAATTAAAGATGAAACTTTAAAATATTATATTACATTAAAACAGTGCCAAAGTACCAAAAAACTTCATCGACTGAGATCCTAAAAGGCAAAAAGTCACCCTGACCATATTGAAAATAACCTTGAAATAATTATATAGAATACATCATTTAATTCTATGTATATTCTATTGTTAATCACCACAGAAGCACAACGCAATATTCAAATTATAAAAATTAATCGATCAAAATCAAAAATGAAAAATGCCATTATGATTATATTCAATTAGACTTCACAAAAACAGCAAGTAAAATTTATATCAATAAATATTAAATCATTTCCCAAGAATATAGTGTTGATTATAATTTGAGAACATAGATGTCGCTGAATTCGCCCAGAAAATAATTCCAAATTTATTAAATATTTAACAATGTCTAACTTCAGACTTAAAAAAAAAATTTTGTCTCTCTAATTCCAAATGTAAAGAAAAAAATAATCATGGTCGAAGTGCAGTAAAAAGATCAACATTAATAATCAAATATGAACTCATAAAATCAAACTGAAACAGAGATCAGGAACAAAGTGAACACATAACACTCAACGTAGAAAATTAATGAAAGTTAATTGTTATTTTAAAACAAAAGAAATATCTTTTATTACTATTTAAAATTCTTATAAAAAATAATGTAAAAATATCTTCATTGTAAAATGACCCCGTTTATAATGTGAAAGATAAATTTGTAGAAAAAAAATTATACTATCTTCCGAAATATTTTCCTGAACAATTAATTAACACGCATAAAAATATATCTGTTAAACCTAAACAACCACAAGACATAAATACTAAATACGTACACATAATCTCGTGTAAATCCTCAAAGAGATAGAATTGCAGTGAAATTTATCACCATTTAATGTAATATTAATACACCATATTACGATGTACCACATGTGTTTTGTGTTAAACCACCACCTACGGCCCTATGCCAAACTGTCATTCCGCTAAAACCTCCGAGGAGATGGGAAATGAATTGTTCCCATTATCCAGAACTAACCAGAACCAGATAAAATATGCAAATCTTATCATCAAAATCAACAATAACCAAGAGTCTGTTTACACATCATTTAAAAATCCTCCGAAGAGATGATATGAAACCAACTTCCAAATATTGATCAATAAAATAAGCGTAGCCACGCCCCATGTGTATATTCATGTGCTAAACGTTCGCATTTTCCGCGAAAACCTGACGAGGTAATACCTGATCAGAATATTAAACTGCGACACCAGTTATATGGTACCACCGCAAGAATGACCTGTTTTATGCAGGTACTTACTACACCACCCCGAGAAAACAACCTGACTATGTATTACGAACACAAGACAAATTACAGACAGACAAAACGTACACGAACACAATTGAAAAATATGAGCATTTATTTGTGACGGAACAAACCAACGCTGTATTTATCAAATAAAATATTTAATAACAATTAATAAATAAATAAAATAATCCCTCAAAAGAGACATGGTGCTTATGGAAGTGTAATTTGATGTGCGCTCAAATTTTATCTGATCTCACGCAAAAACCAATTTAAGTATCGCAGTAAATCATGACAAAAATTGTTCGATTTATATTTATATTAATTCAGTTATGCCACTACTGACATCTATCGTCAAACTATGTAACCTGAATATTACTATGCTTTTAATAAGCGAGGCCTCACAACTCAATGCTAGAAAGTACTACTAACTGACCACAGATGTCACTATGAGAAAAAAATTCCAGTAAAAAATAAAAAATAAATTTTTGTAAAATCCGTACTAAGAGAAAAAAAACACAGCACGAACTAACAATATGTTATCACATGTAGAACCCTAAAAGGATGTAATAACAATCCCAGAATGAACCGTAAATTAAACTCCTGAAACGTACATATGAAAAATCCCGATGAAATCAATACGTATGCCCATTTTTAGAAGAAAACCTGAGAACAAAATTAAATGTGCAAAAGATCTGAAGTTAAAAAAAAATTTAAGAAAATGACCCAATAATTTAAATCCAACAGAACAATAAAACTAAATATTTGAGAGATCAAAGTAATCATTGTGATCTGTAAGTCCCGATTAAAACCAGCAATTTTCAATCGAGACACATATCCAAAATGTCCTCCGATGCTAACAAAATGAACGAATCTACCCTGATAAAGTTTAATATATCATGATGCAACAGAATACTGTACAGAATATTCTGAAATCAGGACATCGGTAAAGTTTATCAACCCCCAATAAAATTAGATTTAAATCGATAATTAAACCAAAAAGATTTTAAATCCCCCATTAACTAAACGATAGATTTGTCAAAAGGAATGAGCTAAAACATCGATCTTCATGTCAGCTCATCAAATTTGAAAAACCATCAACTGCAAAAAACGGATCTAATAATTTTAAAAAAATTACCAAAAGAAGATAATAACAGAATTAATGATTTAAAAACTTCCCAAAAGTCAAAATCTGTCAATACAATTATATCCACTAGTAATAAAATAAATGAAAAAAAATTAAACCCGCTTGTTGCGAAGAACTGGTCCCAGCAAAACCGCTGATCAGCGTGAAGAAACTGACGTCTAAAATGATTTCCACCGCTTATCATTAGAAAAATGCTGGCCATACTGAAAACATATTTATGAAAAGTTATTTAAAGAAATAAAATATTTGAAACATGGTTAAAGGAAGAAAAACAAACAAACGGCTGACAAAGATAGCCTTGTTCGTGACAAAAATTCACTTGGGTCGCATGAAAAAAAAAAAATTTTTTGTCAATACCCTAAATCACCAGGATGTAAATGTTCAAAAATACGATAATCTTTAAGAAATAATGAAGAAGCTCAGATAATTTCCAGTAAAAGTGTATGGGGCGCAGAATCACCAAGGTCCCTATTCATAAATGAAAAATAAAATTTAGTTGTAAGGATTTCCCTAATAATTTTAAAGAACATCAATAATTCGAAAATGACGCTTAACAATCTGAAACAAAATTTCAATCTGAAACCGATTTAAAACACAAGAAAGAATTTTTAAATAATTATTAACTTACATAATTTAATTATTAATGTGGTCCAATTTAAATTGTACTCGGCATAATAATCTATAATCCCAGATTAACACCATGTGATTCCTGAAGCCATGAATGCTACATTGTGACAAACTGAGGCTAAAAGTACCTACATTTTCTGAAAAAAAATCGGAAAAAATAATTAGACGATTTTTGTATTTTATATATTGAACACAACAAGGAATATGATCAAATAGATCGTTCAAATTCAACGAACAATTAAGATTCAAATAGTCAAATAGTGGTTACAAAGTTTGTCATAATTAATCTGCGAGAAGCGAACAGTATTTGAGCATTAATTAATTATTCACGGCTACAATAAAAGTTTCAAAGGGAATTGAATAAAATAATGAGTTTGATCCAGGCTGACAAAGAGAATATGCAATAATAAATTAACATTAAATGTTCAAAAAGACTTACATGTAAATCCATCTAGAAACGCAGATGACCTCACAGAATTCCACCGTCAAAAAAATGTATACCCACTAGATAATATATTTTAAACGAAACAAAATATGATAAAATAGTTCAAAGCACGTTGGGTCGCCACTGAAACGTTATACGTCACGTTGGTGCCAAAATATAACGTAATTAAACGTATTTGGTTAACCTCGTGATATTTAAATGTGTGAATCGACATCTTAACTGTCAGAATGGAATATTGAGGTTATGAAAGTTAAATCTTGTAGTAAGGTAATGCTAAGCTCAGGGTAGGTAAGACATGTGAATATGGTAATCAATACTAAATGAAATTAAAGGCTATAAAGGGAATATAATATTTAATCATAAATACAAGGTTTGATCAACAAAAGAGACTCTAAATAAATTAAATGATTTTCTCAGGGTATGGTGACTGCTCCAAGAAAACAGTGCATATTGTATCATAAGTTGCTTCTAAGATTGAAAGATGGTAGGCGCCAGTCGTTTATTAAAATTGCCCTAGAACTATTAAACGACAAATAGTCTGTTAAATTATGTATGAGAAAACCAATGAAAATATAATAACGATACGTGATTGATAATTCCCATGAGGTCTGTGAATCTGTGAGATCTTCTGCCCGTCGAGTTTCTGTCAGGATCCACATGCCGTCGGCCGTCTCACAAGTCGCCTGGAACCAAACTCAAGTACTTATGTGCCCGCGGCGCTCTCGAACTATTGCGAAGCATGGGCACCAACCTCGGAATACAGATGGCTTGTAATGCTGCCAACCACACTGGTCGAATCCATTGAGCAATATAGTGTCTTAGCGGTTCTTACCGCTACAGACTTTGCGAAACGTTGGTAGCGGACTTCTTCCAAGGTTTCCTTATCCATGTCACCCCTGTACAAAGCAACAAGAAAGCGTGTTCCTGCATCTGCTATGTCTTCTGGTTTTGCATCATGTTGTTTGAAGATTTCTATCATGGCATTGAGTCTTGTGTCGTTCTGTACAAGTGAACAAAATTTTGTTTTTCCTTGGTTGAAGAAGGACGATGTATCGCAGCCACTAAAGGCATGGAGAAACAGAATATTCTCAGCCGCTTCTTTGTATTTCACACTATTCGCGGAATACAGTCTTTCAAAAGTTTTGCCTCTCCCGGGTTTGCGAAGATATATACTACTTTCGGGTGGTGCCAATGCTGTTAGCAGAACTAGGAGATCAACGTCTTCGCCAATAACGAATACAGCGTCAAATGATGAACACAAGGGAATCGCAGTATTGACAATCAACTCATCAGCATCTTCTTCAGCCTGCTTAACTGTAAAATCAGCCTGTATAAATTGCTTTGTAAGCATCCAAATCAGACGGACTTTGTTATTTTCATTGACTAAAAAACGTTCTTGTGAAACTTGAACTGGCATTGTTTCATCGAAAAGAACATCTGCAGACATATGCTTCTTCGATCGGCGAAGTCTTTCTGCGGTTTTTGTATTTTTTTTTCACCATCATCTAGCGGATATCCATCGAAAACAATAACTGCATGTGATCCATAGTGATGTCTTACATAGTGAACGTACTTCTCGCAAATTGACCCAAAAAATCATTACCATTCCATACAACTTTATGTAAAAGGTATCCTCCATCCACAACATTAATTTTGCTACCTTCAAGTTGCACGCCTTCTGGAAGTTGTTCAAAAACACCATAAAATGATGATTTCGTCCCTTTGCGCATTCCTTCTTCAGAGAAAAGCGACAAAGGAAATGGGGCGAGTTCGAATTTAAGGTAATCCTTCAATTCTTCGTCGGATTTCTTCAAAATACACATTCTCTGGAACAACATTAGTGGGTTGATGGAAATAGTTGTTTCGCCGATCTTGATGCTGCTGTTGAATGCCACTAATGGAATAACTTTGTCCTTACGTTTGAATTTAATACATTCAAAATTTGTTTACCTGGTAACCATGTTCGACATCCTCCGACGTCCGATAGACCGAGCGTCCAGGCATCGTCCAGTAACCAGGACTCAATCAGTGTTGCCAAATCAGCTATAGACTAGGAGCCCACTATAACAACGTCAATCAACGTAATCGAGCACACGGATGATGCTATATAAGTATATTGTTTGTGGGAATACGTTAAAATGATATTTTGTAATACGTTCTTACAAAAATTTACCAAGAAAACTTGAGTTTTACAATTTTTTGTCAAAATTGTCTTCTTTCTTCAGCTGTAACTCGTTACCTATTAGACTTACAAAAAAAAACATTTAACATAAAATGTACATAATTTAGTTTTCTTCAAGTTTGCTTTGAACAACTTGGTTGTAAAATCAAGCATTTGATAATTATTTTGAAAAAAACTAATTTTGGGACCTTCAATCCAAGATGGCGGATCGAGCTCGACCCTCCCGAGGTCGAAAACTTTTTTTTTTCTTTAGAGTCCCAATCTTAACAACATATATCAAAATCGCTACTAGATAACCTTTTGCAAGGTAAAACTACGGAATGACTGGGCTATATGTCTGTCTCTTCGCGATAAACTCAAATACGGCGGTGGTTATAAAGGTTGGATAACCATCCAGTTGATGACTTATGTGTTTTATTAGCCACAGCAGCGCGTGGCCGGGTCAGCTTAATAATATTATGAAAATAATATCATATTTATTTTTTCACGGTTTTGTGTAAGTAGGTTGAAATATAACGATAATTGTTAGATGTGTCGGATGTGTTTTCATCTTACTCTTTTAAACTATGCAATGGATTTTCATTCGGTTTTCACCAATAGATAGAGTGATTCAAGAGGAAGATATATATGGGTCATTCCGCGGTTTCGTTCAAATCACATGTTCTCGCAAAAAAGTCATATGAAAATGAATGTTTTTCAAGAAAATTTTATTGGAAAATGTAGCTATTTAAAAAAGAAAAAAGGAGTATTTCCCAGATTAGCCATTTGTTACTTAATTACTTTATGATATACAAAAAACATGCTAAAATCTCATTACCTTCCACATGAAAATGAGGGTCCGGTAAATTGGTCTACAAATAAGAATAGTTTACACTAGTAAAATTACTACATTTATTAATCGACCTGTATGTACAACTAATTATGCATATTTATTGGTATTCAATTTATTTTTAAAGCTATTGTATCATAGAAAGAATTGAGATTTTGATTTTGTCCAGAGAAAATCGTCGTAGTCTTCCGCGAAAGTGGTAATTAAAATTGTGACCGCGTTTGTCCCTGTTGGTCAGCTGTATCCCACCCTGCACCTCCGTTACTAACCAGGGTATCACTACATCTAGACGGGGGAAGCCGTGCGTCGCTGAATTAAGAAATATCTGCGATCTCCGTGCTCGAAAACAACTTTGTCACCGACCAGGCATCATTACCTTCCAGCATTTTTTTAAAGTAAGTACATGTTTTAAAAATTCGAATCATATGTCTATAAACTGTATTTAGTCGGACTATTTTTGATTGAATCATACAGATTTGTAATGTCAACATTAAGCGAGTAATTGAGAAAAAACTGTCAAAACTTCATTACCCTCCGATTCATTACCTTCCGTATCGTCAAATTTTTTGCCGGATGGTAATGTAGAGGTTTGGAGGGTAATGAAACTTTTGTAAGGGTTATTTTTACGAGCATCTGGGACCATGTTTGGGGGTTAATAAAAGCTAATATTATGAATAAATGCAGTTTTTTGCGTTCTGGCGTCGGACAATTTCGGTTTTGGTGAAATACATATTTTCGTTTTATTTTCTTTCATGTGGAAAAACAATCAGTTAAAATTTACCCAGCAAATTGATTTTTTATTCATTGATATAAGTATTCAAATGTAAACGAATATATTATACAAATGATTTAACTATTCACCCTACAGTCTCAAGATCTTTCATTAGTTAGTTGTCTTTCAAAACTGACGAGTTTTTACATAATGTCAAGTTTCTAAACAAAGCCAAATTTAAACAAAAATCTACATAACTGGGCATCTGGGCAAAAAACGGTATTACTTCTGTTACATTTTAAATCATTTAGGGCAAAAAATTATTAAACAAAGGTATAAAAGTGGTAACATTTTTTGGACTCTCTTTTAAAAGTTACCAAAATGAAATTATCAATTTTTGTTCGTCGACTTCTCACTTTCCGATACTTATGATAATTTTTCTTTGTTATTTGTTACAGGTTTAACCACTATAAACCACAATGGCAAAGTTAAATAAAAATCTGAAAAAATAAGCTATCCAAGGACAGACTACGTAAGCAATAAAAATATGCAGAGATTAAAAACAATCCCAAACTGTACAGTCTTCAGAAAGCGAAAGAAAAAAAAGATACACTCTACGAAAAGCGCAAAAAAAGATATGCAGCATTGAAGATAATAATTATTGGATGATTTTTATAGCGCCATTTTTGTGAGAAAGATATGAGTGAAAGAGCCCAGAGAAAGCAAGGTCGAAGATGGCGAAAGAACTCTCTAAATTATTTGAAGAAAAAAGAGGAGCATTGTAAAATAGAAATGATTGTAGTAGAAAATATGCCTCTAATTAGTAATAATGTGCGAAACACTCTAGATCCTGACCTCTTCGCAGTCGAGAATGAACAACGAATCGCCCAAAAAAACATGCACGGTCTAACGAAGGAGGCGTCTACTAATATCTACAGGAATTCCAAAAACTGAAAAAACCGAACTAATATCTATGAGAATCAAAGTGTTGACGAATATCTACAGCTCAAACTGTTGATTAATATCTATGAGAACCAAAGTGTTGACGAATATCTACAGCACTGGCAGAGGTTGGATTTGCAATTATGTATAGCATATTGGAATAACGTAATATTGCGTATGCAGTTTAAAAAACTTAATTTATGTAAGTTTGTATGTAAAAATCCCTAATATCGGACTATTGGACATATTTAGCTGATTAGTCCAACCTACGCTCTGTAGATATTAGTTCAACCTACGCTCTGTAGATATTAGTCAACACTCTGAAGTTCGTAGATATTAGTTCAACATATGAGCTGTAGATATTCGTCCGACATACAGGCTGTAGATATTAGTATCTGGAGTCCTAACGAATGTTAGAAAATTAAGGTACAGATCTATGAAAAACATTACCAAGTTACAGGATGAGATAAACAAACTTAAGAAAGAGAAAAAAAACGAACAAAAGAAATTGCAGCTACAAAACGCAAACATAGCAATCGAAGATACATTAGAGAAAAAAGTAAACGACTACTATTGACTCGCCTACTATTTTCAATAATATTGATGACAATATGCTATTGAGCGAATCCGACGACTCCATGTTTTTGGACGATACTATTGCTTCAACGCCAGAATCGGCTAAAACTATAGAAAAGAAATGTAAAGTAAAAATACTCTCAAATTTCCTGTTCGACTGTCAGCATTATTCCTTCTATAAAAATAGTACCCAAGAATTCAATCTTTTCGATCAATGTGAGTTCGAGAAGTTCATCCGATCCCTAAGAGTAGAAGATCCTGATTTCAATGAATCAAAACAGCAGTCTCCCAAAACTATGGAAATCCCACACATGGAAATTGACGAAAATAGGATAAGGAGGCGCCATTCAAATATGACTTCGATGGCTGGATAATGGTTCAATGTAAAATAAATAACACAACAAATCATTTCATTGGGAAAATTATTGGGAAATATGAGTACACACTAGAGAAAAAAGTAATTTTTATGAAAAAGGCTCAAGGAAATTCCAAAAAAATTGTCTGGCCAATTTCATTTCATTCTGGAATCACAAATTCTTCGCGCTTGCAAGATCATTTTCAAAATTTTGCCGAACTTTGATTTTAAATAGTTTTCGAGCAAAAACTTTCACAAGAATAGCAACTCGTGATCTCATGAAAGTTCTTAAATATCATGTTCCTATTTAGATGTAATACCTAGTACGTATTAGTTATATTGTGTTTGTTTAGTACTGTCTCTGGTGTTATTTTTAACTGCATTCCAATTGAGTTCCGTTCTTTTCTTATTTTAATTATTATTTTTAATATTTAAATATTTCTATTTTTCAATTATTACAATGTTTGCTCAGGAATGTGAAAATTTTGTATTTCTTGTGTCCAATACCCACTTATAAAACTGAATTATAAAGAATTTGACTACGCCTTATAATTTCGGGGTAAGTACCTAGTATAATAAGTAGGGAAATTTTTGTTGTGCCTGTGATGTTCCAGCTGCATTTTCTTCATTTGTACCTATTTTGATATTTTATCCATTACTTTTCAATAATTTATACAAATATTGCAAAAGCATTAGTAAGCAGAACTGATTACGTATGAAAAAATGTATTTCTTGTATCCAATACTCGAAAGTCTGAATAAAGCTTTTAGTTTTTCAATGTAATAGATTTTTCTTCCTTTTTCCTAATGCGCTCATCACGTCAGGTCAAATGATACTTGGCATGATTTGAAATCTATTTTATTATTCAATTTCAATTCATTGTTCATTATTCACAGAAATTTTTAAAACTTTGAACGTGTTCACTACCATCTATTAATATTTCATTACCAAACTTCATCACCATCCAAATTTATAAATTACCATCCAACAGTTTTTCATTACCATCCACACCTTCATTACCATCCATCAATTTTCTTCGTATCTAAGGGTCGTACAAAGGTGCCCTTTTCACCTCTCTACTTCTGGTAGGTACAGGAACCCATTTCTATAAAAATATATAGTAAAAACGCAAAAAAAAAAATTCCGCGGAATCAGGCAAATTTGAACGAAACCGCGGAATGACCCATATATAATACACGAGCAATTCAAATATTCAATTCAGGCAGCGGGCAGCGGGCAGCTGGCAAGCGGGTGGTGTGGATTTTATAAAGGTTGGGTAATGGCGTTGTGTTTCGTTAGCCACAGCAACGTGTGGCCGGGTCTGCTAGTCCTAGATATAAAATATTCCCCTATTGTATTTCTACCGAACAAAAGAGCTATATTATATCAGAGGTATTGTAGAGACATGGCCCTCGCCTTCAGAATAGTGGTGTGGTGTACAATTCAAACCTAAATGTAAAAAAAAACCATTTCACCTTTAATCGAAAATATGTAAAAGATAACCAAAGTTGAATTTGAAAGATTTGAAAGAACACTTTTTCGATATCATTTCCCCGTATTTTCTCGAAGCTATTCCGTGCCAACCTGAATTTACATTCAGCAATCCACCTTCGCCATGTTAGAGAAAAGAATTGACATTTACATTTTTCCCGTTCGAATTCCGCGAGAGAGTAATAAAAGATATAATATTATATTGAATTGATACTAGATGATGCTCCACAAGTTATTCAAAAAAAGAAAAAAAAGAGTATCTTACTTAATAGTGGAAAAGATGGTACCGCGACTTTACACCCCCCGACAAATTAACCCCGACAAACTATCCTACGGACAAAACATTCTCCGACAAAATGTCCTACGGACAAAACATCCCACGACAAAATATCTACTAAAACCATAGACATCCAAATGGATAGACAAGAAGTTACAGATGAGGGGTAAAACCAAACTATGGAGGGCGAAGAGGGGAAATATGACTGTGATTCGTTTAACAATCAATCTGACAGTATATAGGCATCTCGCATTACAATATCACCATTTAGTTCTTAAAAGCAAAATCTGCTTTGAATGAATAGACCTTTTTACATGGGAGCGCGAATTGCTTGCCACGTTAATAACATATTTGCTAAGGCCAAATGCTCGCCCCAAAAAGACTCGCCCCAATACACATAGCAATATTTTATTGCCGTGTTTAGTTAAGACACTTTTACAAATGTTTCATAATTTACTTACCCCTGTAAGCAGCGACGAGCACAATGGAGAACCGCCCACATTCGCTATGTGCACATTGATCTGTAGATATATTGTATAGCACAAGCTACCGTTTTGGCGTATTATTTCGTTAAATGTATGGATGTTAGCTTCTCGCTGTTCACGGCGAGAATGATGACGTCACACATTTTAGATTCAAGCGAGGCTCTATCCCCTCCCCATGGAGCGACACGGTTCCAAGGAGGAGCTCCAGCCGGTGCCATTTGGAGGGGGAAATAATACGTTTTTATCACTTAGGGCAGGTCCAGATATATTCATATGTCCGTGACTAAAACCTAACCTAACCTAACCTAACCTAACCCAACCTACATAACCGAAACTATACTAACAAAAGAGGCCAAAAATAATACAGACAACCTGTAAAGACAATAGATTATTGTTCAAAAGTGGTAAAATGTTAAATAAGGTAAGGTTAGGTTAGGTTAAGTTAGGATAGGTTAGGTTTTAGTAGATATTTTGTTGGAGGATGTTTTAGCCGTAAGATATTTTGTCCTTAGGATATTATGTCGATGGATATTTTGTCCTTAGGATATTATGTCGATGGATATTTTGTCCTTAGGATATTATGTCGATGGATATTTTGTCGGAGTATATTGAGTCGGGAATATTTTGTCGCGGGATGAAAACGCGAGATACCGGAAAATATGTTGCGATGAATAAATTTCAATTTGGGGGGTGGGTATGGGTACCGCCGCCCCGGAAACCATTTATTGAATAACAAACACCCCTGCCAAGGGATCACCCCAAATGGTTCGCTAACTTTTGTGACTTAGTAGGAGTGCCCGAGTTCATGGGGTGAGGGATGGGGTTCTAGGTTTTTACGGCGGATGCTTTTATCCACCTACTGCCTGTGGGGCCAGACGGGGAGAAAGTAGTTGAGAGAGACCTTTTGACCTCTCCAGCCGGACTCTCTCGACCCTTCCACCTTGAACAGCAGTAGAAGGGATGGTTTCATAAGTTCGTCACTCCTGAACACGTTGACCTTCAGATATCAATCGCTCACCTTTTTTCCCTTCCCAGAACTTCCTCTTCTTCCTTTCCCTAAAAAGACCCTCCACATATCATCCCTAAATATGAGAAGCAGGGCTTCCTGCGTGGAGATAAATTGTTAAAAAAATTGACCTAGAATAAGCCAGAGCTCACCGTTCGAATTATTCCACCTCGGTAGAGTTTATACATTCTAAACAACAATAATTATGTGAAATTGCAATAATTAAAAGCTTTTGTTTTCAAATTGCATATACTAATTATATTATAAATTATTAACTTGCATATACAAATTATATAATTGATAATTTAGAACATGATAATACATGATTTTTTTTACATTAGCTCCCCACAGAAGGCCCCGAGGAAAATAATTTAAATCAGGGCCTTTGTTGTCTGGCAAGCTGTATGAGGGGTCTTTTTAAGGATAGGTAGTTCTGGGAAGGAAACAGGTATGAGGGGTGGGTAGGAATCTGGGGGTATGTGTGTCAGGACGTGTCAATCCAGAATTCTTCTTCATAGTTCTATGTTATCTTTGTAACACTTTCGATCGGTCGTAACTTTGGCCCTATATCACTGAACCAATTGAAATTTTGGATTCTTAAATGTCTCAAAATAAGAAGAAAATCACTGTCTTAACCCGTTCAGACCTGAATTATTGTTGAGCGAGAAAAAAAATATTTATGAGTGGATTAGGCTTCATTGGGGTTTTAATAAAACAAAAATATTTTAAAATTTTTTTATTGTATTGTTTATTAGGAAATTGAAAATGTGCATAATTATGCATAATAGGTCTCAACGTACGCAGAAAACGGAAAAAGGAATGTTGTTGAATAGGTTGTTAATATGTTTTTAATATATATTTTAATACAAAATTTTCAGTGTAAGTGTATTATTGTTTTTTTTTATTTTTTCTACATTAACTCCACACAGGAGGCCCTGAGGAAAATAATTTCCCTCAGGGCCTATGTCATCTGAGATGCTGTGTGGAGGTTCTTTTTAGGAGAGGAAGGAATGAACACTGGTCTCTCCGTTTGCGGTCTCTCGTCTACCTTGGTATTATCATTATGTTTTGAATCTTGCTTGATGCATTATGTACATAAATATGTCAGACTAAGCATACTGCCTACATTTTGTTTTCTTACACTGTTTTCATTCCTTTATCTAAAATCCAGGTAAGATTTTATTCACACTTACTAACCATTGTACATAGTAGCACCTGCATACTGCTGCCTAACAACGTATGCGAGGGCAATGGAGGTCTAGTATCGTTTAATTAAATGTAGAACCATTTATATACAAAAAAATTAGAGTCCTTGCAAGAGCCTTGAAGGGGTAACCATCTGTTACCTATACCAGGGCGGGTAAGTGGTGGGTCCTCCAATGGTCTTGAAGAGACCCATGTTGTAGGAAGGAGGAAACACGGAGGCAGGCAAATCGTTCCACAGCCGAGCTTTTGAATACAAGAAGAACGAGTCGAAGAAGCGACCCGTTCTAATGTGACAAATGTCAACCATGTACATATATTGGGCACGCATTTTGTGTGTTTCCGACTATGCACCGGTGCCTTATGGGTCAATGACGCTAGTTCCTTGGAGCATCTTCCATTGTAATACCGGTAGAACAAGGATGGCATTCCCACCCGACGCCTGTGCTCTAAAGATTGCAATCCGTCTTTTAAGATGGGAGAATCTATGAAACGGACGACGAGGGTATTTTTCAGGTATTTTAAAGCCCCAGACCAGAGGTGGCTGCTAAATTCAACCGTGGGGCGCACTTGTGATTTGTACAGGGTTAGCAGTTGTGTACTATTAAAGTATCTGCGTGCCCTGTTGTACAGTACACTCAGTTTTTGAGAGGGTAACTTTACTCTGGCTTCGATGCGGCTCCCATATCTGAGCTGGTCACTTAGAGTTACACAACTACAAAAGTAGTTTTTTCTATATTAGTATACCTCTTCGTTGATGATAGTATCTGGAGAAATTTTATCTGCACCTATTCTAACTTGTTTTGTAGAAGTCGAAGGTTCACGTTCCAAAGAATTGTCCTCCAAATGTACAGTTTTTACGTCAAAGTTATCATCGTCACTCAGGTCTGCGTCAGAACCATTCTCCAACAATCTCAAAATCACCTCCAAGTCTTCTTTATTCATAGGATTATAAATTTTTCTTAAAATTAACCAGAAAAAATAAGTTTACCAAATCATAAACAAAGATGTTCAATATTTTGTATACAACGTGGAAAGGTGCCACAGAGACTGATTGTGCACAATTCTGCACATCTAAATTCAAAAACGTCCATACGCTTATGTATTTCACTATTTACTTCTCAATTCGTTCATTATTATTATTAACATTTTAAAATTGCACCTGCGTACTCCTTTTGTCAAATATTTATGAAATTTTAGTAAAAACAATGAAAACAAAATGTACTTACCAGCACTCCTGTCAAATGGTTCAGTCGCACTATTTGAAAGAACCAATATTTATAACTTTCACGGGTAAATGTCTCCACTAGTCATATTTTTTGGCAATAATAATAATGCTAGTCTAATAAAAAAGGGGAAACATTTAAAAAAACATAAAATTACACCTTATATTATGCTTTGAAATTAGTGTGCATAATTATGCTCAAGGGGTCTGAATGGGTTAATCTGATTTTTTTTAAAATACTGCATAAAGTCCTTCAGGGCCTTCGGTTCGTATGATATATTTTTTTCTCGAAAGTATCTATTAATAACCATTTATCTGATAAGAAGTATTTACCTATGATGTACCAACCTGGAAATTAAAAACACCCAACGCTTTGCTCCACCACTTGAAGTGTCGCAGACGGTCTGCTTATGAATTTACATGAAGTACATGGATAATGTTTTAAATCATATACTTCAAATCTAGCTTAACTTCTACCCTGAAGAGATAAAATTATTCCGCAAAGTTTAACAAATATCACTGATTGTTGCGCGTGTTTAAATTTTATAAAAGTAGCAAACCAGAAAAAAATACAAGTTTTTTTAAAAAACGCCTGACCTAATAATAATTAATAACTATGTAACAAGAGGTATGTACCTACGATGTACCTACCATAAAATTTGGAAATGAAGAAAGATTAACAATTATTATAAGCAATAATTATCAGCCTGAAACACTCATCCACATTGAAAAATCTTCCGAGAAAAGATACTTGACGCCAACGGGACATGAACCCGTGCCCTTCTGATTGCCGGTCAGCTGCTCTCCCAATTGAGCTATGGCGGCTTATCTTATACCCGCCAAATGATTCAATATATACTAGTGTTTCATTCAACAATTACTGCTTATTATATTTTTTCCACCTGAAAACAACCAACTTACATCCCGTTGGCGTCAAGTATCTTTTCTCGGAAGATTTTTCAATGTGGATGAGTGTTTCAGGCTGATAATTATTGCTTATAATAATTGTTACCCTTTGTGCTATGCATAAAAATCTTGTCTTAAACGTTAGTTTAACAATTAAAAATAATAATTTAAGAAAGATTATTTATTTGTTCAAAATTCAGCAATTATTTCGTAACCGTAGCCTGTTAACCTTACTTTATCCAAGTTTCGTCCTTCCGAAACGGCGCAATTCAGAATCGAAACGTTGGCGTTGCTTAAAATGTCTTTGACCCTATTTTGTGACGAAATCTGCATATCCAGGTACACTCCAAGCTTCTATTTAATCACTTTCCAACCCTCGCTCTCTTCATGAACAACATACTCTTTTGTAGTCCCACTTGCTCCGTGCAATTGGAATTCTTGGAAAGTTTTCACATAAAAGAATCAATTAGTACATTTGACAATTATTCTCGAAACTCTTGAAAACTACCATTTGATTTAAATATAGTTTAAATGTGTCTCAACAGATTTCTATATTTGGACTATATGAGAGATAACTGTCACCTGTTCGAATCCACCGATGGTAACCGATCATTTCCGATCTACTGATGGTCAACTTGTGTGAGCATTTCCCATGCTTCGAATAATTGCAAAGCATTGTAAATTAGACGATAATAAACGAGACTCGTAATCTAGACGAATCCAAATAATTGTTGAAACTTCCAATCATCAGAGTTGTATTATTTGTTAGAGTCAACAAAAGTAAACCACAGATTTGTTTCCAACATAAAATTACCGCATTACCCATTAAAATTACCATAGCAAATAAACTCACTCGCCAGAGAAACTATTCCTGCATTGTGTTAGCAATTTTGTACAATTGAATCACCTCCAACTTGTCTAGTAAAACTACTTTACTGTAAATAGGTACCTATCTAATCGTGATGGCAGTACTATAACAACGATGGTACTCTGTACAAAGAAAATATATTATTTCTCATACAATATTACACGGTAAGATGGAACGCGTATGTTTCTCCGGGCGTTTCCACTTAGGAGGGACAACTCGCTCTAAGATGAAATTTAAATATTAATGTGAATGCTTTAAATAGAAGACAAACACTTTGAACAAGCTTTTAAGTTAATTTTGAACTACGTTTATGCTTCCAATGGAAGGTGGGTGTAAGATATAATGTATTTTATTATCACATTTACAGTGGAAATAATTTTAGTTCTTGAATTCTTTTGAAGTGCAATCTAAAAATAAAGCGCTACGCATATAACTGCCATTTGTTTGTTTAGCGGTGAAAAATCTCTAAAGTAAAAATTTAGCGTCATGAAATTATTATTGTTTTTTATTTTTATTTTTTATTATTTTTTTTATTTTATTAATTTTCAACGCCATGATGGGCTTTTACATGACAAGTTTATAATACAGAAACAGTTTTTTTTTTTAATTAAAAAGATAAACCATAAAAACATAACTGGTAAACATCATATGAAACGTAGGTATATAGATAAATTTAAGGAAAGATAGTGCATTACAATAATAGAGAAAGTTTGTAAGTTGTGAATGGCATAGAAAATAAACTAGTAGGTATGTTAGTAATTACAAAATTTACAGGTGACTGATTAAATGTCGTAAATAATACATGAAAAAATACAAGATACATAAAAAGTTAACAAGTTTTTACAGAGAGATAGAAATACACAAATATATGCAATAGACCCTACGTGATGCTCCTTAGATATCAAAATATTCTACATAAAAATATGGTTCAGATATTTCTTGAATAACGGTAAACTTGTATTAAATACATCGATATTAGAGGTGTATGTGTTCCTTAGTGTGTGTAGTCGAGAAATTGATGCGTGTGTGTGGTAGTTGGTTAGAGAATTATTGTTGCAGAATAATATGTTTTGCCTTGTCGCTCGAGTTGGTACCTTAAAGTTAATGAGATGCAGGAGTTCACAACAATCTAATTCGGAGTGAATAATTTTAAACAACAAGTTAGGTTGTTTATTTTTCTTCTGTTTTCTAAGGAATGCAATTTAAGTGTAATTAGTAAAAATGTGTAGTTAATGTGTTGAATAGGTATGTGTAACTTGAAGTTAATAAATCTTAAAAATTTGTGCTGCACTCTTTCGATATTTCTTATATGAATTTGATAATATGGGGACCAAACTATGGAATTGTATTCCAGCAAGCTGCGTACGAGTGACAAATATACGATTTTTATAACTTCCAACGAATCGAAGTCTTTGATTGTTCTGATTATAAATCCTAGTGTTTTCATGCCATTATGGCTAGATTTTAATTTTTTTAGTCATGGTCATCGCAACTATTCTTAGCTCGTTGCATCATTTTGATCCAGATTTTTATATTTTATTAATAGACTATTTTTAAAAAAAGTAGTGGTTTGTTCACAGACCTCCTTATTAGGGATTTTCCTCATTGAAATGTGATAATAGTACCATAATATTGTGAATTGTGATAAAACGTTTTATCATAATATTATTGTGAAATGTGATAATATTATTACCATAATATTGTGAAATGTGATAATATTACAATAATATTGTAAATTGTAATAATAACTTTTTCCCATTATATATTGATACATTTCAAAAATAGTTTTTTGCATAATTTTTAAATAGATATACACAACCAAACATAAGATACAAGTTATGTACAAGTTAGAAAAAAAGTAAAAAATATACAGGGTGTCCGGGGGTAAAGTGCATTAACTTCGGGAGGTGATTCTACATGATGGTAGGAGTAAAAAAGATTAACAACTTTTTCCGTAATTTTTTATAACATTTAACATGTAACATTTTTTTCCCATACAAAAAGACGTACCTACTAAAAATCTTTAGTGTGAGGTACGATCTTACTTGCTGAGAGCCTGTCGGGCGCCCGACTCGATTGTGATTGGCCCGTATCGTAACAGCGGAAAATAATTAATCTGGCCGCACACGCGGGACTAATTTTATTTTTTTATCTCAAAACTACCCCTAAAAGTTGAAATTTCTAAAAAAGTTATTTATCTTTTTACTTGTACTATCACGTTGAATCACCTTCCTAAGTTAATGCACTTTACCCACAGACATCCTGTATATAAAATAAAAGTAGTCAATGGGAACCCAATAAGGCACTGCCTGGGTGTGAGTAATATAAACTAAAGTGCTAAAATACATCAATAAGTACAAGTAAAAAAAAGCAAACTTTAGAATGAAAGTTTAAAAATTTAGGTATCTTTGAAAATATTATAGTAAAAAAGTGTGACCGGACAATTCAGAAGCACCTCAAAAAGGTCATTAAGAGTGATGATAAAAAAAATATTAAAAAATTGGTTAAATAGGTTATGTTAGGTTAGGGTTACAGGCTATTTTAAAATTATTTTTTCATAGCTTTTAATGACCTTTCTGAGGTGGTTCTGAGTTGGTTTCATTCTGAGTTGGCATGGAACCGTAAAAAGGTGACGCATAAAAGTTAGTTTTTTTTATATTGTTTCAAGAAGGTAAATAAAGTAAGTCTTGAAGATACAAAATTATTAATATTTATTCTTTATAAACAAAATAATAAAATAGAATAACGCTGCTGTATTGAGAGTAGAGGGAGCGGGCCGTTTCGGTAGAGACGGGACGAGAGAGAAATGAAAGGCGTCAGTCGGTGTAGTGAGTCGAGTCTTTATTGGAGAGCTACGTAGCAAACAGTCAGACGTTGTTGACACGAGTAGTAGTGAGTGCGAATCAGAAGTGGTGTTGGCAGTGAAGTTGATGATGATGGTCGAAGATGCTGTGGTGGAGCATACCACGGGTCTGCATGTCACCAGCATGTAGCGCTGCACCGAGGTGGTGGAGAAGACCATGACGTCCAGGATGTCGCTCGACGCTTTGAATCGCGGAGATGGACAGCGGTGAACCTTGGGAGGCGAAGTGTATCTCTGAGCTGTAGGTCCGCCGCAAACCATGTGAGCTGCGAGATAATTATCCTCGAAGGCTGCGGGCGCAACGGGCACAGGTGCCGGCTTTGAGTCGCCGGGGCTGGCCGTTCAGCCGATACCGCACTGGAGCGAATTCACTGATAAGGTATGCACTGTATAACTGTGTGTGTGACTTGGGACTAGACTTGAGACTGAGCTGCATGCGGCTGCGCTGGCTTTTATACTCTGCCGGTCGGGCAAGTAGTTTCGAGAACGGCGTGTGAAATTCGACCGCCGCGCCTAAGGTGAGAACGTTCGAGAACAGTCGAGTCGCTGTGTTGATAAAGTATTGTGCAGTCGGGAACTTTCCAGTAGGTTGCCGCGTTAATTGTTACAAGGCGTTAGAAGTACTTACAGTGCCGGCAGCGGCTCGCACCTAGATATTTATTTTTGGTGTGATCGTTAACCAGTGGCGCTGCGATGGTTTTAGCAGAGCGGGTTAAGTAACCGCTACAAATTGTATTGAAAAGTGTAGACATAATTTTAAAATATTACCATAACATTGTGAAAGGTGATAAAATTACTACGTATTAGCTTTGCTTCTATGGGATTTTTTGTTACATTTTACTTTGTATTTTTATTTTTTAAATCCACGGTAATAGTTTATTATTTCTGCTTCTTAGTTTCAATTTATTTTCAAGCGATAAACAAATCCCTAACTGTAAGTATCCCAAATATTTCGGAGAATTTCTATTGCTTTTTAAGTAGCATAAAATTTGTTGGTTTAATTTACTAAATTGGAAAGAAATTGCCAAAGGTATTTCTTGTAATAATATTTTTCCTTCTAAGGTAACTATTTCATTTTTAAGTGTACTAAACAAGACAAAGAAGTGGTTTTGACAGGTGAATTACTGGCGGGGAAACATAGTTTTAGAAAGGGGAAGGAGTTGGGAGGTGACTGGGTTAGAGGAAGTCCTTGAAGGTATAATTTTTCGAAAAAAATAAGAATAAATTTTTTTTTTGTGGATATTGTCATATTCCAAAACACGTTTTAATTATTTGGGAGGCGGGAATGGGTACCGCCGCCCCGGGAACCTTTATTGGATAACCAACACCTCTGCCATAGGTCACCCCAAGTGGTTCGCTACGTTTGGTGATTTAGCAGGGGTGCCCGGGTTCATGGGGTGAGGTTTGTCTAGGCCTTGGAGGCGGATGACCAAGGCACACTGAACCCCAGATTCCTACCCACCCCTTAAACCCTTTTCCTTCCCAGAACTCTCCTCTCCTTCCTTTCCTTAAAAAAAACCCTCCACACAGCATCCCCAAAGATGACATAGGCCCTGAGGGAAATTGTTTTCCTCAGGGCCTCCTTTGTGGAGCTCATGTAAAAAAAGATTATTTTTTTTTGTGTTTCTGGGCATTTACTATGATACGATTTGTAGACAATTTGTTTGGCCCGACCGTTCGCATCGCCCGATCACACTTTTCGTAAGGCTCTCGTCACGCATTCACCAGCTTACTCCCCAAGTCAAGCGTGCGTAAAGAAGTTTTACTTTAGAAACGAGTGTGCTTTAGACTACAAGACTGAAGAAAAACTTCACTAACTTACATCTCCCTCGTCAAGCGTGCGTAAAGGCCTGACCGTTCGCCTCGCCCGATCACATTTTTCGTAACGCTCTCGTCACTCATTCACCAGCTTACTCTCCAAGTCAAGCGTGCATAAAGAAGTTTTACTTCAAAAATACCTTCAATCATACTCATTACTTCGCTTCGCTTGAAAATGCTTAAGCCGTATTCAGTAACTAGTCCTGAATAGCTAGGTCAACCTTATTGTTGGTCTTCTTCCCCTCTCTACTCCCTTCTGTCTCACAACAATACACAACTGGGTGTGCCGTAGTCCCAATGGTTCTGGGCAGCTGGAATGCCGGTTCAGTAATTACATTAAAACTTTTGCATAAAGAACTATTTGCGGATTATGTCAAAAATGTTGAAAGGGTTGTTTGTTACTATTTATTACCTAGGTACCGTTATTGTGAAATAAAAAATCTCCAAATAATGCTTAGGTTGTTGTCGCAATTCAGTTCTACAGTGGCGAACATAAGGCGAAGTTTAAAATACAGGGTGTCCAGGGGTAAAGTGCATTAACTTCGGGAGTTCGGGAGGTGATACTACATGATAGTACAAGTAAAAAAGATATATAACTTTTTTCGAAATTCGAACTTTTAGGGGTAGTTTTGAGCTAAAAAGATAAAATTAGTTCGGCGTGTGGGGCCAGATTTATTATTTTCCGCTGTTACGATACGGGCCAATCACAATCGAATCGGGCGCTTAGTAGGCTCTCAGCAAAAAATATCATATCATACCTCACACTAAGGATTTTTAGTAGGTACGTCTTTTTGTGTGGGAAACAAAATGTTGGAATTTCGGAAAAAGTTGTCAATCTTTTTTACTCCTACCATTATGTAGAATCACCCCCCGAAGTTAATGCACTTTACCCTCGGACATCCTGTATAATGTTCTTCAGTAAACCGGTAATAAATATCGCAAGTGTCCAAAAACTACGTACCACCTCTGTGCACTGTATAAGTTTTATTTTGTTTTTATGTGACACCTCAAAAGAGTGCTCCTGTCTGCACAGTGTAAAAGAGGAACTATATCTCCACCGTGTTCGGATTGAGGTAGGGACTGCAGGAAGAAATTTATTAACACGAGTGTTGAAAAGGATGGAATTACATGAAGGACGAAAAATGCGCTAGAAAGTGGCGCATTTAAGATAAACTAAACGGTGCTATTTATAGAAAAAAAAACGGTGTGTGCAATTCACATGCGGTAGAAGTGAAACCTTCTACTAAAACTAAAGTAGAGTAAAGTAGGTGGTTACGAAGCATCGCACAAAGAGGAGACCGATCATACTATCTCATTCTCTCGCAGGCTAAATCCTTTATATAGGTATGTGTTTCTTTTTAGTGTCGCTATTTTTCGTTTCATCGAGTTTCTAATCACAACGGTGCTATTGAAGTTTTCACTTTAAAGCGTAGAAGTGAAACCTTCAGAAAACTACAGTAGACAATTTGGGAGGCGGGAATGGGTACCGCCGCCCCGGGAACCTTTATTGGATAACCAACACCTCTGCCATAGGTCACCCCAAGTGGTTCGCTACGTTTGGTGATTTAGCAGGGGTGCCCGGGTTAATGGGATGAGGTTTGTCTACGTCTGATGACCAGGACACACTGAACCCCAGATTCTTACCCACCCCTTAAACCCTTTTCCTTCCCATAACTTTCCTCTCCTTCCTTTCCCTAAAAAAAACCCTCCACACAGCATCCCCAAAGATGATATAGGCCCTCAGGGAAATTATTTTCCTCAGGGCCTCCTGTGTGGAGCTGATGTAAAAAAAAAAGATAAGAGCGAAGCAGACAAGCTCCGAAGCACCACACAATGAGGAGACCGATTAGTCTATCTCATTTTCTCGCAGGCTAGATCCCAAAGATGTTGTTGGTTGTCGCTATTTTTCGTTTCATCGAGTTTCAAATGATTATTTGTATAAATACTGGGTTGGTGTTGGTCTTTGATTTTTGAACTGATCTTTAATGTGAACGGAGATAATTCTACTTTCGGTACACAAGCCGATTATACAGCACTAATTGAGAAAATTTCGATATGTGTGTACCAAAATTAATCTTACTTATAATTCTAATTACAAAAATAATTGTCAGCAAAACGTTATAAATAATCAGTGGTTGTAATACTTCGTAACTATTGTGCCTCGCTATAATTAAGGTATTTCCTGGATTTAAGAGCTTCCAAATTATACTGTCAAAAATTATAACTATTTAATATTTTAGCAATAGAAATACTCAGTTCAAATCATGTGCTCAGTAAAATAAGGGATATATGAATGAAACAGAAGTTCAACTTTAACATTTATTGTAATCAAATAAACAGTTTGCAAGCATGAGACTATTATCTATTCAAAGATTATTATTATTATTCATCAAAACTCGGGATGTGGTCCAGGGTTCCTTGAAGAGGAATCTCTGTGATAACAAAATATGCAAGTTACTTCAAAAGAAACAAGGATCAGCGATGTGTGAACATAATTATCTGAACTAATAACTAACCTTTAATCTATATGTCGGGCGCCAAGGCCAGTCTCAATGACATGACCGTAAATAAAATATACGAACTCCTATTTGAAAACCAGTATAAAGGAAACTAACGCCAATCCACGATGCCAGAAGCCATGCCAGCCGGAGACCAGGTTTTTTCAGCACCACCTTTCGGTTCACGAGAAATCCGTAGAGTGCCCGCTCTTCCATCCTCGTCCAGATGTCGCCACTGTCCCTTCCAAAGTTAGCAATAACAAACTCATAGAGTAAAGCGTTTTTGTATCGTCAACATCCAAATAATCGGGGTAACAAGTTAAACCGTTACAAAATGGTAAGCTGCTATTGCTGCTAATTATGTGCCTTTGGTATTTCTTAGACATAACTTATTAGTGCAAATTTATGAAAATATGTAATGTTTGTGGAGATAGGACTCGAGTCCCGGAGGTGCAAATATCTTTTTCTGATTTTTTTGTTCCTAATTTTGACTGAGTTTCGCTAATATTGTCTTCATTTAATGAAATAAGTTTGTTTTTCTTTACTTTCAGATCCACAAGATGTCAACAGCAGCAAGAATTAATGAGATATTAATTTTGGACAAATCATCCTCTCTACCAAGAACACATAAAATGTAAGATTCCATTTTATTTATATTTATTTTCGTTATACTGGATTGTTACATCCGACATCCGTAGATTGAAATTGTTGGGATAATTGGATATTACTGCCGTAATAAATATAATTGACATTGGAGGTTATCCACCACTTACCCGCCTTGGTACAAGTAACAGACGGTTTCCCCTTCAAGGCTCTCGCAAGTACTCTAATTTTTTTGAATTAACGAAACTACATTTAAGTTTGAAGGAATTTAGACCTCCAATGTCCCTGCATATGGTATTGGGAAGCAATATGTAAGTGCTTACATAATATACAAATGGGAATAATATCAAGCAACTCAGATTTAAAATAATTAAAAAAGAGAACAGATAAACACAAAAGGCGGCGGCTCGCAGGGTCATGGCACTTTGCGTATGCTGCAAGCATCTGCAAGAAATGATAATTAATATTGTTGACAGATTAAAATATAGCTGCGGGCCGTCCCACGACACTTTTCCAAACGACAATTGTTCCCCCGGACATATCCCCGGGAATATGTATGAAATACGGAAAGGTGAGCTCTCTGCCCGTTGATCCCTCTGATATTTGAACTTCGTAGTATTATTTCTGCTATACGTCCTTATTGGTAAAGCAAGTACGCCGATAGGATATAAGGCCATATAAAAAATTAAAAATTACATCTGCAGGCGTTTTAAGTGGTAATCCGCTGTACAAATATGTTTGTTAACAATAATGACGTTACCCAAAGGAGGAAACATAAAAGATCTCGTTCATCGGAATGTGACTTCACAAATTCCTAGCTGTCTTTTTGCTTATGACGCGACGGCAGTATAACATAATATCCATCATAATTATGGAAGTCGTAATAAAGTCTCTCGAATTCGACAGTAGGCGGAAGCTGTAGTTACATTTACGAACATCACTAGGTACTTATCATCACACCCTATCAAGGTGGCTGTAACTTATTTTTGGCACACACGTCAAAGACATCAAAGTGAGAAATTCAGACTTTTTAACGTACCTAATTATAAAGAATTATACAAATTTTACATCAAACTAAATATTCTATTTCATTTAAGTTGAATTTGTTTGTATTGTTGTAAGATTAATAAATAATATTATAAAATTAATACGTCCCGCTATTCCCGCAATATATTTATACATATAATAATGATACTGCGTATCTATGTATCAAAAAATAATACATCGGACAGAGTGCCAAGGCGGGTGCGACGCGGGAGCGGTGCGGTGTACTCAAACGTAAGATAAGCAAGAGAAGTGTCCGTAGTGACGCGCGACGAAGCGATTTGGCGCGGGTAGCTTAAACCGTAGTTATCTCATACATTGGCCGTAGGGAATGCGCGGGGTGCGAGCGTCTGACCACGCGGCTGCTAAGAATTCAAACCAGTTTGATCTGGCCGCGTCTGTGGACAGCTCGCGCCCGCTCACGTCCGCACACGCCTCAGCTCTGGCTGAGCACTCAGTGTGAGCACTGGTGGGAGACCACCAATCAAAAACCAAAAGTTTTTAAGCTACATTTAGTGATCAAATCCGGAAAGTTAGATAGTTCCCAATATTTCTATTTGGAAAAGCCATTACGTATTGCATACAAAGGTCCCATCGAATATGAAATCCTAATCAAGCGGACATCCCAATATTTTAGTCTATTTCAATTTGCCATATTTTACGTATGAATTTATATTAATCAACTGTATTCACAATATATATGTAGGTATAGAGAAACTAACTATTTATTAACTTTAAAAATCCATTTCAAATTCTATTCACGTTTTCAATTTACGAGTAAATCAACGTTTTTTTCTGTAAATGCATTTGCCCTATCAAACGCTCGTTTTATTCTTCATTCAGAAAATATTGATTCACGATTTATACGCAGAACCGATAATAAAGTTACTAACCTTTGAATGTTTTCGTCATTATTTTAATATTTACATTAATTGCGTTGTCTCTTACAAGGAAATTTTATTTTATTTGCAAATGCATGATAATAATTACTGAAGGACAGAACTTTTTGAATTTTTGGAAAACCCGAAAAAAATTTTCCATCAAAATGTTGAAATTTTAAGAGAAACTCGCCGGCAAGGACGGCGAAATGCGGTACTAGCATTCACATTTGATCATACTGAATTGTATCTCTTGACGTCACAAAACCTCTTAAATTCATCACTTTTGGAAGTTTCGAAAATCTAAATTTCTATTTATTTATTTAGTAACCATATATGTATATATTATTTTTTATACATTTTTATATGAAACATGTTAGTTAGTTGTATATATAAAATAGAAAATATATTCGTTGTCCTCCTCACTAGGAGATCCTGTGCTGAGGGGGACTATGCTTTGGATAAGTGTTTAGCGATTTCTATGGTTTAACTTCATAAGGTTTTCGAGAAACTTCTATGACGATGTTTTAAGTATACTAGTAAGTTCATTTTCCGATAGTTCCTTCAGACAACATTTAATGTCCTTAATGTAGCTATTTTCCGTTTTAATTTGTTTGATACAAGTGGGAGTTTGTTATATAACTTTACTGCTGAAAATTCAGAACTTCTTTGTCCAAATGAAGAGTTACACTTTGGTATATTAAGTATGTCGGTTTGTTTGGCTCTGGTTTTATGAGCATGTGTGGTGTCTGCCTCTAAATCATTTTTGTGGTGATGTACTAGAATGTTTTTGGCATAGATTTTCTGTATGCTTGGAACATCAAACTGTTTAAAAATTTCTGTTGTTGACGTCCTTATGGGGACCTTTAGTATAATCTTTATGATGCAATTCTGAGTTATCTTAAGTTGTTTTATGTGATTAGATGCTGCTGAGCCTGTATTGTACCGTATTTTTTAACAATCACTCCACACAGGAGGCCAAAAGAAAAATAATTTTTCTCCGGGCCTACGTCACCTTTGGGATGCTATGTGTGGAAGGTTTTTTAAAATGATGGCAAGAGTATGAGGGGTGGGTAGGACTCCAGGGTTCATTGTGTCCAGAAGTGACGGACGTATGAATCCATCCAATCCAAGAGCTGGCACCCCCGCTAAGTCACCAAAAGTAGCGAACCACTTCGGGTGACCTATGGCAGAGCAAAACTTTCATTAAAAAGAAATTTTCTGATTATAGGTGAATCGGACGTTATTAATATGCTTACATCTCTGATGCCGTGCCTTATGCAAAGTCGTCTTCATCCTTGAAGTTTGTTAAAAAGCTGCTTTTGTAAGAAAGAACGAACCGAATTCATGCAAGTAGCCAATAATGCCGTGGTATGGCGCCACTTACGTTAACAGATCGAATTTATACCAGCCGCTGGCAGGTATAAGTGCTATCGTGTTGTAACTTCGTGAATCTTTCCGGGCATGGAGATTATTATTATACCACGTATCTATATATTATATATGACGTCATTGCCAGTCGCGGATACTTTGTCCCGGTGACAAGGTGTCACTGGATCTGAGTAACAGTTTCCTGTCGAATTTATAAAATGGTCTCTCACATTTAAACTGGACGAAGTCGAACCAATGCCGCCAGCAGGTCCTAGCAGAAAAACCTACGCAGCAGGTTTTCAACTGCTAGTATTAAGAGGAAATACCAGCGGCGTTTTTTTCCATACAAACGTATTCCCCGTTTATCTCTCTGGATTTTGACCCTAGAGCAAATTTTTTTTTTTACATAATATAGATATTGACCATTAGCGTGTCGGTACCTTTTGCTTTTTTGATAATTTACTTCTTATAGAAGTTAGCACCTTCCAAAAATGAATAAAATTACCTAGTTTAAACGCCGTCAAAAGACGTTCAGTATACAAACTAAACAATGTATTTTGAAAAAAATCAAAACGTACCGACATAGAATATTTTCTTCTACAGTTAGTGAAAATAAAATTAAAATCGGTCCAGTTTTGGAGAAGAAAAATGGGGAATACAAAACATCGATTTTGACGATTTTATTTAGGTATTTTCGGCCCAATATGCAGTAGTTGTCCCTTTCGCTCAGTTCCCCTGAAGGGAGCGCGGAGTGGAACAGAAGACATTGGTTACAATACCTATCGATGATATTTTTAAATGACCGGCATAGCTCTTAATGTATCAAATCTATACAATATTCAAATCCTTTTCCGAGCTTTCTCGTATAAATAACTAGACGCTTCAATATAGATTTTTCTCTTCGAAAAGTTGAGACTGTGACAAAATGCAGCGAAGAGTATAATTATGCTAATAAGAAGATTATTAATAATTATTTTCATAAAACTTTATTCATAATGCTTAGTGACAAACTAATCCAAGCATAAAAATCTGATACCCAATGACTTTAAATTAGAAAGATGTGACATTACTTTTTTTTAAATAACTGTCGTCAAAGATTTTTGAGGCTCCGAGATACCAAGCATATTTTTTACAGTAGCAACATCTCCTGATGGGATTGCAGTAGTTCACGGGCTGAAGGTAGTTGAAAGGGATGTATGTGAGCAAGTGGAAGATGGTAAGTACTTGGCTATTCAAATTTTATCTCCATTACAGTTAAAGCCATTCAAGCAAGGTTCTAAATGGAGATCTCTCAGCCGGGCGATACTGAGATTATATTTATACCACTCATTAATGTCTAGTTATGACTAGAATGTTTCTAAAATTGTCCGAATTTATTAAAACCACTGGAGCGCTTTTTGCCACAATATGGCACTATTTAAAATACCTCGGATTGCTTTGCTGCCAATTTTGGCATTTTTTTCCTCATTTGTAAATAATTAAGTAGAATTTTTGTTATTGGTTTTTAGGGTATTTTGCCGTGTTACGCTACCTCCTGCTTTAGCCAACGTTTCGGACAGCGTTGCAGTGTCCATCAGGGCAGATGTGTTAGGGGTGATGTTTGTACTTATCTACTTAGAAGCGATACCGTGTCGCCAGCTCCACTCCTCTACGAGCTGGCGCTACAATATACTTCAACATGTCTCTATTAATATTTATAGGATTTTTGTGAATTTCAATTGCCTCCGTAATCAGGCGTGCTCTATGAGTTTTGGGTCTTCCCAAGGTCTTAGGTGCAGATCTAGCCAAAGATAGAGCCAAATCTGCACTAAACGAAGACAGAATTGAACAAGAGTCAAAGGGCTGCGCTTTCCTGCCTTACGTTCACAATGTGACAGACGTGCCTGTAAACTTGGCCACCCTGGCAAATCGGCAATCGCCGAGCACTTAATCGAAACCGGCCATTACTTTGGATTTGTCCCTGATGTCCTGGGAAGACCCAAAACTCATAGAGCACGCCTGATTACGAAGGCAATTGAAATTCACAAAAATCCTATAAATATTAATAGAGACGACGGAGCTAAGCTCAATAGTTCTTGGTATCCGGTAATTGACGGTTACATCAAGGCTAAACGCAAAAAAAACATGTTGAAGTATATTGTAGCGCCAGCTCGTAGAGGAGTGGAGCTGGCGACACGGTATCGCTCCTAAGTAGATAAGTACAAACATCACCCCTAACTATTACACATCTGCCCTGATTATGGACACTGCAACGCTGTCCGAAACGTTGGCTAAAGCAGGAGGTAGCGTAACACGGCATAATACCCCAAAAACCAATAACAAAAATACTTTTGGCCGTGAAAATCTAAAATCGTGTCCAATTAAGTAGAAGTTTACGATTTTGTTATATTTTTTTTATAAATCTTACGAACATGTAAAAATCAACAAAAGATAGGTGAATTCATTGGCTGTATAGAACTATAAGCGAAAAATATTTAAAACGGTCACCACAAAGATCTCGAGCAATCGGAAAAAAAAGTTTTAAATTGCGCTGTCGCTCCAGTGGTTAAAGGTCAAATAAATATGTCATATGGATCAACGGCAAAAAAAGCTCTACAATACATACGAACAAAAGAATCAGACAAAAAATTGAAACTTGTAGGTGTTTAAAATAAGTAAACATAAAGACGAAGGTCAAAAATTCATGTCAAAATCAGAAGCCAGCCAGACAATGTTTGATCCAAAATGTTTTTAGGACAAAAAGCATTTCTTTCTAACGAAAATAAGACATCCAAAATGATTACCTACAATGTAATTACAATGATCATATTATTTTCTTATTAAAATAAGTTTACATCTTAATACTTAAGAGGAAATAACCAGACAGAACCGGGAACATGTCATTTTTAAATCATATTTTAGACTGTTCTTTTATCTAGTAAAGCTAAGTTTTAAATTTTGAGAAAATATATTTATTTTTAGTTCAATAAGGTTTTACCGTAGGTCGTAGGCAGATGCAAAATTTTCAGAAAAAAATTATATTATACCACACCTATTTCAAATCATACAATCATGCTGTAAAATAAATCAATATAATATCTGGGTATCTCACGTTTTAGAATTATAATTTTAGTTTAAATAAAATCATTAAAAAATATATACGTACATGTAATATAGAAAATTCTTGACGAAAATTGGTCCGTTTGTGCATTTATTTGCGCACTTACAAACTAAAACATTTAGAGAAATGCAATCTTATTTTACTCAGACAACAATGAAAAATTATTAATACTTATGATTGAAAAATAATTACAAAAAGTACATAATTTTAATAGTTTTGTCATCACAAGTTTGAGCATTTTTGAATGTAGGTATTTATCAAAGCAAATTTTGAATGAAATGAAATCGATATTGAGTTATTATGTTAAAATTCTGGTATGGAGAATAATTAATCTTTCTCATTGGAACCGCCCTGTACAGTTGCAAGGGTACGATCGCAAGATCATCGTTCGACGAAATTTAAATTCTCGGCCGCTGGTTATTAATTGGCTCTTAAGTGTTTTTAAACGACTTCAAAAAGGAGGAGGTTCTCAATTCGACTGTATTTTTTTTTTTTTTTTTTTTTTTTTTTTTTTATGTTTGTTACGCCAGAACTTTTGACTGGGTGAACCGATATTGATGATTCTTTTTTTATTTGAAAGCTGATGCTTCCCATGTGGTCCCATTTTAATTTGGTCCAGTTCCGACAATAGCATCCATGAGAAAACCACATAAGTCTTAAATTTGCATAAGTATGTGCGCGACAAATGGACGAATAACTCAATATCACGCCAACCGATTTCGATGATTCTTTTTTTATTGGAAAGGATGTACTTCAAGGGTAATTTAATGAGAGTTTGGTTAGGTTCTGATTATCGGATCTATGACAAATTAACGAAACTCGGCCGAATCTCTTAATTTGACCTTAACGTCGCTATGGTTAAATTATGTCTGTCTCATATGAGCAGTACATTTAGTAGGTTTACCCATATTCAGAAAAATTAGTTAGTGTACTTCAGATTCACTAAAAATCAAAAAATAAACAAAAATTTTAACAAAACAAAAAACGACTTCAAAAAATGCACTAAAAAGAAAAAAAATAATTTCGTATTCTTCTACAACTTCATAATCAACTTACTTTTTCTAATCATCAATATGTAGGTACGATTGTTTTTTTGGAGTCGGTGTCAGCTAAGGTACCCGGCCCGGCGGGTTCACTTGACAGCTCCCCGCGCCGCCGCGGCTCCGCTCTCGCCTCTCGCCTCGTCAAGTCGCTTGTGCGATACAAGCACACCTCACCTATAACTATGTATGTAGTTACAAACCTACCTTGACTGACACCGACTCCAAAAGTAACAATCGTACCTACATATTGATGATAAGAAAAAGTAAGTTGATTATGAAGTTGTAGAAGAATACGAAATTATTTTTTTTCTTTTTAGTGCATTTTTTGAAGTCGTTTTTTGTTTTGTTAAAATTTTTGTTTATTCAATTTTAAAAATACTCAAAAGTAATAATCATGAAATTTTCAACTTTTCATAAAACTCGTCGAATTTTGAATAAAAGCAGAATGTGGAGACCAAAAATTAGCGAACGACCGCACAGGCGAAGTGAAATTTACGCAACTTTTGTGTCTAGATAAATATATTTCTAGGTAAACGCAACTCGACTATTAAAAACGAGGCAAGATGCGTACATAATTTTTTTTGTTGTTTTTGAAATTTGTTCATTAAATTCAGTAAAGTAACACTTTTTGAAAATAATCAACGATTTTTTTTTAAACGAGCATTGACGAGAGAACGTATTATTATTTTTTTTTCAAGTATTATATTGATTTATAAATATTCCGCGGGTATTTTAACTAAAAATATTTATAGAATTGTTTCCAAAATTGTAATCTGAAAATTTTTGATGAAAATACTAAAATTATTGTGAAACATTTATGACCGGATTCACTCATTATAAATTCTAAATTGAAATCGGAGATTTTTCCAGGAGAATGTTTGTCGAGAATAATATTTTTTATAACAGTTCTTTATTAAAAATTATTTTCATTCCTAGTTTAAATGTCAATGTCAGAAAGAATTTCATTGTGGGCAAAATACAATGCCATAAGACTAGAACATTAATTTGGATAAATGTAGCATTCTCTTGAAGGTGAAGTTGCTTTGTAGGTACCTGAAAGATCGACTTCATAAAAGAAAAATGATTTTTACATTAACTCCACGCAGGAGGCCTTGAGGAAAATAATTTCCCTCGGGGCCTATATCATCTTTGGGGATGCTGTGTGGAAGGTCTTTTTGATTAGATGAAGGAGTGAACATTGTAGGAGGCTGAATTGTAGGTCGTTACTACAACCGTTGTAACGACCCGTTCTCATTTACCAAATCGTCGCCTTAGTTATTAATTTTCCAAACGACCATTAGAAAATTTTACAGGAGGAGAAGGTTTTCTTTCATTATTTCAATGAAATATTATCGTAGGTGTTAAAGATAAAGCTATTTTCGTAAAAATAACAATCTAATTAGTTAAAATAATTCTTAGTTAAGTGATTAACTATTCTTTTTAATTTTAAAGTGGAAATTGAACAAAAACTAAAATGGTCGTTTGGACAATTAAGAAGTAAGGCGACGAAATTTCAGCAGGACAGCATTACCACCATCTGTTCTCTAAAGCAGTCTATTTGTTGAGGTAGGGGATTTATGAAGCTAGCGCCCGTTTCTGCATAGGGTCAATTTATTTCAATATCAATTGATTCAAATCCCGGCGCGCGCAAAGCAATTAAATTTGTTTCATGAGTGTTAATAATAATAATAATACTTGGACGATTTATATAGCGCCGTTTTTGTGAAAAATCACCTCAAGGGCGCTGTACAAACTTATAATACATGTCTAAAATCTAAAAAAACTATAAGCTAGACAAATAATTAAAAACAACTTACGGCTAAAAATTGCGTACACTGGTTCATTGATCACCGATACGAAAATAAATGTACAATATTTTGACCAATGAATGCGATGCTGCCTAAAAATTAATGAAAACAGGACCATACTTACCTGGGAGGTCGCTTGAAATTAACACTGTATATTGTCTAAGAAATTTAGATAGAGTTCGCACGCTGAGGACATAATTGTGAACACATGTTATTTAATTCTGAAAAATATTTTAATATTAATATGTTATGTATTCTTTGATGGGTGTATTTTGTAAAGTAAAAGCAACATTTAATGGAGGGTGGTGCAGTAGTACCTATAAGGATTTGATCTTCCTAAATGTGATTCGTCAAGAGACAGATTGATGTGTAAGGACTCGAGTAATTTTAATTCAGTAAGAAAAGTGTGATTAAGACATATCGTAGGCAATACAAGATGATACTATCAGATAGGTATATGTAAATTAAGGGTATGAGAGCACAAAAAGGTAGGTTTTTAGTTTGGACCTAAACTCTCTTGGGCTTGTAATGCATCTTAATTCCGGAGGAAGTCTATTCCAAGCCTTAGGCCCAGATACTCCGAAAGCACGATCTCCAAACTTAGTATTTGGCTTTCGTTTAGGTTTTATTAGTCTGCCTTAAGCAGATGAAGTTGCTGATCTAAGGGTTAATTTCCTCGGACCGGTATTTTCCAGGACGCATAATTCGGAGATTGTTGTTTCATATTTAATTAGTATTTCTATTCACAAACACATAGGTATGTACATTGAACTATTTCAGGGAGTACATTCTCTTAGTTTTCCTCTGGTGAAAAAACAGCACCCAGATTCACATCTTTACTTGAAATAGGTTTATTCATGTTCGTTACCAGATCTAAATACAGATCCAAGTATTTCTCAGCATTCCCAGTCATGGTTAACATGAATCCCAATCGAGGAAGCAATATTACCACTAGCTCCAGGCAGCTGGGACTTTTGTCAGAAACCTACCCACCGATTAATATTTAAGAAAAAATAATTTTCCTCAGGGCCAATGTCATCTTAGGGGATGCTGAGTGGAGGGTATTTTTGTTAAGGAAGGGAAAGAGGGAAAGTACTGGGAAGGAAACAGGTATGAAGTACGGGTAATAGGATACGAATCTGGTGGACATTATGGGTGGACCTGTAAATCCACCGCGAAACAAAGCGATGGGACGAGAGAATCCGTCTGTAGAGCTCAAAAGGCCTTCCTCATCCAGTCTCTCGATTCAGTAGGTGGGCAGACGCACCCCCCACCAAGACGGAGACAAACCTCACCCTGAACCCGGGCGCTCCTGCTAAATCACAAAACGTAGCGAAGCATTTGGGGTGACCTATAGCAGGGATGTTGGCTATCCATACCAGCCTCCGAAATTGAATTTGGGATATTATATTTCTTCGAAAATACTACTATCAACTCCTCGTAAAGAAACTTTGTCTCCATGTCAATAAATGTTTTCCATGTTGACAGGAAACAAAAAGTAATTTACGTTCTATGAAAGTATTTCTAATACAAAATAACAATGCCGTGCGAGTAAACACAAAGTTTTTTCCCATTGGTTTTTTCTTACAAAATGATGCTATGTCAAAATAAAAACGCAATTCTCAGATTTTATTTTTTAGCCAGCGCATACGCGTGAAAAATCGCTGGATACCTATTCATTGTCTCTTTTGCGTACTAATATCTCATCGAAAAGCGTTCCCCTGTTATTATGCGAGTAGCAGTGCGCGGGCACCGGATTCAATAGTTTTCGGTTGTTCGGCATTTGAACATAGGTACGAAGCGATGGAACTCATTTTACTAAATGGAGGTAAAACAGAATAAACATTTTTTTCGCTTCGCGTCTCATCTAAGTATAATACCTTGAGGCTTTGCAACCGGGCCCGAAAAGAAGAAGATGGAGAGATACGAAATTACGAATGTTAGAGGAGAGCGCTAACATTTACAGCGACAAAATCGATACGAAAATTGCGAAAATGTTTAATAAAACACGACTCGTTTAAAATAGAGCAAAAATCTCGCGGGCATTATCTTAAACAGCATTTAATGAAATACTGGGAATTTTTTCATACATTTAACTTGTAAAATAACTGAAACACACGTGTTAATAATAATTTTTGGAGCATACTATGTGATTTTTTTCTATCGAGGGAATTTTATATAATTTGCGTTTCGGCGCGGGCAAAGTCTAGATGTTATCTTCAAGAATAACATATACTTTTTTAAGAGCTTTAAAACTTACCATGTTTAAGGGAAATATGTAATAAATCGGTACAAATCCGGGTTGCGGGCCTTAATGGGAAGAATCTGAAACCTCGAAAAATCAGTTCCAACTATGAAATTTTTCGCAATTAAAATTATTTTTCGTTAAAAATATTATACAAGCAATAGTTAGATACTTTATTTATGGTTTTACGTGGATTCTCCAAACAAACACGTTCAATTTTGAAAATTAAACTTAAATTCAAACCAAAAGTTCTAAAATTCATTAAAGTTTTTAATGTTTTAATGTTCTTTATTCAGTAAAGTTTATACATTACAGTAAATGGATAATTTTTTGGCCATCACACTAGGCACATGCCCGTGTTGTAGTGGCCAAAGTGTAGTGATAGATAGAATCACAACCGAATAAGTATTTTTAATGATTTGTTTACCTAATCAAATACGAATAATAATAATTAATAATAATTTGTTCGCCTAATCAGGGTTACGAATGAAGATGTTATGGTCCGGATGAAAAAAGAAAAAGAAGTTATTAAAACTATAAAAATCCGAAAACTTCAATATCTTGGACATGTAATGAGACATCCAGAGAAGTATGAGATCTTACATCTCATAATGCAGGGAAAGATTGCCGGAAGACAGGGCCCTGGAAGAAGGAGAACCTCATGGCTGGAAAACGTGAGACAGTGGTTTGGCCAATCTACTGTAGAGCTGTTTCGGGCCGCAGTAAACAAAGTCCGCATAGCCAACATGATAGCCAACGTCCGTTGAACGGACAGGGCACAAGAAGAAGAAGAATCAAATAATATATTTTCTAATTCAAACTAACGAATAAATTTAATGCTAATAAAACACAACGTCATTACCTAATCTTTATAACCAACGCCATCTGTTAATTTGCATAGGTACATATCAAATTCACACCGCCCGCTTGCCAGACCGCTGCCCGCTTGCCACTAAATATTTTAACCATTTTACACAAAACTTTGACAAATTATATATCTATAAACCTACCGTATGAATCACCCTATCTATTATTGGTGAAAACCGCATGAAAATCCGGTGCGTAGTTTTAATTTTTTACATTCACTCCACACAGGAGGCCCTGAGGAAAATAATTTCTTTCGGGGCCTATGTCATCTGGGATGCTGTGTGGCGGGTCTTTTTGAGGAGAGAAAGGAATTAACACAGAGGCCAGCAAATTATTCCACAGCCAAATTGTTGAACACAAGAACGACTCGAAGAAACGACCCGTTCTCATGCGACTAATGTCAACCGTGTACAAATGTTGTGCACGCATTTGGCGTGTTTCCCGACTACGCACCGGTGCCGAAGGGATCAATGATGCTAGTTACATCTTCCATTGTAATACCGGTAGAACAAGGATAGCATGAAGTAAATAAAGTACTGACATAAAGTCAAGTAATTCTAAATCTCTTTTTATAACACGTGTACAACATTGGATTTTTGAAAGGGGACGAACGCACTTTAAAGAATTCATGAGTTCTAACACTACATTTTAATTATTAATTTTTGCATTTCAAAATTTTAATTTCCATTTGTATTTCTATTTTACTTTAAAATGTTGTTATTTTTTTCTCTTAGTTTTTCACTAAATTTATATAGGTTTTTAATTTTGATTTATATAATTATATGTTTTAATTTATACAGAACACTTGAGTTCTTAACATTTAATTTTTATTATTAATGTTTGTATTTCAAAATTTGAATTTGAATTTTCATTTTTACTTTTCTTTAAAATATGGTCTTTTTTTTCTCTTTAGTTTTAAGTATTTTTTAATATTTTTTGAAATGTTAAAATATTAAATGTATGACTACCACAACACGGGCTTAGCCTAGTGTGGTAGCCAAAAAAAAACCAAATATCTGTTACTAATAAAAAATATATGAAATAAAAAAAATAAAATAAAAAAAAATAAATAAAATAAATAAAATAAAAAAAAGCATAGTTTGAAAGATCTAAGCGTACAGACAACGGAAACAATTTTGCTTTATACTATTTAAGATTGTAGTTTTTTTTAATTATCTTGTAAATGTAAAAATAATTTCATTGAAACTAAATTAAAAATAGCTTTCTGGAATTAAAAATATTTTTCAATATTTATCGTGTGTCATCCATCCACGAATATAAATATATCGAATGATTTCATGCATTAAATCAGCTCTTCAGTTTATTTTTAAGGCTCTCATTGTAAAACTCTTGAAAACATTTATATAACGAATAGAAGCCTGAAAAACATCCTTTTCTAAAGATTATTTCACAATCATCAAAGCCCATTCAGGACGTTGATGATAATGGCCATTTTTAAAAAAGTTCCCGATTTATGGAACCTTTTTTAAACACATTCAACTAAACGAATCCTTCACAAATAATAATGATTTTTTGCTTTATTGTGAGCCTCTTCAAAAGAAAACAAAATTTGTCAAAGTAAACTTTTAGGACGCAAGGACTTAAATCTTTTATAGGGTCCTGTGTTTGTCATAAATAACTTTTTGTCACAGGGACGCAGCTGATAGTGGGTTTACTTTGATAATATTGATATAAAATAGAGTAGGCGAACCCTATTCAATTATCAATGATGTTTTTATAACCACACTTAGGAACGTGGTTTTCCTGGGAGATATTTTGATGGATTGGTTAGTTTGGTTTTGCAGAGACGGATGGAGAAAGGAGTGATTGTGGAAAAGTGCTCCAAGAAAATTGCTTCCTATTTAAATAATGCTGCTAATTAAATAGAAAAAATAATCAACTTTTTAACTAAACTAAACGCCTCGAATCTTGACTAAAAGCGGAATATCTGTGTGATTAAGACATCAAGATTTTACGAACGTTAAGCTCTGGCCGTTTGTTTTTTTTTTGTCGTCGAGTAAAAAAAGAGTAAAAAAATGTTTATTTGCTGCAATAAATTTACATAATTCTTGTATTTATAACATTTTTTGCTATTGAGTGCTTTACCTGTGCTGTGACTCCTATTTCACAATGAAACAAAATTCAAGAAGTAGATAAAATAGCTGATGACCCCCGACACAAAAAAGAGCTGATGACCTTGAAACGCCTGAAGAGATTTTCATGAATTTTAACTAAATGAAAACTGCATCATATTCCGTCCATTCGTTTAGTAGCTACGATGCCACAGAAAGACCAATAGACAGACACATAGAAAGACAAACTTATTACACCGCTCCTTTCGTCGGAGTTTAGTACGAGATTTTTTGGATGAATAATACATTAAAAAAAAAAACAAATAAAACTGATTCGAAATAAAATAAAATATTATAAAAAAAAACAAAAATTTTAAAAATCGTCTAAAATTACGGATACGGTTGAGTATAATGAAGTGTATATTTTGGTATCCTTTTTAGATTTTTTTTTAAATATTTTACACACTATTACTACTGTTTGGTTCTTAAGCAGTTTTTTAAAACTAAATCCATATTCCCCAAGTCCTTATCAATCATTTAGGTAAATTTTTGAGATCGCTGGCAATGGTCAATACGCACTTTTTTTTGAAAAAATCTTTTGATTCACCTTAATTACATTAAAAGACAACTATTTGCATTGGGGGAAGTGGAAAATATTTCATTCTAAATTTCGATTACGTAAAATTAAAATTAGCTTTCATTCTGTGAAACGAGACCGTCCATTTTCAAACATTATTTTCAAATGTCATTTTGTTATGTTGGTATTCTTGTTACTGTACGAAAAGATGCTAGAGCAAAGCGTAGCAGACTTCATGGGAATTCTAGGTTTGTGTAACATGGTTTGTGATACAAAAGAAAGTGCCCCTTTATAACGCCTACTCGCGTCAAGGCAAGAAAAGCATCCCAGTTTTCAAGTAGTTTAGCGGCTACGCTAGGTTTGTGTAACATGGTTTGTGATTCAAAAGAAAGTGCCCCGTACCTTCAAAATCTTCTAGCCGTTCGTTATACATTCAAGTGTATCAGGAATACCAACATACCAAAGTGACAGCGAATGAGCTAATAGCTAATGGCGTACAATCTCACAAGACGAAAGCTAATTTTAATTTTACGTAATCGAAATTTAGAATGAAATATTTTCCACTTCCCCCAATGCAAATAGTTGCCTTTTAATGTAATTAAGGTGAATCAAAAGGTTTTTTTTTTAAAAAGTGCATATTAACCGTTGCCAGCGATCTCCAAAAATTAATATCATTTATTCCTTTCTCTTCCTCCTTTCCTCAAAGTCTCTACCAGGAAAAGAAGAAGATGTTTTCCTACCTACATGTGAAAAATTAAACAATAATGCCACCCAAGTATAAATTACCTAGTTGGGCAGTTGGAAATTCGAAGTGACATTGGTCACAGCTCACTATTCGAAATATCGCAAATAATCGCATAAATTAATTTTTTATGAAATCAAAGTGTCGTTATATAAAACCTGGTGTTGTGCCGGTATATTGGGAAGCTGCCAGTACCAGGATCGATCCTGAAGCAGTGCCGGAAGCCGTCAAAGGTAAGAGACTATTCCTCTCACAGCCCATTTCCTATGATCGATATTTGAAAACACAATCAATGGTCTTTTACTTATCAAAAAAGGATTTACATCGTCATACATAGTTAATTCGTCTCGTGTCACGGCATCGGCCGTCACAACTACTTTCATTTGAATGAACATTTGACTTCTGAGGGCGAATGTCACGTAAAGTGGTAAATAAAATATAAATATACATCAATTTACTTTTAATATTACAAATTAAACTTTTAAAAATACGTTCAAAATTAATACTTAACACGGGAGAAAATATTTGGTCAAGATTAAATACAAAAATCACCTTTCATATTATGAAAACTGCTGCTAGCAGAAATGGTAACTAAAATCCAAGAAAAAAGCGCAAAAACGATCACCGGCATTTTTTATTAGCTGCAGATATTGAGGAAAAAATTCTGAAACTCATGTACATCAACATATTAGGTCCTTACATATGAATTTGGCGTTTTGCCGTACTGGCAACTTTGATCTCAAATATCTTCTCTTTGGTTAGGAATTCCAAATTCAAATTTATACATCTATTTACTCATGTATTTTTGTTTCGAAAATTATAATTCATTTGTTTTTTTTCTTTGCGTCACTTAGTTTACAAAATGGAAAACTTGAAATATCGCGTTATTTACGAGTACCTACGAGTTCCACCGTGGTACCAGTGCTGCAGAAATGGCTCGAAGGATTAATGATGTATATGGCGACGGTGCCGCAAAAGAAAACATAGTGCGTTTTTTGTTCCAACGTTTTCATTCTGGAAATTTTGACCTGCAGAACAAGCCCCGTGGACGGCCGGAGACCAAAGTTGATAATGAAGAATTGAAGGCTATTGTGGAAGTGGATCCATCGCAAACCACGTCCGAGTTAGCTGCAGTCTGCGGTGTTAGTGATAAAACTGTTTTAATCCACTTGAAGCAAAATTGGGAAGGTGAAAAAGCTTGAAAGGTGGGTACCTCACGAATTGAGTGAAGCAAATCAACAAACGCGCGTTAGAAGCTAGACCACACACTGCACAACAGACGGCTAACAAATTAGAGGAGCTTCTATTGGAATGTCATTGGAATGTAACAGATTATCATTTTTTTAGAAATTTGGATAACTTCTTGCAAGGGAAAAAATTCAACTCCGATGGGGCAGTCCAAACCGCCTTCAAAGATTTTATTGATTCCCCTCCGAATGTTTTTTTTAGTAAAGGAATCGATGAACTATCTATGAGATGACAAAAGTGCACAGATAGCAATGGTACATACTTTGATTAAATAAATATATTATATTAAAAAAAAATCGACTTTATGTTCCTCCCATACAAAACGCCAATTTCATATGTAAGGACCTAATATACACTGCTTCCGAAAGAATTAAGGGATAAAATATGGATTTTAGTTTTTTTACCTTTCTTGCATGTGGTACTTCCATGCGGAAGTTCTATTATTCTTCTTTATTCTATCGATCCATGCCATACCATTTGGAAAATCGTTTCCTTATTTCCCACATATTTGCGGCAATGAGCATCTCCCCAGCCGTCCTGTCGTTCTCTCATAAGACATGTGGGAAATTGGCGCAGGAAGCAACAATTAGATGGCGAATACGGCAGGTAAACGCCGCACACAATAACTCTCCCATCTCCGTTGATTTTAATCAGGATGCGGCTTGCGAGGAACGTGTTTTCGCGGATATGAGAAATACAAGGAATGTCTTTAGTCTCTATTTCTATCTCTACATCTCTATCTTCTCTACATTTTAAAAATTAAAGTTCTCCGCGTCGTCTGTCTATCTGTCTGTCTGTCTGTTCGCGATAAACTCAAAAACTACTGCACGGATTTTCATGCGGTTTTCACCAATAGATAGAGTGATTTGTGGGGAAGGTTTAGGTATAAAATATGTTAAGGTTATGTGTAAATTGTTTGAAAAATAACGATAATTGTTAAAATCGTCGGAAAAAGTCAAGCCGCCTGGTAGCTTTCATCGAAAACACTGCCTAATCCCTTTGAGATATAACAAAACAATGCATGGTGGGATATTCCTCTTTTATAGATCTACAAAAAAGTCCGCGATGGCATGTATCTATCTTTTACGGATAGCTTACTATCTTCCCTTCTCTACATCTCTACATATTATACATTAAAGTCCTCCGCGTCGTCTGTCTGTCTGCCTGTTCGCGTTATCTATCTTTTACGGAGAGCTTACCATTCCCATTAAGTCAAAAAAATGGTCACGTACAATGCGGTAATTGGAAAGTTATTTAGACTGTTACAGTATTAATCCTTATGAACTTAAATACGTTAGTTACCTCAAGCATTTTATGCACATTATTATAATCTTTCGCACCATATCTACGTATTATAAATTAAAGTCCTCCGCGGCGTCTATCTGTCTGTCTCTTCGCGATGAACTCAAAGATGGTGGTGGTTATAAAGGATGGATAACCATCCAGTAAAAAAAAATGTAAGTTATGTTTAATAAGCCAGGGCAACACGTGGCCGGGTCAGCTAGTTATGTATAATACGTAGCAGTCCTTGCTATTGCTTGCTTTACGAAAAGTTGGAATGCATTTTTAGTTTTTTACAAATTTGAACCTTCTGATAATTTACTAAAACAGTTTCATCTTTACTAGTCGTTCTCTGGCCTAGATCTAGACCTCGCGTCCGAAAACGTATTGTTGTGTACACCTACCTGAAGTGCCTACTTTCTGCCGACAAACTAGCTCAGAATGGTCAGCAGAGCGGAGGAGACTATCATCACCAGGGTTGTAGGATCTCTGAGGCGTTTATGTGGCATCCCTGAAATAAGCTCAAATCCTACGGGCTGGGGGAGACAGTGAAACAAGTTGGCTACGGTAAATATCAGGTGTATTGGGTAGAATCCTTTCATAAACAACAATGGTACATAATACAGGCAAAGTTAGAACAGGGTAGCATCAATAATCCTATCTAATTCGGGTGTATTTGGCCCTAAAATCTCTCTGGGGGCGGTCATTTATCTACGCGTTGAATTTAAAAGGAACACACGCAATAAAGAGGAATTAAATGGCTCAGGTTACTCACTGCAGCAGGTTGGTGGCTGGGAGATCGGTGAGGTGAGAGGAATTTAGCCGTAACTGGCATTCCCGCAAGTCACTATGGACGGGCACCGCCATTGCGGTTTTATGGAATATTCCGGAACAGTGCAGAACGGTTCACGCTGCGCGGGCACTCGAAGCGCTGTCCGGTAGAAGTGTGTCGTTCCGGCCGGAACGAATCCGATGATTCCGAGTCCGAATGCGTTTGATTCGCTCCGAGTCCGCAAAATGTTATGAATCGATTCCGGAGTCACTCGCACACGGGCGAGGTTGAGGCGGAAGGAGGTGTGCGGCGCCCGGCGGAGCGCCACAATGAGTTTGGTTCGGCGAGTCCGGCGGAATCAACTCTCGGCATTGAATCAGCAAGAGCCGAACTGAGTTTGATTCCGGCCGATTCAACGACTCCGGCGGAGCGCCACAATGAGTTTGATTCGCCAAGTCCGGTGGAATCGCCGGAATCAAAGGAGCGAGTCCAGTGAATCGAGTCCACTCAGTCGAAAATGGGTCCGGAGTTGATTCCGTAAAATGAGTGAATCAACCCACTTCTACTGTCCGCGAAGGGAATGGCGGCCGACAGCGTCAGCGCGCGGCGCGCTTGCGGCGAGAAAGGGAAACTGTTTGTCTTCTCAGGGGAGTAGCCTAGTAATTTGCAGGGGTGGCGTCTTTGTGTATCGTAACAGTATGTTTATAATCTTATCTTACTTATGTGATAAAAGTTAATTTATTTTTACATATTGTAACCTATAGTTATACAAAGAGTGTTGAGATGAATGATGTGCTCACCACGAGAGAATTATGGCTGATACCCATGGCTCTACCCAACGACTTACTCTTGGGCATGCTCGGTATGAACTATCTACAGGTCAGAAGGGATGTGCTCATTGTAACACTCTCTTTATGATATTTTACAATCTTAATCATCTTTCTGTTTGAATTGTATAAATCAGTATGTATCTTACCTTAAATGTTCTTATGTTGTAATTAAATATTCTTTTGTATGATACTCATTTATGTACCTTTACGCCTGTCTCAACACAGGTATACCCTAGTGAAACAGGCATCGAATAATGTAATACAAACATTCTTTTTATAGATAAATAAAAAAAATAAAAAAATAAAAAAAAATAAAAAATAAAAAAAAACAAACACATATCTTCAGACTTATTCGTGGATGGTTCGAAAACTCTAATATCATGGAGAGCATTAGTTTCTATGTTCCCGATGATTACCTCCATCACCAACAGCATAGAATGTTTTATCTCCCAGCTTGCAGGACTAACTTACCAATGATCATGCCAGTCAGGAAAACGTTCTTTTTGTTAAATAGAATCACTTCGAATGTCGATATATGTTTACCATCAATGAAGCACAATTTAGTCAGCAAGCTTTGTTACTGCTAGTTTAAATCTGCTTATCAAATAAAATTTACTTGCACACGCCGGGAATCGAACCCACGACCTTCTCATCGCTGGTAGAGAGCCTTATTCCTAGATCACGAAGGCCTTCGGTTGGATAATAGCTAGTAATTTTTCAAAATACATATTTCAACACTTGCGTTTTCCATCCCAGCTAACTCCAAATGTCTTAGCGGTCAACGTCTGAGATTAATTAAACGATGTCTCCTTGTAGCGAACCACGCACCTTCCCTGCTCCCTGTAGGCAATTACCGTTTACCGCGGAACCGCCGCTACCGCTTTGCCAGTAATTACAATTACTGAACTGCGCGACGTGCCACCACTGTTGAGTATAGTACACTATTCACTACAATGTTACCTGACTCAAATACTACTGAATTGCTTGTTTCTAGTTTGGGGTTGGATATGGATTGGAAGGCCTTGTCTTCGTAGCATTTACCTACTATGATGTTTGGAACACATCTTTGGGTATACTGTTCTCATACGAAATAGTACTTACTAGCGCTGTCAACGAACAATATCGTGACACGAGAAGGGATGGACTGTAAATCTTTATTTATATAAGACAAGACAATTGACAGCGTTTTTTAAAGTCAAACCACAGGAAATGGCAATTGGAAAGGAGAAAGACCCTACCTTTGCTGTGTTCATATGCTGTGATAATAATATTTGGATGTTTGGATGAAAAACCACCTCAAGGGCGCTGTAATGGTCCAATCTTGATTGTGGCTAAATTATTGTTCAAAAATAGTAAAATGTAAAATAAGGTTACGTTAATCTAGATTAGATTAGGTTTTAGTAGATATTTAGAGGGGGAGGAAAAGGGTATTAGGGGTGGGTAGGAATCTGGATGTCAGTGTGTCCAGGAGTAAATAACGTACGAATCCTTCCCTCCCCCTGCGTTAGAGCCCTAGTTCTGAGAGAGCCCTGCTGGAGACGTCAAAAGGTTTCTCTTAACCAGTCTCCCCCGATCCGGCCAGCCACGCAGTTATTGGGAAGACGTATCCGCCGCCAAGATCCGGACAAACCTCACCTCATGAACCCGGGAACCACTGCTCAGTCACCAAACGTAGCGAATCAGAGGTTTTGGATATTGGAGGGCACCCCACCACTTTCCCAACGGCGTTATAAAGAAACATATGTTTTCCTCCTTCACCGCACACGTCAAGTCTCTACTTTTTTTGAACAAAGCTACATTTTCGTTATTTTATTTTGGGGTGTTATGCCGTGTTGCGCTACCTCCTTCTTTAGCCAACGTTTCGGACATCGTTGCAGTGTCCATCATCAGGGCAGATCCGGTAGATGTGTATGATCTGCCCTGATGATGGACACTGCAACGATGTCCGAAACGTTGGCTAAAGAAGGAGGTAGCGCAACACGGCATAACACCCCAAAATCAAATAACGAAAATGCTTTTGGCCGAGAAAATCTTAAAACTTATCGAAGCTTCATTTATTTGAACTCTAGACCCTCCAATGTCCATGCATACGGGGTTAGTAAGCAGTATGCAAGTACTTACATTAACATTATACAAAAGATATATAGAAGTTGCAGCCCGTGGAACAATTCTTCTGAAAAGGTAACATCAAAAAGAGATAATAGTGTTAGTAAAAGAAAAAGGAAAATAACGGCTATGACCAGTCGAGGAAACCTTCTGAAAATAAAATAAGTAATGAGAAAGAAATAGTATAATGATTATGTTATAAAGTAATAATTACTATAATAGCAGAAAGAAAATAAAATATATTAAAAAAAGCCAGAGAAAGTATTCCATAGACCACCGGGCAGTCCCAATGAGAATGCGTATAGCTATCGGCCCAACCGCAGACGATGCTCATAGTCCGCGCCCTTTAGCCGGTTCCCCGGTTTTGGATATCCAATAAATTATTCCAGGGGCGGCGGTACCCATACCCGCCTTCCAAATTAAATACCTGAATATTATTCATGATTAAAAACAGCAGCCAACAAAATATGCGAATTAACTGAAGATAGTATCGATAATTCTGAAATTGATACAGAGATCGATAAAATGAATGAAAATAATCAGGTCTCAAAAGCGTAGTCGTTAGGGCGTTGTCCCAGTAAGACAGAGAGCTATTTAAATTAATTATTGTTGGTTAGTAGGTACCTACCCCTGAGTAAAAATTATTTCAGTGTCAGTTGTATTGGTCACACCGAAATTTAAGCCATCAATCAAATTGATTGGCAAAAGCGATCACCGAATATCTTCGTGTATACAAATATTCTGTAGTGTTATTGGACTGCTATAGTTTGTGGTCTACTACAGGTGCAATAGTCTAAGCCCCACAATTAGCATTGGTAGATGCGGTATGGGGTTTACCGAGTGCTCACTATTCAATGGCCCTATTTCTAGACCGATTAGATGGATTTATGACATTTTGAAATGAAATATGATGCTTACTGCGTGTTCCATGATCCAAAGGATAGTCGCTAATATCTACTGATACTACGTAGCGAAGGATTTAGAAATCACTTTTCAATTCACTTGAGTATTATTTGTAGGAGTTCAAAAATGATTTATTTTTTGGTCCAAAAATTGCTGAAAAATATTGTACCTACCAATGTAACTTAACATGTAAAATATCATCATTACTTTTTTATATTTTTTTGACTCTACTGTATTCTTTCATGCTCCTTTATATTATTTTTTATTTATTTACATTATTTTATATTCTTTAAATCTTCAGATTTTATGACCGGGTTAAATCTTCCCCACAGGAAAAACTAAACCCTTTCACACACTTTTCCACAAATGATCATTCTAGTCAATTCATGTAATTTCACTATACAATAAGTATAATAAATACAAAACAATACAAGAACAACATGTCAACCTACCAGAGACCAAATGGGAAAATAATTCACCGACTCCAGATATTTTCACATCAGAGGGTTCGGCTCGGTGGAACTCTTAATTGGACCAATAAATCCTACTGATTCCTAAATATAAATAGTTTAAAAAATCTTTTGTAATCCTACATGTATTTAAAATGACTGATTTTTGCATTTTTATGTATAAATTCTTTGACTAATCTAATATGCCTAAATTTTGAATGAGAGAGCTAGGTATAATGCCAGTAGCGGAAATAATAAATGGTAATATTTTTATGGTCTGAGAATGCCAAATTCTTTTAATCTTATTTTCTAAATCTGTATATTTTATTATTTTTTTCAGAAAAAGATTTTTTAATATTACAGGAGTTTGGAATAAAACAATTCTTTTAATATTACTAGAATTTGGAATAAAACAGAAGATAATATAATATATAATAATATCATAAAATAATAACAATACCAACATATTATTATTTTATGTTATGTTATATTATTTTATATTCTTTTACAATCTTTTTATATTCTTTTATATTTCATATGATAATGCACTGAACCAAACTTCTTTCCCTAGTTAATTTTAACGTACTCTTAAGACGTACACGCACTACAGAACTATTCCACGCTCTTAATTACAAGACAAATGCAGCAATCGTGCTCTTCATACGAGTTTGTTTAATAATATTTATCTAAATTCTAACATCAACATTTTCTCTGATTCACTGCCTAAATTTAAAAAGAGCATCACCTTGACTCTGTGCAGAAACGGGCGGTCCGTTTGATAGATTCTCCCATCTTAACAGTCGGACTGCAATCTTTGGAGCACAGGCGTCAGGTGGGAATACTGTCCTTGTTCTACCGGTATTACAATGGAAGATGTTCCGAGGAACTAGCGTCATTGATCCCCTCGGCACCGGTGCATAGTCGGGAAACACGCCAAACACGCGCCCAACATTTGTACACGGTTGACATTAGTCACATGAGAACGGGTCTTTCTATGACTCGTTCTTGAGTTTAACGGCTCGGCTGTGGAACGATTTGCCGGCCTCTGTGTTTCCTCCCTCCTACAACATGGGTCTCTTCAAGACCCATGTTCACTCCTTCCTTTCCTCAAAAAGACCCTCCACACAGCATCTTGAAAGATGACATAGGCCCTGAGGGAAGTTATTTTCCTCAGGGCCTCCTGGGTGGAGTTAATGTAAAAAAAAAAAATGTATCATGTCGATAATATAAATTTTTCAATGCGCATGCATACATACATACATATACTCACACACACACAAATCTACCCACTACCCACATCATCCGGTAATTTAATACACATGCAATAAATAGTAGTATCAAAGAAACATATCATAGGTAACCCACCACGAAATATACTTAATAATTGTAAATTGCTCTCACCACTGTAAATTATGTACTGTCTGTTTGTAAATAAAATAGATACAATAAATATAAAATTGACCACCAGGACAAGGGCACGTGCCCAGCATGGTGGATGAAAAATCCACTAATTATATAATTAACAAATGAATAAAGAAAATTAAAAAAATATTAAAGCTTTTGACGTGCGCATTACTTTTCGATTAGGTGTGCAACTCTGCGTTGTGATTTCTAGGTTTTGTAATCTGGAAAGCAATTTTTTTTACCACAGTGTTTACTTTACTCTGGTTCATGGCATTCTCGAGAGCGGCTTGGTAATGTGAGGACCTGACGAAACCCCATACTGAAATTATTTATAAAATGTTTGAAAAACGTCTATACGATACTTTGATATGCGAGAAATTGGATACTATCTACCCTTTGGTGTTTCCCTCATATTTTCTTACTAGATTGTTAGGACTAAAACGTCTAAACCGGTGATTCCCAACGTGGGTGATATTACCCTCCTGGGAGCGTTGGTGAAATTCAGGAGTGCGGTGGTTGCCTCGGGGGAAATGGGGAACGCTGAAAATCTCCAAGGGAGAGGTGAGGGGCTGAAATTCAAATAAGTCGTAGGTACACCCCTTCTGTATTTGAATATCTTTGGTACACCCACTGCAAGAATTTTGAATTTGAACCATTCAATCAATGAATATTATTTAAAAGATACTATTTATATTTATATTTTTTATCTATCTATATATGTATATAAAAATCAATTGCTATTCATTTGTCTTGCTAAAACTCGAGAACGGCTGGGCCGATTTAGCTGATTTTAGTTTTGAAATGTTTGTCGTAGTCCAGGAAAGGTTTAAAAGGTGATAATATATGGAAAAGTTGCAAGGAAGATAGTAAAAACATCAATTTCATTTACCCATATAAACTCTTCTACCTACTTTCCTGTGAGTAGTTGCTAACCGTTCATCCGAGATTGCGATGAAACTTTGGTGAGTTGTTGTGAGCACGCCCGCAAAGGTTTCTGTATATACTGGTGAGCTCTGGCATTATGAAATTTGTATATAAAATTTCAATTGGTGCCACGCGAACTGTTTGAAAACTGAAGGCGAAAAGGCGTAGTGGGAAAGCGAGAGGGGAAGGGGGCACACGAGCTGTTTGAAAACTGAATGTATCGGGAATGAATGTATGGAATGCAGGATGGGGGAGGGGAACCCGGGAGAGTGGAGGGGAACTCGGGAGGGGGATCCGCGAAAGGTATGAGGTGATTATGGGAGGGGGGAGGGGAATTCGGGGGGGGGAAGGTTCGCGGGACGGGGAAGGGGGGGAATAGAGTGAGGAGAGGGAAGATGGAGGAGGAGTGGGAATACGAGAGGGGAAGGGGACGCGGAAGAGGAAGATGAACGGGACGAATGAGAAAGGACGCGCAGGGAGAAACAATTTCTTTTTTAAATGGCATAGCAACGCATGCCGGGTACCAGCTGGAATAATAGAATGTTTGGTATTTTTTGTTCAAAAAACCTTTTATTTTACTTTAGAAAGGAAAACATTCCCGGATTACAAATTATATCAGAATATTGAAAATTCACCCACTCCCATCATTATAAGCGGAAAATATGGCTTGGGCAATATTGGAGGACTAAACTAATGAGTAATGAGTACACGAACACGCAACACCCACGTGGGCATTCCATAACTAACAAACTACCAACCAACCGGTTGGTGGTGATGCTGCAAACGCGTCGTGGTGAGCTTCTTTTTGCAAAGGTCTAACTATAAATATAACTCTCGCTTTTAATTTTTTTTATTATATCAATATGAAACCTTGTAACATGACCGACTTTGGTCACTTACCGTTTTACGAATCTGAAGGAATACGTCCGATTGTGAGCATTCCATAACTAACAAACTACCAATCAACCGGTGGGTCGTGATGCTGCAAACGAGTCGTGGTGAGCTTCTTTTTGCAAAGGTCTAACTATAAATATAACTTTCGCTTTTAATTTTTTTTTATTATATCAATATGAAACCTTGTAACATGAAACATGACCGACTTTGGGCACCTACCGTTTTACGAATCTGAAGGAATACGTCCGATTATTCGTCTTAGAGTTTTTGTCAATAGATATATTTTTACTCTACTTTAAAATTCGCGATTTTCGTGATGCAAATTTCTTTGATTTAAAAACTTTTGCAATAGGCGTTCATGGATCGTATAGTTTGCATGAGTCATTTGGTCGCCATTGATGTTACATTTTTTTATATTTCTTATAATATTTATTAGATAAACTTACAAAAAGGTTTGTGAATTACAAATATTTCATTAGGCATGATGAATAAGAATAATAAGACGATGAGTTTTCTGAAATAAACTTTGGGCGTAGAGGGGTACACAATTGAATTCCAGCGAGCTGGTAAAGGCTTAAGACGGCGTTTTAGGCATTTCAAAAGAAAAAATAAAGCTCTCATCATGATATTTTCTGATCTTACACTTCCAAGAATTCATCTTGATTCCTGTAAATCATTGAAAGCAGACAGAAAGAAGCGAAAATGTACACCCGACCCCGATACAAATAAAAATTCTTGCACAGAGTGCCCGACCTGTGCTTACCTGCATAACTAATAAATAGAAGCTGGTTTGGTAACAACATAGATTGATTAAGATATCAATTCTAAACTTCAACCTTCACCCTTTAAAACTAATGTAAAACTTTATTCCACTTAATTTTATTCGACCGTAACCGGTTTCAGCTCGTCAAAGCCATCTTCAGATTGGTGAAGTCTGAAGATGGCTTTGACGAGCTGAAACCGGTTACGGTCGAATAAAATTAAGTGGAATAAAGTTTTATTATAATATATTATAATGGAATTTCACCATGAAATATCACTCTCAAAAATACAAATATCAACCTTCAATATCTCCGATTGATGTTTTTGCGAATTCGCGACTTTGGCATTTACCCGACGTTAGAGTATTGCTATTTATCTTTTGCAAAGTTCGCAGAATTATTTGGTCAGTCCACTGAAGAGATTAACGGATAGAAATGTTTTGGGCCCGATTTATATCCAATTTTTCTTTATTTCTGTTGAAATCGCAACATAATGCAAAATCAAATGTTTTTTTTTTGGAAAAGAAAAATTTTAGGGACGAGAAAAATAATGAAAATTCGTGTGCATTTATTTTGAAAACAGAAGAAGATTTAAGACTATTTCGGAAACAATTTTTTGGTGTTTTTCGTGTAGACAATCTCTATTTACCTAAAAATAAGAAATTTGACCATTTCAGAAGTACATAATACCGTTTTGTACTCATTCGTTTTGTTGTAGCTAAAATTACCTCGAGGTTTGCCGTTGGAATTATATAACTATATATACGAAGAGATATAGTAGTGATTGGTCATTCCTTTTTCCTTGTATACCTTGTTTTTTTCCTAAATAATCTAACACCCAATTCCAGCAAACACCATTTTGTCTCGTTTCGTTAATAATTCGTAAGCAGTTTTAGATGCGATACTTAGGATGGGCATATGCTGAGACGCAGGTCTAGCAGAGCGGGGTAGATTTTGTAATGTATGACATACACTGCGAAGCAGGCACGCGTCTTTTCTGTTCTGCGCCGAGTTGTGACACGTGCTCAAGGCGGCAGAATTTCTCATGAGAATCTCGCTTTTTCAGGTATTTGCGCTTTGAAATACCATAAAGCAATGGTAAATCATTATTTTCGAAGTCAGATTCGGGCTCGGAAATCGACATTCTCACAAACGACTATTGCCAAAGCAGGAATAAACTGAACTAAGCTGTGTCGACTGCGTCGCAGTATATGCTGGTCACCGATTTCTGCATCAGTTCTACGGCGACATTTCTGCTTTGCTCAGACTGCGTCTCAGTAAACGCTCACCCTTATGCTAACAACTGCTTTAAAAATCAGTACACAAGTAGATTTCTACTCTAGGAATTCTCTCTTCATTGTGTCAGTCATTTGGTTGGATCCACCACGCTTTCATGTGTTGTTGTGTAACCTTTGGACTGCGTCCAATTAGACGGGATTGCTTCAATTAGCCCAGCATCTTTGTGGTCCACCTATAATCTCCTACCATGATACCCCACATATAGTTATGTGGTCTGTGCGGGTTATGGAATCACATTCGTAACTACTAGAATTAGCTGTTACATCAATTATCATAGTGTATTACTTTGATGGTAGGGCGAAATTTGATATCTCTTAATTTGTTTAATATCCTGGGATCGTATAGATCACAGATTCTCAACCTTTTTTTCCCACCGCCCACTTTGAGAATATTTTTATTTCTAGCGCCCCCTAACTCGTAAATCCGAAACAGCAATTGTCGTCACGATTATATTTACATACCACGACGGAGGGGGTGTAATGGGATACCACGACAGGGTTACATTTGCCACAACGAAGGGGGTGTAACGGGATACCACGACGGAGGGGTTGTAATGGGATACCACGATGGGTTTACATTTGCCATAATGGAGGGGGCGTAATGGGATAGGGAATATATTTTTGTGGCAGTCGCATATATCGCAGTAGTTTTGTGCATGTGACGTCACAAAGCTCATGCCTAATGGGATGGGATGGGGCAAGGTGAGATAGTTTGGGATGGGTTTCTCTGGGTCTCCTCCCTTGAAAGTCTGAAATGCCCCCCTTAATTTTTTCTTGGTCTTCTACCGCACCCCTGAAGGTCTGAAATGCCCCCAAGGGGGCGTTACCGCCCACTTTAAGAACCTTTATTTTCCTCCCATACAAAACGCTAATTCCATATGTAAGGACCTAATATTTAATTTAAGGGTATGAGCGCCCTGAATATAAATCTCGCTCACTTTGATAAGTATGAGAATAGGTCGTAAATTTTATTTCATACCGCTAAGTGATTAGGGCGTCCCTATCCAGAAAATTTTTTCAATTTTTTTGACAATATTTTTTTGTTTTTTTTTTTGCATCAAAAAATAGATACTATTTCCCCAAATTTTCATCCTGCTACGCCCAACCTCCCATTTTTTTTAAATCGCGACACTCCCATATTTTAATCGCGATTTTATAATTTTTGTATGATCAAATTTAACCGTCGTTTGTATTTATTAAATTATTTTAGTTATTGAATAACAGATGGCACTACGTCCGCCTCCTCGAACTTCCATTCACACATGCGTAGCGTCATTTTGACATTTCATTCGGCATTTATTATGTTGTATCACAACGCAGTGCGTATATAATTTTGTACGATTGATTTTAATCAGGCGGTCACCGTCTACAGCGTTCCATTCCTCTTTCTGTCATAGATCCCACCCCCACACACATTCGTTATTTTCACTAGAAATAATTTGTATGGCAGAACAACGTTTGCCGGATCAGTATTTATTATATTATATTATAAGGTTGGGTACTTAGCTGATAATGGTTTGCGTCCCGGATGACGTTTAATTGAGTAATACATTATTCAGAAAAGCTGAGAGGTTGTTGTTACGAGCTCTGATTTGAGATATTTATATGCGGGAGGCGGGTGAATAATATAGCATTGTTAGCCAGGGACGTTCGTGACTTAAAAAACAATAATCCTGAACAAAGGCTTAGTTGGTTGACAAGAGATGGGTATCCTGTAAGTTCATTGTTTGTACCGCGGAGCTATGGAGATTAAAAGTGTAATCTCTGAATTGAAAATTCTAATCTTTTTGATGTTTTGCTTCTCCTTTTGCTTGTTGACCCTTTTTTGTCAAAACTCCCGCTTTTATCGTAATATTTATAATTCTTGAGCGGTATTTCGTCGTCCTCTCGATGAACTCTATCCACTATCCGCAGGATGCGGTTTGTTTTCGATTTACGATTTACGATTTGATTAATTCTAAACTTCGAGTTTACCTTTCGATACTCGAAACTATGACTAGTGGCCATTGTTTCATAACGCCGATGGATTTCATTCGTTTTGTGCTCCGATTGTCATACGGGATCGGAGGAATCCAGATTTTTGGAATTCCGCACAATAAGGGTGCCTAACTACACGGTAGACAGGTGTCAAGTACCGCTTTATCGTCAGTCCGTTAGTCCGTTGCTAACCACCATCGTATCGTGACATTTCGCTCTATGCCGAAGTGTTATTTATCCTATCGTTACATAAAGTGTAAATCATATCGTATTATATCGTATGCTTTGTGTGAACTTCTTACGTAAATCGACTCAAACTTTATCGTAGTTCTAATAATCGAATAGAACAATCTTATCGAGCGCTTATGGACACATCTTTGACTGTCACCAAACGGAAACCAAGCCAGAAGACACAACACCAGTGAGTACCTCTTAATTGTGAATTACCTTTCTTGTTTGGTAGTCGGGCATAATTTCACATCGAAATCCATAAACGTCTTAGCAAAGAGTAGCCGCAAGGTTATTTCTAAACACCCGTGCATAGTCATGATTCAGGCCATATACATATCAATCTTCCAGTTAATTAGTCAGAATAATCAGATTACTCATAAACATCACCAAATCAATTGATAATGCAGAAAAACAGTAGTGAAATGAAAAAATTGATGTCTACTGGGTTACTAGTCGGAAATTTAAAATTGTCATACACGTACCGGACCGTTATGCTTCCCTGTGTTATTTTATAACACATTATTTGATATTATATAAAACACAGACCCATGTTTTTTTTTTCTCGGAGACGGTTTACCTGTAGTTCCTTTGAGCAGTTAGGCCATAGGCCCAATATGCTATCTCCTATTTTACCTCATTCCTTTGACAGAAACCCACTCCTTTTTATAAAGTTCACCAGGATTGTCATTGGAAATGAAGCTAAATCTTCTGGTTTCACAATGTGTCTTCCCAGGTCTCATCTCTCCTCTTCACTCCTTAGTTCCCGAAGGTTCCATGACAGAAATTTCACCTCCCTTTGGTTCCCTGAAGGCCCCACAAGGGAAGAGTCCTTGTTTCCCCGAGGGCCCAAGGAGGGAAGAGGACTTCATTTCTCCTCGTCACTTCTCTGTGGTTCCCTAAACCCACAAGGGAAGAGTTCACAGAGATTGCCTCATTTCTCCTATTCAATTCTACATGGTTCCCTGAAGGCTCGACATGGGAAGAGGACATCATCTCTCCACTTCACTCCTCCTTGGTTCCCCGAAGGCCCCACGCCGGAAGAGTGAACTTCCCCTTGGTTCCCTGAAGGTCCTAGGTTTATGTTTCCACTTCCTGAGCGATGGGTTTGCCATACTCCCTACGCTGCAGACCCATGTAAATAATATTTGGTTTATGGTGAGCATTCGAATATTGCGTTCCTCATTATCTCAAAACATAGTATTTGAAGATGTCTGACTAATCAACTGGACCATCAGTATATCTGGTAAGTTAGCTGAATTTTCTGCCCATTGTGAGTATTTATTTATCAAATGGATAATGTAATGTTGGGTATTATTACAAACACTATTAGTTCTGTGGAGGATTTCTCAATAACTTTAGACTTCTTGATAACAACTGGATTATTATGAGTTTATCTTTTTAAAATAATAATGCTGAAGGTCACACGACCTGCCTATTCTAGTGGCTAATTGATTCTCTGGACTTGTTCGCCAGAGCCAGTCCCGGCGGCACCCGTCTACTCGAGTACCATTGTCGGCCAAAGAAACATTTTCCCTGCTGGCATCTGACGGCATCAGTGAAGGTTTTTCAAAACATTACAGATAGTTAACAAAAGAATGGTGAAATCCCTCCTTACATATTTTTCTTGTATTTTTCTAATTTATTTTCCACTTGAGAGTCATACAACAACTACGTATTAACAGGATATAAAATTGTAAAACTTCAATGTGATATGATCGAAATCGTAAGAAGCGTCAAATACATGACAAATCACAATAAATCTAGGGAAAGATCGATAGAAGAGGTGGTATAAAGTAAGTTTGAATATAGTGGCTTTGTAGCTTTCGAGACTGGTACGAGTGTAATTGTTATGTTATTCAGTCTGAAAATTGCAGGGTACAGATAGTATCTACGATAGCAAACCTACAATAGGAAAAGGCAACTCATGAGGAAGAACGAACTTTAAGTCTGTAATATAAGACTGTACTTCAGTCGAAAAACAAATATTATTTAGTACGATCAATTATCGTGTTAACAAAGATTAGATAACTATTTGAAATGAGAACGAAGAGAAACGAAATACATTCAAAATTCAGCGATAGCAAATACGTATGTTGCAACAAAATTAAACTTCAGACTGCGGTTTATAAGAGGTAGAATACATCATAACGAGCACAATCGGGTTCAAACGTGATTTTAGCTATTCGCTACTTAGCTACCGCCGAGAGCTCAGTTCCGATCTTTAGATGCGTGACGTCACGGACCCCTCGCAAGATGAATGATTTGACAATAATCAGTATTTTCTTTGGTTAAATGTCAACAATGTCACACCACAAAATCACAAATTACCTACCAAAATGCAAAACAAAATCAAAATTTTGCCAGCTTCATCAGTCATCCACATCGTTGGGCGCCATTGTAACTTATTGGATTAGCAATTACTATTTGAAAATCTAAGGCATAAATGAAACCAATGAATCATCACTCAAATTATTAATTTATTGGATTCTATAACATGTATGCTGTTTCTCAAAGAGACTCTTATCATTTCAATCTAATATTACTCAGGTCGTGGTCCAAGGTTCCTTGAAGAGGAATCTCTTGGATGATGAAACTAACGAAATAATCATTTGTAAGAAATAATCTGTGACATGTGACATTTATGTTAAAACACGAGCACTAACCTTGAAAATGAGAATAACCTCGGGAAAGTCGGGCGCCAGGTCTGTCTATTGAACATGACCATTTTATATTAACATCCTAATCTTTACTTCTAAAAGAAACCAGTATCAGGTAAAGGAAAACTATCGCCTCCACGATGTCGGCCGGAGAACCAGAAAAAACAAACTCTTCTTGTCGTAAAATCCGTTGATTGGCCGCTCTTCCGCTCCCCGCCAGGTGTCGCCACCATCTCCAGTGTGAACCGCGCAAGTAACAAACATGTGCTAAGATTCAAATACGAGTCATCATTCAGATTAAATGGGGTAACAAGGTAAAACTGTTACAACCTCTTCTTTTATATTAATTTTTATTTTCCTTGTGGCGACTGGCGACCATTCTTTACAAAATTAATATGAATTCGAATCAATCTACAATCATTTTTCGAACCTGGTTAGATATAAAATTATAAATTAACTTTAATAGATTTCTTGATTATTTTATTCACTACTTAACGCTTCTTTACACATACACCAAGATTTAGTTTTCCTAGAGTCTACAACTTAAAAGTTAAATTTTTGCAGTAATAAATAACTTCAAACTTGAATGGCTTCCTTCTTTTATATTTAACCTTTATCATCACAAAACTAGTTTATATAAATGGATTGTTTTACTAAACACATTTTTTTTAATATATAACAAGGTTAACTAAACATTTAAATAATATTAAGTCTGTTAGAAATTAACTTGAGTTCTCCCGTCCGGAACCCACATTATAATATTTTTGCACAAACCATTGAAAAACACAAAATAAATTCTTACATTTTCTAAATTCTAACAATTATTTTGAACTACAGCCTCTTTTAAGTGATGCAAGTATGCAATTTTCAGACAGAAGGATTTTCAATGACTTGGTATTTCTATATAAAGTAATAAATGATATACATACATCCAGAATTACTTGCATTGATAAGCTTTCTGATTTCACTAGGTAATACTAGAAGTCGGGATTTATTTCAGTGCGGAAATTCTGGGACTAACTACCATATTTATTTATTTATTTATTTATTTATTTATTTATTTATTTATTTATTTATTTATTTATTTATTTATTTATTTATTTATTTATTTATTTATTTATTTATTTATTTATTTATTTATTTATTTATTTATTTATTTATTTATTTATTTATTTATTTATTTATTTATTTATTTATTTATTTATTTATTTATTTATTTATTTATTTATTTATTTATTTATTTATTTATTTATTTATTTATTTATTTATTTATTTATTTATTTATTTATTTATTTATTTATTTATTTATTTATTTATTTATTTATTTATTTATTTATTTATTTATTTATTTATTTATTTATTTATTTATTTATTTATTTATTTATTTATTTATTTATTTATTTATTTATTTATTTATTTATTTATTTATTTATTTATTTATTTATTTATTTATTTATTTATTTATTTATTTATTTATTTATTTATTTATTTATTTATTTATTTATTTATTTATTTATTTATTTATTTATTTATTTATTTATTTATTTATTTATTTATTTATTTATTTATTTATTTATTTATTTATTTATTTATTTATTTATTTATTTATTTATTTATTTATTTATTTATTTATTTATTTATTTATTTATTTATTTATTTATTTATTTATTTATTTATTTATTTATTTATTTATTTATTTATTTATTTATTTATTTATTTATTTATTTATTTATTTATTTATTTATTTATTTATTTATTTGCGGACTTGCGTCCAATTTAAAACAAAGTATCACGAAATTTAGAAAGGAACAATGTAAGTATTCGGATGGTGCATAAAAGCAAAGACAAACAGTGAAAAAAAAGAAAAATAAGTGTCAAGTCACGTCAAGACCTTGCAAAAATTAGGGTGAATATGAAATATCATCATTTGTTTAAAGAGCGACAGAAATCATTTAAGCTAATACCAAAAAAATTAAGGTCTTGACGTGAGTTGACCAGTCTACACATTCTGGACAGTGGTGAGTTATAACCATAGTTAGTAGAGTGCTGATTGAAGAAAAGCAGGTCTTTATTTCTGAGTCTAGGAGGACATAATATATCATATCATATGTTTTCTTCTTCCCCCAGAATACTAATGGAGGGAAATAATTATACCAAGTCTGGTCACATCTTCAATTTATCACCAAATAAGTACAAAATGTTATTACTGAGGCAGTTCAGTTATGTTGAATAAAAACTGTACATTTTCTACTATCCATGTGTAAAGGCCCCTTAAAAGAGGCTAATAAATAAATACGTAATAAAGGGTTAGTTTAACACAAAAATTACAATGTTTTAAAAAGTGTACTTAACAACGTCAACTCGAAAGCGGGAAATTGAGTTAGCATGGAAGGAAGTTAGAGTGTGTTTTTCCTTTCTAATAATTATGTACAGTTTGTCAAATAAGATTAGAAAACATAGGTGGGCGCTACTGTTGTTCAAATGGCAACACTAAAAATATAATCATGGTGATAATCTAAAACTGTGTAACCTACATTTTTATTAAAAATTAAAAAGGTATAAAAGTGAAAAAAAAATATTTTTTTTTCTACTGATCTCAAAATTAGAATTGCGTATGGGTGTATTATTATTATATTTTTGCAATTTTGTATTAACATAATGAAGAATGAACGACTTTGTAATAAAATATAAAGCACATTTCAGAAATTGCTCACTTTTTTGTAATTTTAGCTTCAGTACCTACTAGCATTGTCCAGGCTTTAGATCAAGTCTCTAATTTTAGACCTGAATTTATTTAACTCATTCAGATCTAAAAGTACTGTAACTAAACCCACCATTAATAATTCTTCCTTTCTACCTAGTGTTAAATTCAAATTTATTTTAAATTAAATGAAAGCCAATTACTTTGTAAGACACAATTTAATCAAATATATGTCATTAAGTAGGTAACTTAACAACATTGCTTCATCGATTTTGTTTTTTTAAGAACAAAAAAATGTATTTTCAAATGTGTATACAGTGTTCTTTAAATGTATTTTGAGTGTCATTGTACTTTAAACGAATATTTGACAGCTAAATTGGTGTTGCCAGTCTACAAATTTTGTAGTTCCATTTTTTATATTTTCTACTCTTATTTGACAGACTCTAATGTATAGAGAAATAATTAACAGCTCTATAAAAACACAATTTTTTCTCTCTTGTGGAAATGGGAAAAGCCCGGTACGCCACTGGTTTTGTTGGATTATAAATAGGTTTAAAGCAGCTCGATGATGGAATTATTTAACCTGGATAAATCCTGACCCCTATCGGCTGAAATAACAGCCTCCGGTTAGTCTTAATGGTGGCCCATTGTCTGCCATCATTTCCAAAGCCAATAACCCAGTCTACCGAATAACGCTTCGGGCCTATTGTTTTCATCATCAATGTTAAGCTCATTACATTTTTTTCGTGGAATTTGAAAAAATTATGTTCATACTTAGAAGTTTTTTTAGCTATAACATTGGGTAGTGCAGGGCTGCTATTCTCCAAGCCAGGTCGCTCGCAATCGCCGTCGAACGTATGTACATGTACAGTTGAAGATACATACATAGATGCCAAACGTCAGAATTCATTCCACACAACGACGAGTGGTTTGAACCAGTCGATACTGAGTAGCAAGTGGTGAGTTGTTTGCGTATCTATGCAATTGGCTGTCAAAAACTAGTATTATTATTTTCCCGCGTGAACTTTCGCACCCACAAAGAAATCGTACATTTAAATGAAGTCATAATACATAAGTCATATTACAATGGCTAATTTACCAGCGATGTTCGCTATTGGCCTGTAATGTATCCTGCAGCCTGCTGCAGCCATTTCTAATATTATCAACCATTTGACATTTCAAATTCTTCGAGGCAAAACCGGGGAGCCGGCTAAAGGGCGCGGACTTCGGGTTTTATCTGCGGTTGGGCCGATAGCCATGCACATTGGCATTGTTACTGCCTGGAGGTTTGTGGAATACCTTCTCTGAATATTTTCTTTTCATGCATTTTATTTTCTCTCTGTTATTATTGTAGATACTTTCATTATATTATTTATTTATTACCGTTATTTTTTTGTTATTTCTCTTATTCCAGGCTTCCTCAACCGGGCGCAGCTCTTATTTTTCTTTTTATTTACTAACGCTTTTATCTCTATATATTTTCTCTATAGATTTCAGAAGAATTATTCCACGGGTTGCCACATTTATTATTCTTTTGTATTATGTAAATGTAAGTACTTGCATTCTGCTTTCTAATCCCGTATGCATGAACATGGAGGGTTTAGAGTCGTTCAAATAAATGTAGCTTCGTTCAATAAAATAGAGTTTTGACGTGTGCGGTGAAGGAGCAAACCATAATATGTTTCCTTATAACGCGTTGGGAAAGTGGTGGGGTCCCCTCCAATTTCAAATTCACGCCATAGAAATCTCAAAAATATCAGGAACATAGACAATATACACAGGGCTGCCGATATAATCATCTCAACGACCATTCGACGTTGAAGAATACGTAAAAATGAATCATTCGACAAAGTGAGTCGCGAAGACGAGTAATTTTTACGAGTAACGATTGATCGTTGCTGGGGAATCACAGACCAGGACGCCCTCATTTTATCATAAAATTGACTTTCCCTTTAACGCAGAGTTCGAAGTATATAATATTGTATGTCGCAATATTTATATAATATCTACTTCATGTTGTGAAATATTTCGTAATGAGACGAATGCGTAGAAATCGGTAGCAGAGAAACAAAAATTAAATAACAAATGTACATGTGAAATAAAATGCCCAAGAAATAAGTACAAAAAAAAATCTGAAGAATGTTACAAAAATATATTTGCGTCAGGACATTGCCTTTCAAAATACCATTAGAAATTTATATTTCCAATGAACACCTTTAAACAAATTGAATCAAAGCTCAATTGTAATTTTAATCATTAACAGACAATATTAACCCCCCAGGCCTCAACCATATTTTGTCAGTGTCAAAATATTTCCGCTTTTCAATAAATTCCAAATAAATGGAATATTTCTGAACGTATCCGGAAATCAAAAACTGTTTTCAAAAGCTGAAAAAATATGTTGTTAAATTTTATAATTCCAAATAAAATATATTTTTTAAAATATAAAAATGTTGTTGACAAACATAAAAAAAGTTTTTAAAATGCCTCAGCTTATGTTTTTTCTAAATAAAATTATTTAAAACGAAAAAAATAAATTCAGTAATCATGGTGAAAACAATTTGGTTTGGAAATATGAGCAAAAATTAGGCCTAAAATTTGATTACGAAACATGCACACAAGGCATTGTGTTGTTATTATTAATTCTATGCACCGATCTTTTTATTTGCCAGATACAGAGGCACTATCGAGATAAAATATTGTTTTGATGTACATTACGAACCGATAAGCGAGGCCTGAGCAGTGAGCACATCGGTTCTATTGGTTTATATAGAGTGCACGTAATTATATCTACTATTTTATGACTCTAATACACAACACGCGTAAGTTTATTATCTTCTGCCACTTTTTCATGTTATGAATCTAATACTTAATGACATAGGAATAACAATTTCGAAAAACATGTCATATGTGATCTACAAGCATTTACGACTTAAATATTTTTAAAAAATCGTTGCCGGCAACCCGAGGAATTATTATAAAATATAATTTTGTATTCAAAATGTATACTCACTGGAAGTTGTCGGTTCTAAGATGGGTAGAATGTGTTTGTGTTTATTTTGTAGAGCTTAGAAATAATAGATACACTACTTAATAATAGTGTTTCACGAAAACTCAACAAAGTGGCATTTCAACACCCCTTTGAAAACTCATTAAAGGATTTGAAAAAAAAATAGCCTTTAGCCTTACCTAACGTAACCTAATTAATTTTTTAATTTTCATAATTGTTTAATGACTTTTTAAAGGAGTTGTTGAATTTGTATGTTTCTGAGTTTTCCGGTCACCAAATATTCGAGTATATATATACAAAGCAGTGTCTGTGGCGGGCGGACGATCCACCTGTCTTTGTTTTTATATAAATCTTCAGTTTTATTCACTGCCTACATGATATTTCAATAAATCGAATTTTCGTACTAATGTTGATAATCAAATTCACAACTCAAATAATTTTCTGTTTAAAATATTACGTAACAAACAGGTGGGTACTCTATAGATTGTGCGAAATCTTAACATAGTCAATTCCAATTTGTGTAAATGGCACTTAAATTCACATCCAATTTGAGTTCATTGAAACAGAGTTATGCAGGACTAGGGAATGCAATCTTGACTCAAGATCGTAAATTCGAGATCTCGCGAAATTATAAATTCCAATCTCGCGAGATCTCGGAATTTTCGGGATCTCGTTAATTAAAAAAATATATTATTTGAAAGAAAACATAAACCTTTATTCTTTAACATTAGTTACTAAATAATTAACAGTTTTTTTTATTTAAATAATCAAAAGAAAAAATATAGCTTAAGGAGATCAGAAAGTAATTACGGGTGATTTTGGAAGTAACTTCTTTAAAAACAAAGTGTATTAAGGGTGCTATTGCTAAATGGCATCTAATGTCCGTTATTATGCAAGTATCCCTTTCTCATTCATTCGATACAGTTTTATATTATCTGTCCCGCTCGTCATCCGTCGCTAATATTCGTAAATAGTCGGGATAGTTTTCTATCTTCGATCGACACTCCCGCCCGACCGTCAGTCAGCCAGTGCACCACTTGCGCTCCGGCCCACGAGTGGACGTGTGTAGCATCGCTGACTACTGCCGCCCAATCCCGTCGATCTCGAATGCGATCTCGCGAGGACCCTATGCAGGACACACGCGCAATCGAAATTAGTAATATTGATTTTAACAATTACACAAAGTTGACTGAAAATACTGAGGTTACAAGACCTCTAAACTCAAAATATCATTGTGAAAATTTATAAGCCTGTAAGATGGTGAGGTAAGGAATGAAGTTAGTTAGGACAAGAGAGAGCGCAATGTTTCTTGCGCCCTCTAACAGGGGTCGCGTCTGCGGTCGGCTTATCTCCCCTAAATAATGAACGGATTAGCGTTTGGCGCATTTTTTTATTTGATTTTTCCTCATTAAAAATAAACAGGTTTCGGTAGACTACTAAATAATGTTTTTCGTTAATAATACGTTTCGAAGACAAGCTTTTGAAGTACAATTTACTCTATGTAATCTATTAATAATTTTCCTGTGTGATGTGTATTATTTTGAAATGAAAGGTGCCTTTTGGAATTGAAACGTTGTTTGAAACATTGTTTGAAATGTCTTTTACTATATTTAGAACTCGAATTTGAATTACCAAAGCTGCGTAACCTTCCTCCAGAACTCTACACCGTATAGTTTCAAACATAGTACCAATAGCTATAGGCTTTATATGTATTCATATTATAAATCTACCATGCCATTGGGGGTAAAGTACCTCCGGGCAATTTTTAATTTTTGTAACAACATAGCTCCGCGAAAATCAACCAAACAGTTTAATTATAATTAGGAAAAGAAACCTTCGAAGGCTTTCCCGGTATAAAATATTGTTATTACATTATAGAAACAAAAAAAATCGTGAAAATTTTGTGTTCGCTGAATTCAGTGGTAAGAACCCATAGTTGTGGATTTATCGTGGCCACCGAACACTAATTAATAATGTTACCCGACAATTCCAGAGAGATTATAGTGCTTAATATGCGCTCTTTTGATCACAGATCACGTATTACGAATCACGGATCACAGATCACCGATCGCTGATTACCTATCACCGTTCACCTATCATCGATCACCGTTCACCGATCACTTATCACCGATCACCGATCACTTATCACCGATCACCGATACCGATCACCGATCACCGATCATCGATCACCGATCACCGATCACCGATCACTGATCACCGATCACCGATCACCGATCACCGATCACCGATCACCGATCACATATCACCGAACACCGATCACCGATCACCGATCTCCGATCACCGTTACCGGTTAAAATTTCCTTCTTAGCCCATGTCATCTATGAAGATGCTGTGTGGGAGATCTTTTTGAGGAAATGAAAAATATGAAGTTCTGCGAAGGATTTAGAGACTTTTTTCTTTTTTTTTAAAAAAGAAAGACAAACATTCCCGGGTTACGAATAACCCAACAATGTTTGAAAACCTCCTACTACCACCACAGAAAGCCGAAAATGTTGCTTGTGTTGTGATGGAGGACTTAGCCAGCCGAGGAATCGAACACGCGACGCTCGGGTGGGACCCAAGCGCTATGCCCACTCAACCACTGACCAGTCCATGAATCCATTCCTCCCACTGCGGTGTAAGGCGATGGGTCGTGAAAGTCCGGCTGTAGAAGTCAAAGTTCCTCTCCCGATCCTGTCCGCGATGCACTTGGACAGACATAACCGCCACGATTAGATGAACATCGCCCCACGAACCCAGCTAAATCACCTAACGTAGTCACTACTATACAATAAATATTCCCTGGCGGCGGTACCCATACCCGACTCCCAAATTGATTCGCTTTAACGCACCTTCCAAATAAATACAAAAAAACGTGTGCCGAAGTAAATAAAAAAATAAACATAATTCCCCGCGATAATCTCCATCCTCTTTTGAAGTAAAATCCTCACAAAAATGTTTTTAAAGTGGTCACAGGGGAAGTTGTTAAATAACAATTATGCCTCTGTTAAGCTTCTCTGAGCCTTATCTCGGTGTATTTATTAGCATATCTGTAACAGAGTGACGAAATTTAACCACCACCGCCCATAATGACCGGGGTCAGAGGAGGCAATTACTGATTTTCAATAGTGGTTGGCTCACAAATTATAAAATTAACATACTTAATCAAAAATTTATGTTATTTCAAGTAATGATTTTTTATTTTTTTGTTTATTTAACACACAGGGGGTTTTTATATGTTGGTAGTGCAATTTTAACATGACAGATAATTTTGAAACTTGAGAAAGAAATAATAAAAATAAAATTGCATTAGATAAAAAATACACACACGTCATAAAAATATAAGAAAAAATATTAAAAAAATCTTTAAGAAAATTAAAAAATACAGCGGATTAGATGGGTTTATAAAAACACAAGATGTGTTTAGATTCAGTGTTGTGGTTACGCCCGTACACATACCTACACATACACACACCTACAGCACTCATACATACTGTCACTGCTTGGAATTGGTATAAATTATTGTTGCAAGTCCTTTGTCCTACCTATTCCCAATTGCTCCCCCCGTCAATTTTACCCACAATCTTAATCAGTCTGCAATAAACTCCCGCTGCATATAGCCATCACTGTGCTCTGCTCACGAAAGTCTGCAATATAACTCCCGCCGCGAAACAACAACTGTGCTTCGCCATCGGTCAATCCGCTATTAAAAATAACTGCTCCGTGCACTATAAAAATAACGAACATTTACGCCTATTGTGATCGTGCCTCTTGGATGGAAGCGAATGCAGCATTGCTAGCATACAAGATCCTTATCCTTTTTCCGGTGAGTCATTCCTTCTATGCAACATTTAATTTTACTATTGCAAGCAGTGATTAGTAACACAAAATTCAAGGTCCTTCGCCAGTCATTTTACAAAAACACAAAACCACTCTCACAACATAAATAACCATACAATAAATATTTAACATGATCCACAAAACTCACCAAGTTGATATTAAATATGGCAACATCACCTAAGTATTAATTTCCTATAGTGTCAAATTGTTGTATCAGAGAGTGGGCATGTGGGCAATGTAGTTATGCTTATGAATGCTGGAGTAGAATAGTATATTCTGTCGTGTTGTTACTGTGGGTAAGTTTATGAGTTGCGGGAGTTCATTTTACTTCATATTGCATTTGGAGTTCATTTTACTTCATATTGCATTTGGAGTTGCATTTTACTGAGTATTATTTATTTATTTTATTTTAGAGAAATCCAGCAGTTTGCAGTGAGATTAATTTAAGCAGATGTAAATCACCTAACGGAGACTCTTATTTTAGATTTCATCATTATAATATATTTTCTTTCGTATGGTGGCATTTGAGAATTAAGATATATACAGGGTGTCCGGGGGTAAAGTGCATTAACTTCGGAAGATGATTTTACATAATATTACGAGTAAAAAAAAAAAAAAAATTTACGAAATTCCAACTTTTGATATTTTGTGTTTGTTAAAATTTGTTTTTTGGTTCAGAAATGTAGTTTAGTAGTGTTTAGCGTATATATTGTACTCCAAGACTGTTGAATATTTGATCTGTATCAGTCGGTCCGTGTTTTTTTAGTATAACCTTACAATTTAGGAGGCGGGAATGGGAACCGCCGCCCCGGGAACCTTTATTGGATAACCAACACATCTGCCATCGGTCACCTAAAGTGGTTCGCTTAGTTTGGTGATTTTGCAGGGGTGCCCGGGTTCATGGGGTGAGGTTTGTCTAGGTCTTGGAGGCGGATGACCAGGACATACTGAACCCCAGATTCCTACCCACCCCTTAAACCCTTTTCCTTTACAGAACTCTCCTCTCCCTATTTCCTTAAAAAAAACGCTCCACATGCATCCCCAAAGATGACAAAGGCCCCGAGGGAAATTATTTTCCTCAGGCCCTCCTGTATGTACATATAAAAAAAAAACATTTCCACATAATATAGTTTTGAAAAACAACAGCAGACGGTAGATGTCATCGTAGATACATGTGCTCTATTTTTTTATTCCTAATTTTTTGTATATTTTGACTTTTATTATTTGTCTTACGTTTTTCCTCTTTTTTAATGTACTATATTCTTAAAAAAAGATTGTTACACGGTATATAGATAATGAAACATTTTTTAAAAATGTTAAGCTCTTCGTATATTTTTGAATCTTCTTAAGATGCAAAATGAAATGTAAAAAATGTTTATTCGCGCATTATTATATGGGATTGGTTGGGTATTGCATTCGCAGACTTGGTGGGTAGCATACTCTTATGTCAAAATCCTGAAGTTATCCCACCTACCTAATCTTTTCTTCCAAAATGTCACCATGAAAAATTGTTGCAAGAAAATGTACTCGACTTTGGAGAGGTGACAGTGTGCTTTGCTGTTCAGTGCAAATTAACATCTCAGACCGGGCGCATGTATCGTAAACTCTTGCTATAAGAATATTACGATTTTTAAATTTAAACATTGTGAAGTGTACACCATAAACTGGAGTTCAACGAGGCCCCATCTGCAACGGTGAGTCCTATTTTCCTTTTTTCAATCTGGGCTTATCTAATTTTCCAAAAGCACAGATCTGAACTATCGACTGACTATCCATCAGGTTTTGCGAACGTATTTAATCGTCCCATATAACTTAGCGATCACGTAGTTTCGGTACTAGTCCTTCGAGGGTTGCATAGGCTTTGCTCTGCAGCACTTAACGCCAATTTACAGTGGAGTCGCAGTTTGGCGACACCAATGTTCACCATCTTAAATTGTACGAAAATCGGTACATAAAAGAAACATCCCTTATTTTCATCCCGAATCCGTATGAACGTTCCATATGGACGGAAAAAACATCGTATAAACAGACCATTACCATCGTTCTATGTTCATTACCCCTTTTAAACAGTTTACTCTTTCTTTTCTACGAAAAATGCATTTCCTTTCACTGCAATTTTATTTACATTTTCGTGTTATTTTTCTACGAGGTTTTTCGCTTTGCGGCGTTTATTATAACGCTACTGCGCTGCGCTTTGTTGCACAATGTTGTGCTTACCGAGTTATTCCTTTGTACGTTGTACGCATTCTTTCCTTTGAGGTTACATCGGGCCTTTGACACCGTGAGTTATGAAATACTGATTAAAAAATAGAAAAAACATGTATAATCGGTTCAGCTATCAAACTAATTAAATCATACCTGTCCAACAGATAATAATATGTTAACATAGGAGATAAAAACGCGAGAGTATAAACTGTGGAGTTCCACAAGGATCCATACTGGGGCCACTTTTATTTCAAATATACATAAATGACATATGTCAGTTAAAACTACAATGTAAAATCTTCTTATACGCAGATGACACGGCAATATTTTACTTCGGCAAAAACTTAGTAATTCTATTAGAACAATTTAAACTTAAATTGTTAGAACAAAATTTAAAAAAAATACTACTATACTCTGTTCTTAAGTTAAGAAAGCGAAATATTATATTTCTTTTAACTTAATAAAAAAAAAAAATGGTAGGCAGTGAAAGACTTCAAGTAGGCGGTGAAGGACTGTAAAGGGGTCATAAGAATTTAAAAGCATACATTTTCCTGGTGAATTCAAATAAGGCGTAGGTACAATCTTGCACATATACTGTTCAATTTGTGATTAGGTGTTATTCAAAGATTAGTAGATTTTTTCGATTTGATAATACTTTTCCTAACATCCTTAATGTGATGTACAAATAACTTTAGAAAAGAGTTTTTTTGAGTGATACTTCTATAGCACGACAATGACGATTAGTGCACCTGCGACGCGTCACCTGCGCTCATCGGCCGCTTTGATAATGATGTCACTTTTAAAGGCTCCTATTGATTGGGATATGAAACGGAAATTACCCTTGGTCTGCGCTCATTGGTCGCTTTGATTATGACCTCGCTTTTCAAGTATTGGTTGAGATTGTTTTGCTAAAATTTCGCTTTTACCGTGTGTAAACTGCACTCAATTTTTTTTTTTTGAAAGACATCATTCCCGTTGAGTCAATGTGGTTTTTCCAAATAAGAAGGACTAAACTAATAAGATCGAACCAGCAACGCTTGTGTCGGAACCCATAAATACTACGTTACCAAACGGTTGGTCGTGATACTGCAAAACGCGTCGTGGTAAGCTCCCCCCTTGCAATCATCAGATAACGACCGGTCAGTCGCTGAATTTGCATCGCGTTTGGGTCCCACCCAGGCGTCGCGTGTTCGATTCCTCGGCTGGCTATGTCCTACATCACGACACAAGCAACATTTTCCGCTTACTATTGTGGTAGTAGGAGATTTTCCAATATTGTTATGTTATTTGTGACCCGGGAAGTTTATTTTTCTTTTTTATTAAAAAAATCATAGTGTGCAATTCACACGCAGTGGAAATGAAACTAGAAAATCGCTGTCTGTTAATTTTAAAGTGATTTGAAAATTGATATTGATTTACAAAAATAAAAATGTTTATCTTTTATGGATTTCGTAGGATTCGAACGTCCGTTCGCTAAATTTCTCTGGCCGCTGAGATTTGCGACGCACTATACCGCTGCGCTACGGGACGCTCGCGGCGAGGCTCATATTTACCGATTATATTAGAACCGATGACCCGTCAAATAATAAATTTTACTCAACCATTTCCGTTTCATCCTAATTTCAAATCACTAACGGGGCTAAAGAAGTTTCACTTAAAAAAAATTTATAGCATTCACTTTTTAAAAAATTTGCCTATGGCGCTTTTCCCTCAGCACTGTCATACTTTGTCGATGTGTAATTTATAATTTAATATGTCACAAGCCGTATACGGAAACTGGCATACAATAGATACAATAGATCATTGCGAAATATACTAAAAAAAATACACTGAAAACGGTATACTTTTCCCTGTGTCAATCAATTTTATCGTACGGTATAATTGTCTGGGGAGGATGCTCTAAAACTGTATTAGATCCACTAATAAAAGCCCAAAAATTGATAATACGGACTATTTACAAAGTACATTATATACACCCCACGAAAGACCTATTTAAAGACTTCAAAGTTCTTAATATAAAATCCATATACGTAAAAAATATTAACTCTTATTTTAAATTCAAATTTACTAAAAAAAATTATAGATTCAAAATATAACACAAGATATTCCAACCAATCCAATTATATTATTCCAACAACAAAAATTTCAATGGCACAGTCCCTGTTTAACTTTCTTGCACCTAAAATTTTTAATAACTTATCCATTGAAATAAAGTCTAAAGCCAAATATCTCACTTTCAGAAAGGCGCTTGCTGACCTTCTGATGAGTGACTATGACAGTGTTTTCAACTTGTTTCACATACTTAGATAGTGGTATAAATGTGTTGTTTATTCTTTATTCTTCTTTATTCGTTTTTATTTTATTTAAAACCGAGACGTGCAAACATAGCATGGTATATTATAACTTTATAACACAGGAGTATGTATGTATAAATATCATGCAGCATTATCCAGCCTCATTTAGATGTTCTTGTTTTTGCCACTATTTGCTGACGGTTTGTTTCTGCCATCAAACTTAAGTGTGTATGTGTATGTAGGTATATGTATGTATATGTGTATATATATGTATGTATGTGTGCATGTGTGTATGTATGTGTATTTATGTACATACATATCAGCTACCTTACTTATTTGTGTTTATTTTCCAGGCAACTTTGGCAATTTGTGAGTGATTGGAAACATTTCTACCAATTTTCTAATTTTTTCTTATATAATTTTACTTAAATATGTTTACCTACACTTACTAGACTTCATATCAATATAACTATCTTCCATTGGTCACCATGATGTCCATGATACAGGCAGCTGCCTAGTATGGTGACCTAATGTATCTTCTCAAGTAAATGTATTAATCATGTAACATGTACTTATAAATAAAATAAATAAAAAAAATATTTCAGTGTAATTTAAATTGTAATTTACTATTTCACAAATAATGTACACTTTATTAAAATATAAAAAAAATTATAAATTTTCGCCATGTTATTGTATTTATAGATTTAAATTAATTTGACAATGTTCTGATTTGGGGCAGCCCACCTGATAACGTAATCTCTTGCCCACGCGTGATGGTGAAAAATCGAAACTATTAATTTGATATCACATGTCGGCAGAGTCAATATAATTAATTGAAGTGAGCGGTGGCGAGATTAAGTTTGCCGGTGAAGCCTATTCTGCGCCACTTCAGGGAATCGATAAAACTCTTTTCTCTTTTATTGGATCGAGATTGTGTTATTATTGTTAGGACAATATATGCAATTTTTATTATTATACTAGAGAGTTCCCGGAATGCGTTACAACGCCATTTAAATAAATAGATTCATTTTTTCCCCACCTTCTCCTCATCCTCCTTTCCTCCTTACTACTAAACAATATGAAATAAACTCATTTTTCGAACAACTCGTGCGCCACCTATTGTAAAATTTGTATACAAATTTCAAAACGAAAGAACTCCCCAGTTTATATACAAACCTTCGCAGACGTGCACATAACAACACACCAAACTTTCATCGCAATCGGATGAATAATGAATAGCATATGAAATAATTTCATAACGCCAGAGCTCACTATTATTTATAGAAACCATCGCGGGCACACGCCCAACATATCACCAAAGTTTCATCGCAATCGGATGAAGAGTATAGGAAATAATTTCATAACGCCAGAGCTCACTATTATTTATAGAAACCATCGCGGGCAAGCGCTCAACATATCACCAAAGTTTCATCGCAATAGGTTGAATAATTCAGGAACGTATAAGGGACAATGAAAAATACATTCATTTTTATATATTAAGATTTTCAAACTATGTCGTTAATTTTTTTATATTTTTTTGCGTGCAGTTAATACACTAAACTACAAATCAGGATATCACGGGTTTAAATCCCGTCAATTTTATGTAAATGATGCGAGTTGTTTCATTTTAAATTCATTTAAAAGGAGATATTAGAGTATATTTGCACGATTTAGAGTGGTATTTTTTTTAGGAGGCCCAGAGGAAAATAATTACCCTCAGGGCCTATGTCATCTTTGGGTATGCTGTGTGGAGAGTTTTTTAAGGAAAGAAAGGAGAGGATAGTTCTGGGAAGGAATAGGGTTTAAGGGGTGGGTAGGAATCTGGGGTTCAGTGCGTCATGGTCATTCGCCTCCAAGACCTAGACAAACTTCACCATATGAACCCGGGCACACCTGCTAAATCACCAAACCTAGCGAACCACTTGGGGTGATCAATGGCAGAGGTGTTGGTTATCCAATAAAGGTTCCCGGGGCGGCGGTACCCATTCCCGCCTCCCAAATTGTATCGTCATGTTGAAAAACCGCCATTTAAAATCGAAATGTTCGCTTGAAATGGGCTTCCTATCGTGTTCAGTAACTAGATCTGAATAGCCGGGAATCTACTGTCTATTATTGCGCTTCCCCATCTCCTTCCTATTCCATTCGCTCACCCCAATTGGACTCCATAGCCCACTGTTCCACAGGCCATTTGAGAGGCGGGTATGTGTACCGCCGCCGTGGGAACCATTTATTGGATAACCAACACCTCTGCCATAGGTCAACCCAAGTTGTTCGCTACCTTTGGCGACGTGCCTGGGTTCATGGGATGAGGTTTGTTGTCTTGTTGGGATCTTGGCAGTGGATGCGTCTGCCCACAAACTGCATGGCAGGCCGGATCAATATAGACTCTTTGAGGGATACGTGTTGACCTCTCCAGCAGAACTCACTCGGAACATCGTTCTGCACCGCAGTGGGAGGGATAGATATATGCGTCCGTCACTCCTGGACACACTGACCCCCAGATTTCTATCCACCCTTCATAGAAATTCATCTTCTTCCTTTCCTAAAAAGACCCTCCACCCAGCATTCCCAAAAAGACATAAGCCCTGAGGGAAATTTTTCTCAGGGTCTCCTGAGTGGAGCTAATGTAAAAAAATGCTCCGTGGAGTCAGAAGCAATTGCGACTCTGGGGCAGTAACAAAGATATTCAAATACAAAAGAGATACGCTATGGTGTCCGCGCAACTGTCGGCGGACTACGCCCTAATTAGAGTAGTTTGCGTACGAAAATAATTTGTTCATTTCATTGATTTTTTGAAGATGCATTAGTATTGGTTAACAATATAGTTTGAATACGGAAAGAATTCGTTCATTTAGTTTAACGTTCGTTTGGTTTATTTGTTAATTATTCATTCATTTAGTTTATTTGTTAATCGTTAAACAATATCGGCGACACCCGAAAGCGCAGTTCCACCTGGTAAAAACTGCAGATAGCACATCTACTTATATTTCAATATCTTTGGGCAGTAATCACATTTAAAAAACTATACCTACATGACGAAAGAAATAATGTTTGCTCTTCACGAAGAAAATCGTTAATATTTGCACTGAATTTGAACCCTTCAGATGTCACTCTAGAGCTAATACCAAGAAATATATCAAAATTAAAAAAATATTTCCCTCGTTCTTCACGTATACTCCCCATAGAACAACCCAAGCACTAAAGTATTTCATCCACAGGTGTGCGCTACCTTTAAACGTACCGGCAGCCAGTTTGACATTTACAAAAAGGGATTTGCGCTACCCCCTTCATCCTTTAATCCCCGGGTACTTTGCCTAAAACAAAACCCGTTTGTTTCACTTAGGGTTGCCAGGGGGTAGGCGGTTGCAGAACCCACCCATTATAGTTCGCGGGGAAGCTCTAACGGTAATATCGCATCAACTAAATGGCAAAGTTGGGGGTCTGATGTCAGAATGGAGCAAATCCAAATAAATAATTATTCAAACAATTAAGTAATTATTTTATTTGGGTTTGTTTGTCCCCTATGGGAATACATCATACTCATTTGAGGCTGATAGGAGAGGGAAAGCAGATAACGAAAAGCAAGGGGTTGGTTTCTTGTTGGAAATAAGTTTTTTAAAGGAGTGTAAATATAATAAATTACCATTAATTAAATGGTAGAAGAAGTCGGGGATAAGCGAGGTAGACTCGTTAATTTTTAAGTGAATGAAATAGTCGGTTAAGAGTAAATATCCTGCCCTCATTACAAAAATTATACCTTCGATTTTCAATATGAATATTTGGGGGTTATGTGGCATTGTGTAAGTGTGTAGATGGCAAAGCGAATAAGTAAGACGATTCAATACTTACAAGTTTATTAACACTATTTACAGCGCTCTTGAGGCGATTTTTCGCAAAAACAGCGCTATATAAGTTGTCCAGCGCTATGTATTACAGACACATAAATCTCCAATTTAAATATATGCAATAATAAAGTAATGTGAAGGGCGAACAAATATTAAAGACCAGCGACTCCTGACCGAGAGTTAAAGCAGAATGAATCGTTAGTTTTTGATGCAAGTGAGGCCAGTTGCTGGAGGAAAGGTCTGCATCCAATTGGTGCCTGAGGGACCAATCGGGTGGCCGGACGATGCAAATCCGTGTCCTTTGTTCGTCCTCCACAAATACATATAAAATGCTTAGTTGGAGAGCCATTATACCTATATTTAACTTTACCGCTCCAACCCAGCCAACTACCGCCCCATAGCGATCACATTTGTTCTATCCAAAGTGATGGAATGTATGATCAACGACAAACTGCTCACATACCTCGAAAATAACGAAATAATTAACGACCGTCAATACGGATTCCGGTGGAACCGCTCGTGCGGCGATCTTCTCGCGTATGTGAAGCTTGTTTGGGGGCGGCGCGCGGCGTCTGGAATGTTTTGGTGAGACCCAAACGGTTGCACTGGACATTTCCAAGGCCTTTGACCGGGTTTGGCACCGAGGACTTATCAACTACAGACGCAGCAACTACGTTTACAGCGCTCTTGAGGCGATTTTTCGCAAAAACAGCGCTATATAAGTTGTCCAAATTTATTATTATAACTAACTGCCATCATACGGACTTTCCGCATCCTTATGTAGAGGAGAGGTCGATTCAGGCGGTTGCTTATGGTTTCACCTCTTACTCGCATTCGATAAATACTGGCGTCCCACAGTGATCGGTTCTGTCTCCGACCTTATTTTTGTTGCACAACAATGACCTCTTAGCACATAATGAGTACAACCCATGATAGCCTTTTTTTGATGAGCCCCGAAAGGGCGCATAAACTTTGGGACTTTGAAAGACTTGGAGCAAAGAATGGACGGTTATCTCTAAAAGTGTTTTCTCTTGGGGTAAGAATAACTCATCGAATTTAATATTTCAAAGACCCAATCGTGTCTGATTACGTCTAAAAGGGATCGAAATGAAAATCTAGTCTCCTTCGGAAGCAATCTTCCGAACAGGCCCTCCAGTATAATCCATGCTTGGTGTAACTCTCAATGACCAGCTCAGGTACGGGGGCTCCATCGAAGCCAGAGTTAAGCCTCTCGGAACCTGAACCTGAATTCTTTCTGCCTGCCTCTTCGTAAAGATGACATCGTTGATAGTAACTATCAAAACGCAAAATAACTCAATATTTAACGCCGTGAACTCAATATTTAATTATTCAATATATTGCCATTTTTTCAATTCTAATTTCAGTTATATTCATCAAAATGGGCTTATTAGTCTCATAAACGTAGGATTCAAGGTTCTAATCATCGTGTTTATATAAGAAAACTTCATTGAAATGAGCACAGATTTGAATTAGTATTGAGGGTGAATTGACTTACTTTAACGGCTTTTCTTTTGCTCGTTTCCAATTTTCGAAGTTGGTTACGCGCTTACAATCATTAGTGATCTCCAATTTATCATATTTTGGTGAATTTGGTGCTGGAAAACTTCAATAAACCTCAAATTTCAGCCTAAAACTGTTAACCCACGATCACATTCGGCGGTTGGTGCTTGACTGTCAAAATAACAGCCGCCATGACACTTTCTGTAACGTTTTTGTTGGTTTTTGTATTGAATGTCCGAGTTTGTTGCAAACATGAGTTGTAAGTGTCCGCTTTTGAAACAAAGTGCAAACTTTAACATGCGATTTCTTGAATTAATTGTCCGTTTTCGATAGATTCTCTGTTATTCAGTTAGAGAATCAGACGTACTACCATAATCAATCAAAATATGCATTTTAGAAAAAGTGGTGTATGTCCCACTTTGATACTAAGCTCCTCAAGGTTAGATATCACATTCTTCCCCAAATTTAGGCACCATAGTCGAAACTGACTCCAAGCGTTGAAATAACACATAAAAAAATCTATTCAACAAATGTTTAATAAAAAAAGGGTCATCCTTAACAATTTTAGTACTACACTGTACAGCATGGGTCCAATAATGAAAGCCGTGTATTGTATATATTTCGTACATCATTCCCTGAAATTAGCCCACAGTCAGCCAGCGAACATATTTCTTATTAAATAAACCGAACCTTGTTTGTCATACAAATGAAAATTGTCGGGCCATATAATATGAACACACATTTGTTTGAAGCATTCACTCGTTAGCCAGACACGGTTCCTCAGATCAAACATTGTTTTATACGAGTCCTGTTTATAGGGGACAAACAAAGCGTACAGCATAATATCATGATAAAACTACGCTATGTAATGTTATTATGTGGTGTAATATGCGTCCCTGTTACGCTCATTAATACAAGTTACAGGCGAAAGAGAAGAATAATAAATCAGGACTTTGCTATAAAAATGTTATTAATAATAAAACATTAATTAAATGTTTTTATTTTATTTTTGTTTTGTGTCTCATGTGTACCTAATCTCTGTAATGAAATAATGACATCCTGAATATGGTATTTTCACACTGTGTGTTTTACTCTTGATAAAAATTAATGAAAAAAAATTACGAGAGCCAAGGTATTTTTATTTGTCGAATGATTTTTCTATAACGATTTTAAATGTGCAATTATTGATTTGCTGCCAAAACGAAGTGTTTTTGTTCGTGATTTGGCGTCAATGACGTCACACAACAACTTCGGTGACGGCCGTCGTACCAACCAGTAGCCTTTTCTACGTCGTAATGACGTTGTTGCCAGTTGGATCCTTTCAGAATGTGCGGTTATAGATCGTTTTTAAATCAATAAATTTTAATGAAAATGTTAAAATTACACAGTACAATTATCAAAATCAGAAAAATAAACTTTTAATTTTTCGCACGTTTTCAACGGTATTTACATTTAGTGACAATACTTCATTGGGGTACATATGTTTTGAGTCTGAAGATAGTGTGAGAGGAATAAGATGAAGAAAATGGTCGTTGGGAAGAACCTGACAATTCAGATCTAGTCAATTAACGCGGCTGAAGACAATCCAAAAAACGTTTACCACAATTATTTTTTTTGTATTAATTTTTACACACGCTTTACATATTCTATCAAATTTATTTACGCGGGTGTTGTACCCGCGACTTCTCGATCTGTAGGTAGTTGATGATCTTAACTACTCAGCTACGGAGGTCGCCAAATATGCTTAAAACAACCATAAAGCACTTAGTTGCTAAAACCAGTGTTTCCGTAAAACCCCCTTTTTCGAGATTATTGCAATGCTTACGAGAACACGAAATAAAATAGTTGAATGAGGTTGTATTTTTCAATGTGTATGAATATTAGAAATTAGGTGTGCCTGACAGCTGTTTCGCCTCCGAAGGCACAATTTAGTTTATCAATAGGGCGATTCACATGTGGTTAGCAATTGAAACTATCTTCCTGAATAATTTTATTTCATTCCTCAGGCTCAATTTTTCTACTCATGTTTTCATGAAACTCGACTCCGAACCCATTTCATGTTCTAAAAATACATCGCATTATCTGAACCACAAAGAGATTTCGTCCCGTGTCAAGAAGACGTGAACGAACTGTCAAACCGTAATAGAAATATTCCATCAATGGGAATCATCGGTTTGTTATTAGCAAGGTGATACCGACACTTTAATAAAAACCGAATTGGACCCACAGCCATACACTACATCCTTTTATTGTTAAAAACAATGAGTAGTCAGCAAAACAAAGGGTCGTTCCTCAGTGACGTTTGGCAAAGTTATCTCTGTCGGACGTACAACAGACCCAATCGTTTTTGTATTGTTAATTATTATCTAATTTCTCCACAAACCCACATATAAAGCTCATTTTTTCTTTTGATGAAAATATATGAGTGATGTTCACAAAGTAATTGTACTAGATTTTTAGATTTTTTAGAAATATTGTGTTTGAAAAAAAATACAGGAAATTGTTGATACATATGTTGACTTTATTTCCACAAAATCACGATCCCGTACAATGCATGTGGTGAGCCATGGCACAAGCTTCTTTTTGCGCTCCTCAAAGAGCTCTCCCGCCAGCTCCTTCGCCCACTTCAGAACCTCTTTCTGCACCTGCTCGTCGGATGACAATTTAATTCCATCCACATGTGCCTTCAGGGGGGTGAAAAGATGATATCAGAAGACAACAAGTCAGGGTAATACGGCGGGGGAGGGGTGATTAAAAAAATCTCAACCAAATGATTCCAAGAGCGTATTGGTGGCTAAGTCAGTGTGAGGATGGACGTTTTCGTGAAACAAGCACACTTCTCCGGTCAGCATTCCCCTAATTTTATTTTGTATCACAATATCGTTGTGCATAATGGTCTCCCCCGGGGGCAAAAATTCGACCAAAATGATGCCTTTTCGGTCTCAAAATACTGAGGCCAAGATTTATTTGCGCGAGATTGTGATTTTGATTTTTTTGACAGATGGGGAATTGTTGTGAAGGCACTTTGACTACTGTCTTTTTTGAAGATTTTTTTTTTGGTTTGGTGTAGACAAAAAAAAATTCAAATAAAAAAAGGCATCTAAAAAGTCACGTAAGACCAAAATTTCACTTACATTTTTTTACTCCAAATACTAACCTTTATCAAAGTTGGAAAGGAAAAATAGCTAAAGCGCCGTACAGCTATATGGTGCTTTGCCATTTTTACTTTTCAGGGTCGATATGTATAAGGAAAAATATTTCTTGTACAGTGGAACCCCATTGAAATTTTGAAAAAGGGCCACTTGAAGCTCCTATAAATACAGTACCAAATTTTGTAACTATATTTCAAAATCTTTATAATACATTTTTATGTGAGTACCGTACAAGAGTGCCAACTGTCTAGAAACAAATGAGACGATGACATCCCCAATTTCGGTAGTAAGGGTTGTGAGACTGAAGGTATTGAAATTAGTGGTGATGGGAAGGAGATGGGAAGGATGTGGGAGAAGGAAGGAGGGGAAGCATTTAACTATTCAGGTCTGGTCACCAAGCACGACAAAAGCCATTTCGGGCAAAGTTTAGACTCTGAATAGTGTTTTTTTTTTTATTAAAACGTGGAAAATATTGAACCATTTCTAAAATAAGCATTTTTTAATATAAAACATACAATATATAAAGGATACAATTTATGTATCCTTTTGTGAATAAAAAAAAAAAATAACTGTGCCGATTTTCACGAAATTCATGAAGTGCCCATATCTTGTGAACGGGAGACATTTTCATAGTTTTGTTGAGATATTCTGGTACGTCATGAGTTAGCCTCTGATAACGTTGACTTTTAGGATACCTGTATATTATTTTTAATGTATAAACTGTGGAATAACTCAAATTAATCCAATAAAATTAAGTTTCGCACGGGATCTGCAGGCCGTCAGATTTTATGAAATAATAAACTTTGACATCTCCACTTCTAAACCGCGAACTTCCCTTTTATAAATACAAAGAACAAACAATCTGTTTGGATCCCGGAGAACTTTTGCGCAGTCCTCAATCATTACTCCACATTGCTCTCGTGAAATCTTAATTTCAGCATTTTCTCTTGGTGATTTATCAATGTAGCCAGCGGCGATGTTCTATTTTCCCAGTTTTCTGGGAAATTTTCCCCGCATAGTGGGTTATTTTACATTTATACACACTTTCAAATTACCCCGTTGGTTTTTAAACGTGCTTCTAAACGCTCGGGGCATTTTCCAGTAAACACTTTGCAGGATGATAATATTTAACCGTGTCGTTATTAATTATAATTTCATTTTACCTTGAAATCAGAAAAGTTAAATGTATTCCAACGTAATGTGCACGATATTTTTTTTGTTTTCTCAACATATTATCCCAAAAATAAGAAGAAAAATTATTGGATAATTTTTATGGCACCATTTTCATGAGAAAATCACTTCCAAAAAGAAGAAAGAGAGATATTTAAAAACGAATGTTAGAGAGAGCGCACTTATATTAAAAACAATAATATTTAAGCGAAAATTGTGAAATGTTGAATAAAACCCGACTCATTTAAAATAGAGCAAAAATCTCATGGGTGATATCTAAAATAGCATTTAATGAAACAACTTTACAACTTGTAAAATAACTGAAAAAAAGTGTTTTTCATAATTTTCGGAGCATACTTTGCTATTTTCAGAGCTTTACAATTTAAAGTGTTCATAGAAAATTTGTAATAAATCGTAAATGTTACTTTATACCTAATTTTAGCTATTCTAAGAATCTTTTGGATTTTTTTTTTTTTTTTTTTTATTATAAAGAAAAAAGTTATACAATATTACAGGAAATCAAATAAAATAAAATATTACAGAAAAAAGAAAAGTCCCAATAAACTACTTTTAAGTAGTTTGTCAATGGGTACTTTTAATTTGAAGTTTTTAAAACATAAAACTTATTATGCAGTTAAACATTTTTTTTGTGTTACTACAAAAATGTTAATACAAACAATTTCTTTCAGCGAGCCAATTTTTCAATATGATATTTGTTTTTGCATTATTTGTACATTTTTTAATTTTAGCAGGTAACATATTTAAGCATGTAGGTATCATGTAGTCCAGCGTTCTTTGTCCATATTTGTTTAAGTGCTTAGGTACGATTAGTCCTTCATTTAACGTAAATCGAGTATTGTAAGTGTGGTCCAGTCTATTTATGTATATAGGGCTATTCATGATAATCTAAGAAATAATACTTTTAATGTTTTTTAACCACTCGGACCCATAATCTTGTTTTCACATTATACTAGACATATCTATATATGACGTATGAGGCGTACCTGACTTATTTAATCGAGCAATTCTGATTTTTTTAAATATCTATATACCTACTCATGTATATATATAAAAATGAATCCCTGTTTCCCTTCAGAACGACTTTACCAATTTCATTAAAACTTCAGGGAGTTGATGTGTGCATGTCCGCGATGGTTTTTATATACAATAGTGAGTTCTGGCATCTTGAAATTATGAATTGCTAACCGTTCATCCCATTGCGAAGAAACTTTGGTGAGTTGTTGTGAGCACGCCCACGAAGGTTTCTACATATACTGGTGAAATTACATTATGAAATTTGTATAAAAAAATTGCAATAGGTGGCACGCGAGCTGTTTAAAAACTGAATGTACCAAGACTGAATGTATGAAATGCGGGACTCGGGAGGGGAGTTCGCGGGACGGGGAAAGCGGGAGTGGGGAGAGGGGAGAGGGGAGTAGGGAGAGAGAAGGCGGAGTGGGAACGCGAGAGGGGAAGGGGACGCGGGAGAGGAATGGGTGGCGGAAGTGGAATTTGACGAATAGGAAAGGACGAATACGAATAGGGAGAAACAATTGTTTGCCCGCCGCATACTTGGGGCCGGATCAAGAACGACTGGTTTTATACAAAAGGACATATTAACCCCCAGATTCCTACCCACCGCTCATACCCTTTTCTTTCCCTGAACTTCCTCTCCTTCCTTTCCCTAAATATACCCTCCAAAGATGAGATGAAAAATTTTTTTCGTCGTGGTCTCCTGTGTGGAAAAAACTTTTAAAAAGCTATTGGTCAATTGTGAAGGGCCTACGTATCTAGCGAATGATTGAACCCACGACGCCTGGGTAAGTTTCCAATGTATTTGTCTACTTAGCTAATATAACCGGTCACTTTGTATCTTGATATTCCACCATTATATTTATAAATCAAATTCAGACCGGTTTTGCGCTGACTCCAGCATCAACAAGGTAAATTATATTGAAACGGTGCGCATAGTTCCCGTAAATACTCCGGCCATAGGTCCATTGGGTTATCTCCCCACTATATTCCTTTGTCAGTAGCGCTGTCCCTTTAACCCCTCATACCTCGGACACATTCTGGTCGAAGGTCATAAAATTTCCGCTTTTCGAAAAAATCCAAATAAATGTAATACGTCCCACTACGTTACTAGGCGACGGGTCGAGAGCGTCCGGCTGGAGGGGTGAAAAGGTCTGCCTCTCTAGTAGTCTCTAAGTAGTCTCTCCCGATACGACCCGCAACGCAGTAGGTGGGTAAAAGCATCCGCCGCCGAGATAAACCACACCACATGGCACCCCTGTTAAGTCTCCAAACGTAACGAATCAGTTGGGGCGACCTATGTACCCACAACCACCTCCCAAATTGGAGCTTTTACGCTTTTACAAGTAGTTATGAGGAATTCAAATCTGACCAGTTTCTTCGTAATCGGGAATGTTTCTTCTCTGTTCATTGTTCAAATAAGTAAAAAATAAAAATTTAATATTTTAGAAAAAGGAAACAATTCAACTTTGTTTGAACCACTTATATAATGAGTAAATCCGACCGGTTTCAGAACAAACGTTCCTTCTTCAGGGCAAGCGTATACTAATTTGACAGTTTCGAAACATGGATGGGAATAATGTTTTATTATGGTAGGGGTGGAGAAATTGCTAGTTAATAATGTAGATTGGGTGGGTAGGTATTAATGTAGAGTGGGTGGGTAGGGGAACAAATCCATGATTAGGCTGTAAGACAATATTTTTGTTTGTTGATAATAGATTCATTATTTTTAAGGGATTTTTTAATTTCAAAGGCTTTTAAGTTATCTAAACGTTTTCCTTTATGATTAATATGAAGAATATTTATCCCTGTATTTTTTTCAAAACTATGGTTATTTTCAATGATATGGTTAGTGAACTCAGAAAAATTATTATTATTAAGACACCTTAAATGTTCTTTGATTCTGATTTCAAAATTACGCGTTGTTTTTCCAATATAAAATGAGGGACAATCATTGCATTTGAGTTTATATATTCCGGAATTAGTCAATTTATGGTCTTTATCTTTAGTATTTCTCAAAAAATTACCGATATTATTTCTTGTATAAAAAGCTGGTTTAATATTAGAAGGGAGATTTTTGCAACATTGAACTGAAAAATTATGTTTATAATAAAATTAGTCGTTTATACAAAGTTGAATTGTTTCATTTTTCTATAATAGATAACCACAAAGTTATAGCTACATTCAAAAATATGAAGAAAAAAAAAATTGTTATTAGTTTTGGGGGTATTATGCCGTGTTGCGCTACCTCCTTCTTTAGCCAACGTTTCGGACAGCGTTGCAGTGTCCATCATCAGGGCAGATGTGTAATAGTTAGGGGTGATGTTGGTACTTATCTACTTAGGAGCGATACCGTGTCGCCAGCTCCACTCCTCTGCGAGCTGGCGCTACAATATACTTCAACATGTTTTTTTTGCGTTTAGCCTATCAAGGCATTACATCAGTAACCGTCAATTACCGGATACCAAGAACTATTGAGTTTAGCTCCGTCGTCTCTATTAATATTTATAGGATTTTTGTGAATTTCTATTGCCTCTGTAATCAGGCGTGCTCTGTGAGTTTTCGGTCTTCCCAGGACTTCAGGAACAAATCCAAAGTAATGGCCGTTTTCAATTAAATGCTCGGCGATTTCATATTTATCCTATTTATAACGTCTTCCATAAACTTTGGACATGAAGAGCTTAGGCATACCATTTCGAAACTTGCCGGCAACAAAATCTCATCGTAAGGAATATTATTGTTAAATAAATAATGTCGGTAATAATTGATGTTAAACTATAAACCAGTCTATAAAGTTTCAATATCGTGATGGGATAAGTACCAAATCCCATAAATAATAAATTTTGCCTTTCAAATATTATGTCCAAGTTAGTTTAAACTAGTTTACCCTAGTTAATAACTTCAGAGACACAACACCTTACGGTTACTTAAGGTGATCCACCACGCGTATAAAATTCGAGACCAGGGGTCCTAACACGGTCGATCGATATAGATTTTATCGAAAATGTCGGTAACTTGTCATCGCTCCCGAGCACGACTGCAGGCCGCTAACGAGCAAACAACAGTTCACAACGACCAAGGGTTCCTAATTTATTTGACATGAACTGTTATTTCTTCGTTAGCGGCCTGCAGTCGTGCTCGGGAGCGATTTCAAGTTACCGATATTTTCGATAAAACCTATATCGATCAACCGTGCTAGGGGACCAGGACACTAGCACGGACGATCGATGAAGATTATATCGATAACTTTCGATAACTTCTCATAGTTCCTTAGCATAACTGCAGAAAGAATGAATAGCAGACTATGACTTACTAACTAACTAACCATCACGCCGTTTCCCGCAGGGGTAGGCAGAGAGGACGGACCGCCAAACAACTCGATCTTGGCACACACTCCTTGCCTCTTTCATATTCATACATCGTCTCATACATGTTCTTCTATTATTCTTGCTTTTCACATGGTACGACTCAAGTATCTGATTCACTTGGTCGTGCCATGTCTTCCTCGGGCGTCCCCGACTTCTTCTACCATTCACATTTGCGTCATATATTCTCTTTACACTCCTTTCCTCGTTCATTCGCTCTACATGCCCAAACCATCTTAGCGTCCCTTTCTTAATCTTACTCATTAGTATTACACATACATCAGCCTTGCATTCTTCGCGGATCTGCACATTTCTCACACGATCGTACATGGTTTTACCACACACACGCCTCAAGTATATTCAGTATACTTTCATCCTTCCTCTGCCAGTTCTATGATCAGGGTAGGTACCAGCACTCCATTGTGGACGGCTTACTTCGCTTCTTTGGATAGTTTTTTGTTGGCGCCAACGGCGTTTAGTCCTCCATTAATAGAGTTGACTGCATTTACCCTTCTTTCGATATCTCTGTCAGCCATCCCATCTCTCGTAAACATACTTTCAAAGTACACAAACTCATCCACCTGCTCCAAATACTTCACAACTTTGTTACACATTGTTTTCATACTCTCTCTTTCAAATACCATGACTTTAGACTTACTTACATTCATCATTAACTCATTCTTCATATATACTTGTACTAAGTGTTCTTAATATATTCGATGTCAACTGTTGTTTGTACGTTAGAATTTTGTTTGTCCTGGGGAGGTTGTTTGTCCTAGGGAGCGATGAGAAGTTATCGTAAGTTATCCTATCAATCCTCATCGATCGACCGTGTTAGGGGATCAGGTCGCTAACAATAACACTCGTGTAGATGGCGATTAAGGTATAAATTGACGTCTGTTTTGATTTATCCACGAAAAAATAGTCGCCAAAAAGCGTGTTTTATTTTATTTTGCTAAGCTCCTGAACAAACATTTAAATGTTCGTTATATTATTTTTTTTCTTGCCTTGTAAAATTTTGAATACATCAGAAAATTACAACATTGATAACCATACTCTGGAGACATTAAAACGAATTAAAGACCTGAGCATCACTTTTCAATCAAATCTTTCATTTGTTAACCACATAACAGAAATCTCTAATATGGCCTTAAAAATGTTTGGATTTATAAGTAGGCTAACTAGAAACTTTAACAATATAAAGTGTATTAAACTGTTATATTTTGCATATGTTAGAAGTCAACTTAAATACAATTAATTCTCCTGTCTGGAACCCATATTACAATATACATGTACAAGCTGTTGAAAGAATACAAAACATATTCCTACGTTTTCTAAATTGTAAAATGGATATTCCAGCAATTATGTTGAACTACAATACTATTTTGAATGATATGAATATGCTCAAATTGTCAGACAGAAGAACTTTCAATGACTTGGGATTTCTGTATAAAATTCTAAATGATTTAGTTGACAGTCCGATATTGCTCGAATTGATAAGCTTCCGGATTCCACTACGTAATACTAGAAGTCAGGATTTATTTCAGTGCAGTAATTCTGGAACTAACTACCATATGTATTCCTCTTTGCCCAGAATACTAATGGAGGGAAACAATTATATCAAGTCAGTGGACATCTTCAATTTATCTTTAAACAAATATAAAATATTCTTACGAAGGCAGTTCAGTTATGTACAATAAATACTGTATATTTCTTACTATTCATATGTAAAAGCCCCGAAAAGGGGCTTTAATAAAAAAATAAATAAGAAAAGTATTCTAAAAGAGAGGTTCTGGGTTCGAGTCCCAGTTGCTACGATTATCTTTTTCTATTTTTCTGTGTCTTATTCTCTTTCAAATTTTCGTCATGATTATTAGTGTTTTCTTCTTCTTCTTTATTGACATATTACATTGATGGCAAAAACCGTCAAAAGTTATTAAAAGAGAGTTGTTCTTATAAAAAAGTGAAAATTCATTGAGACTTTTTATATGTTTTACATAAATAAAATCGGATATTTTTTATCCGAGACACTATCTACGTTATATACCAGTTCTTATAACGATTGTATCAATAAAAAAAGAATTTGCCATTATACGGAAAAATTTGTCGCAGATAATATTGTTAATTCCTAAATTTGAAAATATCAAAATTGACAATTATGACGGTTTGACGGAAAGTGGTAATGACTGAATTGATAAAAGCGCATGTCCCGGTTAGACGTGAGGGTCTGAGTTCGAGTCCTATTTGCGACTATTATCTTTTTCTATTTTTATGTGTTTGTTCTCTTTAAAATTCGTTTAGGTTATTAGTGTTATCTTCTTCTTCAATGATTTATTAATTTGTGAATCATTTGTGAAATTAACGTAGCGTACTAACTGAAGCTGTTTTTACAATTGCGGTGAAAATGAATACAAAATTAACTTAAAACATCAATACATACGCCAATCGACCCAAATTCAGCTCGCGACTCATGGGATAAAAACCCCTTGTTATGAAACAATTTTAAATATTTTATTCCCTCAAGTACTTTCTTAAGCTGCGGCTTTTAAAAAAAAATAATAATGTTGGCGACACTTTCTTTGATATGTTTTGTCTATGCGAAGCGCGAGGAGCGGTTCCGTTTCCTCTTACGTTTTGATTAGGAAGCGAACGGAGCGGCCCGCTTTCAAATCGACTGGTCACATAATTCTAGTTAAGAATGTGCTAATTGTTTCGGGCTAGTTTTGGATCGAGTATTCGCGAGCGACAATAGTCTACTAATTAGTAATACAATGAATTTAACAATGAATTCACGAAAATACGCGAGTGTGTTCGTGTAGATCGAACGCGGGCGATATTCTGCCGCGTGTTATTGTGGGTCATGAGATCCTACCCAAAATAGTCGATCGGTTCCAGAGCCGAGTTCTACCGAAGCTGGAGAGAGTTCCGGGCCTCCCCTTTTTTTTTACATTAACTCCACACAGGAGGCCATGAGGAAAATAATTTCCCTCAGGGCCTATGTCATCTGGGATGCTGTGTGGAGGGTCTTTTTGAGGAGAGGAAGGAATGAACATTGGTCTTGAAGAGACCCATGTTGTAGGAAGGAGGAAACACAGAGGCCGGCAAATCATTCCACAGCCGAGCTGTTGAACACAAAAACGAGTCAAAGAAACGACCCGTTCTCATGTGACAAATGTCAACTGTGTACAAATGTTGGGCACGCGTTTGACGTGTTTCCCGACTATCACCGGTGCCGAAGGGATCAATGATGCTAGTTCCTCGGATCATCTTCCATTGTAATACCGGTAGAACAAGGATAGCATTCCCACCCGACGCCTGTGCTCTAAAGATTGCAATCCGTCTGTTAAGATGGGAGAATCTATCAAACGGACCGCCCGTTTCTGCACAGAGTTGAGGGTATTTTTCAAGTATTTTGGAGCTCCAGACCAGAGGTGGCTGCCAAATTCAACCGTGGGGCGCACTTGTGATTTGTACAGGGTTAGCAGTTGTGTACTATTAAAGTATCTGCGGGCCCTGTACAGTACGCCCAGTTTTTGGGAGGCTAACTTTACTCTGGCTTCGATGGAGCCCCCATACCTGAGCTGGTCACTTAGTGTGATGGATCCTGACTCCCTTGTCAGGATCCATCATCAGGCGTCACAGTGAGAGGCCACAGGGGCCTGCTCCTCTCAGCCGCAGACTGGGTGTAGGTAGTTAATATAGGTTAGGTGGATTCATTGGTCCCGGGTGAGTCTTTGCAATTATCATTTTGATTCTGTCACAGGTCCTTTATGTTCAATATACTATATTCTCACCTACTACTGGGTTTCAATGGTGTAAACCAACTACCCTCATCTTTCCAGGAGTGTCATGATAAGATATGCCCATGCCTTGAAGGGAGCGTCTCGCGCCTGCTGCAGATCGACATTCCACGACTATATACTTAGTATTTTTTCTTTAAAAGCCGCAGCTTAAGAAAGTACTTGAGGGAATAAAAATATTTAAAATTACGTCATAACACCCTGTCCTGCTCAGTGAAGTTGGCCAAGTTGATTAGTAGACCATGGTGAATTCTTGCTATTATTTTTTTTAAATAAGACACCGACCGGCAGCCTTATACCAGGAAAAGTTTAATGGTAAAAAACGTCTCCAAACATCAAAGGTGTGCTTCAAAATTTGGTATTAAATTCCACGCTCTTCTAGGAAAACGTAATGGAAAATGTTTCTTATAATATTACATACTGGCGCAGACCCGTGAAAATTCCCTGGTTATTATAATTGCAGGATTTTTGAAGCTGAAAGAATTTTTAAAGTATTTGCCTGAGGATCACTGAAACCATTAAAAAATAACAATTAGAATAAATAAGCCCCTCGAACGCCTTTTATAATGACTTGAAAAAAATCGTGTGCAAACTCGGATCCTATAATGAGGGCTATTATTATTACCGTGACGATCCACGATTTCGGTACCATGACGGTAAAAAACGCAAAAAACATACATTCCTTATCACAGTAATTTATTTATTTTCGGGAAATCGACAGTTTACATTTTTCCAGTTTGTATATGTTTGTATAGCCAAAATAAAACCAATTATGGATTTCATCCTTGTGACTTTACCTCTGATTAAACAGCATAATAAAAAAATTGAAATAATAAAATTTATGATAAAGGAGTATGAGACCAAAAATTTTTTAAAAGAAAAAATTAAGTATAATATAATACTAAAATTTACATAAAACATAACAAAAATATCAATATATTTGTAACCGTAAGAAGTCAGTTTGTACTTATAAATCAAATTCATAACAGAATTATGTATAAACGATAGAAACATAGACACATAACATATTCATGAAACATCAAAAAAATACTCTTTTATGTATATATTTTTAATTTGATAAGTTATTATCATCACCCTCATATTTATTTGGTTAAGTTCGGAATTGAAAATGTCTACCTTGGATATTGTAACTATTTCATAGTCTGTTCAGACAAGAATTCTGCTTACAGTTTGTCTTGCATTGATCCAAACTGAACAGGACAGAAGAGCTTGTTGTACGCGCAGGTACATTAAATTGATTTTTATTTAGCAACTCTGAGCATTGAATATTATTACTAACTAATTTATTCAGAAATAGTGCATCCATATGATGCCTTCGTACACTCAATGAATCAATTTTAAAGTATGAAGCTGCCTCTGCATAATTATTATATCTTGCATATGACTTGTAACAATTATTTGTAACTTGTAACCGGGTAATTTACAAAACCTATGCCGATTCAGTCGCGGTAACGACAATTTACATTTTTAAATATACCTCTATATTGGTTATTTTTTATCACATTGCAAAAAAAAAATTGTTCTAAAATCAAGATAAAATAATCTTTTCAATGTGTGTATTAGAAATTAATAATTTTATTTCTAAATATTTAAATTTTGATATTGAAAATTTAAAGCGACTGAAACGAGGTAGGGATTGTAAATACGCAACCGGGTTCATGCGGGTGAGGTTTGTCCAGGTCTTGGCGGCCGATGTGTCTGCTCACCTGCTGCGTTGTGGACAGGATCGAGAGAGACTGATTGAGGGAGGTCTTTTGTCCTCTCGAGGCCAGAACCTCTCGATTTATTGCCTTGCACTACAGTTGGAGGGATGGATTCATACTTCCGTCACTCCTAGAATCACTCACCCCCAGTTTCTTACCCATCCCTCGTACCTTTTTCCTACCCAGAACTTCCTCTCTTTCCTTTCCTTAAAACAACCCTCCACACAGCATCTCCTAAGATGACATAGGCCCTGAGGGAAATTATTTTCCTCAGAGCCTCCTGTGTGGAGCTAATGTAAAAAAAATACATTTGAGGAATTTGTTTTGAATTGCTTCAATTTTGTTTATATGGATTTTATAAAATGGAGACCAAACAACTGACGCAAATTCCAAGTGACTTCGTACGTAGGCAAAGTAGAGTTGCTTAATGACGTTGATGCTATTAAAAAGTTTTGTGTTTCTTATGATGAAACCTAACATTTTAGCAGCTTTATTTGTGATTTGTTGTACGTGAAGGTTATATTGTAGTTTACTATCAAGGGTATTCCAAGATCACGAATATCTGAGACTGTTGCAATGTTATTGTTATTTAAAGAATAATTAAATAATGTTTTATTACATTTGTATATAATGATGTTGCTCTTTCAATAGATGAAACTCAAAATATATGTTCAAATTCTCCACCAGTTCCTTTGTCTCAAAAATTAAACGAATTGTATTGAAGTTAGTTTTTAAATATTTATTCATTTTCAACATTTTCTCTTTCGTTCAGGCTTAAAACACAGAAATTTGTTTGAAAATTTGCGGCGAAAGCAAACAAAATTTTAGTTCATTCTCACTTGCAATTTATTAAGCTTACCGAAAAATGTACCCTTAAACTAAAACAATTGTAAAATATCCTGTCTCAACACAGTATATCCCCAAAGAGACAGGCACAGTAAAATTATGTCCAAACCTAATGTAAAAATAAACCGTTCAGAGCCAGTGAGACTATGGCCTCCCTAGTGGGAGTGTGTAGTGAGGCTGATAGGAGTTGTAAGGGGAAGAGAAAAATGGTTTAGTACCTGTCTATTCAGATCACGTTACCAAACACGTCTAAAGCCATTTCAAGAAACGTTTAAATTTTGAATTGTTGTCCAGGGAAAGTCTCGTTCATAATATATTATTTTAAATGATTAAGTAGTAAAATGACTCAAATAAATAAAATAAAATTTACAGGCGCACGCCGGAATTTGAACCCGCAACCCACAATCTCGTAGCCTAGGATTGTAACCACTAAACCATGGAAGCCGGCAGCTTAGGCGACGATATTATCGTCAATGAAGGAATATTTTGTATGTGAAAACTTATATATATGATGAATATTTATATTTGATGTGAAAACTTTTTGTTGCACCGTTGTGATTTGAAACTTGATGAAACGAAAACGCTATACTAACAAGAGACAAACACATTCATCTATAGGATTTAGCCTGCGAGAGAATGAGATAGACTAACCGGTTTCCTCTTTGTGCGGTGCTTTGTAACCTCTTTGTAGCACTCTTGTCTACTATATTTTTATGAAGGTTTCACTTATACCGCGTGAACTGCACACTTTATTCTTTTAATTTATTTTATTTTATTTTATTCTATTTTTTATTATTATTGTACAACAGAATAATTCCAATTACAGTACAATTTAGTTACCCTATCAGCATTTAGGCAAGTGACTCTTCAATAATGTTTTTAAGGCATATAAAGAACAGTCACTTACATCCAAATGGTTTGCAATTTCATTTAACAGCACCACTCCCCTCGTCATGCTATGCTTTGCCAAGACGTCTGTTCTGCCGTTCGGTACTTTAAATAATTCATGATGTCGACTTCGGCTGTAGTGGTCAGGTACATATAAATCATAGCATCCCAAGAAAAATGGGCTGTCGATGAAATTGTTCCAAATTTTGAAAGACAGAATAGCAAGACTTGCTTTCCGTCTAGTTTCTAGACTCACAGAATCAGTTTCCTCAAGTAAGTCAATATGGTGCATGAACCTTGGATAGGTTCCATGCTTCCGTATATAAACATACCTGAGGAATTTCTTCTGGATTTGCTCTAACATATCTGGTGGTACGGTGCCCAAACATCGCTCGCGTACTCCAGCTTGCTTCTCAGTATGCCATCGAATAACGCTACATAGCTTCTTATATAGTTTATTCTTAGCATAGTTCATTTTCACAATTCCTAAAGATAATGGTATACACAGAGTGTTAAGAGACGTACTTGACTAAACTTTTAACAGTTGATTTCCGACATATTTCGACAAAAAACCTTTTTTATTTTGATTTTTACATTTCTAACAGGCCATTAGTAGTCACTTTGCCGAGTAATCACACAACCTCTTTCCCCGCCCCTATCTGTTCAATTCCTAGCGATTAATTGAACAAAAAAAATCAAAAAGTCACCGGAGACCAAAATATCATTTACATTTTTTACTGTAAGTAATGTCAGGAATCACTGGTTAATAAAGTAAGTCAAGTACGTCTCTTAACGCTTTTTTATGTATCTCGTGTAATGGTTCTAAAAGCTTCCCCTTTCAGGTATTTCTATGAAAAGTAATCAGCGTAACATTTTGAAAGGAAATACACATTTTCATAATTGTGGAGCTATGGTTCACGTTAATATAATTACTTATTTCGGACGTGTACCGAGAAATAAATCTGGTCCGTACATTCCGAGTAAATTTAGACACCTGCGCATAAATTTGCATTACGGAGAATGTGTCACAGGTAGCCTTACTTGTTTTTCTTTTTAGTACCCACCCTAGAATAACAGCAGGTGTATCTACTTTAGAGTATATAGTTACTAGTCTACTTTTCTCTCAAAACGCAATGTTATTTATTTCAAAGTTATAATATGCAACACACATATATCATTACGGTAAAAGAGCACCGAAGGTAATGAATAAAATTAAAGTGTGCAATTCACACGTGGTAGAAGTAAAACCTTCTGATTCGTGACAATGCACGAGGGTCAGAATAACCTTGCGGCCACTCTTTGCTATTTAAAAACGCTTATGGATTTCGATGCGAGTTACGCCCGATCACCAAACAAGATAGGTAATTCACAATTAAGTGGTACTCACTGCTATTGTCTTCTGGCTTGGTTTCCATTTGGTGACAGTCACAGATGTGTCCATAAGCGCTCCACAATTGGGGTTATTTTATTATCCATGACAGAATTCTGAGTCACGAGTCGACCCACATAAGAAGAAGAAGTTCACACAAAGCATACGATACAATACGATAGGGTTAACACTTTATGATACGATAAGATATATAACACTTCAACGTAGAGTGAAATGTCACGATACGATGATGGTTAGCAACGGACTGGCGATATTGTGGTACTTGACTCATGTCTACCGTGTAGGTAGGTACACTTAATGTGCGGAAGTCCAAAATCTGGATTCCTTCGACCTGCTAGGCCGATCGGAACACAAATACGAATGAAACCCATCAGCGTTATGAAAGACCTTCAGAAAACTAAGTAGACAAGAGTGATGAGACTATGAAGAACTCTTTTTATCGATGTAAAGGATGTTTGTTGCCATATTTTTGTGGTCGAATTTCAGTGCACCTTTTTATTTAATTGTTTATTTATTGATTGATTAACGCCCTTTTTCGGGGCTTTTACATTTGAGTGGTAAGAAATATAAACTATTTATTGTACATAACTCAGTAACAATATTTTATATTTGTTTAAAGATAAATTGAAGATATCCACTGACTTGGTATAATTGTTTCCCTCCATTAGTATTCTGGGCAAAGAGTTGCAAAAATTTGCATTTTGCATTTCTGCAGAAATTTCTGCAATGAAATAAATACTGACTTCTAGTATTACGTAGTGGTATCCGGAAGCTTATTAATTCAAGCAATACCGAACTATTATCTAAATAATTTGGAATTTTATATAGAAATACCAAGTCAGCGAAAATTCTTTGGTCCGATAATTTGAGCATATTCATAATATTTAACAGAGTGTTGTAGTTCAACATAATTGCTGGAATATCCATTTTAAAATTTAGAAAACGTAAGAATTTGTTTTGTATTCTTTCAACAGCTTGTACATGTAATATTATAATGTGGGTTCCAGACGGGAGAATTGTACTCCAGTTGACTTCTCACATAGGCAAAATATGATAGCTTAATACATTTATTTTCCTATACATTTGGTCATCTTTTTAATGTGTTTTCTCCATCGGAGTCGCTAGATGTATCTTTCTTTTGTGTTTTCTTTGCCTGTTCATTTTGTAGTGTTTGAAGATTGGATATTGATTTTGCAAAAATATTTTTTTTGGATTACGTGGGATTTGATCCTTGGTCAGCTGAATTTCTGGCCGCTAAGGTTCGTCAATCGCTTTATACAACTAGACCAAAGGAGACTACGTCGTACCGTGGATTTATTGGATAATATTGGAACCGAGTACCCGTGAAATAAATAAATATTTTATTGCTATCTCATTGTCTCTGGACTAAATCCTACAGGTAGAGATGTATGTTTTATTTTTAACTTTATGGATAAATTCTCAAATTATAATATTTAACTAAATGAAGACAATATTATCGAAAATGTGGAGACAGAAAAATCAGAAAAAGATATTGGCACCTCTGGGACTCGAACCCAGGACCCTTTGCGTACATGGCAAATTTGATCAACCGAATTTGATATCGACACCTTAGCTCAATCGGTAGAGCATTTGCCATGTAAGCAAAGGGTCCTGAGTTCGAGTCCCAGAGGTGCCAATATCTTTTTCTGCTTTTTCTGTCTCCATAGATGTATGTGTTTGTCTATTTTTAGTGTCGCTCGCTTCGTTTCATCAAGTTTCAAATCACAACGGTGCTAAAGATGTTTTTTACCTTAAAAACTCCAATGTTTTTCCATCCCCTGCGACTATTTCGTTTTCAATTAATAACAACGTCACCGTTGCAATTTAGCACACCACGTCGAACGACAGTGTAAACATCTCAAACTCCTCTGCATATAATGTCATAATAACTTGCATATTTTATCACATTATACCGCTGGAGCATAATGCAATTTTAATCGCCACGCCGTCTATTCCTCCCCTACGAGTACGTGTGGGGGTAGGTACTAGTATATGTAGGTTTCCGGCGTTTCCCGGGTAAGCTGCGCGATATTGCCTTCAGGGGAAGCCTTCCCGTCCGGTCCCACCTATAATAATGCATAATACGGAACGAAACTCTCTTAAGCTTTTTAGGGGACGAAGCATCTGCCATAACCCATTAATGAGGTAAAAACATCTTATTTAACACCGCTGTGATTTGAAACTAGATGAGACGGAAACAAGCGACACTAAAAAGAGACAGACACATACGTATACAGAATTTAGCCTGCGAGGGAATGTGATAGCAATAAAATATTTATTTAATTGACATGTAATCGGTTCCAATACAATACGATAAATTCACAGTCTCACGCATGTCTTTTTTTTTTACAGTGAATTCCGCACAAGAATCTCAACTGCTCCCGTCTGGAGTCAGTGAGACTATGGCATCCCCAATTGGGGTATGTTGTGAGGCTGAAGGTGCGTGGGAGGGGAAGGAGGTGGGGAAGAGGAAGGTTGGGAAGTACCTGGCTATTCAGATCTGGTCACTAAACACGGCTGAAGCCATTTTCAAGCAACGTTTCAATTCTGAATGGTGGTCTTACACCAGGGCGATACTGATAGTATCTTCCACTCTGGAACATGCCGCAAATATACCTACTATATATTTTTTTAAATTAATTAATTGTGAAATAACACAAATTAATCAAATAAAATTTATTTGCGCATGCCGGGTTCGAACCCGCGACCTCCGGATTGTGAGTCAAGAGTCTTACCCACTGGACTACGGATGTCTCCTTTGGTGTAGAGGTATAAAGCACCTGACGAACCTGACACGTATGTTTTACCCATCTTTCTGTTATGGTCGTTATTGATTATAAAGTCAACACGATAAAATCACAGGGCTTTATACGAAAAGTTGTTGTTATTAACTAGTGAGTTCTCGGCATGCGTTGCAATGCTACTTAATAAAGAAAATGTTTAATGAAATAACTATTAAAATCCATTATTTTCTCTTTCCGAAAACTGAAACACTTATTTCTCATTATTAACTAAGTGATACTAAGTGTGTTTTTTTAAAGGAAGCGCTAACCGTGATTAGTATTTAAAGAAATTGGTGATACTCTGAAATTTATTACCTCAAAATGCCCAAAGGAAGGGTTTTGCTCGGTCAAACTAGAAAAAGGATTTATAGAGTACATTATTATATAAAAAAGGTGGCTGATCCTGGTATTAAAAACCTTATAGTTTACCTTTTTAAAAAAATCCTTTAAAAAATTGATAAAAAAAAAACAAAATATATATTATTAAAATATATTTTAAGATTTTCACGACCAAATGTATTTTTGTTATTTGTTTTTGGGGTGTACCTACCTCCTTTTAACGGATCTGCCGGATCTGCCCTGATGATGGACACTGCAACGCTGTCTGAAACGTTGGCTAAAGAAGGAGGTAGCGCAACACGGCATAACACCCCAAAAACAAATAACGAATATGTGTTGTATTTGCTTTGCCATAATCTTAGTGTTTGACTGTACCTGTGCGAGAATGGATCAAATCAACTTCAGGTCAGCTTTAAAGTTCGGTGCGAACTGTTCATATTGGTCTATTTTCAATTCAAATGCAGCATTGAAATCGCTGCTGATTTTTCGGAACTATCCATGTACGATATGTTTTAAATAAATAATGTTCAATATGATTCGCAGAATGTACACATATAGGAAAAAAATTTAACAAATCACCGAACATTCAAATCGAAGGGGAATCAAAAAGTTTCGATATAACAGAAAATACGGCGTTATTGTTGGAATATAGTTATTCGGTTTATATGACAGTCGCTTAAATTTACAATTTATTCATTAAAAATAATATATTGTATATTTGCGGCACGTTCCAGAATGGAAAATACTCTCAGTATCGCCCTGGTGTAAGACCACCATTCAGAATTGAAACGTTGCTTGAAATGGCATTAGCCGTGTTTGGTGACCAGATCTGAATAGCCAGATACTTCCCCACCTTCCTCTTCCCTGTCTCCTTCCCCTCCCCACGACCTTCAACTTGAAAATTGTAAAAAAAAAGACATAAAGTCACAATATAAACAATAATATAAACTAACAATCTGCTTTCTAATTTTCCAAACATAAAGTAATCAGAATCAGGAATCTATTCTAACTACACACTACACAATAGGTACTTCCCCACCTTCCTCTTCCCTATCTCCTTCCCCTCCCCACTACCTTCAGCCTCACAATATACCCCAATTGGGGATGCCATAGTCTCACTTGCTCCAGACGGGAGCAGCTGAGACTCTTGTGATGTATCACTATAAAAAAAAAATCAGTTTGGGGTGCGGGTCACCCCAAGTGGTTTGATACGTTTGGTGACTTAGCAGGGGTGCCCGGATTCATGGGTTGAGGTTTATCCGGATCTTGGCTCTGGATCCATCTGCCCACCAACTGCGTGGTAAGACAGATCGGGAGAGGCTGGTTAAGGGAGACTTTTTAATCTTTCCAGCAGGGTTCACCCGGAATATCGCCTTACCGCAGTGGGAGGGAGGGATGTATTCATATATCCGTCACTCTTGTACACACTTACCCCCAGATTTCTACCTACCCCTTATACCTTTTTTTGTTTCCTATAAAGACCTTCCTTCTTAAAAAGATATCAGCTCAGGGTCTCTTTCTTATGTGGAGCTAATAATATTATGTTAGGGGTCGTCCATTAATCACGTGAGGCTCGGAAGGGGGGCGGTGAGGGTTCGGAAAAAATCACGAGGGGGGGGGGTATAATGAGATATCACATGTATTTATTTTTCGTGAAAATATTTTGAAAATTTCAAAATACTTTGTACTAAAAAAAATACACGTGATTTTGGGGGGGGCGTTAGTCTTAAACCTCACCACATATCACCAGGGGGGGGGTTAAAAAGTTGCTAAAAAAATATTACGTGATTAATGGACGACCCCTTAGTTTCTTGTGTTACAATTATTCAATTTATTTCAAAAACGCTTGTTAAAATTCGAAGTGTAGTAATTTTATAGAAATGTCACATTCTGTTCAGTTAAATCAAAGGTTCTCAAACTTATTTTACCCACGGCCCCTTTGAGAATATTTTTTTTTCTTGAGCCCCCAATTTTATTTTAACTGTCACGGAATCAATAATTCGATTAAAAATATTAAAATATTTGTTTTACCTTTTTGTTTAGCAAGTTAAAAAATCAATTATTTTGTACTTTAAGTTCCGTGATGTATCTGCTTCCTTCTTGTATTCATGATAAAGAGTAAATTCTTAATAATATACACGTAAGATGATAAAATTACATAATTAAAAATGAAAATTTTCGTATCATCCAATTTAACGCAGATCTGAATGTTCTAGAATCTTTCAGTTCAATTTTCCTCCACTTCCCGAACTAAAGAAATATGTGAATTTTCGCACAGGTGATAAAATGATTACAATGTATGAAGAAATTAGGTATTTAGTTGGGCAAGGGTTGAAATGTTTCTCCGCTTCTGACAAAGATGTCAGGCATAGATGTAGTTCCAAGATTTGCTCATAGATGTCAGGAGTGGCGATAGTCTTCCCTCTCCAATGATGGACCCTGTTGTAAGTTATAAATAGGATGAATTAATTATTCTCTACCAGTGCCGTAAATAGGGCGGTGCCACCGGTGCCCATGCACAGGGCGTAGACTCTGGGGGGCGCAAGAACGGCGTATAATAGGCGAAGGGTCCACTTAAATAGAGCGCAGTTATAGAAGCTCGCACAGGGCGCAGAAAAGGTTATTTAGGCGGCACTGTTCTCTACCTCTTCTGCATTAGTTATCTTTTAAAAGGAAACGTTATATTGTCGGTCCGTTGGGGGGATTTAAGAATTTATTTGGATTGGATTGTTGTATATTTGACCTCCGTAGTCCAGTGGCTAAGACTCTTGACTCACATTCCGGAGGTCGCGGGTTCGAACCCGGCATGCGCAAATAAATTTTATTTGATTAATTTGTGTTATTTCACAATTAATTCATTTAAAATAATATATAGTATATTTGCGGCATGTTCCAGAGTGGAAGATACTAGCTACTAGAAGATGCTCATAGATGTCAGGAGTGGCGATAGTCTTCCCTCTCCAATGATGGACCCTGTTGTAAGTTATAAATAGGATGAATTAATTATTCTCTACCAGTGCCGTAAATAGGGCGGTGCCACCGGTGCCCATGCACAGGGCGTAGACTCTGGGGGGCGCAAGAACGGCGTATAATAGGCGAAGGGTCCACTTAAATAGAGCGCAGTTATAGAAGCTCGCACAGGGCGCAGAAAAGGTTATTTAGGCGGCACTGTTCTCTACCTCTTCTGCATTAGTTATCTTTTAAAAGGAAACGTTATATTGTCGGTCCGTTGGGGGGATTTAAGAATTTATTTGGATTGGATTGTTGTATATTTGACCTCCGTAGTCCAGTGGCTAAGACTCTTGACTCACATTCCGGAGGTCGCGGGTTCGAACCCGGCATGCGCAAATAAATTTTATTTGATTAATTTGTGTTATTTCACAATTAATTCATTTAAAATAATATATAGTATATTTGCGGCATGTTCCAGAGTGGAAGATACTATCAGTATCGCCCTGGTGTAAGACCACCATTCAGAATTGAAACGTTGCTTGAAAATGGCTTTAGCCGTGTTTAGTGACCAGATCTGAATAGCCAGGTACTTCCCAACCTTCCTCTTCCCCACCTCCTTCCCCTCCCCGCTACCTTCAGCCTCACAACATACCCCAATTGGGGATGCCATAGTCTCACTGGCTCCAGACGGGAGCCGTTGAGATTCTTGTGCGGTATTCACTGTAAAAAAAAATATATATATATTATTGCCAATAAATTAATTTTCTATCTACCTTGAATTTCTTGTTGGAGTTTTTAAAGTCCTAAAAAACTTACATTTGATTAATCGAAGCAGACCTTAACAATGTACACAATAACAAAAAGTAACCAATATTAAAGTTAACTTTACTTTATTAGTAAGTGATCGGCATGTTTTTATGTCCTTTTAGGCCATACTTTTTTACCTGCCCAAGCCCTCACTGTGCCATCTCAACGCCCCCTAATTTTCTCTGGGTCTTCTACTGCCCCCCTTAAATTCTCAAGGGGGTGTTTATCGCCCACTTTGAGAACGCATGAGCTAAACGAAGAACACAACGCACTTTATGTCATTAAAGAAATTGGTGGGTTGGCTCTCAGATAATAAATAATGAATGCAAAACTCTTAGACGAGCTTTCGTTACGCGCAGCCTTGCAAGTAAGCGTGACCTTCACCTAACAAACATAACATATATACATGACAAACACGGTGTACAATGTACGTATACGTGTAACATAAAGTTTATACAGGTGAAACAGGTAACGAATCGGATGCTAATAGAATATAAATTCAACAGACCATTGAACAGCGAACACGAGTTGATTTTACTTCGTTATCATGATCCCGTATTCTGTTTGGCACAGAGGACATCTAGCAAACAAACTAACAACTACTGGAGTGTGGTGTACAGGTAATTTTATCTGATTTTATAGAAAAATATTTGAGCTCGATAATGTTACACAATATTCTTGTTATTGTATTGAAAACTTTTTATTTTCACAACTGAGGATTTTTATTTTCACAACTCGAGGAATTTATGATTGACAGTTTTGCGAAACAAAGCCGTGAGAATAATTTTAAGACGAAACAAATATTCCAATTGTCATTGTCTTTTTCAACAAATTGCGTACTTTTTATAAGTTACTGGCAGTTAAAAACCCGCTCCGCAGATTTTTGCGGCTAGGCCCTGCGGGCTGCTTTTAATTCCCCTTCCCGCTCCTGAGTTCCTCTCCTCCCCCTCACCTCCGCACCCTTCCGGGAACATCTTTTCCCCCTCACCTCCGCACCCTTCCAAGTTCGGAGGCGTCTACTAATATCTACAGGAATTCCAAAAACTGAAAAAATCGAACTAATATCTATGGGAACCAAAGTGTTGACGAATATCTACAGCTCAAACTGTTGACTAATATCTATAAGAACCAAAGTGTTGACGAATATCTACAGCATTGGCAGAGGTTGGATTTGCAATTATGTATAGCATATTGGAATAACGTAATGTAATAACGTATGCAGTTTAAAAAACTTAATTTATGTAAGTATGTATGTAAAAATCCCTAATATCGGACTATTGGACACATTTAGCTGATTAGTCCAACCTACGCTCTGTAGATATTAGTTCAACATAGGAGCTGTAGATATTCGTCCGACATACAGGCTGTAGATGTTAGTATCTGGAGTCTCCAAGTTCCTCTTTTCCCCCTCCCCCTACCCCCTACCCTACCCACACCCTCCCTTATACACAACACCTTATACACACCACCCTCCATCCATCCCCTCCCCCCACCCCTCCCCACTCCCCCATCCCCACTCCACCCTCCCGCTCCCCCTTCCCACTCCTCCCTACAAATCTCCAAATTTTAATCGCAATCGGATGAACGGTTTAGCAATGCATAATTTCATGATGCCAGAGCTCACTATTGTACACAGATACCATCGCGGGTATGCGCACATCAAATCCCCAAAGTTTCATCGCAATCGGATGAATGGTTTAGCAATGCATAACGGGCATACATCTGTACATATATACATACTCGTACATACACAGAAACAAACATATTTTGATTTTTATATACATAGATAAAGAAGTGAAAACTTCTTTAGCACCGTTGTAATTTGAAATTCGATGAAACAAAAAAGCGACACTAAAAAGACACAAACGCATGCATCTATAGAATTTATTCAGCGACACAATGAGGTAGTATAATCGGTCTCCTCTTTGTGCGGTGCTTCGCAGCCTCTCCTTTTCTACCTCAGCTTTCTGAAGGTTTCTTTCACTTCTACAGCATGTGAACTGCACACATGTATTTTTTTTTTAAATATTCAGCGACAATCAAATTTCAGAATTTATCCGAACTTAATAAGCATCAACACATATATAGTCACTCTACCTCTACAAGAAGAAAAGATGAAGTAAGCCTTGCATTTCCAAAGAAGTAAAAATCACAGAATTCTATATAGCGCGTTGAATATCTTCCATGAAATATCGAACGTTTAATTAACGACAAGGAAATGGAAGATGTTTTAAAATATGCAAAGTGTTATATTTAATTTATAAAGTTTAATATGCAATTTTCTTGCATTTTTTTGTGATATGTTAGCACGTAATTAATTTATGTGACCACTGTACATATTATATATTATTTTCAGTTAAATAAATAAATAAAATACCTGTATCAGTATAAGTTATAAATGTTTGTTTTATAAAATGCAAAAATTTGGAAAAAATGTCTGCATTCTGTGTAATGAATAAATTCTGAAATCTGTTTAAGTTCACAAACTTAAATAGAAAACGTACAATATGGGCGTGTTATTATCAAAGCTATTTATAATCAAAAGACATGCAGATAGCTACTGAAGGCCCACGGACTATTTTTTTTTTTCTGAGCAAAACATATTATTTATCATTTTAAAACAACGACCAAAAAGTACCATTATTACGCCGAGGGAAAGGTATTTTTAACTAAATATGTTTAATAATTGTGTTATTCAATTTATTTATTTAAAAAAAAATACATTATGTCTGGGTGTTAATGTTAGAAGTGCCTATATATCAGTTTTGGTAATTTAATTTACAAGCAACTTCTATAAAATCTCCTTTATTTAAATGCTCTGAATACCTATTTCAGGTACGATAGATTCATGAAATTCTTGCCAATCTAATATGGAAATCAAAATTATGATTCAGCATTTTTTATGCCATGAAACCTATAAACTATCTTCGTCCCGGGGATGCAGAAATTTGATGTAGGCACTTGTAGCATCAGGCTCCAAATTTATAAACAACTTCTGTCTGTAACTATTATTACGCACGACAGCTGTTTCGCCTTCTGAAGGCATTATAAAAATGTCTAATTTTATTTATTTAAACGCCCATAGGGCTTTTACATAGAATGCAGTACATTTTTTTTTAATTGCAGTGAAAAGAATGGGTTTACAAAATACAAGTAACACAATATATGTTAAAAACAAAATATAGGTTACATAAAATATCAGCGTTAAAAAAAAAAAATTTAGGTTACATAAAATACAAGCGTTAACAAAATACAGGTAACATAAAATATAAGAAACATTATATAGTCCATAAAATATAGGAGTTGACGCAAAGTAGGTAATATTTAAAATTGTTGTTCACATTAGTTTATGGGATAGGTAGAAATAAATAGTTGCCACATATGGCGTTTGAAGTTTGCTAAGTTCAAATTATTGTCAAATACATCCATATTGTTTAAGTATTTGTTACCAAGACTATGCAAACGTTGTATTGGAGAATGTAAATCATAGTTCGAATGAGATGTACGTATATAAAATGTCAATGTTTGTCTAGTTGTTCGTGTAGGTATATGTAGATTTATTAGCTGCAGGAGTTCACAACTGTCGAATTTAGAGTTTAATAATTTTAATAAAAAGGTTAGGTCGTTTATTTTTCGTCTGTTTTCTAATGTTGGAATATTTAAAGTATTCATCGACGACGGGTAATTTATGTGCTCTAAAGGGATGTTAAGTTTAAAGTTTACAAAACGTAGAAATTTTCTTTGATTTCTTTCAATAGTATGAATATGAATTTTGTAGAAGGGCGACCAGACTATGGAGTTATATTCTATTAGGCTTCTAACAAGGGATGTGTACGGTAGTTTAATTATTTGTAACGATTCAAAGTTTTTAATTGTTCTTAATACAAATCCTAATGTTTTCATACCCTTATTTGCAGTTTGTTGAATGTGAACCGTGAAGTCTAGTTTCGCATCATTTCCGATACTCTTTCTAAATTTATTTTATTTATTGAATAATGATAATGCCTTTTATATTATTTTTGCCTTTTATAAATTTAATAATGGTATAATTGAAGAACATATTCAAGAAAAAAATTTCAATTAAAATGCATTTTTACAAATTAAACTTGATAACAATAAAATTACAAAAATGTTTGTAGCGTAGCAAACAATTAGTGCATCCACCAGCTCAACAAAAAGATAAAAGTGCACTTTCAGTACTGCAGCGAAAAAATGTGTTTATTTGTAAAACCATTTCAGTGTACGAGTATGCAATTCAAATGACCAGCTAGTTTAATGGTTGATTGGTTTTTGTTTAAATACTTGTACGACATACTGAGAACATTGTTTAATCCTTCAGCAAGGTATTTTAAATTTTTTAACCCATGTTTTCTTGTGGTGATATGTTCTGACTTGTATTTAGCCTAGTGATTAGTTACTAATTACTAATTAGAAGTTATTCATCTATTATTAGTGCTGGAGGGAAAAGTTAAATCGTGTGAATTTACTACTAACATCGATGGAATATTTGAGATATCTTTTATTATACAATAATGATAACATTATATTTATATAGCGCAGTTTTGTGTCATTTCACTTCAAGTGCGTATATATTTTTATTTTTTTTTATTATTATTGTACAAAAGAATTATTCCAATTACAGTACAATTTAGTTACCCTATCAGCATTGAGGCAAGTAACTCTTCAATAATGTTTTTAAGGCATATAAAGAACAGTCACTAACATCCAAATGGTTTACAATTTCATTTAACAGCACCACTCCCCTCGTCATGCTATGCTTTTCCAAGACGTCTGTTCTGCCGTTCGGTACTTTAAATAAGTCATGATGTCGACTTCGGCTGTAGTGGTCTGGTACATATAAATCATAGCATCCCAAGAGAAATGGGCTATTGATGAAATTGTTCCAAATTTTGAAAGACAGAATAGCAAGACTTGCTTTCCTTCTAGTTTCTAGGCTCACTGAATCAGTTTCCTCAAGTAAGTCAATATGGTGCATGAACCTTGGATAGATTCCATGCTTTCGCATATAAACATACCTGCAGAATTTCTTCTGGATTTGCTCTAACATATCAATGTACTTCTGTTGGTACGGTGCCCAAACATCGCTCGCGTACTCCAGCTATATATATACTAGCGAGTTCCCGGCATACATTGCAATGCCACACGTAAAGATATTGTTTCTCCCTGCGTGTCTTTTCCCATTCGTCCCATTCCCCTTCTGCCTCCCCTTCAAACAGTTTGCGTGCTACCTTTGGTATTTTTTTTACGAATTTTCTTTTTTCATAAATTGCAAACATTAATTTTTGTATATCATAAGAACACTCAATCAAACTTGGTACCTAACATAGGTACCTATTTAAAATAAATATATTTTTTATTACATTCAAAGTATTCGATTTTGGTTAGTAATATGGGTCAATTTAAATACGAAAATTGAATTTTGATTTAACAATCGATCGAATGCAAAATGTCATTCTCAAATTGTGGCATTTTTGACACTTTCGTAAGAGTTTTTGTAATGATTAAAACAACTTTTCAGGTGTATTGTCATGTGGTTGTAATAATCCAGAAACCCTCGCGAGGGTGGAAAGAAGTAGAAAGTTTCAAACGTTGCCTGTGCTTAATATAGCAATGCTTAGACAACTCGCATACATAGCAGCTAATTGATTTATATATATTGTCGTTTTGTATGGGAGGAACATAAAGTCGATTTTTTTAAATATAATATATTTATTTAATCAAAGTATGTACCATTGCTATCTATGCACTTTTGCCATCTCATAGATAGTTCATCGATCACTTTACTAAAAAAACCATTCGGACGGGAATCAACAAAATCTTTGAAGGCGGTTTGGATTGCCCCATCGGAGTTGAATTTTTTCCCTTGCAAGAAGTTATCCAAATTTCGAAAAAAATGGTAATCTGGTGGGGCGAGGTCCGGAGAGTACGGTGGATGTCTTAGATATTCCAATTGAAGCTCCTCTAATTTGGTAGCCGTCTGTTGTGCATTGTGTGGTCTAGCGTTCTAACGCGCGTTTGTTGATTTGCTTCACTCAATTCGTGAGGTACCCACCTTTCAAGCTTTTTCACCTTACCAATTTGCTTCAAGTGGATTAAAACAGTTTTATCACTAACACTGCAGCCTGCAGCTAACTCGGACGTGGTTTGGGATGGATCCGCTTCCACAATAGCCTTCAATTCTTCATTATCAACTTTGGTCTCCGGCCGTCCACGGGGCTTGTTCTGCAGGTCGAAATTTCCAGAACGAAAACGTTGAAACCCAAAACGCACCCTGTTTTCTTTTGCGGCACCGTCGCCATACACATCATTAATCCTTCGAATCGTTTCTGCAGCACTGGTGCCACGGTGGAACTCGTACTCGTAAATAACGCGTTATTTCAAGTTTTCCATTTTGTAAACTAAGTGACGCAAGGAAAAAAAACAATTAAGGAAAAAACAAATGAATTATTATTTTCGAAACACAAATACATGAGTAAATAGCTGTATAAATTTAAATTTGGAATTCCTAACCAAAGAGAAGATATTTGAGATCAAAGTTGCCAGTACGGCAAAACGCCAATTTCACATGTACGGACCTAATATATGATTCAATTTTCGTCCCTGTCCCATTTCAAATAAGGTATTTTCAGATTCATTGTTTCATACTATCTTTTCAACTTGTTTACCAAAATGTATCAGATGTGTGTTCATATGAACAATGCGATGTACTTAGACAAAGTTACAATGCTGCAACGTCATTAATTACATTAGATGCGAGTATAACTCGTGCTTCATAATAAATAATAAAACCTGCATTTTGTGACACTAAAATATTCCTTAAACAGAATTTGCAAGCAGTCTGCAACTTAGTCATAAATTGTCCCGGCCATTTCACATCCAGGACTCGCCCTACGAATATTCCTGCTGCTTTGGGGGTTGGGAATCTGCATAATTCCGTGTAACTTTGCCGCCCCTAGTTACTACCGCCTCGTGGATGTAGCCGCCGCATGCATTATCTCCTCGGAGTACACCCCTGTGGATACCATTATCAGGGGTGTACTGGGTTAGAGTGTTTTCAGGAAGTTGTCAGTGGGCTAATCTAAAGCAGGGGGTTCTGTTTCTGATACGAGTATTAAATAATAATTAAATAAATATGAATTCACCCTTTTTCGTAAGTAGATAGTGATCTAATCCAGGGGTTGGCAAAATTTCAAGTGAGGAGAGCCAAAAAGAGAAAAGAACCATTCAGGAGGGGGGGAGTAATTGTACTGTTGTAGAATGATAATTACGATTTGCTTTGTGTTATTTACATTCTTACTGTAATGTCACACTTCTGCCAATTTAAATGTTTCTATAAACAGACTCGCGCATAGATTCCTTGTTAAATTAAAACCAGTTTTGTGTACGGAATGCAAAAAAATAAATCTATTCTCTACTGGCATTTAGAACAACCCGCGATGGTACAAAATTTGGTTTGTACTGCGCATACCACTCCCCCCGCTATGGTCCCTTCACCGGCCCTTGACCGTCGTGCTGTGTATCTGCGTTAAAAAAAATTAACCCATTCAGACTCAGTGGTAAAATGGATAATCAGCCGATATGTTCAAATACATTATCACTGATTACAAAGAACAAAAGAGGATAGCTTTCACAGAGAGTTATATGATAAATATAAGTTATATTTAAAATAATAATTATTTTTAATTGTAAAACTAACGTTTTTAAGACAAGATTTTTTATGCATAGCACAAAGGGTAACAATTATTATAAGCAATAATTATCAGCCTGAAACACTCATCCACATTGAAAAATCTTCCGAGAAAAGATACATGACGCCAACGGGACTTGAACCCGTGTCCTCTCGATTGCCGGTCGATTGCTCTGACCACTGAGCTATGGCGGCTTATCTCGTACCCGCCAAATGATTCAATATATGCTAGTGTTTCATTCAACAATTACTGCTTATTATATTTTTTCCACCTGAAAACAACCAACTTTATTTTTGCGAGAGAAACATTGTAAGTGTTAAATCCCTCGCTAGGTGGCGTCGAGACAAATTACGTCTTCATTTATTGGGGAAATACTTAAACTTGTCAAATATTAATTATTATTTTTAATTGTAAAACTAACGTTTTTAAGACAAGATTTTTTATGCATAGCACAAAGGGTAACAATTATTATAAGCAATAATTATCAGCCTGAAACACTCATCCACATGCTTATAATAATTGTTACCCTTTGTGCTATGCATAAAAAATCTTGTCTTAAAAACGTTAGTTTTACAATTAAAAATAATAATTAATATTTGACAAGTTTAAGTATTTCCCCAATAAATGAAGACGTAATTTGTCTCGACGCCACCTAGCGAGGGATTTAACACTTACAATGTTTCTCTCGCAAAAATAAAGTTGGTTGTTTTCAGGTGGAAAAAATATAATAAGCAGTAATTGTTGAATGAAACACTAGCATATATTGAATCATTTGGCGGGTACGAGATAAGCCGCCATAGCTCAGTGGTCAGAGCAATCGACCGGCAATCGAGAGGACACGGGTTCAAGTCCCGTTGGCGTCATGTATCTTTTCTCGGAAGATTTTTCAATGTGGATGAGTGTTTCAGGCTGATAATTATTGCTTATAATAATTGTTAAAATAATAAGTTTATGGTAAAAAGTCACTGCTAGCGAAGCCAACAAAACTGTGCTCCGATTACTTCCTTAACATTGCGAATTAAACACGAGCGAATTGGTATGGTCGATGATAAAATAACATTTTAAAGTAAACAATTTCTCCTTCAAAATAAATGCCTAAGAACACCTACGTAAGAAGGTATCGGAAAAGTTACATCAGAGTATTTGAGTAATTTTATTCAACATATTATTGGTATTACACGATAATTTTGGAATTTCCATCATATTATTGTTCATGACCTCAGAGACAACATTTTGATATTTTTAGCTTCGGATTAATTCCTCAGCCAATTTGTTAAATCTCATGCCACATAAAGTACAACATGTATTTGGTAATACTACCGCTACCATTATTTAAAGGTATAAATTGTTGTCATTTTTTGTCAGACAAATAAAATAAAATTTAATAAAATAAATCAATTTATTCAAACAGTGGGATTGAATGTGTTAGCGTTCGTCTAGTAAGCAGTGGGGAGAAGGGGCGGAGACATGCGCGTCCACGGGGTGATCTTATTTTGGATCGAGAATAGTTCCGGATTAATTGATGTCTGAAGAGCCGCAGACACCCATGGAAAGAGCCGCAAATTCCGACTCCTGATCTAACCCAAATTCCAATCCTTGATATATTTTAGGAAAATGATATAGTACGATATAGTCGAATAAATACGAATTTTGAATGACCGAGCTAATTGAATGGAGATTCGGAAATAATGCAAGAGGCTGCATGTAGAGCAGATGAACGAAGAAAGGAGTACAAACCTTACACTGTGAGGAAAGTTTATACATATGACACGTTAGTTAATGTTTGAAGAAATCGGGGGCGCCCGAAGAGACATGGCACAAGTGAATCGATATTATATAACGTTGAAATATAACAAAAAAAAATTAGGGTACTGCTTGTTTGCAAATATGATTATCATGTGTATTTTTTATTTTATTTCCATGTGTATTTTTATATTTCTACGGAAATATACAAAATAATACAAAAAAATTAATATGTAAATATTTTTTTATATAGCAACAAAATATTATGTTATTGTATGCATGTGTACACATGTTTTTATATTTTTCAATTTTCCTCGGAACATTCTGAACAAGCTGGTAAAAGGAAAATATGTAGATACATAAATTAAAATTAAGCAAACACCCGGGTTGCCGGCACTGAAACTAAAACAATACGTAGAAAAAAAATCGAATATTTTTTTACTGAAATCATATTTCTCTGGGCCCAAATTTTGTTTCCAATCCTCCCCTGTCATCTGCAGCTCACAGAGTCATTAAAAGCCTGATTATTTGAGTCAGTGGCTTCCTTGCAGGTGGCTTTTTCCAGTGTTCAGTGTGTTGTACAGTGCACAGTGAGTGTACTTCTCATCATCTAATTTTAGGTTTGTTTTAAATTGTTACATACCAGCTGAAGGCAGCCGCGGAAGCCGGACCAGACTTGCGTATTTTATTTAAGTAGAAAATTAATATTTTTTTATACTATGTTTACACAATACCTTTATTTTAACTATTTTATCGTTTTCTCTTCTCTATTTTAACATCTTTACCTAAAATATCTACTTTATCTATTTTTAAATTTTTTGCGTGTTTTTTGTAAAGCTTAGCTATTTTTTTGTGGTGATTACCATTATTAATAAAGTTTTTGTATAGTTTATTTTGATTTTTTAATTTAAGTTTTGTTTTAACTCATCCGTTTGGATTTTCATCTGTATGTAAATTGGTTTGTAAGCTCCGTTTCCGATTTCTAAAATCTGCTTCTTCCGCTTTCTCATTCAAGCAAGCCTCACTTTGACTAGATGGCTAACTTTGACGCTTTTCAATATTACGGTACCTTCTTGACTGAAGAAAGTTAAAAAAAGACTTCTCATTGATATAGTAATACTTCTTTGGACAAATTGTATTATTTCTTATTTCAAATTTTTTTTTAAATGTGAAATATTATGTAGTTTGTGATTAAGTACACTTATAAATTTTATAATTTCAAGGGAAATTTAGGTTTTGATTTATTAAATAAGAGAAAATTGGAAACTGTTCTTATTAAATCAAAATTTTCTTTTATTTGCCAAGGCGTATTTATTTTTAACGAATCCTCCTTTTTTTAAATTTAATTTCTTCAACGTACTTGCTTATGTTAGCATTTTCTTTGATAACTCTTTTGGTTATTCTTCTTTTCCGTTGATAGTTATGACATGCTTTGTGCTATTTTTTTTTAATTATTAATGTGATTATAGACAGCCCTGATTTACTAAGCTTAATTACTCGTACCTTCCTTATATCTATAAGAACTACTCGATCTAAAATTATTCAAAACAACAATATCAGACCTGAGTCATTTAGATACTCGCTTGTACCTAGATTGAATGCAGATGGCAATACTTTATCAGAAGTAGAGGATGTGTTCAACTGCACGGAATATAGTTATAAGAAGGCAATTATAACATACCTCAATAATAATAATCAATCTAATACCATTCTTCTGCATGGGTTTTACTTCGTAATTACTGTTCCACGTGTTAACAAAAGCCGTCTTTAAGATGTTCATATCTTCTTAACGTTTGGTTATTTGCAAATTAATCAGCTAATTTTCTTTACCAATTATATAAAATCCCTTCTATTTATTGTTGCATATTATAAATTTATTAAATCCTTTTTCTATTGTTATTTTCCCTGTTCATTTTGCATTTGTAGTAGAAGTCACATATTGTTTTAAAATTTTTCCAATTATTTGACTAATACTAGTAGCATTGTATAATTTCTTGCCAAAAATCTAAAAATTTTCACAATGTCTTTTATACTATTGTATTATTTTTTTCTTTTATTTTTATTTTATGTATTTCTTCTCTCTATTATCGCCTTTGTAATAATTATAATGACTTGTTTTCTATAGCTTATTATATCAAAATCAAATGTACATAGAGTTGGTTAATTACAATAAATAAGGATAATGGTGATGATCTAAGTAAATTATTTTTTTGTTTACTCTTTCGAAAATACTAACAAAACCTGAAAAAAAAGGAAGGGTGGTTCAGAAATTATTAAATTAAATCTCAAATAAAATTATGCACTTAAATAAATCTCTTAATGCTTAGGAGATTATTTAATTTTTAAATAAATTACTTGATTCTTGAATAAATTAACTGATTAATATATCGATAAGTTAGTGCATTTTTACCCATTTATAATAAAATATCGAAGTCTTAAAATTTTACTTAATTAATTAACTTGACTTTTCTTAAATAAATTTCTTAATCCTTAATGAATGTCAATTATAAAATAAATTACTTCATTCTTGAATAAATTAACTATTAATTTATCAATAATTTAGTGCATTCTTACCTTCTTATATATTTTACTTAATTTTAAAATAACTTACCGTTTCTTAAATGAATTAGTTAAAACTAAAATAAATATCTTAAGACTTGAGTGATTCTTAAATAAATTACTTCAAAATATTATCTTTTTTAATTAATTAATTTTTTAAATTAAATACACGCACTTACTGCTTTAATATACCTATTTTTTATTTAGAGATTACAATTTATTTTTTAAATCTCTTAAAACTTCAAAAATGCAAGCAGGAAAAATACGAATATTGTTTTTCTTTTCATTCTTGCCCCCACTATAAAATTAAATGAGAAAACCAGCCCCAAACCAATTAATTTACAATAGAAATAATAATGACTACAAGGTTCTTCGCTTCGCTTCTAAAAACGGACCCAAAATTTATCTTCCACAAAAATATTAATATTTTGTTTTACCTCTGTTGGGCGCCCCGGGTGAACTGGGGAACTGACAGAATTCAGAGACGAAAATTAACGATGTAGCTTAATATAGACGTAAAACGGGCGGGGCTTTTGTCGTGAAAACCCTATAAATATTTTGACTGTGGTTAAAGGTTGGAATAATAATTATTACGAGTTTGGCGGAGCAAACAATGTAACCAGAACAAGATAACGGAGCACGTCCATTTGTAAAATACGCCGAATCCGGCCTTCAGTTTGTGATAAGTAAAAGCGCGGTGAAGCCTTTTTGTAAACGGGGGTAAATTTTCGGTGGCAAGACTTTGTTTCTTCTTTACTGTTCGCTGGTTCGCCCTCACCTTGAGTATGCTAGTGTCATTTGGTCTCCTTTCTATGCTGTCCACATTTGTCACATCGAATCCGTACAACGTCGTTTCCTAAGAGTAATTGCTTGGAGGTTGGGTCTTGAAAGAGGCAAGTACTCATATGATGAAATTGAACACATTTTAAACATTTCTTCTTTAGAAAAACATAGAAAGGACTCTGATCTAATTTGCATATTTTAAATTATCTACTGGATTACTGATACACCTGCGTTGTTACAAGTTCCATCCAGTTTAACATCCCTTCCCGTAGACTTCGAAATAATGAATTGCTGTTCCTCAATCAACATTCTACTAATTATGGATACCATTCTCCCTTATCCAGAATGTCGAGACTTGTCAACGCAAGTCAAAGCATTGATTTTTTTGGTGTAAAACTAAATGACTTTCGGCAGTCGATACGCAATATTTAAATGCTTCTTCATGCTTTGACTTGTATTGTCTCTATATGTACTTTTTACATTTTATATTGTCATTGCTATTAATTTATATGTGCTCTCCCTTCACTGTCATCTCGGTTTTTTTATTCGTGTTATTATTATGTTTTTAATGGACTGTTCTCCGTAAATTAATAAATAAATAACACTAGAACTGCCTTCCGTGCAAATTTGAATGAAAACCAATGTGCCAATTAGCCCAACCACCCTACGTTCTGTCTTACATACTTACACTCGCCTGAAATCATAGATCTCCATCGCATTTGAATTTTGAAAACACAGTTCAGCACGGAAATACACGCCTAAGAGATAATTTTGTGATATTCTTTATTCTGTGCCTCCAAGCATTCCTGTCCTCCACTAATTAAACAGTTTATTGCAATCCCATCCTCTCCTCGCGTAGCGTCTGATGTTACTTTCCCCGGTATATGTGGGGAAGCCAATTAGAGGTCTTCCTTCTATAATTACCTCCAGTATTTAGTGCGGAAGTCGCATTTCTGGTAATCTAAATCCTTGTACGTCTCCAAGCCACCTCATCTGAGAGTTTTCTTTCAAGAGTCGCAGGGGTTCGATTCCAAACATAGCTTGAATCGGCAAGGTTCATTTTTTGACTCCTGAAACTGCTGTCAAAAATCTTATTTCGGCGGCTCGGATCCTCTCTCTTTACCTAGGTTGGGGAAGGTTATGTTTGGAATTTATCTTTATTTTAATATATAGGGTATGACATGCAGCATGCAGCCCATGGTGTCTCAAACCAAACTTAAAATCAGTATTGAGAAATAGCATTGCGTAAATTACTCTTTTGTGAATGAGGTTGTACAGGTATCAACGTAAACTGATTGAATCAGATAAACCGGGGAATATATTATTGGTTGTAATGTCGAAAAGGTGGAAAGATTTAGATACATCGGCAGTATTCTCACGGAGACTCTTAGTAGAGGTTAGGTGCAGAATTGTAGCAGTAAGAACTGCATTCAGTAAAATGAAATCCCTCTTCTGCAATGACAATATCAATTTAAAACTAAGGCAGAGAATGCTAAAGTGTTATGTGTGGTCAGTCTTGCTATATGGATGTGAGACATGGACCTTGTAGGTAAATACCAAGAACAGGTTAGAGGCTTTTGAAATGTGGCTTCACCGGAGAATGCTCAAGGTCCCATGGGCCGACATGATCACCAACACAGAAATTCTCAGGTGGGATGGAGTAAATAGAGAGCTGCTTTACATTGGTGAAAGTCAGGAAAATTTCATATTTGGGTCACTTACTTTGAGGGGAGAAGTATCACTTGCTCCAATTGGTATTGAAAGGCAAGCTAGAGGGTCGCCGAGGGCCTGGTAGGAGATAAATGTCTTGGCTGCGAAATGTACGAGAGTGGACCGGCATTAAAAGTGTGGAGGAGCTATTCCGGGCAGCGCAAGACAGAGAGACATTTTCCAGAGTGATCGCCAATGTTGGGGGGACCTGATAGGGCACACCATGAAGAAGAGGAATATGTTATTACACTAATGTTCAAGCAACATATGATATAAGAGAGAATTATATGTTTCAAAAACTCTTTGTAATTTGCTGGTGAGAAAGGTTAAACGGTGTGTTTGGTGAAGTAACTTTTTACTGCCAATTTTAAATAATTGTTTGATTTTTTTGCTTGAGGCCTGCCGCTCTATAGTGTATTAAATATATCGTCCATGCGGAAATCATAACATAACGCGCAAGCAGTTCAGTGGTTACCCTAAGGGCACGAGCCCAGGACACCGGCGCGTGAGAGGATTCTAAGGGATTCAGAGAGATTTAAATCACCCGTCCTGGGGTTGTGTAGAGGCCTGCCCGGGCTGCCTGGGGCTTCAACAATCGCTTACCTAGAAAAAGTTCCCTTGAGATGATTTTGTCATGAAAACGGCACCGTACAAAGCATCCAATTATATTATTATTAGAGTACATATCCACATACAATAAATAAAATTATTACTGGAAACATAACACGCCGTCACAACAATATTGTTGTCATCCGACGACTGTAGGTAATTTACGATTATGTATGATTCAAATGTGAAAAGTCAGGGCCAGACTTACGCCTAGATCCAAGAGGCCCCGGCCTAGGGCCCCAAATCCAATAACACGTATAAACATCCCGAAATATGACATATTATGTACTAAGTTTCTTAATACATAATATGTCATATTTCGGGATGCTGTCCAAATGGTAAACATTACACATTGAAGACACAGGACTCGAAAATAGTTTTTAAAATTTTCAGGATATCAACTTCGAAGGAAACTCCGGTTAGGTAGTAAAATGATGTAGGCACATTTAGAACACAGGACTTACAAAAGTTACATTATTTATTTAAGCGGAAAATGTCGCTTGTGCGATAATGGAGGACTTAGCTTGCAAAAGATTGAGAAAAGAAAGACAAAAGAACACTCAATGGCTGGATGGGAAATTGACGCATTTGTCCACTTGGCTAGTATCCGGTTAAGCTGATACGTTTTAAAGGATTCTTAAAAAGTATATTTTTTTAAGCTAACAAAACTGGACAAACTGAGTGTCGAAAAGGAAAAATTATTCTCAATATAAACGAAAATAATAACTAGGTGATACCTACCTCTCCAAAAATTGTTAACTTTTTCCGTGAACTTGAGATGGTTAAAGCACGGTATAGTCGCTCAAAAAGAAGAGGGAGAGATATATTGTAAATTCGAATGTTAGATAGAGCGCGCTTATATTAAAAACGATAACATTTAAGGTAAAATTGTGAAAATGTTTAATAAAACACGATTCGTTTGAAATATGCCAAAAATCTCATGGAGAATGTCTAAAATAGCATTTAAATAACCACTGTGAATTTTTTCGTACATACAACATGTAAAATAACTGAAAAAAACGTATTTACAATAATTTTCGGAGCATACTTTGCGATTTTTTTCTATCGAGAAAATTTCAAATAATTGCCGTTTCGACGTGGGGAATGCATACATAGATATTGTTAAGAATAGTGACATCTATGAGATAAATACTGTAGTTATCACATTGATTTAATCTTGATTAGCTTATTAAGAGAGTATGAATGCTAGAGACCTCTGGATGAATTTTATGGAAGCTATTGTTATCGACTAACTAAAATAGACCACGTGACCCAGTAGGTGTCTAGTACCAGTGTTATTGTCATTATCGTATTTTTAATAGTCTGAAAGACGGTATTTTTACAGTTTTTAGCAGTATAAAAGGGATGCTATTTAAAATATTTCCCTCTCTCGCATTAATCGATACTTAGAGTACAGTCCCTGTACTGCCCAGGCGAGGTCCGGGCCAAAATTAGTTACAAAAAGTGTTGATTTCATTGTTACCCAAAAGTGTTTGTAAATAAAACGACTCTGCATTAAAAAAGTGTTTTACAATAAAAAAGTCCGCTACCCCAGATGAAATGAAGTGACTTGACAGATATTATCTTCATATATTTTTTTAAGAGCTTTAAAACTTAAAGTATTTAAGGAAAATATGTGTAAAAAAAAAGTAGAAATGCGGGAAGCCGGAAAAACCAATTTAAGCACTAAATCAAAAATGTGCGTGTATACCGCGGTTCAATAAATTGTGCTACTTAAGATGACTCACATTTCTTAGAATGCAAATAATTATATTTTTTGTATTGTCTGAATTGTAATCACGTTAATTATTCGATAAAATCTTGCTTTTACATCACAAAAAGACAGAACAACAATACACCACGTTTAACGAAAACCATTAGGTAGAAATTTAAAAAAAAATGTTGACAATGTCTGGGTTTGTCAACAAATTGAATAGAGATATTATTCCTTTGCTTGGAGATCGCTGCAAAACAAAGGCGAAACGTGGAGGGTAGGTATAACAAAGGTTTGTTTGCCGATTGTATGGTTTAAATGCTTAATTGTTTTAATCCGTGGTTTGTAATGAAATAAAACATTAAAAGTAAGCCAATTCATTTTTATACACCACTAATTTTACCGAAATTATCAACGCGTTTTGAAACGGATTCTTTGTCAGAGTAAAATGAAAAATAACAAAAATAATAGTAGACCAACAGGTACAGAGAAATAAGTGTCTAAAAAAACAACCAAAAAACATTTCGAAGAGCGCTGATAAATTAGTAAAAGGTATCAGAAAACAATTAAAATACACATGTATGATCAAATAACCAAGATGTCTAATTAACTAAAATAAATTATTATAAAAACTGATTTTAGGTAATGATTTGTAATTTTTTATCAAAGAATGCAACAAATAAATTGGTCTACCATTAGCCAAACTTTTTAATCTCTTTTCATCATCGAATGTTCAATCCATCATACCTAATAATTTAAATTCTAATACAAACTTTTTACACAAATACAACCGGTAATATCACCTTAGGGAACGTACCCATACTACGTGACCAAGTTTTTGCAATTTTTAACCCCCCCCCCCCCCCCCCGGTGAACAACCTACGCAACCTAAGCAACCCGCCGCGCGCCGCTCATTTGTACCAAGCGTAGTATTTTAAAGACCCCCCCCCCCCCCGAACAGGTCACGTAGTATGGGTACGTTCCCTTTACCAGTTTCGTTTAATCTTTGTAAAAAAACCAAACAAATAGACTCGGTTCAAACTAATTTTAGGAATGCCATTGATACAATTTTCCAAAAAAAATTTTTTTTACATTAACTCCACACAGGAGGCCATGAGGAAAATAATTTCCCTCAGGGCCTATGTCATCTGGGATGCTGTGTGGAGGGTCTTTTTAAGGAGAGGAAGGAATGAACATTGGTCTTGAAGAGACCCATGTTGTAGGAGGGAGGAAACACAGAGGCCGGCAAATCATTCCACAACCGAGCTGTTGAACACAAGAACGAGTCGAAGAAGCGACCCGTTCTCATGTGACAAATGTCAACCGTGTACAAATTTTGGGCACGCGTTTGGCGTGTTTCCCGACTATGCACCGGTGCCGAAGGGATCAATGACGCTAATCCCTCGGAGCATCTTCCATTGTAACACCGGTAGGTCTTATTTGGACATTAAAAAAGCTTGGTATTTGTGGCAACATATTAGCTTGGTTTAAGAACTATCTTACTGGTAGTCAAATAAATTGTTAAAATAAAACCCTCCCTGACAGAAAAAATTAAGGCAACAAGTAGAGTCCCACAGGGTTCACGCCTTAGTCCAATTATGTTTATCTCGTTTATATTTATCTTACTTTTTGATGACGACTTCAATTTTTTTTAAATTATTCAATTTATTGTACCGTATAAATAATAATTGATTATTTTTTCTTTCATTATTTAGATATATATTTGCAATTTGATGCAAAATAATGGGTGAGTTGGTGCACAAAATAATGGGTGGGTTGGCCGCGCTGATTTTGACAGCGGAAGGAAGAATTGGGACAACACGGTCAAGAAAACTTATAGTCACACTAAAGCGTCGATGACACAGCGCGAGTTTACAAGCTACTATCTGGGAAATTCAATATTTGTTAGTAAACTCGCTCAGTGTCATAGTGTTACTTGCTATCTCGTAGATTGTTGACAATCTACGAAAAAAGTTGAAAGGTCTTCAAGTTTACTCGCCGCACCCTTGCTCGTGATTGGTTTATTTATGTTTTTCAAGACGGATGCCAATAAACAGCTGATTTCGACTGTCAAACATCACAGAATTAGTTCACGCAGGCGTCGTTATTCTTGTTACTGGCGCTAGCAGCGACCTCAGTTTCCTACGCCACTGAGCGAGTGGACAGTTTTGTGTGTCGTCATGACAGTCTCACTCGCCGATTTGCCCGCTGTTAAACTTAGTAGATAGTAGCTTGTAAACTCGCTTAGTGTCATCGAGCCTTAAGAATGTTGAGATGAACGGTGTGCTCTCCTGCAATTGGAATAATCGCTTTAAGCATATTGAAATTGTAAATTGATGTAATAATTATGATGTGATGTATTCCGTTAGCGGGCTAATCAATAAATTTAAAAAAATATAAAATAAATAAATAGATGGCCGCGGACTTGCTTTGACGTTGTGGACAGTGGGGGAGTTTTTTGGGGAGGATTTTGGAATCCGTGTTGATCGGAGTATAAGTTAGTAATTGATTTTATATTGATCGATGAGGAAATGAGTTGAGTTTTATTGTTAATCTCGGGATTAGTGTATCGCCAGAGAGTTGTGTGCATTGTAATTGCGTTTTTAATTTTATAAGAAACGTGCGTAAAGATGTTGAAGTATTCTACTTTGATAGATAATTTTAAGGAGGAAGGGAGCCGCTGATTAAAGTTGTGAATGATCATTTAACAAGCGATTCAAGCGGTTGCGATCAATACTTGTGGTACTATTGATTTGCACAAGGAGATAGTTCTGTCCTCTCATGAAGTTCAGTTTTGGGACCGAAATTCGGGGCGAATGTGTGTTGGCGAATTTAACTCTGGAAGACTTGATTGCCTTTCATCGACCATGGTGAAATCTTTCCTGGATAGACACCGTGTACCTTCATTTTAATTTAAAAAAGATAATTGACCTAACGAGAGCCTCTCACTTTCTCTTCATACATACGTTATAAGGATTAAAACGTACTGTGTAACATTGTTATTTTTATTAAGATGTTCCTTATTTTAATTATAAAGTAGGCATTCTTTTTTACAAGACTAGATTTGAAACCTCCTTTATAGTTACAGAAAAATACCCCACAATTACTTGAGATTGACCAAGCACACGTGACAATATCTATCGTTGTAATATTCTTCAAGGTAATATCATCAATTTGTTAATTTGGTGCATAGAAAATGCACTTTACTTAAATATCTCAAAATGTCAAATAATCAGATAATTAATATAAAAAATACAGAGATCTTTAATTATGTAGTTAAGATCTTTAATTGACCTATTGAGACAATAACGTAAATTGTACTTTTTTAATCAAATTTTTCATTTGTTAACTACACAACGGAAACTTCTAACTAGAGCATACAAATGTTGGATTTGTAAAGTTGACTGGAAATTATACAATACTAAAGTGTATTAAACTATTAAATTCTTTCCTTTTTAAACGACTTCGAAAAGGAGGAGGTTCTCAATTCGACTGTATTTTTTTTTTTTTTTTTTTATGTTTGTTACGTCAGAACTTTCGACTGGGTGAACCGATATTGATGATTCTTTTTTTGTTTGAAAGCTGGTGCTTCCCGTGTGGTCCCATTTTAATTTGATCCAGTTTCGACAATGCCATCCATGAGAAAATCATATAAGTCTTAAATTTGCATCAAGTATGTGCGCGACAAATGGACGAATAACTCAATATCACGCCAACCGATTTCGATGATTTTTTTTTTATTGGAAAGGATATACTTCAAGGGTAGTTTGGTTAGGTTCTGATTATGGGATCCATGACAAAGTAATGGAACTCTCCAAATCTGAAGAACAAATTTACGATACTCGGCCGAATCTTAATCGAATTAGTTAGTGTATTTCAGATTCACTAAAAATCAAAAAATAAACAAAAATTTTAACAAAACAAAAAAACGACTTAAAAAAATGCACTAAAAATTAAAAAAATAATTTCGTATTCTTCTATAACTTTATAATCAACTTACCTTTTCTACTCATCAATATGTAGGTACGATTGTTATTTTTGGAGTCGGTGTCAACCAAGGTACCCGCGGCCCGGCGTGTTCACTTGACAGCTCCTCTCCCGCCGACACCGACTCCAAAAATAACAATCATACGTACATATTGATGAGTAGAAAAGGTAAGTTGATTATAGAGTTGTAGAAGAATACGAAATTATTTTTTTACTTTTTAGAGCATTTTTTGAAGTCGTTTTTTTGTTTTGTTAAAATTTTTGTTTATTAATAATCAACTTGTGTACAATTCTCCCGTCTGGAACCCACATAATAATATTCATGTAGATACAAGCTTTTGAAAGAATTCAAAGTTTTAAAATAGATATTCCAGCAACTTTATTCTCGTAAATGCTTAAATTGTCGGACAGAAGGATTTTCATTCACTTGATATTTGTATAATGAAATTCTGAATGATTTGAGAGTTCAGAATTGCTTGCATTGTTAAGCTTTCGGATTCCACTACGTTCTTACTAGTGGAAATCGAGATTTACTTCAGTTCAAAATTCTGAAACTAACGACCACATGTTTTCCTCGTTAACCAGAATACTAATGGCGGGAAATAATTATACCAATTCAACGGACGTTCAATTTATCACTAAACAAAAACAAAGGGTTGTTTCTGATGCAGTTCAGATGGGTATAATAAATACTGTATAATTTTTAGTCTTCGTATGAAAAAGCCCATGTAATGTGCGTCAATAAATAAGTAAATAAATGTATCACAAAATGAGACCGCACTACTTTTATGAGTACGGTGTCAGTCTGAGAAAAATATCTCCCAAAAAGACTCAAGAGATTAACAACCAGAGGTAAGTTCCTTACCTAAGGACACAGATATAGCGGATTTCTAAATCTGAAGGTTATTTTCATCGGCCTACGTGATTAAGTTAAGTCATATTTACTAAATATATTTTTCCACAATTATTAAGAACGTTTATTACCAGCTAAAGGTTGACGGAATAATACAAATAATCTAACCTACCTATTTTCCAAGATGTCTTGCATTGTGCGAGGATTATCTTCCTCCAAGATAAAACATCACGCATGCTTCTTACCTCATAGTGTGTATTACCATCGTACAAATCGGAGACCATTGCCATTGCCTTGACAACAAATCGTCACCTCATTTGGATAGGGTTCTAACTGAAATTAATTTCAAAAATGGCCTTTGAATTCCAAAGCCTTTTTTTTGGCTCATATCTGTACTATTACCTACCTTACCCAAAATATTTTTCAGATCCATCTGTATTGCATTTTCGTAGATATATTTGTGACAAATTTCTAACATCCAGCATTTTAAATTATCGTTATTATTATTTTACAAGGTTCTATCATCACTTACACTCTCTACTTTGTTTGTATCTGACAGTTGATCGTTATTATGACGTGCATTATCGCTGGTCGGATAGGGTTCTAAATTTGTCTTAGCATGTTCTGAGGTTTCAAAGTTTGCAGACGAATTTTCCTTACATAATTAACTTTTTTTTTATTTTAAAGTTCAATCTTATGTAAAGTATTTTAGTTTTTTCATATTTAAATGGAAAATATTTAAATACGACGTGGCTAGCTTGGAATTACATTAGGGAAATGTAATTAGAAACTTTATCAATGAATTATGATGCTCTAGCTCTAGCTGGTTGCATATGGTTCTATTTGCATGTTTAGGTATATTCTACGTCTTATACAACGTGTCCGGAAACTCATAGTACAAGCGGGAACCTGGTGAATCTACATCACGTAGAGAACCCAAAAAACTTATTTTTTCGATCTAAGCATTTCGATTTTAATATTATTTTTTTTCTATTTTTCCATTTTTTCGGCAACTAAAGGGTTAAAAAAATTTTTGAGCCCGGTTTACCCTTCGTGGCATTTTATAAGACATTACACAGCTGAAATCAACCCCCTAGTGAAAATTTTTTTCAAATTTAACCAAAAAAATTCCAACTTCGGACCCGATTTACTCGAAAACGAAAGCTCAAATCAAAAAAAGTTAAACCACAAAATCGACTCCAAATGTGATGTGGATTCTCCAGTTTCCCGCTTGTACTACGAGTTTCCGGACACCTTGTATACGTCCTATTTAAATATTTTCTTTTAAAATGTGTTCTATTAAAATATTTTACTCAAGATTTAACCTCAAAATCAGAAAATGGTAAATAGAATATAAGAAATCGTCTTTGCAAACAAACAAGGTAAAGTGAAGTTCGAACAGTATCCAAATGAAGTGACGAAATGTCAACAAACTTTAATAGAAGTATTTGTTCTTGTGATGTTGAGCCTTGTTACGTTTCCTTCCCCTACCTGAGCAAATATTTCAGGTAGTCCTATACTTTGAATATCAGCCCTGATGATGGAAATTATTCTCAGTAATTGCCTTAAAACATTGGTTAAAAAAGTGGAGAAAGTCCCACATGTATGTATTCTGTGTTTTGAAAGTCTTGGCTTTGTAGCTTGACACAAATTTATAGGATAAATGTACAAATAAAACGAACAGGATTGCAAGTAACTGTACTAAAATGTACTAACGTAATTCCGAATGTACTGAAATATACTAAAAGGTACTGAAATGTACAGAAGTTAGTGGTCCGACATGTACTGAAATATACTCTAAATACGGCAAGTATGAAGTATGGCAATAATCATTTTATTGATTGGACCTTTGCAAGAAGAACACTTTTGAAAATAAATTTCTAATTACACAACAAACAACCTAGTCTAGACAAATTTTCATCAATTTCTGTGAAAAAAAAATTATTAGCTGTATAAAGTTTGTTTTAAAAACTCGTTCTAAAAACATTTATTTTCCTCCACGTTGACTTATTTTCTTTAGATACTGCAAAAAAAGTCCGCTAAACACGTAAATTACAAATACCTAACATTAAAAAATATTCAATATTTAAAAAAAAAAATATTTCATGCAATGAAACTACACAATTTAGTGGACATATCAATTTACAAACAAAAAAACTCAGGTTTCAGGTGATAAAACTAAATTTACTTCCAACGCAATACGGCGTATGTACAAAATATATTATATACAACGTACTGTTAAGGGACGTACTCGTACTTATTTGGAGTAAAAGATGTACATGCAATTTTGGTCTCCGGTAACATTTTTGATGTTTTTTTTAAACTAAAATCATTAACAAAATCTGTAGATGTTGGATAAGTAGGGACGGGGCGAGGGGTTGGTTGGTTACTCGGCTGAGTGACCAGTGACAACAAGTTGAAGAAAATATTTTGAAACAAAAAATCCTCATCTAAAAAGTTACTGTTTTTATGATTTTGTAGAAAAACAAAAGAAAACATTAAAAAATGTCACCGAAGACCAAAATTTCATTTACATTTTTACTCCAAATAATGTCAGTGATCACTGATTAAATAAAGTAAGTCAAGTACGTCCCTTAACATCCAGTATGTATACGGGATCGTATGTAACCCCAAATGTAACTTACAGACAACAAACATAAATACTTTTAATTTATTTATTGTTTATTTTGTGAAAATCAACAAACTAGAAGATGAGGAAATAAAAATCAACGCCCATATAACAACATACAGTCCGCTCCGGAACAGGAATACCTAGTGAGGAGGACTGTGAACAGACCACTTTACTTTGTATTTTTACTTATTTTGTAATTTTACTTTATTCTTATACTGTCATTAAATAAATTTAAAAAATGCAAAACGGGTCTATGCAAAAACACATCCTTTAAAAAAATCCACAGACTTCAGGTGATGAAACGACACAATTCATTTCCGACGCAATACATCCTTCAACATCCTTCAGGAGAAAAAACCTCATAGTTTTCTAAATAAGAAACCACGCAATTCACTTCCAATGCAATACAGGATTTCTAAACAAAAATATGATTTGGTATGTATTTGTCTTTCAATACAGGCACCAGTAATCTTAAGTAGTTTTAGAAGAGAATATATTAGACACGATGCAAAATTTTTAAAACTAAATAAAATATATTTTAAAACAAAATTTAAAAAGGTAATACACATTATACACAAACCGTATCGTCGAACTTACTGCTGCATTGTTATGAGTGTTAGGATGCTCGACTCTACGTAGCAAAGCCTTGACCTTAAACACCATGACGCTTTTAATTTCGTGACGTCGTTATCGCATAAATCGTCAAAGTTCACCATAAACTTTTTATCTCCTTGCGAACATTACGCAGTTTTACAATAATTTATTATTGATAAGACATATCGGTTAAATAGCTAGATCTGACGTTATGGTAGTATGTTTTGGATATCGGATTGTGACGTTGCGATTTACGATTTTTATTAGTTAACGCAGGGCGCGTGGTGGATATTGTGACGTCCTTATCGCTGTAAAATGTTTGACTTCATGTGTGGATATTTGACGTGGTCCGTACTCAGGTGGGCAGGACGCTTTACAAGCAATCGGAAGAGCCTACTGAAGTCTCACAACACACTACACGACTTACTCAGTATTCAACGAAAGTTGAAAAGCTTGTTCTATAAATCCATCAGATTATGTAAAATAAAATACAAATTGCATAGCAGTTTTATAACAATAATTATTTTTACTGACTTTTTTTTTTTTAAAAGAAATACAAACATTCCCGGGACGCGTATTTCCAATCCCTAACGCGGTTGAGTTACTCTAGCGACTGAGCCGCGTTAGGGATTGGAAGGCGTAAATCGCCTTACAAACACTACCGCATTTCAGTCGCGCTAGTGACTGAACCGCGTTAGGGATTGTTATGCATAAATCACCTTACAAAAGCTATACCGATTCAGTCACCTACGCGCTTCGTTGCTCTATCAGTTTCTGTGAGGGCGACGACCGTAATTATAGAGAGGTTAGCAGAGAGGATGGACAGCGTTTTTTTAGTTAGCATTTTTTTTACATTGAAAATTTATTTTAAGTTAAAAAAAACGCGTTTTTTTTTAACTGAGGGTGACGACCGTAATTATAGAAGGGTAAGCAGAGAGGATGAACTGCGTTTTTTTTACTTAATTTTTTTTTTTTTACATAGAAAGTTTATATATATATATATAAATATATATTTTTTTTTTTAAATATATAGGGTAAGCAGAGAGGATGGACCGCGTTCATTTTTTACTTAATTTTCTATGTAAAAAAAAAAAATTAAGTAAAAAATTAAGGCGGTCCATCCTCTCTGCTTACCCTTCTATAATTACGGTCGTCACCCTCAGTTAAAAAAACCTGCGTTTTTTTTAACATAAAATAAATTTTCAATGTAAAAAAAATGCTAACTAAAAAAACGCTGTCCATCCTCTCTGCTAACCTCTCTTTAATTACGGTCGTCGCCCTCACAGAAACTGATAGAGCAACGAAGCGCGTAGGTGACTGAATCGGTATTGCTTTTGTAAGGTGAGTTATGCATAACAATCCCTAACGCGGTTCAGTCACTAGCGCGACTGAAATGCGGTAGTGTTTGTAAGGCGATTTACGCCTTCCAATCCCTAACGCGGCTCAGTCGCTAGAGTGACTTAACCGCGTTAGGGATTGGAAATACGCTCCCGGGACCCGGGTTACGAATAACCCAACAATATTTGAAAGTCTCCTACTACCACCACAGAAAGCCAAAAATGTTGCTTGTGTTGTGATGGAGGATTTAGCCAGCCGAGGAATCGAACACGCGACGCCCGGGTGGAACCCAAGCGCTGTGCCCACTTAACCACTGACCGGTCAATTCCGGACAGAACTTATCCAGTATCCCTAAAAGATATAATTATTAAATGACTTTTGAAAATTAATACAATACCTATCAAAGACGAATCTCTGACAGAAAATCATAAATCAACAAAGCTTGGAAAAATTCTCACAATGACACAGATTTAATGAAATTACGAACTTACCCTATTATACAAATAATACACACTAAATATGATAAGCAATCCATTGGTCACGAGGGGGGCAACTTATATAACTGCCTTACAGACGACATTAAAATAGAAAAATTGCTTTAAAAATATATATTTATTTTTATTCTTAATTAAATTAGCTTTTACCCGCGGCTTCGCTCACATGGTATTAGGGGGAAATAAACAATTTTCCCACGGAAATGAGATGTTTTTTCCGGGACAAAAAGTAGCCTATGTCATTTCCCAATCATACAATTATCTCTGTTTAAAAAAAATCACGTCGATCGGTCGTTCAATTTAAATTATTATAGCGGGTCTCGGTGTGCTTTGCTATTCCACTTAATAAAGAAATTGTTTCTCACTGCGTGTCCTTTCCCATTCGTTCCGTCCCCCTTCTTCTCCCGCGTCCCCTTACACTCTCACGTTCCCACTCCGCCTTCCCTCTCCCCATTCCCCTCGATGCTTCACTCGTGCAGCGAACCCCACTCCCGAGTTCCCCTCCCTCCTTCAGGGTTCTCCTCCTCCCTCTCGCATTCAATTCATTCAGTCCCAGTAGATTCGGTTTTTAAACATAGCGTGCCACCTATTTCAATTTTTTTATTCAAGTTTCATAATGCCAGAGCTCACCATTACATAGAAACCATCTCGGGCATGCGCAAATCAAATTCACAGTTTCTTCATCGCAATTTGGGTGGCGGGAATGGGTACCGCCGCCCCGGGAACCTTTATTGGATAACCAACCCCTCTGCCATATGTCACCCCAAGTGGTTCGCTACGTTTGGTGATTTAGCAGGGGTGCCCGGGTTCATGGGGTGAGGTGTGTCTAGGTCTTGGAGGCGGATAACCAGGACACACTGAACCCCAGATTCCTACCCACCCCTTAAACCATCTTCCTTCCCAGAACTCTCCCCTCCTACCTTTCCTTTAAAAAACCCTCCACACAGCATCCTCAAAGATGACATAGGCCCTGAGGAAAATAATTTCCCTCAGGGCCTCCTGTGTGGAGCTCATGTAAAAAAAAAAAAAAAAATCCGATGAATGATTAGTAACGCATAATTTCATGACGCCAGAGCTCACTATTATTATATATAAACCTTTACAGACATGCACACATCAAATCCCCAAAGTTTGAATGAAATAGGTAAAGTTGTTCAGAAGTTTTGCGCGTATGTACATTTAACATATAGATTAACAAAATAACAAAAAACAGAATAATATTGTATTTTCATGTAAAACATATTCCTAATGTAATTTTCTTTTTTTTCTAGAGTAAAAAAAAAAATAAAAATAAAAACTTCAAAGGTTATAAGACAATAAGGCCACTTAGAAACAAGATAATGTGTTGCCCTAGTCGCCCCAATATTTATATGTATTATGTTGGTGCGTCGATTCGCATTTTTTGTTATCAATACTACCAATGAATGTGAGATGCGTGATCAGTTATCAGTTATCTCATCTCTCCATACAACTTGCATTCAGAATTCTATAAATTGTATAAATTATTCGAGATCTGCATCAGTTTCAGTCGAGTCCTCTCTGCTTACAGTTTTATTCTTTGTTGTGACAGCATAACCTCAGTAATAATTTATTAAGTATTTTGAGTGCAAAGAATTAAATTGGATTTTAATTGTTAAATTTAATATCAACTCTTTTGCCAGTCTGAATTCTAACTATTGAGTAATCATTAAAAAAAAAACTAAATATCATTAGTGGAGCATATTTTTAAATATTTGCGTGAGTATTTTTTTTTTTATAATCGTATTGTATTACACGCGTAATTTTTGTCAATTATTGTGATTGAACATTTTTTACAGTGATATTATGAACTCTTTTTTTATATGAGCTCCACACAGGAGGCCCTGAGGAAAACAACGATTCTCAGGGCCTATGTCATCTTTGGGGATGCTGTGTTGAGGGTATTTTTATAAAAGGAAATTCTGGATAGGAAAAATGCAGGGTGCGTATAATTTTTGGGAGTCAGTTTGTCCAGGAGTAACAAACAAATTAATCCAACCACTGCGGTACAAATTCCGGGAGAGTCCTGCTGGAGTGAACAAAAGGTCTCCCTTAACCAATCTATGACGATCCGGCCTGCCATTCGGTGAGTAGGCGCATCCGCCGTCAAGACCTGGAAAAACCTCACCCCATGAACCCGGCTAACCCTAAATTATGCAAGAAAACTATTTCTCAATACTGTTATTAGTACCTATGCGCCACAGGCAAACTTTTCCGTAAATCTATCACTGAATGTTTTGTATGTATCATCCATATGCTTGTTATTCTGTGTTAATCAAAATATGCTTGTTATTCTGTGTTTCTTATGCGTCGCTAAACCATTGCAATGAATCCATTCGATTGCGATGAAACTTTGGGGATTTTTTGTGCGCATGCCCGCGATTGTTTTCACATACAATAATGAGCTCTGGCGTCATGAATTTATGCGTTGCTAACCATTCATCCGATTGCGATGAAACTTTGGATGTTTGGTGTGTGGGTGGCCGCGATGGTTTCTTTATTTAATAGTGAGCTCTGGTGTCATGAAATAATGCGTTACTAACCATTCATCGGATTGCGATGAAGAAACTTTGTGGATTAGATTTGCGCATGCCCGAGATGGTTTCTATGTAATAGTGAGCTCTGGCGTCATGAATTTATGTGTTGGTAAACCGTTCATTCGATTGTGATGAAACTTTAGGAATTTGATGTGCGCATGCCCGCGATGATTTCTATATATAAACAGTAAGCTCTGGTGTCATGGAATAATGCGTTGCTAAACCGTTCATCCGATTGCGATGAAACTTTGGGGATTTGATGTGCGCGTGGCCGCGATGGTTTCTATACATAATAGTGAGTTCTGGCATCATGAAACTTTGAGATTTGATGTGCGCGTGCCCACCATGGTTTTTATGTAAAATAGTGACCTATGGTGTCATGAATTTATGTGTTGCTAAACCGTTCATTCGATGGCGATGAAACTTTCGGGATTCGATGTTTCTTTATATAATTGTGAACTCTGCCGTCATGAAATTATTTCCTACGCCATTTATCCGATTGCGATGAAAGTTAATTGAGTTGTTATGCGCACGCCCGCGATTTTTTCTATGTATAGTGGTGAGCTCTGGCGTTATGAAAATATCTCCTTAACTATTTATCCGATTGCGGTTAATCTTTGGTGAGTTGATATGAGCACGCCTGCAAAGGTTTCTATATGTACTTGTGACCCCTGGCATTATAAAATTTGTACAGAAATATTGCAATAGGTGGCACGCGAGCTGTTTGAAAACTGAATGTTCCGGGACTGAATGACTGATCGCGGGAGTGGGGCAAGTGTAGGAAACGTGCGATAGGGAAGGGAAACGCGGGAGAGGGGTTCACGGAATGGAGGAAGATGGCGAGGGAAGAGATTAGGCGGAGTGGGAACGTGTGAGGAAAAGGGACACGGGAGAGGAAGGGGAGGCGAAATGGTAACGAGACGAATGGGTAAGGAATCGCAGCGAGAAACAATTTCTTCATTAAATGGGATTGCAACGCATGCCGGGAACTCGCTAGTCTAATATAATTTCCATGTACAAATAATAATTCTGTATCGGTGGGAATTCCCCCGACTTCAGTAGAATTACTCGCTGCAGGCGAAGCTCGTCTATGGTCGGCCAATAAGCCGGGATGGTGTCTATGGTGAAGAAGCGGTTTTGCCGCCTTTTGCGGCAACCATTTTGAATCCCGGGCGATTTGAAATGTCTATTATGGAAGTCTAGAGTGCGCTAACAGGGTGTTTAATGTATAATGTGTAAAAAATATTATTATGTAAATGTAATATCCATTTAAAGTTTTCATAAGATTAAATTTTACTTTAAATTGAGATTTATTAATAAAAGTCGCGTGCCATCTTTTTTATAATACCGCAAGAGTCCTAACTGCTTCCTTCCGGAGCCAGTCAGATTATGGCATCCCTAATTGGGGTATGTTGTGACGCTGAAGGTAAGTAAGGGGGGAGGAGATGAGGAAGAGGAAGGTGAAGAAATACCGGGTTATTCCGAATTAGTCACCAAACACAGCTAAAGCTATTGCACGCCGCATTTCAATTCTTAAGGTGGTACACAATCCTAATAATTTTTGTTTGCTCAAAACTCACATTTTAATCATTTGCGATGAATTCGTAGCTATAATAACTTTTTTTTATTTCCATGCCGCACAAGGAATGCAAGTAATTTATATTTTAGACTAATAAAAAAAGTACCTTACCATTAATATATTTTTGACGACCTCCGTAGTCCAGTGGGTAAGACTCTTGACTCACGATCCGGAGGTCGCGGGTTCGAACCCGGCATGCGCATATAAATTTTATTTGATTAATTTGTGGTATTTCACAATTAATTAATTAAAAATAATATATAGTATATTTGCGACATGTTCCAGAGTGGAAGATACTATCAGTATCGCCCTGGTGTAAGACCACCATTCAGAATTGAAACGTTGCTTGAAAATGGCTTTAGCCGTGTTTAGTGACCAGATCTGTATAGCCAGGTACTTCCCAACCTTCCTCTTCCCCACCTCCTTCCCCTCCCCACTACCTTCAGCCTCACAACATACCCCAATTGGGGATGCCATAGTCTCACTGGCTCCAGACGGGAGCAGTTGATATTCTTGTGCGGTATTCAGAGTAAAAAAAAAAAAAAAAATGTGAAACGATTTTAAACCTTTATAACCAGTTTTTCAACTATAAAGTTAGCGGTAAGCATCAGACTTTATTTTTCTAGACGATGAATTAATAACTTCGGGAGGACAACATGAAGACACTATTTAATTATTTGTAACACGTTCTTCAGAATGAATTAAAATGAACGGTGCAGAAAGGTCGAATCTCCAGGCCTGCTAGGGTGAATTCGACCGTACGTTTGTACAATACGCCGTGCCGCAGCATATATTTGTTTACACGCTTTCTTCACATACGTCGTTAAGATTCCCACTTTATTTTCTTCTTTTTTATTTTCTTTGATAGGGCAAATTCGATAGTTGGTCCGTCCAATACACGGATCGCGAGTCGCAATTTGTGTACACGGCTTCTTTACTTACGTCGTTAAGATTCTGAATATATTTTAGGGTTAATTGTCGTCTTAACGGTGGTCTTACACCAGCGCGAAACTGAGAGTTTCTTCCAACCTAGTACGTGCTGCGATTGCACTTTATATAAAAAAAAACTAATCGAGGAAAAATTATCTGCGCACGCCGGGATTTGATCCCGCTACACGGAGGCCGTCAAAGTCTCTTTCATACTAATGATCGTCCGTCGCATGATCGTCAAAAATAATAAATTAATTTTACAAAGAAAAGATTACTTGTAAAAGAATTAAAATTCCTTTTTCAAAATTGTCTTCAAAGGTATTCATGGTAGGTTTAGCTCAGAAGGTTCTTCTTTTAATACAAAAAATAATTACATGTTCAAGCTATTCGGTCTGGAAAACATCTACAATCCCACACAAATTAAACATGCTTGAAAGATTTCACAAAATACTTTCCAACGTAATAAGTGAAAGTTTGGGTTTTGAGCAGTCACGTTTCATTATAATTACGATGTTCCTTAAAATACGAGTAACAATTTAATAATAGTTAAAATAACTCAACATGTTACAATGCCTCAATCACACTTTTTTTCAAGTCATTTGATAATTTTTTTCTTAATTAGGCAATTAACCCTAAAAAGAGTGCTTTGTGCCGAAAAAGTTAGAAAGATAGTTATAATTTCGAAGATAATCTATAAGAGAATAGGACAATCGAATATTGAAATCATTCAAGTCTGTATGAACTTAAATAAAACTGAAAAATCCAAGAATTGCTGAGAAAAAGCAAATACGGAATACTGAGGGGAGATTGGTGGATAAAATATTTTCATATTATTATTAAACAGCTGAGTGTATCTTTAAAAGGTCTATTTCTATATTCTGACGGCCGGCGTAGTCCAGCGGTAAGGCGCCTGACTAGCATTCCGAAGGTCGCGGGATCGAATCCCGGCGTGGCAAATAAATTTTATTTCATTAATTTGTGTATTTCACAATTTATTCATTTAAAATAATATATAGTATATTTGCGGCACGTTCCAGAGTGGAAGATACTCTCAGTATCGCCCTGGTGTAAGACCACCATTCAGAATTGAAACGTTGCTTGAAATGGCTTCTGCCGTGTTTGGTGACCAGATCTGAATAGCCAGGTACTTCCCCACCTTCCTCTTCCCTATCTCCTTCCCCTCCTTACTACCAACAGCCTCTCAACATCCCCCAATTGGGGATGCCATAGTCCCACTGGCTCGAGACGAGAGCAATTGGGACTCTTGTGCGGTATTCATGTAAAAAAAAAAAATCTTTGAATAGGAGGAATTAACTTTACTGTTTGAAAAAAGATGAGTTTACCTAAATAGTCTACTAAAACATTGTTTTTCTAAACCATCATAATCACTCAACGGTGAGTTCTAGCGTGGTATTACGTAGTACCTACATAATCCGTAGCAAATTTTTAAAACTTTTTTTTTTGGATTCAAAGATTTTATATTTAAAAAAATATATGCTCACTTCTAACAATAAAATTTAATAGCGTATTTTATTACCTTTCAAATACAGTTTTTAGTTTTCAATTACGTTTAGAAATATTTCATTTATCTGGATTTTATTGAAAGAATAGAGGAAATATTCTGATCTTCTGACATTATACGCTGAGACCTGAGCGATTAAAATCGATGGTTAACCTTAACAATTTTTTTAAACGTGTTTAATACCAGCGCTATTTATAACGTTTGCCTACTAAATATTAAACTCGTATAAAATATTACTTTACCATTGCAAAAGAATATATATTTTGCGATCGCCCTGTACCTACTTAGTAATATGAAACTAGTGACGTATCCACGCGGAGCTATGCGAAAGCTTTTAGTGTCGGCCGCCGCCGCTAGGGGAGTGTACTTAGTAACTATTATTTTCATAACCTACAAACTACACCACGTATTCGGGACTTGCTAACTTTATAGTGTGTTAAACGTATATTCAAATGTTAAATTAATCTTTTACGTAATATTGTTACGGTGTATTTTGGCTACTTGGTGTTATGATAATAATTGGGATGAGTTACATAATTTCTAGCTAATTATTTTCCCTTAGGAAATATAGGCTGATTAACAAATTAACTTGTTTTGAAATACACAATATATAAAGCAATTAAAACTTGTTATTCTAAGAGGATTAGACCTCACGCCTAAAAAAGTATGTTTCTATTTTTCTATTTGAATAAATCATAAACCTTTATCGTAATAACTTGTTTTTGATGTTTTTGTTAATTTACTTTGTCTTACCAGATAATGTGTTTATATATTTTTTTATGAAAATAATATACGATCTATTAAAAATATTTTCCTCAGAATAGCTACTTATATTCAGAGAAAAGATTTTTTTATCGTGCCTGTCGGCTACTGCGGAGCGCGGCAGTTCAGAAAGGATACCATCTTGAACCGGAAGCGGAACGTAACAATCAAATTTCGAATAAATTCCAAATGGTCTAGTTAAATCAGGACTTTGCTAAGCTCGGTCAATTATATCTTGGATACCTAGATAACGTTGATTAGTGGTATAATGGTCTGTATATCTGGGAATGAGACTGAAGACTTATTTTTTTATTATGTTCCAACGGTTAGGATCCAGTCGGACTACAGCATTCCCAACAAGTGCACTGTTATGATGTACACAATTTTTGTTTATTTCAATTATTGCATCATTTTAAGAACTAACTAACTTACCATAGCCATTTCCCCGCAGGGATAAGCAGACAGAATAGACCGCCATACGACTTTGTCTTGGCACACAAACCTTGCCTCAATCACAATCATACATTGTCTCCTTCATGCTCATGGTGACGAGGTCCGACTGAATTAATTGATTAATTTAATTGTGCCATATTGTCTTCATCGGGCGTCCCCGACTTCCTCTACCAAACCGCAAGTGTCTCGAAAAATGTTATCAAATGGGGAAACCGAAGATTGAAACATCTAACATATAATAAAAGATGTTTATTTTGCACTTGCGCATTCTGTACTACAATATGGAATTGCAGCTTGGGGGGTGCATATAAATCATCCCCATTTCCACTTGAGACAATTCAAAACAAATTAATGAAAATTTTCTTAAAAAAGCCTTATCACTACCCAACAATAAATGTATTCCAATATTTCCCGGTTCCCGCACTTAAAAAAATTATGACAAAATTACACTACTTCAATTACATAAAGATTTCTTTAATAGAAATAATTTCCCACAATTAAATATTAACAAACAAATAGTTCTGTTGGAGGACTAACCGTACAACTGGTACGAACTACAACATATATATAATATAATTATTCAATAAATTACCCCTTGATATACGATCGGAAAAAAACTACAACAATTATAATGGAAATTTAATTAAAGTTTTGGGTAATTTTTTGGGATTTCGTCGCCTCAGTTCTTATTTGTCCAACAGACCATTTTAAATTTTGTTCAATCTTCATTTTAAAATTAAAAATTAAGTATAAAAAATGATAGTTAATCATTTAACTAAGAACTATTTAAACTAATGAGAGCTTTACCTTTACAGAAATAACTTTATCGTATACACCTACATAATGTTTTATTGAAATAAAGAGAGAAAATCTTCTCCTCGTGTAAAATTTTCTAATGGTCGTTGGACAAATACGAACTGAAGCGACGATTTGTGTCCATGGCTTTTACGAATAATTTTTAAAAAAAACTTTAGATTCGCCTTAATCACTATAAAAGGAAACTTTTTGAATCACGGCTGCGGAAAATAGAGCATTTTAATTTTCAATTTCATTAAATAAAATTTCTCTTCGCGAACCGATACTACGACAGCCCGCCCGCTATTTTGCCACTGTTATGTTGGTATCCCTGACCTTTTGACGGGGGAAGGGGGAAGTAGAGCGGGGGAGGGAAGGTGGAGGAGGCGGAGTGGGAACGCGAGAAGGGAAGGGAACGCGGGAGAGAGGAAGGTGAGGCGGAAGGAGAACGGGACGAAAGGGTAAGGACCAGGGAGAAACAATTTCTTTATTAAGGCTCTGCAACCGGGCTCGAAAAGAAGATGATGGAGAGATACGAAATTACGAATGTTAGAGGAGAGCGCTAACTTTTATAGCGACAAAATCGATGTGAAAATTGCGAAAATGTATAATAAAACACGACTCATTTAAAATAGAGCAAAAATCTCGGGGGCATTGTCTTAAACAGCATTTAAAGAAACACTGTGACTTTTTTCATACGTATGGCTTGTAAAATAACTGAAACAAACGTGTTTATAATAATTTTTGGTGCATACTTTGCGATTTTTTTCTATCGAGGGAATTTTACATAATTAATAAATAAATAAAAAATATATACAAAAATCTCCTAATCACGTAAAACCTAACTTTGTAACATTCCAGTATGTTCCAGAATAACCTATCTTTAATACGTAACCATTATTCCACGATCCCATACGTTGGGATTTAACGGTAAATTGCTTCTCGCATTAACGTTAACGTGAAATTTGATTTTTAACTTTCCAGTTCACCTGAAAACAAATAGCAGGCTACCAGGAAAACATCAAGTGGTAGGGATGAGCACTCACTGACCGGAATATTTGCGTCACTGATTTTCCTTCAATTACTCCATATAGCTCGCCAACAGGTCTATCCTACCTAATAGGGTAGGTCCACCGAAGAGCTAATCCGGTGGAAGCGTGTCATGGGCTTATCCTTGTTCCCAAAAGAGCTCAATTTTGCCTTACTTCTGTTGAAATTTAACAAACTATCTCAAATATTTTAATGCTCGATGTGTTTGGCCTGTTAGGGGACACCATTCAGAATTGAAACGTTGCTTAAATGTTTTAACCGTGTTTGGTGACCAGATATGAATAGCTAGGGACTTCGCTATCTTCGCTCCGCGCTTTCTTCAGCCTCACAACATACCCCAATTGGGGCTGCCAAAACTTACTGCTCCAAGCGGTTGGGAGCAGTTAGGACTCTTGTGACGTGTCCCTAAATGTCAGGCACATTTTTCTGTTTTCAAGTGTTCACAGAGAGATGGAGCCTCTCTAAATGCGGAATGTTTTGAGGCTGAATATAGTGGGGAGCGGAATGAGATGCGAAAGAGGAAGGTTGGGAAATGGCTATTCAGATCCGGTCACCAAATTTGGCAAATTCAAGCAACTTTTCAATTAAATATGGTGGTCTTTCAACAAGGCGATACTAAGAGTATCTACAATTTTGAAATACACCTATCACATTGCATAATCAGAAGATTCCGAAGTGTTAGGTACTCTCTTAGTTTCGTTAATATTTGTTCTCGTTTGTCGGCTAGGTCTGAATAGCCAGGTACTTTTAAATCTGTTCTTTCCCATGTCTTCCCTTCTCTACTCTCTGCAACTTCACAACATACTCCATTTGGGGATACCAAATGTCACTGGCTCCAGACGTCAGAAAGCAGTTGGGACTCTTGTGCGGTACTCACATAAAAAACCGTTTTAAAAATGAAAAAAAATGAACCGAAAATCAAAATAAAAAAACCCAATTGTGGGTGCCAAAGTTCATTGGCTCCAAGCTGTTGGGAGAAGTTGGGACTCTTAGAAATATATCACGTCGCATCATCAGAAGATTCCAAAGTGTCTTAGTTTATTTAATCTTTGGTCTTGTCTGTTGACTAGGTCTGAATAGCCAGGTACTTTCAAACCTTTTCATTCACTGGTCCTTCCCTTGCACACTCTCTGCAACCTCACAACATACTCCATTTGAGGATACCAAAATCCCACTGCCTGCAGAATTGCCTCCCACTGCCGCCACTAGAGTCCTATCAGAAACAGATAGAACTGTTGTGCGGTAATCTCATAAAATAACTTTTTAAATACGGTAGACCTTTCATGAAAGGAAAATCAATGTCATCAGCCTATCTGGAGCCTAGGAGTAGAAAAAATATACTTTAGGGACACCATTTTTCTTTTAGAATGGTTATCACTTCTATACATTATATATACAGTGTGTCTCACCCTCGATTTTCCTGAAAATGATAACATGCGATATTATTTCCACGGTGAAGAATTTCGTATTAATTTTTCGAAATTAGTTTAACACGGGAATGAGTGAAATTAAATTTAAGGTTGAGTTTGACATTTTTTATTATTTATTGAAAAGCTCGTTGTGGAATATTGAACAACATGACTTATTAATTTGAAGTTTTTGATTGATTTATGGGAAAATATTAAATTGTATAAAAATAATGACCCTTTTTTTAACTACACAAATTTTTTTTTTCTGGCTAATTTTAATATATAAAATAATTGTCGTATTTATTTCTTTGTTTCTTATGTGAATACTTTTTTTTACAATGTCTCCACACAGGAGGCCCTGAGAAAAAAATCCCCTCAGGGCCTATGTCATCTTTGGGGATGCTATGTGGAGGGTCTTTTTAGGGAAGGAGAAGTTCTAGGAAATAAAAAGGTATGAAGGGCAGGTAGGAATCTGGGGGTCAGTATGTCCAGTACATATTAGTATGAATCCATCCCACCTACTGCGGTAAAGCGGTTCATTTCTCTTTCAATCAGTCTCTCAATCCGGCCTACTGCGCAGTTGGTGGTCAGACGCAACCACCGCCAAGATCCGATCAACCGTCACCCCATAAACCCGGGCACCTCTACTAAGTCACCAAACGTCTAGTATATTTGCGGCACGTTCCAGAGTGGAAGATACTCTCAGTATCTCCCCGGTGTAAGACCACCATTCAGAATTGAAACGTTGCTTGAAATGGCTTCTGCCGTGTTTGGTGACCAGATCTGAATAGCCAGGTACTTCCCCGCCTTCCTCTTCCCTATCTCCTCCCCCTCCCCACTACCTTCAGCCTCACAACATACCCCGATTGGGGAAGCCATATTCCCACTGGCTCCAGACGGGAGCAGTTGGGACTCTTGTGCGGTATTCACGTAAAAAAAAAGAGAGATGTTGGTTATCCAATAAACGGCTTCTAGGGCGGCGGTACCCACTTCCGCCTTCCAAATTGACAATACTGCACAAAAGTCCCAACTGCTCTCAAACGTCTGGAGATCGTCAGAATTTTACGGTTGGCCAACAAAGGCTATTTTCAGCATACGTTTTTAGTAGTAGTAGCAACGTACAGGAGACAGTGTGAAACCTATTTGAATCGACTGCCCCTATTTCTGAGAGGTCACAGAGTTGTAAGGCTGGCAGGTTAAGTCATTAATCATCCCCCGATGTTGTAAAGCCTTTCAGGCGACCTAAAATGTTTCTGAAAGCGCGTTTTTCTGCGCCGTGTTTTATGCTAAATATATATTTTTTTAAATGGTAACTAAACATCCGGGTTTTTCCTTAAGATCAACTTCTTCGAGTGTTTATTTTCAAGTTAAAGTATTTTTAACAATATTCAGGGAAAACGAGGTTTATTTTGTAGAAACACCGTTGGTTGGTTTTTGAAATGCTGGATTTATGGTGACTGGACTGCTGAAAAATGTCTAAATTTTCAGTGGAAAATATAATATGTAAAACGACAGTAGATTGGATCCACGACATTGGATTAAGTAGGTACCTACCCAACTTTCAACATTCAACCACCTTCACAAAGTTTGAACAAAGACCACAGTGTCAACCAAACACTGCATTTTATAATCTTTCTCCGAACATTGTCATAGGTCACCCCAAGTGGTTCGTTACGTTTGGTGACTTAGCAGGGTTGCCCGTGTTCTGGGGGTCAGTTTGTCTAGGTCTTATCAGCGTTTGGGTCTTATCAGCGTCTTATGTGTCTTCCCACCAGTTGCGCGGCAGGCTGGATCGGGAGAGAATGGTTGAGGGAGTCCCTTGGACTTCTCCAGTACTCTCGGAACATCCATCACTCCTAAACACACTGACCCCCAAATTCCTACCCACCCCTAATACCCTTTTCCTTCCCAGATCTTCCTCTCCTTCCTTTCCTAAAAAGAAACTCCACACAGCATCCCCAAAGATGACGTAGACCCTGAGGAGAATTACTTTCCGCAGGGCCACCTGTGAGGAGCTAATTAAAAAAAAACGCATCTCATCCAACTTACAAAACCCAACTCTTACCTAATCTAATCGTATGATGAATCTGTAAAAAAATTGCCTCAGGAAAAAATCAGAATTATGTTTATACTAGCTGGCGCGGCAACGCGTTGCTGTGGCTAATAAAACACAATGTCATTTACTGGATGGTTATCCAAACTTAATAAACAAGGCCGTCTTTGAGTTTATCGCGAAGTAACAGACAGATGCCGCGGAGTACTTTAATTTATAATACGTAGAGATGGTGTGAAAGATTATAATAATGTGCATGAAATGCTTGGGGTAACTAACGTATTTAAGTTAATAAGGATTAATACTGTATCCGTCTAAATAACCGCAATGTACGTGACCATTTTTTCAGAAGATAGAGTGGGTATAATAAGCTATCCGTAATAGATAGATATACGCCTTCGCGGACTTTTTTGTAGATCTATAAAAGAGGAATATCCCACCATGCATTGTTTTGTTATATCCCAAAAGATTAGGCAGCATTTTCGATGAAAGCTACCAGGCGGCTTGACTTTTTCCGACACTTCTAACAATTATCGTTATGTTTCAACCAATTTACACAAATCCTTGACAAATTACATACCTAAATCGTCCTCACGAAGCACTCTATCTATTGGTGAAAACCGCATGAAAATCCGTTCAGTAGTTTTCGAGTTTATCGCGAACAGACAGACAGACGACGCGGGGGACTTTAATTTATAATACATATGTAGAAATGTAGAGATAGAGATAGAGATTATTATTATTAATTGTGAATTTGCATAAAAAACTTATTCCAATGCTTATTTCGGATCATGTAAAGAAATGCAATCACAGAGATGTGTGAGACGATATTCGAAGTAATAAATAAAACACTGCAAATATGATGACTAACTACACAAAGGTTGCTACCCCTTTCATATTTAGTGTAATTTTTCTATTGAACTAAAAGGCCTTACTTTCACATGGATGCGGAAAAATCCGATACTTAGGTTGTGTACTCACGTCGCAAACAACCTGTCGCGCACAGTTCGTCACTCACGTCGCACAGTGGGCTCAAAATCGCCTTTCATAGACATAGAGATTTGAATTTTCAAGGGTCTTTTTTTGGCTAGAAATGGATTCTGCTTTACTATGCTATAAAATTTCGTATGAAGCAATTGCGTGTACAAATGAAGGAGTTATCATTTTTTTAAGAATAATTTGTATGGCATTGACATTAAAAATGAGGCTATCTCTGGAATCATAAGGTTGGCCATTATATCCTTACACACAGATACACTACTATTTATTTGTATTTTTTTGACATACCTACTTTGTATTTTGGCGCAACTTGCGATTTTTTTTTTTTAAATCCTTAAAGTTGAAAAAAAAAACCTTTTTTTATGTTGATTCATTTTAATGCTTAAATGCATTATCATCCTCTTCTAGAATATTTATCATGATTACTGATTAATAACCAATGTTGAAGCACCCATTTCCGTACATTACTTTGACCAGAACTGTCAAATATGCCAATGATGCCAATATGGCGGAGTAACTCTAGAGTAACTATCGGTTTTCGGAAAGTAAGTACAAAAGTTAAAAGTAACGTACAACAAGCAGTCAAATTTAATGAAAAACGTATTTTAGTGAAATTTAACTATATTAACGGCATTTTGTTTAACTTTTACTTTTAACTTTTACTTTGAATTAGGCAAGTCACCCTCTAAAAAGAGTGCTTCGTGACCAATTAAAATTGGATTTTTTAAATTATTTTATTTACTAGTCCTTCTGTAAAAAAATTGGAACCATATTTATTTATTTGCGATCAAATAGTCCATTAACAATATGGTTACGCCCATACACATACCTACATAGCACGCATACATACTGTCACTGCTTGGAATTGGTATTAATATTGTTGCAAGTTCCTTTTCCTACCCATCCCTATTTGCCTACCCGCCAATCTTACTCAGTCTGCAATAAACTCCCGCCGCATATAGCCATTTTTGTGCTTTCGCTCTCGGTTAATCGCTATCAAAATAACTGCGCCGTGTACTATAAAATAAACCAACTCACGACTTTTGCTGTTTGTGCCTATTGGATGGATGAGCGAAAGCAGCATTGCCAGCATTCAAAGTTCTTTTATCCTTTTGGTGAGTCCTCTCCTTTCTATGCAACATGTATTTTTATTATTGCAAGCAGTAACTATTGGTAGTAACACAAAATCAAGGTCCTTCGCCAGTCATTTTTACACAAACATAACAATCCACTCTCACAAGATAAATACCATTCACAATATAACAACAACGCTAATTAAAAAAAGAGATGACAATGAAAGGAGAGTACATATAAATGAAGAGCATTGACAATTTACATATAATATAAAAGTACATATAGAAGATAACTACAAGTAGCTTGAAGATGGATTTAAAAGGCTTTAAAATTACACATTGCGTATCGACTGCCGAAAGTCATTTAGGCTTACACCAAAAAATTCAATGCTTTGATTTGCGTTGACAAGTTCTGGATAAAGGAGAATGATATCCATAATTAGTATAAGGTTGATTGAGGAACAGCAATTCATTATTTCGGAGTCTACGGGAAGGGATGTTGAACTTGATGAGTTGTAACAAAGCAGGTGTGTCAGTAATACTGTTGATAATTTTGAATATGCAAATTAGATCAGATATCTACCCAATGTAAAATTTTCATGGGATGATAAAGAGAAATATATAAACCAAATAAATTACAAGACGCAGACAAAAGGATTTCCAAAATACAAGAAAGGTGGTCCGGCAAAGCTCCACATTGCTGCTCGTCAGCACTGTACTTCCATCTTAATATGCACTTTGTCTTTATTTATAAGGAATATAATATTACACAATACATTCATTGAAAATTGTACCAACTGCTTTCAAAACCTCACTCACAAGCAAACTTTGTTATTTTTTTATTCTATCATTCTTTTTTGACTGTTTTGTTCATACTAGCATTGATTTAAAAAAACTCATTTTTACAAAATGTCTGACACAAGTAACGCCATGTTTTAAATCTCGACGACGTGATTCATACCAACCTCGCCCGACGGGATACGGGATACAGGCGCTGCTGATGAGTAACATAACTCAAATATAAAAGACCAAAAACGGCCCTGCGAGAGGAGTAACCCCTGCTGCATGTCTGCATTTAGTTTTAAGCTATTTTTAACATTCCCATAACTTCAACAAAATATCCAAAACAAATAAAATTTAAAATCGTTTTGGTACATTAGAAAAATATTAATTTTTACTAGCTGGTTCCCGGAATGCGTTGCTGTGCCATTTAATAAAGAAAATGTTACTCCCTGCGTGTCCTTTCTTATTCCGTTCCCTTTTTCCCCTTCCCCGTTCCCCTTCCTCTCCCGCGTCCCTTTCCTCTCTCGCGTTCCCACTCCTCCTCCACCTTCCCTCTCCACACTCCACTCTCCCCCTTCCCTTGTCCCGCGAACCACCATCCCGAGTTTCCCTCCCCCTCCCGGGTTCCCCTACCCCCCTCTCCCCTCCCGTGAACCCCCTATCTGGGTTCCCCTCCTCCCTCCCCCCTCCAGCATTCCATACATTCAGTCCCGGTACATTCATTATTAAAAAGTTCGCGTACCACCGATTGCAATTTTGTGTTATATAAATTTCATAATGCCAGAGCTCACCAGCAGTTTTATACAAACCTTGTCCTGATAATAACGAACATAAAAAAGAAGAATTATCCAATTTGGTGCAGTCGTTCGGAAGTTATGCGCGTACATATATTTCGGCGATTCATTTTTATTTATGTAGATAGATAGATTATGTAGATAATAACGATATTCTGAATTTAAATTAGACCAAATACAAGAAATACAAATTAATTACGGCGACGTACAAATTTACAAGTCTTCGCGCATACATGGCGGTGGTCGCCAAGATACTTGAATTGTCGAGTATCGGAAACTTGCGTATTTGCGTATCCCTGTCGAAGAAGGGTTTAGCTCCAACTACACTAGTAGTTCTTGATATCTGATTTTTCTATTGTAAATAAAATGCAAACTGGGTACGCCAGGAAAATGCCTGAGCTGCTAGCTGCTATGCCATTGTGGTATTGTTCTTAAACCCCCTCTCAATTGTGAAATACCACAATGAAGCTCGTTGTATTTCCATATAAAAGGGAAAAAAAGCCTAAGTGGAAATCCATACGAAAAATCCTTATCAAAGAGAATACATTACCCCAGTTCCTTGTATTTGAAAGGGTTTGGCTTAAACTCCACTTCACGATCCCAGATCAATATTAAATGCTCTTAGGAATGGAGAAAATGGTTCTCAGTAACCGATCATCCATCTAATAGAACCGATTTGTGTAATATTTTCATTTCCAAGTTATGTTCAAGTATTATTTTAACTAGATTGGTTGAATATATAATGCCATGGACCTTCCAAGAATTCCATTACCTCTCAAGTATCAGAAGGTAAAAATTACGAACGATCCGAAGAGGGTTACTAGGATCCCCCCATAAATTTGCGAAGCGATTGTGTCTCTTAATATTCTTTTTGCCCTTTCCAGTAACTCTCAAATAATGGTCACTAACCACAATTTTAACCGGACATCGCCCATCTTCGCCAATTTCATCAGAACTAATACAGTAAAATAGCTGGTACTAAAGCAAGGGTAACACAAATATATATGTAGAAGCATTTATCAGAATAATGCTCCTTTTACGACTGCATTTACGGCTCGATATTATTTAATATTTAGAAAAATACTTGTAGAAAAGGATACTTTTTTGAATGCAGATCTATTACTGAATATTTTTTTCTAAGCATACCTAAATTATAGAAAATGCGATTGCGAACACTCGTTTGGGGAAATGCATCCCCCCCCTCCGAAGCGGGAATATTAAAACTGGTATCAGAAAACCAAACGGTTTTTAATTATTTACTTTCAAAACCGCCACAATGCTATGATTTTGAATGCTGGGATATGATTTGGTATGCCAGGATATTATTTGACATGCTGGAAGATGATTTGGTATGCCAGGATATGATTTGGTACGCCAGGATATGATTCGGTATGCTCGGATTTGATTTGGTATGCTAGGATAAGACATGGTACGCCAGGGTATAATTTCGTATGTTAGGATATGATTTGGTATGCCAGGATATGATTTGGTGTGCCAAAGTATGATTTGGTAGGCTAGGATATGATTTGGCATGCTAGGATATGATTTGGTAAGCCAGGACATGATTTGGTATTCTATAATATGATTTGGTAAGCTAGGATATGTGTTGGTATGCTAAGATATGCCAGGTTTGCTAAGATATGCCAGATATTTGGTATGTCAGTACGTGAAAATGTTGTTGAAATGCTGGGATATGATTTGGTATGCTAGGATACGATTTGGTATGCTAGGTTTGATTTAGAATGTTTGTATATGATTTGGTGTGTTCGAATATGATTTAGTATACTAGGATGTGATTTGGTTTGCTATGATGTGATTTGGTATGCAAACCAACCTTGTCAGGGATATAACTGTGATAAAATAGAGATAATGTTTTATATAAAATTCCTGATTCAATTACTAATTTTAGTTTAATAGATATAATAAATAAGCAATTTAACATATTATTTAAAAAAAATACCTATAAAGACTCCCACCCATTATTTATCCTACGTAAAACCCATGAAAAACCGAAAACCCTTATAGTCTAAGATCCCTAGAACAACGACCTTCACCGAGATGTTTATTTGATGAAACGTATTTAATATTTAATTTAATATGTCAATAAATATATTGCATATGGGTTGCCTAACAAATTTTAGTCCAGGGTATGATTAATTAATAATTTAAAAACTATTTTTTTTTAAACATTGCATTGGTTTGCTTATTAGACAAATTCTATACCAATCGAAAGTATGAAGCCCATGGAATATGCAAACTTTAGGTTGCCTATTATTTTCCGGTCACAACTCTCGGGTAGCCAGTTATAAACAGGTAATCGATATTAGCATTTTGCAACGGTCTGCTTATTTAATTAAAATTAAATTAAATTAAAGGTTATTTCATTATGAACACGGTGGTATAGGGTTGCCTTCGAAAAATCAGTCCCGAATTCCGGTTGTCGAATGTTGAAAAGTAAAATATTGCTACCAAATGTATTGCTGCGCACGCTATTTGTTCTTGAAAATGAAAAGGATAGCGATAGACTCGTATATGCTGTGCATCATTTTAGAGTAGTTTATTATTAAAATAGAGGAATAGTTATTAATTTTTTTTTTAATCAATTAATTATTTATGTGTGTATATTTTTTAAGTGACACTAAAATATATATACATCTTTAGCAAAAAAAAGGTTATAGAAATACATATATAATACTAATTTTGCAAATTTTATCTTTATTATTAGAAGGTAAATAAAAAAAACAACAATTAAAAAAATACTTCTGTTTATTGCTAAAAATTATAAATATATATTTTTTTAATTATTCAGATTCCGAGTCATCGGACATATAACTATGATCTCCAACTTCTGAATCTTCTTCGTCATCACTCTCCGTTTCAGTTCTTTCGACAATGTCTTCTATCTTTAAAGGTGTATGATCCCCAATGAATCCTACTGGTTTTAAATATTCATCTAAGAACCAACCGCAGTTCTCAGGCTGAAGTTTCACACATATTGGATCCGTTGCATTAAGCCACATGGAATTTACGAAAATAGTTCGTAAAATTTTCTGAATTAATGATATCCAACATAGTGGTATGGAGTTGGAGTCGAAGCCTTTTATTTTTTTTTTTAAAGTGCTCGCTGTCTTCTTTAGCAGAGTAATTTTTCATAAATATCGATATCTCGCATCATTCACGTTGGTGCAGTTCTTGATACCAAACATACTAGCCGTAAATTCTAGAACGGTCTTCATTTTTTCATCAATGAAAATATCAGCAGCATCTGTTAATAGCGGTTTCGGTTTCGGTGGAAAGTTCTGTTTCGGTCGGACACTTAATGATAAATAATTCATATCAATATTGATGGGTTATTTAAACCTCTTGAAATATTGGACTGTTCTGTAGTAGTAGTCTGTAAGTATACCTACCAAAAAAAAAATATATTTCTGGTTAATGATGCTTGGAGTAGAATAGCAGATAATATGAATATTCCACTAACTGAATTTAAAAAAAAGAGTCAAGAGAGAGATTTATTGAGTCGTATTTTAACGGTTATAAAGAATTCTGCAATCAGACTTTGATCGGAAAAAATGGGAAAACTGCTCAATTTTATTACCAGTACTGTGAGTTAATTAATTTATACCATCGGTTTTCCAGAAGTATCCGCACAAGTAACTTTGAACTATACGTGGACTCAATTTTCAACATGTCTGATATATTTTTTGCGTTAAACCAGCCCAATTATGCCAGATGGTCCTTGTTATATTTGAGCAATTTAATCTATTTGTGTACTAATAATTCATCTTTGGTAGCTGAATTTCGTCGATCCAATATGCGTGAAACTTCAGCCTGAGAACTGCGGTTGGTTCTTAGATGAATATTTAAAACCAGTAGGATTCATTGGGGATCATACACCTTTAAAGATAGAAGACATTGTCGAAAGAACTGAAACGGAGAGTGATGACGAAGAAGATTCAGAAGTTGGAGATCATAGTTATATGTCCGATGACTCGGAATCTGAATAATTAAAAAAATATATATTTATAATTTTTAGCAATAAACAGAAGTATTCTTTAATTGTTATTTTTTTTATTTACCTTCTAATAATAAAGATAAAATTTGCAAAATTAGTATTATATATGTATTTCTATAACCTTTTTTTTGCTAAAGATGTATATATATTTTAGTGTCACTTAAAAAATATACACACATAAATAATTAATTGATTAAAAAAAAAATTAATAACTATTCCTCTATTTTAATAATAAACTACTCTAAAATGATGCACAGCATATACGAGTCTATCGCTATCCTTTTCATTTTCAAGAACAAATAGCGTGCGCACACATTCACTCGCAGCAATATTTTACATTTCAACATTCGACAACCGGAATTCGGGACTGATTTTTCGAAGGCAACCCTATACCACCGTGTTCATAATGAAATAACCTTTAATTTAATTTAATTTTAATTAAATAAGCAGACCGGTGCAAAATGCTAATATCGATTACATGTTTATACCTGGCTACCCGAGAGTTGTAACGGGAAAATAATAGGCAACCTAACGTTTGCATATTCCATGGGCTTCATACTTTCGATTGGTATAGAATTTGTCTAATAAGCAAACCGGTGCAATGTTAAAAAAAAAATAGTTTTTAAATTATTAATTAATCATACCCTGGACTAAAATTTGTTAGGCAACCCATATGCAATATATTTATTGACATATTAAATTAAATATTAAATACGTTTCATCAAATAAACATCTCGGTGAAGGTCGTTGTTCTAGGGATCCTATACTATTACCTCATTCAATACCATTGTTACTGGAGAAGGGTTGTACCCTAAATCTCGCATTATCGGATAAGTAGGTATTCTCTTTTATCAGTGATATCTAGAAAGGCTTTCCATCAAATTATACAAAATACATACATTGGGGGTGTATAACACGGAAAAAAATGCTCTAAAAGCCCAAAGAAGCGAAGCTAGCAGTCTACAATCCACAATAGAGTGCTGGTACCTTCCCGTCTATGATGTTGAGGCGTCGACCTGGCAAATGATGAAATTAGACTGAATGCTTTAGAAATGAGATTACTGAGGCGCATGCGCGCGGAAAAAACATGCGTGGAAAAAACATGTATGATCACGTGAAAAATGTAGAGATTCGAAAATAATGCAAGGCTGATGTAAGCGTAATGAGTAAGATTAAGAAATGGATGTCTAGGTTTGGTTATTTAGAGCGAATGATTCGTTCATTCGAAAGGAGTGTAAGAAATTATGCGAATGTGAATGGTGGAAGAAGTCAGGGACGCCCAAGGAAAACATGGCACAATCAAGTGAACCAAAAACTCGATTAATATCTGCAGGTCATTCATAATTTTGTTTTTCTAATATTACTTGAAAACAAAGAAGAATCTCTGAAATACTTTATAATAATTGAGTCAATTATAACTAACTAACTAACGATTACGCCGTTTCCCCGCAGGGGTAGGCAGAGAGGACGGACCGCCAAACAACTCGGTCTTGGAACACAGTCTTTGCCTCACTCACATTCATACATCGTTTCATACATACTCTTCTATTATTCTGAATTTTGACATGGCCCGATTAAAGTATCTGATTCACTTAATCGTGCCATGTCTTCCTCGGGCGTCCCCGACTTCTTATTCCATTCACATTCACATATTCTTGTCACACATTTTCATCAAGTCAATAATTCAGTTTATATTGCTGTGTTTCGCTACGTTTGGAGACTTAGAAGGGGTTCCCGGGTTCATGCGTGTGCGTCTGGCCGCCAGCTGCTTGCCAGGCCGGATCGGTGGAGATTGGTTGTGGGAAACCTATTGATATCTCCAGCGGGACTCGGAACATTGCCTTGCACCGCAGTGGGAGAGATGGATTCGTACATCCATCACTCCTGGACACATTGAACCCCACATTCCAACACTCACCTCATTTCCTTTTCCTTCCCAGAACATCCTCTCCTTCCTTTCCTTAAAAGACTCTCCATACGGCATTACTAAAATGACACAGGCCTTGAGGGAAATCATAAAAGAAATCAAGTGATTCAAATATTCGATTCATGTCTGCAGGTCATTAATATTTTTTTTCACCCAATATATAAAAAACTCCTTTTTACAGGCGATTTATCCTTAAAAATATCCCATTTATTACCAGATCATATTTCTCCAGCTTTCTATACTAATTCTAAAATAAAAAAATTGATAAATAATAAGGATGTTTCTAATAAATTTGAAAAAAATGGGATATACACTTAAGAATGTAACGATTGTGACGCACAGTATGTAGGTATGACAACTAGAAATTTCAAAACTAGAATCAGGGAACATGAACTTTGTTTACGAAATAATAATTACTCCGAATTTGCGAATCATTTAATAGAGTCAGGCCATAGCTTCAATAAAGAAAAAACAAAATTTAAACATTGCAATATAAATTCATACTTTAATCTTTGCGCTTTAGAAACGCTCGAAATAAACAAAAAAATTAAATCTAAAATTAATTTAGTGAATAAAATAATAGCGCCTTGCAAATCTCCTTTACTAACCATGTTTCCGTATAATATTGACTCCTCCCACCGCTTTCCCCCTCCCCCCAAAATCATCCCTCCCACTACTCCCACCTAATTAATCTTTGGTACTTGCATTTAATTTTTAAGTTAGTTTTAATTCTGCTCGTGAATGATACGGTTGTATCGAAACCGGTCGCGGAAAAATTAAATATAAGTAACAAACGTACATTTAATAAAACTCTTCAAAAAACAAAATGTCTAGAAATTGTTACCTAGTTAATGCCCATGAAATACAAAAAAATAAAAATATTTTTTTTTTCTAATATTACCTGAAAACAAATAAAAAATCTCTCTAATACATTAATAAGTAAGGTATGCCTCGTACGTCAAACATATGTCTGGTATTGTTGTATTATTTTATGGGTTCGGGTGGTTAAAAGCGCGTCAATAATTCAGTTTATATTTACATTGAATTTGTTCATCCCAAAACTAAAAATAAAACCCTGAAATAACGGGCGATCCAACTGAGTGGCAGCTACATTCTCAACCAATTTCAGACTGTAACATCTCCCTTGTTAGCCCAACCCAACGAGTTTTATCACCACCCACAAAATTCCGCGAAAATTTGATCATAAAAAATCAACAAAAATTCCGAAGTGCGAAGTTGTGGGAACTTCGGCAACATGGAGTTGTTTCGACTGAGTAATAACTATGAAAAATAGTGGATACTTATAAAGCTGGATACACGCGGTAGAGCCAACGACACAAATGGCCCCGCGCCGAGCAAAACTCATCGAGTGTGGCAAAACGATGGCTCGGCATGGCTCGACGGACTCCTCATGATATTCTGCGACTCTAAAATCTATGTACGTGGCAAATCTCCGAGTCAATGGCTTGCCATGTGCATGTGATCCCCGAGCCAAAATCCGTTCATAAAAATAAATTACTTCTATAATAGTTGTAAGTATGGCCCCTTCAAGCGGATGTGATTTTGTTATGTATTATAGAAAACATGTTGAAATGAAAACTTATTTAGCACCGTAGTTATTTAAAATTCGATGAAATGAAAAGTAGTGACTTAAAAAGAGACAAACACATGTATCTTTAGGATTTAGTCTGCGAGTGAATGAGATGGTATAACGGCCTCCTCTCTGTGCGCTGCTTTGCTGCTCCCCCCTCTTGTCTACTTTAGTTTTCTGAAAGTTTCACTTCTACCGCGTGTGGACTGAACATTTGTATTTTTTATTTATTTATCAATATTTACAAGTATATGTGTAAAAAATATTATTTATTTATTTATTTATAAACAGAAATAAACAGTTCATTAGTTATATAGGTGAAAAAAAATTACAATTAATAAGTATATTTCATGGTGGGTACCTATTATGTGTTTAATTGAAGTGTCTTATTTATGGTATGCATATTAAGTAATTACCGGATGATGTATGAAGTGGGAAGGTATGCGTGTGTGTGTATGTGTGAGTATGTGTGTATGTATGTATGTATACACATTGAAAAATTTATATTGTTGACATGATGTTTTTTTTAAATTTTGGCAGTTAATCGGAGAAAATGTCGATGTTAGAATTTAGACCAATATTATTGTACATATTAAGAGCACGATTGATTGGCGAATTAGTTAAAAATATAATATGTTGTCATAATTAATATTAATAATTATGATAACAGAAAATGCACTTTACGTGTAAAATGTCGCCCCTCTCCATTGCGGACTATTTTCCGAACCGTACTTGTAGGTATTTTCAATTTTAATACGACTTTTTTTACATTATTCCAAGTATGAGGCTTTGAAGAAAAAAAATCTCTCAGCTTCTGCATCATTTTTAGGTGTGCTGTGTGGAGACTTTTTTTACGGAAATGAAGGAATGGATACTCTGGAAAGAAAAAGGTACGAGGGGTAGGCAATAACGTAATAATACAGCGTATCAAATTATAAAAAAATATATATTTACCTTCACTATTTTAAGCGTAATCTACCGATGTAATTTTTTTTACCTTCTTTTTAATAAAGTATTTAATATTTGTAAGAAAATAAGCAAATTTATGTATTCGTATTATACGATTTTAGTTCACTAGTTCAAGTTGTTAACTCGATGGTGACACAGATTAAACCGGCAAGCATCGGATGACTTTATTCGGTTGTGTGAATGTGGTCTGAGTCCAAATGGATTCATCCAATTTTCTCTTCCGTGTGTGTCGAGGTTAAGATAGATACTAAACTAGTTTGCATACTTACAAAGTTTTAGAGTGTATTGCATAAGTTTGTAGAGTTTTAAAATTAAATTTAAATGTAACTTTTTCCACTAAAATGTTGGTAAAGTCAGTAAAAATAAATTTGAAAAAATTACAGTTCGCAGTAGGACAGATAAAAACATCAAAAATTGTCCCGGAATAAGATGGAAAAAACAGAAATTTATCAAGTATCAGATTTTTTTGTTTTGTGGTGAAAATCTTGCAGGGCGTAAATCTATTGATGACAACGCCATGTTGGAAAGCCATGGCTTATACCTATGAAAACTTCAGCCGTAGTCGTCGCCATGACTTGTACAAGATACCACGCGACGTAACGGTTGTTCTAACCTAGCATAGCATGACAAGAGGAATGGTGCTATGGAATGTTTCTAAAACAAAAGACATGTTTAATTACTCTCTTGAAATTAAAACTTTTTTGTATACCATCTACAATTTGGGTATGAATATCGCCGCCCCGGGAACCATTTATTGGATAACCAACAACTCTACTATAGGTCACGCCAAGGGGTTCCCTACGTTTGAACAGGTACCCTGATGATGGATCCTGTAACGCTGTCCGAAACGTTGGCTAAAGAGGAGGTAGCGCAACACGGCATAACACCCCAAAAACAAATTACGAAAAAAACCTAAGCATGTTTATAGGGTGAGATTTGTCTAGGTCTTAGGGGCGGATGTGTCTGTTCAACGTCGGATCGAGAGAGGCTAATAGAGGAAGACCTTTTGACCTCTCTTGCACCGCATTGGAAGAGATGGATTCGTACGTTCGTTACTCCTGAATAAACTGACCTCCAGATTCTAACCCACCCCTCGTACCTTTTTCCTTCACAGAACATTCATACCTTCCCTCCGTCAAAAATACCCTCTACAGAGCATCCTGAAAGATGTCATAGGCCCCGAGGAATATTGGAGACAATATTAGCGACTCCTAAATGTAAAATTGAAACAGATGCCACAACCAATGCCGTAAAACGAGAGAGATGTGAACTAAATCTGAATTTTGCGAAAACAAGACAATTGATGGCGTTTCTGGAAATGGCGAATGGAAAGGATAAGTCCCTACCTTTGATGGTTTCATCAGCTGTTTTTGGATCTATCCTGGTGATGGCAACTTTCCACAATAACGGCACAACGCAAGGTCACAATTTCCAACACTTTGGGGTTCATTAAGTAATATTTTATGCGATTAATAGCGAGATTTCAATGGCGAGATGTGACCGATGTCACTGCAATTTTTCAACTCATACAAGTAGATAATTTTAAATTTTGGTGCCAATATTGTAGATGAGTTCCACGTAGGCATGTAAACATCGTCTTCGTTTCCTTTTGTAGGGACTTTAAGGAAAGGAGGAAGACAAAGGAATAAATTAATGAATGAAGGACTTGGGAACATGGGTTTAGCTTTAAAACTGTTTCAGAACTAAACAACAGAAAAATCAGAAAAAGATCGGTCACATCTTGGAATCGGGGGAATCGGGGGGAATTGCCGGGGCAGTGCTCTACCACTGAGCTAATGGGATCCTATCCATTTCCCTAATATTTAACTGTATCATACTTCGATAGAGAACTGCCGACATTATTTTCATTTTCTTCATGCGTATTTTTATATTTATGTATGATTGCAAGATTCATCTCTAACTAACTGCTACCTAGATAGTGTCTTGGATATATTTACCAAATTTAATATGCAACACCTATTGACTTTTCTGCAAGTCCAGGATGAATATTTTTATTTTTATAAAATACTAGCTGACCCGAGAAACGTTATTCTGCCATATAAACTATTTGTAGTGAATATTTTGGTTGTTAAATAGAAAATAAAAAATGTATTGTAAGTGTGTGGGGATGGGATCTATGACAGAAAAGGAATGGAGCGCTGTAGGCGATGACCGCCGATAAAAGCAAAAAAAAACATCTTAAGTAGGACGATGAAATAAAGAAAATCAATATGAATTTCGAAGAGCAATTGAGTGATACGATATTGAACACAAATAAGCTCGATGGTTTGCCCACGCGAGAACATGATGCCGAATTAAACATGAAAATGACGCGACGCAGCGCCATCTGTCATTCAACAACATAAATAATTTCGTTCTGTTTGAAATACGAAAGACGGTTAAATTTGTTCATACAAAAATAATAAAATCGCGTTTAAAAAATGGGAGAGTGGGGTTAGGACGGTAAAAATTTGGGGTTATAGGTATTTTTTGAAGCCAAATAAAAAAAATACAAAAAAAATTATGTCAATAAAATTGAATTCTTTCATCAACCAATTGTAGTTAATGTTTTCAAAAGGAATACAGAGTTTAAAATTAATGTCTTAGAAATTTATGTTGAATTTTTTCGATTGAATCTGAATGTATTTTAAAACGGGGGGACCAGAGCGAGGAGTTATATTCGACTTGACTACGTACTAAGGATGTAGGTATACAAACATTTTAATGTAAATATTCCTAACTCTGGAATTTCGAAGAACGAAGCCAATGTTGTGATGTAGGGATGTAGGTGTATATCTGTTCCGAATAAATCAAAATTTATTGTATATCTGGATCTAATGTACAAGTTACATTCGTAAGTTTTTTTTACAAAGAAGATAGAATTTTTTTTATAAATGCCTACATAATTTTTTTTCTGTACTGCTGAATTTCAAAGTTTGTAAACGGTACTCCGTTGGTATGACAGTAATAAATTAGTATTATTCGTGGAGTACCCCTTAGGCCAACCTTGCGTATTTTAAATCATTCAACGGCACTCCCAAAGGACTGAGGGGCTTTCTGAAAATACGGCCAAGTTTTGAAAAGTTTATATTCGTTCCATTACAACCTCTACTACAACTGTCATGAAGTTGGCAGAAATTTTGTGAAAAACCTTGCAAGAGACACTTTATATGATGTTCTATGAAATCTTTAAGTTTTACTGCGCAGAGTCACACGAGATTTCATCACTCCTCTTGGACTTATTATTTCTTTTAATAATTGAAAATTACGGATCGAACAGTATTGCGTGTAGTTTACTTTACAAGGAGCTAGTCGAAGTCCCGGATATTTTCGGAATCAGATAGATTACAATAATTTTCCTCTTGATTTGAACGTCGAGTGTGCCAAATTTCGTCAAAAAGTATCAACATTCTACTTTAAGGAGTAGATAAATTGGATGGAGGTGGATTTTCGAAATCTCATGTAGATAGTGACCTTCCTCTTGTTTTGGGTCAAGTACGCAAAATATCAACAAATTCGGAATAAAACTGTAGATTTGTATAGAAATCTAATCCATAACGCCCGCCACGTAAATTCTTCTTCGTGAAAATTTAGTATATAATCGTATGGTAGTTAACACCGTCAGGCTAATTTGTTCGGTTTTTGGAACAACTCTTACAGGTCTCATAAAAGTTATTGTTAAAAAATGAAAATACAATGCTATGTAGGTATTCAAATCTAAAAGTTAACCACAAAATGTTTAAAATGTACACCTTTATGAAAGTTTAAGACCGCAATTTGAAAAAAAAATGTGAATCTTTTGAAATGTTTTATTCATTGTTTTTAAATGTAACGACAAAAAGTGAGATGATGAAAACGTTTGTAATAAATTTTTCTTATAAAATATGTGTTTTTTTTTCGTTACCAGTAAGTTTAGCACGTTAGGTGAGCCATTTATTAAACTTTTTAAAATTTTGCATTAAAAAAAATTATATATAAAAAAATTTCATGGTTATTTCTAAGAATAAAATTTGATTGTGCATTTTATCTCCTTTCAAAAACAGTTTTTAGTTTTCGGTTACGTGCACAAATCTTCTATTTTTTTTTAAATTTAATCGCAAAGGAAAATATTCTGACCTACTGACAGAATAGGGTCGAGGCCTGAGGGGTTGTTAACCTTTTTAAGTTCATTGTTTCGACTTGTCAACCTCTTTAAAATCGATGCCAAACGTAATGTATGTATATCAAACTTACTTTTTATTATTAATTAAATGTGAAATAACAAATTTTAATTAAATACAAATTTAAATGCCTACGCCGGGATATATACCCTTCATTCTCTGCATTCGTAGGTCGGGCAAAGCCGGGTAGTAAAACCAGTTGCAAATAAAATTCAAAAGACCGACCTAGTCGGTATCGGCTCGTTTTACAGCTGCTTTTCTCTTTGTAAAATCCCCTAAGAGAAGAGCGCCAGCGGCGTTTGAAAGAAGCAACACGAAGTTTTATCGAAATTTTCACTCGTGCTTGAGGTATCGATTTTAAATTGCTGCGGGTGCTTTTATTCTTGTGGTAAAAGTAAAACAGAACATCAAACTTGGATGAGAAAAATATTTTCCAAGATTTAATGTGAGTATTGGAAGTTTACTAAACAATCAAAACGAAAAGTTTCAAATTCTTATTTACATACCACTTTACCGGTAGTTACTACCTCGTCTTCTTCAAGCAATTATTTTAGTGTTGTCTTATTTTTGGGAGTTAAATGGGTATCTCGTGAAGTTGTGTTAGACCGAATACTGAGAATAAGCTTTTTATGCCGCCAGAGTTCACTGTTAAAGTGCTGTTTGTATTCAGCACAATTAATGCACAAGAATATGAAATTTGGACTTCCATGGGACATCCATGTCAGTCACATCTATTCAGTTTCCGGTATTCTTCCAATCACAGTCCTTCCTAAACATGAAATCACAAGCACCATCCTACAAATTAAAAATTACCCAACAATCAACTCACACTAACATCAAGCCACTTTACAATCAAGACATCCACACTCACAATACTCGAAATAGCAATAAAATCCGCTTACCTCAAACACACACTACAAAATATGGGATAAAATCTCTGATCTATGTTGCCTATACACTATATAATTCGCTACCAGATATGTTCAAGGGAATCCAGCAAAATAAAAAATTCGGAGTAATGCTTTGAAAGAATATGTTTTAAGTACGTTTAAGGATGAAACTGTATGTAATTTTCTTGTCACGTTCAATTGTCTTGTTTCTTTTTCTCTTCCTTTCTTTTCCATTTAGTTGTAATCATCCATATCTGTGTAACCTTGTTTCTTTTTTCTTTAATTGATTTCCATTGTTGTTTGTTCTATATTAAATTCCAATGTAAAATTTTAACCATTTCCTCTCACCCATGAATTACATACATATGTTCTCCCTGTCCTAAAATGAGTTCAGTAACTCATCGGGATTGCTCTAGCAAGAAATAAAAACAATAAAAAATAAATATTTAATGCTAGAACTGCCTTTCATACGAATTTGAATGGAAACAAATATGACACTAACTTAGTATCTTTGGTTCTAGACCATTTAGCATGCAGTCTGTCTCTTTCACTTGTCTGAATTTGTGTATCGCCATCTCGTTTGAATTTGGTAATCATGGTGGATAACATTTCTTTGGAAATATAAGCCCAAATTGGCCCTGTAATTTGATTACGAAATGTGTCCACAAGGCACCACTTGTATTATTTTCAATTGTTTCGTTTTCCGGAACCAACCGTCAACTATCTTTTGATTTTTATTGGTCACTCAAAACTTGGTGCGAGCCACGAACAATTAATTTGACTGTATTTGATGATACTTTTAGATGGTTCCGTTATATTATTAATATTATACAGCAAGGTACCGAAACTTATCAACAAATTGTGTGCAAATGTAATTTATGTAGTTACGCACTCATATTTTGTTACCCATTTAATTTGTTTCGTAATACTCTGCCCAACGGCTGAGTCTTTCGTCTTTTGATATAATCACTTTGTTCCAAACATGATATCTCTACGTCCTTGTCACCGTGATGATATTGTGTTTATGTTTCATAATAGGAATGCCAAATGAGGTGATGTGCTGAAACTTCCAGTGTGTTAATCATAATCGTACAATTTTCCAACTACGCTCGTTAGAGTTGTGAGTTTCTCGGAAGAAACGAGGTATGTTGAATATATTCAGCGTACAAGAGAAATCCCTTTGAAACAACGTCAACCCCCCATGCGAGGCAGCACCTCATTAATCAACTGCTCCAAATACCAAACTCAATGTGCTTACATTAACTTTACAAAAGCAGAAATCTAATTTAATAATCTCTCGTTTCAGATCTCGCTGAAGATGGCAGCCAAAAAGCGGTTTATCTTACTTGAAAAACATTTCAAGACACGGAGGAATGGATTATCCTATAAAGACGGAGTCCAATTTCGTCACCACAACAAAGACGTACTATAATAATAACAACAAAACAGCTAATTTATTTAACCAAAGTTCCTAATTTAATATAAATCAGTCACAAAGTTGTCATGAATTAAGTGATATTTATTTGTCTAGTGCAATTCTAAGCCATTGAAAATGTGTTCGCTCGTGTTTTAAATAATTAGTGCAAGTAATTCCGCCAAAACGGAACACCGTATATCGCATGGCGGCCCACAACATCCTACCTCATAATTCACCATTCAACCTCACTCTGTCTTCAACCTTTCTCATCTTCATCTCCCTGATCTTCTCACAATCACATCTTGTTGCTTCTTCCCTTCAAACCCAGACCTCAAATCAATCCGTTCATCCTGTTTCTCAATCATCAATCATTTCTAAAACTACGCCACCTGTCTCCAGTACGATCAGTTCCATCTTGTTAAAAAACCTCGAAAATGATAGTTTATCAAATGACTATAATTCTACGAACAGTAGTGCAAAACCTGGTGAATGGTTTCCGGGAAAAGATTCTTCCAGTAGTTACAGCATCGTTGGACAAGTGATAGTATCGATAATTTTGCTGTCCATCATTATTGGAACGATTGTTGGCAACATCCTCGTTTGCATCGCTGTGTGCTTAGTAAGAAAGTTACGTCGTCCTTGTAATTACCTGCTAGTGTCGTTGGCAGTAAGTGACTTATGTGTCGCAATTTTAGTGATGCCCATGGCTATGATGACTGAAGTGATGGGAAACTATTGGGCTTTTGGTCCAATGGTATGTGATCTATGGGTATCAATAGATGTTCTTTCATGTGCTGCGAGTATTTTAAATCTATGTATGATCTCAGTGGATAGATACTACGCTATAACCAAGCCATTGGAGTATGGTGTAAAAAGAACACCGAGACGGATGATATTCTGTGTGTTTCTTGTGTGGTTGGGTGCTGCTTGTATTTCACTTCCCCCACTTCTTATTCTGGGAAATGAGAAGGGGGAGTACCAGTGCGCAGTTTGTCAGAACTTTGGGTATCAGATCTACGCCACCCTCGGGTCTTTCTACATTCCGCTTATTGTGATGATGGTGGTGTACTACAAGATCTTCAGGGCGGCGAGGAAGATCGTCATGGAGGAGAAGAGAGCCCAGTCTCACCTGGAGAGTCATTGCTACCTGGAGATCAATGTGAAGAACGGAGGAGCAGCGGAGTCAAAACTGTTGCAGGGGAGACAAGGTTCCCAGCCTGCTGCCCGGTCTTCATCCACAGGAACCAATTCTTCTGTAAGTATGACCTCAAAAGCTTACCTAAAAGACCTCTAAAATATTTATTTTTTGTCAGTACCTACTTGTTTTATTAATGGTTTGTTTAATGATAGAAATCAGAAATATTTTATTATATTTTCATTCCATGTCCTTTTGTAAGTTTTGTTAATTCTTGGCGACTCCTAGAACGGGTTGTTTCACAGAATTTGGACAATTTATCAAATTTCAAAGTTAAAATTCAACATCTGTAAAAGCTTCATTAAAGTTCTGTTTTTTCATCGTGGGCCGGTTTTTTCACAGTACTTGGATAGTAACAGAACTTGAACAGGACTTTCACAGAACTTGAATTTTTACTTTGAAATTTGATGAATTGTTCGAATTCTATGAAACAACTCGTCTTTACTACCTGTTCAAAGCCCGCACTTATCGTCAAATCGTCCCGAATATCTTTAGGTGACTTCTATTTATTTTTGCCACAGAAGGACACAATTTTGTATTGATGAATCAGAAATATGACGGTTATTGCAATCGTTTTATGATCCAATACCCTAATATTTTTTAGAAGCTAATGTTCTAGAAACTGTCAATCATGTAAACATCATGGTACACTATATCGGGCGTTTTATGTACACATGACACAGAATATGCACTCAGCCATTCCACCGCAAAATAAAAGAAAATGTTGTTACTCAACTGTTTCTTCCCATTTTCATAAATCTATATAAATTCTTTTCGTTATTTGTTTTTGGTGTGTTATGCCGTGTTGCGCTACCTCCTTCTTTAGGCAACGTTTCGGACAGCGTTGAAGTGTCCATAATTAGGACAGATGGTAATTATTAGTGGTGAAATGTGTGCTTATTTACTTGAAAGCGGTAAAGAAGGAGGTAGCACAACACTGCATAACACCCCAAAAAACAAATAACGAATATACTCTTGGCCGTGAAAATCTAAAAACGTATCTATATAGATTCTTTATTAATATTTTCATGACCTATTTCATCTTAAAACTGTCCTTAAAACTTATACATGCATTTTGTAGATTATATGAATATTTTCATCTCTTTGACATCTACTGATCCAAATCTCTCTGGATCGCATTCATTGCTTTGAAGCACACCTCGGTATCAACATATTTAATTCCTTCAGCAAACAAACACAAAGACCAAAGACTAAAATATTTTATCTTCTAATTTAGTATTCACGGTTCAAACAGTATACGCGTCAGTGTTTACCTGGCAACCTTCCCTTTAACCCTTTGATAACCTATTCCATACAAGTTGACTTAAATATGAAAAAACGTTTGTGGAACCTTTGCACGGCGTACATTAATTTAGATTGCTAGTGGTAGCTTTATATTTCTTCTGGAATTACTTTCTTGACTTCTTGTTTTCTTGTGTAGCCGTAATTTTGAATTACAGCTTTACAAACTTAGTTTCGCGGTTAATGGGGTCCCAGTGGCATTAAAAAAATTCTGCATTTAAACAATTGTTGGGTCATCGTGATTTTTTTGGGTATTATTAAAGCATTACAGTTTCCATTATCAGGGCAGATGTTTAACGCTGTCCGAAAAGTTGGCTAAAGAAGGAGATAACGCAACACAGCGAAAAACAAATCATGATAATACTTTTGACCGTGAAAAACCCAAATCAATTGTTGATTTATCCGTTAATCCCCCCTTTGGCAGCCTGCGAAGTTATATGTGCCAAGCTGAGAATAGCAGTATTAAAGTTTTCCATATGCATTGGATGGACGTAGTTATGAATGAAGATGTTATGGTTCGGATGAACCTTATTCTATTGTATAAATTTTGTTCCTATTTCTTTTATATTTCTGTGACTTACCTTTTTTTTTGCTTATTTTATTTCTTTTCACATGGTTTATTTTAGATTTCACTAAGCTGTGCTACGCGGTGTTTTATCGGTGTTTATTGTTTTCATTATTTTTCATCAATTTTTTGGGATTTTCTCTTTTTTCCAGCTTCATATTCTAAGGAACACTATTGATTCCACTAACATACTCGACTTTGTTTTTTTTTAGGTTTGTTTTGGTTTCTTTGTTCTCTTTTTCTTTTTAGTCTCGCAATGCTACTTTGCTTCGCTCAGAAGGCTGAACTGAACTGCATCTATTTATTTTGTTATGTCTCTTTTTCCCCTTCTGGGGGTGCGTTAGACCTCGTCCTTGCATCAACAGGAGTCGGTCGACGATGGCACGGTGCACTCTAAAATTAATTGCGCCACCCCCAGCAATATGTGCAGGCTTTAGGTTTGGGGGGGCGACCTCGGCTCTCCTTCGCCTTGCCTCCGGCTACTCGACGCTGAATTCCTTAGGGTCTTCGGGTATTTCCCCCCAATCTCCCATTTACTTTTCTTTGAGGCATCACCGAGGAACCGGCTAAGGGGCGCGGAAGCTGAGTGTGGTTCACGACTAGACCGAATGTCATGCGCATTCTTGCTGGGACTGCCAATCGATTGAAGAGGACTCCCAACCGTTTGCCATTCCCTTATTACTTATCTATTGTGTCTTCTTCCCAAACAGGTGCTTGTAGGATACGCTGTATACAATCACCCAGCGCTTGCCACCTCGTGGACTTTCACCAACCTGTCCCATTGCCTTGTCTTTATTTTGTCATACTAACACATATTGTATCTGTATTTCCCGCTAAGCACTTGCATACTGCTTACTAACAACGTATGCAGGGACATTGGAGGTCTAGTTTCGTTATCAAATGTAGAGTCGTTTTTACCCAAAAAATTAGAGTCCTTGCAAGAGCCTTGAAGGGGTAACCATCTGTTACCTATACCAGGGCGGGTAAGTGGTGGGTCCTCCAATGTGGTTCGGATGAATAAAGAAAAATAAGTTTTTAAAACGATAAAAATCTGAAAACTTCAATATCTAGGACATGTGATGAGACATCCACAGAAGTACGAGATCTTGCATCTCATAATACAGGGAAAGATTGCCGGAAGACGGGGCCCTGGAAGAAGGAGAACATCATAGCTGAAAAACCTGAGACAGTGGTTTGGCCAGTCTACTGTAGAGCTGTTCCGGGCCGCAGTAAACAAAGTCCGCATAGCCAACAAAATAGCTAACATCCATCGAACGGACAAGGCACGAGAAGAAAAAGAATATGCATTTTCGTGTTTGGAAGATTCTAGAATTATGATATCCCTCATGTGGTTATATTTGTGTAACGGATAATGAAATAATTGGTTATCACGAGTGTACCATTTGATCACATTTTAAAGAAATCGAATTTTGAAAAAAATCCGTAATTTAAATAATGGTTCATACTGAATCGAGAATAGCTTCGACGAATAATATAGGCTGTGGACTGTAGAATGCCTTCATTAAAGAGGCTAAACATCTTCCAAGGGGTTGAAATGAACATAACGTTACACCCCTTGGAAAATCGTAACCGCTTTCCACTTTCCCAGTTCCCTGTGGGTAAATAGCTTGATGTGGTGTCTGCCTTTACTTTGTACAGCCATCCAAAAACCACCTCATTATTAGAGGAGCATCTTTGGTTGTCGACTATCTTTCATCAATGCTACATATTATATTCTGTCCAGCGATACCATCCCAACTATATAAATCTTGCTTTTACAGCTATTTTAACAATATTTGAATATAGATCACAGTCGTACCTCGTAGCTCGGTAGACACAATTTTTTTTGTGTGGCTTTAAAGAATTGTTTGTGCATCTTACTTTCCTTTCGCAATTCTTCCCGAAGACCCAGCACTCTGAACCATTGCTTTAAGAAATGTGGCCATCGGAACTAAGTGATTTGAGGAGACGGAATCGAACCCATGTTCTTCTATCTTAATATCTAAGAATTTTCTGTCGAGTTATCATAAAGTTTGCTTTATATCAACTCTGTTTTCGAATAAATTTCGATAAATACCTTCAAACCTTTCTCGACACATTGCTTTTAAATAAATCCAGTAAATTGAACTTTAGAACTAGGAGGTCTCAAGGGGTGAGATACCCTATTTCGTCGGCCACCTGTTGATTGCCAGCATTCCGGGATATTCACATTAGCAGGCCGAACCAAAATCCAACAAACTCGACAGATTGTTTGGACAGTTTCAAAGTCAAACACGGCGTCTAGCGGTAATGGCGCCTACCGCCAACGGCGCACGGGCGCGGATCAATTAACAAGGCTCCCGATTAACCGGGTCGGACAAGGCGATGGCGGATTATCCGGTTTCGGTAATGTAAGCCTGTGAAAACATTGGAAAGTTTTCTTTGGTTTGAATACGCCGAATCAATATTTGGTCATTTGCTCAAACTCTCTCATAGCGAGAATGACTCGTAAGAATTTAACGATTACTAACTGTATTTTTTGTTTTGTTTCGACTACCATAATACGGGAATGTGCCTAGTGTGTTAGTAAAAAAATCTGTAAAAAGTGGTATACCTAACGTGACCAGACGTCCCGTTTTCAGGCAACGTGTCCCGGTGACCCCGAACAGAGCTTCGGGAAGCCAAAATGTCCCGTTTTCGAAAAGAAAGACATTCGATAGAATTTAAAAAAATAAAAAAGCGTACAAATAAGAGTCCTGGCGGTAGCGGTGAGCGTGTGCAGTAAAATAATGCAGTATTTTCGTTGCGCTTGTGCATATAAACTCATAAGTTGACCGGTCAGTGGTTGAGTGGGCATAGCGCTTGGGTCCCATCCGGGCATCGCGTGTTCGATTCCTCGGCTGGCTAAGTCCTCCATCACGACACAAGCAAAATTTTCGGCTTTCTGTGGTGGTAGCAGGAGATTTTCAAACATTGTTGGGTTATTCGTAACCCAGGAATGTTTGTCTTTCTTTAAGAAAAAATGCATCTGACCATAGACAAAAGATATCCGACGAGAAAACATACTCTTTCATCTGACGTTTACGAAGTTTACACATAAACTTATTAGTAAACGAAATCTCCTTATAAGTGAGCGAGGTCCAGAATTCCAATAGTTCATGCGATTGGTAACTGCAAGATGAATTGTAATGTAGCCTCTTTTGTACAGCGGTCTTGGGGCGATTTTTTGCGAAAACAGCGCCACGTAAGTTGTCCAAATATATTATTATTATTACCTGTTGCGTGGCAGGCCGGATAGAGAGAGACTGTTTGAGGGAGGCCTCTTGACTTTTCCAATCGGACTCTCCACTCATTGCCTTGCACCGCAGTTGGGGGATGAATTCATACGTCCGTCACTCCTGGACACACTGACCCCCAGATTCCTACCCACCCCTCATACCTTTTTACTTCCCAGAACTTCCTATCCTTCCCTTCCTTAAAAAGACCCTCCACACAGCAACCCCTAAGATGAATACGAAGAACATATGAAGCACTTGTCCGCAGCATCCTGGAATACAGCTCCATTATTTGGGCACCCTCTGAACAAAACCATATCCTAGAAATAGGTACAAAAAAGGTTTATGCGTTACCTGTATATGAAAGAATATACAAACTACCCATTCCTGTATCCATCATTGTTCTTAACAGGAATGCTCGATCTTAATACCATAGAAGCCCGCCGTAAAATATTTTTCGGGAAACATTTTTTTAAGCTGATCTCCGGTACTGTACTGAATCCACCTATGTTGAAGGAGATTAACCTATATGTCCCTAAAGCGTATACTCGTGGGAGATCCCACACACTTTTTTATGCTCTTCTTCCTTTCAGAATGTCCCATTAAATAGAGTAATTCAACTGCTTAACGATTCTGCATTGAGCATTGACATCTTCAATGTTACCTATAGAGAGTTCAGTAACTATCTTTTGACATATGTCTCAACATAGAGAAACTGCCCCCTTGGCCTTTTTTTCTCTTATATTTTGTAATCTTCTCCGTAATAATTTGGTGTATATGGAGAACCTGAAAAAAATAATTAAATAAAATAAATAAATGACATAGGCTCTGAGGGAAATTATTTTCCTCAAGCCTCCTATAAGGAGCTAATGAAAAAAAAAGTATGTACTTATTTTTTTCAATTTAACTCACGTTAGGTTAGGTTACTAAGTCAATTTTATGAATATAGAATAAATTTTTAAAAATTATGTACATTAAAATATCTCTACCTAATCACCTAACCAGTGGAAATATGGCAGACCCTTTTGGAGAGTATTGTAAGACTGGAGGAAGTGGGGTTAGGTCTCGCCCCTCAGAATCGAAATATTGATTTAAATTTATTGATCTACGACTATTGAATACCAACCTACCAACCCTGCTCTTCACACATCTCCTTCCCTCCTCTCTCCTTTTAGGCTCAATTTAGCCCACTTGCAGATGCCGTAGTATGTATGTGCGGTACTCAAATAAAATAAAATTTAAACATTCTCAATGAATGTTTCATAATATTATAAACACAAATTTACAAACTACGTTTATTTTCATTATTTATTTTTGGAGTCTTAATCTTATGCCGTGTTGCGCTACCTCCTTCTTTAGCCAAAATTTCGGACAGAGTTACATGTTTATTTGTTTGTTTACGCCATGATGGCTTTTACATGTAAGGTAAATTATCATCATCATCACTATTGGCTCTACAACCCCTGGTGGGTCTTGGCCTCCTCAAGAGTCTTCCTCCACTCATCTCGGTTTTGAGCCAACTCTTTCCAGTTTTGAAGCTCCAAGATAGATATGTCTTTGAGGACGTTGTCGCTCCATCTTAGTCTTGGTCTTCCCAGGCTCCTTCGCCCTATTGGCCTTGAGTTCAGCAGGGACTTTGGTGCTTGATGCTCGGTCATTCTCTCCACATGACCCAGCCACCGAAGTCTTCCCAATTTTATAAATTTAGCAACGTTTAGCTCCTTAAACAAAGTATAGAGCTCATTATTATAACGTCTGCGCCAAAATCCATTTTCTAGAACCGGTCCAAAGATGCGCCTCAAAATTTTTCTTTAAAAAACGTTCAGTGCTCGCTCATTCCTCTTATTTAGTACCCAAATCTCAGCTGCGTACGTAAGTACTGGTCTGATAAGTGTTTTCTACACTGATATCTTCGTGTTTCTGGATAGCAGTCTGGACTTTAATTGGTTTTTTAGGCGGAAATAACAGCGATTTGCGTTCACTATGCGCTCCTGAATCTCCTCTGTGGTATTATTGTCGTTCGTTATCAGTTTATCAGGGAGCCTAGGTATGTGTATCTTGGTACCGTTTCGAAATTCTGGTTTCCACATGAGAGAGTTGGGATTTGTTGGGTGCATCCTACAGCCATGTATTTGGTCTTTTGCTGGTTTACTACGAGACCCATATTTTTGGCAGAGCTTTCAAGATTTATAAAGGCGTTACGTAAAGCATCTGGAGTTAAATTATACAGGACATTAAAACAAGTATATAGCATCATAATAAGTGTATAGTACATAAAATAATAAACTGAGTACGAAACACATAAGTAGGCACAATACAAGTAGGTATGAGAATTCGATAAGTATATTGTACAAAGGAGTTCGACCAGCAAATTCGTATTTGAGCTCATCTGCCCTGTGATAGAATAGGTGTGGGATGGATTAAATTTAGATCCGTAACAGAAATATTGTGTGACTCCAAAATGCCTATAAAACTTAAAGGAAAGATATACCAGACTATTAAGACCCGCAATAATGTATGGCTCCGAATGCTGGACTATGTACAACTCCTACTCTAGGCAACTTGAAACAGCAGAAATGCGAATGCTTAGATGGTCGGCAGGAGTATCACTAAAAGATAAGATCAAAAGTTCACCCATTCGTGGTAGCCTGGGTGTCACAGACATAAATAGTAAGCTGGAGGAACGACAGTTGAGATGGTATGGGCACATAAGACGGAGACCATCAGACCACACAGTGAGGCAGGCAATGTATATGGAGCTTCATCTAAAGACATCCAGAGGAAGACCGAAGAACTCCTGGATGACTCAATGCTCCAAAATTCTTCAGAGAAACGGCCTGGATGAAGGCGATACTCAGAACAGAAGAAATTACAACCTGAGAACGAGAAGAGCCGACCCCAACAGCCTACTTAGGCAATGACAGCGCAAGGAAGAAGAGAGCCCTGATGATGGACAGCGTAACGCTGTCAGAAACGTTGGCTAAAGAAGGAGGTAGCGCAACACGGCATAAAACCCCAAAAATAAATAACGAAAATACTTTTAGCCGTGAAAATCTTCAAACAAACTACGTTTAGGTTATTAGGAAAATTAGATTCAACCACTAATCGCATAAAAAATTCGTCTACCGACCATTACAATTTACAAATTGTATTTCAAAACAAACAAAAAATAATAACATGTGAAACACGCCACATTGCATTTCGGTGGTGCCATTTAATGAATGACCACATTTTAGCATCCGCTTTTCCACTGTGCGGTGGTGAACATTTCTCACGCAAACAGACATTTATTTGGAATTTTGACCGCATTAATGATATGATAGCATGCTGTGCGGCTGCCCGTTATACCACTGTTTTACTATGGAACCAGACGTGATTACTGTTTGCATTGATATAAAATACACTGGAATACAATGGATTATTTTTTTACTCCTCAGACTAAATCGTTCGCTTTTCGTAGGGTTCTCATAGATGTCGTGGTGTCTCCCTTACTGTTACAATTTGAAATATGATCGAAACGTTATTAGAAGGAGAAACTACCACGTTTCATGTACAAATCTAAAAGTTAATCACTTTAAAAAATGGTTCCATGACAGTTCATCCTGCGACAATTCATCCTGCGACAGTTCATCCTGCGACAGTTCATCCGGCCGACAGTTCATCCTGCCGACAGTTCATCCTGCCGACAGTTCATCCCGCCGACAATTCATCCGACGACAATTCATCCTGCCTGATCATTTAGAAGATTTTTTCTTCAAGTAAGTATGCAAAGAGGATATACGGCCGTACAACCTAACCTAACCTAACCTAACCTAACCTAATCTATTTAGTAAAAATATTTTTACAGCGGATTTCCACTCAAGATGCCTTCAGATATAAGTATATCGATTTTGGTTGTACGGTCGTATATCCTCTTTGCATACTTACTTAATAAAAATCTTCTAAATGATCAGGCAGGATGAATTGTCACCGGATTAATTGTCGGCGGGATGAACTGTCGGCAGGATGAACTGTCGGCCGGATGAACTGTCGCAGGATGAACTGTCACCGGATGAATTGTCGCAGGACGAATTGTCGGGTCACCTTAAAAAATACACCTTTATGAAACAAAAGTACCCGACCGCGATTTGAAAAAAAAAACTGAAATTCTGTAAATTTTATATTAATTATTTTTTCATGAAACGGCAAAAATTGAGTAGAGAATAATGTTTATAATACATTTGCCTAATAAAATATGTGCGTTTTTTTCGTAATTTTTGTTAGAAAAAACGTGAGGTCAGCCTATTTAAAATTTTTATGTTTGCATTAAAAATATATATATAAAATTTAAAAGCATTTTACATAACCTTTCAAAAACAGTTTAAACTTTCGGGAGCTTTTAGAAATATTTAATTTATTTTGATTTTATTGCGAAGCGGAAATATTTTGACCTTCCGGCAAAATAGACCCGAGGCCTGAGGGGTAAAAGTCACTAATCAACTGCAAAAAGATAAAGAATATGGCGGCCCAGACAAACCTTTGCATAGATGGATTTCTGTTTGACAAGCTCCCAATGGGCACACAAACTCCACGGCTCGGAAGGCTTTGAAGCAAAAACTGGACGGTTTTTTACCTCGAGAGTGTACAGTGCTGGGCGTACTGTACAGGGCCAGCAGATACTTTAATAGTACACAACTGCTAACCCTGTACAAATCTCAAGTACTCCCCACGGTTGAATTTGTCCGCCACCGCTGGGGAGCTCTAAAATACCTGAAAAAACTGTCGCTCTGTGCAGAAACGGGCGGTCCATTTGATACTCGTATATTCTCCCATCTTAACACGCGGATTGCAATCTTTAGAGCACTGGCGTCGGGTGGGAATGCTATCTTTGTTCTATCGGTATTTCAGTGGAAGATGCTCCAAGGTACTAGCGTCGTTGATCCCATCGGCACCTGTGCATAGTCGGGACACGCCAAACCCGCGCCCAACATATGTTCACTGTTGCCATTTGTCACCATGGGTCGCTTCTTCGACTCAATAGCTCGGCTCTGGAACGATTTGCTGGCCTCTGTGTTTGCTCTTTCTTACAACATGGGTCTCTTCAAGACCAGTGTTCATTCCTTCCTCTCCTCAAAAAGACTCTCCACAAAGCATCTCAGATGACATATTTACTAATTATCTTCCTCACGTGTGGAGTTAATGTGAAAAAAAATTAAAAGGGATTAGTGCGATGTTCCACATTTTCGCGTAAGTGAAGCTATCTAGTAGGGTTTATTTCTTTGACGTTATGAACGTGGTCAGTGTGCACAAACTACGGAGGATATTTGCGCTGCTCCAACTACACAAATGTTAACTTGTTTTTATTGAGATTTAAACAAACAACATAGCGTTGAAACAAAAACAAAATGGCTTCCACATGCATTGCTCCAATGTGCCATCAGGTCCAGCATCATTTCTTCAGATATCTGCAATTTCCACGAACTTTTTTCTAATTATACTATCATTCTAAATAATAACTAACTCAAAAAATATTAATGAATTTCAATTCTACGAGACTTTATTAAAATAAAAATGTTTTTTTTTAATTTAAACTACAAAATAACGTATCTGAACACTCCACTGCCCAACTTAAATATACAACCAAGGCAATAAGCCAAAATATACTGGTTATTAAAATATACAGAGAAATATTAAATTGTATGCAACGAAACTATGCAATGCTCTACCAAATCGACATAAAAAGTACAAAACGAAAAAGGCACATTTGAACTAGAAAAAACACTTTTTTGTTATTTATTTTTGGGGTGTTATGCCGTGTTGCGCAGTTGCGCTACCTCTTCCTTTAGCCAACGTTTCGGACAGCGTTACAGTGTCCATCATCAGGGCAGACGTGTAATTATTAGTGTTGGTTTGATTTTTTTTTTGATTCTACGTATTCTTTCGTAATCCTTTAACTAGCTAGGGCTTTGCAATGCCCTTTCATGTTCTAACTAACTAGTTCTACGGCTCATTCGGCCTTTTAACTATTACCTACTGAAGGTGATTATTTACTTGACTGCATTTACGTTACATTAATGTCATCGTGAGGAAAAAAGTCTTTACTGGAAAAAAACCTCACACAAGTTGCAAAGAAAATGGGGAAACATAAGTTCTAAACTTCTTTCTGGAAATTTACATTTAACTTTACTGAATGTAAATATTTTGTTTTGTGGCATCCCTGAAAATTCTGCAAGATGGAATGCAAAGAATTTTAGCGCCAGATGACGGTCTTCTTGATTTTTTCGGCCTCGATGGTGAACGTGTGGAAGGACTTGGCCCTCTGTTGTGAGCCTCGACAGAGCTCACGTTGACGCTGATGATTAAAGGTCCCACTGCCGATGTGCTTCCTGATTTCTGTTGTGACATCGCCATGTGTCTTGCTCCCTGGAGTCATGATCACAGGTCTTGCTCCTGCTGGTAGGACCTGTTCCCAGATGGGCGCTCTGTCGCAGGTGGGCGCTCTGTCGGGCGTCTCTTGGGCGGTGGGACGATTTGTGTGGAGGCGTCACCGTCTCCAACCTCAGGGAGGACATCGAACCTGTTCTGTTGAGACAGGTACGAGTTGGACGTGTGTTGGATGGGAGGGGAGTGGCACCGCTTGGCAGCTGGCGCTCTCTGCCATTCTGGCTCCATTGGTGTCGAGCTGGGCCCCGGGATGGGGGAGGAATGGGTTTCTGGTGCAGGGCTGGGCCCCGGGATGGGGGATGAAAGGGTATCGGGTTGAGGGGCGGGAGCCTCGATGGAGTCTGCGTAGATAAACTCTACGACTCCGGTCTTCTTGTTGATCCTGGCCCATTTCGCCCCTGGGGGACAAGTAAAGTCCACGAGCTCGATGGGGTTCTTGCCTTTTTTCTTCGTATCATGTCTGAGATTCTGAAAAAATCAAAGATATTGGCTTAATTATTATTGGATTAATTGGCTTTCTTTGAGAAAGGCAGTTTTCGCGTTGTCGTTGGCGAAACTGAATTACGGGCAACTGCCAGCCTCGAGCGCCCTAGGGCACCAGAAAGCTTCAGTCCCCACCGTTCAACACTTCTTTGGAATTATCTATTTTCTAGTAGCACAAGCCACCAGAAAATCGATTAGTCCTCTCTCAGAGCTCTCACTCACTCTGTTAGTGTTGGTGGTGAAATGTGGGCTTACGTACTTAGAAGCAATACAGTGTCGCCAGCTCCACTCCACTACAAGCTGGTATTACAGTATACTTCACAATAGTTTTTTGCGTTTAGTAGCCGTCAATTACCGGAACTATTGAGATTGGCTCCGTCGTCTCTATTAATATTAATTCTTTAGAGTATGAATCTAGAATGCGCATGAAGTTTGCAAAAATAACTGTTGACAGCAAAAATGACAGACATAAATGAAAATTGACGAAAAACATCGACCTTAATTTTGTCCTCTAATAATATTTTTTCGTTAGTCGAGGTTCATCTGCATATAAATTTAAATTTTATTTAATTTAAACTTTGAATGAATCGAATGATTATTCGATGAGCTGCGATTCCAGCCAACTTGAAAAACATGGTTTTGAGAAAAACGCATCTAAAGTTTTCGCTTGTAAAAAGCATAAGTTTTTCAATATTTATGGTTGTTTAAAGCTAATCTGCGATTTCTGGAGCATATAGTAGACCTTCAGAAGTGTTGCAACTTTTGAAGTTTCTGGAGGGTCGATCTGCATTTCGTGCAGATTTTTGTGCTTTCGAGGCTGCACCGTGCTTGCCGCTTCACGCGTGCGCTGGCCTGACCGCCCCGTTCTCCGTTCTACCTGCTTGGCGCGCACCGCTCTTAACCTCATTTCAAGGTCGAATTTGATGCTATAACTTTGAGAATGTATTCTCCACATGTATAAGAAGATTTTTAGGCAAAATATTCGATTTTTTGGATCGGCTGGATCGGACTCCCCTCTCTTCTTCTTCTTTCTTGCGCTGTCCCAACTCTTTGCCTGGGTAAGCTGTTGGGATCGGCTCTTCTCGTTCTCAGGTTGTAGTTTCTTCTGTTCTGAGTAACGCCTTCATCCAGGCCGTTTCTCTGAAGTATTTTGGAGCATTGAGTCATCCAGGAGTTCTTCGGTCTTCAGACTCTGAATCTGACTCCCCCTCCCTATACCGTAATTTCCAATAATTTCCAATAATTCTTTTTAAAAAATGATCATCTTCAAGATGCCACAATTTTTCCGTAAAAATTCAATAATAAACCTTTTTATTTTTATTTATCCTTCGAACGAACCAAAACCTTGTTTGTTTCACGACTACATTTCAAACCAAATCGTACAGTTTATTTTATGTTACCATTAAAACAGCCAGTTTAACAACCTCATAGTTCAGATTTCACTGCTTTAGCATTACCTACATCTTAATCTACATTTCCAACTGCGACAAAATGTTTCTCCTTATTCTCCCAACGATCTAGACACTAGTTGTAATTGTCTCCTTTGTCGCTTCAAGCCCAAAGCTTCACACTACAAACTGTTGCTATGAAACCGCTTTTACAGTGCACTTTAATGTCTGCCGCCTTTTACAATGAATAAACTCGACATAATGCCTCCCTTTACAATGTACGAACTTAACAATGTGTGATACAAAACGGGAAGTGTGAGGCATTTCGTGAAATTTTGTGGGTTTAATAGAAGTTATCCATAAGTTTATAGCTCAACTTTGATAAAGAAAGGCCAAATTTTTCATTACTATAGCAACATCTCTGCTGTAGGTAACCACAAGTGGTTTGCTACGTTTGGTAACTTAGGAGGGATACCCTAGTTCATGGGGTTAGGTTTGTCAGGATCTCGGCGTCGAATGCATCTGTTCAACCGATAGGCCGGTAGACTTTTTGACCTCTTCAGCCGAACTCTCTCGGAACACTGTCTTGCACCTGAGTTAATCGGATAGATGCATACGTCCGTCACTTCTGGACTCACTGTCTCTCAGATTCCTACCTCTCATACTCTTTTCCTTCCCAGAACTTCCTCTCCGTCCTTTCCTAAAAAGACTCTCCACACGGCATCCCCAAAGGTAACACTGCCCCTGTGGGTAATTCTTTTCCTCAGAGCCTCCTGTGTAGAGCTAATTTAAAAAAAACACCAATTTTAAAGCAAACTAAGGTTGATTTAAATGTGAGGTTATGATTGACTACCAAATTTAAAAGTAGAATATTGGATATCGTTTGATGTCAAGCTTTTGTAGTACTAAGAGAAATTTTATGTTATTGTTTTTATTTCGATTTGATAATATTTTTTGCGAATTCGTTCAAAACTTTTTAGTGTAAAATTTAAGAAAGGTGATAAAAAAATTCTCACTGGGGTAAAATTTAAGATATGATAGTATATTTTCATTGGGGCTGGTTATGAATTACTAAGGCACAGTCCGTTTAGAGATAAATGAACAAGTGAACATCCCCTATCAAAACACAGCACTCACTTTATTTAAAAACAGGATCTCGGAAATTAGTTGAATGATAACACTGCAATATTCCAAAGTAACACAATATTACGTAACCTGAAGATAATTAAAATTGCTGTCAAAAACAGAAATTCCATGTAGGAAATGGAGATTGCCCGATGGATAATTATTCTCTTTGATCAATGTTTTTGATACAGTTACGTCAAAACAAAGGATTAACTATTGGAATTTTATTAAAATATCAAAGAGCAGATATGAAAAGTAATTTAAAAAATATTTGCTTTTGAAGATCAATGATAAGATAAATTTGTAAAATTTGAGCCTGGGTGCTCATATTATATTACAAATAATTAACTCTATGAAATATAATACATGGGTAACAGCGTTTTACTCTGAATATAATGTATACGGTTGGTTGTATGTGTAGTGTAATGTTATTTGTCTCAATTGAGTTTATTTGTTTTCAGTGTGGTGTCGAGAAGTCGCTTTCCACGATTGGGCGCTGCTTCTCCGGTGAGCAGAGGAAGTCCAACGAGTCGCAGTGCCCCATGCTGCAACAGTGTCAGACCCCCATTAATAGAGCTAGTGGGGTCGTCGCCCAGGCTGACCCACAGCCAATCCAAAACCAGAACAAAAACACCAAACAGAAGTCCAAGAAACCCTCAGCCAAAAATTTAAAAAAGAGGGATTCGTTGAACGTGTTCAAAGGCCACAAAGACCAAAAAGATTTCCAGGGAGTCACAAGCTCACCGCATCAGAAAAAGTTACGATTCCAGTTGGCCAAAGAAAGGAAAGCTTCGACTACCCTTGGAATCATCATGTCTGCTTTCATATTCTGCTGGTTGCCTTTCTTTGTTTTGGCTCTAGTGAGACCATTCTTGCCCGATCCAGACATGATCCCTGCTTCTCTATCTAGTCTCTTCTTGTGGTTGGGTTATGCCAACAGCTTGTTGAATCCAATCATCTACGCAACCCTGAACAAAGACTTCAGGAAGCCTTTCCAAGAGATCCTCTACTTTAGATGCTCCAATTTAAACCACATGATGAGAGAAGAGTTCTACCACTCTCAATATGGAGACCCAGAGCAACATTACTGCGCTGTCAACAGTCTGAACAAGCAGGTGTACGAGGAAACTGTGGAAATTGTAACAACAGACGATAGAGAGCTTAAAGAAAGAACTTCCGAAAGTTTTCTATGATCCGAGTCTCCTGGAATGTCTGACAAAGACATCACTGTGATCTAAGTAGACAAAATTAAACTAATAATTTTATGAAAGTGAAAATCATTTGATAAAAACAAACGAAACACAGCTTATTGCTGCCAAAGTGATAGTGGTAACAGTCTAGTCCAAAAACAAATAATATTATTAAAAAAACTCTTTCGTTTTCTATAAAAAAATGTTTTTAATTCATATGACCGATACTTAAAAACTTAGCAATAATCATAGCATTAAAAATAAAATATTAAGTCATCATTATTTGAAATGATAAAATTTATAAAGTATCGACTGTGTTAGGAAAAAGCTTTATGTCACAAATATTTGAAGAGTTTTGCAGAGGCTGTAATTATACTTTTTTTTTATTTTAGCTTTTAAAAAGAAAACTTATCAGAGAAAACAACACTTTTTCATATATTATACCGTAGTCAAAAAATACTGTAAATAAATGTTGAATTACTAAAATTGTTTCAAAGTCAAGATTAAAATGTGATGTTGCGGTTCATTTAATTTGACCAAAGCACAGTCGATTATGTTTTAGAAAGTCCAAAGACAGTCGTAATAATATTTAAGTAAAACAAATAAAAATAATTGAGCACGCATTGTTTCTTAGATTGTCCGCACGAAAATTATAATGTTATATTTTCGACTTATAAAAATATTGAATGGGTGTTCAGTAGAAACGTAATTTTAAAAGAGTGTTTGAAAATAATTAAAATTAACGAAAGTTATAAAATCCTTCCTTTGTTCCCTTTGTAAAATAAATTTGTACAGCAAAACTGGGATTTGTCAAGAATTTAAAAACGTCAAAAATGTTTTCATTCTCAACTTTCAAATTTTCTAGAATCTCTTGTTATTTCCTCTCTAAGTAAACCGGATGTCAAGTTAAATGAAACGGTTAAAATTCATTGTTCGAATTTAGAATGCTAAATATTCTATTTGGCGTTCGTTCTTTGAATACAAAACATCTAATTTAAATTTTCAGGCCATTATGTAAATAATAATTATTTGTCATAAAATTTTATGATCGAGTTTCTTGTGTAAATTCTTAAATCTTCGCATTCAATTGGATACTTCAACATTTTTACCAAAAAAAAAAGTTTTTTTTTTAAATATGTCTCAGAGATTTTATTTTTAACTGTGATTAAAAATTAAAAAAAGTTTATTTATTATAATTCGTTTTTTTTTTAAATGTTTTTTAAAACTTTAAATTTTTCTTTTTTTGGTTTGATTTCGGTTTTGAACCTTTGAACCTTCCTACATCGGAACTGGAGTTAACATATGTACCAGCCGAACAAAAATCTTCATTTTTCTTAAATTCCATAAAATAAATTGGGTTACCGAATGTTCTCTATCGTTGTTTCAACGAAAATAAGAGTCGTTGTTAAAATATGAATACCATTAAATTTTAAACATAAAAAATTACGTTTATTTACGTTTATTTTTTTACCATTGCTGAAATTAATTTTCTTTTTAAATCTTCTTAAACGCCATGTGGTTTTCTGAATAATTCAAGCAACTTTTTTTAATGTGAACCAACAATTCGCACCTGGGAAATAACAGTGGCACAACTCAAAAAACTTCTATTTTCAGAAGAGCAGTTTGAATATTTCGTTTGAGTGTATTAAATCAGTTTATTAACCAATAAAAAAATATATATTTTACAAAAGTTGGGAAGCCATTATGTATTTTCGTTACATATCTAGTGGATAGTTCAGCTCAAATAAACATTGTGCCACTATTTTGCTTGAATTCGAGTAAAATATTATAACATAACAATGACATTTTCGATTTAAAGGACACAATTATAAATTTAAGAATTGTGCCGAAGGTAGAACAGATATCCAGGAACATTTCTACATACTTAACTCAAAAATACATTTTTTTGACTTGTGCCACTATTATCGCTCAGGTGCGAATTATTATTATACATAACATATTATTGATGTATTTCATTAATAACTTCAATAGCTTATTCATTATTCCATGCAATCAATATATCAAGTCGTTTGTATCTAAGTGTTACTTTTTTAGAAATAGAATTTACCCTAGAAAATACAAAAACGTGCAATATTCCGATGGTCACAAAATGATATCCTTACATAGAGCACCCTCGTTATGACAATGAGTAATTCTATAGAAAAAATGCTAAATCGGAAGATGCTGGACTTTCATCGCATTACAAAGGTGTACTTGTTATAAGCGTATTCGTTATAACCAAGTTCGACTGTATTTTAAAACTTTATCATATTTCTTTAAGAATCATATACCAAGCATGTTACCCACCACAATTTTTATTGTTTAATCAGTTGTGAATGCCTATTAAATTATATATTATCATATTTTATAAATGTTGATAATCAAATGTATATATTAATTTATTTTTGTTACGTTTTGGATTGCCATTTTATTTAAACTTGAGCGCTATACTGCAGAATGGATACAACCATCAAAATTTATCAAAAATATATATACAATTCCTTAACTTCTAGCAGCTAGAAACATTGTTCAGGCCTATTGTCCAAATTTCGGTAACCGCCAAAATAAAAATAATTGCGTGTTGTTTCGTGTGTTGTTACAATCAAGTTCCTTTATGTTCTATTAAAAAAACTTTTCATCTGTAAATATCATTGTTATAATAAATAAAAAAAATATAACTTAGTAAAAAAATATTAGAAGCCATCTTGTCTCTCGGTGTCTAGAGTCGTTTTCAGCATGCAGGGCCGTTTTTCATTGCATAAAACAGAGAAATGGAAAATAACGACACAGTTTTTTTACACAAAAAGGGCGCTGAGGAGAAAAATTCCCTCAGGGCCTTTGTTATCTTTGGTATACTGTGTTGAGGGTATTTTTAGGGAACGGAAGGAGAGGAAGTTCTGGGAAGGAAAAAGGAATGAGGGGTGGGTACGAATCTGGGGTCAATGTGTCCAAAAGTGACTAAGGTGCAAAATCGAATCTAAATTATAATTTATAAATTTCGCTGAGAGATTTGAAGAATGACATTAAACCACTTTAAAATGTATTCAATATTCTCCTTGTAATCGTATTGTGAGTTGGTTAGCTCCATTCTGCACGACGCTCGGTTATTTTCTAAGATTATGTTTAACTAAGTATTTAAATAAACCAGAGACATTGTTTTAAGGAAAAAAATGTACATTTTAGTTGTTAAAAATGATGACCTCATGACATTTATGAGAAAAATCCAAATATTTACACGAACAATAATTCACATATCAATAAATCTGTCGTATATTTATTTTTCTCGTGAGATTGAAAATCTATTTTATATTTATTGACAAATTATCTTAAGAATGTTTATTTTTACTAATCCTGTATTTTTAGATTTTTTTTTATCTTCTCTATTTATATCACTTTATTTGAACATGTATGTAAATCATTTTTTCTATTAATTCATTTTTTCTATTAAAGCTGGGTCCACACATGTTCTTTTGTCCGTTCCGTTCCTCCGTTCTGTACCTCCGTTCCGTATCAAAAACTCTGGATGCAAGTAAAAATAGCCCGTACCTCCGTAACGTCGCTGCGATCATCGGCATCATCGCGTGTTCATTCCAGCAACATGGAGAACGACCTGCGCATGCCGCGATCGCGTCCAGACTGGCGCATACCCGTATCGTATCGCCTTTGAACGGGCCGAGAAAACCGACTCCCGATGGATCGGGGCGTACCTCTACCCTTGGGCGTCCAAACTAGCGTTCTTGATCGCGACGCTGATACGGAACGGAGGAACGGAACGGACAAAAGAATATGTGTGGACCCAGCTTAAGGTGATGCACTACGTGGTGCAAAATTAGGGATCATGCCACTTAAGCTCCTTACGTAGATTATGAAAAGGTTTTAATTCCCGTTTCACGCCAGTCAATTTCGATTTCTTTACGAAAAAAAAACATCGCCAAAGGCGTGTTTTATTTTATTTTGTGAAACTCAGGCACAAACATTTAAATGTTTTACTATTTTACTATTAACATTTTCTAAAGAATTCAATTTTCGTTCGAAGGGTTCGTAAATACGAGATATTGTGATTTTCACATTTTTTTAATGGCTTGATATTTTATTTTTTATAGGCTTTTAAAAAGACTAATTTGAAAAAAAAAACTTGATTATTTGAAAGGCAAATATTTGTTCTACTTGCAGTATTTAATTAAAGCATCTAAAATATTTCTATGCCTACTAATTTTGCATTGCAGTGCATCACTGCGGTCCTTGTTTTACAATAGATATATTTAATGTCCACCTAAGATCACAATGTATAGGTACTTCTTTCACTTGTAAATGCTTGTATAATTCCATAAAATACATTTTAGAATCAATTAAACGAAATCTTTTAAAATAAGGCTATTATAAAAATCTTATTAAAACTTACAGAAAGTTATTGATTTTTTTTTATAAATGCAATCATAATTTTTTCATCCAAAATTAGAGATGGTTGATATTCCTGTCACGGTCAGTTTTAAACTTTGGCTTGTACCAAAATGCATCTTTAAAATAATAAATTATCTAATCTTACCTATCGCCACTTTTGAATTTTAACCTTTGCTAAATAAGAAACTTGAATTATATAAACTTTTAATGTGATGTATAGAATCGTTTATAAAATGTGTATAGAGTAGCCAATAGCGAATAATATTCAATATATTATGCATAAAGAATTCAGAGGATGTACCTACGTACTTTACTATATAATAAACATAATAGTTATTGTATAAATAAATTACCGAAATGTGTTAAAAATTATAATAATATAAAGCTTTTATGTCATTGACCATCGTGATGAATCAATTTATACATTTTCTAAAAAGCAATATTAAAAATTTATTGTTTGTTTAGTCGTGGGTAATTTATTATTGTAAAGAAATATTGAATAATAAATTAATATTATCGATTAGATTTATTTATTTTTATTCGCCTTTGGTAACACAACAACTAATCCATCGCTTGGGACTAGTGATCTATTCCAGCTGCAGTGGAATTAAAAATATTAGAGTTTTATTATTTCAGAGAGTAACTGTCACCTAACCTACTCCCTTTTTAGAACAGCGGTTAAGCGGTACCGCCGCTTCGGGAACCATTTTCTGGATAACCCCAACACCTCTGCCAAACTACTGCTCAAGTATCCTTTTCCTATGTAACGAAAGAGAACAGAACAAGTCACAAATTCTCCAAAACAGGGCAATGAGAATAATGCTTCGACGAAACAGATTTTCAAAAATAATTAAAATGTTAAAGGAACTAAATTGGTTAACCGTAAAACAGATGCTGACCTTGAACACAATGGTATTTATCCACAAAATATTGAACAACACGTTACCAAAATGCGTCTCAAATAAAATTGAATACAACAAGGACATTCACAGATATAACACAAGGACGTGCAAGGAAATCAGGCTACAAAAAAAGGACAAAGCGAATACGCAGAACAGTTTATTGTACAAGGGAATGAAGTTATATAACACACTACCAGAAACTTTAAAGTCCACACCAATTGGAAAGTTCAAGATGCATTGTAGGAGCTACATAAAACTCGAAAAAAATATAGTGAATATGAAATATTATAATTAATTAGCCGCAATTAATATTATAAATAATTAAAAATTTATAAACTTAAATGTACAAATTACTAAAAGAAATTATTATTATTAACTCGCTACGTTTCGTGACTTATCAGGGGTGCCCGGGTTCGTGAGGTCAGATTTATCCGGGTCTTGGCGGTGGATGCATCTGCCCACCTGCTACATGGCGGGCTGGTCGAAAGGCTGGTTGAGGTAGACCTTTCGATCTCTCTACCCGGACTCCCTCGACCCCATTGCCTTGCATCTCAGTTGGGCGATTTATACGTCCGTCACTCCTGGACACACTGAGATTCCCAGATTCCTATCCACCGCTCGCACCATTTTTCTTTCCAGGCCTAAACAATCCTTACCCGAACAACCCTATTAAGTCACCAAACGTATCGAACCACTTGGGGTGACATTTTTTTATATGAATACCTCACAAGAGTTCAAACTGCTCCCGTCTGGAGCCAGTGAGACTATGACATCACCAATTGGGGTATTTTGTGAGGCTGAAGGTAGTGGGGAAGGGAAGGAGATATGTAAGATGAAGGTGGGGAAGTACTTGGTTATTCAGATCTGGTCACCAAATACGGCTAAAGCCATTTCAAGCAACGTTTCAATTCTGAATGGTGGTCTTACACCAGGGCGATATTGAGAACATCTTCCATTCTGGAACTTACCACAAATGTACTGTATATTATTTTATATTAATAAATTGTGAAATAACTAACCAAATAACATTTATTTGCCACGCCTGGGTTCGATCTCGCTAACTTTGGATTGAGAGTCATGAGCCTTACCGCTGGACCACGGCAGAGCTGTTGGTTATCCAATGAATGGTTCCCGGGGCGACGGTACCCATACACGCCTTCCATATGAGGATATTATAATATATATGAATCGCCAAAATATATTCACAGAAGGACAATGAGTGCTGAACTGGTTTGTGCAACATCGTATTGTTCTCGTCAAAATTAGACATTAACATTTTTTTGTATTCAAGAAGTAAACACCATAGAAGTCGCCCGAAGATAAGTATTTCCTAAGATAAGTAAGAAGGGAAGGAAGTTGAAAGGAAAACGCGATGTTCCGGTATGATTAGATAATTTTTGCTAAATTTAAAACATGAAATTATAATTAAGTATTTTATAAGATTGGAAAAATATATCTTCTTCGGTGTATTTTGGTTTTTGTGTCAGATAAGTCCGACAGGGGTGCTTTTATCTTCGGACACACTGTAAAATTTTTATTAATATTTATAAGTTTTAAAATATACCCTTAAACACATTCCGCTGTCTGTGCTGAGTGAAGCTACGTAAGTATAAATCATTGAAGAAGAAGATAATACGAATAAATCTAAAGGAAACATGAAACAGAACAAGACACAGAAAATAAAAAGGTAACGGTCGTAACTGGGAATCTAACCCAAGTCTTACCGAGACGAAACTAATAAATTGTTCTAAAGCTGGCATAATCAACTGTTGTTCCACTCTAGTCCGTTGAGTTTTGCACTAGAGCACAAGTTGGTAGGGGTTCAATTGCTTTTAGTTCCTCTGAGCAGGCTCCATCAAAGTCCCCGTAAAACAGCCAGATCGTTCCTACGTATTTTTTGGATAATCAATATTTTTTGACGAAACTGTCACAAATTGTCACAATATGAAATACCAGGAGCGCAGAAAAGGGCGTAGGTAAAAACTATTAACTTACCACCGGGCTTCACAAAAATAATATCCTATGTCTACAGAATTGAACACCGGGGACTAGGTACATAAATTGCAAAGTAGTTACAACGCGTAAGGACTGTGCGCGAGCGTAGTGCACTGCACAAAATACCAGGAGCACAGAAAAGAACGCAGGTGAAAAACTATTTAAAATTTCAGGTCCGGGTGGGTGACCGGGATTGACAAACAACTTCCTAGAAAGTCATTACTTCTTCTTTAAGTTAAAGTTTTAGGTTTAGGGTGTTAATTGGCAAATTCACGGTACAAAATACCAGGAGCACAGAAAGGTACGCAGGTGAAAACTATTTTAAATTTCAAGTCCGGATGGGTGACCGCGCTTGACATACTTTTCTTCCTAGAATGTAGTCTAGAATGAACACCAGGAGCACATAAATTTCAAAGTTAAAATAACCAACTACAACGCGTTTTCATTTTTTTAACTGAGCGTAGCGAATTTCACAGTTCAAAATACCAGGAGCACAGAAAGGAACGCAGGTGAACTATTTAAAATTACAACGGGTGACCGGGCGTTCTTCCTAGAAAGTCTACAGTCTAAAATGAATACCAGGAGCGCATAAATTGATAAGTTAAAGTGACTGCACCGCCTTCAGAATGCATTTTTAATTTTCTCAGCGTAGCAAAAAAATAGTTATGCGTTTTTCATTTCGTCTTTCTGTAAATTTGTTTGTTACGTTCCGGTTCCGATTAAAAATGATAGCCATTTTATTGGTTTAGTTAAACATTATCTTTTTAAATCTGAACGATCGTAGTGTTTATTAATTAAGTAGGTAGGTATATAAGCGTAGCAATCGCTTTGCGGGCTATCTCACTCGCTCTAGTTTATGTCAATGCAAAAATGAGGAGGGCAGGTATATTCTTAGCTAAGAATGAAGAACGAGAATCAGTTTTTATCATTTTTGTCAATCAAACTTTAATCAAACTAAGTACATAATATAAGTCTAACATCTTCCGTTAAAATACCGGTAGAGCAGTCACAGAATACTTACCTTTCATAAGCATACTTACTTATTGGTACTCTGGTGACTTCTCGCGTCGGAGGTTGTACATCACCCAGCAGGATGCATCTCGGAATAAGTCAGCGGAACTGCACCAGTACCAGCCATGCATGTTATACGAGTATTTGTTGTTGCTCCCCGTAATGTTACCAAGATATTGGAGTTTTCCTTTTTACATGTACCAGCTGAAATCCCCGACGTTGCCCAGGCTTTACGCAGAGTAGACATTTTTTCGAAATCTGCTTTAAGGCTTTTGGAAAAGGGTATGGGCGTGATTATAATAAATCTCGTGCAGTCAGTGACCTTCCTCTTATTTTAATGGCTAAGTGTGCAAAATTTAATCAACGTCTGAATAAAATTGTTGATTTGCATACAAAACAAATCTACGCTGTAAATGTATCAGTAAGGGTTCTTCTAAAAAAATACTACTAAATACCAGTTTAAAAGACACACACTAACCACAGTTCTTCGATATACTTACAGGAAATTACATTTATCGAATTTAATGACATTTTTTTTAAATATGTATATTAAAAAACAAGTGCTTCTGTGTAATTAGTGTTAATCGAGACAGCTGTTTTGCCTTCTGAAGGCAAAAACTAATAAAACTAATGTACAGGGTGTTAAGGGACGTGCTTGACTTACTTTAACTTTTAAGTATGTTAAGTACGTTCCTAAGTTCATACATAGGTACCTCTGTCGAGACAGGCGTATATAATTTTAAAAAATAAAGATTAGCTTAAAATTATTTTTTATAAAAATGAATCGCCGAAATGTATGTACGCGCATAACTTCCGAACGACTGCACTAAATTGGATAATTCTTTTTTGTTGTATTCGTTATTGTCTGGTGAGCTCTGGGGTTATGAAATTTATATAAAAAATTGCAATAGGTGGTACGCGAACTGTTTGAAAATTAAATGTATTGGGAAATAATTTATAGAACGCGGGAGGGGGGGGGGGGAACCAGGGAGGGGAACTCGGGAGGGGGTTTGCGGGACGGGGGAAGGGGGGAAGTGGAGTGGGGTGAAAGAAGGTGGAGGAGGCGGAGTGGAAACGCGAGAGGGAAAGAGGACGCGGGAGAGGAATGAGGGGGGGAGGCGGAAGGGGAACGGTACGAATGGGAAAGGACACGCAAGGAGAACAATTTCGTTATTTAATGGCTTAGCAACGCATGCCGGGTACCAGCTAGTACTTAATAATAATTTGCTTTTTCTTTGAAAGAGACATCCCTGGACCAAAAAACATCCTTTCCCATTTATTTTAAATTATAAAGAAAGTTCAAAGGATATAGAAGATATCTTGAAAGGAAGGTGAAATGTTGTTTTAACCGCCCCTTCCGAAAAATAAAATATTCAAATTAATACAAATTGAGGGGTATTCATTCGAATTATTCTAAATTAAATGTTCTTTGGGTTTCCGCCCAAATCAGATATTTTCACTGCGTAAATTATTACGTTTTGATTAATTTAATACCTACTGAAACCTGTCCACATTATGATAACAGAAAATAATACTTTAATTTGTTTAGTGTATCTACTTTTGAAAATTTTCATCTCAAAGACGCTTTACATTTACAGAGCGATAGATTGAATTAATTGAAACAGTGTCACAAAATATATTCCATGGGCAAAATATTTGAACTGATGAACTCTGACATTAATAAATTTGCACTTTTTATATGCCTGAAAATATTCTACTGTGCTTGCAAAAAACCTGTTTTTTATTTCTGAAACAAGCTTTATTTTTTTTTAATTAGTTACTATATATTTTAATTACTTACATTTTTCATGATGCACGTTAGGCATCATAAAAAATATTTTATAAATGTTGGTTATATTCGTAGTCCTCCTCAATAGGAGACCTTGTGCCGAGGGGGACTATGTTTTGGATAACTTTTCAGCGACTTCTGTGGTTCAACTTCATGGTTTGTGTAGGGTTTTCCAGAAACTTCTACGACGATGTTTTAAGTATACTATAGTAAGTTCATTTTCCGATAGTTCCTTAAGCCAAGATTTAACGTCCTTAATTTGGTTATTTTTTGTTTCAATTTATTTGGTACTTAGTGGGAGTTTGTTATTAACCTTTACTGCTAAAAATTCAGAACTTCTTTGTCCACAGGTAGAGTTACACTTTGGTATATTTAGTATTTCTGTTGGTTTGGATCTGGTTTTTTGAGTATGTGAGGTGTGTGCCTCTGAATCATTTTTGAGGTGATGTACCAGAATGTTTTTGGCATAGACTTTCTGTATAATTGGAAAATCAAACTATTTAAAAATTTTTGATGTTGACGTCCTTTTTTGGCATAGATTTTCTGTATACTTGGAATATCAAACTGTTTAAAAATATCTGATGTTGACGTCCTTATGTGGACCTTTAGTTTGATCTTTATGATGCAATTCTGAGTTACCTTCACTTGTTTTACGTACTAATATCGTATTTTGATGCTGCTGAGCCCCATCCTATTACTCCATATACCAATTATTGAGAGTGGCATAAACCATAAACTATAATATACTCTCTTTAAATCCTTAGTTGACAAGATGTTTCGTAATTTTTTGAAGAAGCTTAGTTTTATTAATTGTTTTTGTGTTTAATTCGTAGAACTCCATTTTAATTCTTAGAAATTTAAATTAAATTAAATTTGATAATGTTATTATCGAGTTCTGCAAGTTTTTTGGTTAGTGTTTTAGTTACAGCTGTTTTGACTTGTAAGGTCATTTTCAAACTGTGGTGAAGCCACGTACGGACGACTTATTTATAAGATTTTAAATGTCAATTTTTGAAGGTGTCTAAGTTGATTTATTACCGGTTAAACCAATTTATCGAGACACTAATTGAGAGAGTGCTAATGTGGGAATCTGAGTATTTCCCTTTGGTTTGCCTTGCACTAAGTGTAAGGGCTTTCTTAATTGATTTAGAATGACGTTATTGCTATGACTCATTTAAATGCATTATATATATATTTTTTTTTTAGGTTTGGTAAACATACTAAGTAGTGGGGAATAAATAATTTTCCTTACTGGGCGTACTGTACAGGGCCCGCAGATACTTTAATAGTACACAACTGCTAACCCTGTACAAATCGCAATTGCGCCCCACGGTTGAATTTGGCAGCCACCTCTGGTCTGGAGCTCCAAAATACCTGAAAAATACCCTCGACTCTGTGCAGAAACGGGCGGTCCGTTTGATAGATTCTCCCATCTTAACATACGGATTGCAATCTTTAGAGCACAGGCGTCGGGTGGGAATGCTATCCTTGTTCTACCGGTATTACAATGGAAGATGCTCCGAGGAACTAGCATCATTGATCCCTTCGGCACCGGTGCATAGTCGGGAAACACGCCAAACGCGTGCCCAACATTTGTACACAGTTGACATATGTCACATGAGAACGGGTCGTTTCTTCGACTCGTTCTTGTGTTCAACAGCTCGGCTGTGGAATGATTTGCCGGCCTCTGTGTTTCCTCCTTCCTACAACATGGGTCTCTTCAAGACCAATGTTCATTCCTTCCTCTCCTCAAAAAGACCCTCTACACAGCATCCCAGATGACATAGACCCTGAGGGAAATTATTTTCCTCAGGGCCTCCTGTGTGGAGTTAATGTAAAAAAAAAAAAAAAAAATAGCGTTATGTTGGGGTCATTCGTTCGTTAATTAATTTCTAATTGTTCAAGCAAATTTAATCTAAGACCCTTTCGTTCTAGATTAAATTTGCTTGAACAATTAGAAATCAATAAATGAACGAATGACCCTAATTGTTCAAGCAAATTTAATCTAAGACCCTTTCGTTCTAGATTAAATTTGCTTGAACAATTAGAAATCAATAAACGAACGAATGACCCCAACATAACGCTAATTAATAAAGTAAGGAAAATTATTTATTTACCGCACTACTTAGTATGTTTACCAAACCTAAGAAATATAATGCATTTAAATGAGTCATAGCAATAACGTCATTCTAAATCAATTAAGAAAACCCTTACACTTAGTGCAAGGCAAACCAAAGGGAAATACTCCGATTCCCACATTAGCACTCTCTCAATTAGTGTCTCGACAAATTGGTTTAACCGGTAATAAATCAACTTAGACACCTTCAAAAATTGACATTTAAAATCTTATAAATAAGTCGTCCGTACGTGGCTTCACCACAGTTTGATAATGACCTTACAAGTCGAAACAGCTGTAACTAAAACACTAACCAAAAAACTTGCAGAACTCGATAATAACATTATCAAATTTAATTTAATTTAAATTTCTTAAAGCTTAGTTTTGTCAGCTTTTTTGAGGTTCGTTCAATGTGTGAATTCCAGTGTAGTTTTTCATCAATTTCGATCCCAAGATATCTAATTCTTTTGTTTTGGGTTAGGTATATGCGCGCAGGAACATCGAGAAATTTTTTTTTTCATTCATGCAATTTGAGTGTTGCTCATTCATTGGTTGTCCTTACAAGTATTCCCCTGGTTACGATTTTAGGAATAATCTAAAATAAATTCTTGCTCCCATACAAAAACATTTTTTTTTTCTCTCAATATCAACAGAATCCCCCGAGAGAACAATATTCAGAACTGAAACCTTGGTTGAGATGGCTCTATTGACCAGATAATAAATTTATTTATTGTTTCTTTACGTTGTAGGTATTACTGTTTGCAATTCAATTTGTGACAAGACGAGCCTGTGTTGAGGTTAACAATTTTACAAAGTAACCAAAATATCACACGAGTATGTTTTGAAAGAACAGTATTAATGTTTCTCATAGAGAATGGGTACCTTCTAAGCTGAAGGAGGCTAGTAGTAACATTGTAATGTAAACATGGTTAGCATGTGTTGATATTTGATTTGAAATAAAATATGCTTTTTTAATTTAAAATGGACTAAGATGAAAACAAATATATGCACATAATACGTTATGCCATTAATTTTGCAAGACAAATATGAAAAAAAAAATATATATTTATTTCGCTTCAAATAATTAAACATTATTTTTAAAAGTGTAGAGAAGGCTTTATTTATTTAAGTATTTATTAATTTTCGGGTAATCGACAGTTTAAATATATTTTCAGCTTGTACGTAAGTATTATATTGCCAAAATAGAACCAATTATGGATTTCCTCCTTGTGACTTTACCTCTACTGAGACAGCATAATAAGGAATAATGATTAATTTATTCTAATTATGACTATTATTATTAATTATTTCTATTTAAATAATAATGAATATAAATGGAGCCTTGAAAAAGTAATTTCTTTGACCAAAAGAATATTTAGTTTATATTGCCACATAGTTCAGACCAGATCCAATTCTAGTAGTACGATTTTGCTGTGTTCTGTCTGCCATATCATTAAAAAATCTACAAAAGATTTGTGTTTTACATTAATGGTATTAAATTCCTTATAAAGCAAATGGTTAGATAAGTACCTATATAAATTCTTTTCTTGAACATATCTTTAAGAATCTCATTTTGGGCAGTATTAAGTGGTTTTATATTAGTATTTAGACAAGATCCCCAACACACTATATTATAAGAAATTAGAGACTGGATTATTGCAAAATAAACAGTATTTGTTTTTTCCTTGTCTTGTACATGTCCGAGTTCTTTAGATACACGTAAAGGTAAGTCTCCTAGATATGAATGACTGGAAAAAACTTACACACGAAAATTTACCAAAACCCATCGATGTTTAATGTGTTATAATAATAGCTTTATGCAGAAGAATATATTATGTAAACATTTTCAAGTCTTTTTTTTTTTTTTTTTTTTTTTTTTTTTTTTTTTTTTTTTTTTTTTTTTATTGTACAACAGACAGGTTAGTCCAATTATAGTACAATTTTAATTTTAACAGCTAACAATACATGTATATATTCTTTTTAAAAGATGGTATGGTGATATCAAACACATCTATATCCGCTGGTAGGGCATTAAGCAATGTCATACCTCTTGTCATGCTGTGTTGAGCCATGACATCTGTCCGACCCTGCGGTATGTAGAATAGGTCGTGGCTACGATTTCGACAGTATTTGTCAGGAACAAATAAGCCACAGCATGACAGGAGATACGGACAATCAATAAGGTTTTTTATTAACTTTAATTGGAATACCATGAGTCCGGCATTACGCCTGGTCTCCAGGCTTTGATAATTTGTCTCCTTTAGCAGTTCCACGTGATGCATGAATTTCGGATATATTCCGAATGATCGCATGTAAACATACCTTAGGAATTTTTTTTGAATTTGTTCAATCATATTTATATATTTAATTTGATAAGGTATCCATACAGTACTAGCGTACTCCAGCTTGCTTCTGACCACTCCGTTGAACATGGCGGTCATTGCTTCTATGTTACTGAATTGTTTGCAAGTTCTAATTACAAAACCAAGCATTTTGGAGCAAGCCGAAGTAAGCTGCACTATATGATTTGAAAATGTCAGCCTGGGATCAAAGGTCACCCCAAGATCCTTGATGATATTTACGCGTGTTAGTACTTCTCCATTCATTATATACGGGTATAATAACGGATTTTGTGAACGACTATAAGTCATAACGACGCATTTTTTAATATTGAAATTAAGTTTATTTTCTAACGACCATTTCATGATTGAATCGAGGTCTGCCTGCAGTTTGGAATAATCGTCCTCTGATTCGATTTCCATCATCAGTTTCATGTCATCCGCGAATAGGAGACATGAGCTATGACGTATGCAGTCCTGAATGTCATCTATTAGAATAAGGAATAACATGGGACCTAGATTCGATCCTTGAGGAATTCCTGACAGAGCTACGAACTTATGTGAGTCGTATCCATTTACATTTACATACTGGCTTCTATCTTTTAAATATGATGCAAAAAATATCAGTAAGGGTTGATTAAAACCTATTTTGTGCATCTTTCTTAATAGAACGTCGTGATCTACTCGGTCAAATGCCTTTGCGAAATCCGTGTAGATTACGTCCGTCTGATGCCTACAGTCTAGGCCTTTTGCTACCCGTCGAGAAAAAGAGAGTAAGTTGGTTACCGTTGATTTCCTCGGTAAGAAGCCATGTTGATTTTCTCTTAAGAAAGGCGCGATTTGCGGACTGATTTTATCACAGATAATCATTTCAAAAATTTTTGGAATTGTTGACAGTACTGCAACTGGTCTATAATTTCTGACATCAGTCTTTTCATCGGTTTTGTGAATAGGGCTGACCCTCGTTAATTTCCAACACTGTGGAAACGTGGATGACATGATGCAGAGATTAAATATGTAAGCAAGGGATACACTGATATTTGGAGCGATTTTTATAATTATCGAAGGAGGAATACTGTCCGGTCCAGTAGCCTTGTCAGGTCGCATATTCCGGATACAGGCTTCTATTTCCTGGATGTTGGTCAATCCGAGTGAGATATCTCCAACGTTCCAGGGTGATGCTGTTGGGAAATTGGTTTCAAGTTTCGGGGTTACTTGACTATAAACGGAATGAAAATAGTCAGCAAACTTATTAGCAATTGTGTCAGGGTTAGTAAAAGTTACGCCTTCCTCAGTCAAGCATGTTGTTGAGGTTGGGTTAACTTTTTGTGACCTAATATAATCCCAGAAAAACTTTATATCGTCTTTGATCCCATTCTGAACATTTTTCATATATTGTTTTTTAGCAAAATTTATTTCATATTTTAGCTCGGATCTACTCGCTGAAAATAGTAGATAATCGGATTGCTTTTTGTGCAATAGATATCTTTTCCGGAGCGTTTCCTTTCTTTTCAATTTATCTATAATACTCTTATTGAACCATATCGGATATACATCGTTTGTGATATTGGGTTTCTTAATGGGTATACATAATTCAAAAACACTGAACAATACATTATATAAATATTTCACTGCTTCGTCCACCGATTTTATGGTGTACAAAAATGTCCAATCAAAGTGCGATAGAATATTATTGCACATTTCTATGTTTGCTCGCTTATAATTAAATTTGTATAAATTATAATTGAGGAACGAAGGCGGGGGCCCGGGGGGGACGCGGCGAACGTTTTGGCGGCATCGCCGTCTGCACCGAACCTCTCTTGATAGTCGCGCGGATATGTCCAGCGTCGGGTGATGCTGGTCTTCACTCACCAATGGTTCCTCGCTTCTCGTCACGTCACACATATTAATGTTGCTAAGGATAAGATCAAGGATATTGTCGCTGCGGTTCTTCACTTTATTGTACTGAGTCAGTCCATTTGAGCTTGTAAAATATGAAAAATCAGTTAAAACGTCTTCGGGTTTATTATTCAAATTGAAATCCCCCAAAATTAATATGTTCTTATTTAATAATATGTTGGCTTTATTATCTAAATGTTCGTAGAAAATACGTCTATTTTCACTGTCATCTGTGCAGTAAAAGTATACTACACATATAAACACAGTAAAGTTATCTTTAGTGACTTTTACCCAGAGGTGTTCACCATCTGTTTCTAGCTCTCTTACTCTTATTGATTCCAGTGGTGTGCGTATTGCGAGCAGTACCCCTCCTCCTCGTTGCCCCTCTCGGTCCCGGCGATGTATTGTGTACTGATTGGTGGACAACAGCTCTGCATCGAATACAGAGGTTTGCAACCATGTTTCGGTTAGAGCAATGACTTCAGTATTTTGTGAAATAACATTGTTCGAAAATTCACTTATTTTCGTATTTAAACCACGAACATTTTGGTATTTCAAAGATAGTTTTGCCATTTTTAAGTAGGTATAGATTTACCTGGTTGTGGGCCACCTTCTTTATTTGATGATGATAAAAATTTGAATTTAGACACAGCGATACCTGCCGGCCAGTTGGCAGCGTCTAGGAATGTATCTTTCTTTTCTTCCGGAACACCTATTTTGAAGGAAGTGTAATTCCCTTTTGCCTTCAATGAGACAATATCAAACTCGGAGTCCGGATCAATGGTTTTAAGAAATGTGTGCACCTGTGTGCTATCGGTATCTAGGCTAAAGCGCCAAGCGTGGATATAATGCTTTCGCTCTATTGCTCGCAACGCCGTTTCTTTTTTAGTGCCCGTTATTATGTGGGATGTACGATGTCGCGGCTTTCTTGTTTGCACCTGCCACTCACCCTGACCATCAACGTGTTTAGAATTGACTGGTTCTTTCAGTGGCTTAGTTTTATTTTTTATTGGTTTGCTTTTCCTTCTTTTTTCGTCCGGGTTAGATTTCCCAAGATGATCCTCATTTATCGGAGATGCTGATGGATTTGCACCTTCTGTCGAATCGTCCGGGGCCGATGGCCCACTAGATGAAGGAATAATTGGGATTGGTCCTTTCTTCGTGTTGCCCGAAGTAGACGGCCCACTGGTTGCGTGCTCCCTCGTGCCGTAGGCGCTGGCGGCTTCCAGTGCAACTATCTTCGCGGACAATTTGGCAACGGTAGAATTTTGTGCAACAATAAGGTTCGATTGATCACTAACCTTGTTATGTAGCTCTGTTATGGTATTTTTTAGACCACTAATCTGGTCCGTGAGGTCCTTAATGGCAGCGGTGACCGTTTCCCAGGCTTGGGTCGATCTTGTCGCCATATCAAAGTCTTGGCGGATTGGTGTCTCGCGCCGCCACAAGATAGCGCTACATCCGTTTATAGCTAGCATATGAAGCAAGCCTGATGGTGCGTAAGTTGATGACGAACCTCGAAACTTGTGTCATTCCTCCACTTAAAAAACACATAATAGATCTAGCCAAAACATTTTTCTCCAAACTTGCTTCAAATTCAAACCCAAGCATCTCATGTCTCGGGCAATCAAGTCCCGATGACAATCTCCTCCACCGCCTGCCCATTTCCATCCTTCATCCACCTTGATGCGCGGGCTATAATAAAATTTAGCTTTGTTCTCTTATATAAAAGATAAATAAATAATTATATATATTTATTATGGTATACATATTTGTTGCATATGAATACATACATGCATGGGTGTATGTAAAAATGTCTGTATGTGTGTGTTTATCTATACAAAATGTATACCACTCACAGATAAACAAACCATAAAAAAAAATTATTAATGTCCTTCATCTTGCCCAAGGTAGCCCGAACATCGGGCAAAAAAAAAATCCATCAGGTGACATTACTACAGTTTGCAAGACAAAGGGGTTAATTTCTCCCTGTAACTTGCCAAAAACCAATATATAATAATAAAAAATAATAAAAACTTGTGTCATCAATAGGGTCTTAATTGACCAATTGAAAGCGAATGATGATTTCAGGATATGAACTTCTGATTCTAATCCGCTCGTGTCGGTCCGCGTCCAAACGGATCGGCGCGAAGAGGCTGACGCTTATTTTTGATGATGTTTTTAAAAATTATTGTGCGTCGTGCGATTGCGAATTGCGATTTGCTATATATGAGTCCAGGGTTGCCGATTTTTCTTTGTCGGTAATTCCCCAAATTGCGGGTAGAGGTGGGAATTAGAGGTGGGTCTAGTGAGTACTTTGTGGTACTGGGTACAGTGAGTACGAGTACAAAAATATACCTGGTAAAAATACCGGGTACAAAGTACTTTCAGATATTTTATACCTACTTTAAAAATACCCAGGCACTGGGCAATCTGGGCATGAGGACCGGGGACGGCGGGGACCGGTTACGGGTACGGGTGTACAGGAATAACACTACTTAGAGGGTGTACAAAATAAATAATGTTTGCATGATTTTCATTCGAATTTTATCGTTTGCACATTCGTAGTTACATAACATAATATAATGAAGTAGGCAGTGTAGGTACCACTAAATCAGTGATTTCAGGTAATTAAATTCAAAAATGTTTTTATACGCTAATTACCTAGCATATGCAGACGATAAAAAATGTGCTTTTAGTTGTCGAATCAATCGAAGACCGCATTGAACTCCAAGAGAACCTCTTGTTATAAATAAATCAATACGCAATAAATTATCATTTACATAAGTATAAAATTTTCTTTGAGTATACATTAAATTTGACTTTGCACTTTTGAACGATAACTTTAACTTGCAAATATTGCAAGAAACAAAAAACCTCACAAATCCGTAGGTATAATGATCGAATTCTAGCAGATATTTTAAATTTAAAAAAATTTAAATTATTTTAACTTCAAAAAAGAGATTTTTAAAACAACCTGTAGCTAGTAGCGAACTAAACGTTCAATAGGTGACGCGATCGAACTGAAATCGCAATTACTGGACTCGTAATACCTTAGGTATAATACGCCCCCTATAATAGGCTAAATACTCGTTATTGTCCTTTTCTCTCATACGTCTTTCTAATGGGCCAGAGCGAAAAGGTATTAGTAAAAAATACTTCTTTGTCTCTTTTCCCCGTACAACTTTCTAATAGACCAGAGCGAGAAGTCAGTGGTATTTTAAGGTACGAAGTACTACAAACTACAAGGCCCGTAATACTTACAAATACTTAGGAACCAGGTATTTTGAAGATTCGTCGCAAGTACAAAGTACGGCTTGGAAATACCTGGTACTTTTACTGGGTACGATAAATACGCCTCTCCTCTAGTGGGAATAACGGCTCTTTTCCGATAACTAATATAACGAATAACACCCCAACTCAATAACAGCGTATCATACCTGTTATTTAATAACAGGCTGTTATTCAACTTTTAGATAATGTAGGTAGGTAGGGTTATTCGTTACTCGTTGCTGGGGATGAGTGTTGAGTCGATAACGACACGTTATGGACACGTTATACGTCATATTGTGATCTTAAATCTTTACCTCTATTAGTCCTCGGAAAATAATAATTGTTAAGATCTCTGGTAATATATTGCGGGGAATTTTGAAGATTTTTAAAGAATTGGGTATTTTGCGGGGATTCTGGGCATTTATGGATTATCCAACATTTAGGAAAAATATGTATATTCGGTGGAAGATTTCGTAGTTTATTATAAGGCAACATTGCAAGGGAACGTACATACTATGTGACCTGTTTGGAGGGGGGTCTTCAAAATACCTCGCTTGGTACAAATGAGCGGCGGATTGCTTAGGTTTTTGGTCACCGGGGGGGGGGGGGGTTAAAAATTGCAAAAATTTGGTCACGTAGTATGGGTACGTTTCCTAACATTTATATCTAAGCAATAATAGGTAGGGGGATTCCTGAAGTTTGGGACCCTAACTCGAAGAAACCGCCTTCATATAGATACTGTAGTAGCATTCTTGGCTACTCTAGAAGGGATTAAAAAAGAAGGAGGAAGTTTATTAATCTTTCAAACAAAATTACTTATTTTTTTCAGTTATTTTTTTTCTCCTACCAGTACCTGGCACACAATGTGTATAATTATTTTTCTGTTATTATTATTACTGTATTTTTATGTTTCCTTTTTTTCCTACTAGACAATTTACCGGCACACCGTATTGAATTTTTTTTAAATGTCATTTTTTGGGTTTTAATATTGGTTATTGAGTTGTAACTTCTTTTTAATCTTGTATTATGTAGGTAATAATAATCAATTTTAATAAATAAAAAATGCTATTTTCAATAGAATTTAGTTTTATTTTGGAGTCAGAATTATGAAGAAACTTGTGGGGAATTTGATATTTTCTCCCCAATTTGGGGATTTTGAACATTTATTGCGGGTATTTTAGAACATAAGCATTGGCAACCCTGTATATGACATATACCTCCGTACATGACTCTACTTACAAGCTACTTGATCCTCGTGTGCGCCCATCGTAAGTACCCCCCGTACGTTTTTGCATTTGTGTCTGCCACTTATTCGTCTGTCATTTGACAGAAATGGCGTCGGAAAATGAAAGTAATGTTAGATTTGTTCTAGAAGTGCAAAAAAATGTGTGTTTACCAGAATATGTAAGAAAGTAATTTAGTGGAGAAGGCACGGATTGGTGTTGGAAAAAAAGTCATTTGACATCGTGTTAACACCACGGCTGCACGTGAAAAATGATCAAGTTCAGTATATTTCGGGTAGCGCCGTATACGGAAACCAGCATTGAAGAGTAGTATATCTGCAGGGTGCTTGTGATTGCGTCACAATCACGTATCACGGATTGTTACGCAATCTCCATGAACGGAGGGCCTAAAAGCGCCAAAATGCTCTCGACACCCTCGTGTGCGATGATAAAATGTTTCCATTACACACCACACCAGCAAAAGCCAAGGAATAATAGTCATTCGTAAATACACGCAAATTATTTATTATTTTTAAAAATACTATTATTTCGATTGTTTCCCAAAGTTTTAGGGTCATTAGAGAAAGTGAGATACCGAACAATTAAGTATATTAATAGAAACCTAGGACAGTAGGTTGTCTCGTTCAGCATTCCGTATTCGTCTTGGTGTAAGAAAGTAAGCGCATCTTGGCATCTCAGTCACACTCATGATGTAGAATATAGTATTCGGAGCAAATACGGAAACGTCGTCCGGTCCTACTCTATGTCTTTTGTACACACATTCTTCGAATGTCCATCTTTATTGTACATCTATAAGTTTTTATTAAGAATTTACTGGAAACATAAGAGTTTTCTTGCCACATTCTTTCATGAGTTTGTGAGACAATGGCGAGTCTAGATTGGTGGTAGGTATGTAACAAGGTTTCCCTATAATCTAATGTTGCGTAAGGTAAGTAATGCGATATTCTAAGACGCCCTCATTATATCCAGTAGAAACTAATTCCTCAGTCTAGTTCTTCGGCACAAAAACCACGTTCGAGATTCGATTATTCTGCTCGAGACGATGATATGTACAGAAGCTTTGGCTTTGGGTGTAATCAATCCTTTGAAAGTCTTTATTCAAGGAAAAAATAGGGCTCGATCATAGACATCTGAATATATAAGTGATAAAAGCGTATTATTTCCCCCTCCCCATACCGGTTCCTTGGAACCGGCTGGGCTTGCGAGAGCCTCGCCTGAATCTAAAAAATATGACGTCATCATTCTTGTCCAGACCAGCGTCGAGTTCGCATCGTACATTTTACGAAATAATACGGCTAAATGCTAGCTTGTGCTATAAAATACACTCTAAAATATGTCGATCATAACGAATGTGGGCGGTTCTCCAGTGTGCTCGTCGCTGGTTACAGGGGGTAGGTAAATAATGAAACATTTGTAAAAGTGTAATAACTAAATACGGCAACAAAATATTCGTATGTGAATAGATGCGAACTTTACTTTGCCGTATTTGGACTTTTAAATATGTTAATAACGTGGCGAGCAATTCGCGCTCCCACGTAAAACGGTCTATTCATTCGAAAGCAGATTTTACTTTTAAGAACTAAATGGTGATATTATAATGCGAGATGCCTATATACTGTCAGATTGATTTTTTAACGAATCACAGTCATCTTCCCCCTCTTCGTACCGCCGTAGTTGATTTTTCCCCTCATCCGTATGTTCTCGTCTATTAAATTTGGATGTCCATGGGATTGATAATTTTAATAAGGAGTTGTTTTGAAAACTAAACCGCGTATATTCGATATAAAAAGCCATTAATATTTCCCAATTTCTAAAATTCCCAATACCTACCTACTAACCATTGGAACATTCAAAGTTAGAATTCAAGTCAGAATTTGGAGGAAACATGGATGGCACAAAAAAGTTTCTCACATAATCTCAGCTGGCAACACTGTTAACTTTGGTCCGATTCTGATCGCTCAGTAATTCAGTTAGGGGGTTTCTCACCATCCTCCCAATAGTTTATCCATACACATAACGAATATTAATAAAAAAAAGCAAATAAATACTAGCAACAGGTAAAAACTTCGGCTAATTTATCCTATATGTAGTCATTGTTCATAGGTTCAAGTACCGAATAGTAAACTCAGACTTTTTAAATAAATAAATCCTGTAGAATTAATCGAAAATATTCATTATGTGTATGGATAAGCTATTGGGAGGATGGTGAAAAACCCCCTTAGTTTTTTTTTTAATTAAACACACATCACAAAACTCATATTAAAATTATTAAGTAGTAAATAATAAAAATGATTTCACATTCGGTTGTAACTTGTTGACTTAAGATAAAGCACTACGAAGCAAAGTAAAATCATGTGATTTTTAATGCTTTAATTAAGTGCCTCCGTACATAACGCTACTTCCAAGCTACTCGATCATGCGCGCCGATCGTAAGTATCCCCCGTGTTTGGTTTTGAAATAATGACATTATGCATAGTTCTTAACAGAATGTCATTTTTCCTTCCTACTAACTACCCTACCCAACCAATGTCACCATGGTGAAACAAAACTAGGAAAAATAACAACCAAGATTGTACAGTGAGATGGCCTGACATTTTGCAATCAACTAGTTGTGTTTTTTGGTGTTTCGCCCTTCGTATTTTGGTAAGTGCCTTTGGTTTCCCTTGTCCTTACATTCCAATTATTTACCACACAGTCAATCATCCAATTTCAGAAACATTTTCGTTTTTGTTTGCCTTTACAGTCCATTTTTCGTCAGTTGCATTTGAGGCTGTAAGTTCAAGACAGTCTCGGATGCAACATTTTTGGTCCAATCGTGCCAGATCTCTTGAGTTTTATGGAGTTGGATGTTTGTATGTGTTTTTCCAATTACCTTGATCCCGTGTTCCTAATATTCCTGGCATTTCGGCCTTCGAATTGGGCATTTTGTCACTTTCAAAGGGGTTAAAATTCGTGGTAAATTTTGCATTTTCGTTTGTTGAATTCTATTCAAATATTAGCAAAATATATCATTATTATTCAATCTTTACTTATAAAATAGAATACTATTTAAATAAAATTAATTTACAATGGCTGCTTCGGCTGTTCTTCGTAATAAATTGGCAATCTTAGGCCTTCGTGAAATTCATGATTCGTCGATCAGAGCAGTTGTTTCTGGTAATTTATTAGATAGAAATAGCTTACTGGTTAGAATTAAGGATATCGAAAAGCAAAGGAATGACTTTGTTGAATCTTATGTGATTCTAGAAACGTCAAAAAGTGAAGAATTAGACTTAACCGATTTGGAAAATAAATACAAAACTTTTATGAACATTTATTTTGAAATTCATACGAATTATCTGGCAGTTTTTCCACCAAAGGAAGATTCTATAAAAATATCAAATAGTCTCGGTTTTTTACTTCCAAAAATTAGTTTGCCAACTTTTTCGGGTGGTATCACTGAATGGATTAATTTTATAAATACTTTTGACGCTATAATCCATGATAATGAATCTCTAAGTGACATACATAAATTACATTATTTGTTAGGAGCACTATCGGGTGACGCGTTGAAAATTATAAAGCATCTTCCTGTTTCCGCAATCAATTATCCAATTGCTTACAATTTGTTGAGAGATCGTTTTCATAACAAACGGATAATTGCGGACAGACACGTAGAGAACATTATCTCGTGCCCCATAATTTAAAATGATTCGCTTAGATCTGTCGTTAATGTTTTGAAGGAAAATATTCAGGCATTAGAAGCGTTACATTTTCCAACAGATCAGTGGTCATTTTTATTACTACATATCGTTTTGAAGAAAACTCCTGATGACTTAAGAACTAACTTCGAGTTAATAGGTCATAAGGACGAAATTCCATCATTTTCGCAATTATTGTTGTTTTTAGAATCACAATCTAAAATTTATGAATCGGTTCATGGGTACGGTATGAAAAATGAAGCGCCAAAAGCAAAAACAAATCGCTTATTAAATTCTTTTGTCAGTACACAAAAGTCGGTGTGCTTAATATGCAAAGGTGGACATTTTCTTTCAAAGTGTGACCAATTTTTAAAGCTACAACCACCTGCTAGATTCGATGTTGTGAAGAAATATAAGTTGTGTCAGAATTGTCTTTCCGCTCAGCATTTGGTCAAGAACTGTTCGTCGCGTTTTAATTGTTTTCAGTGCCATAAAAATCATCATTCTTTGTTGCATTTTTCTCGTGACGTAAATAGGCAAGTACAGGCGTCAAACAGCAACAATTTCGATAACACTTCTAGACAAGAAGTACTCGATTCGCCACCTGAGACAATCGACCCAATCGTATCGGCCATCGCGGCGACCACACCTCATTCGGAGAGGCTTAATAATCCCAACGTTTTATCGAGCTCTAGCCAATCATCAGTTTTGTTAGCTACGGCTGTCGTAGAAGCTCGTGATAAAAAGGGTCATTTTCACAAAGTTCGTGTATTATTGGATTGTGCCAGCCAGGCAAATTTTATTTCAAATGATTGTGCAATTCGTTTGGGCCTCGACTGTTCTAATAAACAAATTCCTATTCGAGGAATTGTACAGTTGTCGGCCATCGCGCAGAAGGGACTGGTCAAGTGTCGGATCCGTCCTCTATGTTCGAATGAGCTTTTTGATGCGGATTTCGTCGTGTTATCAAGCATTTGTGCACAGTTGCCTAGTTCTCCCATTCGTCGGGGAGACTGGGATCATTTGAGAAATTTAACTTTGGCAGATCCAAATTTCGATAAACCCTCTGCAATCGATATTTTATTGGGTGCTGGGTTGTTTTCATCCGTTCTTCGTTCAGGACGGGTGGTAGGAAAAGCGAATGAACCGATAGCTTTGAACACAGCTTTTGGTTGGATTTTAATGGGAAATGTCGATCACAGTACATCTCCTATTAATTCGTTTTTGACAATATTAGATTCATCGATTGAAACTAATGTGAAGACACCTTATGAAATTGAGGACGTTCCAAATCATTCTTCACTGTTATCTCCAGAAAAGTTGCTTTGTGATAACATATTTTCAACTCAACATTATAGAAATGATGTGGGACATTACGTTGTTCCACTTCCATTCAGGGAAGTCAGATCGGCTCTTGGTGATTCACATCATTCGGCAGTATCTTGTCTGCATCACCTCGAGCGCCGTTTCTCTAGGCATCCAGATATAAAATCCGATTACATTCAATTCATGAGAGAATATGAATCTTTGGGCCACATGATAGATGTGACAAGTTCATCAGTTTCGACTGGAAAATATTTTATTCCTCATCATTGTGTGATTAAGGATACTGGATCCATTAAAAAACTTAGAGTTGTTTTTTGACGCAAGTTCAAAAACATCTTCTAACCAGTCGTTAAATGATATACTTTTAATAGGACCTAAACTTCAACAAGATATTGTGAAGTTAATTTTCAATTTCAGAACGCATAAAATTGTCTTTACAACAGATATTTGCAAAATGTATAGACAAATATTGGTTCGACCAGAGGATAGATCCTATCAACATATTTTATGGCGTGAATCACCGGAACAAATGATTAAAGAATTTGAACTGCAAACTGTTACCTACGGAACGGCTTCCGCACCGTTTCTCGCTATACGTACTTTACATCAACTCGCATCGGATGCAGATGCCAAATTTTCGACAGTATCAAAAGTTTTATTAGAAAATATGTACGTTGACGATATTTTAACTGGAGCATCCACACTTGAATCGGCACGTAAATTGCAGCGAGACTTGGTGGAACTACTTAATCTTGGCGGTTTTGAATTGAGCAAGTGGTCGAGTAATTGTCGTGAACTGCTGTCTGATATTCCAATCTCACACCAGGAAGCATCTATAGAAATTGATTTAGATCATGCCAATAACATTAAGATTTTAGGTATTGTTTGGGATTCGCAAACTGATTCGTTCTCGTATCGAGTAAAAACATCACAAATAACATTTTCTAAAAGGTCAACCTTATCAACAATTGCAAAGATTTTTGATCCCCTTGGATGGATTTCCCCCGTCACGTTTTTGGCTAAATGTTTGTTACAACAGTTGTGGAAGCTTGGATTGAACTGGGACGATCCAGTTCCTGTCGTGGTTCAATCGTATTGGACGGCAATAGTATCGTCATTGTCAACTTTAGCCAATATTCAAATTCCGCGTTATATAGGGGAGAGTAGTGATAATACATATCAATTAGTGGGATTTGCAGATGCATCCGAAAAGGGTTATGCTTGTGTTGTGTACATTCGGTCCCAACACTCGAAGCAAGAATTTAACATTAGACTTTTGGTTGCCAAGTCAAAGGTGGCTCCAGTGAAAACTCTTTCTATTCCACGTTTAGAATTATGTGGTGCTTTGTTGCTTGCTCGACTTTTGGATTATGTTTTGAAATCATTCGGTACAACTTTACATATTGATAAAGTGTTCGCATTTACGGATTCTACAATAGTCTTATCATGGATTCATACACCTACATATAATTTGCAAACCTTTGTTGCCAATCGAATAGGACAAATCAATGAAGTTAATTCTTTGATCAAATGGTTTCATATACGTACTCATTTGAACCCAGCTGACGTATCCAGCAGAGGATTTTTGCTTGATCAGTTGGTCAATACAGAGTTATGGTGGAGGGGGCCTCCTTGGATGCTATCACCCGTCGATGAGTGGCCATTGTTCCATTCTTCCATTGTAAAACTTGATGTTGTTCCTGAGCTAAAGGCCAACAATATTCATGTATTGACTACAACTAATTCGTGGAATGAGGAGACGTTAAAGAGATTTTCTTCATTAACAAGATTGCAACGTGTTACAGCATGGATTTTGAGATTTGCTGTTAACATTCGAAAAAAGAAAGAGGATCATATATTTGGAATATTAACCGTCGAGGAGTTGCATTCATCTCTGAAATTATGGTTTATGAAAGTGCGATTCGTGCATTTTCATCCAGTTACAGGCAAAACTTGTCAAACTGTGTCTCACATTCGACAGTTTATACATTTTTTGAATTCGGTTGGTTTATTCAGAGGTGGTGGGCATTTGCAACATGTCCATATCGCCTCTAATGTCCAACATCTTGAACTTTTGCCCAAGAAAAACCATCTTACATCGGTTCCTGAACCTGATTGGTCTGAAGTACCTATGAATAGGTTATCACGGTGGCAATTGTTGCAAAAAATATCTCAGGCATTTTGGAATCGATGGAGGAAAGAATATTTACACACCCTTCAACAACGTGGAAAGTGGATAACTTCATCACCTAATCTTAATGTTGGAGATTTGGTGTTATTAAATGATGGAAAAATTCCATCTATGCATTGGCCATTGGGACGCATCGAGGATTGTCATCCGGGTCCTGATCAAATCGTACGGGTTGTGACAGTTAAAACTGCACAAGGAATATTTCGTCGGCCAGTTGTCAAACTTTATCCATTGCCACTGTGAAACATTTACTCGTAATTTGATTTTTAATTTTATATTTATCGTTTTTATTTTCGTTTGTTTTCTCCTTACATTTTGTTCGATTTACCGCGGTGTCGGTTGCTATGAAAGATAGTTCTTCGATAAATTATTTTAGGAACATATTCGTATGTACTAATTTTAGCTTTATTTTAGACTTTCGTTTCAATTTTTTTTTTTAATTTCGTTAAAATTGTTTGTTGCACAAAGATTGAATAATTGTTTGTCGTTTTGTTAATTGGTTGTTATTAGATTCATTTGTTTGTTGACAGTATTCGGAAATGTGATAATTTGATAAAAAACTGAGTGTACACATAAATGTTTGTAGGAATATCACATCTCAAAAACCATCCTCAAAATTTAAGCCAATCAAACCATGGATAACCCAAGGATTAATCATCTCAATTAGACACAAAGAAACACTCTATAGACAATATACAAAACAACCGGAAAACATAACATTACAAAAACATTTCAAAGCTTATAAAAAAAAACTTACATATCTTATAAAAAACATAAAGGATGACTACTACAAACAAAAACTTGAATTAGCTGAAAATGACAGTAAAAAGACTTGGTCCATCATAAATGAAATTATAGAAAAAAAACAATTCAAAAATAAAACAGTCAACACAATAAGACACAATGATTCAAAAATTTGCTATAAAGATAAACCCTTAGAAGCCGCAAATGTATTTAACAACTTCTTTGCTAATGTAGGAAAAAACCTTGCTAGCAAAATCCAACAAGACCTGACCCCAAATCACCCAAACACTACAGTAAATAATGACTATGAGTATTCATTTGAACTATTTCAACCAACAACAAAAGAAGAAATCGAACAAATCATTACAAGTATGAAAGGTGGTTCTGCCCCAGGTTTTGATGGGATTACAATACAAACACTGAAAAGTATAAAATCACAAGTATCAAAACCATTAACTCATATAATCAATACAAGTTTTCAAACCGGAATATTTCCGTCCATGTACAAACAATCCGTAATTATACCAATATTTAAGACCGGCAATCCGGAAGAACCAACCAATTACCGTCCTATTTCTTTACTATCTAACATTGCAAAAATATTTGAAAAAATTGCCAAAAAAAGAATAACTCATTTCATTAAGGTCAATAACATAATTCACGAAAACCAGTTTGGATTCATGGAAAACAAAAGCACAAAAGACGCCATTGCTAAATTATCTAGTACTATACAAGACGCTTTAGACAAATCATTAAAATGTGTTGGTATTTTTGTAGATCTCCAAAAAGCTTTCGACAGTATATCACATGTCAAATTAATACAAAAATTAAAGGTTGTGGGTTTTAACGACAGAGCACTAAATTGGCTAAAAAGTTATCTTCACAAAAGAACACAAACTGTAAAAATCAATCACACATCAAGTCTACCACTCACAAGTGATTTTGGGATACCGCAAGGTACTGTTTTGGGACCATTACTTTTTATCATGTACGTAAACGATATTTTTAAACAAAATCTCAGTGGAACCGTTATATCTTACGCGGACGACACGATTATCATAATTAAGGGTAGTGACTGGAAAATTGTAAATGAAAATGCAAATAATGACATCCAAATCCTAAAAACCTGGTTCGATACAAACCTTTTTACAATCAATGCAAAAAAAACAGTTTATATTCCTTTCTCAATAAATAAAGCCAAAACTTATCCCAACATTAATATAATTATACACAACAAAAAATGTAACAAAGATGTCTGTAATAATTCATGTACCATATTAAACCATGTAACCGAAATAAAGTACCTGGGTGTAATTGTAGACCAACATATGAAATGGAACAGACACATATGTGAACTGGTTAAGCGTATTAGGAAATGTATCTATATATTCATTAGATTAAGAAATATTCTCAAATTAAACAACCTAAAAAAAGTCTATTACGCACTAGTCCAATCACTAATTCAATATGGAATCATCGGATGGGGAGGTGCATATGAAAAAATTGTAAGTCCTGTAAAAGTGGTACAAAAACTAATTATTAAAGTAATATTAAAAAAACAACCAACATTCCCTTCAGCATCATTGTTCAAAATTACCCAAGTACCAAAAATTGAAGACCTCTATAAAAAAGACTCAATACTTCAAATATTCAAAGAAAATGTAACTAAAAAATTTAAACTCAACTCATCATTAAGGCATAAATTTAACATCCAAATCCCTCTGTTTTCAACACAACAAATGCACAATAATTATATTTACAAAGGCATAAAACATTTTAATAGTCTTCCCGAAGAAATTAAAAAAATTACAGATTTCGTATCATTCAAGAAAAAAGTAAAATTAATCTTTAAAAAAAAAACAACAACCATAACATCACCAATCAAAATGTTATAACTTCAATTCATGTCAAATCAAAATTAACATCACAACATAGTTTATATTTATTGTATACACTGAGCAAAATGTATGTTATAAAAATGAAATAATGGTAGTTTATATATTAAATTTATATATAGTTTATATTTACTGTATACTGTAAGTAGAATGTATGTCATAAAAATGAAATAGTGTAAAATAACTCCTATGCCAAGCTCAAGAGCTAGTACTCTTCATTGGCGTAGAAATTCATTAAACCATGTGAAACTATGTTCTTTTCATTCAATAAAAAAAAAAATAAAATAAAATAAAAAAAAAAAATGTGTGATTTGCCATCGGTCGTAGATAAGAGATTTCAATCTCTTCTCGGGGGGCGGGAATGTTTGGTTTTGAAATAATGACAATATGCATAGTTCTTACCAGAATGTCATTTTTCCTTCCTACCCTACCCAACCAATGTCACCATGGTGAAACAAAACTAGGAAAAATAACAACCAAGATTGTACAGTGAGATGGCCTGACATTTTGCAATCAACTAGTTGTGTTTTTTGGTGTTTCGCCCTTCGTATTTTGGTAAGTGCCTTTGGTTTCCCTTGTCCTTACATTCCAATTATTTACCACACAGTCAATCATCCAATTTCAGAAACATTTTCGTTTTTGTTTACCTTTACAGTCCATTTTTCGTCAGTTGCATTTGAGGCTGTAAGTTCGAGACAGTCTCGGATGCAACACCCCGTACGATTTTGCTGTTGCCCGTACACGGCGCTACGCGACGTCTGTCGGTTTCCAATCAGCATCACGATACCGACAGTGCTGATCGCACGCGTCAGCACTGTCATGAAAGTAATGTTAGATTTGTTCTGGTAGTGGAAAAAAATGTGTGTTTACCAGAATTATTTTACCAGAATATGCAAGAAAGGATTTAGTGGAGAAGGTATGGATTGATGTTGGAAAAAAAGGCATTGCTTGACATCGTGTTAACTCCACGGCTGCACGTGAAAAATGATCAAGTTCAGCATATTTCGGGTAGCGCCGTGTACGGAGAACAGCATTAAAAAGTAGTATATCAGCAGGGTACTTGTGGTTGCGTCACAATTACGTAGTTAGTAAGTATCTCCATTAACGAAGGGCCTAAGAGGAAACCTAGTCACCGAGGAATTTGAACGATAAGTATTTTACCAAACTGTCGCTGTCACTGTCACTTTTACTCCCCAGAATACTGAAAGGGACAATTGCACCTCAGGCTAATAATAACTAAATAAAATCATTAAAATTGAGGTTTTGCATTCACCATTTTTCTCTTCTAAAACTCTAAAGATTTTTCTTTACTAACTTTTCTATGCCTGTACGTTTTGATTTTTATAAATATGCATTGTCTAGTTTGTACAATGAACGACTTCTAATTTTTTGATGGCGTTAATACCAGGCAAAATTTTACGATTTTTGGAGGGTCCTAACTCCTGTAAGAAGTAACTTATCAACACGCTGGTGGTAGATATCTAAATAGTCGAGTATTTTTTTGATAAATCTTTTTACAAACCCTGAAAAAAATTAAGTACCAGGCCTATAAAACTGCTTTAAAGTTCAGAAACTCCTACTTACGAACTCCTTTCAGGTTATTTATTTATTTATTTTATTTATTTTATTTATTAGCGTTATAAAAAGTCTGTACAAAATTCATAAATGACAGTGATAAAAATAAGTATGTCATAGACCAATAAAATAACGACAAATAATTTAGAACCGTAATGCAAAAATACACAATACCTATACCTGATATAAATTAATCTGATAAAGTGTATCTTCTTACTTATATCTACAAAAAGTAATAACTGAGGTTTTTCAAGGGTTTACATTTAAATTTTGATTGATATAAATAATATATTTCAGGAAGTGATTTTATTTGAATTCCAACTGCAAAAAGTTGGAGAGAAAATGTGGTGATACTAAAAATATAAAAAAGAGAAATACAGAAATCAATGAAATATTAAGTTATTAGTTAAATATGTGGCATCAATAGTGTTATTTTTTTATGCATGCTGTGAATTTATCAAGGTTTGTATTAAGCATATCGATATTTGGGAATAATCTGTTAAATGTGCTACAGCTTCTTCTTACAAATACATTTTCAAGATAATTTGTCTTGCTCTTAGGGATATAAAAGGTGTCTGGAGATCGAGTAACTCTTAATGGACATCTGAAATGAATATTTTGTAGTAAGTACGGGCTATCAATGAAGTTATGAATAATCTTATAGAGCATTAATAGGTCTCTGATATCTCGGCGTTGATCAAGAGATTTAAGGTTTACGGGGACATAGTTTTCATTATTTCGCACGCGATAAGAGACATATTTCATAAACTTTTTCTGAACTCTTTCTATATTTGCTTTATATGTAGAACAATGAGGGTTCCACACTGTAGAAGCATACTCCAGGTGGCTTCTAACATAGGATATGTAGAGAGTCTTAAATGTTTGTGGATTTTTGAAAGCTGAACTTACTCTAAGAATAAATCCCAACATTTTCAAAGCCTTCGACGTGATATGCTCGACGTGAGATTGAAATGAAGCTTACTATCTAATAGAACTCCAAGATCTCTTATTACATTTACTCTGTTTAAAATATTGTTCTTAATAATGTAGGGATATAATATTGTGTGTTTCTTTCGAGAATAAGATATAACACTACATTTATCTGCATTCTTTTGAATGTTATGGTTTTGTTATATTGTGAAAATGATTTAGGTTCAATTAAGATTTTCAGAGTAAAATAATTATCCTCAGAGCATCTTGTGTGGAGCTAATATTAAAAAAATAAGTGTCATTTGTTAAAAATTAATGTTTTTCGGCCCTTGTAGAAATTTTTTTGTTGCCATTGAGATAAAAATAATATTTATTATGTTTGAACAACAACAACAATTAAGCTATTAGCTGAATTTGTTGAACCTTGGTTTAAAATTAAAAAATATATATTTATTGAGCCGACAAAAGATGGAGCATGACTTTAATCATAAATAGTAACATTATGTGTTACATGTTAATTTGTTTATTATACGCAAGTCAAAAGTCAGAGACTAACCAGTGTTGCCAGATGCGAAAGGTTTTCACCATGTTTTTGGGTCATTTATACCTGGTTACATACATTATAATACTCCTTGCTTTTTTTACCAGTCAACAAAAGTATGTACTTTTGAGTGAGATACGTGTTTTAGCATGGGTCGCATGGGAAAATCCTGATATCGGGAATGTAGTTCTTGAACTTTAGAATGGGTTCACGTCTCATAAAAAATATAATACATTTGTATGTAATACTTTATTAAAAAGTATTTTAGTACATTAATAAAACGAAAATTAATACAAGTAACAAGCATTGGAGGACCCACCACTTACCCGCCCTAGTATAGGTAACAGATGGTTACCCCTTCAAGGCTCTTGCAAGGACTCTAATTTTTTTGGTAAAAACGACTCTACATTTGATAACAAAACTAGACCTCCAATGTCCCTGCATACGTTGTTAGTAAGCAGTATGCAAGTGCTTAGCAGGAAATACAGATACAATATGAGTTAGTATGACAAAATATAGACAAGACAATTGGGCAGGTTGGTGAAAGTCCACGAGGTGGTAAGCGCTGGGTGATTGTATCCAGCATATCCTACAAGCACCTGTTTGGAAGGAAGACACAGTAGATAAGTAATAAGGGCATGGCAAACGGTTGGGAGTCCTCTACAATCGATTGGCAGTCCCAGCAAGAATGCGCATGACGTTCGGTCTAGTCGTGAACCACACTCAGCTTCCGCGCCCCTTAGCCGGTTCCTCGGTGATGCCTCAAAGAAAAGTAAACGGGAGATTGGGGGGAAATACCCGACGACCCTAAGGAATTTAGCATCGAGTAGCCGGAGGCAAGGCGAAGGAGAGCCGAGGTCATCCCCCCCAAACCTAAAGCCTGCACATGTTGCTGGGGGTGGCGCTATTAATTTTAGAGGGCACCGTGCCATCGTCGACCGACTCCTGTTGATGCAAGGACGAGGTATAGCGCACCCCCAAAAGGGGAAAAAGAAACATAACAAAGATAGATGCAGTTCAGTTCAGCCTTCTGAGCAAAGCAAAGTAGCATTGTGAGACTAAAATGAAAGAGAACAAGTAACAGGTAACAAGTAACAAGGTTAGGTAACAAGTAACAAGCAAGTGACCTTAATTAATAGCAACACTAACTACTGTAAAATGTAAAAATATTATTGAAGTTGTGGGGGAAATTTTGTTCCTTTCGAGCTGAACAATCGACCTGAAAAAACATATTTTTTGAATTGAAAAAAAAGTTATTTGTTAAAAATTTAAAAAAAAATAGTATTAACAAATTTCATTCAAAAATCCAATTGGGGAAAATAATTTCCTCCAAGGTCTACGTCATCCTTGTGGATGCTATGTGGAAGGTCTTTTTAGGAGAGGAAGGAGATGAAATCCCAGGAAGAAAAAGGGTATGAGGGGTGGGTAGGAATCTGGGGGGACAGTGACTCCAAGAGTGATGGTCGTATGAATCCATCCCTTCCACTGCGGTGCAATACGATGTTCCGAGAGGGAAGTCAAATAGTCTCCCTCAACCAGTCTCTCCCGATCCAACCTGACACGCAGTTGGTAGGCAGACATCTGCCTCCAAGACCTGGACAAACCATGTTTCGTAAGCAAACTTTATCAGGGTTTACTTAAAACCTAAACAAACCATGATGACGTGAGCATTGTGGATTACTCAGGTTTGATGCTTTGGTGAGCGTGAAGGTTATTCCCTAGGGGCCGGAGCCCTGCAATAGCGTTTGATGACCTAACAGGGGTGCTCGGGTTCATGAGGTGAGGTTTGTCCGGGTCTTGGCGGCGGTTGCGTCTGTCCACCAGCTGCATGGTAGACTGGATCGGGAGAGAGTGGTCGAGAGAGTCCCTTGGACTTCTCCAGCCGTGCTCTCTCGAAACATCGCCTTGCACCGCCGTGAGAGGAATGGATTCATAGGTCCGTCACTCCTGGATACACTGACTCCAGAATCCTACCCACCCCTCATACCCTTTTCCTTCCCAGAACTTCCTCTCCTTCTTTTCCTTAAAATACGCTCCACACAGCATCCCTAAAGCTGACATAGGCCCTGAGCGGAATTATTTTCCTCAGGGCCTCCTGTGTGGAGCTAATGAACAATTACTGTATTTGATTGAAAGGTATTTGTATTCTAATAAGTACCACAAATTAAACTTGATAACGGTAAAAAAACCTGATGTTAAAAGTAACAACTCTTAAAAAATAATGTATTTATTTGTACTGCGTTTTTTTTCCTATTATTATAAAAAGTAAAATTGAAAAACGATTTTTTTTTTTAAAACATTATTAATTCTTTCCTTGAGAACCTTTATTTTATTATTTAAGTATATCCCAATAAAAAGCTCACGAAAAACATGATTTTTTTATCCTTCAAAACATTTTGATCACTTCAAAACGGTTTTTGATCCTTGAAACATGGTTTTTCTTTTTTTGGATATGGCATCACTGAAGCCACCAGTCCTCGAATAGGTACCTAGGTACTACGAGTAGATAGTACCAGTACCAGTCGTCAGTAGGGATGTCGAAAGTGAAAAAAAATATCGATACATTGATGCATCGATATTTATTAAAATATCAACATCGATGTCGATTTATCGAGGAAAAAATATCGATGTATCGAGAATCGGTCAAATTTTCAAAAGATTATGCGTTTTTAAAACAATATTGTATACAGCTCCATATTATCAATAATACTTTTTATACACAATGTGCATTATTTTAATGTACAAAAATCTCAATAAAAATGAAGGTATTTTTATCAGTAAGTAATCATTTTTATTAGGTAATAATTATAAAAACTAAAAAGCTGTCTTCTAACTTATAAGTAAACTGATTGGCGTATTAATCTGTCAAACAGGACTTTGTGTTTGGAACAAGGTATAAGTCAATAATCATAGACAATTGGGAACCAACGCTTAGAAAAAAATGGCGAAAAATAGCATACATTTCTATATATGTACCTACACATATGAGATAGTATTAGTGATCACAAACACTAATGCAAAGACAATAGATTTGTAAGCTATTAATAGTTAAAATTTCAACCGCCAGATGTCATGACCCAATACAGTTACTTTTTTCCGTTAGTTCCTATACGGTTTTGGATTCTTGTGACTTTAGTAATATAAATAAAAAAATATATCGTTTTTTATACAATTTTCGACATTAGATATTTTGTATCGATATATCGATTTATCGGATCAAAACATATCGGTCAAAAATATCGATACATCGATATATCGATACTTTTTCAACAAGCCTAGTCGTCAGTCACCCCGCACCCGGCCCGAAGCCCGGCCCGATGACAAACTGCTTTGTTGACACCAACACGCCCCGAAATTATGTAAATCCAATTACTGAGCTTGTGCTAAGCTGTTAATTCGACAAATTAATTCAATTCAAAGAGCGTCTTTTGAATATTAAGAATACGGCTTTAATGAACTTTCTATTAAGGCTTAATAATTATTGTGTTTGGAAAAACCTATTCTAACCTAATTGGAACAAATTTCTGACATTTCTGGCGCTTAAATTTGGCCTATTGCAACATTGGGGGAAAATTTTAAAGGGGCGCCTACTATATTATATTATTATTTCTTCTTCAAACACAGCAAATTTATTTTGTGTCACCATTTTATTTCAAAATTAATAAATTACTCAGTTTTAACCACGTTTATCTAAATATGTAAAACAAAGTCGGGTTAGTTGCACCATTTATAACTCAAGAACGGCTGGACCGATTTTTATGATCTTTGATTTGTTCGATTTGTCTCCGTCCCAATAGCAGAATAACTATTAAAACATCGGAAAAATTGAAGAAAAAAAATTTTAAAAATTATTTTCCTAGTACATTTTGCATGGAACGAATTTTCGTCTTTTGAAAGAGCTGCAGAAATATTGTGATAAATATAATATTGAATAGTGTGTGAATTCAAAATCGTCAAATGTCAATGCGATGATTTTGCTTTTGTTCTTAAACATACAATGCTGCTCCTTTTTCTTACACACTAAATGTCAACAGTAGAAAATGGGAAAACCGGTGAACGTATGTCTGCACCCCTCCAAAGGAAAAATATAATAATTATAATAAACCTCCCTCACGCGTATAAAGACAATGAAACGCAATTCCGGTAAGTAAGTGGAAAAGTAATAAAATCACAAAAATTATAAATCTGTACACAACGCCATCTCTGATACTGACAAAAACAAAACACGGACAGTTGCGCATCGATAATTGCTTCATTGTGTAATTTTTAACTTAATTAAAAAACTGAATTTAATTCAGCTAAAAGTTAACACAACAGTTATTGATTCTGAGGCGGTACGAGGTTCGCCGGGTCAGTTAGTTGTTTATAAAAAACCGTATCACAAAATTACAAATAGTAATTTATTCGTTTTTAATAGCGTCATATTTCTTGATGAATATACCATTTTTTGGTTTAAGCACTATACAACTGTGGTATAAATTATAAATTAATGCTTTATATATTTATTGATAAATGGGGTGTTTCAACCTTCCAAGTTCAAGTGATGAATATTTCAAAATTAATAACAATCCTTGTGGAATAAGCCTTTAGGAAGGTTTCCAATGTACTCGTAGTTTTGGTGACCGGCGCGTCGTCCTATATTTGAATACAAAAACAGAACCTATACCTACAGGGTGTCCGGGGGTAAAGTTCATTAACTTCGGGAGGTGATTCTACATGATATTATAAGAAAAAAGATGAATAACTTTTTTCGAAATTCCAACTTTTAGGGGTAGTTTTGTGGTAAAAAGATAAAATTAGGCCGGCGTGCGCGGCCAGCTTTATTATTTTCCGCTGTTACGATACGGGCCAATCACCACCAGACAACGTTGCCACGATCGTGCCCGGCAGGATCCCGGCAAGTAAGATCGTACCTCACACCAAAGATTTTTAGTAGATAGATCTTTTTTTATGGGAAAAAAAATGTTGGAATTTCGAAAAAAGTTGTTAATCTTTTTTACTCCTACCATCATGTAGAATCACCTCCCGAAGTTAATGCACTTTACCCCCGGACACCCTGTATAAAGACGTCTTGTCTTTTTGAAGTGAAAACTTCTTTGGCACCGTTGTGATTTGAAACTCGATGAAACGAAAAAGCGACACCAAAAAGATGCAACCTGTAACCGACGTGTTACGCACCCTCGTTTTTTAATCTTAAATTTATCATTTTATTACTATGCCTTTTTTATATACAATGCCCCGGTGCAACAAATAAAGCTTGTGTGCCAGGTTGCCACCGGGAGACATTCTAAATAACTCATTATTATTTATGATTATTTCCGCCTCCAAGGCGACCAGGCTGCCTTGCCTCTCTTTTACTTTAATTACGGCCCCGAGAAGGGCCGTTATCCTGGCTCGAAACAGTATTGCGGCCCCGAAGAGGGCCGTTATCCTGGCTCGGGACAGTATTGCGGCCCCGACAAGGGCCATTTTTCCTAGCTCGAAGCAAAGGCCAGTATTGCGGCCCCAAGGAGGGCCGTAATTTCTGACCTTCCCTTGCTTGCAAATATACATTTACTTACATAACTCAACTCACACACCCCGTAGGACAATGAAACAAAGACATTTCATTACAGAGTCCTACCGGGCATTCAAGGAAACAGAGTTTAGGCCTCTAACCCATAAGCTACCAACGCCATATGCGTTTTCGTCCAAAAAAAGGACTTAGAAAAATTTCCAATTAAAATCAGTCTTTTCCCATTTCAAAAATCCAGGAACCTCGTAAGACGACGAGACAAACAGGTTTCGGTGGCCAGTCTTACGGGGGACCTGGGAAAAATATTAACTTCTTTATAACTTAACAAAACATCAAATACCTACCAACAAATTGTAAACTTTTCTAAAAACCATCTTAAATGCATAGAACTAAAAATCTGCGGATAGAAAATACCTTTATAGAAATGTTAGAATTAAGACATACACATTTATGTAAATACCTTTACCTGTAGATTTATTTTAAAATATCAAATTTAAGCGACCACTTTCTTGGGCGAAACCGGCTAAATGAGGTGCGACAGGAAAGCCGCACTATTTATACTTATGGGCGAGGTCAAACCTCCCACCCCAAATATGTACCACGTGACCACATTTTATCCCAAATTTGGGTATAAAAGGAGGCACGTTTTTGTGAATAAATCAGTTCTTCTTTACCAGTCAACTCGTGTTACTTATTTCTTCGGAAGTTTTTTATCACCCAACTGCCTCCCGCCGACTTCTGCCTGTCTTCAGTCCTGGTGCCTACCTCCTCCAGACGAGCCGGCCCTACTCTAGGCAAACCGCCAGGTGCCAGGATCAGGCAGAAGGACAGGCACATCCAGTGTCCTTCACGCATCAGGCACTGGGTGCTGGGAGGTCAGTTTTTTATTATTTTCTTTCATCACCATCCTGTTCGTGCACTGAAACCCGGTACTATTTTTCAGTTCTTGTGAAGACGCTGATACGTCTGTTACACAACCATTGGATTTAGCCAGCTAGAGAATGAGATGGAATAATCGGTTTCCTCTTTGTGCGGTGCTTTGCAGCCGCCCCTTTCTTGTCTACTGTAGTTTTCTAAAGGTTTCACTTCTACCGTTCTAAAGTACTTATATCCTTTTGAATTTCTCTTTTGTTTTCTTGATTAATTGAATGTAAGTGTGGCGACGCATTATCTTTCGCCATCAAAAGAAGAAACGAGACACATCTGATATTCGCGCAGCGCTGGCAAGCCACTCACCTATGTACCTATCTACCTACGACGGCAGGATGGACTTTGGCCGCCTGCCGCGCCGATGACGATAATAATATCGCCACCGCCTAGAAAGGTCTAGAGTTTACAAGCCGCCTGAATATTCGGCACCGCGTATGTTCCAGTACCTTCCAGTGTGCACATTGCCGGCGAATGGAACATTACTCCACCAGTCGCGCTGGTAAATATAAAGCGACTAAACTCGGCGCTAGCTCAGTCAGTCTCACACTAACCGTCGGTCAACAGCTCGTCGTAACAGATCTCCGCACAAGTGCTCCTGCAGTGCTCTACACATCCAGACCAGCTTCCCGAGGTTCATCACCACGTCTCAGCTACGAGCTCCTGAGAACAGCTACATCCCGCGACTTATAAGGTTTGACGCCACCTTCAGCCAAGGGATCAGCTCACCACTTCATGGCACCCCGAAGCCCACCGTGCTTCGCTGCCATGAAAACACGCTCCGCCTCGCCAGGACTACCTGCTGGTGGCTCACACACCGTTCATCTCCGCGACTTAAAGCGTCGAGCAACGGCCTGGAAGATAGGTCATCTCCACCGCCATGGTGTCGAGCAACTCGCTGACCTTCACCACACCATCTCCATCCCATCCGTACGCCTGCAGCATCCCATCACGGCACCCTGTATACATCTTGTTACCGCTTCACCGACTCTTGCTACGTAGCCCAAATAAACGACTGACTCATACTTCGACCTGACGCCTTTTATTTCTCGTTCTGTCTCCCGCTCCCTCATAAGAATGAAGTGGAAATTAAACCACTTCCCAACACCCGATCAAGCTGAAACTCGGCAGATATTGTTGATGTTGTGACAATCACGTACTCACACGCGGATATTTACGCATTTCTCTGTAATTCAATAACATTACAGCGGTTGATGCAAGGGCGGATTTAGGGGGGGGGGGGGCACGGGGGCACGTGCCCCCCCCAGACGATATTTTTGTGTACTGTAGAGATTCCATTACAGTGCATACTTAGAAGCTAAAACTGTCTTTATTAAACATTTAATTTTTTCTATTGTTTTGACACTTTCATAAACATTCCTATAAATACTTGAACTTGTAGAAATAAACTTAAAGTATGATACTTTTGGCCCGACCCTCCCAGAAAAAAATCCTGGATCCGCCCTTGGGTTGATGTATGAAACAATTATCGGTATCATTAATTCTCACAAAATCTCACGATTTAGCCAAGTATTAGGAAGGTTCAATCATCGGTAAAACCAACAAAAATGCATTTTTAAAAAGAACTTTGTTTTTTACGGGTTGATATTTTATTCAGTTAAACGAAATATTTCGAGTACTCCACGCAGAAAAGAGCATGAACAAATAATTCTGCAGATTGAAAAACTTTGTAATTTGGAGTCCATAGTTGCATATATTATCATTATATTGGCCAGAATGAATAGATATTTTAAAATTTAACCATCAAAAGATGTTACCAAAAACGTATTGTTTTTAAACATGACTTTAACTTATTGCAATGAGTTTAAGATCATAGAAAAAATTTATGTTTTAAGATAGAAGTAGGTACAATTTCGTTAAAACAATGCGGGCACGTGAATATATTTCTTGCGTGGACAATACTGAACGGACATGTTGAGCAAGATAAACTCCATTCCATTGTCAGTAGTTTTACAATCACACATCGAATTTCAATGGCTAATCCCGTGGAACTCCATTGGAAATAAATTTACTCTCTTTTTGCGTTTACAGATAACGCAGAGAGAGTTGGCTGCAATAAAAAAGCTTGGCGTTGAACGTATTTATGCTTCGGCATACACTTCCGCCAGCGAGGAACAGTCTTTTGTCTTGTTTACGTCTACTTATTGTCACAAGCGGAAGAGGGACAAAATGTGTATACGATGCTAGTAAAACAAAATTGTTAGAAGCTTACAGCGTGTCCTATTGTTCAGTTCGATCGGATGCATATCGCGTGTGAAATAATCTAAGTTTTCATTATTGTTCGCACCATTATTAACCCTTTAGAAATTTGACGTATTTTTCAAATGGTAAAATATTTCCACTTTACCGTAAAACGCAAATAATTGGAATATTTCTGAACATATCCGAAAACTAAAAACTGTTTTAGAAATTCCATGAAATACGCTTTCATATTTTATAATTCAAAATAAACGTATATATATACATTTTTCAATATAAAATTTTTGCATGCAAACATAAAAAAAAAAATTTAAATTGATAACAATATAAAAACACTTACACATTTTATGAGACAAAATATATTATAAACAGTCGCCTTACCTTTTGTCGTTCCATGTAAAAATAATTAACATAAAATTTCCAAAGTTTCATTTTTTTTTCAAATTGCGATGTGAGTTTTTACTTTTTGTGGCTATTTTTTAGATTTTAATATTAAGCGTGGTATTTTGCCTTTCTAACGCCGTTTAGAATATATTTCTCACTGTGAGAGAAGGAAGGGCTGATAGAGATATCGAAAGAAGGGTAAATGCAGGCAACTCTATTAATGGAGGACTGAACGCCGTAGGCGCCAACAAAAAACTGTCCAAAGAAGCGAAGTTAGCCGTCCATAATGGAGTGCTGGTACCTACCCTGATGTATGGCAGTGAGGCATGGAAATGGCAGAGGAAGGATGAAAGTAGACTGAATGCTGTAGAAATGAGATCCCTGAGGCGTATGTGTGGTAAAACCATGTACGATCGTGTGAAAAATGTGGAGATCCGCGAAGAATGCAAGTCTGATGTAAGCGTGTTAAGTAAGATTAAGAAAGGTACGCTCAGATGGTTTGGGCATGTAGAGTGAATGAACGATGAAAGGAGTGTAAGGAGAATATATGACACAAATGTGAATGGAAGAAGAAGTCGGGGACGCCCGAGGAAGACATGGCAGGACCAAGTGAATCAGATACTTGAGTCGGGCCATGTGAAGAGTCGGAATAATAGAAGAGCATTTATGAGACGATGTATGAATGTGAACGAGGCAAGGAGTGTGTGTCAAGATCGAGTTGTTTGGCGTTCCGTCCTCTCTGCCTACCCCTGCGGGGAAACGACGTGATGGTTAGTTAGTTCTCACTGTGATAGTAAGGGAGTTACAGCGATTTATATGAGATATATGTTATCTGGGACTAGGGTTACCAGATGAAAAAATCAAAAGTCCGGAGAAAAAGCCTGATTTCCATGGAAAAGTCCTGAGATTTTATACAGTGTGAGAATTTTCTCTGAAACGTATTATTATCGTTTGTATACACTGCGGATCTAGCTCACGCGTTGACGCGTTACACATCGCACTCAAAGCAGGGGGGGGTGGCAGCGGGTACTTTTAGTTCAATATAATCTGAAGAGTTTAACATGTGAGGCATTTTATAAATCAATAATTAAAGGTGTCTGCACATATTAAGTACGATTAAACTTATTAAGTACCTACTTGGATTATTTAGATATTTTAAGGGATCTTTAAAATGTAAGCTGTGTTTTATTGAAAATTCTGAGATATCATGAGATTTGCAAAATCCAGCCACAATCCTGAGAAAAGTCGAAAAATCCTAAAATCTCAGGACAAATCATGAGACGTGGTATCCCTATCTGGGACAAATCGGTAATAAACATACATTCCTTATCGCTGTAATGTTGAGACTCTTTCAAAAAGCGAGATAAACAATATACATAGTTCTGTTTCCTCCAAAGGAAAAACCTCTCACACACCGCACAGTGATGTCTCCGTGGACCCCTACCAATACTACTTGACGTGACGATAATTATGAAAGCATGGAATATAGTTACAAGGATAATATTGAAGTGTGAGTGAATTCCAAAAATGCAAAATCTTTAAATATCAATACGCTAATGGTTTTGCTTTTGTTCTTAAACATATAATGCTGCAGCTTTGCAATAATCAAAAATGAGACAAACGTTGAACGTATGTCTGCACCCCCCCAAAGGAAACAAAGGAAACAATTCAGAATTAAACCAACTCGGAAGCACCTCAGAAAGGTCATTAAGAGTGATGATAAAAAATATAAAAAATTGGTTAAATAGGTTAAGTTAGGTTAGGGTTACCGGCTATTTTAAAATATTTTTTTCATAGCTTTTAATGATCTTTCTCAGGTGTTTCTGAATTGGTTTCATTCTGAGTTGGCAGTTGGCAAGGAACTATCGTCATCAATACGTCTTCCTTGCGCGTATAAAGAAAATGAAACGCAATTCATATCGCAAAAAAAGTAGTACTTTGAATGAAACAGTCACACGTATTTAGTGGGTCTCATCAATATTTAATGTGTAAGAAAGAGCATTATAACCAGGGCCGGATCTACGAAATCTAGCGCCCTGTGCAGTAGGTACCGATGGCGCCCCCCCCCCCCTACATTTTTATTTTGATTAAAAATTCGTTCACCACAATCTTTTTTTATTTTTTTTATTTTTTTTTTTTATACTAATTTATCAAATAAAATCAAGACATATAAAGGGTATAACCCTATCTAAAGTTTCCGAATAAATAAGCCACGATCTATGTAATTCTTCTCCATTAGGCAGTTTCTTGTAATAATACTTAGTATTAAATTTACGCTTATTCGTAATAGGAAAATCAAAACCTTTCAATTGTACGGGACCTTCCTGAACTAATAAACTAATGGAATTTTGAGATAACTTTGGCCAGCATCCGGGATCTTTCAATTCAAGCTCTGAAAACAGAATTAAATTTAAACTGCTATCAGTAACGTTATTTTTATCTTCTAATAATTCGACCGAAAGAATTTGTGCAATAGATATCTGTTTAGATGTGCTCGGGACCATTGTAACGTCATTGCGCGGGACATCATTTTTTATCGGTGCTGGAGAAATTGGAATAAAAAAATTCCCAATGGAAACGAGGTTTTTTGTGTCATTATGCTCTTTAATTCTACGTTTTAGATTTTTTTAATTATTGTTCTTTAATTAATTATTGAAAGTTTTTTTTAATTATTGTTCTATTCATTGTAATCCACAATCCACAACCTCTAACATCGAATAGAAATTTAGTTATAAATTAAAAAATCTAATAATAAATCTAATAATATAACCTCAAATTTGTACCTTGCATTTCCATTTCCCCTGTGTTCTGTGTTGAGCGAACAAACATCAAACAAATTAGTAATAATTAGTAATAATTAATAATAATTAGTAATAATTAATTAGTAATAATTAGTAATAATTAGTAATAATTAGTAATAATTAATACCATAGATACTGACGTATCTATGGTATCAACGGCTTACGAAAGACGCTTACACTGATTATTGCTGACTGTAAAATAACAAATCTAATAGAAATTAATTATAGGTACATTTTACGAACTTCAACTGTCAAATCAATGATGAAACTATTGAAACTGTTACTGCTGTTGCAAACCGTGCGATGTTTATGCTAATGGAATTTACTGAAGATTTCATAAGAAAATGGTCTTTAACTACCTTCTCATAGAGACTTAAATCGTACAAAAGCATTTTGAAAGGCGCAGTCGGTTTGTTTGTTCTATTGAATAAAAGTACGGCGCTGTGATTGGTTATTGAATTTGGATCGCACCCATTCGTCGTAAAAGACGGTAAAAGATATATGGAAAAATAGATCTTACGTTTAAACTAAATATATGGAATTTGTAAAAAAAATTCTGTAACTGACTATAAATTCGTAAACCATTGAATACAAACCAGATGCGTGCGCAGTCTGTATCTTTGGAAAGTGTTGCTAGAGCGTAATAATTATTTCGTACTATGGATAATTTTTAAACGATTCAGGGAATATTATAACAAATACAATATTTATTTTCTCACGGCGCCCCTTCGGAGTTGGCGCTATGTTTTTTGCACGTTTTTGAACGTATGGCAGATCCGGCGCTGACTATAACGGTAAGGAACTTATGTTTATTTGCCTTTTTTTGCCGTCACAGTACCGTAACCTTGAATAGACACGGTATTTATAAAAGTACACAAAGAAACGAGGACTAATTGAATATTTGTTTCCATTCAAATTTGTAATGAAGGCACTTCTGGTTTTCCTCTTTATTCTAAGATTGGGCATTTGAAATTTAAGATGAAACCATACTAAATAATGAAAAATCAAAAGTTTTAGTTTTGAAAATTTGATGGCTCAAAAGTAATATAGATGCTTCAATTATATATTGCGTGTAGAACATATCTTGGTCCTTAAAAACATCGGTAATTTTTTTTATAAGTCTTTTAATATTGCCTAGAAAAAAATAAGTATGAAAAACACTTTCAAGTCCATACTCTCCTATTTATAAACCCCTTTTCGGATATGGTTTTATTGTTTAATGTGACAAAATCAGTTTCTTTTATAATAATCGCAAAAAAAAATAATATTTACCCCCAACTTAACAAATAAAATATGCATTTCGCGTTGTTTTTTTACAATACGGCCGGCAGCAGACGAATTTGGGTTTTCAAAGTGAACTCTATACCGTCCACCGAAGGACTCCATATTTGTCACGCCCATCTTTTAATCAGTTCGCCACCGGACGGAGCGAGGAACAGACGTTTAGGTCCGCGTCGCTTTGTTCCGTGAAATCAATTTTAATGTTTTTTACAGGGCTTTACGAAATCAACTTGTAAAAAAAACTTCTCAAATACCTTTTCCAATCTTTCCAAAAGATTTTTCTTGAGTATTTTTAAACTCCCCCATAAAAGGGCGTGAATTCCGAATTCGATTTTTTCCTGGACTATTGGATCGCCTTAAGTGAGAATCTTACAGGTTTTTGGATCACAAAACACGCTCACATTCCATTTCTTGTGTTCTTCTTTATTCTATACTTTCGGCTGCATCCTGCAGGGTGAGATTACTCTGTTAGCCAGCCTCCGATAGATGATGACGAAGAAGAAAAAGTGTCTGAAGGTTCCTATAGGTCAGTGTTTCCTAACATGTGGTCCACGGACCCTTGGGGATCCGCGAATACATGCATGGGGATCCGCAGTCTCATCTTTGCATAATTTAACAATAATAAATAAATGCTACCAAAAGTCTCGTAATCGCTATTCGTTTACGTTTCGGATTATTTTCCAGTACCCGACAAAAATAAAAACTGGATATTAGACCCTTTCAACAGAGATATTACTGACATTAATGGCTTGACAGCGGGCACGAGATCTTGTGATTCAGCTTTGAAACGTAATTTCTAAGAAGCTTCTTTATCAAGTTTTTGGACGAAAGTAAAGAAAGATTATAAGAAAATATCATAAGAAATACTGAAACATTTACTACTTTTTTCAACCACATACCTCTGTGGAAAGGCATGCTCTGCTCTTGTTTATACTAAAAACAAACACAGAAACACATTACAAGAGAAATCCGATTTGAATTTTCAATCAAGTAGCAACATCAATCCGAGTATCACTAATTTAGTTGCAAAAAGCATCAACCTTTGCATTAATTAACCGCTAATTAATGTGAATGTTGGTGTTGGTGTTGGTGTTGGTGTTGGTGTTAGTGTTGGTGTTGGTGTTGGTGTTGGTGTTGGTGTTGGTGTTGGTGTTGGTGTTGGTGTTGGTGTTGGTGTTGGTGTTGGTGTTGGTGTTGGTGTTGGTGTTGGTGTTGGTGTTGGTGTTGGTGTTGTACCTTAATTATTATTAACGTTTAAAAAAAAAGAAATAATTTTGAATTTGTAGTACTTACAAAAAAAATATCAGAATGTGCAATTCACAGGCGGTAGAAGTGAAACCTTCAGAAGGTGAAAGTAGACAAAAGTGGGGAGGCTACGAAGCACCGCACAAAGAGGAAACCGATTTTACTATCTCATTCTCTCACAGGCTTAATAATATGGATGAATGTGTTTGTCTCTTTTTAGTGTTGCTATTTTTCGTTCCATCGAATTTAAAATCACAACGGTTCTAAAGAAATTATCACTTCAAAAATTGTTTTTTTTTTATTAAGGGGTCCTTGAAAATTGTGCTTGATTTCCTAGGGGTCCGCGGTTGAAAAAGTTTAGGAAGCGCTACTCTAGGTCTATGTAATTCAGTGGCTATCGATTAGGATAGTATCCATCGCCAATAACTGACAGAAATACCCTTTTGTTTAACTTTGGAGTTGACAGGATCAAATCAAACAATGGACCGCTATCGAACGCTACTTCACCGGTAGCCGAAAGCACTTTGCTTGTGCTTGTGTGTTGTATAACCACCCTTACTCTTGGGAACAGAATAGAGGAAATGTACGATATATATAGACAAGACCTCAAGAAACGTTCCTATAAGTAGGCACCCAGTTCAAACAATGAAGATCTTATTGGACCTATCGGTTAAATTTAGGTGCCTAATCGTAAACCTTACTGACTTCTACCCATGCAAAGTCATAAAAAATAGTAAGGGGAAAAAAATCTGTTTGGATGTGAAACATGGACCTTGTAAGTAAATACCATGAACAGGTTAGAGGCTTTTGAAATGTGGCTTCACCGGAGAATGCTCAAGGTCCCATGGATCGACATGATCACCTACACAGAAATTCTCAGGCGGGCTAGAGCAGATAGAGAACTGCATACATTAATAAAAATCCGGAAAATTTCATATCTGGGTCATATAATTCGAGAGGAGAAGTATCACTTGCTCCATTTAATATTGAAAGGCAAGATAGAGGGTCGCCGAGGGCCTGGTACAAATTTCTTTGCTGCGAAATATACGAAAGTGGACCGGCATTAGAAGTGTGGAGGAGTTATTTCGGGCAGCGCAAGACAGTGAGACATTTTCAAGAGTGATCGCCAACGTCGGAGGGACCTGATACGTACACAAAGAACAAGGAAAAATCAGAGTTTGCAATTCATACGCGGTTGAAGTGAAACTTTCAGAAATATAAAGTAGACAAGGTAGGCTACGAAGCACCGCACAAATAGGAGACCGATAGGCTACGAAGCACCGCACAAATAGGAGACCGAATATTCTATCTCATTCTCTCTGTTTGAATCTGTTTAGTGTCGCTATTTTTCGTTTCATCAAGTTACAAATAACAACGGTGCTAAAGAAGTTTTCACTTCAAAAATTCTTTCCACTGTAACCTATGAATCTGAGAGATCATTTTTTAAAATTTAATTACAATATTTTAAATTTTAAATTTTTAGTAGATACACACGAAATATAAATATAAAAGGGTTGTCGATTATTTTCTTAGTCCTCCTCACTAGGAGATCCTGTGCTGAGGGGGATCGTGTTTTGGATAAGTTTTTCTTAGAAACTTCTACGACGATGCCACCCCGGGAACCATTTATTGGATAACCAACACCTCCGCCATAGGTCACCCCAAGGGTTCGCTACGTTTTGTTGACTTAGCAGAGGTGACCGGGTTCATGGAGTGATGTGTGTCCGAGTCTTGTCTGCCCACCAACTGCGTGGCAGGCCGGATCGGAGGAAACTGGTTGAGAGAGTCTTTTTGACCTCTCCAGCAGGACTCAGATCCTCGCATTGTACCGCAGTGGGAGGAATGGATTCACACCTGGACACACTGACTCCCAGATTTCTACCCATCCCTCGTACCTTTTTCCGTCCCAAAATTTTCTTTCCTAAGAATACCCTCCCACGGCATCCCCAAAGATGTCACCGATCCTGAGGGGAATACACGCAGTAGAAGTGAAACTAGAAAGTCGCTAGATGTCGCTTTCTTTTCTTTGGCTATTTATTTTAAAGAGATTTTAGAATGGATATTGATTTTACAAAAATAAAAATGTTTAATTTTTTTGTATTCGGTAGGTTTCGAACCTCCGTTCGCTGTAGTGTTGAGTACCTACCTCATACAAGAGGCACCTCAAATGTCTCATGCAAATACGTAAAATTTATTTGTACCAGCTCTTTTTCTTTGTATTACTACAAATGTCATGTCACGTTGTCGCGCATGGGACAAATATGAGGTGTGAGGTGGCTGGTGTATTGGACTACATGTCATGTCACGTTGCCACGTATGGGACAAATATGAGGTGAGTTATGAGGTGGTTGGTGTATTGTATGACATTTTTGTATTAGAACCGTGAGGTGGTTGGGGTGAGCCATTCACATATATTGAGAATACCGCACAAGAGTACCAACTGCTCCAATTTTTTTTTTTGTTTAATATTTTTTTATTGTAAATTAGTGTTATGTGAATACTGCACAAGAGTCGCAACTGCTAAAAAACAAAAAAAAAATCTAAATATTTTTTATTTTAAATTATGTATTGTTATTACATATGTAATGACGCACAAGAGTACCAACTGCTCCGAAAAAAAATATTATTCTCAATAATTGTTAAGTGAATACCGCACAAGAGTACCAACTGCTCGAAAAAAATACTTTTTAAATATTTTTATTGTAAATTATTGTTATGTGAATACTGCGTAAGAGTCCCAACTGCTCAAAAAAATTTTTTTTCTAAATGTTTTTTTTTATTTTAAACTTTGTTTTGTTAAGTGAATACCGCACAAGAGTACCAACTGCTCAAAAAAATATTGTAAATTACCGCACAAGCGTTCCAACTGCTCCGAATTTTTTTTTCTAAATTATTGTTAAGTAAATACCGCACACGAGTACCAACTGCTCCAAAAAATATTTTTTTTTTATTGTTAATAACAATACTTGGATGATATAGCGCCGTTTTTGTGAAAAATCACCTCAGAGGCGCTGATTGTTATGTGAATACCGCACAAGAGTCCCAACATCTCCAACCGGTTGATGGAGTGTTGAGATGAGGCGGAGGAATGGCGCCGCCCCAGGAACCATTTATTATATAACTGACATAGGTCACCCAAGCGGTTCGCTACGAGAGTGGTTGAGGGAGTCCCTATGACTTCTCCGGCCTTACGCCTTGCACCACTGAGGGATGGATTAATAAGCATCCCCAAAAATGACATAGAGTCTTAGGGGAATTTTTGTGGAGCTGATATAAAAAAACACCTTCCCTGAAATTCTCTAGCTTCCCCCCACCCCCTGTAAGCGAAAATATTTTGTAACACCTCACCTCAAATCCTCAAATGAGGTGGGACACCTCAACACCTCATTTCGATATTTGAGTACCTCATACAAACTCATCCTGATGTCGTGTCCTACCCAACACTAGTTCGCTGGATGTCTCTCTAGGTGGTGAGAGTCAGGCGCTTTATACCGCGGCGCTATTAGAGGCCCGCGCGTAGTCGTGAATTACTGCATTATATTGGAACCTAGGACCGTCAAATAATAAATTTTTGTGACGCCTTTCCGTTTCATCCGAATTTCAAATCACTAACGTGGCTAAAGAAGTTTCACTTTAAAAAATCCTTTAAATGCAATCTCAACGGCATTCGTTTCACACATATTGAAAAAAAAACTTTAAACACTTAAAAAGTATAATTATATAAAAGTAAAATTCATTTGGATTAAAAAATTTCATTCCTTTGATAATATTTACGTTTTTATGGGGTTGGTTTTTAGACAACCGGTAAACGCTTAAAAAAACAACCGTATAAAAGATGAAAAAGCCAAAAAAAATCCATCATTGGTTTGATTTTTTCAGCGTTGCGTGAACGTCTGTTGACAGAAAGGCAAATTGAATCAATCACATGTGAAATGGAATGAAAGGGTGTGAATTTCCTAAAAGGTATGGCGGAGACGTCACTTATCCTAATACAGTTTCCTGCTGGATCGATTGAGCGCTCTCCGCGACTCTATGTGGAAAAAAAAGTAGAGGGAAAAATAAAGTGTTTTCTTGTGCATAACGTTTTATATTGGCAGTAGCTCTAGCACGTGAATTCGATAACTTTATAATATGTATAGCCGTAACTTCTGATGATTTTATATCGATGTCCCGAGCACGATTTCACGGTTGACATCCAAACCGATATTTAATAAGAAATCCAAATACACTGGCAACACTGAAGTTATTTTCTAAGAATTGACACTATGAAATGTCAAACGCCAATCAATAGGGTACATGCAGTATATGTAATATAGTGTTTTCAATGCATTTAATATATGTAAAAAAAATAACTGAACTCGAATATCCTACTTAAAATCCCCCCAAAAAAATATAAAATTTATTAATTCACTTTTAAAGTTGTATGAAAATTCAAATACCAAAAACGAGTCATGATTGACTGGCTACATTGTGACGTCACAACGCACCCACTGAGTCCCACGTGAAGTTGTTTTTGTTCTACTTGCTGATTTGAATAAGTTTGATAGTCATAAGTCATAATCGTTTAGTTACGCATCTCAAATCCATTCGTTTGTACAGGGTGGCCCTTAACTGTATACCTAGTTTTAATTAACAATAAATAAATAATGGTAGAACTTAGACATGTTTTATTAATATTTTCAAAAACTACAATAAATGGAAATTTTAATGACATTAAGTTATAAAAATTATATTGTCCAAGTGAGCTCCATCAGCCTGTTGACATTGTCTAAGGCGGATTCGAAAATTCTCAAAAAACACGTTGACAAGTTGCCCGTGAGATGGCGTAAATTTCCCGTACAATGTTTTGTTTTAACTGATTTATTGTTGTCGGATTGTCTTCATAGACTCTTGAATTTAAGTATCCTCACAAAAAATAATCACACGGGCTGAGATCTGGGCTCCGTGGAGGCCACTCAATGTCTCCTCCTCGTGAAATGAGTTTTTCGGGGAACATCTTCTTCAAACGGTCCACGGACAGTTTAGAAGTGTGTCAGGAGGCGCCGTCCTGCTGAAACCAGCTCCTTGAATTGTGGCCTTGAAAATCTTGAAGAGCTGGGACCAAGAACTCCTGAAGCATCTGACAATAATTCTTAGATTTCACTGTCATAGCAACTCTCCTTTCGTTTTCAAAGAAATATTGGCCAAAGATACCCCTCTGATATTGCAGCCCACACAATGACCTTCGGGCTATGCAAGGGACGTTGATGCTTCTGTCGGGGGGTCTTCTTCTTCTTCTTCTTCTATTCTCAGACCAATACCGGCAATTTTGTTTATTAACATGGCCATTGATATGGAAATTGGCCTCATCGCTGAACATTATGTTGAAAAAATTGTCAAAACGTTCCAGCATCACATTGGCAAAATTAAGTCGAAGATCGGTATCATTCAGCTTCAACTCTTGCGTCGGCTGAATTTTATAAGCTTTTAGATGTAAATCGTGGCGTAAAATTCTTTGTAAAGTGGTCCTCTTGATGGATAAGGCTTGGCTTCTCTTGCGAGTAGTTTGTTGTGGATTTTCCCTCACTGATTCACTAACACGCTAGATAACTTCTGGTATCCACGCTGACTTCGGGCGACCTTCATCAATAGTTTTTACTGTTGAGCCGGTTGTCTCAAACATTTTGATCCATTTCCGAATAGATTTTGCTCTTGGTGCTTGATTAATGTCTCGTAAACCGAATCAGCACGGTACATTCGTCTCGAAATCGTCACGAAATAATTGTTTATGTAATATGCACGAACACAAAATGCGCGCTGCTCTCCCGTGAACGGCTCCAAGGCTACTAAAATTTCCACGAAATAACGCGTCTAACGATACCCCCCGAACCGCGTTCGCCCCACGCATTGTTAAAAAAATAACGAAACAAACCGCGAACAGTTATGGTCCACCCTGTATAAAACATATATTTTAAATACATATTATCATGACAGACAGTGGTTTTCTACAAGAACAATCTGATAATTTGCCAAAAATCGACGCGATTATGATGGCAGTTTTTTAATGCACCTTTTCATCGCATGACACCGCTTTTTACACATAATAACATCATTTGGGACGTTTATAAATAGTTTGTTTGGTGTTTAAGATGTTGTATTTGCACACTTTAGTACAATACAGTATTTATAAACGTATTTACGGACATTTTCTTCGAAAAACAAATGATCAATTGAAGACTGATTACTGGATTACGACAAATGTCAGCTGTCAAGAAGTGCGAAGTGACGTCACAAAACAAAACCGCGCGAAGAAGGCGTTTTAGTCCGAATTTGAAATGTGAATATTCAAAACGTTGTTGAAGGACTATTCCTATCGTAAAAAAAATATTTTTTGTATATTCCACTTTGTAATTTTTTTCTCTAATTTTTGGTAAAAAAACAAAAAAAAAGTGATTGTACCCTATTACGTAAAAATATTAATAAATTTTCATTGTTGAATTTAAATACTAACCTAAATATATATTGGTAGTTCGCTTTTACTTTTTGACACTAAACGTGAATTAATTAGTTAATCAGGTCTTTAGTCATATTTCAACCAATTTAATTATATGATACTGAAAGAAGGGTAAATGCAAGTAACCCCATTAATGGAGGACTGAATGCCGTTGGCGCTAATAAAAAACTGTCAAAAGAAGCGAAGTTAGCAGTCCACAGTGGAGTGCTGGTACCTACTCTGATGTATAGCAGTGAGGCATGGAACAGGCAGAGGAAGGATGAAAGTAGACTGAATGCTGTTGAAATGAGATCCCTGAGGCGATGTGTGATAAAACCATGTATGATCGTGTGAGAAATGTGAATATCCGCAAAGAATGTAAGGCGGATTTAACATAATGAGTAAGATTAAGAAAAGGACCCTCAGATGGTTTGGGCATTTAGAGCGAATGAAAGAAGAAAATAATGTGAGAAGAATATATGACAAATGTAAATGGAAGAAGAAGTCGGGGACGCCCGAGGAAGACATGATTCAAGTGAATCAGATACTTGTGTCGGGCCATGTCAAAAGTCAGAATAAAAGAAGAGTGTGTATGAGACGATGTATGAATGTGAGTGAGGCAAAGAGTGTGTGCCAAGACCGAGTTGTTTGGCGGTCCGTCCTCTCTGCCCACTCCTGCGGGGAAACGGCGTGACGGTTAGTTAGTTAGTTAATTTCTCAAAGATCGAACAGAATAAATTGGTCGCTTATAGTGTGTGGTAAGGGACGTACTTGACTTGCTTATTAACCATTATTCCTGACATTATTTTGAGAAAGAAAATTTGATAAAATTTTGGTCTCCGGTGAAAACTATTTTTTTGTTCTTTTTTCTACAAAAATATAAACATTAGTAGGTGTTTGAAAATTGGGGGCGGGGTAACAGGTTGGGCGGTTACTCGGCTGAGACAACATGCGGACGATTTTAGGTGATAATAAATACCTTTATATACATTTGAAAAGGGAACAAAAATGCTAAAACTCACGACTTTTCGGTTTTTACAGCGGTCACAGATAAATAAATTAATTACAAACATTCTAGAGTTGCCACATGAATGGAATCTTTTACCCTACCTATAGCTATGGAGATATTGGTGCAAGCGATTTTGACCTTGTTTTCGTACAGTTTCTTTATACATAAGGGTCAAAATCGCATATAAAAAGTTTTTGTTTTTGAAATTTCATAGGGGATATCGGTGTCCCCATGGCCACCAAAAGGTTGGCGCGGTGTACCCGCTCAAAAAGAAAGCGGAGAGAAATGTAAATACGAATTTTAGAGAGAGAGCGCTAATTTTAAAAACGATAATATTTAAGTGAAAATTTTGAAAATGCTTAATAAAATACGACTCTTTTAAATATAGCAAAAATGTCGTGAGGATTGTCTAAAATGGAATTTAAAGAAACGTTGTGAATTTTTTCATACATACAACTTGAAAATACGTGTTTATAATAATTTTCGGAGCACACTTTGCGATTTTTTTCTATCGAGGGAATTTCATATAATTGTCGTTTCGGCCTGTATTTTTATTTTTTTTATTTTTTTATATGTGAAAACCGCACAAGAGTCCCAACTGCTCCCCTCTGGAGGCAGTGAGATCATGGCATCCCCAATTGGGGTGTGTTGTGAGGCTGAAGGTAGTGGGGAGAGGAAAGAGATAGGGAAGAGGAAGGTTGGGAAGTACCTGGCTTTTCAGATCAGATTACCAAATACGGCTAAAGCCATTTCAAGCAACGTTTCAGTTCTGAATTATAGTCTTACACCAGGGCGTTACTGAGAGTATCTTCCACTCTGGAACGTGCCGCAAATATACTATACATTATTTTGAATGAATAAATTGTGAAATAACACAAATTAATCAAATGAAATTTATAATTTATATGCAGTATACGTTTGCCCTGAAGAAGGAACGGTCGTTCCGAAACCGGTCGGCTTTACTCAAATATTTCATTTATTTAAATGAAATATGTTTGCCACGCCGGGATTCGATCCCGCCACCTTCGGATTGTGAGTCAAGAGATTTACCCCTGGACTACGCCAGTCGGCCGTATAGATATTATCTTCGAGAATAACATATATTTTTATGAACCCAAACATTCATAATGCAATGTCTAAAAACTTCTTTCGATTAGTTAACATGTTTCAAAACTGTTCTCATATCTCGTATATCCAGCATCATCACTCTTGGCTCTACGACCCCTGGTGGGTCTTGGCCTCCTCAAGAGTCTTCCTCCACTCATCTCGGTTTTGTGCCAACCCTCTTCAGTTTAGAAGCTATAAGGTAGATAGATATATCTTTGAGGACGTTGTCGCTCCACCTTAATATTGGCCTTCCCAGGCTCCTAAGCCCTACCGGTCTGGAGTTCAGCAGGAACTTTGGTGCTTGATGCTCGGTCATTTTCTCCATATGACCCAGCCACCGAAGTCGTCACAGTTTTATAAATTTTATGACGTTTAGCTCCTCAAATATAGTGTAGAGCTCATTACTGTGACGTCTACGCCTACATTCATTTTCTAGAACCTGCCCGAAGATAGGCCTCTAAAATTTTCCTTTCAAAACGTCCAGTACTCGCTCATTCCTCTTCAGTACCCACGTCTCAGCTGCGTTCGTGAACACTGGTCTAATAAATGTTTTGTACATAATATCTTGGTGTTTCTGGACAGCAGTCTGGATTTAACTGTATCCATCAGTTTTAATTGAGATAAATATTCAACTCCACATCTCCTATCTGCTTGCCCCTCGAGGTTGTACTGTAGCACAAAAACAAAGTTCCAAACAACTAACAGACTAGTAGTCTAAATGTTCCTATTAGAACGTGGAACAAGGCCAGATACAATAATAGGTACATACGAGTATATCTCTGGGAACGTCAACTTGACGAATGTTCAACATCTTTACTCTAATGATGATTGATAATCCTAGATGGCGCCAGTGAAGGAATTTTCCACTCGGAATGATATTAATAATGTTATCATAATAAATAATCGTATATAAAATATGTTTAATCCCATTCGTGTTGAGGGTGACACGTTCTTGAAGATGGCAAACGTAAGATACATTATAATCCATGGAATGGACAATCTTTCTTGATTCAATGTTTCTTTGGAGCTGTCTAAGATATTTTTGAAATGTTTTGGAAATCTCTCATCAAATAAAATGATTCAGAAAATGTATGTACTTCATACTTCAATAAACGCATATACCTAAAGGCTTTTACTAACAAATGATGTATAATTTTGTGGCAAATCATTAAAATGAGTTAGTTCATGAATTAGTAAAATGTGCTAATTATTTCAGTTAGAACCCACGCAGAAGAATAGCAGGTATTAGGCTAATATTGATAGTTATTATTGAGGTTTGTTATTATAACCTGTTTGTAACTATATTCCGTGCATTTGGATACATCTACTATTTCTGAGAAATTATCATTGCATCGTACATGCAATCTAGGTACAAGCGAGCGGATAAATTACTCAGTTCTGGTATTGTTGTTACAATTAAAAATAATTTTAGATGGAGTTTAGATGTTCTTGGTATAAGGAAGCTAATTAAGATAAATAAGCTCTCTAAAATACAATTAACAATTTTAAAACGTAAAGCCAAGTCTGAAATAAGTCTTCTAGAGAGTTTAAATAATTTTTATTATTTTATCAAGTGGTTGTAATTTACTATTTCTAAATGTAGACCGAGTATATTTTAGGAATTTGTGATGAAGTTTTTCAATGCAATCGGGATGGTTTTTAAAGTGAGGAGACCAAATAGGAGAGTTATATTCGACTTGACTTCGAACTAGATAAGAATATTAGATTTTTAATGTTAAAATATATAAATAAGTCCCTGCCGTTACGGAGTATAATAACATTTTAAATCCTTTATTCGTAACTGTATTTTTTAATAACTGCATCTCCAATTGGGGTATGTTTTGAGGCTGAAGGTAGTAGGGAGGGGAACGACATTTGGGAGAGGAAGGTGGGGTGAAGGCCTTGCTATTCAGATCTGATCATCAAACACGGCTAAAGCCATTTCAAGAAAAATTTCAATTTTTCATGGTGGTCCTTTCATTTCACCACCTTTCAAAAACAGTTTTTATTTTCAGAAACGTTAAGAGTGTGTTATAGGGGCAGAATGGTTATTTTCTGAAAAACGGCTCTCTAAAACGGCTTAATACTACCTTTCATGTGTCATTCTCGGACTTGATATTTTTTGTTACCAAATAATGGACCTTTATTTTTCAATCTGCTTATTTTTTTTTGTAATTGATGTAGGCATTTGACCATGAAAAATAAAAACATTGATACACCATACAACCCATTTTTTAAACTTAAATCTATGATTGTCGCATTAATAATGATTTTACACAATATTTTAAATTTAAAATATTTACATAATACATACATCTGTAGAATTACGGCCTCTTATTATCGTTATGATATCTGTGGATATTAACAATTAAATAAATACTTCATTTTACACCAAATTCTTACACAGTTCGAGCTTTTTATTCATTCCGGGCTAGGATCTCCCGTTGACAGGCGGTGAAACTGTACGCTCCTCGTTTAATAACGTATATATTTTGAAAATGCCATCAAAATGTTTCATTTATGCCTCTAAATACAGAATACCGACACACTCGAAGCATTGTAATAATCTCAGCAAGCTACAAAAACAGTAGGTACTCGAAAATTCACTTTTTTGGTGTAAATCTGTCAAAATGTTTCTTTTCGACCGCCATATTTGCTTCAATCATTGAAAACATAACGTTTAAAGTGCGTTGCAGGTCCGAAAACGGTTAGTACGTTGTTCACGTATGTGGCGATGCGCACGTTTTGCAAGTATGTGTGTGAGAATTCATTGGGCTGCGTACACACACACAGCTATAATATACGTATCGTGGCTCGTGGCGTCTTTCGGAATATGGGTATTAGCTTATCCGGGCATTTCGCTCGCCAAACATTTGTCGTAGGTACATTATGTACGCGGTGTTTGGTAATAAATACAACTTCAACTTGAAGATTGTACTAGGATATTATTATTGGTTCATCAGCCACTACTCTCGAAAATGTACTTTTATACTTTTTTTTTTACATTAACTCCACACATATGTCATCTGGGATGCTGTGTGGAGGGTCTTTTTGAGGAGAGGAAGGAATGAACATTGGTCTTGAAGAGACCCATGTTGTAGGAAGGAGGAAACACAGAGGCCGGCAAATCATTCCACAGCCGAGCTGTTGAACACAAGAACGAGTCGAAGAAACGACCCGTTCTCATGTGACAAATATCAACCTTGTACAAATGTTGGGCACGCGTTTGGCGTGTTTCCCGACTATGCGCCGGTGCCGAAGGGATCAATGATGCTAGTTCCTCGGAGCATCTTCCTATTGGACTTCATTTTTTTTTTCTTTATTAATTTTGTTTGTTGCAGTTTGTTTTACATGGTTTTCGACTACCAAGGCAAATGCCTGTACTATGGTAGTCTATATCTCGCAATTACTATTCGTCACCTCATTTGGATAGGGTTCTAACTTCACAACTTGTTCTGAGATACGAGATGTCAAAGTTTGAAAAGGCGATTTCTCATAACCTATTTACATTTATTCCTAATATATCGGAACACTTGTTACATGCACTGCGTTAGCCCTCATAAAATATATGGTAAATATTTATATATCGATTCCACGCTCAAAACACACATTAAAAAAATAAAACAAATTGTACTAGGTAGATAATGGTTAGTAATAAGTAATTCAGTAACCGGAATTGAAAAATATTGCGTTTCAATGTTTTTTTTTTTTTTTTTAATTTAAAAAATGCGAAATGTCATTTTTCAAGGACCGCCATGTTAATTATGGAAATGAAATACGCATGTTTAAAAGAAAAAATCACTTTCTGTCAAAATAAGTACGAATTGTAATCTTCGGAAATGATGAATTTTATTAATCATTATTTTGTTCGGTTTCATAAACACGAAAAATTACGCGAGACGAAATGACATTTCGCGTTTTTAGAGATAACAAAATAACCATCAAAATGCAATATTTTCAATTCCGGTTAATAAATTACTTAATACTAACTCTAATCTACCTAGTACAATTTGTTTTAATTTTTTAAAGTGTGTTTTGAGCGTGGACTACTCGTTAGGGAAATATTTACCAAATATATTGTCGAAGGGTGAGATTTTTTTTTACTTTTTATGATTTTTATGACGCGTGTTCCCAATATCGTGATAATAGTCGGTTTGTATTTTACTAAAATTTACACTAATAATCTCAAAATCAGATTGAATAGCATGGTAATCAGTTTTTATTTCTACATTGTTTAGAAGCAAAAAAACAGCAATTCTTTGGCAAAATTACCTATGACCGAAGACCAATGATGGATCTGTGAAGAATCGGAGCAGGAGCTTACTATTGAAGAGGTGATAGAAGAAAGCGATGATATTTTAATAGAAGGGCGGAGAGTAGTACAATTTGATTATTTTTTAAGCAACTCCAATGTATTAGTCAACATGATTCCCTTTTTAACTGCAATTTAGAGCACTTACGAATTACCTCAGAAAATATAAATGGTTTGAACTCTACTTTTAATTTAAAATGCGTTTTATGTGGTAAAACTTTTAAACTAAAAACGTCCGAAAGCCTATAAGAAGGTATTGGCATCAACGAATCTTTTGTATCGGGAATAATGAGCATAGGATTGGGTTATTCGGGCATGAAAGAGTTATGTGCCACCATTGAAGTTCAGTCCTTATCTGTTGCTGAATATGGATAATGCCATTGAAGGTTTGTGAATGGTGGGAGAAAACCAAATTTACCAGTATGACTGCGGAAGCCGACGAAGAAAAAAACTGGCTATTCAAAGCGGCGATGTTGACGAGAACGGAACGCCGATAATCACTGTAGTAGCCAGGGTTGCCAGGTATTTTAGCACCTTGTTCGGTTTCGGTTCGGTATTTTCAGATTAATTTTTCTCCCTAATAAACGATTCAACTGTCAGATTTGACGCAATCTATCCCTACTTAGTTTGTGCGGTGTTGCCGCTTCGTGCACGAACTCACTTTTTTCGAGCCATTTCGAGGATTAGTGTTACATATCAGGTGACTGCGTACTTGTGTAAATGTGATTATTCGAATAATTTGACTGCTTACATTGTTTCAAAGTTCAACAACCCCCGCCCCCCCCGACTCGGGTTTTGATTTGCCAAGGTACTGGCTAGTAGCTGATGTGTGTTGGTCGAATACGGGAGGGGGGAGGGGAACTCGGGAGGGGGGTTCGCGGGACGGGGGAAGGGGGGGTAGAGTGAGGAGAGGGAAGGTGGAGGAGGAGAATGAGCGGGAACGTGAGAGGGGAAGGGGACGCGGGAGAGGAAGGGGAGGAGGAAGGTGAACGGGACGAATGGGAAAGGACGCGAAGGGAGAAATGATTTCTTTATTAAATGGCATAGCAATGCATGCCGGGTACCAGCTAGTATATAGATAAAAAAGAAACTTTATTTTATTTCTCGAAGTCAATATTATTAATGATGTTATTAATATGTATAGATATTCTATCAAATATACGTTTCCAATTTGGGGATAGTAATAATAATGATGAATTCTAGAAAATATAGTTTAAAATCAATTAACGACTGAATATTTAGAAGTTAATTAAAAAAAAAAAACTTCATTAAATCGACTCCAAATGTTAACCACGAGATTCCAAACGTTGTTTATTATGGAAACGATGAAAGGACCATTTGAAAGGACCATGAACAAGCAAATTATGAAACATTTATAAAAAGGATCATACTAAATATTCTACCAACGTAATAAGTTCCATAAACAAACCACACTTTGTTATTAGTTTGTTTTTTTACTTCGATATTTAAAAATACTGTGCTTGGATGTTCATAACAATCATAACGCAAGTATAATGTTGACCTTTTGAAATCTGGGAAGACACCCCTAGTGCCATCTTGCGATGTAAAAATAAACACATTTTGACAGATTACGAAATGTTACGAGGGTATCATATACGCTTAAGATTGCGTTTATTTGTATTTTTTTTGCAAAGCGGAAATATTTTTACCTTCCGGCAATAAAAATTTGATGATTATAAGTAATTAATCTATTCCCATAAAAAAACCAAGTAGGTACTATTTAATCTTGAACCTTTTGAAAATCGTAAAAAGGTCAAAGTTCGCCACTGAAAACCCTGCAGCTTAGAAAGTTAATCAAAGTCCAAGGTCAACAGGAGCCAAATGAGTTAAGTAACAAGACTTTATCAAATTAAGCGAACTAAATTTAAATCCTGGAGATGAAAGATGCGATAATTGACCTTTCTTCTAAAATTAGTTTGTTTTGGGGAAAGGTATTTTTATGAAAGGAAGGTGTGAATCTGGACCAAGTATTTTTTTTACATTAGCTCCACACAGGAGGCCCTGAGGAAAATAATTTCCCTCAGAGCCTGTGTCATCTTACGGGATTCTGTGTGAAGGGTTTTTTTAAGGAAAGGAAGAAGAGGAAGTTCTGGGAAGGAAATAGGTATGAGGGGTGGGTAGGAAACTGGTGTCCAGGAATGACGGATGAATCCATCCCTCCCACTGCGGTGCAAGGCGATGGTTCGAAATAGTCCGGCTGGAGAGGTCAAAAGGTCTAACTCAACCATTCTCTCCTGATCCTGCCTGCCATGCATTACGTGGGCAAACACATCCAACGCCAAGACCTAGAAAATGTTCAACTTTTTTTTATGAATACTGCACAAAAGTACCAACTAACCGGAGCCAGTAGTACCCATTTGGTCGGTTTGTTGTGAGGCTGAAGGTAGGGGGAAACGGAAGGGTTTGGGGAAGATGGATGTTGGGGAGTGTACCTGGCTACTCAGATCTGTTACCAACCACGACTAAAGCCATTTCAAGCAACACTTCGGTTTCGAATGATGGTCTTTCACCAAGGGGACTCTGAAAAAATAATACGTACGTAACACACTTGTATATTGTATAACAAAAAAAAAGTATGCGATTCACACGCGGTAGAAGTGGAACCTTTAGAAAACTAAAGTAGACAAGAGTAGTGGTGTCGCGAAACTGCGACTCCACTGTAAATTGGCGTTAAGTGCTGCAGACAAAAGCCTATGCAACCCTCGAAGGACCAGTCCCGAAACTGCGTGATCGCTAAGTTATACGGGATGATTAAATAGCATACGCTCGATCATCGAAACCTGATGGATAGTCAGTCGATAGTTCAGATCTGTACTTTTGGAAAGTTAGATAAGCCCAGATTGGAAAAATGAAAATTGGATTCACCGTTGCAGATGGGGCCTCGCTGATCTCCAGTTTGTGGTGTACACTTCACAATGTTTAATTAAAAAATCGCAATATTCTTATAGCAAGAGGTTATGATACATGCGCCCTGTCTTGAGATGTTATTTTGCACTGAACAGCAAAGCACACTGTCACCTCTCCAAAGTTGAGTACTTTCTTGCAACAATTTTTCATGGTGACATTTAGGATGGAAAGATTAGGTAGGTGGGATAAATTCAGGATTTTGACATTTGCTACCCACCGAGTCTGCGAATGCAATACCCAATCAATCCCATATAAAATGCGCGAACAAGTAGGGAGGTTAAGAAGCACCGCACAAAGTGGAGACCGATTACAGGTACTATCTCATTCTCCCGCAGGCTAAATCCTATTTATGTACGTGTTTGTCTCTTTTATCGTCACTATTTTTTGTTTAATCCAGTTTCAAATCACAATGGTGCAAAATAAGTTTTCACTTAAATAAAACCTGTATCACCCTGCTAATTCAAATCATTTCAATTTATTCATTTTAAAAACTTTACAATATTAAAATTTCAAAGCGTTTTTAAAAGAATAAAATAAGCAGATTGACTAACAGCAACAAAGCCTGTCGTTTAAATTGGACTTAATTGATCTTAAGAGGAATATAAACGCTAGAAATATTTCGTATTTCATGCCTGCAAAATTTTAAAATCGAGCGTCTTATTTGCACGAGGCAAGTAAGCGAAAAAGTGGTTTTTATTTATTTTGTGCATAATTTTATAAGAACGAAAAAAAGTTAGAACACGGAAAACCTCAAAAATAGTCTTAGCCATAAAGGGGTATTTTTAAAAAAAAATTCTTGTATTAATTACTTCATAGAAGTCATGAAAAAAATATTTTTTTATGGTTTACGCTTATATTTTTTGTTACGTACTTAAATAATAATTTTATTATGATTCCAATACAAAGAAAAGCAAGTAAAAGCTTCGATTTATCCGTAGCATATTTTTGATGTTCATACTGTAAGCCGATTCGTTGTAAAGATTAATTAAAATAGTATCTTGTTACGATACGCACCTCAAGTAGTATTCCGTCTCCCCCCTTGCAAGAAACGACATACCGCACCCCTCTCCGCCAGACCCAGACGAGGAGAGATTTCCTGCCTGCCGACGACATTGAGCTAGCCGAGAGCAAAAGGTAGGTGGCCTCCCCCCCCCCCCCTTGGGACCGCTACAATCTAAATAGGATTTCACGTATAACTTCATGTTAAACATATGGATATTCGAAGCGATTCTATTTAACAACAACCATTTGATGACCATTGGCAAGTTAGTAAACAGAAATGTATCCAATGTGAGCAAACTCAAAGAAATCAAAACTGTGTGATTGTCACGTGAAATTAACTAGATACCAAGTCGCCATGCCTCAACGTTGTGTTTGTACTGTTTCTTCCATGAAAGCACATATACTACCTCCAAATAAAGGGACTACTTTTATTACCTTCTTGTCTGACTGAGTCTGGTAAACTTCTTTTCCGCATTTTTGAATAGAATACTTCTTTTGTACCATTGTGTTTTGAAACTCGATGAAACAAAGCGACTCTAAAAAGAGACAAACACATAAAGGCAGGAATAACATTAATTACGCGGATGACATGGTGCTGCTTGCACCTTCGATTAAAGCGATGAGACGACTTGTGCAAATATGCGAAGAGTACGCAAACTCTCATAACTTGTTGTACAATTCTAAAAAGTCAGTCATCGTCGCTTTCAAACACAACAAGGAGCCATTAAATATTCCTCCAATATATCTAGAAGGAAACGAACTGCTTGTGGCCTCACAGGTTAAGTATCTGGGACATATCCTAACCGAAGACATGAAGGATATAGAAGATATGGAACGACAAAGAAGAGCAATTAACATACGGGCGGGAATGCTCTCAAGGCGGTTCTACCACTGTAGCGACGACGTCAGAAAATTACTCTTCAAGACATACTGCACTGCCCTGTATACGTCTGAACTGTGGACGCAATACCCAGCAGCGCAATGGGACAAACTGAGGGTGTGCTACAACAATGCGTACAGGCAACTTATGCAACTACCGAGGTTCTGCAGCGCCTGCACGATGTTCACCGAAGGGAGGGTGCACTCATTCCCAGCATTACTTCGCCACCGGCTAGCCAGCTTCTGGAGCAGGACACGGAGGTCAAACAACATCATTGTCGTGGCTGCATCCGGGTGGCTCAGTTCCACACTAAATGAGCGATGGATGCAAATGATGAGGCGACCTCCCTGACGGACGATAAAAAAACTAATATTTCTTTTTTTAATTTTAATTTCTGTTTAATTTTAGTTTAATTTTATTTTATTTTGTTTTTTTAATTTTGTGATTAATTTTTATTATTAATATTTATGATCGAATTTTATATTCATTTTTTGTTTTTTTTTTGTTTTCGTTAGGTACCTAACCTAATACGCTACCATATTTTATTTTTTTTAGATTTTTATTTGCTCTTTAAAATATATTATACTATAGTTTATGTAATATGGCAGACTGGGATTGCACTACCCTCCCAGTCCTGCTGGAATAAAAACTTAAATAAAAAAAAATAAAAATAAATCTATAGGATTTAGCCTACGAGAGAATGAAATAGAATAATCGGTCTCCTCTTTGTGCGTTGCTTCGTATCCTCCCCACTCTTGTCTACTTTAGTTTTCTGAAGGTTTCTTTTCTACCACGTGTGAATTGCACACTCTGATTTTTTTCTTCTCTGTTTAATTCCTCGTACTTTTGTATTGTTATTATGTCTAATTTTTTTAAATGAAAACTTCTTGAAATTGAAACTCGATGAAACGAAAAATAGCGACACTAAAAAGAGACCAACACATACATCTATAGGATTTAGCCAGCGAGAGATTGAGAAAGTATAATCGGTCTCTTCTTTGTGGGGTGCTTCGTAACCTCCCCACCCTTTTCTAATTTATTTTTCTGAAAGTTTCACTTCTACCGCGTGTGAACTGCACACACGTATATTTTTAAAAACATTTATAGTACACACATCTTATTAGGTCCTTACATATTTATGAAATTGACTTTGATCTCAATTATCTTCTCTTTGGTTAGGAATTCCAAATTCAAATTTATACAGCTATTTACTTATGTATTTGTGTTTCGAAAATTATAATTCATTTGTTTTTTGCTTAATTGTTTTTTTTTCTTTGCATCACTTAGTTTACAAAATGGAAAACTTGAAATATCGCGTTATTTACGAGTACGAGTTCCACCGTGGCACCAGTGCTGCAGAAACGGCTCGAAGGATTAATGATGTGTATGGCGAAGGTGCCGCAAAATAAAACACAGTGCGTTTTTTGTTCCAACGTTTTCGTTCTGGAAATTTCGACCTGCAGAACAAGCCCGTGGACGGCCGGAGACCAAAGTCGGTAATGAAGAATTGAAGGCTATTATGGATGCGGATCCATCGCAAACCACGTCCGAGTTAGCTGCAGGTGTTAGTGATAAAACTGTTTTAATCCACTTGAAGCAAATTGGGAAGGTGAAAAAGCTTGAAAGGTGGGTACCTCACGAATTGAGTGAAGCAAATCAACAAACGCGCGTTAGAATGCTAGACCACACACTGCACAACAGACGGCTACCAAATTAGAGGAGCTTCAATTGGAATGTCTAAGACATCCACCGTACTCTTCGGACCTTGCCCCAACAGATTACCATTTTTTTCGAAATTTGGATAACTTCTTGCAAGGGAAAAAATTCATCTCCGATGGGGCAGTCCAAACCGCCTTCAAAGATTTTATTGATTCCCGTACGAATGGTTTTTTTAGTAAAGGGATCGATGAACTACCTATGAGATGAAAAAAGTGCAAAGATAGCAATGGTACATACTTTGATTAAATAAATATATTATATTAAAAAAATATCGACATTATGTTCCTCCAATACAAAACGCCAATTTCATATGTAAGGACCTAATATTTCTGTATTTCTTTATTGTCTTTATTAAAATATCTGTTATAATTCTTTAACCTAATGAATGCACAACAATACTATCTACAAAAACACGTAAACACCTCAACACGTACATCTACAGAACTTAGTCTACGAGAGAATGAGATATAATAATCCGTAGCCTTATTAATAATAATAATAAGGCTACGGTGCTTCGTAGCCTCCCCACTCTTGTCTACTTTAGTTTTCTGAAGGTTTCACCACGTATGAACTGCACATTTGTATTTTTTCTTTTCTGTTTTTATTTTATGTACATACATTTGAATTATTTGTCTAATTTTCTGTTTTGTTATTTAGAAATATGGAATGCATTGCTTAACTAACACTACGCCTGCTTACATTCTGGAATAAACTATTATAATTATTACACTAGCTTTTGCCCCACCTTCGCTCGCACAGTATTAGGGGGGTTCCCACACCGCCCCCTCCACCTTTCATACCACCACTGCATTCCCCCCCCCCCCTCCCCCACTTAACCCTTCCTCACCATCCCCTCCAAACTCATACATTCATTTTTCAAACAGCTCGCGTTCCACCCATTAAAGCGTAACAATCAAACACACAGTTTTGCATTTATAATATTAGTATAGATTAGTATAATTTTAACTATCAAAGGGATCTCCAGAGTTACATAAACAAATAACAAAATGACAGCGCACGTCAAATAATTACTTATAGCTACCAAGAAAGCTTTGCTTTTCATCTGGACAGTAAACGTATAATAAATAATTTCATAACGCCAGAGCTTACCAATATATACAACATATGGAATTTGGAATATAATTCCCCCATTTGGGACCCTTTCTACAAAAGCCACGCAAACACCATTGAAAAAATCCAACGCAAATTTCTCAGATCAATTAATTTCAAATTAGGAATTCCCTTGGATGACATAAACTATGATTCTCTATTACAAAAAATGCGACTCTTATCTTTAAAAGACGGAAGAATATTCAACGATCTAATTTTTTTTATTTAAAATAAACAATAACTGGTTTGACTCCCCTGAATTGGTTTCGTTAATAAATTATCATGTACCTAGTAGAACAACTCGATTCAAAACACCTTATTATTGCAACAACACTCTCAGTAATGCAGAACAAAATTCAACAATACATCGTTTACACACGTTAGGTAATGAATTTGCTCATATCGATCATGCCGAAAGTCTGTCATCATACAAAAGATGTATTAGACAAAATTTATCTGCTAGTACTACCACGTAATCATAATAAATATAATCATTTAACCATAATATTATGTCCTACCAGTATGCACTCTAATATCTATGGATTAGAAACATATCATAGGTACCTACTTTTCATATCGCTTTGTATACTCCGTAATACCTTCCTTTTATTTATTATAATATTTTTTTCATTTTTGGTTATCTTCAATATTTGGCTCCTAAGAGCATTTCTTACTGTTTACTTGTCATACTTTTTTATATTTATAACTTTTGTACTTTATATTATTTACAAAGGTAACTTAGAGTCTATATTAATTCCTGCCTTTCAACTTTTCATCTTAACTATTTACTTTTACATTATACTTTATATTTTATAGTTTACACTTTTACTTTATACTTTCATTTTACTACTCATTACCTTAACTCCTTTTTTTACCTTTTGTTTTTTATATTTAACTTTACATTTATATGTCACTTTCTTATGTTATTGTATTATAATATATATAAACATAATTATGTCAATGGCACATGTTGTGCCGTATGTTTTGAAATGAATAAATATATTACTCGCAAAAATGCTGCTTTCTATTAGTGAAAGACTTTTAGTATTTTAAAGTCCATTTAGTATTTTTTGCGTGAAAGAGTAACAACTTACTTCCATACAAACTTTCGCCTTCATAATATTATAATAGGATAGTATTATTATCATTTTCATCATTGCCTATCGAGATCTAATACAACTAGGTTATTCTTTATCACTTTATTAAATCTGATCTGTTTTATGTGAATATCGCACAAGAGTCCCATACGATCCCGCCGGAGGTATGTTGTGAGGCTGAAGGTTGAGAGGTGGTGAACTAGATTGTAAAGAGGAAGGTGGGGAGGTACCTGGCTATTCAGATCTTGTCTACAAATACGCCTAAAAGCCATTTCAGCAAATGCTATTCTAATGTAAGGGCGACACTGAGAGTAGATATCTTCCACTGTGACATGACTATTTGCAAAATAATATCTTAAAAGTGCATATATGTATAGATGTAAATTTTAATATAGACGGGTTTTTACAGCTGAAAAATTATAATTGTATTATTTAATTAAAATATTAATTAATGGTCTAGTCTAGAAGTTGGACATAAATTTAGAAATATAGAGGAGATTTTTTTAAATAATCATAAAACTACTAAGATCTACTTTATATTTCTCTTTAAAATTTCTTAGCAGAGTTCTAATTCAAATGATAGTATTTAATAATGTGTGTGGTTGCTCCAAAAGCTTAACACACATGAACAGTCTCCCTCATTACAACGTGAACGTTGATATATTATTTACCTTTGTATTTCTCGTTATCTATTTTTCAATTTTTTATTATTTATTTAAATAATTATTTATTATTAGATATATACTTATTATTTTGAGAATTCCCTCACATAAGCCATGTCTCTTTTGTGAGAAAGGCTATTATTATTTTAATTTCTGTGTAACATATATATTATATATTCATTGTAATAAAAAAATATATTAAATAAAAATTAGGCATTACATATTTTGTTTTATCTAGCACAATGAAAATTTAGTACATTCTCTGAAGAAACGTGGTAATTTTTTTTTGCTGAGTGTAGGTAACGCAACGAGAGTTGGAAGCAATAAAAAAAGCTTGGCTTTGAACGTATTTGTGCGACGGTTTACGCGTCCACCGGCGAGGAACAGCCCTTTGTCTCGTTTACGCCTTTTTATTATCACTAGCGAAAGAGGGACAACAGGTGTATACGATGCTCGTAAAATAATATTCTTAAGAAACTTACAGCACGTCCTATTCATATCAGTTTCAGTCGATCAGTACATGATATCTCGAGCGTAATATTCTTTGTTTTCATTATTATAAGTGCGCATTGATGTATTTATTTATTATTATTTTCCTCACGGTTTCCTATGAGGAGTTAATAAAAAAATGTGCCCTTTTTTTCTTCTAATTTGTCAATTTTACTTTTCATCTCATTTAGGTATTAATTACTAATAAATATAGGATATTGACCATGGCTGACGCTGATAATACATGCACATTGCACGTTTCTATCAATCACATTCAGATAACTATTTTAATAACTTTCAGTATTTTTAACAATGAAATGAATGTTCGGCATGTCAAAAAATATTCTATCTAACCGACTTATACGCTTTGGCTTTTTTTATTTATTTATTTATTTATTTGAGACACAAACAGGATATTTATATAACATTTTTGTGGGTAGTATATAATAAATTAAAATACAAATATAAGTATCCCTAGATTAATGTGTCTGCATTATTCACATATGCATTTTCACAGAAGCAAACTCTTGAAAAACAACGCAAGTATTATTTATGCATAAGTTGAAAACTTAAATACAAAATTGAAATACATAATAACAACAAGTATACAATATTTATAAAGTATTTACTGAAAAGTATCTAATGTAACTTTTTTTTTTTTTTTAAGTGCACAAATTGTGGAGATATTTTTTGAAATATGTTATATTATTTGCAAAAATATCTATGGAACTGTGTATTTTGACAAGATCGTTGTATGACCGAGACATTCTAGATATAGGATTAAAATATCCAGTATTATTTGTAAAAATTTCAGTCCAAAATATGTTAAGGGTTCTTGTAGATTTGGGCCTGGCGTATAACTTAATTTGGTTAACTAAGTTACTGTCTACACGATTATTCACAATTTTATAGAGCATTATGAGGTCATTTATGTTTCGTCTTTTAACTAGACTCTCTAATTTGAAATATGTAAGTCTTTGTTCATACCCGTCTAGAAGATGGTGGACACCTGATCGGTAAGACAAAATCCGTGTAAATTTTCTTTGGACTGATTCGAGTCTAGATACCTGTGAAATATAATGTGGATTCCAGACTGTTGACCCGTACTCAAGAACACTTCGGATTAAGGAATTGAATAGAATTATTAGGCTATTAGAATTCTTAAACAGTTTGGTTGATCTTACAATAAAACCTAGTAATTTATTTGATTTACTCACAATATATTCAATGTGCTGATTGAATGTCAGTTTGTTGTCAAATATAATTCCTAAATCTTTTATTAATTCAACTGTTTCGAGATTGTGACCACATATGCTGTATGAATATAGAATTTTGTTGGTGTTCTTTGTGAAGTTTATAACTTTGCACTTAGCAATATTCAGTTCCATTTCATTGTCAACACACCAGGTAGATATTGTGTTAAGGTCTTGTTGTAAGAGTTCACAATCTTTCATAGATTTAATTTCTTTATATAGTTTGAGGTCATCAGCATATAGAGAAAAATTACAGCGGAGTTTATGTGTAAGATCGTTAATAAAGATTAAGAAAAGTAAGGGTCCAAGGTGAGATCCTTGTGGTACGCCCGACGTAACTAATATTGGGGAAGAGTTAAATCCGTTAAAAGTAACTAATTGACTTCTATGTGATAAATATGATTCTAACCAACGAAGCAGGTTTCCGTGAATGCCGATTTTATCGAGTTTATTAATTAAGATAGAGTGACTAACTTTGTCAAAGGCCTTACTGAAGTCGGTGTACACGGCATCTACTTGTGTTTTATTATTTATCGATTTACACAGAAAGTCCATATATTCGAGTAAATTAGTATTTGTGGATCTTTTAGCTACAAATCCATGTTGGAAAGGACTAAGTATATGTGTTACATGGTTAAAAATGGTTTTATATACAATGGACTCGAATATTTTGCCAAAACAAGATAAAAGGCTGATAGGACGGTAGTTAGTCACATCATTTTTTCTGCCAGATTTGTGGATTGGAATTACGTGGGCAACCTTCCGCAGATCCGGAAATACCCCATCGTTCAGACTTTTGATGAATATTTTGTGTAATGGTGTTGCAAGCTGATCTGCACAATTTCGAATAAATAGTGGAGGAATTCCATCTGGGCCGGAACCCTTATTGATATCAACAGTGTTTAATTTTGCTTTGACCTCGTCTAACGTTATATTGATATGAGACAGTGGATAATTATAGAGTGGGGATGAAAGTTTAGAGTCACTCTTAGAATTGGATGGTGGGGTAAAAACAGAAGAGAAGTAAGTAGATAACAGCTCACACGTATCTTCTCCATTTGTTGCTGATTTGTCGTGGAGATGCATGATTTTGGGGAGAGAATTTGAAATTCTTTTCGAATTAATGAGAGTTGAAAGATTTTTGATACTGTTAGGGAGAGAATTTTCTACTGAATCTACATAGGCTTTAAGGCATGTACGTATGGATACTTTTACTCTAGCCCTCAAGATAGAAAAACTGTCATAGTCACATTGATTTTTGTATTTTTTCCATTTCTTTCTAAACTTTTCTTTTTCTCTGAGTTGGTGGATGAGAACACTGCTAAACCAAATTGGAAACTTATTATTCCTGATTCTTAAGCGCGGAGTGTGTTTTTCAATTGATAGCCATAACAAGTTATAAAAATGTAGTAGGGAGTCATTACAATTCAGGGTATTAAGATCGTCCCAGTTATTAAGTGACAACATTTCATTGCATTTAATGTAATCCGTTTTTTTGAAGTTATATTTGATGTGATCTGGATTGGTGGGTAGGGGTCTGTATTTGGACATTAAAAAATCAAATTCAATGGGAGGATGATAATAGTCAATTTTGGATAGCACATGTGAAGCAATTTGAATGTTGAGGTTATGATTGGAAAACACTAAATCTAAAATTCGACCTATGTTGTTAGAGACGTAATTGAATTGCTTAAGTCCGGTCAAATTTTGAAAGTCTAGTAGAGATATTGATTTCTGGCTATTTTGTAAGACTGGTCTGGTGTGCGTTACATTGACAGTTGGTGAGTATTGAATAGATGGCACATTAAAATCACCCATTATTATTGTTATATCTTCTGATGAAAAGTTATTATATGTCGTTTGACACTTTTCGAAAAAATCTGCGAGATTTTCAGTTAGTATATCTGGAGGCAAATACGCCAAACATAGGTTAATGGATTGTCTGGATCTTTCATGTAATTTAAATTTAATCCATAAATCTTCTGTAGATTTTGAGCTGGGTGCTGAGACTAAAAAAGATGTCATTTCTTTCTTAATGGCTATTAGAACACCACCACCTGATTTTTTAAGAGAACTCGATATGTCCCTATCGCGTCTGTATATATTATAACGATCATCTACTATTTCATGGTCATAGATTGTGGAATCTAGCCATGTTTCTGTAAAACAAATTAAATCATAATTGCAACTGAGCACCTCGCAGTATAGATCGTTTAATTTGCTTTTTAAACCACGTACATTTTGATAATAAAATGTTATTGCCGTTTTGTTAGAATCCATTTTGAAAGTATAATATAATAAGCATTATTAAATACATTTTTTTGTAAAATAAATTATTGAAAAGTAAATAATTATGCTTTGAAAGGGGGCAATTATGAACATCATTAGTTTTGGTTTGTTTGTGGTATATGATTTTGTCTATGGTGTCAGTTGTCATTAATGTTGACAGAAAAAATAGGTTTTTGAATAGTAAACAAGATACTAAGCATACATTAGTTACATAAAAGTATGTTATCATTGTGCAATTATTTGTAATAGGTTGCGATCGTGTTTTATACTTAATAGATTGTGATAGTACATGAGGATAATGAGAAAGTTTTAAAGTATAATTTTGTTCAAAAGTTAGCAACCGGTTTTTGTGATATTTGAAACACTCTAGCAATTCGTTAATAATTATTACAGTGGAGAAATCGTGCATATAATAAATATTTTGTTGTTGTTTTAAAGAATAATTAAGTTCAAAAGTTAGCAACAGTTTTATGTGATAATTGAAATACTCTAATGATTCTTTAATTATTACATTGGAGATATTGTGAATATAATAAAGATGATTCCAATATTCCAAAAGGTTAACTCTTAAGTAACTTGTATGTGGGAAGTTTTTTAATAATTTTAATGAATTTAAATTCATAAAGGGACGGCAGACCTGGTAGGTGAATTTTGGGTGGACTTCAATGTTGAGAGTTTGTTGACATCTTCTTGGTCATTAATAAGAATTATGGGGGTTGAATCGCTTATACGAGTGAAAATTTTACCATTTCGAACCCAGCAATAGCGAATTTTACCAGCCATTCTTATATCGCGACATTGCTTCAGCAAAAGTTGGTTTTTTGAGGTTAGATGGTCGTTAATATATATTTTACTGGTTCCAGGAAGCTGTAATTCGGAAGCAAGCATTCCTTTCCTCTTTCTTATAGCACTTATGAGTTCATCCTTAAGGTACCTGCGAGATAATTTGACAACAATGTTTTCAACAATAATTTGACAACAATGGCTTCGATCTCTGGATCTGTGAAGTAATCATGAATTGTTTTATTTGTATTTAAATCTAAACCAATCACGCCATACGTGAGTTGTGCATCTGTGTGAGTACTGTGATGAAGGCAACTTGGATGATAGACCTATACTAAGTCAACTTCCTGGATAAAAATTATTTGGCAAGTGTGATATTTTAGATATTGGGTGGATGTGCTAAACAAATATGACATAAGTAGCATTAATTCAGAGTTATCGAGATAACAGAGATCTAAAGGGTTATACTATATTTTAATTCAACCCCTCAAGGTCAAGGATAGAATGATTCCTATCGTCATAGAATACAGACATTAGCCTCTTGGCTGTCTATCCGAAAGGTCAAGAATGTTTTATTGATGAGCAACCCAAGATTCCGGGAGGTAAAACAGTAAGGTATATCGTTTTATCGTTTATTGGGAAAAAAGAGAGTGGAAAGGGAGCACTGGGAAATGAAGATTGGCAGATTACACATTGAAAACGTATCGGGGTCGAATTCAATAGTAACAGAAAACACAATGCTCGTAGAAATACAAGAACGAAAAAATTAAACCAAATAGTAGGCTCTAATTGAAAAATCCAGACGAATTTCAGAACGGATTATCTTCGCTTTGACCATTAATGGCACGCGTGCCATTAATGTCACGCGACACAATATTTTGGGCACGTCACTGATCAGTGATCACAAAATTTATTATGCACTACGAAAAAAAGTGTGAAGTGTATAGTAGGTGAACGAGCGACTCGAGTTCTCAGATTTTCTCAGTTCAAAGAATTATCGGAAATAGGTACTCAAGTTTATTATTTAACCTGATGTGACGTTATTTGATAAACTGAATTTGTCCTCATTCGATTGGTTGAAAATTGATGAATTTGAAATGCAGCTTACTGATTTCCAGTTTAGTTCAATATGGATTCAAAAATTAGTTGAAAAAAGGAGAGAGTTTGAATTAATTGAAACAGAAAGATTGACAGGTAATATAAGTGAAAATGCTAATAACATAATTTTGGAAACATGGAATGCATTACCAGACACATTTAATTGTTTGAAGAAGCTGGCTATATTTAACTGTTTTTTCATCAACCTGCGCCTGCGAGTCATTATTTTCAGAGATAAATAACATTAAAGAGTCGGTTATTTACCGTTTGACAGATTAGTCCATTTCAGCATGCATTCTGCTAAAAAGAAACATCTTGCAACCCTAACATATGTTATTTGTCATCTAACCTGCAACAACAGAAGTCACACTAATTTTACTTTAATTTAAATTACACGTTTAATGTTAAATGTACCTATGTAGTAGTAGTATATAAAGAGTTTTTAATTGATAGTAAGTATTTATTATTATTATTTTCCCGATAACCACAATCAAAATTATTCGATGGCACGTCTATGACCTCATTAAACATTTCTTTAGAAAAATGGCACGTTGATACGTAAATGTTCGCCATCCCTGTCCTAGATAGTATTAAAAGAGGTTATTCATAGATGGCAGATGGCACTGGTAAAAGCAAAGCTGTTGATAATACGGGGATTGAGACATAGATAAATACAAATGCGAGCACAAGGTCAGGGCCCAGAATCATTCCTACCGCCTGTTAATACAGCCATCGAAGCTTCATTAAAAATTATTATATTAGGAATTGAGTCACCGGAGTAAGCCGTTATCATCAAACAGAATTAAAATAACCGTGATCTTGTTAAACTAACTTAGCACGAAACCTTCGTAAGATTCCGCAAGTCCTAAACAATACCAGGCCCCCTATCTTAGTCGATCGATAAAGATTGATAGTTCCCTAGCATGATTGCAGATCTCCAACGAATTCACAACGACTGAATGATCTTAATCAAACATTTACGCAAATCGCGTAAAAGCAAACATGATCAGCAGAAGATTCCGACTTTGCAGTACCGCTGTAAAAATGACGCTCTTCATTTCCCTCTGCGCAACACTGTATACGTGCGAACTCTGGGCAAACTATAAGAAGGGTAGTATAGAACGACTCCGGGTTCAGTACAACAACGCCTTCCGCATAATGTTTGGTCTCCCCAGATATTGCAGCGCTTCCCAGATGTTCACGGAGGGGCGAGTTCTCGGCTATGCAGCCCTTATTAGATCCAGGGTGGCAGGAATGAGGGAAAGGATACGCAGCTCTGGTAATATCCTAGTCATGGAAGCCCGCCTCAGTCCATCATCCAGCATTGATGCACACTGGAGAAAAATACTGGCTCCTTTTTTTTTTTTTTTACAGTGAATACCGCACAAGAATCTCAACTGCTCCCATCTGGAGCCAGTGAGACTATGGCATCCCCAATTGGGGTATGTTGTGAGGCTGAAGGTAGTGGGGAGGGGAAGGAGGTGGGGAAGAGGAAGGTTGGGAAGTACCTGGCTATTCAGATCTAGTCACTAAACACGGCTAAAGCCATTTTCAAGCAACGTTTCAATTCTGAATGGTGGTCTTACACCAGGGCGATACTAATAGTATCTTCCACTCTGGAACATGCCGCAAATATACTATATATTATTTTAAATGAATTAATTGTGAAATAACACAAATTAATCAAATAAAATTTATTTGCGCATGCCGGGTTCGAACCCGCGACCTCTGGAATGTGAGTCAAGAGTCTTAGCCACTGGACTACGGAGGTCGTCAAAATGTGGTCAGAGAATTCTAAAAGCCAATAATTATAACTATCTTCTTATTTTCTTATATCTTTTATTATAGGATTAATAGGGCGAATAGGGCGAAGGAGCCTGGGAAGACCAAGACTAAGATGGAGCGACAACGTCCTCAAAGACATATCTATCTTGAAGCTTCCAAACTGGAGAGAGCTAGCACAAAACCGAGATGAGTGGAGGAAGACTCTTGAGGAGGCCAAGACCCACCAGGGGTTGTAGGGCCAATAGTGATGATCTTTTATTATATCTTATCACCTTTGTTTCATGCATTTATAATCATATTTACCTGCTTTTCTTTTTTATTTTTTCTCTTCAAATATTTTGTATATTATGTATTATAAATTATAACCCTTATGGAATGTGTGGGATTGCACTATTCTCCCCACTTACCGGAATAAACATTTATTTACATATTTATTTAATATATTCGACGTCAATTGTTGTTTGTACAGTTATCCTAGGAAACGACGAGAAGTTAACGAAAGTTATCATATCAATCCTTATCGATCGACCATGCTAGGACCCCAGATATCAGGTCATCTAAAATGATAAACAAGTGGGTAATCCGGTGGAAAAGGCCAGGGAAGGGGAGGACTAACTGTGTAAAATAAGAATGGAATAGGATAAGAACGTTTGAGGACGAGATGCTTATTTATTTATTCATTTGTTTGTTTACACCTTGATGGCTTTTACATGTAAAGTAAATTGTACAGGAGCATTATAACAAGTATGTAGTATCATAAGTACATAAAATAATAACCAGAGCATGAAAGATATAAGTAGGCCTAACATAAGTAGGTATCAGTATTCGATAAGTAAATTGTTAACAAAGGAGTTCAACCAGCAGATTCGTATTTGGGCTCACGCTACATTAGATTCAATAATTATTGTCACAATATCACACAAAATATGATTCCAAGCATACTCGAAGCATACCGGTATTGCAATGGTGTAAAACATTTTTTAACGATTAATATAAATGTAAGTAATTTTCTTGTAATTAATTTTTTTTTTTTTGCTATCATAAATGTACGCATGTTTGTTATTATTACGAAAAAAAATAAAAGGTACACTATAATTACATATATAAATAAGTAAGTACGTACTGTGAATGTAGTTATAGAACAGTGGGTATTAAATTTGTTACTGTTAACAATCTGAAACATTTAAAGATTTTTACGTAAGTTTGTTGTTATCAGGAAAAAATAAAATAAAAGGTACACAGCAGTTACATATATAAAGAAGTAAGTAGGTACTATGAAAGTAGTTACAGAGCAGTAGGTATTAAATTGGTTACTGTCAACAATCTGGAACATTTAAGAATTTTTGCATCTGCATACATATACGCTTTTTGAAGGAAGCGATGTTTTAATAAAAAAAATATATCATCAGAGCAAGTTTCATTCCCCACACGATGCAATCTCTGAATACAAAAGTTAAACATAAAATTAGTGCGAGAAGCAACTACGTTAAATGGAGCATGAAGTCTGGTGTTGTAATTGTTAGGTACTTGATAGTTTATGTTCACAAGTTCAGGGCTATCCAAATATCCGTTGACAATTTTAAATAATAAAACATCACGTATTTTTCTTCGCTGTGACCGGATGGCTAGGGACCGGAGCATGTAGAAAACATTTGTGGAGGAGATTTAATCCCTCCAATGGGTTGTGAAGCTACGATGTTCGTCGGAGGTTGGCCATCACTAGGACCGAGCTGCTATATGAGCTATATTTTTTTATTAAATCATCTTTATTCATCCTAGACTTACAATTTGTGATATCTTACGCTAGCCTCACTAGGAAAACATGTGTTGAGAGCAGGCACTTTAAAACATGAGCAGTTTAAAACAAAAATAATAACGCAGCATTACATTTAAGATAACATACATTCATTATCGAACCATTGAAAAATTTACTAATAAGTTGGTTTTAATAATTTCTTAGATGGTGGATCTATTTCTTTATTTGGATTTATATTTAATTAACTAGCAGTCCCGGCCACACGTTGCTGTGGCTAACAAAACACAACGCCATTACCCAATCTTTATAAAATCCACACCACCCGCTTGCCAGCTGTTTGCTGCCCGCTGCCTGAATTGAATATTTGAATTTATCGGCTTTTCTCTACCATAATAAGCATGTATTATACATTATAAACTAATTAACTCGCCACTAATTATACAATGCTTGCAATGCAACACTGGATATTTGAAAAGGGAAAATCAAATAAATACTACTTACTCTGGGATATCTATTTTCCAATTTCTTCCGTAGAACGAATTTCAAAAGTGACTATAGTAAGGCCCGCCAGCCGTTTTAAATCGCACAAAAATATGTTTTCTTTGAATTTCTCGGCTTTTCTCTAATATAATTTACATGTTTTATACATATACATATAAACATTCCTCTTCAATCACTCTATCTATTGGTGAAACCCGTATGAAAATCTGTTGCGTAGTTTAAAAGATTAACGCGCACATACATTTTGAGCGACTTCATTTTATACTATGTAATGATGTGATGATGAAGATACATTGTGTTTTGTCTAAAGTACATTGCATAGTTTTGTTGCAAAGTATCTAAAATTTCTTTGGCCAAAAGTTGCTTTAGCAAAGGGTATAAGTAAGAGCTTATTCCCTTTGATTCTACTATCTATCTGAAGCAGTTTGGAAATTTTCAAAAGTTGTTCTGTGTTTGAAGAGTTATTCTATTTTGTTTTTGACATAAAGTTGCCTGATGTTCGAGACACAGATTCTCCTGAAGGTTTCATCCATTTCATAAAGTTGCCTAATATTCGAGACACAGATTCTCCTGAAGATTTCATCCATTCCATAAAGTTGCCCGATGTTCGAGACACAGATTCTCCTGAAGATTTCATCCATTTCATAAAGTTGCCTGATGTTCGAGACACAGATTCTCCTGAAGATTTCATCCATTTCATAAAGTTGCCTGATGTTCGAGACACAGATTCTCCTGAAGATTTCATCGATTTCATAAAGTTGCCTGATGTTCGAGACACAGATTCTCCTGAAGATTTCATCCATTTCATAAAGTTGCCTGATGTTCGAGACACAGATTCTCCTGAAGATTTCATCCATTTCATAAAGTTGCCTGATGTTCGAGACACAGATTCTCCTGAAGATTTCATCCATTTCATAAAGTTGCCTGATGTTCGAGACACAGATTCTCCTGAAGATTTCATCCATTTCATAAAGTTGCCTAATATTCGAGACACAGATTCTCCTGAAGGTTTCATCCATTTCATAAAGTTGCCTAATATTCGAGACACAGATTCTCCTGAAGATTTCATCCATTTCATAAAGTTGCCTGATGTTCGAGACACAGATTCTCCTGAAGATTTCATCCATTTCATAAAGTTGCCTGATGTTCGAGACACAGATTCTCCTGAAGATTTCAACGATTTCATAAAGTTGCCTGATGTTCGAGACACAGATTCTCCTGAAGATTTCATCCATTTCATAAAGTTGCCTAATATTCGAGACACAGATTCTCCTGAAGATTTCATCCATTCCATAAAGTTGCCCGATGTTCGAGACACAGATTCTCCTGAAGATTTCATCCATTTCATAAAGTTTCCTGATGTTCGAGACACAGATTCTCCTGAAGATTTCATCCATTTCATAAAGTTGCCTGATGTTCGAGACACAGATTCTCCTGAAGATTTCATCGATTTCATAAAGTTGCCTGATGTTCGAGACACAGATTCTCCTGAAGATTTCATCCATTTCATTAAAGATTCAATTTGTAAAGGAATTTTTTTCTTGTTCGATTATTATTACGTATGACTGTATGCAAAATAAAGTGGTTAAATTGTGACAAAGGAGATGTACTTCACGCCTGAGGAGAATAGGAACAGGATAGGCTCTGCTAATAGGTTCTAATTCCCTTTGCTCTAAGCCTCTCCACGGAACGACACATAGAAAATGTTATTTTATGGTTCAGATGACAGTTCTCAGTACTTATACAAATAATAATATTCCTTTTCCAAGGGAATTTCGAAACGATTCTATAATAGGTATTCGGGGAAGTTTGCTAATTTTTTTTTATTTATTTATTTATTACTAGCTGGTCCCAGTGCTTTGCTATGCCATTTAATAAAGAAATTGTTTCTTCCTGAGTGTCCTTTCCCATTCGTCCCGTTCCCCTTCCGCCTCCCCTTTTTTTCTCCCGTTCCCACTCCCTCACCTCCACCTTCCCTCTCCCCACTCCAATCCCCCCCCTTCCCCCGTCCCGTGAACCCCTCTCCCGAGTTCCCCTCCCCCCTCCCAGGTTCCCCTCCCCAATTGCTCCCTCCCTCCCGCTTTCCATAGCAATAGCCGCTTCCTCGCGTGCCACCAATAGCAATTTTTTTATTCAAATTTCGTAATGCCAGAGCTCACCGGAAATTTTATAAAAACCTTGTCCTGACAATAACGAACACAAAAAAAAGAATTATCCAATTTGGTGCTGTCGTTTGAAAGTTATGCGCTCAGCAACACATTCAGCGATTCATTTTTATATTATAGATAATAGATACAATTACATATTAGGAAGCTTTGCCTGTCCAACTAGGAAAGTTTCCCGTTCCAGGGCAGACAAATTGACAGGTTTAGTTCATATTATGCATTACATAATTACATAACAAAAAACATAAAAAGTAACCTGGTAGAATATATTATATTCGGATTTACCGAATTAACCTGTAAAATATACTATATTCGGATTTACTGTATATAAGATAAGTAGCTAAGTTAGTTGTATTGAAAAGTGTAAATCAGGTACCTGATAACAAGTTGGATGAATTACAATAAGATTAACAACATAAAGAGATGAAGTTATGTGTTAGGTTATGTGTTTATAAGTGTATAGTACATTTATAAGAGAAACTACATTAAAATTTACAATATTAGATATAATTTATGTATGTAATAATATATACGTTTTTTATATTTATTTACGCGCTGTGAATGGTATTTAAGTTGTGAGAGTCGATTTATGTGTTTGTGTAAAAATTGAGGACCTTGATTTTGTGTTACTATCACTGCTTGCAATATTAAAAATACATGTTACATAGAAAGGAAATGACTCACCGGAAAAGGATAAGAACTTTGTATGCTGGCAATGCTGCTTTCGCTCATCCATCCAATAGGCACAAACAGCAATAGTCGGGAGTTGGTTTATTTTATAGTACATGGCGCAGTTATTTTATAATGGCGGATATACGGCGGAGCGCAATGGTTGTCTCGCGGCGGGAGGTTTATTACAGACTGAGTAAGATTGGCGGGTAGGCGATTGGGATAGGTAGGAAAAGGAACTTGCAACAATAATTAATACCAATTCCAAGCAGTGACAGTATGTATGCGTGCTATGTAGGTATGTGTATGTGTAGGTATGTGTATGGGCGTAACCACGCTGTAACTAACATGTGTAATAAATAATGTGCCAACATGATTATTTGCACTGATTTAAAACATGTTTTCAGTAGTCCAGTGGGTCTTGACTCACAATCCGGAGGCCGCGGGTTCGAACCCGGCTTGCCCAAATAAATTTTATTTGATTAATTTGTGTTATTTCACAATTAATTCATTTAAAATAATATATAGTATATTTGCGGCATGTTCCAGAGTGGAAGATACTATCAGTATCGCCCTGGTGTAAGACCACCATTCAGAATTGAAACGTTGCTTGAAAATGGCTTTAGCCGTGTTTGGTGACCAGATCTGAATAGCCAGGTACTTCCCAACCTTCCTCTTCCCCACCTCCTTCCCCTCCCCACTACCTTCAGCCTCACAACGTACCCCAATTGGGGATGCCATAGTCTCACTGGCTCCAGACGGGAGCAGTTGAGATTCTTGTGCGGTATTCACTGTAAAAAAAATATATTAAATTACACGACAATTTGCCTACCTACATTTTAAAAATTTCATGATATCTATTGAAAATCGTTGGGAAAATGGTAAGCAATATCTTTTGTTCTTAGGGATGTTCCGATCTAAGTTTTGTATAAAATGTCACCCCCTGGGATACTAGGGTATTATGTATCTGCCGACCATGGAAAGGTTAACAATTTAGTATATTATTAGCTTATAGTCATGCTCTACATCTACATAATATATCAAAACATCCCTATCTTATTCTTATTCTTTATCCTTACACCTGCATATTAACAGGATATTTTCTACATTTCCTACAATGAATTTAAGCATGAAACATTATGTGAGAATGGTTTTAGTGGCACGCCTGCCACTAAAACAGCTCCGTTAGCTAGTACGTAGCATATAACTTGTATAAATGTTCATCTCGAACACTCGTCTATCATTTTAAGATCTACAAGATCACATCACTCACTAAAGTCTAAATAACACATTATAAGCTTTATTCCATCAAAACCGTGGTTTCATAAATTCCCCATTTTTCCAAAAAAGAAATTTCCTCACTGTTTCGAATGAGAATCTGACATTGTTGCGTTCCTACTCATCTTTTTAAAATTCACGTTCTTGACTCCCCAGATTGTACCTTCTGTGATCTAGAAGTGAAAAATATGTAATCTGAATATCTTAGATCGCATATTTTTTGTTTGTCCCTCTCTAAACAATATCCGCTCTTCTATCAAGCGTTACCTAATGCTGATTCCAAACTCACGGCGAGAAGTCTCGGCGAGAAGTTCTCGCCGAGACTTCTCGCGAGAACAAGCACTTGTCCACACTCTCATTTTTCTCACTCGTGATCTGTTTCCCATCCGGTATGGACGACATTACAGACGATATTCAAAATGCTGCAGGTTTGGCTCTGTGCGATAAATTGCAACTCTTGTTGATTGTACCACATTTTTAACACAAGGAAACAAAATTTTCGAAACAAAAACAAAAATATAACGCACGTCTACTCTCAACCGCTCACTAAACAACACTGAGACAAAACGTGAGTGTAGTAGTCTTCTCGCTTCTCGCCCGAGAAATCCTTTGAAGCGGCCAAATTTACCGACAGTGATCCGAGAAGAGGCGAGCCCGAGAAAGAGAATGCGAGAAACTCATCACATTCACGCTTCTCGGGTGTTCTCGGGGCTTCTCGCCGTGAGTCTGGAGGGGCTATAAAATTGCCTCCCCTCCATTCAACATCTCATCTCTAAGTCTGAACTCAATGCCAATCTTCATTATATTTTAAAATTTTCCATTTTAAACAAAAATAATATATAGATATAAATTAAACTTTCATTTCTTCATAATTTTAAATGATGGCCTAGAGTCTTGACCAACATTGAAGGGTAAAATTTAATCGAAAAAAAAAATAATTGGAAAAAGAAATATTTGGAAAAAACTGGTTTGTTTTAAAATGTAAACATCTTGTCCCACATGTTATTATTATGCCAAATAGTTTTTGAAGTGGAAAATTCTTTAACACCGTTGTGATCGGCCGAATGAGGTAGTATTATCGGCCTCCAATTTGTGCGAAGCTTCGTAGCCTCCCCACTCTAATATGCCTTAGTTTACTGAAAGTTTCAATTCTACCGCGTGTGAATTGCACACTCTATTTTTTTTTCTTCTTACTATTTTTATGGCTTAGTTATTTGCACTAGTGAATAACAACTCAAAGTAGAATGCGGTTTTGTAATTCAAGCCTCTGTGAAACGAGTCCTTTCATTTGTTCAGCAGTAATTAAGTAGGACGTAGGCACATACCGCCAAAGCCTTATGCAGGAGGGTTTGCTAATTGAGCCTCGATCAGAACTGTTTTAAGCCCTGGTAATATTTGTAGACACAGCCTGTAATGATCAGTATAATCACCACTTTTTAATTCATAATAAGATCACATTTGTAAGTGAAGATTATTAGAAAATGATATAATAATAATGTTTATTCCAGGATGTGGGAAGGATAGTGCAATCCCACATGTCCCAGTTGTGCATATTTACACAACAGATAAAGTAAAAAAAATAAATAGAAAAGAAAAGAAAAATAAAATGAAATAAATGAAAAACATAAGCGATAATAGAAATAAAATAAATAATCAATTATAATGTAGGATGTGGTCTGAAGTGAGCTCGGGCCCAGCGCTCGCACATGAGTGGCGCTTGGTGCTGGAAGGCTGCGATCACCACTGTGTTATCGGAAGCCATTAGCCGCATCCTTGCTCCAGTGATATGATTAATGAAATGGAAGAATGTTCCTACCTATTCTCCGTCCAAAATAAGAACAACCTGTGACCGCGCATGTCTCCACCCCTCCCCCCGTCTGCTGCTTGAATGCGCGTTAACCCATTAGATTCCCATGTTTAAATAAATTAACTAAATTATTTAATTATTATTTTCCACCCACCTGCAATCAAAAGTTTTAACAATTTATTCATTTAAATAATTATTGTAATGGTTCTCCAATAAACGCACTGCATTTTATCAATTTTTGAAAATATGCTCAATGAAATCACCGATTTTTGTATGATGTTTGCGAAATATCATGTTCTCCAGATATATTTTTTTAACAAATAATAATTAATCAATAATAATAATTGTGAGTTGAGGTTTGTGTACAGCCTATAAAAAATAAAACTGATTAACACCAATATTCAGTAATTTTATAGTACAGTACGTAACACCATTGTTTTATAAATATGCATTGTTCATATTGTTGCAATTCGAATATAAGGACATAATTATTAATGTCATACTTTCCTATTTTGTTATTTGCAATTAGTGACAGTGATATCTAATGAATTAGGACTTGGCTGAAACATTGATGTTTGAATAATCGACTACCATAACACGGGCATGTGCCGTAAAATGTAAGCTTGTCGTAAAATCCGCAAAGTGTGTTACCATAAAAAGCAATGAATAAAGAAAAATTAGTAATAATAAATATCCATTTTATCACAGGGTCTGAAAGGGTTAAAATTTCAAGTTACGTGCACACAGCGCGACAGCCGACGAACGACTGATCTATGGGCGGAGTAACACAGCGGTGGTGAAGGGACCGAAGAAGGGGGCGGGGTATGCGCAATACGAACCAAATTTCGTACTCTCCCAAGTTGATCTAAAGGTGGACGGAGAATAGGTAACATTAATATCATTATCTACCAGAATCAGTACCTAAGCGGCAGTGGCGGTAGGTGACTTTTTCTACAAGGGATGCTGAAGTATAAACCTACTTATATCAAATATAAATACCTACAGACTAGCCCACGAACAAGATGCGATTGGCAACGATGGCAACTAGTCAATAATGATAAAATAACATAACTTGAATAGAACTTTTACAGAACTTGAAAATGAACGTTGAAATTTAATGAATTTGTGGCCAACTGGGCTGGCCCTTAGATTATGTATGTACCATTTTTTATTTTTAAAATATATAAAAATGTTGAAATGAATGAAAATAGAATGAAGTGGTAGGTATTTACGTAGATATCTACTTACAAATTTAATCACAAAACTTATTTCAGAGGAAATTTTGGTTTTGATTCAAAGTGCTTTTATAATTACCATGACGATTCACGGTTACGATACCATTATGGCAAAAAAAGACAATAAACATACGTTCCTTATCGCTATAAAGCTGCAGCTCTTTCTTACTCATTAAAAAATGGTGAGACATACAAAGTACGTATGGCTGTTTTCTCCAAAGTACTACATTTTTGCAACGGGAAAATGCCTTTCATTTTCATTATACGTGTGCGCGAGATGTATGATAATGATTGTATGTTTCCTTTGGGGGGGTGCATTGAAGTACCCACCACTGTCCCACCCCGGTATAGGCAACTTATGGTCGCCCCTTCGGAGTTCTCGCAAGAATCTAATTTTTTTGAATAAATGGCTCTACTTTTAATGTAACGAATCTAGACCTTCAATGTCCCCTCATACTGTGTTAGGTGGCGGTATGCGGGCGCGCCTACAGGACTGTACTGTAATGGTCAATCTCTACAATTCTAAAGCCCATGGAGGTGTCAATGCAAAAGCAGTGAGCCTCATGGACAGTCGAACAAGTTGTTAGTAACATCAACAAAAAAATAAAGTAATCAAAATGACAGCAGCCGTCATGAGTAATTAGCTCATGACAGCGGGAGACATGACCATACATAATCCGGCGGGCGGCACCGAGCACTGTACGTTAAAAAGAAGAAAACAAGTAAAATAACATATATACAGATAAGAACCGGTGTCACCGCAACCCATAAATATACAAACCACCCACTAGATTGATAACTTCAGGCTTTTGTTCGAGAAAAATTTGGTCACTATTTCACCATCAAAATGCAATAATTTTTCGAACGATGATGATGATGACGGGGATTTGTGACGTCACACACCATAGACGAAGATAGAGTAAGCAACAACAAAAAAGGCGCGACCATAGACAATATTATTTTCTTTCGGGGCCTACCCAGTACCGCCCAAATTATTAGCCTTAAATATTATTTTAAAAATAAAACTCGTAAGTACATGATAAGAATTTTATTAAAAACATGAAATACCAACAGGAAATACATATTATAATTAAAATATGATTGTGCGTTCCTACAAAACTACTGAATTTAAAAAATTTTCATTTTATAACAGAAAAATGAAAAACTCAGAATTACATGTACATATTTTAAACAAGAATACAATGTAAGCAGGTTATATTTCTGTAGCAAATTGCCACATGAAGACATTGTTTTAAACATAAATTACTTAACGTACCTATTATATCTTTCGTCAGGTCTAAAATAAATTTGCCATATTGCCAAAATATAACCAAGGTCCATGGAGACATTAGTTTACATAAGATGTTTGATGTTTCATTCGGCGCTCAAATATGTATAATATTTATTAATTTGGAGTTTAGTTTAGTTCAGTTCATCATATTTTTCCTGAAATCATTAAAAAATCATTAAAAATAATGTAACAAATGTACATTGAAAATTAAAACTCTTCAAAAGAAAAACAAAAAATATTACTAAAGAAGTTATATTTTATAAAAACTATATTGGTTCACTTATGGAAATTAGTTAAAAAATGGAATTTTTATTTTATTTGTGTACATGTATTTGGTACATGTATGGTATGGTACATGTACACGGTATGGTACATGTACATGTATTGTGTATATGGAAATTAGTTAAAAAATGGAATTTTTATTTTATTTGTGTACATGTACATATCTATGTATGTATGTAGTTACGTTTCCTCCCATGTCATTTAATTTATGATTACTCTCATACTAAACCAAGTTCTAGGATACCTACTTACTTATATAAAGAAACCTACTCAAATGCATTAAATTTGTCTGACGTTATTAAATTTTTGTAAAATGAAAGTAAGTAATAAAAATAATAATTACCTCTGCATCAATCTCAATGACCAATGACTGATAGTATTTCCCTTAACCTCATCTAACCATCTCCAGAAGCAGAAGCGAATGTATTGGGATGTGGATATAAAATGTTATACTTATTGTAAACAAGTAAAGTTTTGTCGGTTCAGATTCCACTGAAAAATAGGAATACATTTATTAAAACTGATAAAAATATAAAAAAATGTTAAAAATAAGAACAGAAAGTGCAAGCGTAGTGATAAATTTGTTGTTCCTATCATCAGGGTTGATGTGTAAAACGGCACAATACCCCCAAAAAAATCTCTTTAATACTTTTTGTCGTGAAAATCTAAAATCATACTTGAATAATAGGTATTTTAGCAAACCTAACTCCTATAAGTAACTTGTGAAAAAAAGCAAATGAAATGCTAATTGTTAAAATCTATTTTATATAATAAAAAAACATAAGCACTATTGTCAAAATCCTGATAGGAAATTGGGGAAGATTAAATTAATGAGATAGGTCGATGCAATATAGAAAACATGTATACCTTTTAAAGATGTAATCGTGATGTTCGACTGCGTCAATTACTTATTAGATTCCGGGTGGATAAATATGTTCTGAAAACGGAAACATGTACAACACCGATTAAAATACAACTTAAATAACATACCTACTTTAGGTACACTGAAATATCAACCAAAGGAAGTTTCCCACCTGTAATTTTGTTCCAATTACGGGTCCTGTTCTTCCATTTTTCATTCGATCGCGAATTCCCAAAATCCATATTCACACTTATTGCCATCTTATTGCGTCGGAAATGTGAATGCATTGTAAATGTCAAACGAAAATAAAACAGAAAAATGCAACAAAAATCCAAGATTCCTATTGGTGGAGGTAGTAGCTGGGGACCATAAACAAATCGAAGGGGACTTATGATATCACCAAAGATTCGGTTCACTTTTTGGATCGGAGTTATACCCGCCTGCCGCAACCTGGCTGCCGGCAGTCCCCGAGACAGTGAAGGAGGCTGATTGTCCGGCCTCTCCACAACCGGCAGCGTCGTCCTTAAGCCAGCTAGCCGGTGGTGCCTAGACGACAGTAAGTGGAAAACATGAAGAAGACCCTAGGGAGAGAAGCGTCGGGTCGCCGGAGGCGGGACGGACAGCTTTCGGATGTCGTTCAGCCTTCTCCCCAGCCTCTTCATGTCACGGGGTGTGGCGCGGCAAACAGGTGCAGCTCCACCAGTTCTAGATGACCGGCCATGGTACGTAGGCGGGGACACGGTCCAGGGTCCAACCCCTTATATGGGGAGAAGGACGGTACAAAAACGAACAACGGAGTTCAGTTCTCATAGTACAGCATAACTGAAAAGAAATGTATATGTATAAGCGTAGAAAACCGCAAAACATAAAAAAAATAAATAAACAAGAGCGTGTGGGAGTCATCGCTAGGCGTTTAATTGCACCAAATAACGAAAAATAAATCATAAGCATGTAAAGTAAAGAAAACATAAAATAAACATGAGCGTTGAATAACGCAGGGCCTGTGTAATCCAGAAAAAAATAAACAAATTTGGGAGGCGGGAATGGGTACCGCCGCCCCGGGAACCTTTATTGGATAACCAACACCTCTGCCATAGGTCACCCCAAGTGGTTCGCTACGTTTGGTGATTTAGCGGGGGTGCCCGGGTTCATGGGGTGAGGTTTGTCTCGGTCTTGGAGGCGGATGACCAGGACATACTGAACCCCAGATTCCTACCCACCCCTTAAACCCTTTTCCTTCCCAGAACTCTCCTCTCCTTCCTTTCCTTAAAAAAAACCCTCCACACAGCATCCTCAAAGATGACATAGGCCCTGAGGGAAATTATTTTCCTCAGGGCCTCCTGTGTGGAACTCATGTAAAAAAAAAAAAAAAAAAAAAAAACATAAAAATGTAAAAGCATAAAAAAACATAAAATATAAATGCAAACAATAAACATAAAAATGAAAAAAATAAATAAATAAAACTGTACATCCTGGGCAGAGTTTGTAAAAGAATAGAAGCAAGAAAAGTCAGTGGTAAGTCAGGAACAAGTACACCTGGTGTCAAAATCTACTAATCAGCGACTCTAAGCTCAGGCCATCTCTCAACCCAGATCCTTGTAAAGTTCCTCAGGCACTCGAAATTCGTCTTGTTCGAAACCAGATCAGTGTTCCACACTGGTCTGATTGGTACGTCCAAACCATCGAGCATTTCCTCTCTTGCGTCCGTCATTATCTCACACTGCCACAGAATGTGCTCCGCCGACTGGTTCGTGCACCCGCAGGCGCAGTTGGGGTGAGGGGACAGGGAGAGGGCATGAAGTCTCCCCCTGAATTCCCCGTGGCCGGATAGAAGCTGGGTGATGTGGTGGTCCAACTTGAGAAAGACCCCTTCCATTCTGACTTTAACTGATGGGAAGAAGGAGAAAGTCCATCTTCCCTTGTTCGTTCTATCCCAACGGACCTGCCACTCCTGGAGCGACAGATCCCTCATTTGACGAAGCAGCCCAGGGAGAGTCCCCGGCCCGCCCGGTGTCAGAACAATGCCTAGGTGAGTGGCCGGGGTTCCTCTGGTTAATTTCTGCTTAGTGAGCACTTCCCTGATTTCCAGATCGATTGGCAAAATGCCAGCCAAAACGGGTAAAGCGTCCGAAGCAACGGTTCTATACGCACCAGAGAGTGCCAGCAAGGGGGTTCGTTGGCCTCGCCTGAGAGCTAAGAGAATCAGCGAATTGTCCAGGCGGTGCTCCCACACAGAGGCGGCATACGAGACTTGCGCCACGTACACGCACCTATATAGTGTTCGCAGAGCCGGATTACGCAATCCCCACTCAGCTGTGGAGAGTCTCCTCAGCTTCAAGAAGAGAGCCTGGGCCTTGCTGGATACTTCTTTGACGTGAGCCAGAAAAGAGGACGATCGATCTAGAGTAACTCCTAAATATTTCACTGTTTCAAAAAAGCGGATGTTAGAATCTCCCATTCTGATGGTAGGATTTCTTGCTCTACTGAGAGAGCCCTTCATCAGGAGGCCCTTGGTCTTGTGGGGAGCGAAGGTCATCTTGTTTCTTTCACCCCAGTCCAGGAACATCTGCAAACCTTCACTGCCTTTACTCTCCACTTCCTTTCTGCTGTCCCCAGCGACCAGATACAACTTATCAGAATTATGGGGGGGTGCAGACAAACGTTCACCGTTTGTTGTTATTTAGTGTGTAAGAAAAGGCTGCAGTTTTAACTGTTTAAGAACAAAGGCAAAACCATCAGCGCATTAACATTTACGTTTTTGAATTTTTGGAATTCACTCACACTTTAATATTATCCTTGTAACTATTTTCCATACTTTCAAAATTATCGTCACAGTCTATGGAGATGTCACGATGCGGTGTGTGGGACAGATGCAAGAAAATGATGACTTTTTTTCTATTGAAGGAAACAGACCTGCGTACATTGTGAATCTCATCTTTTGAAAGAGCTGCAGCATTATAACCAAAGAAATTGAAATATAAGTAGATGTGCTATCTGCTGGGATTACTAGGTGGGACTGCGCTTCCGGGTGTCGCCGATATTGTTTACGAATTAACAAATAAACTAAATGAACGAATAATTAACGAATAAACCAAACGAACGTTAAACTAAATGAACGAATTCTTTCCGTATTAAAACTATATTGTTAACCAATACTAATGCACACCTTCAAAAAATCAACAAAATGAACAAATTCTTTTTGTATGCAAACTACCCTAATTAGGTCGTAGTCCGCCGACAGTTGCGCCGACACCATAGCATATCTCTTTTGTATTTGAATATTTTTTATTATAACGTATGTTTATTGCCTTTTTTGTCGTCACTATACCGTAACCGTTAATCGTCATGGTAATTACAAAAGCACACAAAATAATATAAAAATAGAAAAAAACTTTTTTGGCGGCGAGGTCTATTGTTAAAAATCGAGAATTAGTAGTCAAAAAGCCGCTAAGCTGGCTGAAATTTGTGACCTTTATGAACTGAAAGATGGCTTTTCCAATTAGTGTGGAAAAGTTCTGCCATTAAATTCTGCTACACTCAACCATTGAAATGAAATTCATAAGATTAGTCAGTGCGGCTGGAAAAAACACTTACCTACCGATGTAAAAAAAGGATGTAAATCCGTTATTCAGCGGTTTCTTTTCGACAGCTTCCATGGTCGGTACTTCCCGGCTCCTTTCCTTTCCCAATACCTCCAGCCTCACAACAAAGTCCAATTAGTGATGTCAATTTTTTACTTAAAAATAATTTTAATTAGCTCCACACAAGAGGCGCTGAGAAAAATAGGACCTATATCGTCTTAGGGGTTGCTATTATCGGAAAGGAAAAAGAGAAGTTTTGGGTAAGAGAAGGGTATATTCTCCAACTGCGTTTCATGGCTTTTCGTCGAAAGAAATAGGCCTTCCTCAATCAGTTACTATCAATTCGGCCTGCCACGCAGTAGGTGGGCAGACACATCCGCTGGCAAACCCGATAACCCTTACCAAGTCACCAAGCGTAGCGAACCACTTAGGGTGTCCAATGGCAGGGGTGTTTTTTTATGTAACTTTTTTTCACATTAATCATTGTCCTAACCTTGTTTGATGTGATTTTTTTTTTAACAAAACGAATTTTGGAGTGTAAAGCATGTGACTTGAAACTCGATGAAATGAAAAAGATATTAAAAAGAGACATAACACATAAATCTTTATGATTTATGGAGTACTTCGTAGCCTCCCCACTCTTGTCTACTTTAGTTTTCTAAAGGTTTCACTTCAAGCGCGTGTGAACTATACAATTGTATTTTTTTATTTGTTATTTTTTTATTTGCACTCTTCATAAAAGAGCTATTTAGAGTCGCTGTTCTGGTTTGTGGTGGATCTGTTTTGTTCTTATTCTGTTTATTTCTGTTTTGTTTTTGTCATGAAACCTAGGAAAATATCTCTTTATCTAAAAACGTAAACATCTGTTTAGCAGTTCGCAACCATGAAAATTACCAGTTTTATTTTATTTAAAATCTTCGTAGGCATATCTAATGCAATATATTCCATAGTGGGTTCGTTAGGGAATGTTAGGGAACTCGACTTGATGGTAGTTTGTGCCAATACTGCAGCATTGTTACACAGTCCATGGAAAGACAAGGGTTCACTCGTGACGAATATGGTGAGCCTGCCGTACCATTTCGCAGCCTCAAATTACAATCATTATTACAATGGCAAAAAAAAATCACACGCTTCATGCTTTGGGAGATGGGTATGGGTACCGCCAACCAAGGAACCATTTATTGGATAACCAACACTCCTGCCATAGGTCACACCAAGTGGTTCGCTAGGTCTGGTATCTAAGCAGTGGTGTCAGGGATCACGGGATGAGAACTATCTAGGTCTTGGCGGCCACTGGGTTTTCCCAACTACTGCGTAGCGGGCCGGATCGGGAGAGATGGTTGTGGAAGATTTAACCTAAGCCTCTCCAACCGTATTCTCTCGACCCATCACCCCTCTTACCTTTTTCCTTCCCCGAACTTTCTCTTCGTTCTTCCCCTTAAAAGACCCTCCAGATAGAATCTTCCAAAGATGACAGGCTTTGAGGGTCATTTTTCCCTCGGGGCAAAAAAAGGTACCGCGCGTCTTGATCGCCGACAAAATATCCTTCGACATAATATCCCAAGGACAAAATGTATCTCCACTACACTGAATTCTTTTTTTGTTAGCTATTTTTGGGTTAGGTTAGGTTTTAGTGGACCTTTGTTGGAGATTTTTTTTTTGTTGGGTATAGGTCGGGGAATCAAGACGCGCGGAACCCTAAAAAAAGACTTTCGTGAAAGAGGTGCGAAATCTATGAACCAATCGAAGAGTTAAGCTTTTAATTAATAACTGACTAATCTGCATGCAGTATCCCTTTAATGGGGTAGGCAGAGGGGATAGACCGCCACACCACTCTGTCTTGGTTTCACTCACCTTCATACGCACTTTGATGTGATCCAATTGTTGGATTCACTTGATCATTTCACGTCTTCGACTTTTTCTATCATTAACTTTCGCGTCATATATTATTCTTAAGCGTCAATTACATTGAGCGAGTTTACAAGCTACTATCTACTAAGTTTAAAAGCGGGTAAATCGGCGAGTGAGATTGTCATGATGACGCACTAAACTGTCCACTCGCTCAGTAGCGTAGGAAACTGAGCTTGCAGGTCGTTGCTAGCGCCAGTAGCGAGAATAAAGACGCCTGCGTGAACTAATTCTGTCACAAGCATAAATAAACCAATCACGAGTAAGCTTGTGGCGAGTAAAGTTGACGACCTTTCAACTTTTTTCGTGGATAGTCAATAATCTGCTAGTTAGCAAGGAACGCGATGACACTGAGCGAGTTTACAAACAGATAGTGAATTATCTGTTACTAACAGATAGTGAATTAGCTGTTAGCTCAGTGTCATCGACAGATAGTGAATTTCCCAGATAGTAGCTTGTAAACTCGCTCAGTGTCATCGACGCTTTACACTCCTTTTTCCATTAATCCGCTCCACATACCCAAACTTTTCTTGTTCACTATCTACAATTCTTTTACGAGAATACTGCAATTGGAAGGCGGGTATGGTGGGTACCGCCGCGCGCCACCCAGAACCATTATTGGATAATCAACACCTCTGCCATGGGGTTCAGGCACCCCAAGTGGTTCGCTACGTTGGTGACTTAGCAGGGGTGCCCGAGATCATGGGATGAGGTTTGTCCGGGTATCGGCGGCGGATGCGTCTGCCCACCAGCTGCATGGCAGGCCGGATCGGGAGAGAATGGTTGAGGGAGTCCTTATGACTTCTCCAGCCATACTAAAAAAAAAGTAATGAGTCTCAACTGCTTGCAATCTGGATCCAGTGAGACTATGGCATCCTCAGTTTGGGCAATTTGAGAAGGAGATGTGCAAGAGGAAAGTAGGAAAAGTGTGAAAGTACCCTACCATTCAAATCTGGACACCAATCAGGTCTAAAGCCATTTCAAGCAACGCAACAGCAATTCATAATGGTGGTCTTACACCAGGGTGATACTAAGAGTATCTTCAACTCATGCCGCAAATGCAATATATATTATTTTAATTCGATAAATTGTGAAATAATAAATATTAGAGTATTAAAATTTAGTTTTTGAAGTAAAACTTCTTTACGCACGCTCGACTTGGGGGGTAAGCTGGTGAATGCGTTACGAAAAGTGGTGATGTGTTACGAAAAGTGTGATGTTACGAAAAGTGTGATGCGAACGATAATCGATGCGAACGGTGATCGATGGCGAGGCGAACGGTCGGGCCTTTACGCACGCTTGACTTGGGGAGTGATAAGGATAAGGATTAGGATGGTCACCCCAAGGTCGTAGGTCACCCCAAGGTCGCAGGTCACTCCAAGGTCGTAGGTCAGTCCAAGTTCGTAGGTCACCCCAACGTCGTAGGTCATCCCAAGGTCGTAGGTCACCCCAAGGTCGTAGGTCATCCCACGGTCGTAGGACACCCCAGGGTCATATGTCACGTCAATGTCAATGTCAATGTCAATGTCAATGTCAATGTCATGGTCAATGTCAATGTTAAAGTCAATGTCAATGTCAATGTCATGGTCAATGTCAATGTTAAAGTCAATGTCGATTTTAATATCAATGTCATGTGTTCTCTTATAAGTTAGTGATGTTTTACTTCAGTCGTGTGGTCTAAAGCACATTCGTTTTTTTTTAATTTTATTTGAACCCGCGACCTTCAGAATGCTAGTACTTGCCTTACCACTCGATCACGGAGTTCGTCGATTTGTGAAGCTTTGCATTGTTTCTTTTGTAACACAATATGTTCAGAAATAAATACTCTTCCGCATGCATAGTATGGGTTGGTAATCGAGGGTTCCAGTCATCAATCAATCGGGAGTCGGGATATTTTAAACCCCCTCAGTGTAAACACCCTAACACTCTGAACACAACCGAGTTTAGTCACAAACTTGAGCTTTCAGGAAATGTTCCAACAGGCTTTTTATCTCCTTTAAATGCCTTTAGGGTTGAAATAAAGCACATTAATATATACAAAATAAAGTTTTTTATTTACAGAAAGAGAACAAAAAATACAGTTACATTAAATATTATGACATAGATAAATTAATGGTCCAGTTGAATCTCCTCAGTTTGAAAAATCAATATTCGAATGCTCACCATAAACCAAACATTATTAGCATTATAAAATATAACAGGTGTTATATTTTATAGCAAAATGCTATAAAATAACACCGGGAGTAATCGTCTGGTGCATTAATATGACATTTTGAAATATCCTACCGGTGACCCAAATAACATCAACAGTTATTCTAATTCACTGCAAGTTTTTCTGCATTATATTTGATTTTGTGGTGTTTATGAGTAATCTGAGTATTGTACTAGCTCAGTGTTCCGCAAAGGTGACCCGACAATTCGTCCTGCGACAATTCATCCGGTGACAGTTCATCCTGCGACAGTTCATCCGGCCGACAGTTCATCCTGCCGACAGTTCATCCTGCCGACAGTTCATCCCGCCGACAATTCATCCGGCGACAATTCATCCTGCCTGATCATTTAGAAGATTTTTATTAAGTAAGTATGCAAAGAGGACATACGGCCGTACAACCAAAATCGATATACTTATATCTGAAGGCATCTTGAGTGGAAATCCGCTGAAAAAATATTTTTACTAAATAGGTTAGGCTAGGTTAGGTTAGGTTGTACGGCCGTATATCCTCTTTGCATACTTACTTAAAGAAAAAATCTTCTAAATGATCAGGCAGGATGAATTGTCGGCGGGATGAACTGTCGGCAAGATGAACTATCGGCAGGATGAACTGTCGGCCGGATGAACTGTCGCAGGATGAGCTGTCGCCGGATGAATTGTCGCAGGATGAACTATCATGGAACCTCCGCAAAGCATGTGCCGCGGAACAATGGTGTACCGTGGGCATTAGTTGGTGTGCCGCACCACAAGCAAGTTAAAAAATGACACCTAGACTTTTTTAGAGACCCAGGATTCAGATTTTGCTAATCTGTTTAAAAATTAAAATGAGGAATGGGTAGCAAAACTTGCATATCTCGTATTGCTCATTTAAATGAGTTCAAAAAAAAATGCAAGGCAGGAATTCTAATATTTTAACGTCATCGGACAAGATTGAAAGCTTTCGCGCTAAGTTGGTGTTGTGGATCAGCCACGATACCAATGGTAGTGATAAAATGTTCCCAAATGTAATGGCTGCCGATTCAGAAAAAATGAACAATATTATCGTAAGTGTGACCTACAACCTATCGACATGGACTGAGTACGAAATCCATTATCAGATAGCATTTCCCTTGAATAATTACCGATAAATGAGCAGAAAGAATTCATGGAGCAAAAAACTGATGCGACATTAAAACTAAAAATTTTCGAAACAGAGCAAGCACATTTTTGGCTGCATATATATATATTTTTTTTTTAAAGACAGACAAACATTCCCAGGTTACGAATAACCCAACAATGTTTTAAAATCTCCTACTACCACCACAGAGAGCCGAAAATTTTGCTTGTGTTGTGATGGAGGACTTAGCCAGCTGAGGAATCGAACACGGGACGCCCGGGTGGAACCCAAACGCGATGCCCACTCAACCACTGACCAGTCAAATATAAAAATGAGTATCCACTGCTTTCAAAGCTTGCTGTTGCAATTCTCTTACCATTTACCACGACCTACTTATGCAAATTGGGGTTTTAACTCCGATTAAGGCCCCGCTCTCCGCACAAAGAATTTCATTTCGGACCATTCGTGAAATTTACTTTTAACGCATTCGACAGGAGGTGTATCTGCAGCGCGCGGGTATTATTAAAATTAGTGTTTGAAATTTACAATAGGAGATAAAGCGCGCGCATTATTATTACAAAAGGTCTGGTTTTGAACTTGGCTAATAATTCTCGACAAGTATCATTTCAAATATTCGTTCCCAGAGAAGTTGATAATATTTGTAGCCTGAGGACAATTTTACGAAGAGATGAGAGAAACATTATCAACGATTGATTTTGATCTCCTGTGCTCAGTTAAGCAGGCTGACATTCTTAAGCAGGGCAATCGATTTTCGATCAAAAAACCCGAAGTTACCGCGATCATTCCCGAACATAAATTAAAAAGTGTCGAATTATAGTATTTAGCCATTTTCGTGGATCGCTGGATTTCGACTTTTCCCTATAACGTGAGGATATTTCCGCTGAGATTCCTTATTTGTTAATATTTAGATTTAACTGGTGGGACATAATATACATGCATCTAAAAATTTTATTTGATAAATATATTTTTAATGTGCTGTTTTGTGCACAGGTGACTTTGAAAACATGCAAAATCATGAAACATTGAAAAATCCCTCTTGGGCTCTTAAACATAATATTTTCATATAATATTGATTTTAAAAATATATAAATAATAAACAAACATCGGTTTTTTTCTTTGGTGTACCTCTGAAATTTCTTGATTTGGTAGGTGTACCTTGAACACAAAAAGTTTGCGGAACACTGTACTAGATAAAGGGTACACTTTTATATACAAATTCAAACTTAATTCAAATTTTGATTTATCGGAGATACATGATACATGATCAAAAATTCTGAGATAATTGAATTGAAAATTTCAATTCTGGTAAAGAAATCGAAGCATCTGTGCGGTGTTTTCTGTATTCAAATTGTGTACTGTTCGTTTAGAGATAATGATAGTTTTTTGAACATTTAATAACGTTTTCACTATTTCTACATTTTAACACAAAATCCTTCTTTTTGACGTGTCATAGTCTAAAACTACGAGTGACATAACCTTTCATCTTTCGTTATTTTTCATTCTGTAAAATATACGTTCATATTAACGAACGGCTACTTCGTATTATCTATTATTGTTCTATTTCAAGGCTTTTCCAAAACACTATTTCAATAATAACTGTCTTAAAAAATATATAATTGAATAAAATATAAATGAACACCTCAACACGGGTCCCGTGATGAGGTGTTCGCCAAAGACTATAATATATTTTTTAAATCATTAACAGCACACACATCATAATTCTGTATTTCTTTATTGTCTTCATTAAAACACCTTACAAAATTATTCATCCTAATAATATAATGAATGCACAACAATACTAACCTAAAAAACACGTGAACATCACAGAACTGGTTCTCCTAGTTAAGGTGTTTTAAAAACAAAATGATATTTAAATGAGTTTCGGTTTTTGTGTAGGTATATATTATTAAATCATTTACTGTGTACACACATCATAAATCTGCATATTGTCTTTATTAAAATAATACCTTATAAATTCTCTAACCTAATGAATGCACAACAATACTAACTCAAAAAACATGTGAACACCTCAGAACAGGTTTTCCTAGTGAGGTGTTCATAAAAATAACACCTTAACACAAATGAACAACTTAACACAAATGAACAACTTAACACAGAAATATGCTTTTTAAATAATTTACAGTGCCCACGTATCATAATTCTGAATATCTTTAAAGACTTTCTTAAAATACCATAAAATGCTTTATCGTAATAATATAACGAATGCACAACAATACTACCTACAAAAACACGTGAGCACAAACCTAGTTCTCCTAGTAAGATGTTGCTTACAAAAACACTTACTACATTTTTTAAATCATTTATAGTACACACACATTATTCTGAATTTCTTTATTGTCTTTATTAAAATATTTTATAAAATTCTTTAATCTAATGAATGCACAACAATACTACCTAAAAAAATACGTGAACACCTCAGTACAGGTTATTCTAGTAAGGTGTTCACGAAAACAACACTTCAGCACAAATGAACACCTCAATATAGGATCCCCTGATGAGGTGCTGCCCAAATATTATAATATATTTTTTAAATCATTTACAGTATCCACATATCATAATTCTGCCTTTCATTATTGTCTTGTATGTAAACTTATTTTATCTACAATATAATGAACATACAATACTACCTACATAAACACGTGAACACATCTGAACAGGTTTTCGTAGTAGCAATATGATATTTAAATGAGTTTCAGTGTATATCATTCATATTCTAACTTATTTTTATTATTACTTAAAAATTTATCTCTCCAAAATTTCTTTCAAATTACCTTTTATGATTTAAGTATTTCTGCTTCAGCATTTGTGTGTTGTGGTCAGAAGATCAGAGATCAGAGATCAGCTCGACTGTCATGTTTTCGTTACATTTCTTGTTACAATAGGTAGGTACGTACATACACATAATAATATAGATTAGAAGATAAGGGTATCTTTTACATAGTTCATTTTTTGTTGGAATTTTTGTTGTAGTTTTTGGTTTGTTTGAAATGAAATCAAAACACAAACCAAAAACTACAACAAAAATTCCAACAAATAATGAACTATGTAAAAGATACCCTTATCTTCTAATCTATATTATTATGTGTATGTATGTACCTACCTATTACTTTTAAATTAGAAAGGTAACCAAGCAGCTGATAATCTTATGTTTTAATTGGATATTTTATTTTATTCTTTTATTTATTTATTTATATCTATATATTACATTTTACACCATATTATTAACATTTTTACATATGTAATGTATTTTTGAAAAACATTTTAACATATTAATATTAAATTTCATTATGTTGGGTGTAAGGTAGGTTTGAGAAGGTGAAACTGTTGGTTGGTAATATTGTATGTTTCGTGAACACCTCACTAGGAGAACCTGTGCTGAGGTGTTAACGTGTTTATGATTAAGTGTGACAAGTACAAGTATTTATGTGTTGTAGTAGAAAGTTAGTTTTTTTCTTTTTTTTACATTTTAATGGTAATTGTACATTATTTAGAAGGAAAAAAATAAGGTATATATATATAATATATGTACAAATGAATAGTTGGTAATTTCTTGAAAGACATTCTATCTCTTCTCTTTTTTATTCATATTTATACAAAATATGTATGTAGGCTTATAAAATGCTATGTAAACACCAGTTATAAGTATATATATATATACCTATGATTTTATTATTATTTTAATAACTATGCTAGCAAACAACAGTAATAATCCGGTATTAATTGTTTATTTTATTTTACTTTATCGTTTCTGTTCTCTTTCTAGTTATCATTATACAAGATGTGTACGTAAGACTTATAATATGAAATGCAAACTATTATGTTTTAATCATTTGCTTTTAAGTACATATGTATTTATAACTTTTATTTATTATTATTATCATTTCAACAACTATGCTAAACAACCCATGGCTGTTTTATGTTTTAATTGGTTATTTAATTTTTATTTTATTCTTTCTCTTCTATTTTTTTTTCTTTTTTTCTACATCACATGTATGTAGGACTATAATATGCAAAGCATACATAAGTTACCTAAATGTTTTAATCCTCTTAATTCCTCTTGAGTTACCTATATGTTACCTATATTTACCTATTTACTTTTTCTTTTTTAAATTAATATTATTTTCTATGCTAAACAAATAACAGTTACCATGTTTTAAACTTTTTTAAACTTTTATTTAATATTCTTTCTCTTCTTTTTATTTCATCAATTTTCTTTCTTTTTTTGTACAAATCATTTTCCACATGTTCATACCTCGAATATTTTGACTGCCCTAAAACGGGAATACTCCTAGTTGGGCAGTCAACATTTTCTAGTAAATTGTGTATATAAATGTATAAGCTTGTGCTAAATAAAGAAATAAATAAAAAAATAAAAAAAATAACAAAATACAATTATTGTTTAAATGCTGAAACGGATTTCGGCATTTCAAATAGGTACCAAAAAGGTTGTACTTATTATTTGATTTGAAAAAGGGTACCTTTGTAATTTCTGTTAAACGCCCCAACCTAATTGATATGGATAACAACAATTTTTCAACAAACTTTTGTTTATTAAAAAATAATTGTAATTTTTTTTTTATATTTTCAAAAAATTATATTGTTTGAATTAAAAAATAATTGTAATTTTTTTTTTTTCAAAAAATTATATTGTTTTAATTTGTTTGAATGTAGGTATAAATCACGTAACACAACTATTTATATTATATATATAGATATAAGATGATAACGAAGCAAAACCCTTTTGGTGTTTAGTCTAATTTAAATTCAGAATACCATTATTATGAAAATAGTCTTGGTCTGACGTACTTTGGTTTTTTTGTATTTTACCATGAGCTCTGGACATTTTATTTAAATTTTTAACGGTAGAAACCGCCTCTGCACTGAATTGCTGTTTTAATTTTGACCTGTGTGGTTGACGCTGGCTTGCATCCCGAGGTTGGTCGCATGTTCGATAAAAAGATCGAGAAGCGTTCCGACACGAGAGTACTTCAGTTTGATCCAGGCGGCAAGAGGAACGGTCGTGTGACACATGTAACTCCAGACAGAAACTCGGCGGGCGGAAGATTTCACGGAAGACTTCATCATCTAGCCATCCACGTATAGTTACTTTATTTTATTGGTTTATCTCATTTAATTATTTCACACTATTTATCGTTTAGTAGTATTAGGGCATTTAATAAACGACTGGCGCCTTTCATCCTTTAACGTAGAAGCAATTATGATTTAATATGACTGTCATCTTGGAGCAGTCACCGCACCCTGATGATTATTTAAATATTGTAGAGTCTTTATAATTTGTCAATCCCTCCAATTATTATTAAAATTATCTTACCTAAAATAGCCTTTAATTTCATTTAGTATTGCTTACCAAATTCACATGCTTTTACCTTCCCTGAGCTATGCTATCCTACATTTCAAGTTGTAACATAATTATAATCTCAATTACACACTGACAGTTAAGATATTTTAGTGAATCATACATCACCATACAATAAAGTTAGCAACCACAATTAATTACGTTATATTTTGGCACCCTCCGTGGTAATACCTGTATATCTGGCACCCTTAGTGACATTTGTGGTTATATTTTGGCGACCCAACGTGGTTTTGAACTATTTATCATATATTGTTTCGTTTTTTAATTATATTATCTTGTGGGTACACATTTTTTTTTGGATGTTGAATTCTATGAAATCATCTGCGTTTCTGGCTGGATTTACATGTAAGTCATTTTGAACATTTTTATATTAATTTATTATTGCAAAAATTCTTTTGTGTCTGCCTGGATCACACTAATTTTTATTTTAAACAATTCCCTTTTGTGACTATTATTGTAGCCTTGAATCTTTAATCAATGCACAAATATTTGTTCACTTCTCGCAGATTAATTATGACAAACTTTGCAACCTTTAATGTCTATTTTAATCTTCATTGTTCTTTGACTTTGAACTGTCTATTTTATCATATTCCTTGTTTTTTAATGCAATGTATGAAATACAAAATCGTCTAATTATTTTCTGATTTCCTTTCAGAATCTGTAGGTACATATAACCTTTCTTTTGTTACAATGTAGCAATCATGGCTTCCCGAAATCACATGGCGTTAATGTGGGATTATAGGGTATTATGCCGAGTAAACTTTAAATTGGACCACAATTTATTAATAATCAAATTATGTAAGTTAATAATTATTTAAAAAATTTCTTTCTTGTTTTAATTAATTCGGTTTCAGAATGAATTTTTTTTCAGATCGTTAAGCTTCATTTTCGAATTATTGATGTTCTTTAAATTTATTAGGAAATTCCTTGCAACTAAATTTTAATATTTCAATTATGAATAGGTACCTTGGTGATTCTGCGCTTCACACTTTTACTGGGATATTCTGAGTTTCTTCATCATTTCATATAGTTTATCTTATTTTGAGCATTTATATCCTGTTGATTTAGTGTTTTGACAAAAAAAAAATTTCATGCAACCCAAGTGAATTTTTGTCACGAACAAGGCTATCTTTGTCAGCCTTTGGTTTGTTTTTTTTCCTTTAACCATGTTTCAAACATTTTATTCTTTGAATAACTTTTTCATAAATATGTTTTAGTTTGTGCCAGTATTCTCGAATTATAGCGGTAGGAATCATTTGAGACGTCAAGTTTCCACACGATGTACTGGGGTTTGCTGTGACCAGTTCTTCGCAACTAGCGGGTTTAATTTTTTTTTTTTATTTATTATTGGGAGATATAATTTTATTGACAGATTTTGACTTTTGGAAAGTTTTTAAATCATTAATTCTTTTGTTATCTTCTAATGGTAATTTTTTTTTTTTAATTATTAGATCCGTTTTTTTGCAGTTGATAGTTCTTTCAATTTGATGAGCTGACATGAGGCTCGATGTATTAGCTCATTCCTTTTGACGAGTTCTATCGTTTCGCTAATGGGGATTTAAATTTTTTGTTAAATTGCTGTTTTAACTGTTCTTTATTGTGGGTTGATAAGCTTTACTTATGTTCTGATTTCAGACTATGTGTACAGTATTCTGTGGCATCGTTATATACTAAACATTATCAGGGTAGATTCGTTCATTTTTGTTAGCATCGGATGACATTTCTGATAGGTGTGACGATTGAAAAGTGGCTCGTTTTTAATCGTAATCACAGACGGTTGGTTTGATCTTTCAATTATTTAGTTTTTTCGTTCTGTTGGATTTTACATATTGGGTCATTTTCTTAAATTTAAATCTTAGATCTTTTGATATTTAATTTTGTTCTCAGGATTCCTACTAAAATTTGCATACGTTTTGATTTCATCGGAAATATACATATTCACGGAACGGGAGATTAAGTTACGGTTCATTCTAGCATTGTTAATACATCCTTTTAGGGTTTTACATGCGATAACATAATGTTAGTTCGTGCTGTGTTTTTTTTCTTTTAATTACTGATTTTAATATAATTTTTGGCATTTTCTAGAAAAAATTTTCTCATAGTGACATCTGTGGTCAGTTAGTAGTACTTTCTTGCATTGAGTTCTTTCAAGATCAATTTGGAGGACAATATTAAAAAAAAGGCAAATTAATCGTGTTTCGTAAATTATCACAAATTCTTACATATATTTTGCCTATGTGAAAGATATTTTCAGTAACGTCTTGGTTAATTTCGATATTATTGGTGTTTGATTGACCTTCCTACTTACTTTAATTTTTAATTCTTTCCAAAAATGATTGTGACGTCACATTTCTTCAAGGCAGATTGGAATTATTACAGAGGTTATTCAGCTTACATTTTTTTTATTATTTCAAAATAACAAAAAGTCAACTGATTTACGTTGGCGGTCCAGAATATTACGACAGTTTACAATAGTGTAATGAGGGCTAATAAAATGGAGAAAATTCATCACGCAACGATTGCAAAATCAGTAGTTTAAACAACAGACAAAATTGGTTGAGGGTGTTGGTGACCAAAATTTCTCAAATATGTGTCTTATTAAAGGGTACGTATAACACGACAGAAAAATATCACTTTAAAACTTGAAAATAATGCTAAACGGTAGAAGAATTTCATAAATGGAAGTAGGTAATGTAAAAACTGTGATAATTTTTTTTGTTGTATGGGTAGTAAAAAAGTAGCATAAAACCAGTAAACCTTCAACGACTATTATGCCATTGTAGGTTCAAACGGATCGAAAGCCTATTGGTCCCTCAGCCATGAAAAATCAAAGAAAAGATCAACTGATTTACCATGCCGGTTCAAAACTTTGTTGGCAAGACTGAAATGAGGGCTAATAAAATGAAGAAAATTCAAAAATCAAGCGACCATTGCAAAACTAGTACAACAGTGGGTACATATAGTTTAAACAATAGATACAAATGGTTGGAGAGGTCAGGGAACCAACTTTCTCAAATGTATGTCTTAATAAAGTGTATAATACAACAGAAAACCTTCGCTTTAAAACTATAAAATAATAGGTACTAAACGATAGAATGTGTAGGCAAGTTATAAACGCAGGCAAATTACTCGTATGTATAAACTCCCGCAATGTCGTCAGCAAATGATTATTGTTCTCTCGCATATAGGTGATAAGAAAAGTGGCACAAAAACAGTAAATCCTCAGCGACTATTATGCCTTTATATGTACAAAAGGGACCGAGAGTTTACCGGTTTCTAATCTACCCGAGATTCATTAAAGATTGTCTATTAAGGCAATATCGTCATGAGGGCGAATAAAATGGAGAAAATCATTACGCAACGATTAAAAACTAGTAAAGTGTAACCTCAAATATTGAAACCCCGCTACGTAAATCGTGATAGAGGTCACAACCCGCAAAACACTATAAGCCCAAGAAAAAATACTCCCGTAGCAGCACACGGCAAAATCTACCCCAAATATCCATGGAAGTAGGAAAGCGGTTGTGGATATTCCAAATCATATGAAATTGGAAAATTTACTTTTACAGAGTTACCAAAAACAGTGAGTTTTCTTAGGCTAGCTTTAGTGATTAAATTTATGTATATTTTGGGTAAATAAACGTCACAGTAAGATAGAAATAGAAAATTTTACCCTACATAGAAAATTTGAAAATTTACTTTTATATACCAAAAACAGTGAGTTTTCTTAGGCTAGTTTTAGTGTGTAAAAACGAAAAATGGATAACCAAAAGCTAACTGATTTACCACGCCCGCGCCGATCTAAAAACTGTCGATAGTTGACAATACTGTAATGAGGGCTAATAAAATGGAGAAAATTCATCAATCTACCGTTGTAAAACTAGTACAACAGTATAAATAGTTTAAACAATAGATACAAATGGTTGAAAAGGTCAGGGAACAAAATTTCTCAAATGTATGTCTTAATAAAATGTACAACACAACAGGAAACCATCGCTTTAAAACTTGAAAATAATACTAAATGGTAGAATATGTTGGCAAGTTATTATTGTAGGCAACGTACTCGTAATGCCGCAATGTCATCAGCAAACGATTATTTTTACCTCGCATAAAGGTGGCAAATTACTTATAATTACAAAAAAAAAATACAGTCGAATTAAGAACCTCCTCCTTTTCGAAGTCGTTTAAAAAGGGGCCGAAAGATTACCTGTATCTAGAAATACATTAAAAGATTGTCTATTAAACACCGGCCGAGCCGGTTTCTAACCCACCGGAAATCCATTAAAAGATTTTCCATTAAACAGTTGACAATACCGTAATGAGGGCGAATAAAATGGAAAAAAATTCATTACGCAACGATTAACAAACTAGTATAAAACCATCCATACGTTCAAGTTAAACAATAGATGCAAAGTGCTGAGGAGATTAATGCCCAAACGAATGTTTGTTCTTGGGGAAAAGACATTCCCCTCAAAACCTTTCAGAAAAAATATAAAATCATGAATATAAATCAATAAATAAATAAATAAATAACATCTCTACAGTGGCGAGTAGAAGGCGTCCCGGTGCAGACAGTACCTGATTATCCCTAAGGCAGAGTCGGCTAGGGGCCCCGCGGCCCGAGAAAAAATGATTTATTTCAATTAGTGAGCAACGAAGTTTCGGAAAAAGTCAGCTTTCAAGAAGTTTTAATTTTTTTTATTAGGCACATTTACAGGTTAATAACATTAGGTACACGCATTAAAGAAAACAACAAATTATTATAATTAGGTTATAAGCCAATAAATAAGTAATGTTCACATCATGCACAAATAATAAATAAAACATCTATATTTAAAACAAATATGTTATCGAAGGAAGCAAATACTTTGTGGTGTGACATCAGTTGTTATAATAAGCCCTGATGAAGTTCGAGATGAGCGAAACCTGGTTGGCTGTTAAATATCAATTCTGATAAAAAGTGGTGCTTTACAAAGTGTGTTTTTTAATTTTATAAAACAAATATGTTATAATATGTAACATAGTTGCATTTTATTTTTCTTTCCTTCTATTTGTTGCAACATTACTTAGTATCTGAAGTGATTGATGGTGCCGTGTGTGGTTTATATTGGCATTTGTTTTGTTTTATTTCTAATTATTGGTTAAAATATAAATGTTATAGAAGCTTCAGTATGCACTACATATCTGCTTGCTAAAATTCTTCGGGAAAGGTTGTCTGGAAGAGATCACTTTAGTGATAAGACGGCTCATTGTAATGTTTTTTTCTTTATAATACATATTTTTGTTTCTATGTAATTGTCCTTTTATGTTCAATAAAGGGTAATTGTATTTTATCGTATTGTATTAGATTTTTTTAATGAATAGGGTGATGGCATACCTTTCGTAGTGTAGTAAAAGAACAGATTAATTATGAATAAAATATAATTTTGGAAGTTAGAAAAGGGTAAAGAGCAGTGGCGGACTAAGCCCGTCAGAAGCTCGGGGCGGCAAAGTTGAAAGACCCCCCCCCCCTCTCTTAGAGAGATGCGTTTTTTTTAAAGAGCACACATTTGACGTTCATATATGAACGCGAATATGAACTTCGAATGGATGTTTTGTTTGGTTTTGTTTGTTCTATCTGTTATTTTGTTTCGGAATTTTAGGTCATCATTTTTTTTTCCTTTCGATAGGAAATTTTTCAATACATTTGCTAGCGATGCGAATGATTACGACCGTAACATGTTATATAACCTCTGCGTTAGTCTCGGGTTCTATGTTCTTCAAACCTCTGAGTTCTCGGACGCGATTATTTTTTGTAAATGAATCGTTTCGCGGAAATGGATTTAGGTTTTCCGTTTCCTTTTCAATCGCAAGAAGACAGAGAACCTACTGATACAAATGAGCTTCTTGTAGTGGTGGGAGGCCCGTTGTCCTTATCTTTACGGCAAAAATTGAGACGTTTTGGAGTTGTTGTGACAGTTACTTTATGTTTAGGAAGTTTCCGGTTTTTCCAGCTCTTTGTGAGGATTTATATGGAATGGTTGTTCAAGTGATATTTGTTCAACGGTTTTATTCAACAGTAAGACGTTTTGGGTATTTTATACACCGTGTACGTTATTCTTGGAATTTATTTTCAGGACATTGTAAGTTCTGGGTTTTTTCCGTTTTTTCCATCTCTTTCGAGGATTTATATGGATGAGTTGGGCTAAATGTTGTTCAACAGTCGTTGGTTCTATTTTTTTCTGATAATTGTTTTAGTTTAAAGTTATTGGTGATACATTTTTTTTCTGCTTTTGAATATATACCATTTGGTATGTTTGGGTACAACAATATGACGTCATGAAAAGGTTACGTTCAATCGGGAGATTATCAGAACAATGTTTATGTTTCATGTTTTTCGTGTTCACCTTCTTAAGCATTTCTCCTGTATTAGGGTATTTTCCTGTATTGCTTGACAAGCTCATTTATTTAAAAATGTTAAAATAATTTTTCTTCTTCATTCAGAAAGAAAATATTCCTTGATTAATGAATTTAATCATTTTATTTTATACCTTGGGTATTAAATTAACATTTTTTTTTAAACAATATATTTTCATTGGATATTAAATTTCAATTTCTAATGATTGACAGTTTTCAATTTATTTTGATATCAATAAAATTTTGGCAATTATAAAATTTTGAATTAAATTTTAATTTGGCTTAAGTATATTAGCATAATCTCGGGAGTTGCAATAAAAGGATTTTGTTAATTCTGTTTTGATATTCATTCTTTGAAAAAAGGTTTCGCGTACCTGGGTTTTTATTTTAAAATCCTGCCTTGATTTAATATCATATTATCTAATTCTTTCTGGTCAAATACATTTTAACTTTTGTAGGTTTATACACCTTGAATATTAACATTAATTTGATGTTTCGTGGCTTAAGGTCAATTGCTTGCTTGCATTTCACATTTGTTGAGGTCAAATGTTTTATAGGTTTTCTTTTAAAGGTAACCTTTTCTGATTTGTTTCTTTAATGGGACTCTATTATTTTCTTTATTATGAATTAGCAATGTTTTATCTTGAGTATTTCATTTTCTTGCGGATAAACCATAAAGCTAGGCAGTTTTTAGCTGTAGAGAACTTCAAAGAAGATTGGACGCGTCACACAGCTCTTCAACAATCACATAAGTGCGATAGAAATTCGCAGAAGTAATATTTTTTTCATACGATGTAGCTTTTCGCCAAAGGAATACACCATGTCATCTTCGCACATCACTGAGGATTACACCAAGCCATTTTCGCATTCAGTAAGGAGTTCACCATGCCTTCTTCGCATATCACAAAGGATTACACCAAGCTATTTTCGCACAACAGTAAGGAGTACACCTCGCCAATTCAAAACATACATTTACGACAAGTGCGGTAGAAATACGCAGAAGTATCAAGTAAATGTAATATATTATTTATCTGGACTGCTACATGCTGTACGCTGCTTTGGATCTGTGTCTTTGACATGATCGTGGGGGACCTACTTCCACTCATCACTTCCTCTTTGGACTTAGTGTAGTTTCTCTACTGTTACCAGGAGAACATGCTCATCGATTGTTGAGAACTACCATAATGTTTTCTCTTGGATTGGCTACTTGGTCTTGGCACCTTCACTCCACATCTACACGTCGCTTGGGGTTTTGGCTACTGATGTCCTTCTCAATCTCGGCATTTTGCATCATCTGATTTTCTTCAAGATGCTTCAAGATTTTTCAGAAGCCTTATGAAAATTTCCAGGGAAATTTCTTTTGGCTGAGGGGGTAATGTAGCAGTTGCGTGACATGCACATCCCTATGATGCGACCACGTGACCTTTGCCGGCCGATGGGTTTCGGGCGAAATTAACTGAATTTCGTTTTAGTTTGATTCTGGGAGCGAGCTGAGCAGACTTGCCGACGCACGACGACGGGGGAAAACTGGACCATGGAAGTTTCACGTTGATTTGGTACTCATAATGTAGTTTCTTTTCTAATTAATTGGTTTCAAATTAGTATGGTTTATCAATTCATTTAGTTATTAAAGTTTTCCGATTTTCTAAAAATAGGATGGCGCTCAATTTCCATTTGACCGATTAGCTTCTCTACAATATTTAATATGTTACATTAACCATAGTTTACGTAACCTTGGCTCTTCGAGCGAAGGCACGCCTTGCAAATGTTAACTAAATTTAATAACTCTAGTTTGTTTTGTATCAATAAATCATGTCTTACAAAGAAGAGTTTCATTATGTCTCATATGCTCTGGATTTTATTACCTACACATTTTACACATGCAACCATCATGATAGCAGAACTAACACATTTTACACAATATTGCATTAATATATTTACATTCTTCTTTCAATATCGTTACAATGCTAGGAAGAAATAGACCATTATCATAAGACAATAAATAGCAGCTGACACTCACTTAGATAAACTACAAACCCGGAAAATAAAGTCATTCAACTAGCGTTGAATGCGAAGATCAACACTCAATAAATACGCAAACATTCTTCTGATAAATGAGAATTATTACACAATCGGAAAAACTCTATCATATGTCCATGATGCCGACCTAGCCGGACATGAAAATCCAACCATAAGCCCTCTCATATATAAGAGAATGAAATTACTGATAGGGTCGAGTATCAATTTAGTGGGCTCAGAAACAAAATACAAGTATCTCGGTACGATAGTTTATTTTACAAGTTACACAGAATATCAGTTAATGTTTTTTTACAGTCTCACATGACCCTTCTGAAATAAAACTCCTATCTGTCAAAAAAAAGAAAAATCAAAACAAAACAATTTAATTCGAATTCTGGTGCGTTTAAAAAAAAATGGATTTGTGTAACCACCGTACGAAAGTACCTAGACTACACTGGGTAGCTCTCTAGGTAGGCTGATTTCCTTTGCGTTTATTTTTTTAGTGACGGGGTTTTGGGTCACTCTTCATGCTCGTATCAATCCACCCGGTCTTCTTGAGTCAAAACCTCGTTATCTTGATCCTCCACCCGGACTTCTTGGATTGTTGGTACCCTTTTTAATTCATCTGCGTGGATTTTAGTGGGTTTACCTCTCTTGTCTACCCAGTATATATTACCTCTTCCACTTTTCATGAGGATTTTGTGAGGTTCACTCCATTTAGGTGCAAACCCTGCGAAATTTCCTTCTGGAGACCCAGATAATTGGTGTTCCTTTACTAACACCTCTTCTCCTTGTTGGTATCTAAGTAAGGCTTCCACCGCTGGGACGTACCTCTCTTGGTACGCTGCTTGATTCCTTCTTATTTCCTCATCTGCTGGTTCTCGCTGATGGGGTAAAACGATTGCCTCGTTCGCGTTTTCTGGGAAAGCTTGCCACTCTCCTGGTCGCGGTATATCGTATCCCAGTAGTGCTTGACTGGGTGATACGCCTGTCGCTTCGTTCTTTCTGTTGCGGGTCGTCATTATTACTCCCGGCAGTTTCTCATCCCATTTGTTGTGAGGTGAATCTCTGAGGAGAATTCTCAAGCCTTTTTTGATTTCCTGGTTTCTCCTTTCCGTGGGGTTTGAGCGTGGGTGGTATATAGCTGTTGTCCAATGATTACATTGCCATCTTTCTATTGCGGCTAACCATTGGCGGTGGATGAACTGTCTCCCGTTATCCGTGAGAATGCGTTTCGGGTAGCCGTACCTTGGAAATACTTCAGTGTCTAACTGGTGGATTATGGTCTTTGCTATACTAGACTTAATCGGAAATGCTTCTACCCATCTTGTGAATAAGTCTGTTACTACAAGAATAAATTTGTTTCCATGCAGGGTTCTTGGGTACGGTCCCATGATGTCGGCGGCGACCACTTCAAATGGTCTATTTGGTTTTGTGCCTCCTTGAGGAGCCGCGGGTCTATTTGGGCCACGTTTTGATGTGGCACATGTCATGCACTGGCGTACCAGTCTGCGGATCTCTTCGTTCATTCCTGGCCAGAAGTAATGTGCTGATATTGCTCTCGTTGTTTCTGCTGCTCCCGGGTGGTTTGCGGTGTCCGAATTGTGGTATTCTTCCAGAACTCTTGGAATTGTGCTTCGAGGGAAGAACAGCCGGTCCATCTTTCCTTCATCTCTTTTCCAAAGTATTCCTTGGTGGACGTTATACCTTGTGTAGTGATTTATATCGATGGCATTGTTTAGGATTTCTCTGTCGTTTAGAGTGTTCCATCGATCTATTCTTTTCCGTGTTTCCCGATCTGTCGGTTGTCCTGATTTTACCGCGCTTGCTAGGGTTTGTTGCTCTTTCGTTCTTTGTCTCGTTTAGCCATGTTAGAGCTCGGTTGTCGGTGATGAGCTTAAAGTGTCTCCCTTCTAGGTAAGGCCGGTATTTCTTAATAGCCCATATTGCTGCGAATGCTTCCTGTTCATTGCTATGGTACCTTTCTTCAGCTGGTGAGAACCGGGTGCTCGAGTATGATATCACATCTCGTGAACCATCTTCATTTTTATGGAAGAGTACTGCTGCGGCTCCTAATTTACTTGCGTCCGTTTGTAGCACAAATTCCCTACTAAAATCGGGTCTCTTGAGTTCCAGCGGCCCCGCCATTGCATTTTTTATTTGCTGCATGGCTTCTTCGGCTTCTCCGGTCCATTGGAATTTTATCTTATTTCTGGTAAGATTTGTTAAGGGTGCTGACATTTCGGCAAAGTTTGGTATGTATTCCCTCAACCAGTTGCACACTCCTAGAAAACTGCGAAGTTCTTTTCTTGTTTGAGGTGATGGTGTATTTTTAATGGCTTCTTCGTGTGGCCTCTGGGGAGTGTTGCCCGTGGCACTGACTGTGTGTCCCAAGTATGTGATTTCATCTGTGGCGATGATACATTTTTCTGGAGAGCATTTTAAACCAAACTCTGCCAATCGTTCTAGGATGAGGCGGAGGTGTCGTAAGTGGTCTTTTAAGTTTTCGGAATATACGACGATATCATCCAGATAGGCCATGGCAAATTTTCTAAGGAACCCGGCTAATACTTGCTGGCTCATGGTTCTTTGAAATGTCTTGGGTGCACCTTTTAACCCGAATGGCATTACTCGAAACTGTAACTGCCCCCATCTGGTGTGGTAAAGGCAGTCTTTTCTCTGTCTTCTGGTGCCATCGGCACTTGCCAGTACCCGCTTTTAAGATCCAGTACTGTGAATACCTTGGCTGTGCTCAGGTCTTTAAGTGTTTCGTGGATGATTGGCAGTGGGGAGGGTTCAGTTATTGTTGCTTGATTCAACTTTCTGTAGTCTATGCAGAATCGTCGCCCTTCTTTTCCCTTTTTGGCCACCATTGCCACCATTACTACTGGGAAACTGTATGGGGATCTGCTGGATTCTACTACTCCATCCGCTAGCATCCCTTCCAGTTGTTTGTATAAATCCTTTTTCTTCTCGTCCGAAAGGCGATGTGGTGGAACGCAGATTGGTCTGTTGGTGTTCAGGTGGATTCTATGCGGTGGTACTTTCGCTGTGCCTGTCAATGGGGAAAATACTTCACTATATTCGGATAATAGATCCATGAATCCTTTTTTTCTCCTGTTCTGGGACTCGATCTAATAATGGCCTGTGGACATCGTTACTATTTTGACCTTGGCGAACGGGCACAAAGTGGGTGGATGTCCTGATTGAGCTTCCGAAATTTAAACAGTTTCGCATGAAGTCTATTGAAGCTTCCTCTTTGGATAGCCAATCGCGTCCTAAGATGATTTCCTCCCTTAGGTTCTCTCCCGCGAGGAAGTTCCATTCCCGTGTTGTATTCTGGATGTCGAATTTTATCGATATCATACCCTTTATTCGCATAACGTTTCTTTTGTTCGCCAACTTGAGGCATGGAATCGAGGATTGTTGTAATTTGGTACTTTGGGCGATGCCCATTCTTATTATAGAGTGTGAAGATGCAGAGTCTACCAATGCCTGATAGGTTTGCCCCTCTATGGTGACTCTCACCCTTGGAAGGAAGGAACCTGCTATTGCCGTGTAGCACTCTGCGATTTGTTTCGGTTTCTTCCTTCTTTGCCCGGGTTGCCGTTTTAGTAACGAGCTCCCGGGCTGTACCGGTTTCCCGAGTTTCTATCTCTTCTATTTTGTTGAGCTGGGGATCGCTGGGCCGGGGGATGGCGGTATGGCAATTGGCGATTCGGCGAACGGCGTGGCGGTGAATGACGCTGAGGTGAACTGCGCTGAGGTGAACGGTGACGCGGAGAATATTGTTGAGCTGACCGGCGAGGAGATAAATTGCTTCTTGTTTGGCGTTGGCCTAGGATCTCATATCTGCCTTTAGAATTTTCAAACCTCATGGCCTGGTTCATCCACTCTTCCATGGTGGTGGCATATATGTGTATGTACTGGGGTAACATTTGGCTATTACAAAACGCAGGCACGAATACATCTAACTTCGATTGTTTGGTTCTGAAACAGTCTTTTAGAAAACTAAATCCATTTTCCTCAAGTCCTTCAGTAATCATGCATTCCTTTCTCTTCCTCCTTTCCTCAAAAGTCTCTACCAGGAGAAGAAGATGAACCTACCTACGTGAGGAAATAATGGAACAATATTATCGCCCAAGTTTACCCTACCTACTTGGGCGGTTGAATTTTGTTCGTGACATGGGTCACAGCTCTCTCGTGGATAATATTGCAAATATCGCAAGATTTCGTCTTTTTTATCGTAAAAAAACTGTCGTTCGTAGAAGCCTGGTGTTGTGTCAGTGCTAAAAGCCAGGATCGATCCTGCATCACCGTAGTACGCCGTCAAAAGGTAAGAGACTTCCTTTCATTTCCTATTTCCTTACGATTGAATTTCAAAACACAATTATTTGGTATTTACTCAAAACAAAAAAGGGATTTACAGTCATCTTTTCGGGTCTCGGTATCGGCCGTGACACCGATATGTTTTTTCGGATGGAGTCGTGCAAACATTCTTTGTTTATTAGCAATAAACTCTGCCAAGGATTCCGTGTTCTCTTGTGTTTTATGGTAGATCTGGTTTTGAAGTCGGAGTTCCACTTCTGGTCCCTCGTATTCCCGAAGGAAAAATCTTTTAAAAATCGACCATTCTGGGTGTTTATAAGTATTCGCCCAGTCCTTCGCTTTGTCCCGGAGCTGGGCCGTTGCCACCCTCGTTTTGTTTTCCTCGTAGGTGTTAGCTATTTGGAAATACTCTTCGCACCGTTCCAGGAAAAGTCGTGGAAATTCTTCCAGTCTCCCAGAAAATATTGCCTCCAGGCGAGGCTCCCTTTGACACACGGCTATGTTAGCGAGTTTTGTTGTTAACATTTCAAGGATTCGTGTCGCCTGTGTGTCTGTCGTGAAGGTTTCTCCATTTGGTACATCCACTGAGGATTGAGCTTGAGGACTGTTATCCTTATTCTCCACTGTGGTAGCGTTGCCCGCTGTTTTGCTACGTGTTTGTGGCATTTTCAGTGTTTTGAGCCCACTTTTGTTCGGTTTGTTGCCTCTCTTGTCTTTGAATTTATTCGTTAAAACTTATTGATCTGACAAACACGTTGGGCGCCAATTAATAGGGTCGAGTATCAATTTAGTGGGCTCAGAAACAAAATACAAGTATCTCGGTACGATAGTTTATTTTACAAGTTACACAGAATATCAGTTAATGTTTTTTTAAAGTCTCACATGATCCTTCTGAAAAAAAACTCCTATCTGTCAAAAAAAAGAAAAATCAAAACAAAACAATTTAATTCGAATTCTGGTGCGTTTAAAAAAAATGGATTTGTGTAACCACCGTACGAAAGTACCTAGACTACACTGGGTAGCTCTCTAGGTAGGCTGATTTCCTTTGCGTTTATTTTTTTAGTGACGGGGTTTTGGGTCACTCTTCATGCTCGTATCATTACCAAATTCAAAAGACCTAAAGTAATCCTCCGCAAGAAGTGGACAATTAAGTAGATAATTAAAAAAAATATAATTCCTGTCTCAAGTCGAAATATAGTTTTAAGTTTCATTTAACATTACCATAATTTAACATTACCATTTAACATTACCATTACCACGTGTTTAATAAGTCCTTAAGTACAGGTGACTTCCCAGAACCACTTAAGTCTGCAGTAGTCACCCCAATCATTAAAAAACCGCAGCTTGATGCCGACAATTTGGGTAACTACCGACCTGTGTCAAATCTGCCTTTCTTAGCGAAACTACTTGAAAAAATTGTTGCTTCCCAAATAACTTCCCACTTAAACGTGAACAAATTATTTACTGATCATCAATCCGCATATCGCAAGTTCCACTCAACAGAAACCGGATTACTTCGTGTCCTGTCAGACATAACTCTTGCCATAGAATCAGGTAAGTTAGCCCTTCTTTCGCTTTTAGATATGAGCGCCGCATTTGACACCATTGACCACAACTTCCTTATTAAGAGACTAGAAGTAACATTTGGTTTACAGTCTAACATAAAAAAATGGCTAAAATCTTATCTATGCAATCGCTCTCAAGCGGTAAAAGTTGGAAACAAACAGTCCAACTTCACGAAACTCTCTTCAGGGGTACCTCAGGGATCCGTTTTGGGTCCACTTCTTTTCATTCTTTTTACAAATGATGTCGCAAAAATTATCGAGTCATTTGGTCTCTTATCTCACTGTTATGCTGACGATCAGCAAGTATACTTTTACTGCACACCAGATGAGATCAACGGTCTTAAAATTCACACAACTGATTGTCTAGAAGCGATCAGTCTTTGGATGTCCTCGAACAAACTTAAGTTGAATCCCACAAAGACCGAGTTTCTCTGGGCAGCCACGAAAAGACGCCAACATTTAATAGACTACTCACCAATTTCTATCTCCGGCAGCGACGTAATTGCAAAAACAACCGTCAAACTTCTAGGTGTTTATCTGGATTCAGACCTTTCGCTAAAAAGTCAGGTAAATAGGACCGTCAGTACTGGTTTCTTCTATCTAAGACAACTTAAATCAGTTCGTAGGAACCTCTCAACAGAGGCAACTAAGCTTCTTGTGAACTCATACATAGTATCACGTCTTGATTACTGTAATGGCATTTATGCAAGACTTCCTAAATGCCAAACTGATAAACTACAATCAGTGTTCAACGCCGCAGCACGGCTTATTACTGGGGTACCCAATTTTTCGCACATTTCGGAACACCTTCGAAATCTTCACTGGCTGAAGTGTCCTGAACGGATCCAATACAAGTTATGCTGGATGGTGTTTAAAGCTCTCAACGAAATGGCTCCACCCTATATCTCTCAACTGTGCATTCCGGAAAATATTGGTCTAAGACATTCAACTCTTAGATCAGCGACATCATCTGCAATCGGAAGGTTGAAAGAACCTAAGCGAAATCCGAACACTAACTTTGGTGATCGTGCTTTCGAAGTATCCGGCCCTGAGGCTTGGAATAAACTTCCTATGGAATTAAGATGTATAACCAGTCCAACAGAATTTAGATCCAAACTTAAAACTCACCTATTTAAACACTCATTTCCATAAATTCGCTATTTCATTCAAACATTGCTATCCAATCTGTTGTTGAGCGATGAATTATCTTATTGCAGTTGAGATCGACGATTAAATTCATTCATTCATTTAAGATACCTATGCTTTCCTTTAAAAACTGTTAACCCATTACAATCATTTTCACAACCGTGTTATAAAATTGTAATATTATGTACGAACTTCCTTCTTCTTCTGGCGCTAACAATATTAATATTAAAATACGGTATAAAATAATTTGTAAAATGTGTAGAATAAAATATCTATGTATGTATACATGTATATATAATATCCTCAAACTGCTTCGACTCTCTTTCTCTGTCTGTACCTATATCGGTAGAGTTTTGTTGATCACTTGGTAATATTAGATACCTGGCAAAACTAAAAATATTTATTGTTGTATGTAAATACCTATTTTAATTGTAAATCTCTAATTTTAAGTCACGGTTGCAAATATTTGTATGTCACCAGTTTTAAGTCAGTAGTAATAAGTCTTAGTTGTAAGTCACTAGCTACATATAAGTCTTAAATGTAGGTTCCTAGTTATAAGTTTGAATCCTAGTTGTAAGCCTATCGTATTCATTTTATTTTATTGTATGCTTATTATATGTACAGCGCCCTTGAGATGATTTTTCATGAAAACGGCGCTTTATAAATCAGCCAAATATTATTATTATTATTATAAAAAAAATCCATCCACGTAATGTTTCAATAGAAAATTCTTTTGGAAATATGCTAGATTCAGTAGGCTCATGGTTTAGGAACTCCGTCAATAAATAATGTCTAAGTCAAGTGCAAGTCCAAGTTCAGAAGGCACTCAAGTTCGGTTTGACTCATATACTACTCTTCTTATTCTGCTCGCCCTGACTGCCTCTCTCGGGACCTTCACCCTGAAATTGGATTTAACTTTCTACCCCTCGACTCCCGTTTTTCCTTCTGTGAATACCCCGACCATATCAGCACACGGCAAAATTATACTCCAAACACCATGGAAATGGGAAGTAATAACTTAAGGAGATTTGAAATCATAACAGCTTGTCCTTAATTGAGGTTTGTTAAAGAGAGTAGAACCAGAAATAACTACAAAAGTGATGGAAGACATTCCGAATCACTACAGTGTGTACATAGTGTAGCAATGGAAAATACCCACCGCAGCGAAGTAAAACAGCAGTGAAATACAAAGCAGTGGAAAATACCCACCATTTTAGGAGATATTTAAATCACAACAGCACATCCTAAAAAGTAAACTCAAATATTGCAACCCCGCTACGTAAATCGTGGCGGAGGTCACAACTGTCACAACACGCAAAATACTACAAGCCCAATAAAAAAAGACAGGTCATCCTTCAAGCTCGACAACCATAGCAGCACACGGCAAATTCCACTCCAAACACCATGAAAATAGGAAATACTTATAACTTTGGGAGATTTTAAATCATAACAGAATATCCTCATTTGAGATCCGTTAAAGACGGCAGAAACAGGAATAATTATAAGGTGATTGTGGACATTTCAAATCACTACAGTATGACGATGGAACTTTAAGTAAACAGAAGTGAGAAATACCTAAAACTTAAGGCGATATTAAAATCATAAGAGCATATCCTTAATAAAGGTTCATCAAAGATAATAGAAGAAGAAATAATTTATTATGCGGAGTTGGTGGATATTCTGAATCAATCCGATTGAGCGTTGAAAAAATATTTATAGAAAATTTAGAAATTTACACCAAAACAAAGTTTTCTTAGGCGACTTTGGTGATAAACAATTCTGTTGGTTTGGTACAATTAATCGTTGGAAAGGTTTTCATCGAGAACCTGGAAATTTGCTTTTACGTAGGTACCAAAAACGGTAAGTTTTCTTAGGCTAGCTTTAGTGAATAAAATTTTCGTGTATTTGGTGTAAATAAACGTTTGTAAGATATTCAAATTTTGAAATTTAATTTTATATCCCAAAAACAGTAACATTTCTTCGGTTAGTTTTGGTGTGTAAAATTTAAAAATGAATAGCCAAAAATTTACTGATTTTACAAGCTGGTGTAAAAATTTTTGACAGCTAACAATGATGTAACTGAGTTAATTGTTTCACAATCGGAAAAATTCTACGCCGGCCTAGCCGGACATGAAAATCCAGGAATTAAATTCCCCAACCATATCAGCACACGGCAAATTCTACTCCAAACACCAGAGAAGTGGGAAATACCCACGATTTTAGGGGATATTTATATCACAACAGCATATCAGACTAACCCCAAACAGTGGCGGCTCGTGACTTTTGGTTGTGCTAGGGTGCTAATATTAAAAAAATGGCATCATGGATGTTGTCGTATGCGAAAAATATTTTTTTTTTTTTTTTCAAAAATCGGTGTTTTGTATGAAGATTTTTCAGGAAATCGGTGCGGCGCACCACCAAACTGAAACTAACCTGAAATTTTTCATACAAAAAACTGATTTTCAAAAAAAAAAAAAAAAATTTTTTTTCGGCTACAACAACATCAATAATGCCATTTTTTTAATATCAGCACTCTAGCACACCAAAAAGTCACGAGCCGCCACTGACCCCAAATATTGCAACCCCGCTACGTAAATCGTGGCGGAGGTCACAACTATCACAACACGCAAAATACTACAAGCCCAATAAAAAAAGACAGGTCATCCTTCAAGCTCGACAACCATAGCAGTACACGGCAAATTCCACTCCAAACACCATGGAAGTAGGAAATACTTATAACTTTGGGAGATTTTAAATCATAACAGAATATCCTCATTTGAGGTCCGTTAAAGACGGCAGAAACAGGAATAATTATAAAGTGATTGTGGACATTTAAAATCACTACAGTATGACGATGGAACTTTAAGTAAACAGAAGTGAGAAATACCTATAACTTAAGGCGATATTAAAATCATAAGAGCATATCCTTAATAAAGGTTCATCAAAGATAATAGAAGAAGAAATAATTTATTATGCAGACTTGGTGGATATTCTGAATCAATTCGATTGAGCGTTGAAAAAATATTTATAGAAAATTTATAAATTTACTTAAATACCAAAACAAAGTTTTCTTAGGTGATTTTGGTGATAAACAATTCGGTTGGTTTGGTACAATTAATCGTTGGAAAGGTTTTCATCGAGAATCTGGAAATTTGCTTTTACGTAGGTACCAAAAACGGTAAGTTTTCTTAGGCTAGCTTTAGTGAATAAAATTTTCGTGTATTTGGTGTAAATAAACGTTAGTAAGATATTCAAATTTTGAAATTTAATTTTATATCCCAAAAAGAGTAAGATTTCTTCGGTTAGTTTTGGTGTGTAAAATTTAAAAATGAATAGCAAAAAATTTACTGTTTTTACAGGCCGGTCTAAAAATTTTTGACAGCTGACAATGCTGTAACTGAGTTAATTGTTTCACAATCGGAAAAATTCTACGCCGGCCTAGCCGGACATGAAAATCCAGGAATTAAATTCCCCAACCATATCAGCACACGGCAAATTCTACTCCAAACACAGAGAAGTGCGAAATACCCACGATTTTAGGGGATATTTATATCACAACAGCATATCAGACTAACCCCAAATATTGACAACCCCGCTACGTAAATCGTGACGGAGGTCACAACCCGCAAAATGCTATAAGACCAAGAAAAAAGACAGGTTCTTCTGAAAGTACGACCCCTATAGCAGCACACGGCAAATTCCACTCCAAACACCATTTAAGTGGGAAATACTTTTAACATTAGTTGATTTTTAAATCATAACATGTCCTCATTTAAGTTTCGTTGAAGACGGTAGAAACAGGAATAATTATAATGTGATTGTGGACATTCCAATCACTACAGTACGAGTATATTGATGGAACGTTAAATACAATATACAAGTGGGAAATGCATATAACTTATATCATAACAGCATATCCTCGATGAAGGTCCGTTAAAGATGGTAGAAGTAGAAATAATTATAAAGTGGAGTTGGACATTCCGAATCAACTCAATTGAGCGTTGAAAAAATATTAATAGAAAATTTAGATATTTACTTATACCAAAACAAAAAGTTTTCTTAGGCAACTTTGGTAATAAAAATTTCTGTTGGTTTTGGTCCTATTATCGTTGGAAAGGTTTTCGTAGAGAATCTGGAAATTTACTTTTACGTAGGTACCATAAACGGTAAGTTTTCTTAGGTTAGTTTTAGTGAATAAAAATGAAAAATTAATAATCAAAAGCTAATTGATTTACCACGCTGCACTATGTGGCCAAATGGCAGATATTAGGGGCAGCCAATCGTGACAAAAAAAGTCACAGATAATAACTTTTTAAGTACCTAAATATTCTACGTACGAGAACGTCATTGCTAGCCGCAAAGATCTCGCGCTCGTGCTCGGGAGTTTCGTAAACGTCATCATTGCTGTGTAAAAAATGAGGATCGAAACAGTGCTGTCAGTTTGTTGAAATGACTTTTGTGACTTTTGTGATGTATTGTCTTTCAGAGCACCGGGCCAATGAGGCCCCTTTCTCTTTCATCGTGTGTTTGGTATGGTTGTAGAAAATGGTATTTAGTGTTTGTTAATTAATTTTTGGGGAGGATGAGAAGGGCAGGGAGGGGGTGGGGGTGGTAAGAGAGATGGGGGGGGGTAGAAAGAGAGATGGAGGGGGGAGGGGGGAGGGCAAGAAGGCTTGGGGGGGCGGTGGCATATCAAGGGGAGTAGTAGACTGAGGGGTGAGACTTGAGCTTGAAGGGGGTGTTTTTGAGGGATCGTTTTACTAGATTGGGAAGGAACTGCTTGGTATTTTGGAATGAGAACGAGGGGGGGGGGGGGGTTACTTTAGACGGACTCGTTTGCGCGATGGTTTGACGAAGCCCCAGACCATTTCCTCGGGGCCTGGGTAGTCGGAAGTTGGTTGGGTGGGCTCTTGGGTATCGCTGGAGCGCGAAGATGTGAAGTGATATCGTTGTCCTTTGGTTGGGGGATTGGGGGGAGGGTAAGAAACCCTAAGCCGATAGTGGACCAATCGGTTTGGGGGGCAGTTTGAGGGGCGATATAAGGGTCAACGGGTTGGGGGGCGGTGAGGGGTCGATCGGGTTGAGGGGCGGTAGGAGAGCAGACGGTTTGGGGGGCAGTAGTGGGGCGGATATCTTGAGGGGTGGTAAGGGGGTGGTCGATTTGAGGGGTGACAGGGGGGTCATCGGTTGGGCGGTTGGTTTGGGGGGCAGTTAGGGGGAGGTTGGGGGGGGTTGTTTGGGTGGGGGTTTGAGATGAGGAGGGGGAGGGGGAGGTTGTTTGGGCGGGGGTTAGAGATGCGGAGGGGGGGGGGGGTTATTGGGGAGGAGTATCCTGAGTCGGGTTGGGGTGAGTTGCAGGGGGAGTTGGGAGGGGAACCATGAACTCTGCGGAAGGCCAGGGTGCAGACATGATCTATCTCTTCAGGGGACATGTTGTTGGGGTCGGGGTGATTTTCAAAGAAGGACTGAATCTCGAGGGTAAGGCGTTGGTATTCATCGGAGGTTTGGAGAAGGGGGGAGGACATGATGGTATAGAATGGGGGGAAACACGAGGATAACTGAGGGCACGAATGTTCGAAGCACTGATAACTGAGGGCACGAATGTTTAAAGCACTGATGTTCAAAGCACTGAGTTGACTGAAGTTGGTATGATGTAGCGCGAACAAGCACGGTAGACTGGGGTGATTTTTGGTTCCTTTACTGGGAAAGGCACTTTGAGTTCACTGGGGTGTGGTTTTCACGAACTGGCGCGGTACAAGCGACGGTGTCAGACCGGGAAGTCTGCTGGTGCTGGTTGGAGTGAAATTGAACGTTTTCGATTGTTGGAGTGAAATTGTTGGAGTGAAATTGGGTTTGTTGGAATGGTTACGAACTGAAGGTCTTCGAACTATTTACCCAAACGTGGATATTGCTCTTCGAATGTGTGTGTGTGTGTGTGTACTCCCGCCTGTAACTGTTCTGGAGAACGATCATTTTCTTGTTTGCGACGAGTTAAAAATTATTTACGCACAACAATGACAGAACAAAGGTTAAATGATCTTGCTTTGCTTAACATAGAAGCAGATTTTTTAAGGAAATTGAATTGTGAAGATTTAATTAATGATTTTGCTACGCTTAAGTGCAGGCGAGTTTTGTAACACATTGTGAAACACTTATTATATATTGTATGAGAATAAACCTGTAGTTAAATAAATAAAACGTAAAACCGTTTTAAATGTTTTATTTAAATGTGCAATTATCATTGAAACCTTAGAAAGTATTAAAAACTAGCAGCTAAATTTGCGAATCGATCCGGATAAAAGTTGGCGATAAAGTAAATTCATTATATAGTCTAATTCTAATGGGTACTGAGAAAGGGGCGGCTCATGGCCTGGGGCCTAGGGCGGCCAAGACTGCAAATCCGCCACTGCCAAATGGTGTACATCATCTCAAAATTCAATAACTTTTAAAATACTACAAATATTGAGGTGATTTTTAGAATATAATTTAATGAATATGTAAAGATTAGCAATTTATTAAGATTGTCAAAAATATTACAAAAGATTATTAATATCAACAAGATAAAAATAAAAAAACTATTTTATATAAAAATTACACATTTATCTTATCGTCTTATTTATTAACAAAACATTTATAAAATACAAAAAAAAATATTAACGAATAATGCTAAACATTTAAAAACATACATTTTTTTATAAAATCTTACATAAGTTCACGATGATGAAACTTCACACAATTCATCATTAGTCTATCATTAATCTTCTGATTAAATGTTATTGCCACGCTGTCGCGTTTATGATTATTTCATGTATTGTTTTAACTGATCTGTGGAACTAATCTCCTGCTGACAAGCTACTTGCAGTAGCTTGGCGGGTATAAATTTCCCAGTTGTAACTTTTATACAATAATAATAAAAAAAATCGTTCTCAAAATTTAACAAAAGCGCTTTAGCTTCATCTAATAATTACAGAACTTTGCGTCCTGTGGTAAAACTTTTGCTGGAAATATATATAATATGGATCTGAACTGTGCATGTTGTTGATGCAACACTTCATTTGTTGATGACCGTGAGCATTTTCTAGCATGGTGAAAGCGAAAAAAATTATAATCCTTGTTTCTAGCTTCTTGGGCATCCTCTGAAAGTTGAAGTCCAAATAGTACCAATAAATAGTATTTTATGATCTCTCTTCAGGGGTTAGTGTTAATGCCATATGTACAAAAGCAGGTATATAGTACCATCCAGACTTCTGTACATAACATTCAGCTGTTGCGCTTGCGTATTCTCCGAATTTTTTCGAGTCTATAGTTATTCCACTAGCGATGGTTTGTAAAATTATGAAAAAAAATCTCTTGATGAGTTTCTCTTTCTCCCCAGTTATATTTACGCTACTTGAGTAGTTAACAAAGAATCTTGCCGTGTTTCCATCATTAGAAATGCCACTTCCTTGACGGGGTTTGTTAATAATATTCTTTTCACAGAATGATTAAAAAGATCCTGTAGTTGCTTTAAAATCGGTTACAGAAATACCATCAGGATAATATTTTGTTTTCGCTTCAGATATTTTTTTGACGGATGGGAGTAGGTACTTTTTTTGTCATCTAGAACATTTTTTAAGGATGGTAATTATTCCTGGATAAATTTAAGTACACGTAGACAGCTAAGGTTTCATCTTAGTTCAAATTTAAAACACTTTGTCCGTCATTATCAAGCCAATCTTACACAGACTATTCTTCAATTCAGAGGACAAATTATTGATTTTTTCCAAATTTCAAATTGATGATTGGTATGTATTGTGAGCATAGATATATGTAATAATAATAAAATATGAATAATTAAAGGAATATCATATTATAATTAATAATAACATTATTGTGATAATTATGTTATGTATAAGGCATTTTCTCTGTTTTCGATTTTTTACGCAGCGCTTACTATCAGCATTAAGCCAATTCAGAAAGGGGGGCAAGTTGGCGCAAAATATTATTATAAATTCTTAAAGTAAACACTCTAAGGAAGATAAAAATCATAATATCCAACCTTCGGGAAGCTTCGGAAGAAACGAAAGGTTTAGTGAAAGTTTATAATTGACTTAAATCTGAGGAATTTTTTTGTATAATTAAATTTAATAAGTAATTGTCATTTCTGAAAAAAAATTCTGGTATATACATAAAAGGGATAGCAAACTTTAAAAATAAATCATTATCCGCCACCATAGCAGCACACGGCAAATTCTACTCGAAACACCATGGAAGTGTGAAGTTCTTATAACTTATAAAAAAATAAAAACTTTAAGAGATTTTTGAATCATAACAGCATATCCTTATTTGGGGTCCGTTAAAGATGGCAGAACAGGAATAATTATAGAAGTGATTGTGGACATTCCAAATCATATAAAATAGGGAAATTTACTTTTACGGAGTACCAAAAACGGTGAGTTTTCTTAGGCTAGCTTAAGTGAATAAAATTTATGTGTTTTGGTGTAAATAAAGGTTAGTAAGATATTCATCGAAAATTTGGAAATTTACTTCTATATATCAAAAACAGTTAGTTTTCTTAGGCTAGTTTTAGTGTGTACAATTGAAAAATGAATAACCAAAAGTTAACTGATTTACCATACCGGTCTAAAAAATGTTGACAATACTGTAATGAGGGCTAATTAAATGAAGAAAATTCTACGCGTGTCTATACCGCTCACCGAGCCTAAGCGAATCAGACACGTCCAAGCTATGCAAACATTTGAGCGAAACTATTGATGACCGTGAGGCAAGAGGTCATCATGTCAATCAGTCGGCTGAGTTTGTGAGTGTAGTTCTGGGGGACTTCAACGTGCATAACGAATGAATAAATCAATTGCAGTACTCTACCCCATCACCTGACAAAATAGAGCAACTGACACTCACTTACAAACTATAAACCCTGTAAAACAAAGCCATTCGACTAGCGTTGAAAGCGCTGAAGTGGACCAGGGTTACAACCCTCCATAAAGACATAAATTTAATAATCCTCTAATAAAGGAATTAATTGTTTCACAATCGGAACAATTCTGCTCCGGCCTAACCGGACACGATAATCCAACCATTAGCTCTCTCGCTCAATATTGCGAGAATCAAATTATAAAATACAAAATACCTGCAAGTAGACAATTAAATAGATTTTTTTTTTTTAAATTCCTGACTCAAGTCGCAGTAAAGTTTTAAATTTCATTTCACGTCACCATAAAAACACCTACACGTAAATTTTAAATAGAAAATCCATTTGTAATTATGCTCGAGTCAGTAAACTCATTGTTTAGGAACGGTAGAATGTGTAGGCAAGTTATGGAAAGTTACTCGTGCGTAAAAATAGCCGCAATGTAGTCAGCAAACGATTATTGTTACCTCGTATATATGTAGTAAGAAAAGTGGCATAAAACGAGTAAACCGAATATTATACCTTTACAGGTACGAAAGAGGCCGAGCCGGTTTCTAACCCACCGGAAATTCATTAAAAGATTTTCCATTAAACAGTTGACAATACCGTAATGAGGGCGAATAAAATGGAGAAAATTCATTACGCAAAGAATAAAAACACTAGTACAAAACCATACATACGTTCAGGTTAAACAATAGATACAAAGCTTTGAGAAGTTTACTGCCCAAACTGTATGCTTGTTCTTGAGGAAAAGACATTCCCCTCATAACCCTTCCGAAAAAACATAAAATCATGAATATAAATCAACACAAAAATAACATCTCTTCAGTGGCAAGAAGAAGGCGTCCCCGTTGTGGGCCAAAACTGTCGGCGAATTTCGTCAACAATCGTGGCCTGAGCACAAATTTATATTCCATACATCACCACTTTCGTTCAAAACGTCCCAACCTTCTTTCCTTTTCTAAAACCCAGAGAGCAAAACCTATAGAAGCCTCCGATCTGGACTGCCCAGCTTCGCCTACTAAAAGGAGGTGTCTGTCTCTACAGCCGACATTTGAATGTGTGCGAGTGTTGAATTTGGAAAACGCGTCATTCTTGCCATCACGGCAAGATTCTACGCGTGTCTTTACCACTCACCAAACCTTAGTGAATCAGACACATCTGACCTATTCCAACATTTGAGCGAGACTGTTGATGACCTCTTGCCCCACTACCCTTCTGCCAAGTTTTGGAGACGTCAATGTTCATAACAAACGAATAAGTCAATTGCAACACTATCCCATGCTAGTAAGAAACAGTAGATTATCATCGGACAATAAATAGCAGGCAACACTCACTTAGATAAACTACAAACCCTGCAAAAAAAGCCATTCGACTAACGTTGAATGCTCAGAGCAACTCTCCATAAATACACAAATTGTTCAAGGAGTTAATTGTCTCACAATCAGAAAAATCAACCATTAACCGCCACCATAACAGCACAGGACAAATTCTACTCCAAACACCGTGGAAGTGTGAAATTCTCATAACTTATAAAAAAATAAAAACTTTAAGAGATTTTTAAATCATAACAGCATATCTTCATGTGAGGTCCGTTAAAGACGGTAGAAACAGGAATAATTATGAAGTGTTTGTGGACATACCAAATCACCAGTTGATGGAACGTTAAATACAACAGAAATGGGGAATGCCTATAACTTTATTAAATCATAACAGCATATCCTTAAATCATAACAGCATATCCTCAGTAAAGATCTGTTGGAGAGGATAGAAGCAGAAATAATTTTTAAATGGTGGTGAACATTCCGAATCAATTCAATTGAGCGTTGAAAAAATATTCCTAGAATATTTTAAAAATTTACGTACACCAAACCGGAAATTTTTTAGGCAAGCTTTGGTAACTAAAAATTCTGTTGGTTTGGTGGAATTAATTAATCGTTAGAAAAATATTCATACAAAATTTGGATGTGTACTTTTATGTACAAAAAAAGTAAGTTTTTTGGGCTAGTTTTAAGGCGCAAAATTTCGTTTTATTTGTTCTAACGTTGTAAGCGATTGTTGGAAGATTTTTTTCTAAAATAAAAGTGTAGGTACGTCAATTCGTGAAAAATAGGTAGGGTGCAGTCGAATTCTTCACACATTATGTGTGAAGAATTCGACTGCACCCAATTCGACTGTTCGAATTCCCTCGGAATCAAAGTTGATTTGTGGTTTGCGGAAGCGAGATAAAATTGACTTTCATAACCTATACATATAGTGTCCAACGCATACTGTGTTTTTAGTTAGCAAATGGCGCTCCAAACGTTCGTTTTGGCTCGTTTTTTATGACATCCCTGGATTGTTTCTTTTGTCGCCCGAGGTATATGCATTGTAATACATTCATCTGTTCAGCCGAAATTTTCCATTAAATTTGCAAGCTTGTTCATGGAAAAAATACATTATTGTGAATCTTTGAAATTTTAAATTCATATTATAAACATGCCCCATATGTATTTTTAAAAATTGCCTCAAGTTTTGTTTTGTTTTGCTTTAAAATATTACGGTCACAAAATTTGTGATATAACCTGTAATGATTTTTCAATATTTTCAATCTGAAATTCAATGTTCATAATCCTAAATACCTACTTGTACAACCAACATAACCTCAATTGAAATATCATTGTCATTATAATTAATAAATGCTTAGATAATGGATTACGGTCATAGACAATATTACAATATGAACTTATAGAATATTAGCATTATAGAACTCTTTAAATTTTTCTTTTCTAAACCAATCAATGGGGGTTATAGCAGGTGCGATCGCCATCTCAAACATCACTAGTGAGATTGGACATCACTATGACGGAACCACGTGACCTTGCTGGCCTACGCGGGTCTCCACAGCGCAATTCTCGGCATGGAGATCAGTTACTCTCTGGGAACGAGCAGCAGCGGTACTTCCAACACTCTACAGGACGGCTGAGGGAACCGGTCAGGAAATCTCACTTACAACAATGGAATTCGCTCACGGAATCACGGTCATCTTTCGTAATGTAGTCTTATCTAATTTATTTATTTTACAATGGTTTATCTATGATACTTAGCTTGTAGTTTTCCTAGTTGATCTATAAAATTAGGATGGCGCTCAATAATCTAAATGAACTGCTTTCATTCCTTTTATATTTTAACACACGTGTCATAACTTATAATTACAATACCTTGTCTCTTCGAGAGAAGGCACATCCTGCAGATTGATCTCACATAATTATAATATTACAATATTTACACCTTTTAATTGTAAATTAATAAATATTGTTTAAAGTTGAGAGTTTTATTTGGTCTCATGCTCTGGGTTTAACCTTCCTTTTTATTACACATACACAAGAACACGCATTATAATTTAGCATCTACCACCTTTTTTTAAATACGCTTCAGGTTATTTTCAAAATATGTACCATAAATTATCTATGACAACTTCTTGTCTATAAAATTTACCTATGGCTTTAAGTGTACGGCCTGAGTGGTTAGCGTTCGGCGTGGCGGTCAGCGGGGCGGTGAAGCGGTCAAGAGCGTGCTCGCTGAGTGGCCTCAGTGCACGCTCAGCGTTGACGGTTACCGCTATTGTTTTAAACATGGCTTTTGCGTCATACGATATTGATGATATGTACTTGGAAGAAAGTTTGTGGTTAAAATATAATTTTGAGTCAAGACAAGGTCCCAGTGATATTGTTACACGCGTTGTTTGAAACATTAAGATTGAATGGAGATAAATTTTACGAGTATGCTAGTTTTTCTGAAAGTTCTCTCCTTACTATTTTATTCTTATATAAAGAATGAAAAGATAACCATATTTCAGGCTTATTCTCTATTTCTGAAATGATTTCTTCAAACGACATTATACGCACGCTCTTGTCACCGCTGCAAAATCACAAACTCGTTTGAACCTGCACGCGACGCCCCGCTCGACGCAAACACGCACGCTGCTGCCACCGTGCCGCTCGGCCCCCACTCAGGACGGTGCCACAGTATTTGAATTACGGTACTATGCAAAACCATGAGTTTGACATGAACGCCGCACGCTCCGCCCCGCCCCACGCTCGATTTGAGCGTGCACTCAAGCCGTACACTTAGAAATGTCAAAACAATATTGTGTTTTTACAATTTCGAATATTAATAACTGATGACAAATCAATTATATTATGGGTTTGAATAAGAATATAAGTTTATTATTAATAATTATACAAACGTTTATAATGTTTCGTTAAGAACTAAGTGATCATAATTTCGGAGGTACATTCTTCAGATCTTCAAATAACTTTTGCAGTAATAATAATAACTTTTCAATTAAAAGGTAATAGTTATAAGTAATCTAAACCTTTTAAAATATATTTACACAATATCTTTCAAGCTTTATATGATATACATTCAAATTACGACTTAGTCGAAAATAATATTTCGTACATAATTAATATTTAAATATTATAAAAACAAACCATTTGTTTATGTTTTACAATGTGTACCTACCTTTTTGTCTACAATGCGTGCAAATACTTGTCAAACTGTGTACATTGTCATCTAACATGATGAAACCAAAGTATCCAAATATTTTGTATTATTATTCAATTTCAAACGAATGACTTTATTAGGGAATCATTTATATGAGGTATTATCATTCCAAATGTTTTAATTAGTTACGGGCAATGACGTTATAATATAACTATATACATACTTATACATACGTTATACATACTTAAATAACGTCATACGTTATATTATAACGTATGACGTTATTTAAGTATGTAACGTCTTTGGTTACGGGACACGAAATGTATTTTACTTACAGCTGACATCTGTCATAAATATTTTATTGTTTATTGTTTATTTTTCAAATGTCAAAATGATGTCTTTAATACTTTGGAGTATATCATCTTTGTTGTGTGTACGCTAATGTCAAACTAGACGTTTTAAAAATACTATGGATTATAATTAGTAGATCATATTAAATATTTTTTTACGTACATAATCATATGGCAACAACTGTCATTCAACGTTCAATTGTCAAATAAAATTTCAAATTTTATTTTCAAAAACTAGGGTTATCAAATAAAATATTTCATATTTTTATTTCAAATACGGGGTTGGCACAAACCGATATTTTCTTACAAATGTTGCTTAAAGGGTTGCTAATTTTTTTTTTTTTAAATTTAAAACAAAAAGTTATCAACAATATTTATCAATCAACAACAACAACACGCATGATCAATTTCAAGAATATTATTAATTTTTATTTTTCATCAATTAAATTTTTTTTTTCAAGATGTCAATTTTTTATAGGTATCATCATTAACAAATTTAGTAAAAAATTATTTTACGAATTAAATTGAATAAATATTCGATATTTACAAAATCCGGCCAAATGTTTTTTTGAAAATTTGTGGACTTCAATTTTTTTTTAACAAAAAAAAATTTTTTTTGTGGTCTTCGATGTAGTAATTCTGGTTTTTGTTATCCTACCGTGCTTGAGGTACCGCGAGAAACATTATAACATCAGTTTACAGTGTTTACACAGTTTACTTTTTTCCAAACACCCTTCATGACTTAGTTTTCTACGGAGATGGGATAACCTATTTTATTTTGTAATAAATGCCTATTAAACTACTAACTATGAACACACTAACGAACATGATCTTATTTCACCATTCCACCGTTGCTTCTGTACTTCGAAATATTATTCTTCTCTAATACTTAACATTTATTTATTTATTTATTATTTATTAACGTCCTAGTGGGCTTTTACAAGAAATTTTACAGTTTATTAAAGTGTACAATTATAACACGATAAATATTGTATAGGTAGTATTCGTAAGAAAACAACACATATGTATACAAAACATTGTAGCAGTGTCAACGCGATCCGTGACATCACTAGTGCAAGTTGCATGTTACTAGTATGCAACCACGTGACCTCGGCTGCCTACGGGTTCCTGAGGCGCAATTTAACGGCTGAAGATTCAGTTTCTTTCTGGGAGCGAGCAGGTGCGGACGTGCCAGCACTTGACGAGCGGCTTGGGAAGCCGGGCACGGAATTCTCACACGAGGAACACAATGGGAGCACTCCACGATCCTTCGTAATGTAGTTTTAATTTTAACTTATTATTACCATGGTTTATCTATCAATTTAGCTATTATAGTTTTCCTAATTTGTCTTTAAAAATAGGATGGCGCCTGTAATAACTTTTAACTGCTTAGATTCATTTTATAATATAACTTACGTGACATTAACTTACTTTTACAAACCTTCTCTCTTCGAGGAAAGGCACGACCCTGCAGGTTTAACTCTTAAAAATTTAACAATATATATTACAATAACAAATAATATCTATGATTGTGATTGTAAATTAATAAATCTTGTTTTTCAAGTTTAGAGTTTTATTATGTCTCATGCTCTGGATTTTATTGCCTTCTATTATTTACACATGTAACTTTTAATACAGCATACCCTCATCTTTTACACGTCACAGTGGCGACCCAACGTGGTAGAATCTTTATGTTTTGTAAGTTTTATATTTTAGCATTACAACAGGGCTGATAGTAGACGTAAGTTATGTCACATTTTTCTGGGTAGAAAATATTTTTGCTATATTGTTTTATGTGAGTGTTCCATGGTCCCATCCGTTCCGTTTTGTGTTGGTAAGTATGCTTTCAATAATTTATTTTATTTATTACTTTTTTTCTTCCTGCTTGTTTCCAGATTGTAACTCAATTTTTGTGTTGTGGGTAAATAATTTGTTACCGTTTTAGTTAAATACCTCATCTTGCAACTTTTGTGTTCCCTGGACAATTTTCTAATTTGAAATTACTATCATTTTTAACTTCCTTCAATTCGTAAGCTAACTGTAATACTGATTGTCGTAATTTAATATTATACTTATGCATTATAGCGGGTGACATGCAACAACGGCCGCAGTATTATTATCATTAATTAACGGCGGAATCCAATATACCTACTGCCTGTTACGCTGTAAATTGTTGGAACAATATATTGCTACAAGAAATTGTAAGTGTTTTCATATTAATTTTTTCTCTTATTTATTTATCATTGTGCTTTTTGCTATTTTGATGCTTTCTTTCTTCAGCAATTACAAATATAATTAACATTTTAGATTGCGGCGTATTATTGTGCCATGAATGTTGAAATTTATAATTTGTTATTGCAGTAATAACTCTTTTTTAAATCTAGCAAAAATTTTTGTCATGCGACATCAGTAACTTCTTCGATTTTGGAATATTTTTTCATACCTTCATTTATTATCCGGTAACTTCAGATTATTGTTATATATTTTTTGTCCACGCGATTCAGTATTTAATTTTGTTGCAGTAATTCCTGAATACCTGCTTTGATTTTATTTGCTTTTGAAATGATTTTTTTTTTTTAAATCTTAATTCATTGTTAGATATTTATATGGGTTTCTATGTCAACTTCTAATCATAATTTTTATTTCAGGATTCGGAGAATTATAAATTATTTTTTGGGGTTTTTGCTTCAAGGTTATTAATTGCTATTTTACGCGACTTAAGTTTAACAGTATTAGTACGTGTTTCTATTGCTGCAATATACAATTAAAATTTAATTCCGGCTTAAAATTTTAATTAATACCTAACGATATTTGGTAATTTATTAATTTATTATGATTAATGTTACAGAACCTTAAGTAAAATTTTATTACAACGGAGTTTAAAAAATTTTTTTTTAACTTACTGATACTTCATATTTTCTAAATTTCTTTTAAACTTTACGTACCACTCAAGTTTAGTGCAGTTATTACGAACATCTTTTGTAAACTTCAAATGGTTTATTTCAACTTTGGTTAATATTCTGATATGAATATATTTTAAATATTTTTGACAAAACATGGGAAATTTTTTTTCTCTACTTTACATGGGAGTTCTTCCGTTCGGTTTTGGGATAATCTTCATTTTGTTTTATCATAGTAATTCTTTATAATGCTTTATTATTTAAATGCGTCTAATCATGTATTTCAGAGTTGCTGGTTTCCTTCACATTGCCGTTGGATACGAGACGTCAAGTATTCAATGGGAATTACCAAGGTCCAGTTTAGCATTTTCATCATGGATAAGAGGTCATGTTAAATAACTTTATTTTATAATTTTCGGTTGAGTTGTTGATTGTTTTTACTGAAGTTTTGTATATAGTTTGTGTTAATTTCTTTGGAATATTTCAATAACTTAGATTGATGAATTATTTAATGGGAATTTATTGGCATCTTGTTATATGTTAAACGTTTTGAATTATTGTCGGTTCCTTTCAATTTACCTTGGCTCACGTATTTTGAATGCAATTGCGTTAATTTCAAATTTTTAACAATTACTTTCTAAAATCTGCTTAATTGTAAAACAGTATATTTAAATTCATGATAATTTTTGTTCTAATTGTTAATCTGATGGCGTTTCTTTTACAAAGCGTAATTATCATTTAAATTCATGATAATTTTTCTTTAATAATCTGATGGCGTTTTATTTACAAAGCGCTTTGCATTTGAAACTGCATAATTATTTTATTATGAACAGAACGAACTTTCGCTTTTGGGTTATTGTTTGAAGAGGATTTTAGTTAACTTTTGGGGTTATACATCTAAGTTATAGCGCTTACTTTGGGTTATCTTCCTAATATTGTGGAATTCAAATGCTATACGTGTCAAATTTAATTTATTTTATTCAGTTATTAAAAAAAAAATTATCGCACCTTGTTTCAAAAAAAAAAAAAATAGATGTCGTCAATTGGGTTTAAAATTTAGTTGGAATTGTAAAGGAATTTTATTTTCTACGCTACCTTGCGTAATTATCATTTTATTATAGTATGACTCCTTGAAAGGGTTTTTAAGTTCATACAAGAAATGATTGGTTTTTTATATTTAAATTGAATTTCGCGGGTCATTCATGGTTTTGTTATAACTTACCTACTTTAGGCATTTTTAAATGTTATACAGAACTTTGGTTGAGCAGCAAGTTTTATTTATTTCTGATAGGAAAAAAATTATCATAACTTTCTTCCTTCGTTCCATTTTAACATGAGTGGTTGAATTATCCATAATTTAAAAAAAAAATATTCATGAATTATAAATTCGATTTAAATTAATTATTAAATATTTAAGACAAACCTTTACTAAAGTATTATTTCGGTTCACAGCTGTCGTTTGGTTGTACATACCTTAGGGGATTTTTATTGTCAATCGAATAGCAGTTGGTTTCGTTATTCTACAAGTACATACGTAAATTTATAATGCTTTGTGATTTTATTTCAATAAAAATTATTATTATTTTATACACAGTTCTCGGTTCTGGGTGCATTCCCTAATGACTGTATTATTATTACATATAACTACATCTACACTATTATGGGTATTATACTCATTTACTTTCATTTGGAATAATAATCATGATTCATGGTTGGTTCGAGACTATGCGTACATTGAATAATAATTTATTTAATCAATTTGGGTTACTTGTTATATATACTCTGTTGTTAGGAAATACATAATTTTTGTTACAACTATCATTTTGTTATAGTTTACATACCTAACTTAGTTTCTTTTAAATAATATTTTCTTACGACAAATATAATACCTACTTACCAGTGATATGATTTATACACAAATCTATTGTTATACAAATTTATTTTACGTAATATCACAGATGCTAATAGCATATAGCAGATATTAGCATCATGCTATTAAGTTTGCTTAAAGTGAACACATTTAACGATTTAATATTTTTCTGCGGCAACTTAAGTTTGCTATATTTAACTTTTATCAACTTTTTCGTTGGATTTATATGGAAGTTTTATACAGCTTAGTTGTTTGCTTAAGTTTTTTATAAAAAAACTTTTTTTCGGGAACACAAATTTTCTTTTCCTTGTTGCAAGTGTACTTTCAACTATTTCATGTTGTTTTTTTTCAATGGAGATTTATACAACTATGAGTTGTTTTGATGTTTTGGTCGTTTCCAAACAGTAAGGAAGCTGACATCGATGTTTTATACAACTATGAGTTGTTTTGATGTTTTGGTCGTTTCCAAACAGTAAGGAAGCTGACATCGATGTTTTATACAACTATGAGTTGTTTTGATGTTTTGGTCGTTTCCAAACAGTAAGGAAGCTGACATCGATGTTTTATACTTCTGATACTTCGTGGAAATTTATTTTCGGATTTAATTTTTCAATTTTTTTTTTTGAAACGGTTTCAGATTGTTTACTATCCCTTTTATATAGGTAAAATAAGGAGCATTTCTCTTTTCCGGTTAAGAGAGATGTGAATCTTTTTATAAGAGCATACATTCGATGTTCATATATGAACACGAATATGAACCTCGAATGGATGTTTTGTGTTGTCTTGTTTGTTCAGTTTGTTCTTTGTTGCGTCCATGTTATGTTTCTTATTGTTTCGGAATTTTGGGGACATCATTTTATAACTTTCCTTTCGGTGGGAAATGTTTCAATATTTTTGCTAGCGATGCGAATGATTACGACCGTAACATGTTATATAACCTCTGCGTGCGTTAGTAGTTGATCTCGGGTTCTATGTTCTTCAACCTCTGAGTTCTCGGACGCGATTTTTTTTATTTAAATGAATCGTTTCGCGGAAATGGACTTAGGATTTTCCCTTCCTTTTCAATCGCAGGAAGACAGGGGACCTACTGATACAAATGAGTTATTGTAGTGGTGGGAGGCCTGTTGTCCTTATATTTTTGTGTGCTTTACGGCATAATTTGAGACGTTTTGGAGTTATAGTCATAACAGTTACGTTATGGTTAGGGTTTTTCCGGGTTTTCCATCTCATTATAAGGATTTATATGGAATGGTTGTTCAAGTAATACTTGTTCAACGGGGTTTATCAACATTAATGCAAACATACATATGTACTCATGGGAAGTTCCAGGTCTCATGGGAAATCCCAACTTAGTTCAGCGCCCATGGCAAATGATTGCGACGGATGGGCTTGGTCAATATACAAATTCTTTCAAGAAAGGGTATACCAATTTGTTAGTGGTCTCTGACTTTTTCTCAAAGTACACTAGACTGTTTCCGCTTAGGAGGGCTACCGGTAGCCCTCTTGCTTGTATTATCTGATCACAGAACTTGGGTGAACTATTTACCAGAAATTAAATTAGCGATTAACTCTGTGGTTCATGAAGTCACATTTTTTTGAAGGTTCATGAAGTCAAGTCCGTTTTTCCTTAATTTTGGTAGAGAAATCATCATTTCAGGCAATGACTATGTAGGTGCTGATTTCAATGCTGAGGAGATTAAACTTTCTGAGCGTGACACCTGGGCATCAGGTTTAAAAGAGTTGAACGACATTTTATCACAGGTGCGCACGTCACGGCAAATAAAATGGAGAACATTCATCGCGCAAAGATGGAAACACTAGTACAACGTTATACATAGTCTAAACAATTGATATTATGCGTCCGGCAAACAAACATATGTACTCATAATTATCAATAAAAAGGTTGAATTTATGTTTTTCGGGAACAAATTTTTTGGTGCACAAACATGTGCTACTAAACAAAGGCTACTGAACAAAGGCTACCAAACAAACTATTGTATCTGTAGTCAAAGAAAAGATGATTAAATTATAGCATTGAACCAATTACCAGTCAGTTAACGTACAATATATTCAAGAACAGAAAAATTGTTTCCTTCTGATGTTGTAAATTTATTATTTAATTGATCTCCTCCATCGCGGCCCTGAGAGTCACCGCGAGGAGCGCGCGCTACATCCAGAATATAAGGGACTTCTTAAAGCCAAGATGATACAGGAAACCTACACCATCTAACTCCTCGTGGACGAACAAAGGCAAGTGCATAGCCCGATATAAGGTGACAACAGTGCGGTGGACGATGAGCAACGGTTTGCAGAGAGGTTTGCATAATCCAGAGGAGCTTTAGTAAATTCTCATGGGATTCCAACAATCGGCATTCAGCATCGGAAGCGAATGAACCCTCGACCCCTTAACGATGATGACCTAAAAGAACCAATAATAGTTCGAAAAAAAAAGACTTGCAAATGGGTGGTGGGACCAGCGTATCCTGTAAACCAGGCAGATAAGAGAGCGTGGAGGAAAAAACTCAGTAACGTTGGATGTCCACAAATAGTGTAAGGCAGACCGTAGACAATACCGTAATGCGGGCGAATAAAATGGTGAAAAATCATCACTCAACGATTGCAAAACTAGTACTATATAGCATTATATGTATATAGTTTAAACTTAAACAATAGAAACAAATGATTAGAAAAAAAGCTGGAATAAAATATCATAATTCTGATGTCCCGTTTTGCAAGACTTCTTTAGATGTCTTCACATAAAGCAACAAAGTTAATTGTCTGACATTAAACACGTCAGTGACATCACGAACTTTTTACGGTAAAAAAACAATGTTGCTAGTAATTAGTTTCGGAGGGTATATCATGTTACATGACAAATTGCCGAGTTAGTATGGCCGAAATTTTCTTGAGATTAGGCATCAAATAGGTACGAGAAGAGACAGTTCCTTGAGAACGAAAATAATGCTCACATGATGTAATAGTTTAGATTCGAACTTAGTAGATAAAAAATGGGCAGGTAGATGGAAGAATGACAAATACAGGTAATTAATTACAATAAAATTCTGGATATTCTGACAAATATTATTTATATTAAATAATACCTAGTTGTTAAAATGTTTGTTTTTAAATGATGTTGTTTAGAAAATAGGGCAATATGATGTCACCAGGCAGATGCTCGTTAACAAAAAATATTTATTCAGCTATATAGCTTTTTTTCGTACCTTAGATACTATTATTATCCGGTGACTTCAAATTATTGTCAATTTTTTGTTTTGTTTAATGCGATACATTATTTAATCTATATTGCATTATGGTTTTACTTCAAGTTTTTCTAGTAATTTCCTTAATACCTACCTTGATGATATTTTGCTTTGTAATGGATAGTTAATTTTTTTATGGTTAAGTAATATATTAATAGTCTCATGCTAATTGCTAATTTCCCATTTTAAAATAATGTCTTCGTAACGTTTAATAAATAGATATGTTATATTGTGCTACCCATCTTTCATTTCCTTTGGGCACATATTTACTTATGTTTTATATTACAGAGCCCACATTACACATCTTTTAACATTACATTAGATAATCTGACATTGCATATACTTACATTTATTCTTTGTTACAAATTACCGAAAACAGTAAGTTTTCTTAGGTTAGTTTTAGTGCGTAAAATTGAAAAATGAATAACGAAAGGTTTACTAATTTGATGTTTAGAATGTAGAATGTGCATTCGGTATGATTAGGGTTGCCATCCGTCCGGGTTTCCCCGGATTTGTCCTAGTGTAGAGGGCGTCCAGGGAGCGTCCGGGCGGGGTTTTATTTGTAGTCCAGGTTTAAAAATTTAAAGTCTTGGGCCAAAAAAAAACACGAAACAAGAGCTTAAAAAATGCACACATGATTTCTACAAGGAAATCCAAACGTACATTGAAGAATGGATGAAACCGTTAAAACAATTTGAGAAATTTGACTGGATGTTTTTGCCGAAAATTAATAACAACACAGAACGGGCTCTTATTGAAGACACTGTGCTTTATTTAAAAGACAATAACATAGATATTGACGACGTAAAATTAATTGACGGGTGTGTGAATTTAAATGCTTTTTGCCAAAACTTACCTGAACAAGGTAACCTTTTAAATTCAAATCAACTTTGGGTACAATTTTTTAAAACAACAAATGCGAATGTATATTCGGAATTGATGAAAATTGCACAGTATTTTTTTTGCATTCCGGCTCATAATGTCAACGTGGAGTGAATATTCTCATTAAAAAAACCTGTTGACATGCCCGGTTCAGGGCTCTAAAATCCGGGTTTTCACGCGTCTTGTCCTGGTTGCCAAATTTTAGAGATGGCAACCCTAGGTATCATGCCGCATCGTAGCACGATGCAACGTTGTATCGTGTTTATGTGTACGAGCCCTAAGGAGACAACGGTCCGGTAGACGATGAGCAACGGTTCACAGAGAGGTTAGAATAATCTAGAGGAGCTTTATTATGTTCTCATGGGGTTCCATCAATCGGCATTCAGCATTGGAAGCGAATGAACCCTAGAACCTTTAACGATGATGACCGAAAAGAACCAATAATAGTTCAAAATACATAGACTTGCAACTGGCTGGTGGGACTAGCCGATCCTATAAACCAGGCAGAAAAGAGAGCGTGGAGGAAAAAGCTCAGTATCGCTGGACGTACACAAATAGTGTAAGGCAGATAGTGGACAATATCGTAATGCGGGCGAATAAAATGGTGAAAAATCATCACGCAACGATTACAAAACTAGTAAAGCATTATATGTATATTATATAGTTTAAACTTAAACAATAGAAACAAATGATTAGAGAAAAAGCTGGAATAAAATATTATTATAATACTTATGTCCCGTTTTGCAAGATTTCTTTAGATATCTTCACATAAAGTAACAAAGTTAAGTTGTCTGACATCAAACAAGTCAGTGACATCACGAACGTTTTACGGTAAAATAACAATGTTGCTAGTAATTAGTTTCGGAGGGTATATGATGTTACATGACAAAACATTTTGTACAAATTATTGCCGAGTTATTATGGTCGAAATTTTATAGAGCTTAGGCAACAAATAGGTACGTGAAGAGAGAAGCGCGATGTTGAAAAAGACATTTCCTTGAGAACGAAAATAATGCTCACTTGATGTAATAGGTTAGATTAGAACTTAGTTGGTAAAAGGTGGGAAGGTAAATGGAAGAATAACAAATGAATTGTTCTTTTTAATATCGTTAAAAAATTTGTATAGGTAATTAATTACAATACAATTCTGGATATTCTGACAAATATTATTAATATTAAATAATACCTAGTTGTTATAAATGATTGTAAAAGTTTGTGACAATTGACAATACTGTAAAAAATGAAGAAAAAAATCACCAAGCAACGATTGCAAAACTATTACGACAGTATATATAGTACAAACAATAGATACAAATGGTTGAGGAGAATAGTGACCATATTGTTCATTTGTTCTGAGGTAAAGAGAATGTAGGAATATATCGTTTTGAGAGCTGTTCTTTATTAGGTTTGGTAAAAGTGTTAGGTACCGATTGCAGTACTACAACCAGTACTCGCGAGTAAGTAATAAAGGGGTTGTTAGCCAATTTGCTAGTGTTATCCCAATATCCTTCATATTTTTCCTATCCAGATTACTTGCTTTCACACAGGCCCTTCAACTTCAACTACGTACAGCACGGTATTTCGGCAAATATTATTTATATTAAATAATACCTAGTTGTTAAAATGTTTGTTTTAAATGATGTTGATGACCCAAAAAAACCAATAATAGTTCGAAATACATAGACTTGCAAATGGCTGGTGGAACTAACCGATCCTACAAACCAGGCAGATAAGAGAGCGTGGAGAGAAATGCTCAGTATCCCTGGATGTACATAAATGGTGTCAGAGAGACAGTAGACAATACCGTAATGCGGGTGAATAAAATGGTGAAAAATCATCACGCAACGATTGCAAAACTAGTACAGCATTATATATATAGTTTAAGCAATAGAAACAAATGACTCTGATTACCCTTTCAATTTCTATTCTTTCAGAGTCACCGCGAGGAATGCTCGCTACGACCAGAATACTCGGGACTTCCTAAAGCCAAGATGATGCTGGAAACCTAGACTATCTAACTCCTCGGGCTGGTGGGACTAGCCGATCCTACAAACCAGACAGATAAGAAAGCGTGGAGAGAAAAGATTAGTATCCCTGGATGTACACAAATGATGTAAGGCAGACAGTAGACAATATCGTAATGCGGGCGAATAAAATGGTGAAATTCATCACGCAACGATTGCAAAACTAGTACAGCATTATATATATAGTTTAAGCAATAGAAACAAATGACTCTGATTACCCTTTCAATTTCTATTCTTTCAAATAACAATAATGTACCGTGTAATGTAATGTAATCTAATTGCAATATTTCTTTAGATGTCTACACATAAAGCAACAAAGTTAGGTTGTCTGACATCAAACAAGTCAGTGACATCACGAACGTTTTACGGTAAAATAACAATATTGCTAATAATTAGTTTCGGAGGGTATATGATGTTACTCGGCAATAAATTTTGTACAAATTATTATCGAGTTATAAAATTTCTTTAGATGAGTCAACAAATAGGCACGAGACGAGAAAAGCGCGATATTGAAAGAGACAATTCCCCGAGAACGAAAATAATGCTCACATGATGTAATAGGACAGATTAGAACTTAGTAGGGAAGGTAGTTGAAAGAATAACAAATGAATTGTTATTTTTAATGTCGTTTAAAAAATTTTATAGGTAATTAATTAATTATAATTCTGGACATTCTCACAAATATTATTAATATTAAATAATGCCTAGTTGTTATAAACGGTTGTAAAAGTTTGTGACAGTTGACAATACTGTATAAAATGAAGAAAAAAAATCATCACGCAACGATTGCAAAACTATTACGACAGTATATATAGTACAAACAATAGATACAGATGGTTGGGGAGAATAGTGACCAAATTGTTCGTTTGTTCTGAGGTAATAAAAGAGAATGAAGGAATATATCGTTTTGAGAGCTAATAGCTAGCGCTTTCCCAATATCCTTCATATTTTTCCTATCCAGATTACTTGCTTTCACACAGGCACTTCAACTTCAACTACGTACGGCACGGTATTTCGACAAATATTATTTATATTAAATAATACCTAGTTGTTAAAATGTTTGTTTTAAATGATGTTGTTTAGAAAATAGGGCAATATAGTGTCACCATGCAGATGCTCGTTAACAAAAAATATTTATTCACCTATATAGCTTTAGTCATTAACATTTTCGTGTGTTTAGTATTAGTGATAGTTGGAGGCACAGATTTACTGATTTCCAATGGAGGTCTAAAAATTTGTGATAGTTGACAATACCGTAATGAGGGCGAATAAAATGGAGAAAATTCATTTAACGACTACTGAGAAATACATAATTATTCATACTGATATTAAACAGTACACGCGTAGGGTTGAGAGATTATTTACCAAATTGTATGTTTGTTCCAGTGGTAAAGGCATTAGTAGATAATGTTATTTTGAGAGCTACTACTTATAATGTCACTCACTTTATTTTTATTTATAGTTTTAGTATATTCTCGTGGGATTTAATCAATCGGCATTCAGTATCGGATGCAAATGAACCCTCGAACTCTTAACGATGATGACCTAAAAGAACCAATAATAGTTCGAAATACATAGGCTTGCAAATGGGTGGTGGGACTAGCCGATCCTATAAACCAAGCAGATAGGAGAGCCTGGAGGAAAAAGTTCAGTTTCAAGGATATTAGATGTCCACAAACAGTAGGCGGGTCCAGGAGGTACAGTGGTGGGTCCAGGAAAGCTTAGACCGTAGAACAAAGAATTTTTAACTATCGCTTAAATCGAGCGAGGGGATTTGTAGAATATGCATTCGGTATGATGTCGCATCGTAGCACGATGCGACGTTGTATCGTGTTTATGTGTACGAGCCCTAAGGCGACAACGGTCCGGTGGACGATAAGCAACGGTTTACAGAGAGGTTAGAATAATCTAGAGGAGCTTTATTATGTTCTCATGGGGTTCCATCAATCGGCATTCAGAATTGGAAGCGAATGAACCCTCGACCCTTTAACGATGATGACCTAAAAGAACCGATAATAGTTCGAAATACATGCACAGAGTTGCAAATGGGTGGTGGGACTAGCCGATCCTATAAACCAGGCAGATAGTAATTCCCGGTCCCGAGAGCCATCGCAAGGAACGCGCGCTACGTCCAGAATATCCGGGACTTCCTAAAGCCAAGGTGATTTTGGAAACCGACACAACCTAACTCCTCGTAGACGAACACCGGCAGGTGCATAGCCCGATATACGGCGGGCGCTGAGCAACGCTTTGCAAAGAGGTTTGAATAATCTATAGGCACTTTATTACATTTTCATGGGATTCCATCAATCGGTATTCAGCATCGAAAGCGAGTGAACCCTCGATCCCTTTACGATGATGACTTAAAAGAACCAATGATAGTTCGAAAACATAGACTTGCAAAACGAAAAATATACATTCAGCTAAGTAGATTTACATAGTCATTAATGTTTCCATGTTTGCGATATAGGTAATGGTTGGAGACATAGTAAAACCAAAATCGTTTGACAAATATTTTTTGATATTCCAGTAGCATTAGCGAGCACCCAGAGTACTTCAAAGAACACGTGTTGGAGAGATTTAGGAGGGAATGGCATAATAGAGATGGTGGTGGACATTCCGAAACAATTTAATCGATCGCTGAAAAATTATTGACGGAAAATTTCGAAATTTACCAATACAAAAACTGTTTTCTTGGACCAGCTTTGGAAACAGAATTTCTGTGGATTTCTACTCAAAACTCCATGGAGGTGGGAAATACTTATAACTTTAGGAGATATTTAAATTATAACAGCTCCACAGAAGTACGTTAAAGACGTAGAACCAGGAACAATGATAAAGTGATGGTGGACATATCGATCACTAGATTGTGTCTGTCGATGGAACGTTAAATACCACAAATGTGAAAAATTCCCAAAGTTATTGGTAAAAAAGTGATAATACAGCTAATTTATGTGGATTTGGTGTAATTGATCGTTGGAAAGATATTCATAGAAAGGTCGGATGAAATTAACTTTTCTAAGATTGTTAGCCTTCGTTGGAAGATTACTTGTATCCGTCAGAAAGCAAAAGTTGTGCTTTCAAAACAATTAGCCAACTCATTGTTACAAAGTACCACAACCCAACATTATTGTCACGTTTATTATTAATCATTCGCTTAAAAATAATAATAAAATACAATCACAATTTGCCAAACATCTCCTAGATAAAAATTGTTCGGTGATAATAATGAACCATATTTTAGAGCAGTTGGAAATAAACGAAAATTCTAATAGGCCTAAAGCTATTTTGATAAATGAACAAAAAAATATAATTATTCGATCGCCACTCTCAGACATGTTTAAGCCAATTTCAAATAAAATTTCAAATTTAAATTATATTTTGATTTAAAATTGTTATGTGCTCACCGCCCCCTACCATATTAGCGCAACTACGGAATGACATTTTCTGTTAATGTATTTATGAACAAATCACCTAAACACCTTGTTACTAATAACATTGTGCATTACATATTTGTGCATCTACCAATTTCTAACTTCTGCTAATGTATTGTTTTGCTGTTTTTATAATTATCATTTAAAAGATGCCTCAACCACAAATTCTAGTTTCACCAATGTTAGCAACTTCAACTTTCAATTTCTCACTGGCCCATTTAGATCGAAGTATTGGAGGTGACTTTAATGCGCGCTCACCATTATGATTTGACACTAATGATTGTAGGACGGAACGAACAAACGCCGTGGAGGACCTGATTGCCGCGCAGGGTCTTAGCATTATGAATGAACAGAGTTCTTTTTTTACTTTCTCAAACATACATAGTGAGAGCAACATCGACCTAACCCTTTGCTCTGGGCCGGTTGCCACCAGGATTTCAAAGTGGACAGTCCATTGAGTGCGAAATAAATTCGGAGCATAGATTTATCACTTTTACGGTTGGTGTAAGAAAAACAGAAGCTCCAAGATCCTCCTGAAATTTCAACACTTTACAACTTTCCAACTACTTTGGGATAGCGCTACGAGGTACATTAAGGGATTTTCATCATGTAGCTGCTACTGATCCGGACAATTTGGGTAACTTTTTTAATCGGGCGGTTGTATCTGCTGCCAACTCGTCTCTGGGCAGATCAAACCCAAAGACGAGTATTAGAACGCCGTGGTGATCACCTGAGCTGACTTCGCTGAAGGGGGCCTACAAGAGAGCCTACAGGGCACTGGGGTTGGATAGGGGCGGCGGCCGTACGGAGGAGGAGACGGCTGCACTCCGGGCTGACCTCAGATCCGCCAGGTCTGCTTTCAAGCGGGCCGTTCTCCATGCGAAACGAGCTGCTTGGCATAATTGGGTAAAGGAAGTGGGTAACGCCAACCCGTGGAATATCCACAGCGCAATTGAAAAATCCGGTAAAGGATCTGACCGGTGTTTGTCTACTGTAATTGGGAATATTGATGGGAGGAACGCTGAGACGGTGGATGTGGCCTCCACCCTCGAGACACTTCTGGGCGAGTTAGTTCCTATAGACTCAGTAATTGGGGAAAGTGACCACCATAAACAGATTAGAAACCTGTCGCGGCTACTACCTAGAGACCTCGCCCAAGAGGATAATTCGATTAGAGTCACTAAGGCAGAAATTGAAGTGATAATTAAGGGCTTGGGTCCTAAGAAGGCACCAGGGCATGATAGGCTCAACGGCGTAATTGCGAAGCAAGTTTGGGTCCACGCCAAGGAGGAGCTCTTCCAGGTGATGGACACGTGAATGAGAAGAGGAGTTTTCCCTTCTGAATGGAAGCGTGGCGTGCTCCGAATTATACCCAAGGGGAACGGCAAACCATTATCGGACATCAAAGCTTATAGACCAATAACATTACTCCCTGTGTTAGGGAAAATCCTGGAGAAGCTAATTAGGGAACGTCTACGAAGCACTCTCTCCCCGGCCAGCAATCTGCAGTTTGGTTTCGTCCCCGGTAAATCCACGGTGCACGCCCTGTCGTATGTGCTTGATTGGGTGAAGGTTTGTCCGAAGAGGTACGTTGTGGCAATCTTCCTCGACATAACTGGTGCCTTCGATCACGCGTGGTGGGCAATGATACGCACGAAGGTGAAAAACAGGCAGTGTTCGAAACTTTTATTCAAAGTCATCGACGATTATTTGGCTGATCGAACAATTTCGATTTCATTCGGCGACTTCTGCATCCAGCGGGAAGCGGATATGGGGTGCCCTCAGGGCTCCATCCTCGGACCTGACCTGTGGAATATTGCTTTCGATGACTCCTCTAGGTTACCCTTGCCTGAAGGATGTATCTCTGTCGATTACGCTGATGACAAAGTGTATTTGGTCGCTGGGGACAGTAGAACAGAAGTGGAAAAGAAAGGCAGTGAAGGTTTGCAAATGTTCCTGGATTGGGAGAAAAGAAATAAAATGACCTTCGCTCCCCACAAGACCAAGGGCCTCCTGATGAAGGGCTATCTCAGCAGAAACAGAAACCCCACCATCAAAATGGGAGAGTCCAACATCCGTTTCTTCAACAATGTGAAATACTTTGGCGTCACACTAGATCGATCGTCTTCTTTTCTGGCTCACGTCAAGGATGTATCCAGCAAGGCTCAGGCTCTCTTCATGAAGCTAAGGAGACTCTCCACAGCTGAGTGGGGATTGCGTAATCCGGCGCTGCGAATTCTGTACAGGTGTGTATATGTGGCGTAAGTCTCATATGCTGCATCTGTTTGGGAGCACCGCTTGGATAACTCGCTTATACTCTTGGCTCTCAAGAGAGGTCAATGAACCCCTCCGCTGGCACTATCCGGTGCGTATAGAACCGTGGCTTCGGACGCTTTGCCTGTTTTGGCTGGTATTTTACCAATCGATCTGGAGATTAGGGAGGTGATTACTAAGCAGAAGCTGACCAGAGAAACCCCGGCAACTCACCTTGGTGTTGTCTTAACTCCAGGTGGTCCGGGGACTCTCCCTGGTCTGCTTCGTGCAATGGGGGAACTGTCGCTCCAGGAGTGGCAGCTCCGTTGGGATAGAACGAATTTGGGAAGATGGACCTTCTCCTTCTTCCCATCAGTTAAAATCAGAATGGAAGGGGCCTTTCTCAAACTGGATCACCACGTTACCCAACTTTTGTCTGGTCATGGGGAATTCAGGGGGAGACTTCACACCCTCTCCCTGTCCCCTCATCCCAACTGCGCGTGCGGTTGTACCAACCAGTCGACCGAGCACATTCTGTGGCACTGCGAGATAATGATGGATGCCAGAGAGGAAATGCTCGACGGTTTGGACTTACCGATTAGACCAGTGTGGAACACTGATCTAGTCTCGAACAAGGTGAATTTTGAGTGCTTGCGACAGTTTGCAAGGATCTGGGTTGAAAGATGGCCTGCTCTTAGAGTCGCCGATTAGAACAATATAGGTTACTGGGTCTACTTGTTCCTGAATTACCACGGACTACGATATGATTTTCTATTATATTGCTCTGTTTTTATACAAGAGCGTTTACAGGGTTCTCCTGCATTTATTTTGTCCACAATGGTTGGCGTATTATTTTTTTTTCTTGTTTCTTTGGATGTTACACAGTTTTTATAGATTGGAACTGAACATGTTGTTTATCATGTTTTGTCCTTTCCCCCATAAAAGGGGTTGGACCCTGGGCCTTGTCCCTATATATATGTTCGGGCCGTCCTTCGGGATTTGGTAAGATGCACCCGACGCCCGCGCCACCCCCCCTGACATGATAAGGTTGGGGGAAAGACTGCGCGGCTTAAGGCGGCTGTCCGTCCCGCCTCCGGCTACACGACGCTTTTTTTCTCCTTAGCCCAGTCAAGATGTACATACGTGCTTGCAAAAGGTCCGGTCATTCTGATTTTTTTATATGTTGTTAGGACTTAAACCAGTAATAAAAAAAAATTTGCAACTTCGAAAGTGCTGTGCGAGCGGCGGTGGACCCAAAAAACCAAGAAATTTTTCTGATTTTTTTTCAGTTTTTGCTTAATAACTCAGTGAAGGAAGAGTCTGACCGGTATAGTTTGAATACATACTTTTAAAGTAGACTAAATTTGCTACAATTTGAGATCAAAGTGAGCTATATACAGCCATTGGTTTCCAAGATACAGTTCTTCGAAAATAGGCCATTTTTTCCAAAAAGTGAAATTTTTTCGAAATAGTCACGTATTTTGTAAAATATTTTCTAAAACACGTATCCCACGTCAAATATTATATGAAATAAAATTGTAGTAAATTTAATTAGCTCTCATTTAAAACTAGATTGATATCATTTCAGCTCCACATCCGGGACGTTATTGCACAATTTTCCACCGCATGACTGACAGGGGACTGAGTAGTGGAGCCCAGCCTTTCTGCACGAGCAGCTCCCAGAGCATCCTTTCTTGCATTTACATGAAATTTTTCGCAGAAAGGCAGGAGGTGCGGGATCCATCGTAGTGGGGATGGGAGTGAGTCCTTGAGAAGATGGCTTCCACCCCCATTCAGTGGGATTCAAGTTGATTCCTCGCCACTTCTGTACTTGGAGGTAGCACCTTGCTGCATGGTGGCCTGCGGCATCTTCCGTCGATGGCAAACGGGCGAGGTTTATGCTTGTTGAAGTGACAAACGTCTTATACCTCAGGAAATCCAAAGTATCCCTCGCGATGTCACCCCCATATAGAGCCACAAAGCACTTGATGCCTGCTTCACTTATGGCTTGTGGGGTGGAGTCTGGCCGAAGGAAGACCTCCACTTGCTTAGCAAGTGGTTCACTCTTGCTCAGAAGTGTGGTGATATTGGTCTTTCCTTGGCCAAACGGTGCTGAGGTGGTATCGCACCCGGTAAACGCGTGGGTACCGTTCCTGGTAATCGCCGGGAGCCCTGGTGATTGTAGGAGGTCGTAGAGTAGTGACAGCAACTAGCTTCACCCTTGGTGCTCTTCTGAAGATAGATGTTTGTCCATCCCCACCACGATGGATCCCGCACTTCCTGCCCTTCTGCGAAAAATTTCATGTAAATGCAAGAAAGGATGCTCTGGGAGCTGCTCGTGCAGAAAGGCTGTGCTCCACTGCTCAGTCCTCTGTCAGTCATGCGGTGGAAAATTGTGCAATAACGTCCCGGATGTGGAGCTGAAATGCTCGGACGATGAAGATGACCGGACTACAGACTGGGCGCCTCTACCAGCGTCCATCACATATCGGGACACCTTCTTCGTGCGAGCCTAAGCCCGGGCCATCTAAGATAAAAAGAAAGACATGATTTGGCAACCAAGACACAATACCTACATGATTTATATTAGTTTTATTTTTTGTGTACATATAACTTGTCCTTACAGTAGGTACCATGATGTTTGTACAAGCATTTTAGTATGTAGGTATATAAAACAATGTTTGAAGATGACGTAATTCCCGATAGATGTATTATCTTTTCTTTTTTTCATCAAAAATATGTTAACAATAAAAAAAAATTGTAACTGTTTGATAAATAAAACCATAAAAAGACGTGAAAACAGTTTATTTGCATTTCCCCTCAAAACCCGCCTATGACTGTTTTTGGTTATCTGGCGTTCTTGAGAAAACCGTTAAGTCTGCAGGTATCAATCTAGTTTTAAATGAAAGCTAATTAAATTTACTACAATTTTATTTCATATAATATTTGACGTGGGATACGTGTTTTAGAAAATATTTTACAAAATAAGTGACCATTTCGAAAAAATTTCACGTTTTGGAAAAAATGGCCTATTTTCGAAGAACTGTATCTTGAAAACCAATGGCTGTATATAGCTTGCTTTAGTCTCAAATTGTAGCAAATTTAGTCTACTTTAAAAGTATGTATACTAACTATACCGGTCAGTCCCTTCCTTCACTGAGATATTGAGCAAAAACTGAAAAAAATCCAAAAATTTCTTGGTTTTTTGGGTACACCGCCGCTCGCACAGCACTTCCGAAGTTGCAAATTTTTTTTTTATTACTGCTTTAGGTCCTAGCAACATATAAAAAATTCAAAATGACCGGACCTTTTGCAAGCACAACCCCCTTCTCATGTTTAACTTGACTGGACTACCTAGGGTCTTCGGCAACGACGTCCAATTACTCTCTGCTAAGTACCACCGGCTAGCTGGCTAAAGGACGACTCCATTAGATGTCGCAAGGTTGGACAAACAACCTTCCTCATTCTCTCGGGGACTGCGGGGCATCTGGTGGGTACTCTTACCATTTCAAACTTAATTTTTGTTTACTTTTGTTTAACTAATTTCTCTTGTGCACAGATGCCTGCAGGTCTGGAGTGTGTGGTCTCCCTCCATCCACCAGCAACCACATGAACAGCAACTCATGATGGTTGCTGTAAAAACTTTCTGCTTTTGATTAATTTCTTTTATATGTACCACTAACACCTGTTTGACTGTCCTTGAGGTTTTCCTCAATGGGCTGTAGAATTGTAGCTTGACCATTACAGTACAGTCTGTAGGCGTGCCCACATCCGTTACCTAACAAAATATGTAGGGGCATTGAAGGTCTAGATTCGTTTTATTAAATGTAGAGTCGTTCATTCAAAAAAATTAGATTCTTGCGAGAGCTTCGAAGGGGCGACCACAAGTCGCCCATACCGGGGCGGGACAGTGGTGGATACTTCAATGGCCCATTTAGAATACTTCGGTCATCAGTTGAAGACTAAATTCTACTGTGCTTTACTTATCTCTGGTAGTGACTCTAAGTTTCCGTTAAAACTGTAAATCTAATAAAACTGTAAGTTTAATTTTATACCCTGAAGATGCTTGAGTAAAGCGAAACCAGTCAGTATTATAAAAATTAAATAAATCGTGGTTTAAATCAAAGTTATTGTTTTATTTCATTTAGTAAAACTGTTAAAAAAACTTACATCACGAAAATCTACAAGTGTTATTTCATTCAAAAACTGGTACATAACAAAATAAACCCATGAGTCGTCATTTTAGAATAACTCAACTTCAGTCAAATTTAAACAATGCAGTAATTGAGGAAACTTTAAAAAAGGTAATTAAATTGCCATTAATATTTTCAGTCATTTTACACGGAAATTAATATGGGCGTTACATCGTCTGTAAGTGGTACAACCACAGTTTAATAATGCTTTCAGAAGGCTAAACAGCTATCACGCGTAATAATAATTATATAGCAGAACTTGTTTATAATAAACTGTTTATAATAGCATCATTGAATATATAAAAGAAATAAACACAATTTGTTACCAAGATTTATAAGTTAGTTCAATCGCCCAATGTGGTTTGTAGTACCTAATCCGCCTCACGTCTATTTAAAATTCTCCATATTTTATTATCAAAAATTGTTTGATCTTCTCTGATTCGAATAATAGTGAACAGTGTGAACGAACGACCCATATCACTCAAGATTTGCATAACTTAAAACAAAACTTCGAAGATCACAGTGAAAGGTATGATGGCATATTATATCCATATGATACAAAGTTCACCTATGAGAAAACCCACCGCACTATGCATTTTTTTCGGTGTTGTGGAGAATTCAAAAAATGTTGAACTTTTAAAACCCATCGAGACAAGCATATAGATGATAGACTTACTCGTACTTAAAATGACTAATTTACTGAATTACGTAATACACTATTTACAAATAAAAAAAAATATTTGAAATAAATATGAAACCTTGAATTGAAGCAGCAAGAACTGCGTTCATTAAAATGAAATCCTTCTGCAATGGCAATATCAGCTTAAAACTAAGGCACAGAATGCTAAAATGTTATGTGTGAAACATGGATCTTGAAAGTGAATACCATGAGATTGAATACCAGGCTTTTGAAATGTGATTTCACCGGAGAACGCACAAGGTCCCATGGACCGATATGATCACCAACACAGAAATTCTTAGGCGGGCTAGAGCAGATAGAGAACTGCTTACAGTTGCTGCTGGGTCGTATACTTTGAGGGGAGAAGTATCACTTGCTCCATTTAATATTGAAAGGCAAGATAGAGGGTCGCCGAGGGCCTGGTAGGAGACAAATGTTTTGGCTGCGAAATACATGAGAGTTGACCGGCATTAGAAGTGTGTAGGAGCTATTCCGGGCAGCGCAAGACAGAGAGACATTTTCAAGAGTGATCGCCAACGTCGGGGGGACCTGATAGGGCACACACAGAAGATAAAACCTTGGTCCTGCGATTTACACCTAGTTATTATAGTTTATGCGGAAACTTAGATATTCAGACACATATTATTTATATTAAATAATACCTAGTTGTTAAAATGATTATTTTTTTAATGGTGTTGTTGAGAAAAGTATTGTTGTTCAATACGGTGGCAGGCAAATGCTTGTTAACGAAAAAGATTCGCTTTTTTGAGATGTTAATGTTGTTACGCATTTGCAAACAAGTACCGTAACAATACGGTGGCAAAAATTGCTTTTAAGATCAATATATTTTTTACATTTTTTATTTAATATTTGTACGTTTTTAAGTAATATATTTTTTACATGTTTTAAAACAAAAAGCTATAATATAATGATAGCCTTTCCTCACCATAAAGAGACAAGGCTCTTGTGTTTGGTGAGGCAATTCGTGTTCAAGTATATGTTATCATTTTAGGAAGTAAATAATAATATTGCAACAAATAACAAAAGATATGTAAGAAAAACTCGAGATATAATCAATAAATAGATTTCAAGATATAAATGAAATATTAATAATAGAAATGAAGTCTTCAGAAATTTCGTGTAATTTTTCAATTAATTTTGGAAATTAAAACTAGAATCAGGGAACATGAACTTTGTTTACGAAATAATAACTACTCCGAGTTTGCTAACCATCTAATAGAGACAGGCCATAGCTTCAAAAAAGAAAAAAACTAAGTTTAAACATCGCAATGTAAATTCATATTTTAATCCGTGCGCTTTAGAAACTTTAGAAATTAACAAAAAAATTAAATCGAAAATTAATTTAGTTAATAAAATGTAAAATGTAAATCACTACTTGCGATGTTTCCATGGAATGTTGACTCCTCCCACCGTTCTTCCCCTCCGCCAAAATCTCCCCTCCCACTACCCCCACCTAATTAATTTTTGTACTTTTATAGAATGTTTAAGTTCGTTTTAAGTTTGCTCGTGAATGACACGGGTGTATCGAAACCGGTCGCAAAAAAATTAAAATTAAAGTAACAATTGTACATTGAAAATTAAAACTCTTCAAAACAAAAATGCCTGTACTTGAAGTTAGTATTTTCACATGTTCCTTCCTACCCATCCTTATGTACCTGTCATTTTACATTAGTCAGTCTTTAATCGACCCTCACCGCTTAAACTTCTCCGCATCAATCTTCCGCATACCGCATCCGCAAATCTAATCCCGCATAGCAAGCCGCGACTTACGTAGTCAATACCAGTGCATAATAAACCCAGCCAAAAAAGAAGAAAATGCTAGCGCAGTAAGTCCTTTTTTCTTCTTTCCTTTGTGTACAATCTCTCTACTTGTTCAGTGGTCTTTCACACACATTTCAAAGCACATAAAAGGTCCTTCGATACCCACAGCCGCATAAAACACACATCATCTAAATATACACTAAGATATTTAATTTTTGAAATTGGATTAAATGTAGAACATGCTTTATTACAATTAGTTCCACTACATTTACTCTGGTGTATTACAATTTTATTTCTGATTTGGATTTAAATTTATTGATAGAGAATGGGATAAATTTTGTCTTTTCGGTATTTAAGGAGGGGAGATTTTTATCGAACCAGTTTTTCAGTGTATTAATATCAATGTTCGCTAGTTTATTCACAGCATTCCTATCAGCACCTTCAATTATTATGACGGCATAAGATATTATTTTTCCGTTTATTCTTTATGTCAATATGTCATTTACATAGATGATAAACATTAACGGTCCCAGGACTGTACCTTGAGTTGTGCCAAAGTTACTCGTATATCTTGTTGGCTACGCACATCGATGATTTTTACAACTTGAGGGCGTTTGAAAAGGTAGCTTTGTTTCCATTCCAGAGCTGCACCGATTAATCCAATGTTTCGTCTGTGATTAATGTTTAATTAATTCATTTTTTCAATGTTTTGCAATGGTTGTTTATTTATTGTTATCAAGTTTCTACACTCATCATTCTGCACTCTAACCACTAATCTCCCATCATACATCTTTCATATTCCCTATCCAAATTATTCGTATAAAATATTTTTTAATTAATAATTATTTTTATTTATTTTACTGTTATTCGTGGTGGAATTCTGAAACCGGTACTGGTGAAATAAATAAGTGGAAAAAAGTTAAAAAGTGTTTCAATTTCAATTTTAATAATTATTACTATCAAGCACATTTTGAATAATTTCAATCTGTAAACTTCACCCGCCATAACTAGGGACATGCCTAGCGTGAAATAAATCTAAAAAATGTATTTATTGTACTTTTTTATGTTCAAATAAAAAAAAATAAAAATAATTTCAAGAACACCATTTATTTTTATTTCTTTTATAAAATTAATAATATTACCATTCAATTTATAAAAACCGTTTTTTTTCTTCGCCCTCTGAAGGAATTTTCAACTTGTCAAAAAGACGAAATGACACTTTGATAATATATTTAGAAAGCGAAACAGCCGTTACGTGTAATAATAATTATACTTCAGAATTTTGTTAACAATATTATTAAATCTATATTGTATATACGAAAGAAAAAAAATTAATTTATGTTCAAAGAATGATTTTGTAAAAGCAAAAATAAATAAATTCTTATTAATTTATTTGAAAAAGAAAAAGTCCACGAGTAGGAACACAGAGCTTAAATAACTTCACGTCTAGGAGTTTTGTTGGGAATTCCGGATACTACGACAGATATTATTTATATTAAATATTACTTTGTTGTTAAAATGTTTGTTAATGATATTGTTGAGAAACAGGGGTAATTTGGACAATTTGGTGGCAGGCAGATGATGATTAACGAAAAATATTAGAAGATAAATTATTCGGAAACTGAGGAGTGCCAGACACTATGCCGGTTTTGGCATGCTTGGTGGACCTTAAAAAATTAGAGTATAAAGGCAATATAGTGGCAGGAAAATGCTTGTTAGAACAATGAAAAAATATTCCAGTAGCGTCAGTAGCGGAATACCTACCCCAATTAACATGTTTTAGGGAAAATTCTCAAATGTATTTGTTCATTAATAACGTGTATAAATAATACCATAGAAAACATTCGCTTTTCAACTCGAAAATAATGCTGAACGATAAAGCATTTTATAAATGTAGATTAAGTAATGCAGAAGCCGCCACGATATCGTCAGAAAACAATTATTGTTACTTTGCTTGTAGGAAGTAAGAAAACTGGCGTACAATCAGAAAGCCTTCAAACACTATTATGCCACTATAGGTAAAACGGGCCGAAAGCCCGTCCAATGTTCAATGGAGGTCTCAAAATTGTTTGTTTGAAAGTTGACAATACCGTAATGCGGGCGAATAAAATGGATAAAAATCATTATGGTTGAGAAGGTTAATGACCAAATTGGAGGTCTCAAAATTATTTGTTTGACATTTGACAATACCGTAATGCGGGCGAATAAAATGGATAAAAATCATTATGGTTGAGAAGGTTAGTGACCAAATTGGAGGTTTCAAAATTGTTTGTTTGACAGTTGACAATACCGTAATGCGGGCGAATAAAATGGATAAAAATCATTATGGTTGAGAAGGTTAGTGACCAAATTAGAGGTCCCAAAATTGTTTGTTTGACAGTTGACAATACCGTAATGCGGGCGAATAAAATAGATAAAAATCATTATGGTTGAGAAGGTTAGTGACCAAATTGGAGGTCTCAAAATTGTTTGTTTGACAGTTGACAATACCGTAATGCGGGCGAATAAAATGGATGAAAATCATTATGGTTGAGAAGGTTAGTGACCAAATTGGAGGTCTCAAAATTGTTTGTTTGACAGTTGACAATACCGTAATGCGGGCGAATAAAATGGATAAAAATCATTATGGTTGAGAAGGTTAATGACCAAATTGGAGGTCTCAAAATTATTTGTTTGACAGTTGACAATACCGTAATGCGGGCGAATAAAATGGATAAAAATCATTATCGTTGAGAAGGTTAGTGACCAAATTGGAGGTCTCAAAATTGTTTGTTTGAGAGTTGACAATACCGTAATGCGGGCGAATAAAATGGATAAAAATCATTATGGTTGAGAAGGTTAGTGACCAAATTGGAGGTCTCAAAATTGTTTGTTTGACAGTTGACAATACCGTAATGCGGGCGAATAAAATGGATAAAAATCATTATGGTTGAGAAGGTTAGTGACCAAATTGGAGGTCTCAAAATTATTTGTTTGACAGTTGACAATACCGTAATGCGGGCGAATAAAATGGATAAAAATCATTATGGTTGAGAAGGTTAGTGACCAAATTGGAGGTCTCAAAATTATTTGTTTGACAGTTGACAATACCGTAATGCGGGCGAATAAAATGGATAAAAATCATTATGGTTGAGAAGGTTAGTGACCAAATTGTTTGTTTATTCCTGAAGTACAGAGAATAGTAGAAAATTTTGTCTTGAGGGCAATTATTAGTTTGTAGAGTATTAGTTACCGATTGCAAAACCGGTACAAGAATTTGTAATAAAGTGTTTTTGGGCCGATTTGCTAGTCTGTAAGGCCAGCGCCACACTTGACGGAAATTCCGTCGCGGAACTTCCGCGGGAGTCAATCCGTTGTCATCGTTGCAGCCACACTGAATATTTAGTGGCGGATTATCAGTCGACTGCCAACGCTTATACAGTGTGGTCGTAATGGATCCGATAGAAGTGATAGCTATTTATGAGGCATTAGAAGAAGAAAGAAAAAGAAAGGGTAAATATTGGGTCCATCCCATAAATACTCTTCTACTAGAAATTGGGCAATTTCATACCTTGTATATGCAACTAAGACATTATCCAGATAAAGAATTCGAATATTATCGAATGTCCATACAACCGTTTGATGTATTGCTGAATTTAACGAAGGACTATATTACCAAGCAAAATACAAAACCTAGAACTAAAAAAAAAAAAAAAAAAAACTAACAAACTCTATTTTGCACTTCGATAATAAATCGTTCAGTGTCGAACATCCTGTGCGTGCGTCGTCGCCGCGTGTTATCCGCCGAATGTGGCGCGATGCATACAAATAATTGGAATGCGACTTTGCCGATCTTCCGCCGACGGAAGATCGGTGCGCGGAGGACGGAACAGACGCGAGAGTCGGCGGTCCACCGCGGAGCGACCGATTGTCCGCGACGGAACGACCGATCTTCCGCGTAGTGTGCCCGCTATTTGTAATTTATACGCAATTACATGTATTGGCGTTCCGTCGCGGAAGTTACACGACGGAATTTCCGTCAAGTGTGGCGCTAGCCTTATAGTATAGTGATAAATGAATACTAATCTGAACGAGCACGCAATGCATCAAATCTGCCATCAATTGTTAAACTATTCAAACTTCGTAAAGTTCAAGTTTGGACTAGTTAAAAAAAAAAAAAATCATGAACTTACAAACAGATAACAGTAACATTCTTGCTCTTCAATGTGTGGCAAGTAGCTACTACTGCGTTAGAAATTGACAACAACGCTACTGAGATACCCTGAGGTTGGTACGCTGCGAGCAGCTGAGAACATTAGTACAAGTTTTGACCGCGATCTTCAGTTGGGAGAGTACCGTTCATGAGTGTGGGGTTTGCTGCTGGATCGCTGGTGGGTGGAACCTGGAACTTCGAACACGTTGTGAGACAAATGAATTACGATTATTAATTTAGAATATGGGTTTACTGTTAAAAATATTTTGCCAGGATTTTTTCCTTGGCTGGCGCCCTTATATAAAATAGATTCATCATAGCGGTTCGCTACGTTTGGTGACTTAGCAGGGGTGCCCGGGTTCTTGGGGTAATGTTTGTCCGGGTCTTGATGGCGGGTGCGTCGGCCGACCTTCTGCGTGGCGGGCCGGAATGGGAGATGCTGGTTGAGGGAGACCCTTTACAACCGGTTACCGCTGTCCGGGCCGCTCGGTAGTACAGGGGCCCGACCCTCAAGCTCACGACTGAGGGTGGGCTGCCCCATCAACGAGTGTAAAAACCCCGCCGCTGCTGTTGTGCCGGTTCGTGGTCGGAGGGGACCCAGCAGTAGCGTTTGGGGCGCATTGGGCGACCTCTCCAGCCGGACTCTCCCTGCCCATCGCCTTGCACCGCAGTTGGTGGGTTGGATACATACGTCCGTCACTCCTGGAAACTAACCCCAGCATCCTACCCACCCCTTATACCTTTTCCCTCCCAGACCTTCCTTCCTTTCATATAAAAAAAAAAAAACCTACAATTAAAATCATGAACTTGCAACCTACAATAATTAACGTCATTACAGCGGCGAGACGTAGGCGTCCCCGGTGCGGGCCAAAACTGTTGGTGAATTACACCAACATTCGCGGCCTGCACACCAATTTTAACTCTGTCCACCACCACCTTTTTTCTCAACGCCCCAACCTACTATTCCTGTCTGAAACGCAAATAGCCGAGCCTGTAGGCACCTCCTATCTGGACTGCCCGGGCTTCACCCTCGCAGGCAAGTTCAGACCTAAAGGAGGTGTCTGTCTCTATAGTCGAGCTGACGCCAACTGTGTGCGACTGTTGGATCTGGAAAACTCCAGATTCGACGTAATGTGGGTACGCATCAATCTTGCCAGTACGGTAAGATTCTAAGCGTGTTTATACCGCTCACCGAACCTTAGCGAATCAGACACGTCCGAGCTCTTCAAACACTTAAGCGACACTATTGATGACCTCTTGCCCCGCTACCCCACGGCAGAGTTTGTGGTCCTGGGGGACCTCAATGTTCATAACGAACCTTGGTTGAAATTCTCAGGATCAACAGACTCGGCTGGACGCCAAACGGAATCCTTTGCCCTTTGCTACGGATTGGAGCAAATGGTTCAGGAGCCTACAAGGGTTCCTGATGTCCAGACTCACCGTTCCAATCTGTTAGACCTATTTTTAACTACTGTGCCAGACGGTTGAAGTCACAGCGCCTTTAGGATCGTCCGACCACTACCTGGTGACGACATCAATCCTTGTAAACTTCAGACCACCAAACGAGAGGCTGAAGAGAAAAGTGTGGCACTATAGGTCAGCAGATTGGTTCGGTCTGCGGGCACATTTTAATGCTTTCCCGTGATCAGCTGTCTGTTTTCGGACTTCGGATCCCTCAAGATGTGCCCAGGAAATTGGTGAAGTCATCACATCCGCGATGGATGGCTTCATCCAATCTACTGTTAAGCAATCTGGTGTAGGCTCAAAGCCGTGGTTCAGTCGACAATGCGCTGAAGCAGTGCGACGAAAAAACGCGGCTTACCGAGCCTAGAACACATCTAGAACATCCGAAGACAGAACAGCTTACAACAAAATGGCAAAAGAAACCAAGAGAATCATAAATAGGTCTAAATTCGAGCACGACCAGCAGATCAGCAGAAAGCTGACTGCATGCCCGCATGGCAGCAGGCAATTCTGGTCGCTTGTGGGCTCAATAGGTCGCAATTTCTGCAAATCCAGTCTGCCACCTCTTACCAGACCTGACGGCTCACTAGCAAACACCGCCACCGAAAAGGCTAACTTACTAGGTAAAATGTTTGCGGATAACTCAACCCTCGATGACCAAGGTGCTGTCCCGACGTCGGTTCCTCATTGCGGTTTTCGTATGAAAAAGCTGAGGATCCGGCATCGGGAAGTACTCCATGTTTTACGAGGGTTTGATGTTAATAAAGCTATTGGGCCTGACGGAATACCTGCTCTGGTACTGCAGAGGTGCGCTGCAGAAATAGCTCCAATTTTGACGAAGCTTTTTAAAATGTCCCTGAAGACTGGCTCTGTGCCCTCCGGTTTGAAAAAAGCGGTTATCCATCCTATTCCAAAGAAGGGTGATCGCTCCAACCCGGTCAACTACCGCCCCATAGCGATCACATCAGTTCTGTCTAAGGTGATGGAACGTGTGATCAACGACAAACTGCTCACATACCTCGAGAAGAACAAAATTATTAACGACCGTCAATATGGATTCCGGCGGAACCGCTCGTGCAGTGATCTTCTCGCGTATGTGACGCATGTTTGGGGGCGATGCCTGGAACGTTTCGGTGAGACCCAAATGGTTACACTGGACATCTTCAAGGCCTTTGACCGGGTTTGGCACCGAGGACTTGTCAACAAACTGCATTCTTACGGACTTCCCGCATCCTTGTGTACGTGGATTGCCGACTTCTTGAGGGAGAGGTCGATTCAGACGGTAGTCGATGGTTTCACCTCTTCCTCACACTCGATAAATGCTAGCGTCCCGCAGGGATCGGTTCTGTCTCCGACTTTGTTTTTGTTGCACAACAACGACCTTTTGTCATGTGCACCAATTCACTGTTATGCGGATGACAGTACAGTTCATGATAGCTTTTTGTTTTACAAGTCCCCAAAGGGCTCACAAACTCCAACAGCTCGTAGGGCTTTGAAGCAAAGAATGGACGGTTACCTCTAGAGTGTTTTCTCTTGGGGTAAAAATAATCTCGTTGAATTTAATGTTTCAAAGACCCAATCTTGTCTGATTACGTCTAAAAGGGATCGAAATGAAAATGTAGTCTCTTTCAACGGAAGCAATCTTCCGAACAGGTTCTCCATTGATATGCTTGGTGTAACCCTAAGTGACCAGCTCAGGTATGGGGGCTCAATCGAAGCCAGAGTAAAGTTGGCCTCCCAAAAACTGGGCGTACTGTACAGGGCCTGCAGATACTTTAATAGTACACAACTGCTAACCTTGTACAAATCACCAGTACGCCCCACGGTTGAATTTGGCAGCCATCTGTTCTGGAGCTCCAAAATACCTGAAAAATACACTAGGCTCTGTGCAGAAACGGGCGGTCCGTTTGATAGATTCTCCCATCTTAACAGACGGATTGCAATCTTTAGAGCACAGGCGTCGGGTGGGAATGCTATCCTTGTTCTACCGGTATTACAATGGAAGATGCTCCGAGGAACTAGCATCATTGATCCCGTCGGCACCGGTGCATAGTCGGGAAATACGCCAAACGCGTGCCCAACATTTGTACATGGTTGACATTTGTCACATGAGAATGGGTCGTTTCTTCGACTCGTTCTTGTGTTCAACAGCTCGGCTGTGGAATGATTTGCCGGCCTCTGTGTTTCCTCCTTCCTACAACATGGGTCTCTTCAAGACCAATGTTCATTCCTTCCTCTCCTCAAAAAGACCCTCCACACAGCATCCCAGATGACATAGGCCCTGAGGGAAATTATTTTCCTTAAGGCCTCCTGTGTGGAGTTAATGTAAAAAAAAAAAGGCTTGTCGGTATTTTTTCTAAATTGAATATTGCGTTCAACAATCATGACCTACCTTACTTCTACTTACTTCTGATTTATAAGTCTTCTTGCTCTACCAAATTTTTAAAATTATGTTTTGCACATTAATAAATGTTAATTGATAATCCAGACTTTTATGATTATAACCTACCTACTGTTATACTTGCTGGCGTGAGGCATAGGTATTTTGCACCTTAACATGTCAATATAAGTATTCATGTTACAAAATGGCGGCCCAACTGTTCGGGAATCTAGTGATAAGGTAGTTTATGGTTGTTTGTAATGATTGTACTTTCAGGGTTATGGTGAATTTAATCCCATATAATCGTGTTTTTTTTTATGTTTATTTGTCTTTCACGGGTGCAATTCTCAGGTACTGGCGGTGCAGTTGCGACCTCCACATTTCGTCCGGGATTAATTTAGTTTATAATTTCATGCAGATTTGTAAAACTCCCCAGCTCATTGGCGTTCACGCGCTCTTCAAATTTTAACTGACATTATTTTAATTGGTTTAAGCATGGCGATTGCATGTCGCAAACTTGTGTGAAAATCGAGTTGTCGCATGTGTCTAATAATTTTTTTTTTCCTACCTTGTTATAAGTTAGGTTATGGATTATGCGTTAATCACAAGAAGTAAGACTGACGCACTAAACACAATGGCGAAGCAAGGGAAGCGGCGTCTATTTCCGTTCCAATTTCTCTCCCTTCTTCATCAGCATCCGTTCCGGTGCACAAATGGAACCTCACGTATGATGGGTCGACTAGTATCCGTCATTTTATTGAAAGGATCGAGGAACTTGCACAGGCAAGATATGTAAGTACCTCTTCACTTTTTTCGTCAGCTGTGGAGTTATTTGCAGGTGATGCGCTCTTGTGGTTCAGAGTGAATCGCTCGTCCTTCTCGTCTTGGTCAGACATTGTTGTTGCATTGAAGGAAGAATTTGAGCTCCTCGATCATGAGAGACGCCTGTTGGCTCAGTTCAGATCTACTCTACAAAAGAGTGCTTTTATAACTCGCATTCTTGTTTTAAATAATCGTTTGTCTTCTAAATTACCTGAGGTAGAATTATTAGAAATATTGTAGTGTAACATATTACCTAAGTATATCCAAAAGTTATCTCTTTCAGTAATTCCCGACATTATTACTCTCAAGAAGCTTGGGAAGATGATTGAGCTGGCTGACAGCCGTTCAGGGGACAGAAATTCTCCGTGGAATTATAATTATAACCTAGGAATTATAGTGATTCTAGGAATAGTAATGTTGCGAAAAGGAGTGATAATAGATATTCTGCTAATGTAAATCCCAATTTCAGGAAGAATCAACGTTACTGTAACAATGATAATCTTAGCCCGTCGAGGAATAATTTCAGGGAGGTGCGCTGTTTCCGATGCGGTAGGCCCGGTGTGAAGGCTCCTGCTTGCGGCTGTCGTGGTCAGTCAAAAAACTGATTACCCGGGAGATCCTGTCGGCGGACGCCGGGACGCCGTCGTTTGCCGAGATCACTTCCGGGGAATGGTTATCCTTTTATTTAAATCTTAGAACTGCGAAGGAGATGCGAGCGCCTGACAGGGACGGGCGACCTTACATCTCTTTTCAGGTTAAAGGATCAGTTTACTCCGGTCTTTTGGATTCAGGCTCTCATGTTTCGATACTAGGTAACAATTTTCACAAAAAATTTTCAGATTTAGGTTTTGAACTATCGAAGTTAGATGTCAATTTCTCGTTAGTATCTGCTACAGGGCATTCTGTGATTCTCTTCCGGTTTTTCTTAATGGGGTGGAAAAAGTTTTTAACTTTGTTGTGATGCCACAGATAAAAGCTAATATTATATTAGGCTGTGACTTATGGAAAATATTTAACATTTGTCCTAAGATTTCAAAGTTAATGTCTTGTAAGGAGACGGGGAGCAGACAGTGTGTAACTGATGCTGTAGGGTTAGAAAATGCTCAGAGCCTATCCTTTTCTCAACGTTCTGTTTTGGATAAGGTAATTAGTGAATTTATTGATTATTCAGGTAATCGGTTAGGTAGAACTACCTTAGAAAAACATCTCATCGACACGGGTGATTGTTCTCCTATTAAACAGAGAATATATCCGATTTCACCGCATCTACTTCCGGAAGTTCATAAGGAGCTAGACAGATTGTTAGAGTTAGGGGTTGTTGAACCAAGTAACAGCTCTTGGAATAATCCGATTGTACTGGTCCCCAAGAAAAATGGTTCCTTCATACTATGTTTAGAATCCAGGAAATTAAATGCAAACTCGAAACGGGACGCGTACGCGACTCCGTTTATCTCGGACATACTTAACAGCTTAGGTGGTGCTCACTATTTGACTACATTGGATCTTAATGATGCATTTTTCCAGATTCCGTTACATGAAAGTCCGAAAGAAAAAACTGCTTTTACAATCCCCAAACGAGGGTTATTTCATTTCATTACCATGTCTTCACGGGGCGAGCGCACGCATGATGAGATTAATGGACAAAGTGTTAGGGCCTCAATTTGACGGGAAAGTTTTTTGTTACCTAGATGATATAATTGTAATTAGTTCCTCCTTTGAAGAACACATTCATCTTTTAAGACAGGTTAAACAGAGATTGCAAGCCGCCGGCCTTACTATAAATGTTCAAAAATCGGTTTTCTGCAGGGATTCTTTAAAATACTTAGGATATGTAATTGACAGCAAAGGGCTCCCTACTGATCCGGATAAAGTTAAAGTCATTGTTGATTTTCCTACTCCTACGTCTCAAAAGAGTCTGCGTAGATTCATAGGTGTTCTCTCTTGGTACAAAAGGTTCATACTTAACTTTTCCATAATTGCGTCACCCTTGTATAATCTCACGAAGAAAGAGTTTGCGGGGAAAAAGTTTAAGTGGAATGAGCAGGCGCAGGCTGCTTTTTCTAAGTTAAAGAACATCCTGGTAAACGCGCCAGTTCTTGCATGTCCTGACTTCGATAAACCTTTTACCATAAGCTGTGACGCGTCAAACATTGGCCTCGGGGCAGTTTTATCTCAGGTGGATGGTGATCAGATTGAACATACTATTTCTTTTATTTCGAGAACACTTTCAGCTCAGGAGAGAAATCACTCTACAACCGAAAGAGAGTTGAATGCCATGATTTTCGCGTTAGAGAAATTTAGAGGGTATATCGAAGGCTCTCCCATTCCGGTAAAAGTTATCACGGATCATTATAGTCTTAAATGGCTTACCAACTTGAAGTCACCCTCGGGAAGGCGTGCCCGTTGGGCAGTCGGACTTCAGCAGTTTAATTTTGAAATAATACATAGAAATAGCAAAGACAATGTCATTCCCGATGCGTTATCCCGTGACCCCTTGCTTGTAGAATCTATAGTTCAGAACTTTGTAACCTCTGATGAATGGTATGTCAAATTGAGGGAGAAAATCTTATCATATCCCGAGAAATATCTGGTGTGGAAGGTTTCAAATGGTAAAATATTCAAACATATTCAAAGTATGGAAGCGCTCCACAGGTCTTATGACTGGAAAGAAGTACTCCCGAAAGAGTTCAGAATTAATGTCATAAAAGAGCACCATATTCCGCCGGTTTGCGCTCATTTCGGTATATTGAAAACCTTGAACAGGATCAGACATAAGTATTATTAGTCTAAGATGGCGGCTGACGTAAAATCGTTCATTGGCAAATGTCAAACTTGTTTAGGTTACAAAAGCTCGAATTTGTTACCTCCAGGTCTTATGGGAGATCCCAAATTGGTTCAGCGCCCATTGCAGATGATTGCGACCGATTTACTTGGTCCATATCCTAGTTCCTACAAGAAAGGGTATACTTATTTGTTAGTAGTGTCAGATTTCTTTTCGAAGTACACCAGACTGTTCCCACTTAGGAAAGTTGTATAACTAAGCCTTCAACGACTATTATGCTATAGGAAAATACAGGCCTAAAGCCCTCTTGTCCCTCAGCCATGGGAAATAAAAAAGGTTTTGTATTAAAGAGGTTATTTATATTAACTAATTTACTCTTGGGTCGACCAATATCAGAGAAACGTAAAATCACTGTTTTTCAATGGAGGTCTGAAAATTTTGTGGCAGTTGACAATACCGTAATGAGGGCGAATAAAATGGATAAAAATTATTATGGTTGAGGAGGTTAATGATCAAATTGTTTGTTTATTCCTGAAGTAAGGATAATATTAAAAAAAATTGTCATGAGAGCTATTGATTAATAGGTTTGCAGATGGTATTAGTTACCGATTGCAAAACTGGTACAAGACTTTGTAATGAAGTGTTGTTGGATCAATTTGCTAGTCATTATAGTATAGTGTTAACTGAATACTAATCTGAACGAGCACACAATGCATCAAATCTGCCATCAATTAAACTATTCAGACATCGTAAAGTTCAAAATTTTTATGACCTTGTTCTAGTTAAAAGATTGCCTTGCAGACACACTTTCCCTAAGAACTTGGTTACAATGGACACCATTCCTTATATCTTCTACTGAAGATGTCCATGTTAAACCATCACTAGTTACCGAGTATTATTATTATAACCGAGTTATAAAATGGCCGAGGTTTCTTTAGATGAAGTAACAAATAGGCACGCGACGAGAAAAGCGCGATATTGCAAGAGGCAGTTTCTAAAGAATAAAAATAATGCTCCAACCGTAAAAATAGATTGTATTAGAACTTAGCAGATAAAAGATGAATAGGTGATAGACGGAAAAGAAATCAAATATCATTTATTTATGTCGTATAATAACTTGTATGTGTAATTATAAAAGCACTGGCGGTTGGAAATAAACAGACTTTCAAAAGGGAGGAGAAACTAACTGATCCTATAAATTCGGCGGAAAAGGAGATTTGGTGGAAATTTGAATATGGTGGAAATAGACAAATTAAATTTAAATAGATATGAGATGAATGGATTACATCAATTTGTCGTGAAACCAGCTAATTCAAGAAACTCGGCAAATAACGTAATAAGGACGAAAATATATGGATTAAATTACTCCAATCCGAATCCAGTCAATCAGTTAAACCAGGCAAAAAGAACAAGATATTGTTTTAAAAAAATCCGTACCGAAAATTTGCAAGATCAGCAAATTGATATATTGTATTTTTAACAGGTTCATTTTTACCTGTTAAAAATATATTTGAATATGGAATTATTTGGAAACGGAGGAGTGCCAGGTTACAGACCCTATGCCTTTTTTGGCAAGCTTGGTGGACCCTGCAAAGCAAAGGGTGTATATATATATAACAAATATTTGAGTGAAAACATTAATTTGTATTTGTTGTAGGGGATACGATATGATATTCCGATAGATATTATTTATAGTAAAAAAGCGTTGGTTGTTAAAATGTTTGTTATTTAATGATATTATTGAGAAAACGGTATTTGGGCAATATTGTGGCATGCTTGTTAACAAATATTAGAAGATGAAATTATTCGGAAACTGAGGAGTGACAGACACTATGCCGGTTTTGGCAAGCTTGGTGGACCTTGAAAAACAAAGAGTATTAGGGCAGTACAGCGGCAAGAAGATGCTTGTTAAAAAATATACATTCCTGTAGTGTCAGTGAGCACCTGGAGTACCTCAATGAAGATGTTTAAGGAAAATCCTCAAATATGTGCCTTCATTAAAAACGTACATGATACCGTAGAAAACATTCACTTTTAAAGTTGAAAATAATGCTGAACGATAAAAGCATTTTAGAAATGTACGTAAGTAGTGTAGAAGAAGTGTAGTGTAGGCACTTCACGATCTGCAGCCAGGCACTTCACATGATATGCTTTGATTGTACGATCGGCCTACGACATATACATCTGATTTATCTGACCCAACCGCGCAACATCCTTGCGCTGCCCCATCAACGAGTGTTAAAACCCCGATGCTGCTGTTGTGCTGGTTCGTGACCGGAGAAGACCCAGCTACAGCATTTGGGGCCGCAATGCGTAACCTCTCCTGCCGGACTCACACCAAAGAAAAAAAAACTCTAAGATCTTGCAAAAAACAAATAAACATAACATCAATAACTCCGCAGCGAGTAGCATGAATCCTCGATACTGGTCTATTAGTGATTTTCGCCAACGTTCGCGGCCTGCACAAAAATGTTAATTCTGTCCATTACCCCCTTTTATCACAAGGCCCAATCTTATTTTCCTTTCCTAAACCCAGATAGCCGAGCCCCTAGGCTCATCCTATCTGGACTGCCCGGGCTACGCCTTCGCGGATATAAAGGAGGCGTGAGCTTCCATAGCCGATCTGACGTCAACTGTGTTTGACGGCTAAATGTGGAAAACCGAGTATTGAAAACTGGAATGTGTGTGCGCATCAATATATTACGACCCTGTATTATTTGAGAGAAACTATTGACGTTTATGTATATTAAATAATACTTGGTTGTTAAAATGTTTGTTATTTTAATGAAAATGTTGAGAAAATGGTATTTGGGCAATAAGATGGTAGGCAGATGCTTTTAAAGAAAAATATAATGAGATGAAATTATTCGGAAACTGAGGAGTGCCAGGTTCCGGCCACTATGCCGGTTTTGGCAAGCTTGGTGGACCTTGCAAAGCAAAGGGCATTAGGGCAGTACAGTGTCAGAAATATACTTTTTAAAACAAAAAAATATTCCTATAGTGTCAATGAGCACTCAGTGTCCCTAAATTAACACGTTTTAGGGAAAATTCTCAAATATGTGCCTTCATTAATAATGTATATAATTCCATAGAAAACATTCACTTTTAAACTTATAATGCTAAACGGTCAAAGCATTTTATAAATGTAGGTAAGTTCTGGTAAGTAAGGTCGGAAAATAATTATTGTTACTTCGCTTATAGGTAGTAAAAAAAACATCGCAACCAGAAAGCCAGAAACAACCAGAAAGCCTTCAAGACTACTACTATTATGTCTACTATGACTACTATACTCGTAGGTAAGTACGGACCGAAAGCCTACCGGTCCCTCAGCCATGGGAAATAAAAGTTGTGTATCAAAGAGGTTATCCATCTTAACTAATTAACTCTTATGTCATTGGTTGGTCAACCAATATCAGAATAATGAAAAATCACTGTTTTCCAATGGAGGTCTAAAAATTTGTGACAGTTGACAATACCGTAATGAGGGCGAATAAAATGGATAAAAATCTTTACGGTTGAAGAGGTTAGTGACCAACTTGTGTGTTTATTCCTGAAATAAGAGAATAGTAGAAAATTGTGTCTTGAGAGCCATTGATTACAAGTTTGGCAAAAGTATTAGGTACCGTTTGCAAAACCGGTACAAGACTTTGTAATAAAGTATTTGTTGGGCCAATTTGCTAGTGTTAAATAGATTCTAATCTGAACGAGCACACAACGCATCAAATCTGCCATCAATAACTGTTAAACTATTCCAAACATCAAAAAGTTCAAGGTTTTTTTGACCTTGTACTAGTTAAAGGATTGCCTTGCGGACCGATCTTGGTTGGACATCAATGGACACCATTCCTTATAGGTTATACTGAAGATGTCTATGTTGTGTTAGTTTCTGAGTATTATTATTATAACCGAGTTATCAAATGGCCGAAATTTCTTTAGATGAAGTAACAAATAGGCATGCGACGAAAAAAGCGCGATATTTGAAAGAGGCAATTCCTAAATTTTGGGGTCTTATGACGTGTTGCGCTACCTCCTTCTTTAGCCTAAAATAAAAATAATTCTCAAATGATTTTAATAGATTATATTGGAACTATTAGTGAAAGGCGGGTAGATGGAAGATGGAAACAAAATCAATTATTATTTTTTTACATCGTGTAATAACTTGTATAGGTACCTAACTTTTAAAGCCCTGACGGTTGGAAATACATAGACAGATTGTATTAGAACTTAGTAGATAAAGATGGGTGGGTAGTTGGAAACGAAATCAATTATTATCATTTTTTATGTCGTGGAATAATTTGTATAGTGAATAGGTAATAAAAACACTGGCTGTTGGAAATACAAAGCTTGGAAATGGGTGGAGAGTCTCGACAGAAAAGATAATATGAAAGAAAGAGAAATTAACTTTAAATAGATAAACTTTAAAAAGATGAGACAATCGGATTATTTCAATCTGTTATGAAACCAGCTAATCCGAGAAACTCGGCAAATAATATAATAAGGGGGAAAAACATTAGACATCATATGGATTAAATTACTTCATTCCGAATCCACCAGGCACATAAGAATAATATATATTATTGATTAAACAAATTCCGTAACAAAAGATTTGCAAGATAAGCAAATTGATGTATTGTATTTTTAACGGGATCATTTGTCTCTGTCACAAATTTATTCGAAAATGAAATTATTTGGAAACTAAGGAGTGCCAGGTTCCAGACACTATGCCTTTTTGCCAAGCTTGGTGGACCTTGTACAACCAAGCATCTATGTATTATGATCCTATATTCCGATAGATATTATTTATAGTAAAAAAGCCTTAGTTGTTAAAATGTTTGTTATTTAATGATATTGTTGAGAAAATGGTTTTGGCAAGCTTGGTGGACCTTGCAAGGCCAAACGTATTAGGGCAGTACAGTGGCAGGAAGATGCTTGTTAAAAATATATATTCCTATAGTGTAAGTGAGTACCTGGAGTATCTCAATTAACATGTTTTAGGAAAAATTCTCAAGTATGTGCCTTCATTAAAAACGTATATGGTACCGTAGAAAACATTCTCTTTTAAACTTGAAAATAATGCTGAACGATTAAAGCATTTTAGAAATGTAGGTAAGTAAGTAGTATGGAAGCCGCCACGATATCGCCGGAAAACAGTTATTATTACATCGCTTTGTAGGAAGTAAGAAAACTCGCAAACAAACTAGAACGCCTTCAACAACTAATATGCTACAGGAAAATACGGGCCTAAAGCCACTGGTCCCTCAGCCATGAGAAATAAAACAAAAATTGAGTATTGGAGGTTATTCATATTAACTAATTTACTCTTGGGTCGTAGGTTGGTCAACCAATATCAGAGAAAGGAAAAGTCACTGTTTTTCAATCCAGATCTAAAAAATTGTGACAGTTGACAATACCGTAATGAGGGCGAATAAAATGGATAAACATGATCTATAATTTTGGCAAAAGTATTAGGTAGGTACCTATTGCAAAACCGCTCAAGAGTTTGTAATAAAGTGTTTGTTGGGTCAATTTGCTAGAGTGTTAAATATATACTAATCTGAACGAACACACAATGCATCAAATCTGCAATCAATTGTTAAACTATTCAAACATCAAAAAGTTCAAGATTAGTACGACCTTAGACTAGGTTAAGGATGGCGTCGCAGACACGCTTGCCTTAAAACTTCGGATGCAATGAACACCATTCCTTACAAGATGTACACGTTGAACCAACACTAGTTACTGAGCCTTATTATTATTAGCGAGTTATGAAAAGGCCAAACATTCTTTAGATGAGGTAACAGATAGGCACGAGACGAGAAAAGCGCGATATTAAAAGTGACAGTTCCTTGAGAACAGAGACAATGCTCATTTTTATAATAGATTATATGTTTTAGAACTTAGTGGGTAAAAGATGGGTAGGTAGATGGTAGAATAATAATTCCATATATGCATATATATATAAATATTTTGTCAGAATTCAACCGTCAGAAAGTAAAAGTTATACTTTCAAAACAATTAGCCAATTCATAGTCACGAAGTATTACAACCCAACATTATTATTTGTACCCAGGCTTGGTACAAATGGTACAAATGTCCAAAGTGGTGTGTAGTAATCCGCCTCACTTCTATTTAAAGTTAATGTGTGTTTCTACCATTTTACTTTCAGAAAATTGTTTCATCTGCTCTGATTCGAATAATAATGAACTGTGTGAACAATTAACGACCCTAATGACTTGAGAAATACATACAATTGAACTCTGAGGAAACAAAACTTTGAAAGTCACAGTGAAATGTATGACAGATTATGTTCAAAATTTAGATTCAAAGTTCACCCCCAATATGGTGGCAGGCAAATGCTTGTTAGCGAAAAAGATTTGCTTTTTGAGATATTAATGTTGTTACGCAATTTACAAATAAGTATCGTAACAATACAATGGCAAAAAATGTTTTTATGATCAATATACAAATATATATTAATAAAATTAACTAGGGATGTGAGTTTAAGTGGGTACATACCTATTAAACAAACACGACAGCTCGGTCCTGTCATTCATAGTTTTATTGTGTGTCTGGGCAATACCGATTTCTTACACATTTTAATAATGTATTATTATACCTAGTTGTTAAAATGCTTAGTTGTTAAGAAGTTACGAAAAATCACTGCTTTTCAATGGAGGTCTAAAAATTTATGGCAGGTGACAATACCGTAATGCGGGCGAATAAAATGGTGAAAAATCATTTTAATTGAGGAGGTTAATGACCATTTTTTTGTTTATTACTGAAGTAAAGAGAATGGTAGAAAATTTTGCCTTGAGAGGTGTTGATTATTAGTTACCGATTGCAAAACCGGTACAAGACTTTGTAATAAAGCGTTTGTTGGGCCAATTTGCTAGTAGGTATAATACAGTATAGTGTTAATTAGATACTAATCTGAACGAGCACACAATGTATCAAATCTGCCATCAATTGTTAAACTTTTCAAACATAGTAAAGTTCAAGATTTTTATGACCTTGGACTAGGTAAAAAAAACAATAAAATCATGAACTAACAAAACAAAGAGCATTAACATCCTTACAACGGCGAGAAACAGGAGTCCCCGGTGCAGGCCAAAACTGTTGGTGAATTTCACATTCGAGGCTTGAACAAAAACTTAAATTCCGTCCATCACCGCTTTCTCTCCCAACGTCCCAACCTTCTCTTTCTGAAACGCAGATAGCCTAGCCTACGGACTGCCCGGGCTTCACCCTCGTAGGCAAATTCAGACCCAAAGGAGGTGCCTGTCTCTTCAGCCCAGCTGACGTCAACTGCGTGCGACTGTTGAATCTGGAAAACTCGTAATGTGGGTGTACGTTAATCTTGACAGTGCGGTAAGATTCTACGTGTGTTTATACCGCTCACCGAACCTAAGCGAATCAGACACGTCCGAGCTCTTTGAACATTTAAGCAATACTATTGATGACCTCTTGCCCCGCTTCTCTACAGCTGAGTTTGTGATCCTGGGGGACTTCAATGTTTATAACGAACCTTGGTTGAAGTTCTCAGGATCAACAGACTCGGCTGGACGACAGGTGGAATTCTTTGCATTTTGCCACCGACTGGAGCAAAATGTTCAGGAGCCTGGTTCCCAATGTCCAGGTCAACCGCTCTAATCTCAAGAATAGATAAAATATTTGCTGCCAAATAATTGAATGAGGTTAGGATTCTATCGATATGTTTAATTTTAAATGAAAATCTAATGTTTTAAAAAATTCCGTCAAGAATTCGACATCATATTACACTTTACATTAAAAATAGCTCCAGTACATTCTATTCATATCTAAAAAATTTATAATAAAAACTCAACTGTCAGAAAGTAAATGTTATACTTTCAAAACAATTAGCCAACTCATTGTCACGAAGTACCATAACCCAAGATTGTTATTTGTAACCTTTAGTTAAATCCGCCTCACTTCTATTTAAAAGTAACATATTTCTTCTTCCATTATATTGTCAGAAAATTGTTACATCCGCTCTACGTCGAATAATAATGAAAAGTGAGAACGATTAACGACCCAATGATTCCAGATATACATACATACAACGTAACTCTGAGAAAACAAAACTTCAAAGGTCACAGTGAAAGGTATGACGACATTTTATATACATATGATTCACAAAGTTCACCACCAATGAGAAACCCGTCGGTCTATGGAATTTTTTTTCCGAAAATTTCCCTAATAACGAATTTAACTGTGGATAATTTAAAATCCATTAGTCACCAGCAGAAGAAGAAAATCTTTGAAATCAAAACCCATTGAGACAAGCATATATTTGTGAACAGTAAAATCTCGATTTTTTTAACCTAATTCCTTGAAACCAAAATGCATAGATTTTTTGCGAGCTTCAACGTCACTTCGCAAAATATGTAGTTTATGGCCAGGACTTTTGGAAATAATCCACTTTGTATTTATATATTAAAAAGTATTTTTGAAATAAATATGAAAGCTTGGTCATGTTATTTATTCTTAATTTTATTGTGGTTTGTGTGAAACTGGATATTCCGAAACCAGGATGTTGTACAGATACCATTTATATTAAATAATACCTTCTTGTTATTATTTTAATGATGTAGTGGAGAAAGGGGTGATTGTGCAATACGGTGGCAGACAAATGCTTGTTAACGAAAAAGATTTGTTTTTTTTAGATATTAATGTTGTTACACAATTTACAAGCAAGTATCGTAACAATTCGGTGGCAAAAAAAATGCATTCGTGATCAATACACATATATTAATCAAATTAACTAGGGATGTGAGTTTAAGTGGGTACATACCTATTAAACAAACACGACAGCTCGGTCCTGTCATTTATATTATACCTAGTTGTTAAAATGCTTTAGTTCAAACTTTGTAATTTTAAATATTTATTAGGTATTGCAATAGATACAATAGCGAGTAGGCGCTTTTATCGATAAATATTTTCTTTTTTGAGAGTTTAATGTTTCTAGATAATTTACAAACAAATTCATTACAATCCGTTGGCAAACCAATTCCTTTATGATAAGTCAATCAATAAAAAGTTTTAAATTTTCGTACTTCGGGATTCCACCAATAATTAAGTTTCAAAAATAGAAATGTTTAATCGAACGAACTAAAAGCTAACATATTAATAATCCCTCTCAATATAGACCCATTACATGTCTACCGACAATATACAAAATTTTAACCTCTTGCTTGACAGATTTAATATATACTCATTTGGATGAAAAAAATATTTTATCTGAACAACAAAAAGGTTGTCGCAGAAAACATATGGGATGTAAAGAACAGTTAGTTATTGATTCTGTAATTTTAAAACAAATTCAAAATCAAAAGCGTAATTTACATACTTGTTATATAGATTATCAAAAAGCTTTTGATAGTGTCCCGCACTCGTGGCTAATCAAAATATTAAAAATATATAAAGTTAACCCAATTATAATTAGCTTTTTGAAAAATATTATGTCCTTTTGGAATACAGATTTGCTAGTTAATTTAAAAGGTAAGAAAATAGTAGTACCGGGCATTTCAATAAAAAGAGGGATTTTTCAAGGAGACTCATTGAGCCCTCTTTGGTTTTGCTTAGCATTGAATCCCCTTTCTAAAATGTTAATTAAAAGCAAGTTTGGAATAAAAATTAAGGGTAATACAAGAGAGAGTAGTATAGTTTCACATCTATTATATATGGATGATATAAAATTATTTTCAAATTCTGAATCAAATTTAGAGAAAATGATTAAGGTAGTTAAAATTTTTTCAGATGATATTAAAATGACTTTTGGTTTAGATAAATGTAAAACTATCCATATAGAGAAAGGCAAAATTGTAGATGGAGACGAGGGTATATTTAGAAATTTCAAAATTCAAAGTATGAAAGGGGATGAGGTTTATAAATATTTAGGATACCCGCAATCGAATAGATTAGATCACACTAGTATTAAAAATGATATTAGGATTAAATTTCAAACTAGGATCAGAAAAATTTTAAAATGCAATCTATCTGCTAAAAATTTAGTAAAAGCAATAAATACTTGGGCAATACCTCTACTAACGTACTCATTTGGCATAATTAAATGGTCCAATACAGATTTAGATAGTTTAGAACGATTAATTAGAACTACGTTAACAAAATTTAATTGCCATCATCCAAATTCAGCTATAGAACGAATTAATTTACCTAGAAATTTAGGAGGTAGAGGTGTAGTCAAAATAACATCTTTGAAACACAATCAGGTAGAAATGCTTAGAAATTTTTTCCATAGGAAAGCTAATAGCTCAGAAATGCACAAAATAATTTGCAAGGCAGATAGAAATATTACACCTTTAAATTTATATGACGAGAATGCCAACATTCTTATAAATACTAACCAGGAATTATTAGATTCCTGGTCAAATAAAATTATTCACGCAAAACACTTCAATTATCTCAACCAAACGTATGTTGACAAACTTTCGTCAAACAAATGGTTGAGTATTGGAGAGTTGAGCGCAGAAATAGAAGGATTTATGCTTGCCATTCAAGATAGAGTCATTAATACTAAAAATTATAGAAAGCATATAATCAAAGATATAAATCAAATTGATGATTTATGTAGAAAATGTTTGGCTTTTCCCGAAACTATAGAACATATTATATCGGGATGTTCTATATTAGCGCCTTCCGAGTATACATTTAGGCACAATCAGGTTTTAAAAATAATTCACCAAAGTTTGGTAATTAAACATAACTTGATTGATTGCCGTAATGTAGTACCTTATTATGAATATGAACCAAATTCATTTATAGAAAATGAATTTTATAAAATATATTATGATAAAACTATACTAACAGACAGAACAATTAGTCATAATAGACCTGATATAGTTTTACATGACAAAATTAAAAAAATAACTTATATCATTGATGTAGCTATTCCAAATTCCTGTAATATTCAAAAAACTGTTTCTGAAAAAATTAGAAAATACACAGATTTAGGAAATGAGATTAAAAGAATTTGGCATTCTCGGACTATAAAAATATTACCATTTGTTATTTCGGCCACTGGCATAATACCTAGGAATCTGATTCAAAATTTAAGCATATTAGATTTGTCAAAGAATTTGTATATAAAAATGCAAAAAGCAGTAATTTTAAATACATGTAGGATTACAAAAGATTTTTTAAATATTTATATTGAGGGATCAGTAGGATTTATAGGTTCAATTAGAAATGCCACAGAGCCGAACCCTCTGATATGAAAATATCTGGAGTCGGTGAATTATATTCCCATTTGGTCTCTAGTAGGTTGACATGTTGTTCTTGTATTGTTTTGTATTTATAATACTTATATAGTGCAATTGCATAACGTGGATTCACTAGATGATCATTTGGGGAAGTGTATGAAAGGGTTTAGTTTTTCCTTCTTTTTTTTTTTTTTTTTTTTTTGGGGGGAAAATTTAACCCGGACATTTAAATCTGGTAAAGTAATCCTATAATAGAAAAAAAGAAAGTTGGCCATTTTGGTTTTACTTAAGCGGAGAAAGGCAGACGCTTGATATGGATGATGATTTGCTTTATCGAGTTATTAATAATAACATTAATACTGAAAAAAACATTAATTCAAAACAACGAAATTTCCTTAAGCGTACGAGTGTAACATTTTCGTTTTATTATAAAACGTATATCTCAGAAGAAAGGTTTAAATTTTCTAAAAGATTAAGCATGAACTATGCTCCTATGCTTATTTACACAATATTTCTTTTTAATTTTTATCGCTTTCGCAATTGTATTTATTTATTGTTATCAAGTGTGGTGAACGGTATGAGTGAGTAAAAAATGTATTTATTGTATTTTTTTGCTTGAAATATATGTTTTTTTTTTGTTTATCCACTGAATCGCTTTTTGCCACAATATGGCACTATTTAAAATACCTGGGACCGCTTTGCTGCCAATTTTGACAAATTTTCCCTAGATACATTAAACATTCTTTGTAATTTTTCAAACACGCCCGCGGTTCAATTTTGACGTTTTTAGTAGGTGAAAGATACTACTTATATTCATATTCAACCGATGGCAGTGTACTCTAGCTATTTACGAATTATGTCATTGTACAAAATCGTATTGTAGATTTGTTTAAAAGGTTCAGTGCCAAAATGCCTCACTATAAAATGCGGTTTTTTGTCGTGTTTTAGTGGATTTTTTAACATATTTGTATACCAGTGTAATAATGATTGAATTAGTAATGCATTCAACGTGTTTTAACGTGCTTTAATCTTTAAAATTCATTTTATATTTGAAAAACAATTTTTTGTGGTTATGTTTGCGTATTTTGTGCCCATCGGACTGTGATTTGCAATGCAGTATTTTCAATAAATAAAGCAATAATCGAGTTTTGCTATTGTGAATTTAAGATATTGAATGTATCTGTTTGAGTTTCTACAGTTATTTTTGGTAAGTTCCTTATAAATTCCATTTTAGTCCATTTTAGAGCCCCTTCACACTTCCGTTTTAACGACGGAGGCGGGTCCCGTTTTTTAAAACGGAAGCCCTAGCCGCTGTAGTGACTCTAGTCCTGGGTCGATCGATCATTTTACACGACCCGGGTCGCTCATGACACACTGGCGTCACGAGCGGGTCGCGAAGACCCGCTCTTTTTGCGACACAAAATACGAAACTCGATAATCGAGTTTCTCGCACCAGTTTCCGCCCAGACCGGTCAAGTCATAAGCGACCCGAAAAACCCACAATAAAACAATAAAATTGCTTTAAAAGTTAGCCAAAAAGGGCACACCAATAAAGTTACAACTCAAACCTTGGGGATTAACAGATATTGCAAATTTTATGAAACACTTCATTGTTGGGAACTTACTTGAAGTAACCGTGGGATAATTTTATTTGCAAAGGAGATACTACGTGTAACTAAAATAACATGAATATTACGAATAATTATTTTACTTACTAAATAGAAAAAATCACATTCTAGAACGAACAAATACCAAGATACGCTCTAATTAAAAACGATTCTTTGTCTAGTTGAATATTCAAAAATCAAATATACTAAACAATCCCGCGATGACGTGACACACGGGCATAAATCAGGATACTGTTACGTCACGCACGTGTGTGTTGATCGGCAAGCGGCGACCGAATGTGTCGTCGCAGTTCGCAGTTCTTGCTGTCTCGCCACTCGCCACATGGGCAACCGGCGCGGCGCGCCGGTGACGCGGCGACCGGTCGTGAGAGTGTCGTGAGCCTCGGTGTGCGGGAATGTGTTGTAGTTCGCGGGTCTTGAGACCCGGGTGCTGACGAATAAATAACCCACTCGATCTTTGGCGGCTCGTGAGCGGGTTTCGACGATCAGGTCATTCACGATCGACCCAGGACTAAGTGACTCTATGGAGCTATTCACACTACAACGAAGGACGGATCCGTTTCCCCACCACCCGCTCGACGCTTCCCCACCGCCCGCTCCCAGACGAAAGTAGCAGGCAATGTGTTTTTATAGGGCGCGCGTTTGGCGTTTATAATATTATTATTTATTATTGTTCGTTCCAGAATGCGATTTCTTCTAGTTAATTATAAGTAAAATAATAATTAGTTAGTAAGATTCGTGCAAATTCGTGCGTTAAATATATATATGCAAAATATTATCCCACGGTTTGAACAAATAAGGTCCGAACCTAGTAAATAAGTAATATGGCTGTTTGAATATTTATATTTATTAATATTTTTCCTTCTTTTTAATAAGTACCGCATGACAACAAGAGCTTCATCGTCGTCCATTGCGCACGACCGCCTACTGAAGAATGTGCAAATAAAATGTTTTGGTCGTTGTTTTCGTAGAGTAGCGTTCCGTTTTTTAAAACGGATCCGTTTTAAAAAACGGAAGTGAGAACAGGGGCATGGGCTTCCGTTTTAAAAAACGGGACCCGCCTCCGTCTTTAAAACAGAAGTGTGAACGGGCTCTTAAAGTGTCGCCATTTCTCGACCATAATTTCTGCCAAAGTTTCATAATTTATCAAAATTCAGTTTTGTTGTACATATTTGTAGATTGTGATAATCAAATAGATCATTTAAAAGAAACTTCATAGAAAATATTTAGTGTGAACGCAAAATTTAACTTCCCAGTTTATAGGTAGAAAATCATAAGAATATTTCTGTTTCAAATGTTTACGATTTTATAATATTTTTTTGTAAGTCCTACGAATTTGTGATAATCGACAAAAGATAGGTGAATTCATTGGCTATATAGAACTGTAATCAGTTTGTATGTCTCCATTCGTGTCTCTATTCGGAGGTATGATTTTTTTAAAGTGGGCGGAAAATATTCAAAACGGTTACCAAAAAATTTCGAGCAATCCTGGAAAAAAGTTTCAATTTCGGCTGACGCTCTGGTGGTTAATTTGAAGAACTCAATTTAATTTAATTTCTTTTATATATTTAACACAACGCCAACGCCACAACCCAAACACAACGCCATTACCCAATCTTTATAAAATCCACATCCCGCCTGAATTGAATATTTGAATTTATCGGCTTTTCTCTACTATAATAAGCATGTATTATACATATAAACTAATTAACTCGCCACTAATAGGCCACTTGCATGGATTTCATAACGAATTGGAAAAAATCATGTGGATAGATCTTTTTACTAAGATTAAGAAAATGTTGGTAAAATTTTCGTTATATGTTTTTGGGGTGTTGTGCCGTGTTGCGCTACCTCCTTCTTTAGCCAACGATGTCCGAAACGTTGGCTAAAGAAGGAGGTAGCGCAACACGGCACAACACCCCAAAAACATATAACGAAAATGCTTTTGGCCGTGAAAATCTTAAAACTTATCGTTGGTAAAATTGTTTAGAAATGTACAGTTTTTGTTAATTTTAAATAAATAAATCCATTATTTAGGCTCGTGACGTCACTACATGAAAATGTCCCGTCGCCGAAAATGTTCCTATTATTTTTTTAAAATTCCACACTGATTTATTTTTTTATATGGCATCACTTTGATTTCAGGCGAATTTTTGAATTCGTTCACTAGATTTATTGTGTGTTCTCTGCGAACTTATCATTTGGTTTCACTTTTTGACAGATGCTCTGAAGAGAACCCCGTACTTTTAATGATCTACGGGGTTCTCTTCAGAACGTGCAGATGATGTCGGTACGTGTTTTAGAGGTATAATGATTATGGTGCTGATTTTAACAAAATTAAATTTTATAATATTCTTATTATTATTATAATTTACAAGTACAAGTATATTACATTGAATTTAGTAATACAGACGCTGTTCATTATAATGATTTATGGTCAATAAGATGGATCAAAGAAAAAAAATATTTATGAGATGTAATATTTTTGGTATGCCTCGTTATTCTCTTGTGCCATTCGTGTGGAAAACGTTATTTTTTTTTTTCAAATGATTTTCGGCTATGTAATTATCGTTTTTTCACACCTATAAAATTATGTCCCGTCTTTCCGGTTTATAAAAAATGGTCTGATTTATCGGATTGAAATTTTCAAAAAATCCCCAGGGTTTCCGGATTAAACCGGAAAAAAATTTAAAAAAATTTGATGCAAGTGGCCTATTATACAATGCTTGCAATGCAATACTGGATATTTGAAAAGGGAAAATCAAATACCTACTTACTCTAGGACATCTATTTTCCAATTTCTTCCGTAGAACGATTTTCAAAAGTGACTACAGTACGGCCCGCCAGCCGTTTTAAATCGCACAAAAATAGGTTTTCTTTGATTTTCTTGGCTTTTCTCTAATATAATTTACATGTATTATACATATAAACATTCCTCTTCAATCACTCTATCTATTGGTGAACACCGTATGAAAATCCGTTGCGTAGTTTAAAAGATTAACGCGCACATACATTTTGAGCGACTTCATTTTATACTATGTAATGAATGAAATGATGATAATGATAATGATGATGATGATGTAATGGAGTACCTATTCAATTTATAAAAAAAAAACATGAGTTCTGCTTTGAAATTATTGTTACGCATGACAGTCGTTTTTCGTCGCCTTCTGAAGGCATTATCAACCTGTCAAAAAAACAATATAAATATGACAATTTGATAATGTCTTCAGAAGGCGAAAAAGCTGTCACGCATAATAAAGTACACAGCAGAACTTCTTAATAATATTATTGAGTACATAAAGAAAAATCGGTTTGCATTTATGTTCAATGAATGTTTTTGTAAAAGCAAAAATAAATAAATTCTTATTTATTTATTCTCAAAAACAATATACAAAAAAAACAGGACACATATACTCCGAAACTACTAAACCTATTTTGATGAAATTTGGCTTACTGTGTGTAATTTGGTCCTACTTAAAAGATAGGATAGTTTTTATTTCGATTATTGTCGAATGTTAAGGTTAAATGTTCATTAAATGTTTGTTAAAAGACAATGCTTTGTAATTATTTGTAAGTTCCGTAAGTGTCTAACAGATGGCGGTGTGAGTTAATTTATCGACATAACATTTGGTTATCTAGGTTTGTTAACCTTCCAGTAGATGGCGTTGTGTTTCGTTAGCCACAGCAAAGCGTGTACAGGTCAGCTAGTGGGTAAATATAGTTAAATAAATAAGTTCACGCTAAAATACATTGTAGAACATATGCAAAATATTCATAAGGCAGTTATTTAACAAAAATATATTTAACATAATATATATTCCCAAAATATGCGTTCCCTGAACAATGTGGGTACTTATTGTTATCAGGTACTTATCGAAAACCTAAATATCATATTTCACTCTATAAGAATAGCATAAGGCTTAGAAGAGCAAAAACACAGAAATCCACAAAATGGTAAGTTGCGACGTTGTCGACTTTTAATCGATTATTTATAATAATTGTTACATTTTGGTACATCATACCGAAAATTGTTTAAATTTTTTTTTTGCGAAATTGCATCAAACTGTTTATCAGTATATATGTCTGTACAAACAGTAAGTTGCGACATTGTCCACTTTTAATGGATTGTTTTAAATAATAATAATAGTTATGTTTTGGTAAATTATACCGAAAATTGTTTAATTTTTTTTTCCAAAACTGCATCTACGTATTCATCACATAAGATACATTAATTCAGCAAAAATAATATAGTCATAATATTGCATAATAACGAAAAATATTTAAAAATGTGTACCAAGTGTTATTATGTCTTTTAGTTCGATATTAGTTCCAAGCTAGGCAGATTGCCTGTTCCAAGGAACAGGGTGAAAATGCCAAAAATTTATTCTATAAAAAAATTCTAAATATGCCATTAATAGGTAACCATGTAAAATTTTAAGTGACATTATTTAATAGTTTTTCGGACTCCACCCTATCCAAGTCAATCAACCATTTAGTTAGGTATTAATGAACCGATGTGTTTATCATTTGTGTTTGCAAACTATATGTTTATGCGTATGGTACGTAGCGAATTTCAATTATTTTTTTTAAATAATAATAAAAATAGATATGTTTTGGTACATTATACAGAATATTGTTTAAAACAGTTTTTTTCCGAAATTGCATCAACTTATTTATGAAAGAAAACTGTTTATCGGTATATTTGTGTTTGCATACTATATGTTTGTGTTATTTACCACTCAAAATACAACAAAATAATTTTAAAAATTCCTGTAGACATTTTTTAAATCATTAGGTAAAATAAAAATAAAAACCCTTATGAAGTTCTCTGCTTTGTGTAGATTTCTCGAGTTTCTGATGACTGCAATTATGGTTGTAGTTTTCATCTCCAAAAAACTGACGAATTCAGAAGATTTTTCTTTCCGCCTGATTCATCCCAGCTACATCCATACTGCAGGTGTAGATTTGGTAATCTCCTCAATTCGACGATGTTTTCCAACTGAAAAGAAAAATGCAAGATTTAGTTAGTGTTTTTCAGATCTATTGTTGCATTTCCAAATAATGTAAATACCGCGAGTCCGAACGGTCCATAGGCAGTCGGACTATGGCATCCCCAATTTGGGTTATATTGTGAGGTTTATGTTGTGAGAGCGAAGGAAGTGGGAAGGAAAGTACAAAGATTTTGCAGTTCTGATTTCGGGAGACCCGAATGACTAACACTTTAAAAATTATTTAATAATTAAAACTAACTCTAACAATAAAAAATAATGGTATTTAAGATAGTAGGTAGGTCCATTGTTGATAAAAAATATATATTAAGATGGGGTTCCATATAACATATAACATTGTGTTATGCTGATAGGTAGCTACACAAACCACTATATAAGTAATTATGGACTAGTTTGCAGTTAAATAATTAATATACGGGTATCCAGGGGTAAAGTGCATTAACTTTGGGGGGGGGGGTGATTCTATACATGACGGTAGGTACGAGTAAAAAAGATTAACATCTTTTTTCGAAATTCCAACTTTTTTTCCCATACAAAAAGACGTACCTACTAAAAATACTGAGAGCCTGCCGGGCACGATTGTGGCAACATTGCATGATTACGATTGGCCCGTACCGTAACAGCGGAAAATAATAAAGCTAGCCGCACACGCCGGTCTAATTTTTATCACACAACTACCCCTAAAAGTTGGAGCTTTAAAAAACTTCAACAAGGTATGCTTATATATAGGTACCTATATTAAAATTGATGTTCTAAATATATACAACGTCGGAGTATTTATTTCCTAGGTGTTGAATCCGTCGCATAGGAGTGTGATATTGGGATGTTGATGTCGAATGACAACAATAATATGGTAGGTACTGTCTATATTTAACATATTTAAGTTGTTATTAGCGCGGAGAAGTAAAAAATCACGAGATATTGTAATTATTAAAATTAAAATTAAATTGATAATCACTAAATGTGACTTCACTATCAAGATTAACTCTAAGAATGCGTACCTACTTCAAATATAGAATTAATATAATATACTCGTATTATAGGTAGGCAGGTATCGTTGTCTTTATTATTCACACAATCGGCTTCAATTTTGAAAATAGCACTTAAATTCAAAACAAATCCGAGTTCATTGAAGCCGAAAGTAGTATTTTTGATTAAATTTGTACTGAAAAAAAAAACTTTCAGAACTTATTTTGAGAATCGTTTTTAGCCATCACTAGTAGATATGATTTTCCAACACTGGTAGGTATGATTTTGTTTAACAAGATTTTAACTAATTTAAACATGATTGTCAACTGAAAATATGATCAACTTGGTACCTAAACAGTATCTACTTTTTTATAACTTACTTCATAATGTCGATTCTCAAATGCAACAAAGATTCAATCCAGTTTAAATATCTCCGGAGTTATGAAGACGCCCACTAATAGCTTGCAAAATCAACGCATCGTTTCTTCATCACTAAAAATCTGAAAATAATTTTAATTATTAATATAAAAAGGCTAAATGATAATAATACAACGAATCTATTAAAGATATAGATTTAAATTAAAAATAATATAACTTTCTTACATTAGGTAGAAAATTTGTAACAATTATTTGTTCGCGCGCTATTTCCAAAATGCAGATGGTCTGGAAAGATTTATTTGTTGATAATTTTTCAGCAAATCATTGTAGATCGATTGTGGGTTGAATCTATTGCTGAAGAGATTTTCCTTTCAACCTCCGGTGAGTAATAGTCGATAATATATACCTACCTGAAACAAATTTGAAAAAAAATCAGTTTACATAAATTACATTACCTAGGTGCATACATATTACATTTACAACCATAATGCTATTCATGATCCTCTGTCCTAGCAAACTAATTGCTTTCTCGACATTCATACATTATATCTCTATTATTTAACTCACTTGATTTTGTAGATAGAAGGAATCTAAGGCGGCCCCTAGACGATAGGGGCCGCCTTAAAATTAAACTTGCTCAAACTTTTGTTCAATCATTGAGCAATCTTCAATGTTTACCCTAAACGGTCAATAATATTGCTCAATTCGTAATATTGAGCAATATAATTGATCGTCTAGGGGCCGCCTAAGACAATGTTAGAGACAGTCAGACAGAAAATGATATCTAGTGGATAAGAAAATTTTAAAGGTTTTCTTTGGAGTTTAATAAAAATATTTATAAAAATGGGATTGCTCTACTCGTAGCAAGGATAAAAAAGTCGAATACTAAAGAGGCTTCTCTACAGTAAGCCTACTGGACGAAGGAATGCTTGGAAACCTGAACATGGGCGGTTTTACGGTATGAAGGCGATAAACCATGCGAGTTCCTAGAAGCGGCCAGGACTTTCCACGTCTTTCTAGGATGTCATCAACTGTTTCTCCCATCCTTGATCCATCGTCACGTGAAATATAATAATAAAAGTCTGATTGAGTAAGAAAAAATAAAATTGTACCACAAAATTCGAAGGTTTTTTACATAAATACCTACTGCCCGTTCAAAATTATCTTTATTCACAAAATACCTAAGGCCCGTTCAAATTTACTCTTATTCACAAAATACATTTTTCTTATTTTTATGCATTAGCTCCACACAGGAGGCCCTGAGGAAAATAATTCCCCTCAGGACCTAAGTCTTTCTTTGGGGATGCTGTGTGGAGGGTCTTTTTTAGGAAAGGAAGGAGAGGAAGTTCTGGGAAAGAAAAGGGTGTTATGGGTAGATAGAAATCTGGGGATCAGTGTGTCCAGGAGTGACGGGCTTATGGATCCATACCTCCAACTACGGTGCAAGGCGATGTTCCGAGAGACTACAGCTAGAGAAGTCAAAGGGACTCCCTCAACCATTCTCTCCCGATCCGACCTGCCATGCAGCTGGTGGGCATATATATCCGCGACCAAGACCCGGATAAACCTCACCCCATGAACCTAAAGTCCATTCAAAGTTACTTTTGTTCACAAAATACCTACAGCCCGTTCAAAATAACTTTTATTCGCGAAGTATCTATAGCCCATACAAAATTACTATTGTTCACAAAATACCTAAAGCCCAAAATTACTTTTATTGACAAAATACCTAAATCCCGTTCAAAATTACTTTTATTCACAAAATACCTAAAACCGGTTCAAAATTCGATATTTTTATTCACAAAACACCAACACCCTGGTTAAAATTACATATAAAGTAATAATAATATTTGGATGATTTTTATAGCGCAGTTTTTGCCAAAAATCACCTTCACAAAATACCCACAGACTTTTCAAAATTAATTGTAGGTATTTACAAAATACCTACAGCAAGGAGACGGTTCGATGGTTAGCTTCAACGAGATAATCTACAATATTGTAACGTTTTTTTATTGTACACCTAGATTAAAATGTTTCAAAATAAGACAGAGGAAAACAAAAAATATTTGAATTAAAGAACACTTGTTATGATAGTTTTGGGATTGGTCAGAAGAAACTATTTTGAAAATAACAATATCTTGTACATTTTCTAAAAATCGAACATTAAAAAAAAAACAAAATCATTGAATTTTACTTACATGATTTTTTAACATCTTTCATCAATCTGCTCCCCCTTCACAATATTTTGAAAATGGGATGTTTGATATAAAAAGTGGAAACCTTGTAACTTTATATTACACAGACACCCGCCCCCGGTGAGTTCATCTGCAAGAATGGTTTACCAATGATCTGAAAGTATTAATACCTACTGTGTGAAAATGACGACAACACGATTCAAAATAAATTAACAAATCACGCAAAAATTTGTCAACAATATTTTAATTCGATACCTTCATAATTTTACAAATAGGCGGTGACAAAATTTTAGGAATTTAATTTCAGTAATTTTTTTTTAATTAATGAAAATTAGTCATTGAAAATGACTAGGGTATAATCGAAAAGATTATGTAAAATTTTTTTTTTACTGTTTTTTTTTAGTTTCATGTCTTCCACGCCCTGAAAACGAGTTAACCCCTCAGGCCTCGACCGTATTTTTTCAAAGGGTCAAAATATTACCGTTTTGCAATAAAATCCAAATAAATGGAATATTTCTGAATTTATCCGAATTTTAAAAACTATTTAGAAAAGGTGATGAACAGTGGGGTAACTATACCATCTGAGGCCCGTGGCAAATTCATTGGATGTCCCCCCCCCCCCCCCCCCCCCTCAGTAAAAATCGTCACGTTGTAATTGAATTTTAATCAATCACTTAAGAAGTTACCCAACAGTTACTAATATTGTGTGCATTTTTGTTAAATGTCTAAGGGGCGGTTCAAGTATTACGTAACGCACTTGGGGGTTGGGGGGGAGGGGGGGTTCGAACAACGCGTTACGTAACATGTTTTTCTTTATTTAGATAAAAAAAACTAGTGAATTAAAATCTTCCAAGTTGGCAAACCTTTTCGTTCTCGAAATCTCTTGTTTTATTTAGCGACTTTCCAGTACTTTGCGCAACTTAATTGTGACGTTCAGGTAAAAATTGTTACTTGGGCGTTACGTAACGTTTAGGGGGGGGGGGGGGGGTACGGAAAAACGTTACGGCGCGTTACATGGGGGGGGGGGTACAAAATCTTCAAAATTTGCGTTACGTAATACTTGAACGCTCCCTAATAAATTTTAAGTTCAAAAGCATAGGTATTAGGTACATACGTCTTATGATGAAGTAACAATATAATCTTTACAAGATATTTATTAATAAAATTCTTTTCTCCGAGCTTTCTGTTCCGCAAAAGTACCAATAACGTCATCATAGTTTGCTATGTTACGTAGCCTGTCTTGTCCTATTGAGTTTAAATAGGTTTTTTTAATTAGTTTTTTTTATTATTTTGTCATCCCCCCTCCCCCCCTCCAACCTCCCCTCCAACCCCCCCCCCCCTCCAAAAACGAGAACCGTCATCCTGGAGGAGGGAAAGAGATCTACCACACCATATAACTCCCTTGACCGTACCGGGACTCATTTCTGAGTTTTTGCGACCCGCACACTTTCATACACTTTCTTTTATAATATATATTGATTAAAGTACCTGGGGGCCCTGTACAGTACGCCAGGTTCTGGGAAGCCAAGTGACTCAGGCTTTGATGGAGCCCACAAGAAGTTCTAATGTAACACAAAGCATATCTAATGTAGGCCTGTCCGGAAGATTGCTTCCGTTGAAGGAGACTAGATTGAACGCTTTTTTAATTACCGTGATGATAATTTTGAAAGTATGGAATATAGTTAAGTACAAGGATAATAATAAGTGTGAGTGAATTCCAAAATTTAAAAAACGACAAAACGTCAATGCGCTTATGGTTTTGCTTTTTTATATGTTTAAGAACAAAAGTTGTTATAGCTGCTGCAGTTCTTTCTTATGCACTAAATAACAATTGTCGAAAATGAGACAAACGGTGAACGTATGTCTGCACTTCCCCAAATGAAACATACAATCATTTAAATAAAATGAAATGCAAGGAAAAAGTAGTTAATTTGGAGGAAACAGTCTCATCTTTTGTCTCACCATCTTTGATGTGTAAGATAGAGCTGCAGCAGAACGAGTTCAACACAAATTTCTTAGGTACTTAAATTTCAAACTCAAAATTCCAATAGAAAACATTAATTATTTAAGTTTAATGAATCGACTAAATTTAATTACCCTGTCTGACAGAAGAATCATTTCAGACCTAATTTTATTGTACAGAATTATGAACAACCTAATTGACAGCCCTGCCATCGTTGCTACTATTAAACTTCATGTACCGACAAGGAATACTAGACAAAATATAACATTCTTTTGCAACACATACACAACTAACTATCAATCACACTCACTTACCAATAGGATACATTATTTAGGCAACAAGTTTGGTGGTATTGTAGATGTATTCGCTGATTCCCTTTACATGCTAAAATGCAATTTAAACCAACACTTTGTGGAATTCTACAAATTATTGTAACATGGGTATAATATATTTAACGATTTGATGTGTTATTGTAATTTTCGTTATATGTTTTTGGGGTGTTGTGCCGTGTTGCGCTACCTCCTTCTTTAGCTAAAGAAGGAGGTAGCGCAACACGGCACAACACCCCAAAAACATATAACGAAAATGCTTCTGGCCGTGAAAAATCTTAAAACTTATCTGTTATTGTAATGTTTATATTATATTTTGTTCTATGTTATTGTTAAATATTACATTGTTTAAAATATTTCACGGTTTTCCACAAGATTATACAAGTGGTTTTTTTTTCTTTAAAAACTACTTGTATATTCTTAAAAGTTTTTTCACTTGTATAACTTTTGGTATAAATTCTATGTATGTGTAATCCTGTGTAATAGGGATAAGGAAAATATATTTATTGCCTTTTATGCCGTCACGGTTCCGTAACCACGAATCATTGTGGCAATTATAAAAGCACTCATTGGATATTATAGGTACAATAAATACTGCGTAATTTTTTACTGTTCATACGTAAAAGCCGAAATATGATACTTACTTTTTGTACGAAAATTTGAAACAGATAAATTATAAAAAGATTCAGTAGCATCTAGGAATTGGACCCAGGACCTTACCGGGTCCCTTTCCGGGGCTTTGCTCGACTACTGAGCTAATTCGACCTTATCTTTTTCTGTTTCAAATTTTCGTTAGTCGCTAATATTATCTGCAATAATTGAATATTTAATTCAATTTTCTCCTCACAGACAGCAAAAAATCTAACTTTAAAAAATCTAGGTAGGCAATTTATTTTGCATTAAATTCCTAAAACTTTATTGTCTTCTAAATTGATTCACTCTTTACGTAGGTTGTAATGGATATTGTTTATTGTAAGAACAATTGTTTTTACCTACTATGATTAAAATTTATTGGCACCCAGTTAGAAATAATGACATCAGGCAGGCCAATCAATTATATTTCAGAGTGGAAGATACTCTCAGTATCGCCCTGGTGTAAGACCACGATTCAGAATTGAAACGTTGCTTGAAATGACTTTTTTCTTTTACACTAGCTCCACACAGGAGGCCCTGAGGAAAATAATTTCCCTCAGGGCCTATATCATCTTAGGGGATGCTGTGTGGAGGGCATTTTTCTTTTAAGGAAAGGAAAGAGGAAGTTCTAGGAAGGAAATAGGTATAAGGAACGGGTAGGAATCTGGGGGGCAGTGTGTCCAAGACCATTGTTAGAACTGTATTGGCATATGGATGTGAGGCGCTGACACTGACGGTTAAGATGGCTGAAATGCTGGATACTTTTGAAAGAAAAGTGCTGAGAAGAATATGTGGACCCGTGAAAGAGGGTGAACAGTGGCGCATTCGGCACAATACAGAATTGTATGATACATGTAAGGCACCTAGCATCTCAACACATATGAGACTCCTCAGGCTGAGATGGGCTGGGCATGTACAGAGAATGCCGGATACACGCGTCCCAAAAAGAATTTTGACTGGACACCCAGGTGGAAAGAGAAAAGTGGGAAGACCCAGACTGAGGTGGGAAGACGAAGTAAGAGGGGATGCAGCACAGCTTCTCCAGGTACCAAACTGAAAGTCAGCCGCTGAGGACAGGAGGAGTTGGAGGCGACTGTTGCAGGAGGCCAAAGCTCGATATGGGCTGTAGCGCCATCGAAGAAGTGTGTCCAAGAGTGACGGACTTATAAATCCATCCCTCCAAATGCGGTGCAAGGTGATGGGTCGAAAGATTCTGGCTGGAGAGGATAAAAGACCTCCCTCAAGCAGTCTCTCTCTATCCTGCCCACCATGCAGCAGGTGGGCAGACGCATCAGCCGCCAAGACCTGGACAAACCTCACTCCATGAACTCGGGCACCGCTGCTAAGTCACCGGACATAGCAAACAACTTGAAGTGACCTATGGTAGAGGTATTGATTATTTAATAAATGGTTCCCGGGGCGGCGGTAAAACAGAAAATTAAAAAAGAAAGACAGCATTTCAATTATATATATTTTTAATAAATAAATTTAAAAACATAGACAATAATTATTTTCATAATATTTCACTACAAACATAATAGACTTATAAACTAACGGTGGCTGTTTTTAGTATTTTTAGAAATAGAAAAAATAAAAAAATTTCAACAATAATATTTCGCGTAGAAAATAGTAATGTCACAAAGATCAAATAAAATTTATAAATACCAACTAATTTAGTATTCCTTCAGATCACAACAATAAAACTATGTATAAGCAGTGAGTTCAACCACAGTGTTCTAACCGCTGTTCCAAAACAATTTTATTTGCGTGAATTTTTTTTGTATTTTTACATGTCTGTGTACAAGCATCACAATCAGAAATTACAAAAACGCAGGTGTATTGTTTACATACAGCATGTAAAAAACTTATTATTCTACAAAGCAAATTACAGCAAATTTGAGAAAAAAAAATCATTTTCAATAATGCATACAAGTAATAACTTCTCGAATGACGGCCTTTGCAGTCTAGGGTTAAGGCTCTTGGCTCGTAATTGCGGGAAGGTCGCAAGATCGAATCCCGGCATGTGCAAATAAATTTGATTTGATTAATTAAATCCACGGAAAATACCCTCAGAATTGTCCTGGTGTAAGACCACCATTCAGAATTGAAACCTTGCTTAAATGGCTTTAGTCGTGTTTGGTGACCAGATCTGAATAGCCAGGTACTTTCTCACCTTTCTCTTCCCCATCTTTTTCCCCTCCTTAATACCTTCAGCCTAACATGTCCCAATTGGGAATGCCATAGTCTCATTGGCTCCAGACGGGAGCAGCTGGGATTCTTGTGTCCAATTAGTGAAAGCGGCAGATTATAAATAATAATGCAGACATACAAAATATGTTAAAATTTAAAAAAAATATTTCAAATAACTATCAATGCTTTTGATCTTTTGAAAAATTTCCATTTTTTAGTTTAGTTAAGGCCCGGTGTACCCGCACAAAAAGAAGAAGATGAAGAGATATGTAAATACGAATGTCAGAGGGAGCGCACTAATATTAGGTCCTTACATATGAAATTGGCGTTTTGTATGGGAGGAACATAAAGTCGATTTTTTTTTTAATATAATATATTTATTTAATCAAAGTATGTACCATTGCTATCTATGCACTTTTGCCATCTCATAGGTAGTTCATCGATCCCTTTACTAAAAAAACCATTCGGATGGGAATCAATAAAATCTTTGAAGGCGGTTTGGACTGCAACATCGGAGTTGAATTTTTTCCCTTGCAAGAAGTTATCCAAATTTCGAAAAAAATGGTAATCTGTTGGGGCAAGATCCGGAGAGTACGGTGAATGTCCAATTGAAGCTCCTCTAATTTGGTAGCTGTCTGTTGTGCAGTGTGTGGTCTAGCGTTGTCATGAAGCAGCAGTGGCCTAGAGTGATTAACCAGCCTCGGTTGTTTAGCAGCTAGCTTTTCCATCATGGTTTGCAGTTGCTGACAATAGACATCTGCCGTAATCGTCAGGCCAGATTTAAGAAAGCTGTAGTGGACAAAAAAAAAAAACACAACGGTGTTTTCTTTTGCGGCACCGTCGCCATACACATCATTAATCCTTCGAACCGTTTCTGCAGCACTGGTGCCACGGTGGAACTCGTACTCGTAAATAACGCGATATTTCAAGTTTTCCATTTTGTAAACTAAGTGATGCAAAGAAAAAAAAACAATTAAGGAAAAATGAATTATAATTTTCGAAACAAAAATACATGAGTAAATAGCTGTATAAATTTGAATTTGGAATTCCTAACCAAAGAGAAGATATTTGAGATCAAAGTTGCCAGTACGGCAAAACGCCAATTTCATATGTAAGGATCTAATATAAAATATTATATATAATATTATACGATTTTGTCGCTTTAAATATTAGCGCGCTCCTCTAGCATTCGTAATTTCATATCTCTCCATCTTCTTCTTTTTGAGCCCTGTTGCGGAGCCTTAAGATACTCGCCAAACTGAGGACTCCAACTTGCAGAAACTCATAGTTTCTGGCAAAGTGTTTGGCAGAAGAAGCAGAGGAAGGTCAGCAATGCACTGGAGTGACCAATTATCATTAGCGTCTGGTACGTCGGTGTCTAAAGTTCTCCATGCAAGCAGGACCACGAAAAGTGGAGGAGCCTTGTTCATCATGGAAATTGGAGTAGGAGTCACGATCATCAGCAATGAGGAAACAACTTGAGAATGAGAACCCATGTATCCACATTTCAAAAGATTCTTTTAATTTTATATTCTTAGCATAAAGCATATTTGCACCTTTAAAAATATACCGCAGGAGTGTCAAAAAAACAAAGCAATTAAAAAATTATTCTAAAGTGACGAAATATATCAAAATTTCTACGTACAGGGTGGGGGGCAAAAGATTATAACTCATTAAAAATTACTACAATATTAAATTAAAAAACAAATATTTCCAAAATCTTTTTCAGAATTAGAATGGTAAAGTTACTCCAAACAAGTGAGCAATTCACTCAAAGCATCGTTATTAACACAGACGGCTTTTAATTTATCAATTTGCGCTTTAGTAAAACCGGAATGTACAGCACCCAAGCACAAAATCCTCCGATTTACAAAACTCAATTTAGGAGCTATTCTCTCTAAATCCAAATCAAGCTCCGCTACATTTGACAAAGTGTCATTTTTACCAACCGACATTCTGTCATTTTTATCAACCATTCTTATATTTTTATCAACTATTCTATTATTTTTATCAACTGACATTCTTATATTTTTATCAACTGAATCTATATAAGACTGCCGATTCTGTTGTTTATCAGTTTGCGTGGATCGGTTTGCAGAGTAGAAGCTGGACCTGAGGGTGTGGAAAACAGCCGGAGCCAGTAGTCGGATGCTGGGGTTGTCGGAGGAGCTGATGATGAGGCACATGAGGATGTGAGGAGTCAACTGGGAGGGGACCCGCCCCTGGAGAACATGTTCGAGGACATCAAATAGCCAGCCGCTGAGAATCGGGAGGAGTTGTTGCTCTATCGACATTTCAAAGACCTAGAAAAAAGGATAAAAGCATAGTTTTATGGTTGTGAACAGTGTGGTGATATAAATAGTAAAAGTAAAAAATATATACACAATTAGGAACGCCCGAGAAAGACTTGGCACGAACAAGTGTATCAAATACTTATGTCAAGAGTTAGAATGAAGAAACAGAAAAGTAGTATGTTGTATGAGAACATAGAATAAAGAATAACATAATAATGATGACGTCACATACAACCTCTCTCTGAGACTACCCTAGTAATAGGCTCGCTTAAATATATATTAGGGTTATATATAAGTGAATGACGCAAACTCTTGAAAAATACGTAAATTAGTTCTATTAACCTTCCATCAGGCGCAACTAATCTGTGAGATTGAAGTAATCTGTTATTTAAGTGCCAAAGGGTAAATATCGTCGATCTAGGTGCGTGGCCTCCTGACTTTTTCTCCTTCCCCGCCACTCAGAGAGCCAGTTTCCGTTCGTCTCGAAAAATTGAGTGAAAAATCTATTTTTATCTGTTTTGTGATTTAATCTCACAGATGCATTGCACCCGATCGTGTTAGGATTTGAATTACGCCTGACGGAAGGTAAATAGGGTTAGCATCACTTCTTAAAACCTAACTTTAGCAGCTTCTAACAATTTTTTTATAATTTTAAATATTTATTTTTTTGTAGTACTTATCAGTATGTCTGCGTTATCCAACGTTACTTACATCAAATACCATGTGCCCCATCATTTCAGCCAGATATGGGGTCACGTGGAGGTCGTATCTCGCCCGGCTGTCTGCTCCGTCCATACAACAAGAGTCGGCCCAACTGAAATAAAAATACATTATAATATTAAATTTAAAAAAGCAAGGAGCTGGAATGGTGTGGAAGTTCTTCGCCTCTGTCAACCCCCTGTTGTATTAATGTAAAAAATTATTTATGCTAACCGTCAGTAAGAACAAATCATTTACTATTCACTTTAATTATTATTTTATTATTTACACTTATTTTGAATAAAAGCCTGGACTCGCCTGATCTTACCAATTTAATAAGAATTCATACACCGTCAAGATCAACCCGACAAACAGATTTCTTTCATTTTCCCATTTGAGGTACCAACCTTAAAATAAACTCCCTGTATATGTGCGCAGTGTGACAGAAAATTTCATAATTAGCAATAATAACTTTCAGAAATATTACACAAAAATAATGCACACTATCATAAATTAATACAAGAGTATAGAATGTAACGGGATCCTATCCATATCCTATATTCCTCACAATCTCCCTTTTACCTACTAATTGGTTTTAAGATAAACAGAAAAATCAGAAAAAGATATTGGCACTTCTGGGCCTCTGACCCTGGACCTTCTGCTTACATGGCAAATGCTCTACCATGTTTGATGTTAATAAAGCTAGTGGGCCTGACGGAATACCTGCCCTGGTACTGCAGAGGTGCGCTGCAGAAATAGCTCCAATTTTAACTGTATCATACTTCGACTAAGAACTACCAACATTATCTTCATTTTTTTAACGCAAATATTATTGGCTGCTATCTTTATAGTGTCTGGATAAATTTTTTTAAATTTTAAGAAAAAGAAGATAATGTTGGTAGTTCTTAGTCGAAGTGTGGTACACCCTGTTACACCCTATGAAAGCTGTTTGTTTCTTACTAACAAATAAATACATAATATGTAAATTTGGGCATATATACAAATAAATAAAATATTACCTGCAGCAGTCTAAAAACTTTAGTGTTACACTATTGACGACCGCGTGGGGCATCAGAAAGTTCTTGATGAAGATTCCCAGTGCGCGTAGAATGTGCGGAGAGTGCGTGAAGCACGAAGCAGACGTCAGGGCCGTCTTCTGAAGGCACGTTATAAGTTGCGCGTAGCGAAGCAACTGATCCGGTTCCAAAACCTCCACCACCTCGCTTTTTGGAATGTCATCTGTAACCATTTTGTTAAGTTATTATTTTTTTATTGAGAAGGTCACAATCGTGAATCATAACATCTTTTTCATCTTTTATTGCTTCTTTATCTCTAATCTCTACTCTCTACGTATTATAAATCTAAGTCCTCCGCGTCGTCGGTCTGTCTGCCTGTTTGTCTGTTCGCGATAAACTCAAAAACTACTGAACGGATTTTCATGCGGTTTTCACCAGTAGATGGAGTGTTTCGTGAGGAAGGTTTAGATATATACTTTGTCAAGGATTTATGTAAATTGGTTGAAACATAACGATAACTGTTAGAAGTGTCAGAAAAAGTCATGCCGCCTGGTAGCTTACATCGAAAACACTGCCTAATCCCTTTGAGATATAACAAAACAATGCAGGGTGGGATATTCCTCTTTAATAGATCTACAAAAAAGTCTGCAATGGCATAAATCTATCTTTTACGGATAGCTCACTATACCCATTCTATCTTCTAAAAAAATGGTCACATACAATACGGTAATTGGAAAGTTATTTAGACGGATACAGTATTAATCCTTATTAACTTAAATATGTTAGTCACCTCAAGCATTTCATGCACATTATTATAATCTTTGACACCATCTCTATGTATTATAAATTAAAGTCCTCGGCGGCGTCTGTCTGTCCCTTCGCAATAAACTCAAAGATGGCGGTGGTTATAAAGGTTGGATAACCATCCAGTAGATGGCGTTGTGTTTAGTTAGCCACAGTAACGCGTGGCCGGGTCAGCTAGTTATTATTATTTTTGAAAATTATCTGTGAATATTTATGTACAATGGAGAAGGTAAAGAAAAAGGTTGTATTGTAGGTTACAAGTAATATAAAAAATGTGAAATATTAATTACCAGAATAAACAAGAAGCATTAAAAACGGCCATAACTTTTGACAGAGATAGGCGTCAGTTTTGATTTTTTCAAACAGGGTATATTTCTGGTCTTTGGAAAGGCTGGTCCCAGAATTGATGGCATTACACACTCCCTGCAACAGTAAAATATAGGTATTAATGGTAAAAGTAATTAAGTACGAGGGCTATTCAGAAACTAGGGAACGTTTCCGTCTGACGCCGCTAGGCGCGCGGCGATCACGTATGTTTTGGTGTGCGCGTGCTCGTAGCTTCAGTCGGCATCCAGCCGTCAGAACGAGAACATCTCCGCGCTGCCCGTTTTCCCAATATTCCAATTTAAAATGTGCGCTGCAATTTCAAATCCCGCCAGTTATGAAGTGCGGTCCGTAATAAGGTTTTTGTTAGCAAAAAACGAAAAACCGATAGAAATTCATCGCCAACTGTGCGAAGTGTATGGCAACGACGTAATGAATGAAAGTTCAGTGCGAAAATGGTGTATCCGGTTTAAAAATGGCCGAACCAACGTGCATGATGAAGAGAGGAGTGGACGCCCGAGCATTGTGACAGACGATCTTCTCGCCAAAGTTGATGAGAAGATTCGTGAAAACCGTCGCTTCACAATAACGGACCTTTCGCTTTGCTTCCCACAAGTTTCACGGACTTTGTTGTTTGAAATTGTGACTCACAAGCTTGGCTACCATAAATTTTGTGCAAGATGGGTGCCAAAAATGCTTACAGACCTCCATAAAGGTCAGCGAATGGGAGCAGCCTTAACATTTCTTGACGCCTACCACACACATGGTGATTCTTTACTGGATCGAATCGTAACGGGTGACGAGACGTTGGTGAAGCACGTCAATTGCGAGACAAAATTGCAGTCCATGGAGTGGGGGCACACAAGTTCCCCCAAAAAACCAAAAAAAATTTTTGCAAAACTTGTCAGCGAGGAAGATTATGGCTACTGTTTTTTGGGATAGGCAAGGTGTGCTGCTTATTGACTTTCTCGAGCGTGGTGCAACAATCAACTCTGATCAGTACTGCCAAACATTGCACAAGCTTAGAAGAGCAATGCAAAACAAGCGCCGAGGAAAGTTATCGTCAAAATTTTGGTTTTTTCATAACAATGCCCGACCTCACACAGCGTTTTGATGACGATGACGAGCTCTGGGCGTGCGTCACTGAGTGGCTGAGATCGCAGGCGGCGGATTTCTATTACGAAGGAATTTCGAAGCTTGTCCACCGCTACGATAAGTGCCTTAATTTGTTTGGTAACTATGTAGAAAAGTAGCATTTTAGTCACTCTTTCAGATGTATTAATAAAATATTTTTCCTGTACCTAGTTTTTGTTTTATTACAAAACGTTCCCTAGTTTCTGAATAGCCCTCGTATAATATAGTGCACAGGCTATGACCTAATATTATGTAACAACATCAACAAAAAACGATGAAATAACACGCCAGAGTGTACTAAAACAGAGTAGCATCCTAAAAATAACAAAATATTTCATCTTACACCATTAACAGACTAATTTTTGTTTTTTTGAATTCACCAAATTTCAAAGTTAATATTCAAGTTCTGTTATTATCTAAGTATTGCGAAACATTGAAAAGATTATCATGAAATATTTATAGTAAGTACATGAATATAACTTTTACAGAACTTGAAATTTCAGTGTAATGACAATATCCAGGTTCTGTTAAAGTTGTTTTCAAGTTCTGTTATTGGTAAATTTTCGGAACAAACGTCAACGGTTATGTAACGGGATTGTGTATGTTATCTTTACTTTAAAAAACAGCCTACGTTTTTTAATGGTTTGTCTGGCAAAGCAGGGTTTGTGCAGCGGGCTTGTGTATATTATCTTAATTTTAAAAGTTTTATCAAAAAAAAGTGCATATTAACTGACGTTTGTTCCGAACTGCAAACAGAGTGATTTGACAGTGTGAAAGCAAATTTTCAATTTACGTAAATAAAATTAAAAATGTAACATTTTCAACCTCCCCCAATGCAAATAGTTGTCTTTTATGGTAATTAAGAAGAATCTAAAAGTTTTATCAAAAAAAAGTGCGCATTAACCGTTGACGTTTGTTCCGAACAATTACCCTGTTATTATCAAAGTACTGTGAAACAACAGTACCACAATAAAATAAAAACATAACTTGAATTTAAACCATTAAATTTGATGAATTGTTCAAATTTCACAATTAATTTTCAATTCTGTGAAAGCTCTATTAAATTTCTGTTATTATTTCAGTTCTGTGAAACAACTAGCCCATCAAATAATAATGAATAGAACTTTTACAAAACTTGAAAATTAACCATGAATTTTGATAAATTGTTCTAATTCTGAGAAACAACCCGCCTTAGTCTCAGTCTTTTGCTCACTGAGAACATTATGAATATCTTACCTTGAGGACTAATTCAAAGCAAATGTCTTCGGTATTTTCCACCAGAAATTTAACAGCCGTCTCCAGTTGTATCACCCCCAAGTCCACCAGGATGAATAGAATGTTCCACCAGAGAGACTGCTCATAGGGAGATCGCCTAGAAAATAAAATAAATATTAAATTTAAAGGTTTGGAATGATCGTCTCTCTCTAACTACACGGAAAAAAGGCAAACAATATGTCATGTATTGTATACTTTAACCCCTCCGCAACTTAAGCAGATATATGCGTTAAAAATACGACAGCAGTCAAGTACAATAAGCGTGTTTATACGTCAGCGTGTGTCTTCATAGAAATCGTTCTAACTCCGTTATTGTTTTAGTTACATCCCTAAAACTAAAAGTAAAAGGTCGATAGTAGATCAAGCTGTACATCCCTATAAAAAAGTGAGGTGACAAAAGTGTTTATTATACATTTATACAATAGAATAAGTATTGTTGTTTACATAATCTGTGATTTTAGTACCGTTTTCACATAAAAACATCATGTGAGTCATTTTTACCTATTTTTAATGTTTGCGTTCTAAATTTTAATATTTACAAATGTTAATATTTATTTGTAATATAATAATTTGAAAGCTTATTTTGTAACCTTTCTAAAATAGTTTTTACTATTCAGCTACGTTCAGAAATGTTTCATTTATAGAGCTTGTGAAGCGGTAATAACAAAATGTTTTCATAAAATGTCATTTCGTTTGAGACATTTTAAGGGCTTAAATAGCGATTTTCGGAGGGGTTAAAAGTAAAAATAATAAAAATTATTTAAGTGGGGTTGGGGATATCATCGGGAAATCTTAAACATATAGGCTGCAGTCCGGAACTCAGTGGAACTGCACTTGTACTAGTCACAATTTCGAAATTTAATTCAAACTCTGACGGGCCGAGAATAGGTCAAATGAATTTTAATGATTGATTATTGCTCAACATTCAACAGATCAACGCAGCTTAAAATTTGATCAAACTCCGACAGGCCGAGAATCGACTGAATGTATGTTTGATTACCGTTATGCTCATCGTCTAATCAAACTCAATTTATGATTTAAATTTTAAAATATGACCAAACGCTGACGGGCCGAGGATCAGTACGACTAAAGCTAACCTGGAATAGGTGGTGTCCACCACCCGAGAGAGGCAGTTGGACTTGAGGGAGCGCAGAGCACTGCCCAGCTCCGTGAAGTTGCTCCAATAGTTCTTGTAGTGCAGATCCCGCATGATCCTCAGGTGTACGAGGATCGCGTGCAGCTTGGTGGTCGGGCCCGGTATAAACTGGTTGATGTCCACCTGAAAATGAAAAACATCTAAATAATACAAAAAAGAAAAGCAATAATGCTGTAACAGGTTAATATTGTCCTGTCTTCTGTATATTGTCCTAGTGTGAACTCGGTATTACAATGACCTATAAGTGTGTAGAAATTTATACATGATCAGAGAGATTCCAGAATCCATTATTATTCCTAAATCTCTTACTTCACTACATCTTTTTAGTTCTATGCCTTTGATTTTGTACAGGAATATTAGGGGGTTAATGCTTTTGATGAAAGATATTGTGTTACATTTTTCCAGATTAAGGAACAGTTGGTTGTTCGCACAATATATTCCAAGCCTTTTAATTTCCTCTTGCAATTCTAAGCCATCATTGACATTAGTGACTTTTTTGTAAATTTTAGTATAATCAACAAAAATTTTGGATTTAGCGTTTTCGAAACATGTATGTATATCATTGATATACAATATAAACAAGAGAGGTTCAAGATGCGATCCTTGTGGAATTCCTGATGGTATATTATAGAGATGTAAGGAGATACCATTAGCTCTAAATACCTGACTTCTGTTTGTGACAAATAATTTGATCCATCTTAGAAGATTTCCATTAATCCCGATTTTTACAGCTTTAATTTAATTTTATTAAAAGCTTTTGAAAAATCCATACAGACAAGAGTCGATTTGATTTTTACCACCTATAGAATTTAATATAAAATCCGTGTATGAAAATAATTCTCTTCTGGGCCAAAGTCATCTTTTAGAAAGCATGTGGAAATTGTATTTTGAGGAAAGGAAGGATAAGAAGTTTTGAGTAGGAAAAGGGTATGGGGTGGGCAATTAGCAGTTAGATGGGGGTCAGTCTCTCCAGGAGTAACGGACATACAAATCCATCCTTTCCTCTGCGGTGCAAGGCGATTTTTCAAGAGAGTTTTGCTGGAGAGGTCAAAAAGTCTCTTCAGTCTCTCCTGATCCAGCCTGATGCAGCTGGTGGGCAGAGGCATCCACCACCAAGATCCGGACAAACCTCACTCCATGATTATAAATCAATTGTCATTTATTCAAATTTACTTCCTACAACAGTACCATCCCTGATGATCACATTGGAAGACAGATTAATAATAGTGCATCCTACAGAGAATCAACCAAACCTCACATCATACGGAAAGATCACCTTTAATCTGTTGAACGTGGGATGGTATTTTGTAAAACTGCGCGAAAATTACCTTGATGAGTTCTGATCAAATATCGATTTTAAAAAAAAGTGATTGTTTTCTGTTTGCCAGATAATATGTCTTATTATTCATGTTTATTACACGATAATATTGTAAGAGGTTTTTCCAGAATAGCTAACTAACTAAAAAAAATTTTTCTAAATCTCCCATTTTGGAAATAACTGTCAAAAAATGTATTCATACAAATACAGGGTGTCCGGGGGTAAAGTGCATTAACTTTGGGAGGTGATTCCACATGATGGTAGAAGTAAAAAAAATTAATAACTTTTTCTGAAATTCCAACATTTTTTTTCAAATACAAAAAGATGTACCTACTAAAAATCCTTAATGTGAGGTACGATCTTACTTGCTGAGAGCCTGCCGGGCGCCCGACTCGATTGTGATTGGCCTGTATCGGAAAATAATAAATCTGGCCGCACGCGCCGACTAATTTTATCTTTTTACCTCAAAACTACCCCTAAAAGTTGGAATTTCGAAAAAAGTTATTTATCTTTTTAACTTTTTTTACACGATAATTCATGTAAAATCACCTCCCGAAGTTAATGCACTTAACCCCCGGACACCCTGTATATTTGATTTGATTATTTCTATACAAACCTGAATACATATCCAACATGAAAAAACACAATAAAGAAGTTAAGTGAAAAATATTTTGACTTACAAAAAAATAAGTTTATGTAGATCATAAAATATGGATTCTAAATATATAAATATATTTCTATATTATTATTCTTAGAATTAATTAAACGTTCTTAAAAAATAATGAAAAAGCTATAAAATAAAAACGCTCCATGATTGGTCGAAAGAATTCTGACATCATGTGTACACCGGTTTGTACGATCATTGGAATCACGATCGTGCATCTCTTTCTATTACATGAGAGATGGTTTGTTTATGATGAGAAAGGTATAGACCAAACAGTTTTGCTTGCTATCTTGTCTTTTTAGTTTAAGTAAAGCCTCGATGACATTGAGCGAGTTTACAAGCTACAATCTGGGAAATTCACTATCTGTTAGTAAACTCGCTCAGTGTAATCGTATTACTAGCTTACTAGCAAATTGTGGACAATCTACGAGCAAAGTTGAAAGGTGGTCAACTTTACTCGCTACCTGCTAGCGTTTACCTGAAGAAGGCGGCCCACCAACAGCTGATTTCATTGTCAGAATTAGTTCGCACGAGAGTCATAATTCTCGCTACTGGCTAGAGTGTAGCACTAGCTGCGAGCTCAAGTTATTCTACAAAATGTCGACAGAATTGGTCCGAGCAGGAGTCGTTATTCAAAAATTCTAACTTTAAAAATTAATTTAACTACGAAATCATGATCAATTTTTTTTTTAAATATTTACCATTAATTCTGATAGACGGTTAACATCGATAAAAAAAATTATTGGAATTCCTCATTGAAGAATTAAAAACATCTCCATACAAAATGCTCAAGCGATGTGTTTTTCAGAGTCTTAATGATGTCACACATACACCCCGCCTCTTACCGCTCTGATTCCGCTCGTTTTGGGGGGCTTAATAAAATTTAAACTTAGAGAATTAATTTAATTATGAAAACGAACTTTAAAACAAACAAAAAAATACTAGTATTTAAGTTTAACCGGTTATTTACCGGAGACGCGCCGGCGCGCGGTGTCATATGCGCAGGCGCAAGAAAATAATTCAAATATTTGAAATGAAAAACTTTTGGTCTGCGATTTTTACCTTTATATGTACGAATTTGTATGAAGAACAGTGTCAAAATCGCTTGCGCCATCATTACTCTGCGCTGTCAGATTTGCCACGAAATTAACGGTCGCAATCACATCGCGATGTCTGTGTATCGCGAATAAAACGTCGTAAAACCTGTTAATTTACGTAATAAATGCAAGTAATGTGGTTTTAGTAGATAGTTTATTGTGTTGTGAACGTGTTTCAGTCAATAAAATATACAATAGCTCAAAATTTATCAACAAAACATTCAATTTATCAACAAGACAATCCATAACCAAATACAAATATTTTAAAAAACTACAGGCCACCTCAGAACAGGAAATCCTAGTGAGGAGGTCTGTGAAAAAAAAATGAATCTATACTTATTATATACATCATACATACATGTACAAACCTTGTTATTGAAATTAATAAAAAAAAAAAAAAAAAAAAAAAAATTCAAAATTCAAAGTGGTGGTTTTTTTGTGCCTTGTATGGCGGCAGTTGACCGGTTAAATGTGAAAATTGATTAAAAAAAAATTAAAAAAATGGACTCAACTTCCTTATTTTAAGGAGTTTTCAAATAAATTACTCATTTCACCTTTATTACTCATTTGAAAATGTAAATTATTGATTTTTTCGCCATTGACCCACAAAGTCATAGAAAATTCGTAAAATATTCCGAGTAGCTAGATTAATGAAATCAATGGTTACGTCAAGAACGATAATAGTGCAAGCGATTCTGACCTTGTCCTTCATACAGTTCTTTATAAATAATGGTTAAAAATCGCATTACAAAAAAAAAAGTTTTTTTTTTGCCCGTTGGCCAGTGATAGTTGAGAGGTTAAGAAACCAGACAAATATCTAATTATATTGGCTATTTCAGTCAATCAATCCAATGTCAATTTATTAAACTCACATCGTACAGCAGCGCCATCTCTGAGAATCCTGACGAATATCTGACGGGATTGGCGGAAAGTTTGGCATGCTCCAGGACACAGACCACCTTGGCCATGCCGAGATGAAGGTACTGGCGGGTGAACAGGTCGCGGGCCTCGGAGGTCACCGGCACCGCTAGCAGCGTGGCCTCCAGCCAGCGCCACTGCTCCAGCGAGGAGAAGTTGTCCGACACGTTGACCAGACAGCAGAGCATGGATAAACGGGCGCCCACTCCCCAGGTGCACTGGAAATAAATATTATATCAAGATATGCACATGTAGTTAAATGCAATACATTCCATGAATTTGGGAGGCGGGTTTGGGTACCACCACGCCGAGAACCATTTATTGGATAACCATCACCTCTGCCATAGGTCACCCCAAGTAGATTTGTTACGACCCCGAACCCCGCGTTCATGGGGTAAGATTTGTCCAGGTCTTGGTGGCGAATGCGTTTGCCCATCAGCTGCCTGGCATTGTCTCCTGGTGGTTGAGGGGGTCCCTTTGACTTCTCCAGCCGTACTCTCTCGGAACATCGCCTTGCACTGCAGTGGGAGGGATGGATTTATTCAATCCTGGACACACTGCCCCCAGATTCCTACCCATCCCTAATACTCTTTTCCTTCCCAGAACTTCCTCTCTTTCCTTCTCTAAATATGCCCTCCACACAGCATCCCCAAAGATGACATAGGCCCTGAGAGGAATTATTTTCCTCGGGGCCTCCTGTGTGAAGCTAATGTTAAAAAAAAAATTAATGGGTATATAAAAAAAAAAAATAATAGAATAATTTTACCTACCAATAAAATTTATATTTTGTTTCCATCGATGCCTGGAATCCATTATGAGAGAGAGCTAGCTCTTTCGCCCTTTTTGTTACCGTTTCGCGCACGTTTATTCCCTATATTTGCCCTTTTATTCGACTTGCCACACTTTCTTTCTCTACTGGCAACACCGCAGGTTAGAAATAACCAGACAATATTTAAATTACACCTACTATCGATATCAGAGTGGAAGTTACTCTCAGTATCACCCTGGCGTAAGACCACCATTCAGAATTTATGTTGCTTGAAATTGCTTTAGACGTGTTTGGTGACTAGATCTGAATAGCCAGATATTTCCCCACCTTCCTCTTCCCCATCTCCTTCCCCTCCCCACTACTACCTTCAGCTCCTCAACATACCTCAATTGGTGATGCCATAGTCTAACTGGCTCCAGGCGGTTTGGAGCAATTTTTTTTTTTTTTTACATGAACTCCACACAAAAGGCCCTGAGAAAAATGATTTCCCTCAGGGCCTATGTCATCTTTATGGATGCTGTGTGGAGGGGTTTTTTTAAGGGAGGGAGAGGAGAGTTCTGGGAAGGAAAAGGGTTTAAGGGGTGGGTAGGAATCTGGGGTTCAGTGTGTCCTGGTCATCCGCCTCCAAGACCTAGAAAAACCTCACCCCATGAACCCGGGTACCCCAGCTAAATCACCAAACGTAGCGAACCACTTGGGGTGACCTATGGCAGAGGTGTTGGTTATCCAATAAAGGTTCCCGGAGTGGCGGAACCCATTCCCGTCTCCCAAATGAAAATGATCATTTATTGGTTTGCACGATTAACCTAACTCCTGTGACAGGAGGTGAAAGATGTTTGAATTGGCAACCAAGCCTGGAGGAAATTCATGCTGTGCCACTTAGTAGCGTACTTGTGGTCATGCCGAGAAATGCCTAAGGCTTGTGTTTTTAGTTGTGACCATGTCATACGTACTTCTACAGTCAGCACGTCCAACACACAAATGGTATTGATAGCATTATGTAAATAGAGGAAGAAATTTAAGGGGAGCATTATGTAGATAGAAGAAGAAATTTAAGGATATCATTATGTAGATAGAAGAAGAAATTTAAGGATAGCATTATGTAGGTAGAAGAAGAAATTAAGGATATCATTATGTAGAATAGATAGAAGAAGAAATGTAAGGGTAGCATTATGCAGACAGAAGAAGAAATTTAAGGATATCATTATTTAGATAGAAGAAGAAATTTAAAGATAGCATTATGTAGATAAAAGAAGAAATTTAAGGATATCATTACGTAGATAGAGGAAGAAATTTAAGGATATCATTAAGTAGATAGAAGAAGTAATTTGAGGATATCATTATGTAGATAGAAGAAGAAATTTAGGGATGGCATTATGTAGGTAGAAGAAGAACTTTAAGGGTAGCATTATGTAGATAGAAGAAGAAATTTAAGGAAATCATTATGTAGATAGAAGAAGAAATTTAAGGATATCATTATGTAGATAGATGAAGAAATTGAAGGTTACCTGTGGTGAAATGATTTGAGTAGCGAAATCCATCAACAGTTGTAAGCAACTGTCAATATCGATGCCCAGTTCTTGTAAGTTCTTTTTTGTTTCCTTCAGTGCATTCTTAGTTCTGAAATCTGCGTGTTCATTCACACCTAGAAAAAAACACCGGTTAATAATTCTAGTGTAAATCTGTAATATTTATAAAAAAAACTTTAAAAATCCTCAGCTAAAACAAATAATCTTTTTAAAAGTGGTTATGCCTACATTGATATCCCTCTTTCGGGGTGTTTCTCTCACATGCATGAGGGCCATCGTAAGATTCTGTAGGTCTCAAAGACTACAATGGACTGGCCACGTGGAAAGAATGTCTCACAACAGGTGAAATCATAATAAAGTGGGTGTTCCAGTGGTAACAATCTAGCGACAGATCAAGGAAAAGTGGACTTGTGTTAAAGAAAGTTGGAGCAGGACAAGAACACCAGAAAACTGGAATAGAATGTCTAGGGACCGATTGAGAACATTTGTGAAGGAGGCCAAAGCCCACCCTGGGAAGAAGCACCACAACGATGAAGTAGAAAAAATAGATACCTGCTGCGTGTCCAAGGTACTCGATGCTTAAGTTGGAGTAATTATAGGTTGGATCAGTAAAGAAATCCATGTCCACATTAGTGTCAGAGTAGAGTCTATCCAGGAGTTGGTAGTCCATTAACCGTTCCATCCTGTTCAAATACAAACCAACAAATAAGACAATTTTAAAAAGCCTTATATCTAATTAGAATTTCTTCACTATAAAGCAGAAACATTTTAACCCCTCCGAATTTTTGGGAATATTCGCTTGATAGATGTCTCAAACGAAATGACATTTTACGAAAACTTTGTGTTATTACCCCTTCACAATTAAAGCTCTATAAATGAAATATTTCTGAACGTAGCCGAATAGTAAAAACTGTTTTAGAAAGGTTACAAAATAAGCTTTCGAATTATTGTATTACAAATAAATATTAACATTTACAAATATTGAAATTTAGAATGCAAACATTAAAAAAAATGTAAAAACGACTCACGTGATGTTTTTATGTGAAAACGGTACTAAAATCACAGATTATGTAAACAACAATACTTATTCTATTGTATAAATGTATAATAAACACTTTTGTCACCTCACTTTTTTATCATTTCATATAAAAATATTTAATAAAAATTAACAATGTCGAGCGGGGTCGAGCCGCCGGTCCGAAATTTGGCGGGAAAAATTATGTGTCAGATTGCGCGAATGACAGAATATTCTTGTTATGTATTTCTATGGACAGCTTGAATAGGGATGTACAGCTTGTTCCACTATTGACCTTTTACTTTTTGTTTTAGGGATTTCACTAAAAGAATAACAGAGTTAGAATGATATCTATGGAGACACATGTATAAACACGCTTATTGTACTTGACTGCTGTCGTATATATCTGCTTAAGTTGGTGACCTGTTAACATTATCATTCAGTAATGAATCTACGGGACAGTATCTTTCAATATTATCACTCACTATGGGACAATATCTTTCAACACCACCGCTCAGATCATCTATGGGACAATATCTTTCAACATTACCACTCAGCACTGTGCTATTACAAGATCTTATAACATTACCGCTCAGGGCTTGGGCCAGGCCTCAGTAGTGAATCTTATGGGACAGTATCTTATCAATCAGTACTGAATTTTTGGAACAATATCTTTCACCACCACCGCTCAGTACTGAATCTATGGGATAATATCTTTCAACATTCAGTACTGAATTCGTAGAAAATTTCTTTCAATGTTACCACTCAGCTATAGGAGAGTATCTTTCAACATTATCACTCACTACCTAATCTACAGGACAATATTTTTCAACATTACCAATCTGTACTGAATCTACGGGACAGTATCTTTCAACATTATCTATCACTCAGTACCACTAAGTACTGAATCTATGGGACAGTATCTTTCAACATTATCACTCAGTACTGAATTTGTGGGACAGTATCTTTCAACATTATCACTCAGTACTGAATCTATGGGACAGTATCTTACAACATTATCTTACATTATCACTGAATCTATGGGATAGTATCTTTCAACATTATCACTCAGTACTGAATTTGTGGGACAGTATCTTTCAACATTATCACTCAGTACTGAATCTATGGGACAGTATCTTACAACATTATCTTACATTATCACTGAATCTATGGGATAGTATCTTTCAACATTATCACTCAGTACTGAACCTATGGGATAGTATCTTTCAACATTATTAATCAGTACTGAATCTATGGGACAGTATCATTCAACATTACCAATCAGTACTGAATCTATGGGACAGTGTCTTTCAACATTACCACTCAGTACTGAATCTATGGGACGGTATCTTTCAACATTATCACTCAGTACTGAATCTATGGGACAGTATCTTTCAATATTACCACTCAGTACTGAATCTATGGGACAGTATCTTTCAACGTTATCACTCAGTACTGAATCTATGGGACAGTATCTTTCAATTATACCACTCAGAACCTAATGTATGGGACTTTCAACATTACCACTCAGTACTGAATCTATGGGACAATATCTTTTAACATTACCACTCAGGAGGCCTGCATTTAGTCAAGGCCGTCCCTAAGCCAAACAGTGCCTGGCGCGAATAAAATTTTGGCACTCCTTTCAAAACCAGTAGACGCCTAGGTAGGTGATCACTGTACCCAATAATATTTGTATGTTTGTCTAGCGCCATTTTATGAAAATTAATCTAGCCCCTGTATATAGTGGTCTTATAACTTACCGCTCAGGGCTAGAGCCAGGCCTCTGCGTCTTCTCCCTCTCTCCCCTGCAGCGGGTGACACCGGTGGACAGCAACAGTTGCATAATGCCGCGCATGGCCCAGTGGGTCCCATTGCCCTGAAGGGCCCCTAACAGGCTCATCCAGATCTCTTCAAAACCCTTCTTGCTAGTCCAGCCTATGAGGTTTACCCTGAAAACATTATTAAATATATAAGATTAATAGACTATTTTGAGATAATGTATTATAATAAATATAAAACTGTTCGATAAAATTAAATACCAGAGGTTTAACTAAAAAGTTAAAGTTTTAAAAAGTCCCAAACCTTTTTTTTAGAAAGTTAAACTTTTCCGTGTTACGAATAACCTTAAAATATTTGAAAACTCCCATTACCATCATTATAAATGGAAAATATTGCTTGAGGATGATTGCTATTGGAGGATGTAGCCAGCACAGGAATTGAGCATTATTAAAATCGGTTTTATGAATCACGGGGATGTTTAATACTTTTAAACACAGGAGATCAAATTTGTCCAAGCTCACACAGGTCTCATATAAAACGTTGTATCTCCCTTACTGTCATATTGAGAAATATGATCTAAATGGTGTTAGAAAGAGAAAACTCCACGCTTTGTATTTAAATCTAGAGTTTAACCATTGAAAAATTTAAATCTGCACCTCTATGGATCGAACATTTTCGATAGCAATTTGAAAAATTTTTATATAAATTTTTTTTTTTGAAATGACAAAAACGACAAAATGACAAAAATCTTTTTTTATTTTATTTTCAGTAAAATTAGATATTAGGTAAGGTGGGCCATTTTTTAAACTTTTTTTTTATGTTTTATATTAAAAAATTAAATATTTCAAAAATTATGTTTTTATTTCCAATAATAACATTTTTTTAAATGTATTTCATTACATTTCAAAAACAGTTTTTAATTTTCAGATGTGTTCAGAAATATTGCATTTATTTGGATTTTATTGCAAAGCAGAAATATTTTTACTTTCGGACAAAATATGCCCAATTTTTGAGGGATTAAAACGTTGGGCGACATCAATTGAAATTTACACATTCAACGGTTATATATTTTACAGACCGCAAACTACGTAAGTTTTAATCCAATACAATTTTAGATTTTCAAGGCCTAAAGTATTGTTGTGATTAATTTTTTCGTTATTTAGCCAATGTTTCGGACAGCATTACAGTATCCATCATCAGGATAGATGTCAATCATCCAGTTGATTAGTCAGACATCTCCGAAAAATCAAAATTTGATTTGAGTTATATTATGTAAAAGTGTACCCTCTATCTGGTACGATACTCAGATACACAACCAAATCAATTATAAAGCAGAAAAACTGTTTATAATGCAGAAAAACAACAAAATGTTGATGTTGTCTGGGTCACTAGTAGGATAATTAAAAATTTCATACTAATCTACCAGACTGTTATGCCTCCCATTGTTATTTTATAGCATTTTCAATACTTATGACACTTGTGAATAATATTTCATTTACGGCGAGCATTCGAATATTGCTTTCGTCACTATCTCAAATCTTAACACATGGAGATTTCTGATTAAACAACTGGATGTAGAACAATGTAGATTGTGGCGAAGTGTGTATTATAGTAAAGAAAGGAAAATATGATGCAGAAGTTATTGGTAGAAGAAGTTGGGGATATCCGAATAACAGAAGAGTATTATGAGACGATATATGAATGTGAATGAAGCGAGGAGTATGTGCCAAGACAGAGTTGTGTGGTGGTCTATCCACTCTGCCTACCCCTGCGGGAAAAGGCATTAGTTAGTTAGTTAGACCGACCTGAATAAGAACTGCTCTAGGACGTCCATATCCTGTAGTGAATTTATCGGGATGGCAATCTCTTTCTTCAAACTCCTTTCGGTTGGCAAACCTGAAGTGTGCATTGACTGATTTTGCAGGTCGCTAATGGTTGGTTTGGTCACATCTTCAAAGACTTGCGTCTCACACCAGGCCAGGGGTGGCACTAGAGTAAAGGCATTAGCAAAATCACACCTAAAAATAAAATCAAAATAATTAACAATTTATTTTTTTTTACAGATACATTAATTGGAGAAACTTTAAAAGGATAATAACCATTAACTCGTAGAATGCCGTTCGTGCACCGGTGTGTTTGAGATTTTACACGCGATTTTGACCCTTATGTATAAAGAAAGTGTATGAAGAACACGGTCAGAATCGCTTGCTCTATTATCGCACTTTACCATAGAGAAAACCGCAATGCGCCTGGTCACTCCAAATAATTTATATTAATAATTTACCGGAGCGCGGGAATGTGCGCAGTTCTTGCGCATGCGCGGGAAAAATTCCTTTATCTATGATTTTGACCTTTCTATGTACAAAATTTCTCAAGGTCAGTGTCAGAATCGCTGGACACGAAATGTCATTGGGTGTCATGGATGCCGCTTTTTGCGAACGCTAATTGGTGGAACTTTTTGCTGGCCTACCCCGGAAAACCACCGGTTAATAATTTCAGTCATTTTACTCAGAAATTAGAAATTAGTCATCGTAAATACCTATCAACAAATAATATAAATACATCGTTTGTAAATGGTATGACCACAGTTTGATAATGCCTTTAGAAGGCGAAACAGCAGTCACGCGTAATAATAATTATATAGCAGAACTTGTTTAAAAATAAACAGCTTTTATAAATTTATTAATAATATTATTGAATATATAGAAATAAAAATTAAAACGAGTTCTACAAATTAAACATGATAACAATAAATAAATAATTAACCACCATTCAGAATCTAAATCTTGCTTGAAATGTCTTTAGCCATTTTTGGTGACAGGCTCTGTTTAGCAAGGTACTTCCTTCCTCTTCCCCATCTCCTTTCCTTCCCTACTTGCTGCAGCCTCGCAACATACCCAAATGGGGATGCCACAGTCCCACTGGCCCTGGAAAGTTGGGAGCAGCTGGGACCCTTGTTTGGTATTAAAAAAATATATTCAAGCCTAAAAAGCTGCACAAATTTCCTCTCACCAGAGCTCACCAATGAAGTGTTTTTACTACTCAAAGTAAACAGATTTAGTTAAAATTATATATATATATATTTTTTTACATCCAATATAATGAGTCTATTGCTTTTAAAAATCAGACAATAATTTTTAGTTAAAATTTTTAATTTTTTTTTTTTAAGTTATCTCTACTAAAACTAATTTCCCTTAGGGCCTATTTTATCTTAGGGGATGCTTCACGGAGGGTCTTTTTAAGGAAAGGAAGGAGAGGAAGTTCTGGGAAGGAAAAGGTATGAGGGGTGGGTAGGAATATGGGGGTCAGTGCCCAGGAGTGACAGACGTATGAATCCATCCCTCCAATTGTGGGTTATTGCGGTGCAAGGCGATGGATTAAGAGAGCTCGGCTGGAGAAGTCAAAATGCTTCCCTCAACCAGTCTCTCTCGATTTGACCCGCCACGCAGCAGGTGCTTATGCCGCATCTGCCGCCAAGACCCGGACAAACCTCACTCCATGAACCCGGGCACCCCTACTAAGTCACCAAATGTAGCGAACCACTTGGTGATTAATGATTTTCTAAATCTTACCTGCATAAGGCAATGAGAAGATTTTCAGCTGCATCTTGTATTTTTAAGGACATGAAACAGCTATTATTATTGTTGAGTTTGTTGTAAACGTTCTCCTCCCAGAACTTTATTAATGTGAGGAATTTATCACAGATGGACGGCAACTCTCCCGGATTTGTTTTGGAGTCCTTTGGTGTCGCCAGGTTGATGAAATTCAATGGCAAAGTATCCTAGAAAAAAAAAGTACCTATTCGTTAAAAAAATAATCAAAAAGGCCCAATTTAACCAATGCTCCATCTTTCTATTAACTCTTTCCAGGCTACACATTAAGGGGGTATTCTAGTCTAGAAAAAAAAATTATGTTTCGATTTTTAGATATTCAAAAATATTTTTATACATATATTAAAGATTTTTAGAAATTCGAGTTATTTTAAAATTTATAGCCATTTTAGAGACCCGCGGTTAAGACGGAAGCTAACTAAAATCTAAACAGAACAAATCTTTTTACGCATTTTTCTCAAAACTATTTTTTCGAGACAGTTGTCACGATACCTCAAGTTTTTTTAAATTTTTTAAAAATTCGGAAAAGTCAAAAAAAAAATTAGTTTGGGCGATTGCAGTATTTATTTAGATGAAGAATAAAATTGTTTTTTTTTTTCAGATTACTAGGAGGGTTGCAATCGTGTCAACCAGAGCTATTTTTAGGACCCCCCACTTCAACACACTGTAACTTTTTGAATTTTTTTCCTTTATTTATGTTTTTTTATGTTTTCTTCAATTGTTGTTTCGGTATTTTTGTTATTAGTTTTTGGGGTATTATGCCGTGTTGCACTACCTCCTTCTTTAGCCAACGTTTCGGACAGCATTGCAGTGTCCATCATCAGGGCAGATGTGTTGTTTCGGTACATTAATTGTATTTTTATTTTATAGATTTTCTGTTTTCTACACATGTTACAGAAACCAAAAAAAAGTTACACAATTAAAAATAATTATTACCTTTACAGAGTTCCTGACGTAAGTATAAAGGCAGTTGATAGCAGAATGAACCCTCGAAGCGTTAGTTTCTACATTCAAAATTTTCCAAATGGGTGTCAAATTAAAACACCTCGACGCATTACTCAGGCAAACATTCAGAGTGTGATCAAAATTTGTAAAAATCTTCTGCCCCATATTAGTTGCATATGCACTTTTACATTCGCTCGGCAAATCGTTCTCGTGCAATTTGATCAGATACAAAGTGTACTGTAACGATATCACGGTGAACGACATTAAACTCTTAGATAAAGACTTCGATAAAAATCGTTCTAGAACAACTTCTTTTGCAGAACAATCTATGTGCTTCATTTTGCCGTCCAAATTTTTGTATGATTGCAAAAACGACGTGACGATATTTTGGATGTTCATCAGTTCTTGGTGAAATACTTTGTCTCTGAACACTTGGAAACATCTTCTGGTGTACTTGTCCATTGTGTGGTGGTCAGAGAAATTACCCGTCTCAAATTGGCTTAAAGGTCGGCTTTGTCTTGGAAACAGACTAACGATTGTTTGAACGGCTCGTTCAAAATTCAGTAAAGAAACAACGAGCAGAGGTTCAAATTCACAAGGATCAAAACTTTCAAATTCAACCGGGTTTTTCACTTCAGGATTTTGAACAGAGACATAAAACTTTGAAGTGTTTTCTTCCAAATTCGAACTGTATGCGTATTGTGTTTTTTTGTCATTTGACTGACTATTTGCTTTGTTGATTTTCTCTTCCCATTCGGAAGATTCTTTAAGCAGTTTTTGAATGTAATTTTCAGTGCCCAGTTGCAACATTTTGCCGAGGATTTGTCTGTCAAACTCCGGGCAGTTGATGATTGAATTTAACTGCTCGAGGTTCAAATTGCTCAATAGTTTGGCGAGGCTCGTGTATTTTCCGAAAATTTGGCGTTCGTTGGAGTTTTGATAACATCTGGAAATTAAAAATGTAATTATTTATTTATTTAAAATACAGTAGAATTCGAATATAACAACTTAGACGACAGTGTAAACTCAAGTTAGGTTTCATAGTCAAGTACTAGGAAAACACATCCGTTTAGTACGATTCCATTTTAAAAATCACAACTGCTACTTATTTTGACTTATTGTAATGATTCGTCCACCCAGTTTTTGTCTAAAAAAACCTACGCACCAATACCTCACCGCCCCGCACTTCGCCTATTCCCCACGCCCGGCTTCTCCCCGCACCTTATTAGCTTGCGTAAATCACAGGCAGTGTTTATCATTTGTTGTGACTCGGTTAAAATCTCGACACAATGAGTTCCGTGAAGCGATAGTGTTTTCCAATTGCAGAAAAAAGTGCTATATTACACCGTTTAGAAGACGGTGAATCAAATGTAACCCTCGCAAAGGAGTTTGGCGTGTCTCATGTAAAACAAGCTAAAATTATCTGGCCGTTTTGTGCGTAGTCTGGTCAGTACGACAAAGTATCGCCGGCCCCTTGAGGGTCATTATATCTGGATTCGACTGCAATCATAAAAAATAAATTCTAATAAAAAAATTAAAAAACATTGTAAATGTCTTACAAATCAACTATAAACTATTAAGTCTTTTTTAGTGAAAAATTATGTTTTATTTCATGTCTAAACCATATTTTTTTTATATGCTTTTAAGGTTAAATACTAATCAGTCGTTATACACAAAATCACATTTATAAGAAGTCCGAAAGTTACACAAAAGATAATCATACTTCCTTAGAACGTACGATGCACGTATTTCTCCATACTTATTGTACTTACCGTGGTGACACAGCCACCCCACGCAAGCTCTGCTCGGCAACTGAGCTAACTGAGATAGACAGCGCGTCATGTTGTGAAACAAAAAAAGACAGGAATATTTGTGTCTAAAGACGTGGATAATCTCTCTAGGGTTAAAATGATATATAAATTTACCTGTTTTTAATTTGACTGACAAGCCAGTTAGTGTCGACTGCAGTTGTTTTGACATATTGCGCACTGATTGGTCGACCTTGGGATAGGTCCAGGGGAGATAAGTCAAAAAATGTTGACGCCAGAATGTTCACTTCGTGTATCAGTTGAGGATGCCTAGAAATAAACATGGAAGTACAAATAATATATAAAAGTATTTGGTTTTCTAAAAGCGAGAATCCAGAAGACACTAATAGAAAAAATAGTTCAAAATAACTCCATACTACAGAAAAATAAGTTGAAATAACATCTTACAGACAAAGAAAAAACAAATTAAAAATACTTCCATAAAAATAAACAAGTGACAACACTACAGATATTTTGTATTAAGTATAATTATTTATTGTACAAAAGACAAATAAGTTCGAAGTATTGTAAATATGACAAAAAAAATTGAATCTGTAAAAAATTTTTTTACTATAATACTTCTACATATTTTTAATTTTCAACCTATTTACCATCTCTTGGGCCGGCAAGTAACCAATTTCAAAGTTTTTTTTTTTATTTGACTGAGGATTGAAGCTTCCTCCCCAGGGACTGGAGTTAACACCATTAACATCTAAGCCGAATCCTAATTGGATATTAACTGACGTTTATTTTGTGTATTAACCACTGGAGCGACCACGCGAAATAAATAAATTTGCCTCGATTGCTCGAGATTTCCTAGATCATTTTTAAAATTTTTCGCCAACATTAAAAAAATCATACCTTCGAATTTTAACATGGGGACATAAAAAATTATTGTAGTGCTACATAGCCAATGAATTAACCTGTATTTTACCGTTTATTTGCATTTGTAGGATTTATAAAAAAAATATTAAAAAATCGAAAAGTTTATAACCGCGCAAATCCTGTGTATTTGTTACTTTGAAACTGCCGTGAAGGGTACTTATTCGAGTCAACATAGAATATTTTTAATTTCTGTATGTTGTCTGTGGTATACTTGATAATGAAAGGTGAATATCTGGAAAAAGGACTTAATTTTAACCGTAAATAGCTGATCAAAAATTCGGCATGAAAAAAATATTTAAAAAAAAATTATTTTTAACATTGTTTTAAAATAGTCTACGAAGTTCGGATTTGTGACATCTATGGTCATAATAGATAAAGCATTTCAATAGCTTCGTTTTAAGTCCAAAATATCAAACATGGGATCATCAAATATTTTTTAAAACAAATTTTGCCGAATCAAGAGATAAAGGACTTTTTTTACCGAACGGCAATCAGAGACATTTAAAATGGCGCCATTATATGGCAAAAATTGCTCCAAAAAAGCGCACTAATATGCTATCATTTCCTACCTTATATGAACCTGGTCCTTCTGCAATATCTCCAGTGCAATCTGAAGGTCCTCCTTAGCCAACTGCAGATTGATGTCATCCACTCCGAGGGCCATGAGGTAGCGGCACCGTGCCACGGCGAGGCGGGCAAAGGGGAAAGAGACGGATGGCTGGAGTCCGCCAATGACACGGCAAATGAACAGAACCAGGGAACCGGATTGGCTTAGGTAAATGCCCGAGATGATCTTGTAGATTTTTAAACCGAAGGAGCCCTGAAAAAAATACATTTATTTTTAATGGTTCATAATCTCAAGACCACTTTGAATTTTGAATTGAATGTGGATTAATTTTGAGCTATCGTATATTTTATTGACCGAAACACATTCCTAAAACAATAAACTATGTGCCAAAACAACATTACTTGCATTAATTACGTAAATGGATAGGTTTTACAATGTTTTCGTCAAGTAACAAGCATCGACTTTGACAGAAAGAATCGCTGCAAATTTGAAATTTTGATGCCACAGATAAAATCATTTAAAAATATTCTGGGGTTGCCAGGTGAATGAAATTTTTGCCTATCTTATGGGTAAATGTTGGCGCAAGCGATTCTGACCTTGTCCTTCATACAAATTCTGTACATAGAAGGGTCAAAATCGCAGACAAACATATTTTTTTTTGAAAGATTTTCCGCGCGTCTCCGGCAAATAAGAGGTTAAGATGTGACATAATTTATGGCCCCTAATGGGTACCAGTGTTGTGAGCGAACAAAGATGTATGAATTTTGTAGATCGGGCATTTAGAATTGAGTGAATACTCTCAGCCCGATCAACCCAGCTCTAGTTTGCAGAAGCTGCAGGGGATAGAAAGCCACACAACTTAGGATTGGCGCACATGATTGTAAGCACAAAGCAATAGACCTACCTGAATGCAGTGGTGACACCTGGCGGCAATGGCCTGCAGCATGAGGCCTGAGGCACTGGGGTTGCTGTTGACGGAGCTGATGAGCTTGGAGACCACACCCTCGTGGCTATACCTAACCAGCAGGTGGATCCGGTTCACCAGAAGCCAGGTCAGGTAGATCACTTCCTCCAGACCATTGTCTACCTATAAAAAACAATAATAGTAGATAAATAACAAGTCAAAATACCAAAAAAGTGCCAAATATCAAGCAAGACTTAAGGGATCAGCTCGGGAAGGGGGCTCCATCCAAGCCAGAGTTAAGTTAGCCTCACAGAAGCTTAACGTCATTGATCCCTTCAGCACCAATTCAGTCGGGAAGTATGCCAAAACCTGCACCCAACTAGTAAACGGTTGAGTCAATGGTTGTCACAAGAGAATAAGTCACTTCTAAGACTCATACTTGTGTTCAACAGCTCAACTGTGGAATGATTTGCCTACGTGTTTCCTCCTTTCTACAACATTGGTCTCTTCGAGACCCAGGTTACGACTTCCTGTCCTTCAGAAGACCCTCCACACAGCATCCCCAAATATTTATTTATTTACTTGAATGCCATAAAATGGCTTTTACAATCAAGGGATTCATGGATTACACAGTGGTACACAGGACGGTAATTATAATAATAACAAAATAAGAATGTACATTTTAGCGAGGCCGCACACCAGACATACATTTGTATTACGATAACTGTTGCGCCACATTTGAAACGCTACACATTTAATGTCCCCCTATATTTGCACGCAAGCTCGCACACCAGGGACACGTTTGTAGCGGGTGCAGTTTGTGGCGAGACGTAAGCCGCGCTACAAGATTGAACGCGTTCATGTTTTGTGGCGCAGTGGTTTGCAAAAATGAACGATAATATTGAATTTTATGTGGAGTTTATTGCAGACATTGAAAAAATCCTAAATTATATAACCATGTACTCACTGATTATAGCAATAGACGGATTACAGAAATCATCTTAACCAAAATCGGCGAAAAAAAAAAAATTTTAAATTACCATAAATTGCAGAAACTTGATTAAGCGGGTGAACCCAATAATGTCTTTTTTTTCTCATTTACTGCCACATCAAGAAATCCGTGACGTCAGATGATGTCGACATTTTCGAGTAGGTATAAACCACAACTGTGCGTCTGGTGTGCGTGTTTGCGACACATATACTCAAAGCAAAAATGTAGCATGCATATTGTGACGACACAAATGTTGCGTGCATGTAGCGTGTGGCTCCGGTGTGCGGCCTGCCTAACAAAGTATGTATGATTACAACTAGTGTTTATGTAGTTATAGGATACAATTATGTATTACAACCAAAAAAAGGATATGAACTCTTAAAGTATAGAGATTTACACATTTTATTTAAGCATAATAAAAATAAGTAAATAACGGTGACTTCTTAGAAAAATTGTCAACATCAAGTATAATATAGGTACTTTACTTCTATTTGTGCATATGATTGGATTCTAGGAATTGGCTAAAATGGGGTAATTTATATGACATACGCCCTGAGTGAAATTATTTTCTTTCTATTACACCCCATAAATCAATCACAATAATAACTTACAAAGTGTTCGCACAGTGCGAAAAAGCACCCGATCTGCAGAATCTCGCTGTTCAGATTCCTGTTGGGATTGATTTCCGTCTGCATGGCAGAGTGCTGCAAAAAGCCAAACAGCGAGTCCCAATGCTTCTGCTCGAGGAAGCTTAGCCTGACGAGGAGGTGACACCAGTGTACCGTGAGCAGGGGGCGCCACCAGGACAGCTGCTCGCAGACTGCCGAGAGTTCCAGAAGAGGGATGTTCTCTTCAGGACTGTAGAGGCCCGTGTTGAGGCCGCTCAGCTCGTTTTGAAGAACGCTTTGGGCCGTTTTGGCTAGCAAGGGGAATTGACAGCCGTCTGAAACAAAATAAAACAAATTTTTAGTTTAAAAAAATAATATGAGGACTAGGAGTGTTTTTAACCTGCCATTTGTCACGAAAAAAAATTATTGCTTTTTTTTTAAATGCGATTTTTAACCATTATGTATAAAGAAACTGTATGAAGGACAAGGCCAGAATCATTTGCGCCAATATCATTCTTGACTTAACTGTTGATTTCATTAACTCGTTGAATGCCGGGGTATGCCAGCAAAAAGCACCACCAATTAAAACGCGGCATTATGACACCACGTGACATTTCGTGTCTCGCGATTCTGACACTGTCCTTGAGAAATTTAGAACAATAGAAAGGTCAAAACCGCAGTTAAAGGAATTTTTCCCGCGCATGTGCAAGAACTGCGCACGTTCCCGCGCTCCGGTAAATCATTAATGTAAATTATATGGAGTGACCAAGCGAATTGCGGTTTTCTCTATGGTAAAGAGCGATAATAGAGCAAGCGATTCAGATCGTGTTCTTCATACACTTTCTTTATACATAAGGGTCAAAATCGCGTGTAAAGTCTCATGATACGCCGGCGCACGAGCGGCACCTGAGCAGTTAATCAGCTACTCTGAATACTTTTTAATGAATTTTCAATGACTTCGCGGGCCACTTTTGGCAATGTCAATGGCGAAAAAATCGATATTTTACGTATTCAAGTAAGTATAAAGATCGTTATTTATTTGAAAACTCCTTTGAATTGTGTTTTTTCATGTTAGGTATGTATTCAGATTTGTGTAGAAATAATAAAATCAGTTTATATTTATATTTTTTGACAATTATTTACAAAATGGGATGTTTTCATTTTTTTTTTTTTAGTATATGGATATTTGACAGAAATCATCAAGGTAATTTCCACGCGGTTTTTCGAAATACCACCCGACATTCAAGAGGTTAATGAAAAAAGACAGTTAAAAGTAAATTTTGCAACTCTTCCCAGACTAACATTCAGATTCGATCTTCTTCTCGAGTCGGTTCCTCATTGCTAAGAATTGTGACCCCTACTCCAATTTTCATGGTGGTTAAGGCTCCTCCACTTCCCATGGTCCTGTGCTACGTGGAGTGCTGCGGACACTGACATACCGAACGCCAGAGATACCTGGTCGCTCCAGCACATTGGTCACCTTCCTCTACTTCTTCTGCCTTTCATTTTGCCAGTCACTATAAATTTCTCTAAGTTGGCAAATTTCTTCAGTGTGGCGAGCAACGCATTCAAATTATGTAAACCCTTATCTTAAAAAGTTTTTTTGTTCAGTTTTCGGAACAACTCATATATTACTTTCGTTATTTGTTGTACACATCTACCCTGATTATGGACACTGCAACGCTGTCCGAAACGTTGGCTAAAGAAGGAGGTAGCGCAACACGGCATAACACCCCAAAAACAAATAACGAAAATACTTTTGGCCGTGAAAATCTTAAAACGTATCTAACTCATATATTATGTCTCATAAAAATCGTTGTCTCCCTTACTATCGTAGTGAGAAATATGATTTAAACGATGTTAGAAAGAGAAAATACCACATTTTGTATTCCATTACAAAAAATAACCACCGAAGAAGTAAAATGTAGACCTTTATGAATCCAAAGTTTCGAATCAGTAATTTTGTTAGAAAAAAGTGGTGAGCCATTTTTAAAACTTTTTTGTTTTTATGTTTGCATTTATTTCAAAAATTATTGCTAATTTGATTTATAAAATTTTATGCATATTTTATCACCTGTCAAAAACAGTTTTTATTTTTTGGATAAGTTCAGAAATATTCCATTTATGTAAATGGATATTATTGTAAAGCGGAAATATTTTGACCCTCTGACAAAATATCGTTGAGACCTGATGGGTTAAAATTTGTTGTAGCCAGATAGTTGAAAGCCTATTGTGGATGCCTAGTTCTCCAGAATGGAGATATCATCACAGGGTGGTACTAAAGGTTTCCATCTATCTTACACTCTGGTTCAGAGAAGAAACATTTTGTAGCTATCAATCGTCATAGGAAATAATAACACAAATTTAATTAATTTAAATAATACCAATCATCCTTACCTTTCAAGTATAAAATATGCTTCACTTGGCACAGCAAACTTGTAGTCAACGAGCACCAATAGCTCATATTACCAATGTTTGTTTTGCCTCTATTCTCCACATCTTTAAAGCTGTTTTTGTCACAATTTTTCAACTCCAACAGGGCGTAGGTCAACACCCTGAACAAGAACCGAACCAAGATGACATCTGGTGGTAGATTTGCGCAGTTTTCATTGACAGTTTGGACGTGAAGTGGATCTATCTGGTCCTCCATGTTGAAAAAGATGGCCGACGGGGATATATCGGCGGCTTTCAGATGGTCTGACGATGAAAGTAACCTGTTTTCTGAGTAATTTGGTATTATTTTACGAAGGAACAGCACTACGGTGGCGAGCCAACGGTGTTTCGCTTCGGATGTGGCCTTTTCCTGAAAATAATACATAATTGTTAGAAAACTTAAAAAGGTAATGAAGTTCTTTATGGAAAAACAATCACCAGAGACCAAAATGTCTACATTTTATACTTCAAACAAGTTCAGAAATGGCTGGTTATGTTAGTAGATGCAGGCGTAATTGAAGCAATCCAATCCGGGCGCCGACTATAAGGCCAATCCTTGACTCCTATTATACCCAACCATAGGTCGCCACAAGTGGTTCAAGGGGTAAGGTTTGTCTAGGTCTGGACGGCGGATGCGTTGCCACCTACTGTGTGATGGGACGGATCAAAAGACTGATGGAGGTAGGCCTTTTAATCTCTCCAGCCGGACTCCCTTGCACCACAGTTGGAGGGATGGATTTATACCTGGTTCTTTACCTTCCCAGAATTTCCTCTCCTTCGTTTCCTTAAAAAGACCCTCCACACTCCATCCCCAAGATGACAGGCCCTGGTGGAAATTATTAGTGTGTGGAGCTAATGTAAAAAAAAAGGCACCGATAACCTAACATAAAACAGCGCCCTTGAGGTTTTTACTAGCGCCAGGTGCCGTTTGGCTCAGAGCCCTGAGTAAATCTGCGTTAGATATGGAACCACGGGCAGTGACATGCATTGCTTTATGACCAAAATTCACATAATCCTAGAAAAACTACTTGGCAATCGATCTACATTTAAAAATAAAAACCCGTTATTATTTTTTGAGATATCAAATAATATCTATCCAATTCCGACGCAATTACTGCGAGTTTAGGGCCAACTGCGACCAGCGTACTTGACAATCAGAAGAGTTATTCTCTATCTTTTGTGGGATCATTATCAAGATAACGGACATGATCTCCTTGCTTTTTGCTTTTTCTGTATACAATGTACATTAAATGGATAAATAATCATGCATACTTGCAGGAATTGATGTTTAAAATGATCTAAACTAAAATATGTGAAAATCACACAAATCTGACAGAAGATCAGGTCCCAAAAAAGATAGAGAATAACTCTTCAGGATGCTCCTCCGAGAAAGATCAGTATGGAGGAATGTATACCTGATCTGGTGGCTTATCACACATAATCTTCATGATGCTCTCCAAGCGTCCGGGTTCATGCACCACTTCCGGGTGCAGGCAGTCCAACAGGGTCTCACAGGTGGACAGGCCAGCCGCAGAGTCCAGGTCTACAGCACCCTGCTTGAGCAGTTGCAGTAGCGAGTCCAAGGCTAGCTGCGACCAGCGCACGTGGCTATCAGGATGCTCCTCCGAGAAGATCAGTATGGAGGATATGAGCTTTATAACCTGGAATGGCAAAATGTTTATTTTAAAATTATTCTGCAAAAGATGTATTGCCTGTAAGGTCCTGATTTGCAGAGACAAAATCAATGCAATAGATCAGTGGTTTTCAACCTGTGGTAAGCGTACCCCATGGGTACAATGTTAAAATGGGGGTACGCAATATCGTGGCACAAATGTAGGTTTTAAAACTCAGTTCTACCTATGTAAAATTGAGCTAAACTTTGTAAAACTTTGCTCTGCAAAGCAAGCTCAAGGGTCATATTGACTGTATGTTAACATTGTACGATTGATTATACAGGGTGTAACAGGAAATCAGGCTTTATTTTAACTACTGATATATGAGAAATTCTTTTTTTACAATTTTTTTTTAGGTTTAAAAAATTCATCCTCTCAATATACTTTGTGAGCTTGGAGTTATGTTTGGAGAGCATGAATTTTTTTTCTTTGAAATAAAAAGATGTGGAACAAAATGTGTTCAATTAGCATGTAGAATCACTGATTAAAAATGCTCAAAGTCATGTTACACTCCGTTTACAATTGCAGTAATTGTATTTATGTGACTTTATTGTTAAATTCATGTAATAATGAGAGTATTAAAAAAATACCAATGAAACATGTCTTTAATTACATGTGTAGGTAAATAAGATAGATAGAGGGTACGGGTAACAACAAATTTGTAGTAAGGGTTAAGGGGTACGCAAGCTCAAAAAGGTTGACAACCGCTGATGAGATGAGATGAGATGAGATGAGATGAGATGAGATGAGATGAGATGAGATGAGATGAGATGAGATGATATAATATAATATAATATAATATAATATAATATAATATAATATAATATAATATAATATAATATAATATAATATAATATAATATAATATAATATAATATAATATAATATAATATAATATAATATAATATAATATAATATAATATAATATAATATAATATAATATAATATAATATAATATAATATCACGCAGAGCCAAAACTTTTACAGCTCAGTCGTGGATCTTGGTTAAGGTCTGTCGTTAATTTGATATTAAAGAAATTCCTGATGACAGCAAACTTCCAATACGGTAGGGCCCAGATGAAGGGTTTGGACTCTCAATGTCTGGATCCAGAACCTAGTAACAAGAGCTTAGCGTTATGCCATCAGGATCTTCAACAAGAATGTGTAATATGACTTAATACTAGACTGCAGCCATCAGTACTGAACTTATACCAGTCACGTAAGTTTCAAAGTCATGACTTGTACAGGACGTTTAAAAATAGTTTAGCTTACTTCGGGGTCATGCATGTTCTTGTGCTGCATGGCGAACAGCACCTCCTTGGCCACCTGCCCTTCCTGGCCCTGCCCCCGACTCCACAGGAACACCCTGTAGCTGACGGGGTGGAGTGACTCCACACACTCCCTGTGCTTGCCACTGGCCATAAGGCTGTCTGAGAGCTGAATTAGCTGAGAAATAAATCAAACATGCTGTAAGTAATGATTGTAGTTTAAGGTCTTTAATTTTGACCCAAGTTTCGGTTTCAGTTTCGGCAAACAAATGAATCCATTTCTCCCACTGCGGTGCAAGATGATGAGTCGAGGGAGTCCGGCTGTTGAGGTCAAAAGGTCTCCCTCGACCAGTCTCTCCCGATACGGCCCGTCACGCAGTAGATAGGCAGAAGCATCCACCACCAAGATCTAAACAAACCTCACCCCATGAAAGAGGGCATCCCTGGTAAGTCACCAAAATTAGCGAACCACTTGAACCTATGACAGGGGTGTTGGTTATCCAATACATGTTTCATAAATTTATAAATCTTTCAAAAATTTATAAAAATATAATATAATTAAAAAATACTAAAATATTCTAGAGCAGGGATGGCGAACCAATGGTACACGCGACGCAATATTTTGGGCACGTCACTGATCAGTGATCACAAAATTTATTATGCACTACGAAAAAAATTGTCATACGAGTGCGGCAAGTTACGCGGCTGCAAATGTCATTGCTCGGCATAGTAAACCTTTTCAAGAGGGAGAGTTTTCGAAGGAAGCCGGGATTGCATGCGCGCCCTCTCTTTTTGATGATATCGATAATAAAGATAAGATAATTCAACATATCAAAGATACTCCTCTGTCCAGAAACACAATAAAAGAAAGAATCTTAAAACTGGCCGAAAAGGTAACAGATCAACAAAAAATTGACATAAGCTCTGCTTCTCTTATATCGCTATGTCTTGACGAAAGCACTGACGTCACTAAATGTGCACATTTAGCTATTTTTGCTCGATATTGCGTTGGAAACATCATTAAGGAAGAATTAATTGCGATAAAATCGTTGCTAACATCTACAAAGGGCACTGATATATGTATGGAAAAGAAATTGATTTGAAAAAAATTGTTTTCGTAACAACTGATGGTGCTCCAAGTCTCTCTCTCTGGTTTCAATCCTGGGATTGGTTTGCAGCAATTTCATCTATTCGTTTCTTCCACTCTTCCCTGTCTTGTGCGGCTCTTTTGAAGTCTGCATATGATAAGCAGCGCACGTCCACCAGCAGGTCCTCCAGGTACTCTCGGCGTGGGCGTCCCCTAGCGTTTGTCCCCTCGGTCATACCCTCCATTATGGCATGCAAGAGGCCTTCTTGTCTTATTGCATGGCCGATCCATCTTGCGCGCCTTTCGGACAAGATCCTGAGCAGGTGCCTTCCTCCTTCGATTCTTTGGAGAACCTCCTCATTTGTGATGTGGTCTCTCCAGGAAATTCCTAGTAGTCTTCTATAGGACCACATCTCAAAAGCCTCTAGTCTCCGTTTATCTCTTTCGGATAGGCACCATGTTTCGCAGCCGTACATCAAGATACTCCATACATAGGTCTTGATGAGGAGTATTCTCAGTTTCAGGTCTATATTATTCGATTCTATTATTTTCGACCTTTTATTGAATGCAACCCTAGCCTGGTGTATACGGCTGTCGACCTCGCTCTTAGACCGACCGTCCCGTGTGATTTTGCTCCCGAGGTAGACAAACTCCTTGGTGTTCTTTAGTGGAACTCCTGACATCTCTACTCTCATCTGATGTTGCATTCGGCCTACAATCAGCAGCTCCAAGTATGGTGGGTAAAAAATGGTTACATTAGTTTATTTCAAACAGACGTAGTAAATAAAGAGTTTTTTATTGACAGTAAGTATTTATTATTATATTTTCCCAATAATCACAAAGTCAAAATTATTTGATAGCACGTCTATGACCTCATTAAACATTTCTTTAGAAAAATGGCGCGTTGATACGTTAAGGTTTGCCATCCCTGTTCTAGAGTTTTATTATATTTTCCAGCTAAATTAGCATTCTTCACAATAAAAATAAGTCACATCTGACAGGGAAATTGCAAAGAGCTTTTTCGCAAAGAGATTTTTCTATAAAACTTCTTATGTGGGAGCTGTAGTGGGTTTCAATGTATTTGTGTTTACCGTTGGAGTGTCCATGATCTGCTTGGTGTGATGCTTCAACGATGACAGGTGAACCAAAAATGTAAAGATACACCGTACTAGCTCACCGCAATCTCTGAAAAATAAAATTACATATTTTAATCACTATAATATACGTAAACATATCCAACCAATAACGAGAACACCAAAGAGGTTTATGCATTATCTCTTACAGATGGAAAAGAAACCCAAAAATATACCTCTAAATTTTAATCTTCTCTGTAATATATTGGTGTAAAACTGTTTTATGAGGAGTATGAAAAATTAATAAATGAACAATTAAGCAACTGTATATTGCCGACATCACACGAGGACAATACAGAACACAATAAATACATTATTGTCCTGTACCAGCTCCATGAACAGCCTGAACCGCACAGGACAGGACAATGGGAAAATTCAACTCTTTTGAAGAAAAACTCTTTTGAAGAGTTTTAACTTTCAATGTACATTTGTAAAAATTTTAAAATATTAAGTAACAAATGTACATTAAAATTTAAAACTCTTCAAAACAATATGTCTAGAAATTGTTACATAGTTAATGCCAAAAAAAAACAAAAAATTCGACCTACAGTTCAACGCGGAATGCTGCGAAAATGGTTACACGACGACGCACGATATGACTGAGTTCGCGAAAAATATTAGGTCTTCTATACCAAGATATATTGGAATTATAGGACGCGCCGAAAGCATATATATGGACTGGCTATTGTCCTACTGTCTTGTCCGTGCGTGATTACACACGGATAATGCGGCCGAGCGTGGTGGTGGGGATAAGACATTGTCCTACGGAGGCAATGTCTTGGTCCATATTCCTGTCCTCCAAACTTCTGTTCATACTAGGACAATGGATCCGGAGCTGGGATAGTACAATATTGTCCTGTCCTCGTGTGAACTAGCCATAAAACATTCAAGGGATTTATTATTATAATAATAAATAATGAACCGAATAAAACAGAACAGTGACCAAACATATCATGATAAAAAGAATAGATTAGGTTAGGTTAGTTTTTTGTTCTTCACTAATCATGTTACTTGAATGTTCTGTTTTGTAACTGTTCCGTTTTTGTTACATTGATACATACAGAATCTCTCTGTTTTCAATATTCTTCAGTTGCTTCAGTACAAATCCAATGAAGACCTGATCGCTGTCCAGGAGGAAGTAATTAACCCTTAAAGCGAGCAGCTGATTCAACAACTCCAGCACTTGGCATTGAAGGGCTATGTTATTTTGCGTGGTGTAACTCTGAAAAGATAATACAAAATAAAATATATTATATTTTAGGTTATATAATACAATAAAGTTGAATTTATATTTGCACAAATGTCGTGCACGTTTATGAGGGTCAGGATGTGGGTTTGTTTTTCAACCCCTCAGGCCTCGACAATATTTCGTCAGACGGTCAAAATATTTCCGCTTTACAATAAAATCCATATAAATTGAATATTTCTGAATATATCCGAAAACTAAAAATTGTTTTTGACGGGTAATAAAATATGCTTCTAAATTTTATAAATCAAAATAAACATATAATTTTTTAAAAATAAAATTTTTGCATGCAAACATAAAAAAAGTTTTAAGAATGGCTCACCTTACATTTTATCTAACAAAAATGATTGATAATGAAAAAAAATAAAAACACGTACATATTTTATTAGACAAATGTAGTACAAAAGCTATTATCATCTCACTTCTTTGTCGTTTCAATAAAAAATAATGAATAAATAATTCCAAAAGCTTCATAAATTTATTTCAAATTACGATTCGAAAATTTGGTTTATAAAGGTGTGCACTTTACTTATTTTGTGGTTATTTTTTATAGTTGAATATAAAGCTTGGTGTTTTCTCTTTCTAACACTGTTTAAATCATATTTCTCACTATGATAGTAAGGGCCAGTTGCATTGAAAATAGTTAAAGTTACTTTTTAGTTAAAGTTAAATAAAAGTAACTTTTTTATCATTTCTTACAAAAATGGGTTGTTTCAACTTCGTTTAAATAATAGTTAACTAAATAGTTACAAAATAGTTACTTTTATTTAACCCACCAATGTGGAGAGTTTAAAGTTACATTTTGGTAAAGATGCTAACTGTCATCCGTCACCAAGGAACGAAATACTGTTTTAATGGAGAATAATAATAAAAATGTCTTGATAACCCGGGTTTTGATAATCAATTGATTAGAATATATAGGAAATAGGTAAAATAAGGAATTAAACCATGAATCAATCATTTTCCGTAGGAAGAGATGGATTCTATTGTCAGATTTCGGATGTCCAAAAGAATGGTTAGGCAATTAACTTTTCTCGTTGCCAATGACAAACTACATTATTTACAAACAAGTATTTATTCAAATTTATATACCTATACTGCTCTTGATAATTTATATATACTAACATTGTTTTACTTCAATTAAATCAACTGAAACAATTTTTTTTGACAAATCAGAAATCATGCTGCTTGTGCTGTGGAACTGTGAACTAGGTTATATGTAATAACATTGCATTTTTATGCAACGGGAACGATGCAAAGATGTACAGGAGAAATCTTTGGGGTGCATAAAAGTATTGTCTCGTGTATAATAGACAGGGTTAGCAGAGCAATAATAGCCTGCCTTCGGCCACAATATAATAATAACATCAAATGTTGTTAACTTTTCTAAACTGCAACTGTGACAACAAATAACCATAAATAAACCGATTCCCAAATAACATAACCCTCAAAAACTTCATAAACGTCAAAGAAATACAATCTAAAAATCGGTGTTGACACCCGTAAAAATAATTGTGCGCTTATTTGTACAGAAATATATCAAATCCAAGGAAAATTCGAAGCCATTTCAATGGCAACACTGGTAACTTTAAACTAACTATTTAAATGTTGATGCAACTCAAATTGTGTTGAAACGCAGCTTAACTTTAGTTAGGGCTTAAACTCAGTTTAAATATTTAACTTTAAACCTTACTTTAACTTTTTTCGATGCAATTGGCCCTAAGGGAGACACAATGATTTCCATGAGTTGTACTGAAAACCGAACAAATAGACTTTAATCAATGTTGAAGCGCGTAATTTCATACCTTACCTCCAACAGAACTATCAAATATGTCAAAATGGTGGAGTAACCATCGGTTATTGGAAAGTAAGAGCAAAAGTTAAAGGTGACGTAAAACAGATCGTTAAATTGTTTAAAAACCATTGCATTATGGTGAAATTTAATATTAACAATTTCTTTTACTCTTACTTTTACTCTAGCAAGCTTTGAAACAGACGGCCCTTGCAGTTTTAATAATATTAATTTTTACTTTGCTTAACCGGTCAGCAACGTAAGCAGATATACGCGTTAAAATGACAATAGCAGTCAAGTACAATTAGCTTGTTTATACGTCAAAGCGTGTCTCCACAGAAATCGTTGTAACTCTGTTATTGTTTTAGTGACATCCCTAAAACAAAAAGTAAAAGGTCGATAGTGGATCAAGCTTTACATCCCTATCAAGTTGTCCATAGAAATACATAACAAGACCTATTCTGTCAGACGCGCGGTTGACACATATTTTACCCTACAAATCGCCTACGAGCCGCTCGACATTGTTAATTTTTATTAAATATTTTTACATGAAATGATAAAAAAGTGAGGTGACAAAATTTTTTATTATACATTTATACAATAGAATAAGTATTGTTGTTTACGTAATCTGTAATTTTAGTACCGTTTTCACATAAAAACATCACGTGAGTCATTTTTAACCTATTTTTAAAGTTTACGTTCTAAATTTTAATATTTACAAATGCTAATATTTATTTGTAATATAATAATTTGAAAGCTTATTTTGTAACCTTTCTAAAACAGTTTTTACAATTCGGCTACGTTCAGAAATGTTTCATTTATAGAGCTTTAATTGTGAAGTGGTAATAACAAAAAGTTTTCGTAAAATGTCATTTCGTTAGAGACAGTTAAAGTGCTTAAATGGCGATTTTCGGAGGGGTTAATAATAATAATAATAATAATTGGATAATTTATAAAGCGCCGTTTTTGTGAAAAATCACCTCAAGGGCGCAGTCATGAAAAAACTTTTTTTTGTGGTTTACGCTTATATTTTTTGTTATGTAAATAATAATTTTATTGTAATTCCAATAGAAAAGCTAGTAAAAGCTTCAATTTATCTGTAGCATATTTTTTGATGTTCATACTGTAAGCCGATTCATCGTAAATAGTATCTAAATAGGATTTCACGTATAACTTCCTCTTAACAATCAATGTTGTAGTGCGTAATTTCATACCTTACCTCCAACAGAACTATCAAATATGTCAAAATGGCGGAGTAACCATCGGTTATTGGAAAGTAAGAGCAAAAGTTAAAGGTGATGTAAAACAGATCGTTAAATTGTTTAAAAATCATTGCATTATGGTGAAATTTAATATTAACAATTTCTTTTACTCTTACTTTTACTCTAGCAAGCTTTGAAACAGACGGCCCTTGCATTTTTATTAATATTTATTTTTTATTTCTTTAATTAACTAACTTACCTTTAAAGCTTGAATAACAACAGGTTCAATCAGCCTCAGGTACCTGCCCAAATTTTGTTTATTAGTATTCCATCTTCTTTCGACTTTACTGTGTGAAATTTTCACGACATCCTTAAAACATTGCCTTTCGTTCGACAAATATCTCTCCGTATTAGCGTTGATTCGAACGTTCGAAACTGATAAACTTTTTGAATCTACGGATGCTTGTCTATCATTGACAAACTTGTCATTATAAATTTCAAAGTTGTCACACTTGTCGTTATAATTTATCATTAGGATGTCGTTGTAAAAGCCCAGTTCTTTTTTGATTCTTTCTTTCTTTGACTGTGGGTCGTTATTAGGATCGTCGAGCAAGAAGAAACTCATTATGTCGTTATTGTAAGCAACGAGATTTGTCGTGGATAGGCATTTTAGTACTTGGGTAACGCAAAATACGCAGTTGTCTGAGCTTATTGGAAGAAGGCATTTGATGTAATATAGTATTTCTTCAGCGGCAACACCGGCCTCTTTATCCGACATGTATTCCAACTGTATGGCAACACTTTTTAATATGGTGGAGACGTATTTTAGGAAAACGCTTGTGGTGGTGTTCAGTGTGACCTGCAAATAAAACTTAAAGTTGTGACATTTTCATAGGAAGCAAATGCTTTATGATTTGAAATACTAACTATAAAACAGAAAATCTGCAGGTTGAAGCAGTAAAAACAGTGAGCTCTGGCGTCATGAAATCTGCATAGATAATGCAATCATTTTCAGCTTGCTATAATATCATTGAACGCCAGCGTATTCTTGAGGACACATTAAAAAAACATTTCTCTGAATGTAACTAACTATTTAGGGGAAATGAATTGCAGCATGTATCTTTGAGGACACATTAAAAAACATTTCTCTGAGTGTAACTAACTATTCAGGTAAAACTAAATATGGTAGATTACACAGGGTATAACAGCACATACATTACACAAAGGAGCTTAACCAGCGATTCCTGTACAGGCTATGGAGTAAAAAATGTAGATGTCATTTTGCTGTCCGAGGTTATATTTTTTCAATTAACCTCTTATTGGCCGGAGACGCGCGGGCGCGTGAGTATTGTGCGCAGGCGCGAGAAAATAATTCGAAAAAATTCGAACAAAACATGTTTGTCTGCGATTTTGGCCCTTCTATGTACAGAATTTGTATGGAGAACAAGGTCAGAATCGCTTGCGCCAACATTACCCCATAAGATGGGTAAAAATTTCATTCACCTTGCAACCCCAGAATATTTTTAAACGATTTTATCTGTGGCATGAAAATGTCAAATTGGCCGCGAATTTTATCTGTCAAGGTTGATGCTTGTTCCTCGACTAAAACATCGTAAAACCTATTAAGTTACGTAATTAACGCAAGGAATGTTGTTTTGGTACATAGTTTATTGTTCTAGGAATGTGTTTCGGTCAATAAAATATACGATAGCTCAAAATTAATCCACAAAACATTCAATTCAAAATTCAAAATCGTGTTTTGTTACGAAATTTCCGAATTTTTCCTGGAATTTGCGACCTTTGACCGGTTAAAAGCAATAAACAAAAATTCCATCACACGTGGCAACTGAGTAGTCGGGTATAGCCTAGCGGCAGGTCACGTGATAGGCATTCCGTCTCATTCCAGCAACACAGTAACACACGAAACAGCAAGCGTATCATGTGATCCCGTCAGAGTAAAACGAACTACTTTTTATACTCCATGTATGCTCAGGAATCGCTGGTTAAAATCCTTTGGTTACGTGCAGTTACACCTGTACACTATTTTTAATACCTTGTGACTAGAATAAGCAGCCTTCAAATTGCTGTACAGTTTCATAAACACAGCATCGTTGGCGAAATATCCAATGGGGTTAAAGTTGCCGTTGGTAGAGTTGAATGTCGCCTTCTTTTTAGACGTGGCCTTGTCATCTGGCAACGTTGCCTCGCCTGAATTCCACGCATTGCTGTTTCTCTTTGCTTCCCCTAAAACAAAAGATTTAATATGTGAATGGGATATTTTCATAAAGCATGATTAACATTCAAAATATGCAGAAGATTCATAGTTAATTTTTTCGATTCTGTTTATCGTACCTACTAAAAATGTCTGATTTGAATATTATCATTCATAATTATTGATTTAAAAAATGATCTAAACTGAGCATTCCGAAACAATTCCAACTGGCTACAACGTCATTGTGACTCAAAACGCCAATGGCTGGTAAGATGGCTGTCACTGACATTGGCGACGTGATGTCAAGAACGCCAAACAAAACAAACAAGTGATTTGGCAGCAAATCAAAAAAGCCACATTTTAAATGAAATAGAAAATTTATTATAATTTTGAATGTAGCTATAACTTTGTGGTTATCCATTATAGATATATGAAACAATTTAACTTTGTTTGAACCACTTTTATATTTGAGTAAATCCGACCGGTTTCAGAACGACCATTCCTTCTTCAGGAATGTACAATGTACATGTATACATTTGTTTCAAAAAATGAACTAGAGTCCCAACTGCTCCCAACCGTCCGGAGCCAGTGACACTATGGTAAGCCTAATTAAAACGGATTGTCGTTGGTAAGGCAAATACTGGAAGACAAATTGGCTCCATGCAGACCAACAAAAGGAAAAAATCAATGGCCGACCGGTATGACACACTTCTAGCTTGGAGGCAGGAATGTAAATAAAATGGGAAGTAAAGATTGTCAATTTAATTTTTTTCAGCAATTATTAAGTTAGGGAACGTACCCATACTACGTGACCAACTTTTTGCAATTTTCAACCCCCCCCCCCGGTGACCAAAATCCTAAGCAACCCGCTGCTCATTTGTATGGAGCGTGACATTTTGAAGACCCCCCCCCCCCCCTAAACGTGTCACATAGTATGGGTACGTTCCCTTAAGTTATTTCAATGTTTCGCATCAAGTATAAGATACGGTGACCTTTTGGCTTGGAACAGTCGAAACATTGATGTGATTATAACAGATGAGCCAATGAAACGGACGATTTCAAAAAATCTAAAATAATTCAATAACATATTTTGTAAAATTTATAGATGATGCAATGAGGCTGCAAGAATGTGTGCGAGAAAATTTGATAAGAAAATAAATTTTAAAAGATGATTCATGGAATGTTTTCTAATTTTTAGAAATTATCACGTTTCATTGGCTCACCTGTTATTCTAACAATAATTATTAAAGGTGACTTGGAGAAATCTATAGTCTAGGGCTGATGATGATGGGTGGAAGTCACGCTACACGAGGGCGAGTGCGAGCTTTTGGTGATACTTTCAATTACTACAGCAAATAGCTCGCACTCACCCACGTATAGCTGTTTTAATGATGAACCTACCAACTAAAAATATTAAAAACATTAAAAAAATAAATTAAGATCATAAAATACAGAAATTAAAAATCAACCCGTAATAAAAACAGTTTTTTTCTATAATATAGTCTGTCAAATAAGAGTAGAAAATATAAAAAATGCAACTACAAAATTTGTAGGCCGGCAACACCAATTTAACTGTGAAATATTCTTTTAAAGTGCAATGATTGTACAGAACACAGTAAACCACATTAAAAAAAACATTTTTTCTTCATGTCATAAATTTAATTTAACTTAACATAAATTTGAATTTAACAGTATATAGAAGGGAAGAATCACTAATGGTGAGTTTGGTTACACTACTTTTAGATCTGAAGGAGTTAAATATATTCAGATCTAAAGCCCGGTAGGTACTTAAGCTAGTATTAAATAAATGTGAGCAATTTCTAAACTGTGCTTTATATTTTGTAACATTATCATTAATAACACAAAATTGCAAAAGTATCATAATAATATACCTTATACGCAATTCTAATTTTGAGATCAGTGGGTATCTATTTTGCAATGAAATAATATTTTTTTCACTTTTATGCCTTTTTAATTGTTATAAAAATGTAGGTTACACAGCTTTACATTAACACCATGAGTTATATGTTCAGAATTGCCATTTGAACAACAGTGGCGCCCTCCTATGTTTTCTACTCTTATTCGACAGACTGTACATCTATTTTCAATTTTCGAGCCATCTCTTGGGCCAGCTAGTAGCCAATTACAGAGAAATGCATGTGTGAACACGAGTGTGTGCGTGAGTGCCACCAAAATAGAAAAATTATAGAATTCATTGTCATCGACAGTGAGTCTATCTGCCAAGTTTCAGCTTGATCGGATGTCAGGAAGTGGGATAATATGCACTAGGATGTGTCAATTATTTCAACTTTTGAATTCAGAAACACCTGATATCTCAAAAGTTGCGTCTTAAAAAGAAAATGAGAACTCATAGACATATAAATATATATAGACCTGCCCTAAGTGATAAAAGCTTATTATTTCCCCCCTTTTTTAGAATTTTTTTTTCCTTATTCATTGATTTGTTGATTACATAATTTGTGGATTTTTCGACCGTGACTTTTTTTTTACATTAGCTCCACACAGGAGGCCCTGAGGAAAATAATTCCCCTCAGGGCCTGTGTCATCTTTGGGGATGCTGTGTGAAGGGTCTTTTTAGGAAAGGAAGGAGAGGAATTTCTGGGAAAGAAAGAGGTATTAGGGGTAGTGTAGGAATCTGGGGATCAGTGTGTCCTGGAGTGACGGACGTGCTTGGCACAAGCCCGTGTTATGGTGGTCGAAGTAGGCTATAATTTTAGACAATACTTTTATAGTTGGGGAGTGGTGAGTACAATTTAAAAATAATCATTCAAATTTACCTATTGTTTTCAATGATATATCGGTTTAAAATGAATTCCATTTTCTCAAACGGGTTCCCTGTTTTCGCCCGCCTGGAGTGTGTTAATACAGGGTTAAAGGTGCTAGACCCCCTGGTAGCCTTTTCACAATATCTATGATAAACGAATAAACTATTAAATAAAATCCTACCTGAACGTCGAATAGGACTGGGAGGAATGATGCTAGAAGTCTTCTGTTGGAAGGCCACCGGAGTAACGTCTTCGATGATGTGAATGATGATGTTCAGCATCTTTAGGGTTATCTTCAGGAAGCTGTCGGCCTTCTGAGAGAAGTTCTCATCGCCGAAATGCCCCCACAGCTTCTTGGTGGTGTCCTTAGGATAAGGTGCTAAGCGATAGAGCGTGTTTCTCAACACTTTCAATGCCTCAACTGGGAAAAAAATAAACATGATTAGGAATGTTTTAAGATTGATTAGTTAAGGTTTTGGGAATGTTTAAAGGTAGATAGGTTAGGTTAGGTTTAGGCTTACATTAATCACCTTCCAAGTTGAGATTCGATGTGTCTCAATTGAGTGGAATCGACTGTATAATTTTAAGAGCTAATTTTTTTTTCAGAAGCCAGCAAAAAATTCAATAAAAAAAATTCTAGAACCGGGGTACAAGTTGAAGACAAGAATGAGTTGTATTAAAAGATCAATTCAAACAAGGCAAATGTCAACCGTGTACTAATTATGTTGGAAACACGTTTGGTGCGTCTCACACTGTGACCCAGATCTAAAGCGATCAATGACACTAATTCTTAAGAGCAAATTACATTGAAATACCGGTAGAACACGCACAACAACTGAAAACTTTGAACACTTACTGGCATATATCTCAGTGGCCAATGCAAGGAGGCTTTCACCACACGCCACTGGGACAGTCCGGCTATCCAGCAGCTGCAGACAGGTCTCTAAAAGACCGAGGTGGGTGTAGGCATCAGGGTACTTGGTCGGAGGGTATTGGAGACTGATCTCCAGGAGTGTTTCCACACATCCTTGCTGTGAACAAAAAAAAAACATACATAGATATTTAGAAGAGCTATGAAAAGTACTATGAAAGGGGAAGAAACTTCCTGTTTTATAAGTGAATATATTTAATACTTACAACATAAATACCCCCCCGTACACAAAAGCCCTGCTTATTTCTGGGGGTACATCAAATACATCTATTATGTAATTAATTACGGGATAAAATTTATTTGTAACTGGTTGATATCCGGCATGCGTTGCTATGCCATTTAATAAAGAAATTGTTTCTCCCTGCGTGTCCTTTCCCATTCGTCCCGTTCACCTTCCCCATCCCCTTCCTCCCCCACGTCCCCTTCCCCTCTAGCATTCCCACTCCTCCTCCACCTTCCCTCTTCTCATTCTACACCCACCCTTCCCCCGTTCCGCAAACACCCTTCCCGAGTTCCCCTCCCCCCTCCCGTATTCGCCTTCCCGCAGATCCCCCTCCCCAGATCTCCTCCCCCCTCCCTAGTTCCCCCGCCCTCCCGGGTTCCCCTCCCCCCTCCTGCATTCCATACATTCATTCCTGATACATTCAGTTTTCAAACAGCTCGTGTGCCACCACCTATTGCAATTTTTTTAAACAAATTTCATGATGCCACAGCTCGTATATATTATTCTGATGTGACAATAGTTCGATTCACTGTTGGATTATGAGCACAATGCCTTTCAACTTCCGCATCTTGATTGCCCATAAAACGCTAGCTTTTTCCCGCGGCTTCGCTCGCATGGTATTAGGGTGATTCCCAGTCCGCCTCCTCCACCTTCCCTCTCCCCACTCCACTCCCCCATCCCCCCCTCCCTCCATCCCCCTCCCCTTCCCCATCCCTCCCTCCAAACCTACCCCTCCCCCTCCTCCTCCCCCCCACCCTCCCACACCCTCCCTCCCCTTCCTTCCCTCCCCCCTCTCCATCCACCAACCCCCTCCACCCACCCTCCTTCCCATGATCCGAGTCTACCGTACCGAAGGGACGAACGTCAAATGATAACAGTTTGTATGTGAAAATGAAATTGTTGTTTATACTATCTTCCCTGCAATTTTTTCATATTTTCTCACCGTTTTAACCTTCCATGGACTACGACAAACATTTCAAAACCAAAATCAGCTAAATCGGCCTAGCCGTTTTCGAGTTTTATCAAGACAAACGAACAGCAATAGATTTTTATGTATATAGATTTATGTATCTTTTTGTGACTAATAAAAAAAATTATTTGATTCTTACTTTACACTCATTACTATTATATTATTACTTTACACTCATAAGTAAAAATTATGACTTAATATAAGTAGTTTTTGACAGGAGCGTTTACACATGCATCCGACTAGCGGTAATTAACGCTCACGGAAGTTGTTCGGAAGTTCAACCTGTGTAAATTTATTTGCGGTAAGATGGCTACTGTCAACAACGATCTGCTACTGTCAAATTAATGCGATTTTGTCAATAAAGATGAAAAGGTCCAAATAAAGGGTTGAAATATTTAATTAAACAATTCTCCATGCGCTTTTGAACCGTCAAAGGTGGAAATTAACGGAGTTCTTTCATTTTATCCGAATGACGGCAACCTACTTTGAAATATATTCGTAATGTTATAAACAGAAACATTAAGATTAAAAAGTATTGGACCGATAATTGAATAGAAGGATGCTCATTTTCAGAAAACTTAAATAAGTATAAATAAATAGTAGTTTGAAAAAATCTTACGAAAACAACTGTCTTTTAATTTTTGACATCTCGCAATGGCGCATTTTGGTACCATTTCTTGTGGCAAGTCTCTAAACTTGTCACATTGATTTTATAAGCTGTGAGAAGGCTGGAAGTTCGCGCAGACGTGATTAAACCTGTCCAAAAACTTGCGAAAACCCAACTTACATGAGCGATTTACGGGAAAAAACTTACAAGTGTAAAGCTAGCCTTATAACAATAAAATTAATTTAATACTCACAGTAAGAAATTTACAGCTTGATTCGCTCAGCTTAAAATACAGCAACGAAACCACCGTCTTCAAATTCTCTTGAAGCATTTCTCCTCCGCTAACAATACTGGCATTATCGTAGTCGGTGCGCAAGTTCTTCAACGAACCCGGTAAATCCGAAAGCACAAAGGCGTTGGTGAATTCCTTCATCAGGTTGACTTCGGCTTTAGATTTAGTGAAGAGCAGAGATTCGGTGCTCAAGTTGGCCATGTTGGTTATCAACTTGTTTACATCTTGGGGCGGTGAAAATATCACAGGCAAAATTCTGAAAACAAGATATTATTGAAAAGTAGAAAAAATGCCTAGGAATGCGAAATAGCATATAATAAACACATAGCAGACTTGTTTATAAATAAACTGTTTTTTGCAAACTAACTAATTTTATTAACTATTAATATTATTGACTATACAGGGTGTAACAGCACATACCCACGGGATTTTAACCAGCGGATTCCTGAGTATATTTGGAGTAAAAAAAATTGAAGTCATTTTGCTATCTGATGTCATTTTTTCTATTAAAAATATTTTTCCATCACACGTCACTCAACTGAGCGCGTTTATAGCCTAGGGTGTCTTGATAAGTTGCGTCTCGTTCTAGCAGCACGGTAACACAAGAAACAGTGCATGTATCGCTCAAACTCATCGCGACGGGAATTTTTTTTGTTTCTAATAGAAAAAAATATCATCGGACAGCAAAAAGACATCTACATTTTTTACACTAAATATGCTCAGGAATCGCTGGTTATAATCCTTCGGGTATATGCCGTTAGACCCTGTGTAAAAGAAAAGCTTGAGGCGATGCGCCACGTCATGTAAAATTTGGAATCAGGCCGCTAACAGTAACACTCCTTATGTAGATGGTGATAAGGTTTAAATTTCCGTTTAACACCAGCCACCTGATTTGATTTATTTAAGAAAAAAACATAACCAAAAAGCGTGTTTTATTTAATTTTGCGAAGCTCAGAAATAAATATTTAATTAATGTTTTACGATCATTTTCTAATGAATTTAATTTCCCACATCATTACGTAGTATAAAATGAAGTCGCTCAAAATGTATGTGGGCATAGATCTTTTAAACTACGCAACGGATTTTTACCAATAGATAGAGTGATCCAAGAGGAAGTATTAAATAGTTGTAAGTATTAAATAGTTTTCGCAATGGTATCCTCAATATCTACAAGGATTGACGATAAACAAGAAATCGTAACCAAACTACAACAAATATAAGAATATGTGTCGAGGTGTTGTTAGAAAAAATAATATGTCAAACCTGGTGATAGTCTCAGTGGCAGCTTTCCTTACTCGCTGGTCTTGGTCACTCAGAAGTTTCATCATTATGTCCAGTACACGCCCACTGCGCTTATTCCAGTCTGCCACGATAATGCTAAACCTGGAAATAAAATTACTGTGAACACGGCTGTTTGTATTAATCTCATGGATAGAATCACCTATTCGAATAAATATGCTGGAACAAATCCAGAATATTTGAATAAATATGCTAGTAAAATTTTTCAGCATTACTAAAAAAAATCACTTCACAACCGTTAAACAGTATTTTAGTACAACGACCGTGGAATTCCGTCCATTACCATTAAAAAATATGTAAAATATATTTTTCCAACTAGCAACACAGAGTATTTGCGCATGCGCTGGTGTGAATATTAAGATGATGACGTTAAAGATTTTATAATTGAAATCTCTTCGTGAATCACGTTTTTATTTCATAAAATGGTGAATTTATTACTAGATTGGGTTGCTTAACATATTAAAACTTATTTGTGCTTTGTTTCGTTAGTTTTAGTGAAGAAATTATACAGTAATTGCGTGTTGTAAATATGATTTTGTGCTGTCAAAAATGGGGTTATACCGTTATAATTTTCAATTTTATGGGCTATTTATCAGAGTATTTCTTGAAAGTGGTGATTTTTTTATAACATAAATGGCTAATGCATGTGTTGATAAACGTATCAAAGAAATTAACATCTTTAGAGATGCAAGCAATCCGTTCGAAGTGTCAGTTTATTTTTTAGGAATTAAAAGCAAACTTCAAAATTTTATGTTGGAGGTTGCTTAAAATGGATATGTTGAGAGGTTGAGGGGAGTGGGGAAGGGAAGGAAATGGGGAAGAGGAAGGCGGGAAGTACCTGGCTATTTAGATCTGATCACCAAATACGGCTAAAGCTATTATATTTTCATTCTTAGGAGTGCAGCACAACAGATTTGATTGGGAATTCGGTAATGTTGCTACACCACTACTGCAAATTATTTGAAATCACAAACCTCAGATACGGCAGCTTTTCATACAGTTTACACAGGTTAACTTTGCACAACCAGTATGCATTATTTTCCACGGCACGTAATGAATTCAGTATGGAAGGAATGACGACAATCTGATTGCTTATAGATATAGTCTCTATGCATCTGCCAATAGCTGTGAGAGAGTTGTTCACACAGGAGTGTATGTCATCTGAAAGACCCTGAAACATATTAACAATTAGTTTTAATTGAAAAAAGATAAATAAATGTACTAAATATAAAAAAAAACCAAGATCCTACACAATCTTTAACCTGTCATTTGATGGAAGCCCGCCCGCGACCTCGAAAAAAAAAAAAAAAAAATTTTTTTATGCGATTTTAACCCTTACATATAAAGAAACTGTATGAACGACAAGGTCAGAATCGCTTGCGCCAATATCATTCTTGACATAACAGTTGATTTCATTAATCTAGCTACTCTAGAATATTTTTTAATTAATTTTCTATGATTTGGCGGGTCGATTTTTACAACTGTCAAAGGCGAAAATATTTATTTATTTATTTATTATTTATTATTTATTATTTATTATTAATTTCAATAACAAGGTTTGTACATGTATGCATGATATATATAATAAGTATAGATTCTTTTTTTTTTCACAGACCTCCTCACTAGGATTTCCTGTTCTGAGGTGGCCCGCAAATAAATTTTATTTGATTAATTTGTGTTATTTCACAATTAATTCATTTAAAATAATATATAGTATATTTGCGGCATGTTCCAGAGTGGAAGATACTATTAGTATCGCCCTGGTGTAAGACCACCATTCAGAATTGAAACGTTGCTTGAAAATGGCTTTAGCCGTGTTTAGTGACCAGATCTGAATAGCCAGGTACTTCCCAACCTTCCTCTTCCCCACCTCCTTCCCCTCCCCACTACCTTCAGCCTCACAACATACCCCAATTGGGGATGCCATAGTCTCACTGGCTCCAGACGGGAGCAGTTGAGATTCTTGTGCGGTATTCACTGTAAAAAAAAAAAAAAAAAGTTTTTTAAAATATTTGTATCTGGTTATGGATTGTCTTTATATCGTCTTCATGATGTTTGTAATTTTATTATCACTTTGATCTCTCAGCCATATTTTTACTTTTGTTTTAAATATATTCATTTCCTTTATATTTTTGATTTGATCTGGTAGAGCATTGTATAATTTTATAGCATGGAATTTATTATTTCTCTGTCCAAAAGATGTGTTCAAACTGGGAGTAACCATAAGTATATTGAAGTTTTACTTTTTCAAATGGGTATATAAAGCTCTTTATTTATTTTGTATGTATTCAGATTTGTGTAGAAATAATAAAATCAGTTTATATTTGGGTGATTATATTTTTGGACAATTATTTCCAAAATGGGAGATTTTTCAATCTTTTTTTTTTGTTTGTTAGCTATTCTTTCCTTTGTTTTTATATGGATATTTGACCAGAAAGCAACAAGTAAAATCTGCGCGGTTTTTCGAAATACTCCCAGCATTCAACAGGTTTGAAATGATTACAAAAACCAATCCATAAAAATCAGTACAAAAATAGAAGTAGTTTTTCTTTTGCCCTGATGATGGGCAGTTTCCAATAGGCTTATTGAAAAAGTATCGATATATTGATATTTTTAGTCGATATATTTTGATCCGATATATCGATACAAAATATCCAATATCGAAAATTGTATCAAAAACGATATTTTTTTTTAATTTATGTATTTAAAGTCACTAGAACCCAAAACCGTATAGGAACGAATGGAAAAAGTAACTGTACTGGGTCATGACATCTGGCGGTTGAAACTATTAATAGCTTACAAATCTATTGTTTTTGCATTAGTATTTGTGATCACTAATACTATCTCATGTGTGTAGGTACGTACATAGAAATGTATGCTATTTTTCGCCACTTTTTTCTAAGCCACTCCTTTGTGTTGTTTCCCAATTGTCTATGATTATTGACTATACCTTGTTCCAAACACGAAGTCCTTTTTGACAGATTAATACGTCAATAGAATGTTACTGAGACGCATACAAACTATGTATACGTCTCAGTTTACATATAAGTTAGAAGACAGCTTTTTAGTTTTTGATATTTTTGTAATTATTACCTAATAAAAATGAATACTTATAAAAATGCCTTCATTTTTATTGAGATTTTTGTACATTAAAAAAAGCACATTGTGTATAAAAATTAATATTGATAATATTGAGTTGAATACACTATTATTTTAAAAACGCAAAATCTCTTGAAAATTCGACAGATGTATCGATATATCGATATTTTTTCCTCGATATATCGAAGTCGATATTGATATTTTAATAAATATCGATACATCGATATATCGATATTTTTTTTCACTTTCGACAACCCTAGTTTCCAATAGGAGAGGGCATTAAAAGAATATTCAAGTGAGAAAAACCTACATTACCTCTCCGAAAAATCTAAATTAGAGTTGAGTACGATGTTATATGTAAAAGTGTACCCTCTTTCTGGTAATATATGTAGATCACTCATAAACACAACCAAATCAATTACAATGCAGAAAAACTTATAGTGAAATAAAGAAAAAATTCATGGGGTTACTAGAAGGAAATTTCAAAATGTCCTACTAATGTACAGAACAGTTATGCTATCCGGTGTTATTTTATAGCATACTAGCAAGTACCCGGCATGCGTTGCAAAGTCATTCAAAGAAAGTGTTTACCCCCCCCCTTCCCGCGTTCCCTTTCCCCCCCCCCCCCTCTCGCTTTCTCTCCCTGCTGCTAAACTATGTGAAATATACATATTTTTAAAGAAGCTTTCGCACACCACTTATTGTAAAAAAATTTCATAACGCCAGAGCTCACCATTATATGTATGCAGAAATCTTTTCAGGTGTGCGCACAACATATCAACAAAGTTTCATCGCAATCAGATGAATAGTATAGTAAATAATTTCATAATGCCAGAGCTAATATTACTTTCCTCACCATCTCAAAACTTAGTACACTTTTGGAGATGTCTGACTAATCAACTGGACAATTGATGTTACACTTTACTTTTTTTAGTAAAATTTTAGAGCTTAACGTTCGGCCACTGGGATTGTCATGTTACACAACCTTCAGCCTTACCTACATAATCTGACAACCTACACAACCAACTTAAGCTTCACAGACAACCATATTAAACTGTAAATGGAAGCTTCAGCAAAGGTAAAGCACCCAGGGAGGCTCATATCATTGTTAATCAACACAAATATAACAAAGTATTACATTTGAGAATTTAATTCAAATGTATAAATTAAAAAATTACCAACCTCCAGGATTATCTTCATCAAATTGGCCAAGTGCATTTTGTCTGCAATATCTTTAGGCAAAGTGCTGAACAAGCTCCACTTATTGTAGTCTCCAGAAGAAGAATGTATGACAGAATTCAAAAACACTCCGATGCAAACTCTGATAAGACCTCTAATTTGGGGATCAGGATGATCCTTCATCAAAAATATAACTTCAGAAATATGCTGAGGTCCTGCATCCATTTCGTTGGAATTATCCAAACGTTGATCGGTACGACACAATTTCTTTGCGTTTCTTTGAGCCGGTTCAGAAGGCGACGATTCATCGTCAACTCTAGAATTTTCTTCAACCGTTTCTAAAATTGTCTCCTGATTCATGACACTCTTTTCAGAAGAATGCTTGCGTACAGCTACATCTTTATTACATAATTTTGCTTCGTCTATTTCATCACTTTTTGTTGAACCTTTTGATTCGTTTGATATCTGTCGTTCGACGACAGTGTTCCCATCGTGTCTCAAAAACATATTTTCGAATTTCTGTTCCATGTTGTTCATTTTATCGTCGTCTAAGCTGTTCGATGATTCGCCGAAGTAATCAAATTTCATTTCTAATTCGAGGCTCGATGTTAAAGGATCAACACTGGTAGTCATTAAATAATCGGTAGATTGCTGATCGCGGGAGGTTGTCATATTACTACCCATCGTGAAATTACTATTCGTCATCTGCAAGTTAGTAGAATCTCCACTCATGTAGCTAGCTGCCATTGCGTTAGCGTTTTGCCCTTGACTTTGTTGTTTACTGTCAAGCAAATTGCTCGGTACTCCTGCTAATGAGCTATTATCGACACTTTCTTGTACGATGGCCTTGAATTTCTCCCTTCTAACTGAGGAGGACATTCTTTGACTAATTCCCGAGTTGTTGCTGCCGGGGTTGCTGAGTTGACTCATCAAGTCGATGCTTTTGCTGAGAAGTTCTTGGCCAAAGGAGTCGGTCATTGATTCTTGGTAACAAACGTTTCTTTCCAGGACAAAATCGTTAAGCATTTCGTTGTGAGAAAGATTGCTGAATTCGGAGTTCCCTGTGGAGTTAAATATGAACAGTGCTTTAATAAGTAAAGAGTCAATTAGAAGGCCGACATATAAAATATATTGTATCCAGTTTAAAAAAAAAATGCTTAACTCTCATCTAAATTTATTATTAGTTTTTATGTTAGCCAAGTCATACTTTGCTAGAACGTCTTTGACTCCTTTCATTTTTAACATATTCCTACTGACAATTCCCTTTGTTCTTCGATGTACATATGTACGTTTCAAAACCATCCAAAAATCCTTTTCTTAACCACTCGAGTGATAAAGATATCCGGGCGTTTGGTTTTGAATTTGAAAATGAGTGAATTCTGTATGTTAGTTAACGAAACTGCCGTAACATGTAATTATTTGTGGCATTTTAAATATGCTATCACACAAGTGAAATAAAGCCATATGCATAGCCCTGGGTGCCCCAAATGGATAAGAGTATCCCAACTCCACAAGAATCTGAAATCCCCCTATTAAAAAAAAACACATTTTAAGTCTCGCGGAAAGATTTTATGCGGATATTCCCACCCATGAAAACGTGTCCATAAACTGCCTCACCTGATATAACGAAAACGCACATGCGAAGTACCACACATAAAAAACTAAAGCAAATTATCCATAAAGATTAACCTCCCCATATTGCAGCCATGTCCCCTTGCAAATAATTTTTAACTAACAACAAAATAAACCATTTTTTTTAACAACCATATATTATAAACTCATGATGAAAGAGAAAAGGGCCTTTTTGGCCCAGAGTTCTGTATGCCAGTAAAACAAAAAATCACTCGAATGGATAAGTAATTAATCAATTTTAAATAGAACTTACTGGATAAATTATGCGCGTCCACTTCCTTATCCAAATACATAGCCAGGCAATCCGGATACATATTGACTATTGAAGACAAGCAAGAGATAGCCAGAGCTTTAACCGACACTCTTACTGATCTATCCGATATTGACTGACCTGAAAAAATAAGTAAAAATGAGATACAACTTCAAACGTGTCCACAGATGCACTAACAAAACCTGAAAAAGATCTAAGGCCTAAAATGCAATATTAAAAACAAACTGTACCCATTAGTTGAATAATAATTATAATAACGTTTTATGTGCATAGCGCAGTTTTGAGTCATTTCACTTCAAGTGCGCAAAGTCATGAACACCTAACCAGGATACTTTGCCAAACACCTAATGACAACCCTTATGAACGTTGTTAACCCTTCTATACCGGAGGATAGTTTTGTGCGATACCTAAGTTAATTTTAAAATTTCGTACTCTACAATTTAGGAAATCCTAGAAAAACTATTCGGTAATCAGCCTACATTTAAAAAAATTATTCTATTACTATTTTTTAAGAAAATTTAAGATTTTAATATAGAATTCTGAAAAAATTACTCCCCCCTTGTATTTTATCAAAATGCTGACTAGATTATCAAATCCGTGGTGTCTAGCGTCTTCCCCAGACAAACGCAGGTAGCTCATGGCAGCTGAGTTTATTTACATGTATCAAATATACCTAACTGCAGTGAATGCAAACTTTGATACCATCTTAATTCTGCAGTATTATTGCAGCCAGAATTATCTTATTATATTCTTTTCGAGAATAGCTCCTGAATCAATATTGTCATCCAGTATTACATTGTTGCTGTACCATACCTACACCATTCTCTATAGTAATTTTGTTTTTACACAATTAAAAAAATGAAATAAAAGGCAACAATACATGCGATCAGCAGATTATGGGTTAAGACAAAACGATTGCTCTATGATATATGGGGGACTCTGGTGATCCCCCTCCCGGTGATACATGATTTTTATCATCAGGACTGGACTACTGTCAATGGAATAAGGTGAAAAATGGAAGACAGCACAATGTGTGAGTGCTTATAGGAGCTGCGCAAACCCTCTGCGTACCAATAAGTTATTATATAAATAATATAGAACTAACGTACCTGAATAACCAGCAAGCAGAAAGCGGCTGACTAGTAATCGGGAACAGTATTTTAACGGAATATCTGAATCAAAGAAGGTGCCGATATTTGCCTGGAACACAAATTAACCGAAAATTAATTAGACGAAATTAAGATTTCAAAATGGAGTTGATGAAGATTTGATGGTCATAAAATTACGATGGCGTTTAACCCCTCCGAAAATCGCAAATATTCACTTATAATGTCTCAAATGAAATGACAGTTTTACGCAAACTTTGTGTTATTACCACATCACGATTAAAGCTCTATAAATGAAACATTTCTGAACGTAGTCGAATAGTAAAAACTGTTTTAGAAAGGTCACAAAATAAGCTTTCGAATTATTATATTACAAATAAATATTAACATTTATAAATATTAGCTGTCATTTGCCGGAGACGCGAAAATACGGGCATCATATGCGCATGCGCGAGAAAATAATTCAAATATTTGAATAATATTGTTGACGAAAAACTTTTGGTCTGCGATTTTGACCCTTCTATGTACAGAATTTGTATGAGGAACAGTGTCAGAATCGCTTGCGCCATCATTACTCTAGGTGATGCTAAAAGTTTCATTCACCTTGTCACCCTGGAATATTTTTAAAACGATTTCATCCATGACAATGCGCTGTCATAAATTGCCGCGAATTTAACGGTCGCAATAAATGCGTGTATCGCGAATAAAACATCATAAAACCTATTAATTTACGTAATAAATGCAAGTAATGTGGTTTTGGTAGATAGTTTATTGTGTTGTGAATGTGTTTCAGTCAATAAAATATACAATAGCTCAAAATTTATCAACAAAACATTCAATTCAAAGTGGTGGTTTTTTAGTGTTTTTTTGCGAATTTTGGTGGAATGGTGTGGCCTTTGACGGGTTAAAATTTAGAATGCAAACAGTAAAAAAAAAGTTAAAAATGACTCACGTGATGTTTTTATGTGAAAACGGTACTAAAATCACAGATTATGTAAACAACAATACTTATTCTATTGTATAAATGTAAAATAAACACTTTTGTCACCTCACTTTTTAATCATTTCATATAAAAATATTTAAACAAAATTAACAATGTCGAACGCGGTCGAGCCGCCCGTAGAAAATTTGGCGGGTAAAAATATGTGTCAACCGCGCGACAGACAGAATATTCTTGTTATGTATTTCTATGGACAACTCGATAGGGATGTACAGCTTGATCCACTATCGACCTTTTACTTTTAGAGTTAGAACGATTTCTATGGAGACACACGCGTTGACGTATAGACACGCTTATTGTACTTGACTGCTATCGTATTTTTAACGCATATATCTGCTTACGTTGCTGATCGGTTAAAACAACCCAATCTAATTTAAAGTTCAACAGTAAAGCAAATAAACTTTTTGCAAAAATCAGAGTCTTAGATATTCGACAGCTATGCCAAAATAATCTACTGGTGGCCCCACAACATCAAGCACACACACGCTTCTTAGCAAACCTGGGTTGCGTGGTCCCTAAAACTCAAACTTCTTTCGCTCAACGACAATTCTGGTATATCGCTTCTAAAATGTATAATGCTTTGAGTGTCGATATAAAGTCACATAATTCTAAATCTCTCTTTAAATCCCGTATCAATCATTGGATATTTGAAAAGGTAAGAGATTTCTTCAAACAACACATGAGGCTTAATATTACAATAAAAAACAAATAATATTAATATTAATTAAAAAATATTACAAATTTAATTAATCAATTACTTTAACTTAATATTGCATTTTAAAAAAATCAAACAAAAAATTACTTTCTCTAACACTCTTCCCAATTTCTTTCATAGAACGAATATCAAAAATGACTACAAACATGTACTCTCGTGCAGAAGATTACTTACCAAATTTTATTTCTATTTTTATTTCAAGAAGAATAATGCTCTCCAATGTTTATTTCATCTTCTTTAAATTTTCTTTATTTCTTAGATAACTTGCAATTCTTATATTTTTATCTGTTTTTAGTTTTATTTATCCCTAAATATGTTATTTTTTTCTTTTCTCTTCTTATATTTTATTATCTGTTTATATAAAATTATATTACATGTATGACTACCACAACACGGGCAATAGCCTAGTATGGTAGTCAAAAATGTCCAAAAATGTAACATTTAATTATTTATGAAATAATAATAAAACAAAAAAAAAAAAGGATACCTTAAACTGATGAATATTAAACTTGATGGATTGCAGGTCGTCCAGCTCGTCGTTGCTATTCTGGTTGTCTGGTGTGTCCGGTTCCCTGTCGGCGCGGAGGGCATCGGAGAACTTCTCGTTGACGTAGGACGTGAATTGCTCCGGGGTCATCTCGGGCCGGGTTGAGTCACTCATCATGGAGCTGCCAGGCGAGTCTGGAGTATTCATCTCCTAGTCAAATTTAGTTTAGTTGTTTGAGAAAGATCTGAAATCTGCTGTCTTAGTGAGCATTCATTTTAGTACAGAAACGGAAAAAATAAATAAAACTTACGCTTAAAAAATCAACCCATAAAAACAATCTTTTTTTAATAAAATGTCCATTTTGTATTATGTGGTGAAACAGTTTCGACTTTCTGCCACGGTCCTACGCATAGAACGACACAACCTAGTACACCATCTATTGGCTAGAATCCAATTTCAGAGAAATGCGTGAGTGCCACCAAAAGATAATAGAATGCATTGTCATCAACAACGAGTCTATTTGTCAAGTTTCAGCTCGATCAAAAATGACTCTCTACCCATTTAAGGCTCAAAAGACTAAAATGGGCTGAACATGTGCACCGAATGCCAAGCACACGAGTACCGAAGAAGGTTCTAACAGGACACCAGGGAGGTAAACGAAAGGCAGGCAGACCTAGGCTGAGATGGGAGGATGATGCAGGAAGGATGCAAGAGGACTACTCCATGTCGCAGATTGGAAGACGGCGGCCGAGGACAGAGGGCAATGGAGGCTTATCTTGAAGGAAGCCAAGATTCGAAATAGGCTGTAGCGCCATTGAAGAAGAAGAAGGCAAACATGGTGAAGTGGATTTATTTCAGTCATTCAACTTTTAGATTTGCATTAATTAATTCAAGAAAACAATATCAAAATTGTATTTTAAAAAATCTCTGAATGTAAGTGGCCGTGCAGGGGAAAATACATAAGAAAGCTAATTAAAAATGTACCTAATAATAAAAATATTATTTAATTAAATGAAGACAATATTAGCGAAACTCAATCGAAATCTGGAGACAGAAAAATCAGAAAAGATATTGGCTCCGCTGGGACTCGAACCCAGAACCCTTTTCTTACATGGAAACAGCTCTACCGATTAAGCTACGGAACCCATATTAATTCGGTCACTTTTAACTGTATCATACTTCGACTAAGAACTACCAACATTATCTTCATTTACTTAACGCACATATTATTGGCTGCTATCTTTATATATGATTACAAGATTCAACTCGAACTAAATGCAATCTAGATAGTGTCTGGATAAATTTTTATCCATTTTATTTGTAATACGCGACATCTATTGACTTTTTCTGCAAGTCTAGGATGAATATTTATTATTAATTTTTTAACTTTATGAGTAAAATCTCAAATTATAATATTTAATTAAATGAATTTAAATATTATAATTTGAGTAAAATCTCATAATATCATAGATAGTGTCTGGATAAAAATTTATCCAGACACTATCTAGATTGCATTTAGTTCGAGTTGAATCTTGTAATCATATATAAAGATAGCAGCCAATAATATGTGCGTTAAGTAAATGAAGATAATGTTGGTAGTTCTTAGTCGAAGTATGATACAGTTAAAAGTGACCGAATTAATATGGGTTCCGTAGCTTAATCGGTAGAGCTGTTTCCATATAAGGGTTCTGGGTTCGAGTCCCAGCGGAGCCAATATCTTTTCTGATTTTTCTGTTTCCAGATTTCGATTGAGTTTCGCTAATATTGTCTTCATTTAATTAAATATTATAATTTGAGATTTTACTCATAAAGTTAAAAAAATATTATGTTAGTGGCCCATCGTGTCAATACATAATGAAAATGGTGTGCCATCTAATTACTAGCTCAAAACAGAAAAATAGAACAGTTAATAAAATAATACCCTGGTGCTGAGGTCTTCCATGCTCCTGTAGGGCGTCTGCTGCTGAGAGGACATGCTGGAGAACATGAGGTGGCCGTGAAAGGTGGGGAAGTCTGAGGTTTCGCTGAGCAGCGACTCCTCGGGCTCAAACAGGTTCACCGAGGACGAGGCCTTGGAGAGCATGGGCTGCACCATGCTCACGGAACCTGGGTACAATTATACAACAGTTTTAATAATGCCATACAAGTGGCATTGCTCTTTGATCGAATGTAACTTGTAGCTTTTCTGCTTTGACTGATTTCAAATAGGCATTTAATACTGGACAATGAAGTATTACCATAATAGTGGCATTGCTCTTTGATCGAGTTTAACTAGCGGGTTTTCTACTATGACTGATTTCAAGTAGGCATTTAATACTGGACAATGAAATAGATTTATTACCATAATAGTGGCATTGCTCTTTGATCGAGTGTAGCTTGCGGCTTTTCTACTATGACTGATTTCAAGTAGGCATTTAATACTGGACAATGAAGTGATGGTGATTTTTCACAAAAACGGCGCTTTATAAATTATCCAATTATTATTATTATTATTATTATTATTATTATTAATGAAGTATGTAGTTTTATTGCCATAATAGTGGCATTGCTCATTGATCGAGTGTAACTTGTGTATTTACTGCTATGACTGATTTCAAGTAGGCATTTAATACTGGACAATGAAGTAGATTTATTACCATAATAGTGGCATTGCTCTTTGATCGAACATAACTTGTGGCTTTTTACTATGACTGATTTCAAGTAGGCATTCAATACAGGACAATGAAGTAGGTTTATTGCCATACTGGTGGCATTGCACTTTGATCGAGTGTAACTTGTGGCTTTTCTACTATGACTGATTTATGGTAGGCAATTAATACTGGACAGTGAAGTAGATTTATTCGTTGAAATAAATATTGCAAAGTAACTGTAAATATTATAAAAATGTACAAGTCTTATTATGTCTTTTAGGTCGATATTAACCAAATGCTGGTGCAAATGCCAAATATTTATTCTGTAAAAAAATAAATTAAATGTACAAAGTTTTTATTCAATGTGCCATTAATGAAATGCCAAAATTTGTTCTGTAAAAAAAATGTCTTTTTTTTTAAATTAAATACATAGTAATAAATTTACTAAATTACTAAGTAAATTAAACTACTAAATTAACTAAATTAAATTAAATAACTGTGTAAAATTTTAAATAGCATTGTTTAATAGTTTTTATTATTTAAAATTTTAAGTAATATTATCTACGAATGCGAAGATAATATATTGTGTTATGTTTAATCTTAAAAAGTTCAAAAAACCAATAGGGCAGCTAAAATTTGCAGTAAATATTATACATAATTGACAATGTCATTATCTTACTTAAAGAGCCGTGCCATTTCTTCTTGTGCTTCTCATTAGCGGCGGCCATGAGGCTGGCGGGGCCGCTGGGGTCCAGCAGGGCGGCCCGGAAGCCGGGTGCGGGCTCGCTCAGCAACACATTCAGGCACTCCATGGCGGCGTTCTGGACATTGTGGTCACTGGACTTCTCCACATATTGGAGGCACATGCAGTAAATCTGGAATAAAATAAAAAATAATCTTACCATTAAAACCTACATTATTTTGCAATGTGAGTGAACTCACAAACTCTTAATTAAGTGAACTGTCAAAATACTGATTGTGTGGGATATATTTTTGCATTAAATTCGATTCCGGATAAATACGCTGTTTTAACATATTTCAAAACAAAATATTGTTTTTGAAAGCAGATGAGAGACTCTTTCAGATTTTTGTACGTATTATAAATCGATTTTATATTGCCATTTTGCAGAAAATGTCATTATTTCTACCCTCATAGGTCAAAAGCCTGTAACTTTTAAAATTTGGTATCAAATGAAAGAAGAAAAATTCTTGGTAATGCTTTCACGTGTCGCATGGTCGGCCGTTTATTGCAAGCAATCCTTATCTTTTTTTACATGCAGGGCGAGCGAGTAAGTATTACCTGCATGCACTTTTCAACTGGTATAATATCTTGTGACAATCCAGACAGGGGATTACTGTTGAATAGTGCCCTCATGGCCCCAAACCAGCCCAATACCGCGGGTTGACTGGCAGACTCATTCGTCAGAACATCTGAAACAGGCAGGGTTAAAGCAAAATTAACATAACGCTTTAGTTATAGCCAGAGTAATAGTGTAGGGAGTGTGGGGAACCCATCGCTCAGGGAGTGGAAACACAAACCTGCAATAGCCATCCCAAGCCAAGATGTGAGCTACCGTGCTCAGGCTGAATGTCCTGGGGAACAGCGTCACGAACGGTGCCTCCGAGAAACAAGGTCGCATCTCGGAGTATTTAAACCTCACTCCAGCACTCAGGGCTCTGCTGGAGTGGACCTTATAATTTCCCTGGTAACTCGTGGGACAAAAAAAAATAGGACCATTCGAAAACTAGGAGCCTTTTGGGAACCTAGGAGTGCTGAGGCCACCTCTGTGGATTTCCTTCCTGGGGCCGTAGGAGGAACCAAGAGGAGAAACCGTGGAGAGGTGAGCTGAGGCCACTTCCATGAACTCTTCCCTTGTGGGGCCTTCAAGGAACCAAGGGGAAGGGCACCATTCCAGCGCGGGGCCTTTGTGGAACCAAGGAGGAGTGAAGTGGAGAGATAATGTCCTCTTCCCATGTGGGGCCTTCGAGGAACCATGTAGGAGTGAAGAGGAGAAATGAGGCCATCTTGGTGAACTCTTCCTCTGTGGGGCCTTTAAGGAACCAAGAAGGAGAGATGAAGTTCTCTTCCCTCCTGGGGCCCTCAGGGAACCAAGGTGGAGTTGATTCTTCCCTTGTGGGGCCTTTAGGGTACCAAGGGGAGGTGGACTCTCCGTCGTTGAGCCTTCGGGGAACTAAGGAGTGGAGAGGAGAGATGAAGCCCTCTTCCGTCGTGGGGCCTTCAGGGAACCAAGGAGGAGTGAAGAGGGGACGTGAGACCTGGGAAGACACATTGTCGAACCAGAAGATACAGCTTCATTTCCAATGACAATCCTGGTGAACTTTATAAAAGGGACTGGGTTACTGTCAAAGGAATGAGGTAAAATGGGAGATAGTACAATTGGTCTATGGCCTAAGTGCTCACGGGAACTATATATATGTAACCGTCTCAGATTATTTTTATAGCCAGAGTAACAGAAAAAAATTAATAACCAAAAATTGAAACTTATTTGGATCCTTTTTAGCCAATTATTAAAATTTTGCATATTCTGATCTTCTGTAACTAGAGTCACCCAGTGAAATATAATAAAAGTAACTCTATCACCACATCACAAAAATCTCTTACTTTACTCTGCTAATAAAACAAATGAAAAGTTGTATGAGTACAGAACACAACAAATCAAAATAAATCATCATACTAGCAAGCCACTGCCGATTACATATGGAATTCCACAAGGATGCATACTAGGGCCCGTTCTATTCACTATTTACATAAATGAAATCTGAAGTAAGAAAATAGTTATGCAGATGACACAGTTTTACTTTTTAAATCTTAAAGATTGTAATAATGTGTATTGCATAGCGGAATTAGGAATCACAACACTGAAAACATGGTTAGATAAAAACATACTTACACTAAACATATTGAAACAAAATTCACAATGTACAGCTTAGCACGGGACAGCCAAATAACAAGACGAACACAATAAAAAATACACAAGTGTATAAACACCAACATCTGCGATTGCCCTACTCAAGAAAAAACAAAGCATTTAAAATATCTAGGAATTATAATAGACCATAACCTCAGATGGACGCATCACATCAAAAGAATTACAAGTAAACTCCACAAAACAATTCCTAAACGTAAGTAACATATGAAATTAAAGAACATATAAAATAACATGAATTTAAAAAAAAAATTAAAACAATATGTTTTGCACTTTGTCAGTCCATAATAGAATATGGAATCATTGTTTGGGGAGGAGCAACTCCACTCTCGGTCATATGGAAATCGCACAGAAAACATTCCTTAAAAAAATACAAGTGTGCAGTTCAAACGTGGTAGAAGTGAAACCTTCAAAAAAATAAAGTAGACAAGAGTGGGGAGGCTACGAAGCACCGCACAAAGAGGAGACCGATTATTCTATCTCATTCTCTCGCAGGCTAAATCCTATAGATGTTTGTGTTTCAAATCACAACGGTGCTAAAGAAGTTTTCACATAAAAAACGTAGGACTGACAGAGACCAAATATTCAACATGTTTAACATTCTAGATATACTCCAATAAGGAACTCCGTCCAATTTTTTTTATTTTTTTTATGAATAATGACCTTCTAACTTAAATAACTGCATAATTTTTTTTTATTTTTAGAGTTAGTTTTAATAGTTAAAATTATTGTCAAATTTTTCAAGATCCCCGAAAACCACCGTGTGTGTAGTGAATCGTTTGACGTCATCACTCCCGAAAAGTTACTATAAGATCGAGCAATCAGCTGTTCAACTGGCGCTATTTTGAAATTCAGAGTTCGAAGTATTCTCCTCAGAGTAGCATTACTATTTTTTTTGTGCAGTAGTTTTTGAATATTTTCAATAATAGAGATAAACTTATAATTTATTTTTGAAACTGAATTATTCAGGCCTAAATAATGTTTCAATAAACACAACAACTAAATCTCTATAAAAAGTATATAAATAAACGAAAAAGAAGAATCGTTGTTAAGAGGAAATACTAGCTGCGCTTTTCTATACAAACGTATTCCCCGTTTATCTCTCTGGATTTTGACCCTAGAGCAAAATTTTTTTTTACATAATATAGATATTGACCACTAGCGTGTCGGTACGTTTTGTTTTTTTTGATAATTTACTTCTCATAGAAGTTACGACCTTCCAAAAATGAATAAAATTGCCTAATTTAAACGCCGTCAAAAAACGTTCAGTATACAAACTAAACAATGTATTTTGAAAAAAAGCAAAACGTACCGACATAGAATATTTTCTTTTAATACAGTTAGTAAAAAAAAATTTTTAAATCCGTCCAGTTTTGGAGAAGAAAAATGGGGAATACAAAACATCGATTTCGAAGATTTTATTTAGGTATTTTCGGCCCGACGTGCAGGTGTCCCTTTCGCTCATTTCTCCTGAGGGGGGCCGGGGAACGTGGGTTTTGACAAATACATACATATAATGCGAAGTAGTGATGTAAAGAATTTTATCGGTAGACTAGTGTTGTCCTTGCCCGAGTAATCGATATTTTTTATTCGTTTTTTTTCTGTTTAGTGACTCATCGCGGTATACCAATACTGACCGAGCTTTCATACTAAAATTGTGCAAAATTAAATTTTTTTATGTCAAGTACTATAATAAATTTTCAATTTGGGAGGCGTTTTAGGTACCATCGCCCCGGGAACCATTTATTGGATAACCAACACCCCCGCCACTTGGTCACCGCAAGTGGTCCTCTATATTTGGTGACAGAGCCTGGGTTCCCGGGTTCACGGATGAGGTCTGCATGGGTTTTGGTGGCGGATAATTTTGTCCACTTACTGCGTGGCGGGCCGGATTGGGAGAAACTGGAAGAGGAAGATCTTTTGATCTCTACAGCTGGACTCTCCACCATCATTTCATACTTTTACCTACCTTTTCCCTACCCAAAACTTCCTTTCCTTCCTTATCCTAAAAATACCCTCCACACAGCTTCTCCAATGATGTCCAACAACTTCTCCAACAAAGTCCCTGAGCGATTATTTTTCCTCGGTGCCTCCAATGTGAGGTTTATGTTTTTAAAAAAAATCTGTTTCAAATTTTTAGTTGAGAGTCGCTTACATTGCCTTCAGTGATTAATTGAAATTTTTTGTTTGTAAACACTTTATTGTACAAAATTTTTTACCACTATACAATGAATTTTAAACAATTTATGATTTAGATCTTTCTCTCGCCGGTAAATTTCTTGATATGCGACCGTCAATTGTTTCTGGTAAAAGGCATTGGTGGTAGAAGTTTTTCTAACAGTGGTTCAATTTTTTGCCAGATTGAATCGTCCCTTTCAATTTTTTCATACGGCAAACCTTTAGGACTCCACACGACAAAATAACAGTATTTACGACGAGTAATGTGTAACTGGCCTTGTACTTGGTAGAAGTAATTGTGATTCCGTTTTAATGTTGAAGCATTGTCTTCAATTTTACAGTTATCAATTTTTTTTGTTCAAATCCTTCTTCTGGTGACATATTTACTATACTATATGGGCATTTCACTTCAATTATAGAATCCTTGCCAAAAAGGCCATCCGGACTTGCCGCTAAAAAGTTTTTGTTTTCATCGATAAATAGTCCACAGGCGAATACCTCTAATTTTGTTTCTTTTGTAAATTGCTCAATTGCTTGGTTTTCATTTTCTTTCCCATAATTTGTGGCCATATTTCCTTTAAATGGCGAGTACAGTAGCGAGTTTAATACTCTCGCAACTGAAGTTTTTGGCCGTAGCTTACATATTTTTGTCCAAAGTTAGAAGCTGTAAGCCGCTTACGCCTTTCAATTGTCCACAAATTATTATTGCTTTGGCCCACCGTATTCCTTTCGAGTTCATCCTTATTCGATGGAGATAATTCTTTGAAAAATTCCTCTTTATCGTTTCAAATAATTCAGCTGGCATATCTGGATCTAATTCCAATTGACCATAATTTTCATCAGGCCCTGTAACTTTTTTTCTCTTTTCTGTCGTGTTTTCGTAATACCTTAGTTTTATTTTTCGACACCTCTGTATTGTCTCCTTCGAACGTCGTTTTCTTTCAATAAAATGCTTCGTGTAGTTGCCAGGACTGTGGCCTTGGATTTTTTTTGTATTCGTGAATGGGTTGTCATTTCACTATTCCACGAAGTTACTGCTCAAGAAGCTCAACTGCTGAAGTTATCCCATTTTTGTAAAATTTGCTCTTTTTCCGCCTATAAATTTGGCTATAACGTTGTTGAATTGCTCCACAGTGTTATTTGTCACGTTAATAATAAGACTTTCTGCATTTGCTATTAGAGACGACAATAATTGTTGAATATCAGTCCTGTTCCACAATCTTGAAGATCGCTTACTAAATTTGGATCATTAGTATACTTCTCCGACTTGCAATAGTATGACGAACATTTTGTATGATCACCAAAAACATGGTTTGCGGCATTTTTTTGTCCATTTTCAGATTTTTTACTTTATCACTTTGTGCCGTGTTTTCTTGCTCTTTTCTGTAATTTACTGCTCAAACTATAGCTTTTCTCATACGTAAAACGTTTGCTTCAACCTTTTTCCTTATGTGAACTGGTACAAAGCCTTTAGCGTTGTTGGTTTTTTTTCTAAGTGCTTTTATTTTATTGCAAAAATTGCAAAGTAAGTGATTTTTGCACTTTTTTTTTGTACTATGAAGTTGGGCCTGAAGCCTTGGGTTGAAGTTTCGCTAATATTGTCTTCATGTAATTAAATATTACAATTTAAGGTTTTATAAAGTTGAAAATAAAAATAAAAAGTTTTGAAGTTTAAAAAAATTATATATTTGTTTCCTTTATTTCAAACTGACTGTAATAAATATTTTTAAAAAATGTGTAGGTAAATCTATCTATAGGTAAAAGACCAACATTTTTGATTGAATTTTGAACGAACTAACACATCCTTTTTTGTATTTACTGCTTAAAGAAACTCAAAAATACAGGAGTACAAATCAAACCTCAGCAAGCGATATATCTAACATTTTAAACATTATTATTTACAAACATGTCAACTCACACGTATGATACACACAACACAATAAATCCATTTAGATTTAATTGTCTAATAAAATATGTAAGTGCTTTTATCTTTTTCGTTATCGTAATTTTAATTAGAAAAAAACTTAAGGTGGGCTATTTTTAAACCTTTTTTATCTCTACATATTATAAAGTAAAGTCCCCCGCGCCGTCTTTCTGTCTGTCTGTCTGTCTGTCTGTCTGTCTGTCTGTCTGTTCGCGATAAACTCGAAAACTACTGAACGGATTTTCCTGCGGTTTTCACCAATATACAGAGTGTTTCGTGAGGAAGGTTTACGTATGTAATTTGTCAAGGATTTGTGTAAATTGGTTGAAACATAACGATAATTGTTAGAAGTGTCGGAAAAATTCCAGCCGCCTGGTAGCTTTCATCGAAAACGCTGCCTAATCCTTTTGGGATATAACAAAACAACGCTTGGTGGGATATTCCTCTTTTATAGATCTACAAAAAAGTCCGCGATGGCATATATCTATCTTTTACTATACGCATTCTATCTTCTTATCTTATTATTCTTATCAATTGCATTTTAGATATAATGTGTATAGTAAGCTATCCGTAAAAGATAGATATATGCCTTCGCGGACTTTTTTGTAGATCTATAAAAGAGGAATATCCCACCATTAATTGTTTTGTTATATCCCAAAAGGATTGTGCAGCGTTTTCGATGAAAGCTACCAGGCGGCTGGACTTATTTCCGACACTTCTAACAATTATCGTTATGTTTCAACCAATTTACACAAATCATTGACAAATTGCATACTTAAACCTTCCTCACGAAATACTCTGTATATTGGTGAAAACCGCAGGAAAATCCGTTCAGTAGTTTTCGAGTTTATCGCGAATAGACAGACAGACGGCGCGGGGGACTTTATAATATGTAGAGATAGAGATAATCGGTCAAAAATACATTTTTGTTGCATATGCATTTTTGAGTTTTTTTTTTAATAAGATAGGTAAGTGCCAAATTATATGAGTAGAAATTTAAGTTTTGTGGTATCATCATTACATAGTATAAAATGAAGTCGCTCAAAATGTATGTGCGCATAAATCTTTTAAACTACGCAACAGATTTTCATGCGGTTTTCACCAATAGATAGAGTGATTTAAGAGGAAGGTTTATGTGTATAATAAATGCTTATTATAGTAGAGAAAAGCCAAGAAATTCAAATATTCAATTTAGGCAAAGGGCAGCGCGCAGCGGGCAGCTGGCGAGCGGATGGTGTGGATTTTATAAAGGTTGGGTAAATGGCGTTGTGTTTCGTTAGCCACAGCAACGTGTGGCCGGGTCTGCTAGTTATTAATAAAATAAAAACAAAATTATATGTTTATTTCGAATTATAAAATTTGAAAGCGTATTTCATCATCTTTCAAAAACAGTTTTTAGTTTTCGGATGCGTTCACAAATATTAAAGTTATTTGGAATTTATTGGAAAGCGGAAATATTTTGACTTTTCGAAAAACAGGCCCGAGGCCTGAGAGGTTAATACTAATTTTCAATAATAACTAATGTATCATAGAGAATAATCATATGTATGTATATAATAATTCGATGTAGTTGGTTTGACTGCATATTTATAAACGCAAATACAGTGAAAACTTTAAAACTACTAACCTACATAGAGTTCTAGTAAAATAATTCGTAATTTGTCGGTAATAAGCGTGAACAGAAGACATTGTTACAATACCTATCGACGATATTTATAAATAACCGACAATAGCAGACCTCGTGCGTTTAAAAATAATGGGCCCTTTTTCTGTCACACCGCAAGGCCGATTCAAAAACTTCATTAGCGACGAAATAAGTCGAAACATGCTTTATCTAAACAGAATATTGGATATGGCGGTATGAGGCGAAAGACGGTAGGCATGAGACGCAGAGGGGGCGAGAGGGTGTACAAGCCAAACACTCACGTGGTCTCACCAACACATCGATAGCTAGTTCTTTTTTGAGCGCGGTGCGATAGCGAGAATTTTTTAAAATACCTACCGTCGAGATTTCTCACCGGTGCTATTACCTCTTAATATGATGGCTTGTGTCATACCTACATTCCCATACAATGACTTTACGGTGACCAGTGGCGTCACCACTAAACATTTTAATAATACCAACTTGACGGCGTGTTTCTATGACCCGATTAAAAATGGACTTTTTAATATTTTTTTAAAAACTCTGCGTTTAATATTATTAAATAAAACTTATATATTCAGAATCAGCGTTTATTGGTCTACATGAACATATTTTTTTAAAGCCATAATATTTTTCACTGGAGTTCCTTACTATACATGAAAACACTACACCATTATATTTAATGAACTTGTAACTCATAACATTCGCCGATTTCTTTGATTATTGTGTTTTTTCATTACTGCCTTTATTATTGTATTTTATTTTAATACATCTCAATTTTATTTTCATTTATTTCAATGTATTATCTCATTTTATCTATTAATTTAATTTTATCAAATTGTAAAATGGGGGCCTCAGCATAGGTAAAGCACCTGGCGAGGCCCACATTATCAAATAATGTTATAAATACGTAACAAATAAAAAAATAGTTCATTAAAGAAGAATATAACAATAATAATCTAAACGAATATTATGAAAGAGAACAAGGACACAGAAAAATAGAAAAAGATTTATTTTTTTCCATAAAAAAAAAAAAAATTAGTTAAAGATAATTTTGCTCATTCCAAAATTTTTAATATGATGTTGAAAAATATGACAGTTTGACAGAAGGTGGCAATGGTGGAATTGGTAAACGTGCACATTCCGGTTAGACGAGAGGTTCTGGGTTCGAGTCTCAATTGCAACCATTACCTTTTTCTATTTTTCTGTGTCTTGTTTTCTTACAAATTTTCGTTTAGATTATTATTGTTAACTTCTTCTTCAATGATATATTACATTGATGGGAGTAACTTTTAAAAAGTTATAAAAAGAGAGTTGTTCTTATAAAAAATTGAAAAAATTAGTTACCTATGGCAGCATTAACCACATGCATTATGAACTTCTTCTGGTGGTATTGACACAGTTCGGCTACGCAGCTGGCGGCACTGCGTCGGATAGGGGGCAACTGAGACTCCATGTGTCCCATGAAACTGGTCAGCAAACCTAAAAAAATAAAACAATAATAATACATTTTATTTTTAATTTAACTTTATGAGTAAAACCTCAAATTGTAATATTTAATTAACTTTTTCCACGCGATCGTAACAACAGTTGATACGACAAAAGCCATGCCTCACACGCGCCCGCATCAGCCCTTGTTACGCTAACTTCGACTGCTTATTTCACAGAGCTACTATGTCACAGTATTTTTCCCGCTCGCTAGGACATTCGTGTAACTATCACGATGCTGACATCTTCAGGCATATTTCGAAAGTAAAATTGTATTTCGTAAAAAACATCTATAATCAAGTGAATGTGTCCTCGTGCCTTTGAATGCAGAGTTCACAATTTACTCCACAGATGGCGCTAGTAGTTTGCGCACGCGCATCCATGCGATTCCGGCTGACCAAATTGGACAAGCGTCGATAACATTTATTATCGAGATCGCGCGTGTTCGCACACATTTGTTTATGTTGTGAAACTGTGATTTTGAATTTACATAAAAAATTTATTAATTTTAGTGTCATCAGAAGTTTAAGAACTTGTTTATATGAATTAATAATAATAAGTGATTGAGGTATCACTTGTGTCTATCAACGCAGTGTCCTGAGTACAAGCACGTGGATAAATGGCTCCGTCTTTGTATGGGTATGTAATATGGGTACGTTTTTTACGTTTTTTGTTTTTTATAAACATCTAGGAGTGTTTACAGACGACGATTTTGTTTCAAACTGTAGATAATAATCTCATCTGTTTATATAGTATGATAAATCATGCCATAATATGCTGTAATTTGACATAAAATTGGTTGGATAGGTATTTGAAATATGACATATACATGTACCGCGTATGGGTATTGAAAAAACGGAGTAGTTCAACGCGGGGAAAAGGTTAAACGAAGACAATATAAGCGAAACTCAATAATATATGCATTAAGAAAAATGAAGATAGTGTGGGTGGTTCTTGGTCAAAGTATGGTACAGTTAAAAAATGACCGAATTTGATATCGACACCATGGTGCAGTGGTTAGCGCGTTTGCCCGGAAAGCAAGAGGTCCTGGGTTCGAGTCCCAGAGGTGTCAATATCTTTTTCTGTTCCAGATTTTCGCTTATATTGTCTTCGTTTAATTAAATATTACAATAATAATACAGTTGATTTGGCTTAATCGGTACATCAGTTAATCAGGATAGACGGTTATTTGGGCAACAATCCAAGGAACAGAAATCATATAAAGAAACTAAAACTAATTTACTTCAGTTATCTAGGATACTATTCCGTTTAGTTGAGACAAATTCCCATCTGAAGATGCAAAAAATTGTCTCAGTTATGAAATTTTAGGAGAGGGCTGTCGTGCGGTATGCGAGGGGATATTTAGCGCTATGGGTGTCCCCAGATCATTCGGCAGTAATTTGGTAGACTTCGCCCACGCCAGCAGTTCGCCGTCCGCCTACATTCGTCAGCGTAAAGTTGTTCAGTTCATTTAAGAGCTGTCAAATCGGAATAATCAACATTGCGTGAGGTCTACCATTCACAAACTACAAGTTATTATTAGAAATAAACATACAATTTTTTAAACATTTATAGTGTTTCAAAAATTGTATGTAAAAACTAGAAATAGCTCTCCTTATTTTTTGTTTTAACTAAAAATACCGATAATGAAAAAAAATAAAAACACACATATTTATTTAATTGCAGAAATATGTATTAGGGGGGTTACATTAATTACGTGAGCTCAAAAAAGGAGGGGGGGGGGGTCCAGCAAAATCTCATGTTACTTGAAAAGAATATACGAAGTGGCCCAAATTTATATCACCAAGGGGGGGGGGGGGGGGCTAGATTGGAAGAAAAACTGCTCACGTAATTAATGTATGCCCCCTTAGAAAAGTTTTCATCACCTCACTTTTTGTTGCTTCATGTAAAAATCTATATAAATAAAAAAAATCTCTGAAATGTATGCACAGTATAACTTCCAAACCACTGCACCAAATTGGATAATTCTTTTTCTTTTGTGTTGTCAGTACAAGGTTTCGTCACCTTAGTGTTGGTGAATCGTGACTATGCACGAGGGTTTTAGAATAACCTTGCGGCTATTCCTCGCTAAATAAAACGCGTATAGACTTCGATACGAATTATGCCCGATCACCAAACAAGATCCGGTATACACAATTAAGTAATACTCACTGTTGTGACTTGTGGCTTGATCTCCATTCGGCGACGGTCACAAGTGTATCCAAAAACGTACGATAAGATTGTTCGGTTATTAGAAGCATGATAAAGTTGAGTCATGAGACGAATAAGCGGTTCACATGAAGCATTCGATGAAAGACGGCGATATAATGCTTCATATTCACTTCCGATTGATAAAAATAACATTTCAACGTAGAGCGAAATGTCACGTTACGATTTGTTACGATGGTTGTTGACAGACTGGCGATATTGCGGTACTTGACTAATGTCCACAGTGTGAGTAGGTACACTTAATGTGCGGAATTCCAAAAATCTGGATTCCTCCGATCCCGTATGTCAATCGGAGCACAAAACGAATGAAACCCATCAGCATTATAAAACAGTTGGACATTAGAAAATTTTACAGGAGAAGGTTTTCTTTCATTATTTCAATAAAACATTATGAGAGGTGTTTAAGAGAAAGCTATATCCGTGATTAACTATCAATTTTTATACATTATTTTTAATTTTAAATGGAGATTGAACAAAAACTAAAATGGTCTGTTGGACAAATAAGAACTGAGAATAAAATGAGACGGTTTTGATTAAAAATACTGGTGAGCTCTAGCATTATTAAATTTGTATTAAAAAAATGCAATAGGTGGCACGCAAGCTGTTTTAAAAGTGAATGTATGGAATGCTGGAGGGGGGAGGGGGGAGAGGAACCCGGATAGGGGGTTCACGGGAGGGGAACCAGGGAGGGGGGAAGGGGAACACGGGAGGGGGGTTCGCGGGATGGGGGAAGAGGGGGAGTGGAGAGGGAAGGTGGAGGAGGCGGCATGGGAACGCGAGAGGGGAAGGGGACGCAGGAGAGGAAGGGGAAGCGGAAGGGGAACGGGACGAATGGGAAAAGACACGCAGGGAGAAACAATTTATTTATTAAATGGCATAGTAACACATGACGGGTACCAGCTAGTAATTAATAAAAATTTACAAAGGTACAAATACAAAGAAATAAAAGTGTAATTACTCGTATGTAAAGGGGAAGAAAAAAAAAGAAAAAAAAAAAAGGTTAGATTTAGATTATATTTCTCACTTTGATGGTAAAGGAGACTACGATTTCTATGAGACCTACATGAGTTGTTCCCAAAAGCGAACAAATTAGCCTATTGGGTTAAAATAAATAAAAATCAAAAATACTAACTTAGCATCTCGTCCAGCGTTGCAAACGGTGACAGAGCTTTCATAATGCGCGGCAGGTTGGCCTCGAGGCACTCCATCAGCATGGCGTCCCCCTTGGCTGCCGGCATGTCCAGCACCTCGCGCAGCCGCAGGATGGTGGCCGTGGCAAACAGGCGACCACGTCCACCCCCCGCACGCAGCCAGCCCCGGCCCAGGCATATACGCGATAGGACCGCTTTCAGCCATCTAAGAGATGGAATTACGACATTAATTCTACCTAATTAAAACAACCCGCAGAAAATGCGCAAACACAAAATGTATACATAATATAATCAAACAAAATGTTTCGGTCCAAATCAAAACAAAAGGTACACAATGCCATTATACAGTGGAAGCTTACATAACAAGCATAATTTGTTTCAGAAACTTTCATTAGGCGAAACAACATTTCCCAAATAAATTAATAAAATAAGAAAACGCATTCCATGCTGAAAAAAATATTATGCAATCACAATCCTTAAAACAATAAACATTTTCCTAAACATAAGAAACATATATAAAATGAAACAGATGAAAACAATATATTTTGCACTTAGTCAATTTTTTTTTTTTTTTACATTAACTCCACACAGGAGGCCTTGAGGAAAATAATTTCCCTCAGGGCCTATGTCATCTGGGATGCTGTGTGGAGGGTCTTTTTGAGGAGAGGAAGGAATGAACATTGGTCTTGAAGAGACCTATGTTGTAGGAAGGAGGAAACACAGAGGCCGGCAAATCATTCCAACATAAGAACGAGTCGAAGAAACGACCCGTTCTCATGTGACAAATGTCAACCGTGTACAAATGTTGGGCACGCGTTTGGCGTGTTTCCCGACTATGCACCGGTGCCGAAGGGATCAATGATGCTAGTTCCTCGGAGCATCTTCCATTGTAATACCGGTAGAACAAGGATAGCATTCCCACCCGACGCCTGTTCTCTAAAGATTTCAATCCGTCTGTTAAGATGGGAGAATCTATCAAACGGACCGCCCGTTTCTGCACAGAGTCGAGGGTATTTTTCAGGTATTTTGGAGCTCCAGGCCAGAGGTGGCTGCCAAATTCAACCGTGGGGCGCACTTGCGATTTGTACAGGGTTAGCAGTTGTGCACTATTAAAGTATCTGCGGGCCCTATACAGTACGCCCAGTTTCTGGGAGGCTAACTTTACTCTGGCTTCGATGGAGCCCCCATACCTGAGCTGGTCACTTAGGGTTACACCAAGCATATCAATGGAGGGCCTGTTCGGAAGATTGCTTCCGTTGAAAGAGACTAGATTTTCATTTCGATCCCTTTTAGACGTAATCAGACAAGATTGGGTCTTTGAAACATTAAATTCAACGAGATTATTTTTACCCCAAGAGAAAACACTCTCGAGGTAACCGTCCATTCTTAATTAATAATAGAATATGGAATAATGGCTTGGGGAGGAGCAACAAACTCAGCAAATTCATCCAGAAATCGCACCGAAAACCATCTTTTTTTTTTTACATGAGCTCCACATAGGAGGCCCTGAGGAAAATAATTTCCCTCAGGGCCTATTGGCCTATTCTTTGGGGATGCTGTGTGGAGGGTTTTTTTTAAGGAAAGGAAGGAGAGGAGAGTTCTGGGAAGGAAAAGGGTTTAAGGGGTGGGTAGGAATCCGGGGTTCAGTATGTCCTGGTCATCCGCCTCCAAGACCTAGACAAACCTCATCCCATGAACCCGGGCACCCCTGCTAAATCACCAAACGTAGCGAACCACTTGGGGTGACCTATGGCAGAGGTGTTGGTTATCCAATAAAGGTTCCCTGGGCGGCGGTTCCCATTCCCTCCTCCCAAATTGTAAGGTTATACTAAAAAAAACACGGACCGACTGATACAGATCAAATATTCAACAGTCGTGACATACTAGATATACGCCAAACACTACTAAACTACATTTTTGAACCAAAAAACAAATTTCAACAAACACAAAATATCACTAACAGACCAGTTAGAAAAGCGTACAAAGAAAACATATAAACTCCCACGGCAATCACAAGCTTTAGACACAACACATACCATGCTATAAAAGCATTCAATACTCTTTCAATTAAAACAAAAATTTAGGAAAACAAAGATAAATTCAGATACAAAATTAAGAAATTAATTAAAGAACAAAAAAACAATATTACCAAAATTTTATAACATAAAAGAATAAAACTTATACACGTAACACACAAAACAAACATCATTCACAAACACACTACTCTTAATACACATATGCCGATTTTAATGTTATTTTTTTTCATTATTCTGGATTGCCGTTTGTCACCCGGTGGCCGCGGCACTTTGAAATGCAATTTTGACCCTTATGTATAAAGAAAGGGGTAAAGTTCGGTTTAGGGGCGGCATTCCTAGATAATAAAACTAGTTATTTTTATACTAACTATGGGCCGGAAAATCCGAATCTGAAAGAATTAGGCGTCGGCAAGCAATATTAACTGAATTACACGACTTTAAAATTTTCTATACACACACAGGAAAACAAGCCATTTTGAACGCATTCTGACACTACAAGTCATAGAAAAACAAGAAAGATGTTACACCACATAAAATTAAGTGTTGCCATTAAGCAATAATATCAATAACTAATTTAAGTAATTATTTTTTATAAATTTTACTCACTTTTGTATCACAAACCATGTTACATAAACCTAGCGTAGCCGCTAAACTACTTGAAAACTGGGATGTTTTCTTGCCTTGACGCGAGCAGGCGGTATAAAGGGGCACAAACCATGTTACACAAACCTAGCGTAGCCGCTAAACTACTTGAAAACTGGGATGTTTTTTTGCCGTGACGTGAGTAGGCGCTACGAAGGGGGCACTTTCTTTTCTATCACAAACCATGTACATTGATATTGGTGACCGGTGTACGTCACAACTTTTTAAGACTACGAATTTTCACACTTTTGGTCTAAGAATACGGCCGTTGAGATAGTCATAATTCATCAGGTTAATGTGTTATGTGATGAATTATCATGTGAGGAAGTATCGAACGTAAGGAAAAGTAAGGAAAGTTTTACGTTATTGATATTATTGCTTAATGGCAACACTTAATTTTATGTGGTGTAATATCTTTGGTGTTTTTCTATGACTTGTAGTGTCAGAATGCGTTCAAAATGGCTTGTTTTCCTGTGTGTGTATAGAAAATTTTAAAGTCGTGTAATTCAGTTAATATTGCTTGCCGACGCCTAATTCTTTCAGATTAGGATTTTCCGGCCCATAATTAGTATTAAAAAAAAAAAAATTATCTAGGACTATCGCCCCTAAACTGAATTTTTTCCAAAGAAAGTGTATGAAGAACAAGGTCAGAAACGCTTGCTCTATTATCATCCTTTACCATAGCGAAACCCGCAATGCGTCTAGTCACTCGGAATAATTTATATTTAATTTGCCGTAGTGCAGAGATGTGAGCAATTTGTGCGCATGCGCGGGGAAAAAATACATATTTTCTACGATTTTGACCCTTCTATGTACAAAATTTGATAAGGACAGTGTCAGAATCGCTTGCGCCAACATTCCCCATGGGATGGGTAAAGATTTCATTCACCTTGTAACCCCAGAATATTTTAAAATAATTTTTATCTGTGGACATCGAAATGTCATTTTGGCCGCGTCACAATTTATGCCGTTATGCGAGTTCCTCGACTAAAACATCGTAAAACCTATCAATTTACGTAATTAACGCAAGTAATGTTGTTTTGGTACATAGTTTATTGTTCTAGGAATGTGTTTCGGTCAATAAAATATACGATAAGTAAAAATTAATCCACAAAACATTCAATTCAAATTGAAGGTTGTGAAATTTCCGCGTTGTTCCTCGGGCAATCAACAGGTTAACTATTTTATACATTTTATCAAAATGTATTATATACTTCTTCTTATAAATTTTTTTGTAATATAAAATGGGGGCCTCAGCACAGGTAAACCACAACAAAATGATTAAATTGTACCAAAAATACAAAATAAAAAATAAAATCATTATCTCCGAAAGGCACAATGTTGAGACCATACTGTCAAGCCATCCGTAACCACAAGTGTTTTTGTAACCCGTTAAAAAGTAAATTAAATTAACCTGGGATTTTTACTGACGATGAGATTGTGGTGCATGTTGAGGTGTATCTTGGAGGCGTGGAAAGGGGTTCCGCCGACCACCACACGGTTAAGAGTTTCATCTCCGACAAGCCGCAACTCTGCCTGAAATTGTAAATGGATAACAAAGATAAAACATTTAAAAGAAATTCTTCATCATAAGGCATAAAATTAGGTAATTTAGAAGCATTAGAACCAGGAAATCCCTCAATAGTATTTTTTTTTAAGAAAGTCAAATATTCCTGGGGTATAATATAACCCGACAATATTTTTAAATCTCCTACTACCATCGTTATAAAAGGTGCAGCAAATAGCTACCTCTGCGAATTATTACTTTTACGAGAGTCAGCAGCCGCTCGTAGCCTAGGGAATTTACTAGCTGCAGGTTCGAGTAGCGGGCTTAGTTCTGGAATCATTCGCTTCCTTCAGTGGGTTTTAGAGCGGGCAGGAGGCAGCAGCTTGTGTGCGGATTGCTGGTGGCGGATACTCGTAAATGGATCACTCGTGAGAAAACTTTTAACTAGATCGAGATTAGATATTTCATATTTAGAGAATAACTGATTATAAATTCGTTCAGATGTCATATTCTGACTGGCGCCCTTTCAGTTTAACCCGTCTGCTTGTTTAGGAACAAATACATCCCAAAACACGTAATTGCATTATACTTTCATAAGACCAAAAACGTCCCGAGCGACCTTACATTTTAAAAGCTATATATCATTCTTCCTCTCATGCAAACATATGTATTTTTTCTTTTAACCATGAAGAGAACGAAATAATGCTTCTTATTGTCTTTGAAATATGAAAGCTATCTTGCCTAGATATTTTACAATCTCGATCCAAAGTGACGGTTTCAGATTTTTCCCGCAATTCTGAGGCTACCGTATTGTGAGGTGCGAATATATTGGACCAAGCAGACGGGTTAAATATCTCTATTTTGCTAGTTTATCCTCCTTTCTGTTTGATCTGACATGTGCTATAAATGTAATCTTTATAACCAGCCGGAAACGTCCTCAATGTTTCTCGCCACGCCTGATTGAAATATAACAGAGTCTCATATTTAACTTATTTATGATTGTCTCCCGGCGGTATTATGTAAAATAAATGTTCATTGTTAAACGTACCGAATTTTATTCAGTAATACAGACCTACCTACAAAATATCTCTTGTTGAGTTTCATTCTTTGCAATCCGAGTAAAAATATGTACAATAAATAAATGGTCTGAACCCAGACCATTTATCAACTCAGCTACCGGCGGTCAATTACAAATTACAGCACAATCAATAATCAATATGGGGAAGCACCCAAAATTATACAATTGGAAATATAAACAGTACTGACCCAAAGCAAATAGGGAGACTAGTGAAATCATGAACAGGACACTGCCATCTCAGGAAATTCAAGCAGTTGTTGGGAGGGGAAAACACCAATAGCTACAGCAATAGGAAATATGAAATGGAAGAAGATGAAGATGAATATGAATGGTAAGGAACTTGTACACTCATTTATTCAGTTGGCTATATACGAGGGCCGTCCGATAAGTACTTAGCCTCACCGCCCGATGGTGCCACTATCGCAAGAGAAATTTACAATCGTGTAGTACATTCTCGTGGACGGCTCTGCCGAAATTTCAGCCGAATCGGACTCGTAGTTTTGTTGTGGAAGCGGGCGTGTCCACAGATTTCAGAAAAATGGAAAAAGAGCAACATCGGTGAGTGATTCAATTCTTGTTTTTGGAAGGGAAATCGCGCAGCAAAATCAAAGAGCGCTTGGATGCTATGTAAGGTGACTCTTCTCCTTCGATGGCGACAGTCAAAAATTGGTTTAACGAGTTTTAACGTGGTCGCACATCGGTTTTTGATGAGCCACGCCCAGGTGCCCCAAAAACGGCTACCACGGAGGATAACATAACAAAAATCCACGATCTCGTATTGGCAGACCGCCGACTGAAGGTGCGCGAGATAGCTGAGACAGTAGGCATCTCAAAAGACCGTGTGGGTCACATTCTGCATGAAATTTTGGTCATGAGAAAGCTGTCGGCGCGATGGGTGCCGCATTTGCTCACTCCGGACAACAAGCGAAACCGTGAGACCACTTCAGGGCAGTGTTTGACGCTGTTTAAGCGCAATCTGAAGGAGTTTCTGCGTCGTTTCGTGACTGTCGATGAAACATGGATCCACTGGTACACACCAGAGACCAAGGAACAGTCGAAACAGTGGACTTCACCCGGCGAATGTGCTCCGAAGAAGGCGAAGACGGTCCTATCGGCCGGAAAGGTGATGATCACCGTTTTCTGGGATTCACAAGGTGTGATCTTCATCGACTACCTGGAGAAGGGCAAAACGATCACAGGGCTGCACTATGCCGAATTATTGGGCCGATTCGACGGCGAAGAAAAAAGTGCTCTACCACCATGACAACGCACCGGATGGCACCTCCGCCCTCGCCACGGCCAAATTGGTCGAATTGGGCTACGAACTGCTGCCCCATCCACCGTATTCTAAAGATTTGGCCCAGTGCGATTTATTTTTGTTTCCAAACTTGAAAAAGTCACTCGCCACTCACAGAAATTTGAGTCGAATGAGGAGGTCATCGCCGCCACGGAGGCCTACTTTGCAGACCTCGAGAAAATGTATTTTTCAGACGGGTTAAAGAAATTGGAGCATCGCTGGGTCAAGTGTATCGAAATTGTATTGTATACAAGTGTATTGTAAAAGGAGATTACGTTGAGAAATAAATAAAAAAAAATTCCAAAATTTTCATTTTTCTTTTGACCACCCTCGTACAAAAATACTTACCAATAATAATAATAATAAAAAGTGTTAGGATCAAGCCTAGTAGGTACTCACCCTCTCATGGCTGCACAGGTTCAGCAGGACAGGTATAGTCTGCGGAAGCAGTTGAGAGAGCTTCTCCACCATGGAGGGATGGTTGCCGATCGATCCCATGTAGTGCCCCAGCACTGAAGCATGGTGCCGGATATCCCCGAGCCTGGACACATCACAATTCAATTAGAGGCCACTTGCATGGATTTCATAACGACTTTGAAAAAATCGTATAGATAGATTTTATTACTAAAATTACGAAAATGTTAGTAAAAATTTTTAGAAAAGTAGTGTATTATTTTTTTAAATAAATAAATCCATTATTTGGGCTCGTGACGTCACTACATGAAAATGTCCCGTCTCTGAAAATGTTATATTAATTTTGTAAAATTCCACATTGATTTATTTTTTATACGGCAACACTTTGATTTCAGACGAATTTTTGAATTTGACATTTAACGTTCACTAGATTTATTGTTTGTTCTCTGCGAAGTTATCATTTGGTTTGACTTTTTGACAGATGTTATGAAGAGAACCCCATACATTTTATGCTGTCTGTATCTGTTTTAGAGGTATAATGGTAATGGTGCTGATTTTAACAAAATAAAATTTTATAATATTTACGCACCAGATTTAAATGTCCGGGTTAAATTTTCCCCACAGGAAAATCTAAACCCTTTCACACACTTCCCAAATGATCATCTGGTCAATCCACGCTATATAAGTATTATAAATACAAAGCAATACAAGAACAACATGTCAACCTACCAGAGACCAAATGGGAAAAAAAATTCACCGACTCCAGATATTTTCATATCAGAGGGTTCGGCTCTGTGGAATTCCTAATTGAACCTATAAATCCTACTGATCTCTCAATATAAATATTTAAAAAATCTTTTGTAATCCTACATGTATTTAAAATGACTGATTTTTGCATTTTTATATATAAATTCTTTGACAAATCTAATATGCCTAAATTTTGAATGAGAGACCTAGGTATAATGCCAGTAGCCGAAATAACAAATGGTAATATTTTTATAGTCTGAGAATGCCAAATTCTTTTAATCTCATTTCCTAAATCTGTGTATTTTCTTATTTTTTCAGAAACAGTTTTTTGAATATTACAAGAATTATTATTATTATAATTTACAAGTACAAGTATATTACATTAGATTTAGTAATATAGACGTTGAACATTATAATGATTTATGATCAATAAGACGAATCAAGGAAAAAAATATTTTTGAGATGTAATATTTTTGGTATGCCTCGTTATTCTCCTGTGCCATTCATGCGGAAAACATTCTTTTTTTTAAATGATTTTCGGCTATGTAATTATTGTTTTTTCACACCTATAAAATTATGTCCCGTCTTTCCGGTTTATAAAAAATGATCTTTTGGATTGAAATTTTCAAAAAATCGCCAGGGTTTCAAAAATATGAAGAAAAAAATATATGGAATAACTTAGAATATTTGCCTAAACTGGAAAAAAAAATTAAAAAATGTGTTGCAAGTGGCCTATTACATAGTTACTAAAAGAAACATTGGTTAGAATCCTTGTTGTTTTTGGTGTTCCATGAGGATCTATGATGCATTTGTAAGAGGTATACAGCATTTTGTTATTTTTTATTATTTATGTATTGAACCACTTACTGGTTAAAACGGAATATTTTTTATTCAAACAGTTAAATTTAGCTTTATTATCATGAAAAGCGAGTATTTATGTCGGGGGAGACGAAAAAATATGCATGTTACATTTTAATTTTGTTAAAATTAATTCACTTACGCGGATACGCCATTTTTATATTTATTGTTTTTATTCAACATTTCATAGACAATCAATCAATACCGCAAATCGTAGCAAAAATATTGTTGCCATATAAAACGATAATTTATTCACGCTGTGAAGTGAATGCATTACTGACAAGTTTGTACCTATATTTATAACAGCAGAACATGGAAAGAAATGTATTAGAATAATTACACATACCCGCTAGACAAACCCTGCTTTGCCAAACAAACCATTCAAAACCTGGTATGTATATCTAAATTATGATGACATGCAGATTTCGTAGTTTGAACCTCAACCTGAAAATTCGAAGTAGGTACTTTTTTGTTTTTATTTTGACGAGAATTTATTTTATAAGATTGGTACTTCCGACAAATGTCATATTTGATTGTCTATTAGTTAAAAAAGGAATTTTCCGTATTATCCGTGCATCAAACTTCGACAACACGAACGTTCCGTATTATCCGTGAGGTGAACTCTAAGCATATTACCTTTTTTTTTACAATATTTTTTTAATAATTATTTAAACTAATAATTCAATCGCAATTAGACAAAACTGCTTGCCATACAAATCATTCAAAACCTGGGATATATATCTTGTTTAAAAAAAAACGCATGGGTGTTCCTTTACTTTTTTTCATTCTAGGTATTCCAATAATTACACAATCCCGTTAGACAAACCCTGCTTGCCAAACAAACCATTCAAAACCTGGGATGTATATCTTGTTTAAGAAAAACGCGTGCGCATACTTATATTTATTTTCGTTCTATAGCACCCCCCGCATGTAAGAGTTCGGAGCGACCGTGCCCCGCGCCACTTCAGACTGCCGCACAGAAAATTGTTCTGTAAATCAATTTTCAATATTTACATTTCTGCGCGGCAACCTGAAGTGGCGTGGAGCACAGTCGCTCCGAATTCTACTTATGAGGGATACTTAACCATATGATGATAGATGATAACACTTTGAGTAGTTTCGGAAATAATTTTTAAAAAAAATCGTTTTTTTTTTTTACATTAACTCCACACAGGAGGCCCTGAGGAAAATAATTTCCCTCAGGGCCTATGTCATCTGGAATGCTGTGTGAAGGGTCTTTTTGAGGAGAGGAAGGAATGAACATTGGTCTTGAAGAGACCCATGTTGTAGGAAGGAGGAAACACAGAGGCCGGCAAATCATTCCACAGCCGAGCTGTTGAACACAAGAACGAGTCGAAGAAATGACCCATTCTCATGTGACAAATGTCAACCATGTACAAATGTTGGGCACACGTTTGGCGTGTTTCCCGACTATGCACCGCTGCCGAAGGGATCAATGACGCTAGTTCCTCGGAGCATCTTCCATTGTAATACTGGTAGAACAAGGATAGCATTCCCACCCGACGCCTCTGCTCTAAAGATTGCAATCCGTCCGTTAAGATGGGAGAATCTATTAAGCGGACCGCCCGTTTCTGCACAGAGTCGAGGGTATTTTTCAGGTATTTTAGAGATCCAGACCAGAGGTAGCTGCCAAATTCAACCATGGGGCGCACTTGTGATTTGTACAGGGTTAGCAGTTGTGTACTATTAAAGTATCTGCGGACCCTGTACAGTACGCCCAGTTTTTGAGAGGCTAACTATACTCTTCATCATAGTAATTTAATTGACTGTGTTTTATTTCTAGCCACTCGTTATTAGGTTGGTAGTGTTTATTTACCATTTGCACATTGCAGTTTCACACGGCACAATTTAATACGGCATGCATAATGAGTAATAATTTTTCATGTTTATAAAACTGAACAAAATAATAATTAATACGCATTATTTATCATTTACGAAGATTGAAATATGTACTTCTTATTATTATCTAACTAACAAAGTGATTTTTCCTAAAAGTGCGTATTTGCTGTCGTAATTAATAACATGGCGGTCCTTGAAAAATGACATTTCACGTTTTTAAAGTTGAAAAAATAACAACTAAAACGCAATACTTTCCAATTCCGGTTACTGAATTACTTTCTACTAACCATTATCTACCTAGTACAATTTTTTTAATTTTTTTAAAGTGTGTTTTGAGTGTAGACTCAATAGGGAAATATTTATCATTATCTTTAATGTAGGTCAAAATAATATAATTTTTCTAGTGTTAATATTGTGGTAAATATTTCCCTATTGAGTCCACGCTCAAAACACACTTTAAAAAATTAAAACAAATTGTACTAGGTAAGATTACTGTTAGTAATGAGTAATTCCGTAACCGAAATTGAAAAATACTGCATTTTGTTGGTTATTTTGTTATCTTTAAAAACGCGAAATGTCATTTCTCAAGAAACGTCATGTTGTTAATTACGATGGCAAACGTAACGCGTGATTTTTCATGTTTATGAAACCGAACAAAATAATGATTAATATGCATTATTTACCATTTCCGAAGATTGCAATTCGTACTTATTATTGTCTAACTGACAGAAATAGATTTTTTCCTTTAAAAATGCGTATTTCATCGTTGTAATTAACATGGCGGTCCTTGAAAAATTACATTTCGCGTTTTTAAATATAAAAAATAACATTAAAACGCAATATTCTTCAATTCCGGTTACTGAATTACTACACTTGTAACGGACGTGTTGCTCTCCCTCATTGTTAAATTATAATTTGCTAGTTATGTACAATGCCCCGGTGCAACCAATAAAGCTTGCGTGCCAAGTTGCACCGGGAGACATTCTAGACTCTTATAATTTAATAATTTTAATACTTAATACCTTATTTAGGCTTATTTACGCCTCCAAAGGCAACCAGGCTAACTAGCCTCCTTTTTAGTTATGGCCCTGAAAAGGGCCATTATTATACTGGCTCGCAGTCGGCTTCACCAAGCAGGCTGTTTTGCCTCCCTTTTTAGGGCCTTTTTCGTCCTGGCCACGAAGTTCAATAATACCGTGCCGCCAGCAACGATCTTTTTCAAAACACATTTTTTCAATTTTAAATGTCTTTTTCTTAATACACAGATGCCCTGGTGACACAAGTAAAAACTTGGTTACCAAGTTGCCACCAGGAGACATCCTAAACTTATTATTTCATCGCCTTCAGGGCTATTTTTCCGGCTACAAAGCCAAAAAACCAATTTGGGCGTCCCTATTAAGGGCCTTTATATTGGTCAAAAATACACCATATTTTAATATAACTTCGTTTAAACACCCCGTAGGACGCTGAAACTAAGACGTTTCAGTGCAGAGTCCTACGGGGCATCCATAGAGCCATAAATAAACATTGTAACTCTTAAACTGCCAGCGCTATCAGCACTTGAGCAGATTTTCGAGACTTTAGCATCATTTCACTTTTTCTCCATTTTAAAAATCCCAGGACCTCGTAAAGCGACGGAACCAAAAGGTTTCAATAGCCAAGCTTACGGGGGACCTGGGAAAAATATTAACTTCTTTGTAACTATTCAAACACTTTGTTAAATAACAAATACCTACCGACAAAAAGTCAAACTTCCTTAAAATCAACCCAAACTCGTCAAACAAAAAATCTACGAATGTAGAACATCCGTAGAAACACTGTAGTTTTAAGGAAAACATTGTAAATACATTAACCTGACCTGTATAATTAATTTAAGAAACCAATTTTAGACGACCACTTTCAAGCAAGTGTTTGCCAAAATGGGTGGCCCACAGAAAGGCACACCTTATATAGGTAAAGGGCTAGGTAAAACCTCCCACCACAAAAATGTACCACGTGACAGGTTTTGTCACGGAAATCGGGTATATAAACCCGGCCATTTCTCATAATAAATCAGTTATTCTTCAACAGTCAACAAGTCTTGTTATTTACTCTACAAGTGGTCCTTTCTACCTACCTCTGGAAGTCTGCGACCTGCCGCCAGCTGCTGCCTCCTGCCGAAGTTCTGCCTGAACGGGAACCCGGTGCCTACCGCTGCAGTCGGCCCTGACTCGGGGCACTGCCAAGGCACCGCTCAGGCAGAAACTAGGCGCATCCAGGACCTATACCACTGGATGTAGGGAGGCCAGCCAACAATATCACCATCATCAGCGTGAGCCAGTGGAAGGCGTGCACAAGACCGGTGCCCCTTATTTTACAGTCTTGTAAAGACTTGATACGTCTGTTACAACACTAGTAGTGTGCCAACCGCCGCACGCAAAGGTAGTGTCCGCCGCGCTATTCGCGATGTTACCGGCACGAATATTGTTACCGCGCGTGTAAGGTAGTGAGTGCTGTGAGTGAGGCGGCAACCAAATATTAAGAGGGCCTCCGACTACGAATAATTATGCCGCCACGTAAGGGGCCGAAGACCGAAAGGTCTCCCGGCCAAGGGGAAACATTAAATATCGGGGAACAATTGAAAATATTGTCCCTGAATATTGAGGGAACATCTCTCTCAAAGGTGGACTTTTTAGTAAAAATACTCAACAACAAAAACATTGATATCCTGCTTCTCCAGGAGACCCATATCGCAGAAAACGACTCACCACGTTTGGATATCCCCGGATATCTCCTAGTGGCAGTGCGGGGACACCCAAAACATGGCCTTGCGACCTACATTAGGCCGGAGCTGCAGAATATTACCCGAAAAATCACAGATGGATTTCACGCAATCGGTATTCAGGTTGGAAAACTAGCAATATTTAACATCTACAAACCTCCAAATGAAGTATGGCAGACACCAGCACTCCCTCCACACAATCACCCGGCGGTGTACGTGGGAGATTTCAACAGCCACCACTTCCTATGGGGCTACTCGACGACCGATAAAGCTGGAGAACAAATCACCGATTGGGCATCAGCACAGGATTGCCAACTTATTTACGATGCTAAACAAAAGGGGACATTCTTTTCTGCGCGATGGCGTCGTGAATACACGCCCGACTTGTGTTTTGTCTCTAAAGCGCCGGACGGAAAACCTATGAGGGCCTCGAGAACTGTACTGAATAATTTCCCACATAGCCAACACAGGCCAGTCATGCTAAACATAGGTATACAGATTCCATTAATCTCCAGTAACCCGATGCCACGGTGGAATTTAAGACGGGCAAAATGGCGAGAGTTTTCGGAATATGTTGACAGGGTTGTGGATAACATACCATCAAAGCCGAATTTCTACGACCGATTTTCGAACCTTTTGTTTGTAGCTGCGAAGAAATTCATCCCTAGAGGTTACAGAAAAGTGTATATCCCAACATGGAGCTCAGAAAGCAAACGCCTTCTAGCTGAATACGAGAGGAATAACGACCCAGACACTGCTTCTGATCTTCTCCAGTCTCTGGATGACGGGCGCATGAACAGGTGGAACGAACTAATGGAAGAAATGAGTTTCGAACACTCGAGCAGAAAAGCGTGGCAAACACTCAGGCGACTCGGAGCTGCAAATCAGCCAATTAAGACAACCCCCAAAGTGTCCCCAAATGCTGTTGCTCACCAACTACTCCGCAGTTCAAAAACGACAACAAGGTCTAACATAAGCCACCAGATCAAAAAATCTCTGAAAGCGGCGCGGCTAAAATGGCCGGTGAACCCTAACGATGTCACAGCATGGCCGGTGAACCCTATCACAGTCCAAGCCAAAACCCTCAATGCAGCAGAAGAGATCCTTAATTCTGACCTCAAGGCTATGGAAGAATTTTTCCTCAATTGGCGACTAAAGCCAAATGGGTCGAAAACAGTTGTGACAGCTTTCCATCTCAGTAATTCACAGGCAAACGCAAAACTCTGTGTTCAGTTTGATGGAAAAAATATTTACCATGACCCCCATCCCCGCTATCTTGGAATAACTTTGGACAGGAGCCTGAATTACCGGAAACACATGGAAACAGTGGGCAAAAAAACCAGGACAAGACTAAACTTAGTCAATAAGCTGGCTGGTACTAGCTGGGGATGCGACGCCAACACGCTCAGAACGGCATCCATTGCCCTGGTTTTCTCAGCAGCTGAATACTGTGCTCCAGTATGGGCCAGAAGCGCCCACACTTCCATGGTCGACGTTCAGCTTAATGCCACAATGCGAACCATCAGCGGAACCTTAAAATCGACTCCTCTTCCTTGGCTCCCCGTACTTGCAAATATAACCCCGCCAAATATCAGGCGAGAGATTGCAACACTGAGGGAATACAAGAAGGCGCTGCAAAAAAGCGAAATACCCTTGCACGATGATGTCGTTTCTCACCCGGCATGCCGCTTAAAGTCTCGAAAACCCTTCTGGACGGAAGGAGAAAGACTCCTTCGAACACCTCTCACCCCAGAAGATAGGTGGAAACTTGAGTGGCAATCAGCCAACGTCAAAAACGCCGATCTCGTGCAAGACCCCACTGAGAGAGAGCCTGGGTTCTCATTGCCTCGCAAACTCTGGACTGCCATCAATAGAATAAGGTGCTCCCATAGCCGTTGTGCTCACATGATGCATAGATGGGGCCTTAAAGAGTCGGCGACGTGTGAATGCGGTGCGGTGCAGACCACCGAACATGTGGTCAACGAATGCCCGCTCCATTCATTCCCCGGCGGGATTCATGAGGTCCACAGGGCAACCCCTGAGGCCCTAGACTGGCTCGCAGACCTAGATGTCCCCCTCTGACCCCCCACCATACGAAAGAAAAAAAAACGGAATTACTTATTACTAACCATTATCTACCTAGTACAATTCGTTTTCATTTTTTAAAGTGTGTTTTATGCGGGAGGCGTCTACTAATATCTACAGGAATTCCAAAAACTGAAAAAATCGAACTAATATCTATGAGAATATAAGTGTTGACGAATATCTACAGCTCAAACTGTTGATTAATATCTATGAGAACCAAAGTGTTGACGAATATCTACAGCACTGGCAGAGATTTGATTTGCAATTATATATAGCATATTGGAATAACGTAATATTGCATATGCAGTTTAAAAAACTTAATTTATGTAAGTACGTATGTAAAAATGGTAAATATTCGGAACAAACGTCAACGGTTATGTAACGGGATTGTGTATGTTATCTTTACTTTAAGAAACAGCCTACATTTTTGAATGGTTTGTTTGGCTGCGCAGGGTTTGTGTAGCGGGCTTGTGTATATTATCTTTATTTTAAAAGTTTTATCAAAAAAAGTGCGTATTAACCGTTGACGTTTGTTCCGAACTGCAAACAGAGTGATTTGACAGTGTGAAAGTAAATTTTTAATTTTCGTAAATAAAATTAAAAATGTAACATTTTCAACCTCCCCCAATGCAAATAGTTGTCTTTTATGGTAATTAAGAAGAATCTAAAAGTTTTATCAAAAAAAGTGCGTATTAACCGTTGACGTTTGTTCCGAACAATTACCGTAAAAATCCCTAATATTGGACTATTGGACACATTTAGCTGATTAGTCCAACCTACGCTCTGTAGATATTAGTTCAACCTACGCTCTGTAGATATTAGTCAACACTCTGAAGTTCGTAGATATTAGTTCAACATATGAGCTGTAGATATTCGTCCGACATACAGGCTGTAGATATTAGTATCTGGAGTCTTTTGTGCGTGGACTCGATAGGGAAATATTTACCAATATTGTTAAACGAAAAAATATACGTAAACGATTGCAGGTGCTGATCAATCACGAAATTGAACAAAGCAAATTAGTCATAATATTTTGAAGGCTCTAATTCGTTAAAAATATCAAAAAGTTGTATTTTCTCGCCGTAGCTTTAAATCAAGGAGAAATAGCGAATTTGATAAAGAAAATTCGTAGTTACGTACTTGTTGTCATCGTGAATGTGTTTGAGGAAGTCGATGGCTTTCTCTGCCTTCTCAAATGCAGACATCCTTTTAAATTCAATCTCTATTTTGTTTTTCTTCAGTTGCAGAAGTATTTGGGGTATTTAGCATCATCTTCCCCTGAAATTGGTGCATCAAACACAAAACATGGATTATCTGCCATAGAAGAATTCTGACATTCGGAAATGGGGTTTATTTTTTATTTGGTAACTGTCAAAATCAGATTTGAGATGGAGTTGCCAGTTTCTAAAATAATTAGTACCTACCTGTGCAGGATAGTTGCGATTCTCCATTATTTTTTTAAATATCCGTTTATGTGTATAGCCATTAGCACCCCCCCCCCCTCCCTTTCGAGCGTGATTAATGGACGACCCCTAACTAATTTACCAGAAACTGAATTTTTCACATATGGTAGACAGTGGCGTAACTATACCATCTGAGGCCCGTGGCAAATTCATTGGATGGGCCCCCCCCCCCCCCCCAGTAAAAATCGTTACGTTGTATTTGAAGTTACTCAACAGTATTACCAATATTGTTTGTATTTTTGTAAATATCTAATAAGTTTTATTTTCAAAAGCATAGGTGTTACATATTTATAATGAAATAACAATTTAATCTTTACGAGATATTTATTAATTGAATTCTTTTCTCCGAGCTTTCTTTTCCGGAAAAGTATCAATAACATCATCAAAGTTTAAAGATCGGGCCATAGAATTTTCAATGGACAGAATAGCAAAGTTACGTAGCCTGTCTTGTCCCATTGAGTTTCTTTCTGAACAATGATCACACTAAAATATGATTCACTTTGATTTTCGCTAGTACCTTGTTGTGGTTGTTCTGGATCTGGATATACGCTGGTTTCGGGTGCTGCATCTGCTATAAATACGTCATCTGCTATACTTACTTTTAGTTTTAGCATCCAATTTCAGAGCACTGTTCACTCGCTTTTTCATCAATAAAGTCATCATTCTTAAAGTAATGACTAATATTTTTGGTAACTTTTTATTTTATCTTCAGACTCCCTCTTTCTCTTTCGTTTTTCGATCCCACTTAAGACGGGTCCAATGCGCCAGACTTTTGCTTTGACAGTCCCATAAACGCCAGACTTTTGCTTTGACCTTGAAGGTCAAAACATTCAAGGTCATAAATATTTGTAGTGTTTGAACTTCCAGTGTTTGGCGTTTGAAGGTCATTTCGGCGCTTGAATGTCGTTTCGGCGTTTGAAGGACTTTCAAACAATTAATTAGGGTGAAGTTCGCGCAGTTCCCACAATTTGACAACTGGTCTGGAATACGGACGTCCACGCTTACGCAATACTTGACGTTTGGCGTTTATTGCATGTCCCAAGTTACTAATGAATTTGAGATGCACAGATATTTTAATAGATATTTATTTATCAGGAAAGATTTCCAACTAATATCGATTACTATTGAATTTAGAGTGCGTGAATAACTACGTAGCATCAAAAATAGAATAAATTTAAATTGGTCAATTTCTCCCGTGTCTCTGAAACAGATTTATAAATGAATAGACTTTATTTACAAGTGAGTTCACGAAAGAAATAATCATCCATTACGACAGTATGTTTATTTAAAATCCTAATTATTAGATCCGCGCAGTTGATAACCAAAAAACTTGACGTTTGACGTTTATCGTTTACGTAAATGTTAAAATGCGTTCGATGTGGAAAAGATGCTACACCAGGAAGAAAACACATATATTTATTTATCAGGAAAGATTTCCGACAAATATCGATTATTGCACCAATAACATTACCTATATAATAACGTCATTGTATTGCACGACCTAAAGTTACTAGAATTTAGAGTGCGTAAACATTTACGTCAAAAACAGAATAATTATAAATATTTGATATTATATTACAATTTTATTATCAAATATTTTGATTATTGTATTATATTTAGGTATAATAATATTTTTAACTCGTGATTACGCCCGCTCATTGTACATAACCACAAATAAAAGGCCGTTCCGTTAATTCTTCCCACACGACCGCATTGCGCGGCATCGCGCATCTTCTGTCAAAAAATGAAATCTCCCCCCTCGCCGGTCCTCGCCTGCCTTCCCGCTTCACCCGGGATGGGATGTTTAAGTTTTGCTTTTGTTTTGTTTTCCGACGAATACGGGAAGCTCAAACATTACAAATATTTATGACCTTGAATGTTTTGACCTTGACTGTCAAAGCAAAAGTCTGGCGTTTATGGGACTGTCAAAGCAAAAGTCTGGCGCTTTGGACCTGACTTTAGATATTTTTTAGAACTAGACATGTTTATATCCAGGGCTGGGCAGTATTTGAATTACTTGTAATTGAAATACGTATTTGAAATACAAATACGTATTTTGTATTTGTATTTCAATTACTTCCTAAGAATGTATTTTGTAATTGGTATTTCAATTACCTGCTGCTGAGGTATTTTGTAATTTGTATTTCAAATACTTATGGCTTCAAAATACATTTTCAAATACATTTAGCGATCTTAATAATGATAATGAAAAATAAGCTGACATAGATAATACATAGACTAAAAACGCTAGAATCCTGTACTATTGTCCATGGGTATATGGTATATTTATGTATTGTTCTGAGCTGTAGCATGACTGTAGCATTCTTACTAATGACTAATGATTATTTGTAGTTTTCTTATCATTGCTTTAAAATGTACTGTACATTTTTTATGTCAAGCTAGTTATTATTGTCCTGTGCTATAATAGCACTGTTATTGTACATTTGGATCATATTATATGTATTATACTTGTCATTGCTTTGTATTGTACATTTTTGTATCCTAGTATTATCTCAAGCACTATAGGAATAATTTGATTGATAATCTAGTATTATGTTCAAGTTAATTACTGTAGAGCGCACTTGAAGTTAAATAACACAAAACTGCGCTATACAAATGTCATCTATGTATATAAAAATGCATCCTTGTTTCCCTTGGTCACGCCATAACTTCAGAACGACTTTACCTATTTCATTAATTTGTGTTTAAAGTTTTCTAATACCTACTTTATAGAAGGTTCTTACGGAATGAAAAATTAAGCTAATTATGTAGAAAATTAGATAATTTCAGAAAACTTAATGACTATTTTAACTTCGCACGTTTGACAGTTCGCGCGTTTGATGAAATTAAATTTAGAAGGCAGCTGTTTTTTTTGTAACAAAAGAATTGTCTATGGATTTTTTAAATTATAGATATTTTAAATGGGTACCTATGTTAGGTACCAGATTTGGTTGACTGTTCTTATAATATACAAAAATGAATATTTGTAATATGTAAAAATGAAAATTTTAATTAAAAAAATGTATTAGCTGGCACGCGAGTTGTTTGAAAACTGAATGTACTGGGACTGAATAACTAATGGAACGCAGGAGGGGGTTGGCGGGACGGGGGAGAAGGGAGAAGGTAGGCGGGGAAGGTGGAAGGGGAACGCGGGAGGGGAAGGGGATGCGGGAGGGGAATGGGGACGCACGGGAAAGGACATGCAGGGAGAAATAATTTATTTCTTTGAATACGACATTGCAACGCATGCCGGGAACCAGCTAGTGTTATTATAATAAAAAATATTATTATTTTTGTCTAACACCTAAGTCCTATACCACAAAACTTCGCAAGTGGAGCGGAGACGAAATGTGTCTTCTAAACAATATGATTTTTCAATTTTTGCACGTCTCTGTTTCACTCTGCTCCGCTTTGCTTCTATGGAAAAACACCCTTAGATAAGGGCACTTACGATGCAACCAAAGGTTCTACCTAAACCAAATGTATTTTGTATTTTGTAATTTGTATTTTGTATTTGACATTAAAAAATGGTTAAAATACTGTATTTTGTATTTTGTATTTCAAATACATGACTTGAAAGTATTTTGTATTTCGTATTTTAAATACATGCGAAAAAGTATTTTGTAATTTGTATTTCAATTACAGCAAAGCATGTATTTTGCCCAGCCCTGTTTATATCTAACTTTCACAACTTTACTTTACCTCTAAGGGACTCTATGACATAGGGCAGTGGTCCCCAACTTTTTTGATAATTTAATGACGGCTAAATTTAAAATAAATATAATAATAAGCCTCAACATTGTGTTCATAAACACTACAACTAGAAATTTATAATTTCCTCATCAAGACTCTACAAGCTTAAATAATAGTTATCCACTGAACAAGCAAATGATTTTCCTTCGAATTTTGCAACATGTGGTGTGCACCTCGGATTTAAAGCTTATCTCGAAACTGGTTTTAATTTGTCACTGGAGAGCATAAATATACCAAACCACTAATCGTTTAATTAAGACTACACCCAGACTCGTTTTAATTAAGACTACACCCAGGACGTAAAAACTGCAACTATTCATGTTCTCAAAAGGAACATTAAAATCCATCAGCCGATTCCGATTGCAATTAATTATGTGCTGGAAAGGAGACTTTAAAAACCCACAAATTTACTCATAGTGGAGAAAAAACCATTTTCATGTTCTAACTGCAACTATTCATGTTCTCAAAAGACACATTTAAAACTCCAAAAGCCATCTCACAGTGGAGAAAAACCCTTTTTATGTTCTAACTGCAACTATTCATGTTCTCGGAAGTAACAATTTAAAATCCGCATGCTCACTCACAGTGCAGAAAAATCTTTTTTTATGTTCCGGATGCAACTGTTCATGTTCTCAAAAGAACATTTAAAAGTCCACAGCCGTCTCACAGTGGAGAAAAACATTTTTCATGTTTCGAGTGCAACTATTCACGTTCTCGAAAGTGACAATTTAAAATCCACATGCTGACTCACTGTGGAGAACAACCTTTTTAATGTTCTGAAATTTTACAAAAATTGAAAAAAATTACAAATAATGTCTGAACAGAAATTTGGAAAAATGTATAATCACGTGCGATACTAACAAGCTCTCGGAATGAGTGCAAACCAGAGACTGATGAACTGGCGTGGAAATCCTACCTCACAAGTGAGTAGCGTGAAGATGGAACTTCTCCTTGCGTTATGCGTAATGTCGCTCGTTATCCAAGAAGTCGCTCGTTAAGGGAGCGTTTTTTTCACAATCTGTTATGCGATTTACTCGTCATGGGAGGTGCTCATCATGAGAGGTTCCACTGCATTTGGTTGTCGATAATTATTTTATTTTTTATTGTGTATGTTCGATTTTTTTACATAATTTTGATTTTTAAGCAGGGCCTTTGACGGCCCGGTACCATTTGATCCATGGACCGGTACCGGTCCACCGGACTAGAGGTTGGGGACCACTGACATAGGGGACTCTATAACATAGGGACTCTATGACATAGGCCCTGAGGGAAATTACTTGTGTGGAGCTAATGTAAAAAAAAAAACGAGTGTGCTTTAGACCGACCGTTTGCCTCGCCCGATCACACTTTTCGTAATGCTCTCATCACGCATTCACCAGCTTACTCCCCAAGTCAAGCGTGCGTAAAGAAGTTTTACTTAAAAAAATTGCAGGTTCAATAAAACAAAAATTACGAAAAATCAAAGATACAAATGACCAATTGTTATAACAATCAAACAAAGAGTGCGTAGTAGAGCCCTTCGTACTTAAAATATGAAATCCGGATTCCCCCAACACCATGCGTCGCTAGTCCGCCAGCGCCACGTAAAAAGTATTTTCTATTAGCTCGCCCGCGCCACCAAAGTACCGCGATAAAAAATTAAGCAACCAATGATTGCGTCATAAAATTGATCGCCTTGCCACCCTATAGTTACGCCACTGATGGTAGAACACCTTTAGATATGCATTTTAACAAATATCCCCGGTTTCCCCCCCCCCCCCCCTAATGTCTCCTTAACCGCTGCATAAAATAAGACTTTTTATTTTTCTTTTTTTATTTATTTATTTAAAATTTACGGCACAAAGTGCCATTTACAAACATGTATTATTTATTATATTTAAACAGTCATAGTACAGTGAAGAAAGATAGTTTTTTTTTAAATTTCTCATAATAAGAGAAAAAATTTCTAACAACTAATGAAAACTTCAAAAGGATACAATGAAACAAAAAGAATAACTTGTTATGAAGTACTCCGTTACAATACGTAAGGCTGAAATGTTTGATAAGTAGAGCCTTGTATTTTAATAAGGAAATATGAAAAATATCAGCAACATTGGCATAAAAATTACCAATGGTGAGTATTCTATTTATAACAGAATTATATCCAGCGACAGACGTATAATTGTCACAATAATATATACTAGGGAACCTTGATCTAATGGTAGGTACATGAAAGTGAATCAACTTTAATATATCAGGGCTATCCAACTAATGATTTACAATTTTGTATAAAAATATGAAATCAAAAATTTTTCTTCTGTCACTTAACTTCGACAATTTCAATGAGTGTAATAAAAAGTCATAATTTATTGATTCTAAAGGGATTCCAAGTTGAAAATTAATACACCTCAAAAACTTGCGTTGAACTTTTTCAATGATATTAATGTGATTATTAAAGACAGGTGACCAAATTGTAGAGTTATATTCTAGAATGCTTCTAACGAGAGATGTGAACAGAATTTTTAATGTGTGTGAATATTTTTAAAATCTTTGGAAATCCTTAAAATAAAACCTAACATTTTCATAGCCCTGTTGGCTATAGAAGTTATATGAGATACAAAGCAGAGTTTCTGGTCAAAAATGATTTTGTTAATTAGTTATTCTAAAAAATTGTATCTTTCCAATTTTGCGATAAAAACCATGCATTCTTTACAATTTATTAATAAAGTAAAAATATCGGTTTTGAAAATCCTATTTCAGAAAATATTAGCGTATAACTTTTTTCTGAGCCTGACAAACTTATAAAGGAAATTAGTTATTTTTTTATGCATTTTATTTTCTCACTGTTATTATTGTAAATACTTGCATTATATTATTACTGTTATTTTTATTTTTTCTTTTTCATTATTTCTCTTATTCTTCTTACATAGGCTGTTGGGGTAGGCTCGTCTCCTTCTCGGGCTATAACTTTTTCAATTCTGGGTATCGCTTTCATCAAGGCCGTTTCTCTATAATATTTTGGAGCATTGAGTCATCCAGGAGCTCTTTGGTCTTCCTCTGGATGACTGTCGATGAAGCTCCACAGACATTGTCTGCTTCACTGTGTGGTCCGGTGGTCTCCATCTAATGTGCCCATACCATCTCAACTGTCGTTCCTCCAGCTTTCTGTTTATGTCGGTGACACCCAGGCTACCACGAATGCGTGAACTTTTAATCCTATCTTTTAATGATACTCCTGCCGACCATCTGAGCATTCTCATTTCTGCTGTTTCGATTGCCTAGATATCGAGTTGTACGTAGTCCAGCATTGGGAGGCATACTTTTTTTTCTTTATTCAGTGTTTTGGTGGTTACATAATGAGTGAATTTTTCGACAACCATGCTAGGCACATGCCCATGTTATGGCGGGTCTAACAATAGTCTGGTATATCTTTCCTTTAATTTTTATAGGCATTTTCGGGTCACACAAGATTCCTATTGTGGATCTAAATTTTATCCATCCCACACTATTTCATTCTATTGATACACACATTCTATTGTTAAGTTTATATCAAATTAATGATAATTTTTCAATGAATGACCATTAAAACTACCATTTAAAGCCCTAATATATTTTTTAATTATCACCTCAAAATTTATATTAGTGGGGTATTTCACCATCTTGCTCACAAGCTGTCAGAAGCACTACCCATAGGATAAAGCATTTTATATGCATATTTTAAGAGTAATACTAGCATGCAGATTTACTCTTAATTTAAAACCAGTTTTGTGTTCAGAATGTATTAATTAAATTCCAGTTGTGGATTCATGTGCTGACACATTTCGAAGGAATCCATCCTCTAATTCGAAGTGTAGTTATAAAATTCTAGTTGCAGATTATGTTATGTGCTGCTAGAATCAAAGTAAAACCATTTTCATGTTCTAAAGTGCCCCTGAAGTCACCCCCGCTATAGATGTTTGTGTTTGCCTCTCTCTTTTTAGTGTCGCTCATTTCCGTTTCTTCGAGTTTCAAATCGCAACTGTGCTAAAGAAGTTTTCACTTCAAAAACTCTAACTTATCAACTCAACTTCATGTATGATAATATTCCTGTCATGGTTTTTTGTCTCAGTGACTTTGCTGCCACTGTTCCCCCTACATAATTTTTCCTGGGAACCGTCTATTTTTGGGAATCGGTTCCTTTTGGCTTTTATAAAATTTAAGCTATGCCTATGAACAAAAAAATGTGTCTAAAATTATATGCATAGTAAATGGTAATCTTGAACTTTTAGAGCACTGAAACCGATTTGGTTAAAAATTGCTAAAGGAAAGTTAAGTGAGGGAAACTCAAATTTTATGTTGAAATACGCAATTTCAGCGGTGTTCTTTAATTCCTTGGATTCTGATTGGCAGTAAATTTCTTAGTTAATGGGAGTTTATGACTTATCATTAGAAATTGGTTTCATTCTTCTAGTGCATTTCAAATAAACAAAGTTATACGACAAACATGCGTTATGTTAGCATTCACAAATTGTTTTTATTTGAATAGAAAACTCAATAGGTAGGTACACCTATGTGATAAGTAAATATTTGCAAACATTTTTCTAATAATTGCTGTTGTACATACAAAGGGGCAAATCTCTACTTTCACGGAACATTTCTAAATTTGGTTACGTTTTAAGATTTTCGCAACCAAAAGTATTTTGGTTATTTGTTTTTGGGGTGTTATGTTATGTTGCACTACCTCCTTCTTTAGCCTAAAGAAGGAGGTAGCACAACACGGCATAACACCCCAAAAACAAATAATGAAAATTTCTAAATTTGGCGAAGCCCACTAAAAAGCTGCCTGCAGCTAGATATAAAAATTCTTTACATTTTATTACACATTTGCCCTGATGATGGGCACTGTATTGCTGTCCAAAACGTTGGCTAAAGAAGGAGGTAGCACAACACACCCCAAAAATAAATCATTATTATACTTATGGCTTTGAAAATCTAAAAAAAACTATAATATAATAATTGCTTACGTAGTTTACGCCAAACACTTTACAACTGGCCTGTGGAAACATTTTCAATAATTTAAAGCGCTACGAAAATAAAAAAATCAGAGTGTGCGATTCACACACGATAGAAGAGAAACCTTCAGAAAACTAAAGTAGACAAGAGTGGAGAGACTACGAAGCACTTTTTTTACCAATGGGAAGGATTTGACCCTTAGTTTGCTGAATGTCTGGCCGCTAAGGTTTGTCAGGCGCTTTATACCACTATACCAAAGGAGACTTACATTGGACTGTGGATTTATCATATTATATTGGAATGGACTACCCATTAAATAAATAAATATTTTGTTTAATTAAATTTTTTTTTTTTTTACATGAGTTCCACACACGAGGCCCTGAGGAAAATAATGTCCCTGAGGGCCTATGTCATCTTTGGGGATGCTGTGTGGAGGGTTTTTTTTAGGGAAAAGAAGGAGAGGAAAGTTATGGGAAGGAAAAGGGTTTAAGGGATGGGTAGGAATCTGGGGTTCAGTGTGTCCTGGTCATCAGACGTAGACAAACCTCATCCCATTAACCCGGGCACCCCTGCTAAATCACCAAACGTAGCGAACCACTTGGGGTGACCTATGGCAGAGGTGTTGGTTATCCAATAAAGGTTCCCGGGGCGGCGGTACCCATTCCCGCCTCCCAAATTGAAGACAATATTAGAGAAACTCAACTGAAAATCTGGGAACAGAAAAATCAAAAAAGATATTGGCACCTCTGGGACTCGAACCCAGGACCTTCGGATTTCTGGGCCATAGCTCTACCAACTGAACTAAGGTGTCCCTATTCGATTAGGTCATTTTTAACTGTAACTTTTTAACTTCGACTAGAAAAGGAAACAGACCTAAGTACATTGTGTATCTCATCTTTTCAAAGTGCTGCAGCATTGTGATAAGGAACTTATGTTTATTGCCTTTTTTATGCAGTCACGGTATCGTTATCCTGGATTGTCACGGTAATAATAAAGTGTTTATTATCGTCACAGTATTTTAATTGTTTTTTTTATTATTATTATGTATCCCAGAGTGAAAGATACTCTCAGTATTGCCGTGGTGAAAGACCACCATTCAGAATTGAAACATTGCTTCAAATGCTTTAAACACATCTTTTGGCCAGAAAAACCATAATTTCCATGCTACAAAATTATATAATGCCCTTCCAATTGAAATTACGAACACCATGGAGATACAAATGTTTAAAAAAAACATAAAATTATGGTTAAGTAAACAGGAAGATGAGGAAATCATTAAAATTATGAAGTAACCCCAATACAACCTGCAGACAACAAACTTAAATACTTTTATTTTATTTACATATTGTTATTTTATGAAAATCAAGAAACCAAAAGATGAGGAAATAAAAATCTACACCCATTCAGCAACATACAGTCCGCCTCGGAACAGGAATACCTAGTGAGGAGGACTGTAAACAAACCACTTTATTTTGTATTTTTACTTATTTTATAATTTTATTTTATCCTTATATTGTCATTAAAATAAAAAAATAAAAAATGACTATAGCCGTGTTTGGTGACCAGATCTGAATAGCTAGGTACTTCCCTACCTTCCTCTCTCCCATCTCCCTTTCCTCCCTTCAGCCTCGGAAAGTACTCCGTTTGGGAATGCGAAAGTCAGTCCGGCATCAGACGCTTGGAAACACTTGGAACCCTTCTACGGTATTCACATTGACAATGCTGCACAGGAAACAAGGGCCATCAGCAATTGATGACCTCTACCTGCAACGCATTTTCCGCTACTTTAATAAAAACAAGTTTCTAGAAATTTTTGAAATTTATTTGTGTTTCATAAGATCATACAAAAAGTGATACAATATTTTTAATCCAATGACAATTTGGCACTAATCGAAAATAGATAAAACCATAGAATAAAGAAAAACTAGAAATGTCTTCCATACAGATTTGAATGTTGCCACTTCTAGCTCATTTAGCACGCATTCTGTCTCTCTTACTTGCCTGACCACTGTATATTGCTAATCCCTTTGAATTTCAATGTGATGGTGAAACAAAATTCAACATATGAGATTTAAGCAAAAAAAATCAGAGTGTACAGTTCACACGCGGTAGAAGTGAAACCTTCAGAAAACTGAAGTAGACAAGAATATGGCTATGAAGCACCGCACAAAGAGGAGACCGATAGGCTACAAAGCAACGCACAAAGAAGAGACTGTCTTGCCTATCTTATTCTCTCGCAGGTTATATCCTGAAGATGTTGTGTTTGTCCCTTTTTAGTGTTGCTATTTTTTGTTTCAGTTTCCAGTTTCAAATCACAACTGTGCTAAAAAAGTTTTCGCTTCAATAATGATCAGACTTTTTTATCACGAAACACTCCCTCATGGCATTTCTTGGGTTCTTTATTCTATGGATACAACTTTAAGAGTGCACTGCAAATTGGTTAATAAAATATATTTAATGTGTTTGTTTCCAATCAAACTAAGCCACTGCTTAGCTATAATTTTACCTAAACCGCCCACAATTTCGCTGTTTCTAATGAGACATATCTTAACTTATACTTAAGTTAGGCAATCCATTCACCGGGTTTATCCTCGGCAAACCAATAGAGAAATTTAACAAATTGTCAATAAAGTTCGAGACATTGGTGAAGCTGTATTTCGTCATTGTGCATGCAAAAACGGCTTTTTCGGATTTCCACAAATTATTTTTTACAATAAATTTTTACTATGTACATAAGTTTAACTGTTATCGCACAAAAAATATTCAAACATTGTTTGTTGACGCATCTGAATACAAAACTGGCAAGTTTTTTTGATAAAACTCACATAGCCGGCCTTGCAAGCGCAATGACAATTTGTTTTTCAAACTGTGATATGCACTTCAGCGCTTAAAACAAATGTTTTAGCTTTATATATTCACAATATATGCAAAATGTAGAACAATACAATGTTTATCAATGACGTTATACACATATAATATATAGAAGCATGGTAGAAATCTCAAAATGGTAAGCCAAACAAAAGGCAATTGTATTCTCTTTGATTTTGTAGTTTTACTGCCACGCGTCGTGTGTCCCGTAAGGTCGTGCCTTCCTTTGATGGTGAGGATTGACATTTTTTACGTGTACTGTAATCTCTCCACCCGGAGAAGATAATATAAAATTTCTCAAACATCATGCTAATCGGATATCTAAACACAAAATAAAATAAAATGTTGGTAGATACATACCAATTTATAATATAGTATTATAAAAATAACGCTTTATCTTGCAAGATTATTATCGAACTTAATTTGAACGCGAGCGATTCCCGCCTGAAACTGCACAAAGAAATGGTTCAGTATTTTGTCATAAGGGGATTCATTGGATTGTCCCCACGGTATATGAAATTCACATACGAGAGCGCGCATACGCGGTTTTCAGATTGCCTATGATCGAGAAAGAAATGCAAAGAATTAACCAAACTTCCTAAAAGGACAACTTGGATTGTCCCCCAGGTGCGCAGTAGATTCTGCACACTGAGATAGTTCGTTAAAATCATCCGGAATAATTTTTTCTATTTTATTTCTGCAAATGTTAATTGCTTTTATGTTTAGAATTCATTCCTTTTTGGGAAGATAAAGTATCAATACATAGTAGCATAGCGAGGGGGGGGCGGACCGCCCTAGGTGCCACCCGACGAGGGGGTGACACTACACCCGACGGGAGGTGACACCCGATCGTTAAAAAATTACGAAGTAAAAATACGAAGGATATTGTCGCAAAAATATTGAATACGGTGTTATTTATATTTTCGTAGCTCTATAGCTCCCCCTGGAATGTCCCGAAACGGGGAGAATTTTGTGCCTGACGGTCTTTTTATTGACGAAAAGAGCCTAATTGGGGGGGGGGGGGTTTCGCCACGTTATCCGCCCCGGGTGCCGCCCATGCTAGCTACGCCACTGAGCATCAACTGTTATTTCCTTTAGTAGGTTTCGGGTGTAACTTGTGAGGACTGTCACCACTGCCCCCCCTCCCTGTGAAGAACCACCTCTGGTCCTACCAGTAAGTAAATTGTATTAAAAAAGCGCCAAAATGCTCTCGCGTGTGATGAGAAAATGTTTCCATTACACGGAAAACACCAGTAAAACTAAGGAATAACATTTCATTTGTAAATACAATTATTTCCTGAAGATGTTTAGCTCCATTGGAGAAAGTGAGATAGCAAAAGTAGCAACAGGACAACCTAACACAGTAGGTTATCTCGTACAGCATTCTGTATTCGTCTTAGTGTAAGCGAGTAAGCATGTCTCGGCATCTCAAGTCACACCTGTTATGTAGAATGTAGTATTCGGCGCAAATACGAAAATGCCATCCGGTTCTATATCTATTATTCATACACACACATTCTTTGAATGACTATCTTTATCATACACAAATAACTTTTAAGAATTTACTGAAAAAATAAGAGTGTTTTTACTTGCCACATTTTATCTTAAGTTTGTGAGGCAATGGGAATCTAAATGTAATGTATAACGTCATTGATATTTATAGTTAATTTAAACATTAAAAGGTTCTTATTTTGACGCCATTTTGCCATGCGAATTTACTCTAAGTTAATCTTCAGCGAAAGAGCTTTGTGTAAAGATGAATATCTAATTCATTTTTTTAAATTTTACTTAGCTGTCGCTAAGCAAGTGAAAACAACAACCTTTAACATTTTATACAAAAGGCGTATTTTATGAACAATAATCAATAGAATCTGCGTAAAGTATGTTTACTTCTGTACGAAAACCTATTCTATTTATTATGTAATTTTAAAAAAGTTTATTTTTTCACGTAATTTTTATTTTCAATTCAAATCTTAAGAACTTTAGATTTACCTAAATCGAAATGTACCACTTTATTTGGATAATGAATTAAATTCCAATATCACAAATTTTTTCCATAAAGATTAATTAAAAGTTAGAAACAAATAATATATATATACAATTTAAATTCATGAACTAGGAATGGACGAAAACATTGAAGCCGAGTAATATAATATCATTACATTATGAAATGTAGTAGATTTTTTTTTAGATAGGGTAAGAGATAGATAAATACTTTTAAATACATTTATTAAAAGTAAAAACTTGGGTTGCGGAAATACATAATTTTCATAATTCATATAAATTAATAATAAATAAAATAAATTATTTGTTAAAAATTTCAGTTGATTGAAAATCGGGGAATTTTAATCAATTCTTATGTCCAGTAGGAAAAAATATTAAAATTTTAAGTAACTACAACAATTATGTATAAAATATACATCAATGAACACCCTTTTTGCAATTATTATGCAACAATATTAAAAATATTTTATTGCTTAAAATTAATTACAAATAAATAATATCATGTGTCTTTTATTTTTCTTATTACAAGTGGAACAAAGACATAATAGATTTGGTTTAAATAATGAATTAATTATTAGGAATACAAATAATAATATGACTAGCCAACGTGAATAAGAGAAAATACACATAGAATTTATTAATTTTGCATACATACATACAAACCATGCATAACATACGTACAAAGTATGTACATAAGGCATATTTTGTTTCAAAAATGAATTTATAAAATATAAGAATTTTTAATTATTTCTGACGATATACAAAATTTAAGTGGCAAATATTTGTACAATATATTTAATTTTATTATTTATGATTTGGTAAAAAAGGTATTATTTCTTAATTTTCTCTTTTAATGTTTGTATATTTTTGCAGCAGTTAAATATTTGTATAGGATTACAAGCTATTTCTTTACACCCATAGTGAACATTGCAATGAAGGCATGTCTTTATGCCTGTAGAAAGGCCGACCAATACCGAATAACAACATTTGAAGTAGGAAGAAATATTTAATGAAAAACCGTGGTGAGTTGTGCAACTCAATGTCTAAATTTACAATCTACAATACATATAGATTAAATACCATATTATGGTACACAAACCAAAAACAAAGATAAATCGACCCACCACACTGATGTCAGAAGTCATAGGCATGCCCTATTGCAGGTATCATTTCAACGAGTTGGAAGCAAACCAAGTGACAATCTATTTGGCACCAGGAGGGATCCAGCATGTCTACAAAATCATTCATACACTAGCCGTACATCGCACTTCGATATAAAAACCCGGAAAAGCAAAGTTCGCTAAAGTAAGGTAACGGGTCACAGTGCAGTGCTTATCACCGGAACGCCTCAGCGTTCACGTGTGTTCTTTGCCGCGGTGAGTAAATTATAAAATAATATTGCAATAAAATATTTTAATTCGGAAACAAGCCGAACTTTTATCGTACGATTTGGGATTCTCAATTAGGTATATTACGCAGCGAGCAATTCGCGCGCCATCGCAAAAGGACTGGTATTCAAGCAGATTTTATTTTCGAAGTAGAGAAATGAAATAGTGACTCAACAAAGCAAGTTTCCTGTAGACTATCGGATTCATTAATGAAAGGGACACGCCCACACCACTTGCCCCGCTCCGTGTAATTTGATTTGTTCCCTCACCCATTTGGGCAGATCTATTTTTTCTTCAGTCTGTGTTCCCACCCGCTAATAATAATAACAATAGGATAATTTTTTTGTATAGTGCCGAAGTAGTGTGAAGAGAGTAGAAGAAGTTGATGAAAAATGTCATTGTAGTCATCTATCTTCGAAAAACGAAATATGATTATGTCGTCTTTCCCGATGGAATTGCTTTCTTTGAATTACAAAATATTTCGCCTTACTCGGTTAACAGGTTACTAAATAAGTAAGTAAAATCGACTTATAAATTATTTAATACATCGTTCAATTCATCATCTGACTGTCAGTAGTCTAATGGTGGGTTTCTTTATTTACCGAGAATGCTAAATGCAATGCTAATTGTAAAAGTAAATGGTCAAATGCATAGAAATTTCGTTTAAATTTTAAATTTCTATCGTTTACTTTTACAATTAACATTGCATTTAGCATTCTCGGTAAATGAAGAAACCCACCCTAAGTTTCGTAACCTTAATAACACCACAGTTCAATTTAAAACATTGACGAGGAGTTAACTAAAGTCAAAAGCTTATTTCTAAAAACACAGAAATTTTGTCATAAGTTAAAATAATGATTTTCAAGCCAAACCAACAGGATTATTACAATCAGATAACAAATTTTGCCCTTTACAATTCATCTTTTATTTTCGCCTCATTCAAAACATTCATATAATTTTCTATCATATCTAAAACGTGGATGTAAAATTCGGTATCTTCTAATGACTCGTCAGAATTATCTTTTTTTCGTTCGGAGACGATCTGCCCGTAGAGAATTTGCATGTTGTGGAACAGAATCAAGAGATTGGTATCTTTGTAATGGTGGTGCTTACAAATGTGACTGAATGTGTTGATTACTGAAAATATCTTATCTATATGGTCGACGTTTGAACTGTCGTAATCGAAATATTCTTGAAGTAACCTGCTCAGGATATCGCAAGATGTCAGGTTAGCGAGCTTGCTCATCAGGTCGACTTGGTAGTATTGCTTCAATTTTTCCTCGTCCGCTGGATTTCCAGGCAAGTGATTTTCCAAGACAGATTGATGTTCCAAAACGAGATCCTCGAGCAAAACAATAACTTTTATTTTGAGTTTCACGTAAGCGGGGTTATCAGAGAGCAAGATCTTATGCATAACGTCCATGCCGTGTTTGGAAAATATCTGCTTTTGCGCTATGGGATATCTTCTGACCAAACAGCTCAATGCGTAAATGGCTTTCGCCTTAACGTGTTCATTCTTTTCCAAGGCCAAGATTTTCAGCAGATGGTCTCCTGCATTCGTTTCCAATGCATGAATTTGGACTTGGAGATTATTCTGCAAACAGGAGCCCATAAGCTTGATAGCTTCCGCTTTCAAAGCACTGTCGGAGCTGTTGAGTTGTGGATAAATGATCTTTTCGAAACCTTCGAGCCGGACAAACTCTAATGCATTGTCGAACTGATGCACTAAATATTCCAAATCGATTAATATGTTTAATATTTCGACAGCGGCCGGGCTATCCACGGATTCTTCTTCCAGTTTGTCTTTGACATTGTTAGTCGGTGGGAAAAACTTATTCATAAACTCGTACCGTTCAAATAGACCTTTGATGACTTCTGCGTCTGTTTTCATACTCATTTTCATTGCTTTGAATACGGTTTTTATTTCTTCTAGGGTCCTCAGTTTATCTTTGACTTCGAAGCGATCGCTGGGGATATTCTTTAAGACCTCCTGCAGTTCTTCTTTGAAGAATTGATCAGCCTTTTTGAATTTTTTAGGTTCATTGACAGCAACCGTGTCGTTTTGCGTGGCATTGTTGTTTTTATGTTCTGGCAATACGGATAAGGACCTTAATTTTCCATCTTCTTTTGATTCGTCTTCCTCTTCCGGATCTATCAGTTTGGCTTCGGTGATGCTTGTTTCGAAATTCATTCGTACATGAAGTCCTCTAGGAATAGCTTGACCTGGAAATAAAAAAATATATATATTAAAACCAGGCCAAACAAATATACACAGATTAAATATTAAATCGAAAGTAAATGATGAATACTTGGGTAAATTGAACATATTTTAAATATACAGGATGTAAGAGCAGGTACCCAAAGAAATTTAACCAGGGATTCCTTCGGGCACGCGCTGTTACACCCTGTATAAGAAAAAATAATAAATTAAGGTACAGCGACGAGGATATCTTTACAGGCGGCCAAAAGAATTGAATGACTATACAGTACAAAGACATTCCTAGCGATAAAATCAATAAATTCCATTTGAACATGCCATGTGCGTTAAACAAACAAATATGTTGAAAGTAATGCAAACGTTGGAATCGTGTTGGAAGGCTGCAATGTTGATTTAATGTATGTTTCATTCCTTCCTACATAATAAATAGAAATAAAGGCTACGTAAAATTAAAAAATTACAAAATCCTGTGTAAACGGGCCTATTTTAAAAAGATAAACAAAATTCGCAGGTGCAAAAATATTAAAATCGATATTTGAGAGAATCTATGGGTGAAATGCAGATCCGGGCACCGTCTGGAAATTTAATAAAAAGGCACTTTCTAGATGAGAAAAGTGTGGAGAAGATGAATAAAAAATAAATTAAGGCGCGCTCGGCAAAATTAAGGGAGATACAACCGTTCAAAGTATTTAAAAATTCACTTCGCGAACTGATATTGACAGTTCGTTCGCCATGTTTTCATTGCTTATGTTGGATCCGACCTAATACAGAATTAATAGTACGCCAAAATCACAAACCATATTACACAAACCTAGCGTAGCCGCTAAACCACTTGAAAACTGGGATGTTTTTTTGCCGTGACGCGAGCAGGCGCTACGAAGGGGGCACTTTCTTTTCTATCACAAACCATGTTTAGCGTATTAGGTTATAAAAAAATGGCGGGCGGACGCGGGCGAACTGTCAATATCAGTTTGTAAAGTGAAATTTTAAATACTTTGAACGGTTGTATCTCCCTCAATTTTGCCGAGCGCGCCTTAATTTTTGTTTTATTCTGCTTTTCCACACTTTTCTCATCTAGAAAGTGCCTTTTTATTAAATTTCCAGACGGTGCCCGGATCTGCATTCCTCCCGAATCTATGGTAATACACTGTACCAAGTAATACTAAAACAATGGTTATAATTGCTGAAAAGGGGGAATGCAATACAATATTGAAAAAACTAAACGCAAAAATTAAAATTTACGAATGTTTTTTTAGAGCTCACCCTTTTTAACAACTTGCCATTCCCGCGTCGCCACAAATTTCTCCTCCTCGGTATTATTCGTGTCATTTGTAACATCACAGTAGCACAACATTACACACACCAGAAGAAAAATTGAACAATTTTCGAAAACCTTCATGGTGGAAATGTCAAAGTACTGTCAAAATTACTCCGGAATATTCACCAACCCAACTATGGGAGCACACACTCCGATTTTATAAAATAATTTGCTGTATGTCTCGGAAACACTGCCAAGAATTAGAATTTAGTTTAATATCCGATGTTTGTGCTATATCTTTTCTAAATAGACAAGATTCTTTAGAAATCTATTGGTCCACGTTTTACGGTTTTCGCCATTTGTAAACATTTTTCGTCAGCTGTTGATATTTCGTAGAGATGGTCGATATTCCCGTTACGCTTACTTTGTCCCGGTGACTTAGCGGTCACTGGATCGCCCAATATATTATTTGTAGAACCGGTTCCTTTTGGAATTTTTATGGTGTAAAATGTTGAAAATATATAATATACACAATAACATCCGCAAATTTGAAAATTTATTGTGCTGGTAGTTCGGTTGCTCTTTATGCTTACTAAAATCAAAAGAGATATATACAATGGCTAAATGATTAACTAGAAACCTTGTCAGTGTAGCCGAGTGATGGTTGAGACTAACAATATGGTGCAGTGGTGAAAGGTAAAAACAGTTGGGGACGTCCGAGGAAGACTTGGTGCGATTAAGTGAAATAAATACTTAAAATGTATCGTAAAATTCGGCGTATGTAATTTTTGTGAAAAGAAAGGCGGATTCCGAATAAACTAACTAAAAGTGGGATAAGTTTTAAGATTTTCACGGCCAAAAGCATTTTCAAAAACATCTTCCGGATCTGCCGGATCTGCCTTGATGATGGACACTGCAACGATGTCCGAAACGTTGGCTAAAGAAGGAGGCAGCGCAACACGGCATAACACCCCAAAAACAAATAACGAAAATGACTAAAAGTGGTTAAAATAAAGAAATCTTTTAATTTTGAATTAAAATGGTGTCACAAAATAAATTTACTGTCTTTGAAGAAGAAACTGACATTATTTGAAAATCTCCTACTACCACCACAGTAAGCGGAAAATGTTGCTTGTGTCGTGATAGAGGACGTATCCAGCCGTCGACCTGAATACCCGACGAAACACACGACAACACGGCCCTTTTGCTTTTCCATTCCTAGCTGCGCCAATGTAATATATTAGCGAGCTTAGGCTGCGCCAATGTAATGGATATAAGCACCGTAAGCATTCTGTCTCGTCTGCACTCGTACCCTTTCATGCACACTTTACAATTAGTATAATACATATATTACCAATGTATTATAAATAAATCATTGCAAATGTATTCAAAGTCGTTTGACATATTATTGAAACTAGTAAAAATTGAGTCAACGATGATGTGGTAAAGTATAACTCGCGTGAAAAGCTTGTCAATTTTTTATTTTTACGAAGTATTTGTTGCAAAGTCAAACGTTCCTGTATTCCTATTCCTATGACGCAATTTGTATTGCAGCATAAATATACTTATTGCGGTAAAATCAAATCTCCCAGCAGTGGAAAATGAACTTCTAACTACGTCGCTACTTTCTAGCCAATCACAGCAGTACCAGTACCTCCTTGATGAGCTAACCTTTTTTGCGGATACGGCATCACTGGGCCCGGTAAGTTAACATAATTTTATCTATGCATTTTCAACAATTTGTATTCAAATGTTGGTAGTACTTTTAGAGCAAAGAAAAAATATACTTATTTATCAAAAGAAATGTCAAAACCGTCTGATTCTCAGCTGGACTTTTGCGAGAAACAATCAAACATAATCATTCCCGGAAAGGAGTTACAATGAAATTCGCTGAGCACTTAGGTGCTCACATCACGCCAGAATGGAGGAAACAATATATCAATTACGATGTGAGTACACATTTTCAATTATCTCTGATGAAAGAATTCATTCGCTTCTTTAAATTAGTTACTCTGTTTTCCTTGTTTAATTGATAGCGATATTTTTTCAATTGTATTTAATTTTTTTATGATGTCTCTCTCAACATTCGGCAACAGTTTAATACGTTTTAATTAATTCTTTATTTATTTACCCAACTTCTGATTATATTGTTTACAATAATAATTATTATGTTGTTGTTATTTTTTTAGGAGATGAAAACTATGCTGTACTCCGCAGTGGAGGCAGCACCATCAGCAGAAAATGTAGAACAGGAAATTGTTTCCCGGCATTTTGCAAACTTTGACGAAAATTTTTTCCATTATTGCGATCAGGAATTAAAGAAAATAAACACCTTCTATTCTGGTAAGCCTCCGCTTTGAAATCAAAAAATTTACTCTTCATTTAAATTCATACTAGCAATCAAATTCTGGTAAAATTATTTCGATTTGTATCAACCGTAGAACCAAGTTTTAAATTGCAAAAAAATAATTGTGCAGCTCTGCAACCCAAACACATACATTTTTCTATTGAATTCTATATTTTAATTTCGGTAATTATCGGTTCGGATTGGCCACGCTTATTACGAATAATTTTTAGAAAAAAACTTTAGATTCGCCTTAAGTACTATAAAAGGAAACTTTTTGGCTTTGGGGCGGCGGAAAATAATGCATTTTAATTTTCAATTGCATAAAACCAAAATTCACTTCGCGAATCGACACAGCGAAAATCCGCGGCCGTAGCTGTCACTGTTATGGACTGTAGCTGACTTCGTGGGATACCTGCATGAAATACCGCGAATCACAAACCATGTTGCACAAACCTAGCGTAGCCGCTAAACCACTTGAAAACTGGGATGTTTTGCTTGCGTTGACGCGAGTAGGCGTTATAAAGGGGCACATTCTTTTGTATCACAAACCATGTTACACAAACAAGCCCGCTAGAGAAATTTCATAATTACGCGCTTTATCCCACGAAGTCAGCTACAGTCCATAACAGTGACAGCTACGGCTGCGGATTTTCGCTGCGTCGTCGGTTCGCGAAGTGAATTTTGGTTTTATGCAATAGAAAATTAAAATGCATTATTTTCCGCCGCCCCAAAGCCAAAAAGTTTCCTTTTATAGTAATTAAGGCGAATCTAAAGTTTTTTTCTAAAAATTATTCGTAATAAGAGTGGCCAATCCGAACCGATATTTACCTTAATTTCTAATTAATTTACTCTATACACCTTAGAATGAATATCTTTATATTTCCCGACCACCTCGAAGAGTTGGCGGAATTAGCTGATCAATATAATGTCTCCATCGTAGCCAGAGTCAAGTTAGACTATCAGAAGGCCTGTAAATAATCCCATAGTAACTACTTTAGTCACTGCTGACCCTGTACTAATCCCAAATGCGCCCCACTTTTAAATTTGGCAGCCACCTCTGGTCTAAAGCCTCAAGGTTCTTGAAAAAAACTCTTGATTCTGTGCGGCAACTAGCGGTTCGTTTGATCTATATTAACCCCTATCTTAACAAACAGATTGCAATCTTTCGAGCATAGGTATCGGTGGGAATGCTTTCCTTGTTCTACCGGTATTTCAACGAAAGATGCTCCGAGGAAATAGCGTCATTGATCCCTTCGGCACCGATGCACAGACAGGAAATACGTCAAGAACGCACCCTACATTTATACACAGTTTACAGTTTTTGACGACCTCCGTAGTCCAGTGGCTAAGACTCTTGACTCACATTCCGGAGGTCGCGGGTTTGAACCCGGCATGCGCAAATAAATTTTATTTGATTAATTTGTGTTATTTCACAATTAATTCATTTAAAATAATATATAGTATATTTGCGGCATGTTCCAGAGTGGAAGATACTATTAGTATCGCCCTGGTGTAAGACCACCATTCAGAATTGAAACGTTGCTTGAAAATGGCTTTAGCCGTGTTTAGTGACCAGATCTGAATAGCCAGGTACTTCCCAACCTTCCTCTTCCCCACCTCCTTCCCCTCCCCACTACCTTCAGCCTCACAACATACCCCAATTGGGGATGCTATAGTCTCACTGGCTCCAGACGGGAGCAGTTGAGATTCTTGTGCGGTATTCACTGTAAAAAAAAAAAAAAAAGTTCGACTGTGTAACAATTTTCCGACCTCTGTTTTCCTTCCTCCTCGACAAGTCTCTTCAAGACCCATGTTCACTCTTCCTCTCTTCAAAAAGGCCCTCCACGCAGCTTCCCCAAAGATAACACAGGCCCTAGGAAAAATGGTGGTAAATATTTCCCTATCGAGTCCACGCTCAAAACACACTTTAAAAAATTAAAACAAATTGTACTAGGTAGATTACAGTTAGTAATAAGTAATTCAGTAACCGGAATTGAAAAATATTGCATTTTAATGGTTATTTTGTTATCTTTAAAAACGCGAAATATCATTTCTCAAGAAACGCCATGTTGTTAATTACGACAGCAAACGTCTCGCGTTTTCATGAAAGTCACAATTAAGTTGCGCAAAGTACTGGAAAGTCGCTTAAATACCCTTTTTCTTGTTTTAATCGCGTTTGCGGTAATAAATAAAACAAGAGATTTCGAGAACGAAAAGGATTGCCAACTTGGAAGATTTTAATTCCCCCCCTCCCCCCCTCGTAACGCACCGTAAAGTTTCACAAGACCCTCCCCCCCCCAAGTGCGTTACGTAATACTTGAACGGCCCCTTAATACTCACGCATTATTTATCATTTCCGAAGATTGCAATTCGTACTTATTAATCTTTAACTGACAGAAAGTGATTTTTTCTTTTAAAAATGCATATTTCATCGTCGTAATTAACACGGCCGTCCTTGAAAAAGTGACATTTCGCATTTTTTAAATTAAAAAAAAAAAATTAAAACACAATATTTTTGAATTCCGGTTACTGAATTACTTATTAATAACCATTATCTACCTAGGGCTAAAATGCAGATCCTGCCAATGTCTGGGAATTTAATAAAAGGGCACTTTTTAGATGAGAAAAGTGTGGAGAAGATGAATAAAAAATAAATTAAGGCGCGCTCGGCAAAATTGAGGGAGATACAACCGTTCAAAGTATTTAAAATTTCACTTCGCGAATTGATATTATGACAGTCCGTTCGCCATTTTTTCACTGTTTATGTTGGTATCCCAGACCTAATACAAACCTAGATACGATTGTAGCCGACTTCGTGGGATAAATGATAAGGCGCTTAATTATGAAAAACAGAATTAATAGTACGCCAGAATCACAAACCATGTTACACAAACCTAGCGTAGCCGCTGAACTACTTGAAAACTGGGATGTTTTTCTTGCCTTGACGAGAGTAAGCGTTATAAAGGGGCACTTTCTTTTGAATCACAAACCACGTTACACAAACCTAGTGTAGCCGCTGAACTACTTGAAAACTGGGATGTTTTTCTTGCCTTGTTGCGAGTAGGCGTTATAAAGGGGCACTTTCTTTAGGACAATTACGAGTGCTACCATCTTTAAGGTAGTTTTTAGTTTACAGATTTATACGTCTTTTAAAATGGCGGGCGGACTGACAGTATCGGTTCACGAAGTGAAATTTTATTTATACCTACTTTGAACGGCTGTATCTCCCTCAATTTTGCCGAGCGCACCTTAATTTTTGTTTTATTCAGCTTCTCTACACTTTTCTCATCTAGAAAGTGCCTTTTTATTTAATTTCCAGACATTGGCAGGATCTACATTCCTCCCTCTACCTAGTACAATTTGTTTTAATTTTTTAAGGTGTGTTTTGAGTGTGGACTCGATAGGGAAATATTTACCGAAATTGTTTTCCTCTGGACCTTCTGAGTTGAGTTAATGTTAAAAAAAAAGAAACTGCCAACCGAGAAAAGCAACTTTAGAGGAGAGGCAGGGCCTGCAATGGACAGACAGGACCCTAGGAGGCGCCTTGTGGAAGCAATTGGTGCCCGATCTGTATAGGACGAGAAGAAGATGATATGAGAGAAATTAGAACTTCAACACAGAATTGGATGATAGAAGAATGCATTTATGTTATTAGAAGAGCTGAATTTTCGATTTGTAGATTTCATAATACGTTCACAAGAATTTTGCCGCCAGTGTGAAGGGTAGTTAAACTAAACTATGTTATTATGGTAATGCGGGAAGTTATTTTAAATTTATTGTTAATAAATTTATCTGTTTTTGTTTACAGAAAAGTTAGCCGAAGCCACCAGGAAATTCGCAAACCTCCAGAGTGAAATGAAAATATCCTCCGAGGGTCACAAGCAAAGATCTGATGGCAAAAAGCAAGTCCTACCCAACAGGAAGGTCCAAGAACTGAAGTTGGCCTTCAGTGAGTTTTACCTCAGCCTTATTCTGCTGCAGAATTACCAGAACTTAAATCATACCGGATTCAGGAAGATCCTCAAGAAACACGATAAGGTAGGTAATTAATACTTAAATAAAACAGAGTATAAAGTTGGTATTTTAAAATTATTGTGTTGTATGGCGTAAGTGTGTAGGATAAGTGCACGCTCTGCACAAAGTCATTGAATCGAATTTGCGAGATGTAAGTAACTCGAACACACGCAGAGATTACATCATTCGCCGGCCGTTTAAAACCGGGCGTTCAGAAGGTCCAAGTTGCATGGTGCGCGCACGCTAATTTACCAGCCGTCTCGTACTTACTACACTGTGGCGGTGGAGATAAACAGCGGTGACTCAGTGAAAATGTAGTCAGCTGTGGTGCGGGAACCTTGAGAGGTGAATGGACATCGAAGGCTTTAAAAATAGAAGGCAAATTGACTGATCTAATTTTGCACACATCCTGTAGAAAAGGATCTTAAGTCAAAATTTTCTGTTTTATAAAATTTTATGTTTATCTCTGAATAATAAAGTGATAGGAAGGGTATTCTTAATTAGATTAAAAAAAACATACACTATGCTATAAAAAAAACAGAGTGTGCAATTCACAAGCGGTAGAAGTGAAACCATCAGAAAACTAAAGTAGACAAGAGTGGAAAGGCTACGAAGCACCGCACAAAGAGGAGACCGATTATACTATCTCATTCTCATGCAGGCTTAATGCTATAGATTTTTTCATTTATTTTTTTTATTTTTTTTTATTAGTTTTTATACAGGGTGTCCGGGGGTAAAGTGCATTAACTTCGGGAGGTGATTCCACATTACGGTAGGAATAAAAAACATAAATAACTTTTTCTGAAATTTCAACTTTTTTTTTCCCATACAAAAAGAGATACCTACTAAAAATCCTTAGTGTAAGGTAGCACTTACCCGAGTTAGCTTGCCGGGCGCATTTGTTGCTTGGTGTGATTTGGACAGGATCCATGGAAACCGTTTGTAAACATAACAAGACCGAGAATTTGACGTTTATACAGATCGTATGTTTTAAACCAAACGTAAAAAGATAACTGCACTTAAATAACAATTGAAGACACGCTTTTAACGATTAAATTGTTATTGAAAACTTAACTAATGTCATCGCTTTTAACTAGTTTAACAAATTTTCAAAATGACCACCTTCAGCTTGTAAGCAAGCATGTAAATGTAAAGTAATATTATTATCAATTCGTCCGTTACGGCGTATTTTAGTAATGGATGTCTGCCCGTTCTTTGTTGGTAAAGTAAGGCATTTACCTAATAATTCAATGACAAAATTACGCGGTATTGGCACAATAATTCAATGATAAAATTACGCACAAATAAACACCATTTTTACAGCTAGGCAGGTTAGGCACGTCTACAACTAAGTAAACAAAAGTAAGTCTGAATAAAACACGCACTGAATGAAGTTGTTCCTTTAAGTCAGTCTTAATAAATACACACTAGGTAAAGACACATTAAATCAACAAGTTTTGACTAACAACAATAAAGTTTTTAAAGTGAAACACTACTACGTGAATAAAATTGTTACATTCGAATTCAACACTGACACTGAGCGCTTGGAGCGGGGATTCGGCATTCGGCAACAGTGTAAAATAATAAAGCCACCCGCACACGCCGGTCTAATTTTATCTTTTTACCAGAAAACTACCCCTAAACGTTGGAATTTCGAAAAAAGTTATTTATCTTTTTTACTTGTACTTTCATGTAGGATCACCTCCCGAAGTTAATGCACTTTACCCCCGGACACCCTGTATACATATACATGTAATGTAATCATGAGTAATTACATTTTCAGGTTACAAACGGATTAAACTCAATCATTAAATACTAACATGCAACATTGATTAGAAACAGTATAAACATATATATGTATATAATATATAACCTTTACGAGAGTGTAACTACTTGTGTGTAAAGGGAAAAGAATTTTTTTTTTTTTTTTTTAAATTAAAAAAATTAAAATTAAAAATTATAACACATACATTATATTTACGTACTTACATAAATCGAATGTGTAAAAAAAATAAAATAATATTAAAAAAAAAAAAATAATGTAAAATAAATTTTTGAATAAGTATTGTTAATTAAAGGTTAATGCGGTTCTAAGTGGCTAAATTATTTAAGATATTATTGTTTAATTTATTTTTGAATTTATTGTAGTCAGGTTCTAATCTCAGCTCTATTGCTAGTTGATTAAACCACACCACTCCATTGTACGTGTAGTAGTGTTGTGCAAAACTGGTATGCATTAATGGCGTACACAAGCGACCCACTGTGTTTTGCCTATTGCTCTCAACGCGGACCTTGGCGTGGTGCGACTTCTTAGAATAGTCTTTGTGTATTTGAAGCAGTGTATTTTTTATATATGTATTTTTTAGAGGTGGGACTTGAAAGTCTTGAAAAAGTTGAGAGGTTGAATAATCTGATGGTTTCTTAGTAATAATTTTGATTATTAATCTTTGAGTAATTTCCAACGGTAAAATTGAGGTTTTGTAAGCTCCTCCCCATGCAACAATACCGTATTGTATTATCGAATGGGCTAGAGCATAGTATATATTTTTAAGAATTTTTAAGTTAAGTATATTTCTTAAATTAATAAATATGTATATAAGTTTTCTTAATCTATTTATAGTATTGGTAATTTGAGTCTTCCACTTAAGGTTACTATCTATTATTACACCCAAATATTTTATTTCTTTTTTATTTGCTATGAATAGACAGTCATTATTTTGGCATATTAATATTTTAGTGGTGCATTTTTAATATTTAAGGCGATAGGAGGAGATTTTTTGTTATTTATACTAAAAGGTATATATATATAATAGGTTTTTTCAATGTTTAATGTTAATAAATTTTCGTCAAACCATTCTTTCAAGATATTAATATCATGATTAGCAGTTGTTTCAAGTTCATTTTATGAATTTGCTTGGAATATAATTGCAGTATCATCTGCATATGAAACAAGTTTTCCTGTTATTGGTAATTCAAAGATATTATTAACATACAAGATGAATAGAAGAGGGCCCAAAATCGTGCCTTGTGGTATTCCAAAGTCGCTTGTACTCGGTTCACTAAGATGTATGTGTTTGTCTCTTTTTAGTATCACTATTTTTCATTTCATCGAGTTTCAAATCACAATGGTGCTAAAGAAGTTTTCACTTCAATAATAAAAGTGCTTCTTCAAAAGGTGCATAACATCTCTTGGTTAATGATCACGTTTTATTTAACAACAGCAAGCCTAAACCATTACATATAGAAAGAAAGAGTCTTAGATTAAATTTACTTACGACAACAAATCAATAACTGAATTAATGACCCTAAAACTAATTAATAAAGCAAGGAAAATTATTTATTCCCCGCTTCTGTGTGTTCACAAGGCCTAAACAATATAACACATTTAAATAAGTCAACAGCAGTCACGTCATTATGAAATAATAGGCCACTTGCATGGATTTCATAATAACTTGGAAAAAATCGTGTGGATTGATTTTTTTTTACTAAGATTACGAAAATGTTACTAAATTTTTTTAGAAATTTATAGTTTTTTTTTTTTAAATAAATAAATCCATTTTTTGGGCTCGTGACGTCACTACTTGAAAATGTTCCGTCTCCGAAATATTCAATTAATTTTGTAAAATTCCACACTAATTTTTTTTTGTTTTATGGCAACACATTGATTTCCGGTGTTTTTTTTTTTTAATTTGACACTTAAAATTCACTAGATTTATTGTATGTTACCTTGCGAACTTATGCTTGGTTCGATGTTTTGACAGATAAAGTGAACATCGCACAGATGCTTTCCGCAGCGGCTGACTTAGGAGCATAATGGTAGTAGTGCTGATTTTAACAAAATCAAATTCTATTATCGCTTCAGATTTTTCAGACAGGAAAAACTTAACCCTTTCACACACTTTTCCACAAATGATCATCTAGTTAATCCACGCTATGCAATTGCACTATATAAGTATAATAAATACAAAATAATACAAGAACAACATGTCAAAGAGACCAAATGGAAAAATAATTCACCGACTCATTTTTCATATCAGAGGGTTCATCTCGGTGGAACTCCTAATTGGGCCTATGAATCCTACTGATCCCTCAATATAAATATTTCAAAAATCTTTTGTAATCCTACATGTATTTAAAATGACTGATTTTTAAATTTTTCTATATAGATTCTTTGACAATGCCTAAATTTTGAATGAGAGAGCTAGGTATAATGCCAGTAGCCGAAATAACAAATGGTAATATTTTTATAATCTGAGAATGCCAAATTCTTTTAATCTCATTTCGTAAATCTGTATATTTTCTTATTTTTTCAGAAACAGATTTATTTTATTATTATAATTTACAAGTACAAGTTTATTACATTGGATTTTGTCGTATGTGGATCAAGGAAACAAATATTTATGAGATGTAATATTTTTGGTGTGCCTCGTTATTCTCCTGTACCATTCACGTGGAATACGTCGATTTAAAAAAAAATGATCTATGTAATTTTTATTTTTCGCACCGATAAAATTATGTCCCGTCTTTCCGGTTCATAAAAAAATCACCAGGGTTTTAAAAATACGATTAAAAAAAAAAAAAAATGTCTTAGAATATTTGCCTAAACCGGATTTTTTTTTAAAATGTGATGCAAGTGGCCTATTAAGAACACATTAACATATAATGTGGGGAAAACAGACTTCAAAGTACCCCATAAAACAGAGTATCTATTGCCACAATTATTTTCTTAGTAAATCAATTTAACTGGTAATAAATCATTTTAGGCACTTTAAAAATTGAAATTGGGTGTGGGTAAATATAATCTTATGAATATCAAATCTCACCAAAGTTTAAAAATGGCTTTTTAGGCCGAAACAGCTGTCACAATAATAAAAAAAAAACTAAAATACTCGCAGAACTTAATAATAACATTATTAAATTTGAATTAAAATATTTTTTTATTCTATTCATAATGATATTGTTAATGACACATTATTCATATTAAATTATTATGATTGATTTCAACACTTCACATAAATATGTACCAACGACCTAGATCTATTTAAAAAAGGTATGTGACTGCAAAATATAACCAATACGTTATAAGTAAGATATAACCAATCTAAAAATTTATTCCTGATTTAACTAAGGGAACGTACCCATACTACGCGACCAACTTTTTGCAATTTTTAACCCCCCCCCCCCCCCGGTGACCAAAATCCTAAGCAACCCACCGCTCATTTGTATGGAGCGTGACATTTTGAAGACCCCCCCCCCCCCCCTAAACGTGTCACGTAGTATGGGTACGTTCCCTAACTAACCATCACGCTGTTTCACCGCAGGGTAGGACCGCCAATCAACTCGTTCTTGGCATACACTCCTTGCCTCATTCACATTCATACATCGTCTCATACATACTCTTCTATTATTCTGACATTTTTATTTTTACGTACACACTTTGTTATCTATTATTCGCTTGTATGTTATGTAATACGAACCTATATTATATTAATTCCTTCAACGTTATGGACATAAAACAGCTCTACTCAAGATCCATATTACTTAATTTACACAAAAACAACAAAACACCATACAAAGCTACACAAACAATACACAATACCCGAGCCAAAAACAACAAACTTCTCCAAACTCCTTTTTTCAAAACCACCTTCGGGCAAAGACACTCTAAATACATAGCTTGCTAACTATACAATACACTACCAACTACGATCAGACAAAGTGACTCCTTTACAAAATTCAAACAAGATATTAAAAAATGGATTATAAGTATTGGACGCCACACTATCACAAATATCTGTAAAATAAATCACACATAGACAGAAATAACTATTCACATACAACCTAACCCATATAAAATAAATTAAAATAATGGAATCCTGTCAAATTTAACCTATAAATAGATTAGGCAGAATTTATTTCATTACTCCATCTCCAACATTTATAAAATAACTCTCTTTAAAAGATTTACCACCCGTCCAATCACCCTTCTGTTTTAATTCTATTCATAATATGTATTTTACCTGAAATATCCTTGTAACTACTATATTCATTTATATACCTGTACGCCTGTCTCGACACAGGTATACCCTAGTGAGGCAGGCATACAAATAAAACCATTGTAAATATATTTTATTATAGATAAATAAATAAATAATAAAAAAATAAAAAATATTTTTATTTTTTTTGCTATCTGCAATTGAAAATAGGTTACTGTTTTTTTCTTCTCTTTTTTTACATAATATAAAATACACACTTATTTTGTACCTGTAAACAATGTGTTATGTTCATTTTTTTAAATCTTAACCTTAAAACCTTTTTTTGTTCTCTATTTAGCTTGCACAAAATCATATAAAAGTTCACCGAGGCGTTGACAATTATTAAATATAAAATTTTAATTATTGTCATTCAATATGAATTGTGATTAGGGTTGCCAGATGGCCGGGAATTCCGGGAAAGTCCCGGAATTTTGCGTGTGGTCCCGTGTCCAGTAATTATACCTTACTGTCCTGAAATTCATGAATACTAGTTTTTTTCCTAAAAAATTACGGCACCACGGGGTGATGCAACAAGAAAATATTGCCGCGGTCTGTAGGTATGTGTCGTCGGTCATGTCACACACACAACTCACAGAGCCTGTGTGAGAGTGAGTGCGTGAGGTGCGAGGGGAGGTAAGCGCCCCGCCGCGCTTCACCCTTCATTGTGTTTTGTTTTGATTCGGAGTGGACGTACATTGTTCATCGATATGAACTCATCGTCATTACCTCCAACGAGCAAAAAGAGATTCATGGGTTTTAATGACAATTGGGCGAATGATCCTGATTGTAAATACTGGATTGGAAACTATAGGGCGCTGGACTCCAATCGTCACTTCGGTTTCGGGAGATGGTTTATAAATAACAACTAAGAGATCTTTTGGGTAATGATAAAATATTTATTTTCAGATGGTTTTTATACTAAATTCTTCGCACACCTGTTTGAAGAAAAAACGTAAACATGAATGTGATTGTTTTCATCTCTGCAGGTAGCCGGGTGCACCTGTTGTTTACCTTGATGATCCCAGGTGGTCGAAGCAGGTGTCCAGGATCAATATTAGTTGCTAAGAGCTTTTGTTTTGAATAATAAACTGGTTCGGACACGTGCAGTGTTTTCTTGCATGAGTCGACCTGATTTCTCCAGGTGGCCGGGTGCACCTGTTGTTTACGTCTTAAAATGCAGAATTTTTCATCAATAATTGCTAAGTGCTTGGTTTTGAATAACAAGATCTGGTAGGTGCTTCAAGAATCGTCCATTACAAAAGTTCTACCAGATATGTAACTACTCAGCCAGCTTAACTCTGATTCCCAGAGCATGAAGTTTTCACCTTGCTCGAAACAGAGTATGTTTGGACAGAAAGTTTTTCTTGGTCACTGCAGCGCATTGGTAGCATGCGCTGGAGTGACCAAAAAAAACTGGCATCCGGTATGTCCATGTCTTTGTCCACGCAGTGCAGAACTGCGAGGAGTGTAGGATCCTTGTCGACAATGAAAATTTGAACAGGGGTCACGACTCAAGAAGACTAAGAATATTCTCCTTACACTCCTTTCTTCGTTAATCCGCTATGCATGTCCAAACCATCCTACCGTTAATAGAAAATAGTTTTCTCATGACACCAAGCTAGCAATCATTGTAATCAATGATATTGTTAAATCTACCAATGTTTGCACTAGATTCAGATAGAGAAAACCACTTGCTAATAGTGTCTTCTTATCTAATCTAAGTAGTGCAAACATTAAGTGTAATGTGAGATATTTCTCTTGTGTGTTCAATGAAATGATAATATTACGTTTTGTTTTCATAGATTATCCGAAGCTATTTAAGATGCACACATTTCAAATAAGGTCTTCTGTATAATACAACTTTGTAAAAGATTATTGAAATGCATCTACGTACAATCTTTTAGGTCAAAAATTGTTTTATATTATACTAGCTGGTTCCCGGCATGCGTTGCAATGCCATATTCAAAGAAATATATTGTTTCTCCCTGAATCACCTTTCCCGTGCATCCCCGTTCCCCTTCTGCATCTCCTTCCTAGCTAGTCTTATAAATTATAGCCTATATGTTATTCTGATGAATGAGCTATATTATTGTAAAGATTCATTAAAATCCATTCAGTAGTTTTTGCGTGAAAGAGTAACAAACACAAGTACATCCATAAAAACTTTTGCGTTTGATTACTACTGTTATTATTATTATTCACTAAAGAGACAAACTGACAGAAGTGTGCTGTGAGCGTGTCAGTGTGCCCGAAGTAACATCATTTTTTCATTACTTCATGATGAAATTCGTCAAATATTTTGAAATATCGAAATTTTCTCTTGAACAGATAATCAAAATCTTTGGCCTGTGGGGCCTAAAAGTCAAAAGGTCTTTTGTAAATTGAAGATTTTTTTATATATTTTTTGGCATAGATCTCACTTCTGGGGTTAATGTGTTCAGTGTTATTATTGGAATAATAGTTACCACCCGCATGAGAATACAATCACTTTTTTTAAATTAAAATCTTTTCTTTTGTTGAGCAATCGAAACATATGGAGCACGTATAATATGGCTTCTTGTCTTATCTTTAATGGTTAACGGACATTTCAATGCTCCGAAGCTCACGATGAAGATAACTAATACCAGGGATTTTACTGTGGATGGGTTGACATAGAAATTCCAGATTAAAAAATTGTGTGAATTTCTTATTGCCAGTCATTTGTTGGAAAGTTTTTATTGCCGATTTGTTTCCAGTTATCAAAAAATTTCTTTCGAAATATTGTTTCTAATTGTTTCGTAGGGTCTTGCATCCAAAACCTTGATTGAATTACATTTTTTGAAGTGAAAACTTCTTTAACACCGTTGTGATTTGAAACTCGGTGAAACGAAAAAGCAACACTAAAAGAGACAAACACATACATCTATAGGATTTAGCTTGCTAGAGAATGAGAGCATCTCAGATGACATAGGCCCTGAGGGAAATTATTTTCCTAAATTTTAACTTTCATTAAAAGGAGCATTTATGGTCTCAACCACATTCTAATCCAAAAACCACAAACACCAATCCACATGTGGTCAAAATTACATTCGGAAGTCAGTAGCTGTGCAAATGTGATGCTCAAATGCCTTCTTCAGATAATAATCTGATTCTACACATAATATTATAATAGAAGTATGTCCACTTACCAGTTTTCTAGAAGCACTTCTACGCTGAATTAAGTTTCTCCCGAAGCCTTCTACTGGCTGAATTAATTAGAGACACACACTCCTTGCTTCATTCAAATTCTTACATACTCTTCTGTTATTCTCTTGAAATGATCTGATTTAAGTATTTGATTCACTTTATCACGTCTTCCTAGGGCGTCCCTGACTTCATCTACCGTTTACTTCTGCGACTATATTCTCCTCAAACTCATTATTGTTGTACTTAATTTCCTAAGCATCCATTTATAACCTTTATCAATTTTCCTCCACTCTAAGGCCGGTTGCAGTGCACGACCGACGACAGAGGGTGCGTACGGTCGGTCCTGACGATCGCATACCACCGACCGACCGTCGGTGCGTACCGTCAGTTCACGCTTGACCAACAAGCTGACCGGACATCGTACGCGAAATGGACGCGTTTACGAATAGTTTAATTGCTGCTTATTATCTTCGTAGACGTATTAGGAACGTATATCACGTACACCCGATCGTCGCCCAAAGAGCATTTCGAGGGGAATTCACTCGTCGGTCGACCGACGGTCCGCATGCGCACATGCTCGACCGACGATTCTCGTACGCACTGCGTAGCGATATACGCATGCGTACGGTCGGTCCTGCACTGAACGATTTATGAATTTGCATGCAAATGACAAGCGCGACCGACGTACGCACCGACCGTCGGTCGTGCACTGCAACCGGCCTTAGAAGAAGACAAAGGACAATATATTTATATGATATTTTTTTCCAGTTATTAAACGTGTCAGTTGGCGCAAAATGGCGTACCGAAAACGTAGAGCAATCCCACTTCTACATCAACAAGGACATCGACCGGCTTATCAACGACACAGAGGCGGCGGTGACCAGCGAGCTGGAGGGTGGAGACCGCCAGCGCGCAATGAAACGGCTTCGCGTACCTCCGCTGGGCGAACAACAGAGTCCATGGACCACGTTCAAAGTGGGACTCTTTTCTGGGTCATTCATCGTACTAGTTATTTCTGTGATCCTTTCAGGTAACTTATATTAAATATTCTTCTTTTTCATAAGCCTTTAGACATCTAGAAAACTAGTCTCCTTCAACGGAAGCAATCTTCCGAATAGGTCCTCCATTGATATGCTTGGTGTAACTATAAATGACCAGTCACCAGTAACCTGGCCTCCATCGAAGCCAGAGTTAAATTATCCTCCCAAAAACTGTGCGTACTGTACAGGGCCCGCAGTTATTTTAATAGTACACAACTGCTAACCCTGTACGAATTGCAAGTGCGCCCTATGGTTGAATTTGGCAGTCACCTAAGTTCCAAAACACTTGAAAAAAACCCTCGACTCTGTGCAGAAACGGGCGGTCCGTTTGATAGATTCTCCCATCTTAACAAACGGATTGCAATCTTTAGATGCTATGAGGAACTAGCATCATTGGTCCCCTCAACACCGGTACATAGTCGGGAAACACGCCAAACGCGCATCCAATATATGTACACGGTTGACATTTGTCGCATGAGGACGGGACTTTTCTTTGACTCGTTCTTGAGTTCAACAGCTCGGCTGTGAAACGATTTGCTGACTCCTGTGTTTCCTCCTTCCTACAACATGGGTCTCTTTTAGAGACTCTCTCATTGACCACATGGTGGTCGAAAAATCCACAAATTAATTCCATAATATTAGGTCCTTACATATGAAATTGGCGTTTTGTATGGGAGGAACATAAAGTCGGTTTTTTTTTAAATACAATATATTTATTTAATCAAAGTATGTACCATTGCTATCTATGCACTTTTGCCATCTCATAGGTGGTTCATCGATCCCTTTACTAAAAAAACCATTCGGACTGGAATCAATAAAATCTTTGAAGGCGGTTTGGACTGCCCCATCTGAGTTGAATTTTTTCCCTTCCAAGAACTTATCCAAATTTCGAAAAAAATGGTAATCTGTTGGGGCAAGGTCCGGAGAGTACGGTGGATGTCTTAGACATTCTAATTGAAGCTCCTCTAATTTGGTAGTCGTCTGTTGTGCAGTGTGTGGTCTAGCGTTCTAACGCACGTTTGTTGATTTGCTTCAATTCGTGAGGTTTGCTCAATTTGTGAGGTACCCACCTTTCAAGCTTTTTCACTTTCCCAATTTGCTTCAAGTGGATTAAAACAGTTTTATCACTAACACCGCAGCCTGCAGCTAACTCAGACGTGGTTTGCGATGGATCCGCTTCCACAATCAAGATGCCTTCAATATCAACTTTGGTCTCCGGCCGTCCACGGGGCTTGTTCTGCAGGTCAAAATTTCCAGAACGAAAACGTTGGAACCAAAAACGCACTGTGTTTTCTTTTGCGGCACCTTCGCCATACACATCATAAGTCCTTCGAGCCGTTTCTGCAGCACTGGTGCCACGGTGGAACTCGTACTCGTAAATTACGCGATATTTCAAGTTTTCCATTTTGTAAACTAAGTGACACAAAGAAAAAAAACAATTGAGCAAAAAACAAATGAATTATAATTTTCGAAACACAAATACATGAGTAAATAGCTGTATAAATTTTAATTTGGAATTCCTAACCAAAGAGAAGATATTTGAGATCAAAGTTGCCAGTACGGCAAAACGCCAATTTCATATGTAAGGACCTAATATTTATGCAATGAATAAAAGAAAAATTAAAAAAAAAAAAATTTCACTCCTTCCTCTCCTCAAAAAGATCCTCCACACAGCAATAAAATATAAAACATTCTTGTTGTGTATCGGCGATCTAGCATCCATGTTCAATTATTGTATTTTTATGTGATTACCGCACAACAGCTCCAATTGCCCGGTGCCAACAGGACATCTCGTAAAGTTGATGGAAGAAGTGCGGAGCACTGTTCAGACCTAGTCACTAAACGTGACTGAAGCCATTTTAAGCAACGTCTTTGCATTCTGAAGTAGCTCTTTTACCAAGTGATACTGAGAGAGTGTCTACCAATCTGAATGTATCTAGTATTACTGATTCTTGAAATTTCTCAATCATTTAAAGCAGGCAGTTCTTTTTAGGTCATCAGCCCGTATCATCTGTCATGGAAATGAACAACTCAGCCGTACTGCACTAGTACCAGTTGTGTAGGCTTTCAAACCATAAAGTTCTGCGTCTTCCGTTATTTAGTCTTTATTCATAACGTGCCTCTCTTTCCAGGACTCTTCCACAGCTCCACCGAAGAAGTCATCATGGCCCTGCGTCTCTACCGCGGCCCCTTCCTTATGATCGTGTTTCTCTTCCTTATCGGGGTCAACGTCTACGGCTGGCGCTCCTCCGGAGTGAACCACGTCCTGATCTTTGAGCTGGACCCTAGGAACCACCTGTCGGAGCAGCATCTGATGGAGATGGCAGCTGTCTTCGGAGTGGTCTGGGCCCTCAGCCTGCTGAGCTTCTTCTACAGCTCCAGTTTGAGTGTCCCTCCGCTAGTCAATCCGCTTGTGCTCACTGGGATGATGTTTGTGTTTATTTTGAACCCCTTGAGGATATTTAAACACGAAGCGCGCTTCTGGTTCTTGAAGATAATTGTAAGTACATTAATTCTCTCATACTGTGATTTGTTTCAAAGATGTCTCTGGCCCAGTTGTTTTGCAGAAATTCAAATTGACCCGCATGAGTTGTTCCGAAAACCGAACAAATAAACTTGACGGGTTAAAGTAACTTGGAAAGTAACCAATATAACCAACTCCCTAAAATACCCTGCTGCTAATGGCGTTATGTACCAGGTTTTTTAATTGCCGATACAAAGTCTGTTCAAATTAATTGATCAAAATAATTAATTCATTGCTAAAATTATCCCATAATCTCTGAAGTATTCAACTTCAACAAGTTCAATAATTATTCAACACTAGCTGACCCGGCCACGCGTTGCTGTGGCTAACAAAACACAACACCATATACTGGATGGTTATCCAACCTTTATAACCACCGCTGTCTTTGAGTTTATCGCGAAGAGACAGACAGACGCTGCGGAGGACTTTAATTTATAATATGTAGAGATGGTGCGAAAGATTATAATAATGTGCATGAAATGCTTGAGGTAACTAACGCATTTAAGTTAATAAGGATTAATACTGTATCCTTCTAAATAACTTTCAAATTACCGCAATGTACGTGACCATTTTTTTTTGAAGATAGAATGGGTATAGCTATCCGTAAAAGACAGATATATGCCATCGCGGACTTTTTTGTAGATATATAAAAGAGGAATATCCCACCATGCATTGTTTTGTTATATCTCAAAGGGATTAGGCAGTGTTTTCGATGAAAGCTCCCAGGCGGCTTGACTTTTTTTGACACTTCTAACAATTATCGTTATGTTTCAATCAATTTACACAAATCCTTGACAAATTACATACCTAAACCTAACTCACGAAACACTCTATTGGTGAAAACCGCATGAAAATTCGTTCAGTACTTTTTGAGTTTATCGCGACAGACAGACCACGCGGAGGACTTTAATTTATAATATGTAGTAGTACCGTATTAAAATATAACTAGCCGTTGGAAACAATAGTTATATTGGATAAGTTTTAAGATTTTCACGGCCAGAAGCATTTTCGTTATATGTTTTTGGGGTGTTGTGCCGTGTTGCGCTACCTCCTTCTTTAGCCAACGTTTCGGACATCGTTGCAGTGTCCATCATCAGGGCAGATCCGGCAGATCCGGTAGATCTGCCGGATCTGCCCTGATGATGGACACTGCAACGATGTCCGAAACGTTGGCTAAAGAAGGAGGTAGCGCAACACGGCACAACACCCCAAAAACATATAACGAAAATAGTTATATTGTTTCAACGTCCAACGCTGTTGATAATAATTAGCGCCAACAGTTGAAAAATAATACCTACATGCGAATATTATTCAACGCAGTCATCGATCCAACTGCCTAATAAATAAAAAGGGTTAAGAGTTTGTACTTCGTGATCAACATTACTTGATATTTTAAATGGTCTTTTGGTATTGTACGTACCTACTGGACGATTTTTTTTATTTTCCCATCCAATACGGCCGATACGCAGCGCCAGGGAATAATCAAATTTATTAACGACAAGCAAAAAATAACCTATTGATAATTATCAACGCCGGTCGCCTAACAGTTACGTTTTGTACCTTGTTTTCAACGGTGTTGGAATGATAAAATCAAAAGGGTCAAGAGATCACACTTTGTGAACGATATTATACCCAATTAGACATGGTCTTTTGGTAATGAACGTACCTACTGCACTTTTTTTTTTATTTTACCGTCCAATACGGCCGATCCGTAGTGCCAAGCAACAAGAGAATTTATCAGTGACAAGCAAAATATATCTTCAACGTTATAATATTTCAACAGGATAATATTTTCAACACCGAAACCAACGTCTTCCAACAGTTTCAACTTTCAATGTTATTATAGGATTATTATTACGTGTGTGGGGCGTGGGGCATAGAGATAATAATAATTAATAATACATCAATGATTCGGGGAACCACCCGTTAAAAGGGATTCCTTAATACGATTTTGATATATTTTTTGTTTGTTTTTTTGTTAGTATCGTGTCGATCTCCTATTATAGTTGTGTCAACGTCGACGTTATTTTCAACAATTGAAAATTGCCAACGATAACGATGTTGGCGTTGGATAGAATTATCGTCAACGCCCAGTACTAATATGTAGAGAAGTATTGAACAACCCTTGTTACAACATTGTGTTATTTCATTTCTAAATAATCGGGTTAATATTCTGTAATCAGTTTTCGCTTTCAATTTTGCTATGATTTTTTCAATTAACGGAATCTTTGTATTTGCTAATCTCTGTTTGTGCGTTAGTTTATTCAAAGATTAGCCGCAGACCGCAGAAGTTAACTAATAATCCTTATCTTGCGTACATGTAAGCTTTATTACTGTTTGAATTCTTTGTTGACAAACACAATATTTATCTAGTATTACATATGTACTTTGTTTCTAACATTTTTTTAAATACATCTGTTGTAATTTGGATTATCTTTTCTTGAATGAATGAAATGAATGAAAATTCTTGGAAGTGGACATTCGGATCGAGCTGAAACTCGGCAGGTAGACTCGTTGTCGATGACATTGCTTTCTATCAACTTTGATGGCACATGCACCCATTTTTCTGTGATTGGACAAGATTATATTTAAAAATTTAAAGCAGTTGATATGAGGCCCCTAGAAACAAAGACGGAAGTGTCCACTTTGTTAAATTGTTGGCAAACTAAAAAAATGTTTAATCAGTCCGTTATTCATCAATATAAAAGGAAAATTTATTATTATGTTAGTAAACCGGTTTAAGAATAATATTTCAAATCATTTATGTATCTGAATGCCCTAACATAGTTTCTTTAAAAATTGCATTTTTTTGATGGACACTTCCGTTTTTGTTTCAATCATTTGGACACTTGTTGTTTTGTTTCACAAACAGTTGGACACTGCTGGTTTTGATTTAAAAGACAATTTCGAAGATGTTGCAGTCAATGTAAGAAAACAATATTGAAAAGAAGATTTTTTTTATAAAAATTTTTATATGAAATGGAAATAATATGAACAGCTTAGTTCACTTAATGAATTTATCAAATTTAGAAATATTCATAAATTCCGAGAAATAGATTTTTTTTAAATAATGAAATTACATCCACTTGAAATAGAAAATAACAGAAAATTTAACTAAATTATAAAATAAAACAAAAATTAACTAAATCATTAATGAGCCTGACATGTTTTCTGCTGATCCTTGAATGAATCTATAACAAATAATTAAAAAAAATAATTTTCAGTTGTTATAAATTTGAAATATTATATCAAATAATTTATTTATGTATAGTTGTCAAAATACATGGCCTAGCTGACTCGATCCATATCCTTACAAAAAAAAATGTGAACAAATTCAGATAAATCTTCAAATGTCATATTTAGACATTTGCCTACAACATAACGGCGATTTACCTTTTTTCTTGGTAATGTTTGCCTTCCATTTGTGTGGTTGTTTGACACGTTTCCTCGCTGATTCCGGTGGCAAAATATCGGAAAAGCTTCCATTCTTGGAATATGTAACGTCCACTAATGGTTATTGCAACCCAAAAAATAACTTATCAGTGTACGATTCATTGACGCTTCAGCAGGAGTTTGTATGATTTAAAGTACGGCGGCCATTATGAATAGAGCATCCTGATGGGCTATTTGAAAAACTGCCGCTTTTGTTTGGGAAGGAGGTGGACACTGCCGTATTTGTTACAACAACAATACTTTAAAGCCAAAATACTATGGTTTAATGAGGTTTATGTTACAAACAGATTTATTATGGAGAAAGAATGAACTTTTCTCTACGAAACTGCATATTCAACTCATTTTTGATGTGTGGTGGACACTTCCGTCTTTGTTTCTAGGGGCCTCATATGATTTATTAATTTATTTATTGTTATTAAGTTTATTTTATAGAACTCCATTTTAATTTTTTATTTATTTTATATATTTAATAATATTATTATTCAATGTATAAAAACAGTTTATTATAAACAAGTTCTGCTTCTCGTAATTATTATTATGCGTTACAGCTGTTTCGCCCTCTGAAGGCATTATCAAACTGTGGTTGTTACCACCTACAGACGATGTATTTATGTCATTTCTAGACAGGTACTTATGATGACAAAATGAATAGCTTTTTATTTTTATTACCTGTGCCCCTAAACTTCTAAGTAAAATGACTGAAATATTAATGGTTAAGTTTCCCAATTACTGGATTGTTTAAATTTGACTGAAGGTCGTTAATTATTCCATAAAATAAACCCGTGATGATTCATCAGGATTTACCTTATAATACAATTGATATTTGAAATGGTCATCATTAAGCTCTTGAATAACCCACGATGACTCATGTATTTACTTCATAGCACATTTAGGTATTTGGACTAGGTTTAAATATATCTAAAAGTTGATATGAATTTATGATGGCACTTACATTTTGCTAAAATTGGATGAAATGATGGCGCAAGTAGGGCGTGCTGTTCGATACGTTGGACCGTGGCGGCAAGTCGAAATTATTTTACTTCATAATAAAAATAGTTTTATTATAGTTAAAAACATTATTTTTTATGGGTTGATTTTTTACATGTTTTGAATGCCTTTGCAAATTAATTAAATACATACATACGAACCATTATTTATTTATTGATTCATTATTGTTTCTTTATGTAATAGGTATTATTTAAATTTCATATTTTTATTTTTGACCTCACTAGTACAAGCCTAAACATGTAGGGTAACCATGTGTTGAAATTTGCTTTTAAATAATATTTTACGCTATTAATTTAAAAAGGACAAGGAAAAAATGATGGAAATCCTCAGCTAACACAAATAATTTAAAGAACTAGGTGATTTAATTAATAATAATAATTAATACGACTTAATATAATTTTTGGAAGGTTATTAAATATAAGTGGAGCCTGATACAAATAATTTCTGTGGCCAATAAAAGATTTAGTTTGAATTGCCACAAAGTTCAGATCAGAGCCAAATATAGTAGTACGAATTTGCTGTGTTCTTTCTGCAATATTAATATTATTAAAAAATCTACAAAGCATTTTTGTAATATATAGCTATTTTTCATTTGTGGCAATACATTCCTCAATGATTTGAATATCTAAATTTTTTCTTTAAAATAATAATAATAATAATATTTGGATGATTTATATAGCGCCGTTTTTGTGAAAAATCTCCTCAAGGGCGCTGTACAAACTTATAATACATTTCTAAAATCTAAAAAACTACAAGCTAGACAAACAATTAAAAACAATTTATGGCTAAAAATTGCATACACCGGTTCATTGATCACCGATACGAAAATATATGTATAATATTTTGACCAATGAACGCGATGCTGCCTAAAATTTAATGACCGGCGTCGATGACGCTGGGTCAAAATGACCCGAGGAGATTTAAAACGGCCATATTTTTTTTCCCATCAACCGTTCGACTTGAGCGCTTGAGTAGTTGGAGATACAATCCCCTTCTACCTGCACCGCCGGCGTGCTCAGTGCGACGCCGCTTGCGGAAGGAGATACAGGAGATATATGTGGAAAACGGGTTAATATGACCAGTAGTTGTAATGAAATTCTACACTTATTTTTTCATAGTTGATTTCGCATGTGCTTTTTACTAAGATAATAAAAATTTGATTTATAAAATATACTGGTATTATCCTACTAATATTATAAAGGTGAAAGTTTGTATGGATGTATGTTTGTTACTCTTTCACACAAAATCTACTGAATGGACTTTAAAAATTCTTTCACTAATAGAAAGCTAGATTATTTGCGTGATCTATAGGCTATATATATTGGTAAGCTCTGGCGTTATGAATAATCTTTGGCGTTATGAAATTATTTATCATACGTTTTCTGTCGCTAATAAAATCGATTTATTGCAAACGTCAGAAACCAATTGTCTCCTTGGAAATGATGTTTATTTTGTTTATTACCACCTTTTTAAAATTATAACTCAATATCGATTTTATTTCATTCCAAATTTGCTTTAATTTATACTTACATCCAAAAATGCTGAAATGCGTGATGATAAAACTATTAAAATAATGTACTTTTTGTAATTATTTTTTGATTACAAGTATTTATCATTTTTCAATAATGTCTAAGTTAAATAAAAATGTAAAAAAAATCTGAAATATGTTAGTATGTAAGTGCGCAAATAAATACTCAAACGGACCAATTTTCGTACAGAAACACATGTACGTGTATATTTTTTAATGATTTTATTTAAATTAAAATTAAAATTCTAAAACATGCGATACCTAGATAATGAGATAATGTATTGATATATTTTACTGCATGATTATATGATTTGAAATGGGTTTGGGATAATATAAAATCTTTTTTGAAAATTTAACAAATCTGCCAACGACCTATGGTATAACCTTATTACACTAAAAACAAACATTTTTTCTCAAAATTTAAAACATGCGAATGCTAGATAAAAGAACAATCTTTCGAAATCCATTTATAATTTTTTTGGAAGAGTCAATACGTCTAAAATCTGATTTAAAAATGACATATTCCTGGTTTTCTCTGCTAATACCCTCTTAATGGGTGTTTCTTTGTCCTTTACACACTTAACTATTGGTGATTTCCACTCCCAACAGTTGCATTTATTAGTTTATAGTTGCCTGATTAGTTTGGGGCTTAGGCTTAGATTTTATCATAACTTAAATGCATAAAATGTTTTGTATTGACAATGGAGATATAGTGCATCGAATTTGATTTATTCATACATGGACCTAGTTTGCAAAATGTATTGTAATTTATTCATATCATTATCTTATATTTATGAGCGTTATTGAAGTGGAAAATCTGTTGGAAAATACTGGTTTTATTGAAAAATGAATGCTGTATCGTGTTATGAATAATTATGCTATCAAACAAATTGCATACATTTTCTGCAGTGTTTGTCATAACATTTGGTATGGGCGTGAGAAGGCTATTGAATAAAGAATTTCACGTAATGTTCACTTTACGAAGGCCAGAGTAATTTACTTCTAGGTTAATATGGAATTATGCTACGAAATCTATTTTTGTTGCAATTTTATTTCTATTAAAATGCAAATAAAATGGTACGATTTTAAATAATCTCGATGAAAGAAATATAGTATATACATAGAGACACTGATTCATCGCATTAACGATATATTCGCGAATTAAAGCGATAAATGGTGTTTTTAGCGATAAAAACGTTAAAACGCGAAATAGCAGCGATTTTTACAACAAAACTCAACAAATTGGTCAATGTATTTGAAGGTAGAAGGGTCAAAATATCCATACGCTCATTTGCTTTGGGAGGACTTGGTGTCCCTAAGCCTTTCTTTACAAAAATTGAGTGATGGTGTTTTCCCTGCCAAAACCTTAAAGGCTGTGCAGGAGGTAAAGAACCGGGTTGTCCTAACCCAAATAAAAACTCAAATAAGAGAGAGTTGTCAGAAGAGTTCTGTGAAACTGGCATCTCATATGCTGAACCGTCAAGAAAACAGCACTAATCAATTTCTTGAGCATGCAGGTAAAATGTTCAATACTGCAATTGTAGGTCAGAATGTCCAGCGATCAGACGCTATTCTTTTAGCAAGTAAAAGTAGGCTTGCTCCAACGTTTAAATCTGTTGATAACAGTAAATTCTTGGAAGGTAACAGGTATTTTCTAAGACAGCTTGTAGAGCAAGTGAGGGATGGGAGTCACTGAAGACATAATTCAGCTACTTTTAGCTGTAAAAATTGTTCACAGAGAATTTGCTGAGGCAGCTCTGATGACTGTGTGGGCCCCTGTGAATAGTGTTGACGCAGAAATATTTTTTAGTTGCTATAATCTTGTATTGACAGATTGAGAACGAACATGACACACTCTTCTGTAGAAACATGTGCTATGTTGAGTTTCAACCAATAATAAAATAAACATGTTTCAAGTGATTTTGCCAATTTAATTGTTTTTCCCCTCTTGCCGACTCCCATTCCTTGACGTTATCCTATTTAGCTATAAACGCTATGAAAACGCAAAATTAAAGCTATAAAAGCTATTTTTTCAATAATTAATGCTACATTTCTTAAAAATTAAAGCTATGAATCAGTGTCTCTATATATACACAATCAAGTTAATCATTTACTTGAGTGGGGTTATGTTAAGAGTCAGAATAATAGAAGAGTATTGTTAGAAAGGCTAACTATAGGAAAATTGTTTAGTAAAAACACAGTAAATCAGGCATCATTAGCAAAAACACAGTGTAAACCTCGTCTATAGGTATAGTGTTTTTGCTTATGAAACTCGGAATACTGTCTTATTGCTTTTTTTACATTAGCTCCACACAGGAGGCCCTGAGAAAAAGAAATCCCCTCAGGGCCTATGTCATCTTTGGGGATGCTGTGTGATGGGCCTTTTAAAGGAAAGGAAAAAGATTTGAGGAGTGGGTAGGAATTTGGAGGTCAGTGTGTCCAGGAGAGACATGTGTGTGAGTGAATCCATCCCTCCCACTGCAGTGTAAGGTGATGTTTCGATAGAGTTTGGCTGAAGAGATCAAAAGGCCTCCCTCAATCAGTCTCTCCCAATTCAGCCCCCACGCAGTATATGGGCAGACGCGTCTTCCCCCAAGGCCTAGACAAAACCCGGAAACCAGTGTTAAGTCACCTAACGTAGCGAACCACTTGGGGTGACCTGTAGCAAAGGTGTTGATTATCCAACAAACGGGAACCATTTATACTGTAAATACATTTTACAGTATAAATGGTTTCCGTTTGTTGGATAATCAAAAAGTGTTGTTTTTGTGGAAAAATGAAAACCAGTATGACGTTTTTAACACTGAAATAATTTTTATACTGCTAGTTTCTTTATTACAAGGAGTTCAGAATTTAATAGAGAACATTTTTCCTCGTATTTGTGATTTTTGTCAAAAAGCTGCCTTTTGCTTATAGGCTCGATGACACAGAGCGAGTTTACAAGCTACTATCTACTAAGTTTAAAAGCGGGTAAATCGGCGAGTGAGATTGTCATGACGACACACTAAACTGTCCACTCGCTCAGTAGCGTAGGAAACTGAGATCGCTGCTAGCGCCAGTAACAAGAATAACGACGCCTGCGTGAACTAATTCTGTGATGTTTGGCAGTCGAAATCAGCTGTTTATTGGCAGCCATCTTGAAAAACAAATAAACCAATCACGAGCAAGCGTGTAGCGAGTAAAGTTGACGACCTTTCAACTTTTTTCATAGATTGTCAACAATCTGCTAGTTAGCAAGTAACACGATGACACTGAGCGAGTTTACTAACAGATAGTGAATTTCCCAGATAGTAGCTTGTAAACTGGCTCTGTGTCATCGACACTTATGACGGTAGTATAGGTTTCTTAGATGTGTCCATATCTTTTTCTGATTTTTCTGTTTCCAGAATTTCGATTGAGTTTCGCTAATATTGTCTTCATTTAATTATATCTGGAATTTCAAAGCAAATCCTCTTTTGGTGGTCAGCTTTCTTCCATTCTTGTTCATTCAGTTTAATAAATCTTGGTACATATTGGCCTACGTCTTAATTATGTACTTCTGTTTCTTTTTCAGGGAAGAATGATAGCCGCTCCATTCTTCCAAGTGGCCTTTGCTGATTTCTGGATGGCGGATCAGCTCAACTCTCTCGTCACCGCTTTGTTGGACTTCCAGTTCATGACTTGCTTCTATATCACCAATGGCATAAATTGGGTGCCTGGTTGTAAGTTTACTTTAGAACTAACTAACTACCGCGTCTTTTCTCCGCAGGGGTAGGCATTGAGGATAGACTGCCACACTACTTTTTTTTTTTTTACATTGTGGATGCTTTGTGGAGGGTCTTTTTAGGAGAGGAAGTTCTGGGAAGGAAAAGGGTATTGGAGGTGGGTAGAAATCTGAGGGTCTGTGTGTCCAGATTTGACTTCATCCCTCCCAATGCGGTGCAAGGCGATGTTCCGAGAGAGTATGGCTGGACAAATCAAAGGGTCTCTTTCAACCATTCTCTCCCGATCCGGCCTGCCATGCAGCTGGTGGGCACACGCATCCGCCGCCGAGACCTGGACAAACCTCACCCCTTGAACCCGGGCACCCCTGCTAAGTCAACGTAGCGAACCACTCGGGGTGACCTACGGCAGAGGTGTTGGTTATCCAATACATGGTTCCCAGGGTGGCAGTACCCACACCAGCTTCCCAAATTGAACCTATTCAAAATATTTTAATCAATAATATTTAAATTATAATATATGAAATTAACCATATGATTTGAAATTTTCATGGCGAAAAGTATTAACGTGATAAATTTTTGGGTTATTATGCCTTGTTGCACTTCCTCCTTATTTAGCCAACGTTTCGGACAGCATTACAGTTTCACATCGGCACTGATGATGAACATACCAATCTAAATTTATCTAAATTTATTCACAGCCGGCGAGATCCTGGAATCGTCCTCCTGCATGGAGAAGTCTTTTTTCATCCGGCCGATCGTGAACTGCCTGCCGGCGTGGTTCCGCTTTGCACAGTGCGTGCGTCGGTACCGCGACACGAGAGACGCCTTCCCACATCTGCTGAACGCGGGAAAGTACTTCACCACATTTGTGGTGGTGCTGGCCACTACGCTCAAGAATTACAATGAAGGTGAGGATAAACTAAGTAAAAAGTTATGTTACCAGAATTTGGTTATTCACTGACATATTACTGAGATTTTTTTTACACTAGCTCCACACAATTTCCTTCACGGCCTTGTCATCTTTGAGGATGCTCGGTGGAGGGTTTTTTAGGAATAGGATGGAGAAGAAGTTTTTGGAAGTATGAGGGGTGGGTAGGAATCTGGGGGTCAATGTGTCTAGAAGTGATGGACGCATGAATCCATCCTTTCCACTATTGTGCAAGGCGATGGGTCGAGATAGTCCTAGTGGAGAAGTCAAAAGGTCTCTCCCAATCTGCCTCTTCCGATCCGGCCCGCCGCATGATAGGTGAGCAAACGCATCCGTAACACACTGCAACAAAAAACTTTGACCCAGGGACCCCTGCTAAATCATCAAACGCAACGAACCACTTGGGGTGACCTATGACATGGGTGTTCGTTATCCAATAAATGGTTCCCGGGGCGTGGTACTTGTACCGCCTCCCAAATTGAGATAAATACAGATGTTGTACCAAAAAAGGATAGGTACAGTAAAAGAGAAATGGTTAATAATATACGGCATAGTCTCTGTAATCCGAACCTCCAGTAATCCCAACCATCGTGTGACTTAGGAAAGCAAAAACGTTAACCACTGAAGAAAAAAGTGTAATTTTAAAGATCTTTAAGTGGAGAGAGTTGTATGAAGTTAGTGAGGGAATATAAACATACGATTTGAAACACAAAAAGGATGAAATTTTCGAAAATGTAGCATTTACCTAAAAATCTGTATAATATAGTTTCATAATGACAGTCCTTTTTTTCATCCAAAATTCATAAAAAATACTCGTATGGAATCTGGGTGAAAAAAAAATCATAGTGAAAAATGCCAGTTATAAGTTGGACATTTGTAAATGTGACATGTTTCATACGCCATTACAGGAACCTACACAAGCTACTATGACAGTCCATACTTCTACATGTGGATTCTGTCCCAGTTTATATCTTCCATGTACGCCTATCTTTGGGACCTGAAGATGGACTGGGGTCTGTTTGATGGCAATTCCGAGAACAAGATACTGCGGGAGGAGATTGTCTACAGTTCTAATGTAAGTTTAAATCATACTCTTTTATTAAGTGCCCTTGAATTAATATTTAACAAAAGTAGACGAGCATTTAGGCACACTATCATCTACTGCTAAGTACCGTCTATTTCCATTATGTTATACCAAGCAAACAAAATGATTTTCTATAACTACAAAATGTCTTACACCTCTCTTCAGCACATTGTTATTTTCAGAGATTTGGGAATCACATTTGATACGCACCTAACATTTCACGTTCACATAGAAACGATATGCAGCAAAGCTTAAAGATTGCTTGGGTTTGTGCTAAGCAACTCCAGACATTTTTGCAACTCGGCATTTTGGAAAGCGGCTCAGTAATATGGGGACCAGTGGATTTAACTTACTCTCAAATGATAGAGAAAGTACAAAAGAAGTTTATGAGATTATTATATCTTAGAGACTTCAGATATATTATCTCTGGTTATATCCATCAGCCTTTTTTCCGGCATTCGTGTAGAAGGAAAACTGCTTTGCTGACAACAGCATATAATCTTCTCGGTAATATGTATCTGTATTCCCGATATAATACAAGAATTTAAGTTTTATGTTCCCGACAACTTCACGAGAGTGCGCAGACACGGAATTTTTGTTGTTCCGAGATGCAGAACTAACTTATTATTAGTAATGTCGCTCGGAAAAATGATTCGGTTACTAAATTACCTGTCCCTAATATATGTATAGATTTATTTCAACTAAATACATATTCAACAATTCAAAAACGCTATTATTACTTAACCCCTCAGAAAATCGCCAATATGCACTTATAATGTCTTTAACGAAATGACATTTTACGAAAACTTTGTGTTATTACCGCTTCCCAATTAAAGCTCTATAAATGAAACATTTCTGAACGTAGCCGAATAGTAAAAACTGTTTTAGACAGATTACAAAATAAGCTTTCGAATATTACAGATAAATATTAATATTTGTAAATATTAAAATTTAGAATGCAAACATTAAAAAAATGTAAAAATGACTCACTTGATGTTTTTATCTGAAAACGGTACTAAAATCACAGATTATGTACAACAATACTTATTCTATTGTATAAATGTGTAATAAACACCTTTGTCACCTCACTTTTTTATCATTTCATATAAAAATATTTAATAACAATTAACAATGTCGGGCGCGGTCGACCCGCCCGTAGGAAATTTGGCGGGATAAATTATGTGTCAGACTGCGTGTCTGACAGAATGTTCTTTTATCTATTTCTATGGCCAACTTGAATAGAGATGTGCAGCATGATTAACTATCGACTTTTCACTTTTTATTTTAGGGATGTCACTAAAACAAAACGGAGTCAGAACGATTTCTATGGAGACACACATGCTGACGTATAAACACGCTTATTGTACTTGACTGCTGTCGTATTTTTAACGCATATATCTGCTTAAGTTGCGGAGGGGTTAATAAAATAAAATGTGTGTTTATTATAGGTTATGTATAACTGTAAAAGTACATTTAAAATAAAATGAATAAATAAAAATAAATAATTATTATAATTTTTTTTAGAACTACTACTACTTTGCTATCATTGAGGATGCCGTCCTGAGATTCCTGTGGGGAGTGTCCTTCCTAGTGGTACAGAACAACTGGATTAATGGAGAGATTATGGTCTCCATACAGGCGGTTCTGGAAGTCTTCAGGTAACTACAATTTTTTTTGACATTCAGTAATCGCCTGGCGCGGTCAAATAAAATTTATGTATACTATTTCACATTTAGTATCTTGTTTCAGTGTGGAAGATACTCTCATTATCTCCTTGGTTGTTTAAATTGCTTTAGCTATGTTTAGTGATCATATTTGAATTGCCAGATACTTCCGTACCTTCCCAATTTCAGCCACACAGCAAAACTTCTTTAAAAATGGAGAAGCCATTAATTCAATTGGCTCCGAGATGTTGGAACTCTTGACCCGCTGCATCGATAATTTTTATATTCATCTATTTGAATTTTACTTTTGTTTTCTTGATTGAATGAACATTTGAAGGAAGTGGAATCTTGGAAGTGGAAATTAATCCACTTCCTGACATCCGATCGAGCTGAAACTCGGCAGATAGACTCGTTGGCAATGACAATGCATTCTTCAACTTTTGGTGGCACTCATGCATAAATATGTACATTTTTCTGCAGTTAATTAACAAAATAAATTTCAATTCCATCCAATTAGGATTTGGTTTAAGTGTTAACAGTGTTCACTCATTTTAGTCAGTCTCTGGGGAGAAAGGTTCAAGCCTCAATCAAAGCAAACAATTTTTTTTTTAAATTTGAAAATACATGTATTATAGTAAAAAAAACGTTGTTTTTATGGATTATTTTTTTTGCTTGTAAATTACACCATTTAATTGTTAGAACATTTTTACCAACTAAAAAAATTATATAAAAACAACAAAAAGGCATAAATGAGTATTTTGTGTCTCTGAATCCTCCGCATTATAACAGCCAATGATTATAATATGAAGATAAGCTGATCGATTACAGACTCTGGATTTTGGCTTCCCACAGGGAACTATACTGGGACCTATTTTATTTATATTTTTAAAATCCCTAATTAATGAAAACTAATCTCATACGCTGATGACACAGCAATATTAACGAAACTCAGAGGAATGGCTGAATCAGACATAAACCTGATCAATAATTGGTTTGATCAAAATTTACTATAATAATAATAATAATTTGGCTAATTTATATAGCTCTGTTTTTGTGAAAAATCACCTCAAGGGCGCTAATACTATATAATCAAGGTTATTACAACCAAGTTCGATTCATATGAATTTTTCTTGCAGGCGTTTCATCTGGAATTTCTTCCGCCTGGAGAATGAGCACCTCAACAACTGTGGTCAGTTCCGAGCCGTGCGGGATATATCCGTGGCTCCGCTGGACTCCTCGGACCAGATCACCATCCTCAGGATGATGGACGAGGAGAACGGAGTAGTCAATAGGTACGGTCCAATAGAGATTACTGAACATTCATGAATTTGAAGTTTTATCCCTTGACACCTTATTATTATTGTTATTGATTTGGAGATAGGCGATAGGTTGAGAGAATCCGGCTGGAGAGGTCAAAGGGTTTTCCCAACCGGCATCTCCCGATCCGGCCTGCCACGCGGCTGATGGGTTGATACATTCGCTTTCAAGATCTGGACAAACCTCACACCATGAACCCGGGTACCAATCACCAAATGTAGTGAACTACTCAGGGTGAACTATGTCAGAGGTGTTGGTTATCCAATGATTGATTCCCGTAGCGGCGGTACCCGTACCCACATCTCCCCAATTGCAAATTTCTTTTCATATTGATTAGTTGCCCTATTCATTTGAGGTTTGGGCGTTGACGGGGACTTTAAATAATTTTCTCTTTCCGAGTGCTTTCTCCTTTTCTTACTGGCTTAATCCTGATTAAATGAATTTTTTTCAGACATCTAAAGAAGAAAACCCCCAAAAAGAACAAGGATCCAGAGAAAAGGGCCCTGATCAAAAAGGACTCCATCCATGACCTACAGCTTGAGATGGACCTTACTTCCAAAAAGTTATAGCAAAAAAACACCTAGAGGTCTGAAAGATGATATTCTTCTAGATATACAAATTATCTTTTTAATGATTTTGAAACCTTCGTTTTTTTGTAGAGATGCCACGGTAACGATTATCTTTCCATTGCTAATCCATCGTAAAGTAAGTTTTTTTTCTTACCGTGATCACCGGTAATAACTATGAATAGGCATGTAATGGATTTTTGTTAAGTGTTAGCCGATAATCAGTTTCCTTAGATAATACCATTTTCTATATCCGTCTATACATTTTCTTTTCCACAAACATGTCTATACATTTTACTGAACTCTTGGCGTCGTTTTAGATTTGTTTAAAAAATATAATTTTTATTTTGAAATGTTGAAAGCTATATTTTGAATCATTGAGCGCTTTTATTATTACCGTGATGATTCGTGCTGATTATGGTACCGTGACGGCATAAAAAAGGCAATAAACATACGTTTCTTATCACAATAATGCTGCAACTCTTTCAAAAGATGAGACACACAATGTACGTAGGTCTGTTTAGTCCAAAGGAAAAATGTAATCATTTTCTGGCATCTCTCTCACACACCGCACCATGACGTCTCTGTAGACCCTTACAAAACTAGCCGTGACATTAATTTTGAAAGTATGGAATATAGTTACAAGGATAATAAGTGTGAGTGAATTCCAAATATTCAATAATGTCAAATGTCAATGCGCCGATGGTTTTGCTTTTGTTCTTAAATATATAATGCTGCAGCTCTTTCTTACAAACTAAATAACGACAGTCCAAATGAGATAAAATATGGCTGCACCCCTCCAAAGGAAACATACAATCATTATCGTACATCTCACTCAATCGTATAAGGAAAATGCAATGCAATTCCCGTCGCCTTGGCCGAGCCGTAATACGATATATATTTTCTCCAAAGGAAAAAAGTAGTACTTTGGAAGAAACAGACACACGTATTTTGTGTATCTCATCTTTTGTTTCACCATTATTTACGGCCGCTGTTACCAATCCTACTAATCAACTTCTAAGCTAAATCTTAGTTTTTGATTAGCCAAGCGATTTTTAAGCATTTTGTAGGGAACGTTCGTTTCGCGTTGTTACCAACCATTTTATCGTTGAAAATCTTAAGTGGCCCCACACACAACCGCACACTACCATAGACAATAAAATGACGTCAAATTAAAAACTTTCTATGTTAAATTAATATTAAAGAGTTAATTATTGTAGCTCTTATTAATACACATTATTTCTTTTAAATGTCGTTATTCATAAACTGGTATTTCATATTTTTTAAACAAACGTATATAATATATTATTACAAATAAAGTGACCACTTTGACTTGAACGTGTGCCACAATCGGTAATTCCCATTTGATTTGGCGGATCGGCGTAAGTTTTTTCTCCGTGCGTTAGCAAGTAAACAAACTTTTGAAAATGGAAAATAAAATAAAGCGTGCCAAGAATTTAATACCAAATGATAAGATGAGGCTTGTAGAACTCATCACAGCATCGCCGATACTGTTATCGAAGTCAACACAGTGACACTTGCGTAAATAAAAACTTACCTTTCACTTGTATAAGTTAGGTTCTCCTCAATTTGGTTTAAAATATAAAAAAAACATGTTTTCGTCATACGAAAACGATCAAAAAAATCTTTGTCGTTTAGTTCGATGTAATCCACATCCACACCCTGTCGCTGCCTGTATAACCCGATGATTTCATCGATTACTTCCGCCCATTCTGCAATATCTGTTATGTCTAAAATGTCTAAAACGTCTCTATCCATTTTATTATAACGACAATAAATCTGACAAATGCAACACAAATAACTGAAAGGAGCGCGAACCCGACTGTCATTTGTCAGAGTGACATTTGATCATTCGCGGTATTTTTCACTCTGTGGACACTTTTTATAACTAGTACTTTCCTTAGATTTATGCTTAAGTAGCTAATCCAGTAGTCCAGCTGGCTTAGACTAAGCGGCTTGCTTAAGCGATGTTTGTGTGTTGGTAATAGCGTAGTTTGCATTTAAGCAGTGATGAACCTTAGATTTAGCTTAGAAGTTGATTAGTAGGATTGGTAACAGCGGCCTTTAATGTGTAAGAAAGAACTGCAACATTATAGCGATAAGGAACATAGGTTTATTGCCTTTTTTTGCCATCACGGTAATAATAATATGGTTATTCTATTTTTCCTAAACTAACTTTTATTTTGACAAGTTTGTTGATTTCAGTAATGTTACTTTTATCAATTGAATAATCGTAATGGTTTATTATTGTGATTACGCACGATTGAATAATCGTAACGGTACATTAGCGAATCAAGTGTTATTAATTAAATAATTATTGTAATGGTGCAATTATTGGTTGAATAATCGAAATGTTACTTTCATTGATTGGTCATTTTACAAAATTTATAATGGTAACAGTGTAATTTATTATTTACGGAATAATCATAATTGTACATTAAACTAGTCTCAGCAAGAGCTTGTACTAGTTTATGACATTCGTGGCTTCATCGACATTCATCCTCTCCCTTCTCAAGCATCTTGTTTGAAAATGAAAAAGATGTAAGGTCTGTCAATTAAGAAAATATTAAAAATTGAACTACAAAATTTGTAGGCTGGCAACACCAATTTAACTGTAAAAAAATCTTTTAAAGTGCAGTGACACTGAATTTATAGAACACTGTAAATTACATTTTTAAAAACATTTTTTCATTAAAAAAAAATATTAATCGAAGAACACTGTTGTTAAGGTACCTAACTACATAAATTTGTTTAAATGGTGTTTTACAAATTGCTTAACTTTCATTTAATTTATCATAAATTTGAATTTAATAGTAGGTAGAAAGGAAGAATCACTAATGGTGAGTTTAATTTTTTTAATTTAATTTTAGATCTAAATGAGTTGAATAGAGGCATGATCTAAAGTCCGGTAGGTACTTAAAGCTAGTATTAAATAAATGTGAGCAATTTCTAAACTGTGCTTTATATTTTACTAGGTGGTACCCGTTGCTATACCATTTAATGAAGAAATTGTTTCTCCCTGCGTGTCCTTTCCCATTCATCCCGTTCTCCTTCCGCCTCCCCTTCCTCTCCCATGTCCCCTTCCCCTCTCGCGTTCCCACTCCGCCTCCTGAATCTTCCCACTCCACTCCCGCCCCTTCCCCCGTCCCGCGAACCCCCCTCCAGAGTCCCCCCCCATTAAGTTTCCCTTCCCCCACTCCCGCAAACCCCCTACCCGAGTTCCCCTCCCCCCTCCCCCCCACGCATTAGATTTCATTACATTCGGTTTTCAAATAGCTCGCGTGCCACCTATCACAATTTTTTTACACAAATTTCATAATTCCAGAGCTCACCAGTAGTTTTATACAAACCTTGTCCTGACAATAAGGAACACAACAAAAAAAGAATTATCCAATTTGGTGCAGTCGTTCGGAAGTTATGCGCGTACATACATTTCGGCGATTCATTTTATTTATATAGATTTATATTGATAGATAGATTACAATATCGTTATTCTTTATTATGTTAACACAAAATTGCAAAGGTATAATATAGTACCCATATACCTAATTTTGAAATTAGCGGGTATCTATATTTCAATGAAAAAATAATTTTTTCACTTTTATGCCTTTTTAATTTTTTTACAAAAATGTAGGTTACACAGCTTTACATTTTCACCATGAGTTATATTCTCAGTATTGCAATTTGAACAAAATGTTGGCGCCCTCCCATGTTTTCTACTCTTATTTGACAAACTGTACTAAAACTAACGTCACATACGATCTCTCGCTGGGACTAGTATATCGATGCATTTATTGATTGATATTGATCAACATGTACTTTATCGTATAATTAGTTCAATTCAAGTTAATCATAAAGGTACTGTATGATTATTGATTGGAAAATTGTAATTGTTTATTGTTAGATTTATCATAATAATTATTATACATCTATTGATTGAACAATCGTAAAACCACAACCATTAAATAAGAATATTGCTTCACATCTTTTCATTGTTTTGCATGTTTTTGTTACGGACATTCCTTATGCTATATTTAGGAACCTTCAGCATTACTTACTTATAATCAACTTATTTGTACGTCCATCGTCCAGTTGATTATTCTCCAGTTGACAACTCTGAAAAATCGGAATTTGAGTGGATTATGCAGTTATTTATCTGTCACTTTTCATCCCGCAACAAAATATCCCCGACAAATGTTTGTGCGCATGCGCGCAAAAAATATTTGGAAAAAAATATATTTGTCTGCGATTTTGACCCTTCTATGTACAGAATTTGTATGAAGGACAAGGTCAGAATCGCTTGCGCCAACATTTCCCCATAAGATTGGTAAAAATTTCATTCGCCTTGCAACCCCAGAATATTTTTAAATGATTTTATCTGTGGCATCAAAATGTAAAATTTTCCGCGATTCTTTCTGTCAAAGTCGATGCGTGTCACTTGACGAAAACATCGTAAAACTTATCAATTTACATAATTAACGCAAGTAATGTTGTTTTGGTACATAGTTTATTGTTCTAGGAATGTGTTTCGGTCAATAAAATATACGATAGCTCAAAATTAAGAGCTCGTTGACATTGAGCATATAAATATAAAAGATCATAGCACGCCACATATCGCTCTCCATACAATCCCTTCAGACCGTTCACACCTGAGCGCTTTATGCGCACATCAACCATAGACAATGCACATCTTACGCCGTAACCGCTCCTGAGGCGATATGCCAACAGTTAAGCGCCCCCCACTCCGACGAAAACAGGAGAGGGGGTCATTTTGATTACGGAGCTGCCAAGACCGGTGGGTGACAGATGTCAAGTTCATAGATTCAGTACAAAAAATGCGCACTCCGTGGCCGCTCGCTAATTCAACTGACCCCCTCTCCAACCATAGGAAGAAATATTTTATCTGCGCCGTGTGAACGGCACGAAACATAAGCGCTCGCGGTTCAACAGATACCTGCTAGCGGTTATATTAGATGTATGAACACCCCTTAATCCATAAAACATTCAATTCAAAATTCAAAGTTGTGCTTTGTTAGGGAATTTTCGTGGCTTGTCACAGGTTAACCTAACAAAAAAATGGGACAAAAATAATACAGACACCCTAAATTATTGTGCAAAAATAGTAAAATGGGACAAAAATAATATAGACATCCTGTATAGTTAGGTTAGGTTAGGTATTAGTAGATATTTTGTTGGGGGATATTTTGTCAGAAATATTTTGTCGCGGGATGAAAACTATACTCAGATTACTCATAAACACCACCAAATCAATTGTAACGCAGAAAAACTTGTAGTAAATCAAACAAAATGTTGATCTACACATTAGGATATTTCAAAATGTCATCCGGTTATGTCTCCCGATATTATTTTATAGGATATTTAATATGTACATATAGACACGTGCAAATAATATTTGATTTGTGATGAGTATTCAAATATTTCTTTCCTCATTATCTCAAAACTTAGTATTTGGAGATGTCTGACTAATTAACTGGACGATCTATGTACTACTATAATTTGTAGCACAAATTATAGTAAGTTTTGGCAAATGAAAATTGGCTTTGATTTAGATTACATTATAATAATGAAAAATGCATATAACTATATATTTATAGTTCACAATTACTGTGTGTAACTAGCTTGTACGTGTGAAAACTTATATTTCGTGAAAGTTAATATGTACATAATTTAATCGAATTTGAAAATTCTCTAAATCTGTGTTCTTAATCAAAAACTTGTTATTGTATATTGTGTGTAGATAATGTATACAAAGGTCCAGCCATTGAAAGTTTATTGGTGGTAAAATCAAGAATTATTATTAGGCTGCCTTTACACTCTTAAGCAAAATTTACGACTTACCTAAGATTTTGATAAGTTATTCACAGGAGCGTTTACATATGCATCCAACTTATGGTAATTACTTATCACGGCCGTTACATCTGTAAGTTAATTTGTGGTAAGATGGCTTCCTGTTAACAACGATTTGTTGCTGCCAAATTTACATGATTTTGTCAATAAAGACGAAAGGGCCCAAATAAAAAATAAAATAATAGAAGTGAACTTGAGAGAAACAATTCTCCACACATTTTTTTTCCGTTAACGGTGGAAATTAATGGAGTTCTTTAATTTTATCCGACGTCGAATTCAGAAGGGAGGGGGTTAAGTTGCTAAAAAACATCACGTGATTAATGGACGACCCCTTATGAAGACTGTCTCTTTATTTTGATATCTCGCATCGGCGCATTTACGGTAAGCGTCTCAACTTATCAAACTGATTTCACAAGCTGTGGAAGGCTGTAAGTTCGCACAACAAGATTTGACATGTCTAAAATGTCTAATCTTATTGTAACATCTAAACAAGATTAAACATGTCTAGATATGTCTTAAACTTAGGCCCTCTTACGACTTCTAATTCGTAATTTTGCCATAAGGCATTTACGTAATTGGCTTATGAGTGTAAAGGCAGCCTAATGCTGCGTGTGCATGCACGAACGTGAGCCGAGCCACGAATTATGGGAAAGGAACGAAACAACGGCAAACGGTGTGAAACGCTGCTTGCGGTTTCTTCATTCTTTTCCCGTAATTCGCGTTTGCGGAAATACCTGTTTTATACACAGCATTAGAATTATCTTGATAAATACATAATACAAAATATTGAAAATTAAAAAATGTAAGTTGGCTTCTGTAGTTCCTGGTATTACCACTGGCAAGCTCTCAGTGGTGGAAGTGTACTTATAAGAAGCTGTGCAAAGTTGACTTGATCACATAGGTGTCTTAAAGGAATATATTGAAAAACTTTTTCAGAAAAAGTTTTGTATGGTTAAAAACTAAACTGAGCTTTTTGTATTGACTGGAATAAATGTTAGAAATGTAGAATTATTACTGTGGAACTTACAGCATTATACATTTTCTTACAACCAATCAATTTCATGTCAGCAGGTCTTATAGATAGCACAATTAGAGTTGAGGCGACCGACAAATACTTAGGGTTGTGTGTATATTGGTGAAACAACCTTTAGTCTTTCTTATACCTTCTTATTTTGGCATAAGTCACTTACGTAAGTGACTTACGTAAGTATTGTTGTTAGCGAAAAAACTGAATTTTAATATTTAGTTTTACACTGTGCTCTTTTTATTACCTATAGTTAAAATGACTTTTTTTCAATTTTCCCTGAAATTTTCTATTCTCAAGTTGAATAACAAGTTTGAAACTTGCCGTATGCAACAATGCGTCTGTGTAATTATCAACTTTCACTGTGATGTTCATAACAAACACACTTTCAACGATTTGTGTTTGTTTTATTAAATCTCTTTAAAATTCACTTAGCTAACTATCTGGCCATCATCTCCGCAGGGGTAGACAGAGAGGGTGGAGCTCCACACGTCTCTGTGTTGGCACACACTCCTTGCTTCATTTACACTCATATTTATTTAACAAAAAAAAAATAAATGAAGTGGTGAGCCAACAAATTTTGGAAACTCTGATATGTTTTGTAGTGTTTTAAGATTGGGCTTTAAAATCATGCAAAATTCATCTATTGTTCAGTTTGTAAAAATAATTGTGTATTTTCAAAGTTTGTAAATTTCGTAAATCAATTTAAGCAAAAATAATTTTTATTTTTTTTATTTGGTACAAAAAATTTACATTTTTATAACATTATTTGATAAAGTGGTCTGGGTGCTTTACCCGTACTGAGGCCCCCATTTCAATCTGTCTTTATTTTTAGATTTTAAAAAGTATTATATTTTTATAAAATATCATTAAATTATGTAAAAGAGGGCTCTAATTAATTCTTAGGTATAAAGTTTGGAAATTATTTTTTAGATGTTAAGAAATTCTAATAATTATTATAATTAAGTAAAATAAAAGTGTATACAACTTTCTTTTCTACTTTGTCAATTTAAGTAGACAATTATTTATCTTAACTGCAAACACAAGCTTTAATATAATTGGTGCATATTTCTCCAAACATCTCCAAATCGTAATTTAAATATATAACTATTGTTTTCGCCATCCGTTAACCCTTCAAAACAGGCATGTTTTGTCAGTATCCGAATGTATCCAATGTATCCAAAAACTAAAAATTGTTTTTGAAAGGTGATGAAATACGCTTTCTAATTGTATTATTGGAAATAACTAGGGATGTAATGATACATGATTTTGCTGATACGATACCGATACCGATTCTTAACAAAAATAATCGGCGATACCGATAGTGATGCCAATATCGATTGCCCTCAGGAGTGTGAAAGAAAAATAATCAATAAAAATGCAGAAATTAAGAAAAAATAAATTATTTGTTTGGAATGAAATAAATCACATACATAGTTATAAAAAAGAAAGATACACAAAGTTAGTAATTAAAATTTACTTTTGGTAGATTTTTGTTAAGAAAACAAAGTTTACACAAATCATTTTGTATCAGGCCTGCAGTTGAAAAAAGACGTTATGAAGCCACTGAGCTCATTGGACAGGACAAGTATTTTTGCGCAAGCATTTTTAATTTTGGGAATTTATCTTCATGGCGCCAATAGTTCTTTGGATCCTGTTTAATCGGAATATTTAGGCATCTTAAATAAGATTCCACCTCTTCTTGCTCAGGCTGAATAGACATGTTTGATAAAGGCTCATCTTCTTCTGCTTCTTGATATCGGCTGTTATATATCGGCTGATATATCGGTATCGGTATCGTTACATCCCTAGAAATAACCATGTAATTTTTTTAAATAATTTGGAATGCAAACTTTAAAAAGTTTGAAAAGCTCACCTTACTTTTTTCAAACTAAAATTACTGATAATGAAAAAAAATAAAAACACGTATGTACGTATTTTATTAGACAAATGAATTATAAACATTTTTGTAATCTCACTTCTTGTCATTTCTTGTAAAAATAATTCTTAAAACATTCACAAATTTTAATTTTTTTTTCAAATTGCCGTAGGAAATTTTGGTTTCATAAAGGTGTATATTTGAATTATTTTGTGGTGAACTTTTATATTTGAATATAAAGCGTGTTGTTTTCTCTTTTCAATACTGTTTAGTTCATACTTCTCTGTGATAGTAAGGGAGACACGACGATTTATATGAGCTGGGACAAATATAGTCTCCTGTGATTAAACAGATTAAGGGACGTACTTGACTTACTTTAAGAGTGATTCCTGACATTATTTGTAGTAAAAAATGTAAATGAAATTTCGGTCTCCGATGACATTTTCAATGTATTTTTTTCAACTTAAAACTTTAAAAATCAGTAGGTATTGGACACATAATGAATAGATGGATTGGGCGTTTACTCGATAGAGTGACTAGTGATAGCATGTAGAAGAAATATTTTTTAACCCATCAAGTTTTCGGAAATTCTCATATAAGTCTCGTAGAAATCGTTGCCTCTGCTTTACTATCATAGTGAGAAATATATGATAAATGGTGTTAGAAAGAGAAAACACCACGCTTTATATCCAAATTTAAAGTTAACCACTAAAGAAATAAAATGTAGACCTTTATGAAACCAAAATTTATGTGACTTTGGGAATTTTTTATTAATTACTAGCAGACCCGGCCACGCTTTGCTGTGACTAACTAAACACAACGCCATCTACTGGATGGTTATCCAACCTTTATAACCACCGCCATCTTTGAGTTTATCGCGAAGAGACAGTCATAAAGACTCCGCGGAGGACTTTAATTTATAATACGTAGAGATGGTGCGAAAGATTATAATAATGTACATGAGATGCTTGAGGTAACTAACGTATTTAAGTTAATAAGGATTAATACTGTATCTGTCTAAATAACTTTCCAATTACCGCATTGTACGTGACCATTTTTTTAGAAGATAGAATGGGTATAGTAAGCTATCCGTAAAAGATAGATACATGCCATCGCAGACTTTTTGTAGATCTATAAAAGAGGAATATCCCACCATGCATTGTTTTGTTATATCTCAAAGGGATTAGGCAATGTTGTCGATGAAAGCTACCTGGCGGCTTGACTTTTTCCGACACTTCTAACAATTATCATTATGTTTCAACCAATTTACTCAAATCCTTGACAAATTATATACCTAGACCTTCCTCACGAAACACTATCTACTAGTGAAAACCGCATGGAAGACTTTAATTTAAGATGTAGAGATTTTTACATGGAACGATAAAAAAGTGAGATGACAATAAAGTTTCGAAAACATTTGTCTAATAAAATATGTAGGTATGTGTTTTTATTTTTTTTTCATTATCTGTAATTTTAGTTAGAAAAAAAGGAAGGTGAGCCATTTTTAAAACTTTTTTATGTTTGCATTAAAAAATTACATGTTTATTTCTAATAATAAAATTGGCAAGCATATTTCATCACGTATTTGTAAAAAGCATTAACTTTGTGGCTCGCCATAATTTACAATATAAAACACATATAAATTTGTTGTAGACCACTTTTATTTTATATACACTCTACCGTTTTCTGAAGCACCCTTCCTTCGTCAGGAGAATATTATAACTTATATTATAACTTATTAGTTATAATATTCTCCTGACGAAGGAAGGGTGCTTCCGAAACCGGTAGAGTGTGTATAAAATAAAAGTGGTCTACAACAAATTTATGTGTTTTATATTGTATATTTCATCACCTTTACAAACAGTTTTTAGTTTTTGGACACATTTAAAAATATTCCATTTATTTGGATTTCATTGCAAAGTGGAAATATTTTGATTTTCTGACAGAATATGGCCGAGGCTTAAGGGGTTAACATTATTTTAATTATCATTTACGTGCTGCATAGTGCTTGCTAATAAGAGGTTGAAAAAGTGTAATATAAAATTCAATTTAAGTAGGTGACAATAATTAATTAATGAGATTTGGAGATAGTCCTTTAGTGTTGAGAAATATGTGCATTATTCTTGCCTTTATAAAAATTATTAATATCCATTCTAGGTGACTTTAATGTTAATATACAGCCAGTGTTTTTGAAGGTTGAAGATGTATGAATGTGGATTAAGTGAAAGAGAGTTATTTACAGTAGAATTCGGTTATAACGACTTTGCATATAACGGCCTACCGTTTTTAGCGATGACAATGTAAACTCAAGTTAGGTTTTATAGGTTTTAGTAGGAAACCTATCCGTTTAGTACAACTCCGTTTTATGCGACCAACTGCTTAAAGTGACCTATTTTAATGATAATTCGTTCGGTTAGAACGACGCGCAGTGTTTTGTTTATAAAACCTACTCACCAATACCTCGCCGCCCCACGTCCAGCCTACCCCCCCCGCCCGGCTAACATTATTATGTACCTCCCTAGAACGGGAGACCTTCCTGGTAGGACAGTCAAAGCTTCCTTAACCGGTCACAGGCCATGCCATTTTGCAGAAATTCGCGAAACTTCACAAAAAAACACTAAAAAAGCACCATTTTGAACTTTGAATTGAATGTTTTGTTGATTAATTTTGAGCTATTGTATATTTTATTGACTGAAAAACGTTCACAACACAATAAACTATCTACCAAAACAACATTACTTGCATTTATTTTGACCGTTAAATTCGCGGCAATTTATGACAGCGCATTGTCATGGATGAAAAAGTTTTAAAAATATTCCAGGGTGACTAGGTGAATGAAACTTTTAGCACCACCTAGAGTAATGATGGCGCAAGCGATTCTGACACTGTTCTTCATACAAATTATGTACATAGAAGGGCCAAAATCGCATACCAAAAGTTTTTCGTCGACAATATTATTCAAGAAATTTAGTTATTTTCTCGCGTATGCGCATATGACGCGCGCGCCGGCGCGTCTCCGGCCTGTGACCGGTTAAACTGTAAATGTATTTTTGTAAAAAAAAAATAAAAATAAAAAGTATCATAATAAAAACAAGCTTAAATTATCCGACCGTTTTGTGCATCGTCCGGTTAGTAAGACTAAGAATCGCCGGTCCCTTGAGGGTCGTTATAACCGGATTCTACTGTATGTAGATGTTTTAGTGTGATAGCTACACAGGGGTTTGTTTTGGTATCAATTTACGTACCTTGTAATATACTTAATATTATGTTAAAATACCATTCACATTAGCCTCAAGTAATATTGCTCTAAGAATTTTATTATTGCATTAGTGTTGCAATAAAAAAACACCATAGTTGATCGTGACATTGTTAGATACTTAAAAATATAATGTTTTGTCGAGATTAGCAAATCCTTAGATCATTTTTCAATGATAATGTAGTTTTTAGTTTTTTTTATCAAGTTTAATTTGTAGAACTCCATTTTAATTTTTTCTTTCATATATTTAATAATATTATTATTCAATGTATAAAAATTTTGTACAATGAAACCCTCTTAAGGCTCTGCAACCGGGCTCGAAAAGAAGAAATGGAGAGATACGAAATTACGAATGTTAGAGGAGAGCGCTAACATTTACAGCGACAAAATCGATGCGAAAATTGCAAAAATGTTTAATAAAACACGACTCGTTTAAAATAGAGCAAAAATCTCGCGGGCATTATCTTAAACAGCATTTAAAGAAACACTGTGAATTTTTTCATACATATAACTTGTAAAATAACTGAAACAAACGTGTTTATAATAATTTTTGGAGCATGATTTGCGTTTTTTTTCTATCGAGGCAATTTTATATAATTTGCGTTTCTAACATATATTTTTTTAAGACCTTTAAAACTTACCGTGGGAAATATGTAATAAATCGGTAGAAATCCGGGTTGCGGGCCCTTAAGAAGTTAGAAGTTTGGTTTTTTCAGTCCCTCGGCCCAAAATTGGCCAAAATTAGACATTATCAAATTCAAATCAGTTTGCATTACCCTCGCAATCGACTTATGTTATAAAAATTGACTTATTTGGGTGACAAAAAGTCACTACGGACTTTTTATTTTCACGATTTATGTCCTTTTTAAACGAAATATCAATGTTAGCGCCAGCTTAAGAGAGTACTGTGAAGTTTTAGCGCACAATGAAAATAATAAATGTGCACCAAAACACAATTATTTAAAATGTACATTTAACATTTTATTTGTTTGCGACCACCAGAATCTTAATGTGATCATTATTCATGTTAAAGCTTAGGTTGCCACTTCCTTGTTATGATAAATATTATAAACAGAACTAAAACTTTATTCTTTTAGAGTAAGTACCCAATTACTTATTTACAGTCCTGACATTTAATAGTATACAAAAATTAATTTTAAATGGCAACACTGAACATCAAATACCCTTTAAGGCCCTGATCGACGGGTGAGTAAAACCGCGGTCTTATGGCTCGTCGGTAAAGCTCACCGGTGTATCATTACAAAACCGCTGTTTTGTGAGTTGACGAGCCTGGCTTGTGGCTTGTCAGGTTTGCTTGATTTTTTACTCGGCTCGTCGTTCAAAACTGCGTGTCGATCACGGTCGGCGAGCCAAGCCGCCAGTTACCGGCGACAGCGCTAGAGGATGGATGTGGGGTTAGTATATTTATGGATGTCGTGTAATAATGGATCTGCGAATTCACAGTCACGATTTCATTGTAGAATTCATAAATGGCTTCCGAGAGTGTCCCTGTTTATGGCAAATTAAATTAAGCGAATACAAAAACAAGTGAATATTACAAAATAAACACGTGAATATTACAAAAAAATTTGAACCGAACTCGGATGTAGCCGGTGTTAAGAAAAAAATTCAGTCTTTGCTTAATGCACCGTAAATAGCTCTGCATGTCTCTGGAATAATTCTTCCCAAAGTTTGCCTAGATATTAAAGTAGAATACTGCAGACTGGTTTGGGTTTTACCTTCTACCAGGTAACTCATCGTAGCAGTCAAAAGTTAGCTCAAAAAACCGCGGTTTTGCAATGATACACCGGCGAGCTTTACCGACGAGCCATAAGACCGCGGTTTTACTCGCCCGTCAATCAGCACCAACGAGCCGCGAGTAAAACCGACGTTTTTAAAACCGCGGTATAGGCTCGTACGTCGATCACCCACTTTAGTGCAGAGTCATCTCAGGGGTTTCACCTCTGATTGAAACGGAATAAGCTGAAAATTTGTATAAACCTTCATTTTGGCATTCTAAATGTTGTCTCAAAAGTGTCATAAGGTCACTTCAGCATCAGCAGCGTCAGCATCCTTAGATATTCAAGGTCAAAAGTCGCGAAAATCAGTTTTCTTTGGAAATATCTCGTTTCCTTTGCCTCGAATCGTATTCATTATAAAAGTTGTAAAGTATAAAATTCTCTACAAATTTGTCATAAATAATCACGAATCCCAATGACTGACCTTGCACTATGGCATGTATGACTGAGCCCTCCGCACTCATGGCGCTCTAAAAACTTGTTTCATTTATTTAAATTTGGAGAGAATCTTATACTCTGCAACTTTTATAATAAATGCAAATACGGTTTGAGGCAAAGGAAGCGAGATATTTAAAAAAAACTGATTTTCGCGACCTTTGATCTTGAATATCTAAGGAGGCTCACGCGTGACCTTATGAGACTTTTGAGACAACATTTAGAATGTCAAAATAAAGGTTTATACAAATTTTCAGCTTATTCCGTTTCATTCCGAGGTTGACCCCTTTCTTTCTGGACTACTTGGTTCGCTATACCAATGAACATTTTTATTTCCAGTTAAATAAATTTCTACATTTAAATGTCAAATTGTGGCGGTGCTCATATTTTGCTGCTAGAATGTATTTTCTGATTGCAATATGTAAAGAATGATCAAGCTTACATCCAGATTGGTAAAATATTTTAGAATTTGTAAATCCATACGATACGAACATACCATCCAATTCAAATTGCACTACAATTTGATCTATAAACTATATATTAATTACATAACTAGTTATAGTGCCAATTTATCAGTATTGTTATTTTATGAAATTGTGTAAAAGGTTTATTATTATGTAACAATTTATTGTTTTAGGTTTTATATAAAAAAATATATTAAAAGATTTAATTTTAAGATTCATTGTAAACCATATTTTGCTTATGAAAAGAGTTTTAAACACTAATATAATCTCTTAAAATATTATCACTTTTATGTTCAATTTATGGTAGTATTAAGATCTACTCGTTTTGATAAAAAACGCTTTTCTTTTGCATATTAATTTAGAATTAGAATTTAATTTGTACTCGCAAGAGCAAAAACTTAACTTTTATTAATCCATCCTGTAAATAAATTTAAACTAAAAAACTTTATATTGGTTTGTAGAAAAGTATATACTTAATTTTTTTAAATTGTTTTTAACTTTATAAAAAATGCGCAAATATTCATTGAAATGAAAAAAATAACTCAAGAAATACAATTGGATGATTTTAGAGTACATTATTTTTGTAATTTAATGTTGTATACTGATTTTGTAGCTGAAATCAAATCTTAATTATTTGTGCATTAAATCAAAAAAACGTATTTAAAATTTTTTTACTAATCATTTTTTTATCAAAATCATGTTTTTGAATCTTTTTTGGTAATCTTCTGGACACACTTAATGCAAATATATTTTTTAAAGAATGCTTTGATTCAACTTAATTACTATAAAATTAATACAATTATTTATGTCAAGAGAGATGGTAAAAGATGCATTAAAATTCTTTTTTTTTGTCAAAGTTTCAAAATTTAATGTGTATTGACAGGTCCGGCCAATGACGTTAAAATACATCTAGACTTAATATTGTTTTACAAACTCAAGATAAAAATATGGCAAGTAAGAAACATTCTTATGTTTCCAGTAAATTCTCAACTCAAACGTTGTTCGTGTTTACGAAGACAGACGTTCTATGAATATGTGCGCACAAATAAAATAAAGGGTAGGACCAGGCGGCATTTTCGTATTCAAAATTTTCATCGAATACTACCTCAAGGCCGACTACAATAAGAGACCTGACTTATTGTGAGGTGTCAAGTGATCAAGTTATAATAGAGCAACATTTGACAGTTGCAAATGGCAGTGATTGTTGTACTCGTTGTTACTGCTGACTAATACTTTGTTTTACCGCAAGTATATAAATAAACAGCGGGATTAGACTATTTTAAACACTAAAGTTTACTTAGGGACAGCGCTAATTTAGTAGGCCTTGCATTCTATAATGACACATAAAATCTTCAGGCGGAAAACAATGTATTGTTTACAATAATCGACAATAATAAATAATTTGTGTGTATTTACAAATGAAATGTTATTCTTTGGCTTTTACTAGCGTTTGCACTTGGGCACTTAATGCAATTTACTTAAAGGTAGCACATGAGTTTTTGTGATGCATGACAGTTTAGTACTAAAACTACGAAATCTAAAACATTACAATTGACATGCTTTTGGATTACCACTTTGAGGTTTCTACGGCGTGTCTACATATATTGTAACGTCATTGTGTTGGGTCATGTTTCTTCTATGTTGTTTGACGTATTCGTTTTAAGAATGTCAAGATACTCTATAATTTTACCATTTCTTTATTATTTAATTCGTAGTACTGTCACTTACTAATATAATTTCAATAAACACAATTAAATAACTTTGTTTCAATTCCACTTTATTATTTCTTAATCCAACCGGTTTCGGTTCGTCCTGAACCTTCCTCAGGGGTGAATAAAAATATACTGAACCTAATACAGATAAACATTTTAAAAATATTTCCATTACCCCTGCTCACGTTCACCCCTCCCTCTTAGGCACCTTCCTCCTCACCTCCACCTAAGTTGATGTTCTGTCTCCCTCTTCTAATTTTCTTTTAAATTCCATGTTTATCTGTATTATGTTTAGAATATTTTTATTCACCCCTGAGGAAGGTTCAGGACGAGCCGAAACCGGTTGGATTAAGAAATAATAAAGTGGAATTGAAACAAAGTTATTTAATTGTGTTTATTATAATTATGTATTCCCACAAAGTGTTTGCTACATGTGAAGATTTAATATAATTTCATTAAAACAACATGTTTTATTATTGTGATTTTTTAAAAACTTTATTCTAATGTTGTCAGTTTAAAAAAATTACAGTTTTTTATTAAGTCCTTTTCCTCTGGTGTTGCTTTTGTTAGAAATAACCACTTGAGCGATGGAGACTCCTGGTGTTCGGTTTACGATTCGGCCATTACTATCGCACCTCCAAATGTCAATATGGAAACATATAAGGGAATGTATAACCCATACTAAGTGACCAACTTTTTGCAATTTTTAACCCCCCCCCCCCGGTGACCAAAAACCTAAGCAACTCGCGCTCATTTGTACCGAGCGTGACATTTTGACGACCCCCCCCTCCTCCCCTTAAACGTGTCACGTAGTATGGATACGTTCCCTAAGCTGCTTACTTCAGTTTAAATCAAATAAATTCACATTTACCCTGTTTTTTTAGGTTTGATAAAAAAAAAAAAAAATTTATAATTCAATTATCAATCAGCTGCCTAACTTTGTGTTGCTATCGCTCGAATGGATAAGATTTTTTTGTCTATGCTTTTTATGTTTGTTTAAGGGCTCATGTGAAGTCTTCCATTATAAATATGAATATTTTTGAAGTAAATAAATAACATTATATATTAGTATTATGTTAAGTTATTGGGATCAATTGAAAAAGCGTTAGTGATAAAGAGGGGTGCTTAATGTGATTGTTTATTTTTATCCCTAGTTGGTTATTAGTTTAGTAAGAATTGAAATGTTGAATAAATCACTAATATAATTATTGGACTGTTTCATTTTGTTATAAATTGGTATTTTGGCAGAAGGACTTTAAAATGAAAACATCTTCCTTCAATGGCGGAATTCTTCTCGTTTATTCACAGCACATGTTACAATACTTTTGTTCCCGACCTGACAAAACACTACTTCGGTCACTCGACCACTTGCTAGATAATGCTAGCTGTTTACAGGAGATCCACGATTTGAGAGAGAGTTTTTAACTAAAAATCATCTTATTTATAACCACACATTTCCACACCAACAGAAAACATCAAAGTGTCAGTCAATGTAAATACGAGGCAGAAATCCAGAAATCTGCTTTATCTTCTAGTATTTAATTCAGTGTGGCCCTACGTTGCTACTCTGTAATCTGTAATCAAAACAGGAAGCTACAAAAATACGCCGCTAGATGGCAGTAGCCTTCACTTTTTAAACACATTTCAACTAAAACTGATTAAATTTCTGTTCTTCGCTTACTTCTTAACACACATCAGGCGGGCGAAAACAAGGAACCTGTTTGAGAAAATGAAATTTGTTTTAAACCGATGTATCTTTGAAAATAATATACACAATTGAATGAATTTTTTTTTTATATAGTACTCACCACACCCCATCTATAAAAGTATTGTCCAATGTCCAAACTTTGTAATAGCAGACAGACCAACTCGTTTCACCTGTGGGGACCCCATACTTAATAGGTACTAAAACTGACCACTTCTGTTATTGTTTTTTTTTTCGCAACAATGCAGTGACTTGCGCGCATCATAACTCTGAAATGCAACCAGAGCCGCCAGACCAACTTGTTTCATCTGCGGAGACGCCATACTTTGAATATGTACTAAAACTGACCATTTTTTGATCGTTTTTTTTCCACAACAATGAAGCCTCTTGTAAGCTCTATAACTCGAAGTTGCAACCACTGAGAGCAGGCAGACCGACATCATTCACCTTAGGGGATTACTCTACAAACTATAAATCTAACTGTATCCATGATCCTTATGAAAAATCCCGTAACCTCTTAGACTAATTACCCCTTATTGTTTAATATATTTGTTGTTTATTGATAAGTGTTTTATACATATAGCTGATTACAAAGAGATTGGTGTGCAATATTCATACAAAAATATTTACCAATACCTTGTTACTAAGAATAACAGAAGATAGACGTGATTAAAATATAATTAATGGATATCAGGTATAATAATTGTTTTAAAAACATCTGCCAGCTTTATTTTTAAAGGGGCGCCACTGGTTGATTAACCAGGCTAGCAGATGGGTAAGCAATAATCCTCTCTCAGGGCCTTTGGTATGCAATCTTTACGGTTAAAATAGAAGGATTTTAAATAAAATAGACAGTATTGATAAGAAATAATAGATTTATTATAACATAATAAAAATAATTGGGACATTAAAGCATATTAATAGATCTTAAACTCACCTCCCTTGGATCGACCAAAAATTCAAGTAACTAACTATCTAAATTACAATCTTGAGCTTCTGGTTTTTCTCCTGAAGTAGAGTCTGACAAAATACCTGGAACTGTAGTCAGCTGAAAACAGTATTAGCTCCAACATTTCACTCCAGCCATGGAAAATTTGTAAATCCAGGCGAGATTATAATTCCTTCGTCATTAAAACAGGTTAGTCTCCTTGTGATTTATTAAACTTCCATATTTTTAAATAAATTGCTTTGATACTTGGCAAGTAAATTCAAATTATATCCTTTGGTTATATTCTGTGGTTATTACGATCTCAGAAATGTGTATTTAAAACACTTTATCGGCACCACAATTTATATTGGTCGCGGCCTATTTAATAAAGAACCATTTCGGATAAATAAACAATCGTTTTACTTTTATAATATTAACGAAATAACACGTAAGTAAGAATCACGTTTGACTTTAGTAAATAATCCACCACCACGGACTAAATACTGAGGAGTAAGCTCCAAGCAAATTTTCCGATTTTTATACCTTATTCGAATAGAAATAATTGAAATATTTTACTTCCAAAATTCAAAAAAAATAAATTTATGTTGAAGTTTATTATTTTTTTAAATATTATTTAATCACCTCTCGAAATTAGGTACTTGCTTGCCTAAATCTATGATAAAATAAACTTCGAGATATATTGACAAATATTTTATCATAACAACCTAGTTGGGACTCTTACAAAGAGATTGGTGTGCAATATTCATATAAAATTTTTTAGCAATACCTAGTCGGGACTCTTACAAAGAGATTGGTGTGCAATATTCATACAAAAATATTTACCAATACCTAGTTGGGACTCTTACAAAGAGATTGGTGTGCAATATTCATACAAAAATATTTACCAATACCTAGTTGGGACTAATACAAAGAGATTGGTGTGCAATATTCATATAAAAATATTCATCAATACCTTTTTTTCTACTCGTTATTGACATGTAGGTTCAGCTGGAGTGGGCTCTTCGGCTCGGTTCATTGCAGATAGTGGATCCTACTCCTACTCATTTTTCAAATCGACTACTCCCAGAGAACCCGGTACAGGACTCGGACCCAAACCCCGAACTCGGAACCCGAATGCCCCACCGGCGTTCCCGTGTTCACGATCCGAGCCACTGGCCAGCCCTGACGGTTCTTCTTGTGACGGATTCGAGTTCTTGTGCAGGTTCTGGCTCCAAGGTCCGACTCCGGCTGAACCCACAACAGCACCCAGAACCCACAACAGCACCCAAGAACTCGGACCCTTGACCTGCCCTAGAACTTGAATACTTTTAAAGTTGAATACTTTTAAAAAGAAGCATGCCTCAGAGGCCTCCAGCAAAATGCAGAACTTACCCATTTCTAATTCAAGTAGGACTGACGTGAAAGGTGGAACTATCCTTCCTGCCCAAAGAGTGCTAATATGCACAAATTATATATATATAACCAGTACCGAATTATCCCTAAGGCAGAGTAGGCAACTGCCTAGGGGCCCCGCATCGGCTAGGGGCCCCGCGTCCCGGGAAAAAATGACTTGCTTCAATTAGGTTATAACACAATAAATAACTAATGTTCACATCATGCACAAATAATAAATAAAAAGTCTATAATTAAAACAAATATATAAACATAGTTGTATTTTACTTTTCTTTCCTTCTATTTGTTGCAACATTACTTATGGTGGGTTTCTTCATTTACCGAGAATGCTAAATGCAATGCTAATTGTAAAAGTAAACGGTCAAATGCATAGAAATTTTTAAATTTCGATCGTTTTTTTTTACAATTAGCATTGCATTTAGCATTCTCGGTAAATGAAGAAACCCACCCTTAGTATCTGAAGTGATTGAAGGTGCCGTGTGTAGTTTATATTGGCATTTGTTTTGTTTTATTTCTAATTATATGTTTAAAATAATTCCCTCTGACTACCTGTTGATTTATGTGAAGAAATAGTGTACAAAATTTCAAAAGCATCGGTCAAGTCAAGTCAAGATTTTGAGATGTTCACAAACTTCAGAAATGTTTTTTGCGAGAAAACGGATTTAATTTTTTTTATACTCGAAATATAATGAATCGAGCATGAGGGCCGGTCGCTTGAAATGCTGTACCTTCGTTAGTTTGTGCCCTCCCCCCCTTGTTAAGGATTTGATCAAGGGAACAAGGAGGCGTTTGGAGGCCCCTTCAACCCCCCCCCCCCCCCCGTTAGTCCACCATTGGTAAAGGGGCCCCGTGACGTGCATTGCCTAGGGGCCCCGACATAGTTAATCCGGCCCTGTATATAACACTTTGTTTCAACTTAATTACTACAAGAAACAACAATGATAAAAAATGCATTAGTCTATTTTTTTCAATAAAATTTCCCATGTTTTGACATGTTCAACGACGGCAAGATCAATCTTATTGGTACGATAATGTCTGCAGAAGGTTCTTCTTCAATTTAAGTAAGTACAAATAACCCAAACTACCTAATAATCTATTTTGTGCATGTTTTTCTCCATCTCCTCCGACATAAACAGTTATTTCTTGTACTAATTAAGTTGAAATTGAACCCAAAAACCTTTTATTATTGTTTTAAGATAAACCTCCCATGTTTTTTAAACAATAATACAAATAGTTAATGTATACATATACACATAGCATAGTTGTGTGAGGGTTCACCTCAAGCACACTTTGTTAAAAAAAAAAAAAAAAATCCGACGAAAATTATTTCGATAAACAATAGAAAAAAAAAGAGTTAACCCATAAAAATTGACTGATTGTTGTATCCATTATATTAAGTAGGAGAGGTAATAGGAACACGTAATTTTAATAAAACCACTTTTTTTTTAATACACATTTCAGTGTTTTTTATTTTATTTTTCAGTTTTCCATATTTTTCATAATCTGGCACAATAATTCATTTTTATTTGTATACTCGCTGGTCCCGGCATGCGTTGCTATGCTATTTAATAAAGAAATTGTTTCTCCCTGAGTGTCCTTTCCCATTTGTCTCGTTACCTTTCTTCTCCTGCGTTTTTTTCCCCTCTCGCGTTCCCACTCCGTCACCTCCACCTTCCCTCTCCCCACTCCACTCCTCCCCCCGTCCCGCGAACCCCCCTCCCGAGTTCCCCTCCCCCCTCAAAGGTTCCCCTCCCCCTCCCTGTTTCCCCTCCCCCATACATTCAGTTTTCAAACCAATCCAATAGCAATTTTTTTATACAAATTTCATAATCCCAGAGCTCACCGGAAGTTTTATAAAAACCTTGTCCTGACAATAACGAACACACAAAAAAAGGATTACCCAATTTGGTGCAGTTGTTGGAAAGTTATGCGCTTAGCAACACATTCAGCGATTCATTTTTATATGTAAGAAGATAGTACCAAATAAGTTAAATTCTACTGTACAACCATAATATAAAATCTCATTTCGGAGCAGTAGATACTCTCAGTATCGCCCTGGTGAAGAACCACCAAACAGTTGCTTGAAATGGCATTAGCCATGTTTACAACCACACTAGCCACAACTGAATAGACAGGTACATAATTCCCAACCTTCTTTTCTATCTAGTTCCCTTCTCCACTCAATTCAGCCTCACAATGTAGTTACCAAAATTGGGGATGTCGTAGTCCTATTATACAAGGTGGCGCAAAATTAATCACCCTATCGGAAGATGTTATAATTTTTGCAAATGGCGTCATACGTCAATCATATTTGACATTTGTGAACTTGACAGCTGCAGAATACAAACAAACAAGCAATGGAGCGCTATACTCCGCAAGAGCGTGGAATAATGGTGTCGATTTTAGCTTTAACGCTTTTAGCGATTTTGTCTCAAAAGTCATCATGAGCGACAAGGCGCATTTCCACTTAAGCGGTTACATCAATAAGCAAAATCTTCATTTCTGGGGCACTGAAAATCCACGTGTGATGCACGAAGATCCATTACATCCATTCAAAGCCACTGTGTGGTGCGGCTTTCACGCGGGAGGAGTGATTTTTTGAGGACGCCATTGGCATTACGGTCACTGTTACTGGCGAACGCTACAAGGCCATGATAAGCAGCTTCTTACTGCCGGAATTAGATGAGCGGGGCTTGGTGAACATATGGTTTCAACAAGACGGTGCAACCGCACACATAGCACGAGCAACAATGGATATTGTGAGGGAAGCGTTTCCTGGTCGCGTAAACTTACGTTTTGGCGATTTGGCATGGCCAGCAAGATCGCCCGATTTAACCATCCCAGTCTTCTTTCTTTGGGGCAACTTGAAGTCGGGGTTTATGCCAACAAGCCTCAGACAATCGCAGACCTTAAGGAGAATATTCTACAGGAATGCGAACAGTTATCACCGGAAATCTTGTGGAAAGTTATGGAAAATGCGATAAAACGGGCACAAATGTGTATCAACACTGGCGGCAGCCACTTGACGGATATCATCTTTTCCACTTAACAGAAAAAATTGTAAAAGTTCAAATAAAGATTTCCGTTAATAAAATCTTTTTTTTTTATTTAGTAAAAAAGTTATTCAAAAACAAAATTGGATGATTAATTTTGCGCCACCCTGTATTTGGGCAGTTGGGAAAATAAGTAATAATTTAATAATATACAAATAGTAGTACTTAAGTCAGAATAATTATTTAATTTTTTGGTTCGTAATTATTCTTATGTCCAAACTCAAACTTTAATCTTAACTCTCCCACTTTAGTTTTAGGCAATATATTCGGAATCCATTGTATACAGAATGGGTTAGGTACTTTTTGTTCCGGTGAGGTGTTGCCAACCTTCAAATATGTAAGAAACATTTCACGCGGGGTAATTTTGATCGGTTGGCTGTGATTATTACCATTTGTTTTATTTTTGCTTGCTTGGGTTTCTTTCGCCTTTTGTTGATGGGATTTTTTCTGCTTGAGACTTGGGTTTTCAATGTGGGTGTAGGTACCATCAGGATTTTGTCTAAAAAATCTCGTGATATCCAATGCAATCTGGAATGAAATATTAAAAACAATATTTTTTTTAAAGTTTCATGTTGCTAAATATTAACTCTATATGGCCTGAAAAATTACTTTCCAAGTTTCCTTTCCTACAAAATCACGCATATCGCTTGATATCCTTGTCTTTGGGGGTATTCTCAGATTTGCCCTGGTGAGAGACCACCATTCAGAATGGAATCATTGCTTGAAAAGGCTTTATTTATTTTATTTAAGTTTTTATTCCAGCAGGACTGCCATATTAAAAATTGCAATGGTACTAGTAGCACACAAGCTGCTAAACGGGCACATTTGTAATCCTGATGTCCTGGAAATTTCACTATATTTCATATTTCACTTTATGTCCCCGATAACTTCACCAGAGCAAGGCAACACAGACTTTTTACTTTTCCTAGAGGCAGGACCAACCTACCAATGGTTATGCCTCTGGGGAGAATGACCTCACTATTAAACCTTTCTTCTGAAATTGACATTTTTCAATCGAACTACAATCATTTCAAGAGCGAAATAAAGGTATTCTTTAGCACCTGTCATTATTAATGTACATATATAATTAATCTATTACACTATTAACTAAAAATTGTGAAATGTAATTGGATATATATTATATGTTAACTGTTTTTCACAATAAATAAATAAATATTACGTAAACTATTATATAATAATATTTTACAAAGTAAATAAAAAATCTAAAAGAAAAAAAAAGAAATATGATTACATATGAGGTAGGTACCTAATGAAAACATAAAATGAAAATAAAATAAAATTAAACAGAAATAAAAATAAATATTTTTGGATCGTCGCCTCATCATCTGCATCCATCTCTTTAGCCATAACCACATATTAAAAGCCAGTTTCTTCCCAACCTTCCTCCCTTCCCCCCTTCCTCACTCTCTTCAACCTCACAACATACCCCAGTTGAGGATAACCATATTCCCACTGGCTCTGGACAGTGGGGAGGAGTTGGGACTCTTGGGTTATATTCAAATAAAAATATTGGCTATATATTAAGACCGATCAGTGGTTGAGTGGGCATAGTTCTTGGGTCCCACCCGAGCGTCGCGTGTTCGATTCCTCGGCTGGCTAAGTCCTCCATCACAACACAAGCAACATTTTCGACTTTCTGTGGTGGTAGTAGAAGATTTTCAAACATTGTCGAGTTATTCGTAATCTGGGAATGTTTGTCTTTCTTTTTTAAAAAAAAAAAAAAATTATTCTATGTACCTATATATATATATATATATATATCATAGGTATAGTGTATGTTAACATAATGTATGTAGTTTCAATATCTTTCAATATATTAGGTCCTTACGTATGAAATTGGCGATTTGCCTTTGTTTGTTTTATTTCTTTGCGTCACTTAGTTTACAAAATGGAAAACTTGAAATATCTTGAGTTCCACTGTGGCACCAGTGCTGCAGAAACGGCTCGAAGGATTAATGATGTGTACGGCGACGGTGCCGCAAAAGAAAGCACAGTTGTGTTTTTTTTTTTTTGTGTCGTTCACTACAGCTTCTTAAATCTGGCCAGACGATTACGGCAGATGTCTATTGTCAGCAACTGCAAACCATGATGGAAAAGCTGAAACAACCGAGGCTGGTTAATGGCTCTAGGCCACTGCTGCTTCATGACAACGCTACGCACAACACAACACTGCACAATAGACGGCTACCAAATTAGAGGAGCTTCAATTGGAATGTCTAAGACATCCACCATACTCTCCGGACCTTGCCCCAACAGATTACCATTTTTTTCGAAAATTGGATAACTTCTTGAAAGGGAAAAAATTCAACTCCGATGGGGCAGTCCAAACCGCCTTCAAAGATTTCATTGATTCCCGTCCAAATGGTTTTTTTAGTAAAGGGATCGATGAACTACCTATGAGATGGCAAAAGTGCATAGATAGCAATGGTACATACTTTGATTAAATAAATATATTATATTTTAAAAAAATCGACTTTATGTTCCTCCCATACAAAACGCCAATTTCATATGTAAGGATATAATTATGAAAGAGATCAAGACACAGAAAAAGATAATGGTCGCAACTGGGACTCGAACCCAGAACCTCTCGTCTATCCAGGACGTGCGTTTACCAATTCCGCCATTGCGCCCCACTGTCAAACCGTCATAATGGCCAATCTCATATTTCAAATTTTAGAATTAACAATATTATCTTCAACTAATTAATTTTCCATTAACTTTTTCTGTTTTCCTGTGTCTTGTTCTCTTTCATATTTTCGTTTAGATTATTATTATCTTCTTCTTCAATGATATATTACACTGATAGGAATAACCTTTAAAAGTTATAAAAAGAGAGTTTTTCTTATAAAAATTAATAAATCTTTAATTTATTATATCCAATTAAGGCTAAGTAATGAAAAATCATTGCTTTAGGTTTGAATATTTGATCTCCTAGAAATAGGATAGACACTTTAAATAAATACTGCAAGTAGAACACATCTTGGCCATTGACATAATCGAGCATTTATTTAAGCCCAGAAAAAAATGTCTGGTCTACAAAAAATCTGGTCTATAAAAACAGCTTAGCACAAAATCTCTTACATACGAAATCCTTTTCGGATATGGTTTTATTGTATAATGTGATAATAAATAAATATTAATAGTATGTTTTAAAATGCTCTGCTTTATTTTCCATAATAGCAGAGACTAAAAAATCTTATATTCTTCTTTAGTCTGAAGTCAAGTCGAATATAATTCTTCTATCTGGTCCCAAAATCCATCTACCTATAGAAACTATAAATTACAACCATTTGATAAAAGAATTAGTATTATTAAAACTTTCAAGTAGAAGACTTGTTTCTGACTTGACTTTTATTTAAAAAAAAATTAATGGTACTAGTAGAATTTAGTTACAAGACGGCTATAATAACATGCCTAATAAACAAAATTATTGTTATCTTTTATTATTCTTTTGCATGTGTTTTATTTTATAATTTCTTTAACAAAATTTTCTTATTTTATAATGGTCCACATTATTGTATGTATCACATTTTTGTAAAAGCCCTTACCGACTTATAATATATATACAGGGTATTAAGGAACTTACTTTAACCAGTAATTCCTGACATTATTTGGAGTAAAAAATGTAAATGATTGCTGGCAACATTTTTGATGTTTTTTTTTCCAATAAAAAAAAAGTAGGTGTTGGACAGTCGGGGTGGGATAAGAGGTTGGGCGGTTAGTCGGTTGAGTGACCAGTGATGATATGTGAAAGAATTTTTTTTTTGTTTGATTTTGAAGAAAAAAAATAAAAAAAATGTCATAGAAAAAGTAACCAGAGATTAAAATTTCATTTACACTTTTCAGTCCAAATAATGTTAGGAATCACTGGTTAAAGTAAGTTAAGTATATCCCTTAACACCCTGTATATAAACAAATTAAGTTCTTTAGAAAGTGATAAGAAAACATTTTAATATTTGTGCCTGAACTTCACAAAATAAAATAAAGCTTTTTTGTTGTGTTTTTATAATAAATCAAAACAGGCGGCTGTAAAGTTGAAATTTCAACCTGATCGCCATCTAAGGACTGCGTGATTCACCCGATTCTGAACTTCCACGCCGCGGTGCATTATCTCAAACAATTAAAAAAAATCAAAACTTACATCCGCCGTGTCAAAAATCTTCTTCACCTGGAAGACGTTAATGATATTCCAAGTGTACATGGTGAACTTGCCCAGCGGGACTGCCTTCTTCCTTACAAACTCCGAAGTCACATTGGGCAGGCGCTTTTTGGTGCCGAAATTACTGATTCTCTCTTGGAGGCACTCAAAGAATTCCTGAACATAAAACATATAAAGCTTATGCTATAATTCTTCTGATGTTCCGAGCTACAGGGCGCTTAGTAAAGATTCCTGTTGATAGCCAATCTCTGTTAGGAGAGGACACCAGAGGAAGAAGTATAATATTGTTGCAGTGTTCTGTAATTTGGTAGAAACACTAACAGATTCTCCGATTCACCTTGGATGGAGATTACTTTTAGGAATGATAGATTCTTGATGTTAATCTGGTTTTATTCAATACTTCGCATATTACAATATTGACCACGTTAGTCGACCTAACTAGGGGCTGGCTAAATTGGTTCTGATGAGAGCGTTTTTACACAACACCCTTTCTGAGCTCCCCGACCCTCTGGTGTTCATCTTAGGTACTAAGCTACCTGCCATCTAGCGGAATCTAAGGACAGTTCTTATCACTGCCATCTATGTCTAAAAGCCGAAAGCTTTTAGATAAACTACAATAAAATCTTAAAACGTATCATTTTGAAATCGGTTTAGAATTCAACACAATTAATAATAGATGTTTTTAATCGATCTATCAAATATGGTACCTGCCTTAGGTGTTAGGTACCATATAATTGTTAACATCTATTTTCAAAATGTACACTCCACTTGTATGTACACAATGCAAAATGCAATATTTGCTATATGTAAACAATGGAGTGCTGGTACCTACCCTGATGTATGGTAGTTTCATGGAATTGAGCAGATGAAGGATGAAAGTAGATTGAATGCTGTAAAAATGAGTTCCCTAAGGCACATGCGAGATAAAAATGTGTGTGATGAAATCTGAAGATTATGAAAGGGACACTTAAATGGTTTGGGCATGAAGAACAAGTGTAACGAGAATATATGATGAGAATATATATCATTGAAGAAGAAGATAATAATAATCTAAACGAAAATATGAAAGAGAACAAGACACAGGAAAACAGAAAAAGTTAATGGAAAATTAATTAGTTGAAGATAATATTGTTAATTCTAAAATTTGAAATATGAGATTGGCCATTATGACGGTGAGAATGTAAATGGTAGAAGATGTTGGGGAAGCCCGAGGAAGTCATGGCAAATCAAGAAACCAGTATGTGTCAGGCCATGTCAGTAGCCAGAATAACAGAAGATGATGTATGAATGTGGCCAGGAGTGTGTGCCAAGACCGAGTTGTGTGGCAGTTCGTCCTCTGTGCAATTGTTATTGTTATTTAAAAAAATATTGTTTTTATTAATTTAATAAAAAACCAATTTAGTTTTATAAAGTCACTCAGCACACAAGATGCTATTGCTAATGTAACCTCATACATCAATGAATCATTGGATAAAGGTGAAAAATGTGCCGGTATATTTATTGATCTCAGAAAAGCTTTTGATAGTATATCCCATGAGATTCTACTAAAAAAACTAAACAATATAGGTATAAAAGACAATGCAATTAAATGGATTTCGAACTACCTAAAAAATCGACCGCAAGTCGTAAAAATAAATCAGATTAATAGCGATAAAGAAATATCAGACTTTGGAATCCCTCAAGGTACAGTAATCGGACCAATCCTTTTCACCATATATGTTAATGACATTTTTTTTCAACCACTACATGGCCAAATTACTTCATACGCCGATGATACGGTACTAATAATTAGCGATAAAACTTGGGAAAAAGTAACATTTAAAGCCACCGAAGACATAAATATTTTAAAGAATTTCTTCGACGTAAATTTACTATCACTAAATGGTGATAAAACATTTGTAATTCCATTTGCAATACACAAAAATGATACCCCTAAAAACATTGATATCATCATCCATGATAATTCCAAAACACATAGTAAAAATTATTGTATCCAAAACTGCACAATATTAAAAACAACAAACACAATCAAATATTTAGGAGTCATTATCGATAAAAATTTGAAATGGAAGGAACAAATTTGTCAAGTTGTAAAAAAAATTAGAAAATTGATTTATATATTTTTAAGAATCAGAAATTTTTTATCTGTAAAAAACTTATATCTAATATATTACGCTTTGGTTCAATCAACTTTACAATATGCTATCATTAGCTGGGGATCCGCATACAAAACTAATCTTTCCCCAATTGAAGTTGTGCAGAGGCTAATAATTAAAATCATATTAAAAAAACCTTCTGACTACCCAACGGATCAATTATTTAAGGAATTCCAAGTACCATCTTTCAAAGATCTATACAATAGAAATGCATTGATTCAAATTATAAAAGAAAAAGAAAAATATCAATTTATAACTGAAAACCATACTAGACATAAATATATTTTTTCATGCCCAAAATTAAACACTTCCTTTGCACAAAATTATTATACTTATCAAGGAAGACTTATTTTCAACCGATACCGGATGAAATTAGAAAAATAAATGATAAAATCCAATTAATAAACACTGTAAAAAAATATTTTAAAGATAATCTCAAAAAAAAAAAAAAAAACAGTTTCCGACTAATCTAATCTACTTATAACTCAGTTTCCAAGTGATACTCCATTCTTCAAATAAGTTAAATTTTGTATTGTTTTTAGCAACTAATTACAATAATTCTGGACACATTATCCAAACAGTAAAATTGTTTTGATAGTAGATAAATACTTATAATCACATATCACCGAACTTACAACTTATTGTTTTTTACATTCACATTGTAATTTAAGAACTTAAATATAGCATTAAAAAATGTACACTACTCTTCCAGACACAAGCTAACGCTTCCATGGAAGAGTGGTATTAACCCATTGGCCACAGAATTAATGAGCAAAAAAGTTGGCCTTCACCACTGAATTAATTTTGTACCAAAAATTGAAAACTGAAGAATTGTACTAAATCTATTGTTACTTTTGAACCGTATATTCAAATGAAATAATTTCTTTAAATTTGTTTACATATTGGATTAAGGTAAAGAAAAACATAAAAATGTATTTTTTTAAGTATTAAAATATGTGTAAATAAGGTTTCAAATATAACCTTCCCTTTTTTCGTCAGTTTTTTTCCACATTTTTATTCAAAAAGTTACAAAAAAACATAGGATTCTTAAATCGAACAATAATAATTTTTGATTTTTATAAACATGTATATTAATAACTATTAAAATAATTGTCTATGATAGTCCTCAAAGCAATTAGGGACGTTCAGGGTCACTACCAAAAGCCTAGAACCACTCGCAATTTCGAAGAAATTAAATGGCGGCTGGCTGCATACAAAACTTGGAACACAAATATCAGGGAAAAAACTTAAGAAACATATTATTGCCAGTTGTATGAAATTAATGATTAATTATCTACAGAGTGTTCGGCATTTAAAATTTTTTGAAAAATGTCAGTATTGTGCTCGTTTTCCGTTTTTTGACGTACCTACTCTAGCCCGTCAGCGTGCCGGGGTTTGTGGTTAAGTACCTGAGTCGCACACCCGGCTGGCTGTCGGGGTTTGTGGCCAATGGGTTAACATATTTGAATATGAACATGTAAGCAAATTAATACATCATCTAAATGTACATTATATTTTATATGCTAAAAAATAATAAAAAAAAAAAAAAAAAAAAAAAAAAAAAAAAAAAAAAAAAAAAAATAGATTGCTTCCTTTCAAAAATTTTTGGAGAGGATGGATATATGGAAATTATAAAAAAATAAAAGAAGAAAACAATACCTGCGGAATGTGAAACACTAATGCATCTGGTTTACCATTGCACTGATAATGCATGGATTGGTTAACGCTCTCCGTCGCGCTGGATAACCAACTCAAAAAACTAAAGTTTGCATCATATTGAGGAACGGGCTCCTTGTTAACAGCCGACTCGTTATTCTCCATCGTTTTCAATTTCTTCACCGTCTTTTTCAGCACATCTTTATTCGAAGTGATAAAATATTTCGTCGAATAATTCGACAGATTTATTACATTGGACGGGTTCACAATTTCATTCTTTTTGGCTTCATTCAAAGTAATTATATTAGAAATAATTCCATTAGTAGCAGGAAGAAAAGTTTCCGTGGAATTATCAAGATAAATATCAGTATTGTTATCTATGTGTACCGTCGGAGTTTGGCTAAAATTAAAATTATTGTTTTCGACGAATTCAAAACATTGGCCATTGTTTATATTATCCATTAATGTAAAACTAGATTTGCTCTTATCACAGTTGATAGTTTTCTTTCTCTTCTTGCAATTCTTAACTAAAATATTAGGTTCGCATTGTATATTTGTAAGCAATTCGTAGTTGTTGTCTAATGAAAATAATTCTTCATCCGCATCCGGGATATAAATATTGTGGAAGGTATTTTGCTTGCTCACATCACCATCTTGACAAATGGAATCGTCATTGTTTAAATTCTCTACTGAATTATCTATAAGTGTACTGTTAAAATTGTAACCGGCGCTTTCGTTGCAATCTGAATTTGAGAACGAGTTTGAATCGTTCGCTTTTGTAAACAAGGATTCGTACTGCTCGAGCGATATGATTTTCAAAGAGGTGTCGTCACCCGCTACGGTGTAGAAATCGTTTGAAATACTTGGTTTTTGAAGAGCTACCTCTTGTATGTTGATTATTTCGCTGTTATTTTGTAGAAAACCCTCACTATTATTTAGTTGGTAACTTTGCCCATTTGTTTCAGAACTTTCGTCAACGACATCTGATAAACTGATCAAATTTCCATTGTCTGATAGCAAAATTTGTATGTCTAGCGGTCCTAAAGATGACAGATTCCTTTTATTTGTGTTGAGTAAGTTGTCTGCGCTGTTTGCTAGTAAAACATCGCACGCCTTCACAACTTCGTTACTGTTGAAATTAGACTTGCATATAATAACGTCATTGTTTTCTTGATTCTCTGCGAAGGACACATCTTTTGGAGAATGCTGAAGATCTGCTTGCAGCTCTATGAGGTGCCCATTGCCGTCAGGCAATTCAATCATCTGTGATACGAAGGGAGAAAGAACACTCTCTGCAATTTCTTGAGAAGAAATATTCTCAGCCAATATCAGATTGTCATCAGGTTTTATACTTGATAGAAACATATCATCGCCATCTGAAAGAAGTAAATGATTTTGAATTCAACAAAAAAGCAAATTAATTAAAGAAATAAGTTTTTAATTCTCTCTGGGACTACGGAAATTATGTTAATAATTGTTGTTTATAATTACCCAAATCACTTTCCTGGAAATTAGGCAATCCTAAATTGACAAATGTTTTAAATTCCTGGAATAGATTGCGATCGGAGGCAAAAGCACAAACACACAAATAGAAATGAAGGCAATGCTGTAAACTTCTTTTTAAGTTATTTTCTGATGAGCCTTTTTGATCCAATGTTTTTCTCTTTGCCACATCATTACCATTGAAATCACAATTACAAGAATACCTGTGGAAAAAACAATTGAAATATTTTTATAACATTTTTAACAGTCATATACGAGTAGTTATAGTGTAATACTTTTGACCATGAAAATTTAAAATCAAATCAGTTAACCTTTTCCCCGCGTTGAACTATTCCGTTTTTTCAATACCCATACGCGGTATGTATATGTCATATTTCAAGTACCACGAGGCACGAGGACACATTCACTTGATTATAGATGTTTTTTACGAAAAAAAATTTTACTTTCGAAATATGCCTGAAGATGTCAGCATCGTGATAGTTACACGAATATCCTAGTGAGCGGGAAAAAATACTGTGACATAGTAGCGCTGTTATATCGGCAGTCGAAGTTAGCGTAACAAGTTGTTACGATCGCGTGGAAAAAGTTAAATAGATATTTCAACACAAACAAGGGTCCGCTTATGTTGTTCTGCATTCTCACAGTCGTATAGAATATGCGATCAATTTGGAAGACGGGTATGGGTACCGTTGACCCGGCAATCATTTATTGGATAGCCAAAACCCCTGCCATAGTTCACCCAAAGTGGTTCTCATAGTCGGTGACTTAGCAGGGGTGCCAGGGATCATGGAGTGTTTTTCTAGGTCTTGGTGGTGAATGCGTTTGCTCACCTACTGCGTGGTGGGCCGGATCGGGAGAGACTGGTTGAGGAAGACCTAATCTAGACCTCTCCAGTCAGACTTTCTCGATTTATCACCTTACACCATGAAAGGATGGATTCATTCACCCATCACTCCTGAGATTCCTACCCACCTTTCATACGTTTTTCCTTCCTCTCCTTCCTTTCCCTTTTCTCCTTCCTTTCCCTCTACACAGGATCCCTGAAGATGGCATAGGCCCTGAGGGGGCCTTCAAGGCCTCCTGCGTGGAGTTAATGTAAAAAAATAAATAAAACTGGCCGATCCAACATATTCTCCACCTGTTTGGTTAGGTTAGGAAGCAGAAAATACACAATACGATTGTGACCATGTCGATACAGCCAACCAAAAACTTGCAGTTTTATTTTCGATTATATTTTGAATTTATTTTACATCAGTGTAACAGTCATCTTTCTACCAATGATTTGAATAAAAAAAGATATGGTGTTTACTTACGGTGCATTAGTTTTACCGGAAATGAAAAAAGAAATATGTAAATATCCCAAATGGTGTTTCTTGGTAACTGGGGTTCGCACCACCATGACCCGTGGCCCCACCCTCTGCACCAGGGGGCACATGGGATCTGAGTTCAGCTTCAGGATCTCCTGTTGCATGCGCTCGTTTATTGTCAGCATATTAAACACGTATTGCTTTATGTTCAGCGACTCTGAAAGAGAATTCAGCAAATTGAACAAGTATTGCTTTATGTTCACCGACTCTGAAAGAGAGAATTCAGCATATTGAACACATGTTGTTTTATGTTCAGCGACTCTGAAAGGGAGAATTCAGCATATTGAACACGAATTGCTTTATGTTCACCGACTCTGAAAGGGAGAATTCAGCATATTGAACACGAATTGTTTTATGTTCAGCGACTCTGAAAGGGAGAATTCAGCATATTGAACACGAATTGCTTTATGTCCAGCGACTCTGAAAGGAAGAATTCAGTTTCAATTTTAAACAATTGAAATTAGTTAGATACGTTTTTAGATTTTCACGGCCAAAAGTATTTTCATTATTGGTTTTTGGGGGTTATCCCATGTTGCACTGCCTCCTTCTTTAGCCAACGTTTCGGACAGCGTAGCAGGGTCCATCATCAGGGCAGATCCGGCACATCACACCAGATGTGCCGGATCTGTCCTAATGATGGACCCTGCAACGCTGTCCGAAACGTTGGCTAAAGAAGGAGGTAGCGCAACAAGGGATAACACCCCAAAAACCAATAACGAAAATTGAAATTAGTAATTGTAGAACCTATTAACTTATTTTGTGCATGAAAAATAGTTTTTTTTCGTTATTTGTTTTTGGGGTGTTAGGCCGTGTTGCACTACCTCCTTCTTTAGCCAATGTTTCGGACAGTGTTGCAGTGTCCATCATCAGGGCAAATTCGGTAGATGTGTAATTTTTGGTGGTGAAATGTGTGCTTATTTACTTGGAAGCGATACCGTGTCGCCAGCTCCACTGCTTTCACCGGTACAAAAAAACCGTGACGCTCTGCGGTAATGACGCTATCGCTTCCAGGTAAATAAGCACACATTTCACCACTAAAAATTACACATCTACCAGATCTGCCCTGACGATGGACACTGCAACGCTGTCCGAAACGTTGGCTAAAGAAGGAGGTAGCGCAACACGGCATAACACCCAAAAAACAAATAACTAAAATACTTTTGGCAGTGAAAATCTTAAAACTTATGTAAATAGTTGGTTCTTTTAGTGTTACAAAATTGTTCCACAATCTGTTTGTCTAAAAGTGCGGCGGTTAGGTAAATAATTAACATATTTTAAATTATTAGTAACAATATTTACCTGCAACAGTAGAGCAATTCATGGCTGCTTCGATATGTGTACATCGAGGCAGTTTACTAGGCGCATCATTCCCATTGGAATTGGAAATTGTGGAGCGAACACAAAATGTAAAACTACATCTTGCGGACACTACCGTCAAACTTAACTTGGAATTACTCTGGCTATTTTGTATTTTATTTACTTCCACAAAAGTCCTGTAATCCGGTCCTTTATTCCTCACTCGGACACTTACACATTTTGGCGAGGAAAAATTCGTTATTATCTGACATGACTCAACTGGAGATATTTTACCATTTGATTTAGGTTTTAATGGATGTTTACATTTATTGTTTCCGCACATGTTGGCTCTGTAGCCGTTGAAATGCTCGCATTTAGGACATCTGCGGATACTTTTCATCGTATAACGCGGCAAATCGGAAAACATTTTGATTACAAATAAATTTGAATCTTTCAGGCCTAGATATATCTACTTATTTTACGGGTTATTACTAAATATTAATTGAAAGTTTTCACATGAATAAAAAACCATAAAATGATTACACTCATTACTTTCGAGTTTTGGTTAATTACTAACAAATCATAAATATACCAAATTATTAATTCTCAGCACTGATTTTTAGTACTCCGGTTTGTTTTGACATAATTTTGACGTAAAACGATAATGTTGTCACACGTAAAAAAATAATAATAATCTTTTTTCATTGACTGGAACACTGCTTTGGGGTGAAGAGCCAATAAAAAAAAATTTGGAAAATTTTACTTGAGGCTTCATTTCATTATGAGACTTTTCTGCGCGGCGGCCTGGAGTAGCGTGCAGTACCGTCGCTCCGAAGTGTAATTGCCGCTAAATACGCATTCATTTAAAAAGAAGGCCGCAAAACAAGTATTTTATTGTATATACATATTGACAATACAATAAACCAACTAAATGCGTGTTTTGCCGAGGCAGATAAAGTGCCTGTAGTACATACTGTTAGAGTTGCCTAGCTTGTTTAATCCAGATTCCTACCCACATCTTATACCTTTTTCCTTCCCATATCTTCTTCTCCTTACTTTACCTTAAAAAAACCTCCATACAGCATCCTCAAAGATGACATAGGCCTCTAGGGAAATTGTTTTCCTCGGTGCCTCCTGTGTGGAGCTAATGTAAAAAAATGTTCTGTCTTATTTTTTTAAAACATGAATACCTCACAAGAGTCCCAGCGGCTCCAATTTGAAGCCAGTGAGACAATGGCATCCCCAATTGGGGTAAGTTGTGTAGCCCCCCGCACTGGGGAGTGGAAAGAGATTGAAAGAGGAAGGTGAGGAAATACCTGGATATTCATATTATCTGGTCACCAAACATGTTTCAAGCAACGTTTCTGTTCCGAATGGTGGTCTTACCCCAGGGCGAAACTGAAAGTATCTGCCATTCTGGAACGTGCCGCAAATATACTGTGTATTATTTTTAAATGATTTAATTGTGAATTAACACACATTAATCGAATAAAATTTATTTGCGCACGCCAGGATTCGATCCCGCGACCTTCGGATTGTGAGTCAAGAGCCTTGCCCCTTGACGTAGACCGCGGCGGCCGTCAAAAATTATCCATTATCCATGGAACTTGAAAGATAATTTTTCTATGCAAAGACCTGTCATAATTTGGGAAATAAAGTGCTGTTACTTTTGTAGCTTTGCGATCTGTGTGATTAGATTACAATTAACTTACTCGCCGTTATCGGAATTTTAGAAGTTTCGGTATTTTTGTACAACAACGTGACCCGTGACCGCTGAAATACTGTAGAATATAAAATGTCAAACAATCGTGTCCCATCTGGTCCTAATACACCCGGAAGTCAACACACTCCTCCACAACAGTGCCTGAAAGTTTTCGTGCAAAGGGACTATTCAGAAGGCACTTCTGTTAAATTCCAGACCAGATTTCCACCGGAGTTAGAAGACAGAGTATGTGTTAATAATATATTTACATTCGTTCACACCTTTAGAGATTAATTTCTGATTTTAGCTAATGCGACAAACTAGCCTATCGTATCTGTCAACCAACAAATAACACCGCCCAAACTGGTATGTGTATTACACGCACATTCCCTATTTTGTCATCTTCAAAGAAGTGATTAATTTATTTTTCGACCTGACATTTACTTTCTCTTCCACCCATTGTTTCTGAATTGGGAAATGTGTAATAAATTTTGTGTTTTGCATTTGTTACAATTAATTAATTTGAGCAGGTACTTTTGTAATATTTTAGGACGGCTTGAAATGCACAATACGAGTATATTTGTACACTTTAAATCAACTTAATTACTATTTATTTATTTATAACATTACATCTGATACATTACTATGAAAGAACTATTTACGCCGGGGGAGATGGAAAATACTTAAAGGAAAATGCTTAAAGTTTAATTTTTGTCAATGAAAATTAAAAATTTTCATGCATTTTGATAGTTTGACCCTAAATATGGGGAGGAATGCAGATCCCGCCAATGTCTGGAAATTAAATAAAAAGGCACTTTCTAGATGAGAAAAGTGTGGAAAAGCTGAATAAAACAAAAATTAAGGCGCGCTCGGCAAAATTGAGGGAGATACAACCGTTCAAAGTATTTAAAATTTCACTTCACAAACTGATATTGACAGTCCGCCCACGTCCGCCCGCCATTTTTTTTATAACCTAATACGCTAAACATGGTTTGTGATACAAAAAAAGTGCCCCTTTATAACGCCTGCTCGCGTCAAGGCAAGAAAAACATCACAGTTTTCAAGTGGTTTAGCGGCTACGCTAGGTTTGTGTAACATGGTTTGTGATTCTGGCGTACTATTAATTCTGTATTAGGTCTGGGATCCAACATACCTAAGCAGTGAAAACAAGGCGAACGAACAACGAACTGTCAATATCAGTTCGCGAAGTGAATTTTTAAATACTTTGAACGGTTGTATCTCCCTCAATTTTGCCGAGCGCGCCTTAATTTATTTTTTATTCATCTTCTCCACACTTTTCTCATCTAAAAAGTGCCTTTTTATTAGATTCCCAGACATTGGCGGGATCTGCATTTCACCCTAAATATGTAATAATTACTAATGTTGTTGTGAGTTTAGTTCGATATCTGTTGATATGCTTGGTGTAACTCTGACCAGCTCAGGCCCAGGGGCTTCTTCGAAGCTAGAGTTAAATTAGTCTCTCAAAAGCTGGGCTTTATGTACTTTAATAGTACAAAACTGCTGACCCTCTGCAAATCGCAAGTACGTCTCACTGTCGAATTTTTCAGTCACAAATACTCCAAAATCCTTGAAACAAACTTGACTCTTTTTTATATTATACCTTCACCAGCATCCCCAAAGGTGATGTAGGCCCTGAAGGCTTCCTGTGTTGAGTTAATGTAAAAAATAAAACATATTACACGGTATTCTGTGGAAAATGTCCCCAGCATCAAACAGAATGAGGGGGTGCTAAATCAATTATACAGTTCGTTCGCTCAACAAATTCAACAATTCACTGAACTGTCCAAATATACTTTATAAGGATGGGATTTAAAAGGGAGAATGCCAAAGACTTACCTTGGTCCTCTCTTGTCGATCGTATGCTGCTGGTTTCACATTAAAATGCCTCATAGAATGGTCAGTTCACTATTAAAACAGTACAAAAACACGGCTTCTAGTCGGCAGCCGCGGCGGGAAAGAAATTACTAAACTCAACCTGGAATTGTGGTCGTCCAAATCACAATGAAATAAACAGAATAATTTGCAACATCGGCGGGCAAACACATCTAAAAACATTCACGATGATGATTAGCGAGTAAAGTGACAATGCAATATACAACACACTGGCCTTGGCGAGGTGAACTGATCACAATAATTCATACACCCGAACAGGCGATTCACACTGCAGTGCGGTGCGTAGCGGGTAGCAAAAACGGCAACAATAATACATAGTACAGGAAAAAGCAAAGCGAACGAAGCTGATGATTTTTCTTTGATGTGGCATGGATAAAGTAGAGGAACGGGCAAATTAGGCTATTCAATTACTAATACACGCGTCTGTTATATACCTTCAATTCACGCAAACATTGAAGTAAGTATTCAAGGCTGGAGATAAGACAGACGTCAAAAACTACAGACCGGTAGCCGTATTATCAGTGCTACCCAAACTTTTTGAAAAATTGATTTGTGACAAATTAAGTCACCAGATTGCGCCATTCATTGGTGAAAATCAACACGGTTTCCTTCCAAAGAAATCAACAATCACAAATCTGCTTAATTTTTCGTGGTTGGTAGCCACCAGTTTGGACTCGAAGCACCAAACAGATGTAGTTTACACCGACTTTGCCAAGGCATTTGACCGTGTTAACCATGATATACTTCTGAGGAAAATGTTTAAAATAGGCTTTGATCTACCAACACTGAACTTTTTCTCATCGTATTTAAAATCCAGAAGTCAATTTGTTTCGATAAATGGACATAATTCAAAAAAATTCCAAGCGCAATCTGGAATTCCTCAAGGGTCTAACCTCGGACCTATGTTGTTTCTAATACTTAGAGATGACATCCAAAACTGTGTTAGGAACGGTAAATGTCTACTATTTGCTGATGACCTTAAAATAATGATGGAAATAATCTGCCAACAAGATTGCTTCACTATCTGAATGGTCGTTGGCAAACAAATTAGATTTTAACACAAAGAAATGTGTCACAATGTCTTTCACTCGTTGTAAAAACATTATAATTTACGATTATAAAATAAAAGGCGAAACGTTATCACATGTAAAATCTGTGAAAGATCTCGGTGACTGACATTCTCTTGCCATATATCGCAGCTCACTCAGTCTTGCTACAAACTTCTTGGATTCATCATCAGGACTTGTAAGCAATTTGATAACCAAGAAGCTATGCTAGCGTTATTCGATGGCATACTGAGAAGCAAACTGGAGTACGCGAGCGATGTTTGGACACTGTACCACCAGAAGTACATTGATATGTTAGAGCAAATCCAGAAGAAATTCCTCAGGTATGTTTATATGTGGAAGCATGGAACCTATCCAAGGTTCATGCACCATATTGACTTACTCGAGGAAACTGATTCTGTGAGCCTAGAAACTAGAAGGAAAGCAAGTCTTGCTATTCTGTCTTTCAAAATTTGGAACAATTTCATCAATAGCCCATTTCTCTTGGGATGCTATGATTTATATGTACCAGACCACTACAGCCGAAGTCGACATCATGACTTATTTAAAGTACTGAACGGCAGAATAGACGTCTTGGCAAAGCATAGCATGACGAGGGGAGTGGTGCTGTTAAATGAAATTGCAAACCATTTGGATGTAAGTGACTGTTCTTTATACGCCTTAAAAACATTATTGAAAAGTCACTTGCCTAAATGCTGATAGGTTAATAAAATTTTACTGTAATTGAAATTATTCTGTTGTACAATAATAATAAAAAATAAAATAAGTATATAGCCATTTGATTTTGACAAGTAAAATTTATTCAACAGATAGAATGAATGTCATTATAATTTATCATATTTAATGACGGTGTTTATTTGTTTCTATTTCAGATTGAAAGACAAGCTTTCGACTATACAATAAACCAATTGAATGCGTATTTTGCCGAGGCGGAGAAAGCAGCTTGTAGTACATACTGTCAGGGTTGCCTGGCTTGTTTAACTGCATATTTAATATACATTTGCACAGAGACGCACTATGAGAAGGTAACTGAATTAAACTTCAACTAAAATAATTAAATCTTCTAATTTCCTTCTACGTTCAAGAGTATGTGTGGTGAAAATTATCAATTTATAAACCGACAAGCAATAAATTACCTACCTCTAATATATTCTACATGATGATTATTTTTATTTTATATTTAAAATACATAGTGTAATTTTTTTGATTCTGTAGAATCAAATTTCTCAGTTTTCATCTTGCTAGGTAAATTTATATCCCGTGATTTTTCACACATAGCAACTAGTACGACAAGTACATAATTAATAAGGGTTAATGGTCATGATGCACGAGCTTGTCAATTATTCACAATTCGATCGAAAACTGAAAAGAGCCAAGAATCAGTGTTTAACCCCTCAGAAAATCGCCAATATGCACTTTTAATGTCTTTAACGAAATGACATTTTACGAAAACTTTGTATTATCACCGCTTCATAAATAAAGCTCTATAAATGAAACATTTCTGAACGTAGCCAAATAGTAAAAACTGTTTTAGACAGGTTACAAAATAAGCTTTCGAATTATTATATTACAAATAAATATTAATATTTGTAAATATTAAAATTTAGAATGTAAACATTAAAAAAATGTGAAAATGACTCACGTGATGTTTTTATGTGAAAACGGTACTAAAATCACAGAAATCAAAGATTAGAGTAAACAACAATACTTATTCTATTGTATAAATGTGTAATAAACACTTTTGTCACCTCACTTTTTTATCATTTCATATAAAAATATTTAATAAAAATTAACAATGTCTGGCGCCCGTAGGAAATTTGACGGGATGACCTTTTATCCTTGTTTGTCATTTTATTACTATCTATGTATTTAAACATCCGTGTATGTAAATTGTCGGGTATATGCCTTTAAGTGAAGTATTCCCTCATGTTGGAAAAGGTTCAGAAGAAATTTCTGAGATTTCTCTACCTGAGGGAGTATGGCTACCACCCGTGGTCCTATCCTACCGACTTTCTCTTAGGCATGCTTGGTATGAACCATGTACGGGTCAGAAGGAATATGCTCATTGTAACACATTTTTTCAAATTTATTCATGGATGGTTAAAAAAAACTCGACTACCATGGAGAGCATTAGTTTCTACATTCCCGATGGCTATCTCCATCACCGATAGCATAGACTGTTTTATCTCCCGGCTTGCAGAACTAACTTGCCAATGGTCATGCCAGTCGGTAGAGCTGTCTTGGTATTAAATAGAATCACTTCGAATATCGATATGCTTAACATCAATGAGGGAGAGGTCGATTCAGGCGGTTGCTGACGGTTTCACCTCTTCCTCGCATTCGATAAATGCTGGCGTCCCACAAGGATCGGTTCTGTCACCGACTTTGTTTCTGTTGCACATCAATGACCTCTTGTCATGTGCACCGATTCATTGTTACGCGGATGACAGTACAGTCCATGATAGCTTTTTGTTTGACAAGCCCCCAAAGGGCACACAAACTCCAACAGCTTGGAGGACTTTGAAGCAAATAATGGACGGTTACCTCGAGAGTGTTTTCTCTTGGGGTAAAAATAATCTCGTTGAATTTAATGTTTCAAAGACCCAATCTTGTCTGATTACGTCTAAAAGGGATCGAAATGAAAATCTACTGATACCGCAGATACTTTAACAGTACACAACTGCTAACCCTGTACAAATCGCAAGTGCGCCCCACGGTTGAATTTGGCAGCCACCTCTGGTCTAGAGCTCCAAAATACCTAAAAAAAAACCCTTGACTCTGTGCAGAAACGGGCGGTCCGTTTGATAGATTCTCCCATCTTAACAGACGGACTGCAATCTTTAGAGCACAGGCGTCAGGTGGGAATGCTGTCCTTGTTCTACCGGTATTACAATGGAAGATGCTCCGAGGAACTAGCGTCATTTATCCCCTCGGCACCGGGGAAAAGTCGGGAAACACGCCAAACACGCGCACAACATTTGTACACGGTTGACATTAGTCACATGAGAATGGGTCGTTTCTATGACTCATTCTTGAGTTCAACGGCTCGGCTGTGGAACGATTTGCCGGCCTCTGTGTTTCCTCCCTCCTACAACATGGGTCTCTTCAAGACCCGTGTTCACTCCTTCCTTTCCTCAAAAAGACCCTCCAGACAGCATCTTCAAAGATGACATAGGCCCTGAGGGAAGTTATTATTTTCTTCAGGGCCTCCTGTGTGGAGTAAATGTAAAAAAAAAAGCAAAATTGACATGGCGAGCTTTATTGCTGTTAGTTGAAATCTGCTTATCTTATCTTGGATATGTTAATTTTGTAAGGTTTTTAAATTAAATTGAATTTAATTTAATTTATGTAATATAGTAAAAATAAACCGTTGAAATTGTGCTGACAGGCTTGGTGTGGTATTATACAGGTATTTTCATCATCCTTCAATAGATGTCGTTGGTATAGATAGTAATATGTAGTTTTTAGGTGTCTCGATAGATGTCTGTTAAGTAGTACCATAGAAGAGCATCGACTATCGTCATTTGTGTCTAATGCATGTCTCTAACGGTAGACAGCTGGGCTCCCAAGGTTTTTGGTTCTCCAGCTTCAGAATAACTTAGACCTTTTTGTAGTATGCATTTCATGTCCAGTTTAATATTCATTGTAAACCTTACAATAATGTAAATAAAGCAACTTATAATCTCAACGAACCACAATCTTTATTGGAGTTATCCCAAACAAATTTTTCACATAATCTCAATCACAGGGATTGAATTACATCACACTTAATATATTTAATTTTGATTTGACTGATTGAAAACTTTTAGATGACCTACAAATTCCAGATAGAAAAAGCTGTATGAATTTCACGACAGACCTGTCAGTGGCTGAGTTGGCATCGCGTTTGGGTCCCACCCAGGAGTTGCGAGTTTGATTCCTCGGCTGACTAAGTCCTCAGCAACATTTTCCTCAAGGGCCTGCTACCCGAATTACTACCGATTTCTTACATAATATCTCCCTTAAAAACGTTAAGTTTTAAAGCTCTTAAAAAAATATATGTTATTCTTGAAAATAATATCTAGACATTGTCCGTGCCGAAACGCAAATTATATAAAATTCCCTCGATAGAAAAAAATCGCAAAGTATGCTCCAAAAATTATTATAAACAAGTTTGTTTCAGTTATTTTACAAGTTATATGTATGAAAAAAATCACAGTGGTTCTTTAAATGCTGTTTAAGACAATGCCCGCAAGATTTTTGCTCTATTTTAAATGAGCCGTGTTTTATTAAACATTTTCGCATCGATTTTGTCGCTGTAAATGTTAGCGCTCTCCTCTAACATTTGTAATTTCGTATCTCTCCATCTTCTTCTTTTCGGGCCCGGTTGCGGAGTCCATGTTGGTAGTAGGAGATTTTCAAATATTGTCAGGTTATTTGTAACCCGAGAACGTTTGTCTCTCTTTTAAAAAAATTTTCAAAATCATTTTCTGCTTTATTAAGATGAATGTTTTTGTCTTATCTCTCCAATTATTATTAATCTTTACTAAATCCCAATGTCTGATTAATTTTTGATGAGTGATTACATTTTATAATTTTTGCATAGATAAGGAAGTTTGGATAGTAAAATGTCCAATGTTTATTAATTTTGATTATTATACAATGTCTATGTTTTGAATTTTCTAAGTGATAATTTTATAGGAAAAACCATTTTTTATTCTAGAAAAAAGAAAATTACATTTTCACTTATTTAACTAGAAATATCTGAACTAAATACATTTTACATTACGTTACCGCTTTTTTTACATTTCGTTTTTTTCGGTTAGTCCTCTGTGTATTCTAGCAAATGTCGCAAGTTTTGTGGGTTCAATGTCATGGGTCTCTTCAAGACTTTCCTCTCCTCCGGAAGACCCTCCACACAGCATCTTCACAGATGACAAAGGCCCTGAGGGAAATTATTTTCCGTGGGGCCTCCTGTGTGGAGTCAATATAAAAATAAAAATAAATTGTTACTTATTATTTTTTAATTGATAAACTAACGTTTAAGACAAGATTTTTATGGATAGCACAAAGGGTAACAATTATTATAAGCAATAATTGTCAGCCTGAAACACTCATCTACATTGAAAAAATCTTCCGAGAAAAGATACATGACTCCAACGGGACTTGAACCCGTGTCCTCCTGATTGCCGGTCAGGTGCTTTCACCATTGAGCTATGGCGGCTTATCTAATACCTGCAAAATAATTCAATATATGTATACTAGTGTTTCTTTCAACAATTACTGTTTATTAGTACTGTCCCATTGGCGTTATGTATCTTTTCTCGGAAGATTTTTTCAATGTAGATGAGTGTTTCAGGCTTATAATTATTGCTTATAATAATTGATAAATTGTTGCATGGGAAAATATTATTAGTTAGTGTGAATCTATTAGGAACGTGAAATGGAATCATTTGCATGTGAGCAGGTCTATCAATAAGGGAATTAATAATGACTAGCTGAATTAAAATGGGAATCACATAGTTCCGCTGGCTCCGGGTAGCTGGTACATGAATGTAGCATTTATTTAGGTTTTCTACACATGGTGGAGGAGAGAGTTGGTGGGGATCAGAGTAGAATGCTGAGGTTATTTATCCAGTCGACGCCATCAGAAGTCACTTGGTCCAGCAAAGATTTGCCATAGTTAAACTGATGAAGGAAGGGTATATTAGGGTAGAGTGATAAGGGTATGCACCTACACCAGATGCAATTAATTTTGACATGATTTGTGCAAAAATCTCATTGTTTGATTTCAATTTGCAGTGTCTCAAAAAGGTGTCAAAATTCGTGGCTTCGCAGAATGAACGCGTGTACGGTCCACGCGGACTGCAGCTGACAGATCCGTGCACACGCGGTCTTCGTCTCATCGAGATATCCATCCTGGACCGACCAAGCAACGCGACGTGACTCCCGTTATCCCATTCTACAGAAGAGTTCTTCATGTGAATAGTGACTGTAGTGCGAGACTTCTTTCTACTATCTAACTCTAGTTTTACCCTAATCTAACTCTTGTTTAATCCTAATCTAACTCTTGTATAACCCTAATCTAACTCTTGTATAACCCTAATCTAACTCTTGTATAACCCTTATCTAATACTTGTTTATTATTATGTATTATAATTATGGAATATTTTTATAGTTCTATTTAGTGAAGAATATCAACACAAGGGAGCTTAACGATGTGTATAATTCTATTTTCAACACTTTGATCATTTTATCGATTTGTTTATTTTTTTAAATATTTAATTGAACAATTTTATTTAAAACATTGGACGCTTTAATAATTACCGTGACGATTCACGGTTACGGTACTGTGGCGGCAAAAAAGGCATCAAACATACGTTCCTTATCGCTATAATGCTGCAGCTCTTGCAAAAGATGAGATACACATGTACGTAGGTCTGTTTCCTCCAAAGGAAAATAAGTCATCATTTTCTTGCATCTCTCTCACACACCGCACTGTGACATCTCTGTATGTAGACCCCTACAGTACTACTAGCCGTGATGATAATTTTGAAAGTATGGAATATAGTTACAAGGATAATATTGAAGTGTGAGTCAATTCCAAAAATTCAAAAATGACAAATTTGTGAAAACGACAATGCTGCATCTCTTTCCTACATACTAAATAACAACACTCGAAAATAAGAGAAACAGTGAATGTTTGTCTATACCCCCCAATGGAAACATACCATCATTATCATACATCTCCCTCACACGTATAAAGAAAATGAAACGCAATTCCCATCGCAAAAATGTAGTACTTTGGAGGAAATAGTCACATGTATTTTGTGTGTCTTACCATTATTTAATGTATAAAAAAGAGCTGCAGCATTATAGCGATAAGAAATGTATGTTTATTGCCTTTTTTTGCCGTCACAGTACCGTTACTGTGAATCGTCACGGTAATTATAAATGCGTCCATTGACACACTCTGAGTTGCAACAATAAAAGTCAACATTCTTCTAAGATTTCCCAATGCACTGAAAGTAATCAATATTAATCCACAAACTTTCAATATTGTTGTCACAAAATCACCTCATTTGAATACAGTTCTAACTGACAATTAAAAAAAAAAACCTTTGAATGCCAAAGCATTTCTTTTGCTCATTTCCAAACTCAAAATAATTCTCAGATCCATCTGTATTGTATTTTCAATGGTATATGTATGACAAAGTTCTAACATCAAGCATTTTAAATAATCATTCTTTATTTTGTTTGTATCTGACAGTTGAGTTATTACGAGGCGTGTTGTAGTTCGTCATTTTAGTTGGATAGGGTTCTAACTTTGCCTTACCATGTTTTTAGGTTTCAAAGTTTGCAAAGACAAATTTTCGTAATCTAATTAAATATATATATTTTTATTTTTAACTTTAACTTTTTCCACGCGATCTTAACAACAGTTGATACGGCAAAAGCCATGCCTCACACGCGCCCGTATCAGCCCTTGTTACGCTAACTTCGACTGCCGATATCACAGCGCTACTATGTCACAGTATTTTTTCCCGCTCGCTAGGGCATTTGTGTAACTATCACGATGCTGACATCTTCAGGCATATTTCGAAAGTAAAATTGTATTTCGTAAAAAACATCTATAATCAAGTGAATGTATCCTCGTACCTTTGAATGCAAAGTTCTCAATTTACTCCACAGATGGCGCTAGTAGTTTGCGCAGGCGCTCCATGCGATTCCGACTGACCAAATTGGACAAGCGTCTATAACATTTATTATCGAGATCGCGCGTATTCGCACACGTTTGTTTATGTTGTGAAAGTGTGATTTTGAATTTACATAAAAAATTTATTAATTTTAGTGTCATCAGAAGTTTTAGAACTTGTTTATACGAATTAATTATGAGGTACCACTTGTGTCTATCAACGCAGTGTCCTGAGTATACGCACGCGGATAAATGGCGCCGTCTTTAAGATAATATGGATACGTTTTTTACGTTTTTTGTTTTTTATAAACATCTAGGAGTGTTTACAGACGACGATTTGGTTTCAAATTGTAGATAATAATCTCATCTGTTTATATAGTATGATAAATCATGCATAATATGCTGTAATTTGACATAAAATTGGTTGGATAGGTATTTGAAATATGACATATACATATACCGCGTATGGGTATTGAAAAAACGGAGTAGTTCAACGCGGGGAAAAGGTTAATCTTATGTAAAGTATTTCAGTTTATCATATTTTAATGGATTATAATATTTAAATAGGACATGGCCCTAGCTTGGAATCCCATTTGGGAAATGTAATTCGAACCTTATGCAATGAATTATTATGCCCTTTTTTTAAACATTAGCTCCACACTTTGGAGGCGGGAATGGGTACCGCCACCCCGGGAACCTTTTTTGGATAACCAACACCTTTGCAATAGGTCACCCCAAGTGGTTCGCTACGTTTGGTGATTTAGCAGGGGTGCCCGGGTTAATGAGGTGAGGTTTTATTTTTTTAAATTTTTTTATATGAATACCGCACAAGAGTCCCAACTGCTCCCGTCTGAAGCCAGTGAGACTATGGCATCCCTAATTGGGGAATGTTGTGAGGCTGAAGATAGTGGGGAGGGGAAGGAGATGGGGAAGAGGAAGGTGGGGAAGTACCTGGCTAATCAAATCTGGTCACCAATCATGGCTGATGCCATTTCAAGCAAAGTTTCAATTCTGAATGGTGATCTAACACCAGGGCGATACTAAGAGTATCTTCCACTCTGGAACGTGCTGTAAATATACTATATATTATTTTAAATGAATAAATTGTGAAATAACACAAATTGTCTAGATCTTGGAGGCGGATGACTAGGACACACTGTCCCCCAGATTCTTACCCACCCCTTAAACCCTTTTCCTTTCCAGAACTCTCCTCTCTTTCCATAAAAAAAAACCTTCACACAGCATCCCTCAAGATGACATAGGCTCTGAGGGAAATTATTTTCCTGAGCTGTGTGAAGCTCATGTAAAAAAAAAAAACACAGAAGGACCTGAGGAAAATAATTCACTTCAGGGCCTATGTCATCTTTGGGGATGCTGTGTGGAGGGTCTTTTTAGGAAGAGGAAGTTCTGGGAAGGAAAAAGGTAGGTAGGAATCTGGTGGACAGTGTGTTCAGGAGTGACAGACGTATGAATCTATCCCTCCCACAGAGTTGCAAGGCGATGTTCCGAGAGAGTACGGCTGGAGAAGTCAAAGGGACTCCCTCAACCACTCTCCTAGCTGGTTGCATATGGTTCTATTTACATAATTCGGTATGTTCCAAGATGGTAAGCATACGTCCTATTTAAATATTTTCCTTTAAATTATGTAATATTTTCCTTTAAATTGGTAAATCGATTATGAGAAATCGTACAAACTTCGACGCCTCATATCTCAGAACAAGGTAAAGTGAAATTAGAACCGTATCCAAATGAGGTGACGACAATCCGTCACAATTTCTTAAAATTTCACTTTTGCCAAAATGATGTTACGAATTCTACCTTACAAAATCTATAAAGCGTACAAAAACATGCATTGCAGCTGCAAAGTGCATTATATATGTACAAAAAACTCATTTATCTATTCCAGTATCATGGGGTAAGGTTTGTCCGGGTCTTAGCGGTGAATGCATCTGCCCACCTGGCATGGCTGGCAGGATCGGGAGAGAGTTGAGGGAGTCCCTTTGACCTCTCCAGCCGTACTCTCTCGGAACATCACCTTGGGAGTCTTGGGAGGTCTTGGCGGCGAATGCGTTTGTCCACCTACTGTGTGGCGGGCCGGATCGGGAGAAACTGGTTGAGGGGGACCTAACCTCCAGCCGAACTCTCGACCAGCTGGCACTGCAGTGGGTGGGATGGATTCATACATCTGTTACTCCTGGACACTTACCCCCCAGATTCATATCCACCTCTCACACCTTTTTCCTTTCCAGAACTTCCTCTCTTTCCTTTACCTAAAAAGACCCTCCGTACAGCATCCGCAAAGATGATTTATTTTGGTAAACTTTCGAAATCACTGGACATGCTTAATTCAAATGTGTATTTTTTAGAAAAAAAAACTTTAAATTCATCTTATAAAAGACAGATTTTTTCTCGTACACATGACCGCAATTTCCATCGCCCCGAATGCAAAAATTTGTCTTTTACAGTAATTAAGGTGAATCAAAATGTTTTTTTTTCTAAATGCAATTGGTCTGTGCAATAATTCAAAAAGTGAAATGTGAAACTTTACAAAATAATCAATCATCAAGAACTGATATCTGTATAACTTTTAATGCTTGATGTAATAACCCTAAGTGACCAGCTCAGGTATGCAGATACTTTAATAGTAGACTACTGCTAACCCTGTACAAATGACAAGTGCGCCCCGCGGCTGAATCTGGCAGCCACCTCTGGTCTGGAGCGCCAAAATACCTGAAAAATACTCTCGACTCTGTGCAGAAACGGGTGGTCCATTTCATAGATTCTCCCATCTTAACAGACAGATTGCAATCTTTAGAGCACAGGCGTCGGGTGGGAATGCTATCCTTGTTCTACCGGTATTACAATGGAAGATGCTCCGAGGAATTAGCATCATTGATCCCTTCGGCACCGGTGCATAGTCGGGAAACACGCCAAACGCGTGCCCAACATTTGTACACGGTTGACATTTGTCACATGAGAACGGGTCGTTTCTTCGACTCGTTCTTGTGTGCAACAGCTCGGATGTGGAATGATTTGCCGGCCTCTGTGTTTCCTCCTTCCTACAACATGGGTCTCTTCAAGACCAATGTTCATTCCTTTCTCTACTCAAAAAGACCCTCCACACAGCATCCCAGATGACATAGGCTCTGAGGGAAATTATTTTCCTCAGGGCCTCCTGTGTGGAGTTAATGTAAAAATAAAAAAAATCCAATGATTTATAAAAAAAAACATTTTATTTGACATAACACTAGAAAAGTACCCCTCGGCAAGGAATTTATGACAAGTTATCGATTTTATCACTTCAATGGCCCTCATTTTTATATCCCTCTCTGTCAAAGACAAACTTTAATGTTTGTTGATTAACTGAGAATTTCCTTAATCAATTAATTGTGATTCTCTTTGACGCGTCGTCAGTCACTTATGCAGTCGGGGGCGTTGGTACAATGGATATTGTGGAAACAAAAGACAATGATTTTGATGTATTTAATTATGGTCTACTCATTCCAGAATCAAAAACAAATTAACATAGTACAAAGTAGTTTCATCCTTTCTCCTTTGTTTTTAATTAATTAGTAATTTTTTTGAACCATGCGTCCAAAAAAGTATATTTCTAATTTTATCTCATTTAATAAATCAATACTAAAATTTTATAAGCATTCTGACAGTCGCCAATCTATTTACTACCAAATTGCATGTATAAAGAAGTTACGCTTTTGGTGTGTAGGTAGAAACAAAGGTGGGGTGCCGCCGTACGTTGATATCATTTACAGTAGAGTGGATGAACAGTGTTGGCGACACTTGCAGTTTCTTACAAATAATGGTTCATATCCTGTCTCCTTGTTTTTGCCGGGCTTTGCACAGAGTTTTTCGAAATCTAATGTAGACTGTGATCTTCCTCTTGTTTTAACCCCTTGTTTGCCGGGGTAGTTGGGGTTGGTTGTCCACCAATTAGCGTTCGCAAAAAACGGCAGCCATGACACCCAATGACATTTCGTGTCCAGCGATTCTGACAGTGTCCTTGAGAAATTTTGAACAATAGAAAATCGTAATTAAAGGAATTTTTCCCGCGCATGCGCAAGAACTGCGCACATTCCCGCGCTCCGGTAAATTATTAATATAAATTATTTGGAGTGACCTGGCGCATTGCGGTTTTCTCTATGGTAAAGGGCGATAATAAAGCAAGCGATTCTGACCTTGTTCTTCATACACTTTCTTTATACATAAGGGTCAAAATCGCGTGTAAAATCTCAAACACACCGGTGCACGAACGGCATTCTAGCGGTTAATAGCCAAGTGCAAAATTTCATCAGTCTCGGAATAAAAAAAGACATTTGTACACAAATAAAATCCACACCGCCCACCACAGACACTCTTCTTTATAAAAATAGATGATCAAATCTGACGGATTGTATGCATATTCTGACATATTTATTACCTAGAATTACTTAACCACGACAATGTTCACATATTATTATTATGTATGTATTATCACAAAATGTCTTCTTTTTGTCATTATTACTAATTTAAATAATAAGATTAAAAGTCCTTTAAAATATATATTGTATTCTAACATTTAAATAAGGTAAATTTAAATATTATGTTTAAAAAATATCAAAACTTGTAGGTTTCAAGTAGTTTAAATTAATTATATTATAGTAAAATATATTATTAGAATTACATTTTTATTGTTCACTAAATACATATACTTTTTATAAAGCTGCAATTTTGACTGATAAAAGTAAGCCAAATTTAATTTTTAAACAATCAACAACCTTACTGTAGGTATCGCTACCGGGGTTGACTCAGCCTGCAGGCACCAATACACACAATTGTGCTACCTGTACAATACGTGTACAGTGTGTACACTCACTTTTATAAGGCTTCAAAAATAAATCAATCAGCGTAAATTTTAAACCCAGAATGATAATTATAATTTTTTTCACAAAAAATGTTGATAACTATATAAATATTTTTTTACTTTGTAGTAAATGGAACCTATGCTCTCCAGATTCTAAGCTGTGCTAACCGCTATGCTAAGGATGTTAGTTTAAATATTGAATTTATGTTCATTATTAATCGGTTTGATGTTTGCATTTATATAGTTTTTAAATGTTCTTTATTGATAACACTTTCTCCAAGAGGTATTTCATCACCTCTCAGTAAACTAGTCAGTTACTACTCGTCAAGTAACTTAAATCATAGAATTAACATGGCAGTGAATAGAGACATGCACTTATAGGTAGCGTTACTCTGAGTGCATACGCTATGAGCAACATTAATCGACAGTTTACTCTGAGTTGGTAAAATGCCCCTAACAAAATAATTTGGAAAAAGTCAACGGCAACTAAGTTTTTAAAATTTGATCAGTGTGCTATTTGAGTAATTAATAATGTAAAAAATGGTACCTATGCTTGTTAAAAATACATAATATAGTTCTCTTTATTTTAGATATTTTTTACTTAGGACAGTTTGTTTCACTTAACCTGTTGTTTGCCAGGGTAGGCCAGCAAAAAGCACCACCAATTATGACGCGGCATCCATGACACCCAATGACATTTCGTGTCCAGCGATTCTTGACACTGTCCTTCACAAATTTTGTACACAGAAGGGTCAAAATCGTAGATGAAGGAATTTTTCCCGCGCATGCGCAAGAACTGCGCACATTCCCGCACTCTGGTAAATTATTAATATAAATTATTTGGAGTGACCAGGCGCATTGCGGTTTTCTCTATGGTAAAGGGCGATAATAGAGCAAGCGATTCTGACACTTTCTTTATACATAAGGGTCAAAATCGCGTGTAAAATCTCAAACACACCGGTGCACGAACGGCAAATGTCGGGTTAAACCATAGGTTCTCAACGTGGGCGATAACGCCCCCTTGGGGGCGTTTCAGACCTTCAGTGGGGCGGTAAAATACCAAGAGAAAATTGGGGGGCGTTTCAGACTTTGAGGGGGCGGTAGGAGACCCAGAGGAACCCATCCCATAAAATATTTTCCCTATCACATTACACCCCCTCCGTTATGGCAAATGTAACCCCATCATGGTATCCTACTACGCCCCCTTCGCCGTGGTATCCCGGTACGCCTCCCTTCCCCGTTGTGGTCAACTGCTGTTTCGAATTCACGAGTTAGAGGGCGTTAGAAATATGAAATAGTCTCAAAGTGGACGGTGGGCAAAGAAGGATATGAATCTATGATTTAAACCATAGGTTCTCAACGTGGGCGATAACGCCCTCTTGGAGGCGTTTCAGACCTTCAGGGGGGCGGTAGAAGACAAAGAGAAAATTGGGGGCATTTCAGACTCCATCTTGCACCATCCCATTAAGGGCCATTTTTACCTATCCCATTATGCCCCCTCCGTTGTGGCAAATGTAACCCCATCGTGGTATCCAATTATTATTGGTATCCAATTAGGATATCACTCCCTCCGTCGTGGTATCCTTTCCCTCCCCCCCTTTTTGGTAAATATAATCTTGACAACAATTGCTGTTTCGGATTCACGAGTTAGGGGGCGCTAGTAATAAAAATATTCTCAAAGGGGGCGGTGGGCAAAAAAAGTTGAGAATCTATGACTTAAACAAGTCATCAAAGTTATTATATATTCAAGTTCTGTTATTATCTATGTGTTGTGAAACTACTGGCCCATGATGCAATAATACCAGAACTTGAATTTTAGCTGTGAAATTTGATAAATTTTTCAAATTCTGTGAAACAGTCCGTCATTCGATATCCATATTTTTCACAATTTTTTTTAAAAATATTATATAAAGATGCACTTATTTTAAAATTTATAATAATTTGTGCAATGTAAATGGGGTGACTGGACAACTCAGAATGAAATCAACTCAACACCTAGTTTGAAAAGTCATTAAAAGTAATTCAAACGATATATAAAAAAATGGATAAATAGGTTGTATTAGGTTAGGTTATAAGATATTTTTCAATTTAATATATTATAATAAAACAAATATAAAACTTACTTCCACTTTAATTTATCTCACCGTAACCGGTGTCAGCTTGTTAAGCCATCTTCAGACTGGTACAAATTATAATTAACCTACGGTTTATACACATACATAACACATGGAGGAGGGGGAGAGGGGTGATCTACAATGATTTTAATCAAGTATATTAATTACATTTGTTACTAAGTCGTCTTTGACTGTTGAATTGCTAATTATTTTGGTTATTCCCAGTAAACTTACAAGTAATAAAACCTAATTTTATTGTTGTCCACTCGTTATTAGTTATTATATTTTTGATGATATGGATTTTTGAACGGACACATGGTTACGTTGGAGTAGGAATAGTCTTAAAGTTGTCATTATACACGGTATCCGGAAACTCGTAGTACAAGCGGGAAACTGCTAAATCTACATCACATTCGGAGTCAATTTGTGATATAACTTTTTTGATTTGAGCTTTCGTTTTCGAGTAAATCGGGTCCAAAGTTGGAATTTTTTTTGGTTTAATTTGAAAAAAATTTTCACTAGGGGGTTGATTTCAGCTGTGTAATATCTTATAAAATGCATCGAAGGGTAAACTGGGCTCAAAAATTTTTTTAACCCTTTAGTTGCCGAAAAAATGGAAAAATAGAAAAAAAAATATATTAAAATCGAAATACTCGGAACGAAAAAATAAGTTTTTTGGGTTCTCTATGTGATGTAGATTCACCAGTTTCCCGCTTGTACTACCAGTTTCCGGACACGTTGTATAAACAAAATACATATTTTACTTCAGATTTTTTTTTCATAGCTTTTAATGACTTTTTCAAATAGGTGTTGAGTTGACTTGATTCTGAGTTATCATGGAACCGTAAAATTGTATTATGCTTGAAATTTTATAATTTTTGTGACAATTTAACTAATTTAAAGAAAATGTTCAGAGTTTTATGAAATGGAGAAAATAAGTACCTAATGCAAATGAAATTAGTCTGTTGTATATTACTCGTATATAATATGAAATAAAATCATCACTTTCTATTACAATACAAAATCATCTTGTTAAACAATTATTGAAACTTATAATCAAATAAAACATTTGGGAGGCGGATGTGGGTACCGCCGCCCCGGGAACCATTTATTGGATAACCAACACCTCTGCCATAGGTCACACCAAGTGGTTCGCTACGTTTGGTGACTTAGCAGATGTGCCCGGGTTCATGGGGCGAGGTTTGTCGGTGGGCGGGTCTTGGCGGTGGATGCATCTTCCCACCAGCTGCATGGCAGGCCGGATAGGGAGAGAGTGGTTGAGGGAGTCCCTTTGAATTCTCCAGCCCTACACTCTTGGAGCATCGCCATGCATGAGGGATATGTCCATCACTCCTGGACAGATTGACCCCGAGATTCCCACCCACCCCTCATATCCTTTTCTTTTCCAGAACTTCCTTTCTTTCCTTTCCTAAAAAGCACACAGCATCCCTAAAGATGACAGAGACCCTGAGAAGAATTATTATGCTCTTTAACCTTTACTTACCTGAAGATGAAACACCCGAAAGGGGGACATTAGGGTCCCCCATATCACAGAGCAATCGTGTGCCTTTTACCTCTTCTAGTAACACACAGTTATTAGTTGCTACCTACCATTTTAATCAGACCTTACCCATCTTTGCACATCAGTCAATCATCAAGTGATTATTAAATTTCTTGAGCAAAATTTGACCATCGGTGTCCCTCAAGGATCAGTTCTGTTTATTTTGTACATCACAGATCTGTGTATAACATAATAAAATCAAACTCCAGCTGTTTCGCAGATGATTCAAAATTCTTTGCCAATATATCGACACTGGTAAGGATAAATGGCTATAGCGCCAAGCAGCTGGAAAGGAAGAGTGTCTCAAGGGCCGTACAGCTGTATGGAGCTTGAGCCAATTTTCCTTTTCAGCTGCATGGCGCTTTAGCCTTTTATCCTTTCCAGCGTCGATACATCATGACCATATTATACATCATGACCAACTGTAAAATGATATAAATTTAATATATTGATGGACAAAGTATTGGCTTTTATTATTGAAAAACACACTGCCTTGTATATTGGCAAATGTAACCATAATATGTACTCTGAAAACAATAAATGGCTAGCGCCAAGCAGCTGGAAAGGAAGAGTGGCTCGAGCGCCATACAGCTGTTTAATTTTTCCTTTCCAAGTGGATGGCGCTATAGCCATTTATCCTTTCCAGCACTGATATCATAAGACTTGAAATGGGATCCGCAACACTGGTATCGTCAAAAGAGCTAATTCAATAGCATTCTTCATCGGGAAAGCCTTCCTTGATCCAAAACTGGGCATGATGTTAAAAATATTCAAAACATACATGCAACCTCTCCTGGAAAATCCTTTCCGAATATGGACTCCACATTTTGTGAAGGCATCAGATCTTAAATAGAAGGTACAGAGACGATTCATGAAAATACCAAGAGGTGTTGAAAGACCTGCTATATGAAGATAGGCTCATAAAATTAAAATTACCAACAAAAGAAAGAAGAGAAAGTAGTGACTTGATTGAGACTTTTAAATTTTTATCTGGCAATTATAGTTATCCAAGAAATCTACACCATTAACACAAATGTAAAATCTCCATGGACACTCAAAAAAATTTACAAAAGACCTTTTGTGTAATAGAGTAGTGGAAGAATGGAACAAACTTCCACATGCTACTAATATAAATCAATTTAAAGCCCGATTGGATTCTTTTGTGGAGAGAAGGAAGGATTCACTTTTTTCTAATTTAAATCTACTCAATTACTGCTGTGATATTAGATATGTACTCATCAGCAGATTGCTGCTTGCTCATAAAATAAATAAATAATACTAATAAATTATTCGAAACGGTAAAAGAGATGGTATGAAATTGTGCATAACTCAAAATCACATTATTGTAACCCGTTAAATGCACCTTTTAAGACGGGGCCGGAGGTAAGGAATTTAAAATAAAAAGTAATGGCGATTCGAAACGTGTGACACTAAAAAGAGACAAACCATACATCCTCAGGATTTAGCCTGCGAGAGAATGAGATAGCAACAAAATATTTATTTTATTCACGGATACTCGATTCCAATATAATATGATAAATCTACGGTCTTACGCAAATTCCCTTTATTGTAGTGGTATAAAGCGTCCGACAAACGAACAAAGCCGACCAGGGATCAAATCTTGCAAAACGAAAATAAAAGTATATATATTAAATCAATATCTAATCTTCAAACCGAGTGGTTTGATGATTAGATATTGAAATGAACAGGCAAAAGAAAACACAAAAGAAAGCGATTCCGAAGAAGAAAACACAAAAACTAATAAGATGACCAAATGTATGGGAAAAGGTGCACTGGAATTTGACAACAAAATTATTGAAGAAATCATCCTTCACATTAATAAAAAAAGTGCTTCGTAGTCCCCCACTCTTGACTACTTTAGTTTTCTGAAGGTTTCACTTCTACCAAGTGTGGAATTGCACACTCTTTTTTTTTTAAATGCAGATCGATTACCAAATGGTTTTTCTAGGATTACCTAAATTATGGTGTCTGATGTAAAAATAACTTGGATATCCCACGTTTGTGGGATGTGTATGACCCCTTTTGGTGTGGAAGGGTTATCAAGAAATAGTTGCACTCATCGTTTCAGACAAAAAAAGCTATGCAATTTTCATGTTAGTAGAACTTGCCAATCGAGAAATTCTGCTTTGGGGTCGTCCATTAATCACATGATGTCTTTTAGCAACTTTTTAACCCCCTCCCCCCCTGTTGATATGTGTTGAGGTTTGAGATTACCCCCCCCCATACCCAAAATCACGTGTATTTTTTTAGTCAAAAGTATATTGAAATTTTCAGAATATTATCTTTAAATACCTGCTGCTTGATTTAGAAATCGTACGTTCAAAGAAAAATAAATACACGTGATATTTCATTATATCCCCCCCCCGGTGATGTTTCCTGATTTTTTCAGGAATGGGTAGTATGTATATTCCCTCATACAGGTAACGCATAAATCTTTTTTGTACTCTTTCTATTTCTAAGATATGGTTTTGTTCAGAGGGGGCCCAAATAATGGAGATGTATTCCAGGATGCTGCGGACAAGTGCTTCATATGTTCTTCGTATTGCAATTCAATTAGTAAATGATCTCGCATTACGAAGAACAAATCCGAGCATTTTGTTTGGTGGGAGACAATGTCTGATATGTGAGATTTGAACGTGAGATTTGCCTCAAAAATCACGCCAAGGTCTCGAATCTCGTTTTTGGGTTTTTTTTTTGCATGAATACCGCACAAGAGTCCCAACTGCTCCCGTCTGGAGCCAGTGAGACTATGGCATTCCTAATTGGGGTATGTTGTGAGGCTGAAGATAGTGGGGAGGGAAGGAGATAGGGAAGAGGAAGGTGGGGAAGTACCTGGCTATTCAGATCCGGTCACCAAACACGGCTAAAAGCCATTTCAAGCAAAGTTTCAATTCTGAATGGTGGTCTTACACCAGGGCGACACTGAGAGTATCTTCCACTCTGTAACGTACCGCAAATATACTATATATTTGCGGTACGTGCGGTATATTTAGAAGTGCAGGCGCTAGAGGTAGTTGAGTAGGGTAGACTGGGTATGGTTGAAACACTTTTACCTTAACTAGGTGTAGTAATATTTCTTTTGTATTTATGGATAAGATGTTTATACTAGATGATCTATGATCTATCTAGTTATCAAATTAAATTTATTGGATGGCCACAACTCGTACAGGTAAGCTACAATAACCACTTAAAGACGATGGGGAAATCTGTTTCAATTATCCCCATAGTGTGGACGATTGAAACAGTATGTGGGGATAATTGAAACACTCTAAATATCTTTGGAATAATTGGAGTAATTTTAATAAATATTAAACATTTTCATTATAAAAACAGTACTCAATGAGATCATGAATAGTGATTAAACATATCACAAGTATTTTAAAAACTATAAACATAATCATAATCAAAATTCCTTCGTGAAGAGAACGAAAATAAAAATATTAGAATCTCTTCTCTAGAATGTCGTCTAGCAGAATTAGAGCAGGAAAAACTCTTTGACAGCTTAGAAATGGCGGGTGTAAAGTTGCAGCCGGGAGAACCACCTGTGGAAGCGGTAATTCGGGTAGCCAGCTCCCTGGGAATGCCCCTGCTTCAACAGGACCTGCGAATGGTGACCTCAACACAGGACCGGAGACACAATACCCCGGACAAACTCCGTGCTGCCTTCCACAGCCTGAAAACTAGGGACACCTTTTTAACACTCAAAAACGCGGCTAAGACATTAAGTTCAAACTCTCCCATATACATTAGTGAAGTGCTCACACCATACTACAAAGAATTACTTTGGAAAACAAAGCAATCAGCAAAAGACAAAAACTTTCAATTCGTATGGTTTAAAAACGGCAAACTACTAATCCGGAAGGGACCAGGGGAAAAAATTATACAAATAAAACATGAAAATGATTTTAAAAAAATGATGTAACTAATTAAGGTCATTCAGACATCTTAAGAACACTATCCTGATTTACATAACATCATGGCTGATCTACTCTCAATTAATCTGAATAGCTCTCACCAACATCATACAACAAATGACACAAAACTATGTGATTCTATCTTTAACATTCCAGGCTCCCTTACATTACTTAACCAAAATATAAGATCATTTAATCATAACTATGACGAACTTGACATACTCTTACATAACTTTAAAACAGATTTTAAAATAATAATCCTAACGGAATGTTGGATATCAACCGCTTTTACAACAAAACATAAAAAGAATTATACTGCGTATCACACATTAAAAAATAAAAATCAAAATGATGGGATTGTTGTGTACATACATGATAGTCTTAACGCATCTGTTTCAGAAATTGACTTGATAAATACTAACTGCCTACAAATAATCATTGACTCAGATATGTGTATTCTCGCCCTATACCGATCACCATCCACACATAACATTACACCATTTATATTAGCTTTGGATACTCACCTAAAAAAACTCACTTCATACAAAAACATCATCATAGCTGGTGATCTAAACATAAACATACTTCCTAATGGCCACCCTCAAAATATTGATTACCAACTGATGCTTCTGGAATATGGCATTATAAGCATTATTAACACTCCTACCAGAATAAGCAAAGACTCAGAATCATGTATAGATCACTTTATGGTTAAATCAAAAAGTCAAATATGTAGTACAGTATACGAATCCACAATCACAGATCACTACACAATCATGATAGGCTTAACTTTGCCAATAAGGAACTCAACTTTCCATAATAACACTGCAAAAAAAATAATTGATTACGTTAAAATAAATCAATGTTTAGAAAAAAAAACGTGGGAAAATCTCACCAAATTTAACTCGGCAGAAGAGGCCTGGAATTTCTTTTTAACATATTTACAAACTCTCATTACACAAAATACTAAAACGATATACATACCTATTCCACACCGCAAAGTAAGACTTAAAAAATGGATTACCCAAAGCATCATAAATAGCATTAAAAAAAGGGACAAAATACACAAACAAGTCAAACTGAACCCATATGATACTTCGCTTTATTTCTTCTACAAAAGGTACAGAAACGTCTGTTCTCTAACAATACGTAAAGCCAAAGAATTATACTATCGTAACAAACTGATAACATCAAACTATGACCCTAAAAGCGTATGGTCAATTTTGAGGGAAAGTTCACATTCACAGAAGAAAAAAGATGATACCATAAAAAATCTACTCATTGATGATGAAGAACTCCACTTCCACGACAATCCTACACACATCCTCAATCACATCAACAAATACTACACAAATATTGGAGTTAGCCTAGCTGAAAATATCAAAACTACGCAGCCTCCCCAAGATATTCAGGAACCTCAAAACAATACATCTAACATCAATAATGAACATTTTTATAGACAATTCAAATTACGAAATATTACACTAGAAGATACCAATAAAATAATTCATTCACTAAAGAATAATAATACTACGGGTTCTGATGGTATAGACTCTAAAACTATCTTAACTCTAAGCCAACAACTACTTATACCACTCACATATTTAATTAATCGTAGTATAAAAGAAGGAATTTTTCCTAGCTTATTAAAAAAAGGCCTTATTATTCCAATTTTCAAATCAGGACAAAAAAACAATGTTAACAACTACAGACCCATTACGCTACTAAATACCATTTCGAAAATTCTGGAAAAAACGATTAAAAAACAGCTTCAGCACTATCTAGAAACAAAACAAATACTCTCGGTGAACCAACATGGCTTCAGGAAAAACAGGAGCACAGAACATGCAATAGCTACTGTAACAGACTTCATAACACATAATTTAGACGCTAAGAAAAAAGTTATTTCCATTTACTTAGATCTTTGTAAAGCCTTCGACACAATCTCACACGAAAAACTTTTCAAGAAGTTACAAAACATGGGCATTAATGGAGTAGAACTCAATTTAATTAAAAGCTTCATGTCTGACAGAACGCAACAAGTAAAAATTGGCAACAAGACAAGTGAACCACTTTTAATTACTTACGGAGTCCCACAGGGGAGTGTACTTGGCCCTTTACTATTCCTCATATATATAAACGACCTGTGCGATATTGAAATTGAAGGTAAAATCGTGACCTTCGCCGACGATACAGTTCTTCTCTGTCAAGCAGCCACATGGAAAGATGTATTCATAACAGCCGAAAAAAGTTTATCAATTGTCAAAAAATGGCTAAACAGTAATACTCTTACCGTTAATACAATCAAAACAAAATATATCACACATAGTATTACACAAAGAGGTCAACCTCCACCAAACCTAGACTTGCTTATACATGACTGTACTTCATCCAACTGCCAATGCGAACTTATAGAAAGGGTAAAACAAACAAAATACCTGGGGGTAATTATTGATTCACACTTACGCTGGACTGAACACATTACTTTCATCACAAATAAACTCAAACGAGTCATGCACCTATTAAAGTACATTAAAAACATCTTCCCACTTACAATACTAAGATCAATTTATTTTGCACTTTGTCAATCCATTGCCACATATGGAATACTAGCTTGGGGAAGTGCGACAAACATAGCAATTGACCCAATTAAAAAAATACAAAAAGCAATAATTAAACTCATCCTGCAAGTACCATTTCAAACAGATTCTAGCGAAATCTATAAAACATTAGAAGTCATGTCAATCAGACAACTTTATGCCAAATCTGTTATACTCCACCTACTCCAAAACAAACTGCATATTCCCATTCAACCAAAAACCACAATAAAAACCAGGTCCACAACAAATAAAATACTAAACATACCGATAACACACACCACACATGGACAAAGACACTTTGAGTATTATGCTACCAAACTTTTTAATTGTATGCCCACTACTTTGAAACAAATACTATCTGCTAATACATCTACAAATATTCACAAAAAACATATCACTGCCTGGATTAAAAATCAAGATATTAACTTTATAGAAAACATTATAATCCCCAACCAAACATAACAAAACTACCAAAATTATAAAATGAAATAAACTAAATAATTAAATAGTTTTCAAGTATTCACCAACTATTCATAGACTTACAACTTGTATATGTGTGTATTGTAATGTATGTATATATATATCTATATGTATATATGCATGTACGTGTATGTATATGTATGTATATGTATGTTTATGTATATACATATTTTTATTATTTTTTCAAATATATATATATATCTTAATATTATCTCTCTTAAAGTTTAAAACAAAAATTAAAAACTTTCTACTACAACACATAAATACTTGTCACACTTAATCACAAACACGTAAACACCTCAGCACAGGTTCTCCTAGTGAGGTGTTCACGAAACATACAAAATTACCCATCCACAGTTTCACCTTCTCAAACCTACCTTACACCCAACATAATTAAATTTCAAAATATATTATGTAAAAATGTTTTCAAAATATATTATGTAAAAATTATAATAAATAGGTAAATACTGTAATATATAGAAATAAATAAATAAATAAATAAATAAATAAATAAATGTCTTGAAATAAAACAACTTTAAATATATTATTTATTATTTGTGTTTAAGTGCTCTTAGTTATACTAACTATGAGTATTTGGCATAATCAACATAGTTTTCCAGCGATATTTTCCTGGAACAGAATAGAACGGTATTAAAAATAAGTTTTTTGCTTTCATACAAAAGTGCTTGTTTCAATCATCACACTGTTTCAATCATAACAATGTTGATTTTACCTCTGACTCGACAGAATTTTCTCCATGTAAAATTCAACAATTAAGAAATCAAAAATAGAAAATAATTGTATCTGTGGTTTGTGATGTGAGATCATATTATTACAAAGTATAACAGTAATCAATACAATTTATAGAAACATGCGATGAATGATTATCAAGTAATAAAAGAACTTTATGATCTAAAGACGAATTGGTGTGCCTTTGAAAATGATTTAGAAATATGGTAAAATCTTATCCAGATTTGTTCGCGGTACCGATACTACCAATCGGACCATCTTTTAAGAAATGGCTTTGATATTTGATACGTGGGAATGTAAACATCGGCGGAATTGAGTTGCCAATTGCGTTTGCTGCTACAGTAACAGTTACGAGAGTTCCTCGTTCGGCCGACGTTACCGCACCTACTTGCCGAGTTCCTCTTCTGGCTACAATCCGATTTGGTTTTTGAACAGTTGTGACACCGGTCTCATCTACGTTGTAGATGTCCTTTGCTTCAAATTTATATCTATCCAAAACGTTCGCTAAATTTTTGAAGAATTCATCAACATTATGTCGATTAAAACTTGTCGCTCGTGCCAAACTCGTGGCTTGGGCACACCTTACAGATAATTGTGGATTGCGGTCTAAAAATCCTCGTAGCCATTCTATTCCGGCCATGCTATTTGTGTCCCATGAATTTGGCCTTGTCAGGTTGTACCGTGTGGTCAAATCAAATGCCAGTTTTCTTAAATCCTTTCTAGACAGTCCAAAATAAATGTCTGCCGTTTTTATTGCATAATTTGCAATCTCAGTTTCTTGAGATGGGGAAAGTACTTTCTTCGCCGAATTGTATCCCATGGTTATGGAATCAACAGATGTATCTATTGGTGCACTTTCTCTCTTTTTTTTGTACCTTCCCAATGAGACGTGGTCCAAATTAAACATCGCTGCAGCCTTTCTCAACGATCTTCCAGATAATGTTTCTTCATATGCTTGCTGATATGAAAACATGTCTCTAGTATTTCGGTCTGTGACGTTTATTCGTTTTCTAGGCATCTGAAAAATTTAAAAAAAAATCCTCGTCAGAAATACTGAATGAAAACAATTGCAAGAGTAGGTACCTACCCATCACGATGAGGTTGGATATCGTAAAAAATTGGAATAAAAGTAATGATAGGGCCTTTACCGACAAAATACGACATTATTAATGAAACCATCGTATTAAGTGAATAAACCTTACAAGTGTAGGTATGTTCGTATGTATTTCAAATTAACTTATAAAATGACTGCCTCAACACAGGCTAGCCTATTGAGGCGGGCTGTGTGAAAACTCGATTTATAATTATAAATCTCTATACTTTAAATATTACCTACTGTTCGTATGTATTTTTTTTCTCTGTTGTCAACTTTTTGTCCTAATATTGACAATGTATACTATTAACGCTGAACATGAACTTTTTTTAGTTATGAATGTAAAAATTTCGTTCAATAAAGATATATAATTATTATATGGTTAAGTGAGGTTGTCTACGGTCGAATGAGATCGACTTCATCATCCGTATTCAAGATTACCGAAGACAGAATGATTTCAATTTCTGATCAATTTTCATTATAACTATTTAATTTTCTCTCCGTGTGGACGGTTGAAACATGGTCATGATTGAAACGTTGCAATCATCCCCACACGAGTTGTTTCAAACATCCCCACGCTGCATTTTCTACTTTAAGGTCTAAAATAAGCCCTTTAAATAGACATAAACGCCGCGCAAATGCATTACAAATACTCTAAAATAGATAAAGAAGAGAATGGAATAAAAAGTTTCGTCGAGCTGCGAGAATAAAATGAGTTATAACGTAAACAAAAATTTCGTAACTACTTACTTTTTAGCGCGAAATCCAATAATGTCTCCTGTGCACGATTGTATCACTCGCCGGCTGGAGGGCTACTGGTGATAGGTACCTACAGATCTGACGGAGATTCGATTGTTGCGTCACACTCTTAGGTATTATAGTTTTCGAGTAAATTGAGATGTTTCAATCATAACTTGTTTCAATCGTACCCAGTCTACCCTATGCAAAATGTGAGGACCGGCAACTATGACCGGATTCTTATACCTGAGACCCCAAATAATAACAAAACACATCTTGCCACTAGGTTTGATGGTCCCTTCCCTCTCCCTTCACACCCCCTCTTCGCCCATACGGCAAGTGCAGGCGCTAGAGGTAGTTGATATATGCAAAATGTGAGGACCGGCTACTATGACCGGATTCTTATACCTGAGACCCCAAATAATAACAAAACACATCTTGCCACTAGCTTTGATGGTCCCTTCCCTCTCCCTTCAGACCCCCTCTTCGCCCATACGGCAAGTGCAGGCGCTAGAGGCAGTTGATATATGCAAAATGTGAGGACCGGCTACTATGACCGGATTCTTATACCTGAGACCCCAAATAATAACAAAACACATCTTGCCACTAGGTTTGATGGTCCCTTCCCTCTCCCTTCACACCCCCTCTTCGCCCATACGGCAAGTGCAGGCGCTAGAGGCAGTTGATATATGCAAAATGTGAGGACCGGCTACTATGACCGGATTCTTATACCTGAGACCCCAAATAATAACAAAACACATCTTGCCACTAGGTTTGATGGTCCCTTCCCTCTCCCTTCACACCCCCTCTTCGCCCATACGGCAAGTGCAGGCGCTAGAGGTAGTTGATATATGCAAAATGTGAGGACCGGCTACTATGACCGGATTCTTATACCTGAGACCCCAAATAATAACAAAACACATCTTGCCACTAGCTTTGATGGTCCCTTCCCTCTCCCTTCAGACCCCCTCTTCGCCCATACGGCAAGTGCAGGCGCTAGAGGCAGTTGATATATGCAAAATGTGAGGACCGGCTACTATGACCGGATTCTTATACCTGAGACCCCAAATAATAACAAAACACATCTTGCCACTAGGTTTGATGGTCCCTTCCCTCTCCCTTCACACCCCCTCTTCGCCCATACGGCAAGTGCAGGCGCTAGAGGTAGTTGATATATGCAAAATGTGAGGACCGGCTACTATGACCGGATTCTTATACCTGAGACCCCAAATAATAACAAAACACATCTTGCCACTAGGTTTGATGGTCCCTTCCCTCTCCCTTCACACCCCCTCTTCGCCCATACGGCAAGTGCAGGCGCTAGAGGCAGTTGATATATGCAAAATGTGAGGACCGGCTACTATGACCGGATTCTTATACCTGAGACCCCAAATAATAACAAAACACATCTTGCCACTAGGTTTGATGGTCCTTTCCCTCTCCTTTCACACCCCTCTTCGCCCATACGGCAAGTGCAGGCGCTAGAGGCAGTTGATATATGCAAAATGTGAGGACCGGCTACTATGACCGGATTCTTATACCTGAGACCCCAAATAATAACAAAACACATCTTGCCACTAGGTTTGATGGTCCCTTCCCTCTCCCTTCACACCCCCTCTTCGCCCATACGGCAAGTGCAGGCGCTAGAGGCAGTTGATATATGCAAAATGTGAGAACCGGCTACTATGGCCGGATTCTTATACCTGAGACCCCAAATAATAACAAAACACATCTTGCCATTAGGTTTGATGGTCCCTTCCCTCTCCCTTCACACCCCCTCTTCGCCCATACGGCAAGTGCAGGCGCTAGAGGCAGTTGATATATGCAAAATGTGAGGACCGGCTACTATGGCCGGATTCTTATACCTGAGACCCCAAATAATAACAAAATACATCTTGCCACTAGGTTTGATGGTCCCTTCCATCTCCGTTCACACCCCCTCTTCGCCCATACGGCAAGTGCAGGCGCTAGAGGCAGTTGATATATGCAAAATGTGAGGACCGGCTACTATGACCGGATTCTTATACCTGAGACCCCAAACAATAACAAAACACATCTTGCCACTAGGTTTGATGGTCCCTTCCCTCTCCCTTCACACCCCCTCTTCGCCCGTACGGCAAGTGCAGGCGCTAGAGCCAGTTGATATACGCAAAATGTGAGGACCGGCTACTATGGCCGGATTCTTATACCTGAGACCCCAAATAATAAAAAAAACACATCTTGCCACTAGGTTTGATGGTCTCTTCCCTCTCCCTTCACACCCCCTTTTCGCCCATACGGCAAGTGCAGGCGCTAGAGGCAGTTGATATATGCAAAATGTGAGGACCGGCTACTATGACCGGATTCTTATACCTGAGACCCCAAATAATAACAAAACACATCTTGCCACTAGGTTTGATGGTCCCTTCCCTCTCCCTTCACACCCCCTCTTCGCCCATACGGCAAGTGCAGGCGCTAGAGGAGGTTGATATATGCAAAATGTGAGGACCGGCTATTATGGCCGGATTCTTATACCTGAGACCCCAAATAATAACAAAACACATCTTGCCACTAGGTTTGATGGTCCCTTCCCTCTTCCTTCACACCCCCTCTTGGCCCATACGGCAAGTGCAGGCGCTAGAGGTAGTTGATATATGCAAAATGTGAGGACAGGCTACTATGACCGGATTATTACACCTGAGAACCCAAATAATAACAAATCACATCTTGCCTCTAGGTTTTATGGTCCTTTCCCTCTCCCTTCACACCCTTTCTTCGCCCATACGGCAAGTGCAGCTTTTATGTGTTTAGTGTGGACAGTTAATTTATGTTAGTGTGTTTCTACATCTATTGACCTAAAGACGTTGCTTTGTTAAGCCGTGTTTTTTTTTATATGTACAAAATAATTCGATTTTCGTTCTTTTTGAGTGTATTTTTAATGTATATTGTATGAAAAACGTTAGAAATGTCGTTAAAAGTGGTTAATTTGCAAAGAAAAAGGCCAAGGAAAAAGCAACGCAAAGACGGTTGCTTTTGTATTCTTTCAAAAATAGTGTCCACTCAATACTTACTACATACTTTGGAATACAATCTGATTCTACAGGTGACAATAGTCATAATGAATGGACACAATCGAGAATTAATACGGACGAAAAGGATATTGAAAATATCATTAAGTGTTTCAAAGCTTGTAATTCATTTAATACTAGTGGGGAATTTGTGCTTTACAATATTTTCACTTATGAACTTACTGAAGAATCAACTTCACGATGCTTACTTAATGTTAAAGAAAATGGGGAGACTCTATTAACTACGTACGAAAATGAAAGATTGTTCAAGAAAACTAAAAAATTATCGGATCGTAAACAAAAAGTTAAATTTTTACAACTTTACAGATACTTCTGCGAAATCAAACAAAAATACTTCCAACAAGAAATTGCAAGACGTAACAGACATAACAATTTTCCAAAAATCATTCATGGTGGCTTCTCAACTTGGATTTGATACAAAAATATAAGCATCGTACGAAATATTGAAATACTGTAAGTATCTCTTTGACAGCGACGGATTTTATAGGAAGTCTCCAAAATCACAGCTCGTAGTTGAAATTCAAAAAAATTATAACTGTGGTACAACCTCTCAAGAGGATAAAATAAATTTAAATACTTTCAAAATTTATATTGTTGATGGTATGGCTCTTGTTCACAAAATCCACTTAAATAAATTCAATACTGTTAGTGATTTTGCCGAGGCATTCTTAAATAAAAATTTGCAATTCTTTACGTTGCAAGGCGTGAAGAGTATAGATCTATTCCAATATTACATCTATGTAATATTCGATAGATATGACGACGTTTCTATAAAATTTTACGAGACAAATTTACGGAGTATAGGCCAAATTATTAAACATATCATGATTTTAATTATTGAACATCCATTCAACAAAAATGCCTGCTAATTGTAAAGCTTTTTTTTGCAAACACTCAAAATAAATTACAACTTGTTCGATTTCTTTGCACTAATGCTCCAAAATATGAACTAGTAAAAGAAGACTGCGAGATGTACATTTGTGGAGGATTCGACGATCCAACTAATTGTTTCATGAATTACAGTCAAACCACTTAGAAGCTGATACAAGAATGTTTAGCCACATATTCCAAGCAGTAAGGATTCAATCTGCTCATATTATTATTATATAATCAGCGCTGATACAGATGTGTTCGTCTTGACAATTTATTTCTGGAAATACTTAGCAAACTGTCTTGGGCTATGGTTCGACAGTTCGCATACAAAGAAATATTTTCTAGGATGCTATTTAGCTGCTGAATCCCTGGGTGAAAGCATATGCAATATTTTGCCAGTATTACATGCTGTAAGTTTATGCGCACAGGTATAAATATATTTTGCATATATTTATACCTGTGCGCATAGGAAGTACTAAATTACAAGTGCAAATCGAGTTTTAGTGTGGTGATAGAATTCTAAGTAATTCCAATCTCGCAGTTAAAGTATATATCAAAAACAAAATAGTAATTAATCTGTCATCGTATGGGCGAAGAGGGGGTGTGAAGGGAGAGGGAAGGGACCATCAAACCTAGTGGCAAGATGTGTTTTGTTATTATTTGGGGTCTCGGGTATAAGAATCCGGTCATAGTTGCCGGTCCTCACATTTTGCATATATCAACTGCCTCTAGCGCCTGCACTTGCCGTATTGGCGAAGAGGGGGTGTGAAGGGAGAGGGAAGGGACCATCAAACCTAGTGGCAAGATGTGTTTTGTTATTATTTGGGGTCTCAGGTATAAGAATCCGGTTACAGTTGCCGGTCCTCACATTTTGCATATATCAACTACCTCTAGCGCCTGCACTTGCCGTATGGGCGAAGAGGGGGTGTGAAGGGAGAGGGAAGGGACCATCAAACCTAGCGGCAAGATGTGTTTTGTTATTATTTGGGGTCTCAGGTATAAGAATCCGGTCATAGTTGCCGGTCCTCACATTTTGCATATATCAACTGGCTCTAGCGCCTGCACTTGCCGTATGGGTGAAGAGGGGGTGTGAAGGGAGAGGGAAGGTACCATCAAACCTAGTGGCAAGATGTGTTTTGTTATTATTTGGGGTCTCAGGTATAAGAATCCGGTTATAGTTGCCGGTCCTCACATTTTGCATATATCAACTACCTCTAGCGCCTGCACTTGCCGTATGGGCGAAGAGGGGGTGTGAAGGGAGAGGGAAGGGACCATCAAACCTAGTGGCAAGATGTGTTTTGTTATTATTTGGGGTCTCAGGTATAAGAATCCGGTCATAGTTGCCGGTCCTCACATTTTGCATACTCAACTACCTTTAGCGCCCGGTCTACTTGCATATTATTAATACTCGGGGCAGACCGCTAACTTTTTTGTCAGTTCGTGTAAAAATTATTTATATAAAAATCCAGAAGTTTCAAATGTTCTTTTCAAATTGCGATTAAAAATTTTGTACCTATTCATAAAGATGAACATTTTACTTTTTCGTGGTTATTTATTTTGTGGTGTTGTAAAGCGTGGTGTTTTGCCTTTCTAACACCGCGACTGTTGAGAATATATTTCTCACTATGTTAGTAAGGGAGTTACAATGATTTAAATGAGACCCACTTGATCTGGGACAAATATGGTCTCCTGTCTCCAAAGATATGCGCTCTTGAGCTTTAAGCTTTGGAGGCGTTGTAAAAATTGTTTTAGTCCCCGGCGTTGCCCCTGGGCTTTGCACAGTTTTTCGAAATCAGATATTACGTAGACATTCATTTTCGAGTGCAGGAGGGAGGGCGGCATGGATTTGTTTTATATACAAATCTACAGTTTTATTCTGAGATTGATGAAATTTTGCACACTTGACCTTCTAAAGAAGAGGAAGGTCACTGTTTATTAGAGATTTCGAAAAACCAACCCCGATTCCAATTTAACACCCCTTAAACCAGAATATTGATATTTACTAGCGTTTAAAAACCCGCTCCGCAGCCTTTTGCTGCCAGGCCCTGCGGGCGGCACTTGGTTCGGCTTCGCTCAATTTAAGTGTTGGTGACCATTTTATAAATCCGATAGGAACTGGTTCCGAAAATAGCCGGTTCCTTGGATCCAGTGACAGCTAGACACCGGGACAAAGTAACCGCGACAATGACCTCATAGGTGCGTGGTAGAAATCACAACGTGGTATTATTATTCACAACTGCCAGTTATAATAATAATCACATCTTCTTACCCAGATAGATTCACAGAAGTACGAATCCAATCGTTCGTACGCCTGCCAGCTGACGTTCCTCATGCTAGCTGTTAACGTAAGTGGCGCCATCCTTTGGCATTGATTTAATTCGGTTCTACTACGAATGTAAATTTTCCAACTCTATATACGAAAACGGTTTTGCGTAAGGCGCGGCGTCTCGTAGTCAGATTCTTAAATTTCAACCGTACAGACGTTAGCGTAATAATAACGTACGATTGTTGAAATTTTACACCCTTAACTTTTAAAATGAGAGGATAATAAATTGATGTCTTCATTAGATTTATACAAACTTTTATAGTTATGCACCCACTTCCCACTTCCTATCCTATCCTACTAATATTATAAAGGCGAAAGTTTGTATGTATGTATGGATGTCTGGATATGGATGTATGTTTGTTACTCTTTCACACAAAAACTACTGAATGGATTTTAAACATTCTTTCATATATATTGGTAAGATCTGGCGTTATGAATAATCTCTGGCTTTATGAAATTAATTATCATACGTTTTCTGTCCCTAACAAAATCGATTTATTGCATACGCCTTAAAAAAAAACCAATTGTTGCCTTGGAAAAAATGTTTTTTTATTATTTTTTACTAGGAAATTCACCCTAAAAACAGTGCTTTGTTGGCGTCGTACTTATGTAATAACTATCTCTAAAAATGAATCACCGAAATGTATGTATGTATGCGCATAAACCCGAACGACTGCACCAAATTGGATTTTTTTTTTGTTCGTTATTTTGTATAAAACTATCATTGAGTTCTGGCATTATGAAATTTGTATAAAAAATTATAATAGGTGGCACGCGAGCAGTTTGAAAACTGAATGTATCGGGAATGAATGTGTGGAATGCGAGGGGCGAGAGGGGGAAGTGTTGGTAGGGTGTTGGTGGAGGAGGGAAGGGGAGGGTGGGGGGAGGGGGTTAAGGGAGGGAGAGGGGGAGGGAAAGAAGAGGAAAGGGGAAGGAAGAGGGTGTAAGGAGGGGTAGTGGGTTGGGGGAAGGGGGTTGATGGGGGGAGTGGTGTGGGGAGAGGGAATGTGGAGGGTTAGGGGGTGGGGGGGAGGGGTGGGTGGAGGTAGAGGGGGAGGGGGGAGGGGTATGGGGTGGGGGTGGGGTGGGTGGAGAAGGAGGGGGAGGGAGAGGGGGGTTGATGGATGAGTGGAGTACGGAGAGGGAAGGTAGAGGGGGAGTGGGGGAGGGGAGGGTGAATGGAGTGGGGGGAGGGATAATGTGATTTGTAATTTTTTAAAGTGAGTTTGTGACTAAATTCAACAGACGAAGAGATTAACATCCATTAAAAAACTGGAAGGCACCTACTTAGGCTTTAAAAAGTTGTTTGGGTTAGTGGGCAGTTTTATTTTCACCATAAATCGAAAAATACACTTATTGTTAGTGTGAACACGTTTTGGAAAAACGAGTAGGTAGGTACCTACGCACCTGGAGTTAGTAGACTCGTAAATACTCGTTTTTCGAGTTTCTGTCTCGCCGTGGAAGCAGCTAGAAAACTTTTATGAAATTAATGTAAACGACCGTGAATTTATTTTATGGCCTAATTCAGGGATCGACAACACTTCTTGGCATTTTTTTAAATTTCATTTTCTGAAAGATTCATTTCTTAAGAAAGCTCTCACCAAATATTTTAAAGAAATTCGTAAAATTGATGGAGATACAGCATTTTATGTGAAACCGTTTAAAACAGTTTCTATGTTGAATAATCCTTTGAACGCGTTTTTCTCGGAACTCCGTTTTTCGATCTGGTTGTCTTAAACTGATCGAAAAACCAGTCTCTAAGGCACCACATAGGGATTATTTTATAAAGGGTAATTTTATTTTTATGAACGATGATAATTTTCCATAAAAACCGGAAATAAATTTCGCGGGTCCGCCATTTTTTTAAGGTATATTTATCACCATGTATGTTTACACCCTACGTGATGCTGTAAACCTATATGTTTAGTTTCTAAATATATTTTTATTTTATTTTTCAAATGAACCGTATGGCTTAACATGGATGTCATACGCCGAGCAGTAATTTCGTCGGAGTGTCCTGTTGGAAGCGGCTTACTCTTGTATATATTGACTTATATGAGTATTAATAAAAAAATCATTCATCGTTCGCTTGAAAATAATTATCGTGTATAATCGTTTGAGAAATGTGGAGATTCGCAAAGAATAAGCGCAATGGGTAAGATTTAGAAAGGGACGCTCAGATGGTTTGGGCATGTAGAACGAATGAACGAAGAAAGGAGTGTAAGGAGAATATATGACGCAAATGTGAATGGTAGAAGTCGGGGACGCCTTAGGAAAACGGCATAATCCAGTGAATCGGATATTTGTGTCACGCCGTGTGCAGAGTCAGAATAATAGAAAAGTATGAATGAATGTAAATGAGGCAAGGACGGTGTGCCAAGACCGAGTTGTTTGGCGGTCCGTCCTCTCTGCCTACGATGGTTAGTTAGTGTAGTGAACGTATGTCTTGCAGTATGAAAGAGACATGCGTGTATGAGTGAGACAGCATACGGAACGTATAAAAGGCGTGAATGTTGTCTATTCGTCCTCTCTTGTTATCAGCTTCCTAAGAAGAACCTTGTACAGTAATATCGGAATAAATACACAATAGACTACCTACGCATTATTATTGCAACACCCTGAACTGAGATGACAATCAAGAGGAATCTGGATCCACACAACGGAGTCCAGAAGTAATGTTGATAACCGGCCACGGTCATCTATAAAGTCAGTCTATAAAGAAACTAGGGAGGAATGCAGATCCGGGCACCACTTTTTTTTGGCAGAAAACCATGTTTTCATCGCGTTTTAAGTTGAGAACTTTAACCTGGAAGGTGAAAAAAAGTGCGGAAAGCAATAAAAAAAAAAATTGAATAAGTAATTAATTTTCAATTACGTTAAGAAAAATTTCACTCCACGAACAGATTATGTCAGTACACCCGCCATTTTATAAATAAACCAGTCATACTAACCTAAGAAAAGAAAGTCAGTGTTACCAGCTCTCAAAAATATTTATCCCTATATTATGAATTACAACTATCTCAACGACCGTATTCTTAAACCAAAAGTATGAAAATTCGTAGTCTTAAAAATGCGTAACCTAACCTAACCTAACGCTAGGTTTGTGTAACATGGTTTGTGTCCCTTTATACCGCCTGCTCGCGTCAATTTTAAAAAAACATCCCTGTTTTCAAGTAGTTTAGCGGCTACGCTAGGTTTGTGTAACATGGTTTGTGCCCCTTTATACCGCCTGCTCGCGTCAATTTTAAAAAACATCCCTGTTTCAAGTAGTTTAGCGGCTACGCTAGGTTTGTGTAACATGGTTTGTGCCCCTTTATACCGCCTGCTCGCGTCAATTTTAAAAAAACATCCCTGTTTTCAAGTAGTTTAGCGGCTACGCTAGGTTTGTGTAACATGGTTTGTGTCCCTTTATACCGCCTGCTCGCGTCAATTTTAAAAAACATCCCTGTTTTCAAGTAGTTTAGCGGCTACGCTAGGTTTGTGCCCCTTTATACCGCCTGCTCGCGTCAATTTTAAAAAACATCCCTGTTTTCAAAAACATCAAACAAAAATTTCAAACAAAACAAAAACATCAAACAATTTTTTTTTAAACATCCCAGGATTTGAATGGTTTGTCTCCATTCCAGTACCTACGCGCCTTATTATTTATTCCCTACAATCGTATCTAGGCTCTTGTATCAGGTATCCCTACCAACAAATTAGTATCAAATGGCGGACAGTATCTGGTTCATGAAGTGTCATTTCATACATTCTTTAAACGGCTGTATCTCCCTCAATTTTGCCGAGCGCGCCTTAATTTCTTTTTTATTCAACTTTTCCACACTTTTCTCATCTAGAAAGTGCATTTTTATTAAATTTCCAAGTGGTGCCCGGATCTGCATTTCACCCGATTTATTAATTACCTCGAATGAATCCATCGCCATAGCACATTCAAAAACTTTTTTCAATGAAAAACTTTCAGCCTCGATGAATAATTTCTCCTTAATACGACCAACTCGAAGACCGGTGACAAAAACATCTTTTAAATTATATTCCAGTCTGTCTTCGAATTTGCAAAATCTAACGAGATTTCTTAACCGTGCTATAAAATCATTAACAGATTCTGTACTTTTTGTTTCGTAGCAAAAAAAAATTTCGCGCTCCTTGAACACATTTCTTTTGATACCTACATGATTCTCTAGTAATAAAAATAAATTTTCGACCGTAATATCTGTAATTTTTTTAGGAAAACACAAATCAATCAATAAATCTATTGTCTCTGTGTGTAAATGAGATATTAAAACCGCTCTCTTTTTCTCTACCGAATTTAATTTGTCATCATTGACAAGGATGGACTGTTCGTATTGCAACACGAACGTCTCCAGTTTGTCCCTCAAATGACAAAACCTGGGTAGCTCTCCTCCTTCCATCTTCACACAGATGCAATCAATAAAAGCAGAAAAAATTAACAAACAGCACTCAACTCACGACTCTGTTGACTTGATGCTGCTCCGATCTCGCCCTTCCGCGGACCGTCTCCTGGCTCCTGAACCCTGGTCGTCCTTCTAATGCGCCTTCCGTGAGGTCTGCACCGGTCCAGCTCTTCTCTTGAAGATCGATATACGAGAATACTCCTCCAGGTTCTCGGCACTGAATAACCTTATCCAGCGCCTTGACGTTCTTTAGGATGCCGATTCTGCTGCTCTTGCTCTTCCTGCTCCGCAATGCTGTGGAGTCGTGATCTGGCCTGATCCTGCCCGATCACCTGTTGACCACTGTAGCCTCAATCTCGGGATGTTGCCAAATGTGATTTTGGCTGCTGCGTAAATTAATATTAATATAGGGATAAATAGTTTTGAGAGCTGGTAACACTGACTTTCTTTTCTTAGGTTAGTATGACTGGTTTATTTATAAAATGGCGGGTGTACTGACATAATCTGTTCGTGGAGTGAAATTTTTCTTAACGTAATTGAAAATTAATTACTTATTCAATTTTTTTTTTTATTGCTTTCCGCACTTTTTTTCACCTTCCAGGTTAAAGTTCTCAACTTAAAACGCGATGAAAACATGGTTTTCTGCCAAAAAAAAGTGGTGCCCGGATCTGCATTCCTCCCAATAAATCAATTAAAACGGAAAGTGTAAATTTGATAGCTAAAAATAAACGGAACGTTTTGTTACCAGAACAAAATTCATCAGCGGGTAAGTATTCGTAAATATAAGAATGTTACATTTACGAATCAAACTAGATGTAAACATTGCGGAAGTTATCATGAATCGATAAACTGTAAATTTAAAGAAGTAATTTGTTTTAAATGTAAAAGCAAAGGTCACATAAGTAAAATATGTCGCCGAATTAGTAAAAAAGTTATTTCTTCTGTTCTGTGTTTGTGAATACGCAGGGAAGTAAGAGGAAGTTAGTGATAAATGCTGTGAACTGTGACCCAATTATGTGCAAAATCCTAGTGAACAATGTGATTTTTAACGGATTCTTGGATACAGGATCGGCAATTTCGATATTAACAGACAAAGATTATGTTAAACACTTCAAACATTTGGATTTAAAACCAAAGGATTTAATCTTAACGGATTACGCTAATTGTAAGTTGAATTTATTGGGTTGTATTTCATTATTAGTTGAGTATAACGGTTATATAGAAATGTTAGAATTTTGTGTAGTTAAAAATGGAACAACTACGGTTCTAGGTCGTGACTTTATAAATAGATTTAATATTGGATTCACGGGGTTACAATCAATTTCATCCTAGGAGGGTAGTGAAATTTTTTCTCACAATGTGTTGGAGAATGATAGAAGTGACTTAGATAAAAGTGAATTACAATCAATTTCATCCCAGGAGGGTAGTGAAATTTTTTCTCACAGTGTATTTGAGAATGGTAGAAGTGAATTAGATAGAAGTGAAGTACAGTCAATTTCATCCCAGGAGGGTAGTGAAATTTTTTCTCACAGTGTAGTTGAGAATGGTAGAAGTAAAGTGAATAAAACAATTCGAAAATTCCAGGAGGTTTTTTCGGAGAAAGTGGGTAGTTTTAATAAAAGTAAAGTGCAATTAAAATTAAATGGGAATGCTGAACCAAAATTCTGCAATCCGAGAAATATAACTTTTGAATTTGGAAAGAAATTAAGGTCAAATTTAAACAATTTTGTACCAAGAGGGGGTAGAGATAAGTGTCAGGAGAATCAGAAATATTATTATAAGAGAAATAATAAACAATTTTCAGTTGATCAAAATGTAATGGCAAGGGATTTCAGAGACCAAAACAATGATAAATGGGTACCAGGGAAAGTATATAAACACTTAGGAAAAAAACTTTGTATAAAGGTATTTTGCAGTTGCTAAATAGTGTGTATCAATGTATTGTCTAATCAGAAAAGAAACTCAGCAATCCTTATATCGCGTCTGAGACGAAGAGACTGTCGTATGACGATTACGATGTCTCCAGCTTTGTGCCGGATGACAGACTAATGGGTGCTTCTCCTTCTCCTTCCAGCTCCAGTGATCCAGTGGCTTCCACGTCGGGAAATTGGAAGGACCGACTACGACCACGGACACACAGATGAGTCAATGAAGACAGGACTCAGCTCTCGACTCAACATGAGACAAATGAATTACTTACATTGTAAATATTGGAATATTGTATGTATTGTAAATAATTATCAGCATCATGTTGTGTAACTGTCTTCAGATTTAAGTGTGGAGGGATGTAGTGAACGTATGTCTTGCAGTATGAAAGAGACATGCGTGTATGAGTGAGACAGCATGCGGAACGTATAAAAGGCGTGAATGTTGTCCATTCGTCCTCTCTTGTTATCAGCTTCCTAAGAAGAACCTTGTACAGTAATCTCGGAATAAATATACAATAGACTACCTACGCATTATTATTGCAACACCCTGAACTGAGATGACAATCAAGAGGAATCTGGATCCACACAACGGAGTCCAGAAGTAATGTTGATAACCGGCCACGGTCATCACAGTTAGTTAGACTTTTTTACATTAACCCCACGCAGTGGAAGGATGCCACGGAGAAAATCGTTTCCCTTGAAGCCTGTGTCATATTTGAGAATGCTGTGTGGAGGATCTTTTTAAGGAAAGGATGGACAGGAAGTTCTAGGAAGGAAAAAGGTATGAGAGGTGAGTAGGAATCTAAAGTTCAGTATGCCCAGGAGTAACGGACCAACGAATCACCCCCCTCCCTCCCCCCGCTGCGGGGCATAACGATGGGTCGAGAGAGATGAGCTTACATAATCCCACTCAAGTATTTATTCACTTGACTAACGTTTTAGACAGTGTTACACTGCCCATCGTCAGATACACATCTGCCTTGTTGATGAACACTGTTACACTGTCCGGACGTTGGCTAAATAAAGAGGTAGCGCAACACGGCCCAATACCCCAAAAATAAATATATCCAACACCTCTGCCATTGGTCACCCCAGTGGTTCGCTACGTTTTGTGATTTCACTACAGGGGTGCCCGGGTTCATTGGATGTGGTTTGTCCAGGTCTTGGTGGCGGATGCGTCTGTCGACCCACTGCACCACAGTATAAAAGATGGATTAACACGTTCGTCAAACCTAGACACACAGACCCCCAGATTCCTACTTCCTTTCTGTCCCTAACACATTTTTTCCTTAACACACCTTCCTTTCCTTAAAAAATACCCTCCACACCGTATCCTAAAATGTGACACAGATCCTAGTGGAAATTATTTCCACAAGGCCTCCGGTGTGGTGTTTATAAAAAAATAAATTAAATGTTCTGCCGGCTCCAATTTTATTGCACCTGTAAAAGGCCAATCCTGCTTACAAAATAATACATAACCATAAAAAAATGTGTCTTCATTACAATTACATAATTTTAAAATCATGGAAAATAGTCACAACGATAATATTGAAGTGTGAGTGAATTCCAAAAATTCAAAAACGTCGAATGTCAATGCTGATGGTTTTGCTTTTCTTCTTAACATACACTACATAACAACAGACGAAAATGAGACAAACGGTGAATGTACGTCTGCACCCCCCCCCAACGGAAATAAATCATTATCATACTTATCCCTCACACGTATAAAGAAAGTGAAACGCAATTTCATAACATAATTCCGAAATAAATCTTCTGTTTCCTCTAAAGGAAAAAAGTAGTACTTTGGAAGAAACGGACACGTGTTTTGTGTGGCTCATCTTAGAAAATGAAGATAATGTTGGTAGTTCTTAGTCAAAGTATGATATCGACACCTTAGCTCAGTTGGTATGGCACTTGCCATGTAAGCAAAGGGTCCTGGGTTCGAGTCCCAGAGGTGCCAATATCTTTTTCTGATTTTTTTGTCTCCACATTTTCGAGTTGGCATAATCGTTACAAACAAAGTAGCAGGTGACGTGACGAAGATCATTCCACATTCAGACAGGATCACTATGATACAAATTCAAACATCAACAGTAAATACTAATATTATTCAAGAATATGCACCTTCATGTGATTGTGAAGAAGAAGAATTGGAAAACTTCTATGAAAATTTAACGAAAGTTCTTTCCTTCACAAAAAAACATGAAATCACTATAATAATGGGCGATCTTAACGCTAAAATCGGTAAGGGTAAAGAAGAAGATGTTGTCGGGGAACATGGTCTCGGTACGAGGAATGAAAAAGGAGATCGGTTTGTCCAATTCTGCTTAGAAAACGAATTAGCAGTTACTAATAGGTACATTCTTCAAATTACCGGAAAGGCGTTTATATACATGGAAGTCGCCAGCAGACTCATTCAAGAGAATTGTACGAAATCAAATTGACTATATTACCATAAAAAAAAAGATACAAGAACTTGATTAAGTCTGCAAAAATATACCTGGGTGCTGATGTACCATCAGATCATAATCTACTCTTGGCTGAATTTAGGTTGCGTTTTAAGAAAAAATTTAAAAAAGGAACGGGCGTTGAAATTAGATAAAAACATGCTAAAAATAATGGTCTGTGTAAAGAAGCAAAACAAATATTAGAAAAACAATTCGCCGATCTCCAGACTCAACTATACAATAGTGAAGAAAATATTTAAAATATTGAATACATCTGTACCTAATGAATCAAAGAAAATCATCGCAGAGATTGCAAAGGAAAAATTCAAAGAAGAGACGCCGCAAAAGGAACAGAAATGAATGACAGACGAAATACGAAACCTCATGGAAGTAAGAAGAAAATACAAAAATCGAAACATCGAAGAATACAAAAGAATCCAAACAGAAATTCGAAGTAAAATTAAGCAAGCGAAATCTGATTGGCATATTCAACAGTGTGCTATAATTGAAACCCACAATGATAAACATGATATTTTCCAAGTGCACAAGAAAATCAAAGAATTGACTGGAATAAATCGTAAAACCGACATAGGGCAACTGGAGGACCGAGATGGAAAACTTCTAACCGATATTAATGAAAAACTAAAAAGATGGAAAGACTACATCTCAGAACTCTTCAATGATAATAGAAGAGCAGAATATGATAAGGGAAATATTACAACAGGCCCACCAATAACAACAAATGAGGTAGAACATGCAATAATTCGTCTCTCTAAAACTGGGAAAGCAGCGGGCCCAGATGGAATACAGGCTGAAATCCTTAAACTTATGGGAAATAAAGGCATCCTAGTATTGACGAGTCTCTTTAACTCAATATATAATACAGGAATTATCCCACTAGATTGGCTTCGATCCACTTTTGTTACTCTCCCAAAGAAAGCAATAGCAAGAAAATGTAGTGACCACCGCACAATTAGTTTAATGAGCCACTTATTGAAGATATTTTTGCGAATTATACATGGACGCATATATCGCAAAGTGGAAGAAAAGATAGGTGTCACACAATTTGGCTTTCGAAAAAATTCGTTGGGTACTCGGGAAGCAGTATTTTGTATTCAAGTACTAATCCAAAGATGTAGAGATGTGAATACAAATGTACATGCATGCTTCATTGACTTCCTTAAAGCGTTTGATAGAGTGACATGACAAAATGATTCAAATTCTGAAAACCTCCGGGATAGACGATAAAGATATAAGGATAATAGATGATCTTTATTGGAACCAGAAAGAGCTAAGAGTAGAGCAAGCAGTCTAACAGACGAAGTAGAAATAAAGAGAGGCGTGCGACGGGGTTGTATTCTTTCACTTACGCTGTTCAACTTATATTCAGAAGAATAATATTCAATGAAGCTCTGCAAGAAGCTACTCAAGGACTTGTTATAAATGGGAAGATTCTGAAAAACCTGCGTTATGTAGGTGATACAGTACTTCTAACAAGTAACATTGAGGATTTACAACTTTTGCTGTATCAAGTAGGGAAGACTTGTGAGAATTTTGGGCTAGAACTGAATATAAATAAGACGAAATACATGCTCATAAGCAAAAATAACGCATTGGATGAAAATCTTTATATTGCTGGAACAAAACTAGAGAAGGTACAGAGTGTTGTATACTTGGGCTGCAATGTAAATGTAGTTAATGATATATGTATAATGTACTCACACACCGCGCTCGCTCGGGAAGGTTCAGGTTTCCGGAGTTTCACGAGTGAGCACAGTACAATGGAACAGCTGGCCTGGCCGGCAACGCTCAGATCTACTCAGATCTACTTAGAGAGCCTTATTAAACAGTCGCTACCAAATAACATAAACACAATATTACTCCCGATGCTCCCGATCATTGTAATTCACAATAAGCTAAACCATAGGTTCCCAACCTTTTTTTGCCCACCGCCCACTTTGAGAATATTTTTTTTTCTAGCGCCCCCCAACTCGTATATCTGAAACAGCAATTGTCGTCACGATTATATTTACCACAACGGGGGCGGGGGGGGGGGGGGGGGGGGGATAGGATGGGGCAAGATGCATTTTTTTAATTTTTTTATTGTATATTTTATTTGGTGACCGGCCAACTCAGAATGAAACCCACTCAGCACCTCATAGAGGTCACTAAAGAGTGATGATAAAAAAAATGGTTAAGATAGGTTAGGGTTACCGGCAATTTTAAAATTATTTTTCATTGCTTTCAATGACCTTTCTGAGGTGTTTCTGAGATGGTTTAATTCTGAGTCGGCATGGAACCGTTCTGAATTATTTTAATTTTTTTTTACTTACAGTAATTCACGTGACACGCTACAGTGGTATTGTAGACCAATTTCTGTGTTTTGACGTCTAACTATCCCTTTATCCTACATTTCTTTTTAATCTTTTCTGCAATTTTTTTAATTTAACATTTCAAAGTTAGTGTTTAGTTTTAATTTGTTATAGATTATGATTCCTGAGTATTTAATTTATTCTACTTCGTCAATATTTTGATTTTCTATATTTAGGGTAGTAATTTCGTTGAGTTTCTTCTCTAATACCATGAATTTACTTTAAGTTAGATTTATTTTCAGTTTATTCGACGAAAAAAAAACTTTAAAATATAATATACGCTACGTAGGGAGGGTCGAAGCTGAGCGGAGTGACAGTGGTGCCGTTAGTGATGCTGCTGCGTGATGAAGAGTGAAGAAGGTCAGGAGACTACGGCAAAAGTATTCTTAAAAAAGCGTTTTTTGACAATGCATCTTCGATATTATTTGGTATAATATATAAAAGTGTGTCATTAGCAAAAGTTTGATAGAACAGTACTTTAGGCACTTCACTATATCATTAATATATGTACTTAATAAATAAGAGCGGTCCCAACACAGATCCTTGAGGAACTCCGAGGTTTACTTGTTGTTCTTCAGATATAGCATCTCCAATTTTGTTTCTTTGTTTTCTATTTTTAATTTTATTATTAGTATTTCTCTGTCTATCTTTTCAAAAACACGTCTAAAATCAAAGAACACTACTATTGTGATTTTCATCTGATCCATACTGGTTTTCCATTATGAATATTTGTTTCTAAACTCTGCTGTTTTACAAGAATGTTATTTTTTTTCAATAAATTTTCTCATCTGTTCTTTAACTATGGATTCCAGTATTTGTTCATATTTAGGTTATCCATTTTTTTTTTTTTTGAGGTCTTCAAAATTTTTAGCGTTTATTATTTTGGGCACTGGTGTTATTATGGAAGTTTTCCACGACTGCGGAAAAATTCCCTTTAACACAGATTAATTTATAAGTGCAACTTGTTAAATCTCACTTTTAGTACTTTGTAAAGTAGCTATTTTCTACGTGTATTAGCAAGATGGTTAGGTTGAATAAATGAAGTGCTATCTACTATTTAGATAGCAGTTTGCGTGGGAGGCTGTAAGTGGCAGATGCCAGCCAATTTCATCTCACCTCCGCTCACCACAAATCAACTTTGATTCGAATGGAACCTTTGGACGCCAATCTTCGACTATACAGTCAAGGAATGTCAATTTGCGGCAAGCATGAGACTCACCCTTTACGGCGTGGGCATTCTTAATGTAACATCCCTGGAAAGGAGTGGGGTGTTGGGCTATTGCCATTAAAACCCACTTTTAAATGAACATAAGCATAGTATATTGTTTAAAGGAATACTGGTAATAAATGACATATAAAAAGGACTCACCCGGGACCTTGAATCAATATAATTCTAACTATCTACCAATTTACCCCCCCCCCCCCCCCGGACTGCAGCTGCGAGTAGGAGGCCCTTGTGGCCTCTCCCGGAGACGCCTGGTGTGAATTCCTACCGATTGGGAGGCCCAAACTCTCTCCATCAATCGGTAAAACTCCGCTCGACTATGACAGGCGGAATCCCATGACCCTCCGCGGGATGCCGATCCTCCTGCTTCCTCTTCTGGCCTCGGCTCTGGAGCCGAACGATCACCGATGGTGGGGACCCATGAACCTCTCCTGACTACCGGTCCTATCGCAAATGGTGGCGACACTCTTGCTCCTTTACGGCGCGAGTTCTCAAAAATGGCGAGCACCACGGGATTGTCGGCCGCGGGAAAATGATTATTGCCAGCGTAAACTACTTTATACCGACAGGATGGCTCTGCTCACTCCCGATTACAATTTGTGAGCCCGTCCACAATAACATGCCGCCGAATTATTCCCGACACGATTCAACACGATCTCACTCGCGATTTTGAGGGTTTTACTTTGAAAACCATTAATAAGATTTCACTAAAAATCAATTGTCGCCCGCGTATACTTTCTTAAATTCTTTTTTCGTACAATAAGCACATTTTACTCCCAATGTGTGACTCGTCGATTCCAAAGCGAGCCGCTCTCCTCGCTTCAAAATCAAAGTGTGCGGAACCGGAACAACGCCCTCTCGCGCCTCTATAGACAACAAAATCCTGAGAGTGTCGCCAACATTATCATTTTTTTTAAAGTACTTGACGGAATAATACATTTTTAAGAATTGCTTCATAACAAACTACTTAAATTTAACTATGCCTATAGTAATTCCAGGCGTTGATGATTTTTGCGTCACTGATACCTGAAAATATTATTATTTTCTCTTCTTTCCGATGATTGAGAAGAAGTATCTGTGAATAATGAAATACTCTTATTTATGTTTTCTACACTTAGAGTATTAAATTTGGCTATTTTAGTTTTACCATCTTCAACTCCATCGGGGAACCGAACTTCCTTAATGTTTTCCCTCTGTTTGCCACTTATAATTTCTTTAAGTGTAGTCCACATTTTTCTTGAATCTCTTTGAGAGGTAATAATTTTTAGCCTTGAATACAAATTTTTGATATGTTTTATTTCTGTACCTATACATGTTTCTAAGTTTCTTACTGGTTTCCCACCTTTCTTCTGGAAATTGTATTTTACAGGCTTTATAAGCTGTATCCCTTTGTTTTTTAGAAGATGTAGGGATTTCGTAGGTATACTATTTATTTGTATCTTTTAATATACTTCTAGCTGGTTCCCGGCATGCGTTGATATACCATTTTTAAAGAAATAAATTATTTCCCTGTTCCCCTCCCGCATTTCCTTCCCCTCCCGCGTTCCCTTTCCACCTTCCCCGCCTACCCCTCTTCCACTTCCCCGTCCCGCCAATCTCCAAACCGCGTTCCATATAACAGTCCCAGTACATTCAGTTTTCAAACATTTCGCGTGCCTCCTATTACAATTTTTTTATTCATATTTTCGCTTTTCATTCTAAACAAATACTCATTTTTATATATTATAAGAACAATCAATCAAATTTGGTACCTAACGTAGGTATCTATTTAAAATATCAGTAATTTAAATAATCCATAGATAATTCTTTTTTTACAAAAAAAAAACGTTCAAAAACACAATTCAATTTCGTCAAACGCGCGAACTGTCAAACGTGTGAAGTTATAATAGTCGTTAAGTTTTTTGAAATTATCCAATTTTCTGCACAATTTTCTTAAATTTTCTTTCTGTAAGAACCTTCTACAAAGTATTGGGAAACTTTAAAAAAAAGTGAAATGATGGCGTGACCAAGGGAAACAGGAATTCATTTTATATATAAATACTAGCTGGTCCCGGCATGCGTTGCTATGCCATTTAATAAAGAAATTGTTTCTCCCTGAGTGTCCTTTTCCATTCGTCCCGTTCCCCTTCCGCCTCCCCTTCTCCTCTTCCCCTCTCGCATTACCACTCCGTCACCTCCACCTTCCCTCTCCCCACTCCACTCCCCCCCCTTCCCCCGTCCCGTGAACCCTTCTCCCGAGTTCTCCTCCCCCCTCCCAGGTTCCTCTCCCCCTCCCAGGTTCCCCTCCCCCCTCTCGCCTTCGCCTTCCACCTTCCCCGCCTTTCCTCTTCCCTTTACCGCTCCTTCGTCCCGCCAACCCTCCTCCCACGTTCCATATATTCAATCCCAGTACATTCAGTTTTTAAACAGCCCGCGTGCCACCTTTTACAATTTTTATTCAAATTTCCATTTTTCATATATATTAAATTTGGTACCTAACATAGGTATCTATTTAAAATATCTAAAATTCTTGATTCGATTCAAATTATCAGGGGAGTACCTACTATAAATAAATTTATCAACTTAAAGATTTTCAAAAATAGAATTTTATTTAACAATCATTGTTTTGCAAAATGTCATTCTCAAACACGCGTACTGTCAAACGTGCGATAGTCGTTTAGGTTAGTAATAGGTTTCTGAAATTATCCAATTTTTGCGCAATTTTCTTAATTTTTCTCTCAGTAAGAACCATCCTCGTACTTCAAGGAATATTCTAAAAAAAGAATTAGCGAAATCGGTTCAGCTGATCTCGAGATTTGCGCTTAGCAACACATTTAGCGATTCATTTTTATATTATAGATATATTCGTTGTAGGCATTAGTTCATTTACTACTGGTTTCAGGTGTCCTATTAGTTCATCGGCTTTTCTGTCTAAATTTCCTTGGTTATCGCAGATCCACTTTTTGTTTTGTAATGCCGTACACAATTTATCCTTATTATAGTTATTTTTATTCCTGTATATATAGTATACTTCGTGTTCCCTGAGGCTTCAGACTATTATATCTAATTTTTGTAATAATTGTTTCGTGATCAGATTGGTTTTGAATTCTTCCGCAGCATTAACTTCCGCGTAAAAGTCATTTGAAATTACCAAATCAACCATGGTTTTAGAGTTTTTTCATATTCTTGTATAATTTTTGACAAGTTGCTTCCAATATAGGCAATTTATGATGATTTGTAATCTTGTGCTTTTTGTATTGAATATTAAAATCTCCACAGATGATTTATTTATTTGCTAATGGCACCATTCTTCAAAAAAATCTAAGAATTTTGTATCATTTTGATTTTGGGAATGATAAATAGCTGCATAGCTAATAGTTCCCAGATTAAAATCCTTCATTATCCAGTAGGTATCCAGGTATTATTTTTATCTAGTACCGCATTTTTTGTGACTTTGTAAGAGATATTGTTTACACACTCACACACATACACTACAGAAATAATGTGATAACTCCACCTGTATGCCTGCTAAATGAGTCGCATCTAATTGTCGAATAGCCCTGAAATGTTGTTTCATTTTGGTTAATTTCTTCGGTAATACAGGTTTCGCTCATCATCACCAAGTGCAGTTCTTATTCTTTTAGCATGTCTTCGACTTCTTCGATATGTGCTAGTAAACTAGCTATGGGTTTCTCTGGGTCTCCTACCGCCCCCCTGAAAGTCTGAAACGCCCCCCAATTTTCTCTTTGCCTTCTACCGCCCCCCCTGAAGGTCTGAAACGCCCCCAAGGGGGCGTTATCGCCCACGTTGGGAACCTATGAGCTAAACCAAAAGAACTTACGTTGTAATTATTGACATTGTGGGCTAGTGAGCCACAGACAAGAGAACATCACAGTAAATGATAGATGGGATCCTTCAGTTGAAATCAAATGCCGCATTGAGCAAGTTCGTGTAACCTTTATCTGCACGAAAAAAAATGTTCTGCAATCATGATCTCAACCTTGGATTACGAATGCGAATGGTCAGATTCTACGTGTTTTCGATATTATTTTATGGAATGGAAGCATGGACGCTTACTGAAGAACTAATTAGGCGACTTGAGGCATTCGAGGTGTGGATCTACAGAAGAATACTTAAAATAAGCTGGATGGACAGGGTTACAAATGAAGATGTTGTTGTTCGGATGAATAAAGAAAAGGAAGTAATTAAAACTATAAATATCCGAAAACATCAATATCTTGGACACGTGATGAGACATCCAGAGAAGTATGAGATCCTGCATCTCATAATGCAGGGAAAGATTGCCGGAAGACGGGGCCCTGGAAGAAGGAGAACCTCATGGCTGAAAAACCTGAGACAGTGGTTTGGCCAGTCTACCGTGGAGCTGTTCCGGGCCGCAGTAAATAAAGTCCACATAGCCAACATGATAGCCAACGTCCGTTGAACGGACAGGGCGCAAGAAGAAGAAAAAGACATTTTCGATTGAGTTTCGCTAATATTGCCTTCATTCAATTAAATATTATAATTAGAGATTTTACTCATAAAGTTAAAAATTAAAAATTAATATTTATTATATCAATTGTTTCTCTATGCATGCCTCGCGTGTGTTTTATGTCTCTTGCCACTCATTGTAATGTGTTACTTGAGTGAGCTTGTATTTGTATATAATTTAGTATTTATATTTGTGATGTTTTGTTTCTGTAGTTAATTGTATGTAATTTTAATTTTTGTAATTGTGTAAAAACTGAGTTTTATAAGTGGAATATTCTAACGTAAGTGCGAACATCTGAAAAACCTAGTATAAATAAATAAATATTGCTTTTTTGCCGCGGTACCTTAATCGTGATCGTCACGGTACCGTAATCGTGAATCGTCACGATACCTAATTATAAAAGCGTCTATTATATCAAAAGTCTAAAAAGTGGTTGAATATCCGAAGGTTTCCTATCCCTGCCCGATGTTAAGAGCTCACCAACCTTCAATACTTTTTGCCTTTCTTGTTTCTTTCTATCCGTGAAAGATCTTTCCACTCTCCCACCCGTTGTTGTATTCCCTAACCATTTTAAGGTATAGGTTCTGTAGTACCGTTGGGTGATAAAATCACCTCAAGGGCGCAATACATGTTCTGAACTTGGTAGGTTGGTTGGTTTTCATTTTTTTTTTATTAATAATTTTTTTGGTACATACATTGGTAATTTTACAATACGTACAGGCTTTTTTTACATAAACATTTAAAAAAGTAGAGAAAAATACAAATTAGCAGATTAACCAAAAAAATCCCACATAGACATCGCCAGTTCGTGGGTATACTTGTGTGTTTTTAAAACAGTTAAAATTTACTCATATACATAAGTAAATTATATCTTTGAAGAGATTAAAAAATAAAATCAAATTAACAACACAATAAAATTAGTGCTTACTGAATTACAATTCAAACGGCATTTTAAGTAACATCAGGTTGATGTGACATTACATCAAGTAAGTGTTTGCATCAACGGTATTTACCCAACACTTTATTACATTTTTGTATTTGCTGTAGGAGGATATATTTTGTTACGTTACAAAAGATAAAGAATAGACCCCCTTATTCCTGTTGCGAGGAGCTAGTGAATTGACCCCAGTGCACTAACTCGCCGCACCGCCCCTCTCCGCCCCCCTCCCCGCACGCGCAGTCCGTGGCCCGAGGCCGAACGGCACCCGGCAGCCATTCCCCCGCTGCTTTCGGGCTCGGCAACAGTGTCCCAGAGTGTCCACAGTAATTGCGCCGCGGCGCTGTGTCGAGAACCTAAGAACTCGTGATGTTTACTTTAATTGTGTATTGTGCTCGAAGAGGCTTACGCCTACCCAGTACCTGACTGACGACTACCTATTTCCTGCTTGTAAGTACAAATGAACCTTCCTTCCCCTCTGTGTGCTAAGAACTGACATTTAAATTCACTAAATACGTGTAGAGAGTTGAGAGAAGTCCCCCCCCGTTATGATAGGATTATAGAGATAGCCAAATACCCATGTGTATAGTGCCGAGGCTGGCTTTTGTATAACCCTGTTCACCTATAAATGAATAAACCCTTTACGTGCAAAAACTGTGTTCTGATTGAGGAAGGAGACCTGGAGATTGTGAGGAAAGGAAGTGGAGGAGGAATTTACAAGCGAACCACAAACACTCGCCCTGGTTTTAAGAGGAACCTTGCTCGCGCCGGCTTTGCTGAGCTAGCTGTTGGCCTATTTATTGCGTGTCCTTTCCAGGTTTTGGGTTTAGCGAATGGCCGCAAGTAGCGCCGATGCTAACAATTTTTAGTATCAATTTCTGTAGTCTTATAGAGAGAATTATACATTTTTGGTGAAATAAAATATGCATGTCTTTGCGCTATCCTAGTTTAATTCAAGTCGCTTACCGACGCGACGCGCGACGGACCAAAGATCATTCCAAACGACCTTAGGTTTTTTTAAAACTGTGTTGTAAAATCCTATTTTTTCTTAACATTTTATAATGTACATAAATAAGTTTATTTTCGGCTTCACTTGTAAACATGACGGTTTATTTTTTAGTTTTTTTTTTGGAAGTTTTTTGGGCAGCCTTTCCGCAAAAAATAACTTTATATTGATTGAAGAAGAAAATGTCAACAATTCCCAATAAAAATGTGAAACAGGCAAATAAATATACAGAAAATAACAAGGTGTACACGCCAAACTTAAACACCGGCCTGAGTTGATCAAAAATCGTCACAATAGGCGAGTTTAAGGTAAGGTGTTTTTTCGCATCTTTCTCTTTCGCTTACGTTAATTGTAAATTCAGTAAGTGCGCGAGAATGAATCGTATCATGTTCAGGCCGGTCTCAAAGTTTGACTGTATTATAACTGCCGTTGTTCCTTCACCCCATAAAAAGGGGGTGGAATAGACCCTGTCCTTGCATATAGCCAGGCGAACACACTGGAGCGATTTTCCCGCGATCCTCCCGCGTCTCCCCCAACGACATGCATAAGCCCGAGGAATAGCCGCGCGGTCTCGACGTCCTTCCGCCCCCCCTCTGAAAACCCGACGTTCATCTTTTTCCCAAGGTCTTCTAAAATTTCCTCTTCTTTTCCACATATTCCGTATTCGATTCGTTCAACCGGAACGCACGTCTTTTTCGTCGCGCTGCAATTTTGTTTCTGTTTCCTATTATCAGCGCTTGATAATACCGAAATGGGTGACAGTAATGAAATTTTGATTGGACTTCACCTACTAACGAAAACGATTGAAAGTTTGAGTGACAAAATGTTGTTTTTGGAAAGGGAACAGAATTCCCTTAAAAATTTACTGACAACGAATGTCGGTAGTGTTAAAATATGCAGTTGGTCGAACGCCGCAGGTCCGGTCCCCCCGGACCTGCGCGTCTTGCCTACCGCGCCTACCATCCTCTGTTCCAGATCCATCGGTAGGGACTCAAACTACCGAAATTGGTCCCAAAGCCTCGACCTCTTCCTCCTATGTTAACCGCTCTACCACCGGGCATACCTCCTCCACCTCCGAGCCGCCAGTCAACAATACCAGCGATTGGAAGAAAGTGACGCATAGGAGTAAGAGACGTCCTATTCTACGAGGTACCGCTCAAGAAACTACCGGTCTGGTTGCCGTCGAAAGGCTGAAGTACATTCATGCTTGGCAATTCGACGCCAGCACCTCAACTGATGACATTGAAAAATTCCTGCGCAATACTAACACTTTAAAGCAGGGGTGGGGAACCTACGGCAGTGGCGGACTAAGCCCGTCAGAGGCCCGGGGCGGCAAAGCTGAATGAGGCCCCCCCCTAGTAAAAGTTGATGTAATTTTACAAGGTTTTTATTCAGTTCACACGGACCTCTGGTCCTGGGGAGGCCTCCAAACACCTCCGTGTTCCCTTGATCATTTTTACTTTTATTTATTATTTCATTTTTTAAAAGACGCATTTGTTATTAAAATGTAACCGTTTTAAACATTATGTGTGTTGAATTATCCTTCAGCAAAACTTTGAACGCGTTTTTCTCAAAACTACGTTTTTCAACCTGATTGACAACATATTAGAAAAACTATACATCCGATTTGCTTGCACCAAGTCTTAAACTGTTATAAAATCAAGTCACTATGGCACCACATAGGGATTTTTTTAAGAAAGGGCCCCCTTCAATTTTTTTTATGATAGCTGAAAATTTTCACATAAAAACTCGAAAATAAAATTCGCTGTTTCGACATTTTTTTTTTTAGAATTCAGAATTCCCCTATGTGGTGCCATAGACACTGGATTTTCGAACAGTTTAAGACTTGGTACATGCAAATGTAAATACAAATGCAATAAAAATATATGCAGGCGGATGTATAGTTTTTTTAAATATGTTGTCAACCAGATTGAAAAACAAGTTAAAAATTTTTCAAGAAAAACATTCAAAGTTTTGCTAGAGGAGGCCCCCGGGGACCAGAAGCCGCCCCTTCCCCCCCTTCGTCCCCTCCCGTTAGTCCATCACTGATTCTTTTGAATTACTTCTCTATGTCATTACTATCTTTATTATCTATAATGATAAGATAACCTTTAGCAAAGGGCATTTTCTAGAAGATGCTTTTGTTAATAATCTTTCACCAAATATTGTAAGGAAATTCGTAAAATTGACGGAGATACGGCATCTTATATGAAACCGTTTTAAACAATTTGTGTGTTGAATTATCCTTCAGCAAAACTTTGAACGCGTTTTTATCACTACGTTTTAACCTGGTTGACAGCATATTAGAAAAACCCCACATTGGGTAGGGTTCCTTAGGGTAAAGGGGCCCCGAGATGAGCATTGTCTTGGGGCCCCGACATGTTTAAGCCGGCCCTGGCATTGCCCGATTGTCCATAAGACAGTGTAGGCCACTATCTATGGGCCCCGCATCGGGTATGGGCCCCTAGGGTAAAGGTGCCCTGAGACGTGCATTGCCTAGGGGCCCTACCTATTTAAGCCAGCCCTGGCAGGGCCGTATAGTCCATAAGGCAGTGTAGGCCACTGCCTTTGAAAATTCAGTCACTATAGCCAAGGCCGTGTTATCCATAAGACCAGGTGCCCCGCATCGGGTAGGAGCCCCTAGGTGAAGGGGTCCCTGGAGACGTGCTTGCCTAGGGGCCCCGAGATGTTTAAGTCCACCCTGGCAGGGCCGTATTATGCACGTGTAGGCCACTGCCTAGGGGCCACGCATCGGCTAGGGGCCCCTATGGCAAAGGGGCCCCAAGACGTGCATTGCCTAAGTTCCCGACATGTTAAAAATGGTCCTGTCAGGCAGTGTAGGCCACTGCCTTTGAAAATCCAGTCACTATAGCCAGGGCCGTAGTATCGATAGACAGTTGCTTACATAAGACGTGTAGGCAACTGTCTAGGTGCCCCGCATCGGATAGGGGCCCCTAAGGTAAAAATGTTTAAGCCGGTTCTGGCAGGGCCGTATTGTCCATAAGGCAGTATAGGGCACTGCCTTTGAAAATCCAGTCACTATAGCCGGGGCCGTATTATCCATAAGACGTGTAGGCAACTACCTTGGGGCCCCACATTGGGTAGGGGCTCTAGGGTAAAGGGGCCCCGAGACGTGCATTGCCTAGGGGCCCTGGCAGGGCCGTATTGTCCACAAAGCAGCTTAGGCCACTGCCTAGGGCGCACGCATCGGCTAGGGGCCCCGAGATGTGTATTGCCTAGGGGCCCCAACATGTGTAATCCGGATCTGACTATGACACCAGGTAGGGATTGTTTAATAAAGGGCCCCATCTAATTTTTTTTATGAAAGATGAAAATATATCATAAAAAATTGCAAATAAAATTCGCTGGTCCGCCATTTTTATCTTTTTTTTTTAGATAACGAAATTCCCCTGCATGGTGCCATAGACACTGAATTTTCAAACAATTTAAGAATTGGTGAATGCAAATCGGATGTATAGTTTGTTTAATATGTGGTCAACTAGGTTGGAAAATTTCGAGAAAATCGCATTTAAAGTTTTGCTGAAGGATAATTCAAAACTGTTTCAAACGGTTTCAAATAAATTGTTGTATATCCTTCGATTGAGTGAGAGCATTTTTAACAAGTGCATCTTTCAAAAAATGGCTAAAATTTTTTTTACAGTATCCTGGTGCCTTAAAGGCTTGTTTAGGTTTTGATCAAGGGAACATGGAGGCGTTTGGGGGCCCCCCAGGACCGGGGGCCCGGGGCGGGCCGCCCCCCCCGCCCCCCCCTTAGTCCGCCACTGACCTACGGCCCGCGGGCACTTTTGGTGCTGCCAGCTGAAAGAACCACAAAAAAATGCACAGAACGGGATGGTTTTTTTCATGGTGTTACAGATGCATTTTTAAGACGTTATTTCAAAATCGTTACTAGTAGTTTAGATACAAATAAAGGCGTGATACGACATACCCCTTTACTTTTATTTTAATTTGTAATTGTGAAATAATGATAGTGAAATTTCATCGGTATTTTTAACTCTCTTGTACGGGACAGTCCCGATATTTCAGGATTGATGAATACTCTATTCGGAGGGGATTCCTAGGTAGTCTATCATAAACATTATTTTCTGGTCATCGTTGCGGAAGTAAAGTGGGTAGTAAATCGATAAAATCCTATTAATGGCAATTACGAAGAAAAGAAAAGTTGAAGCTGAATGAAACGTGAAATCATTTAAATCTAAATTAAGGCTGTGGAAAGTTCAACGAAATTAATATAACGACGCATTTTCCAACACTGCAAGGACAAAAGCCTTCTACATCGTTTGAATACGATGGTGAGTGCGCGAAATTAAATGAGGCATTCAATGGACGATAAGGACGTGAAAAACAAGCAAACGGATTTGAACATATTTGCTACGTTCAACGTGGAATCATCGATTGTGCCTGATAATCTGCAGCACACAATAACAAAGCGATGATGAACTAAAAGCTAGATATAACAATTTCCCGAACAAACAAATAAACACGGCAACAAAATATTGCTATGTGAATTGCGGCGAATGTTTTTGGGGCAACAATATGTTATTAACGTGGCAAGCAATTCGCGCTCCCATATAAAAAGGTCTATTCATTCAAAGCAGATTTTGCTTTTAAGAACTAAATGGTGATATTATATTGCGAGATGCCAATATACTGACAGATTGATTTTTCAACGAATCACAGTATCTTTCCTCTCTCGCCCCCCATAGTTTGGTTTTACCCCTCACCTGTATCTTCAGATCTATTCATTCTGATGTCTATGTCACTGCCTCATTCTTGAAATCCGACTTGAGTATTTGATTCACTTGATCGTGCCACATATTCCAGGAGCATTTACAAATCCTTCCATCCAAATGCACGTGATATTCGCAGTCTCGCTCCGGCTATCACCACCATTCCAAATCGAAACACTGCTTGAAATGCTTTAGTTAGGTTTGGTGGACAGCTCTGAATAGCAAGACACTTCCCCACCTTCCCTTTCCCCTCCCCACTAAGCATCACAACATACCCCAACGGGGATGCCATAGTCCCACTGACTCCAGACGTAAAATAACAAATAAAATAAAACAATGAAATAACATTTTAAGTAGGACATTATCGACCACTTATTACGGCAGCGTGGTGATCGGTACACTTGTTACAGTCGATTCCGCTTAATAGCGACACATCGGCACCTAAACGTTTTGACCCAAATAAGCGGTTGTCCCAAAAAACAAAATTTAAGGGACGAAAAAAAAAATAAAAAAGAGCTAAAAACTTAATTTCAAACAGAAACATAAAGGGAGATCTCAATTTATTTTTAATTATTGTGTTCATTAATAACGATTATTTGTGTAAATAAATATTATTTGGACGTCCACCTTAATTTTTCTGCTCCAAAATTATTTTTTTCATTCTCCCCTAAAATATTACCTTTTCCCATTATTAATTATTTGTAATCAAATAAATGCTTGGACAATTCCCAACGGCACAAAAACGGCCTTAAATGTACGTTCCTTGCTGCAGCTCTTTCTGACACATTAACCAATGGTGAGACAAGCGATGAGACACAATGTCTGCTTCCTCAAAAGGAAAAGTAATCATTTTCTTGCATCTCCCTCACTCGTATTATAAAAAATAAGATATGGAGAGCCGTTGCCGTGGGAATTTTAAATAGCAGCCGCTCCCGATAAAACTGCCACCTCCCCTCTCTTCGCACTAAACTAAACTTCTTAAGAGGAATATAAACGCTAGAAATATTTCGAATCTCATGGCTGCAAAAATTTTAAAAACGAGCGTCTTTTTGCATGAGGCTAGTAAGCGAAAAAGTGATTTTTATTTATTTTGGACATAATTTTATAAGAACGAAAAAAAGTTAGAACATGGAAAACCTCAAAAATAGTCTTAGCTATAAAGGAGTATTTTTAAAAAATTGTTTCTTGTATTACTTCATAGTTAAGTCTTGAAAAAACATTTTTTTTCGTGGTTTACGCTTATATTTTTTGTTACGTAAATAATAACTTTATTGTAATTCCAATACATAGAAAAGCTAGCAAAAGCTTCGATTTATCCGTATCATATTTTTTGATTTTCATACTGTAAGCCGATTCGTCGTAAAGATTAATCAAAATAGTATCTAAATAGGATTTCACGTATATATTCATCTTAACTAAAATTTTAGTTTCAATCTGGACAAATCGCAATCTTCCCAATTAAATGGAATGGTGTTACAGATAACCGAAGTAAATTGGTATTAGTTTAGTTTGTGTTTAGTTTATTAGGGTTTTGTTCCAAATATCAAATAGCTCTCCCGACAAACCGACGCGACGCGACGTTCCAATTAAGCGGAATCCACCATATTACTTATTTAAAACGAATCGATTTTTCGACGCATAAAAGTTTTATTAGGTTTACCAGTACCTCGTAATTACTCTACGTAATTGTTTTATTTAGCAGATCCATTAATATTTATTGTGAATATGAGCCCTATACCTTTTTAATTGAGTTTTAATATTTAATAGGAAATTCGTTCTAAAAATATGCTCATTACTTTCTACGAATATTCAAAGAGTGAACAATGCTATCGAGTTGTGCTGTGAAATTAATGTAGGGCTAAAGAGTGCTTCATGAGGCTTTAAAGTAAGGTACGCCCCATATATTACATACATTGTTATATTGTCGTGAAAACAAGCATATGGGCTTATGGGCAATGACGTTATATAAATAAATAGACTCGCCATAGTCTCATATACTCACAATATAATGTGCAAAGTAAGGAACACTCTTTTGTTTTCAGCGATTTTCAGTATAATTTCTTAATTCAAAAGTTTATTCCTGTGTGATAAAGATAGACAATCAAATAATGTGTGTGTATGAATGACATGGATATATGAGCGGGCGGCGGCGTATTGCTTTGTCACTTTTTGATGGAACGTTCGCTGTCTCCTTTTCTTGAGGCCCACTAGAATAAAAGGTCCGGCTGCCTGTCGGAGTTTGATATGTCGAGTTATACAATAATTACAATAGGGCATCGACAGTTTTCAAATGGTGGCGATTGTCATCAATACTTGTTAAAACTACTGATTTATGTGTTGTTTTACCGCAAGCAAACAAAAAAACAGAGTGTTTAGGCTGATTAGTCTGCTTTAGTTTTTTTTTTTTTTTTTTTTTTTTTTTTTTTTCTTATTTTGTCTTTTATTGTGATATCGCTGTGTATCATTCTAGTTATGTTGATTTTGGTTGAGCAAAGTTCCTAGAACTTTATATATTTTGTATTGTCTACTCCACCTCAGTCTCTGTATCTTTCAGGTGACTTTACTTGTAATCTTAATATTTTTACAGTTATTATTTTTCCATTGTTTTGAGTGATGGCATTGTTTTTTCTTATATTTTTCTGCAAACTTTTATAAAATAATATTAATCATATTCTCTGTATTTATCTCATGTTATGTTCATCATTCATTACACTAACCCATCACCCCATTTTCAGACTAACTCCTGTTTTACAAGGACATTTGAGGGTTTAGCTTCGTGCATCATAAGTAGCTTCGTTTATTAAAAAAAAATAGAGTCCTTGTGAGAGCCCTGAAGGAGTAACCATCTGTTACTTATACCAGGGCGAGAAAGCGGTTGGATTACCTCAAGTCTGCTTTAAAACAGTGAAGTTTACTTAGCAACAGAAATTTGGCTGTTGCGCGTCCAGACCCTTTACTTTAGTAGGACTTGAATTTTCTCTAATGACGTGTAAAACCGCGAGCGGGAAACATGAAAATTAATTGTAATATTTATAATAATCGCTAATATTAAATAATTTGCGTGTACTTACAAATGAAATGTTATTCATTCGCCTATACTATTATTTGCCGTGTAATTGAAACATTTTCTCATCACACAGGAGGGCATTTTGACACTTTTAAAAATGCAATTTACTTACTGGTAAGTGCTGGTAAGACGCAACCTTACTCGACGCGTAGCAGTTTAGTACTAAAGTACTAGATATCGAGATCGTTACAATTGTCTTGTTCTTGTCTTCCCACTTTGAGATTTCTACCCCTCGTCTAATAATATGTAACGTCATAGCTCATGGGTCCGAGTTGTTAAGACCGTCCGAGTGGTTAGTACCGTAACCTCAAAAAAACGTCATTAACATGCGTTCCTTCACACAAATGCTGCAGCTCTTTCAAAAGATGAGATACACAATGTACGTAGGTCGTTTCCTCCAAAGGAAAAATGCATAATTTTCTTCCATCTCTCTCACAATACTACTAGCCGTGACCATAATTTTGAAAGTATGGAATATAGTTACAACGATAATATTGAAGTGTGAGAGAATTTCAAAAATTCAAAAACGTCAAATATCAATACGCTGATGGTTTTGCTTTTTTTCTAACACATATAATGCTGCAGCACTTTCTTGCACGCTAACTTCTTGCATCACAACAATACTTCAAAGTGACAGCTGTTTGTTTTTGTTTTGCTCCCGCAAAATTAATAAAAAAAAACAAAGATTACAAACTATTACCTCTCTAAACTAGTTACTATTTGTACAGGGACAAAGATCCAACACCTTTTGCCATTTTCTCTTTGAGAAAAAACAGAGTGAAAGTGTTTTTCTCAGTGTTCTGATTGCAAAGTTTACAAGAGTGCACAAATCTTATCTTGAGTTTGAAGTGATAAAACTAGTGACTTTCAAAACATTTGGATGCCACAACAGTTCATAAACAATCTTCTTAATCATCTGTTTATAAAAAAACTCAATTTTGACTAACCAGTTAAAACAAGTGAACCAATTTAACAACATATATTTAAAAGAATAGCTACATTAAATTATAAACAACAACATGAAGCCGTGCACGCGAAATGCAGCCCGCAGTGGGTCTCCAGCTGCAACTCCTGCGGCGTCGTCGCAGATGTTACCAGCTGGTTCTCTGGCCGAGATAATGGAGAAGCTTAATAAAATTGATGTCGAGCTCACTCGCATTAAGCCAATGTGGGGTGAGATATCTGACATAAAGAAAAGCCTCGAGTTCGCACTAGCAGCCATGTCCGATACGGAAAAGAGGGTGGAGGCGGTTGAGAAGAGACTGGAGACTGTCGACCAGATAGTTTCGGAGGTGGCATCTATAAAGAAGAGCATGGATATCTTCAGGTTCGAACTCGACGAGCGGGATCAGCTCTCCCGTATGAAAAACCTTGAAATTAAGAACGTACCATTAACGAAAGGAGAGAACTTACTCTGCATCATAAATATACAAACCACCCACTCTGCATAGCCCAGAAAATAGGCGAGCAGATTGGTTTCGCACTACAGCCAGAAGATGTAGACATCGTGACGCGAGTGGCTACTAAGACGACCCAGGTTAAGCCGATCATCATCCGATTTGCAAGCAGACGGAGGAAAGAAGAATTTCTTGCCTTATCCAAAAAGGCCAGAAAGATAAGCACCACTGACCTAAAATATTCTGGACCAGAATCTACGATTTTTGTCAACAACCACCTAACCATAAATAATAAGATTCTGCTTTCGAAGGTTAAAACCAAAGCACGGGAAGCAGGTTTTAAATTTGTTTGGGTTAAGGACTGCAAGATCTTGGTGAGAAAAAATGAAAATTCACCAGCTTTTTTAGTCAGGAGGGAAGAAGACATCCAGAAAATAACATAAGAAAATACCTACTGCTCATCCGATTATTATTGCATACTCCTCCCTCTCCCTCCACACGCTGTCCTAACCTGCATCTCATATTGCCATTGAATTACCATTATATTTATCATATTCGCACAATCTTACCTTATATTTTTTTTCTTATTATGTTCTCAACTTCTGTCAACTGCGAGTTATTCTCTCTTTTTGTGCTCAACCATTATAATGTACTTGTCATATTTCAAGTATCTATACATATTACACCTCACATTGTATCAACACATTCTCTGCATATTTTTGTTATTGACACTAAACTGAAAAAGAGTCCCTGCCTCTAAGTGTTTTTTATCAGAACGTACGTGGACTGAGAACAAAAACTGATACATTTCTTCGCAGTGTTACGAGCGGTGATTATGACGTGATTGGCATAACAGAGACCTGGCTTACAGATTCTATTTCAGAAGGGGAGCTTTTCGACTCAAGATACAATGTATTCCGACGCGACAGAAGTATCCAAGGTGTAACAATGGGTGGTGGGGTGCTCTTGGCTGTCAAAAAGGAACTCAATTCAATTTGTAATAACTCTTGGTGTTCTACAGATGAAGACATTTGGGTGACTCTTCGCATCCCACGTGCAAATGGATTTACTTGCGTTCATCTTTGTTGTATTTACCTGTCCAAAAGCTTCAACTTCAATGCTCGAATCTCCACCTTTTCGAATGATCTAGGTATTAAGCTTTTGAATCAACCTGACGACAAATTTCTTATGATGGGAGACTTTAACCTTTCCGATATTACCTGGACTCTTCCTGTGGGTGAGGTAAACATGATTCCTTGCAACTATACCTCTACAATAAGCGCAACATTTATCGACAATATTAATTACTGTAACTTCCACCAATATAATGGTGTTCAAAATACGTTAGGAAGAATTCTTGATCTCGTTCTCTGTAATTTCTCGGTACGCGTTGCTCCCGCGAACGATCCGTTGGTTCCTGAGGATATTCACCACAAATCCATCATTATCACTGCTGAGTTCGTTGAACCACCGGTCGTAAAGGAAAAATCAATTCAAAGGCCCTCATTCCACAAAGCTAATTATGATGACATAAGAGACAGCCTGGCACAAGTAGATTGGAACGTACTTAACTTAACCGATTCCGTCAATCCTGCAGTATCACATTTTTACAATATTATTAATAATTTGATCTCGGATAAGGTTCCATTGAGGCGTACTGGTAAACATTCCTACCCCCCGTGGTATAGCTCATCATTAATAAAACTTATTCGCGAAAAGCAGAAATCTCACAGATTATATATAACTTATAAGAACCCTTCCGATTACATTACTTTTTCAAGACTACGCACCAGACAGAAAAAAATGGCAAAGAAGTGTCACGAAGACTTTATTAATAATGCTGAAGAGAATATCGCCAAAGATCCCAGAGCATTCTGGTCATATGTTAAATCAAAAAAACTATCAGCATCTATTCCTAGCGTTTTAAATCTTAAGGATTTAACAGCCGAGGGGGGACAGGGAGTCTGTGACTTATTTGCTGAATATTTCCATTCCGTCTACGAACCGGCTCACCCTCTGGGGACTTCCTGCAATGACTCCGTAGTTAAGCAGGTCTGTGCGATAGGGTCAGTTTTTGTCGATGCTGACCTTGTATCTAAATATTTAAAACGGCTTGATTCCAACAAGGGAGCTGGGCCAGATGGTATCCCACCACTGTTCATTACCGAGTGCGCAAATCATTTGTCACTTCCGCTATCTATACTGTTTAATATATCGCTTAAGACTGGTACATTTCCTGATATATGGAAAAGAGCCTACATCACGCCAATTCATAAATCGGGAAATAAGTGTGAAGCAGATAATTATAGACCCATTTCCAAGCTCTGCATTTTTTCAAAAGTGTTCGAAAACATAGTCTATGACCAGTTATTCCCTGTGGTAAAGAATTCGATCAATGAATTTCAGCATGGATTCTTTGCAGGTCGCTCTGTTGCTACAAATCTTATAACATTTATAAATTTCTTGTCTGCCTCTATGGATAAACGTGTGCAAGTTGATACAATCTACACCGACTACAGCAAAGCCTTTGATAAGATCAACCACAGCGTCCTGCTTAGAAAACTTGCTAATCATGGTATTCATGGAGATCTCCTTCGTTGGTTATCTTCATACATAACAAACAGGTCCCAGGCTGTGACAGTGGGTGGATTTTCCTCCATCTGGAAAATTATCACTTCCGGTGTGCCTCAGGGGTCCATTTTGGGTCCTTTGCTTTTCTCTATCTATATAAATGATATTACGACATGTTTTCACAACGCTCAAATTTTACTATTTGCCGACGATATGAAGATATACCTTCCTATAAGCTCTCCAGACTGTTCTGTGCGTTTACAAGAAGATCTGGACCGACTGACGGATTACTGTCTCAGAAATAAGCTTTTTATCAATATTTCTAAATGTTGCAAAGTCACATTCACACGTAACCGAGTGAAAATACTGCATGATTACTCCATTTCTGGATTGCTGTTAACAAATAAAGATTATATACGTGACCTCGGGATTCTTTTGGACTCTAAACTTACCTTTGAAAAACACGTTGATAACATTGTCACCAAAGCAACAAAGAGTCTAGGCTTTGTACTAAGAACATGCAAATTTTTCAAAAACACCAAGACTTATCTGATTCTCTACAATTCACATGTTCGTCCTCACCTAGAATACTGTTCACAGGTTTGGAACCCGCGCTATATTGTTTATGTTAACAGGTTAGAAAGAGTTCAGGAGCGATTTCTCAAATTCCTCAATTTTAAATCATTCAATGTATACAATTCTTACGATGAAATCGAGAACCATTTTCAAATCATGAAACTGCTCAACAGGAGGCTTGTCGCTGATCAGATGCTCCTGTACAAAATTATTAACTCGAAAGTTGACTGCCCGGAATTGCTAAATAAAATTAATTTCCACGCGCCGACTCGATATAGCAGACATAATACCCTTTTCTACATTGATAGATGCAACACAAATTCCAACCAAAATGAATTTATGCAAAGGACATGTAACTACTATAACATTAAATTTGCACGTTTAGAAACATTTGCTGACATATTCACTGCTAGTTACTTTCGCTACAGAATTTCATTGTATAACATACTACGTGCGAATAATACATAACACATATTCATGATGATTAAATTAATTGTACCTAATTTTTTTTTAAATTACCTGCGTGGCAACTTTCCCTTATCCCTGTCCTCCCCTTACCTGTCCCAATGCGAATACCTGTTTTGCACCCTATTTTCTTTACATTTATAATAGCATTTATTTTATTGTTGTGTTTTTATATTTAGGTTTATCACTTGTTGAATCTACACCTGTATTATATATATATTTTTATTTTTTTATTGCTGCTTTGTCCTGTTTTTTATTCTTTTCTTAAATATTCTAGTTTACATTCAGTTACTTTTATGTTTCTAAATACCTATCTGTGAACATTAATAATTGGTCTGTTTTTTGTTATCTTCTTATGTATATTATGTTATTAAGACTGTTTATGTTCCTTAAATAAATAAATAAATAAATAAATAAATAAATAACAACAGTCAAAAATGAGACAAACGGTGAACGTTTGTCTGCACCCCCCCAAAGGAAACATACAATCATTACCATACATTCCCTCACACGTATAAAGAAAATGAAATGCAATTCCCGCCATGATGATAAGTGATAAGTGCCTCCGTACATGACGCTACTTACAAGCTACTCGATCCTCGTGAGCGTATCATACGCGCCGATCGTAAGTACCCCCCGTACGATTTTGCTGGCGCCCGTACACGGCGCTACGCGAAGTCTGTCGGTTTCTAATCAGTATCACGATACCGACAGTGCTGATCGCACGCGACGCGTCGTATCATTTGTGTCTGATACTTATTCGTTTGACGTTTGACAGAAATGGCGTTGGAACATGAAAGTAATGTTAGATTTGTTCTGGAAGTGGAAAAAATGCATGTTTATATAACTACATTTTACCACAAACGTAAGAAAGGATTTAGTGGAGAAGGCATGATTGATGTTGGAAAAAAGTCATCGCTTGACAGCGTGTTAACTCCACGGCTGCACGTGAAAAAAGTTCAGTATATTTCGGGTAGCGCCGTGTACGGAGGCTAGCATTTAAAAGGGAGGCGTCTACTAATATCTACAGGAATTCCAAAAACTGAAAAAATCAAACTAATATCTATGAGAATTAAAGTGTTGACGAATATCTACAGCTCAAACTGTTGACTAATATCTATGAGGACCAAAGTGTTGACGAATATCTACAGTATTGGCAGAGGTTGGATTTGCAATTATGTATAGCATATTGGAATAACGTAATATTGCGTATGCAGTTTAAAAAACTTAATTTATCTATAAGTATGTATGTAAAAATCCCTGATATCGGACTATTGGACACATTTAGTTGATTAGTCCAACCTACGCTCTGTAGATATTAGTTCAACCTACGCTCTGTAGATATTAGTCAACACTTTGAAGTTCGTAGATATTAGTTCAACATATGAGCTGTAGATATTCGTCCGACATACAGGCTGTAGATATTAGTAACTGAAGTCTTTAAAAGTAGTATATCAGCAGGGTACTTGTGGTTTCGTCACAATTACATAGATTGTAAGTATCTCCATGAACGGAGGGCCTAAGATATATTTGTTTCGTCCAAAGGAAAAAAGTTGTACTTTGGAAGAAACAAACTCACACATTTTGTGTATCTCATCTTTTGTCTCACCAATATTTAATGTGTAAAAAAGAGCTGCTGCATTATAAGTTATAACGATAAGGGACGTATGTTCATTGCCTTTTTTCCGTCACGGTACCGTAACCGTAAATCGTCACGGTAAATATAAAATGGACTAATCTCTTCGGTGGCTTTCAATGTTTATTCTAGTGGTATATTTATATTCCCACATAAAGTTCTAAAATTTAAAAATCTAACTGCAAGCTTTTTGATAAAGGTTTTTAGAATTTTCAGTAATTTAATTGGGTGAATCACCTACGGATGGATTAAAAGCAAGGTTCGTTACGGATACAATGGCAGTCTATCTTTCCAGTGACAGTGCTTAGAAGACAAGTCGAATACGTGCCCACGCCCAGTATCCGTAACTATACAGTAGATGGCATTATTTGTCTCAGCAAGAGAACAAGTCATATGGATGAAGAAAGTCAGGTAAGATATTAATTTTATGTTTATATTTACCACTGATTTATTAAAATACTAGCCATTACCCGACACGCGTTGCACTCGAAGAAATAAAGTGTTTGTGTTTTAATAGTTTATTTAAGTGCTTTTGGATACAGAATATTTTATGCCTTTCTTTCTGGTGCGGACACGAATAAATCACAAGATTTTCTGGCACAAACAGAGAAGCATGGATTTTAGTTTGATTCATAGTATTCCGTTCCGCTGCTCCGGGAACCATTATTGGATAAACAACACCCTTGCCATAGGTCACTCCAAGTGGTTCACTACATTTGGTGACTTGGCACCCGTGTTCAGGGGGTGAGGTTTTTGTCTGTTTGTTTGGTGGCGAATCGAGAGAGGTTGATTGAGGGAGATCTAACGTAGACCTCTCCAGCCGGACTCTCTCGATCCATCGCCTTGCACCGCTATGGGATGGATGGATTTATATGTGCGTTACCCCTAGATACATTTCCCCTCATACCTTTTTCCTTCTAAGAACTCCCTTTCCTTCCTTTCCCCAAAGATGACATAGGCTCTGAAGGAAATATTTTTTCTCCTGTATGGGAGCTATTGTAAATTTAAAAAAATGTGTACCTACTACCCATTAAGTGATGCTAACTCAACAGTAATGCAAAATGTAATGTGCCTTTGTTGTGTGTCGGTAGTACACGGCAAATGAAGAGAGGGTAAGTAATTTAGTACTGGTATTATTTATTCGGGAGCTGCTTGTAGCAAAAGAGGCCCACTTTTATTTTTATTTTTTTGATTCTACGGATTCTTTCGTAATCCTCTAACTAACTAGGGCTTTGCAATGCCCTTTCATGTTCTAACTAACTAGTTTTACGGCTCATTCGGCCATATAACTATTACCTTCTAAAGGTGATTATTTACTTTACTGAATTTACTTTTACATTAATGTTATCGTGAGGAAAAAAGTCTTTACTGGATAAAAACCTCACCAGGTTACAATGAAAAGGGAAGGGGGAACATAAGTTCTGAACTCTTTTCGGAAATTTACATTTAATTTTACTGTAAGTAAATATTTTGTTTTGTGGCGCCCCTGAAAATTCTGCAAGATGGAATGCAAAGAATTTTAGCGCCGTGTCCAAGTGGTTCGGAAGTAGATATTGGGGTAGGTCCGGGATTGCGGAGGGTCAGGGAGGTTGGAATGGAGCTTAGACACTGATGGTGGTTGTCAGGAGCTCCCAGAGGATGACTAGTTTGTCCTCCCTGGACGCACAGGTTGCCAGCCTTCCACGGACTTTGATGAGGCCGCGTAGGAGAGACATGATGTCCTCGTCATCAGAGGTGTTGGATTGGGATCTCTGGGTGTCGGCTTCTGGCTTCTTGTTGTTGGGAAGTGCTAGGGTTGCCACCCGCTGCTTCCGAGTATGTCCTTCGGCCACCTGCGTTGCCTGATGTTGATGGCTGGCGCATATCGGTGTTCTGGCGCGGCCCTGTCTCCCTCTGAGCGGCGTTTTCTCTGGCTCTGCGCTGAAGGGCGGCCACGTACTCCATCCTCTTCGGGCATCCGCTGAAATTTGCGGGGTGAGGGCCTCCGCAGTTGCAGCAGGCGGCAGGGCTGCCGAGAGGGCACGTTGGCCAAGTCTGAAACTTGGGGCCCAGGCCTAAGGGGGCCCCGGGACGGGCTCACGGGCCCCTGATTTTTTTACTTATAAAAGCCAATGACAACCGGAGCGCACGCGGGCCGGGCCCGCACGCTCCGTAGGCCCAGCTGTCAAGCACGCCATCGTGCCGGCCAGCCCGCTGGCTGTGTGGCAACTTTTTAACATTTACATTGATTAATTAGGTATGCTAAATTCGAATGATTGGTATAATGGTAAAAGATACTAGAAAATAAGAAAAGGTAATGAAATAGTAATCCTAGCAGTAGCAGGTTAGCGTGACATTTCTAATTGTTTTCTTTCTCCCCCCCGGTAAGTTGGAGGGAGGGGGCCCGGTGTAGTCTACTAGACTTGGGGCCCAGATTGGCTGTCAGCGGCCCTGGCAGGCGGCCGGTAGTTCACGCGTGACCTTTTTGCAGTCAGCTGTTGCGTGTGATCCCTCGCACTTTACGCAGCGGGCGGGATGGGCGCAGTTTCGGGAACCGTGGCCGAACTTCTGGCATCTGTGGCACTGCGTGCCGTGTTGCAGGTGGTTGCTCCTGTATTTTCTCAATGAGATTCTACAGTAGCAGATAAATCTCACGGTGGCTCTCAGCTGTCCCATATTAGTCTCGCGGCTGAAGTGGGCCAGATATAGGGGGTATTCTGACCCGGGGGTCGTCATCTCAATGATGGCCTTCGCAGGAAAGCCCTGATCCCTCAGGTCATTGCTGATTTCCTCAGCAGTCAGTTTGGGAAGACCTCTGATGACGGTCTTCTTGATTTTTTCGGCCTCGGTTGAAAACGTGTGGAAGGACTTGGCCTCCCGACGTAGGGCGCTGGTTAGTAGGTTGTGAGCCTCGACAGAGCTCACGGCGACGCTGATGGTGCCGCCTTTGTTATAGTTGAAGTGGAAGGATGCACTGCCGATGTGCTTCCCGATTACTTCTGTGACTTGAACATGTGTCATGCTCCCTAGAGTCATGATCACAGGTGGCGCTCTTGTGCTCTTACGGCCTGGCCTTGTTGCGGTGTCCTGCTGGTAGGACCTGTTGGTAGTTTGGCGCTCTGCCGCAGGGGGGCGCTCTGTCGGGCGTCTCTTGGGCGGTGGGACGACGTGTGTGGAGGCGTCGCCGTCTTCAACCTCAGGGAGGACATCGAACCTGTTCTCCAGAGACAGGAAACGAGTTGGGAGTGGGTTGGATGGGAGGGGAGTGGCGCCGCTTGGCAGCAGGCGATCTCTGCCATTCCGGCTCCATTGGAGTCGAGCTGGGCCCCGGGATGGGGGAGGAATGAGTCTCTGGAGCAGGGCTGGGCCCCGGGATGGGGGATGAGAGGGTATCGGGATGAGGGGCGGGGGCCTCGATGGGGTCTTCAAACAAGAACTCGACAATTCCGGTCTTCTTGTTTACTCTGGTCCACTTCGCCCCTGGGGGACAAGTGAATTCTACGAACTGGACGGGGTTCCTATGTGACTTCGGTTTGTCAGCCATATCTGAAAAAATATCAAGAAAAAAAAATAGTTTTGTATTAGTTGCTTGGCCTTGAGAAAGGCAGTTTTTGTGATTGTCGTCGGCCGAACTGAATGACGGGCAACTGCCGGCCTCGGGCGCCCTAGGGCACCAGAAAGCTTCAGTCCCCACCGTTCAGCACTTCCTTTGGAATTGTCTACTTTTTGTTAGCGCAAGCCAACAAAAAGTCGATTTGTCCTCGCCAATCAATCTCTCTATCAATCTCACTCCCATCCTCAGAGGCCCACTACTTACATGCATCGCCTTTTATAGGTTCTCGCAAGCATACTATCTCGCTTGCTATCATACAGATTTGCACAAACACCACACAAAATTTTGGTCAATATTTTAGGTGTTCAAATCGGGGTGGAGGTGTGTATGGAGGACGGAGAGGGAAGGTTAGTAAAGAGAAATATGTCAACATACCTAAGTATTGATTTCCCATAGTGCGTATGTATCGGGGAGTTGGTAATGTAGTTACGTTTATGAATATTGCAGTAGAATAGTGTGTTTTGTCGGGTTGTAATTGTGGGTATTCGTAAGTTTATTAGTTGCAGGAGTTTGCAACAGTCGAATTCAGAGTTTAGTTATTTAAACAAAATATATTTCTTACGTCTGTCTTCTAATGTCCAAACTTTTACAATATTTAATGAGAAATTATATTTTAAGTCTTCTAGTGGGACATTTAATTTAAAATTTATAAAACAGATTTTTTTTTGTATTCGCTCAATGTTTATTAGTGTGAATTTTGTAAGATGGAGACCAAACTACTTAATTATATTCAATTATGCTTCTAACCAGAGATACGTATAAGACCTGTGCCACACGCATCTATAAAAGATCTAAGATCATTTGGTTTGGCCCATTTCAGGCCCATTTGCCGAAATACGCCAAGCCACATGATCTTTTATCTTTTATAGCTGCGTGTGGCACTAACACTGCGTGTGGCTATCAGTTTAAGAGCGTTTAACCAGCCAGTGGCCGAAAATCCACATTTCGTCGAAAGTTGTTCTTACGATCGTGCTGGGCGGTTACAATGATAAATATAAATTATTCTCGGTACCAGCTTTTATTCAATATCGATTTTATTTAATTCCAAATTTGCTTTAATTTATACCTACATCCAAAAATGCTGAAAGGCGTGATGATAAAACTATTAAAATAATGCACTTTTTGTAATTATTTTGATTAAAAGTATTTATCAATTTTTAATAATGTCTAAGTTAAATAAGAATGTAAAAAAAATCTGAAATATACCTATTAGTTAATACACAAACGGACCGATTTTCGTTAAGAAACACATGTTCGTATATATTTTTTAATGATTTTATTTAAACTAAAATTAAAATTCTAAAACATGCGATACCCAGATAATGTATTAATTTATTTTACTTCATGATTACATGATTTGAAATGGGTGTGGTATAATACAAAATCTTTTTTGAAAATTTAATTAAATCTGCCAACGACCTATGGTAACCATATTATGCAAAAAATAAACATTTTTTCTCAAAATTTAAAACATGCAAATGCTAAATAAAGAATCTTTCGAAATCCATTTATATTTTTTTGTGGAAAAGAGTCAATATGTCTAAAATCTGATTTAAAAATGACATATTTCTGGTTTTCTCTGGTAATACCCTCTTAACGGCTTGTAAGGAATTCAAATTGTTAGTTTTTCTTTACACGACGCCTAGTATTTTCATACCTTTGTTCATAATTTGGTGGATATGATTAGCGAAACTTATTTTTTTCCAAATATTTTTAATCATCCAAAATATTATGAATATGATATGGGAATGTCGCGTTTCCTTGAAAATAGTTAATAATTTGAAAATGAATGACTTTGCAATAATTCACACATCGTCATGAAGATTTTAAGTGCCTGATGTTTCATAGTTTTGTGGTTTTCGAACAAAATATTATTTTTCTTGTGGCTTGTGGTTTTAATGTGGAAAATATTGTCTTTGTATGGATCATCGTTTCTCAGCGTGGGATTTATTGTTGACGAATTAGAGAGTCGTTAGAAAATTACCTTTCGAATGAACACCGTTAGTAAGTAGTCTTGAACATTCATCTTTCAAAAATTTAAACAAATGAAATATAAGTCCCAGCTGGATCAAATTAGTCAAATACTTTTCATAAAAAACTTAACTTTGGATTTGACGCCAAAGAACCGAACCAAACTAGATATTAGGTCCTTACATATGAAATTGGCGTTTTGTATGGGAGGAACATAAAGTTATTTTTTTTTTAATATAATATATTTATTTAATCATAATATGTACCATTGCTATCTATGCACTTTTGCCATCTCATAGGTAGTTCATCGATCCCTTTGCGAAAAAAAAATATTCGGACGGGAAACAATAAAATCCTTGAAGGCGGTTTGGACTGCCCCTTCGGAGTTGAATTTTTTCCCTTGCAAGAAGTTATCCAAATTTCGAAAACAATGGTAATCTGTTGGGGCAAGTTCCGGAGTCTACGGTGGATGTCTTAGACATTCCAATTGAAGCTCCTCTAATTTGGTAGCCGTCTGTTGTGCAGTGTGTGGTCTAGCGTTCTAACGCGTGTTTGTTGATTTACTTCACTCAATTCGTGAGGTACCCACCTTTCAAGCTTTTTCACCTTCCCAATTTGCTTCAAGTGGATTAAAACAGTTTTTTTACTTATACTTTTACTTATACTTATACTCAGGGCCGGATCTACGAAATCGGGCGCCCTGTGCAGTAGGTACCGATGGCGCCCCCCCCCCCCCCTACATTTTTATTTTGATCAAAAATTCGTTCACCCCAATTTTTTTATTTTCGTTATTTAATTTTATTTTTTTTTACACTAATTTATCAAATAAAATCAAGACATATAAAGGGTGTAACTTTTCCAAGTGACCTGGCGGTAGCTCTCACACTCGTTTTTTTTAAAGAGAGAATCGCCAGGAGCCCTATACTCTCTGAATCTATTGGGTAAACATAAAATTATGGCGCTATTTTAATTATTTTAGGAAAAACTCTTTTTGCAAGTAATGCTTTAAAATAATACAACGAATTGTTTGTTTGTGCCCGTACCATGATTTAAAATATAGGTTACGAGACAATGCGGGTGGTTTAGCTGAACAAGATCCATTAGACATTCTTGAGATTTACTGCGTTTATGTATATACCCAACGCGAATATTAAAATAAAAAGCAAATACAAATACGTTCTCATGGCAACGTACAACACAAGAATAGCATCTACAGCTTCTGACTAATAAGAATATAACCTCAGATTTGTACCTTGCATTTCCCGTGTTGAGCGAACAAACACCAAATTGAGCGAACAAACACTAAACACTGACGTATGGTATCAACGGTTTATGAAAGACGCTTACACTGACACCGCAAAATAACAGATCCAACAAATCTAATAGATTTTAATTATACATTTAACGAACTTAAAATAATATGTCAAATCAATGATCTGCAATGATCAAACTGTCAACACGTAACACGTTGCAACCTGCAAACCGTGCGATGTTTTTGTTAATGGAATTTAGTGAAGATTTCATAAGAAAATGGTCTTTAACTACCTTCTCCTAGAGAATCGTACAAAATAAAACAATAGCGAGCGTACGCTAACTAAAATTGTCAGCATTTTGAAAGGCGATCGGTTTGTTTGTTCTCTTGAACAAAAACATCGCGCTGTGATTGGTTATTGAATTTGGATCGCACCCATTCATCGTAAAAGACGGTAAAAGATATGTGGAAAAATAGATCTTACGTTTAAACTAAATATATGGAATTTGTAAAAAAATTCTGTAACTGACTATAAATTCGTAAGCCGTAAACCAACCTGATGCGTGCGCATGACTGGTTTATTTATGCGTGCGCATTCTGTTTCTTTGGAAAGTGTTGCTAGAGCGTAATAATTATTTCGTACTATGGGTAATTTTGAAACGTTTCAGGGAATATTATAACAAAATTTTAATACAATATTTATTTTCTCACGGCGCCCCTTCGGAGTTGGCGCCAGGTTTTTTGCACGTTTTTGAACGTATGGCAGATCCGGCGCTGCTTATACTTTTTTACTTATACCACTTCAACATATTTTCAACCAAAGTTTCAGCCTCGGCTTTGTCCCCGATCATCTAAAAATAGGTTGTATTACTCCAATACATAAATCGGGAGACGAAACGCTGATCTTAAATTACAGACCAATCACTCTCCTAAATTCGCTATCGAAACTACTAGAAAAAACTATGAAAAAAAGACTGCTCGCATACCTTGACAAACACAAACTGATCTCCACCCGTCAATTCGGGTTTCGAGCGAAAATGGGAACAGAAGACGCCTTATCGGAACTAACCACCTACATAGTGAAAAACCTAGATGGCGGTTCAAAGGTGTTAGGAGTGTTCTTAGACCTAGCAAAAGCTTTCGACACCATCTCACACAAATTACTCCAACAAAAACTCAAAAACATTGGCATAACAGGTCCACCACTAAAATGGTTCATCAGCTACATTGAAAATAGACAACAAATTGTAAAAATCAATAATCAAGAAAGTGACAAAGTAGGCAACAGGTATGGAGTACCCCAAGGCAGCGTCTTAGGTCCCATACTGTTTCTCATCTACATTAACAGTCTAACTGAGATAAGCCTAGGGAACATAGAGTACAAAGTTATCAGTTATGCAGATGACACTGTAATTTTATTCAAAGCCCAATCATGGGAAAACGTCTTCAAAAACACGGAAGCAGGGATGACTGAAGTAAATAAATGGCTAATAAATAATCTACTGACACTAAATATTTCTAAAACAAAATACTTAACTTTCAGTAAAACATTAGCTGGTCAGCCAGATAGTCGCCCACAACTACATCTTCACCCCTGCACAGTTACCTCATTAACTAACTCACGCTGTGTTTGTGACAAAATTGATTATGCGCAAAATATTAAATATCTCGGTTTAACTGTTGACAATAACTTAAAATTGGATCTCCAAATTAACCTAATTACAAAAAAAATACGGAAACTCTCTTACATCTTCAAAACAATTCGAAACATTATGTCACTACCTCAGCTAAAAAATATATATTATGCACTCTGTCAAAGTATTCTAATGTATGGTATTTCTGTATGGGGAACAGCAGCAGAGACTCACCTCAAATCACTTAAAATTAATCATAAAACAATAATCAGAATTATGTTTAGAAAGCCTTATCAACATCCGACAGAACAGATAATGATCAACAATAACCTATTAGACATAAATAAACTATTCATAAAGAAGATCATCTACAAAAACTGCATAAAAATACCACCACACTTCATAACTCACTCGCAATACACAAGAGCAAACACACACAATCAATTACAAGTACCATATATCAAATCAAATTTTGCAAAAAAACATGAATCTTACTTGGCACCATATATATTCAATAAGTTTGTAGCCCAAACAAAGACCTACGTCGCATCTAATAATTTGAACTGGGTTTTCAAAAGATTTTTAAACTGGTTGAATGTCAAGGAAAGAAGAGAGATAAGTAATATTCTTAATATCTAATATTATATATTTTCTATTTTCTACTCTGTTTTTAAATTCTGATTTTCCTCTTATTTTATTATTATTATTTTTACTATAATATATATGTTTCTTTTTTTTCTTTTTTTTTTTACCACTTACTTGTTTTTATGTAATTAGAAATTGTTAGTTACCAGCCTCAGAACAGACTTTAGTCTAGTGAGGAGGGTAAGGAAAAAAAAATCATGTTGTACATTACTAATAATAAATAAACGCCCGGGTTGCCGGCACTGAATATCACTAACACCGCAGCCTGCAGCTAACTCGGACGTGGTTTGCGATGGATCCGCTTCCACAACAGCCTTCAATTCTTCATTATCAATTTTGGTCTCCGGCCGTCTACGGGGCTTTTTTTTACACGAGCTCCGCACAGGAGGCCCTGAGGAAAATAATTTCCCTCAGGGCCTATGTCATCTTTGGGGATGCTGTGTGGAGGGTTTTTTTAAGGAAAGGAAGGAGAGGAGAGTTCTGGGAAGGAAAAGGGTTTAAGGGGTGGGTAGGAATGTGGGGTTCAGTGTGTCTTGGTCATCCGCTTCCAAGACCTAGACAAACCTCACCCCATGAACCCGGGCACCCCTGCTAAATCACCAAACGTAGCAAACCACTTGGGGTGACCTATGGCAGAGGTGTTGGTTATCCAATAAAGGTTCCCGGGGCGGCGGTACCCATTCCCGCCTCCCGCCTGCAGGGCGAAATTTCCAGAACGAAAACGTTGGAACCAAAAACGCACTGTGTTTTCTTTTACGGCACCGTCGGTCGCCATACACATCATTAATCCTTCATGCCGTTTCTGCAGCACTGGTGCCACGATGGAATTCGTACTCGTAAATAACGCGATATTTCAAGTTATCCGTTTTGTAAACTAGGTGACGCAAAGAAAAAAAACAATTAAGGAAAAAACAAATGAATTATAATTTTCGAAACACAAATACATGAGTAAATAGCTGTATAAATTTGAATTTGGAATTCCTAACCAAAGAGAAGATATTTGAGATCAAAGTGGCCAGTACGGCAAAACGCCAATTTCATATGTAAGGACCTAATATTGTAAGAAACGTACCCATACTTCGTGACCCATTTAGGGGGGGGGGGGGGATCTTCAAAATACCACGCTTGGTCAGAACGAGGGGGCTTAGGTTTTTATCACGTAGTCAATCTAGAAATCTTTTTATGTTTTTAATATTTTTTCCACGTGTAATTATAGGTATGCGTGCACTCTTGCCATCACGCAGCAAGCGCCGTATTAAACATAAGCCAAATATATTTTTTTAAACTTTTTGTTTAAAAGAAATGATTCAAAACCATATTTATGATTTACTACATGAAAACTGTAGCGGGAGGGGAGGGAGTCTTGGAATATACTACACGTGGTCACCGAGGGGGGAGGGGGGGGGGGGGGTTAAAAATTGCACAAAGTGGATCACGTAGTATGAGTACGTTCCCTGAAGTAAACTACATATATAACTTCGAAAACAATCGCCGGATTGATTTGAAATTTTCTGTGTGTACTTACATATAGAAAATAAGGAAAAAAAACGATTTTTTGAAAATTCCAACTGTATATAACCCCTTAAATTAATATACAAATCTCTGGATACGTTTTAAGATTTTCACGACCAAAAGTTTTTTTTTCTTTACAGTGAATACCGCACAAGAATCTCAACTGCTCCCGTCTGGAGCCAGTGAGACTATGGCATCCCCAATTGGGGTATGTTGTGAGGCTGAAGGTAGTGGGGAGGGGAAGGAGGTGGGGAAGAGGAAGGTTGGGAAGTACCTGGCTATTCAGATCTGGTTACTAAACACGGCTAAAGCCATTTTCAAGCAACGTTTCAATTCTGAATGGTGGCCTTACACCAGGGCGATACTGATAGTATCTTCCACTCTGGAACATGCCGCAAATATACTATATATTATTTTAAATGAATTAATTGTGAAATAACATAATTAATCAAATAAAATTTATTTGCGCATGCCGGGTTCGAACCCGCGACCTCCGAATTGTGAGTCAAGAGTCTTACCCAGTGGACTACGGAGGTCGTCAAAAAGTATTTTCGTTGTTCGTTATTTGTCATCACATCTACCGGATCTGCCCTGATGATGGACACTGCCCGAAATGTTGGCTAAAGAAGGAGGTAGCGCAACAGGGCATAGCACCCCAAAAACAAATAACGAAAATATCTGGATGTTTTCCCTGTACGTTAGAAGATTATTTTTGTAAATATTGCAAGTCAACGTGTTATATTCCTTTTATAGGGAAAGAGTTTATCATAAACATAATACACGTTTAATTCAAAATGAAGGATTGGTGGTTCCGAAATGTACCAATGAATACGGTGAAAGAACCCTAAAAAACTATATTGTACCCAAAGTCATTAATAAACTGCTAATGACAATTAAAAATAATACCATATACAACTAAATCAAATATAATCGATAAAGCCGAAGGTCCTAGGTTCGATTACCAGAGGCGTCAATATCTTTTTCTGATTTTTCTGTTTTCAGATTTTCGATTGAGTTTTGCTAGTATTTTCCTCATTTAATTAAATAAGAAATTGACTTTTAGATACATATGATTTTATATTGATGCCCTACTGTAACCCTTGTATTGTTAATTGGAATTTTTACATCCATTTGTATACTCTTAATGAAACTGTTCGTTAGTACTAGATAGTTACATAAGGATTATACTTCTATTTATATAATTATACTTGTGCTATTCTTGTACTAAACTTGTACTATTCTATCAATTTAACCATGTCTCTTCTCTATATATTATAAACTAGCTGGTACCCGGCATACGTTGCTATGCCATTCAAAGAAATAAATTGATTCTCCCTGCATGTCCTTTCCCTTGCATCGCCGTTCCCTTCCGCCTTTCCCATCTTCCCCCTCCCTCGTGTCTTCCCTATCCGCAAACCCCACCTTCCCTCTGCCTTTCCTCCCTGCCGCTAAAATATATGAAATACACCCATTTTCATTTATACAAATTACATAACACCAGAGCTTACCATTATCTACAGCCTATGTTACTGGTTGATAATGTAGGTTACTATCGGTGAAAGAATTTTTCAAATCGGTTAAGTAGTTTTTAGTAGATCCTAGATAAACTCAAAACTACTGAACGGATTTTCATGCGGTTTTCACCAATAGATAGAGTGGTTCATGAGGAAGGTTTCGGTATATAACTTGTCAAGCTTATGTGTAGATTGGTTGAAATATATAATATATAAAGGGAGCGGGCGGTGTGGATTCGATTGTATGCAAATTAACAGATGGCGTTGGTTCTAAAGGTTGGGTAATGGCGTTATCAGTGGATGGCGTTGTATTTCGTTAGCAACTGCAACGCGTGGCCGGGTCAGCTATTTATTACATAAAATGTTGTCTACGTGTAGGTACCTATGCACCTGCTGACAAACTAGTTCTACGTTCTCAACAGAATCACTTTTTAAATTATTTCCAGTACCAAATGTCGACGACATATTCCAGCAAGCTTCAATTATAAAAATGTATAAGTAAAAAATAACAAAGAATATCAAGAATTTTACAAACCAATGAGAAATGGAAACCAATTTATTACACCTAATTTTAAAACAACTCAAATGCAAAACCATTACATTTGCCAAGCCAAAAAAAAACTATAATAACCACCCTTCTGAATTGCGCTGTATCGTCAACCAATCAGAACAAATAAATAAAATTAATCAATTTTTCAAATAAAACTTACAGTAAAGAGTAAATATTTTATACAAAATATGTTATAAATTATAACATACCGTAAGAATCGTGACTCCCTTACCAGACACAAGAGCTCCTCTATTCTGATAAGGTGTACATGACCAATGATGACCTTAAATATAATATTTTGTAAAATATATACATACGTACTTATAAATGTAGCTCACGTTATTTATATTACAATAATAAAAATAAGTTCAACATGTTTGAATTAAAATAAAGAAAAAAATTGCTACGATATGCTGGAACATCTCTTCTTCCGTGAAGCATTTTGAAAAGGTCGTAACGAATGACTAGATCACGACTCACGACGGTAGTTACAGCCAATAACAATAGAATTCTTTACCACTAACTTTGTACTGAAAACATTAAAACAATATTTACAATTTCACTTCGAGATACAATGCAACCAAGACAGAAGATACACGTGTGTTTATTTTAGAGACGACTCGTCACCATATTGTATTGGTTATCTATTTTTAATTGTCTACCTTAGGTCCTAGCATGGGCGATCGATAATAACAACAGTTGACGTCGAATATATTAAGAACACTCAGTCATTGTGTCAGGTACTTATTCGTTAGCGATCTGCAATCATGCTAGGGAACGATGAGAAGTTACCGAAAGTTATCCTACCAATCCTTATTGATCGCTCATGCTATTCTAGACAGGTTTCATAGCATAGCGTGAGCTATAGATAGGACCCCTTATCTTCCAATTTGTTTTTTTTTGCTTTGACTGATGATTGAACCTCCCTCACCAGATTGAGTGATATGCTGAAATAGGCTATGATGGCTTATGACGGCCGGTCATGGTCGAGGGTGAGGTTTTGAGGTTTTTTTTGCTTTGACTGATGACTGAACCTCCCTCACCAGATTGAGCGATATGCTGAAATAGGCTATGACGGCTTATGACGGTCGGCCGTGGTCGAGGGTGAGGTTTTGAGGTTTTTTTTTTGCTTTGACTGATGATTGAACCTCCCTCACCAGTTGAGCGATACGCTGAAATAGGCTATGACGGCTTATGACGGCTGGCCGTGGTTGCTGGTCGGCAGACCAAGAAAGTCATAAATGGGATGATCTGGACTACAGGTTTTCATTAGTTTCGATCTTGTATTCGATGTAATCGATGCAGCAGGGCAAGCGAAACCGATATGAAACGGACGGAGTTCGGAAATTTCCGTCGTTTTTCGGACGAACGCAGCTCTCATGGCGACGGTGCGGTGGTTGTTCGAACTTCCAACCACTATAGACTATTAGGTTATCTTAAAAAGACTATTATTATGATAAATTTGTTTAATAATATGGGCACGCGTTGGCGGCGAAGGGCTCCGCGGCCAGTTTCCAGTAAGTTGTTTCGCGTCGAAAGGCTCTCCCGTCCGATGGGGACACTTGGACACTCAAAAATTTTTTTTTATGATTACAACTTATTTTATTTAAAATCTTGCAATCTAAGTTTTTAAAACCATATTCAAATTAAAATAATAATAAAGATATTGAAAATAGTTTTTTTTTAATTAAAAAAAAATTTTAAACTTTAAAAGATCGTACACAAAAAACTGCCAGGCTGCTGGTCGGCAGACGGAAGAAGTCATAAATGGGATGATCTAAACTACAGGTTTTCGTTAGTTTCAATCTTGTATTCGATGTAATCGATGCAGCAGGGCAAGCGAAACCGATATGAAACGGACGGGGTTCGGAAATTTCCTTCGTTTTTCGGACGAACGCAGCTCTTACAGCGACGGTGGGTTGGTTGTTCGAACTTCCAACTACTATGGACTATTAGGCAATCTTAAAAGGACTATTATTATTATAAATTTGTACAAAAATATAACACGTTACAGCGGTGAGGGGCACCGCGGCAGGTTTCGTAAGTGGTTTGGCGTCGAAAAGCTCGCCTTACGGACGGGTACACTTGAAACTCTCAAATTATTTTTTAAAATATTTTTTGCTTATTTTTTTAAATATGGCGTTCAAAGTTTTTAAAAATATAGTGAAATAAAAATAATAATAAAGATAACGGAAAAATTAAGAAAAAAAATAAACTTTATAACATCGTACACAAAAAGCTGCCAGGCTGCTGGTCGGCAGACCAAGAAATTCTTAAATGGAATGATCTGGACTATAGTTATTCGTTGGTTTCATTCGTGTACTCGATGACGTAAAATTTACTATTTTTTACCCCACTTTGACGCCGGCTGCCTGCGAACGTGCCAGGCTGCCGGTTGGCAGACCTGCTTTTTTCTCATTTTCTAATCGACCTTTATCATATGAGACCATTCCCGTTCGTGTACTCGATGACGTAATATTTTCGAAAAAAATCGCTGACTATTTCCATGATTGCGCGGCTCCTGCCAAGAGGCGCACCGGCAGACCAGCTTTTTAAGGTTTTCTAGATGTCCATTATCACTTCAAAGTAGTTTCATCCGTGTACTCGATGACGTAGCTATCTCGCCTCCCAGTCTATTATGACGGCCGGCCATGGTCGAGGGTGAGGTTTGAGGTTTTTTTTTGCTTTGACTGATGACTGAACCTCCCTCACCAGATTGAGCGATATGCTGAAATAGGCTATGACGGCTTATGACGGCCGGCCGTGGTCGAGGGTGAGGTTTTGAGATTTTTTTTTGCTTTGACTGATGATTGAACCTTCCTCACCAGATTGAGCGATATGCTGAAATAGGCTATGACGGCTTATGACGGCCGACCGTGGTCGAGGGGTAAGGCTCTTGACTCTCAGTTTGAATGTTGCGGGATCGAATCCCGGCGTGCTCAAATAAACATTATTTGATTAATTTATGTTATTTCACAATTAATTCATTAAAAATAATATGTTTAGTGTATTTGCGGCACTTCCCAGCGTGGAAGACTCTCTCAGTATCGCCCTGGTGTAAGACCACCATTAAGAATTGAAACGTTGCTTGAAATGGCGTTAGCCGTGTGTGGTGACCAGATCTGAATAGCAGGTATTTCCCCACCTACCTCTTCCCTATCTCTTTCATCTCTCCACTACCTTCAGCCTCACAACATACCCCAATTGCGGTACCATAGTCTCACTGGCTCCAGACGGGAGCTGGGACTGTTGTGAGGCTGTGATATAAAAAAAAAAAATCCTACCTAGGTCGTAGATTGATATTAGCGAAAGCGATTCTGACCTTGTCCTTCATACAGTTTCTTTATAATAAGGATTAAAATCGCATTTTAAAAAAAGTAAGAATGAGAGATTTTGTTCCGTCTCGTTTCCATTAGACAAATAAAAAATCAACCCATAAAAACAAAGTTTTTTACTATAGGCAATATTTCCATTTTCAATTGTCGACCTGATCTCTCAATTTCTTTTTTTTTTGTTTGACTGATGATTGATCCTTCCTCACCAAATTGAGAGATATGCTTAAATAGGCAAAGGCACAAGAGTATAGCGCGGATATAACGCGGCCTGACACAGCTATAAAGAAAACCGTAAGAAATACAATTGGGCGTGTATCCAGATCCAAGTTTTGAAAATTTAACCTTGAATTTCCAATACAAAAATGTGCTTCGTTATTTTTTATTTTTTGATTATTCATAAACATACGAGTATAAACATATATTTTTTCCGGTATGCAGTTTTTCAAGTTTTTCGACTTCCACACTAGGCACATGCCCGTATTATGGGTAGACGAATTATTGTATATAATTATAAATGTAATGATTACTAACTCATTTTAAGTTGATATCCTGTAGAATGTTCTGTATCCAGATGTATTTTTACGAGGTTAGTGTATGACACTGAAACACGGTTTTTATATCATAATGAAATTAAAATGGGATGGCGATAAGCGATTTCAGGGTAGGGATGAAGAAAGTGAAAAAAATATCGATATATCGATATTTATTAAAATATCAATATCGACGTCGATATATCGAGGAAAAAATATCGATATATCGATATATCGGTCAAATTTTCAAGAGATTTTGCATTTTTAAAATAATAGTGTATTCAGCTCAATATTATCAATAGTAATTTTTGTACACCATTTGCTTTTTTTACTCAATAAAAATGAAGGTATTTTTTATCACTATTCATTTTTATTACGTAATAATTACAAAAATATCAAAAACTAAAAAGCTGTCTTCTAACTTATATGTAAACTGAGACGCATACAAAGTTTGTGTGCGTCTCAGTAAAATTCTATTGGCGTATTAATCTGTCAAAAAGGACTTCATGTTTGGAACAAGGTATAGTCAATATCATAGATAATTGGGAACCAAACCAACACATAAGGGTGGCTTAGAAAAAAATGGCGAAAAATAGCATACATTTCTACGTACACACATGAGATAGTATTGGTGATCACTGATCACAAATACTAATGCAAAGACAATAGATTTGTAAGCTATTAATAGTTAAAATTTCAACCGCCAGATGTCATGACCCAATACAGTTACTTTTTTCCGTTCGTTCCTATACGGTTTTGGATTCTAGTGACTTTAAATACATAGATTTAAAAAAATATCGTTTTTGATACAATTTTCGATATTGGATATTTTGTATCGATATATCGATATATCGGATCAAAATATATCGGCTAAAAATATCGATATATTGAATTAAAAATATCGATATATCGATACTTTTTCGGGAAGTAGTAAGTAAGAGAGACAGGGCGCGTGCTAAATGGGTTAAAACGAAAAGATCTTTGGTTGAATCCTAATCTACATTATAGGCATTTCTAGCGCGTACCATTAAATTTTTTTTGTTACATTAGCTCCACACACGAGGCCCTTCTTCTTCTTCCTTGTGCTGTCCCAACTCATTGGCTAGGTAGGCTGTTGGGGTCGGCTCTTCTCGTTCTCAGGTTGTAGCTTCTTCTGTTCTGAGTATCGCCTTCATCCAGGCCGTTTCTCTGAAGTATTTTGGAGCATTGAATCATCCAGGAGTTCTTCGGTCTTCCTCTGGATGACTGTCGATGAAGCTCCATAGACATTGCCTGCTTCACTGTGTGGTCTGATGGATTCCGTCTTATGTGCCCGTGCCATCTTAACTGTCGTTCCTCCAGCTTACTGTTTATGTCTGTGACACTCAGGCTACCACGAATGCGTGAACTTTTAATCTTATCTTTTAGTGATACTACTGCCGATCATCTAAGCATTCGCATTTCTGCTGTTTCGAGTTGCCCAGAGTAGGAGTTGTACATTGTCCAGTATTCGGAGCCATACATTATCACGGGTTTACAATAGTCTGGTATATCTTTCCTTTAAGTTTTAAAGGCATTTTGGAGTCACACAATATTCTTTAATAACTCTAAAACATTTTCCCTGAGGAAAATAATTCCTCTCAGGGCTTATGTCATCTTTGTGGATGCTGTGTTGAGGATCTTTTTAGGAAAATAAGGAGAGGAAGTTATGGGTGTGTATGAATCTGGGTGTCAGTGTGTCCAGAAGTGAAGACGTATGAATCCATCCCCCCCACTGCGGTGCAAGGCGATGTTCCGAGAGAGTACGGCTAGATAAATCAAAGGGACTCCCTCAACCATTCTCTCCCGATCGGCCCTGCCAGGCATCTGATGGGCAGATGCCAGACCCGCATAAAACTCACCGTAGATATCCACTTGGGGTGACCTATGGAAGTTAAGTATGGGAAGTTAAGTGTGGGTGGAAGAGAAAACTAGAGAGACTGAACATGGTTTTGAGGATGGCAACATATCATTAAAAATAATACATCTATTTTCATTTTTCCATCTAATTGTGCCATCTTTTAGGTCAGCTAGTAGGCAATTCCTTCTATTTTTTTCTTTGACTGAGGACTGAACCTTCCTCCCCAGGGACTGACTAAAATGATTGAACACCGCTAACACCTAAGTCAAATCCTACACAATTGGAGACATTTATTTCTTTACTGCTGTAATTTTTTAAATATAATGTCATCCAATTTCAGAAAAAGGCTTATACGTGCACGCGTGTGTACGCGAGTGCCACCAAAAGTTGACTAGATGCATTGTCATCGACAACGAGCCTATCTGCCGAGTTCCAGCTCGATCAGAAAGTGGTTAATTTCCTCTTTCAAGATTTGCACTCATTCATTCACCAAAACAAAATGGTAAATTCTAATAGATACACACTGATCAAAACACCGATTAGAATAAACATTGAAAAAGGGACGCACTACAAGAGATTTCTATGACAGTAATCCATACAATTAAGCCAGTTTGGAGAGGTACATATTATGTGTGGGTACACTAACACACGAACTCGTAATTGAGGTAAAATATCACAAAATTGCGCTATAAAAATGCTACGTTATTATTATCATTAGCTCTCAAGGCAATTTTTACAGATTTTTTAATAAGTTTTCCTTTAAGCTCCAAAATCTCCGTGATTATTGTAATATTATTATAATTATATTAAAATTAAAATGCATTGGTAAAACACGTACAATAAAACAGTCGTTGGTCCTGGTAACATCATTTATGTTTTTCTCTGTTTTTTTTTTTTTTTTTTTTTTTTTAAATATTAACCATGGACATCCAAATTGACAGACTGGCCCATCAGAGAAAGGAGAACAACCAAAGTTGCGCGGAGCGGTGAGGGGGCAAGAGTGTCTCTCTTTCCATGATTTGTCATTACATTAATCTGGCGGTAAACAGACAACTCGCATTTTAATATCACTATGTAAAATCCGGTCACGAATTATTACTAGTCGTTTTTACAATGGTGCACAAATTGCTGTCTGCCTTAAAATCTTAAATAAGCCCGAATCATAAACAAAACATATCTATCCCGATAAACAAAAGTTCGTACTTATTCCCAAAATTTTATTTAGTTTTACAGCTACCCATAAAATAAGGTCTCCAAGGTGCTGCGATCGCGAAAAACGATTTTACGCGCAATCTATTAACACTGGCGTGTAGCCTGGTTTCCCCTTGCCAAATCCCCACCACGATGCACCCTCTATGAAGCTTAGTCTTGGTGTGGTAGCCGTTCACGATGGAGCCTCCACTCACCGCACCCGCCAGGTGTGAGATAAGCTCTGTAATTCATTTTTAAACTTTGCTTCGGCGAATCTGAATAAAGCCACTGGGATTGTTCCTTTGTATGTGGTGTCATGTAGTGTATCCAGGTCTCGTCTCCAGTTACAACTGAGTTTCATCATTGTCGTAGCACTCAAGGAATCTGTGGGCTGCTTCAACCCGTTGTTTTTTGTGATCTTCGGTGAGCATTTCGGGACCCACCTTGGGCAGACTTTGTGGTCTCCCAAATGTTCTGTCAAAATCTTGCCAATAGTGGTCTTACTGTCATCAGGGATCATATCACAGAGCTCTCGAACCGTCACCTGTCGATCTGTAATCATTGTTTTTTCCACTTTGACAATTTTTTGAAACCGATGGCCACTCGCACTGGCATTTTCGCACTCATACACTGTTTTCCGTACACTTCAAGTAGCTGAGAATGAATTTCTACAAGGGTTTTTTTTCACAAAAAAACTAATTATAGAGCGTAATTCACACCTGACAGGTTCGGCGAGCGCAAGCTCCTTCGCGAACGGATGCCACGCCGAGACTAACGTCACAGAGGGTACATCGCGGTGGGGATTTGGCAAGGGGAAACCAGGCTATACGCCAATGTTTTAACATTGGCGTAAAATAGTTTTTCGTGACTGCAGCACCTTGGAGACCTTATTTTACGGACAGTCCTCGTATATAAAAATGAATATTTCTTTGTTTGTCCCTTACGCGGTACCTTAAGTATTCTCCGATTACGATGAAACTTTGATGATTTGTCGGGCGGATGCCCGCGAAGGTTTCTATGTATAAAGTGAGCTCTAACGTTATGGAATTATTTTTTATACCATTCATCCGATTGCGATGAAACTTTTGTGAGCTGTTATGCGCACACCCGCGAATGTTTCTGTATATATAATAGTGAACTCTTATAAATTTGTATAAAACATTGACAATAAGTGGCGGGCGAGTTGTTTGAATATGTTTATATTTCATATAGGTTAGCGGCAGGGAGGGAAGGAGGGAGGGAGAAGGGAAATTCGGGAGTGAGAAGGGGAACGTAGAAGGGGAAAGGCGGGGAAGGTAGAAGGGGAACGCGGGAGGGGAAGGAAACATGGGAGGAGAACGTGGGAGGTAAAGGGGTCGCATGGGAAAGAACGCACAGGGGAGTGATGGCGGAAGGGTGGGGGATGAGGGAGGGGCAGAGGGAGGGATTCATTCGATCTAACATGTTCAACTGAAAACTATTTTAGCTCATCACATCACAACATTTCCTATTTGGCCTTCATCAGTTTGAAATTCAATAAAACCAGTTCTTCGAAATATTATTGATATCCATTCCAAATTTAAACGTAAACTTTGGAAATATTGTTAAAAATAACTACATGGAAATTTAAGAACAAAATAGAAAGAAAAAAACACAACAATATACTCTGATAAAGTGCATCTTCTTTTTTAAATCTCTATAAGTGTTTCATGAAATATTTCCAAAGTTTACGTTTAAATTTGGAATGGATATCAATAATATTTCGAAGAACTGGTTTTATTGAATTTCAAACTGCAAATGTTAAATATGATTTTAAAAAGAATCTTTGTAACGCTAATAGGCCACTTGCTGGACTTCATAACGACTTGGAAAAATCGTGTGGATAGATTTTTTTACTAAGATTACGAAAATGTTAGTAAAAATTTTTAGAAATGTACAGTTTTTTTTATTTTTAAATAAATAAATCCATTATTTGGGCTCGTGACGTCACTACATGAAAATATCCCGTCGCCGAAAATGTTCCTATTAATTTTATAAAATTCCACACTGATTTATTTTTTTATATGGCATCACTTTGATTTCAGGCGAATTTTTTAATTCGTTCACTAGATTTATTGTTTGTTCTCTGCGAACTTATCATTTGGTTTGATTTTTTGACAGATGTTCTGAAGAGAACCCCGTACAATTAATGGGTACGGGGTTCTCTTCAGAACGTGAAGATGATGTCGGTACATGTTTTAGAGGTATAATGATTATGGTGCTGATTTTAACAAAATAAAATTTTATAATATTTTTATTATTATTACAATTTACAAGTTCAAGTATATTACATTGAATTTAGTAATATAGACGCTGTACATTATAATGATTTATGATCAATAAGATGGATCAAGGAAAAAAATAATTATGAGATGTAATATTTTTGGTATGCCTCGTTATTCTCCTGTGCCATTCGTATGGAAAACATTCTTTTTTTTTTAAATGATTTTCGGCTATGTAATTATCGTTTTTTCACACCTATAAAATTATGTCCCGTCTTTCCGGTTTATAAAAAATGGTCTGATTTTTCGGTTTGAAATTTTCAAAAAATCCCCGGGGTTTCAAAAATACGATTAAAAAAAAAAAAAAACACAGAATGTCTTAGAATATTTGCCTAAACCGGAAATTTTTTTTAAAAAATGTGATGCAAGTGGCCTATTAATAAAAAGTAAAATAAAAAATGCTACCGTTTTTTATCAATCTGAAATTTTAAAGAACGTGTAAAAATGTATGAGGCTGATTCAAAATATTGAAGGCAGACGAGTTTTTTGCAGTACAAAAGTACTTTCGTGTACAAAACAGAACGGAAACGTTTAGATATTTTTATTTGCACAAACAAGAATCTTAATGCAGTGTTTTCGAGAGGTAGTAACTACAAGACTGTCACGTGACAGCTTGTATGAAGGTTCTACCAAATCAATCACATGTTTATTTATATGACCGGCCAGTGTAGTGACTGAGTTGACATCGCGTTTGGGTCCCACCCGACGTCGCGTCGCGTGTTCAATTCCTCGGCTGGCTAAGTCCTCCATCATGAAACAAGCAGTATTTTTCGCTTAGTGTATAGAAGCAGCCACATCTGGTCTGGAGCTCTAAAATACCTGAAAAATACACTCGACTGTGCGGAAACGGGTTTCCTCCTTCCTACAACATGAGTCTCTTCATGACCAGTGTTCATTCCTTCCTCTCCTAAAAAGGACCCTCCACACAGCATCTCAGATGACATAAGCCCTGAGGGAAATGATTTTCCTCAGGGCCTCCTGAGTGGAGTTAATGTAAAAAAAGTAGATTTGAACACATTTGTATTAGAAGTAGATTTCGCTTAGTGTCTAGAGGTTTTCAAATTTTGTCGTGTTATTCGTAACCCAGGGATGTTTGTCTTTCTTTAAAAAAAAGTTAATTTTTTACAGTACCCATAGACATCCAAATCAATAGACCAGAAGATACAGATGAGGGGAAAAACCAAACTATGGGGGGCGAAGAGAGGAAAGATGACTGCGATTCGTTAAAAAATCAATCTGACAGTATATAGGCATCTCGCATTATAATATCACCATTTAGTTCTTCAAAGCAAAATCTGCTTTGAATGAATAGACCTTTTTAATGGGAGCGCGAATTGCTTGCCACGTTAATAACATATTTTCGAAGGCCAAAGCTCGCCCCGAAAAGATTCGCCCCTATTCACATAGCAATATTTTATTGCCGTGTTTACCCCTGTAACCAGCGATGAGCACACTAGAGAACCGCCCACATTTTTTAAATTTTTTTATTAATATTTGTTTCATTTACATTTTCATAATATAACATAATATAGCTTACATATTTTTATACACTCTCCTAAGAAACCAAATGCTTGTGTTTAGGAGAGGACAACTTGTTAATAACTTAAGAATTACTTAAAAAAAAAATCTTTATCACAAAAGAGTTTAACTTGTGAAGAGATTTAGACTTAACATATTTTAAAAGTTCATAGGAGTAATTAAACAAGAAATGTATATAGGATGTACATAAAACATTAGGAATAACAGTCAAAAATATATCTAGGAGAAAATTAAAATTATATGGTGGTACTACCAAAATAAGATTTTTTTTTTTTTTTTAAATTTGTTGTAATTTTTTTCTGTTTGTATATCAGCGGGTAATTGATTAAATAATTTTATTCCTTTATATACATAGTGATTCTGTGCAGTTGTGGTTCGTACGGGAGGTACAGTTAATCCACCAATAGAAGTATTCCTTATGCTAATATTTTGCAGTGGGGTAATATTTTTATTAAAGATATCTTTGTGTAGCTGAAGTAGTGCTATTTTTTTGTAAAGTTTTGTAAGTGGGGGAACAGGGAATTCTTGGAATACGTTTATTGTTGGGTAGTAATACGGTTTTTTTAGGATAATTTTTATAAGAATTTTATGTATTGTTTCGAGTGGGAGAAGGGATGATTTGTATGCACCCCCCAAGCTATGATTCCAGTACAGAATGGGCAAGTGCAAAGTAAATTTCTTTTAATATTTTTAATGAGATAGTATTTCTAAGTCTGAAAAATATATATATTAGTTTCCTCATTCTGTCCACTGTAGAGTTTATTTGATTTTTCCATTTGATGTTATTGTCAATAATTATTCCGAGATATTTTATTTGTTCTTTACTATGTTCCATTCGCTATGTCCAATAATAGTGGGTATAATGTATAGCACAAGCTACCGGTTTTGGCGTGTTATTTCGTAAAATGTATGGATGTTAGTTCCGCGCTGGTCACGACAAGAATGATGACGTCACATATTTTAGATTCACGCGAGGTTCTCTCCCCTCCCCATGGAGCGAGCTGGCCCCAGCTAGCTCCATGGGGAGGGGGAAATAATACGTTTTTATCACTTAGGGCAGGTCCAGATATATTCATATGTCCGTGCAGTAACCCCACAACGGAGGTTCACTCACAGCCTATTTCACTTTGGAGATGCTGTGGGTAGGGTCTTTTTAACGAAGGAAGGAGAAGAAATGGTATTTTTAAGGAAGCTTAAAGCCTCTTCCAACCACGAGCTAATGATTCCATGGAAGAGTAGTTTTGAAATATTGGAACGTAAAAAAAATATAATTCATATATATTATTCACTTACCTTATTTCTTTAATAAAAAACATTAAAAAATAAAATAAAAAAAGGACTGGGAATCTGGGGGTGACTATATCCATGATGTATGAATCCATTCTTCCCACTGTGGTGCAGGACCGGCCTGCCACGCAGCTGGTGAGCAGGCGCATCCGCCGCTAAGATCTGAACACATCTCACCCTTTGTTCCCGGGCACCCCTGCGAACCCACCAAACGTAGCGAACCACTTGGGGTGGCTTATGGCAGAGGTGATGGTTATCCAATTCAAGAGTTGTAAGCATCTTACCAAAATCAGGGTTTCCCATTTGCCGGGTCGCGACCTGGCACCAGGCCATCAAAATAAAATACCGGGTCGCAACATTCCCGCCTTGTTTTAAGACAAGGTGGAGCTGCAAGAAAAAAGCTTAATGTGTGGGCACAACGAGCGGAAACAGGGAACCTCAAAGCATATTGTAATTTAAGTGAAATACAAAAAGAGCACAACATGATTGCATTGCCACAAGACATCTTAACTCAAATTAAAGAACATTTATCAGGACTGGAGAGGAATCTTCAAGAATATTTTCCTCCAATCGACAGCAACAAAGCTTGGATAAGAAACCCATTTACATTCAAGTTAGATTCGGAAACTAATTTCCCACGAATTGCCAGATTCAGATGTCGACTCATTAATTGAACTGTCAACTGACACATCACTCAAGGATATATTTGACACGTCAAGAATACACAAAATTAGCTCATCAAGCAATAACTTTTTTAATGCCTTTTAAACACTAGTTTACCTTAAAAATAAATACAGAAACCGACTTGAAGTGGAATCAGACCCTAGGATAAAACTCTGGTCATTTCCGCGAACTTGGATTCTTTAGTAACAATTAAGCAGCAGCTCCATACTTCGCACTAAAATTTAGTGACTAAATAGGCGATACCAAAATATGTAGTATTAATAAAACATTTTTACTATTAACAAATGTGCATTATTTTACCTAATGGAACCAGCTTGGGTTTAAAAGTTTTAAGTGGGTCACGAAGGGGCAGTTTGAATATTACCGGACCAAGGCAGAACAATGTTTGGGAAATACTGATTGTAAAGTATTTAAAAAAAAAATGTTATATAGCATTTGGTACTTCAAGTTTTCAGAAAAAACATTTGGTCGTGTACCTATTCTAATTAAATGGGAACCATTAAAAATATTAATTAATACAGCGTGCATCTACAATGAAAACGCCGTATTCGAAAGTTTTCTAGGTCCAAGGTCGAACCAATAAATTAATTAGGTAATGTATGTAGATGACTTTTATTTGTTAGTAGCCGAACGTACAGGCCCATGCGCAATGACGTTGTACATACTATATAGTAGGGTGGATCGCCACTGTATGGAAATTTTTTATTTTTATAAATCAGTTTTTGCGGGGTGCGGAATAGATGCTCTAGGTACATACAATTAAGCATACAAAATATCAATTTAAAATTTTGATAACAAGTACTGCCACAAAGCAGTTGAATTATTTACAATCTGGTAAAAAATTGTCCCTTTTTAAAACAGTTTTGTGTCAATACGAATACTTTAATTTTTACTTTTACATTTCATAATGAATAAAAATTGCCGCGCCTTAAATAATAACATTTAAAAAAATTGATATTTTTTATTAATCCCGCGAAAATTTGACAAATTGCTGAGTCCACTTTCGCGCATTATACCAAGAAACGCAACAAACATCTTTAGATCAACCGTCCACATCTCGCAGTACAGTTTCAAGTTTTACTAACGTTGATCTTCCAACTGACCAACAATACTTTGCTTCATCACTTCTTCTTCTTATGTAATAAATCCAACAGACAGTAGACTATCTGTTGTATCCAGAACATTGGATCGATACAGTATTTCTGCTCGGGCGGGTGCTGCCATCGTCTGCGCTACAATGCAAGATATTGGATTAGTGGCAACAGATAATCTAACAAACGTGATCGATCGTAATAAGATTCGACGTGCTCGTGCCAAAACTAGGACCACACTACCTGACTGCCATCAATCAGCGCCATTTTGATTCGTGCATTTGCATATCGTTTGAAGGTTGAAAGAATAAAACATAAATCATGTAGGATGGACGCAGAAAAGTTGTGATAGAAGAACATATCAGTCTTTTGAAAGAACCTGGCTCACAATACATTGGCCACATAGGCGTTAAGTTCGGTGATGCTAAAACAATAGCTCACAAATTGTTTGCATATTTTGTGGCAAAATTTATTGATTTAGCGTGCATCGTGGCTTTCGGATGTGACGGAACAGCAGTTAATACTGGAACTAAGTCTGGCATTACTCGACTTCTTGAAGGAAAGCTCCACTTCAGTGGTTGGTCTGTCCGTTACATGCTAACGAGTTAAGTTTGAGACACCTTTTCGAATACCTTGATGGAACGACAACAGGTCCTAGAAGCTTTAGCGGCCAACTTAGAAAGTTACTCAAGAACTGTGAACATCTTCCTGTGATAGAATTTCAAGCAATAGAATGCAACTTACCGGACATTACAAAATCCCGTGACGACCTTAGCACAGACCAGCTTTATTTATTGAAAATGTGCCTAGCAATCGCTGAAGGACAATGTAACGAAAACTTAGCCAAAAGAAACCCTGGTAAAATCTGTCATTTGCGTTTGCTAACAACAGCCAATACTATTCTCCGACTTTACATTTCAACCAAGAATCCGACAGAAAATCAGGTGATATTGACTGAATTTATGCTAAGAGTGTATGCTCCGATGTGTTTTAAAATTAAAAAAAACACAACCTTCGTGTGTTTACGGGGCAAGACACCTCCACGAAATCATAAAATTGTCTCGTTACCTTCCAAAGCTTTTGAAAAAGGTGGTATATCTCGTAATTCAACGCAACGGGTATTTTGGCCACAGCGAAAATATACTTATTTGTACGCTAAACGACGAACGAAGACAAATTAGAGAGTTCGTTCTGAGACGGATTCTAAGTATCCGAGAACGTTCGTCAGGGTTCTCTCCAATAAGAGTATTTAAGCTACCTACTTTTAATTTAACGCAGCAGACTATATTGACTTGATCTACTGGGAAAAACTATCAGAACCACCTCTTACAAAACTGATATCTAGCGAGACAATAATTGATGCCATTGCAGACCACGAAATTATCGAATTCAACATTTTGTGCAAGTTCCGATTGATGCCCTGTCACACGCAAACCTCGGAAAGATGCATCAAAGTGGTAACAGCATCACGCTCTGCTGTTTGCGACCCTAAAAGACGTTAAGAGTGGATACAAAACAAGCTAGAATCTTGTCGTATAACGCCTGTGTTCAATTCAAAGAAGGACTATAAAACACAATAACTTTTATGATTTTTGACTTTATTTTTTAACATTGTTTGTGATTTTTTTTGTGTAGCAATGGTACTTTTATGGTTTCTTGATTAGTAGATAATATTACAAGCAAATGAAAAGTATATTTTTTTATGTTTTAACTACTTTTATTGAGCAAACCCTTCTTTTTCTAGTTTCTCGATGTTTTTGTAAAATTTGAATTGACTTGTGGCAGTACTTGCACTCGAAATATCTTAATGCTGCCATAATGACTTTTAAAAGTATCTCCATAGAGCATCCATTCCATACCCCGCTGCTAAGAAAAACAAAAAAACAAAAATCGATCCACACTAATATAGGCGCTTGGTAGAAATCTCAAAGTGGTAAGCCAAAGACAAGGCAACTGTATTGTCTTCGATTTCGTAGTTTTAGTACTCAACTGCCACGCTTCGCGTAAGGTCGTGTCTTACCAGTAAGCAAATTGCATTAAAAAACGCCAAAATGCACTCGTGTGTGATGAGAAAATTAAATTAAACGGCAAACACTAGTAAAAGCCAAGTAATAACTTTTCATTCGTAAATACACGCACATTATTTATTATTATTGTGAGAATGGTTTTGTTGGTACGCCTGCCTTTTTTAAATATGCAAGAGCGAGACGGCAGATACAGGTATAAAAGGTGATGAATTATACTGCTCGCTCTCCTTAATCATAGACAGCTCCGATAGTTAGCACGTAGCTTACAACACAGACTTTATATTGTGCAAATAAATAATCATCTCGTCCACGCGCGTTTTATTAAGAACTGCAAGATCTCTCATATCACGCCTACACAAAACTCTAAATCACTATTATTTTTAGCCATTGGATAAAGTGAGATGTAGCAACAATTAAGTATAATAAGGACAACCTAGGAAAATAGGTTGTCTCATACAGCACTCCGTATTTTTCTTAGGCCCTCCGTTCATGGAGATACTTACAATCTACGTAATTGCAAAGACGTTACATACTTTAGACGCGGGGTAGAAATCTCAAAATGGGAAGCCAACAACAAGACAATTGTAGAGTACTCGATTTCTAGTACTTTAGTACTAAACTGCCACGCGTCGAGTAAGGTCGTGTCCTACTAGTAAGTAAATTGCATTAAAAAGCGCCAAAATTCCCTTCTGTGTGATGAGAAAATGTTTCCATTACATGGTAAACAGCAGTAAAAGCGAAGGAATAACATTTCATTTGTAAATACATGCAAATTACTTATTATTATTGATTATAAAAATAATACAATTGCTTTCCGCCCAAAGATTTTATGCGTCATTAGAGAACTCAGACCTACTAAAGTACAGGTCTGGATGCGCATCAGCCAAATTACAAAGTCGATGCCATGCCGTCGCTAAGTAAAATTTACTTTTTATAATAATAATCTAATGATTCTTTATTTACTTGCCTGCGGTAAAACAACATACAAATCAGCAGAAATAACAAATACAATAACAATCAACGCCATTTGCAAACTATCGTTGTTCATTATAGCTATTTGACACCTCAAAATTCGACTGGTGCCCAGGCCTACTCCTTTAGTCGGCCTTGAGACAGTATTTGACGGAACTTTTGAATTTTGAATACGAAAATGCCGCCCGCGTTCTATCTTTTGTTTCGTTCATATGCACGTATTCTTTTAAGCGTCTATCTTTATCATACACGAATATATTTTGAATTAAGAAATTATTGAAAATCGCTGAAAACAAAAGAGTTTTGATTAATTGCCACATTATATCTTGAGTTTGTGAGACTATGGCAAGTCTATTTATATAACGTCATAGCGTAATTGTGACGAAACCACAAGTGCCCTGCTGATGTACTATTTTTAATGCTGGTCTCCATACACGGCGCTATCCGAAATATACTGAACTTGATCATTTTTCACAGCCGTGAAAAATGATCATATGATGTCATATGACTTTTTTTCCAACATCAATCCATGCCTTCTCCACTAAATCCTTTCTTACGTATTCTGGTAAAGTACAGTTATATAAATATGCATTTTTTCCGCTTCCAGAACAAATCTAACATTACTTTCATGTTCCGACGCCATTCTGTAAAACGTCAAACGAATAAGTATCAGACACAAATGATGCGACGCGTCGCGTGCGATCAGCACTGTCGGTATCGTGATACTGATTGGAAACCGACAGCCACCGCGTAGCGCCGTGAACGGGCCGTGAAAAATCGTACGGGGGTTACTTACGATCGGCGCGTATGATACGCGCACGAGGATCGAGTATCTTGTAAGTATCTCCGTGAACGGAGGCACTTAGTGTAAGCGAGTAAGCGTACCTTGGCATCTCAGTCACACCTGTGATGTAAAATGTGATATTTTGCGCAAATGTGTAAACGCCGTTCGGTCTTATATCTATGTCGTCCACACACATATTCCTTGAATGTCTACCTTTATCATACATGAATAACTTTTAAACGGTAACAATTATTATAAGCAATAATTATCAGCCTGAAACACTCTTTCTACATTGAAAAAATCTTCCGAGAAAAGGTACATGCCGCCAACGGGATTGAACCCGTGTCCTTCTGATTGCCGGTCAGGTACTCTCACCACTGAGCTATGTCGGCTTATCTAATACCTGCAAAATAATTCAATATATACTAGTGTTTCATTCAACAATGACTGTTTATTACATTTTTCCACCTGAAAACAACAAACTTTATTTTTGTGAGAGAGGCATTGTTAGTGCTAAATCTCTCGCTAGGTGGCGTCGAAACAAATTATGTCTACATTTTTTGGTGAAATACTTTAACTTGTCAAATATTAATTATTATTATTTAAATTGATAAACTAACGTTTAAGACAAGATTTTATGCATAGCACAAAGGGTAACAATTATTATAAGTAATAATTATCAGCCTGAAACACTCATCTACATTGAAAAAATCTTCCGAGAAAAGGTACATGCCGCCAACGGGACTTGAACCCGTGTCCTTCTGATTGCCGGTCAGGTGCTTATCAATAGTTTATCAATTTAAAAAAATATATAACTTTCAAATTTAGAATTTACTGAAAACATAAAAGTGTTTCTTACTTGCCACATTCAATCTTGAGTTTGTGAGACAATGGTGAGTCTAGTTTGTATAACGTCATTGCCCATCGGCCGCTCGTTGTGCATCTCTGCTTTGCGCATACTGTACACACTCACAAAACTCACTCATAAATCTGTTTATATCTGGACGGATTTGGTCTGAAATCAAAATCTCCTACTCGAGACATTGACTCAATCTTATGACAGTAAATTACCTTGATCAACCTTGAACCACAGGTGCATTGAAAATACCACCACATTTACATGTTATGTAAATTTGTACTTGTATTCTCCTTTGAATTAATGCAGGCAATAAACAAAGCCTTTAAAAAACCTTTCAATCAACAGGGATTAAAATAATATTTACATTACATCATTTTAATTAAAGGTTTTACATAAACATAATTTTATTTATTTATTTAACACCCAGAGTGCTTTTACATGTTTGGTTGTACAATTAATTCATGACAGATGATTTTTAAGCAGATAAAGAAATTATAAAAAGTGAAATTAGATAAAAATGCACACAAGTCATAAAAATACAAAGATACAGCAATTTGATTGGTTTACAAAAATTGAGATATGTTCAGGAATGATTTTGGAATAAATTTTTTACAATATCCACAAAATTCGCCAGGTTTATGTTAAATATGTCAACATCACCTAAGTACTGATTTCCCATATTGTGTAATCATTGTATCGGAGAGTGAGCAATGTAGTTCCGCTTATGAATGCTGCAGTAGAATAGTGTATTTTGTCGTGTAGTTACTGTCGGTATTCGTAAGTTTATGAGTTGCAGGAGTTCGCAACAGTCGAATTCAGAGTTTAGTTATTTAAACAAAATATATATCTTACGTCTGTCTTCTAATGTATAAACTTTTACAATATTTAATGAGAAATTATATTTTAAGTCTTCTAGTGGGACATTTAATTTAAAATTTATGAAACGCAGTAATTTTCTTTGTATTCGCTCAATGGTATTAATGTGAATTTTGAAAGATGGAGACCAAACTACCGAGTTATATTCCATTAAGCTTCTAACTAGAGATACATATAAGTTCACTTAGTGTAAATAAATATAGCATAAACATAAATGCATTAAAGCATTTTTAACGTGGATACTGCCTAAGTCGCAACTGCTACCAATCGTCCGAAGCCAGTGAAATGAGTGAATCTATGGTTTCCCCAATTGGGGTATGTTGTGAGGTTGAAGGTAGTGGGGAGGGAATGGAGATAGGAAAGAAGAAGGTGAGAAGTGCCTGGCTATGACCCGGAAGTAGGTGCTCAAAATTAAGAAGGGGAGAAATATAAATGCGAATGTTAGAGGGAGTGCGCTAATACTAAAAGGATAATAATTAGGTGAAAATTGTGAAAATGTTTAATAAGACTCGTTTAAAATAGAGCAAAAATTTCGCGGGGGTTGTCTTAAACAGCATTTAAAGAAACACTGTGAATTTTTTCATACATATAAGTTTTAAAATAATAGAAAAAAACTTGTTTATAAAATTTTCGGAGCATACTTTTGCGATTTTTCTCTATCGATGTAGTTTCATATAATTACTTTTTCGGCGTGGTAAATGTGTAGTTATTATCCACTGGAGCGCTCTTTGCCACAATGTGTCACTATTAAAAATACCTCCGATTGCTTTGCTGCCAATTTTGGCGAATTTTCCCTTATTTGTAAGTAATTAAGTAGAAGTTTACGATTTTATATTATTCCCACGAATATGTGATAATCGACAAAAGATAGGGGAATTCATTGCTATATAGAACTATAATCAGTTTGTATGTCTCCTTATTAAAATTCGGAGGTACCTATGATTTTTTTAATGTGGCCGGAAAAAATCTACCAAAAAATCACGAGCAATCGGAGAAAAAAGTTTTAAATTGCGCTGTCGCTCAACAACGCATCTTTTCAAAAACTTAAAACGTTCAAGAGAAATATGTTAGTAATCGGTAGAAAAGCGGAATGCCGCGGCTTGACACATTTCAAGCAACTTTACTTCTGAATGATGGCCTAAAACCGGGGCGATATTGAGAGCATCAGGTCTTTAACTTTGTATTAAAAAAAATCCTAAAAAGATCCTTCACGCAATACCTCCAGAGAGGCGCTGTGAGGAATTATTTTCCTTAGTGCCACCTGGAGTAGAGCTAATGTTAAAAAAAATATTTCTTTAAAAAATAATAACGATAACTGCGTAAAAACTACATTAAAGGAAAACAGTATCTAAATATGAATACGTATTGCTAATGAGTAGTTATTGTACGTAGGCTGAACACACAAGGAATTGTAGGATGTTATGTTATATCTATTGAGTAGTATAAGGTGGATATGATATATGAGGTAAGCGATTCAATTAATGCTTTACCATTGACATTGACCATTGTATCGTGTACCCAATGGTCATGGTCATGAAATAATAACAACTCTGTGTAACGCACGTTTATGTCATGTTTTACCCAAAACGCGCTTTCTCAAACGGTTTAAAGAAGATCCCGCATTCCCAATTTTCTGCAAAAATACAGGGTTTTCCAATAAGAGGTGTTATTTTGATATTCAAAGAAAAATGCCATTTTTTAATATAAATGATCAGATGTTTATTTCATTATAAAGAGGAAGGTATGCCGTTAATAGTGGAAAATAACATCAGGCAAATGACCACCACGACCACGCTTACAGGACCATATCCTTTTCATGAAATTTTCCATAACCAAATCGCCAAGTGGCTGCCCTATGTCCTCGTTAGCCTCACGAATTCCATCTTTGAGGTCTTGAATCGACGCTGGGCTGTTGGCGTAGACCTTCTCTTTCACATGGCCCCAAAGGAAGAAGTCGCAAGGTGTTAAATCACAAGATATCGGTGGCCAATTGTGATTACCTCTTCGAGAGATAACACGGTCCGGAAACTTTTCCCGTAAAAGACCAATGGTTTCGTTGCTTGCGTAACACGTAGCGCCATCTTGTTGAAAGTAAACGTTGTCCAGATCAATTCCGGCCATAAAAAAACATTAATTATCTCTCGATAGCGCAATCCATTCACCGTAACTGTTGCTCCAGCCTCATTTTGAATTCATATTGAATTGAATCATAGTGAATTTTAATAATTTCAATGCGTTGTTGAAGCGTGTATCGTTCCATTTTTATTAATGGCGTAGTTTCTACTTGTCAAATGTCAAAAAATGACATCTTCAAAAGTGACATCTACCGAAATAGCGGGCTATTCAAAATAACACCTCTTATTGGAAAACCCTATATAATGCATTTCACAGTAAGCATAACATTTCAGAAATTTGGCGGATTTTTCAGCTGGTCAAAATATTTCCGCTTTATAATAAAGTGCAAATAAATTGAATATTTCTGAACATATTCCAAAACTAAAAACTGTTTTTGAAAGATGATAAAATATGTTTTAAAATTTTATAATTTAAAATAAACATATAATTTTTGAAATGCAAAAATTTTGCATGCAAACATAAAAAAAGTTGTAAAAATGGCTCACAACACGTTTTTTCTAACTAAATATACTGACAACGAAAAAAAATCCACACATATTTTATTAGACAAATTAATGTATTATAGACGTTACGGTTACCTCTATTTTTTTTTCTTTTCATGTGATAATCTTATATATAAAAATGAATCGCTGAATGTGTTGCTAAGCGCAAATCTCGAGAGCAGCTGAACCGATTTCGCTAATTATTTTTTTAGAATATTCCTTGAAGTACGAGGATGGTTCTTACGGAGAGAAAAATTAAGAAAATTGCGCCGAAAATTGGATAATTTCAGAAAACCTAACGACTATCGCACGTTTGACAGTTGGCGTTTGAGAATGACATTTTGCAAAACACTTCTATTTTTGAAAATCTTCAAGTTGATAAATTTATTTAAAGTAGGTACTCCCCTAATAGTTTGAATCGTATCAATAATCTTGATATTTTAAATAGGTACCTATGTTAGGTACCAAATTTAATGTACATGAAAAATGGAAATTTGAATAAAAATTGTAAAATGTGGCACGCGGGCTGTTTAAAAACTGAATGTATTGGGATAGAAATATATGGAACGCGGAAGGAGGGTTAGCGCGACGAAGGAGCGGGAAAGGGAAGAGGGAAGGCGGGGAAGGTGGAAGGGGAACGCCGGAGAGGAAGGGGACGTTTGAGGGGGGAAGGGAATTCGGGAGGGGGGTTCGCGGGACGGGGGAAGGGGGGGGGAGTGGAGTGGAGAGAGGGAAGGTGGAGGTGACGGAGTGGGAACGCGAGAAGGGAAGAATACGCGGAGAAGAAGGGGAGGCGCAAGGGGAACAGGACGAATGTGAAAGGACACTAAGGGAGAAACAATTTCTTTTTGAATGGCATAGCAACGCATGCCGGGACCAGCTAGTCTATAATATAAAAATGAATCGCTGAATGTGTTGCTAAGCGCATAACTTTCGAACGACTGCACCAAATTGGATAATTCTTTTTTCGTGTGTTCGTCATTGTCAGGAAAAGGTTTTTAAAAACTTCTGGCGAGCTCTGGCATTATGAAATTTGTATAAAAAAATTGCTTTTGGTGGCACGCGAGGAAGCGGCTATTGCTATGGAAAGCCGTAGGGAGGGAGAGATGGGGGAGGGGAACCAGGGGGGGAGGGGAGCCTGGGAGGGGGGAGGGGACCTGGGAGGGAGGAGGGGAGCCTGGGAGGGGGGAGGGGACCTGGGAGGGGGGAGGGGAACTCGGGAGGGGGGTTCGCGGGAAAGGGGAAGGGGGGGGGGGGAGTGGAGTGGGTAGAGTGAAGGTGAAGGTGACGGAGTGGGAACGGGAGAAAAAAAGGGGAGGCGGAAGGGGAATGAGACGAATGGGAAAGGACACTCAGGGAGAAACAATTTCTTTATTAAATGGCAAAGCAACGCATGCCGGGACCAGCTAGTAATGAATAAAAAATTCTCAAAGTTTCAATTTTTTTTTCAAATTCAAAATGCAAAACTTTCGTTTCCTAAAGGTGTATGTTTTTTCCGATTTACAGCGATTTCCATGAGACGTGTGTGTGCTGGGACAAATATGATCTCCTGACATTTAGCGGATTAAATAATTCATTCTTCATACTTTCAGGCGTTTCATCATACATCTTTAGTCCTCTATACATTAGGCAGTTATTTATATTTCTGGTTTCGTAATTATGTATATCTCAATTAAAATAATTTCATCCTTGAAGTATTTTGGCATTTGGTTTTACATGACTGTATGCACAAAAATTAACACATTAAATAGCAGTCTCTTTTTTATTGGAATCCAATTAGCTCCTCTCTCATTTGATTAACTCTTGCATATTATCCTTTCCCCAGTATACATCCCATAGCTCGTTCTATATAGCTTATACCCTGTTCAAATTTCCTTCATTGGCCAAATATAACATTCTAGAGCAGTAAATCTAAATGTTGAGTAACTATCTAAATATATTTCCGCTTCAATCTGTTGTTTTTCTTATCTATTATTTGTTTTGTACATATATATAAAAAAAAATTATATATATGAACAAATATGATTTTTTCTTATTTTCTGTTAATTATCTATTTTTTGTTTTATATATTTAAAAAAAATAAATTAATTTTCGTTTTCTAAATTGTGTTTAACATACGTTTCTCCGCCCTTTTAACTCGAGCTTTGCTCTTAAAAAGGGTGTAAAGCGTATTATTAAATGTATTTTAATAGAAAACTTTATTTAATGTATATAAACTTGTAATTGATACTATTATATTAAATAAAAAAATAAATAAATAAAAAATATATATAAATAATCAAAATATTCTTGCTTATACGAGTATGCATATAATATTTTTTTAAAGAAAGACAAACTGGATTATTACAACCACATGGCAAAACATCTGAAACGTTTTTTAATCATTACAAAAACTCTTACGAAATTATCAAAAATGTCACAATTTGAGAACGACATTTTCCAAACCATCGATTGTTCAATAAAAGTTCAATTTTCGAATAAAATCTTTAGATTAATGAATTTACTTGAATACTAAGTAAGCAAGAATTTTAGGTATTATAGGTACCTGGGTCAGGTATAAAATTTGATTGATTGTTCTTATAATAAACAAAAACGAATGTTTGTAATATATGAAAATTAAAATTTTAATAAAAAGAGTTATAATAGGTGGCACGCGAGCTGTTGTAAACTGAATTTACTGAGACTGACTATATGGAACGTGGGAGTGAGATTGGCGAGACGGGTGAGCGGGAGAGGGATGAGGGAAGGTGGAGGGAAACGCGTGAGAGGAAGGGGACATGGGAGAGGAAGGGGCGGCGAAAGGGGAACAGGACCAATGGGAAAAAGGACACGCAAGGAGAAACCATTAATTTATTAAGTGGCATAGCATCGCATGCCGGGAAAACGCTAGTAGTTTTATAAATGAGCTCTGTAGTGTTTCATGTTTCGTTAATATTTATTAATTTTATATTCTGCTTCAAAGATTTAATATTACATTCAAGTTGTGACATCTAAAAGGAGTTTCAATAAATTGAAAAAAAAAATCGCGGTAGAAGTGAAACCTTCACCCACACAATCTCAACCATTACGAGCCTTTAAAAGTGAGCACACAATCAAAGCGGTTAATGGCAAAGTACCTAGGTAAGGTTTCATTATATCTCATTCTCTCGCAGACTAAATCCTTTTGACGGCCGGCGTAGTCCAGCGCTAAAGCTCTTGACTGGAATTATAAAAAAAAATTCTCGCAAATAAATTTTATTTGATTTTTTTGTGTTATTTTACAATTTATTCATTAAAAATAATATGTGTTATATTTGCGGCACGTTCCAGAGTGGAAGATACTCTCAGTATCGCCCTGGCGTAAGACCACCATTCAGAATTGAAACGTTGCTTGAAATGGAATTAGCCGTGTTTGGTGACCAGATCTGAATAGCCAGGTACTTCCCAACCTTCCTCTTCCCTATCTCCTTCCCCTTGCCACTACGTTCAGCCTCACAACATGCCCCAATTGGGATGCCATAGTCTCGCTGGCTCCAGACGGGAGCAGCTGAGACTCTTGTGAGTTATAACTATTAAGAAAAAAAGATGTATGTGTTTGTCCCTTTTTGTGTCACTCACTTCCGTTTCATCGAGTTTCAAATCACAACGGTGCTAAAGAAGTTTCTCTTCAAAAATAGGTATCAGGTATATTTTCCATTTCGTACTAATCCACAGTAGTACATTTAAGTTTCGGTCAGTAGGTAGGTTCGGAGATATCGTAAAAATCTCCAAATATATTACCTGATGAGAATGCAGAGGTCACATACTACGTGCATTCCATCGCAATCACTTCCCGCAGCTCACCAGTGACCAGACTTAGCTCAGTGCCTTACCATGTACTTAACCAAAACTATGGAATAATGCGTAGGTGGATACTGTCTGGACTGTAAAGTGGCTCACCTTTCCCCTCGCTGGGTAACTTTGCACGATTTAATCAATTATTTTTTTAAGTGAAAACTTCTTTAGCACCGCGCGTTATAATTTGAAACTAGATAACTAATTTGAAACTAGATAAAAAGAGACAAATACATACATTTATATCTAAAGGATTTAGACTGCGAGAGAATGAGATAATTTAATCGGTCTCATCTTTGTGCGGTGCTTCGTAGCCTCTCCACTCTTGTCTATTTTAGTTTTCTGAAGTTTTCATGTCTACTGCGTGTGCATTGCACACTCTGATTTTTATTTTTACGTTAGCTCTTTTTAGTGGAAAGGAAGGAGAAGAAGATCAGAGAAGGAAGGAAAAGGGTATGGGAGAGCTACGTGCTTTTTGAATGCGGTGGATAAAAAAATAGATTTATTTTTTGTGTCCTGTAGCGCATTTGTAAGGTTTTTGGCATTGCATATACACTGCATAAATGGTACAATTATAACGTCTTAGGCTATATTGCCTGTAATTGTTATAAATAAATGTACAAATTATGTATAAATAAATGAAGGGTGGGTACGAATCTGGGGTTCATGTATTCAAGTGACGGATGTATGAATCCATCCCTCCCACTGCAGTGCATGCGATGTTTCGAGAGAGTTCTATTGGAGATGACCAAGGTCTCCCACAACCAGTATTTCCTGATCCGTCCTGCAACGCAGCTTCAGGGCAGATGCGTCCACAGCCAATCCCCGGATCCGATGAACCCGACACCCCTGCTAAGTCACCAAAAGTAGCGAACCACAGTCACCAAACGGTGACCAGAGGTGTTAACCAATAAATAATATAATAATAAATAAAAAAAGAATCTGTTTGTAATATCCCGATAAATTTCTGCTCTACATTTGATGCAAGATGAGTGGTCTGTAAACCGCACCACTGACAAAATGTGTCAGGTTTTGTAAAATTACTTTCTGATTTAAAAATAACATAAAAAATATGAAAATAACTCAGTTAGATTTTCAGAGCACCCCAAGATCTAGGTACATGACGACTCATGAATAACTCATTTAATCCTTTCTGTTGCGGTGTTACGGCTGATTATTTGGCACCACAACCCTTGGGCCATGAGATATATTTAAATGTTTAGAAATATACTAGACTTCTTCATATAAATAATATATAAAAATAGTCGATTATCATAAGACAATAAATTATTCATCTAAAAGACGACCATAAGGTCGGGCTTAACGTACGCTGTACCCATATAGGATCATGCAGCTGACACTCACTTAGATAAACAACTAACCCTGCAAAACAAAACCATTCGACTAGCCATAACAAAAGCATTTTTTCGGTATAAACTGTGGCGGGGATCATTGAATTTATTTGCGCCACCCCCAATAATATGTGAAGGCTTGAAGTTTAAACGTCCTTATCTTTCCTTTGTCCTGCCTCCGACTACGCAACGCTAAATTTTTTGTTTAAGTCTTCAGGTCTTTTTTCTAAGTCTTTAAGTCTTCAACTAACCTCTATTATTCAAATAACTTTCTTTGAGGCTTCACTGGGTGGTTGGCTAAGGGACACGAGTGCTGGGTGGGTTTATATCAGGTTGAATGCAATTAACATTTTCTAAAGGTACTTGCCAAATGATCAGAGACTTAATTGTTTGTCGTGTGTTCTCTATCTATGTATACAGGTGCTTACAGGGTTTTTCACATGATGTAATACTGCCTGATGAGCTTCTTGAACGAGTTTTAATTTGATTTAACTATTATTTTGGCTTGTATTACTAACTAACAAAAAAATTTGAATCTTGCGAGAGCCTTGAAGGGGTAACCATCTGTTACTTATACCAGGGCGGGTTAGCGGTGGATAACCTCCAATTGGATCATAGTATAGGAGCCTTTATAAAAAAGTTTTTCACGTTTTCAAGGTTTGCAAAGTTACCCCGTAAGTTGCAAAATGAGCCTCTTTTGCTTTATTCCGCCTGTAAGACAAGAAAAAGAGGTCTGGCTACCTAAGGTAGAGGCATACCCAGCAATCAAAAGCAACTAGTCTCGCGTTGTATCTACCCGCGGTCGAACGTTGCCACTTTTCGCAGGCGTTACCTCCGAAGTTTTCCGACGTAGTAATCAGTGTAATCACACAATAATAATGTCATTTAAATTATTAATAATATAACGTGTATCTGTTGTCAATAGTAGATCTGTGATTGGTGATGATTTTCATATTCTGCATCATTATTCGCTATTATTGTTTTGTTGGGTTATGTTTATAATATATTATTGTTTGTCCTGACCGGTTTTATTTTGTTGATTTTAGAGATATCACGCCATTTGTGGGTGGTTAGGATTCAGACATTCAAGGATGTTGTCTTATGCAAGATAAATAGGCAGGAAATGTAAATTTTTACTTAGGTACTCCTAACCCATGTAATTTGAATACATCTCTTATAGGAAAAGGTCAAATGTCTACGAATATCGATTTAAGAATGATAGTGTTTGGTGATGTTCATATTAGTAATTCATTACAATATTTATGAATTTACTAGCCGAAGTCCCCGGCGATGTCCGGGCTTTTCACAGAGTTTTCGAAATCAAATGTAGACAGGTATTTGGAAGAGAGAGCATGAAAACAATGTTCAACATGGTTGTGAATGATGAGTATTTGGAGCATTTGGATAAAGTTTGTGTACTTGGGAAGTATGTTTACGAGAGATGGGAAGGCTGATAGAGATATCGAAAGGAGGGTATATGCAGGCAACTCTATTAATCGATGACTGAACACTGAACGCCGTTGGCGCCAACAAAAAACTGTCCAAAGAAGCGAAATTAGCCGTCCATAATCGAGTGCTGGTACCTACCCTGTGAGGCATGGAACTGGCAGAGGAAGGATGAAAATAGACTGAATGCTGTAGAAATGAGATCCCTGAGGCGTATGTGTGTAAAATCATGTACGAGAAATGTGGAGATTCGCGAAGAATACAAGGCTGATGTAAGCGTAATGAGTAAGATTAAGAAAGCGACGTTCAGATGGTTTGGACATGTATAAGAGAATATATGACGCAAATGTGAATGGTAGAAGAAGTCGGGGACGCCCGAGGAAGACATGGCATAACCAAGTGAATCAGATACTTGAGTCGGGCCATGTGAAGAATCGCTACTATAGAAGAGCGTGCATGAGACGATGTTTTAATGTGAACGAGAAAAGGAGTGTGTGCCAAGATCGAGTTGTTTGGCAGTCCGTCCTCTCTGCCTACCCCTGCGGGAAACGGCGTGATGGTTAGTTAGTTATGTAGACAGTGACCTTCCAATCTCGGCATAAAACTATAGATTTGCATACAAATCAAATCCAGCATACTATATATTGCATACTTATACTATAATTAGCATACTTGCCAGCCCGCTCGTCTAACACTATATTATATATTTCGACCAATTTACACAAAACCTCGTCAAATTATGTACCAAAACCTTCCTTATGAATCACTCTATCTATTGGTGAAAGCCTCATGGAAATTCATTCAGCAGTTTTTGAGTTTATCGCAAACAGACAGACGGACAGACGCGGCGGAGGACTTTAATCTTACTAATATTATGATCGCGAAAGTTTGTATGGATGTATGTGTTTTTGTTACTCTTTCACGCAAAAACTACTGAATGGATTTTAATGAAACTTTACAATAATATAGCTCATACATCAGAATAGCATTATAGGCTATAATTTATAAAGCTAGCTAGGAAGGGAACGCGGGAGGGGAACGGGGACGCACGGGAAAGGTTATTTCGGGAGAAACAATGTATTTATTTGAATATGGCATTGCAACGCATGCCGTGAACCAGCTGGTTTAAAATATGTAGAGATGACGAAAGAAAAGCCTTTATATAAATCTCTTTAAAAGTTATGAGTTTTACTCTTGTCCTGGGATCATGTAGTTTGTTACTAAGTTAACGAAAGACATTTATTATTTGAAGGCCTCTGTGCTTGAGTTATAACGGTCCTCAGAGGAGTATATAACCAGAGAAAACCAAAAATATGTCATTTTTAAATCAGATTTTAGACGTATTGACTCTTTTCCACAAAAAATTATAAATAAATTTCAAAAGATTGTTCTTTTATCTAGCATTTGCATGTTTTAAATTTTGAGAAAAAAAATGTTTATTTTTAGTATAATAAGGTTATACCATAGGTCGTTGGCAAATCTGTTAAATTTTCAAAAAAGATTTTGTATAATACCGCACCCATAATAGTGGTAAGCATAGTGGTAAGCCCTTATTAGAGATTTCTGTTATGTGGTTAACAAATGAAAGATTTGATTACAAAGTATATCATGATAAAAATACAGCCACAAAAAAAGCTTGTCCACTATGCTAGAACTTACGGGTCAATACAATATGTATGTAAACATATACGAGTTTTTGTTGATACAAAAATAACCTTTTTATATAGTTTAAAAAAACTACGTTTTTGCCCACAGTTTTTAATACACACATAATTCAATATTTATGTAAATTTTATGCTAAATTTCAACGCAATGATATCGTGTATGTTATTGTAACCTTCATTACATGACACAGTATTGAATATCACAATTGTTTTTATTATGAGAGTAATGAATTGTTCGTTTTATGTTGATATTAATCGTGATACAAGGCAGTAACATTCAAGCATAAAAATCGTCAATGCAAAAATATTTTTAAAAGAACTACGTACCAACTACTAATATATATACATAAAAATCAAAATATGCTTCCTTGGTTCTGTAATATATGTATATATACGAGTATTTGAGATGTCTATGCGTTGCTAAACCATTCATCCGATTGCGATGAAACTTTGGGGATTTGATGTGCACATGCCCGCGATGATTTCTATATATAATCATGAAATTATGCGTTGCTAACCATTCATCCTCTTCTTCTTCCTTGCGCTGTCCCAACTTATTGCCTAGGTAGGCTGTTGGGGTCGGCTCGGTTGTAATTTCTTCTTTTCATCAAGGCCGTTTCTCTGAAGAATTTTGGAGCATTGAGTCATCCAGGAGTTCTTCGGTCTTCCTCTGGATGACTGTCGATGAAGCTCCATAGACATTGCCTGCTTCACTGTCTAGTCTGATGGTCTCATGTGTCTTATGTGCCCATACCATCTCAACTGTCGTTCGTCCAGCTTACTATTTATGTCTGTGACACCCAGGCTACCACGAATGCGTGAACTTTTGATCTTATCTTTTAGTGATACTCCTGCCGACCATCTAAGCATTCGCATTTCTGCTGTTTCGAGTTGCCTAGAGTAGGAGTTGTACATAGTCCAATAATCGTTGCTAACCATTCATCCGATTGCGATTAAACTTCGGGGATTTGATATGTGCATGACCATGACCATATTTAGTGATTTCTTTATTTAATAGTGAGCTCTGGTATTATGAAATTGGCATAAAAAATTGCAATAGGTGGTACGCGAACTGTTTTAAAGCTGAATGTACCGGGACTGAATGTACGGAATGCGGGAGAGGGGAGTGGAGAGAGGAAAGGCAGAGAAGGTGGAGTGGGAGAGGAAGTGGAGGTGGAAGGAGAACGGGACGAATGGGAAAGGACACGCAGTGAGAAATAAATTCTTTGTTATATGACATAGCAACGCATGCTGGGAACTCGCTATTGTAATTATATACGAGCAGGTAAACATATTTTATAATTTAAGATTTAAAATCGCAAAATAGATTCTGTTAATAGGTTTGTTTTGAAGATTGAACACGCTTTTTTGTCATAATTAAGCAAATCAACTTTTTGTATCAATATAGGAAACTAATAATAATATTTTAAGATGACATTCACGTTTGTATGAGAGTTTTGAGAATGTAACTGAGAATGCAGAGGATGGGTGATATGAGATCACTAAGGCGGATGAGTGTTCAAAATCCATCCATCGTGTTATTAATTATCCGTTGAGAATGCAAGATAACGAAAATTATTAACAAATATGTAGTACTTTGGTACTTGAAGAGAGAGGCTGGACGAAGAAAGAAGTGTCAATAGAATATTGTTTGACTAGAAAGTAGATGTGTCAATAGAATATTGTTTGACTAATAAGTCGGTGACGCCCCAGGAAGAATATGTAGTATTCTAGTAGTAAAATGAAATACCTACTTGAAGTCTCCATAACAGAATAGTATATTTGAGTATGTGAATGAATGTGAAATGAAGCAAGGAGGGCTAAGTCAAAACAGAATTATGTAACATGTTATCCTCTCTGCCTCCCCCTTTGGAAAAATGCTTTATTACTTAGGTAACTTCAATAACATGTCAACTAACAATTTGGGAGACGGTTATGGGTACCGCCGCCCCGGGAACTATTTGTTGGATAACTTTCAGAAAACTAAAGTAGACAAGACTGGGGAGGCTACGAAGCACCGCACAAAGAGGGGACCGATTATTCTATCTCATTCTCTCACAGGCTAAATCCTATAGACATAAATGTATGTGTTTGTCTCTTGTTAGTGTCGCTTTTTTCGTTTCATCAAATCACAACGATGCTAAAGAAGTTTTCACTTCAAAATCTGTTTTCCAAAAAAGTACTTGTTGACAAGTGCGTCACATTAATATGTCAACGTTTGTATCTTTATGGCCGTTTTACATGGAGTTTTTTTTTCATACCGATCGCCATATTACAGTAACTCTTTTAAGAATCGACAAACTAATTTTAAAGTCTTTCTTATTTTTTTTGTTCTCCTAAGGTACTATACCTCACATGTGGCAAACTCTTGAAAACATGTCGGACCTCTGATGATCAAAAAGTCTATTTTGGTTCATTTGCGCGCGAACCCTCATGTTTATTGCCTGTCAAATATTAGGTCCTTACATATGAAATCGGCGTTTTGTATGTGAGGAACATAAAGTCGATTTTTTTATAATATAATATATTTATTTAATCAACGTATGTACCATTGCTATCTATGCACTTTTGCCATCTCATAGGTAGTTCATCGATCCCTTTACTAAAAAAACCATTAGGACGGGAATCAATAAAATCTTTGAAAGCGGTTTGGACTGCCCCATCGGAGTTGAATTTTTTCCCTTGCAAGAAGTTATTCAAATTTCGAAAAAAATGGTAATCTGTTGGGGCAAGGTCCGGAGAGTACGGTGGATGTCTTAGACATTCCAATTGAAGCTCCTCTAATTTGGTAGCCGTCTGTTGTGCAGTGTGTGATCTAGCGTTCTAACGCGCGTTTGTTGATTTGCTTCAGTCAATTCGTGAGGTAACCACCTTTCAAGCTTTTTCACCTTCCCAATTTGCTTCAAGTGGATTAAAACAGTTTTATCACTAACACCGCAGCCTGCAGCTAACTCGGACGTGGTTTGCGATGGATCCGCTTCCACAATAGCCTTCAATTCTTCATTACCAACTTTGGTCTCCGGCCGTCCACGGGGCTTGTTCTGCAGGTCGAAATTTCCAGAAAGAAAACGTTGGAACCAAAAACGCACTGTGTTTTCTTTTGCGGCACCGTCGCCATACACATCATTAATCCTTCGAGCCGTTTCTGCAGCACTGATGCTACGGTGGAGTAAATAGCTGTATAAATTTGAATTTGGAATTCCTAACCAAAGAGAAGATATTTGAGATCCTTGCTGTTTTGTCGTTTTGCTGTGATGTCACACTAATGCCACCAGATAGCATTTTTACTTCAATTGAGATGTGTAAAAGCAAAGGCAACAATCTCCAAAAGTCAAACAATGGTCAAAAGAGATTTGCTGCCTTTACTTTTACACACTTCAATTTGAGTTTTTAAATGCGGCCTTCATATAAGGTTTTTACTCGAGTTCGAAGTTTAATACTGTGGGAGATGCAAAGTATAACAAATTACGACTTCCCATAAGATTTTTATTTATTTAACATTTGTATGTTTTTTACAATCAGTATACATTTTTTACAGTGAAAATTGAATATAAAAATAGTCTTTTCCTCATCATAATGAGACAAGGCTCTTGTGTTTGGTGATGGAATTTATGCTCAATTATATGAAATTATGTAAGTAATTAAATAATTGAATATTAAATAAATAACAAAAAGATAAGCAAGAAAAACATACTATTTATCATGAATAGATTTCAAGATTTAAAAGAAATAATAATAATAGGTATGAACTCTTAAGGAAATATCAGGTGATTTTTCAATTTAAGTCGGAATTCATGATTATTTTCGATAACTTTTAGATTTAAAGGGAGGTTATATTATATAATATTTCAATAAGTCATACCTAGATAGGTATTTTGAACGTGCTTGGTATTAAATTTTGGGATTTTAATGTTATTCTGATATCTTGCTGTTATATTGAAATGTAAGTTATTTAGCTCTATTTTTTTGAAAGTTTGTAGTATTGAATATTTTTTAAATGCATTGTCCATTGTAGGTAGATTTAAAGGGAGGTTGTCGATACCTAGATAGATAGGTATTTTGAATGTGATTTGTATTAAATTTTGGAATTTTGATGTTATTCTGATATCTTGGTGATATGTTGAAATGTAAGTTATTTAGCTGTATTTCTTTGAAAGTTTGTAATATTGAATATTTTTTTAATGTATTGTCTATGGTAGGTACATTGAATATTGAAAAGATATTTTCAGTAGAAAATGTAGATAAAAATATATTATGAACTTGGTAAACTGTATTCTTTCAATTTAAGTGCCCGCGAGCAGCTGGCGGTTTTTTCCGCAAAAGAAATAAATCAACTAAAAACGAACCGGTTAAAGAACTCAACCCGTTTATTATTTTTTAAAAGTCTGTTAAACCTTTTAAAGTTCGTTACCTTTTGGCACCTACCCCACAAACACGTCACCGAATGATGATTCAGACAAACGAAACAAACGTGCCTCTTGACACTATTTTCATAATAACTTAATAGTGTTTTGCAAAATTATGCTTTTGTAAATTGTGCCGTTTGACCAGGTAATGTGTTTATATAATTATGAAAAAAAAACTACCTTTCATAATTTCCCAACGACAGCTACTTATATTTAGAGAGACGTTTTATTCTTTCTAATATTATAAAAAATACATAATATAATGAAGAAAATATTCTTGAGTTTGCGTTCTTCACAATAGAAAATAAGCTATACGAGGCTTTCCTCAAAATAAATAGGTACTGTAGTGCGACTTTTTGACATTTGACACGAAATTTGCGACGCGTTTTTTTTCACAGATAAAAAATCAATTTTTGCAAGTGACGAAACGATGAGCCATTAGTAAGGCAAGATTGATATTAAGTTAAATTATTTCCTTGCCAAGCGACTACAATTTATTTTAGCATGCTTCGAGCATTTTTAAGGTTCAAAATAGCATAAAATTGAGAGAAGTGCGGTGTATTCCTAGCAAATCCGCTACGGATTCGCTGGCATTCCGAGTTTTAATTAAAAAAAAAAAATTCATACTAGCTTTTGCCCCCGACTACGCCCCCACTCGCCGCCTCCCCTCCCCCCTCTGCAACTCCCCCTCCCCCTCTCACCCCCCCTCGACAACCCCCCTCAATACCCGTTACATTCATTTTTCAAACAGCTCGCGTGCCACCAATTAAAAAGTAACAATCAAACACGCGCAGTAAATTTTAACTATCAAAGTGATCTCCGTAGTAACCTAAACAAATAACAGCGCACGTCAAACAATAACTTAGTAACGCTTTGCTTTTCGTCTGGACAATAAACGTATAATAAATAATTTCATAACGCCAGAGCTTACCAATACATATAGTCCATTATTGAGTCATAAAATTATAGTGAAAGAATTTTTAAAACAATTCAGTAGTTTTTGCGTGAAAGAGTAACAAACATACAAAAATCCATACATCCATACAAACTTTCGCCTTTATTAATTAACAATTAATTAATAGGATGGGATAAATATCACAAATGCATTCGACATATGCAGTTTTAAGAATATTGATAATTCTTTTCTTTGTCATTGACTTTTATTATCATGATGACCTCCGTGGCCGAGCTGTAAATACATAGTCCTTTAACTAGAGGTCGTGGGTTTGGAACACCTTCCAGAGTTGGTTTTTTACATGAGCTCTTAGGTGATGCTATGTTAAGGGTTTTTTTAAGGATAGAAAGGAGAGGAAGTTCTGGGAAGGAAATAGGTATAAGGGGTGGGTTGGAATCTGGGGTCAGTTTGTCCAATAGTGACGGACGTATAAATCCATACCTCCAACTGTGGTGCAAGGCAATGAATGGGTCGAGAGATTCTGGCTGGAGATGATAAAAAAAACTTTCCTCAACCAGTCTCTCTCGATCCTGCCCACCACGCACAATTTTCCCAGTTGGGGATGCCACAGTCTCACTATCAGAAGCCACCACTGCTAGGAAACAGATAAGAGGGAATAACCAGACAAAACCGGAAATATGACATTTTTAAATCAAATTTTAGACGTAGGTATTGACTCTTTTCCACAAAAAATTATAAATAGATTTCGAAAGACTGTTCTTTTATCTAGTAAAGCTATGTTTTAACTTTTGAGAAAATGTGTTTATTTTTAGTAAAATAAGGTTTTACCGTAGGTCTTTGGCAGATTTGTTAAATTTTCAAATTGATTTTTGATACGTTTTAAGATTTTCACGGCCAAAAGTATTTTCGTTATTTGTTTTTGGGTGTTACGCCGTGGATAAAGAATAAGGTAGCGCAACACGGCTTAACATCCCAAATACAAATAACGAAAATTTTGTATTATACAACACACATTTCAAATCATATAATCATGCAGTAAAATAAATCAATAATTTATTTGAGAAAGCGACTTTTCAGAGTTTTCATTTGAGTTAAAATAAAAACATTAAAAAAAATATTCGCGCCCTTGTATTGTTACGAAAATATTTCAGTTTATCTATTTATTTACGGCCTTACAAACTAATATATTTGCAAAAAAAAAACATTCTTATTTTGCTTAGACATTATTGAAAAATTATAAATACTTATGTTAAAAAAATTATTACAAAATTACACAATTTTAATAGTTTTATCATCACGAGTTTCAGATTTTTGAATGTAGGTGTTTATCAAAGCAAATTTTGAATGAATGTTGAAATCGATGTTGAGTTATTATGTTAAAATGCTGGTATGGAGAATAATTAATCTTTCTCATCGGAACTACCCTGTACAGTTGCAAGGGAAAGACCGCAAGATCATCGTTCGACGAAATTTAAATTCTTGGCTGCTGATTAATGGCACTTAAGCCAAAAAGAAGAAGAACACTGAAAACGGTTTGAAAGGGAAAAAATATGTACCTAAATATGAAAATGAAGTGAGCGCGCTTATTTAAAAAAAACCATTGTAATGAATTGGCGCAAGCGACTGTTGTGAAAATATTTGATGACAAATTTAAAACAAAGCAAAAATCTGTCGATGTAATAATAATATAACATTCACTTGTCATTGAATTATGACACATTCCTACATCCAATCTTGGCTTAACAATATTGACAAAAAGGTCACATCCCGGACACGAAATGCAGCTGTTTTTCAACAGTGCCTCTATATATGTCAGGGTTTCCCAACCAGTGGTCCGCGAGAGCTAGAAGATGGTCCGCGATGATCCGCCGATCAATGAGCGAGCCAACGCGCGAGCGGTCCCTAGTCGAGAAGTCTGAATAAAAAAATCGGAACAATATTCAGTTTATCATTATTGTACCTACCTCATTATGGTCAGTGACCATTACGGTATTCCGTTTCGCCCCACCCCATCCTACCCCCTCCGTTGTGGTAAATATTCTGCTAGAACCCGTCCCACCCTCAGCATGGGTGGCACCTGGGACGGTTAGGGCGGACAACGTGGTATCACCCCCCTCCCCTTAATAAATTTGACAAACACAAATTTCGACTTCTAAAAAAATAGTCCGTCCTGGGGGTGGGGGGGGGGGGGGGTGGCTAGAGAATTGAGCTCTTCTTGGAACGGAGAAAAACTCTGTCGGGTGACGCCGAGAAAAACTCGCTATTCCACCGCTTGTGGTCCCTGTCGACAAAATAAACGTACAAGTCGTCTCGGGTCACAAAAAGGTTGGGAACCACTGATATATATGTATTATATACCTATTTAATAAAAAATTCAAGTATGATTTGAGTTACGTAGCATTTAGGATTGATTGTTTAAAAAAATAGTAACAATTGAACTATCAAATATTTGAAGTTAATTTTCATGTTCTGTATAAGTTATATTCAAGTTTTGTTATTATATCATTATAGGCCAGTTTTTTCATAAAACTGAAATAATCACAGAACTTGAATAGAACTTACACAGGACGTGAACATCAATCAAATATTTTATGAATTGTTTAAATTTATCGAAAAGAAACATTGCTAATTTTTCATCCCTACCAAAGGCATGTTATAACAAAATCTGTTGTTTTTTTCTATTACTTTCGAAACGCATTTTGAGTATTAATTCTTTTCCGATCTGGTGCATCGTTTCTGAATCTTTTTAGTGTATAAAATTAAAGTTTAATAATGCCTTCACAAGGCGAATCAGCTGTCAAGTGTATTAATAATTGTATGTTATTTTTAAGTTTAAAACTACTATTATGTAATGATATTATTTTTCTTTCTTTTGTACTCTATTATATGTTTATTTATAAAAGGCAGTATAGCCGTTTATGTATTTAAAAAAAAAAAAAAAAAATAACTAGCTGGTACCCGGCATGCGTTGCTATGCTATTTAATAAAGAAATTGTTTCTCCGTGCGTGTCCTTTCCCATTCGTCCCGTTCCCCTTCCGCCTCCCCTCCCTATCCCGCGTCCCCTTTCCCTCTCGCTTTCCCACTCCACCTTCCCTCTCCCCACTCCACTCCCCCCCCCCGATTTCCCCTCCCCCCTACCTGAGGCCCCTCCCCCCTTCCGCATTCCATACATTCATTCCCGGTACATATTGCAATTTTTTTATACAAATTTCATAATGCCAGAGCTCACCAGTAGTTTTATACAAACCTTGTCCTGACAAAAACGAACGCACAAAAAAAATAATTATCCAATTTGTTGCAGTCGTTTGTAAGTAATGCGCGTACATACATTTCAGCGATTCATTTTTATTTATATAGAAAAGATAGATAGATAGATAGATTTCACAGCAGAACTTGTTTATGATTAAAATGTTTTTTTATAAATTGAACAATAATATTAATGAATAATATATGCAATAATTTTTTTTTAATTATAATGAAATTCCACAAACTAAACTTGATAACATTTTTTTCGTATTTCTTGTGCATTAACTACGTTACAATTTAAAGACATTTTGTTTTATTTCACAAGTACATTGGTTACTTAATTTTTATTTATCTGCTACCGGTTCATTCAGTAGCAATCTAAAAACTAACTTAAAATTTATACTTACTAGTGAATGACACGAATGTGTCAAAACCTTAGCAGATTTTCTTAGTAAATAGGATTGGTCCAAGCACTGTACCTTGGGGGATTCCAAAGCTTGAAATCTCTTGATCACACCTACACTTTAGAAATACGCAATTGTACATTTTTTCGTCATCTTTAATTTATGCTTTAAAAATCAAGCAATCCCTTCGTGCTAGTGCTAACTGTTATGTTGTTTGTTGTGTGACTGACTGTTATCAAAATTTAATATGACAACCGGTTTTTTATTACTTCTCAAGCGTTTATTCTGTTGCTAAATTGTTTCGATTCCATTATCACCTACCCAATCTCGACCTTCAATTGCCAAACAACTTTTCAAAACTCATTTGCGTGATACTAATTTTATTTAGTCAGCGGAATATCATCACCTTTAAAAAAATTCAAATTTTCCTCATGTTCTTGAAATCACACAGGAAAAAACCAATAAAATCTTCCAACTTCTAATTAAAATAATAAACATAATAATATATATAATTTGTATTTAAAAAACCAGATATTTAAGTATTGAAAAAGAAGGAAAATAAAAAAGTTTTACTTGTATTTCAGAAAGATTTCCTGTTGACAAACCATGCTATGAATTGATCGAATTAGCGATTAGGAAATCTTCTTTTAATTTAAAATAAAACAATAACTTTATTTTCTACAATTTATGCCGACCGGGTTTCGCTACAACCAGATCTTCTTCAGGGCAGTATAATACTGTACTAAAATTAAGTTACATGTGTTGTAGGTTATAGATATATGGTTTAAAACAAAATGGGCAGGACTCCTCATTTGAAGGAAGAAGTAGGCGTAAGTGTAGATGGAGAATTGGAAAGGGAAAGGTAACGTTCTTTGTCAATAGGGAACAACCTTCAAATGAACAAATCTTTTTTTGTTTCCGATAGCTATACGGCTCTCTCACTGAATCTGACGTAGTGAAATTTGCTCAGTTTTTCTTGTATAGGGTATTGATGACGACGCTATTATTTTAAAATCGCTTCGTTATTTCCATTATAAGTTAGAGAGCTTTGAAACACCATAAAAAATGTCATTCATTGTTTTTCAATACATTGCACTCTACGAAGAAATACTGATGAAACATGGGCGAAACTGAGTAGTAACAGTGAGTTTGCAAGACGACAATATACCCTAAAATATATTCAGAATCTTAACGACGTAAGTAAAGAAGCCGTGTATACAAATTGCGACTCGCGTCCCGTCTATTAGGCGGACCTACTGCCGAATTTGCCGTATCAAAGAAAAGAAGAAGAAGAAAAATAATGTGGGAATCTTAACGACGTAAGTGAAGAAAGCGTGTAAACAAATATACAAGCAGGCCTGGAAATTCGACCTTTCTGCCGCGTTCATTTTAATTAATTCTGAAGAACGTGTTACAAATATTTTAAATGTGTCTCCATGTTGTCCTCCCGATGATATTAATTCATCGTCTAGAAAAATAAAATCTGGTGCTTACCGCTAACTTTATAGTTATAAAATTTTAAAATCGTTGTACGTAAAATATATTAATGGTAAGGTACTGTTTTTATTAATCTAAAATATAAATAACTCACTTTCCTTGTGCGGCATGGAAATGAAAAAAGTTATTATAGTTACGAATTTGCCGGAAATGATTAAAATGTGAGTTTCGAGCAAACAAAAATTATTAGGGTTGTGTACCGCCTTGAAGAGTGTCTGTGGAGGGGTTGCCGGGTGGCGTGGATTTGACTTTTATAAAAATCGACAATTTTGTTTCGAGAAAATGTCCTTCAAATCAATAGGACTTAAAGAAGAATTAAAACAATTTTTGATTAAATTTTGCACATTTATCTTTTAAAATAATAGGAAAATTACTATCCTCGTCTGATTTACTGATGATAATACCGGGCATCGCCGGGAACTTCAGACCACAGTAACTAAAAATAAAAAAATAACATTCAAGTTTTTTTTACCAAGTTCACGTGCATAACAAATTCAATATCAAGTTCATAACATCTTCTTGTTCGGAAATACTCCTACACGTCCCCTACTAAAAATGAAAGTGCCTTAAAGCTCATCAAAAAAAGCTCAAATCGTTACTACGCCAAGAAAAAAAAATTACATTCGGCAAGCTTAACCTTTTGATACTTGTTACACTATTTACATACCCGTTTACTATTCCTTTCACAACTTGTACCTTCATCAGTTGGAAAGCGAAAGTTACATTGTGTAACTGAGAATCGAGACGGTTTTGTACTGAGAAAGTGAGAAGAGCTTATTTAAAGAAATGTAAATAAACGGTTTTAGTAGAAAAGTTATTACATCCTTTGGTAAGTTTTTAAGGCATGTTTGAAATGTTTTTCTTTTTTGATGAGGTGGTGTATTAGTTGATATTGCGAGAAGTTATTTTTTAAGGTAAGTTGTAGTATTGATGGATCAAAAAGCTCATTTGAAGGTGTGTAAATAAATGTTCAGCGTAGAAAAGTCATCTCATTTTTATCATAAGTCTTTTGAGGTGTGATGAATTAGTTTTCTTTTTTGATGAAGTGTTGCGTTTCTGGTATTACGAGAGGTAGTTTTTAGTTATGTTGTAGAAGTCCGGAATACAAATTATAGTAAACTTTCTTCGCTGAATGAGGAACAAGTATTATATGTACGTTATCGTAGTTCGCTTCACATCATTACATATTAGTTCTCATTTTGTATGATCGTGCGATTAACGCAGGCTATTAAATCATTTTAACAACAACAGCATAAAAAAACAACTATGTTCCTATATTCATTATAAAAGCATACATGGTGTACGTACATTGAAAACATATTTGCAACAAAACCAGTGGAGTGTTTCGTAACATGATCAATTTCAGCCGTAAGCGCTAGAAATTTTTTAAGCGGATGGATGTTTCCCGCCCCCATTAATACAATCATACCACCGAATTTTAAATATGGAGACTTATAAACTGCTTATAATGTTAGAGAGCTAGTGGATACACCTAAATTGGGTACGAGGTACACATTTGGAGCAATATTAAATCGTATGACATCTGCATGTTGTCTATGGTCTTGTGATAATCACAGATATAAATTTACATTGAACTTGCACGTTTTAATACGTAAATACATAATTAAAGATTTGTAAGAAAAAATATTCAATAATTTCGGTGAGCGGAATGTCAATAACAAAAATAATTTAGAAGAGTTGCGAGATATCTCTTGTTAAATTGTGAAATTGCTAAGTTAGCCTTGCAATTATCGAAGATCCCAACATGAATATAATTAAAATATCTCTTCAATTTGACCACATTTTGGCCAGCGAGCGCTCGAGTGTATTTACAAATTTGCCAAAATGTGGCCAAAAACGCTCCAGTGGCTGAGAAGTTTTCTACATAAGGAAATAGGCGTTTTTAATATAACCATTATTTCTTTTGTATCATTGAAATGAAACATATGATAAATATACTGGAATACTCCATCTAACTACCATCATTATAAGCGGAAAATGTTGGGTTTGCAATGAAGGTAAGGAAGGAAGGTAAAACCAGACACATTTGTAAATTCAGTCACAAACCGCTCAATATGTATTGGAAGAAGTTAAAAAAATAACAAAAATCATCTTCAAAATTCTTGTGTCGAAAATACGAAAAACATTGAAAAAACAGACAAAAAAGTTCACCACGTGTTTTAAAAAATATTTGAAGAAAACTAGTTAGATGTACATTTCAAAATCGGTCGTGTTAAAATTATTTCCTACTTGCTTTCATGATAGTTGCTGGAATACATTTCGACCCTTTTGTAAAATAACTTGGTCCACTTAAGTGTACATGTATGAATCAATTAGCATCGCCTGAGGAAAACCACTAAACACCGACTGTTATCGGGTTGTAAAAATAGTTCATTCACAAGTCACGATGAGTTGCATAACTCAAACGGCGGTCATAGACACGGGGTCGAAATATGCGAAGATTTAATAATGCTTCTACAATTTTCGTAAATTCACTTTATGGCGTCATTTTACCGTTCGGTTAAAATCCACGAGCCACGCCACAGACGAGAGATGAAAACAATCACGTTGTAAACCACCACTCATTTAATCAAAATTATCTGCATGTTTCAAAACCAATGTCGTCGGGATAAAATTAAAATTAATAAAAATAACAAAAAAACAAACAAGTAGGTATAGACAAATAAGAACCTGTGGCATTTTTTTTTATAAAGAATGGTGATTAATTACAGGTATCATAAAAAAACAATAATAAAAAATAAAATATTAAAAATTACTTAAGAATATGTAATAATTGCTTTCATATACAATTGTAATGTTCTTTAATGTGGCCTTACTAGCCCACAAATAATAAGATGTACAACGTAAGTTCTTTTCGTCTTTTATTGTGATGTTACAATGGATTGAAAAGTACTGTATTATTGTCTAGGTAGCGAGTGATTACTCAGGTTGCTAGAATGGTTCTGCCGAGCTCCCATGGACGAGACCGCTGTCCGATTCGTGAGACGTTCGTCAAAGTTCGGCGGACCCGAACGTTTCCGAATTATCCACTACACGGATAATCACATATATCACAACAATTTTTTTTTTTATAAATGAACAAAACATAATCAATTTGTCTAAATAATAAAAATAAGTGGTGGCTTAAAATAAGAAATATTAGGTTATTAATAATATTTAATTTACTATTAACACTTTTTGTAACTTTTAAAATTAAAAGTTATCTAATTATAAACCTAATTTCTAAGTTATTAATTATTTGTATTTGTGTCTAATTTTTTTTATCCTTTATTTACATCAAAAGAATTATTTTATTTTTCTTTACTTGCTTGTGTTTTGTTATTTCTGTTAATCTTTATTTTGTCCTGACCAAGAAACCATTTTTTTATTTATTTATTTTTTTATTATTTTTTTTTTTTAAATGTGTACACAAGTATTTAACCATTAATTAATGCTTTTACAACCGATGTTTCTCTTTTTTTTACACTTCGTAAGTTGAGTTAACAGCTCATGGTTATTTAAAAAAAAAAAATATACATATTTTTTTATTTATTGAAAGAATAAATAATATATTTAATCAACAAACAAGTTTTGCTAAGCCAATTGAATTGGCTTGTCAACATAAGTTTTGAAACATGTAAATAATTTTGATTAAATAAATGGTGTTTTACCAAGTGATTTGTTTAAATTTAATTTATTAATGCATTCAAGTAAGAATATTTTCATTTGAAATTGCTTCAGCCTTTGGTGCATATCAAAAATGATTTTTGCGGTGGAAAATTATTGCCAGATTAGATTAAAAAACGATTAGAATTTCGCATTTTAACAACACGCAATTTCCGTACGACCAACATTAAGGAACTCCAGTGAAAAATATTAGGCTTTAAGAAAATTGTTCATTTAGAACAATAAAGGCTGATTAAGAATACATAAGTTTTATTTAATAATATTAAATGCAGAGTTTTTAAAAAAATATTAAAAAGCCCATTTTTAATCGGGTCGAGAAACACGCCGACAAGTTGGCAATATTGAAATGTTTAGTAGTGCCGTCACTGTTCGTCGTGTCGTGACGTCACCGTAAAGACATTGTATGGGAATCTAGGTATGACACAAGCCATCGTATTTATTTTTCGTTTATTTATTTGCAATTTGGGAGGCGGGAATGGGTACCGCCGCCCGGGGAACCTTAATTGGATAACCAACACCTCTGCCACAGGTCATCCCAAGTGGTTCGCTACGTTTGGTGATTTAGCAGGGCTGCCCGGGTTCATGGGGTGAGGTTTGTCTAGGTCTTGGAGGCGGATGACTAGGACACACTGAACCCCGGATTCCTACCCACCCCTTAAACCCTTTTCCTTCCCAGAACTCTCCTCTCCTTCCTTTCCTTAAAAAACCCTCCACACAGCATCCCCAAAGATGACACAGGCCCTGAGTGAAATTATTTTCCTCAGGGCCTCCTCTATGGAGCTCATGTTAAAAAAAAAAAAATAGTGTTTATAGAGATTTAGTTATTGTGTTTATTGAAATATTATTTATACCTATTATTAAAATATTCATAAACTACTACACAAAAAAAAGTAATGCTATTTCTAGGGAGAATACTTCGAACAACGAAATTAAAAATGGCGGCAGTTGATCAGCTGATAGCCCGATCCCATAGAAACTTTTCAGGAGTGATGACGTCACACGATTCACCATACATACGGTGGTTTTCGGGGGATCTTGAAAAATTAAACCTTTGACAATTATTTTAACTATTAAAACTAACTCTAAAAATAAAAATAAAAATGCAGTTATGTAAGTCTAAATCTATATTCATTAGATGGTGTAATAACCATAATTGAACAGTTGGGTTTATGAAATTTGTTACCAATCAATCTAATCATGATTTTTATGTCTTTATTTGTTTTTTTTTTGTCATTGGCCTAGAAAATATTTTGAATAATATTTTTTGGTTTGTACCCGTACAATTAGGATAGTAATTGTAATTTCTCGTACTTTCATAATATTATATTCATTTTGTAAGAATGTAGTTGTTTCGACAAAATGTCTACAAGCAAAGCGAGATATGTCTACAAGCAAAGCGAGATATGCTATATCCGCCATAAGACTTGGGGATTTGTTTCACAGAATTGATGAGTTTTCATAGTTAATTTTCAAGTTTGGTTACTATGTATATCAGGTACGGAATTACAGCTTGGGGACTTTCCTGTAAGACAAATGTTAATCATGTTCAATCAGTTCAAAATTCATTAGTTAAATTATTAGCTCGTAAAAGTTTATACGAACAAAGGCACAATGTTCCGTACTTTTATCAGAATCTCAAAATTCTCTCAGTAAGAGCAATTCTGTGGCATAAAATTATTTTTCAGCATATGAATAGCCCTATTTACATAAATAGACTGGACCACACTTACAATACTCGATTTACGTTAAATGAAGGACTAATCGTACCTAAGCACTTAAACAAATATGGACAAAGAACGCTGGACTACATGATACCTACTTGCTTAAATATGTTACCTGCTAAAATTAAAAAATGTACAAATAATGTAAAAACAAATATTATATTGAAAAATTGGCTTGCCGAAAGAAATAGTTTGTATTAAAATTATTTGTAGTACCTAACACAAAAAAATGTCTAACTGCATAATAAGTTTTATTTTTTAAACTTCAAAGTAAAAGCACCCATTGACAAACTACTTAAAAGTAGTTTATTGGGACATTTCTTTTTTCTGTAATATTTTATTTTATTTGATTTCCTGTAATATTGTATAACTTTTCCTTTCAAATAAAAAAAAAAGAAAATTAAGAGCCATTAACCAGCGGCCGAGAATTTAAATTTCACCGAACGATGATCTTGCGATCGTACCCTTGCAACTGTACAGGGCGGTTCCGATGACAAAGATTAATTATTCTCCATACCAGCATTTTAACATAATAACTCAATAACGATTTTATTTCTTTCAAAATTTGCTTTGATGAATACCTACGTTCAAAAATGCTCGAACTCGTGATGATAAACTAAAATTAAAATTCTGAAAAGCAGCTTTCCCAAACAATTTTTTTGATATATTTTACTGCATGATTATATGATTTCAAATGTATGTTTTACAATACAAAATTTTGTTTGAAAATTTAACGAATCTGCCAACGGCCTTTGGTAAAACCTAATTGTACTAAAAATAGACATAATTTCTCAAAATTTAAAACATAGTTTTACTAGATAAAAGAACAGCCTTTCGAAATCAATTTATAATTTTTGTGTAAAAGAGTCAATACGTCTAAAATTTGATTTAAAAATGACTTATTTCCAGTTTTGTCTGGTTATTCCCTCTTAATAAATCTTCTTATGTATACATTCTTATATCTTCTTAAAGTGCATTAACTTCGGGAGGTGATTCTACATGATAGTGTAGGTAAAAAAGAAAAATAACTTTTTTCTAAATTCCAACTTTTAGGCGTAGTTTTGTGGTAAAAACGTAAAATTTGACCGGCGCGCGTGCGCGGCCAGCTTTATTATTTTCCGCTGTTACGATACGGGCCAGTCACCACCATTTATTGTTGCCACGATAGTGCCCGGCAGGCTCCCGGCAAGTAACATCGTACCTCACACTAAGGATTCTTAGTAGGTAGATCTTTTTGTATGGGAAAAAAAAAGTTGGAATTTCGAAAAAAGTTATTTATATTTTTTACTCCTACCATCGTGTAGAATCACCTCCCGAAGTTAATGCACTTTACCCCCGGACACCCTGTATATTTGTATCTATATGTGAATCGAGGGAGTACTACAGACGTTAGCGTATTAATACTGTTCGATTTATGGCATGAAAAAGTTGATTTATGAAAACTTTATAAACAAACGTATTTCAGGACGACATATTTTTCAACAATTTTTTCTGGAAACTCTTACAAATCGACGAATTTTTTCATTGGCCATCGCCACAACATAATTAACATTTAAATTCAAATTTTAAATTCAATGATTGTGAAATTTTCCCAAATATGTCGTCTTTTTAATTCAAGATGAGACCAACACAACGAAACCGGTTTAGCAGGTGTGCCCCTACCTTGAAACTAGTCATAATCTTGACATTAAGACTAAATAATACACGAAGTTGAATTTTCGTCGATTTTGTCTAGAATTCCGAGAAGGAAATACGACATAAAGATTTACATTTTTTGTACTCATTATAAGACATGCCTAACGAGAGACGACATCATTATCCTCACAAAGATGAGATATTTTAAGAACAGTATAAAATAAAAATTTTGGTAAAGAATTCATTCGTTTAAATTTATTACACGGTGTCCGAAAACCGGTGGTAAAAGCGGGAAACTGGTAAATTTGGAGAAACAATTTTCTTGAATGAATAAATGCACATCTTGAAGGTGGAAATTAAATCCGACATCCGATCGAGCTAAAACTCGGCAGATAGACTCGTTGTTGATGATAATGCTTCAATTAGCAATTACATTTTGGCCAACACTTGCAAATAAAAGCGACCGCAAGCTGGCCAAAATGTAGCCAAATTGAAGAGATATTTTAAAAGATTTATTGAATTTAATTTCAAAAGTTTCCGCGCTTTAAAATCTTCGAATCATCACAAAGCTAACTAAGTAGTTTCACATTTTATCAAGAGATGTCTCTCAACTTTTCTAAAATATATATGTATTTTTTATTCCAGTAGAAAAGAAAATTACATTTTCACTCATTTAACTAGAAATAATTAAACACATTAAATTAAACTAAATATAAAAATACATCGCTATTCAATGCCATTACTTTGTTTATCAAGAATAAACATTAATAATTTTATTTTATTAACCCAGCTTTTTTTCATTTTTAATGTGTTTGGGATGCAATTATATAAGTTGCCCCCATCGTAACCAATGGTTAACGTGGATGGTTTTTAAATGTATGTTATCGTGTAAAGTGTTTGTGTACTTGGGACGTTTTAAAACCCTTCGAATAATAAGAAAATAATTTTCTGTCAACTTTTGCCTGTCAAAGTTCCTGGTTCTTCCCATGCATTTTAAATGTTCCTATTTATTAGTTTTTTAACGCTTTTGCAAAAATAAAAATTGTTCTAAAATTAAGATAAAATAATCTTTCCGATATGTTTATTAGAAATCAACATTTTTGTTTATAAATATTAAAATTTTAATATTGGAAATGTAATTTGGCTAAAAAATGCATACCTGCGAATATTTGAATTAAAGTAATTAAAATAGAATAAACTTCAAATTTTAAATTCAGATTCCTTTTCTAAACAAAATTTGTAATAAAACTGTCACCTTACTTTTTATCACTTTCATACAATTTTATTTTAAAATTAAATGTGGGTTACGTCACAAATAGGCGCAAAATCAAACCGTCACTTTTGATCAGGTTTGTAAAATATCTGAACAACCTAGCTCATATAATTCTAAAACAATGAGGAGCATTATTTCTTTCCGTTTCTAACATAAAAGAAATCACAAATATTCGCATTACAGAAAGAGAGATATCTAACTTTTAATAATGCACGGTCGCTCTGGGACAATCTGGGTCTCCTGTGATTAAACGGGTTAATGAATTCTGTGTTTGTATGTACGACATATTGTTAGGGAACGTACCCACACTACGTCACCTGTTCAGGGGGCGGTCTTAAAAATACCACGCTTGGTACAAATGAGCGGCGGGGGCCTAGGTTTTTGGTCACCGGGGGGAGGGGGGGGGGGGGTTAAAAATTGCAAAAAGATGGTCACGTAGTATGGGTACGTTCCCTTACTGACGTTTTCGCGAATTGAAATTATTAAATACTTTTTATTTTAACTTTATGAGTAAAGCCTCAAATTGTAATATTTAAATAAATGAAGACAATATAAGCGAAACTCAATCGAAAATCTGGAAACAGAAAAATCAGAAAAACATATTGACACCTCTGGGACTCGAACCCATTAAGAGGTCCTGGGTTCGAGTCCCAGAGGTGTCAATATATTTTTATGATTTTTCTGTTTCCAGATTTTCGATTGAGTTTCGCTTACATTGTCTTCATTTATTTAAATAAATACTTTTTCTTACAAATTATTATGTCTTTACAGTAATACATATTCGAAACTAAATTTATACCTGTGATTGTCAGCCAGCCATAGACAACATAGCGATGTCATAATATTTAGTACCTATTGCTCCAAATAGATACCACATAAGGCAATTTTAAAGTTAATCATTCGGAAAAATCACGAATATAAATTTAACGATTTTTTAATAATGTTTTTTGTGAATCCTGAGAATATCGGATAAACGGTCAAATATGAGTTAGTTAGAATGTATTTTGGTGTATTTTTAAAATAAAATCATCAATTCCTTAGCAATCTAGCGATCCAACTTGCCGTATAGATAGGTACCAAAAACGTTAATTAAATAAATTATTATGAAAATATATTTCCAGACCTCTCTAAAAGAAAAACATATATAAAAACTGTGATACAAACAAACCCGACACTATTATCGAAGTGCTTTGTGATATTTTGACAAAAGTGTTCTAAAATAATTGAAAGAGTTTTCTAAGATTTCTTCAGTTTAAGAAAGTGCAGCAAGTGTTGTAATGATGAAGATGAAGGACGTAGACATAACGCCGGAGAACGAGGAAGAAAAGAGAGAGAAGTACCGTCGAATGTTCAGCTGGTCCAGCAGCATAGAGTAAGTACCTTTATTTATTGTTTATTAATATTTTAAACGACAGTTTCTCAACTTTATTAAAACACATCATTTTTAATTTCCCGTCACTGAAATAGTTGTTTCTCATTGACAGCCCCGGATTTAGGGTGGGGGGGAGGGCAAGCCTGCCCCTGGCGGCAGTTTTAAGGGGCGTAATTTATATGATTGATTGAAAAACAAAACCTGATTCACAAAGCGCCTGGCATCGAGCGCACGTTGTTATTTCGATTAGGTATTCATTTGATTTTAAAATGCAGAGTTGGTTTTTGAACACATCCTAAGTTGATTTATAGACGTAACGTAAGTCCATTTTGAACGCGTGCATACTGTACGTGATATCTCTGCCAGGGGAATCCCCGTCGCATCTAGAACTAGGAGCTACACGAGCTGAGCGGAATAAAACGTTAAACTTTAAGAACCTACATTGCAATAAAATACTTTTTTCTTTTAACGCAAGGCTCATTAATGTGGTGACCCTATTTTGTTGTTAATTAATGTGGTGACCCTTTTCATCTAATTAATGTGGTGACCCTATTTTGTTGTTAATTAATGTGGTGACCCTTTTCATCTAATTAATGTGGTGACCCTATTTTGTTGTTAATTAATGTGGTGACCCTTTTCATCTAATTAATGTGGTGACCCTATTTTGTGGTTAATTAATGTGGTGACCCTTTTCATCTAATTAATGTGGTGACCCTACAGTTGAGCCATCGATAATTTATTTAATACATGAATTATTGAAAGTACATATAGTTTTTTTGTGATATTTCACCCTCCATGCTAGGGATGACCCTGTGTTATGGCGGGTGAAGTTTACAGTTTGTGGATATACATTCATTAGTATAGGTTGAAGTTTTTCACTAATTGATATTATGCACACAAATTCTTCTACAGTAAGAGAGTTTATATAGTTATATTGGATTACAAGAATAAGGTGAAGAAGTTAAAGAATATTTGAAAAGATAAGTTATTATTAGTATATTAAGGAATTATTGATATATATAGTTCACAGTAATCAGTCTTATACATATAATGCTGCTTAGATAGTAAATAAAGATATATTATGTTTTGCCTGCTCTTAATACTATGCACACAGATCTAATAAGAAATATAAATAAATATATAATAAGAAAATGATATACTTATAGTTAGATTGGGTTACAAGAAGATGGAGAATTATTAGAAAATTAAAAATTTGAGGAGTTGTTCACACTAATTAATCTTGTACATACAATGCCGCTAATTTAGAAAATAGAGATATATTATGTTTTGTCTGAAAGGTGATTAAATTGATAGAGTGTAAAGTGAATGGGTGTTAAAATTATAATGTATTCCATGTGTAAGGATCCATATCTTTATTTGTTTTTTAAAGGAATGGGGTTGACTCAACGTTTTTAGGTTTTCAGGGATAAGGTTAAAGATTTTAGGAGCTAGGAAGAAAAATTGTCTTTGAGCTGACGTGGTGTGTAGTGTAGGTACATTGTAGTGTCTGTTGGTTATTGTTCTGGTGGTGTAGTTGTGTTGTAAGAGAGTTTTGTTTTTGTATTTGAACAGGAAATGTATTAGCATAAATTTTAGATGGAGTTGCCGTATGTCTAAGACGTTATATTCGATGAGGAGTCGTTTAGAGGGGTATCTTGTCTCCCCAATTGCCTCCCCAAAATGAAATTTACTATAAAATTATAATTTTTTGTCCATTATTTACCAATTTCAAACGTTGAATCGACTTTAAAAATACCCTCAATAATAATTTGGTATGAATATCAATCGAATTTGTACATTGTGTCAATTTTTTTATCATATTATCGGCTGGTATAAGCCGCAGATTTTTCCTTGATGTATTTAAATGAAAATATATTTTATACTCTTGTTATTCGGCGGTACACCCTCTCTGCACACCCCTTCGGGATCACTTATTATATTTTGTGTAATTAGGTATATCCAGTGGCGTAGCGTGGGTTTCGGCCGCCCGGGGCGCAGTAAAATTTGATATTTTTTAATGAATTAAAAAAAAGAGTTGGATTCGTAAACGAAAGGATCGTAGAACATGTTCAAATAATGATTTGAAATGGTTTAAATTTTTCCAAAATAATGTTATTATTTATTGTGAAAATTTGCCGCCCCCCTTAAAAGTGCCGCCCGGGGCGGGCCGCCCCCCCCCGCCCCCCCCCACGCTACGCCACTGGGTATATCGTATTTTCTCTAAACCGACCGCACATTGTACATAAATACCAATAAAGAACCATTAACGCTGTTTCTGAATATATAAGTTTTATTTAATAATATTAAACGCACAGTTTTTAAAAAAAACATTAAAAAGTCCATTTTTATTCGGGTCGTAAAAATACGCCGTCAAGGTGACGTCACTGTTCGACGTGTCGTGACGTCACCGTAAAGTCATTGTATGGAAATGTATGATATGATACAAGCCATCGTATTAATTTATTCGTTTATTTACATACTGTTTATAGAGATTTATTTGTTGTGATATTAAGGCCTAAATAATGTTTCAAAAATAAAGGTATCTCTTATTAGTTTATTGAAAATATTCAAAAACTACTCTACAAAAAAAATAGTAATGCTATTTCCAGGGAGAATACTTCGAACAACGGAATTCAAAATGGCGGCAGTAGATCAGCTGATAGCCCGATCCTATACTAATTTTTCAGGAATGATGACGTCACACGATTCACCATACATACGGTGGTTTTCGAGGGGTCTTAAAAAATTAAAACTTTAACAATTATTTTAACTATTAAAACTAACTCTAAAAATAAAAATGCAGTTATTTAATTTAGAAGGCATTATTCATTAAAAAAGGTGGTAGAGACAAAAAGTTATGTTGTATATTGTAAGAAAAATCCTATAATCCGGTAAGTTCGTAATTGCTATTTGCACTGCACCTGTTAATTTAAACTGGAATATTATTTGAAGTTGTGATGACGCTCAAATTGCTTACTTACAGGTAATGCTTATTTAAACGTCTTCACCTTCCATCGACATTTTGACCATTGACCACCTTGCCCTGTACTTTGTCTTTTAGTCTTTACGTAGTAGATACATACCTATGTGAAGATGTTCAATGTGACTGAAGATGTTACATTATACAGACATGGGTTCATGTAATTCAAAAGAAACATACCACTCTGCATTTGCTTTTCTCATGTTTTGAGAATTCCATAGACATCCAAATGGATAGACAAGAAGATACAGATGAGGGGTAAAACCGAACTATGGAGGGCGAAGAGGGGAAATATGTGATTCGTTAAAAAATCAATCTGACAGTATATAGGCATCTCGCATTATAATAACACCATTTAATTCTTAAAAGCAAAATCTGCTTTTGAATGAATAGACCTTTTTACATGGGAGCGCGAATTGCCCGCCACGTTATTAACATATTTGCGTAATCCAAATGCGGCAAAGGAAGGTTCGCCTTTTTTCACAGAGGAATATTTTGTTGTCGTATTTAGTTAAGACACTTTTACAAATGTTTCATAATTTACTTACCAGCGACGAGCTCACTGGAGAAACGCCCACATTCGCTACGTCCACATATGTTAGTGTAGTACAAGCTCAAGCACAAGCTCTCACTTTTGTTCGCAAAATGTACGATGTGACCTCGGCGCTGGTCAGGACAAGAATGATGACGTAACATTTTTTAGATTCAAGCGAGGCTCTCGTAAGACGAGCCGGCTCCATGGAACCGTTATGGGGAGGGGGAAATAATACGCTTTTATCACTTAGGGCAGGTCCAGATATATTCATATGTCCATGGAGAAATCTCTGTTTCAAGGTTATTTGACAAATTTTTAAAGTATTTTTCATAAAACAAACAACTGCAATACACACTCGGGTGGTGTTTTCTTTAATCGGAATAAAATGGATTTATTATTTGTAATAATTGCAAAGAAACAAATTTCATAATAACGGTGGAATTAGATAAATATTGCAGATGTAGTCTTTTTACACCGAGTGACTTTTTACAGTGCGTAGAAAAAAACCCAGCATTCTCAATGCGGCGCTATATAAGCCATCTCGATATGTGCATTGTGCATGAAATGTCGCCTATTATGAAACATGATTCCAAGATTCTTCATGGTGAAGACACGTTTTAAACTTCAGGCGACCATTGGGAGGCGTCTACTAATATCTACAGGAATTCCAAAAACTGAACAAATCGGACTAGGTAATATCTTTGAGAACCAAAGTGAGGACGAATATCTACAGCGCAAACTGCTGACTAATATAAATGAGAATCAAAGTGAGGACAAATATCTACAGCTCAAACTGCTGACTAACATGGGCGTAGCCAGGGGGGGGGTTTTGGGGGTTCAACCCCCCCCCCCCCCCGAAAAGTTAAGATATCAACACCAATAATATTAAAATAAGGAGAGTTAAGATAATGTTATTTTTAACACTAAACATCTCAAAATGACATTAAGTATCTAAAAAGATAAATGGGGACCTGAAAGAAAAAAAAATTAACTTGAAGGTTCCATTTTTCGGTGATTGCGGTTGATTTTTATTTTGCAAAGTGATTTTTATTTGGAATTCCGTTTCTAATCAGTGGTAAGTGTATACGTACTTTGAAATTATTATTTCACTTAGCAAAAAGTGTTTAATAAACATAATAACAGGATTAGTGATACAGTCAGGTAAATACGTACTTGCATAAATGTGATTATTTGACTAATTTGACTGCTTAAAATGTTAAAACATGTGCAACTAACGTTTATTATGTATTTTGTTTTGAAAAGTTTTATTTTCTATAAACATTAAATATTTTATAAAAAAAAAAAAAATAAGTAACCAATGTACATAGAAATTAAAAGTTTTCAACACAAATACAAAGTCCGACAATACCCCCCCCCCCCCCCCGACACGAGTTTTGATTTTTATTTTCTTGAGCCCCCTCCGAAACTAAAACCTGGCTACGCCCGTGCTGACTAATATCTATGAGAAGTGTGGACGAATATTTACAGCACTGGCAGAGGTTGGATTAGGTTAGGTTAGGTTAGGTTAGGTTGGGTTAGGTTAGGTTAGGTTAGTTATTATGTAATTGAAGTAATTTATGCTTTTCCTTACAACCTCTTGCTCAACTGCCCTCTGTAGATATTAGTCCAACCTACGCCCCATAGATATTGGTCACCCCTGGGACCGTCATATAGATATTCGTCCGACCTTAGCTCTGTAGATATTAGTCCTCACTCTGAAGTTCATAGATATTAGTCCAACATATGAGCTGTAGATATTCGTCCCACATACAGGCTGTAGATAGATGACAAGCCCTAGTGAATGATAGAATTGTACATTAAGGTGTCGAGGTACATTATGGACAATCGATAATAGCCGATAATACGATATTGAGCAAATCCGTCATCTATGTTCAGTTACCAATAATTGCGAGCACGGTGTACAAAATTATTATAACATATTCCGACCGACTATTGATTCATTTTAGCACGGCCTTCATAGTGTCAGATAAGTTTCGGTAAACTTTTTAACATTTTTTTATGTGGATACTTCACAAGAGTCCCAGCTCCACCCGTCTGGAGCCAGTGAGACTATGGCATTCCCAATTGGGGTATGTAGTGAGGCTGAAGGTAGTAGGGGGGGAGGAAGGAGATGGGGTGGAGGAAGGTGGGGAAGTACCTGGCTATTTAGATCTGGCCAAAATAAAGCCATTCAAGCAACGTTTCAATTCTGAATGGTGGTCTCACATCAGAGAGCACCTTTCGCTTTGGAACACGCCGCAAATATACTATATATTATTTTTAATTAATTAACTGTGAAGTAATACAAATTTATCGCAATAATTTGTATTATTATATAAGCCGCAAATATACTATATATTTGACGGCCGGCGTAGTCCAGCGGTAAGGCTCCTTACTCGCACTCCGAAGGTCGCGGGATCGAATCGAATTAATCGAATAATTAATTTTATTTGAAAAAAATTTGTGTTAGTTCACAATTTATTCATTTAAAATCATATATAGTATGTTTGCGGCACGTTCCAGAGTGGAAGATACTCTCAGTATCGCCCTGGTGTAAGACCACCATTCAGAATTGAAACGTTGCTTGAAGTGGCTTTAGCCGTGTTTGGTGACCAGATCTGAATAGCCAGGTACTTCCCCACCTTTATATTCCCTGTCTCCTTCCCCTCCACACTACCTTCAGTCTCACAACATACCCCAATTGGGGATGCCATAGTCCCACTGGCTCCAGACGGGAGCAGTTGGGACTCTTGTGCGGGATTCATGTAAAAAAATATATATTATCTTAAATTAATTAATTGTGAAATAACACAAATTTATCAAATAAAATTTATTATTCGATTAATTGGATTCGATCCCACGACCTTCGGATTGCGAGTCGAGAACCTTAGCACTCGACCTCGGCCGTGAGGCCGTGAAATACAATATACAAATATTAACTATCAAACATTTTTTTTAATTTTGTCGTTCGTTATGCAAAATTACTTGCTTATTTAACGAACTTATATTGAAATAAAGAAGCTCTTAGAAATGAAAGAAGTCGTATACGCGATCCATGGACTTTAATAATGCATCTAAAGCTCGATGACATTGAGCGAGTTTACAATCTACAATCTGGGAAATTCAACATCTGTTAGTAAACTCGCTCAGTGTAATCGTATTACTTGCTAACTAGCAGATTGTAGACTATCTACGAAAAAAGTTGAAAGGTCGTCAACTGTATTTGCTACTCGCTAACTCGTGATTGGTTTGTTTATGTTTTCAATATGGCAGCCAATAAACAGCTGATTTCGGCTGTCAAACATCTGACAGAATTAGTTCAGGCAAGCGTCGTTAGGTAGTTCGCTACTGAGCGAGTGGACAGTTTTGTGTGTCATCATGACAATCTCACTCGCCGACTGAACTCGCTGTCAACGGTGAAACCGTGCTCGAGAGATCTATGTAAAATCATCGAAAGTTACGCCTATTGATCCGATATTGTAAAGTTATCGATTTCTTGACTTCTGTAACCAGTGATTCCAGTCATTATTTGGAGTAAAAAACGTAACTGAAATTTTGGTCTCCGGTGAATTTTTTGACATTTTTTAAATTTTTTTTTTTTAAATAAAAAAAAGTCTTTGGCATGTCACTGGTCACTCTGCCTAGTAGCCGCTCAACCTCAACCCCGCCCCCAACTGTCCAACGCCTACTATTTTTTTTATGTTTTTGTAAAAAAATCGAGTGCATTTTACACGCGGTAGAAGCGAAACTTTACTAAAACAATCTCAACCAATACTTGAAAAGTGAGGTCATAATCAAAGCGACCAATGAGCGTTATTATCCGTTTCATATCTCAACCAATAGGAGCCTGTAAAAGTGACATCATATTCAAAGCGGCCAATGAGCGCAGTTGATGCGTCGTAGGTGCAGTAATCGTAATTTCCGTTTCATCCGAAATCCAAATCACAGCGGGGCTGTAGAAATTTCACTAAAAAAAACGTCAATTTTTTTTACTCCAAATAATGTCAGAAATCACTGGTTAAAGTAAGTCAAGTATGTCCCTTAACACCTTGTATAAATGTCAATAATTTTAAGGTCGTTGACTTTGTTAAAAGGTACTTAGGTACTGGCCAAGCCCGTTCAACAATTTAAAAAATATATTTATGAAACCGATTAAAAACGTTATGAATATCAACTTTGTGTCTGATGAATTGAAACATGTTTTGTTGCAATAACACGATTGTTTTAGCCTTGCAGTTAATAATAATCCACTCTAAATGGTTTCAAGATCATATAAAGAGATGTCTGATACGTGTAAAAATAAATCAGTTAATTACATAATAACAGTAATAAAGTAGTGCAAATTTCAAATTATTAATATTTCTTACATTTTTTCAAGTTTTTTTGTTTTCTTTCGTTAATTTTTTTACATTATTTATTGGATAACCTACACCTCTGCCATAGGTCACCCCAAGTGGTTCGCTACGTTTGGTGATTTAGCAGGGGTGCCAGGGTTCATGGGGTGAGGTTTGTCTAGGTCTTGGAGGCGGATGACCAGGACATACTGAACCACAGATTCCTACCCACCCCTTAAACCCTTTCCTTCCTTTCCTTTAAAAAACTCTCCACACAGCATCCCCAAAGATGACATAGGCCCTGAGGGAAATTAGTTTCCTTAGTGCCTCCTGTATGGAGCTCATGTAAAAAAAAAATAGCTCCACGCAGGGGGCCCCCTAAATAATTCCCCTCAGGGAATTCCCGACAGGGTCTAGTTGTCTACATCATCTTTGGGGGTGCTGTATGGAAGTTATTTTTAAGAAAGGAAGTAGAGGAAGTTCTGGGAAGGAAAAAGATGTGAGGGGTGGGATGGAATCTGGGGTTCAGTGTGTCCAGGAGGTACGGACGTATGAATCTATTTATCCCACTGCGGTGCAAGACTATTTTCGGCGAGAGTCCTGCTGGAGAGTTTAAAAGATCTTCCTTAACCAGTCTCTCCCGAACCGGCCTGCCACGCAGTTGATGAGCAGACGCGTCCGCCGCCAAGATCCAGACAAACTTCACCCCATGAACACCTCAAAAGTCACAGAACTTATAGTCGCTTGGGGTGACCTATGGCAAAGGTGTTGGTTTTCCAATAAATGGTTCCCAGGGCGGCGGCACCCAGATCCGCCGTGTTGTTCTCCCCGCTCCTTTAGCCAACGTTTCGACGAGTTTTACAGTGTCCATCATTATCTACCATGAAAGAACACACTGAGCAAAAAATCAATGGAAGTATTTTTCCCACCATGTTAGGTGAAACGCAGGTCGGAGACCGGTCAATGCAGTTGATTATTTTACTGAGTATATTTCACCCGAAGTAGAGTTAAATTGACTTTACTTCAAACAAAAAGACTCGCCACTATTTACTAATATCCAGTAGCGGATTTAGGGGGGGGGGGGGGGCACGGGGGCACGTGCCCCCCCAGACGGTATTTTTGTGTACTGTGGAGATTCCATCACAGTACATAGAAGCTAAAACTGTCTTTATTAAACATTAATTTAATTTTTCGATTGTTTTGACACGTTCATAAACCTACCTATAGATTCATACTTGAACTTGTAGAAATAAACTTGAAGTATGATACTTCAAGTTTATTTCTAACAGTAATTGTTGATATTTTGCCCGTCCGCCCCTTGTGCCCGCCCAGAAAAAATCCTAACAGTAATTGTTGATTGTTTTGCGCTTCCGTCCCTTGTGCCCCCCCCAGAAAAAAATCCTAACAGCAATTGTTGATTTTTTTATCGTTCGCCCCTTGTGCCCCCCGCAGAAAAAAAAACCTAACAGTAATTGTTGATATTTTTCCCGTCCACCCCTTGTGCCCCTCCTCAGGAAAGAATCCTAACTGTAATTGTTGATTTTTTGCCGGTCCGCCCCTTTTGATTGACATTTGTTTTTAAAACGCCCAGCTGGTTTTTGAACACATCCTAAGTCAGATACGTTTTCAGATTTTCACGGCCAAAAGTATTTTCCTTATTTGTTTTTGGTGTGTTATGCCGTGTTGCGCTACCTCCGTCTTTAGCCAACGTTTCGGACAGCGTTGTAGTGTCCATCATCGGGGCAGATCCGGCAGATGTGTGATTTTTCGAATCTGCCCTGATGATGGACACTGCAACGTTGTCCGAAATGTAGGCTAAAGAAGAAGGTAGTGCAACACGGCATAACACCCCAAAAAACAAATAACGGACATCCTAAGTCGATTTTGAACGCGCGCATAGTGTACGTCATAGGTTCTCAACGTGGGCGATACCGCTCCCTTGTGGTCGTTTGAGGCTTTCAGGGGGGCAGTGGAAGACGCAGAGAAAAAAAGTGGAGGGCGTGGAGATGGTATATGGTGATGATGGTATTTGTATGTATTGTAATCATTTTTATCACGTGTGCGGAAAGATTCCGTTACAGATCTACATAATGTTTTTTTTATAGTATATATGATTTATATGATTTTTCGTGTATTATTGTTAAGAATTGACAATATATCATGAACACAAGTTGGACGGAGGTAGCAACCCGATACTTCAATAGAAAATAATTGCTTTTTTTAACTTCCCCCCCCCCCCCCCCCGAAATCATAAGTGTGCGGCCCGCGGTGATACCTCACATTGTCCTATGTGGCCCTTGACCAAAAAAGTGTGACGACCGCTGGTATAGATAGATCTGTTACTTGCTTGCTTGTGTTGTGTTTATGGTTCGTGTACAATGTATGAGAACTTGTAGTTCTTTATTTTCCAGTTCGAGTTTTATGAAAAATTTTTTCCTATTGACTTGATCCAGTTTTTTAAGCTAGATTGTTCATTTTGTGTTTTAATTATGACCGGAGTAATAAAATGTTCAATTTTTTAGTAGTACTGTGTACTTTGTCCAAAGGTAGTATTTTTTTCGGGTATTAATATTTTATAGAAGTGCACAGTTCTGATTATTTTATTTGTTCGAGTGGAGTGGTTATGTGGTTTATTTGTGTGTGTGTATTAAGGTGGTCAAAAATGTTTTTTTTATTATTTTTCATTTGGCCACCCCGTGAATTTGTTACACGTATTCATAGAAATAACATAGTAAAATTTCAGCGAGATTGCTCAAGTAGAAGGGGGTGCTCAATAGAGTGTTGTTTTTGAATTTTTTGTGTAAAATGCTTAATTTTTACTTTTTATTACAGGCCAGTTTCGTGTGTTAAACTATTAAATAAATATTAAAATAAACTACTGAAGAGTTTTATAGACAAATTTGAACAGTATTTGATACTTATTTAGTAGACTGTGAAGTGAATCAGTGTAGTAAAACGTGATTATCTACTCGAAAAAAATAAGAAAAATTTTCTACTTGAGGTTCGAGATATTGAGTCATTGATGAGGATTGACCAACATCCTAATCTTCGGCAAGTTTTACTCCGTTATCACTACATATTAAATGATTCCAAAAATGTGAAAGATTGCGCGCATGTACTTATTCAAGAACTTATAAAAGTACGGAGTAAATCTAGTATTCCGACCAGACAACAAATCACTGCATTGAAAAACTGATTAAATTTCTTGAGAACTGGCTGCTATTGAATAAAGATAGAGGAAGAAATTCCAAAGCACAAATAAAAGGAGAGTATTTGTTTAAAAAAGAACAAAAACTTTTTGATATTGCCCGTGCAAGCGCTTTGAATTTGATAAAAATTGCGGAAGACAGAGCGTTTCTCATCGATCAAAGATGAGAACGTAAGATGATTATGACCTCAATCGACAAGAAACTTGAAAAGGTCAAAGAAAGTTCTCTAAAACGGAAACAAAGATCTGAAGAATTGAAAGAAATGGCTGCTGAAAGTAATGCTTCATCTTCAGTGGTGTCGAGACAAGAGTTAGAACTTGAGTGCAGCTTCAGTAGCACTTCTAGTAATGCTAGCATATTAGAGGATAAGTCCAAAAATGAGTTTGTAGTGCGTTGAGCTAACTACAAGTGACATATTTATATAGTACGTTATGAGTGCACTTGATCGTAATAAGATTTAAACTAATCAAGAGAGAAGAAAAACAAATTGTTCATTTTGTTAGTTATCATCTACACCAAAGTTTGAATCGAAGCGTCTTTGGCAGCAGATGCACCAGTAAATGACTTAATACTTTGGAATAGCTTAAAATTGTACGAAGCCATTGATTCCGAAATCAGTATAGCAGCTAGGGGTGTCTTAGAGCGTCACTTATGGTATTTGTCAGATGAACTAGTCTCATTTACCTTGTTTTCTGAGAAGCTGTCTGATGCTGAGAAACAGGCCATTGTTCAAAAAATAAATTCTGATGGCGGTAATCGTTCAGTACGAGGTAATTCTGCTAAGCTTGCCTCAGAGGTTACATTAGAAGCTTTTGCAACACAGAGAACGTTGCAAACGCTCTTAGTTCTTGATATCAAGGACTCTTTCTTGTAATTACCTCCTAAGTCTTGGAATAACAATGTTGATTACCTTCAAGGCAAAAGCTGAGTCAAAAAATTTGCGTGTTGTTAATGATACAGCGGAGAGAGGTTTTAAAATATTTGAAGATTACAATACGATACTCACTAAGAATTAGGAAGAAAAGCAATTTTTACTTCACATCGTTGAACAAAACAGAAAAATCGTTTCTACTGAAACATTCGAAATGGAGTTAACAAACATAGTTATGAAAGATTGCGACTAATTTTATGTTAATTATTGCTTTATTACCAAATTTTGTTCAAATTAAAATACGTTTTATACTTATTTGACAAAAATACTTGTAATATTAATAAACCTTAAATTACGTGTTTTACTTAAAATCCAGAACTTTTGTCAGAAACTTCTAATTCGATGAGCACCCCCTTGTATATAAGATAGGGGGCTGAAATTTTTTACACATAATATGAATAATAGGTGTAACAAATAAAATGGGTGGCTACATCTATATTTGAAAAAAATAAATTTACTATACAGGCCTGGACCACCTTAGTGTGTATGTATTAATTCTTCATGTAATCTTGCTACAAGCGTGTACAGGAATGCTCAGTCCTGGTATTGTTGCACGTAAACAGAACATATGCAATTACTGAACATTTCGTGGACAAATATGTAGGATAAGAACTAGCGGGTAGACTAATAAGCTATCTCTGCCATATGTGACCCCTACAACCTAAACCCTACTTCACTGAAACAGTTCGGCTTGCATCTTCCCACCCGCTGTGTTTCGGGCCGAATAGGGAGAGGCCGGTTGAGGGAGACCTTTCATTCTTAACCATACCTCACACACTTTTCCTTCCTAGAACTTCCGTTTCATTCCTTTCCTTAAAGAGACTCTCAGCATCCACGAGGAAGATGTATGCACCGTGAGAAATTATTTTCCTTAGGGCCTCCTTTGCGGAGTTAATTTGTAAAAATCACATAAAAGAAGATTTTGGTAACAAGATATCTCCAGACCCATATTTTTTTCATTAAAATCATTTCATTTCTGTTGCATTTGAAGACATATGTATATTTACTACCAGTTTTAATATTTTTCACAATTTAATGGAAAATTTTAATTTCCATAATGTGTGATGGAAATTACATCATGAGCTAAACTCTTTATTTTAGACAGAAATATGTGTGTATAATTCCGAAAAAAGCTGATCTTCCTGCCATCTTCCTTCCATCCTGTACACATTTTTTTTGGTTTATATTTAAATTTCAACGGGGATAAACTAGGTATTTTTGTTTTTTCCACCGTAGTAGTTAGGTAGAAACGTCGAGAAATATTTTAATCAGGGACAGATTTTCCACTTTAAATTTGTGGTTTTAATTCTGATTTAATCTTTCTCTTTGTTATATAAAAATGTAGTGGTTCTATTATTTATTTTCACGCCCATTGCGACGCCACTGAGAAAATTTCCACAACTAAAATCAAGATCCGTTGTGAAAAAATGGTTTGAGTCTCTGCTAAGATAAAGTACGCATGCATTCCGATAGATGTCTCCGCACGTCGGAAAATTCGAATATATATTTTTACGAACTTGTCAGGTTGGTTTTCCAACAACATTACTCAGGGGGTATTTCACCATCCCATCATAGCTTATCCATATGATAACGTATATTTTTTGATTTACGATTAATTTATGTCGGAATTTACTATTCGGTTCTCGAACCTATAAATGCTGGCTATGTATATGCCTACATAAGTATATATAATGTTGGCCGAATTTTCTAATTATTTTGAGAACTTTATTTTTTATTTTTATTTAATTTTTCGCTCAGCACCGAACGAGTACAGTCGCGTTATTTTGTAAGAAGTAAAACAATAAATATAATTACTTACATTAATAACTCGCCCACCTGGGCGATTCATTAATTAAATATGGAAACCGAAGAAATTTTTAAAAATATTAAAGACTTAGTTAATAAGATCACTTCAGTGAAAGACTCAAAAATAAAATTAACACTGGAACAAAATATTGTATCACTGGAAGAAAAAATTCATCACGAACTAATTAGTCTACAAAAGAAGATCATAGAATTACAAGAAATTAATATTAAAAATAATCATCACTACACACAGAAACTCGAAGAAATCCATCAAAATAACAAAAAATCATACGCGAGTGCACTAAGTAACAATAAAAACTTCTCAGAAACTTCATATAATGCAGAACAGAAATACGCCATTTTAATTACCTCAAAAAACACCTTGAAGGCCGAGGACATAAAAATAAAAATTCAAAAAAATATTAATTTAACAAAAATAAAAGTTGGAGTAAATGGAGTAAAAAAGATCGGAGAACAAAAATTAGTGATTTCTTGCCAAAAAAAAGAAGATGCAGAAAAATTAACCGAAGAGATAAATAAAGTAATTGGAAAAGAAGTATCGGCCGAAGAAATAAAAAAAAGGAAACCGTGCTTAATGTTGAAAAGCCTGCAATGCCAATTGACTGAAGAAGAAATTATAGACGGGATTGTACAACAAAATGAAGGATTAACCCTAGAAGACAAAAAAGACATTAAGCTTATCAAGGAATTAAAAAATAAGTACAATGAAGGAAAAGAAAACGACACCACTAACTACATTATCGAAACAACTGGACAATTAAGGAAAAAACTAATTGATAAAAAAAAAATTAAACATCAAATTCCAAAGAGTGTACGTCAGCGACTGCAGCCCGCTCACACAATGTTACCATTGCCTCAAGTTCGGCCACACAGCTCAAAGATGTCTCGCCAGGACGCAGCCTCCCATTTGCCCTCATTGCACTAAGGAACATATACTATCCAAATGTGAAAACAAAGAACAAACTCCAATCTGCAACAACTGCTGTGTCCAAAACAAAAGGTTTGATATGAACTATTCCACCGATCATAGAGTCGATAGCATAAAATGCCTTTACCGGCAAAAAATGCTTCGAATTGCCAAAGAACGCATTGACTACGAATAAATATTGTAAATTTTCATTTCCTCAAACTCTTATCTATAAATTAACAATGAATGATTTTTTATGTAACGCATTAGAATAAAAAAATATGTATTGAAGAAAACTTATATCACTCTATAAGAGATTTCTATTTTATTTGCACTGAAAAAAGATTTACTCAATTTCATAAAAATATTAAAAGCGTAAAAATTTTTTTTGAAAAATTAATAATATCTTTAAAAGAAATATTTTTTTTCCCGGGCTTGATTGGGTTTATAAAGACCTACTCTACTGGCGAAACTAATTACTCCATTCCAGGGTACCAGGTAACAATAATAAGAATAAACAAAAACTCTGATATTGGAATATCTATTTCCAACCAGTATAATGTTCTCAATATTAATGAAGTAATTAATGATTATGATGTTAATATTTTAAATATAAAATTTAAAGATGTAAATAAATTATCGTATTATATTGCTATTTATCCTACACATAAGTCTACAGTACAACAATTTATAGTAGAATCAAAAAACGTTTTATTGAATTTTAGAAATATAGATAATATTATTATACGAGATATGCATTTAAATATTGTAAATGATTATGCTAGTAATGATAAAGATGTGATCAATCAATATATGATCAATAAAAAACCGGAACATTCTTCAACAATCTCTACACATTATAAAATCCGTATTTGTATTACTAACTCTATGTCACACTCTACTTTGAAAATACTCTATATATTTAAAAGAAATCAATATCACATTAATATTTTTACTAAATGGATGACTTCATAGCTAATGAATTAGAAAATAATTTTAAAATACAAGAATATGAGTGTGTATACACCGATTCATGTAATGACATAATCTCAAAGAATCTCAATAATATTTTCATTTTTCATAGTAATATACGAAGTATGGAACGAAATTGGGATGAATTAATCCTAAAATTAAACAATCTAAATAAAAAACCTGACATCATAATATTATCAGAAACTTTTACTAATGACGAATCACCCACCTATCATTTACCAGAATATAATTATGTTACAACCAAAATAAACATCAATAAAAATAGTGGTCTCGTCATATTCATTCACGATAAATTTAGTATTGTTAAAATAACTGAACATCCTATACATCTAGTAAACTGTATTGAAATACAATTAAAACTCGACAAAACAAACTACCACATAATAGCTGTTTACAGAACACACGGTTCGAATATCTCGTCATTTATAAATGAATTTAAACACATACTGTTAAAATTTAGTAATAAACTTTGCTTTATTGCAGGAGACTTCAATTTAAACATTAATGAAAACGTAGAAAATAATTTCAAAAATGAATATATTAATTGTATGACTGAATTTAACTTCATATCGTGCATTAATAAAAATACGAGAGAGATAAAAAATCACACTCCATCTTGTTTAGACCATATATGGACTAACATAAATATTAAAGATATCGACAAAATCAAATCAATTGTTTGGACAACGAATATAACTGACCACCATGCATGCATTCTTCTCTATGATAACAAAATTAAACATAAAAAATTTAATCTAACAAAGACAAATTCCTACACAAATATGACTATTTTATCCAAAAAACTAAGAAATGAACAATGGAACAACGTGTTAAATAGTTATGATACCGAGACTTGCTCAAAAAACTTTGAAAATATATTGTCTCAACACGTAAAAAATTCAACTACTGAAACTACAGTCCGCATTAAATCTAAACTAAGAATTTTAAAGCCTTGGATAACACAAGGACTTATAATATCAATTAGAAACAAAGAAAAACTTTATAAAACAGCATTGAAAAATCCTCTAAATGAAAAAGCATACACTTTTTACAAAAAATTTAAAAATAAATTAACAAACTGTATCAAAAAAAATAAAGAAGACTATTTCAAAAATAAAATACTTTCTACAGACAATAACAATAAACAAATATGGAAAACAGTCAACTTAGCCATGGATAACACTAAAAAAACACAAAAAATAAAATACATTGAACATGAAAATAAAATAATAGATGCTAATATTCAACCTAAACAATGTGCAAACATATTTAATTCTTTTTTTGCTAATGTAGGAAAAAATCTTGCGAAAAATATCAATAAATCTTTTAACCCGAAAAAACAAACGATTGAAAATGTACAAAATCAAAATAATTTATCAAAATTTGAAACAACCTCAGAAAGTGAAGTTTTAAAAATAATAGAAGGCATGAAAGGAGGTTCGTCTCCCGGATTTGACCTTATTACAGTACATTTTCTAAAATCCATGAAAATTCATTTGGTAAAACCAATTACTCATTTGATAAACTTAAGTTTAACAGAGGGAATATTTCCGACAAACTATAAAAATACAATTATTTCACCTATTTATAAATCTGGAGATCCTCAACAAGTAACTAACTATCGCCCAATTTGTCTAATCTCAAACATTGGAAAGATTTTTGAAAAAATTGTGAAAAACCAATTGGTCGGTTTCCTAGAAAGTAATAAAATTCTTCACAAAAACCAATTTGGTTTTATAAAGTCACTCAGCACACAAGATGCTATTGCTAATGTAACCTCATACATCAATGAATCATTGGATAAAGGTGAAAAATGTGCCGGTATATTTATTGATCTCAGAAAAGCTTTTGATAGTATATCCCATGAGATATTACTAAAAAAACTAAACAATATAGGTATAAAAGACAATGCAATTAAATGGATTTCGAACTACCTAAAAAATCGACCGCAAGTCGTAAAAATAAATCAGATTAATAGCGATAAAGAAATATCAGACTTTGGAATCCCTCAAGGTACAGTAATCGGACCAATCCTTTTCACCATATATGTTAATGACATTTTTTTTCAACCACTACATGGCCAAATTACTTCATACGCCGATGATACGGTACTAATAATTAGCGATAAAACTTGGGAAAAAGTAACATTTAAAGCCACCGAAGACATAAATATTTTAAAGAATTTCTTCGACGTAAATTTACTATCACTAAATGGTGATAAAACATTTGTAATTCCATTTGCAATACACAAAAATGATACCCCTAAAAACATTGATATCATCATCCATGATAATTCCAAAACACATAGTAAAAATTATTGTATCCAAAACTGCACAATATTAAAAACAACAAACACAATCAAATATTTAGGAGTCATTATCGATAAAAATTTGAAATGGAAGGAACAAATTTGTCAAGTTGTAAAAAAAATTAGAAAATTGATTTATATATTTTTAAGAATCAGAAATTTTTTATCTGTAAAAAACTTATATCTAATATATTACGCTTTGGTTCAATCAACTTTACAATATGCTATCATTAGCTGGGGATCCGCATACAAAACTAATCTTTCCCCAATTGAAGTTGTGCAGAGGCTAATAATTAAAATCATATTAAAAAAACCTTCTGACTACCCAACGGATCAATTATTTAAGGAATTCCAAGTACCATCTTTCAAAGATCTATACAATAGAAATGCATTGATTCAAATTATAAAAGAAAAAGAAAAATATCAATTTATAACTGAAAACCGTACTAGACATAAATATATTTTTTCATGCCCAAAATTAAACACTTCCTTTGCACAAAATTATTATACTTATCAAGGAAGACTTATTTTCAACCGATTACCGGATGAAATTAGAAAAATTAATGATAAAATCCAATTAATAAACACTGTAAAAAAATATTTTAAAGATAATCTCAAAAAAAAAAAAAAAAACAGTTTCCGACTAATCTAATCTACTTATAACTCAGTTTCCAAGTGATACTCCATTCTTCAAATAAGTTAAATTTTGTATTGTTTTTAGCAACTAATTACAATAATTCTGGACACATTATCCAAACAGTAAAATTGTTTTGATAGTAGATACATAAATACTTATAATCACATATCACCGAACTTACAACTTATTGTTTTTTACATTCACATTGTAATTTAAGAACTTAAATATAGCATTAAAAAATGTACACTACTCTTCCAGACACAAGCTAACGCTTCCATGGAAGAGTGGTATTAACATATTTGAATATGAACATGTAAGCAAATTAATACATCATCTAAATGTACATTATATTTTATATGCTAAAAAATAATAAATAAAAAAAAAAAAAAAAAAAAAAAAAATATTCGTTTTAGTATGGATAAACTGTCAGGGGGATAATGAAATAACCCCTAAATTTTGTTAGTTTATTATTTAACCCTTTGATTAGTGAGTTATTTTTTGTCATCTACATGGTGGGAGTGAGTTATTTTTCAAGTTTTTCTTAATTTCTTAATCGATTTAAGTACCCTTACCTACACCATGTTTTTTTTTTAATTCACATATAACCCCTTTCGTTGTTAATAATGGTACAAGGAGTTCTTTTCACATCGTCAGGTTATTTGTAATCAGGGAATGTTTATGTTTAAAAAAAGACAATCTCTGTATTTTTGCATCAAGGATTTTAGCGGTAAGGAAACGTAGACACGGTAACCATTGCGTCCTTGCGTGGCTACCTCTTCTCGACGTGAGAAGCCTTTTATTGTTTAAAGCACTATATATGGAAACTGAGCAACCTTCGTCTGCTTCTACGTTATTAATTAAACACCACGCGAGGCTAGCGAGATTTCTTATGTAAATAAATGTTGTTAACACAATAATTAATAGTGTGTTTTTTTATTTACACAACTTTTGATGTTGTAGAAGTGTAGCAATGATAATCAAGGAATATTGAGCTCTGGCGTCAGAAAAATGAAGCAGTTGCTTCCTTCGTGAGTTTTTATGCTAACGCAACTATTTTCAGCTCGACCTTATAGATTTAGATTTAAATAGATTTGAAACGTTGATTGATTTGAATTTTGCCGCATTTAGTGAGCAGATCTGAATAGCGAGAAATTTCCTAAGCTTCCTATACACTCTACACCATATCACTCCCCATTTAGGTACTTCGGTCTTACAACAAACCTGAATCTAGGAACGAATTAATTCCACTGGCTTTGGGCAGTTTCGACTCTTCTGCCTTGTGACCCTTATACTAGATACCTACCTATTGCTTAGAAAAAACTGATATTTTGGAGTCGACTCCAGATACTAATATCTACAGCCTGTATGTCTGACGAATATCTACAGCTCATATGTTGAACTAATATCTACGAACTTCAGAGTGTTGATTAATATCTACAGAGCTTAGGTTGAACTAATATCTACAGAGCATAGGTTGGACTAATCAGCTAAATGTGTCCAATAGTCCGATATTAGGGATTTTTACATACATACTTACATAAATTAAGTTTTTTAAACTGCATACGCAATATTACGTTATTCCAATATGCTATACACAATTGCAAATCCAACCTCTGCCAGTGCTGTAGATATTCGTCAACACTTTGGTTCTCATAGATATTAATCAACAGTTTGAGCTGTAGATATTCGTCAACACTTTGATTCTCATAGATATTAGTTCGATTTTTTCAGTTTTTGGAATTCCTGTAGATATTAGTAGACGCCTCCTTTGGAGTCAACATAGCTATTTTCAGTTCAACGTCATTTCCGTCCTAAGCCATGCTACATTGAAGTAGGTATTATACATTCAACTGTCACATGGGACGAGATGACGTATTGTTTATTACCTGCATTTCATGCGATTAGTAAAAACAACTAATTAGAAATAAAACCATAGATATCTATTACGAGAGTTTCAAATTACGTCGACTTTTAATTGACGTTTAAAGATATGTAGATACTTTGCTCAACCTGTCTTGACAATCGACCCTCAACCGCAATCCGGCTCGAAGGACCAAAATGCTGTTTAAAGTGGCAATCAATATGTAAGTAGTACATTTGGCAGTCCACGTTTACTTTTTGACACTAAACGGGAGTTAGTTAATCAAGTCTTTATTCATATTTCACATCTCAAAAATCGAATGAAATAAATTGGTTGCGAATTAGATGCATTATTCAAGTCTATAAATCGTGTACACGCCTTCTTTCTATTCTAAAAGCTTGGTTAATTCAATCTTTTCAATCCAGTTATTTTGCATAATGAACGACATTATCCAAATAAATGCGTATTTTGACATTTACCCGAAACTTATCTGATACTATGGATGCCGGGCTAAAAGATATGAATCGTTGGTCAGAATATCTCTTACCAGGTGTTGACCATGATCACATTGATAACTGACCATAGGATGACAATTTATGACAGATAACTGACCATGGATTTGGTCAATATCGGATTGATAAAGGGATTTATCGATCTTTCATGCTAGGTACCCTGGACCCCTTTCAAACAAAAGTAGACATACTGGAGATCCCAATACTCACATTAAAGGATAGGCTAAAAAACCAGAGATATACTCGTACATCAGTCCAGTGGATATGTCACCTCAAACCTCAATAATCAATATTGTGGTAGTCCTTTATCCCCCATCCATGAAGAAGGTTCCCGTTTTTACCTGAAGGGCGTGCTTTTGAAGATATAAGGGCTAGAAGCTTTGCCCTCTAGAAATCTTTAGAACAGTCCAGAACATTCGAGAGTATTCGATGGCATTCCATAACATTCCAGAACTTCCCGGAACATTCTGAAATGTTTGCGGGAATAGTCTGGAATGTTTGGGAACATCCTGTGACATCCCAGATTATTTTGAAACATTACAGAATACTCTTGAATGTTGTGGAATATTCTGGAACATCGGGGACCATTCGAAGCCTTTTTTGTGGGTTCGAACGTCAGTTCAATCTCATACCAACTCCCTGAGGGAAGAAGGGTACCCCAGCTATTGTTGTAATAGGATGGGCTATGTAGTAAACATCCTTCCAAATTAGAGAGTTAGTTGATTGTATATTATTTAATGAAGGCATTTATCTCTCAAGTTGAAATGAGAACCATGATTAATATCTCGCCGCATATTCATTTCTCATCGCCTTTCTCCTCGCCGCATATCTATGTGGTAACACCTTTAGTCTTACTAAATAATAATAATAATATGTGTTCAACAGCCTCCATTTCCTCGCAGGGGTTACGTCACATAGATATGTCGATAATCTTCTCAAATAGACGCTCCTTTACGATATGGGAAACTAGAAACAACGGTGTATTTACGTACGTTTGTTTACTTCTAAGAAATTTCTCCTTGAGTTCTGTCGTACTTGTAATGATTTTGCTAAGTTAATAAAGTTTATTTATTTATTGTTTCTTTACATGGTAGGTTTTTTGTTAACATTTCAATTTTTAATCTCTCTAGGACAAGCCTGTGTTGAGGTTAATAATTTTAAAAAGTAATACAAATGACACTACATGAATTAGGTGTTAGAACAATATTTTTACATTTAAGTGATGCACCACGGCGTTTGAAATTCGGGGTCAGGCCGCTAACAATAACACTCCTTGTGTAGATGGTGTTGCGGCGGGTAGCAAATGATACCTCTCAATGGTCGAGGGATCAACTGCTGCGTGGACTGTATGCGTATGCGGTTCTTATCTATTTTATTATATTTTATCTTACTTACCCAGACTGCTTCCCTCTTCGTTCAGTGTTCACTGGGGTACGTATGTTAGTTTGGAGAGATTTTGGAAGGGAATGGCGATTGGGAATGAACGTTTTAATCGCGAAATCATAAGCGAGAATAGGTGACGCGCGGCGATGATACTTGCGAATAGCTGCGAGATTTAAGAGTTACGTTTGTGGTTTGATTATTTAACTGTAAAAGCGGTGCGGTTCTTAGTACTTGTGTCCCTTGCGGCGAGGCGAATTCAACTGAACTAATTATGGCAGAGGGCACACAATAAGTATTTTAGAAAGAACCACATGTAACAATAATTAAAGGCGCGAACAGATGGTGATAAGGTTTAAATTCCAGCTTAACACCAGCTTAAAACATCGCCAAAAGCGTGATATGTTTTATTCTGTGAAGCTCTGGCACAAATATTTAAAAAATACTCTTCTATTATTCTGACTCTTGACATGGCCCGACTCCAGTATCTGTATCACTTCATAGTGCCCTGTCTTCCTCGGGTGTCCCCGATTTCTTCTACCATTCACATTTCCGTCATATATTCTCCTTACACTCATTTCTTCGATCATTCGCTCTACATGCCCAAACCAGCATCTGAGCATCTCTTTCTATTTTTACTCATTGCGCTTACATCAGTCTTTCATTCTTTGCGAATCTCCATATTATACTTTGGGATCTCACTTCTACAGCATTCGGTCTACTTTCATCCTTTCTCTGCCAGTTCCATGCTTCACTGCTGTACATCAGGGACTACATTCTGGACTGTTAGTTTCGCTTCTTTGGACAGTCTTTTTGTTAGCGCCAACGGCGTTCAATGCTCCATTAATGGAATCACCTCCATTTACTCTTTTTTTAATATCTCTATCAGCCTTCCCATCTCTCGTAAACATTATTTTCAATACTTCTACATACTTAACAGTATGTAAATTTGTATATCTAATATTATATTACTATATTTAGAAATTGTATTTGGTTAACAAGTCAAATATTGAGCGTGCAAAGTTTAAACGCAGCCTGTAAAAAAAATATTGACGTGCGACCATTCTCTCTAAGCTTCTTGAAAACTGGTTTTTACCAAGTGTCCCGATTCTTAGCAAAAAGTGTTGGGAACAAAGTTCATTTCATTGTTCAAATCCGTGCTGAAAATTACCATCCAATTCCGTATTGAATTAAAATTAATATGAAAAGAAAATTAAGATACACGGAAGGAGTTATGAATAAATGCCAACTATAAAAGATATGTGTGAACGCTTTAGAGATTAGAAACGAATGTGTGGCTTTCTATTTCCGAAAACGATAGAATATGAAATGTAGTCGCAAATAGATTAACTGCGAATCAATTGGACTGTTATAAATATATATGGTTTTTCAACGTGACTCACCGAGGAATAGCTTGTGAACAGTGCACACTGGGAAGCCGAGAGATAACAAGGGCCGAGAATTCACTTTTCGTCGAAAGACGGTCTTGTGATTGTACCCTTGTAACTGTACAGGGCGGTTCCGATGAGAAAGGTTAATTATTCTCCGTACCAGAATTTTTAAAGAATTTGCTTTGATGTATGTGTGATGATAAAACCATTAAAATTATGTATTTTTTGATCAGTATTTATATTTTTTTAATAACGTCTAAGCAAAATAAAAATGTTAAAAAACTGATATGTATGTTAGTTTGTAAAACCGTAAATAAATAAACAAACTGAAGTATTTTCGTCACAAAACACATGCTCGGACCTTTTTTTTTTAAGAATTAGTTTGAACTAAAATTAATATTCTAAAAGTAGCTTTCATAGATAATTTATTGATTTACATTAAAATATGATTATTTAGTTTTAAATGTGTGTTCTACTCGTATAATACAAAATTTAGTTTGAAAATTTAACAAGTCTGCCAATGACTTACGGTATAACCTTATTAGGTATATTAAAAATAAACATTTTTTCTCAAAATTTGAAACATACCTTTACTAGATAAAAGAACAATCTTTCGAAATCGATTTACATTTTTTTGAGTAAAAAATTCAATATGTCTAGAATTTTATTTAATAATGACATATTTCCGGTTGTGTCTGGTTATTCCCTCTTAAGTACATACTGCATAAGTTTCCGTAAGAATTGATATTAGAGTGACCGAGATACCTTAAGAGGTGATAATTGCACGGGTTATTACAATGGACTGGTGATTGTTCCTTGGAGTTATTGTTCCAAAATTTCACATGTAGGTGATATTGACACATATTGTCAGATAAGTTAGGTGTGGAACAAAGATATTCAAATACAAAAGAGATATGCTATGGTGTCCGCGCAACTGTCGGTGGACTACGACCTAATTAGAGTAGTTTGCATACGAAAAGAATTAGTTCATTTCGTTGCTTTTTTAAGGTGTGCAGTAGTATTGGTTAACAATGTAGTTTGAATACGGAAAGAATTCGTTCATTTAATTTAACGCTCGTATGCTTTATTCGTTAATTATTCGTTTATTTGTTAATTGCTAAACAATATTGGCGACATCCGGAAGCGCAGTCCCACCTAGTAAAAACTGCAGATAGCACATCTACTTATATTTCAATATCTTTGGTACGGAAAGTAGATTGGATGGAGGAATGGCAATGTGCATACCTACTAGCGTCAACATGAAAATTACTTTTACGTTTTTGGCTGGCATTGTATGGGAAGTCAAAAATCTACATATTCGCTATTCAAATAGTCAATTATATATTCAACAGTTTTATATTTCTTGACAATAATTACGTAAGTAGGTACGTTTAGTGTTTCTAAAAGATAAAATATACAGGTACCAAGATATCGGTTTTTCTAGTGTAGTAATTATTCCTATTTTTTTTTTTTTTTTTTTTTAATGTATTTTAATTATTGTGTAGCGACACAGACGATTACATCACATTAACGTTGTATATGTTCTTCCAATATATCAATAAAAGGTGTTTGGAAGAATCAGTCACTTCAAGAATCGGGTTTGGTTCTTGTCCGACCGTCGAAGTAATTTTTGTGCAATATTCGCTTGTTTTTCGGATCTGGACCAATAACTTTTCTGACAATATTTGGTTCACAATAAAAAGTGAAAATTAATTTACGCGAATTAAACATACGAATTGTACGCATGAAATATAATGATTTATTCCTACTATTATAATATCTATTTTACCTTTTTTAAATTAGTTCCACACAAGAGACTCAGGGGAAAAATAATTCTCCTCGGGGCCTAAATCATCTTTGGGAAGGCTGTTTAGAGGGTATTGTTAAAAAAGGAAGGAGATGATGTGTAATTTTTTTTCCTAATACAGACTTATTACCAAAGACTTTTTCTATGGTTATTTAAACTATAAAGTGATGTGTGTAAAAAAAACGACATCGCATAAAACCCTTGTTTAGGGGAATATATCACAACCCCTTCGGAAAGGGATTGTAAAATCTTTAAAAACAGAGTAGATGCTGATTCAAATACATTTCTGCTTGTTTTATTTTGAAGGACGTATGACTCGTTTTCAAGACGGAGTAGGAAATTATTACATAACCTACAAAATAGCAGACACACCTACGACTTATCTCGTTAACTCCAAAATATAAACTGATGTTTAAATTATTATGGTGCTGTGACACAATAAACGAGTTTTCGCTTTTATTTGAAAGCAAAATTCACGTTTTTTTTCCGGACCTACTTGTCAAGTCTTCTAGATCGGTGCTTACATAAGTTAAAAGTACCGGGTGCACAAACTGAACCTGTAAAAACTTGTTGCGTACAGTAAGCTATTATTTTATTATATATGCGAGCTCAAATATACTTTCATAATATTACGAAGGTCTACCCGCGGCTTCACTTGCGTGGTATTAGGGAGAAATAACCGTAAAAAGATTGTTTCCACGGGAATAAAATGTTTTTCCGGGATAAAAAGTAGCCCATGTCACTTTACAGTCCTCCAACTATTCATTTACAAAAAATCATGTCGATCGGTTGCTCCGTTGGGACGTGAAAGAAGGACAAACAAATTGTATATTTTATATAAAGAACAAACAAACATAATATTGGTCAGGACGCAATAGCTCATAATATCACAGCTCTATAGCATATTGTTGAGATGCTAATATAGGAGTACACCCTCACACAGCATACCCAAATGTGACAAAGCGTCCGAGGGAAATTATTTTACTTAAGGCTTCCTGTGTGGAGTTAATAAAATAAAGAGTGCAGTTTTCACGTGTTGGAAGTGAAACTTCACCCACACAATCTCAACCAATAGGAGCCTTGAAAAGTGGTCTCACAATCAAAGCAACCAATGAGCGCAGCTTTATGCTATAAGGTGTCATTCTATCTCATTTTCTCGCAGGATATATCCTCTAGATGTATGGTATGTGTTTGTCTCTTTTTATTGTCATTTCCGCTTATGTCCTCTTTGAAGATGCTATGTGGAGGGTCTTTTTGTAAAGAGGAAGGAGTGAACACGGGTCTTGAAGAGACCCATATCGTAGGATGGAGGAAACATATTGGGCGGCAATCGTTTCACAGCCGAGCTGTTGAACTCAAGAACGAGTCGTAGAAGCAACCCGTTCTGATATGTGACAAATATCAACCATGTACATATGTTGAGCACTGTTGAACTCAAGAACGAGTCGTAGAAGCGTCTCGTTCTCATGTGACAATCAACCGTGTATATATCTTGAGTACGCATTTAGGCGTGTTTCCCGACTATGCACTGGTAGGTACCTAGGGGATCAACGACGCTAATATCGTGAATGTACATAACCGTTAAAGTAGGTAAGTATTTCGCAAAAAAATCATAAAAATCGTCGGTAGGTTATTTAAATTTTTAGTCTAATTTTACTTAAGCTATATTTTTTTGGCGGACTCTGTATCTTGAAAAAATAATGAAAATATTTTTATTACCTACATGTAACACTTCCGTTAATTTGCAACACATAACACGTCGGCAACCAATTACATACATCGTTCTTTATTCGAATTTATTTCTGTTCCTTTCCGAAAACGGATACTACACAGTGAGAAATATATTTGAGAACTTAAAATGTATTTAAAATTCCAATAATAAATAAATTTGATGAGTTTGTTGTACTGCATCCATTAAAAAGTTTTGGTGCAAACTAATATAACCTATAATACCTAACCTAACACTATTTTTATCCACATTGTTTAAAATAAAATACTTACTACTTTTTTAATGTGAATACCGAACAAGAGTCCTATTTAGGTAAACCTACGATGGAATAGAGTTAACATCACTTGAATAGTTTTCTATTTATGTACACAATGGAGTAGAGTAAACCTCACTTGAACAGTTTCCTATTTAAGAACACAATGAAATAAAGATAACCCTACCGGAATAGTTTGCTATTTATGTACACGGTGGAATAGAATTAACCTCACTTGAACAGTTTCCTATTTATGGACAAAATAGAATAGAGTTAACCTCACTTGAACAGTGTCCTAATTATGTAAACAATGGAATATAGTTAATCGCACTTGAACATTTTCCTATTTATTAACACAATGGAATAGAGTTAACCTCACTTGAACAGTTTCTTATAAATGTATAAAATGGAATAGAATTAACCTCACCTGAACAGTTTCCTATTTATGTACACAATGGAATAGAATTAACCTCACTTGAACAGTTTCCTATTTATGGACAAAATAGAATAGAGTTAACCTCACTTGAACAGTGTCCTAATTATGTAAACAATGGAATATAGTTAATCGCACTTGAACATTTTCCTATTTATTAACACAATGGAATAGAGTTAACCTCACTTGAACAGTTTCTTATAAATGTATAAAATGGAATAGAATTAACCTCACCTGAACAGTTTCCTATTTATGTACACAATGGAATAGAATTAACCTCACTTGAACAGTTTCCTATTTATGGACAAAATAGAATAGAGTTAACCTCACTTGAACAGTGTTCTAATTATGTATACAATGGAATATAGTTAATCTCACTTGAACAGTTTGCTATTTATTAACACAATGGAATAGAGTTAACCTCACTTGAACAGTTTCTTATAAATGTATAAAATGGAATAGAATTAACCTCACCTGAACAGTTTCCTATTTATGTACACAATGGAATAGAATTAACCTCACTTGAACAGTTTCTTATAAATGTATAAAATGGAATAGAATTAACCTCACCTGAACAGTTTCCTATTTATGTACACAATGGAATAGAATTAACCTCACTTGAACAGTTTCTTATAAATGTATAAAATGGAATAGAATTAACCTCACCTGAACAGTTTCCTATTTATGTACACAATGGAATAGAATTAACCTCACTTGAATAGAGTTAATTAGTCAACTCAAGTATTTATTTGTATTCTTTTGTTTTGTTAAAATTCATATTTATAGAAAAAAATGTACATTCTGCAAAATTAAGCAAAATCCAACGTTAATTTGATGTTGACTTAAGGGCCTTTAACCAACCAGCGGCCGAGAATCCAAATTTCGTCTAAAGATGTTCTTCGATCGTACAGGGCGGTTCCATTGAGAAAGATTAATTATTATCTGTACCAGCTTTTTAAAATTATAACTCAACTAGCAGACCCGGCCACACGTTGCTGTGGCTAACGAAACACAACACCATTACCCAACCTTTATAAAATCCACACCACCCGCTTGCCAGCTGCCCGCTGCCTGAATTTTATATTTGAATTTCTCGGCTTTTCTCTACTATAATAAGCATGTATTATACATATAAACCTTCCCCTTGAATCACTCTATCTGTGAATCTATTTCGTAGTTTAAAAGATCTATGCGCACATACATTTTGAGCGACTTCATTTTATACTATGTATAACGCAATTCGAGCGATCGCCACTAATTATACAATGCTTGCAATGCAACACTGGAAATTTGAAAAGCGAAAATCAAATACCTACTTACTCTAGGACATCTATTTTCCAATTTCTTCCGTAGAACGAATTTCAAAAGTGATTATAGTACGGCCCGCCAGCCGTTTTAAATCGCACAAAAATATGTTTTCTTTGAATTTCTCGGCTTTTCTCTAATATAATTTACATGTATTATATATATAAACATTCCTCTTCAATCACTCTATCTATTGGTGAAAACCGCATGAATATCCGTTGCGTACTTTAAAAGATTTACGCGCACATACATTTTGAGCGACTTCATTTTATACTATGTAATGTAATGATATCGATTTTATTTCATTCAAAATATGCTTTAATTTACACCTATATTCAAAAATGCTGAAAGGCGTGATGATAAACTACGAGTATTAAAATTAAGTATTTTTGTAATTATTTTTTGATCGTAAGTATTTATAATTTTTCAATAATGTGTAAGCAAAATACGAATGTAAAAAAATCTTAAATAGGTATATTAGTTTCGTAATATTTCCGGTTTTCTCTGGTTATTCATACAATTTTTTTTTTACCAAAAAAAAAATGGATGAGAAAAGGTTGTGAAAGATCTTAAGCGTTTTTTTTCTTGAAAGGGGGTCATATAAATAAGTTTGGGAACCATTGGCTCAATATTATGATAAACTTAATCGAATCTATGTGAGATTAAGTTACGCTGATACAAATCATAAATAATGCATTGTTTTATATTAATTTGATTCTCCAGTGGAAATTAGCTCTGCGTGTTGCATGTTCCACTTACCGTACAGAGATGGCGCGTTACGCAAAGCGTAACACTTATGTGAACCCAATACATGTTACGCTGTATTAATAATTTTACTTAATGTTACGTAACATTAATTTTAATCATCAGTCTTACTTTCTGCAGAAAGAATGGACGAGAATACCAGAAGGTAATAAATGTTTGGACGATAATTCTTGCACATTGGGTCCTTGGGTGAAACGATTGATTGTACGTGTAGTTTTTATTAAGTTAGTATCAATTTCGTGTTTGTGATTATCACGTTTCATAAATTTAGATCTAAAGGATTTCATTAGATTCTTTGTGATTGTATTATAAATTTATAAATTTTAAAAATGTAATTTCAGGATATTTCCTCTGGTGTGATATTTTCATTGCTGTAAGTAATTTTTACCAAATAACTTAAGGCTCTGCAACCGGGCTCGAAAAGAAGAAGATAGAGAGATACGAAATAACGAATGTCAGAGGAGAGCGCTAACATTTACAGCGACAAAATCGATGCGAAAATTGCGAAAATGTTTAATAAAACACGACTCGTTTAAAATAGAGCACAAATCTCGCGGGCATTGTCTTAAACAATATTTAAAGAAACACTGTGATTTTTTTTCAATCATGTTTTTCATACAAATAACATGTAAAATAACTGAAACAAACGTGTTTATAATAATTTTTGGAGCATGCTTTGCGATTTTTTTCTATCGAGGGAATTTTATATAATTTGCGTTTCGGTGCAGGCAATGTCTAGATATTATTTTCAAGAATAACATATATTTTTTTAAGAGCTTTAAAACTTACCGTATTTAAGAGCGTTTAACCAGCCAGCGGACGAAAATCCACATTTCGTCGAAAGTTGTTCTTCCGATCGTGCAGGGCGGTTACAATGAGAAAGATTAATTATTCTCCGTACCAGCTTTTTTAAATTATAACTCAATATCGAATTTATTTCAATCCAAATTAGCTTTAATTTATACCTTCATCCAAAAATGCTGAAAGGCGTGATGATAAAACTATTAAAATAGTGTACTTTTTGTAGTTATTTTTTGATTATAAGTATTTATCATTTTTCAATAATGTCTAAATTTAATAAGAATGTTAAAAAAATCTGAAATATATTAGTTTGTAAGTGCGCAAATAAATACACAAATGGACCAATTTTCCTCAAGAAACACATGTACGTACATATTTTTTAATGATTTTATTGAAACTAAAATTAAAATTCTAATACATAACTCTGCTAGATAATGTATTGATTTATTTTACTGCATGATTACATTATTTGAAATGGGTGTGGTATAATACAAAAACTTTTTTGAAAATTTAACAAATCTGCCAACGACCTATGAAATAACCTTATTATACTAAAAATTAAAAAAAATTCTAAAAATTTATTACATAACTATGCTAGATAAAAGAACAATCTTTCGAAATCCATTTATAATTTCTTGTGGAAAAGAGTCAATACGTCTAAAAACTTTTTTGAAAATGACGTATTTCCGGCTTTCTCTGGTAATGCCCTCTTAAGGGAGATATGTAAGAAATCGGTAGAAATGCGGGTTGCGTGTCTTTAAGAAAAAAATATTTTATTTATTGGCTGTTCAATATCATTTTTGAAGATGCTGTAGCTGTTTGAGGTTTTTTAAAGAAAGGAAGAAGAGAACCCAGATTTTGAGATAGTTTGTTATAGGCGGATGAAACACAGTAGTCGGCAAACCATTCCGCAGAGATGTTGAGCAAACGTGGAAACAACCCGTTCTCATGTCGTTAATTTTAGGAATTCGGAATGCTTGTTGTACGCACTAGTTATTTCTACACAAAAGTTTGACATTGTGATTGGTCCAATTTTAATTTTCCTTTCCATTCCATCTAATACATAAATAGGAAACTGTTCAAGTGATGCTAACATAATAAGGAACTCCAGTGAAAAATATTATGGGTTTAAAAAAATTTGTTCATATAGACCAATAAACGCTGATTCTGAATATATAAATTTTACTTAATAATATTAAATGCAGAGTTTTTAAAAAAATTATTAAAAAGTCCATTTTTAATTGATTCGTAAAAACACGCCGTCAAGTTGGCATTATTGAAATTTTAGTAGTGACGTCACTGTTCGACGTGTCGTGACGTCACAGTAAAGTCATTGTATGGAAATGTATGATATGACACAAGCCATCGTATTAATTTATTCGTTTATTTACATACATTTAGTTGTTGTGTTTATTGAAACATTATTTAAGCCTAAATAATTTTTCATAAATAAAGGTATCTCTTATAAGTTTATCTCTATTATTGAAAATATTCAAAATTTATTGCCAAAAAAAAAATAATGCTACTTCTAGGGAAAATGCTTCGAACAACGGAATTCATAATGGCGGCACTTGATCAGCTGATTGCCCGATCCTATGGTAATTTTTCAGGAGTGATAACGTCACACGATTCACCGTACATACGGTGGTTTTAGGGGGATCTTGAAAAAAAAAACTTTGACAATTATTTTAACTAAAAATAAAAATAAAAATAAAAACGCGGTTATTTAAGTTAGAAGTTCCATTATTCATTAAAAAAAAATTGGACTGGAGTTCTGTATTCCATTAAATACATAAATAGGAATTGTTCAAGTGAGATTAATTCTATTCCATCGTAAACATTAATAGCAAACTGTTCAAGTAAGGTTAATTCTACTCCATAATAATTGGTTTAGTTATGTAAAAACAACACGCACAATTATAATATTATCATTTATTTTATTTTATTTTATTTAAGTATATAAAACAGGCATGGTGCCCAAAAAATTATATACATGAATGTTTAAAAATAGTGATAACGAAAATACATAGTATCGAAAATGATAATATTAACATAGTGATTGTATAATAACAAATAAATGAAATGATAATAATAACAAAAGATAGTAACAAAAGTAATTATGCTGAGGTGAATGACAAGTAGGAATGGGTAAAAGGTAAGTACATGGTAGGTAAATGTTCATAAACAATTCGTGATTGTTACCTGTACTGGTGAGACGCTGATTTTGTAGGTACAATATTGCCTCTCTATAAATAAAGGGCTTCATCACAGTATCAGCTTGATATGATAAAAGGTAAAACTTTTTTTTTGAAATGTTTAAATTGGTCATTAAAAATGTCTATTTCTTTATTAGAGCAATGTATAGCGTTATAACTTCTCAGTGTTCGCGGTAAAGGGGAGAAATACCCTGTATTTGTGAGGTAGGCTTTAATATAGAAAATGTCTTTCATCCTCCTTGTTGACTTTCTTGATGATGCGTTAATGTTAATTTGGGACAAAATGTTTGGTGTATCAACTGATGAGTGTATAATTTTGTGTAAAAGTAATAAATCAGAAAGTTTACGTCTGGCTGTTAAAGAGTGTAGTTTATAGTGTGAATTTCGGTCATTGTACGTTCCAAATTGATCAGATATACCTTCACGATAAGCAATTACACGGGTTAATTTTCTTTGTGTGGATTCGATCCTATACTTATGAATTTCATAATTGGGAGACCAAATTGTGGATGCATATTCGAGGATACTTCGCACAATTGATTTATATAATGTTAATGTTAATTCTGCACTTTTAAAACAGTTTGTGATTCTTAGCGTTAATCCTAATACTTGTGATGCACATTTTGAAATTGCATCTACATGATTATTGAAGCTAAGTGAAGAGTCAAATGTCACGCCCAAGTCTTTAATTGAAGTTGTGTTACGTAATGCGACATTGTTAATGTGATATGTGTTTGAAAAATTATTGATGTTTTTTGTGAAGGAAATTACAGCACATTTGTTTTCGTTAAAATATAAATCATTTGGTGTGCACCATTCATGAAGTGATGATAAGTCTTTTTGCAAATCGGCGCAATCTTCTAATGATGTTATTTTTTTGTACAGCTTAAGGTCATCGGCAAACAGGAGATATTTTGATTTTTTTATTCCTAAAACTATGTCGTTGATAAATATTAAAAACAGTAACGGTCCAAGATGTGAGCCCTGCGGAATTCCCGACGTTGCCGTAAAAAGATCGGCCCTCCTACAACTACTTGTAGTTTTCTATTAGTAATGTAACTTTCGAACCATTTCAGAGTATTTCCATTTACGCCAAACTTTTTCAGTTTCTTGATGAGTAATGATTGATTTAACTGGTCGAATGCTTTGCAAAAATCCGTGTAGATGGCATATTTCATATTTCATATTTCTAGGTATCTAGTATGATTAAGTTTCGGTTGCATCATTATAATTCAACGTTACATGTAACAGTCATAATAGTTATGCTATTGTTATTTACTTTTGCAACATGCAGTTTTGTAAAAGCGTGCAATTTTGGAGGGCGTTATGGGTACCACCGCCCCGGGGTCAGTTTATTGGATAACCAACACCCCTGCCATAGGCCACACCAAGTGTTTCGTTACGTTTAATAACTTAGCAGGGGTGCTCGGATTTATGGGGTGAGGTTTTTCTAAGTCTTGGCGGCGAATGCTTTTGCTCACCCACTAAGTTTGCTGATGGAATCGGGAGAGATTACTGAAGGAGATCTCTTGAGCACTTACACCGCAGTAGGGGGATAGATTCATAAGTCCGTCGCTCCTGGACACATTGACCCCCAGATTCCTACTCACCACTAATACCTGTTTCTTTACCAGAACTTAAAGACCATCCACACAGCATCCCCAAAGACGTTACAAACCTTTAAGGTTTTTTTTCCTCAGGGCTTCCTGTATGTTATTTTGGTATTTTGCAATTAATTTATATACGCATATATTTAGTTTTTTTTATTATACGCATTATATGGATGTTTTTATTCTTTATACTTTTCAATTGCACGCAAATAATTCCATTTTATGATTTACCAGCATTTACTACCCGGTTTCGTCCGAGTTTCAATATCCTTTATTATTGAACAATTGAAAAACATGGGTCAAGCAATATAATGCAATATTTTTTACTAGATTTTCTACTAGGTTCTAGTCTAATGCTATTTAGACTAGAACCTAGACCTTTCCAGCCAAACTCTACAGACCTATCGCTTTAGATGGGAGGGATAGACTCATACATAGGTCACTCCTGGACTCACTGGCCATGACATTCCTATCCCCCCATACCTTTTTTCTTCCCTTTCCTAAAAAGACCCACCACACAGCATCTGTTTTTTCATGAGCTCCACGCAGGAGGCCCTGAGGGAAATTATTTTCCTCAGGGCTTATGTCATCTTTAGGGATGCTGTGTGGAGGGTTTTTTTTAGGGAAAGGAAGGAGAGGAGAGTCCTGGGAAGGAAAAGGGTTTAAGGGATGGGTAGGAATCTAGGGTTCAGTATGTCCTGGTCATCCGCCTCCAAGATCTGTAAATTTTTTTTTGTTAATAATCGGAGACTGTTTACATATATATAGTTCCCGTGAGTACTTAGGCCATAGACCCATTGTACTATCTCCCACTTTACCTCATTCCTTTGACAGTAACCCAGTCCCTTTTATAAAGTTCACCAGGATTGTCATTGGATATGAAGCTATATCTTCTGGTCCGTCAATGTGTCTTCCCAGATCTCATTTCCCCTCTTCACTCCTCCTTGGTTCCCTGAAGGCCCCACGATGGAAGAGGGCTTCATCTCTCCTCTCCACTCCTTAGTTCCCCGAAGGCTCCACGACGGAGAGTCCACCTCCCCTTGGTTCCTTAAAGGCCCCACAAGGGAAGAGTCCACTCAACCTTGGTTCCCTGAAGGCCCCAGGAGGGAAGAGAACTTCATCTCTCCTCCTTGGTTCCTTAAAGGCCCCACAGAGGAAGAGTTCACCAAGATGGCCTCATTTCTCCTCTTTACTCCTACATGGTTCCTCGAAGGCCCCACATGGGAAGAGGACATCATCTCTCCACTTCACTCCTCCTTGGTTCCACAAAGGCCCCGCGCTGGAAGGGTGCCCTTCCCCTTATTTCCTTGAAGGCCCTACAAGGTAGAGTTTATGGAGGTGGCCTCAGCTCGCCTCTCCACGGTTTCTCCTCTTGGTTCCTAAGGAAATCCACAGAGGTGGCCTCAGCACTCCTAGGTTCCCAAAAGGCCCCTAGTTTTCGAATGGTCCAATTTTTTTGTCCCGCGAGTTACCAGGGAAATAGAAGGTCGACTCCAGCAGAGCCCTGAGTGCTGGAGTGAGGTCTAAATACTCCGAGATGCGACCTTGTTTCTCGGAGGCACCGTTCTTGACGCTGTTCCCCAGGACATTCAGCCTGAGCACGATAGCTCACACCTTGGCTTGGGTTGGCTATTGCAGGTTTGTGTTTCCACTCCCTGAGTGATGGGTTCGCCACACTCCCTACGTTGATAAGATCTTATCCAATAAAGGTTCCCGGAGCGGCGGTACCCATTCCTACCTCCCACCTCCCATTGCTTCTGAAGTGAAGTTGATACTTCATTTGAACAATGAACTGGCATGTGCCTAGCGTGGTAATCGAATCACCTGTAAAAACTGTATAAAAAATGATGATAGATGAATTAAGGAAAAAAAATCATCCAGTTTCATAGTTAAAATTCAAGTTTTAATCCTAGCCAAATAATAAAGAAACAACCGACATGGTTAAATATTGACAGAACTTTAATATAACTTCCACAGAACTTGAATTTTATATTTTTGAATGTAGCTATTACTTTGTGGTTATCCATTATAGAAAAATGAAATAATTTAACTTTGTATAAACCACTTATTCGATGCGCAAATCCGACCGGTTTCGGAACAAACGTTCCTTCGTCAGGGAAAGCTTATACGTTTGTTCCGAAACCGGTCGGATTTGCGCATCAAATAAGTGGTTTATACAAAGTTAAATTATTTCATTTTTCTACTTGAATTTTAACTTGGATGACTCATTCAAATTCTGTGAAATCGTCCTTAAAAAACGATATCACTGAAATTTCGAAGAATTTCAGAAAAGTTCACCATTCGGAAGACTTTCGCAGCTTCAAGAAAATATTTTACTCTCTTTGTTAACCTAGTATGTTTCTTTATATTAGTCGCGCTATTGGTTTGTAGACAGCCTTGACAAAGTAAATGTGTGAACATTTAAATAAACTGCACTTCAAGATGTTTCCATTAGCCATATCCACTGTTGCTAGGCTTTTATTTTAAGTTTAAACATACAAAATCAAAGTTTCAACTGTCTTGTATTCATGTTTTGACATGCAAGGGAAGCCAGGAAACGGCTGAAATTTTGTATATACCACAAAATTTTATTCGAAAAGTCCCCTGACAATTTATTATGACCACCCTTAATTTTCTTTTAAGTCTCAATTTCAGGCAATTTTTTTAAATAACTTTTATGGAGCACGATAATAATAATAACAATAACGCAGTACTCGTGTTTATATTTATATATTTTTTAATTTCGTGTTATTTCACTTTAAGTGCTCTCAATCTTTCCTTTCACTTAATGGTGTACTCAGACTGGATATTTTTCTATCACATATTAAAAATACCGAAAAATAGGTAAAAATTGTATTTTCACTTAAAGTATCTAAACTATCCGATTGCAATGAAACTTTGTTTGTTTGTCGTGCGCATGTCCGAGAAGGTTTCTACACATGTATATATGGTGAGTTCTAGCGTTAATATATGATATAATATATATCTTTATTGAACGAAATTTGCAAGATTATAACTTAAAAGTACATTTTCAGTGTTAATGTTTACAGTGGTTTAAAATTACATAAGTACAAAAGGATATCAACAGAAGAAAATATAAATATGAACAGTAGATAAATGAAGAATAGAAAATAGTTATAAATTTAGGTTTTTCAGTAATCCATATCACTAGCCTAGCCTGTGTTGAGGCAGTCATTTTTAAATCAATGTATAATACTTATAAACATACCTTTTTAAAAAGTAATCTCATAATAGGTTGGTTACATTAATAATGATTTTAAATAAAAGCAACCAATACATTGCTTGTGTATGTCCATTGTATAATACCAAATCATTAATAATTTCGAATTTGGGTGCACCGGTAAAGGCCCTATCATTATTTTCATTATCTTTGAAATTTTTTTGGGAATCACATTTTTTTATTCTATCTGGAAGAATGTTGTAAAGTCTTGTTGCAAGGTATCTGAAATTTCGTTGACCGAAAGTAGTATGCGTTTTGGGGATTTGTAGTAAGTCTTTGTCATTGTTTCGAGTACAGCGAGTATTTAATCTTTTTTCGTTATGAAATTATTTCCTTCACCTTTCATCCTATTGTGATGAAACCTTGGTGAGTTGTTGTGCGGACACCCGCGAAGGTTTCTATGTATAATGGTGAACTTTGGCGTTATGAAATTTGTATAATTTGCACCCTCTCTATTCCCCCTTTTCTTTCACTCCACATTCCCTTCAGCCTTACAACGTACCCGAATTTACTGCTTTCGGACAATTGGGACTTTTGTGAGGCATTCTTATTTTAAAAGACGAACATTGTCTTGAGTCCCAGTCTTTTCTAACCGCTTTTGCAATGTATTGGTTTTATGCTGTTTTTGCAAATAAATAAATAAATAAAATAAATAAAATAAACTTATTAAACGTCATAAATTAAAAACATATAACTGTACAATATTAAAAACAACAAATAAAATTAAATATCTCGGAGTAATTATCGACAAAAATCTGAAATGGAAGGAACAAATATGTCAAGTAGTAAACAAAATCAGAAAATTAATATATATATTTTTAAGAATTAGAAATTTTCTGTCGATAAAAAATCTATATTTAATCTACTATGCCTTAGTTCAATCCACTCTACAATACGCTATTATTAGTTGGGGATCCGCGTATAAATGTAACCTTCTTCCAATAGAAATTGTACAAAGGACAATTATTAAAATTATATTAAAAAAATCCTTAGACTACCCAACAGAACGCCTGTTTGAAGAATTTCAAGTACCTACATTTAAAGATTTATATATTAAAAATTCATTGATTCAAATTATAAAAGAAAAAGATAAATATCCATTTTTAAATGAAAACAGAACTCGACTTAAACATGTTTTTCTATGCCCAAAACTAAATACGTCTTTTGCACAGCATCATTATACTTACCAGGGAAGAACTTTTTTCAATCGTCTACCAGAAGAAATCAGAAGCATTAATGATTACACCCGAATACTACTCTCTGTCAAGAGACATTTAAAAAATATTCTTTGAAAAAAACTACTGTCAGTTAATCTTACAAATATCCTTAGTTTTCCATTACATTCTTTCTTTTTTTAAAAAAAAATCACATCATTATCAAATAAATACTGCAGCTCACATATATTTATGTACAATTAATTATTTTAAGTACTAACTTATAACTAATAACTAATAGCATCTATGTACACTCCCCTTCCATACACAAGCAAATGCTTTAAATGGAAGGGTAGTAAAAAAAAAAATACCTGTAAAAAAATATATATATTTGTTGTAAAATTGTAATTAGAATAAATGTTTCAATAAATAATTTAAAAAAAAAAATATATATATATAATTATTGAGTTATCATTTTTTTCCGATAGGTTATATTGATTTTTGTTTCTTCAGACCACCATGATTTTAATCATTATATAATCAACGTTCCGCTGTACTTAAAATTTCAACAGCCCATACTGAAGGCAATAAACCGTTATGCCTCTTTAATTACTAGGGACCAAGGCCCTTCAACATCTAAAACGCGCACTTGCTGCCTCTACCGAGATTTCCGCTGCATCTGAAAGGCATATTTCCCAATCTCCTGAGACTGTGTTCTCCGTATTACTGGTGAACCTAGCGACCTCCCACCATACCTTTAGATCACTTCTTTCTAGTGGTAGGAGTACAGTAGATATGAGATACAAGACCCTCAGTTTACCATTAGATCTTGCATCGAATGGTTTGCGCAAACATGTTGACAAAACAATCAAAACAACAAAAAATAATATCACAATAAAAAAAAAAGATAAATAAACGGCAGTATATAAGAAAAAAAACTACGTGTTTTTACATAACATAAGTGCTGTGTTTAAATATTGTTTAACCTCACCAAATACCAACAGAAAAGTTTACAAATAACGTCTGATGACATACTTTTAAGTTTTTTGTCATTGAATTCAGTTTTATATCACTTCTGAATCTTTAATATTCAATTACAATACGAATCATTTAGTTGTTAGTAAAAGTGACAAATATCTTCTGTAACACAAAATCATGGCGATTGTTTACAGATTTTTGAAGGAATGTCATTTAGCCTTCGAAAGCTAAGGTATTTAACAAAATAAATATTGTAATTTAATATTCTCTAGACTCTAGACAACTCGTTATGTATTATTAACTATCGTTGTGCAACGAATTGCCGAGTCGTTGAGGAAACAAGAACTACTCTGTGTTGAAATAAACCGGTAGAACTGTTTATCGTTAATAATTATATTATTTAATTTGCCTTTAATATCGAGTTACGATCGGTTCGCGCGATTAACTTTTCGTAAACATACTGTTTTGTGAAATCAAATATTGATTTGAAGATTGTGTTGAACGGATTACAGTGGTTTGTTTTAGTGAATAGCTGAAATTTCTGGTACCTCGCAGAATGGTTGAAATAAGGTAATGTTTGTATAAAATTTACTATTTTTAATGATTGTTTAAAGCTCTTGTGGTCTGTTCAACAAAATAATAAGTAAACAAATATGATGGAAGGATTTCGAACAAGTTTAAAGTACAATAACATGTTATTTAATTATACTTGTTGGCTTTGTTGCCATTTTTGTGAACGAACAAAGTACAAAGTGAGAAAATAAGTCGATGTTATTCTGCAGTTGAACAACAGACAGTTTACTTTAAAACATCTTTTTTTTTGTAATTTGTTGAAAATTCAACATTATTCTTGTGGTCACAAATATTTTGAAAGTTGCAGTACTGATAATTTGATAAAAAACCAAGACAGGAGCTACGTTTTTCAAGAGAGTGGTGTTTTTTATTATTACGTAGCTCCACAAAAGGAGGCCCCGAGGAAAATTACTCCTCTCAGGCCTATGTCGTCTTTGGGGATACCGTACTAAGGGTCTTTTGAGGAAAGGAAAGAAAGAATCTGGGAGTGACGTACGTATGAATTCATCCCTACAACTGCGATGTTCCGAGAGAGTCCTGTTGGAGAGGTCAAAGTGTCTTCATCAACCAGTCTCTCCCGGGCAGATGCACCCATCGCCAAGACTCTGTAAAACCTCACCGTACGAATCCGGATACCCTTGCCAAGCTACCAAAAGTAGCGAACCCCTTTGGGTGACCTACAGCAGTCGTGTTTGTTATCCAACAAATGGTTCCCGGAGCGGCGGTAAGGGCATACCCGCCTCTCAAATTGTGTCCTAAAGATTTGAACATTTAGTAAGTTTAGCCAAAGAACGTACCTGCATGACAATTTTCACAAATATCGCATTGTCGATTGTTTTTACTTTTCTCTCCAAAATATTTTTTTATTTTTTTATTATTTTTTTATTTTTTATTTATTTTTTTTTATTTTATTTTATTATTTTTTTTTAAACCAATACATATAATATACAAAAAAAAAACAAATATATATATAATATATGATATTGGTGGTAACAATACCTCCCTAATTGAGAAATTCTCGTGTTTAGGGAGGGAGCACTATCAGATTGACAGTACTATACATACTTGACAGTTGTTATACATAGAAAAAATATTAGTTGGCATTTTTGTTCAGAGTGGAAAATATAAGTTGGTACATCGTAATACATACCTAAAACTAGTTAATGGCAAAATGTTTTTTAAGTTTTTGTTTAAAAATTTCATAATTCCTTTCTGATTGTATTTCTTTAGGGAGTTCGTTAAAGGGTTTTATGGCTGAGTATGTATAATGATGTTGGGCTGTTGTTGTGTTAAGTTTAGGGATTATTATTTGTCCTAAGGTTCTCGGTCTGGTGCTAAATGACTTTGTTGTTAGTTTATCTTTGTGGATTTGAAGTAATGCAGTTTTTTGATAAATTTTATTTAGTGGTAATACTTTGAATTCATCGAATAATTTTTGGGTTGAATAGTCTAATTGTTTCTTTAAAATAATTTTGCTGAATCTTCTATGTACTATTTCAAGTGGGGTTAAGTTGGTTTTATACGCTCCTCCCCAGCCTATTATTCCATATTGTAGAACTGATTGGGCTAATGCATAGTAAACCTGTAGTAGCATAGATTTATGTAGAATATTTCTTAGTTTGAGGAAAACGTAATAAAGTTTACGAATTCTGTTTACGGTTTGTGCAATATGTTCTGTCCATTTAACATGTTGATCTATAATTATGCCTAAATATTTAATATTACTTTTTTTTGCGATTTTTGAGCATTTAGGTGATTTGCAGTTGTCCGTATAATTATTACAAGAATGGCTTATCCGTATAATTATATGGCTTGCGATTGATGGTCACATTTAATCTGAATATCCAGGTGCTTTCCAAACTTGCTCTTTCCATCTCATTCCCCTCCCCACTCCCGTCAGTCTCACAAGTGAGGACGCCATATTCCCACTGACTCCGTCGGTAGCAGTAGGGACTCTGGTGCGAAATTCATAACAGAAGCACATACAATCACTAGCCTAGGAAATATCTTAACTACACCAATGGAATCTTCCTATTGCTTACTCGTATATTCTGTCACATAATGCGTTTTTGTAACAAGTTATTATTGTTCTATTTGCATGTATTAAGTATCGAATGATAATAATTTTCCTACAAAGACACTCACCTCACGGAAAGTTTATCGTTGTCTCTCGATCGCCCATTGTTTATTAACTGCATGAGTCGCGTTACACTCTTTGCGGTATAAATTACCGGAAAAATCCTACACATTTTGATATGTCATGGTGGTTTTATTGATTCCTAAGAAATCATGACTTTTGGTCGTGTAGACAATGGAGAGATATATAAATACGAATGTTAGAAAAAGTGCGCTAATATTAAAAACGATAATATTTAGCAAAAATGGTGAAAATGTAATAAAACACGACTCGTTTAAAATACAGCAAAAATCTCATGGGGATTGCCTAAAATAGCAATTAAAGAAACACTGTGAACTTTTTCATACGTATAACTTGTAATATAACTAAAAAAAAAGTGTTTATAATAATTTTTGGAGCATAATTTGCGATTTTTTCTATCGAGGGAATTTCGTATAATTGCCGCTTCGGTGTGGGGGGTGTATAGATATTATTTTCAAGAATAACATATATTTTTTTAAGAGCTTAAAAACGAACAGAATTTAAGTAAAGTATGTAATAAATCGGCAGAAATGTGGGAAGCCGGGCATTAAGTAAAATGTAAATATTGTACCCGGTTCCATAACGTAGTGGTTAAAGCATTTTTCTTTGATTTGTTTATTTGTAAGATTGTCTCAGGTGCAGTGCACTTACATATCGATCGTCCAGTTGATTAGTCAGACATCTCGAATAATCGTAATGTTGAGTATGCAGTTTTATGTAAAAATGTAACCTCTATCTGGTACAATACTCAGATAACTCATAAACATCTACGAATGAATTATAATGCAGAAAAACTTATGGTGAATTTAACAAAATGTCGATGTTTTCTGTAGTAGGATATTTCAAAATGTCATAGTAATGTATGGGAAAGTTATGCCTCCCAGTGTTATTTTATAGCATATTTAATATGTAAAACACACACATGTGTAAATAATATTTAGTTTATGGTTAGCATTCGAATATTGCTTTCCTCAACATCTTAAAACATGAAACATATTTTGAGAGGTCTATCTAATCAGCTGGACAATCGATATAATTATTATTTAAAATGATTTATCACTCAAAATTGTGACTTTAACCCTTTCAAGAGATTGCAATGTTTCGATCACATTCGTTAGATGGGAAAGTTGTCCTTGTTCGTATTTATTTATTTATTTATTTTTTTACGGACAAATAGTCCAATTAACAATATAACAATAACACAAATAAAATAAAAAAGAGATACAATGAAAGGAGATTACATATAGATGAAGAGCATTGACAAAATATATATAATATAAAAGTACATAGAGAAGATAACTACCAGTAGCTTGAAGATGGATTTAAAAAGACTTTAAAAAACCACATTGCATAACGACTGCCGAAAGTCATTTAGGCTTACACCAAAAAATTCAATGCTTTGATTTGCGTTGACAAGTCTCGACATTCTGGATAAAGGAGAATGATATACATAATTAGTAGAATGTTGATTGAGGAACAGCAATTCATTATTTCGGAGTCTACGGGAAGGAATGTTGAACTGGATGAGTTGTAACAAAGCAGGTGTGTCAGTAATACTGTTGATAATTTTGAAAATGCATATTAGATCAGAGCCCTTTCTACGTTTTTCTAAAAAGGAAATGTTTAAAGTTTGTTCAATTTCATCATACGAGTATTCTCCTCTTTCAAGTCCCAACCTCCAAGCAATTCCTCGTAGGAAGCGATGTTGTACAGATTCGATGTAACAAATGTGGACAGCATAAAAAGGAGACCAAATGACACTAGCATATTCAAGGTGAGGGCGGACCAGCGAACAGTAAAGAGTTTTAAGTGTATTTATATGTTTAAAGTCAGAGGTAATTCTATGAATGAAGCCGAGTAGTTTAAGTGATTTGTTTACGATGTTATTAATGTGATCCTGGAAAGAAAGTTTACAATCCAGAGTGACCCCAAGGTCCTTGATAGATATGACAGTAGAGAGACAAACATTATTTAGTTTATAATCAAACTGAATAGGTTTTTTGGTTCTATAAAAGGACAAAATTCTATCGGTATTTTAATGAAAAATGCTCTGTGGAGCTATCCTCATTGATCCCTTCGCCAATGGTGTATATCTACTCACGGTGGGAATCACATCAAACTCACGTCCAACATTTTTCACATGTTTAGTATTATTATAAAAACAATAACTCTGTAATATTGTCCATGTCTATTTCAGCATGGTTATCTTTACTTGATTAGCTCTTCCTGTCACGCACTTGTTGAACGACTGTCAACCAGAGTATTTAATAAATAATATTGTATTTATAATTGTGTTCTCATTAGTCACCACAACATCCGAACGAGTCGTTTCTACAACACGTTATTGAATTCAACAGCTCGGCTGTGGAACGATTCGCCGGCCTCTATGTTTCCTCCCTTCTTTACAAGAACCATGTTCACTCATTTCTCTCCTCTAAAAGTTCCTCCCCACAGCATCCCTAAAGATGATGTGACTGAGGGAAATTATTTTCCTTGAGGCCTCCTTCGCGTAGTTCATGCAAATAAAATATTGTAATTTTTTCTTTTCGTTTTTGAAGTTTTTTTTTTTTTTACAGTGAATACCGCACAAGAATCTCAACTGCTCCCGTCTGGAGCCAGTAAGACTATGGCATCCCCAATTGGGGTATTTTGTGAGGCGGAAGGTAGAGGGGAGGGGAAGGAGGTGGGGAAGAGGAAGGTTGGGAAGTACCTGGCTATTCAGATCTGGTCACTAAACAAGGCTAAAGCCATTTTCAAGCAACGTTTCAATTCTGAATGGTGGTCTTACACCAGGGCGATACTGATAGTATCTTCCACTCTGTGTAAAAACTTCTTTAGAACCGTTATGATTTGAAACTCGATGGAACGAAAAAGTGACACTAAAAAGACACAAACAGAGAGATTTAGCCTGCAAGAGAATGATATAGAATAATTGGCCTCCTCTTTGTGCGGCGCTTCGTAGCCTCCACACACTTGTCTACTTTAGTTGTCTGGAGGTTTCACTTCTAATGCGTGTGAACTGCACACTTGTATTTTTTAATGAAATAATTTCGGTTTTGTCGTTTTCAATCGACTTATCACTGTTAATAGAAAATTTTGATCTTAAAGGTATTTTTATTAGACATTAGGTTTATCATAAGATAATTCTATTAAGTACATCATTTTAGTCGAAATTTCATGATATTACGATAATATTATTATCATGTTTATTGCACTTCTGTCATGATCATTAATTTGTATGTGATAATTTAAGAATAATGATACTTCGCCCGTGGAAAATTTTCAACTATCGTGGTGTTTGATGATCAAAATATTTCGAATTTTTAAATAAATCAATTTGAAATTTGATTTTGTTTTCGTGAATGAATGAATTAAAATCTTAGAAGTGGAAATTAATCTACTTCCCGACATCTGATCGAGCTGAAACTCGGCAGATATGCTCTCTGTCGGTGGCAAGGCATTCTTTCAACGTTTGGTGGCACTCACAGGATCGTGAGATCGTAGGATCACACTCGTAGGATCGTGGCGGAAAGTAGAAACTGTTTCACTACATAATAAAAATAATGAAATATGATAAAGTTAGCCACGCATTAAGGATTGGTTGTTTGAAAATATTTGAAAAATTCATCAAGTTTTTTGAGTTAATTTTCATGTTCTGTGAATGTTCTATTCAAGTTCAGTGATTATTTCAATGTCGTTTAATTAACTGGCCTATACTGATATAATAACACTCTTAAACGAAACTTACACAGAACGCGAAAAATTTTGATACATTTGAATATTATCCTTAGCAATTTTTTTTAATAAATGCCATGGGATGAAGAATTAATATTGTACAACCTCCCCATCCCGCAATACCGTACGTAGCAATTGATTGAAAAAGTGCAAAGTAAACACATCATAGTTTATAGGTTAAGAATAGATCTGAGAGAGTAGAAAATGTAACATAATTTGATGATAAACCTGCGAGTGGAATTTTTATAAGTGTGACATCGGTATCATTGATATCATTGCATTTTGTGTAAATAACGCCATAATGAATGTTGTCAACTTCCTTTATAAGTGTATATACAAAGAGTAGAGATTAAGACACAACTAAGTCATGTTCACACATTCTTACTCGTCACGTTTGTTGTACCAATACATAGATCAATAATGCCTTTACAATATAAAGTACATCTGTGTTTATAATTCCAATATCTCAAAGTCACAGATCTTCTTCTTCTTTCGTATGGTGGGGGGTCAGAGGGGGACATCTAGGTCTGCGAGCCAGTCTAGGGCCTCAGGCGTTGCCCTGTGGACCTCATAAATCCCGCCGGGGAATGAATGGAGCGGGCATTCGTTGACCACATGTTCGGTGGTCTGCACCGCACCGCATTCACACGTCGCCGACTCTTTAAGGCCCCATCTATGCATCATGTGAGTACAACGGCTATGGGAGCACCTTATTCTATTGATGGCAGTCCAGAGTTTGCGAGGCAATGAGAACCCAGGCTGTCTCTCAGTGGGGTCTTGCACGAGATCGGCGTTTTTGACGTTGGCTGATTGCCACTCAAGCTTCCACCTATCTTCTGGGGTGAGAGGTGTTCGAAGGAGTCTTTCTCCTTCCGTCCAGAAGGGTTTTCGAGACTTTAAGCGGCATGCCGGGTGAGAAACGACATCATCGTGCAAGGGTATTTCGCTTTTTTGCAGCGCCTTCTTGTATTCCCTCAGTGTTGCAATCTCTCGCCTGATATTTGGCGGGGTTATATTTGCAAGTACGGGGAGCCAAGGAAGAGGAAGAGGAGATCAGTGTCTTTATATAATGTCTTTATAATATAACTGGCGAGTTCCTGGCAAGCTTTTGCTATGCCATTTAATAAAGATATTGTTTCTCCCTCTGCATGTCGTTTCCCATTCGTCCGTTCCTCTTCCGCCTCCTCTTCCTCTCCCGCATCCCCTTCCCATCATGCATTCCCACTCAGCCTTCCCTCTCCCGCTTCCCCCCTCCCGCATTCCATACATTTAGTCCTGGTACGTTCAGTTTTCAAACATCTTGCGTGCCACCTATTGCAATTTTTTTATTCAAATTTTAAATGCCAGAGCTCACCAGTATATATATATAGAAACCTTCGTGGACGTGCTCACCACAACTCACTAAAGTTTCATGGCAATCAGACGAACGGTTTAGCAACGCTTTTTCATGATGCCAGAACTCACTAGTATATATAGAATCCAACGCGGACATGCGCACATCAAATCCCCAAAGTTTCATCGCAATCGGACGAACGGTTAGCAACGCATAATTTAATGATGCCGGATCTCACTATTATATACAGGGTGTCCGGTGGTAAAGTGCATTAACTTCGGGAGGTGATTCTACATGATGCTAGGAGTAAAAAAGATAAACAACTTTTTCCGAAATTCCAACTTTTTATTTTCCATACAAAAAGACATACCTACTAAAAATCGTTAGTGAAGGTACACACTTACCAGATAAATTCGCTGTGAGTTTGACAGTGTCAATGTGGCAACGTTGCATATTTATGAGTGGCACGTATCCATGGAAACAACATGTAAATTGTAAACAATAACAAGACTGACAGTTCGCCGTTTTACAATGTGCAACAAAATCGTATGTTTTATAATGTTTTAAACCAAATTCAACTGAGAACTGCACTAAAATAACAATATTCATATGAATTTACACTTTTTACTATACAAATTATTAATAACTAATTGAACACTTAACTAATATCATCGTTTTTCACTAATTTAACAAATTTTCAAAATGTCCACCTTCTGCTTGCAGGCAAGTATAGAAACGTCATTGACAAGAAGAAAAGAAACACGCGTTGAACAAACATGTTCTTTTAAGTCAATAAATACACACTAATGTAACAAGTTTCCTTACAGAGAAACACTGCAAGATACATTGTATTTGCGAATAAACGGTAAAATTCATCGCGAAAACAACTGCGGCGTATTTAAATATCAACAGCTGACTGACGGAATGGGGTAGCGGGGAGTTCATTGAGCGCGGGGGGCGCGGGACGGTAGATTTGGAAACTATGCTAAATAGTAACGAAGGCACTACACAGCGGACCGATTTTATTACCTGAAAAGTACTCGTTTGAATTTCGGAAAAATTTATTTATCTTTTTTACTCCTACCATCATGTAGAATCACCTCCCGAAGTTAATGCACTTTACCACCGGACACCCTGTATAGAAATCACCGCGGGCATGCACAGCACACATCAAATCTCCAAAGTTTCATCGCAATCGGATGAACGGTTAGCAACTCATAATTTAATGATACCGGAACTCACTATTATATATAGAAACCATCGCGAGTGTGCACAGCGCACATAAAACCCCCAAAATTTCATCGCAATCAGATGAATGGTTTAGTAACGCATGGGCATCTCATATATATACAAACCCAGAAACATACATATTTTGATTTTGATATACGTAGAGATAGAGATTTTTACTACGAATGGTTATTTTTATTTTAGTTTATTATGGAAACAAACGGTTATATAAATTTTATTAAAATAATTGCATGTTACGTGGTTGCATGAACCAGTGATGTTTCCGCATAAACTTCACATTATATTATGTTTAATTATAGTCAACAGATGTCTCTATGATATTATTTCATTTTCAATATTATTAGTAGATATTGAAAATTCTCATTAAGAATCTTAGCCAATAAATTGGTTAAATAATAGGCCATTTTTCTTCTTTTTTTCATAACTTTAATGACTTTTCTAAGGGGGTGTTGATGTTGCATGATGTTGCATGATTCTGAGTTGTCATAGAAGCAAATTCTTCGATATAAGATCTGTATAACTGAAATAAATGTAATTCTTTGATTTAGTAATAATTGTAGTGTATGCTTTCAACGGGAATGCCGAATTCAAAATAATGTATCTTAGAAATTTAAGTTGAATTTTTTTCGTTTACCATCTGCGTTCTGAATACATTACATACTTATAACTTAGATCTCTTTCACATTCTTCTAAATATATCGACGAAGGTTGATTTAAGTGTGTTACATAACTAAGTTAATAATCTTGGTATGTTATTTATTATATCAGAGAGTAATGAATCAAATTTCTTACATAATCGTAAAGCCCATTGTTACGAGTATATTAAAGTTGGAAAATAATTTATTTCAGTGTGTTTCAGACAGTTGAAAATTAGTTCTGACCGCAGTTTCTCATGGTCACTCATTCGTCCACGCTTTGCTGGAGTGCGTTTAGTGAATGTAATACGAACGACAAAACCAACAGAAATAAATTGAAACTAGAAAAATCACGGGATATTACAATTCCGATTGTAAAAAGAACATATAACATTTCTGAAAGTTGCTTGAAATGGCTTTAGCCATGTTTGGTGACCACATCTGAATAGCCAGGTCTTCCCTACCTTCTTCTTCCCCATCTCCTTCCCTTCCCCACTACCTGCAGCCTCACAACGTACCCCAATTGGGAATGCAAAAGACTCACTGCCTCCAGACGGGAGCAGCTGGAACTCTTGTGAGGTATTTATATTTTAATGAAATTCTTGATTTTATGAAACTATATAATTATCGTAGAAAGCAAACACTTTGTGGCTTGACATTTTATAGAATTAAACAAGTACTTTGTTTAAAAACCACTTTATTTTTATTTATATTTGTCGACCGGTTTCGGTTGAACTCAACCTTCTTTAGGACAATAAACGTATAATCTAAATAACAGTACAGAGTTTAGATTCTATGGTTAACACAAAAGAAAGAGAGAGAGCATATAAGAGAGGGAGAGAACATTAGATACTGGTTGGTGGAAGGGTAGGAGGCGGAGTCACGGGTGGGTGGGGGTGGGGGTTACATAGGGAGAAAGGGAATAACTTTAAAATCGGGCTGTTGGTTAATTCTAACTGTTTACAATTTGGCAATTAAGTTTCTGTGATTTGGATATTTCTAATGCTTCTAAATTATTAAGGCGTATTCCTATTTTATTAATATGTATTATTTTTACTCCTGTATTTATGTTAAATGTATGGTCAGTATCAATTAAATGGTCAGCAAATTCTGAGAAACCTGTGCTTGTAAGGCACCTGACGTGTTCTTTAACCCTAATATTTACATTACGCTCTGTTTTACCTATGTGTGTGGCTGGGCAATCGTTACAATAAAGTTTGTAAATGCCAGAGTGGCTTAATTTATCCTCTGTATCTTTAAATTAGTTAGGAGTTTAGCTAAATTATTGTTAGTATAGAAGGCCGGCCTTATTTCTGAAGGAAGTGTCGACGTGCAAAGGGAAGAGAATTCTCTCTTATATGCTCTCTTTTTTCTTTTGTGTTAACCTTAGAATCTTAACTCTGTACTGTAATTTAGTTTATATATTTTTTGTCCTAAAGAAGGTTGAGTTCAACCGAACCGGTCGACAAATATAAATAAAAATAAAGTGGTTTTTAAACAAAATACTTGTTTCATTCTATGAAACTATATATATAACTACATTCCATGAAAAACTTATAATAATTTCCATTAATTCTGTTAAGATTTTTTGGTTTTATGATACTATGTACATTCCATGAAAACCTTATAACAATTTTCAATAATTCTTTTAATATATTTGGTTTAATGACATTATGTACATCCCATTATAATTATCAACAATTTCCAATAATTTCCTCTAGATTCCATATACTTATGTTTTATGATTATGTGCATGCATGCGTATACATTTGTGTATATGTGTATGGATGTGTATATGTATGCATTTATATGTACCCGTCTCAGAACAGACCTCGTCTAGTGAGACGTGTTACTTACTTGTTTGTATATGATAATGTTATCTCAATAAACGCCCGGGTTGCCGGCAATTAAATTAAAATAGGATTTGATTTTAACAGTTTTATTCCAAGAATGATGGAATTCAGCACACTTGAACTTCAAAACAAAAGGAAGTTCAATGTCTGCATGAGATTTCGATGAACCACCCATCCCATCCCTTTTTCTCACTCTCTTAAAGCAGAACGTTGGTGCTTGTTGTTGAAATTTTCCACACGTTCAAAATAATTGGAAAACTTCTGACTGCATATTATGATCTCGAAAAACTCTGAGTACAGTCTGGGCAACGCCAGGGACTTCAGAGAGTTTTCTAATAATTTTCACGCGCTGATAAAGAATGAAAACTTAGTTGAACCCATTTAACTTTGCTGTACCAAATTGTATTAATATTTATAACTATTGAGCTGTCTGCTTAACAAATGGTGGAGTATTTAGTTTTGATGTTATTTCGTTTTTTACTTTGTTTTTGCTTTAGATGTTGTTTTTGATTTTTTGTTTTGATTTTGTTTTTGATTCTGCTTTGATTTTGTTGTGCTTACTTAGACGTTCTTTGTAATAAAAAAATAAAAATAACATGTAAAAGCCCAGCCGGGCGAGAAATTCAAAATAAATTAATATTTTACTATAGTTTCTCAACTACTTACTTCAGTTATCTTTACTATCAGACTGAAGAGAGCTTTTAAATATATTACTTTATTAAAAATGATTTTTTTTTAAAACAAAACTATTATTAAATCTTTAACTGAAACAGTTAGCTAATTACCTAATTGCTTAGTAATTCCAATCAAGACAACTTTGAAGGTAACAATAAACTCAATACAAAATTACTCCATGTCTTCTTATTCTTCCTTGCGCTGTCCCAACTCATTGCCTAGGTAGGCTGTTGGGATCGGCTCTTCTCGTTCTCAGGTTGTAATTTCTTCTGTTCTGGGTATCGCCTTCATCCAGGCCGTTTCTCTGAAGAATTTTGGAGCATTGAGTCATCCAGGAGTTCTTCGGTCTTCCTCTGGATGACTGTAGATGAAGCTCCGTAGACATTGCCTGCCTCGCTGTGTGGTCTGATGGTCTCCGTCTTATGTGCCCATACCATCTCAACTATCGTTCCTCCAGCTTATTTATGTCTGTGACACCCAGGCTACCACGAATGCGTGAACTTTTGATCTTATCTTTTAGTGATACTCCTGCCGACCATCTAAGCATTCGCATTTCTGCTGTTTCGAGTTGCCTAGAGTAGGAGTTGTACATAGTCCAGCATTCATTATTTATTACAAATTTACTCTATGTAGTGTCCATAAATACTGTTGACAACTTTTATAACATTGTTATTATTTTTTTAGTATAGTAACAGTAGTTTAGTAACACACAATGGTATCTATGTATACCTAAATACTTGCTTTTATCACATATACTTTGTATGTTCATTCTTATTTTGTTATTACAGATGTGTACTACTGTATACTTATAATATCATGTACCTATCACTTGAATGTAAAAGCCATTCTATGGCATCATCATTACGTAGTATAAAATGAAGTCGCTCAAAATGTATGTGCGCATAGTTCTTTTAAACTACACAACGGATTTCCATGCGGTTTTCACCAATCGATAGAGTGATTCAAGAGGAAGGTTTATATGTATAATACATGCTCATTATAGTAGATAAAAGCCGAGAAATTCAAATATTCAATTCAGGCAGCGGGCAGCTGGTGGTGGATTTTATAAAGGTTGGGTAATAGCGTTGTGTTTAGTTAGCCACAGCAACGTGTGGCCGGATCTGCTAGTATTATAATAAAACGAATATAAAACTTTATTCCACTTAATTTTATTTGATCGTAACCGGTTTCAGCCATTTTATGGCGTTTAAATAAATAAACAAATAAAATGTAACTGTAAATGTGATAGAGTCTAAGGAGCTGCTGTACTTTGGGTGGGGAATGATAGGTTTGGGAGGAGAACGGAAGGTCGGCTGGTTCCAAGGCGGTTGTATTGCGTACGGAACAGACTATCCACCAGAGGCCCACAACTCAACAACAATTTTGTTTAACGGGTGATGTTTTTGTAGAATTCTTTTCATACTATATCGTCTTGCAGGAGTTATATGTGACTACATATTTTGAGTTGAGTATATACAGGTTGCAACAACACGAACCTGAATCCGAACCCGATCAGCGATTCCTGTGCATATTCGGAATAAAAAATGTAGACGTCAGTTTTCGGTCCGATGATATACATTTTTTTTATTTTTAATCAAAAGGGTCTCAAAAGTTTCGTATGATCTGTAGTTATTCGAAAACGTAAAAATAAATGAAATTATTGTTCACTATTAGCCCGCTAAAATGGCCGGAAGTTTTGAAAATAAATAGATTTCGTAATTTGGAAAAAAATAAAACAAAGGGTCCATATTTTATATTTTGCACCAAACTTATTTCTCATTCCATAACTGCAGTACAAAGAACGCAATTTTTTTTTGAAACGTATGTGATTTGTTGGTTAAAAGATAAAAAGGGGAAAATAACACTTTTTCTTTTTCGTTCTTTGTTTTTGGGGTGTTATGCCGTGTTGTGCTACCTCCGGACACTGCAACGATGTCCGAAACGTTGGCTAAAGAAGGAGGTAGCGCAACACGGCATAACACCCCAAAAACAAATAACGAAAATGCTTTTGGCCGTGAAAATCTTAAAACTTATCCAACACTTTTTCTGGATAAAATCAGAATTCTTGTTGACTTACTTGTATTCATAAACATCATTTTTTTTAAATTTTTGTCAGCTATACGCATTTTTTAATAACAAAAAAACGTTAAAAGGTTAAATTATTGAAAAAACCGCGCTCTGTTTCGTATATTACCTTGCTGCTAGAACGAGACGCAACGCTTATCTATATACGCGCAACTCTACTACTCAGTTGCAAAATATGATGGAAAAATATATATCCGCCATGCACGGGGGACCATAGTGACCCCCGTTCGAGTCGTACGTGATGTTATCTCCTATGTTTACCCCCCCCCCCCACCCCCTTCCCCCAATCCTGCCCCACCACGCCATCCACCCCTTCCCAATTCCCACTTAAACAACTTATCGTGTAATCTTTCTCAATTGACATTTTCAAATCACTAAAGTCGCTTCTATATTATAAAATCGACGTGGAAACCTGTAATTGGTAAAATTGATGTAACCTACGTATTATAATGCTTCATTTCAATATTACACTGTTGGTATCCCAAAAAAATACGACTCTTAAATCACATTTCTACAGCATCCATACTAATTTCGTCATACTTTGCCGGTGACATTCCTCACTGCGATAAATCAGAGTGAAAAGAATTTCAAAAGCCAAATACATAATCCTTACGGGTTGGAAAAATTAATTTAGAAAAATTATTTAAACAGGATATATGTCGATAATGCAGATTTCTATTGTGCGTCCAGCTGGCGCTTGTGTTGAAACCGTCAGGTTGTCAAGAGTTGTTTTGTTGATGAAAAGGCTGGTTCCTGTAGATTCCTATTGTACCTGATTCACTATTTTACTGATTCTAATCGAACAATAAACGAAGGCTTGTTTTGCCTTTAATTATATTCAACGGGGAACCGGTCCCAGGTGTAGTTTGTAGGCTGTACAGACTAATAATTGTGGCATGTTTAAGTGTCCAGTCATGTTTTAACCTAAAAGCTGTAAATACTCGTAAATAACTCAGTTCAAATTAAGAAGGGCCTCTACTAATTCCTAACAGGTTCAAGATATCGAATACCACTTGTTGTCGACAGCTAAAACAAAGCGCGTAAATCACAGAACTCAACGGCAATTGTAGTTTGCCGAGATTCCGAGCTTTGGTAATATGTTCCAGTTAGGTTCTGCACTGATAACCAAACATTTATTATTATCGTTAAGGCCATCAACAAATTTAATAATCTGAATCAACACTTATTATTGATAGTGAAAACGAAAAACATAAAAATATTTTTAAGAAAACAAAACATTAATAACAAATTTCGCACAGTGGTGACCTCTGAAAGGATTTTCGTGTCAGGCCATGAATTTAAAATCGTCAATAAGTTGTTTTTGTAAAAATCATATTGGCTTAGATACTAAAGATTCAAAATATTATTATTAGGTATAATTCGTTATCATTATTTTTATGTTTTCATTAATTATTATGTAGTTTTTCCCACAGAAATCGTTATAACTCTGTTATTGTTCTAGTGACAAGCCTAAAATAAGAAATAGAAGATGCATATTAAATCAAGCTGCCCCCCCCCCCTCCTTCCACATAATTCACAAAAAATCATATTCTGTTGTAAATATCATTTTGGGGGGACGACACTCCCCTTCGCATGATTCGCTGAATTTTTTAAAAATTACAATGGCTCCACACATGAGGCACTGGGGAAAAGAATCCCTCAAGGCCTATATCATCTTCGGGGACGCTGTGTAAAGGGTCTTTTTATGGAAACGAAGGAGAGAAAGTTCTGGGAAAGGAAAATATTTGAAGGGTGGACACTAATTTAGAAGGTCAATGTGTCCAGGAATGACGAACGTATGAATCCATCCCTTCCACTGCGGTGCAAAGCGATGGGTAGGTAGAGTCCGGCTGGAGAGGTCTAGGACAGGTCTCCCTCAACCAGTCTCTCCAGATCCGGCCCGCCACGCAAAAGGTGGGCAAATGCATTAACCACCAATACCTATACACCTCACTTCATGAAGTCGGGAACCCCTGCTAAATCACCAAGCACTTGGTACCGCGCGTTTTCATCCTGCGACAAAATATCCTACGGACAAAATATCTACTAAAACCTAACCTAACCTAACCTAAACTCACTTTATTTAACATTTTACTATTTTTGAACAATAATTTATTATCATTACAGGATGCCTGTATTATTTGTGTCCAATTTTACTCTTTTTGTCCTATTTTTTTGTTAGGTTAGGTTATATATGTTGTCGCGGGTTAAAAAGTTTTGGAACTGTGGCAGGGGTGTTGGTTACCCAATAAATGATTCCCGAGGCTGCGGTACCTATGCCTGCCTCCAAAATTAAAATTAACATAGTTATTAAAATTTGCCTATCCACTGGAGCCATAGCACAATTTAAAACTTTTTTCCGATTGCTCGAGATTTTTGTGGTGACCGTTTTGAATAATTTCCGTCCACATTAAGAAATTCATATCTCCAAATTTTCATATGGAGACACACAAACTGATTAAAGTTCTATTCGCCTATCTTTTGTCGATTATCACATATTCGTAGTATTTATAAAAAAATACATGATAATATCGTAAAGTTCTACTTAATTACTTACAAGTAAGGAAAAAAATTGCCAAAATTGGCAGCAAAACAATTCGAGGTATTTTAAATAACGCCATATTGGGGCCAAAAGCGCTCTAGTGGTTATAATATTGGTAAATATTATTTTACCAACATAGATCCGGTACGATTAAAAGTTGTTATAATGTATACCTACTTAAACCAGGCCTTGTCTCGTGGCATACCAGCTCCAGTAAATTAAGAAGTGGGTTTTTAAAAGAAGTTTTTTTATTCAAAAGTAAATGACCGCGACCTTAATTTTAAACAAAAAAAAACGTGTTGCTAATCAATTTAACGCATATGAAATATTCTGTCTTTGATATCGATGAATCAAACAAAAAATTATAAATAAGAGAGATCGCGGAAGGATAGTAGTGGTCGTTTTTGAGGCAAATCATTTAAATATATTTTAAAGCCATAATAATTAATTATATTTTTATTATGAGGTCTGGGGGCAAGGTACAATAACATTATAAAGATTTATCAAAAACGACGGCCTGCGTAGTCCAGCGGTAAGGCTCTTGACTTGCACTCCGAAGGTCGCGGGATCGAATCCCGGCCTGGCAAATAAATTTTATTTGATTAATTTGTGTTATTTCACAATTAATTCATTTAAAATAATTTATGGTATATTTGCGGCACGTTCCAGAGTGGAAGACACTCTCGGTATCGCCCTGGTGTAAGACCACCATTCAGAATTGAAACGTTGCTTGAAATGGCTTAAGCCGTGTTTGGTGACCAGATCTATAATAGCCTTCCTCTTCCCTATCTCCTTTCCCCACTACCTTCAGCCTCACAACATACCTCAATTGGGGATGCCACAGTCCCACTGGCTTCAGACGGGAGCAATTGGGACTCTTGTGTGGTATTCATGTAAAAAAAAAAAATTAAAATAAAAAAAAAATTATAAAATAGTTAATGGTCTGAAGACATTTTTTTTAACTTTGTTATTGCATAGTCATTGAATTAGAGTTAAAATTATTTCGTTTAAACGACACTAATGGATCTACATGTTTCCAGTACCTACAAGTTTCCTTTATTAGAATTATTTTAAATACCTGCACTAGAAAAGTGTCAATGAATTTTAAAGCGTTTTTGGAAAATGATGGACACTGTAACGCTGTCCGAAACATTGGCTAAAGGAGGAGGTAGCGCAACACGGCATAACACCTCAAAAACAAATAACAAAAATACTTTTGGCCGTGAAAATCTAAAATCATATCCGTTTTTATATACATAAATATGTATAATTTTGTGAAGCACTAGCGATTACTCGGCATGCATTGCAAAGCCATCAAGGGTGGGGGGGGGATAAGGTGTTAAAACCTTTTTTTTCTGTCGCCTTTGCAACCCTTCCCTCTCTGCCACCCCTTCCCTACATGTCCTTTCCCATGCGTCCCCCATCCCGCCCTGTTCCCCTTCCGCGTTTCCCTGTATCTAAATTATATGAAATGCACACATTTTTCAAAAATCTCGCGCGCCAACCATTGCAAAAAAAATTATGCAAAATTCATAACGCTAGAGCTCACCATTGTACATACAAACATTTACGTGCATTTCATGATGCAAAAAAAGACATGACAGTTTTTAATTGAATAGAAATGAAAGTACCTACATAATTTTTAAATTCCATCATTTAGCAAAAAATATTATACGAACGTCGTTCACACGAGAAAATCAATATCCTTGCGGGAGTAAAATAATATCTAAAGTAACACCTCCAAAACAATCACACAGGAAAAATAATATTAAATTTTGCATAAAGGAGTTTGTATCCATAATATTAATCACCAACGTATTTTATTTAAACAATTCATACATGGAAAACCCGCGGTTTATTTGCAAAGGATGTGTGAATTTTGACACCTAAGTTCTGAATCATCAAATATTATATATTAACACTTTTTTGATTAACTGCAAGTGTCTTTATTTATACGGATATGTAATCCTTTGGGGACGGGAAGTGTTTTACATGTTTTGTTAGTTTGGTGGTAATAATTTTTCCCAAACCTTTTGGGGTGAACATATTTTTTTAAATTTATTTTTAATTGATAAACTAACGTTTAAAACAACGTTTAAAACAAGTGTAACAATAATTATAAGCAATAATTTTATCAGCCTGAAACACTCATCTACATTGAAAAAAAATTGCGACAAAAGATACTTGCCGCCAACGGGACTTGAACCCGTGTCCTTCTGATTGCCGGTCAGGTGCTCTACCACTGAGCTATGTCGGCTTATCTAATACCCGCCAAAAAATTCAATATATACTAGTGTTTCATTCAACAATTACTACTTATTACATTTTTCCACCTGAAAACAACCAACTTTATTATTGTGAGAGAGGCATTGTTAGTGCTAAATCTCTCGCTAGGTGGCGTCGAGACAAATTATGTCTACATTTTTTATTGAAATACTTTAACATATTAATTATTGTTTTACTTGTCAAATATTAATTATTGTTTTTAATTGACAAACTAACGTTTAAGACAAGATTTTTATGCATAGCACAAAGGGTAACAATTATTATAAGCAATAATTATCAGCCTGAAACACTCATCCACATTGAAAAAATCTTCTTTAATAAATGGACAGCGCGGACGAGCACAGTATCTACATAGAATAGCTTTCTGCGATCTCCTCATTAAAAAATATAAAAATAAAATAAATTTAGCATAACCAATTGTTAAATAAATAAATGTGAAATGTTGCGCATAATATTGTAAAAGCGGATAGTCAAGGAGAAAGATACATCAATCTTAGTAAATCCCACGGACTAGCCTGTGTTGAGGCAGTAATTTTAAAAGTCAGTTAATTAAAAATACTTATGAACATACACTTGTATTAAAGTACATGTAGGTATTGGTTGCATTTATCATAATTTCAAATAATAAGGATTTGGATGAGTGCACCGGTAAAGGCCCTATAATTATTTTTAACCGAAATTTTTATGTTATTTTTGAAATATTTTTTCAGTAACATTTTTTTATTAAATCTGGAAGAATGTTGTAAAGTCTTGCTGCAACGTATCTAAAGTTTCGTTGGCCATAAGGCATGCGTTATGGGAATTTGTACCAAGTCTTTGTTATTGATTCGAGTAAATACTTTGTAATATATATTTATATTTGTATATAGATGAGTGAGGATTATTTTTGCATATATCTGCCGAACCTCGAACACATCAATAATATTAAAGATTAATTTTAGGTAGCAATTGATATTATTAGAGGTTGCCTGGGCATTAATTTTATAAAAGTGTCTTTATGATTGGGTCTAGTGCAGATGCAGTGCCACCTCCCCATTCTATGATACCATACTCAATAATAGATTGACAAACTTCACAATAAATCATTTTCGAGTGATTCAATTCATTACATTACGATGTATGTAGAGCAACTCTGATTAAAGATAAAACTAACTTTAATACTTAATGCTAACATAAATAAAACCTGACAAAACAATTGTATTCGTAGGATATTCCAAAAAATTAATTTACAAGTGTAAATTGCCAATTGTAATAACAATAGAATATCGGAAAACCCCATATTTATCTAGTCTTGAACGTGCAATTGAAATAATGGAATTGAGAAATAGTGAAAAAGATATAGTGTACAAGGCATACTTAATTGGTTTCAATATTATATGGAAAAAAGAAACAACCAATAACAGTGAAAGTACAATGGAAAATCTCTAACAAATGGATGTCTCTGGGGAACCCTATCTACTCCGAAAACTCGTTTCCATCCTTAAGGCTCTGCAACCGGGCCCGAAAAGAAGAAGATGGAGAGATACGAAATTACGAATGTTAGAGGAGAGCGCTAACATTTACAGCGACAAAATCGATGCGAAAATGTTTAATAAAACACGACTCGTTTAAAATAGAGCAAAAAACTCACGGGCATTATCTTAAAAAGCATTTAAAGAAACACTCTGAATTTTTTCATACATACGAGTATAACTTGTAAAATAACCAAAACAAACGTGTTAATAATAATTTTTGGAGCATACTTTGCTTTTTTTTTTCTATCGAGGGAATTTTTTATAATTTGCGTTTCGGCGCGGGCAAAGTCTAGATATTATCTTCAAGAATAACATATATTTTTTTAAGAGTTTTAAAACTTACCGTGTTTAAGGGAAATATGTAATAAATCGGTACAAATCCGGATTGCGGGCCTTTAAGCCGCCGCTATCGAATTTCTACCGGTTTCTTAATAAGTATATCCCTTAATTAAACATTTGAAGTTTTTAAGCTCTTAAAAAATATATGTTATTTTTTAAGACTACATCCCCCACGCCAAAACGCAAATTATATGAAATTCCTTCGATAGAAAAAAATCGCAAAGTATATTCCGAAAATTATTATTTTCAAATCTGTTTCAGTTATTTACAAGTTATATGTATGAAAAAAATGACAGTTTCTTTAAATGCCGTTTTAGACAGCCTCCAAGAGATTTTTGCTCAATTTTAAACGAGTCGTGTTTTATTAGACATTTTCACAATTTTCGCTTCAATTTTATCATTTTAAATATTAGCGCGCTCTCTCCGACATTCATAATTATATATCTCTCCATCTTCTTCTTTTTGTGCGGGGATACGGCGCCTTAAGAGGAAACCCGGTCGCCTAGAAATGTGAATAATAGGTATTTTACCAAACAGTCACTGTAACTCTTGCTCTACAATAAGCAAAATTAACCAATATCAAAGTTTACTTTATATTATTAGTACGTGATGGTGGCGCTCCTCTCGACAACGCTTGAGATAAATTGTTAAAAAAGAGGTATTTTTGGTGACCGGGAAAATAAGTACTATCCTTCAAATAAAATCTTCATTACCTATTATTACTAATAACTTTTTCATTTAAGTGACGTTAAATTAAATATAGGAAACATATAACTAAGAAAGATAACACACGGTCAAGTCATTTCTTCAATCTTTAGGACCCAGTAACTTTTTCTCGCTAATCTTGCTTCAGTTCTACGCGGCGTGCTTTCTGTTCTGCGGAAGAATTTGTTAGCTCATCAAAGTTTTATTTTCATTTTTTTTTAAAGATTGAACAAGTTTTATTTTAGACTCGTTGTAGAACGCAGATATGTTTATATTAATTCCAGTTTGCTGAAGCACCGCTCACAAGTTGCAGATGTCGTTAAAGCTATACTATTAGGAAACGTTTCTTGCAAGTCATGCTTGCACGCATGTTGTGATAGGTCGAATGCACTTGATTTTTCATTAATTTCGGTTACAAGCTATTTATACGACAAGTTCCTGGCAAAATTCAACGGCATTCGAGTCGTTTGAATACTTTCGAGTTAGATCGGCTCCATTATTCTCCATATCCACATTCGACATATTAAAAAATACGTGGCCACTAAGGAAGACAAAATTTTCGTGTAGACTTTTTGCGGTTTCTGCTCTTGTTGCGATTTCCGCTAAATTTTTGTCAAACACTGCTTTTATGTCTTTAGAAAAATGCCCAGTCGGATCTAGCATTCTTGATTGGTTTTTCTCTCATTCCTTGTAAGATCTTAACAAGACCTTGCATTATCGCTGATTATGATAATATCCTCTTTTTGTATTTAAACGAACACTATATTAATCTCTCGAAGAATATTATCCCAAATTGATAAGCTAATGATAAATTAAAAATCTATTTATTAAAAGAAAATAACTTAGTTTACATCACTTAATTTTTTTTTATATTTTATACTATCAACATGTTTCGTGAACCATGTTCACTTCTTCAGGAATAAAAGTATACTAAAGTTAAAAAATTAATTCTAAATTACATATCGAGAGAAGAAATTGAAGGAGGGGGAAGGGTTGACAATGGTGGGAGTTTCGAAGAATTGGGGATTACCAAGCTATTAGAAGTAAAAGGCCGGTTAAGTGGGAAGATATTTAAAACAGGGTTAACAATTTTTTTTTGCTTATTAATTATGTCAGCTTTGGAATTTACATTTGTTCTTATTTCTATAATTTCTAAATTATTGATTTACGATGTTTTATATCCTGTATGTAATATTTGAAGACCTGAATTTATGTCAAAGCTATGATCATATTTTAATAAATGGTCTGCGAACTCAGAATCGCTATTGCCATTTAGTGCTCTGAGGTGCTCTTTAACCCTAATCTCAAAGTTTCTATAAGTTCTACCTATATAAAACGAACTACAATCATTACAATTGAGTTTGTAAACCCCTGATTTTGTTGTTTTAATTTCGCTATCTTTATTGTTGAGTATATATTTCTTCAATTTGTTATTTGTGTAAAACGCTGGTTGAATAGTACCGGGAATATTTTTACTAATAATTTTTGACGTATCGTTGTCGACAAATAAAATTCTACGCCAATGTTTATTGTTATCTTTAGAAATAGGGTAAATATATAATTTGAAAAAATTCTGTTTAATTTTTTTATTTAGTATTTCATTTATCAAATTATTAGAATAGCCATTATTAATTGCTATTTGTTTTATGAGATTTAATTCAAAATTATAGTTAAGAGCTGACAAAGGTAATTAGTAATTAGTCTATTAATCATAGAGTGGAAAGCCGCTAGTTTTTGAGAAAAGGGATGATTTGAAGAATTATGTATAACAATATCAGTATACGTATCTTTACGGAAAATATTGAAATCTATTTTAGTACCTGTTAATGTTAAATTTATATCTAAGAAATTTAAACTCCTATCTTTACCAATTTCCAGTGTAAATTTAATGTTTTTATGTAATTTATTTAAAAAATTTAAGAACATGTTCAATTGTCTTTCTGAACCTAACCAAATGCAAAATATATCGTCGACATATCTTTTCCAACAATACACATTTTTAAGTAATAACGCACCGCTATTAAAAATCTTATTTTCTAAATTATTAACAAAAATATCTGCAATCAAAGGACTCGTACTACTTCCCATAGCTAAGCCATCCTTTTGTTTGAATATTGTATTATTGAATTGAAAGTAATTCTGTTTAAAAATAACATCAAATAATTAGGTCTTTCGGCAAAGTTGAAGAATTTAACAAATTATTAATAATGGTTTTACTCACTTCTATTGGAATACTTGGAAATAAATTAACTATATCGAAAGAAACCAACATAGCATGGTTAGGGATTTCCAAATCCTTTAAATAATTAACCAATTCTAACGAATTCTTAACGGTGTATGTTGGTTGGAATACATTAGAAGAAGTGAACATGGTTCACGAAACATGTTGATAGTATAAAGTATAAAAAAAATAAAGTGATGTAAACTAAGTTATTTACTTTTAATAAATAAATAGTGACAGCACAAAGTAACAACCTTTTAGAAGAAGTTTTCTTCGAAAAATTAAAAATCTATCATACTTCGTACTTAGATTCTGCGGCTAGAGATGATTCTTCAATTTCTTCCAGAGTTTTTTTTTTCAATCAAACATACATATAAATTACAATTTTGGCACCCCCTAAAACTGCTCCCGGGGCGGGCGCGGCGCCCCGGTTTGCCCCCCCCCCCCCCCCCTAGATCCGGCCCTGATACTGAGCGTCTGTTGACGACATTCTAACCAGGCAATTTTAACGTTTTTTGGAGGGTGCTAAGCCTTTTAAGAAGTGACTTATTAAAAAAACGCAAATCGAACCGACACGCTAGTGTTTATATTAAAACGTGAGGTCAGTCATTTTAAAAACTTTCTTATATTTGCATACAAAGTTTTCATATTTTAAAAATTTCATTGTTATTCCTATTAGATAATAAAATTTAAAAGTTTATTTCATCATTTATTTTAATTTATTTATTTATTTTTATTTATTTATTCAACATCCAGAGATGACAGATGATTTTTAAACTGATAAAGAAATAATAAAAATTAAATTAGATGAAAAATGCACACAAGTTATAAAAATACAGCGATTTGATAGGTTTACAAAAATACAGATACGTTAAGGAATAGTTTTGGAATAAGTTTTTTTACAAGATCCACAAAATTCGCCAAGTTGATGTGAAGTATGTCAACATTACCTAAGTACTGATTTCCAAGAGTGTGAAATCGTTGTGGTAGAGAGTGAGCAATGTAGTTCCGCTTATGAGTACATCATCTTTCATAAACAGTTTTTTGTTTTCGAATACGTTCACAAATGTTCCATTTATTTAAATTTGGGGACACTGACAGAATATGGTCGAGGCTGATAGTCAACAATCTTTTGCATACAGTTTCTGATGACGTGATAGCGTCATTAGCTCAGGTGCAATTTTGTGAACAGATCAATACCTAAAAGGAAGACGTTATATAGGTAAAAAGATTATTTTAATGAACCCACTGCAAACACGCAATGAGAAATGAATAAATAATATTCATATTATTAAAGTTCACGACATTCGCACGGAGTGGACTTTGACAATGAATGATTCTGCAAAAACAATTCCGTTATTTATTTTTATGAACCCTAATGACCACTGATTAGGTATCTCCTAGAATTGCGAACTCTTAATGTTTCCGCGACTTTTAATTGTAACATGATTTCTACTTGACAAGAATAAAGTGCAAGCTACCTACGGCTCACGCCGGCATGTTGAACAGTAGGCAAGAATATTGATAAATAATAAGTCTGGATTGACAAAGAACATTTATTAATATGCAATTAATAATTCAATCATGGTAGAGCAAAGACATTTAAAATCAGGGCGCGACAGGAGCGTAAACCTGTTAGAGGTAAAATAGGTCATGGTTGCAATAAAGAAATTAGTAAATACCGTCAAAGCTATGATGAATGTAATTTTAAACAGGGCGCCAGCCAAGGAAAGCATCCTGGCAAAATTTATTAACAGTGAACCCATAAACTAAATTAAACGTATTTCATTTTGTCTCACACGTCAACGAAGTCCCAAATTCAACCAAACACACGGCGCCGTCACGAGCTCCTACCTTCCAGCCGGTCTCTACCAAAGTGAAGCTCGCGGTTAAAACTTGTACTAGCATTACCAGATGCTTACGGCGTACCAACATCGGGATAACATAAGGGCGTTGTTGACAATTTAAGACGCAGCCAGTAGCTACTTGCTACAAATCCCTAAACCTAACCTAACCCAACAAAACCTTCCGGCGCCAAATTTAAACCTAACCTAACCTAACACAACAAAACCGTTCGGCGCCAAATTTAAAATTAAAAATCGAAACTGTAAGTTTCTTGCTTCGTCTCCTCTCTTCCTTGTTAAAGGATGTTTTGTCCGTAGGATATTTTGTCCTTGGGATATTATGTCGAGGGATATTGTCGGAGGACATTTCGTCGTGGATATTTTGTCGCGGGATGAAAACGCGCCGTACCGAACTCTACCGATTGAAAAAACCTTGTTTCGTCGCCAAATTGCATGTATAAGTCCCTAGGCTAGAAACACGCCATTTGTTCAGTTTTTACTCGTGTAATATTGACAAAATAAAACCAATTATGGATTTCCTCTTTGTGAATCTACCTCTGATTAGACAGCATATTAAAGAATAAGAAATAACAAAATTTATAATAAAAGAATATGAAGCCAAAAATTATACAAAACAAAAAAAAATATATAAAACGAAAAAATTATTAATACATTGGTAAAGATAAGAATAATAATAATAAACGTAAGAAGCATAACATATTCACGAAAAATCCGAGAAATACTCTTTTATGGACCCCTTATAGTCTCTCAGGATCATATTTGGTGACCAGACTTAAATGGCCAGGTATTACGCAATCTTTCTCTTACCCATTTCCTTCCTTCCCCACTCCCTTTAACCTCACAACATACCGCAATTGGGGACGCTATAGGTTCACTAGCTTTTTTTACATTAGCTCCACATATGAGGTCCTGAGGAAAATAATTCCCCTCAGGGTCTATGTCTTCTTTGGGGTTGCTCTGTGGAGGGTATTTTTAGAAATGGAAGGATAGAAAAAAAGGAAAAGGGTATGACGGATGGGTAGTAATCTGGGGATCAATGTGTCCAGGAGTAACGTACGTATGAATCCATCCCTCCCATTTGGAGTCCTCTCGGAGAGATCAAAAAGTCTCCCTCGACCAGTCTCTCCCTATCTGGACTTCCACGCTGCTGATGGGCAGGCGTAACTCGAGTTGGTGGTCGAGATAAAGCAAATGATTTATAATACAAAATTTACATGAAAAAAAACAAATGTAACAAAATTAATAATATTTCATTTGAAGAAGTAAGGTATAATTCAGCTTACTTAGTATTCATGGTCACGATCAAAGCACACTTCTATCGGTTTTACCTATTCAGTGGTAGTGACGTACGAAAGGTTTTTTTTAGAAAAACTCCGCCAGAAGGCTTAATATTTCTGGTTTAGTCACTAAAAAATCCTACAGTTTTTTTGCGTGAAAATGACGTAAATATGTTTCTAGATATTTGCTTAAAAGAAATTTTTTTTTTACTAACATCTTAATGTACCGATATTTGCGACAACAGCTTAAGGCGATCCAATAGTCCTGGAAAAAATCGAAATCGGAAGTCACGCCCCTTTACGGGAGGAGTTTAAAAATACTTGAGAAAATGCTTTTGGAAGGGTTGGAAAAGGTATTTAAGAATTTTTTTACTAGTTTATTTTGTAAAGGCCTGTAAAAAACATTAACTCCTTTTTACGCATTGTTTATTGTAATAAAACGGAAATTTAAAATTGATTTCACGGAACCAAGCATCGCGCGACGCGGAGCCTAACGTATATTCCCCGCTCCGTCATGGCCGAACTGATTAAAAAATGGGTGTGGCAAGTACGTAGTCCTTGAATGAACGGCATAGGGTTCACTTTGAAAATCCAAATTCGTGGACTGCCGCCCGTATTGTAAAATAACAACGCGAAAATGCATATTATATTTTAATTTGTGAAGTTCGGGCGTAAATAACATTTTTTTGCAATTATTATAAAAAGAAACTGAATTTACCACATTAAACAATAAAACCATACCCGAAAAGGGGTTTATAAATAGGAGAGTTTGGACTTGTAAGTGTTTTTTATAGAACTCATACTTTATTTTTTTTCTAGGCTTATTAAAAGACTTATTAAAAAAATAACCTACGTTTTTACAATACTTCTAAGCGATCAAATTTTCAAAACAAAAACATGTGATTTTGTATGATTTTGCATTATTAGTATGGCTTCATCTTAAGGGAAATAAATGGCTGCGCCTTTTTCACCCGAAACTTAAATTTGACCAAAACGTAAATTATCTTGGAAGAGCAAGATAACATTAATAATCTAAACGAACATATGAAAGAGAACAAGACATAAAAAATGAAAAAGATAATACTCGCAACTGGGACCATGGTCCCATTATCTTTTTCATTTTTCTGTGTCTTGTTCTGTTTCATATGTTAGTTTAGATTTTTAGTGTTATCTTCTTCTCCAACGATATATTAAATTAATGGAAATAACCTTGAAAAGTTATATAAAAAAAATGTTCTTATAAAAATATTAAAATTTTCTTTTTAATCAAATGGTTTAGCAAATGTCTAATACGGGTACGAGCTACATAATTATTTTTGGTATTAAATTTTAAAATTTAGGTCATTAAAGAATTCAACAGTTCATGATTTTAGAGCAACCTTGACAATTTGGGAGGTGGGAATGGGTACCGCCACCCCGGGAACCTTTATTGGATAACCAACACCTCTGCCATAGGTCACCCCAAGTGGTTCGCTACGTTTGGTGATTTAGCAGGGGTGCCCGGGTTAATGGGATGAGGTTTGTCTACGTCTGATGAACAGGACACACTGAACCCCAGATTCCTACCCACCCCTTAAACCCTTTTCCTTCCCATAACTTTCCTCTCCTTCCTTTCCCTAAAAAAAACCCTCCACACAGCATCCCCAAAGATGACATAGGCCCTCAGGGACATTATTTTCCTCAGGGCCTCCTGTGTGGAGCTCATGTAAAAAAAAAAAATTATTTGCGAGATAAAGATATAATTTTTATTTATTTGATGTATGAATATGAATATTAAAAAATTGAAACACAAAAATGTCTTATACAGGATGTTTTTTTTAGAGGTTTGGTTTTTAAACTGGCAACATTGTTTCTACAGACTGTCAATTTGACTGTTGATAGTTGATTTGTAATCAGTACGTTTTGCCATTTCACCATGAATAGACTGACGTCAGAACAGCGCTTGCAAATTGTGCAAATTTTCAAAAAATGTATAAAACACGGCGGGTTCCTCCATCAAATTATTGCGGGAAACATTTGGGGGCATACATTAATTACGTGAGCTCCAAAGGGGGGGGGGGGGTCCAGCAAAATCTCACATTACTTGAAAAGAATATACAAAGTGTCCCAGATTTATCTCACCAAGGGGGGAGGGTCTAGATTGGAAGAAAAACTGCTCACGTAATTAATGTATACCCCCTTTGGTGGGCGCATAATTTCACGTAATGGACCTGTGAACTGGCCTCGACGATCGTGTGATCTCACACCACTAGATTACTTTCTTTGGGGGTAGGTACGTGAAGTCAACTAGTCTATGTTGATAAACCAGAGACGTTGGAACATTTGGAAGTCAACATTGACCGTGTTATTGCCGACGAATGGCCCAAGTTGGTCGATAAAGTTGTAAAATTGTACTTCACGATTCCGCTTCATTCGAGCTAGCCGTGGTGCTCATATACCCAAAATCATATTTAAACAATAATGACACAAAATTATCTTTTAAATAAAGCCAATATCATAGACACTAACATTATTTTAATGTGTTTTTTTTTCATTTTGATTTGTATACCTCTAAAAAAAACATCTTTTGTAAATTTAAATCTCTACCCAAAAAGTTCCAGTTGCGACCGTTATCTTTTGATTTTTCTATGTCTTGTTCTGTTTCATATTATTTTTGTTTAGATTATTAATGTTATCTTCTTATTCAATGAAATATTTTTCAAATAAATGAAGACAATATTAGCGAAACTCAATCGAAAATCTAGAGAAAGAAAAATCAGAAAAAGATATTGGCACCTCTGGGACTCGAACCCAGGACCTTCATTAAATTAAATATTACAATTTCAAGTTTTACTCGTAAAGTTAAAAATAAAAATTATTCAGTTTGGTAGGGTATTTTGGTACCAAATCCAATTTAAAATTTTGTAAGAAAAAGGTCGCACAACCGTTCCTCTTGAGATTCTGGAATATTCCTTTGCATTTTTACTGTCAATTAGTGTTAAATCTCTTAGTCATAAAGTTCTTAATTTATTGGATATTTTTGTAAACCTGAAATATTTATACAATTTTTGTTTACTACTCGTATTTTCCTGGATCTTTTTAAAACTGGTCGTATTATCGTATATTTGGACGGTGAACTAAACATTTTATAGCTCTAAGCTCGCGATGAAAATAACGTTTCAAACTGCTATTCGCAGAAATTTTGGATAGTAAAAGCTGCGCAAATTTCGTGATGCTAGAGCTCATCGATTCTTTTTTTTATTTTTTACATCATTTTGATTACAGGAGGCCCTGAGAAAAATAAGATTCTATCAGGGCACATGTCATCTTTGGGGATGCTGTGTGGTTGATCTTTTTATGGAAATGAAGGAGAGGAGAAGTTCTGGGAAGGAATAAGGCATGAGGGGTGGGTAGGAATCTGGGGTTCAACGTGTCCAGGGTGACCCTAACCAGTCTCTCCTGATCCGTCCCGCCACGCAGTAGGCACGATCTAGACAAATCTCAACCACCAACTCGGGTACCCCTGCTTAGTCACCAAACGTAGCAAACCACTTGGGGTGCAGAGGTGTTGGTTATCCAATAAATGGTTCCCGGGACGGTGGTACCCATACCTACCGCACTGTGAGAATGATTTTAGTGGCACGCCTGCCTTTTCAAATATGCAAGAGCGAGACGGCAGAAACAGTGTATAAATATGTTTTATCTTCTCCAAGAAGTTTGATACAGTTCATCGACTGAGTCAAACGACACGACGTGACACGAATAAGCAATGTAAAGAGTATTGCAATGGCGTTCAAACCATAATCGTAACATCTTTAACATATTTATATTTGATTGCAAACTTCATTTCAATTTTGCGGTTCGTACGCTTTGCATGTGTACTCGGTGTCCGAAAACTCGTAGTACAATACAAGCAGGAAACCGCTAAATCTACATCAGTTACAATTGTTAGGACAGTTTTTATAAAAAAAATTGTCACTAGGGGGTTATAAAATCTTTAAAGTCTTACTCGTCTCCAAAAGTTTTTTTGGTGCCGAAACAATGGGAAAAGGTTAAAAAAAACTTTTTACTTATGTAATGTATATTCACGTGTTTCCGGCTTAGACTAAGAGTTTTCGTAGACTAAAAATATTATTCTAAGAAAATCATAGCCCGTAATATAACCAAATGCAATTTTTTGTGGTTGCTATCTAAAAAAATAATTAACCATCACGCCATCCTCCCGAAGACGTAAGCATAGAGGATGGACCGCCACACTACTTCGTCTTGACATACACTCCTTGCTTCAATCACATTCATACATCGTCTCTTACACGTACTTGTTTTTTTCTGAATCTTGACATGGCGTGATTAAAGTACATATTTAAATCACTGTCTTCCTCGGTCGTCCCCTAAAAGTAAAGCTTCTAACGTCAGTCAGTGGGCATCCCCGAATTTTTCTACCAATCGCTTATTCTCCTTATTCTGTTTTGATTATTCCGGCGAATTTTCTACGGATGAGTTGTAGGTCGCAGGTTTGAAACTCGGCTTGCGCAATTAAATTTTATTTGATCAAATTGTGTTATTTCACATTTACTTTATATAAAATAATATATAGCATACCTACTCGCGGCACATTTCAGAGTTTTAGATACTCTCAGTATCGCCCTGGTTAAAGAATAATATTCAGAATTGAAACATAGCTTGTAGTGGCTTTTGGCGTATTTAGTGACCAGATCTAAATAGCCAGATACTTGGACCTTCCTTTTTCTCATCTTCTTCAGCCGCAAAACAATTTTCAATTTGAGAATCAAGAATGGGTACCGCCGCCCCGGGAACCATTTATTGGATAACCAACACCTAGTGGTTCGCTACGTTTGGTGAGCAAGGGTGCCCGGGTTCATGAGATTTCACATGTCCGTCACTATTGGACGCACTCAGTGGCATCGCTAGCATGGGTGGCACCCGGGGCGGATAACATGGTTTCACCCCCCCCCCCCCCCTCCTCCTCCCCAAATTTCGACTTCACAAATGTGTAGAAAATTGATCCATCCTGGGGGCGGGGGGGGGGGGGTTGTTGGCTAGTGAGTTTCAGAAATAGACTATTTTCGACAATTTATATTAGGGTTTCGGGAAATCCCACAGGGAGCCATAGGGCTACGAAAATATAAATAACACCGTATTCAATATATTTGCGACAAAATCCTTCGTACTTGTAACGGTCGGGTGTAGTGTCACCCCCCCCCCCCCATCCGTTGGGTGGCACCCGGGGCACCCCCCCCCCCCCCCCCCCCCCACGCCCCCCTACGCCCCACCACGCTACGCTACACGACTAATCCCCAGATTCCTACACATCCCCCATACCTTTCTACGTCTCAGAACTCATTTTCTTCCTTTCATAAAAAGACCCTCCACACAGAATCCCCAAAGATGACATAGGTACTAAGGGGAATTATTTTCCTCAGGGCCTCCTGTGGATCACTGCCTCTGATTAGCAAGAAAATTTTGGGACTCTTATGCGGTAAATACTTGTCGATTACATTCAATCTTCTTCCATGTCATTTATTTTGGATTCAATGATAAATTACTTGTAAATGCACATACGTTAAAACCATAATACAAAAATACACACGAGAAAAAGTTCTGATTCCCCAATCGAGATTTGATAACCATATCGTTTAGATTTGAATAATTAACCTGCAATATTATATGCAAACTAAAATTCTTATCGTTCATACATTATTAATAACTTTCCAATATAATATTTTTAGTAAAATCTCTCTAATTTTGACTTCATGCAATCGGCATCCACGTTTGCAGCTTGCCCGAGCGTCGAAAAAATTGCTAAAAATGAAATCTCAAGTTACACGGGGTAACTTTACGCGATATGTAAGATATTTGCTATACATTCATGTCATGTCTGACTCAATTTTACCGATGGAAACAACTTTACCTGTACGTGTAACTAATTGGATCACAACAGTGTGATCTATGATTTTTTTTGATAAAGTAATGTTTTTACACGGATGCAAAGAGGCAATTCTCATAAAGATATCCATTCATAATTTAAAAGCATTTTTTTTTTGTGTCACTAGGTAAGCATTTTGCGCATCCACATGACCTGTACATAATTAGAAATATTTCACGTTTGTATGTAGGTATAAAAGAAGGCTGCCGCATTGGTCATTTTCTCCCAAAATCAGATATTAAATAGAGTGCGCACACTTACGCTGTGAAATGCGTATGCCAAACCGTAACTCGGGTTAAGTGTACGCAATTGATTTTTTTCTTTTTTTTATTATTAATTAACCAAAAATACACTTTCATAAATTTTACGTAAAAAATACAAATAAACTAATAATTATATATTTGATTCTGATATCCAACCATCTGTTATTTTAAAGGTTGTTTTGTATCATGGGGTAAGCGTGCGCGGGTTTGTGTGCGCATCTATATGACCTGTACATAAAAAAAAATTTTTGAAGAATATTGCATATTTCATTTCCTTTTTAATTTTCATAGTAAAATATTCCGCGTTTATATGTACCTACACAAGAAAGCATTTGGATAGGTCATTTTGCAAATATAAGCAAATAGAAAGCCTGCGAAGAAATGCATACAGTTACACTTGGGTAATTTTTTTTTACACTACATAAGTAAAACAAAAACACATTTTCGTAAATTTTACACACGAAGAAAATACACTCAGAAAATATATAGAAAAATCGAACATTTTATAAAAATTAACCAATTCAAAAACCTTACACGGTTTGGTACCTTAAAAAATGGAATAAAATATCTAAATATAACATTAAACAAAAATCCTAATGTAAACATTGCGCACGTTTACCCCACGTGACTCTAAAAGTTCTACATAATATTATTTGCAAACCACTCACCTATAGCCACTATCTACATAGTATACACGTATTATCTGTGCAGGTATATGTATAGAGGTAAAGTGTAAAGTATATATGTATATGTGTGTAGACGAGAATACTTTCACTATTATCGCAATATCAGACTTCCACTTCCACTTTTATACTGCTGGCAGAGGTACGAAAACTTTTTGAAGTTTGGTAATTTATTATATTTTAAATAATAATATACACGTGTGTGTAAGTGTAAGTGTTTATATGTGCATGTGTATGTATGAGTATATGTGTATACACATGCACACACACATACAAAATAGTTATTTATATGTACTCGTATACACGGTGTCCGGAAACTCGTAGTACAAGCGGGAAACTGGTAAATCTACATCACATTCGGAGTCGATTTGTGATATAACTTTTTTGATTTGAGCTTTCGTTTTCGAGTAAATCGGGTCCGAAGTTGGAATTTTTTTAGTTAAATTTGAAAAAAATTTTCACTAGGGGGTTAATTTCAGCTGTGTAATGTCTTATAAAATGCATCGAAGGGTAAACCGGCTCAAAAATTTTTTTAACCCTTTAGTTGCCGAAAAAATGGAAAAATAGAAAAAAAATAATATTAAAATCGAAATGTTCAGATCGAAAAAAATAAGTTTTTTGGGTTCTCTACGTGATGTAGATTCACCAGTTTCCCGCTTGTACTACGAGTTTCCGGACACGTTGTATAATCTAAACCTCATGTACATCATTTTCTATTATCTATGATGTAATGAATCTGCTCTATATAAATGTCTTAATTAAAGGTCACCGGTCAGTGGCAGAGTTGGCTGGATGGATTCCTCGGCTGGCTAAGTCCTCCATCACGATATAAGCAACATTTTCCGCCTGCTGTAGTGGTAGTAGGAGATTTTCAAATATTGTCAAGTTATTCGTAACCCGGGAATATTTGTCTTTCTATTAAAAAATTGTATTCTATAAATAAATAAATATATATTTTTGTTAATTTCATCATGGTACCCTTTTCTTTGTAGTAGTAGAAATCAGCAGAACTGAACTCGCATTGGAACGAGATTATTTTTTTTTTTGGTATGCTGTTATTAATTCAGTATAAATACATGTTTGTACTATACAAAATCAACCTAATCACAAACATTTTTTAAAGTTTGAATATTTATCTTCAAAATCACCATTTCGGTATTTTTTTAAATTAACTCTACACAAGAGGTCCTGAAGAAAATAATTCCCATGAATTATAAATAATTTACTTTTCGCTTTGCTCAAGCATCAACAGGGTATAAATTATACTACCACTATAATAAACCCTGGTGAGTTGAGCATTACTTACGAAACACATCGATTGTATCTAAACAATAAAAATGGTTAAAACTAGTATAACTATATTTTTTTATTATTTTTTTCATCAAATCTGAAACAATTTCCGAAAATCTGAATCAATTTGGTGGGCTGGTGTGGGTACCGCCGCCCCAGGAATCATTTATTGGTTCCACATCAACCAACATCCCTCCATAGCTCACCCCAACTGGTTTACTAAATTTGGTGATTTAGCAGCAGTGCCCAGATACATGGGGTGAGGCTTGTCTAGGTTACCTACTGGTGGCTGGTCGGATCGGGAAATACTGTTTGAGAAAGACTTTTTAAGGTCTCCAGCCGAACACACTTGACCCATCGCCTTAGATCGATGTGGGAGGGATGGATTAATACGACCGTCACTCATCTGGACGCATTGACCCCCAGATTCCAGCCCATCCCTCATACGTTTTACCCTCACAGATCTTCTTCTTACTTTCTCTAAAAATACCCTCCATACATTATCCAAAAGATGCCTTGAGTGATTTTTTTCCCAGGGCCTCCTGTGTGGAGAAAATGTTACAAAAAAATCCTCAGTTTGTCGACCCCTGCCTCAGTTCATGAACATTATATTATGTCTTGCAAATAAAACAAGAAGTATGTTATACTGGAGCGTGAGCAATATTGTGTCAGTGTTAGTATGAGCACGAACTAATGTGGCACAATTACAGTGCACTAGTGAATCGTCTCTATAAGTATTACGGCGATTATGGGGAACTAATTACCAGGCAAATGGGTGTTGCTTTGTTGTCTAATGTTCAGATTTGCACTTTCTTAAATCGGTGCCGTGGTTATGGGTTCGTATCCCGCGCAGCTCAAAAATGTTTTTGTTTAAAGTAGGCCCGGTACGTGAGTTGCTTCGTGTTCTCGCTAAGTACCTATGACAGTCCTCGATCAAATTTAAGCCGACTGTATTATCCGCTCAATCCTTGATAAGCCGCAAAGAAGTTGCTTTTTTAACGCCGAAGCGTTTTTAGCAGTGATATGATATGTCAAATTTGACATGACGTAAATAATTTTATATTATTTGGTCTTTCCTACATTCTTTCGAACTATTTTATATTCTTTTGCATTTTTTTAAATTCTCAAATATTCCATAGGTTAATACGTATATAAAATCGACCACCACAACACGGCATATTTATTTATTTATTTATTGATTAACGCCCTTTTTCGGGGCTTTTACATGCTTAATAGTATATAATAATATATACATAGGTTAATAGTTTATAAAATCGACCACCACATAACGGGCATGTGCTTAGCACGTGGTCCAAAAATGGATGTGTCATTGTCCAAAAATGGAGAGATCAAAAAGCCTCATTCAACCAGTCTCCCGATCTGGCCCACCCCAGAGTTTTAATGGCCTCCGTAGTCTAGCGGTAAGGCTCTTGACTCGCAATCCGAAGGTCGCGGGACCAAATACCGGCGTGCGCAAATAAATTTTATTTCATTAACTTGTGTTATTTCACAATTAATTCATTAAAAATGATATACAATATATTTGCGACACGTTCCAGAGTGGAAGATACTCTCAGTATCGCCCTGGTGTAAGACCACTATTCAGAATTGAAACGTACCTTGAAATGGCTTTAGCCGTGTTTGGTGACTAGATCTGAATAGCCAGGTACTTCCACACCTTCCTCTTCCCCATCTCCTTCCCCTTTCCTCTATCTTCAGCCTCACATCGTACCCCAATTGGGGAAGCCATAGTCCCACTGACTCCAGAAGGGAGCAGCTTGGACTCCTGTAAATAAAAAAAGGTGGACAAACGCCTCCGCCACCAACACCTAGGCGAACCTCATCCCTAAATCCGGGCACCTCTGCTAAGTCATCATATGGAGTGAACCACTTGGAGCGCCCTACCACAGGGATAGAACAGTTGTTGGCTATCCAATAAATCGTTTCCGGGTCTTTGGTATTCATACCCGCCTCCCAACTTGAAACATGAAACAGAACAAAAATGAAAGTAACGGTAACAACTGGAGATCGAACCCACAACAATGTCGTACCGGGATAACACTCTAATCACTGAGCTATTGAAACCTGCGTACCAGAAAATTGTCAAAGAAAAACGATGGAAACACCATATTGCGCCAATATTTCACCTGAAATCGGTATTTTTCAATAGTATTCATGTTTAAATTCTAGTGGATAAAGTACGTCTATAGAAAACATACTGTAGAAGGCTTCAATGATTATCTGCACTCTTCAATCGATATGATATGCTATATGCATTGCATAATGGCTCTACCAAGTGTATGGCATTATTTCCTCTATATGTACAAATTCCACTGAGGCTTGCCGAGGCAGTACGCCAAGCAAATAACATTGAACACGTTACCAGCTCGTAAAATAATAGCAATTTCATTATTTATTGCAACGCGGTTTTACAGGAAATACTATAAAGTAGATTGCATAAATTATTTTGTAATAAATTAATGCATCTACTTTGTAAAATGTATTCAAATGATGATTTTACCACAAATAAAATACAAAATAGGATAATGGATCTTGAAGTTTTGCATGTTCAATAAATTACTAGAAACTTACTGCTAGGCCCTGTGTGCGGCTTTTGGTTCGGCTTCACCTAATTAATGTTGGTGACCATTTTATAAATCCAATTACTCGGGACCACTGTCAACTAGTGAAAGCTAATCACAAAGTCACCGGGATAATCACTAGGAGAAAATCGCCGGGACAAAGTAACCGTTACAGGCCATGACGTGATATGTAATATATGTGGTGATCATTTTATAAATCCAATAGGAACTGGTTCTAAAAATAGCCCTTCCTAGGATCCACTGTCAAACAGGGAAAGCTAGTCACCGGGACAAAGTAACCGGGACAGGCCATGACATCATACGTGATATATAGCCTGTGATATACAACTAAGTATTACCGTCAATCTTTCTATACCCGGAGAGATACTACATATTCACAAATTCGTATCAGTTATACCTAAGGGGGACACGTCCCCATCCGACCTGCTGAAGGAAGTGGCGACATCTTGACGAAATCTTGAATTCAAAATTCCATGTACACAGATGTTATTTGTGGCACGGCGCATATGGCATGGCATCAGACATTCACTCGAAGCCGGGTTTTGAAATTCAACCACGCAGACGCAAGCCTATTAATACTATATGATATACTTTTTCTTAAGTCGTTTGTCATTTGGTGAGCCCTACTCCAGTTTCTATGGTGGGTAAGGCTCCTCCATTCCTCGCGGTATTGCGCAGCTTGGAGAGCCAAGGACATGGTCGAATTTGGCAGCCACCTCTCTGGTCTGGAGCCAGAATACCCAAAATACCCAAAATACCTATAAAAAGCCCGACTCTACGCAGAAACGGGCGGTACGTTTGATAGATTCTCCTGACTTAACAAACGGTTCGCAATCCTACTTATCACGAATAAACTTAGAAAACATATGTATTTCTTCAAAAACATTATAAACATACTAGATTCCAAATCTATGAAAATTGTTTATTACTCTCCTTGTCAATCAATCATTAAATATGGAATAATCGCATGGGGGAGGTGCAACACTATCAGCTATAGATTTGTTATCGAAGACACAAAAATTAATTATGAAAGTTATTCTTAAAGTTCCCATAATAACAAGTACTGTCGATATATTCAACAAATTCCATGTATTAGATATTCGACAAATTTACACAAAAACAATCTTAAATTCATCTGTTTAAAAATTAAACACATACATTTTATGAAAATACCCAAAATATTGTAAACACGCGGCACAAAACCAAATAACTCATACAAACACCTAAAACAAACACAACATTTGGTCAAAGAAATTTCAAATACATTGCGCCTAAAATATACAACAAATACAAAATCCTGAACAAACAATGGATCATCGAAAAAGGTCGTGAAATAATTAGTCACCTCACCCAAATATAATCCTCTATCTCATTATTGTTACCACTACCTACCAACCTGAAAATTTTTGTCAAATATTTTAGCTTTATTGAAAAATGTACTTTATTTAATATTTATAAAATATTTGTGAACTAGTCTGTCTCGACACAGGATTTCCTAGTGAGAAAGGCAAGGCCAAAAAAATATATGTAAACCTTTTTATATAGATGCACATAATAAATTTTTAAAAATAATCTATAGAGCACAGGCATCAGGTGGGAAAGCTGTCCTTGTTCTGTCGGTATTACATGGAAGATGCTCCGACTATCATCATTGATCCCCTCAGCATCGGTGAGTAGTCCAAAATGCGCCAAGCATGCGCCCAACATATATGTGCACGATTGACATTTGTCACATGAGAACCGGTCGTTTCTACGACTAGTTTTTGGGTTGAACAGCTCAGCTGTGGAACGATTCGCCGACCTCTGTGTTTCCACCCTCCTACAACATGGGTCTCTTCAATATCCGTATTTACTCTTTTCTCTCCTCAAAAAGACCCCCCACACAGTATCTTTAAAAATAACATAGGCCCTGACGGAAATTATTTTCCTCAGGGCTTCCTGGGTGGAGTTAATGTAAAAAAAAAAGACATACCAGACACCAGAGATTCTTGATCACTCCAGCGCATTGGTGACGTTCCTCTGCTTCTTCTGCCAAACACTTTGCCAGTGTCTATGAGTTTCTCCAAGTTGGAGTCCTCAGTTTGGCGAGCAACGTGTCCAAAGTAGGTAGATAGTTGAATGCCTATTGTGGATGCCTAGCTCTTCCAGAATGGACACAATAGTGCGTCGGGCTATCCATCGAATCCCGAACATCCTCCACCACCATTTTTGAGGGCATCTATCCGCTTTCTTTCTAGCTCTAAGTGTGCATTGGAAATAGCGACTGGTTTGTTGGCTAAGGGGTGCACAGCACATCTGTCGGTACCTATCTTCAATCTTTAGCTAGCTGTGTCCTCCATCAGTGCACAAGCAACGTTTTCCGCTTATAATGATAAGAGTAGGAGAATTAAAATATTTTCAGGTTATTTACAAGCAAAACGTTTTTTCTTGGCATTTCCAAATATTGGGGTATCTTGTGAGGCTGAAGGGAGTTGAAAAGGAAAATATGCGGAAGAGGAAGGCTCGGAAGTTCTTGGCTCTTCAGATCTGAACACCAAAAATGGCTTGGGCCATTTTAATTTATTAATTTAAAATATTATAAGCCTAGTATGTATATTTGCAGTACGTTCCAGAGTAGAAAATATTCGCAGTATCGCCCTGGTGTAAGACCACCCTTCAGAATTGAAACGTTGTTTGAAATGACTTTAGCTGTATTTGGTAACCAGATCTGAATAGCCAGGTGGGGAAGTACCTTCCTCTTAGTCTTCCTCTCCCCCCTACTGTCAGCCTCACAAGATACCATAATTAGGGTTGTCATAGTCTCACTGGCTCCAAACATTTGGGAGCAGCTGGGATTCTTGTGCGGAATTCACATATAAAAAAAAAACAACTTTTCGATCCTGAATAGTGGTCTCTCTTCAGGGCAATACTGATATCTACTAATAGATTATTAAACAAAAAAATGTTGTGTACTTACATTAAAAAAAATTGTTTTTTTTAAAGTAAGTAAGGTTTAGTTAGTTTAGCTACCGATTTTGAAAATAACTATAAAGTTGCTGTCAAATGACTATTTTATGCACTAACCTTAAGTATCTGCTTCAAAGGTACTGTTTTTTAATAAAAAAATATATTTATCCACTCCATTTAGTTTGGCTAGAACCTTGCAATCATACATAAAGATGGCAGCCAATATATGCTTTAATAAAATGAAGATGATGTTGGAAGTTCTTACCCGGAGTATGATGCAGTTAAATGTGACCGAAGTGGAAAGGGCCGAATTAGCTCAGTTGTTATAACAGAGCCCTGGCAAGGCTTATATTCAGGGTTCAATTCCTAGATGCCACCGAATCTTATTCCGTTTCAAATTTTTCTTTGTGAGTCGCTAATGGTTCCATGACAGTTCATCCTGCGACAATTCATCCGGCGACAGTTCATCCTGCGACAGTTCATCCGGCCGACAGTTCATCCTGCTGACAGTTCATCCTGCCGACAGTTCATCCCGCCAACAGTTCATCCTGCCGACAGTTCATCCTGCCGACAGTTCATCCCGCCGACAATTCACCCGACGACAATTCATCCTGACAATTCAACCTAACCTAACCTAACCTAACCTAACCTAACCTAACCTAACCTATAAGTATAACCTATAAGTATAACCTATAAGTATAAGTATGTCGTATTTTGTTATTCATGCGTGCTTCTTCGGAGAGTCGAAATTATTGTTAGTAAAAATATTTTTACGGCGGATTTCCACTCAAGATGCCTTCAGATATAAGTATATCGATTTTGGTTGTACGGCCGTATATCCTCTTTGCATACTTACTTAATAAAAATCTTCTAAATTATCAGGCAGGATGAATTGTCGCCGGATGAATTGTCGGCGGGATGAACTGTCGGCAGGATGAACTGTCGGCCGGATGAACTGTCGCAGGATGAACTGTCGCCAGATGAATTGTCGCAGGACGAATTGTCGGGTCACCGTCGCTAATATTGTTTTCAATGATTAGAAGTTACATATTATGTGTAATTCGCCCTAGATATGATTTTTCACAAAAACGGCGCTCTACAAATTATCCAACTATTATTATTATTATTCATGTACCCACAGATAATAAAATTATAGGTTATGCGTTGAAATTAGCAATAACAATAGGTTTCTCATTTTGATTACTTAAATTAAAAAAACTATTTTCATGACTTAAATTTAAAAAAATATATATATGTATATTTTAATCATTTTAGATACCTAGGAAAATATTGATAATGTATTAAATAGTTACAATAGTTGGTAAATAAAAACCATTTTAAAAGGGGTAAGAATCACAGTGTTCTCTGTTTTGTTATGTTATTAAAATGCTGAGAACCTTTCAATGAAGTATTGTGTTTTTGCCAGCAGTTATGTAGCTAAGAAATAAAAGCGGATGGTATGAAATTCGATTTCATCACATCACCTGTCTCGTTTGGTTGGATATCGCTTCTAGAGGCCTTTCAGTTTATTTCCGATCGTCGAACGGCGAACGTCTGTGGCCGAACAACGACGGAAATACCCGAACCTTTCCGAAGTCTCCACAAGAGAAAAGCGCGATTCTGTTCGAATTATTTTATTTTCCGGAAATAGTGTTAAGTTGGTTCGATTTTTTTACTGGTGATTTCTTTTTGAATTGGGCCCAGAAGTTTTCTCAAGTGTTCTTTGAAAAAGTACGTAGAAATATTTTATATAGCTTGTAGTATAATGTTTTCTTTGTGATTTTTGTGTTTATAGTGGCTGAATTTTGTAAATGTTTAATTTTTCAGCAATGTTTTTATGTTCTTCTTTTCTTGTGAATGGTTTACAGTAGGTATGAATGGATTTAATCATATAAAACTATATATTGTGAACAAATGTGTTTAGCATTATGGTGTTTTTAAATGTGCCAGGCGACAGCAGCACTATAGCAGCCATATTTGGGGAATATTGTATAGCGGGAAGGCATTGGTGATTGGAAGGAGATCGGATATAGGAAAATTAATGGAAAAATAATGACTGTTCAGATGTCATACGTTTTTTTACATTAGCTCCACACAGGAGGCCTTGAGGGCCTCTGTCGTCCTTGGGGATGCTGTGTAGAGGGTATTTTTTATATAAAGGAAGGAGAGGAAGCTAAGGGAAGGAAAAGGTTGAAGGGCAGGTAGGAATTTGGGAGTTAATGTATCTAGGAGTGACGGACGTATGAATCCATCCCTCCCGCTACGATGCAAGGCGATGGGTCGAGAGATTTCGGCTGGAGAGGTTAAATAGTGTCGCTTAACCAGTCTCAGTAGATGGGCAAACGTATCCGCCGCCAAGACTCTTCACTTTTCATCTTCACACCATTTTCCAAAATATGTATAGATGCAATAGTTCCACAGATGGAGGCGTCTATTAATATCTACAGGAATTCCAAAAACTGAACAAATCGGACTAATATCTATGAGAACCAAAGTGAGGACGAATATCTACAGCTCAAACTGCTGACTAATATCTACGAGAACCAAAGTGAGGATGAATGTCTACAGCACTGGCAGAGGTTGGATTTGTAATTATGTATATAATATATAGCATATTGAAATAACGTAATATTGCGTAGGTTAGGTTAGGTTTTCCGTACAACCTCTTGCTCAGCTGCCCTGTGTAGATATTAGTTTTACCTACGCTCCTTAGATATTAGTCACCACTGGGACCGTCATAGATATTCGTCCGACCTTATCTCTGTAGATATTAGACCTCACTCTGAAGTTCATAGAAATTTTTCCAACATATGTGCTGTAGATATTCGTCCGATATACAGGCTGTAGATATTAGTATCCGGAGTCTCCACAGACTGACAGTTAGAAGTCTAAAACGCAGTCATCTACATTCTATACAACCATCCATTACAGGGGAGAGCGGGGGAACTTTGAAAACCTAGGCAAATAATTTTTTTCTGGTTAATAATGCAAACTTTTTTTTTAAATGTATACATATCAAAATTTACTAAATAATACACGAGGATTTGAAATAACTCACATGGTGTCTAGAAATATATGTATTAAAAAAAACAAAAATGTAGAAATTCTAGAACCCTCACGGTATCGGGAAAGTCCAATTGGGTTTTGGGATATGTTCAAATCAGGATGAACAAATATTATTTAAATGATGTTAAAGTCTTTTTATCTTTACAAAAACTGTTGTATTTTTCTAAGATAGTTTTTTGGCGTCTGAAAGAAAAATAACTTATTAAAGAATGTAATACAATGGGGATAAGTCACATTTCCAGTACGCCTTTTAAGGATTCGGAATTACCCCATAGTATATAAAAAATTGTACTTTTGAATGTAGCTATAACTATGAAGGAACGGTCGTTCTGAAACCGGTCGGATTTACTCAAATATAAAAGTGGTTCAAACAAAATGTAAAATTGTTTCATTTATCTATAAAAAATTGTTTTATTTCGTACAGTAGACACGTTTAACATACCGACCCTTTGAAATAATAAGGTTCCTTCTGCCGCGGTAACGTCATGCAATAATAAACTCTAAAGTAGTTTACTATATTTCCCATTATCGACAAGTGGAACCTTGTTATTCAAAAGGGTCGATACCAGGAAATACAAGGTTGGCGTTAGTCTACTGAAGAATCAAATATTAAATTGCTTGTATTTATACTTACACAAAGTATTAGGTATAAGCTTAAAATATTAGAAGAATCAAATTAAATATATTTTCTCAAAGAATTTTGTATTTTTGCATCACTTTGAAGCAAACGAGCGTAACACACTATGACTGACAACTGTATTCTCTTCCCTTGCTTAGGGACAGCTGTGAGAAAACATGTCATGTGGTATTCGCATGATCTTTCGACTTTACCCGCCATTCGGAGTTCCCCCACTTTCCCCCACGTTTGTTGATTCGCTCTGATTAGACATAACCCGTATCTGTCATCCGTTGTTAAGGTAATTTTAGACATCGTTAGGTTAGGTTAGGTTAGAATATGACACAATATTATTACAGGGAACACGTGTGAAAATATCTAGCCGTACACTTCATAAAAATACCAGATCATTATATTAATAATTACTAACTTAGTTGCTATTAATTACATCTCATTCATTCTGTTATTATTATTATTTTTTTAATGAGTTTATTTGATTTATTATTGAGATAATAATAATTATAATCTCGTTTAAGGAAATGGCAGAAATGATTTCAATGGTAATTAAAGAAAATGTTACGTAAATAGGAATTTGTTGTTATTCAAGCCAATGGCCATCAATTGATATTGCGACACTTTCGTCAATATCAAATAGTTACTTAACAATAGCGAGGTAATCGATTCCAAAGAACCATCAAGAAGTTTTTCCGCAGCGGTAGATTGTAGATAGATGGACTTGAACAACAAAGTATTGTTTCTATACAGTTTCACCACAAGAGCCATCTGGATGCTCAATAGAAACCTGCATTATCGACGTACAGCCAGTCGGTAAACAAACCATAGACAGATAGAGGGCACTAACTATACCCTTAAATTATAAAAAAACTCGCACACCCGGCTACACGTTGCTGTGGCTAACGAAACACAAAGCCATTCCCCAACCCTTATAAAATCCACACTACCCGCTTGCCAGCTGCCCGCTACCTTAATTGAATATTTAATTTTCTTAGCTTTTCTATACTATAATAAGCATGTATTATACATATAAACCTTCCTCTTGGATCACTCTATCTATTGGTGAAAACCGCATGAAAATCCGTTGCGTAGTTTGAAAGATCTACGCGCACATACATTTTGTGCGACTTCATTTTATACTATGTAATGATATACAATATGTACATATATTTTTTTTCATTTAAAGTTTATAAATAAATTAATCATAATTATATTGTTTGAACCACCATATATTATTTTTTCATAAACCGACCGGTTTCAGAACAACCGTTTCTCCCTTAAGAACATTTTTTTTACAGTAGCTTCACACTGAAGGTCCTGAGGAAATATTTTTCTGAGGGCCTATGTCATCCTTGGGGATGCTGTGTGGAGGGGTTTTTAAAGAAGAGGAAGGAGAGGAAGTTCTGGGAAGGTTAAGGTATGACGTGCGGGTAAAAATCTGGGGGTCAGAAGGTCCAGGTGTGACGGACGTATGAATCCATTCCTCCCACTGCGGTCGAAGCGATGTTCCAAAAGATTTCTGCTGGAGAGGTCACAAGGTCTCCCTCAATCAGTCTCTCCCAATCCAACTCGCCACGCAGCAGGTGGTCAAACGCACGTACCGCCAAGACCTAGATAAACCTCACCCCAAGTCACCAAAAGAAGTGAACCACCGAACCAAGACCAACAACAGAGGAGTGGGTTATCCAATGAATGGTTCCTGGGACGGCGGTACTCATACCCGCCTCCCAATATGTATGAGTACGACGTGATGATTAGTTAGATAAGGGGTCGTCGATTAATCACGTGATGTTTTTTTAGCAACTTTTTAACCCCCCCCCCTTGGTGATATGAGGTGAGGTTTTAGACTAACCCCCCCCCCCCCCCCCTCCAAATCACGTGTATTTTTTTTAGTACAAAGTATTTTGAAATTTTCAGAATTTTATTACGAAAAATAAATACACGTGATATCTCATTTTACCCCCCCCCCCCGTCGTGATATTTCGGGATTTTTTCCGAACCCCCCCCCCCCCTTTCGAGCCTCACGTGATTAATGGACGACCCCTAATTAGTAATAGCGCCATCAAGGTCGTAATTGAGCGGTCACTCAACAAACATGGTGAAAGCGTCCAAGTATTTTTGATTAAATCCATCTCTAAACTATGTGTCCTTATATATTTTTATTTATCTATTAGGCAGTTGTCATCATTAAATTAACTAATCATTATTGTTTACATTAGTCGAGTAATAAACAACAATATAATCGACGATCGTCGCTATAATTCGGAATTAGGACAAATTTGTCGTTTCCGGTATTTTGGCATTATCGTCGTATAATTTCCGTAATTTTGATGTGATTTATTTTTTTAAATATTAAATAATGATCAGTTATTTATACTTTCTAGCACAGGGTTCTTCTATTGTTAACCATGGCCTCCGTGAATTATTGTTTTATGCCTATGCGTTTGAATCGATGGTTACAGGTTCGTGTACTTTTTTTTAAGTGAAAATTTCTTTAGCACCGTTGTGATTTGAAACTCGATGAAACAAAAAAATAGCGACACTAAAAAGAGACAGCACACCTTGTAGACTATTCCTCTCCCCCTCCCCCAGGTGTCATGTATAAAAGCCGTAGATTAAGAAACAATTATGCCAGACTGAAGATGGCCTTAACAGGCTGAAACCGGTTACGGTCACAAATAAATTAAGTGAACGAAAGTCTTATATTTCACTTCTTCTAACACATCAAACTTATTTTGTGGCACCATTTTGATTTAAATTAATAAATAACTTCGTTTTTACCACTTTTATTGTTTACAAAACCAACATGTTTCGTGAGCAATGCTCACTTCTTCAGGGTTTTTTATTCAAGATGTGAGCATTGCTCACGAAACATGTTGGTTTTGTAAACAATAAAAGTGGTAAAAACGAAGTTATTTATTAATTTAAATTTAAGTCTTATATTTATAATATTATAATTTAGTCTAAAGTCTAAAGTCATGGTGTTTGAAAGAGAGAGTACGAAAACAGTGTGCGATACAGTTGTGAATGATGAATACTTGGAGCAGGTGGATGAGTTTGTTTATCTGGGTAGTATGTTTACGAGAGATGGTAAGGCTGAGAGAGATATTGAAAGAAGGGTAAATGCCGGTAACTCCATTAATGGAGGACTGAACGCTGTTGGCGCTAATAAAAAACTGTCAAAAAAAGGGAAGCTAGCAGTCCACAATGGAGTCCTGGTACCTACCCTGATGTATGGCAGTGAGGCATGGAACTGGCAGAGGAAGGATAAAAGTAAACTGAATGCTGTTGAAATGAGATCCCTGAGACGTATGTGTGGTAAAACCATGTATGATCGTGTTAGAAATGTGGATATCCGCAAAGAATGTAAGGCTGATGAAAGTATAATGAGCAAAATTAAGAAAGGGACCCTCAGATGGTTTGGGCACGTAGAGCGAATGAGCGAAGAAAGTAGTGTAAAAAGAATATATGATGCAAATGTGAATGGTAGAAGAAGTCGGGGACGCCCGAGGAAGACATGGCACGATCAAGTGAATCAGATACTTGAGACGGGCCATGTCAAAAGTCAGAATAATAGAAGAGTACGTATGAGACGATGTATGAATGTGAGTGAGGCAAAAAGTGTGTGCCAAGACCGAGTTGTTTGGCGGTCCGTCCTCTCTGCCTACCCCTGCGGGGAAACGGTGTGATGGTTAGTTAGTTAGTTAGTTTTAGTTAAGTCTTATATTTGTTTTAATTTATTATTATTTCGAACTAATTCGAATTTGGTCGTTTTTAATGACTGCCTAGTACGTATTACTAAATAAACGGTTTATGTCGTAAGTAATACGCTCATTCCTGCTTGTAAAATATCACGAAAGCATAAACATCCATCATAATCGTATCAAATAGAAATTTTTGCATCTATGTTCCATAATAGGAATCTGAAAAACATTAAAAAATAGTCACAGTTTCACCGCAGACATATTATTATTTTATTTTTATTTTATTATTAACGCCTTTTTATGGGCGTTTTCTTGGTAAAGTAACGATTATACAGTATTTTTTCTTACTTTTTATACTTTACTGAACTGCCCCAGCAACATTCTTTTGAATTTAAGATATCCACAGACTCGGCATTATTATTTCCGTCTATTGGTATTTTTGAAATAAAACTTCTGTACGCACGCTTGACTTGGGGAATAAGCTGACGAATGCGTGACGAGAGCGTTACGATAATGAGGCGAACGGTAGTTGAGAGGGATATATAAGTTAGTGAAGATAGAAAGAGAGAGAGTTACGTTTCGTATTTATTACCTACTGTAGGGGCAAGAGAGAGAGGTGCGAGCACACATTTTCTTTATCTCTTTCTCTCATAGCCAGTTTACGTTACATAGTGCAGGCCTATTGTCTGTATCACACTGTAGGAGCAAAAGAGAGCAGTGCGCGTGCACATTTTCTTTCTCTCTTCCTATCAAATAGATGGAGCTAAAGAAGTTTTACTTCAGTTGTGTGGTCTAAAGCACTCTCGTTTTTTAATATTACTCCACACAAAAACAAGGGATGGGTAGGGATCTGGAAGTCAGTGTATTCAGGAGTGACGAGCGTATAAATCCATTCCCCTTAGGGAACGTACCCAAACTACGTGACCAACTTTTTGCAATTTTTAACCCCCCCCCCCCCCCCCCCCGGTGACCAAAATCCTAAGCAACCTGCCGCTCATTTGTATGGAGCGTGACCTTTTGAAGACCCCCCCCCCCCCCTAAAAGTGTCACGTAGTATGGGTACGTTCCCTTACTGCAGTGCAACGGTCTCAATTGTCTGCTGAAAATATCAAAGGGTCTCCCTCAACCGGTCTGTATTCAGATCATTTGAAAAAGTGTTGCGGTTAAATAAAATCAAAACAAACGTAGGAATCAAAAATTTCTTTCAGAAATATGCGGGCGTCAATGGTGCATAGAATACGATCATCAGGAAATGGATTAAAATACTGAAGACAAAAAAAACGGGTGTGCTTTAGACCATACTACTGAAGCAAAACTTATTTAGCTCCATCTATATGATAGGAAGAGAGAAAGAAAATATGCGCGCGCACTGTTCTCTCTTGCTCCTACAGAGTGATACAGACAATAGGCCTGCAATATGTCTTAGATATACAAAACGTAACTGGCTATGAGAGAAAGAGAGAAAGAAAATATGTGCACTCACCTCTCTCTCTTGCCCCTTCGGCAATATACGAAACGTAACTCTCTCTCTCTCATTCCATCTTCACTAACTTATATCTCCCTCTCAACTACAGTTCGCCTCGCTTTTCGTAACGCTCTCGTCACGCATTCACCAGCTTACTCCCCAAGTCAAGCGTGCGTAAAGAAGTTTTACTTCAAAAATCTGTAATACCGCGAATGTTTTCTTTAGTCAGTTTGAAGATTTTCATTCCATCGTAATAATCAGACAATCACTGTTGATTACTCAAAACCAACTTTATCAATTTCGTTGCATTATTTATTAAATAATTGGCTACTGGAATTTCATGTAATCCACTTTAATGCATGTGACCCGTACCTCGTATGATGATGATTATTGTCAACTCGTCACCGACTGGTAATGATAAAATAATTGCGAATATGAAACATTACACAGTGTTTGTAATATTGGCTAATGGTCACCAGTAACCGTTAGGTAATTTGACAGGAGAAGTATATAGTATTATTGAGTTATGTAAAACTTTCTAAATATGTTATACAAAAGTGTGATTCGTGCACGGAAGAAATTATTTCTATTTTGTGTTTGCTGAAAATAATATACATAGTATATGCAAAATTGTTCTAAAATTAATAATAATCCATTTTTTTATAAGAACAACTCTCTTTTTATAACTTTTTGAAGGTTATTCCCGTCAATGAAATTTACGAATTTATCATTGAAGAAGAAGATAACACTAATAATCTAAAGGAAGATATGAAAAAGAACAAGATACGGAAAAATGAAAAAGATAATGGTCGAACCGGGACTCGAACCCAGAACCTCTATGAGTTCCATATAAAAAAAAATCGCAACGCTATCTAGGTTACAAACCAGTTCTTAGAAAAATTGTTTCCAATGATAAGGGTAGGTGCCTATAACATGGAAAAAAATTGTCGTAGACAATATTGTTAATTCTAAAATTTGAAATATGAGATTATAAAAAAATATATAAATATGACGGTTCGACAATAGATGGCAATGGCGGATTTGGTAAAAGGGCACGTCCCGGTTAAACGAGAGTTTCTGGGATCGAGTACCACTTGCGACCATGATCTTTTTCATTTTTCTGTGTCTTGTTCTCTTTCATATGTGTGTTTAGATTGTTAGTTTTCTCTTCTTCTTCAACGATTTCAATAAAAATTATTTACTACTTCAATAATATCAGAATCATTAATCATTTTCTTCCATTTTTATATGGGAAAGACTTCTATAAATTTCAGTACTAGAGTTTAGTCAATTATGTAATTTAGTTAAGAAGCATAAGGTGTTTGAATAATTTTACATACGAACACGATGTCCTCAAACATATTTTAGAGTTTATAAAAAATGATAATAGCCAATTAATTATTATTACGAGTAATACCAAATATTAAGTAACAATAAATGATCTAGGTATTATTTTTAACTCAAAACTTACATTTATTAACCATATAAATAATATTATTAATAGAGCAATGAAGATTTTAGGATTTATTATTAGAATAACCAAACAATTTTGTAACATTGATACTATTCGCATTTTATACATAACGCTAGTGAGAAGCATTTTAGAATATAATTCTACGATTTGGGCTCCACTTTACAATATCCATATTCAAGCGATTAAAAAAGTCCAGCATAGATTCCTTAGGTATATTCATTTTAAATTAGGTTATCCAAGATAATCCGTGGACTATAATTTGTTATTAAACTGGACTAATCTCGTAAATTTATCAGATCGTAGAAAAATCTGTGATCTATTAATATTATATAAAATAATTCACTGGGTCCTGGATACCCCTGATTTAATAGAACTAATACGATTTCATTGCCCTGGTCGCGCTAACAATAGACTGACTCTACCGTTCTACTATAATAACACACATACATTATCACATTATTACTCACCAATCAGTCGATTACACATTTTGGGAAATGAATATGCTAACATCGGCGACATTTATTTCTTAAAATTAGCGCAATATAAACATGCACTCAAAAATTATTTTTCCATAATGTAACTTTATATACGCAATATGGACATGTTGAAATGAAATGATGATATTTCTCATTGTTCTTTTTTGTTATTTTTTGTTGTGATACATAAAATAATTGTATGTTATTTTTAAGTTTAAAACTACTATTATGTAATGATATTATTTTTCTTACTTTTGTACTCTATTATATGTTTATTTATAAAAGGTAGTATAGCCGTTTATTTATTTAAAATTAAAATAAAATAAAATAAATAAAAAAGAACTATTTGTTAATCCTTTTTGGCTAATCACAATTAATGTGTGCAAGCAAGAGAAAATACCGTATTTGTCAGTGTCTCTTGGTAACTGTCGGAAGTGTATATACATATACACATGCGCCAAAACACACAAATTTATGCTTATTTTGTTGGGGTCAACTCTGATTGTTGACCTATAACCATTAGGTCTCACCGCGATTTCTTACCGTCAAGATTTTCTTATAATCTGTCAAGATATAAGAAATATTTGTGCATGGCAGTCTTGCCGGCGTGTTTCCACGACATTGTTGCCGGATCAAATCTATTCACCTTCTCGCACATAATACGTCAGTCTCTATTCGCCACCAACCCTCTACCAAAACTGTCATAATGTATAGGAACGTATTATTGATTTATTTCAAGCCATTAAATTATACCTTCTCTCTCTCTCTGGTTTCAATCCTGGGATTGGTTTGCAGCAATTTCATCTATACGTTTCTTCCACTCTTCCCTGTCTTGTGCGGCTCTTTTGAATTCTGCATATGATGAGCAGCGCACGTCCACCAGCAGGTCCTCCAGGTACTCTCGGCGTGGGCGTCCCCTAGCGTTTGTCCCCTCGGTCATACCCTCCATTATGGCATGCAAGAGGCCTTCTTGTCTTATTGCATGGCCGATCCATCTTGCGCTCCTTTCGGACAAGGTCCTGAGCAGGTGCCTTCCTCCTTCGATTCTTTGGAGAACCTCCTCATTTGTGATGTGGTCTCTCCAGGAAATTCCTAGTAGTCTTCTATAGGACCACATCTCAAAAGCCTCTAGTCTCCGTTTATCTCTTTCGGATAGGCACCATGTTTCGCAGCCGTACATCAAGATACTCCATACATAGGTCTTGATGAGGAGTATAGTTTACCAATAAAGAAAATATAACGCAATGAAAAAAATGTTACAACAAAAGCATATAATAAAATGAAATACATTGGTAAAAATGATAAGAATTCTCACATAAATCGATAATCAGTATAAGCAAAAACTGCAGAAATTATACTCATCTATTTGTGTCTAGATATACAAAAGAATTGGAATCAACTATGTTTATACTGGTAATTTAACCCGTCTGCTTGTTTAGGAATAAATACATCCCAAAACATGTAATCGCGTTATACTTTCATAAGACCAAAAACGTCCTGAGCAACCTCACATTTTAAAAGCTATATATCTCTCTTCCTCTCTTTCAAATATATGTATCTTTCTTTTAACCAGAACGAAATAATGCTTCTTATTGCCTTTGAAATATGAAAGCTATCTTGTATAGATATTTTACAATCTCGATCCAAAGTGACGGTTTCTGATTGATTCTTCTGGATTGTGAGGTGCGAATATATTCAACCAAGCAGATGCGTTGGAGAAATATATCTCCCAGATCAGAATATTTATTTACGAGTCTGAGGTCTCGGAATCAGGGATTTTTTTTTAAGACAGTGTCCTGGTGTTGTTAAAGTAAAAGGGTAGTAAACGTCGGTAAGATCTTTTGGGTATATGGACGTTGATTAATTGAAGCAATTGAGGACAGTAAATTTTGTATTGCAAAAATATAAAATCTATGTTTATTCTTCATTCTTAAAGTTTTAATAGGGACAGTTTTATACAATAGGTAATTATAATCGATGTTTTGTACAGGAATATATTTTTTTATTTTTTTTTTTTTTATATAGATATAAAATTGTACAGTGGAGTTATAGAAATTACATATCGGTACAGAAATTATTTAAAAATTGCTATCTCACCAAAGAAGAAGCTAGTTCTTGTGCTTGATGAGTGAGTTACACTAATTATAACTGAAATAGAATAACATTATGCAATAAGTAAGTATATAATAGAATAAATTGAGACTTCTGGATCATCTATATGTGTAGGTGTACATACATAGGATACGGTTACATACTAAGATATTGTGCACTTAGGAGAAATTCGAAAAATCTAAATAAAATAGAGATGAATATATATTAAAAATAAGTAAAAAGAAAGAGAAAAACAGGTAATTATTTAGTTAATTATTCCTGATGAAGTGTAGCTTCAGTTTGAGTTTCAGTTTATTGATATCTTTGGTTTTTTTATTTCAATGGGAAGGTTGTTGAAAAACTTTATTCCTAAAAATATATAATTGTTTTGCATTAGTTTGGTTTTAAATTTTGGTATTTTGATGTTGTCTTCATATCTTTTTGATTGGTGAGTTTCAAATTTCTTGATGACATTATCTTTGTAAATTTGGATAATTGCATTTTTCTTGATATGCTTTTCTTGATATTTTCTAGATATGCAATTTATATTTTAAATACCTCAGGAATTTATGTTGAGTCTTTTCAACGCTGTCGGAACGAATATTATCAAACCCAATTAGACACTAATAAATATTTTTGCGATTGGCTTTACGAGGTAATTAAGAATTAAAAATGCTACATCAAAATGACGCTAACATAGAAAAAAAAGAAACTAATCCAATGGATTGTGCGTAATTATAAATATATGATACGATATTATAATGCATGTAATAAAATGGAAGACTCCTATATCATAAATATTATTACCTACTAATTATTAATTTAATACTACAGAACTATAAACTATTAAATCATGATAATAATGTATAAAATGCTGCTCTTTGTAAGCCTCATCTCAAGGGCGTATGGTAATTTAATATAATATGATATTATCATTTAAAACACGCAATCTTCTCATAATATATGTTGGATACGCCTAATCGGTAAGCGGATAACTCAACACAGCGACAAATCAACACATACGCCGCTACATAAGCCGCCCTTTCTCGAATTTCTACTGATTTCTTACATAGTTTTTAAGCTCATAAAAAAATATTTCTTATTTTTTAAGATAATATCTAGACGCGTTCCACCCCGAAACGCAAATTATATGAAATTCCCTCGATAGAAAAAAATCGCAAAGTATGCTCTGAAAATTATTAAAAACAGGTTTGTTTCAGTTATTTTACAAGTTATAGTTGTGAAAAAATTCACAATGTTTCTTTAAATGATATTTAAGAAGCCTTCCACGAGATTTTTACTCTATTTTAAACGAGTCGTGTTTTATTAAACAATTTCACAATTTTCGCATAGTTTTTATCGCTTTAAATATTAGCGCACTCCTCTAACATTCGTAATTACATATCTATCCATCTTCTTCTTTTTGAGCGTGGATGCGGCGCCTTAAACAGTCAGGTCTATTTGTTCGGTTTTCGAAACAAATCATACAGGTAGAAATCGTTGTGTCACCCTTACCATCACGGTTAGAAATATGATTTAAACGACGTTAAAAAGAGAAAAAATCAAGCTTTATATTCAAATTTAAAAGTTACCCCCAAATTATTAAAATGTGCACCATAACGAATGGAGAGTTCAAGATTACAATTTAAAAAAGAGATGAAACTTTGAGAATTTTTATCCGAAGCCTAAATTATTTTTATAATACCTACTCGTATATTTGCATATAAAAAATGTACTTGTTTTCATGTTTTTTCGTTTGTTTTTTTATGTTGCATGCAAAATGTTTATATTTTAAATATTATATATATAGTTATTAAAATTTGAAAGCTTATTTCATCACCTTTTCAAAACAGTTTTTAGTTTTCGGATACATTCAGAGATATTTTATTTATTAGGATTTTACTGCAATACGGAAATACGTATTTTGACCTTTAATATATAAATATTGTCGAGGCCTGAGAGGTTAGAGTGATGAACAAGTTAAATAGGTTACATTAGGTTGGGTTTATGAAGAACCCACAAGCCAATAATGTGAATATTCCTAGTGTGCCTTGTATCGCCACCAATAGAGCTGTAGGCATGAAAATGGCTTGGCAAAGAGTCAAAAAACGCTCGATTTCAAGTGCCAAATTTTTTTTAAAATATTTATTTTGTATTTATTATTTTTTTTTTTAATTGTTCTATATTGCCCCTCGTTCCTTACACATTATTTTCTTTCAAATTTTATTATTGTTTATGTCTATTATTTTTCTCTATTACCTATGTATATCTATTTTTAAAATTAGTTATGTCAAAACCCTGACGAAGTCAGCTTTGCTGACGAAACGTGTCGGTTTTTGTAAATAATTAAGTGGTTAATACAACGTTATTTGTTAATTAGAATTTATTTTGTGATTAATTTTATAAAAAAGCAAACGTTGCTAATCACCGATAATCCTAAACATAACGCTGTATTTATTAAAAGTTATTTCTTAAATGCATTCATATGTTGCTAAGGAAAATGTGGATTTTTAAGTTTTCGCTAATATTTTCGTTATTTGTTTTTGGGGTGTTGTGCCGTGTTGCGCTACCTCTTTCTTCAGCCAACGTTTCGGACATCGTTGCAGTGTCCATCATTAGGGCAGATCCGGCAGATCCGGTAGATGTGTGTGACAGTCACACACATCTACCGGATCTGCCGGATCTGCCCTGATGATGGACACTGCAACGATGTCCGAAACGTTGGCTAAAGAAGGAGGTAGCGCAACACGGCACAACACCCCAAAAACAAATAACGAAAATGCTTTTGGCCGTGAAAATCTTAAAACTTACCTTCGCTAATATTTTTTATAAAGTAATTTTATAATAATTCTACTCAATCGAAATGATAGAAAAAGCTTCAATTTATCCAAAACATGCTTATTAATATTCATAATGTAAACCAATATGTAGCAAAAATTAATGTAAAATGATCATTTCGCGTTAAGCTTCACCTTAATTTTTTTTTCATAGTGTAACGTGATTATTTACATAAAATAATATATAAACGATCTGAAAAATTAGATTATCATTAACATTTATATGAAATTACCTGCATAATTAACAAAATATTTTTCCTGTTTTAATTATTAGTATATATACATACCTAATCCAAAATAAACCATTAAAAACTGCGTAATTTCAAGGTGCGAACACATTTTTAATCAATAACATCGATGTGTTATGAAGGTGAAATCTTAAATTTTTTGTGTTGAACTTTGGCTTTATTTTTTTATTAATATAATTAAAAAGAACAAGAGGGTTAAGTTTTTATTAATTTGAATACAATTTTTTTTAAATTTTTTATTGCGATAACTGTCTTTATAATAACTTTTGAAAGTTATTTCCATCAATGTAATATATCATTGAAGAAGGACAAACAAGCTAAACTCTGCGCACCTAGGCATTGACGGCACGAAATCACCAATATACGTAAGCGAACACCTCTCTCCCGCACACAAGGCCCTGCACGCAGCTACAAGGATCAGAGCCAAAGAAACTAATCATAAATTTGTGTGGATCAGAAATGGGCGTATCTTCGTTCGAAAGGATGAAAACTCCGCGCGCGTGGTATTAATCCGTAATCATGACTCCTTGGCTTCTCTTACCTAATTTTTCTATTGTTATATAACTATATAATGTATAAGATGTATGTCAAATTCACAACAAAATGGATATTAAAATTTTCTATCAAAATGTAAGGGGAGTTAGAACAAAAACAAATGACATAAAAAATGAAATTATGATCAACAATTACGATGTTATCTGCTTCACTGAAACTTGGTTAAATTCATCAATATTTAGCAATGAATTGTTTGACGAGCGTTATCTAGTTTTTCGAAGAGATCGCGAATCCACTAATTCTACATCCAAAGAAGGCGGTGGAGTTTTAGCAGCAGTTGATAAAAAACTAATAACAACAAACAAATCATCTTGGGAAAGTGATGGTGAGGATCTATGGTTATCGATAAAACTGCATGAATATTCGAACTCATTTATTTACATATGTATACTTTATATTCCCCCCAATTTGTCTGTTGATGAATACTCTAAAAGAATCAAGAATATTCAGGATGTTTATTTACAACATAGTAATCCCAAATCTAAATTTATAATTATTGGTGATTTTAACTTACCTGAGATTAAATGGACACCTGACATAGCATTTAACAACAAAATTCTTGCTCCGTCAAACTACATTAGCCATAAAGCTCACTGTGTTGTCAATTTGGCCTCGGTGTGTAACCTTCACCAATTTAATTATGTTCTTAATGGAAATTCTAATATTCTTGACCTGATTTTTTGCGATCATTGTAATATTAATCTGTCCAGAACAACAGGGTTATCTAATGTCGACATTCATCATCCCCCTTTTGAAATCATTTTAAAACATGAAAAATTAAAATACTTAAAAGATAATCACTGCCCTTTTAAATACAATTTTAAGAAAGGAAATTATGAAGGATGTCGTCTGGACCTGTCAAATGTTAATTGGATCTCACTTTTCAGTAACTCAAATGTCAACAATAAGGTACAATTATTCTACGATACTTTATGGGATATTATTGATAAACATATTCCAAAAAAAAAGACACAAATTGTAAATCACTACCCCAGATGGTTTAGTCAGTCTCTTATCAAGCTCCTCAAAGAGAAAAATAAGGTAAGACTGCGGGCTAATAAATATAAAAACCCACTAGACTATGCTGAGTTTGCTATTCTAAGAAAAAGGTCGAAAAAAATGCAAAAAGAATGCTATTCATCATACATTAACTCTGTTGAACAAGGCATACAGGAAAATGTAAAAGCTTTCTGGGCATACTCAAAATCAATGCGCACTACTAATTGCATTCCCAAATTAATGCACCTGGACTCTATATCTGCAGATAATGGACAACAGATTGCCAATCTGTTCTCTAATTATTTTGCATCCGTTTATACCCAATCTACTATACTGCCACGCCGAAAGTTATACAAAACAACCAATTTAATCTTGGCAAAATCAACGTTAGCATGGAAACCATCAAATCTTGTTTAGAAAAAATTGATACATCCAAAGGCCCAGGACCGGACAAAATACCTCCCTTGTTTGTAAGATGTTGTTCCAGCGCGCTGATTAAGCCACTTTTTATAATTTATAATGAATCATTAACTACAGGAACTTTCCCAGATTTATGGAAAAATGCAAATATTGTTCCAATACACAAATCTGGTGATCAATCTTTTGTGAAAAATTATCGACCTATCAGCATTTTATCGTGTTTTGCAAAAGCCTTTGAATCTATAATTTATATTTCTGTATTTTCACACTTTAAACCCCAATTATGCATCAATCAACATGGATTTGTTCCCAACAAATCCACAAACTCAAATCTTCTCGACTTTTGTGATTACGTTTGTAATGCTTTTAACGAAAGAACTCAAGTAGATGCCATTTACGCAGATTTTCAAAAGGCGTTTGATAAAGTTAACCATTCTATTTTACTACAGAAACTTGATCGAATTGGTATTCACGGTGATCTATTTAGATGGTTTAAGTCTTACTTGGAACATAGAACACAATTAGTACTTATTAATGGGTACGAATCACCTCCCGTAATTGTAACATCAGGCGTACCCCAGGGGTCTAACCTTGGCCCTCTGCTATTTTTAATCTTTATTAATGACCTTGGCCCCATGTTACGCTGTGATTTTGTTCTATTTGCCGATGATCTCAAGATTTACCGTAAAATTTCCACTGATTCTGATCATGTTAAGCTTCAAGAAGACCTTTACACACTAAATAACTGGTGCATTCAAAACGATATGTTTTTAAATATTGAAAAATGTTACACTATTACTTTTACTCGTAACAGAAGACGAAAGGATTATGCATATTCCATTAATAATGTTCTATTAAATGCAGTCACCACTATAAGAGATCTAGGAATCACTCTTGATTCAAAGTTTATGTTTGATGTACACATCAGTAAAATTATAAGTAAATCATTGAAAATGATTGGATTCATCCATAGAATATCAAAACCATTTAAATACCCCCAATCCATTATAACCTTGTACAACTCGTTGGTCAGAAGTAATTTGGAATATGGGAGTGTTATCTGGAATCCACATTATTTAAAATATTCTAAAACAATTGAATCTGTGCAAAAAAAATTCCTAAGACTACTATCATTTAAACTTGGATTTAATGCCATACTCCAATCCTATGAGGAACGATTACAACACTTTAATTTTACAACATTGGAAAAAAGAAGACAATTTGCTGACTTAATATGTTTATATAAAATTATTCATGATAAACTTTTAACCACCCATTGTCTGAGCAACATACATATTAAAGTTCCTAATAGACGTAACTTAAGAAGTCAAAATATATTCCATATTGAAATATTTAATAACAATATTGCATACTTCAATCCACTGTCTCGAATGTGTCGTTTGTATAACACAATTGAATGTGACCTTATTGATATCTTCGCAAACAGTCTCGAATATTTTAAAAAACAAATTAAAAATCTTCTACCATGATATGTCATGGAAGAAGATTTTTAATTACTGTTAATTGATGATATGTCAGGATTAATGATATGTCACGATTGTTAATTGCTTTATTATTATGTCTTTTCTTTATTTTAACTTTATTATCCTTTCCAGAAACGTTTCTTTCTCTGTACACTTACCATGTTTTAAATTTCATGTCTTATATTTCTTTTTTATTATTATTATTATTTCTGTTTTCTTTTCATTACTAGCATCTCCGTCTAGCAACAACTAAACCTTAATTACGCATGCTGTGAACATTTCTAATTGGAGTGTTAATATCAGTTCATATTCCAACGTAATAATATTAATGCAATAATTTGTTAACACTCTGTAAATGTTTCAAACAATAAATAAATAAATAAATAAATAAATAAGAAGATAAAACTAATAAATCTAAATAAAAATATGAAAACGAACAAGACACAGAAAAAATTTAGAATGTGCAATCACACGCGGTAGAAGTAAAACCTTCAGAAAACTAAAGTGGACAAGAGTGAGGAAGCACTTTTTTTTAACAATGTGAAGTATGATTTTTTCCATATTTTTGTCGTCGAAATCCAGTGCACATTTTCCAATACGTTTGGTCATACATTAGCATTTGTGTTTTCTGCTTCGGAGTAGCTAGATGTCGCTTTTTTGTTTTCTTTTGCCTGCTCATTTTGGAGTGGTTTGAAGATTGGATATACATTTTTTTTTTGATTTCGTAGTTTTTTTTTTTTTACTTGAGCTCCACACAGGAGGCCTTTAGGAAAATAATTTCCCTCAGGGCCTATGTCATCTTTGGGGATGCTGTGTGGGGGTTTTTTTAAGGAAAGGAAAGAGAGGAGATTTCTGGGAAGGAAACGGGTTTAAGGAGTTTGTAGGAATCTGGGGTTCAGTGTGTCCTTGTCATCCGCCTCCAAGACCTAGACAAACCTCACCCCATGAACCAGGGCACCCCTGCTAAATCATCAAACGTAGTGAACCACTTAGGTGACCTATGGCAGAGGTGTTGGTTATTCAATTAAGGTTCCCGGGGCGGCGGTACCCATTCCCGCCTCCCAAACTGTTTTGATCCTTGGTCCGCTAAATATCTGGCCGCTGACGTTCGTCAGTCGTTTTACACCACTAGACCAAAGGAGACTTCCTTGAAATAAATAAATATTTTATTGCTATCTCATTCTCTCGCAGGCTAAATCCTATAGATTCCTATAGAATGTGTCGCTCGTTTCCGTTTCATCGAGTTTCAATTCATCACAATGGTTTTAAAGAAGTTTTCACTTCAAAAAAGGAAACGGTCTGAAAATTTACTCGCTATTGAAACACCAGAAACATAATCCATTGTGTAAGTAATGTGTTATAATGTTATATTAGACATAAAACAAAGCACAGTCTATCTAGTTTCTGACAAGATTTACTATCGAAAGTGTCGGTCCTTTCTCTTCGCTATTAGTTTTATTGACGTATCAGTTTCCTCGACTTGCCGGTATTATCTACTGTTATCTGGTGATATACAAAATAGTACAAATAAATTTATAGACGACAATATAACCTAAAATATCTTCAGAATCTTAACGACATAAGTAAAGAAGCCTTGTATACCAATTGCGACTCGCGACCCGTGTATTGGACGGAATTACTATCGAATTTGCCGTATCAAAGAAAAGAAGAAGAAGAAAAATAATGTGGGAATCTTAACGACGTAAGTGAAGAAAGTGTGTAAACAAATATACGCCGCGGCACGGCGTATTGGATGAACGTACGGTCGAATTCACCCTAGCAGGCCTGGAGATACAACCTTTCCGCCGCGTTCATTTTAATTCATTCTGAAGAACGTGTTGCAAATATTTAAAATGTGTCTCCATGTTGTCCTTCCGAAGTTATTAATTCATCGTCTAGAAAAATAAAATCTGGTGCTTACCGCTAACTTTATAGTTGAAAAACGGGTTATAAAGTTTTAAAATCGTTGTACGTAAAATATTTGTATGGTAAGGTACTGTTTTTATTAATCTAAAATATAAATATCTCGCATTCCTTGTGCGGCATGGAAATAAAAAAGTTATTATGGTTACGAATTCGCTGGAAATGATTAAAATGTGAGTTTTGAGCAAACAAATATTATTAGGGTTGTACTTTAATCCAATACCTACAACACCTACGCCATATGTCACTCCAAGTGGTTGGCTACATTTTGTTCAGGATTTAGTTTACGCAGGAGTGCCCGGGATCATGGGGTGAGATTTGTCTGAATCTCAAGTGGCCGATTTTTGGTTTGTTTTTATTAGCTCCACACAGGATGCCCTGAGAAAAAAAAATATATTTAGGAATGCTGCGTGGAGACCATTTTTAGTGAAAAGAAGGAGAGGAAGTTCTGGGAAGGAAATAGGTATGAAGGGTGGGTAGGAGTCTGAGGGGAATGTGTCCAGGAGTGACGGACGAATGAATACATCCCTATCAGACTTAATTTCTACCGATTTCTTACATATCTCCCTTAAAACACGTTAAGTTTTAAAGTACTTAAAAAAATATATGTTATTCTTGAAGATAATATCTAGACATTGCCCGCGCCGAAACGCAAATTATATAAAATTCCCTCGATGGAAAAAAATCGCAAAGCATGCTCCAAAAATTATGTAAGTAATATATGTATGCTCCAAATATATGTATGCAAAAATTCACAGTGTTTCTTTATACTGTTTGAGACAACCCCCGCGAGATTTTTGCTGTATTGTAAACGAGTCGTGTTTAATTAAACATTTTCATAATTTTCGCATCGATTTTGTCGCTTAAAGGCTCTGCAACCGGGCCCGAAAAGAAGAAGATGGAGAAATACGAAATTACCAATGCTAGAGGAGAGCGCTAACATTTACAGCGACAAAATCGATGCGAAAATGTTTAATAAAACACGACTCATTGCCTTAAACTCGGCATTATCTTAAACAGCATTTAAAGAAACACTGTGATTTTTTTCATATATATAACTTGTAAAATAACTTAAACAAACGTGTTAATAATAATTTTTGGAGCATCCTTTGCGATTTTTTTCTATCGAGGGAATTTTATATAATTTGCGTTTCGGCGCGGGCAAAGTCTAGATATTATCTTCAAGAATAACATTTATTTTTTTAAAAGTTTTAAAACTTACCGTGTTAGGGAAATATGTAATAAATCGGTACAAATCCGGGTTAAATAAAAACTAGCGCGCTCCTCTAACATTCGTAATTTCATATCTCTCCATCTTCTTCGTTTTGAGCCCGGTTGCGGCGCCTTAAGGCGGTGGGTGGATTTGACCTCTAGTCTAGCTAATGCAAAGTCACCAAATGTAGCAAATCACTTAGGGTGACCTACAAGAAGGGCGTTGGTTATTCAGTAAATGATTCCTGAGGCGGCGGTAGTACCGATACCTACTAATTTTCAAATTGGAAATTTATAATTAACAACAAAAAATATATGTAACATTACTTTATTTTGTTTCGTTAACATATTGAATAATCTCCTAACATTGTAATTATGTATAACTTTTATTATTTAATACATATTTTTTTGTAATGTTTTCATTGTGCAATATAAAGAGGTTCGTTTCTGTAATGTATTAACGCATTGAGTTTTCCATCACTTTTCTTTTGTGTGTATTTCTGTCTACTCGTATATCTTGGTTTATATGAATGTGAACAAAAATCTGTAGATATAAAAATCAATGTACGTTTGTTTGCTTGCTTGTTTGTTTGTTTGTTCATTATGCGTTGATAAACTATTCATCCAATTGCAATGAAACTTTGACGTGTTGATACGCGCATGCCTGTGGTGGTTTTAATATATAATAGTGAGCTCTGGCGTCATGAAATTGTAATACCATTTTAATATAGGTTACCTACCTTTGTCATCCGACAGCCTCCCAGAGCATAAAGAACATCCATCTCAGGATGGTGGAGATAGGGATCAGAGATCATGCATATAAATAAAAGAAAGTATTTTCTAGTGAAATGTAAAAAAAGGCTTTATTGCACTTTGCAAATAACATCAAAGAAAGGTAAAAAAAAAAGGAAACATAAATACCTTTGGCATCTATCAGATTTGGAGAGAGAGAGTTATGTTAAAATTACGGTTGGTTATTAGAAGCGCGTACGTCCCGTCGTCGTGATTCTCTTCCAGTCGTGTAGAGCAATCCTCAACAGCGATCGTCAACAGCAAACTCCAAAACGCCGTTCCACACGTCATGGGGCGTTTGGTTAAAGGGAGTCCTCCCAACACAAAAAGCTCGGTTGAGCCTCCATCCATCAGGCGGCATGGGGAATCTCACCGGCCCAAAGGTACAACAAAGGCTAGGAGCCGCTTCATCAGTAAAGGGAATTCACCCAACAAAAAGAGCACGGAAGGTCCTCACCCATCAAGCGGCATGAAGGAACCTCATCGGCCAAAGGATTCACCAGGCAAGAATCCTAGCGGGCAGTTCATCACCCGATGAATTTGGTGTAAAAAACATCAGCACGCGGACAACATTATCTCGCGGCATCCGGCGGGGGATTTAACAAAATAAATCGGCTACAGTGCCATTAGAGTTGTCACACACTCACGTGACGTGTAAAAACAAACTTTCTAGGCTACATCGCCTTTGTAACACCCACCATAATCCCAATCGCCCCGAAAATCTCCTCCCGCACACAAAATCTACGTTATGTCCTCCGCCATCTTTCCCCCGAACGCCCGTTTCCGGTGTCGTTGCAGTTTCGCCAACCAACAAAGTTAAATAAAAAATAAAAAATTAATAGACAATAAACAGTACCTGCTTTAAGCAGTACCTACTCGCGAAATAGATATGTTACATTTCCCCGCAACCCCCGAAAATTTTACGCCGCGAAGTGAAGTAAAATTATTAGGACACCGCCCAATACGACTCTCTCTTTCCACATCTGTTAAAGAAAAATAACACAACATAGTATCAGAAAAACATAAACGTAAAACATATTAAAGTAGCAAACCCATTCACAGAATGGTGTACAAAAAAAACAACATAGAAAATGAGGTAATACCTCCACTTTTCCAAGCTCGCTTGTAAGATTACCAACACGTTACTCACATGACGAGAGACAATCTCTCAAGAAAACACTAGTGAGTATGGAGAATTCAAGCTCCCACTTTCATTTATAGAAAAAAAACAACACTTAGTTATTATTAACATAAAAAAAAATAACTCTCTCTCTCTATCCTTATATTCTAATCAAAAGTGATATTTGAAAAAAGTTACGTCACAGATATTATACTCAACGCGTCTTAAATTATCAACTAAAACTTTACCAAGGTATAAACAAATATACACAATTAACTCATTCAATTTAAAAATTGATGTCTAGGAGGTCAGATCAAGTATAATACAATTATTACTTGTCCATCGTACAACAAGTTTTATAAAAAACTGTCAATTACAAAGTGGTCAGAGTAGGGTTTATATGTAAAGACATACCTATCTGTCAAAAAAAATCAGATCAAGTATAATACAATTATTACTTGTCCATCGTATAACAAGTTTTATAAAAAAACTGTCAATTACAAAGTGGTCAGAGTAGGATTTATATGTAAAGACATACCTATCTGTCAAACAGTTTAGATCAGGTTTTACAATACCGAGGCACTACCTATCTATAAAAGAGGTTAGATTAGGGTTTACATATTTCAATTACCTATCCATCAAAATTATGAAAAAATTCATTAGGAACACAGAAGCAAAACAGGATCTAGAATGTTAGGCTTAGAGCTTAGGGATTAAAATTAAACAAAACACCTAGCTATTAAAAAAGTGAACCTCAAAAGGTACTCTTGATTTTATACAAAAATACAAGATGTAACTATTATAAACCATCCTCAGAGGACGTTGCTTGTGCAAGAAAAGACTGAAGATAAACTCAGGTGGCATTTCTTCAAAAAATAACACTTAATACATCAAGTAAGTGAAAAGTCATAAATTTCTTGAACAAACAATGATATTTTGGTGATCGAATATACTTATTAGATAATCGACACTAGATAAGGTGTGATCGAACAATATCCAAATGAACGACACTAGTGGACAAAATTAGCAGTACAACACTGGTTTAAGCAGTGAGAGACCTATATATGTAAATGCTTAATGTTAACTTAGAACTAAAAGACAAAACACACTTTCCTGTATTAGAGGTAAGGTGATAAACTTCAAATATGAGTTACTTTAATGGGTAGGTATGCCAGAGCAGTACCACCTTTGTTTGTGACAAGAAAAAAAATTTCTTAACAAATATTCTTAACAAACTTAACTAACTGACTTTAAGGAAAGTTATACCAGACTTAATCTATTTAACATAGCTATGGTATATTTAAGAAAAACTTTACTTAATCACTAATTGTTGAAATTTTAACAATCTGTACATAAGAAAGTCGCTCAAATCTCTCATAAACAGAAGTTTTGAATCATTCTTTCCAAGTGCTTGGAAAGTCATTATTCGGGAGAAAATTCCAACGAACTTGAGAAGAAGGATTCAGACTTAAACGCTAAAACAGTACAACATAACCTATTGTTTTACGAACGCATCAGTGTGTAAGTATAATTGTAGCCTATAAGGAAGGCGAAACGACTCATTACATACAAAAAATTATTTAGAGTTTAAATAAAAAAAAAATCTCGTCAAAGACTAAGTCAATTACAAAATATGACTTAGACAAAATATTGGGCGCCACTGATCACACGGATCAGAGGAAACGACATTCATTGTAAACGACGTCTCCTATAGAAAAAATTCCGAAGAATTTAAAGAAAAAAAAATTAAATTGAGGAAGCAAGATTGAGGAAATTTTTGTGAAATTTTTTTTTTTTTTTCAAAAGCTGAGTTTACTGGATGTTAGGGCAAAACAAAAATGAACTGGTCTTTCCAATAGCTCGATAGGTATAGAAAAATTACAGGCGAGGTTGTGTATAATGAGACTTGATTCGAGAATTCAGTAGTAATGTGATATGCAACCACAACTCGTTTTAAAGAAAAGGAGTAATATGATTGGATGCGTGCTGTTGGGATTGTAAAAAAACACAAATCGACAATTCCCGAACGAACTCGCGACATTACACGGTGGAACACAAAAAAAATAGGATTAGGAAGGGTGGCCGGGGGCCGTGTACTCCCATAATCCAAAAAAAATGATGTCTTAACTTGGGTGTTATAAAATGAATCTTGCGGTACTTAAAGCACGGCAGGAAACACAAGAACCCAAGTTAAACAGCATCAATGTCCACACCAAAAAAAAAATTTTTTCAAAAAAGAAAAAATTATGAATTCTCTAAGTCCACAAAACTGCAAAAATATAATGCCTGCAATTATATAAAATTTAACAAACCTATGAATATGTCACGATTGACAATAAAAGTGTTCAATTTATTCAAAACAATTTCTATAATTGTTGTTAAAATGCCCTCAAAATAGTAATAACGCATCTTTGTTATTGTTGACAAAAGTTGTTGTCGCTGCAAAAAGACAAATAAAATAATATAATATGAATTAAATTCGTAAAATTTTTATTGCACTAAGTACCGGACACCCTGTAAACAAATTATCTTTTTCTTTTTTTAAATTATTTGAAAAAAAAAATCAAAATTATTTTTCAAAAAAAAAATTATTTTTTAATGTATGTAGCTCACCGGACACCGTGTAAAGCCAATGGATCACCGGAACTAAAATTCCCTCAAAACAAAGCAAGTTTTTCCTCGAAAAATTATAAAAAGAATCCACATCGTCTTCCCTTGTAAATTCTTAATAGTATATCCAATTAATGTACAAAACCCTTTCACAATATAACGTATCTTCTTATTTGCGAAAACAAAACACAACAATTGTTTTGATGTTTTGACAACTGACACTTAAATCCAGTATTGCCAGAAAAGAGAATATTTTTCGCTGAAAATTATTCAAGCTGTCACTGGTACCAATGTACATTAAATTGCGGGAAACAATATATTAACACGCACATCTTTTTACATATGGCAATAGATATAACTAAACGTCAAACTTTGGTAATCAACAAGTTCAAATGCATAATTGCAAATAACTAACTTACTACCCACACACTGATGAGTTGTAAAATGACATCGTAAAAAGCAGACAAATTATATAACATTAAATAAGACTATTCTTATAGATATATGCATGATCTATAAATACCCTTCCGAACACCTGTTTAATATACTTAAAAAACTCTTTCGTTGGGCGCAAATGTAATACCAAGTAATGTAGGTTACCTACCTTTGTCATCCGACAGCCTCCCAGAGCATAAAGAACATCCATCTCAGGATGGTGGAGATAGGGATCAGAGATCATGCATATAAATAAAAGAAAGTATTTTCTAGTGAAATGTAAAAAAAGGCTTTATTGCACTTTGCAAATAACATCAAAGAAAGGTAAAAAAAAAAGGAAACATAAATACCTTTGGCATCTATCAGATTTGGAGAGAGAGAGTTATGTTAAAATTACGGTTGGTTATTAGAAGCGCGTACGTCCCGTCGTCGTGATTCTCTTCCAGTCGTGTAGAGCAATCCTCAACAGCGATCGTCAACAGCAAACTCCAAAACGCCGTTCCACACGTCATGGGGCGTTTGGTTAAAGGGAGTCCTCCCAACACAAAAAGCTCGGTTGAGCCTCCATCCATCAGGCGGCATGGGGAATCTCACCGGCCCAAAGGTACAACAAAGGCTAGGAGCCGCTTCATCAGTAAAGGGAATTCACCCAACAAAAAGAGCACGGAAGGTCCTCACCCATCAAGCGGCATGAAGGAACCTCATCGGCCAAAGGATTCACCAGGCAAGAATCCTAGCGGGCAGTTCATCACCCGATGAATTTGGTGTAAAAAACATCAGCACGCGGACAACATTATCTCGCGGCATCCGGCGGGGGATTTAACAAAATAAATCGGCTACAGTGCCATTAGAGTTGTCACACACTCACGTGACGTGTAAAAACAAACTTTCTAGGCTACATCGCCTTTGTAACACCCACCATAATCCCAATCGCCCCGAAAATCTCCTCCCGCACACAAAATCTACGTTATGTCCTCCGCCATCTTTCCCCCGAACGCCCGTTTCCGGTGTCGTTGCAGTTTCGCCAACCAACAAAGTTAAATAAAAAATAAAAAATTAATAGACAATAAACAGTACCTGCTTTAAGCAGTACCTACTCGCGAAATAGATATGTTACAAAATTATTGTTTACACCTTCATCTGATTGCGATGAAACTTTGGGGATTTGATGTGCGCATTCCTGCGATGGTTTCTATATATAATAGTGAGCTCTGGCGTTATTATTATTATTTTTTTTTACAGTGAATACCGCACAAGAATCTCAACAACTGCTCCCGTCTGGAGCCAGTGAGACTATGGCATCCCCAATTGGGGTATGTTGTGAGGCTGAAGGTAGTGGGGAGGGGAAGGAGGTGGGGATGAGGAAGGTTGGGAAGTACCTGGCTATTCAGATCTGGTCACTAAACACGGCTAAAGCCATTTTCAAGCAACGTTTCAATTCTGAATGGTGGTCTTACACCAGGGCGATACTGAAAGTATCTTCCACTCTGGAACATGCCGCAAATATACTATATATTATTTTAAATGAATTAATTGTGAAATAACACAAATTAATCAAATAAAATTTATTTGCTTATAAATATTTATACTATTCATCCGATTGCGATGAATCTTTGACGAGTTGTAGTGTGCTGGTGAGCTCTGACATTATGAAATTTGTCTAAATAAATTGCAATAGTTGGCACGCGATCTGTTTGAAAACTGAGTGTAACAACACTGAATGTATGGAACGCGGGAGGAAGGAGGGTAACGCGAGAGAGGGGTCCGCGGGATAGGGGAAGCGAGAGAGGGAAGTGGGGAGAGGGAAAACTGAGAAGGCGGAAGGGGTACGGGACGAATGGGAAAGGACACCCAGGGAGAAACAATTTATTTATTAAGTGGAATTGCAACACGTGCCGGGAGCTCGCTAGTAGTACATAGAATATGCAAATATCTAAATAATTTATATAACGAGACATCGTTTCGCAATATTCTTCTTCGAGTAATAAAATCTATAGAATTATGCCAATTTCTATTAATATTGTCGTGTAGCCTTAAAGAATATCATTATAACAAGGAAATATAAAATCAATTAGATTATCGATTAATTACAATATGCAAGCAATTTTATTCAGGAAAACATAGATAGATATCTTAACAGAAATGCAAAAAATACATTATGCTAATAAAAATTGTAGTTATTCAAACAAACAATGATTTTACAAATAATTTGACGAATTTTTTTTTTGGATGTTAATTTTTTTATTTTTTTTTATTAGAAAGAAAAAGTTATACAATATTACAGGAAATCAAATAAAATCAAATATTACAGAAAAAAAATGTCCCAATAAACTACTTTTAAGTAGTTTGTCAATGGGTGCTTTTACTTTGAAGTTTTTTAATAAATAAAACTTATTATGCAGTTAGATATTTTTTTGTGTTACTACAAAAAGTGTTAATACAAACTATGTCTTTCGGCGAGCCAATTTTTCAATATAATATTTGTTTTTACATTATTTGTACATTTTTTAATTTTAGCAGGTAACATATTTAAGCAAGTAGGTATCATGTAGTCCAGCGTTCTTTGTCCATATTTGTTTAAGTGCTTAGGTATGATTAGTCCTTCATTTAACGTAAATCGAGTATTGTAAGTGTGGTCCAGTCAATTTATGTAAATAGGGCTATTCATATGCCGAAAAATAATTTTATGCCACAGAATTGCTCTTACTGAGAGAATTTTAAGATTCTGGTAAAAGTACGGAACATTGTGCCTTCGTTCGTATAAACTTTTATGGGCTAATAATTTAACTAATGAATTTTGAACTGATTGAACATGATTTACATTTGTCTTGCAGGAAAGTCCCCATGCTTTAATTCCGTACCTTATAATAGACTCAGCTAATGATAAATAAATTATTCGAAGTGTGCATACTGGAACATAGAATTTAAGTTTATATAATCTACTAACAATAGATCTCAGACGTTCACAGACTTTATTTATTTGTAAATCCCATTTGAAAAAGCAGTCAATAATTACACCTAAATAAACATATTCTTTAACCACTTCAATATTTTCACATGTACACAATGCAGGGATACCAACATATAAACAATCTGAACCGTGTGTTTAATATTAATTAATAATAATGATTGTTTTACGGGGAAAATGCTGGGCTAATGTAAGTGCAATGAGAAATATTAAGAAAGGGACGCTCAAGTGGTTTGGGCATGTAAAGCGAATTAACGAAGAAATGAGTGTAAGGAGAATATATGACTCAAATTTGATTGGTAGAAGAAATCGGTGATGCCCGAGGAAAATATGTCACGATCAAGTGAATCAGATACTTTAGCCGGGCCATGTCAAAAGTCAGAATAATATAAGAATAGGGCAACGAGTGTGTACCAAGACCGAGTTGTTTGGCGGTCTGTCTCTCTGCATACCTCTGCGGGAAACGTTCGATGTTAGTTCGTCAGTTTTTTCAATTTGAAAAGTTCAGTTCTTAGTTTTTTCTTGTTTACATTAACTCCACTCTGTAAAATAATTTTCCTCAGGGCGAATGCTGAGTAGAAGGTCGTTTTATGGAAAGAAAGTAGTGAATCTGCCTCTTGAAGAGACCCACGTTGTAGGAGGGAGGAAGCACAGAGGTCGGCAAATCGCTCCACAGCCGAGCTATTGAATTTAAAAACTACCTGTTCTCATGTGACAAATATCAACTGTGTACAAATGTTGGGCGCGCGTTTGGCGTGTCCCGAATATGAACCAGTGCCGGAGGAGTCAATGACGCTTGTTCCTCGGAGCATCATCCATCGAAATACCGGTGGAACAAGGGCAGCATTCCCACCCGACGCCCGTGCTCTGATTATTAATAGATTCTCCCGTTTCAATCCATTAAAACAGGAGAATCTGTCAACGTATGCATTCATACAAATCAAGCAAAATTCTGCTTGTTTAGGAATAAATACATCCCAAAACACTTAATCGCGTTATACTTTCATAAGACCAAAAACGTCCCGAGTGACCTTACATTTTAAAAGCTATATATCTCTCTTCCTCTCATGCAAACATATGTATTTTTTCTTTAAACCAGAAAGAGAACAAAATAATGCTTCTTATTGTCTTTGAAATATGAAAGCTATCTTGAATAGATATTTTACAATCTCGATCCAAAGTGACAGTTTCAGAATTTACGAGCGAAACTGAGGCTTACGAATTGTGAGGTGCGAATATATTGAACCAAGCAGACGGGTTAAAGTTAATATGTCGTTCTAAAAATGTATTCTTTTCAGATTACGTTTTCGATAACATTTTCATATAAAATTTTACTTAGCTTGAGATTTTTGTCGTTTTCCGCAATTTTTCAGAACTCTCTCTTTCACTTAGTTTTTAGTACTTCATTTTTAAATGCCACTTCTTTCGTCAAATCGAAGTCACGATTCGAGGGCGAGAATAATTTACGGAATTTGTAAAAACTACAGCAAAAAACATTGCACTTGTAACACGGTGTGAATTACTTCTTCTGAGGAAATAGGTATTATCTTTTATTCCGGTTTTGCGTTATTTTATTTAGATGCAGGCCGTTATTGAAGAACTAGGTCTATCCTAAATATCAGTTAAGTGAAAGGAATTATTAAAAATTCTAGGAAATAACCTTAGTAGATATCTGGATATATGGGGTGTTTCAGATTGTTTTTCGTTTTTGATACTTAAAAATAAAACACCAGAATTCTTTCAAAGTTGTTATAATTACTGTTAAATTAAAGAGCCGGTTTTAAAATTTCATTTATGAATAATAACCGTTCGTAAGTGCGCACCGTCTACTTCTTCGCACTCATTTAGCCTGGCACTAAATTTTTGAATATCTCGCTGGAGCATCACTCTTGGAATGGCGTTAATTTCGTCTGTGATTCTTTGCTTTAAAACATCCAGGTTAGGTGGCAATGGGTTGTAAACTTTACTTTTTAAGTAGCCCCGTAGGAAAAAATCAACAGGTCTTAAATCTGGGCTCCTCGGTGGCCAGTAGATGTCTCCTCGGCGACTTATTACTCTTTCAGGGAAGGAGTCATTTGTAACATGAGAAGTGGCTCCATCTTGTTGGAAAAATGTGTTGCAGTTGTATTCGATCTGATTTTGCATTTCTATAGCCATAAAAGTCCAAATCATATGGCAATATCGATCAGAATTAACTGCCCGAGCGCGACCACGGTCGTCTTCAAAAAAGTAAGGGCCGATAATTCCTTGCCTTGCGAACGCGGTCGGCATTCGTGCTCGTCCTTGATGTCCTTTTGCGCCCAGTTGATTTATCCGGCATTGTGTTCCCAGTCTGTTCAAACTTGCGCACCCAATGCTTGATTAAATTCGCACTTGGCACATTTCTCGTGGTTAAATGAAAATGTGTCCTGTAGAGACGTCGAACAATAGCATACGAATCGTTGTTTCTATAAAACGCTCGTACGCAAAATGCGCGCTGCGGTCCCGTGAAGCGATCCATTACTACTAAACTAAACAAGTCCGCCAAGCGTTTGAGATCACTCCCCTCCTCCTGCCAACTGTGTTTGGCGCGTAATGGTCAATCAAAAAAGGAAAAACAATATGAATAATAATTCTTAATTCCGGGATGTGTCCCATATAGTTACACATATTTATATATTTACACCGTAAAGAAACAAGAACATAAATAGAAAAAAAATAATAACTGCAGAAATAAATAATCCATTATTATGCAGGGCGTGGTCTTGAGTGAGCTCGGGCCCATCGCTCACTCAGGAGTGGCGCTTGGTGCTGGAAGGCTGCGGTCACCACCGTGTTGTCGGAGGCCATTAGCCGCAACCTGGCTCCAGTGACCCGGTGTCTCATCAGCCTGGCGAATCCATGGAGTCCTAATTCCGTAAACACTGTTGATGCGCTTCTATCAAACCATTGTAATTTGGCTGATTGTTTTCATATAAATTTTTACCTATTTGTTTTATTTGTATAATTAACTGAGTTTTTACAACTGGGTTGTTCTCACGTGTGTTAGACCAATCTGTAAAAACCAGTTTAAATAAATAATTTTAAAAGCGAGACCACAATTGCACGGAAAATTTACCAATTCAAAAAATGGCCATTATTTTTCGATATTTTTATTACATCCTCTCGGCATACCAATGTCATAATGTTTACGCTCCATAGTGCAAAGGGCAAATTCATCAACTTAGCAATTTTTCGATTTCTCTTTTCTCTCATATTGTGTTCGATTAAAAAGCCTTTCTACCTGGTCCACGTTAGCTACATTTCTCCGATCTGTGATGCAACACAGATAAGTAGGTTAAATTAAGAAGTTATAAAGTAAGAAGACTGGTTATGTGATAATGCTATAATCGGGTTTGTCCGTAGGATATGTAACTTGAATATCAAACCGGATATAGTGGTGGGTATGTTAATTTTAATTTGTGGTTGAAAAGAAATTTAATTTGCTAAAAGAACAGATAATAATTGGGTCTGCTGTTTTGCGGTTTCAATAACTAGCCAAAATAGTAAAATGGGGTTCATTAAGAGGCAATAACCATAATCAAATTTTAGACGTATTGACACTTTTACACAAAAAATTATAAATTGATTTCCAAAGACTATTCTTTTATCTAATAAAGCTAAGTTTTAAATTTTGAGAATGCAGTGTGTCCGGGGGTAAAGTGCATTAACTTCGGGAGGTGATTCTACGTGATGGTAGGACATACAAAAAGATGTACCTACTAAAAATCCTTAGTGTGAGGTACCATCTTTACTTGCTGAGAGCCTGCCGGGCGCCCGACTCGATTGTGATTGGCCCGTATCGTAACAGCGGTAAACTACTATTTTTTTCTTTTTCCCTCAAAACAACCCCTAAAAGTTGGAATTTCGAAAAAAGTTATCTATCTTTTTTACTAGTACTATCATGTAGAATCACCTCCCGAAGTTAATGCACTTTACACCCGGACGCCCTGTATATGCTTATTTTTAGTACGAGTACCTACAATAAGGTTTTAGCGTAGGTCGTTGGCAGATTTGTTAAATTTTCAAACAAAATTTTGTATTGTACCTACAACATACATTTCAAATCATATAATCATGCAGTAAAATAAATCAGTAAATTATCTCTGAAGGCTACTTTTCAGAATTTAGTTTTAGTTCAAATAAGGGAACGTACCCACACTACGTGACCAACTTTTTGCAATTTTTAACCCCCCCCCCCCCCCCCCGGTGACCAAAAACCTAAGCCCGCCGCCGCTTATTTGTACCAAATGTGACATTTTGAAGACCCCCCCCCCCCTAAACGTGTCACGTAGTATGGGTACGTTCCCTAACATCATTAAAAATATCGGCTCCCTTGTTTTGTGACGAAAATACTTCAGTTCGCCTAAAAGATATTGAAATATAAGTAGATGTGCTATCTGCTGTTTTTACTATGTGGGTCTGCGCTTCCGGGTGTCGCCGATATTGTTTACCAATTAACAAATAAACTAAAATAACAAATAATTAACAAATAAACCAAACGAACGTTAAACTAAATTAACGAATTCTTTCCTTATTCAAAATATATTGTTAACCAATATTAATGCACATTTTTAACAAATCAACGAAATAAACAAATTCTTTTTGTATGAAAACTATGCTAATTAGCGCTTAGTCCGGCGACAGTTGCGCGGACACCATAGCATATCTCTTCTGTATTTGAATATCTTTGATTCGCCTATTTATTTACGGTTTTACAAACTAATATATTTAAAAAATTACATTCTCATTTTTTTTAGACATTATTGAAAAATTAATAATTACAAAAAATAAATCATTTTAATAGTTAATAGTAGAGCATTTTTTAATGTAGGTACCTACCTGTTAATGAAAGCAAATTTTGAATTTAATAAATCGATATTGAGTTATTATGTTAAAATGCTGGTAGAATAATTAATCTTTCTCATCGGAACAGCACTGTACAGTTGCAGAGGTACGACCGCAAGAACATCGTTCGACGAAATTTAAATTCTCGACCGCTGTTTAATGGATCTTATGAACTGGAAAAACGGTCTTCAACACAGCTGCTTGGTGATGGTGGAAGTATCGTAAGTCGGTGTTGTCGGTGGTGACATCAGTTTCCATTCAATTCTATACGGAATCCTGTTGACAAAATGCTTGATTGCAGTTTAAAGAGATTGTACCTTGAAAAACATTAAAAAAATACAATCTTACGGTGACAATTAGTAGGTGTAGTTTTATTATACACATGGAATTAAAATTTTCGATTTGGGAAGTGGGCAAGGGAACCGCTGCTCTGGGAACCATTGATTGGATAAACAATACCTCTGTGGGTACCGCCGCCCCGGGAACCCTTATTGGATAACCAACACCACTGCTATAGTTCACCCCAAGTGGTTCGCTACGTTTGGTGATTTATCAGGGGTGCCCGGGTTCATGGGGTGAGGTTTGTGGAGGTGGTTGACCAGAATACACTGAACCCCAAATTCCTACCCACCCCTTAGACCATTTTCCTTCCCAGAACTCTCCTCTCCTTCCTTTCCTTGAAATAACCCTCCACACAGCTTCCCAAAGATGACATAGGCCCTGAGGGAAATTATTTTCCTCAGGGCCTCCTGTGTGGAGCTCATGTAAAAAAAAAAAAACCTACGTTAACAAAATGAAGTTAATGCTGGTAGTTGTTGTTAGTCGAAGTATGATACAGTTAAATATGACCGAATCGGATAGGGATACATTAGCTCAGTTGATAGAGTTTGATTTGACCTACTGTGAAATAGATTTTAATTCACTATACTTCGTTTCATACGAGTATCTTATTCAAATTTACAAAAGCACGGGAAAGGCCTTAGGTAATGCGTCATTTAACACCATTCTAAGAACTAAAAGACAGGAAATTCTTCAATTTACATTGCTTACAATGCTTACATCATTAGGATCAATAAACGTTGTGAAAATTTCTAAAATAAACATCAAACTTCCCATGTTATATGAATATTCAAACTTCATGTTATATGAATATTCACACAAACTATCAATACAAAATGTCAACTTGTAGAAGATTTCCGCGTTCTTCTACGAAGTGCGACTTTTGTCAAGAAGTTCAAAGAATTACCTGACATAAAATGTCGTGTTACATCTTGCTAAAAAGGATATTTATTTTTTTCAAAGCATGCATTCAATGAAAACGATTAATTGCTGTGTTAATTTGTTTGATGGTTTATCGTAATATCAACCTTGTGCGTCTGATTGTTTATTGTAGATAATATAAAATGATGTTAAAATAATCAGTATGAACTATCGTACATCAAATATCAAGGCTGGTTGTTAATTCAAAACAAAATGACAATCTTTTGTTATACCCTTTACACCATCAAACTATTATAACCTTAAACCATTTGAATCATTGAGTGAATAGGTACCTGGCTAGACTTTTCCGTCTATCTGTTCAATAAATACTTTGTGAATAAGTACCTAAAACAAACGCCTCCCACCTTCGTTAGGTCAAAAGTTAAGTAAGAACATGTTCGGAAAGAATTGTTATAGCCTTAATAATAAAATAAACACTTCCCAACTGTCTGCGTCTTCTTAGCTGCGAAAGAGCTGGCAACATCGCATTTTGGCAAACTGATACGTGAGGTTGCCGTCTTGAAAAAGTTAGGTCATTTCTGACATCATTTTTTAATTAAGAATTCCCTGAAAGCGATGTTTTTTAATAACATAAATAATCCTTTTTTTATATCAATACCCCACAAGAGTCCCAACTGCTCCCGTCTGAAGACAATGTCTGGAGACTATGGCATCCCCAATTGGGGTATGTTGTGAGGCTGAAGGTTGTGAGTAGAGGAAGGAGATGGGGAAAAGGAAGGTGGGGAAGTTCCTGGCTATTCAGAGCTGGTCACCAAACACGGCTAAAGCCATTTCAAGCAACTTTTCAATTCTGAATGGTTGTCTTACACCAGGGCGATACTGACAGTATCTTCCCCTCTGGAACGTGCCACAAACATAATAAACATTATTTTAAATGAATTAATTGCGAAATAACACAAATTAATCAAATTTATTTGCCCACGCCGCTATTCGATCCCGCGACCTTCGTGTTGCGAGTCAAGAGACTTACTCCTCGACCACGCCGGCCCTTAGATATCTTACATACCATACCTTATGTTAGGTAAATATACATAAATCCAAGAAATCAACTTATATAACCTCGCATGTCAGTTGGCTAAAATGCGACAATATATAATGTTTAGTTAAAATAAAGTTTTGAAGTGGCCAGATAGATAACTGACGGGATGGGTAAATACAAAACTTTATTATTTTTCTGTGACTCGTTTAGATTAATATTAAATTCATTTTCAATAATAACTCTTTTTATAAAATTCTTATTTATTTTGTTCAAATGCTTGACAGATCCTTAGATGAATTAATATGGTGAAGATTCGTTCGTGGGACAACGCGCGTGATTTCACTGAACTAGATCCAGTGGATATAGGTACCTACTTTAGCTGCCCGTTCATAATAGGTTCGTATTCTTTGAATACCTATCCTTAATAAGCTGTGCTAAATATTTATTCGATTGGGATGAATATAGCGTGTCTTGTATTTTTATAATGTCATTGGATAGATGTCGTAATTTCTCAAGTTTTCTAACATTCGACTGAAAAATTTCTTCTCTTGTAAGTATCCCGAAGCAAATATATGTTTTTTTTAAATAAATACTTTCAGATTCACAAATCCTACAATTATTGTAATATCCCTTGATTATTCACGGGTAGTATGCTAGATGCTAGTAACTTTTTTAAAATATAGTAAGATATGCTAAGTTATTCCAGGCTGCAGATATCCTTGTTAATAGTTGTAATGTATTATGATAGTCTATGATTTAGTTCCTACATTACTGTAGGGCTCTTCGGGTCACATGATCTCGTTGCCGAGTTGTGCCGAAGTTGACCGAAGGTAAATGTAGGGAGTCATCAGAGTTCTGCAGCTCCACAGATCAAAACGATAAAAACTAATTTTCAACCTGGAAGGACGTATGTCCTCAGAAGTATTATTATAAATCACGATACGTCAGTAAACAATCACTCTGTTGTAAGAATTTAAGTCTTTTTAATATGCATCCAATAGTTACTAGAGAATACGGATTATTTACTAAATTACGAATATCTCTGGAAAAAACCTAATAGATATTACAATAGTGATTTTCTTACAGGACAAAACACTTTAAATTAGTATTGAATCATAATGTGTGAGCTTGGGGTGTTTAAATAACCTCACAATCGCTGGGCACAATACCTTAAAAATCGCGGACAATAATATCTATAATCAATAGAAAGGCAATGAGCACCGGTGTAGATGTACAACAAGAGACACTAACCTTGTAGAACGATCGTCTGCTGCGTAGGCGGCCTTTTGGTTATTTTCCGCACGTTGGAAATGGTGCACAATTTGATAATATTTTTTGACAGACACAGATTAAGTATTTAAGTTGATCCGTGGAGATTGATTAGGCAGTTTGCATTTTGTCATGTTGCAATAACATTTTATGGCAAGGTACTGTTTAATATACAATATATTTTATGTACTAGCAATTTTGAATGCTGGTCACACCGGACAAGCAATACTTTAGTTCCAATTTCTACCACCAAAATCATTCTCGTCCAAAGTGTTCTGGTGCGTACATCTATCAGATTTAGCCCCGCAACTTTCTGATATTACAATAAAAAGAGGATCTGTTAAAACCTTCTAATCATTTATTTAACTCCCGTGACACACATGAAAGTGTTGATTTGGTAAGATTGACACTTCCATAATTTCAATAAATTAAATTTTGTATCCAAAAGGACACTTCGACGACATTTACGGCCCAGTTGTCGTCTTTCCGCAGTTCACGAGCACAAAAATTTTAGTATCCCTGAAAGTTGTGATATAGATAGTTTTAATTTATAATCGAGATAAAAAAACTAAATCATATCATGATGCCATGATCTTCAAACTACTGCTTCGTCTTCCATAACTAAGATCTCTAGTCCATAGTACAGCAACACTAATTATTTGCAGGAAATCTTACGAGAATCTATTGACATTGTATCTTTGTGACGTATTTGACACCTGTAACTCTGCGCTATGACCTCAACAATTATTTATATTATCTATGCCTAAGCAAATGGCATAAAAAATGTTGAACGTATTCATATTTCAGTGTTTAAATTACAATATTGCTTAAGCCAAACGTCCGTGAAGATTTTAGCTTTTTTTCTGTTGAACCTTGCTCCCAAATTTTATGCTAAATTCTTATCGACATGGGTTTCGGAGCTTATTAAAGTGAGCGCTGTAAAAATGATTTTATTCATCTGACTTTTCTTCTTCTTTTTCTCGTATCGTGTCAATGGACATTGGCTATCATGTTGGCTATTCGGACTTTGTTTACTGCGGCCCGGAACAACTCTTCAAAAGCTCTTCTCACCAAACCACTGTCTCAGATTTTTCAGCAATGATGTTCTCCTTCTTCCAGGTGACTTCATACCTTTATTTTGAGATATTCTGACTTTATTTTAAGATATTAAAATGATAAATTGTTGAATAGTATCTTTACAAGTGTTCACCTTAAGTGACCAGCTACGGCATGGGGCTCCATCGAAATCAGAGACAAGTTAGCATCTCAGAAGTTGGGCGTACTTTTCGGTGCCAGCAGATACTTTAATACTACCCAACTAATGACGATGTACAAATTGCAAATGCGTTCCACTGTTGAATTTGACAGCTACCTCTGATCTGGAGCCCCAAAATTCCTAGAAAAAAACTCTTAACTCTGTGCAGAAACAGGCGATACGTTTGATAGATTCCCCAATCTTAATAAACGGTTTAAAATCTTTCAAAAATAAATACTGTCCTTGTTCTACCAATATTACAATGGATGCTCCGAGGAACTAGCGTCATTGATCCCTTCGCCACAGGTGCATAGACGGGAAACACGCCAAACGCACGCACAGCACAACGGTCGACATTTGTCACATGAGGGGAGGTCGCTTCTACGACTCGTTCTTCAGTTCAACAGCTCGGCTGTGGAATGATTTGCTGGCCTCTGTGTTTCCTCCCTCCTACAACAAGGGTATCTTCAAGATCCGTGTTAACTCCTTCTCTCCCCAAAAAGACCCTCCACATTGTGTGTCTCCAAAGATGACTAAGGACTAAGGAAACTAAATGACTAAGGGAAATAATTTTCTTCAGGGCCTGCTGGGTGAATTTGGTGTAAAAAAAATGTAATTTTCATCCTCTGTTCTTATATAAAATGCCTCTAGGTGTCCCCGTACACATAATTTAAAACAAAATTTAAACCCAAAACTCATATCCCAAGCAACAAACTGCGGGACATCCATATGTTGAAAGAGGTTAACTTATATGTCCCTAAACACTAACAAGTGCATTTTTTTAAAGCGATGACTTCTGTCCGAACGCGCTAATAAACAGAGCGACTCTGCATTGACTATCGACGTTTTCAATGTCACTTACAGATTACAGACAGTTCAACAATTATATTTTGACGCATGTCACATATTAGTAACTGCTTATTACTTTGTAATCTTCTCCATGATACATTGATGTATAACTGTTTTACGTAAAATATGAAAATTAAATAAACATACCTAGCAATCTACAGATTAAAACTACGGACCGGCAACAGAGCGCGCAGGCGGCAAAATCATATTGTAGTGGTCCGCTTCGGTCGGCGGAACTTTTGTGCGCATGCTCAGACTAAGACATAATATGACGTAAGAGCTACTTTCTCATTACGCCGCAACGCGCCGCTGGCATGTCCCATTACGTCATGGTGTCATTACCGACTAGTATAAGAACGTTGTGGCTCTCGGACATGAGTTGAAAGTGGAAGGTAGCCGATCTTTAGTTGAAATTTGAGATGTAAATTATTATGTTTTAGTGACTTCAGGGCAAGCATTGATTGTTAAACAACGTAAGAATATCGCTGTGGGATCTTTTTAGAAAAGAATTTCATGTTTTGGATTGCGAACTATATTAATACATAACAGAGTGTTTGTTAGGTATGATATTTCTATGTTCCCGATGGTTATCTCCGTCACTGACAGCATAGACTGTTTTATCTCTGGGCTTGCAGAATTAACTTGCCAAAATAGTCACGCCAGTCGGAAGAGCTGTCTTTTTTTTAAACCGACTAGTATAAGAACGTAGTGTCTCTCGGACATGAGTTGAAAGTGGAAGGTAGCCGATCTTTAGTTGAAATTTGAGATGTAAATTATTATGTTTTAGGGACTTCAGGGCAAGTATTGATTGTTAAACAACGTATGAATATCGCTGTGGGATCTTTTTAGAGAAGAATTTCATGTTTTGGATTTCGAACAAGCTTCCTGAAAATATTAATACATAACAGAGTGTTTGTTAGGTATGATATTTCTATGTTCCCGATGGTTATCTCCGTCACTGACAGCATAGACTGTTTTATCTCTATACTTGCAAAATTAACTTGCCAAAATGGTCATGTCATTCGGGAGAGCTGTCTTGTTTTTTTAAATAGAATCACTTCGAACATCAATATGTTCAACATCAATGAAGTACAATTTAGAGGGTAGCCTTGTTGCTGTTAGTTTTAATCTGCTTATCTTATCTTAAATATTTTCTCTCTTTTAAACACATTTTGAAATGTTAATTTTGTAATGTTCTGAAAATGAATAAATTGATTTGAATTGATTATCTGAAGTACCAAAATCTCTTGAATGGTGGTTGATGTTTTTAGTAAAATTGAACAAATACGTATGTGGAATTTAGGTTTCTATGGTGTTTTGAAATGTCCATTCAAATGCAAGGCGCCTTATTATTTTCTCACGAGCGGTTCAAAACCGGCGCATGCGCAGATAAGTTTTATTTACTTTTGTGTTATTTTACAATTTAATCATATAAAATAAAAAAATATAATTTGAAGTTACATTTGTGGCACATTCCAGGGTGAAAGATACTCTCAGTATCGCCCAGATGTAAGACCACCATTCTGAATTGTAATTTTGCTTGAAATGGCTTTAGCCGTCTTTGGTGACTACATCTGAATAGCTAAGTTCTTCCCCACCATTCCCTTCCTCATCGTCTTCCTCCCCCACTTTTCCTTCAGCCTCACAACATACACCAATTGGGGAAGCCCTAGTCTCACTTGTGGGGTATTTATATATTTTTTAATTTTATTATAAAATAAAATTAAAAAATCTAGGGCTAAGCCGGGTAGGAAAACTGTTATGTGCATTTATTAGTCCTTAAATGTATTTATCAAGAAAAAAAAACGAACTTACATGGTATAAATATTTTATCAAAATACACGAAAGAAATTTTGACTGCGTACTTGTGAAGTTTATTGGTTTATATTATTATCGGTCTCCTCTTTGTGCGGTGCTTCGTAGTCTCCCCACTCTTGCCTATTTTAGTTTTCTGAAAGATTCTCTTCTACCCCGTGTGAACTGCACACTTGCAATTTTTTTAAAGAATTTTGTTCAACGAAAGATTTGACATATTTTATATACCTGCTTAAACAAATAAAAACAGAATGTGCAATTCTCACACGGTAAAAGTGAAACTTTCAAAAAACTAAAGCAGAAAAGAGTAGGGAGGCTACAAAGCACCGCATAAAGACGGGACCGATAATACTATCTCTTCTCTCGCAGGTTAAATCCTTTAGATGTATGTGTTTGTCTCTTTTTAGTGTCGCTTTTTGGTTTCATCGAGTTTCAAATCACAACGATGCTAAAGAACTTCAATAATGTTTTAAGTTACTCCGATTGGTAAACACTTAAATTCCACACAAATTCGTGCTCGGACGATTCCATATAATGACATTATAGCGACCTTTACGTATTCCCATTTCGCGCAATTCGTGAAAGGAGGAAAATTTTAACACTGCAATTTACCACACCCTCTTTTTACTCAAAATGTGAAACAATTATCACATTACATTGCACAATATTCTTACGCTGATGATAATAGTATTACTTAATCTTGAATATTATGTCGGTGATGACTTGACATATTCCCGTACTACATTACTTAATGATTACCTTGATTACAAAATACATAATGCAATATTAATGTGTAGGTACAATATGTCAGTCTAGACGACTTGCATCTATTGTAGAGATATGAAGTTATATTTGTGCAAGTACTCACGTTGTCAGAAATAAGTCGTCTACATAAAAGGTGATGCTTTTTTAAGAGCGTTTAACCTGCCAGCGAACGAAAATCCACATTTCGTCGAAAGTTATTCTTGCGATCGTGCAGGGCAATATCGAATTTATTTCAATCCAAATTAGCTTTAATTTATTCCTTCATCCAAAAATGCTGAAAGGCGTGATGATAAAACTATTAAAATAATGTAGGTACTTTTTGTAATTATTTTTTGATTATAAGTATTTACCATTTTTCAATAATGTCTAAATTTAATAAGAATGTTAAAAAAATCTGAAATATTATATTAGTTTGTAAGTGTGCAAATAAATACACAAATGGACCAATTTTTGTCAAGAAACACATGTACCTACGTACATTTTTTTAATGATTTTATTGAAACTAAAATTAAAATTCTAAAACATGCGTTTGCTAGATATGTATTGATTTATTTTACTGCATGATTATATTATTTGAAATGGGGGTGGTATAATACAAAATCTTTTTTGAAAATTTAAGAAATCTGCCAACGACCTATGGAATAACCTTATTATACTAAAAATTTAAAAATTTCCTCAAAATTTATTACATGCGAATGCTTGATAAAAGAACAATCTTTCGAAATCCATTTATAATTTTTTGTGGAAAAGAGACAATACGTCTAAAATCTGATTTGAAAATGACGTATTTCTGGTTTTCTCTGGTAATGCCCTCTTATTTTGCAAAACGTCTTGTGGGCAAGAGACTGCGTCGAGCGGTAAGACGCCGAACTTAATAACTAGTTTTGGGTAATCAATACCTATACATTTATCATATACTAGCTGGTCCCCGGCAAGCGTTGCTATGCCATTGTTTCTCCCTGAGTGTCCTTTCCCATTCGTCCCGTTCGCCTTCCGCCTTCCCTTCTTCCCCTGCGTCCTCTTCCCCTCTCGCGTTCCCACTCCGTCACCTCCACCTTCCCTCTCCCCACTCCACTCCCCCCCTTCCCCCGTCCCGCGAACCCCCCTCCCGAGTTCCCCTCCCCCCCCCCCCCCCAGGTTCCCCTCCCCCATCTCTCCCTCTCTCCCGCTTTTCATTACAATAGCCGCTTGCTCGCGTGCCACCAATAGCAATTTTTTTATACAGAAATTAAAAGAAAAATACATGTGTTTGCATGGGAGGAAGAGAGATATAGCTTTTAAAATGTTCGGTCGCTCGGGACGTTTTTGGTCTTATGAAAGCATAACGCGATTACGTGTTTTGGGATGTGTTTATTCCTAAACAAGCAGACGGATTTTAAGAGCTCATGGGGGACAACCAAAGAAACACTCATTTTTATATATTAAGATTATCAATCATATTACGAAAAAATTCAATCTGTTAATTTCATCCGCCATAATACAGGAATATAACACATAATTAGCATGGCGGGTGAAATAATGTTGAAAACTGTGAAAAAATAAACAAATAATATTTTTAAAATGATTATAAGTAACAATTATTAGCCTGAAACACTCATCTACATTGAAAAAATCTTCCGAGAAAATATACATGCCGCCGACGGGACTCGAACCCGTGTCCTTCTAATATCCAGTCAACTGCTTTTAACCACTGAGCTACGTCAGCTTTTCTCCTACCCGCCAAATTATTTAATATATACTATTCTGTTTCAGGCTAATTATTGTTACCCTTTGTGCTATGCATAAAAATCATCAATTTAAAATAAAAAATAATAATTAATATTTGACGACAGTATTTCACCAAAAAATGTAGACATAATTTGTCTCGACGCCACCTAATGGGAGATTTAGCATTTAGCCTTTCCCGTATAAAAATAAAGTTGGTCGTTTGCAGGTGGAAAACTGTACCTCTTCAGCAGTAATTGTTGAATGAAACACTAGTATACATATATTAAATTATTTGGCGGGTAGCAGATCAGCCGACGTAGCTCGGTGGTTAAGAGCAGTTGACCGGATATCAGAAGGACGCGGGTTCGAGTCCCGTCGACGGCATGTATCTTGTCTCGGAAGATTTTTTCAATATAGATGAGTGTTTCAGGTGAATAATTATTACATTGTTACCCTTTTTGCTATGCATAAAAAATCTTGTCTTAAACATTAGTTTATCAATTTCAAAAATATATATATTTTATTATATAGATAGACAAATTTCAAGTACTGGTCATTCTACAAATTTACACAAAATCTAATTTTAACTGATTCATTTAAAAACAAAACAAGTAAATTATACGAAAATACTCAATAAATTCGGCAATATACCAACCACTCTTAAGAAATTTGTATTTTGTAAGCCTCAGCATCAGGCATATTAAAAATATCAGATACGATTTTATTATTATTAATGATTTTATTAATTCGGTTTCGTCAATTTTATTTTATTGTTTTATTAATTTATTAATTAAAATCTCCTCTTTTTTATTTACGGTTTTATTAATGTGTCACAATCAGTTCTTTTAATTATGATTGGAAAACATTTTAATGTTTAATTTGTGCTTAAAATTCGCAAAATAAAATAAAATATGCAAAATATAAATAAAACAAATCAGGCGGCTGGTCTTGAGTGGAAATATCAATCAACCTTGTGCGCTTTTTATTTTATTAATTTGTGTTATTTCAAAACTAATATTTCATAATATGTCATTTAAAATAACGTGTAGTATATTTACGCCGTGTTTCACAGTGGAATATATTCTCAGTATCGTCCTGGTGTAAGACCACCTTTCATAACTGAAACGTTTCTTGAAATAATTTAAGCTGTGTTTGGTGACCAGATTTAAATAGCCAAGTACTCCCACCTTCCTCTTCCCCATCTCCTTCCCCTCCCCACTACCTTCATCCTCACAACATACCCCAATTGGGGATGCCATGGTCTCACTGGCTCCAGACTGGAGCAACTGAGAGTGGAGGTATTCACATAAAAAAGAGTGTGCTTTAGACCACACGACTAAAGCAAAACTACAAGACAAACCTCGCCCAATGAACCCAGGTATCCCTGCTAAGTTATCAAACTAAGTTATGACCTAGGGGTGACATATGACATTGGGGTGAAATATGACCATGGGGAGACCTACGACCTTGGGGTAACCTACGACCTAGGGGTGTCCTACGACCTTGGGGTAACCTATGACCTTGGGATGACCTACGACCTTGGGATGATCTACGATCTTGGGGTAACCTATGACCTTGGGATGACCTATGACCTTGGGGTGACCTACGACCTTGGGGTGACCTACGACCTTGGGGTGACCATCTTTATCCTTATCCTTATCACTCCCCAAGTCAATCGTGCGTAAAGGCCCGACCGTTCGTCTAGCCATCGATCACCGTTCGCATCGATTACCGTTCGCATGACATTTTTCGTAACAATCACCACTTTTCGTAACGCATTCACCAGCTTAACCCCCTAGTCGAGCGTGCGTAAAACAATTTTAATTCAAAAATGAAATTTTAAAAAATGGGCCTGTGATTTCATCTGATTCCTGAAGTTACACGCCGAGGTGCATCGCCTTAAATAGATATGTCAAAGTTCCATTACTCTCTCTTCTAGAAAAAAACTTACGCATCTAAAAAAAATTGCTTCGACAAAGAAAATTAATTTTCAAAATTCAACGACAGAGCTCTCTCGTGAAGAGTTTTGCAGCTTATAGTTTGCTCATTATTTGTACATTTGTTTTTTTTTTAATCTTTGTAACAACTTCTGTAGAAACAACATCGGGAAGACATTATTTTATTGCGAACATTGTTAACAATGTGTGATTATTTAAGTATGGAGAAACGTTTGTCCTTTGTAGTAAACCTAATATGCTAGAATGTGTTTGATGTGCAATTTTCACCACCTTGCACTATTATTGTCTTTTGTCATGTTTCATGAATATAAACTTTTTGATTTATTAATGGAATGAGTGAACACTTTTTAGGAGGCGGCACTTTTAAGGAGGGCGGCAAATTTTCACAATAAATAATAACATTATCTTGGAAAAATTTAAACCATTTCAAATCATTATTTAAAAATGTTCTACGATACTTTCGTTTACGAATCCAACTCTTTTTTTATTAATTTATTAAAAATATCAATAATTATATTTTTTTAAGCTGCAAATTTCGCAATTCGTATGAAAACCGTACGCATATTATGAGAGTGATACTAATTAAAACTGATAACTCGCAAACAGATTCAATCTTAACTAAAACCAGAATTGTGTTCAGATTATATTAACGAATACATTTCGAAAGAGACCATTATTTTATTAGAAGTGCAGTTATAAAATTTTAGTTGCAGACTATGTATGTGCTGCCAGAATCAAAGAGAAACCATTTTCATAGTCTGAATGTAGTTTTAATTTGCCAAATACAGATTTAATTTAACCCGTCTAATCGCAGGAGACGCAAATTGTCCCAAACGTTTAATTTTAAAATAAAATTTAGAAATTATTATTATATTACATTTATTTTCAAAATAAATTTGTGATTGCGATAAAAAGTTAAGATACAGTTTTATAACATTTTTTTAAGAAAAGGAATCTGTATTTAAAATTTTAAGGGGGTTTTTCACCATCCTCCCAATAGCTTATCCATACACATAATGAATATTTTGGATTAATTCTACAGGATTTATTTATTTAAAAAGTCTGAGTTTACTATTCGGTACTTGAACCTATGAACAATGGCTACATATAGGATAAATTAGCCGAAAGTTTTAGCTGTCGCTAGTATTTATTTTGTTTTTTTATTAATATTCGTTATGTGTATGGATAAGCTATTGGGAATTGGGAGGATGGTGAGAAACCCCCTTAGTTCATTATATTTTAGGTACTTTAATTCGAATATTCGCAGGCGTGTATTTTTGAGCCAATTCACATTTCCAATATCAAAATTTTAATATTTAGAAACAAGAATATTCTAATAAGCACGTCGGAAAAAATATTTTATCTATATTTTCGAACATTTTTATTTTTTGCAAAAGGATAAAAAAAAGCAATAAAAAGGAACATTTAAAATGCATGGGAAGAATCGGAAATTTTGTGCGCAAATTTGTGCGTATTTTTTTCGAAGGGTTAAGGCAGTTTTCAGAATATAAAATTCCATCTGAGGATTCATCTGCTGACACAATTCAAACTGAAACATTATCTTATTCGAAGTTCAGTTATAAAATTCTAGTTGCAGACTATGTATGTGCTGCCAGAATCAAAGAGAAACCATGTTCTTATTCTGAGTGTACTTTTAATTCGCCGCATACAGACTTATTCAAACCAATTTTGTGTTGAGAATGTAAATTTCTAGTTGTGGATTCATCTGTTGACACATTTCGAAGGAAAACATCCTCTTATTTGATGTTCAGTTATAAAATTCTATTTGCAGACTATGTATGTGCTACCAGAATCAAAGAAAAACCATTTTCATGTTCCGAGTGTAGTTTTAATTCGCAAGGTAGAGATTTAATTTTAACCAATAAAGAATGCCAAATTCCAGTTGGATTCATCTGCTGACACATTTCGAAAGAAAACATCCTGTTTTTCGATGTGCAGTTATAAAATTCCAGTTGTAGACTATTTATTTAGTGCCAGAATCAAAGAAAAACCATTTTCATGTTCTGAGTGTAGTTTTAATTCACTGCTCACAAATTGGTTTTGTGTTCAGAATACAACGATACATTAAATAACGAGTTGCAGATGCATGGTGCATCCAGTGAAGCTTTACATTTGAGTTACATAATGATGTAAAATTCTGAGAAATTTTTTGTTGCGTATGTAACTATTATTTTGGAAATCTAACGCAGTATCAATCAATCTACTAAAGAGTTTTATAAACATGATTTTCGTTAAAAGAATACTCGTCAAATAGGATTATAAAAAAAAATCCGGCTCGTATATAACTAACTAACTAACTAACCATCACGCCGCTTCCCGCAGGGGTAGGCAGAGAGGACGGACCGCCAAACAACTCGGTCTTGGCACACACTCTTTGCCTCACTCACATTCATACATCGTCTCATACATTCTCTTCTATTATTCTGACTTTTGACATGACCCGACTCAAGTATCTGATTCACTTGATCGTGCCATGTCTTCCTCGGGCGTCCCCGACTCCTTCTACCATTCACATTCGCGTCGTATATTCTTCTTACACTACTTCCATCGTTCATTCGCTCTACATGCCCAAACCATCTGAGGGTCCCTTTCTTAATCTTACTCATTATGCTTACATCAGCCTTACATTCTTTGCGGATATCCACATTTCTCACACGATCATACATTGTTTTACCACACATACGTCTCAGGGATCTCATTTCAACAGCATTCAGTTTACTTTCATCCTTCCTCTGCCCGTTCCATGCCTCACTGCCATACCAGGACTCCATTGTGTCTATAAATAGGTCATAATAAAAAAATGGGATTTCCATATACAACCCCCCCCCCCCGCCACTTCAAGTGCCCTAATAAGTGGGCGGCGAAATTTTCCTCCGCCCCGATGTTCTGAGTTTAGTTTTAATTCACCGCATACAGATTTAATTAAAACCAGTTTTGTGTTCAGAATGTAAGTGCTGGCAGAATTTATGAATTTTCATGGTCTGAGTGTAGTTTTAATTCACCACATACAGATTTAATTAAAACCAGTTTTGTATTCAGAATGTAAGTGCCGGCAGAGTCAAAGAAAAACCATTTTTATGTTCTGATTATAGTTTTGATACACCGCGTATTTAGTTTAATTATAACCAGTTTCGTGTTATCAATATAACAATCAATTGCCGATTCATCGTGTACCGAGTGAAGCTTTGCATTTGAGTTGCATTCCATACGTATGCGTATGCGTGATGAAAATGCGAAATTCTATTACAGGCATACAATTCTCGATTTCTGAGAGCAGTTGTATATAAATTTGTAGTAGAATTTGTAAGTATGATTTTATTGGAATAAAACTAAGCACATGGGATTATAAAAATCAGCATAAAAATAGGATACTAGAGGGGGGGGGGGGGCGGCAAAATTTTTCTCCGCCCCGGGCGGCCAAAACCCACGCTACGCCACTGCAATAAACTAATTATTTATTTCACGGGTGCTCGGTTCCCATGTAATACGATAAATCCACGGTCCCAGTCTAATGGTATAAATCAAAATCCTATCTTCAAACCACTTCCTAAAGAACAAGCAAAAGAAAGCAACGTCTAGCGACACCGAAGAAGAAAACACGAATACTAATGAGGATATAGGAAAAGGTGCGCTCGAATTCGACGGCAAAAATTTGGAACAAATCATCCTTTACATTGATAAAAAAGTGCTTTGTAGTCTCACCACTCTTGTCTACTTTCTGAAGGTTTCACTTCTACCGCGTGTGAATTGCACATTCTGATTTATTTTATCACCACTCCCTAAGGAAATAAAATTCTCTCAAGGTCTAGGTCATCTTTCGGGATGCTATGTGGAGGGTATTTTAAGGGAAAGGAAGGAGAGGAAGTTCAGGGAAGGAAAAGGTTGAAGGGCGGGTAGGAATATATACCTCGCACTTGCACAATCCATAATGGAATACGGCATTATTGCCTGGGGCTGTGCCAGTAAAAAAATACATTAATACACTGTTTAAAGCTCAGAAAACCCTAATAAAAGTAATACTTAAGTTACCAATACTAACACCCACATCAATCATATTCGAAAAATTCCCAGTGCTGAAAATTCAAAAATTACATTCAAAACAAATACTAACTTTCCTTTACAAGAACTTATCCACATTTAACATTTCACAAAACTCTCGCAATACTAGAACAAGACATGCTCTCCAACTACAAATACCAAAAACAAACACATCCTTTGGACAAAAACACTACAGATACCAGGCTATAAAACTATACAATTCTCTTCCTACACAATATAAAACAACTAATATTATTGAATACAAAAAAAAACATAAGAAACTGGCTACAATCTTTCTAACTTTTAATTTATAATTTGTGTCGAATTGAAGTCGATTTTATATTTTGATTTTTGTTGTTTCTCTTTTTTATATTAGCTATTAACACTCTTTTGTTTTTACTATTCACAATTTATAATTTAATCTGAAAAATGTCCTCCACAACACAGGTGAACTCCTAGTGTGGAGGACAATATATTATACCTTTGTAATGTAAATGTACTACGAATAAATAAAATAAATAAAATAAAAAAAATTGGGGGACAATGTGTCTGGGAGTGAGGGACGTATGAATCCATCCCTCCCACTACTGTGCAAGGCGAGGTCGAAATGGTCTGGCTGGAGAGATCTAGGTTACGTCTCTCTCAACCAGTCTCTCCCGATCAGGCCCGCAATGCAGTAAGTGGGCAAAAGCATCCGCCGCCAAGGTCTAGACAAACCTTCTAAGTCACCAAACGTATGTACCCTTAAAGAAGTGTTTATTCGAAGCTAACTCAGCTTTCCTAACCCATTTCAATCATAAAATAGTGAGAGATTAGTGCAAAGTGGTGCAATACTACACTTTCCCCTATCATCATCATCATCATTATTGGCTCTACAACCCCTGGTGGGTCTTGGCCTCCTCAAGAGTCTTCCTCCACTCATCTCGGTTTTGAGCCAGCTCTCTCCAGTTTTGAAGCTCCAAGATAGATATGTCTTTGAGGACGTTGTCGCTCCATCTTAGTCTTGGTCTTCCCAGGCTTCACACTTTCCCCTATACCTTACAGAAATATGATAATGATATCGAATAAGATAATTAAGAACTATTTCCGTTCTCATAATGGTTCGAGTATAAGTTAAAAAGGTGACCTCTGACGACAGTATATTTATGAAAGTGACAGACCGCTTAATATTAGATATTATGATAATTTTTTGCTATTTTAGCACGCTTTTTTGTATTTTTAAAGATTTCTTGTTAGTTTCCAAGCAGTGTCAATTAATAATTCATATTTGTATGTAGTTTAAATATTACGACGGCTTTCTAATATAAAAGATATGCAAATATATACAAACATGTATAATTGATATGCAAATAAAGTTATTTTAATATATAATGAAAATAAAGAGATTTTAATATTTCTAAGCTCTGCAGTTAAATTTTACTATATGTTAGTTGGATAAATCAGAATTTAATTTTTAAAAATGTAGTTACTTTTTAATTTTGTTAATATTTTTTTTTCTAACTTAGATTAGTTAAATGAATAATAATAAATAATCGATGACAGGAATCTTGTGTGACTATAAACTTAAAGGAAAGATATACCAGACTATTGTTAGACCCGCGATAATGTATGGTTCCGAATAGCGATGTGTAGGTTCAGCTGGAGTGGGCTGTTAAACTCGGGTTCTTCGCGCGATGCGGCTCCAGGGTCTCTATTCTCCAAGCGTCGTCGCTCGTAATCGCCGTCGAAAGAACGACCGCTGGTCGACTTGGTTATTCTTGAGCTTGGTCGAAGGAAAATACTTAGACGCCAAACGTCAAAAGTCATTCCACATAGCAACGAGTGAGGTATACCAGTCGAAACGAGCAGCGAGTGGTAGGTTGTTAGCGTATCTACGCAATTAGCTGTCAACATCTGGCATTATTGTTTTCCCGCGCGAACTTTCGCACCCGCAAGGACATCGTCAATTTTTGTAAAGTCATTTTGCAATTTTACAATGGCTGATTTACCGGCGATGTTGGCTGTGATTAACCATGTCGACTTTCAAGAAACAACTGTTTCGAGAGTATCAGCAAATATTATCAGCAAATTAACTTATAAATATACTAATTCCGACTAATATCAACTCAACTGTTTGACATATGGTTTGACATTCACACCATAGAAATCTCAAAAACATAAAGAACATAGACAATATTCAACAATTGATCGTTGCTTCGGGAATAGCTGCCCTGCTCCTACTCCCTTTTCAAATCGACTACTCCCAAAGAACCCGGTACAGTACTTGTAGCCGGAACTCGGCGGGCCGAGCCACAGTAGGGTGGCGGCGCGACGCGGCACGGTGACAGTTCGCACTCGTCAAACCCGTGCGTCACGGTCCGAGCCACATGTGCGAGTCGGAGTAGGTCGCGCATTCGAGTTCTTTTGCGTGCGGGCTCCGGCTCCAGGGAAACCAAGCGTCTCGATTCGAGCCATTCGGGAGTAGGTCGTGCGTTCGAGTTCTTTTGCGAGCTCCGGCTAGGGTGGAACCCGAGCGTCTCGGTTAGACCCATTTGCGAGTTGGAAGCAGGTTGCGCGTTCGAATTCTTTTGCGCGCTCGGGCCATTCGCGAGTCGGGAGTGGCTCCCTGGACCTGTTCCAAAAACTCAAGTACTTTTAAAAGGAAGCACAACTCGGAGGCCTCCGGAAAAATGCAGAACTTACCCATCTCTAGTCCCGAATGCTGGACTATGTACAACTCCTACTCTAGGCAACTCGAAACAGCAGAAATGCGAATGATTAGATGGTTGGCAGGGGTATCACTAAAAGATACGATTAAAACACTTTTGAATGTAGCTATAACTTTGTGGTTATCCATTATAGATAAATGAAACAATTTAACTTTGTTTGAACCACTTTTATATTTGAGTAAATCCGGCCGGTTTCGGAACGACCGTTCCTCCTTCAGTATACATTTGCCCTGAAGAAGGATCGGGCGTTCTGAAACCGGTCGGATTTACTCAAATATAAAAGTGGTTCAAACAAAGTTAAATTCAATCCAAAATATTACGGAGAAGCGGGCTGGATGAAAGCGATACCCAGAACCGAAGAATATATAGCCTGAGAACTAGAAGAGCCGACCCCAACAGCCTACCTAGGCAATGAGTTGGGACAGTGCAAGGAAGAAGAGATTAGTTAGATAAATCAAAGTTTGATTTAAACAAAAATAACTTTTTGACCATAAAAGTAATATGAAAAACCGATGAAATTGATTACAGAGCGTTCCATGTGTCTGGACCCTAAGGTCCAATCTATAATAGGCATGAGTTCCTAACCTGAAAAAGACAAATTAAAATATACGTGTGGTTGTTTCTTTTTTACGTGAGAGCCGCAAAAGAGTCCCAACTGCTCCTTACCGGAAGTAGTTGGGACTAGTGAGACTACGGCATCTCCAATTGGAGTATTTTGTGAGGCCAAAGGTAGTAGGGAAGAATCTGGATATTCAGATCTGGTTAAAGCCATCAGAATCACCCTTTTTTTAATTTTGAAGCTAAGTAATGTAACCTCTCAACTACGGAGGCCGTCCGTTCAAATGTAATTCTATCAAAATACAGTTTGAACCTCATTCCAGAGTAGAACATAATTACTCAAAACAAAAATAACCATGATAATTATTTATTTTTAATGACCCGACCTGAATAGCCTGGTATTTTATTTACATTTTTCCTTAATTCATTCAGCCACACAATCTTCCCCGAATTGGCGATGCAATAGATCCAGAGCATTGGGTCCTCTATTGCAGAATCACATAAGCTACGGTTTGCGAACTCGTCGGAATAAAAAGATACTTTCCAGTACAGCTACCATCTTCACGGGATCAACCGGATACGGAATACGCAAACAAATGCATACAGTCCATAAAATACTTTTAAATGTTTTGTCGTTTACAGTTAAGCGCCAGTTAATTTTAATAGCACGAAAGGTTCCCATCTGCGTCATTTGACCGTACCGGATCCAAATCTGCATACTTATCTCTTTACCTACATGTCGCATAATATGACGTCTAAAGGATGTTGTTGAAATCGTAGTTTTTTTGCCAAAGTTTGTACAACATTTGAATACCTTTTTTAAAAGCCGAAGTTTCTTGTTTTTGTTTTAGTTTTCAGAGAATTTCGGATAAGTAAATTTGTTTTTCATTTCGCAAACATTCTTGAAAGAGACTTTAACGCCCTCATTTGCATTTTGTTTTTTATTCATTTTTTAACTACGAACCCTTTTACCTTAATAATATTTATTCCTAAAGGAGACGTTTTTACTGCGTATTTTACTATCACGAGATTTTACAGAGGGTACGGAGCAATTCTGAATTCTGACATGCATTCCTTTCATTAGTTATTACTCAAGACAGCTGTTTCGCCTTCCTATGGCATTATCCAACATTTTGATATAGTTATTTATTATTTAAATACAATTTTCAATTTGTATTGTTCGACAATGAATGTAAGATTAATGTGTGGTTGACAATGCTCTTTGTTCAAGTGCTGACAGTCTTTTTCTGTGGTTTACCTTGTGGCTTGTGGGTAGGTATTATTAGGCAGGTATTTTTTTATACAATGCAGCAAGTTCTTATTTTTGACTGACCGTAGCGAAGTCTTGTTTTAACTAGAACATTTGGCATTTCATCTGTCTAAAAAAATGTTTCTTACGTTTCGGCTTAGATTCAAGCCTGTATTTTTCTTACCAGAGTTCGCATGATCGTGGTTCTTAGAGTTATCAAATCGGAATAATTATTACAGCACATAAATAAATATTTATCAAGTCTGTGGTGACCGATTTTTAGCATCGGACAGATAACTGTTATCAAAAAACTTACAAATGAAAATTCACCAAATTCATTGATTCCAAATGGTCATAACAGTTTTATCTCTCTCAAATTCCAGCTGGGAATAACTTTTCAAATTGAAAGCTACGACTGCACCGGAAACTATTTGAGGTCATCGTCCCTCAGACATGAACGTAAAAAAGCTAGGTAAAAACACTTGTATAGGTACAGAGAGGCAAAATGAACTATGTGGGCCTTCAAGTATCAGCAATAGACATGAAAACAAAGGTATTCTCAAGATTTTCCAAGAAGAACTTTTTTAGAAAGATAAAAAAGAAAGACAGTTGGTTTTCCAAAATGTAATTAAGTTATGCAGTACCTACATAAATAAAAAATAGTACGGTAATATTGGGTAGAAAACAAAACAGGTCTAGGTGAACGACCCTGTTGTACCCCCTAATTAGCAACATCTGGTAGGCTAAAGATTTTATTCCTCTCCATATTCAAATATTTACATATCCTGAATGCTTATGCGTTAAACTTTAGCTTTACGAACGCCGGTCTTCAGTAAATTAACTTTAACAAATTAGTTGATAACCTCCGTGGCTAAGTGGTAATCTCTTCGGCGGTGATTCAAAAGACAATGCAAGCAAAATGAAAAAAAAGAAGGTTTATTCCCATTACATGCAAAACGCAATGTTTTAATGTGTTCTCATTTATCGTTACATCTTGTTTTAATTGTCTCAGGATTACCCTGGTCAAAGATTCATGTTCAGAATTTCTTAAAATAGCTTTACCTACATTTGTTGGCCATCTACTTCCCATAACCCTTCTCACTAAACATTAACTAAACTTTCCCTCCGCACCACCTTCAATCTCCCAACATTTCTTAAACCGTGAATTCCATAGTCTTATTGGTTCTGAGCAATTGGAACAAACCTAGATTAAATTTTGATTATAAAACTCTTTCTCTTATCTAAACTCTAAACCAAGTGTTCGTTTCCAGTTTAATGAACTTTCCAGAATATTCCACAAGCATCTATCAAGGTACAGCACATACCAATCTGTTCTAGATCAAACCAACGACCGTAACGGTTCCAGCTCACTTTCGTTCTTATTTCAAATGAGTCACAGAGTAACTGCTCCGGGCGGAACAGGTATCCAATATCGCGTGATAAAATACCTGTTCCAACGATCTGCGGTCACTGTTACGTCATTACAGTCCGGCACAGTGCATAATATAATAATATACGAGAAATGTTATATATCTTTTTACGACGAAGTAATCGAACGTCCGATATATTTTAAGAGTTCTAAGAAGTGTTAATGGCCTATTGCAACATTCTTTACTAACCTACTTCATTGGATTTAATAATTAAATTGATATCTCTGTATTGTATTTCAAAGTAATGTATATTTTTTTTGTGTGGGTTTTTTCGGAATTTGGTTTTTATGTGAATCAAACAAGTGTGTTTATTGTGTGTAAGGTTCAATAAACCATTACACATACAAAATCATCCAAAGCGTTTCTGTCTTAAAACTTAAAACTATAAAGTAAAATCTTTCTCCAAAGTTTTTTATCAGCCGCTCAAAATACTAAGCTCTTTCTTGCATTTGCAAGAATATTCATATGACAGAATTTCGTGGTTCCACCGTAATTGTAGAAAAATGTTCACCTTCCCAGCGCAATGCTTTTTTGTGATCCACATTTGATGCATTTTGAAGGTTTCCTTTACATAAAATACCAAAAGTTTTCTTGGAAAATTACGTTGAACTTTCCGAACGTTATTGGTCTGATCAAGTATCTTTTGTATGTATTTTAATACTTGAATAATAAAAATCGACAGCACAGGTTGGCCAGGGAGATATAAAATTGTGGCCTGCGGCGTTTTACTTTTTAAGTTCTATGTTTTTTTTTTAGAAAATACAAATAGGTTGGCGACACCACCGACTGAAAAGATAACCATGTTAAGCTGATGATGAAATTGAAAATGAATGAATTGGCCCTCAGGCTAAAAAGTTTGATCATCACGCTGGAAGGAAGACTTTTACGAACTGCTTTCATAATCGTTGATGGAATGCATACGATCACTCCCTGGGACTAGTAGACTCCCTTTTCAGAAAAAGTCATGTATGCTCAGTGTTGCTCAAAGTAACAACAATAATTATTTTCTCACCATCTTCTACTAAAGGAAAGATTTGAACATTTTTGGTAAATAATTTCGGCATTTCTTGGATACAGTCCACCATTCAGATTTGAATCCTTTTTCAAAATGTTCATAACTTCAACCATATTAGAATAACCAGCGATTATTCGACCTCCCTGTGCCTCATATCCTTTCCATCTACGCTTCCTTAACTATTACCCAATGCCTATTATGATGAACTAAACTAACAAATGACCTCCAAAATTAAATTTTAACCAAACGAAATATTACTGATAAAGGCAATTTGGTATCCTCTCTGCAGGAGGCTACCGAAATTAGTTGTACGGTTTATACAAATGTCTTCATAAAATCACAAGCGGAAAGTCATTTGGGTTTACCAATATTACTTTATTTTTCTTTGTTTTTAAAAAACTTTATTCTTTATCCTGATCATCACTTTTATGACTTATTTGAAAACCGATAACCTCCATTCAAAGCTCTAAAAGTACGGCAAAACTGATTTGGATTCCTGGACATGTTGGCATCTTACCTCATTGTTACCCTCATAAACCATATTCCCCTATTTGAAATTTTTGCGTCCTCATAGATAGATCCTGCAATGTTTGAGCAGAGTATTAGCACATTACTTAGTCAATCCAATGGAGCCTGCTGTGCCTCAATATAAAGGACTATCCCATCAAAACCATGGTTTCAAAAATTGTTCCATTTTTCCAGAAATATGAAATTTCTTCACTTATCCGAGTGAGAAATGGACATCATTTGCCTCTTTAAAATACACATGCTTGATTCACAGATTATACTTTCTGTGGTCCAGAAGAGGGAACTTTATATCACATATTTTTGTTGTTGTTCCTCTCTAAACTAGATCCTCTCTTCTATCAAGCCTTATCTAAAATTGCCTCCTCTCCTTTCAACATCTCACCTCTTCGAAGTCTGAATTCAACTCCAAATTTCCACATAATTATGAAATTCGTCCAAATAAAACTAACATATGTATCCCCCTTCCCTCTATCCGTAATTTGAAATGATGGCCTAGAACGCCCTTGCAGTGTGAAAGCCAAAAAATTAAATAAATAAAAATTTGAAACAGTAATATCAATAAAGTTGACCATTCCATCAATAAATATCTACTTACATCTACCAACTTATTTTAAAAGCGGTTTGGTCTCCCCACCTTTTGAGATATCAAGTTGTAAAGGCCTACCGCTGATAGCTTGTTCTTAACCTCTCCTTCTTTCCCATAAACGAATGTATATAAAAAAGAGATGCTACAACAATTCTCTCAGTGGTAGAACCATATTGCAATGTTACCTTGTTCGCACCGAGCACTGACCGGGTGAGTTGCGCAAGGTGTTGCACAATCTGTTCCACGCGCATGTCTGACGCGCAGTGAAGCGGTCATATCGTAAGATCGCTCATGTAGAATGGGCTAATCTTATGCCATACGAAAATGTAGCATCATTGATAGTTTTTGATTGCAGAAAATTAGATTGTTGTAAATAATTTATGATATATTTTTAACGTCAAGGTTAATATTGAAATAATGAGGCAAACTCGGACAAATCGGAAATTACCGAGCACTTAATTGAAAATAGCCATTACTTGGTTTTATTATTGAAATCTGTACTGGTAAGACCCAAAACGTCTAATTCCGGAGGAAATTTATTGAAATTCACAAAAATCTATTAGAATAATCAGGGACAACGCTACTAGCTTTTTTGGTATCCGGTGTACTTGACTGTTACACCAAAACGTTTAAAAACACATTATTATCACAAGTTATTGTACTGAAATTCTAAGTTCTGAATTTTTATCTTAAGTTTTATTTTATTCTTAGGATGCGTTGTTTCACAGAATTTGAAAAATTCATCAAGTTTCAAAATTTTTAGAAAATAAAACAGCAAACTTTTTAATAATTGAATACAATATGAGCGACTCTCAATCGAAAATTTAGAACAAAAAAAGATACGGTCGCATCTAGGATTAAACCCAGCATCTTAACCTTGCCGGGACGCGTATTTACAAAACCTATACCGATTCAGTCGCGGTAACGACAATTTACATCTTAAATACACCTCTATATTGGTTATTTTTTATCACATTGCAAAAACAAAAATTGTTCTAAAATCTACATAAAATATTCTTTCTGATGTGTATATTAGAAATTAATAATTTTATTTCTAAATATTTAAATTTTAATATTATTCCCATATATTGTAAATACACCTCTATATTGGTAATTTTTTATCACTTTGCAAAAACAAAAAATGTTCTAAAATCTAGATTAAATATACTTTCCTATGTGTATATTAGAAATTAATAATTTTATTTCTAAATATTTAAATTTTGATATTGAAAATTTAAAGCTACTGAAACGCGGTAGGGATTATAAATACGCTGCCGGGACGCTGCTCTACCACTGAAGCATACTTAGTTGAAGCATACTTTTTTAGCTGAAGAGGTGCTGGCTGTAAGGCTTTTAGAAACAAAATGATTGAATTTTAGCAAAGAATTGATGACAAAAGTTTCATGACTTAACACTTTCACTTCTCGTGAAAGCATAGACAAAATTGATACAAATACAAATTTGTTGTATAAAAATTAAGAGAAAATGCAATACATAGGTACGATAGATAATAAATGCAAAGTAAATAGACGGAAATGAATCAACATAAATGTTAATACAAAATGTAGAAATTGAAGTTTAATATTTCAAATAGGACGACAACGACAACTCAACACATACCAGGATAAAGGGGATCAAGCTTGCGTTACATGAATTATTTCGTCAAAAGCATCTGCAAATGTGCAAATTATCTTCTTCTTCTCATGGTATCAACCTCAACCGACGTTGAGACGTCAATTCAACGGACGTTGGCTATCATGTTGGCCATGCGGACTTTGCTTACTGCGGCCCGAAACAGCTTTGCAATAGACCGGCCAAACCAAAGTCTCAGATTTTTCAGCCATGAGGTTTTCCTTCTTCCAAGGCCCCGACTTCCGGCAATCTTTCCCTGCATTATGAAATGCAAGATCTCCTACTTCTTTGGATGTCTCATCACATATCTTAGATATTGAAGTTTACGGATTTTTATTGTTTTAATAACATATCTTTCTTTATTCATCCGAAACATAACATCTTCATTCGTAACTCTGTCCATTCAGCTTATTTTGAGTATTCTTCTGTAGATCCACATCTCGAATGCCTCAAGTCGCCTTATGTGTGTGCATATTATAAGGTAGTAATTTATTTCACCGCATTCACCCATCTCTGACTCGAAAATTTGAGAGTAAACTTCTGCTAAAAGTGCATCGACCCTGAAGTTGTTTATTTCGTCTTCTCTTTGTGTAGCTCCGAACTACCAGCGACAAAGGAATACCCCAGACAACAGAAGTTAAAGAGTCTGTACGAATTCTTCACAGGAAAATCGTAGAGATAATAAATGTTTATTATTGTTTTTACTCGAGTACCAATGTACAAAGTTCAAGAACGGTAATAAATAAATGATTGAAATGATTGACTACTTTTATACCGACATTTTTCAGAATTTGTATGGGGTTTTACAAAGTTGTAAAATGCTTAAAACTGTTATAAAAATATCTTGAAAACTTTAATTTTCTTACATTAGCTCCCCGAGGAAAACAATTATCTCTGGGCCTATGTCATCTGATGCTGTCTTTTTAGGGAAAGAAAGGAGACGAAGTTCTGGGAAATAAAAAGGTATGAGGAGTGGGTAAGAATCTGGGGGTCAATATGTCTAGGAGTGAAGGACTTATAAATCCATCCTTACCACTGCAGAGCAAGGCGATGGATCGAGAGAGTCCGGCTGGACAGGTCTAGAGTTAGGACAACGTCAAGCAGTTTCTGTAAAATTTTCTGGAAAAATGTATGGTGGGTAAGAATCTGGGGGTCAATATGTCTAGGAGTATGACTTATGAATCCATCCCTACCACTGCAGAGCAAGGCGATGAATCGAGAGAGTCCGGCTGGACAGGTCTAGAGTTAGGACAACGTCAAGCAGTTTCTCCCGATCCGGTCAGCCACAAAGTAGGTGGGCAAACTTATTCGTCGCCAAGACCAAGGCAAACCTCACCCCATGAACTAGGGCACCCCCAAGTGATTCACTACGTTTGGCGACTTAGCAAGGGTAAGTGGGTTCAAGGGGTAAGGTTTGTCTAGGTTTTGGCAGCAGATAGCGAATGCTTTGCCCTACAACTGCGTCGCGGGCCGGATTAGGAGAAACTGCTTAAGCGAGACCTTTAGACCTCTCCAGCCGGACGCTCTCGACCGTCACTCTACACCGCTGTGGGAGGGATTATACGTTCGTTACTCCTAAACATCCCCTGATCCCCAGACCCCCAAATTCCTACCCACCCCTCGTATCTCTTCTCTAAAAAAAACCCTCAACAGCATCCCCAAAGATGCTTTAAAATCATTTAGAACAAAGAGTAGGTACTGAAACTCTTAGTCGATGAGGTCTGCCGTCGTGAAATTTGGACGGCAGCGATTTTAAAAGCAGAATTTTGGATTAAGATTTCATGAGTCTACAATATTAATTTATGTTATAGAGTTGATGTCCCAATATACAGAGCGCCCATAAAACATAATATTCTCACTGCTTGTGGTTAGTTTCGTAAGAGACCAAACCGCAAAGTACACGGTCGTAGAATTCTTAATTAGGGACCCAGATTTCTCAATTCGAATCGTTTTTTCGATCTAATTTACGATAGCACTCTATTTATAATAATTTTATTACGTACTGCACTTACTGACAGGATTTTTATTAGTTTGTGGATGATATTTTTTACATTTTATATCGAAATTTTAAACCATGTTCATGTTCATCTGTTTACATTGCACCACCATATTCAGAATTGAAACGTTGCTTGAAATGGCGTTAGCCGTGTTTGGTGACCAGATCTGAATAGCCAGGTACTTCCCCACTTTCCTCTTCCCTATCTCCTTCACCTCCCCACTCCCTTCAGCCTCACAACATACCCCAATTTGGGATGCCATAGTCTCACTCACTCCAGACGGGTGCAGTTGGTATTCTTGTGCGGTATTCATATAAATACAAAAAAATTGGACTACCCGTATGTTTCCATTACCCCTGTGTTATTTCCTAGCTAACTAACTAGCATCACGCCGTTTCCCCGCAGGGTTAGGCAGAGAGGACGGACGTTCAGATTAATAGATCGTCTTATACATACTCTTCTTAGTTCGACATGGCTTGACAAGTATCTGATTCACTCGCTCTTGCCATGTCTTCCTTGGGAGTCCACGACTTCTTCTACCGTTTACATTTGCGTCGAATATTCTTCTAACACTCCTTCGTTCATTTGCTCTGTATGCTTAAACCATCTGAGGGTCTATTTCTTTATCTTACTCAATAGGCTTATATCAGCCTTGCATTATTTGCGGATATCCACATTTCTCACACGATCATACATGGTTTTACCACACTCGACCTCAGGGATCTCATTTCAACAGCAACAATTCAGTCTACTTTCATCCTTCCTCTGTCAGTTCCTCATTGCATACATCAGGGTAGGTACCACCACTCCATTGCAGACTGCTAGAAAAAGAAGAAGATTGAGAGATATGAAATTACAAACGTTAGGGCACGTACCCATACTACGTGACCTGTTAAGGGGGGGATCTTCAAAATACCACGCTAGGTACAAATGAGCGGCGGGGGGCTTTGGTTTTTGGTCATCGGGGGGGGGGGTTAAAAATTGCAAAAAGTTGGTCACATAGTATGGGTAAGTTCCCTTAGAGGAGCGCGCTAGTTTTTAAAGCGACAAAATCGATGCGAAAATTGTGAAAATGTTTAATAAAACACGACTCGTTTAAAATAGAGCAAAAATCTCATGGAGGTTGTCTTAAACAACATTTAAAGAAACACCGTGAATTTTTTCATACATATAACTTGTAAAATAACTGAAACAAACGTGTTTATAATAATTTTTGGATCATACTTATAGGAGCATAGAATGTTTAGATATTATCTTCAAGAATAACATATATTTTTTGAAGAGCTTCAAAACTTGACGTGTTTAAGGGAGATATGTAAGAAATCGGTAGTGATTCGGGTAGCGGAGTCTTTATTATAGGACGCTTTCGGGTGGGAGGAAGAGCACGGACATTTTTTGATGGTTGAAGCGTTGACATGTTAAAAAACATTGACTCAAGATTTTTGTTGAAATCTAATGCTCTAAACTCTAAACATTATGTTTCTGTATTTATTGTTAGTTTAAATTGTTTTTTTGTTTTTAGGTGACTGATTGTTTGATATTTTTTTAAATAAATTATTTGTTTAATTTAATCTGCAAATATGGCAAACAGGAAAATACTCTAGCACCTTTAGCTCTATGTTTTTTGTTCCTATCTGCACACTTCGAATAATTTATTTATCTCTAGCTGAATCTGTTATAAGGTATGGAATAACAGCTTGGGGATTTTCTTGTAAAACAAATAAAGACCATGTTCAATCAGTGCAAAATTCATTGGTTAAATTATTAGCTGAAAAAAATTTATACAAAGAAAGGCATAATATTCCATACTTTTATCAATGTCTCAAAATTCTTTCAGTGAGAGCAATTATGTGGTACAAAATTATATTTCAGCACATAAATAACCCTTTATATGTAAACAGGCTGGAACACGACCATAATACTCGTTTTAACTTTAATGAAGGATTAATTGTACCTAAATATACAAATAAATATGGACAAAGAACGTTAAATTACATGATTCCCAGTTGTTTAAATATACTTCCAGCTGAAATTAAAAACTGTACCCAAAACAAACAATTGGTGAACTTACTGAAGACTTGGCTTACGGAAAGAACTAATTTGTATTAGCTTACAATAACTAAAGACTTTAAAATTGTTATTCATGTTTTCATAATTTTTCTTTTATCTAAGTATATTTCTGTAAAAAATTTATTTTATTTTATATCTATAATTGTAAAAATGTATCTAAGTAGGTATATTTCTGTAAAAAAATTTATTTAATTTTATATCCTAAATTGTAAAAATGTAACTATTAAATCACTATAATAATATATTTAAAGTAATGAACCCGTTAGACAAACTACTAAAAAGTAGTTTATCGGGACCTTTTGTCTTATATTTGTAAAATGTATAAAATATAAAAATTAAAAAAATAAAAATAAAAAAATAATAAAAATTAAAAAATGTTGATGGCGATGATTCGTTGATTGCGTACAGTGATGATCATTACAAAATAAAACAATGCGACAGTATTTACAATGATATTACATTTCTATATTTATGGGCCGATTTGCCACGGTCGCTTATTACGTTGTGCGTCTAGGAGAGATGCATCAAAGCCTTGAACTAGTTCGCGTTCTGAATTTTAATTCGGTTTTAAATAATCGTAAGCGACTTGGTGATTGCGTCGTAGAACAATAATTATTTATTTATTTAATGTTCCTTGCAATAATTTTTTACAGTGCATAAAATTAAAATAAAGACATCACGACACCCAGATATAAAAACGTGCTGTAATCGATTTTTTTAAACATTGATTCCACACAGAGACCCTTTGGAAAATAATTTTCTTTAGTAGAAGTGAACATGTTGAAGGAGGGAAGAAACACAGAGGCCGGCAAATCTTTCCACACCGAACTGTTGAACTCAAGCTCGAGTCGTAAAAACGGAGGCGTCTACTAATATCTACAGGAATTCCAAAAACTGAAAAAATCGATCTAATATCTATGAGAATCAAAGTGATGACGAATATCTACAGCTCAAACTGTTGACTAATATCTATGATAACCAAAGTGTTGACGAATATCTACAGTACTGGCAGAGGTTGGATTTGCAATTATGTATAGCATATTGGAATAACGTATTATTGCGTATGCAGTTTAAAAAACTTAATTTATATAAGTATGTATGTAAAAATCCCTGATATCGGACTATTGGACACATTTAGCTGATTAGTCCAACCTACGCTCTGTAGATATTAGTCAACACTCTGAAGTTCGTAGATATTAGTTCAACATATGAGCTGTAGATATTCGTCCGACATACAGGCTGTAGATATTAGTAACTGGAGTCGTAAAAACAAATGTCAACCGTATGCATTTGTTGGGCGCATGTTTGGCGTTTTTCCCGAATATTCACCAGTACCGAGGGGACCAATGACACTATTTCCTTGGAGCATCTTCCAATGTAAAACCAGAACAAGAACGCTGACCCACTTGACGCCTGCGCTCTGTAGATTGCAATCATTTTAAGATAGGAGAATTCATCAAACGGACCGCCCGTTTCTGCACAAAATTCTGTGAGGCCGAAGGTAGATCTAAAAGAGAAGAAATAAAAAGTTTTGTACGCAGCTATTCAGATCTAATGAGTAAACATTGTTAAAAAACCTATTCCGATTTTGAATAGCGGTTTTTCGCTAGGGTGGTACTGAGACCATTAACCAAAACACACAGATTTATTATGAAACAACGAAAATGTGGAAAAGAACAAGACACAGAAAAATAAAAACTAAAAATCGCAGTTGGTACTTAACCAGAATCTCTCGTACCAACCAATTCGACCACTGAGATTTCTTGTTTTTAAATCATTTTTGTCAAATTTCAAATTCAAAATTAACGATATTAACTTCGATAATTTTTTTCCTATATTTTTGGCAGCTATCTTTTAGGCTGAAAACAAATGTTTGAAAAACTGCTTTGTAACCTAGATAGTGCCTCAGATAAACATATCTGATTTTTATTCATATGGGAAACCAATTGACCTTTTTCTTAAAGTCTAAATGAACGTTCAATTTTTATTATAATAATTCTCTTCTACAATAAATTTTGAATATTGTGGTTTCGACCGTTGGGTTTTATTTTTCTGTGTCATGTTCTTTTTCATATTTCATTTAGATTGTTAGTATTATCTTCCTCATCAATGATATTACATTGAAGGGAATAACCTTCAAAAGTTATTATAAAACAGAGTTATTCTAATAAAAAAATAATATTATACATGTGTTGTTTCTTAAGTGTTACAATCACCTTCTGTTTGCCCAGTCATTTGTTTCGTTCATCACTCTAAACACAAATGTTAATATTTCCTTTGACCTCCAATTCCGGCTAAATAAATAAAACAGATTTCTTCTTTTCAACAAATATCTTTACTTCGGTACCCAATTTTATAGCTTTTCGGCTTATGATTCACAATGCACTCATTTCGTCAACTATTTCGTGGCGCATTCTGTTACGTTTTATGTTTTTCGTTTAATTCTGCTTAAATAAATTAAAATATTTATTTTGGCACGCAGTGCGTCATCCTCCTAGGAAATTTAATGAAAAATTATCAAGGGTATAATATGAGGTATGTATTTATTTATTTTTCATGTTCTCCATAAAACTGTTATACAGGGTGTCCGGGGGTAAAGTGCATTAACTTCGGGAGGTGATTCTACACGATGGTAGGAGTAAAAAAGATAAATAACTTTTTTCGAAATTCCAACTTTTTTTTTCCCATACGAAAAGATCTACCTACTAAAAATCCTTAGTGTGAGGTACGATGTTACTTGCCGGGAGCCTGCCGGACACTATCGTGGCAACAATAAATGGTGGTGACTGGCCCGTATCATAACAGCGGAAAATAATAAAGCTGGCCGCGCACGCCGGTCAAATTTTACGTTTTTACCACAAAACTACCCCTAAAAGTTGGAATTTCGAAAAAAGTTATTTATCTTTTTTACTTACAACATCATGTAGAATCACCTCCCGAAGTTAATGCACTTTACCCCCGGACACCCTGTATACCAATATATCATGGTGAAGATTATAAATTAAAAAGTAGGGCAGTCTTACTATTTTGTGACATGCGTTTAAGGATAGTTGCTGAACTGTCCGTAAAGCCTCAATTATATTGAACGAGTTTACAAGTTACTATCTACTAAGTTTAAAAGCGGGTGAATCGGCGAGTGGGATTGTCATCATGACACACAAAACTGTCCGCTTGCTCAGTAGCGTACATTTTTGTAGGAAACTGAGCTCGCAGGTCGCTGTTAGCGCTAGTAGCGAGAATAACGACGCCTGCGTGAGCTAATTCTATGGGATGTTTGACAGTTGAAATCAGCTGTTGGTTGGCAGCCATTTTGAACGCGTAAATAAACCAATCACGAGTAAGCGAGGAGCAAGTAAAATTGACGACCTTTCAACTTTTTTCGTCGATTGTCAACAAGCTGCTAGTTAGCAAGTAACGCGATTATACTGAGTGAGTTTACTAACAGATAGTGAATTTCCCAGATAGTAGCTTGTAAACTCGCCCAATGTCATCGACGCTTAAATGACATTGTCGATGGTCAATGCAGAATCGTTAAGCAGTTGAGTTGCTCTGTTTATTGGCATGTTCTGATAGGCAGAAGTCCTCGCTTTCCTCCCACGAGTATACTTGTTAGGGACATATATGTAAGTTAACCTCTTTCAACTACGGTGGATTGAATCTAGTTCCAGAGATTAACATTAAAAAAATGTTTTCGGCGGGCTTCTTTGGTGTTGAAATCAAGTATTCCTGTTAAGAATTAGGATGGATACAGGAATGGATAGTATGTGTATTCCCTATGTTTTTTTTTTTTTTTACATGAGCTCCACACAGGAGGCCCAGAGGAAAATAATTTCCCTCAGGGCCTATGTCATCTTTGGGGATGCTGTGTGGAGGGTTTTTTTAAAGAAAAGGAAGGAGAGGAGAGTTCTGGGAAGGAAAAGGGTTTAAGGAGTGGGTAGGAATATGGGGTTCAGTGTGTTCAGGTCATCCGCCTCCAAGACCTAGACAAACCTCACCCCATGGACCCGGGCACCCCTGCTAAATCACCAAACGTAGCGAACCACTTGGGGTGACCTGTGGCAGAGGTGTTGGTTATCCAATAAAGGTTCCCGGGGTGGCGGTACCCATTCCCGCCTCTCAAATTGTATACAGTATATTGTAGTATGTCATCATCACCACTATTAAATTCAATGTACCGGCGAGGAACACAAGCCATAATAAAACATTTTTCTGCAACAAGTTCATACCCAATAACTCAGGTATTCTTACTAATCAGCAAGATGGGTGATCTGAAAGATCTAGTCCCATGGAAAGGGGTCGTTTCTACGAGTCATTCATGAGTTCAACAGCTCGGCTGTGGAACGATTTTCCGGCCTCTATGTTTTCCCCCTCCTAAAACATGGGTCTCTTCAAGTCTCTTCAAGACCCTTCCTCTCCTAGCGCCTATGGTGTGCAGATTTGTTGTATTGCATTGTTGGCATGGTTCAATGAATAGAAGATAAGAAAAAATAAAACAAAAATTAGAGATTTTAATTCTATTGTATCGATGTCAATGATTGACAGAGAAAGTAGAGACTACGATAATTCTTAGAATAAACCATTCAATCAACCATAACGGCTGATCTCCTAGTTCCGCAGTTGAAACGGTTCTTCTAGTACACTGCACTTTAACATAACCTCAAAAAATTAAGGATTAACACCAATTTAATTAAACGACTTATTTAATAGCTTAATCAACTTGAAATGTTTAGGTTTGTAATTTCATGAATCATTTTATGATTAATTTTAATACTAGGTGAAAGTTTCTTTGAAATTAGATTAAACACTAGATTAATTACTAAATGTTTTACTAAATTTTGTACATGGTGCTGAAAGCAAATCATTTGTTCATTCATTGTTCGTTTGGACAAACATGTCAAAAATTAGTTTAATAACGTTGTTTATTGGGTGAATTTCGTGTACCTGTAAATTTGTTTGTACGTTCCGCTTCCGTTTCAAGATGGTGGCCGTTTTAATGATTCGGTAAGTATTTTTCCTTTTGTGAAATCGTCGTATTTATTTGGACTTTCTTATTTCTAATTTTTCATTATTTTGATACCTAAGTACTTGTCTAAAGAAAGTTTGAAGAAAGAATTGTCATTGAGATATCGATTTTTCTTTGAATAAAGTGTGTGGTCCCTATTAGGCCACTTGCATCACATTTTTTAATTTTTTTTCCGGTTTAGGCGAATATTCTACGACATTCCGTATATGTTTTTTTATCGTCTTTTTGAAAACCTGGCGATTTTTAAAAAAATTCAATTCGAAAAATCAGACTATTTTTTATGACTGAAAAATCGGGACAAAATTTTATGGGTGTGAAAAAACGATAATTACATAGCCGAAAATCATTTAAAAAAAAGAACGTTTTCCACACGAAAGGCACAGGGGAATAAAGAGGCATACCTAAAATATTACATATCATAAATATTTTTTTCCTTGATCCACCTTATTGATTCAACGTCTATGTATGAATAAATCCATTGTAATATACTTGTACTTGTAGATTATAATAATAATAATAAGAATATTATAAAATTTGATTTTGTTAAAATCAGCACCATTACCCATTACGCTTCTAAAACAGGCACAGAAGGCCTAAAATGTACGGGGTTCTCTTCGTAACATCTGTCAAAACGTCTAACCAAATGATAAGTTCGCAGAGAACAAACAATAAATCTAGTAATGAGATGGGACGTTTTCATGTAGTGACGTCACGAGCCCAAATAATGAAATTATTTATTAAAAAAAAAACTGTACATTTCTAAAAATTTTTACTAACATTAAATCTATCTAGGACGATTTTTTTCTAAGTCTTTATGAAATCCATGCAAGTGGCCTATTGGAAATTTAAAAAATGTTACTTACATAGAACACATTATGGTTTATAAAGTAGGTAGGCATATAAATATCTACTTACAAATCTCATGACATCAAACGAAATTTTGGTTTTGATTTATTAAATAAGAGAAAATTAGAAACATATTTTTTAGTGTTCGCAGAACTATAAAAAATACTCGTACTTATATATAAATATAGTGTCGAAAGTTTTTACAAATACTTGTTTAACATTCTGCAATATTATAATAAGTTTTTTTTTATATCTTTACTTGATAAAGAAAACAATTTGAATACGCTTAAGATGAAGTCATAGTAAATAATGCAAAATCGTATGTTTTTGTTTTGAAAATTTGATCGCTTAGAAGTATTGTAGATGCTTCAATTAAATACTGCGTGTAGAACATACCTTGGCCCTTAAAAATATCGGTCATTTTTTTTATAAGTTTTTTAATAAGCCTATAAAAAAATAAAGTATGAGGTCTAAAAAACACACTTTCAAGTCCAAACTCTCCTATTTATAAACCCCTTTTCGGATATGGTTTTATTGTGTAATGTGGCAAATTCAGTTTATTTTATAATAATCGCAAAAAAAGTTGATATTTACACCCAATCTTCCCAAAATAAAAAAAAATATGCATTTTCGCGTTGATATTTTACAATACGGCCGCTAGTCGACGAATTCGGTTATTCAAAGTGACCCCTATGGCGTCCACCGAAGAACTACTGTCCACGGCACAGTAGTGAACTAGTGGATCGCCTTAAACAATTTTCACACTAACTTTGGAGGTCATTATGACTTTTTAACTTGTCAACAAAGTACTTCCTACGTTATTTATGACTTGAGCCCGCTTTTTCTTACATCTAAATGTTTTATCAGGATTAATTGTCAAATTATAAGAGGTGAACGAATGGAATGAAATTGACTTGGTATGAAAATCGAACATGAATGATCCCTTAAAATATTTGAGTTTTATATTTTAACTATAACTATTTATAAAATATGTGAAAAATTTATAAAAAAACATCAACAATCGTGCGTATATGACAAGTCCCTGAGGTTCAAGCTTTTTTAATGTATCTAGTTGTAAATATAAAGGTAGTGTGCTAACGTGTATCTTTTTTTATTTTATTTTAGCGACTATATAAAAAAAAAATTACATACAAAATGTAATGGTGAAATTAAGTATAAAGTATTGTTTTTCTTAGTCCTCCTCACTAGGGGGCCCTGTGCCGAGGCGGACTAATGTTATTTAAATATAGTTCATTTGTCTTCTATGTCGTTTTTAGCGTCTTCACTGGGGTTTTCTCATTGACCTCTTTAAGCCATATTTTTATTCTTGATTCGTGCTCAATTGGATTTTTTATTAGTTTTATGTCTTGGGGAAGGATGTTATAGAGTTTTGTTGCAAAGTATGTATAGTTTCTTTGTCCAAATGTGGTTTTATAACTTGGAATATTTGTTATATCATTTTTATTCGATCTAGTGTTATGCATACACGGTCTAGTAGAGGATTCATTATTTTTGAAGAGCTTCAATAATATATTTTTGGCATATATTTGCTGTACATTTAGTACGTCAAAGTTATTGAAAATTTCAATTGAAGGCGTTCAAAATGGTACTTTCAATATGGTCCTTATGATTCCTTTTTGAATAGTATTAAGGCTGTGTAGGTACGTATGTGTAGCAGATCCCCATCCTATGATTCCATATTCAATTCGAGAATAACATAACGCGGAGTAGACCTTTTTCATATCCTTTTTATTTAACACGTTTCTTAGATTTTTAAAGAAATATATAAGGCTTGTGAGTTTTTCCGTAATACTTTTGATGTATAGGTCCCATCTAAGATTTTCGTCAATTATTCCTCCGAGATAGTTTTATCTAGAGGTATATAGTCCATAGTAGATAAATGTGTGAAAAGAAAATGTTTATTTTATTTTATAACATTTAAGTTTTGATCAAATCTTGTTATTACAATTTATTAGTAATGGCCTGAACTCGCCAGAGTTAACCAAATTAATAAAAAATCATATACCGTCAAGATCAATACCTAACCAATTTATTTCCTTTGCCCATATACATGTATAGAACCAACATTAGAAAAAAGTTCCCAATTACTGGTCAAACATAACCCATATTACTGGTCAATAATACAATGCAGTCAAAAAAATCGAACGAAAGAAAGGAAGGAAAAGTACGGTCATAAATTAATACGTATTTTTGAAATGTATAGGGAGCATCTCTTATCCTTATCCTATATTCCTTTTCCTCTCCCTTATCTAAAATTAGTGTTAACACAGTAAAACTCTTTCCACTAAACAACGTTAGCATGAGAAAATTTTTTTTACATTATATATTCTAACTTTGTTTTATAATATAAGCTATCCATTTCTAACAAATAAATAAATAATTGAAATAATATTGATGTTAGATAAATACTATAATAAAGTTGTAATTTTTTTTAAATAACGAATTTATGGGCATTTATTTTCCTTCTAAATCTCATGAAAAACATACTACGATTTTCACAATCAAAAGATTTCTCGTGATTAATTTTTGAGTTATACTGCCTTATTGTGCTTCCTCTTTAGCCAAAGTTTAGCCAACGCCTATTTAGCTAACGTTTCGGAAAGCTTTATAGAGTACATCATTACATCTGCCCTTATAATGAACACGGAAATGCTGGCGCTGTCCGAAACGTTAACTAAAGAGCCAGGAAGCGCTACGATGCGCAACATGTCATAATAACCCAAAAATAAATTGCTTGTTTCGTTAAAAATACTTAGCCATTTCAAGAAGCTTGCGGAACAAAAGTTACAATGATTATTCTGTTGAAAATTATCCTGGTTAAGGAATCTTCCAGGAAAGTAAAAATGTACCTGTTACCTCCACACTTAAAAAATATTGTAAAACTTCATTATTTAGTTTTTTGTATTGCTTGGTCATTAACTATGTAACAATTTCTAGGCATTTGGCTTTGAAATGTTTTATTTTTTAGATATTTTGCTTTGTAAAGTTTGATTTTCCATGTACATTTGTTACTTAATTTTTTTCTGCTACCGGTTTCGACACATCGTGTCATTCACTAGCAAATTTAAAAATTCTATGCAAGTACAAAAATAATTAGATTTAGTTAGGTGGGGGTAGTGGGAGGGGTGATTTTGGGGGGGGGGAAGAACGGTGGGAGGTCGCCATTACAAGGGAACATTGTTAATAAGGGCGATTTACCTTTTTCATTTGTTACCTCTGCACCTAAAAATTGTAATAAAACTTCATTATTCAGAGCTGTTAACAAACGTTATAATCCTTTCGGAAAGCATTCTAGAAGCTTTAATTTGTATTACCAATATTTGTTTCATTATGAAAATATAAATTTCTGGCACTTAGTGAGATCGTTATTTCACAAGTAATCTCTGAATCACTACTTCAACGAACTACAATAATTTGAAGGCTGAATGACTCGTCAAATTCTAGAGAGTTTTTGTTAAAATAAAATCAAATTAAACATCTACCAATACTCAATAATATGATAGATCTTACGAACGTCAATCAAATTATCCTTTAAGATTTTTTGCTTGTTTTTTTTTCACACGATTGATAATGATAGCATTGAGTTTATCCTTTTAAGTTCGTCGAACTTAAAACTATTAATTTATTACGAGATCCAGACCGAAATCAATCAGGCCTCTAATGTTTTAGGAAATATTTTTTTGCAATAAAAATTATTGCTGAAAGAAAAAAGTATCTAGATCAACAAACGCTTTTTCTAAATACATAAGTTTTATTAAATACCAGCTTAAGTCTCGAAGTTTTTCGAAATCAGAAGTAAACACTGACCTTTTACTCTTGTTGCAAAATTTCATCAACCGTAAATTTGCCACTTCGCCCGCTACAGATACTCATCCTAATATAAATAGAGTATGTATACGTAGAAATATTAAATTGTCACTTAAAAACGATTAAAACCTTAAGAGCGTTTAACCAACCAGCGGACGAAAATCCACATTTCGCCGAAAGTTGTTCTTACGATCGTGCAGGGCGGTTACAATGAGAAAGATTAATTATTCTCCGTACCAGCTTTCTTAAATTATAACTCAATATCGAATTTATTTCAATCCAAATTAGCTTTAATTTATACCTTCATCCAAAAGTGCTGAAAGGCGTGATGATAAAACTATTACAATAATGTACTTTTTGTAGTTATTTTTTCATTATAAGTATTTATCATTTTTCAATAATGTCTAAATTTAATAAGAATGTTAAAAAAATCTGAAATATTGTTTGTAAGTGCGCAAATAAATACACAAACGGACCAATTTTCGCCAAGAAACACATGTACGTACATAGTTTTTAATGATTTTATTGAAACTAAAATTAAAATTCTAAAACATACGTTTGCTAGATAATGTATTGATTTATTTTTCTGCATGATTTTATTATTTGAAATGGGTGTGGTATAATACAAAAACTTTTTTGAAAATTGAACAAATCTGCCAACGACCTATGGAGTAACCTTATTATATTAAAAATTTTAAAAAATTCTCAAAATTTATTACATACGAATGCTAGATAAAAGAACAATCTTTCGAAATCCATTTATAATTTTTTGTGGAAAAGAGTCAATACGTCTAAAAACTTTTTTGAAAATGACGTATTTCCGGTTTTCTCTGGTAATGCCCTCTTAAGCGACTTAAACACCTGTTTTGGTCGTTGGATTCTGACAAAACTTGACCACCCCCTCACGGGTCTGTCGGTGTACTCGCACATGGGTCACGACTATCAAATTCCTGCAGCGGTATTCAAATCATTTCAAAACTATCCATGTTGTTTTTTTAATTCCCGCTAAGTATTTATCTTATAATTTGTTGATTTCGTAACGAACTTTGTGGAAATGGCCTTAACGTTAATTGTCAAATCTGCGGTGACTACGTATGACCTACCTACGCATACCTCGCAAAATTTCAATCGTTTTGGCGGGTTTTGAAAATACTTTAATTTGTGATAACGAAGTCAAAAAATTAATACTCATAAAAAATCAAAACTTAGATAATTCATCAGAAGAAGAAGGCCTAACACTAAAGTGCTTTAAAAAAGTGCCGATGCCAACGTTTCGATTCGGAATGCCACCTCTTCAAATATACTTCGTGAGAGTAGTTTTGAACATGAGACCTGTGGGTCAACAATCTTTAATTAAACCACTGATATTCGTAAAATTTGAAACCTTATTTCAAATCGATTTAAATATTAAATTAGGTCCTTACATATGAAATTGGCGATTTGCCGTACTGGCAACTTTGATCTCAAATATCTTCTCTTTGGTTAGGAATTCCAAATTCAAATTTATACAGCTATTTACTCATGTATTTGTGTTTCGAAAATTATAATTAATTTTTTTTTCCATAATTGTTTTTTTTTTGCGTCACTTAGTTTACAAAATGGAAAACTTGAAATATCACGTTATTTACGAGTACGAGTTCCACCGTGGCACCAGTGCTGCAGAAACGGCTCGAAGGATTAATGATGTGTATGGCGACGGTGCCGCGAAAGAAAACACAGTTGTGTTTTCTTTTTTTTGTGTCGTTCACTACAGCTTTCTTAAATCTGGCCAGAAGATTACGGCAGATGTCTATTGTCAGCAACTGCAAACCATGATGGAAAAGCTAGCTGCTAAACACCCGAGGCTGGTTAATCGCTCTAGGCCACTGCTGCTTCATGACAACGCTAGACCACACACTGCACAACAGACGACTACCAAATTAGAGGAGCTTCAATTGGACATCCACCGTACTCTCCGGACCTTGCCCCTACAGATTACCATTTTTTCGAAATTTGGATAACTTCTTGCAAGGGAAAAAATTCAACTCCGATAGGGCAGTCCATACCGCCTTCAAAAATTTTATTGATTCCCGTCCGAATGGTTTTTTTTAGTAAAGGGATCGATGAACTACCTATGAGATGGCAAAAGTGCATAGATAGCAATGGTACATACTTCGATTAAATAAATATATTATATTAAAAAAAATCGACTTTATGTTCCTCCCATACAAAACGCCAATTTTATATGAAAGGACCTAATATAAACCGAATGAACCTACGTGCAAACATATATGTCGGGTATTTGATAGTGAGGTTGGAAAAAGGTTCTACATGTTACTAATCTTATGTAAACTGGATAAAATAAAAAAATTATGCAATATTCAAAAATTCTCATTATTATTTATTTATTTGCAAAAACAATATAAAAACCAATGCTTTGCAAAAGCGGTAAAGAAATTATAAAACTTTTTTTTAACGTAATAACTACGCCTAGGTAAATACAGTTAAAGCATAAGTACATTTCACGCTTAAAATCATTGTAGGACATGTGGAAAATATTTACATTTCCTGCGAGGCAATTACCTAGTGAGTCTTCCCAGGGGCATCACTATTGGTAATTTAGGTCTGCACCTCGGAAGAATCAAAAGCCTATGCTGACGGCCCTGACGTGAAATTATCCGGGACATAGAATCCTATTTTAGCCAGAATATTTTTTACTGATGATATAAGATCAATTAAAAGCTTATAATGCTCTAATACCGAATGACCTGAAACTACCAATCTTTACCTACCAATCTTACCTACCAAGTTTCTTCGAGATATTGTACACAATATCACCTCTTTGACTATGCCGCGAATTTCGCGGGTCTGAATTAGTAAAGAAATAAATTGGATAAGTTTTAAGATTTTCACGGCCAAAAACATTTTCGTTATTTATCTACCGGATCTGCCGGATCTGCCCTGATGATGGACACTGCAACGATGTCCGAAACGTTGGCTAAAAAAGGAGGTAGCGCAACAGGGCATAACACCCCAAAAACCAATAACAAAAAAAAATATTGTTCAATTCCAAATGGATGGTTTTTTTAAAAGATGTACCGAGTATCACAGGTGTTGCAATAAAATGTAATCTCTGTAATTTAAATGCGAGTGCACCACCAGAGATCAAGAAAGGCTGCAATAATCTGTGACTCGACAAACAAATGCTAATGTTATTCGTCACCTTGCACTTTGAGATCATTCAACCACGCAGAGTGGAGCCCATTACTTATTGTAGACCTCTCCAATCACTACTTAGTTTTATTCAATCTGATGCTCATTTGTCATGGAGAAGTATTAGAAATAAAATAAAGGAAGATAAAGCCTAAGAGGAATATATCGTTGAGTAATTACTACTACATGGTTTCATTTTTCGGAATTCCAGAGGTATTAGGAATATTTCAACATTAAAAATTTTGTGTACATCCTTTGTACGTAGTCAAGTCGAATATAACTCATCGATCTGGTCTCCCCCATTTTAAAATACATTCAGATTCCATCGAAAAAAATCAACATAAATTGCAGGTTGCTTAAAGTTAGTAATAGATACGCAGACGTGGACAAGAGGGCTCTGCTATCAAATCTTTTCAATCAATATTAATTTTATTTGTACTATAGATATTTGTATGTAATTGTATCTCTGGTGTAATTTTTCAATCAAATGCCACGATTAACTGTTAAACTCTTGTTTATTATTTCTAATATTTTTCCTATGATTTTGTGACATGTAAAAAGTGTTGATATTAAATAAATAAATAAACTAGGTAACTCCGAAATCAGCGTTTTTCACTTACAAACTAAAAGCATAACTTTATTTCCTCGTCTGTGAATACCACAAACAGAAAAATCATAACGCATTGGAATTTTCAAGTTATTTGAATGTGTTTTATTTGGTCATGTCCAAATAGGGTCTCGTTTAATTCTATAACTAGGTAACTCTAGTTTCCACAAGTGTATTTTTCCTTGGTTCAATTAGGCAACAAGACTTAATTAATTGTTGTCGACAAAAAAATATTTTCTTCGAAAACTTCACCGGAACTTTTTTTTAAACGTTTGTAAATAAGACCCTGTTACTTCGCGGTATGAGCATGGAACTCGGAATATTAAATAATAAAGATATAATGCAATGCAAAATAAGATTGTAGATAAAAGTGAACTTTAGTTAACCCATCATGAATTTGTTAAGGCACGAAAGCGTCATCACGACTCATCGTAAATTCAATTGCAAAAGCAAGTAGATTATATTCGAATGTGATATTAGAATTCATCATTGGATCATAATTTTGGACTGATAGTTCAACAATAAGGGAACGTACCCATACTACGTGACACGTTTAGGGGGGGGGGTCTTCAAAATGTCACGCTCCATACAAATGAGCAGCGGTTTGCTTAGGATTTTGGTCACCGGGGGGGGGGGGGGGGGGGTTAAAAATTGCAAAAAGTTGGTCACGTAGTATGGGTACGTTCCCTAAGTTTTTGATCCGTCTCGAAGGACCACTTTTTTATGAATTCGAAAATTGTCTGTTTTTTTCAAATGAATTGTTGAGTTCCGGGTTAATTTTTTAATATAATTTGAATAGTATTGTATACGGACTTATATGTTATTATATTGATGATTTATATGCTTATTTGAATTTACGTGTACGAGGTTGATCCTTGAGCCTAAGAGAATTTAAACGGTGGAAACTTGTTTCAGGCGTGAAAGAAATAAAACAAATGTTCGAACGAATACGACTTGCCACCTTATTTGGACAAGATTCTAAATGACATCTTTTTCAAAAATGACATTTGTATGAAAAAACCATTTCTTTTGCTCATTTCTGTAACAAAAATATTTTTCAGAGTAATATGTGTTATATGTACGACGAAGTTCTAAAATCAATTTTTTAAAGCAGCCATTTATTTTACAAGTTTCTAACTTCATATTGAACCTTTGGCAACTGACATTTTGTTGGTATCTAAACGTTGATCGTATTTACGGAGTGTAGTTCATCAATTTAGTTGTATAGGTATTCTCATGTTCTGTGGTGTCAAGTTTGCAAAGACGATTTCTAATAATCTATTTACCGATTTTGGATTTTCAAGTACAATATTGTGTAAAGTATTTTAGTTTAACATGTTTTAAAGGAGTTTTTTTTTAATTAGGACGTGGCCCTGTCTTGGAAAGGCATTAGGGAAACATAGTTAAAACCTTAAGCAATGAATTATCATGCCCTAGCTGGTTGTATATGGTTATATCTGCACGTTTAGGTATGTTGGGTAAATGGTAAATATACATACAATGTATATATTTTCCTTTAAAATATGTTAAATTGAAATACTTTACATATTTACTACTTTATTGCAAATAGATTATTATCAGAAATCGTCTTTGCAAACTTAGACACCTCAATCTTAAAACAAGGTAAACTCAAGAATAGAACCCTGTCCAACCAAAGTGATGGAGTGGTATTTCTATATTTTGAATTAAAAATAAGTCCAGATTATACAAAATGGAGTGCGACAAGAGTGGAAGATACTCCCAATATCACCCCGATGAAAGGCCACCATTCAGAATCGGAACATTGCTTGAAATGGCTTTAAACGTATTTAAGATAGCCAATTGAAAACCTTTAACAATTTAGTTACTTTTGAAAATCTAATTTGCATACGTATTATTCTTATTGCTCTATGAATTTGGGAGAATTCGCAACTTGTTACACAAGAAAGCAATCTTTGCTATTTTATTAAATTCATTTTCACAAATTTTGTGAATCCAGTACCATTGTACGAATTTGCCATATTTCAAGTGAAACGAGAAGAGGGAAGAAGAGTGGGAAGGAAACAAGGAATTCAGATCTATTCGCTGAACTGGCTAACCTCTTGGCTAATTGGCGTACGAGCGACCGGCCGGTCGCTGACATTGAACCAAAGGATATCAAACTAGAAAACCTTGGCACGAAAAAATTATAATTTAATGGTAATTGTATCTGACAAGTCCAGTTGTCTTTTGATTCATGGAAAGGATTTAATTTAAAAAATTCTGATTGATTTGAATCAATCATTTGAATTTGAAGCATTTTCATTAATTCTATCACACCTTTTTCTCTGCGTGATATTTTTATTAACACTTCGTGATGATTTTAAATTATATAAGTTGATATAAGACTCCCAACAGTGCAGGGTTCGAAGCCAATGGGTAAAATCTGGCTATCTTTTGATTCTGAATGGTTGGACATTTTCAGAGCGTTTCTGCACTTGACTGCAACTGACATTCTCGGACCACATATCGCGGCTCACTCTGGCATACTACAAACTACTGGGTTGTATCATCAGAACGTGTAAACAATTTGATGACCCAGACGCAATGATAGCCATGTTCGATGGCATCATAAGAAGTAAGCTAGAGTATGCTGGTGGTGTGTGGACTCCGCACCGAACTAAATATAAATACATTAATATGCTGGAACAAATCCAGAAAAAAATCCTCAGATATGTCTATATGTTGATGCATGGAACTTACCCAAGTTCTTGAGGCTTCAAATAGATTTAGCTTAGAAACCAGACATTACGCAAATCTTGCAATTCGACAGCCCGTTCCTCTTGGAAAGCGAAGGCCTATACGTGCCTGAAAAGTTTAGCCATTGTCGTCGATACGACTTGTTCAGAATACCATACGGCATAACCGATGTTCTAGCACAGCATAGCATTAGATATATATATGACTTTTCTTTAGACAGCCTTACGATTTTTTTTTGTATAATAATTATCTTCCTAGGTGTTAAGACTCTCAAAATGAGACAAATTTACTGTAATTGGATAATTAATCTATTGTACAATAATAAAAAAATTACTGTACTATCCTTAGTTCCTACGTAAAAAGAAGTAGTTTGAATTATTTTGTTTGCATTACCTACGTCGGGTTTTCAACACGATCTTTTTTTTCAAAACCACTAAGGTCGTCCAATCGTCATAAAACGAAGAATGACGCAGACATGACGAATAAAATGTTTGGACTTCTCAAATTAGACATACAAAATTCACCTGAAAACACTGTGATGATTTTGATGACGAAACCAAGCAATCACGCATTAAACTACTTGCTGCAAAACCTGAGCAATAAAACGAATCACGGGAATCTTGCAGCATTAGATACAGCATTTTTATACCTCTGTTGACTCTTTGATCTTGACTTTTGCTCTGGACCCAGCTATAATAATAATAATAATGATTATCATCATTACATCGTCCTTGTGCTACTGACATGCAACCATTGAAGCCATACTAAACTTTCATTCTGTAATATCTGATTTCATTATCACTGCTGACTTAATTTGGCTGCGTGTATTTCGTGCAGGCTAAGTCTCGTGTATTACTTAATATTGTTGCGATGGGTAATACATTCCGAATTGAGGGATTGCAATCTTTGGAATATGAAAGACATGTGGAAAATAACAAAGTGTGCAATTCACACGCGGTAGAAGTGAAACGTTCAGAAAAGTAAAGTGGACAAGAGTGGGGAGACTACGAAACACTTTTTATATCAATGTGAAGGGTGATTTTTTCCATATTTTTCGAATACCAGTGCACCTTTTCCTTTACGGTTGGTCATCTTATTAGTATTTGTGTTTTCTTCTTCGGAGTCGCTAGATGTCGCTTTACTTGTGTTTCTCCTTCCTGTTCATTTTGGAGTGATTTGAAGATTAGATATTGATTTTACCAAAATAAAAACTCTTATTTTTTAATTTGGATTCGATCCTTGGTCCGCCGAATCTACGGCCGCTGAGGTTCGTCAGGCGCTTTATACCATGGCACTAAAGGAGGCCTGGGCGTGACTATGGATTTATCGTATTATATTGTAACCGAGTACCCGTGAATAAAAAAAATATGTTATTGCTATCTCATTCTCTCGCAGGCAAAATTCTATAGATGTTTGTGTTTGTCTCTTTTTAGTGTCGCTATTTTTCTTTTCATAGTTTCAAATCACAACAGTGCTAAAGAAGTTTTAATTTCAAAAATATCTTCTTCGTTGGAATGTTCATTTTGAAAAGGTTGAAAGAAATCTAAATTAGAGCGCACTTTTTTCGGATGCCAGTAAAAATACTTTGACATGTTTGAACAATTTTTTTTGTTTAATATAAGGTTTCTACATTATAAGAAACAAACGATTTTTATGGTTATAAGCGGAAAATGTGTGGATAATGATGGAGTTACTTAGACTTGAAAAAATCATTAATATACACTAACCTTAGTAAAAGACATAAATAATATTGGCCTTGAACTATAGGAAATACAAAAAGACGAAATAATCGAACTCGCGTCAGCAGATGTATCATTTTGCATATTGATGCTTTTTTTCTTTTCCTTTGTTTATCATTTATGTGAACAGGAAGTAATTGTTCAACTTGAAATAGAAATACCTTTTTATATCTTAGGTTAATAAGTCAATTTTAATATTCTATTGTAAGCTGCAGTAATTTCAACCGAGAAACACATTCAAAATTGTTTGAACATTGACATTGGACCTATTTGTTATTAGCTGAGTACCTTTTTGCTGACATGCCTTTTCATGGCCGACTTATTATAATCTATTTACAGATGATGTCGCCTAGGTCACTGCTCATAGAAGATGTGTTGTGTTTTAAATTGCTGCAGTTTTTATGTATATTTATTTAGTCTTTATTATGCATAACGAAGGAAATTGAGACGATGTTATTAGATAATGTCGATACGAGGAAGGTCTACATATCTTACAAAATTACTGTTGGTCATGTACCCAATGTTTTATCTATCATTTTTGTACTGTATTACTCCGATAGTAACCCCAGTCCCGTCAATGAGTTTGCAAAATGGGTGTTTTAGCTGGGTCATGACGAAATTGCACGCGGGTGAATTTCGTGTACCAATATTACATTGAAACGGAATTACGCTTGGATGAAATTATACATGGAGATAATTTGAACCTGTTTAAATTACGCCCACTGGTATTACACACGTCAAAAATTCAGTTTTTTTATAGATTTAAATTTTAGAGTGTTTAACTGTAAAGTGTGTGCTAAATAAACATAATATTTTAAAAAATCAAATGTTTCTTTATGTTAAGCTATATTAGGTTTTTCATCAATAATTTTACCTTCACAATAAGTTTAATTTTCTCGGTCACCAAATTAGGCACAGCCCGTACAATGGTCCCGAGGATTGTTACGTAGGTAAAGAAAAATATAAATCAATGCATATTATAAGTTCAAATATACATCACATTAAATAAAAACGTACAAAGTAAAATACGAAAGAAAGAAATAAGTAAGAAAATTCAGTTTTGATGAGCCATGCACTCAGTAAAAAAGGTTAGTCCTCTTTCAAATATTCGAACACCAACAGGAAATTGGGATAAACTTCTGGATCATCTAATGAAGGTGTTCAATAATTTGAACATTTTGGAGACGACGAACCAGAATTGACGTTGAGCGAATGTGGTTCTTGTTTTGAGGATAATGCATCCAATGTTCGGTAAGTAGTGCATGAAATGTTAGTGATGTAATCAATGGTGTAAAATTCTCCTTGTTGTAATAATTTTTTCGTCCATCTGTAATTCCTTCCGTGGAATTCTGGCAGTGTAATACCAGTTCGCGAAATTCATGCCTGTACCATTTCGTCATGTAACCAGTTTGGCTATATGATGGTTCTACAATATGGTAACCTACTCTCCAGGTATCGAAGATTTCTTCCTATAATGGCTAGAAATTGGCACCATAGATGAATCATTTAATGTATAACATTATTTATGTGGATAAGTGATTTGAGGCATTCGAGATGGGGACCTACAGAAGAATACTCAAAATAATCTGGATGGACAGAGTTACGAATGAAGATGTTATGGTTCTGATGAATAAACAAAAATAAGTTTAAAATAAAAAAATATAAAAATATAAAAATATAATAAAAAAAAAAAAAAAAAAAACAAAAATAAGTTATTAAAACAATAAAAATCCGTAAACTTCAATATCTAGGACATGTGATGAGACATCCAAAGAAGTATCTAATAATGCAGGTAAAGGTTGCCGGAAGACGGGGCCCTGGAAGAAGGAGATCCTCATGGCTGAAAAACCTGAGGCAATGGTTTGGCCTGTCTACTGTAGAACTGTTCCGGGCCGCGGTAAACAAAGTCTTCGTAGCCAACATGATAGCCGACGTCCAGGCCCGAACGGACAGGGCACGACAAGAAAAAGAAGTGGTATAACATAGTAGTAGAACACTCTCTTTAACATTGTCCTGATAAAAGTACACCATTCAGAGTTGAAACGTTGGGCGTTTCTTAAACTGATTTAGACGTAAATAGACACCTAAATAATAGAGGCTTCCCTAAGTTCCAATCTCCTATATCGTTCCCATTTCCATAATCTTCAGTCTCGCAATAATATATACCGAAAAAATTGGGGACATCCTAGATCTACTGGGTTCCGCGACTTCCGCAAAATATCCACCACAAAATATCCTCCAACAAAATATCCTACGGACAAAACATCCCCCAACAAAATATCTATCTAACCTAATCTTACAAAAAATGGGAAAAATACACAGACATCTTGTAAAGGTATAAAGACAAAAAAATATTGTTTATTTTTGTCCAATTTTAGTATTTTTGAACAATAATTTATTGTCTTTACAGGATGTCTGTATTATTTTTGTCCTATTTTTTTGTTAGGTTAGGTTAAGTTTTCGTAGATATTTTGATGTTGGATGTTTTGTCCGTAAGGAATTTTGGCGGAGGATATTTTGTCGAGGATATTTACGCGGGATGAAAACGCGCATTACCGATCTGAGCAATTTATTTTCAATATTAATTTTGGCAAGTTTTTCTGGTGCTACAATATTGTATTGCGTCATTCTACCAATAGTTACATTATCAGGGTAAATTCTTTGAGTCACTACCGCAGGTGGTAATAATACTAATAAATGTGTACAAAACCACTTTCCTATTTTTATATGACGCCACTTTGTAAACAAACAAACCACTTTACACCATTTCAGACACTAAAGCATACAAAGATGAAAAACTCACTCGCTTCACAATTATCCACGTATATTTTCGTACTCCGTCTGCAACCCGCGTAACTTTCCACATATTCGATAATAAATCATAATCTTGGCGAGTGCAAACATATCAAGTTGTAATTTACGAAATTTTTATACAACACTTAACTGCCGATGACTTGCATTAAAAGACTCAATCACAACATCACTTTGTATCAAATCTCATAAATTTTTGTACGTACAAGATTATTTTGAATATGTGAAGTTAGACTCATTGTAGCTGCAAGACAAGTTTTTGTACGCTTCATAGAAAGGAATTTGTAATATGGTTTTGACAAAAGTGAATAAAATTGTAACAATTATTATAAGCAATAATTATCAGCCTGAAACACTCATCCACATTGAAAAATCTTCCGAGAAAAGATACATGACGCCAACGGGACTTGAACCCGTGCCATTCTGATTGCCGGTCAGCTGCTCTCCCAATTGAGCTATGGCGGCTTATCTTATACCCGCCAAATGATTCAATATATGCTAGTGATTCATTCAACAATTACTGCTTATTATATTTTTTCCACCTGAAAACAACTTAATTTTTGCGAGAGAGACACTGTTAGTGTTAAATCTGTCGCTAGGTGGCGTCGAGACAAATTATGTCTTCATTTATTGGGGAAATACTTAAACTTATTTTCTTAAACATTAGTTCAACAATTAAAAATAATAGTTAATATTTGACAAGTTTAAGTATTTCCCCAATAAATGAAGACATAATTTGTCTCGACGCCACCTAGCGACGGATTTAAGACTAACAGTGTCTCTCTCGCAAAAATAAAGTTGGTTGTTTTCAGGTGGAAAAAATATAATAAGCAGTAATTGTTGAATGAAACACTAGTATCTATTGAATCATTTGGCGGGTATAAGATAAGCCGCCATAGCTCAATTGGGAGAGCAGCTGACCGGCAATCAGAAGTGCACGGGTTCAAGTCCCGTTGGCGTCATGTATCTTTTCTCGGAAGATTTTTCAATGTGGATGAGTGTTTCAGGCTGATAATTATTGCTTATAATAATTGTTACCCTTTGTGCTATGCATAAAAATCTTGTCTAAAACATTAGTTTAACAATTAAAAATAATAATGAATAAAATTGTACTTACGGAATTTATCATGGTGGAACTGTATCAACATCAACAATGTTGAAAGTTTTCTGCATTATTATTACCGCGTATTTGCTTCGGTGAATTCAACAATTTTGCAATAGAGTTGTCATTTATTAATGCATTTCAGAGTGTATGACAAATTAATCGAACGTTTTACCAAAAGCGATGCAATTATCAGCGTCAAAAATAAGCCCCAACGAGATGTTACACTACTCATATCTCAAAATTATCAAATCTGCTTCTTTGTATACATCCTAAATTTATTCAGCCAGTGGACGGTATCGGAAGTCACTTGGCTCAGCACAGATGTGCTATACGGAATTTGATGAAGGGAAATTCTCCCGGGATGTGTTCTGTTGTTTTAATACGTCTAAAATCTCACAATTCAAAATCATTTTTGTCACATTTGGCTACTGCGACCGTCCAAAGATCGTAGAAGATTATGTCAATCTTAGGTCATCGAGTTTGGCAGTCTTATCGTTTCTTAGTTCGTTTGCATCGGGTTTTACCGTCTTGGCTTGTGTGCTTTGCGAAATCGCAAAAGCCTTGACCGACTTGGGCGTTGCGATGTCTCAAGCGCAGAATACCAGAAGGAGTTAGCACTGGCGGCAGTGCCAACACAACCCCACTCGGAGAAGGTTCTCTTTACGCACTTCGACCAGAACCTGCTCTACTCGCTCGGGGGATTCTATAACCCACTCGTTAACCAACAATCAACTTGCGAAACGCAATATTCCACTCGGGGAATTCGGAATCTATTGATACCTAAATAATCAACTTAGGAAAGACCTGTGTAATCTACTCAGGAAAACTTGAAAGTGATAGTTGAAAACTAAAACCGAATTTTCAACAAATTATTTTATAATAACGATATGGACAGTTTGTGATTTTATTGTTGATATAAAATGAGTTTTTCAGTTACTTAAGTGAAGTTTAATTTATAATACATAGTTGCTTTTTTAAATCATAGTTATTAGTGATTTAGTGAAAAGTTTATAGTGAAGTGTTTAAGTTTATTTTATTTGATTACGATTTTTTAACCAGGCGATAAAAAGGTGAAGAAAAATAATATTTCTTTTATAATGCTTATAATATTATCTCTTTAATACATATGTGAATATTTTATTCCGAGTAGTAAAAAGTAGAGTGCAGAAAAAATGATTACTTTCGTATTTTCTTTATGAAAATCCGATTTCAAACTATTTTCGTACTTTTTTCGTTATTTGCTTTTGGGGTGTTATGCCGTGTTGCGCTACCTTCTTATGGGCACTGTAAAGCTGTCTGAAACGTTGGCAAAGGAAGGAGGTAGCGCAACATGGCGTAACACCCCAAAAACATATAAAGAAAATACGTTTGGCCGTGAAAAATTCATACGGTTTGGGTGTAGCCTTTATAGGAAAAGATTTTGTGAGTTTTTTGTGAAAAAAACGATTATTTGTCAGTTGCTCTTTTGTCTGTCAGAAAAGATAACTTTGTACTTTGCTTTTGTATTGATAAGTCAAATAATTATAACACTAACACCTGGACTTGCAAAAAAGTCAATAGATGTCACATATTAAAAATAAAATGGATAAAAATTTATCCATACACTATCTAGATAGCATTTAGTTTGGGTTTGAATCTCGTAATCGTGCATAAAGATAGCAGCCAATAAAATATGCGTTAAGAAAATGAAGTTAATGTTGGTAGTTCTTAGTCGAAGTATGATACAGTTAAAAATGACTGAATCGGATTAGCACAGTTGGTAAAGCCGCGGCCCGGAAAGCCGAGGGTCCTGGGTGCCAATATCTTTTTCTGATTTTTCTTTTTCCAGATTTTCGGTTGAGATTCGCTAATATTGTCTTCATTTAATTTTTAAAAATGTTATTCTAAATTGAAATTTGCCTGTAAGTGGTAAAAACTAGTCGATAAGTCTTTGAAAAAAAAATCCATCTCGTCAATAAATCAACATTGATAAATATTTTCTAAAAAATGTTTAATAATATTATTTATTTGTAATGGATAAGAAATGACCTCGGTTGTTAACATAGGTTGTTTGTCGTCTGAAGCTTACATGGTAGATACAACACGTGTAATAGTGTTGCAAAGGAAGGTCGTGTAATATTACAATAAAGAATTAGAATATACTTTGTTAGAATTTGCACTTTAAATACATTATGTTTCAGAACGAAGTTTGTGGTCATATGTTTTTTTAAGTACCTACTGTTAAAATTGAAATTGATTTTCTTTGAATAACACAAATTCCCTTAATAATTAAAAAAATTTCTGGTTACTATTTGAGTAATTCTTCTTCTTTCGTATGGGAATGAATGGAACGGGCATTAGTTGACCACGTGTTCGGTGGTCACAACGGCTATGGGAGCACCTTATCCTATTGATGGCAGTCCAGAGTTTGCGAGGCAATGAGAACCCAGGCTGTCTCTCAGTGGGGTCTTGAACGAGATGGGCGTTTTTGACGTTGGCTGATTGCCACTCAAGCTTCCACCTATCTTCTGGGGTGAGAGGTGTTCGAAGGAGTCTTTCTCCTTCCGTCCAGAAGGGTTTTCGAGACTTTAAGCGGCATGCCGGGTGAGAAACGACATCATCGTGCAAGGGTATTTCGCTTTTTTGCAGCGCCTTCTTGTATTCCCTCAGTGTTGCAATCTCTCGCCTGATATTTAGCGGGGTCATATTTGCAAGTACGGGGAGCCAAGGAAGAGGAGTCGATTCTAAGGTTCCGATGATGATTCGCATTGTGGCATTAAGCTGAACGTCGACCATGGAATTGTGGACGCTTCTGGCCCATACTGGAGCACATTATTCAGCTGCTGAGAAAACCAGGGCAATGGATGCCGTTCTGAGCGTGTTGGCGTCGCATCCTTAGCTAGTACCAGCTAGCTTATTGACTAAGTTTAGTCTTGTCCTGGTTTTTTTGCCCACTGTTTCCATGTGTTTCCGGTAATTCAGGCTCCTGTCCAAAGTTACTCCAAGATAGCGGGGATGGGGGTCATGGTAAATATTTTTTTCCATCAAACTGAACACAGAGTTTTGCGTTTGCCTGTGAATTACCGAGATGGAAAGCTGCCACAACTGTTTTCGACCCATTTGGCTTTAGTCGCCAATTGAGGAAAAATCCTTCCATAGCCTTGAGGTCAGAATTAAGGATCTCTTCTGCTGCATTGAGGGTTTTGGCTTGGACTGTGATGGCGAAGTCATCTGCGTAAGCAAATTTTCTGCCTTCAGTGTGAGGAAGATCTCGAGTAATAACTAATAATAATAACGTATCATTTTTATATCTCAGTTTTTTGATATTTCACTGTGCGTTTAGCTATAATAAATTTAATAATAATCCTACAGTTTTCTTTGCGAGTCCTTATAAAATAATGATCAATTAATATGAAACATAGAATATACAATATATTCAAAGCAATGCCAAGATAACAAATTTAACAATAACAGTGCTCTTTTGGCACAAGACAATAGATAATCATAGATAATAACGGTGCCATTAAATTGAGAATCATTAAAAGTAAAATATAATATAAAACAGGAGGCAGTTTACGTTTAGAAATTAAGAACATTTTATTTATTTATGTATTTATTTACGCCCTAGGAAAGTTAACATAATTAATTTGTTCAATGGGTATGGATAGTTTGAAATTAATGAACCGTAAAAATTTATGTTGAACTTTCTCAAATTTTTTTATGTACCTTATAGCATGGAGACCAAATAGTGGAATTGTATTCTAAATTACTTCTTACTAAAGCAGTGAAGAGAATTTTAAATGAATAAAGTTAATAATTTTGAGTTCACATTGAACATAAAAGTACATTAAGGAGAAAAACCGAAACCAAACAATAACCGGAAACATGAGAAACATGGCTTATTGGGGTGTATTGAAAAGTAGTAAAGATTCATGATGGTATGATTTTTTCAAGTTTGTTTTTAAAGCCCGTTTAAATTCAGTCAAGTTCTGGTTATTAGTAAGAGCTGAGGGAAGTTTATTCCAAATGAGTGGGCCAGTTGCACAAAAAGATCGATCGTAGTAAATAATTCGGGTTCCATCCTCGCTGGTTCAACCATCTCTAAGTCCTCCATCACTGCACAAGCTACATACTGCGCTTATAATGTTTTCAGTAGGGGTAATTCAAATATTTTCTGGTTTTTCTTATTTGGGAAATGGGTGTTGGTGCCGCCGCCCCGGAACCATTTATTGGTTAATCAACACCCCAGCCACAGGTCACCCTAAGCGTTCGCTAGATTTCGTGACGTAGAATGGATGCCCGGGTTTATGGGGTGACGTTTGTTCGGCTGATGCTTGAGGGAGATCTTTTGACACTTCCAGCCGGACTGTCTCGACCCATCGCCATCGACTTGCACTGTAGTGGGAGGGATGGATTCATACGTTTATACGACCCCCAGACCTTTCTACCTACCCCCAGACCTTTCTACCTACCCCTCACTACCTGAACTACCTCTCCTTCCTTTCCATTGAAAGATCTTCTACACAGCATCCCCAAAAGATGACATTCTTCAGGGCCTCCTGTGTGGAAATAATACTTTAAAAAAATCGTAAACTGGGAACTGATTATCCTATAAATGTAGCTACTCGAAAATTTGTCGTTATAAAATACAGCAGCATTCTAGTTTCATCCGATTTAGAAAACTCAACTAACGCGTAGCATCCTATATTCATTTTATACGACCTTCGAAGGCTTTCTGTTTTGTCAGCGACTATTGCAAAATCAAACACTTCTTGTATGTGTACATGATTTTCTATTACGAAGCAATTCAACAAAATACCTTACAATAACACAATTAGCAATAATTTCCGCATTCAAGGGAAAACGTAATATATGTACGGACGTAATAATTTCAATATATGCTGAACAACCAATACAAACAGAATGATATTAGTTGAAATACTTCTATTACATACAAACTTTCACTGTCGGCTTTAATATTGGGCGCTTTTATGTTTACCGTGACGATTCACGGTAACGGTATCTTGACTTCATAAAAAGGGCAATAAACATACGTTTCTTATCACAATATTGGTGCGGCTCTTTCAAAAGATGAGACACACAATTTACGTAGGTCTGTTCCCTCAAAAGGAAAAAATCATAATTTTCTAGCAACTCTCTCACATACCGCACCGTGACGTCTCCGTAGACCCCTAACAATACTACTTGCAGTGACGATAATTTTGAAAGTATGGAATATAGTTGCAAGGATAATATTAAAGTGTGAGTGAATTCCAAAAATTCAAGAACGTCAAATGTCTATGCGCTGATGGTTTTGCTTTTGTTCCTAAACATATAATGCTGCCGCTCTTTCGTATTCACTATATGACAACGGTCGAAAATAATACAAACGGTGAACGTATGTCTGCACCCCCCCAAAGGAAACATAAATCATTTTCATAAATCTCCCTCACTCGTATAAAGAAAATGAAATGCAATTCCCGTCGCAAATAATAGTACTTTGGAGGAAACGTATACATTGTGTGTATGTATTGTGTGTCAGTAGCATTATAGCAATAAGAAACTATGTTAAGTGCCTTTTTTGCTTTCACGGTACCGTTACCGTGAATGGTCACGGTAAATATAAAAGCGTCCATTGAGAAAAAAATTTAATCTATTAATTTTTCGAAAAATTTAATATGCTTGTTACATCCTGTATGTACAAGCAGTGCCGGTTGCCAAAGGTTTCCGGAAACACTTTATTAAAATATATTAAGGTCCGGTAGTAAACGCTCAAAAAGAAGAAGGAGATATGTGTAAATGCGAATGTTAGAGGGAGCGAGCCAATATTAAAAACGATAATATTTAAGCGAAAATTGTGAAAATGTTTAATAAAACACGACTCGTTTAAAATATATTAAAAAATTTGTTAGAAATGTCTTAAATAGTATTAAAAGAAACACTGTGATTTTTTTCAAACATATAACTTTAAAAATCACAGAAAAAAAACGTGTTTTAATAATTTTCGGAGCATATTTTGCATTTTTCTATTAAGGAAATTATATATAATAACCATTATCTTGAAAAATAACATATAATTATTTAGAAACTTAAGAACTTAAAGTGTTCAAAAAAAATGTAATAAAACGGCAGAAATTCGGATTGCTGCGGATAAAGTAAAATGCATTATAACATGTTCGAAAAAGACGATTTGAGAATGATTATGGAGTGACGTTCAATCTACTTTGTGTGCTTTTCGCAAAATCAGCGTATTGGTAAGATAAAAGATAAAATTTTAAGGGTAATTCCCATTTCCATTTTCACGTAATATTTGCAATAAAAAACAACTTAACGATGTATGCCTCAACGCAAACGTGTAATAATGAAATTGCGGTTGAATTATTTACGCTTGTCATAATAATTCATAATACTCGTAATCAGCGAGATTCTTAGTAAGTTAACCGATGCACTGCGGGAAACACGTCGATCGCATGCTGTCAGTGATGGGATGTAGCAACCGACTGCATCTAGGTCGCAACTGACTCTTGACGCATTGACACGTTGCTAGCAGAGCCAAAACTTCGCGACAATTAAGGCACCAGACCACTGTAATTTTTTTTCAATTATTTTTTTATTTCAGTTTCTGAAAGATGCATTTATTAAAAATGCTCTTACCAATTTTTTAAGGAAATACGTAAAATTGACGGAGATACAGCATTTTGTGTGAAACCATTTGAAACAGTTTGAATTATCCTTCAGCAAAACTTTGAAACTTTTTCTCGAAACAATGTTTTTCAACCTGGTTGACACCATATTAAAAAAATTATACATCCGATTTTCATGCACCAAGACTTAAACTGTTCGAAAATGCAGTCTCTATGGCACTACGTAAGGATTTTTTTGAAATTTGATATCAAAATTCCCATACGTGGTGCCATAAACCTATATGTCTAGTTTCAAAATATATTTTTATTTTTCTGATGAACTATATGGCTTAATCGCTGTTAACCGCTGAGCAGCAAATTCGTCGGAGTGTCCTGTTGAAAGCGGCGTACACCGCAAACTATACTTAAGATTCGTATGGAAAAATTTGTATATAGTCTTCCTTATACATGTATATATTGACTACGAGTATTAATAAAAAAAAATCCATTCGTCGTTTGCTTGAAAATAATTTCGAAAAATAAACCCTTCCACCGCCTCGCACCGTGGTCTGGTGCCTCGATAACACAAAGTAAGCTGTGGACGACGGTTTATTCACATTAATCTTTGAAAAAAAAATGCTTACGATTTACGATGTCATTATTTTGAAATTATAAGTTAGGACGATTCCTTACTTTTAGTCGATGTCAACTATCAAACGTGATTGCCAATTGTAGGCGTGCTAGCGAATGTCGAATAATCATCGACAATCTTCATTACAAAAAAATCTTGTAAATGTTGACAATTTCGAGGAACTTGTGCTATCATTAAATAGATCCCATCCTGGATCCCTCCGAAAAACGCATTTATTCCTGTCAGTCATTGTTTTGTTTTCCTCTAGTTCCTTACGTCTAAGGACGCTGTGTTTGGTTCCATATCGTCCAGCCAGCTCTTGGTTTTGCAATATATATCAACGTATGGCTCCAAAGATATTTCGCTCAAAATTACCTTTTTGACTATCCAATATACCCCATACGGGATGCCATAATACCACCAACATTGAGCAGTCCGAATCCTTGTGCGGAATATTTTAGTTTATGATAACCCCACAAACTAAAATATTAAATATGTTATGTTGGGTTGGATTAGGCTAGGTTTGGTTTGATTAGAAAAGGTTAAGTTATTCTCATACGATACATGATTTAGTTGATATAAGATAACATGGGTTGGGTTGGGCAAGATTTAGTTTAGTTAGGGAAGGTTGGGTTAAAAATTATTATGAGGAATGACGTAAAAAATAGACTTAGCAAGGTGGCATAGAACCTTGTTAATGACTTATGGAACGGTTGTATCATATTTCTTGGGTATTAGTATTACAGGAAGACCAACACAACAACCTTTGGGTATACTTTTCAATGCAAATTTTCAACATGAACCGCGACTATTATACCTGTCTATTACATTTTGTTTCAAAATCAGCCATGGAAAAATATATGAGCCAATACATGTAACATTATTATTATTGTCATTTATATAATGTTTCCGTGCTATAAAGTAAATGCAATCAAAGTAGTACAGCGTGCTACAATTTATCTGGATTAAGACAGAACAAAGTCAATTGTCCGTTTATTTCTCATTGTTCTGGTTATATGGAACAGTAATACTTTTTATATTTTATTGTAATATGTAACAACTCGGTACACATACACATAGAGGCACATGGACAATACAAACGCAAACTATGCCAATATTGATGGATGGTATGAAATTATAGGAAATATCATCAGTTTATGATACAAGGTCATCTTCTTAATCTAGAATAATGTTTAGGAACCTGAAAATTTCGCGTCACTTTTTGGTGAAATTCGCGTAACTGTGTTATTTTTCAGCAAAAGCAATGGTATTTTGCAATAATAACGATGTTATGTTCCCTTTTTGGTAATATTATGGTGTTATTACTATCTTATTTAAAAATATCAGAATATCGCGTGAAAAATATGCAAATTTGTGTTATTTACCCTAAAATTACTAATTTCGTCAAAGTGGCCTAATTCTCATAAAAATACGAAATTCTTGTTATAAATAAATTTTGATTCAATGTACATTGAGGGGAACTCTTAATAATTGTGGAGGAAACATGACCTAATGAATAAAATTAAATAAAATAATAAAAAAAATAATAAAATAAAAAAAATAAAATAAACTTAAATGACACGGAGATGGTTTGGATAACTCCCATTAGCAGTTATAGAAGCAGGCTATAGAACGAAGGTTCTATAGCCAACGGTTTACGTTATTTCCTTAATAGCTTTGCTTGGTCGTATTAACGTTCATCAGGTTATTCGGCGATGTCTTCTTGATCTAAAATAGCTTCCAAATAACTGGACCTTCTTTCCAATAACGTAGAAAATTGGTACCAAGAATGTTTCTTTGTTTCGTTAACCTCTTCACATTTTTTTGTTCTTCACATTATTTCGTACATACGCCAGTATTGTTGTTCTCCACTCTCAACAGCTACACGTGTCTTCTGAAGATGTAGTGTCCTGTTAATTGCTTCCTCAGTGAATTTTTATCCATATTTACCAGTTTTCTGGCTCGTTTTACGTCTTGAGTCTTGACTATCAAAAATCACATCTTATGGAGGGTATAAAAATAATAGCATTCTTATATAGGTAGGTACAATATATTAATTGATCTTCAAGACAACTTTTCAGGATTTTTAAAGTTTTCTTCAGTTCATAGCTATTCTACATTTATTCCACCATTAGCTACAGAATAATTAGTTAAATTCTAAAAAAACGTTTTCTTTGAAGGGGTCAGCAAGGGAAAAATTGATCCAAATATATAACTCTCCGCTCCTTAATATTTTCAAGAAACCTAGCGTACAATTCAGAAATGTATTTGAAAATTGTTAGAATATCAGCGTACAGTTTGGAATTATACATATTTAAAATTGTTAGAATGTCAGCGTACTAAAGGAGAATTCTCTAAGCATTTATTTATGGTATGATATTACAAAATTGATAAGAAACGCTCTAAAATGAAATCATGAATAATTGCCATTGCACTTTTGAGTAATTTTATTTGTACCTAATTGTAATTCGTCAAGTCATTCCATACCATACCTAACATCTTTAACACGTTCTTCTCGTAGAATCTAATAATTCCTTTATCTACGAGTACTTTACCCTACCCACAAATTATCTTTACTATTGGTGATGTGCTATGCCTGTCTCACTAGGAACTTCCATGTTGAAAGCAAGTGCAGTTGATAACATAAGCAGATTTATAACATAAATACAAATAACAACAAAATATTACACTTAAAATATAAGAAAATCAGCATCGTACCTTTTGAAATGCATACTTATAAATTGGTTTTGATAAAATCTTTGGTAGATATTAGAACTGTCTTGGCTAATGATTCAAGATTTGGTGTCTGATTTATGTTTTTAAAATAAGTTGTGTTCTGTCTAATAGCCAGTAGTGCATTGCATAGCTTTGTGGCAAAGTATCTTAGGGATAAGTATCGAAAGGGATAAGTAAGAGATTATGCCCTTTGGTTTGGACATTTTCAAAAGCAGTTCTATGATTGAAGAGGTATTCTAATATGTTTTTGGCATAATGTCCAAAATACAGATTTCTGTTGAACGTGGGATGATATTTCAAAAACCGCGCGGAAATTACCTTGATGAGTTCTAGTCAAATATCGATAAGAAAACAACGCATTTTTTTGCGATCGTTTTCTGTTTACCAAATAATATATCTTATTATTATTGTACGAGTATATTACATAATAATATCGTAAGGAGTTTTTCCAGGTTAGCTTAAAATACTTTCAAATAATCAATATGGATTTCAAAAAAACAAAAGTACATCAGATGCCATTGCTAGTGTGACAGACTTCATTGTAAAAAGCCTTGATAAAGGAAATAAATGTATCTCAATATTCTTAGACCTTTCTAAGGCATTTGATACAATATCACACATTAAACTAATTAAAAAACTAGAGAAAATCGGCATTACGGGCAAAGAGCTAAACTTCTTCAAAAGCTATCTTAATGGACGCCAGCAACAGGTTAAAATATAGAATACCCTCAGTAATCAGCGCTCAACTGACTACGGAATTCCACAAGGAAGCGTTTTGGGACCGACTCTGTTCTTACTATATATTAACAACTTTTGCAACCTTGAAATTCAGGGACACATTGTTAGCTTTGCAGACGATACTGTCTTATTATTCGAAGACAATAATTGGTCAGCTGTATTTAATAAAGCTGAAGAAAATATTAACTTCATGAAAAAATGGTTAGATATCAACACACTTACCCTTAACACGAAGAAAACAAAATATGTTACTTCAAGCATCAATACTACAGGCCAACCTAATGATGATTACTCCATAAAAATTCATAGCTGTACGAATTCCAATGAATGTAGTGAGTGCCCCAGTTTAGAGCGCACTTCACAGATGAAGTACCTCGGCCTCACCATTGACCCATACCTCAAATGGAACCTACACACCCAGATCATTGCAAATAAAATTAGAAAAACAATACACTTCTTCAGATCCATAAGGAACTTTCTTAACTTAGAACTCCTAAAAACGATTTATTTTGCAATCACCCAATCTATCATTGAGTGTGGTATCATTGCATGGGGAGGGGGCACTTCATCAGCTCTAGATCCTGTCGAAAAGGCGCAGAAAACAATTATGAAAATTATTCTCAAACTTCCTCTAACTGCAAACAGTGACCTTATATTCAAAATAATGAGAGTATTTGATGTTCGACAGATCTATGTAAAAACAATCCTCATGCATAACTTTAAAAACAAACATGTGCTTTACGAAAAAAAAATAAACTTAAGATTTATACGTAACTCCAACAAAGACATATTGCATGTTCCAGCTCTCTCTTCCACCTTTGGTCAACGTAGCTTTAGATACTTTGCCACAAAAATATTCAACATTCTCCCAGAAAACATCAAACTGAGTCAAACACAGAGAGAGTTTAAAAAATATGTTAAAATATGGATACATTCTAATGATCGAGCCTATACTGGTGCCCTCACCCAAACGCCCAGTCATTGACAGTTGTTATTGTAGTAATAACCTTGCAGTTTATGAATTGTGTAGGTATATGCAAATAATAATGTTAACTAAAATAAAGTTTTTGCTGTATGGAAACCTACTTTACACATTTATAAAAAAACCATAGATAAAATTGCGAGAAACAATTAACAAAAATTCTGCCTCAATACAGGTTCACTTAGTGAGGCAGGCTATGCACAACTAAAAATACTGTATAACTATACTACTCCTGTGTAACCTTTCTTACGTTACTTCCTATTTGTTAATTTTTCTGTACTGATTGATGTTATTTTTTTTGTAAACTACTTTGAGCATGTATTTTTTTAGTTATATTGTTGTTATTTCATTGAATAAAGATTATTATTATTATTATTATATATATATATTTTTTTTTTTTTTAAAAGCGGAGACGGTTTACCATTGGTTCCCGTGAGTACTTAGGCCATGGGCCCATTGTACTTTCTCCCATTTTACCTCAATCCTTTAACAATAACCCAGTCCCTTTAATAAAGTTCACCAGAGTTGTTATCGGATATGTGGCTAGGTCTTCTGGTTCTACAACATGTCTCCCCAGGTATCTGAGCCTAATTCCCACCAGGGCAGGACATTGGCACCATAAGTGAATTGGAGTCTCTTCATCCTCTTCACATTTTCTACATCTACTGGTGCTTTCCACTCCCAATAGCTGCATGTGTTTCCTGAGATGGCAGTGTCCCGTTAGTAGGCCTACCAGTTCCCTCGGCGAGTTTCTGTCCATATCGAGTAGTTTCCTGGTCCGTCTGGGGTCGGGTCCGTTTATGAGTACTTTGGATTGTCTCATTCCGGGTGCCCTCTCCCATTCCTTCCAGTGCTGGGATTTGACCCACCTCTCGATATGTAATTTGGTGTGGCAAGCTGCTACTCCTACGGCCGGCTCAGATCCCGCAAGTGGTGCTTTCGCCCCTTTCCTTGCTAGTTCGTCAGCCCGCTCGTTGCCCTCAATACCCTTATGTCCTGGTACCCATATCAGGGTTATTTTATTGATGGTAGCGAGTTCTGTAAGAACGGTTCTACATTCCATCACCAGTCTGGAGTCGCATCGGTTACTTTCCAGTGCCATAAGGGCTGCCTGGCTATCAGAACAAATAGTTATGTTCTTATTCCTGTACCCGATACGTATATTCTCCTGTGCGCAGGCCAAGATGGCTTTCATCTCAGCCTGAAACACAGTGCAGTGTATTCCTAGAGGTATACTTAGTTCCCTCTTGGAACCCTGTAAACATACCCCAGCCCCCGTTCCTTCCTCCATTTTGAACCCATCTGTGAACCAGATTAGTTCCTGTCTGGAGGTTGGACCTGGGACCATGTCCCACTCCTCCCGGGTGGGGTACATCACATCAAACTGCTGTCTGAAGAAGTATTCGGCTTGTTTGCCGTCCTGCTTCATTCCAGCTGTCGGACTAATTGCCCTCAGTCTTGTTCCGATCTCCGTATGACTGTTTATTATTATTATAGCTAACTAACTAAAAAAAAAAAATCCCATTTTGGAAAAAAAAAAATTAAAAATATATTTTCAGACAAATGTAAACTGATTTTATTATTTCTACACAAACGTGAATACACACCCTGTATGAAAAAAAAACAAGTCAAAGGAGTTTTCAGAGAAATAATGACATTGAAACTCTTTTGAAAACGTAAAATATTGTGATTTTTACCACTGACAGCTGCTACAAGTGACCCGCAAAGTCATAGAAAATTAATTTAAAATCATTCCGAGAAGCTATATTAATCAAATCAACTGTTACTTCTAGAAAGATGTTGGCGCATGTGATTCTGATCTACTCCTTCATACAGTGTCTTTATACATAAGGGTTAAAATCGCATTTAAAAAAATTAAAAAAAAAAAAAATTGTGCTCACCGGCGGGCGAGCCATTGATGAGAGGTTCAGATTTCAGCCGAACTAATAAAAATAATGACTAATCTCCGTAAGAGACACAGCTAATGAATCAGAATGAATCATCCAAAACCTAATCAAATACAGTTCCTTGTAACTTGTATTGAAAGTGCAATGACACGCGATAATGCATTATTCTTTACCTGGTAAATCATGGGTTCATTTCATTCAGATAATATTCTGACTAATAATTCCTGTGGTTTACTGTAAGTTGCTTTCACTTCAAATACCCGTGCATTGTTTTGGCAATCCGTTCCCTTGGAATGACATGATTCAATCTTCCAATTGCATGAAGTTGAGTTGTTAATGTTCAAAGTTCAAAAATTGACATTTAAATGAAAAAGTGAATAAGACGAATGTATTTCAATTAATTTTTCTTTATGTTTAAGCCTTAAATTCTATTTGTGTTCAACTCATATAGGTCTCATAAAAATCGTTGAATCTCCCTTACTATCATAGAGAGAAATATAATATAATAGGTGTTAGAATGAAAAAAATATCACACTCTATATTCAAATACAAAAACTAACCACAAAAGAAGTAAAATATACAGTTTTGTGAAACCAAAATTTCGAATCACAATTTGAAATAAATTTAGGAAACTTTGAAAATTTGTTATTAATTATTTATACAGGGAACGTCAAAAAAGTTTGGAAACGATGATATTTATAATTCATCACTAATAAAAATAATAAAATATGTATAGTCTGTCAAAAAAGAGTAAAAAATATAAAAACTTGAACTACTAAATTTGTAGACTGGCAACACCAATTTAACTGTCAAATATTTTTTTGAAGTGCAATGACACTGAATATATAGAACACATTTTAAAAAACATTTTTTCTTCATGACATAAAATTGATTAAAAGGTGATTTATAAAGCGATTTGCTTTAATTTAATTTAACATAAATTTGAATTTAACAATAGATAGAAAGAAAGAATCACTAATGGTAAGTTTAGTAACACTGCTTTTAGATCTGAATGAGTTAAATATATTCAGATCTAAAATTAGAGACATGATCTAAAGCCCAGGCAACACTAGGTACTTTATCTAGTATTAAATAAATGTGAGCAATTTCTAAACTGTGCTTTATATTTTATTACATTATAGTCATTCTTCATTATGTTAACACAAAATTGCAAAGGTATAATAATAATATACCTATACGCAATTCTAATTTTGAAATCAGCGGGTATCTTACTGCAATGAAAAAATATTTTTTCCACTATTATGCCTTTTTAATTTTTTGTAAAAATGTAGGTTACACAGCTTTACTTTAACACCATGAGTTATGTGTTTAGTATTGCCACTTGAACAACAGTGGCGCCCTCATATATTTTCTACTCTTATTTGACAAACTGTACGTGTGTTTTTTATTTAAAATTATATGTTTATTTCGATTTATAAAATTGAAAGGGTCTTTTATTACCTTTCAACAACAGTTTTTCATATTCGGATATATTCAGAAATTTTCCATTTATTTGGATTTTATTGTAAAGCGGAAATACTTTGACCCTCTGACATAATAAGGTCGAGGCCGGAGGGGTTAAAAACATTATTTGCAAAAAAACGATGTAAAAATAAGATACCATGAAACTTGTTGCTTTGAAAATCAGATACTTGTTTTTTACATGAATACCGCACAAGAGTCCCAACTGCTCCCGTCTGATGACAGTGGGACTATGGCATCCCCAATTGGGGTATGTTTTTTAGGCTGAAGGTAGTGGGGAGTGGAAGGAGATAGGGAAGAGGTAGGTGGGGAAGTACCTGGCTATTCAAACACGGCTAAAGCCATTTCAAGCAACGTTTCAATTCTGAACGGTGGTCTTACACCAGGGCGATACTGAGAGTATCTTCCACTCTGGAACGTGCCGCAAATATACTATATACTAGCTGATCCGGCGAACTTCGTACCGCCTCAGAATCAAAAACTGTTGTCAACTTATTAGCTGAATTGATCTAAATTGTTTCTCCCTGCGTATACCATACCTTGATCTAAATTGTTTCTCCCTGCGTATCCTTTCCCCTCTCGCGTTCCCTCTCCCTCTCCCCACTCCACTTCTCCCCTTCCCCCGTCCCGCCAACCCCCCTTCCTGAGTTCCTTTCCCCCCTCCCCCCTCCCCCGGTTCACAGTTCAATATTATACCCCTTACAATATTGCTGCAGTTCTTTCAAAATAGGAGAATTCGTTCCATACAAAATGTATGGGGAAAATAATTTTCTTCGGAGTGGAACACCCTTTACTTTTAGGGGTATGAAAAATAGATGTTGGTCGATTCTCAGACCTATCAGATAAGCACACAAAATTTCATCAAAATTGGTCCAGCCGTTTCGGAGGAGTATGGTAACAACACCGTGACACGAGAATTTTATATATTAGATTATTTTTAATTAATAAATTGTGAAATAACACAAATTACTCAAATAAAATTTATTTTCCTCGCCGGGATTCGATCCCGTGACCTTCGGAGTGCTAGTCAAGAGACTTACCGCTGGACTACGCCGTTAACTCAGTGCAACAGTGTATTATCTGATTATTTTTAAGAAATGAACTAAATGCCATGTTTTTTGTACAGGAAGCTTTGAACTGTTTGTACATTTAAATGTAATTAAATATATACATTCTTGTCTCCCTTCCATTTATTAATTATCAATTGTTATCTCTTTCAAATACTTTGTCTCTGTCTAAAGTATGTTCTTTTGCAGGGTTCCATGCCAACTCAATACCTCTTTGCAAACTCGTTAAAAGCTATGAAAAAAATTTATTGAAAAATAGCCCATATCCCAGTGGTTCTTAACCTGAGTTCAATCGAACCCCAGGGGTTCGGTGTGTAAGTCTCGCGGGTTCGGTGGAGGTCAAGACACACCCCCGACTCAAATGATTCGGTTCGATTTCCAATTAGGAAGGGTTCGGTGAATGCAAATATGAAACTGGTGGGAGTCAGTACCTCCAACAAGGTTAAGAACCACTGCCATAACCTAACGTAACCTTTATAACCAATTTTTTATCATTTTTAATGACTTTTCAATGGAGGTGTTGAGTTGATTTTTGCCGATAACCGATAATTCTGTCATATTATATTATGTCCTGAAGAATCTTGGTTGAAACGAAACCGGTCGATATATAAAATAATAAATTACATACGTGGTAAAATACAAAGCAACGAAAGTAATATTGTTTAATTTATTTACAATGGATAACCACAAAGTTATAGCTAAATCTAAAACAATAATTTTATGACCGTGAAGAGGAAAGAAAAACACATTTAAAAGTCTTAGTAACAAGTACAAAAGAAGCTTTCTGTATAAGATATCCCGGTATAATCTTCCATACAGATTAACACATTTGTTCATATTTTACCAATAAAATTCTTCAAGACTTATGTTATTTTTCGAGACGTTACTTTTAGTTGAGAAAACTATAAATTAAACGATTAGTGACAAATGCGTTTGACTTCAACAGGTTGGTTAGTTTCTTCTCTTATCTGTGGTTAGTTTCCTCTGCTAGCTATGTTCTCCTTCAAGCAATAACTTGCTCGAATAACTACGGTAATAGAAGTTCTTTAAAATATATTGTCAGATTATTCTAAACTTTTTAATTTGGGTATGCGTACCGCCGTCATATGGTAACCATCATTCATTGGATAACCAACACCTCTGCCATAGGTCACCTTAAGTGATTTTTTACGTTTTGCGACTTGAACAGGGGTGCCTGGATTCGTGGAGTGACGTTTATTCGGGTCTTGGCAACAGATGTTTCTACCCTCCAAATGCGTGGTAGACCAGTTCTGGAGAGACTGGTTGAGGAAGAGTTTTGACTTTTCCAACAGGACTCTCTCGGAACACCGCCTTGCACCGCAATGGGAGGGATTTGTTCATACGTACGTCACTCCTGGACACACCGACTGCCAGATTCCTATCCACCCCTCATACTTTTTTCCTTCCCAGAACTTCCTCTCCGTCCTATTCTAAAAATATCCTCCCCAAAGATTACATTATCCCAGAGAGTTTCAAGAAAAATATCTTCTTCCTTTTTCTGTTAGCAAAGGTTAGGGTTTTAGAGTTGCTGTTATCTCGTAGATTTTTATCAATTCTTTCAATTTGTTGCCTATTCTAACATTGTCCATCTTTTTGTTTGCAGGGAGGGCAGCTCGATGAACGGTGCGGCTGCAGGGGCGGCCATGGTGGTGGACGACCCGAAGATGGAGAACAACTTGGACTCGAAACTCAACCACACCAACAATAAACAACTTCAGACGCAACAGAGCTCGGTAAGACTTACATATCATCAATTGAAAACTATTTTCCATCGATTTTATATCGATATACCGAGAACGGTTTCACTCTTGACAGCCGAACCGTTATTGACAGGGAATAAATAAGAAATCGATGACAACACTGTCGGATCTGCCTACGAATTCAAATCCCGAAACGTCAAACGCCAATCAATTAATATGCGCTGGCAGTCCGCATGTCCTTTTTGACACTAAACGCGATTATTAATTAGTTAATGAGGTCTTTAGTCACATTTCGACCATTTTCGTTTCACAAAGATCGAACGGAATAAATTGTTTGTGTCTAGATCATTGATTTTCAAACTGGGGGGCGCGCCCCCCTGGGGGGGCGCGAAGACATGTACAGGGGGGCGCGGACGGTGGTTATCACTCCGGTCGCCCGCCCGCGCCCGCGCTACCGCACGCACCTCACTTCCCGCACTGCACGTGCCTAGCAAACACGTTTGTTAGATTAGTGAGTGATAGGTTATTACTTCTATTTTGCCATGAGCTCGACGAAAAAACGCAAATATAATAATGATTATATTTAATCCCTAGGCCGAGGGGGGGCGCGGGCAAATTCATTTTTAGCAGTAGGGGGGCGTGATACTTATAAGTTTGGGAACCCCTGGTCTAGATGCATAATTTGAGTCGTCATATGAATGAAATCGTACGATTAATTATCGAGATATCATAAAAAAATGTGGATCTTGGGGATCTTGTGGTCCCCTTTATGGGCTGGCTGGGTTAATGAACACTTATCTGATACTTTGGAGACCGCACTAAAATTTATCAACCGTCGTCGATCGGAATATCTATTGACAATCGTTGACCGTGCTCGCAAATATTGATAGCTTATCGTAGATGACGGATTTGGTAAATATCGTATTGCTTTATCTGCTCTGATGATGGACGTTCTAACGCCATCCTAAACGTTGGCTAAAGACGGAAGTACAAAACCGTATTATTCGTATTTTTACATTGTTTAAAAAACGGATTGTTGAAACTAACATGGTTTTTTTGTATACAGAGTTCGTTCTTAAAAATAAATTCTAATTTTTTGTATGTAATCCTGTTATAACGTGTAAAACCACATTTTTCCGTCATGATAAAATTAGCTGATTTATACGTTTCGAGTTCAACGTTTAATAAAATGTATTTACAACAATCAGTAATAAGAATAACATCAATAATGTATTCAAACCTTGTCGTCGAGCGAGGATTACTTAATATATCATAATACGATGAACATATTTATATCATTAAGAAAAAATATTTATAAATGTTAATATATAAAACACACTTAATATTACTGGAAAAGCTGCAATGGAATCTGGTTTATACTGGAAAATATATATCCTAGATCTTTCTATTATTTATCGTTGATAATATGTCTGCATATAATATGTACACATGTTTCTTAAAATCTATGACTAAAGTGGAGAATTATTTCCCAGATTTAGTTCCACATCATTGAGAGTAAGAAGATAAGATCCTGGTGGTATTTTCCAGCATGAAAATGATCTGTTTCTGGAACTTTTCCACTACCTTTTTTATACCTGGGTTTTCTAATTTTAATCCGTCAGGTCTCGACCAGTGGCGGCCGCTGCCCTAAGAATGTGGTGGTTCACTGACAATCCGTATCTATTTATGACAAAAAATTATTAATTACGAATTTTTAATAATTATTATTTTTAAACATACTGTTATTTCCTGTTAAATATTCAACACTGATTGCACACATTTTTGTAATAAAATTATTTATTAGTAATTTAGGTTATTGGTATTTAATACAATCAATACACAAACAAAAAAAAAACAATGACAATCATTACGTCACGGGCCAAACGCGCGCCACTAGTCTGCGCTAGAGGGTAGACGCAAAACTGATCTATGATCTTCACCGAAATTCGATTGTATTCGTGTCACCTCGGGTCACGGTTTATGGTCAATCGGTAAACTTCGGCAAGGGTCGGATTATGTTGGGCGGGTGGCACACGGATTCAAGCCAAATTCAGGTAGAAATAGCGAAATCATCGCGCTTTCGATGTTTTAAATATCCCATACAAAAGCATGATTTGGCGATACGAGGGCGCTCGAAAGCGTTCTCCCTGATAATATTCGTAGCATCATATTGGTAACTAATATTTTGAAATGATTAAATTAGAGGTTCTATAGATTTAAATTAGAGATTTTATAGTTTTCAGTAAGTAAATAAAGTAAATTTAGACATTATAATTTGCCAGTGCTGCACACGAACACACTGTGCGACCAGCCGCCCTTGGTCTGGACCATATTTCTGTCAGCAGGTCAGAATATTTCAAGCTTTGCATTAAAATGCTAATAAATGGAATATTTGTGAACGTATCCAAAAACTAAAAAAAAATTTTGAAAGGTAATGAAACTCACTTTCAAATTTTTTTTTATTAGAAATAACCATGTAATTTTTTAAATATTATTTTTTTAATTTTAAAATGGGCTCAACCAACGTGTGTATAATACTGTATTATAAACATTATCATCACTTTTTTGTCGATTCACGAGAAAATATGTTTTTTTTAAATTCACTAAGTTTCATAATTCTTATTTCAAATTGTGGTTGGAAACTTTGATTCCAGAAAGGTGCACATTTTAATTATTTTGTGGTAAACTTTTGGATTTAAATGTGTAGCGTGATGTTTTTTCTTTCCAAAACCGTTTAAATCATATTTCTCACTTTGATAGTAAGGGACACTGAGATATACATGTAGGTATAAGTTGCGAAAAGCAAACCAATTAGCCATCATTTTTGTGCAGATTGGAGTTCTCGTACCCAGTAAACCTATTATAGTGTAGTGACTGTAGTGTGTATGTGAATGTAAAGTGTTTTGCGCTAACTGCTAATTTTTTAGTTTGCTTTATGTAATGTTCTTCAGTCCCTGTAATTGGTGTTATGTACTTGAGTATGTTCGGGAACCATAAAAAAAGCATTACAAGACTACAAATCTTATTTATTTACGTTATCGTGTGGTTTACAATGAATATTTAACTGGACCTAACGTCCAATGGATGCTCTGTGTATTTCTGACCAGTTGTCGATCGGATATCATCGGCTATTTCCGTAACCGTTCGGTTATTAGACATGTTAAGACACCTCAAAACTTCATTCAACTACCTATACTAATGATATCTGATACTAATGAAGTTTCTTACCTATTCCTGTACACAACACTTTTTTTCCTGAATTCAGCCCTGTTTTCCGAAAAGAGTAAGAAGTATTGTTTTCTAACAGGTTTACTCTTCATTGAAGAAGATACAAAATAACGATTCAACGAAAATATGAAATAGAAGACACAGAATATTACAGGTACCGTTGGCAATTGGGACTTGAATCCAGGTCCTCTAGTTTCACCAGGACCAACGTCTCAACCGATTGTGCTATTGAAACTTGTTTTTTTTTCTCCTTAACATGTGCTTTCCCATGATGAATAAACTACCTGTCAAAACCAATAAACAAATTTGATACCTTTAAATAAAAGCAATTGTATTAACTAACTGACAAAAGTGCCAGATTATTTTTGTAATACTTATAGTATTACCAGAACTTTGTTAAATTTCTCAAATTTCTTGTTTCAATTGACTTCACTTGACCCAAACTTGATCGTTTCTGGTTTCTTGTCTTTTATTGTTGTTGTTGGTTTCGGTACCTACTTACAGTTTATAGTCCGATACTTGGACAATTATTATTTTAATTTTTATTGGAATAACTTTTTAATCACTTTTTAAGGTCGTACCCATTATGATGAGTATGTTATAAATCATTGAATGATCTGTACTGTTTCATGTTTCGTTTAAATTTATTAGAATTATCTTCTCCTTAAATGATATATCTTATTCCTACATATTGTTGTACACCGTTATTTAACGGTTGGTGTTATTTTTTGTTTTGTTTCTATGTAATATTTAATTTTAGCCCTGTCTGTTGTCCATTATAAATAAAATAAAATATTATAAAGATGTACACCGGAATGGAAGATTCTCTTAGTTTTAGAATCAAAACGCAGCCAATTACATTTTTTACAGAAAGACAAACCTTCCCGGGTTACGACTAACCTGACATTGCTTGAAAATATCCTATCACCACATGTGTCGTGATGGAGGACTTAGTCAGCCGAGGAATTGAATTCACGACGCTTCGGTGGTACCAAAACGCGATTTCATCTCAGCCACTGACCAGTCATTATTTTGGTGGCATTTAGTGGAAAGTTCTGGATAGCAAGTCTTTTTCATTTTCTCCCTTATTTTCTCAATATAATTCACCCTTACAAATTCGTAAAAGTTGTTGTGAATGCTCCCAATGTTCTATTTCATTGATTGTTGGCTAATTTTGTGTATGATATTCCCAGGTATGGACTCGGAGACAGCAGGCGGTGTGCGTGAGGCACGCCTTCAAGGCCTACGGATCAAAGAAGAACGCCAATCCTGTCCTCTGCAACCTGAACATGACAGTAGCCAAGGGAACTATGTAAGTCTAAACATATAAACTAATTCTCTCTCTCTCTGGTTTCAATCCTGAGATTGGTTTGCAGCAATGTCATCTATTCGTTTCTTCCACTCTTCCCTGTCTTGTGCGGCTCTTTTGAAGTCTGCATATGATGAGCAGCGCACGTCCACCAGCAGGTCCTCCAGGTACTTTCGGCGTGGGCGTCCCCTAGCGTTTGTCCCTTCGGTCATACCCTCCATTATGGCATGCAAGAGGCCTTCTTGTCTTATTACATAGCCGATCCATCTTGCGCGCCTTTCGGACAAGGTCCTGAGCAGGTGCCTTCCTCCTTCGATTCTTTGAAGAACCTCTTCATTTGTTATGTGGTCTCTCCAGGAAATTCCTAATAGTCTTCTATAGGACCACATCTCAAAAGCCTCTAGTCTCCGTTTATCTCTTTCGGATAGGCACCATGTTTCACAGCCGTACGTCAAGATACTCCATACATAGGTCTTGATGAGGAGTATTCTCAGTTTCAGGTCTATATTATTTGATTCTATTATTTTCGACCTTTTATTGAATGCAAGCCTAGCCTGGTGTATACGGCTGTTGACCTCGCTCTTAGACCGACCGTCCCATGTTATTTTACTCCCGAGGTAGACAAACTCCTTGGTGTTTTTTAGTGGAACTCCTGACATCTCTACTCTCATCTGATTACTAATTAATAGTATTCAATTTACTATGATTAACTTGAAGCTTATAAACATCATTGTAATATTTAATCATTGGAGAAGTTAATACCAAAAACTCTCAAAGAATACATAAAAGAAAAAATAAAAGGTAACCATTCAAGAGGGATATTAACGTCTTCTGCAATTATTAATTAATCTAAAATTAACATTTAAAATATGTAAATACGTGAAGGAACAGTATCAAATTAAACCCTTCAAATTTGTTTTAATGCATTCATTAAACGTCACGGTAATAGGCACATTGGCGATATCGTGTACATGGATATGGCTACACAGAGTGTTAAACATAAAGTGGTGTTTCAAAAGGTAGATATACTTATACCCACAGATTAATGTTTGAATATTATAGGTAGCTAGGTTCTTTATCGCTCGTCTGAATTTGTGATGAAGGCTTGATTTTCTGATATAATCCATGACTTATGGCATTTTAGGAAGTTACATTTAGAAATAATGTCTGTTCGATTCTAAGACCAAACACGTTACCCACGTAAAGATTACACCTTCTTCTTAAGTCGGTCCTCAATGCTGAGAATCATGACCTCTAGGTATACTCCAATTTCCATGATGGACAAGGCTCTTCTACCCCTCACGGAGAGCCAGGGACACTGACATACCGGATGCCAGTGATACTAAGACTCTCCAGCGCATTGTTGACCTTCCTCAGCTTTTTCTTCCAAACACTTTGCCAGTGACTGTGAGTTTTTCCAAGTTGGAGTTCTCATTTTGGCGAGCAACGTGTCCAAAGCATCTTAAAATTCTTTGTAAGCAGATAGTTGAGAGCTTATTGTGGATGCCTAGTTATTTTAGAATGGACACATTTCTGAGATTCTACGATTACCTACATTGTGTTACGATACACAAATACGCCCCTGCAAATTACTCGGCCCCTCCTCCCAAGTTGTAGCGCACGCCACTGCGCAAACTACAGTTTCGCTCCCCCTCCGCTAGCTTGCCGGCGCGCTACCGGCGGCGGAACCCAAGCCACCAGGTAGCCAGCCGCCAACCGCCACTCGCCCGCAGCTCCCGGTCTAGTAAGCACGTATAGTGTGAGGACCGTTCCGCGCCCATTCTAGAAGGTTCCGCGCGAGAACAATGGAACGTGTTTTGCTAAGTGATACACTAGGACACCAAGAATGGCCGAATTCTTTCCCGACACTGAAGATACAAGAGTCCAGACGCTCACTGTGAGTACCCTAGCCGTTATATTTCCCCATATTTGCGTGTGTTCGCTGTAAATTCACCGCGGAGATAAATAACCCCTTCCAGAGAGATTATAGGGACAGATTCCTCCATTTTAGACAGAACTGTTGTTGCTACCCTGTATTACTCTGTATGCATTATTGTGATATTGTGTATACGCAAGTGTTTTACCCAATATAACTGTTGTTTACCCTGGCTACTGTTTCACTGCCTTCCCCCAGCCCGTAGAAATTTGAGCTTTATTTCAGGAAAGACACACACACGCCTCACAGATCCTACCACCCTGGTGGTGAGGGCCTCTCCCGCTCTGCTGACTAAAACCTGAGCTAGTCTGTCGGCAGAATGTAGGGACCCCCAGGTAGGTCCGCTAACAATTGTTACAAAAAATTGCTTCATCAATTGTCGATGCAAGAGATGGTTTTTACTTTGAACATTTTTTGTTAATGCTAAACTATTGAACTCGATTTGTTAAGTCAGCAACAAAAAATATAATGAACCGTTTTACAGTTACAAAATGAACTAAGCATCGAACTTCGATCTCTGATACCAAAGTTGAGGTCTTTTTACAACCATGACAATCAATTTTCTGGTCGTGAAATGTCCTGTAATAGCCGCAACAAACCGAATAGCTGAATCTAATCAGGCAAATCGATATATTTTAATTGTTCTATTAAAAAAGTCATTGTTCACATTTAACATAAAATATTTTCTGCATTTCTTTGGTTTTTATATATTGGCTTCTAAAAACATGCGCAATTTTAAGTCTTTTTCTAAGATAATGTTTTTGTTTTTCAACGCCTTGATGAGCTTTTGCATGATTTTTACACTTTACATGATTAATTGCACAATTAAATAAAGTCTTAGATAACAATTTTTTTTAAGTTTAAATGAAATTTTTTTAATAAAGTTTTCGTACTTAGTTATCACATCGGATGGAGTTGTCTGGTTCCTGCTATATTTTTTTTTATTTAAAAAACTTAAAACAAGAAAAAAATAGACCTTGAAGAATATTTGATTGACGTTGAAGAAGTTTAAATCAATTGTTAGATGTATATATGTGTATCTACGTACTTACTAGTTTTTTTAAAAAGTGGTTAGGTGTATCTCTACGTACTCATTGTTGCGTTTACATTAAATTTTAACCAGATTTTGTTTTTATATCGTATTTCCTGAATAAATAGGTACATAATAGACATATATTGGTATTTTTAATAGTAAATATCAGAGGGTAACCCCGCCTACTAATTTACAAGATTTGTCAAGTCAAACAAAATCCATTTCCATAGATAAACATAAACAGGAAGTTCCTACCCGGTTTTCCATGAGTTCAAACCAAAGTAATTTGTCAATCTGATTTCTTCTTCATCTTTTAGTCGTAGTGCAATATGAATAGATTGACCCTTGTAATTTATAACAAAAACTCCTTGAATCTTAAAAAAAGCCTCTTAGAAACTGGGCGTACCTACTGTGCAGGGCCCGCAGATACTTTAATAGTACCTACACTACCTAATGGCGCGTTCAGACGTTTCAATTTTTGTTGATCCACTTTTATTTAACGTAAAAAGTTGAACGAGATTATGTTCACACGTTTCAATTTAAGTAGAACCGAATTTAACATTCAAGATGGCGTCAACTGAAATTGTCAGTGCGTGCGTCTCTCTAACTTCTGATGTTTTGCGAGATGAGCTCGAGATTATGAAAAAGCATAAAAAACGTCGTATTTGGGCGAGAAAATGGATCATGAATTAGGCGCATCCAACAAAATTTTGAAAGAGATGGAACTAGAAGACTCCGAAGGATATGGATGACAGAAAAACAATTTGATGAGCTGCTTTCCAAAATTGGCGATAAAATTTTTCAGAGATGTTTAAATTAATAATAATTACTACTAACTACAATAACCGGAGAAGCAAGGAAATAATCCATATTTCGTTAAAATTAGCTTTACCGTAACCTAAAAACAACAACGCCAAACGTCATACTTTGACATAGGTAGTTATTGTTATTAGACTTGTACAAAGTTTTTTTCTTTTAATTTATGCGTATTAATGGTGACGCATGCTCTGAATATTTACCGTTATTTTTTTGTCATTATCATAATATATTGGGTAGGTAGTGTAAATGAAACACATATTATTTATTGCAGTATCACGGGCATTTCTATTTGTGTACACTTCTTGCTTTTGATCCCAAAGACAGGGATGCATAAATCTGAACATCAAATCATCCGACCATTTCAAATATTTTTTTGTTGAAACGGATTCCATGACGGTAGAACTAGGAATGTCTAACGAATATGGACATAAATGTTTGACGTCTAGTTGTGCACGCGAGTAACTATGGTAACCAAGATGGCGCGATCATACTTGAACGTCAAAAGTAGACGGGCTATCAACTTTAGCTAGTCAACAAAAAACTTGTTCAACTTTGTTGAAAGAAGGTTCACACCTGTCAATATGCTTTCAAGTGTCGAGTTGATCAACTAAAGTTGAACCGTGTGAACCGGCTATAAGGCCCTCCGTTCATGGAGAAACTTTTAATCTACGTAAATGTGACGAAACCACAAGTACCCTGCTGATATACTACGTTTTAATGCTAGTCCCCGTACACGGCGCTATCCGAAATATACTGAACTTGATCATTTTGCACGTGCAGCCGTGGAGTTAACACGCTGTCAAGCGATGTCATATGACTTTTTTTCCAACATCAATCCATGCCTTCTCCACTAAATCCTTTCTTACGTATTCTGGTAAAGTATAGTTATATAAACATGCATTTTTTCCATTTCCAGAACAAATCTAACATTACTTTCATGTTCCGACGCCATTCTGTCAAACGTCAAACGAATAAGTATCCGACAGAAATAATGCGACGCGTCGCGTGCGATCAGCACTGTCGGTATCGTGATACTGATTGGAAACCGACAGCCACCGCGTAGCGCCGTGAACGGGCACCAGCAAAATCTTACGGGGGGTACTTACGATCGGCGCGTATGATACGCGCACGAGGATCGAGTATCTTTTAAGTATCTCCGTGAACGGAGGCACTTACCCTGTACAAATCGCAAGTGTGCCCCACGGTAGAATTTGGCAATCTTGTTTGGTCTGGAGCCCCAAAATACCTGAAAAAGACCTCGAGTCTGTGCAGAGACGAGCGGTCCATTTGACAGATTCCCCTATCTTAAAAAGCAGATTGCTATCTTTAGAGCTCAGGCGTCAGGAAGGTATGATGTCCTTGTCCTACAGGTATAATAATGGAAGATGATCTGAGGAACTAGCGTCATTGATTCATTCGGCACCGGTGCATAGTCGGGAAACACGCAAACGCGCGCCCATCATTTTATGTTTGCAGTTGACGCGGTTTGGTTCAACAACGGAATGATTTTCCGGCCTCTGTGTTTAATCCCCCCCTACAACATGCCATGTTACCATATAGTATAATTATGGTCATTCATTTTTACCTTTTGTTTTTGGTGTCGGTGATGAACTTTACGGTGACCGAACAATCAGAATGAAAGCAACTCAACACCTTCTTTGAAAAGTTATTAAAAGTGAAAAACAAGTAATTTAAAAAAATTCAATATATTTTTTTCGTAGCTTTTATTGACCTTAATGACATGATTTACTTACTTTTAAATCATTTTTATATCATCTAAATTTAAATCATTTTCAGTTATTTCTAGCAAAAGTCCCCGGCGACGCCCGGGCTTTACACAGCGTTTTCGAAATCAAATGTAGACAGTTCGAAATCAAAAGTTTCATCCACCTCGGCATAAAACTGTAAATTTACATACAAATCAAATCCGCACCGCCCGCTTGCCAGCCCGCTCGTCCACCGCATTCAGATATTCCCCTTTGTATATTATATATAACTATAAAATGTCTTATTCGTCTCTTCAGCACATTGTTATTTTGAGAGATTTGGGAATCACATTTGATGCGCACCTAACATTTCACGTCCACATAGAGACGATATGCAGCAAAGCTCTAAGAATGCTAGGATTTGTGCTAAGCAACTCCAGACACTTTTGCAGCTCAGCCGCGATTCGTTTGCTATACTATAGCTTAGTACGTAGCATTTTGGAAAGTGGTTCAGTAATATGGGGACCAGTGGATTTAACATACTCTCAAATGATTGAGAAAGTGCAAAAGAAGTTTCTGAGATATTTATATCTTAGAGGCTTCGGACATTATCCCTGGTTATATCCATCAGCCTTTTTGTCCGGCATGCTGGGTATTAATAGCCTCGCCGAAAGAAGGAAAACTGCTTTGCTGACAACAGCATATAAACTTTTAAACGGTAACATCTGTATTCCCGATATATTACAAAAAATTGAGTTTTATGTCCCCGACAACTTCACAAGAGCGCGCAGACACAAAACTTTTGTTGTTCCGCGATGCAGAACTAACTTACCATTAGTAATGCCGCTCGGAAAAATGATTATTTTACTAAATTTCCTACCCCCTGATATAGATATTTTTAAACTAAATATTCATCAATTCAAAAACACTATTATTACTTAATAAAATAAAATGTATGTTTATTATTGGTTATGTATAACTGTAAATGTGCATTAAAATAAAATAAGTAAAATAAAATTAAAAATAAAATAAATATTTCAACCAATTTACACAAAACCTTCGCATATTATATACCTAAATCGTCCACATGAATCACTCTATATATTGGTGAAAACCGCATGAAAATCCGTTTAGTAGTTGTTAACTTTATCGCGAACTGACAGACAGACGTCGCGGAGGACTTTAATTTATATGTAGAGAAGTAAATCAGTTTCATTATTTAATTACAGTTACTAAATAAGTTTCATAATTTTTAATAAATTATTTTAGGACAAAGATTGATGGTTCAAGGTGTTTGACTGGAATTAACTTTACAACGCAATACAATATGTAAATATCGATACACCCATACATTTTTTTCGATAAAACATTTAGTTTTTTCTCTTATTGCATAAGTCAAAACGAAAATTCCACTTTTTTTATTTGCAAGAAGCTACTTAAATACCTACCTACTTAATCATAAACCATAAATATTTTACGAAACATTTATATTATTTCAAATAGGGAATTAAACGATTTGTCCAAATAAATGTCACCATCTCAATGACAATTCTTTTTTCAAACTTTTTCAGGCGGTTGGTACCATAGTGTTGATTTTCCGATTTGACAGCTCGTAGTAAGAACCACGATCATGCGAACTCTGGCGGGAAAAAAGATAGTATCCAATACAGCCCCATCTTAAGAGGAATATAAAAACTAGAAATATTTTGAATCTCTTGTCTGCAAAATTTTAAAATCGAGCGTCTTATTTGCAAGAGGCAAGTAATCAAAAAAGTGGTTTTTATTTATTTTGTGCATAATTTTATAAGAACGAAAAAAGTTAGAACATGGAAAACCTCAAAAATAGTCTTAGCCATAAATGGGTATTTTTAAAAATTGTTTCTCCTATTACTTCATAGTTAAGTCATGAAAAAAAATTTTTTTTAGTGGTTTACGCTTATATTTTTTGTTACGTAAATAATAATTTTATTGTAATTCCAATACATAGAAAAGCTTCGATTTATCCGTAGCATATTTTTTGATGTTCATACTGTAAGCCGACTCGTTGTAAAGATTAATCAAAATAGTATCTAAATAGGATTTCACGTATAACTTTAATAAACAAATTTACAAACAGATGACACGCCAAAATTGGACTTCGCTTGGTTCAGTCATTTAACTTACATGAGGAAGTTCGTATCACATACTAATTGCAAGTAAAAAACTAATATTTTAAATATAAAACCTTCAAATCGATTTACACACGTTGAAATAAGTGTTAAGCGATTATCTACATAAATATTTTTTTGTAAATTCACAAGTGTTAAAAGTAAATATGTAGTTTTGTATTTCCGGTTACAAAAATAAATAATACAGGTTATTCGTCAGTTGTTCTAGAAAATTGTACGTAATTCTGTCAAGTGGTATTTTTTTGCATTATACAAGGAGGCTCTGAGGAAAATAATTCCCCTCAGGGTCTACGTCATCTTTGGTGATGCAGTGTGGGAGGGTCTTTTTAGGAAAGGAAGGAAAGAAAGCTCTGAGAAGGAAAATAAAGTATTAGGCGTGGGTAGTATCTGTGGGTCAGTGTTTCCAGGAGTGACGGACTTATGAATCCACCCCTTCCACTGCGGTGCAAGGCAATGTTCCAAGAGATTATGGCTGCAGAAGACAAAGGGACTCCCTAACGATTCTCTTCAGATCCGGCCTGCCATGCAGATGGTGGACACGCGCATCCGCCGACAAGACTCTGACAAACCTCACCCCATGAACTTTTTTTATGTGTAAACTCCGTTAGAGTTCCGCTTCCCGGAGCCAGTGGAATTATAGAAAACTTAATTAATGGGAGTATTGTTAGAGTTGTAAAAAATGGGATGGGTAAGAATAAAAAAGCAGAGAAAATTTAAACTTCGTTGGTTTTGAAATCTTTACCTTTATACACAGAACTTTACCTCTCTTCAATAGGGGTCAAAAATCAATTAAGGTCAGTTAGGTAATTTAATTGTTGTTATAATCTATCTATCTATATATATAAAAATGTTTGTATGTCCGCTAAGCGTTGCTAAACCATTCATCCGATTGCGATGAAACTTTGGGGATTTGAAGTGTGCGTGCCCGCGATGCTCCTATATATATAATGGTGAGTTCTGGCATTATGATATTTGTATAAAAAAAAATTAATAGGTGAATAGGGGAGGTGGGAGGGAAACTCGGGAGGAGGGTCCGCGGGACGGGGGAAGCGGGAGAAGGAAGTGAGGAGAGGGAAGGTGGAATGGGAACGCGAGAGGGGAAGGAGCCGCGGGAGAGGAAGGGGAGGCGGAAGGGAACGGGACGAATGGGAAAGGACACGCAGAGAGAAACAATTTCTTATTTGAGTGACATAGAAACGCATGCCGGGAACTCGTTAGTAAGAAAATAAAATGACACTCTTTATTTACATGATAAATTTTTGCTCTTTATTTGGCCAACGTTTCGTACAGCGTTACAGTGTCCATCATCTGGGCACTGGGGCAGGTACGTATATTATATGGTGAAGTGTGTTTTTATGTACCGTGTAGCTAGTGTTAACAATCTTTGCGTGTTTTACTGCGTTTTGTTTTGGTGTAGCCGTCTAATGCCGGATACCACGAATCAGTGGCGTAACTATACTATCTGAGGCCCGTGGAAAATTCATGGGTTGGGGGCCCCCCCTCAGTAAAAATCGTCAAGTTGTAATTAAATTTTAATATATCGCTTAAAAGTTACCCAACGGTTTACTAATATTGTGTGCATTTTGTTAAATATCTAATAAATTTTGCATAGGTATTACATATTTACAATGAAATTACAGTTTAATCTTTACAAGATATTTATTAATAAAATTCTTTTCTCCGAGCTTTCTGTTCCGCAAAAGTATCAATAACGTTATCAAACATCACACATCTGCCCTGATGATGGACACTGTAATACTGTCCGAAAAGTTGGCTAAAGGAGGAGGTAGCGTAACACAGCATAACACCCCAAAAACAAACAACAAAAATACTTTTGCCCGTGAAAATCTAAAATCATATGTAACGTTATCAAAGTTTAAAGATCGTGCCAAATAATTTTCAATAGATAGAATAGCCAAGTTACGTAGCCTATCTTGTCCCATTGCTTTTCTTAAATAGGTTTTTATTAATTTTAGCTTCGAAAATGAACTTTAAGCACTAGCTGTAGTCACAGGAATTGTAACAAAAGCTGCACGACATAAAATGATCTTTTATTATCAAATAAAATATAAAACAAAGTCGGGTTAGTTACACTATTTATAACTCGAGATCGGCTCAACCGATTTTGATGATCTTTGATTTGTTGGATTTGTCTCCGCTCCGGATAACATAATAACTAATAAAACATCGCAAAATTTCACGAAAAAGAAAGTTATGAAGAAAATTAAATTTTTCATGCATTTTATATGGAACGAATTCTCATATTTTGAAAGAACTGCAGCATTATTGTGATAGGTATTTTCCAAAAATTCGAAAACGTCAAATGTCAATTCTTACACACTAAATTTCAATAATCGAAAACGAGACAAACGGTGAACGTATGTCTCTGCACCCCTCCAGAGGAAATATAAATATCCTTCTAACTGCGGTGCAAGGCCATTGCCTTGACCAGAATTGACCTTTTACCTTGACCTTTCCAGCCGGACTCTTTCGACCCATTGGTCAAGAGAATCCGGCTGGAAAGGTCAAAAGGTCAAAAGGGAGCTCCCAGTCTCTCTCGATCCGGCCCGCCACGCAGTAGGTGGGCAGACGCATCCGCCGCCAAGACCCGCACAAAAATCACCCCATGAATCCGAAACCCAGGCACCCCTCCTAAATCACCAAACATAGAAAACCACTTGGGGTGACCTATGGCTGAGGTGTTGGTTATCCAATAAATGGTTCCCGGGGCGGCGGCCCCCGTACCCGCTTCCTTTCAAAAATTCCCGTAAGTGTGGAAAAGTAAGAAAATCACAAAAAATATAAATCCGTACACAACGCCATCTCTGATACTAACAAAAACAAAACACGGACAGTTGGGCATTGATAATTGCTTAATTGTGTAATTTTTAACTTAATAAAAAAACTTTAATTAATTCAACAGTTATTGATTCTAAGGCGGTACGAAGTTCGTCGGGTCAGCTAGTTATCAAATAAAACAGCAAGTTCCCTAATACACGAAACCTTTTCTATTTCCCTGGCAAATGATTGAGATATGTATTTTTTACATATTTCAACAAATTCTATGGGTTTCTTTATCCATCGTTTACAATACGCCTTCTGAAGTATTAGGGAATAGGATAGCCACGTTCAAGTTCACGCCAGACTTGAAAAAAATATAGTAATGTTTTTTATAGGAAAGATCTATCTAAAAATGTTAGGTTATTTCTGATCTAGCGGCCCCGACCTCCGCGGGGCCCGTGGCATTTTGCCAGCCCTGCCACCCTATAGTTACGCCATTGCCACGAACTATTAAGGGAAGCCCCGTCGCTAGCTGTCTCTGTTGGGTTTTTAAGGATTTCAATGATTAATATTTCAATTTTCAATTTTTGTGATTAGGCGAGCTTGGTGCGTTTAGGGAAAGTAAAAACTTTTAAAAGAAAGCATCAAAACTGTCTTCGGAACAAAGACTAAATTCCAAGACCTTCATGGGCCTGCAAAAATCAAGTTTCCTCTTGAGACAGATTTACTTAATTAACTCGGAATGTGACAAGGGGTGTAAGCCAGACAGAACGGAACATCTCCATAAGGATCTCAGAGTACACTTTATATCCTGATGCAGGAACCATTAGACGCTTTTATAATTACCGTGACGATTCACGGTTATGGTACCGTGACGTCAAAAAAGGCAAAAAACTTACGTTCCTCATCGCTATAATGCTGCAGCTCTTTCTTACACATTAAATAATGGTGAGACAAAAGATGAGGCTCACAAAATACGTGTGTCTGTTACTTTCAAAGCACCTACTACTTTTTCCTTTGGAGGACACAGAATATATTTTTTGCGGCTCGGCCACGGCGACAGGAATTGCGTTTCATTTTCTTTATATGTGTGAGGGAGATGTATGATAATGATTGCATGTTTCCTTTGGGGGGGTGCAGAAATACGTTCACCGTTTGTCTTATTTTCGACTGTTGTTATTTAACGTGTAAGAAAGAGCTGCAGAATTATATGTGTAAGAATAAAAGCAAAACCATCAGCGCATTGATATTTGACGTTTTTGAATTTTTGGATTTCAATCACACTTCAATATTATCCTTGTAACTATATTCCATACTTTCAAAATTATCGTCACGGCAAGTAGTGTTGTAGGGTCTTCGCAGACGTCACGGTGCGGTGTGTGAGAGAGATGCAAGAAAATGATGACTTTTTTCCTTTGGAGGAAACAGACCTACGTACATTGTGTGTCTCATATTTTGAAAGAGCTGCATCATTATTGTGATAAGATACGTTATGTGCATTGTCCTTTTTATGCCGTCACGGTACCGTTAATGTGAATCATCACGGTAATTATAATGCGTCCATTGGTTGCGAAATAATTTATTTGGTCGTTGAAAATAATGGTTAAAACTGAGTTATTGGTTATTCTTTAAAAGATTAAAAATATAACCTTTCACCACAATTTAGTGGTTCAATTAATCATTTAGAAAGGTGGTACAGGCAGCGAACTCAAGTTCAAAACACTCATATATATACAAAAGACAGAATGAAGCCACCACATGAAAGACATCGACGTCCAAAATACAATGCCATTTAACCATTCAACCAAGCCAAGCGGACTTTGGAATTTTTAAGTTTAAAGTTTATGACAAATGGCAGACAAAAATAATAATGCTGACGTGCTGAAATAATGCAAATATTTCTATCAGGGATGTGCTAATTAAATTAAAATTTTAAGAATTTGTCATTTTTATCTAGTAAATTATCGAAATATCAAGTTATCAAATATTTATTCGTTGAAGAAGTTTTTATATTTCATTTTTAGATCCACTCGAAGTTTTTTCTACATCGTAAGGATTTAGATATAATATGTCCACAATTAGCTTTAGTGAAAGGGGTCATACATTAATTACGTGAGCTCAAAAGGGGGGGGGGGGTCGAACAAAATCTCACGTTACTTGAAAATAATATACGAAGTGGCCCAAATTTATCTCACCAAGGGGGGGAAGGAGTCTAGTTTTGAAGAAAAACTGCTCACGTAATCAAGAGTCGGTTCTCCCAAATCAGAATTTGCGATTAGGTTCTTTGTACGATTTATACTTTGAAATCTTCCCTGCAGAGGTTCCATCGTCCCATTATAAATTCCCGTAAATCCCATAAATAACGTCCCATAAATTAATGTTTTGCATTAGCGCCATCTGTTAACATGACTGCAAACTAACAAGATTTTTTTTAAATATTGTTAGCAAAAGTCAGTAGTGCCCATTTACAAAAAGGGCGTGTAAAATATGGCAGCATTTAGTTCGCTTTATGCTTCGCATTTTGCGCTTTTTTTGTCTATAGTCTTGAGGGCGTTTAATTTTTCAGTCACTGGGCGTTCTGCTAATATTAAATAAAGTAAGTTAAATGAAAAAATTGAATTTGGCGCTTTTCCTCAATCCTTCATTTACGATCTGCTGCAATAGTAACCTTTTGCGTAAACAGGTTAAACGCCTATTCGCATTCATGAAAGACAGAAAAATGCCAAAAGATGGCGCCACTTACGTTAATGAGGCGTAAGTAATATTGGATTTGTACTTTTGTGAATCTCTCTGTGTATAGATGGATGGGATGATAATATGATTATTATTGTAAGTAGCAGTTGTTTATTAAACTACCGCGTTGTGATTTCTACCACGCGTTTATATAATATATATGACGTCATTGCCTGTCGTGATTACTTTATCTCGGTGACTAGCTGCCACTGAGATTGTTTTTCCGAGGAACCGGCTATTTTTGGATCCAGTTCCTAACAGATTTATAAAATGGTCAACACTTAAAGTGGGCGAAGCCGAACCAAAAACCTCCCACAGGGCCTAGTTATTACTAACTGCTATTACTGCTGAATTTCCGTGATAACTGCATAAAACCCATCTTCAAACACTTTCGAAATCTTCAGTATCCAATATTTAAATGTAAAATAAACTACTTCTAGTTTTGGACGCCCTTGACCAGACACTGCAGAAGTCAGTCGTCTAGAAAAACGTGATAAAGTCAATGGTGCTTCACTACATTTTGGAGTCGTGCCAACCGACTTGATGTTTTCAAGAACCGTTTGAATATATTAAAAGTTTGAGGTTGTATTCATATTTCATAGGTTACACGCATCAACTGGAGCCCAAGTTCATCTTAGCCTCCATTTCCCGTAAATAATTTATTTTCCCCTCATGTTTTGCCTACGTCATAGGTGATTTATGTGGAAGCTAGGTCTACAAGTGATTAAAAATGCAATACCTTAACGGTATCAATGCCTTAAAAAATACCTTGGAAACTGTTAATAATGTACATATTAACTAATAGTGGTCCAAGCATGAATAGAATTTCAACAACAGTCCAGAACTTCTGAATATTCTGGAATCTTGTGTAATGATCGGGAATAGTCTGAAACGTTCGTGAACAACCCGGAACATCCCAGATCATTGTGGATCATTCCAGAACACTCTCGAATGTTTCGGAATGTTCTGGAATATTGTGGACTATTCGAAAGCTTCTTTTGAATGGGTGGGGCTATCCATTGCACGTCAATTCAATCTCATATCAACTCCGTGAGCAAAGACGGGTACCCCATGTATTAAGTTAATTAAATGATATAGAACCCATTGATTTATTGAGATATGTTATTACAACCATTTGTAACTATAGTCCGTGTAGTTGAACACATCTATTACATCTGAGAAAGCATTGCCAACTGCATGCAATCTGGGTACAAGCGAGTATCTAAATGACTATGATATTGTTGTTGCAATTAAAATTAATTTTTGATTGAGTTGCCTTGTTGGTATGTGGAAGGTAATTAAGCTTAATAAATCAGGGGTGACCACAATACCATCAACAATTTCAAAAATAAAAGTCATGTCGGAAATAAGTCTTCATCTGAGTGTTATAATGATTTTAATTATTGCATCAAGTGCTTGTAATTTATTGTTTATGTAGGTAGACCGAGCTTATAATCAATATATCTTAGGAATTTATGCTGATTTTTTTCTATGGAATCGGAGTGGTTTTTAAAGTGAGGGAACCAAATATAAGAGTTATATTCGACTTGACTTCGAACTATAATGAAAACTTTTGTTTTGATAGTTTCTGTCATTGGGAGAAGGAATCCAAGCATTTTCTTCTATATTAGTAACTGTAATAATAATATGTGAAATAAAATCAATTTTAGAATCGAAATACCGATAATAATTCATTTAGATCATTAATTTCCTTGACACGTGAGGGAAACATCGCTTACAAAACTTAGTATATATTATAACAATGTTTGTACTGGTTTCAACAACTCTTGAACGGTGAATCCTGGCATCATGAAATTTGCACATCTTGTTCTGTCTCGAATTTCTGTGAATAGAAAATTATTTTCTGGTCGCTAAGTCATTTCCATCTTGAGTTATAGAGCTCTGAAATATTTAATCAATTGCCGAAAAATAAGTCAAAACGTATTTTTTTATATTTAATTTCAATTTAAGAAATATATATACAAATACATATACTATTATATTCGGGCAAAACCGGGTAGTAAATTCGTGAAATTTGTGAATTAATATTGAAATGTTGTCCATGGTAATTTGAACCATAAAAATTAATTCATTGAATTAAAATATTTTCCCATCACTTTAATTCGTTCTACTTTAGAATCAGTTAATTCCAGATTTTGTAAAGATTGTTGGTACCTCTTCAACATTAACAAAACTGGACACTTTCTATTTTTATGACACTTGCATTCAATACTGTCTTAACCTAGTTTTAGCCAATATTAAAAATAATAATTGAGTATTGTTTTTTTTTCAAAGTAGGTGGGTAACCTTTATTCTATATCGAGTATTTGCATTTGTCGCAAGTAGCAAAAAATTCTCTAAGTTGATTGGTAAGACTAAGACGGAATTGGTAAATGCGCACATCCCAGTTAGACGAGAGATTCTCGATTCGAGTCCCAGTTGCGACCTATTTTCTATTTTTTTTTTTAGATTTTCGTTTAGATTATTATTGTTACCTTCTTTTTCAATGATAAAATTTAAATTCACTGGGGAACATTATTAATTATCATTATATTAATTGGCTACCTTGAACAATACATAGATTTCCACAATACCCAGCATCAAACAGCCTTCGCAAACATATCGTGTTTATTACATCAATTGTTGAAACTAACTATAAAAATACCTCTATTTATGCTTAGAATAATAATAAATTTAATTGTAATGAAGCATGAGATCGCCCGTATGTATTTTTTCCGCTTTGTTTCCCAGTCGTAATTAAAATGCAATTAAATATAATTTTACCTCATATTTTAAACTAGCGTGAAATAATAGTATTTCCTCTCTTTACATAATAAATTGTGGTAATTTTTTGGACTCCAGATACTAATATCTACAGCCTGTATGTCGGACGAATATCTATGACGGTCCCAGTGTTGACTAATATCTACAGAGCGTAGGTTGAACTAATATCTACAGAGCGTAGGTTGGACTAATCAGCTAAATGTGTCCAATAGTGCGATATTAGGGATTTTTACATACATACTTACATAAATTAAGTTTTTTAAACTGCACACGCAATATTACGTTATTCCAATATGCTATACATAATTACAAAGCCAGTGCTGTAGATATTCGTCCACACTTTGGTTCTCATAGATATTAGTCAGCAGTTTGAGCTGTAGATATTCGTCAACCCTTTGGTTCTCATAGATATTAGTCAACAGTTTGAGCTGTAGATATTCATCAACACTTTGGTTCTCATAGATATTTGTTCGATTTTGTCAGTTTTTGGAATTCCTGTAGATATTAGTAGACGCCTCCGTTTTTTGTTCAGAACGCCTGCGTGTAGGCAAAATGCATAGCATTCTGTATTTTGGCGGTAGGAAATCAGATTGTATGCATTACTAAAATCGGTAAAAACACACAAACGACGGGCTTTGGTGAACTGAAATTTGTATGAAAGTAAAAACTTCTTTAGCACCATTGTGATTCGAAACTCGATGATAAGAAAAATAGCGACACTAAAAACAGACAAATCCATACATCTATGTGATTCAGCCTGCGAGAGAATGAGATCGCAATAAAATATTTATGTAATTAACGGGTAGGTACTCGGTTATTTATAAAACGATAAATCCACATCCTTTATCCTTTGGTCTAGTGGTATAAAGCGCCTGACGAACTATAGCGGCCAGACATTTGGGTCATGAAGGATCAAATCTTACGAAATAAAATAAAAAAAGTTTTTTTTTTGTGAAATCAATATTTAATCATCAAACCACTCTAAAATGAACAGGCAAAAGAAAGCGGCATCTAGTGACTCCGAAGAAGAAAACAAACACTAATAAGATGACCAAAGAAATGTAAGGGAAAATGTGCACTGGAATTCGACGAAAAAAAATATGTAAATAATCATCCTTCTCATTGATGGAAAAAGTGCTTCGTAGTCTTCCCACTCTTGTCTACTTTAGTTTTCTGAAGGTTTCACTTCTACCGTGTATAAATTGCACACTCTGTTTTTTTTTGTTGGAAATTTCTAAGAAATTGCAATTATCTTTAGTTGGGTAGGTATGTGATTTCGATCATAAGTTATGAAAATTATAAAATTCATTTAAAATTGATTTGTAACGCAGCATTGTAATGGATACATTTTTCAAGCGTTCGATTGATAAGAATACGAAAAAAGGCGTTGTTAAAACCAGAGCGAAACCGGTTATTAACTATTAGTTATATACAAATTTTCCCTACGTCATAAAATAAAAAAGCAAAACGTGTTACGAAAATAGGGGATTTTCTTTATTCCTAACGACAAAAGTGAACTGTTTTCTAAAGACGGATTTCTACTTTATAGTTTACAAAAAAATATATACCTATGTGTTTTGTGTGTGAAACATATCTGCGAATCAACCCAAGCGAAGGGTCAAGGGTTAAGGGAATTTGAATAATTCATAAAATTTAAAAGTTAGTTTTCAAGTTCTGTTTAAGTTCTATTCAAGTTCTGTTATTATTTCAGTTTGTAAAATAACCGTCCCATAATGATATGACAACAGAACTTTAAAATTTAACTGATGACTGCAGAATAATTTTCCTACTTTTGGCGCCAACATTACACTATCAAACTATACGTTTATACCAACGCTCCCGAAAAACAATGTAGGATATGCTAAATATAATCGTTCTGTTAGCTTATTTTTTCGATTTAAAAGTGCAAAAAATGCAGGAACGAAACTTTAAGCAGCTCTACTGCAAAATAACAAAATCGCACATTGTTCTTCAGGACCGGCGTCGATACAATTTCACACTACCCTATAACTCTTACAAGACATCAAGTGGAACACTTCTATATTTCATGACATCAGAACTCTTCGTTCAAAGTTTTTACTTAGTCAGCATACAAAAAAAGTATAATCCCATTCATATTTTATAGTAAGAATGTAATGTATATGTAAGTGTGCTTTTGTATGTGTATATGTGTGTATATGCATGTGGTCCATTATGTTATCAATGTTGTGTTTGTCTTTAATTAGTGATAGTATCGACCATGGTCAATGTAATTGTATTTGTGACCGCTTTGATATGAATCACTGTTGACAAACCTAATAAAAATTGAAAATAAATAAGAGAATATATATGTTTGTATCGCACTGGACGCCAATGCTACTATGCAATGTAAAATAATATACACACAAACAACTATAAGTATTATTAGAGTAATATACGTATTATTAGCGTCCATCTAGCAGAGTACTTGGATGTGACAGGACGGTTAATATTCCGATCAGGCCTTCTTTGTCGTGTAATGGGCAATAGCTTGGCATTCCTCGTCTCGTGAACAGTGAACGTTTTGCAGACGTTTTGCTTTACATGGCACATAATGTTCTACGGGGAATTTATCCTTGAAATTTGTAGCTAAATATTATTTCTTTGTGATTGTGAAAGTATCTATTTCTTCTGAATGATTGGAAAAACGTTGAAATGTATGGAACAGAAAATGATTTTTTAGCATGAAAGGCTTCTACCAAAGGCTGGTCGAAGGGTTGTTTTACAGAATTTCATAGTTAAAGTTCTGTGATTGTTATATTCAATTTCCGTTATTATTATGCTAATATTTTATAAAGATATAAACATTTACATTGGTTGTCAAACATAATCATTCTTTAAATATTTCACACAAATAAAGACATTAATAATTGAGGTAGACATATTTTCGTAATTCTTTTTTAAACTTATTTATATTTTCTATCTCAGTAATTTCATTCGGGATGTTGTTATACAGTTGGACGGCCTGGTACATCAGAGATTTCTGGGTGCTTGATTTTTTTCTTGTCGGCAGTCTAATTTGCTTTGAATTTCTTGTCCCGTGACCGTGTGTTTCGTTATTATAATGTATTTTTCTTTTTAGTTCCTTAGACATCATCCCCATGTTAATTTTATGTAAAAAAATAAGTACATTCAAATACACAGTTTGCTTCACCGTCAACATATTTAGCTCTTTTAGCATGTCTCGTATTCGTGTGTATATGTTGCGCTTAAGTATTATTCGCATTGCTTTATTTTATCATACACGTCTTTGCTCAGGGAGTTGAAATGATATAGAACTGACGTTCGAACCCACAATGGATTTTGCTTTACATAACCCTACCAATGGGTAACCCCATTCATACAAATTTAATTTTTTTTTTTTTAAAGAAAGACATACATTCCAGGGTTACGAATAACCCAACAATGTTTGAAAATCTCCTACTACCACCACAGAAAGCCGAAAATCTTGCTTGTGTTGTGATGGAGGACTCAGCCAGCCGAGGAATCGAACACGCGACGCTCGGGTGGGACCCTATGCCTATGCTATGCCCACTCAACCACCGACCAGTCGATGGTTAACAATGAATGGTAGAATGATCCACAACATTCCAGAACATTCGAGAGTGTTCGGAAATTTTCCACAATGATCTGGGATTTTCCGGGAGGTTCTTAAACGTTCCAGACTATTCCCGAACATTCCACAACATTTCAGAATGCTCCGTGCTGTTCTGGAATGTTGGGGAATACTCTCAAATACAGTCCAGTTCTAGAAATTCGTAGAGGGCGAAACTTCCAGTCCTTGTATCTTCAAAAGCACGCCCTTCAGCTAAAATCGGGAACCTTTTTCTGAATTGGGGGAAAGAAAGAGGGATACCACACCATATAACTCCCTTGATCGTACCGGGACTCGTGTCTGAGTTTTACCGACACGCACATTACAGCACACTTTATTTTAAAATATACATTAATTGATTTATTATAGGCCAGTTGTTTCACAGACCTAATAATAACGAAACTTTAATAAAACTTGCACGGGGATCTTGAAAATTAATTTTGAAATTTGATGACCCTTGGGTTGGGTCGTCAGAAATTCAAATGTAGCATTCTCTTCAGATGTCCATTACACACCATTTTGTTTTTCGACAGTTGAAAGATTCCCGGTAAATGCCAATTCTAAGTCCGTTTCAGCTTTTGAATAAATTGTTAACAGCAGAAGAAAAACAAAAGAAAACCGTCATATTGTTAGGCTTGTCAGCTTATTACAATTTGTTGGAAAGCCGAAACGCACCTAGAATCAGTGTTTAACTATGACCTTACAAAAGTTTTTAAAAAATGCCGCTGAATGCCCTGAATGGCCATTTGATGATAATGTTACATTTGAATTTCTGAGAAAAAACCCAACCTTGGTCATATGGTCATATTATATGAATATTTTATACCTATTAAAATATGTAGACAAAACTCTTATTTTTCAATTAAATTTGTTAAATGAACTTTGTTATTCTTTCCAAAATGCGTAACTATCATTAAAGATATAAAAAAATATCTTCAATGAAATATTAAAAAAACGCCTAAATCCACAGAACAATATTCAATAACACACACCTAAAGCGCCCTTGAAACCATTACTATATTACCAAATAAAGCTATTTGAAAATGACCTCAATAATAAAACATAATAATTTGGGATTTGTTGAGATGGATTGGGCATGTACAGAGAATGCCGCACACACGCGCCCCAAAAAGATTTTTTACTGGATACCCCAGGTGGAAAGAGAAAAGTGTGAAGACGAGGTAAGGGGGGATGCAGCACAGTGTCTCCAGGTAACAAACTGGAAGTCAGCCGCTAAGTACAGGAGGAGTTGGAGACGAATGTTGCAGGACGCCAAGGCTCGATATGGACTGTAGCGCCATCGGAGAGAGAGAATAAAAAATAATAAACATTTCACACAACGTAAGATGGCACCATTTCTATGTATATAGGTAGGTGGCAAGACAACTCATACAACTTCATCAATTCTTTGAAAAGTCATTAAAAGTGATGTAAATAATAATAATAATAATACCTAGGAATCTGAATCAAAATTTAAGCATATTAGGTTTATCAAAGAATTTGTATATAAAAATGCAAAAATCAGTAATTTTAAATACATGTAGGATTACAAAAGATTTTTTAAATATTTATATTGAGGGATCAGTAGGATTTATAGGTTCAATTAGAAATGCCACAGAGCCGAACCCTCTGATATGAAAATATCTGGAGTCGGTGAATTATATTCCCATTTGGTCTCTAGTAGGTTGACATGTTGTTCTTGTATTATTTTGTATTTATAATACTTATATAGTGCAATTGCATAGCGTGGATTGACTAGATGATCATTTGGGGAAGTGTGTGAAAGGGTTTAGTTTTTTCCTGTGGGGAAAATTTAACCCGGACATTTAAATCTGGTGCGTAAAAAAAAGTCAGATACGCCTCATGCTTCATACATGTGTCTAATGTTATATTATCGTGAAAACAATTTTATGAGTGCGAGTGCGTTATCTTAGGTTAGGTTATGGGCAATTTTTTTTTCAAAACTTTTGACGGCCTTTGCAGTTGAGTGGTAAGACTCTTGACTCACAATCCGAAGGTCGCGGGATCAAACACCTGATTAATTTGTGTTATTTCCAAATTGATTAATCTAAAATAATATATGTTGTTTTTGCGGAACGTTCCAGAGTCTGCGTTTTTATGTACCGTGTTGCTCAGATCTCAATTACCAGGTACTCATCTCCCCCCTCCCCCACCTTCCTCTCCCTCATCTTATTCCCCTTCCCACTACCTTCAGACTCACAACATACCCCAATCGGGGAAGCAAAATAAAAAAAAAAAACATAAAATTAACTTTTCAAAGGGGTGCTGAAGTGCCACTTTGTTGAATTGTCATGGAAACTTCTAGGTGATAGCACATCTCAATTTGTCACGAATGTAGTTATTAAGAATCCTTCTAGAAATAATCATATTATACTTTCACTATGAATTTCTAGAAAGGTCTTTAAAATCCAAATAACCATAATTAAATCGTTGTCACCGAGAAAGTTCAAAACGACATAGGAACTCAACGTTTACTATTATTTGTTTTCATGGCTGTATGCATGGCTAATGGTATTTTGATGAAATAACCAATGTCACTATGTATTTTATTTCAACCACAATATCACGACCGCCTTTCGTTTTAGTTTGCGAAAGTTAAATAAATTGTTCTGACGATTCGTACGTCACGAAGTTCTTTTAATTGTTGATGGTATGGTTGTGTAATTTGACCAAAGGCTCGTGTGCATTACAATGAAATAATTTATATTAATATTGTATTGTTTTGTTGTGGTGTTATTGTGGGGAATCACATACTGGAAACATAGAGACCTTCGTAGGTCAGTGGTTAATGTCGTGAGTTTGTAGTTAAACTAAATGCATTATTAACCCCTCCGAATTTACGCGAATATTCGCTTAAGATGTCTCAAACAAAATGACATTTTACGAAAACTTTGTGTTATTACCGCTTCACAATTAAAGTTCTATAAATGAAACATTTCTGAACGTAGCCGAATAGTAAAAACTGTTTTAGAAAGGTTACAAAATAAGCTTTTGAATTATTATACAACGTGTCCGGAAACTCGTAGTACAAGCGGGAAACTGGTGAATCTACATCACGTAGAAAACCCAAAAAACTTATTTTTTTCGATCTGAGTATTTCGATTTTAATATTATTTTTTTCTATTTTTCCATTTTGTCGTCAACTAAAGGGTTAAAAAAATTTTTGAGCCCGGTTTACCCTTCGATGTATTTTATAAGACATTACACAGCTGAAATCAACCCCCTAGTGAAAATTTTTTTCAAATTTAACCAAAAAAATTGCAACTTCGGACCCGATTTACTCTAAAACGAAAGCTCAAATCAAAAAAGGTATATCACAAATCGACTCTGAATGTGATGTAGATTTACCAGTTTCCCGCTTGTACTACAAGTTTCCGGACACCGTGTATTATAAATAAATATTAACTTTTGTAAATATTAAAATTTAGAATGCAAACATTAAAAAAAATGTAAAAATGACTCACGTTATGTTATTATGTGAAAACGGTACTAAAATCACAGATTTATTATGTAAACAACAATACTTATTCTATTGTATAAATGTATAATAAACACTTTTGTCACCTCACTTTTTTATCATTTCATATAAAAATATTTAATAAAAATTAACAATGTCGAACGGCCCGGTAATTTTTACCCGGCAATTTGGCGGGTAAAAATATTTGTCAACCGCGCCACTGACAGAATATTCTTGTTATGTATTTCTATGGACAACTTGAATAGGGATGTACAGTTTGATCTACTATAGACCTTTTACTTTTTGTTTTATGAGTTAGAACGATTTCTATGGAGACGTACGCGTTGACGTATAAACACGCTTATTGTACCTGACTGCTGTCGTATTTCTAACGCATATATCTGCTTAAGTTGGTGACCGGTATGGAAAATATAATATGTTTCTAAATATCATCACTTGTTTGTTTCCAGATACGGCCTGCTAGGAGCTTCAGGGTGCGGTAAGACCACCCTCCTGTCCTGCATTGTGGGGCGGCGAAGGCTGGGCTCGGGGGAAATATGGGTGCTCGGGGGAAAGCCAGGCACTAAGGGTAAGTTTCTACATTTGATTATTTAATACTAGCTGACCCGGCCGCGTGTTGCTGTGGCTAACTGAACACGACGCCATCTAGGGTTGGTTATCCTACCTTTAGAACCACCGCCATCTTTGAGTTTATCGCGAAGAGACAGAAAGACAGTAAAGAAAGAAAGACTTTAATTTATAAAACGTAGAGATGGTGCGAAAGATTATAATAATTTGCATGAAATGCTTGAGGTAACTAACGTATTTAAGTTGATACAGATTAATACTGTATCCGTCTAAATAACTTTCCAATTACCGCATTTTACGTGACCATTTTTTTATAAGATAGACTAGGTATAGTAAGCTATCCGTAAACGATAGATATATGCCGTCGCGGACTTTTTTGTAGTTCTATAAAAGAGGAATATCCCACCATGCATTGTTTTGTTATATCTCAAAGGGATTAGGCAGTGTTTTTGATGAAAGCTCCCAGGGGGCTTGACTTTTTCGACACTTCTAACAATTATCGTTATGTTTCAACCAATTTACACAAAACCTTAACAAATTATATACTTAAACCTTCCTCACGAATCACTCTATCTATTGTTGAAAACCGCATGAAAATCTGTTCAGCAGTTTTAGAGTTTATCGCGAACAGACAGACAGATTAATTTATAATATGTAGAGATGTAGAGAAGATTTACAATACCAATTTTCATGGTTTCTTTAATGAGCGCTTTTATAATTACCGTGACGACTCGCGGTTACGGTACCGTGACGGCAATAAACATACGTTCCTTACCACTATAATGCTGTAGCTCTTTCATTCACATTTAATAATGGTGGGACACTTAAAATACGCGTGCCTGTTTCCTCTAAAGTACTACTTTTTCCTTGCGTTTCATTTTCATTTTCGTGTGAGGGAGATGTATGAAAATGATTGTCTTTTTCCTTTGGGGGAGTGCAGACATACGTTCATCGTTTGTCGCGTTTTCAACTGGTTTAAAAACAAAAGCAAAACCATCAGCGCATTAAGATTTAACTTTTTTTTTTCATTTTTGGAATTCACTCACACTTTAATATTATCCTTGTAACTACGTATATTCCATACTTACAAAATTATCGTCTCGGCTAGTATCTAGTTTTGTAGTGGTCTACGGAGACTTCACGGTGCGGTGCGTGAGAGATCCAAGAAAATTATAATTTTTTCCTTTGAATGAAACACACATAGGTACATTGTGTATATCATCTTATAAAAGAGCTGCAGCATTACAGCGATAAGTATATTTACCGTGAATCGTCATGGAAATAATAATAGCGTTCATTGACGTATTTCTTCTGGTAGAAATTACGCACGGCCATGTTTTTAAACAAAAAACATAACCTCAACTAATTATCAACACTCCAAGATGTCAATCCGGATCAAAGGTCAAGGAAACTACACATTATGACAATTATGTTATTAAGTTAGTTGCCTCGTTATAAAACGCGTCAAAGATCTTTCCGAAGGCATCCTACGAACTTTCAATTAGAAATAATAAAAACCAAACACAAATAGAAATAATAATTAACATGAACATTAAATAAATATATACCTAACTAAGTTCGTTTTATTATTTTAATGGGTTCGTCGTTTTACAATATACACTTACTACACATCACAATTATGTGTGAAATAAAATCTAAGTAAATAACATTTATGAAAGTTATATTAAACAACATAAAAAACCATAAAACATCAACACCACTGAATTACTCGACACGCACAGAAATATTATGTAGGAAAATAGCGCCCTTGAGGTGATTTTTCACAAAAACGGCGCTATACATATTATAAATTCAATTTGGGAGGCGGGTACAGGTACCGCGAACCGTTTATTGGATAACCAACACTCCTGCCATAGGTTACCCCAAGTGGTTCGCTACGTTTGGTGACTTAAGAGGGCATTACCAGAGAAAACCAGAAATATATCATTTTCAAATCAGATTTTAGACGTATTGATCTTTTCCACAAAAAATTATAAATGGATTTCGAAAGATTGTTCTTTTATCTAGCATTCGCATGTAATAAATTTTGAGAAATTTTTTTTAAAATTTTTAATATAATAGGTCTTTGGCAGATTTGTTAAATTTTCAAAAAAGATTTTGTATTATACCACACCCATTTCAAATAATATAATCATGCAGTAAAACATATCAATACATTATCTAGCAAACGCATGTTTTAGAATTTTAATTTTAGTTTCAATAAAATCATTAAAAAATATGTACGTACATGTGTTTCTTGACGAAAATTGGTCCATTTGTGTATTTATTTGCGCACTTACAAACATATATATTTCAGATTTTTTTAACATTCTTATTAAATTTAGACATTATTGAAAAATGATAAATACTTGTAATCAAAAAATAATTACATAAACTACATTATTTTATTAGTTTTATCATCACGCCTTTCAGCATTTTTGGATGAAGGTATAAATTAAAGCTAATTTGGATTGAAATAAATTCGATATTGAGTTATAATTTAAAAAAGCTGGTACGGAGAATAATTAATCTTTCTCGTTGTAACCGCCCTGCACGATCGTAAGAACAACTTTCGACGAAATGTGGATTTTCGTCCGCTGGCTGGTTAAACGCTCTTAACAGATGTGCTCGGGTTTATGGGGCCTTAACGGTGTTGCGGGCCGGATCGGAAGATTCTGGTTGATGGAACATTTTACCTGTCCAGCCGGACTCTCCTCTCCTCTATCGCCTCTCCAGACCATCGCCTCCAGGACACGTTGACCCAAGATTCTTACCCACCCCTCATACATTTTTCCCTCCGGGAACTTCCTCCCCTCCTTCCCCTAAAAAAACATCCCACACAGCAGTCCCAAAGATGACATGGGCCCCGAGGGAAATTGTTTTTCTCATACGTCCTGTGTGGATAATGTTAAAAAAAAACCAAATTTATAATTTTATTTTTATTTTTATTTTTATTTATTGCTTCTTCACAATTTAAATACATTTTTTGGCTTGTAATTATTAACCTCACTAGGGTTCGCCTGTATCGGGATTAATAATTTCACAATTTTTTATAAGTAACACACATAATTATCGGTGATTACGATTACTAAACCGTTAAGTACAAGCAAAATAATAGAAAATTTTAAAATTAATAAATGATAATGAAAAAAGGAGGAAATTTGTCGAAAAAATAATGAATTAACAACCATTTTCAACAATAGATGAAATTAAAAATATATCCTTATTATTTATAAAATATAATTAAAAATTAAAATAACGAAAAAAAACAAGATTTATAAGCCATTATATGTTAAAAAAAACAACATTAAAGTGAGTGAGTTTCAAATAGTTTTGAAATAAATATGAAAGAAACCTTTTTGATCAGAATTGAGAGAGTACAGCATAATATAGTTTTCATTCAATTTTAATTTGGGAGGCGGGAATGGGTACCGCCGCCCCTGGAACCTTTATTAGATAACCAACACCTCTGCCATAAGTCACCGCAAGTGGTTCGCTATGTTTGGTGATTTAGTGAGGTTTGTCTAGGTGTTGGAGGCGGATGACCAGGACATACTGAACACGAGATTCCTACCCACCCCTTAAACCCTTTTCCTTCCCAGAACTCTCCTCTCCTTCCTTTCCTTAAAAAAACCCTCCACACAGCATCCTCAAAGATGACATAGGCCCTGAGGGAAATTATGTTCCTCAGGGCCTCCTGTGTGGAGCTCATGTAAAAAAAGTGCCATTTAGGTGTCATTATTTAAATTTAAATTTTTAACCTCAATTACACTTGGTTAACAATTTTATAAAGTATGCAAAATAATATAAGTATCGAAAGACAATATTGTTATAATATTATTTCTCACAGAATGGGCCTCTACAAGCTGTAGGAACTAATGTTAACCAATGCTAACGTTGACATGTAGAGTGACTATGTGTTGAAATTGGTTATTTGATTTTTTTGCAAGCTTATTACCTTTAATATTCAAACTGGTATTATTGAATAAGGAAACGTACCCATACTACGTGACACGTTTAGGGGGGGGGGGGTCTTCAAAATGTCACGCTTGGTACAAATGAGCGGCGGCGGGCTTAGGTTTTTGGTACCCGGGGAGGGGGGGGGGGGATTAAAATTGCAAAAAGTTGGTCACGTAGTATGGGTACGTTTCCTAATCTGTTAGCCTGCCGCTTCAGCCCTTTCACTCATTTAACATTAAAATGTTTTATATGTCTTGTAAATGTGCATTAATTTGGATGCTGCGGACACATTACTCTAGGGACATTTATATTTGAAAATTAATCGTTTTTGTGTTATCTACAAGCATGTTTCGTAAATTTCCTGTTTGTGTCTCGCATAAATAAACCCATCAACCTCTAAATCAGGGTTTCCCAACCTTTATTTCGCCGAGCCTCCCCGAATCAAAAAAAAATATTTCCATGCCCCCCTTAATTAAGTTTCAACTAAAATAAGAAACACATTTTTTTATATTAACTATGGATTTTTTTTAATTAAATGAAGACAATATTAGCGAAACTCAATCGAAATCTGGAGACAGAAAAATCAGAAAAGATATTGGCTCCGCTGGGACTCGAACCCAGAACCCTTTTCTTACATGGAAACAGCTCTACCGATTAAGCTACGGAGCCCATATTAATTCGGTCACTTTTAACTGTATCATACTTCGACTAAGAACTACCAACATTATCTTCACTTACTTAACGCACATATTATTGGCTGCTATCTTTATATATGATTACAAGATTCAACTCGAACTAAATGCAATCTAGATAGTGTCTGGATAAATGTTTATCCATTTTATTTGTAATACGCGACATCTATTGACTTTTTTCTGCAAGTCTAGGATGAATATTTATTATTAATTTTTTAAACTTTATGAGTAAAATCTCAAATTATAATATTTAATTAAATGAAGACAATATTAGCGAAACTCAACCAAAATCTGGAGACAGAATTCTGGGTTCGAGTCCCAGCGGAGCCAATATCTTTTCTGATTTTTCTGTCTCCAGATTTCGATTGAGTTTCGCTAATATTGTCTTCATTTAATTAAATATTATAATTTGAGATTTTACTCATAAAGTTTAAAAAAATAATAATAAATATGGATTTTTTATTATGGACCTTTGGGGTCATACGTTAATTACATGAGCTCAAAAGGGGGGGGGATACATATCTCACCAAGGGGGGGAGGGGTCAATATTGGAACAAAAACTGCTCACGTAATTAATGTATGCCCCCTTTAATAGAAGAGTAGGTACACTTTTAATCATTAATTACTTTTACACTTACATTTCTTAGTTTTCTTTTAATTTTATATTATTATTCTATTTTTAATTTTCATTTATTTAAATTATATTTTTATAATTAGATAATGTCTAACAACTTTCAAAGTAATTTTAGAACAAATAAATAAAAAATTTATAGTACTAATGAGATACTTGAGCTTGCATGCTCTGTACCCGTTGGTCGATTCTGGGTTCAGTCTTTGCTAGAGCTATGGATAAATCGCTATGGACGGCAAGGCGATTTCGCTATTGCGCCCCCCAGACATTTCTCTACGCCCCCCTAGGGGGGCGTGCCCCACAGTTTGGGAAGTCCTGCTCTAAATGCTAGTATTGAACTAGGTTTTGAATAATGACTGATAAAACCCAGCCCTAATTAAAATGAATAAATAAGCAGTCAACGAAGTGACAGAAACTCTGAGAATCGCCGTGTTAAAAAAACACCATTTGAAGTAAAACGTCTGGTTAAAATGGCATTTTTTCGTATTTGGTGACCAGATTTGAATATCCAGATAATTCCCAACCTTTCCCTGTCCTATCTCCTTCCCTTTCCCACTCTCTTCAGCCCCACAACATACCCTAAACTGAAAATGATCTTGTAAGTCAAATAACAAAAATAGATACTAAAATATGTTTCTTTTTGAATTTTCTTTTTATTTCTCTTCTCTACGTTTATATTATTTTAAAATATGTTATTTACTTTAATAAAAAACTTCTTGTACCTACCAACAAAATAATAATATTTAATATATTATCCAGCATATTTATGAATTTATTTTTTATTTATTTGTTTATTTAGCACAATATTATACATTTAAACACATTATTTATTAAATTTTGACTGCCCAACTAGGAGTATTATCCCGTTTTAGGACAGTCAAATAATTATGGGTATGAACATGTGGAGAATGCTTTGTACAAAACAGAAAGAAAATTGATGAAATAAAATAAGGAAATAAAAAGAAGAGTAAGAATATAAAATAAAATAATGAAAAAGTTCAAAATATAGTAGCTAACTGTTATTTGTTTAGCATAGCAAAAGAAAAAAAAAGAGAAGAGAAAGAATAAAATAAAAATGAAATAACCAATTAAAACATAAAATAGCCGTGGATTGTTTAGCATAGTTGTTGTTGAAATGATAGTAATAAATAAAAATGTATTTACAAGCAAATGATTAAAATATAAGGTGGTAATTGGTGTTTACATTTCATATTATAGTCCTACGTACACATTTTGCATAGTGAGAACTAGAAAGAGAACAGAAACAATAAAGTAAAATAAAAATAAATAATTAATGCTTGATTATTACTGTAGTTTTCTAAGCATAGTTATTAAAATAATAATAAAATAATATTATACATATATATAAAATACACACACATATATATACTTATAACTGATATTTACATTGCATATTATAAGCTAATGATTGCATTATTTACTTTGGTTACATTTTTGATGATATTTTTTATACATAATTTTATTTTATTTTGAATTTGGTTTTATTTGAATTGATTATATTTTATTTGAATCGATTTTATTTTGCATTGGAGTTTTAATATTAAGATTATTGTCTTTAATTTGAATTCCGATTTACATTATCAATTAATTTTAATTTTTTAACTAAATATTTTTTTTCTTATTATTTATATTACTTCTATTATTTTTCTTATTACTTCTATTATTTATATTGTGTGCGTTGAATTAGAGATTTGCCTTTGATTTAATTATTATTTATGGAATTTAATTTAATTGTATTTATGATATTTTAATTCAATTTAAATTTTTAATTCATTTTTAATTTATTTTATTTATTTATTTTCTGCTTTATATTGGAGGCACTGCGAAAACCAGCTGCTTTCCAGGAGAAATCTTGAATTGTAGCTGAGCAGTGACCTTATCATCAATAGAATCAATGATAAAAAAAAGTGTATTTTATAAAAAAAATCTATTGATAAACGTTTTTATTATTATTATTAAGTGTAATATTATAATAGACAAAACGATAATTACATGTAAAAAATCTATTCATTTTGACAGTCCTAAAGCGGGTAAATTTCCTAGTTGGACAGCCAAAGATCAATGTAATATGTATATTAAATTTAATTGTAATTATTATTTTTTAAATTAAATGCAGTTCTGCGAATTAAACACAAAAACAATTAATAAACTTCCTGTAACCCTTTACACGATATTTTAATAGCTTCAACAGGCATTTCAATTGCTTCCTTATACCCACTGAAACTACTCATTGTGTAATTATTTTTGCATAATTTTATTTATCCATCACAATGTGAAGTGCATTAAAAAAGAGGCTATCCATTTAGTTGCATAGACTATTAATAGTTAACCCAATTAAATTTTATTGCTACAATGAAAGACCACTGGAGATTTAATTTTGTTTCTGGAGGTTGAAGGATCAATAAAATTCGTTTTATAGTCCTATACAACGTGCCAATAAACATTTTATCTATTTAATCAAAGTTACAAGTTAATAATTTAATCATTTTTTAGAAAAGACGAACAAATATTCCAAGTTTACGAATAATATGACAATATTTTAAAGTCTCCTACTATTTTTTTTATTATTATTACTAAAGACCGGATTATTTGCATATTTAGATCCTTTTCAGCGGTAGTTGCATATTTTAGCAAAAAATTTGAGATCTTGCATATTTACGCTCGATCTTGTTTATCGTTCATAAGCACTATAAACGTCAGACAGCTAACTTCTCCGCTAGTGACTGATCGCTCCGCGGCTAGTGAAAACGCTTGAAACTAAAGAATTGGCGTTGAATGAATCTACTCAGGTTATGAAGAAAATTCGCCTTATGAATTCCTCGTTGCCAAACCTATTCCCGAGTACTTCGAAAACTTACTGAACTTACTGAAGGGTTTGAACCCTCGTGCTAAATTGATAGCTTAATCAAGGGGGCAGGTGAAATTTTGCCCGGCACAATAAGTTCAAAAATCGCACCCAAATTTAAATTCTGTCCAGTCACATCAGTAGACGCAGAACGCTCCTTTTTCGCTTACAAAAATATATTAAGCGATCGTAGACACAATTTGTCTACAGAACATTTAGAACAGTATCTACTTAGTCATTATACGTTTTTAAAGGTAAATTGTAAATTTCTTGTTAAGTACATTTTGTAATTGATATTTTCGAAAATACGATTGTTATCCTCGAGAACTAATAGCTTACTAAAATAAAAAAAATATTAATAAATATGACTTCCTGTATTATTTCATGTTGCATATTTTGGCCTTTTTTTATGGATTTTTGGGCAAATTTTAGCTATTTTTATTGCATGTTTGCATGCATATTTTGGGCTGTTTTTGTTGCATATAATCCGGTCTTTAATTATTAATGTACAATAGAATTATTCCAATTACAGTACAATTTAGTTTCAGCATTTAGGCAAGTGACTTTTCAATAATAGTTTTAAAGCATATAGAAAGCAGTCACTTACATCCAAACGGTTTGCAAGTTCATTTAACAGCACCACTCCCCTTGTCATGCTATGCTTTTGATGTCTGTTCTGCCGTTCTGTACTTTAAATAAGTCATGATGTCGACTTCGGCTGTAGTGGTCTGGTACATATAAATCATGGCACCCCGAGAGAAATGGGCTGTTGATGAAATTGTTTCAAATTTTGAAAGACAGAATAGCAAGACTCGCTTTCCGCCTAGTTTCTAGACTCGCAGAATCAGTTTCTCAAATAAGTCAATATGGTGCATGAACCTTCGATAGGTTCCATGCTTCCTCATATAAACATACCCATATATTATACTATTATCACAATAAGCCGATAATGTTGCTTGCATCGTGATGGAGGTGTCGATGCGATGCCAATTCAACCACTGACCAATCGTTATATGTCATATTTTGACCGGTTAGCAACTGAGTGAACAAATGCTAAGTCCTTCACCAAGACACGAACAAAATTTTCCGCTTTCTGTAATGGTAGTAGGAGATTTCAAATGTATCTGGTTATTCGTAACCCGGGAATGTTTGTTTGTCTTTTTAAAAAATCGATAACATACAGTACTTGTAACCCGGGAATGTTTGTATCTCTTTAACATACGCATAAAGATGTACAGCGTGTTCCACTTTCAACTTTTAGGGTTTTGACACAAATCCATTCTAATTATCAAAACAAAATTGTCTACTGTAATTGTAACTTTACTTTCGCGCGTCGTCAAGCACGTTTTCGGTTAACATCTGAGAGGCGTTAGGTACATACCAAAAAACAGCGGTTATTAATTTGGAAACACATTACAATAATATTTTGAAAGATAAACAGATAAAATAGTGTAATTTCAAAATCAATGTAATTTACAGAACACCCGACCGAGCACGAAGAAATAATAACTATTATAGAGGTGTGTTTATACGAACACAAATAACAATACAACACAGTACATGCTTTACATAAGGGGCACAGTATTTTTGAGACTTCGCACACGTTCTCTGAGAATGGGAAGGAAGTGGAATAGATTTGATTCGAGCAATCTAATGTTATCGCATTTTTCTTAGGGACAAGTGATTGGAAACATAGGTGAACAATATTCCATCTTCAAACACAGCAAACATATTTTGTGGCATCATTTAAATTCAAAATTAATGGAATTCTTAGTTTTAACCACGCTTATTGTTTAAACCGACGTGTTTCGTAAGCAATGCTTACTTCAACAGCGTTTGTTCTTAAAACTCATGAAGTTAAGCGTTGCTTACGAAACATGTCGGTTTTTAACAATTTGTGGTTAAAACTAAATACTCTATTAATTTTGAACATTGTTCCCAAGGTTCGTAGAAAATGCGTTTAACAAGGTCAGCTCATCGAAGGAGTAAAGCGGTGATCGGCTAAAAATTTGCGACGTAGCTTGCAGTTTGCAGTCCATGTTCCACTGGGAGATTTGAATCAACTGCAATACAAGTGGCAGTGTTTTAAGGCCCGTATGACCTAACCTTACTAAACGCATTTTCTACAAACCATTGCCTTGACGAACCATTGCATTATTCCATTTGCCTTGGTTTACGTTTTTCACTAAGTGCCACTATCTTTCCTTTTGTGAATTTGTTTCCTTTCTTTCCTTCGCCTCTTTCATTTGAATCAACTTCCTTCTTTTGTTTTCCCACTTCTCCCTCCTTCCTGCACTGCCCCTTTATTTAATTCTTTCTACATCCCTCCTACTTATTCTGACGACTAACTGATCTCTTCATGTTTCGATCATGTTTGTATTAATTCCCTTCGTTTGACTTCATAATTGGCTACTTCCTTCCATTCCTCTGTTTGTTTTTTGCTAACCTGTATCACGAATCACGATGCTATGCTGAATCTTTCCGCATAGAAATAGACTAATAGTTCCATGTTGCTAAGATGGCAGGTAATCTGTAAAGTTCGAAGCAGATGGCGATAGTGTGGTTGGATATTATTTGCATGATATGACAGTATGTGATACGGTTAAAAAGATATTGTTTATTTTGGTTGATGATGCTGGGGTGACAAGGAGTCATTAAAAAAATAATTGGAAAAAAATACAAATCCAAAAGTAATTGGGACGGAGAAAACGGTTTATTTATAACCGCAAACTGTTTCAAATTGTTTTCATATGAGCGTTTGTATTAACAGATATTTTTAACGGAATACGATAAGAATTTTTTTTTTGTTTTTTCACATTGGCGGTATGCGACAGATATAACAATTTTCAGGCGGTTTTCTGAAAGTGAGGTAAACTCAAGTTTTGAAATATTGCTTTTCATGTTTATTTCGCTATTAAAATAGCTATTTGTTCAAATTAGGCTATACTTACAATTATAACAGATTCCAGCGCATCACATAGTCTGATGAAACAAATCGTTCATTGCAAATACGAGAATTGTTATATTGGTTTATATTTGTGTGTGTTTAATGCACGATCCCCTTTTTCTTTACTGTTCGTCACTTGGAAACATGTGTCCAAACTAGGGTTGCCATCTCTTAAATTTGGCAACCAGGACAAGACGCGTGAAAACCCCGGATTTTAGGGCCCAGAACCCGGACATATCTACAGGTTGTTTTAAACATTGTGTAATAATAAGCAGTTGATAATGTCATAAATCAACTTTTTATTTATTTTCAAATTAAATTTAGTCAACTTTTACCATCATTATAAATGTACCTAACAAAACAGAATCTTATTACAGTTTGTTACAAATTGTGATAATAAATTTATAATATGAACTAAATTCAGTCTTCTTAAATCTTAAGCAACAAAACTAAAACTTTTTAAAGTTTAGACTTACTGTAATATAAGTTACATTATTATTTTTTTAGGCATAAAATAATCAAAAACTATACTCATTTATAACACCTTAAAGTTTTAATCAACAGCCATATTGTAAATTTCTTTTACGTAGTAAAAACAATCATAACTTTAACCACAAAAATGAAAAGAAATTATTGCACTCATAAGTACATTATTTGATAAACTAGCTATTAAAGCTTTTTCCTCAGCCTCTCGCCTTTTTTACTTTTCAGTTTTTTTGTATTTATCACTGTTTCCGATAGCTTTTAGAATATCTTGCCTTTTTAAAAGGTATTTGTAAAAATCAATGCAGCTGTATTCTTGGAAATTGAAGTTAATTTTAATTAAAGATAAATGAAACAATACTTTGATTGAACCACTTTTATATTTGTTTAAAACCGACCGGTTTCAGAACGACCGTTCCTTCCTTAGGGCAAACGCATACGTTTGACTTTAAATTTTAAGAATTTTTTTTTTTAAACCCGGACATCAAATGAAACCCCGCCCGGACGCTCCCCGGACGCCCTCTAAACTAGGACAAATCCGGGGAAACCCGGACGGATGGCAACCCTAGTCCAAACTAGAGATGCCACGAATATTCGGCTGCTATTCAGTATTCGGCCTATTCGGCTTCTTTTTTAACTATTCTGTATTCGGCCGAATGATTTGCAATATTCGGCCGAATACTGAATACCAAATTACGGAAAAAAGACCAATATTACTCACAAAAAATTTTAATTTAATAAAAAATCAGCATATTTAATGCTTAAAATCTATCAGTGTTAGGTTAAGATAAACGAAAACATTTTTTTCAGCATTAGTTGATGGCAAACGATTAATTTTTTCATCATAAATTATACCTGCTTCCGAAAAAAGCTGCTCACTACACTGCTCCCGGGAGATGATTAATAAATTTTACCAAATTATGCTAGGCTTTTTTTGCGTTTGCTGACCACCACTTGTAAGGGTTTTCGTGTATTTTTTAAGATATGCGCACTACACACTACAAGTTCCAATGTTTTTTTTTTGATATACGTACTCGTATATACGTAACACAATTTGATGTAACAATTAACAAATAATGCGTGTTGTGGCACGACCTACTCGCAAATATGCCCATGGCGTGGTTACCGCACGCACTTCAATAGAGAACTCCAGTCCAATTTTTTTTTTTTTTATGAATAATGACCTTCTAACTAAAATAAACAAAAATTTTAACAAAACAAAAAAACGACTTCAAAAAATGCACTAAAAAGTAAAAAAATAATTTCGTATTCTTCTACAACTTTATAATCAACTTACCTTTTCTACTCATCAATATGTACGTACGATTGTTATTTTTGGAGTCGGTGTCGGCGGGAGAGGAGCTGTCAAGTGAACACGCCGGGCCGCGGGTACCTTGGTTGACACCGACTCCAAAAATAACAATCGTACGTACATATTGATGAGTAGAAAAGGTAAGTTGATTATAAAGTTGTAGAAGAATACGAAATTATTTTTTTACTTTTTAGTGCATTTTTTGAAGTCGTTTTTTTTTTTTGTTAAAATTTTTGTTTATTTTTTTTATTTTTAGTGAATTTGAAGTACACTAACTAATTCGATTAAGATTCGGCCGAGTATCGTAAATTTGTTCTTCAGAATTGGAAAGTTCCGTTACTTTGTCATGGATCCCATAATCAGAACCTAACCAAACTCTCATCAAACTACCCTTGAAGTACATCCTTTCCAATAAAAAAAGAATCATCGAAATCGGTTGGCGTGATATTGAGTTATTCGTCCATTTGTCGCGCACATACTTGATGCAAATTTAAGACTTGTATGATTTTCTCATGAATGCCATTGTCAGAACTGGACCAAATTAAAATGGGACCACACGGGAAGCACCAGCTTTTAAATAAAAAAAGAATCATCAATATCGGTTCACCCAGTCAAAAGTTCTGAGGTAACAAACATAAAAAAAAAAAAAAATAAAAAATAAATAAAAAATAAAAATACAGTCGAATTGAGAACCTCCTCCTTTTCGAAGTCGTTTAATAACTGCGTTTTTATTTTTATTTTTAGAGTTAGTTATAATAGTTAAAATAATTGTCAAAGTTTTAATTTTTCGAGACCCCGCGGAAATATGGTAAATCGTGTGACGTCATCACTCCCGAAAAATTAGTATGGGATTGGGCAATCAGCTGATCTACTGCCGCCATTTTGAAATCCGTTGTTCCGTTGTTCGAAGTATTCTCCCTAGAAGAAGCATTACATTTTTCTTTCATTATTTTTTGTTTTCAGTAGTTTTTCAATATTTTAAATAATAGAGATAAACTAATAGAGATACTGATACTGATACTAATAGATTTTTGATACTGAATTATTTAGGCTTAAATATTGTTTCAATAAACACTACAACTAAATCTCTATAAACAGTACGAAATAAAGAATAACATGAAATGTTGTTAATACTGATGGCTTGTGCCATACCTACATGTCAATTGATTTCAATACAATGTGATACAATGACTGGTGACGCGTGACGTCAGCACTAACCATTCAATCGTACTAACTTTACAGTGTATTTTAACGAGACGTTAAAAAATGCACTTTTTAATATTTTTTACGAACACTACGTTTAATATTATAAAAAAAACTTATATTTTCAGCGTTTATTGGTCTGTATGAACATATTTTTTAAAAGTCATAATATTTTTTACTGGAGTTCCTTATTATGCAGGTCGGAACCAGTGTCACCCTCGAAATGTACTAAGTGTTACCGAATATTCGGCCGCCGAATATTCGTCGCTTTGGCCGAGAGCCTAGCCGAATATTAGGTATTCGGCAAAATCACTATTCGTGGCACCTCTAGTCCAAACGTTCTCGAGAAGCATAAAGGCACAATATAACATTGAAACGTTTTAATTACTATTATTATTAAACTTTTGTTAAAAAAAAAATAATGGCTGCCATGACGTCCAACTATTCCAGGGCCATTTGAAAATTAGTTTTGCATTAAAACAAACGCATTTTCAACCCATTTCAGACCTTTATTACTTTGTCTAATGGGAGACCTATTCCACACAAGCCAACAGCATTTAAACCAATTACCATTGAACTATGATTTGATTAGTTTTAATCGATTGTTTGTCTTCCACATTATCCGCGTTGATTGGCTTCTAATATTGGCACTGAGCATTCACAGAGCATTGCAGTCGGTTGGGTCAGAACCTCAATTAACGGCTCTCACCTTAGTCAAATGACGATCTTCCGACCGACACAAGGATTATATCGTCTCACTTTGAACATAATCTATTCTCTTGCGCATAATACCAAGGCTCAGTCAGTACATTATCGTATTAAATGTTTTGCAATAGTAATTCCAGTAATTACAAATGCTACCTTGATTTTTTATTAAGTATTATTATGTTGTACAGAAGTCAAAGGTACATATTTACGTGTACGTTACAGATCCGGATTAAGTTTAGCTAAAAAATAATTTTCAAACGAATGTTTTTTTATATAATGAATAACTTATTACTTTGTATAAAACCACTATATTTAAAACAATATCAACATGTTTCGACAACAATGTTGTCTTCATCAGGATATGTTACTATGATAAATGAAAAACAAGTATAGACAAATTAGAATAAATTATAACATAGACAAAATATTAAAAAGTAGAGGTGATTAATTACTTACAAATCATAAAAATAGTTATACAAAATTAAATTTAAAAATTATTTAAGAATGTTTTTTTATTATTTTAAGGCCCGGCTTCCGCATTTCTATCGATTTATTACATATGTATATTGTCCTTCAACACTTGTAATGTCCTGTACTGCAGGTAATACTGGGCCCTTAATCTCCAGTATTCCTTTTGTACGTTTTGCAGGGTTATTTATTGAAACACGTAGTACTTGATACTCGGAGACTGTTTATTAGAATATAATGTTTACAGTGTTGGCTGTAAGCCGCCTAACGAGAAAGAACCCCGCACGAGCTCTGTGCTCGCTATTATATTGTGCCGATGTCCGGTCGCTTCGGCTAGGTTCGGTATTCCCGAACCTACCCGACAGATTCACATATTACCAACACTACAGTTTTTAAGGCTCTTAAAAAATATATATTATTCTTGAAGATAATATCTGTACATTCCCCACGCCGAAACGGCAATTACATGAAATTCCCTAGAAAAAAAATCGCAAAGTATGCTTCGAAAAGTATTATAAACACATTTTTTCAGTTTTTTTACAAGTTATATGTATGAAAAAATTAACAGCGTTCTTTTAATGTTATTTTAGATATTTCCCACGAGATTTTTGCTCTCTTTTAAACGAATCGTGTTTTATTAAACATTTTCACAATTTTCACTGAAATATTATCGTTTTAAAAATTAGCGCGCTCTCTCTAACACTCGTATTTACATATCTCTCCATATTCTTCTTTTTGAGCGAGTACTAGAGCAACAACAAATTTTAGGTTGTTCTAGAAATTTAAATCGATAACTTTACAATATCGGATCGATGGGCGTAACTACCGATGATTTTATACCATTTTCCCGAGCACTGCCGCACTGCTGATAGCCTGACCGATATTGAGAGGGAATAAACAAAAAATCGGTATACAATGGCAACATTGGCGGATATGTCTATGGATTTTCACACGTCGTAAATGTCAACCGGCTTCGTAAAAATTTAAAATACTAATAAATTGACAATTTCGTGTTGATATACTTTAATTTATGTTAGCGCTTGGCTTGTACTTTTTGAGACAAGACTAGAGTTAATTAGTTAATGAGGTCTTTAGTCACTGTTAACCCAATAATTAATGTTTACATCATGAACAAAATTTTCCTTTGTTAAATTGCGGTATTACTATTACATGCGTTTACTCCGCCTTTTAAACCCGAGTTCTGCTCTTAAAAATGGTGTAAGATGTAAATTAACGTAGGCATTTTTAAGATAAAAAAAACTTTATTTAATGTATAAAAACATGTACCGTCGTACCATTATATTAAATAAATAAATAAAAAAATATTTAATATTTACATAGATACTCGAAAATCAAAATAAAATAGATAAAATCTATAAAAAATAAAAATAACACCAACATTTTGCCAGTTTTTTTACTATTTGTGTATATAGTTGCAATGTCACTCGAAGAAAGAAAGAGTTTTTGTTTTAATTCTGTTCATGTGCTTTTGGATTCACACCATTATTTTTTTATTAATCGTACACGAATAAATCAAAAGGTTTTCCGAAGCGTGCGCAGGCCACATACAGCTGTCCGTGTGGGAAGCATGGATTTTCCAAATTAGCCAGCTATTCCCTACCGCTACTATATGTCTCCTTTGCAATCCCTCGCTCAGCGCCATAATCGTCCACGACCCCTACCCTGCATGTCTCTTCTTCCTGATTCCTCTCCCGGATTTCCCTCTCCCTCCCGCCTTCCCTCCCCGCTAAACTACATGAAATACACACAATTCTCTCACCACCCGTTGTATTTTTCCCTCCCCAGCATGCCTTTTCCCATGTGTCTCTCCTCCCGGATTCCTTTCCACGATTCCCCGGGTACACACAATTCTCGCGCCAACCATTGTAATTTTATTATTATTATCATTTAAATTATTAAATGACCCTATTAACGAATTGTTAACATCCTAAAGCACTTGAAAAAATATTGATATCAATCCATATATAAAAATGAATCCCTGTTTCCCTTGGTCACTCCTTAACTTCAGAACGACTTTACCTATTTTATTTCATTCATTTTAAAGTTTTTTAATACTTTGTAGAAGGTTCTTACGGAAAGAAAAATTAAGAAAATTTCAGAGAATTTAACGACTATTTTAACTTCGCACGTTTGACAGTTCGCGCGTTTGATGAATGTGAATTTAGCAGGCAGCAGTTTTTTTTGTGACAAGAAAATGGTCCTTGTTTTTTTTAAATTATAGATATTTTAAATAGGTACCTATGTTAGGTAGGTACCAAATTAGATTGATTGTTCTTATAATATACAAACATGAATATTTGTAATATATGCAAAATGAAAATTTGAATAAAAAAATTGTAATAGGTGCTGCGAGCTGTTTGAAAACTCAATGCACTGAGACTGAAAACATGGAATGCGGGAGGAGGGTTGGCGGGAATGGGGAGCGGGAGAGGAGAGGGGTAGGCGGGAGGTGGAAGGGGATGCGGTAGGGGAACGGGGACGCACGGGAAAGGACATGCAGGGAGAAACAATTTATTTCTTTGAATATGGCATTGCAACGCATGCTGGGAACCAGTAGGTACATTATATTTATCGGCGTCAATACATCGTCATTAAAGTGATTGCCACATCTTAATAAAAAATAATTTTGCCTGGGACTTGTTGAAGCAATTTCGATATGAAACAATTACTTGTCTCCAATTTTCTTTCTTGGAACTCTAATATAATATTATTAAATTTACATTGAATTTGGTTCTTATTAATTCGATATTGAATGAGTTTATTTAGTATAAATATTTTTGGAAGGTTTTAAAACATGAATGAACGCCCACAAGATTATAAACAAACATAATTCACATGTTTGCATAAGTAAATTTAAAATATTGCTAATTTGGAAAGTTTCTATGGCGTACAAGGCTTCAGTACTGGGCCAAGGCAGACCTCATTTGGCGGGACGAGAAGTTGGACCAAACCAACTAATAACAGGTGGGAAGTTTAGATTTCTATCAATTGCATTCAAATTATTAAGGTGCACTTACAGGTTTTCTCAGAGAAAATAGCAACACACGAAGTGACTTTTACACGCTCACGTTATAAAAAATAATTTTTTAATTAATTAATTATTTTCGCCACAACAAAATATACCTACAATCTGTGCACCGCGTTTTAATCTTACGCCGCGAAACTTGGCGGGGGGAGGGAGTGTGATTCGTTATAATCTAAGAAAAAGTTTTTTTTTAAACAATTCTAATACAAAAAAAAAATGTTTTAAAAATTGTTTAGTGTAATGTGGAAATCAGTAGGTTCACTTTTCGTTAATTTCTGTCTTTCATTTTGCCTTTTTCACTCGAAATGAAACATTTTTTTCTGAAGAGAAAACTTCTTTAGCGTCGTTGTGATTTGAAATTCGATGAAACGAAAAATAGCGACACTAAAAAGAGACAAACACACACACGCATAGGATTTAGCCTGCGAAAGAATGAGATAGTATAATCGGTCTCCTCTTTGTGCGGTGCTTCGAAGCCTCCCCATTCTTGTCTAAGATTTAGTTTTCTGCAGGTTTCATTACTATCGCGTGTAAATTGCACACTCTGATTTTTTATGTTAATACCTCACAAAGTCCCAGCTGTTCCCGTCTGGAGCCAGTGAGGCTATGGCAACCCCATTTAGGGTATGTTGTGAAGCTGAAGGTAGTGGGGAGGGGAAGGAGATGGGAAAGAGGAAGGCGGGGAAGTGCCGAATGAATTCATGTGCCTCTGGAATCATGAACTAAATAAATATTACGACAGATTTTTAGTAAATTATACAATTTCCGAACTCCCGAATTTGTGGGGTTTTCCTCCATTTCACACAGAAATATTTATAAAATGAGGTTGATTATGATTACTCGATAAATTCAGCTGTCCCGATTTGTGAAATGCCAATCCCGTCTGTTATACTAGTTACTTTTGGAACCGGTTCCTCAAAATGAAAAGAATATTCTAAAAAAATTACTAAATATTTTTTTTTATTTTTTTTAACTTAATGAGTATGTAAAATCTCAAATTATAATATTTAATTAAATGAAGACAATATTAGCGAAACTCAATCGAAAATCTGAGACAGAAAAATCAGAAAAGATATTGGCTCCGCTGGGACTCGAACTCAGGACCCTTTGCTTACATGGCAAGAGCACTACCGATTGAGCTACGGAACCCATATGAAATTCGGTCACTTTTAACTGTATGATACTTCGACTAAGAACTACCAACATTATCTTAATTTTCTTAACGCACATATTATTGGCTGCTATCTTTATATATGATTGCAAGATTCAACTCGAACTAAATGCAATCTAGATAGTGTCTGGATAAATTTTTTATCCATTTACAAAGACATTTTTACTAATTATCGTTGAAAAAATACTTCACAGAAATTCAAATGTTAAATTGTCACCAAATGGCCATTCAGCACCATTTCTTTTTTATATTTGAAAGGTCCCCTTTAAATGCCGATTCTAGGTGCGTTTCAGGTTTCAGGTTTCAGGTTTCTATCAAATTGTAATAAGCTGTCAAGCTTAACAACATGATAATTATCCTCTTATACTGATCACTGTTTGTTCAAAAGCTGATACGGACTAAGGACGGATTTTTTCATAGAGTTTGAACAATTCATCATGTTTCGAAGATAATTTTCAAGTTCTGAGAAAGTTCTGCTATTATTTAATTTAAGTGATAGGCCCATTGATATCATAAGAGAACTTGAATGGAACTTTCACAAAAAATGCGTTTTTACTTTGAAATTTGATCAATTGTCAAAAAAACAAAATGGCGCTGATTTTTTCATTTGATGACAATGTTACATTTGATTTTCTGTGAAACAACACGTCCTTTAAAACTTATATCCTTTCCTCTTCTTCATCCTAATGATCACTTTGTATGCCTTGAGTGCTGTTAGCCTCCATTCAAAGCTCTGGAAAAACCGTAATTCTTATTTGGATTCCTGGACATGTTGGCTTAGTGGTTAACGATATTGCGGATTAATTGTCAAAACAAGGAGCGTCCAACCCTATTGTTACCCTCGTAAACCATATTCCCCTATCTGATGTTTTTCCATCATCAATGATAGATCCCGCAATGTTTGGAGAGTATTGGAACATTGCTAGTCAATCCAAGGGTGCCCGCTACGCCTCAATACAAAGGACTATTCCATCAAAACCGTGGTTTCAAAAACTCCCCCCATTTTTCCAAAAAAGAAATTTCCTCACTTATTCGAATGAGAATCGGACATTGTTCCGTTCCTTCTCAACTTTTTAAAATTTTAAAATTCATATCCTTGACTCCCCAGATTGTACATTCTGTGGTCTAGATGTGGGAACTTAACATATTTTTTGGTTGTCCCTCTCTAAATAAATATCCTCTCTTCTATCAAGCGTTTTCTAAAATTGCCTCCCCTCCATTCAACATTTCATCTCTTCTAAGTCTGAACTCGACTCCAATCTTGCATTTAATTCTGAAGTTTGCTCATTTAAATAAAATTAATGTGCCTATAACTTCCAATACTTGGTCGAAGATAATTTCACATTTCTTTTCTCTGTAATTTTAAATGATGGCCTAGAACACCATTGAAGGGTGAAAGCCAGAAATAATTGAAAGAAAAAAACTTTTAGCATTCCTCTAATGCTAAGTTCACACCTTCCCTAAACTCTCATAATAATAATATATGTTGGCTTGGCCTATTTATGATAGCGATATGGTCATATGGTGAAATAGACGAAGCCGACATATTATATTTACGCCTTCTGTGGCTTTTAAATTTTTTCCCATGTTTTTTTCTTTTACCATTAGAGCTGTACCATCGGTATAAGAAATAATTTATCCATATAATGGTTGAATAAATATGTCGGTTACATATAAAATTAACAATATTGGTCCCAAAACGATGCCCTGTGGGACACCACAATTTGATTTTTCTTTGTCGTTAGTTGTGTCATTTATTTTAACAAATTGTGCAAGATTGTTCAAGTAACTTTATTAAACTTATTATTCTGAGAGTATATCGTACGTGCTAGAATAGGCATTTCGAAGGCCTCTTATCTCAATGTTCTTCTAACAATAAAAAACTTAATATACATAATATTGATACAATAATGTGATTATCTTTTTCTGAGGAGCAATCTTCCGTAGCCTTGTTATGACATTGCGTGTTGAAAATATTCATTTACGAAGTTAACCGAAGATTCCCGATATTTCCCGAAGTCTCAGCCGCCTTGAACGCGGTGTTTTCTTTTCTCGCGACCTTCTACATATACAAATTAATGTTATAATAAATTTTTTGTATAAAATCATCTGGTGCGGTCAAAGATTGCATAATTTTTTTAGTAAAATTTAAAAATAAAATTCAACAAATAATGCGCTTATTAATAGGTAGAAGAAGTCTAAGGTGGGGTTTTTTCAAATTCTTTTATGTTTGGTGACCATCCAATCGAAGATCAGCGCCATTTTGAATTTTGTGGAACATCTTTCATATTTGCTTCTATGCTTATTAAAATTGGTAATGGGTCCATTCTAAACGATGACGAATTGTTAATGTGTAATATATTTGGTTTTTAACATTTTTATAATAATAAATCATTGTTTTATTTTCAAAAATAAACAAGCCTTTCCTAGATATGATTTTAGATTTTCACGGCCAAAAGTATTTTTGTTATTTGTTTTTGGGGTGTTATGCCGTGTTGCGCTACCTCCTCCTTTAACCAACGTTTCGGACAGCGTTACAGTGTCCATCATCAGGGCAGATGTGTAAATGTTGGTGGTGAAATGTGTGCTTAAGTACTTCGAAGTAATACCGTGTTGCCAGCTCCACTCCACTACGAGCTGGCATTACAGTATACTTAAAGATGGTTTTATCCGGTAATTGACGGCTACACCAAAGCTAAATGCAGAAAACCATCTTCAAGTATACTGTAATGCCAGCTCGCAGTGGAGTGGAGCTGGCAACACGGTATTGCTTCGAAGTACTTAAGCACACATTTCACCACCAACATTTACACACCTGCCCTGATGATGGACACTGTAACGCTGTCCGGAACTTTGGCTAAAGGAGGAGGTAGCGCAACACGGCATAACACCCCAAAAACAAATAACAAAAAAAGCCTTTCTTACTTTCATATTCACTTCCTTCAATAGACGTATAAAGACTTCTTTACTTACATCTTCACTTCCGTCAATTAATGACTTATTTACTTACATCTTCACTCCCTTCAATAAAAATATAAAGACTTCTTTAATATCATCTTCACTTCCGTCAATAAAAATATAAAGACTTGTTTACTTTCGTCTTCACTTATACCAATAAAAATATAAAGACTTGTTTATTTTCATCTTCACTTCCGTCAATTAATGTCTTATTTACTTCCATCTTCACTCCCTTCAATAAAAATTAAGACCTGTTTACTTTCATCTTCACTTCCTTTAATAAAAATATAAAGACCTGATTACTTTCATTTTCACTTCCTTCAATAAAAATATAAAGACTTGTTTAATTGCATCTTAACTTCCGTCAATAAAATATAAAGACGTCTTTACTTTCATCTTCAATTTCTTCAATAAAAAATTAAAGTTTTTTTTAAGGAATCAAGTAGTTTGGTGTGTGACATTATATTATATTAAATTAAAAACACGCTTTATAATACATCGCTTTTCATTTAAATTAAAAATTAATAGCCAACTTGTTTCCGCTTAGCTCAAGCTTCGTCGGGGTTAATATAATAAAAAAATTAAAGACTTATTTACTTTCATCTTCTTTTCCTTCAATAAAAATCAATTTCTAATTAAGTGAAGACAAAATTAGCGAAACTCAATCGAAAATCTAAAAAAAACAGAAAAATCACAAAAAGATACAGTCACATTTGGGACTCGAACCCTGGACAGAGTTTCGCTACTATTGTCTTCATTTAATTAAATATTACAATTTAAAAAAAAAAACAATTTCGTCGTGGAACTACTGCCAGACGGCTATTTTTTTATTGAGCATTTCTCGTTAAATAACCATTGGCGGTCTGTTCCAGCTTTTGAAAAAATACCGTGTAAAACTTTATAGCCATACCTTTGATTATAAATCTACAATACACATACTATACTGAAGAATGAAAATCTGAAATATGAAAATCCATATTTATGTAACATTTTTCTTTTTCGTAGGTTCTGGAGTGCCAGGAAAGCGAGTGGGTTACATGCCCCAGGAAATTGCTTTGTACGGAGAGTTCAGCATCAAGGAGACGATGATGTACTTCGGATGGATCTTTGGTATGGAGACCAGGGAGATTGGCGATAGGCTGCAGTTCTTGCTTAACTTCTTAGATCTGCCGAGCCAGAATCGGCTGGTCAAGAATTTGAGGTGAGAATTTTTTTAACATTAACTCCACACAGGAGTAATAACTCCCCATATGTCCTCAATTTGGAGCCCCGAGAACCTTTATTGGATAACCAACACCTCCGCCATAAGTCACCCCAAGTGGTTCGCTATGTTTGGTGACTTAGCCGAGGTGCCTGATTCATGGGATCAGGTTTGTCCGGGTTGGGGGTGGATGCCCACCAGCTGCATTGCAAGCTGGATCGGGAGAGAAAGATTGAGGGAGTTCCTTTGACTTCTCCAGCCGTATTCTATCAGAACATCGCCTTGCACCGCAGTGGGAGGGAAGGATTCATACGTCCGTCACTCCTGGACACACTGACCCCCAGATTTCTACCCACCGCTGATACCCTTTTCCTACTCAGAACTTCGTCTCCTTCCTTCCCTAGAAAACCCTCCACACAGCATCTCCAAAGATGACATAGGCCCTGAGGGAAATTATTTTCCTCAGGGCCTTCTGAGCGGATCTAATGTGAAAAAAAATCCTATGTCATCTTCGGGGATTCTGTGTGGAGGGTATTTTTGAGGAGAGGAAGAAGCACCTAAATATGGGTCTTCAAGAGACCTATGTTATCGGAGGAAGGAAACACAATCACTTCCATAGCCGTTGAAGTTGTTGAACTCAAAAATGAGTCGCAGGACTTGTAATATTTGAACCATTGGTAGGCTGTTTGCAGACTCATGTAGGTACTCTGCTTTGCTACATTACGCAAAAATTATCGATTTGTTTCTACCTACACTCTTTACGTTATCTCCAATATGGACCTCGCTGTCTCACAATACCAAAATAATGTGAAACCAAAAGATATGAAAAAGAAAGATTTTTAAAAATATTTTTTTGTTAGTTCCGGTTAATCAGTATTGAATAAAATAGCACAAAGCACGCCATCCAACAGCGAGACTCCTATACGATGTTATAACGTGTCTCTTGTTACGCCACATCTGGTGTTTTGTGCCGTGTGCCGTGAACTGCCGGACCAAGAAGAAAGTGAATATGAGTGCCGTGATGCAACATTTAAATGTGCGGAAATTGCAAACCGCGTCATATGACGGCACCTGCTAAGTAAAAGGTGCCACTTTTGAAGGCGCACCCGGACGGACTCTGTCGCGATATGGTGTGCGCATGTAGGTTGCTACGTTAATGCCTACATTAGCGAAAAAATATATCAGTAACACCTGATTTAAATACGAAAATAGAGTAGTTTAACATAAATAGCTCCGTAGACCTGGTAAAAAGATGCCCTTTTTGCCCTAATGGGTAATCCATGAGTAGGTACAATGAAAAGATGAAATTATGTTTCCCCGCAGTATCGATACGTCCGTCACTCCTAAATACACCGATCCCCAGAATCCTTCCTATCCCTCATACTTTTTCCCTCCCTTTCCTCAAAAAGGCACTCCACATAAAATCCCCAAAGATAACATGGGCCTTGAGGGAAAATATTTTCCTCAAGGCCTCCTGTGTGGAGCTATTGTAAAAAAAGTATCTACTTAATTTTTTTTTTACATGAGCTCCACACAGGAGGCCCTGAGGAAAATAATTTCCCTCAGGGCCTATGTTATTATGCCATCTTTGGGGATGCTGTGTGGAGGGTTTTTTTTTAGGAAAGGAAGGAGAGGAGAGTTCTGGGAAGGAAAAGGGTTTAAGAGGTGGGTAGATCTGGGGTTCAATGTATCCTGGTCATCCGCCTCCAAGACCTAGACAAACCTCACCCCATGAACCCGGGCACCCCTGCAAAATCACCAAACGTAGCGAACCACTTGAAGTGACCTATGGCAGAGGTGTTGGTTATCCAATAAAGGTTCCCGGGGCGGCGGTACCCATTCCCGCCTCCCAAATTGAAAAACTACTATCACGCCGTTTCTCTGAAGTGATAAGCAGAGAGGACGGACCACCAAACGACTCGGTTTTGGCACACACTCTTTGCCTCAGTCACATTTATACATCGTATCATACATTCTGTTGTGTTATTCTGTCTCTTGTCATGGCCCGACCCAAGTACTTGATTCACTTTTTTTACATTTCCACCACACAGGAGGCTCTAAGGAAAATAATTCCATTCAGGGGATGTTGTGTGGAGGGTCTTTTTAGGGGAAGAAAAGACAGAAAGTTCTGGGAAGGAAAAAGGTATGAGGGGTAGGCAAGAATCTCAATTTGGGAGGCGGGAATGGGTACCGCCGCCCCGGGAACCTTTATTGGATAACCAACACCTCTGCCACAGGTCACCCCAAGTGGTTCGCTACGTTTGGTGATTTAGCAGGGGTGCCCGGGTTCATGGGGTGAGGTTTGTCTAGGACTTGGAGGCGGATGACCAGGACACACTGAACCCCCATCCTACCCACCCCTTAAACCCTTTTCCTTCCCAGAACTCTCCTCACCTTCCTTTCCTAAAAAAAAACCCTCCACACAGCATCCTCAAAGATGACATAGGCCCTGAGGGAAATTATTTTCCTCAGGGCCTCCTGTGTGGAGCTCATGTAAAAAAAAAAATCTGAGGACCAGTGTGTCCAGGAGTGACGGACAAATGAATCCATCCTTTACACTGCGGTGGAAGGCGTTCCGAGGGAGTCCTGCTGGAGAGGTCAAAATATCTTCCTCAACAGTCTCTCCCGATCCGGCCGGCCACGCTGTTGAGCCGGCCACGCAAGATCCGGACAAACCTGACACTTGATCGTGCCATGTCTTCCTCGGGCGTCTATATATATATATATATTCTCCTTACACTTCTGTGACGTATGTGTATGAGGGTGACGGCATGAGAGCGAGATAGCGAGTATGGGAAGTATAAAAGGTATGTACCGCTATTGAGCGCTCTCTCCATATTAATCTGGCAACCAATAAACATTGTAACATTAACAGATGTTATTACTACCCGATCCCAAGACATCACAGTTGGCGCAGCCGGTAGGATTTCTTCGTTCATTCGCTCTCGCCAAACCATCTGATGGTTCTTTTGCAATCTTACTCAATACACATACATTCTTTGCGGATCTCCACATTTCGATCATTCAGCAAATCATCACTCAAGCATCTCATTTCTTCAGCACACAGTCCATTCCTCAATGCCATACATCAGCTAAAAGGACTCTATTATGGACTGCTAGCTTTATATTTCCTGCAGGGCCTAGGTCACCTTTAGAGGTGTTGTGTAGATGACATTTTTTTAAGGAAAATGGTTTGAGGAGTGGGTCGAAATCTGGGAGTCCAGTGTGTCCATGAGTGACGGGCTATGAAAATATAATGATATAAATTCGCTACCCATCTAAGCAACGAGTGTTGCTTAACCTTCGTGAATGCTTACCGTAAGTTATTGCGAGTCGCTTTCCCATCGTCGGAGTTAATCTGGTTTTCGACATAACAGGTTATTTTCTCATTCAACCGACAAGAATTTTACAATAATTCAGGGATATTACGCATTCGTTAACTCACTCTCACGCGCTTTACGCTTACGGGTATCTATAAAAAATAATATTCGATTAATTTCATGCCAATAACGATTCAATCGATTTGGCAAGGTCGATCTATCGTCGTTTGTGTATAGCCTTTTAAGAAAGATCGACCTTTCTATGTGCAAAGGTCGAATATTGTTTGCGGTTTGTGAAGATAAAATCGTCTTCTCTTTTGTGTTGCTTCAATATCGACTGATTTTAAAAATATATTATATGTGTGGTTGTTAGTTTTTCTACTTTGGAACCGAAAGCGTAGTCAACGTTTATAATGCTACAGGTTTGTATTGTGTGAGTTGTGGCACATATTACCTACTAATGATGAGTCCCAAAATTGGAATACCTAAGGACAATCTCCGAGGAAGAGACCTTAGATCCTTGAGTATTTAAAATAAAGGTCGCATATTTGTACCTAATTCCAGAGTGCTGGATATCTTGGGTATTTGTCACAAAGTTCGCCGATTTGTACCTTATTTAATGCAAGATATCTTGGGTAATTGTCACAAAGGTCGCAGGTTTGTATCTTATTCCAGAGTGCAAGATACCTTGAGTATTTGAGATTTGTACCTTATTTCAGAGTTCAAGAAACTTTGGGTATTTGTCACAAAGGTCGCAGATGTGTACCTTATTTCAGAGTGCAAGATACCTTGGATATTTGAAAGAAAGGTCGCGAATTTGTACCTTATTCCAGAGTGTTGGACCTTGGGTATTTGACAGAAAGGTCGCGAATTTGTACCTTATTCCAGAGTCCAAGGTTACCTTCGATATTTGTCACAAAGGTGGCAGATTTGTACCTTATCCCAGAGTGCAAGTTGCTGTGGATATTCGTCACCAAGGTCGCAGATTGTACCTTATTCCAGAGTGCAAGATACCTTGGGTATTTGACAAAGGTCGCGAATTTGTATCGTACTCCAGAGTTCTGGAATCCAGAGTACAAGATACCTTGGGTATTTGACATAAACAAAAATTTTAACAAAACAAAAAAACGACTTCAAAAAATGCACTAAAAAGTAAAAAAATAATTTCGTATTCTTCTACAACTTTATAATCAACTTACCTTTTCTACTCATCAATATGTACGTACGATTGTTATTTTTGGAGTCGGTGTCGGCGGGAGAGGAGCTGTCAAGTGAACACGCCGGGCCGCGGGTACCTTGGTTGACACTTGTATCAGATTGCTAAGATTTGTATCAGATTGCTAAGATTTCTTCCCTTTACATATCAACACCTATCTACACATCTGTTACAAACATCTCCCTAATGTCGTGTATCTTTCCTTGTTACAGCGGTGGCCAACAGCGTCGTGTCTCCTTCGCAGTGGCTCTAATGCACGACCCCGAGCTGCTGATCCTGGATGAACCTACCGTGGGAGTGGACCCTCTGTTGAGGCAGTCCATCTGGAACCACCTGGTGCAGATCACGCGCGATGGTAACAAGACGGTCATCCTGACCACGCATTACATCGAGGAGGCCAGGCAGGCGCATGCGGTAAGAAATACAAGTTTTATTTGAATAATGGAGATAACCTAACTTTATCACATTTACTTTCTTGAAACCAGACTAGATCCAATGGAAGATCAGATGTCTGTTGAGAAACGGGAAACTGTCTGGAAGTAATTCTGTATCTATTTATTTTATCCTATTGGGTATTTTCATGCAAAGTTTAAAAAATATCGGTAAGTATATTAAAAATATAAGCACCTGTAGAATGTAGTCATAAAAATGTAGTATAATTCTCATTTGAGTGTTGAGGTAGCATTCGCTCATTAGAAGCAAGAGAGCATGCTACTAATAAGCGTGTTTGTCAGTACCATACATGATTATTGCATTTCTATATGCACATATATTTGCTTTGTTATTAAAAGTTAGGAAGCAATGTTAAAGTAAATTTATCGACAAAGCAAGTTTATTTTGGGGAAACGGGTAAGGGTACTGCCGCCCCGGGAATTATTTATTGGATAACCCCAGCCATAGGTCACACCAAGTGGTTGGCTACGTTTGTGACTTGGCAGATGTGCCCAGATTCATGGGGCGAGGTTTGTCTAGGTTTTGGTGGCGAATGCGTTTGCTCACCTACTTTTGAGGGAGACTGATTAAGGTAGACCTAACCTAGACCCCTCCAGCCAGACTCTCTCAATCATCACCTAGCACCGCAGTGGATGGGATGGATTCTCATGTCCGTCAACACATTGACCTCGAGATTCCTATCCATACCTCACAGCATCCCCAAGATGACATAGGCCCTGAGGGATTTTTTTTCCTAATGAACAAGAACTGCACATAAAATTAATACGAGAAGCAACTACATGAGTTGGATCATGGAGTCTAGTGTTTTACAGACATAAGAAAACATCAGACCTACATTTTTACAAGTTTTATGGTTCGTCTCTACCCGACCACTGTCTTTTCTGTGTAGTTTCCTGCAGGTTTTAGATTCCCATCTAAAAATCCTTAGATATCATCTGGACCTAGAAACATGTCTTCACTATTATAAGGTCTATATTTGATTTCATTAATTAATTTTAATTTTGTTTATTTTTAGATTGGTTTGATGCGAAGTGGAAGGCTACTGGCAGAAGAATCTCCGCAGGTTCTACTGACCATGTATGGCTGCCTATCTCTGGAGGAGGTGTTCCTCAAACTGTCCAGAAAACAAGGTATGTACAAGACTATTGGCAGATCTCCGCAGGTTCTACTGACCATGTATGGCTGACTATCTCTGGAGGAGGTGTTCCTCAAACTGTCCAGAAGACAAGGTATATGTATACCAGACTACTTGCAGAAAAATCTCCGCAGGTTCTACTGACCATGTATGGCTGCCTATCTCTGAAGGAGGTGTTCCTCAAACTGTCCAGAAGACAAGGTATATGTATACCAGACTACTGGCAGAAAAATCTCCGCAAGTTCTACTTACCATGTATGGCTGCACACTGCACAAAAGGGACAACTGCCCCTCAAGCTGATAATATCTGAATAAAATCATCAAAATCGAGGTTTTGCATTCCCCATTTTTGTCCTCCAAAACTGGACTGATTTTTAAGGTTTTTTTAATAGCTGTATTAGAATAAAATACTCTATGCCTTGACATTTTTTTAAAATACATTGTCTAGTTTGTATACTGAACGTTTGTTGATAGCATGTAAAGCATGCAATTTAAACTATTTTTGGAGGGTCTTAAAACCCCTTTGAGAAGTACATATTTACAAATTTACAAAAAAGCAAAACGTACCGACACGTTAATGATCGATAACTAAATTATATTAAGAAATATTTGCGGTAGTGTCTAAATCCAGAGAGGAAATTGGGGATTTTGTATGGATAAAGCCATCCGATTTCCTCCAATTTATTTCGTAATATTAGGTGACATTTGAATCAGGAGGTGGCTTTGATATCGCGAATATACTCGTATACATAATTCTCGCTACCAATAAGAAATTTTTCGTGGTTTTTTTGGATAACATGGAAACAAAGAGCGGTCAAATTAGTGGGTTTCTAGTTTTAATATTCAAACAATATATTGTCTCTTGAATTATGAAGTCATTTTTTTTAAATATATTTTCATGCACAGAAAAACGTAAATTCATTTTGTAAAATTCTTCAAAGATTATAATAATTTCATGTAATTTGTATCATAAAGTAGGTACATATATAATAAATTAGAGTCCATCATAATGTGTAACTACTTTTTAAACTCGGGATTTCTTTTTTTCCATTTTTTTGGGATTGGCGAAAAGCTTATAAAAAATGGTAAAACAAAGTCGGCTCATTCCAAAAAGTGACTTTGATTACAAGTTATTTTTACTCCCCAAACACAAATTATGAAATGATTTTTTAATATACTTGTATTTTGATAGTTTCTTCTTATTTGTGTGCCCTATCAGGTCCCCCCGAAAATGTCTTGATAGTTTAAGAGCGTTTAACCAGTCAGCGAACGAAAATCCACATTTCGTCGAATGTTGTTCTTACGATCGTGCAGGGCGGTTAGAACGAGAAAGATTAATTATTCTCCGTGCCAGCTTTTTAAAATTATAACTCAATATCGAATTTATTTCAATTCAAAATAGCTTTTATTTATACCTTCATCCAAAAATGCTGAAAGGCGTGATGATAAAACTATTAAAATAATGTTCTTTTTGTAGTTATTTTTTGATTATAAGTATTTATCATTTTTCAATAATGTCTAAATTTAATAAGAATGTTAAAAAAATCTGAAACATATTAGTTTGTAAATGCGCAAATAAATACACAAATGGACCAATTTTCGTCAAGAAACACATGTACGTACATATTTTTAATGATTTTATTGAAACTAAAATTAAAATTCTAAAACATGCGTTTGCTAGATAATGTATTGATTTATTAGTCAATACGTCTAAAATCTGATTTGAAAATGACATATTTCTGGTTTTCTCTGGTAATTTTTTTTTATGTAAGTTTCAAAACTGAAAATTGATCAAGTCACCACATTTTGTGGTACTTTGATGCATGTTAATTAAAGAGCTGGTTATAAAAAGATCACATTAGCAATGAAATTTAACCTATCGACCCTTTGGAATAATAAGGTTCTATCTGTCGTGGTATCGTCGTGCGATAATGAACTCTAAAGTAGCTTACTATAGTTCCCATTATCGCATGTTATTCCAAACGGACTTGTTATTGTGGATGAAAATATTAGTCTAATCGTAATTGGAATAAACCGATTACCAAAGTGTTTCTCTGAACATCAGATAAAAGCAAAAACATTGGGTCGGTGCCAAACGTTTTTTGTTTTCCATCGGTGACCCTGCCCGAAGATTCCATGTTTGCTAAACATTTGGTCCAATGTTTGTGGTAATGTTGTCACTGACACCCTGCTTTATGTAAATATATACCTAATGAAGCTTTGCGAAGTATTACAAAATATAACTAATATAGGTATTTTTGTTGTTTAATGCAAATCTAAGATACGGACAAACTTGAAGGTAAGTCAAACTGTTGTTTCGTAATATTTTCAAATTTGAAGTTGTATAACAAAAAATATCGAAATAAAGTCAATGCTTGACATCAACTCGGTATTAGTTTCATTTATGAAAATACCTACACCGATTTTTTACTTTATTTTAGATCAATTTGATTTTACAAAAATAAAAGAGTGCCGTATTCTAATGAATGCTGGAGAAAGAGTCCGAGGTGGCATCCTCATGCGCTGTAGAGATGGGAACATAGGTCTAGAAATATTTTTCATTACATGTCATTTGCGGGTACAATCGAAAGTGCTTAAGATAAACAGTACCTATTTTATCATTTTGTACACCTCTCATGATTTTATAGCTATCACTTTTAATTTATCAGAGTGGAAGATACGCTCAGCAACGCCCAAGTGTAAGACCACCATTCAGAATTGAAATGTTACATGAAATAGCTTTAGCCGTGTTTTGTGAACAGATCTGAATAGCCAGGAACTTCCTCACCTTCCCCTTACACATCTCCTTCCTATTCTCAGTACCATCAGCCTCTCGACAAAAGTAATTGTGGTTGTTATAGTCTCACTGGCTCTAAAAGTTTGGAGCAGCTGGGATTCTTGTGCGGTGTTCACATTTAAGAAAAACAACATTTCAATCCTTAATAGTGGTCATTCTTCAGGGCAATACTAACAGTAATAGGTTATTAGAATATATCTCAGTATGTATCGCCCTAATGTAAGACCACCATTCAGAATTGAAACGTTACTTGAAATAGCTTTGGCTGTGTTTGGTGAACGGATAAGCCAGGAACTTCCCCACCTTCCTCTACCCCGCCTCTTTCCCCTCCCCGCAACCTTCAGCCTCACAATATACTTCGATCGAGGATGCCGTAGCCTTACTGGCTCCAGGGGATTGGAAGTAGTTAGGACTCCTGTGTGGTATTCACATAAATAAAAATAAAATATTTGAACGAAACACTATACTTCATAAGAAATGTTACTGATTCCGTTGTTCTTGATAATTCTTGAAAAGTTATGAAGGAAGAATCCAAGAGGTCACCCAAGCATCTTACAGCCATATGTATCGATAAATAATGTAGGCAAAGAGTATACGTCGTGTTGCGTATCTTAATTTAACTTACGCTAATCCATACTTTCCTCTCCAGCCGTAGCTGGCACCGCCAACCAGTCCTCCGAGCTGAACATCAGTAACAACATCTCCCTGGCCTCGCTCAACTGGGGCAAGAAGGAGGAGCCCATCTACGTCATCGAGGACTCAGGAGTCGTAGGACTCAACTTCCATCAAAGCAAGGAGATCCTTATTCAGGATGGATCCAACGGAGTCGCTGCACCTTTTGACGTGAGTTCTTTTTCACTACTCAAATGAAACATCCATGAACGAGACATCCTTAAAAAAATTATATATCCATCAAAAGCATTCAATGAATAAATTAAAACCAACAGGATGGTTTTGGATTTTTATGGTCGTTGCTTTGTATTATGTATAATTCAACAAGAAATGCTGATGTTCCATGTGATGTCATGAAACAACAGGCTTCAAACAAAAAAATCTTTCCGCATTCCTTTTGGTTCAATCTTAATATGAGTATCTAACTAAAAATATTCCTTTTTTAACTAAAGACTTCTGGGCTACTAGCACGGTCGATCGATAAGGGTTGATGGGATAAGATTCAGTGCCTTCTCATCGTTCCCTAGAACAACTGCAGATTGCTAATGTACAAACTACAGTTGACGTCGAATATGTTAAGAATACTTAGTCATTGTGAACTGTTACTTATTCGTTGGCAATCATGCAGGAACGACAAGAAGTTACCGAAAGTTATCCTATCAATCCTTATCCTTATCGACCATGCTAGGGTACCTTGTAACCTTTATAAATAAAACTCAGACGAATACTGTAATTTAGTATAATACTAGCGCATGTACGTGAAAAATCATGGATAGTTTTAAGTCTTGACAAATCAGATCCAAGCAATTTTTAAAAGATATTATGTATGTTACTTTATTTAAACACTATTTTCTTCTCAACAGAAACAACTCGCCGGCAAAATAGCAACACCCGATCTTGGCATGGACTGCAAAGATTGCACTGACTGCTATTCCGCCATGACCACCGTAAGTATAACTGTCAGGACCAGTCAAAAATTATCAACACTTTCTTCATAACCGACTAAAAGGTTGTCATACCGCCTTCTGCGTAAGCATGCTTAGAGTTGGTAAGACTGCGATCATGTGTGCGAAATCGTTTGATTCCGATCGCGTCATTTGTCTTCCGTCACATGTCTGCTCTGCTAGCAGTTTGCACCAAGGAGTATTACTACTTGTCTTCTCCCTTTAATTAATTAGTCTATTTCTTTCATGTAACTGTAGTTACGATTTTAAAAAATATGATCATTTAAATGGCCAAGATCGTCCTTAATCGCTTGTATTTCACCTCTAAAGTATTCACTAATTTTTTTTTCATTCCAGCTAACCACCAAAGGGAAGATGAAAGCACTACTGATGAAGAACTTCCTGAAAATGTGGAGGAATGTGGGCGTAATGCTCTTCATCTTCGCCCTGCCTGTCATGCAAGTCATCCTCTTCTGTTTGGCTGTAGGACGAGACCCCACTGGACTGAGAATCGTAAGTGTTGTTGTTGATCAGTATTTGTATAGTAGTGAGTGGTGGTAAGGTGAGAAGTGAAGTGAAAGAACCTTCTGGTGGGTAATGTCCATTTATGAATAACTCAAAATTTTTCTTACCAGGTATTGCAGTGAAACTAATTATTATAGCTTCCCCCGCATGTCAGGATCTGGATGTTTTTTAAATTTTGTTTTTATATATTATGTTTGTCAACAGTGATTCATATCAAAGCCCTCACAAATACATTTATGTTGAACATGGTTGATACTATGTAGCATAATACGCTTCACAATACTAAGGCCGGTTACAGTGCTCGATCGACGGTCAGTGCGTACGTCGGTCGCGCTTGTCATTTGTATGAAAATTCATAAATCGTTCAGTGCAGGACCGACCGTACGCATGCGTTTATTGCTACGCAGTGCGTATGAGAATCGTCGGTCGAGCGCGTGCGCATCCGAACCGTCGGTCGACCGACGAGCTAGAAATGCTCTCTGGGCGACGATCGGGTGTACGTGATATCTACGTCTTCTGTTCCTAATACGTCTACGAAGATAATAAGCAGCTATTAATTAATTAATTTCGCGTACGACGTCCGGTCAGCATGTTGGTCAAGCGTGAACTGACGGTACGCACCGACGGTCGGTCGGTGGTATGCGTATCGTCAGGACCGACCGTACGCACCGACCGTCGGTTGAGCACTGTAACCGGCCTAAGAAAACATTTTGTAGAGTATAATATAATACCCAAGAAGACACCATCTCAATACTTTTAGGCATAGAAAATTATGTTTATAATGTTCACGAACATACACATACATTACATTCATACACATACACACACACACACACATACCATACACTACATAACAACGTGGATGTTGCCAAGTAAGTAAACTGCCGAAACAAAAATAAAATTAGACTAGTTTCTTTAGGAAACATTCTTCATCTTTTGATGTCTTCGCTTAACTGAGGTTAATGTTAATTAGGGCAATCCGCAAGCTTAGGTTAGAAGTGTAGCGTTACATTCTTATTACATATTTTAAAAAAATTCCCTTAAATTTTCAGTTTAAAAGCATTTTACCACAAGACATTGTTCGGCCAATTTTGAGATAATACCAGGTCCAAACTTAGTGCTTTTGCAATGCAAATAGCATCTTTGAACATAACTGTTATGTCACTTCTTCCAATAGTAAGACAGCTGGTGATGTGTTGGGCATCTTCCAAATAAGAAATGTTCCAAATAAGAAATGTTCCAAATAAGAAATATTTACAATGAATATTAAACTGGACAGGCGTCCTTACTAATCTAGACTCTTAAGTAGTTCTATTGCGGATGGACTGAGGGAGCCCCCCCCCCCCCCCCAATCTCTCTGAAACTTTAGCCATCATCATAACTGTTCATACCTGAGACAAGAATGGCGATAGATGGTACTCTTCTGATATCCAACTAAGCTGCCATCTGTTGGTATGTAGCAGAACTTAACAAACAAACCTATCGACATCTATTGAAAGAACCTGAAACTTCAATACACTGCAATGACAAAAGATTTAGAAAAAAAACCATTCCAGCTCCCATTCTCACAAATTAGATGGTTCAAGATTGTCAGTTTGCTGTTATTTTTGTTTGTTGGTCTATAAACCAATTTGAATTTAATCATTTTGGTCAACATGACTTACCCTGTTCTTGTTTTCATTTCAGGCTATCGTCAATGGAGAGATCCCCAATTGGAGCAACGGCGGAGTGTGTGAAGACTTGCACGGCTGTACCTTTAAGAACCTCTCGTGTCGATATCTGCAACATCTCAGCAATAAAACCATGATTCAACAGCCGTATGCAACGGTGGACTTAGCGCTCCAAGCCGTTAGAGAAGGGAATGCGTGGGGAACTCTGTATTTCACTGATAACTTTACCGATGCTATGATTGCAAGGATTGGATTGGGTGAGAATTTTATCAAAGGACTTACTATTAGTATTCATTATTTACAATGGAAGATTATTTGAACAGCTTCCGTAAGCACTCAAGCATAGGCTCATTATTCAAACTTCGATGTTTTACCTTTGGTTGGTCCCTTGGTTCATCTCTGGAGTCGTTTGTAAGGCGAGCTCCTTGAGTGACTTCTTTTGTTTTCAAACAGTAATTTTGGAGGTTAGACTCGGAATGAAACACTTATGTTGATTGCGTATAAAAGTTCATGTAAACTAACAATAACATGAAATGAATTTTGATGCTGGATGCAAGGCTTTTAGAAATGGAATGAACGAGTTTTAGAAAGACATTGATAACATTAGTTTTTTAATGAGTTGACACTTTGCTTTTTTATGAAATCATATGCAAATGATTCAAAGACAAATTTATTGTAGAAGATTGAGATGAAATGCGGCACAATCGTTAAATTAAAGGTAAAGAAGTCCGTGGAAGGAAACGAATCAAGATGAATATAAATGTAAAATGACAGGTAGAAAATGAAGTTAAATATTTCAAAATAGGACGAATTTCAAATTCTTATCCCTTGACTATAGCCAAGTTCTTATAATGATTTTTTTGTGTTTGGCTATGTCTTCCGGTAACACAATACGGGTCACCAGGTTTCTGAGTTTTATTGCTATCATAGCAAGAAAATTAGCTTTTATTATTACCGTGACAGCATAAAAAAGGCAATAAAGACATGTTCCTTAATACAATAATGCTGCAGCTCTTTCAAAAGATGAGGTAAAAAGTCATAATTTTTTTGCATCTCTCTCACACACTGTACCGTAACGTCTCCGTAGACCCATAGCAATACTACTTGCCTTGACAATAATTTTTATAAGTATGGAATATACCTAGTTACATGGATAATATTGATGTGTGAGTGATATGCAAATTTCAATGAGCTAATGGTTTTGCTTTTGTTCTTAAACATATAATGCTGCAGCTCTTTCTTACACACCAAATAACAACAGTTGAAAATGAGGCAAATGGTGAATAAATGTCTGCACCCCCCAAAGGAAACATACAGTCACGCATAAAAAAAATTAAATACAATTCACGTTGCCGTGCCTGAACCGTAAATAAAATATATCTGTTTTGTCCAAAAAAAGTAGTACTTTGGAGGACACACGTATTTTGTGTGTCTCATCTTTTGCCTCACCATTATTTAATGCGTAAGAAAGAGCTGCAGCATTATAGCGATAAGGAAAGTATGTTTATTTCCTTTTTTTACCGTCACGGTACTTAGCTCATTAAAACTAGAATGTTTTGGTGCATTTTGATATAGGTTATATTACTTGGCAGCATGTGGAGTGAAAATATATTTACAACTAGAGCTCTGTATTAAAAATCAATTGCGTTGGATTCCCAGTTATTTTGTTTCAACTTTTACTTTTAAAAGGCATATCTCTTTTCGACTTCCTCGATTTATTATTGCACCAACAATGACTAATGTTTTCTTTACAATTGCAGGACGTGAGGCTGATGAAGAAACCCTGGACCAATCAGAAATCAGAGTCTGGCTCGACATGTCCAATCAACAGATCGGTCTTATGCTCAACCGTGACTTGCAATTCAGCTACAGAGATTTCGCAAAGGTAAATACAATAAAATTTATCGTTAAATCAACCTCTAACTCTGTTGCCGTTTCAATTTCACATTCTCGACTCCTTTTTTATCTTCATTATTTAACTTCTTTATTTAACACGGCGTCAATGACGTGAAAATAATTACGCGGTCAATGACGCCGGGAAAACCGTGACCCGAATTTCATCGATGGGTTGTACCAAAACTGAAAGGGTTATCTTGATTTTGAAAATTATTTATTATATTTTATGGGTTCTTTGCTCATAAAAAAATATAAGTAATACCAGTATGTTATAAATCAACTTTTTATTATCTTAGTAAGAAACACATGCAAAATCAATTATGAAAACGTAACTATAGAATTTCATTTCAACTGTAGGTCATATTTACCCATTTTAACTTGACGCACGTGTATCACCTTCCGCAAGCGGCGTCGCACTGAGCACGCCAGCGGTGCGGGTAAAAGGGGGTTGTATCTCCAGCTCCTCAAGCGCTCAAGTCGAACGGTTGATGAGAAAAAAAAATGGTCATTTTAAATCGCCTCGGGTCATTGTGACCCAGCATCATCGACGCCGGGTTGATCCTCAGTTTTTAATCATTGTGGTTCAAAATTAAGAAAACTAGATCATAAAATTTTACTTGGTTTCTACTACTATCAATACTAATACAAGTTTTTTTCAAATCAACTTCAAGAATGACTTGATTATACAATTAATACTGCAAACATGAACACTTGGATATATTTTCAAATTCAATCATTATCTTCAGAAGGAACTTATCCTTGCATTTACCTTACTTAGAGCCACTTTATAATTATTGAGTTATTCACCTACTTATTTATGCATTGGCTCTGTAATATGTATATAAATGTATATGTGTGTACATGTGTGTATGTACATGTACGCATATATATGGGTAGAGTGCATAAATATGTGTGTACAAATGTACGTAAATGTGCATGTATGTATTTACTAATATTTACAATAAAACTGAGAGATATTTCTTTCTAAATCAAGGATTACTTTTTAAACCAAAAACAAAATGCACTCCATTGTGTCAGATAACAGAGAGACAGTAGCACCACATACGGCCAAGAAACAGAACTAAAATTGACAGTATAAAGACTTCTTTAAATTTATCTTTACTCAGCAATTTTGATCCTCCTTGATTTATGCACCTACAAGTAATTTAATTTATTATTACGTATTACAACTTATAGTCAAACTAAGAATGTTGAGATGAATTGTGTGTTCACCTACAATAGACCACTTGCATCACTTTAAAAAAAAAAATCCAGTTTAGGCAAATATTCTAAGACATTCCGTTTTTTTTTTTTTTAATTGTATTTTTGAAACCCTGGCGATTTTTTGAAAATTTTAATTCGAAACATCAAACCATTTTTTATAAACCGGAAAGACGGGACATAATTTTATTGGTGCGAAAAAATAATAATTACATAGCCGAAAATCATTTTTTAAAAAAAGAACGTTTTCCACACGAATGGCCCAGGAGAATAACGAGGCATACCAAAAATATTAAATCTCATAAATATTTTTTTCCTTGATCCATCTTATTGATCATAAATCATTATAATATTCAACGACTATATTACTAAATCAAATGTAATATACAGTTTGGCAAGAAAGTGTAGAAAATGAATGATGGCGCTGCGATCGTTTTCTAGTTTTAAATGGCAACACCAAGATGGCTCATAAGACAAAGAACGTATGTTTTAAAAAAACACTTCTGGCAAAATGCATATTTCATAGCTTATTTGTATTTTCAAAAAATTTGCACAAAAAACTGTAATTTAATAGAAGCAAAATAAAACAAAACAAGTTTTAAGTGGGCTTTTATTCCGATATAAAAACGTAGGTACTTAAAAATTTAAGTCTATTAATTCAACACCCGACATGTAATTATTGTCTTCGTCCTCGTGTGATTCTTCTTCTTCCGTATCTTCATCTTCATCTAAGCGCAGTTCATCGATATCATATATATTACTGCCTCATGCATAATATTCTGCATCAATTTTCATCACGTGTTTGCAACAATTTTTCCAATCATCAGCACTTATGCTATTACATAATGCCCATTTTCTGTTTTCCCGGTGTTTCAAATTTTCCATCTGCCTTTTCCCCTTCCTTGAAAATTCGTCTTACCGTTGATTCAGATTTACCTGTGTGTGAAAAATCATTAAAATTATTATTATATAAGGGAGTTTTAAAAACACACACTAGATAATATTCACTTGGAAAGAAAGAAAGAGAAAACGAGAAAAAGGTAACTTTTCTACGAGTTTAATATTATTTTTTTTATTGAGTTATTCCCTTTTTCTTGTGGCCGCATATTATCTGTCAAAATGAAGTGTCAAAATCAGATTTTTTTACCATAACCTCAAATCAGACTGTAATGGTTATTATCGCTCGAAAATTGGCATAAATCTTGTAATACTAATGAAATTTATTAAACAAACTATACTACGTACCAGTCATTTCAGCAGTTCGTTTGCAAACATCTTCTAAATTAAAAAGAAGCTTCTTCGCGTGACACTCGGCTAGGCTGCGTTGAAAAACGCAGAATATAACCCCTCTTGTATCACTATGTAATAATTTATTCATTTTAATTAAATTCAGGCAAACAATGAATAAAAATATTATCAAATCAGCGATATTCTACTCAGATTTAAGACAATAAATCAACCGTAACACGTTGATACACACAATATGATAACACATAATATGACAGCCATAAGAAACGTCATATAATTCGGTGTTGCCATAGTAATGAACACGTTTAGTTCCAATTGAATTAATTTCTACACTTTCTTGCCAAACTATACTTGTACTTGTAAATTATAATAATAATAAGAATATTATAAAATTTGTTTTTTTTTTAAATCCGCACCATTATCATTATACCTCCAAAATACGTACGCACAACGTAAAATATACGGGGTTCTCTTCATAACATCTGTCAAAAAAACCAAACCAAATGATACGTTCGCAGAGAACAAACAATAAATCTAGTGAACTTTAAATGTCAAATTCAAAAATTCGCCTGAAATCAAAGTGATGCCATATGAAAAAAATAAATGAGTGTGGAATTTTATAAAATTAATAGGAACATTTTCGGAGACGGGATATTTTCATGTAGTGACGTCACGAGCCCAAATAATGAATTTATTTATTTAAAAATAAAAAACTGTACATTTTTAAAAAATTTTACTAACATTTTCGTAATCTTAGTAAAAAAATCTATCCACAAGATTTTTTCCAAGTCGTTATGAAGTCCATGCAAGTGGCCTATTGGAATCATCGCTATATTCATATCGAAAGTGTAAATTAATGTAATAATTATAACGTGATGTATTCTGTTGGCGAGCCAATAAATAAATTAAAAAATTATGTTGATCAATAATAAATGTGTAACTTTGATCGCTTATTTATTTGGTGATGGATCAGATTCACATTTCTCTTGTGTTTACATTTATATTTGATGTTTTAGGAACTGTTCACTGACTGCAAAGAAAATCCCAAGTTAGGAGACATTCCAATCCAGTTCAAAGATCCCATTTACGGAAAGAGTAATCCTTCGTTCACGGACTTCGTCGCTCCTGGTGTTATATTGACGTAAGTCTACTTATCCTTATTATTTACCGTTTCATCTGGTAAGTTTTGTTATGTACAACTATGTCAACTATGGGTTGCATTGCCTTAGATGTAAGATTGATCCAACAACAATCCAAATGTTAGCGTTCAGCCTCCTTTCATTTTTTTGAATGAATACCGCACAAGAGTCCCAACTGCTCCTGTCTGGAGCCAGTGAGACTATGGCATCCCCAATTGGGGTGTGTTGTGAGGCTCTAGGTAGTGGGGAGGGGAAGGAGATAGGGAAGAGGAAGGTGGGGAAGTACCTGGCTATTCAGATCTGGTCACCAAATACGGCTAAAGCCATTTCAGGCAATGTTTCAATTCTGAATGGTGGTCTTACACCAGGGCGATACTGAGAGTATCTTGAACTCTGGGAATGCTTTCATGCTTTCGCTGTCAGTTTTATGACTCACTTGCGTGTTTATGACTTACTGCTAACAGAATATTGGTTCCATAGACTATCTTAATATATTTCGGGGAACATGACATCTTTACTTATGCGATTACATTTGGATAAGAAAGATATTTTCGAAAACGTCGACAGGTTTCAGAACGACCGTTCCTTCCTCAGGGCAAACATATAACGACTTGACAATTACAAAACAGTGGGTGAGTACAATGTACTACTAAGTATTGTGGTAGGGGTGGGGGCATGGCTGGGGATAAATGAAGAGTAAGAGGAGGAATAATAAAGGAAAACGCTTAGGTAACTTAGAAATAAAAAAAATTCCCTTAATAATAATGAGTCCATTAAACAAAAAATATTATCTTATAGTCCTCTCTTAGATATGTTTCCTTTCTCAATATCCATTCTGTTCCATAAACGTCCTTATTAACTGGTTAGATACGATTTTAGATTTTCACGGCCAAAAATCCTTATTAACTTCCCAAAACAAAACCCTTGTTGATTTTTTTATCATCAGATTATGTTTAACCAAAGTTGATCTTTGCTACTGTGTTATAGGCATTAAAACTTTGATTTTCTTTCTTCTAAGCTAGCATTTATGAACAACACCACTGTTACAAAACAAATACATATTCAAATGCCACACCTAATCAATATTTAACCTTCCAGAATCGTCTTCTTCCTCGCCGTGGCTCTTACATCGTCAGCCCTCATCAATGAGAGAACCGAGGGTTTGCTGGACAGGTCCTGGGTGGCAGGAGTATCGGCTGGAGAGATCCTGTCTTCCCATGTCATCACGCAGTTCATCGTCATGTGCGGGCAGACGGCGCTGGTGCTGATCTTCATGATCCTTGTCTTCGGAGTGGAGTGTCAAGGAGACATCTTCTGGGTCATTGTGCTGACCATTCTTCAAGGTGAGCTATTATAATCTGGTGTCTTTTTGTCTATACAATCAGGATGGTTGTTTTGTTTCTCTACAGGCGGCAGCCCTGAACAACTCAAACTCAAAAGCAATTTTTTTCTGGTTGCTCTTCTACCATGTGATATCTTGAACAAGTCGTGGCTACGAAATTTGAAACAATGAAATAGAAAGAGAGCATCTTCATCCTTTCTCCATGTCGATTTTGCACTTCTTGCACAACATTGACCCTTGACTCTGTGTATAAACTTGCAGTCTGTTTACAAAAAAAAAAACTCTTAACAAAATGACTGGAATCTTTAGAGCATAGGCATCAGGTGGGAATACTATCCTTGTTCTACCGTTATTTCGGTGGAAGATGCTCCGAGGAACTAGCGTAATTGATCCCTTCAGCATCACAGATGCATGGTAGAGATACATAACAAATGCGCATCCAACATTTATAAACGATTAACCCGTTTAATCACAGGAGACCCAAGTTGTCCCAAAACATCATATGCCGTTATAATAACAGAAGACCCAGATTGTCCCAGAGCGACCGCGCATTATTAAAAGTTAGATATCTCTCTTTCTGTAATGCAAATATTTGTGATTTCTTTTATGTTAGAAACGGAAAGAAATAATGCTTCTCATTGTCTTAGAATTATATGAGCTAGGTTGTTCAGATGTTTTACAAACCTGATCAAAAGTGACAGTTTGATTTTGCGCCTATTTGTGAAGTAACCCACATTTAATTTTAAAATAAAATTGTATGAAAGTGATAAAAAGTGAGGTGACAGTTTTATTACAAATTTTGTTTAGAAAGGGAATCTGAATTTAAAATTTGAAGTTTATTCTATTTTAATTACTTTAATTCAATTATTCGCAGGTATGCATTTTTTAGCCAATTTACATTTCCAATATTAAAATTTTAATATTTATAAACAAAAATGTTGATTTCTAAAAAACACTTCGGAAAGATTATTTTATCTTAATTTTAGAAAATTTTTATTTTTGCAAAAGCGTTAAAAAAACTAATAAATAGGAACATTTAAAATGCATGGGAAGAACCAGGAATTTTGCGCGCAAACTTTGACAGGCAAAAGTTGACAGAAAATTATTTTCTTATTATTCGAAGGGTTAATGAGAACAGATAGTTTCCACAACACATTCTTGAGTTCAACAACTTGTCTTTGAAACGATTTTCCGGACTCTGTGTTTCCTCCTTCCTACAACATGGGTCTCAAAACCAATATTCACTCCTTCCCCTCCTCAAAAAGACCCTCCACCTTTCCTGAGGGAAATTATTTTCCTCAACGCCTCTGTGGAGTTAATATAAAAAAGAAAATTCTGCATTATCTTCTATATTATTAATACGCTAGCGTCTGTCGTACACACTCGCCTTATGTAGTAGATACAAATGGAAGTGCTGCCATCTTTAATATTCTAATAGAACTATTGAAGTTTTCGTATTATAGTTTTCCTATTATGGTTTTTACCTGCTAGTCATTAATTATTACTTCAATTCCAGGTCTTTGCGGCATGTGCTTCGGTTTCGTCATCTCCGCCATCTGCGAGCTTGAGAGGAATGCCATCCAACTGGCCCTCGGCTCCTTCTACCCAACCCTCCTCCTCAGTGGAGTAATCTGGCCGATTGAGGGAATGCCCATCGTCCTCCGTTACATCGCCCTCTTCCTCCCACTCACCCTAGCGACCACCTCCCTCCGGTCCATGCTGACCAGAGGCTGGGCGATCACAGAACCAGACGTATACTACGGTTTCATCGCCACAATCAGTTGGATTGCTCTCTTCTTGGTAATAACACTGATCATCCTTAGGGTCAAGAAAGGATGATCACCTACCATAAAAATTAGGTGTATATTAAAAATAATTTGTGTAAATTTAATGTCACTAAGTGTTTCGCGGTGATGAGTATTAAGTCTTTTAAAAATAATTTTGTTTTGTTTATTTATTATTGTCTGTTTTTCATCTTTTCATTTTTTATCGACTTTTTAACAAATCACCAATCGACGGTTAACGGGAACAATTCAAATGTGAAAATTGCACTAATTGCTAATTTGATGACGATGTCAAAAATGACACAATCAAGAACTCTCTCAAAACATTTTAAAATTTCTTCAATTTTTTTGTAGATTAATATTATTGAATATGTTTTTTTTTATAATGCCAAATGTTTTCATTGAATTTAAATTTCTCTGTTTGAAATATAATTTTTTTAGAAAATCAATAAGATTTGTGTTAATTTTTTATTTAGCCTTTTTAAAAGCAAGCAATCCGTTATTTTTTTGTGTTGTCTTAATTTAATTTGTATTTCATGACACTTAGTTAGGAATATTGTGCCTGTACATAAAAAAATAATTTTAAATGTATATACGGATGTTTCATCGTTGTAAAAGTGACTGGTAATTATATATTGATTGTGTTACGGACTATATATTATTATATTTCATGCCAATTTGACAGGTTGTATCCGTAAATAAAATGTTATTATTTTGTTTTGAAGAGTTTTATTTCACATGTACATTTGTTACTTAATTTTTATTTATCTGCCACCTTAAGACGTGTCGAAACTGGTAGCAGATAAATAAAAATAGGTAACAAATGTACTTGTGAAATAAAGCTTATCAAAACAAAGTGTCTAGAAATTGTTACATAGTTAATGCCAAGGAATACAAAAAAAAATATAATTATATAAAATATAAGAAAAGTGCATTTGGTGCTAGCTTTGTCAATGTCACCATGTTCTGTAAACCCCAGTGGCGTGCGGTTAACGATGAAAATATATTTTTGTTGCACTCCACTGGCTTCACCAATATGACGTGTTTGTTTTACCACAATTCCTTTACAATGTTAAAGGCATAATTTTATTTCATCAGCAAATTAAACAAATATTTCATAATTGATGTTGCCATTGTATTTTTTCGTTTCATTTTTACACGATTTGCTCAAAATATTAATGATTTTCCATAGTTAAGTTAGGTGTAGGTTAAATTTATTTTAGTTTATAGATTTTTTACTTTAATTGACTCAAATTGTGTGGGTATTTGCTGGTTTATAGGATCCTACAAATAATTGTTAGTTTTTTGTAAAATGTGTACTTAAGAAATCGATGTGACTAAAATATATTTTTTGTACTAATTGAAAACTTTGGCTAAAAAATGTAAATTTTCATTTTCTTTGGTATTGGTTTTAATGACAGCTCTGAAACAAAAGAAATCATATAATTTTTTTCATTATCCTATATGCTACATGCCTATGTCTTTTGATCGCAGTAATTTTGTGAGCAAATTAACATTGGATTTGACTGTGATGATATCATGTTAAAAATAAACCAGCTATAATAAATAACATATACTTAAACTGTACTGTACTGTAATTCTCTTTCTGATATGTGCAACGTTTGCGAGAAGAGAGAGAAGTTACAATGAAGCTATCAGCGGTAGGCCTACAAATATAATAAGTTTTTTTCAAAGAATAATTAACATTTTTGTTGGTTTGACACAAACCAATCTTAAGTTCTAACATATCACATTATTTTTCTGCAACGTGCAAAAATCCTTGCATCAATTTTTCTGTGTAAAATATTTATATCAAAATGGTTTATAGTAAAATTTATGGTTTAATTTTGCACTTTATTGATGGTTTAGCACTAAAACTTGATTCCCAACATATCAACTTATTTTACTGTAATGTACAAAAAACCTTTTTAAGATTTTTTTCTGTGTAAAATATTTTCCATCAATTTCTTGTTTTAATTTCCAAACGACCCAGATACATTTTCCGTAATGTGCAAATATCCTTGAATATTTTTTTCTGTATAAAGCATAAATGTTAATTGTAATACATTCCTTATCACAAATCTGTTAAGGAAATATTTTCATGTTAAGTTTTGACCCACTTTAAGTATCAAAGACCCTTTACCAGATTTACATTGCCTGTTATTTTTAGCACCAATGTTGACCTTTTAATGTGGACTTTAACTAGATATAAGTAATATGAACAGAATTGTGCCTGGTATGGTTGTATTGATTGGTTAATAAACATAAATAAAAATAAAATAAAGTATTTTTTATTGAAATAACCTAGGAGTGACTTAATAATGCGGGAAAATTCTTCTGTAAACTTTGTTCACCATAATACAGGGAAGTCTCTGGGATGGCAAGCGGAAAAAACTTGTCGACTTTTGAACTTTTTATTAATAATAAATATCATTAAAGTGCACAGGGGAGTACTAAAAATATATTTAGTTATTTTACAATCCTTTAAGGCAGGGGTACCCAATCCAAATCATTTTGTGGGCCTAAAAAATATTACTGAACTTAGGTGGGTCACTCGGGAGAAGAGGAAGGGGGGGGGGGTTAATACAGGTAAATGGCTGATTTCGGTAATTCGGTGTCCAAAAAAGGTATAATTATGAAACTGTGACCTTCAATGCTATAAGGCATGCGCCAATGTGTGTCCTTTGCACTCTCCCTCCACTTATTAAAATCAGGTCAGTTGCATTAGATCTTCTGCGAAATGTGCGGATAAATATACTGGTTGGAATTGATTGTGAAAATAAATTTTCTTAGTGCGGCCATGCGCCTGGCACTTTTCAAGCAATAAATCATATTGACAAGAGTAGGGAGACTACGAAGCACCGAACAAAGAGGAGACCGATTCTACTATCTCATTCTCTCGCAGGCTTAATCCTATAGATGTATGTATTATATCATTTGCTTATTAAAATCACCAATCACCTCAGTATTTCGTATTTGCAGTCTCTCAACAATTCTCCCCATTTCAGTTCTATAAGTTTGTAGACTTGAATGACTTAAATAAGAGGACTATCCGTAAAATAAGGTCTCCAAGGTGCTGCGGTCGTGAGGAACGATTTTACGCGCAATCTGTGATACTGACGTGTAGCCTAGCTCCTCCGCGCCAAATGCCCATAATGGCTGCCATGCCCCAGTCTCGGCATGGCAGCCATTCGTGATGGAGCTTCCGCTCGCCGCACCCACCAGGTGTGAATAACGCCCTGTAATTCATTTTTTCGGAGCTCTGTGATATGGTCATATCAGTAAGACCACTATTGACAAGATTTTGACAGAATATTTGGGATACCATAAGGTCTGCGCAAGGTGGGTCCCAAAAATGCTCATCAAAGATATATGCAAGGAGCCCAAATTCCTTGAGATATTCTTGGTCTCAATTGTGACTACAGACGAGACCTTCTAAACCAAACTTTCGTGCTTGTATACTGTTTTCCATATACTTTATGCATCTGAGAATGAGTGTCTACCAGGGTACTGTTCTTTGCACACAAAAAACGAATTACAGAGTGTAATTCACACCTGGCGGGAGCGGCGAGCGGAAGCTCCATTGCGAACGGCTGCCACACCGATACTAAGCATCATGGAGAGTGCAGCGTGGTGGGCATTAGGCGTAAGGGGAACCAGGCACACCAGTGTTACCGGATCGCGCGTAAAATCGTTCCTCGCGACCGCAGCACCTTAGAGACCTTACTGTAAAGTGTGTAAACATAACTCTCGTATTTGATTTGTCCTCTCCCTAATCTTTCTATCTTTCATAACTTTATCGGCACAAAGCACTCTTTTTAAGGTAAATTGCCTATTTCAAAAAAAAAATAATGTCTGTATTGTCGGTTACCGAAACTTATCTGATACTGTGGAGGCCGCGCTAAAATAAATTGTCAGATCGAATAACAATCTGTTAACAATGACCATGCTCGTAATTTTTTTTATTTTTATATTAACTCCACACAAGAGGCCCTGGGGAAAATAATTTCCCCCAGGGCCTATGACATCTGAGATGCTGTGTGGAGGTTCGTTTTTGAGGAGAGGAAGGAATAAACATTGGTCTAGAAGAGAGCCATGTTGTTGGAAGGAGGAAACACAGAGGCCCGCAAATCATTCCACAGCCAAGCTATGGAACACAAGAACGAGTTGAAGAAGCAACCCGTTCTCATATGAAGAATGTCAACCATGTACACATGTTGCGCACGCATTTGGCCTGTTTTCCGACCATGCATCAGTGCCGAAGGGATCGAAATAAATCTCAAATATTGATAACTAACCATAGATGACGGATTTGGTCAATGTCTTATTGTTTTTTCGATAATCCATGCTAGACCTCCAGAGACTGTCAAAACACACAAAGACATTTTGTTAAAAGTAAATCAAATTTAATAATGTTATCATTAGGTTTCGCGAGTATTTGACAACCCCTATAGTCTATGGATAAGAATTTTGACTCGCAATCCGAAGGTCGCTGGTTCGAATCCCGGCGTGCGCAAATAAATTTTATTTGATGAATTTGTGTTATTGAACAATTAATTCATTTAAAATTTGCGCCACATTCCAGAATAGAAGATATTTTCGGTGTGGCCCTGGTGTAAGACCACCATTCAGAATTGAAAAGTAGCTTGGAATGGCTTTAGCCATGTTTGGTAACCAGATCTGTATAAGTACTTTTTATGCCAAAATAAAATACAAAAAAAATTTTTGTCAAACAAATAGAAATTTTTTTCTGGATAGGGACACCCTAATCATCTAGAGCAGGGTTTCCCTTTCACTAGTTGTCCGTAGAGGCTAGGAGATGGTCCGCGAGTCAATAAGCGAGCCAGCGCGCGGGAGGTCCCTGATCGAGAAGTCTGAATTTAAAAAATCGGGACAATATTCAGTTTATCATTATTGTTCCTTGTGGTCAGTGGCCATTATGGTATTCCGTTTCGCCCCACCCAGTGGCGGATACAGAGGCCCTTGGCCCTCCCAAATATGTATAAGAAATTTTTTCTTCAATCATTTGCTCTACACGTCTAAACCATCGAAGCATCCCTTCCTTAATCTTTCTTATTGCGCTTGCATCAGCCTTGCATCCTTTTCATATTTTTCTTACACTATCCTACATGGCTTTACCACACATACGCCGCAGGGATCTCAATTATATAGTATTTAGTCCTTCCTCTGCCAGTTTCATGCTTCACTGTCATACATCAGGGTTGGTACCAGCACTCCATTGTGGACTGCTAACTTCGCTTCTTTCGACAGTTTTTGTTAGCGCCAACGGCGTTCAGTCCTCCATAAATGCGGAGTTACCTGCAATACCTTCAATATCTCCATCAGCCTCCACATCTCTCGTAAACATACTTCCCGAATACACAAACTCATCCACTGTCATTTTTGGGTAACAATTACAAATTGTCTTTGGAGATGCTACGTGAAGGGTCATTTTAGGGAAAGGAAATAGTGGAAGGAAAAATGATATGATATGATAGGTGGTTAGGACTCTCTGGGTCAGTGTGTCCAAGAGAGATGGACGGATGACTGCTCCTACTGCGATGCGAGGCAATGGGTCGAGAGATTCCTGCTGGAGAGGTTAAATGGTCTCCCTCAACTAGTCCTTTCCAGCTCGCTACGCAGTACCGCAGCACCGTTGTGATTTGATAAACACATACATTTATATGTTTTAGCCTGCGAGAGAATGAGATAGTATTGTCGGTCTCCTCTTTGTGCTTCGTATTCTCCCACTGTTGTCTACTTTTTAGTTTTCTTATATCTTTAGCGCCCCCCCCTTGAGTTTTTTCTGTATCCGCCACTGGCCCCACCCCATCCTACCCCGTACATCCTAGCCTACGCCACTGATTACAAGTAGTGGCTTAGGCTGGCATGGGCGGATAACGTGGTGTCACCCCCCCTTTCACATCATAAAAAATTGGTCCGTCCTGGGGGGGGGGGGGGGGGTGGCTGGAGAATTGTGGTCTTGGGGGGTGAAACTCGGAGTCGGGTGGCACCTATCTCTTGTGGTCCCTGTCGAAAAATAAACGTATAAATGGTCCCTGGTCAGAAAAAGGTTGGGAACCACTGATCTAGAGGTATGAAATATACTTTATGACCTATTCTCATACCTACCAAATATACATTAAAAAATTCATAAAAATCGGTCGAGCCGTTTCGCAGGAGTGCGACCACAAACACCGTGACACGAGATTTTTATATATATAGATGTTACGAGTACAATAATTTATCACAATATTTTTGGTATGAATCACACCACGCCAATTTGTTTCCGCTCTTATCGCCTGTGAGAAAGGTACCTACCTCTCTCTTCATAGGCGGATAAATTTATGATAGTGTTTAATTTATCTTAAAAATGTATGTAGTACATATATATAATATTCTGACAATTGCAGACAAATTAACATGCATCGGTTTACAGTGGAGTCGATAAGGAAAAGTATAAAATAAACATTTTAATATTACCATGACTATAATACAAGTGTGCATTTCACATGCGGCAGAAGTGAATCCTTCAAAAAACTAAAGTAGACAAGAGTGAGGAGTGGAGTGATTAACACGTATCGGTTTACAGTGGAGTCAATCAGGAAAATTATAAGATAAACATGTTAATATTGCAATAATTATAATACAAAAAAATACAAGTGTGCAGTTCACACGCGGCAGAAGTGAATCCTTCGAAAAACTAAGGTAGACAAGAGTGGGGAGGCTACGAAGCACCGCACATAGAGGAGGCCGATTATTCTATCTCATTCCTTCGCAGGCTAAAACCTATAGATGTATGTGTTTGTCTCTTTTTTGTGTCGCTTTTTCGTTTTATTGAGTTTCAAATCACAACGATGCTAATAATATTTCCACTGTGAAATGTAAAATTAGGTTTTCCAATCGGATCTAGTTTGTGTTTTAACCGCTCAGGTGCCGCTCGTGCGCCGGCGTGTCGTGAGACTTTACACGCGATTTTGACCCTTATGTATAAAGAAAGTGTATGAAGAACACGGTCAGAATCGCTTGCTCTATTATCGATCTTTACCATAGAGAAAACCGCAATGCGCCTGGTCACTCCATATAATTTATATTAATGATTTACCGGAGCGCGGGAACGTGCGCAGTTCTTGCGCATGCGCGGGAAAAATTCCTTTAACTGCGGTTTTGACCTTTCTATTGTTCTAAATTTCTCAAGGACAGTGTCAGAATCGCGAGACACGAAATTTCACGTGGTGTCATAATGCCGCGTTTTAATTGGTGGTGCTTTTTGCTGGCATACCCCGGCATTCAACGAGTTAAAAATTAATTTTAGGGTTTGTTTTACGCATAATGATAATTAGTTAAATTGCGATTAATTTAACATCTCAGACAAAAAATATAATAGTGACTAGCTGGTTCCCGGCATGCGTTGCTATGTCATTTAATAAAGAAATTGTTTCTCCCTGCGTGTCCTTTCCCATTCGTTCCGTTCCCCTTCCGCCTCCCCCTCCCTTCTCCTCTCGCGTTCCCACTCCGATTCCTCCACCTTCCCTCTCCCCACTCCACTCCCCCCCTTCCCCTTTCCTCCGTCCCGCGAATCCCCTCCTGATTTCCCCTCCACCTTCCCGGGTTCCCCTACCCCCTCCCTTCAACCCCCTACCTGAATTCCTCTCCCCCCACCCTCCTCCCGCATTCCATACATTCAGTCCCGGTACATTCAGTTTTCAAACAGCTCACGTACCACCAATAATGAATCCCGACAATAACGAACACAAAAGAAAAGAATTATCCAATTTGGTGCTGTCTTTCTGAAGTTATGAGCATACATACATTTCTGCGATTCATTTTTATTTAATTTGTGTTATTTCACAATTTATTCATTTAAAATAATATATAGTATATTTGCGGAATGTTCCAGAGTAGAAGATACTCTCAGTATCGCCCTGGTGTAAGACCTCCATTCAGAATTGAAACGTTGCTTGAAACGGCATTAGCCGTGTTTGGTGACCAGATCTGAATAGCCAGGTACTTCCCCACCTTCCTCTTTCCTATCTCCTTCCCCTCCCCACTACCTTCAGCTTCACAACATATCCCAATTGGGGATGCCATAGTCTCACTCGCTCCAGACGGGAGCACCTGAGACTCTTGTGAAGTATCACTATTAAAAAAAAAAAAAGAGGTAGGTGGGGAAGTACCTTGCTATTCAGATTTAAAAAACGGCTAAAGCCATCTAAAGCAACCTTTCAATTATGAATGATGGTCTACACCGGGGCGATACTGAGAGTATCTTATACTCTGGAACATGCCGCAAATATACCTTATATTATTATTAATAATTAAATTGTGAAAACACAAATAAATCATATAAAATTCTCTCAACAAGCGACCCCTGGATCGCCAGTTGAGAGCCTTGCCCCTCGTCAACGGATGCCTTGCTATATATACTAAACATTTTGAGTTAGTTTTAATGTTCAGTTTTGTTGGTTATTTTGGTCTCAATCCCAAAATTAGGTTTTGTTTGAAAAAGGCTGCAAAGCAGTTACTCATGGAAAATATAAATTTTTCAGAAAACCATCATGACGGAAGCAATATGCGTGAGAAACGCCGTCAAAACATATGGAAGTAAGAAAAATGGAACCTCAGCACTGAACAATCTCAACATGACTGTTACCCAAGGAACAATGTAAGTTCTGTCTTGCAATCAGAGCTGACTCTGAGCCAAACAGCGCCAGGCGTTAGTAAAAACCTCAAGGGCGCTGTATTAGGTGTAAGGTACTGTCAGGTACTATCCTGGCGCCTGGAGTCAAGAATGTAGACTGCTCCAATTGCACCAGCACAGGATCGGCTCTGCTTGCAATATATAGTTAGGGCCTCCTCTCTTGGAGAAACTAAAAAGAAACCAGTTCTCAACGCAAATGCAATCAACCTCCTTAACAAAATCGATATTTTTCTGATCTGACAAGTCAAAACTTGACAGTTCGTGAGCCGCTACCATGGCAACCTGTCAACCAGTGGCGGTTCTTCACAGGGGGACAATGGGGACAGTCCCCACCAATTAAACTTAAAACCTACTAAAGGAAATAACAGTCGATGCTTTGTCTTCACTAAAATGAATGAATTCTTTAATATTTGCGGAAATAAAATAAAAAAATTATTCCGAATGATTGTAATAAGACCCTACGCGCGTACAGCGAACAATGTACGGCGCATGAGAACAGCGGGTCTATTTCTCAGATTCTCAGTGCGCAGAATGTACTGCGCACTTGGGGGATAATCCGAAATATCCCCATACTTTCCTTGCGTTGTTCCGCGAACGTATGCAACGGCGCATGCGCACTCGTAAGTGAATTCAAATACCCGCGGGGACAATTCTTTGGATCCCCTCTGAACCATTTGTTTGCGCAGTTACGGGCGGGAATCGCTCGCGTTCAAATTAAGTTCAATAATCTTGCAAGATATAGCTTTATTTTTATTATACTTTGTAAATTGGTATATATCTATAGACATTTTATATTATTTTGTATTTAGATATACGACTAGCATGATTAGACTGTCAAAATTTTTTTTTCGAAATTTTATATTACATTCTACGGTTGGTGAGATTACGGTACTGTACGTAACATATGTCGATCCCCACCACTAAAGAAGTGCTCAAGCCGCCACTGCTGTCAACAATGCAACTGAAACTCCACTACCGTGGCGACCAGCAGTGCTGATTTTTCAGTTACATTGTTTTCGGTTGCATTATTGTTAACGGGTTACCATGGTAGCGGCTCACGAACTGTCAAGTTTTAACATGTCAGATCAGAAAAATATCGATTTTGTTTTAAGGAGGTTGATTGCAATTGCATTGAGAACTGGTTTCTTTTCAGTTACTCCATGAGCGAAGGAGGCAGTGGCGTAGCTAGGGGGGGGGGGCGGGGGAGGGCAGCCGGGTGCCACCCAATGGGGGGTGACACCTGACCGAGTGTCACCCCCCAAGAGCACGGTCTGTAGCTCTATGGATCCCCGTGGAGTGCCCCGAAACGGAAGAATTTCGTGTCTAACTGTCTTTTTATTCTCGAGACTAGCCTATCTGGCCAGCCAACCCCCCGACTAGTTAATAATGTTTTTATTGTTTTTGTAGTCGAATTTTGCGTTTTGAATTTCTCAAAGTCAACTTTAATACGCCATTGAGCGGAGGCCCTTAAAGAAAATCTAAGAGCCCATTCCCAATTTCGCTTAAAATTGTACATCATTCTGTTTAAAAATCGGAAGCTCTAGTGGCTGTAGAGGATATATGGAGGTGTCATATCCGTCATGTTTAAAAACCGAATCCGGCAGAAGAACTCGCTCACTCATAGATTTGTATGAAACTATTCACACTTGCTGCCTTGACATTCCGTCATGAGCCCCACTATACTCTGACCCCTCAACCCGCCCGCTCCCAGTCGCAAGGAAGCATGCAAGCAGCGTCTGCGTAATCATCCGATTTTGTGTTGTTCGTCAGTTATTGGAGAGAAACATATTTTCCCTCCCCTAGCCATAGCACAAGTAATATGATTTATATACTTGTTATTTTCATTATCAAGGTGTTATTTTGGTTTCAGATATGCATTACTTGGCCCATCTGGATGTGGAAAAACAACCCTTTTGTCCTGTCTTGTGGGGAGGAAAGGACTGGATTCAGGACAAGTCAGGGTTTTAGGGGCAACGCCTGGTGAAAAGGGTAAGAAATGTTGTTGTATCCGTTTCATTGGACATTTTTTTAATGTTTTTCTTTGTCATTTATTTTCCTTAAGTTTTAAAAACTTTCACATCTTTTTGCAAATTCATTTCATTACAAAATAAAATAACCTGACTGCTGTGTACTCACTGTTAAAACTAATATAAAATACCTCAGTGTAATTATAGATTGTAACATAAAGTGAAAAATACAAATCAATGGAACAGTAGAAAGGTTAAGAAAATTATTGTACATTTTTATTAGAATACGAAACATATTAAATTATAGACCATCTATTTTTCCCTAATTCAATCTGTACTACAATATAGAATTGTTGGCTGGGGTGATGCAATCAAAACTTCTCTTTTGCCTTTAGAAATCATCCAAAGAATATTAATAAAAGTAATTTTGAAAAAGTCATATGATTACCCCACCATCAAATTATTTCAAGAATTGAAATTCTCTTCACTTCATTTTATTTATAAAAAAATTACGCTTTTACAAATACACAAAGATTGTTTCAACAATGAGAGCTTAACTCTTTTTTCGAACAGCAATAGACCAAATATTCTTGTCTCTATTCTTGAATCATCTAAGATGTAATCAAGCACAAAATATGCTTTATGTGTGGAAGCAATAATGCGGGGCGCAAAAGGTTTAAATTATTATTTTCTTTGGGGGTAATACCACAGATTTGTTAATTCTAGGCTGATGTTCTGTCAAGGCAATGCAATTTTATTAATCAATTAGATTATTTATTAGTAAGGACTAGCTTCAACTCCAACTCCAAAAGAAAAATAGCTCCTTCCTCGGAAAGCCGCTCGCAAGCACTAAAAAAATCAAAGAAAAAAATGTTAATTATAATAGTATTGAATTGTTTAAAGTTTTTTTTTTTGTTCGATCGACATTTCTAGTGAAAAAAAAGGTTGGTAGTTTATGCTTCTATTTTTATAGTAATTAATAATTTTATTTTAATTCTACTAAAGGGAAACGATCGGAATAGCTTCAATATACTAAAATATAAATGAAATATTTTTTGCCATTCATATTATAAACCTATTTGTAATAAATATTAATATAAAATAATAATTTAGCTTCGCCTTAATGGCCGTCTAAGCTCCATTACAAGCTAATAAAAAGACTTCAGTGTGTTTTTTTAGTAAGTTTGCAATGAATTTAATTTTCTAGATTCTGGAGTGCCAGGGAAACGAGTTGGCTACATGCCCCAGGAGTTATCTCTCCTGAAGGAGTTCAGCATCAGGGAGACGTTGGTTTATTTCGGATGGATCTACAACATGACAACGGAGCAGATTAATGTCAAAATGCATTTCCTTATCAAGTTACTAGACCTGCCAAGCAAGAACAGGCTTATAAAAAACCTAAGGTTAGACGATTCTGTATTATCTTTATAAACTTTATATAGTATACCTATATGACAAATATCTTTACATACAGATGCGCACAGTGAACCATTCGGGTTACCATTTCAGTGCTAAAAACAAAGGTTAGATTAAGTCAGGACAAGTTAGTAACCTTACTACATTTAAAATACCACAAATATTTTGTGATATTTTCAATTCCCTATTGAGGGAATTTCATACCTCAAGGTATAGATATTGTCTTCAAATACAACATATGATTTTTTAAGAACTTTAAAACAAAAAGTGTTAATGTAATAAATCGGAGTTGTAACTTTGTAATCTAAGCGCCAATTACCGTCATTTTTCTTTTAACATATGAAAGGTCACCGTTAAACGCCGATTGCATATACGCCACAGACGTCATGTTTTATGCTTGTCAGCTGGACACATTTTGTTCAAAAGCTAAAACAGGTTGAAAATCAGCGTTCATCCGTTTTTTGGAACTTTTTTTTTTTTAATTAAAAAAATAATAAAAAATATTATTGACTCGTTAAAAATAACCCAATGTCTCAATAGTTCAGTGATCTAGAGTGTTGTCCCGTTAAGACAGAGGTCGTGGGTTGAATCCCCAGTTGCGTCTGTTAGCTTTTTTATTATTTGTGCCTTGTTCTGTTTAATGTAACCACTGAAGCGTTTATGGTCGAAAATGGACCACTTTTATTACTCTGCGATTGATAGCGGTCCAAAATTGGACTACATTTCCTACCATTCGTAAAACATTTATTGCAATTATTTAAAACATTTGCTGAGCCAGCCATTTATTTTAATACGAAGCTATTTAAATGCTTTATCTATTACGACCATGGATGTCACAAATCCTATTTTTTTGGACCATTTAAGAACGATGTTAAAAATAAATTCTTTTAATATTTTTTTCACATCGAATTTATTTTTGATCAGCTGTTTACAGCGCCGGATCTGCCATACGTTCAAAAACGTGCAAAAACCTGGCGCCAACTCCGAAGGGGCGCCGCGGCGCCCGTGAGAAAATAAATATTGTATTAAAATTTAGTTATAATATTCCCTGAATCGTTTAAAAATTACCCATAGTACGAAATAATTATTACGCTCTAGCAACACTTTCCAAATAAACAGAATGCGCACGCATCTGGTTGGTATCAACGGCTTACGAATTTATAGTCAGTAACAGAATTTTTTTACAAATTCCATATATTTAGTTTAAACGTAAGATCTATTTTTCCATATATCTTTTACCGTCTTTTAGGACGAATAGGTGTGATCCAAATTCAATAACCAATCACAGCGCGGTATTTTTGTTCGTAAACCATTGATACCATACGTCAGTGTTTAGTGTTTGTTCGCTCAACACAGGGGAAATGCAAGGCACAAATTTGAGGTTATATTCTTATTATCACTGCTCACTGTCTCTCGTCGGGACTGCCTGTCAGAAGCTAGTAGATGCTATTCTTGTGTTGTTATGTTGCCATGAGAACGTATTTGTATTTGCTTTTTCTAATATTCGCGTTGGGTATATAGGTACATAAACGCAGTAAATCTCAAGAATGTCTAATGGACCTAGTTCAGCGAAACCACCCACATTGTCTCGTAACCTATATTTTAAATCATGGTACGGGCACAAACAAACAATTCGTTGTATTATTTTAAAGCATAACTTGCAAAGAGTTTTTCCTAAAATAATTAAAATAGCACCATAATTTATGTTTACCCAATAGATTCAGAGAGTATAGGGCTCCTGGCGATCCTCTCTTTAACTTTTTACCCGCGTTGATCTACTCCGTTTTTTCAATACCCATACGCGGTATGTATATGTCATATTTCAAGTACCACGAGGCACGAGGACACATTCACTTGATTATAGATGTTTTTTACGAAAAAAAATTTTACTTTCAAAATATGCCTGAATATGTCAGCATCGTAATAGTTACACGAATATTCTAGCGAGCGGGAAAAAATACTGTGACATAGTTATGTTATATCGTCAGTCGAAGTTAGCGTAACAAGGGCTGATACGGGCGCGTGTGAGGCATGGCTTTTGCCGTATCAACTGTTGTTACGATCGCGTGGAAAAGGTTAAAAAAAAACGAGTTTGAGAGCTACCGCCAGGTCACTTGGAAAAGTTACACCCTTTACATGTCTTGATTTTATTTGATAAATTAGTGTAAAAAAAATAATAATTAAATTAAAAAAAATTTAAAAATTGGGGTGAACGAATTTTTAATCAAAATAAAAATGTAGGGGGGGGGGGCGCCATTGGTACCTACTGCACAGGGCGCCAGATTTCGTAGATCCGGCCCTGGCTGTTTACGGTTAAAATTAAGTCCTTTTCTATAATATGCAGCTTTCATTAGCAAGTATACCACAGACATCATACAGAAATCGAAAATATTCTATGTTGACTCGAATAAGTACCCCTCACGGCAGTTTCAAAGTAACAACACGCAGGATTCGCCCGGTTATAAACTTCACGATTTTTTTATATATTTTTTATAAATCCTACAAATATGAAATAAACTGTAAAATACAGGTTAATTCATTGGCTATATAGCACTTTAATAAATTTTTATGTTACCATGTTAAAATTCGAAGGTATGATTTTTTTAATGTATGTATGATTGCCGTAAAATTTAAAAAATGATCATTTGGGAAATTGCCAGCAATCGATATTTCGCGTGATCGCTCCAGTGGTTAGATTAGATTTATTGATATTATCTTCTTCTTCAACCAATAATATTTGACACTTCAGCGGTGGCCAACAACGACGGGTATCCTTCGCGGTGGCACTCCTGCACAAACCTGAGCTGCTGATCCTAGATGAGCCAACCGCAGGAGTGGATCCAGTGCTGAGGACCACCATCTGGAATCATCTTGAGTACGTCATTAGGGAGAATGGCAGTACGGTCCTAATAACCACCCATTATATCGAGGAAGCGAGGGACGCTCATAAGGTGATTTTATTGATTTATTTGTACTAAGTAAGGCCTGGCATTCCGAATTTCTTCCGATTTATAACATATTTTCCTTTAACACTATGTTTTGAGGTTCTTAAAACCTTATATGGTATTTTTAAGATAATATCTATACATTTACTGAGCCGAAATGGTAATTTCGTAATATTTGAAAAAATACAAAAAAATTATTAATTAAGAAACTTATTAAAAACACATTTAGTTCTGTTATTTAACATGTTATAGGCAATGACGTTATATAAAATAAATAGACTTGCCATAGTCTCACAAACTCAAGATATAATGTGGCAATTAATCAAAACTCTTTTGTTTTCAGCGATTTTCAATAATTTCTTAATTCAAAAGTTATTCGTGTATGATAAAGATAGACGCTTAAAAGAATATGTGCATATGGACGAAACAAAAGATAGAACGCGGGCGGCATTTTCGTATTCAAAATTCAAAAGTTCCGTCGAATACTGTCTCAAGGCTGACTAAAGTAGGAGGCCTGGGCACCAGTCGAATTTTGAGGTGTCAAATAGCTATAATGAACAACGATAGTTTGCAAATAGCGTTGATTGTTATTGTATTTGTTGTTTCTGCTGATTTGTATGTTGTTTTACTGCAGGCAAGTAAATAAAGAACCATTAGATTATTATTATAAAAAGTAAATTTTACTTAGCGACGGCATGGCATCGACTTTGTAATTTGGCTGTTGCGCATCCAGACCTGTACTTTAGTAGGCCTTGAGTTCTCTAATGACGCATAATATCTTTGGGCGGAAAGCAATTGTATTATTTTTATAATCGATAATAATGAAAAAGTTTTACCTTACAATAAAACTTATATTATGTACTTAGCTTTATTTAAAACCTATATAGTGAGATAAACATTACCATTTTGCAGCCAAATCGACGTTTCTTACCAATATTCGTGTGAAATTCTCAGTTCAAATCTCCCGCCAATGTCACCTGGCAGTCCCACAAGAATCCGCTAGGCGGCGTTGCCAGCACGGCGTGGGGACGCCAATGATTATGCGTCATTAGATCTCATCAGGCAGCCCTTGCCTAGGTTTTAAATAAAGCTAAGTACATAATATAAGTTTTATTGTAAGGTAAAACTTTTTCATTATGTAGCATAGGCTTTATTTAAAACCTATATAGTGAGATATTGTTTGTTATCGCCTGGTGACATGATGCTAATGTGAATCAATTGCAATATTTATATGCTAGAAAATACAGTCAAGATTTCTAGAAATCAGCTAACCAGTTACAGAGGTTGAAAAAGATTAGCAACCGATGCGTCATTGATGGTTCGGCCAGCTGATTCTGCAATTTCCCTTCTGTAGAACTTAGCAAAGGTATTGGGAGTTCTCCAGTTGTCGCGCGACAGTATGTCGTCTAGTTTATATTTCTGCAACCAGTTCAGGGATGCCACCGCTGAACAGATGCTGCCAGGTGGATCTTCTACGCCGGCATCTCTGAGAACTGTCCTAATCCAACCAGCAATTACTGCCCTGGAGGCTGCCTTCGCCGACCCACAAGTTGTAATAAATAGATTAGGTAATATCGCCTGCGCTCTCCGTTCCCTTGACAGTTCTATCACTTTCTCTGTCCAATAGACGGGGTCTATGTTCCTTATCTCAGAACGAGCCAGCTTCCACCCTGATTGCTGCCAGTCTGCCGAATCTGTCTTGGCACCAAACACTGGCCAAATGGAGATGCCTTCACTGTCCACTGACAGTCTTTCAGCTGTGCAGTGGAGCAAAGTGAGATCGTGAACTCGGCGCCCTGATGCCAAAAGCAGGATTGTGGCTGCTCTCCTTGATGCTTCAAAGAGAGTTATGTGTTGAGGCAAATTTTTCTCCAGCCATGATGTCACAATTCTCGGGTCCCAAATGGGGGGCTTCGAAGGTTTCAGTCTGGCTAAAGATATCCCTTTTAGTATCTTCTTCACTATTGGATTGGAGTTCAGCTTTCTATTGTCCTCTGGAGAGCCTAAGGTACACACCACTGACTTGTGGACTAAAATGGTACTCAGCGATAGCTTCTCTTTGATGTGTAGGTCGGCTAGGAACCTGGCTAGGTCTTCAGCTTTGGGACGTATGGCATCGAGCTGATTCTCTGACGCCCAGTGTTGCCACCTTCGCCATGCCGGAGCATAAGTGCGAAGGGTAGAACTCCTCCACCCGGATCTAAGAAGTTCCTTCTGCTGAGTTGACCAACTTCTTAGGTTTTTATCCCACCCCCACAAAGCCAAATCTCCAGAATGAAGGATTCTACTTGAGGAGGAGGGTTGTTGGTCCTGGTGTCTATCAGCGCTTCTTCTAGATTGTGGATCGTGAGAGGTGAACCTAAGGCCCGACCCTTCAGATCCGCTCTCCAAAATGCCCTCTCCCAACGAGGAGCCACTACCAGGTATAATCCCTTTGCTCTGTTCAAGTGGCAAAGAACCCTCGGCAAGAGGCACGGGGGAGGGAAGATCCAAGCCAGCTGATAGTCCCAGTCCCTGCTCCAAGCGTTGTGGTAGTCTGCTCTGTCGTCCTGAAAATCAAGAGAAACATACCTGTGAACCACGTGTGCTGTCTTAGAGCCAAATAGGTCTATTTCGGGTCGTCCCCATTTTCTGAACGCTACCTCTGTAAAAGAGGGTAGCAAGTGCCATTCGGGTACAGCACGATGACGAGATAGACAGTCCGCTACTTCATTGAAACGACCTGGTAGGTATTGTGCTGTCATGGAGATACAGTGTTTGTCCAAAACATCTAGCACTAGTCGAGTATAGCTCAGGAGTTGAGTTGATCTGGTACCCCCCTCCTTGCGGAGGTAAGATACGACAGACCTGTTATCCGACTGGATCAGGAGACCCGAGCCGGATAGCTCGAGCGCGTGAGGAGACAAGGCAGCCAACACGGCGAACATCTCCTTCAGATTGGAGTGAAGATTCAGCTGATCTTCCGTCCACACACCACTGAGAAGTCTCTCGTCTAGCTGGGCACCCCAGCTCTGGTCCGAGGCATCGGTTGTCAGGTAATGCTCAAACAGGGGCAGATGTATAGGTGACGTCAGGGTGAGCGATCGAACCCACCATCTCAATTCCCGAGCAGCAGCTGCAGGAATCGGTGACGACTTCCAAGGGTGGTAGTGTCTGAGTCCTAGGCACCCTTTCTGTATATACCGGCTGTTGAGTCTGCCTCTCGGAACTGCAAAACTAGCAAAGTTCAAAGAACCCAAGAGGCTGCGCCCCTTATTTAGTGACCACCTTCCTGTCTGAATCAAACCCCTTAACAGATAAGATAGGGCTAAAACCTTGTTCTGAGGGAGAGACTTTTCGTTAGTTACGGTATTCCAGCTGATACCAAGAAATTGGACTTGTTGTGATGGTTCTAGTATTGACTTATCAAATTGTATTTGCCATCCCAAGTCTTGTAAAAACTCCACCATTTCTCTAGACTGGCGTTTTAAAGTAAGCAGGCATTGGTTTACTAATAAAAAATCATCCAAATATACTAAAATTCTCATCCCTCTCTTCCGTAGTTCCTGCGCTACCCAGTTAGTGATGGTTGCGAATGCCTTAGGTGAGGTGGCTAGGCCAAAGGGGAGGGATGTCATCTGCAAGAGTTCATTCCTATAGATAAGTCTAAGGAAGCATCTATGCTGCTCACTCACAGGCACATGGAAATAAGCGTGTGTTAGGTCCACTTTTACCATCCAGTCATTCGGTTGTAGAAAAGTAGGAACTCGATAAACGTTTACCAGACGAAATTTACTAATAGTCAAAAAGTTGTTTAAATACTTTAAGTTAAAGACCGGTCTCTTTGAACCATCTGACTTGGGGACGAGAAACATGTTAGAAATAAATGAGGGAGTGGCAGGTGCCGACTCTAAAACTTTAAGGGCCTTAAGTTTCTCAATTTGTTCCGTCATTGCCACGGAAGTCTTAGTAGCGAACGGGGAATTAGATAAATCAATATTATTATTCAGTGGAGGTTTTGAAGAAAATGGAATCCGGTAGCCCTCTAACATCTGGATGATAGTAGGGGCGCCAAGGTCCCTCCACTTACCTGCGAATGAGCGCAACTGACCCCCTTGAAAGAGGGGCCTGGGTTAAAACCTCTTACGATCTGACTTCCCCGCCCTTTCCTTGGGCCTGAACCTGTCTCGGCGAGTGAAAGCTTTAGTCGTTCTACGGGCTGGCTCCTGACCTCTGCTCTCTGGCTGTTCCCTTCTTGTGATGGTCCTCCCCTGCAGCATCTTGGGACGAAAGGGCTGCAAGTTCTGCGCAGGATTTAACGGGCTGGGTTTAACGGGCGGGGCCGAGCGCGATGTGCTAGGCTGAGGAGCGAAACACTTCTTCACTCCTCCCAACCTATCCAGCTGCGCTGCCAGGATGATCGGGTCGAAAAGATACTCAGATGTAGGTGGTATCTTCCGCATGGCGTCTCCGACGTACCCGTCACTGATGCCCTGCAGTACCCTCTCCCTTCGGTGCTCGATGTGGGCTGCCCGTTTTCCGCAGACCATCTGCATAATGTCTTTGGACACTTTCTGGGACTCAGATCCCGTAGCGAAGAGAGACTGTACCTTCTCATACAGAGTGGAAGTGCTCAGCTTCGTGCCCGGTTCTGCGCTCCAGTTGACCAGCTCCTGCAGGGAGGCCTTCAGGAGATCTGCGTGCAGCGAAAGGGCATTGGACAGGGATCCGCAGAAGGAGTCCGTTGACGTGGTGGCCGATTCCTCCTGGGCTACGCGTTTCAGTTCTGGGTTTAGAGCCAACATTGAGAAGAGAGGGGTTGCGGCATATGATTTCTGGATCTCCAGGTAGCGGACATTGTTCCAATTTGCTGTCCCCAGATGCTGAAGGAGCTCCACTCTTTTCAGCCTCCCTGGGTCGGCCGACGGTATCTTCGGCTGTTTCAGCTCCGTCGTCCACTCCCCGAGATCCAAGGCGCGAGACGGCAGAGGGCAGGTGAGACCCATCCCTTCATCTCTGTCGGCTTCCTTCGCCAATTCCTCCCGGAGCGATGCGGGGGTGTCCAGGGAGATGCTATCCTCATCGTCCGAGGCGTCACGGATAGGAGCATCAGACCGCTTCTCCAACAACAGATGCAACATCTCCTGCATCTGGGACATCTGCTTCGTAAGCACGTCAATTCGTGGGTCGCCGAGAGTCGGCTCACCGATCTTCTGCCTTTTGGCATCACCGCAGACCCTCGAACGTTTGCCCCGCGTGTCCGTATGTATCACCTTCATGATTTCCGCCCTCGAAATCTCGGCTTCCCCACAATCTGAACTTTCCGAGTTCGCCATAACAATAGAGGCACAATCACGGAACAATCACAAAGAAAAGTTGAAAAACACACGAAACTGAAATTCAATTTCGGGATTCGAACAGTATCACTGTTAAAATGTTTGGTAAATTAAAATTTTTGCACAAAATACTGTTTGAAAGCCACTTCTAGTGTATTTTGTACAATCAAACGTGTTTGACATTCGCAAAAATAAATGCTAATGACGCATAATCATTGGCGTCCCCACGCCGTGCTGGCAACGCCGCCTAGCGGATTCTTGTGGGACTGCCAGGTGACATTGGCGGGAGATTTGAACTGAGAATTTCACACAAATATTGGTAAGAAACGTCGATTTGGCTGCAAAATGGTAATGTTTATCTCACTATATAGGTTTTAAATAAAGCCTATGCTACATAATAAGAAATTTGCATGTATTTACAAATGAAATGTTATTCCTTCGCTTTTACGACTGTTTACCGTGTAATGGAAACATTTTCTCATCACACAGGAGGGAATTTTGGCGCTTTTTAATGCAATTTACTTACTAGTAGGACACGACCTTACTCGACGCGTTGCAGTTTAGTACTAAAGTACTAGAAATCAAGTACTCTACAATTGTCTTGTTGTTGGCTTCCCATTTTGAGATTTCTACCCCGCGTCTAAAGTATGTAACGTCTTTGGTTATAGGTATGAAAAATTCATAGTGTAGTGGGTAGTTTTTAGTAGGGATGTTATGGATATGATATTTCGGATCTGGATACGGATACGGATATGGGAATAATATTATACCGGTTTCGGATACGGTTACGGATATGAAATTATTTCGGATTATCCGCTAGTTTCGGATAATTTCGGTTACGGATATTAGAATTTCAAAATTATAAAAGTAAAATACATACAGCAAGATTTGACCTTTATTTCTAGTCTATATTATGATTTATTTTTACAATCAGTCAAATAAATAACTATTATTATAGCCACTTTAAGTGCTATGTAGGTACCTATGAAGGTGTATACTTAAAAATACAAAAACAAAATTATAATAAATAAACATAATATTGTAATTAAACCTTGGTACAATTTTCCTGTAATCTAAGTATATACACAAAAACAGTTCTCAATGAATTTTGTCAATAATGAAACCATTTCAAAATGTTTATTAATAAACTTTAACCTTAATTGTAGTTCTTACAGTTAAAATTGAGCAAAGGTAAATTATGGAAGAATTTAAGCTACAAGTTTTTGCAAAAATTGAACTTGAATCGTCAACACTGAAAAAAAATCTCGAATCTGAGATATCCGACATGAGAAAAAGCATTGAATTTATTGGTCAGCAATATGATGAAATAACTAATAATATGGGAAACATGATGCAATTTAAAAAAAATGTGGATAACTTGGAAAACGCAAATTCTATCAAAGATCTAAAAATAAAACATTTAGAAATTCGTCTAGCTGATATAGAACAACAAAATGTAAGCTATAATTGTGCTGAATTGTCTGGCCTAGAAACCTTGATGAATGAAAATTCTGTGGAAACCGTGGAAAGATTCATAAAAAAATTTGACATTCGGATTGAGCCAGGTAGAATAAATAAAGTTACTCAATATCCTGATAAAACTATTAATAAACCCGGAGCTCAGAGGATGATCATCCATTTCAAAGATGAAAAGTCCCAATCTGAATTTCTCAACGCACGCAAAAGTATAAAGCAATTGAAGGACAGGAACATCTTCATTGGAGAAGTTCTATCATCATATTCCAAAACCCTTCTTTGGAAAACTAAACAAAAAGCTAAAGAAGCTAAATTTCAATTTGTGTGGTTTCGGAACAATAAAATTTGCGTGAAAAAGAACCCAGAACTATCTTCAAGAGTCATTATCATCAAACACGAAGATGATTTGAATAAATTGTTGTAATCCTCCCCCCTAAGTCTGACACTTTTATTGAAAAAAAAAAAAAATGGATGATTTGGAAAACATAAATAATATAACCGACAATACTGAACCTAACATAACTTTTGAAGATTCATTATCTTGCAAAAATTTTTTGAAAGATTCAAAATTTTCTTTACTATGCATGAATATTAGAAGTATAAGCAAGAATTTTGATGAAACTGTTTCTATGCTGGATTGCATTAATCATCGTCCGGAAGTACTAGTCTTTACAGAGGCTTGGCTGAGCAGTGTAATTAATATGCCTAGCATTCCAGAGTACGTAGTCTACAAAACTATGATGAACAATTTACAAAATGATGGAGTAGTTATCTACGTAAGACAAAACATTCAGGTAACTGTTGAGGAAATTGCTCTCCCCAGTGCAAACTGCTTGAAAATGCAATTATCCAATACATTATATTTATTAGCTGTATATCGATCTCCATCCCAGACTAAAATAGACAACTTTCTCGACTCATTGAATGAATTCCTTGCATCTGAATCTTTGCAAAATAAGGAGATTATCTTATGTGGGGACTTAAATATTGATACCCTAGATTTGAAGAACATAAAAACACAAAAATACCTATCACTTCTGGCGTTTCATGGTTTGAAGCCCATAATAAACTCACCAACAAGAGTGGCTCCTAATAAATCTAGCTGCATTGATCATATTATGGCAAAATCAAAATTTGAACCACAAGGAGCAGCTTTTACTACTGGCATAACAGACCATTATGCAATTTTAATGAAGTTTATGAGCTTAAATCTACATAATATTTCAAATAATAATGTAAAACCTAAATTTGTTGTTGACAACCACCTCTTGAAGACCAAATTAAAGGAGGAATCCTGGGATATAGTTCTATCAACAAATGACGTCAATCTGGCAACTGATAATTTCATAAAATGTTTGAAAACCCATGTGCAAAGTTGTACGTCGGTACAAAAAGAGAAACATATTATGAAACATCTAAAACCATGGATAAACGCTGGATTAATCAAATGCCTCAGAACACGTGATAAATTGCACAACAGATGTAGAAAAGAAAGCTATAACTTGGAACTGTTTGAATATTATAAGCGATATCGAAACTGGTGTTCTAGGATAATACGAACAACAAAACAAGCATATTTCAGAAGAAAATTAGATGAAGTCAATGGTAACATTAAACAACAGTGGAAAATTATAAAGGAGGCCATAAACCTTAAAAAGGAACAAACTACCATAAAAAAATTGAAAATTAATAATATTATTACTTCAATGGAAGAGAGTCCAAATATAATTACTAATCACATTAATGACTTCTTCAGTGATATTGGTCCAAGTTTCGCTAACAATTTGTGCAGTGATAATAAAACCAGTGAGACGTATCTTGTGAATGATTTTAAATCTGAACTTCAGATTACCGGGGACAATTTCGACTTTAAGCCAACTAACATTTCTGAAGTGACAAATGTGATAAATGATTTAAAAATGTCTTTCTCATGCGGTATTGATTCTATAAGTGTTATGATATATAAACTCCATGTATTCGAATTAGCTGGTCCCATATCTCATATTATTAATATTAGCTTCAAGAGTGGGATGTTCCCTTCTCACTGTAAGAAAGCTAAAGTGATTCCTCTTTTTAAAGGTGGAGATCAACTAGATGTCAATAATTATAGACCTATATCCCTACTCAACACGCTTTCAAAAGTAATAGAGAGATTGGCTAAGTCGAGATTGGTATCATTCTTAGAAACAAATAAACTACTCTCTAGCAATCAGTTTGGTTTCAGAGAAAATAGAGGAACTAGTGATGCAGTATTGAGGGTATTGTCGAAAGTCACTAGTGCCCTGGATTATGGAAACAAAGCCTTAGCTGTGTTTTTAGATCTATCAAAGGCATTTGACACGGTTTCCCATGGATTACTCCTCAAAAAATTATCTTCTCTTGGCATTTCACATTCCAGTACAGCATTAAGTTGGTTCAAATCCTATCTTAGCGATAGAACACAACAAGTAGAGATAAATAATAATTTAAGCATTAGCAAACAAATCTCATTTGGGGTTCCACAAGGTAGTGTACTTGGACCAATATTGTTTTTAATCTACATTAATGATTTATGTAATTTAGATATTCCTGGTAATATTGTTAGTTTCGCAGACGACACTGCTTTAATATTTGAGGGTAAAACCTGGAAAGATGCTTTTGACAAATGTGATTCAGGATTAAGAATAGTAAAGAGTTGGCTAAATAATAACATCTTAACTTTGAATACATCAAAAACAAAATATGTAACTTTTAGCATATCATCAAAAAGTCAGCCTTCCAACACTCATAATCTAATTATACACAATTGTCTGCAAAATTGTAATTGTAATTGCCACCCTTTAGAAAGAGTAGACTGTATAAGGTACCTAGGTGTAAATATTGATCAATATTTGAGATGGAATGACCATATTGACATGTTAACAAAAAATATCAGGAGACTTACCTATATTTTTAAAGAACTTCGTCATATACTGGATAAAGATAAATTAAAATCTGTCTATTATGCCTTAGTACAATCTCGACTTTCTTACAATATTGTATGCTGGGGATCCTGTCTAAAGTCCAATGTAGAGCCACTAAATATTGCTCACAAATTAATTCTTAAGGTCATGTACAAAAAAAAATTTCGTTATCCATCGAAACTTCTTTACAAGGAATCTGACGTTATGAGTATAAAACAGCTGTACATCTCTAAAATAATTTGTAAATTTTTTATCAATATTTATTCTGCAGAAAGAACCCAACAAATCCATACCACTAGAATTGGCTCAAGAATGAACTTTGTCGCAATAAGTACTAAAACATCTTTTGGCCAAAGAAACTTTTTATATCAGGCTCCACTTCTATTTAATATTCTGCCAGATTACATAAAGTCTTCCAATTCATTAGCTAAATTTAAAAAAAATGTTAAGATTTTTGTGTTGTCAGAGGATTGGCATACTATTTTTTCATCCTTGGCCTTTTTTAAATAATAATAAAAAAAAAACATATTTTAAAATAATAAGATATTTTTTTTTAATAATATTTGTTTTTTAAATAAAAAGATATATATAAACACATATATTTTTTAAATAACCAGATTTTATTTGAGTCCCATTTGTAAAAATCGGAGTGTCACCCTAGTTGTTTTGAACTACCTTTGTTTCTTGGTGGGTATAGTAATTTATTAAGGATTGTTTTATGGTCTATATTGTTACAAATTACCCATCTGGTCACCAATATAATATTGTTATTTCTTACTTTCCGCATATAATATTTTAGTGTTTTGGATGTAGTGTTTTGTATTTTAGTGATTTTTTTGTATTTTAGTGATTTGTGTGTAAATGCACCACTCAAATTTATGAATTTAACCTCAATACAGGCTGCTAGCCTAGTGAGGTTAATATTTTTGTAAAAAAAAAAAAAATAAGAACACATGTATGGTGAGAAATTATAAATAAAATAAAAATACTTAACAAAAAGTAATTATATTAGTAAGTGGGTACTCGTAAATAATAAGTTTTAATGTTTGTACACCCACAATCACCAAACAAATCATAATATAACCTTACAAATTGCAAGAGACACGCGCGGCTTATGACGGCTCGGCCGGGCAAAATAAACAAAAACCTGTCATTTAGACTCCGCCTTTATCCGAAACTATCCGAAACTTTTATATCGGTTTCGGTTACGGTTACGGATATTTTTTTATTTCGGATGTCCGATAGTTTCGGTTACGGTTACGGAGCTCCATAACATCCCTAGTTTTTAGTTTTAAATACTACTTTAGACATTTGCCGAAAGGTTTTTGTTCCATTTTAAACAAGTGGTGTTTTAAAATTTTCAAACTATGGTTGAAATCCTCAGTGATGGCCACGGATTAGTGGAACTCTCATTATTAGGGAAGTTTCCCATGATAAATGACCTTACTGTATAAAAAGGCATTAGTATAAATAAATATAAACGAAAATGTTTCAGGTTTTTCATGTACGACATTTTTGAACATTTTTAGCTCGTTTTATCTTGTTTCACCATGTTTCACCATATCTCATCAAGTTTTATCATTTTTAACCATATTTACCATTATATACCAAAATTACGTCTTCGAAACTAGTTTTACATCTTTCTACATTTTTATAGTCGTATCAAAACAACTCTTTTATTTGATGCGTGTAATTCGCAGAAATTGTAAAATATGTCAATACATATTAAAACATCATACACATAGTAAAACATGATAAAAGCCGGTAAAACATTGTAAACATTTGAAAAGGTTCTCTAAGAATTTATAAGTTTTCTTTTTGTTTTTATTAATTGATTAAATTTAAAGAAAAACTTAAACTAAAATGGAGTTCTACAAATGAAACTTGATAACAATAAATAAAGTAAAATAGTTTATGAAAACTTAAACGGTTCTCATTGAAAATAATTGCAGATGGCGCCGCTTCTGTTGGCATGCAGAGCTAGTGTGCACTGCAAATGTTGTCGGATTTATACTATTAGATTATAATATAATATTGCATATTATGCATTATTTTTTTCAGCTTTTTCATGGTGATATAATTTTTTTGTAGATTGGTCTGATGCGGCATGGAAAATTGTTGGCTGAAGAAGACCCTAGAATCCTGATGAAGAACCATGGATTCTCAACTTTGGAAGAAGTATTCCTAAAGCTGTCCAGAGTTGGTGGTAGTTTTTTTTTTTTTTCAACTTTATTTTCCACTTTTACAAGTTTTCATTATTTTTATTTAAATACTGCACAAGAAGAACACTGAAAAGTGCTTCTTGTGCCAGTAGCACTAGGGCATCCCCAACTGCGGTCTGTTGCGAGGCTGAAGTTTTTAGTGAGGGGGAGAAGGGAAAGAGGAAGGTGAGAACGTTCCTGGTTATTCAGATCTGATTACCAAACATGGCTGTAGCCAATTCAAACAATTTCTGAATGGTGGTATTTCACCAGGGCAGTGGCGAATACATATGGGAGGCGCGGGGGAACCCCTTGCACCCCCCTAAATATAAGAAAATCTTTCTTCAATCATTCGCTCTACATGTCTAAACCATCTAAGCATCCCTTTCTTAATCTGACTTATTACGCTTGCATCAGCCTTGCACTCTTTTCATATTTTTCTCACACTATCATACATGGCTTTACCACACATACGCCGCAGGGATCTCAATTCTACAGCATTTAGTCCTTCCTTTACCAGTTTCATGCTTCACTGTCATACACCAGGGTTGGTACCAGCACTCCATTGTGGACTGCTAGCTTCAATTCTTTCGACAATTTTTTGTCAGCGCCAACGGCGTTCAGGTCCTCCATAAATGCGGAGTTACCTGCATTTACCCTTCTTTCAATATCTCTATCAGCCTTCCCATCTCTCATAAACATACTTCCCGAATACACAAACTCATCCACTGTTATTTTTGGGTAACTATTACGAATTGTCTTTGGAGATGCTATGTGAAGGGTCATTTTAGGGAAAGGAATTAGTGGAAGGAAAAGGGTGTGATAGGTGGTTAGAACTCTCTGGGGTTAGTGTGTCCAGGAGAGATGGACGGATTAACCATTCCATCCCACTGCGATGCGAGGCAATCGGTCGAGAGATTCCTGCTGGAGAGGTTAAATAGTCTCCCTCAAGTAGTCCTTTTCAGTTCGCCACGCAATACGTGGGCAAACACGCATCCGCCGCTACCTTGAAAAACCACATCCCATGAACTCAGGCATCCCTGTTAAGTCACCAAACTTAGTGAACCACTTGGGATGACTTATAGCAGAGGTGTTGTTTATCCATTAAATAATTCCCGTGGCGGCGGTACCTACACTCGCCTCCTAAATTGAAACTTTTGCTTCATTTACATTCATACGTCGTTTCATGTAAAGGTACCCTTAACCCATTACCTCCATGACGATGTCTATAGGCATCAAAAAAATTGATGAAAAGTATGATTTTTTTTCACTATGAATAAAGTCAAATCCTACCAAGTTGTTATGCAGCATTTACAGATTGGTATGTTAGCTTTCAATAATTAACATAATTTGAAAAATATTATTAATTATCCTATTTTTAATTATTTTTTTACTAAAGCCCTGAAAATAGACCCATTTTGAAAAAAAGAAAAAAAAATTAAATTGGAAAAAAATAAAACATGTGTGAATCACATATTGTTATCAAAAGATTAAATGGTAGGAAACACTGTTTCAACATAGTATTATATGCATAAGATGACAGCTAGATGTCACTGAAATCAGGTGATGCCTGCGCGCTTCCTTTGGAGGTTAGCTGTGACAGTGTTTACATACGTTTTTGGTTAGCTTGCCTTCAAATAATACGGTTTATTGTGTTTTTATGAGTGATTTTTATTGAAATCAATAGTTTGTCTGCGGTTTTCGTATATTTTTTATCATGTCGAAAATACCTACTTCTATACCTACCTAATTCGTCGTTATAAAACGAAATCGTTGAATCACGATGAAATGATGGCAGAATTGGAGAGCTCTTTTAGCGTAAGTGAAAGTGACGACAATAATATTGTTAATAACGCGCTATTATTGTGATTCCTCCAGAGAACGTTGATAAATAGATGAAAGATGAGCATATTGACGATAATTTGATGACATATAACGAAGGTGCGGAGGTGGATAACTTTCGAGATATTGCCGGAACATTTGTAATCGAGCGCAACATCGAAATTGAGAAAATTGATGAGTCATGCCTTGACGAGCATGAACCAGATGAATTCGCTAAAGACCTTCACTGGAGTCAGCCTTCGACATCGTCCTGTGTGAGTCGTAATACCTTGCGAATATCTATTTCAAATGCACCACCAGCCAAAAAATCAAAACTACAGTACAAAAAGAAGTCTCACTATAAACAAAAGTGGTCTAAGGCTACCTGTTCCAAGCAATGCCATATTCCGGAGCATCTGATACATATGACCCTGAATTAGATCAGGGATTATCCGTCCTACTTCTGCGATAGAATATATAGAGTTCCCCACACGCCATGAGCTATTTGTGGACAATTTCTTCACATCTCACCATTTGATGTGTACCCTGAAGGATAACGCTACGGGCACATGTAGCTTCTTAACCTTGAAGCTTCAGGCACGTTGAAGACAAGAAAGCAATTGCCTAAAGGTATCATTTTCTTTTATATTTCCCTTGCGCATAGCGTTCAGTTACCTAGCTAAAGTGTAAATCTCATCGCTCTTATAATTATAGGTAAATTTGATGCGGTGGTATGTAGACGTAGAAAACCAAATCCTCGTATGCCGTTGGTAGGACAGCCGTCTAGTAACAGTGGCCATGAACTATGATCGAATGGAGCCAGTATGTCAAGTGCAGCGTTGGCAGATATCAAAGAAAGACAAAAAAGGCAACAATTTGGAGAAAGCATGCAAAAAAATCGATTGCCCGGCGCCAATACAAAATTACAATTTGGGAATGGGTGGATCTTCATGATAATGGTATACAAAATTATCGGGTCAACGTTCGGTCAAAGAAGTGGTACTGGCCTTTATTTGTATCTTGCCTCAGCAGCGCTCTTGTCTCTTGTAAATGGATGGAAGTTGCAATGCTTCTTGAGGAAGTACGAGCATGATATGGGAAACCAGAAGATGACTAGGCAACAGAGAAACCTTTCCCAGAAGGCATTCCATGTGGAGTTTACCCGTACTCTTTTATTGTCTTTTCCAAATCAGGTCAATACCGAATTCAGAGAACCTCCTGTGAAGGAAGGCCATGACGCAGAAGTTGGGAATTGTGTGCCTCGAATGCAAGAATTTCATTTGCAATATCGTGGCAAATCTCATATTCGTTATGCTCTGTGTAAAAAAATCCAACAGGCTATCGGTGCCGGGCCTGCAACCGAGCCCTTCATTTTGACTACTTCGAACAGTATCACTTAAAGAATAATTTGCTTAGATTTGGTTAGTTTCCTCATTCTTGAATGTTTTTTTTAATATTGATTTTTTTATTATTTTGCGTATTTTCCATTAATATTTTTTTTTTATTGAATTATAAACAAAGACAATCATTTATTTTATATTATCAATATAAATCACACAGTAGACTCCACTTAACCCATAGTTGACATAAATTTTGCTTAGAGGGGTTACCTCCAAGAGTTGCGTTTAGGCATCAATTTTCTAGACGCTCTGGTGAGAGGGTGGGCGGGCGGAAAATTCTAAAACTGATTTTGGGCTCTTCTTTAAGTCTATACTATCGGGTTATAATGATGATTCAAGTTTATAAAAATAAAAAAAAATTCATGGAGGTAATGGGTTAACATGGCCCGACTCAAGTATTTGATTCCCTTGATTGTGTAATGCGGCCCTACTGCTCTCTGTGGCCAGCCAAGTTTTAAATGTGCAGTCCGCCAATCTTTTATTTATTTATTGAAGTGAAAACTTCTTTAGCACCGTTGTGATTTGATAAACACATACATCTATGTTTTAGCCTGCGAGAGAATGAGATAGTATAGTCGGTCTCTTCTTTGTGTGGTGCTTCGTATTCTCCCCACTGTTGTCTACTTTTTAGTTTTCTTGTATCTTTAGCGCCCCCCCCCTTGAGTTTTTTCTGTATCCGCCACTGCACCAGGGTGATATCGATAGCCTCCGTAGTCGAAGGGTAAGGCTCTCAAATAGCAATCCGGAGATCGCGGTTTCAAATCCCGGCGTGCACAAGTAAATTTTATTTGACCAATCTGTGTTTTTTCACAATTGTTTTTTTCGCAGGACAGGATAAAAATTATTTAGCATCCGTAAAATACCAGAGGAAAAATAATGAAGAGGAAGTTAAAATCTTGAGGAAAGATGGCAACTCCAGAGAAGTAGAAGACAATGTGAACAATTATATTATGGTAAGTGCCCAAACTTTTAAAAATATAAATGTATTTGATTCATAACCATCAACTTCAAATCATAATTTATTGTAATGACTGTGCGACGAACATCTTGTAGAAAAGAGACGGCATGAAAGAGAGGCAACAGTGAAGTGAACATTGTAGATATATTGATTGTCCAGTTGTTTCGATCCAGTCAGGCAATGCTGAAAAATCGATTTTGAGTTGAGGTTGCAGTTACAATATATAAAATTGTACCCCCTATCTGGTACAGTACTAGATACTAGATTACTCATAAACACCACCAAATCAATTATAATGCAGAAAAACTTGCAGTAAAATAAGCAAAATGTTTGTTTCAAAATTTCATACTAATGTTCCGGACCGTTATGCCTTCCGGTATTATTTTATAACATATTTAATATGTTAAATAGAGACATGACTAAATAATATTAATTTGTGATGATCATTCTAATATTGCTTTCCTCATTATCTCAAAACTTAGTATTTGGAGATGTCTGTCCCCCTGGATGGACCAATTTTATGAAAGCCGAAATTATCATTTTGAATTTCTCAAGTCAACTTTCATAGGGGGGGGGGGGGGGGGGGGGGTGACACTATGCCCCGGGGGGGTGACATCCGCCCCGGGTGCCACCCATGCTAGTTACACCACTATGTCTGACTAACCAACTGGACGATCATATATTAGGTCCTTACATATGAAATTGGCATTTTGCCGTACTGGCAACTTTGACCTCAAATATCTTCTCTTTGGTTAGGAATTCCAAATTAAAATTTATACAGCTATTTACTCATGTATTTGTGTTTCGAAAATTATAATTCATTTGTTTTTTCCTTAATTGTCTTTTTTCTTTGCGTCACTTAGTTTATAAAATGGAAAACTTGAAATATCGCGTTATTTACGAGTACGAGTTCCACCGTGGCACCAGTGCTGCAGAAACGGCTCGAAGGATTAATGATGTATATGGCGACGGTGCCGCAAAAAAAAACACAGTGCATTTTTGGTTCCAACGTTTTCGTTCTGGAAATTTCGACCTGCAGAACAAGCCCCGTGGACGGCCGGAGACCAAAGTTGATAATGAAGAATTGAAGGCTATTGTGGAAGCGGATCCATCGCAAACCACGTCCGAGTTAACTGCAGGCTGCGGTGTTAGTGATAAAACTGTTTTAATCCACTTGAAGCAAATTGGGAAGGTGAAAAAGCTTGAAAGGTGGGTACCTCACGAATTGAGTGAAGCAAATCAACAAAGCGCGTTAGAACGCTAGACCACACACTGCACAACAGACGGCTACCAAATTAGAGGAGCTTCAATTGGAATGTCTAAGACATCCACCGTACTCTCCGGACCTTGCCCCAACAGATTACCATTTTTTTCGAAATTTGGATAACTTCTTGCATGGGAAAAAATTTAACTCCGATGGGGCAGTCCAAACCGCCTTCAAAGATTTTATTGATTCCCGTCCGAATGGTTTTTTTAGTAAAGGGATCTATGAACTACCTATGAGATGGCAAAAGTGCATAGATAGCAATGGTACATACTTTGATTAAATAAATATATTATATTAAAAAAAATCGACTTTATGTTCCTCCCATACAAAACGCCAATTTCATATGTAAGGACCTAATATAAGAGCATGCAAGGTTGCCTGGTGTCACACATACCCTGTGTTGATTACAGTATGTTGAGTATTATTCCAATATCACAATAAATCTTACGTATAAAGGGGCATTGTACGAAAGGCAAATAGATATTACATTCATTATTATAAATTTAAATTTGTAACAGGCATTTTTAAATAAACATTCGTAAACTATTTTTTCACAATACAGAATAACCGAAAAATATCTTCACCTGCATCTGATAGAAATGGATTGATGAAGAAATATACTTCAACGGTAAGTATCTGCACATCTTTATTATGTATTACTAGTGCAGACCTTTGATAAATCATCGGATAGTCACTGAGGAGCTATTGCTTACTAATACATGGTTGAAACGTGTTCCACTAAATCACATCCTAAGTTTCCAATATTTCACTTTTGGTAATTAGAACTATGGAGTAGAACTTTATTTTTTTTCTTGGATTATCTTCATAGACATTCAAATTGTTAACATAAAATAATTTCGACAAGCTGGAGGCAAACCAAGTGACCATATTTTTGGTACCAGGAGGTTCGAGAATGCTTTGAATAAACTATGACAGGTTGACTGCCGAAGGGCGGACATTGACACAACCAGTAAAGCTTCGATTTGCAGCGCAGTCCATTGTGGGACTTTTCTGAGCAGGGTCTGAAAGTTCATTTTAAACTGAACCGCCTTTAAATCGTTACGTAGCTTTGCTAAAATAAGTGCGGTGAGTAAATTATAGCACATTTGTAAAAGTTCTAACTAAATAGTCAAACAATATATTCTATTTTGGAAACAAGGCCGAGATTTTGTTTACTCGATTTGGGATTCGTAGTTAAGTTTTCTACGCAGTCACCAGTTTGCGCGCTATTGTAAAAAAGGCAAGTAATTCATAAGCACCATTTTATTTTCAAGGACTAAATAGTGAGAAGTCAGTAAACTGTCAGATGTATTCGCAAATCAGAGAAAGGGTGATGACCACGCCGGCTCTTTGCAACATGGTTTGTCCCCCTATCCCCGATGGGTTGATCTATCAATTTAGATATCTACAATTATCATAATAAGTTTGAGGTATGAGCTTGTGAGGTGTGAGGTTTGTTTGCATTTGTTCAAGTTTTTCTTGTGTTTCAGTTGACGTCCAAAAGTAAAATGAAGGCACTTCTATTGAAGAACTTTCTCAGTATGTGGCGCAACCTCAGCGCCATGTTGTTTATATACGCCCTGCCTGTTGTGCAAGTTGTCCTCTTCTGCCTCTCAGTGGGAAGACCTCCGGTGGGATTGAAAATTGTAAGGAAGTACACTCTTTCACTAAACTACACTCCTCTCACTTTACTCAACCAACATTACTTAACTAACTAAACACAAAAATTACTTAACTAAAAAACTCGAATGTATCACTCAACTTATTCATTCAACTTACTTTATTCAACTAACTACACCCAACATGTATCTAATTTCACCAGACTTATTCCACTCACATCAGTTCACTCGACGCGTTTAAGTCTGTGAGGAGGGACTGAAAATTATAAGGATTTTCACCTCTTTCACTCAGCCCATTTCACTGAACGCATTTCACTCTTCTCGATTAACTCAACTCACATTTCTTAACTAAGATCGACACTTATGTATCACTCAACTCGACTTACTTTACTCAACTAACTACACTCGATACATTTTGCTTAACTCAAGTCAGTCAACTAATTTCTATAGACTTATTTCACTCATATAACTTCACTGAAATTCACATCTTTCACTCGACCCATTACACTCAACTCACATCACTCAACTAACTATACTTGGCATTTATTACTTATCGCTCAACTCATTTCACTCAATAAACTAAACTCAAAACATATCACTCAACTCATTTCACTGATTTAAGTTCACCAGATTTACTTCACTCAACACTTAACTATACTGATTTCACTGAAATTACTACACTCAGCTCTTGTCACATGCAGTCATTCATATCATGATGGCATGAGCCTAGAAATATGCGGGCATGAGCCTAGAAAGGTGGTTGTGGTAATGCTAATGATTATCGTAATGCGAAATTTAATGAAATAATGAAAAAAATTGGGCTTTACTGGGTTGATATTAATATTTAACTTTCAACAATCATTAATCATGTAACAGAAATTAATCAAATAAAAGTTATTTGCGCATGCTGGGATTCGATCCTACGAATTTCGAATTGTGAGTCAAGAGACTTACCCTTCGACCACGAAGGTGTCGACTGTTAATATACAGACATTTTTAAATAATGTCATTCGTTATGGAAAATTACTGTCAAATTTAATGAACGAATTGAACTAAGGAAGCTACGAGAATTGAAAGAAGTCGTATACGTGTTCCATAGACTTAAATAATGCATCTAAGACACAATCAATTTATTCCATTCGATCTTTAAGAAACGGAAATGGTTGAAAAATGACTAAAGACTTAATTTATTAAGTAATATCGTTTTGTGTCGAAAAGTAAATGCGGACTGCCAATACATATTTAGGTTAGTATTTCAATTCAACGTTGCCATTTATTAATATTTTGACGTAATTGATTGACGTTTGACTTTTCGGAATGTGAACTTGTGGGCAGATCTGCCAGTGTTGCCAGCGAATATCGTTTTCTTATTTATTCCCTGTCAATATCGATTCGTCTGTCAACATTGAAACTGTGCTTGGTATATCGATATAAAATTATCAGAAGTTACGCCTATCAATTCGATATTATAAAGTAATCGATTTCTGTGTGCTTGAAATCCAGGCAGTAGTGAACGATGAAATTCCCAACTGGGGCGTTGGTGGAGTTTGTGAGCCGATGTTCCCCTGCCAGTATGAGATGTTCTCCTGCTATTACCTGGACCACCTGAACGAGGATGTGATCTTGCAAGTGGACTATAGCTCACTGGACCTGGCACAAGAAGCTGTGAGGAGGGGAGAGGCGTGGGGAGTGCTTTATTTCTCCAACAGCACTACATATCATATGGTGTTCAGAGCACACGAAGGTATTATAAAAAAAACTGTTCGTATGTACATTGTAAAAACACTAAAAACAGTATAATTTTCCCTATACCAAATGCCGCACAGAAAAGTCTCACAGTGAACTGCGCCGTAAACTGTTATCTTACGGCGGCCTGAAGTGACGCGGGACTCGTTCGCTCAGAAGTTTGCATGTGGTGGATGCTAATGTACGAAAGAAATGAGAATGACGCAGGTGACAAGCAAGGAATATTTCAGGGGAATCCCCAACCGAGGAAACAACCCCAAATTTTTATGGCATCGGGTGGCACCCAGTACGGGCAGCCCCCACCGCCTCCCCCCCTAGCTACTTCACTGCCTATGTCAATACGATATTGACTAAATCTGTCGTCTGTTTCAGGATGTGAATTCGTAGGCAGATCCGCCAGTGTTGCCGGCGTATATCGATTCCTTATTTATTCCCTGTCAATAGCGGTTCGGCTGTCAACAGTGAAACCATGCTCGATAAATCGATATAAAATCGTCGGCAGTTACGCCTATCGATCTGATATTATAAAGTTCAGTGCTTGACCTCCCGAGATGATTTTTTATTACTTTCTTTGTTATTTTTTTTATAATTTTTTTCTTATATTGTTATTTTTTTCAGGAAGAAATAATCCCTTGCCTGATGATGAGTCCGAGATTGACATTTGGCTTGACAATTCCAACATGCAGATCGGTGTCGCTCTGACTGTAGAGTTTCAAAACGCTTTTCAAGATTTCTTAATGGTAAATATTTTATAATCTAGCATATTTAATAGGTTTAGAAGGGGTAATAATGAGAGGGAATTATAATCAATTTTAGCGTAGGGAGTGGAAACACAAACCTGCAATAGCCATCCCAAACCAACGTGTGAGCTACCGTGCTCAGGCTGAATGTCCTGGGGAACAGTGTCACGAAAAGTACATCCGAGAAACAAGGTCACATCTCGGAGTATTTAGACCTTACTCCAGAATTTGAGGCTCTGCTGGAGTGGACCTTCTATTTCCCTGGTCACTCATGGGACAAAAAATTGGACCATTCGAAAACTAGGGTCCTTTTGGGAACCTAGGAGTGCTGAGGCCACCCCTGTGGAGTTCTTCCTTCCTGGGGCCTGTAGGAGGAACCAAGAGGAGAAGCCGTGGAGAGGAGAGCTGAGGCCACCTCCATGAACTCTTCCCTTGAGGGGCCTTCAGGGAACCAAGGGGAAGGGATCTCTTCCAGCCCGGAACCAAGGAGGAATTAAGTGGAGAGATGATGTCCTCTTCCCATGTGGGGCCTTCAGGGAACCATTTAGGAGTGAAGAGGAGAAATGAGGCCATCTCTGTGAAATCTTCCCTTACGGGGCCTTTAGGGAATCAAGGAGGAGTGAAGAGGAAAGATGAAGGCCTCTTCCCTCTTGGGGCCCTCAGGGAACCAAGGTGTAGTGGACTCTTCCCTTGTGGGGCCTATAGGGAACCAAGGAGGAATGAAGAACGAAGGCCTCTTCCCTCCTGGGGCCCTTGGGGAACCAAGGTGGAGTGGACTCTTCCCTTGTGGGGCCTTTAGGGAACCAAGAGGAGGTAGACTCTCCAACGTGGAGCCTTCGGAGAGCTAAGGAGTGAAGGGGAGAGATGAGACCCTCTTCCCTCGTGGAGCCTTCAGGGAACTAAGGAGGACTGAAGAGGAGAAATGAGACCTGGGAAGACACATTGTCGAACCAGAAGATGTAGCTTCATTTCCACAATCCTGGTGAACTTTATAAAAGGGACTGGGTTACTGTCAAAGGAATTAGGTAAAATAGAAGATAGCACGATGGGCCTATGGCCTAAGTGCTCACGGGAACTATATATATGTAAACCGTCTTCGCTCTTCAAAAAAAAAAAATTATATACATATTCTCACATATCAAATCAAGTTTGGTACATCGTATACAAATATTTTTTTCGATCTTAATAAAGATGTGCCGTGTTGCGCTACCTCCATCTTTAGTCAATGTTTCGGACAGCAGTGCAGTGTCCATCATCAGCAAGGGCGGATTTAGGGGGGGGGCAAGTGCAGGGGCCCCCCCCCCCCCCAGACGGTATTTTTGTGTACTGTGGAGATTCCATCACAGTACATACTTAGAAGCAAAAACTGTCTTTATTAAACATTTAATTATTCTATTTTTTTGACACTTTCATAAACCTTCCTATACATACTTGAACAGTAATTGTTGATTTTTTTGCCCGTCCGCCTCTTTTGTGCCCACCCCCCCACCCCCCCAGAAAAAGATTCTAACAGTAATTATTGTTGATTTTTTTGCCCGTCCACCCCTTGTGCCCCCCCAGAAAAAAATCCTAACAGTAATTATTGTTGATTTTTTTGCCCGTCCGCCCCTTGTGCCCCCCCAGAAAAAAATCCTAACAGTGATTATTGTTGATTTTTTTGCCCGTCCGCCCCTTGTGCCCCCCCAGAAAAAAATTCTAACAGTGATTATTGTTGATTTTTTTGCCCATCCGCCCCTTGTGCCCCCCCAGAAAAAAATCCTAACAGTGATTATTGTTGAATTTTTTGCCCGTCCGCCCCTTGTGCCCCCCCAGAAAAAAATTCTAACAGTGATTATTGTTGATTTTTTTGCCCGTCCGCCCCTTGTGCCCTCCGAGAAAAAAATCCTAACAGTAATTATTGTTGTTTTTTTTACCCGTCTGCCCCTTGTTCCCCCCCCCCCCCCCCCAGAAAAAAATCCTGGATCCGCCCTTGATCATCAGGGCAGATCCGGTAGATGTCTACCGGATCTGCCGGATCTGCCCTGATGATGGACACTGCAACGCTGTCCGAAACGTTGGCTAAAGAAGGAGGTAGTGCAACACGGCATAACACCCCAAAAACAAATAACGAAAATACTTTTGGCCGTATTTTCGTTATTTGTTTTTGGTCATTAATAAAAAATAAAAATTTTTGAAAAGAAAATAAAGCAATGCTTGTATTAAATAGATTTTATTTCAGGAGAGACATGAGCAATGCGTCAGAGCAAAGCAGCCCCCAGAGAATTATACTCTTTCACCTTTAACACCTTTTCTCAACTTCACAAATCCCATATTTGGGGGTAGCCAATTGACGTTCACGGACTTCATGGCGTCTGGAGTCATTCTATTGTAAGGACTAAATAATAATATATACACAATACATTTACAAGGTCTCCGCTAAACGTCGATACTCGGCACGTTAGTGTTTGATCGAAATTTATCGATAATCACTATATATTTTGACGGGTTAAAATATAGGTACCTACTTGATGTTGGATTAAACAACCGAACTTGAAATTTAACCAAATGCTAACAGGCCGAGAATATACATTAACGTGGACCATTTTAATCTAACAAACTACTGTGTTTGGGACACCGATCTCCTCCATACTAAAATAGTTTTTTTTTTTTTAAGCGATTTTAACCCTTATGTACAAATGAACTGTATGAAGGATAAGATTAGAATCGCTTGTGCAGAATATCATTTTAGAAAATACTTTTTTATTTGATGTATGCAGCTTCTCTCACGGCTTTGAAATAAATTGTCTATGATTTTTCGGTTTGTCAAGGGGGGTTCCGCAGTCAACAAGAAATAAATAATTTTATAACATTAAAAATAGATTTGATAGCCGATTTGATGACAATGGGTTATACAGGAGCTGAAAAACTGAACTGATCAACACAGGAATTGTGATCTAAACCGATTTTAAAGAAAACTGAATTTACCAAAGAACTCTTTCTGACACACTAAAAATAACAACAGTCGAAAATGAGACAAACGGTGAACGTATGTCTGCACCCCCCCAAAGGAAACATATATAATCATTATCATATATCTCCTTCGCATGTATAAAGAAAATGAAACGCAAAAAAGTAGTACTTTGGAGGAAACAGTCACACTTATTTTGTGTGTCTCACCATTATTCAATGTGTAAGAAAGAGCTGCAGCATTATAGCGATAAGGATTGCTTTTTGTTTGCCGTCATGGTTCTGTTACCATGAATCATCACGGTAAAAATAAAAGGGTCCATTGTCTCTTATCCGTGATTAATTGAATGCCCATTAAACATATTATAGTTATAGTTGTTAGGAAAGATTTAGATGAAAATTGAGAATGGAGGTTGGAACATCCAAACCTTATTCTTCAACTTGATTAAAAGTGTGTTTCAATTCCAGGATTGCTTTTTTCCTGGCCGTTGCATTAACATCATCCGCCCTGATCAAAGAACGCAGCGAGGGTTTGCTTGATCGCTCCATCGTGGCGGGAGTGAGTGAGGCGGAGGTGTTAGCCTCCCATGTGGTCACACAATGCCTCACAATCCTAGTGCAGACCTTACTAGTGATAATCTTCATGTTCCCCGTATTTAAAGTGTCGTGTAAAGGCAGTTTATTCTTGGTTACTGTCCTAACCGTTCTTCAAGGTTGGTTCTTTGAAATATCTTCTTTTTTTTACAGCGATACTTTTCTAAGAAAATGCAATTATATTTTTTATTTTATTTGCTGGAATTTAAGAAACTTGTGGGATATTTCACTACACTAAACTTTCGAAACTTAAAGTAGGTATATTTCACTACACTAACCTTTCAAAACTTATGGTATATTTCACTTCACTAACCCTTCAAAACTTATGGTATATTTCACTACAAATGTAAATTTCTTAAGGGTCTTCGCTCATGGAGAAACCGAAAACTGGTTGGCAATGCAATTCGTGGAACAGCTCAATTTATCAATCTCCTGAACAAAATCGATATTTTTCTGATATCTTGACAGGTCATGAGCCACTACCATGGCAACCTGTCAACAAGGCAACTGAAACACGACAGCCATGGTAAACAGCATGGCTAGTCACCGCGCCGCCCTTGATGAACTGAACTGGTCTTTAACAAGTTGCCTGTGTACGGACCGCCAATGAAATTCACAAGTTATTTTCCTGTGGATAGCGACTGAGTCGCCAACTGGTTTTTTTTTTCAGTTTCTCCATGAGCAGATGACCTAACACAATGAGAAAATCTATAATTGGATGTATTGTTGGTATAATGTAAAAAATTATAAAATTAAATTGTTGATTTCCCAAAGATTTTTCCCAGCCAAGAAAACAGTTTTTGCTTTAATGGCAGCCGGTTCCACCTTTGCAGTCCACTGTTTTTTTACTGTACTTTTGTTTCGGGCATATAATGGTGTATCCAAGTTTCATCTTAATCCGTGCCAAAACTCAGATTTATTGCGCCTAAACTGCGCCAATAGAGCAATGGAAATGTTCATTCGAACACGTTTTTGGTCTAACTTGAGCAAACGCGGCACCCAACGCGCGGACAGCTTTCTCATGTGTAATTCTTGATTTAATATGTGCTATCTGCTATCTCTCTCACTTTAATTCGGCGGTCGTCTAACACTATTTGGTGAAGTTTAGCAATGTTATCGTCAGTAGTTGCAGTTTTTGGACATCCCGAATGTTCATCGTCTCCCAAGCTCTTATGATGGTGCAGAGTCCCTATACAAAGAGTCCAACTCATCTTTGATTTACGTAGGCGTATTGCCTTTCAAATACAAAAATTTAATAATAGCTCAATACTCAATTTTTTCCATTTTCACAAAAACACACGCATCGACTCATTCAAACGACTGTCAAATAAAAACTGCGCATCCAAAATGGCCGAAACTTTGGTGAGTAACTGTCAAAAGATGCACAACTACATTCACTAGCTTTTATTGACGAGTGCTGCCATCTTCATGTTCAGGATGGAAACTTTTCAGACCACCCTCGTATAAAAATGAATCCCTATTTCCCTTGGTCACGCCATAACTTCAGAACGACTTTACCTATTTCATTCATCTTTTTTTTATGTTTTCTAATACTTTGTAGTAGGTATATCTCCTAAAAATTAAGAAAAGAAAAATTAAGAAAATTTATGATTTCAGAAAACTTAACGACTATTTTAACTTCGCACGTTTGGCAGTTCGCGCGTTTGATGAAATTGAATTTAGAAGGCAGTTTGTTTTTTTTTTGTAACCAAAGAATTGTCTATGGATTTTTTAAATTATAGATATTTTAAATAGATACCTATGTTAGGTACCAAATTTGATTGATTATTCTCATAAGACTCCAGATACTAATATCTACAGCCTATATGTCGGACGAATATCTACAGCTCATATGTTGGACTAATATCTATGAACTTCAGAGTGAGGACTAATATCTACAGAGCTAAGGTCGGACGAATATCTATGATGGTCCCAGTGGTGACTAATATCTATGGAGCGTAGGTTGGACTAATATCTGCAGAGGGCAGCTGAGCAAGAGGTTGTACGGAAAAGCATAAATTACTTCAATTACGTAATAACTAACCTAACCTAACCCAACCTCTGCCAGTGCTGTAGATATTCGTCCACACTTTAGTTCTCATAGAGATATTAGTCAGCAGTTTGAGCTGTAGATATTCGTCCTCACTTTGGTTCTCATAGATATTAGTCCGATTTGTTAAGTTTTTCGAATTCCTGTAGATATTAGTAGACGCCTCCTCTTATTATATACATAAATGAATTTTTGGAATATTTGAAAAATGAAAATTTGAATAAAAAAGTTTTAATAGGCGGCACACGAGCCATTTGAAAACTGAATATACTGGGACTGAAAATAGGGAATGCGGGAGGGGGGTTGGCGGGACGGGGGAATGGGAGAGGAGAGAAGGTAGGCGGGGAAGTTGGAAGGGGAACACAGATAGGGAAGGGGATGCGGGAGGGGACGTGGACGCGCGGGAAATAACATGCAGGGAGAAACAATTTATTTCTTAGAATATGGCATTGCAACGTATGCGAGTTAGTAAATAAATATTTTTAATTTTAGGTCTCTGTGGCATGTGTTTTGGATTCTTCATCTCAGCCGTCTGCGAAAAGGATATAAACTCCATCGAACTGGCCCTCGGCTCTTTCTTCCCAAGTCTCCTGCTGGGCGGTGTCATCTGGCCCATCGAGGGGATATCCCGGTGGCTAAGGGTCGTGGCTCAATTCCTCCCCTTGACCACGGCTAACACCTCCCTCCGATCCATCCTCACTAGAGGCCATGGTTTCACTGTTCCCGAGGTTTACTATGGTTTCATCACCACGGTTGTTTGGACTGTGGTGTTTCTAGTTTTTACAATGATGGTATTCAAGGTTAAGAAAGGGTAGCACAATTTTGAAGATTTCATCTAGTAGCAGTCAAAAAATTATTTTTAAAATAATACAATAGTATTTTTAACATTATTACATCTTTTTATTATATTTTGTAACCTAACGCTAATGCAGTTTTGTGATATTTCTATGTGAAATACCACAAAACTGCATTAGCGATAATGTGCACTCATAATAAAATTAAAAATTATGATTTTCTTAAAATTACATCCTCTTGATAGTTTAACCATAGGAAAATGCATTTTTCGACTTATGATTATTTATTTATAATAAACACCCCCCCCCCCCCCCCCCCCCTAAAACCACCCTTGTAATGGTAGTTCAAAAAATCGCCAGGGTTACAAAAATACGAAAAAAAAAAAAAAAAAAAAAAAAAAACAGAATGTCTTAGAATATTTGCCTAAACCGGAAAAAAAAATGTGATGCAAGTGGCCTATTGTTTCGGAGAGTATATTTATTAGTTTATAATCTTGAATACGTTTTTCCGTTTTCCGTTTTTACGTTTTCCCATTCCCGCATTGCTTCACCTCTTTCTAATTAGAGCGAGGGATGCTGTTGGTTAATTTTCACCCCGTCACCCAGATGTGATCCCTGGAAGAGATGTAACAACTAGGATGACCGATATATATTTTAATATATTTATTGCCTCTTCACAATTAAAGTACATTGTTTAGTATGTAATTATTAACCCTAGGGTTCGCCTGTATCACGATATAATGTCAAGTGTTAATTCTGGAAAGTTAATTTGCTTCCCGGTCTAACCGTGCATCTTCAGATAAAATCTCTGGCAGGATTGAATCAAAGAGACATGTTGTAAAACGAATGAATAGACTCGTTGTAACCCTTTTGGTAAAAGGTTAAATGAGAGATTGAGGGAGCAAGAAAGTTTCTTTGGGAGTGAACCCGTAAAGTAGTTGTTAAAGTTTATTATACTGCATTGCTTTTATTGAACCGTATTATATTTGCAAATTGATTGTAATAAAGACTAATCGGGTTTACTGTTAAAATTGTGTCCTGTTACAATTTGTTTATTTTAATATATGTACATTATCCTGTGGATAAGTTAATAAGAGGATAATGAGATGCGTCTTTCTCCTATCAGTATTACATAAGGAGCAACAATGCTCCTTAGGGATCGTCCGTTAATCATGTGAGACTCGAAGGGGGGGGGGGGGGGTCAGAAAAAATCATGAAATATTTAATGTATAAAGTATATAATGAGATATGACGTGTATTTATTTTTCGTTGAACGCACGATAATATTCTGAAAATTTCAATATACTTTGTACTAAAAAAATACACATGATTATGGTAATGGGGGTGGGGTAGTCTAAAACCTAACCACATATTACCAGGGAGGGGGGAGGGTTAAAAAGTTGCTAAAAAACATCACGTGATTAATGGAAGACCCCTTATGACTGATAGAGGGTCGTCTATTAATCACGTGAGGCTCGAAAGGAGGGGGGGGGGGGTTTGGAAAAAATCACGAGGAGGGGGGGGAGGTAAAATGAGAAAAATAAATAATCACATGTATTTATTTTTCGTAATAATATTCAGAAAATTTCAAAATACTTTGTACTAAAAAATTACACATGATCTTGGGGGGGGGGGTTAGTCCAAAACCTCACCACATATTACCAGGGGGGGGGTTAAAAAGTTGCTAAAAAACATCATGTGATTAATGGACAACCCCTAGGACTTACGCCCTTTCTTGTTCGACGGTTTGACTGCATTAGAAGCTTACGATTCTGCTGGGATTGTCAGATTCCTCACATTTGTGGTTCGTCCGCCGGTAGACAAAAAAAATCTTTGTTTTTTTTTAATGCGATTTTAACCCTTGTGTATAAAGAAACTGTATGAAGGACAAAGTCAGAATCGCTTGTGCCAACATCTTTCTTAACATAACACTTTATTTGATTAATCTAGCTTCTCGGAATGCTTTCAAATGTATGTTCTAAAACATTACTCTACCTCTACACTGCTCGCGAAGTTCCTCGACGAAATATTCGGGAAAGTTGACCGAAGTTCGAAGTACGTTGCTACACTCTCGTTCAACTTCGCGAGAAGCTCATTCGCGCGGTGGTGCCGTTACGGCTCGCACGTCATGGACGCTCAAGTAGCAGCTGCCGTTGCAATGTGCACGATCGCTTATTATAACTATGTACATATTTATCAAACGAAGAAATATAAAAATAAAATAAGGAACTACTAACACAATATTTGGGCAAAAAGCTTCTTATATTATGGCATTAAACTCTACAATAAAATACCACTCTCACTCAAAAACCTCAACATTATAACATTTAATTTTCAAATAAAAAGCTGGATACTAAATATAGGGAGATCAGAAATAGAAAATATACTGATATCAAATACAGACTAAAGCCAAATCTATTGAACTGAATTATAAAGAAAACACTATCTTATTTTATTTATAATTATTTAAAAAATATATGCTACATGATATATGTTATGTCTATTTCATATTAATTTCTTATAATTAAATTATAATATGTAAGTGAAATCCACAGCATGGGAGATCCGAGTGAGAATATCATTATCTCTACTTGTTACTAAGAAATGAAGACAATTTTTTTCTACGGTAGCTCCTGTACATAGCAAAAAGCGAATCCTTCTTTTTCTTTAATTCGTCTACGGGTAATTCTAACATGCCCTGGTCGCAGGAGCAACAGAATTTGCTCCTGCGACCACTGTATTCCACTCATAATCGTGCCGTATGACAATACTAATAAAAAATAATTACTAGCGCACACGTCTATTCACGACGACGTATTGAAGCGAACTGAAGTTAACCGAGTAGTGTAGAGAGGCACTTCGTGTAGGCACTTCGTGCAACCTCGAGTCCTTTGACTCAGGCACAAAAACCGACAAAAACTGGAGGTCGCCCGAGACGAGCCAAGGTTGGACGAAATTAGACAAAGTTAGATGAAGTGCCCCTCCGCACTATCGTATTCGGCTAACCTCGTTCAACTTCGCGAATAGTGTGGAGCAGCAATCAGTGCGTCACTTTTAGCAGCTGTCAGTGGTGAAAATAATGATATTATACATTTTCAAAGGAGTATCAATGTAATTATTTCTTTGAAAACTCCTTTGAATTGTTTTTTCTTATAGGGTGTGTTTTCATGTTTGTGTAGAAATAATAAAATCAGTTTATATCTGCAAGAATATATTTTTTGATGTTTGTTTGCCGAATGGGAGAATTTTTTTTTTAGTTAAAGTTAGCTATTCTGGGAAAATTGTGTTATGTGCAATATTATCATGTAATATATATGAATAATAAGATATATTATCTGGCAAACAGAAAACAATTGCAAAATGTAGTGTTCTGTAATTTTGTAGTAACACTAACAGATTCTCCAAACACTTTGTATGAAGATTACTTTTGGGAATAGATTCTTGATCTTTTATCTGGTTTTATTAATACTTCGCGTATACAATATGAACCTCGTTAGTCAACCTAACTTGGAGCTAGCTAAATTGGTTCTAATGAGAGCGTTACACATATCACCCTCTCTCAGCTCCCCATCCCTCTGTTGGAGAACTTAGGTACTAAGCTACCTGCCACCTAGCGGAATCTACTGACAGTTCTTATCAACGCCATCTATGTCTAAAAGCCGGAAGCTTTTTAGATACACAACACAAAAAAACAATTTCTCTGTTTTTATATGGATATTTGACCAGAACTCATCATTGTAATTTTCAGGCAGTTTTCGAAATCTCATGCCACGCTCAGTAGGTTAAACATATAACAGGAGGTGTTAGAGAACTTACCCATACTACGTGACTAACTTTTTGCAATTTTTAACCGGTGACTAAAAACCTAAGCCCCCCGCCGCTCATTTATACCAAGCGTGGTATTTTGAAGACCCCCCCCCTGAACGGGTCACGTAGTATGGGTACGTTCCCTTACCATTCTGCCAAAGAACTTGTTTAGATTTTCAAATACCTGTTTTGCTTGCAACTAAAACCTTTGAAAGGGATTAACCTGTTGTTTGCCGGGGTAGGCCAGCAAAAAGCACCACCAATTAGCGTTCGCAAAAAGCGGCATCCATGATACCCAATGACATTTCGTGTCCAGCGATTCTGACACTGTCCTTGAGAAATTTTGATAAAGGAATTTTTCCCACGCATGCGCAAGAACTGCGCACATTCCCGCGCTCCGGTAAATTATTAATATAAATTATTTGGAGTGACCAGGCGCATTGCGGTTTTCTCTATGGTAAAGGGCGATAATAGAGCAAGCGATTCTGACCGTGTTCTTCATACACTTTCTATATACATAAGGGTCAAAATCGCGTGTAAAATCTCAAACACACCAGTGCACGAACGGCATTCTACGAGTTAAGACAGGGGAAAAAAGGGATGAAATAAAATAAGAAAAAACATTTATCTGTATATTCTGAAACATCACATGCATTTATAATCGTTATTACAGTATAAATAATCGCTTGCTAATAAAAGAAATTATATATAACATACCAGGTACATACTTCCCAAGTCTTTAAAAAAATTACATTCTCAATAGAAATAAAATAAAATGAGCAAAGATAAATTAATCTCGTCTATTATTTCATAATGAAAAAAAAAACTTTAAAAAAGAATACAATTTTTTTCTTAATCTAATTATAATGTTTTTTTATGCATTCAAAAATCTTAGCATAATTTTATACAGCTCCGTGCTGAAACTACACCCCTGAAAAATTAATATTTTAGAATTTTTACAGAATTATTTCAGGGTACTTTGAGAACTCTTAGAATAACAGCGGTGTAGTAAAAGATAAAGATTTTCAACTTTGGATGGTCTCTACACCTCTTGAAGAAGGTATAAAAAAACTTTTTGGTTTTGCTTCTGAACATGTAATAATCAATAATAAACTGTACAAAAAAGGCATAAAATGAACAAATGGAAATATCTCATCACTGTACTAACGGGCAGCAGAATATATAATATAACACAAAGTAATTTCATACAGGCAGTAGTTGATTTACTTAATTTATGAGGTTATTTGTCTTGGATATTAAATATAACTGATGTAAAATGCAAAATACTTTATGTGCAAAGAAATAACAGAATGAAATAATACTAGCTGATACCCAGCGAATACAGTTTGGAAACCTCAGATCTAAGTGTATGTATTCGATGTCAATGCAGTGAAACCCTCTTAAGAGGTTTTCCAAAGGACCGGAAAAAATAAACTTCTAAAGCAGGAAAACCTTATATGTGGGGAAAATTGCACCAATTTTGAAAAAATCAAACTTCTTAACCCTTTTACCGCTAAAAAAATATTCCTAAGCAGTCGCCCCCACGCGGCATATTTTGTTTCTAATATTATTTTCATGACTAAAGTCAGCCGCCGCGCGGTGTGAGCCACTTGATGAAATGACTTAGGTCAGCCGCCGCGGGGAAACGGTTAAGCCACGAAACTTCTTACCTCTCCTGTGCCGTAAGCGCTCCGACGCGATGATTTCATATGAAATTGGCAAGGCACAGGAGAGGTTAAGGGAGAACTTCTTAAGAGGGTTACACTGTATATCAAATAATACATATGCTAGATCGAAGGTTACCAAACTGCGAGTTGTAAGCTGATTTTGACACAATCCTAAAGCTGGAAACAAACTAAGCTCATGCGACGCTACGCGACGCGACGCAACGTTCCTGTGCATATTCACACTGGGCGAAGTAGGTACGCGTCGCTGTGACTATGTGACAAGGGGTCTATGGTTGTGCGCAGGCGCGTTTGATTACACATTTGACATTTATTTCTTAGGTTATGTTTATGTGATTCTCTTCTCAGCGGACGGTAGCTTTGCCATGTCTTCTGAAAGCGAATTTGAAGATGATTTGCTACGATTATTATTATTAAATCAATATTCTCGTAAAAAGAAAAATAAAAAAAGTGAGAAGTATATGGGTCCACAACATTAACAAACAAAGACTAATGTTTGGTGAGTTTCATACTTTTTTAGTAAAGGAACTAGAATCTGATGACGGACGATTCTTCATGTACTTCTGCATGAGTAAAGTGGTATTTGAAGAGCTTCACAGCATAATTGTATGTGACATAAAAAAAGAAAACGCACGTCTCCGAAAATCAATTGGGACCAGAGAAAGATTGGCAGTGTGTCTAAGGTTTGATTGTCATTCATTATAGGGGTATAATATTGAAAGTCATGCCATGAATGGCTGAAATTTCCTCCCAAGCTGCACTGCGTGTATGCAGAATCCAATAATTCTGTAATTTGATTTTATAAATAACTTCGTGCCGTCTAACAGATTCAATGAAATGTTCGTCCATTTTCGAATAATATCTGTCAAAAAAACAACCACAGATATAGCGAAACATAACTTTAGATGCTTAGATAACACCACAAAGATGTAAAATCATCTCGTAGTAGGCGAGACCATACCCCCTCCACCTTCCACATGGCCCACGCCGATCTGGCTGTGGCAGATCCGCGTCGCGTAGGGGCCGTCGGTTTGCGTTGCGTGGGGCTAGTCTGATTCTAAAGCAGCCGTTTCCATAGAAAATGTATGGATGGTAAGTAGTCCAGATATGGAAATGGTGACGTCTACCTATGTCGCGTCGCGTTGCGTGGGCTTAGTGTGGTTTTACCTTTATTCCATTCCCACTCATACATTACGCACTTTTGTTATTTTTTAGATAACTTGATAGCGCCAATCTCTAACACTCCTTTCTCATCCATCCACTCCAAATCATCTAAGTGTCCATTTCTTAATCGCCTTCCTAATGTTTCATCCATCTTGATTTTGTAATAGGTACATATATTTCATTTCTGCATAATAAAATAATTATTGTCAGATTAAAATAGTTTTATAATCATTTGGTCACCTGAAAGCAGAACTATCCAAGTCAGGTAAAAGTCAATTTCAGTTTTATTCATTCAATGTGTTCTTTATGCAATTGATTTTGTTTTGCAGAAAGATCTCAACTGGAATGACTATATTTCCATTGTAATACATCGGGTCAATAATATATACCTCTATAGTAAGGTACTTATGCTGTGATTTGTATTTTTAAGTAAAATTTGCTTAATGCAGTTAGCATAGTTTTGCATTCAGGTGAAGATGTATATTGCATTTTACATTTGAGTAAATAATATATAGTTTTAAATAATAATTTAATAATTACGAAGGAGGTGGTTACTATTGATTAATATAAAATTAAACTGCTTTTATCATACGCATACTTTTGTTAAAATGTAGTTTGTTTATATAAATTTCATAAATAGTAATTTACACACTATGATTTTTAAAGCAAAAAAGGCAGTTTAGTTTCAAAATGTCATCTTTTAATAATAGAATTTTGTCATTCTACAAATTTGACTGTTGAATATTTAATAATACATTTTTTTAATAAATTTTCAAATAATCATGGAGATTTTTTTAATGTCTGTAAAATTACAAAAAAAACTCAAAAATCTCTTTGTACACTAAAGAATATTAATCCGTCGGGATAATAATCTGTTCAATTTTCGGAACAACTCATATTATAGGTCTCGTAGAAATCATTGTCTCCCTTACGATCATAGTGAGAAATATGATCAAACAGTATTGGAAAGAAAAAATACCATGCTTTATATTCAAATATAAAAGATAACCACAAAATAGTTAAAATGTACACCTTCATGAAACTAAAGTTTCCGACCACATTCATGAAAAAAAAAAATGATGAAACTTTGCGAATTTTTTACCAATTATTTTTATATGAAATGACAAAAAAGCTAGGTGATGATAACGTTTATAATACATTTGTCTAGTAAAATATGTATGTGTTTTTTTTTCGTTACCTATAACTTTAGTTAGAAAAACGTAAGGGGAGCCATTTTAAAAACTTTTTAAAGTTTTCATTCAAAATTTTTATAATTTAAAAATAGGTTATTTCTAATAAAATTTGAAAGCGTATTTAATCACTTTTCAAAAACAGATTTTATTTTTTCCATTCATTCGGATTTTAATGCAAAGAGGAAATATTCTGACCCACTGACTAATGGTCGAGGCTTTTTTTTTTTTTTTTACAGTGAATACCGCACAAGAATCTCAACTGCTCCCGTCTGGAGCCAGTGAGACTATGGCATCCCCAATTGGGGTATGTTGTGAGGCTGAAGGTAGTGGGGAGAGGAAGGAGGTGGGGAAGAGGAAGGTTGGGAAGTACCTGGCTATTCAGATCTGGTCACTAAACACGGCTAAAGCCATTTTCAAGCAACGTTTCAATTCTGAATGGTGGTCTTACACCAGGGCGATACTGATAGTATCTTCCACTCTGGAACATGCCGCAAATATACTATATATTATTTTAAATTAATTAATTGTGAAGTAACACAAATTAATCAAATAAAATTTATTTGCGCATGCCGGGTTCGAACCCGCGACCTCCGGAATGTGAGTCAAGAGTCTTAGCCACTGGACTACGGAGGTCGTCAAACGGAGGCTTGAGGGATTAAGATAATTTTTACATAACTTTTCTTTTAGATTTTTTCAAGATTATTATTTTCCAAAAGGGGTGAAAATAATGAACATTATTATTAATTTATTTACTAATTAATTCACTCAATCGATTTAAATCTCATTTGTCGAAATGAACAGAGAGCCTTTCACAAGTTCACACTTAAATACAAAAACACAATAATTCAAGTTTGCTCCGGTGTCTGGGTTAAATTATACAAGGCATGAATTAAAAATATTACACTACCAGAATTACACAATTACAAAATTACACGGGGAGAGATTTACACTTACTTAAATTACACTTCCTACACAAATGTTTTTTTATGGGTATAAGGCCCTCCATTCATGGAGATACTTACAATCTACGTAATTGTGATGAAACCACAAGTACCCTGCTGATATACTACTTTTTAATGCTAGTCTCCGTACACGGCGCTATCCGAAATATACAAAACTTGATCATTTTTCACGTGCAGCCGTGGAGTTAACACGCTGTCAAGCGATGTCATATGACTTTTTTCCAACATCAATCCATGCCTTCTCCACTAAATCCTTTCTTACGTATTCTGGTAAAGTATAGTTATATAAACATGCATTTTTTCCACTTCCAGAACAAATCTAACATTACTTTCATGTTCCGACGTCAATATGAATAAATATCAGACACAAATGATGCGACGCGTCGCGTGCGATCAGCACTGTCGGTATTGTGATACTGATTGGAAACCGACAGCCACCGCATAGCGCCGTGAACGGGCACCAGCAAAATCGTACAGGGGGTACTAACCCGATATGAGCACGAGGATCGAGTATCTTGTAAGTAGCGCCCTTGAGGTGATTTTCTCATGAAAATGGCGCTACAAAAATTATCTAATAACAATAATTATTATTTTTATTTTTATTTTAACTTTATGAGTAAAACCTCAAATTGCAATATTTAATTAAACGAAGACAATATAAGCGAAAGTCAGTCGAAAATCTGAGAACAGAAAAATCAGAAAAAGATATTGACACCCAGAGGTGTCAATGTCGGTGACTTTCGCTTATATTGTCTTCGTTTAATTAAATAATTATTATTGTTCAAGTTGTGTGCTAAATAAATTTAATATTGGATAAAAACAAGAGTGAGGTTAGATTAGCTTTTTTGACATGTGTAATTCTAGTAGGTGAAATTTAATAGCTGTAATTCTATCCACGCGTACTTCTGGCAATTTAATCTCGGTTTGTGCAATTCACGCCAGTTTAATTTTCACTCTGCGTTCAAAGATAAACGTATATACAAGCTCACAGTCAAATATTAAATTGGCTAAATGAAAATAGTATATAACTAGAGATGGCAAAATTTCGTTTTAACTAAAAACGCGAAAAAATAGCGAAAAACGTGATTTTGGCCGTATTTCAGCTAAATTATTCTATTTAGCGAAATAGGCGTGAATTTCCCGAAAATACCGGGTATTAAAATAATATGTGAGAAAAATATGCAATGCTATCATTCAATCAGTAAGGTTCCATTTCCATTGTTTTTTGTATTTACCTGTATTTCAAATATGCCTACTTTATTTCATTTTTGGAAGCCTGTCCTACCTCTTTTTACAATTTTGTTACTATTTTATGTGTAAATATTTAATATTTTTGTACTGTAGGCTAAAATTGCTTTTTGACATTACACAAATTGTGCGAAATAAATTACGCCTATTGATGTTAATCGCAATCTGCATTAGTTGTGTTTGTGTTCGACCCGTACTTAGAGTTTCCTTTCTTATTAATTTAATATTAAAATTAATTATTTATAATCTTTCACATGGAAATACTTGCAAATGAAAGTTAAACATATATTTTACCAAAAATACTTAAAATATGCGCTAAAAACATTCAGGAAATACATTTTTTTCTATTTTGCTACAAAACGCTAAATTATGCCTCAAAATGCTATAAAACGCTAAATTTCCAATTGTTAATGCTAAAAAATCTGAAAATTAATGCTAAATTTTGCCATCTCTATATATAACATACTCCTCTTTATGTGTTTATTATTTTTTCATAGTTTCATGTAGCGCCAATAATCTATGGGAATTTTTTTTTTGTGTATTACTAAAAATGAACAGGAATGACCCCCCAAAGGAGAATAAAGATTTTAAATGAGGTTAGGTTCATAATTTAAGATTTATTGGTAGGTAAACCTGTTTTAATATTTTTTCATAATTTCCTGAAGTGACACTCCATGGATTTTTTTTGTTGATATTTTATGACTTGTATGCTCGGATAAAATATGTTAAACAAATCCACGTTTTCCACTAAGTTTCAAGGGGCATAAAGTGTCAAATGCCGTTATACCAGCAAACGATAACTTTACAGCGAGAAAAATCGATTACTCATTTCAATACTAAAAAATCTCAATAGTTTGCCCTAGTGATTTAGCTAATAATAATATGTACCGATTCACCGTTCATTTTCGTTCTTTTGTGAAAGATCACCATTTACAATCGAATCGTTGTTTTAAATGGCTTTAGCTGTTTAGTGATTAGATCTGACAGAGTAAACGTTTATACAAAATGGTGACCGGATAACTCAGATTGAAATCAACTCAGAACCTCCTTTGAAATGTCAGTCACCCTTTCCACTCCAATGTCGAATATCACTCGTGTAATACTCACACACATAGTGTAATACTTCTTTTTGGGGACAATTTTAAAGTAGAAGGGATTTTTTTTACTAAAATCGCAATTAAAAAATGGGAGAGCGGGGGTAGGAGGGTGAAAGTTTTGGGTTATAGGTATTTATATGCAAAAAAAAAATGTTTTAACCAGTGACAGGCCGGAGACGCGCGTCATATGCGCATGCGCGAGAAAATAATTCAAATATTTGAATAATATTGTCGACGAAAAACTTTTGGTCTTCGATTTTGACCCTTCTATGTACAGAATTTGTATGAAGAACAGTGTCAGAATCGCTTGCGCCATCATTACTCTAGGTGGTGCTAAAAGTTTCATTCACCTTGTCACCCTGGAATATTTTTAAAACAATTTCATCCATGACAATGCGCTGTCATAAATTGCCGCGAATTTAACCGTCGCAATAATTGCGTGTATCGTGAATAAAACATCATAAAACCTATTAATTTACGTAATAAATGCAAGTAACGTGGTTTTGGTAGATAGTTTATTGTGTTGTGAACGTGTTTCAGTCAATAAAATATACAATAGCTCAAAATTTATCAACAAAACATTCAATTCAAAATTCAAAGTGGTGAGTTTTTTAGTGTTTTTTTGTGAAGTTCCGCAAATTTCCGCGAAATGGCCTGGCCTTTGACGAGTTAATTCTTCAAAAAAAAAAAAAAATCTGGATAGGAAAGGACACCCTAATCACCTAGCGGTATGAAATATACTATGTACTATTTACTTTATGATCTATTCTCATACCTACCAAATCTACATAAAAAATTCATAAAAATCGGTCGAGCCGTTTCGGAGTGCGACCACTAACACCGTGACACGAGATTTTATATTTATATGTATATATACAGATATTCTAGAGTCGCACAATACTGTAGTACCTACTTTGGTCGAGGGATGAATGAATTTTGTTTAGGACTGCATCTCACCACAGGTATCGATATTAGAAAAGTACACTAGTAGTTTTCGTACCGTACTGTCGTCAACATCTTGTGATCCCCAACTGTGCATCATCAAGTTTGTTTTCGTGCGACTCGTTGAATGGATGATTTGTGATTTATATTGTCTATAGCTTGATTGTGTATTAGTGAAAAATAATCCTCGATCCCGTCATGTCTAAACAAAAGCGAAATGCGTCGAAAAGGCCAATTTGTACGACGCCTTTCCAATTTTTTAAATATTTTTTTTTATTAATATTAACTTTATTGAAAAAAAAAAACACTATTTTGGCATGGAGCTGGTGGAATAAAAACAAAAAAAAACACTTGGGAGTGGAAAGGGTTAAAAGCGATGTAAAAAATGTATTTAAAAAATTGGTTAAGTTATTACCTATTTTTTAATTATTTTTTTTTCATTTTTTTTTTGACTTTTCGAAGAGGTGTTGAGTTGTCTTGATTCTGAATTGGCATACAAATATATCAAAAACAATTATTTGTGTTAATTTGTAATCAAATAATATTGTATTGTTTTTATTAAACCGTGAAAAATGTCTTTCGTCCTGGAGTATTCATTTAGAAAAATAATTAATTTAAATTTGTCAAAAATATTATAAGTTACAGAATATTATTTCTAAAGACTTGTGTTTTAATTTCAATAGCATTTATTCAAAAATGAAATGATGAAAATAAATTAGTGCAGATGAAATTTTAACATTACTTCATCTTATCTTATCATAGTATCTTAAATATATGAAATGAAAATGATCTACGATTGTTAATGAAAATTAAAAGTATCACAACTTTATTATGAATCAATAGAGAAAATCAAAATATCCAAGTTATTGTGGATAAGCAAGTAGTTGACACATCTTGTGGTAATCAATGAAAGGAAAAATATTTTAATTGAAATAACAATTTGATTACTAAATTAAAAATTTACATTTACATCATCGATAAAATCAAATTTGTTAATGGAAGGATATTTGTTGTAGACCAGTTGATTAGTCAGAAATCTCCAAATACTAAGTTTTGAGATAATGAGAGCAATATTTAAATGCCCACCACAATTTAGTTTTAATTTTTTTTTATGTATGAATACCGCACAAGAGTCCCAAGTCCTCCAGTCTGGAGCCAGTGAAACTATGGCATCCCCAATTAGGGTATGTTGTGAGGTTGAATGTTTATTGAATCTAAAAGTGATGTAGATTACCGGTTTCCCTACTCATACTAAGAGTTTGATGTCACTGTGTATTAAGTATTTTAAAAAAGTAATTTTTTTAAAAATGGGGGTAAACGATTTAACTTCTTGTGCGCTAACACATCTGTAAGGATATTTTCAAAAAATCATTTCTCTGAATATAATTAGCAATTCTGAAGAAATTTTATGGTAGATTACGTACTACTTTTATAAATGTATAAAAACACATCATCTGGTAAGACCAAAGATATCGAAATACAAGACATATGCTATGATGACCGCCCGACCGCCGGCATAATGGGAATAGGTTGAATAAGGATAGAATGCGTTAATTTAGTTGATTCTTTTGAAGGCGTGCAGTAGTATTGGTTAACAATATTATTTGAATATGGAAAGAATTCGTTCATTAACCTCTGGGTGGCCACGCCATTTCACGAAAATTCACAAAATTTTGAGCTAATGTATATTTTATTGACTGAAACACGTTCCTAGAACACTAAACTACGTACCAAAACAACATTACTTACGTAAATTACGTAAATTAATAGGTTTTACGATGTTTTAGTCGAGGAACACGCATAAATTGTGATGATTAAATTCGCGGCAAAAATGACATTTCTAATGTCACAGATAAAATTGTTTAAAAATATCCTGGTGTTGCAAGGTGAATGAAACTTTTACGCGCCTCATGGAGTAATGTTGGTGCAAGCGATTCTGACCCTGTTCATCATACAAATTCTGTACATAGAAGGGTCAAAATCGCAGACAAACCGTTTTTGGTCGAAAATTTTATTCAAATTTTCGAATTATTTTCTCGCGCATGCGCATAATATACGCGCGATCGCGCGTCTCCGGCCCATTAGAGGTTAAGTTGTTTTTTTTTTTTTCAAGATATGCAATAGTATTAGTTAAAAATATAGTTTGAATACGGAAAGAATTCGTTCAATTAGTTGATTTTTTTAAGGTGTGCAGTGGTATTGGTTAACAATATCGGTGACGCAAGGAAACACAGTCCCGCATTTCAATATCTTTGGGTAATATGGTGGTGCAATTCACAAAAACATCATTTTGCAAAAACCAAGTAAGTTATCATGAAAATAGATTTAGCCGGTGCTCGTTGAAAATTTATTGTCGGCGCACCAAGAAGTTAACAACGAGTTCAGGTCCTAGGACCACAAATGTTCTGTTATCGAGTAAATGTGAAAAACTATTGTAAATGATCCTCACAAGAGAATTCAAAGAAAATAATATTGATACCATTATTTTTAATCTATCAAAATTTTTGGTAAACGAAACAAATTCGATGTAAAGGGTAAATTTTTTTTTCTAAAAATAATTATTTTTCTACATAATTTTTGAAAGCACCAGTTTTCTTAAAAGAAAACACTATTGGAATCTTAGCCTACAGAATACAAGTTTTTTTTTTTATACATAAATGTACATTTTATAAAGTAATCACGGAGTACCTAAAACTAGAGAATTAACGCATTACTATTTTATTTAATTACAATAATTAAAATTAAAGAAAGAAATTACTGTCAAAACAGTTACGGATAGTTTTCAAAATTGAAAAAAATATCCTGTTGAAAGAAAAACGAAAAAAAAATAGTTAGCCTAAGATTTCTTTTTAAAAATTTTGTAAAGGAGATCTTAAATATTATTTATTAAATTTTGTGCAGGATTCCAATAATTTTTTGCAACAAAAAGCATTTTTTTATTTTTTATATTTTAGTTTGAGGGCTACTTTAATGTACCAATTACGTCACAAAACTTAATTTTTTTCAACTGTATGTTTGCGTATGAAAACAAATATTCTGGTAACAAATTTCAAGAAACCTCTGAAATAATTTTTGGTTGCATAATTCTAACAATCATAAAAGTAATTTATTTAAACATTGAAAGTCTTTAAGTTTTATAACAATTTGGCACTTAAAATAAGGTTTTATACAACAACAAAATGTGGCTATATACAAGGAAGTAATATATTCAATCAGGTATTATTGTAAAATCATAAAAAGAAAGTCGATTCCAAGTAAAAAAAAAAAAAGAATTGACATAAAAAAAATAAGAAATGGCGCCAACATAGCAAATATTTTTGTAACATGTATTATTTACACTTCATTTAATCAGCAAAAGAATCTTTATGATGAATTAATTAAATCAAATAATACACAAAACATGTTGGAGTTTTTCAGGTTTTAGCGAGAAATTCAACTTTTCAAAATTGACCAATAATAATATATACAGTTTTTTATAATAATTGTTTAATAGTTTCGCCATCGGATGGTGGGTAAACCATTAAAAGAACCTTAATATTATAAGTTACGCAGTGCAAAGATATGGACAGGAAGAAGTTTATTTATACATTATATTACTATTTAAACGCCACTTAAAATAAAACTTTAAAAACAGTCAACAAGGATATCACATTCAGTTTTAAGTTCCTTCCCACCAACGACAATTTAAATATTCTCCGACACTTTTAACACTGTCGTTTTGGAGGAGTAGATTCAATCCGGCAGATTGGAGGTAGAAATAGCCAGGCAGCTTGATGGTACTCAGTCTTTCTGCCAAAATTGAACCTGAAACAAGATGAAAAACAATTGTTAGAATTATAGGAACTAATAGTAATTCGATGTTTAAAGCTGCCAATTTTTCTTCAATCATCAATCTGCAGATACGCGGTCTTAACCCATTGGCCACAGAATTAATGAGCTAAAAAGTTGGCCTTCACCACTGAATTAATTTATTAACTAATTTTGTACCAAAAATTGAAAACCTGCATTGGTGTACTAAATCTATTGTTACTTTTGAACATTATATTCAAATGAATTAATATCTTTAAATTTGTTTACATATTGGATTAAAGTGAAGAAAAACATAAAAATAAAAAATTTTAAAATATTAAAATATGTGTAAATAAGGTTACAAATATAACCTTCTCTTTTTTCATAAGTTTTTTTCCACTTTTTATTAAAAAAAACATAATATTCATCAATCGAACAATAATAATTTTAGATTTTTATATACATGAATACTAATAACTAATAAAATAATTGTCTATGATAGTCCTCAAAGCAATCAGGGACGTTCAGGGTCACTACCAAAAGCCTAGAACCACTCGCAATATTGAATAAATTAAATGGCGACTGGCTGCATACAAAACTTGGAACACAAATATCAGGGAAAAAACATAAGAAACATATTATTGCCAATTCTATGAAATTAATGATTAATTACCTACAAAGCGTTCGGCATTGAAAATTTTATTGAAAAATGTCACTATCGTGCTCGTTTTCCGTTTTTTGACGGACCTACTCTAGCCCGTCAGCGTGCCGGGGTTTGTGGTTAAGTACCTGAGTTGCACACCCGGCAGGCTGTCGGGGTTGGTGGCCAAAGGGTTAATCATTAGTCTTATACTTATAATTTGTCTTAGTGAATGACTTGGACAAAGTTTTGGTTTTGGCAAGTTGCAGCTAAAATAGACAAAAATAAATAATATTTAAGAATTAAGGGTCCGCTACCCGAATTTCTACCGATTTCTTGCATATCCCCCTAAAATATTTGAAGTTTTTAAGCTCTTAAAAAAATATTTGTTATTTTCGAAGACAACATCTATACATTCCCTACGCCGAAACGCAAATTATATGAAATTCCCTCGATAGAAAAAAATCGCAAGGTATGCTCCGAAAATTATTTTTTTCAAGTTTGTTTCGGTTATTTTAAAAGTTGTATGTAAAAATTCACAATGTTTCTTTAAATTTAACTTGACACAGCCCCCACGAGGTTTTTGCTCTATTTTAAACGAGTCATTTTTTATTTAACATTTTCGCAATTTTCGCATCGATTTTATCGCTGTAAATGTTAGTGCTCTCCTCCAACATTCTTAATTTTGTATCTCTCCATCTTCTTCTTTTCGGGCCCGGTTGCGGAGCCTTAAACACTTTTATAAACGGTTCCTTTTATTATTCTAGATCAGTGGTTACCAACCGGTGGTCCGCGAGATCTAAAATGCGGTCAAATGTTTTGTAGTAAACACATTTACTACAAAACCAAATCAGAGGGTATCCAAAAGCTGATACGTAACCCTTTTGGTATTAATGATGGAGAGGTGGCTGAAGAAGTCCAAGAAGAGCACACTGAATTGCATAATGATAGTAATTGCAAAGACGCGTTTAATTACGCGATTAACAGTTTATCACTATTGTACCTTGAAGTCCCTGTAAAAACAAATAAATGTCATAGTGGTCCCTGGTCAAAAAAAAAGTTGGAAACTACTGTTCTGGATAAGATCACAAATGCAGGTTTTGCTGTATTTTTTTTTATGGAGGCCTTGGAGGCCACACAGAAGGCCCTGAGGAAAATAATTTCCCTGAGGGCCTATTTTATCTTAGGGGATACTCTGTAGAGGGTTTTTTTAAGGAAAGGAAGGAGAGAATGTTCTGGGAAGGAAATAGGTAAAAGACCTCCCTCAATCAGACTCTCTCGATCCTGCCCATCACAAGGCAGGTGGACAAATACATTGGATGCCAAGACCTGAACAAACCTCACCCCTATGAACCCGGGCACCACTGCTAAGTCACCAAACGTAGCAAACCACTTGGGGTGACCTATGGCAGAGGTGTTGGCTTTCAATAAATGGTTCCCAGGGTGACGGTACTCATAACCGCCTTCCAAATTGAATTTGTTAATGTTTTATATGTATGTTAATTTGATCATGTTTTATCTATGTGTATGTATTTACCATACCTTACAAAAAACATTATAAACAGTTGGTTTTCCAAATTTTTTTTTTTTTACATGAATACCGCACAAGAGTCCCAATTGCTCCCGTCTGGAGCCAGTGAGACTATGGCATCCCCAATTGGGGTATGTTGTGAGGCTGAAGGTAGTGGGGAGGGGAAGGAAACAGGGAAGAGGAAGGTGGGCAAGTTCCCGGCTATTCAGATCTGGTCACCAAACACGGCAGAAGCCATTTCAAGCAACGTTTCAATTCTGAATGGTGGTCTTACACCAGGGCGATACTGAGAGTATCTTCCACTCTGGAACGTGCCGCAAATATACTATATATTATTTTTAATGAATAAATTGTGAAATAACACAAATAAAATAAAAATGACAGCCGCAGTGCCTTCCAGGGTTCCATAAATTACAGTCATATATGACTGTAATTTATAATTTTTTATTTTATTTTACTTTATTTGGGAAACAAACAGTTGTACATATTTTATTAAATAATTACATTTGACAAATTTGCATGAACCAGTGAAGTTTCCACATTTGAGAATATAGAATTTAAAGAAAAAACAAAAAACTCATTAATATAAGAAGTTATACATACATAATACCTAACTAGATTACAGAAAATCAGATGAAACCAACATAATAAAATCAGATGAAACCAACATAATAATTCATACGAAAATCAGAAGAAACCAACATAATAAGAGAAAAACAATAAAATAAGGCACACAGCAGGATTCACGATCAACAATCTGTTTTGATCTTCTCCGTTACATATTTTGTGAATTGAACTGAGGACAAATGGAAAATATAAAATAATAATGTATTACCTTTATATCCGGGGGCTCTCTCGCTGGCCCCGGGCTCTCTTGGCCTCCACGGCCATGCGCATCTGCTCCAGCAGGCTGTCGAAGCTGCTCTCTGCTCGGGGGACGGGCGGGGGGCGACGCACCGGTACCCCGTAGTAGTCAATGTCTTCCAGGGTCTCCAGGTCATCTGGAAACGGAAGGGAAATGTCAATATAACAATTTTCATGAAGGATGTGCAAAGTGTGTATCACAGATGAACACACAATTGGTTTGAATGCATTTAATTTTACATTAATACAGTAAGGTTTATTTGTTCGGTATTCGAAACAAATCATATAGGTCTCTAACTAACTAACCACCACGCCGTTTTCGCAGGGGTAGGCAGAGAGGACGGACCGCCAAACAACTCGGTCTTTGCACACACTCTTTGCCTCACTCACATTCAAACATTGTCTCATAATGGTTAGAAATATGATATAAACGGTGTTAGAAAGAGCAAACACCACTCTTTATATTCAAATTTAAAAACTATCAACAAAATAATTAAAATATACATCTTTATGAATCCAAAGTTTCCTGCCGTAATTGGAAAAAAAATTATGTTAATGTCTAATTATAAAATTTGATAGCCTATTTCATCACCTTTTCAAAACTGTCTTTGGTTTTCAGATTCATTCAGAAATATTCCATTTATTCAGATTTTTCATTACAAAACGGAATTATTTTTATCCTCTGACAAAACATTGTCGAGGTTATATGACAAATTTGCAAAGTGATAAAAATGAAAACGGTAACTAAAAAACTAACTAACTAACCATCACGCCGTTTCTCCGCAGGGGTAGGCAGAGAGGACGGACCGCCAAACATCCCAGTCTTGGCACACATTCCTTGCCTCGTTTACATTCATACAACGTCTCATACATTCTCTTCTATTATTCTGACTCTTGACATGGCCCGACTCAAGTATCTGATTCACTTGGTCGTGCCATGTCTTTCTTGGGCATCCTTGACTTCTTCTACCATTCACATTTGCGTCACCATTCACATTAGTAGAGAATCTGATTCACACATTACGAACTGCCATTAGGTAGCAGAAATCATTGAAAAAAAATCATAAAAAATAATTATAAAAGTATATTCATCATATGGTATGTGTACAAACCGAGGTCAGCGTAAAGGTGTCGACAGAATGCCCTGCGCCCCCCGAACGAGACGTCATAGCGACCTAGTTCAGGGTCCAAGTTGGCTCGCTCCACCACTCTGTAAGACTGTTCCGCTTTGGAGAAGGTCACGAAACCGTAGCGGGTTCTGGAAGAGAGGAACGGGAATATTGCATAAGTACGGTGGTTCGGTTGAACTGACTAAACAGAAGAGTAACAAACACATTTTAACCGGTAATGTGCCAGGAACTCGAAAACACGGGCCTCATTTGCGCATGCGCGAGAAAATAATTCAAATATTTGAAATAAATTGTCTCTGAAAAACTGTTGGTCTGCGATTTTGACCCTTATATGTACGAATTTGTATGAAAAACAGTGTCTAAATCGCTTGCGCCATTATTATTCTTGGTAGTCTTAAAGATTTCAGTCGAATTGCCACACTGGATTATTTTTAAGACGATTTCTTCTATGATGATGCGCTGTCAGATTTTGGCGCGGAATTAACGGTCGCAATTACTGTGTGTATCGCGAATAAAACGTCGTAAAACCTATTAATTTACGTAATAAATGCAAGTAATGTGGTTTTAGTGGATAGTTTATTGTGTTGTGAACGTGTTGCAGTCAATAAAATATACCATAGCTTAAAATTTATCAACAAAACATTCAATTCAAAATTCAAAGTGGTGCTTTGTTAGGGCAAGGGGAAGGAAGGATGCCTCTTCACCCCCGGCTCGTCACAGGTTAAAAGGTGATGTAGTCTTTTTTTCTACATTAGCTCCACACAGGAGGCCCTAAGGAAAACAATTTCCCGCAGGGCCTATGCAATCTTTCGGGATGCTGTGTGGAGGGTCTTTTTAGAGAAAGGAAGGAAAGGAAGATCTGAGAAGTAAAAAGGTACGAGGGGTAGTAATCTGGGGTTAGTGTGTCCAGGAATGAAGAGCGTGTGTATTTATTAAAATGGAAGGTCGAGAGAGTCCATTTGGAGAGGTCAAAAGGTCTCCTTCAACCACTCTACCAATCTGGCCCGCATCGCCGACAACAATGGTGGGATGTTAAATTTTGACATAAGGCAAAAAGTATAAGAATTTATCCTTACCCATCGTCCTTCCGATGCAATGTGACTTCCATGACCTGACCATACTTGACAAACTTCCTCCTGAGGTCTTCCTTTGTCAGCTCTGGCTCCAGCCGGCCTATGAACACCACCCGGCGCTCTTCAATGGGCTCTGCTTTTCTGGAAATGAAAAGAAGTATGAAGGCTCCCCGCACCTTGGAACCACCCTCTCTAAACCACAGAGTCGGTGTCTGTCAGATAACTCTATAACCTCTATGATCTATCTACACTAGGGCCATCTATGTCCCATAGCTCACTATCACAGTTCATACACTTCAAATACGAAAAGCTTTGAATATTTTCAATACAGATTTTTAGTTTATTCAATTCATTTATGGTTGGTTAATTAGTTTTTGTTCAAGGTAACAAATCAACCATTTATTAAATATTGATGACTTTTTACTTTTAGATGACATAACAAAATTTATTTTGAACATACCTTTGAGGGTGTTGTTGGCGGGGCACTAGTCCTGAATCCACGTAGTTGGCAAGGCGGTTCCCTTTCTGTGACATTGTTTCCTGACCCGAGTGGAAAACAGACGAAGCTTCAGAGTCATACGAAGACCTAGGAAAATAAGGAACGTCAGTTGTTGGTAAATTCCTGGGAATTTATTTTTGGAGAACATTTCCCAAACTTTAAATATTGAACTAACCAATGAAGTAACTCCTACAGTCAAATTTCTTACTATTAAAAATGTATAATATTGATTAGAGCACTCTGAGGACAGAATGTTTAGAATTTAGGGGTGATTACTAATAGTACTGAAAATATAAGTTGTCAAAATGTTGATATTTGCAGCCAGCCGTATATGTCATAAAGTTAATTTTTAACTTGTGAAAAGATTGCTTCAATGCATAATTGACATTAACCTTTGAAATCTCTGAAGTGTACCGAGGGTGAAAATCCCACCAACAGAAAGTTTTTTTTTTTCAGATTAACCACTCGGACCCTTAACCGGTGACAGGCCGGAGACGCGCCGGCGCGCGCGTCATATGCGCGAGAAAATAATTCAAATATTTGAATAATATTTCCGACAAAAAACTTTTGGTCTGCGATTTTGGCCCTTCTATGTACACAATTCATGTACACCTTCTATGTACACAAACATTGTTGACAGAATTAATTTTTGTAAGGGGCATTTCTGAACAAAGATTTTAGTGATGTCTAGCACTCGAAGCAAAAACCAAATTTCTGATGAAAAAATAAGCATGGACAAAATTATCGAATATATAGATAAAAAATTTGAAACTTTGAAGAGGGACATTTTTATCAAAATTGAATCTCAGACCACAGAAACAACAAAAAGCATTGAATTTATAAGTGCTCAATATGATGAAATTCTAAAAAAAATTGATGTTACAAATAATTTAAACCAAGTTATACAAACTGATTTCGAAAAAATTAAAAAAGATATGAATGAAAAAAATAATATAATAAAAAAACTTCAAATTAGACTGGCTGATATTGAAACCATGTCAAAATGTAATTCTTTAGAAATAGCTGGGATTCCCCAAAAAATAAGAGAACAACCAATTGAAAAAAGGAAGGTTGCTGCAGCAGCTGGGATAACTATAAAACATACAGATATTACTGAAGTCATCCGAGTCCCAGACAGGAGAAATGGAGCTCCACCTAAACTTCTTGTCACCTTTTCTGAGAAAAGACAAAGAGATTCACTCCTTGAGAAAAAGAAAGAAATAAACTATGAAGAAATTAAGGATCTGTCGACCTCTCAAATCTTCATCGGGGAAGAACTAAGCCCGTATCATAAAGAAATACTATGGAAAACAAAACAATTAGCCATAGAAAAAAAATACCAATATGTGTGGTACAAAAATGGTAAAGTTATGATACGTAAAAAACATGAAGATAAAATAATCTACATTAAGCACCTTGATGATATGGTGAAAATAATTTAGTAAGTAATATAAAAACATAATTAATTTAGATGGCAAAAATGGATAACACAATAACAACAAACTTACCTAACTTATCATCCATAAGAAATAATTTTAACATAATGCATCAAAACATTAGAAGTATTAATAAAAACTTTGACGAACTACAAATATTGATAAAAAGTTTAAATCTAAACTGGGTTATAATTATTCTTACTGAATGTTGGTTAACTGATAAGTACTATCCCCTACAAATCGATAAATATGTCCCTTACTCTACAATTATGAATTATACAAAAAATGATGGTGTCATCGTATATATTAAAGAAGATATTGAAGCTGATGTCAGAGAGATCGGTATTAATAATGCGAACTGTCTAAGGATATCAATCGGCAATGATACAACAATACTCGCAATTTACAGATCTCCATCTACAAAAAATCTGGAGCCATTTCTAAACTCCTTATCCTGTGAGCTGAGTTTACTAAAAAACACTAAAGATGTATTTATTATCGGTGATATAAATATTGATATCCTTGAAAATGGCCACCCAAAAAAATATGATTACATGCAGACACTTGCATACCATGGATTTGAAAGCCTAATTGAGGAACCTACATGTGTATTTAATGATAGCAAAACTTGCATTGATCATATCTTTAGTAAAACTAATAAAAAAACTCAAGCCATTATTTATACTACCACACTGACAGACCATTACACAATAATTCTATCTATAACAAAAAATAACTCTTATGTAAACCAAAATACGAAATCACTCCTAACGAAGTCTGAAACAAATTGGGAAAACGTCAAAAGGGAGTTAACAATGAATGACTGGACCGCCCTTCTCGAAAAAGATGATACTGATACTGCTTGGAGTTATTTTATAGAAATTATACAGCACAGTATTCTATCTAACACCAAAACCACAGATAAAAAGGTATCTCATAAAAATATTCACATTAAACCATGGATCAGTCAAAATATTATAAACTCAATCAGAAAAAGAGATGAACTGCACAGAAAAGTAAAAATCAACCCTTACGATGTCCATACACTTCGATTCTACAAAAGATATCGTAATACATGTAAAAATGTAATTCGTTATGCTAAAGAAACATTCTATAAAAACAAAATTGATGAATGCAATAATGATTCCCGTAAACTCTGGCAGATCATAAATGAAATTACAAATACTAAAGCATCGCATAAAGACAAAAACATTAAAGAATTAAACATTGATGGAATTCCCACATCTTTTACGAAACACCCAGACAAACTTCTTGACTTTATAAACAACTACTTTTGCAATATATGCTCTAACCTTGCAAATAAAATCAAACAAAATTCTAATACTGTCGAAAACACAATGAGAAATGATGATGTAAATCATGAAAACAGCCTCAATATAGTCAAGATAACAAGTGATGAAATAAGAAATATTATAACCTCCTTAAACATAAATACCTCATCGGGAAATGAATTGATATCAAGCAAATCAATTAAATACCTACAAAATGAGTTAATTCAACCACTGACATACCTTGTAAATCTATCAATATCTAAAGGTGTTTTTCCCGCTTGTCTTAAAATTGCTACGATCATACCATTATATAAAAATGGTCCCAAAAATGATATTTCAAATTATCGACCAATTAGTATTTTAACTCCTCTATCGAAAATATTGGAAAAAGTAATAAAAAAACAAGTTCTTACATTTTTGGATACCAATAAAATATTATCACCTACGCAGTATGGTTTTAGGAAAAACCTGGGTACTGGTGATGCTATAGCTAATGTAACTAATACAATTATTAGAAAGCTGGATGAAGGCAAAAAATGCTTAGCAGTTTTCATTGATCTTCAAAAAGCTTTCGATACAATTGATCATAAAATACTGTACTTAAAACTAAAAAAAAATGGAATAACTGAAACAACTCTAAACCTACTTAGAAGTTATTTAACTGGAAGAGAACAAATTGTACAAATTGGTAAAAGAAAGAGCAAATCTCTTCCAATTAAATTCAGGGTCCCCCAGGGAAGCGTATTAGGACCTATACTATTTCTGATATATATAAATGACCTTATGAATCTTCCCATAAATGGAAACATAATGAGCTTTGCAGATGACACTGTTATTATATTCCACGAACAAGATTGGACAAGAACTTACAAGGAGGCGGAACATGGCCTGGCTGTACTTCAAAACTGGCTAAAAGTAAACTCGCTTACATTAAATGTAAATAAAACTAAATATCTCACTTTCTCCAAAAACAAAAGAGGACAACCAATGAATGTGCATACCCTCAAATTACATGAATGTCAAAATACTTTTCCACAATGTTCCTGCCCGTCTATATCCCAAACAAAAAGTATTAAATATCTTGGGATTGAAATTGATGAAAAACTACAGTGGAATTCACACATTGATCTTACCTCAAAAAAGCTAACAAAACTCATCTACTTCTTCAAAAAATTAAGAAACATCTTGTCAATGAGGGATCTAAAGAGAGTATATTATGCTTTATGCCACTCTCGATTGGAATATGGAGTAATAGGATGGGGCTCAGCAGCATCTAATCACTTAAAACAACTTAAGATAACTCAGAATTGCATCATAAAGACCATTCTAAAGGTCCCCATAAGGACGTCAACAACAGAAATTTTTAAACAGTTTGATGTTCCAAGCATACAGAAAATCTATGCCAAAAACATTCTAGTACATCACCACAAAAACGACCTAGAGAAAGAAACATCACATGCTCATAAAACCAGAGCCAAACAAACAGACACACTTAATATACCAAAGTGTAACTCTTCATTTGGTCAAAGAAGTTCTGAATTTTTAGCAGTAAAGTTATATAACAAACTCCCACTTAGTATCAAACAAATTAAAACAAAAAACAACTACATTAAGGACATTAAATGTTGGCTGAAGGAACTACCGGAAAATGACCTTACTAGTATACTTAAAACATCATAGAAGTTTCTGGAAAACCTTATCCAAACAAGTTAAACCATAGAAGTCGCTGAAAAACTTATCCAAAGCATAGTCCCCCTCAGCACAGGATCTCCTAGTGAGGAGGACTTCGAATATATTTTCTATTTTATACATATATACATCTAACTAACATGTTTCATATAAAAATGTAAAAAATATTATATAGTTACTAAATAAATAAAAATAAAATAAATTTGTATGAAGAACAGTGTCAGAATCGCTTGCGCCATCATTACTCTGGGTGGTGCTAAAAGTTTCATTCACCTTGTCACCCTGGAATATTTTTAAAACAATTTTATCCGTGACAATCCGCTGTCAGAATTTGCTGCGAATTTAACTGTCACAATTAATACGTGTATCGCGAATAAAACATCGATAAAACCTATTAATTTTCGTAATAAATGCAAGTAATGTGGTTTTGGTAGATAGTTTATTGTGTTGTGAACGTGTTTCAGTCAATAAAATATACAATAGCTCAAAATTTATCAACAAAACATTCAATTCAAAATTCAAAGTGGTGGTTTTTTAGTGTTTTTTTGCAAAGTTCCAAGAATTTCCGCGAAATGGCCTGGCCTTTGACGGGTTAATATTCAGACAGAACACCTTTCTTCAAATTTTATTCAAGAAATGGTAGATAAAATTATGCCAAAGCAGAGATTGGATTATTTTGTAACATGACACACAAACTACATAGAATAATAATATGAAACAAACTTCTCAATGCCAAATTTAATAACCAGAAGAACAATCGATTAGTGCAATCAAAATATAATAATTGATAGTCTTGACTTACCCTGAAGAAGATGATGATGAAGAACTGCTTGAAGAACACGAACTATCAGAACTTGTTGAGCTTTGGGAGTGGCTTCGATGGGACCGCCCCGATCGCTCAGTGGACTTCCGTCTCCTGGTCCCCTTGTTCCGGTATCCGTTATTCATCTCACAGCTATCAGCCAAACTTACAGTCGGCGTCTCCATCTTCTTAGCTTCTTCCCGCTGGATCCCAGAGGAGTTATTATCTTTAGCCCTTGAGATGGAGCGATGTTTCGAAGAGTGTCTATCGGTGCTACCGCCAGTACTCTGTTTTCTTTTGCAGTTAGGTGATTGCGATGAAACTCTTCGCCTTTTGGAGCTCGACGGGACAGAACGGACGCTTCTGTTATCGCTTCGACGGTACCCGGCACTAGAACGTGACAGTGTACGATCTTTACGATTGCAAGACAAGGCCCGATCGCTTCGGTCGCGAGAGTCGAACCTTCTCCGTCTATCTCTCGAGATGCTCCTAGATCTTCTACTGTATCGAGTATCACGATTTCGAGAATTTCTATAACTGGTCTTACGATTTCTGTTCCGTTTATTATTGTATCGGTTGGGGCTGCGAGATCTGTATCGTCCACGTGGGGGACTATAAGATTTTCTATGTCGTTCAATTGAATTAGTTCTTCTTGATGAAGTTGAGTAACCACGTCCATACCCATAATTATTAGAATTTCTTCTTCTTTGAGAGTGACCGTCATCTACGCTGCCTTCAGAGGATGAACTATCTCTCCTTTTTCGATATGATCTTTCCTTCTTTTCATTGTTAATTCCGTTGACTTCATCATGTTTCGAATTGTCCACAGTTTCAGGGACTACAACAGTGTCCTCCGTAATGATGTTATCTTTGCAAGTTAATTCTAAAACATCATCTGCAGGAATAACCTCAGGTTCCACGATGGTCTCTTCCATGGGAGGAGTTTCAACTTGTGGGATTACAGGAACGATTGCAACCTCATCAACAATGTCTTGAATGATGATGGAATCAGTTTGCACAGAAAGTGAGCAAGTCTCAGGCCTCGGTCTGTCCTTTTTCAGATGCATAATCACCTTGTCTTCTCCGTGATCCAAAGTGGAGGATTCTTCCTTCAGAGTCTCTTCTGGAAGAGGGATCTGATAAGGTGATGATTTGCCAGAGTCTGATAATGGAGATTTCTTGGGAGAAGTTTTCGAGACATCGCAAACAATTAGTTTGAACGTAGCGTTATGTTGGTCTGATTGTTTTAATTTCTGCTTCGGGTCGGAGATTTTTATTTTCTCAACAAGCTCGGGAACTTTGGGTTTTTCAGTAGGTTTCAAAAGTTCATTCATTTTCTCAATGACTTCAGAATGTTTTATTTTCTCTACCAGTTTTGAATTGTCTTTAGTTTTTACAACATTATTTGCTATTTCACCTTGTTCCGAATGTTTAGAAGAATGTTTACTTTTGTCAATACGATCTGATAGTGAAGATTTATCATTGTGCTCAGATTTAGATTTATCAACATCTAATTTAGTTCTCTCAGCATGATCAGAATATTTAGTCTTCTCGGTGCGGTGATTATGTTCAGAGCTATGACTAGTTTTATCACTGTGATATTTAGAAGAAGAATGCCCATTATGTTTGGAAGAATCTTTGCTTGTATCAGGGGATTTATTAGCTGAATTCTTTTTGCGTACAACTTTTTGAATGCTGGCGAGAAGAGAATTACGGGAAATCTTTAAATCCTTTCTCATTTCGACTTTCTGGAGAGTGGCATTCAAGTTATTAAGAGTTACAGCCATTGCCTTAGAATTCTGTTGGTTAATCTCATTATTTTCTTTAACATCAGATTTGGGTTCTCTTCGTGACTTTGATCTTCCATTACTTGAGCTTTTGGAGGTTGGATGAGAAGACTTTGGTTTCACAATGATGACTTCCTCACTGCAAACTTCTTCCACTATTGGGACTACGGGTAATTCTGGCACTACGAGAACAGAGTCAAAGACATTCTTCTGAACGATGTTTGACTTCTTTTTAATGGTAAACTGGATCCCGTTCTTGGCTCCATCATCACTGGGCACTACATCGTAAGGAACAATAATATCACTAACTACTTCAATCTCCGGCTCCAAGAAGATGACTGGATTTGTATTAACTCCGACACTGACCATGACAATCTCTTCGTATTCACTATTTTTCCTTCTGGCAGGAGCTACTACCAAAGTTTCTGCCGTTATTTCTTCCACACTTTTAATCATGGGAAGAACTTTGCCATTTTCAGTGACCATTGGAAGAATAACAACATTTTCTAGTTTGGGGATCTTGCTTTGTACAATTTTGTCTTCATTACACCTTTGAGCTGCCAATTTCTTGAGTTGAATAGCCTTTTTGGAAGCCTCGGCAATAGGATCGAAGAGTTTTGTTTCAGTTTCAACAATCTTTTCAACAACCTTTTCAACAACTTTTTCAACTTCTTTTTTGGTTTGGACAGGAGTAACTTCTTGGATCTTTTCTGGGACTGTTTCAGGAGCGACGGGATGTTTAGAGTTGGATAAGACATTCTGCAGCATTTCTGTTAAAGATGGAGTGTTGGTAGTTTCGGCTTTTGGTGGTGGAAGATCATTGGTTATGGGGACTGGACTGTTTGGAGAAGAGAAGGCCCAGTTATCGGAGAGTACCGATACAGGAGAACTGGTTCTAGAAGTCTCACAACTCTTGGAGCTTCCTTCCCTGCGCTTTTTATACTCTTCCAAATTGAGTTTTCTCTTCAAAGGCTGCTTCTTCTCCACTGGTTTGATAATCTTAATGGTGTTCTCTTGAGGTTCTTCAGGTATAATGACTTCAATTGGACAAATTTCAACAGCCTTTTGCGAGGTAACTTTCTTTACAGGTACATTTTCAGATGACTTCAAAACCACTTCGTTCACAACCTCAACTACACTTTTAACTTCAACCTTAACTTCAACTTTGGCTTTCTTTGCAATTTCTTTTACAACTTCCTTTACAACTTCCTTTACAACTTCCTTTGCAACTTCCTTCACAACTTCCTTCACAACTTCCTTTACGGGTTCCTTCACAACTTCCTTTACAGGTTCCTTCTCAACATAATTGTTCTTCAACAAAGAAACCTTTTTAATTTCTTCTTTAACAATAGGCTTCAACAAACTCTGCTTCTGTCGCAAGAGAGGTTTCTCCTGATCATTTTGGAGGAAGCCTTTATTTTGTTTAACGAACATCATATCACTATTATTATTAAAGTTGGATATCAGCAAGCTATTTTTATTGACTTTGGTATTTTTGGACACAATCTTACAAGGAGGGGGATTCTTATTAAACTCGGCCAGGCGCTCTATGTCGCTTTTAAGGGTAGCCACCACCACATTCTTCTTAACACTTTTATCACAGGACACATCAGAAACGCAGACACTCTCCACAACTTCAACAATCTTTTTGTTCGCCACTTTACCACTGTTTACAATGGGTTTAACCACACTCTTAGACTTATTGTTTTTAATAGGAGTAATAAAAGTGTGGGTATCGGGCGTTTTTAAAGCGTCTACTTTAGAGTAAGAATGATCGGACATGGAGCAATCACTGTCGGAAAGATCAGAGCGTGCGATAGACGGGGAAGCGTCGATAACTTTCAAAAGCGATTCAGTCGACATTGCCTTCTTGGGTGTTTTGATAAGTAATGAATTAACGCTGTCGGGACTATCGTTGGTTTTGAATTCATCGGTTCTGTGCTCCATGCACATGGCAATGTTTTTTCCTTTCCCAAGTCCTAACATGCGGTTGCTGTTGATCTGTTTGTAGAAGGCGGTGATGCTGGAAGGCTTGGGGCTGATGAAAGAGTCCTCGGAGAAGCTGCGGAGGCTCTCCGAGTCCCCTTCGGTGCTGCTGGAGACGGTGCGGAGGTGGCCAGAGGTGCGGCGGATGGGGGAGCAGTAGTCGTGGTCCAGCTGGACAGATTCCGTGCTGGTGCTGTGGGTGGACTTGGATAGACACGGAGAAACCTAGAATTCAGAAAATGTTATTTAGCAAATGGATAATTTGGAAGCAAAATATCACAAAGGGTAGTTGATTTAAAAAAATGTCATCTGAAAAAAAAAGACATGAATAACATGTAATCATTGCATAATTGCCCATATCTCGATGAACTCAAACAATGGTTTTAATTTTCTTGAAATTTTGGTTCAAAAATCTTAATCGTAAAGCAGAAAAAATCCAAAACACGCCCTTCAGTGGGGGGGTAAATATACAAAAGCAGATTTTATACCAGTACTAGCACCACTAAAGCTTGCTGTCTAAATTCAGCTTCGTTGATGTTAAATATATCAATATCCAAAATTATTCTAACAGATAGCTCTCCCCACTGACATGACCATTGGCAAGTTAGTCTTGCAGGCCGGGAGATAAAACAGTACGCCATCGGTGATAGAGATACCCATCGGGAACATAGAAACTAATGCTCTCCATGATAGTGGAGTTTTCTAAATATCCACAAATAAATCTGTAGAAATGTGATACAATGTGCACATCCCTTCAGCCATTTTACCCACCTCTTAGGCCATTTGCACAGAGATACTTACAAGCAACGCTTGTGAGTATCCGCCACACTATTTTGCTTGTGTTGATACACAACGCAACACATCGACTATGGGTTTGACGTCGAATTAGAGATCTATCAGAAAACCTTGAGATAATTGGGTTAAGTTGGGTATTTGGGTAGTAACCACCAGCACAAAATAAAAATGAAGTATAATTAACTCACAATATTTGCCATCTCCGTCAGACTTCCGTAGTGCTTCCGTTCTGGAGACCTGCTGGAGCCGAGCTTCTTCTGCTGCGGAGGCTTAGGTGGCTGCGACCAGGCTGTGGAGAACTGCTCCGTCTTAGCCTCCCAATCATCGGCGCTGTAAGGCTTGGACGCCGGCTCCATCTTCACCACATTCTCGGCGGAACCGTTGACAGTATTGACTAGTTTGGATATCTTCTCCGTGGCTTCAAACTGCTCCAGTAAAGAATCTAGGTTGTTGGCCGCCAAAACGGGGAAGCTTTCTCCATCGCTTACAGTTTCCACATCGATGTAGTCTTCGGAATCTTCTTTAGGGGTGCGGCTGCCTTCTGATTTCGTTATCCTCATAACTAGAGGCTCTCTCGGGTAATTTTTAAAGTTGCTTTTTAATTTTGTCGGCGTTTTAACAGGGACAATATTTTTTTCTGGGGCTTTGGGAGTGGGCGGCCAGCTCACATCTTGGGTGATCAAAGTCATTACAGAAGAGACTTCCGTCGGCTTATTCTTGTTTCGTTTGGGCGTAGACATAATGACGTTGGACATGTCGGGCATGTCGATTTCAAATTTGTCTATGTTTTGGCCGTAGGGTCTCCTGCCTTCCCCTTTCAGTTCGGATTTCATCATAAAAGGACTAGAGATGAAATTCTCGTTCAAGAGGTGTGATGGATCACCATCTCCTTCGCCTGTGATAAAGCTGGTCAAGTCAAAATTTTCCGGATTATCGAGATCATCTTCCGGTTTTAAATCTTCCTGATTAAACAACAAATCCGAAGAATTCATCACTTTATCTAGCATGCCATTTTTGTCTATGATCCCAATTATATCATTAGTTGTTTTACTTTCATCGAGCTGACTATTGTTTATGCTTTTGAGGGTGCATTCGGGTTCTCTTTTGGTTTTAATATCGACGATGGGATCAAACGAAACAGTCTCGGGGAAGGGTGGAACGTGGTCGTCGAAAGGGTCTGGCATATCGAAATGCTTGTTGAAAACCTTGCTCGGACTAATGTGAAACATTCTGTCGAAATCAATCAGTTTTAAATCTTCAAAAGTCATGCAAGTTTGGTAATCCTGTCCCGGGGTGTCTGCGCAGTGACTCGGAGACTGTGGCAGCGAAATGGACTTTAATTTCTGCCGTCTGGAAAAAGTATTTTCAGGAGTAATATTGCAGTTGGTCAGTACAGGTAGCGGCGTTATATGGTAACTGATGCTAGTTTCAGTTGAGCGTTCAGTGGGTGTTTCAACATGGGCTATGGGAGAGTCGACGCTACTTTCACTAGACGGGGAGCACTTTTCTTTAAGCATGGAACTTCTCGAGGAGATGTCCCTTGGTGGGGTTTGCGGAACTTCACTAACACAAATAACATCTTCCCCGGCGAATTCAATCTCTTCATCTTCGTTGTCGTCGTCTTCAACACAAACAACGTCTTCTTCGTCTTGTTCTTCATCTCGTTCGCAGACTAAATCGTCACCGTTGTCTTCGCAATCTGATTTCTCGCTTTCGGAGTAATTATTATAGGGGCTACTGCATCGGCTGCTTTCCATGCTGCCTTCGGAAGAAGTGTCGGAGATGTCGAGAGTGTCAGGATCAACTGAGATGACCTGAATGGTGCTCGAAATGAAGTCATGTTCGAGCTCCGAATTCCCGTGATAAGCGATGTACTTTTCATTGGGATCGGAATCGAGTTCATAGACCACGCTGTTAATGGTTGCGTAGAAATTTCCAGTCGACGTGTTATCGTTGTCCATCATTCGATTGTCCCCCCTAACCTTGCCCATGTGGATGGTGTTCTTGGACCTGATCAAGTTCTCTGGCTTGATGGAGAGGTTGTCCACCTTGACCTGAGGACTGAGGCAGTCCGGACTGAAGGAGAACTTCTCCGCTTTGCACGGAGATGGGGTGTCATTGAGACCTTCGTTCACTTCGTCTACTATGTAATCCTCCGAATCAGACATCTGCAAAAATATTTAATACTATTATTAGTACATAAAATCACAAAAATATTTGCATACATACTAAAAATTGCGTGAGAGAGTTCAAAAACTTGTTTTCCCAATATGTAATCCAAAACTTATTGTTAAATTTCTTAGAATTTTCTACTAAATACATTGACGATGCTTCTTCAAACATTTGATGAGAATCTATGTTTTAGATAAATGCGTTAGCACAAAGTAAACAAATAATAAAATTAATTTGACATAATTTATGATATTATTGGCATAATTTATGTAGTTTAGTAGACATCTCTTGGGCATCTAAATCAAATGAGAAAAATCATATTACCATTGAAGGTAAAAAAAATACTGAAATTGTTGAATGCTTAACATATCCCCATAAATGCACATTTTGGTATTACATAAACAGCTGGAGAAACTTTTTGTTATTCTTCAACGCTTCCAATAAGTTGAGTCGACAAATAAAAAACACCGGCAAGCTTAGCAAAATTGATCATTTTTTTTTACATAGCCTAATAAATTGGACAATAGTCAACAAAATTGAGCCATGGTCAACATAAATTGAGATGAATTGAACTCACAGGTAACGAAGCCACGTGTCTTCTCCAGTCGCTGAGGGTTCTGTCAAAGTCCTCGCCAGTCCCCTCCTCAGACTGTGGAGAAAGCTGACTTCCATTCCCACTGTTTGATAATCAAATAAATAAATAGAATTTCGAAAAATAATGAAACTTTGGTTGTAGTGACAATTCGGTTCCGTTGACTTTGAAAATAGTAACAAATTGATCTAAGTGATATCAGTTTTAGCAAAAAGTTTTTTTTTTGTTATAAACTTGGTTATAAACCATTTGTTGCAATGCTTCAAGAACTGACTGTTTATTAAATGCACAGTCAACCGCACAAAATCATAATTGTTAAAATTTACAATGAAAGGTATACCTACTTGTGTTTGTGTTTATATTATTTATTTTTAATTTAAATTTTATTTGCTTTAATTTAAATTTCGATTAGTTATTTGATTTAGTTTTAATTATTTATTAAATATACATATTGTGTGAATATATATATAGGTATATTATATTAGAGGCACTGCTGAAAACCAGCTGCATTTCGGGAGAAATCCTGACTGAATAGCTTAGCAGTAATCCTTTTGTCAATAGAACCAACGTAAAATCTATCGCCAAATAAAAGTTTTCATTTATAATAATTACTATTATCATGATTTACGTGTCAACTGATTCCAATTTACTTCAGATAAAATGTCCCCTTAGTTCAGTTGACTTTTAATGCAGTACAATACAATACTCGTAAAACATACTAATAAATTGTAAAACAAATTTTTGGGGTTGAAGAAAATTTTCTTATATTATTAGTGAAAAAATTTAGATTGCATCTAGTCACATTTAATAGCTTCGGTGACAAATATTCATAAACAAGTTATATTGTAATTTTTTTATCATACAAGAGCGCCAATTGCCAGAAAGCTTTTGAACTATGGCACACCCAATATTGAAAAAAAAAATCCAAAGTCATAATTACTGATCTTGCAAACAACGATAAAATACATGACGAAAGTTCAAGAATTGAAACTAGGAAGACTACATTGTGAGTACCAATTGCATACAGCCAGTGGTTCTACGGCGTAACCAAATTGTCCAATATTGGGAGACTGAATAGAGTAGGGAGTGGAAGGTTGAGAGGTAACAGTAGAGGAAATCTTAGTGAATATTGTAGTCATTACAAGATGCTAGTGACCAACTAGGGATTGCAATCCCGCAAAGCGGGATCCCGCAATCCCGCGGGATCCCGCAGCTTTTATTAATCCCGCAATCCCGCACCTTCAAAGCGCGGATCCGCGGATCCCGCAAGTTAAAAATTTGGCGCTAAAACTTTCGCGTAAATCGAGAGTAGCACGAGCGCAATGTTACCGTTTAGCACAAGATAGCCTGCCTGCCGCCACCCGCTAGTGGCGCTAGTCGCCGGCCACTAGAGGATTGGCCGGGGACTAACGGCCACTAGCGGTTGGCGGCAGGCGGGCTATCCTAGTATCCTGTATCCTGTATCCTGTCGGCGCCTGCCAGTTGTTCATAAATAGTACTGCGAAGCGCACGTATGAGGTATGAGTTATCGGTATGTTTAATGTTTTTTTGTGTGGAGACCCTGGTTTTACTTTAATTGAGGTTGCATTTGGAATGTGAAGTTTATGTTGGAAAAGAATAGTAGTACAGATTATAGTAATAATAGTAGCATCTAAGAAAAAGTTGTGATTTGATTATTAGTCATTATATGAATAAAACTGAATTAAAAATATAAAACTGTTAGGAGTAAGTGTAAAATTAAACAAAATTATTAAATTATGCCAATTATTTAAAGATGAATCTAAGAAAACAGACTACTAACTACTTAGATAATAGAAAACTTAATTAATACAAACGAATTAATTTCTGTTGCTTAATGTAAGAAATGTTAAATAAAAGTTGATTTTTACCCAAAAATCTGTAGTTTCAATTTTATCTTATAACTTATAAAATCTGTAGTTTCAATTTGATTTTAAAACTTATAACATTATTTCAAAGATGCGGGATCCCGCGGGATCCGCGCGGGATTGAGCAATCCCGCATATCAATCCCGCGGGATTGAATTAGCTGCGGGATTGCAATCCCTATGACCAACTGATCATTCTGCTTTTTTTTTACATTAACTCCAGACAGGAGGCCCTGAGGAAAATAATTTCCCTCAGGGCCTACGTCATCTGAGATGCTGTGTGGAGGGTCTTTTTGAGGAGAGGAACAAATTAACTTTGGTCTTGAAGAGACCCACGTTGTAGGACGGAGGAAACACAGAGACCGGCAAATCGTTCCACAGAACAAATCGAAGAAGTGACCCGTTCTCATGTGATAAATGTCAACCGTATACATATGTTGGGCGCGCGTTTGGTGAGTTTCCATCAGGTGACTATGCATCGGTGCCGAAGGGAAAAATGATGCTAGAAATACCGGTAGAACAAGGATAGCATTCCTACCCGATGCCTGTGCTCTAAAGATTGCATTCCGTTTGTTAAGTTAGGAGAATCTATCAAACGGACCGCCCGTTTCTGAACAAAGTCGAAGGTTTTTTTAAGGTATTTTGGGGCTCCAGACCAGAGGTAGCTAACTTGGACAGTAGTAATGAATGAAAATAATATTGGCGCATTAAATGAAAAACTAACACTGTGTCGCCACTCCACTGCGGAGATTCACTGTCGTGTGACGCACTCCGGCCTCCGATAGCAAATTGCTCCTCCTCATTGTGAAGGGAATTCAACATGCCGGTCTCCATGATGGTAAATCTGTAAAAGAAATAACATTTTATTATTTATTTATTTATTTATTTATTTATTTATTCTTAGTACATTTACATTACAAAGGTATAATATATTGTCCTCCACACTAGGAGTTCACCTGTGTTGTGGAGGACATTTTTCAGATTAAATTATAAATTGTGAATAGTAAAACAAAAGAGTGTTAATAGCTAATATAAAAAAGAGAAACAATAAAAATCAAAATATTATAAGAACAGTAGAAAAATTACAACTAGAAATTTAAAATTACAATGGTGTTAATAGCACAGAAGCTGCTCAATGTGACATTTGCAATCCGATTATTCTGGAATGTATTGCGCTTTATGTCACCGATAACTTCACTAGAGCTAGGCACGACTGGCTTTTTATTTATCCAAGAGGCAGGACCAACCTACCAATCCAAAACAATGACAATGCAGTTGGAGAAAATGACTACACTCTTAACCGCCCTACCCATACAAACGTACGTGATGTGGCCGCTATATTATCGCCCGAACGCTCAGGTAAAAAAATAACTATACCCGAAACCCGCAAAACGTTTGTATACATCAAGTTGGTTCCTGCTTTATCGCGAAGCTAATGGATATGTCATATTTTCGTCTCTCCCATACAAGTCATGCCGCTAGTCAGTAGTACTCTACGTAAGTGGTGCGGTTTTTCTAACAATAGTTTATTAACCCAATGTTTTTACCTACTTTTTTAATAATAACCCAAAGGTCAAGTTTGTTCCTGCGTTATCGCGAAGCTAACGGATGTGTTCGGTATTTTCATCTCTCTCATACAAGTCACGCCGCTAGTCAGTAGTACTAACCCAAAGGTGGGGTGGTTAACTTGATGGGGGCCGCTTGTGACCCGGTAAACACGCGAGTTATTTTAAGAAAAAATCACTTTTGAGATGCGATTTTGACCCTAATGTATAAAGAAAGTGTATGAAAAACTTGATTAGAATCGCTAGCTCTATTATCGCCCTTTACCATAGAAAAAGCTGCAATGCAGCCGGTCACTCCGAATAATTTATATGAATTATTTTCCGTCGGGCGGGATGTGCGCAGGTCTTGCGCATGCGCGAAAAAAATATATTTTGAACTACGATTTTTACCCTTCTATGTACAAAATTTGTATAAGAACACGGTCAGAAATGCTAGCGGCAACATTCCCTATGGTATGGGTAAAGATTTCATTCATTTTGTAGCCACAAAATATTTTAGAATAATTTTTATCTGTGGGCATCTCGAACTGTCATTGTGGCGGCCGCGTCACAAAATGCCGATGCGTGACCTCAAATAACATCATAAAACCTATCAATTTACGTAAATAACGCAAGTAATGTTATTTTGGTAAATAGTTTATTGTTGTAGAAATGTGTTTCAGTCAATAAAATATACGATAGGTAAAATTTAATCCACAAAACATTCAATTGAAGATCGTGAAATTTCCGTGTTGTTCTGACCAAAAGCCTGGCCCTCAACAAGTTAAACCACGTTTTTTATCTTAAACCTTTTTTTCTGAGGTAGACATTTTTCAGTTAAACTTCATGACATCTTCAAATTTGCGATAAATATTTTTTTAGCACAAAGCTATGAATCTCAACTAATGTAATTAATGTAAGTGTGTTATTAATAGTAAATTTTGTGAATTTTATAATTGGTTTCAAGGGTTATTTCAGCATCCTCTTAACCCGTCTGCTTGTTTAGGAATAAATACATCCCAAAACATGTAATCGCGTTATACTTTCATAAGACCAAAAACGTCCCGAGCGACCTTACATTAAAGCTATATATCTCTCTTCCTCTCATGCAAACATATGTATTTTTCTTTTAACCAGAAAGAGAACGAAATAATGCTTCTTATTGCCTTTGAAATATGAAAGCTATCTTGCATAGATATTTCAATCTCGATCCAAAGTGACGGTTTCAGAATTTACCCGCGAAATCCAAGCTTCCGGATTGTTAGGTGCGAATATATTGAACCAAGCAGACGGGTTAATAGTTTATCCATAGGACAGTGTAAATTTTCATTTTATGATTTATACATTTGGGAGGCGGGAATGGGTACCACCGCCCCGGGAACCTTTATTGGATAACCAACACCTCTGCCATAGGTCACCCCAAGTGGTTCGCTACGTTTGGTGATTTAGCAGAGGTGCCCGGGTTCATGGGGTGAGGTTTGACTAGGTTTTGGAGGCGGATGACCAGGACACACTGAACCCCAGATTCCTACCCACCCCTAAAACCCTCTTCGTTCCCAGAAATCTCCCCTCCTTCCTTTCCTTAAAAAAAACCCTTCACACAGCATCCCCAAAGATGACATAGGCCCTGAGGGAAATTATTATCCTCAGGGCCTCCTGTGTGGAGCTCACGTAAAAAAAAAAAAAAAATACAGTCGGAGATTAACCCATGAATAGTAGCTACATATAGGATAAGTTAGTTGAGTTTTCGACCCATTGTGAGTATTTATCTGTTTATTTATTAATTTACGTTGTCCTAGGGATAAGCTATCGAGAGGATGGTGAAATACCCCCGCACTCTTTTTCACAATAAATAAAAAAAATAGAAAAAACGGCCACACACGGAAAAATACAAAACTGTGATGACTACCACGGCAATTTTGCACTTATTTGTTTGAAAATGCTTCTAAACCAGTGATGATCAACTATTTTAAGCTGGGGGATCAATTTATCCGTTTTAAATTAGTTTACGAGGCAGGGTATTATGAAATTTGTTTAAAAAAATTGCAATAAGTGGCACGCGAGCTGTTTGAAAACTGAATGTACCGGGACTGAATGAATGGAATTTGGGAAGTGACTGGGGAACCCGGAATGGGGGAGGGGAATTCGGGAGGGGGGCTTCGCGGAGGGAAGGGAGGGGAACCAGGGAGGGTAGGACGGAACTCGGGAGGTGGGTTCGCGGGACGGGGGAAGCGGAAGAGCGAGCGAGAGGAAAGGGAGGCGGTAAGTAAAAGGGACGAATGGGAAAGGACACGCAGGGAGAAACAATTTCTTTATTAAGTGGCATAGAAACGCAGACCGGGAACTCGCTGTACTACTATAAATTAAGCGACCGATCGATTTGATTTGTATGCAAATTAACAGATGGCGGTGTGAGTTAGTAACCATCCTATAGATGGCGTTGTGTTTCATTAGCCATAGCAACGCATGGCCGGGTCAGCTAGTACAATTATAGAACACAAAAAAGAAAACCGCAAGTGAAAATTTTATATCTCCGTGGCCAAACTAAGAACTTCTGTCGATTTTTATCATTCTGATATACTTGCAATTATGGACAATTTTTTTTACTTTCATTGTTCAGAAAGTTAAATTTAGTCAAGAAAACATTTGAAAAACTTTGAACACATTCTAAAACTAAAAACTGTTTTTGTAAGGTGATAAGATACGCTTTCAAAATTTAGAAAATAATAATATAATTTTTAAAACATAAAAAATTTTAATGCAAACATAAAAAATTTTAAAAATAGCTAAATAAATGAAAAAAATATATTTTATTAGGTAAATGCATTTAACCACTCAGATACGTAAGCGGATATACACGATAATATAACGATAGCAGTGAAGTACAATAAGCGTGTTTTCTTGTTCTAGTGACATCCCTAAAGCAAAAAGTAGAAGGTCGATAATAAATCAAGCTGCACACCCCTATTCAAGTTGTCCATAGAAATACATAAAAAGACCTATTCTGTCTGATACATAGTAGATACATATGTTACCCGCCAAATCACCTACGGACACTAGACATTGTTATTTTTTTATTAAATATTCTTCTATGAAATGATAAAAATGGAAGTGACTAAATTTTTTATTATACATTTATACGATATAATAAGTATTGTTTTTTTACATAATCTGTGATTTTAGTACCGTTTTCATATAAAAACATCACGTGAGTCATTTTTACATTTTCTTTATGTTTGCATTCTAAATTTTAATATTTACAAATGTTAATATTTATTTGTAATCTAACAATTGGAAAGCTTAATTCGTAACCTTTCAAAAACAGTTTTTAGTATTCGGCTACGTTCAGAAATTTATTTATTTATTTATTTATTATTTAAACGCCCGTACATAGGGCTATTACATACATAATACAGGTGTATTGAACATTTACAAACATTATACATATATATATATAGAATAACATACAGTACATACATACGATGCATATTAGTACAACAAATATTTATCATTTTACAAACATATCAGTTACATAAATAACTAGTTATTTTTGCTTTGATGCAAGACGGTGAGGTTTTGAAAATATCGAAAAGGTCTGTATACGTATTGGCAGTTCGGTGAAAACGCACTAGCGGTGAATGATAGGAATAGTTAGTGCTATGATTGTCACTGTGGAAAAGGTGGTGGAGTCGAGTTGGTTTAACAGGGACACGAATATTTATAACACTTAACATTTGAGGGCAGTCTATGAGATTGTTCAGTAATTTAAAAAGTATTAGAATGTCATTAATAGTACGCCGGGTAGAAAGTAGTGGTAGGTTTAGATCAGACATTAATGCATTGTAGCGGATTTCAATTACAGGCTGTCTCAATTTGAATTGAACGTATCGAAGAAATTTTCTTTGAACTCTCTCCAAACGGTGTAAGTTATAGGTATAAATCGGAGACCATACAGGAGATGCATATTCCAGCTGCGATCTTACAAGAGAGCAGTAAAGTAGCTTAATTGACTCAATGTTTTGAAAAGTCCTTGTGTTACGTATTACAAAACCTAGAATTTGCATGGCCTTATTGGAAATTGTTTCACAGTGACGATCAAATGCAAGTTTCCGGTCAAAAATAACACCAAGGTCTTTGATAAATGGTACTAATGCAATTTCATTATTGTTAATTAAATACGATGTAGATATTGGAATCCGTGAACGGTAAAAACACATGTGGAAACATTTTTTTACGTTTAGGAATAATTTATTTATTTCACACCAGCTAGCAAGTCTATCTAAATTTTGCTGAAGGATAAGTGCATCATTTAAACATTTTATAATCTTAAAAAGCTTTAGGTCATCTGCGAATAGAATGAATTTGACATTATCGAAACATAAAGATAGATCATTTATAAATAAAATGAAGAGAAGTGGGCCCAGATGAGAGCCTTGAGGAACTCCCGAAGTTACTTTAAATTTATACGAAAATTTATTATTTAATTTTACCATGAGTTCACGGTTACAGAGGTAACTATTCAACCATTTTAGGAATGATCCATGTATACCAAGGGCTTGCAGTTTCGCGAGAAGGATATTAATATTTACTTTATCAAAGGCTTTTGAAAAGTCAGTATATATTGAATCTACTTGTGCATGAGACGTGAAAGCTTCACAGATATAGTGTTCATATAATAGAAGATAATAAATGTTTCATTTATAGAGCTTTTGTGAAGCAGAAATAACACAAAGTTTGAAAATTCGTTTAGGATGAAAAAAGTGCATTTTCACGATAGATCGGAGTAGTTAAAAGTTGTTGTCAACTCACTTTTTGTTGTTTCGTGTAAAAATAATTAATAAAAAATTCCCTAAGTTGTATAATTTTTTTTTTCAAATGTGTTTGGAAACTTTGGTTTCAAAAAGGTGTACATTTTAACTATTTTGTGGTTAACTTATACATTTGAATATAAAGCATGGTGTTTTCTCTTTCTAACACTGTTTAGATCATATTTCTAACCATGATAGTAAGGGAGACGCAGCGATGAGACCTGTATAAATTGTTCTAAAAAATTGAACAAATAAGCCTGAGAGGTTAAAAATATATCTCCTGCATACCTTTCTGAAGATTTTGCATACTACAGGTAGGTTAGGTAATACATTTAAATACAAAAGCTGGACAAAATGTTTACTGAGAAATATAAACAGCAATTTAAAACCCCTCCGCAACGTAAGCAGATATATGCGTTAAAAATACGACAGCAGTCAAGTACAATAAGCGTGTTTACACGTCAGCATGTGTGTCTCCATAGAAACCGTTAAAACTCTGTTATTATTTTAGTTACATCCGTAAAATAAAAAGTGAAATGTCGATAGTGAATCACGCTGCACATCTCTATTCAAGTTGTCCATAGAAATACATAAAAAGAACATTCTGTCAGACGCACGGTCTGACACATAATTTATCCTGCCAAATTTCCTACGGGCGCCCGACATTGTTAATTTTTATTAAATATTTTTATATGAAATGATAAAAAAGTGAGGTGACAAAAGTGTTCAAAAGTGTGACACATTTATACAATAGAATAAGTATTGTTGTTTACATAATCTGTGATTTTAGTACCGTTTTCACATAAAAACATCACGTGAGTCGTTTTCACATTTTTTTAATGTTTGCATTCTAAATTTTAATATTTACAAATATTAATACTTATTTGTAATATAATAATTCGAAAGCTTATTTTGTAACCTGTCTAAAACAGTTTTTACTATTTGGCTACGTTCAGAAATGTTTCATTTATAGAGATTTATTTGTGAAGCGGTAATAATACAAAGTTTTCGTAAAATGTCATTTCATTAAAGACATTAAAAGTGCATATTGGCGATTTTCTGAGGGGTTAACATAAATTAATTTAAACCCTAATAAATTTTTAAAAACATATAAGTAAGAACTAAAGATAGCTTCAAAACAGGAAAAACCCGATTATCAGGTACCTAATTACCATCATTACCAAAATATCTGATTATTCCAAGAATTGATCAAATACATATTTTGGCTAATGGCCCTGGTTGGAAATTACAGTGATTACAAAATTTTTCAAATTACGCCCTATTAATTACCTGGAAAACTTTAAAATCTTCCCTTAACCCATTATTATGATTCGGGATTACCTAGAATTCCAAAACATGGGTCAAATAAATGTGTTGATTTTTCCATTTGTTTTTATTTACTTATATAGTTTGACAAAGGAATTCAATAATGGTTTTTCTACAGATATGGATGCTTTCCCGAAATAAGTATAGGTATTCTTTGAAAGTATAATTTCTAGCTGATACCCGGCATGCTTTGCAATGCCATTCAAATAAATATTTTTTTTGTCCCTCATTTCCTTTCCCATGTGTCCCCTTTCCCCTCCCATATCCCCTTCCCCACCTTCCTCCTCCCTCATCACCCCTCCCGCCAACCCCACCTCCTTTGTCACCCTCCCCCTCCTTCCTTCCTGTCACTAAAATATATGAAATACACACATTTTCATTTATACTAATTTCATGACGCCAAAGCTTATCCTTATATACCATTACCTTTGCAGGCCTGCGCATAACAAATCTGCAAAGTTTCATCGCAATCAACGATACCAGAATTCGGAAAACAAACACTGTCATTTTTTTATTATAATTTTAATCTGGGAGGCGGATATGGGTGCTACCGCCCTAGGAACCATTTATTAGATAACCAACACCTCTGCCATGGTCACCCCAAGTTGTTCGTTATATTTGTCGACTTAGAAGGGGTGCCCAAGTTCATTGGGTGAGGTGTATAAGGGTCTTGGCGGCAGATAAGCCTGCTCACTAGCTGCATGACGGGCCGGATCGGGGGAGGTCAGTTTAGGGAGACCACTCTATCTTGACCCATCGCCTTGCAGCGCAATTGGAGTAATGGATTCATACGTCTGTTACTACTGAACACACTGACCCTAGGTTTCTACCCATCCCTCTTACCTTTTCCTTCCCGGAACTTCCTATCCTTCCTTTCATTAAAAAGGGAGGAAGGGACCCCTCCACATGGCATCCCCTAAGATGCCTTGAGGTTAATTATTTTCCTCGGGGCCTCCTCTGTGGAGTTAATGTAAAAAAAAGGTAGGAATAGAAAAATTCTGAAATCTATGTGTAATTAAATATACACAAGGACCGAAATGGTTAATGATTGACTGTTGGGCGAAGAATGGCGATGTTCAGTTAAAATAAAACAGCGGAAATATAAAAAAATAGTAACTAATATCCAAGTATTATCCGGGCAACTATAATGATCCACCTACTGAGATATATGATTTTTACTTTCAGGAAAGTAAACATTAGTGGAAGCGACAAAGGATAAGGGAATGAATAGGACTATTGATACAAATTGTTATTCTTATTAAATTGTGGAGTTCTTTTGCCAGTCCCGATTATGAGCGATGCATGGAACTAATAGGGGGCAGTAACCAAGATTTAAAAATAATGCAAAGGTTGATGTAAGCTTAATGAATAAGATTAAGAAAGGAACCACTGGATGGTTTGGGCATGTAGTGTAGAAGGAGAAGGAAAACCAAGTAGTTATGATAACAAGACAGGAACGTCCCTGGACGACATGACACAATTACTAAGGTCAATAAATAAAGATTTCTACTCTCACGTCAGTAGTAATTAAAAATAAACTAAAATGTTAATTTGCCATGATTTACGGATTACTAATAAGTATTCTGAATTAAATAGATTAATTTACAGATAAAAATTCTTGATTATATTGCTTGCAATTCTTATTGTAAAATAATCTTGGTTTGAAAATCTAATTCAACTAGTATTGTACGCACCAAACTTTAAAGCTGAACAGATTTTGATATAGAAATCATCGCAATAGGCGATTTTAGGTCTGAAATGTGGAATGCGGTTACGCAGGAGGGGAGATGGTCCCATCAACCCGCTGTGTTATGGGTTCGCTTGGCAGTATTCGCCTACACCATTCTCTTTCGCTTGAGGTCATTGTAGAGTCAATGCAATAAAATAAAAGTAGTTTTATACAACAACTTTATAACATTAATATGTAGTAGATTTGGTGACTTTGGTAAATATACAGAATGGTAAATCTCTACATATTATAAATTAAAGTCCCCCGCGTCGTCTGTCTGTCTGTTCGCGATAAACTCGGAAACTACTGAACGAATTTTCATTAAGTTTTCACCAATAGATAGAGTGTTTTGTGTGGAAGGTTTAAGTATGTAATTTGTCAAGGATTTGTGTAAATTGGTTGAAACATAATGATAATTGTTAGAAGTGTCGGAAAAAGTCAAGCCGCCTGGTAGCTTTCATCGAAAACGCTGCCTAATCCTTTTAGGATATAACAAAACAATGCATGGTGGGATATTCCTCTTTTATAGATCTACAAAAAAGTCTGCAAAGGCATACATCTATCTTTTACGGATAGCTGCTATACCCATTCTATCTTCTAAAAAAATGGTCACGTACATTGCGGTAATTGAAAACTTATTTAGACGGATACAGTATTAATCCTTATTAACTTAAATACTTTAGTTACCCCAAGCATTTCATACACATTATTATAATCTTTAACACCATCTCTACGTATTATAAATTAAAGTCCTCTGCGGCATCTGTCTGTCTCTTCGCGATAAACTCAAACTAATATAAGATAAACTCCCTGGTGCCCAGGTTCACGGGGTGAGGTTTGTCTAGGTCTTGGAGGCGGATGGCCAGGACACACTGAACCCCAGATTCCTACCCATCTTCCTTCCCAGAACTCTCCCCTCTTTCCTTTCCTTTAAAAAAAAACCCTTCACACAGCATCCCTAAAGATGACATAGGCCCTGAGGGAAATTGTTTTCCTCAGGGCCTCCTGAGTAGAGCTCATATAAAAATAAAAAAAAGTGCTTATGTGCCTATGTGGAGTGCACGCCCCTGGTCTCTGGTCTATTAATACCGTTCAATTAGCTACACCAATTCCTTCCATGATCCAAGCACAAATCAGCAATTTGATTTCATGGAAGGGATTTTACCACTGGACCAAACAACTTTTTTTTAATAAAATTTCCCTAAATGTTTCAAAAAAACTATGGTAGGTACACTTTCGAAATCACTTAACTTGCGTAATATGAATATATATTTTTGTGAAAAAAATTCAGATTCAACTTGATTACTGTAAAAGACAATTTTAGCATTACAAATAGTTATCTTTTATAGTAATTGAGGTGAATCAAAAGTTTTTTCAAAAAATATTTATGTTAACCGGGTCCAGTGATTTCAAAAGTTTACCAAAACTATTTTATTTGCTCTGTGATAATCTTAGTGTTTGACTGTGCCTGCACATGAATGGATTACATCAACTACAGGTCAGCTATAAAGTTTGATTGGATAATACTATAAAACTGAATCATATCTGACAAATAAATCAACCACATGCACCTCTGCATAAAAAAAATAAACAACAGTATTTTTCATTTCGGTTTGCAGACAGATTTAATTTATGTTATGTTATACCTAAAATAACCCTAAAACCTTCAGTTGACAATTTATTATGGAGGGAAAACTTATCACAAATGTAAAGAAATAATAATGGCAAATATATTTCACCTTGGCATCACAGTGGCGAATCAAAATTAGAAGTCAGAACACACCACAATATTTTGTCTAAATTTGTTTGGCAATTACAATAATGTCGAATTACACATTTATTTCAATTTGGTTAATAGGTTATTTGGTAATATTGCGAAAAACTTTTATAATAATAATAATAATAACTGTAATCGGACACTTTGATTGATAACAGATAGATAATTCGGCAAAATTCACTTTACGCAATTATATAAAATTAATATCAATTACAATTACACACTCAATAAAAAGCACCCGATAAGAACTTCAATTTAGAGGTTAGGAACATGTATTCACCAAAATAAAAACAACTGACTCCTATCGATAATCTCGAGTGACTGGCGTGGACTGGAGAAAGCAAAGCAAACTGTTATTATTGTGGACAGGTGATTATGGAATTTCCAGAGACGCCATTTCTTGTCATTAACCGTCATTCCTGGAAATGTTTACGGTTATGATTCATCAACAAACTCGAAAACATCTGCAATTATTGATGACAACACTGATAAAGAACAAGCAATAGGATAACAGCGACCACGATGCAGTTAAATAACGCCGATAATGCTGGAATAACCAGATATAAGAATCAGACATACGATGCTAACCAAAACAAAGCCAGCGAAACGTGGACCAGATTGATAAAAATATGTCACGAGATATACTACGTATCCGACAGTTGTAATGATAACAATTATTTATTTAATAAATGGTTAACTTCGGTTGTAACTCACATACTAGAAAAGCAAACTTTTTAATGTAAATAAGAATATTTTCCCTCCCGGCATACGGCGCGAAAGCACATCTCAACCTAACCTTGCTACAGAAATATAACCGTGATTTACTTATTATCAAAAATTGCCATTTCACGGTTGCATAATGAAACTTTGTCCGACCCTTTATTTCGCGTCCGCGAAATAAAAGCGCATTTACCCTGTCTATTTTGGTTCTGACATCGGAAAGGATTTCGTGACTTACCAAAAGTTTGGTTATGTATAATACCATTTACACACGTAACACAAAAACAAGCTCATATCAGGAGATCACGGTTTATTCAGATGAAGACACTTATCCCGAGGGACAGACACACACTTGAATTGTTTATTTTGTTTCGCACTTAACATAAAATAAGAATATCACATGGAACCAACTATCTTAGGTAATGTCACTATTATATTTTTCGTTTTTACTTTGCTTGCGGGATCGTGGTGATCACGTGGATAGGTGGTAGCAGTGGTAGTATGGTTCGTGTGGTAGTCCTGGTAACTAAACCAATCGGCTAGTAGTGCCAGTACCTACTTCAATGTCCGTTTTCTCTTTGGACTTTGAACACACTGTTCCTTTTTCCGCAAAGCGATAATTTTTTTTTTTCAGTAATGATTTTTTATTAATGATATAATAACTGTACTGCATGCTTTAGATATTATTTTAAGGATTTACAGGCATTTACAACAAAATGGTTGATAAAGTATGGTGGTTGGAGTATCAAGGGTTATTAAAATATGATTTAAGAAGTATAAATTCAGAAGTGATTACGAAAAGGGAAGACTGGGTTTGTTCATAGCCGCAACCTATTTCAGATTTTTTCCCTATTAACGTATGTATCTGCACATACGTTAATAGGGAAATAGAGGGAATAAGATGAGAAATAAGTTTTGCCGTTTTTTTTCAGATTGGAGGCATGCGACAGAAATAATAACTTTCAGACGGTTTTCTGAATTAAATTGTTGAAAAGTGTGGAAAGTTATAATAAGTTTGCAAAAATTATTAATTTTATGTGTTTCTCAAACATTAGCACACACGATGTTGTGAGCTAACTCAGGACTGATAAATAAATACATAAAAATAAACGAATTTCGTCGTTCTATAAAAGCTCATCAAATAAAATTGAAATGTCTGAACCCTCTATTACGCCATCGCAACGGAAGCCGGTTGCAAAAGTAACTGAATACATTACCAATCCTAACTGGTTCAGACAATTCATTTTAGTGATCATACTGACTTATAAAACGACAAAATTTGTTTGAACAAACCTGTTCAACTTTGTTGAAAGAAGGTAGAAAGAAGGTTCAATACGCGTTGATCAACTAAAATTGAATCGTCTGAACCCGCGCTTCCACACGACACTCCATACTCATAATCGAATATTTTGAATTCTTCTTCTTTCGTATGGTGGGGGGTCAGAGGGGGACATCTAGGTCTGCGAGCCAGTCTAGGGCCTCAGGATTTATATTTTGCATCATATCAGCCCTCTATATTTTGAATAAAACTTCTTTACGCACGCTTGACTTGGGGAGTAAGCTGGTGAATGCGTGACGAGATCGTTACGAAAAGTGTGATCGGGCGAGGCGAACGGAAGTTGAGAGGGAAATATAAGTTTTACTTCTGTCGTGTGGTCTAAAGCACACTCGTTTTTTTGTTTGTTACAACACCGATCGACAACACCGAACCAATGCAACCAGATGCAAGGTTTTTACCACGTATTTTTTAAATTGTTTTTCGGTCATTATACCTCCAAGGTATTTTACCGGTCAGCAAAAATATTTTCTTTTGAGTGAGATACAATAAATTGTTCATGGTTCATTCATCAGATCAGCATGGGAGATGAACTCAAATTCAAAGTCACAATGTCTACTTTCGGTGGTAATCTTAAAATTTTAGAGTTCTCAACCAATCTGGTTAAAAATTACCACAGGGGCAGATGACCTAGAAATTTCGTCGTTCAATAAAAGTTGACCTCGTCTGAACCCGCTATAAACAAACGTTAATCCCATTTCATTATCAGAAATTTCTGGGGATATTGATTTAACGACTGGTGGGGAGATACTATTTTTTGACCTGGCAACGCCAATAGCTACCAAAAATTCCTCCGAGTTTGAGTGACAGTTCTCAGCTTCTAAATTTATTTCTAAATATTATCAAAATTACGGATTACGGTTATTTTGGACATTGACCGATTTGATACTAGTGTGCCCTCACGGTTATTTTTGTTAACAGTTTAAAATTACGCAAAGTTTATCAAATCATCGACAGTTTTAACAAAATCAAAAATTATGAATATTCATAGAAGATATTATTCTTCACTGCTTGTTTGTAATATTTTTATTGTCTGTTTTTCGATGTTCTAAATGGATCCCAACGATCCGGCAGACATGAATCGACCGAATCCACTGCTGACTGTGTTCCGGCAAGCCATCCAGACCTTCCTTCCTCGAAATGACAACGTTAATTTCGCTTCGAGTTTTATGAAGTTAAAAGAGAACTTAGATAAAATCCGCGCCGACGATGTTGATTTCGACGATAAATTCGAGAACGAACGGTATTGGATGAATGAAGACAAGGCGCCGTGTACTTACATAGAAATCTTCGAGAATGAAATTATAAATATGAGCATATTTGTGCTGAAACCAGGATTCAAAATGCCATTACACGACCATCCTCAGATGCATGGATTATTAAAAGTTATTTCTGGAACTGTCGGCATCAGAACATTTAGTGAAATCCAGTCTGGAAATACAAATACAGATATAGGAAACTTTCCTACTGAGAGAGACAATCCAGAACAATCAAAATTCAGATCTCTGATTGCGCATGTCACAGATCAGAAGATTTGCGACGCTGAGTCAGAATCTTGTATCCTGACTCCGGAGATATCCAACTTCCACGAGATCGAAGCTATCGGAGGTCCTTCAGCTTTCCTGGACATCCTGGCCCCGCCATACTCCGTGCGTCTGAACGATTACGAGCTGCGAGAATGTCACTACTATCGGCAGGTGAGGGAGATCAGCAAAGACACGGTGGAACTAGAAGGGATACGATCTCCCCAGTGGTTCTTCTGTGACACAGCGCCCTACCTCGGACCTAAACTTTCCTAATGTTTTTTTTTTAACCTATTCCTAAGGTTTGTTGTTTTCATGTAAAGGAGAATGGGTCTTGGGTCCACCCTTCAGTACTGTCAAGTCAATAGGAATAGTTAATATACTATTGGATATGTTTCTTTATGTAAAACATTAGTTACTATTATGACTCGTCTCAAATTTCGAGAATATTAGCTAAAATAAATTATTTTCGTAATATGATAATAGATGTATGTCTGTAGAAAATTTTTAACCTAGTGTAGTGGGCATCGACCATCTGATTAGGTCAGCTTAGGTTAGGCAGGGAAGGCCCTTTGCAGGCGCTTTTGGAGCAGTCCGCTCCTTGACTTGCCAAGGAGCCATGGCGCTGATAAAATCTACCACTTAATTTGCCGCCTTTGTGGTTTTTACTAGCGCCAAGGTTCGTTTGGCCCAAGGCCAGCCCTGAAGTTAGGTTAGGTTACCCTAAAATATCTATTTGTATAAGAACCGGTTTTTTAAAGTAAAACTTTAACTATTATTGCAGCTAAGGTCAAATGTCGAGAGTTATAATGCCTTGGGAGAGATCTTGGGTAAAGTTCGGTTTAGGGGCAGCATTCCTAGATAATAAAACTAGTTATTTTTATACTAACTATGGGCCGGAAAATCCGAATCTGAAAGAATTAGGCGTCGGCAAGCAATATTAACTGAATTACACGACTTTAAAATTTTCTATACACACACAGGAAAACAAGCCATTTTGAATGCATTCTGACACTACAAGTCATAGAAAAACAAGAAAGATGTTACACCACATAAAATTAAGGGGAGGAATGCAGATCCGGGCACAGTTTGGAAATTTAATAAAAAGGCACTTTGTAGATGAGAAAAGTGTGGAAAAGCAGAATAAAACAAAAATTAAGGCGCGCTTGGCAAAATTGAGGGAGATACAACCGTTCAAAGTATTTAAAATTTCACTTTACAAACTGATATTGACAGTTCGCCCGCGTCCGCCCGCCATTTTTTTTATAACCTAATACGCTAAACATGGTTTGTGATAGAAAAGAAAGTGCCCCCTTCGTAGCGCCTGCTCGCGTCACGGCAAAAAAACATCCCAGTTTTCAAGTGGTTTAGCGGCTACGCTAGGTTTGTGTAATATGGTTTGTGATTTTGGCGTACTATTAATTCTGTATTAGGTCTGGGATCCAACATAAGCAATGAAAACATGGCGAACGAACAACGAACTGTCAATATCAGTTCGCGAAGTGAATTTTTAAATACTTTGAACGGTTGTATCTCCCTCAATTTTGCCGAGCGCGCCTTAATTTATTTTTTATTCATCTTCTCCACACTTTTCTCATCTAGAAAGTGCCTTTTTATTAAATTTCCAAACTGTGCCCGGATCTGCATTTCACCCAAATTAAGTGTTGCCAGTAAGCAACAATATCAATAACTAATTTAAGTAATTATTTTTTATAAATTTTACTCACTTTTGTATCACAAACCATGTTACATAAACCTAGCGTAGCCGCTAAACTACTTGAAAACTGGGATGTTTTCTTGCCTTGACGCGAGCAGGCGGTATAAAGGGGCACAAACCATGTTACACAAACCTAGCGTTAGGTTAGGTTAGGTTACGCATTTTTAAGACTACGAATTTTCATCCTTTTGGTCTAAGAATACGGCCGTTGAGATAGTCATAATTCATTAGGTTAATGTGTTATGTGATGAATTATCATGTGAGGAAGTATCGTGTCGGAAAGTTTTACGTTATTGATATTATTGCTTAATGGCAACACTTAATTTTATGTGGTGTAATATCTTTGGTGTTTTTCTATAACTTGTAGTGTCAGAATGTGTTCAAAATGGCTTGTTTTCCTGTGTGTGTATAGAAAATTTTAAAGTCGTGTAATTCAGTTAATATTGCTTGCCGACGCCTAATTCTTTCAGATTCGGATTTTCCGGCCCATAATTAGTATAAAAAAAAAAAAAAATTATCTAGGACTATCGCCCCTAAACCGAATTTTTTCCGAAACATCCATTGGTGTATCAATTATTACTCTTGACTCAATAGATTGGTATTGAAAGTGGGCTCAAGTCTCACCCATTTTCACCCGTTCTCCTGTGCTATAGTCTGTTTTTAGTTTTAATTCAGTATTTGAATGACTTAATAATATTTAAGTTTCCTGTTTTGTTCCTGAACAAAAAAAAAAAGTTATGTTTTCGTTTTTTGCAATTGTTTAGATAGGCAGATAATTCCAAAACTTGTTTTTGCAACTTTACGAATCAAATATAAATTATGGCATTTCACTATAATTATTTACTATCATTTGTATATTTTCTTGTAGACTTACCATGGTGAAATAGTACAAATGAACTCTGGCTTTCCTAAATTCTAGTAATAGTAGGTATATTATAATTGGATTCAATGCCCGTTAACATAAAAATAAATTAATATGTTTAAATTTAGTATGTTATTAATCCGCCATACAGAGTGTGCTAGTTTTTAAATAGCACCATTTTACAACAAAAACTGTAAATATGACTGACTTTTTTCCGCAATACCCAGGATTGCGGGTTCTTTCTTCTGCTAGCTAAATTATTATTTATGTCTTGCTCTGCTTCTCGGTTAATACGGAATATTTCTTATTCAAACAGTTAGTTTTAGCTTTATTATCACAAAAAGTGAGTAAAATATATATGTTACATTTTAATTTTGTTAAAATTAATTCACTTATGTAGTGTACGAACTGCGGTATGCCATATTTATTATTATATTACATTTCAGAGACAATCAATGCTGCCAATCGTAGAAAAATTATTATTGCCATATAAAACAATAATTTATTCATGTTATGAAGTGAATGCATTATTGACAAGTTTGAACCCGTATTTGTAACAGAAGAACATGGAAAGAAAGGTTTTAGAATAACTACACATACCCGTTAGACAAACCCTGCTTGCCATACATATTATTCATATATCCATTCTTGGGATGTATAATGTATATCTTAATGATGAATAACACGCAGCTTTCGCAGATTGAACCTCAACCCTATGGGAATAATTCGAATTGCTATTAATTAATTACTATTGTTTTTAGTTTGACGAGAATTTATTTTATAAGGTTGGTACTTCGGACAAAAGACATATTTGATTGTTTATTAATTAAAAAAGGAATATTCCGTGTTATCCGTGAAGCTGGCTTATACATTTTTACTGCTAAATTCTCCATCATTGCAGAAGTAACATTTTCTTATAATAATAGTAAGAGTAATTTAAATATTGTCAGGTTATTTGTAACCCATTCAGAACATTTAGTTTATTTAATAAATAAAGTCAGGTTATATGTATTGTCATTGTCAGTTTACCATATCCTAATTATGTAAAGTCAGTTTTAACAACTAATTTCTAGGTTCACCTAATTTGGTATTCGTTGAAGTCTATGTAAAATATGAATACTTAATTAGAATAGTATTAAGGGAATCAGTAGGAGATACGTTTTGATATTTTCATGGCCAAAAGTATTATTGTGATTAATTTTTGGGTTATTATGCGTTGCGCTTCTTCTTCAGCCAATATTTCAGACAGTTTTACAGTCCCCATCAACAGTCCCTACCTATATTACATTGTGAATGGAATATTATTTAAATTAAGTTGTCCCCAAATTTTTCATTTTTATAAAAATTAAGTTTTAAATGTTAATAATGACAGTAAAATTAGTTATTCGATATCGCCAAAAATGACAAATCTACGAGCTTTCAAGGCAAATTTGGGTAAAAAATCTGCAAAAGCAGCATTTGTATCTGGTAAGATGGTAAAATTTATAAAAAACATCATTTTGCCAATACCAAGCAAGTTATTACGAAAATAGAATCAGCAGGCCATGTGGAAATTTACCATTGGTACCCAATGACGTTATATAAACAGGGTGGCCACAGACCTGGAAAACCTGGAATACCTGGAATTATCAGGGAATTTTACCGAACCTGGAATTATCAGGGAAATGTCAGGGAATTTCAAAATTTTTTTAGAATATCAGGGAATTCCAAAAATAAAACTAAATTCGTTATTTTGCGATTTGTGAAATCCCTAAGTTGTTTTATTATTGTTTTATTGCGGTGTTTTAAATAGGTACATAGTTATCTATATCCTAATACAATCCTTATATACAAATATCTTCAATGCTCCGTACATCAATGACTTTTGACTCGTTTTTTTCCTGAAGGGGAGTCTTAGTTCATTTCTTTTCCTCGTCTTATGGTGTTGCTTTGTAGTTAATAAATTTTTCTTAGAAATTCAATAGACCTATGGCCATTGATTATTTTGTAGATTAACAATATAGTATTGAAGTAAATAATTTGTTTGAATGACAAATATTTAACTCCATCAACATTTTCTTGACTGAAGTGTACCTATTTTTCTTCAATATAGTTCTCATTGCTCTGTTTTGTAGAATTGTCATTTGTTTCATTAATCCGTCGTTGGCTAAGAATAGAATGCTGCTACAGTAATTTATGTGTGGTACAATGATTGCGTTTTGCACATTTTTACTGGAGACTGTGTCAAGGAATCTTCTTATTCTTCCCAACAGTGAAATTTTTTTGGCAATCTTTTTAATAATTGGTTTTGTATTTTGAGCGAAAGTCAATTTGGAGTCAGTTATTACTCCCAAATATTTAATTTAAAATACTTCTTTCAAAACTTCACGGTCTATCAATATGTCTTTTTTTTTGTTTGCGTTACTCGTTTTCCAATGTTCATAGACATAGTTTTGTTTTCATTCAATTTAAGTTTATTTTTCTTCAGCCATATTGATATATTATGTAGGTCTTCATTTAAATGATTCATTATGAGTTCATAATATTCTCCTGCTATATACAAGGTGGCGCAAATTAATCACCCTATCGGAAGATGTTATAATTTTTGCAAACGTCAATCATATTTTACATTTGTGAACTAGACAGCTACAGAATACAAACAGACAAGCAATGGAGCGCTATGCTCCGCAAGAACGTGGAATAATTGTGTCGATTTAAGCTTTAACGCTTTTAGTGATTTTGTGTCGAAAGTCACCATGAGCGACGAGGCGCATTTCCACTTAAAACGGTTACGCCAATAAGCATAATATTCGTTTGTGGGGCACTGAAAATCCGCGTGTGATACACGAAAAGCCATTACATCCACTCAAAGCCACTGTGTGGTGTGGCGTTGACACGGGAGGAATGATCGGGCCATATTTTTTGAGGACGCCATTGGCATTACGGTCACTGTTACTGGCGAACGCTACAGAGCCATGATAAACGACTTCTTACTTCCGGAGTTGGATAAGCGGGGCTTGGTGAACATATGGTTTCAACAAGACGGTGCAACCGCATACACAGCATGAGCCACAATGGATATTGCGAAGGAAACGTTTCCTGGTCGCGTAATCTCTCGTTTTGGCGATTTGGTATGGCCAGCAAGATCGCCCGATTTAACCATTCCAGACTTCTTTCTTTGGAGCTATTTGAAGTCGCGGGTTTATGCCAACAGCCTCAGACAATCGCAGCCCTTAATGAGAATATTCGACAGGAATGCGAACAGTTATCACCGGAAATCTTGAGGAAAGTCATGGAAAATGCGATAAAACGGGCACAAATTTGTATCAACACTGGCGGCAATCACTTGACGGATATCATCTTTTCCACTTAACATAATAAAATTGTAAAAGTCCAAATAAAGATTTTTATTATTCAAAATCATTTTTTTTATTTAGTAAAAAAGTTATTAAAAAAACAAAATTGGATGATTAATTTTGTGCCACCCTGTATATCAATGCGTCGTCTGCCATACTTTTACCATATCATTAATGTACATTATAAAAAGAATAGGTCCGAGAACAGACCCTTGTGGTACTCCCAATGTAATTTTCATTGGTTCGGAGATTGTCTCACCCGCTTTTGTGGTTTGATATCTATTAGTTAAATAATCCTTAAATCAATTCAATGCCTTTCCTTTTATTCCATTTTTAGATAGTTTTTTTAATGATTATATCTCTATCTATCGTTTCAAAAGCTTGAAAAAAGTCTTCAGGCGAAATATCATAGATTTGTAACAAGTGTATTTTGTTTTTAATAGATTATTGTGATGCATAGAAATAATAAATGCTGTAGATGACAGAATTCCCTTTATTATTTATCTAACGAACGATATCCCCTTATATCAAATTAAACTTATCAGGGAAAAATGTAGAAACTGCCCTGGAAAACCTGGAATTATCAGGGAATTTTGAAATCCGTTTTTTGTGGCCACCCTGATAAATAGACTCGCCGTAGTCTCACATACTCGCAAAATAATGTGGCAAGTAAGCAGCACTCTTTTGTTTTCAGCGGTTTTCAGGAATTTCTTAATTAAAAAGTAATTCATGTATTTAAAAGATATGGTGCATTAAGGCGATCCACTAGTTCACTACTGTGCCGTGGACAGTAGTTCTTCGGTGGACGCCATAGGGGTCACTTTGAATAACCGAATTCGTCGACTAGCAGCTGTATTGTAAAATATCAACGCGAAAATGCATATTTTATTTTATTTTGGGAAGATTGGGTGTAAATATCAACTTTTTTTGCGATTATTATAAAATAAACTGAATTTGCCACATTACACAATAAAACCATATCCGAAAAGGGGTTTATAAATAGGAGAGTTTGGACTTGAAAGTGTGTTTTTTAGACCTTATACTTTATTTTTTTATAGGCTTATTAAAAAACTTATAAAAAAAATGATCGATATTTTTAAGGGCCAAGGTATGTTCTACACGCAGTATTTAATTGAAGCATCTACAATACTTCTAAGCGATCAAATTTTCAAAACAAAAACATATGATTTTGCATTATTTACTATGACTTCATCTTAAAAATAAAAATTGTTCTAAAATTTAGACAAAATAATCTTTCCGATATGTTTATTAGAAATCAACATTTTGGTTTATAAATATTAAAATTTTAATATTGGAAATGTAAATTGGCTAAAAAATGCATACCTGCGAATATTTGAATTAAAGTAATTAAAATAGAATAAACTTCAAATTTTAAATTCAGATTCCTTTTCTAAACAAAATTTGTAATAAAACTGTCACCTCACTTTTTATCACTTTCGTACAATTTTATTTAAAAATTAAATGTGGGTTACGTCACAAATAGGCGCAAAATCAAACCGTCACTTTTGATCAGGTTTGTAAAATATCTGAACAACCTAGCTCATATAATTCTAAGACAATGAGAAGCATTATTTCTTTCCGTTTCTAATATAAAAGAAATCACAAATATTCGCATTACAGAAAGAGAGATATCTAACTTTTAATAATGCACGGTCTCCTGCTATTATAACGGCATATGATGTTTTGGGACAATTTGGGTCTCCTGTGATTAAACGGGTTAAATGCAATTTTCCTACCGGTAAGACACAACCTTACTCGATGAGTGACAGTTTAGTACTAAAGTACTAGAAATCGAGACCAGCGCAATTGTCTTGCTTTTGGCTTCCCACTTTGAGATTTCTACCCCACGTCTACAGTATATAACGTCTTTGTTGGTACCCGACGAATTTAATCACGCATTGCAATCTTTAAATGATAATTGTCAAGTGTTTGTTTATGAGCAAAGGGTGTGTGAAATATTTTGTTTTGTTTGTTCATCCTTAAATCTAAGATTGTTGGTTAACATCTAGCTATTAAACATTACTGTATTTGTGAATTTCTATTGGTAAAAATGGACACAATGTCAAGTAAACATTTGAATAATTTACTCAATTGTTTTGATGCGAAAATAAAAAAGCTAATGGTCACAACCAGAAACCCAAGACCCCTGTCTTACCGAGATATTGCCAATATTGCTATTTTCTGTATTATGTATTTCTATGAAATATAAAAAAAATTTTTTTTGCTAATCCCAAAACTACAAACTATAAGTGTGATAAAGATCAACAGTAAATAATATTGTGATTTTTTTAAAGAATTTAAAAATATTAGAGATTGACACACTTAATTTTGTAGTTGGTGCCATTGTACGAATTATTCTGTTGTAGAGTTAATCGGACCCGCCTTAAACTAAATAATTATTTGATGAATGATAATTTCACTGCCATCCACACTGAATTGAAAGCAAGCAGGCAGGTTGACATTTACTAATTTGGGAGGCGGGTATGGGTACCGCCGCCCCGGGAACCATTTATTGGATAACCAACACCTCTGCCATTGGCCACCCCAAGTGGTTTGTTACTTTTGGTGACTTAGCAGGGGTGCCCGGTTTCATGGGGTGAGATTTGTTCTGGTGTCTGCCCACCAGTTGCATGGCAGGCCGGATCGGGAGAGATCTTGCACCGCAGTGGTAGGGATGGATTCATATGTCCGTTACTCCTCGACACAATGACCCCCAGATTCCTACGCAACCCTAATACCCCTTTCCTTCTCAGAACTTCCTCTCCTAAAAAGACCCTCCACACAGCATCCCCAAAGATGACTTAGGCCCTGAGGGGAATTATTTTCCTCTTATATAGGAAGTATACCTACAATAATTAAAATTTATGTACATTGTTAGAATAAATTTAAGAATTTAATTCAATTAAGTATCATCACACTATTTCTTCAGAGAGATAGGCAGAGAGGATAGACTGCCTCACAATTCTGTTATTTAGTCCCATGATACGGATCCGACTCAGTTATCTGATTCTATGTTTTCCTTGGGCATCCGTGAATAGTACCTACTGTACAGTAATATGCAAGTCATTGATAGCTTAGCTTATCGAGAGGATCGTGAAATTGCCCCTTGGCCCTTTCCACTCCAAGCCTTTTTGTTTTTATTCCATCAACTCCATCCAAAATTGCGTTTTTTAAAGTTTTTGTTTCTTTTTTTTTTAAATAAAATTTATATAAGTTTATCCATAAAAATAATTGAAGAGGCGAAGGATTCTAGAATATTCTTTCAATCATGATTCAAAATTTTAGTAAAAAAAAATCCTATTTTGAAATTGTCCGCAAAAAGAAGTATTACAACATGTCGAGTTTCACTCGACATTGGAGCTGGTGGAACAAAATCAATGACGAGTGATACTCAACATTGGAGTGGAAAGGGTTAATGTAACAACAATATTATTTTAATGTATTGGAATTATACAATTACTGGTTTCACTTTCTACAAAGTTGTTTTATTTTCATTGTCCCTATTTTATGTGATTACTGCACCGAGTCCCTACCGCTGGGAGCCAGGGAATCTATGGCATCCTTCATTCGGGGCTGAAGGGAGGGGAAGGAATGATTTTGGGACAGCGGGATAAAATAAATTACATAGCAATGAAAAAGTGAATTATTTATTTTCTGCATTCACTTTTAGATAAAGAGTCATAAAAACAATGGTACATGTTACAAAATTTATACAATAAACTTAATCTATGGTAACTATATAATATGATAATATCTCATCTAAAAGTAGTTTAAACACATCTCTCTCTATAATAATATATTTTGATTCTCTATGGCCCATTTACTACGCATTATTTTGTGGAATTTCATGTATATTTAATAATCAACATAAAAATCAATAATAATTTAATGTACATTTCAAAAATTTAAGAAATAATTATGATACAATACATTTAACTGGCCCCCTAATAAAAACAAACTTATAAAAAATATATTTCAATCTATTAATTTAATTTTAAAATATGTCCAGTTGGTGAAATGTCAACCCAATCATGCAAATAACCCTTTTGTAGGGTCAATTCTTAGGAGATATTTCACAACCTTTGAATAAAAGTGTACCTATCAAGTAACTTTAATCATAAGATTAACATGGCGGTAAAAACAGACATTTATTTTCTTGAAGGGGTGGGGAAACAGCAGAGCTAATAATACATGTTACTTGATGAATAGTGCTAATCAACAGATTAATCAGAGGTAGTGAAATATCCCCCCCCCAACTCTCATAAGAGCCCCAACTGAGGTGTAAGTGGAGGGTACACATTAATAACAACAATTTTCTATAAATAAACATTCAGAACATTTTACTGGAAAATATTTTTTCTTCATCATGACAAGGGAATGGATTAGTCATACCTGAAAAACCTTAAAATATGCTTTAATGCCTAGGGGCCAGTAGGGGTAATAAATAATCCAAAAGGTAAAATGAATGTATAAGGTCGGCACTGCAATTGCAGTGCTTCGTACCGTACTTGTGCATGGGATTTTTCAACACTGCAATTGCAGTGCCGACCTTATACATTTATTTTACCTTTTGGATATTACCCCTACTGGGTTAGTTTAAGACAAAAATAAAAATGTCACTTTATCAAGTATGATATTGTCTACATATTGGCTTTAATAAAAAATTATTTATTGAAATTTCTTGCTGTTCCCTACGGGTTAAGGTACTGGAAAAAGGTAAGACAAATTGACAAACCTATTGTCCTGACCGTGAATAGTTTTGCAGGGCGAGGTGTTGGCTGTCAATATTGTTGTATAATTAATATTGCACATAATTTATGTAACAGGATGACTTGAAAATAGATTTAACACGGCAATATTGTCATAATACACTAACCGAGAGAACTCACCGCCAAGACAGGGCATCTACAGTTTGATGGATATACCTTGCCAGCAAGACAAGAAGGGAGATTCATCGATGGATTGACAAGCATACCTTGCCAGTAAGACAGGGGGATTCATCGACGGATTGATGGATATACCTTGCCGGCAAGAAATTGTCATAAAAGTCGCTCGTTCGAATAAATAATCATGTATACTTGCAGCATTTTGTGTTTTAAAGTAGTTGAAACACAACAGATGACATATCAGTCTGCAGAAAAAGCAATTGCAAGTCATAGAAATCACACAAATTTGACAGGTCTGCAGAAAAAGCAATTGCAAGCCATAGACAATCACACAAATTTGACAAGCGATTACGTGTGGAGTCAATTCCAAATCCACAAAAGATACAGAATCGTTCTTCAGATGGGAATTTTGTGATGAATTTGAATTTGTGGCAAATAATGTAATGAAAAAATGTTATGCATCATCCATTCCCTAGTTATGACAAGATAATATAAACATAAATTAAACATTACAATTAACACTTATGGCACTCACTGCGAGTAGCTTCAATACTATGTGTATTTAATAATAATAATAAAACAAATCTATAAAATGAGGTTGCTAAAGATGCTTGTAAAAAAATTACGTAAAAGGATATACAAAAATTATTACAACCAAAATATTTCATCAAATCACAAAACTGATTTACAACCAAAATAAATTTTATAAACTGAATTGATTAAAGAAGGAAAATTTACGAGTAAGTAAAAAATTTGAAATATTTCAGAATAAAATATAAATAAATGTGTCTGTTAATATTATGTATTAATCTTAAAACAATTAAAAATACTGAAAAACTTAATCAAAGTCATTATTAAAGATATCTTTGGATATTAAATTTGTATTTTCACATGATTTATAAAGAATAACCTACTACATTTAAAAATATATTCCATGAAAAATAAATTTAACAATGATATAAAATACACCATAATAATAATATATGAGCTATCCACCAAGCTTTAACAAGACAAGTGGATTTGGGGAAATATACCCTTCTTTATTTCAATGATTATCATAATTTCAATGGTTTTCAAGATTTTAATGATTTTGACAATTTCAATGATTTTCAATTATGTTTTTTTCAACAGTATAATCAGTTTAACAAATTCTCTCACATTTTTGACTAAATAAACACTCCCAGTAATAATGTTAACATTTTAGCTTATAACATAATTAATGAATTATTTAGAAGTATTTAAAATTAACTTAAGCCCTTTGGACATTTTTGAAAAATACTACAAAAATGTGTAAAATATGTGTTGAGACGATGTATGAATTACGATAAAAAAAATGATGAAAATGTGTGCCAAGACCGAGTTGTTTGGTGATCCATCTTCTCTGTTTACCCCTGCATGGAAACGGCGTTAGTAAGTTTTGTGTTGTGGGGATGCAGTATAGTCGATTTACACATTCAAAAGTAATTTTTTTAAACACCGCATCCTTAAGTGGAATTACGTTTATAAATGGCAAAATTAAATTAATTATACATTTTTATCGAATTAATGGAGTCCAAAGGGTTAGCGAAATAAAAAAAAATTAATCAAAAATACCTGAATTAATAATTGTTTTTTCTAATAAATAATAATTTTCTAAAAGATTAGATTTTATATTGCAAAGTAATGCGTAAAATTATTAAAATATCTCAATTTGATTGCAGTAAATAAACTAATACAAATGAATTATAAGCACTAATGCCCCAAGAAAACAAATTTGCAAATACCATAAAAAAGTAGATATTGTCAAAGATAAGACCAACTATATTGTACTAGAAAAATAATAATAAAGATATTTTAAAGTAATTAAGTAGAAAATTGATAAGTATTATTAATAACTTGAAAAGAAAAATTGTTAGTAAAGTAACGCTTGTAATACGTACAAACATAGAACTGTACATAAGTGTCATGATTTTAAATGCCCCATACTTATGTTTATAACAATTACTAACATGAATCAAATTCAATTAATTTAACTATAAGTATTAATTTAATTTAAAAATCAAAGAATTTTACATTGCCATTCAAAGGTTTTACCATTTATAAAGTTACCACTAAAAAGTTTTCACACTTTTTTTGCAGAAATTTTAAAATGGCCCAATTTATACAACAAAGGCAAAAAAATTGATTTGCAAAAAGTATTTTCCGGTCTCTTAGAAAACCTTAAAAGAGAGATTTTATGACATTATGAATTATTTACATAATGCAAGACACAATAATAATACCTAACATAAAATACGTAATATATAATTAATAATATGTATCTATTGTCATCATCGAGGGAATGGGTAAATAGTTTTTTGTTCACTTTGGCTTGAGCAAATATTTAATGTGAGCATTATTGTGGTCAAACCCGTTTTATGTCCAATAATAAAAAATAAACATTTATTAAAAAAAAATTAAAATATTATGTGTTTGTTTATTAACATGCTGTATATTATGCAGTGATGCAACCTTGATCTGGTCCTTTTGTGACATCAAACTTTACAGTTGACGTCAAAATTTACAGTTGTCAAATCTATACAGTTGACATCAATATTTACGGATAACATAAAACAGTTGACATTAAACTTTATAGTTGACGTAAAACTTAACGATAGGCATAAATATTTACAGTTGACATGAAACTTTACAATTTACACATCAAACTTTAAGAACTTTGGGTTTTTCACTGTTGTTATAATTGATGTTAGAAAAAATATATTATAAAACAAATTAAAAAAGGTTTAACCTTAACTATAAAGCAGACAATTTGTTTGCGCAAACTAAAGCCTTAAATCCACTCGAACGGTGAGCTCTGGCGTCATAAAATTTGCACAGCTTTTACTGTCTGAAATAATTTCTGTGTCAACGCCAACTTTCAAATGTCTATAAGACACTACAAGAAGCCATATTGGTTTTATTAATATTTTGTCAACTGTTTAAAAAAATTAATAAGATTTCGAAAAACGAAACCGGGTAGCAATATTACAAAAAAATAAAAGCAATATGTGTGTACGTTTACCGGAAATTATATAAATTAATTATTAAGTAATGGCCTGTACAGAAATCTAAATAAAATAATTGACATATTTGATCGGGGTCTACAATGGTATGGTAACATAATAAAACTTATAACAAATTATTATTGTTCTACATTTCAACTTGCTTATAAACACATTTGTTTTATTTATTTGAGAACATAATTAGAAAATTTCATGGATTCTGCTGGACGCTATGACAACAATAACATTTCTTATTCCTTAACTTTTTCCACGCGATCGTAACAACAGTTGATACGGCAAAAGCCATGCCTCACACGCGCCCGTATCAGCTCTTGTTACGCTAACTTCGACTGCCGATATCACAGCGCTACTATGTCACATTATTTTTTCCCGCTCGCTAGGGCATTTGTGTAACTATCACGATGCTGACATCTTCAGGCATATTTCGAAAGTAAAATTGTATTTCGTAAAAAACATCTATAATCAAGTGAATGTATCTTCGTACCTTTGAATGCAAAGTTCTCAATTTACTCCACAGATGGCGCTAGTAGTTTGCGCTAGTAGTTTGCGCAGGCGCTCCATGCGATTTCGACTGACCAAATTGGACAAGCGTCGATAACATTTATTATCGAGATTGCGCATATTCGCACACGTTTGTTTATGTTGTGAAAGTGTGATTTTGAATTTACATAAAAATTTTATTAATTTTAGTGTCATCAGAAGTTTTAGAACTTGTTTATACGAATTAATTATGAGGTACCACTTGTGTCTATCAACGCAGTGTCCTGAGTACACGCACGCGGATAAATGGCGCCGTCTTTAAGATAATATGGGTACATTTTTTACGTTTTTTGTTTTTTATAAACATCTAGGAGTGTTTACAGATGACGATTTGGTTTCAAATTGTAGATAATAATCTCATCTGTTTATATAGTATGATAAATCATGCCATAATATGCTGTAATTTGACATAAAATTGGTTGGATAGGTATTTGAAATATGACATATACATGTAACGCGTATGGGTATTGAAAAAACGGAGTAGTTCAACGCGGGGAAAAGGTTAATAATAAGTTGTCAAATTTCTTTTAACAATCTCAATAAGAATACTGTAACATATAACGGTGTTACGATTTGTCAACAAAATCTTAAAAATTTGCATTATCTATGATTGCAGATATAAATATTACCAAATTGATATTGATTATTTATTTATTTTTAATATTGGTAAACTTTATGGCAGTTGAATTAATTAGATATTCAATTTTAGAAATTCTCACCATTTTATGGTCTAAACCCAAATACATATAGGTAGGCACTTATTGAGGAAATTTGATAGCATTTGCAATCATCGTCATAATGTGACAATTCTATCCAGAAAGCGTGTAATTTATTATTCTTATTTCCAATCGGCGGTGAGATAACACCAAGGTAATCATCACCCTGCGGGACGCAGCCCTGGATAATTTTTGCAACACCAAATTACGTAGTATAGATGTTAATTCATTTAATTCTTGTCAATTCTCTCCTATCAATTGAGAAATCTTCAAACTGTAGGACAATTTTGCAGTATGTACATGAATCAATCAATTTTGAACAAAATTCATCAGTTTCTTTGGCCGGTGTACGAAAGTTTGCTGAATTCAAGTTGGCATCACAGGATTGCCATGACAACTTCCACTGAGGGTTTGAAGGGAAAACTGGTCACCATAAAGCTCACCCTTGTTCATAAATAGTTGACATTACAACATATGAGGAATATTTTTGTTGTTAAAATAATGGCAATTTAATTCAAATTTAAGATGTCCCCCTTATGATTGCCTTTATATAGAAAGATGTTCATTACATCTCTTTCTCAATGAATTCTGTACAAATTCTACAAGCATAGTGGATATGATCAGAACAAAAGGTAATCGACAGCGCGGTACGTGGGTCTCTTCCAAATGCATTAAATTTAATTTCCTATCTGCAGTTTTGTACCTATAGAGGAAGAATTTTAATTCTTTGCAAAATTCATCTGCGTCTTTATAGAAATCAAAGAAGATTGGCATCTTGGATGACAACATCCAAGCATCTGTATAGGAAGGCTTTGGTTTTAAATCTCCAAATTCATCATCCTCTGATGCTTTATGTCAAAAAATAGTAAAAAAGTACAATGATAAGTTATTTTTCAAAAGCATGAAAATAAATTTCACGCACGCTATCCACAATTTTGTATGTAAGGTGTTCATAATTAAAGTCCATTCTGAATCAATTCTTTTACGGAATTAATTCTGTACGGAATTCATTCGTTTTTTAGGCGGTGGAGTGGGTGCCCTATCTTTCATAGAATTCAAGTTCTTGCGCAAGGCGTGCGCGGTCACGGGTTGCAGTGACTTGTAAAGTGCCGAGTCACGCGGCGTGAAGACCTGGTCGTAGTCCTGACGCAGCATCACGGGGCTGGTGACGGCGCTCCGGGACGAGGAGTTGTTGGGAGACTTGATGGAAGGACTGGAGACCATGAAGTTGATGGCCTGGTAGCAGCTCTCCGTGGGTGCGGGAGGGAGGGGAGGGTGGAAGGAGGAGTTGTGGTCGGCGCGGACCGTCTTCTGCGGCAAGGGAGGGGGATCGTCTTCGTTGCTGATGTTGGAATCTGTTGTGCCTGAAATTCAATTGACATTTTAATTTCTAGAGTTTAATAAAAATTGCTCCTCCAATTTTTGTCAGTTGTCAAATTTAAAAGGTAATCATTCCGTGACAGCCAAAAACTAATAAGTGACCTGTCTTAAATTATGTTATGTTTGATCAGTTTGTACATTTCATTTGTCCAGTTGATTAGTCAGATATCTCCAAATACTAAACTTGAGATAACGGGGAAAGCAATATTCGAATGCTCATTAAAAATCAAATATTATTTACACGTGTCTTACATATTAAATATGCTATAAAATAACACCCCGAGGCATAACGGTCAACCTTGCTCTATGGATGTGAAACATGGACCTTGAAAGTAAATACCATGAACAGGTTAGAGGCTTTTGAAATGTGGCTTCACCGGAGAATGCTCAAGGTCCCATGGAACGACATGATCACCAACACAGAAATTCTCAGGCGGGCTAGAGCAGATAGAGAACTGCTTACATTAATATTGAAAGGCAAAATAGAGGGTCGGCGAGGGCCTGGTAGGAGACAAATGTCTTGGATGCGTAATATATGAGGGTGGACCGGCATTAGAAGTGTGGAGGAGCTATTCCGGGCAGCGCAAGACAGAGAGACATTTTCGAAGAGTGATCGCCAACGTCGGGGGGACCTGATACGACACACAAAGAATATGATCCTCCGTTCATGGAGATACTTACAATCTACGTAATTGTGACGAAACCACAAGTGGGTGGGTAGGGGAACAAATCCATGATTGGACTATAAGACAATATTTTTTGTTTTGTTTGCTGATAATAGATTCATTATTTTTAAGGGATTTTTAAATTTCCAAGGCTTCTAAGTTATCTAAACGTTTTCCTTTATGATTAATATGAAGAATATTTATCCCTGCTGATATACTACTTTTTAATGCTAGTCTCCGTACACGGTGCTATCCGAAATATACTGAACTTGATCATTTTTCACGTGCAGCCGTGGAGTGAACACGCTGTCATGCGATGTCATGTGACTTTTTTTCCAACATCAATCCATGCCTTCTCCACTAAATCGTTTCTTACGTATTCTGGTAAAGTGCAGTTATGTAAACATGCATTTTTTCCACTTCCAGAACAAATCTAACATTACTTTCATGTTCCGACGCCATTTCTGTCAAACGTTAAACGAATAAGTATCAGACACAAATGATGCGACGCGTGGCGTGCGATCAGCACTGTCGATATTGTGATACTGATTGGAAACCGACGGCCACCGCGTAGTGCCGTGAACGGACACCAGCTAAATCGTACGGGGGGTACTTACGATCGGCGCATATGATACGCACACGAGGATTGAGTAGCTTGTAAGTATCTCCGTGAACGGAGGCACAAAGAAGTACGACAAACTTTTGAAATGACTTGTACGCAAAGTGGTGTAAAATAAACCGTTTTAATTTAATTTTTATATTATTAATGCATTAACCGGTCAGCAACGTAAGCAGATATATGCGTTACGACAGCAGTCAAGTACAATAAGCGTGTTTATACGTCAACGCGTGTGTCTCCATAGAAATCGTTCTAACTCTGTTATTCTTTTAGTGACATCCCTAAAACAAAAAGTAAAAGGTCGATAGTGGAACAAGCTGTACATCCCTATTCAAGTTGTCCATAGAAACACATAAGAATATTCTGTCATTCGCGCAATCTGACACATAATTTTACCCGCCAAATTTCCTACGGACGGCTCGATCGCGCTCGACATTGCTAATTTTTATTAAATATTTTTATATGAAATGATAAAAAAGTGAGGTGACAAAAGTGTTTATTATACATTTATACAATAGAATAAGTATTGTTGTTTACATAATCAGTGATTTTAGTACCGTTTTCACATAAAAACATCACGTGAGTCATTTTTACATTTTTTTAATGTATTCATTCTAAATTTTAATATTTACAAATGTTAATATTTATTTGTAATATAATAATTCGAAAGCTTACTTTGTAACCTTTCTAAAACAGTTTTTCCTATTCGGCTACGTTCAGAAATGTTTCATTTATAGAGCTTTAATTGTGAATTGGTAATAACACAAAGTTTTCGTAAAATGTCAGTTCGTTTGAGACATCACAAGTGAATATTCGCGAAAATTCGGAGGGGTTAAAAGGTTTATGGACAGTTTTTTGGAGTATTTGATGAGTTAGGGAATGGGACGTATGATGATAAAATTCAGTATGTTCTTGAATAGCTCTGTCCAGGTCCTTTTAGGTTCATGGCAAAAACGGATATTGACAATAAATTTCTTGACCATGTATGCATATCTAAATTGTGTAAAAAAAGTAGAGATGAAACGGATATCCGGTAACTATCCGGTATCTGGCCTATCCGGCTTAAATTTACTATCCGTCTGGATACCGGATAGTAAATCAATATCCAGCCGGATATCGAATATTCAAAAACTACGACAATTTCCTATAATAAAATGCAATACATTAATCTTTGTGAGGTAAATATCAATAAAATGGCTTATAATTATGACGACTTTTATTTAAAGTCGGAAAAGTTACAAAAAAGCCACAAGGCCTTCCAAAAAACTAAAATTTTCTTCTGAAATATTCACTCTAATGATAAATAATACATAAATAGTAAATATCTAAAGTAAAAACTTACAAAAACCTCGCAGAGTAGCGAAAACTTAAATGAACATGATTAACTAATCACAATCACCATTATAGTGAACTAAAACATCGTCAAAAAGACAGAGATTATTGAAATGATTAAATACTGACATTTACATTTTTTCAACAATAAAAACTTCTCTGGAAGTTTTGATTTTAAATAATTACTCATGGCAGAAGTACCTGGGGGACGATGTAAAAAGAAAAAATCACAATGTGTCTGTCTAATCGAAAATAAGAGGTTGAAATTAGTAAGAATATCCGGCCATCCGGCCTCGCAGCTCGCCAGATATCCGGTATCCGGCCAAACAACTATCCGTTTCATCTCTAAAAAAAAGACTGTAAAAACAGGCATTGGGTTGACTTTACCTGCAGAATTCCTGTTAGAATTAGTTCCGCTCTGTAGAGACTGCGGCCTCTGGGAGAGTCTTCTTTCTTTCTCCACTTCGGAACGGAGAGGTCTCGAAGGAGTCAGCTGGAAACCGACATACTAATTTATATGAATATTATGCTTTCATTTTAATGATAATATAAACAAAGTAATATTTGTAAGCTGTTTTGGATCCACTGCAATATGTTTTAATGCCATGCAAGCAGAGAGGGTAGAAGCAAAAGTATTGGTTTTTACAGCGTCAGGATTTCATTGCTTTGTGAAGAATTATTACCATAAACTTTAATATATACTGCAATTTATGTTACTTTGTTATAATAAAATATAAGAGTGAAATTGGGTTAATATTATAATCAATGTCGTAGTCATCACCACGACTTGTTCAAGATGTCATACGGCGGAACAGATGTTCTAGCACAGCACAGATTGACAAAAGGAATGGTGCTATTGAATGAAATTTCCAAAACAGTAGATAAATTCAATTAAATTAATAACTTTAAAACTTTTTTGTATGCCTATCTTCACAAATGTTAAGAATATCAAAATAAGAAATCTTAAACTGTAAATGGATGATTAATCAGTCGTACAATAAATTAAATAAAAATTCCAATCACAGTTGATATAATTTGGCTGCCAGCTGTAGGGATACGAACTAGAGTAAATGGTGACCACTCAACTCAGAAACTTGCAACTTCAACACTTCCTTTGAAAAGTCATTAATCCATAGTGAAGGCAATAAATTTTAGTAAATAAAAAGTTTTTTTTTGTTAAAGCCAATCCGTAGACAATACCATACGTATATTTTTATTTTTAACTAACCCAGTTCAAGTAATATCCGAAGACAAAATGAATATATAAGGTCAACACTGCGAATTGCAAAGTGCTCCGGCTCCTAGGGGTTAAAAGTCAGCCCCAGATCTATAACTTTTTCAAACCGGAGCAGAAATTTGATATTGGCGACCATCTCGCCAGCATTTCATTTCACCTCTCAAACTGCTCGGGTTTATTCAGATCAGCTCGTATAGCCCCTGGTTCTAGATGCGACGGGGATTCCCCTGGCAGAGACATCACATACACTATGCACGCGTTCAAAATCTTAGCATACGTTCATAATTCATAAATCAACCGAGGATATGTTCAAAAACCAACTGGGCGTTTTAAAATCAAATGAATAATCGGTAGAACAATGTGGAATAAAGTTTTTTTTCAAACATATAAATTACTATTTTGGCGGCACTTGAAACTGCCGCCTGGCTACACCCCTCCCCCCCAGATCTGTGGGCTGTTAAAAGTGATATACGATACGATACGATTGTACCACCCCAGCCAGGAGCACTCCTGTCCCGGTGAGACCGGTACACCAGGGGGCACTGATTTGTTAGGACTAGGAACACATGCTCTGAGGATATGAAGAAGGTTGGAGTTTAATCGACCGGTATACATGGCAACCTAATAAGCCAATATTGGAAATTGGGATGGGTAGGAATAAAGGAATGGATTGAGCGTTATTATTTCGTTTTTGTTTTTGTCTTCCTTCTTCTTGCTTCTTCTCGGCTCTTCTTGGATCTTCTTGCTTCTTCTTGGATCTTCTCGCTCTTTCCTTCTCTTCTCTTTTCAGTTCTTCATGGCTATTCATGGCTTTTCTTGTATCTTCATATTTCTTCTTGTCTCTTCTGGAATCTTATCGTCTCTTCTCAGCTCTTCTTGGCTCTTCTTGCCTCTTCCCAGTTCCTCTCGCCCCTCCTTGACTGTTCTTGCCTCTTCTATAAGTTAGGTTATGAACTATTTTTCAACTTTTTTTTTGATAACTTTTAATGACTTTTAAAAGGGATTTGAAATGGTAAGATTCCAAGTTGTCATGCAACCAGAGTAAATATATAAATAAACATACATAATGTAAGAAATAATGTTTGAACAAGATTGGAGGCCATCTTGTGTAGTAGAGTCAGTTCCTTGGCGTTTATACAAGATTCCTTTAGAGAAAATCGACAGCGTAATAAAAAGCGAATAAAATGTAAAATAAAATAAGTGATTAATAAAGGCGAGCGTATTGTTAAAGTGGAAGCGTTTTCCAAATTAGAAGCCTTGTTTTAGTTTTTGATTTTGCCACTATTATTGTTGGTGTAGCTTACTTCGTTCTCATAGAAACAACATGTTGTCATGCATGAAATTATGTAGTAGTCGGGACAGGGAGTGTGGGGTTCTGTCCTCTCTGGCTACACCTGCAGATACATTGTACATTGTTATGGCCACACTCACACTACATACTACTTTATCAGGTATTGATGACAAGCTGTTGTAAGAATGCTTGTATTTAATTGGAATTACGAATTATTATTGATGTTGCCAAAATTAGCCATTCGACAACAAAAATAATACAGGAGTTTCAAAAGTTGGTCAGCAATTTACAGATTATCGATTCGCCAAAAAATCAAAAAATGTGGGCTGGTTGTCTCTTATTTGTCTTATTTTGGTTAAAATGTATTACATTTAAAGTGTTAATAAAGACAGTAAAATTAGTTTGTCAATATATCTCCAAAAATTACAAAGCTTTCAAAGTTATCTTGGGTAAAACATATATAATGATGTCTCATGACATCACACAACACACAATGCAGTACAATTCAAAATTCAACGTGCATATGCCGGGATATCACAAGCTTTTCGACTGGCTGCAATTATCAATATTTGATTATATTTTTGGTACTATTGGATATTTGCTCAACATGCTTTAATTAACATGATACACTTGTAAAGAACACAAAAGTTCATTAGAGAGGTCAACGTCGTTGCAAAAAATAAACTTTACATTTTGGTGATTAATATTTGTGGTCAGAAATTATTTTTGATGATCAGAGACCTCGTTTGAAGCTCAAGTAACATTCAGTATTACTTGAATAAATTTTTAACATATGAAAGATCCCTTTGTATAACCACAATTCTTTCTTGGCCAGTAAGTTTTTAAAAATTTAAGTTATGCTGTTGGACCACCTACCACGAGAAAGAGATCCAAGTATAAAAATCATTAAAATTATAATGAACACTGACAAGCAAAAATCGGCGGCAAAAGTGGACCATTCAAATGATGATGCCAAATGTGACAGGAGTTCAAATGCCTGGGCCTAAACCTATTTTAGATAAATACTAATAATAAATAGACGTCCAGTGGGCCGCCCCAGACACAGTTGGGCGAGGCAACTCCAGAAACTGTGTGAGGAGAGGATGGGGCTACCATGGACAGAGACCGTACAATCAGCACAAGACAGGGACATATGGAGAAGCCTTGTCGATGCAATGGGTCCCCGACCCGAATAGGATAAGGGGAAGAAGATGATGATGATGATGATGATGATGACTAATAATAAATAATAACACTTTTTGGATTGTGCAATCTAGTGACAAACAAATAATACCTCATTGTTCATTTAAAAACAAAAAGTTTCTTATAAAAATATTATCAAGTTCATAGACATTTATTTAAAAGTCCAGAGAACCATTACAAATATTAATTTGTTTAATAATTTTTTGTTTCCTTCAAACTGGTTAAAAAATGCGACAAGTTAAATTCAGCACTGTATCGATGCTGATAAAGTTATGAGTGTTAATTTCCTATTTCCATTCTGTGGTAGTTCGGTTTACCGTTGCATGGTAAAAAAATATTATTAACCCGAGTGGCATTGCATAAATGTTAAACTGTCCGGCCCATGAAGAACGAGAGACAAGATTGCTTCCGCCCCACCTGCATCTTGTGACCGCTCTTCTGGGATGTTAATGCAACATAGTAGACTCAAGCGACCTAACGCACATTTAAACGTGCCTCGCAGCTGTGAGTGATTCCCACTTTGAACAGCAGACAACGTGAGTAACTTATTCGGTGCATTTTTAAAAATAGTTTTGCTGATGTAATTAATTTTTTTCCCAGTATGTTATTAAGTATTTTCTTCAAAAATTATGTGTTTATCTGTATAAATAAAAATTAATCGCCGAAATGTATGTACGCGCATAACTTCCGAACGACTGCACCAAATTGAATAATTCTTTTGGTTTTGAGTTCGTCATCGTCAGGACAAGGTTTGTATAAAACTACTGGTGAGCTCTGGCATTATGAAATTTGCATAAAAAATGCAATAGGTGCACGCGAGTTGTTTGAAAACTGAATGTACCGGGACTGAATGTATGGAATGCGGGAGTGGAGAGGGAGAAGGGGTAAGCAGGGAGGTTGAGGAGGGGAGGGAGGGGGGGATGGGGGGAAGGGGAACACGAGGGAGGAGGGGACTGGGGAAGGATGGAGTGGAGTGGAGAGAGGGAAAGTGGAGGAGGTGGAGTGGGAATGCGAGAGGAGAAGGGGACGCGGGAGAGGAAGGGGAGGTGGAAGGGAAACGGGACGAATAGGAAAGGACACGCAGGGAGAAACAATTTCTTTATTAACTCGTTGAATGCCGGGGTATGCCAGCAAAAAGCACCACCAATTAAAACGCGGCATTATGACACCATGTGACATTTCGTGTCTCGCGATTCTGACACTGTCCTTGAGAAATTTAGAACAATAGAAAGGTCAAAACCGCAGTTAAAGGAATTTTTCCCGCGCATGTGCAAGAACTGCGCACATTCCCGTGCTCCGGTAAATCATTAATATAAATTATATGGAGTGACCAAGCGAATTGCGGTTTTCTCTATGGTAAAGAGCGATAACAGAGCAAGCGATTCAGACCGTGTTCTTCATACACTTTCTTTATACATAAGGGTCAAAATCGCGTGTAAAGTCTCATGATACGCCGGCGCACGAGCGGCACCTGAGCGGTTAAATGGCATGCCGGGTACCAGCTAGTTTTTAATAATAACCTTTGAAAGTTTTTAGTTTTCTGATACATTCAGAAATATTCCATTTATTTGGATTTTATTGGAGATCAGATATTTTCTGACTTTCTGACAGAAAGTGCCCGAGGCCTGAGGGGCTAAGTACATAAATGCTTGACATGTTTCGAGAATTAGTCGATTGAATTAGTTATTATTTTTTATTACAGAAAAAAATATTTCTCACTTTCAAATTTTCTTTTTTGTATACATTTTCATAATTTGGCTGATGTAAATATAATACATCATTTATCATACCTAAAAATTAAAAAAAAAAAACCATTTTAACAAAGTTACATCCAATTTAAGAAAACTGTATTTGCAACCAAATTCATGGTTCTTTGAGATGCAACGCCACCCGGGTTAAAAACAAAATGAACATATTATTTTTAGTATTGTAGCATTAAACCATAGGACCATTATGATACAGAAAAGATATTGTTAAAATTGTTATTTTAGCCACAAATAAAAACAAGGATTAATTTCTTTGAGCCGCAGCGCTAAACAAGTATTTTTAAGCCCAGAAAAAAATGAAGTACCAGGCCTATAAAAACTAATTTATAGTTAAAAATTTCCTATTTATGAACCCAATTTTGCTTAAGGTTTTACTGTATAATGTGGCAAATAAGTTCTTTAGAAATTGATTATAGAACATTAAAGTATTTGTGGCTGAACTTCGCAAAATAAAATAAAACACTTTTTGGCAATGTTTTTTTCTTGTTGCATTATACACACACATTTCATTTTATACAGTAAAATAAATCAATAAATTATCTAGGAAAGCCACTTTTCCAGAATTTTAATTTTAGTTAAAATACAATCATTAAAAAATCTATCCGCGCACATGTTTTGTGACGAAAACACTTCAGTTTGTCTATTTATTTACGATCTTCAGATTTAAGATTTTTTTTGCTTAGACATTATTGGAAAAATTAATGACCAAAAAATAATTACAGAAAGTACACAAGTTTAATTTAATTTTATCATCATGCGTTTGAGCATTTTTATTGCTAAAGTGATTGTAATAAAATAGGCCACTTGCATGGATTTCATAACAACTTGGAAAAAATCATGTGGATAGATCTTTTTACTAAGATTACGAAAATGTTAGTAAAATTGTTTAGAAATGTACAGTTTTTTTTATTTTTAAATAAATAAATCCATTATTTGGGCTCGTGACGTCACTACATGAAAATGTCCCGTCTCTGAAAATGTTCCTATTATTTTTTTAAAATTCCACACTGATTTATTTTTTTATATGGCATCACTTTGAATTCAGGCGAATTTTTGAATTCGTTCACTAGATTTATTGTTTGTTCTCTGCGAACTAATCATTTGGTTTCACTTTTTGACAGATGCTCTGAAGAGAACCCCGTACTTTTAATGATCTACGGGGTTCTCTTCAGAACGTGCAGATGATGTCGGTATGTGTTTTAGAGGTATAATGATTATGGTGCTGATTTTAACAAAATTAAATTTTATAATATTCTTATTATTATTATAATTTACAAGTACAAGTATATTACATTGAATTTAGTAATATAGACACTGTTCATTATAATGATTTATGATCAATAAAATGGATCAAGGAAAAAAATATTTATGAGATGTAATATTTTTGGTATGCCTCGTTATTCTCCTGTGCCATTCGTGTGGAAAACGTTATTTTTTTTTAAAATGATTTTCGGCTATGTAATTATCGTTTTTTCACACCTTTAAAATTATGTCCCGTCTTTCCGGTTTATAAAAAATGGTATGATTTATCGGATTGAAATTTTCAAAAAATCCCCAGGGTTTCAAAAATACGATTAAAAAAAAAATAAAAACACAGAATGTCTTAGAATATTTGCCTAAACCGGAATTTTTTTTTAAAAAATTTGATGCAAGTGGCCTATTATACATCAAAGCGAATTTTGAAGGAAATAAAATCGATATTGAATTATTAGTTAAAAATGCCGGAATGGAGAATAATCAATCTTTCTCATTGGAACCGCCCTGTATTGTAAGGGTATGATCGCAAGCCCATCTTTCGGTGAAATTTAAATTCTCAATCGGCCATAAATATACTATTAAATTTTTTTGGATTTGAGTGGGGCAGCTTTTTACCTGCTAAGACAGTTAACAAGAAATAGTATAGTTTACCTCCTGTCTGAGTTCCACAATGGTGCTAGCCGTGCACAGATTGTCCATGGCGGAGAGTCCCTTGGTGTTGCCGTTGGGGGTGGTGAGGGGGGGCGCGGGGCCCGTGTACCACTGGCTGGTGGCCCCCGAGGGAGTGGAAGGGGCGCTGCTCAGGGGGGCGGGAGCCACTTCACTCTGGAACAGTGATAATATGATGTAAATAACGGGAATTTGTTACACGTATTGTTGGAAAAGACTGACTGTACATATTATTTTTGACAACAAAAGATAAAATAGCTGCAATAATGGATAACACTTTTTTTGCATGTCCAAAAAAATTAATATAAAGGAATTGAAATATATACAGTAAGTACAACCCCGTTAATTCAAAAGAAATTTACGCAAAAAAAGTCCTCAAATTTACGCCAAAAAAGAGGCATGCCACTTTTCTGATCTCAAACTCGCCTATTATGACGATTTCTATATCAACATCAGGTCAGTATTAAAGCTTGGCATGCACTATATTGATCGTCCAGTTGATTAGTTGGTTCCATGCCAATTCAGAATGAAACCAACTCAGAAACACCTCAGAAAGGTCATTAAAAGCTATGAATTTTTTCTTTAAAATAGCCGGTAACCCTAACCTAACTTAACCTATTTAACCAATTTTTGTATTTTTTTTTATCATCACTCTTAATGACCTTTCTGAGGTGCTTCTGAGTTGGTTTCATTCTGAGTTGTCTGGTCACCGATTAGTTAGACATCTGCAAATACATTTTGATATAATGAGGAAAACAATATTCGAATGCTCACCATAAATCAAATAATATTTACGGTTCACGACGAGTTCATCGAAAACGAATTCATCGAAAATCAATTCATCGAAAGCAAATTCATCGAGAATGAGTTCATCGAGAATGAGTTCATCGAAAACGAATTCATAGAAAATCAATTCATCGAAAGCAAATTCATCAAAAATCAATTCATCGAAAGCAAATTCATCGAGAATGAGTTCATCGAGAATGAGTTCATCGAAAACGAGTTCATCGAAAACGAATTCATCGAAAATCAATTCATCGAAAGCAAATTCATCGAGAATGAGTTCATCGAGAATGAGTTCATCGAAAACGAATTCATCGAAAATCAATTCATCGAAAGCAAATTCATCAAAAATCAATTCATCGAAAGCAAATTCATCGAGAATGAGTTCATCGAGAATGAGTTCATCGAGAATGAGTTCATCGAGAATGAGTTCATCGAGAATGAGTTCATCGAGAATGAGTTCATGGAAAACGAGTTCATCGAAAACGAGTTCATCGAAAACGAATTCATCGAAAATCAATTCATCGAAAGCAAATTCATCGAAAACGAGTTCATCGAAAACCAATTCATCGAAAATCAATTCATCGAAAGCAAATTCATCAAAAATGAGTTCATCGAGAATGAGTTCATCGAAAACGAGTTCATCGAAAACGAGTTCATCGAAAACGAATTCATCAAAAATCAATTCATCGAAAGCAAATTCATCGAAAACGAGTTCATCGAAAACCAATTCATCGAAAATCAATTCATCGAAAGCAAATTCATCGAAAATGAGTTCATCGAGAATGAGTTCATCGAAAACGAGTTCATCGAAAACGAGTTCATCGAAAATCAATTCATCGAAAGCAAATTCATCAAAAATCAATTCATCGAAAGCAAATTCATCGAGAATGAGTTCATCGAGAATGAGTTCATCGAGAATGAGTTCATCGAGAATGAGTTCATCGAAAACGAGTTCATCGAAAACGAGTTCATCGAAAACGAATTCATCGAAAATCAATTCATCGAAAGCAAATTCATCGAAAACGAGTTCATCGAAAACCAATTCATCGAAAATCAATTCATCGAAAGCAAATTCATCGAAAATGAGTTCATCGAGAATGAGTTCATCGAAAACGAGTTCATCGAAAACGAGTTCATCGAAAACCAATTCATCGAAAATCAATTTATCGAAAGCAAATTCATCGAAAACGAGTTCATCGAAAACCAATTCATCGAAAATCAATTCATCGAAAGCAAATTCATCGAAAACGAGTTCATCGAAAACAAATTCATCGAAAATCAATTCATCGAAAGTAAATTCATCGAAAACGAGTTCATCGAAAACCAATTCATCGAAAATCAATTCATCGAAAGCAAATTCATCGAAAACGAGTTCATCGAAAACCAATTCATCGAAAATCAATTCATCGAAAGTAAATTCATCGAAAACGAGTTCATCGAAAACCAATTCATCGAAAATCAATTCATCGAAAGCAAATTCATCGAGAATGAGTTCATCGAGAATGAGTTCATCAAAAACGAATTCATCGAAAATCAATTCATCGAAAGCAAATTCATCGAAAATCAATTCATCGAAAGCAAATTCATCGAGAATGAGTTCATCGAAAACGAGTTCATCGAAAACGAGTTCATCGAAAACGAATTCATCGAAAATCAATTCATCGAAAGCAAATTCATCGAGAATGAGTTCATCGAGAAAGAGTTCATCGAGAATGAGTTCATCGAAAACGAATTCATCGAAAATCAATTCATCGAAAGCAAATTCATCGAGAATGAGTTCATCGAGAATGAGTTCATCGAGAATGAGTTCATCGAAAACGAATTCATCGAAAATCAATTCATCGAAAGCAAATTCATCGAAAATCAATTCATCGAAAGCAAATTCATAGAGAATGAGTTCATCGAGAACGAGTTCATCGAAAACGAGTTCATCGAAAACGAATTCATCGAAAATCAATTCATCGAAAGCAAATTCATCGAAAACGAGTTCATCGAAAACCAATTCATCGAAAGCAAATTCATCGAAAATGAGTTCATCGAGAATGAGTTCATCGAAAACGAGTTCATCGAAAACGAGTTCATCGAAAACGAATTCATCGAGAATCAATTCATCGAAAGCAAATTCATCGAAAACGAGTTCATCGAAAACCAATTCATCGAAAATCAATTCATCGAAAGCAAATTCATCGAAAACGAGTTCATCGAAAACCAATTCATCGAAAATCAATTCATCGTAAGCAAATTCATCGAAAATGAGTTCATCGAGAATGAGTTCATCAAAAACGAGTTCATCGAAAACGAGTTCATCGAAAACGAATTCATCTAAAATCAATTCATCGAAAGCAAATTCATCGAAAACGAGTTCATCGAAAACCAATTCATCGAACCAGTTCATCGAAAACGAATTCATCGAAAATCAATTCATCGAAAGCAAATTCATCAAAAATCAATTCATCGAAAGCAAATTCATCGAGAATGAGTTCATCGAGAATGAGTTCATCGAGAATGAGTTCATCGAGAATGAGTTCATCGAGAATGAGTTCATCGAGAATGAGTTCATCGAGAATGAGTTCATCGAGAATGAGTTCATCGAGAATGAGTTCATCGAGAATGAGTTCATCGAGAATGAGTTCATGGAAAACGAGTTCATCGAAAACGAGTTCATCGAAAACGAATTCATCGAAAATCAATTCATCGAAAGCAAATTCATCGAAAACGAGTTCATCGAAAACCAATTCATCGAAAATCAATTCATCGAAAGCAAATTCATCAAAAATGAGTTCATCGAGAATGAGTTCATCGAAAACGAGTTCATCGAAAACGAGTTCATCGAAAACGAATTCATCAAAAATCAATTCATCGAAAGCAAATTCATCGAAAACGAGTTCATCGAAAACCAATTCATCGAAAATCAATTCATCGAAAGCAAATTCATCGAAAATGAGTTCATCGAGAATGAGTTCATCGAAAACGAGTTCATCGAAAACGAGTTCATCGAAAATCAATTCATCGAAAGCAAATTCATCAAAAATCAATTCATCGAAAGCAAATTCATCGAGAATGAGTTCATCGAGAATGAGTTCATCGAGAATGAGTTCATCGAGAATGAGTTCATCGAAAACGAGTTCATCGAAAACGAGTTCATCGAAAACGAATTCATCGAAAATCAATTCATCGAAAGCAAATTCATCGAAAACGAGTTCATCGAAAACCAATTCATCGAAAATCAATTCATCGAAAGCAAATTCATCGAAAATGAGTTCATCGAGAATGAGTTCATCGAAAACGAGTTCATCGAAAACGAGTTCATCGAAAACCAATTCATCGAAAATCAATTTATCGAAAGCAAATTCATCGAAAACAAGTTCATCGAAAACGAATTCATCGAAAATCAATTCATCGAAAGCAAATTCATCGAAAACGAGTTCATCGAAAACCAATTCATCGAAAGCAAATTCATCGAAAATGAGTTCATCGAGAATGAGTTCATCGAAAACGAGTTCATCGAAAACGAGTTCATCGAAAACGAATTCATCGAGAATCAATTCATCGAAAGCAAATTCATCGAAAACGAGTTCATCGAAAACCAATTCATCGAAAATCAATTCATCGAAAGCAAATTCATCGAAAACGAGTTCATCGAAAACCAATTCATCGAAAATCAATTCATCGTAAGCAAATTCATCGAAAATGAGTTCATCGAGAATGAGTTCATCAAAAACGAGTTCATCGAAAACGAGTTCATCGAAAACGAATTCATCTAAAATCAATTCATCGAAAGCAAATTCATCGAAAACGAGTTCATCGAAAACCAATTCATCGAACCAGTTCATCGAAAACGAATTCATCGAAAATCAATTCATCGAAAGCAAATTCATCAAAAATCAATTCATCGAAAGCAAATTCATCGAGAATGAGTTCATCGAGAATGAGTTCATCGAGAATGAGTTCATCGAGAATGAGTTCATCGAGAATGAGTTCATCGAGAATGAGTTCATCGAGAATGAGTTCATCGAGAATGAGTTCATCGAGAATGAGTTCATCGAGAATGAGTTCATGGAAAACGAGTTCATCGAAAACGAGTTCATCGAAAACGAATTCATCGAAAATCAATTCATCGAAAGCAAATTCATCGAAAACGAGTTCATCGAAAACCAATTCATCGAAAATCAATTCATCGAAAGCAAATTCATCAAAAATGAGTTCATCGAGAATGAGTTCATCGAAAACGAGTTCATCGAAAACGAGTTCATCGAAAACGAATTCATCAAAAATCAATTCATCGAAAGCAAATTCATCGAAAACGAGTTCATCGAAAACCAATTCATCGAAAATCAATTCATCGAAAGCAAATTCATCGAAAATGAGTTCATCGAGAATGAGTTCATCGAAAACGAGTTCATCGAAAACGAGTTCATCGAAAATCAATTCATCGAAAGCAAATTCATCAAAAATCAATTCATCGAAAGCAAATTCATCGAGAATGAGTTCATCGAGAATGAGTTCATCGAGAATGAGTTCATCGAGAATGAGTTCATCGAAAACGAGTTCATCGAAAACGAGTTCATCGAAAACGAATTCATCGAAAATCAATTCATCGAAAGCAAATTCATCGAAAACGAGTTCATCGAAAACCAATTCATCGAAAATCAATTCATCGAAAGCAAATTCATCGAAAATGAGTTCATCGAGAATGAGTTCATCGAAAACGAGTTCATCGAAAACGAGTTCATCGAAAACCAATTCATCGAAAATCAATTTATCGAAAGCAAATTCATCGAAAACGAGTTCATCGAAAACCAATTCATCGAAAATCAATTCATCGAAAGCAAATTCATCGAAAACGAGTTCATCGAAAACAAATTCATCGAAAATCAATTCATCGAAAGTAAATTCATCGAAAACGAGTTCATCGAAAACCAATTCATCGAAAATCAATTCATCGAAAGCAAATTCATCGAAAACGAGTTCATCGAAAACCAATTCATCGAAAATCAATTCATCGAAAGTAAATTCATCGAAAACGAGTTCATCGAAAACCAATTCATCGAAAATCAATTCATCGAAAGCAAATTCATCGAGAATGAGTTCATCGAGAATGAGTTCATCAAAAACGAATTCATCGAAAATCAATTCATCGAAAGCAAATTCATCGAAAATCAATTCATCGAAAGCAAATTCATCGAGAATGAGTTCATCGAAAACGAGTTCATCGAAAACGAGTTCATCGAAAACGAATTCATCGAAAATCAATTCATCGAAAGCAAATTCATCGAGAATGAGTTCATCGAGAAAGAGTTCATCGAGAATGAGTTCATCGAAAACGAATTCATCTAAAATCAATTCATCGAAAGCAAATTCATCGAGAATGAGTTCATCGAGAATGAGTTCATCGAGAATGAGTTCATCGAAAACGAATTCATCGAAAATCAATTCATCGAAAGCAAATTCATCGAAAATCAATTCATCGAAAGCAAATTCATAGAGAATGAGTTCATCGAGAACGAGTTCATCGAAAACGAGTTCATCGAAAACGAATTCATCGAAAATCAATTCATCGAAAGCAAATTCATCGATAACGAGTTCATCGAAAACCAATTCATCGAAAGCAAATTCATCGAAAATGAGTTCATCGAGAATGAGTTCATCGAAAACGAGTTCATCGAAAACGAGTTCATCGAAAACGAATTCATCGAAAGCAAATTCATCGAAAACGAGTTCATCGAAAACCAATTCATCGAAAATCAATTCATCGAAAGCAAATTCATCGAAAACGAGTTCATCGAAAACCAATTCATCGAAAATCAATTCATCGTAAGCAAATTCATCGAAAATGAGTTCATCGAGAATGAGTTCATCAAAAACGAGTTCATCGAAAACGAGTTCATCGAAAACGAATTCATCTAAAATCAATTCATCGAAAGCAAATTCATCGAAAACGAGTTCATCGAAAACCAATTCATCGAACCAGTTCATCGAAAACCAATTCATCGAAAATCAATTCATCGATAGCAAATTCATCGAGAATGAGTTCATCGAAAACCAATTCATCGAAAATCAATTCATCGAAAGCAAATTCATCGAAAATGAGTTCATCGAGAATGAGTTCATCGAAAACGAGTTCATCGAAAACGAATTCATCGAAAATCAATTCATCGAAAGCAAATTCATCGAAAACGAGTTCATCGAAAACCAATTCATCGAAAATCAATTCATCGAAAGCAAATTCATCGAGAATGAGTTCATCGAGAATGAGTTCATCAAAAACGAATTCATCGAAAATCAATTCATCGAAAGCAAATTCATCGAAAATCAATTCATCGAAAGCAAATTCATCGAAAATCAATTCATCGAAAGCAAATTCATCAAGAATGAGTTCATCGAGAATGAGTTCATCGAGAATGAGTTCATCGAAAACGAGTTCATCGAAAACGAATTCATCGAAAATCAATTCATCGAAAGCAAATTCATCGAAAACGAGTTCATCGAAAACCAATTCATCGAAAATCAATTCATCGAAAGCAAATTCATCGAGAATGAGTTCATCGAGAATGAGTTCATCAAAAACGAATTCATCGAAAATCAATTCATCGAAAGCAAATTCATCGAAAATCAATTCATCGAAAGCAAATTCATCGAGAATGAGTTCATCGAGAATGAGTTCATCGAGAATGAGTTCATTGAAAACGAATTCATCGAAAATCAATTCATCGAAAGCAAATTCATCGAAAATCAATTCATTGAAAGCAAATTCATCGAGAATGAGTTCATCGAGAATGAGTTCATCGAAAACGAGTTCATCGAAAACGAATTCATCGAAAATCAATTCATCGAAAGCAAATTCATCGAAAACGAGTTCATCGAAAACCAATTCATCGAAAATCAATTCATCGAAAGCAAATTCATCGAAAATGAGTTCATCGAGAATGAGTTCATCGAAAACGAGTTCATCGAAAACGAGTTCATCGAAAACGAATTCATCGAAAATCAATTCATCGAAAGCAAATTCATCGAAAACGAGTTCATCGAAAACCAATTCATCGAAAATCAATTCATCGAAAGCAAATTCATAGAGAATGAGTTCATCGAGAATGAGTTCATCAAAAACGAATACATCGAAAATCAATTCATCGAAAGCAAATTCATCATAAATCAATTCATCGAAAGCAAATTCATCGAGAATGAGTTCATCGAAAACGAGTTCATCGAAAACGAATTCACCGAAAATCAATTCATCGAAAGCAAATTCATCGAAAACGAGTTTATCGAAAACCAATTCATCGAAAATCAATTCATCGAAAGCAAATTCATCGAAAACGAGTTCATCGAAAACCAATTCATCGAAAATCAATTCATCGAAAGCAAATTCATCGAAAACGAGTTCATCGAAAACCAATTCATCTAAAATCAATTTATCGAAAGCAAATTCTTCGAAAACGAGTTCATCGAAAACCAATTCATCGAAAATCAATTCATCGAAAGCAAATTCATCGAAAACGAGTTCATCGAAAACCAAATCATCGAAAGCAAATTCTTCGAAAACGAGTTCATTGAAAACAATTCATCAAAAATCAATTCATCGAAAGCAAATTCATCGAAAACGAGTTCATCGAAAACCAATTCATCGAAAATCAATTCATCGAAAGCAAATTCATCGAAAATGAGTTCATCGAAAACCAATTCATCGAAAATCAATTCATCGAAAGCAAATTCATCGAAAACGAGTTCATCGAAAACCAATTCATCGAAAATCAATTCATCGTAAGCAAATTCATCGATAACGAGTTCATCGAAAACCAATTCATCGAAAATCAAATCATCGAAAGCAAATTCATCGAAAACGAGTTCATCGAAAACCAATTCATCGAAAATCAATTCATCGAAAGCAAATTCATCAAAAAAGAGTTCATCGAAAACCAATTCATCGAAAATCAATTCATCGAAAGCAAATTCATCGAAAACGAGTTCATCGAAAACCAATTCATCGAAAATCAATTCATCGTAAGCAAATTCATCGAAAACGAGTTCATCGAAAACCAATTCATCGAAAATCAAATCATCGAAAGCAAATTCATCGAAAACGAGTTCATCGAAAACCAATTCATCGAAAATCAATTCATCGAAAGCAAATTCATCGAAAACCAATTCATCGAAAATCAATTCATCGAAAGCAAATTCATCGAAAACGGGTTCATCGAAAACCAATTCATCGAAAATCAATTCATCGAAAACCAATTCATTGAATGATCAATTCATCGAATCGCCAATTCATCAAAAAAATATATTTTGTTGATATTTGAGAGAAATGCCAAGCGGACCGAGAAGTTAAAAAAGCATTGGTCAACCTAAACTAAACCTAACCCTACCTAACCTGTTTAACCAATTTTTAAATATTTTTTTATCATCATCACTCTTAATGACCTTTCTGAGTTGTTTACGAGTTGGTTTCATTATGAGTTGTCTGGTCACCGTTCCTTAGATATCCCTTTTTTGCAGTATCAGACAATCGGAAATCGAAGAGATAACCTATAAATTTTACATTGTCACTAAGAAACTGGCAGTCGCTAAACATATTTAACTCAGTTAAACAGACCTTTTTGGGTATTTAATTTTGACAGCTCTAATATCTACAAAAAAAATGTTTTTCGATGAATTGGCGATTGAATTGATTTTCGATGAACTCGTCGGTTACCAATATTTACACATGTCTATATTTTTCATATTAAAAATGCTATAAAATAAAACCAGGAGGCATAAGGGTCCGGTACATTAGTATGACAATTTTTTAGTAATAACCATAAATTTTGTTTATTTCACTACTAGTTTTCTGGATTATAATTGATTTGGTGGTGTTTATGAGTAATCTGAGTATTGTAACAGATAGGGGAGGGGGTACACTTTTACATAAACTGCACACTCAACTCAAATTTCGATATTTCAGAGATGTCTGACTTAATAAACTGGACAATCGATTGTCCGGTTTACGTGTAAGTGTAAAAAGTACCTTTCTGCCCCTTCTCCTGTCTTTGTCTCTCTTCCTGGTGGTGGGCATGCCCAGGCTGGCATAACCGCTACTGATTCCACTGCCCAGGGAGCCTCTGCAATAAGGAAACAATACATCATATTATTGTCACATCCAATGCCCAGTCCAATTCACTGCTAGCTCAGTCCTCCATCATTGCAAAAGCAACAATTCCCCACCATAATGGCTGAAGTTGGAATTCAAATATTCAAGCCTGGACTTCTGCTAGAGAAGGGACCCCGCCAGCTTTCTTTGAAAAATATTTTAATACATTTATTAGAGCCCCCAATTCGGAAGTGTCCCCAGCCAGTTTCTAAAACTGGACACTTTGAAGACTCAAGAAAGAAACATTTCAATAAATTTTCCCTAAAGGCAGAAGGGAATCCGAAAAAAATATTTACAATTTTTTATGTAATCAGAAAATGTTGCTTGTGCAATGATGGAGGACTTAGCTAGCAGTGGATTGAATTCGCAACGAGTGGGTGGGAATCCAAAGCATATTTCCACTCGGCTACTAGCCAGATAAGCTGTTGTGTTTTAAAAGACCTACAAAGGCCTATAAGTCCGGGCCTATATTGTAGGTAAATCGTATCCCAGGAATGTTAGTTTTTCTGTTAAAAAAAGAAATAAAAGTTGCAATCCGTCATCAACAGATTGACTGTTTTTGAAGTCAAGAGATATTTTCAGTTGTCTAAGCTCCAGACCAAAGGTGGCTTCCTAACTCAACAACAGGGTGAACTTGTGATTTGCACACAGTAGGTTATTGCTACATAGACAAGTTTGGCATTAAATTAACAACACTTCAGAACAGACAAATAAAAATGCTTTTCACAGTGGTAAAAAATAATTAAAAGGGATGATTAAAAACTAGCCTGTAAACCTAAACTAATTTTTTCACATCCATTTTCATGACTTTTCAAAAGACTTCTGATTCGTCAACGTTTTGATTTGTCCGGTTACCAAGTTTCACATACCTATGAACTTGCTTGTTGAATTGTGATGTAAAAGCTTTGAGGGAGTTGGCTTGAGTCCTTCCCATCGAAATACCAGACCTGAAAATAATACAAAATTTAATATGAAAAATAAAAATAAAATGCTGAAAAATAATATGAAAAGGTTAAAATGATGACATGATGGCAATGACATTGAAAGCTGAAAATGCTGATATTAGAGAAACAAAGAAAATGTTGTGCACATTTCATGATGTTAGAGATACTGTTGGAGTTTTTTTTTTTTTTTTAGAAATTTAATTAAAATTAAATTTCTAAAAATTAAAATGGAGTTCTACGAATTAAACACTGTTGGAGTTTTGTTGGTTAATTTGTGAAGCTGAAAAAAATTATAAAATATTTGCCTAGGATGCATTCAAAAACAAATTGTCAACCATAATTTATTTTTTGTTAATGAATTAAAGAGATGATCAGAAATTTAACTTTCGAAAGAATACCTTTTCTAAATTAACAGCCTTACTAAAAAAAAAACACAGCACGCCCGATTACCCGTGTTGCTGCAGCAACATGAATAAAACAAAAATACACTAAAACACGATAACATTACCAATAAGATTTGGTCTTAAAACGTACTGTAAATCCGGCAACCACGCATATTTAAGTACTAAATTGTTTGTTTTTCTTCATAACCGCTAGGTTGCGCGGCGGCGCGGCGCCTGCGCATTCGTGTTCGCGGTCGAAAAAGACGCTGGAAGCGCGAAATGATTTCTGTGTGTCCAATATTACTTATGTGATGGTTAATTTCTATTAATATGAATAATTTACTCTTATATTTATATCATTGATATATTTACCGTGTGTTGTGTGGTTTTTCATAAGTTTTAGTCAAGTTATAAAACAATAATTGTACTTTGAAAATTGAAGTGTCAAAAACTTTTTTTTATGATACATGAGAATTCAAATTTACATTTAAAGGTTTTATTTTATGATAATTTTATGACAGTGGTGTTTTTTTTTAAATAATATTATCTAATACATGTGTGGGTAAATGCATCAAAGTAATTAACGTCTTTAGAGATGCAAGAAATCTGATTTAAAAGACGGTATAATTTATAGGTTAGTTTTTTAGCAATAAAAAAAACTTTGAAATTTTTTATTATTTTTTTATTGTATGCCCGAGGAAAAAGTGAGGTGATAGTTTCCTTCCAAATTTATTACATAAAAGGACTGTGTTTTTGAAATTTTGTTTTTTTCTTAATTTCTCTACGTTTTAGTCAAAAAAACTTTGGTAAGAAATTTTTTTACATTTATTTCCGAGTTTGAATCTTAAAATATGTCAGTTTTTGAAAACTAAACTGTATTTCAAATATACAAATCTAAAAGGTAATTTTATCTAGTTTTCATAAATGGTATTTGTTTTTACGACACCTTCAAAAATAAGAAATATATAGAACATTCAAAATACTACGGAAAAAATACAAATATCGTTCGGACATTAAAGGTTAAAACAGAGATAAACTACCCTCTCAGGCCGTGGAAACCACGTGTATTTCTTTCAATGAACAAATTTTTAATTAGTAATGTTTTCACATCCGCGGCCGTTTGTCAATTGAATAAAATTTTCACTAGGTTTTTTAGTAAGGCTGCTAGTAATTAATGCTTTCTCGAAAACACAATAAGTTAATAACAACTTTTTGACGCAATTTTTTTAATTAAAAGTTATTTAGTTTCAAAGTTGAAAATTAACAAAGTCACCCCATTTTATGGGAATGTTTAAAAAAAAAAAAAGAAATGTCGACTGATGTTTTAGATTTTTAATTTTTGGTAGGTAACTAACTATGACGACATTTTCTTGACCAGGTATTATTTTCTTACTAAACAACCAAAACGTCAATATCCCAAAATGATGGACCGGCACACAAGCCTGACATGACATAAACTAGAAGAATTTTTACAGCTTGAAGTGCAAGATTAGCCCGATGTTAACCAACCTCCGATAGGAGAGGGAACTAGAAGAAGAAGTTATTTATGCCGTACAAGAATCCCAACGGTGGTATTAAAGCAATCACAATTTGAAAAATCACAGAACTCCATCCATCCAAACCTCTTCCATCTTTTGTCCATTAAATTTAAACAAAAGACACATTTCTTCGAATTCTTCATACAGTCAGTTCCAGTTTTGAAAATGAGACTTAAATTTAAAGCAAATATGAGATTATTAAAGCAGATTTCACACAGGACTCTGATGTACGGACAAGTGAAATGAGCATGTTTGATTGTAAAATAATGAATGCATAACTCACTCCACGCTGTGGTTGGTTTGATTGGATATCTCGGACCAGCGGTTGTCAGGAGAGCTCTCGGCGAAGCTCATCCCTCGAGTGCTAAGCATGCTCATCTGTCGGCGCATCGTCACCATGGAGATCTCCTTCTCCAGGTCGCAGTTCTATAGAAAACATACAACATCACTTGATATGGGTTCTCCGCTGATTGCAATCCTTCACCACTCCCATTGGAGGACTTCCACTTCATTCTTTCACTTCAGTCCTCCATTTTTTTTTTTTTACAAAAGCTACACAAGGCATAGGCCCTGAGGAAAAGAATTTTCCTCAGGGCCTATGTCATCTTTGGGGATGCAGTGTGGATGGTTTTTTGGGAAAAAAAGGAGAGGAAGTTCTGGGAAGGAAAAAGGTATGAGGGGTGGGTAGGAATCTGGGGAGCAATACGTCTAGGAATGGCGGACATACAAATCCATCCCTCCCACTGCGGTGCAAGGCGATGGGTCAAAAGAGGCCAGATGGAGAGGTCAAAGGGTTTCCCCAAACCGGCCTACCATGCAAGGCTTCGTACTCACCCCTCATACTTTTTTCCTCTTCAGAACTTGCTCTCCTTCATTTCCTCAAAAAGACCCTCCACACAGCATCCCCAAAGATGACGTAGGCCCTGAGGGAAACTACTCTCCAAACGCAGGTTTTGGCGTTAAATGAGCTGCACGTAATGTACATACCAGACTCACCCTCCAGGAATTCATGAATATTGTAGGCATTATATCATTCAATGCCGGGTTTAGCTAATGCAAAAGATACAAACCCACCCCCATATCTTATTTTCATTTTGGTTCTTTTGTTAAGTTTTTGGTAGTTACTTAGATTAAATAAGGACTTAAAGATTATTTAGAACAAAAAAAATCTGAGATGAAAAAATGGGGCTACTCAAAATATAAAACATTTTCCAGTTCCGGTAAGACTAGAGGAGTTTCGGATGTTATCTTTGTCAGAGTTTACTTTCTAGAGTTTCTGATGTTATCTTTGTCAATGATTATAAAAAATGTTTTTACCTTCTTGCCGTACTTTTCGTGAACATGAATCTTCATCTTGTCAAAGCACTCCTGGATTCTCTGATGAAGAGGAGCCAATGATGCAGGCAGTCTGACGCGGTGAACATCAATACCTAAACACAAAGACGTAATAAAGCAAAAGCAATTAACTACAGTGAAACTGGCTTAACAAGTTCCCACAACCTGACAACTGTGTTGGGACACGGGTGTCATGTACAAAGGAACTGTATGAAAGATTAGGTCAGAATCGCTTGTGCTAAATATCAGTTGAGAAATTACTTATTTTTTGATGTATGCAGCTTCTCTAACGGCTTTGAAATAAATTATTTATGATTTTTCTGCTCATCATTTTTTCTCAAGGTCACCGAAGTCCCACAGTCGATAGGGAGAAGTTTTATGCTTAACTCTCATGGACATATGAATATATCTGGACCTGCCCTAAGTGATAAAAGCGTATTATTTCCCCCTCCCCATACCGGTTCCATGGCGCCGGCTGGGCTTAAGAGAGCCTCGCTTGAATCTAAAAAATGTGACATCATCATTCTTGTCCTGACCAGCGCCGAGCTCACATCGTAAATTTTACGAAATAACATGACAAAAATGAGAGCTTGTGCTATACATGCTATACCCTAAAATATGTGGACATAGCGAATGTGGGCGGTACTACAGTGAGCTCGTCGCTGGTTACAGGAGTAAGTAAATTATGACACATTTGTAAAAGTGTCTTAACTAAATACGGCAACAAAATATTCCTCTGTGAAAATTGGCGAACTTTACTTTGCCGCATTTGGATTTCGCAAACATGTTAATAACGTGGCGAGCAATTCGCGCTCTCATGTAAAAAGGTATATTCATTCAAAAGCAGATTTTGCTTTTAAGAACTAAATGGTGATATTATAATGCGAGATGCCTATATACTGTCAGATTGATTTTTTAACGAATCACAGTCATCTTTCCCCTTTTCGCCTCCCAAAGTTTGGTTTTACCCCTCATCTGTATCTTCTCGTCTATTAAATTTGGATGTCTATGTTAACACTAGAGGGCTCGCATGGGTGACATATGTCACCCAGGGTGTAATATTGTTTAATAACTAATGAACGAAACGCGCTTCAGTGCTGCCCTCTCAGGTATTCCTCAAGTACGAGTCATCCCACGCGTCAGTAGTGCGGACTGCGCCATCACTCTAGGTGCATGGACTTGTGCGCAACGCGTTTATAAAGTCCGTGGGTGACGCATGTCCCCCGCGCGAGCAATCGAGGAACTTTTAGAAAACGGATCACCAAATCATAGTGTGCCCTAACTGTGATGAAGTTGCTTCTGAATTGCAATAACCCATTTGTAAACTTTACAATAAGATGATTCACTTACCAAATTAAGGTTTTGAAAAAAAATTAGAGACTGATTAATCACAATGAGTAAAAATATGGAATTTTTTGCAGAAGTTTAATTTTGTTGATATTTCAATTCAACTTAAGCGATTGTTAAGTTTTGTTAAAGTATTAGTAAGAAATAAAGTTGATAGGTCATAATAAAACTTATTTGCTTTCATAAAATTAGAGTGGTAAGAATAAATCCCATATTTGATGGGGGGCACATGTCCCCCGCGCAAGCTTTCTAGTAAAATTTTGGACGCGAGCCCTCTAGTGTTAAACTCTTGAACATCAGAGCAGAAAATCCTCAAAACACCCCCCCACTGTCGGCTGAGAATTGACAGAAATGTGTGAAAATTATCCTGACAAGGAAGTTCTGCTGTGTTTTTTTTTTTACATTAGCTCCACACAGGAGGCTCTGAGGAAAATAATTCCCCTATGCCTACGTCATCTTTGGGGATGCTGTGTGGAGGGTTATTTAGGAAAGGAAGGAGATGAAGTTCTGGGAAGGAAGAGGGTATGAAGGGTGGGTAGGAATCTGGGAATGATGGGTCAGTGTGTCCACGCGTAATGGACTTATGAATCCATCCCTCCAACTGTGGTGCAAGGCGATGATCTGAGGGTCAGTGTGTCCAGGAGCGATGGAAGTGTGAATCCATCCCTACCACTGTGGTGCAAGGCGATGTTCCGAGAGTACGGCTGGAGAAGTCAAAAGGCCGCCCTCACCCAGTCTCTCTCAATCCGGCCCGCCACGCAGCAGGTGGGCAGTCGTATCCGCCGCCAAAACATGGACAAACCGCGCCCCATGAATGTTTATAATAGAAGCCATTTGAACTCACCAAACTCCAGCAAGGGTATTTGCGAGGCGATGAGGTCTTTGAGCGTGTTGATCAGGCCCCGGTGCTCCGGGTGGGCTCGCAGGTACTCCTCCGTGAAGAATACTTTCTCGTAGTTGGCTATGCCTCCCATCACAGCTGCATCTACCACACCTAGAATTACATGTACACCAAAAGTTAGGTTAAGTTATAACAGGACATATGGGAAAAACAGACAATATCTTTAATTTGTATCAGTATACAGAGTTATTTTAGAAAAACTAAAATTTGAAAATTATTAAGTGATGAAATTTGTATAAAAATTAATTAATTTTTAAGAACTTTTGAATATTACGGTGAAACCACTTGAAAAATTCCCCAAAGCTTCCTTTACATACGTAAATTTTTTCCACAAGTCACTTACTTAAGTGACTATGGCCAAACCAATGTAAAAGACACCAAAAGTCGCTTACTGTAATTTATAGCAAGTTACAGAAGTTGTTCTTATATAAGTTTTTTGACAAGTCTAATTGCGTCCGCACAAACTTCCAGTCTTCTCACAGCTTCTCAAATCAGTTTGATAAGTTGAGACGCAACCATAAGAAATGGTACCAAAATGCGCCGATGCGAGATGTCAAAAATAAAGACCATTGTTTTTGAGGGATTTTTTCCTATAAAAACTAGTATTTTATTATTTTGACTAAAATCTGATTAGGTTTAGTGGATATGTAATTACCTACCTTACTCCTAAAAAAATATAAATATAACACCAGATAAAACTCATACAAGCACTACCACAAAAATGAATGTAATCGGAAAGAAACTTTTCTTCTTCCAAAACTGAAGAGATGTCATTTATTTTTCAGGTGGAAAAAAAGCTTTCTGAAAATGAGCATCTTCTATTTAATTATTGGTCCAATCCTTTCTAATCTCAATGGTTCTGTTTATAACATTACGTATTGGCAATCGAATTCGGTTGCAGTCATTTTTTTTATGTGAATCATAAATAATCATACGAGTCATAATTAGATATTACACATGATTACACTTTCAAAAGTAATTTGTATAAAATAAAATATAAAAACCATTAAGTTTCCTGGTGAGAGGGTCGAGGGGCAGGGTGTGATCGGCCCGGTGCTCTATGACGAGGGAGCGCAGCACCGAGTTGGTGGTCTTCATGGTCTCCACGGCCACCTGCAGCGGGGACATCTCGTGGGTTACACTCTTGATCACAGGGCACCATCGCAGGATTCCTGAAAGTTTAACTCATTTTAAAAACACAGTGAAACTCTTACAAGAGCTTTCCAGGGAACGAAAAAAATCATTACATAGGTTCTAAATATGACACTTTTTCAGTTTGGTTATCAAGGAACCGAAAACCAATCATTATTACACTTATGTGGGAACCTTGTGAGCGGTTTCGTTACAATAATTTCCAAGGCTCCATTAACTTTAATTCCCGAAGATGGCAATCGAGTATCCAGGATAACTATGCACTTCTTCATAGTAAAATAAGGACTAGTACTAGAAGTTAAAAACTCGCTCTGCATATTTTTTTGGTAGGCCCTGCAGGCGGCTTTTGGTTCAGCTTCGCCCAGTTTGAGTGTTAATATAAATTCAACAGGAACTGGTTCCAAAAATAGGCGGTTCCGCGGATTCACTATGATCCAGTGACAGCTAGTCACCGGGACAAAGTAACCGCAACAGGCAATGACATCATATGTAATATACAGCCGCTTCGTACTATTGTTCACAACTGCCAGTTACAATAATAATCATATTACTGTCAATCTCTCCATATCCGGAGGAATACTCAAAATTATAAATCCGTAGTACTTATACCTGCCAGCGGCATGTATAAGTATTCGATCTGTTAACGTAAATGGCGCCATCCTTTGGCATTATTGGCTACTTGAATTCAGTTCAATTACAAAGGTAGCTTTTTAACAAACTTCAAGTACGAAGATGGTTTTGCATACGGCGCGGCATCATAGTTGCATTCTTAGCTGAATTCTTAAATTTCAACCGTACAGTCTCTGACCTATTAATACTGTTCGATAACAATTTTTGGAAGAGTGGTAAGCTCTGAACCTAAATCACTTGCAACAGCGTAAAAATAATTGGACTGCTCCGTAATGCCTACTGAATTTTGATAGGTTTGTTATGTTCCCACCAATAGCAGGGCCAGGAGTCCGACAAGCAAAGTCGGATCAACTCATTGGGTACATACAATCAGCTGCTGATAGCCGCCCGCCTCTGTATGAAAGTTTTATCGTTCCCATTGTGACTTTGACTTATCGTTATTATGGTTACAAGCTACTTGAATCACCAATTAAATATACCGCCGTTAAATATATTAAGAATAAATCAACACAAAAAACTATCATAAGTGCCTGTAGTTCATTCATTAAAATATTCAAGTGCCGACCGAGGGTTCCCTACCAACGAAAAGCAAGATAACTTACCGTGAGTACCTTGGTACTGCTAGCATAGAGTGGACATTGAGTTCCCACTCTAACCTTTGTGAGGTGGTGCCACCAGCACACCTACCTTTCAAGTACACATCTTTCTTTACACCTCGTTACAGAGTGGAAGATACTCTCAGTCTCTATGAACTGTTCGCCCCCTGTTGTTTAGCCACCAGGTCCTTCTGTACTTCTCCTTCAGCCTTACAAAATTCGCCAAATTGATCGTAGTTCCAATGGTTTCAATCAGTTTAAACTAGTGTGAAATCACTTAAAAAAAACTGATATAATAAGATAATAACAACCTGGTAACTTTTCCCTTATTTCCAATTCAGTTCTCTCGAGCCACAATGTTGCAAATTCATTTTGATTTCCTTTCTCTTCTGGTGCCATCGACTCATCTAAAAAATATTAAAAGAATAAATTATTTAGAACTGAAACATAAAAAAATATACAAATAAAGTTTATATGAAATACAGATTACGCAAATTTGTAAACTTACCATTTCTATGGAAAGGTCTTGAATATCTGAATTTGTTGACATTATTGTGCTGGTGGAATTTCATAATCCTGTCACTGATTGGCTTCCCGGACATCCTGTTATGGTCGGACATTACAGGCTCTACTGCGTTTATTTGGACATCTGTATATTTAATGTCAATGGTACGGGGTCAAGGAAATACTAAGGCAAGTATCGATCTTTGACTGAATTGACGAATGTTCAGGTAACCATCCAGGCATTGTGGGTTCAATTCACCCGCAAGGTAAAATCTTCATAATTGCACAAGTAAAATCTTACACTTTAAATGATTGAGTTTTTCAAATATTGTCAGGTTATTTATAACCCTTAAAAAAAGGAATATTATTAGCAGAAGGTGTGAAGACACTTTCTAGATGTGGTTAGGATTTTTCAACACAGGATGAAGATTATTTGAGTGCTGTGTCCAAAATTTCAGTCAATTCAGTGCCATAGATTTTTTGATTGATTCGTGTACAGACCATGGTTTTTAGTAAGAATCCCTTTAAAAAGAATTTTGGATCAAAATGTGTGAATTGGATCAATGATCACTAAGATTGACAAGTTAAAGCAATCATAAGGGTTTTTTTTTAATATTGCGTCAATAGTTGTACTAGCTCTTTGAACGCCAAGAATTCAGTATAACAAAAAAAAAAACAGAATGTGCAATTCTCACGCGGTAGACGTGAAACCTTCAGAAAAGTAAAGAAGACAAGAATGGGGAGACTACAAAGCACCACACAAAGATGAGAACGATTACACTATCTCATTCTCTCGCAGGCTGTATACAAATCCCATAGATGAATGTGTTTGTCTCTTTTTAGTGTCACTATTTTCGTTTCATCGGGTTTCAAATCACAACAGTGCAAAAGAAGTTTTCACTTCAATAATCATGGTCACCATCGTATATGGTTGGAAGACTCTTTTAATTTTGAATTAAAAGAAATTTTTCGAGGTTTAAATTTTCTTTGAGTATTTAAAAAAAAATAAACTCTTTAATTTTCATATTTATTAGACAATGTCAATATTTAATTCTTTTGCTTATTCATGGTGCTAGATTGTTATTCTATTTAATGATAATCACAGTACAAATACTACGAAAACATTTGTAGACGTAATAGTAGGCATTAAAAGTACCAAATATACCAAAAATACGGCTCATGTGAGGAGTCAGTGTGAATGAATGTAACAGAAGGGTGGACAAATGGAAATGTAACAAATAGTGTATACCAAAAGACAGAGTGATTGGCGGGTCCATCTACTCTGCCAAACCGTGCAGTAAAATGGTGGTTAGTCAGATATTAATATATGTAAAAGGATACATTGTTGATTGGAATTCTTGATGTCGTCTCCCGGGGGACTGAGGGTGGACATTAATTCTGCATTTGGTAGCCCGTTGAGGGTGCGGGCACTGAAGTCTTGTAGTCTCTCATAGTCTTTTCCCTTGTACACGAAAACCTGCACAAAACATACCCAAATTACCCTATTTTCATTCACCTCAAAAATTGCATTTCTTTGTTGCACTTGCAAAAATGGCTAAGTGCCAGTTCGTAGCAAAAATTCAGAATATTTTTACTCTATATTAAAATTCAAATAAATGGAATATTTTTTAATGTATCCGAAAACTAAAAACTGTTTTTAAAAGGTGAAAATGAAATGCGCTTTCAAATGTTATTATTAGAAATAACCATTTAATTTTTTAATATAAAAAATTTTTGAATGCAAACATAAAAAGTTTTAAAAAACCTTGTTTTTTCTAACCAAAAATACTGATAACGAAAAAAAGTAAAAGCACACACATATTTTATTAGGCAAATATATTATAAATGTTATCGTCAACTATTTGGGTCATTTCATGTAAATATAATTAAAAATTCCCAAAGTTTCATAAATTTTTTTCCAATTGCGGTCGGAAAATTTGGTTTCATAAGGATGTGCATTTAAATTATTTTGTGGTAAACTTTTTGTATTGAATATAAAGCATGGGGTTTTATCTTTCTAACAGCTTTCAGATAATATTTCTAACCATGATAGTAAGGGGCCGTTCAAGTATTACGTAACGCACTTGGGGGGGGGGGTCTTGTGAAACGTTACTGTGCGTTACGAGGGGGGGTTCGAACAACGCGTTACGTAACATGTTTTTCTTTATTTAGATAAAAAAAACTAGAGAATTAAAATCTTTCAAGCTGGCAACCCTTTTTGTTCTCAAAATCTCTTTATTTTATTTATTACCGCAAACGCGATTAAAACAAGAAAAAAGGTATTTAAGCAAATTTCCAGTACTTTGCGCAACTTAATTGTGACTTTCAGGTAAAAATTGTCACTTGAGCGTTACGTAACGTTTAGAGGGGGGGTACAGAAAAATGTTACGGCGCGTTACAGGGGAGGGAAGGGGGGTCAAAAATAAGATAGACACAACGATTTCTATAAGACCTATAAAAGTCGTTCCGAAAACCGAACCAATAGACTTTAATGGTTAAAAAAAATATATAGAGTTGTTATTTATCCCATACAGTAAACCTGTCAGATTTGGAAGTCAAGTATAACCTTGCATTTGAAACCTTCAAAAAAATTATTTTAAGATCGGTATTATTCAGTGTTGCCATCGTAATGACAAATTTTAGTTCTATTTTATTAGATTTTAGATTATTTTGATGATGAGTAACATTTAAGAATAGTTACCTTATTCTGCAAAAAAGGCGGGAACCCCTTGCCATAGTAGCCGACCCTGAAGTACTCGGGTTGCGGGCGTGGCTGCTTCACAATGGCAGCGTAGAAGCCAGACATCATCTGGTACAGCTCTGACAGGTGGCAGTAGTCAAACACTTCCTCCTCGTACTGAGTCACCAGCTCCTTGCAGACTCCCACCGCTAGCTCCCACATCTGAACAACACACAGTGTTCAATCAAATCAATATCCATGATGTAACAAAGGTCTACCATGTTCAAATACAAAAATAAATAAATTTATAAGTACATATGCACAAATTTCAAGTCAGCTGCGAAATATAATTAAGGATTGAAACAGAACTTAATATGAGAACTTAATATGAGATCTCTTTCCAACTTATTGTTAACCCTTTCCCTACCAAAAGGTATTCTGTGGTGTGAAAGTGTATGAAATGAAACAAAATGGTGTTTGCTGGAATTGGGTGATCACTAATAAGTGTAAGGAAAAACAATGGATGCTAGAAAGAAGGATAACCAATCACTTACCTCTGTGAAGGAGCACACAACGCAATCACAAATATAGCTTATATAATTATTATAAGCAATAATTATCAGCCTGAAACACTCATCTACATTGAAAAAATCTTCTGAGAAAAGATACATGCCGCCAACGGGACTTGAACCCGTGTCTTTCTAATTGCCGGTCAGGTGCTCTACCACTGAGCTATGTCGGCTTATCTAATACCCGCCAAATAATTCAATATATACCAGTGTTTCATTCAACAATTACTGCTTATTACATTTTTCCACCTGAAAAAAACCAACTTTATTTTTGTGAGAGAGGCATTGTTAGTGCTAAATCTCTCGCTAGGTGGTGTCGAGACAAATTATTTCTACATTTTTTGGTGAAATACTTTAACTTGTCAAATATTAGTTATATATAGTTTATATAGTTCCACCGCGATACCTCGATGCACGAGGGCGGGTCAATAAGTCCGTGACTTTTTGAATTTCCTGATTCTTAACTGAAATGGCAATACCACTCCTGTCAACAGGCATCTGTCAGTAGACTCTTGCCAAAATTTGAACAAGCTGCGTCACTTAGTTTGGAAGGGATAAAAAAATTGGAGAAACGTTGGACAAAGTGTACAGAGCTCAAAGGAGACCATGTTGAAAAAAAAAAGTATTTTTTTCCAAAAATCTGTGTTTCATTAAAAAAGTCACGGACTTATTGACCCGCCCTCATACCTACCTAATAATCACCACAACAACACAAAACGTACAAACCGATATATTATACTTTTGATATGGTTAAAAACCTTCTATTTAATTCAAAAACGAGATTAAGAACAGGAACAACACCAACAACATGCTTTCAAGGTTTTCCAATTCTTGTTGTTTTTCAGAAAACAAATGCACTAGAATTTGGTATTTTTCTCCTGTCACTGTTCCAAATTCAAAACACTTTTCCAGCAAGGTGATGTGGTTAGGGAAAGGTAGGTATGTACTGGGTAAATGACATCCCGGTAGGAACTATACATATTCTCATTTCAAAACCAAACAGTAGCATAGTCCAAATAAATGAAAATCATGAATGTAAAATCCATCTGATTTACTCTTCTATTTGTTTTTTTGCATTTTATATATTAATAGCTACGGAAATAAAGCTTCTTGCCCCGTGTAATCACTGAATTGGGCCTTCTTTTACAAATGATTTTACGGTGGCAACACTGATGTTTATTGATTTTTTGAGTGTCAAAGTTTGCTAATTTTTCGACAGTTATTTTTTGTGTTTCTGGTGATTTTCAAGAACAAAAATGAATATATTCTTTATATTAATTTTATACATTAAAATGTTTTGTATTTTGTGTCAAATATTAATCTTCAGGCTATGTTAAAATGTATAAGTGATTTCACATCTACGCGGCACATTTTATATCTCATCTGTAACTCGAAATACAATGATCTAATTTAATTATTACAATACCTTGCCCTTGTCCATGTAGTGTATAATATCATAGTATAGCGCCTCCTTGAGGTCTCGGTGCGTCTGGCAGTGCGAGTGTCCGTGGCGACTCCGCAACAGGGTGCTGAGAGGCGCGCTGGACCACTGCAGCAGTTTGGCGTGCAGACGCTGCGTTAGGCCAGCCTCCGTCCAGTTCTCACACTCAAGGTGTAATTCGCAAAGCTTGTTCACGTAGCGGATGTACATCTCGGGGCGCTTGATGTCCGAGTAGAAATCCTGGAGTAATGAAAAAAAAAAAAAAAAAACGATTTAACTAATCTGCAGAAAGAAGTAAAATTATTCAAACACTCACACAAGCAATTTTAGATGTGGTGACAGTTGGCAATTATTTCATATACATACAAATTCAAAAAAGTCTACATAGTTTCGTATGCATACCTCCATATGCCGCAATGAATTTTTATGCAGTGACGCAGCTGTTGTCAGTGGCGTAGCTAGCATGGGTGGCACGCGGGGCGGATAACGTGGTGTCAACCCCCCCCCCAAAAATTTAACTTTCTAATCCACTTACTTTGTTTTTTAACACTAACATAATAATAACTTTTGAGTTCACGTCAATCACAATGTAATATTTTGTGACAATATTCTTCGTTGTTTTTTTTCAACAGTCGGGTGTCACCCCTCATCAGGTGGCTTCTGGGGCGGGCCGCCCCCACCGCCTCCCCCTAGCTATGCCACTGGCTGTGCCAGTAACTAAAGTCGCTTGTGTGCACCTGGACTCAGATAGAAGAATTGTTTAAGACTTGACTTTTATTTTTTACATTGTTAATGGTATTATATTAGCCCTGATTTACTTAGCCTAATTGCCTTTCGCCATGAGAACTACTCTATCAAATAACTCCAATTCTATTTAATTGTAGCAATAATATCAGGGCCGAGTCATTTAGATACTACCTTATACCCAGAATCAAATACCGTAGAATAATAATAATAAAGCACCCAACTCCATATTACATATATTAGCAGTGCCAATGTTGGCAATACTAAACGCTGGCTGCTAGAGGCGCTAGTTTAAGCATGTTTACAATGCTTCCAGCCAATGGCGGCAAATAATTGAAATTATACCAACACATCAATGCATGATTCAACCATACTAATCTTATAAGTAAATATACAACAACCAATTTACCAAATTGATTACCATCTTATAATTCTCATTTCCCAACGAAGCTGATTTCAGAGTTACCTAGTTGTAATAATTACCCCACAATATATAATAATTAAACTAAGTGCCCCCCTGCCTCACACAGTTGCCCCGCATGATCAGTGTTCAGTTGTTTACCAGCAGTGTGGTGGTGGCTTGCATCCTGTAGTCCATGCTGGAGTGGTCGTGCAGCGCCCGGTACTGCAGCAGGGTGTCCAGCAGCTGTCCCACAACACGCACAAAGTGGCCCCCCGCGTCTCGGAGGGCTGCGTGGCCCGCACACAGTTCCCCCACTATGCTGACAAAGAGGGAGCTCCATTCCGCATCACCACTACCGCCTGATATAAAAAAATTAATTTTAGAGTGAGTTGATTCAAAAAGTTAAATGAATCTGAGAGTTTCAAATTTTTTTGAAATTGTTTTTCAAGGTACAATCCAGTTAAACTACAATTAATCGGTTTGTCAATAGTATGTTAATTATTTAATTACTTTATTAGTTAATTTTTGAAGATTATTGTCCTATTGTCCTAATGAAGCAGCTACCTTTGCTTATAAGGTTAGATTTATTGCAATATTATTACGTACCTTCGACCAGAACATCCAGTTTATGAATCATCTCATTCTCAAAGTCATTGAAATTCCCCTTCATGTGCGTTAGGTCCCTCAGTGACTCCACGTAAGTGTCTGCGGGATATTTGGGAGAGGTGAACTCGCACAGCATCATGTCAAAGAACAGGGGAATGGTCGCTTTCCGGAGTTCGATTTCTGGAATCAAACTCATCTCCAGGAAGGGACCCACCAATGCGGGGACAAACTGGGTTTTATGCTGACCTGAAACAAAAACCAAATGTTAATAAAATTTTAAGCTATACAATTTCTTTGTGCCTGTAAGAGTGTGTATTTTCAAAATTGGAACCAATGTATGATGATGTTATGTGATCCATCTGGCATCAGTTCCAGATTTCATCAGTCCGTCAGTCAACGCATTATAAGCTCAGTTTGACATAATTCTGGTCATGATTATGGTCTGATCTGATGCCAGAGCTTGTAACACCCATCTCTGAGTTACTAAAATTATAAAAATAATGTTTTCAAATCCAGGCAAGCGATAAGTTACCAACCTATAGTATATTTTTCCCGATGATTATTTTAATTCTATATTTGAAATGTGCTTACATATGGCTTACTTTTGCAGATGAAAAAAATTGTCAGATTTCATCTTGGCAATCCTAGTTGTTATTTATTAACTTTTACATTAAAATATTACAATTTATTACAGTATTTAAGTTCAGTATGATAAATAATATAGTTATTGTACTAATAAAAAACTAATACAATTAGATAATAAGACTTGACATAAAACAAAATGTAATCCATAAAAGCTAGAATGTAGGGTATATGGATATAATTATTTGTGTGTTAGGTACAACTAAAAAAACAAAAATATGCACATGGTGATCGGACCAGATAGAAAAATATCTTCTCATTTATGCAACTGTCACTATGTCGTCAACAATTGACACAGGAAGAGGTCAATACGATGTATTAACCTGATCTTCGCGACTGTCACTTATGTCGTCCATCGTTGACTGTCCCCTTATGCAGATGTAGAGTATTATGCAATCTATAAAGTTTCATTAAAACACAAACATTGTGCCAAAACATGCCGCTTGGTCGGATAGATTACCTTGAAAAGGCCAGCATCAAAAAGGTAAAATAGTTGTCCAACTTGTTTGGGAAAAACATAGATTCAATATTAAAGTTCTCACCGAGATTAAACCACATAGAGTGTATTTGTCGTGCGGCATCTCGTCGCATGTCGCCGAACTGCGCCGTGATCCTGCGTCTCTGCTCGGGCAGACGGCGCTCCAGCTGAAGGGAAGGTCGGGTGAGGAAGCCCACGGCGAGGTGGAACCAGTTGGACCACACCTGCAGCTCAAAGTGCTCGTAGAAGCGATCCGTCAGGGTGAAGGAGAACAATCTGGAAGAGGAAACGGTTTTGAGGTTATTAGTTAATGTTACAATTATCATAATTTGATGGAATTCCCTAGATTGTAAGTTATGGTTACCTGAAGGTATTCAGGACTATGTAATACTGCAGGTTGATCATATCCGCCCAGTGCGCATGGAAGACGGGCTTCTCCACCAGATCCCGCAACACCAGCTGAATCTCCATGAGGAAGTCCAAGAGATCACTGGAGCAGGAGAAACGGGAGAGGTATTGGTTGTAGCGCTCCAGATTCATCTGCCGAAGCATCTCTAGCAAAACAGACACCAGTTGACACTGAAAAAATTCTTTCATTAGATACAGCATTCATTTTGACAGTGATCCTAGATTAGAGATGGTGAACACTTGTATAGTATAGTTCATTCAAACAATTTTGTAAAGTATGAATTTATCTCTATCTTCATTGCACAGCCTTATTTGCATGTATACAAGCAGGATGCAAGAGAAAATAATTTTTTGCAATATCCAAAAATTTCATCAAATCAGTTATCACTCAAGCGATAGCTACCCAAATTTGGGTAGCTGTAAGGTAGCTGATTTTTATGAATTAAAACAAGTTTATTTTGAATTTATAGCAATCGGCTAATTTGTTTAGCCGCTAGCTTGATTAAGCTTCTATCTAGCTGGATGTTACTAATTTTATTTCAAGGAGTATTTCTGATAATGTTTTGAACTGTGTAGTCTACGTGCAGATGCCTTTTTTGCATTTCAAATTTGCATTTTTTAATGCTTGTGACCATAGACATTTCCAGTAAACCAAAAAAAATTGAATTTTTTTAATTTCTTGTCTTGGGCATTGACCACGTAACAATTTCTAGACATTTTGTTTTGAAGGGTTTTGTGAGAGAGGTTTTAGGGTGGCACACCTGTTTCCGGCCATACAAGAGCGAGACAGGTGATCCCGCATATAAAAGGAGATGCAGGCCTCTCCTCACTCTCTTTTTCCTACCGCCAACACATTAGATAGGACGTATTCATAGCCATTATTATAATAAATATCCATATCGCCAATACGCGCATTATTAATAAATAACCTCGCCTACACTCGAGTCTGTATTTAACAGTGGCGCAGCCTACGGTACACGATTCTGACAATACGGCAGATCGCGAAAAGAATCGACGCGCAAAAAAATTTGGCACAAAAATTTGGCAAAATACGCGGTAACATTATTATTTCGGGTCGGTAAGAAAGGCCGGACCGAAATTATTCCAACACTTCACTGCAAGGAGTGAAGTGCAAGAAGACACTGGAGCCAGCCAGCTTTTCGGAAGGGGGAAGCACGGGAGGTCCAGCGTCAATCGACGTCTCTGAGGGTCAAGGATCGGAGATCCAGGTCGCAGGAGTGATCTGGGGTAGCCATCGGTGTTACTGTGTGACGGGTCTGGAAGGAGCCATCAATTCACAGGGTCAAGGAGCAGTTTCCGGAGCAGGGTCCAGGGAGCAGACGGCAGAAGAAGAAGCCTCATTGGGAAGTTTTTGTTTTTTCTGTTTTCTTTCTCTCTATTTGGGTACCTTCTGGGCATTGGGAACATGGAGTCTCGAGGATTGGAGTCCTTCAGTTTGCGTGACGGGAACTGGGAGAACTTCAAGGTCCGCCTCGGACAATTTCTCCTCGTGAATGATGAAAAGTTTGCATCGGATGATAAAAAAGGGGCTATTTTCCTGAATGCATTGAAAGATGATTGTTTTTCCTTATTGGTTAATTTGTGCATTCCTAAAAAGGTAACAGATATTAAGTTAGAAGATTTGATATCTAAACTTGATGAGTATTGTTGTTCAACGAAATGTTTTTTTGAAGAGAGATCTAAGTTTTACAGTGCTAAACAAAGAAATGACGAATCAATCCGTGAGTTTGCAGTGCGGTTAAAGTCTCTTTCTACTAATTGCAAATTTGGGAATAGTTTATCAGTAAATTTAAGGGATTTCTTTGTTTTGGGTTGTAAACCAGGAAAGGTAAGGGAAAAATTATTTCTCGAGGGTGAATTACACTCGTTCGAAAAATGTTTACAAGTCGCCGAGTGCATTGACCTCGTAGCTTCAACTCAAGCGCAGTCCCGAGTTGATAATACGGTTTACGCTAATGTACAGCTCAAGGCCGGTCGACTCTCTTTTAATAATTCGCGTGTGAAAGACAGAGACGTGAAGCGTTTCGGGCATAGCAACAGGGCACGGTCACAGTCGCCAGCGAACGCTGTGAAACAAAATTGTACCGTTTGTGGTCACAATAATCACATCGCGACGGAATGTAGATATAAAAATTATTTATGTAAAATTTGCAGTACGAAGGGTCATCTCGCAAAACAGTGCAAGCGTTCCTCAACACGTAAGAGTGTGAATACTTTGTTGTCGGACACAAAGTTGGGTGAAGTTAATAGTGTCGAACCATTTTTTATTGAAGTTTCACTAGACGGGATCAAGAGTAAATTCATGGTAGATTCTGGAGCATCTTGTTGCGTAATTTCCAAGGAGTGTTATTTCAGTAAATTCAGTAGAATCAAGCTAGTGCACGAAGACATTAGTCTACGGGGTTTTGACAATACGCTCGTGAAAGTGGTAGGTACAATTACGCCACAAGTGGAATTTAACGGTCAGTGTCACAATTTGAAATTTGTTGTTGTCACAAGTGCTTCGTTATCGATAGTGGGGCGTGATTTTATGAATCTTTTTAACGTCGGGATTAACGGAATCGTAAACAGTATAAAACAGAATACTTTGAAGCAGCGATTAGTAAAAAAATTCCCGGAAGTTTTTACGGATAAACTAGGAAAATTTAATAAGTACGAAGTGAATTTAACTTTGAAAGAGACCGCTATTCCGATATTTCGTAATCACAGAGTTATGCCGTTCGCTTTGAAAGAAAAAGTCGAAAGGGAGTTAGATAGTTTACTGTCTGACGGTATTATAGAACAAGTCCAGTTTAGTGAGTTTGCAAGTCCAATTGTTCCAGTAATTAAGAAAAACGGTAGTATTAGATTATGTGGTGATTATAAATCGACAGTGAATAATCAGTTATTAGTTGACAAATATCCATTACCTAGGATAGAGGAGCTATTAACGAAAGTAAATGGTGGGAAAGTTTTTGCAAAAATCGATCTTAAATCGGCGTATAGTCAATTTGTTTTAAAAAAGGAGTGTAGGCGTTTTACAACAATCAATACCCATTTAGGATTGTTTCAGTATAAGCGGTTAGTGTACGGGTTATCTCCCGCGCCAGCTATATTTGCAAAGGCAATGGCAAATTGTTTGTCAGGATTACAGAACATGACGTTTTATTTGGATGATATTATCGTGATAGGGGAAGACGAAGACGATTTAGAGAAAAACGTATGTGTCGTGTTAGAAAGGTTGAAACATTGTAATCTAACAGTGAATAGTGACAAGTGTGAATTCAATTTAAAAGTTATTGAGTTTTTAGGTTATAAAATAAGTGAACAAGGGATTCAACCGTGTGAACGGAATAAAGAAGCCATTTTAAATGCACCAGCACCTAGTGATTTAAATAATTTAAGAAGTTTATTAGGTATGATTAGTTATTATCGTAATTTTATTCCAAATATGGCAAATATATTGTCACCATTATACGAATTACTTAAAAAAGATGTTAAGTTTCAATGGGGTACGGAACAAGAAAATAGTTTTGCGATAATTAAAAGAATATTAACTTCGGATAGGATTTTAACGCATTTTGACGAAAATATACCTGTGAAACTTGTCACAGATGGTAGTTTTAATGGGGTAGCAGCAACATTACTTCATAGGTTTCAAAATGGCGTAGAAAGACCGATTGGGTTCGCAAGCAGAACTTTAACTAAAGCGGAAAAGAATTATTCTATTCTAGATATTGAAGCAACAGCAATTATTTTTGGAATTAAGAAGTTTTATCAATATTTGTACGGCAGAGAATTTATTTTAGCTGTGGATAATCAGCCGTTAGTGAGAATTTTAGGTGAAAATAAAGAAGTACCTAAGATTGCCGCGTCAAGGTTACAGAGATATGCTATTATGTTAGGTTCGTTTAATTTTAAAATTGAATATGTAAAATCGAAAAATAATTGTTCAGACTTTCTGAGCAGGTGTCCGATTGAAAAGGTTAGCTGTGAAGATGAGATAGAGTCTGATTACATTAATTATTTCGAGAATAATGGGTTTAATTTGTCTTTAGACGTGATAAAAAGCGAAACCGAAAAGGATGATGTGTTAGGTCAAGTAAAAAATTTTCTTATCGAAGGTTGGCCAGCATCAGTAAAAAAGGCACAAAGTGGTAACTTTATTAGAATTTTTTGGGAAAAAAGGTTAGAATTGTCTTTGATAAATGGGTGTGTTTTATATCAACATAGGGTTGTTGTACCTGAGTCTTTAAGACAAGAGGTTTTAAAGATGTTACATAGATCTCACTTAGGGGTTTTTAAGACTAAAGGTATTGCAAAAAGCTTTGTCTGGTGGCCAAAAATTAATCAAGATTTGGAGAAAATAACGGAAAATTGTAGAGATTGTTTAGAAATTAAACCAGAATCACAAAAGAGTTCTTTAGCAGTGTGGCCATATGAACCTGAAGTATGGTTCAGGGTACATATTGATCATGGTAGTTTGTATAACAAAAATTTTTTTAGTGGTGGTAGACTCTTCTTCAAAGTGGATTGAGTGTCTGAAAGTAAACAGTCTGTCTTCAAAAGAAAATATCGAAATACTTCATAGATTATTTTCGCAATTTGGTTTTCCTGCAACTTTAGTTAGTGATAATGGTACGTGTTTTTGTTCTGAGGATTTTGAAAATTTTTGTAAGAAAAATGGGATAGAACATATCACTAGTCCAGTCAATCACCCTAGTAGCAACGGGCAAGCTGAAGCTACAGTAAAGACTTGTAAAAATTTCCTTAAAAAAATTTGTAAACATAATGGATTTCCTTCAGATTATAAAGAAAAGTTAGGTAACTTTTTAGCAGACTATAGGAATACAGTTCACGCAACAACAGGATGTGAGCCATCTGTATTATTAATGGGTAGAAAAATTAGAACAGTATTTGACTCTCTGATTCCAAGGAAAATTGAGGATAGAACGGGTAGTTCAGGTTCTACTCGACGAAACAAAGTAATAAAAAAGGTTACTCAGAGCCAAAACAATCAGAAAAGACAATATAAGGGTAGAGTTAAATCAGGTTTTAATATAGGTCAGAAAGTAATGACTAGAGATTTCAGATCTCAGGGTAATAGGTTATGGGTCCCTGGGGTTATTGTGGATAAAAAAGGTAGTAAAATATATTTCATAAAAATTAACAAGTCTAATATGGTGTGGAAAAGACATTTAGACCAGCTAAAGGAATTACATGTTTCATGGCAGGAGGAAGATAACCAGGAATTCGCGTCTGACACGTTGGAATTGTCGACGGACGAATTAGATCTCTCCGGTATGTTACGTAATAGAAGTGTCTCTAATTCTGTTTCTCCATGTTTCAGGTCTAACCCATGGCAAGGAAGGCTTCGGCCCAGGTGACAGCACTTCGCAGTCGAAATGGACAGAAATGGACAGAAGGGAAACAGAAAGAACAAAAACAAATGTTTTGTTAATTTTAAATGTAATGTGTTAATTTTAAATGTGAAATATGAAATATAAAATATATTGTATGAAATATGTAGCTATAGGTATCACTTATGTAGCCAGGATTCTCCCGTTTAAGTAGGGGAGGATGTGAGAGAGGTTTTAGGGTGGCACACCTGTTTCCGGCCATACAAGAGCGAGACAGGTGATCCCGCATATAAAAGGAGATGCAGGCCTCTCCTCACTCTCTTTTTCCTACCGCCAACACATTAGATAGGACGTATTCATAGCCATTATTATAATAAATATCCATATCGCCAATACGCGCATTATTAATAAATAACCTCGCCTACACTCGAGTCTGTATTTAACAGGTTTTATTTCACATGTACATTTGTTACTTCATTTTTATTTATCTGCTATCGGTTTCGACCATTGACATAGTATATATACAGGGTGTCCGGGGGTAAAGTGCATTAACTTCGGGAGGTGATTCTGCACGATGGTAGGAGTAAAAAAGATAAATAACTTTTTTCGAAATTCCAACTTTTTTTTTCCCATACAAAAAGATCTACCTACTAAAAATCCTTAGTGTGAGGTACGATCTTACTTGCCGGGAGCCTGCCGGGCACTATCGTGGCAACAATAAATGGTGGTGACTGGCCCGTATCGTAACAGCGGAAAATAATAAAGCTGGCCGCGCACGCCGGTCAAATTTTACGTTTTTACCACAAAACTACCCCTAAAAGTTGGAATTTTGAAAAAAGTTATTTTTCTTTTTTACTTACACTATCATGTAGAATCACCTCCCGAAGTTAATGCACTTTACCCCCGGACACCCTGTATAGACGTGCCCTGTGAAATTCATAATGACCCCGAAACCAAATAAAATTGGCTCAAGGCTTATTTATGAAAAAGTGCATGCAATGTTTTGCACCATTTAGATCTATACGCATAGTTCTTAGTGTTGTACCTTTTATCGGTCTATAAGGTCTACACTGAAACTAATTTGCATTCCAGCCGTCCGGACCGGGGTTAATTTTTTCAAACACAAAAATATCCCACTACCGAATATTGTACAAGGTACACGCCGCGGACTTTATTTTTGAAAATGCTATCAGAATACAAAAGAAAATATATGTCTTACAGATCGCATTTACACACCGCATTCAGTGAAAAAAATATAGTCTTTAAAATTTGTCAAGCAATATTTCTGACGTCATTCGCTTGGCCAGTTCGTTCACTAATACATTGACATACAGGGACAAAACAAAACACACAATGAACGCTTTCGGGTTATTTCTTCAAGCGAATTTACTAGCGTGTATGGCTAGTTTATACCAAGAAGGATTGATAAATTCATCTTCATAATACGTCACGTGTGATTTTTGAGGCATCATATTGGTTGATGAATGACAAAACTACATAATGGGATTTGAGAATGAACTTTGTGATCGGTTTAAGGAACTTGCATTAATATTATCAAGGCTTTCTAAGTGAGGCGGTGGAATACGGAGAAGAGTTGTATTGTTAACATTAATTTACATGGCGTCATTATTCATAGGCAGGCTACTTAGGTAAGGCACATCTAGCATTTATTGATCGAAGGTTTCTATACATCCGTGTCATTCACTAGCAATCTTAAAACTAACTTAAATATCTTAGTTTTAAGATTGTTAGTGAATGTCACGGATTTGTCGAAACTGGTAGGTAGCAGATAATAAGCAACAAATGTACATGTGAAATAAAATTCTTCAAACCAAAAAGGAATATTCAATAATTCCTTAGGGACATTCCAAGGGCAATTTCTCTTACTATTGTGCAGAATTCATGGGTTTATAAATTTGAACATAATTTTTTTTTTATGTAAACTAAGCAGATGATATGTTTCCGCATTAATAATCGGAGGTGTGAATTTTAGAAGAGCACGGTTGAATCCCAAACCGAGCCCCTATTGCTCTAGGCGTTTTTTTTTTTAAATACTCAAGTGGTTAATTTAATTAGAACTTTATTTTTCGAAATGATCCTAGAATCAAACCTATGACAATCTGTAGACAATATTTGGTAGTCTTGGGAAGAGCAGAATTTTGTATCTAATTTTTGCCGAAGATCGTGGACCTTTACTCTACAGTGTGCAGTGAACTTTTTATTACAACAAGCATGTGTAAGCTACGAACTCATCCCCTACTATGAGAATGGTCATAATTTATGATACAGACAAAATATAAAAATTTAAAACAAAAAAACTGGTACTATAGGTAATATAATATAATTTTTACTTATTAACTAAATGGTGGGAGATTGGCACAGCATCTTTTTTTACATCTGGATGAACTAAAGCCATTTCTTCTTGAATATTTAAACAGATGTCGATGAAACAAAGAATATGCCACATTTTAAAACCGGATTTGAACTAAACACTCTACGAAATTTTGATTTGAATATTGGGTTCCATTCGATCACAAGGGTATGCTTGGGCTTGACTTTCCAAATCACATATATGTGCTTCAGTCACTGGCAAAAAGTTAATAGCCACTTACCACTAGAGGATTCTCCCTGTCCATCTGGATGGTAGCCTGAATGATGGTACGCAACAGACTGGAGGTCAAATGGTTGAATTCCTCATCTGTGGGACCCACATCATTCCGGAACAACAGAGCCAATATTTCACTAAGTATTTTCACACACAGTTCCAACTGAAACATTATTACATTGAATTAAATCTTCACCATCAAAATATCAATACACAATCAATAAACAATTTTCGGTATTTACGCATTTAGTCAACCTCACGGATAATACGTAAACGTTCGTGTTGTCGAAGTTCGCTGCACGGATAATACGGAATATTCCTTGTTTAACTAATAGACAATCAAATATGACATTCGCCGGAAGTATCAATCTTATAGAATAAATTCTCTAAAATAAACTCGCATGTCATCATAATTTTTAAAAACATTCCAGGTTTTAAATGGTCTGTTTGGCAAAGCAGGGTTTGTCTAGCAGGTTTGTGTAATTATTCTAATACATTTCTTTCCATGTTCGACTGTTATAAATACAGGTACAAACTATGACGTTACATACTATTAGACGAGGGGTAGAAATCTCAAAGTGGGAAGACAAGAACAAGACAATTGTAACGGTCTCGATATCTAGTACTTTAGTACTAAACTGCTACACGTCGAGTAAGGTTGCGTCTTACCAGCACTTACCAGTAAGTAAAATGCATTTTAAAAAGTGTCAAAATGCTCTCCTGTGTGATGAGAAAATGTTTCAATTACACGACAAATAATATAAAGGCGAATGAATAACATTTCATTTGTAAGTACACGTAAATTACTTAATATTATTATCGATTATTATAAATATTACAATTAATTTTCATGTTTCCCGCTTGCGGTTTTACATGTCATTAGAGAAAATTCAAGTCCTACTAAAGTAAAGGGTCTGGGCGCGCAATAGCCAAATTTCTGTTGCTAAGTAAACTTCACTGTTTTAAAGCAGACTAATCAGCCTAAACACTCAGTTTATTTGTTTGCTTGCGGTAAAACAACACATAAATCAGTAGTTCTAACAAGTATTGATGACAATCGCCACAATTTGAAAACTGTCGTTGCCCTATTGTAATTATTGTATAACTCGACATATCAAACTTCGGCAGCCGGACCTTTTATTCTAGTGGGCCTCAAGCTGTCTCCTGACAGCGAACATTCCATCAAAAAGTGACAAGCAATACGCCGCCCGCTCATATATCCATTTCATTCATACACACACATTATTTGATTGTCTATCTTTATCACACAGGAATAAACTTTTGAATTAAGAAATGATACTGAAAATCGCTGAAAACAAAAGAGTGTTCCTTACTTTCCACATTATATTGTGAGTATACGAGACTATGGCGAGTCTATTTATTTATATAACGTCATTGGATAATAAAGCCAAATCCAACTGTTTTAATAAGAAATATTGCGTATTAACCAGTAAGCGGAGTAATGCATAAATAATTCATTTTCATCTGGAGTTTTATACTGTAGAATAAGTTTATTAGGATCTTCATATATTTCATAAATAATGTTTATTATAAAATAAATGTTATTTTTGGTTTGTTAATGTTACTGCAACAACAAACATTCCTTAGCAACAATTTAGCTTAAAATCTTTCACAGTAAAAATATCAAACAAGCAAATAATAATAACCACAGAGTTATGATAAAATAAAGTACTCTTAAATAGTATTTTTTTAAATTGGAGAATTTGGTTATTTAAACGCCCCATAGCTCATGATTGAAGAGACATTGTGAGATAAAAAAATTTGCATTGACACGGAAATTCCAGACTGAAAAAAAAAATCAACTGCTTTTCAAACAAAACACAAATATTTTTGTTATGCAACTTTCTAAATTTGAAAATAACAAACCAGTAACAATTTCAATCTTTGTGGTGTCTTAAAAATCTATGGTTACAAAAATTGCCAGGTGAAAAAAATCATTATTTATAAATAAAGCAGGTTAGGTACTGCAAAATCTTTGTTGTATCATAACTTTGTGGCATGTAAAAATATTAATAAAATCTTCACCTGTTCACTGTAGCCCCTGTGCTCTTGCAATTTGTGACGGGATGCACCGAGCACCCTTGCGATTTTATCCACTGATCGATTCTTTGACCTTATTTCTACTCCGCATCGACTCGTCTATGATTTTTTTACCAGAGACAAAGTATCATTTGTTTGCGGTAAGGTAAAGAATAATTCGACAGGTATAAAATTTCAGTAGCCATTTGTGAATCCACCAATAAATGAATGGGGTCATAGACAATCCGCACGCACACATATAATATGTAAGCCCGTCCGTTTGTGGTTTTTGGGGGGTTCGTTTTGGAGTTAGTTTGTTTGTAGAGGCAACACCACGCCACGACAGGCAAAAAATTGAAAAACAATATGGCGTTAATTATTACATCAAAATAAATAAAATAATATTACGTAAAATACAAAGTCCAATTATTAACTTTTTTTTTCAAAGAAAACTTCTGAAAGGATTTCACCTTGTGATGGATTTTTCAATTATTTTATACTTTTTTTAATTCTCTTTCGGAATCAAATCCAATGAATTTTATTAACATAAAAGGATCATTCAATTTATGTCCATATGTAAGCTAATTTTATTAAGGGAGTCAAACCCGCAGGCCAGTTGTTTCGCAGAATTTGAACAATTCATCAAATTTCAAAGTTAATTTTCATTTCAGCTACGCAAAACAACTGGCCAATAAGGATAAAATAACAGAACTTGAATAGAACCTTTACAAAACTTGAAAATTAACTGAAATTTGATGAATTGTTTAAATCCTGTGAAACAGCCCATTCTTAAATCTCTGCTTAAAGTAACATCAATCTACTACGATGTATAACACTGGTAGATCCATTTTCCCTATTTCTGATAAATAATGCATTTAACAAAAGAAGAAGTGACAACGGAGCTCACAGCAGTAGAACTATATAGTACCGAAGCTAACATAACATATATATTAAATTAAATAAAAAAGTTACTATTTGTGTATACTACGAACTTTGCATTTTACATAAAAATTAAATAAATAATAATAATAAATATTTTTTCTGACAAAACAAAATTTTTAATAAAAATAGACTGTGTTCAAAAGGCATCATTTAAGAATATTTCATTATTTAAATCTGTCGTAACAAAAAAAATCCAAAAAGCATAGATGTTTTATTTGAATATTCAAAGACAATAAATTCCATGCTCGAGTATTTTTTTTTTAAATTTAGTGATTTTTAAGTTTGAAGTATCACAAATAAAAACAGGCCAAGCAATAATTATTTAATTTTGTTAACACACATGATGTGATGATTAGATTGGTTTGTGAGGATTATTTTAAAGCGTACACAGAGAAAATAGCAAATCCGTGCATTAATGAGCCATTATTTTCTTGTGAAGAGTTGCAGGCATGTTGATTCTATAAAAAAAAATTAGAACACATATCCAAAAATTTGTCAGTAGACTCAAAACCCAGTTATATCGTGTATTTTTCCAGATTGATACCGACATTTGTCAATTTTTTCATAATATTATGAATTTAATAACCCAAACAATTGATAATTCCAATGTAACCTCCCTCTTTCTCATAAATGTCGTATAAATAGATAGAGAGGTTAAAATGACATAGCGCTGATAGGCTCTGATAAACTTATCACTTAAAAGAAAAGAGAGGTTACAAAAGAACTCTCACTGGCAGGACCATGGCTTTATGAGTTAGTCGGGACAAAATATGAACATTAGTCAGGGACAAAAATATGAACAAAACACACAAAAAAATGAACCCCAAAGAGTCATGTAAAGTCCCAAAGCAAATGTATTTGACTCTCATTTCGTAGTTAAGTTATGTAAAATACAATTTAGTGTAATAAGCAGTTCTGATAACCAAATGATATATCCCGAAGGCTAAAATTAACTTTTAAATATCTACACACGAGTGCACAAGGACAAAATTGAAATTAGACATCACTGAAGCTGCGAACAATGACGATCTACAATCCACTATGTAACATAAAAAATAAAAAAAATTATCGTAGAAAATAATAAAGAAAATATTAAGATTTAAATGTAAAAATGCCTGTATTATTATTATTAGGTATGGTTTTAGAGTAGTTAATAATTAACACACACAGAGAGGGAATGTAACATTATATGGGTGAAGGACGGTGCTTGTATTTGTGCGGGTGCGATGAAACAAACACATTGATTCAGTGGAAGGATTCACACGGCAAGACGGGGTGCTCGTTAGCAATACCATCACAAATGTATAAGAAGACAGCGCACATGCAAACTTTTGTTATATTTACAATTTGATGAGAATTATTCAGATAGTTAGAGAGTGAGAGACAAAATAACACCAAACACTCCCTCCAACTTCAATGAAAATGTGATTCCAATTTAAAAAATTTTATCATAGATTAAATTGAGTGTTGTCAGTATGAGAAAAATTTGGTACCAAATAATAACCTACTCAGCAAAGGCGTAAGGCGCGCTTTCATAAAACTAATGCCCAAGAAAATATTATTAAAAATACTTTTTTTTAAATCGGCAAAAAACATTTTTCTTATTTTTTTTCTTGAGAAATGCGCAGCTTCCATGAAAGGCACACCCTCGCCGAGTAGGAGCTTTTTCATCTAATTTTTTTTCACACTCGCAACACTTATTTCTGTCTGTGAACAGAATGATAAAAGTAGGATTTTTAAAAAGTACCTACTCAATGACGTTAGTAAAAAGGGAAAATTAAAAAAAATATTTAGAAACATCAGATTTTGAAGTTTGTTGAATGAAATTACACATTGATAATTGTTATTAAAAAATCAAAAGTTTGCATGCGTTAGTGAACATATTATTTGATAGGTATATTTTATTTAAAAAAAAATTTCAATATTAATCATGTCTGCTGTGAAGATTGTTTTTGTAGACAATCTTGATTTTTGAGGAAACTTAATAAATATTAGAAGAAAAAAGATGGACTTACCTCATCTGTTCGAGAAGCATGAGAAAAATATGTTTATGTTAGTAAAAGTAATTTACGATTAATATTTTATTGCAGTAAATCAGCAAAATCATGTTTTTATAATAATAATCTTTAAAAATATTTTTTGTAAAATCATCTAATATTATTCAATATAAATTAAAGTAATGAACAGCAATTAGCAGGAAAAGAAGAAAAAACAGGGGAGAAATTTTTCATGCCGCAATTCAAAAAGAGAAATAAATTTCACCATGCTCCATTCTCAACATTTGGTTTAGCCCAAAGAACTGCTCCGATAACCTTGATAAATCTGTATCACATTTGAATAATTTATTTAAAAAAAAAACTGTTAAAACAATACGCAAAACTTTTTCAAAAACAAAACAGACAATAATGAACCAGGCTCTAAAAACAAAGGCTGATTGCTTCATTCTAACCTCTCGCTCCTTCTCATGAAAGATGAAAGAGAGGTTATAACAAAGCTCTCTGGAAGAACATACAACATACAAAATTTTCGTTTTTTATTGAGTCCTGAACTGAAATAATCCATGATAAATAATATGTACGTAAATTTTTTTGTTATTTCACGTTAAAAATTATTGACAACATTCATAACCAAGACATCTATAAAACCACCAAATAACCAATTTTTTAAACCACCACCACAAATTTACAAAGAACTAAAAAAAAATAGCAATTTGAAATGACAGTCAGTTAAATAATAAACCTTAATTTATTTTGTTTTTCAGAAAGGGAAGGTGAACAAACTAGTTTCAGCAAACTAAAAAGCCATAAATAAATTTAAAAAAAAGAACTAAAAAGAAAACATTATGGTAAAAACTGTGCCACCGTGATAATGTAGCCAGTGGGGAATTAGAAACTGCAGATCGCAGCACAAAATGTCAACTAACCCATGAAAATACATCATGCAAGCTTTTACTCAATGAAAGTAAAATATTTAAATTTAATAAATTGTACTGTTAGTTTTATTGTGATTTATTTTTGTGTTATTATGCTGTGTTGCACTACATCCTTCAATGTTTCGGACAGCATTAAAGTTTCCATCATCAATAATAATAAAGATAACAAAGTAAAGATTAGATATCTGCCCTGATGATGGACACTGTATTGCTGTCTGAAATGTTGGCTAAAGAAGGAGGTAGCGCAACATGGCATAATAACCCTAAATTAAATCAGTGTACAGTTTCTTCACTATAATTATTTTAAAGACATGAATAATTTAATTATCGAGAACTCAATTTACTTGGAAGTGAAATGGATTACTAAGATAGTCCCCTTGAGGTGATTTTCCACAAAAAACATTGCTATGAAAACGGCCAAAAATATTGAAGAGAAAGAGACTCTCACCATAAAGCGAAGGATGTCACCAGCAGAAATATTATATTGGTTGCAGAATAGGTGTGCTTTAGAAACTGTTTTAGGTTAGGTTAAGTTAGGTTATGACTATTGAGTTTGCTAGAGTGCTAATATTAAGAAAACTGCATTATTGATGTTATTGTAGCCGCTAAACAATTTTTTAAATTATTTTTTTGGTTGCATGAAGATTTTTTAGGATATCGGTGTAGTGCACCGTTAAACTGAAAATTCCTGAAAATCTTTATACAAAACGATTTTTGGTTAACTTTTTCCACGCGATCGTAACAACAGTTGATACGGCAAAAAGCCATGCCTCACACGCGCCCGTATCAGCCCTTGTTACGCTAACTTCGGCTGCCGATATCACAGCACTCCTATGTCACAGTTTTTTTTCCCGCTCGCTAGGACATTCGTGTAACTATCACGATGCTGACATCTTCAGGCATATTTCGAAACTGAAATTGTATTTCGTAAAGAACATCTATAATCAAGTGAATGTGTCCTCGTGCCTTTGAGTGCCATAGTTCACAATTTACTCGACAGATGGCGCTAGTAGTAATTCGCAGTATTGGACAAGCGTCGAAAACATTTATTGTTGAGATCGCGCGTATTCTAAACGCTTGTTTGTGTTGTGAAACTGTGATTTTGACTTTATTATATGACAAAATCTATTCGTTTCGTGTATTTTAAGTGTTGAGTTTTAGAACTTGTTTATACGAATTAATAATAATAAGTGATTGAGGTACTACTTGTGTCTATCAACGCAGTGTCCTGAGTACAAGCACGCGGATAAATGGCGCCGCCTTTAAGATAACATGGGTATGTTTTTTGTATGGAATTTAAGGTTTTTGTTTTTATAAACATCTAGGAGTGTTTACAGACGACGATTTGGTTTCAAATTGTAGATAATAATCTCATCTGTTTATGTAGTATGATAAATCATGCCATAATATGCTGTAATTTGACATAAAATTGGATGGATAGGTATTTGACATATGACATATACATGTACCGCGTTTGGGTATTGAAAAAACGGAGTAGTTCAATGCGGGGAAAACGTTAAACAACTTCAATAATGTTGATTTTTCTATCATAGCACTCTATCACACTCTAAAATCACAAACCGTTCTTACTCCCAACTCCCTCAAAAATTAAATACGTACTAAGCCACAATTTAGAATGCAAATAGAGCAAGGTTGGGGCGTTGCACATAAATTCAAATGTAACATTGTCATCAAACGGCTAATCAGCGCCATTTTGATTTTTTTTGACATTTGAAAGGTCCCAATTAAACGCAGATTCAAAATCTCTTTCAGTTTCCGAACAGTTATTATTACAGCAGAAAAGCATGACTGTCTGTATATACACATTTTCAGCTACAACATCAATAATGTTGCATTTTTTATTCTTAGCACTCAAGCTAACTAAAAAGTCACAGACCGCCACTGCTAAAATCAGTGTTTAATGAGGACCTTGCAAAAGTAAAAAAATAAAAATTGTCCCAACTGAGTATTGGATGAATTTTACATTTGAATTTTTGTGAAACATTCCAACCAAATGGCGCATTCCCTCCTGATCCATTCTATGAGAATCTATGGATGATTTATAAAACGAAAGTTAAAGTCGATTCAATTTTGGGTTTCTATTCCACGTGGGGTGTTCTCGCCTGATCGATTCTACGAGTCCCTGCGGTTAATTTATAGGATGAAAGTTGAAGACTATTCAATTCTGAGCTTCTATTTCATGTGAGGCTTTCTCACTTGATCTATTTTATAAGTCCCCATGTTCAATTTATAGAATGAAGTTGAAGTTCATTCATCTATGAGTTTCTATTCTCACGGAAAACCTATTCTCACAGATCTATTAAATAGATCAAAGAATAGATCAAGAGGGATCCTGGGTTAAGTAATTTCTACCTACACAAAAATGCCCACAAAAAAAAGAAAATTGCTAAGTAGGAAAAGCTCAACAACCAAATAGTGAAATAAAAAAATATATATATAGCATATCCACCAACCTCGTCATTATTTTTTATGAGTGTTTTCAGATTGCTCGTTATATGCGGCAACAAAATACAACGGCATTTGCTACTCAAGAATAGTGGACCTTGGACCAGGTCCTGAATAGCTATAAGGCGCTGTTTTGTGAGCCGATCTAGTGGTAATACATCAAATATTTCACCAATCATTGTCCTGAAAAGAGAAAAAATAAAATTAATTAATTCACGAGCCGAAAGCATGACCGATTATTGAACCAAATAGAGGGGACACTTTTTTGTACATACATTTCATTGAAATTTTGTTTTTGGATGGTGGACATCTTAGACACCAATGTCTGATTGTACTTACGCTAATTGCTCCTCGGGAAACACCTGGATAATGTGCTGCACGGAGGAGGGCAGGTACTTGATGCAAGCACCCTGGGAGGTGAGGGCGCTCTTGGAGTCACAGCGCATCATTATCACAATGCTATCCAGGAGTCCTGAAATTATTAAGTTTTCAGAAATTGTGTCAGCCATTACGGCGATAGCCAACCTGCGGTGGGAGAGGGCACCAGACGAAGATGAATACATTTATATACGGTAAATTGTGCACATATAATTTCTGCTAGACATTTACTCATTGCTCTGCCAGGTTTAAAGTATCGATGACATGTGAGTGGTAATGACTGGCGTCACTGACGAGTTTACAAAATGTGGGCTGCATCTGCCTGCGGAAGAACCTCCGCCAAGATGTATGGCGGTAGTCGCCAAGATACTTGAATCATCGAGTATCGGACACTTGCAAATCCCTATGGAAGACAGGCCTTATACGTAACCTGGAAATGCATGTCACCCTTTAACTTGTTACGCTAACTTCAACTGCCGATATCACAGCGCTACTACGTCACAGTATTTTTTCCCGCTCGCTAGGACATTCGTGTAACTATCACGATGCTGACATCTTCAGGCATATTTCGAAACTGAAATTGTATTTCGTAAAGAACATCTATAATCAAGTGAATGTGTCCTCGTGCCTTTGAGTGCCATAGTTCACAATTTACTCGACAGATGGCGCTAGTAGTTTGCGCACGCGCATGCTCGCGATTCCGACTGACCAAATTGGACAAGCGTCGATAACATTTATTGTCGAGATCGCGCGTTTTCGCACACGTTTGTTTATGTTGTGAAACTGTGATTTTGAATTTACATAAAAATTTTATTAATTTTAGTGTCATCAGAAGTTTTAGAACTTGTTTATACGAATTAATAATAATAAGTGATTGAGGTACCACTTGTGTCTATCAACGCAGTGTCCTGAGTACAAGCACGCGGATAAATGGCGCCGTCTTTAAGATAATATGGGTACGTTTTTGTATGGAATTTAATGTTTTTGTTTTTTATAAACATCTAGGAGTGTTTACAGACGACGATTTGTTTTCAAATTGTAGATAATAATCTCATCTGTTTATATAGTATGATAAATCATGCCATAATATGCTGTAATTTGACATAAAATTGGATGGATAGGTATTTGAAATATGACGTATACATGTTCCGCGTATGGGTATTGAAAAAACGGAGTAGTTCAACGCGGGGAAAAGGTTAAATGAATGTGAATCACACACTTGAGTCAACAAACGTTAAACATTAAAGCGCATTAACACGGAGTGTGTGGCAGTCCATTTTCTCTGCCTACCACTGCAGGAAATGATTTGATGAACAGTTAGTTACCATGAGAAGACACGTGTAATGTATCATGTGTAGAATTTTTCAGTTTTAGCCCTCTATCGCACTAAAAAATTAGAAGCCACCACTGTTCCCAAGTCCTTCAAAAAGTTAAATAGGTACTACACTACAATTTCAATTATTTCTGGCTTTCACCCTTCAAGGGTGTTCTAGGCCATCATTTATAATTACAGAGAAAGGAAAGGTGAATTTATATATTAATTTTATTTAAATGTGCAAATTTCAGAATTTTATGGAAGATTGGAGTAGAGTTCAGACTTAGAAGAGATGAGATGTTGAATGGAGGGGAGGCAATTTTGGATAACGCTTGATAGAAGAGAGGATATTTATTACAGGATATTATTTACACTACAATTTAGAATGCAAATAGAGGAAGGTAAATCAAATGTAACATTGTCATCAAACGGCTAATCAGCGCAATGATTATTTGACATTCGAAAGTTCCCCATTAAATGCATATTTTAGATCTCTTTCAGCTTTCGAATAGTTATTATTGCAGCAAAAAAGCGTGACTGTTTGTATATATATATTTTCACCTACAACCACATAATAATGTTGCATTTTTTATTCTAGGCCAGTGTAATCATCAGGCCCTTTTGCTCATGGAGAAACAGAAACCAAACGGAAACTGGTTGGCAACTCTCACGGCGCAACTCAACTTTACGATTTCAGTAATTATCTTAGTTTGTTAACAATAGAATGAAGAAGAATACTTCAGTTGTCATCTGCCACTGTCATATTGCATTTATAAATGTCTACAGAATTAAGTGATAATGAAGATGTTATTATTATTATCAACGAAGGAGGAATCGTTTAAAAATAAGATGTGGGGTTATCAGTACAATCCACAATAATTTCAACACAATATCAAGCTTCAAGTAACTATGCAATCTTCAAAGATTAACCTAAAAAATTATTTAGCTATTTTCTTTATACTTACACCACAGGCACCAATTTCGTGGTACTGGAATCATACTATGCAATAATATAAAAAAAAAACAAACAAATATAATTTTTGGTAAATTAACCGGTTATTTGCCGGAGATGCGCCGGCGCGCGCGTCACATGAGCATGCGCGAGAAAATAATTCAAATATTTGAATAATATTGTCGACGAAAAACTTTTGGTCTGCGATTTTGACCCTTCTATGTACAGAATTTGTATGAAGAACAGTGTCAGAATCGCTTGCACCATCATTACTCTAGGTGGTGCTAAAAGTTTCATTCACCTTGTCACCCTGGAATATTTTTAAAACGATTTCATCCATGACAATGCGCTGTCATAAATTGCCGCGAATTTAACCGTCACAATAAATGAGTGTATCGCGAATAAAGCATCGTAAAACCTATTAATTTACGTAATAAATGCAAGTAATGTTGTTTTGGTAGATAGTTTATTGTGTTGTGAACGTTTTCAGTCAATAAAATATACAATAGCTCAAAATTAATCAACAAAACATTCAATTCAAAGTTCAAAATGATGCTTTTTTAGAGTTTTTTTGTGAAGTTCCGCTAATTGCCGCGAAATGGCCTGGCCTTTGACCGGTTAACTGTCTTTAATTCGCTGCAAGCTTTTCACGTTATTTGTTTTTTTTTTTAAACTTAAAATAGTACATTTTATAATATGCTCGGTGGTTACATTATGTGGTAATATTAAAATCACAGTATTACATTATAAAGTTACAAACTAAGTATAATAGATATTTAAATAAGTATACCAATTCTTTAAAAATTACTAAAATTATAATTAAAAATTAAAAGAATTACTTTGTTTTGACCACTTTCAATGTCTGTACAACAGACATGTTTCGAGAGCGGTGCTCTCATCCTAAGGGTTTACTAAACCCCGAGAATGTAAACTTTTTTAATAAACCCTGGGGATGAGAGCATCGCTCTCGAAACATGTCGGTTTTATATACATATACACAATATTGTGTCTCTGGTGCAAAATTAGGAAGCCTATAGTGGTAAATGCAAAAATTTATAAATCTCTTGAATGAATGGCGACTAGCACGGCGAGTTGTGAGATTGGTTGCGTCGCCGTTGACTGGTCTTTGAGAAGTTGTATAGTGTGCAAAACACTATTGAAATACACAGGATAGCTGTTGAGTTGCAAACTGTTTTATTTTTAGTTTGAACGAGTGCACTTACTACTTCAAGCATCCATTCATCATCACAAACATTAGACAGTACCTTGAAACAGCTGCTGGAAGTCGTGCTGATCCCTTCCCTGCATCATGACAGAGTGTAGCTCCCGACTCTTGACTATGAACCTGACCAGGTACTCCAGGCACTTCATGGTGCGCAGCAGGATGCTGTCACTGCCCGCTTTACCGGCGTCACGCACCAGCTGCGAGAGCAGCATACACAGTTTCCTACAAAACAATACACACTTATTTTAGTCTGCACTTGAAAATTTGTTCATTTAATTTTGCAAAAAAAATTTATATAATTTCATAAATCTGAATCTGACTGACAGCCGTGGCGTAAAATGCTGTAAAATATCAATTTATATGCTTACGCATCGTCCTATTTTCGAAATCTAAATCTGTTTACATTGGAATGTCATATGTTTCGAATTTCTGAGTTTGAAGGGCCAGTTTGGGTGTAATCAGGCGAGAAAATTCGATTTACATGAAAACATGTAATTTTTTTGTTTACTAATTTACAACATACACCATTATAGGTTTACGTGGATATATGTCGTATTTTTACTAATTTATTTAGAATATTTGAATTTAAAAGGCTGGCTGCGGCGGAAAGTTATAAGGTATTTTTACGAATTTACTTTGAATATATCAATTTGAATGGCCGGTTGCGACGGATATTGGCCGCGAAATTTCGACTCATGCGGACATAATGTTTTTAAGAATTTACTTCAAATATCTGAAATTAAAGAGCCGGCCGCAATATAATCGGCTGCAAAAACATGATTTATAAAGAAATTATGTGGAATTTTTACAAATTTACTTTGAATTACTGAATTTAAAGGGCCGGCTGTGAACATTTGATTTACGCAGAAAAAATGCAGAATTTATGAATTAATTTTAAATATCTCAATTTGAAGGGCCTCACGGCAGTAATCGCTGCGAAAATTTGATTTACGCAGAAATTATGTTGAAATTTTACAAAATTACTTTGAATATCTAAATTGGAAGGGCTGGCTGTGACACATATTGGCTGCAAAATTTCAGTTTAATATATAATATTTTTAGAATTTACAAATATCTGAATATAAAGGGCAGTCTGCGTCGGAAATCGGCAGCGAAATTCTGATATTTTTACAAATATCTTTGTAAGGACGGCTGCGACGACAATCAAACGCGAATTGATTTATGCAGAAAAATATAGTATTTTTATGAATTTACCTTGAATATAAGGCGACTGTGGCAATTGAAATATGTCATATTATTATGAATTTACTCCAAAGAACCTACCGAATGTGAATTTGCGGCCGAGGAACTCAATTTTTGGGGCAATTTTTTATGAATATTTTTTTATCAAATTTCGTATTAGGTGGGAATTCATTTATTCGAATTTTGAGTTCCACGGATTTCGAATTAACCACTGGAGCGATTTTTGCCATATATCGGCTTTTAAATGTCTCCGATTGCTTTTCGGGATAAAAAGGCAATTATCTCCTTGATTCGGCAATTTTTTTTTTATAAAACATTTGCGGCTCCCACGTTTGTTATTTTGGACTTAAAACGAAGCTATTAAAATGCTTTATCTATTATGACCAAAGATGTCACAAATCCGAACTTCGCAGACTATTTATAATGATGTTAAAAAAAAAAAATTTAAATATTTTTTTCACGCAGAATTTCTGATCAGCTGTTTACGGTAAGTCCTTTTCCATAAATATGCACCTTTCATTATCAAGTATACCACAGACATTATACAGAAATCGAAAACATTCCATGTTCACTTGAATAAATACCTCTCACGGCAGTTTCAAAGTAACAACCACGCAGGATTTGCGCGGTTGTAAACTTTACGATTTTTTTTATAAATTCTACAAATTTGAGATAAACAGTAAAATGCACTTTAATTCATTGGCTATATAGCTCTAAGTTTTTATGTCTCCATGTTAAAATTCGATGGTATGATTTTTTTAATATTGGCGAAAAATTTAAAAAATAATCTTCTGAAAATGTTGAGCAAACGGAGAAAAAAGTTTTAAAATGCGCTGTCGCCCCAGTGGTTAACAGGATTCTACTGTTATTATGTTATTTACAAAATAATAACAAGATGCCTTAAAATTTGCTGCTAGAAGTGCTGGATGAAGTGGTTGATGGTATAATCAACTTACTCATATGCTAATGTGGCGCAGAAGCTCTTCTTGATGTACAGGTCCAGGACTGGCTGGAAGTGGTGGAACTTCCTGTCGGATACCAGGCTTATGAGGGTCAGGAGACACTCAAACACTAGGAAGTTGTAGGAGCCTTGCAGGTCCACCTCCAAGTCCACACCGCGCTCCTGGTCATCCTGGAAAGAGAAAATGAATCAGATACAGTAAGTTCCTTACGATATAAACTAATTACTTAACACATTCTACAAAAATAGTGTCAGCCGGCGGACGGCAGGCAGTTTGGCATTTTAACCTGGCAACAAGGACAATCAAATTGAAAGACTTATTAACTTAAACTCTGGGAAGTGTTTTGATGAGCTGGAGGCAAACCATGTGACCATATTTTTGGCACCAGAAGGGTTCAGTAATGTTTGGATAAACTACAAGTCTTAATCAGTCGTAAGTTTAGCGCTGAAGAACGCACATTGCAATAATCAGACCCTGTGCAGAAAAGTAAAGTTCGCTAAAGTAAGGCAACGTTTAGCAGCGCAGTCTGTTGCAGACTATTCTGAGCAGGATCTGAGTTCCTTTTTAAACAAATCGCCTAGTGGTCTAGTGTAGTGACACTAAAAATAAGTGAGGTGGGCTATTTAAGACATAAGTGTAACAGTATGTATAATTTTGGAAACAAGCCCGAAATTTTGTTAACCCAATTTGGGATATGTAGTTAAATTTTTCACGTGGCTAGCAATTCGGGAGCCATTGTAAAAAGGACTGGTAATTCATAAGCAGATTTTAATTTCGAGAACTAAACGTGACATTACAATCAAGTTTGTTTTTTTTTTACATTAGCTCCACACAGGAGGTCTTGAAGAAAATAAAAACCCTCAGGGCCTTTTCAGAAAAGGAAGGAGAGGAAGTTCTGGGAAGGAAAAAGGTATTAGGGGTGGGTAGAAATCTGGGGGTCAGTGTGTCCAGGAGTGATGGACGAATCCATCCCTCCCACTGTGATGCAAGGGGATGTTCCGAGAGAGTAGGGCTGGAGAAGTCAAAGGGACTCCCTCAACCACTCTCTCCCGATCCGGCCAGCCATGCAGCTGGTAGGCAGACGCATCTGCCGCCAAGATAAATATGCTCTCGAATTATAACGTCTCCACTCTAACTAACCGGCGAACATTCCTTGACCTCATGACTCTATATAAAATCTGCAACAACATTATTGACTGTCCTGACCTACTGAAACTAATAAACTTCAAAATACCACCCAGAGTAACAAGGCTTAACGACTTATTCCACACTAGCCGGACGCGTACAAATGCTGGTGTCAGGGATCCAATCAGAAGAATGTGCGAATCGTTTAATCAAAATCAAAACCTCAAGGATTCCGACTTATTTTTTGATACACGCAGTACCTTTAGTAGAAAATTGAAGGCTGTTTTCCTACAAAGTACAATAACTTAGACATCACTCGGTTTATAATTTTAACTACCTTTCTTTTTTCAAATTTATGTATGACATTATTTTTTTTTTTATCTATATTTACATATTTTTTATATATTTTTGGTCTTACCATCAAAACAATTTGTAAACTTTTATAAGGATATTGCGCACATTTTTTTTTTATCTCTCTATTTGTAAAATAATATTCTTATGTATATACATACGTCTTTTCCTTATTTAAAAGTAAAAATATTTGTATATGTTTTTATCTGCTGTTAATATTAATTCGTGAGAAATAGTTTGGATGCAGGTGAATTCTCTATCAATAGATTTGTATATTCTTGTCAATTGACATCTGTATCTGTATTTTCTCCTTAATAAAAAAAAAAAAAAAAATAAAAAAAAAAGACCTGGACAAACCTCACCCCATGAACCTGGCACCCCTGCTAAGTCACCAAACGTAGCGAACCACTTGGAGTGACCTGTGGCAGAGGTGTTGGTTATCCAATAAATGGTTTCCGGGGCGGAGTTGCTACAGCATGCTAGTTGTACACTGTAAGATTAATTTATCGAGTTATCACAGAAAGGGAGATGACGGCTATGCCACTTCCCCGCTCCGTGCAACTTGGTTTGTTCCTTTACCCTGATGGGCTGGCAGGAGCATGTCATCCCAGGGGTTAAACTAATAGAATAATATCTCACCAGTATGCTAAACAGGGCATCCAGAATGTCTTGCATGAATTTTACCACCTCTCCTCCAGGAACGGTTTGAAGTGAGGTGAGGGAGTGTCTGAGGGAATCATCCGTAATGTGGTCACGCCAGTTCAACACGCCCAGAAGTTCCACTGGAAAGAAAACATAAAATTAATTAACATTTTACAAAGCCATTGGTACAGATCACCGGTCAGAAACGAAATATCACACACAGCCGTATTTAGTGAACAGACACAATACCGCACAAGAGTTCCAATAGTCCAGAGCCAGTAGGACTAAGGCAGCCTTAATTGGGGTATGTTGTATAGTACGAAGGGAGTGGATAGGGGAAGAGAATGGGGAAGAGGAAAATGCCTGACTGTTCAGATCTAGTCACTATACCTATTACTGATATTGGCGGTCTTTCACAAAGGCAACATTGAGAGTATTTACCATTCTGCCTTTTATGCTATTGTAAAACAAGGTTTTGTTATTGGTATTTAGGTATTGCTAACATACAAAATTGCCAAAACTTGCCAACATTGTCAACATTAACAACATTGTCAACCTTACTAAACTGTCAACCTTTACGAAATTATTAACATTCACAATATTGTCAAGATTTACAAGATTGTCAACATTTACAAGATTGCCATCATTATAACATTGTTTACCTTAATATTGTCAAGATTTTCAACATTTACAAAGTACATTGTCAACATTTATAACATTTTCAACATTTTCCACTGTTCTCTTCTTCTTCATCTCCCGTTACCATAGGTTCCAGTAGTGCTACTAGCTCCGGGCCGTTGGGACTACAGGAAACAGGTAGGAGTGGCAAAAATTTAAAGAAAAATGGAATGCAAAATGTCAAACTAACCATTCTGGGTAAGCTTAGTACTGCACACATTTGTCCCAATGACGAATGCATCTTTGGGCGAGAGAGACAGGAAACCCCTCTGCAGCTTGTTGCTTTCCTTGTCCCCCGTGGCCGTATTCCTCTGGCTCGGCAGGGAGAGATAGCACATGGCCGCATCAATGTCATTATTAGGCCATTTTTTACCATCCACCTGGAATTTCAAGCCAATTATTGTTTTTGCAGAGTATAAGAGACATAAAACTTGATTAAGGTTGGGGAGATTCACAGTAATTCAAATGTAACATTATCATCAAATGGCCAATCAGCACCATTTGGATTTCCAGGCATTCAAAAAGTCCCCATTAAATACAATTTTCAAAATTTTTAACCCGCCTGTAAGCATCTGAAACAAAATAAACAAAATCTGTTCAAGCTTAAACGAACTTAGAATCAGCGTTTAACGGGAACCATTCAAATGTCAAAAATCTTCCAAAATTCGGCCGGAAACTCTTAACAAGTAAACTTTTTAAATTTCTCACCTTGTAGACATTTAAGCAATGTTGTGTATCATTAAGTGTGGTCCCATTGGGTTGCATCAGCTGAGTGTACGCAAGTGCAAATGGTTTTTCTGCCTTGTCTTTGGCCTCGTTTGAGCTGCGGTGCTTGAAAAGGAACACTACATGTGCTTGCTTAAACTCTTCGATCGGAACGCATATCTGAAAAAAAAAATGGTAAAAAAAAATTAGAAAAGATAAACTGCAAGAAACTGAAATTACTGGTGGGAAAAAGCTAGGTACAAGGTTTCTTTCAGATACCCAAAAGAAGCCACATTCTAAAGTGGTTCAATACTGAAGTCTATTAATTATTCATGTAGTTTCAGCTTCTTTCAATAGATGTCGATAGCCTAGTTTGTAATAGAAAGTTCTTTTATATCCCAATAGATGGCAGTTGAGTGGGATGTCGGAAGAGTACCAACTAACACCATTCGTGTCTTAGGTACAAACAGTTACGATGATGGCCAAAGGCATCAGTGAGATTGGGCAGGCCTCCACAGTAATTTCGCTGCAGCAACAGAACTACTTAGGCCTAGCCTAGTAAGGACGTCTGACCAATTTAATATTCATAGTAAATACTTACGATAACTAAATAAATCAACTAGTAATCACTCGAACCTATAACTTATTTTTAAGATAACGAACACATCTTAAGTTTCTTGTTACTGGAAATTAAGATACTTAACAAATACCGTTGCCGATCACAGTGAAGTGCTTAAGAAGTTTAATTTTTTCAATCCCTTGAAGCATTAAACAAAATAAAGCATTATTTATTCCACATATTAAGTTTTGCCTCATAAGAAGTGTTTTTCCCGTCCCTCGAAAAACTTTTCAAAATGATTCTCAAAATAATATTGGTGTGCCACTCACCTTAAATGTCTCCAGCCAGCGCGGTTTGTCTTCGTGATAATATACCACAGAATTATATTCATTTAACGGTTGTACTCCTCCACCGAGTGAGATCACACCCTGAAACAAAAACAAAAAATAAAAATTGTGGCGAAGGGATCAATGATGCTTCTATGATGATTCTACAGAGCATCTTCCATTGCGAAATACAAGTTACATATCGAAGGTCCGACTTGACTTTTGAATCACGAAACACGCCCACATCACATTTCTTGGGTTCTTTATTCTATGCCAACACCTAAGCAATACATTAAAAAAATTAGAACAATTCATCAGATATTTCAAGTTAATTTTCACATTCTGTGAAAGCTCTATTCAAGTTTTGTGAATTTATTTCAGTTTCATGAAGCAACTGGCCTATAATGATACAACAACAGAACTTGAATAGAACTTATGCAGAAAGCGAAAATTAACTTAAAATATTTGATGAATTGTTTAAATTTTTTGAAACAACCCGTCTTTAAGGATTTATATCGCCTTCACCGATCATCGATTTAAGTACCGCGGGTGAAGCATAACTTGGTACAGGTCATAACTTCATTGGTATAGGTCATAACAAGCAACATAGTCGTATGGTGGGGGGTAAGAGGGCTTGTCGCCCTGTGGACCTCATCATCCTGCTAGGGAAGAATGGAAAGGGCATTCGTTGACCATATGTTCGGTGGTCTGCACCGCACCGCAATTAGATGTCGCCTACTCTTTAAGGCCCCATCTATGCACGTGGGCACAATGGCTATGGGAGCACCTTATCCTACTGATGACGGACCAGAGTTTATGAGGCAATGAGAACCCCAGTGGCATCTTTTATTTATTTTTTTAACACCTAGAGGGCTTTTACATGTTGGTAGTGTAATTTTAACATGAAACATGACAGATAAAATATACACATAAGTCATAAAAATACAAGAAACAAAAACCGGAAAAACACAGCGATTAGATAAATTTACATAAAATCCAGATGTTTTTAGGATTAGTGTTGGAATAAATATTTTTCATGATCCACAAAACTCATCAAGTTGATATTAAAAATGTCAACATCACTATTGATTTCCCATTGGAATTGTTGTATCGAGGAGTGAGCAATGTAGTGACCCTTATGAATGCTGCAGTAGATTAGTGTATTTTGTCGTGTTGTTACTGTGGGTATTCTTAAGTTTATGAGTTGCAGGAGTTCACAAAAGTCGAATTTAGAGTTTACGATTTTGAATAAAAAGATTAAATCGTTTATTTTATTTCTGTCTTCTAATGTATGTATTTTTAAAATATTTAATAAGAAATTATATTTTAAGTCTTCTAGTGGGATATTTAATTTAAAGTTTATAAAAGGGAGAATTTTTTTGTTGTATATGCTGAATTTTATTAATGTGAATTTTGTAAGATGGAGACCAAACTACTGAGTTATATTCAGTTAGGCTTCTAACTAGAGAGCAATGAGAACCCAGAGGGGTCTTGTACGAGATGGGCATTTGGACCGATTGCGACGGTACAATATACTCACAGGAATCATCTGTCCGTGCTGGTTGCACACCCTGGTGGTGACCTGGATGTTGCGGTCCGTGGACTTGCCGGTGCCGCGTGTGAAGCAGCCCTGCACCAGGCAGAGATAGAGGTCGTTACGAGCGTCTCCCGGCAGGATGACCTCTGGGAAGCCCATCTTGCGGGCTATGGACAGGTTACCCACCATCAGATGAGGCACCTCCTCTCTTATCTAAAAGAATATCATCAAATTAGTGATCTTAACCGGTCACCAACGTAAGCAGATATATGCTTAGAAATACAACAGCAGTCAAGTACAATAAGCGTGTTTATACGTCAACGTGTGTGTCTCCATAGAAATTGTTCTAACTCCGTTATTCTTTTAGTGACATCCCTAACATAAAAAGTAAAAGGTTGATAGTAGATCAAGCTGTACATCCCTATTCAAGTTGTCCATAGAAATACATAACAAGAATATTCTGTCATTCGCGCAATCTGACACATCATTTTTCCCGCCAAATTTCGCCGCGGCGGCTCGACCGCGTTCGACATTGTTAATTTTTATTAAATATTTTTATATGAAATGATAAAAAAGTGAGGTAACAAAAGTGTTTATTATACATTTATACAATAAAATAAGTATTGTTTACATAATCTGTGATTTTAGTACCGTTTTCACATAAAAACATCACATGAGTCATTTTTACATTTTTTTTAATGTTTGCATTCTAAATTTTAATATTTATAAATGTTAATTATTAATTGTAATATAATAATTCGAAAGCTTATTTTGTAAACTTTCTAAAACAGTTTTTACTATTCGGCTATATTCAGAAATGTTTCATTTATAGAGCTTTAATTGTGAAGCGGTAATAACACAAAGTTTTCGTAAAATGTCATTTCGTTTGAGACATCATAAGTGAATATTCGGAGGGGTTAAGAACAATAAATATTAACTAAATTTGCTTTTTATAATTGATAACGGTTCAAACAGTAACAACAAGCTTATTGACCAAGCATAATGAAATCATGTTTTAAAATGAACTTTTGCATTTGTCCATCTGTAAATTTGTTTGTATGTTCCATTTCAGATTAAGATGGTGGCTGTTTTAATGAGTCAGTAAAGATTTTTTTTTTTCAAAATGAAATCGTTGTGTTAATTTTGACTTTCTTATTTCCATTTTTTCAACAGTAAGTAAGTACCTAAGTTTGATAAAAGATTCTTTTTTATTTAATTAAATGAAGACAATATAAGCGAAACTCAATCGAAAATCTGAAAACAGAAAAATCAGAAAAAGATATTGACACATCTGGGACTCGAACCCAGGACCTCTCGCTTACCGGGCGAACGCGCTAACCACTGCGCCACCGTGTCGATATCCAATTCGGTCACTTTTAACTGTATCATACTTCGACTAAGAACCACCCACACTATCTTCATTTTTCTTAACGCATATACTATTGGCTGCTATCTTTATGTATGATTGCAAGATTCAAACCCGAACTAAATGCTCTCTAGATAGTGTCTGGATAAATCTTTATCCATTTTATTTAATATGCGACATCAATTGACTTTTCTGCAAGTCTAGGATGAATATTTTTATTTTTATTTTAACTTTATGAGTAAAACCTCAAATTGTAATATTTAATTAAATGAAGACAATATAAGCGAAACTCAATCGAAAATCTGAAAACAGAAAAATCAGAAAAAGATATTGACACATCTGGGACTCGAACCCAGGAGCATAAAGATAGCAGCCAATAGTATATGCGTTAAGAAAAATGAAGATAGTGTGGGTGGTTCTTAGTCGAAGTATGATACAGTTAAAAGTGACCGAATTGGATATCGACACGGTGGCGCAGTGGTTAGCGCGTTCGCCCGGTAAGCGAGAGGTCCTGGGTTCGAGTCCCAGATGTGTCAATATCTTTTTCTGATTTTTCTGTTTTCAGATTTTCGATTGAGTTTCGCTTATATTGTCTTCATTTAATTAAATATTACAATTTGAGGTTTTACTCATAAAGTTAAAATAAAAATAAAAATATTCATCCTAGACTTGCAGAAAAGTCAATTGATGTCGCATATTAAATAAAATGGATAAAGATTTATCCAGACACTATCTAGAGAGCATTTAGTTCGGGTTTGAATCTTGCAATCATACATAAAGATAGCAGCCAATAGTATATGCGTTAAGAAAAATGAAGATAGTGTGAGTGGTTCTTAGTCGAAGTATGATACAGTTAAAAGTGACCGAATTGGATATCGACACGGTGGCGCAGTGGTTAGCGCGTTCGCCCGGTAAGCGAGAGGTCCTGGGTTCGAGTCCCAGATGTGTCAATATCTTTTTCTGATTTTTCTGTTTTCAGATTTTCGATTGAGTTTCGCTTATATTGTCTTCATTTAATTAAATATTACAATTTGAGGTTTTACTCATAAAGTTAAAATAAAAATAAAAATAAAAAAAAGATTCTTTTTTACTTAAAATGTGCACATCCCATAAAAAAGTGTGGTAAGTCAAAATTTATTTTACGTTTTATCTCTGAAAAGTAAAGTGATTAGGATTATCTATGCCCCACAAAAAGCGTATTTAAGTTAGATCACTCCATCTATGCAAGATGTCGCGGTTGTCTCTTTTCGGCGGGACCGCTTGTTCATCATTCTTTCGTTTGTTTTTGCTCTCCAGTAAAATTAAGTCTTTTGACTCGTGACACTTTTCTACGGGATGTGCGTATATGTTTTATAAAATAAGATAGATAGATATGCAAGTGCCTACTTAAAAATCTTATGATTTTAGAGGAAATTAGATTTTGACATATCAAATACTAGCATACCCGGCCACACATTACTGTGGCTAATGAAGCATTACGCCATTACCCAACCTATATAACCAAAGCCATCTGTTAATTTTCAAACATGCCCGCTTGCCAGCCCGCTGCCCTCTTGCCAGCCCACTCCCTTTATTTATATATTTCTACCAATTTACACAAAACCTTGACAAATTATATACCTAAACTTTCCTCATGAATCACTCTATCTATTGGTGAAAACTGCATGAAAATCCGTTGCGTAGTTTAACCGGTCACAGGCCGGAGATGCGCAAGAAAATAATTCAAATATTTAAATAATATTGTCGACGAAAAACTTTTGGTCTGCGATTTTGGCCCTTCTATGTACATAATTTATATGAAGAACAGTGTCAGAATCGCTTGCGCCATCATTACTCTGGGTGCTAAAAGTTTCATTCACCTAGTCACCCTGAAATATTTTTAAAACGATTTCTTCCATGACAATGCGCTGTCATAAATTGCCGCGAATTTAACGGTCAAAATAAATGAGTGTATCGCGAATAAAACATCGTAAAACCTATTAATTTTGGTGCTTTTTTAGTGTTTTTTTGTGAAGTTTCGCAAATTTCCACAAAATGGCATGGCCTGTGACCGGTTAAAAGATTTAAGCGACAGACAGTGGCAGCGACTTCGCTTTATACTATGTAATAGAAGAGGAAATCGAAAACTGTACTATATGAATAAAGTACACGAAAGACCGCGTTCGTTCAGAGATGGTCGGGTGGCGCCGAGTGTTTCCGAATGTGCGGAGTAGTCGCCAGACCTAATTAGAGATCATCTGTAAACAAACGCTACTAAGAATATTTGTTCCCATTATAATTCGCAATAAACCAGTAAAAGAACTTAAGTTGTAATCCTTACATTGTGGGCTAGTGAGCCACAACACAAATCAAAGAACATTACAGAAACACACTTTTTTTAGACGCAAGGAATAACCATTATATATTATAATCTAGAACTACCATTATATATCTGAAATAAAAATATAGGACAAACCTCAGATCATTTTAATTTAGCATCACATCTTTGGAGATGCCGAATGCAGGGTCTTTTCGGGGAAGGGAAGGAGTGACCCTGGATCTTGAGAAGAAAAAGAAAGGAATATGAATGTGATTGATGTATAAGTAGAATTACCTGTTTAAGATCACCGCGGAATAGTTTGACAGAGAGCCACAGCCCTTGTCCAGTCTTTGGGTCTCCCTTTAAGTCCTTGTTGGAGATGATTCTCCTAAGCAGCGTGTCCAAGTTGTTGTCTTTTTCACATCTAAGCACACAAACTATCAGGTTATAAATCAAGGTTCGTAGAAGATTTGTTTAACAAGATTATCTCATACGGACCTTTTTCGTAAAAAAACTCGTCGGGCCGCTTTCGAAATTTTGAACGCATGACGTAGATTGAAGCTAATAAATTAATAAACAAATTTGATAAAAGCTAGGGCTCGAGTCGTAGATGTGACCGTATCATTTTCTGTTTCAGATTTTCGATTGAGTTTCGTTAATAGGGGTTAATAAAGACACATTAACTCATATAGTGCGGCTTAAATTTAGTAAATATCTCAAAGCCAAATATAATATTTTAAATTATATTTGAAATAAAAGACAACTACCATAATAGCAACATTTTGCACGATGGAATTTTCATTGACGGTAATGAAATACATTAAAAACTTCTAAAACCTAGCTTTGCACACTGTAAACTGCAGTGCACCTCAAGGTAGTCATTGTTTCACTGGACTGCAAATGTAGCCAGCTGTACTGTAGGGGTTAATTAAGTATTACAATTTGAGGTTTTACTCGTTATGAAAATTTTGTTTTGTTCAGAAAGCATTTTGAATGTTTTGTTCAGAAAGAAAAGTATTGATAGGAAAGGGGGGTCTGTAAACTTACGGGAAGAAGGTGACGCAGTGATGCTTGTCATCATCCATATCCAGCTGGCCAGAGAGGAAGTGTGTGATGTCCATGGCGGCCACGCCGTGTGGCCTGCGCATGCCGCTGCCTCGGCCCCACTGCTCCATGCCGCTGCCCATGGAGCCCCCGGACTGGGACACGGAGCGCCCGCTGGCCAGCGCTGCGGCCACCGAACTTCTCCTGAACAAAACATAGGTAAAATGCTGTTGAGAAACATGACATCAAAAAACCTGCTATGTGCATAAGAAACTGTTTCCAAAAAAAAGAAATATTATTATTATATAATGAGCAGGCAGCATTCTACTGATGCGCTCATATACAATTTTTGGAGAGGGAGTTCTGGGAAGGAAAAGGGTATTAGGGGTGGGTAAGAATCTGGGGGTCAGTGTGTCAAAGAATGTTGTGGTTTCAAAGAATTTGAACAATTCATCAAATTTCAGTTCTATTCAGGTTCTGTTGTTATTTCAGTTGTGTGAAACAACTGGCCAATAAAGATATAATAACAGAACTTGAATTGTTGAAATTCTGCAAAACAACTGGCCCTTAGTTTGTAACTCAATTTAGTAAGAAGTTTTAGTTTGTAACTCAATTTAGTACACATTTGTCCAGTCAGCTAGTACATAACCGGTCAATCTGAATGATTGATGATCATATTTGACCCGTTATGATCATCAATCAAAACTTCAGCAAAATTTCATCAATACTACAAATATAAATCAATTTACAGCTTGATTGGACGCTATTTTAAATTGGTCAAAAGCAACTGGTCAATAATTATATATTAAATAGAACTTTTACAAAATGTGAAAATTAAATTTGATGAATTATTCAAATTCTTTGCAATAACCCGTCCCTTAAACTTGTGCGTGGTGTTTTTTTCCATTTCCCGCATTCATAATTTTTTTCAAGAGGACCCTTCAAAAATGATAGAGGTTTTATAATAAGAAATAGGCAATTGTTTGACTTACCTATTATCTATATTTTGGGGCTCCATGCCCCCTATTCTTACAACATAACAGACTAGATACACTTTCTCCCTTTTGATATCACTCGTTCCCAGGTCCTGAAACAAACCAAACATTATGGGTAAGAAGTGTTGTACATTTGCTAAACACATTCAATAATATAATAATTGCAATAGGCCACTTGCATCACATTTTTTTAAATTTTTTTCCGGTTTAGGCAAATATTCTAAGACATTCTGTATTTTTTTTTTTTTTAATCGTATTTTTGAAACCCTGGGGATTTTTTGAAAATTTCAAACCGAAAAATCAGACCATTTTTTATAAACCGGAAAGACGGGACATAATTTAATAGGTGTGACAAAACGATAATTACATAGCCGAAAATCATTTTAAAAAAAAGAACGTTTTCCACACGAATGACACAGGAGAATAACGAGGCATACCAAAAATATTACATCTCATAAATATTTTTTTCCTTGATCCATATTATTGATCATAAATCATTATAATGTACAGCGTGTATATTACTAAATTCAATGTAATATACTTGAACTTGTAAATTGTAATAATAATAAGAATATTATAAAATTTTATTTTGTTAAAATCAGCACCATAATCATTATACCTCTAAAACATGTACCGACATCATCTTCACGTTCTGAAGAGAACCCCGTACCCATTAATTGTACGGGGTTCTCTTCAGAACATCTGTCAAAAAATCAAACCAAATGATAAGTTCGCAGAGAACAAACAATAAATCTAGTGAACGAATTAAAAAATTCGCCTGAAATCAAAGTGCTGCCATATAAAAAAATAAATCAGTGTGGAATTTTATAAAATTAATAGGAACATTTTCGGCGACGGGACATTTTCATGTAGTGACGTCACGAGCCCAAATAATGGATTTATTTTTTTAAAAATTAAAAAAACTGTACATTTCTAAAAATTTTTACTAACATTTTCGTAATCTTAGTAAAAAAACTCTATCCACACGATTTTTTCCAAGTCGTTATGAAGTCCATGCAAGTGGCCTATTATATTCTTAATTATTAAACTTTCTCCTTTAGACTGTTCATTATTCATAGCAATATTTTAATTCAATTGTTTGGTTTTGAAATGATAACATGCATAGTTCCTACCAAGATGTCATTTATCCAGTGCCTACCCTCCCTAACCACACCACTTTGCTGGAAAAGCGTTTTGAATTTAGAACAATGTCAAGAGTGAATTCGAGTGCATTTGTTTCTGAAAAACAAAAGAAGAATTGGAACTACCTTTGAAGCAAATTGTTGGTGTTGTTTGAGTCTCGTTTGTGAACTAAATAGAAGTTTATTTGAACATATTGAAAGTAAACAATATCATTTTATACTTATTTGTGTAGTTGTGGCGATAATTACCTCTAGGGACCATGGTGGAACAATGTAGACTATATTTGTGATTGTGATGTAGACTATATTTGTGACTGTGTTGTATACTCCTTTGCAGAGGTTCAGTGGTAAGGTTTTTTTTTTAACATTAGGTCCACACAGGAAGTCCTGAGAAAAATAAATTCCCCCCAGGGCCTATGTCATCTTTGGGGATGCTGTGCGGAGGGACTTTTTAAGGAAAGGAAAAAAAATGGTAGGAAGGAAAAGGGTACGGAATCTGGGGGTCAGTGTATCCAGGGTAGGCGGATGTGTGAATCCATCCCTCCCACTGCATTGTAAGGCAATGGTTCGACAGAGTCCCCGGGCACCCCTGCTAAGTCACCAAAAGTAGCGAACCACTTGGGGTGACCTCAGAGGTGTTGGTTATCCAATAAATGTAAGTGATTGGTTATCCTTCTTCCCTAGTTTTCCCTACATATATCCTCACCCAATTCCAGCAAACACCATTTCGTTTCGTCTCGTTAGTATTTACAGTCCATTTCCAAGTGCAGCTGTAATTCGTAAGCAGTTTCGGATGCAAGAACAGGGTCATTTTTTGGACATGATTTTAGATTTTTACAGTTATTGGGAAGACCCAAACACATTGAGCATGCGTAATTACGGAGGCAATTTATATCCAAAAAACCCCATTAACTACGCCAAGACTAAATAAGGACTTGATTGAGAATTTCAGAGCAGATAGATTGTGTTTTTCATACAGAGAAAGTTTTGAGTCATTACCGTGAACAAAACCCTCAGATTATGCAGCTGGTCTATATCGCTGGCCAGGCCGCCCTTGGACCACCGCACCACGTAGCTCTCCGTGAAGTGCTTGTGCTCATTGCCGTCATACAGCGACATGAGCAGCTCCGCATCCTCAGACATTTTGCAAACAAAGTTGCGCACGGAGGCGAAGAAGCTGTACGAAGAGTTGGGGGTCTGGGCGCTGGAGGTGTTGTGACTGTCCTCCTGGAAAATTAAAACAAAAATAATTACAAAAAACAAACACCAAAGGAGAAAAGTTGAAAATTCACAATATGGATCCAAACTTCAATATGTGGCTGATATACAACCGGATAGGTTTTTTTAAAGTAAAACATATGATATAGTATTATTAATAATAATAATATATATCTTTATTGAATGAAATTTGCAAGATTATAACTAAAAAGTACATATTCAGTGTTATGTTTACAGTAGTTTAAAATTACATAAGTACAAAAGGATATCAACAGAAAAAAAATATAAATATGAACAGTAGATAAATGAAAAATAGAAAATAGTTATAAATTTTGGTAACTAGGGGCCGTCTGTTTCAACAGAAAGTTAAATCGTGTTCTAAAGTTAAATTTTAACTGTCAGTTAAAGTAACGAGGACGTTAAATAGGACCGCGCGCTGCTTCAAATGTATTTTCTCTTAAGTAATAGTCGTCAGTGTGGCCAGTCTAAAACGCAGAATATTCCTCGGAATTATGTGAAAAAATGCATCGAAATATTTTTTGATGTGGCAACACCGTAAACTAAATCAGAACAACTGTCAAAATATCTGGTTGTATTTTGTTTCGCGTCGTAGGATCTGACGGCTTTGTTCCGATAAAAGTATTTGTATGAATTTTTACAAATAAATTACGACCTATTATAATACAATATGAATGTAATTTACTTTCTAGTAGTTGTGATATCTCCTTAAATTTGAAGTGTCGCATATTTTTCGAGATCTTCAATTCAATTTATTTATGGTATCGAAAATATTAGAAAAAACATACATTTTAGCTTTTTTTAATCCGTTTGTAAGAGTATTACATTAAACGTAAGTAGTGTACAAACTATACTAGCGATATTAATAGCGCTTGTCCTAAAGGCGGCCTCACTCGCTAATGTCGATATACGAAACGAGTCTAATCTACTACTCATGTTATATTTTTGTAATGTGTATGATACAATAGGTATATTGATTTGAAGATCTTGTAAAATTTGCGATACATCCATTAATAGAGCTTGTCTTTAAAAGGTAACGCCAAATATGTCGATATCAGAATTGATTCTGTTCAACAGCAAGATTTTTTTGACATGCGGTGCTGCGCCAAAAATTCGAGATCATCCTAGATAACCATAATTATTATTGACGCAGGGACGAAATGTTTTGGTTTTCACTACAAGACATCGGATGAGGAATTCATCGTCATTATCATCCTCTTCTATAATATTTATCATGACTACTGGTTAGTTTATTAGTAATCAATGTTGAAGCACCCATTTCCGTACATTACTTCGACCAGAACTGTCAAATATGCCAATATGGCGGAGTAACTCTAGAGTAACTATCGGTTTTCGGAAAGTAAGTACAAAAGTTAAAAGTAACGTAAAACAATCAGTCAAATTGATTGAAAAACGCATTTTTCTGAAATTTAACTATAGTAACGGCATTTTGTTTTACTTTTACTTTAACGAGCGTTGAAACAGACGGCCCTAGGCTAGCCTGTGTTGAGGCAGTAATTTTTAAATCAATTTATAAGACTTATAGACATACCTACACTTTTATTAAAAAAGTAGTCACATAATAGATTTCTTCTTCAAACTTCGCAAATCTATTTTGTGGCATCATTTTTCATATAATGAATAACTTATTACTTTGTATAAAACCACTATATTTAAAACAATATCAAAACAATATCAAACAATATCAAATTAGAAAAACCACTATATTTAAAACAATATCAAATTAGATATTGTTTTAAATATAGTGGTTTTATACAAAGTAATAAGTTATTCATTATACATAATAGATTGGTTACATTAATAATAATTTTAAATAAACGCAACCAATACATTGCTTGTATATTTCCACTGTATAATAAATACCAAATCATTAATAATTTCGAATTTGGGTGAGTGCACCGGTAAAGGCCCTATCATTATTTTTGATCCAAATTTTTATGTTATTTTTGAAAATTTTTTGGGAATCACATTTTTTTATTCTATCTGGAAGAATATTGTAAAGTCTTGTTGCAAGGTATGCTAATGTCTGCCATAACAATAGAGAACTCCACTCCACTTTTTTTATTTTTTTTAATGAATAATGACCTTCTAACTTAAATAACTGCATTTTTATTTTTATTTTTAGAGTTAGTTTTAATAGTTAAAATAATTGTCAAAGTTTTAATTTTTCAAGATCCCCCGAAAACCACCGTATGTATGGTGCATCATGTGACATCATCACTCCTGAAAAGTTACTACAGGATCGGGCAATCAGCTGATCAACTGCCGCCATTTTGAATTCTGTTGTTCGAAATATTCTCCCTAGAAGAAACATTACTATTTTTTTATGCAGTAGTTTTTGAATATTTTCAACAATAGAGATAAACTAATAAGAGATACCTTTATTTTTTAATAAACACAACAAATAAATCTCTATAAACAGTATGTAAATAAACGAATAAATTAATATGGTGGCTTGTGTCATATCATACATATATGAACATATTTTTTTAAAGCCATAATATTTTTCACTGGAGTTCCTTTTTGTTCCATGTGCTAGCCACTAACAGAAATGTTGCCAACTACAATTTTCAAAAAGAACTTTGTTTGGTTTTGAAATGATGATATGCTTAGTTCCTACCGGGTTATCATTTATCTAGTACCTACCCTCCCTAACCACATCACCTTGTTGGAAAAGCATTTGAAAATGGAACAAGAGAATATTACCAAATTCGAGTGCATTTGTTTCTGAAAAACAGAAGAAGAATTGGGACTAGCTTGGAAGCAAATTGTAGGTGTTGTTTGTGTTGATAATCTAAAATAAGGTTTCTGTGACCATCTTGATAGTACAATATCGTTTTGTACTTATTTGTGTTGTTGTGGCGATAAATTCCTCGACGTACCGCAGTGAAACCATATAAACTAAATTGATGATTGTGAAATGTGCTCCTTCGCAGAAGTTCAATGGTAAGTGATCGGTTTTCCTTCTTCCTTGCTTCCCTAGTTTTCCTTACACTTATTATCGCCCAATTCTAGCAAACATCATTTAGTTTCGTTTTATTGTTAGTATTTACAGTCCATTTCCAAGTGCATCTGAAGCTGTAATTAGTAAGCAGTTTCAGATACAACATAGTTTTTAAAAAATATTATTGAAAGATGTTATTTTTCTTTTTAACATTCTAATTATTTTCGATTTAGTTAGAGGGCAACTGAACTCGAATCTATTCAAACGCAGCAGTCCAAGAAATTTTTCATAAACATCTTTCTCTTCACACAACAGAAGATAATAGAATAACTATGACAAAACGCAATGACGTTTTATAAATAGACTTGCCATTGTCTCTCAAACTCAAGATATAATGTGGCAAGTAAACAACACTATTTTGTTTTCAGCGGTTTTCAGTCATTTCTTAATGCAAAAGTTATTCATGCATTAAAAAGATATGCTACTTCCACACCGAAGTCAACCTTCCAACTCGAACTTCCAACGCACGAACTACCCCTCTACACAATCGTCTGAATGTTTGAAGTTGGCCTCAGTGTGGCCGTACCATAAGACAATCAAAGAATGTGTGTGTATTTTCTCTAATGTCGGGCAGGAAATATGAAAATGAATTGTATTGTTTATAATAATCGATAATAATAAGTAATTTGCATGTACTTATAAATGAAATGTTATTTTTTCGCTTTTACTACTGTTTGCCATGTAATGGAAACATTTTTTCATCACACAGGAGGGCATTTTGGCGCTTTCTAAATGCAATTTACGTAATGATAAGAGCCCGCGCAGACAGCTAAGTGTTCAGCGTTCACTGGCGTTCACCTAGCGTTCGTCCGGTTGCATTCTACGCGAGTTCTAACACACACAGCACACGGTCAAATATTCTGCATTCTATTTTCCCAAAAAGCTTGTACGTGAAACATGTATTTTGATAGTTCATCTTCAGAAGACGAAGCATTGCTTTTGTTGACTTTGGAAGAATCTAAAAAAAAAAAAGACACTGGGTGCATTCGATTAACACTGAGCGAAATGAAAAGAGAGAGTTCAGTATTCTTTTTCCTGAATTACTTAAAGATGAAGAACGTTTTTTTATTTACTTTCGAATGTCAAGTAGCTATAATGAATTGTATAATTATATAAAAAAAAATAATAAATATAATTATATTATTATTATATAATTATATTTTTATAATTATGTAGTTTGTGTCACTAAGATTATATAAAAACTGCCTTTCCCTTACTAAATCAATTAATTTTTCAGTGTCAGTCATCTTGCGAGCGAGGCGTTCCACGAGTTCTTTGTAATTCTGACAATAGAACGCAAGCGTTCAGACTGACCGGCGCGGTCTGACTGCCGCTGTGTCTGCGCGTCGCTATAGTGGACAACTACTTACAAAGAATGCGGAACATAGAACTCGGAACGCTGAACGCGGAACGCTTCCTGTCTGCGCGGGCTCTAAGATATGACCTTACTCAACGAGTGGCAGTTTAGTACTAAAGTACTAGAAATCGAGACTAGTGCAATTGCCTTGCTTTTGGCTTCCCGCTTTGAGATTTCTACCACACATCTACAGTATATAATGTCATTGAAATCACGTACGGCCTCTCTTTCTGGGACTACTTTACAAAATTTCAGCAGCAATCTTGAAATTCTAGAGTTCTCAACTAAATTGTTTCAAAATCGGTAAAGGGGAGGTTGGGGGTTAGCTGAACTCGATTCAACAGTCAAAATGAAAATTCAAAGGCAGCGATCTTGAAAATCTCGAGTTTTCCATCGATTTGATTCAAAACTGATGACGTGTAATTTGTGAAACCACTGTACAAAGGAAAATATGCGGTGAAGGAGGAAGAACTCACCATGTATTTTGGAGTAAAATTCTCTGCTTCATCCGATATCTTCATTCACGAAATAGTCGATTAGCGGCTCACAAAAGGCGAGAGCAGAACTTCTTTATACCATAGTTTGTTTCCGACAAAAATAGAGCCGGCGAACTGACTGACAGCTCGGCGGTAGCGGCAATTGAATACTGACTGAGTGAAAAGTTAAAGGTACGCAGGAAACAAGGTGGATGAAGGATTATAGGAATGCAACAATATTATCCCCAAGTACAGCGGTTCTGGATATGTGAAAATGATATTGTATAAAATGGCATAACCAACTGAAAAGGGGAGGTTAAAATGGACCTGAACTCGAATCAGGTAATAAAATGTCTATAAAATATGTGACTTACGTTTTTTTGTTCTATACTTTTGGCAGTTTCTTCATGGAAGGTATAAAGCTGACAAGTGGAGATATTTCTGGGGTCGACTTGAAGCCCTGTGGTGGTGCAGCGAACCGTTAAGTCCATGTCCAATTTCCTAAGAGAACAACAAACTAATTAAGAAATAAAAATAAAAGCACTTTAGAATTCAACAGAATAATATTATGTTGCATTCTAAGCTTTTCTAAACTTTTCAACTCAATCTGTTTGAGCGACTTATCACATTTAGGAAGATAAATTCTAATCAAATTCCTGTACTGTACCGCCCATTATAAGATTTGCTTTTCCTTTCCTTAAAATGAACAATAAAGAATACAAATGATTAAACTATATACCAGGATTAAAAAATACCATCCCAATAATATGCAATGCGCAGTGTTTTCAATATTATGTCCAAATTATCTAATAAACAGCGTTAATGTAAGGTCCTGCATATTATCTGCAAGGAACCTAATAATATTGTCAGTTAAGAGCGACAAGTGGTTAACTAACATTTTTGTCAAATTGAGTTTTTAACCCCTCATACAAAATATTTCTGCTTTGCAATAAAATGCAAATAAATGGAACATTTCTGAATATATCCGAAAACTAAAAACTGTTTTTGAAAGGTGATGAAATAAACTTTCAAATTTTATAATTCTAAAAAATATATAATTATTGATAACGAAAAAAAAAAAAAAAAACATACATATTTACTTAGTCAAATGTATTACAAACATTATCTTTAATTCATTTTTTTCTCATTTCATGTGAAAATAATTCGTAAAAAATTCCCAAGATTTTTTATTTCAATTTGCTATTGGAAACTTTTTCACAAATGTTTTAATTAATTTGTGGTTAACTTTTAGATTTGAATGTAAAGCGTGGTGTTTTCTCTATCTAATACTGTTTAGATCGTAATTCTGACCTTGACAGCAAGGGAGATACAAAGATATCTCCGAGAGATACATGAGTTGTTCCCAAAAGCGAACAAATTAGCCTGAGGGGTAACCGTGTTCTTCACAATGTTCTTTATCAATGAAAAAAATGGTGACATGATAATTTGAATATTAAATACTCAAATTACCACTTCGCCATTTTTTTTTAAATGGTTTCTTGTCAAAGGATAATGTAAAGAATACTTAGTTATTAAAAAGTCAATTTGTCAAAAATGATAGTAACTTAGGCACTTATTTAGTAATTTAGCCACTTATTTTAGAAGGTTAGCCGCTTGTCGCTCTTAACTGACAATATGTACGTTTTAACACAGTATCGGTGATACATTACACAGATAGTTTTATATTATTGACCGATTAGGTGGTGGATGACATGGAAATTATTTTAGCAAAGTGATTTCCATGAAGAAATCTCTTAGGGAAGAGTATCTACGCTTTACTTCCAGATAAAGAATTAATTTTCATTATTTTGGACACAGGACCATTGACCTCTAGTGTACAGATTTCAGCTGAATTATATTGCACGAGTTTGGTTTTGAATTGAGAATATGCATAGTTCCTACTGGGATGCCATTTATCCACTACTGAAGAATTGGGTCTACTTGGTAGCAACTTGTTGGTGTTGTTCGTGGTCGTAATCTCCTATTTGAACTAAATAAAATGTTTTTGATCATATTGAAAGTTAACAATATTGTTTTAAATTTATTTGCATTGTTGTGGCGATTATTACCTCGAGGTAGACGTGGGCAGAATGATTCCCAGGAGTGAATCGATTCAGTCTGATTCTCATGGCCTTTTGAATTGATTCCTTTTATTCATTCTTTTAATTCAATTAAATCTCAAAAAAAAATAAAAATAAAAAAAATAAAAAAAAATAAAATTAAAAAAAATAAAAAAATAAAATAAATAAAAAATAAAAAAATAAATTAAAAATTGAAAATTAAATGAATGGGGAGGCTAACACCGCACACGAGACCGGGAGGCCACGGAGTACCCAGAGTACCGCAAAATAGCAGACTGATTAGCTTAGGCTACCAAGCATCGCACAAAGAGGAGACCGATTATTCTATCTCATTATCTCGCAGGCTAAAACCTATAGATTAATGTGTTTGACTCTTTTTAGTGTCGCTTTTTCGTTTCATCGGTTTTCAAATCACAATGAGTGGGGAGGCTACGAAGCACCGCACAAAGAGGAGACCAATAGGCTACGGAACACCGCACAAAGAGGAGACCGATTGTTCTATCTCATTATCTCGCAGGCTAAAACCTATAGATTAATGTGTTTGACTCTTTTTAGTGTCGCTTTTTCGTTTCATCGGTTTTCAAATCACAATGAGTGGGGAGGCTATGAAGCACCGCACAAAGAGGAGACCAATAGGCTACGGAACACTGCACAAAGAGGAGACCGATTATTCTATCTCATTATCTCGCAGGCTAAAAACCTATAGATTAATGTGTTTGACTCTTTTTAGTGTCACTTTTTCGTTTCATCGGTTTTCAAAATCACAATGAGTGGGGAGGCTACGAAGCACCGCACAAAGAGGAGACCAATAGGCTACGAAACACCACACAAAGAGGAGACCGATTATTCTATCTCATTATCTCGCAGGCTAAATCCTATATTGTTTTTCTTTTTTTAGTGTCGTAATTTTTCGTATGTAAAATGTATTTATTGCTAGCAATTATATCTTAAAATTATACAAGTTTTCGTTTCACCCTTAAAATTTTATTGATTTTATTTTATTTATTAAAATTATAATTTTGTTCCATTTCACGTGATATAATATAAACATACATTTTAACATTAAGATGAGTATTTTATGACAGCTAACCACAGCTAATTGGCCTTATAATATCTGCAAATTTACATAATATATCGACCCAAGATCTACGTCTAAAAGTAGGTAGGTACAATATCTTTCGTACGTACCAAAAAACCGATAAGCGCTTCCCACTTTTCTAGCTGATGTTCAGATTCAAAGTCGAAAGTTTTCGACTAACTAGATATGTAATGAAATTGACGGCTTGGCGCGCGGGGGAATAAATGAACCGCGCGGACGGATTAAGGGCTGGCATTGAGGAATGAATTAGTAACTTTTGAATAATGTTTTGTGTCTTACCTAGCAGTGACTTGATTTACTCGCGAGCTGCGGACCTAGGACTGGGATGCGTTTGGGACATATCGTGACATTGACGTGACGATGACGCCTGACGTCATTTTTAGGTCTCAGATTTAAAAGACCATGATGTCACAAGTGAAAAAGACTTTTGTTTTAATTCCTCTGTCTGTCGGAATCGGACAATCTCGATTTCGACAGACTAGATACCTGGGACGCGGACATTTAACACGGACCTGGGACGGCGGGGACCTTAGGACAATCTCAGGACTATTGATTAGGATAAATGATTAATTCCTTGCGTGAAAGAGATGCTCGGGCAACCCGGATGAATCGCGGCCGCGTTTTGGCCATTTTGGGACATGGACTTTGATGTTGTTCGGTTGTTCGGGTGTTTTTAGAATGGCGGCGCGGCGGCAGCGGAATACAATCGTAATAGGCGAGTCGTTCACAATACCGTCCGTCGACCACTTCGCGGCGCGCGGCCCATTTAATAATATTTAAATACCTATGAAACAATATAATATTTAAATCGTTTACAGAACACATTATTCATTGAAATAATTTAACAGTAAATAAAAATGTATGGTGTTGTTAAAAATCGTAGGATGCAAGGCCAAAGATAAGGAATGAAGAATCAATTCCTTTTGAAATTGAGAATTAGATTGAGTGTGTCACAAGATTGAATTTATTCATTTAATACGGTCATTCAATTTTGCCCACGTCTACCTCGAGGTATCACAGTGAAACTATATTTGTGATTGTGCTGTGTGCTCCTTCGCAGAGGAAAGTGATTGGTTATCCTTCTTCCTTGCTTCTCTGGTTTTATCTACACATATTATCACCCAATTACAGCAAACACCATTTCGTTTCGTTTCATTGTTAATATTTACAGTTCTTTTCCAAGTGCCATCGTAAGCAGTTTCGGATGCAACAGCATGTATGTACCTGTTTCCCTTGTCCATTGTGTAGATGGCAGTTTTCTGCACCTTCTTGAGCTGGTCGTTGGGCAGAGTCCCCGACAGGATGGCACTCCTCAACTCCAGGAGAGCCCTCATGCTGACCTCGATGAATTTAAACTGGCCACCTCCAGTCTGGATAACATTATATAAACATTATTTTAATTATAAATCCAACATGGCTGGTGAAAAGGAAACACAGTGAAACCCACTTATAAGGTTCTCTTATAAGTAGAAATAAGAAGTATTCGTGCTTAAGAAGTTCGGTTTTCTTTGGATTTATATATTTTAAATAAATGAAAAATATTAATTTTGTAGAGGAAGTGAAATTTTAATCAGACTATGTACCTAATTAGGCAGTATGTAAAAAGGATTCAGAGAGTACTGCCATAAAATTGAAAAATGTGCACATTTTTTGCAAGTGTATTACACTTGCAGGCAAAAAAAATACATGACAAAATATACTGAACGTTTCCATGACAGTTGATCCTCCGGTGTACTTATATACAGTACGCAGTCAGTTTAGGGAAAAAAGTATACTTAAAATATAACAGAGAGGATGCACCGCCAAATAACAAAAGTAAAAAACATTTTTTTTATTCAAATGCATCAAGGAAAAAACTACTTGTCTATACTGTATATAACAGCGTATATAAGTACAAAATACTGTATATAACAGCGTATATAAGTACAAAAAATCAGCACTGTTAATAAATTCGTTTAATGTCCATACCAACTTAATATTAAAGTTATTTTTGAAGTCAGTTTTAGGTTTGAAATTGGTAAATAACGCACAAAAAATTACAATTTTATAATAAACATCATTTCGGGGGGGGCAAATGTCAGGGGATCAACTACCATATCACCATACTGAACAACCCAAGGGCCTCCGTTCATTGAGATGTTTACAATCTACGTAATTGTTATGAAACCACAAGTACCCTGCTGATATACTACTTTTTAACGCTTGTCTCCGTACCCGGCGCTATCCGAAAAATACTGTACTACAGGTAAGTTCCCTAAGGTATTGTTATTTATAACGAATAAGTATCAGACACAAATGATGCGACACGTCGCGTGCGATCATTACTGTCGGTATCGTGATACTATTTGGAAACCGACAGCCACCGCGCAGCGCCGTGAACGGGCACCAGCAAAATCGTACGGGGGGTACTTACGATCGGGGCGTATGATACGCTCACGAGGATCGAGTAGCTTGTAAGTGTCTTTATGAACGGAGGCACTAAAGCTATCATGATTTACAAGCAAATTGAGATTTATATTGCCAGTAAGCTCTGCAAAATACACATTACATTCATGGGTTATTAATATAAAAAAAAAATTATACAACGACTACTCCCAAATCGGAAAGAGTGTACCTACACTAAACAGACAACAATCATAATTTGAATTCAATCAGAGTAATAATTAATTCATAAATTACTACCACCTCCTTTTATATTTCAACAATGAATTAAATCAATTTGGGCACAGTACCTACTCACTTTACCAACAAGCCCAAAAATAAGGTCCAGCTGCAAGAAAATTTCATGGTTATCTTTTCAACCGCATTCCCAACGAATATTCACAGAATAATGAGTTTGCACGACACTCTTCTTGAAAGTCACATTTTTTCTTTTAAAATATCTGTAGCCGTAAATGGGTTGAAAAGGTTGCCAGATGTTCTGATCAGAGTGAAAAGCGGGTATTTCTTCACCCTCTCGATAAGTATTGTTATAATAACAAAATGGTCACAATAGGTAGAAAACTCTGCTAACTTATCTGATATACAGTGAAACCTTCTTAAGAAGTTCCCATTTAAGATTTTCGTGGCTTAAGAAGTTCGGTTTTTTTCGGTCCCTCAGCACGAAATTGACCCAATTTTTCCCACATATAAGGTTTTCCCGCTTAAGAAGTTTGTGTTTTCCGGTCCCTTGGAAAACTTCTTAAGAGGGTGTCACTGTTTATAGTCACCACTCATAGATTCGTGTACCAAATACAGTGTAACCCTCTTAAGAAGTTTTGTGGCTTAAGAACTTTGGTTTTTTCAGTCCCTCTGCTCAATTTTTCCCACATATAAGATTTTCCTGCTTAAGAAGTTTGTTTTTTCCGGTCTCTTGGAAAACTTCTTAAGAAGGTTTCAACGTAGTAAACTCAGGCATTATAAATAAATAAATGTAAATAGAGAATACAGTGGAACCTGCTTAAGAAGTTTCCTCTTCAGAAGTTTTCATGCTTAAAAAGTTTGGTTTTATCAGTCCCTTGAAGACTGAATGGCCCAATTTATCCCACTTTTAAGGTTTTCCCATTTAAGAAGTTCTTTTCAGTACTTTGGAAAACTTCTTAAGAGAGTTTCACTGTATATGTTATCCCATAAATGGTACTTATTGAGAGATGGTATGGTGAGATACCCCCGAAGTGTGCAAATTCCCTTTATCCTTTGGGATGTGGAGCTCCTGCAACCTAATGCCTGCATAGTGCGCCAAGGGTAAATTTGTGCGAGACCCGCCGTGCACCGGCTGAGTCTATTTTGGCAATAACTTACTTGTTTTTTGCAAAATTAACACAGATAATGTGTTTATATGAGGGCCGTCCGATAAGTACTTAGCATCACCGCCCGATGGCGCCACTATCGCAAGAGAAATTTATTGTGTAGTACATTTTCGTAGACGGCTCTGCCAAAATTTCAGCCGAATCGGACTCGCAGTTTTGTTTTGAAGTGTGTGGAAGCGGGCGTGTCCGCAGATTTTAGAAAAATGGAAAAAGAGCAATATCGGTCGGTGATTCGATTCTTGTTCTTGAAAGGGAAATCAGGCAGCATAATCAAAGAGCGCTTGGATGCTGTGTACGGTGACTCTTCTCCTTCGATGGCGACCGTCAAAAATTGGTTTAACGAGTTTCAACCTGGTCGCACATCGGTTTTTGATGAGCCTCGCCCAGGTGCCCCGAAAACGGCTACCACGGAGGATCCACGATCTCGTATTGGTAGACCGCCGATTGAAGGTGCGCGAGACAGCTGAGACAGTAGGCATCTCAAAAGACCATGTGGGTCACATCCTGCATGAAATTTTGGGCATGAAAAAGCTGTCGGCGCGATATGTGCCGCGTTTGCTCACTCCGGACAACAAGCGAAACCGTGAGACCACTTCAGAGCAGTGTTTGACACTGTTTAAGCACAATTCGAAGGAGTTTCTGCGTCATTTCGTGACTGTCGACGAAACATGGATCCACTGGTACACACCAGAGACCAAGGAGCAGTCGAAACAGTAGACTTCACCCGGCGAACGTGCTCCAAAGAAGGCGAAGATGGTCCTATCGGCCGGAAAGGTGATGGCCACCGTTTTCTGGGATTCACAAGGTGTGATCTTCATCGACTACCTGGAGAAGGGCAAAACAATCACAGGGCTGTACTATGCCGAATTATTGGGCCGATTCAACGTCGAATTGCAGAAAAAACGTCCACATTTGATGAAGAAAAAAGTGCTCTACCACCATAACAACGCACTGGCTCACACCTCCGCCCTCGCTATGGCCAAATTGGTCGAATTGGGCTACGAACTGCTGCCCCATCAACCGTATTCTCCAGATTTGGCCCCGTGTGATTTCTTTTTGTTTCCAAACTTGAAAAAGTCATTCGCCGGACAAAAATTTGAGTAGAATGAGGAGGTCATCGCCGCCACGGAGGCCTACTTTGCAGACCTCGAGAAAACGTATTTTTCAGGGGTTAAAGAAATTGGAGCATCGCTGGGTCAAGAGCATCAAGCTAAAAGGAGCATAAAATAAAAATAAAAAAATTCCAAAAATTTCGTTTTTCTTTTGTAAGCGAGGTACTTATCGGACCACCCTCATATATTAAAAAAATTATATACAGTAGAGCCTTGATAATCGAACTAATGAAAAACAACACCACTTCGAACTCACAAAGCTTTCGGATGTTAGGGAACGTACCCATACTACGTGACCAATTTTTTGCAATTTTTAACCCCCCCCCCCCCCCCCCCGGGGACCAAAATCCTAAGCAAACCGCTGCTCATTTGTACCAAGCGTGACATTTTGAAGGCCCCCCCCCCCCCCCCCCCCCCCCCCGAAGAGGTCACGTAGTATGGGTACGTACGAATTAGATGCTAAACATAATGTTAGAGATCATGATGTGTGTGAGTAAAAAGGGATTACAGTGTCTTTCCGATTAGCCTGGGTACTGATTATCGAGGCGCTACTGTGTATCTATCAAAAGTAGTTTTCTCTGAATAGCTACTTATATTCAGATAAATGATTTTTTTCTCTCATGTTATAAAAAACGTATGAACTTGAAGTTTTATTACATTTTACATAAAGCTGAAAATTCGAAAGCAAAAAAGATGATATTGTAGAAACCTGTCAATTATTTCAAATATAATTTTTATTTATTTGGTTTTCAGATATTTAGAAAATACTACCCGTCTTCTAGGGGTTAAGAGTTAGCTTTTGATAAATTTCCTCACTTCAATGAGCGTGGTGTTATTTAATAGTATTTCTTTTGCTGGAATAAGTGCACTATTCGTGAAATTATAACGAACTAACCACTGAAAACAAACTTTTTTCTTCGTCTTGTGTTTTCCACCCACCCGGAGCTTCGGATTATAGTGGGTTCGTTAAGACACCATACTGCATCCATAAAGGAAATTTAGTATTAGTTAGGTTGTACACATTTAGAATTAGATACAGGTTTGTCACAAAAGCACTGACCACATAGAGGTGCTTCCAATGATGGCCCCAGGAGCGCAGGGTCTGTGTAATTTCTTGAACAATCTGTGGCTGAACAATGCTGACAATTTCCACCGAACCCGTTCTACAATGTACAAACAAAATAACACATCACCATTAATAACATATTAATCTAAAAGCATTATTACATATATACACAACAAATACAACATAAGGAAGTAAATTAATTGTATAATACAAAAAACCCATTTCAAAGGATTAAAACCAAGATTTCATATATCCACAAACAATTATTTCGACTTCAAAATAATTTTTTTATTTAACAGGTTGAAATTGTGAAAATCTTCGGAATGCCACATTTTTACACATACAATGTATTCTCCTAAAAATGTGGATTCTCCTTGGCAGATTCTAGTTTACATCTCATTTTACCAAAAGGCGGAGAAACAATGTCCTGGCTTTTTTCCACAAAAACAGCATTGTATAAATTATCCAATATTATTATTAAGATGAATCACATCTTCTTTTTAAGGTTAAACATCACATGTGTTATAATCTACGCATTCACAGATGGCGCCAATAAAGTTATTAAAGGTTTTTAATACTTTTTGCACGTTTTGCTTTAAAATATTGAGTTAAAAATTGAAAATTGATTACGCCCGTACATATTTAATACGAATATAAATAAATAGTTTTGTTCATAAACAAACCCAAATCTTTCAAAAGAGGCTGAAAAATTCAATTTTGTATCGGTGACTCGATCCAATATTGTATTTTTTAGCCTTTCTCGAAAGATTTGGGTTTGTTTATGGACAAAACCTTTTATTCATATTCATATTAAATATGTACGGGCGCAAACAATTAAATCACCTTAATAATTTAAAGCATAATGTTAAAAAAGTATTAAAAACCTAAAATAATTTAATTGGCGCCATCTGTGAATGCGTAGATTATAACGTATGTGACGTTTAACCTTAAGAGCGTTTAACCAGCCAGTGGACGAAAATCCACATTTCGTCGAAAGTTGTTCTTCCGATCGTGCAGGGCGGTTACAATGAGAAAGATTAATTATTCTCCGTACCAGCTTTTTTAAATTATAACTCAATATCGAATTTATTTCAATCCAAATTAGCTTTAATTTATACCTTCATCCAAAAATGCTGAAAGGCGTGATGATAAAACTATTAAAATAGTGTACTTTTTGTAGTTATTTTTTGATTATAAGTATTTATTATTTTTCAATAATGTCTAAATTCAATAGGAATGTTAAAAAATCTGAAATATATTAGTTTGTAAGTGCGCAAATAAATACACAAATGGACCAATTTTCGTCAAGAAACATATGTACGTACATATTTTTTAATGATTTTATTGAAACTAAAATTAAAGTTCTAATACATAACTCTGCTAGATAATGTATTGATTTATTTTACTGCATGATTACATTATTTGAAATGGGTGTGGTATAATACAAAAACTTTTTTGAAAATTTAACAAATCTGCCAACGACCTATGGAATAACCTTATTATACTAAAAATTAAAAAAAATTCTAAAAATTTATTACATAACTTCACTAGATAAAAGAACAATCTTTCGAAATCCATTTATAATTTTTTGTGGAAAAGAGTCAATACGTCTAAAAACTTTTTTGAAAATGACATATTTCCGGCTTTCTCTGGTAATGCCCTCTTAATACCACTAAATCAATAAAAAAGTAATAATATTGATACTGAGGATCTAAAATTATATAGAAATGTACAGAAAAGCACTATTTAATGCTGAAATAGCAAAAAGATTACAATTTTATAAAATAAACAAAAAATAAAAATAAAATGTATGTAAATCCCGCACAAGTGTCGAACTGTCCCTGTCTGAAGCTAGCGAGACAGGCATCCCGAATTGGGGCATGTTGTGAGGCTGAAGGTAGAAGAGAGAGGAAGTAGAAGGGGAACAAAAGATGGGGAAGTACCTGGCTTTCCAGATCTGGTCACAAAACATGGTTAAAGCCATTTCAAGCAAAGCTTCAATTCTGATGATGGTCTTACACCAAGGAGATATTGAGAATATCTTCCACTATGTAACGTGCCGTAAATATACTATACATTATTTTTAATTAATTAATTGTGAAATATACATATATAACAATAAAAACATATATTAATCAAATAAAATTTATTTTGCACAATTTGAATCCGCTAGCTCTGATTGTTAGTCGAAAGCCTTACCCCTCGACCACAGAGGCCATCTTAATAATTGCAATAAAGCAGCAAAATCTCTCTCATATGGTGAGCTCTGGCATCATGAAATTTGATCAAAGTTTATAGTTTCAAAGCTCCATAGCTGATATAAGTAGCTCCATGATGGATGTGCGATTCAAACCCACTATCTTAATGATAAATTTATGGAAGTCTTCCTTATCGTAAATAATCTCTCATAATCTTAACTATAAAATAGTTTCTGTGGCTTCTACACACAGAAATTTTCTGCTGTATACATAGTTAAGATTATAATAGATTTATGATAATAGCTAAATAATCTGTCACTATTGACGGCACGCCCCGACGGATGCAGATTACGCCACGTCTTATCCGTAATATAAATCATCCACTCGACTATATATTATTTTTATTTACATTTATTAAAAAACATAGCAATTTAATTTCACAATTTTGTTATCTTATCTGAAATGTGAATATATTACTCATTACATAATGCAATTATTGCAATGATAAGAATTGCATGAGGTGGGATAAAAATATCTTGCTATACATCATTGTTCTTATAATTCATATCGATTGTCCAGTTAATTAGTCAGACATCTCTGAAAAATCGCAATTTGAGTATGCAGTTATGTGTAAATCTCTACCTCTATCTGGTACAATACTCAGATTACTCATAAACACCACCAAATCGATTATAATGCACAAAAACTTGTGGTGAATTGAACTAAATGTTAATGTTTTTTGGGTCACTAATAGGATGTTTCAAAATTACGTACTAATGTACTGTGTTATTTTATAGCATACTAGCAGACCCGGCCACACATTGCTGTGGCTTACGAAACACAACGCCATTCCCCAACCTTTATAACAAACGCCACACTCCACACCGCCCGCTTGCCAGCTGCCCGCTGCCTGAATTGAATCTTTAAATTTCTAGGCTTTATACGAGGCATATCCAGAAAGTAAGTGTACTGTTTTTTTTTTTTTTTAAAAGTGTATCAGAAAAAAAAACACAGGATATTGTTGATACACTTGTTGACTATTTTTCCAAATAATTGCTAACCCGTCCAATGCATGTGATGAGCCGTGGCACAAGTTTCTTTTGCCCTTCTCGAAGAATTCTCCCGCCAGCTCCTTCCCCCTCTTCAGGGCCACTTTCTGCACCTGCTCGTCGGTTTAAAATTTATTTTCATCCATACATGCCTTTAGGAAGGTAAAAAGATGATAATCTGAAGACGCCAAGTCAGGGGATTACGGGGAGTGGTTCAAAACATCCCAATCAAATGAGTCCATGATCTTATTGGTGGCTAAGGCTTTGTGAGGTCGGACGTTTTCGTGAAAAAGGCAAACTTCTCTGGTCAGCATTCCCCTCCTTTTGTTTTGAATGCTCCTTTTGAGTATTTTAGGGTACACAATATTGTTGTGCATTGATGATCTCAACCTGAGGCCGAAATTTGAACAAAATGATGCCTTTTCGGTCCTAAAACACTGAGGCCATGATTTTTTTTGGCTGAAATTGTGGTTTTCAATTTTTTCACAGATGGGGAATTGGTATGACGCCATTTTGACGACTGTTTTTTTTTCCCAGACATGTAATGAGTCACCCACTTTCATCTCCAGTAACAATAGAGCTCAGAAATCCTTACCTTTTTTTTCTTGTAGGTGTTATTTCTTCCGTGAGTAAAAAGCAGATCACAGCACTTGGAGGGATTTTTTGCTGACAACTTTCACGCAACTGGACACTAAATCGTGAGTTTACGTACAACAATGTTCCTGCGATGCTCTTTCTGGTCAGGAGACCCCTCTGTACCACTAAGTGTTGCCAACCCTCAAAAAACTAAAAACCTCCGCCCGTTGTGGTCACAGTACACTTACTTTCTGGATATGCCTCGTAATATGTATGTATTATACATATAAACCTTCCCCTTGAATCGCTCTATCTATTGGTAAAAACTGCATGAAATTCCATTGCGTAGTTTAAAAGATCTAAGCGCACATAAAGCGGGAGCGACTTCATTTTATACTTAGTAAAGATTTCTTATGAAAAACACAGACATGTGTAAAAATATATGATTTATGGTAATCATTCCAATATTGCTTTCCTTTAACTTAGTATTTGGATATGTCTGACAAATCAACTTGACGATCAAGGTATAATATATATGTACATGGACGATATTCAAATTAAAAATTATATTTTTAATGTGAATACCGCACTGGAGTCCCAACTGCTTCCAAATCGTCTGGAGGCAGTGGGAAAGTTGAATCCCCAATTGTGGTATTTTCTGAGGGTAAATAGAATGGAGGGACGGAAATAGGTAAGAAGGAGGTGGGAATTAATTACAAAGGATCTTTCAGCGTATCCCTTCAAGTATAAAAGCCCACAAAAGTAGTGCATTGAACTGCGTCCGACAAAAATAGTTTGGAATTAGAACAGGAAGTTGTTAGAGGACAGATAAGAAAACTTGTTTGGCTTTTTAGCCATAGATTAATAATATTGTGGCCCATATTTATTAAACCAAAAAATACAATAAGCAGAGGAATTTTACACAAAGAAGTAGCGTAGGAAAAAACTGTACCGAACGCCAGTGTACATTTTAGATTTTGTCGTTAACATTGATGGGCAATAATATACAAGGTGGTGCAAAAGTGATCACCATATCGGGTAGATTATCGGAAGATATCATAATTTTTGCAAATGGTGGCAAATGTCAGTTCTGCTTTGACATTTGTGAAGTAAACAGATACAAAATACACGTCAACAAGAAAAATACACATCATACGGAAATTTTTTGAAAAAATGCATTTCCGGGTCGCCTAATCTCTCATTTTTGTGATTTGCACTGACCGGCAAGATCGCCCGATTTAACCATTCCAGACTTCTTTTTGTGGGGTTCCTTGAAGTCACGAGTCTACGTCAACAAGCCTCAGACACTTGAAGCCCTCAAAGAGAATATCTGTCAAGAATGCGAGAACCTATCGCCGAAAGTTCTGGAAATGCCATAAATCGGGCCCGTATGTATGGTCGTCAATTCTGGCGGCGGCCACTTGGCCGATACCATTTTCTCGACTTAATGGAAAAAAAATTAAGACATCAAATAAACACAATCTAAAAGCAGAACCAACATTTTTCATTCGTAAAAAAAATTAGAGCATAAGAATATTGGGTGACAACTTTTGTGCCACCTTGTATATACTCAACAAATTTTAAGAATTTCATAGTTAAAAGTTTTTTTTTTATTAATTAGAGACTAGAACAGCTTGACATAATTATTTCTGCAGGCAACCAAAAAAAACTTAAAAGCAACAATTTTTTTTTTTATTCACAAAACTCAGCATTAACACAATCTTTTCATACTACATAACGACAGTCCCAAATAACAATGTCAGATGATTTTGTAGTTTTGCAGTAGATTTGTTTAAAGTTTCATTTCTGCATTTATACTGTTTTGAGGTAAAGATAATACTGTTCTGATCAAGATGAAGTGTTGTTTTGATATTTTGCAATTCATTCCAAATTCTGAAAATACATACTTTTAAAAGATCAAAAGGAAATTAAAATAAGTCAAGAAAATGATTTTCAATTTTTTGCAGATCCAACATTGTTATTCAGGAGACCGTCGATATTATGTAGTCATTGAAAATTTTGTAGCTAATAATGTGGTGTTATGGATTAAAAATGTTTAAAAATGTTGGGATTTGCTTAAAAATTATGCTTAAAAATGTTGGGATTTATAACTAGGCTTACTAGAAATTTTAACAATATAAAGTGTATTAAACTGTTATATTTTGCCTACGTTAGAAGTCAACTTGAGTAAAATTCTCCCGTCTGGAATCCACATTATAGTATACATGCTCAAGCTATTGAAAGAATACAAAACAAATTCTTACGTTTTCTAAATTTTAAAATGGGTATTCCAGCAAATATGTTGAACTACAACACTATTTTAAATGATTTGAATATGCTCAAATTGTCCGACAGAAGAATTTTCTCTGACTTGGTATTTCTATATAAAATTCTAAATGATTTAGTTGATAGTCCGGTATTGCTAGAATTGATAAGCTTCCGGATTCCACTACGTAATACTAGAAGTCAAGATTTATTTCAGTGTAGAAATTCTGGGACTAACTACCATATGTATTCTTTGCCCAGAATACTTATGGAGGGAAACAATTATACCAAGTCAGTGGACATCTTCAATTTATGTTTAAACAAATATAAAATATTGTTACTGAGACAGTTCAGTTATGTACATTGAATGCTTTGTATTTTCTTATTATTCATATGTAATGTAAAAGCCCCGAAAAAGGGCGTTAATCAATAAATAAATAAATTAATCTTTGAAAATTTAAAAGATATTAATTTATTAAATAAATAAATAAAAAGAAAATTATGTACTGTAAAGATGGATATGAGATTGGAGACGCAGGAAATCAAGACGGAAAAAGTTGTACAAATTTCATGATGCCATAGCTTGTGTTTGACTTTGTTGTTGCTTCGTGCACACAAATTTTCTGCTTCATATTAATGTTGTAGCGCAGGAAATGATAAGATTTTCTTTCGAAAGGGTAATGGGTTTATAATAAATTGAGACATTCAAAGTTTAACCCTATTTCTCCCGGGACTATCATAACCCCCCGGGAGTGAGAGGATTATACACCGTGGGTCTCGAGATTTGAAGTTCTCAACAACAAAGGATGTGTGATTTCTAGGACAGGATCCCGCACCGACCTCTGTGATTCCTACCTGTTACAACATGGGTCACTACAAGAGCCATGTTCACTCCTTGCTCTCCTCAAAAAAGACCCTTCACACAGCATCCCCAAAGATGACACCCCCATGATGAAATTATTTTACTCAGAGCCTCTTACGTGGAGATAAAATTAAAAAAAAAAAAATTGTGTACACAGATAGTATCGCGAGCACGTGTTTGTCAAACTGGTTTGAACTAGTTTGGAACACCCGCCCGCCATCCGCTCTTACCCCACAGTAGCCAAACGATACAGTAAACCAACCAATACACAAGCAAGAATCTCTTTATTCTAATTCTGCATGTAAGTTTATACACAAATTAAGTTGTATGAATTACCATACATGTATTACCTGTCTACAGAGCAGTCCCTCAATCGCACATATCCCTTTGGAACGATGCCTTTCCCCTCCTCCCTCCGCCCGGCAATCCTCTTCCCGTAGTACCACTCCTCACTCTCGCACACAATCTCCAGCAGCTCCCCCACGTGGATACTGAGGCCCCTGCTGTCGGGGCGGGGGACAAAGTTGTAGAGGGCTGAAAATAAGACATAAAGTTCTCATTGAAATAACCTGCAGACAACATACCAACACATAAAATCAAACAAAAAGTTTCAGTCTGGATCAAAACAAAAGGTACACAGATATGATTTGAGATTTTCACGGCCAAAAGTATTATTGTGATTTATCTTTAGCCAAAGTTACAGTGTCCATCAGGGCATCACATTTCATCCACCCTGATGTTGGACACTATAACGCTGTCTGAAATGTTGGCTAAAGAAGGAGGTAGAGCAACACCACACCAGAAATAACTTAACATTAATTAAATTACCGTCCCGCCGCTATTATCGTTTTTCTTTATGTCATCTTATAAATAAACTATTCGACTCAATCAATCTATCGCCAGTTTTGTAAGTGAATCGTTACAAATTCTTTTATCGTGCATCTATTGTTATAACGTGAACTATTTGAGCATCGACATCAAAAGTAGCCATTTCACCTGAAGATGCAGCACCTGCGGTGAGTACCCTTATGTGAAATACCGTTTCCATTTGGTTAGGACAGATAAAGTCACATCGAGACCCATAGGTGTTCTGTTGCCATTCTGATCCCTGTAACGGAGGCGCCAGCGCGCTTACCGTACAAATACAAAGTTAAGTAGTTTATTCACGTTCCCCCTCACTAGAGGTTTTTATTCCGAGGTATAGGTATATATAGATAGTTAAATTGGGGTTACATCAAGATTTCCTCATCTTCATGTTTATTGATTTCCACATCTTCATGTTGGTTGATTGAAGTTTGTTTTGTGTTGCTTCATAATTTTAATGATTCCTTCATCTCCGGGTTTATTTAGCCATAAAACTGCTGTATTTAAGGGTAGTTTCAGCTATTCGTCAACAAAACGATCAATATCGACATCGTTGCAGTGCTTCAAGAAGCTCTGTTGCGAATGGTTGCTGACTGCACGGTCAACCTCACAACATCTTAATTAATAAAATTTGCAATTGAAGGAATACTTTCTTGCGTTTATGTTTTTGATTTGATTTATTTATTATTTATTACATTAGATACATTTATACAGTAAAAATAACATAATAATAGTATTTCAAAATAACTATTAAAAATGTGTACAAGTGTTATATGTCTATATTAGTTCCGGTAACAGATTAGATTATGTTATATTATTAGATTATATGCATTATTATATTATATTTTTCAGATTACATTATTTATTTTGATTATATTCTGTATTTTTGATTATATTCTATATTTTACACTTGAATTATTGATTTTATTTTGAATTGACTTTATTGGAGTTTTAATATTAAGATTATTAATTTATTTATATTTTTTAATTATTTTAATTTCTAATTTTAAATTCTATTAATTTGTATTATATTATATTGTGTATGATAATTTGGAGATGTGATTTAATTTTTTTTTATATAATTTATTTAATCGTATTTATTTCATTTTAATTTAATTAAATTTTTTATTTTATTTTCTTTTTTTTATATATTGGAGGCACTGCTGAAAACCAGCTGAACTCTAGGAGAAATCCTGAATTGTAGCTGAGCAGTGACCTATTCATCAATAGAATCAATGAAAAAAGAAAAGAAAAAAAGTAATATTGTAAACAAATCTATTGATGAATAAATGTTTTATTATTATTATTGTATCTTGATTTCATTTTTAAAATTGCTCTTATTCATCATGGTGTTTTTAATTTAATTTGGAAGGGCATTGTATAATTTGTAGCATAAAATTTATCATTTTTATTTTTAACTTTAAAAGTAAAACCTCAAATTGTAATATTTAATTAAGTGAAAACAATATTAGCGAAACTCAATCGAAAATCTGGATTCAGAAAAACAGAGATGCCATTTGTAGTGTTTGATATATACATACATATACTCGCATACCGCGCTCGTTCGGGAAAGTTTGGGATTCAGGAGTTTCACGAACGAGCGCAGCGCAATGTCCGGATCAGCTGGCCGGCAACGCGCAGATCTATTCAGAGAGCTCTAGTAAACAGTCGCTACCAAATACTTTACTCCCGACCATTATAATTCACAATAAACTTAAAGAAGAACTTACGTTGTAATCATTTACATTGTGGGCTAGTGAGCCACAGAATAAAAGAACATTACACCAATATATAATACTGTTTCCAGATTTTCGATAGAGTTTTGCTAATTTTGTCTTCATTTAATTAAATAAAATTTATTGTTTTTCTGGCCAAAATATGCACTAAATTTTGGAGTAGATTTGAGGTTTTCTTTTGTGTAGTGTAGGTCTGTTGATCAGTAAGGTAGCCATTTTTTCCTTTAAATTTGAGAAGAGCTTTTTTGAGTAGATTATTATAATACTGAAAATATTTAAAAATTCTTTTGATGTAGTTCTTATGATTACTTTCAAAATTATTTCCATTATCTTTTGTGTTTTAACGAGCTGCTTCAATTTGCTGTAATAATTTTAAGTTTCACACGCTTGTCTAGATAATACTTGGTCGATGGCTATAAATAAATTCAAAACAATAACTGGTATTGACATAGACATCCTTCCTACTCAATAGAAAAAACATCCGATCCAATAACATTTTATTGACGTCAGATACTCTGTTTAATCGTAAATAATTAGTCAAAAATTACTCACTCAACGCATTTATCCTGTTAGCATCATCCTTGTGGTTAAACCTTTACAGTCTTACTAAAAAACCCCGTGAAAATTTTATTCAATTGATAAACAAGCGTATATGTGAAAACAGTACTAAATTGTTCATGGAAAGAAATATACATTGTTTACACAGCCTGAGAGGGTAGTTTATCTCATGTGTACGATTGTTTTGTTAATGATTTCTGAATGAATTTTGAATGTTCTATATATTTCTTATTTTTGAAGATGTCGTAAAAACAAATACCACTTATAAAAAATAGATAAAATTACCTTTTAGATTTGTGTATTTGAAATACTATTAAAGAAAGCCATATTTTAAGATTCAAACATGGAAATTTTTTTTTATCAAAACATTTTTGATCAAAATGAAGAGAAATTAAAAAAAATTAAAATTTAAAAAACACAGTCCTTTTATGTAATGAATTTGGGAGGAAACTTTCACCACACTTTTTACTTGTGCATACAATAAAAAAATAATTAAAAATTTCGAAGTTTGCTTTAATGCCAAAAAAATAACCTAAAAATAAACCGACATTTAACACTCCTATACACGCGCCCCCTAGTGAGACATAAATACACGTGTGTCATCTGTCAGATGACTGTTCACTTATTTGTCAAAAGTGAATAAAAAAAAAAATTTAATTTTTTTTTGTCAAAAGTGAGCTAGGCAAGCTTGGGGAATACTAGGGCGGGGGACCAGGCTCCCCTCCCTTATGACGAAAAAACAGAACTGGTCATCTGTGAGATGACACGCGTGTATTGGAGTGTTAAAATGGATTTCTTGCATCTCTAAAGACATTAATTTCTTTGATACGTTTACCAACACATGTATTAGATATTAATATTATAAAAAAACATCACTTTTAAGAAATTCTCATAAAATAAAGATCCTAAAATGTAAATTTGATTTTTCATGTAGCATATAAAACAATTTTCTGACAGTTCAACTTTCAAAGTACGATTATTGTGCTAATAACTTGACTAAAACTTATGTAAAACCATTAAAAAAAATGGTAAATATATTAATTATATGAATAGAAGAGTGAATTGGTCACTATAAAAGAAATCATTAAGTAAAATCACAATATTTACTAACAAAATTCCCGCCATAAATATACCAAACTGTTTTTTCTGCACGGGCCGCGGAGTACAAAGGAGCAGAGCAAGAGCAGGAGCGCGAAGCAGGCGCGCCAATAGCCTCTGGCGAAAAAGAATTAAAACAACCATTTTTACCAAGTAAATTATGGCAATTATAACAACGTTGCCAGATGTAAAATACATTAAATGCATTTTTACAGCGTGACGGCGGAAGAAAGCTTATTAGTAATAGATTGTGTTTTAGTGTATAAGAGATTTATTTATGTTGTTGCAATAACACAGGTTATCGGCCGTGAAAGGTTTCTTTTTTAGTAAAGCTATTAATGTATACAGTATATATACATGTATACAGTATAAACTAAAAGATATAACACATAAAATAATTGAAATACACTCTAGTACTATGTCAACACTAGTTACCACACCACAATAATTTATTTTTTTTGTAGTTTATTTTTTTTAAATTTCATTTTCTGAAAAATGCATTTGTTAAGAATGCTCTCACCAAATGTTTTACAGAAATTCGTAAAATTGACAGAGATACAGCATTTTATATGAAACCGTTTAAAACACTTACATCCGATTTGCAAGCACCAAGTCTTAAACTGTTTGAAAATCTGGTCTCTATGGCACAACATAGGGATTTTTTTAAAAAGGGCCCCTGTTTTATTTTTTTTTATGAATGATGAAAATTTTCCATAAATCTGGAAATAAAATTCGCGGGTCAGCCATTTTCTTTTTAAGATATCAAAATTCCCCTATGTGATGCTGTAAACCGAAACGTCTAGTTTCCAAAATATATTCGTATTTTATTTTTCAAATGAACTGTACGACTTAATCGCTGTCAACCGCCGAGCAGCAATTTCGACGGAGTGTCCTGTTGGAAGCGGTGTACACCGCAAACTACACTTTAGATTCGAGTACAAAAATTTATATACAGTATTCTGTGTATATTGACTGAGTATTTAAAAAAAAATACCTTTCATCGTTTGAAAATAATTACGAAAAATACACCCTTGTACAGTGCACGCCGCACGCCACATGCCGCACGCACACCGTGGTGTGGTTTGAAAATTTGATGCTTATTAAGTACATATCTTGGCCTTTGCATACCAAGCATTTTTTTTTATTTTATTTAGTCAATTTATAAACCTAAAATCTCCAACTTACCAATTTATAAACCCAAAATCTCCCTTTTCCAATATGGTTTTGGTACAATGTGGCAAATTAAATTCTTTAGTGTATGACCGGAAAATATTTTAATATTTGTGCTGGAACTTCACATAGTAAAATGAAACATGAATTTTGGCAATGATTTTTTTGCATAAATCAAAACAGGCAGCTGGCTTTATCGGGAATTTCAACCTGATTGCCATCTGCGTAATGCCGCGTTTACATTATTTGGTTTGGCCATATTCAACTACAGCCTGTTTCGGTCACCAACTGGTGTAAACTGTTATTCGGTTGGCCGTATTTGATCTCAGCCCATTTGCAGTGACCGACTAGTATAAAAGTTATAGTATAAAATGGCCCTATTTGGTCATAACCGACTTGTGGAAATGCATTGAATGTTCGGTCGGGGAGTGCGAGGATGGTGGCGTACCCGGCATATAGGAGGCAGTTGGAATGCGTACACACCGCGACAGCCGCCATGTTAGAGGGGTAAGGCTCTTGAATCGCAATCCGCAGATTGCAGGATTGAATCCAGGAGGCATGGGCAAATAAATTTTATGTGTGTTATTTCACAATTAATTCATTTTCAAATAATATGTAGTATATTTGTGGCACATTCCAAATGGAAAATGCTCTCAGTATCGACCTAGTGTAAGACCACCATTCAGAATTGAAACATTGCTTGAAATGGCTTTAACCATGTTTGGTGCTATATCTGAAGAGCTAAGTACTTCCCTACCTTCCTCTTCCCCATCTCCTTCCTCTTCCCATCTCCTTCCCCTCCTCACTACCTTCAGCCTCACCAATTGGGGATGCCATAGTCTCACTAGCTCCAGACGGGAGCAGCTGGGACTCTTGTAAGGTATTCATTAAAAAAAAACCACCACATTACAGACATGTTGTTTCACTCATATTATATCATATATAATATTGCAAACAGCTAAAATTGCTTTTCCTAACACAAGACTGTCTCTATCGATGTTCGCAAAGTGATAGTAAGAAATTCAAGTCACATTTGATCAACGCTCAATCGATTTCAGAGGAAATTTTGGTTTTGATTTATTAAATACTAGCAGACCCGGCCACACGTCGCCGTGGCTAACAATATATAACGCAACACCATTATCCAACCTTTGCAATCTGTTAAATCAAATCCACACCGCCCGCTCCCTTTATTCATATATTTCAATCAATTTACACAAAACCTTGACAAATTATATACCTAAAAACCTTCCCCATGAATCACTCTATCTATTGGTGAAAACCGCATGAAAATCCATTGCATAGTTTAAAAGATCTCGCACATATAGTGGGAGCGACTTCATTTTATACTACGTAAAGAAGAAAAAATTACCAATATACCTTTATGGACGCAAGGTCCACTGTTCACACAATTACTAGTACAAGATATTGTTAAAAGCCCTGTAATAAACCCTTGTTGGGTAGAAAAGATTGTGTGATTGTTTGATCTTCATTAAAGCACCTTTACACACAGTTGACGAGGGAGGAAGAGGGAGAAATGTTCCCTGGCACTGTTCACAAAGAAATTGTTAAGATAATATGTTAATGACATCACTGTTTTAAACTGCAGTAAAACTTAATGTCTACAATATCTTTAAACTGTGTTTCAACTAACAGTTAAGTTAGAATGTGCAGTCAGTTTACTTGAGCACCTTGCGAATTACTGGGCTGTGACGGAGTGTTGAATTACACATATATTATCAATAATTATATTAGATTGGTGTGCTAATGTTAACAAGCTAAAGAAAGTGTTGAGAAAATGCGTACAGCCTTGATATTAATATGCGGAGTTTTATTTTGGGATATTGAAGTCATCTCGTGAAAGTAAGTAAATTAAATTTGCATAATTTTAACAAACTCAATAATTTTACCAGTAGAGAAGTTAAAAAGATATTTTTGTGAGTTTTTAAGGTATTTGCGATAAGACTTTGCCAAAGCATTTGACCGTGTTAACCATGATATACTTTTGAGGCAAATGTTTAAAATAGGCTTCGATCTACCAACACTGAACTTTTTCTCATTGTATTTAAAATCCAGAAGCCAATTTGTTTCGATAAATGGACATAATTCAAAAAAAATCCGAGCACAATCTGGAATTCCTCAAGGGTCTAACCTCGGACCTATGTTGTTTCTAATACTTATAGGTGACATCCAAAACTGTGTTAGGAACGGCAAATGTCTACTATTTGCTGATGAATTATGATGGAAATAAGCTGCCAACAAGATTGCTTTAAAATGCAAACTGATCTGGATGCACTATCTGAATGGTCGTTGGCAAACAAATTAGATTTTGACACAAAGAAATGTGTCACAATGTCCTTCACTCGTTGTAAAAACATTATAGTTTATGATTATAAAACAAAAAAGTAAAATCCGTGAAAGATCTCGGTGTCGTCTTTGATCCCGAACTGACATTCTCTTGCCATATAACGCAGCTCACTCAGTCTTGCTACAAACTTCTTGGGTTCATCATCAGAACTTGTAAGCAGTTTGATAACCAAGAAGCTATGCTAGCGTTATTCGATGGCATACTGAGAAGCAAGCTGGAGTACGCGAGCGATGTTTGGGCACCGTACCACCAGAAGTACATTGATATGTTAGAGCGAATCCAGAAGAAATTCCTAAGGTATGTTTATATGCGGAAGCATGGAACCTATCCAAGGTTCATGCACCATATTGACTTACTTGAGGAAACTGATTCTGTGAGTCTAGAAACTAGACGGAAAGCAAGTCTTGCTATTCTGTCTTTCAAAATTTGGAACAATTTCACCGATAGCCCATTTCTCTTGGGATGCTATGATTTATATGAACCAAACCACTACAACCGAAGTCGACATCATGACTTATTTAAAGTACCGAACGGCAGAACAGACGTCTTGGCAAAGCATAGCATGACGAGGGGAGTGGTGCTGTTAAATGAAATTGCAAACCATTTGGATGTAAGTGACTGTTCTTTATATGGCTTAAAAATATTATTGAAGAGTCACTTGCATAAATGCCGATAGGGTAACTAAATTGTACTGTAATTGGAATTATTCTGTTGTACAATAATAATTTAAATAAAATAAAAATAAATAAAAAATAAAGTTCCAGAGTTGTAGGTACTATCAGTATAGTCCAACTCATTTCTATGACTCCGTCTTGAGTTCACCTGCTCGGCTATGGAACGATTTGCCTGCCTCTGTGTTTCCTCCGACATTGACAAAATCGACACTGGAAATAAATTTGTTTTATATTTATACCAACTTATGTATTATTAAACTGTTTAAACACAGGAGACCATATCTGTCCCAGCTCACATAGGTCTCATAAAAATCGTTGTGTCTCCCTTACTATCATAGTGAGAAATATGATCTAAACAGTTTTGGAATGAGAAAACAACACGATTTATATTCAAATCTAAAAGTTAACCACAAAAAAAAAATAGAAATGACCTTTATGAAACCAAAGTTTCCGACCGCAATTTGAAAAAAAGTGAGGTGACTGTAACATTTATAATTAATTTTTCTAATAAAATATTTGCATGTTTTAATTTTTTTTCATTATCAGTAATTTTAGTTTGATTAAAAAAATTAATATTTAAAAAATACATGATTATTTCTAATAATAAAATTTGAAAGCATATTTCATCAGAGATCAAAAACAGTTTTTATTTTTCAGATATAAATATTCCATTTATTTAGATTTTATTGCAAAGCGGAAATATTTTTACCTTCCGACACAATACGCTCGATTTTTTAAAGGTTAAAGATATTTTTGAAGTCGATTTTAAGTTTAAAATCGTTAAATAATGCTGTGGCAGGGTATTTATAAGAAAATAGTCTTTCAGCGTTGGTCAGTTTATTTCTCTTATATACAGGGTTCACAGCTTATAGTAAAAAACAGAGTACAGGAAAGTTGTAGCACAAAGTAAAATCACTTAGAGTTTAAATAATGTTCACTAACGTTCTCGCTAAACACTTAGCGTAATAACCTCAACATATGACCCGTGGTCTCTTAGTTGGGTTAAGGTTTAGGCGACAAGTAATGTCCCCGAGGGCGCTGTTACTTGAATTCCCAAGGAGGACCCAGAGGGCCCTCTCGACTTGGTACTGGGGAGGATTGGGGGAAGGTTAAGGTTTCCCTACAAGTAATGTCCCCGAGGGCGCTGTTACTTGAATTCCCAATGAGGACCCAGAGGGCTCTCTCGACTTGGTACTGGGGAGGGTTTAACTTGGACAATGACCACTAGGATTCTGTTGCTTAGGTTAACCAGTAATTTATTTTTATGGCTGTTATTTGCGTTTTCTATGTACAACGTACATTAAATGAGTAAATAATCATGTGTACTTGCAGGAATTCATGATCAAATCTGACAGAAGATAACGTCCGTTATCCAATAACGATCTCACAAAAAAATACGGAATCGCTAGGCTGGTATAAGTAACAGTTGGTTACTCCTTCGAGGCTCTCGCAAGGACTCTAATTTTTTTGAAAGAACGAAGCTACATTTAGTTTAGAACGAATTTAGACCTCCAATGTCCCTGCATACGTTGTTAGAAAGCAGTATGCAAGTGCTTAGCGGGAAATACAAGATACAATATGTGTTAGTACGACAAAATATAGACAAGACAAGACAACAATATAGATAGTTGCAGTTCAGTTCAGCCTTCTGAGTGAAGCAAAGTAGAGGTTGTGAGACTAAAAAGAAAAAGAGAACAAAGAAACCAACTAATTTAATTTAATAGGAACAGCAGGATAAAATATGTACAAGACAATATTTTAATATGCATACATTCCTAGGCGTGATTCACACTTATCATGAATTGAAAAAGTCAGCCAAAAACCACAATCAGCGTACACTAACACTTACACCATTGTAGTACTGATTAAAGTAAAAGGGTGAGGACTCTAATACATGCAGTTATTATGATGCCATGAGAATCAGTCACCGATCACCGGTGGAATAGTTACATCTAGGATGAGTTACGGGAACTGAGGTAAAAGCAATAGACCTACTAAAAAAGATTATTGAATGTGGTAGTCACTATTAAAAAATACAAGTGTGCAGTTCACACGCAGTAGAAGTGAAACTTTCAGAAAACTAAAGTAGACAAGAGTGGGGAGGCTACGAAGCACCGCACAAAAAGTAGACCGATTATTCTATCTCATTCTCTCGCAGGCTAAATTGTATAGACGTATGTGTTTGTCTCTTTTGAGTGTCGCTTTTTTTCATTTCATCGAGTTTCAAGAAGTTTTCACTTTAATAAAAGTCATCAGCTAGCAGTCCACAATGGAGTGTTGAAACCTACTCTGACTTTAAGTGTAAGGCCTGAGTGCATGCTCTAGTTGAGCGTTTCGCAGGGTATAAAATAAGGCAGATTATTTTTTTTTAAATGTTCTAAAAATTTCAATATTGAATAGGTATTGGGTGCAAATGTTACAGCCTGAATTAAAAGTTTTACAAATCTAAAAGTAAGTAATCCCGGACAGATCATTTATAGTGTATAACTATAATATCATATTATTTTTACAGTAAAATTATTAATATATTTTTTTTAAATACTTTCAGCTTAAAAAACTTTTTTATATAAATACCTCACAAGAGTCCCAGCTGCTCTCGTCTGGAACCAGTAAGACTATGGCATCCCCAATTTGGGTATGAAGTGAGGCTGAAGGTAGTGGGGAGAAAGGAAAATGGCCATTTCAAGCAACATTTCAATTTTGAATGGTGGTCTTACTGAGAGTATCTTCTACTCTGGAATGTGCCGCAAATATACTATATATTATTTTCAATGGTTTCATTGTGAAATAACACAAAACAATAAAATAAATTTTATTTGCGCACGCCGGGATTCGATCCCACGACCTTTGGATTATGAGTCAAGAGCCTAGCGCCTCGACCACGGCGGCCGTCACAAATCCCACAATTAGTAATTTTTACAGATCTGCCTTAGTCTGCTCTAATATTTAAAATCCATTTTGCTGTACTGTTGACGTATTATTTAACTGCAAATTTTATGCAGTCGTATTGCAATATCAAAAGGGAATCAGCTCAATGATGTTACTCCGTTAACACTAATTAAACTCATGCTTCTTCTCGTAACAACACTGAGATCTATTATACTAAACATTACTGTTGTTTAACTAATATTTAATACTAATATACAATCACGCTCATGAATATAAACTGTTATGAATCAAAAACTTACCGTATTCAAAACTTTCATAATGGGCATCCCAATGCATTACTATTTTTTCTTTTCACAATTTTTAAAATTTAACTTTTTTTATTAATGGCTATTAAAGATACGTAACTCACAGTTCTCCTCACTATGGATTCCTGTTTCGAGACAGACCGTACGTTGTGGAGTTGATGTTAATTCATAATTTTAAAGATTTTAACCAGTGATTCCTGACATTATTTGGAGAAAAAAATGTACAGTACTGTGTGAATTAATGTGAACATGTGATAGCACAATTACACTTGTTCTTGCAGTTGTATGTAGTATATTGTAATAGCGGCCATTTGGTGTTTGTGTTCTATCATTCAGTGAGTTACAAGACACACCAAGCTAAAGCTACATTTTTTAGAATTACTTTTTTTTTTGCAGAGGTAAACTTATCTAAAGCTTTTTGTTTCTTATTTTTAAAGATGGATATTTCTCTTTAAAAACGCACAGAGATTGTTAATATTTCAAAGACAAAAAAAATACATACGTTGAATAGCCAGGTAACTTTCCGGATCTTAATCCAATTGAAAATCGGTGGGCTATATATAGTTAACCCAAGACAAGCACAACAAAAACAAAGCTGATTGAGGCAGTAATTTAGAGACACGCAAATATCAGAAAATTGTTAAAAAATTGTTGATTCTATGCCAAACCGTGTACAAGAAGTTATAAAAGTTAAGGCAGGACACACTTCGTATATAAAAAAAAAAATTTATTGTAATTGTTTCTCTACTTTTTTCTTCAATAAAGAATATTTATTATTTTTTCTAATTCAACACTCGTGTTCACATTAATTCGCACAGTACTGTAAATGAAATTTTGGTCTCTGGTGACTTTTTCAATTACATACTTTCTTTTTTTTTTTCTTCAAAATCAAACAAAAAAAGTTCTTCCGCATGTCGTCACTGGTCACACATTTGAGTAACCACCCAACCTCTTACCCTGTCCCCAACTTTCCAACACCTACTATTTTTTAATGTTTTTTTAGAAAAAAAAAGAAAACATCAAAAATGTCACCGGAGACCAATATTTCATTTATATTTTTTTTTACTCCAAATAACGTCAGAAATCACTGGTTAAAGTCAAGTCCCTTGACACCCTGAATACGTTATATTAAATACTAATATATGTACATATTTGGTTTTTATTATTTATCATAATTGTGTACAAAGATTACATACTACAACTAGGAAATATTAAAAAAAAACACAAAGAAATATAAAAGTTATAAATATAGTAAGTATCTTTGTTGACTGTATTTGTTAATTTCATCATATCTTCTCAGCTTCAAGGTTGTTGATTTCCTCATCTTCATTATCGTTAAATTCCTCATCATAATTTTTGTTGATTGTTGCGTTAGTGTTACAATTTTTACTATAGTATTACACAGCGAAGTTGCAAATCTGTTTATGGTGCAATTATGGAAGCAATATCAATTTTGTTTGGGGTTGCAAATTACATAAAAGTATCTAAAAATACTAGCAATAACTTCCCTGAACAAATTTATTGCTTCTTTCACACGGATTGTAAGAATATAATATTTTGGGAACATTTTTTTAAATAGAGGAATTCCGTCACAGAACCGAAATCTTTACTAGAAAACACCAAATACATATTTTGAAAATATCCCTAAGCAAAAAAAAAAAAAATGAAAAAGAATTTATGGGATTGTGGTAACAGTCAGTCCGTTTGATAGATTCCACTTACTTAACAAACGGATTGCAGTCTTTAAAACACAGAAGTCAGACTGTGTTTATTCTACATTATTTCAACGGAAGCTGCTCCGAAAAACTATCATCATTGATCAATCATTTATTGGATAACAAACACCTCTGCCATTGGTCACCCCAAGTGGTTTGCTACGTTTAGTGACTTCACAGGGGTGCCCGGGTTCATGGGGTGAGGTTTGTCTGGATCTTGGCGGCGAGATTGGTTGAGGGAGACCTTTCGGCCTTGCATCGCAGTGGGAGGGATAGATTCATACGTCCGTCATTCCTGGACACACTGACCCCCTGATTCCTACCCAACACACATACCTTTTCCTTCCACAGCACTTCCTCTCCTTCCTTTCCTAAAAAGACCCCCCCACACAGCTTCCACAAAGATGACACAGTCCTTGAGGGGGAATTATTTTCTCCAGGGCCTGTGTGGAGCTAATATTAAAAAAAATACCTGTGCAGGTGCACAGCCGAGAGTTTGTAATCGTCATTGAAGAAAATGTAAACGATTTATAGCCGAATGTTTTAAAGTTCAAAGCATCCGGAATGCACCCAGAATTGGGAGTTCAATCCTCCATCATTGCACAAGCAACAATTATTACACCTTTCAATGATGGTGGTAGAGATAAATAAAATATTAATAGATTATTCATAACCCGGGAATGCATGTCTTATTTTTTAAATTAATAAACGGTTATTTTATGTCGTCATTTCGTTGTCGACAAATTCTCAAGTTGGCCACTTTCACACACGAGTCAGAATCCCGAAAGGCAAAGAGGAATGCGCACATTATTACCTGGCAGATACAGACAGATGAGCAGTACACTTGCTACGCGCCGTGAATACTAATGTGCCAGCGTTTAATAAGTCAACCAATACGTGCTATTGTACCTATTGACAATATCTCATTTGGGGACATATTAACAGTGGGGACCATACTAAACGTATCGTATGTATGCAGCATGTAGGTAGGCATATATGTATCACCAAAGGAATGAATTATATAACATTATGTATGTCTATTTGATGTGGTGAATATATTGAAGAGGGGAATGTTATGTTGTTGTGTATTAGGTTTATAGTACTTGAAGATACTTGAGAGAACATAATACAAGTGTCGCGGGTTCTATCCTCTGTTAGCTTAGTCCTCCATCACTGCACAAGTAACATTTTCCACTTTTAACTCTTCAGGCCTCCGGCACATTTTGATAGAAGGTCAATAAAATCGAAATAAATGGAATATTTTTGAACATACATGAAAATTGAAATCTGTTTTTGAAAGGTCATAAAATACTCATACGCTTTCAAATTTTATAATTTAAAAAAAAATGTATCATTGAAATATATTTTGAAATATAAAAATTTTGAATGCAAACATTAAAAAGCTAAAAAAAATGGCTCACATCACGTTTTTTCTCTAAAATTATTGATAATTGATAATAAAAAAAATAAAGACCCACGCATATTTTGTTAGACAAATCTATCTATATATATTATACTAGCAGACCCAGCCACACGTTGCTGTGGCTAACGAAACAAAATTTCATTACCCAACTTTTATAAAATCCACACCACCCGCTTGCCAGCTGCCCGCTGCCTGAATTGAATATTTTAATTTCTCGGCTTTTATCTACTATAAAAAGCATGTATTATACATATAAACCTTCCTCTTGAATCACTCTATTGGTTAAAACCGCATGAAAATCCGTTGCGTAGTCAAAAAGATCTATGCGCACATACATTTTGAGCGACTTCATTTTATACTATGTAATGATTATACAATATAAATAAAAAAGAATCGCCGAAATGTATGTATGCGCATAACTTCCGAACGACTGCACCAAATTGGATAATTTTTTTTTTTGTGTTCGTTATTGTCCGGACAAGTTTTGTATAAGACTACTGATGAGCTCTGGCATTATGAAATTTGTATAAAAAAATTGCAATAGGTGGCACGCGAGCTGTTTGAAAACTGAATGTACCGGGACTGAATGTATGGAATGCGAGTGGGAGGAGGGGAACTCGGGTAGGGGGTTCACAAGAGGGGTGGAACCCGGGAGGGGGGAGGGGAACCTGAGACGGGGGAGGAGAACACGGAAGGGGGGTTCGCAGGATGGGGGATGGGGTGGAGTGGAGTGAGAAGAAGGAAGGTGTAGGAGGCGGAGTGGGAACGCGTGAGGAGGAGAAGGGGACGCGGGAGAGAAAGGGGAGGTGGAAGAGGAACGGGAGGACTGGAAAAGGACACGCAGGGAGAAACAATTTCTTTATTAAATGGCATAGCAACGCATGCCTGGAACCATCTAGTGTATTATAAAAGTTATCATCACCTCACTTTTTGGTTTCATGTAAAAATAATTAACAAAAATTTCGAAAGTTTCATAAATTTTTATTGCAGTAGGAAAAATTGATTTCATAAAACGTGTGGTGTTTTCTCTTTCTAATACCGTTGAGTTAATATTTTTCACCATCAGAGTAAGGGAGACACAACTATTTCTATGAGACCTATGAGTTGTTCCTAAAAGCGAACAAAATAGCCTAAGGGGTTAACGAAGGAAGTAGGGATAATTCAAATAATAATATCAGGATATTCATTTATAATTCAGGAATTTAATCAGATTGTCCTACAGTGGCATCCTACATGCTTATTTATTTATCTTTACATAGTATAAAATGAAGTCGCTCCAGCTTGTATGTGCGATTAGATCTTAGGGAACGTACCCATACTACGTGACACTTTTAGGGGGGGGGGGGGGTCTTCAAAAGGTCACGCTCCATACAAATGAGCGGCGGGTTCCTTAGGATTTTGGTCACCGGGGGGGGGGGGGGGGTTAAAAATTGCAAAAAGTTGGTCACGTAGTTTGGGTACGTTCCCTTATAAACTATGCAACGGATTTGCATGCGGTTTTCACCAATAGATAGAGTGATTTAAGAGGAAGGTTTATATGTATAATACACGCGTATTGTAGTAGAGAAAAGTCGAGAAATTCAATGATTGAATTCAGGCAGCGGGCAGCTTGCAAGCAGCAATAATTTGATATGTATGCAAATTAACAGATGGCGTTTGATATAAAGGTTGGGTAAGCCACAGCAACGTGTGTCCGGGTCTGCTAGTGTAGAATAAAAGTTTGGTGTAATGTATTTATCGACTTTTTGGACGGATTTAGTAGTATTGCAGTAGAGCTGTTTAAAATTTTTTTTTACTGTTTTTGACATCAAGAATTCAAGAAGTGTTGTTCTGATATTTTGCTTCATTAAAAATTCCGAAAATACTGGCTTTTAAACAAAAGTAAATTAAAATAAGCAACAAAATGATTTTTTATTTTTAGCAGACCGTCGATATAATGTACATGCTGCTTCACAACAAAGCTTGAACATGGTGATGGGCCGTACAGTGATGTCTGATGCTGATTGATGTTGTGTCAACGTATGAGTGAATAAATTTAAAGTATGATAAAACTGGCTAGAATAATTATCTTTACAATTTTATAAGAAATATCATACGATGTATGGCTAGCTTTACGCTCATCAGTAAAATTTACAACTTAAGGCTCTGCAACCGGGCCCGAAAAGAAGAAGATGGAGAGATACGAAATTACGAATGTCAGAGGAGAGCGCTAACATTTACAGCGACAAAATCGATGCGAAAATTGCGAAAATGTTTAATAAAACACGACTCGTTTAAAATCGAGCAAAAATCTCGCAGGCATTATCTTAAACAGCATTTAATGAAACACTGTGAATTTTTTCATACATATAACTTGTAAAATAACTGAAACAAACGTGTTAATAATAATTTTTGGAGCATACTTTGCGATTTTTTTCTATCGAGGGAATTTTACATAATTTGCGTTTCGGCGCGGGCAAAGTCTAGATATTATCTTCAAGAATAACATATATTTTTTTAAGAGCTTTAAAACTTACCGTGTTTAAGGGAAATATGTAATAAATCGCTACAAATCCGGGTTGCGGGCCCTTAACGCAAGTTTTTGACATGTTACTCACACGAGCGTTTACATATGCATCCGACTTACTCACGGAATGTTCAAAGAAGTTGTTCGGAAGTTCAAACCTGTGTAAATGCTCATAAGAGCGTTTACATCTGTAAATTTATTTGTTGTAAAATGGCTTCCTGTCAATAACGATCTGCTACTGTCAAATTTATGTGATTTTTTCAAGATGAAAAGGTCCAAATAAAGTGTTGAAATAGAATTTGGCTTTAATGAAACAATTCTCCAAGCGCTTTTGTGCCATCGAAGATGGAAATTAATGGAGATCTTTCATTTTATCCGAATGACAGCTTCCTGACAGCAGCAGACTTCGAATTCAAATACATAATGTTATAAACAGAAAAATTGAAATTAGAAAGGATTGGACTGATAAATTGAAGCTCATTTCCAGAGAACTTAAACAGGTATAAATTAAACTAGTTTTATAGGAAAAAAATCCTACGAAAACAACTGTCTTTTAATTTTTGATATCTCGCAACGGCCCATTTTGGTACTATTTCTTAATTTATAAAACTGATTTTATAAGCTGTGAGAAGGCTGGAAAATCGCGCGGATGCGATTAGACCTGTCAAAAAACTTATTAGTGTAAATGCGAGCCTATCAACAGGCAAATGATTAAAACAGCATTGAAAAAAAACTTGTCTTAAGAAAATAAAGTTCATCAATAAGTTAAAAAATAACATCAACAATAATAGTTGATTCAAAAAAATCCTATGAACAGGTAATAAGGAAAATAAATTGAACACCTTTATGTAATCAAATGACCAACTCATTAATAAAACTAGGCAGGTAAATGAATCTGAGACTTATTAAGTGCACATAACTTGCAAATGTGGAAGACTCATTTGATGACTCATCACTGATTCATTGATTTATTGATTTATAAATATCTAGCCAGTTCCCGGCGTGCGTTGCAATGCCACTTAAATGAAGAAATTGTTTCTCCCTACGTGTCCTTTCTATTCTATCTCCCCCCACTTCATTCCTCTCCCCCTCCCTGTGGCTAAACTATATTTGATACACACATTTTTCAAGAAACTTAAAGTGGCACTCAAGAAACTTGAGCGCCACCTATTGTAAATTTTTTATACAAATTTCATAACGGCAGAGCTCTACAGTATCTATATAAACCTTCGCAAGCATGCGCACAACAAATCACCAAAGTTTCACCGCAATCGGATGAATAGTATAGGAAATAATTTCATAACCCCGGAGCTCACTATTACATACAGAAACCATCACGGGCACGCATGTGCACATCAAATCCCCAAAGTTTCATCGCAATCGGATGAACAGTTTAGGAATGCGTAAGAGACAAACAATTAACAAGATATCAATTTAATTAAAACTTTTCAACCAAGGTGGTAGATACGTTTTAAGATTTTCACGGCCAAAAATATATTCGTTATTTGTTTTTGGGGTGTTATGCCGTGTTGCGCTACCTTTTTCTTTAGTGTCTATCATCAGGGCAGATCCGACTACCGGATCTGCCCTGATGATCGACACTGCAACTCTGTCCGAAACGTCGGCTAAAGAAGGAGGTAGTGCAACATGGCATAACACCCAAAAAACAAAATAACGAAAAAAAGGTGGTAGATACTCCCAGAATCGCTCTGGAGAAAGACCACTATAAACGTGGCTTGAAATGGCTTAAGCCATGTTGGTGGAGAGATCTGAATAATTTGAATTGCGGAAGCCATAGTTCCAATGGCTCTGGGATTTTGGGTCTATGGTGCAGAATAAAATAATAAAAATTCTGCTTGGATTCAGCAGGGATTGAAAACTATGAAGGATTGCAATCCCTAGCGGTCATACTTGGTTTTATCGCACATCCCCACGGAGAGTCATTTCAAGAGCATTCAGTTTACTCTCATCCTTCCTTAATCCATGCTTCAGGCCGGTAACTTTTTAAAATGTGAATACTGCACAAGAGTTCCAACTGCTCCAAACCATTCACAGCCAGTGATACTACGGCATCGGGGTTCGTATGGGGGAAGTTGTGAGGCCGAAGGTAATGGGGAGGAGATGGGAAAATTCCTGGCTATTCAGATCTACACGGTTAAAGCCATTTTTTTCAAGCAAAGTTTCAATTCTGAATGGTGGTCCTACATCGGGGCGAAACTAAGATCTTATATTTAGTGGAAGATAACTCTGATATACTCGCGCAAGACGGGATTTCTTCTAGATTGCTAGTCGAGAGCCTTACCCCTCGACCACGGAAGCCGTCAAACCTGGCAGATCATTGGGAAAACAGAACATCATAAAATAGTAAATGAGGTTAGGTACTGATAAAAGGTCAACTATCGATTTCCGAAAAATGAATAAATGACTTTTTTTTTAAAAGGATAAATACAATTTGTCCAAAGAAACGTCACTATCTCAATGACAAATAGTTTTTCAAAATTTCATTAGGCAGGTAGTTAGGAGGCATTCAAGTATTACGTAAAGCAATTTTTTAAGATTTTTGATCCCCTCCCCCCCATGTTACCCACCGTAACGTTTTTCTGTACCCTTCCCCTCCCCCCCCTAAGCGTTACGTAACGCCCAAGTGATAATTTTTACCTGAAAGTCACAATTAAGTTGCGCAAAGTACTGGAAAGTCGTTTAAATACCTTTGTTCTTGTTTTAATCGCGTTTGCGGTAATAAATAAAACAAGAGATTTTGAGAACGAAAAGGGTTGCCAATTTGGCAGGTTTCAGTTCCTTAGTTTTTTTTATCTAAATAAAGAAAAACGTGTTATGTAACGCTTTGTTCGAACCCCCCCTCCTACCCCCCCCTGGTAACGTAATGCACAGTAACGTTTCACAAGACCCCCCCCCAATGTGTTACGTAATACTTGAACGGCCCCTTATCTTAATATTGAAAAATTGCAAATATCAAATTTGAAAAAAATATGGCTAAAGTTCGGTTTATGGGGGAAATTCCTAAAAAATAAAACTAGTTATTTTTATACTAATTTTGGGCCGGAAAATCCGAATCTGAAAGAATTAGGCGGCGGCAAGCAATATTAACTGAGTTACACGACTTTAAAATTTTTTATACACACATAGGAAAATAGTCATTTTGGAAGCATTCTGATTCCTAGAAAATCAAACTAGTTATTTTTATACTAACTATGGGCCGAGGAATCCTAATCTGAAAGAATTAGGCGGCGGCAAGCAATATTAACTGAATTACACGACTTTAAAATTTTCTATACACACACACATGAAAATAGTCATTTCGAAAGCATCATAAATATACTAACCCCGAAAGCATTTTGACACACGAAGTACGAAGATCAAAGAAAAACAAGATAACATAGATGTTTTTACCACACAAAATTAAGTGTTGCCATTAAGCAGTAATATCAATAACGTAAAATAACATGTTTATATTTTAAGTACTTATTTTTATAAATTTTACTCACTTTTGTATCACAAACCATGTTACATAAACCCAGTGTAGCTGCTAAACTACTTGAAAACAGGGATGTTTTTTTGCCGTGACGCGAGCAGGCGGTATAAAGGGGCACAAACCATGTTACACAAACCTAGCGTAGCCGTTAAACTACTTGAAAACAGGGATGTTTTTTTGCCGTGACGCGAGCAGGCGGTATAAAGGGGCACAAACCATGTTACACAAACCTAGCGTAGCCGCTAAACTACTTGAAAACAGGGATGTTTTTTTGCCGTGACGCGAGCAGGCGGTATAAAGGGGCACAAACCATGTTACACAAACCTAGCGTAGCCGCTAAACTACTTGAAAACAGGGATGTTTTTTTGCCGTGACGCGAGCAGGCGGTATAAAGGGGCACAAACCATGTTACACAAACCTAGCGTAGCCGCTAAACTACTTGAAAACAGGGATGTTTTTTTGCCGTGACGCGAGCAGGCGGTATAAAGGGGCACAAACCATGTTACACAAACCTAGCGTTAGGTTAGGTTAGGTTAAGTATTTTTAAGACTACGAATTTTCATACTTTTGGTTTAAGAATACGGCCGTTGAGATTTACGTTATTGATATAGGGATAAATATTTTTGAGAGCTGGTAACACTGCCGGCACATGTTTTTGTACATTTCTTGTTTTTCTATGATCTTCGTACTTCGTGTGTCAAAATGCTTCCGAAATGATTATTTTCATGTGTGTGTGTATAGAAAATTTTAAAGTCGTGTAATTCAGTTAATATTGCTTGCCGCCACCTAATTCTTTCAGATTCGGATTCCCCGGCCCATAGTTAGTATAAAAATAACCAGTTTGATTTTCTAGGAATCAAAATGCTTCCAAAATGACTATTTTCCTGTGTGTGTATAAAAAATTTTAAAGTCGTGTAACTCAGTTAATATTGCTTGCCGCCGCCTAATTCTTTCAGATTCGTATTTTCCGGCCCATAATTAGTATAAAAAAAAAAAAATTTTTTTTTTTTGGACAATCCCCCATAAACCGAATTTTTTCCAAAAATATTTACTGAACCATTAAATTGACCACTATCTTGAAGCAAAAACGGAAAGTACAAACAAATTTTCAGAAAGACTAAATGAAAGAGGACTTTGCCACACTCAATCAATTATATTATTGCAAGGTTATTGTACATATTAAAGTATCTGATCCATTTCCCCCCGTGTTCTAGTAACTGTGGCCCGAGTCAGTTGACACAAATAATAATAATTGAAACGCCATTTCTAACAAGGATGTTATCATAACACCACTGACAGGTGACTCTGTCCAACACTAGCTGACTGATTGATTTGCAAATCAAACTTTACACCAAACATAATAGAAACAACGGAGATGGGACATGAAACATCATAAGTATGAACTGCAAATTTTATTTAACAATGTTTAGCAGGGACATCGGCAATAAGGATTTTAACCTTTAACTGCTGATGTGATTTTTTTGAATGTATTCTCTGACGTGCGGCCTGGGCGGCCCGTCACTTTAAATGTTTATATATATATTAGAGATCCATGAAAATTTTGAGGTACAAATTATTATTTATTTATTTATAGACAATTTACATATATTTAAATAAAATACTTTTTTTATTATTAAGTAACTTATATTTGACAATTTGGATATCGTGTAATAATTTTTGGCAAAAATCACTTGAGATTAGAAATCAGTCTGTATTTTCTATTAATCTAAATAAAAACAATTTACTCACTTTATCTCCATATCTCTACATATTATAAATTAAAATCCCCCGCATCGTCTGTCTGTCTGAACATAACGATAATTGTTAGAAGTGTCGGAAAAAGACAAGCCGCCTGGTAGCTTTCATCGAAAATGCTGCCTAATCCTTTTGGAATATAACAAAACAATGCATGGTGGGATATTCCTCTTTTATACAAGGTGTCCGGAAACTCGTAGTACAAGTGGGAAACTGGAGAATCCACATCACATTTGGAGTCGGTTTTGTGGTTTAACTTTTTTTGATTTGAGCTTTCGTTTTTGAGTAAATCGGGTCCGAAGTTGGAATTTTTTTAGGTTAAATTTGAAAAAAAATTTCACTAGGGGGTTGATTTCAGCTGTGTAATATCTTATAAAATGCAACGAAGGGTAAACAGGGGCTCAAAAATTTTTTTAACCCTTTAGTTGCCGAAAAAATGGAAAAATAGAAAAAAAATAATATTAAACTCGAAATGCTTAGATCGAAAAAAATAAGTTTTTTGGGTTCTCTACGTGATGTAGATTCACCAGTTTCCCGCTTGTACTACGAGTTTCCGGACACATTGTAGATCTAAAAAAAAGTCCGCGAAGGCATATATCTATCTTTTACGGATAGCTTACTATACCCATTCTATCTTCTAAAAAAATGGTCACTTACATTGCGGTAATTGAAAAGTTATTTAGACGGACACAGTATTAATCCTTATTAAGGCGATCCACTAGTTCACTACTGTGCCGTGGACAGTAGTTCTTCGGTGGACGCCATAGGGGTCAATTTGAATAACCGAATTCGTCGACTAGCGGCCGTATTGTAAAATATCAACGCGAAAATGCATATTTTATTTTATTTTGGGAAGATTGGGTGTAAATATCAACTTTTTTTGCGATTATTATAAAATAAACTGAATTTGCCACATTACACAATAAAACCATATCCGAAAAGGGGTTTATAAATAGGAGAGTTTGGACTTGAAAGTGTGTTTTTTAGACCTCATACTTTATTTTTATATAGGCTTATTAAAAAACTTATTAAAAAAATGACCGATATTTTTAAGGGTAAACTTTGGGGATCGTTGGAAACGGTTAATACGCACTTTTTTTTGAAAATATCTTTTGATTCACCTTAATTACATCAAAAGACAACTATTTGCATTGGGGGAAGTGGAAAATATTTCATTCTAAATTTCGATTACGTAAAATTAAAATTAGCTTTCATTCTGTGAAACGAGACCGTCCATTTTCAAACATTATTTTCAAATGTCATTTTTTTGTGGTGTTGGTATTCTTGTTACTGTACGAAAAGATGCTAGAGCAAATCGTAGCAGACTTCATGGGAATTTGGCTCGTAAAACCAACGGCTAGAGACAAAATCGCACGGGAGTTTTTTAATGTTATAAAACTGAAATTCCGCCTAATTAGTAGGTACTTACCTAATACACATGTATTGCGTGCGTTGATTAAAATTTATTAGTTAAAATTTTTTTTTACTTTAAAATTTTATTTTTATAAGTCAACTATTTCTGCGATGTTGAGCGGCTACGTACGCTAATTTTATGTGATATGGTTTGTGATACAAAAGAAAGTGCCCCTTTATAACGCCCACTCGCGTCACGGCAAAAAAAATCCCAGTTTTCAAGTAGTTTAGCGGCTACGCTAGGTTTGTGTAACATGGTTTGTGATAGAAAAGAAAGTGCCCCCTTCGTAGCGCCTACTCGCATCACGGCAAAAAAACATCCCAGTTTTCAAGCAGTTTAGTGGCTACGCTAGGTAGGTTTGTGTAACATGGTTTGTGATAGAAAAGAAAGTGCCCCCTTCGTAGCGCCTACTCGCGTCACGGCAAAAAAACATCCCAGTTTTCAAGTAGTTTAGCGGCTACGCTAGGTTTGTGTAACATGGTTTGTGATACAAAAGAAAGTGCCCCTTTATAACGCCTACTCGCGTCAAGGCAAGAAAAACATCCCAGTTTTCAAGTAGTTTAACGGCTACGCTAGGTTTGTGTAACACGGTTTTTGATACAAAAGTGAATGTATTATTTATAAAAAATAATTAGGTACCGAAATTAAAAACATGTTTTTTTCCGTCATTTTATTCCCAAAACTCCGATAATTTAGTACTTACCTTTCCAGATTTCGTGGTACCTTCAAAATCTTCTAGCCGTTCGTTATACATTCAAGTGTATCGGGAATACCAACATACCAAAGTGATAATAACCATAATGGCGTACAATCTCACAAGACGAAAGCTAATTTTAATTTTACGTAATCGAAATTTAAAATGAAATATTTTCCACTTCCCCCAATGCAAAAAGTTGTCTTTTAATGTAATTAAGGTGAATCAAAAGATATTTTTTTTAAAAAGTGCGTATTAACCGTTTCCAACGATCCCCAAAAATTATTTTTTTAAGGGCCAAGGTATGTTCTACACGCAGTATTTAATTGAAGCATCTACAATACTTCTAAGCGATCAAATTTTCAAAACAAAAACATTTTTTTTTTCATTTTTTATTTTTTTTATTTATTTATTTATTTTAGCATATAAAATATAATATACATTTAGATAATGTAGTAATTTGCGTACATGTTCATTTTAAAATACGTTAATACCACTCTTCCATGGAAGCATTAGCTTGTGTCTGGAAGAGTAGTGTACATTTTTAATGCTATATTTAAGTTCTTAAATTACAATGTGAATGTAAAAAACAATAAGTTGTAAGTTCGGTGATATGTAAATAGTTGCTAAAAACAATACAAAATTTAACTTATTTGAAGAACAGAGTATCTCTTGGAAACTGAGTTATAAGTAGTTGTTCTTGAGATTAGATTAGTCGGAAACTTTTTTTTTAGTTTTTTTTTTTATATTATCTTTAAAATATTTTTTAACATGTTTATTAATTGGATTTTATCATTAATTTTTCTAATTTCATCCGGTAATCGGTTGAAAATAAGTCTTCCTTGATAAGTATAATAATTTTGTGCAAAGGAAGTGTTTAATTTTGGGCATGAGAAAATATATTTATGTCTATATTTATGATTTTGCATTATTTACTATGACTTCATCTTAACTTAAATACGTTAGTTACCCCAAGCATTTCATGCACATTATTATAATCTTTCACACCATCTCTACGTATTATAAATTAAAATCCTCCGCAGCATCTGTCTGTCTCTTCGCGATAAACTCAAAGACAGCGGTGGTTATAAAGGTTGGATAACCATCCAGTATGTTGTGTTTTATTAGCCACAGCAACGCGTGGCCGGGTCAGCTAGTTTATAATATTTCAATAGTTTCTCGAATAAACTATATACATAAAACTTTAGTAAAGTTGTTTATGTTTATTTTTATATAGTAAAAATCAACTTAAAAAAGTCACGTAAGTACTGACGGTGGGTTAGAGATGCCCACAAATAAATTTAAATGAATTTACTTACAGAAATTTTACGTTAAAATTTTTAAATTTAAAACTTACGGCTCTGGCGTCACTAAATTCAAAGCTACTGGAAGCGGCATATGCGTCACGTGCGGGGGAGTGGAGTATTTTGATATTATTATTATTGCTGGGCCTGAGCGGCCCCACGTCAGCAGTTAAAGGTTAATAAGTCAGGTATGTCTCATACATCTGGTAATGTTATATAATCGTGAAAAGAAGCTTATGGGTCCGAGAGGTTAAAGATCTAAAATTGTCACCCAATTAACTGGCATCATCATTTGGGGTGGCTGTACTAAAATATTATTGATTTTTTTGTTTTTCAACATTAGCTCCACACAGAGTACTGGTACCTACCCTGATATATGGCAGTGAGGCAAGGAACTGGCAGAGGAAGGATGAAAGCAGACTGAATGAATGTGAGGCGTATGTGTGGCAAAACCATGTACGAATGCAAGGCTGATGTAAGCGTAATGAGTAAGGTCAAGAAAGGAATGCTCAGTTTGGGAATGTAGAGAAAATGAACGAAGCAAATGTGAATCGGGGACGCCCGAGAAAGACATGGCACGACCAAGTGAATCAGATACTTAAGTCGGGTCATGTCAAGAGTCAGAATAATAGAAGACCATGTATGAGACGATGTATGAATGTGAACGAGGCAAGGAGTGTGTGCCAAATATATATAAAATATTTATAAAGTGAATTATATTTAATAGTATCATGCGGCTTAATACTACGTATGACATCTTTGCCTGTCGCGTTTACTTTGTCCCAGTGACTAACTGTCGATGGATCACAGCGGGTCCGAGAAACCGGCTATTTTTGGAACCAGTTCCTATCGGATTTATAAATTGGTTACCAACACTCGAACCGGGCAAAGCCGAACCAAAAGCCGCCCACAGGGCCTAGCAACAAAAACCTGCGGAGCGGGTACATAATACAAATATATTTTTAAAAAACCCTATGATTCACCCTTATGGGGTGAATCAAACCATTTTTTTTTTTTGAAAAATATTCATATTAAGTAAGTTTGTCCAGTCCTCCAGAAAGATTACCACACTTCTGTTTCACAAAAGGTACAAAAAATTATTACTACTCTTTACGGGATTTTACAGCCTCTTTGTATTGCATTTGATGACTAGATCTGAATTTCCAGGGTACTCTTCCCAACTACCGCCTTCTCATTTTCCAAATATATTCATCCTCGCACAATTTCCTGTCAAATGGTTCCACTAGCAATTTCAACCCTTGAGGTAATATCACAATTTAAAAAATGGTGGTATCATTTTTGTTTTTTTCATTTCACACTTTATTCTCATGCCCTCTTTAATTGGAAGTTGGTTATCATCATGGCAGTATTCAACCTGGAAAACGAAGTATGGAACTGCACTCGTACCGGTCATGCAAGTTTCTGATTACAAGATTTAAAAAATGAATCAATAAGCAAACTCCAAGCTTTTCGCCACTTAACAATCCAATATGTAAAAATTTACATTTATTTAAATATATATGAATTTATGGATAAGCCGCCGCATTTTTAATAAAAAATATTTAGGTTATAATATTACAAGTAGCGGAATAGTTTCAAATTTAGGGAAAGGTTAGACAAATTGTGCAACTACTATTTGTGTACAATGACAAATCAAAGCCTGTTCATAATAAAACATTGGGAAAATTAAAATGGAATCGGAAAGAGGAAATGTAATCTTCTGATAAATAAAGTGTTATCTCAAGAACTGGCAGTTTGTGGTAGCGAGTGGCGAATAGCGTAAACATTGGTACAAATAATTAATTTAAAAATGGGAGGGGCATACAAATGACATTGATGAATAATCATGTCAAAGTCGTCAAGTGATTTTAATTTCAAAAGCTATCTTAACATATTACACATCCATATTTATAAAACAAGGCGTATAAATAATCAACGCGGGAGGGCAAGTTTCAAAAAGAAAATCAGCATTCAACAAGTTGTCAATGCGCAAGAACCAAAAAAAACAACTAAAAATTTCAAATGTCAGATCATCATAATCAACATTAGGGAAAATAAATTCAACTCACCGACTCCATATTTAGATTTCTCATTCAAACTAGTCCAAACTGTCATATTTACGTATTAAAAGTTAGTTTCAAAACAAAATTAAATCACAGTCCCACGAACGAAAACACTACCACCCGCCATCTTAAAACTCACTGTCAAAAAAGTGTTGCCAGTTGCCATTCTCACGAATAGTGTTGCCAACTCAATTTTTAACTTGAAAAAAAGCTGAAAAAACAGAAGTTTCCATTATTGTTTATGGATGCTTGCCACAACCGCGGCGGAAATATTGCGTGTCGTGGTGCTTACTGCTTACTGTCGTGACAGTGATTGTGCACACTAATGTGGCGTGTCGTGTCGTGCTCTGGCGTTATTTCTGAATAGTAGATATCAAACCTCTGCAGCGTTTAAATGTGCATAATATTTTCTTCTGATTCGGATTCTAGTGATTTTGATGAAGATCTTCAATTTCTCTTAGCAATGAAACTTCTTGAGGAAATAAAAAGAAAAGAAGATGCTGGGTTCACGCTATAAACAGAGAGTGACAAAACAAAGGTGAATTTCATCGTTTTGCTAAAGACTTAGAGAGTGACGAAAAGAAATTCCATCAATACTTTAGAATGAACAAAGCACAATATAAGGAAGTCCATTCACTGATTGAAGGAGACATGAAGAATAATTAATATTTAATCATCTTTCAATATTTCAGAAATTTCTTCCTAAGCAGCATTTCTGATCAAATGATCCTTATACTCTTTACACTTTGTGTCATATAAAACTTTTCGTTGACATACAAAATTCAATAAGCTCGTCAGTGACGTCAGTCATTATTAAGAAACACGCTGCAAACAAGCGTCCGCTAGTTGATCAATTCGTTTAATGATGCGATGATGCGCCACGAGCCACGAAGTATAGAAACACTGAACAGTGAACTGCGCTGTAAACCTATCGGTCTTTACTTTTCTGCGCGGCGGCCTGAAGTGGCGCGGGACTCGGTCGCTCCGAAGTGTGCGTGTAAACGGCGCTATTTGCAAGTTGTGTCGTGTCGCGCCATACTCCATAGAGGCATTTGAACATATTACTCCTTTGTCTATGCCTTCCTGTCATTTTCGGTAGCCGAAAGTGATTTTTGTGCGAGATGGAATCTAGTAAAGAAAAAGGATTATCGGATGGTATGATGACAGCTGTCACGAACGGTCGTTTTTTGAGTGTCTCTTCACAACATAATTCAAACCAAAACAAACATAGTTATTTTAACCCATTTAGTGCTTAAAATCTTTTGTAATTTAGTTTGTGTAACTGTATCTGTGTTAATCGTTAAATATTGTGTTGTTTTTATCTGTTTGTCGGTAAGTCTTGATAAATATTTGATGTAGGTAGGTTTAAAAATATTAATATAGAGATGGAACGGGCTAAACCTCCCGATCCCCCGGACGAAATCAACGATGGCTCTTTATCAGACTCCTCGGTGGGCTCAATGGAAACGGTTGCCACCGATATTCCAGAACCCTCAGACTTCATCACAATAACAACTAAAAAAAGGAAAAATTTAAAGCTTGTGCGAAATTCCAGTACAGATTCCGAAAAAGTGCCCCACAAAATTCCTGCCCTTGATAAAAATAAAAGCTATGTAGACAATGGTATTCTTTCGCCCAATCAGCAGACCCCTTCTATCCAGCCACTCAACTCGCCGATCACAACCCCCACTGCTAGACCAACTACTCCTGTCCCCAAACCGTCACCAGCCCCTACACCCTCACGAATTTACAACAATTTAGACAGGCCACCATACATTACACATGTCACTAAAATCTCAAAGGAAGGAGGTCCAACAACATTGTATGACATTGACTTTGGTCACTTTCTCCACAAAAATAAAATCAGTCCTGTCTGGAATGGAGTTAAGTCGGTTGGTCGTAACCGTCTTTCCATCGAGTTTAAGACAGCGGCTGAAGCCAATAATTTTGTTAAATCTGCGGTTGCCAAGGAAAACTCCTATAACGTATTCATTCCTTCTTACCAGGTTACTAAACTTGGAGTCACTAAGGGGATTCCTCCACACTGGACGACAGAGGACATCTTGGAGAACATTAAGGTTCCCCAGGGTTACGGAAAGGTCATTAAAGCTCGCAGACTAAATTATCGTTTTAACACTGGAAACGCCATAGAATGGAGACCCTCTCAGTCTGTTGTCCTCACATTCGACTCCAAAGATCTCCCTCAAAATGTCACCATGTTCCACGTCTCCCTACCGGTTGATCTCTACGTGTTTCCAACTGTTCAGTGCTACAAGTGCTGTAGGTTTGGACATACGAAGACCCTCTGCAGATCAGAACCTCGTTGCTATAAGTGCACTTCGTCTCATAGTGGCGATAGCTGTAATACAACGGAGGAAAATTATAAGTGCTTAAACTGCTCAGGAAACCACTTGTCGACCAGCAAAATTTGCCCCGAAATGTCAAGGCAGCGCAACATCAAACATACAATGGCTGTAAAGAACATTTCGTATGCGGAAGCATCCAAAATGTTCAATAAGGCTGTCATTTCTTATGCTGAAACTGCATCCAAAAATATTTCCTCCCCTCATCAATCTTCTTCTTCATCAACGAAGAAAACAGTTTTAAAGTTCAGTAAACCCCGAGTTCTCCCAAAAAAGAATGCCACTAGTCACGAATCCTTGTTATGGTTCCCCAATGGACAGCTCCCTCCCAACTCGGATAGAACAATACTCAAGTCACCTGTTAACGCAGACCCACATAACATTAACGATCTTAATTCTACACTTATCACCTCATTTTTACACATCCTTCAGACTTTAAATAAAAACAATATACAAATACCGTCCCACGTTGCCAAACAGATTGCACAGATTATAAATACCTCTAGAAATGGCCCCTCTGACGAGGATTCTTCAGTGGAATTGCCATAGTCTCCGAAACAAATCAGTAGACATCTTACACACATTAAACTCACTCTCCATTGCAGTGGCTGCCGTCTCTGAGACGTGGCTTGAACCGGACTCTCATTTCAGAGTTCGAGGATTCCACTGTCTTCGTGACGACCGCCAAGATGGGAAGGGTGGCTCCGCTCTTCTCATTAAAACATCCCTACCCTTTTCCCCAGTAGATGTTAAGCCAGCCGGTTGCCCTTTTCAGGTGACGGCCGCAAAGGTTTTTGGCACTACAATCCTTTCCCTGTATATATCCCCTTCTAATAAACCCTCTAAATCAATTCTTCAAGCAATGCTTTCTAAGATCGAACCACCTTTCCTTGTTCTGGGAGACTTTAATGCTCACCACGGATTATGGGGCTCTGTGTCTTGCGACAGATTGGGAAGAAACATTGTTGACCTTCTTGACGATCTTGATCTTTGCATTATGAATGACGGTTCACCTACCCGAGTTCAGGTACCTGGTCAACGACCCAGCGTGGTCGACCTTACCATTTGCAACTCTAACATAGCCGGATCCTTGTTCTGGAAAGTTCTGGAGGACCCGCACGGGAGTGATCACTACCCAATCCTCATCGAATCCTCCAACATGCTCCATACCAACAAGGCTTTCACGTTTCGTAATCGTAAACCGAGATTTGTAACCTCGAAGGCCAACTGGACTGATTTTTCAAAGCTCATAAAGCTCTCCATGCTTAGTCTGCCCTCTCCGACTAAAGATAATGTCACAGAATGTTACGAGTTGCTAGTTTCATCAATCATCGCGGCTGCAGAGACATGTATTCCTATCAAATTACCTGGCAATAAAGGAAAACCTCCCCCAGCCCCGTGGTGGGATAATGAATGTGCAGACGCAATAGATTCCAGGAAGAGGTATGCCAAAATATATTCTTTGAACATGACCCTTGAGAATTTCCTGAACTTCAAAAAAATTGAAGCTAAGACCAAGCGATTGCTCAAAAATAAAAAAAAGGCAAGGATGGAAAAACTTTTGTTCTTCCTTATCTCCCGATACCCCACTCTCAGCTGTTTGGAATTCAATCCGCCGATTCAGAGGTTCTTACGTCCCACCCGTAGCTCATCCACTCTCTTCAGAGTGGGTGAAGGAATTTTCCGATAAATTAGCTCCTCCGACTGCGAGTAACTGGAATGAAACGGAATTCACATACTCGTTTCGTACGCAGGGGTGGATAGACTCACACTTCAATTTATTTGAACTAAGAGAGGTTTTAAACGACCTTAGATACTCAGCTCCCGGCGAAGATGGTATTCCGTATAGCCTCATTAAAAACTGTGATGTTGCTACACATAATTATTTTCTTACACTTTTAAATTTGATGTTTGACACAGGTAAAATTCCAACCTCCTGGAAAACCCAATTAATTATCCCCATTCTGAAACCCCAAAAGGACCCCAGTTCTGGTCTTTCGTATAGACCCATTGCTCTTTCTTCTTCTTTGGTTAAAATTGCAGAACATTTGATAAAAAGACGACTAGACTGGTATGTTGAAAGTGAGAAAATTCTTCCCAGCTCACAGTTTGGATTTCGAAAAACAAAAAGTACAACTGAAAGCATTTCAATTCTCACTTCTGATATACAGATGGCCCTAGCTGAAAATAATATTCTTGTCGGTGTTTGCGTGGATATTACCGGAGCTTTTGACAATGTTTTATTAAACGTTCTACAGAGAAAATTATTACAAATCGGCATCCCCCATAAGCTTGCCAGTTTCATAATCAATCTTCTTCTTACCAGAAAAATTCAAATCCCGGTTCTAAATTCCCCATCTCTGTTGAGAACGGTAAACAAGGGTTTGCCTCAGGGGTCCGTCCTTAGTCCTATCCTTTTTAATATTTATACCTCTGACCTGCACCAGAGTATACATCCATCATGTAAAATTCTTCAGTATGCAGATGATTTTTTTATCTATATATCAGGACGAATTATTGCTTTTCTGGAGGAAATGATCAACCTTAGCATGAAAAATCTTTGCATTTTTCTAACAAATCATGGCCTGGAAATTTCTCCAACCAAAAGCAATGTTATCGTTTTTTCTAGGAAACGTGTTGCCCCGTTCATTTCAATCCGAATCGATAACATAATCCTCTCCATCCAGGTTCAGATAAAATTTCTGGGAGTCATACTAGACTCTAAGCTAACGTGGAACTCTTACGTAAATCTTATTATTAACAAAAGTCAAGCTGGCCTTAACGCCCTACGCGCCGTGTCAAGGGTCTGGTGGGGAAGCCATCCATGCTCGCAAAAATTGTTTTATAATGCATATGTTAGAAGCCATTTGGATTACGCGTCATTCCTCATTGAGCCCACCTCTAAAAAAAACCTTACAAGGTTAGACCGTATCCAATCTCAAAGCCTAAGATTAATTATCGGAGCCATGCGATCCTCCCCAATTAACGCTTTGCAGGTGGAGGCTGTTGACCCTCCTCTCCATTTCAGAAGACAGTTCTTGGCAGACAAGTTCTTATTTAAATGTTTCAGACTGTCTAATCACCCACTGATGGACAAAATTGCTGCTCTCTCTGCTCAAGTTAGATCACTCCCATATTGGAGGAACAAAACAATCCCACTTCTCGTCAAAAGCCTCCATACTTACAATGCATATAAACCTATTTTAAATCCCCATGACAGACTTCCATTATATATAAATTCCTTTCAAATTCATTCGCTCAAACCTAATATTATTTTTTCACTTGGCTTTCCTGGCAACCACGAAGCTCCAAGTAAATTTATTCACATTTTAAACTCGAAATGGACCGGCTGGAAAACTATTTATACAGATGGTTCTAAATCTCCCTTATCTAGCCATGTGGGAGCGGCGTTCCACTGCCCAAGAGACCAAATCAGTAAAAAAATAAAACTTCATAAAGAAGCCTCAATTTTCACAGCTGAATGCATAGCTATTTTAGAATCCTTAAAATACATTGAAAGTATTCAAATTGGTAAATTTTTAATACTCTCCGATTCCCTGAGTGCACTCCAAAAATTAAACTCCTCCCCTTTCCACTACCCTGAAGATGATTTGTGTATTGGAATCCGCACTTTTTTACATAAGGTCGCTATCTCTGGCAGAGAGATCGCGTTGGCTTGGATACCTAGCCACTGCGGTATCCCTGGTAATGAAAAGGCCGATTTATTGGCGAAAGATGCCATCGATTCCGGAGAGTTTTTGTACAATTTCTTAAACCCCGCCGATCTTCTAATCAAACTGAAAGAAAACATGATCTCCACATGGCAGAATCATTGGAATGAGTCGAGTAAAACAAAGGGTAATCATTTTTACAAATTACAGCCCACGATTCCTTCAAAACCGTGGTTTTCTGGGCTCGCTTTGAACAAATTTTCAACTTCTTCCATTTGCCGTATGCGAATAGGACATTGCTGCCACAATGTTCACCTGACAAGAATTCAGGTTAAGAATTCTGCCATGTGTGAGTGTCGTCTTGAAGAGGAGGACCTCAACCATGTATTTTTCAGTTGCCCTATAAATAATAATTATAAAAATTTCATCCCTGATCTGATCAAAACAGGTATATTGCCCCCCTACGACATGGCATTTTTGTTATCCTCTATTGACAAACGTGTATATAAAATCATTTCTTATTTTATTAAAGTTAATGGCATCAAGTTGTAAATTTACCTACCGAACTATTCATACATGTATATGTATGTATGTATGTATATATATATGTGTGTATGTATGTGTCTATATATGTGTGTATATATAATATTATTTTTTTATTACTATTTATATGTATTTAGTGTGTTTAGTGAATTGTATATTATATATTTATGTTATATACTTGTAATTTTCTTGTAAATAAATACTAACATACACAAATACAAAAACTCGCACACTCTCTACTTGACACTGGCTAGAACACTCCATTGGGGTGAAAAGCCATTTAAAGAAGAAGAAGAAAAAGGATTATCTGTCAATTTATAATAAATGTTATATATCAATATTATAATATAACCTTTACGTAATAACATTATAAAATTATATTTTACATTAATTTAAAATAAAAATCAGATGGATTTCTATAAATACACAATTAATACATATTTTGTAATAATTTAATCTAATTTTTATAAACGTTTTACGTGATGCGTAATAATATACCTAAAATCACCACTGGCTACTTACCATCTACCATAAATATACTAACCCCTAGATCGATATCTTCGGGCCTTTTGCTTCTAAGCAGTTTGGTCATCACTGTCACCAACTTAACCAAAAATAAAATGGTCCACCAAAGACAATAAACAAATAACATAGAGGAAGTTCAAGGCCATTTATCACCATAGACAATATGATCGCACTCGACCTTCTTCATTCATTCATTAGCCAAATAAATTTATACAAATAAAAATGCTTGAAAGCAGAAAAATGTTTTAGTTTCCCCAAGAAAACAATGTTCCATCTGAGAAAGCCTGAGGGAATGAGCATTACATAATATTTACAGCTCATTCTCTCAGCAGGGAGCTTTGTCAGATGGAAACCTGTTATCCTGAGGAAATCAAAAAATCAAGCGTTAGTAAAAAACCTAAAATACTTAAAATATGAACTCCTTATAAAAGGAAAACATTTTCAAATAATGATTATGGTTTTCTACAACGAATTTCCATTTTTCTGCTTGAAAAATGAGAACTCAGGAGTACATGTTAAAATACTTTTTATTTTCAGAAAGACAATCAATAATAGCACATAAAAACACTGGTTCGGTGAATTCGATGAATTGATAAATGGTTTGAAAAAGACTATCGACACTGGAAAGGAAACATGGCTAAAGCGTCATACAGCTGTGACATTAAAGATTAACGTACACAATAAGCTGTATTGTTTGTTTACGTATGTTCATCTTTAATGTCACATCTATATGGCGCTTTAGCCATTTTTCCTTTCTAGCAGTCACCGTACATATCTTAGTTCTTGTAGAATGAAATAAAAAAATCTGCATATTCTAAATTTCCTTTCAACCGAAATTAAACAGAGTATACCTTCGAGGACCCATTTCAGCCATCTCACAGTAAAAACCGCATCACGTGTTCTGAAAAAAATATATCACATTAAAAAAAGTTTGTGAACATAATATACATATAATATTTTTCCCTTGTGATGACATACTTTGTTTATCACAAGGGAAAAATATTCTCCCTTCTGTTCATATGAAGAACGAAAAAACCACGTAAGATCGCTGGAGATCCGCAAAAAATGCAAGCGTAATGAGTAAGATTGAGAAAGAAACCCTCAGATGGTTTGGGCATGAAAAGCGAATGTACAATGAATGGAAGAAGTATATATAACGCAGATGTGAGTGGTAGTGAAGTGCCAAGTCTTCCTCGGGGACACCAGAGGAAGACTTGGCACGATCAAGTGAATAATTGCTTGCTTGCGTGGGGCACGTCAAGAGTCAGAATAATAGAATAGTATGTATAAATGTGAATGAGGCAAGGAATGTATGCAAAGACCGAGTTGTTTGGCGGTCCGTCCTCTCTGAATGCCCTGCGGGAAAACAGCATGACAATTAGTTACTTAAAGCATTATTAATTTTGGTAATTATCGGTTCGGATTGGCCACGCTTATTACGAATAATTTTTAGAAAAAAACTTTAGATTCGCCTTAAGTACTATAAAAGGAAACTTTTTGGCTTTGGGGCGGCGGAAAATAATGTATTTTAATTTTCAATTGCATAAAACCAAAATTCACTTCGCGAATCGACACAGCGAAAATTCGCGGCCGTAGCTGTCACTGTTATGGACTGTAGCTGACTTCGTGGGATACCTGCATGAAATACCGCGAATCACAAACCATGTTGCACAAACCTAGCGTAGCCGCTAAACCACTTGAAAACTGGGATGTTTTTCTTGCGTTGACGCGAGTAGGCGTTATACAGGGGCACATTCTTTTGTATCACAAACCATGTTACACAAACAAGCCCGCTAGAGAAATTTCATAATTACGCGCTTTATCCCACGAAGTCAGCTACAGTCCATAACAGTGACAGCTACGGCTGCGGATTTTCGCTGCGTCGTCGGTTCGCGAAGTGAATTTTGGTTTTATGCAATTGAAAATTAAAATGCATTATTTTCCGCCGCCCCAAAGCCAAAAAGTTTCCTTTTATAGTAATTAAGGCGAATCTAAAGTTTTTTTCTAAAAATTATTCGTAATAAGCGTGGCCAATCCGAACCGATATTTACCTTAATTTTACTTGCCAAATGTTATGGTCTGCCAAACAATGTTATAAGGTGTTCCTAATGTAATGCTTCAAAATCATCCAAAGTCTGGAACATTTTCTGAAACAATATTTGTGAAACATTAACCACTCGGACCCATAAGCTTGTTTTAACGATAATATAACATTAACAGACATATGTATGACGTACGAGGCGTACGTAACTTATTAAAGTAAAATTGAAAGCATGTTTTATCAATTATCAATACAAACACATGTCATTTAACCTCAAATAGGTTTAAAGATAAATCAAGCTGAATGTTAATGTCGTATGTAATTACCTGATTTCTGGATCAATTGCGGACAAACTTTAACCATTTTTCCACCTCTGTAATTCGTGTAAACGATTTTTGAATGAAATATGCCCATCGGCGATGTCAACAATACAAATTCAAATACGAATTCATGTTCGTTTGACAATCGTATGATGCAATTTGACGTTTAAAGTTAGACCTATCTATAATTAAGCTTCATCTATAAGAATTTGGTCCGCTCCTGTCAGTTTCAAGGTCAAAGCCGAGATTAACGCCCCTGGTTAGACCTATCTATAATTAAGCTTCATCTATAAGAATTTGGTCCGCTCCTGTCAGTTTCAAGGTCAAAGCCGAGATTAAAGGGGTGTTCAGACATCTAATATAACCGCTAGCAGGTATCTGCTGAACCGCAAGCGCTTATGTTTCGTGCCGTTCACACAGCGCAGATAAAATATTTCTTCCTATGGTAGGAGAGGGGGTCAGTTGAATTAGCGAGCGGCCACGGAGTGTGCATTTTTTGTACTGAATCTATGAACTTGACAGCTGTCACCCACCGGTCTTGGCAGCTCCGTAATTAAAATGACCCCCTCTCCTGTTTTCGTCGGAGTGGGGGGCGCTTAACTGTTGGCATATCGCCTCAGGAGCGGTTACGGCGTAAGATGTGCATTATCTATGGTTGATGTGCGCATAAAGCGCTCAGGTGTGAACGGTCTGAAGGGATTGTATGGAGAGCGATATGTGGCGTGCTATGATCTTTTATATTTATATGCTCAATGTGAACGAGCTCTAACGCCCCTGCCATCTACTTACTATGTTACTACTTTTGGCAACACATAATATTATTGTTCAGCAGGTAAATATTTTTTTTCTAATGGTAACACTTCGCGATAACGTCACTTTACGACATCAGAAAAATTCGAAATGTCTAGTATATTGGCTTCTCCGTCGCTTTATGCTTCAATCTGCGGCGTTACTGTCGCATTGTGGTCTTTTAAATATTATAACGTAATGGCTAACAAAACCTGTGACAAATCGATCCGGCTCGATGGAAAGACGGCTATTGTTACCGGCGCGAATACAGGTAAGGATATAATATAAGTATTTATGTAACAAAAACTTTTCTATTGTCATTCGCAATCGCGAAAAGTTGTCAGAATGTAAACAAAGGTTCATTGCGTCGTATTTTTTGTAGGTGCATTTGTTCATACATACTTTTATATGTCGTAAATTCCGTTATCAGCGTTTTATTGTACATTTATTATCTGAAACTTAATTGAGCAATTAAATTGTACATTATAATTATGCCAGTTAGATGTCAAATTATTTATATTCGACCTTAAATGAATTAAAAGTTAGGATAGATTACTGGGACACTTGAGACTTGCTTAGACTGAACTAGGTCAAGAGAACAAACATGCTGCATTTAACATTGCACATTAGTTGATTAGTTTGTTCGTCAGACAATTGTAACCAACTGCTAAAAACATGTAACTCTGTGCTCTTTTTGTAAAAAAATGCCTTCATGTGCTTATGAGAGATACAAAAACTCATTCATATGGCGATATTACACACATCAACCACATTGATGAGATTTGGTTGAACGGCGTATAATTGAAAGGGTGTGCTGTTTAGACGTACTTGACAGAAGTGGACCATACAATCACATTGCTGTCATAGAGTTTAGAATATCTTCGAAACAGGTCATGCGCGCGGGAATTATATCCCTCTGATAATGTTCCACAGGCTTGGATAGTTCTTAAAGTGCTCTAAGAACAGAGGCGTATGCTCTTCCCTCCATTTAAAAACCATTTTCTATGTTGACAACTCACTACAAAATAAACATGACACTTCCATACGCGCGCACAGTGCTGCGTGCGCATGCGCCGCATTCGCGCATGTGCACAAATGGACAACTGAACCAATCTCATTGAAAATATTAAACAAGTTGAATATTTTCAATACGGTGGAAAGATGATGCGCAATGACATGGAAACATTCAATGTCTTGTTTACACGGTGCAATTTAGTATCTACAACCTAATTGCGAGGCAGAATTGAAACATGTAATATGCCCATAAGTACAAAACAAATCTTATGGTGTTTCTTTCCATTTGTAAACCCACACAAATCACTTATTATTTCAACACATACATAAGACTTTTGGCTACTTGAAAATGGTAAAAATCGAAAAAAAATAAAGTGAGATGGCTAGCGTAGTAACACATAAGTGTAAGAAGGACAACCTACTGTCAGTAGGTTCAGCGTTCTGTATTTGTTTTAGTGTAAGTAATTGAACTTCATTTTGGTACAATTTAATGTTTCTATATGTTCATAATAATTATTTCATTAGACATACATTTTTGGTAAAGTTGTATAAGTTCACTCCACTCCACTCCACTTGGCGAATTGTGGAGTCGAGCACTTTATGTTAACTTAACAAAATTAAAATATAAAATTTTTATTTTTTGGTCTCCCCTGATTTAAATACTAACTTTTCGTAATAATAAAGCTAAATCTAATAAATTAAGTAAGAAATATCCCTCCCGCTTTCCAAACATTCAGTTTTCAAACCTCGCGTGCCACCAATAGCAATTTTTTTATACAAATTTCATAATGCCAGAGCTCACCGGAAGTTTTATAAAAACCTTGTCCTGACAATAACGAACACACAAAAAAACGAATTATCCAATTTGGTGTAGTCGTTTGGGTTTATACATACATTTCGGTGATTTATTTTTGGAGATAGTTATTAAGTACGACGTCAACAAAGCACTCTTTTTAGAGTGAATTGCCTAAAAAAAAATTTAAAAAAATTTTTGTTCGTTATTTTGTATAAAACTACAGTTGAGTTCTGGCATTATGAAATTTGTATAAAAAATTATAATAGGTGGCACGCGAGCAGTTTGTAAACTGAATGTATCGGGAATGAATGTGTGGAATGCGAGAGGGGGGAGGGGGGAAGGTGGTGTTGGGAGGATGTTGATGGAGGGGGATAGGGGAAGGGGAGGAGGGTGGGGGGAAGGGGTTAGGGGAGGGAGAGGGGGGAGGGAAGGAAGGGGAAAGGGGAATGATGTAGGGGGTGGGGGGAAGGGGGTTGATGGGGGGCAGTGGTGTGGGAAGAGGTAATGTGGAGGGGTAGGGGGTGAGTGGAGGAGCGGGTTTAGGGAGAGGGGGAGGGGGTTGATAGGGGGAGTGGAGTGGAAAGAGGGAAGGTGGAGGAGGCGGAGTGGGGTGGGAGAGGGGGGAGGGAAAGAAGGGAAAGGGGGAGGGGTGGAAGAAGGTGGGGGGAGGTGGAGTGGGGAGGGTATGGGGTGGGGGAGGGGTGGGAGGAGAAGGAGGGGGAGGTAGAGGGGGGTTGATGGATGAGTGGAGTGAGGAGAGGGAAGGTGGAGGGGGGAGGGGTGGTTGGACGGGGAGGGGGGTTGATGGGGGGAGGGTAGTGGGGGAGGGGTGGGTGGAGGGGGAGGGGGAGGGGGGGTTGATGGGGGGAGTGGAATGGGGAGAGGGTAGGTGGAGGAGGCTGAGTGGGAATTCCCTAATACCATGCAAGCGAAGCCGCGGGAAAAAGCTAGTAATAATTATAGAAGAATGGTCACTGTAACCCGTTACTATTATAAGAAGCAAGTTACAACTTAGTATGTTATTTTCGAATGCTCCCTGATGATGTGATGATAGACTAGCTCTGTCTGGGAACACTGTACAAGGAATGCATGTATTCCTTTTATGATCGGTATTGTTGAATTTAAAAAAACATGTATTTTATAATTGCGGAGCTTCATTTTAGTTTTTATTGAAAGAATATTTCTATTTCATTTTAGGCATTGGATATGAAGTGGCCAGAGATTTTGCAAAACGAGGCGCTAAGGTCATCATGGCCTGCCGAGACATGACAAAAGCAGAAGCAGCTAAAAGCATCATTGTTCAGGAAACTGGAAACCAGCAAGTTCTTGTAAGTTTTTCTTTTATTCACAAAAAACACACAAAAATTTGGAATAAAAGTAATGATAGGGCTTTTACTGGTGCACTCATCCAAATTCGAAATTATTAATGAAACCAACGTATTGGTTGTTATTATTCGAAATTATTTTTAATGCAACCAATCTATTGAATATATTTAAATACAAACATGGGCGTAGTCAGAAGAGCTATTCTATATCTTTTGTGGGAACGAGATAGTAAATAATCACGCATACTTGCATGAATTCATGAAAAACAACCTAAACTTAAATACGTAACGGCTCACAGCTGAAATTCTGACATCGGCTCATCTGGTTTTGATTTAGGGTGGGGCAAAAAATAAATATCTAGACTAGGTACCAAAAAATGAAGGCTTCTACAACACATTCATGCTTTAGGCTCTGCGAATTCAAAGAATATGAACGGAAGAAGGAAAAACCATACATGAAGTGCTGTAAATATGAAAACACGACTCGGTCGACAATCCCAGAGGTTATGCATCGGCCAGCCGGCCCCACCGTGCCTATGCCTATGAATACAAGTAGGTACGTTCATAGATATGAATGTAAATTGACATAGAAAATTACTGCCTCAACACAGACTAGCCTAGTTATACCTATAAATTTCCAAAAAAAAATAGAAGATGGTCTCCCTCAACCAATCTCTCTGGATATGGCGAGACCACTAAACCACCTTAGCATGGGTGACCTATGACACAGGTGTTGGCAGGAGACCTGTATGAGTTGTTCTGAAAATCGAACAAATTAGTTTTGCACATGGACATAAGATATGAATATTTTTAGGAATCGAACCCAGGACCTTATGATTGAATCGATATTATTTATTTTTGCTTTATACCAACCCAATCGATGACTAATTTCTCGATAACTGACAACCAAATTTGCTTACCTAACATTCTCATGTATATTTAATACTAGCTGGTCCCGGCATGCGTTGCTATGCCATTTGATAAAGAAATTTTTTCCCCCTGAGCGTCCTTTCTCATTCGTCCCGTTCCCCTTCCGCCTCCCCTTCTTCTCCTGCATCCTCTTCCCCTCTCGCATTCCCACTCCGTTACCTCCACCTTCCCTCTCCCCACTCCACTCCCCCCCCCTTCCCGCGAAACCCCCTCCCGAGTTCCCCTCCCCCCCTCCCAGGTCCCCCTCCCTTCTCCCAGGTTCCCCTCCCCCTCCCTCCCTCCTGCTTTCCATACATTCAGTTTTCAAACCTCGCGTGCCATCAATAGCAATTTTTTTATACAAATTTCATAATGCCAGAGCTCACCGGAAGTTTTATAAAAACCTTGTCCTGACAATGATGAACACACAAAAAAAAGAATTATCCAATTTGGTGCAGTCGTTTGAAAGTTATGCGCTTAGCAACACATTCGGCGATTCATTTTTATATTATAGAGATGGATGTAACTCTTTATGTAACCATTAAGTTATTCAATGAATCACTTTATTATATTGCCTCTGTATAAAAGCTTATCAGTAATGGGATTAGAGATGTGAGATATCCCAGTTACCTAATATTATCTATTACAAGTCTTACATTGTATAATCATTGTTAGAAGCCAGAGATAATTGTGTTACTTTTTGATCACTGACACTTAATTTTCACAGCACGCCAGTTGATTCTATTTTCATAATAGCTTACAATATGATTTTGGTTATCTTTTTAACCCTTCGAATAATAAGAAAATAATTTTCTGTCAACTTTTGCCTGTCAAGGTTTGCGCGCAAAATTCCTGGTTCTTCCCATGCATTTTAAATGCTCCTATTTATTGTTTTTTTTAACGCTTTTGCAAAAACAAAAATTGTTCTAAAATGTAGATAAAATAATCTTTCCGTTGTGTTTATTAGAAATCAACATTTTTGTTTCTAAATATTAAAATTTTAATATTGGAAATGTAAATTGACTAAAAAATGCATACCTGCGAATATTTGAAATAAAGTAATTAAAATAGAATAAACTTCAAATTTTAAATTCAGATTCCTTTTCTAAACAAAATTTGTAATAAAACAGTCACCTCACTTTTTATCACTTTCATACAATTTTATTTTAAAATTAAATGTGGGTTGCGTCACAAATAGGCGCAAAATTAAACCGTCACTTTTGATCAGGTTTATAAAATATCTAAACAACCTAGCTCATATAATTCTAAGACAATGAGAAGCATTATTTCTTTCCGTTTCTAACATAAAAGAAATCACAAATATTCGCATTACAGAAAGAGAGATATCTAACTTTTAATAATGCACGGTCGCTCTGGGACAATCTGGGTCTCCTGTTATTATAACGGTATATGATGTTTTGGGACAACTTGGGTCTCCTGTGATTAAACGGGTTAAATGAAAGACAAACGGGTTACGAATAACCCAACAATATTTGAAAATCTCCTACTACCACCACGGTAAGCGGAAAATGTTGCTTGTATCGTGATGGAGGTCTTAGCCAGCCGAGGAATAATCGAACACGGGATGATTCAAACGCGATGCCAACTAATCCACTAACCGGTCATAAAAATATTTTAGTAAATTGTACCGTCTTACTAGATAATGTGTTTATCTTTATAACAATAGTACATAATATATAAATAGTTTCCCCAGAATAACTAGTTATATTCAGAGAAATGATTTTTGAAAATATCCGAGGAATGGCTGTGCAGCCCGTTTCGGTCCGTTTCATACAAATCTTAAGAGGAAATACTAGCTGCGCTTTTCTATACAAACGTATTCCCCGTTTATCTCTCTGGATTTTGACCCTAGAGCAAAATTTTTTTTTACATAATATAGATATTGACCACTAGCGTGTCGGTACGTTTTGTTTTTTTTGATAATTTACTTCTCATAGAAGTTACGACCTTCCAAAAATGAATAAAATTGCCTAATTTAAACGCCGTCAAAAAACGTTCAGTATACAAACTAAACAATGTATTTTGAAAAAAAGCAAAACGTACCGACATAGAATATTTTCTTTTAATACAGTTAGTGAAAAAAATTTTTTAAATCCGTCCAGTTTTGGAGAAGAAAAATGGGGAATACAAAACATCGATTTCGAAGATTTTATTTAGGTATTTTCGGCCCGACGTGCAGGTGTCCCTTTCGCTCATTTCTCCTGAGGGGGGCCGGGGAACGTGGGTTTTGACAAATACATACATATAATGCGAAGTAGTGATGTAAAGAATTTTATCGGTAGACTAGTGTTGTCCTTGCCCGAGTAATCGATATTTTTTATTCGTTTTTTTCTGTTTAGTGACTCATCGCGGTATACCAATACTGACCGAGCTTTCATACTAAAATTGTGCAAAATTAAATTTTTTTATGTCAAGTACTATAATAAATTTTCAATTTGGGAGGCGTTTTAGGTACCATCGCCCCGGGAACCATTTATTGGATAACCAACACCCCCGCCACTTGGTCACCGCAAGTGGTCCTCTATGTTTGGTGACAGAGCCTGGGTTCCCGGGTTCACGGATGAGGTCTGCATGGGTTTTGGTGGCGGATAATTTTGTCCACTTACTGCGTGGCGGGCCGGATTGGGAGAAACTGGAAGAGGAAGATCTTTTGATCTCTACAGCTGGACTCTCCACCATCATTTCATACTTTTACCTACCTTTTCCCTACCCAAAACTTCCTTTCCTTCCTTATCCTAAAAATACCCTCCACACAGCTTCTCCAATGATGTCCAACAACTTCTCCAACAAAGTCCCTGAGCGATTATTTTTCCTCGGTGCCTCCAATGTGAGGTTTATGTTTTTAAAAAAAATCTGTTTCAAATTTTTAGTTGAGAGTCGCTTACATTGCCTTCAGTGATTAATTGAAATTTTTTGTTTGTAAACACTTTATTGTACAAAATTTTTTACCACTATACAATGAATTTTAAACAATTTATGATTTAGATCTTTCTCTCGCCGGTAAATTTCTTGATATGCGACCGTCAATTGTTTCTGGTAAAAGGCATTGGTGGTAGAAGTTTTTCTAACAGTGGTTCAATTTTTTGCCAGATTGAATCGTCCCTTTCAATTTTTTCATACGGCAAACCTTTAGGACTCCACACGACAAAATAACAGTATTTACGACGAGTAATGTGTAACTGGCCTTGTACTTGGTAGAAGTAATTGTGATTCCGTTTTAATGTTGAAGCATTGTCTTCAATTTTACAGTTATCAATTTTTTTTGTTCAAATCCTTCTTCTGGTGACATATTTACTATACTATATGGGCATTTCACTTCAATTATAGAATCCTTGCCAAAAAGGCCATCCGGACTTGCCGCTAAAAAGTTTTTGTTTTCATCGATAAATAGTCCACAGGCGAATACCTCTAATTTTGTTTCTTTTGTAAATTGCTCAATTGCTTGGTTTTCATTTTCTTTCCCATAATTTGTGGCCATATTTCCTTTAAATGGCGAGTACAGTAGCGAGTTTAATACTCTCGCAACTGAAGTTTTTGGCCGTAGCTTACATATTTTTGTCCAAAGTTAGAAGCTGTAAGCCGCTTACGCCTTTCAATTGTCCACAAATTATTATTGCTTTGGCCCACCGTATTCCTTTCGAGTTCATCCTTATTCGATGGAGATAATTCTTTGAAAAATTCCTCTTTATCGTTTCAAATAATTCAGCTGGCATATCTGGATCTAATTCCAATTGACCATAATTTTCATCAGGCCCTGCAACTTTTTTTCTCTTTTCTGTCGTGTTTTCGTAATACCTTAGTTTTATTTTTCGACACCTCTGTATTGTCTCCTTCGAACGTCGTTTTCTTTCAATAAAATGCTTCGTGTAGTTGCCAGGACTGTGGCCTTGGATTTTTTTTGTATTCGTGAATGGGTTGTCATTTCACTATTCCACGAAGTTACTGCTCAAGAAGCTCAACTGCTGAAGTTATCCCATTTTTGTAAAATTTGCTCTTTTTCCGCCTATAAATTTGGCTATAACGTTGTTGAATTGCTCCACAGTGTTATTTGTCACGTTAATAATAAGACTTTCTGCATTTGCTATTAGAGACGACAATAATTGTTGAATATCAGTCCTGTTCCACAATCTTGAAGATCGCTTACTAAATTTGGATCATTAGTATACTTCTCCGACTTGCAATAGTATGACGAACATTTTGTATGATCACCAAAAACATGTTCGTTATATGTTTTTGGGGTGTTGTGCCGTGTTGCGCTACCTCCTTCTACCACGGCACAACACCCCAAAAACATATAACGAAAATGCTTTTGGCCGTGAAAATCTTAAAACTTAACCAAAAACATGGTTTGCGGCATTTTTTTGTCCATTTTCAGATTTTTTACTTTATCACTTTGTGCCGTGTTTTCTTGCTCTTTTCTGTAATTTACTGCTCAAACTATAGCTTTTCTCATACGTAAAACGTTTGCTTCAACCTTTTTCCTTATGTGAACTGGTACAAAGCCTTTAGCGTTGTTGGTTTTTTTTCTAAGTGCTTTTATTTTATTGCAAAAATTGCGAAGTAAGTGATTTTTGCACTTTTTTTTGTACTATGAAGTTGGGCCTGAAGCCTTGGGTTGAAGTTTCGCTAATATTGTCTTCATGTAATTAAATATTACAATTTAAGGTTTTATAAAGTTGAAAATAAAAATAAAAAGTTTTGAAGTTTAAAAAAATTATATATTTGTTTCCTTTATTTCAAACTGACTGTAATAAATATTTAAAAAAAATGTGTAGGTAAATCTATCTATAGGTAAAAGACCAACATTTTTTATAGAATTTTGAACGAACTAACACATCCTTTTTTGTATTTACTGCTTAAAGAAACTCAAAAATACAGGAGTACAAATCAAACCTCAGCAAGCGATATATCTAACATTTTAAACATTATTATTTACAAACATGTCAACTCACACGTATGATACACACAACACAATAAATCCATTTAGATTTAATTGTCTAATAAAATATGTAAGTGCTTTTATCTTTTTCGTTATCGTAATTTTAATTAGAAAAAAACTTAAGGTGGGCTATTTTTAAACCTTTTTTATCTCTACATATTATAAAGTAAAGTCCCCCGCGCCGTCTTTCTGTCTGTCTGTCTGTCTGTTCGCGATAAACTCGAAAACTACTGAACGGATTTTCATGCGGTTTTCACCAATAGATAGAGTGTTTCGTGAGGAAGGTTTACGTATGTAATTTGTCAAGGATTTGTGTAAATTGGTTGAAACATAACGATAATTGTTAGAAGTGTCGGAAAAATTCCAGCCGCCTGGTAGCTTTCATCGAAAACGCTGCCTAATCCTTTTGGGATATAACAAAACAACGCTTGGTGGGATATTCCTCTTTTATAGATCTACAAAAAAGTCCGCGATGGCATATATCTATCTTTTACTATACGCATTCTATCTTCTTATCTTATTATTCTTATCAATTGCATTTTAGATATAATGTGTATAGTAAGCTATCCGTAAAAGATAGATATATGCCTTCGCGGACTTTTTTGTAGATCTATAAAAGAGGAATATCCCACCATTAATTGTTTTGTTATATCCAGGGCTGGGCAGCATTTGAAATACTTGTAATTGAAATACGTATTTGAAATACAAATACGTATTTTGTATTTGTATTTCAATTACTTCCTAAAAATGTATTTTGTAATTGGTATTTCAATTACATGGGGCTGAGGTATTTTGTAATTTGTATTTCAAATACTTATGGCTTCAAAATACATTTTCAAATACATTTAGCGATCTTAATAATGATAATGAAAAATAAACTGACATAGATAATACGTAGACTAAAAACGCTAGAATCCAGAGCTATATGTTATGTGTGTTAATATTTAGAGTTGGCAACACGTCCTGTGCTATAATAGCACTGTTATTGTACATTTTCTATCATATTTGTATCATATTATGTAATGCTTGTCATTGCTTTGTATTGTACATTTTTGTGTCATAGTATTAGATCAAGCACTATAGGAATAATTTGACTGAATACTAAACTATTTTTAAGTTAATTACAGTAGAGCGCACTTGAAGTGAAATAACTAGTGTCCGACCGAAACAGGATTTTCTACCGAAAACGAAACCGAATATTCGATATCTTTCTTAGTTTCGGCCGAAACCGAAACCGAAACTTTTTTAGACATGTTAAAAATCTATTGTTTACTGAAATTCGGCTTATTTTTTACACTTTTATTCACTATAAAGTAAGGACCTCATAAATTGAGTACTATAATTTTAATTGCGTTTACAATCACAACATTTTTTTACATTAACTCCACATGAGAGACCCAGAGAAAAATAATTTCCCTCAGGGCGTATGTCATCTTTGAAGATGCTGTATGGAGGGTCTTTTTGGGGAGAGGAAGGAGGGAGGAAACATAGAGGCCGGGTTCCACAGCCGAGCTGTTGAACTCAAGAATGAGTCATAGAAACGACCCGTTCTCATGTGACTATATAGTATATTTCGGATAGCGCCGTGTACGGAGACTAGCATTAAAAAGTAGTATGTATATCAACAGGGTACTTGTGGTTTCGTCACAATTACGAAGATTGTAAGTATCTCCATGAACGGAGGGCCTTACACCAAGCACATCAAAGGAGGGACTATTCAGAAGATCGCTTCCGTTGAAGGAGATTAGATTTTAATTTTTATTTACACTTGTTAAATAAAATTAAAATTAGAATGAAATAAATAAAAATAATTGAAGTTTGTGATTACATAAACTCACAATACAAGCACGCCGGACCGGCCAGCGAACTCAGTTGATGATGGTGGATGACACACGAGCCACGAACTCACCGGAAGTCAGTCAAACGGCACGCGATAATTCACAAATGCAGAGTTTCGGTGCGGCCGAAGGTTCGGCAGATTTTCTGCCGAAACCGAAACTGATGCCGAAACTAGATTTTTTTACCGAACCTTGACGAAACCGAAACCGAACCTTCGGTCGGTCACTAGAAATAAAACAAAATAGCGCTATACAAATGTCGTGTTATAATAATAATATATTATTATTATATTACCTAACACCTGAGTCCTTTACCACAAATTTTACAAGTGAAGCGGAGATGAGATGTGTCTTTTGAGCAATATGATTGGTCAATTTTTGCACGTCTCTGTTTCACTCTGCTCAACATTGCTTCTATTTATACGCACCCTTAGATAAGGGCATTTATGACAATTTATTGCAACCAAAGGTTCTACCAAAACCAAATGTATTTTGTATTTTGTAATTTGTATTTTGTATTTGAAAGAAAAAATGGTTAAAATACTGTATTTTGTATTTTGTATTTCAAATACATGACTTGAAAGTATTTTGTATTTCGTATTTTAAATACATGCGAAAAAGTATTTTGTAATTTGTATTTCAATTACAGCAAAGCATGTATTTTGCCCAGCCCTGGTTATATCCCAAAAGGATTGTGCAGCGTTTTCGATGAAAGCTACCAGGCGGCTGGACTTATTTCCGACACTTCTAACAATTATCGTTATGTTTCAACCAATTTACACAAATCATTGACAAATTGCATACTTAAACCTTCCTCACGAAATACTCTGTATATTGGTGAAAACCGCAGGAAAATCCGTTCAGTAGTTTTCGAGTTTATCGCGAATAGACAGACAGATGGCGCGGGGGACTTTATAATATGTAGAGATAGAGATAATCGGTCAAAAATACATTTTTGTTGCATATGCATTTTTGAGTTTTTTTTTTAATAAGATAGGTAAGTGCCAAATTATATGAGTAGAAATTTAAGTTTTGTGGTATCATCATCATTACATAGTATAAAATGAAGTCGCTCAAAATGTATGTGCGCATAAATCTTTTAAACTACGCAACAGATTTTCATGCGGTTTTCACCAATAAATAGAGTGATTTAAGAGGAAGGTTTATGTGTATAATAAATGCTTATTATAGTAGAGAAAAGCCAAGAAATTCAAATATTCAATTTAGGCAAAGGGCAGCGCGCAGCGGGCAGCTGGCGAGCGGATGGTGTGGATTTTATAAAGGTTGGGTAAATGGCGTTGTGTTTCATTAGCCACAGCAACGTGTGGCCGGGTCTGCTAGTTATTAATAAAATAAAAACAAAATTATATGTTTATTTCGAATTATAAAATTTGAAAGCGTATTTCATCATCTTTCAAAAACAGTTTTTAGTTTTCGGATGCGTTCACAAATATTAAAGTTATTTGGAATTTATTGGAAAGCGGAAATATTTTGACTTTTCGAAAAACAGGCCCGAGGCCTGAGAGGTTAATACTAATTTTCAATAATAACTAATGTATCATAGAGAATAATCATATGTATGTATATAATAATTCGATGTAGTTGGTTTGACTGCATATTTATAAACGCAAATACAGTGAAAACTTTAAAACTACTAACCTACATAGAGTTCTAGTAAAATAATTCGTAATTTGTCGGTAATAAGCGTGAACAGAAGACATTGTTACAATACCTATCGACGATATTTATAAATAACCGACAATAGCAGACCTCGTGCGTTTAAAAATAATGGGCCCTTTTTCTGTCACACCGCAAGGCCGATTCAAAAACTTCATTAGCGACGAAATAAGTCGAAACATGCTTTATCTAAACAGAATATTGGATATGGCGGTATGAGGCGAAAGACGGTAGGCATGAGACGCAAAGGGGGCGAGAGGGTGTACAAGCCAAACACTCACGTGGTCTCACCAACACATCGATAGCTAGTTATTTTTTGAGCGCGGTGCGATAGCGAGAATTTTTTAAAATACCTACCGTCGAGATTTCTCACCGGTGCTATTACCTCTTAATTTTGTATTTGAGACCAAAATACCCAACCAAAGTAAAAAATTACTTTTGTAATCAAAGGGTATAATGTCAAATATTTAGTACAGATGTGTGTATATATTCTTTGTATTATAAATTATAAAATATAGGCCATTAGAGATTTCAAGATTTCATGATTTTAGAAGCAACTTGGGCAAGCATTTGTGAGTTAAAATGGTAATCATTAGAAAATAGTTGCTCTGCTTACTTATATGCAAATAAAGTATTTTGAAGAGTGTAAATTTAAATTACAAATGACCTATCGTCGAAACACAAATTTATCAACATAAATTAAAATTATTTCCAAAAAAGATTTATTTTTGTTTTATTATTGTTTTATTTTATTTCTGGCACAGTAGATAGGGCAAGAAATATTTTTTTAATAATTATAATTACAAAGTTGTCTCCGAAATTAAGGAAAATTGAATTTTTTTAATATACGATGGCTGTCTGTAAAATAAGGTCTTCAAGGTGCTGCGGTCGCGAAGAACGATATTACGAATGATCTGGCTACCTGGTGTTTAGCCTGGTTCCCCCACGCCAGATCCCCACCATGCTGCAAGCTCTGCGATGTTTAGTCTCGGCGTGGCAGGTGCTTCGTGGTACTCGCGGCGTCGGCGAATCTAAATAACGCCATTGACGGAATTGTTCCTTTTTCTCTGGGGTCGTGTAGTGTGCCCAGGTCTCGTCCCCAGTCACAATTGAGTCCAACAATTCCTCTCCATTGATGTCGAGGAATTTATTCTCAAGGAATACACGGGCTGCCACAACCTGGTTGTTTGTAATCTTCGGTGAGCATCTGTGAGTCCGTTTTATATTATCTGCACTGTTTTCGCACTCATACACTGTTTTCCTTACACTTCACATAGCTGAGAATGAATGTCTACCGGGGTTTTGTCATTGCACACAAAAAACGAATTACAGAGCATAATTCACACCTGGCGGGTGTAAGTGGAAGCTCCGTCACGAACAGCTGCCACGCCGAGAGTAAGCATCGCAGAGTATGCAGCATGGTGGGGATTTGGCATGGGGGAACCAGGCTACACGCCAGTGTTGCTGGATCGCGTGTAAAATCGTTCCTCGCGACCACAGAACCTTGGAGAGCTTACTCTTCAGACAGCCCTCGTAACTTTTGATTAAAAAATAATTATTCAGTTCGGTTGAGTATTTGGCCTCAAATCCAAAATTAGGTTTTGTATGAAAAAGTCCGCGCAGAATTTCCTCTTACGGATTTGTTGGCACACAAGAGGTTAAAAGTTTCACCTAAAACTGCTTAGTTTGCAAAATACCAAGGGTCTTGAAAGATCGGCAATATGAAGACAGCCTCAAGGAACTAACGTCAAAAGAAAAAATGGAAAGGGGTGACTTGATCGAGACTTTCAAATTTTTATCTAAACATAATAGTTTTCCTGGCAGCCAAGAAATCTTTACCACCAACAATAATAATAAATCTTCGTGGACACAATTTTTTTTTTACGAAACACCTCTTGCATCCAATGACAGGAAACACTTTCTTGCAAGTAGAGTATTGGAAGCTTGGAACAGAACTTCCACAACATGTCATCGATGCTACTCATCTCTACATATTATAAATTAAAGTCCTCCGCCGCGTCTGTCTTTGTCTGTTCGCGATAAACTCAAAAATTACTGAACGGATTTTCATGCGGTTTTCACCAATAGATTGAGTGATTCATGAGGTAGCTTTAGGTATATAATTTGTCAAGGTTTTATGTAAATTGGTTAAAATATATAAATATAAAGGAGAATGTCTGTATGTTGTGGACGAGTGGGCTGGCAAGCGGGTGGTGTGAATTTGATTTGTATGCAAATCTACAGTTTTTGCCGAGGTTGATGAAATTTTTCACATCTGACCTTCAAAACAAGAGATAGGTCACTGTCTACATTTGATTTTTAAAAAACTCTGTGTGACTTCAGCTAGTATAAACCAATGTAAAGCTCTATTGGATTCATATTAAGAGAAAAAAGGTCTAACTTATTATTAAATTTAAAACAACTCAGTTTGATTGATACTGACAATAGTAGTGATCAAAAACCCAATTATTTTTATATTATTTATGTTTAATATCTATAAATTTATTTATTGCAGGTGAAAAGAGTAGATTTTGCATCTCTGAAATCTGTCCGAGAGTTTGCCAAAGACATGCTGGCCACTGAGAGCAAGATCAACATCCTGGTCAACAATGCAGGAGCAGGTGGTCTCGGAGACAGAAAGTCTGAGGATGGACTGCATCTAGGAATGCAGGTCAACCATTTCGGGCCGTTCCTTCTTACTAACTTACTGCTTGGTAATTATAATCAGCCTTACTCATCATGAAACCGTACCACGGCTCTGTAGTGTCGCGGTAGCTACACAGTGGAGGGGGGCTACACTGCTCAGGGTAAAAATCTTTACTCATCATCATAATGTTTCTCGATAGCTGTTATGATTTTTTTACGGTAGCAACACTGCTCCAAAGCTGAAAAACGCGGTCAATTTAGCATTTCGCGGCGTGTTGCTAACTTCACGTTTATTCATACGTCAACATCAGCCAACACAACATATTATTCGAGGAGCTTCAGCGAGATTGATCTGTGTTTGTTTACCGTTTTTAACGCAATTATAAACACTATCTCACTTCGTTTCTACCCCAGTATCGTATGGCACAAAGAACTTGGAGATCGGTAGATACTTTGCCACCCCGTTTATTATTCACATCCAAATACGGCCGTACCAAATCAATCAAAGGTCTCATGTTGACTTTGGTAAATCTATATTTAGACCTAAAATCTCCTTCCGTAAGTGCCGCAAATGAATTGTACCTTTTTTTTAACCTTTTCCGTAGCCGTGGTGCACGAATGCCGCGAATACGGTCAATATTTGCAAAGCTCCATTCAAAACGTCGAGATTCTCATAAAAGTTCGCCATTTCGTCAGTTACAACGCACGGGGTACTGAGTTAACCCTGGTGATCGGGTGGTTTAAATTCTGACAGCTACTATATCTCCCATACAGCGACGCGGGAAGAACACGCGCATGCGCGCGATTAACCCACCATGTTGAGTAACAATTTCACCTAACCCGGTCTTGCTCCGAGGTTGTATCTTATTTTGCGATGATGAGTAAGACTGAATAAGTATTAGATGTACACTTAACCCCTTACCAATATATGTATTTTAATTTTTCGCAACTGATAAACGACCATTTACGGTACACTAATGGTTGTTATCAGTTGTGTAGAATTTAAAACACATTTAGTAAGGTCCTTAATGTGATTGAAATATGTATGTGTCAACATCCAATTGATTAGTCAGACATCTCTAAATACAAAATTTTAAAATAATGAGGAAAGCAATATTCGAATGCTCACCATAAATCAAATATTATTTACTGTGTGCGTCTGTGTTTTACATATTAAATATGCTATAAAATAAGACAGGAGGCATAAATAAGTTTGACCAGGATTGTCCCGGTTTCACGGGTCCCGGAGTCCTGGCCGGTTTAGATTTTGTCCCGGTTTGCGCGAGCTCTGTCTATTTATCTATTCTGTGGCGCTGTGTCAGTGGCTGGCGACTCGGTGGTGCGTGATGAGCCCTGCTCCCCGATCCATACGTTGCCGCTCTCACTCTTTCTTTATATTTGCAATGACAGAGCAATGCGTAATTCATTTGCCATATTAGTTTAGTTATTTGAACCCAAAAGTTTTAAAATGCCGAAAAGAAATTGCAAATTTACGGATGATCTGCAAAAAGACTACCCATTTATAAAAAAGCTTTGTGGTGAAGATAGAAGAGTGAAGTGCCAGCAATGTTTCTCAGAATTTTCTATTGCACACAGTGGACGAGCGGATATTAAGGATCACTTGAAGTGTTCAAAACACAAGGCTGGCGTGACAGCGACTGCAAGCACTTCTTCTATTAAAACATTATTTAAAAATAATGATCCAATTCAAGATGACAGTTGCATTGACCTAGAAATTCCAAACAGATGCTGCGCAAATTTCATGACACTGTAGAGGTATCGGGTCAGTGACGTAGCTAGTATAAATAATATGGTGTCACCCACCCCTCCTGTCTGGTTTAGAGCTTCATAATTATGGTAAGCCTAGGCATAACGATCCCATTCATCAATATGACATTTTGAAATAATCTACTAGTGACCCAATAAACATAATTTTGTTTGATTCACTACAATTCATTACAATTTTGGGGAGGAATGCAGATCCGGGCACCACTTTTTTTTGGCAGAAAACCATGTTTTCACCGCGTTTTAAGTTGAGAACTTTAACCTGGAAGGTGAAAAAAAGTGCGGAAAGCAATAAAAAAAAAATTGAATAACTAATTAATTTTCAATTACGTTAAGTAAAATTTCACTTCACGAACAGATTATGTCAGTACGCCCGCCATTTTATAAATAAACCAGTCATACTAACCTAAGAAAAGAAAGTCAGTGTTGCCAACTCCCAAAAATATTTATCCCTAAACTAAACTCAAAAACCCCTAGAAACCGGCAAATTACTTGAAAATACCCCTAAATTTTTTTTTTTGTAAAAATAATGAATAATAATGAATAAATGATAAGCTGTAATGTTTTTTAATAATCTTTATTTATAAATTATTTAAAACATCAAATACGCTAGGTTTGTGTAATATGGTTTGTGATTCAAAAGAAAGTGCCCCTTTATAACGCCTACTCGCGTCACGGCAAAAAATAATCCCAGTTTTCAAGTAGTTTAGCGGCTACGCTAGGTTTGTGTAACATGGTTTGTGATAGAAAAGAAAGTGCCCCCTTCGTAGCGCCTACTCGCGTCACGGCAAAAAAACATCCCAGTTTTCAAGTAGTTTAGCGGCTACGCTAGGTTTGTGTAACATGGTTTGTGATAGAAAAGAAAGTGCCCCCTTCGTAGCGCCTACTCGCGTCACGGCAAAAAAACATCCCAGTTTTCAAGTAGTTTAGCGGCTACGCTAGGTTTGTGTAACATGGTTTGTGATAGAAAAGAAAGTGCCCCTTCGTAGCGCCTACTCGCGTCACTGCAAAAAAACTTCCCAGCTTTCAAGTAGTTTAGCGGCTACGCTAGGTTTGTGTAACATGGTTTGTGATAGAAAAGAAAGTGCCCCCTTCGTAGCGCCTACTCGCGTCACGGCAAAAAAAACATCCCAGTTTTCAAGTAGTTTAGCGGCTACGCTAGGTTTGTGTAACATGGTTTGTGATAGAAAAGAAAGTGCCCCCTTCGTATGTATACTAAAGCGCCGTTTACACGCACACTTCAGAACGATCGAATCCCGCGCCACTTCAGGCACTGGTTTGTCTAGCAGGATTGTGTATAATACCTATTATCTTTACTTTAAAAAACAATCTACGTTTTAAATGGTTTGTCTAACGGGATTGTGTATGTTATCTTTATTTTAAAAAACATCCCAGGATTTGAATGGTTTGTCTCCATTCCAGTACCTACGCGCCTTATTATTTATTCCCTACAATCGTATCTAGGCTCTTGTATCAGGTATCCCTACCAACAAATTAGTATCAAATGGCGGACATTATCTGTTCATGAAGTGTCATTTCATACATTCTTTAAACGGCTGTATCTCCCTCAATTTTGCCGAGCGCGCCTTAATTTCTTTTTTATTCAACTTTTCCACACTTTTCTCATCTAGAAAGTGCATTTTTATTAAATTTCCAAATGGTGCCCGGATCTGCATTTCACCCCAATTTTGAATTGTTGTGTATTAGTTAAATGTTAAATGTGTTGTGTATTAGTTATTGTTGTTATTAGTTTTTAAATCAGTTCTCTAACATAATTTACATGAATTATACATTTAAACATTCCTCTTCAATCACTCTATCTATTGGTTAAAACCTTATGAAAATCAGTTGCGTAGTTTAAAAGATTAACGCGCACATACATTTTGAGCGACTTCATTTTATACTATGTAATGATAATAGACCGCGGGCGACCCATATTTTGAATTCGCACAGTTGAACTGGTATTTTCGAACATCTGAATCCATTTTCTAATGATCTCGTTACTTGGTGCATTGTGAAAATAATATTCAGCACGATAAAAACGCTGAGCGCTAACTTCAGAATCACCGTTTCGATAATAGGCTCACACGCAAAAAGCACCGTGCGTCCCCGGGTACGACTCCATTGCTAATGAATCTCCACGAAGTAGTGATCGATTGTGGCCATACCCCGTGTCCCCGCACCGCTCCTTTATGACATCACAAACAATACAAAACCCCGCTAACCTTTTTGGACACCCAGTATTAATAATTTTTACCCCTTAGGAAGACTGAAGGAGTCCAGCCCCGCCAGAGTGGTGGTAGTGTCAGCCATGGGTCACAAATTTGCAGACATCGACCCTGAGGACATGAACATGGAGAAGAAGAAGGTGAAGGACACAATGGTATACTGCAACAGCAAGCTCGCCAACATACTCATGGCCAATGAGATCGCACGCAGGTTCAAAGGACAAGGTAATTGCAATCATCATTTTCAAAACTGACTATTTCCAAAAACAAATGTTCAGGAATCACAATTTTAAAATCCGGTAATTTAAACCACTCAGGCCTCGAACCTATTTTGTCAGAAGGTCAAAATATTCCCACTTCGCAATAAAATCCAAATAAACAGAATATTTCTGAACGCATCCGAAAACTACAAACTGTTTTTGAAAGGAGGTGAAATATGCTTTAAAATTTTATAATTCGAAATAAACAAACATAGTTTTTGAATATAAAAATTTTAATTGCAAACATAAAAATAATTTTAAAATGGTTCACCTCACGTTTTTTCTAACTCAAATTACTGATAATGAAAAAAAAAAAAACACACACATATTTTATTAGGCAAAAGTATTATAAAGGTTATCGTCAACTAACTTTTTGTCGTTTCATATTAACCTGTCAAAGGCCAGGCCATTTCACGAAAATTCACTAAAAAAGCACCACTTTGAATTTTGAATTGAATGTTTTTTGGATTAATTTTCAGCTATCATCATAGACATCCAAATGGATAGACAAGCAGTTACAGATGAGGGGTAAAACCAAACTATGGAGAGCGAGGAGGGGAAAGATGACTGTCATTCGTTGAACAATCAATCTGACAGTATATAGGCATCTCGCATTACAATATCACCATTTAGTTCTTAAAAGCAAAATCTGCTTTGAATGAATAGACCTTTTTACATGGGAGCGCGAATTGCTTGCCACGTTCAAAACATATTTGCTAAGGCCAAATGCTCGCCCCAAAAAGACTCGCGCCAATACACATATCAATATTTTGTTTCCGTGTTTAGTTAAAACACTTTTACAAATGTTTCATAATTTACTTACCCCTGTAACCAGCGACGAGCACATTGGAGTACCGCCCACATTCGCTATGTGTATATTGATACGTAGATATATTGTATAGCACAAGCTGCCGTTATTTCGTTAAATGTATGGATGTCAGCTTCTCGCTGTTCACGGCAAGAATGATGACGTCACACATTTTAGATTCAAGCGAGGCTATATCCCCTCCCCATGGAGCGAGCCGGTTCCAAGGAGGAGCTACAGCCGGCGCCATGTGGAGGGGGAAATAATACGTTTTTATCACTTAGGGCAGGTCCAGATATATTCATATGTCCGTGGCTATCATATATTATATTGACTGAAAAACGTTCCTAGAAGAATAAACTATGTACCAAAACAACATTACTTGCATTATTTACGTAAATTAACAGGTTTTACGATGTTTTAGTCGAGGAACACACATAAACTGCGACGGTAAATTCGCGGCAAAATATGACGTTTACGAAGTCACAGATAAAATCGTTTAAAAATATTCTGGTGTTACAAGGTGAATGAAACTTTTACGCGTCTCATAGAGTAATGTTGGCGCAAGCGATTCTGACTCTGTTCTTCATACAAATTCTGTACATAGAAGGGCCAAAATCGCAGACAAAAAGTTTTTGGTCGATAATTTTATTCAAATTTTCTCGCGCATGCGCATATGACACGCGCGCCCGTGCGCTAACGGCCACTTAGAAGTTAAAATAATCAATTAAAAATTCCCAAACTTAATTTTTTTTTTTCAATTGCATTTGGAAACTTTGATTTTGCAGTTAACTTTTAGATTCAAATACACGGTGTCCGTAAACTCGTAGTACAAGCGGGAAACTGGTAAATCTACATCAAATTCGGAGTCGATTTGTGATATAACTTTTTTGATTTGAGCTTTCGTTTTCGAGTAAATCGGGTCCGAAGTTGGATTTTTTTTGGTTAAATTTGAGAAAATTGTTCACTACGGGGTTGATTTCTGTAATGTCTTATAAAATGCATTGAAGGGTAAACCGGGCTCAAAAGTTTTTTTAACCCTTTAGTTGCCGAAAAAATGGAAAAATCGAAATGCTCAGATCGAAAAAAATAAGTTTTTTGGGTAGTAGTATCTATGTGATGTAGATTCACCAGTTTCCCGCTTGTACTACGAGTTCCCGGACACGTTGCATATAGCGTGGTGTTTTCTCTTTCTAACAGAGTTTAGATCATATTTCTAACCATGATAGGTAAGGGAGACAAGTTGTTCTGAAAATCTAACAAGTTAACCTGAGGGGTAACATGATTTTTTTTTACGTCATCTCCACACAGGAGGCCCTGAGAAAAATAATTTCACTCACTACCTGTCATTTTTGGGGATGCTGTGTGGAGGGTCTTTTTAGAGAAATGAAGGATAGAAAGTTCTGGGAGGGAAAAGAGTATGAGAGGTGGGTAGGAATCTGGGGGTCAGTAGGGCCAGGGGTGGCCAGGGGTGGCCGATGTATGAATCCCTCCCTCCCATGGTCCAGCATCAGTTCAATCGTGTATATAAAAATCAATATTTGTTTGGTTGTTCATATTTTTTGCGCTGCCCTACCGTTTATCTGATTGCTATGAAATTTCGGTGATTTGTTGTGCGCAAGCCCGCGAAGGTTCTATATATATATATAATGGTAAGCTATGGCGTTATGAAATTTGTGTACATGAAAATGTGTGTATTTCATATATTTTAGCGGGAGGGAAGGAAGGAGGGGGAGGGTAACGAAGGAAGTGGGGTTTGTGGGGGGGGGTGACAAGGGAGGGGGAAGGTGGAAGGGGAACGCAGGAGGGAAGGGGACACAGTAGGGGAAGGGAATGTGTGGGAAAGGAAATGTAGGGAAAAAAAAAAATTATTTGAATGATATTGCAACCAGCTAGTCTGCAATAAAATCTTAATTTAGCCAAATTTATTGTTAAATGCTCCGCAGGTTTTTGCTGCTAGGCCCTGCGGGCGGCTTTTAATTCGGCTTCGCCCAGTTTGAGAAGGAACTGGTTCCAAAAATAGTTCCTCGGTCCACTGTGAACCAGTGACAGCTAGTCACCGAGACAAAGTAACCGAAACACAAAATGATGCCATAATATGTAATATACTCGTATATTGCATATAGTCTATAACTGCCTATAAATCCTAGTACTTACACCTAGGTAATAAGCGTCCATACGCAAGCCGCTTACAACGGTAGCTTTACTTGAAATTTCATGAACACAGATGTTATTCGTGGCGCGGCGTATAAGGGTGACGTCGAACATATGGAAGTCGGGTTCTGGAATTCAACCACACGCAGATCGTAGGCTATTAATACTGTTTGATGTAATTGGCCCAATTTGTCGCGTGTTTTGTAAACATTTTGTCGCTGGAGACCTGACTTCAGTCACACTTTTGAAGGCCTTGGTGATGCATATTTTAACAACTCTGTTGAATTTGGGAAAATGTATAAACAGTTGATGTAACTGTGGTTAGTAATGCCAGCCAGGAGCCACTGTGTAAGGGGAGGTTTTAGGGGTTTTAAACTCATGAGCCTCAGTATTCCGTACATAAATATTACTCGTGGACTACATCATCATCTTCTTCCCTTTGTCCTATCCTTGCATCGACAAGACGCATCCATTTGTCCCTGTCTTACACTGATTGTTCGGCCTCCGTCCATGGCTCCCATCTTCTCCTCACACAGTTTCTGAAGTTGTCTCGCCCAACTGTGTCTGGGGCGGCCCACTGGACGTCAACCCTCTGGAATCGCACTCAGTATTTTCCTAGTAATTCAGTCATCAGACATTCTTAGTACATGCCCAAGCCACCTCAGTTAAAATTTTTCTACGAAGAGTAACAGTAGTTAAATGTTTAGATCGTCTTGGATCTTTGAGTTTCTTATTTCATCCCATTTCTTAACTCCTGCCATTCCTCTCAAGTACCTCATTTCGGCAGCTTGGACTCTAGAGCGTATTCGTTCCTTTAGCATCCACATTAGATGACCGTACATAAGCGTTAGGCGGTATATCGTTTTGAACACTGCCATTTTTGTCTTGATACCAAGCTCGACTTTCCTTATCACTGAGCTGTAGAGAGGACGCAACACACCGCTTGCCGCTTTGATTATTCTTCGATCAATTTCTCCGTCTTGCTGTCCATTACTGGAGAACATTCCTGGAAAATACCACAATATTATTTTCACTATCTCTTTTATCAATGTGATGTAAATAATAATAAGTTGTAGTGAGTTTAGGTCCCACAAAACTTTCCCCCCGGGTGGACCCCGCCCATGAGAATGCTATAGCTACGCCACTGATGCCAGCTAATCAAGATAACCATAATACAACACCTGCATCCTGTTTGTAATGTTTATGTTGTTTTCATCAAAAGGCACAAGGGGCTTAATTAATTATTCATATTGTGATTCAATACGTAGATATGATTTAACGTATTCATAAAATGTCCTAGGGCACTTAGCAAAACTGGAAGAAGTAATGCATGTAATATATTTATCTTTTATACATTAGCACCACGCAGGGGGCTCCGAGGAAAATAATTTCCCTCATCTTTGGGGATGCTATATGGAGGGTTTTTTAAAGAAAGAAAGGCAGATCTGGGAAGGAAAAGGGTATTAGAAGTGGGTAGGAATTTGGGGGTCAGTGAGTCCAGTCAATTCATCCCCCTCCCACTGCGGTACAAGGTGAGAGACTCTTGCTGGAGAGGTAAAAAGTCTTCCCCAACCAATCTCTCCAAATCCGGTAGCTGTATCGCCACACAGCAGGTGGGCAGACACATCTGCCGCAAAAACCTAGACAATTCTCACCCCTTGAGCCCAAACACCCCTGCTAATTCGCTACACGTAGCGAACCACTTACTATATTTACAATCTTTATTTCTGTATTGTGTAGGTGTGACAGCAAACTCCAATCACCCAGGGGTTGTGATGACAGAAATCTTCCGGAATCTTCCTGGATGGTTCCGGGTTCCCCTTCACGGAATCATCAAAGTATTCTACAAGGTAAATTATACAAATAAATTATTAAAGCGATATACCACGTCGTGTAACATTCAGAATTGGGCCACTAACAATAACACTCCTTATGTAAATGGCGACAAGGTTTGACACCAGCTGCCTGCTTTGATTTACGAGGGCTATTCAGAAACTAGGGAACGTTTTGTAATAAAACAAAAACTAGGTACAGGAAAAATATTTAATTATATACATTCTGAAAGAGTGACTAAAATGCTACTTTTCTACATAGTCACCAAACAAATTAAGGCACTTATCGTAGCGGTGGACAAGCTTCGAAATTCCTTTGTCATAGAAATCCGCCGCCTGCGATCTCAGCCACTCAGTGACGCACGCCCAGAGCTCGTCGTCGTCATCAAAACGCAGTGTCGCTAGCCAGTTCTTCATCATTGTCATGAAAAAACAAAATTTTTGACGATAACTTTCCTCGGCGCTTGTTTTGCATTGCTCTTCTAAGCTTGCGCAATGTTTGGCAGTACCGATCAGAGTTGATTGTTGCACCACGCTCGAGAAAGTCAATAAGCAGTACACCTTGCCTATCCCAAAAAACAGTAGCCATAATCTTCCTCGCTGACAAGGTGTGCAAATTTTTTTTGGTTTTTTGGGGGAACTTGTGTGCCCCCACTCCATGGACTGCAATTTTGTCTAGCAATTGACGCAATTTTGTCTAGCAACCCACGTCTCGTCACCCGTTACGATTCGATCCAGTAAAAAATCACCATGTGTGTGGTAGGCGTCAAGAAATGTTAAGGCTGCTCCCATTCGCTGATCTTTACGGAGGTCTGAAAGCATTTTTGGCACCCATCTTGCACAAAATTTATGGTAGCCAAGCTTGTGAGTCACAATTTCAAACAACAAAGTCCGTGAAACTTGTGGGAAGCAAAGCGAAAGCTCCGTTATTGTGAAGCGACGGTTTTCACGAATCTTCTCATCAACTTTGGTGAGAAGATCGTCTGTCACAATGCTCGGGCGTCCACTCCTCTCTTCATCATGCACGTTGGTTCGGCCATTTTTAAACCGGAAACACCATTTTCGCACTGAACTTTCATTCATTACGTCGTTGCGTTTTTTGCTAACAAAAACCGTATTACGGACCGCACTTCACAACTGGCGGGATTTGAAATTGCAGCGCACATTTTAAATTGGAATATTGGGAAAACGGGCAGCGCGGAGACGTTCTCGTTCTGACGGCTGGATGCCGACTAAAGCTACGAGCACGCGCACACCAAAACATACGTGATCGCCACGTGCCTAGCGGCGTCAGACGGAAACGTTCCCTAGTTTCTGAATAGCCCTCGTATGCAAGTAAAAAATATCGCCAAAAAGCATATTATTCTATTTTATTTAACGTAGTTCAGGCACAAATATTAATGTTTTACAATCATTTTCTAAAGAACTTAATTTGCCATCATGTACAGTAAAACCACTCTCGAAGTAGGAGATTTTGACTTTTTCAGCAGTTTTCACAGGCTTAATTCTTTTATTTTTGAGATTATAAAAAGACTTACCGAAAAAATGCTCAATCTTTTCAAAAGCCGAGATGTTGTTCTACTCGCAGTATATTTAATTAAAGCATCTAAAATATTTCTAAATGATCTAATTTTCAAAACAAAACATATTCAAAATTTTAACTTTGTGCAACCGATTTGAAGCGCTATGCTTTTTTAAATAATAATAAACTCTTGTAATATGTACAAAGACACTGGCTTTTCTTTTCTTAAGTAATTTTAGAACCCTTACAATATCCCTCCCATCATGTACAGGTACTCTCTCAAATGACACTTTCTTGACTAATATAAAATTTCTCTTTCTATTCCCTTCAATATAATTCATTTCCTTACATCTTTATTCCTATCTTTGCTTTAAGTCATCCATGAAATATTTTATTTACATTTGCACCAAGCGGGAAACACAACTTTTTATGTTACTAATAATAATAATAATATAATATAATCTATATAGCGCAGTTTTGTGATATTTCACTTCAAGTGCGCAAGTTACCACTATAATGCTGGGTTAGGTTAGGTTAGTTAGGTATACATGTGTTAATAAATAACTGGTCATTTTGACCAGTCAGTGGCTGAGTTGTCATCGCATCTGGCCCAGGCATTGTGTATTCAATTCCTCATAGTAGTGGCAGCACTGTCGTCGTGTGCAAAAAGACACCTGGAAATGTTCAATGGTCATATTCCTTCATCTCACATGGTCACACATTTTTTTTTAATGCAAAACCATCTCTCTTGCTCATTTCTATAACCAACATAATTTTCTGAACAATATGTGATGTATTTCCATAGATTCTTGTATGAAGCTATTCTAAATTCAAGCTTCATTTATTTTACAAGGTTCTAACATCACTTACACTCTCTATTTTGTTTGTATCTGATAGTTGATCGTTGTTACAGGGCGCATTATAGTTCGTCACTTTGGTTGGATAGGATTCTAACTTCGCCTTATCATGTTCTGAGGTTTCTAAGTTTGCAAAGGCGAATTTTCGTAATCTATTTAACAATTTTTGATTTTGTAGTTCAATCTTGTGTAATGGCATAGTTTATCATAATGGAAAATATTTAAATGTGATGTGGCCGTAGCATGGAATTATATTAGGGAAATGTAGTTAGAACCTTATGCAATGAATCATTATGCCCTAGCTGGTTGCATATGGTTCTATCTGCATGTTTAAGTATGTTCTGAAATGGTAAATATATGTCCTATTTAACTTTTTCCTTTAAATTATGTTCAATTTACTTTACACCAGATTCAACCTCAAAATCAGAAATTGGTAAATAGATATTGAGAAATTGTCCTTGCAAACTTTGACACCTCATATCTCAGAACAAGTGAAGTTAGAACCCTGTTCAATTGAGGTGACTATTCTGATAGGTATTTTTTTATTATAATAGGTCTCTTGTATCAGAATGTGACTATTTAAAACTAAAAATAAACTAAAAATTTCCAGCTGCTTTTTGCTTATGACGACAAAGTAGGATTTGCAAATATTGTTGGAGTGAAAACTTCTTTAGCACCATTGCAATTTGAAACTCGATGTAACAAAAAATAGCGACACTAAAAAGAGACAAACACATACACCTATAGGATTTAGCCTGCGAGAGAATGAAATAGTATAATCGGTCTCTTCTTTGTGCGGTGCTTCCCAACTCTTGTCTACTTTAGTTTTCTGAAGGTTTCACTTCTACTGCGTGCGAATTGCACACTCTTTTTTTTTAGGTTTATTCATAACTCGTGAATGTTTGTAATTAAAAAAAAAAATAACTAACATATTGCGTTGCCGGCATATTATTTATCCCAAAGTTTATTATCAACAACATCCGTTGTATCAAATGAACTTTTTCTCCATTCCAGACTGCCGAAGAAGGCGCCCAGACCACCATTTACCTCGCCGTATCTCCCGAGGTGGAAAACGTCACCGGCAAGTACTTTGTGGACTCTGAGGAGGCCGCCATGTCGGAGAAAGCTCAGGATGAAGATTTCGCCAGGACCGTATGGGACGCCTGTGAACAGTGTGTCAAGTTGCAGCCGGATGAGAAACATTACTGATTATTAAGTTAAAAGATTAATGTAAAAAATTTCATCACCATTGCACGGTACTGCTTCCCGGGGTGGGATTTGGACTTCTTCATTAATGTTATCCCTCACTATTCGCCTCCAATTCTCAGTCCTTACTCTCCTGCTCCAACCTGCTTCTACACAGTCCATTCACCTCTTCCTTTGTTGAAGATTTAACTAACTGAAGAAATCATATTGACACTGGAAAGGAAAAATGGCCAAAGGGTCATACAGCTGTGACTTTAAAGATGAATCTACACAATAAGCTATATTGTTTGTTTGTGGTTTCCCAGAACATGTAGGAAACTCTAAAAAAACTTGATTTAATAAACAAACAATAATAGTATATATTGTGTAGGGTCATATTTAATGTCGCAGCTGTATGGCACTTTAGTAATTTTTCTTTCCAGCGTTGATATTATATTACAACATGAAATACCTACCAGCTTTACCCGTGACTTGAGAGAAATTACTGTATGAAGATTTTTCCCATGGACAAACGCACAAAGAAACAAACTTTCACATTTATAATATTAGTTGGGATAGGATATCTCTGTCCTGCTTTAATAATGGTCCTAAAGTTATACAAAATGGGGGGGAAGGGGGTGTAGTATAATAAGCTCAATGAGACTTTTTTTTTAGTAAATGACAAGTAAGCTGGAAGCAGATGGCGCTGGTATGGTTGTGTGGATAGTACCTAGGCACAGCAGCCAACAGCCATAAAAATATTATTATAGAATGGCAACACTGACATTCCAGCTCATTCTACCGGTCGCTGTCAGAATAGTAAATTTATCAAAAATCATTCTTGATTATTCGTTGGTTCTGGCTGCTGTGTGCGAAGGTTACTATCCTCATAGTTCAACCCGCGGTTTAACATTTGTAAGATATGTCCGTTTTGTAATACAGTTTAAAAGATATTGTTTTAAGGATTAAAAGGCATTTTTAAAAAGATAAATATTTTAGTTGGAGTGTCATGGAAATATAAATTTAAAAGTAATCGGGAAAAAGAAGACGTGGTTATGTTTATAACTGCAAACTGTTTCAAATTGTTTTCCTATGAACGCACATATCTCCACATAATTTTAACATAATAAGTAAGAGAATTAAGTTTTGCTGTCTTACGACAGAAATAACAATTTTCATATTATTTTTACGGAGCCAAAATGTTGTAAAGTAAGGTTAACTCAATTTTGAAAAAAAAAAACTAAAATACATACATATATTTGTTGCTATTAAAAAAGCATTTTGCTGAAATTAGACTGCATTCGAAATTATAAACAGTACCATAGGCATCACATAGTCTGATAAACAAAATGTTTAATGCAAATATGAGAATTACTGCACAGGACCGTCGTGAATCCTGGTTTTATTTTGTAGAGTTTTAATGCGCAAGCACAGATACATGTAAATAATATTTGATTTATGGTGAGCACTCGAATATTGCTTTCTTCATTATCTATATCTGTCTAACCAATTGGACGATTGACAAATAATGTGGTCTGTGAAATATCAATAATAGAGACATGCACATTAGGTCAAAAAATGATGTGATGGGTTAGATTGCTATAAAAAGGCAGCATTATTTTAAAGGTTGAGTTATTGAATGTTTGAGAAGTTTATCTCTAATGTAAAATATACTTTATATTATAACGGCAGCATTTTCTAGTTTTGTGTTTGAAGATAAATATAGTTTGAAGATTGTGTTCAATATAAAAAATATTTGTGAGGGTTCTTTTTTTTATTTTTTATATATTTTATTTGCATGTTTTTACTGTAACTTATAAGAAATATATTTACTGAACTGAATTAAGGAAAGATTTTGTAAATTCATTTTATTTTAATGTTTATAAAAAAATAAAAAATAAATGTTTTAATAAAAAATTATAAACAGATTTTTATTTAGATATCTGTACCAAGGTTGGGTGTCCATTGTGGAAGAGCTAGGCAATAGACATCCACAATAGATTTTCAACTATCTGCCTATAATGTATCAAAATACTTTGGACTTGATGCTTGCCAAAGTGAGGACCCCAACTTGGAGAGACTCATAGTCACCGGCAGAGTGTTTGGCAGAGGAAGCTGAGGAGAGTCACCAATGCGCTGGAGTGAACAAATATCACTGGCATTGGTGTCCATAGCTCTCTACGCAGAGCAGGACCTCGAGGAGTGGAAAAGACTTGTCGGGATTGGTTTATTTGTAGCCTTATCCACCATGGAGTAGAGATCACAATCTTGAGCAATGAGGAACCGACTTAACCCTAGATCACAAACCTTCGTCGAATCGACGACGCAGGATCAAAAAACCGCGATAACTTTCGCACGCGCGACGGTAATTCTTTCATACTCTGGCTAATCTCAATCGGCTACTTACTTCTGCTACAGACGATAAACGGACGATGGGGGGAGCCCACAAGCGCCAATTCAGCAACCATGGCTCGTCGCATCGACGGAGGTTAGTGGTAATGTGACTTTTTACTTTTGCTAGATTTCACCAAATTTTTATTAGTTTCTAGATTTTCACAAAAAAATTATTTTATTAGTTAATTCAAGTCTTTGTTTTTGATATTTGAATTGTTTTTTTTTTCAAAATTTAATTATAACTACTTCAATTACCAACTTTAAAAATGTTACAATTTTGTTGATTTTTCATGAAAACTCGATCTCATTCATAAGGCTGTTGATTAATAAATTCGATATTTTTGTTTATCTAAATATAAGAAATAATACAAATAAATACTGTTCATTAATAATAAAAAGAAATATGTACATATTTTGTTTTAATAAAACCCTTAAACCCCCTTTAGCACCGTAGTCGAAACGACGAAGGTTTGTGATAAGCGTCGAAAAATAAGGTTAGTGATCTAGGGTTAAGAAGACTACAGTGCGATCTACTTACAATGTTCTTTTGGGGGCGTCACCACTATAGTTCAGTACAGTACAGCCCGGGTGTTTTAAAGAATTCTCCAATGGCCGACACTCGATTGAAGATGAACCTCATAACGGAAAAGTTATTTTTTTTTTTTAATTAAGTAGCTCCACACAGGAGACCCAGAGGAAAATAATTCCGCTCAGGGCCTATGTTACCTTTATGTGGAGTCTTTTTAGAAAAGGAAGGAGAGGAAGTTCCGGAAATGAAAAAGGTATGAAGAGTGGGTAGGAATCTGGGGGTCAGTGTATCCAGGATTAACCGACTTCTGGATTCAACCCCCCCCACTGCGGTGCAAGCCCGAGAAAAATGCTGGAGATGAAAATGTCTCCCTCAACCAATCTCTGCCATGCAATTGGCATTCGTCGCCAAGACCCAGACAAACCTCACCCCATGAACCCGAGCGCCCCCGCTAAGTCACCAAACATAGCGAACAACTTAGGGTGGCCTGTGGCAGAGGTGTTGGTTATCCAAAAAATGTTTCCTGGGGGGACAGTACCATGCCCGCCTCCCAAATTGAAAATAATTGCAAGAACTGATGAAAATTTCCTAAGGCGCATTGTGGCCTGTCTCTCCATTAGTAAAAAATAATCATTTTATTTACTTCTTACTAGAAAACCCATTGGCGTCATTTTTTCTAAGCCGGTTTTAAATGCACACTGTGAAAGTGGGTTATTTGAACTAGGAGGTTATTTCTGAAAAAAAAAAACAAATATGCAGTTCACATGCGGTAAAAGTGAAACCTTCAGAAAACTAAAGTAGACAAGAGTGGGAAAGCTACGAAGCACCACACAAAGATGAGACCGATTATTTTATCTCATTTTCTCGCAGGCTAAATCCTATATATGTTTGTTTCTTTTTAGTGTCACATTTTCGTTTCATCGAGTGTCAAATCACAACGGTGCTAAAGAAGTTTTCACTTAAAAAAAAGTTTTGTCTGTTTCACTTTCAAATCAAAAGATATAATTACCCCATCACTACTTGCAATAAGGGAACGTACCCAAACTACGTGACCAACTTTTTGCAATTTTTAACCCCCCCCCCCCCCCCCCCGGTGACCAAAATCCTAAGCAATCTGCCGCTCATTTGTATGGAGCGTGACATTTTGAAGACCCCCCCCCCCCCCCTAAAAGTGTCACGTAGTATGGGTACGTTCCCTAAGGGGGCGTTCAAGTATTACGTAATGCAATTTTTGAAGATTTTTGACCCCTCCGCCCCCCATGTAACGCACCGTAACGTTTTTCCGTTCCACCCCCCCCCCCCTAAACGTTACGTAACGCCCAAGTGACAATTTTTACCTGAAAGCCACAATTAAGTTGCGCAAAGTACTGGAAAGTCGCTTAAATACCTTTTTTCTTGTTTTAATCGCGTTTGCGGTAATAAATAAAACAAGAGATTTCGAGAACGAAAAGGATTGCCAACTTGGAAGATTTTAATTCCCTAGTTTTTTTTATCTAAATAAAGAAAACATGTTACGTAACGCGTTGTACGAACCCCCCCCCCCCTCCCCCCCCCAAGTGCGTTACGTAAAACTTGAATGGCCCCTAAGTTCAATTATGTATGGCGACTATTTTAAAAGATTGCCTGCTCTCTGCTCGCTTTGCTGTCATAATTTTGTTAATTTGGCAGAATCAATCAAAAATTTCACCTTCGAACTGCCAATTGGGTAATTGTTCGGAACAAACGTCAACGGTTAATACGCACTTTTTTTGATAAAACTTTTAAAATTAAGATAAGGGAACGTACCCATACTACGTGACACGTTTAGGGGGGGGGGGGGTCTTCAAAATGTCACGCTCCATACAAATCAGCGGCGGGTTGCTTAGGATTTTGGTCACCGGGGGGGGGGGGGGGGGGGGGTTAAAAATTGCAAAAAGTTGGTCACGTAGTATGGGTACGTTCCCTAATATACACAAGCCCGCTACACAAACCTTGCGTAGCCAAACAAAACATTCAAAACCGTAGGCTGTTTTTTAAAGTAAAGATAACATACACAATCCCGTTACATAACCGTTGACGTTTGTTCCGAATATTTACCGCCAATTGTACTGGCTTCATGTAAGTATGAATCTTGTTTCTTTATCTTATGGATAGGTAGTTTACTAGTGATCGTCAATTACACTTCCGAAAGTCTGAAGATTTTTACATAAATTACACTTACGATTGCCAGAAGAGTTTTAAATAAAAACACATCCGAATGCTAGAAGTGTTTTACTTACGTAATTTACACTTTTGAATGTCAGAATAGTATTAAGTAAGGTGAGTTGGGGTAAATCCGGATTTGGGGGAAGTCCGAAAAACGTGATTTTTGCGGCACCCTGGCAACTTATAACATGTGCAAATATCTCTAGAGGAGAACTATTTCATTGCGCTCCGCCCCCCCTTCAGTCGGCTCGAGAAAGCCAAAGTGAACGGTTGTGTAGCGCGTTTTTCGAACAGTCCAAATTTCTCGTGAAATTGTGAGATAATCGATCTTACCCCCGTCGTAAATATCTACCGATCCAGGTAAGCTATTGAACTGATTTCAAATTAATTATGTATTATATTTATAAAAAAAGTAGTTTAAGAAGACTCCATTGCCTAATATGCTTTGGTTTCGGCTGTAGTCTTCTTTACGATCTTCCCCCTTGACATTTTCCCCGGGGGAAGATCGGAATATGATCCTTTCGATCTTACCCCTTTTCCGATTTCCATACAAAAAGCCACGTATTCTCAAACTTTTAGACACGAACGGGCGCATTTTCGGTAGCGGTGGTGGTGGTGGTGGAACAAGCTATAAGGGTGGACACTGCTATTTCCGAATGCGATAACGCGAGTATCGGTTAGAAGACCAAGCAGTTGAGCTAAAAGGACAAGAAGCGCAGTGTAAGTACAATCTTTTTAGACTATTTCTATAAATGATTTATTGTAAAATTTGGGAGGCGGATATGGGTACCGCCGCCCCCTGAACATTTTTTTGGATAATCAACACCCCTGCCACTGGTCACCCCGAGTGATTCGATACGTTTGGTGACTTAGCAGGGGGGCCCAGATGCATGAGGTGAGGTTTGTCTAGGTCATGGCGGTTAATGCGCTTGTCCACCTACTGCAAGGCGGGCCGGATCGAGAGAGATTTGTTGAGGGAGACCTAACCTAGACCTCTCCAGCTGGTCTCTCTCGACCCATCGCCTTGCGCCGCAGTTGGAGGGATGGACTCATACGCCCTTCCAGTGGCGTAGCGAGGAAGGGGCGGGGGGGGGGGGGGCCGAAACGCCCCGGGTGCCGCCCGAGGGGGGGGAGGGGGGTGACACTCCAACGTGGAGAAAAAACTTACGAAAGACGTAAACTCGTTAAGTGAATCGTTATCTATTGACTGACGTGAATCGTTATCGATCGATAACTGATTTCAGAAAAATGGTCATTCATCTGTATGTTTTTTCTGTATTTTTATTGTTTTGTGAACATGAATAAATATTTAAGGAATAATAAGTAATTTGGAGGATTTCAGAAAACGTTTTTTTAAGAATTCGAAATATGCGTTTTGAATTTGTTGACGAAGCGCTATTTACACCGTTTACCAAGTCAACTGCCGACAGTGTTTATACCAAACTATTAGCTAGAAAAAAAAACTATTAGCTGCTTACACTGGGGTACTTTCGCGAGAATGGGTAATTCGTCTACCAAATGTAACCACATTTCCCCCCCCGGGTGCCACTCATGCTAGCTACGCCACTGCGCCCGTCACTCCTAGACACATTGTCCCCCAGACCCTACCCACCCCTCATACCCTTTTCTTTCCCAGAACTTCCTTTCCGTAAAAAGACCCTCCACACAACATTCCCAAAGATGACATAGGCCCTGATGGAAATTATTTTCCTCAGGGCCTCCTGTGTGTAGCTAATGCAAAAGAAATAGTTTAAAGTTTAAAAATTCTGTTGCTTTTCACTTTTTTCAGGGTTATCATGCCGCGGAACTATTATAGGAAAACACTGCGAGCAACGTGTTATACCCAAGACGATCTTTTATCTGCTGTTCACGATGTAAAGAAAAAAAAGATAAGCATTTACGCTGCTTCACAGAAGTACGGAATACCAGCTTCGACTCTCCATGACCGAGTTAGTGGGAAAACGGCTACAAAGAGTGATAACCTCGGAAGACCTCCTGTAATTCCTTTTAAAACAGAAAAAACACTGGCAGATGGATTAAAGATAATGGCAAAGTGGGGCTTCGGACTTTCAAGACAAGAAATTTTAACCATAGTAGGACAATATGTAAGGGCGAATAATATTCAAACACCTTTCAAGGATAACACACCTGGTGCAGATTGGTTCATTAACTTTCGAAAGCGTCACCGCCTCTCAATAAAAAAACCGCAAAACGTGGAATATGCCCGGAAAAAAATGACAGACCCTTTTGTGATCGGAGACTATTTCGAAATTTTGAAGGATATTCTGAAAGAACTGAATTTGGAAAACCTTCCAAATCGCATATGGAACTTAGATGAAACAGGTGTGGCACTGGATCCTTCAAAAACGAAGGTAGTAGGTGCAATAGGTGAACCTTGTTCTAGAACGACTAGTGGTCCAGGAAGAGAAAATATAACTGTCTTAAACATTATTTTGAGACCTCCCAATGATGAACAGGCAAGTCACCATGTGACGTTTGAAGAACTGTTGCTCCAAAAAGTAAAACAGAATAAGAATAACCCAAACATAAAAATTCAAAAACATCGTGTTGCGATGGGTGCAGAAGTCATCACAGAATTGGAGGGTCAAATTATTCTAAGAAACATTCAAAACGAAAAAATAACTAAGTTAAAGCCAACGATGACAAAAAAGAACACCGGCTACAATCGATCCACCAACAGTAGCGAAACATCCGACGAAGACTTAATATACGCAGAATCTGACAAATGTTACGATCAACAAACTTTAATTCTCGGCAATAACAGTTGTACAGATTCTGACGCAGAAAATGATATAAATTTAAACAATATTTTAGTTTCTCCAAACATATGTGTGAAAGTGGGAGATTGGATGTTAGTTAAATATTGTCCCAGAAAAATTGAAAAACACTTCATCGGAATTGTAAAAGAGAAAATAGAACCAAATGATGACTTTGTCGTAAAATTCTTAAAATTTAGCAGAGTTCGCAAAGACTTTTACTGGCCTGAAAAGGAAGATATGGACACAATATCCCTTGAAAATATTATATCTGTTTTGGAAAATCCTACAGAAGGTCGACGTGGAAATACATTTAAATTCAATATTGGTCTTAAAAAATATAATTTTTATTAATGCAATTATTTTGCTATTACTTGCCATTTTTTGTTAATTTTTTAACATTTCTTTTTAAATACATTCTTCCTTCATTTCATTATACATCTGTAGTCCTCTGTCATCAGGCAGTTCTGAAAGTTTGATTTTTTTCATATGTGGCGATCTAACACCATTTATGTTTCTGGTTTCGTAATCGTGTATATCTCTATTAAAAATAATTTCACCCTAGTATTTTCGCATTTGGTTTTTCATAACTTTATGCACAAAAATTAACACATTAAATAAACAGGATATTTTTTATTGGAATCCAACTTAACTCCTCTCTCATTTGATTATTTACTTGTAAGCAATAAACAGCGCCTACATAAAGTATAGAGATACATAGGACACGGTTAAATTAACTCAATTCAAAAAGGTCTCCAATGATAAAGTTACCTGGAGATGGAGTTTTATTGTTATACATCTCATACCTCTGTTCTGTATAAGTTTTAGCTTGCTGTTACTATTTGCCCACGTACTGTTTATAACTTTTATTTCCTTCATTGACCAAATATAACATCGTATAGCAGTAATCTAAATGTGGAGCAACTATAATTTTATAAATGACCTCTGAAGTGTTTATTTTGAATTTATTTCTTAGTATTCTAAGAAAATTTACTTTTCTGATACTTTCTTTAGCACATTCAAATTCTGTTGTGAAAGTTAGTTTTGGATCGAGTATTACACCCAGGTATTTGATTTCATTTACTTTTTCAATTTTTTCATCATCAATTGTCATATTTAACCCTGTGTTAAGTGTTATATTGCCTATTTCCATATATTTTGTTTTTTGTTTACGTTCAGTTTCAACTTGTTTAATATGAGCCATTTTGCTATATTTTGTAGATTTTCATTTATTTTGTATGATTTGCAAATACATAGTCTAATTTTGCAATGTTTTATGGTTTTAATTGTAGGTATCTTTTATGTCAATTATGAATGGCATTGGACCTTATACCGACCCTTGCAGAGCACCAAGGTTGTTTTCTATCGGTTCTGATTCTAAACATTCATCTTTTGTTACCTGTTTTCGTTCTTAGAGATATTCTTTGAATAAATTCAGAGCTACGTCAGTTTACTATGTTTTCTAATTTTTCCAATAGTTTTTGTTTTTCATTCTATCGTTTTAAATGCTCTTTTGAAATCTAAGGATGCTGCAATGGTGATTTTTTTGCCTGTTTCTTTCTTCATGGTATCAATCACTATGTTTACCGCTGCTTCGCAAGAGTCATTGTTCCAGAATCCTGATTTCCATTTACAAGCTTGATAATTAATATTACCTTAATATCCTTTGTTTCTTTTTGTTTTAAACGCAGATAGTAAAAATGTACAAACTGCATTTTTTTGTATTATCTTCTTTAAATAAATAATAAAAAGCACAGTTATGTTTTATTGCTTTACTCCTTCATTACTAAGCTACATTTTCATTATTTATTCTGTTCTAATAGAAAAATGGGTTCATTTTCTTTGGTCCTGGGTTCATTTCCTAGATGTGACCATATATTTTTATTTATTTTTGATTTTTCTGTTTCAAATTTTCGATTGAGAGTCGCTAATATTGTCTTCAGTCATTGAAAAAACACTGTCCCAACAAGTTGCACGAATAAAAATGAATCGCCAAAAAGTATGTACGCGCATAACTTCCGAACGACTGCATCAAATTGCATAATTTTTTTTTGTGTTTGTTATAGTCAGGACAAGGTTTGTATAAAACTACTGGTGAGCACTGGCATCATGAAATTTGTATAAAAAAATTGCAATAGGTGGCACGCGAGCTGTTTGAAAACTGAATGTACCGGGACTGAATGTATGGAATGCGGGAGGGGAGAGGAGAAGTCGGTTAGGGGGTTTATGGGAGGGAGGGAGGGGAACTAGGGCGGGGGAAGGGAAATCTGGGGTGGGAGAGGGGACCTGGGTAAGGGGTTCGCAGGACGGGGTAAGGGGGTCAGTGGAGTGGGGAGAGGGAAGAGGGAAGAGGGAAGGAGGAGTTGGAGTGGGTACGCGAGAGGGAAAGGGGACGCGGGAGAGGAAGGGGAGGCAGAAGGGGAACGGGACGAATGGGAAAGGACACGCAGGGAGAGAATTTTTTTTTTTAAATGGCATAGCAACGCATGTCGGGTACCAGCTAGTACGTTATAAGCATAAACACCACATATATAAAAAAAACCACAAGTGCAGTTTTTGGTTAGCATTATTATTTTAACACAATCCAAAGAAATTTGATGGAGTGATTCATAATTTTCGGCACTTAAAATATATTCTTCTAACCTAACTTTCAAAACACTTTGAGAACTCTTTGCCGATCTTACCCCTTAAGGGGGAAGACCGGTATACCAAAATTATAAATAGCCTATTTTTTTTGTATAGGTAAACAATTTACGTGTTATAAATGCTAATTTGGTAACAAAAGGTAAGATGAAGTGCCGTTTTTAGTAAATCTTACGGCTAATATGCTAATTTGCAATTTTAGTATGAATGCCGGTCTTGCCCCAAAAATTTCCGATTTAACCCCTCATTGAAAAATAATTTACATGATTTTTTGATTGGCAGTTTTTGAGTGTTTTACAGTGGATAACTCGATAAATAAAAATTTACTCACATAGTTAAGAGCTAAAGGTAACATAAAAAAATTAAAAACTTTGCGGAAACAGCATGAATTCTTCAATAAAAAATTCCAAAGTGGACCAATGATCAAAAAAATTCATCTCATCGAAAAAGCACACGGTCTTACCCCAACTCACCTTACGTAAATTACATTTCCGAATGTCAGATGAGTTTTTTTTTATATGAATACCTTATAAGAGTCCCAGGTGCTCCCGTCTGGAGCCAGTGAGACTATGGCATCCCCAATTTTGATATGTTGTGAGGCTGAAGGTAGTGGGGAGGGGAAGGAATGGGAAGAGGAAGATGGGGAAGTTCCTGGCTATTCAGATCTGATCATGAAACACGGCTAAAGCCATTTCAAGCAACGTTTCCATTCTGAACGGTGGTAACATAAATTACACTACTGAACGTCACACGAATTTTACGTACCTAAATTACAGTTGCGAAATTTAGAAGACTTTTAGGAAATTACATTTCCGACTGGCAGAAGCATTTTACGTAAATTACATTTCCAAATGTCAGAGGACTTTTACGTAAATTACACTTCCGAATGTCAAATAAGTTTCAACTTTCAACTCTGAATGTCAGAAGAGTTTCACTTCCGAATGTCGGATCAGTTTTATGTAGGTAGGTAAAATTACGCATTTGAATATCAGAAGAGTATTGCGTAAATTATACTTCCGAATGTGAGAAGAGTTTTACATAAATTATATTTCTTAATGTTACATTAGTATTACAAAAATTACACAAAAGTCAGAAGAGTTTTAGGTCAATTGCACTTCCAAATGTCAGAAGTGTTTTATGTAAATTACACTTCCGAATGTCAAATGTGTTTTAGGTACCTACTTAAATTACACTTCCAGCTGTCAGAAGATTTCTACGTAAATTACACTTCCGAATGTCGGAAGAGTTTTTTATTACCTACACTTCCGACTGTCAGAAGAGTTTAAGTTTTTAGAGTTTTTTTTTTAAGTTTTAAGAGTTTAAGTTTTTAGTTTACGTTCGAAGAGTTTTACATTACACTTCCGAATGTCAGAAGGTTTTATGTAAATTATACCTACTTCCGAATGTCGGAATTCCGGAAGAGTTTTCGTAAATTACACTTCCGACTGTCAAAAGGGTTTTATGTAAATTACACTTCTGACCGTCAGAAACATAAATTACACTTCCAAATGTCAGAAGAGTTTTACAATAGGTACCCATGTTTTTAGGTTTTTACCTTGCTTGCTTTTTTTTACAATCAGGCTATTTGATAAAGTCAACAGGGTTTTTTTTTTTTTTTTTTCTCCAAACAGCCATCATTGATTTGAATTATTTTGTATGCTTGAATCTCTCGGGCGTTTCAAACGGCCTCAACGTATAAAATATTATTTTATTGTTTTTGTTTCAATACATCTCTATATACATCGGTGAGGAGTAAGGACACGGGAATACATTTTACACAGAAATGATGGCAAATTTAATAAGGGGTTTCAAAATGAAAAGTTTTTTTTCTAAATATTGTGATAAAAAAATATCTAGTACCATTGAAGTAAAAGATCATTATGTTTTAGAGTGTCTCTACGTAATTTTTTACGTTTCCATGAATTTAAACATTTTTGTTTTGTTAAAATGAGAATTAAACTTCTTTTTTTCTTTTCTTAAACAATTTTTTTTTAATGAAAACAACAACTTTCATTTAGCAGGGGTGCCCGGGTTCATGGGGTGAGGTTTGTCTAGGTCTTGGAGGCGGATGACCTGGACATACTGAACCCCAGATTCCTACCCACCCCTCAAACCCTTTTCCTTCCCAGAACTCTCCTCTCCTTCCTTTCCTTAAAAAAAACCCTCCACACAGCATCCTCAAAGATGACATAGGCCCTGAGGGAAATTATTTTCCTCAAAGCCTCCTGTGTGGAGCTCATGTAAAAAAAAAAAAAAAAAAAAAAAAAAAAAAAAAACGTTTCGTTTTAAATATTTACACGTTCCCTTTTTTGTCCTAAATAGCGACTTTATTGTTTTAATGAAGATCTTAAGTGAGATGATACATTTGAACCCAAGAAAAACCTGTTTGCAAATTACGCCAAGAGAGGGTTACTTTGAGACGGCCTATTTTTATTTTATTTTCGTGCACATGGTCTATTCGTTAAAATGTTTAAAAAAAAATCATGTCAATCCATAATCCAAAATGGTGTAATAGGATGGGATGGCGCTTATAAAAGACAATTATTTATTTATTTATTTATTTCTATATATTACAGTATTTACCTATTTGTTGACATTTTTACATAATATATTTTGAAAAAATTTTTAGATAATATATTAAGTATTTTAAAATTTAATTATATTGGGTGTAAGGTAGGTTTACAATGTCTATACGTTTGCTCAAAAACTTATATAAAAAAAATTGTATCTTCTGAAGTTATATATAAAGAATTTAATAGGTCTGATACACCTCATGCGTAATACATATGTATGGTAATGTTAAAAAAGGTTCCAGGGTCCGAGTGGTTAAGGTCAGAAAATTAAATACCTACTCTGTTTCTTTACCATACAATTACAAGTGTATAAAGAAAATGTTGCAAACAAAGCCGTGCCATTCAGAAACACAGCAAATCTCAGTTAAAAAACATGTTACCGTTTCCGATACATAAAAAAAAACTTTGGGTCAACGGAACTGCAAATAATGCTAAAACAAAATTAAAAAAAACAGCGATATATAAATTAGCCAAGAAATATTATTATTATTAACTAAAATATATAAATAATAATAAAATGTTAAATAAATCAAAAATTAAAAGCACATAATAAAAACAACAACGTAATAAAAAAATTGTAACTAAATAAATAACACCTTCCTCCCGTACCGCACAAACATTGCTTTTAAAGGGAGTACATCTCTGTATAAGTATATTCAATGGACTCCAGATACTAATATCTATAGCCTGTATGTCGGCCGAATATCTACAGCTCCTATGTTGAACTAATATCTACGAACTTCAGAGTGTTGACTAATATCTACAGAGCGTAGGTTGAACTAATATCTACAGAGCGTAGGTTGGACTAATCAGCTAAATGTGTCCAATAGTCCGATATTAGGGATTTTTACATACATACTTACATAAATTAAGTTTTTTAAACTGCATACGCAATATTACGTTATTCCAATATGCTATACATAATTGCAAATAACCTCTGCCAGTGCTGTAGATATTCGTCAATACTTTGGTTCTTATAGATATTAGTCAACAGTTTGAGCTGTAGATATTCGTCAACACTTTGGTTCCCATAGATATTAGTTCGATTTTTTCAGTTTTTGGAATTCCTGTAGATATTAGTAGACGCCTCCTATTCAATGTTGGGAAGATGAAATGTTTATTGAATTATTTATTAATTATTATTCTGTTAACAATTTTTATATTTTGTACAAAAATAAATTCCTTAAAATAAAATTAAATAATTTCTTAATCATTGCTTGTTAAAGTTGGCATGTTAAAATTGTTATAAATGCCCCCATTTTACAGCATTTAATTGTCTTATTGTTAAAAATATTACTTCATCGTTCGACGGGAGATAATAACTGCCTTTTGAAATCATTAAAAAAATACATTGCATTTAATTAAACACAAGTCACCACAGTAACAGAACGTACTATTTTGTAATCCAAAGACTTCGCCCGGGCTCAACACAGAATTTTTAAAAATCTAATGTAGATAGTGACCTTCCTCTTGTTTTTGAACTTCAAGAGTACAAATCCACGCCGCCCGCCCGCCCGCCGCAGACACTCTTGTCCCGGAAACTCATAGTTCAAGCTGGAAGCATCCCCAATTGAGGTATGTACCTACCTACCTATATGCCTGTGTTGAGTCTGAAAGGAGGGGAAGGATACGTAGAAATAGTCGTCTATCTACAGACAACAAATTACTGCTTTATAAGTCAACCATCAGACCATGTTTCTCCTACGCTTGCCCAATATGGGGTTATGCAGCAAAAACCCATATCAATAAACTTCAAGTCTTTCAAAATAAATGCATTAGACTCGCTTTAAATGCACCTAAATGGAGTAGAATCTCTACTCTCCACAATGAATCCAACGTCCCGTTGGTTAAAGGTCTTATTTTTTCACCAGCTACTAGGTTTTACGCTGGCCTTGATCCTGTCACTCTAATCCCACGATAAACTCTCTCCATAAATATACAAACCACCCACACTCTCTCGCTAAATACAGCGAGAATGAACACTTTAAATATAAAAAACCAAATCAATCTTACGTAGAGTGTTCGCGCCTTTATTGTTACATGTGGTTCTTTCTAAAATACTTATTGTGTACCCTCTGCCATAATTAGTCCAGTTGAATTCACCTCGCCGCAAAGGACACAAGTCCTCAATACCGCACCGCGTTTACAGTTGTAATAATCAAACCGCAGCTATTCGCAAGTACCATCGCCACGCGTCATCCATTCTCGCTTATTATTTCGCGATCAAACGTTCCTTCCCAATCGCCATTCCCTTCCAAAATCTCTCCAAACTAACATACCTACCTCTCCAGTGAACGCTGAACGAAGAGGGAAGCAGTCTGGGTAAGTGCGATTAAAATATAATAAAATAGATAAGAACCGCATCCGCATACAGTCCACAACATACCGCAGCATTTGATCCCTCGATCCATTGAGAGGTATTATTTGCTACCCGCCGCGACATAGAGATTAATTAATTACGTATAGAATATTCCTGCATACAGCCGCAGTATTAAAACTTTTCGAAAAACTTAAATACATTAATAACCTCGTAAAGCATCAATAGATAATCCTTTTTAAATATGTTAGAGCAAGTAAACTCAGGTTTAGGTACTCTGAAAAATAAATGAATCCAAAGTCCAAAAGGGAAGGATATGGGAGAAGAGGAAGAGCTTGGAAAGTTCTGGACTGAATTGTGATCTTTACCAGGGTGATACTGAGAGTATCTACCCACTGCACTCGCCCTCCACAACGGCTCATTGTATCCAGCTTTTGTATTATTATTTATTTTATTAGACTTTGTAGCGCGCCGTTTTTACGCTTGCCACTACACCATCTCTTTCCCCCGTACAGCGCCATCCTGCTCACCCACCCCTAAGCAAACCAGGATGCGCCGACGCCTTCTGCGCATCTCCCACCCTCGAGCCGCTACATAAACCACACCCCGCAACAAGGAATGGGCTATATAACAGCCTGCGCGCCCTAAATTAGTCAGTTCGTCTGCAGCTCGCTCTTGGTTAGTACGCTCTCTTAGTTGCGCTTCGTCCTCTGGCACGACCCTCTAAGGAGTATTCTACTACCATAAGTAAAGCACCAACCAGACCCCCGACTGCTGCCTTAGTTGCGCTTCGTCCTATGGTACGACCCTCTAAGCAGAACCACAGTCAGTTTTGTTGTTCCCAAAGCCTAACGGCAAGGTTCCCTCCGATCCCTTGCTCAGTTAATTAGTGAATTGATACATTGTGACTATTTTTACCATATTATGTGATCTGTGAACTTACTTTCTTAAATAAATAACCTTTACCAACAATTGTGTTATAAAACTGGCGCCCAACTTAGTGGCCAGACACATAAAGTGAAAATTAAAATCAGTGCATTTACAAAATTTCGTCGCTACCACGTCGAAGTCCTCGTTTCACAATGCAGGCCAAGGAAAGTGCTGGCATCTGCTTCACGCAGGAGCAGTTCGCGGAACTAATGAACTCCATGAAGCGGATGCAGTCGGAACCAACACGTACGGGTACATTCACCACCTGTACGGCACGCTTCGATGGTACCAGAGACAGGGGTGCGGTCGAGAGTTTTATTGCCGCCGCATCCATTTTCAAGTGCGCCGAGAACATCGAAGACGCAAGCGCTCTGGAAGGATTACCACTGCTGCTTACGAAAGACGCCGCCGCTTGGTGGCTCGGCATAAAAGGAGAAGTACGAGACTGGGAGAGCGCAACGACCCTCCTCAGGCATGCTTTCGCCCCTAAGAAGCCAGCGTACAAAGTGTACACAGAGATATTTTTATGCAAGCAAGACGCATTAACGTCAACCGATGTGTTCATTGCTAAGCAGCGGATGTTACTCGCGGAGCTACCACCGCCCAGCCATCCAGAGAAGGTCCAGATAGACCTAATATTCGGACAACTGAATATCCGGATACGAGACAGAGTGCCGCGCGAAGCGATCAATACCTTCGCCGAACTACTACAAAAAGCCCGTGCAGCGGAAGAAAGCCTGTACGAGAGCACGAAGACCGTCCCACTACGCGCGATGGAAAACCGAACAGACGGCCGCCTACGCTGCACTAACTGCCGCAGATTTGGGCACCGTTCCGAGGAGTGCCGTTCCCGCTACGATACAGGAGCGCACGTAAAGTACACTCCTCCAGTCAAGAAGCTGGAGACACCCAGTGATGCGAAGTTCGCATGCTACGGTTGCGGTAAACCAGGCGTGGTAAGAAGCAAGTGCCCGCAAGCCAAGGGAGAATAGACACCCCTCACCCACGAGCCGATTTTTGCTCGATACATGAAATAGGCCTTCCCCGAGCGAGACCTATACTACACATCGGGATTGGAAACTTCCTGGGCACTGCTCACGTAGACACCGGAGCAAAATTGAGCGTAGCATCAGCTGAGCTACACCGGCGGCTAATCGCTCAAAATTTCAAAACCCAGCGAACCATCATGGACATCGTATTGGCAGATGGTGTCCCTAAACGTCAGGAGGTCGAGACAATAGCCGCCACCTTGACACTAAGAGGCCGACAGATACCCACCAGCTTCATCGTGCTCCCAGGAGGACACGAGAATCGAACACTCCTAGGCGTCGATTTTATCGAAGACGCGGGGATCGATATAAACATTCCCCAGCGCGCATGGGCATTCACGGACAGCCCCGAAGTACGGTATATGCTGCATATGGAAAATGACGCCATACCACCAAACCGAGGTATTCGACAACGTCAAAAGACTGGCGAGATAGGAGAAGTGAGAGCACACAAACTCCCTAAGGTTTGCCTACCCGCCCCACCAGTACAGGACAATGAATGCGAGATCTACGTGCCGCCGTTCATGAGTCCTCTCCCACAGACACCGCCTAAGGTTCGTCTGCCCGCCCCACCAGCACAGGACAATGAATGTGAGATCTACGTGCCACCGTTCATGAGCCCTCTCTCACAGACACCGCCTCGCACTAACATTTGGGCTAAGATGATAGCCCTGAATGAGCTGTTTCCCGAGGACGCGATGGAGGAAGACGCCCTAAGGGAGGTAATGATACGCTCCTATCGGCTCTTCGATGACTCCCCAAGAAAATCCAGAAATGAAGTGGAGCTCTGTGCCTTGGACGCCGAAATACTAAGCCTCCGACCAGATGAAGCCACCCACCTTATACCTACCTAGAGGGACCAGCTGGACCGCCTGCTGTGCGACAACGCCGCTGTCTTCTCGGCCACCCTGTCATCTACGACAAAAATTGAGCACCGAATCGAGACCGGACAACACCCGCCGATTTCAGTAGCCCCTTACAGGCTCTCGCCAGCCCGCCAAGCAGAACTCCGCGCCGAGATTAACAGTATGTTAACCCAAGGGATTATAGAAGAAGCAGATTCACCGTGGGCCGCACCTGTGGTTATGGTGCCCAAAAAAGACGGAAACAAGCGCATCTGTATTGATTTTCGCCTTCTCAATGCGATAACGGTACCAGACGTGTACCCCCTGCCCAGAATGGATGACCTGCTACACTCGGCAAAGCAGTCAAACTTTATGTCTACAGTAGACCTACGATCTGGCTACTGGCAGATCAAGATACTGGAGAAAGACCGTGACAAGACGGCCTTTATAACCCCATTCGGACTCTACCGCTTCTTGAAGATGCCATTTGGACTTCGCAATGCGCCCGGGACGTTCCAGCGCATGATTGACCGACTTAAGATCGAGCTAGATGAAGTCAATATCCTAGCATACCTGGACGATATAATCATACTTTCGCCCACCTTCGATAAACACCTCGCCGATCTACAACAGGTGTTCACCAAACTACGAGAATTTAATCTCACTGCAAATCGAGTTAAATGCCACTTCTGCTGTCCAACCATAAAATATCTAGGACACGTAATAACCCCCGGAGGAATCAGCACCAATCCGGAGAAGATAGAGGCGATCTCTAAGATGAAGGAGCCAAACAATGTCAAACAGCTACAGACATTTCTTCAGACATGCTCCTGGTATATGCGATTTGTACCCGAGTTCGCCAAAACCGCCAAGCCACTCAGCGACTTGATAAAGAAAGACGCCACCTGGGAATGGAAATCCCCACAGCAGAATGCTTTCGACACCCTGAAAGCACTACTCACTAGCGCCCCCATACTACGACAAGCCGATGGAAGCAAGGAATTCATCATAAAGTCGGACGCAAGCAGCTACGCAATAGGAGCAGTTTTGGTCCAGGGGGAGGGACTAGAAGAACATCCGGTAGAATACGCGAGCCACCTGCTACTACCAGCGGAGAGGAACTATTCTACCACAGAACGAGAAGCCCTAGCAGTCGTATGGGCAGTTGCAAAGTTCCGAGGATACATTGAAGGAACAGCAATCACCGTGGTTACCGACCACCAAGCGTTGAAGTGGTTAATGACGTTAAAGTCTCCCACAGGTCGCCTTGCAAGATGGGCCCTGCAGCTTCAACCCTACAACCTGAAAATCCAATACACACCTGGACTCTCAAACCTGGTGGCGGACACACTATCACGACCGCCATTACTTGAAGACCCACCCTCTATTTGCGCACTGTGCACGATAACCCTCGACGTTCCAGTACGCAACGCGGCTGACATCCGCAGAGAACAATTGAAAGACACTGCATTGAAGAAAATTATCGAGTGTTTTGAAGCCAACAATCCAAACGAAGACCTTAGTTACTGGACAACTAAGGGCTACCTGATGCAAAACGGTGTATTGTACCGATATGCACCCGATATCGAAGAAGAGGACGCTCAACTAGTCGTCCCCGAGCATGAGCAACACCAAATACTCATGGCCTATCACGATGCCCCTACCGCTGGGCATTACGGAGTAGAACGCACGATTCGACGAATTGCCAGACGATACTTTTGGAAGAATATGCGGACCTACACACAGAAATACGTCAAGAACTGTCTGGAGTGCCAAAGATACAAGCCATCAAACCTAAAACCCGCCGGCCTCCTACAGACTTCAGTAATGAACCAGAGGTTTGAAACAGTAGCCTTCGACCTCTTCGGACCACTCCCAACTTCCGAGGATGGGAAGAATTGGATCTTCATCATCGAAGACGTGGCCACACGCTGGATAGAACTATTTCCCCTCAAAGACGCGACTGCCGAGACCTGCGCCCGCGTCCTGATTGATGAAGTATGCCTACGCTACGGGACCCCACGCCGACTGATAAGCGACAACGGTACCCAGTTCGTGAGTGCCGTGATGCAGCAGATGACTTACTGCCTGGACATCAAGCACACCTTCACACCAGCCTATCACCCAGAGGCCAATCCTGTCGAGTGGAAAAATCGAGACCTCAAACCCCAACTAGCCATACTGGTTGGCACAGAACACCGAAAATGGGCCGAAAGCCTTCCATCAATACGCTTCGCCATGAATACCGCGTTCTGTCAGAGCACCGGATACTCCGCTGCCTATCTCACATTTGGACGTGAGCTAAGGTCAGCCGATGACGTCGGAAGAGACTTGAGAAGCATTATCTTATCGGAAAACTTCATCCCCGAGATAACGCCGCATCTGCTACAACTAGCCGATACCCTACGTCTTGTCAGGACCCACAATGATGAGAAACAAGACAAACAAAAGAATTTCGTGGACAACAAGAGGCGAGAAGACTCCCATTACCAGCCCGGAGATCACGTCTTTGTCCACTCCCACGCTCTTAGCAAAGCCGCAAGAGGCTTCAGCGCAAAATTAGGACCACGACGCGATGGCCCCTACCTGATCCTGAAGCAACATAGACCAACGAGCTACGAGATAGCTTCAATGGAAGCACCAGATGTCTCGCTAGGCACCTACCACACCTCAGCACTGACTCCATACCACGGGCACTTGACACCGCTGCCCGCTCCGGTTATTCCTCTACGCAAACGAGGTCGACCAAAGAAGAATAAGTAGCCGCCACGCTACTACCGACCTGGATCTTCGACGGGACGTTCCTCGATCCAAAGGGGGCGCGCGCCGTTTTTACGCTTGCCACTACACCATCTCTTTCCCCCGTACAGCGCCATCCTGCTCACCCACCCCTAAGCAAACCAGGATGCGCCGACGCCTTCTGCGCATCTCCCACCCTCGAGCCGCTACATAAACCACACCCCGCAACAAGGAATGGGCTATATAACAGCCTGCGCGCCCTAAATTAGTCAGTTCGTCTGCAGCTCGCTCTTGGTTAGTACGCTCTCTTAGTTGCGCTTCGTCCTCTGGCACGACCCTCTAAGGAGTATTCTACTACCATAAGTAAAGCACCAACCAGACCCCCGACTGCTGCCTTAGTTGCGCTTCGTCCTATGGTACGACCCTCTAAGCAGAACCACAGTCAGTTTTGTTGTTCCCAAAGCCTAACGGCAAGGTTCCCTCCGATCCCTTGCTCAGTTAATTAGTGAATTGATACATTGTGACTATTTTTACCATATTATGTGATCTGTGAACTTACTTTCTTAAATAAATAACCTTTACCAACAATTGTGTTATAACTTTTATAAAATTCGAAAATTTGGGTTGTGAGTTGTGACTTGCGAAAAAAAGTGTTGCGTGCCTATGAACAACAAATTGTAACTAAGATGATGATTATGTGTAAAATGTTAGTCTTGAAATTTTAGAGCTCTTCGGCGAAGTTTTTTTACTTTGTTTTGTTTAGTTCTGATTAGCAGTAAATTTCTCAGTTAATATGAGTTTGTTAGTAGAAAGTAGTTTTCATTCGTTCGGTGATAATCAAATGAATGAAGTTATATGACATGGGGTATAAATAGGGTATAATAAGGTTAGGTTTGTCCGGGTCTTGGGGGAGGATGCGTCTGCCTACCAGCTGCACGGCAGACCGGTTCGGGGGAGAATGGTAGAGGGAGACCCTTTGACTTCTCCAGCCTTACTCTCTCGGAATATCGCCTTGCACCGCATTGGGAGGGATGGATTCATACGTCCGTCACTCCTGCACACACTGACCCCCTGATTCCTACCCACCCCTGATTAGGGATGCAAGGTTTTTAAAAATATCGATATATATCGAATTAAGTCGATATTGATATATCGATATATCGGTCTAGTAGGCCGATATATCGATATATTTTTTTTTTATAGAAAGCTTATGGAAACCAATGCAGTTTTAGTCATATCAAACGTTTATCGATTTTGTATGTATATGTATAATATTTTATACTTACCTATGTGAATAATCCTAAAATTTGAAATGTCTGTTTTTTTTCATAAATTAAAAAAAAAATCCATTTTTTTGTACCAGATATCGAACTTAAAAACAGTAGCTTTGACAGTCTGCTTCCTTGCAGCCGGTTTCTGCTTTGAGTTATAGTGGCTCCTGCCTTTGAAAAAAGACCTTCAGAAGAAACACTTGTTGCCGTCAACCTTTTTCTTTTTATTTGCGTGTGAGCCAAAGATTTATAATGCTCTCACCTATCACAGATTAGAGTAGAGAACAGAATCAATTTTTTGAGAAATCCAGTGTTGCCAGTAATAGCATTTTACCCGATTTTGTGGACATTTTGATTTGGGTGGGTTTTTCGATATTTCGATACGATATATTGAGTTTTTCGATATTGATATATCGATATTTTTAGGGGTCAATATATCGATATTTATCGGTTTTCCGATATATCGTTGCATCCCTACCCCTGATACCCTTTTCCATCCTAGAACTTCCTCTCATTCCTTTCCTAAAAATACCCTCCATACAGCATCCCCAAAGGCGACATAGGGCCTGAGGGGAATTATTTTCCTTAGGGCCTCATGTATGGAGCTAATGTAAAAAAACCTACATATTTTACATAGGTAGGTATTCGCAAGTTTTTATTTGGATGAAAAATGAATAGGCACCTATGTACGTAATAAGCGTATAATTTTTGCTAAAAATTTCTGTTGTACATACAAAGGGACAAACAGTGGACTAAATTGGGCGAACTTCATCAAAAAGCGCCTGCAGGGCATAGCAGCAAATAACCCGCTCCAGCATAAGCGTGGGTATGTTGACGCAATTACGGGACTTACTCGAAGGCGAAAATAATTAGAATAAAATTAACAATAAAAAATATTTAATTTACTTATTTTTAATCGTGTTTTGTGGTGCTCGCCGTAGCGGAAAAAATATGTGCATTCATTCCCAGCCAAGAACAACGACCCAAAGGCCTTTCACCAACATACTCTCAGCATGTGATGAGAGAATTATTATTGAAGAGAACCTGTTACTGGTGGAATAATGCAGGCGAAATTGGAGCAAGCCGCACTAACTAAAAATATAACTTGTTTGAACTAAGTACTATTTAAAATTAAGGCTCCATGACAACTCAGAATCGTCCAATTTCAAAACCCCTTTGAAAAGTCATTAAATTTATGAATAAAAGGAATAAATACGAATTTTAACAAACCAAAAAAACGACTTAAAAAAATGCACTAAAAAGTAAAAAAATAATTTCGTATTCTTCTACAACTTAATTTTTCTACTCATCAATATGAAAGTACGATTGTTATTTTTGGAGCCGGTGTCAGCCAAGGTAGGTTTGAAACTACATACATAGTTATAGGTGGGATGTGCTTGTGTCGCACGCGCGACTTGACGAGGTGAGCCGCGGCGCGGGAGGGGAGCTGTCAAGTGAACACGCCGGGCCGGATACCTTGGCTGACACCGACTCCAAAAATAACAATCGTACCTACATATTGATGAGTAGAAAAAGTAAGTTGATTATTAAGTTGTAGAAGAATGCGAAATAATTTTTTTACTTTTTAGTGCATTTTTTTAAGTCGTTTTTTTGTTTTGTTAAAATTTTTGTTTATTTTTTGATTTTTAGTGAATCTGAAGTACACTAACTAATTCGGTTAATATTCGGCCGAGTATCGTAAATTTGCTCTTAAGAATTGGAGAGTTCCGTTACTTTGTCATAGATCCCATAATCAGAACCTAACCAAACTCTCTTCAAAATACCCTTGAAGTAGGTACATCCTTTCCAATAAAAAAAGAATCATCGAAATCGGTTGGCGTGATATTGAGTTATTCGTCCATTTGTCGCGCACATACTTAATGCAAATTTAAGACTTATATGATTTTCTCATGGATGCCATTGTCAGAACTGGACCAAATTAAAATGGGACCACACGGGAAGCACCAGCTTTCACATAAAAAAAAGAATCATCAATATCGGTTCACCCAGTCGAAAGTTCTAAAACTTAAAAAAAAAAAAAATACAGTCGAATTGAGAACCTCCTCTTTTTCGAAGTCGTTTAAAAATGGCCCGTAACTCAACACAACCGATTTAACCAATTTAAAAAAAAAATACTTTTCAAAGGAGGTGTTGAAGTTGCAAGATTCCAAGTTTTTGGAATCGAATTTTTAGGAATCTGGGGGTCGGTGTGTCCAGGGGTGACGGATGTATGAATCCATCCCACCCACTGCGGAGGCAATGTTCCGAGAGAGTACGGCTGGAGAAGTCAAATGAACTCCCTCAACCATTCTCTCCCGTACCGGCCTGCCATGCAGCTGGTGGGCAAACGCATCCCTTTCCAAGACCCGAATAAACGTTCGCTTTGTTACGTCAACAAACGTAGCACTTGGGGTGACTACGGCAGAGGTGTTGGTTATCCAATAAATGGTTCTCGGTGCGGCAGTACCCATACCCGCCTCCCAAATTGAGTTGTTCGGTCACCAAAATTAATGGGCTTGGATTTAATGAAATTTATTTTCTATTAGTTGAATTAGTATTAGTTTTTTTCAGATGTGAAGATTAATTTTCCTCGTATTTTGATCGTCAAGTGTGCAAAATTTCATCAAGATATACCCATCAAAATCGGTATAATCACAGGAGACCAAATTTGTCGCAGCTACAAGGTCTCCTGTGAATTGTTGTGTCTCCCTTACAGTCATGTTGAGAAATACGATCTAAACCGGAGGTTCCCAAACTTTTTTTTTTCTCGTAGACCACCTTCATAATTTTACTGTTTTCGGTGAACCCCCTGCTGCTACATTTCTACCACATTCCCAAAACTTTTCAAAAATGTGAAGATTAGATCTAACGATGGAAAATTGCGGTAAAGGTGGTAAAATAAAAGAAAAATAATATATTTTCTTGTGTTCTATTTATTCAAATAATATGATTAGAGACTTAATATAATTTTAATTTTTGATCTCTATTTTTAGTTTAAATTTATCTGTATTTTAAATGTTTTTTTTGTTTCGTCACCAACGTTGTATATTTCTTTTTTTTTTCAAACTGTATTATGTATAAATTATTACATTATAAAATGGGGGCCTCAGCACGGGTAAACAACCCAGTGAGGCCAACATTCCTTGATTGTACTATGAAATTTTGTAAAATAATGAATCAACAATAAAAAAAATAAAAAAAATAAAAATTAACCATTAATATTCAAAATTAATAAAATAGTCTTAATTTTAATGGGAGGGATGTAGGTAGGTAGGTACTTGATGGATTGGCAGCAAATTATCAATATTTGGCTTCAGTTTTTGTTCTTTAGGTACTATCGAAACCACATAAATTGGGAGGCGTCTACTAATATCTACAGGAATTCCAAAAACTGAAAAAATCGAACTAATATCTATGAGAATCAAAGTGTTGACGAATATCTACAGCTCAAACTGTTGACTAATATCTATGACAACCAAAGTGTTGACGAATATCTACAGTACTGGCAGAGGTTGGATTTGCAATTATGTATAGCATATTGGAATAACGTAATATTGCGTATGCAGTTTAAAAAACTTAATTTATGAAAGTATGTATGTAAAAATCCCTGATATCAGACTATTGGACACATTTAGCTGATTAGTACAACCTACGCTCTGTAGATATTAGTTCAACCTACGCTCTGTAGATATTAGTCAACACTCTGAAGTTCGTAGATATTAGTTCAACATATGAGCTGTAGATATTTGTCAGACATACAGGCTGTAGATATGAGTCCATAAATTGTCGTGGACCCCCACTTATAACTTGTGAATGTATTTTTTCTAATAATAACAGTTGAACACATCTTTCAAAAACAGTTTTAAGTTTTCGAAAACATTCAGAAATATTCCTTTTATTACCTATATGCCCGAAACGATATAGAAAAGGGGGTAGAGGTAGAGGTGGTTTTTCGAAATCTCATGTAGATAGTACAGTAACCTTCCTCAAGTTTTGAGAGTTATTTGTGTAAAATATCATCAGTCTCACAAAAAATTAGAGGTTTGTATGAAAATTAAATCCACGCCGCCCGCCCGAAGAACATTTATAATCTGAAAGTAAGAAGGCCTCAGACGAAATTGTTCTAGAAATAAGAAGAGTTCAACAGCCTCGTTCGGCCGTGACTCTTTTCTCGATTACAAATTATAATCTCTTTTTTTGTTTACAGCTCAGACATTTTTATACGGTTTACGAGGCCTAAATAAAGTCTGCAAACTTAACCGCCTGTAATTTTTAGACGACACAAACTCTAAAATAAAGTAGAAATCTTTATGACGTAAGTGAAGAAGACTTTTATAAAAATAAAAGTCACGTGATACCCGGCTATCGAACAATTCTATTATTTACGTGGTAATTCACGGATACGGTACCGTGACGGTAAAACAAGGCAACAGACATACGTTCCTTATCGCTATAATGCAGTAGCTCTTTCAAAAGATTAGATACACAATGTACATAGGTCTGTTTCCTTCAAAGTGAAAAAGTGATAATTTTCTTGTACCTCCGTAGACCAGTTCAATATTATTTGCCGTGACGATAATTTTGAAAGTATGGAATATAGTTATAAGGATAATATTGAAGTGTGAGTTAATTCAAAAAATTAAAAAAACGTCGAATGTCAATGCTGATAGTTTTGCTTTTGTTCTTAAACATATAAAAGGTAACCATTCTATCATTATCATACATCTCCTTCACATGTATAAAGAAAATGAAACGCAATTCCTGTCGCAAAAAAAGTATGCTTTGGAGGAAACAGTCACACGTATTGTGTGTTTCTCACCATTATTTAGTGTATAAGAAAAAGCTGCAGCATTAAAGCGATAAGGAATATATGTATTTTGTGTGTCTCTCCATTATTTAATGTATACGAAAGAGCTGCAACATTATAGCGATAAGGAAGGTAGGTTTATTGCCTTTTTGCCGTCACGGCACCGTAACCGCGAAACGTCACGGTAATTATAAAAGCGCATATTACCTCGGAAAGTTAGTAATTCCAGAAAAATATAATCTGGTGCTTACCGCCAATGTTACAGATGAAAACGTTTATCCAATTTTCAAACAGTTTCGTCGGAATTAATTAAAATGTGAGCCTCAGGCAAACCAACATTGCAACTATTAGAAAAAGAAAACTCCAATATTATTTTAGGACGGTTTGATAGATGTCCCTACCTTGCCAGAAGAAAAGGGTTTAGGTTAGTAGCAGAGTTCACAAATGCGTCGGGCTCCCGCTTCCCACCCAGGCCTCGGGTGTTAAATTCCTCCGCTGACTTAAACTCCATCATTGCACAAGCAACTCCATGAGGCTCGATTGATGTTCTGCGATGGGATCGTCGATGGGGCTCCATCAAAGCCAGATTCAAGTTAGCCTGCAGATATTTTAATAGTACACAACTGCTAACCCTGTACAAATCGCAAGTGCGCCTCTCTGTTGAATTTGGCAGTCACCTCTGTTCTGGAGCCCCAAAATTCCTGAAAAAATCCTTGACTGTGCAGAAACGGGCGGTCCGTTTGATAGATTCTCCTTTGCAATCCTTAGAACACAGGCGTCAGGTAGGTATGCTATCGTCGATCTTCCGGTATTACAACATGCTCCGAGTAACTAGCGTCGTTGATTCCTTCGGCACCAGTGAGGAGTCGGGAAACACACCAAAAGCGCGCCCAACATATGTACACAGTTGACATTTCTTACAAGAGAACGGGTCGCTTCTACGACTCGTTATAGAGTTTAACACCTCGGCTGTGGAATGATTTGCCGGCCTCTGTGTTTCCCCCTCCTTAGAACATGGCTTTCTTCAAGACCAATGTTCACTCCTTCCCCTCCTCAAAAAGACCCTCCACACAGCATCTTCAAAGATGACATTTCCTCAGGGCCTAATGTAAGTAGTTAATGTGAAAAACAAATTGAAAAAATCCCGCTGTGATGATTAGTGGGAAGAATTTAAATACATATTGTCAAGTTCTTCAATTTAATTCTTTCGGACTCTCTCGACCCATCACTTTGCACCGCAGAGGGAGAGATGGATTCACAGGTCCGTTGCTCCTGGATTCACTGACCCCCAGATTCCTTCCCGCCCATTATACCTTTTTCTTTCCCAGAACTTCCACTCCTTCCATTCCCAAAGATGACATAGGCCCTGAGGGAATTATTTTTTCCTCAGGGTCTCCTGTATGGATCTAATGTAAAAAAGGAGTACTTTTTAACTATTTTCAGGGTTTGTTTTGAGTAGATCACCCATCACCAGATTGAAAAGCTATTAAACAAAACATATTTTCTTGGATCCTAATGTTATACTTGGTCGAAGGATCCTAATAGATAAAATGGCGTTCCGAGAATGGATCAACACTACTAATATCTACAGGAATTCCAAAAACTGAAAAAATCGAACTAATATCTATGAGAATCAAAGTGTTGACGAATATCTACAGCACTGGCATTTGGATTTGCAATTATGTATAGCATATTGGAATAACGTAATATTGCGTATGCAGTTTAAAAAACTTAATTTATGTAAGTATGTATGTAAAAATCCCTAATATCGGACTATTGGACACCTTTAGCTGATTAGTCCAACCTACGCTCTGTAGATATTAGTCAACACTGGGACCGTCATAGATATTCGTTCGACCTTAGCTCTGTAGATATTAGTCCACACTCTGAAGTTCGTAGATATTAGTTCAACATATGAGCTGTAGATATTCGTCCGACATACAGGCTGTAGATATTAGTATCTGGAGTCCCGAGAATGGATCATAACTACTAATATAACCATTTTGACACCGAACGTAGTTTTTTGGTGTATTTGTGAAAAAAAATATAAGATTTCTTATTGGAAATTTTTCCCACAGGCCATGGGACTGGAATGAATTTGAATATCATTATCTAAAAATATATGAATAAACAATATGTCTAATATTCCACATTCTATAAATAATATATCCCGTCACGACCAAACCCATAATTCATACACAGGTCTGAAACTGGTAAATAGATACAGAAAGATACCTAATCATTTTTGATTAGTTGAAATTAGCGATGGGAATAATCGGTAAATCTATTTCGAAATCATCGAAATAATTCGAATCTACTTTTCGAATAGCATGAAAAATTTTTCTGATCGAATCAGTACCTAACCTACCAAACTAATGAAATGTTATTAAAAATGGATTATAAGTTAAAATTTTTCGAGACGCTGTAGGTACGTTGAAAAGTACTAGAGAAAAAAGTAGCGCAGTACGGAAGTGAAAAAAAACAAATATTTTTTGTACATCGCCGGGGTGGGGAATACTAAATTTCGTGATCTTAAAAAATGTTTAATCAAACCAAAAATACGAAATAAAACCTCCCTTAAAACTGTATTTTACTTGTAGATAAACACATTCGAGTTAATTAATTATTAAATACTAGTAGTTCGTTTTCGAAATCAGAAGTAGAGAGTAATTTTTGTCTTATTTAGATCGTCAAGCGTGCCAAATTTTATCAAAAATTCTTCTAAACGGTTAGGAAAGGGGTATGGAATGGTTTTTCGTAAACTTTTTATATTTATTTAATACTAGCTGGTTCCCAGCATGCGTTGCTATGCCATTTAATGAAGAAATTGTTTTTCCCTGCGTGTCCTTTCCCATTCTTCCCGTCCCCCTTCCGCCTCCCCTTCTTCTCCCGCGTCCCCTTCCTCTCTCGCGTTCCCTCTCCGCCTCCTCCACCTTCCCTCTCCCCACTCCACTCCCCCCCTTCCCCCGTATCCCCTCACGAGTTCCCCTCCCCCTTACCCCCTCCCGCGTTCCATGCATTCATTCCCGGTACATTCAGCTTTCAAACAGCTCGCGAGCTACCTATTGCAATTTTTTTATACAAATTTCATAATGCCAGAGCTCACCAGTAGTTTTATACAAACCTTGTCCTGACAATAACGAACACAGAAAAAAAGAATTATCCAATTTGGTGCAGTCGTTCGGAAGTTATGCGCGTACATACATTTCAGCGATTCATTTTTATGTATATAATAATCATAATAATAATATATATATATATAAGAAGATAGATAGATAGATAGATAGATTGCTACATAAAACAGGCATGATGTCTAAAACTTACACACATGAATGTTTATAGAGAGAGTAGTAATTATTAATTATATTAAATTAAACCATAATTGGCTAAGTAAAAGTAAATGCCAAACCAGGTTATATGGATGACACACTGTTTTGGTACCACATTCAGGCGGGCCAAACAAGGTAAAATATAAATTAATTTTTCGAAGAAAACTTCTTTGGAAAGGTTTTTTGACTTTGTGATGGCATTATTTATTTTAATGAAAAGACAAATAACTTTGTTTACATCACTTTTATTTATATACAATCAACATGTTTCGTGAACGATGTTCACATCTTCAGGATTAAATGTAAACTAAACTTATTTGTCTTTTCATTTAAAAAAATAATAAAAAAATATTATTTGTTTTAAACCGGCGTATCTTTGAAAATAATCTGTACATTAGAATATATTTTTATTGTATAGTTCTTACCACACCCCAATTTCAAATTAATGTCCAAAATTATAGTCTACTTTGTAATAGGATGTCATAAACAAAAGTTAAAGTCAGTGTTGGGCAGTGACGTTTTATGTCTAAAAATGTACATATATCATGGCGATTTTTTAAAAAATTTTAACAGTTTACCGAACATTTAAAAACTCCATGAAGATGAAAAATATTATAGCAAAAAATAGTTGCAACGATCTAAACATTCTAACCAGAGAACGCAGCGCAAATTTCATAATGCCAAAGCGCCTTTAGAATTTTATCGTTGTTTCAGAAAAACAGAATTACCTATTGCTACTGTTTTGAAAACGAGTGCTATTTTCACATTTTGCATATTACCCAAAATTTATTTCACATATCGAAGTGGTGTGAATAATAGGTACCTATTTAGAATGTTTAAAAAAAATTCTTCCCATCACTACGGTGTGCCTTACACTAAATTCCGTACTACTAAAAACGTGATTTTTATCTGCAAACGTGAATTGTTATATGTGCACGTCAATTTTCTCCGTGCAACGGAACTTGCCACACAATAACTACATTCGAAAACCGGTCTAGCCAAAAATAATAGGTGACCTTTCGGACGTTTTCTGTTTGAAAAGCGGTCCTCCTAACTCCGACAATAACAACTTTCTTACGCCCCAGCTCAAAATAAGCCCACACTAGTAGCCCTAATAGATGCAATTTTGTAGATAAATCACAGATCTTGGTAGACATCGACTAACAAAAGATATACATTGGAATGTTCGAGAGGTTTTTTTTATACGTACAGCACGTGTAACATACATTGTCAAGATAAAACGTCAAACCGCTTTTCAGAATTCAATTTGATGTCGAACATCAGATCTGTTATAATTATTTCCCGATCTGTCATTTCCCCCCATCTAATTCCCGTCTCCTACTTCCTTCTGAGGTAGACATTTTTTAGATTTCAAGATTGCAATAACACGAAGCTGCGTCTCAGCTGATGTGATCCATTTTTTTTGTGAAAAGTATCTTTTCAGGGGTAATTCGTTTGATATCCATACCAAATTGTTATTGGAGGTATTATTTTTAAAGTCCATGTTAGGGAACGTACCCATGTGTACCCCCGGTGACCAAAAACCTAAGCCCGCCGCCGCTCATTTGTACCAAGCGTGACATTTTGAAGACCCCCCCCCCACCCCTAAACGTGTCACGTAGATGGGTGCGTTCCCTTAGGTGTAAAATAATGCACAAGAAATTGTAAATAAGTATAGGTACCTATACTAATTGTAATTTCAATGACTATCATTTGCCTATTTCAAATACAGAACTTTGTTTCCAGAAACCGTCCAATGACCATTCTTTGCTTATTTCGTTATTTCAAATATTGAACTTTGTTTCCAAAAACCATCCAATGACTATTATTTGCTTATTTCAAATACAGAACTTTGTTTCCAAGAAATATTCTTTGCTTATTTCAAATACAGAACTTTTTCCAAAAACCGTCCAATGACCATTCTTTGCTTATTTCGTTATTTCAAATATTGAACTTTGTTTCCAAAAACCATCCAATGACTATTCTTTGCTTATTTCAAATACAGAACTTTTTCCTAAAACCGTCCAATGACCATTCTTTGCTTATTTCGTTATTTCAAATATTGAACTTTGTTTCCAAAAACCATCCAATGACTATTCTTTGCTTAAGAAATTCAATTGAAATGGCGATATAATAGAGAGATAGAATGCCGAAAAAGCTGTCAAAAAATAAAACCTAAAATACTTGCAGAACTTACTAATAACATTAAATTTAAATTAAATTTTAAACGTTCCCAGAGAGAGGTCATACGGGCGTCATCGGTCTAGTATCTTATGTCTTTTTCATTTTCATATGATACGTGAGAAGGAAGAGGACGATGGTTTATGACGCATGTACTAGTTCCTTCTGTGACCACTATATACGATGCCAGGCAGTACAGGAGAGGCAGCCTGTGCTGAATACAATGTGGCGACATTGGTTTCCTTCTAAATCAGTGTATGTATATAGATAATAGATAGGTAGCTAAAATAACGCGTAACATAGAAATTAATTCCTGAACGATAAAATTGAATATTTAGAACACTTACAATAAAAATAAATGGGACCTTGAACGCGGGGACTACGAACTTCTTTTAGAAATTCCAGCGTCGAGAAAGTACATTTGTACTTCCGTCAGATTGCCGTGGAACGTTTGGAACTCTCCAAATTCGCCGACACGCCATCGCCTTGTCGGCTGGGAATTAGTTGACTCCAACTCCATTTCCAGTTTTGAAGTTAAAACTTCTTCAACACCGTTGTGATTTAAAACTCGATGGTTTCATCGAGGCGAGGCGATGACACTAAATAGAGACATTAAAAATTTGACACTAAATACATATATAGGATTTAGCCTGCGAGAGAATGAGATAGCAATAAAACATTTATTTATTTCACTGGTACTCGGTTCCAATATAAAACGATAAATCCACACTCTAGTGGTATAAAGCGTCTGACGAATCTTAGCCGCCAGACATTCAGCTGACCAAGGATAGAATCTTACAAAATCAAAAAAAAAAATATATATATATATTTGTAAAATCAATATCCAATCTTCAAACTACTCCAAAATGAACAGGCAAAGAAAACACAAAAGAAAGCGACGTCTAGCGACTTCGAAGAAGAAAAAACAAATACTAATAAAATTACCAAATGTATAGGAAAAGGGGCACTGGAATTCGACGATAAAAATACGGAAAAACTCATCCTTCACGTTGATAAAAAAAGTGCTTCCTAGTCTAATCAACATCATAATAAAAATCAACACCCATTCAACAAAATACAGTCCGCCTTGGAACAAGAATACCTAGTGAGGAGGACTGTAAACAAACCACTTTACTTATTTTGTAATTTTACTTTATCTTATATTGTCATTAAAAAAAATAATAAAAATAAAAAGCCTACCCACTCTTGTTTACTTTAGTTTTCTGAAGGTTTCACTTCTACCGTGTGTGGATTGCACACTGTTTTTTTTTTCAACAAACGTAATACATAACTAACCATAATACATATTTAGCATAATTGATGAAATTGACGAGATAAAATTGAAGATTAAAAATGTTGTGCTTGAGATCATAAATTATTTTAATGTCTGCTTTATTATTAGGTTTGTTATGGTAAGGGAAGTCGATATTGGATAACTATGCTTGGTAGACATGAAATTGACAAATATGATGTTCAAATATAAGGTGGCAGTGGCCGAATTGATAAGGGGTTTGTCCCGGTTAGATGAGAATTTCTGGGTTCGTGTCCCAGTTGCAACCGTTATCATTTTATTTTTCTATGTCTTGTTCTCTTTCATATTTTTTTTTATGGTTATTGGTTTTATTTTCTTCTTTAATGATATATTACATAATAAAAAACAGGATATAACAGTTTGTATTTATACTGGCCTAATATTCACTCTATGAAGTAAGCACCCATTAACAATCACCCAATAACTAGGTTGCTACGTATCAATTCAAATTGAATTTTGAATTCCTAATTGAAATTTTTCTACGAGCAAGTCGAATCCAGCATTTTTCGTTCGTTGCCCAAAAGATAGGAGGAACCATAGGCCACTTGCATGGACTTCATAACGACTTGGAAAAAATCGTGTGGATAGAGTTTTTTTACTAAGATTACGAAAATGTTAGTAAACATTTTTAGAAATGTACAGTTTTTTTTATTTTTAAATAAGTAAATCCATTATTTGGGCTCGTGACGTCACTACATGAAAATGTCCCGTCGCCGAAAATGTTCCTATTAATTTTATAAAATTCCACACTGATTTATTTGTTTATATGGCATCACTTTGATTTCAGGCGAATTTTTGAATTCGTTCACTAGATTTATTGTTTGTTCTCTGCGAACTTATCATTTGGTTTGATTTTTTGACAGATGTTCTGAAGAGAACCCCGTACAATTAATGGGTACGGGGTTCTCTTCAGAACGTGAAGATGATGTCGGTACATGTTTTAGAGGTATAATGATTATGGTGCTGATTTTAACAAAATAAAATTTTATAATATTCTTATTATTATTACAATTTACAAGTACAAGTATATTACATTGAATTTAGTAATATAGACGCTGTACATTATAATGATTTATGATCAATAAGATGGATCAAGGAAAAAAAAATTTATGAGATGTAATATTTTTGGTATGCCTCGTTATTCTCCTGTGCCATTCGCGTGGAAAACGTTTTTTTTTAAATGATTTTCGGCTATGTAATTATCATTTTTTCACACTTATAAAATTATGTCCCGTCTTTCCGGTTTATAAAAAATGGTCTGATTTTTCGGTTTGAATTTTTCAAAAAATCCCCAGGGTTTCAAAAATATGATAAAAAAAAATACAGAATGTCTTAGAATATTTGCCTAAACCGGAAAAAATTTTTAAAAAATGTGATGCAAGTGGCCTATTGAATATGAGTTCAGTTCCAAGCTAGCGGCCGGAGGATCCGGGAGTCTGTCTCAACGTGGGGAAAGCACATACTTCGGTGAAATCGTAATTACTGTGAGCTTATAACTTCTGTTAGTTTGAGTTTATTGACTTACCACTTTAATTTTGTTCTACTTGAACTGGCCCCCTTTAGTAATTTTAACATCTTGAGATCTTTTTAAAATCATAACAAGCTATCAATTCATTTATTAGGTTTTAACTATTTAGTTTCTTCTTCTAAGGACTAAACACGACCCTGAAGCATTTAAATATTATTTTATTAGAGTCTCATGTTCTGTTTTATTATTTAATAATATAATTTGATCGTTGCCTCAACTCTTTTATTTTTAACTATAAATATTCTGTAGTACCTATTATTTTATTCAGTATTACACTCATATTTCTAAACCTTTACAAGGAGTCGGAAATTAATACGAAGGTATATCAGAATTTCCTTAGGCGCCCAAACTCGGACAAGGTACCAAAACCACACATTGAGGACACAGAACTTGGAAAATAATATTTCATATTTTAATTTAAGCGGAAAATGTTGCTTGTGCAATGATGGAGGACGTGGGTGGGAATCCATTTGTCCATTAGGCTCGGCTATTAGTCAGTTAAGCTGATATGATTTAAAGGTTTCCATAAACAATACTAAAAGATTTCCGTTCAAGAAACACTCAATATTTTTCTTTCCAAATATTGTTGGAACTTTCCGAAAAACAAAAATTAGAAACGAAAACAAAAAACAGACAGCATTTGTTGGTTTGTCCTCCGACCTAGAAAGAATTCGTCTGCTGCGCTTTTCTGTGCCTTTGTGACGTAATAATTTATATTTTATTTACAAACAAGAATCGTGTTAGAATCCAGCAAGATATTTGATAATATGTTGAACGATCAATTACGACAGTAAACAATAAAACCATAAAAAGCACAAGAGTCCCAGAAAGCTATGTTTATATTCTCTGCAAGGGATTGTTGAATTTAATGAATGTGTTATGAAAATTAAACAAGCATAAGAAAAAACAAATACATTAACAATGACAGGAATGAGAACAAGCACAAAAACGAGAATTTGAAGAATCAGATCGACTTTAAACCAAAGAGGAAATCGAAGCAAGCAACCCAAAACAAAGGCGTTTTGTCCATACAAAAGTATTCACCAATTTCCTCTGGCTTTTGACACTAGTAAATATTTATTATAAGCAAAATTTTTTAATATAATATAAATATTGACCACTAGTGTGTCCGTAAGTTGTGTTTTTTTTAAATATATTTTTTTAAATGAACTCCCCACAGGAGGCCCTGAGGAAAATAATTTCCTTCAGGACCTATGTCATCTTTAGGGATGCTGTATGGAGGGTTTTTTTAAGGAAAGGAAGGAGAGGAGAGTTCTGGGAAGGAAAAGGGTTAAGGGGTGGGTAGGAATCTGGGTTTCAGTGTGTCCTGGTCATCCACCTCCAAGACCTAGACAAACCTCACCCCATGAACCCGGGCACCCCTGCTAAATCACCAAACGTAGCAAACCTTATAGGAGTTAGGACCATCCAAAAATCGTTAAAATTGCCAAGTTTGACCGCCATCAACAGACGTTCGGTAGGTAGGTGTACAAACTAGACAATTTATTTAAAAATAAAGCAAAACGCACAGACTTAAAATATTTTCCTCTAATAGGGTTGGTAAAAACAATCTTTTTGGGAGGCGGGAATGGGTACCGCCGCCCCGGGAACCTTTATTGGATAACCAACACCTCTGCCACAGGTTAACCCAAGTGGTTCGCTACGTTTGGTGATTTAGCAGGGGTGCCCGGGTCTATGGGGTGAGGTTTGTCTAGGTCTTGGAGGCGGATGACCTGGACACACTGAACCCCATATTCTTACCCACCCCTTAAACCCAGAACTCTCATCTCCTTCCTTTCCTAAAAAAACCCTCCACACAGCATCCCCAAAGATGACATAGGTCCTAAGGGAAATTATTTTCGGTAAATATTCGGAACAAACGTCAACGGTTATGTAACGGGATTGTGCATGTTATCTTTACTTTAAAAAACAGCCTACGTTTTTGAATGGTTTGTCTGGCAAAGCAGGGTTTGTGTAGCGAGCTTGTGTATATTATCTTAATTTTAAAAGTTTTATCAAAAAAAGTGCGTATTAACCGTTGACATTTGTTCCGAACTGCAAACAAGAGTGATTTGACAGTGTGAAAGCAAATTTTCAATTTACGTAAATAAAATTAAAAATGTAACATTTTCAACCTCCCCCAATGCAAATAGTTGTATTTTATGGTAATTAAGAAGAATCTAAAAGTTTTATAAAAAAAAGTGCGTATTAACCGTTGACGTTTGTTCCGAACAATTACCTTATTTTCCTTTGGGCCTCCTGTGTGGAGCTCATGTAAAAAAAAAATCTTTAAAATTGGTCCAGTTTTGGAGCAGAAAATTGGGGAGTGCAATACCTCGGTTTTGACAACTTTATGTGTGTTTGGTTAGCTGCGTAAGAAATAAGTTTTTTTGTTAAAAACAACACCTCAAAAACATGCGAACCTCTTTGACACCAAAAAATCAATATCTTTTACAGTTAGCAAAGAGCGTACCAGAGATTGCATTTGCACCAAACCATTACAGGTGCCTCTTTCAATGGCGTGGAATACGTAGCCAGCTAATGGGCAAGGCAGCACGAGTTTAATGGAGGTGGTAGCCGTTGGCTTTATTCTGGTGGAGAAATTTCCTTTTTTCGTTCATCCCACTTCATTGTCATTCAGTCTGCATTCGTTCTTCCTCCAAGGAACTCGTGTGAAGTTTGACGCGAACCGTTCGTTTTCCGGTGACGGAAGACATCATCTATTCTATTTTGAAACAAACGTCAGATAAAAAGCGCGGTAAGTCCATCATTTTAGATATTATTTACATTCCAAATATTGCTTCATTTTTCATAATTGTTTCGTTTGTATGAAAGGCGTTGCCGGTTTATTTTAGGTTATGTTTTTTTCCAATGTTTCGTAGCTTTGCCGGTAGATACGTCAAAAATATCCTGAATTTTCTTTTTGGAAAAGGGTTCGAATCCTTGATTATGTTGAGGTGTATTTGAGAAAAATTACCAAAGTTCTGACTCTATCAAATTGCTGATTTTGACAATATAACTAGATACTTGTTGTTATGCCAGATAATTTGTTATATTAGAAAGAATTCATATGTTCGTTAGCTTTATTTAAGTTGCAACGAAGCTGTAGTATTACAAATAATCTGTTCAGTGGCATTATTATCTGAGTTTAGTTAGCACAATCAGAAAACTCTGCTTTTTGTGTGAGATTCGTAAGTACCCTACAATCAGACTTAAAATCGCAATAGGCCACTTGCATGGACTTCATAACGACTTGGAAAAAATCGTGTGGATAGAGTTTTTTACTAAGATTACGAAAATGTTAGTAAATTTTTTTAGAAATGTACATTTTTCTTAATTTTTAAATAAATAAATCCATTATTTGGGCTCGTGACGTCACTACATGAAAATGTCCCGTCGCCGAAAATGTTCCTATTAATTTTATAAAATTCCACACTGATTTATTTTTTTATAAGGCATCACTTTGATTTCAGGCGAATTTTTGAATTCGTTCACTAGATTTATTGTTTGTTCTCTGCGAACTTATCATTGGGTTTGATTTTTTGACAGAAGTTCTGAAGAGAACCCCGTACAATTAATGGGTACGGGGTTCTCTTCAGAACGTGAAGATGATGTCGGTACATGTTTTAGAGGTATAATGATTATGGTGCTGATTTTAACAAAATAAAATTTTATAATATTCTTATTATTATTACAATTTACAAGTTCAAGTATATTACATTGAATTTAGTAATATAGACGCTGTACATTATAATGATTTATGATCAATAAGATGGATCAAGGAAAAAAATATTTATGAGATGTAATATTTTTGGTATGCCTCATTATTCTCCTGTGCCATTCGTGTGGAAAACGTTCTTTTTTTAAAATGACTTTCGGCTATGTAATTATCGTTTTTTCACACCTATAAAATTATGTCCCGTCTTTCCGGTTTATAAAAAATGGTCTGATTTTTCGGTTTGAAATTTTCAAAAAATCTCCAGGGTTTCAAAAATACGATTAAAAAAAAAAAAAAAACAGAATGTCTTAGAATATTTGCCTAAACCGGAAAAAAATTTAAAACAATGTGATGCAAGTGGCCTATTGTTTCTTGTAGCAAAACTCTGAAACACTGAGCTCTGGCGTAATGAAATTTACCCAACTTGTTCCGTGTTAAATATCTATCTCAGCGCAACTACTTTCAATACTCGACCTAATTTCCACCATGAGCTATACAGCCTTAAAATTTTAATATAAGAAAATAATTGGATGAAGCCAGATAGACACAACTAGATTTAAATGCATACGAAATGGTATTTCGTGTTAAGAAGAATGAAATAAGTTTCAAGATTACCACAAAAGCCTAATTTTGTTAGGGCCCGTTTGCAAATTTCAAGCCCTGTTGCAACTATTAATCTGATAAATTCAAAGTTAATTTTCAAGCTCTGTAAACGTTCTGTTATTATTACAATTGTGTTAAACAATTGTCCAATAATGATATAATAACAGAACTTTAATGGAACCTTTTTAGAACTTGAGAATTATCAAAAGTGAATAAGTTGCTACAAAGTTCCTGTTTAAAAAAATCTCGTTTGTTATGATAAAAATGTAAAAAATCTTAAATCGTTCTTAGACATTTATTATTCTAAAAAACGTTTCGGCAAATAATGTACAGCAATTCTCTGTGCATTTCTTCAGTTAGATTTGGGATGTTCAAAAACCGGAATATTGTTATTTAAGCGTGACCGCTAAACCGACCAGGCAAGGTCAATGGCACGCGAGCTTTATTTTTGTCAGGGGTAGCCAACTTGTCTTTTTGCTTCTGATTTTTTTATTTTATTAACATTGTTGTGATCTGCTCCAGTACCATCCGAACTAGCATCGGTTCAAGTTTTTCCCAACTCCATTCACTCACTATTTCATTTAACGTCGCAAAACACTTTTTTTTAAACTAGCTCCATACAGAGGCCAACATTTTTTCGTGCCTACGTCATCTTTGTGAATGCTGTGTGGAGGGTCTTTTTAGGGAAAGAAAGGAGAGAAAGTTATGAAAAGCAAAAAGGTATGAGGTATGGGTAGGAGTCTGGGGGTCAGTTTATCCAAGAGTGACGGATTCCATTCCTCCCATTGCGGTGCAAGGCGATGGGCCAAGAGAGTTCTGCTGGAGAGGTCAATTGGTCTCCCTCAACCAGTCTCTCCCGATACGGTTCGCCATGCAGTAAGTGGGCAGATGCATCCGTCATCCGTCACATCCGGGCATCCCTGCTAAGTCACCAAACGTAGCGAACCGGTCCGTAGGTCCCGCCGCCCCGGAAACCATTTATTGGATAACCAACACCTCTGCCATAGGTCACCCCAAGTGTTTCACTACGTCTGGTGGCTTAGTAGGGGTGCCCGGGTTTATGGAGTAAGGTTTGTCGGGTCTTGGCGGTGGATAGCGGGTCAGATCGGGAGAGACCGGTTGAGGGACATCTTTTAATCTCTCCAACAAAACTCTTTCGGAACATCGCCTTAACAGCGGTGGGAGGGATGGATTCATATGTTCGTCAATCCTAAAGACACTGACCCCCAGATTCTTACCCACTTCTCACACCTTTTTCCTTCCCGGAACTTCATCGTCTTCCTTTCTTCAAAAGACCCTCCACACAGCATCCCCAAAGATGACATAGGCCCTGAGGAGAATTATTTTCCTCAGGCCCTCCCGCGTGGAGCTAATGTAAAAAAATAGCAAACGGGTGTTGAAATTTTATCAAAATCGATGATACGATCAAATAATAAAATCCGTTCGCGATCTATCGTTTACCTCCCCTGATATATAATGTAAACACCTTGCGCATTCTGCACGTTAATAAATGATTGGCTTGAAACTTGAAAGTACCATTCAATGTTAATTATTAGAGTATGAAATATGTAGCGATGGGTACCATTTAGAAAGAAAAATTTCTCATTATTAATTATGTATGTTGAAAAACGCGACCGCTTAAGTGTGAGAAGTCTCGAATGTGAGAAATGAAAGGTGAAATTACTAGTGATGCCCGGATAATTTTTTGATAATCCAACGCTTAGCGTGAGTTAGTTTTTGTTATTTTAGATGAGTGGTTGATGTATCGCTGAACTAAAATAACATTTTAATCAATGGAGCGTTTTTGGCCTCATTTTGGCCAATTTTCAATCACTCACGAGTGTCCGCTGGCCAAAATGTGGCCAATTTGAAGAGATATTTTAAAACATTTATTGGAATTATTTCATAAGTTCCCGCATATTGTAATCTCCGATTAATCACAAATACAACTTAGTATTTTAACTTTTTAAGGTTATACTTAAAAGAATTCAAAATCTACTCTTTCACTCATGAAGCTAGTTTAATTATTTTAGGTTAAATCACTTTGTGCAAGTTATGCTTTTAAAAATTAAGGCGTAATAATATACCCTAATATTAGGTTTGCTCAAGCCTCACATTTTAATAAATTCCGACGAATTCGTAAATATAATATCTTTTTTTTCAAACCGCGACCCGGGGATGTAAGTTATCTAAATTTAAGATTAATAAAAACATTACCTCACCATTAATATGAGGTTTGAAAATTTTATTTCTCGTATATAACTATACATATATTTAGCGGTGAGCACCAGATTTTATTTTAAAATGATTTTGCTAAAAATACCCTCGACAAACCGTCTTGTAACACAGCGTTACTCTATGGGATTTGGAAATTATTTCAGGTTTTTTGTAAAAATATTATGGTGAATATTTTTAATTTGGCTTATATTAATTTATTGTAAGAAAAAAATATTGATTGTGTGCCCTAAAACTGAAATATTAAAAAAAAATCATTCATAATAAATAATCAAATATTATTTGAAACGCCCAACAAGGCGGGCCGGCTATGACAGCGACCGCCTAGGGTCACGTTAGCCTTCAGAATAGTACCCTTGTTTCAGAAAGCCACATGTGGAATGCGCTAGGTACTAGTAAGGGCTGACACCGACCTACTATCATTTTTTAAATACTATCATTTCATAAATACTTTATAGTAAAAAATAGCTTATTATGTTTGCTGATCTAAGTTAATACCAGATAAAATGGTTTTAATACTAGTTGCATAGAGATATAGATTACAATAAAAATACAATACTTAAGAACACTCGAATTTTAAATTTTTGTTACAGTTTTACACGAAAGCAAACCACGAAAAAAAAATTATAATTATTTTCAAGTGAAAAACTTCTTAAAACCATTGTGATTTGAAACTGGATGAAACGAAAAAGCGACACTAAAAAGAACAATAAGCAAACCAAGAAAAAAATAATGTTGTAATTACTTTGAAGTGAAAACTTCTTTAGCACCGTTGTGATTTGAAACTGGATGAAACGCAAAAGCGACACTAAAAAGAAACAATAAGCAAACCACGAAAAGAATAATTTTATTATTATTTTGAAGTGAAAAACTTCTTTAGCACCGTAGTGATTTGAAACTGGATGAAACGAAAAAGCGACACTAAAAAGAACAATAAGCAAACCAAGAAAAAATAATGTTGTAATTACTTTGAAGTGAAAACGTCTTTAGCACCGTTGTGATTTGAAACTGGATGAAACGCAAAAGCGACACTTAAAAGAAAAAATAAGCAAACCACGAAAAGAATAATTTTATTATTATTTTGAAGTGAAAAACTTCTTTAGCACCGTAGTGATTTGAAACTGGATGAAACGAAAAAGCGACACTAAAAAAAACAATAAGCAAACCACGAAAAAATAATGATATAATTACTTTGAAGTGAAAACTTCTTTAGCACCGTTGTGATTTGAAACTGGATAAACGAAAAAGCGACACTAAAAAGAGACAAACACATGCATCTATAGCATTTTTAGAGAATAGGTTAGAATAATCGATCTCCTCTTTATGCGGTGCTTCGTAGCCTTCCGACTCTTGTCTACTTTAATTTTCTGAAGGTTTCGCTTTTACCGGTGTGAACTCCCACTAGTATTTTTTTAATACTCGTATGTTTTAACATTTTTGCGAAATTTATTTTTTATATCGATTTTTAGTGATAACTTTTAGGATAAAATTGACTTTTATGGGTGGAAATAGTTTACATAGCAAATTAAAAACATTTATTTCACAGGAACATAACGACCAAAACCATTTAGGTAAAATGTTATTTTAACATTAATCCGATGTGCTTATCATAACAAAATATAGGTTAAAATATAGATGAAAAAGATTTCTACAAAAAAGCAAAACAAAGACTTTGTTATTATATTTACCTACATATGTATTATGTAATGGATTCGTCTATAGTAAATCTACAATAAATCGTAAAATGGCGACCACACGTCATCTAGTACTATACGAAACTATAAGAACTTATACCCCATGAACCTGGGCACCCCTCCTAAGTCACCAAACGTAACAAACTACTGAGGGTCACTTATGGCAGAAGTGTTAGTTGTCCAATAAATGGTTTTAGAGGTGACGGCATGCCGTTATTATGAAAAATATGCATTTTAGAAGATGATCGAAATAGCAAGTTAAACAAAGACAGTGAGCGTTCTAAAATAGTAAAAATAATAAATAATTCCAAAAAAAATATATTCTAAAAATCGTAACATTCATTGCAAATTGTACCTTCAATTCATTGAAACCTAACCATTTATATTTATTGCTACTTCCTTCCATGTAATAATCATTTGTAAAGACGTCACTTTGCTACTGTTTCAATGGAAAGAAAGTCCCTTTTTAAAATAATTATTTTATAGGGGTAGTTTTGGTAATAAAATAGGTAGGTAAGATTCTAAATATTGCACCCGACCCTCACAAAAGAGTTTTATGGTGGTGCAGTAATGTTTACAATCGTATTTTGGATGAAGTATTGTCTTCAATACCGAAACTACCTTCTGCAGCAGAGAGGATATACCACCAAAACCATTAAAAATGATTTATCTGTATATTTCTATTATTCTGTCTCTTGGCATGGTCCGACCGAAAGTATTTGATTCACTTGACCATGCCGTGACTTCCTTGGCTATTCACTTCACGTCATATCTTCCTTTTTGAATGCCATAACTAAATAAGCGTACATTTTAATCCCATCCACAAGTACACTTGATGTGACTTTATCACTAGACGGTGCTAGAAAAAGATGGAAATTATTATAATTTTTATCGGACTTGTATCTTGTATCTCTTCTAGATCTCCTTAAATTATCATGGCTCTACCTTTAATGTAACTATATGGTTTTACAACACATATATATCAGGAATCTCATTTATACAGCATGTCAACAATTATCCTTCCTTTGCCAGTTCAATGCCTTGCTTTTCACTTTGGGAGGCGGGTATGGGTGCCGCCGCCCCGGGAACCATTTTTTGGATAACCAACACATCTGCCAAAGGTCACCCCTAGTAGTAAGCTACGTTTGGTGACTTAGTAGGGGTGCCCGGGTTCGTAGGTAGAGATTTGTCCTGATTTTGGCGGTGGATGCATCTGCCTACCTACTGCATGGCAGGCCGGATCAGGAGAGAATGGTTGAGGGAGTCTCTTTGACTTCTCCAGCTGTACTCTCTCGGAACATCGCCTTATACCGCAGTGGAAGAGATGGATTCATACGTCCTCCTGGACACAATGACACCCAGATTCCTACCCACCCCTTATATCCTTTTCCTTCTCAGAACTTCCTAACCTTCCTTTCCTGAAAAGACCCCCCACAGATCATCCCCATGAATGACATAGGCCATGAGGGGAATTATTTTCCTCAGGGCCTCCTGTGTGGAGCTATTGTAAAAAAAGTACTGCATTGTCATTGTCTTAATCAAGTCTTCCACGAAGAGATTAATTGATAAAAATAAAATGAAAGTAAACAAACATTTATTACTTCTTAACTAATGTGGCATGACCCTGCAAATAACCCAAAACCCATAAAACTAAACAAAAAACGTCCCCCGTCATCTGATTGTCTACCATCGTACCATTTTGTCGTTAATTTTAAGGAAATATGCAGAAAGGGATTAAAAAATGACTCTGGTTTGAGGATCAGGTGGTCAGTCGGCCGAACCTTCCGATGTTGTTCCTTATTTTTTTTGTGGCTCTTTTTTTTATGAAAACGGAATGTCAAGCAACCCAAATTTTTTTGCAGCAAGATATTTAATATTGTCATCTCTGTTTCCAGACATTTCAAATAAATGCACTAGAAAGCGACGACAAACGTATTATGATGTCAACTTTGAGAAGTAAAATAGTCTCTACAGATAGGCAAAAGGTTTTAACGTTTTATTTTACATCTCTTTTTATCATACATTACTAAAAGGAGATCGTAATATTGGACGTAGGTTAATGAGGTTGGAATGAATTAATGTTTGGTCTTCTCTGTTATTCCCGTAGAAATTTAAAATTTGTTGTCTCATCTGACATAGAAATGTGTCGACTTTTAGGAAAACATTTTTTATTATTTTATACAGAATCGTCACAATTTTTTAAATATTTTTTACGGATCCAAAAATATATTTTTTAGGAATACCTAAAATGTTGATTTAATGATTGAAGCATTTGAGGAGTTATTGATGTTTGAAAGAGCTTTGTAAACTAAAATCGCATCGTGGATTTGGGCGGGTTAATAACTTCGGGAGGGATTCATTTAGAAACATCTTAAATAATAGTAACACGTTCTTCAGAATTAATTAAAGTGAACCCGGCGGAAAGGTCGAATCTCTAGGCCTGCTAGGGCGAATTCGAATTCGCGGGCGTATATTTGTTTATACGCTTTCTTCACTTACGTCGTTAAGATTCACACATTTTTTTTTATCTTCTTCTTCTTTCCTTTGATAGGGCAAATTCAACAGTAGGTCCGTCCAATACACGGGTCGCGAATCGCAATTTGTATACACGTCTTCTTTACTTATTTATTTTAATATATTTTAGGATGCTGTGTCGTCAAGAAGAATTTGTTGTTTGTGCATATACATACACAATATGAACATGAATAAATAGTTTTGTCCATAAATAAACTCAAAACCGTTAAAGAAAGGCATCTAGTTCAATATTGTATCGGTGACCCGATCCAATCTATCTATGGGAACGTACCCAAACTACGTGACCAACTTTTTGCAATTTTTAACCCCCCCCCCCCCCCGGTGACCAAAATCCTAAGGAACCCGCCGCTCATTTGTATGGAGCGTGACCTTTTGAAGACCCCCCCCCCCCAAAGTGTCACGTAGTATGGGTACGTTCCCTATCTATCTATCTTCTATCTATCTATCTTCTATCTTCTATCTTCTATCTTCTATCTTCTATCTTCTATCTTCTATCTTCTATCTTCTATCTTCTATCTTCTATCTTCTATCTTCTATCTTCTATCTTCTATCTTCTATCTTCTATCTTCTACCTTCTACCTTCTATCTTCTATCTTCTATCTTCTATCTTCTATCTTCTATCTTCTATCTTCTATCTTCTATCTTCTATCTTCTATCTTCTATCTTCTATCTTCTATCTTCTATCTTCTATCTTCTATCTTCTATCTTCTATCTTCTATCTTCTATCTTCTATCTTCTATCTTCTATCTTCTATCTTCTATCTTCTATCTTCTATCTTCTATCTTCTATCTTCTATCTTCTATCTTCTATCTTCTATCTTCTATCTTCTATCTTCTATCTTCTATATAAATAAAAATGAATCGCCAAAATGTATGTACGCGCATAACTTCTGAACGACTGCACCAAATTGGATAATTCTTCTTTTCTGTGTTCGTTATTGTCAGGACAAGGTTTGTATAAAACTACTGGTGAGCTCTGGCATTTTGAAATTTGTATAAAAAAATTGTAATAGGTGGCACGCGAGCTGTTTGAAAGCTGAATGTACCGGGAATGAATGTATGGAAAGCGGGGGGGGGGAGAAGGGGGAGGAGAACCGAGAAGGGGACGCGGGCGAGGAAGGGGAGGCGAAAAGGGGACGGGAAGAATGGAAAAGGACACGCAGGGAAAAACAATCTATTAAATGGCATAGCAACGCATGCCGGGAACCAGCTAGTATTGTGTATTTTAGACTTTCTTGGAAAATTTGGGTTTGTCTATAGACAAAACTATTTATTTACATAGGTACATATTGAATATGTACGGGTGCAAACAATTTATTCATCTTAATATTTTAAAGCATAATTTGCACAAAGCGTTTTAACCTAAAATAATTCAACTAACTCCATCTATGAAAGAGCAGATAATGAATTATTTTAAAGATCACAACATAATATTACATTTCGCGAATCGAAATTATCGATGTAATTTTTTCTTACATAGAAATATAATAAATTATCATTGAACATGTGTTAACATTATTTTAAAAAAAAGTTCGATTTTAAATTTATATTATATCTGTGATAATTTATCAACTGGGCTACAGGCGACATCTAGAAGTCATAATATTTAATATTCTCCAAATAAGTCCTCAGCAGCAAGTTTTTAATGAAAATATTGTAATTGACATTCTGGAATTTAAGCACCTATATCGTTAACTTGTTCATCAGCCATTTTTAACGGAGGCGTCTACTAATATCTACAGGAATTCCAAAAACTGAAAAAATCGAACTAATATCTATGAGAATCAAAGTGTTGACGAATATCTACAGCTCAAACTGTTGATTAATATCTATGAGAACCAAAGTGTTGACGAATATCTACAGCACTGGCAGAGGTTGGATTTGCAATTATGTATAGCATATTGGAATAACGTAATATTGCGTGCGTATGCAGTTTAAAAAACTTAATTAATGTAAGTATGTATGTAAAAATCCCTAATATCGGACTATTGGACACATTTAGCTGATTAGTCCAACAGTTGGACACATTTAGATATTAGTTCAACCTACGCTCTGTAGATATTAGTCAACACTCTGAAGTTCGTAGATATTAGTTCAACATATGAGCTGTAGATATTCGTCCGACATACAGGCTGTAGATATCAGTATCTGGAGTCTTTTTAACTCCATTATCATCAGCCGACCCGTAAAAAGTAGAAGTTATTTAATATTTTGTACGCCCTTCACAGAGGCAAGGTCAAGTCAAGGCGTACGGCATACTACTGAGAGAAAATCACACTCAGTCGCGTTGGTAACTTCAAGATTAGATGAATTTTAGCTACTGTTTAACATAACGATTGCCCATTTTGACTGGTGAAAGTATATACTCGCACAATTTTTAACTGAGCCGATCAATAAGATATTGCTTATTTTTTGTGTTCAAGATTAAACAAGAAACTTTCTTTAGACAATGACAGATTCATTCAATTAAAAATACTCGTTAACGATCATATAATTTATCGAATATCATTAAATTGATATACAGTTGATTTAAGAATATAAATTTAAGAATTAAATTGCAGATAATTAGAAGATGTCTAAGAACGTTTTGTACAATATTATTAATAATTTGACCGTTCGACTGCCCGAACAGACTAGCAGTTGTTACTGCTAGGCCCTGCGGGCGGCTTTTGGTTCGGCTTCGCACAGTTATGGTGATCATTTTATAAATCCAATAGGAACTGGTTCCAAAATTAGCCCGTTCCTCGTATCCACTGTCAACGTAACAACACTATAACACCTCAGAAAGGTCATAAAGAGTCACGATAAAAAAATATCAAAAATTCGTTAAATAGGTTAAGTTAGGTTAGGGTTAACGGCTATTTTAAAATTTTCATTGCTTTTAATGTCTTTTCAAAGAGGTGTTGAGTTGACTTGATTCTGAGTTGGCATGGAACCGAAAAAACAGAACTTAACTTAAATTAACCGTTATAAAATGTAGGGTCATCACATCACTCATCACAATATTTGTCAGCAGCTTTCATAAACGCCTACGGTTGTTTCCAGTCCTGTTTTCAGTGCTATTCGCTATTCATCATGGCCTGACACGGCTGGTAATGAAATGGGATTTCTTAACAATAATAATTTCTTACAAATAATACGTTCGTATGCATTTAGAAAGGGGAAATGTCTGTTAACGGTAGGCGGAAAACGCATTAAATTTACATTTGCAATAAAAGAGGTGCATCAATGCATGTATTACTTATTACATTGTACAGCAAATAGGCACTAATGACATTGATTGAATGAATACGTACATTACCTACATCTTCACGATATTTCTAGCCGTTAGTAAACCGTCTATTCATCTCAGATATGGCATTAGGTACTTGCCTGAACACTATCAAAAGGTCAACCGTTAGCAATTTGAATAAGTCAGGTATGCCTCATACGTCATACGTATGTCTGGTAATGTTATATTATCGTGAAAACAAGCTTATGGATCCGAGTGCTTAAGGGGAACGGCTGCGCCTTTTCTTACAAAACTCAATTTTGGATTTGAGGCTAAAATACTCAAACGAACTTAAAAATTACCTTATCTTTAGATTATAAGGTATAGCAAATATCTAGTACACATATTTGCTACTTTATTTATTATATCTCATTGGGAGGCGAGTATGGGTACCACCACCCCGGGAACCATTTATTGGATAACCAACACTTTTGCCATAGGTCCCAGGGGTGCCCGGGTTCATAAGGTTAGGTTTTTCCAGATCTTGGCTTCGGATGCGTCTGCCCACCAACTCCGTAGCAGGCCGTATTGGAGAGACTGGTTGAGGGAGATCTTTTGACCTCTCCAGCAGGACTCTCTCGGATGAGCCTTACACCGTAGTGGGAGGGATAGATTCATTCGTTCGTTACTCCTGGACACACTGACCCCCAGATTCCTACCCACCCCTTACACCTTATTCCTTCCCAGAACTTCCTCTCCTTCCTTTCCCTAAAAAGATCCTTCACACACAACACACAGCATCCCCAAAGACGACATAGAATTTTTTTCCTCGGGGCCTCCTGCGTGGAGCTAATGTAAAAAAAATACACAAATTCGAATGCTAGAGGGAGCGCGCTATTATTAAATAACGATGATAATTAAGCGAACATTGTGAAAATATTTAATAAAATACGACTCGTTTAAAATAGAGCATACTCGTTTAAAAGTAGCATCTAAAGAATTTTTTCGTACCCATAACGTTCAATAATAGAAAAAAATGTGTTTTTATTAATTTTCGGAGCATACTCTGCGATTTTTTTCTTTCGAGAGAATTTTATATAATTACCGTTTCAGCCTTGGGGAACGTACCCATACTACGTGACCAATTTTTTGCAATTTTTAACACCCCCCCCCCCCCCCCCCGGTGACAAAAATCCTAAGCAAACCGCCGCTCATTTGTACCAAGCGTGACATTTTGAAGACCCCCCCCCCCCCCGAAGAGGTCACGTAGTATGGGTACGTTCCCTTATCAAATGTGCAGATATTATTTAAAAAAAAAAAAAAAGACATAATTTTTTAAGAACTTAAAAACATATTTTCAAGGAAAATATGTTATAAATCGGGAGAAATTCAAACAAAACTTTTCATACAAAACTTAAATTTGGATATGACGAACTGAACTGAAAAAATATTTTTTAATCAAAAGGTATAGCAAATATCTAGTACGGATTTGTGTTACTTTATTTATTTGTGTTTTAAATTATAAAAAATAGGCAATTAAAGATTTCAATTTTTAATTATTTATTTTAGAGGAAACTTTTTCAGTTATTTGTGAGTAAGTAAACATTAAAAAAAATGTACTATATTCACGCAAATTAATGTGATGAAACATAAAATAAAAATGTAAATTTGGTTTAAAAAAAATTTACTCTTTCGTTAATTCAATTTACACACGACCGATTTACAAACATTTCACACGTTTCAAGAGAATATCAAGAGAATAAGATATCACGATTTTTCGTGTTATTGAAGTGATTTTCCGGTATTTTAAAATAAGCAAGTAATATTACACTTACATTTTAAATATTTATTTGTCTATGGTTTTGATAAGCTTTAATAATAATAAGGGAAAGGAGATTGATCTATTTAAAAAATTTATTATATTTTTTATTTATTTATCCATTTACATCTGATTGTTAAAGGCATTTCAGGGTCAGGCAATGTTCTCAATAGAGCAATACCGAGATAATCTGTGATGTTTTAACCAATGGCGTAGCCTCTGTGGTAAAATTTCTTTTACGACTTATGAAAAAAAAAGAAATTGTCTTCGATTTACCAACAAATTTGTCATTGTTGTTTTTTTAGTTAGAAATCGTGAAACAGGTTATTATGAAAGGAACCTTCCTAACTCTCCAATAAAATATCACTACAACTAATTTGGAATCAAGGAATGTCTATAAAATTACAATTTCGATCAATAAATAACCGTAATGAATGTTACAATGTTCGTTTTTCCACAAAACATGGTGTCATGTTATTTATGTTAGGCTGCATAAATGACTTTACAACTGTGGTAAGTTAGGTACTAAAATATACATTGAAAAATAAGTAAGTCATTCTGATATTGAACGCAATCACCATTTTCGTTTCTACTTATTCTACTTATTTATTTATACATTCATTATACTTATTATGGAAATGACGTTGCGAACTGATAATAATAGTTTTGCCCAAATATTTTCAAGTGGAAATATACCTACTCGTATGTACAAATTTCATTCAAGATTGAGCTTTCCATCATAACTAGGGATTTAATTAGTTTTTTTGTGAATATTGCATACATGGTTGACCGTTCCAAAGATTCTGCTTTGCAATGCCACTTGAATAAAGACAGTGTTCCTCCCTGCGTGTCCTTTCTCAATCGTCCCCGTTCCCCTTCCGCCACCCCTTCCTCTCCTACATTCCCCTTCCTCTCCCACGTTCCCCCTCCTCTTTCCCCGTTTTCCCTCACCAATCTTCCGCTTCCATCCGTCCTACAAACCAAATAAAATATATGAAATACACTCATTTATCTAACAACTCGCGCGCCACCCTTTGCCTTTTTTTAATAAAAAAATCATAACGCCAGAGCTCACCAGTATATATGTAGATACCTTCACGGGCGTGCGCACAACAACTCACCGAAGTTTCATCGCAATCGGATGAATAGAATAGAAAATAATTTCATAACGCCAGAGCTCATTATTATATATAGAAATCCAGCGGGATGAGAAGAATAAAGTGCTTTGAAGAAGTTGATCTTATTAAACCGTACATCAAAAAAATACACAAACAATATTTTTAATTTAAAAAACGGGTTTCGAATACCAACGCGTCGGTGTCATTTGTATGAGATTTTTATGATAAAGATATTCAATACGAATTCTTACAACAGTGGGTGATTTTTTTCATTTCATGGAGTGAAAAAATGTATATTTTTATCTGAGAAGAGCCCTAATTGTATTGAAAGCATTTGATCAGGTACAGTGGAAGAGATTGGTAGAGCAGTCGGTTCCTTGGCTCCGAACCCAGAAGAAGTGATTTGTTTATCGTTTATAGTTTATTATGAACATTATTAAACAGAGTGATAACGATGAAGAGTGGAGACGATGGGTTGAGATAGGTATACTAGCTGGGGAGATCAAAGGTCTCCACAAACAAACCTGTCACAAACCTGGTGGGCAGGCGTATCCGCCGCCAAGATCGAATACCTTACCTGATGAACTCGTGCACCCCTGCAAAGTCACCAAATGTAGCGAACCACTTGAGGTGACCTATTGTAGAGGTGTTGGTTATCTAATAAATGGTTGCCGAGGCGGCGGTACCCTTAACTGCCTTCCTAAATTGACCAGCAGTTGCGTGACGGGCCGAATCGAGAGCAACTGGTTGAGAGAGGCCTTTGACCTTTCCAGTCGGACTCTCTCAACCCGCGCAGTTGCACCGCAGTTGGAGGGATTGATTCATACGCCCGTCACTCCGGAGACACTGACCCCCAGATTCCTGTCCACCTTTCATACCTTTTTTCCTTCCCAGAACTTCCTATCCTTCCCTTCATTAAAAACTACGCCTTCCGGCGTAGTCCAGCGGTAGGGCTCTTGACTCCCACAACAAAGGTCGCGTGATCGAATCCCGGCGTGGCAAATAAATTTTATTTAAATAATGTGTGGTATTTCACAATATATTCATGTAAAATAATATATAGTATATTTGCGGCACGTTCCTGAGTGGAAGATACTCTCAATATCGCCCTGGTGTAAGACCACCATTCAGAATTGAAACGTTGCTTGAAACGGCATTAGCCGTGTTTGGTGACCAGATCTGAATAGCCAGGTACTTCCCCACTTTCCTCTTCCCTATGTCCTTCCCCTCCCCACTAACTTCAGCCTCACAACATACCCCAATTGGGGATGCCATAGTCTCACTGGCTTCATACGGGAGCAGTTGAGACTCTTGTGCGGTATTCATATAAAAAAATAAAATATAAAAAAGACCCTCCAGACAGCATCCCCTAAGATGACATAGGCTCTGAGGGAAATTATTTTTCTCAAGGCCTCCTGCGTGGAACTAATGTAAAAGAAAATCATTAAAAGCGCAAAATGTTGCTTAGGCAAAGACAAAGGAATTAGATGGCAAAGAATTGAATCCGCGACGCCTGAGTAGGAAGTAGGAAACCAACACTTTATTCACTCGGCTACTAACTATCTTTATGCTCAGTGTAATTGCCTGATAATTTCACATACGAGTACCTTATATATGTGCATAATTCGTAACGCAACGGCCTAATTTCCAAAATAATTCATTAAAACATAATCAAATTCATGTGGCTACACATTCACACTCTGATATAGCTCTACCGACGATAGTTCTAGTATGATCCTTACTTTAAAGTTTCCTTCAATATCGCACTGTTGCAACCCATTCACCGCATACACATTGTCATTGAAAATGAGTAGGTATTTATTTAGTTACAAAGTTTTTTTACTGTAGGTATCTGTATCTATTTTTATTGTAGTGAAATAGTTTCGACTTTCTGCCAAATTCCTACGCATCGAAGTGTACCATTCCTCTTGCCATGCTGTGCAGTGCCAGAACATCTGTTTTGCCATGTGGTATCTTGAACAAGTCTTTGTGAAGACCAGGGCTGGAGTTTTCAAGCACGAATTATCTTTTTCTATATTTTTTAATATGAATACCGCATAAGAGTACCAACTGCTCCCGACTGGAGCCAGTGAGACTAGGGCATCCCCAATTGAGGCATGTTTTGAGGCTGAAAGCAGTGGGGGATGGAAGGTTGTGGAGAAGAGTAAGATCGGAAGATTCAAATCAAAGGCAATTCAGATCTTGTCACCAAAGACGGCTAAATCCATTTCAAGCACCGTTTCTGAATGGTGGTCTTATACCATGGCAATACTGAGAATATCTTTAACTCTGCAACGTGCCGCAAACGTACGATGTATTATTTTTAATTAATTAATTGGGAAATAACACAAATTAATCCAATAAAATTTATTTGCGCACGCCGGCAATTTAACCCGCGACCTTCGGATTGCTAGACGAGAACTTTACCTCCTATCTCCTTCAACCTTACAACATTCCCCAAATTGGGGCTGCCATTGTCATTCTTCTTCTTCTCGTGCCATGTCCGTTCAACGGACGTTGGCTATAATGTTGGCAATGCGGACTTTATTTACTGCTGCCCGGAACAGTTCTAAAGAAGACTGGCCAAACCACTGTCTCAGGTTTTTCATCCATGAGGTTCTCCTTCTTCCAGGGCCCCGTCTTCGGCAATCTTTCCCTGTATTACCAGGTGCAAGATTGCTGTCATTGTTATTAGGTAGTAATAATTCGACTACCACAACACAGGCATGTGCCTAGTATGGTGGTCGAAAATTCCCCAATTTATGTAACGAATATTTCAAAGAATAAAGAAACATAAAAAAAAAAAAAAAAATTCGGAATATGTTATGTGGCTGAAGAAACTAATACAAATCCGATCACTAAACATGACTAAAGTCAACATTATACAATATATTTTCTACTAGCTGACCCGGCCACGCATTGCTCTGGCTAATTAAATACAACGCCATCTACTGGATGGTTATCCAACCTTTATAACCACCACCATCTTTGAGTCCACCGCGAAGAAACAGACGGACAGATGCCGCGAAGGATTTAAATTTATAATACGTAGAGATGGTGCGAAAGATTATAATAATGTGCCTGAAATGCTTGAGGTAACTAACGTATTTAAGTTGATAAGAATTAATACTGTATCAGTCTAATATAATATGTAGAGATATAGAGAAGGTGTAGAGAAGAGTAGCTATCCGTAAAAGATAGATATATGCTATCGCGGACTTTTTTGTAGATCTATAAAAGAGGAATATCCCACCATGCAATGTTTTGTTATATCTCAAAGGGATTGGGCAGTGTTTTCGATGAAAGCTACCAGGAGGATTGACTTTTTCCGACGATTCTAACAATTATCGTTATTTTTCAACCAATTTACACATAACCTTCCCCACGAATCACTCTATCTGTAGTTTTTGTTCAGTAGTTTTTGAGTTTATCGCGAACAGACAGACAGACGACGCGGAGGACTTTAATTTATAAAATGTAGAGATTATGAACGGCGTTATTTCACCGAGGTATAACCGAATGAATTTACCAATCAATCCGCAGACCAGAGCTCTCACTGGTAACATTACACGGGCCTTACTCAATGCAGAAAGTTAATTACCTCGGAAATGAAAGTCAGATTACTTTTTTTAATAATAATTAGTTCAGTTTTCCTTAGTGATGAACGAACTAAAGACATACGGACGGGCCATCCATTGCTTTATATTCTGTAACAACCTACTGACAAGTTTCGCTACCGTTAAAGACATTGTGGATTATTTTTCTAAACCCATCAACGAGGTAAGCTTAAATTAAAATTGTAATATATATTATAAGAAAATATTCTATTCATTTTTCAAGAGCTTTCTTTGCCTTGCGTGCAGAATTGCAACTCTACAGGCGAAAAAATGAACTAATGACGCCATGTTTTTTTTTACTTTGCTGTCAAATTATTTTCAGTTGAGGTTGTTCAAACTTATGTTTGTTTTTTTGTAATATGAAGCGATTCAATTTGGGAAACCAGTAAAACGTGATGCAAGAAACACTTTTCTCAGTTTACATTATTAAAAGTGTGTTTCAAAAGTAAATAAGTTATTTTTCACACATCTGTGAAAACTAACTTTCCCGCCAATTTCCCATCGGAAATTGGCGGGAACACTTGAAAGAATTTATAATCTCCTCTCATAGACAGCGCTTATTTAATTATTTTAAGAAAATTTTGTAAGTTATGTTTTAAAAATATTAAGATGAATTATTTGTTTGGATGTTTTAAGTTATCTGGTGCGCAATTATTGATAAATCTTTTTGTCCGTATAGGTACAAACTTAATTCTTCCGAGAATGGTATACAAATACAATATTGGAGTGAATAACCGGTACCATATTTATTCTTTCTCCAAAGAATTGAGTTTTTATACCTACTCTTATATCGAAACTTGTGCAATATGAACCGTGTCAATTGTTCTAATAACTGCATTTAACTGCAATTTCAAACAATGCATTAAATTAACAATAGTTTATTCATGTGAATGCGGTCAGTACGTTGGGTTACTTACAAAAATTGGAAATTAAAAATTTAATCATTGATAAACAATATTAGCAACTTTCAAACGAAAAATTTGATACAGAAAAAGATACGTTCACATCCAAGAATTGAACCCAGGACTGCCGGAGCTCTGCTCTAATCATTGAACTAATTCGACCCTATCCCCTTTGGTCATATTTAACTATATCATACTTCGACTAAGAACTACCAACATTATCTTCATTTTCTCAACGCATAATTTTATTGGCTGCTAAGTTTTTTTTATGATCGCAAGCTTCTTCCCGAACTAAATTTGGCTAAATTTCGGTTTAGGGGCGAAATTCCTAGAAAATCAAACTAATTATTTTTATACTAATTTGGGGTCGGGGAATCCGAATCTGAAAGAATTAGGCGGCGGCAAGCAATATTAACTGAATTACACGACTTTAAAATTTTTTATACACATACAGGAAAATAGCCATTTTGGAAGCATTTTGTTTCCTAGAAAATCAAACTAGTCATTTTTATACTAACTATGGGCCGGGGAATCCGAATCTGAAAGAATTAGGCGGCGGCAAGCAATAATAACTGAATTAAACGAATTTAAAATTTTCTATACACACACACATGAAAATAGTCATTTTGACACACGAAGTGCGAAGACCATAGAAAAACAACATAGATATTTTTACCACACAAAATTAAGTGTTGCCATTAAGCAGTAATATCAATAACGTAAAATATTAAAATTTTAAATTCGTTTAATTCAGTTATTATTGCTCTCTCTACCCGGACTCACTCGACCCAATGCCTTGCACCGCAGTTGAAGGGATGAACACATTGATTCCCGGATTCCTACCCACCCCACTTACCTTTTTCTTTCCCAGAACTTCATATCCTTCCTTTCCCTAAAATGACTCTCCACACAGCATCTCCAATGATGACACCAATGTGGAGAGAATGTAAAAGAAAACTTGAGAAGTACTCAATTAAATTCTTCCAAGAAAAATTATAATTATTTAAATTTATGATAACGTGTTTATTGTCTATTTCTATAAATTTTAATCTAAATACGTACCTACTGTTTTTTTTTACTCTACGTCACTTCGGACATAATTTTAGTTTTATTTTTGTTAAAAACCCCTATTAAAATAAGGAAAATGGAACTTTAAATTAATATTGATGCTTCGTTGGAAATTTCGTACGCTGTGTTAATTATACAAAAAATTAGGGCTGCCAAAAATATTTTTTGCAAAATTTTACAGTTAGTAGGTTATTAGTAAATATGTTATACATCTTTCGAAACTAGTGTACCTATCGCAGTATACAATATTCGTTAGTTTTAGTTAACTAAATGTTAAAATTTTGAATTGCATTGGTCAAAAAATTGTGTGCATAGGTACATCGATCATCCAGTTGATTAGCCAGACATCTCCAAATACTAAGTTTTGAAATAATGAGGAAAGCAATATTCGATAACCATAATAAAATATTATTTACACGTATCTGTGTTTTACATATTAAATATGTTATAAAATAACACCAGAGGCATAACGGTCTGATACATTAGTAGGATGATATTTGAAATATCGTACTAGTGTCCCAGAAAACATCAACATTTTGTTTAATTGACTACAAGTTTGTCGGCATTATAATTTATTTGGTAGTAATTATGCATTTTAATATGCGAGTCTGAGGTGTGTAAATAACCCCAGACCCTCTGGGCTTAATACCCAAAGATATGATTATGAAAACTCTACTTGCGCGGACAAATATATCACAAAGAATGGCACAAAGAAAACTCCAGGGAAAATAACAGATCCACCAACCTTGTTTTGTAGTTCTTGTAGCTTGGAGGCCTCCGTAATTTCATCCAATTGTTAAGTTCAATCAGTGCAATCCTTTTATGACTTGAAACTTGCACAAGTATGTAGTTAGTTGTCAATTAATACACAACCAGTAAGTTTTTCATAATGACAAGAAAATTTTCATAAAACAGACGATGTCAGTTATTTATTTCTTTGAATTCTATTTTCAAACCATCAGGTGTCTCTGTTATATCCAAAGAGTATCTAACTGCCACTTTTGTGATATTAATATATATTTATTTAAATTTTCGAAGAAATAAAATAAACATATTGTAATGCCTAACCAGGTGGTGTTTACTGTTTATGGGTAATCTGAGTATTGCACTAGATAGAGGGTACACTTTTACATTTTAACTCAACAAAAATGTCGATTTTTGGAGATGTCTGACTAATCAACTGGAAGATCGATGTGATGTGTGAATATTTATGAAGGTTATTGGGTTATATTATTAGTTTACATCGCCTAGAAATTTTAGAACATCGCAGACTTTTAATTCAGTGTCTACATATCATGAGCTATGGAGTTTTAAAATATCGAATTTACTGTAAAAAAATAAAAAATGGTAACACTTGTTTGTGATTATTTTTTGGGCTAAATGTTTATGATTTCGATTATGTCTCGCTTCCTCCTTCTTTAGCCAAAGTTTCGAGTGGCGTTTCAGTGCTTATCATCAGGACAAACATATACTGATGAATACTGTAACGCTGTCCGAAAAGTTGGCTACAGAAGGAGGAAAAAAATCTCTAAGGGCTTATAACATCTTTGGGGATGCCGTGTGGGGAGTTTTTTCGGAAAGGAAGGTGAGGAAGTTCAGGGAAGGAAAGGTAAGAGGGGTGGGTAGGAATGTGGATTCAATGTGTTCAGGAGTAACGAACGTATGAATCCATCCCTCACACCACGGTGCAAGTCAAAAGGTCTCCCTCAACCAGTCTCTACAGATCCGTCCCGCCACTCAATAAGTGGGCAAAAGCATCCGCATCCTCAAACATCGACAAACCTCACCCATGAACTTATGTACCCCTACTAAGTCACCAAACGTAGCGAACCACCGGGGTGACCAATGACAGGGTGTTGGATATCCAATAAATGGTTCCCGGGGCGGCGGTACCTGTACCCTCCTCCCAAATTGTAATAAATTCGTAATTGTAATATATATAATTCGTTTCGTTTATTTACATCCCTAAAAGAACATAACAAAGTGAAAATAATATTAACAGTCGTAATATTAACTACAATCGTAATTACACTTTTTATTTTAAATTGGTACCTGCCTACTGCCTACCGAAATTCGAATTATTTATTAATTTAAATTACCACATCCCTGTTTGAAACATGAATCGAAGCAAATTGTTTCGTGAGAGGTAATCTTGAAACCAAAATCATTCCAGTATTAAACCACACAATAAAAAGGGAGATTATTTATCACAATTAAGTGGTCATTTCACCATCCTCCTCATAGATTATCCATATTCATGATAACGTATATTTTCGATTAACTAAACACGATTTATTTATTTAAAAAGTCTGAGTTTTCTATTCGGTATTTAAAACTATGATTATTGGCTATATATAGGATAAATTAACTGAGCTGTACCTGTTTCGAATATTTATTTGTTTATTTATCAATATTCGTTATCGTACGGATAAGCTATCAGGAGAAGGGTGAAAAAAACCCAAATATAACAACTATTTACCAACCTCTTACAAATCAATTAATTTTTTTAATGATTAAAGACAATATTAGCAACTCTCAGACAAAAATTTGAAACAGAAAATCAGAAAAAAATCGACTGAGAGTCATCAATATTGTGTTCAATGATCAAATTTTAAAATTTTAAGTTTTATTCATTAAGATATTCTAAAAGTTAAAAAAAAATTAATCCTGTACTTGACCCTCCTCACAGTATACCCAAAGATGACAATGGCCCTGAGGGAAATTATTTTTCTCTCGGACTCCTGTGTGGAGTTATTGTAAAAAAAATATACATTAATATGGAGGCATCTACTAATATCTACAGGAATTCCAAAAACTGAAAAAATCGAACTAATATCTATGAGAACTAAAGCGTTCACGAATATCTACAGCTCAAACTGTTGACTGATATCTACGAGAACCAAAGTGTTGACGAATATCTACAGCACTGGCAGAGGTTGGATTTGCAATTATGTATAGCAAATTGGAGTAACGTAATATTGCGTATGCAGTTTAAAAAATTTAATTTATGTAAGTATGCGTGTAAAAATCCCTAATATCGGACTATTGGACACATTTAGCTGATTAGTCCAACCTACGCTCTGTAGATATTAGTTCAACCTACGCTCTGTAAACATTAGTCAACACTGGGACCGTCATTGATATTCGTCCGACCTTAGCTCTGTAGATATTAGTCAACACTCTGAAGTTCGTAGATATTAGTTCAATATATGAGCTGTAGATATTCGTCCGACATACAGGCTGTAGATATTAGTATCTGGAGTCCATAAATATAGCAGCCAATAAAAATATGTGAAGAAAATATGTTAGTTGGTCAAAGTGGATAGAATAATAGTTAAATATGACCGAAAGGTTGAATAATCTAAGTGGTTAGAATCCAGCCTCTGCAAGGCTAAGATCCTGGGTTCATTTCCTAGATGCGATCTAACCTGTTTCTGTTTCAAATTTTCGTATGAGAGTGTCATATATTGTCTTCAATGATTTGAGGTTAAGTTGTTCCAAAAATAAATAATGAAAAATAAAAAAAATTTTACTTAGTGCCTTCATTTTCCTCGCCGATATTTAAACCGAACAATTCAAATGAATTTACCAGGTGCTTTGTAACAAGGTGAATTTTCAACACATAGTCATTTAAAATTGATATGTTAACGGACTTTATATTTTTCTACTTTTTGTCTTTATATTGTCATCTACGTTTTAACAATAATGGCAGTTTCAAGAATATTATGTTCGTAGTATCACTAGTATCTAGTATCGCAGTTGATGTAAAACCTTTGAAGTGGGTGGTCATTTTTGTTTAAATTCATCGACGCGTCGTGTTTAAATTTTAAATAAACTTGAAAACATAAAGTAACGTTTTCATTTCAATGACTTTCATGTAAGTTTTTAAATCTTTATTACAAGTAGTGTTACCTAAGTTAATAACAAATTAATTTAAAAATAAAAGGTAATAATAATTGAATACACAAAATTTTAAGCTAAATTATTTTCTTTGCCGAAGAAAATTATTTGAAATAATAGTGAAATTTAAAAACAAATAGAAATTGTATTGTTCTGTATTGTGCCTCTATGATTATATTAGAATTACTGGGACGAGATCCGGGTTCAAAACCTGATGAGTTATTTTTTACGTGGGTTTTGCCTTTTACCGCACACGCAGATTTTAACTAAATAAAATTTATTTTATTTTGTTGTTTAAATCGTTCCAACGTATATTATTATATATTATCATTTTTCACGTTATATCACACAAGATTTACAAGTGGCCAAAGCTGGGAGAACAATGACATCCCATTTGAAATATGTTCCGTCAACGACATCATAGACTGTTTTATTTCCCGGCTTGTAGAACTAACTTGCCAATGGTCATTCCAGTCGGGAGAGCTGTCTTGTTATTTAATAGAATCAATTTCAATATCATCATCGTTTTTCTTGCTGTTAGTTTAAATCTTTTTATCTTATCTAAAATATTTTATACGTATTCTCTTTTAAAAACGCTTACAAATTTTAATTTTGTAATGTTTTTAAAATATATAAATTTAGGGGTGGGAAAATAGAAGGTTGGGATGTCGCTGACTGTTCAGATCTAGTCATTAAACATAATATCATGACATATATCAAAGATTAGATTCTGAATTTGGACTACCATCCTTGTTCAAAACTCGGAATCAAAACGTCCGCATCGCTTGAAATGGCTATAGACATGTTTAGACACCAGAACAGAATTTCCTAGTGCTTCCTAACTTGCATCCTCCCCTTTTATTTTTCCCTCCATTTTCTCAATAAATAAATAAGTACTCAGAATCAGGCAAATCATTTTAAGCTTAGAAAAAGTTTTTGGAATATCCCCCCGAAGTCCCCTCTTACCCCGCAATAGCCCAAATATACTGGGTACACCACGACGTTTATCAATTTTAATTTTTTTTTATTTTCTTTTGTTTTGTTCTAAGAACTAAAAAAAAAACATTTTTATCATCTAGTGGTACCACCACATAAGTAAGAACCTCTTTAATGATCTATATGTGCAGAAGAATAGTTTTAAGTACGTAAAATTTTTAGGTACGCTCTTTAAAATGATTTGTCTGTAAGTATTATCCTTTTAGAATGAAGTCGATGTTATTCAAGTCGTACAGGTGTTACGATTATAAGATAAACATGTATTTCTACGTTCTTCGCATAAATAATGAATCACACCTTAAAAATGTTGTGTTTTATCCTTTAAATCATAGGTTCTCAACCTTATTTTGCCCTCCGCCCACTTTGAGAATATATTTTTTTTCTAGAACCCCCCATTTTTTTTACTTACAATCTGTCGCGAATCTGAAACAGCTATCGCCAATTGCCATGATTATATTATACAACACAACTTGTTATGGGGGGGAGCGCTCAACTGTCACAGAATCAACACATTAAGTTATTTGTTGCACCTTTTTATTTAACAAGTAAAAAACGCTTTTGCTACCTTCTTCCTTCTTGTATTCATGATATAACGTCAATTCTTAATAATAATAATACTCGTAAGATTATTAGTGCCTGATTAGCGTGTTTTTTGTTTGCTTTTTAGATCATATTTTTTTTACCTGCCCATACACTGAGCCATCTCAACGCCCCCTAATTTTCTCTGGGTCTTCTACTGCCCCCCCTGAAAGTCTCAAATGCCCATAAGGGGGTGATATCGCCCAAATTGAGAACCTATGCTTTAAATGAATAAAATATGTACCTTTGATCCATGGTTGGATTGAAAAATCAAGTTTTAAAACATTTACAAAAAATCATTAAATTTTATGATCGCGGCGTAAAAAAACAAATGCGAAAGAACTGGTGATTATTTTTACCGCTTTTTTGTTGGGTTTGCAACAAATCGTCACTTTGGTTGGACACGGTTCTAACTTCACTTTACGCTGTTCTGAAATATGAGTTATCAAAGTTGGCAAATCTGATTTTGAGTTTTTTTTTTAATTTCTTTTATGCGTTCAATAATATTATTATTTAATTTATGAAAACAGTTTATTATAAACAAGTTCTGCTACGCAATTAATATTACACGTGACAGCTGTATCGCCTTCTGAAAATTCTGATAAAGTTTGGTAATGCCTTCAGAAAGCGTAATAATAATTAAGTCGCAGAAATTGTTCATAAATAATTTGTTTTTATAAATTAAATAATAATATTATTAAATATTTAAATGAAATTAAAACAAAATGGATTCCTACAAATTAAACTTGATAGTAGTAAAAAAATCTGATTTTGAGGTTGAATATTGTGTAAAGTATTTTAGTTTAACATGTTTTATAAGAAAATATTTAAATATGACGTTTTCTTATATTACATTTCAGAACATACCTAAACTGCAGATAGAACCGGTAGACGACGAGTTCATCGAAAATCAATTCATCGAAAGCAAATTCATTGAAAACGAGTTCATCGAAAACCAATTCATCGAAAACCAATTCATCGATTCGCCAATCTCCTTGTCCAAAGTTTTATGATCAATTTTTTTTATGTATAAATTTATTGACAACTTTTATTGACCAATGCTTTTTTAACTTCGCGGTCCGCTCGGCATTTCTCTCAAATATCTACAAAATATTTTTTTTCGATGAATTGGCGATTCGCTAAATTGATCATTCTAAGAATTGATTTTCGATGAATTGGTTTTCGATGAACTCGTTTTCGATAAACTCGTTTTCGATGAATTTGCTTTCGATGAATTGATTTTCGATGAACTCGCCGTGAACCGAAAGAACCATATGCAACCAGCTGGGACATTGCATGAAGTTCTAATTATATTTTCCTAATGCCATTCCAAGCTAGGGCCACTTTCTAATCAAATATGTTCCTTTAAAATATGTTAAACTGAAATACTTTATATAAGATTGAACATTGAAATCAGAAATTGTTAAATAGATTATGAGAATTCGTCTTTGCTAACTTTGACACCCCAGAACATGGTAAGGCAAAGTTAGAACCCTAACAAATTAAATTAAAGAACTACGCTGGTCTCATAAAAACGATCAACTGTCAGATACAAACAAAATTGCAATTGCGAAAGGTTCACAGTGATGTTTGAACCTTGTAAAATAAATGACAGCTTTAAAAACTTAATGTTAGAACTTTGCCATACAAGTATCTACGGAAATACATCCCAGATGGCTCAGAAAATTATTTTGGTTGTAGAAATGAGCAAAAGAAATGGTTTTGAATTTATTTTAGTATTTATCTCTACAAATCAGGCAGATCGTGGTGCGCCTAGCCATATCGTGAAGTTGCCTGGCGGCAGATCATAAAGTGCCTAGCCACATCGTGAAGTGCCTGGCGGCAGATCGTGAAGTGCCTTAGGCGCATCATTTTCGGTGATTTTACGATTGGCCTGCGACATTTATACCATTCAAAGATCATTTTCGAAAAAAATGTCAGTTAGAACCTTGTCCAACGAAGGTGATGAAATGGCATTTTTTAAGGCGGGACATCATTAAATGATTACAATAAGGATATTATTACGATAATTTTATTTGAACTTTGATATTTTTAGAATTATGTATGTACTTTATTTACACTATTAGATAGATATACGCTATATATCTACCTATGTATTGCATAGTGACAAACTATCAAAATCCGTGTTGTAATGACATTTTCTTGAATAATACGAGTTTTTATAAACATCTCAAAGAAGCGTGTTAAAAATGCTAAATCCTCTGCGAAAATTTTAAAACAACCTTATTTTTTAACCTTCTGAGGTTTGCCTTGTAAAAGATGTTGACCTTGTGCAAGAAAATTGCGTGAAAGGTCTACATTTGTATTTCAGTTTTAAAGTTCGTTTGAGGGCCGGTATTTCGGTTACTTTGCTCGTCTGTAGAGATATTTAGGTTTGTCAAGTTTCCCTCTGGTAGGAACTAGGAACCCTGACAAGATAAGCTGACTGATACTATGCTAGTACTGAGTGTACTGAAATACCGTACATAAGTTTGATAGGTTTTAGGCCTTGTCAGAATCAAAGGATAATATGACAATGATTTTAATCGAATTTCGAAGAAAATTGATATATTATTAAAAATAATTAAGTAGGTACTTACATCAGTTTCCTGAAGTGTTTTCTTAAAATTAGCGTTAGGCAGTTCCATCGCGGGCCAGCAAGGAATTGACATAAACCGAGTGCAGTAAGAAAGCGTGATACTTCCACGCTTTCATGTATTTATGTTGGCTCAATTTTTGTCTCTGGGAACCATTTATTGGAAAAATAATTTTCCAGTCATAGGTCACCCCAAGTGGTTCGCTACGACTTGCCCAGGTTCGTGGAGCAAATTTTGTCTGGGTCTTGGCGGCAGATACATTTGCTCACGTAATTTCAACGGCCCCTAATTTTCTCTGGGTATTCTACTGCCCTCCCAGAAAGTCTCAAATGCCCACAAGGGGGTGATATCGCCCACCTTGAGAACCTATGCTTTAAATTAAATGAATAAAATATGTACTTACCTTTGATCCATGGTTGAATTGAAAAATCAAGTTTTAAAAACTGGCGGGCTAGATCGGGAGAGAATGAGGGAGACCTTTTGAACTCTCCAACGGGCTCTCGCGACCCTAGCCTCGCACCGCAGTGGAAGTGATGGAGATGAACACATTGACCCCCAGATCTTACCTTTTTCCTTCCCAGGAATTTCTCTCCTTTCTTTCCCTAAAAAAACCCTTCACACGGCATCTACCAAGATTAGTACTGTGAAGAAATAATGTAAAAAAAATGGCACCCGTTCACGGGTCGGTGCGGCACGGGAACGGTATTTCGTACTCCATTGCCTGCATTCTTACTGCACCCGGTCTATGTCGATTTCTTAACTACCTGTTAGGGAGCGAGGTTAGATACTAGAAAACACGATATTTAATCATTTTTATTTTTTTATACAATACACCATGGCCTTTATTTATCTAACGTGGCTTGCTGTGGCTAACGAAACACAACGCCATCTACTGGATGGTTACCCAACCTTTATAACCATCGCCATCTGTTAATTTGCATACAAATCAAATCCACATCGCCTGCTTGCCAGCTCGCTCGTCCACCACATACAGACATTTTTCTTTAATTATATATTTCAACCAATTTACACAAAACCTTGACAAATTATATACCTTAACCTTTCTCCTGAATCACTCTATCTATTAGTAAAAACCGCACGAAAATTCCTTCAGTAGTTTTGAGTTTATCGCGAACAGACAGAAAGACAGAAGCGGCGGACGACTTTAATTTATAATATGTAGAGATTATTTCGTCGAAGAAGAAGCACCTACATCTTTGTACGCACAGACCCGAAGGTTTATGAAAGCAAGACTACAAGCTACAAGGTTACTAGATTTCAGGTTTTGTATAAAACCGGTTGCACATATTTCGCTTTTCCCTAATTGACTTCACTTCAATTTTAATACATCGCATTTAAGAAATTAATATAACCTATTTACCTACCTTATCAAGACTTTATTTGGCACCGAAATTTTTGCTAAAAAATGTGCCGTATTGTTTACTTACAAGTGCCGCCGCTACCCGAATTTCTATCGATTTCTTGCATATCTCCATTAAACATTTGAAGTTTTTAAGCTCTTAAAAAAATATATTATTTTTATTTTTGAAGATAATATATGTACATTCCCCACGCCGAAACGCAAATTATATGAAATTCGCTCGATAGAAAAAAATCACTAAGTATGCTCCGAAAATTATCATAAACACGTTTGTTTCAGTTATTTTACAAGTTATATGTATGAAAATATTGACAGTGTTTCTTTAAGTGCTGTTTTAGACAGCCCGCAAGAATTTTTTTCTCTATATTAAACGAGTCGTGTTTTATTAAACATTTTCGCTTCAATTTCATCATTTTAAATATTAGCACGCTCTCTCCAACATTCGTAGTCTCCATCTTCTTCTTTTTGAGCGGGGATACGGCGCCTTAAGGCGAAATATTAAATGCTAAATCACTATTTTAGATTCATCTTTACTGCGAATCGGTTTATATTACAAATACAAGAAAATTCCTTTGGATAAATTGATGCTTTTACTGTCGTTTCCATTGGAAAGAATTAAAATAAAATCGTTTGTTTCTTTATTCGTACCTTATGCGTTCCTAAACCATTCATCCGATTGCGATGAAACTTTGGGGATTTGATGTGCGCACGCCTGCGAAATTTTTTACATATATTGGTGAGCTCTGGCGTTATGAAATTTGTTTACAAATTTTGCAATGGGTGGCGCGCAAATTGTTTGCAAAATGTGTGTATTTTATATAATTAAGCGGAAGGGAGTGAAGGAGGGGGGGGGTCACGGGACGGGAGAGGGGAGGGGGGAAGGATAGGGGATGAGGGAGGGAAAGGGGAAGCGGATCGGGGACGAATAGGAAAGAACATACAATGAGAAACAATTTCTTTATTTATGTGGAATTGCAACCATGAAGGGAACTCGCTAGTTACCTACTTTACAAAAAAAAATAGGCGTTAACTACTAACATTTTATTTTTTCGTTAAAAATGTATGAAAGCAAATTAGAAATAACTTTTTAAAAATACAGTTTCACGGCTAAAATTATGTGCGACAGTTTCCGTTGATTAAGTTTTTTCTTTCTTATGAAATTATTCACAAAATAAATAAAAACCACATTTGCACTTTGAAATAGTGATCTCTAGACTCTGTTTGGAAGAATTTTTCGCCTATTACCTTTATTCGTGCGATATAAGGTATACGGTATACGTACACATACATTTTTGGCTTGCAATTGAATTATTATTATAGGTACATTAGCAACTAGTATTTACGTCCACAAAGTCTAATGATATTGTTAATTGATTGTTGATTAAAGATTAGGAAATATACAGAACTTTAAGTAACAACATTCTTCTATTCAAAGTCAAGGTACAAGAATGTTGTAGTTTACAATATTTCGTAATCAAATAAATCGTCACCTCAGTTGCACAAGGTTCTAACCAACGTTTTTTTTTTTTCAAAAATGACATTTTAATGCAAAACCATTTCTATGGTTTTGCAATTCTAAACTAATATAATTTTCAGAGCCATTTGCATTTCCGTAGATACTTGTATGACGAATTTCTAAGTTCTGTCGTGGTTATGGTCGTGTTTGGTCACCAGATCTAAATAGCCAGATACTTCCCGATACGATCTCATATTACATAAAATAGAAAATAAACATATCTATCGTTACCACAAGATTAATAGATGATAATTTATTCGTTTCATGGTAATACCTACGTGTTTACGTGTACATAACAATAGCCAACAAACTGCGCACAGGGGAAATTTTATAATTATTAATATCATGACGACATTAATTAAATGTATTTATAATATGGAAAATAATAACAATAGAAAAAAAAATTGCATAATACAAATATGTAATTACCTATATTATTACAAATACCGAATAAATAGTATAAAACTCCGTAGATCACTCCAAGTGGTTCGCTAAGTTTGGTGACTTAGCAGGGTTCATGGGGTGAGGTTTGTTGGTGAATGCGTTTGCCCACCAACTGTGTGGTGGGCTGACCTCCAGATACCTACCCACCCCTCATTACGTTTTCCTTTACAGAACTTTCTCTCCTTCCTTTCCCTAAAAAGACCCTCCACACAGCATCCTCAAAGATAATACTCCCTGGGGGGAATTTTTTTCCTTGGGGCCTCCTGTGCGGAGCTAATTAAAAAAAAACAAGAGTCTTAAATGCTGGAGTCAAGTGTGTCTATGGTATCCACATTAAAGAGTATTTTGTGCTAAAGGTAGTGGGGAGGGGAAGGAGATAGGGGAGAGGAAGGTATGAAATATGTTAAGGCATTCATGTAAGAATAATTAAAGTAATATTTTAAAAATTTTAAGCAACCCCCGACACAAAAAACAGCTGATGAACTTGAAACGCCTGAACAGATTTTCATGAATTGTAGCTAAAAATCATCTCGGCCACGTCAACTTTCAAACAGAAAAAAACCGCATCACAATCGGTCCATTCGTTTAGGACCTACAATGCCACAGACAGACACACAGAAAGTCGAACTTATAGCACCGCTCCTTGCGTCGGAGGTTAAAAATAAAAGTTACGATAAATAAAATAAAAATTGACATCCAGTATTTTCGTCCTTCAACCGGACAAGTATCTACAGGAGTAACTCAAGAATAGGAGGCCCTGAGGAAAATAAATCCCCTTAGGGCCTATGTCATTTTGGGAATGCAGTGTGGGGTGTCAAAAAAGATTAGGAAGTTCCGGGAAGGAAAACTTAAAAAAAAAATGTTGCCAGAAAACAAATCACTTGGGATTTTCTAATAATTAAATATTAATTTTTCTTTTGTTTGTTACAGAGAATGACTTGGTGGGACTGGAGTTATCTATACGTCCTGGTGCCGGCTCTGATCGCCATATTCCTGCTAGCCCTGTTCAGCATTGTCACGGTTCTAGCAGCCCTACGTCTGTACGCTTACCTGACTTGTGGCAAGTGCAGGAGCCCCGCCAAGATGGAGGGAAAGACCGTCATCATCACTGGGGCCAACGGGGGCATCGGGAAGGAGACAGCCCTCAATCTGGCCAAGAGGGGGGCACGTGTTATCATGGCGTGCAGGAATTTGGATGCTGCCAATAAGGCCAGAGGTATAAAGTTTTATAATTATTTATTTTATTAAAGTGGAGACGGTGTAAGAATAATTCCGGCCTGGTCATACAGCTCTTATATTTGTGTATCTTTTCAAAAAAAAAATTCAATTAGTATGAATATAACGTCTTTTATTTATATTGGGTCCTTACATATGAAATTGGCGTTTTGTATGGGAGGAACATAAAGTCGATTTTTTTAATATAATATATTTATTTAATCAAAGTATGTACCATTGCTGTTGCTGTTGGTTTTAATCAAAGTATGTACCATTGGCTCCGGACCTTGCCAACAGATTGGCAAGGTCCGGAGAGTACGGTGGATGTCTTAGACATTCAAATTGAAGCTCCTCTAATTTAGTAGCCGTCTGTTGTGCAGTGTGTGGTCTAGCGTTCTAAGGCGCGTTTGTTGATTTGCTTCACTCAATTCGTGAGGTACCCACCTTTCAAGCTTTTTCACCTTCCCAATTTGCTTCAAGTGGATTAAAACAGTTTTATCACTAACACCGCAGCCTGCAGCTAACTCGGACGTGGTTTGCGATGGATCCGCTTCCACAATAGCCTACAATTCTTCATTATCAACTTTGGTCTCCGGCTGTCCACGGGGCTTTCCACGGAAATTTCCAGAACGAAAACTTTGGAACCAAAAACGCACTGTGTTTTCTTTTGCGGCACCGTCGCCATACACATCATTAATCCTTCGAGCCGTTTCTGCAGCACTGGTGCCACGGTGGAACTCGTACTCGTAAATAACGCGATATTTCAAGTTTTCCATTTTGTAAACTAAGTGACGCAAAGAAAAAAAAACAATTAAGGAAAAAACAAATGAATTATAATTTTCGAAACACATATACATGAGTAAATAGCTGTATAAATTTGAATTTGGAATTCCTAACCAAAGAGAAGATATTTGAGATCAAAGTTGCCAGTACGGCAAAACGCCAATTTCATATGTAAGGACCTAATTTTAGGTCATTGATTAAGTTTCGTAATTTTTCAAGTTTACTAACATCCGAAAAGTAAATTTCTTCTTTTAAAAGGCAAATATTATTTTTATAAATTTTGAAGTGAAACTTCTTTAGCCTTGTTGTGATTTGAAATTCGGATGAAACAGAAGTGCATCAGTAAAATTTATTATTTGACCGGTTCTAATATAATGCGGTAAATTCACGACTCTGCGCGAGCCTCTGATAGCGCAGCGGCGTAAAGCGCCTGATTCTCAGAGCCCAGAGAGACATCCAGCGAACGGAGGTTCGAATCGACTTTCTAGTTTCGCTTCTACCGTGTGTGAATTGTATACTATGATTTTTTTCAGCTCCTGAAATGCTGCAATATCCCATGGTTTTTTACGGGTCTTCCTAGTAGGTACATTATACACTTTTGCTCGTATGTCCATTTTATGTATTTTTTACATAAGAACAAAATTTAGGATGGGTAATGGAATTGGACCACGACATCTCCATTTTGGAGAATGTTGTGGGGCTGAAAAAAGTGTGGAGGGGAAGAAGATGGGGAGGAGAAACGTTGTGATCTGGTCACTACACATGACTAAAATCATTTCAAGTAATGTTTCATTTCTGTATGGTGATCTTTCACCAGGGCGATATTCGGGGTATATCTCTGGACTCTGGACATTTTTTTTATTTTTTATTTTTTATTGAAAATTTTTGATACAATACATATACATAATAGATACATGAAATAATGAAAAGTATATAAAAAAGCTTAATATAATAAATGTATGAACAAAAAAATCCCACAAAGGCAATGCCTGTGCGTGGGTATAATATTGATTTTTTACTTTTATTTTTATATCGTTTGTACGAATTCTATTGAGTATTACCTATAAATTTATAGTTTCAGATAACACCCTTGATCACAATATGTCCACTGTGCTATTTCCCATATTTCAGACAGTCCCTTTGGTGTAGTTCATCTTCATCTATGTTTTCGTTAGGTGTTTGGCATTCTACGTTTCCACAATGTAGCTCCCCAAATATCTTTATTCCCATCATGAAAGTATTAATTCAGTATCAAACTATCTTAATAATTCTTAATTTTGTTTTCAGATGAAATCATTGAAGCTTCCAAGAACAGCAACGTCGTTGTCATGAAGTTGGATCTCAGTTCGCTAAAATCAGTGCGCGAATTTGCCGAAGAAGTCATCAAGACGGAACAGAAGTTACATGTCCTCATCCACAATGCGGGATATGCCCAGACCTTCAAGAAGACCGTAACAGACGATGGTTTAGAAATGACCATGGCTACAAACCACTACGGACCATTCCTACTCACTCATTTGCTGATTGACCTTATGAAGAAGAGCGCTCCAGCGAGAATTGTGGTTGTGGCATCAGAACTGTATCGTCTGGCATTCCTGAATCTCGAAAACCCCAACCCAACAACTACATTCCCTGCGTATCTCTACTACGTTTCTAAATACGCTAATATCTGCTTTACGAAGGAGCTCGCCAGACGTCTCGAAGGAACAAACGTAACAGCTAATTGCTTACATCCCGGAATGGTAGATTCTGGAATCTGGAGAAATGTTCCCTTCCCATTGAACTTGCCTTTAAGCCTTATCATCAAGGGATTTTTTAAGACTCCAGTCCAAGGTTGCCAGACTTCCGTATATTGCGCAGTTTCAGAAGAAGTTGAAAATATCACTGGAAAATATTTCTTGGACTGTGCCGAAAGGGATGTGCACTCCGGAGCCAGCGATATGGCTAAGGCTAAGAAACTGTGGGAATTGTCCGAGGACTTGGCCAAGCTGCAGCCGACTGATCCTAAAATCTAAGCTGGATTTTGAGGTTAGGTTTAAAGACGTCATGAACTATTTTATTTAGCAGGTTACCAATAAGCTAAATAATCTTACGAAGGTCCAACTCACAGCAGAACTCTAATTCTACAAGTGTAGTTGTTGTCAGGCCAAAGTGAGAGTATATCGTTACTTATTCTGGTACTGTTTGTAAGTAGGAACATAGATTTTCTACTTCATGTTGTCATACCTAGGAGATTTTATTTCTTTTGTTGAATAGAAGTAAAGCTCCTTGCGTTATGCATATATTATTTTTTTAAGCATTATTTGATATAACTTTTTACTGTTTGCTATTGTTTTATTTTTAATTCAAGCTGTGCTGATCGATCATTATTTATTGTTGAAACTGATATAAAAGAACCTAATTGTAAGTAGGTTTACTAGGTGCTTAGGTTAGATATATGGAATTATTGATTTAAAAAAAAAAAACAATAAATAAAAAATACCTTCAAAATTTGCATTTTATTATTTAATTTTTATTAGGATAACTCTTGATGTACTTAATGACTTTTAAATGTTAAACCCATCAATATAATATATCATTTAAGATGATAATATTAATAAATCTGAACGACATCACAAGCAATTACAAAACATAGAAAAATGAAAAAGTTACAGTCGCAATTGGAGTTCGATCCCGGGATCTCTTCAGCCAACTCGGCCATTGGGACCTCTTATTTTTAAGTGATTTCATATTTCAACTTCAGAATTAACAATATTAGCTTCAACTAATTTTTCCCCTATTTTTGGCTGCTACCTTTTTAAATGATCATAAAGTTCTAAAGAATTGGTTTGTAACCTAGATAGTGTCTCAGATAAACAACCGATTTTATTTTTATGGAACACCTATTAACCTTTTCCTGCAACTGACATCTCTTTATGAGGATTATGCGGCAAAAAGCACCGTCATCGCTGGCGTTAAGGTAAACTACTTTTAAGAGTTGGCATCTTCACCAGTGGTGTAGCTAGTATGGGTGGCACCCGGGGCGGATGTCATCCCCCGGGGGCGTAGTGTCACCCCTCGGGGCGTAGTGTCAGCCCCCCCCCCCCCCCCCCCCTCCATTAAGGATAACTTGAGAAATTCAAATAGCTAATTTCGAGTTCATAGAATTGGTCCATTCTGGGGGGGGGGGGGCTAACATAAGCACAGTATTTAGATTGAAAACTGTCAAAATGTGTCGAATACGGCCGACTTAGCACACTCAGGGAACGTACCCGTACTATGTGACCCAATTTTTGCAATTTTTAACCCCCCCCCCCCCCCCCCCCGGTGACTACGTGTAGTATATTCCAAGACCCCCTCCCTCCCCCTACAGTTTTCACGTAGAAAATCATAAATATGGTTTTGATACATTTCTTGCTAACAAAAAGTTTTTAAAAAATTGATTGGCTTATATTTGTCTTTATTAATACGGCGCTTGCTGCATGACGGCAAGAGTGCATGCATACCTATAATTACAAGTGGAAAAAATATTAAAAAGTTAATGGAAAAAATATATTGTGATCAAGCGTGGTATTTTGAAAATCCCCCCCCCCCCTAAACAGGTCACGTAATATGGGTACGTTCCCTTAAGCTGTCACAGAAAATACTTTCCCTCTCCTCTAAAAATCTCCCTTCAGGTGAGTGGTTTGTATATCTATGTCCTTCAGTACAGCGCCGGCTCCCATCTAAGCACGTTATATAGATTAAAAGATTGGTTAAGGTAAAGTATTTATTATTTTTCCAAATTACAACATTAAAAAATAAATTACTAACAAATCTGCAAACATACAAATCATGAAATTAAACCCATCAACATTGACACAAATCATGAGTCGATGAAAGTTATCAAGTCATCCATTGGATCACAACTGTTATGGGAACCGCTAATTTTAAAATTTTCTTTATTCAGTTCTTCGTCAACAATGGACGTGTACTCATTGATGGCTAAAATTGATACAAGAGTCTCCGGTTTGGTGTCCATCAGAGATATTTCATTTTTCTTCGACCTGAGAGATTTCCTCGACATGTTCTTGACTAAATCTTCGATGTGGGCGTCTCTCGTCCTAATCAAGTTCTCAAGATGGCTAGCCTGCGAAAGAACATAAAGCTTACATTTGTACATACATACAAATAATTAATGTCATATCATGCAATTAATTAAGTACTTTTTATTTAAAATTTAATTTATTGTACTACAGATTAATCATCCATTTACTGCATTACAAGATTTCTTATTTTAACATCCTTAACATTTGGGAAGACAGATATATGAAAAAGTTTTAAGGTTATTTAAAAAATTATTAAACAATATAAAATCTAACTAGCTAACTAACCATCACGTCGTTTCTCCACAGGGGTAGGCAGAGAGGATGGATTGCCAAACAACTCGGTCTTGGCACACACTCCTGGCCTCTTTCTCATTCATACATCGTCTCATACATGCTCTTCTATTTCTGACTCTTGACATGGCCCGACTCAAGAATCTGATTCACTTGGTCATGCCGTGTCTTTCTCGGGCGTCCCCGACTTCTTCTACCATTCACATTTGCGTCATATATTCTCCTTACACTCCTTTTCTCATTCCTTCGCTCTACATGCCCAAACCATCAGAACGTTCCTTTCTTGATCTTACTCATTACGCTTACATCAGCCTTGTCTCCACATTTCTCACACAATCATACACGGTTTTACCACACATACGCCTCAGGGATATCATTTCTACAGCGTTCAGTCTACTTTCATCCTTCCTCTGCCAGTTCCATGACTCACTGCCATACATCAGGGTAGGTACCAGTACTCCGTTATGGACGGCTAGTTTCGCGTCTATGGACAGTTTTTTTGTTGGTGCCAACGGCGTTCAGTCCTCCATTAGTAGAGTTACTTGCATTCACCCTTCTTTCAATATCTCTATCAGCCTTCCCATCTATCGTAAACATACTTCCCAAATAAACAAACTCGTCCACCTGCTCCAAGTATTCATCATTCACAACTATATTGCATACTGTTTTCGTTCTCTCTCTTTCAAATACCATGACTTTAGACTTACTTACAATCATCTTTAACTCATTCTTCATACATACTTCGTTCATCCTTGACACGAGAGACAGTAGATCATCCATACTGTTAGATATCAGCATACAACAGGCAACAATATACTCTCAGATTACTCAATTTTGCGCCCAGTCCCATTTTTATAAATTTCATTCAATAGCACCATTCCTCTTGACGTGCTATGCTGTTCTAGAACATCTATTCTGACGGATGGTTAACTAGTTGTGGTGATGACTTCGTCTGAAGTTTTCAGGTACATATTATATACCATTCAAAGAAGAATGGGGCACTTCAGGCGGGCGAAAACAAGGAACCCGTTTGAGAAAACGGAATTTATTTTAAATCAATATATCTTTGAAAATAATAAGTATGTACATAGTTTCGAATGATTTTTTTTATAAAGCACTCACCACATCCCAACTATAAAAAAAAGTATTGCCCAAAACTTTGAAATAGGACTCCATAAACAGAAGTTAAAGTCAGTGTTGGGCCATTTAGTGACGTTTTATAAATATATAAAAATCTCGCATCACGACGTTTGTTTTAGATAAACTCTGAAACTACTTAACCAATTTTGATGAATTTTGACTTACTGTGTGTAATTTGCTCCAACTTAAAAGATAGGATAGTTTTTATCTCAATTATTGACCTCAATATTTATTATTGCGAATTAAATGTTAATTAAATGTTTGTTAAAGGACAATGCTTTGTAATTATTTATAAGTTCCACAAGTTTCTTACAGATGGCGATGTGAGTTAATTTATTGACACAACACTTGGTTATCTAGGTTAGGTAGTATTGGTTATCATCAGTAGATGGCGTTGTGTTTTTGTTAGCCACAGCAAAGCGTGGCCGTGTCAGTTAGTAATTTATATATTTTATACAGGGTGTCCGGGGGTAAAGTGCATTAACTTGGGGAGGTGATTCCACGTGATGGTAGGAATAAAAAAGATTAACAACTTTTTCCGAAATTCCAATATTTTTTTTCCCATACAAAAAGACGTACCTACCTACTAAAAATCCTTAGTGTGAGGTAGGATCTTACTTGCCGAGAGCCTGCCGGGCACGATTATGGCAACAGTGCATGTTGTAATTGGCCCGAATATAATTTCCGTAATAACGGAAAATAATAATGCTGCCGGTCTAATTTTATCTTCACGTATCACTAGATATAGTACAATGTGTTACTTACAGTCCATTGATATTACTCCGCCATTCCAATTCATAGTTTGATTAATGTTGTAAAGCCATCAACCGGACATTACACATTTTAGGCAATCTTGTGATACTAACATAATATGGAAAGGTAGTTGGGAAGGGGCAAATATGGAGAAGATAGATATTGGAAGTGCCAGGTTATTCAGATCTGGACACCAAACACGACTAAAGCCATTTCAAGCAATGTTTTAATTCTGAATGGTGGTCTTTCACCAGAGCGATACAGAGAGTATATACTACTCTGGAACTGGTATTTTAGGATCTTGCATTATTATTGTAGTGCAAAGGTTAATCACGTAGTTTCAGCATTCTTCAATAGATGTCGTTAGTATCTAATTAGTAATATGAAGTTTTGCTATAACCCAACAGATGGCAATTAAGTATGATATCAGAAGGGTACCATAGATGGTACTTACATACACGAACGACGATAGATCGTGTTCATCTTATGTACAGTTTCGATGGACGAGTGCTTTCAGTCCGCCAGCTGGGAGTGGCAGAACTACTTAGAGCATAGTCAAGTAAGGACGTTGAGTCCAGTGTAGTAATCATTGTAATATTTACGATAACTTAATAAATCAACTAGTAATCACACAAACCTCAAACTTCTTTGGAACACTCAAACACATCTAAAAAACTAATCATTGGAAACTAACATATATGTACCTACAACTATTATATGTTATCGGGGTAAATTTGTTGATAGGCGAAGTTCTCCATTGAAATAATAAATAATTAATAGAGACAACTCACCTTTTGCTTGAGAATCTCTACTGCTTCATTTTTCTCTGATAACTCATTTTTAAGAGATTCGTAGACCTCATAAGCAATGACTTTCTTCTTGAAGACCTCTACATTGTCCCCTCCACACCTTCGTCTCACATTAATTATCATCACATCGCCTGCTTGTCATAAAAATGAATGCAAAAACAAAATATTACTAAACAGTAACAATCTATGTACATAAAAAATTAGGTTCCGTACATTTTAGCAGAAGAATGTTCCTATGTGTAATGGTAAGCTCTGGAATTATGAAATTTGTTTTTAAAAAATTACTACAAGTGGTGCGCGAGTGGTTTGAAAATGTGTGTAATTCATATATTTTAGCGGCGGGGAGGGAAGGCAGGAGGGGGAGGGTAATGAAGGAGGTGGGGTTCGCAGGAAGGGTGACGATGGAGGGGGAAGACGAGGAAGGTGGATGGGGAATATGGGAGAGAAACGGGACGGGGGAGGGGAATGGGGACGAATGGGAAAGGGCATGCAGGAAGAAACAATTTATTTCTTAGAATGGCATTGTAACGCTGGCGGGGTACCAGCTAGTAATATTATAATTTCAGTGTTCAATATGTTGTGGATTCTATGTAGGTAGGTAGCTATTCGGCCAACTGGCCATGACTAATGTAAAAATTTCACATTAGAAAGTAACAAATGACAGTTAAAAAGAAAAAATAACAACGACCACGCCTAGAGACCTGCGTCTGGGATCCATGCCCTCATATTCAATATAATAATAATAAATATACATCTTTATCACAATAAAGACTCCGTGAATTTCTTTCGTTTGTGAGTTTCTTTCGTTCTCTCTCTACCAACACCCACAGCGTTAAGAGGAATGGCTGCCCGGCCTTTTTCATACAAAACTTAATTTTGGTTTTGAGGCCAAAATACCCAACCAAAGTGAATAATTATTTTTTTTTTATTGATAAACTAACGTTCAAGACGAGATTTTTATGCATAGCACAAAGGGTAACAATTATTTCCCGTTGGCGGCAAGTATCTTTTCTCGGAAAATTTTTTCAATGTAGACGAGTGTTTCAGGCTGATAATTATTGCTTATAATAATTGTTTATTATTTTTTTATCAAAAGTTGTACTAAATATCTAGCATGGATAGGTGCTATTTTATTTATTTTGATTTTAAATGGTGATGCACAGGTAATTTATTCTTTAAAAGCTCATGTGCCGCTTGCAATAAAGGCAGCACACTGCCCAAGCATTTTTTTGTGAAATATTATAATTATTTTAATGATAAATCAGTGTAATCTGATATCGAAATGCACCATAATCATCGGTCCCATACGGGACCATTGGGCATTGAACGACGCAAATCTGCAGTCCGGTACAAGCCCAAAGAATTGTAAAATAGGCGCCATCTTGAGTTTGCTCTCACATCATCTACAGTCAGTGGACAATTACTGGCAACACGTATCCAAAGAATATTATTTTAAAGGTAGATACAGGGTGATATTTCACAAAAATGGCACTACTACATACTAAGAACCTTACCAATAAACTGGTTTTAAATCTCACACGACTGATGTACATGGTAAATTGTTATTTATCAGTTGTGTAAAATTTAAAACACTTTATTAGTAATTGGTTATGTAGGTACTTGACTTTAATCAGTGATTTCTGAGTATAAAATGTATATGACATTTTGGTCTCTAATGGCATTTTCCTTCAATAAAATCATTAAAAAAACAGTAAGTATTAAAGTTAGGGTCGGGGTGGGGGTTGGGCGGTTACTCAGCAGAGTGACCAGTGACGACACATGAAAGAATTTTTTTTTTTAAATGTCACAGGACACCAAAATTCCATTTACATTTAAAGCATATCAGGTACCTACGTCTACACCCTATTTATAAATTATCCAAGTATTATTACTTACTGTCATCATCAATAGCTCCTACATCGTACCAACTTCCATCACTTGATAATTTGTCATCTCCTTCCAACTCCAGTCTTTTCTTCTCCTCATCTTTCTTGATTTTCTCTCGCAAATCTATCAGTAACTTCTCAATTATCCCGGGAGTGCAATTACAAATGTCTACCATACTTTTCTCATCCAGATGTATTCTGAGCTTCTTTAAAACTTTTCTGTTCAGAGTGTGCCAATTCTCCATTTTTGTAGCAAAGGAGAATCTTGTACTGTAATTATGCATCTCTACCAATTTTGGGTAGAATTGATTTATAATTTCAGCTAGGAGCTCTGGGAAAATTGGAAAAAATATTTACATTGATTTTGACTTTCCTTGGAAAGTGATGTGATTTGGGATTTTCACAGCCAAAAGTACCTACTGATTAATTTTTCAGATATTTGGCCGTTTGCGCTTCCTCCTTCTTTAGTCAACATTTCAGACAGAATCATCATCACATCTGCCCTGATGATGGACATTTTAACGCTGTCCGAAACGTTGGCAAAAGAAGGTGGAAGCCAACACAGCATAATAACCCAAAAATGAAACACAACAATCCCTTGGAATATGTTCAAGTACTTATTCCTGTGAAACATATTATGACAGATAGAACAACTAACTTTATTCAGAATAATTATATTGTGTAAGTTTTATTCCATTTGATTATTCATAGTTAATACATTGAATTTTTTTTTAAATTTTGAATCCATGGTTTTAGATGATTTAAAAATTTTATTGCAAATTCTATTGTAGTACAAAATTCAGAATAAGAAAAATAAACTTTGGCTCAGTTGTTTCGCAGAAATTAAATGCAACATTGGGCCACTCAGTGCCATTCTTTTTTTTACATTTTAAAGGTTCAAATTGTAATAAGGGGGTATACATCAATTACGTGAGCAGTTTTTCTTCCAATCTAAACCCCTCCCCCCCTCTTGGTGAGATAAATTTGGGCCACTTCAGATATTCTTTTCAAGTAATGTGAGATTTTGCTGGACCCCCCCCCCCCTTTTGAGCTCAAGTAATTAATGTACGCCCCCTAAGCTGACAAGCTTAACAGCAAAATAGTTGTCCTCTTCTGCTGATCACGATTTCTTCAAATGCTGAAACAGACTTAGAATTGGTATTTAACGGGTACCTTTAAACTGTAAAAAAAAAATGGCGCTAATTGGCTATTTGACGACTTTGTTACACGTGAATTTCTGCAAAACGACTGGGCCTAAATACCTATTCCACATTTTAACAGTATGTCTAGTTTGTGAAAATACTCTATTGAGGTATATTATGAAACTAAAGGGATTGAGGAGGGGAATTAGATAGGGAGGATGAAGGTTGGGAAATACCTGGCTATTCAAATCTAGACACTAATCACAGTTAAAGCCTCTTTTAGCAACCTTGCTAATCAGAATGTTGGTATTTATCCGGAGCTATACAGAACATCCAATGATTCAACATCAACATCAGTCTTTGACCAAATTTCAGCCATCTGAGAAAGCTGAGTAATTTTTCTGACTTCTGACACCAGAGTACCTATAATCAATGCTGGAAACGAAAAATGGCTAAAACGCCCTAGAGCTATGACATTAAAGATGAACTTACACAATAAGCTACATGTGCTTGTGTTCATCAAATCAAATTTCTTAGGGTTACCTAGAACACATGGGAATCTCCAAAAAACTTGATTTAATTAACCCCTAGGGTACGACGCACTACACTACCTTTGTAATGTAAATGTACTAAGAATAAATAAATAAATAAAATAAATAGCAATGCAGTGAAATCATGACTACATCTACAAATGAACTGCAATGTGTGGGTGTAGAGCTAGGTTTTAGAAGTTTTTAATGCATTTTGTCTGTCCATGAAAATTCGAAAGCAAAAAAGTTGATATTGTAGAAGCCTGTTAATTATTTGAAAAATAATTTTCAATATTATATTTGGTTTTCAGACATTTACAAAATACTACTCATCTTCTAGGGGTTAATGAACACAAGCACAAATAAACAATATAGCTTATTGTGTAGGTTCATCTTTAATGTCATAGCTGTTTGGCGCTTTACCCATTTTTCCTTTCCAGCGTCAATATAAATACAAAAACATTTATAAAAAGTTAAGTCCATACTTCCATCTGAAAAATCTCTGTGAATCCTTTTCTTTGGCCGGGAGAGGTTTAATTGATCCAACCATTCTAAAACTCCTTCAATTTCCTGGCATTTGGAAACAATCGAGCCATCACTCTCATTATTTTCAGACATGATGCAATATTATTAATATTGTATTACTAACTTGTAAATAGTTATAAAAATGTTAATGGTTTGTGATGCCAAACTTCAAATTGATTTGTTTTGTTTGCAATATTAAAATGTTCTTTTTTTAAATAATATCAGTATAATTGTAAGAACGTAAGTAGGCAGGTACCTGTGAAAACATATTCAGGTCAGTTTGTTTCACAGAATTCGAATTTCATAGTAGATATTCAAGTTCTTTGAAAGTCCAATTCAAGTTCTATTTTTATGGAAGTACTGTAAAACAACTGGATTTCAATAAAACTAAAATTTTAACTAAGATATTTGATGAATTGTTCAAATTCTGTGAAACAACCTGACCTAGACCTAGACGAGAACAGATAGGTGAGGGATACGAACGAACCAACTATAGCAGGACGCAGAGGGGGAAAGATGACTTTGATGATATGTGATTCATCAATAAATCAATCTGACAGTATATATATCGCGATTGTAATTTGTACTTTCTTTTGTATCTATAAATAAATAAATAAATAAATAAAAAAAAATAGGCATATAATATCACCATTTAGTTCTTAAAAGTAAAATCTGTTTTGAATGAATAGACCTTTTTACATGGGAGTGCGAATTGCTCGCCACGTTATGAACAAATTTGCGAAGTCCAAATATGACAAAGTACAGTTCGCCTGTTTTCAGAGTTGAAATATTTTGTTGCCGTAAGACACTTTTACAAATGTTTCATAATTTACTTACCCCAGTAAACAGCGACGACCACACGCCACGTATCTCGATGTGATAGTATATGTTACTAAAACGGATCACTATATGATCTGAATAAGCTTAAAATAAAGTAAAATAATGCTTACGTATGGAATGTAATATGACAATTGGGTTTATTCTCTTTTTCACTTCTATTTTTACACGTTTTCAAAGCACAAGCCACCATTTTTTTTGTGTTATTTCATAAAATGTACCGACGAGAGCCTGACGCCGGTTTGCACAAGAATGATGACGTACGCGCCCAGCTGGCTCCATATGGAACCGGTATGGGGAGGGGGAAATAATACGCTTTTATCACTTAGGACAGGTCTAGTAATATTCATTTGTTTATGGCCTTACCCCATATAATTTTAATTCTATCATTTGAGGGCCTTCCTAACAAACAAGTTTTATAGTGGCAGTCAGTGACTTTTCAGTTGGCTAGAGCAAAAAACGAAAAAGTACGACACTACTGATTTGTAGCAAAATAATTTTTTTTTTTTTTTTAATTCATTTTGTTGCAGTTTGTTGGAGGTACAAAAATCTTCATACAAAAAAAAGGAATCTTGAAAAAAAACTTTTTATTCAGCTACATCATTCACTAAAAAGTCACAGACCGCCACTGGCGTTTAAATATATTTATTAGGCCCTTATTGTGTGATTTTAACCCGGCTTCGATGACGCTGGGTCACAATGACCCGAGGCGATTTAAAACGGCCATATTTTTTTTCCCGTCAACCGTTCGACTTGAACACTTGAGTAGCTGGAGATACAACTCCCTTCTACTCACACCGCCGGCGTGCTCAGTGCGACTCCACTTGCGGAAGGAGATACACCTGCGTCAAGTTAAAACGGGTAAATATGACCTATAGTTGAAATGAAATTCTATAGTTATGTTTTCATAGTTAATTTTGCATGTGTTTCTTACTAAGATAATAAAAAGTTGATTTATAAAATATACTGGTATTATTTATATTTATTTTATGAGCAAAGAACCCATAAATAATAAATAATTTTCAAAATCAAGACAACCCTTTCAGTTTTGGTACAGCCCATCGATAAAATTCGGGTCACGGTTACCCGGCGTCATTGATCGCATAATTATTTTCACGTCTTGACGCTGGGTTAAGGCTGAAGAGTGAGGAGGGGAAGAAGCTATTGAAGAAGATCAGGAAGTACCTGGCTATTCAGAGATGGTAACTAAACACACCTTCTGCCATTTCGAGCAAAGGTTTCGATTCTGAACTTCTGGGCCCAGTTTTGTTTTCCTTGTTCATCAACGACATAACTACTATCTTTGATGGAGTTACTCTTATTTGCGAATGATCTTAAAATTTACAAAACAATTACTAATTGCAATGACTGTTGCATATTACAATCAAATCTCGTTCTCTCACCAGGTCACTGACAGTATCTACAGGGTGCGGCAGCATAACTTCATTTTTTTAAATGCGCGCCATTCAGTCGGTTGATGTCCTAGCAGAGCTCTAGTGATCTCGTTCGAGAGGCGGAACTTTAAAGTTTTGTCCTGACACAGTTAGTCGCCATCGTGCATTGGAACAGTGAGGAGTGTACATTTGCCGATGAGGCCTACTTTTTGAACAGATGTTCTGTTTAAATCGCTTTAATTTAGCCTCTGTCCCGGACCGGAAATCAATTGTTATATGGGTAACTACATTCAGACAAACTGCAAGTGCGACAAGAAAAAGAACTGGAGTCCCTTGTCCCATTAGATGCATTGATGGCTGTTTTTGCTTCCCAGAGCACCTCATCTCAATTAGGGGCGATTTGGAGTGGCCGGCCCACTCTCCCGATGTGTCCCCTTGTGATTTTTTTCAATGGGTTTTTTTGAAATTCCATGTTTATGTAAACCGTCCAAGGACCCTACAAGATTTGAAGACTAACATCTAGGAAAAATTGCCAGGATAACGCCTAATAAGCTGGCAAGAGTCACGACAAACGCTAGAAATCGGTTTATTCAGTGTATGGAGAATGGGGGACGTCACCTACCCGATTTGATCTTCAAAACTAAGTAAAACAAAACTTTAGATACGTGCCTACATTATAAAAAAAATTAAAAATTTCTGATTTGTACAATGGGTTTTATTAAGTTTTGAAAAGGAGAAATTATGCTGCCGCACCCTGTATAGGTGTATTGCCACGCTAATGGGCATATTATACACTTCAATTCTGCCTCGCAATTTGGTTGAAGCAACCACGCAGCACTGTGCGCGCGTATGGAAGTGTCAAACTGTGACTGTTTATTTTGTAGTGAGTTGTCAACATAGAAAATGGTTTTTAAATGGAGGGAAGAGCATACGCCTCTATTCTTAGAGCACTTTAAGAACTATCCAAGCCTGTGGAAGATTAAATCAGAGGGATATAAGAACAGAGATGTGATTGAATGGTCCACTTCTGTAAAGTACGTGTAAACAGCACATCCTTTCAATTATACGCCGTTCAACCAAATCGCATCAATGTGGTTGAAGTGTATAATATCGCCTAAGAGAGAAATTAATATAACACAGATCAATTTATTGATATTTTTAATATGATTTTGGAATAATATGTTACAGAAAATATCTTAAGAGAAAATAGAATAATATAAGTTGTTGACTTAATAATTTCCTTATCAAATCTAGATGAGATAATAAAAATAATGGAAGACATTACTAATCATAAGTTATATCAAGAGAACTTATGGGGTTGGATATTGTTAGCAAAGTAGTTACATAAAACAGATTGCGATAGATTACGGACGTTGATTGTCATCGTCCATAATATATAGAAATACAAAAAGACGGTTCCATGACAGTTGATCCCCGACAATTGCCCCCCCGCATACTTATATACAATATGCAGTCGGTTTAGGGAAAATCTGGTATATCTACTTACAAAAAATATAACTAAGTGTCCCCTTATTGGTGTGCAGAGGATGTACCGCCAAATATCAAAAGTTTAAAACATATTTTCGTTCAAATGTATCGAGGATAAAACTACTTGTCTAAGTATATCGATCGTTCAGTTGATTAGTCAGACATCTCTGAAAAATCAAAATTTGAGTTGAATATGAAGTTACAGTACTGTGCGAATTAACGTGAACACAAGTGTAGAATTAGAAAAAATAATATATATTCTTTATTGAAGAAAAAAATAGAGAAACAATTACAATTATTTTTTTTTTAATACAAAGTGTGTCCTACCTTAATTTTTATAACTTCTTGTACACGGTTTGGCATAGAATCAACATTTTTTTTTACAATTTTCTGATATTTGCGTGTCTCTAAATTACTGCCTCAATCAGCTTTGTTTTTGTTGTGCTTGTCTTGCTTTAACTATAGCCCACCGATTTTCAATCGGATTAGGATCCGGAAAGTTACCTGGCTATTCAACGTATGTAATTTTTTTGTCTTTGAAATATTAACAATCTTTGTGCGTTTTTAAAGAGAAATAATATCCATCTTTAAAAATAAGAAACAAAAAGCTTTAGTTAAGTTTACCTCTGCTAAAAAATTACAAAATTTAACGCATCTGTAGCTTGGCGTCTCACTGAATGATAGAACACGAACACAAAATGGCCGCTATTACAATATGCTACATACAACTGCAAGAACAAGTGTAATTGTGCTATTTATCACGTGTTCACATTAATTCGCAGAGTACTGTATAATGTAAAAGTGTATCCTGTCTCTGGAACAATCATAAACACCACCAAATCAATTATAATGCAGAAAAACTTGTAGCGAATTAAACAAAAATTAAGGTTTTCTGGGTTACACAGTAGGAAATTTCAAAATGTCATATTAATGAACCATTATGCCTCCCGGTGTTATTTTATAGCGTATTTATTGTATAAAACACAGACACGTGTAAATAATATTTGCTTTATGGCGAGCATTAGAATATTGCTTTTCTCATTATCTCAAAACTGTCTTTGGAGATGTTTGACTAATCAACTGAACAATTGATATAAACCAGCATATAAGTATAAAAAGTCGACACTGTAAATAAATTAGTTTGATATTCATACTCGTACAAACCCATTATTAGAAATATTTTAGAAGCCAATTTTAGATTTGGTATTGATAAATAATGCATAAAAATTTATAATTTTATAATAATTATAATTTCGGGGGGCTAACTGTCAGGGGTTCAACTGTAGGTCATTCAAAAAGACAACTGAAGAGACAAAGCAATAGAATTGTATTGCGTCTCTGTTCCAAAAGTGAGTACAATTTTAACTTACTTCGGAAGTGGTTAAACATTGCCAAATATACAAAATTCTTTCTTGCAAAAATAATCAATTTCATTGACCTCTCTAGGGCCTAGGAGTCGAAAGGAAAAGTGGAAATTGATGAGATCAGTTTTCTTTCTAATGGGAATAGATCAAAATTCTATCGATTTTTGTCAGTGAAAAGACAATAGACAAATGAAAATTATTAGTTTGATATCAATTACAATAAATAAAAGCGAAATATTTATACATAATTACAAGTTTTTTAAAATAAATAATTTAACATCAGTACAATAGTTATTATTTTTAAAAATGGCCTAGTTTTTATTTTATTTTTATCATTACCATTCAGTCTATAAGTATAAGGCTTTTTTAAAATCAGGAAAAAAATTACCACTAAGCAAAGTATAAACATATATGTAGACAAGTCATTGTTTCACAAAATTAATGCAAAATATGGCAAGTGACTAACACACTTACATTTGCAGTAAATTCTTAATTAAAATGTCAAAAATAGGCATTCAAAGGTAATGTGTGTGAGCGTGTGTGAACAAAACAGATATAGGACTGAGCAGCGTTTACGCACTTAAAAGTAGGGTGTCCTTCTTATACTTATGTGTTGCTATATTCGCTATCTCTAATGGTACTTAACCCCTCAGGCCACGGGCAAATTCTGTCAGAATTTAGCTGTGCAATAAAATCCAAATATTTCTGAACATATCCTTAAACTAAAAATGTATTTGAAAGATGATGAAAAACGCTTTAAAATTTTTTTTAAGTATAAATTTTTTGAATAATAATTACTATTTTTAAAAATATAAAAAGTTTTATAAATGGCTCACCTTATGTGTTTTCTGATAATGAAAAAAAACACATATTTTATTAGAAAAAAATATTGTAAACGTTATCACCCCACTTTTAATTATTTTATGTAAAAATAATTAATAAAACAATTGAGTTCAAGAAACTTTAGTTTCGTAAATGTGTACATTTTTAATTCTTTTGTAGTTAACTTTTATATTTGAATACAAAGCTTGGTGATTCTCTTTACACTGTTTAGATCACATTTCTCACTATATATTAAGGATGACACTACGATTTCTGCGAGACCTGTATGGGTTATTCCCAAAAGCGAACAAATTAGCCTGAGGGGTTAAAATCTTCGGAAAAAAAATGTAAATAATTGTATTATGTATAATAAGTGATTATTACCGTGTATTTACAATTGTAAAAGTTTTCTCTTCAAACATGAGGGCCTTTTGGTACTCGTTTACGCAATTTGGTCAGAGATAACGCACAACAGTTTAAATACTAAATTACAGAAAGTAAGGTAAATATCATATCCTATGCTTGCCACTTTAAATCTCCACAACGTGTCTAAGTTTTGTAATGTCTTTGCCACTAAATATTTTTTCAATTACAAGTTAGGTAGGTACTAAATTTTTGTAAGCCAGCACAAAAAGTATCTAGATTAATTTGCTTTTATTAGTGAATAAGCCCTTTATTTGGTAAATGCAAAATAGAACTTAAATAATATTAATTTATGATAAAGCCATTCAATTTTATAAGTTAGGTTAAATAAAAAATAAAAATTTCATGAAACACAGAAAATTTGGTTATAAATAATCCTACAAAATAAACTAATTTTTAATTATAACAAATGGGTACTTAAGAATATGCAAATTTATTTGACTATGTAAGCCAAAATGAATTGTTAAAAGTGAAAAAAAATTAGACAACTACCATGAAAGTGTAAATGCTATATTTCTTACTTATTTTTAAAAAAACTATTTTTTTATTTATATAAAAAAAATGCTAAATCTGTGAAAGGAAAATGTACTTATACCACAGATAGTATACTGAAGTTGTAATTAACCGGTAACGTGCCAGGAACTCGAAAACACGGGCCTCATTTGCGCATGCGCGAGAAAATAATTCAAATATTTGAAATAAATTGTCTCTGAAAAACTTTTGGTCTGCGATTTTGACCCTTATATGTACGACATTTGTATGAAAAACAGTGTCTAAATCGCTTGTGCCATCATTATTCTTGGTAGTCTTAAAGATTTCAGTCGAATTGCCACACTGGATTATTTTTAAGACGATTTCTTCTATGATGATGCGCTGTCAGATTTTGGCGCGGAATTAACGGTCGCAATTACTGTGTGTATCGCGAATAAAACGTCGTAAAACCTATTAATTTACGTAATAAATGCAAGTAATGTGGTTTTAGTGGATAGTTTATTGTGTTGTGAACGTGTTGCAGTCAATAAAATATACCATAGCTTAAAATTTATCAACAAAACATTCAATTCAAAATTCAAAGTGGTGCTTTGTTAGGGCAAGGGGAAGGAAGGGTGCCTCTTCACCCCCGGCTCGTCACAGGTTAAAAACACAGTTTTTAATTACAACTTCAGTGTTTTTACTTACAAGTCCCAGCGAAAGTTCTTACGTACATCAACATCGTCCTCTTTCTTCTCACACTCTTATGTAAAAACGAAAAAGACAGGAGACACAAGAACGGTGATGTCACATATGATCTCTCTCTGGGATGTACAATCTCTCGCCACCCCGGGAACTATTTATTGGATAACCAACACACCTGCAATAGGTCACTCCAAGTGGTTCGCTATGTTTGGTGACCTAGCAGGACTGCCCGAGTTCATGGGGTGAGGTTTGTCCAGATGTTGGCGGCAAACCCACCTACTGGGTGGCTGGCTGGATTAGATGGTTTAGGGAGACCTCTCTAGCCAGACTCTTTAGCCGGACTCTCTCGACCCATCGCATTGCACTACAGTGGGAGGGATGGATTCATATGTCTGTCACTCCTGGACAAAGATATTGACCCTCAGATTCCAACATCCCTCATACATACTTCCCAGAATTTCCTTTCTATAAAGACCCTTCAAACAGGACCACCAAAGATGACAGCCCCTGAGGGATTTTTTTCCTCAGGCTGTGTGGAGCTATTGTAAAAAAAAAAATCATAAACTCAACTATAGTAACAAATATACATTCAGAAATACTCTATTGAAAATATTTCATCTGGAAAGGACCTTTACAGTATAGATCATTGAATTATTACAAAAAAAAATCATTTGTGATTGACGTTACTTCGATTTTGATAGTCTAAACTTGGACTTAACAAATCAGGAACCGATGACAAAAACAATGCATCTTCTTTGGATGATAATTTAGTTTTGGTTTCTTTATTATCGCCCAAATCAAGCTGTCCTAAAAAAGAGTCGCCTAAGACTTTAGCATTATCGTCCGATTTTTTCTCGGCAGTAAGTCCAATTCCTCGTGCAAGTTTAAACTGCTTGTACATATCTATCAAAGATTCTACAGATTTTCTACGTGGAGGAGTAGACTTTTTAACAAACGGAGGTGATGGTTCTGGTTTCTTGAAGTCATCATCGGAAAACGTTTGTATATTAAACTGATGAACGATGGAAACAGCTTCAGTAACGATGGTCTGCTGATTATTGCTTGGGATATTTTCTTTCTTGGAAGCACTTGAATTATTTAAACCGATTAGCGAACTGTTGTCTTTTCTTGACGAACTGAAAATGCTTTGTTGCTGGTTTTCTTTTTGACAGCCGCTGGACGTATTGTTGTTTTTATTGGAGATATTTGACGTGGATCCCAATTCGGAAAGAAAGCTGGAATAATCGATTTCTCTTATGCCTGAAATCTGTTCCGTGACAGAAACTTGTCGATTTATTCCGGACGGTCTTTTCGATTCAGCAGCTAAATCTCGAAGCAGATTCGGCGAAGACACTGTTTTCTGCAAGACTGACGGAGAAAGATCCGATGAACTTTCATCAAAAAGATTACCCCAGGTTTTACGGAAAGATCGGTCGTTCAGTTTTCGTGTTTTGTTCTTTTCTGCTGAAGTCGGCCTCTTTTTAATCGACGTTAACAAGTTCCGGAGATGATTAGAAGAAAATAATGGTTGTTTCCGTTCAGTGCCAAAACGACCGCCGATTGTCGTCATATTATGCTGGGTCAAACACGACTTATTGCCGACATCAGAAATAATTTCCATATTCCTTTTCAACTCTTCAATATTTTTCATGTAGTCAGGTTTTGTATTAACCTTTTTATTTAACAACATTTCTGGATTAAATTCGAGGGCTTTTTTGATATTTGTATGGTCCAGTTTAACAAGTTTACTATCCTCTTGTTCGGGTAAATATATTACTTTGTTGTTTTTGAAAGGATGTTTGAATTCTGCGAATCTGAATTTTTCTAAACAATTGCACCAATGGTCGGAATGGTCTTCTTCAGATTTTAATTGCACAATCATGGAAGGAAAATTTAAAATTTCATAAATGGCAGAAGGAGATTGTAAACTTAAGCCACAGGAATATTCTTCTGGATCCACTGCCTCCTAAAATGAATAAAAAAAGCGGCATTAGAAAATTAAAAAAACAAAAATGATTAATTACAACACAATAATTTTGTAAGAAGTTATTGGTTAACCGCTAGAATGCCGTTCGTGCACCGGTGTGTTTGAGATTTTACACGCGATTTTGACCCTTATGTATAAAGAAAGTGTGTGAAGAACACGGTCAGAATCGCTTGCTCTATTATCGCCCTTTACCATAGAGAAAACCGCAATGCGCCTGGTCACTCCAAATAATTTATATTAATAATTTACCGGAGCGCGGGAATGTGCGCAGTTCTTGCGCATGCGCGGGAAAAATTCCTTTATCAAAATTTCTCAAGGACAGTGTCAGAATCGCTGGACACGAAATGTCATTGGGTGTCATGGCTACCGTTTTTTGCGAACGCTAATTGGTGGACAACCAACCCCAATTACCCCGGCAAACAAGGGGTTAAAATTGATGTTTATTAAGTAGGTACTTGTTCTATGGGCAATTACTTCTAGGCAAGTACCTACCTAATTTTATTATTTTCTTTCTTTTCGAATTAGTTCTATAAAACAAAAGATGTAGCTTCTATGTCTTAGGAGAAAAAATGTGTTCCATTTTAAAAACCCTAGCCACCACTGTAATTTTTTGGATGTAAATCAAGAAATATAAAAAGTACGATCAGACAAATGCAAAAAGTGTTTAATTTGCAAAGGCGAGTAGCATAGAAAATCTCCAACTGCAAGATCACACAATATAAAACCTATAAAAAAAAACAAGGGCGTAAAAAGCGCCAGTTATGTTTTCTTAAAAATACACACTTTTTAGTTTGCTTCCACTAGAAATATCACTAATAATTTATCTGTAAGGCCCTTCGTACACAGGGATACTTACAAGCTATGCGACTGACGCAATCACAAGCAGCCTACCGATATGCTACTCTTTAATGTTGGTTTCCGTACATGATGCTATCCGAATTATACTGAACTTGATCATTTTTTCATGTGCAGCCATGGAGCTAATACAAGGTCTAGTGATGCTAGGGATGAAGACAGCATCCTTCTTCTTTATCTTCACAATAATAAAACAATCTAAAATAAGATTTTGGGTTAACCATAGTCAAAGGCGGATACACGAGCTGTGCATATGCTAAGCGCACAAAACTCGTCGCTTGTACACAAGGTCTTAACTTTATAAGGGTAGTTAGGAAAATGTTTAACGATTCCAGTGAAAAACGTTCGTAGATAGAATACTTTTAAATTCTATATGAAATGCATACTGGAATATTAGGGAACGTACCCAAACTACGTGACCAACTTTTTCCAATTTTTAACCCCCCCCCCCCCCTCCCCCCCCCCCCGGTGACCAAAATCCTAAGGAACCCGCCGCTCATTTGTATGGAGCGTGACCTTTTGAAGACCCCCCCCCCCCCTAAAAGTGTCACGTAGTATGGGTACGTTCCCTTAGGTAAAACATTTGAAAATTGACACCATCACTGGAACTCATTATGGATAATTGGGGTGAAATGCAGATCCTGCCAATGTCTGGAAATTTAATAAAAAGGCACTTTCTAGACGAGAAAAGTGTGGAGAAGCTGAATTAAAAAAAAATTAAGGCGCGCTCGGCAAAATTGAGGGAGATACAGCCGTTCAAAGTATTGAGAAAAAGTATTGCGGCCATTGCGTATTGCGTCACTGTTATGTTGGTATCCCTGATACAAACAAGAGGTAGATACAAACCCTGCTTTGCCAAACAAACCATTCAAAACCTGGGATGTTTTTTTAAAGTAAAGATAACATACACAAACCCGCTAGAAAAATTTCATAATTACGCGTCTCTTCATGTATCCCACAAAGTCGGCTACAATTGTATCTAGCTGTTGTTTGTATCAGGTCAGGGATACCAACATATCAGTGACAAAATGGCAGGCGGATTGTCGTAGTAGTATGCTTTGCGGTGAAAAACAGTTCAAAAATCGTTGAAAAAATTTTTTTTTTTTAAGTTCAAAAATTTTTTCTATTGCTTTCCGCACTTTTTTTCAACTTCCAAATTAAAGTGCCCAACTTAAAACGCGGTAAAAACATGGTTTTTGGCAAAAAACAAACATTGGCAGGATCTGCATTCCTCCCGATAATTGAACTCATCAGTTCCGCATTTTGCCAGAGGCATCGAAAGAGTGAACTGTTAAAAGAACTCAAGTCCTAGGAGTGGTTTCAGGTTCCGAGATCTTTGAATGAACTTGGTACTGGGAATATGGTCCCAAGCTCGGACTCGAACATCCAGAACATGCGAGTTGGGAAGAGGCATTCGGGTCAGTGTCCGAGTTCTCTGGGAGTGGTTGATTTGAAAAAAGAAACGGAGTGAGATCCCCTTCCCGCAAAAGATTCCAGATCAAAAATCCATTCCGGCAGATCCTACGCATCGCTAGTACACTGGTACACTACCCATAAGAATTCATTTGAAGTATTACTTGCATTAGCAAAGTGAGAAATTAATGAATTGAAATTGGGTGTTTCAAATTATTAACAGCCGTTGTGTCCAACATTTTCGGATGATTAATCCGAGTGAAGCTGAGCCTAGCGCCTTGCGCCGCTAAGCTAAGGTATGTTAGAAAAATGCTCCATTTTAGCTGTGTCCAACAACTTGATCGTAGCGTTCGGTGTGTAGCCCCATTTGCTTTCGTACACCAAAAAATGACGTCAAGTTAGAAACTTTACATGTTAAATTAATACCGAAACGTTAAATAATTTTATTTATTATTAATACAGATATTTTCTTTTAAATAGTGTAATACATAAACCGACATTTTACATTTTTAAAACAAACGTATTTAATATGTTAAAAATAAGGTGTTAATTGACTTACTTTTTTGTTTACGTGCGTTTGAAGTTTGACATTAGAATCAGTTGAAATTTTGTATTCAAAATGGACAAGGCGAAGCGTTCGAAAAATTTTACGCCAAACGAAAAAATGAGACTTGTAGACCTAGTTACCTCGTCGCAGGTCATTTTGTCGAAAGCGACAGGTGGCCCAAACTACGCTACGCTTGTAAAATCAAAAGAAGCTGCTTGGAATGACATTGTCCTCGACAAGTGCTAATTATATTCCACATATTATTACAAAAATGACACTCGAATAAGTCAAAACTTTACCTTTCGCTTGCGTAAGTTAAATTATCTTCTACTTGGCTCAAAACATATAAAAAAACACGCTTTTGTCATCCTAAAGCGGTTATAAAAATCGCCGTCATTTAATACTTCCATAAAATTTATATCGGCATCTTGCCGCCGCCATTCAACCATAATCACTATATTCAATATAGGATTCATATTTCAAATTGAAAAACCAAATAAAAAAGCCGACAAAAGAGTGAACTGATGACAGATTATTACGATAATTAATTGACATTGACAGCTCGATTGTTTTCGCGGATTTTTGTTCGCTCTGTTGTCAGTTTTTATAAGTAGGTTTTCCTTAGCAACTTTAATCCACCCGGCTACCTTCCTTACATTTGAGTGTGGTGGGACGATCATTATGTTTCGACACAGCGTATTTGGGCATTTGAGCAGGGCTGAGCGGAGATCTCGGCTGAGCATAGGTTGGACACAACGGCTGTAAGTATTCTAGTTTTCGAATTAAGTTAATATAATCTCATACAGATTGACACAGATAATTTTGCAGGTGGCGAAAAAAGAAACTAATGAATTAACTACTACTTAAATCCATAATTTTTTTCATGTCTACAAAATCCACAATAGTAATGCAACCAACTACAAACTTTTCTGTGTCAAGCTCTTAGTAAATGTAATTTTTTTTTTTGTAAAAAGAAATACAAACATTCCCGGATTACGAATAACCTGACAATGTTTGAAAATCTCCTACTACCACCATAGTAAGCGGAAAATTTTGCTTGTGTCGTGATGGAGGACTTAGCCAGCCGAGGGATCGAATATGCAATGCCCGGGAACTCAGCCACTGACCGGTCAAGGGTTTTGGGTGTTTAACCTGTCTGCTTGTTTAGGAATAAATACATCCCAAAACACGTAATCGCGTTATACTTTCATAAGACCAAAAACGTCCCGAGCGACCTTACATATTAAAAGCTATATATCTCTCTTCCTCTCATGCAAACATATGTATTTTTTTCTTTTAACCAGAAAGAGAACAAAATAATGCTTCTTATTGTCTTTGAAATATGAAAGCTATCTTGCATAGATATTTTACAATCTCGATCCAAAGTGACGGTTTCAGAATTTACGCGCAAAACTGAGGCTTGCAGATTGTGAGGTGCGAATATATTGAACCAAGCAGACGGGTTAAAACAAAGAATTCTACAAGTGGAAGTTCGAATAAAGTAAATAAAAAAATAACATACCTTTAATTGTTCATGAAATTTAAATGTTTCAACAATCAAGTCCTTGGACTGTTGCTTTATAAACATAACAAGGGTTTTCTTTTCTTCGAGAGCATTTTGAAAAATGGCCGTAGATTGACTTGGCGTATAAAATTGAAAACTGTGAGTGATAACAACAGAATAAGACTTCAAGAGGTTCGGGAAATTCAGTATACCATTTTGAACATTTCTTTTCAAAATGGCAGATTGTGAAACTGATAGGCTTGTCTCAAAAGCGGAGGGAACTTGGAATATATCGCTTGCTTTGTCATATTGCAAAACAGAATCATTGCATTGTTTCGATTGCATTTTGACAAGTTGTTCACTACGGCTTTTACATTTCCTTGCGACATCAAGGACACTAAATGAGGTTTTATTCCAATTAACTTCAATGTTGGAGATTTTGTCATCGATCAATTTTGACCAATCTTCAAGGAAAGTATTTTTTGTGAAAATATCATTTATCTCTTTTGCAAAATTAGGATCTGGACAATCCACGCGGCTTCCGATAGTCTCGAGTAACATCTGTTTATCAAGTCTTTCTTTTGCGATGATAGGTAACCATGTTTGGTAAATATTGCTCATATTTTTCATGTTGATTGAAGTCGTGTGCCACCATGTAACTTTTTTAACGAGGGAATCTTTTATTGCAACACTTGAAAGACGTATTTCTTCCGTTTTCAGTTCGTTTATGTTCAAAACGACTTGTTTTTCAGATCTGCGTTGAATGTGAAGTTTGAGAGCAACCTGTGAAAGTTCGAACATGAGTTTTGCCACTTTTATACCCCCGGCATTTACAATCCACGATGCCATTATGTGGGAAACATGACCAGGATGTTCCTTCGATATTTTTCCAACCAAATTTAGAAACTCGGTGCGGTATTTAGCTTCGATTTTGATTTCAAACATTGCCCAACATGACGACGAAGCTGCGTATTTGGGATCGATTATTGACATCAAATAATATGATAAATGGTGGAATGCAGCACCGTTGGGCTTCTCAAACATCGATTCCTTGAAATGAGAACTCAATTCATTACTCATCGGATAATATAAGCCGAGCAGGTAAACGTTTCGATGCAAGGCCTTGTGAAGTTTGGCTTGTAACAAAACCTTTTGGTTTAGCGTCGCCATTTCGAAAACCTTCACTATTTCTCGGTCCTAACGTTTAATTTCACATCCGTAACGGCAAGTTTTCCACTTTGACACTAAACAGTCGATGTTAAATGCACTTGTCACGAATTTTTAATGTTTATCACTCGCATTTTTTCACTTACTTCCAAATTTGTCAAATTTCAAACAATAGCCGTTGGTAGCATAAATAAACCAATTGGCAGGGTTGTAGAAGTGAGTCGTTCGCGAACGAGTCGGCTCAGTGAACCGGATTTTCGTACTGATCCGTAAGATCCGGTTCCCAGAGAACGATCTTCACGGTTCGCGGATCTTCGCGAACGAGTGAGCCGGTGAGCCAACTGACCCGCCAGATCCGGTGAGCCGACTGACCCGTGGGAGCCGAGAGCAGTGTATCGTTCAACGGATCTCGCGGCTCGCGGGTCACTTCGTTCGTTCGTTCATAGCCACTCTAGTCAGCGACGCAGAAAGGTAAAATATGAAAGTAAGGTAACGGTTTACAGTTCAGTTCACTATGACACTTTTCTACGCGGTGGCGTACCTTTGCTAGTCAGTGTGCGTGCGCCGTGCATGTACTACCGAAATACAATGAATATAATAATAATATCGGAATTCAAGCGTGTTTGCGTGCATAAAACGTCAGTCGTGACGTCAGCGCTCCGGCCACATTATCCTTTGCTGGGTAGTGTGCGTGCGCCGTGCATGTTATTACCGAAATACAATGAATATAATAATAATATCGGAATTCAAGCGGGTGTGCGTGCATAATACGTCAGTCGTGACGTCGACGCTCCGGCCACATTATTTTGTTTATTATAACATGATAAGTTATATTATTATTATGATCATTGTTTATTTTCAGTAAATCATTAATTGTTTATTTTCAATAATTCATGCTTTCTAAAAATCGTTAAAAAAGTAAAGTTGGTGTTGGTTTCACACCAAAGATCAAAACTCAACTAAATACAAAGGATTTCATTTTTTCATTTAGGGATATAAGAATCCGATTAAAAAGGGAACCCCAAAATATTGGGGTTCCCTTTTTAATAAAGTGTGGAGGGCCGAGGGAGGGGACGGGGGAGATGGACCAATTCAGTCGTTCATTCGAGCCGGTTCACTGACCCGGATCTTTTCATTGAACGAGACCCAGTGAACCGGCTCGCTCAACTGAGACGCTTTGCCCGCCTCTACAGGGTTGGCACCACACCATGCACCATGGACGAGGATAGAGGCAACTAAAAAAATATCGCGACCATAGACAATATAATTTTCATTTTTATTTTAACTTTATGAGTAAAACCTCAAATTGTAATATTTAATTAAATGAAGACAATATAAGCGAAACTCAATCGAAAATCTGAAAACAGAAAAATCAGAAAAAGATATTGACACATCTGGGACTCGAACCCAGGACCTCTCGCTTACCGGGCGAACGCGCTAACCACTGCGCCACCGTGTCGATATCCAATTCGGTCACTTTTAACTGTATCATACTTCGACTAAGAACCACCCACACTATCTTCATTTTTCTTAACGCATATACTATTGGCTGCTATCTTTATGTATGATTGCAAGATTCAAACCCGAACTAAATGCTCTCTAGATAGTGTCTGGATAAATCTTTATCCATTTTATTTAATATGCGACATCAATTGACTTTTCTGCAAGTCTAGGATGAATATTTTTATTTTTATTTTAACTTTATGAGTAAAACCTCAAATTGTAATATTTAATTAAATGAAGACAATATAAGCGAAACTCAATCGAAAATCTGAAAACAGAAAAATCAGAAAAAGATATTGACACATCTGGGACTCGAACCCAGGACCTCTCGCTTACCGGGCGAACGCGCTAACCACTGCGCCACCGTGTCGATATCCAATTCGGTCACTTTTAACTGTATCATACTTCGACTAAGAACCACCCACACTATCTTCATTTTTCTTAACGCATATACTATTGGCTGCTATCTTTATGTATGATTGCAAGATTCAAACCCGAACTAAATGCTCTCTAGATAGTGTCTGGATAAATCTTTATCCATTTTATTTAATATGCGACATCAATTGACTTTTCTGCAAGTCTAGGATGAATATTTTTATTTTTATTTTAACTTTATGAGTAAAACCTCAAATTGTAATATTTAATTAAATGAAGACAATATAAGCGAAACTCAATCGAAAATCTGAAAACAGAAAAATCAGAAAAAGATATTGACACATCTGGGACTCGAACCCAGGACCTCTCGCTTACCGGGCGAACGCGCTAACCACTGCGCCACCGTGTCGATATCCAATTCGGTCACTTTTAACTGTATCATACTTCGACTAAGAACCACCCACACTATCTTCATTTTTCTTAACGCATATACTATTGGCTGCTATCTTTATGTATGATTGCAAGATTCAAACCCGAACTAAATGCTCTCTAGATAGTGTCTGGATAAATCTTTATCCATTTTATTTAATATGCGACATCAATTGACTTTTCTGCAAGTCTAGGATGAATATTTTTATTTTTATTTTAACTTTATGAGTAAAACCTCAAATTGTAATATTTAATTAAATGAAGACAATATAAGCGAAACTCAATCGAAAATCTGAAAACAGAAAAATCAGAAAAAGATATTGACACATCTGGGACTCGAACCCAGGACCTCTCGCTTACCGGGCGAACGCGCTAACCACTGCGCCACCGTGTCGATATCCAATTCGGTCACTTTTAACTGTATCATACTTCGACTAAGAACCACCCACACTATCTTCATTTTTCTTAACGCATATACTATTGGCTGCTATCTTTATGTATGATTGCAAGATTCAAACCCGAACTAAATGCTCTCTAGATAGTGTCTGGATAAAGCTTGTGGGTGGTTCTTAGTCGAAGTATGATACAGTTAAAAGTGACCGAATTGGATATCGACACGGTGGCGCAGTGGTTAGCGCGTTCGCCCGGTAAGCGAGAGGTCCTGGGTTCGAGTCCCAGATGTGTCAATATCTTTTTCTGATTTTTCTGTTTTCAGATTTTCGATTGAGTTTCGCTTATATTGTCTTCATTTAATTAAATATTACAATTTGAGGTTTTACTCATAAAGTTAAAATAAAAATAAAAATATTCATCCTAGACTTGCAGAAAAGTCAATTGATGTCGCATATTAAATAAAATGGATAAAGATTTATCCAGACACTATCTAGAGAGCATTTAGTTCGGGTTTGAATCTTGCAATCATACATAAAGATAGCAGCCAATAGTATATGCGTTAAGAAAAATGAAGATAGTGTGGGTGGTTCTTAGTCGAAGTATGATACAGTTAAAAGTGACCGAATTGGATATCGACACGGTGGCGCAGTGGTTAGCGCGTTCGCCCGGTAAGCGAGAGGTCCTGGGTTCGAGTCCCAGATGTGTCAATATCTTTTTCTGATTTTTCTGTTTTCAGATTTTCGATTGAGTTTCGCTTATATTGTCTTCATTTAATTAAATAATATAATTTTCATTCATGAGCCCATTATTATTATTTTAAAAATAAAAGGTGTTATTTTTTATTTCACTATGCACCCCCCACACGGCCACTTCGGGGCGACCGAGTCCCGCGCCACTTCAGGCCGCCGCGCAGAAAAGTAAAGACTGAATAATCACTTTCTAGTTCCCTATATCAAATCAACTTTCGCAAAAAAACATGAATCATACCTGGCTCCACACATTTTCAATATCTTTCTAACACAAACAAAAACTTACGTAACCACAAATAACTCGAACTGGCTGTTCAAAAGATTTTTAATATGGTTGACTGAAAAGAAAAGAACAGATATCCGAAATATCCTAAATAACTAACATGAGTACATTAGACACATTCTACATAATTTCCTCACGAAATTATATAATATCAAAATACACATTAATTATCATGTTCCCACTGTATTTATACTTTCTCATTAATTAATTATCATGCATCTACTGTATTTACATTTATTTCCATGTGAATTTTAAATTACATATGCAATCTTTTTATAGAAATATATAAAGAAACAAAATTTAAATATAATGATTTAATGTATTATAACAACATTATGATGGTATGCGTGTGTGTATATGCATATGTTTTTATATGTATATTTTTATTTTTTTATCTTATATTTTGTCTTCTTATATTATTTTTTTATCTTTTTAAATCCATGTCTATTTCGATAAATATCTTTTTCACTAAATAAAAATTGTTATTTACCCGCCTCGGAACAGACTTTGTCTAGTGAGGTGGGTAAAAGAAATCTATGTACACAATGAAAATAAAATAAACGCCCGGGTTACCGGCACTGAAACTGAAACTGATAGCGCAGTTCACTGTGAGACTTTTCTTCGCGTAATATATTACGTAACATATATAGGCATGAAAAACATTTAAAGAAGACATATATCTTCAAAATATTCTGGGATCCTTTTGGTAGAAGAAGCCACACCGCTTTAACCTGGGAAGACATCACGCTCTAAAATATACTTCTTTATCATATTAGCCAAAGTTCGCGGATAAATGATAATAATAATGTTTGGATGATTTTACAAAATCACCTCAAGGGCGCTGTACAAATCTATTAAAAAGTATAACGAAAATTCGCTCCCGCTGTATGTACGCTTAGATCTTTTAAACTACGCAACGGATTTTTATTCGGTTTTCACCAATAGATTGAGTGATTCATAAGAAAGGCTTGGTTATATAATTTGTCAAAGTTTTATATAAATTGGTTGAAATATGTAATATATAAAGGGAGCGGGCTGGCAAGCGGGTGGCGGGCAGCGGGCTTGCAAGCGGGTGGTGTGGATTTGATATGTATACAAATTAACAGATGGCGTTGGTTATAAAGCTTGAGTAATGGCGTTTTCAGTAGATGGCGTTGTGTTTCGTTAGCCACAGCAACGTGTGGCCGGGTCTGCCAGTTTATAATATATTTCAACAGTATGATATACAAAACGGTTCCATGTCAACTCAGAATGAAACCAACTCAGAACCACCTCAGAAAAGTCATTAAAAGCTATGAAAAAATAATTTTAAAATATCCGGTAACCCTAACCTAACTCATATCCTAACTTTCCCATACCATGCTAAAAATACCCTCGACGTGCCGTCTTGTAACGCAGCGTTACTGTATGGGGTTGTGGATTTTATTATGCGTTTTTCAATAAATATAGTTGTGAATAATTTTTCATATGCTTAAATTAATTGAATGTAAATAAAACAATGGATTTGTGCATAAAACCTTAAATATTAATCTATTTAACCAATTTTTATCATCACGCTTAATGACCTTTCTGAGGAGGTTCTGAGTTGGTTTCATTCTGAGTTGGCCGGTCACCATACAAAACCCTCTGGAGTTTGATTAAGCTATCTGAACTGCGAGTAAATCCGAAAGCGCGATCTCCAAACTTACATCAGTCTGCCTATAGCTGATAATGTTGCTGATCTGTTATTTCACTTGAAATGAAATGACACAAAACTGCGTTATTAAAATATAAGGTTATTATTATTATCTAAGGGTTAACTGCCTCGGCAGGACGTGTTTTCCGGGACACGTGGTTCAGAGGTGTATGGTGGGACTATTTCATGATGATGATGAACACCATCCAGAAGAGTTTGTACTTTGTACTGGATTTTTTCAAGGCACTAAAGTGAAGCCGTTGAAGATTATGAAGATATTCTGAAAAACGCGAATATTTAGAGATCCCGGTTATAAGACTTCCCGCTCCATTAAACGCGGTTTGATATTTTGGAAGGCTTAGAATATTATTTCCTTTCAAGTAAAACAAAACAAATATATACCTTTATAATTTTCTGGGATCTTTGTGCCGAAGGAATTTCACTGCTGGCACCTGGGAAGATTTTTCGCTCTGAAATAGATATATTTACCACATTAGCCGAAGTTCACGGACAAAACTTAGAATATCCTTACCTTAATACCTTTCAAGTATTATAAAAAAGATGTACCCAATCAACCAAGTTGGTCGAAGACCCACCTTCATAATCTTCTGGGATCCTTTCGGCAGGATTTATACCTTGATGACATAACCATGATCTCAGGCGATGTCAGATGTGAAAAGGAAGCAAGGTGATCCATCATCTCTGCCTAATAAACAGCGTAATGGTTTTGAGTTTTGATAAACCAAGTCAAGGACGGGTTGTTTTACATTATGTGAACAATTCATAAAATTTCAAAGTTCATTTTCAAGCTGTTATTAAATCATTAATAAATTAAATCATTAAAGTTTCATAGAACTGTAATAAAAACAGAACTTGAAAATTATCTTAAAAATTTGATGAATCGTATTTTAAGTGAAACAATCGGCTCTTAGAGAGTAAAAGTTGCGGTTAGTTCTCCATTAGAATATTATTAGTTGAGGTACCTGACTGACCGAGATTTTTATTTTCTACAGTTGCAACATTACCACAAATCTGTCAATGTCAAAATTGGTATATTTATGGGTTTGAGCATTGAGGTTTGAAATTGGTATATTTATGGTTTGAAACTTGAAATAACGTTTTCATCTTCTGATACCACGTTAATATTATTACCAGGTAAACTGTAAATTATTCATATATCCATATCTCAATTCTGATGCGTCGGTTTACTTCTTTTGAATTTATTGGTTAATGTTATAATTTTTTCTGTTTTGCAATTAATAATAATAATTTATTAATGTGTTTATCCCAGTTTCTTATCTTTTTCTAGTATTCTTTCAACTTTAGCAATACCTACCTAATTTCAGATGCTTTGTTTTCAGATGACAGATGATAATTTTGGACCCTAACGAATAATATAATTAAAATTTCGCTTGAAAAAGGCTACAACATCAAAATTAAATGGAAAAACCCAGAAGCAAACAGGACATTGGGGTGAAATGCAGATCCCGCCAAATGTTGAGGATTTTAATAAAAATGCACTTTCTAGATGGGAAAAGTGTGGAAAAGTTGAATAAAAAAGAAATTAAGGCGCGCTCGGCAAAATTGAGGGAGATACAGCTGTTTAAAGAATGTATGAAATGACACTTCATTAACCGATATTGTCAGCCATTTTATTCCATAATGTTGGTATCTCAGACTTGCTTTAACGAAGGTTGATACGATTGTAGCTAACTTCGTGTGATATACACGTAATTATGAAAAACAGAATTAATAATGGTCACAAACCATGTTACACAAACCTGGCGTAGCCGCTAAACTACTTGAAAACAGGGATGTTTTTCTTGCGTTGACGTGAGCAGGCGTTATAAAGGGGCACAGACCATGTTACATAAACCATGTTACAACAGATGAGGATGATTACGAGTGCTACCAACTTTAAGGTAATAATTTAGTTTTCAAAATGGCTGATAGTATCGGTTCATGAAGTGTCATTTCATACATTCTTTAAAAGGCTGTATCTCCCTCAATTTTGCCGAGCGCGCCTTAATTTCTTTTTTATTCAACTTTTCCACACTTTTCCCATCTAGAAAGTGCATTTTTATTAAAATCCTCAACATTTGGCGGGATCTGCATTCCTCCCGGACATTGACTTACTGGATGAAGAATTCTACATTATCAAAGTACTGGCACCTGAAAATTGTGTTTCAAATTATCTTAGAAAGCACTCCAGACCACCACATTATAAATCACGATTCTGATTGTATAAGCATGGGGCGTATGAATAGCCCCAAACTAAGCGGGCCCCAAACTAATCTACTTCATGGCGTAAGTATCTCAAAAATGGTAATCCTAAATTGCCTAAATGCATTAAGTAACAAAATTACAGCAACCTGTAAGCGAAGTCTTCCTGACAAAAACAGCCCTTAAAACTTACAGGTGGATTCCAAAGGGGACCTCACACAATTATATTATATTTCTTGATAATCAGATTAGGACTCCAAGTCGACCCAACGAAAGCAATATTCATAATGATGATAATCGCAGGTGATTTAAATGCATGTCACAATAACAAAATGTTTGAAATTTTAATTGTTGTTCAAACAGACATTAGCATGCCATCTGCGGTGCACTTCAACAAGCGCAATACATTTAGCGTAACTTCAAATACACAGAGGCAAGAAAACCTTCTTTGAGATCCTACTTCCTACTAATATTATAAAGGTGAAAGTTTGTATGGATGTATGTACGTTTGTTACTCTTTCACGCAAAAACTACTGAATGGATTTTAATAAAACTTTACAATAATATAGCTCATACATCAGATATATTATAATTATATTTATTAATATCCTTATTATATTAATCAGCCAAGTATTATTATTTATTATGTTTTTTTACATTCGCTATCTTGCTTTCTCTAATGATAATAATAATAATAATTGGATAATTTATAAAGCGCCGTTTTTGTGAAAAATCACCTCAAGGGCGCTGTACAATTTATTAAGAATGCTTAATTTCTAACCGATTTTACTATTTACAAATGGATACAGAAATATACTTACCTGGCAGGTCACTTCCGGTAAACACACTTTAATTATAAGTTTATGCTTGGAGAAAATACGGCCTTGCACGCGGAGGACATTACAGTTAACACACTGGACATTGCGTGATTTTACATTATTTGCTACCCTCATCGCTGTTAGTACCTATTACATTTGTGAATAGAAAAGTAGAGGTATTTATTTTAAAATACTGGAGAATTTAGGACTATTGGAGATTAGTGGCAAAAGTATAGTTGGTATTTATTTTAAAATACTGAGGAATTTCGGAATCTTTAGGGCTGGAGAATGTTCATGAAATGACCTTCACAAACGCTTACATATATATATATATATTTTTTTTTTTTTTTTTCCCATGTTTTTATAGGTTAGTTATTTACGGTGTCGCGGGCATTGAAAGTGAAGGTGAAAGATTTTGAGTTTATGGATACGACTGTCTGAAAAGGTGAGTTTTAAGTCTAGCTCTAAATTCCGCCGCGTCTGTGATCATTCTTAAGTCATGTGGCAGTCCGTTCCAGGCTTTAGGTCCTGACACTCCGAAAGCGCGCTCACCGAACTTAGTATCTGGTGTGCGCTTTGGTTCCTTTAACCTTCCGATAGCTGATGACGCTGCTGACCTCAGGGTTGACTGTCGATGATTGGAAATTTCTGGAATACACAATTCCGATAAGTAAGCCGGAGCCATTCCATTAAGGGACTTAAATACCATCCAGCAGAGCTTAAACTGGATCCTTTCAGGACATTTAAGCCAGTGTAGATTGTTGAGATGCTCTGAAATATGGGAATATTTTGATACGCCGGTGATAAGTCTTGCCGCAGCGTTGAAAACGGATTGTAATTTGTTAATTTGATATTTTGGAAGACTTGCATATATTCCGTTGCAATAATCTAAACGTGAAACCACATACGAATTGACTAGTAATTTAGTCGCCTCTGTTGGCAAGTTTCTCCTTACTGCTTTAATTTGTCTTAATTGAAAAAATCCCGTGCTTACGGTTCTGTTCACTTGGGTTTTAAGGGAAAAGTCAGCGTCCAGATTGACACCCAGTAGTTTTATACAAGTCTTTGGAGTGATGTCGCTTCCTGAAATGGCTATTGGGGAGTTATCAATGTTATGCTGACGTCTGCTTGTGGCGGTCCAAAGAAACTCAGTCTTTGACGGATTTAGTTTTAATCTATTTGAGGTCATCCAGCGGGTAATTGCTTCTAGACACTCAATTATGCGAGTTTTTAGACTGTCTACTTCCTCTGGTAAGCAGTAAAAGTAAACTTGTTGGTCATCAGCGTAGCAGTGAGATAGAAGGCCAAATGATTCGATTATTTTAGCGACATCATTTGTGAAGAGGATGAAAAGAAGTGGGCCCAGAACAGACCCCTGGGGTACTCCAGATGAAAGGGTTGCATATTTTGATTGGTTTTTCCCTACCTTTACGGCTTGTATACGGTTACCCAAGTACGATGTCAGCCAGCTTTTAACGCCGCCATTTAAACCAAAGGATTCTTCTAATCGTTTAATAAGAAAATCATGGTCGATCGTATCAAAAGCGGCACTCATGTCCAAGACTGAAAGGAGTGCCAGTTTTCCCGACTCGATAGCAAGAGTTATGTCTGACAAAACACGTAGTAATCCAGTTTCCGTTGAGTGAAACCTTCTATATGCAGATTGGTATTTAGTCAGCAATTCATTTGAGTTTAAGTGATATATTATCTGGGAAGCAGTAATTTTTTCTAGGATTTTGGAAATTAATGGAAGATTTGAAACGGGTCGGTAGTTTGAGAGATCTTCAGCGTCCAATTGCGGTTTTTTTATAAGTGGAGTTACAACAGCTGATTTAAGGGGTTTTGGGAAATCACCCATGCTGAGTGACTTATTGAAAAGATGAACTAGAAAGGGAGATATTTCCTTGCAACACTTCTTCAGTAACCACGTTGGAATAGGATCGAGTGAACACTGCTTGTTCGGTGAAGTAAGTATTAATTTCCTTACTTCCTCGATGGTTGTAGGTTTGAAGGCAGAAAAGTTTCCGCTATTGCTTTTAGTAAAATATGGTGGTGGGGCGGAGGCTGTTAGGTCACGTATTGACTTAATTTTGTCAAGAAAAAATTTGGAGAAGGTTTCCGGAGCTATTTCGGTTGTATTTTGCGCACGTACATCGGCAACGACCGTCTTAATAGAGTTCCACAGACTTCGTGGATTTTGACGCTCTGAATCGATCCTACTTGTCCAATATTCAGATCTTTTCGAGCGAATTAATAGTGCGTACTCTTTTTGAGCCCGTATCCAATCGTCCCGTGAAGTAACGCCTGAGTGTCTGTAGGACCTCTCCAATTTACGCATTGATCTCTTCTGGCTCCGACATTCTTCGTCAAACCAGTCATCAGAACTTCGCAGTCGCCGATTTTTTGTTGAAGTTGGAGCATATTTATTTAGAAGGGTTGAGAGAAAAGTGTTGTAATATTCTGTTAGTTTGGTTGGTGACTCTGTTTCCCAAACGCTTTGTGTACAAAGCGGAGAAGCCTTTAGTTCAGACAGAAACTCATCAAAGTTAAAACTTCGCCATGCTCTTGACGTGATAGTTACGTACGGGATTTTCGGAGGGTTAAAATCGATTTCAGCACGAATTAACCTATGATCTGATAGCCCTACATCCACGCTATCCGCTACCAAAGGCGGGCCGCTCGACTTTGAGACAAAAATATCCAAAGTTCCGCCTGCATCGTGAGTTGGGGCATTAACCCATTGATGGCATCCAAAGCAGTCTAATAAATCACAAAATTTAACGGTGTTGGGTGAATCCGGACGCTCTAGGTGTATGTTAATATCGCCCGTTATAAAAATGGTATCGGAAAGTCCTACAACTCGCTCGAGAAAATACGAAAGTTCATTGAAAAAGTCCGATGTAATTTGTTTTGAGCCAGGTCGGTACAGGGTGCATAAAATGAATGATGCTCCTGCTGAAAAAACTTGGCATCCCAGGTACTCAAAAGTTACGTACGTACCTAGTGACAACTTTGTCAAACGTAAGCCCTGGCGAGCTAAGATTGCTATTCCTCCGTGATTTACGCTAGAGATGCTATCATCCCCAGAAATCGTGGCTTTAGGTCGGGCTTCTTCTAGTACCGCGTACCCTAAAGCTCGGAGTCGCTTTATTGAAAAAGAGTCGCTGTTTTCATGCCAAGTCTCCGTTATGGCCAGAATATGCAGATTCTGTTCATTTAACACTTCCGCTACCTCCTCTACTTTATTGTTGAGAGATCTGACATTCCAACATCCAATACCTAGTTGACGGCTCTTAAAGTTGGCATGCCGTTGTACACGTGTTTTAACAATATTATATTCTCTCTCAGGCTTTGAGAGGATTTGTGTTGGAACGTTTCCCTGTTCGGGTATTGGTGGTGACGTAACTGTTTCAATGCCCAGATGTTTTTTCCTGTTCCTCCCTCCACGACAGCCCCTGAATCTAATTTTGATTTTATGGGTAGTAATATTACCGCGTTCGAGGTTATGCTGTGAAATCTTTGCACTTATTATTGGGTCCAAAACACTTTCACTGTTGAGTTTAAGTAGTGTAGCCCGGTCGTAAATAATTTTGTCCTCAGACACCATAGCGCGAGGTGTACCCCCGTAAATCACTCACATCACACTTGGCACTTGCTATTCACTGTGGTCTTTAACATGTGGCATGTTGCAGTCCCTTTTCGACCGATGACCGATGACCGTTTCTTAAACGCTCTCACTCAGAGTTTTAGAACAACGTGGCAGATTTGAAAATAAAATATTTTAACATTTATGATTAAACTTGAATTAAGCCCGACAGAGCGACAATAAAATTATTTTATTTTTATATACTTGACGTAGAAATTACCGCGGTTATTTTTTGTTATATTTACTGACGAAAAACTTAAAACTTTCCAAGGTATTCAAAATAAACCCGGAGCGTTCACAAAAAGCCGCCGGCGGCAGTGAAGCGCCGAACGGATAATGGCGCTTAAAATCGTCAGGAAACAATTGAAATAATTGTATTACTTATAATAAGTATAGGTAACGCAATGAGAGTTGGAAGCAATAAAAATGCTTAGAATTGATGTATTGGTGTATCTGTGTGAACGTCAAGCGACGCCCACTTACCCGAAAAGGACCTCTGTCTTGCTTACGCCCACTTATTGTAACTAGTTAGAAGAGAAGCAAGTTTTTCCGACACCCCTTAATGCTGCACTTACGGGGTGTCCTATTCATTCAGTTCATAATGTGATTTAAACATACATGCACCTACATATCGAAAGTGAAATAATTACTAGTTTTAAAATTTTAAATAATAAATAGTTTTTATTATTTTTAATTCAAATCTTTATTAGTAGATTTACAGAGTGTTTGTAAAGTGTGCAAGTGTAATGTTTATTACGACATCATGGAGTCATGTTACAAAATATCACTGAATGGACAACGTCATGAAATTTTCTACCGCATGTTTAATTATTTAAAAAACAGTGGTCAATTTTTAAGCATGAATGACTTATATGATTTGACGTCTAAGGCAACTGGAGTATCGCAGACTGGTATTCGACGTATCGTAACTGGAGTGGCAAAGGAAGCAGAAGCACAACCGTCATCATCGTCAACTCAACGATCAACATTCAGCACACCAGGGAAGAAACGACGCAGACTATCAACCAAATAAGTTGTAGATGATTTCGATAAGGAAGTTATTAGATGATGTGTGTATGATTTTTACTTAGTACATAAGTCTTTGGCAACGATGAAAAAGATTCATAGTGTTCTGAAAGGAGACATCGACTACGCAGGCTGTATAACTAAGTTGTTCACAATTCGGGTTTTCACTGGAGAAAAACAGAAACAAACCGAAAGTTGTTTATTGAAAAAAATGATATCCGACATAAGCATACCACACATCTCACTAAATTAGAAGAATACAGGAATGACGGACGTCCTATTGTGTTTTCTGATGAGACGTACATTCACGGTACACATACAACACAGCGTGTGCGGACTGACAACTCCAATAAGGAGCTAAAGTTCCTGTGTCTAAAGGCAAACGTTTAATAATACTTCATGCATGCAGTGAAAATGGTTTTGTACCCAATGCACTGCTAACATTTAAATCTGATCAGAGGACTGGCAACTTTACTACCATGGTGCTATGAATTCCGCCAATTACAGAAAATGGATCACGGAGAAGGTTTTGCCAAATCTGTGCTTGTTATAGACTATGGGTGTTATTCTACAGAAAACAGCCAGAATCGAAAAAACACCAATATCTCCATAAATCTACACTTAAATTCCGCTAATGCACAGAGAATAGTATATTTTTGCTAACAAAAATTTGAAGTCAGTGAAATTTCCCTAATACATACATTATCTAAGTGATTTGACCAGTTAAAGTCAACATCTATTATGGTAGAGCAATTATGGCACTTTGCAAAGACTCTTTTTTGAAAGCCAATTTAATGATACATAACACCTTAATCAAAATGTTTTAGGACTTCGGTCATAAAATCGAAAATACAAGTTTATTCATCAAAATCGACAGGGTTCCCTTCAAAGTACTCCCCTGCAATGCGCCTACGCCAGCGCTTGATCTAATCCTTGAAATACCACCCCTACTCAATTTTCAGTATGTCCATCAGAGACAATTTCGATTTTTCATGACTTTCTCTCAGAAGCAGTTTTTCAAGTCGGTTGAACAGGAAAAAGTAGCAGGGAGCCAGATCAGGTGAATTCGAAGGCTGCTGGACAGTATTTGTGTTGTTTTTGGTCAAAAACTCATGGACAAGGATCGCATTTTGCGATAATGCATTATTGTGGTGCAAAATTGAAGTCATTTTCAGACCTTTGATTATATAAATGTCTAGATAGAGTGTTGCGCTGTAATTCCGGCAAAAAGAACAGGCCAGATTTTTTTTTTTTTTTTTTTTTTTACATGAGCTCCACACAGGAGGCCCTGAGGAAAATAATTTCCCTCAGGGTCTATGTCATCTTTGGGGATGCTGTGTGGAGGGTTTTTTAAGGAAAGGGAGGAGAGGAGAGTTCTGGGAATCAAAAGGGTTTAAGGGGTGGGTAGGAATCTGGGGTTCAGTGTGTCCTAGTCATCCGCCTCCAAGACCTAGACAAACCTCACCCCATGAACCCGGGCACCCCTGCTAAATCACCAAACGTAGCGAACCACTTGGGGTGATCTGTGGCAGAGGTGTTGGTTATCCAATTAAGGTTCCCGGGGCGGCGGTACCCATTCCCGCCTCCCAAATTGTAACACTTGTGTGCGTGACATGCACACAAGTATGCGTAACTTATATTAAAGCGCTTAACGTCACTGTAGGCGTGTCGAGTGATACCAGCTCCCGAGTATTTCCCATAAAAGTGGGTAAAAAATATGTTTCGATTTTGCGGGACCTGTAATTCGTTTAATTTTGAATTCATTTAGGTAAGATAGTTTTCTACATATAATGATATAAATGAAAAGAAAATCATTGTTAAAAGAGATTTATTTTTATTTGATTATTTTTAACAAATAAATAAGAAATACGGAAGATACATTCCTAGATGCTGCCAACGGGCCGGCAGGTATCGCTGTGTCTAAATTTAAATTTTTATCATCATTAAATAAAGAAGGTGGCCCACATCCAGGTAAATCTATACCTACCTAAAAATGGCAAAACTATATAATAACAAATACTGAAGTTATTGCTCTAACTGAAACATTGTTGCAAACCTCTGTATTCGATGCAGAACTGTTGTCCACCAATCAGTACACAGTACATCGCCGCACACTAAACATGTCACACTAAAAAAGACAATGCAACTTTTTAAAACTAAAGCTATCGATAGTTATTATTTATTCTTAATGAGCTTCCCTTTGAATTTGTTTTTTAAACAATTTTCGTGTAGATTTTACATCCTGGTTAATATTATCCAATTTTGTCTTATAGTGATATCTTAAGGCCAAATATTTTTCCACGACCAATCTTATCAAATTAACTTGATGCAGAAGACTGTAAATATGATCGGTTTTTACTTTGAAATAATTATTGGGAAAATTTTATTTGAAGAACAGGCAACCCTGTAAACATGGCGTCAATTGGCGTTGTCCTAAGACCAAATTACACTATTAAAACTGAATTGTTTCTTTAACTAAATGGTTATTTAAAGGTAACTAACCGATGATAGGTAACATTTTTAGTTGTTTTCAATCGTCCTATGTAATTTCTGCACACTGATATAGCGCAAATCGTCATGTTCAAATGTCACACAATACGTGTTTACCGTACAACAATAGTGTCGCCACTGAGCGGACAGGCCGAGCTTATCTGCCAACCTTTGGCAGATTTTTTTTTGGCGCTTCGTCACTCGAGCGCTATATCTAGACATTTATATAATCAAAGTTTCAGACTTATAAAAACTTATGTAACTTTTACAAAAGTCAAGCTATAACACTGAAGTTTGGAGTGAAGTGTCAATGATAGATTTGGTAATCTAACAAAAAAAAAGAATTGCAATAGGATGACTGATAGCGTCACACGGTGGCCGGTCCTAAAACCTTTTGATCAAACTGGTATATCGATCGTCCAGCTGAATACTTAATGAATAATTGTACACACTTTTTGTACAAACTGTTTAAACAAATTTTAATCATGTTTTTGCTTTATATACCACTGTTTGTTTTTTTCTAGGTACTAAAATAAAATATATTTAACTATATTATCCACGCACAGGCTGCTTGCCTTTTACCCATTATTTTTATTATTTTCAAAATATGTAAGTAACTATAAAATGTAAAACTTGGAAAAATAAAGGATTAAAAAAAAAAACTAAAAAAAAATAGCTTCAAATTTCCATAGAACATTATTTATTACCATTTTATAAGGTATGTTGAAGCATTGTATACATTGTATAGATCAAAAAATGAAAAGTCAATTTCTAAAATTATCAAAAAGTTGTATTTTTTCCGCATCCATATACACAATTACATTTCAAAATAAATACAATGGCATCACTAGATTTCCTTAAAATAGAAACAATAAAATAATAAGTATAACATATGAAATAATGCAATTCTTAAGAAAATAACCATACATATTGAGATTAAAACTTGGTGATTTGATCATTAAAGGCCTTGAAGATAATTAAATTATCAATTTATATTATTTTTTTACATAACCAAACACCGAACCATGAAAAATTAACAATAAAGGAAGCTCAAACGCTGAGAATAAATAGTGGCAATTTTTTGGCAAAGACTAGAACTACAAAAATTTCAATAGTAAATTTTAATTAACTTAAAATAGTCATATATTAATTGTTAGTTCTCATTCGCATACCTAGATGGCAATGCAATGATTGGTGATCTAGGAAATGCAGCAAATTGAAGCGAGCTTCCTAAATCATAATTTTTGTAGCATTTGGTTCGACAATATGGCACTGTGTATAATTGTGATCAACGAGTATTGGCTTTCTTGAAGTAGTCCTTGCTGCCTTTGGGGTCAGGTTTGATGGTGGCTGAATTCGAATCCGGGTTCCAGTTAGCTGGGCAAACTGGAAAATAAAAAAATGTATTCAAGGGATCAAGTAGAAAAAATCTGAACTAAAAACTCGCAAGCGGTAACATTGTATCATGAAAATTGCACAGTTTTTTCTGCATGGAATTTTTATTTAAAAAAAAAACTATTTTTAGTATGCAACCTCGTTTCTATCATGAGCTATGGAGCTCTAAAGCATTAATTAAGTACTGGCAAAAAAAGATGCCTTTGGTCCATATTTTCGATTGTTCAATAAGAAAAAGGTTTGGAAAAAAAGAGTGAAGCCTGTTACTACACATGGCGTCCGGAAACCCATTGTAAAAGCGGAAAGCTGTTGGAAACTGGTTAACCTGTACCAGATTTGGAGTTGATTTTGTAGTATTACTTTTTTTTATTTGAGCTTTGAGTTGTAAGTTGAAATTTTTAAGTAAAAATTGAAAAAAATCTGTCATTAGGGGTTGTGCCAGACAGGGTGAGAAACACAAGAATTGTAAATTAAGCTGGAGGTTCCAATTCACGGAGGCACAAGATGTCAGGAGAACATTGTCTCGGTTGCTCGCTTTAGAGCTAGTCTAAGGTGATCCAATGGCTCCTTCCTTATGACGTAGCCGGATCTAGTCCAACTGCTCGCTTACCCCCACTCTGACGATTTATTTATTTAACATTCAACATATTAAGCAGCTTTAGACATAATACATTTTTGAAGAAACCGGTGGTAGAGCCGCGTGGCTCTAAAAGTTTTTTTGAGATTTCTATGATATAGATTAATTATTTTCCTGCTTGTGCCGCAATGTGTTTTAATATGAAAATATTTCTATCGTTTCAAGTTCTGTCCGCTAGAGCCATTCATCTTTATTAATTGCAAGTAAATTAAATTAAAAATACCTTCTCCATGTTTATCTGCAAATTGGAAAGCTTTCACCAGCCTCAGGGTTTCATCCACAGACCTTCCCACGGGTAAATCATTCACCGTCATCTGCCTCAAGATACCATCCTTGTCGATGATGAAGAGACCTTGAATAAAGAAATAAAAATAAAATTAACAAGAGTTAGGTTAGGGTAATTTAAATGTAACATTGTCCTCAAATAACCAATCAGCAAAATTTTGTTATTTACACATGAATCTAATCACTCCCACTGCGGTGCACAATGATAGGCTGAGTCCAGCTGGAAAGGTCTAGTTTAAGTCTCCCTCGACCAGTCTCTACTGATCCGGCCCACCACGCAGTAGGAGGGCAAACACATTCGCCATTTAGATGTAGACCTAGACTATAGGTTCTCAACGTGGGCGAAAACGCCCCCTTGGGGGCGTTTCAGACCTTCAGGGGGGCGGTAGAAGACCAAGAGAAAATTGGGGGGCGTTTCAGACTTTCAGGGGGGTCGTAAAAGACTCAGAAAACCCTATCCCATCTTGCCCCATCCTATGTCACATTACGCCGAACCGTTAGTCGGCAAAAAAAGTTTGGGAATCTATGATCTAGACCAGTGGTTACTCTTTTGGCCCACGGACCCCTTTCCCAAACTGTTACGGGCCTACACATCCCGGGGCGGCTAGCACAAAGGAGGGGGCGGAATGGGATAGGGTGGGATGACAAATTTACCACAACGGAGGGGGCGGAATGGGATATGGGGTGGGGTGAAACATCCCAAATTATCCCATCCCATTACGCCCCTCCCCTGACAAAACTTCCACATGAATAAAAATGAATCAAAACCTTTCCGCGGACCCCCTGACGTCATTCAGGGACCCCCAAATAAATTTTTATTTTCCACAGACCCCCTCAATGATCCTGGAACCACGGAAATGATTCGGGAACCACTGAACTAGACAAACCTCACACCATGAACCCGGGCACCCCTGTCACCAAATGTAGTGAGCCACTTGAGGCGACCTATTGCAGGGATGTTGGTTATCCAATAAATGGTTCTCGGGTCGGCGGTACCCATAACCGCCTCCCAAATTGTGGCCAAAATATGCCTATTCCATTACAACTTTTCAACAAATTGTGATCAGCGGAAAAGAAAAACTGACATGAAATTACGCTTGACAGCTGAACACAATTTTTTCAAAAGCTTAGAATTGGCATTTAACGGAGACCTTTCAAAAGTAAAAAAAATAATGGCGCTGACTGTCCATTTGATGGCAATGTTACATTTGAATTTCTGTGAAACATTTCAACCCCAATTACGTTGCTAAAGAAACAAGGCATTGCGCTGTGTTGAAATTCCTTTAATGTTAGAAGGAAAAGGATGCTTACCTCTCAGTGCAATTCCTTCTTCCTCGATCAGGACATCGTAGGCCTTAGATGCCTCCTTGTTGAAGTCAGCCAGAAGGGGAATGTTCAGTTTGCCCACTCCTCCATCCTGAAAACAGAAGACTGTCTTTAAATAACCAGCTCAGGCACGGAGACTTCGGGCCGGTTGTTCCATACAACTTGGAACGGTTTATCAAATTTCAAAGATAATATTCAAGTTCCATTCTAAGAACGAGATTAACTAACTAACCATCATGTCGTTTCGCCGTAAGATTAGGCAGAGAGGAAGGACTTTGGTTTGCCACACTCCTTGCTTCATTCAAAAATTGTCTCATGTATACTCTTTGTAACGTAAGTTCTTTCGTCTGTTAATTTGGATGTTACAAAGGATTCAATAGTACTGTATTTAATGTCAAATGTAGCGAGTGATTACAAAGGCTTCTCGAATGGTTCTGAGCGCGGCAACGGGGAGCAACAGCTGTCTGCCCCGCGATCCACTCGTCTAACTTCGGCGGAACCCGAACGTTTCCGAATGAAACCAATACATGGATAATTACGTATACTACACTCTTCTATTAATCTGATTCTTGATTTGCAGTAAGATATACATTACTGTTTGTGTTAGGTGTATATTTAGTAAATGTATAAAAGCAGACCTTTCGTTCTATCTGTGTCCACGCAAGATGGCTAAACTTGGAGTCAGTAGAGACTCCGATAACTTCGCATCCGATGTCTCGGAACTCCTTGGCCTTGTCACTGAAGGAAACCAGCTCCGTGGGGCACACAAAAGTGCTGGAAAATAATGCATATTATCATTACTGGCTTTCTGATGAAAGCAAACAACAAAAAATAAATAAATAAGTACAAGTATAAAATAAACTTTGAAAGCTTCTAAAGGTACCGTACAAGGAGCAGTAATGCTTGCTGTTTAAAAGCAGTCACACTGATGCTAAATATGTCGATATCAGAATTGATTCTGTTCAACAACAAGATTACCTTCAAGAATGACCATCGGCAAGTTAGTCCTGCAGATTGGGAGATAAAATAGTTTGTGCTGTTGGTGACGGAGTTAACCATTGGGAACATAGACATGAATGTTCTCCATGATGGCCGAGATTTCAAACAATCCATAAATCGGTTAAAAGAAATAAATAGCAATGTGTCCACCCGTAGATGGTTCATTCCGATACCCAACCACACCAGATACCCGGCATACCCAAGAGAAAGTCGGTATCTCTAGAATTCCTTGCAGTGCGTAAAATAAATCCCAGCATTCTCAAAGGAATGCCGTGAGACTTGAACTTATGTAGCTAGATTTAGAGGTTAACCAATTTTAAGAACTGTTTTGTGGCCTTGATAACTGTTTTACATACAAGCAAAATTGGAAAAGGACTGTTGACGTCTTAGAAAACACAAAACATGAAAAATTGAGCAACATTTGAGACAAAAAGATATTTACAGTCATACTTTCAACCCCAGTTGAAAGTGGTATAAAAAAACATTCACTGAGCACCAAACTATTAAATTGATTCAAATTGCCTATGAAGATTTAAGTAATAGATCTCTCAAAGGAGGAATTTTACTCTCTTTCATATTAAAAATAAACTCACAAGTCCAGCGGGTAGAAGACGAGCACCACGTACTTCCCTTTGTAGTCGGATAACTGGATGTCTTTAAACTCCCCATTCACTACGGCTACTCCTTTGAAGTCCGGGGCAGATTTCTGGACTCGAGGAGCGAGCAGACGGGGACCTTACATCAAAAAATTCCGTCAATCATGTATAATTTAAAGTTCTCACAGCCAATAGTATTATTTATATTTTATAAATCCCTGTTGGGCTTTATCTTGTGATTATAAATTAAATTTAAATAACAGTAAAACGTAAATTATGATTTTTTAAGGTAATGAGTCATGTTGTAGAAATTTCTCCTCCTTTAGTTAACATTTCAGATAATCTTGCAGTGCTCACCATCAAGGAAGATGTGGCTATTATAATGAATAATGGACACAGCAAGGCTGAGTGAAAAGCAGGTGAAAGCGCAAAACACGACCATACAACCCAAAATAAAATGGTAAATAATACATAAGCCGCCACATGCCGCTGCACTTTTAATAGGCAAAGATTTTGAAAAGTAAACTACTTTTAAACTTAATTACCAAAAGGAACATCGGTTTCAGTTGGGATAGACGGAAAAATATGCATTAAAATTCGATTTTCATTCAAACAAAGTAAAAAATTTCCCATATAAAACATCTCCATTGCCGCCATTTTTTTGTATGGATTTGAAATTTTCGAAGTTGCGTTTGAACTGAAATTATTTTTTTATTTTATTTTGTTTATTTATTATCTATAAAAAAGTATATGTACATTTAGTTTTTTTATGCCTGTCTCACTAGGTTATATCCGTGTCAAGACAGGCGTAAATAATACTAATAGTAATAAATATGCATGAATTACTTAGTTTACCTAAACTAAGAACCAAATGACGGGTTGAAAACCATACCGGTACAAGTGACAAAAATTAGAAAAATGAGTTAAGTGCGAGAAGTTATAGTAAAGATGGTATTTTTCATTGTGCCAAAAGGGTATGAACGAGAAAAAATTGCAACGCCATCTATTATTGGTTGGGTTAACTGACACTGTATGTAGTGTGTTACAAAATAAAACACAAATTTTGTCATTTTCTTCTGATTTGTTGCTTATACCAATATGGTTTTCAACCCGTCAAATAACCTATTTTGTGTGAGTAAATAGTTGTTTCTTGTAGTAACTGTTGAAATGAAGTGTGATTTCCATAAATATGCGCTTAAAAATATGGCGGCTTATGAATTATTTAATAAAAGGTTCAATAATTTCACTGAGATCATTTAGTATTATCAACATCAATCAAAAGGTTAAACCAGAATCTAAAGCAACCCCGAAGCCGTTAATAAATTTTTCAATAAAGTTTCAATCAAAAATCTCATCACTCGCCATCAATAAGAGGTCTCAAATGGATTTTTTGGTAAATTATCGACAAGCCGCCGCATGCCGCTACACTTTAAATGGGCATACAATTTGAAAATTAAACTACTTTTAAACTTAAGTACCACAAGAACCATCGGTTTCAGTCGAGATAGACGAGAAAATATGCATTAAAATACGATTTTCATTCAAAGTTTAAAAATTACCATCTCCATTACGGCCATGTTTTTTTGTATGGATTTGACATTTGCGAAGTTTCGTTTCAAACTAAAAACGCATTAATTACTTAATTTACCTAAACTAAGAACCTAATAACCTATTTTGTGTTCGTAAATAGTTGTTTCTTGCAATAATTGTTGAAATGATGTATAATTTCCGTAATCTGTGCATAAAAATGCGGCGGCTTATCGATAAATGAATGATTTTTTTTAATCGTCTCTGTAAACCATCAAATTAATGACCACATCAATGAGCATCATGTCAACCGTCTATGGGGCATTTGAGAGCTTATAAAAATAGATTCACGATATAGTACAAAAATAACTTTTTATTATTTGGGTCACCACAAAAAATAAACAATATTTTGAAAAGGTGTTTCTGAAAATTAGGTAGCTATTTTTCATACCGATAACGAAAATATCAATTGCCTTATAATATTATTGTTTATATAATCGCGAATAATTCTCAAAACTGTCGCAATATACTGGCAAATATACAGATAAGTGGGACACGGTTAATAAGTTGGATAACAATGAGAAACTACTATTTCAGTAAACGAAAATGGAAAATAATATATTTTAACTGACACCAAATTGTTTTGTATATCTATTAAATTTATACAAAGTAATTTTTAAATAAATTGTGCAACATTGTTCAATTTTTTTTTGTATATTTACCAAAAGCAACACCATAAAGAAATATAAATAACAGGAACTACGACTTACAAGTATGAATAAAAGACGAATTTGCATATTGAAATGCACTAGGAGCGGCAACCTAAAAAGAAAAATGCAATTGTCATGTAGGTAGGAAAAAATCGAAGCAAATAAAACTAGTAGATGTATAAAATATGCGTTTTTAACCTTTCTCAAAATATTACGAAGTACAAAAGACATATTGACCAATTATTAATGGTATTATTGTTAATTAGGTCACCGGTAGCAGATAAGAGATATGGGTTAAAATGTGGTTAAAAGTTATACGTCAGATTGATATTTTGATAACTGAAAACCATAAATAATGGAAAGAAAATCCTGGTGTTGCCAGTATCGAAAATATTTCTCCTGTATTTTGTTTTTAGGCTTATGAATAGTATTAAAATAAAGAAAAATAGGTAGGTACAGGAAATACGCTAAGTTGTTTACTACAGTCACATACAAATTGCTTAAATTTTTTCGAAAATAACGTGAAGCGTGATCAAAATCCTTCTGCGAATTTGTAGCCGAAAAGAGGAATTTAAAGGAAAAAGAAAAGAGGCTTAATTTAACCACAAGTTGTTTTTGTTAATATTTTTTTCATTTGAACACGCCATGTCTTTCTCCGGCGTCCCCGACTTTTTCTGCCTTTTTCACTACTGTATATAAATATTTCAATACTGTTATCTACTTTAAAAAATAAACATAATATCGTCTATAATTGTTTATATCATTCCAGTGCAGAGATAATTCGTTAAATCTTCCTCGGGCTTCCCCAACTTTTTCCACCATCCACTACAGTACACCACATTGTTACTGTTAAAATCAATATTTTATCGAATTTAATAGTACTTCCACAGTAATTTAACTTTAAAAGTAATTTAACTTTAATTGTAATTTTAAGTAAGTACAAATACACCTTTTGGACATTATTTAACAAAATGGACGGCACCCGCCTTCCACTGCGAACGGAGCGGACTCCGTACGAACTCCGCTCGACTCGCACACGTTAACTGCATACAAGTGCTTCCATCAAGAATGAGGTGAGCGGAGCGGACCGAACTTGTTAAAATAGGTCCAAAAGAGTCCGCTCGCGCACACCATCGCCGACTAATTTCTAGCGGACTCCGCTCAAGAACTATAGCCAATTCAGTTGCTTCGCTGTATTTTTGTCGAAATGGAGGTGTTTATTGAAGCCTTTTGACAATTTTGTTAAGGATACTAACGACTAGCAAAGAATGTCGCAATGTCGACAAAAGATGAAATTGTCGGAAATAGGAAAGTTTAAAAAAAAAATAAAAAATTTCACAACATTTTTTTAAGCAAGCATTTCTTCATTGCAAATGCGCAAAAAATCATCCTCACTAGAATCAGTACTTAAAATCACAGAAATCACTCTAATCACTTTGAGACGGAGCGTCAATGACTAGTTTTCAATGGAAGGGCAAAACTATTTCTCATTTTTCGTTGACATCTCTCCGCTCGCCTCGCTCATTTCTCGCATGGGCAGTGGAAGGCAACCACCTACCTTCTTAGCGACTCTTTTTTGGTGGAAGGTCAAAGCTATTTCGCTCATCTCCAACCCCGCTCAGCTCGACTCTTTTCCGCTCGCATTGGAACGCGGACTTTCTTACACAGTATTTTCATTTGCGTAAATTATGTTTTCATCAATAAATTTTACAAAAGTTTTGTTTTGTTTCTGATTCTGAAAATGGTTTCATTTCTCACACACTCACCTCATATATCTTAGGTTCTCATCCTTATTTTGCTCACGCCCATTTTGAGTTTTTTTTTTTCTAGAGCCCCCCATTTTTTTTTAATTACCATCTGTCGTGAATCTAAAACAACTTGTTATGAGAGGGGGGGGGGGCGGCCTCAACTGCAATTGTTGCAATAATTCGATTAAACATATATTAAGTTATTTTTCATACCTTTTTGTTTAGCAAGTCAAAAAAGCAATGAAGGTGAGTTGGGGTAAATCCGGATTTGGGGGAAGTCCGAAAAACGTGATTTTTGCGGCACCCTGGCAACTTATAACATGTGCAAATATCTCTAGAGGAGAACTATTTCATTGCGCTCCGCCCCCCCCAGTGTTGCCAATTTAGCATATTATATGCTAAATTTGGCATAATTATTTCATATTTAGCATACTTATTTTTCTTTTAGCATATAGCATATTTATTTGGCTTATTTTTACAGAAACATGAAAAAATAAAAACCAATTTTTTAACAAAAACGATAACTTTGTCGGTGTCCCCACCTCACTCGCACTATGGAAAATCCTTTTTCGGGCGTTTGTTGATTCTCTATTCTATAGGATTTTAAGTGTAAAAGTTTATTGCTGTGCAATTTGTGTATTTCTGCTTGATTTTGATACCATTATGCCGCCTAAGAATAATCAACATTACCGGTAAGACTGGGAGAAAATAGCAGACTTTAAAAGAGTGTTCGCAGCCTGTTGAAAACTATACTACGAAAGCCTATTGTAAGCAGGGTTGCCAGGTCTTTTCCAAAAATATACCGAACAGTGAGCAAAAAAGTGAAATTCCCCTAGATTTCACGGTGGCACCTTGGCAAAACCCGCGTCGGGGAGGGAGGGGGGGGGGGGGGTTGTCGGACTTTTAAAATACCTGGCAACCCTGATTGTGAGTACTGCAAGCTGCAAGTGCGACATGATTGCAGAAATTCCTAATTTGAATTGTTTGCGAGCACTGTTCAATTATGGCCGTAGATCATTTATCGGAGTTATGCAAATACTGATTTTCTGACGGCAAACACAGCGACATGAGGTTACATTGAACAAAATGCACCAATATTATAAAAAAACGTCTTGGCATTTTTTTTAGCATTTTATAAATTAATTTAGCATATTTCTGGCATATTTTTCACATCACTCTAGCATATTTTGGAGTAGTTGAGTTGGCAACACTGGCCCCCCCTTCAGTCGGCTCGAGAAAGCCAAAGTTCATTTATGGCCAAAGTGAACGGTTGTGTAGCGCGTTTTTCGAACAGTCCAAATTTCTCGTGAAATGTGAGATAATCGATCTTACCCCCGTCGTAAATATCTACCGATCCAGGTAAGCTATTGAACTGATTTCAAATTAATTATGTATTATATTTATAAAAAAAGTAGTTTAAGAAGACTCCATTGCCTAATATGCTTTGGTTTCGGCTGTAGTCTTCTTTACGATCTTCCCCCTTGACATTTTCCCCGGGGGAAGATCGGAATATGATCCTTTCGATCTTACCCCTTTTCCGATTTCCATACAAAAAGCCACGTATTCTCAAACTTTTAGACACGAACGGGCGCATTTTCGGTAGCGGTGGTGGTGGTGGTGGAACAAGCTATAAGGGTGGACACTGCTATTTCCGAATGCGATAACGCGAGTATCGGTTAGAAGACCAAGCAGTTGAGCTAAAAGGACAAGAAGCGCAGTGTAAGTACAATCTTTTTAGACTATTTCTATAAATGATTTATTGTAAAATTTGGGAGGCGGATATGGGTACCGCCGCCCCCTGAACATTTTTTTGGATAATCAACACCCCTGCCACTGGTCACCCCGAGTGATTCGATACGTTTGGTGACTTAGCAGGGGGGCCCAGATGCATGAGGTGAGGTTTGTCTAGGTCATGGCGGTTAATGCGCTTGTCCACCTACTGCAAGGCGGGCCGGATCGAGAGAGATTTGTTGAGGGAGACCTAACCTAGACCTCTCCAGCTGGTCTCTCTCGACCCATCGCCTTGCGCCGCAGTTGGAGGGATGGACTCATACGCCCTTCCAGTGGCGTAGCGAGGAAGGGGCGGGGGGGGGGGGGGGGGGGGGGCGAAACGCCCCGGGTGCCGCCCGGGGGGGGGGGGAGGGGGGTGACACTCCAACGTGGAGAAAAAACTTACGAAAGACGTAAACTCGTTAAGTGAATCGTTATCTATTGACTGACGTGAATCGTTATCGATCGATAACTGATTTCAGAAAAATGGTCATTCATCTGTATGTTTTTTCTGTATTTTTATTGTTTTGTGAACATGAATAAATATTTAAGGAATAATAAGTAATTTGGAGGATTTCAGAAAACGTTTTTTTAAGAATTCGAAATATGCGTTTTGAATTTGTTGACGAAGCGCTATTTACACCGTTTACCAAGTCAACTGCCGACAGTGTTTATACCAAACTATTAGCTAGAAAAAAAAACTATTAGCTGCTTACACTGGGGTACTTTCGCGAGAATGGGTAATTCGTCTACCAAATGTAACCACATTTCCCCCCCCGGGTGCCACTCATGCTAGCTACGCCACTGCGCCCGTCACTCCTAGACACATTGTCCCCCAGACCCTACCCACCCCTCATACCCTTTTCTTTCCCAGAACTTCCTTTCCGTAAAAAGACCCTCCACACAACATTCCCAAAGATGACATAGGCCCTGATGGAAATTATTTTCCTCAGGGCCTCCTGTGTGTAGCTAATGCAAAAGAAATAGTTTAAAGTTTAAAAATTCTGTTGCTTTTCACTTTTTTCAGGGTTATCATGCCGCGGAACTATTATAGGAAAACACTGCGAGCAACGTGTTATACCCAAGACGATCTTTTATCTGCTGTTCACGATGTAAAGAAAAAAAAGATAAGCATTTACGCTGCTTCACAGAAGTACGGAATACCAGCTTCGACTCTCCATGACCGAGTTAGTGGGAAAACGGCTACAAAGAGTGATAACCTCGGAAGACCTCCTGTAATTCCTTTTAAAACAGAAAAAACACTGGCAGATGGATTAAAGATAATGGCAAAGTGGGGCTTCGGACTTTCAAGACAAGAAATTTTAACCATAGTAGGACAATATGTAAGGGCGAATAATATTCAAACACCTTTCAAGGATAACACACCTGGTGCAGATTGGTTCATTAACTTTCGAAAGCGTCACCGCCTCTCAATAAAAAAACCGCAAAACGTGGAATTTGCCCGGAAAAAAATGACAGACCCTTTTGTGATCGGAGACTATTTCGAAATTTTGAAGGATATTCTGAAAGAATTGAATTTGGAAAACCTTCCAAATCGCATATGGAACTTAGATGAAACAGGTGTGGCACTGGATCCTTCAAAAACGAAGGTAGTAGGTGCAATAGGTGAACCTTGTTCTAGAACGACTAGTGGTCCAGGAAGAGAAAATATAACTGTCTTAAGCGCAGTAAATGCCGCTGGGGATAAAATTGCTCCTTTAATAGTCTTCAAAGGCAAATATATATGGGACCAATGGATGACGAAAAAAAAGAAATGAGGACACCTTTGAAATTTCGTATGCGGCAAGCAAAAATGGATGGATGGAAACTGATATTTTTTACAATTATATGCAAAAACAATTTATTCCGAATATTGGTGAAGAGAGACCAGTGCTAGTTATATACGATGGTCACAGCACGCATGTGGATTTGCGGGTCGTAGAGCTGGCTAGAAAAAACAATATTACTATTTTGAAATTGCCACCTCACACTACGCACCTTTTACAGCCGCTTGACTTGGCAGTTTTTAAATCATTTAAAAATATGTGGGATGTAAAGTTAGTGGATTGGCAAAGGCAAAACATAGGTTTAAAATTGCCTAAAAATGTTTTTTCTGAAATGATTGCTGACGTGTGGCGCGGAATAAAGCCAGAAGTTATCACAAATGGATTTAAAAAAGCAGGTATATATCCGTTTAACTCAAACATTATACCTAAGGAGAATTATGACCCAGCAGTTTATGAAAGATGGGAACAACAAAATTCTAAGAAGTCCTCTAACGACACACCAAAGGATTCAGAACTAAATTCAAACGACGACAAAAAAAGCCAAACCAATCCTATCACAACCTTCTACAAATGCAACTCAGGGACATCAGCAGGATGGGACGAACCAATTTTGGTAGAATCTTGTAACAGCCCTACGAATGTTTCGGAGCTACCTTCAAATGATCAAAGACAAACAAATTCTTGCGTAGAAGATTACTCAAATCCACCTAACTCTCAATTCACACCGCTAACATCTGAAAAATTTCCTAGTTCATATCTAAAAAAAATAATTGGTGATGAAGTCTCAATGAACACGAGTGTCCATCAGAATTTGCCAAGTGATGAATTTTTGCAGTCTCTTAATGATTGTTCACCGGTCGCAAGAAATGCAGAACATTTGCTAGACTACGGCATTGACATTGAGAAAAATAATGAATCGCTGATTGCCTGTGAAAACTTCCAGCCTTGTTCATCGCAAACGCCGCATTCGACTCTTACAGAATATTTCAACGAAATGTGCCAGGAAACTCTACTAAAAGACGACTTTGAGAAAAAATCTTCGACTGTTGACACCAACAAACAGTACTCCCAACCCGGCACAACACAAACACAACATTTGGGGGTTAAAAAAGCTAGTACTTCAAATTCAAAGAAAATACAAATTATTTCAAACATTATTTTGAGACCTCCCAATGATGAACAGGCAAGTCACCATGTGACGTTTGAAGAACTGTTGCTCCAAAAAGTAAAACAGAATAAGAATAACCCAAACATAAAAATTCAAAAACATCGTGTTGCGATGGGTGCAGAAGTCATCACAGAATTGGAGGGTCAAATTATTCTAAGAAACATTCAAAACGAAAAAATAACTAAGTTAAAGCCAACGATGACAAAAAAGAACACCGGCTACAATCGATCCACCAACAGTAGCGAAACATCCGACGAAGACTTAATATACGCAGAATCTGACAAATGTTACGATCAACAAACTTTAATTCTCGGCAATAACAGTTGTACAGATTCTGACGCAGAAAATGATATAAATTTAAACAATATTTTAGTTTCTCCAAACATATGTGTGAAAGTGGGAGATTGGATATTAGTTAAATATTGTCCCAGAAAAATTGAAAAACACTTCATCGGAATTGTAAAAGAGAAAATAGAACCAAATGATGACTTTGTCGTAAAATTCTTAAAATTTAGCAGAGTTCGCAAAGACTTTTACTGGCCTGAAAAGGAAGATATGGACACAATATCCCTTGAAAATATTATATCTGTTTTGGAAAATCCTACAGAAGGTCGACTTGGAAATACATTTAAATTCAATATTGGTCTTGAAAAATATAATTTTTATTAATGCAATTATTTTGCTATTACTTGCCATTTTTTGTTAATTTTTTAACATTTCTTTTTAAATACATTCTTCCTTCATTTCATTATACATCTGTAGTCCTCTGTCATCAGGCAGTTCTGAAAGTTTGATTTTTTTCATATGTGGCGATCTAACACCATTTATGTTTCTGGTTTCGTAATCGTGTATATCTCTATTAAAAATAATTTCACCCTAGTATTTTCGCATTTGGTTTTTCATAACTTTATGCACAAAAATTAACACATTAAATAAACAGGATATTTTTTATTGGAATCCAACTTAACTCCTCTCTCATTTGATTATTTACTTGTAAGCAATAAACAGCGCCTACATAAAGTATAGAGATACATAGGACACGGTTAAATTAACTCAATTCAAAAAGGTCTCCAATGATAAAGTTACCTGGAGATGGAGTTTTATTGTTATACATCTCATACCTCTGTTCTGTATAAGTTTTAGCTTGCTGTTACTATTTGCCCACGTACTGTTTATAACTTTTATTTCCTTCATTGACCAAATATAACATCGTATAGCAGTAATCTAAATGTGGAGCAACTATAATTTTATAAATGACCTCTGAAGTGTTTATTTTGAATTTATTTCTTAGTATTCTAAGAAAATTTACTTTTCTGATACTTTCTTTAGCACATTCAAATTCTGTTGTGAAAGTTAGTTTTGGATCGAGTATTACACCCAGGTATTTGATTTCATTTACATATTTAACCCTGTGTTAAGTGTTATATTGCCTATTTCCATATATTTTGTTTTTTGTTTACGTTCAGTTTCAACTTGTTTAATATGAGCCATTTTGCTATATTTTGTAGATTTTCATTTATTTTGTATGATTTGCAAATACATAGTCTAATTTTGCAATGTTTTATGGTTTTAATTGTAGGTATCTTTTATGTCAATTATGAATGGCATTGGACCTTATACCGACCCTTGCAGAGCATCAAGGTTGTTTTCTATCGGTTCTGATTCTAAACATTCATCTTTTGTTACCTGTTTTCGTTCTTAGAGATATTCTTTGAATAAATTCAGAGCTACGTCAGTTTACTATGTTTTCTAATTTTTCCAATAGTTTTTGTTTTTCATTCTATCGTTTTAAATGCTCTTTTGAAATCTAAGGATGCTGCAATGGTGATTTTTTTGCCTGTTTCTTTCTTCATGGTATCAATCACTATGTTTACCGCTGCTTCGCAAGAGTCATTGTTCCAGAATCCTGATTTCCATTTACAAGCTTGATAATTAATATTACCTTAATATCCTTTGTTTCTTTTTGTTTTAAACGCAGATAGTAAAAATGTACAAACTGCATTTTTTTGTATTATCTTCTTTAAATAAATAATAAAAAGCACAGTTATGTTTTATTGCTTTACTCCTTCATTACTAAGCTACATTTTCATTATTTATTCTGTTCTAATAGAAAAATGGGTTCATTTTCTTTGGTCCTGGGTTCATTTCCTAGATGTGACCATATATTTTTATTTATTTTTGATTTTTCTGTTTCAAATTTTCGATTGAGAGTCGCTAATATAGTCTTCAGTCGTTGAAAAAACACTGTCCCAACAAGTTGCACGAATAAAAATGAATCGCCAAAAAGTATGTACGCGCATAACTTCCGAACGACTGCATCAAATTGCATAATTTTTTTTTGTGTTTGTTATAGTCAGGACAAGGTTTGTATAAAACTACTGGTGAGCACTGGCATCATGAAATTTGTATAAAAAAATTGCAATAGGTGGCACGCGAGCTGTTTGAAAACTGAATGTACCGGGACTGAATGTATGGAATGCGGGAGGGGAGAGGAGAAGTCGGTTAGGGGGTTTATGGGAGGGAGGGAGGGGAACTAGGGCGGGGGAAGGGAAATCTGGGGTGGGAGAGGGGACCTGGGTAAGGGGTTCGCGGGACGGGGTAAGGGGGTCAGTGGAGTGGGGAGAGGGAAGAGGGAAGAGGGAAGGAGGAGTTGGAGTGGGTACGCGAGAGGGAAAGGGGACGCGGGAGAGGAAGGGGAGGCAGAAGGGGAACGGGACGAATGGGAAAGGACACGCAGGGAGAGAATTTTTTTTTTTAAATGGCATAGCAACGCATGTCGGGTACCAGCTAGTACGTTATAAGCATAAACACCACATATATTAAAAAAACCACAAGTGCAGTTTTTGGTTAGCATTATTATTTTAACACAATCCAAAGAAATTTGATGGAGTGATTCATAATTTTCGGCACTTAAAATATATTCTTCTAATCTAACTTTCAAAACACTTTGAGAACTCTTTGCCGATCTTACCCCTTAAGGGGGAAGACCGGTATACCAAAATTATAAATAGCCTATTTTTTTTGCTAATTTGGTAACAAAAGGTAAGATGAAGTGCCGTTTTTAGTAAATCTTACGGCTAATATGCTAATTTGCAATTTTAGTATGAATGCCGGTCTTGCCCCAAAAATTTCCGATTTAACCCCTCATTGAAAAATAATTTACATGATTTTTTGATTGGCAGTTTTTGAGTGTTTTACAGTGGATAACTCGATAAATAAAAATTTACTCACATAGTTAAGAGCTAAAGGTAACATAAAAAAATTAAAAACTTTGCGGAAACAGCATGAATTCTTCAATAAAAAATTCCAAAGTGGACCAATGATCAAAAAAATTCATCTCATCGAAAAAGCACACGGTCTTACCCCAACTCACCTTATTCTTGTATTTTAAGTACTGGGTTGCTACCTCCTTCCTTCTTGTTTTCATGATATAGTGTTATGCTTAGCGGGTTTTTTGTCTTAGACCATATTTGTTTTTACCTGCCCACTCCCTTACTGTGCCATCTCTACACCCCCTAATTTTCTCTGGTTCTTCTACAAAGCTATTTCCAGCTTGCGAGTGGCCCGATGCGTTTTTGTCGAAAAATGTCTAAATGTATGAGCGAACCTTTTCAAATACATTTTCTTCGAACCTTGGAGAAGATGTACGTCTTAATTTTTTTGTTTTTGTTTTTAATGAGTTGCGGTAGAAGTGAAACATTCAGGAAACTAAAATAGACAAGGGTGGGGAGACTGCGAAGCACTTTTTTATCAATGTGAAGGATGATTTTTTATTCCATATTTTTGTCGTCGAATTCAAATGCACCTTTCCTATACTTTGGTCATATTATTAGTATTTGTGCGACGTTCTTCGGAGTCGCTAGATGTCACTTTCTTTTGTATTTTATTTGCCTGTTCATTTTGAAGTGCTTTGAAGATTGGATAAGTATTGATTTTACAAAAATATTTTTTATAATTTTATTTTGGATTTCGTGGGATTCGATCCTTGGTCTGCTAAATGTCTGCAGAGGTTCGTCAGGCGTTTTATACCAGTACATTGAAGGAGACCTGCGTGGGACTGTGGATTTATCGTATTATAGTATTCTCTCGCAGGATAAATCATGTAGATGTATGCGTTTCTCTCTTTTTAGTGTCGCTCACTTCCGTTTCATTGAGTATCAAATCGCAACGGCGATAAAGAAGATTTTATATCAATAAAATCTTCAGTAGGTTATACAAAGTAAAGCATTTTCCATACATGTACATCTCTGTAAATAGCCCGAACAAATCTATTTGTCTTCTAAAATATTTATGTTTTCTAGATTTATCAAATGAGGTGTGTCATAAAATCTGAAATGGTTTCTGTGTCGTTTCTGCGTCTTAACTAACCACCGATCGCGAATTGAAAAATAAATTTGTTTTAGAATACTTTAATCCATGCCATGTCTAAATTACTTTCTTATGCTTTGTAAAAGCTTTGTATGAAGAAGAATATATTAAATTATGTTCCGTGGATTAGATAAATTAGTTTGCGACACTGATTGTGTCGTGGGTTTTCCAATTTAAATAAATATCCCTTACTCATTTCTATTTTAAGTGATATTTTGTACAAAACATTTAATATTAAACCCTTTTTTACGGTTCCGCGACTTTTCATCCCGCGACAAAATATCCTCCGACAAAATATCCCCGACAAAATATCCCCAACAATATATACTCTGACAAAATATCCCCGACAAAATATCCCCGACAATATATACTCCGACAAAATATCCCCGACAAAATGTCCCCGACAAAATATCCCCGACAATATATACTCTGACAAAATATCCCCGACAATATATACTCCGACAAAATATCCCCGACAAAATGTCCCCGACAAAATATCCCCGACAATATATACTCTGACAAAATATCCCCGACAATATACACTCCAACAAAATATCCCCGACAAAATATCCCTGACAATATATACTCCGACAAAATATCCCCGACAAAATATCCCCGACAATATATACTCCGACAAAATATCCCCGATAAAATTTCACCGACAAAATATCCCCGACAATATATACTCCGACAAAATATCCTACGACAAAATATCCCCGAAAATATATACTCCGACAAAATATCCCCGATAAAATATCCCCGACAAAATATCCCCGACAATATATGCCCTACAAAATATCCCCGACAATATATACTCCGTCAAAATATCCCCGACAAAATATCCCCGACAGTATATATTCCGACAAAATATCCCCGACAATATATACTCCGACAAAATACCCTTCGACAAAATATCCCCGACAATATATACTCCGACACAATATCCCCGACAATATATACTCCGACAAAATATCCTCCGACACAATATCCCCGACAAAATATCCCCGAAAATATATACTCCGACAAAATATCCCCGACAAAATATCCCCGACAATATATGCCCGACAAAATATCCCCGACAAAATATCCCCGACAATATATCCCGTACAAAATATCCTCCGACAAAATATCCCCGACAAAATATCCCCAACAATATATAAACTAGCTACAACATAAATAATATATAATATATATAAACTAGCTACAACAAATATATAAACTAAACATAATATATAAACTAGCTACAACACGCGACGCACGTCTTCTGTCATCGGCTCTCGATAGTATTCATTTTAATCGTTCGTTCTAGTCTATTTACAAAATGGAAGAGTATGGTGATATCATTCAGTCCCTGATTAAAACGGTCGATGTTTTGAGTGGTAAAATCGATGGTTTCGGTAGCGAACTGACCACGATTCGTTCAATCTTAAGTGACCAAAGTGTCGGTAGTGCTAAAATTGTGTGCCCATCATGCAAATACTCGTACAACGTAACTGCAGGTGACATCGCACGACAAGGTACTTCCCAGGTACTAGCGCCGCGGCCGGCGCCAGACGTCAATGTGTGTGTGCGCTCAGCGTACAGTGATATCACTAGGCAGCCGTCTGGGACACCTCCACCGCCCGGCCCCCCCGGCCCCGTCCCCGCTCCTGGTATTACCTTAGCCGCTCTAGCCGGACACCCCGGCCAGACTAACCTTCCCGCTAGCGGCGTCCAGCCGCCCACTACCCGCAAAATGACCACAAGATCCACTGCTAAAAAAGGAAAACCGGAGGAAGATCTACATTCTGCTTCCACATCTGCTGCAGCGGCGTCTTCTGCTCCACAACCACAGAGTACAATACAGCCTCTTGTGCCCAAGCTGCCAACCCAGCCAATAACATCGTATAGCGATGCCCTCGTCAACGGTAGACGACGATCTCGGCCAATCTGTAAAGGGACAGGGTCTATCGACGACAGCTTGGTCACTATTCCCAAAAACCTACATCTGCATGTATTCATGTTTCACCCGAATACCACTGAAGAAAACATATCTTCATTCTTAAAAAAGAAGAAGCCGGATTTAATTTACACTGTCGAAAAACTGGTCACGAGGCATGAACGTTATGCTGCCTTCAAAATAGGCATACCGGAAAATTACTTCCACTTTTTCCTGGACCCCACGATCTGGCCTGAAAACGTGGCCTTCAATGAGTGGTCATTTCGGAGACCACGACCCCAAACTAAGACGGTCGATACGACGTCCGAAAAAGATAAACATTAGTGGAGTATACCAGAACGTTCGAAGTCTGAATAATAAAATTATCGACTTCATGACAAACGTAATGTGCCAGAAACCACTTCTGATTGCTCTTACCGAAACTTGGCTAACTTCAAGCACCTTTTCGTCGGAACTATTCGAAAACCTATACCACGTCTACAGGAAGGATAGAGGCAGTCGCGGAGGAGGGACTCTCCTAGCCCTCCGAGCTGACAGCCACTCACACGCGGAAAGAATGGACTGCATGGAAACCCATGGTGAAGATTTATGGGTGAAAATATCGCATAGAAATGTCATCATTTATATATGTGTTGTATATTTTCCTCCAAATACAACATCTGAACAGTATCAATTATTTTACGACAAAACTATAAGTGAAAGTGTAAAGTTACAATCAAAAAATATTATTATTTTCGGGGATTTCAATTTTCCCTCAGGGAAAAACCCAATTGACGTTTTCGATTACTTTTGTTCTTTTTATAATTTAACACAATTCAACACTGTTTATAACATAAATGCACACATGTTAGACTTAGTATTAAGTAATATAAATTCTAAAAATGCTGTTATCTGCCGCCATGACTCCCCATTAGTCAGAGAGGATATTCATCACCCTTCACTTTCATTCACGTTCGATTACACAACTCAATCACATATACAAACAGACATATTGCCTCCAGACATAAACATGGGTTGGATTTTCCACGAAAGCTCAGATAATACACTTAAGAATGCCTTAGAACAACATCACTGGAATCATTACGATTGCCTTGACGTAAATCTAGCTGTCGAAATGTTTTATGAACAGCTCAATAATATTTTCAACATTTGTTTTAAGAAAAGATCTACACGTATACTCAAAGATATTAGACAATATCCGAAATGGTTTAATGGGGAAATCATTCACCTCATACGAGAAAAAACTAAAATGCACCATCTTTGGAAAAAAACAAAATCCGAACATGCCTTAGCTAACTTTAAAACTTTGCGAAAATCAATCAAACGGTTAATTGGTCAGGCCTACACTGAATTTACACGTGAGGCCGAGAACAGTATAATAACAGACCCAACTCGATTTTGGTCTTACACTAACGATAAACGCCGCGGTTGTGACAAACTTAACCACATGGACTACAAAGACAATAAATACGATGGATCTTCTGAGATCGCCGCAGGTTTCGCACACTATTTTCAATCAGTATTTAGCGACAATATCCCCAAACTTGACATATCCTCTATAGCTTCATCGTCATTTAATTCTTTACCTGTACAAATTCATGAAATTAACGATGACGATATTATTACAGCTTTCCATAAGCTAAAACCTAAATACTCCGTCGGCCCAGATTGTATTCCACCTTTAATCCTCAAAAGATATGCAAGTTATTTTATTCAACCTCTAAAACATATTTTTAACCTATCACTTCGCAAAAATATCTTTCCGGAAATGTGGAAACTAACGAAAGTAACGCCTATACACAAAAAAGGAAAAAAGTCAGAAATAGATAATTACAGACCTGTAGCTGTGTTGTCAGCACCCGCAAAAATTTTAGAAACAATAATTTATTCACAGATATATAACCAAACAAAACACGCACTCACCGAAAATCAGCACGGATTTCGTCCCACACTGTCACCTTCAACGAATCTTATGAATCTCACCACCTATATTAATAATTCATTTGAAAATCTTGTACATGTTGATGTGATTTATACAGACTTCGAGAAAGCATTTGATAAAGTCGACCATGATATTTTGTTAAAAAAATTAAGTGACATCGGATTCTCTCAGAATTTCCTCGCTTTTGTGGCTAGCTACTTACGCAATCGTCGTCAGTATGTCAGTTACGGACACCATCTCTCTCACCAATACAAAACTAACTCCGGGATTCCCCAGGGATCGAATCTAGGACCCCTTCTCTTTCTCTTATTCATCAATGACATTGGCAACACCATAAACCACTCAAAATATCTCCTTTTTGCTGACGATATAAAACTTTTCAAAGCAATCAAAAGTTACATCGATTCCATTCTTCTGCAGAACGATCTTGATTCTCTCGTCAAATGGTCGGAACTGAACAACTTACCCTTCAGCATTCAGAAATGCAGTGTCGTTACATTTACAAGATCCAAAGATACATTCCTGTTTCCCTACCACATTAATAAACATAAATTAACACGTAAAAATGAGATTCGAGACCTTGGCGTAATTTTTGAAGCAAATCTCTCTTTCAAATCCCATATATCTGATATTGTCTCCCGTGCCAACAAAATGCTTGGATTTGTTCTTCGTAATTCAAGATCATTTACCAATGGAATCGCAATCCGAAGAACGTATGAAGCACTTGTTCGCAGTATCTTGGAATATAGCTCCATTATTTGGGCCCCTTCTGAGCAAAACCATATTCTCGAAATAGAAAAAGTACAAAAGAGATTCATGCGTTACCTATATATGAGGGAATATATGTACTACCCTTTCCTGTATCCATCCTTATTCTTAGCAGGAATGCTCGATCTTAATACATTAGAAGCCCGCCGAAAAATATTTTTAGGAAAACATTTTTTTAAGATAATCTCTGGAACTATACATAATCCACCTATTTTGAAAGAGATTAACTTATATGTCCCAGACAAGTATACTCGTGGAAGGTCCCATACCCTTTTTTATGCTCCAAAAGCGAGGACTTCTGCCTATCAGAACGCGCCAGTCAACAGAGCGACTGAACTGCTCAACGAGTCTGCATTGACCATTGACATTTTTAACGTAACCTACAGGCAGTTTAACAATTATCTTTTGACGTATGTCACAAAGTAGTGAAACTGACCTTTTTATGTGTTTTGCTATACTTTTTGTCTAATTTGTAATCTTCTCCATAATGTATTGGTGAATAACCGTTTTACGGAGAACATGAAAAATAAATAAATAATAAATAATAATACTCCGACATAATATCCCCGACAAAATATCCCCGACAATATATACTCTGACAAAATATCCCCGACAAAATGTCCCCGACAAAATATCCCCGACAATAATTACTCCGACAAAAGATCCCCGACAGTATATTATTATTAATATATCTTTATTGAAAGAAATTTGCAAGATTATAACTAAAAAGTACATATTCAGTGTTATGTTTACAGTGGTTTAAAATTACATACAAAAGAAACACAAGTACAAAAGGATATCAACAGAAAAAATATATAAATATGAACAGTAGATAAATGAAAAATAGAAAATAGTTATAAATTTTGGTTTTTCAGTAATCTGCCTCACTAGGCTAGCCTGTGTTGAGGCAGTAATTTTTAAATCAATTTATAAGACTTATAGACATACCTACACTTTTATTAAAAAAGTAATCACATAATAGATTTGTTACATTAATAATAATTTTAAATAAAAGCAACCAATACATTGCTTGTATATTTCCACTGTATAATACCAAATCATTAATAATTTCGAATTTGGGTGAGTGCACCGATAAAGGCCCTATCATTATTTTTGATCCAAATTTTTATGTTATTTTTGAAAATTTTTTGGGAATCACATTTTTTTATTCTATCTGGAAGAATGTTGTAAAGTCTTGTTGCAAGGTATCTGAAATTTCGTTGATTAAAAGTAGTATGCGTTTTGGGGATTTGTAGTAAGTCTTTGTCATTATTTCGAGTACAGCGAGTATTTAATCTTTTTTCATAGTATTTATGTATATTTGTGTATAGATGAGTAAGGATTGTTTTTGCATATATCTGCCGAACGTCAAACACATTCATAATATTGAAGATTAAGTTCGAGTCTGTAATTAGAGGTAGTCTAAGAATCAATTTTATAATAGTTTTCTGTGCCTTTATGATTGGGTCTAGTGCTGATGCAGTACCGCCTCCCCATGCAATGATACCATACTCAATAATAGATTGACAGACTGCAAAATAAATCATTTTCAAGTGTTGTAAGTCGAGAAAGTTTCTTATCGTTCTGAAAAAGTGCATGGCTTTTCTTATTTTGTTTGCAATTATTTGAGTGTGTATATTCCATTTGAGATATGGATCCATTGTGAGGCCGAGATACTTCATCTGTGTAGTGCGCTCAATGTAGGGACACTGACAAGATTCATCGGAATTAAAACATTTGTGTATTCTAATGGAGGCACCATCATGAGGCTGACCTGTTATATTTATGCTTGATGTGACATATTTAGTTTTCTCGGTGTTCAAAGTGAGCGTATTTGTATCTAACCACTTTTTTACAATGTTTATATCCGTTTCAGCTTTTTTGTAGACATCTACCCAAGTGTCAGCTTCAAACAGTAAAACAGTGTCATCTGCAAAACTTACTATTTTTCCCTGAATATTAATGTTACATAAGTCATTGATATATAAAAGGAACAAAGACGGTCCTAATATGCTACCTTGTGGTATGCCATAGTTAGTTGAGCACTGATTGCTAAGTGTGTTCAATATTTTAACTTGTTGCTTGCGCTCATCAAGGTAGCTCTTAAAAAAGTTAAGTTCGTTGCCTGTAATACCGATTATTTGAAGTTTGTTTATTAATTTACTGTGTGATATTGTATCGAAGGCTTTAGAAAGGTCTAAAAATATTGAAATACATTTTTTGCTTCTATCAAGGTTTTTTACTATGAAGTCAGTTACGGCGGCAATAGCGTCTGAAGTACTCTTGTTTTCTTGAAACCCGTATTGATTTTCTGAGAGTACTTTATGGCTAACCAGAAATTTTACCAACTGGGCATTGATAATTTTTTCAAATACTTTGGATAGAGTGGTCAGTATAGTTATTGGTCTGTAATTGTTTATGTCTGTCTTGTTACCTGTTTTATGTATGGGAATAACAATACCTTGTTTCAGGTTTGAGGGGAAGTGTCCTTGACTGATACTAAGGTTAATTAGGTATTCTAAAGGCAATGTAATTTCCATAGCCAGCGTTTTCAATATCTTAGTTGTTATTCCATCTACCCCGGCAGAAGAAGTGTTTTTTAGGGAATTAATTATTTTTAGAATCTCTTCCCCTGACACAGTTTGAAAATTGAATCTTCTTTTGGGAAATTGAAGTTCTGCTTCAGCAGGTAGAGCATTCGCACAATTTGGTAGACGAGAAGCAAGATTTGAACCAATATTTGTAAAAAAATTATTGATATAATCCGCAACGAGCTTGGGGTTTTTTGAGGTGTCAATAATGTTTCCGTCAATACAAAGTTTACTTATGTCCTGTTTGTCTTTAGTGTTTTGTGTATTTGTGGCTTCTCTTAGAGTTTGCCATATTTTTTTGGGATCGTTGTTACTTTGTTGGATTTTGTCTCTGTAGTAGATTTCTTTCGCCTTTCTAATGACTTCGCCGCATGTATTTCTATATCTTTTGTAGATGTTTAGTGATATTATGTCGTAAGGATTTTCTTTAACTTTTTTGTGTAGTGCATTTCTTCTACGAATGCAGTTGACAATAGAGAAGTTTATCCATGATTTCAAGGGTTTAATTTTGTTAGGATATTTTTTTGTTAAAATTGTAGTATTGTTAATTAATTCATTTTTCAAAAAGTCAACAAAATAATTCCATGCATCATCTGGGTTTTGTATTTGGAAGAGCTCTTGCCAAGATTTATTTTTAATTATGTTTTTTAGATTTTCAAAATTAATATTATTGTATATGATTGACTGATCCCTTCTGGTTTTTGTGGCGTCGGATTGTAATGTGAATATTGTTGTGTAATGATCTGTAATTGTTGATTTGTAAACGATACTTTTGTTTTGTTTATTAGTTTTGACCATTATGTGATCAATGCATGATGTAGATTCATTAGCTGTTCTTGTTGGTATATTTATGGTACTAATTAATCCATGGAACTCTAACATATTCAGGTAGTCGTGACATTGGTGGTGTGGATTATTTGGGAGTATGTTGATGTTCAAATCTCCCATAATTATTAAATTTTTAGTATATGAAAGATTAGAGAGTGTGCTATTAAGACTGTTAAGAAATGGTGTGATATTACGGATGGATGGAGAGCGGTATATTGCTAGAACGCAAGTATCATTATTGTGCATTATTTGCATACAGCTCGCGTCAGTAATGTTTATTTCAGTTACAACATAGTTTAGGTCATTTTTTGTGTATACCACAACTCCATCATTCTGACTATCATGTTTTGATGAGTTGAAGGAAGAGTAGTGATTTATGAATTTTGGACTGTAAATATTTGTCAACCAACATTCTGTAAGAATTATAACATCAAAGTCTATATTTAGGTGGTTAAGCTGTATCTGGAGTTCATTAAAGTTTTTATTAATTGATCTAATATTTTGGTGCATAAAAGTGGTGTTTTTTGGATTAGCTGTCAGATATTTACATATTTTAGCATCTGATGTTGTAAGCAAATTGTCTTGATAAACTAATTCTTCATATGTTTTGTTAAAAGCCATTATATAATTTATATTACAAAAAAGAAAAATAGTTTAATTAATTTTAATGAGAGCTCCACTAATCCGTGGCCATCACTGGGGATTTCAACCTTTGATTGAATGTGAAGGAGTTGAATTATTGTTGCAATAAACAAATAAAAGTGCGAAATATGACTCACCATACTGAGGGGAATAAACCCAGTGAACGACCGGTGAGAGGGGCTCTCACTAAAAAAGCTAAACTATTTTTTTTAGATCATCCGAATGTTTGATGTATATTATCCTATCACTTTCATTTTTTTTGCCATTATTTTACATTCTTTAAACCAGACGAATTTGTATCCCATTTCTTTTGCTTTCGTTTTTGATCTCCACAAAAGATCTTTGAAATAGGCACCAAGGATTTCACTAACAAAGATCTTCTGGAATACGTTTCCTTGGGTTGAGGTTAGGTTCAGTTGTTTCCTGTTTTGTAGAATCTGCCGTCTTTTTTGGGGGTTGGTAAATCTGACGTGGAATTTTGGGGGGGCTCCTGGACGTCGGTCCGGTATTTTCTTGATATCGAGAATATCTTCGCCTTTTAAGTCAACACCCGTGACTGCGGCCACCCGTTTGATTGTTTCTGCAGGTTGCTCACGCTCTCTTTCAGGAATCCCAGCAAATTCGAGGGTGTCTTCACGAGATTTTTGCTCCACTTCTGCCAATCTGACTTCAAGGCTCTTTATTATTCCATCTTTTGCCGTCAGTTCCTTTCTCAATGATTCCACTTCGGAAACCAGTTTAATTATGGTCTCCATCTTGAGGTGGATATCATCGTATTGACGGCTGATGAAGTCTCTTGTGCTTCTGCTTTCTTGGTTTTCATCGTCAATTTTTTTTATTATTGCTTGTTTAAAAATTTCTAGTTTTTTCTCCATCTTAGTCTCCATTTTCTCCAGCAGTACTTCAATATTTATATTTTGGGACTCCGATGTAACCGATGTCCCGGTCGTTTGTCCTTTACTTCTAAGATTTTTTTCTGATGTTGACATTTTGAGAACTGGGTTTTGATAGTAAGGTCAAACACTGGCTAAGTTACCCTTTATTTGACACTTGGTTCACTTGCGATGAATGAGTATTATTTACTTTGTAAAACTGTCAATTAATGAATCCCCAGTGGAAAACAAACACTGTCCAAGAATAAAATAATGAATTCCTATCAGTTTTGACAAATGCATGTAACGTTTGTTCGCTTATAATCAAATAATATCAATTAATTTCGGGAGCAGAGCAAAACACAAACTGTCACTCGATTGTAGGTATTGTTGTCCAATATATTCCGACAAAATATCCCCGACAATATATACTCCGACAAAATACCCTCCGACAAAATATCCCCGACAATATATACTCCGACAAAATATCCTCCGACAAAATATCCCCGACAAAATATCCCCGACAAAATAACCCCGACAATATATGCCCGACAAAATATCCCTGACAAAATATCCCCGACAATATATCCCCGACAAAATATCCTCCGACAAAATATCCCCGACAAAATATCCTTGACAAAATATCCCCAACAATATATACTCAGACAAAATATCCCCGACAATATATACTCCGACAAAATATCCCCGACAAAATGTCCCCGACAAAATATCCCCGACAATATACATATACTCCGACAAAATATCCCCGACAAATATCCCCGACAAAATATCCTCCGACGAAAAATCCTCTGACAAATTTTCCCGACAAAACATCCCCGACAATATATATTCCATCAAAATATCTTCAACAAAATATCCTCCGACAAAATATCCCCGACAAAATATTCCCGAAAATATATACTCCGACAAAATATCCCCGACAAAATATCCCCGACAAAATATCCCCGATAAAATTTCACCGACAAAATATCCCCGACAAAATATCCCCGACAATATATACTCCGACAAAATATTTCCGACAATACATACTCCGACAAAATATCCTCCGACAAAATATCCCCGACAAAATATCCCCGATAAATATCCCCGACAAAATATCCCCGACAATATATGCCCGACAAAATATCCCCGACAAAATATCGCCGACAATATATACTCCGACAAAATATCCCCGACAAAATATCCCCGACAGTATATATTCCGACAAAATATCCCCGAAAATATATACTTCGACAAAATATCCCCGACAAAATATCCCCGACAATATATACTCCGACAAAATACCCTCCGACAAAATATCCCCGACAATATATACTCCGACAAAATATCCCCGACAAATATCCCCGACAAAATATCCTCCGACGAAAAATCCTCTGACAAAATTTTCCCGACAAAACATCCCCGACAATATATATTCCAACAAAATATCCCCGACAAAATAACCTCCGACAAAATATCCCCGACAAAATATTCCCGAAAATATATACTCCGACAAAATATCCCCGACAAAATATCCCCGATAAAATTTCACCGACAAAATATCCCCGACAATATATCCCCGACAATATATACTCCGACAAAATATGTCCGACAATACATACTCCGACAAAATATCCTCCGACAAAATATCCCCGACAATATATGCCCGACAAAATATCTCCGACAAAATATCTCCGACAATATATACTCCGACAAAATATCCCCGACAGTATATATTCCGACAAAATATCCCCGAAAATATATTCTTCGACAAAATATCCCCGACAAAATATCCCCGACAATATATACTCCGACAAAATACTCCGACATATATACTCCGGCACGCAAGATGCAATCGCAAAAATAACCTCAATAATATATAATGCTCTTGACTCGGGAAATAAATGTTTAAGTATATTCATTGATCTAAGAAAAGCTTTTGACAGTATATGCCACAAAAAACTAATCAAGAAATTAGGAAATATTGGAATTCAAGGAACAGTTATAGAATGGTTCAAAAGTTATCTACATGAAAGACACCAACACGTGAAAATTAACAATACATTGAGTGAACCCACCTATTCAGAATTTGGAATTCCTCAAGGGACAGTGTTAGGTCCAATATTGTTTATCATTTACGTGAATGAAATGCTTACAATACCGAAAATTGGAAAAATCATATCTTTCGCTGACGACACAGTCTTAATCATAGAAAAAAAAACTTGGGATGAAGCCTACCGAACCGCAAATGTAGAAATAAACAACTTAAAACAATGGCTGGATGACAACTATCTTTCCTTAAACTCTGACAAAACTTACTTCATGACATTTACACTATCAGACAAATTCCTTCCAATTATAAATTCCAATATAACTATTCATAGCTCTTGTAAAAATTATACTGACAACTGCAACTCATCTAAATGCACAAAAATTTCAAAAAAGAACAACATTAAATATTTAGGCATAATAATAGACCAACATATTAAATGGACAGAACATATTGCACAAACTATAAACAGAATACGTAAACTTTTTTACGTATTCCTCAAACTAAGAAATATACTTCATAAATCTATACTACTGAAGGTTTACTATGCATTAGCCCAATCAGTTCTGCAATACGGAATAATAGGTTGGGGAGGAGCGTATAAAACCAACTTAGCCCCACTTGAAATAGTACATAGAAGACTTATCAAAATTATACTAAAAAAACCTTTAGACTATTCAACTCAAAAAATATTCGAAGAATTCAAAGTTTTACAAATAAACAGAATCTATCAAAAAAATGCATTACTCCAAATCCATAAAGACAAACTAACAATAAATTCATTTAGCACCAGGCCGAGAACAACAGGACAAATAATAATCCCTAAACTTAATACTACAACGGCCCAACACCACTACACATACTCAGCCATAAAATGCTTTAACGAACTCCCTAAAGATATTCAATCCGAAAAAAATTATAAAATTTTTAAGAAAAAAATTAAAATACATTTCACCAGTAGGTAATTTCATGTTTGTGTTATATTACGCCCACTTATATTTTCAATGTGTACACAGGTTTAATATTTTATAATTTAATTTAAAAAAAAAAGTTTCTTCCTGAAATAGTGCACAGGTATATAATTTTACATACATGTTGTTTTTATTTTATTTTTTCATAAATACGCTCATGGTAGCATCAATTAAACATACATCAAAATATCAATTGTGTTAGTACTCCCTCCCTAAACACGAGAAATTCTCAATTAGAGAGGTATTATTACCACCATTAAAAAATATTTGCATTACATGTACATAATTAAAAAAATAATTGTACTTATACCTAACTTTGTAAAATTGTAAAAATGGAATAAATAAATAAATAAATTAAAAAAAAAAAAAAAAAAAAAATACCCTCCCACAAAATATCCCTGACAATATATACTCCGACAAAATATCCTCGACAAAATATCCCCGACAATATATGCTCCGACAAAATAACCCCGACAATATAAGCTCCGACAAAATACCCCCGACAAAATATCCCCGAAAAAATATCCTCGACAATATATACTCCTGCAAAATATATTCCGACAAAATATCCCCGACTAAATATCCCCGAAAATATATACTGCGACAAAATATCCCCGAAAAAATATCCCCGACAAAATATCCCTGACAATATATGCCCGACAAAATATCCCCGACAAAATATCCCCGACAATATATACGCCGACAAAATATCCCCGACAAAATATCCCCGACAGTATATATTCCGACAAAATATCCCCGACAAAATATACCCGACAATATATGCTCCGACAAAATAACCCCGACAAAATATGCTCCGACAAAATATCCCCGACTAAATATCCCCGAAAAAATATCCCCGACAATATATACTCCGGCAAAATATCCCCGACAAAATATCCCCGACAAAATATCCCCGACAAAATATCCCTGGCAAAATAACCCCGACAAAATATGCCCGACAAAATATCCCCGACAATATATGCCCGACAAAATATCCCCGACAAAATATCCCCGACGTTATATCCCGGACAAAATATCCTTCGACAAAATATCCCCGACAAAATATCCCCGACAAAATATCCCCGACAAAATATCCCTGACAAAATATCCCCGACAAAATATGCCCGACCAAATATCACCGACAAAATAACCCCGACAATATATACTCCGACAAAATATCCTCCGACGAAATATCCCCGTCAAAATATCCCCGACAATATATACTACGACAATATATCCCCGACAAAATATCCCCGATAATATATACTCCGAAAAAATATCCCCGACAAAATATCCTCCGACAAAATATCCTCCGACAAAAAATCCCCGAAAAAATATCCCCGACAAAATATCCTCCGACAAAATATCCCCGACAAAATATCTACTAAAACCTAACCCAACCTTATCTAACCTTACAAAAAATGGGACGAAAATAATACAGACATCCTATAAAGACAATAAATTTTTGTTCAAAAATAGTAAAATGTGACAAAAATAATACAGACATCCTGTAAAGTTACGTTAGGTTAGGATTTAGTAGATATTTTGTTGGAGGTTGTTTTTTTTCGAAGGATTCTTTGTCGGGGATATTTTGATGAGTGGAGAGAGTCATGCTATAGAGGTATTGGGGTGTTGAGGCATTCCTCAACCTGTCTCTCTCGATCCGGCCCGCCACGCAGAAGGTGGGCAGTCGCATCCACCGCCAAGACCTAAAAAAACCTCACCCCCGTGAACCTGGGCACCTTTGCTAAGTCACCAAACGGTGGCAGAGGTGCGGCGGATCAATGTTCGCCTCCCAAACCTAAGATCACTAGGTACCTATTACTAATGTCACCGGATGCCAAAATATGTTTACTTACTAGTGTGGATCGATTTTTTGTTTTTTTGTTTTTCTTAGCAGCGGGGTGTGGAATGGATGCTCTATGAGGATACTTTTAAAAGTCATTATGACAGCATCAAGATATTTCGAGTGCAAGTACTGCCCCAAGTCAATTCAAATTTTACCAAAACAGCGAGAAACTAGAAAAAGAAGGGTTTAATCTTTGCTCAATAAAAGTAGTTAAAATATAAAAAAATTTAACTTTTCATTTACTTGTAATATTATCTACTAATCAAGAAACAATAAAAGTATCATTGCTACATAAAAAAATCACAAACAATGCTAAAAAAAAAAGTCAAAAATCATAAAAGTTATTGTGTTTTATAGTCCTTCTTCGAATTGAACACTGGCGTTATACGACAAGATTCTAGCTTGTTTTGTATCAACCCTTAACGTCTTTCAGGGTCGCAAACAGCAGAGCGTGATACTGTTACCACTTTGATGCATCTTTCCGAGGCTTGCGTGTGACAGGGCATCAATCGGAACTTGTACAAAATATTGAATTCGATAATTTCGTGGTCTGCATGGCATCAATTATTGTCTCGCTAGATGTCAGCTTTGTAAGAGGTGGTTCTGATGGTTTTTCCCAGTAGATCAAGTCAATATAGTCTGCTGCGTTAAATTAAAAGTAGGTAGCTTAAATACTCTTATTGGAGAGAACCCTGACGTACGTTCTCGGATACTTAGAATCCGTCTCAGAACCAACTCTCTAATTTGTCTTCGTTCGTCGTTTAGCGTACTAATAAGTATATTTTCGCTGTAGCCAAAATACCCGTTGCGTTGAATTACGGGATCTACCACCTTTTTCAAAGGCTCTGGAAGGTAACGAGACAATTTTGAGGTGTCTCGCCCCGTAAACACACGAAGGTTGTGTTTTTTTTTTTTTTTTTAAACCACATCGGAGTACACTCTTAGCATAAATTCAGTCAATATCAACTGTTTTCTGTCGGATTCTTGGTTGAAATGTAAAGTCGGAGAATAGTATTGGCTGTTGTTAACAAACGCAAATGACAGATTTTACCAGGGTTTCTTTTGGCTAAGTTTTCGTTACATTATCCTTCGGCGATTGCTCGGCACATTTCCAATAAATAAAGCTGGTCTGTGCTAAGGTCGTCACGGGATTTTGGAATGTCCGGTAAGTTGCATTCTATTGCTTGAAATTCTATCACAGGAAGATGTTCACAGTTCTTGAGTAACTTTCTTAGTTGGCCGCTAAAGCTTCTAGGACCTGTTGTCGTTCCATCAACGTATTCGAAAAGGTGTATCAAACTTAACTCCTTGGCATGTATTTGACAGACCAACCACTGAAGTGGACGATGGAGCTTTCCTTCAAGAAGTCGAATAATGCCAGACTTAGTTCCAGTATTAACTGCTGTTCCGTCACATCCGATAGCCACGATGCACGCTAAATCAATGGATTTTGCCACAAAATATGCAAACAATTTGTGAGCTATTGTTTTAGCATCACCGAACTTCACGCCTATGTGGCCAATGTATTGTGAGCCAGGTTCTTTCAAAAGACTGATATGTTCTTCTATCACAACTTTTCTGCGTCCATCCTACATGATTAATGTTTTATCCTTTCAACCTTCAAACGATATGCAAATGCACGAATCAAAATGGGGCTGATTGATGGCAGTCAGGCAGTGTGGTCCTAGTTTTGGCACGAGCACGTCGAATCTTATTACGATCGATCACGTTTGTTAGATTATCTGTTGTCACTAATCCAATATCTTGCATTGTAGCGCAGACAATGGCAGCACCCGCCCGATCAGAAATACTGTATCGATCCAATGTTCTGGATACAACAGATAGTCTACTGTCTGCTGGATTTATTACATAAGAAGAAGAAGTAGATGAAGCAAAGTATTGTTGGTCAGTTGGAAGATCAACGTTAGTAAAACTTGAAACTGTACTGCGAGATGTGGACGGTTGATCTAAAGATGTTTGTTACGTTTCTTGGTATAATGCGCGAAAGTGGACTCAGCAATTTGTCAAATTTTCGCGGGATTTATAAAAAATATCAGTTTTTTTAAATGTTATTATTTAAGGCGCGGCAATTTTTATTCATTACGAAATGTAAAAGTAAAAATTAAAGTATTCGTATTGACACAAAACTGTTTTAAAAAGGACAATTTTTACCAGATTGTAAATAATTCAACTGCTTTGTGGCAGTACTTGTTATCAAAATTTTAAATTGATATTTTGTATGCTTAATTGTATGTACCTAGAGCATCTATTCCGCACCCCGCGAAAACTGATTTATAAAAAAAAAAATTCCATACAATGGCGATCCACCCTATTACCTACTCCTAACGGTCCTTTTATAGGTGAAAATAGCCTATGCTTGAAATTCTAGAATTTCATCACTTAATTAATAAGTCCTTTATTTTGCATAGAGAACGACATTATTCAAAAAGTTGTGTACGTTGACATCTTTAATGGCCGCATTAAGATTGGCAGCTTTGGCCAACTGAATGTTCGAATCAAAGTTGAACGTGCTCGCAAATAATGACAACTGACCATGGATGACGAATTTAGTCAATATGTGTTTTATAATTACCGTGATGTTTCACGGTTACAAAAAAACAATAAACATTTTTTTTTTCAATTATTTCTGGCTTTCACTCTTCAAGGGTGTTCTAGGCCATCATAGAGAAAGTAAAGGTGAATTTATATATTAATTTTATTTAAATGAGCAAATTTCAGAATTATATGGAAGATTGGAGTCGAGTTCAGACTTAGAAGATGTTGAATTAAGGGGAGGCAATTTTAGATAACGCTTGATAGAAGAGAGGATATTTATTTAGAGAGGGACAACCAAAAATATGTGATTTTTAAAGTTCCCACATCTAGACTACAGAATGTACAATCTGGGGAAGTCAAGGAAGTGAATTTTAAAAAGGTGAGAAGGAACGGAACAATGTTCGATTCTCATTCGAATACGTGAGGAAATTTCTTTTTTGGAAAATGGGGGAATTTTTGAAACCACAGCTTTGATGGGATAGTCCTTTGGACACAGTATTGGAATACTGCTAGATAAATCCAAGCCATCCATCTACGCCTCAAAATTTTGTCCTTTTATAGAACCAAAAAACCTATTCAGTTTGATTATAAACTAAATAATGTTTGTCTCTCTACTGTCACATCTATCAAGGACCTTGGGGTCACTTTAGATTGTAAACTTTCTTTCCGGGATCACATTAATAACATCGTAAACAAATCACTTAAACTACTCGGCTTCATTTATAGAATTACCTCTGACTTTAAACATATAAATACACTTAAAACTCTTTACTGTTCGCTGGTCCGCCCTCACCTTGAATATGCTAGTGTCATTTGGTCTCCTTTTTATGCTGTCCACATTTGTTACATCGAATCTGTACAACATCGCTTCCTGCTGGGAATTGCTTGGAGGTTAGGACTTGAAACAGGAGAATACTCATATTACTATGATGAAATTGAACAAACTTTAAACATTTCCTCTATAGAAAAACGTAGAAAGGACTCTGATCTAATATGCATTTTCAAAATTATCAACAGTATTACTGACACACCTGCTTTGTTACAACTTATCCAGTTCAACATTCCTTCCCGTAGACTCCGAAATAATGAATTGCTGTTCCTCAATCAACATTCTACTAATTATGGATATCATTCTCCTTTATCCAGAATGTCGAGACTTGTCAACGCAAATCAAAGCATTGAATTTTTTGGTGTAAGCCTAAATGACTTTCGGCAGTCGTTACGCAATGTGGTTTTTTAAAGTCTTTTTTAATCCATCTTCAAGCTACTTGTAGTTATCTTCTCTATATACTTTTGTATTATATGTATTTTGTCAATGCTCTTCATCTATATGTAATCTCCTTTAATTGTGATCTCACTATTTTATTCTATTCGTGTTATTGTTATATTGTTAATTGGACTATTTGTCCGTAAATAAATAAATAAGCACACGTTTTTTATCGCTTTTAATACTGCAGCTCTTTCTTAAACATTAAATAATGGTGAGACAAACAAAATACATGTAACTACCTCTAAAGTACCTACTTCTTTTTAGCGACGGGAATTGCGTTTCATTTTTTTTATACGTGTGAGGGAGATTGTATGATAAATATTGTGTGTTTCCTTTGGGGGAGTGCAGATAGATATATGTTCATCGTTTGTCTCATTTTCGACTGTTATTATTTAAAGTGTAAGAAAGAGCGGCAGCATTATTTGCTTAAGAACAAAGACAAAACCGTCAGCAAATTGACATTTAAAGTTTTTAAATTTTTGGAATTCACTCACACTTCAATAATATCCTTGTAACTATATTCCATACTTTCAAAATTATCGTCACGGCAAATAGTATTGGTAGGGGTCTACGGAGACGTCACGGTGCAGTGTGAGAGAGATGCAGGAAAATGATGACTTTTTTCCTTTGGAGTAAACAGACCTACAACATTGTGTATCTCATCTTTTGAAAGAGCTGCAGCATCATTGTAATAGGGACGTATGTTTATTGCCTTTTATGCCGTCACGGCTAAATCGTCACGGTAATTTTAAAAGCGGTCGATATTTTACTCGGGTGAGGTACTTGTATTTTTGAATAAAGTAATCCAATATCCTTGAGATAATTATCGGCAAACCTCGACTAAATTGACAAAAGCTTTGACGTGAGATTTTTTATAACGGAATATGCTAACCAGTCCTTTTGTTTAGATACTTTCACTAGTAGGTCACCCTGTTGAGAGGGCATCCCGTTCACGTTACCAGTTTCAGAATTTCACTTCAAAACTATAATTACGGGATTCTTTAAATCAGGATCGAATCAGTTCAAAAGAGTCCACGTCGGGCCTTATCCTATAGAACCGGATTGTCCATATGTCCATACTGCTCACCGACTATAAGAAACGCCTGGAATATTTCAAATTACAATACGTATAAGTTGGCGAAAAGGAGGGTGCTGTCGTTTATGACAAAGGCGCGGTGTACCCGCTCAAAAAGCAGAAGATGGAGAGATTTGTTAATACGAATGTTACGGAGAGCGCACTAATATTAAAAACGGTGAAAATTTTGACTCGTTTAAAATAGAGCAAAAATCTCATGGGGATTGTCTAAAATAACATTTAAAGACACCTTGTGCAATTTTTCATACATATAACTTGTAAAATAACTGTTTGTAATAACGTGTTAATAATAATTTTACACTAATAATTCTACAGTAATTCGGTAGGTAATAAAGTACCGAAACGTAAGTCTCTCTCTTTCTATCTTCACTAACTTATATCTCCCTCTCAACTAACGTTCGCCTCGATTTTCGTAACGCTCTCGTCACGCATTCACCAGCTTACTCCCCAAGTGCGTAAAGAAGTTTTACTTAAAAAAAAATCATATTCAGCTACAACAACGTCAATAACATCATATTTTTCAATCTTAGCGCTCTATCTCACTGAAAACTCACGGACCGCCACTGGCGTAGATATTATCTTCAAGAATAACATACATTTTTTTAAGAACATCAGAACTTAAAGTATTTAAGGAAAATAAGTAATAAATCGGTAGAAATGCGGGAAGCCGGGCCTTAAAAGTGTGGTTACCAGGTGAGTTCACGATTATGCCACCGCCAACTTACACGTGTAGCATTTTACACATGGTCATGTCAAAATTGACATACTTAAATTTTTGTTTTTCAAAATTATAAATAACCATGAGAATCTTCCCTCTTGGTCACGATCAAAATAAATATCATTGATGAAGTAAATATATTGATCTTCTTCAATGATATATTACGAGGGTGGTCTGAAAAGTTTCCGACCAGAACATAAAGATGGCAGCACTCGTCAATAAAAGCTAGTGAATGTATAGTCCAGTAAATGAATGCTCCAAAAGGAGGTGTAGAGTGCCAAGAGAAATGTGGCCAACTTATACTCGAAGAATTTAATCAAATCCTCATCTGTTCGTCTGCTTGATCGTTTGCTTATCCGCTGAAACAGCAATGTTGGGTCAACTGCAACCTTTTCATCGTGAATTTTTATCGACGAGCTGACAGAAGACATTGGGAATTGACATTATTTCACTGGTTTGTGGGAAGGGAGGATGTGCATCAAACCACTTACCGAGTTTGGAAATGTCTGCTGTATCTCTACTTCGGTGGGCTTGTCCGAGGTCCTTGTGCTGTTCACTTGACATGAAGAAGATTCCACAAAACTTTTCAGGGGAAGTGCAGATCTCATGAGTTGCGCTCATACCAACCAACCAATTGCTGACTACATTGTGCGAAACATCTCTGGCTCCTGTTATGCCTCCTCGGCTATTGAATGATCGCATCAATGTGGTTTATATCTGATAATACGTCTGACTAAAAGCGATCAGAGCATCGCATAATCTTCGTTGCGCGTCGGTGTGTCAGTAATAAGATAAAAACAGCAGTTTCTGTAAATTGCGACATTTTACGAAAAAACTTTACATTTATTTATATATGTATAAATATTCTAAAAGGGAATTAAATTCTTTACAACTTCTTTCAAATAAACTTCTTTGTGTGATGAATATTTTATACGATATGAAGGAATGTTTGATGAAAAATATGAGGTAAAATGAGTTTTTTCGAAAATATCTACATTTCTGGAGCGTGTAATTCAAAAACGGCTGGGATTTAGAAAATTACATATGAAATAAAAGTTGTAGATAATTTTATAAGCTTTTACTTATTCTCAGAAAATTTTCCTCTGCGACGCACCGTTTTTGAGATACAAGCGGAAACCTGAAAATTGGGACCTTCCCCCCCCCCTCTCCCCCCTAGCTCGCCACCTAGACGTCAGGACTTTTAGTATGTTGACACCCTAAGCACCCTAAACAAGTTTCTGAAGGAATCGCTTAGGTCCCTGCCCACGCACTCTACACCTCCTTCCTTGACTGGACTAGTAGTTGTGCTCTTACGGCTCAAAATTTCACTGTGGTGCAGAGTCCCCATACAAAGAGTCCAACTCATATTTGATTTGCGTAGGCGTATTGCCTTTCAAAAACAAAAATTTAATAACAGCTCGATACTCAATTTTTTCCATTTTCACAAAAACACACACATCGACTCGCCCAAACGACTGTCAACTAAAAACTGCGCGATCAAAATGGCCGAAACTTTGGTGAGTAAGTGCCTCCGTTCACGGAGATACTTACAAGACACTCGATCCTCGTGAGCGTATCATACGCGCCGATCGTAAGTACCCCCGTACGATTTTGCTGGTGCCCGTTCACGGCGCTACGCAGTGGCTGTCGGTTTCCAATGCCAATATTGCCAATCAGTATCACGATACCGACAGTGCTGATCGCACGCGACGCTCGAATCATTTGTGTCTGATACTTTTTCGTTTGACGTTTGACAGAAATGGCGTCGGAACATTTATTTTATTTATTTATTTTTATTAGTAATAGAAGGTACATAAATTACAATAAATTTTATACAGTAATTAATTACATAGTAGATATATTTGATTTACCCCCATAATTAAGCAAGGCTTGTGTGTATGGGGGGGTGTTATTGTATTGCTTTTTTTATATCATTCAGTTTAAGTTTTCAGTATAATTTTTAAGGTGAGTTTTAAAATTTTTTATATTGGTATTCATGTTTCTAATTTTTTCTGGTAATGAATTAAAAAATTTTGCTCCGAGATATTTATGACTCAATTGTCCATTTTTTTTTACGTTTTGGAGTGGGAAGTACTGATGTTTGTCTAAGACTTGAAAGTAATGTTAGATTTGTTCTGAAAGTGAAAAAAATGCATGTTTATATACGTTGCCAGAATACGTAAGAAAAGATTTGGTGGAGAAGGCATGGATCGATGTTGGAAAAAAAGTCAAATGACATCGCTTGACTGCGTGTTAACTCCACGGCTGCACGTGAAAAATGATCAAGTTCAGTATATTTCGGATAGCGCCGTGTACGGAGACTAGCATTAACAAGTGGTATATTTATTCTCGCGGCTCTATGGACGTTACCCTTGGCTTTACCCATCGATATATATATTAGGCATGACCAATTACCACTCCCTAGAGACACGCAGAGGTATTGCTTTGCTTAAATATTTTTTTCAATTAATGAACGGTCACTTATCTAATAATGAGATACTGGCCCAATTAAATTTTTTTGTACCAGAGTCTCACTCTCGAGGACGTCACCACAACCTCCTATATAGTAGAGCAAGCCGCACTAATTTATTTATGAACTCACCTCTGGGGAGAGCTACGTGCTTTTTGAATGCGGTGGATAAAAAAAATGATTTATTTTTTGTGTCCAATAGCGCATTTGTAAGATTTTTGGCATTGCATATACACTGCATAAATGGTACAATTATAACGTCTTAGGCTATATTGCCTGTAATTGTTATAAATAAATGTACAACTTATATATAAATAAATAAATCAGCAGGGTACTTGTGGTTTCGTCACAATTACGTAGATTGTAAGTATCTCCATGAACGGAGGGCCTAACTGTCATAAGATGCTCCACTACATTCACTAGCTTTTATTGATGAGTGCTGGCATCTTAATGTTCAGTTCGGAAATTTTTCAGACCACCCTCGTACAAGGGAATAACCTTCAAAAGTTATAAATAGAGAGTTTTCTAATAAAAATAAAAATAAAAATCAATCACTATCACAATAATAAGAATCTCGAAACTTTCCATTTTTTTCCAAAGCAACAACATAATCTTCTCTCAACCTCTTGTGCGAATATCGATCGCCAAGTTGATTAGTCAGACATCTCTAAAAACTAAGTTTTGAGATAATGAAGAAAGCAATATTCGAATGCTCACCATAAATCAAATATTATTTACACCTGTCTGTGTTTTACATATGTATTAAAATATCCATTTAGTGACCCGGAAAACATTAATATTTTGTTTAATTCACTACAAATTTTGTGCATTATAATTGATTTGGTGGAGTTTATGAGTAATCTGAGTATTGCACCAGATAGAGATTATACTTTCATATAGAACTGTGAACTTAACTCAAATTTAGATTTTCGGAGATGTCTGACTAATCAGCTGGACGATCGATATGTCGACTTTAATCGGTGATTCCTGACGTTAGGGGCCATCCATAAATTACGTCACATGAATTTTATGATTTTTGGTCCCCCCGTCCTTGTCACACATCGTCACATTTGTGAGACTCCCTCCCCTTTAGTGTGACGTCACGTATTTTGCAATTTTACATCTGAAAATAATCAAAACAGTTGTACAATTTTTTAGAAAGAGTTGGTAATGTTTTTGAGTTTTTCGTTTACATTAACTGGTGTACTTTATAGACTCCAAGGATTACTACCCGTACCTTTATTAACATCAGTGTACTACGCCATGGTACATTCACACCTTTCTTATCTCTGCTGTATCTGGGGATTTGCCTCAAAGAAATTGATAGCTGATCTGCAGGTGGTTCAAAACCGAGCTCTCAGAAATGTTTTTGGACTTCCATGGGACACCCATGTCAGAGACATCTATTCAGTTTCCGGTATTCTTCCAATCACAGTCCTTCCTAAACATGAAATCACAAGCACCATCCTACAAATTATGCAACAATCAACTCACACTAACATCAAGCCACTTTACAACCAAGACATCCACACTCGCAATACTCGAAATAGCAATAAAATCCGCATACCCCAAACACACACTACAAAATATGGGATAAAATCTCTGAACTATGTTGCCTATACACTATATAATTCGCTACCAGATATGTACAAGGGAATTCAGCAAAATAAAAAAAATCAGAGTAATGCTTTAAAAGAATATTTTTTAAGTATGTATAAGGATGAAACTTTGTAATTTTCTTGTCATGTTCAATTGTCTTGTCTTGTTTCTTTTCTCTTCTTTTTTTTCCATTAAGTTGTAATCATCCATATCTGTATAACCTTGTTCCCTTTTTCTTTAATTGTTTTCCATTGCTGTTTATTTTACTCAACCTGTCTTTTATTTTTCTTCTATATTGTATGTGAATCTTATATTTTAATATCCAAATTCCTATGTAAAATTTTAACTATTTTCTCCCACCCATGATTTGTATGTTCCTCCTGTCCTAAAATGAGTTCTGTAACTCATCGGGATTGCTATAGCAAGAAATAAAACAATAAAAAAAAAAAAAAAAAATTATTTTGCATTTTAATAATTTACATTTTTACTTGTGACGCCACAGGGCTGATAACCCCCCACCCCTCCCCTTGTCTCACAATGTCACACATCTTTACTCCCCTCCCCCCCCCCCTCAATGTGTGACGTAATTTATACATGGCCCCCTATTTGGAGTAAAAAAGGAAATGAAATGTTGGTTTCCGGTGACAATTTTGATGTTTTCTTTTAACATAAAACATAAAAACTTTTAAAATGAACATTTTCTCAGCAGCTTTATTAACCAGTTGATTGTTGATTGCCGACTTTTTGAGGGAGAGGTCGATTCAGATGGTAGTCGATGGTTTCACCTCTTCCTCACACTCGATAAATGCTGGCGTCCCACAGGGATCGGTTCTGTCTCCGACTTTGTTTTTTTTGCACATCAACGACCTTTTGTCATGTGCACCAATTCGCTGTTACGCGGATGACAGTACAGTCCATGATAGCTTTTTGTTTGACAAGCCCCCAAAGGGCTCACAAACTCCAACGGCTCGGAGGGCTTTGAAGCAAAGAATGGACGGTTACCTCGAGAGTGTTTTCTCTTGGGGTAAAAATAATCTCGTTGAATTTAATGTTTCAAAGACCTAATCTTGTCTGATTACGTGTAAAAAGGATCGAAATGAATATCTAGAATCTTTCAACGGAAGCAATCTTCCGAACAGGCCCTCCATTGATATGCTTGGTGTAACCCTAAGTGACCAGCCTCTCAAAAACTGGGCGTACTGTACAGGGCCCGCAGATACTTTAGTAGTACACAACTGCAAACCCTGTACAAATCACAAGTGTGCCCCACGGTTGAATTTGGCAGCCACCTCTGGTCTGGAGCTCCAAAATACCTGAAAAATACCCTCGACTCTGTGCAGGAACGGGCGGTCCGTTTAATAGATTATCCCATCTTAACAGACGGATTGCAATCTTTAGAGCACTGTCGTCGGGTGGGAATGCTATCCTTGTTCTACCGGTATTACAATGGAAGATTCTCCGAGGAACTAGCATCATTGATCCCTTCGGCACCGGTGCATAGTCGGGAAACACGCCAAACGCGTGCCCAACATTTGTACACGGTTGACATTTGTCACATGAGAACGGGTCGTTTCTTCGACTCGTTCTTGTGTTCAACAGCTCGGCTGTGGAATAATTTGCCGGCCTCTGTGTTTCCTCCTTCCTACAACATGGGTCTCTTCAAGACCAATGTTCATTCCTTCCTCTCCTCAAAAAGACCCTCCACACAGCATCCCAGATGACATAGACCCTGAGGGAAATTATTTTCCTCAGGGCCTCCTGTGCGGAGTTAATCTAAAAAAAAAGTGACGAATTTAGCTGTCTTTCTTTGTAACTCTTGTATATTCTTCTAACTGTATCAAATGTGTTTAGTCCGGTTTAAAATCTACGCACTGTACATTAAACTACTCATTTAACCTTAAAGTCATTTTCTTACGTAAAAATAATTTTCTTTTAGTTGTGTAATGTTGTCCTTCCCGAAATGAGTTTTATTAAACTCATTGGTAGTAATGTATCATAAATGTTATGTAATAATTTTTTAATATATTACTAATATACAAATTTAAAAAAAAAACAGTTGATTTTGGGTAGTTAGGGTCGGGGTGATAGTTGGGCGGTTTCTCGGATGACAGTTTGGGACTCTTGTGCTGTATTCACATTAAAAAGTTAAAAATGAGACTAACATGGAAGTAGATATAAAACAGCACAAGAATCCTGCATCTTGTGTCTTGTCTGTTTATGCGATCATCTGATTTTAAACGTGCATTTGCATCCAAATAACGTTCACGTTTATGAGTTCTTATTTCCAAAACGGAGGATTAAAAAAATAATCATATTTTTAAAAAGGTATACTAAAGGTATGAAATAAAAGTAGTTTTTCGGAATGTTCGTTGCCTTATGATTTATTACTTCATAATACAAATTTATTATTCAGACAAAATATAATTTAGTGGTTATTACAGATTTTGCGCTATTTCATGCAAATTAATTAGTAAACTACGAAATACATGTTTAATAATATTAATATGTTAACGTTAATATTAATTTTAAAATAACACGTTGATTTAAATATCGCCACATTAATAAAATATTTATATACAGAGATATTTTAAAAAACTCGATAACCCAGCCAAAGTCAAGTTTTTCATCAATCAAGGACTAAAGGAAAAAAAAAATAAAGGTACTTAACCAAAACCTTGCGGAATACAAAATGTTCTGGTTTCAATAAAAAACTACATCTTACAAAAAAAATTCACTAATCAGGTAATTCTAATAATGTCATGATATATAAACATACACATATAATAAAATCGGTTTTTCCGCAACGGGGATGTGATCTCAGGTACTTCCATTTCCGGGTGACTGCTGTAACAACTGAGCTACTGCGATAACCTCAACACCCACCGCGTTTCTTCAATAAAAATGTATTTTTTAAATTTTTTAAACAGACAAAATATCTAAATTAAATGTTCAGTCAATAGAAATGTTCCGGTCATTACCCGTATTTCAATGAATTTGTATCAAGCATTTAAATTTGATACCTACTAAATTTCCAAAGAATGAAGGGTATAAGAGAAAAATGATATCTGTTAGTTATGGAATTTCATTAAATCAAAGAAGAATTCTACAAAACAAATTTATTTTAAGCAAAAAATATTTTCACATTACACATTCAAAGAAACTCGATAATATAAGCTTCAAGTTAATTAAAATGAATTCGATCAATTTATTATTGTGACGATATTGAAATGGAGCATATTATTCAGAATCATCCTTTGCTTTATTAATATATTTTTATTTTATGTGATCAGACGAAGTTGTATCGGTTTTCCTGGGGCCTGGGTTCGAAGTCAGGGGCGGATCTTCTCAGGCGCAGTCCGGATGATTCGGGTTCGTTCTCAGAAGGTCCCATGCTCAGGAGTTCGCAAGGCACCATCAACTGAGAAAAAGAAAAAATCTTGAAACGGTTGAATAGTCCAATTTTAATATACTACCCTAGCTGAAGTCCTCGTATTTGCCACGGAGGTTTACACAAAGTTTTTTCCAAATCAGACTTAGACAGTGACCATCCTCTTGTTTAGAAGGTCAAGTGATCTAAGAATAAAACTATAGATTTATGTAAATAAACAAACATGCGCCACGCGTACAATACAGACATTATTATTTGTAAATAAATAGATTTTGAAAAGTATATATGAGGGTGACTACCATAAGTTTCTTGAGGTTCGAAATATTGCGATGGGCTGGCCATGTGGAAAAAATGTCTGTTGAAAGGAAACTGAAAATATAGAACAACGGGTACCCTAAAGGAAGCAATCCAAGGGGCAAATTGAGAAAGAGCTGAACAATTTGCATAGAAAAGGTTTGGAGAAGGACGGAAAGACCCGATGACTTGAGTCAAATAGATAGAGACCGCACCAGAGAAAATTTGCGATGGAGATAAAATCGAAGTTGGGATAATATAGCACCGTGAAAATTAGGAAAAATAGAAAACAGGAGGATAATATATAACTTTCATGGAATGAAATGAAATATGACTAAATAAGGCAACTCTCGTGGTTCAAGGGACCACGTTAATCAACTGCAAAAGTTAAGGACGAACATATTGTCAAAGATATATTTCAAATAGAGTTTTCTGTCGAGAAGAACCAAATCCAATTGTCATAAAACGTTTATCAGATCAGTATTGATCTTCCACGTAGACAGCAGGTTTGTGTAACAGAGGTGTTGGAATTTCGGGGTAGTTTTAGGCTGCGCGTCAACGGGCCCTACAGGAATGTTTTCAATCTGGTTGAGTCGAACGTAAAATCGAACCGTTTGGAGATACGTTCTACGTGATAAGATTAGCACTCAACGGTTGACAACCAACGGTTGATGCAGAACGGTTGAACCAATCAAATTGAGTGGCCTGTAGGTGGGTGGGTTTTTGAAGGCTTCTTCCTCCTTCTTAAACAGCAGTCTATGTCGTCAGGACAAATGTAGGCTAAACATCTAACTTTACCTTCTCGTTCAGAGGCTTTCCCTGCAGGATGTAGCGCAGCTTCTCGAGCTGGCAGGGATTGGCGAGCAGCTTGTCGATCAGGCTGAGCTCATAGATGCCATTTCCGCCTCCCAGCCCATTCCGCTTGCCATTGGTCCAGCCGCGGGAGTACTGGAAGGTTTGCCCATCGGCCGCAGATAGGGCGGCCAGCACAGCCGTGAGGAATACGAAACAGGCGAGGTTGGAGTTCATCTTGACGACTGAAAATATTATGGTTTATTGGTGGATGGGTGTCAGAGAAATAATCCTGATGGTACTACCTTAAGGAGATTCAACAGCTAGATGTTAATCGGCCAAATCTATACCTAAGTTTAGATTAGAGGCCTCATCATACGAGTCTTAACGCGAAGCAAAATGTGACAAATCTTTTTGATAACTGAAATGATCAGAATTGCTGGTGTGAACGAAGTAGTTGATATTTTGAGGGAAGGCAGTTGTTGGATTCACAGAAAAATTAGAGAATCTAATTTTGTAGGCCCACGTACGAAATAAGCTCCATCTTACAAAGAAATAACAGGAAAAGGTGAGGTTGGAGTTTACGAGTATATTGACGGCTGGAATGACTATAATTGATGGATGGGTGTCGGAAAATGAAGTAATTGACCTTTTGAAAAAAGATTAAGATGGAAAATGCTCACCGGAACTGAACTTGTAGAATCCATCTCACTAAGGCATAAAAATGATTGGCAAGTCGGGAATTAATCTCGACGGTTGGAGATATCAGAATTGTTCCATTATTGTGGTCATTTTAGGGAGGGACAAAATCGTATTTACAAAAAGCTAAGATGTAGGTTAGGTCGAAGTAAGGTAACACGAAACTGTATAGGTAGAAGCTGGAAAGTTAATATTTGATAAAATATCTTTTGAAAATAGGCGGTGTCGGGTTTAGTGATAATCTAATTGTATTTGTAGGACCCATCTCGCTAAGACATTAAGACGATATTATCAAGGAGGAAGATCATTATAAAGATACACGTCTGGAAAGTTGAAAATTATTGATTGATGTGGAAGAGACGATCTGTGGAAGGAGGGCCCAGGATATGATCAGTGAGTAGGTCAGATCAATTAGTATCAAATGACTACGTTGAAGATCTCACGCGTTCACATAGAAAAGTGCGAGAGGCATTATATTTATTTCAAAATGCAATTCCAAAATTCAGACTCTTCAGTGGCGGCGTTTGGGACCCAAACGCCGCCCCTGGAGGAGCCTGAATTTTGGTCGGGTCGAGTTGAGTGGACACCGTAATCAAATTCAAGTTTATTCACCAACAATTATTATTATGTTTGAGCAATGATGTAATTTTGAAAAGTATAAAAACATAACATTCTTTAAAGTCATTGAATGAAAACATTCAAGAATACAATTCTTCGTAAATTTGATAAAAATTCCAATTCAGATTAATACATTTTTTTTAAATCAACGGAAGGTCAGCTTTCAAACAATATTACATAAATACTTTCTAAGAATTTTAAGTGAGAATCATATCTTCTATCTCAAATATTAAATAATACCTACAAATGTACCTACAAATAGAAACTACATTTTTTTTACACTACATTAATTTATACAGTTAACAATAATATTTTTCGAACATTATCTAAGCTTTGTTACTTTCGTGTTTTTATGACGTATTTGTTAGCAGACCATTATTATTTTTTTATCGCTATTAATACTCCACTTTCACGCTATTATAATGAAACAAAAAAAACACGAAAAGTACCTAGATTGTCGAATTAATTGATATATATATATATATACTCGTATATCCATAATAGCTTTGAAAATTTTCGAGGTTAAGAGAGGCCTGCGGGGATGTTCCAAAGTAGTTCGAAAAACTTTATTGATACACATATACATTCACACATGACTGGTCAGTGGCTGAGTGGACATCGCGTTTGAGTCCTACCCAGTGGAGTAGCGTGCCTTGGAGGGGCCCTGTATCAAAACAAATTGGGGGGCCCAAATGAAGGAAAAAGATTTCTCACAAAAGAAACAACAGGCCTCTGTACCCTCTGTAGCTCGGGGGCCCCGTATCATTGATACGGCTGATACGGCGGTAGCTACGCCCCTGGTCCCACCCAGATGTCCCGTGTTCGATTCTCGGCTGGCTAAGTCCTACATCACGACTCAAGCAACATTTTCGGCTTACTGTGGTGGTAGTAGGAGATTTTCAAATATTGGCGGGTTATTCATAACCCCGTGGACTAGATCTATGTCCATGCAACAACCGAGAAGGGCGCCTTCCATTGCGAGCGGAAAAGAGTAGAGCGGAGCGGAGTGGGAGCTGAGCGAAATAGTTTTGACCTTCCATCAAAAAAGAGTCACTTAGAAGATAGGCGTTTGCCTTCCACTGCCTGTGCGAGAGAAATGAGCGGGGCGAGCGGAGCGAGGTCAATGAAAAATGAGAAATAGTTTTGCCCTTCCATTGAAAACGAGTCAGTATCGTTTTGTTTCGAAGTGAACGGAGTGATTTTTGTGATGTCAAGTACTGATTCTAGTGAATATGATTCTGACAGCATGTATGCAATGAAAAAAAAAATTACGTATGAATTAAATGCACATTTATATAAAGAATCTCATCTCAAATATGTAAAAACTTTAAAAAAATAATTTACTTTCTTATTTCCGCCAATATCATCTCAATAATGGTTTTCTAAGCCGAATCCTTTATGTTGACAATCTTTGCTAGTCGTATCCTATAAACGAAATTGGCAAACGGCTTCAATAAACACCTCCATCTCGACAAAAACGCAGCGAGGCAATTGAATTGGCTACAGTTCTTGAGCGGAGTCCGCTAGAAACTAGTCGGCGATGGTGTGCGCGAGCGGTCTCTTTCGGACCTATTTTAACAAGTTCGGTCCGCTCCGCTCTCCTCGTTCCTGATGGAAGCACTTGTATGCAGTTAACGTGTGCGAGTCGAGCGGAGATCGTACGGAGTCCGCTCCGCTCGCATTAGCGGAGCGGACTCGTTCGAAACTATTTAACTCGTTTAGTCCGCTTCGCTGGCCTCGTTCTTGATGGAAGCACTTGTATGCAGTTAACGTTTGCTAGTCGAGCGGATTCCGTAATGAGTCCGCTCCGCTCGCAGTGGAAGGCGCGCTAGAAGATGACTCCCACGGTAGCCGCTGCATAACCCGCCCGCGCCTCCCCCGTCGCCATGAGTGGGCCAGAAGACCAACTCTAGCGGACCGGTGCCCTTCCTTCCTGCCTCCGGTGACCCGATGTTCACTTTTATCCCTAGTGTCTTCAGGTCTTTCCGCCCTTAATCCCAACACTTTCTTCGAGGGCCTACCGGGAAGCCGGCTTAGGGGCGCGAACCGAATCCTCGGCGGGACTGCCGGATGACTGTAGCTTAGCTGCTTTGGTTAAGTCAAACAATCTCATCATAATATTATGTATTTTTTTATTCTATTAACTTTTCTTCCTACATATTAACAAACTTTTTTTTTCAGCTACATCAGGTGGACGGAGATGAGACGTGATACTGTGAAATAAATAACTAACGACATGTACGCACTCGCATACTGCTTGCTAACAATGTATGCCCGGACGTTGGGGGTCTAGAGTCATTTTAAATAAAAAGTAGCTTCTTTATAAATAAAAAAATAGAGTCCCGACGAGTACGGTGAAGGAGGAAACCATCTGTTTCCTTAGAACGCCGTGGAAAGTGGTAGGCAACCTCCAACCCCGTTATGTTTGTCGAAAAAAAAACCTTTAAAATTATTTGCCCGTACTGCCCGTAGCTACTAGGAAGATCGATTTATTGTAATATTTGATTTTTAAAGAGGCATTATATGTAAGTACCATCCCTAATTTAATTTTCCACCACCGCCTACTAGATATTCGGTTATTTTCTTAAGCCACACATTATTTCGAATCATAGATTTGAATAAATTCATCGCAGGGGAGCATAAACCGATATGTGGGCAAATCGAATAAAATTACTTCAAATATATTCAAGACTCTTTCATTTTATGGATGTGATTTTTTTATTTAAACGCCGTTCAGTAGTTACAGCATTAAATATCGCTGGTATTTAAAATAAATATGTATATTTTCGTAAATGTCGTTATAAATTTTACGATACATTCCGACCACATTTTTTTAAAATCTACAAATTTACTTTGCACGATTGTTCATGGGCGGGTATTTATCTATTTTCAGAACAATTGATTTGCCTGTAACTAAATATATCGAAAATATTAATACGTTGACGTCTGCGCGTGGTTGAATTTCAAAACCCGGCTTCGAGTGCATGTCTGACGCCTCGCCGTACGCGCCGCGCCACAAATAAGAACTGTGTACGTGAAATTTCAGACAAAGCTATTATTGTAATTCGGTTTCTAATTCAAGAATTCGTCAAAAGATGGCGCTACTTCCATTAGCAGGGTGTAAGTACTACGAATTTGTGAATTTGTAGTATCTCTCCGGATATGGAAAGATTGATGGTAATAGTCAGTTGCGATTTTTTTATTTTATACCGCACAAGAGTCCCAACTGCTCCCGTCTGAAGCCAGTTAGACTATGGCATCCCCAAATGGGGTATGTTGTGAGACTGGAGGTAGTGGGGAGGGAAAGGAGATAGGGAAGAGGAAGATGGGGAAGTACCTGGTTATTCAGATCTGGTCACCAAACACGGCTAATGCCATTTCAAGCAAGGTTTCAATTCTGAATGGTGGTCTTACACCAGGGCGATACTAAGAGTATCTTCCACTCTGTAATATTATTAAGCAGCTATATATGTATTACATATTACATCATTGCTCTCCCGGTTACTAGCTATCACTGGATGACAGTGGATCCGAGGAACGGGCTATTTTTGGAACCTAACTAGGCGAAGCCGAACAAAAGCTATCCGCAGTGCCTAGCAGCAAAAACCTGCGGAACGGGTTTTTAACTACTAGTTTTTAATGATTAGCCGGTATTTGAAAACTTTTTGAATAAAATGTATACATCGAGGCTTTCAAATTTAAGGCTTTTATCTGTGGAATTATAAGGAATTTTCCTTTACAGTCCATAATATGATGTACTCTATTTTCAACATTTACAAATATTAATTTTTTAATACTTAGAGGCGTGTCATTTCATAGAAATTGAATAATTCATAAAATTTAATATTGTTAATATAAAGTTCTGTGAAATCAATTTCGATTGTGATCTAAGTACCTACTGCGAAATAACTGATCCATTATGAAAAAATAACAAAACGTCACTGCATTTGGATAGGGTTCTAACTTCACTTCACCTTGTTCTTAGATATGATGTCGAAGTTTGCAAAAACGATTTCTCATTATCTATTTAACAATATCCGGGTTCGAGGTTGAATCTTGTGTAAAGTAATTTTATTGAAAATATTTTAAATTAAAGTAATTAAATAGGACGTATACTTACATTTTAGAACATACCTAAACATGCAAATAGAACCTTGTGCAACCAGTTAAGGCATAATAATTCATTGCACAAGGTTCTAATTACATTTCCCTAATGCTATTCCAAGCTAGGGCCACGTTCTATTTAAATATTTCCATTAAAATATGATAAACTAAAATACTTTAAACTAAAATTGTTAAATAGATTACGAAAATTCGTCTCTGGAAACTTAAAAACCTTAGAAAATGGTAAGGCAGAGTTAGAACCCTATCCAAATGAAGTGACGAACTATAATGCGCCTCGTATTTACGATACAAACAAAATAGAGAGGTAAGTGATGATAGAACCTTGTATACATATATCTACGAAAATACAACACAGATGGTTCTGAAAGTTATTTTGGGAATAGAAATGAGCAAAAGAAATGTTTTGGCACTCAAAAGTCACTTTTGAAAAAAATGTCAGTTAGTACCCTATAGTACCGTTAGCTGGTGCAGACGTATCTGCCGCCAAGACCTAGACAAACCTCACCCCATGAACCCGGGCACCCCTACTAAGTCACCAAATATAGCGAACTACTTGGGGTGACCTATGGCAGAGGTAGGTTATCCAATAAATATTTCCCGGGGCGGAGGTACCCATACCCACCTCCCAAATTTATACCTTGCATAACTTTGAATAGATCTTTCAGAATACTTAAAATTCAGAAAAAAAACCTCTTAAAATGCACATCGTAAAAGATGCACTAATTTTCCTAGAAATATTTCGACGAAGCAGATCGAAAGAGAAAAAAAAATGTAAAAAATTTTGGGTATATTTAACTCATATTTGGATTTATTGTCTTGTGCAAATGTGCAGCATTTCAAATTTCCGCTATCGATGTAATGCTAATGTTACAGTAAATTTACCTAATATGAATAAGGATATGAAACATTTGCTTCCTGTTTACTGTTTGAATAGTAATACATATATGTATGTATATTTATAGATATATATTTATTTAAATATGATATCATATTTAAAGATAATGATAGCCAAACATCCTAAAGGAGAAGGCACCGGAAGAAATGCAGAATATTTATCGTGATTTATTTGAATAATAATTATTATGCCATGTTGTGCTACCTCCTTCTCTAGACAACGTTTCATACTTACAGTGTCCATCATCACAGGGCAGATGTGTAATTACGTAATTTAGATTTATTAACGGATTTATTTATTAACTTTTGGAACAATTCATACAGGTTTCACAAAAATCGTTCTGTCTCCCTTAAAATCATAGTTAGAAATGTGATAAAAACGGTGTTAGAAAGAGAAAATACGACGATTTATATCGTCGCTTACATTTTAAATCGATAAACAAATGTTTTGACCAATCACCCCAAATCATATAAAGTTTGGAATCAAAATAATTGGTAGTCATCTATGATTAGTTTTATTTAGTAATAATTTTTCACGCACCAGATTTAAATGTCCGGGTTAAATTTTCCCCACAGGAAAAACTTTCAAATATAAGTATTATAAATACAAAACAATACAAGAACAACATGTCAACCTACCAGAGACCAAATGGGAGAATAATTCACCGACTCCGAGGCGTCTACTAATATCTACAGGAATTCCAAAAACTGAAAAAATCGAACTAATATCTATGAGAACCAAAGTGTTGACGAATATCTACAGCTCAAACTTTGACGAATATCTATGAGAACCAAAGTGTTCACGAATATCTACAGTACTGGCAGAGGTTGGATTTGCAATTATGTATAGCATATTGGAATAACGTAATATTGCGTATGCAGTTTAAAAAATTTAATTTATGTAAGTATGTATGTAAAAATCCCTAATATCGGACTATTGGACACATTTAGCTGATTAGTCCAACCTACGCTCTGTAGATATTAGTTCAACATGCGCTCTGTAGATATTTTTAGTCAACACTGGGACCGTCATAGATATTCGTCCGACCTTAGCTCTGTGGATATTAGTCAACACTCTGAAGTTCGTTAATATTAGTTCAACATATTATGAGCTGTAGATATTCGTCCGACATACAGGCTGTAGATATTAGTATCTGGAGTCATAAATCCTACTGATCCCTCAATATAAATATTTAAAAAATCTTTTGTAATCGTACATGTATTTAAAATGACTGATGTTTGCATTTTTATATATAAATTCTTTGAAAAATCTAATAGAATTATAATAATCAATTTTAAATGCTCTAATAATTATTTTTATTTTATTATTTGAATAAAGTTGGATAGAAAATTATGTATATATTTCTCGCATAAGAACAACACATATCTCATTATTTCTCAGCCTTTTTTGTGTGTTATACCGCGAATGTCATTAAAATAACTAACAATATGTTTTTGTGTGTTATACCGCGAATGTCATTAAAATAACTAACAATATGTTTTTGTGTGTTATACCGCGAATGTCATTAAAATAACTAACAATATGTTTTTGTGTGTTATACCGCGAATGTCATTAAAATAACTAACAATATGTTTTTGTGTGTTATACCGCGAATGTCATTAAAATAACTAACAATATGTTTTTAACGAAAAAAATTACTTCTCCAAATAACTGATCACCAAATATTTTTTATTTAATAAACTAAACAGTTTTTTATTACTCCTGAAAATCTAAGTAAAATGAAATATACGCGGTGTTATAATGTAAACGCCGATATTTAAATCTAAAATTTAAACACAAAATTTGCCAAAAAGTGAGGTGACAATAACGTACATACAATACAGTCGTCTAATAGAAAAAAATAAGGTGAGCCATTTTTAATGTTTGCATTCAAAAATTTTGTATTAAAAATTACATGTTTATTTCGAATTATAAAACTTTAAAGCGTTTTTCATCAGCTTTTAAAAACTGTTTTTGGTTTTCTGATGGGTTAAGGCTCTGCAACCGGGCCTGAAAAGAAAAAGATGGAGAGATACGAAATTACGAATGTTAGAGGAGAGTGCTAACATTTACAGCGACAAAATCGATGTGAAAATTGCGAAAATGTTTAATAAAACACGACTCGTTTAAAATAGAGCAAAAATCTCGCGGGCATTATCTTAAACATCATTTAAAGAAACACTGTGAATTTTTTCATACATGTAACTTGTAAAATAATGAAACAAACGTGTTAATAATAATTTTTGGAGCGTACTTTGCGATTTTTTTCGATCGAGGGAATTTTACATAATTTGCGTTTCGGCGCGGGGAATGTCTAGATATTATCTTCAAGAATAACATATATCTTTTAAGAGCTTTAAAACTAACCGTGTTTAAGAGAAATATGTAATAAATCGGTACAAATCCGGGTTGCGGGCCCTTAAGAAATATTCCATTTACTTGGATTTTATTGCAAGTGAAAATGTTTTCATCTCCTGATAAAATATGCCCGAGGCCTAGGGGTCTAATTAAATTAAATAGAAACAACATATCAGAAGAATATTATCAGTTATACATTTTTTTAAATTAATATAATTACCACTTACCAAAACAAGGAACAACTTCTAGAATCCAAAGAAAGATAATCACAAGATGATGTAAATTGTTGAAACAATTGAGCAGACTTTAATGTTTGAAAAAGTTGATATAAATCACTGATGCTACCGTTACAAGTTGTTCTTCTCCCAACGACTCTAAGATGAAGGATGGTTTTTCCGAAGCGTGGAAGCCTTTTATACGGAGGCTTTAAGGGTGGAAATACCTCCTCCTCTCCCACCCCACACTGTGGAAGGTGTCGGAGGTTCTAGAGGGGGTAGGGGGCTAAATCCCAATGTTTTAAACTCCTCGCGAAGAAATGAAAAGCATCTGGTTTACATTCTCGTTAACATTTATTACTTCAGTTAATGTGAGGCGGAGTAAGTACATATTAATATGTAGATTGGAGGTATATTTGATAGTAAAATGTATTAATATATATCTATACGGTGTGCGAAAATTTTTGTTAAAATAAAAACAATTTTCTTTCGTTTTCGGAGGTGGCGTGATGGGTACTGCCGCCCCGGGAACCATTGGATAACCAACATCTCTACCGGAGAGACCCATGTTGTAAATTGTAGGAAGGATATTGTGGAAGATACTCTCAGTACCGTCCTTGTGTAAGAATTGGAACGTTGCTTGAAATGGCTTTAGCCATGTTTGGTGACCTGATCTGAATATCCAGGTACTTGCCCACCTTCCTCTCCCTCATCTCCTTCCCCTTCCACCTATCATCAGCCTCACAAATACCCCAATTGCCACAGTCTCACTGGCTTCAGACGGGAGTTAGGAGTTAGTTTATTTGTGCGGTATTCACATAAAAAAGGAAGTTGTAAACAAAAGCTAGAAAAACATTTCACAATTTTAATGTTAAGTACAAGAACAAAACGTATAAAAGACCATTGACCATTGATTTTTTTATAAGTATTTTTTTTTATATTAGCTCCACACGGAACGCCCTGAAGCAAATAATTCCCCTCAGGGTCTATGTCATCTTTGGGGACGCTGTGTGGATGGTGAAAAGAAGTTCTGGGAAGGAAAAAAAGTATGAAGGGTGAGTAGGAATCAGTGTGTCCGAGAATGACGGACGTATGAAGCCATCCCTCCTACTGCTGTGTAAGGCGGTGGGTCGAGATAGTCCTGCTGCAGAGGTGCAAAGGTCTCCCTCAACCAGTCCCTCCAAATTCGGCATGTCACGCATTTGGTGGGCAGGCGTATTCGCCGCCAAGACCCGGACAAACCTCACCCATGGGCATCCCAGCTACTTCGCTACTAAGTACCACTTGAAGTGAGTTCAGTAAACAGTTCCCGGGGCGGTGGCACGTCTTGCTTTGAAATACTGATAGTCTTAAGCCTCGACGACACACGGCTAGTTTACAAGCTACTTTCTGGGAAATTCACTATCTGTTAGTAAACTCGCCCAGTGTCATCGTGTCACTTGCTAACTAGCAGCGACTAGCAGATTGTTGACAATCTAGGAAAAACAGTTGAAAGGTCGTCAACTTTACTCGCCTACACGCTTGCTCCGCTTGCTCGTGATTGGTTTATTTATGTTTCCAACATGGCTTCCGATAAACAGCTGATTTCGACCGTCAAATATCTGAAGAATTAGTTCACGCAGGCGTCGTTATTCTTGTTACTGGCGCTAGCAGCGGCCTCAGTTTCCTACGCTTCTGAGCGAGTGGACAGTTTTGTGTGTCATCATGACAATCTCACTCGCCGATTTACCCGCTTTTAAAACTTAGTAGATAGTAGCTTGTAACTCGCCGTGTGTCATCGAGGGTTTAGAAACATTTATATTTTCGGTGACCGGACAACTTATAAACATACAACATCAACACCTCCTTTGAAAAGTTTAAGTAAATAGGTTACTTTAGGTTAGGTTAAGGCCTATTTTTAATTTTTATTTTTCATAACTTTCAAAGGGATGTTTTACTATATTTTCATCTCTTAATTTTCATAAAAGGTGCAATCGGCAATACATAATTTTTGAAATGTAGGCCAACACCGCTCCTCCATAAAAAATTCATTCATTACTATAATCCGTTTTCCCGTAAACTAAAAACGCGTAAAATACCATCTTAACAAATTGTGATAAAACGTTTCTATAATTTTGATCCAAATCCCGATTCTATTCAACAATAGCTTTAACCACTATCCAATCAACGAAATGATTTATTCATTCATCATGAAGAATTCTTTTAATCTCTGTTTTTTTTTAATCTACCTCATTTTTCAACGAAACTAAAACATTTGGAGTAAGTACAATTGACCGCAGAATTTTAATCAAGCCGATATAAAAACTAATTCCTGCTACTTATTGACTTGTAGAAAAGGATTAATTCATTTATTTGTGAATGTTTTCGAATTCCACAAACGGTCGGAATCAAAACAAGTCTGTTAAACCGCAAAAGATTTAAACAAAAAAATTCTGAATTCTGGGTAAGAGTTGAAATAAGTATTATATTAAACAGTGGCCCCGGGGTTGGCGGAGTGGAAGGGGTACCTGCACAACTTTTTATTAGTACATTCTGTACTAATCACAATATAATAATACTTATGAATCATTAATAAATTAAGTAATTAATAATAATTATTTTTTATTAATAGGATTTAGCCTGCGAGAGAATGAGATAGTAAAATCGATCTCCTCTTTGTGTGGTGCTTCGTAGCCTATTGCCCCAATCTTGTCTACTTTTGTTTTCTGAAGGTTTCACTTCTACCGTATGTGAATTGCACACTCAAGTTATTAAAATTATTTAATCATTATTTAAGTTATTGGTAATTCAGAAATTAAATATTTAATAATTAAGCAATTAATAATTAAGTTATTGATATTTCAGGTATTTAATAATTAAATTATTGATAATTCAGAAATTAAGTATTCTGTAATTAAGTAATTAATAAGTAAGTTATTAATAATGAAGTATTTAATAATTACGTAATTAATAATTAGGTACTTATCATTAAAAGCAATTAATAATTAAGAGATGTCTGGGTTCGAGTCCCAGTTGCGACCATTGTCTTTTTTCTGTTTTCTGTGTCTTGTTCTCTTTCATATTTTCATTTAGATTATTGTTGTTATCTTCTTCTCCAATAATCAAAAATGATTTATTTATTAATCATCATTAATTGTGACTAATACGAGTTAGTAATTAATGGTGTGATTAAAAATTAATAAATTACGTGATTTATAATTAATTAATTGTGCGGTTAATAATATACGTAATTAATTCATTATGACGGCCGGCGTAGTGCACCGGTAAGGCGCTTGACTCGCATTCCGAAGGTCGCGGGATCGAATTCCGGCGTGGCACATAAATTTTATTTGATTAATTTGTATATTTCACAATTTATTAATTTAAAATAATATATAGTATATTTGCGGCACGTTCCAGAGTGGAAGATACTCTCAGTATCGCCCTGGTGTAAGACCACCATTCAGAATTGAAACGTTGCTTGAAATGGCTTCTGCCGTGTTTGGTGACCAGATCTGAATAGCCAATACTTCCCCACCTTCCTCTTCCCTATCTCCTCCCCCTCCCCACTACCTTCAGCCTCACAACATACCCCAATTGGGGATGCCATAGTCCCACTGGCTCCAGACGGGAGCAGTTGGGACTCTTGTGCGGTATTTATATAAAAAAAAATGTAATGACAAATAATAATTAATGAAATTAATTATTTGTCCATATTGCACCATTCACGTCTTTGTTACAAATTATCTACGTAATTAATATTTAATTAATTGTGTAATTTACACTTAACTAGCGAGTCCCGGCGTGCGTTGCAATGCCACTCAAATGAAGAAATGGATACTCCATGCGTGTCCTTTCGCATTCGTTCCCGTTCCCCCTCCGCCTCTCCTTCCCCTTTCACGTCCACTTCCTTTCCCGCGTTTTCCCTCAGCCTTTCCCGCCTTCCCCCTTCCCTCTCCATGGGCGTGCGCACAACAACTCACCAAAATTTCATAGCAATCATGAATGGTGTAGGAAATATTTTCGTTTGCATGCCGGGAAAATAAAGAAATTATTTCTCCGTGCATGTCCTTTCCCATTCATCTCGTTCCTCTTCCGTCTGCCCTTCCCCTCCCACTTCCTCTTTCCTTCCTGCGGGCGTTTTCTCCCTTGGACCCCCTCCCCCTCTTTCACCCCCCTCCGCCACTCACAGATTGCCAACCCCCTCCCGCCTTCCCTCCCTGCCACTAAACTACATGATAAATACGCATTCTTCATATTATTCACGCGCCACGTATTTAAAAAATTTTATACAAATTTCACAACACCAAAGTTCACCAGTAGGTATATATATATATATATATAGAAACCAGTATATATATAAAAACCTTCGCGGGCACGCGCACATAAAATCCCCAAAGTTTCATCGCAATCGTATGAATTGTTTAGCAACACATAATGCACAGACAACAAGCAAGCAAACATACATTATTTTTTTTAAATATAGATTAACTGATTGTTCAATAAAAAAGCTAATAATTAATTATTTAATTTTTAATTAAATGAAGACAATATTAGCGAAACTCAATCGAAAATCTGGAGATAGAAAAATCAGAAAAAGATATTGGCTCCACTGGGACTCGAACCCAGGACCCTTTGCTTACATGGCAAGTGCTCTACCAACTGAGCTACGGTCATAACGTAAAAAAAAGTGTTTGTAATTCTCACGCGGTAGAAATGAAACTAGAAAGTCGCTAGACTTCGATTTCTTTTCTTTTGCTTGTTTTTAGGTGGTTTGAAGATTGGATATTGATTTCACAAAATAATTTTTTATTTTTTATTTCGTAGGATTCGAACCCCCGTTCCCCAGTTGCCAACTACGCTATGGAAGGCACGCGTTGAGGTGCGAATTTACCGCATTATATTAGAACCGAGAATTTGTTAACTAACCGAGAACTGTGACGCATTTACTTTTCACCCGAATGTCTACAAACACTCATCTATATTGGAAAAATCTCCCGAGAAAAATACATGCCGCCGACGGGACTCGAAGCCGCGTCCTTCTGATTTCCGGTCAACTGCTCTGTCCACTGAGCTACGTCGGCTTATTCAATATATACTAGTGTTTCATTAAAAAATTACTGCTTATTACATTTTTTCCACCTGCAAACAACCAACTTTATTTTTATATGGGAAAAGCATTGTAAGTGTTAAATCTCCCAAGTCGAGACATAGATATTATGCCTAAATTTTTTGGTGAAATACTACTCGTCAAATATTAATTATTATTTTTAATTGATAAACTAATGTTCTATAAAACAATCAAGAGACAATTAATCGACATTCGTTGTTCTACATTTTTGGTAGTTCACTGAGAAATATAATATCTTCTCTATTATATAAAAATGAATCGCTGAATGTGTTGCTAAGCACATAGCTTTCGAACGACTGCACCAAATTAGATAATTCTTTTTTTTGTGTGTTCGTTATTGTCAGGAAAAGGTTTTTATAAAACTTCCGGTGAGCTCTGGTATTATGAAATTTGTATAAAAAAATGCTTTTGGTGGCACGCGAGGTTTGAAAACTGAATGTATGGAAAGCGGGAGGGAGGGAAAAATGGGGGAGGGGGGGAGGGGGGAGCGGAGAGGGGGGAGAGGGGGTGGGGGGAGGGGGGAGGGAGGGCGGTGAGAGAGGGGGGGAGGTGGAGGAGGCGGAGTGGGAACCCCCCTTATACCATGCGAGCGAAGCCGCGGGAAAAAGCTAGTTTATAATAATTTTGCAAAGATTCACTTCGTTCGATTATACCTCAAATATCCTACTAATATTATAAAGGCGAAAGTTTGTATGGATGCATGTATGTTTGTTACTCTTTTACGCAAAATATACTAAATGGACTTGTAAAATTCTTTCACTAATAGAAAGCTACATTATTTGCGAGTAATATATGCTGTATTTATTCATAAGCTCTGGCGTTATGAATAAGCTCTGGCCTAATAAAATTATTTATCATACGTTTTCTGTCCCTAACAAAATCGAGTTATTGCAAACGTCAGAAGAAATGCAAACAAATTGATGCCTTGGAAACAATGTTTTTTTTTAATTAGGCAATTCGCCCTAAAAAGAGTGCTTTGTTGGGGTCGCGTCGCGTCGTAGTTAATATCTATCTCTAAAAATGTATTGCCGAAATGTACGTAGGTACGCGCATAACTTCCGAAGACTGCATCAAATTTGATGATTCTTTTTTTTTCGTTATTTTGTATAAAACTACTGTTGAGCTCTGGCATTATGAAATTTCTATAAAAGATTGTAATAGGTGGCACGCGAGCAGTTTGAAAACTGAATGTACCGGGAATGAATGTGTGTCATGCGAGAGGTGGGAGGGGGGAGAGGGAGGTGGGCGGGGTGGATGGGGTTGGGGGAGGGAGAGGGCGGAGGGAAGGAAGAGGGAAGGGTGGAGGAGGGTGGGGGGAGGTGGAGGGGGAGGGCGATGCGGGAAGGGGGGATTGGGGGAGTGGAATGACGAGAGGGGGGAGGGAGTGGGGGGAGTGGAATGACTAGAGGGAACGGAGTGACGAGAGGGAAGGTGGAGGAGGCGGAGTTGGAACCCCCGTAATACCATGCGAGCGAAGCCGGGGGGAAAAGCTCGTTTATAATAATAACAAAAAAACGTCAATAGATTTTTACAATTTTATACATTTTGTTTATTTATCATTGATTCTATTGACAAAAAGTCACTGCTCAGCTATACATTCAGGCTTTCTCCTGGAATGTAGCTGGTTTTCAGCAGTACCTCACTGATCTCATTATTTAATTTTTGCAATTAGATAAAGTATGTAGGTATTTATAATGAATGTACACACGATAAAGTTTAAAATCCATCCCTCCTGCGTTAAAAATGAAGAGAACTTGTAAAAATAAATAATTTGAACAATTAACTTTTAACATCCTGTATTCCAATGAATAGATTCTTCCAAGACTTTCAGTCTACAAGAAGAATGAAAACCTGATGTGTCACAAACATAACAAATCTGAATGTTTCGAATTTAACCCCGTTTTTACGACCTGTGTGTAGAATTTAAAGGTGATAATTAAAGTTATGACGATCCGTGTAAACTTCCCCCTAGAGTACCTACCTGGTACCTAACCAGCGAATTGAATAAGGGTACCTACTTAGGTATTTGCTTTCAAATAACCTTACTTAACTAGGTATAATGTACGTGGACAATAATACCACAGAAGAGATCCAGAAGCGCATAGTAAACGCAAATCGCTGTTATTTCCGCCCACAAAACCAATTAAAGTCCAGACTGCTGTCCAGAAACACGAAGATATTAGTGTACAAAACACTTATCAGACCAGTACTTACGTACGCAGCCGAGACTTGGGTACTAACTAAGAGGAATGAGCGAGCACTGGACGTTTTTGAAAGAAAAATTTTGAGGCGCATCTTCGGACCGGTTCTAGAAAATGGATTTTGGCGCAGACGTTGCAATGAGCTCTATACTTTGTTTAAGGAGCTAAACGTCGCAAAATTTATAAAATTGGGAAGGCTTCGGTGGCTGGGTCATGTGGAGAGAATGACCGAGCATCAAGCACCAAAGTCCCTGCTGAACTCAAGACCAATAGGGTGAAGGAGCCTGGGAAGACCAAGACGATAACGTCCTCCAAGGAGCGATAACGTCCTCAAAGACATATATCTTGGAGATTGTAAACTGGAGAGAGCTGGCACAAAACCAAGATGAGTGGAGGAAGACTCTTGAGTCTTGAGGAGTCCAAGACCCACCAGGTGTTGTAGAGCCAATAGTGGTGATGAATGTACGTGGGGTTATTCCTTCATCAATAAACAATTGCAACATCATCATCACCGCCAATCTGTCTTTTGACTCTCGCCGGAGAATACTATTATTTCTACAATACCTAATCGCAAATTCAGTTTGTGGCGTCATTTTAAATGAATGATTTTTTTTTAAATAGAAATCGTAGGTAATACTAAAAATTTGAATAGGTACTAGAGTTAAGAGGTAATAGCACCGGTGAGAAATCTCGACGGTAGGTATTTTAAAAAATTCTCGCTATCGCACCGCGCTCAAAAAATAACTAGCTATCGATGTGTTGGTGAGACCACGTGAGTGTTTGGCTTGTACACCCTCTCGCCCCCTTTGCGTCTCATGCCTACCGTCTTTCGCCTCATACCGCCATATCCAATATTCTGTTTAGATAAAGCATGTTTCGACTTATTTCGTCGCTAATGAAGTTTTTGAATCGGCCTTGCGGTGTGACAGAAAAAGGGCCCATTATTTTTAAACGCACGAGGTCTGCTATTGTCGGTTATTTATAAATATCGTCGATAGGTATTGTAACAATGTCTTCTGTTCACGCTTATTACCGACAAATTACGAATTATTTTACTAGAACTCTATGTAGGTTAGTAGTTTTAAAGTTTTCACTGTATTTGCGTTTATAAATATGCAGTCAAACCAACTACATCGAATTATTATATACATACATATGATTATTCTCTATGATACATTAGTTATTATTGAAAATTAGTATTAACCTCTCAGGCCTCGGGCCTGTTTTTCGAAAAGTCAAAATATTTCCGCTTTCCAATAAATTCCAAATAACTTTAATATTTGTGAACGCATCCGAAAACTAAAAACTGTTTTTGAAAGATGATGAAATACGCTTTCAAATTTTATAATTCGAAATAAACATATAATTTTGTTTTTATTTTATTAATAACTAGCAGACCCGGCCACACGTTGCTGTGGCTAACGAAACACAACGCCATTTACCCAACCTTTATAAAATCCACACCATCCGCTCGCCAGCTGCCCGCTGCGCGCTGCCCTTTGCCTAAATTGAATATTTGAATTTCTTGGCTTTTCTCTACTATAATAAGCATTTATTATACACATAAACCTTCCTCTTAAATCACTCTATCTATTGGTGAAAACCGCATGAAAATCTGTTGCGTAGTTTAAAAGATTTATGCGCACATACATTTTGAGCGACTTCATTTTATACTATGTAATGATGATGATACCACAAAACTTAAATTTCTACTCATATAATTTGGCACTTACCTATCTTATTAAAAAAAAAACTCAAAAATGCATATGCAACAAAAATGTATTTTTGACCGATTATCTCTATCTCTACATATTATAAAGTCCCCCGCGCCATCTGTCTGTCTATTCGCGATAAACTCGAAAACTACTGAACGGATTTTCCTGCGGTTTTCACCAATATACAGAGTATTTCGTGAGGAAGGTTTAAGTATGCAATTTGTCAATGATTTGTGTAAATTGGTTGAAACATAACGATAATTGTTAGAAGTGTCGGAAATAAGTCCAGCCGCCTGGTAGCTTTCATCGAAAACGCTGCACAATCCTTTTGGGATATAACCAGGGCTGGGCAAAATACATGCTTTGCTGTAATTGAAATACAAATTACAAAATACTTTTTCGCATGTATTTAAAATACGAAATACAAAATACTTTCAAGTCATGTATTTGAAATACAAAATACAAAATACAGTATTTTAACCATTTTTTCTTTCAAATACAAAATACAAATTACAAAATACAAAATACATTTGGTTTTGGTAGAACCTTTGGTTGCAATAAATTGTCATAAATGCCCTTATCTAAGGGTGCGTTTAAATAGAAGCAATGTTGAGCAGAGTGAAACAGAGACGTGCAAAAATTGACCAATCATATTGCTCAAAAGACACATCTCATCTCCGCTTCACTTGTAAAATTTGTGGTAAAGGACTCAGGTGTTAGGTAATATAATAATAATATATTATTATTATAACACGACATTTGTATAGCGCTATTTTGTTTTATTTCTAGTGACCGACCGAAGGTTCGGTTTCGGTTTCGTCAAGGTTCGGTAAAAAAATCTAGTTTCGGCATCAGTTTCGGTTTCGGCAGAAAATCTGCCGAACCTTCGGCCGCACCGAAACTCTGCATTTGTGAATTATCGCGTGCCGTTTGACTGACTTCCGGTGAGTTCGTGGCTCGTGTGTCATCCACCATCATCAACTGAGTTCGCTGGCCGGTCCGGCGTGCTTGTATTGTGAGTTTATGTAATCACAAACTTCAATTATTTTTATTTATTTCATTCTAATTTTAATTTTATTTAACAAGTGTAAATAAAAATTAAAATCTAATCTCCTTCAACGGAAGCGATCTTCTGAATAGTCCCTCCTTTGATGTGCTTGGTGTAAGGCCCTCCGTTCATGGAGATACTTACAATCTTCGTAATTGTGACGAAACCACAAGTACCCTGTTGATATACATACTACTTTTTAATGCTAGTCTCCGTACACGGCGCTATCCGAAATATACTATATAGTCACATGAGAACGGGTCGTTTCTATGACTCATTCTTGAGTTCAACAGCTCGGCTGTGGAACCCGGCCTCTATGTTTCCTCCCTCCTTCCTCTCCCCAAAAAGACCCTCCATACAGCATCTTCAAAGATGACATACGCCCTGAGGGAAATTATTTTTCTCTGGGTCTCTCATGTGGAGTTAATGTAAAAAAATGTTGTGATTGTAAACGCAATTAAAATTATAGTACTCAATTTATGAGGTCCTTACTTTATAGTGAATAAAAGTGTAAAAAATAAGCCGAATTTCAGTAAACAATAGATTTTTAACATGTCTAAAAAAGTTTCGGTTTCGGTTTCGGCCGAAACTGAGAAAGATATCGAATATTCGGTTTCGTTTTCGGTAGAAAATCCTGTTTCGGTCGGACACTAGTTATTTCACTTCAAGTGCGCTCTACTGTAATTAACTTAAAAATAGTTTAGTATTCAGTCAAATTATTCCTATAGTGCTTGATCTAATACTATGACACAAAAATGTACAATACAAAGCAATGACAAGCATTACATAATATGATACAAATATGATAGAAAATGTACAATAACAGTGCTATTATAGCACAGGACGTGTTGCCAACTCTAAATATTAACACACATAACATATAGCTCTGGATTCTAGCGTTTTTAGTCTACGTATTATCTATGTCAGTTTATTTTTCATTATCATTATTAAGATCGCTAAATGTATTTGAAAATGTATTTTGAAGCCATAAGTATTTGAAATACAAATTACAAAATACCTCAGCCCCATGTAATTGAAATACCAATTACAAAATACATTTTTAGGAAGTAATTGAAATACAAATACAAAATACGTATTTGTATTTCAAATACGTATTTCAATTACAAGTATTTCAAATACTGCCCAGCCCTGGATATAACAAAACAATTAATGGTGGGATATTCCTCTTTTATAGATCTACAAAAAAGTCCGCGAAGGCATATATCTATCTTTTACGGATAGCTTACTATACACATTATATCTAAAATGCAATTGATAAGAATAATAAGATAAGAAGATAGAATGCGTATAGTAAAAGATAGATATATGCCATCGCGGACTTTTTTGTAGATCTATAAAAGAGGAATATCCCACCAAGCGTTGTTTTGTTATATCCCAAAAGGATTAGGCAGCGTTTTCGATGAAAGCTACCAGGCGGCTGGAATTTTTCCGACACTTCTAACAATTATCGTTATGTTTCAACCAATTTACACAAATCCTTGACAAATTACATACGTAAACCTTCCTCACGAAACACTCTATCTATTGGTGAAAACCGCATGAAAATCCGTTCAGTAGTTTTCGAGTTTATCGCGAACAGACAGACAGACAGACAGACAGACAGAAAGACGGCGCGGGGGACTTTACTTTATAATATGTAGAGATAAAAAAGGTTTAAAAATAGCCCACCTTAAGTTTTTTTCTAATTAAAATTACGATAACGAAAAAGATAAAAGCACTTACATATTTTATTAGACAATTAAATCTAAATGGATTTATTGTGTTGTGTGTATCATACGTGTGAGTTGACATGTTTGTAAATAATAATGTTTAAAATGTTAGATATATCGCTTGCTGAGGTTTGATTTGTACTCCTGTATTTTTGAGTTTCTTTAAGCAGTAAATACAAAAAAGGATGTGTTAGTTCGTTCAAAATTCTATAAAAAATGTTGGTCTTTTACCTATAGATAGATTTACCTACACATTTTTTTTAAATATTTATTACAGTCAGTTTGAAATAAAGGAAACAAATATATAATTTTTTTAAACTTCAAAACTTTTTATTTTTATTTTCAACTTTATAAAACCTTAAATTGTAATATTTAATTACATGAAGACAATATTAGCGAAACTTCAACCCAAGGCTTCAGGCCCAACTTCATAGTACAAAAAAAAGTGCAAAAATCACTTACTTCGCAATTTTTGCAATAAAATAAAAGCACTTAGAAAAAAAACCAACAACGCTAAAGGCTTTGTACCAGTTCACATAAGGAAAAAGGTTGAAGCAAACGTTTTACGTATGAGAAAAGCTATAGTTTGAGCAGTAAATTACAGAAAAGAGCAAGAAAACACGGCACAAAGTGATAAAGTAAAAAATCTGAAAATGGACAAAAAAATGCCGCAAACCATGTTTTTGGTGATCATACAAAATGTTCGTCATACTATTGCAAGTCGGAGAAGTATACTAATGATCCAAATTTAGTAAGCGATCTTCAAGATTGTGGAACAGGACTGATATTCAACAATTATTGTCGTCTCTAATAGCAAATGCAGAAAGTCTTATTATTAACGTGACAAATAACACTGTGGAGCAATTCAACAACGTTATAGCCAAATTTATAGGCGGAAAAAGAGCAAATTTTACAAAAATGGGATAACTTCAGCAGTTGAGCTTCTTGAGCAGTAACTTCGTGGAATAGTGAAATGACAACCCATTCACGAATACAAAAAAAATCCAAGGCCACAGTCCTGGCAACTACACGAAGCATTTTATTGAAAGAAAACGACGTTCGAAGGAGACAATACAGAGGTGTCGAAAAATAAAACTAAGGTATTACGAAAACACGACAGAAAAGAGAAAAAAAGTTGCAGGGCCTGATGAAAATTATGGTCAATTGGAATTAGATCCAGATATGCCAGCTGAATTATTTGAAACGATAAAGAGGAATTTTTCAAAGAATTATCTCCATCGAATAAGGATGAACTCGAAAGGAATACGGTGGGCCAAAGCAATAATAATTTGTGGACAATTGAAAGGCGTAAGCGGCTTACAGCTTCTAACTTTGGACAAAAATATGTAAGCTACGGCCAAAAACTTCAGTTGCGAGAGTATTAAACTCGCTACTGTACTCGCCATTTAAAGGAAATATGGCCACAAATTATGGGAAAGAAAATGAAAACCAAGCAATTGAGCAATTTACAAAAGAAACAAAATTAGAGGTATTCGCCTGTGGACTATTTATCGATGAAAACAAAAACTTTTTAGCGGCAAGTCCGGATGGCCTTTTTGGCAAGGATTCTATAATTGAAGTGAAATGCCCATATAGTATAGTAAATATGTCACCAGAAGAAGGATTTGAACAAAAAAAATTGATAACTGTAAAATTGAAGACAATGCTTCAACATTAAAACGGAATCACAATTACTTCTACCAAGTACAAGGCCAGTTACACATTACTCGTCGTAAATACTGTTATTTTGTCGTGTGGAGTCCTAAAGGTTTGCCGTATGAAAAAATTGAAAGGGACGATTCAATCTGGCAAAAAATTGAACCACTGTTAGAAAAACTTCTACCACCAATGCCTTTTACCAGAAACAATTGACGGTCGCATATCAAGAAATTTACCGGCGAGAGAAAGATCTAAATCATAAATTGTTTAAAATTCATTGTATAGTGGTAAAAAATTTTGTACAATAAAGTGTTTACAAACAAAAAATTTCAATTAATCACTGAAGGCAATGTAAGCGACTCTCAACTAAAAATTTGAAACAGATTTTTTTTTAAAACATAAACCTCACATTGGAGGCACCGAGGAAAAATAATCGCTCAGGGACTTTGTTGGAGAAGTTGTTGGACATCATTGGAGAAGCTGTGTGGAGGGTATTTTTAGGATAAGGAAGGAAAGGAAGTTTTGGGTAGGGAAAAGGTAGGTAAAAGTATGAAATGATGGTGGAGAGTCCAGCTGTAGAGATCAAAAGATCTTCCTCTTCCAGTTTCTCCCAATCCGGCCCGCCACGCAGTAAGTGGACAAAATTATCCGCCACCAAAACCCATGCAGACCTCATCCGTGAACCCGGGAACCCAGGCTCTGTCACCAAACATAGAGGACCACTTGCGGTGACCAAGTGGCGGGGGTGTTGGTTATCCAATAAATGGTTCCCGGGGCGATGGTACCTAAAACGCCTCCCAAATTGAAAATTTATTATAGTACTTGACATAAAAAAATTTAATTTTGCACAATTTTAGTATGAAAGCTCGGTCAGTATTGGTATACCGCGATGAGTCACTAAACAGAAAAAAACGAATAAAAAATATCGATTACTCGGGCAAGGACAACACTAGTCTACCGATAAAATTCTTTACATCACTACTTCGCATTATATGTATGTATTTGTCAAAACCCACGTTCCCCGGCCCCCCTCAGGAGAAATGAGCGAAAGGGACACCTGCACGTCGGGCCGAAAATACCTAAATAAAATCTTCGAAATCGATGTTTTGTATTCCCCATTTTTCTTCTCCAAAACTGGACGGATTTAAAAAATTTTTTTCACTAACTGTATTAAAAGAAAATATTCTATGTCGGTACGTTTTGCTTTTTTTCAAAATACATTGTTTAGTTTGTATACTGAACGTTTTTTGACGGCGTTTAAATTAGGCAATTTTATTCATTTTTGGAAGGTCGTAACTTCTATGAGAAGTAAATTATCAAAAAAAACAAAACGTACCGACACGCTAGTGGTCAATATCTATATTATGTAAAAAAAAATTTTGCTCTAGGGTCAAAATCCAGAGAGATAAACGGGGAATACGTTTGTATAGAAAAGCGCAGCTAGTATTTCCTCTTAAGGACCACATCCGGATGGGACAAGGTTTATGTAGGCCAGACAGAGCGGACGATCTCCAAAAGGATATCAGAACACTTTCTCACTTGTAAACTTGGCCACCCTGACAAATCGTCAACCGCCGAGCAGTTAATCGAAACCGGCCATTACTTTGGGTTTGTTCCTGAAGCTCTGGGAAGACCCAAAACTCATAGAGCACGCCTGATTACGGAGGCAATTGAAATCCACAAAAACCCAATTAATATTAATAGAGACGACGGAGCTAAGCTCAATAGTTCTCAATAATACCAGCTCGTAGTGGAGTGGAGCTGGCGACACGGTATCGCTTCTAAGTATATAAGCACACATTTCACCACTAACAATTACACATCTGGCCTGATGGTGGACACTGTAACGCTGTCCGAAACGTTGGCTAAAGGAGGAGGTTGCATAACACCCCAAAAATAAATAACAAAAATGCTTTTGGCCGTGAAAATCTTAAATAAGCACCTAAGGTATTTGAATAATAATAGTTCTGAATTTGCCAACCGCATTTTGGAAACAAAACATTATTTTGATATGAATAAACGGTTTAAAATACACACAAACACATTTACAATTAGATAACATTGACATTTTAGAAATTGGAAAAAGTGTTAACTCCTGCATTTCGAATTTCTATCGTTTCGTAACATATTTCTCTTGAACAATTTAAGATTTTTAATTTCTAAACATGTATAGATTATGCAGATAACATTCATACACTTGCCATGCCGACACGGTAATAACATGAAATTCCCTGGAGAGAAAAAAAAATTCAAAGTTTTTTTTTTTTTTTACATTTTCTCTACATTTTTTACATTTTTTTTACATTTACAGGAGGCCCTGAGGAAAATAATTTCCCTTAGGGCATATGTCATCTGAGATGCTGGATGGAGGGTGTTTTTGAGGAGAGGAAGGAATGAACATTGTCCTTGAAGAGACCCGTGTGGTAGGAAGGAGGAAACACAAAGGCCGGCAAATCGTTTCACAGCCGAACTGTTGGACGAGTTGAAGAAGCGACCCGTTCTCAAGCGACAAATGTCAACCGTGTACATACGTTGGGCACGCGTTTGGCGTGTTTCCCGACTACGCACCGGCGCCGAAGGGATCGATGACGCTAAATCCTCGGAGCATCTTCCATTGAAATGCCGGTAGAACAAGGATAGAATTCCCACCCGATGGAATTCCCAATAGATTGCAATCCGTTTGTTGAATTAGGAGAATCTATCAGACGGAACGCCCGTTTCTGCAGAGTCGAGGATTTTTTCAGGTATTTTTGCGCTCCAGACAACAGGTGGCTGTCAAATTCAACCGTGGGGCGCACTTGTGATTTGTACAGGATTTTTAGCAGTTGTGTACTATTAAAGTATCTGCGGGCCCTGTACAGTACGCCCAGTTTTTGAGAGGCTTACTTAACTCTGGCTTCGATTAGGCCCCATATCTGAGCTGGTCACTTGGCCAAGCATATCGATGGAGGGCCTGTTCGGAAGATTGCTTCCGTTGAAGGAGACTAGATTTTCATTTCGATCCCTTTTAGACGTAATCAGAAATGATTGGAACTTTGAACCATGAAATTCAACGATAGTATGCTCCGAAGTGAGCTCGAATGATTATAAACACGTTTTCTGTTATTTTAGGGAACGTACCCATACTACGTGACCTCTTCGGGGGGGGGGGAGTCTTCAAAATGTCACGCTTGGTACAAATGAGCGGCGGTTTGCTTAGGATTTTGGTCACCGGGGGGGGGCAACCAAATTATTAAGACGGGTTTTTTCTTCATGGGAAATTCCTTATTAATTTTTGCACGCAAGAAAGCAGGTAAGTTGTTCTCGAACATATGATTAGTGGAATTCATTTTATAATCATTATTATTGTGATGGGTGATTAGGTTAGTCGTCGGAGATGCTACAATAATATGCTGTTCGAGTTGGTAAAAAGGCAATGAATGCGATAGTGGGCATGACATTCTCAGACATCAAGTTGTCCCGCAAAGATCGGGCATTCCCAATGTCTTTTGTCAGCTCGTCGATAAAAATTCACGATGAAGCAGTTGACCCAACAGTGCTGTTTCAGCGGATGTGTATAAGCAAACGATCAGATGAGGATTTGATGAAATTCTTTGAGTATGAGTTGGCCCCATTTCCCTTGGCACTGTTCAATGAAAGTGGGATGCGAAAGACAACTAAATCTGTTCTGTATAGCTTATTCGAGCCTATCAAAAAAACTGTTCTACAGTCTCAGATGAACATAGTTGTGGACGGAGGATTTCTACTACACACAGTAATTTGACAAAAAGATGCCTCCGTCGCCGCAATTTGTGATCGTTATATCACCTATGTCAACCACCACTATCCTGGAATGACTCGCACTGTGGTATTTGATGGGTACGCAAACCCAGCCAAAAGTACGAAATCACAAGAACAGATGCGACGATACAGACTGAGAAGGTCAGCCGACATCAATTTGACATGGAACAAATCAATACCCGTTAAACAGGAAGATTTTTTATACAATCCTACCAACAAAAGTAACTTCATCTCCTTACTACAGACAAAGTTTCGGGACATAGACTCTTCAGGCCACCGATGATGCTGACGTCCTTATCGTGAAGACTGCTGTGGAACTATCCTTTCACAACTCTGTGGCTGTCTTTGGTGAGGATGTGGACCTCACTGTCCTTTTGATTGCTTCCACTCCTCCCACCTAAGATATTCTGCTGCTGAAACCCGGACAAGGGAAAACAAAACAATGGCACTGTCCACCCAAGATGCAGCATCGTGGATTTGAACACATCCTATTTTTACATTCATTTACCGGACGCGATACAACGTCTGCAACTTTCAGGAGAAGCAAGGTGGGCCTTTCAAAATTGTACTTGGAGTCAGAAATGATCAAGCAAGCGGCAATGATCTTTTACAACCCCTCCTCTACTCACGACGAGGTTGAAGAGGCTGGAAATAAATGCTTCCTGAAATGGTATGCGGCGCCAAAAAGACAGACCTCTCTTAACCAGTACCGCTTCCAGTCGTTCACAAGGTCCGTTGCAAATATGAAGCCTGACATCAGCTCCCTCCCTCCAACGGCCAACAGAGAGTGCAGATAAACAGCATTCCCGGCGGACACCACCAAGTTCAGCAGTGGCTCGGGATTGAGCTGCCCCCTGAAGAATGGGGGTGGAAACACGAAGGAGACACCCTGGTGCCAATTACAACAGATGATCCTCCAGCCCCGGAGGTCCTTCTGAAAATGATATTTTGCCGCTGCACCAAGGGTTGTGCAATTGGCAAATGTGGATGCCGAAAAGCAATGCTGACCTGTTCTGCAGCGTGCCTTCATTGCCAAGGGAGATGCCTCAATAGCGTGCCTGTTACCGAGGACGACGATGAAGACGACGTAGAGCCCATTCAGCAAGAACCATCCACCACTGAGAATGTCGATGCCATGGATGAACAACGCTTGCCAGAACCCTCACGTCCAAAGAGGATGAAAACGTGAATCCATATAAAGTTGAGAGTGTGATTGAGGTTTATAATTTTATGTACATTGTAACGAAGTAGAATAAAATTATAATGAGATTGTCATCATTATCATTATAAATTTTAAAATCATTATAAAATTTTCAAGATATATGATTTTTTTCTACTTTATTTAATAACTGGCTTTAAAGCGTGGTCACACATATAATTACTAGGCAAACAAACAAAAGTTGTGTGTCAGAAATAAGATGAAAACATATTACTTGAAAACAGCTTTTTTAAAAATGACGACATTTTACGAAAAAACTTAAAATTGCTATATTTATTTACTGGTTGGAGATTTATTTACATATGTATATATTTTCTAAAAGGTAATTAAATTATTTACAACTTCTTTTAAATAAATTTCTTTCTTGGATGAATATTTTAGACGATATGAAGGAATGTTTGATGAAAAATGTGAGGTAAAATGATTTTTTTCAAAAATATTGACTTTTGTGGAGCGTATAACTCAAAAACGGCTGGAATTTCCAAAAGTACAAAATTAGATAACTTCATGAGCTTTTACTTATTTTAAAAAAGTTTTCCTCTGCGACGCACCGTTTTTGAGATATAAACGGAAACCCGAAAATCGGGACCTTTCCCCCCCCCTACCCCCCCAGCTCACCACCTAGACGTCAGGACTTTTAGTATGTTCACACCCTAAGCACCCTAAACAAGTCCTGAAGGAATCGCTTAGGTTCCTGCTCACGCACTCTACAACTCCTTCCTTGACTGGACTATACCTGTTTATCTGTAATTGTGTGTCGTTTGTTCTTTTTTGTTATTTTTATTTTATCCTAACGAAGAAACCATTGGTTTCAACCATATGTTAAATTTTTTAATTAAATAAGTGGTGTATACAAAGTGATTTGTTTTTATTTAATTGATTTAATTGTTTATCCGAATAATGAACAAAATAAATCGTCGATTGGCAAATACTTTATGGGTGGTCCACTAAAGTCTAAGGAACTACTGCGAACTGCTAGAATAATAGTAGAACTACTGCGGGATGAGAGGGAACTGCGGGTGGTTGTTTCATATCTACTATTTCGAATCAGTTTAAACAAGTGGCGAATGAGTAAAATAACTTGACTCCGGTTAAGTTCTAAAAAAAACTGCATCTAATTATTTCAAATAATCAAGGATCAAATGCGTGTGTTATCACTGTCGGTTTTAATTCAGGTCTGAAACTAGGAAAACCGACAGATTGAGGACATCTTGACTATTTTATCACAATGGTTCACAAACTTATACCGGAGTTGTAAAATAATAATAGTAATAAAAGTCTGAACAACAATAATAAAACCTCGATCTTTGTATGTAGTCATAACTCTTACCAGTTCAAAATATATAAATAAGTAGGTATTAATAAAAACACCAATTTTGCTTGTGACTCAGTTTGTCTGTTACTTCGGTTCAATGAACCCTAGAATTTTGGTTTGAATTATGTCATCATTTTCAAAATTGGAAGTGTTTGTGGAGAATTCAGACAATCTACCTGTGACTTAATATTTTGAACAAAAAAAATCCTCTACAGTAGGTACGCCCAGCTTCTGGGAGGCTAACTTGACTCTAACTTGCCATAAACTTTTCTGTTACTTTATCCATAAAAAGCACATATGACCGAGTAGACAGCAAAAGGCTATGGAAGGTGTTGTCCAAGTATGAAGTGAATACAAATCTCATACGGGCAATTGCATATCTGTATGAGGGAAGCGTTGCATGTGTGATTTATTTAGCTTCGATGGAGCCTCCGTGTCTAAGCTGTAGGCGGGTTTGGGTACCGCCGCCCCGGGAACCATTTAAGTGGTTCGTTACGTTTGGTGATTTAGCAGCTATGCCCGGGTTCATAGTGGTGAGGTTTGTCTAGGTCTAGGTATTGGCGGCGAATACGCTTGCCCACCTACGGGGGAGATTCGTTGCGGGAGATTTAACCTCTTCAGTCGGACTGTCTCGACCCATCGCCATCGCTTGAACCGCAGTGAGAGGGATGAATTTATACGTCCGTCACTCTTGGACACATTGGAACCCCAGTTTCCTACCCACCCCTCTCATACCCTTTCCTTCCCAGAACTTCCTTTCCCTAAAAAGACCCCATCCATACAATAAGGGATTTTTTCCTCTTAGCCTCCTGTGCGGAGCTAAAGTAAAAAAAAATTTATGAACTTAGTGAACATACATTACTTAGACAATTTCGCGTGAATTCAGAGAACTAGGTCCAGTGGACATACTTTAGCCGCCCGTTCACATACATATTCTTTGAATTGTTCTCCTTTAAGGTACTAAATTTCCCTTTTTTATATTACACACAGGAGACCCAGAGGAAAATAATTTCCCTCAGGGTCTATGTCATCTTGGGGGATGCTGGGTGGAGGATTTTTTTAAGAAAAGGAAGAAGAGGTAGTTCTGGAAAGGAAATTGGTAGGAGGGGTGGGTAAGAATCTAAGGGGTCAGTATCCATCCCTCCAACTGCCATGCAAGGCGGTGGATCGAGGGAATCTGGCTGCAGAGATCAAAAGACCTCCTCAACTAGTCTCTCTCGATCCGGCACCGCCACGCAGCAGGTGGGCTGACGGAATTCCCGCATCCTTGTGTATGTGTATAGCCGACTTTTTGAGAGAAAGGTCGATTGAGAGGCGGTTGCTGACGGATTCACCTCTTCCTCGCATTCCACAAATGCTGGCGTCCCACAGGGATCGGTTCTGACTCCGACTTTGTTTCTGTTGCACATCAATGACCTCTTGTCATGTGCACCAATTCATTGTTACGCGGATGACAGTACAGTCCATGATAGATTTTTGTTTGGCAAGCCTCCAAAGGGTACACAAACCCCAACGGCTCGGAGGGCTTTGAAGCAACAGGACGATTACCGCGAGAATGTTTTCTCTTGGGGTAAGAATAACCTCGTCGAATTTAATGTTTCAAAGACCCAATCATATCTGATACGTACTGTTTCCTACAAAGGAAAAACGTCATATTTTTCGTGCATCTCTCTCACACACCGCACCGTTACGTCTCCGTAGATCCCTACAACCCTACTAGCCGTGACGATAATTTTGAAAGTATGGAACATAGTTACAACGATAATATTGAAGTGTGCGTGGATTCCAAAAATTCAAAAACGTCAAATATCGATGCACTGATGATTTTGCTTTTGTTCTTTTACATATAAGGCAGCAACTCTTTCTTACACACTAAATAACAACAATCGAAATGAGACAAACGGTAAACTTATGTCTGCACCCCCTCAAAAGGAAACATAAAATCATTATCATACATCTCACTCATACGTATAAAGAAAATGAAACGCAATTCCCGTCGCCGTGGCCTAGTCTTAGTAAGATATATCTTTTGCCTCCAAAGGAAAAAAGTAGCAGTTTGGAAGAATCAGACACGCGTATTTTGTGTATCTGATCTTTTATGTCACCATTATTTAACCCGTTTAATCACAGGAGACCATATTTGTCCCAACGCACATAGGTCTCATATAAAACGCCGTAACTTCCTTAATATCATAGTTAGAAATATGTTCTAATCGGTGTTAGAAAGGAAAAACACCACGCTTTATATTCCAATCTAAAAAATAGCCACCAAAAAGTAAAATATACACTTTTATGTACACAAAGTTTTGAATCTCAAATTGAAATAAGAATTTGAAACTTCGGGATTTTTTTATAAATTATTTTTCATAGAGCGACAAAAAAGTGAGGTTACAATATGTGTTTGTTATACATTTGTCTAATAAAAGTTTTTTTTTCGAATATTATAATTTGAAAGCGTATTTCATCACCTTTCTAAAACAGTTTTTGGTTTTTGAATGTGCTCAGAAATATTCCAAATATTTGCATTTTATTGTAAAGCGAAAATATTTTGACCATCCGAAAAAAATGCCAAATTTTACGAAGGGTTAATGTGTAAGAAAGAGCTGCAGCATAACAACGATAAAGAACGTATGTTTTTTGCCTTTTTTGGCCGTCACGGTACCGTAACCGTGAATCGTCACGGTAATTATAAAAGCGTCTAATCGATACTAATCATATCTTTGGACGGGTTATAAATACTGTATCAATTTAACGAAGTGCGTGGAACAGTACTGGGAAAATTAATTCAGACAGAACTTCCATCGGAAAATATTGTTCCTATAATAACAAGAGACAAATAATATTTCGATCATTAAAAGTTTCGGACATGCAATGTGCAATGTGCAATATGAAATGCAATTAATAATATCGGACATTACACAATACTGTTTCACATTTTGCATAGTTTTCAAAGTGAAGTTTTACTTGTTTGTTTTGTTGAATTCGATCTCATACCACTGAGCGATAAAATCCTTGGCTTTAAATCACGTGTTTAAATTTTTAAATACTACTTTCATCGCAGTCGGTAAAATTTATTCAGAACTAACGTAGAGCATATTCTCTACTAACTGGTACCCGTCATGCGATGCTATGCCATTTAATAAAGAAATTGTTTCTCCCTGCGTGTCCTTTCCCATTCGTCCCGTTTCCCTTCCGCTTTCCCTTCCTTTCTCGCGTCCCCTTCCCCTCTCGCGTTCCCACTCCGCCTTCCCCACTTTCCCTCTCCCCACTTCGCTCCCTATTTTCCCCCATCCCGTGAACCCCCTTCCCGATTTCCCCTCCCCCCTCCCTGGTTCCCCTCCCTCGTCCTGCGAATCCCCTACCCGAGTTCCCCTCCCCCTCCTACATTCCATACGTTCATTCCCGGTACATTCAATTTTAAAACAGCTCGCGTGACACCTATTGCAGTTTTTTATACAAATTTCATAATGCCAGAACTCACCAGTAGTTTTATACAAACCTTGTCGTGACAATAACGAATATACAAAAAAAAAGAATTATCCAATTTGGTGCAGTCGTTCGGAAGTTATGCGCGTACATACATTTCGATGATTCATTTTTATTTACATAGAGATAGATAGATAGATAGATTAGGAATCAATCCACAGGTCGCGAGTTTGAAGCCCGGCTTGCGCAAATAATTTTTAATTAAATTGATGTGTGTTACTGAAAAAATCTTATTTAGCACCGTTGTGATTTGAAACTCGATGAAACGAAAAAGCGACAATAAAAAGAGACAAACACATATATCTAAACGATTTAGCATGCAAGAGAATGAGATAGAATAATCAGCCCACTCTTTGAGCGATGTAGCCTCCCCACTCTTGTCTACTTTAGTCTTCTGAAGATTTCACTTCTACCGCGTCTGAACTGCACACTTGTATTTTTTTCACAGGCTTTACTGAGCGTTTTGCATTTCGTCTTTCTATAAATTTGGTTGTTACGTTCCGACTCCGGTTAAAGATGGTTGTCGTACACCACAATAGCCGAAAGGCATGATCTGATATATTTAGCTATCCTCAGGAAAATACTTATGTAAATTATCTATATATATAAAAATTAATTGCTGTTCGTTTGTCACGCTAAAACTCGAGAACGGCTGGGCCGATTTAGCTGATTTTGATTTTGAAATGTTTTTCGTAGTCCAGGGAAGGTTTAAACGGTGAGAAAATATAGAAACATTGCTAGGAAGATAGTAAAAACAACAATTTTATTTTCCTATATAAACTGTTCTACCTACTTTCCTGTCAAACATTTGACGTTCGTCCCTTCGCCGGTACGGTAGACTGGGGTCCACTCGAGATTGCGATGAAACTTTGGTGAGTTGTTGTGAGCACGCCCGCGAAGTTTTCTATATATACTGCTGAGGGGGGAACTCAGGAGGGGGGTTCGCGGGAGAGCGGGAGGGGAACCCGGGAGGGGGGAGGAACTCGGGAGGGGGGAGAGGAAGTCGGGAGGGGGATCCGATGGAGGAGCGATTCACGGGACGGGGGAAGGGGGGGAGTAGAGTGAGGAGAGGGAAGGTAAAGGAGGAGTGGGAACGCGATAGGGGAAGGGGACGCGGGAGAGGAAGGGGAGGAGGAAGTGAACGGGACGAATGGTAAAGGACGCGCAGGGAGAAACAATTTCTTTATTAAATGGCATAGCAACGCATGCCGGGTACCAGCTAGTATATGTAGAAACTACTTTTATAAAAATAATTCATAAATACTGTATAATTATTCAGGTAAGACGTTATACTTTACAACTTTATAATTTTATGAATTACAGGGAAGCTATTACCAAAAAAGAACCAACCAACGCCATGCGAAAATTTGGCATCAGCACTGGTTCTGTACCTAAATCCTATCTTGTTAATGTGGATTTTACAACGAATCGTTGTGTTTATTAATAAACTATGGTACCACCTACAAATCTTATGATTTCAGAGGAAATATTAGTTTGGATTTATTAAATCAGAGAAAATTAGAAGCAGATGTTTTTGGACGCGAGATCTATTGTTCACAGAACTGTATTATAGGAGGCAGGTACATTTGTTTCAAATTCTGGAATGGTGTGTTGGTATTGTCAGAAGTACTTTTTCGCTTTAAAATCCCACAACTATATTTTTAATTTATAATTTTTATTCCTGTAAAAGAAAACTAAATTTTCACTCATTTAACTAGAAATAATTAAACACATACTAATCTAAAAATAAGTATTACAATACAGCTCTATTCTATTTCACTACTTTGTTTATCAAATTTTTTTTTTTAATTTAGCCACATTTTTTTTCGTTTTTAATGTCATTTGAGAGGCAATTGTATATGTTGCCCCCCTCGTAACCAATGGATCGTTTACCATGTTTAGTGTGATGGTGTTTAAATGTATGTTATCGTGTCGTGTAAAGTGTTTGTGTACATGGGAAGATTTAATGAATTCTGTGTTTGTATGTTCGAGTTTATCGTTTATTTTGTATATAAGAAGATATGTATTGTATTCATTTAGTTTTCTTAATGTTATTAGTTTTGTTTCCATGTATAATTTTTGTGGATGTTCTGAGCTTGTCGTGAAACAGTTTTTTGATTACCTTGTTTAATAATACCTGTAATTCATTTTTGTATGTTTCACACGCGTTTCCCCAGATTTCAATCAAATAATTTAAATGTGAGTGTACGAGACTGTAATACAAAACTTTAAAAAAAAATATTTGGCAACAGGTATAATAGCCGGCTCAATACGCTAATTAAGAACGTTTAACCAGCCAGCGGCCAAAAATCCACATTTCGCCGAAAGTTGTTCTTACGATCGTGCAGGGCGGTTACAATGAGAAAGATTAATTATTCTCCGTACCAGCTTTTTAAAATTATAATTCAATATCGATTTTATTTCATTCCAAATTTGCTTTATTTATAATACCTACATCCAAAAATGCTGAAAGGCGTGATGATAAACTATTAAAATAATGTTCTTTTTGTAATTATTTTTTGATTATAAGTATTTATCATTTTTCAATAATGTCTAAATTAAATAAGAATGTTAAAAAAATTGTAATACATATATTAGTTTGTAAGTGCGCAAATAAATACACAAACGGACCAATTTTCGTCAAGAAACACATGTACGTACATATGTTTTAATGATTTTATTTAAACTAAAATTAAAATTCTAAAACATGCGATACCCAGATAATGTATTGATTTAGTTTACTGCATGATTATATGATTTGAAATGGGTGTGGTATAATACAAAATCTTTTTTGAAAATTTAACAAATCTGCCAACGACTTATATACTAATACCTTATTATACTAAAAATAAACATTTTTACTCAAAATTTAAAACATGCGAATGCTGGATAAAAGAACAATCTTTCGAAATCAATTTATATTTTTTTGTGGAAAAGAGTCGTCTAAAATCTGATTTAACCATGGCGTATTTCTGGTTTTCTCTGGTAATATCTTCTTAAGGGAATGATTTTGTCTTTAATACCTTGTAAATGCTGTTTAAATTACTTTAGCCTTATTTGGTGAAGAGCTCTGAATTGCCAGGTACTACCAACTTTAACCTCACAATGGAGATACTCCAATCGGGGATGCCACAATACCACAACCCCCGGACAGTGAAGAGCAGTAAGAACTCTAATACGGTATTCACATTTAACGGAAAAATCTAAATTGATGTTTTTTAATTAAGAAGTTTTTTAGTGTAAATGTTAATTTATAGAAAACCATTAGCCGTTAGTTAATAAAATAGATGTTTCATGTTCAAGTACACTCTTTTGTTTTATAGTTTTGAAAAAGGAAATCCTTTTAAGCTAATTAGAAAAATAAAATCAAAGTTCAGAATACTTTTTACACGCTTTCATCTTGTGAGAAACTCTCTTCTCAATACAAAATGTATGCAAATCTTTCTAGTTACGCCTATTGGAAAAGAATTTCTTCTCAAAAACTTTTACTGTTCAGGTTTAAGAGAGGAATTCTCCTGTAGAATAAGTATATGTAGCGTGTTATTAGGTCAGTATAGGATGTTAATTTTTTTATGTGAGTAGCCAAGAGTTACAAGAGCCTCAGCTGCTCCCGTCTGGAGCCAGTGAGACTACGGCATCCCCTATTGGGGTATGTTGTGAGGCTGAGGGTAGTGGAGAGGGGAAGGAGATGGGGAAGAGGATAGTGGGGAAGTATCTAGCTATTCAGATCTGGTCACCAAACACGGCTAAGGCCATTTCAAGCAACGTTTCAATTCTGAATGGCAGTCTTACACCAGGGTGATACTGATAAAATCTTCCACTCTGGAACGTGCCGCAAATATATTATATATTAATTTAAATGATTTTTTATTTATTTTTATATCAATACCTCACAAGAGCCTCAGCTGCTCCCGTCTGGAGCCAGTGAGATTATGGCATCCCCAATAGGGGTATGTTGTGTGGCTGAATGTATTGGGGAGGGAAAGGAAATGGGGAAGACGAAGGTGGAGAAGTACCTGGCTATTCAGATCTGGTCACAAAAAACGGGTAAAGCCATTTCAAGCAACGTTTCAATTCTTAATGGTGGTCTTACACCGGAGCGATACTTAGAGTATCTTCCACTCTGGAACGTGCCTCAATTTTACTGCATATTTTTTTAAATGAATTAATTGTGAAATAACACAAATTAACCAAATAAAATTTAATTGCCCACGCCGGGATTCGATCCCGCGAAATTCGGATTGCGAGTAAAGAACATTACCCCTAGACCACGCCGGTCGTCAATTGTTTTTGTGTTTAATTCGTAGGACTCCATTTAATCTAAAAAAATATATTGTATTTAAATTTCATAAGGTTCACAAGTTCTCCAGAATTTTTTTTTTTTTTTTTAATATTGTGACAGCGGTTTTCGGCTTACAAGGTTATTTTCAAACCATGGCTATACCACTTTGACACAAGACTTATTTAAGTGGTATAGTATATATAAATATATGATTCAAATTTAAATTTTGAAGGTGCCTAAATTGATTTATTACCGGTTAAACCGATTTACCGAGAAAATAATTGTGACGATAGCTTCTATATTTTGTGGGTGTGGGTGGGTGCTTCTATATAAATTAGTTAAAAAAAACAATTCTTTGTATTTTAATACCGGGTTGCTATCTCCTTCCTTTTTGTTTCCATAATATAGTATCAATTCTTAATAATAGTAATACACGTAAGATTATATTATTAGTATATAGTGATTAGCGTGTTTTTTGTCTTTCTCAGACAATATTTTTTTTACCTGCCCACGCCCTCACTGTGCCATCTCAACGCCCCCTAATTTTCCCTAGGTCTTCTACTGCCCCCCTGAAAGTCTCAAATGCCCACAAGGGGGCGTTATCGCCCACGCTTAGAACCTATGGTCTAGATCTAGATAATCGTGCAAATATTGTTTGCCTTGTAAAATAATTATCACTGAATGTATTGAAACAGAACATAGAATTTTTTTTTCATTTACATTAAAACCGTCTGAAGGAGTCCCTCTTAAAACACCTACAATTTCCTCCAACTCGCTTACACGTTCTTTGAAACGACCCATCCTCCTCCACAAGTCGAGAGTTAACTTTTAGCTGGAACCGTTTAGATAAATGAATTTGAAGGGTAGATTTCTCCACCATTTCACAACCCTTCAGAGATTGATTTCTGACCAATACTCCAAAATATATTCTTGTGTTTTATTTTACTTTTTGGGCAAATTGTGAATACATAACTACTAACCTAAATATAATTCCCGATGCCGGTATGGAATTACACAGACGTGAATTTCACGGAACAATTTACCGTGACGATTCACGGTAACTGTATCGTGACGGCATAAAAAAGGCTACAAACATACTTTATTATCACAGTATTGCTGCAGCTCTTTCAAAAGATGAAATACACAATGTACGTAGGTCTGTTCCCTCCAAAGGAAAGAACTAATCATTTTCTTGCATCTCTAGAACACGCCGAACCGTGACCAGAAAACCAGAGGCAAGTCATTGTTTCATATTGAAATAGCGTCAATGAGTCTAAGTGAAAATTCTTTCTGTAATCACTATAATAAAAAATGTATATGTTATGCAAAAGAAATAAAAAAAAAACTATCAAGTAAAAATAAACTCCTAATTTATAAATCAACGATAAGGCCAAAACTAACATATGTAAGCCCCATCTGAGCTGAGCTCACGCTTCAGAGTCTCTTTTGAAAAAACTTCAAACATTCCAAAATAAAGCCATACGCATATCCCTGGGTGCCCCCAAATTGATAAGGGTATCCAAACTCCACAAAGATTCTGAAATCCCCTTATTAAAAAAAACACATCTTCTCTCGTCTCGCGGAAACATTTGGGAATTCCCACCCATGAAAACGCTTCCATAAACTGCCTCGCCCGGTACGACGAAAACGTACGTACCACACATAGAAAAAATCTGAACAAATCCTCCGTAAAGACTAACCCGTTGTCTAATAGATGAGTCACAAACTAATTAAACTATTTCCTCTTTTATAAATAAGATAAATTCATTACATATTTTTAAAGTAAGTGCGTAATTGTTAAATTATTACAATAATTTTTTTCGTCCATACCCCTGGAGTCTGGAGGTCTAGCACAGTAAAATTGATAGCTTTACCACGTCGGATCCCCATATGGGTGTAGGTATTAGAAAGGGAAGATGGGAAGGAGGGTGATGGGGGGAGGGGGATTATCCGGTTATTCAGATCTGGTAAACAAATAAGGCTAAAGTAATTTCAAGCAACTCTTCAATTTTTGAATGATCATTTTTCACCAGGGTGATCTGAGTGCATTTTCCATTCTACCAAATGATAATGTTTTTGTGAACATCCCGTTTTTCTTCAATTATTGAAGCAAATAATTCTTAGTATGATAAAAATATTGCTGTTTGATGTTAATCAGCACCTGATACTTATTAACAATATAAATGTTTAAATAAACTCACTTCTTATAATTTAAAACATCAGTTTTTCGTTAAAAAATAATACTACACGAAGATGAGGCGCATTCAAACAGGGTTATGTGCAAAAAAGTATATATCGTTTTGACCAAAAGTTTTAAAAACTTGTATTAAAACAACAAGGTTTATTTGAATAACGATGTGTTATATGTGTTATATGAGCAATCAGGGTTCAGATCTAATTACTCATGTGAAACAGCATTAAACGTAATTGTCGAAGAATAGAAGGAAGGAATGAATAATAATAAATTTATCTTAGCAATATTTTTGGATTTTCAAAGGGCATTCGAAACTATAGACCAAGACATACTAATAAGAAAGCTTAAAGAAATTGGTTTCTCATCTGTAGCCATTAAATTAATACAAGAGTATTTGAGAGACAGAAAGCAGGTAACAAAAATAAATAACCAATTTTCAAAACCAATGGAAAATAAGTTAGGAGTACTACAGGGATCGGTCCTTGGACCTCTATTGTTCATACTCTATATTAATGACATGGTGAAAATATTTTCAAAATGCAAAGTACGACTTTTTGCCGATGATACACTAATATACTTAATTGGAGATAACTATGAAGAACTAATACACATTTTAAATAATGAACTAAATGATGTATCAAGATGGCTAAAAATAAATAAGCTTAAATTTAATACAAAAAAAAACAAAATGTATGGTGATCGGATACAAGAAGACATCCAGTGAAAGCAAAATTAAAATTGATGGTGAAATTATTGAAAATGTTACTGAAATGAAATACTTAGGAGTTATATTAGATTCCAAACTAAACTTCAATAGACATGCTGAATACACCCAAAAGAAAATTGGCAAAAAGATATCTTTTTTTGGAAGAATTCGGCCAAAAATTTCTAGAAAAACTGCAATCACCATATACAATTCAATTATTGTTCCACACTTCAACTACTGCTCAAGTATACTTTTCCTATGTAACGAAAGAGAACAAAATAAGTTACAAATTCTCCAAAACAGGGCTATGAGAATAATTCTTCGACGAAACAGATTTTCAAAAATAATTAAAATGTTAAAGGAACTAAATTGGTTGACCGTGAAACAGATGCTGACCTTGAACACGATGGTATTTATCCACAAAATATTGAACAACACGTTACCAAAATACTTCTCAAATAAAATTGTATACAATAAAGACATTCACAGATATAACACAAGGACGTGCAAGGAAATTAGGCTACAAAAAAAGGACAAAGCGAATACGCAGAACAGTCTACTGTACAAGGGAATGAAGTTGTATAACACACTACCAGAAACTTTAAAGTCCACACCAATTGGAAAGTTCAAGATGTATTGTAGGAGCTACATAAAACTTGAAAAAATATAGTGACTATGAAATATTTTAATCAATTAGAAATTTATAAACTTCAATGTACAAATTACTAAAATAAAAATTATTATTATTATTATAAATAGACGCATTAAAAGTATGTATACATAATAGTTGTTGACGCATTGAAATACAAAAAAAGCTAAGTTTTCTGTTTCCTGTAATATTTTGGTACAAACTTACTAGCTTATTTTGCAAGTGCAAAATTTAATTCTGATTGCATTTCATTCAAGACTTTCGGACCAAATAAGGTTTATTAATTGCAATTGTAATTTAATTAAAGTCGGGTTGAAAGTTTCCTAAATTTGAACATTACGTAATTAGGGTCTAATAATTCTGACACTTTCAGAACTAATAATTAGTTTTCACCGCGTCCTACGCAATCATTTCGGTTTTAAAATGTCTCGTCTTTGGAACCTTCCATTTAGCTATCTGAAAATTCACGCTAGAATTTAATATTTAAAAAAATCGTCACTTCATTTGGTTAGGCTTCTAACTTTTCTAACTTCTAGGGGATTTCTCATTATCTATTTAGTAATTTCCGATGTTGAGGTTGGACCTTGTGTAAAGTATTTTAATTGAACGTATTTTAAGGCTCCGCAACCGTGCTAGAAAAGAAAAAGATGGAGAGATACGAAATTACGAATGTTAGAGGAGAGCGCTAACATTTACAGCGACAAAATCGATGTGAAAATGTTTAATAAAACACGACTCATTTAAAATAGAGCAAAAATCTCGCGGGCATTGCCTTAAACAGCATTTAAAGAAACACTGTAAATTTTTTCATACATATAACTTGTAAAATAACTGAAATCTTAAAACGTATCCGAAACGTCAGATACGTTTTAAGATTTCACTGCCAAAAGCATTTTCGTTATTTGTTTTTGGGGTGTTAGTGATACCGTGTGGCCAGCTCCACTACCGTGATGCCAGCTCGTAGTAAACCATTTTTTGTTTTATGCCTTTATATTAACTTAATTCGCTTTAACCATTGTAATTCTAATTTTAAAATTCTTACCATTTTGATTTCTAATTTTTAGAATTCGTTAAGAGATGGAGCCACTTCCGTCGGTAATTCGCAATCAGACTTGCCCCTGGCTAGCATAAATACCACGATTTAGTGAACTTTCTATTCCAGTCCGCTTTTGTTACTCGAGGAAGCAACAGTTCAAAAATCGAGCTCCGAACAGTGCATCGCGTTTCGAACAGTTTATTTTCTAATCATTATTCGCGTCATCTGGTTCTTTTGTTTCCTTCCATTCTCATAGTAATTCGTTCCATCAGTTTCCAAACAAAAACAATTTTCATGGTGACAAAATATTGAGCTGTCAGCTTTCAAAGCAGTGTTGTGTTTTTCATTTTTTTTTTACCAAATCCAAGCCTGCAGACCCCCGTTTACACATTGACCTTCCACAGTCTACCTTTCTCACTATTGACCTACGCATAAGACCCTGGATTCGATGTCTACACTCCACCAACAACTTGCCGCCGTGGGTGCTACAGAAGCACAACTTGAAGAATTTTTGGCAAAAAAATCTAAGGTAACGAGGTCCAAACGCTCAACTGCTCTATACCTAAAGCACTTCGGAAGTGAAGAAGATGTCTCCGACTACTCTTTGAAAACAACAACAACTCCCACCCTCACTACGTCTTTGACCTCCGTCTCCCCTTCCACCTTGACTTCTGCCCCTTTTTCAACAGCTCCCACCTCTTCGACAACCACCTCCAGCTCAACATCAACCGCACTGTGATGTCTTGGGATCGGGTAGTAATAACATCTGTTAATGTTACAATGTTTATTGGTTGCCAGATTAATATGGAGAGAGCGCTCAATAGCGGTACATCCCTTTTATACTTCCCATACTCGCTATCTCGCTCTCATGCCGTCACCCTCATACACATACGTCACACCCCCACACTTAAAACCTAATTACATACATTTCTTTATTCACAAATTTATACAAAACAAAATATCTAAATATTTCCATTCCATAGTATATGTAATTATTCTTGTTCTTCACGTGTAGCGTGGGCGTTGACCTCGAGGGCGTAACCTCCCCTCCCATGGTGTAGGTGACCTGCAAAAATTAGAGGAATTAGGAAATTTGGTCATGTCCACATCCGAGAGTGGACCCAGGTCCAGCAAATCATCAGACCTGTCACACTCCCCCCACCTAACCTTCCTCTCTGAAATCTGATCATGGTGGCGTTTCCAAATTTGTCCCGTAGACATAATTTTAACTAAATAAATCCTATTCCCCAATCTTTTAAAAATTTTTCCTAAAATCCATTTATTATCATTACTTCTTAAATCCCTGGTTAAAACTTTAGAACCAACCTCAAAGTACTTTTTAAATTTTCTTCCTCTATAATACTTTTTCTGTTTATGCTGGCTCAATAACATTTTGTTTTTAACCGTGTTGTCAATTCCTTTAAAACCTTGACTCTCAACATTATCCACTATTGGAATAATCGTATTAAAAATTGATCTAATCTTCCTACCCAATATTAATGTACTAGGCTCAATGCCCGTAGACATTGAAGGCGTATTTCTAATATCAACTAAAAACGTCAAAAGTTTATCTTCAAAATCAGTAGGAAATTTATTATTTACCATAATTTTTTTCAAAAAATTCTTCACTGTTTTAACCCCATTTTCAGCTAAACCGTTAGAAGCAGGATGCTGTACAGCTGAAGTCAATGATTCTATATTATAATTATGACAAAATTCCTTAAAAACTGACGATGTGAAAGCTGTACCATTGTCACTTACAATTTGTTCCGGAATTCCGAACATAGAAAATAATCTTTTCAAAACTTTTATTGTACAAAACGAATCTACCTTATTTACAATATGACAGTCTATCCATTTTGTAGTTGCATCAACAATAATTAAAAAATTATGACCTCCCAACGGCCCCATGAAGTCGAAGTCGTACTCCAGATTAACCCATTGATTGGCCAAGGTGCCAACTCAACTTTACATGGTGTAGGTAAACATTCCATGCATCGAGCACACTGTTTCACAGTTACTTCTATATCATTGTTCATTCCGAGCCAAAAAAAATAATTTCGAGCAAGACTTTTCGATTTTACAATGCCTAAATGTGATTGATGTAAAAATTTCAATATAATTTCCCTTAATTCCCTTGGAACTACAAATTTATTATTATAAAATAAACATGAATTATAAGTCGATAATTTATCCCTAAAATACCAGAATTTCAATAAATCATCCTTTAAGAACTTTTTATCCGGCCAACCATTTGCTGTGAACTCGATAATGCTCGCTATATTTACATCATTAATCGAAAACTGTTTCATCGTTTCCGCATTTAATGTTGTTTCTGACTCGATTATGTTCACAAACTCTGACTCAACCGTATTCACGTTTAAAGAATCAATATAATTTAAAAAATAATCGCTAGCATCAATATCGTCGCTACACACATCTAAATTATCCTTATTATTAATCGGCATTCGTGATAAGAAATCCGCTTTGTTATCACCTGACTTAATATGCTCTATACTATAGTCAAAAGTCTGGAGTATTAGGGCGTACCTCTGCAGACGGTTAGCGGCCAAAACGGGTACTTGCTTATCCGTGTTCAAAATGTGTACTAACGATTTATTGTCGCAAGCCAAAACAAATTTATTGCCGTATAAATACTGAGAGAATTTCTTCAACCCAAAAATTATAGCACACGCTTCCTTATCTAAAATAGAGTACTTTAATTCTGTTTCTGACAATAATCGGCTAGCAAATGCGATAGGTCTCTCTAAACCATTATCATATACATGGCAAATCACCGCTGATAACGCTTTTTCAGATGCGTCTGAAATAAGTTTAATTGGTAAATTAGGATCAAAATGCACTAAAATATTATCTGACGTCAGCAGTTTCTTAACTCGCTCAAACGCAATATTACATTCCTCAGACCACACATATTTTACTCCCCTTTTTAACAAGTTATACAATGGAGACAAAATACCTGAAATATTATGAACAAAAGTTCTATAATATGAAATAACCCCAAGTAAACTCCTAAGTTCTGAAACATTTTTCGGTACTGCCATTTGAGTAATCGCACAGATTTTATTTTCTAAAGGCATAACTCCTTTCCGCGAAATTTTAAAACCTAAATATTCTATCTCAGTTTCTAGAAAAGAACACTTATTTTCATTAATAGTTAATCCACAATCACTTAACTTGCTAAGTACAGATTCACAAATAGAGAATAATTCCTCTTCAGAATTTCCAAACAACAAAATATCATCTAGAAATATACGAACGTTACGAAGTCTACCTACTACCGCCTGAATAACTTGCATAAATATAGCCGGGCTTGTGGTCAAACCGAAAGGCAACACTTTATACCTGAATAAACCTACATGCGTACTTATCACACATAATTTTCTCGACTTCTCGTTTAACGAAATCTGACCAAAAGCATTACGCAAATCTATTTTCGCAAAAAATTTCGCACCATTTAAAGATGAAATTAAATCTTCTATACGAGGCAATGGATATTTCAACTTCGCTAACATAGGGTTTAATGTGGTTTTAAAATCAGTACAAATTCTAATTGAACCGTCTTTCTTTTTTACAACAACAATCGGACTAGCCATATCACTTATTTCTACGTTTTCAATTATATCTTCACGTAACATCTTATTTAATTCCTCCTCTACCTTTCCACGTAAACTAAAAGGTAACGATCTTGGATTCACAAACTTTGGCCTGAACTCCGAAATAACTTCGATGTTAGCTTCATAACCTATAAGCCTACCCGATTTTTCTGAAAACACATGAGCATATTTTTTCTTTAACCTATCACGAAAATTTAATTGATTATCACAACTAGTCTCACTGGTATTTACCGCATTTATTCCACTTAATCCGATACCGAAAACTTGTAAAAAATTTCTACCAACAATCGTAGAATTACCGTTTTTAATTATTATAAACTGCGTATCTACACTTTTATTTAAAAATAACACACTTAAATTAACTTTACCTACAATATTTAACCGTTTCCCGTCATATCCTGACAATTGAATATCGCATCTTTCCAATGTACAAGAAACAAAATCTTTTAAATACACTTCATATGGAATTGCATTAATCTCAGCGCCGGTGTCAACAATCGCTCGCAGAACAGTGTTACCAATAATGAGATCTACGAATATCGGTTCCGGCCCCGTGCCGTCATGCAACATAAAAACCGAATTTAATCGTTTATTCTTATTACCTACATTAATTTTACTGTTTTTACACACATTACTAGGATGACCCGATTTATTGCACCGATAACAAAAAATATTCTTCCAACAATCTTTCTGCAAATGATTCGTTTTTCCACACAAAAAACATTTTTTTAATGCAATATTTACTGGCGTCTTACTACGCACTGCACTTTTAAATCTGATCGGACTATCCGACCTGGATTTACGGACAACATTACTCTCCTTATGCACAACATTTAAATTCGTATCAACTTTATTAAAATTAACAACATGTTCCCATGAAGCTGCTAACTGAATGCATTCCGAAAAAGAAGTATTTACCCCCTCAACGAACAACTTATGTTTCAATTTTTCATTGAAAATTCCAATAATGAATATGTCTTTTAAACAAGATTCCAGCCTCAATTCAAAATTGCACGTCAAACTCAGTCCTCTCAACCTAGCAGCGTAATCTTTAATAGATTCGTTAGCTAGCTGTTTACACTTATAAAATAACTCACGCGACTCGAAAATATTTTGAATAGGTTTGCAATGTGAATCAAATAATTTACATAAATCATCAAAAGAACAAACAGAAACCTTTTTAGGGAAACATAGATCACATAATAAAGAGAAAGTTTCTTCGGTGAGGCAACTCAGCAAAAATGCTCTTTTGCGTTCTTGTGATAACACTTTGTCATCATGTAAAATGAGGGCCTGATCCAGTCGTTCCTTGAACAATGACCAGTTTCCCGTTCTGTAACAGAACGTCCCCAAATTTTTACAAACACCCTCCATTGGGGGAAGAGCTGAAACAAAATAATCTAGACTACTTATCTCAGCACTTCCAAGAAGGCTACACTCCGAAGTCCACGTTCCACGTTCCACGTGCACGCCACCCAGAGCTGTAGATCACCGTCCCCGTCTGGCTCCGTCTCCCGACAGCTGCGGATCCAATCCCTACTCCGAGGTCTTCCTTCCCAGACTGCAGCGACGGAAACCAAGTCCTGGTTCCCGGCTAATCCACACGATGATCCAGTCCTTGACCCGATCCTTGATCCGGTCCTTTTGTACCCCGTTACACGGTGTACCCGAACGACAATAATTTTGTAATTTGTCGGTCCCACACACGCGAATACTTGCGTGTGGCTGCTCCAATTTCTTCTTAATGCGATCGCTTCCTGCGATCGCTTCCTGCAATCCTGACAACAATCTGTCAGATCCCGAAATCTACCGCGTAGATTCTTCCAATTTACGTAAAAATTTACGAACTACCGAGCTGCGCCAACTGTGGTGTCTGTGAATCGGGTAGTAATAACATCTGTTAATGTTACAATGTTTATTGGTTGCCAGATTAATATGGAGAGAGCGCTCAATAGCGGTACATCCCTTTTATACTTCCCATACTCGCTATCTCGCTCTCATGCCGTCACCCTCATACACATACGTCACACGCACCATCCTCTTCCGTAAACTCATTCCCCCCGCTATGGGTGACTCCAGCTCACAAGAAACGAAGGGCGTGCGCTTCTCCTCCTCCGACCACCGAAGTTATAAAAACCTCAAATCGTTTCTCCGCCCTCGCTACAGACGATGAAATTGCACCACCGCCACTTCTAAATTCCGTGTCTGACTCCACCGCAAATATAACCGATGCCACAAAAACGAGGCCTATTAAGATCCCTCCAATTTTTATAAAATCGGAAAAAAATTGGAGCCTCCTGGAAAAGCGCCTCTTGAACGCTGGGGTTAATATAATTAACGCAAAGGCCATTCCAACAGGGGTGGTTCTAAATACTGGCGACTCCACCAGCTTCAGGCTGGCTACAAAGATGCTCCAGGAGGACACAACCCCCTTCCATACATTTCAGCTTGCAGAAGAAAAATTAACCAAGGCGGTTCTGCGAGGGATTCCGACGACAATTAGCGAAGAAGAGGTCCGCCTGGAACTTCTAGATCTCAACCTCCCAGTTAATTCTGTAACTCGGATGAGATCCGGGCCAGACAGGAAAAACATTCCACTAGTCCTTGTACAACTGGATCATGGTGAGGCGGGACAAAAAATTTTCTCCCTCACTTCCCTCTTTCACCTCAAGATAAGAGTCGAGTATCTTAATAAAAAAACAGCCCCCTCTCAGTGTCACCGCTGCCAGAATTTTGGACACTCTTCAATGATGTGCCACCTGCCTCCCCGCTGCGTCAAGTGCGCGGGTGATCATTTCACGCAGGAATGCAAGAAGCAGAGAGAAGATGGTCCCGCCACCTGCGCAAACTGTTCTGGAGCCCATCCGGCAAATTATAAGGAATGTCCGAAAAGACCATCTCCACAACCCATCTTGCAAACCGTACGTAATGCCACTTTCACCTCGCATAGCACAAATCCCTCCTTATCATACGCGCAGGCCACTGCCCAAACCCCACTAACGTCCACATCCCCCTCAGCTCCCTCAACGTCAACCTCCCACACACCTCCTTCCACCCCCTTCAACATTTTTGAATTTTTCAAAAATTTCAATTTCTCCAAGGTTGGCGATCTTCTTTCCGACCTCATCCCCAAATTTCAGTCTGCCACCTCACCGGCAGACTACATATCTATCATTTTCTCCGCCGCCCCTCAGATTTTTTCACTTTTTTCAGTGTAAATGGCTAGCTCTACTACCATGCCCTCCGTGCTACGTATGGCATTTTGGAATGCTAATGGTCTCTTAAAAAATATACATGAATTACGTATTTTTGCAAATACACACGCTCTTGACGTTTTACTTATTAATGAAACTCACCTCAACCCATCACAAATTCCAAAACTTTCAAACTATACATTATATAGAAACGACCGCCAAAACACGAGAGGTGGGGGCACTGCTATTTTCGTTAAATCGAAAATCGCCCACAAATATAACATTACACCCACATTGTCGTCTATTGAATCAACCTCAATCACAATACATACAAAACATTCAGGCCCATTAAGAATAAACTCCATCTATCACCGTCCGCAAGATAAGCTTGATCCAAAAGACCTCGATACTCTTCTCGATAGCCACACTCCTACTATTCTCGCTGGGGACTTTAACTCAAAGCACCCCAATTGGAATAGTAGGATTACTAACTCCAATGGGCGTATCTTACAAAAGTACGCTAGCGCACATCCTGAACTCTTCATCGCGGGCCCAATTGCACCCACACACTTCCCGAACAGCGGGGCTAGACCCGATGTTCTCGACATTGCACTCCTCCACAAATTACCCTGGGTCTACAGTATCGAAACCATAAATGACCTAAGCTCAGATCATAATCCAGTTTTGCTCACTCTTAATCGACTTTCCACTCCAATGGCACCGCGCAAATCTATAAAAACTGATTGGACGTATTTCACTCACAGAGTTGGGGAAAAAACAATCATCCCTCAAAATATTTCTGACGGCCCCGAACTAGACAAGGCAGTTGACGACTTTGCCGATATAATCATATCTTCCATCACCGATGCCTCTAAAACTCTTCCTGAACGTTCCGCCCTTAATCTCAAAAGTGACCTCCCAATCGACATCCAGGAATTGATCTCTACAAAAAACAATCTTCGCCGACACTGGCACAGAAACCGAAATCCCTCAGTCAAAAAAACTATCAATAGAATTCAAGCACTTATTAGAAAGAAACTTTCCGAGCTTTCACACTCCACCTGGAACAAAAAAATTCAAAATATAAATCCACAGGATGGCTCCCTATGGAAATTATGCAAATCTCTCCAAACTACCCCATCCCCAAACCATCCCATTCATACCGAAAACGGCCTCATATTTGACGATCAAGGTAAATCGGAGGCGTTTGCCGATAATCTTGAATTTCAATTTAGCCCCAGCTCCAAGCACGCCGACCCAGTCCATATAGCAAATGTCAACCATCAAATAGACATAATTTTCGACTCCCTTCCCGGAACAAATGTACATTTCACCACCCCATCAGAAGTCCGAAGGGCCATAAAACACCGCAGCAACAAAAAAGCTCCTGGTCCAGATGGCATAACAAACTTTGCCCTTAAAGCCCTCCCCCCTAAAAGCATTCTCGCCATTGTGAGCCTCATAAATTCCGCACTCAGACTGCGTTATTTTCCCTGCGTTGCCTTTCTGCGTTGTTTAAAAGTTGGAAACACGCGCACGTCATTCTCATCCCAAAACCTGGGAAGGACCCGAAATTCTGTGAGAACCATCGTCCCATCAGTCTTCTCTCAAATGTTGGTAAAATATTCGAACAAATTCTCCTTACTCGGCTCTTAAAGCACATTCACGAGGTGAAAACCCTCCCTGATGAACAACATGGCTTCAGATCTCAACACTCAACCCTTCATCAACTACTCAGAGTTTCCGAACTGATTCTAGGCGGCTTCAACTCCCAACGGTCCACTGGCGCCATTTTCCTGGACATAGCCAAAGCCTTCGACAAAGTGTGGTCGAACGGACTGCTTCTCAAATTGCACAACATTGACATCGATCCCCAACTCCTCGGTATCTTAAAATCATTTCTTCGGCACCGGACTTTTCAAGTAAAGATCCGAGATGCACTCTCAACTCCCAGATTCATGACAGCAGGCGTCCCGCAAGGGTCCCTGCTTTCCCCCACCCTCTTCAATATCTACATACACGATATACCACTCACGGAGAACCAACATTCGTATAAAGCCTTGTACGCTGACGACACCGCCATTATGGTTCGATACAGTTCTCCCAGGATGATCACACTTCGCTTACAACACAACATAAACATACTCCAAGACTTTTATAACAAATGGCGTATAGACGTGAACCCTTCCAAGAGCGCTGCTATTTTCTTCTCGCGAAGAAAGGTTCGCAACACTCCTAAAGGTCACGTTTCCATGTACGGCCAAGCAATACCCTGGCAAAACAACGTTAAATACCTTGGAGTCACACTCGATAAAAAACTCACATGGCACACACACATCAAACATACAATTAAAAAAACCAAAAACGCTGCCGCATCCCTTTACCCGCTTTTAAATTATAATAGTCAAACGTCACTACAGAACAAAATTCTTATTTACAAATCAAAATTGCGACCCATCATGACTTACGCCGCCCCAATTTGGGCCACAAGCAATACTAAGAGTCTAGAAACCTTCCAAAATGTCTTGCTTAGAAGATTCACCAAAAGCCCTTGGTTCGTCCGAAATAGCATTATTAATTCAGGCACGAAAATTCCTCCACTTAAAAAACACATAATAGATCTAGCCAAAACATTTTTCTCCAAACTTGCTTCAAATTCAAACCCAAGCATCTCATGTCTCGGGCAATCAAGTCCCGATGACAATCTCCTCCACCGCCTGCCCATTTCCATCCTTCATCCACCTTGATGCGCGGGCTATAATAAAATTTACCTTTGTTCTCTTATATAAAAGATAAATAAATAATTATATATATTTATTATGGTATACATATTTGTTGCATATGAATACATACATGCATGGGTGTATGTAAAAATGTCTGTATGTGTGTGTTTATCTATACAAAATGTATACCACTCACAGATAAACAAACCAGCAAAAAAAATTATTAATGTCCTTCATCTTGCCCAAGGTAGCCCGAACATCGGGCAAAAAAAAAAAAATCCATCAGGTGACATTACTATAGTTTGCAAGACAAAGGGGTTAATTTCTCCCTGTAACTTGCCAAAAACCAATATATAATATATAAAATACTTTCTATTCCGTTCCGCGGCAATGACGCCACTGCTATTACCGTTATTTTGTACCGGTGAAAGTTAGTGGAGCTGGCTACACGGTGTCGCTTCGAAGTAAATAAGCACACACTTCACCACTAAAATTACACATCTACCGGATCTGCCCTGAAAGAAACGTGTTTATAATAATTTTTGGAGCATACTTTGCGATTTTTTTCTATCGAGGGAATTTAATATAATTTGCGTTTCGGCGCGGGCAAAATCTAGATATTATCTTCAAGAATGACATATATTTTTTTGAAGAGCTCTAAAACTTAACCAGCCTTACTAAAAAACCCAGTGAATATTTTATTCAATTGACAAACGGCCGCGGATGTGAAAACATTACTAATTAAAAATTTGTTCTTTGAAAAAAATACACATGGTTTCCGCGGCCTGAGAGGGTAGTTTATCTCTGTTTTAACCATTGATGTTCGAACGATATTTGTTATTTTTCCATAGTATTTTGAATGTTCTATATATTTCTTATTTTTGAAGGTGTCGTAAAAACAAATACCATTTATGAAAACTCGATAAAATTACCTTTTAGATTTGTGTATTTAAAATACACTTTAGCTTTCAAAAACTGCCATATTTTAAGATTCAAACTCGGAAAAAAATGGAAAAAAATTTCCTCCCACAACATTTTTGACCAAAATGTAGAGAAATTTAAATAAAATCAAAATTTGAATAACACAGTCCTTTTATGTAAAAAATTTGGAAGGAAACTATCACCTCACTTTTTCATCGTGTATACAATAAAAAAATAATAAAAAATTTAAAAGTTTTGTTTATTGCCAAAAACATAACTTAGAAATAATACCGAAATTTAAAACAGATTTCTTGCATCTCTAAAGACGTTATTTTTTTTGATACGTTTACGAACACATGTATTAGATTTTAATATTATAAAAAATTATCACTTTTAAGGAATTCTCTTAAAATAAAGATCTTAAAATGAAAATTTTATCTTTTAAGTAACCTATAAAAAACAATATTCTGACAGTTCAACTTTGAAAGTACGGCGTTTGTACAATAACTTGATTAAACTGATCTAAACCACACAAATAACATGGTAAATATATCCATTATGTGAACAGAAGAGTAAATTCGTCACTACAATAGAAATTATTAAGTAAAATCACAAAATTTTCGATATCCCGCCATAAAACACACCGAGCTGTTTTGTCATCGCGGGCTGTCGCGGGCCGAAGAACTAATGCATAGGCGCGCCAATAATGCCACTTGCGGAGAAAAATTAAAACAACATTGTTTCCTAGTAAATTAAAACCATATACAACGTTGTCACATCTTAATGCGTTTTAACAGCGTGACCACGTAAGTAACTTTATTGGTAATAAAACGTGTTTAATTGTATACGAGGTATATTTATGTTATTGCAATAACACAGTTAATCGGTCGCGCTGTGGTTTTTTTTTAGTAAGGCTGAACGTGTTTAGGAGATATGTAAGAAATCGGTAGAAATTCGGGTTGCGGGCCCTTAAAGGAAAATATTTAAATAGGACCTAAACTTACCATTTTAAAACATTCCCAACCATCTAGGGCATCATAATTCATTGCACAAGGTTATAATTACATATCCGTACTGCAATTCAAAGCTAAGGCCATGTCCTATTTAAATATTTTCCATTAAAATAATATACTTCTTTTAAATATGTTACGAAAATTCGTCTTTGCAAACTTTGAAACCATAAAACATGGTGAGGCGAAGTTAGAACCCTATCCAACGAAGTACATAATAACAGATACAAACAAAATAGGGAGTGCTAATGATGTTAGATCATAGGTTCTCAACGTGGGCGATAGGCATTTTAGGCCTTCAGGGGGGCGGTAGAAGACCAAGAGAAAATTGGGGGGCGTTTCAGACTTTCAGGGGGGCGGTAGGAGACCAGAGTAACCCATCCCACCCGATCAGTGCACGCGCCGTAATGTTAAAATTATTACAATAATTTACAAGTTGTTCGATTATCTGTAATCCTCACGAGGTGGGGTTCTCCCTCATGTTGGAGAGGGTTCAAAAAATGTCTAAGATTTCTCTACACGAGGGAGTACGGCCACTATCTATGGAGATACCTGACGAACTTTCTTCTGGGCATGCTGGGACTTCCCTCCCTGCAGCTCAGAAGAGAGGGGTATGCCGCCACCCACTTATTCAGACTTCTGCGAGGCTATATTGAGAGCCATCAGCCATTTTGGAGCGCGTGAGTCTCTATATTCCAGATGACTATCTTAGGCAGCGTTATCATAGATTATTCTATCTTCTTGCCAGTACGACTAACCTGCCAATGGTTCTCCCGGTAGGGAGGAGTATATTGCTCCTGAATCTCCTTCAAGATTGATATATTTGGCGTCGCTCGGTGGGGAGAGATTCAAAAGGGAAATTCTTTTGATTCTTGAATGAGTCTCTCCACATTGATGAAATCTTCACCACCGCCTGAATTTTTTTAAAAATTGCCATTTTTCTTGAAATTTCTTTTATGTATAAATATATGTAAACAATTTTTTGGAAAATATTTATATGGCGTTTTTTCTTATACAGGGTGTTAAGGGATATACTTGACTAACTTTAACCAGTGATTCCTGACATTATTTGGAGTAAAAAATGTAAAAGAAATTTTGGTCTCCGGTGACTTTTTTTGACAACTTTTTTTTTCAATTATTTTTCTTCAAAATCAAACAAAAAAAAATTTCTTCCGCACTTCGTCACTGGTCACTCAGCCGAGAATCCGACCAACCCCTTACCCCCCCCTCCAACTGTCCAACACCTACCATTTTTTTATGTGTTTGTAGAAAAAATAAATAAAAAAAAACATAAAAAATGTCACCGGAGACCAAAATTTCATTTACATTTTTTACTCCAAATAAAGTCAGGAATCACTGGTTAAAGTAAGTCAAGTACGTCCCTTAACACCCTGTATGTAATAAACTCAAATTAAAATTTGTAATGGTGTAAGAAATTAATAAAAATATTATTATTATATCCCATCTTGCTTCATACCACAAACCCCCCCCCCCCTGTTGTGGTAAATTTAATCTTGACAACAATTGCTGTTTCAAGTTCACTAGGTAGGGGGCGCTAGAAAAATTAATATTCTCAAAGTGGGCGGTGGGAAAAAAAGGTTGAGAATCTATGTGTTAGATTAGCATTTTATGAATGCTTGTTAACTATTCATTTTACAAGGGTCTAACATCACTTAAACTCTCTATTTTGTTTATATCTAATAGAACTTTGTCATACACGTCATTACATAATTATTACCGTGACGATCCACGATTACGGTTCCGTGCCGGCATAAAAAAAGGCAAAAATCATACGTTACTTACAACAATCGTGCTGCAGCTCTTTCAAAAGCTGAGGTACACAATGTACGTAGGTCTGTTTCTTTCAGAGGGAAAAAATAAGCATTTTCTTGCATTTCTCTCTAACGCACCGTGAATTCTCCGTAATAATTTTGAAAGTATGGAATATAGTAAAATAATTTAACAAAATTTTTTTTTTTCAAAAATGACGTTTGAAAGCCAGAGCATTTCTTTTGCTCATTTCTGTACCCAAAGTAATTATCAGATCCATCTGTATTTATTTTCGTAGATATATTCATGATAAAGTTCTAACAATAAGCATTTTAAATAATCATTTATTTTACAGAGTTCTATCATCACTTCCATTTTGTTTGACTCTGACAGTTGATCATTATTCGAAGCGCATTATAGTTCGTTACTTTGGTTGGATAGGGTTTTAACTTCACCTTACCATGTTCTGAGGTTTCAAAGATTTCAACGGCAAATTTTCGTGATTTAAATAACAATTTTTTTCCACATTCAATCTTGCGTAAAATATTTTAGTTTATCATATCTTAATAGAAATTATTTAAATAGTCATGGCCCTCGCTTGGAATCGCATTCGGAAAATATAATTAGAACCTTATGCAACAGTAATTATGTCCTTGCATATGGTTCTATTTGCATGTTTAAATGTGTTTTAAAATGGTAGTATACGTCGTATTTAAATGTTTTACTTTAAAATATGTTCAATTGAAATGCTTTTCACAAGATCAACCTCAAATTCAGAAATTGGTATATAGATATTGAGAATTCGTCTTTGCAAACTTTGAGACCCCGTATCAAAGAACTAGGTAAAGTGAAATTAGAACCCTATCCTTATGAAGTGAAGACGCGTCCGTACAATACAAAATCTGCACTGCATTGCTCTGGTCTACTCTGCGCGGCCTACGTCTCGCATATGTCCATCCTTAGAGCGGGCCCATAGAACTTAGAGCCCGCGCAGACAGCTAAGCGTTCAGCGTTCACTGGCGTTCACCTAGCGTTCTACGCGAGTTCTAACACACACAGCACACGGTCAAATATTCTGCGTTCCATTTTCCCAAAAAGCTTGTACGTGAAACATATATTTTGATAGTTCGTCTTCAGAAGACAAACATTGCTTTTGTTGACTTTGGAAAAGTCTAAAAAGAAAAGGAGATACTGGGTGCATCCGATTAACACTCAGCGAAATGAAAAAGGAGATTTCAGTTTTTTTCCCTGAATTACTTAAAGATGAAGAACGCTTTTGTCAATAAGTAGCTTTAATGAATTGCATAATTATATTTAAAAAAATAATAAATGTAATTTATTATTTAATAATTATATAATTACATAATTATATTTATTATAATTATAAAATAATAAATATAGTCTGTAGTCTGGGTCACTAAGATTACATAAAAACTACCTTTCCCTTACTAAATCAATTAATTTTTCTTGTGAGCGAGGCGTTCCACGAGTTCTTTGTAATTCTGACAATAGAACGCAAGAACGCAAGCGTTTACATTGACCGGCGCGCGTATTTCCAATCCCTAACGCGGTTGAGTCACTCTAGCGACTGAGCCGCGTTAGGGTTTGGAAGGCGTAAATCGCCTTACAAACACTACCGCATTTCAGTCGCGCTAGTGACTGAACCGCGTTAGGGATTGTTATGCAAATGGACTTATACACACAAACACAACATTTATAAAAACATCACAAGTACACGAACATTATACTAGACAGCACAATAAATTGTACACAAATACCGTCAAGACTGAAAGTGGCAAGAGAAGTATTGGTCACGAGGGAGTTCATATATATAATCTCCTTCCAGAACACCTAAAAATGGAAACTAATATAAAAACCTTTAAACAAAAACTATTTAAACTCAAAATGTTAGAACAAAATTTTACTTCTTACTAATGTATTATAAATGCTCTGTATCTAAGTTAAGAAAGTGAAATATTATGTTTCTTTTAACTTAATAATAATAAAAAAAAATAAAAAAATGCATAAATCACCTTACAAAAGCTATACCGATTCAGTCACCTACGCGCTTCGTTGCTCTATCAGTTTCTGTGAGGGCGACGACCGTAATTATAGAGAGGTTAGCAGAGAGGATGGACAGCGTTTTTTTAGTTAGCATTTTTTTTACATTGAAAATTTATTTTAAGTTAAAAAAAACGCGTTTTTTTTTTAACTGAGGGTGACGACCGTAATTATAGAAGGGTAAGCAGAGAGGATGGACCGCATTAATTTTTTACTTAATTTTTTTTTTACGTAGAAAATTAAGTAAAAAATGAACGCGGTCCATCCTCTCTGCTTACCCTATATATTTAAATATATATATACATATATATATATATGTATATATACATTTTCTATGTAAAAAAAAAAAAAAATTAAGTAAAAAAAAACGCAGTTCATCCTCTCTGCTTATCCTTCTATAATTACGGTCGTCACCCTCAGTTAAAAAAAAAACCGCGTTTTTTTTAACTTAAAATAAATTTTCAATGTAAAAAAAATGCTAACTAAAAAAACGCTGTCCATCCTCTCTGCTAACCTCTCTATAATTACGGTCGTCGCCCTCACAGAAACTGATAGAGCAACGAAGCGCGTAGGTGACTGAATCGGTATAGCTTTTGTAAGGTATGTAATTTTTTTTTTTTTTTTTTTTTTTTTTATATCAAACGTTTATTGATTATAGCATATAAAATATAATGTACATTTAGATGATGTGTTAATTTGCTTACATGTTCATATTCAAATATGTTAATACCACTCTTCCATGGAAGCGTTAGCTTGTGTCTGGAAGAGTAGTGTACATTTTTTAATGCTATATTTAAGTTCTTAAATTACAATGTGAATGTAAAAAACAATAAGTTGTAAGTTCGGTGATATGTAATTATAAGTATTTATCTACTATCAAAACAATTTTACTATTTGGATAATGTGTCCAGAATTATTGTAATTAGTTGCTAAAAACAATACAAAATTTAACTTATTTGAAGAATGGAGTATCACTTGGAAACTGAGTTATAAGTAGATTAGATTAGTCGGAAACTGTTTTTTTTTTTTTGAGATTATCTTTAAAATATTTTTTTACAGTGTTTATTAATTGGATTTTATCATTAATTTTTCTAATTTCATCCGGTAATCGGTTGAAAATAAGTCTTCCTTGATAAGTATAATAATTTTGTGCAAAGGAAGTGTTTAATTTTGGGCATGAAAAAATATATTTATGTCTAGTACGGTTTTCAGTTATAAATTGATATTTTTCTTTTTCTTTTATAATTTGAATCAATGCATTTCTATTGTATAGATCTTTGAAAGATGGTACTTGAAATTCCTTAAATAATTGATCCGTTGGGTAGTCAGAAGGTTTTTTTAATATGATTTTAATTATTAGCCTCTGCACAACTTCAATTGGCGAAAGATTAGTTTTGTATGCGGATCCCCAGCTAATGATAGCATATTGTAAAGTTGATTGAACCAAAGCGTAATATATTAGATATAAGTTTTTTACAGATAAAAAATTTCTGATTCTTAAAAATATATAAATCAAAAGCTTTTCTGAGATCAATAAATATACCGGCACATTTTTCACCTTTATCCAATGATTCATTGATGTATGAGGTTACATTAGCAATAGCATCTTGTGTGCTGAGTGACTTTATAAAACCAAATTGGTTTTGGTGAAGAATTTTATTACTTTCTAGGAAACCGACCAATTGGTTTTTCACAATTTTTTCAAAAATCTTTCCAATGTTTGAGATTAGACAAATTGGGCGGTAGTTAGTTACTTGTTGAGGATCTCCAGATTTATAAATAGGTGAAATAATTGTATTTTTATAGTTTGTTGGAAATATTCCCTCTGTTAAACTTAAGTTTATCAAATGAGTAATTGGTTTTACCAAATGAATTTTCATGGATTTTAGAAAATGTACTGTAACAAGGTCAAATCCGGGAGACGAACCTCCTTTCATGCCTTCTATTATTTTTAAAACTTCACTTTCTGAGGTTGTTTCAAATTTTGATAAATTATTTTGATTTTGTACATTTTCAATCGTTTGTTTTTTCGGGTTAAAAGATTTATTGATATTTTTCGCAAGATTTTTTCCTACATTAGCAAAAAAAGAATTAAAGATGTTTGCACATTGTTTAGGTTGAATATTAGCATTTATTATTTTATTTTCATGTTCAATGTATTTTATTTTTTGTGTTTTTTTAGTGTTATCCATGGCTAAGTTGACTGTTTTCCATATTTGTTTATTGTTATTGTCTGTAGAAAGTATTTTATTTTTGAAATAGTCTTCTTTATTTTTTTTGATACAGTTTGTTAATTTATTTTTAAATTTTTTGTAAAAAGTGTATGCTTTTTCATTTAGAGGATTTTTCAATGCTGTTTTATAAAGTTTTTCTTTGTTTCTAATTGATATTATAAGTCCTTGTGTTATCCAAGGCTTTAAAATTCTTAGTTTAGATTTAATGCGGACTGTAGTTTCAGTAGTTGAATTTTTTATGTGTTGAGACAATATATTTTCAAAGTTTTTTGAGCAAGTCTCGGTATCATAACTATTTAACACGTTGTTCCATTGTTCATTTCTTAGTTTTTTGGATAAAATAGTCATATTTGTGTAGGATTTTGTCTTTGTTAGATTAAATTTTTTATGTTTAATTTTGTTATCATAGAGAAGAATGCATGCATGGTGGTCAGTTATATTCGTTTTCCAAACAATTGATTTGATTTTGTCGATATCTTTAATATTTATGTTAGTCCATATATGGTCTAAACAAGATGGAGTGTGATTTTTTATCTCTCTCGTATTTTTATTAATGCACGATATGAAGTTAAATTCAGTCATACAATTAATATATTCATTTTTGAAATTATTTTCTACGTTTTCATTAATGTTTAAATTGAAGTCTCCTGCAATAAAGCAAAGTTTATTACTAAATTTTAACAGTATTTGTTTAAATTCATTTATAAATGACGAGATATTCGAACCGTGTGTTCTGTAAACAGCTATTATGTGGTAGTTTGTTTTGTCGAGTTTTAATTGTATTTCAATACAGTTTACTAGGTGATTTATGCATAACAATCCCTAACGCGGTTCAGTCACTAGCGCGACTGAAATGCGGTAGTGTTTGTAAGGCGATTTACGCCTTCCAATCCCTAAAGGCGGCGGTTCGCGCGAGCGACCGCGGCACGCGACACAGACCAGTGACGCAAACAGGCGACCGCATCGAGTACTTGTCCTATAGCTTTGTATGGGGGGCAGTTCGTGCGCGCGACCAAGGCAGGAGACAGAGGCGGGAGACGGGAGACAGCAAGACGGTCGCTGCCCCGGACAAGTAGTGTCTCGCGTCGCGCTTGAAAAGTATGTGTGTTTGTTGTAAAAAATTACCGATTTTTCTGACTAATACTGTAAGAAACTGATTGAACTGATCAGACAGCATATACAATGCACAATTAGATTCCGAAAAAAATTAATTAATTAAATTAACAAATTTAAAAAATTAATAAATTATTAATTTTAAAATTAAATTTATTTTCAATGATATTCTTCCTTTTGTAAACATTGTCTTTTTGTAACTGTGTTTAATTCAGCCTAAAATAATTCCTGAACATATTGTCATCAAACAATAGGTGATTTTTCACTAACAGCGAAAATGATCCTTCTTGGCCTCTAGTTGCATATAATTCGTTAATGGGTAACCTTTTTTTAGATTTGTAATAATAATATAAGTACACATCATCATCTTCTTCTTCCTCCATTAGTAACTCTAATTTGGTTTCCATTAAAGGCCTTTGGCGGCGGTTCGCGCAACGACCGCGGCGTGTGTAAATTAATGAGAGTACTACACAGCCGCCTCCACCGACAGACTGTGCTACACTGAGGCGGCCGCGGGCCGGCAGCTCCCAGCGCCGCGAGCGGTCGCGTCTCCGCCGACAGTAGGTACAGAAGAGACCGAGACACTTGTCTGTCTGTACTGTGACCGTCTCCGGTCTCTGTCTAGTGTCGCTGTCGCGGCGCCAACCGCCGCCTTAACGCGGCTCAGTCGCTAGAGTGGCTAGAGTGACTCAACCGCGTTAGGGATTGGAAATACGCGACCGGCGCGGTCTGACTGCCGCTGTGTCTGCGCGACGCTATGATGGTCAACTACTTACAAAGAACGCGGAACGCTTGCTGTCTGCGCGGGCTCTTATCCGATTCATGCACCATAATATGGACTTTGAGATTTAGCCTAGAAACTAAACTTTTTGCAAATGACGCAATATTCACTTTCAATATAGAGCGTAACCCTACATCCTACACGCCTGCAAACTTCGGCCGTTGTCGTCACCACGACTTGTTCCAAATACCACATGGCTGAACAGATGTCCTAGCACAGCACAGAGGAATGAGGCTATTTAATTAAATTTCTACAACACAATAACATAAACATCTATCTTTTTGGTTTTGTTGGGTGAAGTTTCGAAATATTTCATGTCGGGAGATGGTCAATACCGAAAAATGTAATTTTTCTGAAAAAATTTCTTCTGTGTAAAACTGAATATGGGCGGTAAATGTTGCAAGAATTTTAATAAAGACATTTATTTTTTGATATTATCTCAAGTATGGAAGTTATCCATATTAGTAAATTGTTTTTTTTTTTTTATTCTTCTGGGAGAATTAGAAAAATTTTGCTCGGTAAAATGGTCGTAAATGGGACGGGAAATTATTATAAAAACATTTGTTTTTTTGATTTAGTTGTGTGAAGTTTGTAATTTTTCTTGTTGGAAATTTTTTTATTGGAAAATTAGGAAATAAATGTGCTCGCAAAATTGGTTGAAAAACGATTCAGGAAATTGCATAAAACTTTTTGAAATTGAGAAATTTAAAAAATTTCAATTCTGTAAAATTTCTTTTTGAAAATTTTCTTGGTTCTTTTTGAAAATAAAAAAGGGCGCTACCCCGTTTACAACAATACTAAGATAATTAAACTATCAAAGTAAAAATAAAAATGGAAAACTCCGTAAGAATGTTTACCGGTCAAATCCAGGTTTCTATATCATCTTCTATCTATGCAAAAGAATACAGCGATCGTGCAAGATTTGAGTAGGTTATAAGGGTACAAGATTAATTAGATCTTAGAGTTATAGGATTGGGGTGAGGTCCACTAAATTAAAACGCCCACTCAAAGAAGATGACTTATAATTTAAATTGATGTCCACTGTGCTAACATTTACTTTAACATTAACGGAAAGCCTTATAAGAAATTATTTTTTTCTGGAATTAAAAAAAAATAGACCTGGCGTCTATGATCACATAAAGCAAAAATATTTCATATTTCGCTCAATCTCTCCAAAAAGCGACAAAGATGGAAAAAAAAAACAAATATCTTATAATATTAATAAGATCTAACTCCAACTTCTTGCATTTCCAATTCATCTAAGGTTAGCTTTATACCCGTTAAATCGCTTACGTAAGCGATATATGGCCAAATTACCAATGTAAACATTGTAAACGACACCAAAATAGCATGTTAGAAAAGCTGTTTCGCGAGTTTTTTGACAGGCCTAATCGCTTCCGCGCAAACTTCCAGCCCTCTCACAGCTTATAAAATCAGTTTGATAAGCTGAGAGATTTGCCGCAAGAAATGGTACCAAAATGCGCCGTTTGAAAAAAATTAAAATGCAGTTGTTTTCGTAGGATATTTTTTTCTATATCTAAAACTAGAATTTATTTACACTTAAGTTTTCTGAAAATGAGCATCCTTCTATTCAATTATCGGTCCAATCCTTGGTAATCTCAATATTCCTGTTTAAAATATTACGTATTTGAAATCGATGTCGGTTGCTGTAAGGTAGCTGTCATTCGGATAAAATGAAAAAAAACTCCATTAATTTCCGCACTTGACGGCTCAAAAGCGCGTGAAGAGCCAAATTCTTTTTCAATCTGGGCCTTTTCGCCTTTATTGACAAAATCACGTAAATTGGACAGTAGCAGATTGTTGTTGAAACCGAAAATAAATTTACAGGAATAGACGGTCGCTTGAGCATTTACACAGGTTGAACTTCCGTGAGCATTAAGGCTCTGCAACCGGGCCCGACGAGAAGAAGATGGAGAGATACGAAATTACGAATGTTAGAGGAGAGCGCTAACATTTACAGCGACAAAATCGATGCGAAAATTGCGAAAATGTTTAATAAAACACGACTCGTTTAAAATAGAGCAAAAACCTCGCGGGCATTATCTTAAACAGCATTTAAAGAAACACTGTGAATTTTTTCATACATATAACTTGTAAAATAACTGAAACAATCGTGTTAATAATAATTTTTGGAGCATACTTTGCGATTTTTTTCTTTCGAGGGAATTTTATATAATTTTCGTTTCGGCTTGGGCAAAGTCTAGATGTTATCTACAAGAATAACATATATTTTTTTAAGAGCTTTAAAACTTACCGTGTTTAAGGCGATCCACTAGTTCACTACTGTGCCGTGGACAGTAGTTCTTCGGTGGACGCCATAGGGGTCACTTTGAATAACCGAATTCGTCGACTAGCGGCCGTATTGTAAAATATCAACGCGAAAATGCATATTTTATTTTATTTTGGGAAGATTAGGTGTAAATATCAACTTTTTGTGCGATTATTATAAAATAAACTGAATTTGCCACATTACATAATAAAACCATATCCGAAAAGGGGTTTATAAATAGGAGAGTTTGGACTTGAAAGTGTGTTTTTTAGACCTTATACTTTATTTTTTTATAGGCTTATTAAAAAACTTATAAAAAAATGACCGATATTTTTAAGGGCCAAGGTATGTTCTACACGCATGTTCTACGAAGCATCTACAATACTTCTAAGCAATCAAATTTTCAAAACAAAAACATATGATTTTGCATTATTTACTATGACTTCATCTTAAGGGAAATATGTAATAAATCGGTTCAAATCCGGGTTGCGGGTCCTTAATTGCCACAAGTCGGATGGACATGCAGATGTAAAAGCTTCTATGAGTAACTTGTCAAAAACTGGAGGCGTCTACTAATATCTACAGGAATTCCAAAAAATGAAAAAATCGAACTAATATCTATGAGAATCAAAGTGTTGACGAATATCTACAGCACTGGCAGAGGTTGGATTTGCAATTATGTATAGCATATTGGAATAACGTAATATTGCGTATGCAGTTTAAAAAACTTAATTTATGTAAGTATGTATGTAAAAATCCCTAATATCGGACTATTGGACACATTTAGCTGATTAGTCCAACCTACGCTCTGTAGATATTTGTTCAACCTACGCTATGTAGATATTAATCAACACTCTGAAGTTCGTAGATATTAGTTCAACATATGAGCTGTAGATATTCGTCCGACATACAGGCTGTAGATATTAGTATCTGGGTTCCAAAAACTTACGTTAAGGCGTAAATTTTACTTATGAGTGTAAAGCTAGCCTAATAAATGGCAGCATGGTACACTAGCAACTCCTAGCGGTGTAAGTTGTGCGCCTTGGTTTTCTTCCATACATTTTAATGGATCTTATCTTTATTTTACGATAATAAATTATAGGTAGAAATCGAAAAAAAATTATGTAACCTACATACGACCTTACCGCTTTTTTGCTCATATGTAAAAAAAATTAAAGCCGCTTAATTGCGAGAAACAATAACAATCAACAAAATTCCCTGTTTTTCACCCTCTGCAATGTACGCGACTAAATAATACAAAGTGATTGTGTGAATAAGTCTGGGGCCTAATACGGTATTGTCTCAAGTTCCCTAATACCCACAAGTGGTGCCATGGGCCGTAGGCCATACAAAACAATATGTTCTTTTGTTCTCGGCGTCAATTCGGCTTGATCTGGGCCACTTTGCCGTAACTGGCGCCTCTAATCTACAGTTTTAAAACATAATTAATGGACAGTGGACACTTCGGTATCTATTATATCTTGTCTCTTCTTCTGGTCAGGGGTGGAAAATACCAATGTGCCAAAATGAGTCCCAAAAAAGTTTTCTCCGAATTATGATGAATCGAAAGTTCGTTTTTTCTTAATCTTGTGCACAACGCTATTGCATTATTTCTGGGATTCCACATTTTTTATGATAACATACAAATATTTAATATTATTTAAATGCTAGCTGGTGCCCGGCATGCGTTGCTATGCCGTTCGATAAAAAAATGTGTCTCCCTGCGTGTCCTTTCCCATTCGTCCCGTTCACCTTCCGCCTCCCCTTCCTCTACCGCGTTCTCTTCCCCTCTCGCGTTCCCACTCCGCCTCCTCCACCTTTCCTCTTCCCACCCGAGTCTCCCCCTTCCCACGTCCCGCGAACCCCCCTCCCGAGTTACCCTCACCCCTCCCTGGTCCCCCACCCTCCCGCGTACCTACCTACATTCAGTTCCGGTACATTCAGTTTTCAAACAGCTCACGTGCCACCTATTGCAATTTTTGTATACAAATTTTATAATGCCAGAGTTCACCAGTAGTTATAAACAAACCTTGTCCTGACAATAGTGAACACAATAAAAAAAGAATTATCCAATTTGGTGAAGTCGTTCAGAAGTTATGCGCGTACATACATTTCGGCGATTCATTTTTATTTATAGAGAGAGATAACCTTCCTATACCCTTACGTTAGTAAAGCGTCGATGACACGTGGCGAGTTTATAAGCTACTATCTGGGAAATTCACTATCTGTTAGTAAACTCGCCCAGTGACATCGTGTTACTTACTAACTCGCAGCGACTAGCAGATTGTTGACGATCTACGAAAAAAAGTTGAAAGGTCGTCAACTTTTCTCGCCTACACGCTTGCTCCGCTTGCTCGTGATTGGTTTATTTATGTTTCCAACATGGCTTCCGATAAACAGCTGATTTCGACTGTCAAACATCTGAAGAATTAGTTCATGCAGGCGTCGTTATTCTTGTTACTGGCGCTAGCAGCGGCCTCAGTTTCCTACGCTTCTGAGCGAGTGGACAGTTTTGTGTGTCATCATGACAATCTCACTCACCGATTTACCCGCTTTTAAACTTGTAGATAGTAGCTTGAAAACTAGCCGTGCGTCATCGAGCCTTAAGCAATTATTTTTCTTTGAGCTCTTATTTATTTTATTATTTATTTTACAAGCTACAATGGTTACAAGCTATGTACAAGTTATTTGTTTTTAAAGTAAAACTTCTTTACGCACGCTTGACTTGGGGAGTAAGCTGGTGAATGCGTGACGAGAGCGTTACGAAAAGCGAGGCGAACGGTAGTTGACAGGGAGATATAAGTTAGGGAAGGTAGAAAGAGAGAGAGTTACGTTTCGTATACAGGGTGTTAAGGGACGTACTTGACTTACTTTAACCAGTGATTCCTGACATTATTTAGAGTAAAATATGTAAATGAAATTTTGGTCTCCGGTGACATTTTTTAATTTTTTTTTTTTCTACCAAAACATAAAAAAATGGTAGTTGTTGAACAGTTGGAGGTGGGGTAAGGGGTTCGTCGGACACCCGGCTGAGTGACCAGTGACGGCATGCCGAAGAATTTTTTTTTTGTTTGATTTTTAAGAAAAAAATTTTGAAAAAAAAAAAAGTCGTCAAAAAAGTCACCGGAGACCAAAATTTCATTTACATTTTTTACTCCAAATAATGTCAAGAATCACTGGTTAAAGTAAGTCAAGTACGTCCCTTAACACCCTGTATAACTGTACGGGGCAAGAGAGAGTTGTGCTAGCACACATTTTCTTTATCTCTTTCTTTCATAGCCAGTTACGTTTCGTATATCTAAGATACAGTGCAGGCCTATTATCTGTATCACACTGTAGGAGCAAGAGAGAGCAGTGCGCGCGCACATTTTCTTTCTCTCTTCCTATCATAAAGATGGAGCAAAAGAAGTTTTACTTCAATCGTGTGGTTTAAACACACTCTTTTTTTAACAATACCTACTGCTTATGGATTTCATTCTTACAGCATTCGGGACACATTCTTCCTTCTTATGCCAGTTCCATGCCTCACTGCCATACATGTGTTTTCACTTTTGCAGACAGACAGATATCAAAAGGATACTATTCAACGCATTATGCACATCGCCGTATACGTCAAGATTATACTGCATCCCAATGGCATAATCACTAACAATGCACTTCATCTTAACAATATTTTGTATTATAAAATGGGTACCTCAGCACGGGTAAACCACCCAGTGAGGTCAACATTATTGGATTGAACTATGAAATATAAAATTTTTTATAAAAAAAAAGAAGTACATATCAGTGTTCCGCCTACCGAGATACTGCAGCGTTACGGAAATGTTCCTGGAGCGACGAATGCAATCTTTGACTTCTCCGCAATCGCATGGAGAGCTTATGGCGTAGGCGTAGACTATGCCAATCGAACAATACAATCATCCCTCCCACGATCTCCTGGATGTAGTCTAAAAGGTCAAATATCCTCCTTAAATGGCTGCTTGCGTGCATTTTTGTGTTTAATATTTTTCATTTCTTTTCCGCATTATTTTTTTCTTTCATGTTTTAATTTTATGAACACATGGACTTGTTACTAAACTTTGTCTAATATTTTTTTTTGTTATGACAAATTTTGGAATGTATTGTATTGCAATGTCCTTGTGTAATTTCTGGAATAAACTATTATTATTATTATTATTACCATCATCAATCAAGCAGTATTAATAGCCTTGCGTCTGTCGAACACACTCGATTCACAAATAGATACAAACGGAAGTGCTGCCATCTATATTATTAATACGCTAAAAAAGATTATTTGGTAATTTGGTTTCGAATTAAAAAATTCGTCAAAGGATGGCGCCACTTACGTTAGCTGTTCGCATGAGGACGTGCCCCCCCTCCTAAGTATAAGTACTTACTACGGTTTTGTAGAATTTGAGTGTCTCTCCAGATATGGAAAGATTGACGGTAATACTTGGAATTGTGAATAATATTATCACGCGGCTGTATATTACATATGACGTCATTGTCCGTCGCGGTTCTTTGTCCCGGTGACTAATTGTCATTGGATCAGAGTGGATCCGAGGAACCGGCTATTTTTGGATCCAGTTCCTATGGGATTTTTAAAATGGTCCCCAACACTTAAACTAAACCAAAACCTCGCAGGACCTAGCAGCAAAAACCTTTGGAGCGGGTTTTTAACATGGTAGTTATTATTATCATCTGACCGTTCTACTGGCAGTAGTGGCAAGTTCGTCACACGTGCCATTTGTTTTGTACCCCTGTCCCAGACCTTCCTTCATCCCCTACTTAGTCTCCACAACACGCAGATTATGATATTCTCTTGTAATTTGCAGGGGCATTATGCCGCGCACAATGTGGGCTTTACGGCATCGCGCGTCGCCGACAATTCGTTTTATGATATTAATGAATGAATTATGAAGCCCTTGTGGCGGAGTGGTTAAGGGTTCGGTGTCGGGACACATCCAATAAGAGGAGTAGGTTCATCCTGATCCCGATAGATAGTCCCTCCAGAAAAAAAAACGTGAATATATACGTTAAAGCGACGTACCACGTCGTCCAACACTCCTTATGTAGATAGCAGTAAGGTTTAAATAAAGTGTCGGCGACATTTAGTTCGGGTTTGAATCTTGCAATCATACATAAAGATAGTTGCCAATTATATATGCCTTAAGAAAATGAAGATAATGTGGGTGGTTCTTAGTCGAAGCATGATACAGTTAAAAATGACCGAATTTGATATCGGCACCGTGGCCCAGTGGTTAGCGCGTTTGCCCGGAAAGCAAGAGGTCCTAGGTTCATGTCCCAGAGGTGTCAATATCTTTTTCTGATTTTTCTATTTCCAGATTTTCGATTGAGTTTAGCTTATATTGTCTTCATTTAATTTAATATTTAAATAAAGGCTTTTGCTTGGGTAAATAAATATCAAATTCGAGTTATCAACGTTTACATTAGATACGTTTTAAGATTTTCATCATGGACACTGCAACGCTGTCCGAAACGTTGGCTAAAAAAGGAGGTAGCGCAACACGGCGTAACACCCCAAAAACAAATAACGAAAAAACGTTTACGTTGTTCAAAAATGAATTCAAAATGTCAGATTTTTTCAGTTAGGTACTCTCTTGGAACAATTGTTATAATTTTTAATTGTATGAACGAGAAAAAAGTGAAGTCATAGTTTTATTGCAAATTCAGTAACAAAAGGACTGCGTTTTTTTTAATTTTCAATTTTCCCAAATTTTTCGACGTTTTAATATAATTTACGGTGCTTTTCATCGTTCAAAAATGTATTCAAAATGTCAGATTTTTTTCAGTTACTTTCTTGGAACAATTGTTATAATTTTTATCCTATGAACGAGAAAAAAATTGCAGTGACATTTTTCTTCCAAATTCATTAACTAAAATAACATTGCTTTTATATTTTCAACTTTCTGAAATTTTCGACGTTTTCCTCAAGGGCCAGCGTTTTTTGGAAAAATCGCGCGGAAATTACCTTAAGAACAAGAATGGAGGAAGCTATTCTGACCTTTTCCTTGGTAGGTACAGTTTCTTTATACAAAAATTTTAAAATCGCATCCAAATTATTTGAATCAATATTCTTTTTTGAAATTTGATCCGCCCGCATTTTCGCGTCTCTGGCAAATGACAGTATATCAGTAATATGTTTACGGTAAGTTTTTTTTTCAATTTTTTAACATGTTTGAAGCTTAAAGTACTACAATTTTTAAACACGAAAGTATATTTCAAAGGCAATTTCATCTAGTTTTCATAAAGGTATTGGTTTTTACGACATCTTCAAAAGTAAGAAATATACAAGACATTTAAAATACGTTGGAAAAGTTCCAAAATTCGTTCAGAAATTATTAATAAAACAAGCATACACGAGTACAATAGATAAGCAACCCCTCTGACTGTGTAAGCAATGTGTATATCTTTCCATAAACCATTTTTTATATTTTTTTTTATAATTTTTTTAATTAATTTTTTCACATACACGATCATTTGTCAATTGAATAAAATTTTCACGTTGTTTTTTAATAAGCCGCTAGTGTTTTACTTCGGTAATTGCCTGTAGTGGGTGTTACCCAGAAGTAATTTTTTTATTCGTAAAATGTGTTTCAAAATTAAGAACGACCTGCTTTTAAGAGCGTTTAACAATCCAGCGGACGAAAATCCACATTTCGTCGAAAGTTGTTCTTACGATTGTGCAGGGCGGTTACAATGAGAAAGATTAATTATTCTTATATATAACTCAATATCGAATTTATTTCAATCCAAATTAGCTTTAATTTATACCTTCATCCAAAAATGCTGAAAGGCGTGATGATAAAACTATTAAAATAATGTACTTTTTGTAGTTATTTTTTGATTATAAGTATTTATCATTTTTCAATAATGTCTAAATTTAATCAGAATGTTAAAAAAATCTGAAATAGTTTAGTTTGTAAGTGCGCAAATAAATACACAAATGGACCAAATTTCGTCAAGAAACACATGTACGTACATATTTTTTAATGATTTTATTGAAACTAAAATTAAAATTCTAAAACATGCGTTTGCTAGATAATGTATTGATTTATTTTACTGCATGATTATATTATTTGAAATGGGTGTGGTAAAATACAAAATCTTTTTTGAAAATTTAACAAATCTGCCAACGACCTATTGAATAACCTTATTATACTAAAAATTAAAAAAAATTCTCGAAAATTTATTATGTGCGAATGCTAGATAAAAGAACAATCTTTCGAAATCCATTTATAATTTTTTGTGGAAAAGAGTCAATACGTCTAAAATCTGATTTGAAAATGACATATTTCTGGTTTTCTCTGGTAATGCCCTCTTAATCACTTTTATCGCATAAAAACCAACATGTTTCATAAGCAATGCTTACTTCCAGGGCTTACTTAAAACTAATTACAAATTACAACAATAGGCTTGAAGATGTGAGTGGATTCGCGGGAGTGTGGAGAGGAGGGGGTTGGGTAATAAGGTGTAATTTACTTTTAAATTAATTAATTTAAAAATAACTTTGTTTTGATCAAGAGAATTAATTAAGAAATTTAATGGAGGAATTTGAGAGTGCTTTCCAAGCTTGTTTTAAAATTAACCCCATACAGGGTTCACTGACGTTTCCCTTCGAGACCTAATTCGTCTTTAGGGACGATGTTCGAAGGGTATTTTTAAGAAACTTATGTTGTGATATATTTTGTTTTATTTTTATATATTTTTTAATAATTGCGACGAGTCTCTCTGCCCTGGTCGAGTGAGTTCATGGAATCCCCAATTGGAGACAGAAGGGAGTGTGGAGGGAATAGATAGATATGGGGAAGATGAGGGTTGGGAAGTATCTTTAGAATTGCACAACTTACATTATTCTCCTAAAATAATTTTATTAGGCTTCTACGAAGGTACGACAATATGGCAAAAGAAATGAATTACTCACTGAACGTTTTTACATAAAAAAAATTAAAACGCCACTTTCGGTAATAAATTATGATGTTTTAGCATGGAAAAGATCTGATGAGCTGGGAACATTTACAGGCATTTTCTACCAGGAATATTTATTTACTAGCTTTAACCCGCGGCTTCAATCGCATGGTATTAGAGGGAAATTACTGTATGAAGGATTTTCCCACAGGAATGAAATGTTTTTTCCGGGATAAAAAGTAGCCTATGTCATTTCGCAGTCCTCCAATTATCTCTGTTCAAAAAAATTACGTTGGTCGGTCGCTCCATGTATAACTATAGCGAGTTCGCGGTATGCGTTGCTATACCATTTAATAAAGAAATTGTTTCTCCCTGCGTGTCCTTTCCCATTCGTAACGTTCCTCTTCCGCCTCCCCTTCGTCTCCCGCGTCCCCTTCCACTCTCGCGTTTCCACTCCGTGTCTTTCACCTTCCCTCTCCACACTCAACTCGCCCGCTTTCCCCCGTCCCGCGAACCCCCTCTCTAAGGTTCACCCCTCCCTCCCGTGACCCCCCCCCCCCGAGTTCCCCTCCCCCCCTCCCTCCCGCGAACCTCCACCCACCCGCATTCCATACATTCAGTCCCGGTACATTCAGTTTTCAAACAGCTCGCGTGCCACCTATTGCAATGTTTTTATACAAATCTCATAATACCAAAGCTCACCAGTAGTATAGTAGCATACAAACCATGTCCTGACAATAACGAACACAAAAAAATAATTATCCGATTTGGTGCAGTCGTTCGGAAGTTATGCGCGTAAATACATTTCGGGTATTCTTTTTTATTTATATATATGTATATACATATAGATAGAAGAAAGCTGACTGCATGCCCGCATGGCAGCAGGCAATTCTGGTCACTTGCGGGCTCAATAGGTCGCAATTTCTGCAAATCCAGTCTGCCACCTCTTACCAGACCTGACGGCTCACTAGCAAACACCGCCACCGAAAAGGCTAACTTACTTGGTAAAATGTTTGCGGATAACTCAACCCTCGATGACCAAGGTGCTGTCCCGACGTCGGTTCCTCACTGCGGTTTTCATATGAAAAAGCTGAGGATCCGGCATCGGGAAGTACTCCATGTTTTACGAGGGCTTGATGTTAATAAAGCTAGTGGGCCCGACGGAATACCTGCCCTGGTATTGCAGAGGTGCGCTGCAGAATTAGCTCCAATTTTGACGAAGCTTTTTAAACTGTCCCTGAAGACTGGCTCTGTGCCCTCTGGTTGGAAAAAAGCGGTTATCCATCCTATTCCAAAGAAGGGTGACCGCTCCAACCCGGCCAACTACCGCCCCATAGCGATCACATCAGTTCTGTCTAAGGTGATGGAACGTGTGATCAACGACAAACTGCTCACATACCTCGAGAAGAACAAAATTATCAACGACCGTCAATACGGATTCCGGCGGAACCGCTCGTGCGGTGATCTTCTCGCGTATGTGACGCATGTTTGGGGGCGATGCCTGGAACGTTTCGGTGAGACCCAAACGGTTGCACTGGACATCTCCAAGGCCTTTGACCGGGTTTGGCACCGAGGACTTGTCAACAAACTGCTTTCTTACGGACTTCCCGCATCCTTGTGTACGTGGATTGCCGACTTCTTGAGGGGGAGGTCGATTCAGACGGTAGTCGATGGTTTCACCTCTTCCTCACACTCGATAAATGCTGGCGTCCCGCAGGGATCGGTTCTGTCTCCAACTTTGTTTTTGTTGCACATCAACGACCTTTTGTCATGTGCACCAATTCACTGTTATGCGGATGACAGTACAGTTCATGATAGCTTTTTGTTTGACAAGCCCCCAAAGGGCTCACAAACTCCAACAGCTCGTAGGGCTTTGAAGCAAAGAATGGACGGCTACCTCGAAAGTGTTTTCTCTTGGGGTAAAAATAATCTCGTTGAATTTAATGTTTCAAAGACCCAATCTTGTCTGATTACGTCCAAAAGGGATCGAAATGAAAATCTAGTCTCTTTCAACGGAAGCAATCTTCCGAACAGGCCCTCCATTGATATGCTTGGTGTAACCCTAAGTGACCAGCTCAGGTATGGGGGCTCCATTGAAGCCAGAGTAAGGCTAGCCTCCCAAAAACTGGGCGTACTGTACAGGGCCCGCAGATACTTTAATAGTACACAACTGCTAACCTTGTACAAATCACAAGTACGCCCCACGGTTGAATTTGGCAGCCATCTCTGGTCTGGAGCTCCAAAATACCTGAAAAATACCCTCGACTCTGTGCAGAAACGGGCGGTCCGTTTGATAGATTCTCCCATCTTAACAGACGGATTGCAATCTTTAGAGCACAGGCGTCGGGTGGGAATGCTATCCTTGTTCTACCGGTATTACAATGGAAGATGCTCCGAGGAACTAGCATCATTGATCCCTTCGGCACCGGTGAATAGTCGGGAAACACGCCAAACGCGTGCCCAACATTTGTACACGGTTGACATTTGTCACATGAGAACGGGTCGTTTCTTCGACTCGTTCTTGTGTTCAACAGCTCGGCTGTGGAATGATTTGCCGGCCTCGGTGTTTCCTCCTTCCTACAACATGGGTCTCTTCAAGACCAATGTTCATTCCTTCCTCTCCTCAAAAAGACCCTCCACACAGCATCCCAGATGACATAGGCCCTGAGGGAAATTATTTTCCTCAGGGCCTCCTGTGTGGAGTTAATGTAAAAAAAAAAAAAAAAAAAAAAAAAAAAAAAAAAAAAAAAAAAAAAAAAAAAAAAAAAAAAAAAAAAAAAAAAAAAAAAAAAAAGAAGATAAATAGGTAGATACATATCTCATACACTATAAATCCGAATATATTATACGTTACCAGGTTAATTCGTTATTTCCGAAGATAATATATGCCACAAGGATACTTTTTCTATTTTTGTTGTTGTTATGTAATTATGTACATTTCTTGGAATAATATGAACTAAACCTGTTATAGTCGAACAGATACCAAATGCACTCCCAAAATTTCACACGGGGATTAACGTACAGTCAAAACTTCGAAAAACCCAAACTCGAAAGGCACTCCACCATTATATTATTAATATTTTTATGTTTATAATTTCTTTTTATTTATACGTCCCTCGAAAATTCCGACTTTCGAAAATACATTGAACTGGATTCTAAAAACAATATTTCAGATGATACCTAATAATTACACGCTGCGAAACAAAATTTAGAAATTCTAATGGCAGTTATTCTCGTGAATTAGGCGACTAAATCCTTTGGAAAATCCATTGTTATTTATATCATGCTACTTACTATAAAAGCAAACAATTAATGATTCCCATTCAGTAATAAGTACTGTATTGACTTCATGAAATCAAAATCCAGTCCATTACTTTATTTTCGATTTAATTCCTATACTTTATTAATGTCATTTTGACTCCGTTTATTTAATCGGTGTGATTGTAATTACATATTATGTGATCTAATATCTGTGTGTTTAGTAGATAATACATATTTAAAATGGTGGATCTAAATCAACGATACGATTTGCAAGCAAGTGAAAAAAAGATAGTTTATAATGTTATCAAGTTTTTCCAAAAAATCCGTGACAATCCAGAATACATCAAAACATTGAACTTTAAGCATGTACATATTTATTGGCAGCAGAGGCTTGCGGCCTCAACCTGTCCAACATTCGAAGAGTGTCGTCGGAAGCTTCTCATTTTCCGTACGCAGAAGAAGTAAAAATGTTCCATCAGCCCCGTAAAAACGGTAACGGGATTGGAAGATTTTAAAAAGATGTTGTGCATCGCAGTGTGATGGTTTTTCATAACATAAGTGGGATATTATCCATACAATGGATAATATCCCACTCTTGCAAATCTTAACAAGGATCTGGTGGATAATTTTTTTTTCTGGATCTCATGAGTCATTGCGATGTATTTTTCATGATATAGGTTTAAAATTCAAAATACGCAAAGATGAAAGAAAGTAGACTTTTTGAGAAAAATGAATCAAAATGAAAATGAACTAGTAACGGACGGCAAAAAGTCTGTTTGGACGAGACTTGGGTGAATCAAAATCACTCGATTACACACATGTGGCAAAATAGTGAGGGCAATGGGGGTTTAGAAGTACCAGTTGGAAAAGGAAGCCGGCTGATTATTTTGCATTGTGGTTCAGCAAAAACGGGTTATATCACGGGGAGTAAATTAATATTTCGTACGAAAAAGGTTATGTCGAAAACAGATTATCATTCTGAAATAAATTCAAAAGTCTTCAAAAATTGGTTTGAAAATCAGTTTGTGACATTCCTCGAAGAACCCTCTGTAATTGGAATGTAAAATATATATTTTTTAATCACAAATAATTATTTACCGATGTAACATGTTCATTGTATTGTAAAAAGTATTTTGTTTTATGTTGATGAGCACATTTAGGTATTTTTGTCTTTAAAAAAATAAATATAATAAAAATAATAATAATAAGTAAAATCCAATAAAGGGGTAAAAATAACATATTATTAAAATTGATATATGTCATAATTTCGTTACCGCTTTATTAATTAGCATCTGATAAAACCTGTCTAAGAATTTTCTTGATTCTGAAATATATATGTAATATGAGTTACCAGACACGTTATAGGTATTTTTAAACACCTACGCTTTTTCATTCAATCCTTATTCAAACTTAAATTCAGTCCCGAACATAATTAAACATTTTGTTTAGTAAAATTAATTTTAAGTCGTGAACCTTCTCGTGTTGCTTTACCTGTAATTTTTTTTACTGGCTTTGGACTTTGACCGTTCACTTAGTTTCTGTTTGACTATAGTTTGTCCTAGTTGGACCGGCAAAGCTTCCTAATATGTAATTTGTACTTTCTTTTGTATCTATCTACATTAAATAAATAAATTAACAAATAAAATATAGATAGATAGATACGAGGCTCATCCAGAAAGTAAGTGTAATGATTTTTTTTTTTTTTTTGAAAAAGTGTAATAGGAAAAAAATACAGGATACTGTTGATACACTTGTTGACTATTTTCCAAATAATTGCTAACCCGTTCAATGCATGTGGTGAGCCGTGGCATAAGTTTATTTTGGCCTTCTCGAAGAATTCTCCCGCCAGCTCCTTTCCCCTCTTTAGGGCCACTTTCTGCACCTGCTCGTCGGTTGAAAATTTATTTTCATCCATAGATGCCTTTAGGAAGGTGAAAAGATGATAATCTGAAGACGCCAAGTCAGGGGATTACGGGGAGTGGTTCAAAACATCCCAATCAAATGAGTCCATGATCTTATTGACTTTGTGAGGTCGGACGTTTTCGTGAAAAAGGCAAACTTCTCTGGTCAGCATTCCCCTCCTTTTGTTTTGAATGCTCCTTTTGAGTTTTTTTAGGGTACACAATATTGTTGTGCATTGATGATCTCAATCTGAGGCCGAAATTTGAACAAAATGATGCCCTTTTCGTCCTAAAACACTGAGGCCATGATTTTTTTGCCCGAAATTGTGGTTTTCAATTTTTTCACAGATGGGGAATTGGTGTGACGCCACTTTGACGACTGTTTTTTTTTCCAGGCATGTAATAGTCACCCACTTTCATCTCCAGTAACAATAGAGCTCAGAAATCATCACCTTTTTGTCTTGTATGTGTTATTTCTTCCGTGAGTAAAAAGCAGATCACAGCACTTGGCGGGATTTTTTGCCGACAACTTTCACGCAACTGGACACTAAAACGTGAGTTTACGTACAACAATGTTTCTGCGATGCTCTTTCTGGTCAAGAGACCCCCCTGTACCACTAAGTGTTGCCAACCCTCAAAAAACTAAAAACCTCCGCCCGTTGTGGTCACAGTACACTTACTTTCTGGATATGCCTCCTAGATAGATGCATATTTATGTACGGTGTAGAAACATGAAAACTTAGAGTTAGCGAAAGAAAGCGGATAGACGCTATCGAAATGCTGAGCTGGAAAAAAATGCTAAGGATTCCATGGACATCCAGGCGCACAAATATGTCCATTGTGGAAGAGATAGGCATCCACAACAGGCTTTCAACTATCTATATTTTAAGATACTTTGGATGCGTTGCTCGCCAAACTGAGGATTCAACTAAAACAAGTCACTGGCAAAGTGTTTGGTAGAAGAAGCAGAGAATGATCACCGATGCACTGGAGTGACCAAGTATCAATAGCGTCTGTGTCTCGGTCTCGGTCTCGGTCTCGGCACTCTCGGCTACAAATTCTACCGAGAACCCTTTCTCGGTTCTCGGCGAAAAATCGCCGAGATTCTGGGCCACAATTGAGACGTTACACATTCATCAGAACACATCGATTCGCTAATTGGTATGTTTGTTGCTGTTTTTCTTAGAACTTGGTTCATAATAAACTGCCAAAAACAGCAATGAATGACGACCTCCGTAGTCCAGTGGCTAAGACTCTTGACTCACATTCCGGAGGTCGCGGGTTCGAACCCGGCATGCGCAAATAAATTTTATTTGATTAATTTGTGTTATTTCACAATTAATTCATTTAAAATAATATATAGTATATTTGCGGCATGTTCCAGAGTGGAAGATACTATCAGTATCGCCCTGGTGTAAGACCACCATTCAGAATTGAAACGTTGCTTGAAAATGGCTTTAGCCGTGTTTAGTGACCAGATCTGAATAGCCAGGTACTTCCCAACCTTCCTCTTCCCCACCTCCTTCCCCTCCCCGCTACCTTCAGCCTCACAACATACCCCATTTGGGGATGCCATAGTCTCACTGGCTCCAGACGGGAGCAGTTGAGATTCTTGTGCGGTATTCACTGTAAAAAAAAAAAAACAATGAATATACAAATCAACTAATCCATGTGTTTTGATTAATGTAGCAATAGATTCACGGATAGGATTTGTTAAGGTGTGTTATTTCAAATTACTAAGTTGGTATAATGTTTTATTGTCGCAATACTCAATTTGGGAGGCGGGAATGGGTACCGCCGCCCCGGGAACCTTTATTGGATAACCAACACCTTTGCCACAGGTCACCCCAAGTGGTTCGCTACGTTTGGTGATTTAGCAGGGGTGCCCGGGTCCATGGGGTGAGGTTTGTCTAGGTCTTGGAGGCGGATGACCTGAACACACTGAACCCCATATTCTTACCCACCCCTTAAACCCTTTTCCTTCCCAGAACTCTCCTCTCCAGCCTTTTCTTAAAAAAAACCCCTCCACACAGCATCCCCAAAGATGACATAGGCCCCGAGGGAAATTATTTTCCTCTGGGCCTCCTGTGTGGAGCTCATGTAAAAAAAAAAAAAAAAATACTATGCAAAAAATAGCGCATTTATTTTTTTTCTCAATTTATCTATTCTCGGTCTCGGCCGTCCTCGGTCTCGGTCTTGGTCTCGGCCGAGAACGAAAAACCTGTCTCTGTCTCTTATTCCGCAGAACCGCGAGAAGTGAAGAAGCCGCCTTGTCCACCCTGGAAATTGAAGGGAGGCGTCTACTAATATCTACAGGAATTCCAAAAACTGAAAAAATCGAACTAATATCTATGAGAACCAAAGTGCTGACGAATATCTCCAGCTCAAACTGTTGACGAATATCTATGAGAACCAAAGTGTTGACGAATATCTACAGCTCAAACTACTGACTAATATCTATGAGAATCAAAGTGTTGACGAATATCTACAGCACTGGTAGAGGTTGGATTTGCAATTATGTATAGCATATTGGAATAACGTAATATTGCGTATGAAGTAAAAAACTTAATTTATGTAAGTATGTATGTAAAAATCCCTAATATCGGACTATTGGACACATTTAGCTGATTAGTCCAACCTATGCTCTGTAGATATTAGTTCAACCTACGCTCTGTAGAAATTAGTCAACACTGGAACCGTCATAGATATTCGTCCGACCTTAGCTCTGTAGATATTAGTCAACACTCTGAAGTTCGTAGATATTAGTTCAACATATGAACTGTAGATATTCGTCTGACATACAGGCTGTAGATATTAGTATCTGGAGTCAATTGAAGTAGGGGTCACGATCCGTAATAAGGAATATCAGACAAAAATAGCTGAGAAAATTACTTTACGTCAAAGATCACCATTACAGTACAAATGAAGAAATTAATTATTGTAAAATAAGTTATTTCAATTTTAACCGGACTATAATTTTAAAAAAATATATCAGAGTGATATAATAATATCATATGTAGATATAGGTACTTAAAATAGTAAAATAAGTAAATTAAAATTCTTCGACATGTCGTCACTGGTCACTTAGCCAAGTAACCACCCAACCCATCACCCAACCCAAACTATCTTTCACCTACTGTATTTTTATTGAAATACAAAAAAAACATCAAAAATGTCATCAGAGACCAAAATTTTATTTCCTTTTTTTTCTCCAAATGATGTCAGAAATCACTGTTTTTTTTTACATGAGCTCCACACAGGAGGCCCTGAGGAAAATAATTTCCCTCGGGGCCTGTGTCATCTTTGGGGATGCTGTGTGGAGGGTTTTTTAGGAAAGGAAGGAGAGGAGAGTTCTGGGAAGGAAAAGGGTTTAAAGGGTGGGTAGATCTGGGGTTCAGTGTGTCCTGGTCATCCGCCTCCAAGTCCTAGACATACCTCACCCCATGAATCCGGGCACACCTGCTAAATCACCAAACGTAGCGAACCACTTGGGGTGACCTATGGCAGAGGTGTTGGTTATCCAATAAAGGTTCCCGGGGCGGCGGTACCCATTCCCGCCTCCCAAATTGTAAATAGCAACTTGGTCCATAGGTCAACTCAAGCGGTTCGCTACGTTTGGTGACTTAGCAGGGGTGACCGGGTTGCGTTTTTACATTCCTTACCGCGTTTCAGTCGCTTTAAATTTTCAATATCAAAATTTAAATATTTATAAAAAAAAAATATTAATTTATAATATACACATTGAAAAGATTATTTTATCTAGATTTTAGAACAATTTTTGTTTTTGCAATGCAATATAGAGGTATATTTAAAATGTAAATTGTCGTTACCGCGACTGAATTGAATTGGTATAGGTTTTGTAAATTCGCGACCGGGTTCATGAGGTGAGGTTGCGTCAGACCACCTTCTTGGCGGCGGAGGTGTCAGACCACCTTCTGCGTGGTGGGCCGAATCGAGAGAGAATGGTTGAGGGAATCCTGTCTCCATTCAGGTATCTCGATCGATCGCCTTGCACCGCAGTTGAAGGGATGGATTCAAACCTTCGTCACTCCTGAACATACTGACCCCCAGATTCCTATCCACCCTCGTACCTTTTTCCTTCCCAGAACTTCCTCTCCTTCATTTCCATAAAAATACCCTTCACACAGCATCTCCTAAGGTCACATAGGCCCTGCCCTGAAGGGAGTTATTTTACTACGGGCCTCCTCCGGAGCTAATGTAAAAAAGTTTAAAAAATACCACTAACAAAATATATTTTACGGAATTTATTCATTGCTTGCATATAAACACCCCTTGAAAGGGTGAGTAAACATTTCCATAACTGTGTCAAACTCAAACTTTTCAAATTTGCAAACTTATTAAATCTCCCGTCATTACGTCAACAACAAATATTAATAATCATCCTCCATTATTCCACACAGTTGCATCTCCTTTACAATGTAACCATGTTGTTGCCAGCCTTCAAACACCAAAGTTACCAACCCTTTAATTATATTATTCACGATAATAATATGAAGTTTGGGGCGACGCAGTACCTACCCATCTTATGCAGCCGCAAAATGGCGCCCAGCTAATTGGCGGGTACTTACCGTGTCCGTGCAATTAACAGCGCCGTCAAGTTGGTATCTCGAACTTAAGCCGTAATCCCGGGAACAATGCTCAAGTATTTCATCCTGCATGTTTGCAACACTGCGAGCTTTATCTGTTTGACCTTCGATTTTGATCCAATAAGCAGAATCTGAATCAATAATAGGGATCGAAATGAAAATCTAGTTTCTTTCAACGGAAGCAATCTTCCGAATAGGCCCTCCATTAATATGCTTGGTGAAATTCTAAGTGACCAGTTCAGATACTCCAGGGGCTCCATCGAAGCCAGAGTAACGTTAACCTCTCAGAAGCTATTGAACTGTAGGCAACGGACCCGCAATTAGGAGATACTTATCAGTATAAATCGCAAGTGCGCTCCACTGTTGATTTTGGCAGCCACTGGGAACCCCAAATACCTCTGACTCTGCGTGGAAACTATGCGTGGATAGATCTTAACAAATGGATTGCAGTCTTCGGAGCACAGGTATCAGTTAGGAATGCTGTCCTTGTTCTACCAGTATTACAATGGAAGCTGCTCCGAGGAACCAGAGTAATTGATCCCTTCGACACCTGCGCATAGTCGGGAAACATGCAAAAAAGCGTCCAATATTTGTAAAAGGTTAGCATTTTTCATCACATGGAAACGGGTCGTTCCTGAGTTCAACAGCTCGGCTGTGGAACGATTTACCGACATCTATCAAGACCCATCCTTGCTCTCCTCGCAAACCTCTTCCACACAACATCCCCAAAAACGACATAGGCCTATAGGAAATTTATTTTCCACCGACCATTTGGACGAACTTTACTCAAAGTTTTTCAAAATCAGATACAGACAGACCTTCCTCTTCTTTAGAAGGTGAATTCCATCAATTTCGGAATAAAACTGTAGATATTTATTTTAAAAAAGACCGGTGTCCTCCCTCCCGCCGCAGGCAATAGTTCTTCGGAAAAAATATGGATTTTCTCCGGTTTTCTGGAAACCTTTTAAAATAGCACTGAATGACAACGCTGACAATATCCTTCAATTGACTGCGTGCTTTGTTTGTACGAAAGGTTCGCTCAGGCACAATGTTCAATTTCAATGTCAGTACATCTCACATTACTTTAGACGCCTACAAGAACTCGCACAGAACTTTCCCTGAATCAACGCTTCAGTGGAGGCATGAAACTTGAGGTGCTCTGAAATCTTTAGGTATGTGTTCTATGATTCTATGAACTCCCTCTTTCTATCAGAGATAATCAGTATTTGACACATCATATTACTAGTTTTAGAACAATTTGTTATTTTTGTTTGGAAATATATGTCTACAATCGAAGCGACGCCTTCAGAAGCTTGTCTTTAACCGCTTGAACGCCGGAATTTTTTTGAAGTGACAACTTTTTTAGCACCGTTGTGATTTGTAACTCTATAAAACGAAAAATAGCGACACAAAAAGGGACAAACACATACTTACATCTATAGGATTTAGCCTTCGAGAGAATAAGATAGTATAATCGGTCTCCTTTTTGTGTGGTGCTTCGTTGCCTCCCCACTCTCGTCTATTTTAGTTTTGTGAATTACACACTCTAGTTTTTTGCATTAGCTCCATACAGGAGGCGAAGGAAAATAATTCCCCTTAGGGCCTATGTAATCTTTACGGATGTTGTGTGAAGTGTCTTTTTAGAAAAAAAAGGAGAAGAAGTTCTGGTAAGGATAAATGTATGAGGGATGGATAAGATTCTGGGGGTCAATGTGTCCAGGAGTGACTGACATATTTTTTTTTTTTTTTTTACAGTGTATACCGCACAAGAATCTCAACTGCTCCCGTCTGGAGCCAGTGAGACTATGGCATCCCCAATTGGGGTATGTTGTGAGGCTGAAGGTAATGGGGAGGGGAAGGAGGTGGGGAAGAGGAAGGTTGGGAAGCACCTGGCTATTCAGATCTGGTCACTAAACACGGCTAAAGCCATTTTCAAGCAACGTTTCAATTCTGAATGGTGGTCTTACACCAGGGCGATACTAATAGTATCTTCCACTCTGGAACATGCCGCAAATATACTATATATTATTTTAAATGAATTAATTGTGAAATAACACAAATTAATCAAATAAAATTTATTTGCGCATGCCGGGTTCGAACCCGCGACCTCCGGAATGTGAGTCAAGAGTCTTAGCCACTGGACTACGGAGGTCCATGAATCCATCCTTCCCACTGCAGTTCAAGGCAATGGATTGAAAGAGTCTGGCTGGAGAGGCAAAAAAGGTTTTCCTCAACCAGTCTCTCCCGATCGATAGTTGGTGGGCAGATTCATTCGCCGTCAAGATCCGGACGAACTTCACCCCCATGAACCCAGGCACCCCTGCTAAGTCACCAAACGTAGCGAACCACTTGGGGTTACCTATGGCAGAGGTGTTGGTTATCCAATAAATGGTTTTCGGGGCACCGCCTTAAAAATGCTCCTAGCAAAATTAATTTTAAGTAAGTCAAGAGTGTGCAATTCGCACGCGGTAGAAGTGAAACCTTCATAAAACTATATTAGACAAGAGTGAGGAGGCTACTATGAGGAGACCGATTAAATCCTAAAGAGGCTAAATCCTATAGGTGTGTTTGTCTCTTTTTAGTGTCGCTCGTTTCCGTTTCATCGGGTTTCAAATAACAAGTTCTAAAGAAGTTTTCTCTTCAACATGTAAGTGATTGCGAAAATGGACTCATCCAACGCATTGGCTCATTACAGAGAATTCGGTGGCGGGAGTTCGGCGTCCCAAAGAAAGCACTTTTTAAAAATAGTGTTTTTACTAAAATCTTCATACCAACGAAACGTACAGTTTGTCAAATAAGAGTAGAAAATATATGAGGGCGACACTGTTGTTCAAATGGCAATACTAAACACATAACTCATGGTGTTAAAGTAAAGCTGTGTAACCTACATTTTTATAAAAAATTAAAAAGGCATAATAGGGGAAAAATATTTTTTCATTGCAGTATAGATACCCGCCGATCTCAAAATTAGAATTGCATATAGGTATATTATTATTATACCTTTGCAATTTTGTGTTAACATAATGAAGAATAACTATAATGTAATAAAATTACAAATTTAAAATTTCAAGTTTACAAATTGCTCACATTTATTTAATACTAGATAAAGTGTAATATAGTTGCCTGGGCTTTAGATCATGTCTCTAATTTTAGATCTAACTCATCTCTAATCATATTTAACTCATTCAGATCTAAAAGTAGTGTAACTAAACTCACCATTAGTGATTCTTCCTTTCTATCTATTGTTAAATTCAATTTTATGTTACATTAAATTGAAGCAAATCGCTTTATAAATCACCTTTTAATCAATTTTATGACATGAAGAAAAAATGTTTTTTAAAATGTGGTTTACTGTGTTCTATACATTCAGTGTCATTGCACTTCAAAAAAATATTTGACAGTTAAATTGGTGTTGCCAGTCTACAAATTTAGTAGTTCAAGTTTTTATATTTTCTACTCTTTTTTGACAGACTATACTGTTTGTTGTGTACGTAGGTACTTACCAGGCGAACGCCAATGGGACTTTTGCATTACATGAATTGATATTACATTCCAATAAAGCTTCTGAAACACTGTTTCTGAGGACGACCCAGTGTTAAAGGACAAATAACAATAAATAAAAATGGTAATAATAATTCACAACCACAATTTGGGAGGCGGGAATGGGTACCGCCGCCCCGGGATCCTTAATTGGATAACCAACGCCTCTGCCGTAGGTCACCCCGAGTGATTCGCTACGTTTGGTGATTTAGCAGGGGTGCCCGGGTACATGGGGTGACGTTTGTCTAGGTATTGAAGGTGGATGACCAGGACACACTGAACCCCAGTTTCCTACCCACCCCTTAAACCCTTTTCCTTCTCAGAACTCTCCTCTCATTCCTTTCCTTAAAAAAACCCTCCACACAGCATCCCCAAAGATGACATAGGCCCTGAGGGAAATTATTTTCCTCAGTGCCTCCTGTGTGGAGCTTATGTAAAAAAAATCCTTTTTCCCATAACCATTATAAATCTGTATATATTCTGTGCATAAAATGCAACATGCTCAGTAGAAGATTTCGGCTCTGCAGTCCACGGGTGAAAATGACGCTCTTCCTAGCCTTCTGCACCATCCTGTACACATACATACGAGCTACATATGAGCAAACTTCAAAAGAAGAACCATGGAAAGGCTTCGGGTGCAATATAATAATGCTTACCGTCTGTTGTTCGGACTCCCTTGGCACTGCAGTGCCTCCTCAATGTTGACAGAAGGGCAAGCTCCAGGATTTAAAGCTCTAGGATTGCAGGACTGAGGGGAAGGATACACCACTCCAGAAATAGTCTCATCGTAGAATCCCGCCTGACTTCAGGATCGAGCACAGAAGAACGTTGGAGAAAGACACTGGCTCCCACAATCTCAGATCCGACGGACATACGAGCTCAATTAAAGATCTTATCACATTTTTATGAATACTTATTATCTAATGATGTCTACTTCTCTTTTCATTTTTTATTTATTTATTTTAAATTTCTCTGAATTTCATTTGACTATATTCTTCTTTCTTTCCTATGTTTCATTGCTTTCGTTTCAATGTATGTATTTTCACTCTATATGGGATGTGTGGAATTGCACTCACCTCCCCACACCCTGTAATAAAGACCTTTATTATTATTATTTATTGAAGTGGAAACTTCTTTAGCACAGTTGTGATTCGAAACTCGACGAAACGAAAAAGACGCAATAAAAAGAGACACATACAACTAGGTACAGGATTTAGCCTGCGAGAGAATCGATAAAAATTGGTCTCCTCTTTGTGCGGTGCTTCGTAGTCTCCCCACTCTTGTCTAATTTAGTTTTCTGAAGGTGAAAACTTCTTTAGCACCGTTGTGATTTGAAATCCGACGAAATGAAAAATCGACACAAAAAAGAGACAAAAACATACATTTATTGGATTTAGCTTGCAAGTGAATGAGATAGCAATAAAATATTTATTTTATTCTCGGGTGCTCGGTTCCAATATACTACGATAAATCCACGGTCCCACGTAAGTCTCTTTTAGTGTAGTGGTATATAAGTGGTATAAAGCTCCTGGCGAATCTATGCAGACATTTAGCAGACCAAGGATATCGAATTCTATGAAATTAAAAAAATATAATATATACCTACGTATATTTTTGAGAAATCAATATCAAATCTTGAAACCACTCCAAAATGAACAGACAAAAGAAAACGACATCTAGCGACTTCGAAGAAGACAACACAAATACTAATAAGATGACCAAATGTACTTACAGGAAAAGTTGCACTGGAATTCGATGACAAAAATATGAAAAAAATCATCCTTCACATTGATAAAAAAAAGTGCTTCGTAGTCTCCCTTAGTTTTTGTCTCTTGTCACTCTTGTCTACTTTAGTTTTCTGAAGGTTTCACTTCTGCCGCGTGTGAATTGCACACTTTGATTTTTTTTATTGAATTGAGTAAAACCTCAAATTGTAATAGTTGTTCATTAGGGACTCACAAACGAAAATTTAAAAAAATTGAATAACCCGAAAAAGATTCGGTCGCATCTAGAAATTCGACCTAAGTAATAGGACCTGAGCCTTGCCGGGGCCCTGCTCTAACTACTGAGCTAATTCGACCCTATCCCCCTTGGTCATATTTAACTGTATCGTACTTCGACTAATAACTAAAAAAACATTATCTTCATTTTACTAAAGCATTTTTTTATTGACTGTCATCTTTATAGATGATTGTAAGATTCTTCCCAAACTATCAGTTAAATAGAATAGGGTCCAGTTGGCTCAGTGGTTAGAGCAGAGCCCAGCAAGGTTAAGGTATGTGGGTTCAATTCTTATCGTCTAATCTTTTTCTGATTTTTCTGTTTCAAATTTTCGTTTAAGAGTCGCTAATATTGTCTTTAATTAATAATTAATTTTAATTCCCTCCAAAAATTATTATTAACACGTTTTTTTCAGTTATTTTACAAGTTATATGTATGAAAAAATTCACAGTGTTTCTTTAAATGCTGTTTAAGATAATGCCCGCAAGTTTTTTGCTCTATTTCTAACATTCGTAATTTCGTGTCTCTCCATCTTCTTCTTTTCGGGCCCGGTTGCAGAGCCTTAAATAGTAACATGAAATACATATATATTGGGGGGGGGGGGGGGGGCACGGGGGCACGTGCCCCTCCCAGACGCTATTTTAGTGTACTGTGTAGATTCCATCACAGTACATACTTAGAAGCAAAACTTGTCTTTATTTTAAACGTCTAATTTTTCTATTGTTTTGACACTATCATAAACCTTCCTAAACATACTTGAACTTGTAGAAATAAACTTCAAGTTTATTTCTAACAGTAATTGTTGATTTTTTTGCCTGCCCGCCCCTTGTGCACCCCCAGAAAAAAATCCTGGATCCGCCCTTGCCTTGTGTCAAGCTATGCCGAGCCAGTATGTCCGTTCTGCTGTTTATTTTATTTTATTTTATTGAACGTAATATCTAACATTTTTAAATACAATAAGGAACTCCAATGAAAAATATTATGGCTTTAAAAAAATATGTTCATATAGACCATAGGTTCCCAACGTGGGCGATAACGCCCCCTTGGGGGGCGTTTCAGACCCTCAGGGGGCGGTAGAAGGCAAAGTGAAAATTGGGGGGCGTTTCAGACTTTCAGGGGGGCGGTAGGAGACCCAGAGAAACCCATAGCTATTTTACTAGCACATATTAAAGAAGTCGATGACAAGACAAGGACAAGACTAAAATATTACGTACCGCACATGGTGATGATGAGCGAAACCTATATTATCGAAGAAATTAACCAAAATGAAATAACATTTCAAGGCTATTCGACAATTAGATATTAGCAGGCGTACTGGTAGAGTTATCATATTAATTGATTAATTCAAAACAATATCTCTTACAAAGTCACAATAGATGCGGTACCAGGTAAAAAATAATACCTGGATACTGGCTATTGAAATTCAAAATGATTTTAAGCGGAGAGCCTATGCAGCTATTCATCATTTCCCAAATCAAAATGATACAAAATTCTTAGATTTTTTTGAAGAATGGTGCCGTAAGCAAATAAAAAATAGAAGAGACATGATAAAATCATTTGTGGAGATTTTAATATTGACATGATGAAAACGAATACAAAAAGCACAACATTACAAAGCATCATAAATTGCCTAGGTTGGAAGAAACTTGTCAAAAAATATACAAGAATGTGAAAAAACTCTAAAACCATGATTGATTTGGTAATTTCAAATGTCTTTTACGCCGAAGTTAATGCTGCATAAGAACTCAAAATATCTGATCACTATAATAGTCCAAGGCCTCAGGGAACACGAAGTATAACGTACAGGAATAAAAAGAACTATAATAAGGATAAATTATGTAATTATGCATTACAAAACAAAAAGCGGATCTGCGATAAACAAGGAAATTTAGACGGAAAAGCCGATGAACTAGTAGGACATATGAAAACAGTAGTAAATGAACTAATGCCTATAACTAATCTATATATATATATATATATATAAATGAATCCCTGTTTCCCTTGGTCACGCCATAACACAACGACTTTACCTATTTCATACTTTGAAATACTTCTGAAATACATACTTCTTATACTTTGTAGAAGGTTCTCACGGAAAGAAAGATTAAGAAAATTGAATAATTTAAGAAAACTTAACGACTATCTTAACTTTGCGCGTTTGACAGTTCGCGCGTTTGACAGTTCGCATGTTTGATGAAATTGAATTTAGCAGGCAGCTTTTTTTTTGTAACAAAAGAATTGTTTATGGATTTTTTAAATTTCAGATATTTTAAATAGGTACCTATGTTAGGTTCCAGTTTTGATTAATTGTTCTTATTAAAATGAATATTTGTAATTTATGAAAAATTAAAATTTGAATAAAAACATTGTAACAGCTGGCACGCGAGTTGTTTGAAAACTGAATGTACTGGGACTGAATATATGGTACGCGGGAGGGGGGTTGGCGGGACTGGAGAACGCAAGAAGGGAGAGGGAAGGCGGGGAAGGTGGAAGGGGAACGCGGGAGGGGAAGGGAAACGGAGACGCACGGGAAAGGACATGCAGGGAGAAACACAAACGGGAACACAAAACAACATTTATCATAAATGTTTTAAAATGTTCAATGAACTCCCGGTAAATGTTAAGGAAACTAAAAGTCTTGCAGTTTTTCGTGGATTATGTCATGTTGTAAAGTCCAAATTTTAGTAAGTAGGTAGGAAATAATATTATAGTAAGTAGTTTTAGAAAATAATATATCAGACACAGTGGCGTAGCGTGGGGGGCGGCCCGCCCCGGGCGGCACTTTTAAGGGGGGCGGCAAATTTTCACAATAAATAATATAATTATCTTGGAAAAATTTAAACCATTTCAAATCATTATTTGAAAATGTTCTATGATACTGATACTTTCGTTTACGAATCCAACTCTTTTTTTATTATTTATTAAAAATATTTATAATTATATTTTTTTAAGCTGCAAATTTCGCAAATCGTAGGAAAACCGCACGCATATTATGAGAGTAATTCTAATTAAAGCTGATAACTCGCAAACAGATTCATTCTTAAAATTAAAACCAGTATTGTGTTCAGAATGTATTAACGAATGAATTTCAGTTGTGTATTCATCTGCTGATACATTTCGAAAGGGACAATTATTTTATTCGAAGTGCAGTTATAAAATTCTAGTTGCAGACTATTTATGTGCTGCCAGAATCAAAGAAAAAACCATTTTCATGTTCTGAGTGAATTTTTAATTCGCCGCATACAGACTTAATTTAAACCAATTTTGTGTTCAGAATGTAAATTTCCAGTTGTGGATTCATCAGTTGACACATTTCGAAGGAAAACATTGTCTGATTCGAAGTGAAGTTATAAAATTCTAGTGGCAGACTCTGTATATACTGCCGCAATCAAAGAAAAACCATGTTCATGTTCTGAGTGTAGTTTTAATTCGCCAGGTACAGATTTAATATAAACCAGTTCAGAATGTATCATTCCAGTTGGTTTCATCTGCTGACACATTTCGAAGGAAAACGTTCTGTTATTCGCAGTTATATAATTCTAGTTGCAGACTGTTTATTTAATCCCAGAATCAAAGAAAAACCATTTTTATGTTCTGAGTATAGTTTTAATTCACCCCACACAAACTGGTTTTGTGTTCAGAATACAACGGTAAATTAAATAACGAGTTGCCGATTCATCGTGCATCAAGTAAAGCTTTACGTTTGAGTTACATTATTTGGGGACTCTAACGCAGAATAAATCAATCAAGAATTTATAAACATGATTTTCGTTGAAAGAATACTTGTCAAACGTGATTTAAATAAATATCCGGCTCGTGCATAAAAAGGTCGTAATAAAAAAATAGGATTTCCATATACACCCCCCCCCCGCCGCTAGAAGTACCCAAATAAGGGTGAGGCGAAATTTTCCTCCGCCCCGGTGTTCTGAGTGTAGTTATAATTCACCACATACAGCTTTAATTAAAAACCAGTTTTGTATTCAGAATGTAAGTGCCGGCAGAATCAACGAAAAACCGTTTTCATGTTCTGAGTGTAGTTTTAATTCATCGCATAATATGTATGTGTGATGACGATGAGAAATGCTTCATCCCATCCCATTGCGCCGCCCCCCCCCCCCCCCCGTTGTGGTAAAAATAATCGTGACAATTGTCGTTTCAGATTTATGAGTTTTTGGGGGGCGTTAGGAAAAAATAAATTCTCAAAGGGGGCGGTGGGCAAAAAAAGGTTGGGAATCTATGATACAGACCAATGAACGCTGATTCCGAATATATAAGTTTTATTTCATAATATTAAACGTAGAGTTCTTAAAAAAATATTAAAAAGTGCATTTATAAACCTCTCGTGAAAACACACTGTAAAGTTGGTATTACTGAAAATGGTTAATGCTGACGTCACGCTTCACCAGTCATTGTATTGAAACTTTGATTAGTAATGCTATTTCTAGGGAGAATACTTCGAACAACGGGATTCAAAATGGCCGCAGTAGATCAGCTGATTGCCCTATCCTATACTAATTTTTCAGGAGTGATGACGTTACACGATTCGATGGTTTTCGGGGGGTCTCGAAAAATTAAAACTTTGACAATTATTTTATCTATTAAAACTAACTCTAAAAATAAAAATAAAAATGCAGTTCTTTAAGTTGGGAGGTCAGTATTCATTAAAAAAATAAAAAAAATTGGACTGGAGTTCTCTATTAAGCATTGTCGGCCTCACTGGGTAGCTCACATGTGCTGAGGCCTCCATTTTCTAAAACAAAAATTTATACATACCTAATACATTAAAAATAATATAAAAATGATGCTCCATAAAAAATTACTAAAAAAAAATCATAGAAAATCATAGTAAATCATGTAAAATTATAGGTAAAATGTATTTTTTTATTATGTGTTTTATATTGGTTTTGTGTGTTACGTGTATGTGTTTTATTCTTTTTACGTAATGAGATTTTGGTAATATAGTCTTTTTTGTTCTTTAATCCGTTTTTTAATTTTGAGTGTGAATTTATTTAAGTTTTCTTCTATTTTGTTTTCAAGGGTTTTTGAATGCTTTTATAGCAAGATATATTATTATAGTGCCTTTGTCCAAAGCTTGCATTCACTGTCGGAGTGTTTATGTTATTTTGTACGATTGATTATTTGATATTTTGAGATGGTTGAAATTTGTTTTTTTTTTTCGAAAATGTAGTTTAGTAGAGTTTTAAGAGCGTTTAACCAGCCAGGCAGCGGCCGAAAATCCAAATTTCGTCGAAAGTCATTTTACGATCGGGCAGGGCGGTTACAATGAGAAAGATTAATTATTCTCCGTACCAGCTTTTTAAAATTAAAACTCAATATCGATTTTATTACATTCCAAATTTGCTTTAATTTATACCTACATCCAAAAATACTGAAATAGGCATGATGATAAAACTATTATAATAATGTTTTTTTTTTGGAATTATTTTTTGATTATAAGTATTTATCATTTTTCAATAATGTATAAGTTAAATAAGAATGTTAAAAAAATCTGAAATACATTCATTTGTAAGTACGCAAATAAATACACAAACGGACCAATTTTCACCAAGAAACACAGGTACGTATTTATTTTTTAATGATTTTATTTAAACTAAAATTAAAATTCTAAAACATGCGATACCCAGATAATGTATTGATTTATTATATAGTATGATTATATGATTTGAAATGGGTGTGGTATAATACAAAAATCTTTTTTGAAAATTTAACAAATTTGCCAACAACCTATGGTATAACCTTATTATATTAAAAATGAACATTTATAACATGCGAATGCTAGATAAAAGAACAATCTTTCGATGTCCATTTATAATTTTTTGTGGAAAAGAGTCAATACGTCTAAAATCTGACGTATTTATGGTTTTCTCTGGTAATACCCTCTTAATGTATGATTGGCGTATAGCTAGTATGTCACAACTGTTGAATATTTGGTCTGTATCAGTTAGTCTATGTTTAAGTATTACCTTTAAGATCGTTTTATGCGCGATTTCTAAGTGATCGATGGCTGAGTTTGTTGCTCCTCCCCAGACAATTATTCCATATACTATTGTTGATTGACAAAGTGCAAAATATATTGTTTTATTTTATATATGTTTCTTATGTTTAGGAAAATGTGTATTGTTTTGAGGAGTTTATGTGTGATTTGTTTGATATGATGTTTCCATCTTAGGTTATGGTGAATTACGATTCCAAGATACTTTATTTGTTCTGTTTTTTCTAGAGAAGGGCAATATTGCAGATGTTGTTATTTAAACATTCGTGTATTTTTATGGTGTTTATGTTTTTTTTGGTTATCCCATGCTGTTTACACTATACCTTGTAATTTAGTTTTCGATATGTTTGTCTTCATTTAAAAAAAAAAAACAGAAAAGGGTGACACTCATTGTTTACAATTTTTACTGAAATTTGGACGGGCAAAGGATTGTAAGTAATTTTAAAGTAGGCGTTTACTATCCACAAAAAACGTCAAGAAAATAAAAATAATTAGAATTCACAGTTTTATAAAAATAGTGCCCGTAAAAATAAAAACCATTACAAATTATTGATTGTTGGCCTGGTACGTTTTTGTGGTCACAAAATCAATTTTAAAAGAAAAAAGTACAATTTTTTTAATACCAAGTAAGATCCTTCCTCCCGTTATGAATTTTTAATAATCATATACCTACCTAAGTTTTTGGATATTCACGGCCAAAAGAATTTTCGTTATTAGTTTTTGGGGTATTATGCCGTGTTGCGCTACCTCCTCTAACCAAAGTTTCGGACAGCATTGCAGTGTCCATCATCAGGGTAGTCCTGCAGATGTGCCGGATCTGCCCTGATGATGGACACTGCAACGCTGTCCGAAATGTTGGCTAAAGAAGGTGGTAACACCCCAAAATCCAAATAACGAAAATTTTAATAATCATATTCATCACATTATAAAACAAGCACGCCTCAATTAAATGTATAGGTTAAAGGTGCACTAAAATTCGACTATATATCGACAGAGAATACCATCACAGACAATCTACTTTCCCTTTGGTAAAAAAGTGCTTCGTCGTCTCCACACTCTTGACCACTTTAGTTGAAGGTTTCACTTCTAACGCGTGTGAATTGAACACTCTGATTTTTTTACATTAGCTTCACGCAGGAGGCCTTGAGGAAAACAAAATTCCCTCCAGGGCCTATATCATCTTTGGGGATGCTGAGTGTCTTTTTAAGGAAAGGAAGAAGGGTAGAAAGTCTGGGAAGGAATAAGGCATGAGAGGTGTGTAGGCAAGGGCGGATCCAGGGGAGGGGGGTCATGGGGGTCATGACCCCCCCCTGGGCTGGGTCCAGGACTCCTAGGTGTACCACTAATTAAAATTGTTAAACACAATGTTTTTACATATTTTTGTATCTATTATTATCAAAATTAAATTATAACTTCTTGTGACTTGACCACGACTATGTGACCCCCCCCCCCCCCCTCCTGGGGCTATGTGACCCCCCCCCCCCCCCCCTGGCGCTACGTGACCCCCCCCCCTGGCGCCAAAGCTGGATCCGCCCTTGTGTGTAGGAATCGGGGATTCAATGTGTCCAGGAATGACGGATGCGTGAATGCATCCCACTGCGGTGCAAGCCGATTGGTCGAGAGAGCCCTGTTGGAGAGGTCAAAAGGTCTCCCTATACCAGTCTCTCCCGATCCGTCCCGCCACGCAGTAGGTGGGCAAACACATCCGTCGCCAAGACATGGACAAATTTGATCATATGAACCCGGGCACCCCTGCTAAGTCACCAAACGTAGCGAACCACTTTGGGTGACCTACTATGGCAGAGGTGTTAAATATCAAATAAATGGTTCCCGGATGCGGTGGTACCCATACCCACTTCCCAAATTATTTCAATAATTATTTCATTATTACAAGATTTAGGGAAATTTAGAATCTAATAACGCATTTCTTTTCCCTGCGGAATGTTGATTTTTATTATTATTTCAAGAAAATTGAATATCTTTAATCTCTAGGGATAACGCAAGCAACTATAAGAAACTGTTATCGGTGGTGAAAATACAAAAGTTTCCACGTTCGTCCGACAGATGTCACTATGATTCTCAAAATACTAGGCATAATATTATTTTTTGAATGAAGTACCTATCTAAGTATGTATTTTTTAATTAATTTGTGCAAGATATTATATACGAAAAATTAAACCTGTGAGGGTATTTCAAAATCTCTAAATATAAGCTTTTTCTGTGTCCTGCAATACAACGCTAAAATTAAAGTGAGAATATGTTATCAAACACATGAAATCATAATTCAAATATTATTTAAAATAATCTTAGATGTACTATAATAATTATTATGATAAAAGCTACAACTTACAACAACTATTTGAATAAAATCGCGCCCTAAATCAAAAAGTGACGTTGGCCGCCATTTTGACTTTGCGTTGCGCGCGCATTCTCTCACTGACGCACAGTATCCACAAAGAAATGAAATGACTCACTGAGAATACATCTGATAATATTTATGAGAAGCTGCGTTAAAATTCCGTACATCGAAGAAGAATACTATTTACAGAAGTTCACTCTGGCGGTACGTATGTAAACTAACACGTTATAAGAAAAAAATCTACTTTTTGAAGGAACAATACAATTTTTCATGTCAAATATTATTTAGTTGTATTTCTCTCCACTAGTGAAATTGTTGGCGCTTCATGCTTCGATTTGATAGCCAAGTTTCTTGAACAGTCATGTGTCCACCAATTGGAATAACAAGATTCTATCTGACATTATAATGTTATGCGATAATAATCTTTAAAATTTCATAGTTTAGAGCCCATTATCGCATATCACTTTTGTGACTCTACTGTTCTAGCCCCTTAGAATAACAAAGATTCATTTGATGCAGTATAGTTATGCGATAATGGCATCTATAGAAAGAAAGTTTAGGGTTTATTATCACATAACATGAACGTGTTAGATGAAACCTTGTTATTCTAAAGGGGTCGGTATAGTATTCGCTGTCGTCCAGTCCGTAAAAAAAAAAGCTCGGGAGAAACATGTCCGCCGTTATGTGTTTCGTTTGACACAAGTTGTTTGTATTTTTCAACGCGTCAAACTGCAGTTATAGTGTTTTAAATGTTATCAAAATATGTGTGCCAGTGGTTCGACAGATTCATATGAGGTTGTTATATAAAACTGGTGCTATGGAGTCCCTGCGAAAATGGTTCTACAAACCTAAGGTAAGTCACAATAATGATAAATATTATCTTGGTGTTGTTTTCGTCGTGCAGTTTAATGGTAACCATCCAGAAACACTTCCGAGATACTGGGAAATGTTTACATCTCGTTTTTTGTTCTCAAACAATCGTTAAATAGAGTAAATATCCATTCTAAAAACTGACACACATAACCTAACCTGCACTGTCATCAACCTAATTATCTTAAAAATCATTTTAAAACATCTCCAATTAGTTTTTAGCATACGTAATACTAAAGATTACTGTCTTATCTTAATGAGTAATGTTAAATTTGATTAAAAATGCTGCAATATTTGAGTTTTTTGTTATATAAAATTCTAGCCCATCTGTCACTTTAATTTTCTCCTCGCCTGAAGTGAGAGTTTTGTAATTTTATTTCTGACTCCGTTTGGACATTGGTTGCATTTCTCGTAATCTACACATTTATTTGCTATTCTATTACGAAAAATCGATAAGCCTTGTTTTCAATTTCCTCAGTGACCTTAATAAATAATACAATCTAATTAGTATGTAGAGATATCGATAACGCGTTATAGAATCATTAGGAATTCTAGATGTTGCACTCTAAACAAATATTGTTTTCTCATGTATATTGCAATCAATATTTCAAAATATTATACGCCCTAGTAAGACATGGCCACTGATGTATTATATTAGCTCTATGGAAATGGCACGATCGAGTGAATCGAATACTTTTACACTTTTACTTTAGACATGTTTGGTGACTAGATCTGAATAGCCAGGTACTTTCCCACCTTCCTCTACCCCGTCTCCTTCCTCCCCTACTACCGTCAGCCTCACAACATACACAGGGCTCCAGACCGGAGCAGCTGGGACTCTTGTGAGTATTCACGTAAAAAAACTTTTGTTAATGATTTCTGCACCAGGGTTCCAAATGCTCAAGTTATTCGAAGTCCGTGAGACTATGGCATCTCCAATGTTATGTTATGCGACCGAACCGGAAAGGAGATGGAAGCGGAAGGCTGGGAAAATAATCGTTTTTTAATAATAATAAAATGGCTTTTCGTATCATTTCAAAAATACAAAAAACTTTCCCGCATTATCTCGCTTAGTACCTACCACGGAGGAAAGAATAAAGTAATAAAGGAATAAAATTCTTTCCTCCGTGGTACCTACCTATTAAAAAATAAGTTTGAAAATAAAGTTTGAACTAGGTACCTACCCAGGTATTGTGCTTTTTAAATTTTAATAGGCCACTTGCATCAAATTTTTTTAAATTTTTTTCCGGTTTAGGCAAATATTCTAAGACATTCTGTATTTTTTTTTTTTTTTTTAATCGTATTTTTGAAACCCTGGGGATTTTTTGAAAATTTCAATCCGATAAATCAGACCATTTTTTATAAACCGGAAAGACGGGACATAATTTTACAGGTGTGAAAAAACGATAATTACATAGCCGAAAATCATTTAAAAAAAATAACGTTTTCCACACGAATGGCACAGGAGAATAACGAGGCATACCAAAAATATTACATCTCATAAATATTTTTTTCCTTGATCCATCTTATTGACCATAAATCATTATAATGAACAGCGTCTGTATTACTAAATTCAATGTAATATACTTGTACTTGTAAATTATAATAATAATAAGAATATTATAAAATTTAATTTTGTTAAAATCAGCACCATAATCATTATACCTCTAAAACACGTACCGACATCATCTGCACGTTCTGAAGAGAACCCCGTAGATCATTAAAAGTACAGGGTTCTCTTCAGAGCATCTGTCAAAAAGTGAAACCAAATGATAAGTTCGCAGAGAACAAACAATAAATCTAGTGAACGAATTCAAAAATTCGCCTGAAATCAAAGTGATGCCATATAAAAAAATAAATCAGTGTGGAATTTTAAAAAAATAATAGGAACATTTTCGGAGACGGGACATTTTCATGTAGTGACGTCACGAGCCTAAATAATGGATTTATTTATTTAAAAATAACAAAAACTGTACATTTCTAAACAATTTTACTAACATTTTCTTAATCTTAGTAAAAAGATCTATCCACATGATTTTTTCCAAGTCGTTATGAAATCCATGCAAGTGGCCTATTGTTCCTTTCAATCGTCTTGGTGTTGCCATTTAAAACAATTTTAAAAGATCGCAGATCCCTCCATTTTTGTCTATATTATTTTTCCATTTTCTTATACAGATTACAGGTAAGTACAAACAAACTTTGTATAAAGAGTGAGAAAAACTAAATAACTTTCTTTAAGATGATTAGATAGGTAGGTACCCACCCAAGCAAAAATGACTTGGGAAACAATCTGGAAACAGTCTGTTTTAGCAGAAATGTGGTTTGTATTTATTTTGTGAATATTTTTAAATGCAAAAAGGTTAATCAAGGGAACCATCACAGATAATTGTATTAAAAAATGTTTTTTATACCTATGCGTTCAAGCACTTGTAATTTAAAGAAAATACATTTTTTTATTAGTTTACGCTTATATTTTTTTGTAAAATAATTTTTAAAAATATTTTAATTCTACTGAAGCGAAACGATAGAAATAGCTTCAATTTATCCGAAGCATATTTTTTGATATTTGTAATGTAAACTGGTTCGTAGTAAAGATTAATCGAAAATAGTGATTTTATTTTAAGCTTACAAAAAAATACAAAAAAATTAATATTATAGGTGTATTATGTACTAAAACTGTATTTTTGTTAAATTATTATTTTTTACAAAATTATTTTATAACCACAATAACATCTTAGTTTTCGGAAAGATTGCTTCTTACTTACTTAATTACTTACTTTACGTGTTTATTTTATATTTTCCTTCTTGATCGCGGTGTGAAACCGAATTGATCATTTTTGTTGTAATTTACTCGTACCGAACACATTATTAGAAATATCTTATTTTAGGCGCACTTTCCATTGAAATAACTGTTAAATAAACACATCATTTGTATTTCTGCCTATAAAGCTATTGTAAAAAAAGAATTGACGTGTTATTTATCATTCGTAAAGTCGCTTAAAAACAGATAAGAGTGATAGAAGTAAACATTGTGTCAATATTTTGAACAAGTTCTTCGAAAATACCTGAAAAGAATTCAAAATTGTCTAAAAATAACCATTTTTATCTTTTCCAATCTAATCAACAATCCTTATCCGGCGTTTATCAGTGTGTAAATATGTCTCATGGCACAACTCACGGCACAATGTAGGGAAACATCTCATTTCGAATTGTGTAAATAATCGAATGTTTTCGATTATTGATCAATAAAATCAGGTCGACTTCGATTTGGGTACTTGGGTGAACAACGACGACCACGGGTTTTTGGCCAAATAAAGGATGTTTTGAACTACAGATTAATTTTACTCTGCGAAACTGTTGAAAGCCTGAATGATTTTATCTATAAAAAAGGATGAAGTCATTTTGAATTACCAAAATTTACTCTCTAATAAATCTAATTGACATTGATCGTCAACATTTTGTCTAAAAACGATGGCGAATTTTGAACGCCATTTTTATTCTGTAAAAAGTGTGACGTTCTTTTTAAATACGTGAAGAATTTCAATTTTACCTCAAAAAAACAATTTTGAATAATAATAACAATTTTTGAATAATTTTGTCACCAAGCTTTTACTTTCAAATAAAAAAAAATTATCTATTGTACGTGGTTGTATGTAGGGTTCATTCCCGGGAATTCTCGAGCCGAGAATTCCCGGGAAATCGTTGGGCTTTGTTCCCGGGAAATCAAGCTCGAGAAAAGTCGAGAACTCGAGAAAACATGTACCTGTATAGAAATTAAATCGCCGTTTGTTCCATTAATCTTGCAATGTTTTCATTTGTTTTTATTCTAATTAACATGCCATAAATGGTGCTGTGATTGTAATTTAATTATAAGTTAAGATATTAACATTTTCTTTCATGTTGATTTTTTGTTTAGTTTAATAGAAGCTACTTTAGTTTATAAGTTCTAAATAACCAGCCAAAAATGGTGCTGTCATTATAATTATAAGTCTGAATAATTTTATTTCTGTATTTTTTTAAAAGTTAATTAGCTTATTCATAAGATTAATGTTTTTGAATATAATCAATAAAAGTTTTATAATTAATTTGAGAGGAAACCCACTGAATTTGTTGACGTTATTGGAACCAAACAATATGAGAAAACGTACGTAAATGTAAATTTCTCGGCAACCCGAGAAGCCTCGAGAAATTAGTCTCGAGAATTCTCGAGACCCGAGAAATTGAAAAACTCGAGAAATCATGAACCCTAGTTGTATGTGACATGGTGTAGGTACGTAAATATTAATATTAAGAAACAAAATGTTTCGTAAAAATATTTCGAATTATGTTATATCGATTATTCACGTCACTATTTGATTATGACATTCTAGGTAAGTATTTAATTTTTTTTTTGCTTATTTAAAAAAAAATTATATTCCTAATTTTTTTATTTATTTTTTTATTAGTGACTATTTAATTACAGGTTTGATGAGAATTACAAGATATGATAATGTATATAAATATTTCATCTGTTTGTTCTTAGTCCTCCTCACTAGGTGGTCCTGTGCTGAGGCGGACTGGTAGATTTCTTTGATTTTCCGTTATTTAGTTTCTCTGATGTTTTTAATACATTCTCTAGTATGTCTGCATTAATTTCTTTCACCCATGTTTTGATTTTTTCCTTAAACTTCAAACTCAAACGTCTTTTCATTTACTTTTAATATTCGCCTTGTGGCGCGTTCTTAGAATAAATTTTCTACAAATTTGGAACGAAAGTTGAAGTCTATTCCATAGAAAAGCCTGTTTTCGCGGATCTATTTCATAGATTCTATAAATTAGATCAAATAATAGATCTGCATAGCGATTCTATATCTTTTGTGGTATCGTTATCGAGATAACGGACGTGATTTCCTGTCAGATTTGTGTGATTTTTACATATTTACTATCACATAATTTAGTTTAGATCGTTTTATGCACGAATGCATCGAAGTATGCATGATTATTTATTAATTTAACGTACGTTGTACTTAGAAAAAGCAAATAAATCACACAAATCAAGTCCGTTATTCTATAACGATCCCACAAAAAATATATAATCGCTCGGCAGATGGGTAATTCTGTAGCTTTTGCGACAACATAAAGCCTCGATTACGTTGAGCGAGTTTACAAGCTACCAGCCGCCGAATTCGCTATCTGCTAGTAAACTCGCTCAATGTAATCATATTTACTAGCTAACTAGCAGATTGTGAACAATCCACGAAAAATATTGAAAAGGGGACTACTTTGCTCGCTACTCGCTAGCGTGTGGGCTTGTTAGCTAGTAAACTAACCTTGTGTCATCATAGTTGCTAGTGAGTTAGCTGCGAGTATCTCAGCTTTGTACAAAATGTCGACAGAATTAATTCGCGCATGGTCGTTATTTTAGTTCTAGTTGGAAAATTTTGCGTGTCATCATCACAATCGCACTCGCCGATTCGCCCGCTTGTAAACTCGCTTAATGTAATCGAGGCTTAGCGTCGGTTAAATCGGCCGTATCAGACAGGTTGTGACAGTTTTCTTAAATGCGGTATTACGTAAGGCGCTGATGAGCTAAATACTTATCTTGTGTTAAGACACCTTAAAAGTAGTTTCCTTACCGCCAGATATGACGGCGCGTTTTGCCGCGTAATCCTCGTTAAGAGAAGTCGCGTACATGCATTGAAATAATACATTTTTTTTCATTAAGTCATTTATGAACGCCTATTAGGCTTATATTTAAGTAGATTTAATAACTAATAATAGTAATTCGTGTTTTTAAGTAAGTAATTAATCCATTAAACACACGATTGGCGGTCGACAGACTATCAAAAGCCATAGAAAATCACAGGAATTTGACAGCCGATAACGCACGATTTTGCCTTTTCGTCTTAAGATGAAGCCATACTAAATAATGCAAAATCATACAAAATCATATGTTTTTGTTTTGAAAAATTGGATCGCTTAGAAGTATTATAGATGCCTCAATTAAATACTGCAAATAGAACATATCTTGGCCCTTAAAAATATCGGTCAGTTTTTTTATAAGTCTTTTAATAAGCCTATAAAAAAATAAAGTATAAGGTCTAAAAAACACACTTTCAAGTCCAAACTCTCCTATTTATAATTTATTTTCGGATATGGTTTTATTGTTTAATGTGGCAAATTCAGTTTTTTTTTATAATAATCGCAAAAAAATTATATTTACGTCCAAAATTCACAAAATAAAATAAAATATGCATTTTCGCGTTGTTATTTTACAATACGGCCGGCAGTAGATGAATTTGGATTTTCAAAAGTGAACTCTATGCCGACCACCGAAGGACTACATAACTTGTCACGCCCGTTTTGTTATCAGTTCGCCCCCGAACGGAGCGGGGAACGGACGTTAGGCTCCGCGTATCGTTACGTGAAATCAATTTTAAAATTCTATTTTATTACGATAAACAATGCGTAAAAAATGAGTTAACGTTTTTTACAGGCCTTTACGAAATCAACCTGTAAAAAAAAAACTCAAATACCTTTTCCAACCTTTCCAAAAACTTTTTCCAAAGTATTTTTAAACTCCTCCCATAAAAGGGCGTGAATTAGTCCTGGGTCGATCGATCGTTTTACACGACTCGGGTCGCTCGGGTGCGGGTGGTGAAACCCGGGTGTTGAAAAACCGTTCGCTCTCTCATACATCTATCTATCGTCGCTCGCCTCGCCACATCCGCACCCGAAACCCAGGTAGTAGAGAGCGGTGCAGTAGTAGAGCGGTTGCGAGAAGTGGGTCGCAGAACCCGGGTGCTGACGAAAAAATGACCCGCTCGCTCTTTGGTGGACCGTGAGCGGGTTTCAATGAGCGGGTTATTCACGACCGACCCAGGACTAGCGTGAATTCCGATTTCGATTTTTCCTGGACTATTGGATGGCCTTAATTATCTTATGACACAGAGTCACCCTTTTTGTGAAATCCCTACAAATTATACCAAACGCACTGCGTTATGTACATACCTATCTTGTAATTAGCCACATACATTCACATATTGTAGAGGCTGATAGTTTTGTCATAACCTGACCTCTCCCTTCTTATAATACGCATGTGACAGACAGAAAGAGAGGTCGATCACAACAGGATCGTATTATCTAATTATGTTAGGTACACAATAAGCACTTTTATTATTATTATGTGTGGTCGACGTCCATTAGAATTGACCTATATCCTCGCGTTGTTTACCCTTCGAATAATCGGTAATCTGTCGTGCAAATGCTTGGTAATTCACTAAATCGAGTCATTGAGCACTTCCCTAGGATGATCCCGAGGCAACTTGTTTTCTACGCTAAAGGTCACACACTGTTCCCGCTTACCTTGTGTTAAGTATTGCATGTTTTCGTTAAATATTGTTTAATAACCAAGTATAAATTTTGGTGATAAAAAATTATTCGCATTTTATGTTTTGTTGTGGTATTGTTGGTGTGAAAAATGGCTTGCGAAATTAATAATAATAATAATTAGATGATTTGTACAGCATTTATATACACTTCGATACATATTTATGATATACTAGCTGGTCCCGGCATGCGTTGCAATGCCATTCAATAAAGAAATTGTTTCTCCCTGAGTGTCCTTTCCCATTCATCCCGTTCCCCTTTCGCCTCCCCTTCTTCTCCTGCGACCTCTTCCGCTCTCGCTTTCCCACTCCGTCACCTCCACCTTCCCTCTCCCCACTCCACTCCACCCACCCCTTCCCCCGTCCCGCGAACTCCCCCCCTCACACGTCTCCTTCCCCTCCCGCGTTCCCCTTCCACCTTCCCCGCCTTCCCTCTTCCCTTTCCCGCTCCCTCGTCCCGCCAACCCTCCTCCCGCGTTCCATATATACAATCCCAGTAACGTGCGATGTTTTCTGAAATTATCCAATTTTCTGCGCAATTTTCTTAATTTTTCTCTCCGTAAGAACCCACAGGGTGGCCACAAGACCTGGAAAACCTGGAATTATCAGGGAATTTTACCGGACCTGGAATTATCAGGGAAATGTCATGGAATTTAAAAAAAAAATTATAATATCAGGGAATTCCAAAAATAAAACTCAATTTTTGCGATTTGTGAAACCTTAAAGTTGTTTTATTGCGGTATTTTAAAAAGGTACATAGTTATCTATGTCCTAATATAATCCTTATACTTAAAATACTTAAATGTACTTAAAATACTTAATACTTAAATAACACATCTATACCAAATCAATCACATATCTTCGCAATTTAATTTTAAATGCCTTTATGCTCACTTCCAATTTTATTTCTTCTGGTAATTCTCCAAATATCTTCAATGCTCCGTACATCAATGGCTTTTGACTCTGTGTTTTTTTTCCTGAAGGGGAGTCTTAGTTCATTTCTTTTCCTCGTCTCGTGTTGTTGCTTTGTAGTTTTATCAATTTTTCTTAGGAATTCAATAGACGTATGGCCATTGATTATTTTGTAGATTAACAATATAGTATTGAAGTAAATAATTTGTTTAAATGTCAAGATATTTAACTCCTTCATCATTTTCTTGACTGAAGTTTACCTATTTTTCTTCAATATAGTTCTCATAGCTCTGTTTTGTAGAATTGTCATTTGTTTAATTAATCCGTCGTTGGCTAAGAATAGAATGCTGCTACAGTAATGTATGTGTGGTACAATGAATGCGTTGTACACATTTTTACTGGAGACTATGTCAAGGAATCTTCTTATTCTTCCCAACAGTGAAATTTTTTTGGCATTTTTTTTAATAATTGGTTTTGTATTTTGAGCGAAAGTCAATTATTACTCCCAAATATTTAATTTCAAATACTTCTTTCAGAACTTCACCGTCTATCAATGTCTTTTTTGTTTGCGTTACTCGTTTTCCAATGTTAGTTTTGTTTACATTCAATTTTAGTTTATTTTTCTTCAGCCATATTGATATATTATGTAGGTCTTCATTTAAATGATTCATTATGAGTTCATAATATTCTCCTGCTATATATATCAATGCGTCGTCTGCCATACTTTTACTATATCTTTAATGTACATTATAAAAAGAATAGGTCCGAAAACAGACCCTTGTGGTACTCCCGATGTAATCTTCATTGGTTCAGGTATTTGTCTGACCCACTTTTGTGGTTTGATATCTATTAGTTAAATAATCCTTAAACCGTTTCAATGCCTTTCCTTTTATTCCATTTTTAGATAGTTTTTAATGATTATATCTCTATCTATCGTTTCAAAAGCTAGAAAAAGGTCTTCAGGCGAAATATCATAAATTTGTAACAAGTGTATTTTGTTTTTAATAGATTATTGTGAGGCAAAGAAATAATAAATGCTATAGATGACGGAATTCCCTTTATTATTTATCTAACGAACGATATCCCCTTATATCAAATTAAACATATCAGGGAAAAATGTAGAAACTGCCCTGGAAAACCTGGAATTATCAGGGAATTTTGAAATCCGTTTTTTGTGGCCACCCTGTATATATAAGATTTCTACAATCTTCTAACTACATACGAGATACAAAAAAATACTTACAACTACTGTCTACATCAGATTTTGAAAAAAAAAGTGTAGTCCGGGCAACGCCGGGCATTTCAGTTAGTGTTTTTTTTTTATTGAAATCTTTCGTGAACAGATGATCCATTTAATTGGCCTTTCTGGGACCTAGGAGCAGAAAGCTACTTGAATTGGCGACAGTTTTAAAAAAATCGGGATTGTTTTGCTCGGTGGGTACCCGAGATGGGGCAGCCCGAGTGCTTCCCCTAGAAATCATATATCGCGCAGTTGTTGCTTGAATTATTATCGATTGCGTAGTGACAGTAACAACTGATACCTTCGCTCCATGACCCCTTCAATGAGATGGTCCACTTCTTTACATCCTTTTTACAAATGATGTCGTCAAAATAATCGAGTCATTTGGTCTCTTGTCCCACTGCTACGCTGGCGATCAGCTATATTTTTACTGCACTCCAAACGAAGTCAACAGTCTCAAAATCCGTGTAGCTGAATGCCTAAAAGCAATAACTCGTTGGATGTCTTCAAAAAAGCTGAAGCTGAACCCACATCTAAAATTGAGTTTCTTTGGGCGGCCACAAACAAGTAGGTATACATATTCAAGAAAATATAAATAAACACGTAAAGGAGTAAACTTGCGTAAATCTAAGAAGTTGCCATTGTAGTTATAAAATCATATTATCAAAAATAATTATATAACATATCTATCCAATCGCTTACAAGCCGTGAAGGTTGCAAATAAATTCTCTAACTTCGCAACACTTTCTTCAGGGGTACCCCAGGGATCCGTTTTAGGTCCACTTCTTTCAACCTTTTTATAAACAATTTTTTAAAATAATCGAGTCATTTGGTCTCTTGTCCCACTGCTACGCTGAGGATCAGCAAGTTTATTTTTACTGTTCTCCAAATGAAGTCAACATTCTCAAAATCCGTATAGCTGATTGCCTAGAAGCAATAACTCGTTGGATGTCTTTAAACAAGCTGAAGCTGAACCCATCTAAGACTGAGTTTCTTTTGGCGGCCACAAACAAGTATACATGTTGAAGAAAATATAAATAAACCCGTAAAGGAGTCAACTTTCGTAAATCTAATAAGCTGCCATTGTAGTTATAAAATCATATTATCAAAAATAATTATATAACGTTTCTATCCAAAAACTTTCAAGCCGTAAAGGTTGAAAATAAACTCTCTTCTTAAAACTTCGCAAAACTTTCTTCAGGGGTACCCCAGGGATCTGTTTTAGGTCCACTTCTTATCATCCTTTTTATAAATGATATCGCCAAAAGAATCGAGTCGTTTGGTCTCTTATCCCACTGCTACGCTGACTATCAGCAATTTTCGTACAGAAATATTTTTACTGCATTTCAAATGAAGTCAACAGTCTCAAAATCCGAATAGAAGCAATAGCTCGCTTCAGACCATTGGCCACAGAAAACGGATGTAGCGCTGGCGATGACACATTGAAGGTATAAAATTAACGATTCATGCCATGTACAGTAACACATATTAGGGTCTTTATCAGTAATGCGCAATTGAATCAAGTACAAATACTTGCACTTTGATTGCGGATAATTTTATTGTTATGTAAACATTTTGGCAATAAATCGAATTGTTTCGCTTAACATAATTCCGCTGTGGGAATGTATATTATAATATTATGAATTATGATACTTTGTTTTTCCACAATATTTGTTATTCACGTATTATTTGTAGCTGGTAAATAAATATCTACCCCACCTGATAACTTGTGGAATACTCAATACAGATTCTCTTTTATCTTACCCACTGGAGCGCTTTTTGCCACAATATGGCACTATTTAAAATACCTCGGATTGCTTTGGTGCCATAGACATCAGAATTCGATAGACCCGAAGATACAGACGAGGGGTAAAACCAAACTATGGGGGGCGAAGAGAGGAAGATGACTGTGATTCGTTAAACAATCAATCTGACAGTATATAGGCATCTCGCATTACAATATCACCATTTAGTTCTTAAAAGCAAAATCTGCTTTGAATGAATAGACCTTTTTACATGGGAGCGCGAATTGCTTGCCACGTTAATAACATATTTGCTAAGGCCAAACGCTCGCCCCAAAAAGACTCGCCCCAATACACATAGCAATATTTTGTTGCCGTGTTTAGTTAAAACACTTTTACAAATGTTTCATAATTTACTTACCCCTGTAACCAGCGACGAGCACACTGGAGAACCGCCCACATTCGCTATGTGCACATTGATATGTAGATATATTGTATAGCACAAGCTACCGTTTTGGCGTGTTATTTCGTTAAATGTATGGATGTTAGCTTCACGCTGTTCACGGCAAGAATGTTGACGTCACACATTTTAGATTCAAGCGAGGCTCTATCCCCTCCCCATGGAGCGAGCCGGTTCCAAGGAGGAGCTCCAGCCGGCGCCATGTGGAGGGGGAAATAATACGTTTTTATTATCACTTAGGGCAGGTCCAGATATATTCATACGTCCGTGTTTGGTGCCAAATTGGCAAATTTTCCCCTATTTAGAAGATAGAATTTTATAATATTTTTTTTATAAATCCTACGAATATGTAATAATTGACAAAAAATAGATGAATTAATTGGTTATATAGAACTAGGAGCAGGTTGTTTGTCTCTGTATTAAAATTCGGAGGTATGATTAAAATAATCACCAAAAAATCTCGAGCAATCGGAGAAAAAGTTTTAAATTGCGCTGTCGCTCCAGTGGTTATGAGACATCGCAGAAGAGTTTCGGTTGCCCGGAGCCAACATCCTCACAGCATTCCCATTTTGGGGGAATTTTGTGAGACTGGAGGATGTTAAGAAAGGAAGCAGAATGGCATGGTTAGGAAGTAGCTGGTTATTCAGAACAAAGGACACCATTCTAAAACATTATATCTCACCATGGCAATCGAGAATGAAGTTGGAAGTTTTTAGGTCAAATTGAAAAAAATCGTTATCTAGGAGGTTTATATCAGCAGTTTAATCTTATTTAAGATGAATTGAAGCTTATACCCGTCTCCAAAAGTTTTCTAATTGAAAAATTTAAAAAAAATGTTCAGATCGAAAAAAAAGGTTTTATGTTTTATGAAGAATCACCAGTTTCTTGTTTGTAGCTATTAGGAGTTTCCGGACACCGTGCATATCGATCGTCCATTTAATTAGTCAGACATCTCTAAAATATTTACAATAGAACTAGGTATAAATATCCAGCTTGTGCTGTGCACCTATGCACAGTAATATCAACTTGGCTATGTTCTGCAAAACACTCACCATATAGGACGTAATAAAGGTTAGTAATTTATAAACAAACTTTCCAACAATTTATTCGTGTTTATCTTTATAATAATAATAACAAAATTTAACGACTTATACTTTATACTTATATTTTGATACTCTCGATATAAAAATGTTATCCAACTCAATTGTCCCTTATCTTACACTAGCTGAACTCCCCGGCGATGCCCGTGCTTTTTACACAGAGTTTACGAAATCAGATGTAGACTGTGACCTTCCTCTTGTTTTGAAGGTCACGTGTGCAAAATTTCATCAACCTCGGCGTAAAACTTTTTGCATTCAAATCAAATCCACACAGACATTCTCCTTAACCAATTTACACAAAACCTTGACAAATTATATACCTAAACCTTCCTCATGAATCACTATATCTATTGGTGAAAACCGCATGAAAATCCGTTCAGTAGTTTTTGAGTTTATCGCGAACAGACATACAGTCGTTCTCCTTAACCAATTTACACAAATCCTTGACAAATTATTAATACCTTCCTCATGAATCACTCTATCTATTGGTGAAATCCGCACGAAAATATCCGTTCAGTTGTTTTTGAGTTTATCGCGAACAGACGGTCGCGGCCGAGAACTTTAATTTACAATATTTAGAGATTATTCTTATAAATCTGAAATGTTGCATGGTAGCAGTATAAAGCATTTTGTTTTCTGAAATTGATAGTACCCCTCCCCCCCTTTTATGGAATTCGAAATAGCTATTAGTGCTCGTGATTAATTTTTGGGTTATTATGCCGTGTTGCGCTTCCTACTTCTTTACCCGCATTACAGTGTCCATCATCAGGGCAGATGTGTAGTGAACAATATCCAAAAATGAATCACGAAAATGTTTTTGGCCGTGAATATCTCAAAACAAAACAAATTATCTCCACGTATTATAAATAAAATATATCGCGATAAACTCAAAAAATACTGAACGGATTTTCATGCGGTTTTCACCAAAAGATGGAGTAATTTATGAGGAAAGTTTGGGTATATAATTTGTCGAGGTTTTGTGTAACTTGATGGAAATATATAATATATAAAGGAGAATGTCTGCATGTGGTGGACGAGCGGGCTGGCGATGTGGATTTGATTTGTATGCAAATCTACAGTTTTACGCCGAGGTTGATGAAATTTTGCACATATTTGATTTTGAGAACTCTGTTAAAGCCAGGGCATTGTCCTGGACTTCAGCTAGTTCGTTAAATGTACTTACTAGCTGGTTCCCGGCATGCGTTGCAATTCCATATTTAAAAAAAATACACTGTTTCTCCCTGAATCACCTTTCCCGTGCGTCTCCGTTCCCTTCCTAGCTAGCTTTATAAATTATATCCTATATGTTTTTCTGATGTATGAGCTACATTATTGTAAAGTTTCATTAAAATCCATTCAGTATTTTTTGCGTGAAAGAGTAACAAACACACATATATCCATGCAAACTTTCGCGTTTATAATATTAGTAAGATACGAGTATATGCCCAATAATTGCTTCGAAATGGTTTTTTTGCAGATAGTCTACAACGCAACAGTTCGAGTATTGCATTTATCGATTTGTTATTCTCGATTGATCGAACGCACACTGCAATCAGTCATAAGACGCTAATGGTCTTGAATGAGCAGGTGAGGTTAGGTGGGTCCACCAACTTAAAGCCTTCGTTACCTTGAGAGGTAGCGCCTACGGCCGTGACAAATTTATTTATCGACCAACGAATAAATTAACAACGCTGACAGTATGAATTGTTGTTTTTTTTAATTGATAACTTCACCAGGTAAATAGCTAAAAAACGAAGAATTTTGATGACGGGAGATAAACATTTTGGCCATTGGCGTAGGTACTGTCCACAAAATTAATAATTCAAATTAAAATTAAAAATTAAAATTAAAATTATGTGAATACGTCACAAGAGTCCTAGCTGCTCCCGTACGGCATCTTTAATTGGGGTATGTTGTGAGGCTGAAGCAAAGATATTCAAATACAAATGCTAATACAAATGCTGTCGGCGGACTACTAAACGGACTAATTAGAGTAGTTTGCATACGAAAATAATTTGTTTATCTCGTTGATATTTTGAAGATGTGCATTAGTGTTGGTTAACAATATAGTTTGAATACGGAAAGAATTCGTTCATTTAGTTTAACGTTCGTTTGGTTTATTCGTTAATTATTCGTTCATTTAGTTTATTTGTTAATTGGTAAACAATATCGGCGACACCTGGAAGCGCGGTCCCACCTAGTAAAAACTGCAGATAGCACATCTACTTATATTTCAATATCTTTGGGCTGAAGGTACTGGGGAGGGGAAGGAGATGGGGAGGAGGAAGGTAGGGGAAGTATCTGGCTATTCAGATTTGGTCACCAAACACGGCTAAAGCCATTTCAAGCAACGTTTCAATTCTGAATGGTTGTCTTAAACCAGGACAATACTTGAGAGTATCTTCCAATCTGGAACGTGCCGCAAATATACTAAAATATATTATTTTTTATTAATTAATTGTTAAATAACACAAATTAATCAAATACAATTTATTTGCCCACGCCGGGATTTGATCCCGCGACCTTCGGATTGCGAGTCAAGAGCCTTACCGCTCGACCACGTATGCTAACTAATACTAATGAATTTTTTTTTCCATGAATAAGTGATTTTTTCTGTTACTTATTATCATTCGAAATGCAAATCTAGTCTTCTTCAACGGAGGCAATCTTACGAAATGGCCTTCTATTGATATGCTTGGTATAACTCTTTGTGACCAGCTCAGGTACGGGGGCTCCATCGAAGCCAGAGTTAAGTTAGCCCCTGAGCAGCTGGGCGTACTGTGCAGGGTTCGCAGATACTTTATTACTCGTAGTACACAACTGCTAACCCAGAACAAATCACACTTGCGCCTCACGCAAGCACCTCTGATCTGGAGTCCCCAAATACCTGAAAAACCCTCGATATTGTGCAGAAACGCGCGGTCCGTTGATAGATTATTCTATCTTAATAAATGGATTGCAATCTTTAGAGCACAGGCGTCGGGTGGGAATGTTTTCCTTGTTCTACCTGTATTTCAAAGGAAGATGCTCCGAGGAACTGGCGTCATTGATTCCTTCGGTACCGTTTCTCAGTCGGGAAACACGCCAAACGCGCGATCTACACGGTTGACATTTTTCACATGAGAATGGGTCGCTTCTACGACTCGTTCTCGAATACGACAGCTCGGCTGCGTATTTTTCTGCCTCTGTCTTTCTTCCATCCTTCAACATTGGTCTCTTCAAGACCCAGGTTCACTCTTTCCTTTCCACCAAAAGACCTTCCACCCAAGATTCCCAAAGATGACATATTAGAGGGAAATTATTTTCCTCAGGGCCTCCTGTGTGGAGTTGAAGTAAAAAAAACATTGATGAAGTGAATCCATAATATGATTAGTTTTTTTTTCTTTTTAGTAAGATAATAAATTATCTATTTTTAAATATTCAATGCAAAATATTCTACTGTGAAAAGTGCACACCTACTTTGGTCGTATATCGATGCACGCCACTGCTTGTGGCGTATTATCGTATCAATATACATATTACGTTCTTGCCCGTTGCCACTTTTTCAATGTTATCAACTCATTATATGTATTAATTACTTTACTGGTACATTTTAGCTTCATTCATGTTCTTACGTGTTTTTCTTTTATTCTAACTCTTGATATTACCGACTCTATTGTTTAATTGACACGTTGTGTTATTGTCGAATTGTTCCATAGAAAGTTGGAACAGACCGATTACAACGGGAGGGGAAAGACAATCCTGTCATGTCTTCCTGGGACACCCCGACTTTTTCTTTCATCCACTTGTAGTCCAGTCAAGTTAAACATGAAAACTGGGTTGTGCTTGCAAAAGGTCCGGTCTTTCTGAATTTTTTATATGTTGTTAGGACCTAAACCGGTAATAAAACAAAAATTTTGCAACTTCGAAAGTGCTGTGCGAGTGGCGGTGGACCCAAAAAACCAAGAAATTTTCGGATTTTTTTCAGTTTTTGCTCAATATCTCAGTGAAGGAAGAGTCTGACCGGTATAGTTAGTATACATACTTTTAAAGTAGACTAAATTTGCTACAATTTGAGATCAAAGCGAGCTATATACAGCCATTGGTTTCCAAGATACAGTTCTTCGAAAATAGGCCATTTTTTCCAAAAAGTGAAATTTTTTCGAAATGGTCACTTATTTTGTAAAATATTTTCTAAAACACGTATCCCACGTCAAATATTATATGAAATAAAATTGTAGAAAATTTAATTAGCTTTCATTTAAAACTAGATTGATATCTGTAGACCTAACGGTTCTCTCAAGAACGCCAGATAACCAAAAACAGTCATAGGCGGGTTTTGGGGGGAAATGCAAATAAACTGTTCTCATGTCTTTTTATGGTTTCATTTATCGAACAGTTTTTTTTTGTTATTGTTAACACATTTTTGATGAAAAAAAGAAAAGATAATACGTCTCTCGGGAATTATGTCATCTTCAAACATTGATTTATATACCTACATACTAAAATGCTTGTACAAACATCATGGTACCTACTGTAAGGACAAGTTATATGTACACAAAAAATAAAACTAATATAAATCATTATTGTGTCTTGGTTGCCAATTCATGTCTTTCTTTTTATCTTAGATGGCCCGGGCTTACGCTCGCACGAAGAAGGTGTCTCGATATCTGTGATGGACGCTGGGAGAGGCGCCCAGTCTGTAGTCGGGTCATCTTCATCGTCCGAGCATTTCAGCTCCACATCCGGGACGTTATTGCACAATTTTCCACCGCATGACTGACAGAGGACTGAGCAGTGGAGCCCAGCCTTTCTGCACGAGCAGCTCCCAGAGCATCCTTTCTTGCATTTACATGAAATTTTTCGCAGAAGGGCAGGAGGTGCGGGATCCATCGTGGTGGGGACGGGGGTGAGTCCTTGAGAAGACAGCTTCCACACCCATTCAGTGGGATTCAAGTTGATTCCTCGCCACTTCTGTACTTGGAGGTAGCACCTTGCTGCATGGTGGCCTGCGGCATCTTTCGTCGGTGGCAAACGGGCGAGGTTTATGCTTGTTGAAGTGACAAACCTTATACCAAGTCTTATACCTCAGGAAATCCAAAGTATCCCTCGCGATGTCACCCCCATATAGAGCCACAAAGCACTTGATGCCTGCTTCACTTATGGCTTGTGGGGTGGAGTCTGACCGAAGGAAGACCTCCACTTGCTCAGCAAGTGATTCACTCTTGCTCAGAAGTGTGGTGATTTTGGTCTTTCCTTGGCCAAACGGTGCTGAGGTAGTATCGCACCCGGTAAACGCGTGGGTGAATGGTACCGTTCCTGGTAATCGCCGGGAGCCCTGGTGATTGTAGGAGGTCGTAGAGTAGTGACAGCAACCAGCTTCACCCTTGGTGCTCTTCTGAAGATAGACGTTTGTCTCTTCAGCACCTAAACCATTGAGAAGAACGAGCAGGTCGACGTCTTCTCCCACTATGACGACCCGATCGGCTACTGCTCTTTTTGAAAGCGCCATCATGACGATCTCTCGATCCGCATCTTCTTCGGCAACAGCCACTTCTACTCCATCCTTCTGAAAGGCGTCACAGAGAAGAGTTATAAGGCGTCTCTTATTGTTCTCATTGCCCAATACATGCTCTTGAGTAATTTGAATTACTGTGGATTCATCGAACGTCAATTCGTAGCTGAAATGAGCTGCGTAGCGCCGGAGTCTTTCCGCTGTTTTGGTGTTTTTTTTGGTAGCATCTTCGGGGTAGCCGTCAAAACGATGGAGACATTCTTCCCAAAGTGGTTTCGGACGTAGGTGGTTTAACGCGTCAAAAGTGCTCGAACCGTACTCTTCCGCTGCCACACGACCTTGTGCAAGAGGTAGCCACCATCCAAAATGACGTGAGTGCTGGCATCTATCGGCGTGTGGCTGGAAAGAGGAGTGAAGGCAGAGTACAAAGTAGATTTTGTGCCCTTGCGCATCCCTTGTTCATTGAACAAAGACATCGGGAACGGGGCCAACTTATACTTGAAGTCATCCTGTAAATCCTGTTCAGATTGCTTTGTAATACACACTCGCTGGAAAATTGTGAGCGGATCCACAGCCACTCTTCTGTTTATGTCCGGCAGTTTAACGGTTGAGGTGATCGATGCCAGCGTGGTAACTTTATTTTTCCGCTTTACTACTACCTTGTCGTACATTTGCCCCACAATCTTCATCACTCTTTCCGTTCCAACTCTCTGGGCTGTGTGGCAATTAATTTCAGGACCTGCCAGTAAACCACTACTGATAGAAATCAAACTGTCAGTTTTGGGAAATGGAGGGTGAAGAGCAAACCAGTTTTTTAGTTTTTCCACGTCACTATTATCTCGGATGATTCTAGAAGGTCTCACATCTACATGCTGCTCTCCAGTAGGACATGAGATGCTGCAAAAACTTTCCAGTTCTTCACAAATGTTCAACATAAACACCATTGCCTTTGTCCACCTTGCCTGAACACTGTCGGAGATTCCCCTTCCTTGGGTCAACCCACCGTAGGTTTTCATGGATCGCATCAGCTTCTGCTCTATTGTTAGATCTGACCACAACCCAGACCAAAACTTATTAGACCGGCGAATGGTGAAGGGTCCTTTTGTAAACATGTCATATTCACTTTTATCCATCCGATCTTGTAGAGTCATCATATCCTGAAGGTAGAGGTGCGCGCTCTTAGCATACAAAAAATGTCCAGCTGCGTGGAAAAAAGGGAGCATCTTGTGGACAGTGTAAAAATGAAGGTTCCAATCACCAGCACGCTCTGCCTGGATGAATAGTTTGAATTAATAGATGACTAATGGAATTACTTCACAGCACAATAAAACCATAAAAAGACGTGAAAACAGTTTATTTGCATTTCCCCCCAAAACCCACCTATGACTGTTTTTGGTTATCTGGCGTTCTTGAGAGAACCGTTAGGTCTACAAATATCAATCTAGTTTTAAATGAAAGCTAATTAAATTTACTACAATTTTATTTCATATAATATTTGACGTGGGATACGTGTTTTAGAAAATATTTTACAAAATAAGTGACCATTTCGAAAAAATTTCACTTTTTGGAAAAAATTGCCTATTTTCGAAGAACTGTATCTTGGAAACCAATGGCTGCATATAGCTCGCTTTGATCTCAAATTGTAGCAAATTTAGTCTACTTTAAAAGTATGTATACTAACTATACCGGCCAGACTCTTCCTTCACTGAGATATTGAGCAAAAACTGAAAAAAATCCGAAAATTTCTTGGTTTTTTGGGTCTACCGCCGCTCGCACAGCACTTTCGAAGTTGCAATTTTTTTTTTTTATTACTGGTTTAGGTCCTAACAACATATAAAAAATTCAGAATGACCGGACCTTTTGCAAGCACGGATGTACATCTTGACTGGGCTATTGTTACTCATTATATTCTCCTGAAATATCAAACCAAACCAAATAAAGATTATTTTTTAAATCTTGTGCATTATGCTTACATCGACCACCATTGACGAAGTTGACCACACACTCTTTTCGGATCACCTCATCCGTAATTAGGTAATACCCGATTTTACGTACACACTCCTCGGGAATTGCATTTCTACTGCATTCTACATGACAAAGACTGTCAAAACTTTAATTATTAATTATCGTATCGTGAAACAATACAATACACAACGAAGAGCTTGTTGTTTGCTAATTGTTATTTTTGACAGTTGTCACGACAATAGCGTATACAAATTGATATGCGTAGGGTAGACCCACTCGTATTGTCAGTTAGTTATTTTTTCAAGGCTTTCGATTGTGAATACAATTCTTGACTTCCCTTGCGGTCCCGTAATCTCAATAATTAACACCAGTGCTATAACCCTGGGAGATTTCTGCCTGCCTAGGTCCAAGGATATTTAGGAAACGCTTCCAATTATGTTGTTTCACTCCAAGCTAATAATAGGATACAGTATTCGTCTCCACACCTTCCAGTCACATAAATGTCTCCCAACACTCCTTGATCCTGTAAGTTTATTATCTTCTTCGTGTGCCCTATCAGGTCCGACGTTGGCGATCACTCTGTAAATGTATCTCTATCTTGCTCTGCCCGGAATAGCTCCTCCACACTTCCAAGACATTTGTCTCCTACCAGGCCCTCGGCGACCCTCTATCTTGCCTTTTAATATTAATCGGAGAAAGTGATATTTCTCCCCTCGAAGTTTGTGACCCAGATATGAAATTTTCCTTACTTTTACTACTGTAAACAGTTATCTATCTGCTCTAGCCCGCCTGAGAATTTCTGTGTTGGTGATCATGTCGGTTCATAGGACTTTGACTTAGTTTATTATTGGGAAGTCTTTTAGATGGTCAACTATTTTCCAGCCTTGCTAAAATGCTGGCATCCCACAGGGATCGGATCTGTTTCCGACTTTATTTTTGTTGCACATCAACGATCTTTTGACATGCGCACCAATTCATTGTTACGCGGAAGACAGTGCAGTTCATGATACCTTTTTATTTGACAAGCCCCTAAAGGCACACAAACTTCAACGGCTCAGAGGGCTTTGAAACAGTGAATGGGCGGTTACCTCGAGAGTGTTTCCGAAACTAATAATTGCCAAGAATCATTAGGTGTTTTATGTATTTTTGTTTGTAAATCATTGGCACTCCCGATGATGCGAGATAATTCGTAGTCCATTAGTGGTCAAATAATATCCTCATCATTTGATTCGGTTTTTATTGCTTACATAATCAATAAAATATGGGTGGAACCAAAAATTACATTCGCAGGTTGGTTTTGTCTTGTTGAGACAACTTTTTGTTGTTTATTAGCATAAAGTCTATTTTGAATGCAGTCCCAAGCAGCCTACCTACCTGTTTACGTGCTTAGTAATATAATATCTGAATATACATAGTATGTACACACCGAATATGGAAATGTAGGTAACTGACAATAATATTTATTGCAAATGTTAATAACAACTAGTGGTATGAAACGTCATCTTTATTGATTGTTTCATTTCTAATTTTGATACTACTGGTTTATTTCTAATTAGGTGACAACTTTGGTCCTGCCGCTGAGAACTCTGTAATGTTTTTTTTATTTGTATTATTATAATTTATCAGACGGTCACATCACAGTGGCGTGCCAGCATGCGAGCGCGGCAAGAATAGAGAACGAAGACTGTGGTCGTATCTTTGTCTTCGTCTTCGTCCACGGCACTCTCCTGTACAATCATTTCGTGTAGAAGTTGTGGAACTACTATATTAGTGTAGTTGTATCTAACAATAAATATTTATAACCATTGAAATTGAAAATCGCTTGTCATTAATTTGTCAGAGTTGTAACTGAATGGTAGATATATTATTTTTTTTACATCCTTAGGAAATGCTTTGGAGTGTATTTTTAGGGAAAGGAGAAAATAATAGGAATTATGCTAACATTGATTTATTGAGGTATGTTATTATAGCCTGTTTGTAACTATATTCCACTCAGGTGAACACATCTACCACTAACGAGAAAGTATTGCCAACTGCATGCAATCTAGTTGCAAGCGTGTATCTAAATGACTCAGTCCTGATGAATTGTTGCTGCAAATAAAAATAAGTTTAGATCCAGTAATCATTGTTGGTTTTTCGTCTAAATCTGAGGGGTTTCTATTCTAGATTCTAGACATCTAAACAAAGAGAACTTAATATTATCCATGTAATTATAAGCATGTGTCCTGTTGGCATTTGTCCATGTCTCTTTAGGGAAATCGCAGAAATTTACATATTCATATTATAATAATAATTTTGTGGTTGACGGCCACTCGCATTATTTATTGCCACCGAAATATACACCATACCAGCGATCGGAAATTGTCGGCCCGCGAGCCAAATGTGGTCCGCTGGGCCGGAAGAGAGATTCTCTAAACTAGTCTAAACGGACGATTATTCCTTCCCAACGTACTTGGCGCACCATCGTTCACAATCATATATTTTTTTCGGTTCCATGACAGTTCAACCTGCGACAATTTATCCGGCGACAGCTCATCCTGCGACAGTTCATCCGGCCGACAGTTCATCCTGCCGACAGTTCATCCTGCCGACAGTTCATCCCGCCGACAATTCATCCGGCGACAGTATGTCGTATTTTGTTATTCACGCATGCTTCTTCGGAGAGTCGAAATTATATTTAGTAAAAATATTTTTACAGCGGATTTCCACTCAAGATGCCTTCAGATATAAGTATATCGATTTTGGTTGTACGGCCGTATATCCTCTTTGCATTCTTATTAATAAAAATCTTCTAAATGATCAGGCAGGATGAATTGTCGCCGGATGAATTGTCGGCGGGATGAACTGTCGGCAGGATGATCTGTCGGCAGGATGAACTGTCGGCCGGATGAACTGTCGCAGGATGAACTGTCGCCGGATGAATTGTCGCAGGACGAATTGTCGGGTCACCATTTTTTTCGTATCTAGTTCTTGTGAAGAAAACATAAATGCAAGTTTTTAAGAATGAGCAACGCCCGAGTGGGATTCAATAATTATATCCCCTTTAGACGTAATCGGATAAGATTGGGTCTTTGAAGTTTTAAATTAAACGAGATTATTTTTACCCCAAGAGAAAACACTCTCGAGGTAACCGTCCATTCTTTACTTCAAAGCCCTCCGTGCCGTTGGAGTTACAACGCTACTAACTGGCTGGTCGTGATATTTCAAAATATGTAATGACCACTTGAAAAAATTGTGGAAAAAAAAGAGTGGAAACGAATAACTACCACGCTACCGACCTGTCAGTCGTAATATTTTAAAATACGTAATTTTCACAAAAAAAAATTTCGCTTGCGGCGCTTCTTCCAGGCTTTCTGTCTTATCTTTTTATACAAAGGGGAGGGTTGAAGAAAAATATACTTCAAATAAGGTGGGGAAGCTTCACGCTATACGATATTACTAGGCACGAAACGAAGCACGATGACGACAGGCGATCAGACGGGTAGTCACAAGCGCACTGATTGAGCAGGCTCGCACGTGCACGAGTGACGTCGACCGTCGCGTGGCCCTACAAAAAAAAACATATTCATGCGGCCCGCCACCAAAACTAATTGCCGACCGCTGATTTATCCACTCTTGTGTACAATTTTCCGTAGGACCATAATCGCTTGATTCTTGGAAAAATGAACACAGTTTTTTTTTACTGCAGAATTTATGCTGAGTTTGAATCATTAATTAGAATTTTTATATTGGCATTATCTTTTACTTGTTATAGATTGATAAATTAAAAAAAACCTCCAGAATTTATAGTGGTGTAACAAGACATACCCAGGACTAACTGCAAAACTTCACCATTATAGCAAAATGATATCTAGATTTTTTACTCCAAACTAGCTCTGGAATTGCTGATTCACCCTCTCGCTAATTTGTTCACTTTTGGGAACATGTCGGTCTCATAGAAATTGATGTGTCTCCTTTACTATCATGGCGAGAAATGTGATCTAAAAGATATTAGAAAGAGAATACACCAAGCTTCATGCTTAAATCTAAAAGTTAACTTAAGAATTAAAATGTTCGCGGGTCACCTGTTGTAAAATTTTATGCAAATTTCATAACGCCAAAGCTCCCAAGAGTTCACCTTCACGGCGTGCGCACTACAACTCGCCAATGTTTCATTTCAATCGGATGACAGGTTTAGGAACGCATAAGGGACAAACAAAGAAACATTCAAGTTTATATATTTATAGATAACCACCAAGGCTGCTTACAATAGTATACAATCATTTTTACATTTAAGTACATACTTATTTTATTTATTACCTTCTGTTTGTGGATTTTTTCTTCTCAAGTCGATCCATACCTTTATTAGGCGAACCGTTATGCCTATTCTAGAAATACATGCTAGCAACTAGCCAACATAGCAATCAAACGAAATACGCAGCAGTAATTTCTAGAACATATTATTACTGATGTGATTTTAACCTGTTTACCCACAAAGAAAATGTGATGCATATTTCAGGTAGCCTATATATGATATTAATTATTGTATTATGTCGTCACGGAGCTGTGTAACCGTGGAAACCGCTGTTTTGAACGCAAACGAAATGTTAGATATTTTGTTGTTGTGAAATTTGCTGATTTTTGGGAGAAGGGGTGCAATGAAACTGCGTTATTTTTATATTTGTGTAATGTACATAGGTTCATTTTCGTTAATAATTTTATTTTCAAAAGCTACAAGCCTACATCTGTCAAATCCTTGAAAGTTAACATTTTTGTAATATGCCATTCTTTACGTTTTTGTAAGTGCAGATCATATCGTCGGCAAAGAATAAAATTTCGACACTAGAAAATGCTGGTAACATCATTGATAAATAGGTCCTTGTTCTACTGGTATTACAATGGACGATGCTCCGAGAAACTATTACTCAGCACCGGTGCATAGTCGAGAAACACGCCACTGTTGATATTTGTCACATAAGAACGGATCGTTTCTATGTCTCGTTCTGGAGTTCAACAGCTCAGCTGTGGAAGGATTTGCCGGCCTCTGTGTTTCCTTCCTCATACAACGTGGGTCTCTTCAAGACCCATGTTCACTTCTTCCTCTCCTCAAAAAGACCCTCCACGCGGCATCTTCAAAGATGACATAGGCCCTGAGAGAAATTATTTTCCTCAGCGTCTCCTGTGTGGGGTATGTAAAAAATAATCATAATAAAGGTCCCACGTGCGAACCTTGTGGAACACCGCTGTTAGCAATAAATTCGTAGATGAAAAGTCATTGATCTTAAGTTCTTAACAAAAGGTAAAGAATAATTAATCAACCATGCCAATAAATTACCACTTATCCCTAATTTTCCAAGCTTATTTGTTTGAATAATTTATTAGAAAAAGACAGAGATGTAGATGTAGATATTGTCTGTACTACAAAAAGAAAACGAAGTAATTTTCTAAGTCGTCCCTTGTAATTAGTGTAAATGGTCGATAGGCACAATCCACTCCCTTTCTCTCCAATGATGTGATGATATTATATTATTTCTTTACGCCCGCAGATCTGTGTCGTTGGACGTTGAGATAATTGTTGCCGAACAAGGTAAACGTGTAACTTCTTAACTACGAGATTGCGAGTAATAATTAGTCTCTTCCGGACAATTTTGTTATTGTGTCGTGATTTATACCTCTGCACTTCTGCAGGTGGATGAAACCCGATTAACCGGGAATTGTTAGTAAAAGAATTATCTTTTTTTATTTATTTATATATATAGACTCATATCTCAGTATATGGTTACAGTGATAAGACAATTTATAGATATTAAGTAATATTTTATGGTGGGTACCTATGTCTATGATCATAGAGATATCCTATTAATATTATAAAGGTGAAAGTTTGTATGGATGTATGGGATGTATGGATGTATGTTTGGTACTCTTTCGCGCAAAAAAATACTGAATGGACTTTAAAAATTCTTTCACTAATAGAAAGCTACATTATTTGCGAGTAATCAGGCTGTATATATTGGTAAGCTCTGGCGTTATGAAATTATTTATTATACGTTTATTGTCCAGACGAAAAGCAAAGCTGTTTGGTAACTACAACTAATTATTTGACGTGCGTTGTCATTTTGATATTTCTTTTGGTTACTATGGAGATCCCTTTGACGGTTAAAATTTTTTTTTTTTAAAAGAAAGACAAATATTCCCGGGTTACGAATAACCCAACAATGTTTGAAAATCTCCTACTACCACCACAGAAAGCCGAAAATGTTGCTTGTGTTGTAATGGAGGACTTAGCCAGCCGAGGAATCGAACACGCGACGCTCTGGTGGGACCCAAGCGCTATGCCCACTGAACCACTGACCAGTTAATTATACTATATACTTTAAATTTTTCTTCATTGCTTTAATTGGTTACATTATTTGTGGATTTTTCGACTACCATGCCCGTGTTAAGGTGGTCGATACTCGATACTAATATTATTAATGCGAAACTGAGTGTGGTTGTTTGTTACGCTTTAATAGGTGGCACGCGAGCTGATGATGAAAATTAATGTAATGGGTATGGTGGGGGAGGGTGGGTGATAGGAGGCGGAGAGGGGGGAGGGGAGGCAGGGGATAGGGAAGGTGGAGGAGGCGGTGTGGGAACCCTCCTAATACTATGCGGGCGAAGTCGGGGGCAAAAGCCAGAATAATGTAATATATCAATGATTATGATATGTTTCTTTGTAGCGATTTGTGATACGTATATTTAGTAATTACCGTTTGATATTCGTAGTGTGTAGGTGTGTGCACGTGAGTATGTTTGTAGGTGAGAGAGGTGGTGATCTTTCTACGTCTGGGATACGGTTTTGTTCAGAAGGGGTCCAAATAATAAAGCTGTTTTCCAGGACACTGCGAACAAGGGCTTTACGCCTAGAAGATACCTATGGGGAATTCCTATTTTTTTCCGATTTGCACACATTTTTGGCAGTTTTATAGGTTGAAAGCAGCAAGAGTTAAAACGAAAACATTTCTCATACGGATGTATTGCTTGCGTACAGCATGTATCAACATTTGACGCCGGAAAGAAATGCCAATTTTTTTAATGTTCTTTTCAGTGTAGTAAAAAGATTATCATTAGTCTAAGAAACCTTTGGTTTTGAAACATGTTAAATTTTTGTTAAAAATAATTGTGTAAACAAAGAAGGTTATTTTTTTCGATAAAAAGAACGCTTAATTTAATTTATTTTTTAATGTTTGTTTCATGCACATATTTATATTTTAAAAAGTCTCTTAAGTGAATTGGTTTTTATAAGTTTTTATTTTATTCAGTTGTTATAACTGTCCCAGCTGCTCCCGTCTGAAGCCAATGGGACCAAGGCATCTCCAGTTGGGGTATGTTGTGAGGCTGAAGGTAGTGGGGAGGGGAAGGGAATAGGGATGAGGAAGGTGGGGAAGTAACGGCTATTCAGATCTGGTCACCAAAAACGGCTAAAGCCATTTCAAGCAAAGTTTCAATTCTGAATGGTGATCTTACAACAGGGCGATACTGATAGTATCCTCCACACTGGAAAGTGCCGCAAAAATACTATATATTATTTTTAAATGAATGAATTGTGAAATAACACAAATTAATCAAATAAAATTAGTTTGCGCGTCGGTATTCGATCCCGCGACCTTCGGATTGTGAGTCAAAAGCTTTACCCCTCAACCACGGCGGCCATATGTGGATGGTATTTTTAGGGAAAGGAAGGAGAAGAAGTGCTGAGAAGAAAAAAGGTATAAAGGGTGGGTATATAGCGAGGACACGGATTGATTGCTGTACCAGGCCTTATGGCCGTTTTACACCATCTCTTTTTTCAGCCAGATTCCAATTAGAGACCAAAGTCAACATTTTTGGCTTTACGCGATCGCTATTGTCATCTCTATTTTCATATCTAAGATTTCAGTTGCCATCAATTAAACAGCATGGTTAATGTGTTGTTTGCAGTAATGACAATTGAAATCGTAGATATGAAAATAGAGATGAAAATAGCGATTGCGTAAAGCGAAAAATGTTGACTTTGGTCTCTAACTGGAATCAGGCTGAAAAGGGAGATGGCGTAAAACCGCCATTAGTCACCGGATAGCAGAGTACAGTTGGGACTCTTGTTCGGTATTCATATTTAAATAAAAATGTCACTTTGACCTCCACCAACTTTGATCCACTATACGAAGAAGAAAATGCATTATAGTTTCGTATTTTATTGTAATACTTTATTTATGAACATCCAGTCCAAATCCACGATTCAAGTCTCAATCTTTCTCTAGTGGTGATTAGTTCTTTACCGGATTTGGGCGACCAACTCCGGCGAATTCACGGCTCGCTGCCTTCAGGAGAAAGTTGGTAGAGGTGAACATAATAATGCGCAACGAGTGTTCAATTGTATAATTATTATGTAAGATGGTGATGTTAACAACTAACACGAAGCTTGCACTGAAAAATCTTTTCAAAAATTCTGCTCGTAAAGTAGTTATTGATGGAAATATCGACTGATTGCTTTTTGTTAAAAATAAATAGGTGCAAGACGGCGTATTTTTAGCGATTTTCATGATTTTTTTTTAACACATAAGGAATGTGTATTTTTTATTAATACTTTTGGGTCATTTTACACATATATTCAAGGGTATATTCTAAAATTTTCAAATATTTTCATCAAAAAATAACGGAGATAACAGCTGCTGTCTGCCGTGCATTGTAAGTAGCCATCCCGCTGCGCTGGGCAATTTGTGAAACTCCTGAAGGTCACAATTTTCACTTGAAATCAATTTTTCGAGAAAATTTACCCTTTGAAGTAAAACTTCTTTACGCACGCCTGACTTGAGGAGTAAGCTGGTGAATGCGTGACGAGAGCGTTATGAAAAGCGAGGCGAACAGTAGTTGAGAGGGAGATATAATTTAGTGAAGATAGAAAGAGAGAGATTTACGTTTCGTATATTACTGTAGGGGCAAGAGAGAGAGGTGCGAGCACATATTTTCTTTCACGCTTTCTCTCATACCTGTGCAGGCCTGTTTGTCTGTATCACACTGTAGGAGCAAGAGAGAGCAGTGCGCACATTTTTTTCTCTCTTCCTATCAAATAGATGGAGCTAAAGAAGTTTTACTTCAGTCGTGTGGTCTAAAGCACACTCGTTTTTTGTTTCATCTATTTGAACTTCACTCCTCACAAAAAATTGAAATTTAATATATTTTTTGAGAATAAGAAAATTTTGTACAATTTTTTACCATTATTTTGTACGTTTTTTTGCACTAAAAATAGTTAATATAAAGATACTGTTTAGGATTGAGGTTCAAATGGAGCGTAGGTATTTATATAAATAAACTATGTAGTTTGATAACGATTGATCAAAAACTATAGGAGCTAGAGGTTACCCAAATTCGAAAAAAGTAGTTAAGAGAAAAACGCGTTTGAAAATAAGAGTGACAGTAAAATAGTAGTAGTTCGACCGAGGGTCACTCACTCAAACGCTTATAACTTTTAAACGGCGTGGAATTTTGGTTTGAAATTTTCAGAATTTATATTGTAATAGTTCTACTAACGTTTTATGAAAAAAAATTGAATTTTTTGAAGCCTTTACACCTATTTTCCCCCTTAAGTTTGAAACATTTATGGTTGAACCGTTTTATTTGACTTCATTTTGGGAGGACGGTATGGGTACCGATGTATCGAATCTTTTACAGTAGCACTATTGTGTGGAGAGTTACTGTAAAAAAAATATGTGCTCCCAAATTCAATTGTTGGACTTATTTGAGATTTGTGCAGGGTTAGCAGCTGGTAACAATCACTAAAGGCTCGATGACACAGCGAATTTACAAGCTACTATCTGCTACGTTTAAAAGCGGGTAAATCGGCGAGTGAGATTGTCATGATGACACACAAAACTGTCTACTCGCTCAGTAGCGTAGGAAACTGAGATCGCTGAGTAGCGCCAGTAACAAGAATAACGACGCCTGCGTGAACTAATTCTGTGATGTTTTACGGTCGAAATCAGCTGTTTATTGGCAGCCATCTTGAAAAACATAAATAAACCAATCACGAGCAAAGTGTGTAGCGAGTAAAGTTGACAACCTTTCAACTTTTTTCGTAGTTTGTCAACAATCTGCTAGCTAGCAAGTAACACGACGACACTGGGCGAGTTTACTAACAGATAGTGAATTTCCCAGATAGTAGCTTGTAAACTCGCTCTGTGTCATCGACGCTTAACGAAGAATCTGCTGGTCCGGGGCGCGTATTTACAAAACCTATACCGATTCAGTCGCGGTAACGACAATTTACATTTTAAATATACCTCTATATTGGTTATTTTTTATCACATTGCAAAAACAAAAATTGTTCTAAAATCTAGATAAAATAATCTTTCTGATGTGTATATTAGAAATTAATAATTTATTTCTAAATATTTAAATTTTGAAATTTAAAGCGACTGAAACGCGGTAGGGATTGTAAATACGCGTCCGGGGCTAGCAGATTCTTCATTAGTGATTGTGCAATTATTACATAAAAAATACTTAAACCATTAGATACGCTTCATGGGGCGTCCAGTCTTATGCAAAATTCCGAAGAAATTTCTTATTCGTGTCGTATTTTCTCCTTGTTTTCGGTGTGAGGTTTTTAATCCCCGCCCTACAACATTATTAATGGCATGCATTTATGCATTTTACAAATGCACCGTATGCAGTAGGTGGTGTCCTTGACATTATCCACAAAGGTCAAGTCAAGAGTGTAGTGTATTGAATCGATCTTTCTCCCGGTTTATGAAAGCAACGTATTCTTTGCTGTTTATTAGTTTTTTTACTAACAGCCGCTTTCACCAATAACTGAGCGATCACTAAGTTAAAATATTGTCCGGACGCATTATCTAGGTATTAGAATTTGTAATTAAAACACTTTTGTACTTTCTTCCACTAATTTATATTTCACCAGGACCGGTTTCATCCTATTACGGATATTTTCAGACTGGTAGTTGAAATTCTTAAGCTACGGTATTTATACACTCTTAGGCAGGGGTACACAACATTGTCTCTATATAATGAATATTTCTATTTTGTTAATTTTAAGGTATTATAAGTTATTTTGTTAATTTTAGCTACATATCTACAGGTAATTATAAAGTTTATTATTAAAATTATGAATGATGTTACATATTAAATAGATACATATTTTTACTTCAAATGAATATACATGAATTTATATAATTTAAAAGGTTTGTGATTACTGATATTTTATTTTGGTAATGTTTGGTTATTCCCTCCTTGTTGCTTAGGGCTTAATTGACAAATATTGATGCACTATGGTATTTATTATTATTAGGGTTCTCCGTGTATTTGGGTTATTACATTTTTAAATTACATACTTAAATTACCCCACTGCTCTCCGAAGTAAAATTATTCTAAGTGAATTATAATGGGTATATTAATGGTGATTGAGCATTATGTTCCAACTGTTTATTCATGATGTATTTTCGATCTATTTTCTTCGTTAGGCGATTAATTTCTAGTGACTCTAACCTGTCTAATTTTTGTCCTTTGTTGCAAACATGAAGGATTTTGACATCTCTATCTTTATCAAAAGTATGTTGGTTTTCTAGTAAATGCAAGGCGACATTCGATAGATCCCCTTTTTGATTAACCCAACTAGCGAAATGTTCTTTTATACGGGTTGATACTGCTCTTCCCGTTTGTCCTACGTAATATGCAGGGCAGTTCGAGCAGTTCACCTGGTAGACTCCAGAGTTTTCCAGGTTATCCATTATCTAGGTGTCACCAAAGCAAGTGGGCTCGATTTCTTCCAGCGGTACTGATTGGGTGTAAATCTTCCAGCGGTACTGATTATATAACTAAATGACACATTAATGTGATATCCATCACTATTATGTTTATTAGAAACAATTTATTAATAGTTGATCTTTTTTTTCAGATGTACTTATCGAATATACAATGAAAAATAACGAGGCCTTAGAATATATTCAACCTTATTAATAAAAAATCGCATTGTGTAAAGGCGTTATAATTTTAGATTCGATTTGGTGCTAATTAAAAAAATCTGTAATGCTGCGGTGGTAATTAAATAAAATCCAAAATTACTTACGGTAAACATAATTCGTCTTTATTCGTAGCAGGTACAAACAATTTGCGAGTATGACAGTTCAATAATTATTGTAAAAACAGTTCATAACTATAACAATAACTTTAGGGTTAACAATAAATAACCCAAATGAACTGCTTCCCTCATTTGCTCGTTACACCTTTTAACAAAAGGCTTACGGAAGATGCGCGGATAGACCCGGAAGGCAACTCAACTTTCTCGAGATACCACATGACCATATATCTGTCAGACGATCTGTGGCATCTAAAATCTAACCAATACCCTCGCCCCTTCTTAAAAAGGGACGAAGCGATGCGGGAATGAGAGATATTCCGGATTGAAAACTTATCAATATACTCGTACCCTCGAAAATAATTAGATTTGCTAGAGTTACTCTTTTTTTTTAAATCCGGCAACATCGCATTTTGCTTCCCACGCATGCGCAATACCGCGCGCCGATTGCCCTGCGTAATATTTGGTGACAGATATTTATGTCATGAAATCTCTACACAAATCTTGTTTTTGTTCATAAGTGGATTTGTTTGGAATTTAAGTGCCATTTTCAAAATTGGAATCAATTATCTATAATAATATTGTGATAGTAATACTAATAATATTTTAACAGAAAATTATTTTAATTGTCAATTTAAGAGCGTTTAACCAGCCAGCGGACGGAAATCCACATTTCGTCGAAAGTTGTTCTTACGATCGTGCAGGGCGGTTACAATGAGAAAGATTAATTATTCTCCGTACCAGCTTTTTTAAATTATAACTCAATATCGATTTTGTTTCAATCCAAATTAGCTTTAATTTATACCTTCATCCAAAAATGCTGAAAGGCGTGATGATAAAACTATTAAAATAATGTACTTTTTGAAATTATTTTTTGATTATAAGTATTTATCATTTTTCAATAATGTCTAAATTTAATAAAAATGTTTAAAAAATCTGAAATATATTAGTTTGTAAGTGCGCAAATAAATACACAAATGGACCAATTTTCGTCAAGAAACACATGTACGTACATATTTTTTAATGATTTTATTGAAACTAAAATTTAAATTCTAAAACATGCGTTTGCTAGATAATATATTGATTTATGCATGATTATATTATTTGAAATAGGTGTGGTATAATACAAAATCTTTTTTGAAAATTTAACAAATCTGCCAACGACCTATGGAATAACCTTATTATACTAAAAATTAAAAAATTCTCGAAATTTTATTATATGCGAATGCTAGATAAAAGAACAATCTTTCGAAATCCATTTATAATTTTTTGTGGAAAAGAGTCAATACGTCTAAAATCTGATTTAAAAATGACATATTTCTGGTTTTCTCTGGTAATGCCCTCTTAACGATTGCAACTGATGTGTCAAGAATTAGACTATATTTTTCACGTGTCTACGCTCTTGTATACATTGTTTCTAAGCGTGTTTTATCGAAACCAAATAAATTGTGTAAACTTTATTACATTACTAATAATTATATTTATTATCACAACATGTACTGATATTTAGCGTCAAAGGTCGAAGAAGTGCAAGCTTCAAGTGTACTCGGTGTGTTATTTCGTTCAAGATTAAACAACTCAACAGTCGTAATTCTATATCATTATAATGGTTCGTTGTCGGTTGGTTAGTCTTTACCACGCGATGGTTTGAACTTGGGGCTTCGTGTAATATTTCTGTATGTAGAAACTGGTGAAAACCTTGCACGAATTCTGGTATACGTTAGTTATTATTAACCCTTCGAATACTTTTGTTAGTCAAGGTTGGTGCGCAAAATTCCCGATTCGGTAATTGTTCGGAACAAACGTCAATGGTTAATAAGCACTTTTTTTGATAAAACTTTTAGATTCTTCTTAATTACCATAAAAGACAACTATTTGCATTGGGGGAGGTTGAAAATGTTACATTTTTAATTTTATTTACGTAAATTGAAAATTTGCTTTCACACTGTCAAATCACTCTGTTTGCAGTTCGGAACAAACGTCAACGGTTAATACGCACGTTTTTTTGATAACACTTTTAAAATTAAGATAATATACACAAGCCCGCTACACAAACCCTGCTTTGCCAGACAAACCATTCAAAAACGTAGGCTGTTTTTTAAAGTAAAGATAACATACTCAATCGCGTTACATAACCGTTGACGTTTGTTCCGAATATTTACCCCCGATTCTTCCCATATATTGTAATGTACCTTTATATTGGTTATTTTTTATCCCTTTGAAAAAACAAAAAATGTTCTAAAATCTAGACAAAATAATCTTTCCGGTGTGTGTTTTAGAAATTAATAATTTGGTTTCTAAATATTTAAATTTTGACATTGAAAATGTAAATTGGCTTAAAAATTCATACCCGAGGATTCACCGAAAAAGTACCTACGTAAAATAAAAGGAACTTAAAATTTTAAATACCGATTCCTTTTCTTAGTAATCTTATCTTAATATATAAAACGAAGTCGGGTTAGTTACACCATTTATAACTCGAGAACGGCTGTAACGATTTTTATGATCTTTGATTTGTTGGATTTGTCTCCGCCCCGAATAGCAGAATAACTATTAAAACATCGCAAAAATTCACGAAAAAGAAAGCTATGAAGAAAATTCTTTTCTTCATACATTTTGTATGGAACGAATTTTCATCTTTTGAAAGAGCTGCAGCAATAATGTGATAAATATAATATTAAATAGTGAGTGAATTCCAAAAATTTCAATTCGCTGATTGTTTTGCTTTTGTTTTTAAACGTATAATGCTGCTCCTCTTTCTTACACACTAAATGTCAACAGTCAAAAATGGGACAAACGGTGAACGTACGTCTGCACCGCTCCAAAGGAAAAATACAATGATTATAATAGATATCCCTCACATGTATAAAGGAAATGAATCGCAATTCCCGTAAATAAGTGGAAAAGTAAGAAAATCACAAAAATTATAAATCCGTACACAACGCTATCTCTGATACTGACAAAAAAACACGGACAGTTGCGCATCGATTCGATGTGTAATTATTATAAGTTAACACAACAGTTAGTTATTGTTTCTAAGGCGGTACTAAGTTCGCCGGGTCAGCTAGTTTGTAATAAAACTGTCACTTCACTTTTTATCCAATTCGTTCAATTTTATTTTAAAATTTATTAAATGTTAAACTTCGTTGTTTTGGTTGGGGGTACAAAAAGATTTATCTTATTGTAAGATGATGATCGTGTTTGTAAAATATCAGAACAACATAGTTCATATTCATATATTCCTAAGACAATGAGAAGCAATATTGGTTTCGCTTTCTAACATAAAAGAAATCACAAATGTTTGCATGACAGTAAGAGAGATATGTATATGTATAACTTTTAATAATGCACGATCCCTCTGGGACAATTTGGGTCTCTTGTTATTATAACGGCATATAATGTTTTGGGACAATTTGGGTCTCCTGTGATTAAACGGGTTAAGAAAAAAAACGTTTAAAAAATAATGGTTGTTTATTATTCCAAGCTGCGATTTACAAAGCGGCTTTACTTGTGGTTAATTTTGGTGTTGTTAGGAACACGCAAGTCAAATTTTGCTAAAGCATTTATTGGATTATCGACACTTCTGCCATAGGTCACCCCAAGTGCTTCACTTTGTTTGGTAACTTGGTAGGAGCTTGGGTTAATGCGATGAGATTTGTGTAGATCTTGACGGCGGGTGGCGTGCCATATCGGGAGAAACTGGTTGTCGTTTGGTCTTTCCAGCAGGATTCTCTCGACCCATCGCCTTGCACCGCAGTGGGCTGGATGGATTCGTTCTTATTCTCCTTCCTTTCTTTTAACCCGGTGTCGATGACGCTGGGTCATAATGACCCGAGGCGATTTAAAACGGACATATTTTTTTTACCCGTCAACCGTTCGACTTGAGCGCTTGAGTAGCTGGAGATACAACCTCCTTCTACCCGCACCGCCGGCGTGCTCATTGCGACGCCGCTTGCGGAAGGAGATATATGAGGAAAACGGGTTAATATGACCATTAGTTGTAATGAAATTCTACAGTTATGTTTTTATAGTTGATGTGTATCTTACTAAGATAGTAAAAAGTTGATTTATAAAATATACTGGTATTATTAATATTTTTTTATGCGTAAAGAACCCATAAATAATAAATAATTTTCAAAATCAAGATAACCCTTTCAGTTTTGGTACAACCCATCGATAAAATTCGGGTCACGGTTACCCGGCGTCATTAACCGCGTAATTGTTTTCAAGTCATTGACGCCGGGTTAAAAGATGATGAGTGTGGAGCTATTGTTAGAAGATTGAAATAAAATTAAATCCTGGTTTAATCAATGCGAGTTAATATGTATTTTTCCATAAATTTTAATGCAGATCGTTTTTGGAGAAGCTGTGAGGAGGGTGTTAAACCGAAAATTGATCGTATGAAGCAGCGAAAACTGCCACTTATGACTATATAATTTTTCAAATATGAAAGTCATTGTTAAAAATACGTTACGAGCAAGAAATAATCGCATTAACATAAACTTCAAAGTGAAAAAAAATCTGTGCGAATTTCGCCAAAACTCATTGTTTGCCAGTTTTTGATGCTCCGTATGAAAAAAAATCTGCTTTATGTATTAATTGCTCTTTTTGTATTTACTTACGACATGTCGCGGTGTGGGCTGTTTAAAAAGTTGCCCAGGAGTTGGGGGTTTGTAGCCAAGCCACTGATCATATCCCAAACATAGAACCACTGGCTCCAAGCAGTTGCAACTATTGTGTATTACAAATAAAAGATATGTGTAAAAGTAATATATAATATATTTATTACTACGTATAAAATGATTATTATCGGAAAGCAAATTCATTTTCCTCATATACAGATAACTCAAGCCCTTGCTATTTGAATAATACGGAATAGAATAATAATTTCCGCTTTACGGTGCTGTAGGCTATAGTAATAGCGAAAATGGTGTTAAACGTCACGCATGGCCGGTTTTGCCTTCTCGTCATCGTCGGATTGTTACGTCACACTAAGGAAGGATTGCCACGCGCCGGTGTTGCCACAAGAAATAATCTTTATTTTAACGGCGATCCAAAACGGCTCATCCAATGTTTTGAATTAATTGTTAACTAACTAACTAATCATCACGGCGTTTCCCCACTGGGGTAGGCAGAGAGGACGGACCGCCAAACACACACTCCTTGCCTCGTTCACATTCATATATCGTCTTATACATGCTCTTCTATTATTCTGACTCTTGACATGGCCCGACTCAAGAATCTGATTCACTTGGTCGTGCCATGTCTTACTCGGGCGTCCCCGACTTCTTCTACCATTCACATTTCACATACTATATATTATTTTAAATGAATAAATTGTGAAATAACACAAATTGATCAAATAAAATTTATTTGCCAGTGACCAGTTGACTTCTTAAAAATATCGCAGAATATCTCTTAGTGAATAATTACGTTCCATTTAACAATAACAAGCTTAAATTCTTACACGCCTTTTTTGCCGTCACGGTACCGTAACCGTGAATCGTCACGGTAATAATAAAAGCCTTCATTCCCTTCTAGAGCGATTTAGATTTCTGGTTTTATCCATAAAATGTTTTCATATTATTTCTAGTTCCCTGCTTCTAAGAGCCCGTAACCCGAATTTCTACCGATTTCTTACATATCTCCCTTAAACACGTTACGTTTTAAAGCTCTTAAAAAAATATATGTTATTCTTGAAGGTAATATCTAGACATTGCCCGCGCCGAAACGCAAATTATATAAAATTCCCTCGATAGAAAAAAATCGCAAAGTATGCTCCAAAAATTATTATAAACACGTTTGTTTCAGTTATTTTACAAGTTATATGTATGAAAAAATTCACAGTGTTTCTAATGCTGTTTAAGGCAATGCCCGCGAGATTTTTGCTCTATTTTAAACGAGTCGTGTTTTATTAAACATTTTCGCAATTTTCGCATCGATTTTGTAGCTATTTTGTTAGCGCTCTCCTCTAACATTCGTAATTTCGTATCACTCCATCTTCTTCTTTTCGAGCCCGGTTGCAGAGCCTTAAGGTTGAAAGAACGCAGAAAAGCGTGCAAATGTGTTATTTTGTTTTGAAGGGATGTCGTGCCGCTTTATGTTATTTACTATGTGCTAAGCTTTATCTGATTTTATAGTTTTTTGGCATTGCGTGCAATCTTAAAGTATTTAACCTCTGCTGTATAAATACTTATTTTAAGTAAACGTGTTTTAAATTTTACACAACTGATAAACAAGTATTAATTTGTGGTTAACTGCCGTTTTTATCACGCTTCGCGTCTAGCACGTTGAACCGTAATATGTAATAGGGTGGTAGATATCTCACGTTATTATTACGCTAACGTATGTATGGTTGAAATTTAAAAATCCAACTACGAGTACAACTCTGACGCCGCGCCTTACGAAAAACAGTTTTCGTAAGTTGAGTTTGTTACAAATTTACTTTCTTAATAGACCCAAATTAAAGCAATGCCAAAAGATGGCCCAACCTTAGCCTCCGAAAAACTGGGCGTAATGTACAGGGCCCGCAGATACTCTAATAGTACACAACTGCTAACCATGTACAAATCACAAGTGCGCCCCACGGTTGACTTTGGGAGCCACCTCTGGTCTGGAGCTCCTAAATATCTGAAAAATACCCTCGACTCTGTGCAAAAACGGGCCGTCCGCTTAATAGATTCTCCCATCTAACAGACGGATTGCAATCTTTAGAGCACAGGCGTCGGGTGGGAATGCTATCCTTGTTCTACCAGTATTACAATGGAAGATGCTCTGAGGAACTATCGTCATTGATCCCTTCGGCACCGGTGCATAGTCGGGAAACACGCGAAACGTGTGCCCGACATTTGTACACGGTTGACATTTGTCGCATGAGAACGGGTCGTTTCTTTGACTCGTTCTTGCATTTAACAGCTCTGCTGTGGAATGATTTGCCGGCCTCTGTGTTTCCTCCTTCCTGCAACATGGGTCGCTTCAAGACAATGTTCATTCCTTCTTCTCCTCAAAAAAACCCTCCACACAGCATCCCAGATGACATAGGCCCTGAGGGAAATTATTTTCCTCAGGGCCTCCTGTGAGGAGTTAATGTTAAAAAAAACCTACGCTAACAGCTAGCGTGAGGAACGTCGGCTGACAGGCGTAAGTACTATTGGATTCGTACTTTCGTGAATCTCTCCGGGTATGGAGAGATGGACGGTAATGATGGTATGATCATTTTTGTAACTGGCAGTGGTGAATAATAATACCACGTTGTGATTTCTACCACGCGTCTGTCTATTATATACGACGTCATTGTATGTCGCGGTTACTTTGTCCCGGTGATTAGCTGTCACTGGATCCGAGGAACCGGCTACTTTTGGAACCAGTTAGTATCGGATTTATAAAATGGTCACCAAAACTTAAACTGGGCGAAGCCGAACCAAAAAGTCTACTCTCAGTTTCGTCCACCTTTCAAGTGGAAGGCCATATTTTTACTAATCAAATCGGTGCTTGAAATCTTTTTAGCCGTATTTTGTGACCATATCTGAATAGCCAGATACTTTTCTACCTTCTCTTTCCCATCTCCTCGCCCTCCCAATTAACTTTGGCATCACCACATGTCCCAATTGGAGATGCTTAGTTTCACAGGTTTACACGGAGCTTTTGGGACACTTGTGCGGTATTCGCATAAAAAATAATTTGAAAAAATCCTTAAAAAACTAATTTAGTGATTGGTTTACGACAGGGTGGCCACAGACCTGGAAATTCTGGAAAACATCTAGTTGATGTATGTGTGTGTGTTTTTATTTTGTGTGTGTAGGTATTTTATTTAAATCAAGGTTTTTAGTATTTATAAAATTACATTGCAATACTATTGATACCATAGCTTCGTGTAAATACATAATAAACCTCTTTCTAAACTTTAGTCGAATGCTATGGTTCAGTTTTCTCTATTACCGTATTTTTCTTTGTTTTATCTAATGTCCTAACTGCTCACCCAAAGGGTATATTGTTTTTTTTTTTTTAATTATTAATATTCTAAATCTAAACTGTTCCCTAGTATTGTTGCTTGTTTCATGTGATATTTTTTTTGTATCTCTTCTAATGTTAATGTTTTTTTTGTCTGGTCTTTTCATTTCTTCACAAATTGTCTTCAGGCGAAATATTATAAATTTGTAACAAGTGTATTTTGTTTTTAATAGATTATTGTAATGCAAAGAAATAATAAATGCTATAGATGACGGAATTGCTTTTATTATTTATTTAACAAACGATATCCCCTTATAACGAATTAAACATATCAGGGAAAAATGTAGAAACTGCCCTGGAAAACCTGGAATTATCTGGGAATTTTGAAATCCGTTTTTTGTGGCCACCCTGATAGTATAAAGCAAAGCTGCTCCCGTTGTCTGTAAACACCACGCTGTTTTCACCAAGAGATAGAGTGATACATGAGGAAGGTTTAGGTACAGTGGCGGTCCTTCCCTCAGGTCAATTGGTCAAAAACCTCCCAAAGATGACAGTAAAACATAATATTATTATGAAATATTAAGCAAATCAAAACAACTGGTATTATTCTAATGTATTTGAAATGCACCGCGAGAGATAGCCGGCAGCGGCAAGCAGTGACATCTCACATCTTAAATGGAAGCTTTCTTTCCCACGCACTATGATTGGCTGGGTCAAATTATGAAATGCCCCTATATCATATCTTCTGTCTCTTTACGCACTACACAATAAACGAGATGGCGCTATGTCCCTTTTAGTAAAAGTTTTCGGATTCTGAAGACGGTTTGGGTCAGAACCGTGAGGGAGAGAGAGCATGCTGAATATCATGCATCCGAAAGAGATGGTTAGAGAAACTTTGGTTGATTTCGCATATTTTACGCTTGTCGCATGAAATAATTTACTATATTCGTAATTTGACGTATGTGGGTGAATTTGACTCTCAAACTCGTGAGGTTCCTACAAATGAATATTATTATATTTAATTTGATATTGTATCAGAGGTAATATCATTTTTTTTAAATGACCTTCCACTTCTGGACCCCTAGAGCCGCCTCTGTTTAGGTATATAATTTGTCAAGGTTTTGTGTAAATTGGTTGAAATATATGATATATAAAGGGAGCGGGCTTGCAAATGGGCAGCGGCCTGCAAGCGGGCGGTGCGGATTTGATATGTATGCAAATTAACAGATGGCGTTGTTTATAAAGGTTGGGTAATGACGTTGTCAGTAGATGACGTTGTGTTTCATTAGCTACAGCAACGTGTGGCCGGGTCTGCTAGTGTAGATATAAAGAGAGAGTTTCAGAACAAAAATCTGACCATCTGCACCAGATGTTATTTAGTGTGGACCTCTTCTGCACCTTTGGCTACCTGACCAAAACTAACCTCAGCCAAGAATATTATTATTTACTCAATAATATAATACTCACATTATACGAAATGATAAGAGAGATTTCATATTATGGCGTGTCTCCTCGTCGATGATGAAAGAGACATCTCTGATTATTAGTACCTAAGGAAATTTGTTAGGAATGAAAAAAACAACAAGCCCTAGTTTGTACGAATTTCAGGTCTCCAAACTGATGATCGGGGTCGATTATTTTTCTAAATGCGCAAGTTAAATTTGTACAAATCTGATAGGTATATAGGTGCATTTAATAGTAATTTAATACAAATTTCTGTGTTCGTTTTTTTCGAGGTATTGAGGAAAATGATTCCCCTCAGGGCCTATGTCATCTTTGGAGATGCTGTGTGGAGGGTCTTTTTAGGAAAGGAAGGAGAGGAAGTTCTGGGAAGATAACGGGTAGTAGTGGTGGGTAGGAATCTGGGGGTGAGTGTGTCCAGGAGTTACGGACGTATGAATCCATCCATGCGGTGCAAGACGATATTCCGAGAGAGTACGGCTTCCTCATCCATACTTTTCCGATCCGGTCTGCCATTTAGCTGGTGGGCAGATGCATCCGCCGCCAAGACCCGGACAAAACTCACCCCCTGAACACGAGCACCCCTGTTAAGTCACCAATCGCAGCGAACCACTTATGGTGACCCTCGGCAGAGGTGTTGGTTATCCAACAAATGGTTCCCGCGGCGGCGGTACCCATACCCGTCTCTCAAATTGAGAATTGGTAGAGATTTTTTATTTCACTTAATTCATGGGGTGAGGTTTGTCTAGGTCTTGACTGCGATTGCGTTTGCCCACCTACAGCATGGAAGGGAGACCTATCCTAGACCTTTCCAGCTGGACTCTCTCGACCCATCATCGCCTTGCATCGCAGTGGGAGGGTTGGATTCATACGTTAGTCACTCCTGGACACATTGATCCTCAGATTCTTACTCACCCCTCATACCTTTTTCCTTTCTAAAACTTCCTCTCCTTCATTTCTCTCCACACAAAGACCCTCCACACAGCATCCCCAAATGTGACATAGGCCTTGAGGGACTTTTTTCCTCAGGGCCTCCTGTGTCGAGATATTGTAAAAAAAAAATTTCAGTATGTAATTCATTTTCAGAACAATGTGCATTGGAGCCCCGGTATAAGTAACAATTATGGTTACTGCTTCAGGGCACTCTCAAGGACTCTATTTTTTTATAGAACGGCTCTACATTTGACGGCCAGCATAGTCGCGGGATCGAATCCCGGCGTGGCAAATAAATTTTATTTGATTAATGTGTGTTATTTCACAATTTATTCATTTAAAATAATATATAGTATATATGCGGCACGTTCCAGAGTGGAAGATACTCTCAGTATCGCCCTGGTGTAAGACCACCATTCAGTATTTGAAATGGCTTTAGCCGTGTTTGGTGACCAGATCTGAATAGACACTCTTCCCTATCTCCTTCCCCTCCCAACTACCTTCAGCCTCACAACGTACCCCAATTAGGAATGCCATAGTCCCAATGGCTTCAGACGGGAGCAGTTGGGACTCTTGTGCGGTATTGGTGTAAAAAAAACATTTAAAATTTATCGAAATGTGAATTAAATTTAGAACAATGTGCAATTGAATATTGCTGACACGGCGAATTACTTGGTTGTTCCTTTACCATCGCTGTTCTGTGATTTCTACGTGTATCCAATCACAGGGGCCAACACCTGCCTTTAAAGCATGCGGCCTGCACGCGAACGTGAAAAAATATTGTTTGCATTTCGGGATTGAACGACAAAGGTAACACATTAAATTACCCGCATAGGTGCCGATCTCGTTTGAGTTTTTTTTATTCCTCGCCGCAGCTGTCGTAAAATTTGTGGAGCTATATCTACCTAGTTTTATGAGGATTTTCGCAAAACCGTGAGGGCGACCGCAGTCACTGTTCAACCAATAAAAATCTAAGCCACTGCTGTGGGATTAATCATTATTTTAGATTAATCTTTACTACGAATCTGTTTACATTTATAATATTTTTTTGTTATCTGTAATTTTAGTTGGAAAAAACGTAAAGTGAGCCATTTTTAAAACTTTTATGTTTGCTATTATTGAAGAAGAAGATAATAATAATAATCTAAACGAAAATATGAAAGAGAACAATACACAGAAAAAGATAATGGTCGCAACTCGGACTCGAACCCAGAATCTCTCGTCTATCCGGGACTTGCGTTTACCAATTCCGCCATTGCGTCATATCCAATCTCATATTTCAAATTTTAGAATTAGCAATATTATCTTTAACTAATTTATTTTCCTTGTAGGCAACTACCCCTTTTATTGGAAACAATCATTCTAAGAATTGGTTTGTAACCTAGATTGCGTCACGGATAAATATACACGATTTTATTTGTATGGAACCATTGAAACTATTAAAAATCGGTTACCTATCAAGTAACAGCGATTATTATTTTATGTGATGTTTAATGAAATAGTTTAAAAAATCTCTTAAAACTTGTCTCCTACAACTTTTATGTCGTACGTCAACTCTGTCACGTGGGCGTGGGTTGTCATTCGAAATAGGTGTAATAAAAACAAATTTGACGGAGGGGTGGAAATGTGACAGAGCTGTAAAAGTTATGTAGGTTAAAAAGAAGAACAACCCTACAAACATTTTTGGCTTGTTTATTTATTTATTTATTTATTCTTAGTACATTTACATTACAAAGGTATAATATATTGTCCTCCACACTAGGAGTTCACCTGTGTTGTAGAGGACATTTTTAGTTGTTAATTTATGAATTATAAATTGTGAATAGTAAAACAAAAGAGTGTTAATTGCTAATACAAAAAGAGAAACAATAAAAATCAAAATTTAAAATCGACTTCAATTCGACAAAAATTATACATTAAAAGTTAAAAAGATTTTAGCCAGTTTCTTATGTTTTTTTGTATTCAATATTATTAGTTGTTTTATATTGTGTAGGAAGAGAATTGTATAGTTTTATAGCCTGGTATCTGTAGTGTTTTTGTCCAAAGGATGTGTTTGTTTTTGGTATTTGTAGTTGGTGAGCATGTCTTGTTCTGGTATTGCGAGAATTTTGTGAAGTGTTAAATGTGGATAAGTTCTTGTAAAGGAAAGTAAGTATTTGTTTTGAATATAATTTTTGAATTTTCAGCACTGGGAATTTTTCGAATATGATTGAAGTGGGTGTTAGTATTGGTAACTTAAGTATTACTTTTATTGGGGTTTTCTGAGCTTTAAACAGTGTATTAATGTATTTTTTACTGGCACAGCCCCAGGCAATAATGCCGTATTCCATTATGGATTGTGCAAGTGCGAGGTATATATTTTTTATATCACATATTATGTTTAAAATATTTCTCAAGTTTTTAAAAAAGTAAATCAACTTGTTTAGTTTTCCTATTACCGAATCTAAATGTTTATCCCATTTTATATAACGGTCGAAGTATATACCAAGATATTTAATATTTTCCGTTTCTGTAATTGGGGGACAATCGCATGGGGTTTGTGTTCATATATCAATGGTTGATTGACAGGAATGTATTTTAAGGTGGATGTTATTGTATCTTCCTCTTAAATGTTTTCAGGAAAGGTACTGAGATACTGGAAGTTTTTATGCTAAAAAAATATTTTTCTTATGAAACAGTTATTCAACAACACAAACTTCATTTAACTAACCAATTGTTATTTTAATACAATGATTTTATTTTACTATTTAATTTTAACCTTTGCATAAACCGGTAACCGCAAGCACTTGTGTGAACTTACAAGTTATCGTAACATGAGTACCTACTGATTAAAAATTTCTGTCGGTGTTCTCGGTTCCTGCTTTTTTGTTGAATAATTTGTCTTGGGCATAGAAGTACTTAAATATAAATGTAGTATAATGTACCGACCTACCGACCACGAATAATGAACTATGCACCTACCTAACTCAATCTGTTTGGTCCTAGTTTCAAATTCTTAACTTTATTTTCCCGCGGCTTCGCTCGCATGGTATTAGGAGGGTTCCCACTTCGCTTCCTTCCCCCCCTCCCCCCACCCCTCCCCATCTCCATCCTCCTCCCCTCCCACTCTCCCTCCCCCCTCTAACCCCTCCCTCCTCCCTCTAATCCCTCTCCCCTCCCGCATTTATTTGAAGTACTCCCCTAATAATTTGAATCGAATAAAGAATTATAGATATCTTACTAGCGTGCCACCTATTGCAATTTTTTTGTACAAATTTCATAATGCCAGAGCTCTGAGCTATAGCCTATATGTTATTCTGATGTATGAGCTATATTATTGTAAAGTTTCATTAAAATCAATGCAGTAGTTTTTTCGTGTAAGAGTAAAAAACACACATACATCCATGCAAACTTTCGCCTTTATAATATTAGTAGGATAGTAGGATTAGCTGGTCCGGCCACGCGTTGTTGCTAACGAAACACAACGCCATTTACTGGATGGTTATACAACCTTTATAACCAAGTGTTATTAACTCACACCGCTATCTGTTGATTTGCATACAAATCAAATCCACACCGACCGCTTGCCAGCCCGCTCGTCCACCACATACAGATTATATATTTCAAACAATTTACACAAAACCTTGAAAAATTATATACCTAAACCTTCCTCATGAATCATTATATACAATCATTGAAAAATTATATACCTAAACCTTCCTCATGAATCAATCTATCTATTGGTGAAAACCGCATGAAAATCCGTTGAGTATTTTTATAGTTTATCACGAACAGACAGACGCGGCGGAGGACATTAATTTATAATATGTAGAGTTTTGTCATTAATATTTAACTTCATTTAATTCATTTCTGTCTATGGACTCCTTTACTTGTACGCAACGTCTGTGTTGCCTCTTTTCCCAACTTTCTACTTCCCTTTGGATAGTTTTGTCTGTGATTTTAACGATAATCAAAATAAGTGCATTCATTGTCAAACTCTGCTATTACCCCTTTTCTAAAATGAATCACACTCCATTGAGGACAGAGCCTTGAGGACAGCATCACAATTCAAAAAAACTTATTGTTAATTTATCTGAATTTTTAAAGGTAATTCAGAATATACACAGTGTTAAATGACCACAAACATAACCTCAACATCTTCTTATGCAAATCAACCCTTTTTTTTGGAATCAAAAGAGGTCGGCCAAGGAGGCTCGATTTACAACCAGAGACGATACGACGGGGACCACGAAAAAATTGGTCCTTCGAGCCGGATTTGAACCAGCGGCCTATGGATTTACAGTCCTCAGTTCTTACGTACAAAATGTTGCTATTCTTATCATTTATGTACCATGTACCGACACTCGAAATGGAAAAGCACGAACATAAATTTATGACGTTAATTCTAGGAATAGCAAAACTTGTTTTTTGATGTACATAATAATATTTATTATTCAAAAGAGACAAATAAAAATAAGTAAATATGATAAGCAATAATTATTGAAGACTACATATTTGACACTTCATATACGCCATCTTGGATTTTGGATTGGGGCTTTGTTTGTTATAATATCTATGAGTATCACGCATTACGCAGGAATATTTGGAAAAAGTTCAAATTAGTACGTTTATAAACAAAAATTTTAACAAAACAAAAAAACGACTTCAAAAAATGCACTAAAAAGTAAAAAAATAATTTCGTATTCTTCTACAACTTCATAATCAACTTACTTTTTCTAATTATCAATATGTACGAACGATTGTTACTTTTGGAGTCGGTGTCAGTCAAGGTAGGTTTGTAACGTATTTATAGGTGAGATGTGCTTGTGTCGAATACGAGAGGCGAGAGCGGGGCCGCGGCGGCGCGGGGAGCTGTCAAGTGAACACGCCGAGTCGGGTACCTTTGCTGACACCGACTCCAAAAATAACAATCCTTAACAATCATACCATTAGCGTTTTGTCCATTCAACATTTGACACTTCATTTTTTTATGTAATATAGATATCAACCAATAGCATGTCCCGATCACGACTGGGAAATACATAACCTTTATTTTTGACGATTTTCAGCTGTCCCTTTCGCTAAACATTCGGGTGGGGGGAGTTATTCGAATATCTCGGCTCCCGCGTTCCCTCTATATGTATATCGACTCCGAAAACGCAAAATGGAATAACCCGCTTTTTATGAAAATCATTGTTTGTGAAAAAACCATAAATCTTGGCAAAGGAAAATAGATATTAATCGCATTAAAAAAATCCCACCTAAGTAGAAGCGCGTTCAGCTGCTAGAAGCCCTTTAAGGTTAGACGGAATCATCTACGCATTCACAGATGGCGCCAATTTAATTATTTTAGATTTTAAAACACTTTGTGTAGGTTATGCTTTATAATTTTTTTCACACCGGACCCCCCACTTGGAAACTATATCTGAACTCGGAACCCATACGAAAAACCTTTGCTTTACGCAATAATTTTACTTATTTCTTTTTTGCTTCTTCACAATTTAAATACATTTTTTAGCATATAATTATTGAAATTAAAATGTTGCCACAAAATAAATTTGCTGTATTTGAAGAAAATATAATTTTATTAACCCCAGTAGGGTTCGCTTCTATCGGGGTTAATAATTTCACAATTTAATGAAAGTAACACATAAATATCGGTCATTACCAAAGAGTTAGGTAAAATTATTTTCATGCTTAAGGATTTCATACAAATATCTGAGGTAAGAGAAAACATAATATTTCGGGACGGTATTAAATATTAAAAAAATGGCATTACTAAAAAACACACCCGAAATTCACAATACCGAACACGTTAAAAGTCAATATTAAACGCATTATTTCTTCAATATTTACAAACGTCACCTTCACCGCTATGTTACCGCCGCCTCGGGAACCATTTATTGGATAACCAACCCCTCTGCCATATATCACCCCAAGTGGTTCGCTTCTTGGTAGTAGTGCCTTGGTTCATCAAACGAGGTGTATTCAGATATAATCCAGATGTATACAGGTTTTAGCGCCGGAAGCGCCTACCCACCAGCTACGTGGCGGGCCAGATCGGGAGAACCACAGGAGAAGGGATGGATTCGTACGTTCGTCACTCCTGGACACACTGAACTCTAAATTACTACCCTCATACCCTTTTCCTTCCCAGAACTTAAAAAGACCCCTCACACAATATCTCCAAAGATGACGTAGGCCCTGAGAGAAATTATTATTTTCCTCGGGCCTCCTATATTAAAAATACTGTAAAAAAAAAACAAAAAGACGACAATGGTTGTACAAATTGTACGCAAATGGAACACTTTATTTTTTCACACAAATCATATTAAAACACGAGCAATATGGAATCTGTACGAAAAAAAAGCATATTGTATACCGTCCATAATCCATGATATTAAGACCGCAAATACAATTCCTGTGAAATATTTTAATGTCGCATTGTAACAACAGGAAAGGCCAGTCATTGGAAGCAGGAACAAAATATGTTTTTCATAGTAATCTTGTGCCATTCAGAATGAATTCTTGGTATTGGTGTTCTCCGTATAAGTTATCGAGCTAAATTTCTATGTGGGTTTTTCAATAATAAACTGGTATGTTTACAATTAGTTTACAACACGGTTGTCTGAAACTCAATACAATTCAAGATCCTCTGATCATCTGTGTATGTAAAGAAAGTGTCTGTGGCGGATGGGCAGAAACCGGGCTTTGAATTTGATTTTTATACTAATGTACAGTTTTATTCAGAGACTCTTTATATTTTTAACAACTCAGGCTAACATTTTTCGGAACAACTCTATATGCCTCATAGAAATCGTTGTGTCTTCCTTAATACCATGGTTAGGAATATGATCTAGACCAGTGGTTCTTAACCTTTTTGGCTGGCGACCCAAAGTACGAATATATTTGAAGTACGCGACCCTAATCAATTTTTTTATTTTATTTTCCACTGACAGGTACTAAAATGATATATTGTGTAATTTTATACTATAAAATTACAACTACATCCTATAAAACTCATAGGATGTAGTTGTAAAATTATAAATAAACAACATTATTTAAATGTTCTGTATTAAAATGTGACAATTCAGCATTAAAACAGTTAAAAAATTTACAGCAAAATAATTAGTGACTACCCTGGTGTTGTATTTTTGAGCAAAGATCATGTATACGTGGAGTTATGTTTATAGAAAGTGCACACCGCATGTCATGCTGAGGATCCAACCTATTCCTGTACTTATTCTTCATAACAGCAAGGCATGAAAATCCTGCTTCACATAAATAAGTAGCTGAGAAAGGTTGCAGGGCTTTTTCAGCTTCATTGCTCAGAACAGGCTTCGCAGATAATTGTGCCCAAAATTTTGTGAGACTCGTTCTGGCAAATCTCTCCTTTAAAAGTGTATCACCTTACATTTCGAGCAATTCTTCTTGTAATCCAGCTGAATAGTTTTCAACGCCCATTACATCTACTTCAAATGGATTTCTTACGCAACACTGTATTTAACTTTAGTAATAATTGTGACTATACTAGTTTAGTGCGATAATACGCGATTTCCGCGACCCAACCCAATACCTCTCGCGACCCAAATTTGGGTCGCGACCCGAGTTTAAGAATCGCTGATCTAGACCATAGGTTCTCAACGTGGGCGATAACGTCCCCTTGGGGGCGTTTTAGACCTTCAGGGGGGCGGTAGAAGACCAAGAGAAAATTGGGGGCGATTCAGACATTCAGGGGGGCGGTAGGAGAATCAGAGAAACCCATCCCCACCCCATCCTATCATGCCAATCCCGTCCCATTAGGTGCCATCCATCCACAAAAATATTTTCCCTATCCCATTACGCCCCCTCCGTTGTGGCAAATGTAACCCTGTCTTAGTATCCCATTACGCCCCCTTCGTCGTGGTATTCTGTTACGACCCCCCTCCCGTTGGGGTCAATTGCTGTTTCGGATTCACGAGTTAGGGGGCGCTAAAAAAAATATTCTCAAAGTTGGCGGTGGGCAAAAAAAGGTTGAGAATCTATGATCTAGAATCTATACGGTGTAAGAAAGAGAAAAACGCGCTTTATATTAAAATCTAAAAGTTAATTTATGAATCTTTGGGAATTTTTTATTAATTATTTTTACATTAAACGACAAAAGAGTGAGTTGCCGATAATGTTTATAACAAATTTGCACTATAAAATATTTGTTTTTTCTTCGATATCGGTAATTTTAGTTAGAAAAAACGTTAAGTGAAGCTTTTTTAAAACTTTTGTTTGTTTGCATAAATTTTTTTTATTTTTCATAAATTATGCGTTTATTTCGAATTATAAGCCTTGCAAAAACAGTTTTTATGTTGCGTTCAGAAATATTCCATTTATTTGAATTTTATTGCAAAGCGGAAATATTTTAAGCTTCCGACAAAATAGGCCCAAGGCCTAGGGGTTATAATTTATTTTTAATAAAGAATTTCGATATTTGAAAACTTTTGAGCAATTTCACCAGATGTAAGAAAAAATTGACCTTCGCGTATATTAGACAAGCTAATAACACTGTTCTATCGGTTTACCTTTACATCTTCAGAGCATAATGATATAAATAATTAATTCGTTAACCCTTCAAAAATTTGGCTTTTTTTTCGGATGGTCAAAATATTTTCGCTTTACAATAAAATGCTAATATTTGGAATATTTCTGAACACATTCAAAAACCAAAAACTGTTTTAGAATGGTGATGAAATACGCTTCCAAATTATAGAATTCGAAAAATATATATATTTTTTTTAATTATAAAATTTTTGCATACAAACATAAAAAAGTTTTCAAAATGGCTCACCTTATGTTTTTTCTAACTAAAGTTAATGATAATAAAAAAAAAATAAAAACACATGCATATTTTAGTAGACAAATGTATAACAAACACATATTGTAACCTCAATTTTTTGTCGCTCTATGAAATTTTTTTTTTTAAATTCCCGAAGTTTCAAATTCTTTTTTCAATTTGCGATTCAAAACTTTGTGTACATAAAAGTGTACATTTTACTTTTTTGGTGGCTATTTTTTAGATTGGAATATAAAGCATGATGTTTTTCCTTTCTAACACCGATTAGAACATATTTCTAACTATGATAGTAAGGGAGTTAAGGCGTCTTATGTGAGACCTATGTGCGTTGGGACAAATCTGGTCTCCTGTGATTAAACGGGTTAATATAATTTTCAGATAAAATTATCCAACTTAAAAGAGTTCAAAGAGCTCATTCCGCGAACTTTTCAACAAATGCAATGTAAAATCAAACACTGTAAAATACGCCACACACGAGCCGAGAAGTCATAATAATAATTACTATGTTCACCGAAGATGACTGCAATTATTAGGAATCACCGTGGCTGCGTCATCTTACTAATTCCAGGAACTACTTTGCGGAACTAATTCCAGGAAGACTGATTGATTATTTATTATTAATAACTGTTCCGAGGGATTGCAGTTAAGACAGACACGGTGGCGCGGACATTATATTTAACTTGTTGCAAACTGGCTAAGAAATAGGAGGTTAGGTACCCAATAACTTGTCTTAATATTATATTTTACTTGCTGAATTCCCCGGTGTTGCCCGGGCTTTATACAGAGTTTTTCGAAATCTAATGCAGACAGTGACCTTCCTCTTGTTTTTGAAACTCGAGTGCGAAAAAATTCATCAATATCGGAATTAAACTATAGATTTGTATAAAAAAACAAACGAACGAGTGTTATGGGACTAGCTTGACTTACTGTCAGTGATTTCCTGACATTATTTGGAGTAAAAAAGTGCAGTTCACACGCGGTAGAAATGAAACCTCCTCAATAACTTACACACAACCTCAACCAACAGGAGCCTTGAAACGTGAGCTCATAATCAAAGCAGCCAGAGGTTTCATTATGTCTCATTCTCTCGCAGGCTAAAGCCTGTAGATGTAACTGTGTGTTTGTCTCTTTTTAGTGCCGTTTTCGTTTCATTGAATTTCAAATCACAACGGTGCTAAAGAAGTTCAAAATGGAAATAAGATTTTGGTCTCCGGTTTTCCTTTTAACTAAAAACATTAAAAAAATCGTTTATCAAGGTATTGCAGTTACGTTCGGGGTGGGGGGTTGATCGGTTACTCGGCTGAGTGACCAGTGACAACATGTGTAACAACTCTTTTTTTGTTTTAAAAAAAAAACGTCACTTTTACAATCAATTTCATTTACAATCGTACTCCAAATGACGTCAGAAATCATTTCGACGGTCCCGAAGTACAATGTCGGATGTGCGATTTTATAGTTTTGCAGTAGAGCTGTTTAAAGCTTCATTTCTGCATTTTTACTATTTTTCAGATCAAAAAATATAGCATATAAGAAAAAATATACATTATAACATAAAATAATTTTTTTTATCACAGCCCCACGTTGGGCGCCAATTTATAACGTTAAAATTATATTAAACATAGCGTGAGTTCGTAACAGAGAGGTTTTATTGTAGAAAAAAATAATATACCATTTCAATTCATTCAAAATTCTGAAAATACGGACTTTTAAATCATCAGAAGAAAATTAAATTAAGCCAACAAAACGATTTTCAATTTTTAGCACATGTATCCAACATTGTTCTTCCGTACCGTCGATTTGTTAAAGTAAGTCAAGTACCTACACCCGTTAATACCCAGTAGAAATAGATTTGATTTTTTGCAATAACATGGTCTTGGATTTAAAAAGTACTGTTTTTTATCTATCTAACATTGTAACCCGCAGATAACACAGATAAGATAATGGTTCCACTCGAAAAGATAAGCACGACTTGATGATAAGTGTGCATAAAAAATGTGTTTTTATCTTCCACCTACAATGCCAATGAATTAGGCTAAGGCGGGTTTAAAAAAAGTCCAGGTCATATGAATTAATATCTGGTACAATACTGAGATTATTATAACACCTCCAAATCAATTATAATGCACATAAACTTCTAGCAAATTAAGGGGAAGTGTGGTTCAGCCGATATTTTTTTAAAGACATAATTTATTACCTTCACGAAACTTTTGTTACATCTAAAGGTTTTTTTTTACATGAGCTCCACACAGTATGCCCTAAGGAAAATGATTTCCCTTAGGGCCTACGTCATCTTTGGGGATGTTGTGTGGAAGGTTTTTTTTAAGTAAAGGAAGGAGAGGAGAGTTCTGGGAAGGAAAAGGGTTTAAGGAGTGGGTAGGAATCTGGGGTTCAGTGTGTCCTGGTCATCCACCTCCAAGACCCACCTCTTACCCGCCCTGGTATAGGTAACAGATGGTTACCCCTTCAAGGCTCTTGCAAGGACTCTAATTTTTTGGTAAAAACGACTCTACATTTGATAACGAAACTAGACCTCCAATAAACGACATTAAGAAAGTGTACTACGCTTTATGTCAATCACAAATAGAGTACGGGATAACTGGATGGGAACCTGCCTTGAGCACTCACATGGACCGGCTCAATATAGCCCAAAAAGGAGTACTAAAGACAATTTTAAAATTACCGGTTAGAACTCCGACAGAAGAAATGTTTCAAAGCATTCATGTCTACAACATACAAAAACTTTGTGCAAAACATATTTTATTTAAAATTAAAAAAAAACATATCAGAATACTCCACTGTCCAACATAGATACACAACCAGGGCAATAAACCAAAATATTCTAGCTACATCCAGTTTGAAAACATCTTTTGGACAAAGAAATATGAAATTCAATGCGACAAAACGCTCTACCAACTCAAACAAAAAAAAAATAACAGAAATAAATAAATTTAAAACAAAAGTAAAAATATGGTTGAGAGAACAAAGTGAAAATGAACTATCAAACATACTGAAGACCGTGTAAAGACAACTGGATACTAAATACAAATGTGGAAAAACTACAGGCCGCCTCAGAACAGGAAACCCTAGTGAGGAGGACCGTGAAAAAAAAAAATAATGTACTTTATAATACCTTAATATAATATAATTTATTAATACATTATGTACAAATTTTGCTATAGATACTTATAAAAAATAAAAAAATGTCCCTGCATACGAGGAAGACACAGTAGATAAGTAATAAGGGCATGGCAAACGGTTGAGAGACCTCTACAATCGATTGGCAGTCCCTGCAAGAATGTGCGTGACGTTCGGTCTAGTCGTGAACCACACTCAGCTTCCGCGCCCCTTAGCCGGTTCCTCGGTGATGCCTCAAAGAAAAGTAAATGGGAGATTTGTGGGAAATACCCGACGACCCTAAGGAAAGGTAAACAAGACCAATAAAAATGACTTAATGAATGCATACATGCAGATTGTTACGTACCTTTGCTTTGTGTAGATATTATAGAATTATGGAGAGAGATAAGCCAGTGATTCACTAGTGAGTCTCGGTGAATCACTTGTCAGCTGACATCGATACCATGCTCCAGCAGCTGTTGTATCACCAGTCACCAGTGGCGTGCAACGAGTTCTTAATCAGGGTAGGGCAGTAGGAAAAATAGTTAATCTTAATATATAAAAATTAACTTTCTTTGTTCCTTATGCGCTCCTAAACCATTCATCCGATTGCGATGAAACTTTGGTTGTTTGATGGGCGCATGCCCGCGATGGTTTCTATAATAGTGAGCTCTGGCGTTATGAAATTATTTCCTGTACTGTTCATCTGATTGCGATGAAACTTTAATGAGTTGTTGTGTGCACGTCCGCGAAGGTTTTTATATATACTGGTGAGCTCTGTCGTTATGAAATTCATGTAAAAATCTGCAATAGGTGGCGTGCGAGTTGTTTGAAAAATAAGTGTATTTCATGTTGTTTAGGGGCAGGGAGGGTACGCTGGAGAGGGAGGGAATCCAGAAGGACGGAGGGGATCGGAGGAGGGTGGTTCTCGGGAGAGAGGAACGCGGGAGGGAGGGGGTGGAAGCGGAAGAGAGGTGTATCGAAGGCGGGGAAGGTGGAGGGGAAAGCGGGAAGAGAAAAGGTCTCGGGAAGAGAAGAGGAAGGGAGGCGGAAGGGAAACGGGGACGAATGGGAAAGGACACGGAGGGAGAAACAAATTCTTTATTTGAGTGTCATTGCAATGCATGCTGGGTACTCGCTAGTAATTTTATAAATTGTATTAATCATTTATATTTTTATGTGAGTTTGGTAGGGTATGTACGTACATGTAGAGTGCACGCCTCTGTGTATCACATCGGTGTTCACGATATTATCAGTAAATTATTATTTATACAAATTATTTCTGTTTATAAGTAGTTTGATTTGTTATTTTTATAACGACTTCTGTTCATTATTATTTATTGGCGGTGATGTAATCTGTGTACTTTTGTGCTGCAACCACTAATATAAACTAAATAATAATTGTTATTTAATTTTATAAAATTAATTTCTGACATTTGATTGACACCAAAGTAGATACAACGCAATTTTAGCAACGTGATTTCATTGGGAAAACAAAGTAAACCTGTCAATTTAATGCCATGTTAATATGTACTGAGTTTTGAATTATCTAAAAAGTGTGTAAAATCATCTGCAAAGAGTGATTTTTTTAATGTATTTATTAGTTTTATTTTAGTAATTTGTTCATTAAAATTACATTTGGTAATTAATTATAACGTTACATATTGCATAATATATTTTTTTCCAGTTTGATGTAAGTCTAACAATACAACGTGAATCTTCCAATTGGTGCGGACTTAAAAGTTTCTGGTTGCGTGATATAAAACTTCACTCCTTTGTACAGTAAACTATTCTGCGTATTTGCTTTGTCCTTTTTTGTAGCCTGATTTCCTTGCACGGTCGTTATGTTATATCTGTGGATGTCCTTGTAGTATATAATTTTATTTTAAAAGTATTTTGGTAACAGGTTGTTTACTATCTTATGGATAAAAGGTCGGCATCTGTTTCACGGTTAGCCAATTTAGTTCCTTTATCATTTTATTTGCCTTTGAAAAAACAATCGTCGAAGTATTATTCTCACTGCCCTATTTTGGAGAATTTGAAACTTATTTTGTTCTCGTTCGTTACACAGGAAAAGAAATGATGAATTGATGGAAGAGTCTTAAGAGAATTATTTATCCAGCTATAATTATAATTGGTCAACGACGAAGTGCAAAATTTACGATTTTTTGCATTTGAAAGCTTGCCCCGTAAGCCATATTGTATTTTTTTATGCAGCCACAATAATTGGTTAAAGTTTTAACAATTATTTCACCTCTAGACTTGAACCTCAAAATATATGATAAAATCCTCGACTAAAGGATATTCAGGAGAGCAAAAATTCGTTTTTTTAAGGAGATAAATAAGCCATTCAACACATGAGAGGTTTAGAAAAGCCAGTGAAAGCTTAGAAAAACGGACAATTGACAGCTGATAACGCACGAAGGACGCCTTCCGATATCTGGCGGAATTTTGACTTTTTGTCTTTATTAATTTACGGACAATTAAAAACATAATAATAACACGAATAAAAAAGCAGAAATGACAGTGAAGGGAGAGCACATATAAATGAATACCAATGATATATATAGAAGACACTACAAGTCAAATCATGAAGAAGCATTTAAATATTGCTTATCGACTGCCGAAAGTCATTTAGTTTTACATCAAAATTCAATGCTTTGACTTGCGTTGACAAGTCTCGACATTCTGGATAAAGGAGAATGGTATCCATAATTAGGGAACGTACCCATACTACGTGACACGTTTAGGGGGGGGGTCTTCAAAATGTCACGCTTTGTACAAATGAGCGGCGGCGGCGGGGGGGGGGGGGGGGGGGGGGGGGGTTAAAAATTAACAAAGCAGGTGTATCAGTAATACTGTTAACAATTTTAAGTGTGCAAATTAGATCAGAGTCCTTTCTACGTTTTTCTAAAGAAGAAATGTTTAAAATTTGTTCAATTTCATCATTTGAGTACTCGCCTCTTTCAAGACCTAACCTCCAAGCAATTCCTCTTGGGAAGCGATGTTGTACGAATTCGATGTGACAAATGTAGACAGCATAGAAAGGAGACCAAACGACACTAGCATATTCAAGGTGAGGGCGAACCAGCGAACAGTGAAAAGTTTTATGTATACGTATATGTTTGAAGTCAGAGGTAATTCTATTAACGAAGCCGAGTAGATTTATTTACGACATTATTAATGTGATCACGGAAAGAAAGTTTGCAGTCCAGAGTGACCCCAAGGTCCTTGATAGATGTGACAGTAGATAGACAAACATTATTTAATTTATAATCAAACTGAATAGGTTTTTTGATTCTATAAAAAGGCATTATTTTGACTTTACAAAAATATACAGAATCACCCTTCTGTTCATGTCTCCCTTCCCAGAATTGCTTTTATTCAAAATGTACGGCTAATAAAAAAAAACCTCTGGGCTCTAGGACTCTAGGGGTATGCCATGACTACTATTATTTACCCAGCTAATGAAAAATAATAACATACAGAGTGTTCGGATTATTAGAATCAAACCCAAATTTACATGTTTTCATCTCTGGGGGTAATTTTTACACTTGTTTTATAATTTTTTCATAAATTGTTTTTATTTAATTATAACAGAGTTTAGTCTTTGTTTTTTTTTTATATGGCAACATACTGCCATAATGCAAATGAATGAAAATGTGTTTTATACTTTTGTTACGAGTATTCGGCGGTTTTTTGTAAGTTTGGTATACCGTATTGTCCCTAAACCGACTGCCTGTTGTGTATTAGTATGCCGGGGGCCAATTGTCGGGGATCAACTGCCATGAAACCGAAAAAAAACTCTCGTAGATAAACACTCATCGAGGAGCTCGTTCAAGTATGGCATCACAATCAAGAAATTAAAAAATAAAGTTGCCAGCATAAATTTGTTTCGCGGCAAGATTAAATTACTCATTAAGAAAAAATAAATGTTCATCAAACATTATATACAAGGCATTGATGTAATAAAGTATTATAATATACTAGCAGACCCGGCCGCACGTTGCTATTGCTAACGAAACACAACGCCATCTACTGACAACGCTATTACCCAACCTTTATAACCAACGCCATGTGTTAATTTGCAGACATATCAAATCCACACCGCCCGCATGCAAGCCCGCTGCCCGCTCGCTAGCCCGCTTCCTTTATGTATTATATATTTCAACCAATTTACACAAAACTTTGACAAATTATATACTTAAATCTTCCTCATGAATCATACCTGAAACTTCTTCTTTTTCTTTTATTGCATACTGGAAATTACGGAATGCATCACTTTGAAGTAATATTTTGTGGATTTATTTTGATCTATAGTATATTTTATTTACCGAAACACATTCCTTGAACAATAAACTATCTATAAAAATATTATTACTTGCGTTTGTTCGATAAATTGATAGGTTTTCGATGTTTTTGTGAATTATAAGCTCGGACTTTCGACAGTTCAAATCGCGGCAAAATCTGACACCCACATTCCACAGATAATTCATTAAAAAATATTCTGATGTTGCTAGGTGAATGAAACTTTTGGCTACATCAAGAATGATATTTGTGCAGGCGTTTCTGGCCTTATGCTTCATACAGTTTCTTTATACATAAGGGTTAAAATCGCATTTAAATTTTTATTTTTTCTCGAAAATTTGTTCCGCGCTAATAAGAGGTTTTAAAAGATCTGTGTAGGCGTATCGATCTAGCGGGAGCGACTTTGCTTTTTATACCATGTAAAGATGTCATAAAAATTTGAAAACTTAAAAAAAAATCGTTTTGAGTTAATAATTCGTACACGTCTGTATCTATGTTTCGACATGATATTTTTAATTATTAAGTCTTTGGGGAACCCTGTTTCAATCTAATTTTCTATTTTTGATACAGACAAATCACAAGGATTTGAAGTGAAAATTACGAAAAAACATGTTTTTTAATTTTTTTATTTCGAGTTTTCCTGCTAGGAATCTTATTCCTCAAGGAATACCATGTTAAAAGGTTTCTTTTTTTAAATACGGACGAACACCGAATTAATTATTAAAGCCTGAAAAAACATGGCCAATTTTCGTTGAACATCGGAATATTGATTTAACATGTTAATTAGTAATTAAATTTCCTTATAATTCTACCTACGTCATTAGTATTATTCTTAATAGTAGTGTTACTACCCGGCTCAGCGCCCTAGTTTAATTTATTTTTCCTTTTCCTTTCTGATTTTCTTTTCCTTTCTCTTTTATCAATATCCATTTGAAACAATTTACAAATGTGGAACTAGCAACAATGGCGACTTGTATTTTTTCAGTTAAATTGATATTTTTCTAAACTCAAATATTCCTGACTAGCTGGTAACCCGGCATGCATTGCAATGCCTTTCAAAGAAATCTGCGTGTCCTTTCCCATGCGTCCCCGTTCCCTTCCACCTTTCCCGCCTTCCCCCTTCCTCGTCTCTTCCCTCTCCGCGAACCCAACCTTCTCCCTTCCTTTCCTCCTTGCCGCTAAAATATATAAAATACTCACATTTTCATTTATACAAATTTCATAACGCCAGAGCTTACCATTATATACAGCCTATGTCACTCGCTGATAACGTAGCTTTCTATCGGTTGTCATGCGCCTCGAGTGGAAGTGCCTACCTTCTGCACCAGATCTAGCTCAGGTTTGGTCCGGCAGAGCTGGTGAAATCTCTCTACACCAGGGTTGTAGGTTCCTAGAGGGGTCAAGTGAGAATACCTAAAATAAAGCCAACACTGCGCGTACCTCGCCAGGGGAATAAAACACTGTCTGGGGTAAACATTACTTGTATTGTTGGTGATTTGCAAATACAACCATGGGTACATCCACAATCAATAATTAAGCACAGATAAGCTAATTGTCTATCTACACATGGGGAAGTCTACCAAATCTCTCTTAACTCGTGCCGTCTCTGGGGGTCAATCATAGATACGCGAGAAATAAGGGGAGACACATCAAAAGGAGGATTATTTACTCACAGGTGCCAGGGGGGGCGATCGTCAAAAGGTCCCAGGAAGGGGCTACCCTGGCCGCAGGGCAGGCTAGGCCTGGCAGGGGGGCCATAATGTGCTTGGGGTCGCCACAGGCAGGGTCCCTATGCTGCAGGAGCCTCGGGCGTGCTTCTCGAAACACCGCCAAAACATCGCGCTTTGTATCGATTGTTCTGGAAAGGGCGCAATCGCGTGCGTCGGGCCGACACAGCTTCGGCTAGCGCGATCGGGGCCAGAATGACAGGCGGTTTGCGGGACCGCCGTGAGCCGTTTTGAGGAAGGGGGCGGGGGTACAGCTGGGAGTTGGTAGGGCTGGGAGCCGGTAGAGCTGGGAGTTCACTACCTAACATGGTGAAAGAATTTTTAAAATCGTTTTAGTGTTTAGGCGTGAAAGCATAACAAACAAACACACACACTTTCGCATTTATCTCTACTTATTAAAAATTAAAGTCTCCGGCGCGTCTGTCTGTCCGTTCGCGATAAACTCGAAAACGACTGAACGGATTTTCATGCGGGTTTCACCAATAGATAGAGTGATTTATTACGAGGAAGCTTTAGATACATAATTTATCAAGGTTTTGTGTAAATTGGTTGAAATATATAATATATAACGGAGAATGTCTGTATGTGGTAAACGAGCAGGCTGGCAAGCGGGCGATATGGATTTGATTTGTACGCAAATTAAACAGATGGCAGTGGTTCTAAAGGTTGGGTAACCATCCAGTAGATGGTGTTGTATTTTGTTAGCTACAGCAACGCGTTGCCGGGTCAGCTAGTAATATTATAAGTATGGATGTTGTAAATGAGGTTGCGGGCTGAAAACCGGGCGGGATGAACCTGGGAATATCGGGCAGAAAATGCTGTGCAAGTTTATGACGCCAGAGCCACAGGGGATGATCTATGAATTAAAAATTGAATTAAAACTGTTGTCCTTTTTTGTATTATGTTATATCATTAAATACAACCAGAAAATGCAAACTCAATTAGATACATAACACGCATTAGTAAATAATGTTGTTTTCGCGCTAAAGGAAATTAATTTTTCATTATCCGGCTTAAGTAGGTACTAAATGCCGAAGGTCTTTTGAACGATTTTCCAACTGAAAAAATGTATGGGACACGGTTTAGGCTATAGGCCTTTGTATTGTTTCATTTCCTACGTACCATCTCGAGTGACTAATCAAGGCCGATTTTCACTGCGGCTCAGTGATGCCATGTCTCAAAAATTTAAATAAAAACACGTTTAAGGGGAAAAAAACAATGTTTTTCCATGTTTTGAATAATAAAAGAGTTATGTTTTTCGTAATATTTGGTTGAGAATATAACAAAGAAAGCAGCATTAACTAAGGGAAACAACAGAAAGCGAAAAATGTTGCTTAATTTGTGATGGAGGACTTAGCTGGCCGAGGAATTGAACACGGGACGCCTGGGACCCAAATACGATGCCACCTCGGTCACCGACCGGTCATAATAAGGAACTCCAGTCCAATTTTTAATTTTTTTTTAATGAACCTTCTAACTATTTTTTAACCTTCTAACTAACGGCATTTTTTTTAGAGTTATAATAGTTAAAATAATTGTCAAAGTTTTAATTTTTCAAAATCCCCCGTAAATAGGGTTGCCATCTGTCCGGCTTTAGCCGGACATGTTTGGCTTTTTTAGGTCGTGTCCGGCTAAATATTTATATGTCCGGCCTGTCCGGCTTTTGTTAGGCCTTTTGTTTTTGCACGCAGAGCCTGCAGAACGAACACAACGCAAGCTACGCAAGGTGCAACCTGTTAAGGACGAGGCGGGGACAGGGGACAATGGCTATTCTTGGTTCGCGCGGGTTTTGTCTTCCAAACTTTTGAAATTGGCGGAATATTACTTTGCAATTTCAGGCCATAACGCCAATGTTCAAAGGGTTTTCTCTTTAATAAATGCCCAGTGGACCAAGGAACATAATAAATTGCAAACAGAAACAATTGCTAAGATGATGTACACATTGTGTAATTTAAAAATGACATGTCAAGGATTTTATTAAATGATTTCCAAAAAACGACGATTTGGATAAAGTAGGCCAAAAAGCCAAATATACAAAATTGTAGATATTCGTAATTTTTGAATAATTTGGAGAAGCCGAGATTTCATTTTAATTTATTTTTTTCGTTTTCGTCGACAACGATAGATATGTTTAATTTTCTATTTTTTTAATGAAAATTTTTCGTCAAGTGTATAACTAGAAAAATAGTTATGTTTTGTTTGTTTGTTTTATAAGTTTATTATGTATGTCTACAGACATAACATCCAATTATTTTATTATTTTGTAATGACATATTCTATATAAATACTAAATGATGACAAGAATAAGACTGATTGTTGTTATTGAACTGGTTAATTTGTGATTAATAAACAACTGTAACTTGTAACAGATTTATTATTATTATGTATAAAAGTTATGTCCAAAATTACGTACGTAAGTACGTCCGGCTTTTAGGCCAAAATGTCCGGCCTAATACAGCGCAGAGTCAGGCTTTTTTATTTCAGAAGATGGCAACCCTACCCGTAAACCACCGTATGTGTAGTGAATCGTGTGACGTCATCACTCCCGAAAAGTTATTTTTATTTTCAACAGGCGTTGTATTCATTGTCATACATTTTGTATGACAGTTTTACGGAAGAAAGTATGATACTATTCGATAAGTTAAAACATTATTTAGTTGGAATTATTTATTTATTATATTTTTCAATATTATTACGGGAGAATGGTATAAAAATTGTTTGAAATTGTTATTTTTTGGCTTTTAAGAATCGAAATCAATATTAATTGAAACCGAAGCTAAGATCTGATAATAGTAGGCAAAGATATTCAAATACAGAATAGATATGCTATGGTGTCCGCGCAACTGTCGCCGGACTACGCGCTAATTAGCGTAGTTTTCATACAAAAAGAATTTGTTCATTTCGTTGATTTTTTGAAAATGTGCATTAATATTGGTTAACAATATATTTTGAATAAGGAAAGAATTCGTTCATTTAGTTTAACGTTCGTTTGGTTTATTCGTTAATTATTTGTTCTTTTAGTTTATTTGTTAATTGGTAAACAATATCGGCGACACCCGGAAGCGCAGACCCACATAGTAAAAACAGCAGATAGCACATCTACTTATATTTCAATATCTTTGATAGTAGGGGAGCCTAAGCGGGGATTTTGGGATTTACACAATCCCGTTGTGGGGATCTATTGGATTGTGGACCTATTGGGGCACCCTTTCAGCTGCTTGGGCTCCCCTACTATAAGATCGGGCAATCGGCTGTTCGACTGACGCCATTTTGAAATTCGGAGTTCGAAGTATTCTCCCTGGAAGTGGCGTTACTATTTTTTTTGTACGGTAGTTTTTGAATATTTTTAATATTAGAGATAATCTAATAAGACATAGGTACCTTTATTTTTGAAATTTTTAATTTTTCTCATAACTTTTAATGACTTTTCGAAGGGGTTGTTGAAATTTCACGAACTGTTTCACAGAATTAGAACAAATAATCAAATTTCAAAGTTAATATTCAAGTTCAGTGAACGTCCTATTCAAGTTGAAATATTAACAGAACTTCAATAGAGCTTTTACAGAACCTTGAAATTTGATCAACTGTTTAAATTCTGTTGTTTTGTTGTTTAACCCGCCCTTACGTTATACTTTAATTTGTATTTTTTAAATACCTACTGCACTTGGTTTGAAACTTTATTGTTAAATTTATTAAGTGATTTTTATATTATGAAACGGTAATTATACGAAATTCCCTCGATGTAAAAAAATCGCAAAAAAATAGTATGCTCCGGAAATCAAAAAATAGTAAGCTCCGAAAATTATTATAAACAGGTTTTTTGTTATTTTACAAGTTGCATGTACGAGAAAGTTCAAAGTGTTTCTTTAAATACTACTTAATACATTTCCCACTGGATTTTTGCTTTATTTTGAACGAGTCACGTTTTATTAAACATTGTAGCGGTAAGAACCGCTAAGACACTATAATGCTCAATGGATTCGACCAGTGTGGTTGGCAGCATTACAAGCCATCTGTATTCCGAGGTTGGTGCCCATGCTTCGCAATAGTTCGAGAGCGCCGCGGACATAAGTACTTGAGTTTGATTCCAGGCGACTTGTGAGACGGCCGACGGCATGTGGATCCTGACAGAAACTCGACGGGCAGAAGATCTCACAGATTCACAGACCTCATGGGAATTATCAATCACGTATCGTTATTATATTTTCATTGGTTTTCTCATACATAATTTAACAGACTATTTGTCGTTTAATAGTTCTAGGGCAATTTTAATAAACGACTGGCGCCTTCCATCTTTCAATCTTAGAAGCAACTTATGATACAATATGCACTGTTTTCTTGGAGCAGTCGCCATACCCTGAGTATAATCATTTAATTTATTTAGAGTCTCTTTTGTTGATCAAACCTTGTATTTATGATTAAATATTATATTCCCTTTATAGCCTTTAATTTCATTTAGTATTGTTTCCATATTCACATGTCTTACCTACCCTGAGCTTAGCATTACCTTACTACAAGATTTAACTTTCATAACCTCAATATTCCATTCTGACAGTAAGATGTCGATTCACACATTTAAATACCACGAGGTTAACCAAATACGTTTAATTACGTTATATTTTGGCACCAACGTGACGTATAACGTTTCAGTGGCGACCCAACGTGCTTTGAACTATTTTATCATATTTTGTTTCGTTTAAAATATATTATCTTGTGGGTATACATTTTTTTGACGGTGGAATTCTGTGAGGTCATCTGCGTTTCTAGATGGATTTACATGTAAGTCTTTTTGAACATTTAATGTTAATTTATTATTGCATATTCTCTTTGTCAGCCTGGATCAAACTCATTATTTTATTCAATTCCCTTTGAAACTTTTATTGTAGCCGTGAATAATTAATTAATGCTCAAATACTGTTCGCTTCTCGCAGATTAATTATGACATACTTTGTAACCACTATTTGACTATTTGAATCTTAATTGTTCGTTGAATTTGAACGATCTATTTGATCATATTCCTTGTTGTGTTCAATATATAAAATACAAAAATCGTCTAATTATTTTTTCCGATTTTTTTTCAGAAAATGTAGGTACTTTTAGCCTCAGTTTGTCACAATGTAGCATTCATGGCTTCAGGAATCACATGGCGTTAATCTGGGATTATAGATTATTATGCCGAGTACAATTTAAATTGGACCACATTAATAATTAAATTATGTAAGTTAATAATTATTTAAAAATTCTTTCTTGTGTTTTAAATCGGTTTCAGATTGAAATTTTGTTTCAGATTGTTAAGCGTCAATTTCGAATTATTGATGTTCTTTAAAAATTATTAGGAAAATCCTTACAACTAAATTTTATTTTTCATTTTTGAATAGGGACCTTGGTGATTCTGCGCCCCATACACTTTTACTGGAAATTATCTGAGCTTCTTCATTATTTCTTAAAGATTATCGTATTTTTGAACATTTACATCCTGGTGATTTAGGGTATTGACAAAAAAAAAAAAATTTTTCATGCGACCCAAGTGAATTTTTGTCACGAACAAGGCTATCTTTGTCAGCCGTTTGTTGTTGTTCTTCCTTTAACCATGTTTCAAATATTTTATTTCTTTAAATAACTTTTCATAAATATGTTTTCAGTATGGCCAGCATTTTTCTAATGATAAGCGGTGGAAATCATTTTAGACGTCAGATTTCTTCACGCAGATCTGCGGGGGTTTTGCTGGGACCAGTTCTTCGCAACAAGCGGGTTTAATTTTTTTTTCATTTATTTTATTACTAGTGGATATAATTGTATTGACAGATTTTGACTTTTGGGAAGTTTTTAAATCATTAATTCTGTTATTATCTTCTTTTGGTAATTTTTTAAATTATTAGATCCGTTTTGCAGTTGATGGTTTTTCAAATTTGTTGAGCTGACATGAAGATCGATGTTTTAGCTCATTCCTTTTGACAAATCTATCGTTTAGTTAATGGGGATTTAAAATCTTTTTGGTTTAATTATCGATTTAAAATCTAATTTTATTGGGGGTTGATAAACTTTACCGATGTCCTGATTTCAGAATAATCTGTACAGTATTCTGTTGCATCATGATATATTAAACTTTATCAGGGTAGATTCGTTCATTTTGTTAGCATCGGAGGACATTTTGGATATGTGTCTCGATTGAAAATTGCTGGTTTTAATCGGGACTTACAGATCACAATGATTACTTTGATCTCTCAAATATTTAGTTTTATTGTTCTGTTGGATTTAAATTATTGGGTCATTTTCTTAAATTTTTTTTTAACTTCAGATCTTTTGCACATTTAATTTTGTTCTCAGGTTTTCTACTAAAAATGGGCATACGTATTGATTTCATCGGGATTTTTCATATGTACGTTTCAGGAGTTTAATTTACGGTTCATTCTGGGATTGTTATTACATCCTTTTAGGGTTCTACATGTGATAACATATTGTTAGTTCGTGCTGTGTTTTTTTCTCTTAGTACGGATTTTACAAAGATTTATTTTTTATTTTTACTGGAATTTTTTTCTCATAGTGACATCTGTGGTCAGTTAATAGTACTTTCTAGCATTGAGTTGTGAGGCCTCGCTTATCAAAAGCATAGTTATATTCAGGTTACATAGTTTGACGATAGATGTCAGTAGTGGCATTTCTGAATTAATATAAATATAAATCGAACAATTTTTGTCATGATTTACTGCGATACTTAAATTGGTTTTTGCGTGATATCAGATAAAATTTGAGCGCACATCAAATTACACTTCCATAAGCACCATGTCTCTTTTGAGGGATTATTTTATTTATTTATTAATTGTTATTAAATATTTTATTTGATAAATACAGCGTTGGTTTGTTCCGTCACAAATAAATGCTCATATTTTTCAATTGTGTTCGTGTACGTTTTGTCTGTCTGTAATTTGTCTTGTGTTCGTAATACATAGTCAGGTTGTTTTCTCGGGGTGGTGTAGTAAGTACCTGCATAAAACAGGTCATTCTTGCGGTGGTACCATATAACTGGTGTCGCAGTTTAATATTCTGATCAGGTATTACCTCGTCAGATTTTCGCGGAAAATGCGAACGTTTAGCACATGAATATACACATGGGGCGGGGCTACGCTTATTTTATTGATCAATATTTGGAAGTTGGTTTCATATCATCTCTTCGGAGGATTTTTAAATGATGTGTAAACAGACTCTTGGTTATTGTTGATTTTGATGATAAGATTTGCATATTTTATCTGGTTCTGGTTAGTTCTGGATAATGGGAACAATTCATTTTCCATCTCCTCGGAGGTTTTAGCGGAATGACAGTTTGGCATAGGGCCGTAGGTGGTGTTTTAACACAAAACACATGTGGTACATCGTAATATGGTGTATTAATATTACATTTAATGGTGATAAATTTCACTGCAATTCTATCTCTTTGAGGATTTACACGAGATTATGTGTACGTATTTAGTATTTATGTCTTGTGGTTGTTTAGGTTTAACAGATATATTTTTATGCGTGTTAATTAATTGTTCAGGAATATATTTCGGAAGATAGTATAATTTCTTTCTACAATTTTATATTTCACATTATAAACGGGGTCATTTTACAATGAAGATATTTTTACATTATGTTTTATAAGAATTTTAAATAGTAATAAAAGATATTTCTTTTGTTTTAAAATAACAATTAACTTTCATTAATTTTCTACGTTGAGTGTTATGTGTTCACTTTGTTCCTGATCTCTGTTTCAGTTTGATTTTATGAGTTCATATTTGATTATTAATGTTGATCTTTTTACTGCACTTCGACCATGATTATTTTTTTCTTTACATTTGGAATTAGAGAGACAAAATTTTTTTAAGTCTGAAGTTAGACATTGTTAAATATTTAATAAATTTGGAATTATTTTCTGGGCGAATTCAGCGACATCTATGTTCTCAAATTATAATCAACACTATATTCTTGGGAAATGATTTAAGATTTATTGATATAAATTTTACTTGCTGTTTTTGTGAAGTCTAATTGAATATAATCATAATGGCATTTTTCATTTTTGATTTTGATCGATTAATTTTTATAATTTGAATATTGCGTTGTGCTTCTGTGGTGATTAACAATAGAATATACATAGAATTAAATGATGTATTCTATATAATTATTTCAAGGTTATTTTCAATATGGTCAGGGTGACTTTTTGCCTTTTAGGATCTCAGTCGATGAAGTTTTTTGGTACTTTGGCACTGTTTTAATGTAATATAATATTTTAAAGTTCATCTTTAATTAGATTTTGTTTTGAGAAAACCAATTGTAGGCAGGTTCAGTTTTAGGGAACGACAAGAAACTGGATTATTTGGGTCTCACAATCTGGACTACATCTTCAACTATTCGAACTACTTCACATCGGAAGTTCATCATCTTACTCGGATGGCGCATTTCATTGCAGTTTTCTGATCTCCACTCTATATGGAACTTCTTGCACTTTCTGTCACTCAAGGATTTTCTTCAGCTTTCACAAGATGCAGTCTTGATCATCATACATCTTCATTCATATTGGGCGGCAGAGCTAGCAGCGCGGGAAAATTTTCATCACCTACACAGAACCTCACTTAATGACTTTCTTCTGCTCCAGTTTGGATTATTCATCATAAACGCAAATCAAGATCCAATTAGTGCGGCGATGTACGCAGACGGAGGAATGGTCTGATTTCGGCGTTTGTTTTTCCATCTCTACCTTGGGCCATCTGGGGTCATCAGTTATTGAATGCATCATAATAGGAGAGATGCTGCATAGTTTGACGCGACTTTCTTTTCATCGCTTTACATTGAAGTCATGCCTACAGTATTGCAGTACGGTGGTCACCGCTTCCTCCATGATGTACATTATATGGATTGGGAGTACTTCTATCACCAGGATCCTTCCGGCTAACAATCATTATATTTTGGCGTCTTCCAAGACTAACATTTACGACCAAGGCTCACATAGTATGCAGTTCTCTTCAGGAAGTGACACATGGACCTCATGATTTCCAGGAGGAAATATTTTCTCTTTGGTGGAGGGGTAATGTAGCGGTAAGAACCGCTAAGACACTATAATGCTCAATGGATTCGACCAGTGTGGTTGGCAGCATTACAAGCCATCTGTATTCCGAGGTTGGTGCCCATGCTTCGCAATAGTTCGAGAGCGCCGCGGACATAAGTACTTGAGTTTGATTCCAGGCGACTTGTGAGACGGCCGACGGCATGTGGATCCTGACAGAAACTCGACGGGCAGAAGATCTCACAGATTCACAGACCTCATGGGAATTATCAATCACGTATCGTTATTATATTTTCATTGGTTTTCTCATACATAATTTAACAGACTATTTGTCGTTTAATAGTTCTAGGGCAATTTTAATAAACGACTGGCGCCTTCCATCTTTCAATCTTAGAAGCAACTTATGATACAATATGCACTGTTTTCTTGGAGCAGTCGCCATACCCTGAGTATAATCATTTAATTTATTTAGAGTCTCTTTTGTTGATCAAACCTTGTATTTATGATTAAATATTATATTCCCTTTATAGCCTTTAATTTCATTTAGTATTGTTTCCATATTCACATGTCTTACCTACCCTGAGCTTAGCATTACCTTACTACAAGATTTAACTTTCATAACCTCAATATTCCATTCTGACAGTAAGATGTCGATTCACACATTTAAATACCACGAGGTTAACCAAATACGTTTAATTACGTTATATTTTGGCACCAACGTGACGTATAACGTTTCAACATTTTCTCAATTTTCACTTAATTATCATCGTTTTTAATATTAGCGTGCTCCCTCTAACATTCATATTTACATGTCTTTCCTTCTTCTTTTTGAACGTTTACTACCGTGCCTTAAAACATGTATCTACGCAAAAGATAAAATAATAATGTAACAAAATTACGTAAAAAAACTAGAGTTTTGGTTTGCTTGTTTGACAATAAGACTTCCGATTTCCGATTAGTAACATCTTTTTGGTAGGGGCCTTTGGGTGTTGCATATTTTATGTCTGTACAATCTGTTCATAGGTACATTACAATGCAACATTTCAACGATTTTAAATTACTCTGTCTTTTTAAGGTGAAACACTACGAAGTAATGCAAAATCATATGTTTTTGTTGGGAAAATTTGATCGCTTAGAAATATGTTAGATGCTTTAATTAAATACTGCGAGTAGAATTATTCATCCTTGACCTTTGAAGTAATCGAGCATTTTTTTATTAATCTTTTTATAAGCCCAGAAAAAAATAAAGTATCACGCCTATAAAAGCTGCTTTAAGGTTCAAATTCTCTTACTTACAAACTTCTTTTGGGTAATGGTTTTATTGTATACTGTGCAAAATAAAGTGCTTTAGAAAATGATCGGAAAAAATTTCAATAATCGTGCATGAACTTCACAAAATAAAATAATACACGCTTTTTGGCAATGTTTTTTTCGTGCACAAATCAAAACAGGCTGCTGGTGTTAAGCGGGAATTTAAACCTTATCGCCATCTAGATAAGAAGTGTTATTGTTAGCAGCCCGATTTAGAATTTTACACTTCGTGGTTTTGCATCGCCTAGCAAGTACTTTTTATGATATTTAACGGCCGTTGTTCCCAACCCTCAACACCCTCGGCTCAACACTCCTCATTTGTACAAACACGCTCTTCCCAATTCCCAACGCAATTCTCCTACCAACAAGCGTTACTAACAGCCGTTGTTTTCAACTTTTTGATTAAGTATTTTACAGGGTAACTCTCGATTCGCATTGTTCCCAAACCTTTTATCGTTGATTATCTTAAGTAACTCCGCCCACTTTCATCTATCTATCTGTCTATCTATATAAATAAAAATGAATCGCCGAAATGTATGTACGCGAATAACTTCCGAACGACTGCACCAAATTGGATAATTCTTTTTTTGTTGTGTTCGTTATGGTCAGGACAAGGTTTGTATAAAACTACTGCTGGTGACCTTTGGCATTACGAAATTTGTATAAAAAATTGCAATATGTGGCACGCGAGCTGTTTGAAAACTGAATGTACCGGGAGTGAATGAATGAAATGCGAGAGGATGGAACTCGGGAGGAGGGTTCGCGGGATGGGGGAAGCGGGCGAGGGGAGTGGGGAGAGGAAAGGCGGTGTGGGAACGCGAGAAGGGAAAGGGGACGCGGGAGACGAAATGGGACGCGGGAGAGGAAAGGGAGGCGGAAGGGGAACGGGACGAATGGGAAAGGACACGCAGGGAGAAATAATTTCTTTATTAAATGGCATAGCAACGCATGCCGGGAACCAGCTAGTAGAATATAAATACTGTTATCCACAAACTGGCATTTCATATTTTTTTAAATAAACGTGTAAAATATATTAAAAATAAAATGTCAGCTTGACTTTTGCCACCGTCGCGTCGGTACCTCGTGGCGTTGGCGCCACTCTATTGACACTTTTTATAAATATAATTTGCTTAACTCGAGTTTAATCCACTAGTCCGGCTTCCTTAGATTGAGCGGTGCTTGTCCGTTGGAAAGGGCGTAACTGTGTATTTGAGCAGTGTTGAGCTTTAGTTTTGGCTTAGCAGTTGATTACTAAGATTGGGAACAGCGGCCGTAAACAAATCACGCTGATCAAAGGCTTAGGTTGATCGATCGAAAACGACGTTGGGAACAACGGCCGTTATACTCAGCCGAATTCAGGAACGGACATCTAAATCTACATAATATTATATCAGCTACATAATATTTATTAATTATTTGTTCTACCGTCCAATCTCCTACTTTTTATATGTACACCTCACAAGAGATCTCCACGGATGTAGCAAGGAAACTATTTCATCTTTACTTCAACATAAATACAGGGTTTTCCAATAAGAGGTGCTATTTTGATATTCAAAGAAAAATGCCATTTTTTAATATAAGTGATCGGATATTTATTTCATTATAAAGAGGAAGGTATGCCGTTAATAGTGAGGCAAATGACCACCACGACCACGCTTACAGGACCATATCCTTTTCATGAAATTTTCCATAACCAAATCGCAAAGTGGCTGCCCTATGTCCTCGATAGCCTCACGAATTCCATCTTTGAGGTCTTGAATCGACGCTGGGCTGTTGGCGTAGACCTTCTCTTTCACGTGGCCCCAAAGGAAAAAGTCGCAAGGTGTTAAATCACAAGATCTCGGTGGCCAATTGTGATCACCTCTTCGAGAGATAACACGGTCCGGAAACTTTTCCCGTAAAAGATCAATGGTTTCGTTGCTTGTGTGGCACGTAGCGCCGTCTTGTTGAAAGTAAACGTTGTCCAGATACCACCCAATTCCGGCCATAAAAATCATTAATCATCTCTCGATAGGGCAATCCATTCACCGTAACTGTTGCTCTAATAATTTACTTTAATAATTTACTTTAATAATTTCAATGCGTTGTTGAAGCGTGTGTCGTTCCATTTTTATTAATGGCGTAGTTTCTACTTGTCAAATGTCAAAAAATGACAGCTTCTAAAGTGACATCTACCGAAATAGCGGGCTATTCAAAATAACATTTCTTATTGGAAAACCCTATACATTAAACATTATAAGGCAATTGGTTGATCTAATGCTTACCTAAAATAATTCACAGTCATCTCACTTCTATAATAGTCCAGTAAACGAATGGTCCAAAAGGAGGTGTAGAGTGCGTGAGCAGGAACCTAAGCGATTCTTTCAGGACTTGTTTAGGGTGCTTAGGGTGTGAACATACTAAAAGTCCTGACGTCTAGGTGGTGAGCTAGGGGGGGGAGGGGGGGGGGGGAAGGTCCCGATTTTCGGGTTTCCGTTTATATCTCAAAAACGGTGCGTCGCAGAGGAAAACTTTTTTAGAATAAGTAAAAACTCATAAAATTATCTACAACTTTTATTCTATACGTAATTTTGGAAATCCCAACCGTTTTTGAGTTATACGCTCCACAAATGTCAATATTTTCGAAAAAAATCATTTTACCTCACATTTTTCATCAAACATTCCTTCATATCGTCTAAAATATTCATCCAAGAAAGAAATTCATTTGAAAGAAGTTGTAAATAATTTAATTACCTTTGAGAATGATGATGCCATGGATGAACAACGCTTGCCAGGACCCTCACGTCCAAAGAGGATATGATAACGTGAATCCATATAAAGTTGAGAGTGTAACATGATGTTATTGAGAACAGTGCCAAGGGAAATGGGGCCAACTCATACTCAAAGAATTTCATCAAATCCTCATCTGATCGTTTGCTTAACACATCCGCTGAAACAGCAATGTTGGGTCAACTGCAACCTTTTCATCGTGATTTTTTATCGACGAGCTGACAGAAGACATTGGGAATGCCCGAAGTTTGCGGGACAACTTGATGTCTGAGAATGTCAAGCCCACTATCGCATTCATTGCCTTTTCTACCAACTCGAACAGCATCGTAGCACGTTATTGTAGCATCTCCGACGACTAACCTAATCACCCATCACAATAATAATGATTATAAAATGAATTCCACTAATCATCTGTTCGAGAACAACTTACCTGCTATCTTGCGTGCAAAAATTATTAAGGAATTTCCGATGAAGAAAAAACCCGTCTTAATAATTTGGTAAGAAAAAACAGCTTTTTCTGAAAATGACATTTTACGAAAAAACTTAAAATTGCTGTAAATATTTACTGGTTGGAGGTTTATTTACATATGTATATATATTCTAAAACCTAATTAAATTATTTACAACTTCTTTCCAATAAATTTCTTTCTTGGATAAATATTTTAGACGATATGAAGGAATGTTTGATGAAAAATGTGAGGTAAAATGATTTTTTTCGAAAATATTGACATTTGTGGAGCGTATAACTCAAAAACGGTTGGCATTTCCAAAATTACGTATAGAATACAAGTTGTAGATAATTTTATGAGCTTTTACTTATTCTAAAAAAGTTTTCCTCTGCGACGCACCGTTTTTGAGATATAAACGGAAACCCGAAAATCGGGACCTTCCCCCCCCCCCTCCCCCCCCTAGCTCACCACCTAGACGTCAGGACTTTTAGTATGTTCACACCCTAAGCACCCTAAACAAGTCCTGAAAGAATCGCTTAGGTTCCTGCTCACGCACTCTACAACTCCTTCCTTTACTGGACTATAATGTTATGTCTTGGCAATATTGTAATAAATTCCTGTTATTTAAGACGCCATGGCCCAAAACTGTCGAGTGTATAATAACATAGTATGTTGAAGTAGGCATTTTCATCAAGAGATTCATATAATGTATCACGTGTGTTTTTTTTAGAATGGCTCACCTTACGTTTTTCTAACTGAAAATACTGATAACGAAAAAACAACACACACATTTTATTAGACAAATGTATTTTAAACGTTACCAATCCCTCACCTTTTTGACGTTTTATGTATAAATAATTCTTTAAAAATTCCCAAAGTTTCGTTTTTAAATTGCGGTCGAAAACTTAGATTTTCTAAAGCTTTACATTTTAATTATTTTTTGTTTTACTTTTAGATTTGAATTCAAAGCGTGGTGTTTTCCTTTCTAACACCGTTTAAATCATATTTCTCACCGTGGACAGTAAGGGAGACAAAAATTACTATGAAATGTTCCCAAAAGCAAACGAATTAGCTTGCAAATAATTACGTTAAATGGATCATCTGTATAATAGAGAACTCCTGTCCAATTTTTTAATTTTTTTAATGAATAATGACCGTCTAACTTAAATAACTGCATTTTTATTTTTAGAGTTAGTTTTAATAGTTAAAATAATTGTCAAATTTTCTAATTTTTCAAGATCCCCGAAAACCACCGTATGTATGGTGAATCGTGTGACGTTATCACTCTTGAAAAATTACTATAAAATCGGGCAATCAGCTGTTCAACTACCGCCATTTTGAATTTCGTTGTTCGAAGTATTCTCCCTAGAAGAAGCATTACTATTTTTTTGTGCAGTAGTTTATGAATATTTTCAGTAATAGAGATAAACTAATAAGAGATACCTTTATTTTTAAAACATTATTTAGGCCTAAATAATGTTTCAATAAACACAACGACTAAATCTCTATAAACGGTATTAAATAAACGCATAAATTAATACGATGGCTTGTGTCATATCATACATTCCCATACAATGACTTTACGGTGACGTCACGACACGTCGAACAGTGACGTCACCACTAAAATTTCAATAATGCCAACTTGACAGCGTATTTTTACGACCCGATTAACAATGGACTTTTTAATAATTTTTTAAAAATTCTGCGTTTAATATTATTAAATAAAACTTATATATTCAGAATCAGCGTTTATTGGTCTATTAATAGTTAGTTGTATTGCGACGCGCAGTTTAACCCGCGCTCGTCTCTGATGTCCCCATGTTGGAGTGCAATCTGCACAATTTGAATCGATAATGTAAATTATAAAGATTCGGTTTATTTAGTCTGTGCTGTGGTCTGCCGAAAGTGAAATCAGCGGCGCGAGGTGCCCACGAAAGTGAAATCCGATTGCATGCGCGCTTTTTTGGTTGCTTTTGGGTAGGGTTGTCACGAAAAGCAAATAATATTTATATTCAAAAAAATAACAGTGATCGTGGTTATGTTAACGCGCGTTTTGTTTTGCATTTTTATGCTTTACAATTTTTTTTAGTATAATTTAAATTTCATTAGTTGTATAAGGTGCAAGTATCTGGGTGGTATGTTTATGAGAGATGGGAAGGCAGAGATATTGAAAAAAGTATCTTCATTAATAATAATAGTGGGGAGGATAGTGCAATCCCACACGTCAAGTTATACATATTTATATATTTACACGGTAAAGAAAACAAGAACATAAATAGGAAAAAAAAATAATAACAAAATTAAAATTATGCAGGGCGAGGTCTTGAGGGCGCTCGGGCCCATCGCTCACTCAGGACCTCAGGAGTGGCGCTTGGTGCTGGAAGGCTGCGGTCACCAATGTGTTGTCGGAGGCCATTAGCCGCATCCTGGCTCCAGTGACCCGGTGCAATCCTAGTTCCGTAAACATTGTCGATTCACTGCTATATCTTCTGAATCCAAATATAATTCTGCATGCATTGTTATATTGGATCCGGAGTCGTTCCATCGAGGTGGTTCGGGAGTGACCCCATTAATGGAGGATTGAATGCAGTTGGGGCTAATAAAAAAAAACTGTCAAAAGAAGCGAAGCTAGCAGTCCACAATGGAGTGCTGGTACCTACTTGATGTATGGCAGTGAGGCATGGAACTGGCAGAGGAAGGATGAAAGTAGACTGAATGCTGTTGAAATGAGAACCTTGAACTTTCGAATTTAAAATTCGAAATAGGGCCGCTAACAATAACACTCCTTATATATATGTATGCCGATAAGTTTTAAATTAATATAAAATGTACATGAAAAAAAATCAAATGTGTATTATGTTTTAAGATCATTTTCCAAAACACTTATTTTTCACTTTATACAATAAAAACATAACTAAAAGAGTTTTTTTGTAAGTATGAGATTTTGAACTTTAAAGCAGTTTTTATAGATTTAATCGTCGACCAAGATTTACCAGGTTAATGGGTACTCTAATACTTTTTTCTGGGCTTATGAAAAGGCTTCTCAAAAAATTGTCGATTATTTTAAAGGTTAAGATGTGTTCTATCACCACCTCCTAGTTCCCCTGGGTGACGTTTCTACACACGGTATTTAAGAGCGTTTAACCAGCCAGCGGACGAAAATCCACATTTCGTCGAAAGTTGTTCTTACGATCGTGCAGGGCGGTTACAATGAGAAAGATTAATTATTCTCCGTACCAGCTTTTTTAAATTATAACTCAATATCGAATTTATTTCAATCCAAATTAGCTTTAATTTATACCTTCATCCAAAAATGCTGAAAGGCGTGATGGTAAAACTATTAAAATAATGTACTTTTTGTAATTATTTTTGATTATAAGTATTTATCATTTTTTTTAAATGTCTAAATTTAATAAGAATGTTAAAAAAATCTGAAATATATTAGTTTGTAAGTGCGCAAATAAATACACAAATGGACCAATTTTCGTCAAGAAACACATGTAGGTACATATTTTTTAATGATTTTATTGAATCTAAAATTAAAATTCTAAAACATGCGTTTGCTAGATAATGTATTGATTTATTTTACTGCATGATTATATTATTTGAAATGGGTGTGGTATAATACAAAATCTTTTTTGAAAATTTAATAAATCTGCCAACGACCTATGGAATAACCTTATTATACTAAAAATAAAAAAAAATCTCAAAATTTATTACATGCGAATGCTAGATAAAAGAACAATCTTTCAAAATCCATTTATAATTTTTTGTGGAAAAGAGTCAATACGTCTAAAATCTGATTTGAAAATGACATATTTCTGGTTTTCTCTGGTAATGCCCTCTTAATTAAAGCTTCTAAACTTTTTCTGAGCTCTAATTTTCAAACCAAAATCACATGATTTTGCGTTCTTGAAATGAAAACTTCTTTAGCACTATTGTAATTTGAAACTCGATGAAACGAAAAAAAAACGATACTGAAAAGAGATAAACACATACATACATCTATAGGATTTAGCTTGCGAGAGAATAAAATAGCCTCCCCACTTTTGTCTACTTTAGTTTTCTGAAGGTTTCATTTCTACCGCGTGTGAATTGCAGTCTGTTTTTGTCTTTTTCGTAGTGCTTCGCCTTTTATTGCGTTTTTTAAAAATAAACATATATTTGCTTTAAAAAATATTTTAGTATTTTGGGGCAGCCCTAATTTATTGGTGAAATCTCCTTTTCGTGAGTGCCCCTGCCGAGTGCTGCCAGCGATCCACCAGCTGATCGGATGGCTTGTCAAATTACATTTAATACCGTTTTTTCCGGTTTACAAATCAACACAATGAATCACGTCTTCGTCTTCAACCCGCTTTAATATTATTAGTTATTATTGTTCTTAGGAAACTTTGTTTTTAAATCTGCCGGTACTTCGTACTTGTTATTTGTTAAATTGTTATAAGACTAGAATTAACACTTCAATACTCCTATTTATTTATTAACTTGTACTCAGAATGAATGATTACTTCTTTTGTGTCCATAATTAAGACGACAATATAATATCCTAAAATATATTCAGAATCTTAACGACATAAGTAAAGAAGCCGTGGATACAAATTGCGACTCGCGACCCGTGTATTGGACGCACCTACTGTTGAATTTGCCCTATCAAAGCAAAGAAGAAGAAAAATAATGTGAGAATCTTAACCTTTAACTATGGACGTGAAAAAACAATCACACTCCCATGGACGTCGGGTCACACAGACCCCTTCATAAAATTCTTCTAATTTTCAAACCTGGACCAATCTGACTTTAGCAAGGAGTTTATATGTATAAAGCATTTATAAATAAAAGATCGAGTAATAAAAATAATCAACTTTAATTCATATTTTAATAATTATCTCCAAATTTAACAAACCTAGTCAGTTTTCAGTCTTAGTTGACTTGAGATCATATTAAGGCTCCTTAATTATAGTAGCTATTACAAAAATCAAAACCAATAATTTTTCCTAGCTAATAAAAGAAACAGTAACAAAAAGTAAAAAAAAAAACTTATGACTTTTTGAAATTATAGTCAACGGGTCTCCCAGGCCCTGATCAAATATTAAATGATTATTACTCACGTAATAAGTGCCGGATGACGCGACCTTCTCCCTCCTTGGTCATAACACTCATAACACAACTAAAACTGAAGCTACTGAGGAGAGTACTGAGACGCGCGGGGATGGCACGCGCGGGGAAGGTGTTTATTCCGAGAAATTGAAGAAGGGGTTGGGCCTCTGAGACCCGACGTCCATAGTTAAAGGTTAAGGGCCCGCAACCCGAATTTCTATCGATTTCTTACATATCTCCCTTAAACGTTTGAAGTTTCTAAGCTCTTAAAAAATGTAGGTATGTTATTTTTGAAGATAATGTCTATCTAGATGCTGCCTGCGCCGAAACGCAAATTATATGAAATTCCCTCGATAAAAAAAATCGCAAAGTATGCTCTAAAAATTATTAAAAACAATTTTGTTTCTATTATCTTATATTTGTGAAAAAAATCACAATGTTTCTTTAAATGATACTTAAGATGCTCCCCGCGAGATTTTTGCTCTATTTTAAACGAGTCATGTTTTATTAAACATTTTCGCAATTTTCGCATCGATTTTGTCGCTGTAAATGTTAGCGCTCTCCTCTAACATTCGTAATTTCGAATCTTTCCATCTTCTTCTTTTCGAGCACGGTTGCGGAGCCTTTACGACGTAAGTGAAGAAAGTGTGTAAATAAATATACACCGCGGCACGGCATATTGTACGGACATACGGTCGAATTCACCCTAGATAGCAGGTCTGGATATTCGACCTTTTTGCCGCGTTCATTTTAATTAATTCTGAAGAACGTGTTACAAATATTTAAAATGTATCTCCATGTTGTCCTGCCGAAGTTATTAATTCATCGTCTAGAAAAATAAAATCTGGTGCCTACCGCTAACTTTATAGTTGAAAAACGGGTTATAAAGTTTTAAAATCGTTTTACGTAAAATATATTAATGTTAAGGTGCTGTTTTTATTAATCTAAAATATAAATAACTCGCTTTCCTTGTGCGGCATGGAAATAAAAAAGTTATTATAGTTACGAATTCGCCGGAAACGATAAAAATCTGAAATTTGAACAAACAAAATAATATTAGGGTTGTGTACCGCCTAAACTATAGATTTTCCTCCTTTTTTTCTAACTTCTCAAAAGGAACATTTTTTTCGAAGAATTCATTGTTAATTGTCACGAAATGTTGGGTATTTTTTTTACGGATTTTTTGCATAACATTATTAAATTTAATTTAAATAAAAAAATAATTAAATGGTTAAAAACTTCCACAAATTAAACACAAAAAAAAGAATAAAAAAAAATTCTTTTGCATAAAAAATGAATGTTTCTCTGTTTGTCCCTTATGCAATCTACCATTTGGGAGGCGGGAATGGGTACCGCCGCCCCGGGAACCATTTATTGGATAACCAACACCTCTGCCATAGGTCACCCCAAGTGGTTTTCCATGTTCATGGGGTGAGGTTTGTATAGTTCTTGGCGGCCAATGCGTTTGCCCACCTAATGCATGGCGGGCTGGATCGGGAGAGTTTGGTTAAGAGAGACCTAGAAAACACAAAGAAACTAGCTAAAGTCGTTAAAAAAACGTCGAAATGTTGATACATTTCCATTTAGCGCCAAAAACATCCAAAATGGAGCATGAAAATTGAAAGTACACAAAATCATCTCTCCAGCCGGACTCTCTCGACCCATCGCCTTGCATTGCAGTGGGGGGATGAATTCATACGTCCATTACTCCTAGACACATTGACCCAACGATTCCTACCCACCCCTCATACCTTTTTCCTTCCCAGAACTTTCTCTTCTTTCTTTCATTAAAAAAAACTTCACACAGCATCCCCAAAGATGACATAGGGCCTGAGGGAAATGTTTTTCCTCAGAGCCTCCTATGTTGAAGTCGCCGGATACCAAAATTTCATTTTTTTTTTTTTTTTTTACATGAGCTCCACACAGGAGGCCCTGAGGAAAATAATTTCCCTCAGGGACTATGTCATCTTTAAGGATGCTGTGTGGAGGGTTTTTTTTAAAGAAAGGAAGGAGAGGAGAGTTCTGGGAAGGAAAAGGGTTTGAGGGGTGGGTAGGAATCTGGGGTTCAGTATGTCCTGGTCATCCGCCTCAAAGACCTAGACAAACCTCACCCCATGAACCCGGGCACACCTGCTAAATCACCAAACGTAGCGAAACACTTGGGGTGACCTATGGCAGAGGTGTTGGTTATCCAATAAAGGTTCCCGGGGCGGCGGTACCCATTCCCGCCTCCCAAATTGAATTTACAAATAATGTCAGGAATCAGTGGTTAAAGTAAGTCAAGTACATTCCTTAACACTTTGTACATATAATATAGTGGTGAGCTCTTGCGTTATGAAATTATTTCCTATACCATTCATCCGATTGCAATGCAACTCTGGTGAGTTGTTACGCTCACACCCAGAAAGTCTGTATAATAATAATAGTGAGCTCTGGCATTATAAAATTTGTTTAAAAATAATAATAATCAATGAATAAATAGAAAATAGATAGGCACTTCAGACCCATGAAAAATCACAGGATAGGCTGAATTAAACATCAGTTTTAATTGAAAATAGTAAAAATAATTTTCTCTTAAAATATATTTATTTACATATGTATTTTATAGCTTTTCTGAATTCTTCTCACGGTCAGTTCCAATTTTGAAAATGACACATTAAATTCAAATCAAAATTATTTTTACCGATCAGTGGTTGAGTTGGCATTGCACTTGTTTCCCTCCCAGGTGTGGTGAGTTTAATTCCTCCGCTGGCTAAGTCCTTCATCACGACAAAGGCGACGTTTTCCGCTTACTGAAATGATAGTAAGATATTTAAAAATATTGTCAGGATATTGTCGTAACCCATGAATGTTTGTCTTCCTATTAAGAAAAAAAAAAATCCAAGTTCATTGAACCAGAGTTACGCAGACAGACAGCCTCACAACCGAAATTAGTATTTTTTCAATTTATTTTATCCTCCATATACGAAATCTACTGTGATGTCGGCATTAAATTAATTTTAATTTGTTTAATTGTTTCAGCGCGATGACCGCTCCTTGCTGGCCCAGTTCTTCTTCGCGGACGAGACCCTCAACATGGTGGCTGCAGAGCTGGACTCGTTCGACGGGCGCGAGGACCCGGAGCGCTGCTCCACCCTGGTCAACCAGCTCCGACATGCCCAGGTAATGATGCAGACTGGACTATGAAACCTTCGTTATGATTGGACCTTTTTTCCACTCCAATCCTCTTCTTCGGTCTGCCTCTAGGATGCTTCTAGTGTGGCCCTCGATTAACCAAGATATCCTCATCTGGCATTATCTTCCACATGTTCAGCCATAGGTAAAATAAAATGAAATAACGCATGTATAGTCACATACACACTATTTTAGTCAGTATTTTGATCATCTTGGTCTATGAGACATTAGCAATATAACACTCTTTAAAAATCTGTGGCAGGATATAAATTGAAATAAAACTAATTATTTTAGGGGTTATTAAAATTATAGTAACATAAAAAAAATCTACAAAATTTCTTAGATAAATCAAAATCTCTACATAACCTTAACCTTTGACTGGTGACATGGTTTTTGTGTAACATAACTGGTGACGAATGGCCTGAGAGGCCGCTGCCTTATCCGGTCTACAGCATAGAAATTAGGTAATGTAGCTTACAGCAGTCTTTAAAAACAGTTTAATAACATATAAAACGATAAAATAAAAGTAATCAATAAACTCTAAATGTAATTTTTAATGAAAAAATTGTCAATACAAAGTATGTAGTAACTAAAATAAAAAAAAAAAAAAAAAACTAGAGATGAGATCAGTAATCACAAACAAAAAAAATATATCAACATGCCGTTTACACGCACACTTCGGAGCGACTGAGTCCCGCGCCACTTTAGGCCGCCGCGCAGAAAAGTCTCACAGTGAACTGCGCTGTAAACCTATCGGTCTTTACTTTTCTGCGCAGCGGCCTGAAGTGGCGCGGGACTCGGTCGCTCCGAAGTGTGCGTGTAAACGGCGCTAATATAACAAAAATACTTATTTTCCTTACAGTTAAGATACAAAAAAAAATAATGCTCTAATCATGTATCATTTTACAAAACTGGCAATGGTCAAACTTTGGTTATTTTTATTGGCAGTCAGGGCATAATTGTTTGGCACATTGCAAGCACACATGTTTTTTACACAAATTACATTGGTAATTCGATTTGCGATTTAACTTCGGAGGACAACTAGCACAGGTTTTTTGTATTTTTGATCCTGATCCACAAAACTCCAATAGTTTTGTGGATCAGGTGGCAAATCAGAACCCAAAATATGCACGCATAAAAAGTAACATAACTGGTGACGTAAGGTCTGAGGGACCGCTTGTCACCAGTTAAAGGTTAAGAAAAGGGGAAAAAATCAACAAATTTGGAAAATGAGATTCGTAAGGGGGCATACATTAATTACGTGAGCAGTTTTTCTTCCAATCTAGACCCCCCCCCCCCCCTTGGTGAGATAAATTTGGGCCACTTCGTATATTCTTTTCAAGTAACATGAGATTTTGCTGAACCCCCCCCCCCCCTTTGAGCTCACGTAATTAATGTATGCCACCCTAATTCATAAATTCGGTAATCAACTTATGCATAAATGCACAAATTTCCAAAATTACAACTAAAACTTTCTACCTAAGGGGCCATCCATAGATTACGTCACACCTTAAGGTGGGGGGAGGGGAGTAGAGAAGTGTGACATTGTCTGACAAGGGGTATGAGGGGGTCATCAGCTTTGTGACATCACATGTAAAAAAAAATTAAACTACTGTTTTGATTATTTTTAGATGAAATATAGCAAAATATGCGAAGCCACGCTAGGGGGGATGGGGTCTCACAAATGTGACGATGTGTGACAGGGGACTGGGGGTCAAAAAATCATTAAATTCGTGTGACGTAATTTATGGATGGCCATTAATCCCGGTCTTTCAGACCGGTTCCATGACAGTTGATCCGCTGACAATTGGTCCCCTGGCGTACTTATATACAAAGGGCAGTCGCTCTAGGGAAAATACGTTATACCTAATTAGGGGTCGTCCATTAATCACGTGAGGCTCGAAAGGGGGGGGGTTCGGAAAAAATCTCGAAATATCACCAGGGGGGGGGGGGTATAATGAGATATCACGTGTATTTATTTTTCGTGATAATATTCTGAAAATTTCAAAATACTTTGTACAAAAAAAAATACTCGTGATTTTGTAGGGAGGGGGGGTTAGACTAAAACCTCACCACATATCACCACGGGGGGGGGGGGGGGGGGGGGTTTAAAAAGTTGCTAAAAAACATCACGTGATTAATGGACGACCCCTTACACAAAATATAACTAAGTGACCCCATAGAGGGATGACCGCAGAATAACAAAAGAATAAAACATATTTTCATTCAAATACATCAAGGATTGCAGGATGCGTTGGTAAATAATGATAATTTTATAGTAAACTAGCTGGTCCCAGCATGCGTTGCTATGCCATTTAATAAAGAAGTTGTTTCTCCCTGAGTGTCCTTTCCCATTCGTCCCGTTCCCCTTCCACCTCTCCTTTTTTCTCCTGTTCCCACTCCGTCACCTCCACCTTCCCTCTCCCCACTCCACTCCCCCACCCCCCTTACCCCGTCCTGCGAACCCCCTCCCGAGTTCCCCTCCCCTCTCCCAGGTCCCCCTCCCCCTCCCTGGTTCCCCTCCCCCATATATTCAGTTTCCAAATCTCGCGTGCCACCAATAGTAATTTTTTTATACAAATTTCATAATGCCAGAGCTCACCGGAAATTTTATAAAACCTTGTCCTGACAATAACGAACATACAAAAAAAAAGAATTATCCAATTTGTTGCAGTCATTGGAAAGTTATGCGCTTAGCAACACATTCAGCGATTCATTTTTATATTATAGATATCGTTTCGGGGATCACACCGGTGACAGAAGGTTTTTACTCACCTGATGTAAATGCATGTCTTCGAAGAGCGGTACTGCGGGTAGCAGGAAAAAGGTATACAGGTGCACGAAATGTAAAGATGTGTGCACGATTAGTTATTCTCAATAACTAATGTGCAGTACCGGATTATCCCTAAGGCAGAGTAGGCAACTGCCTAGGGGCCCCGCATCGGCTAGGGGCCCCGCGACCCGAGAAAAAATGACTTGCTTCAATTAGTGACCAACGAAGTTTACGAAAAAGTCAGCTTTCAAGATGTTTTGTTTTTTTTATTAGGTACATTTACAGGTTAATAACATTAGGTACACGCATTAAACAACAAATTATAATAAGTAGGTTAATAAATAACTAACGTTCACACCTTGCACAAATAATAAATAAAAAGTCTTCAATTAAAACAAATATTTAAACATGGTTGTATTTTACTTTTCTTTTCTTCTATTTGTTGCAATATTACTTAGTATCTGAAGTGATTGAAGGTGCCGTGTGTGGTTTACACTGGCATTTGTTTTGTTTTATTTCTAATTATATGTTTAAAATAAAAATGTTGTACAAGCTTCAGTATGCACTACCTTATCGCTTGCTAAAATTCTTTGGGAAAGGTTGTCTGGAAGAGATCACTTTAGTGACAAGACGGCTCACTGAATTGTTTTTTTTAATAATATATATTTTTGTTTCTACGTATGTGTCCTTTTATGTGCAATAAAGGTTTATTGTATTTTATTGTATTGTATTCATTTTTTTATTGAATGGGGTTATGGCATACCTTTCGTAATGTAGGAAAAGAACAGATTAATTATGAATAAAGTTACGTTTTGGTAGAAAAAAAATATTTTAGAAGTTAGAAAAGGATAAAGGTGCAGTGGCAGACTAGGCCCGTTAGAAGCCCCGGGCGGAAAAGTTGAATGAACCCCCCCCCCCCACCGAAATTGATGTAATTTTACAAGTGTTTCATTCAGTTCACACGGGCCTCTGACTCTGGGGGGCCTCCAAACACCTCCATGTTCCCTTGATCAAATCCTAAACAAGGCTTTAAGGACATTGCAAAAATTGTTATTTTTAATTCATTTTGGCTCCTTCAACCCCCCCCCCCGTTAGTCCGCCATTGGTAAAGGGGCCCCGAGACGTGCATTGCCTAGGGGCCCCGACATGGTTAATCCGGCCCTGCTAATGTGCCTCTTAGACCGGGGGTGGATAGTTAAGGATTAATAATCTCTGGAAATGTTATTAATTAGGAATCTGTTATTATCACTGTTAGTTACATTGCCTTATAAAAATATTTCCTTATTCCTTAATTCTTTTTCTTTATTCCAGGAGAGAGTGCTGAATATCACCGGACAAATAATGGACCAGCTCCTGGGCAGTGAGAGGGTGGCGCGAGGGTTCCGGGTCAAGTTCCCGGAAGATGTTCTTCAGGACAATCTAGCGGGACAGCTGTGGTTCGGCGCCGAGGTAATTACTTTAACCCCCTGTGAAAGACCACCATTCAGAATTGATATTATGTCGCTTGAAAGGGCTCGAGTTAGGATATTTAAGTTAGTCCTATGTGTATTTCAGCAACTGTTGTATGTGTTTTTGTTCCTTTCGTTCTGCACTTTTGTTTGAATAAGTTTACAAAAAGGAATCTTCTCGCAAGCGTAAACATGACACCGTAAGTTTAAACCAAAAAATGGAAATGGATTATAGTTCTATATAGCCAATGAATTCACCTACCTTTTGTTGATTATCACATATTCGTAGGATTTATAAAAAAATATTATGAAATCTTAAACTTCTACTTAATTTCTTACAAATAAGGGAAAATTTGCCAAAATTAACAGCAAAGCAATCCGAAGTATTTTAAATAGTGCCATATTGTGGCAAAAAGCGCTCCAGTGGTTATTTGCTTTTTCAATGTTCAATGTTTTTTTTTTTTTTTTTTTTATTATTAATTTCAATAACAAGGTTTGTACATGTATGTATGATGTATATAATAAGTATAGATTCATTTTTTTTTTCACAGACCTCCTCACTAGGATTTCCTGTTCTGAGGTGGCCTGTAGTTTTTTTAAAATATTTGTATTTGGTTATGGATTGTCTTTATATCGTCTTCATGATGTTTGTAATTTTATTATCACTTTGATCTCTCAGCCATATTTTTACTTTTGTTTTAAATATATTCATTTCCTTTATATTTTTGATTTGATCTGGTAGAGCATTGTATAATTTTATAGCATGGAATTTATTATTTCTCTGTCCAAAAGATGTGTTCAAACTGGGAGTAACCAGGATGTTATTGCTTACTGACCTGGTTGAGTATTTATGTTGGGCAGTGGAGTATACATATATGTTTTTTTTCAGTTTAAATAAAATATTTTTTGAATAAAGTTTCTGTACATTGAAGACTTGAAAGTTATTAAATATTTCTTCCGTCGGAGTTCTAAGCGGAACTTTCAGTATTGTCTTCAGTACTCCTTTTTGAGCTATTTTGAGTCGCTCTGTGTGAGTGCTCAAAGCAGACCCCCATCCAGTTATCCAGTACTCTATTTGTGATTGACATAAAGCGTAGTACACTTTCTTAATGTCGTTTATGTTGAGGATGTTACGGATGGCTCTAAAGAAGTAAATGTACCTGGTGAGTTTTTTTGTGATTACTTCAATGTGTGCGTTCCATCGGAGATTATCATCAATTTCAATACCAAGATATTTGATACTTTTGGAGTGTGCTATGGTAGGACAGTGGCATGATAAGCCTTGATTTTGATTGTTTTCTTGGCATGTATGTAATTAACCTTTTCCACGCGATCGTAACAACAGTTGATACGGCAAAAGCCATGCCTCACACGCGCCCGTATCAGCCCTTGTTACGCTAACTTCGACTGCCGATATAAAAGCGCTACTATGTCACAGTATTTTTTCCCGCTCGCTAGGATATTCGTGTAACTATCACGATGCTGACATATTCAGGCATATTTCGAAAGTAAATTTTTTTTTCGTAAAAAACATCTATAATCAAGTGAATGTGTCCTCGTGCCTCGTGGTACTTGAAATATGACATATACATACCGCGTATGGGTATTGAAAAAACGGAGTAGATCAACGCGGGTAAAAAGTTAAATGTACATTAAATGAATATATAATCATGCATACTTGCAGGAATTCATGTTTAAAACGATCTAATATGTGTAAAAATCACACAAATCTGACAGGAGATCACGTCCGTTAATCTAATAACGATCCCACAAAAGATATGGAATCGCTCCTCTGGTTTAGAAAATTTAAATATAATCAACCTCACTCCATTACATTTGACATTTTAACTCAAAGCATTGTCTTCTTTTGTGTTAAACTGTAAAAAAACTGGTTGAATTTTTTTAAAGGCAGCATTTTTAACACATTAGTAAGTTGTATGACTACCATATTTAACATGATTCACCTGCCCTGCCTGAGTGCACAGTAAAAAAAAAACCTTATCATATGTGAATCAGAAGGTCACTGCTTATAATTTAGGTTAATACTGAGGTATTTATTTAACTCTCCCGCAGCCAACTGGGGCCGAAGGTAGACCCCAAAATAACTATCCTTCTTATATCTACTTAAATACATGAAATATATTTTTAGTATTTTAGGTATTCCTGCGCAAAGGATTAATATATAATATGCCATTTAAAAAAAAATGTGAAAAAATCGTTGATCGCAGGAAAAAATATTTTGTCAAATATAGGTAGGTAATATTCCCTGCAAAAACATAATAACAAAAAAAATATATCAAAAAAAGAAAAAGTGTTTTCTTTGGTTTAAAAGTTTAGGAAAAAAAAAAAAATGGGGTCATCAGCCGACCCCCACGGTTACGGACGTCATGTTTGGCATCTTGGCCTGTCGAGAGTTAAAGAATGTTTCGATAACATATTTACTGTAACGACAAAGGACTGACACTTAAAATTTCCCACAATTGAATGAATCGCGATGACAGTCGCTCAGTGTGACAGGAATGACAGGAATTCAGGAGACATGAATTGCTTGTTCCATTGTCACCTTTCACATCATCCAAAGCACCTATTTTGTGCTAGCATATGAAAATAGTTCATACCAAAACGATGTCTTTTTTTTTTTTTTTTTTTTTTTTTTTTTTTTTTTTTTTTTTTTTTTTTTTTTTTTTTTTTTTTTTTTTTTTTTTTTTTTGAAAATCTCCTACTGCCACCACAGAAAGCCGAAAGATGTTGCTTGTGTTGTGATGGAGGACTTAGCCAGCCGAGGAATCGATCACCAGGCGCCATGCCCACTCAACCACTGACCAGTCATAAAGAATAAACCGTAACAAAACAGTCTAGTCTCTCTAAATCTAGTCTCCTCCTACGGAAGCAATCTTCCAAACAGGCCCTTCATTGATATATGCTTGGTGTAATTCTAAGTGACCAGCTCAGATATGGGGGCTCCTCGAAGCCAGAGTTAACTTAGCCTCTCAAAAACTGGGCGTACTGTACAGGGCCCGCAGATACTTTTATAGTACACAACTGCTAACCCTGTACGCCCCACGGTTGAATTTGGCTGCTACCTCTGGTCTGGAGCTCTCAACATACCTGAAAAAAAACCCTTGACTCTGTGCCGAAACGGGCGGTCCGGTTGATAGATTCTCCTAACTTAACAAACGGTTTGCAATCTTTAGAGCCAGGCGTCGGGTGGGAATGCTATCCTTGTTCTACAGGTATTTCGAGGAACTAGCGTCATTGATCCCTTCCGCACCGGTGCATAGTCGGGAAACACGCCAAACGCGTGCCCAACATATGTAAAAAAAAAACAAAAGATTATTTTTTGCAAATTTGCAAGGGTATGACTCTGCCGCTGAGAGCTCCTTCATCACTTTTTTTTTTACTGTTACGTATATTGTTTATGACAAAAAGGATTAGGTAACAATTAGGTGATGTATTTTTAATGTGAATACCGCACAAGAGTCCCAACTGTTTCTTACTGTCTGAAGTCAGTGGAACTACGACATTCCCAATTGGATTATATTATGAGGCTGAAGGTAGTGGGGAGGGGTAGGAGATGGGAAAGAGAAAGATTTGGAAATTCCTAGCTATGGATCCTCATCTGGTTACCAAACATGGCTAAAGCCATTTCAAGCGAAATTTCGATTCTGATTGGTTGTTTTTTACCAAGCCGATACTGAAAATCTCTACCACTACGGAACATATACTACCAATATACTACCTATGTCATATAACGTGTTGTAAAATGTGTTGCTTTTTGCAGATGATTTGAAAATATTTAAAATAATTAAAACCGTTGAAGATTGTATCTGTCTACAGAATAATTTACACAAGTTAATTAATTGGTGTTCTGTTAACAAACTGTTTCTGAACATAAATAAGTGTCATGCAATAAGATTTTACAGAATAAGTCAACCAATTATTCATCCATATGTACTTAATAACACTACCATTACCTCTGTCGAAGAAATTAACGACCTGGGCATAATTTTTGACTCTAAATTAAACTTTATAACCCATATAAACACAATCGGTAATAAAGGAATGAAAATGCTTGGCTTCATTCTTCGAAATTCCAGAGGTTTTAGGAATATTTCAACACTAAAAATTTTGTATACATCCTTAGTACGTAGTCAAGTCGAATATAACTCCTCGATCTGGTCCCCCCATTTTAAAATACATTCAGATTCAATCGAAAAAATTCAACATAAATTTCTAAGACATATTAATTTTAAACTCGGTATTCCCATTGAAAACATAAACTACAATTACTTGATGAAAGAACTAAATTTATTAAAACTCTCAGATCGAAGAATTATATCCGACTTAATATTTATGTTCAAAATTGTAAATGGTAGCATAGACAGTCCTAATTTAACTAAGCTCATTGAATTTCATATTCCCACGAGAACCACTCGATCTAAAATCCTGTTTAAACGTAACAATAATAAAACTGAGTATACTAAACACTTCCTTTTACCTAGGTTACATGATGTTACTAATAGATATGCAGATGTTGCAGATCTATTTAACTGCACGGAAGGTAGGTACAAGAGGGCTATGCTATCAAACCTTTTCAGTCAATATTAATTCTATTATTTTGTACTTTAGATTTTTGTATGTAATTGTCTATCTGGTGTCATTTCTAATTCAAATGCCACAATCATCTGTTAAACTTTTTTTTTTTTATTATTTCTGTATTATTATTTTTCATTTGTGACATGTAATCAGTTCTTATGGTATATGTATACTGTTGAAATTAAATAAATAAATAAATACCTGACTAACTATCACGCCGTTTCTCCGCAGGAGTAGGCAGAGAGTGTAATTTGATTGAAACAGACTCCATCTTTCATTTGAATTCATACATCTTCTCATACATATCCTTCCATTATTCTGACTCTTGACATGACTCGACTCAGATATTTGGTTAATTTGATGGTGCCATTTCTTTCTCAGGCTTCCCCGACTTCTACCATTCACATTCGTATCGTACATTCTCCTTACACTCCTTTCTTCATTCATTTGATCTACATTCCCAAACCATTGTGCATAATAATTAATTGTTAAATTAATTACACAAATGAATCAAATAAGATTTACTTTTGGAAGCATTTCAGAATTTGAACCAGTGATCTCTGGGTTTGTTTTCAAGGACCTTTTCAACTCAGCCATGGAGGCTAATTAATTAATTTGAATATAATAGATTTAAAATATATCATAATTAACCCATAAGATGAAACCTATTTTAACCATTGTTTCTCCATATTTCAGTGCCTAGCAGCCGGATCCTCCATCATGAATCGTGAAGAGGAATCAGCGGCCATGCGTCCACTAGCCAAGGCCCTGACTCGGAGCCTGGAGACGGTCAGGGCCTTGCTGAGGGAGCACTGCCTGCGATGCAACCAGTACGGAGCCTCCCTAGTCTCCTGCTGCAGCGAGATGCTGCATGAGAGCCTAAAGATATTTGATAGGTAATGCTCTATTGAGGTTAACCACTCCGACCCTTAGCTTGTTTACATGACAATATAACAATAGAATCTTGTTTTCAAGCTAACGCATGTGTTCCCACAAAAATCGTTATAACTCCGTGATTGTTGTTGTTGATTAAAATACCTACATAAAAAATACTTATTTTGTAGAAACAGTTTTCACCCGCCAAATAGCCTATGTGCCGTTAGACATTATTAATTTTGTATTAAATATTCTTGTAATGGTAAAAAAGTGAAGTGACAAAACTGTTTATTGATACAATAGAATAAGTTTTTTTTTTTTTTTTACATAATCCGTGATTTTAGTACTGTTTTCACATAGAAACATCACATGAGTAATTTTAACTTTTTTTTTTATAATAATACAATTTGAAATCTTTTTTCATAATCTTTCAAAAACAGTTTTTAGTATTCAGCTTCATTCAGAAATATTTCATTTATTGGGCTTCGACCTGTGGAAAGCCATGTCTGAAGCTAACTTCCATACTGAAAGTTATGCACTTTGAAGTAACATTTTGTGGATTAATTTTATTTACCGAAACACATTCCTTGAACAATAAACTATCTATAAAAATAACATTACTTCCGTTAATTTGGTAAACTGATAGGTTTTTCGATATTTTTGTCAACTATCACGCATTGGACTTTGACAGTTTAAATTGCGGCAAAATCTGTCATCCAGATTCCACAGATAATTCATTTAAAAATATTCTGGTGTTGCTAGGTGAATGAAACTTTTGGCTATATCAAGAATGATGTTGGCGCGAGGGATTCTGGCCTTATACTTCATCCATTTTCTTTATACATAAGGGTTAAAATCTGAAAATGAAAGTTTGTTCCACGCCCGCCAGTAACCAATAAGAGGTTAATTGTAAAGCGGAAATAACACAAAGTTTTTATAAATCTAACAGTTCTTTAAGACAAAAAACTTGCAGAATGGCAAAATACCTGAGTGGTTAAGACCCTAATAATAATTCCTGGCCTTGTTAATACTAAGGTCTCTTGCTGCAGATACTGCACGAAGGCACCACAGGTAATGTTATATTAAGGTAAAGGGGTCAAGGCCCTGGAAATTCTGGTCAAGACCCTTGTAATCCTGGTCAAGGCTCTGATAATCCTGGTCAAGGCCCTAGTAATCTTGGTCAAGACTCTAATAATTCTGATCAAGGCCCTGGTAATCATGGTCAGGCCCCTGTTAATCCTGGTCAAGGCCCCGAAAATCCTGGTCAAGACCCTAATAATCCTGGTCAAGGCTTTGATAATCATGGTCAAGGCCCTAATAATCCTGGTCAAGGCCCTAATAATCCTGGACAAGATCTTGAAAATCCTGGTCAAGGCTCTAATAATCCTGGTCAAGGCCCTAATAACCCTGGTCAAGGCCTTGAAAATCCTGGCCAAGGCCCTAATAATCCTGGTCAAGTCCTTTAAAATCCTGGTCAAGGCCTTGAAAATCCTGGTCTAGGCCTTGAAAATCCTGGTCAAGGGCCTGAAAATCCTGGTAAAGGCCCCGGTATTCCTGGTCAAGACCCTGGTAATCCCAAATAATTCCTTTTCTCCTAGCATTGAACATTTGAAAATTTGATGACAAAGGAGACTTCTTTGCCCATAGTTACTTAGAAAGTTTCATCATAATTTTGTGAAAGCGCAATGTAGGTTTCGTTAATTATTTTTATGTCAAAGAGCATTCTTGTAGTTCATTAATATAATAAATGTATTTCACCAGATCTTAGAGAATCCTGAATGCCTCTAGCATATACCTTTACTCCTGCTGTCTCCCTCCTAATGTCTAAAGCAGTAGTGTTCACGTTAACTCTGTTAGTTTCTTAAATCTGCCTAGTTACTAGTTTACGAAATGCTTAGGTCTGCTACTAAAAATGAATTACGTATTGTCAATTTTTTAAAATCCCTTTTATTTTGTATTTACAGGTTATTTGCCGAGTTTGAGCTGTGCTACGTATCCGCCATGGTTCCAGTCAAGTCTCCCGGAGAATTTGAAGTCCAGCAGCACATCTGCGTTCTCTTCTCGGAAACACTCCAGAGAGCAAGGAGGATAGGACTTCTAAATCAAGACCAGGTAGTTCTTCCTCACAGCCTTCTGGCTTCCGGATTTGGAGATGGGCCTCCCATAAATGTACCCAGTCTTATGCTTCTTTCAACCATACATAGAGGGCAGTTCTGTTAACCACTGGAGTGACAGCACATATTTAAACTTTTTCTCCGTTTGCTCGACATTTTCAGAAGACAATTTTGAAAATTTTTCGCCAACATTAAAAAAATCATACCTTCGAATTTTGAACATGGAGACAAAACTTTATTATAATGCTGTATAGCCAATGAATTATTCTGTATTTTACTGGTTATTTAATATTTGTAGAATTAAAAGTTGGGAAAACCTTATACAGTGGACCTGCGGTAATCCCCTGTAATCCGACACATCAGGATCAGGATATTATTCAGTTCGTCAAGCACGATTACAAGAAAAACCTACATCTGAGAGCCGTATCTAAGGACCAGCTTATAGAAAAAACGTTAAAATAACTCAACATGAAAGATTTGGTTTTTGCTCTTCGTCGTAGTATAATTATATGAGAATGATTCGTAGTTCAAATAGATTCTTTGATTTGTAATTTGTTGGAATACAAGGTACTCTTATTCAAAAAATTCCAGACTTCAGGGGGTCGGATTACCGCGGGTCCACTGTCAAAAAAACTTCTTAACCTGTTAAAGGCCAGGCCCTTTCACGAAAATTCCCCAACAAAGCACCACTTTGAATTGAATGTTTTGTGGGTCAATTCTGAGCTATCATATATTTTATTGACTGAAACACATTCCTAGAACAATAAACTATGTACCAAACTAACATAACTTGCGTTCATTTCATAAATTGATAGGTTTTACGATATTTTCGTCAAGTAACACGCATCGGACTTAGACAGAAAGTATTGTGGCAAATTTGACATTTTGATGCCACAGATAAAATCATTTAAAAATATTCTGGGGTTGCCAGGTGAATGAAATTTTTGCCTATATCCTGGGCAAATGTTGGCGCAAGCGATTCTGACCTTGTCCTTCATACAAATGCACACAAACCGCGCGTGGACTCACGTCTCCAGCAAATAAGTGGTTAAGAGGGTTTCACTGTATTCATAATTATTTCTTCGTGCATACATTTTCAACTGAAATGTAAATATTATGTGCTTATAAATAAATAAAATTCTTGAATTGATTCACCTTTCTATTTCGATTCCACAAATTTATTGAATCATCGATAGAGGTGTTTATTGATACTTTATTATAAATTTTTTTATTACTATACATGGTGTCCGGAAACTCGTAGTACAAGCGGGAAACTGGTAAATCTACATCACATTCGGAGTCGATTTATGATATAACTTTTTTGATTTTAGCTTTCGTTTTCGAGTAAATCAGGTCCGAAGTTGGAATTTTATTGGTTAAATTTGAAAAAATTTTTCACTAGGGGATTGATTTCAGCTCTGTAATGTCTTATAAAATGCATCGAAGGGTAAACCGGGCTCAAATTTTTTTTTAACCCTTTAGTTGCCGAAAAAATGGAAAAATAGAAAAAAATAATATAAAAATCGAAATGCTCAGATCGAAAAAAATACATTTTTTGGGTTCTCTACGTGATGTAGATTCACCAGTTTCCCGCTTGTACTACGAGTTTCCGGACACGTTGTATAAAGTATGTTTACATGGGGTTTTTCAATACCTGTCTCACTAGGACTCTAGGATATACCTGGGTCGAGACGGGCATAAATGCTGTATTATAATTTGAAATTAAAACACTTTTGTACTTTCTTCCACTAATTTATATTTCACCAGGACCGGTTTCATCCTATTACGGACATTTTCAGACTGGTAGTTGAAATTCTTATGCTACGGTATTTATACACTCTTAGGCAGGGGTACACAACATTGTCTCTAGATAATGAATATTTCTATTTTGTTAATTTTAAGGTATTATAAGTTATTTTGTTAATTTTAGGTACATACAGGTAATTATAAAGTTTATTATTAAAATTATGAATGATGTTACAATAATACCAGGAATAATGTCCGTAATAGGATGAAACCGGTCCTGGTGAAATATAAATTAGTGGAAGAAAGTACAAAAGTGTTTTAATTTCAAATTCTAATACAATGGAATTCCACCACGAATTATCAGTGCAAAAACTAGACTCATCATAAATGCTGTATTATGATTATACATATACTATACACGGTGTCCGGAAACTCGTAGTACAAGCGGGAAACTGGTAAATCTACATCACATTTGGAGTCGATTTATGATATAACTTTTTTGATTTGAGTTTTCGTTTTCGAGTAAATCGGGTCTGAAGTTGGAATTTTTTTTGGTTAAATTTGAAAAAAATTTTCACTAGGGGGTTTTGATTTCAGCTGTGTAATGTCTTATAAAATGCATCGAAGGGTAAACCGGGCTCAAAATTTTTTTTAACCCTTTAGTTGCCGAAAAAATGGAAAAATAGAAAAAAAAAATTTTAAAATCGAAATTCTCATATCGAAAAAAAAAAAGTTTTTTGGGTTCCCTACGTGATGTAGATTCACCAGTTTCCCGCTTGTACTACGAGTTTCCGGACACGTTGCATTGTAAACGACCAGTCAATTATAGAAGAATGGTCTTTGTCACCGATAAATATTATAAGAAGCAAGTTAGGACTTCTGGTGCTTTCGAATGCTCAATGATGATGTGGATAGCCTCTAGCCTCTGGATAGCCTGTGGATCTGCCTGGTTTTCCTTTATCTAGATTTTTAGTATAATTGACTAAAAAGTTTCGGATTTTTCAAGGTTCAAAGGAAATTCTACCGCGTGTGAACTGCATACCTGTAATTTTTTTTAATAAAAGATTTGTTTTCTGCTCTAGGTGGATGACTATGACCCCGCCCTCATGTTTGCTATTCCGAGGTTGGCCATCGTCAGTGGTCTGCTCATATTCTCCAATGGACCGCTCAGTATTGACAAAGCACCCGGTAAATAAATAAATATTGTTTTTTAATAAATTATGAAGAATATTTATTTCTCTTTCCGCAAAGCAACTTATGTTTGCAAATTTGTGTAAAAAAAAGGCAAAAACTGTCTTAAAAGCGTGATTAAAAGTTGTATGTTGATCTTAAGAGGGCATTACCAGAGAAAACCGGAAATACGTCATTTTCAAAAAAGTTTTTAGACGTATTGACTCTTTTCCACAAAAAATTATAAATGGATTTCGAAAGGTTGTTCTTTTATCTAGCATTCGTATGTAATAAATTTTGAGAAAATTTTTAAATTTTTAGTATAATAAGGTTATTCCATAGGTCGTTGGCAGATTTGTTCAATTTTCAAAAAAGTTTTTGTATTATACCACACCCATTTCAAATAATAAAATCATGCAGTAAAATAAATCAATACATTATCTAGCAAACGTATGTTTTAGAATTTTAATTTTAGTTTCAATAAAATCATTAAAAAATATGTACGTACATGTGTTTCTTGGCGAAAATTGGTCCGTTTGTGAATTTATTTGCGCATTTACAAAGTAATATATTTCAGATTTTTTTAACATTCTTATTTAACTTAGACATTATTGAAAAATGATAAATACTTATAATCAAAAAATAACTACAAAAAGTACATTATTTTAATAGTTTTATCATCACGCCTTTCAGCATTTTTGGATGAAGGTATAAATTAAAGCTAATTTGAATTGAAATAATTTCCATATTGAGTTATAATTTAAAAAAGCTGGTACGGAGAATAATTAATCTTTCTCATTGTAACCGCCCTGCACGATCGTAAGAACAACTTTCGACGAAATGTGGATTTTCGTCCGCTGGCTGGTTAAACGCTCTTAAAAATTAATTTTATTAATTTGTGTCTCTAAAACCAGGAACCCCCCTTTACAGAAGAGTTTAATAGTGATTTAATACTTTTAAGATTCTGAAGCAATGTTACCACATCTCTCAGAATCTATGAAATTATCGTAATTGCCGAATATGTCAATCGTCCATTTGATTAGTCAGATATCTCCAAATTCTAAGTTTTGAGATTGTGAAGAAAGCAATATTCAAATGCTCACCATAAATCACATATTGTTTACACACAGGTCTGTGTTTTACAAATTAAATATGCTTTATTATTTGTCCAAAAAAACTTCGCTACAATTATTTTATTTTAACTTTCTAATTTGGGAGGTGGTTATGGATACTGCCGCCCTGGGAATCATTTATTGTATAACCAACACCCCTGTCATAGATCACCCCAAGTGGTTCACTATGTTTGGTGACTTAGAAGGGATGCCCAGGTTCGTGGGGTGAGGTTTGTCTAGGTCTTGGCGGCGAATGCATTTGCATACCTACTGCGTAATGGTTGAGGGAGACCTAACCTAGACCTCTACAGCTGGACTATCGACCCATCACCTTGTACCGCAGTGGGAGGGATGGATTCATACGTCCGTCACTCTAGGACACAATGACCCCCAGATTCCTACCTATCCCTCATATTTTTCTGTCCCAGAACTTCCTCTCCTTAATTTCCCAAAAGACCCTCCACATAGCATCCCAAAGATGACATAAGCCTTGAGGGATTTTTTTTCTTCAGGGCCTCCTGCGTGGAGCTATTGTAAAAAAAATAAAAATGAAAAAAAATGCAAATAAAAAAGTTCAAATAAGTATGACAATTTCACATTTGAAAAAAGAATATTTACTGAATCATTAAAACGGCCACCATACAGACAAAAATGCAAAATGGTTGAGCTAAAACAACTATTACTAGGTTTGTATTATGATTGCAGATCAAATGTCAGACATGTTCAGACCGTTCCGCACCCTGCTACACAAGATCCGACAGCTGCTCTGGACCCTGGACCGCCGGGAACTGTATCTGTTGGAGAAGCTTCTCTGCACCAACGAGGATATCGCCAACATCCGCTCCAGCGTTGATGCTGCCAATACTGATGGTGAGATGACTAATCTAATAATTGCATTGAAAACACTTTCTACCTGCCTTTAACCCGTTGTTTGCCGGGGTAGGCCAGCAAAAAGCACCACCAATTAGCGTTCGCAAAAAGCGGCATCCATGACACCCAATGACATTTCGTGTCCAGCGATTCTGACACTGACCTTGAGAAATTTTGTACATAGAAAGGTCAAAATCGTAGATAAAGGAATTTTTCCCGCGCATGCGCAAGAACTGGGCACATTCCCGCGCTCCGGTAAATTATTAATATAAATTATTTGGAGTGACCAGGCGCATTGCGGTTTTCTCTATGGTAAAGGGCGATAATAGAGCAAGCGATTCTGACCGTGTTCTTCATACACATTTTTTATACATAAGGGTCAAAATCGCGTGTAAAATCTCAAACACACCGGTGCACGAACGGCATTCTACGAGTTAATAATTATCTTCTTCTTTTTCCTTGCACTGTCCCAACTCATTGCCTAGGTAGGCTGTCGGGGTCGGCTCTTCTCGTTCTCAGGTTATAGCTTTTTCGGTTCTGGGTATCGCCTTCATCCAAGCCGTTTCTCTGTAGTATTTTGGAGCATTGAGTCATCCAGGAGTTGTTTGGTCTTCCTATGGATGACTGTCGATGAAGCTCCATAAACATTGCCTGCTTCACTGTGTGGTCTGGTGGTCCCCGTCTTATGTGCCCATACCATCTCATTTAATAATATATATCTACCTTCGCCTATAATTATTATTAACTCACAAATAATTGCCAAAGTTACCAATCTAAAATTGTGAAAAATAGTTTTCTTTAACCCGTCAGCAAAGTAAGCAGATATACACGTTAAAATGACAATAGCCGTCAAGTACAATAAGTGTTTTCACGTCAACGCGTGTGTCTCTACAGAAATCGTTGTAACTCCGTTATTCTTTTAGTGACATCCCTAAAACAAAAAGTAAAAGATCGATAATAAATCAAGCTGCACATCCCTTTACAAGTTGTCCATAAAAATACATAAAAACACCTATTCTGTCAGATACATACGGTTGACACATATTTTACCCGCCAAATCGCCTACGGGCCGCTAGACATTGTTAATTTTTATTAAATATTCTTGTATGAAATGATAAAAAACTGAGTTGACTAAATTGTTTATTATACATTTTTAAAATAGAATAAGATTTGCTTTTTATATTATTATCTGTGATTTTAGTACTGTTTTTACATAAAAACATCACGTGTGTCATTTTAAGATTTTTTTTTATGTTTGAATTCTAAATTTTAATATTTACAAATGTTAATATTTATTTGTAATGTAACAATTTGAAAGAACGAAACGAACTGTCAAATTTATGAAAAATTTGTGTTATTTCCGCTTCGCAATTAACCGGTCAAAGGCCGGAGACGCGCCGGCGCGCGCGTCATATGCGCATGCGCGAGAAAATAATTCAAATATTTGAATAATATTGTTGACGAAAAAATGCGCGAGAAAATAATTCAAATATTTTAATAATATTGTCGACAAAAAACTTTTTGCGATTTTGACCCTTCTATGTACAGAATTTGTATGAAGAACAGTGTCAGAATCTCTTGCGCCATCATTACTCTAGGTGATGCTAAAAGTTTCATTCACCTTGTCACCATGGAATATTTTTAAAACGATTTCATCCATGACCAGGGCTGGGCAAAATACATGCTTTGCTGTAATTGAAATACAAATTACAAAATACTTTTTCGCATGTATTTAAAATACGAAATACAAAATACTTTCAAGTCGTGTATTTAAAATACAAAATACAAAATACAGTATTTTAACTATTTTTTTCATTCAAATACAAAATACAAAATACATTTGGTTTTGGTAGAACCTTTGGTTGCAATAAATTGTCGTAAATGCCCTTATCTAAGGGTGCGTTTCCACAGAAGCAATGTTGAGCAGAGTGAAACAGAGACGTGCAAAAATTGACCAATCATATTGCTCAAAAGACACATTTCATCTCCGCTTCACTTCACGCTCCGCTTAAAATTTGTGGTAAAGGACTCAGGTGTTAGGTAATATAATAATAATATATTATTATTATAACACGACATTTGTATAGCGCTATTTTGTGTTATTTCTAGTGACCGACCGAAGGTTCGGTTTCGGTTTCGTCAAGGTCAATTTAAGTGTAAAAAATAAGCCGAATTTCAGTAAACAATAGATTTTTAACATGTCTAAAAAAGTTTCGGTTTCGGCCGAAACTGAGACAGATATCGAATATTTGGTTTCGTTTTCGGTAGAAAATTCTGTTTCGGTCGGACACTAGTTATTTCACTTCAAGTGCGCTCTACTGTAATTAACTTAAAAATAGTTAAGTATTCAGTCAAATTATTCCTATAGTGCTTGATCTAATACTATGAAACAAAAATGTACAATACGATGACAAGCATTACATAATATGATACAAATATGATAGAAAATGTACAATAACAGTGCTATTATAGCACAGGACGTGTTGCCAACTCTAAATATTAACACACATAACATATAGCTTTGGATTCTAGCGTTTTTAGTTTACGTATTATCTATGTCAGTTTATTTTTCATTATCATTATTAAGATCGCAAAATGTATTTGAAAATGTATTTCGAAGCCATAAGTATTTGAAATACAAATTACAAAATACCTCAGCCCCAGGTAATTGAAATACCAATTACAAAATACATTTTTAGGAAGTAATTGAAATACAAATACAAAATACGTATTTGTATTTCAAATACGTATTTCAATTACAAGTATTTCAAATACTGCCCAGTCCTGTCCATGACAATGCGCTGTCATAAATTGCCGCGAATTTAACGGTCGCAATAAATGCGTGTATCGCGAATAAAACATCATAAAACCTATTAATTTACATAATAAATGCAAGTAATGTGGTTTTGGTAGATAGTTTATTGTGTTGTGAATGTGTTTCAGTCAATAAAATATACAATAGCTCAAAATTTATCAACAAAACATACAATTCAAAATTCAAAGTGGTGGTTTTTTAGTGTTTTTTTGTGAAGTTTCGCAAATTTATGCAAATTTCCGCGAAATGGCCTGGCCTTTGACCGGTTAAAGCTCTATAAATGAAACATTTCTGATCGTAGCCGAATACTAAAAACTGTTTTTGAAAGGTTATTAAATAAGCTTTCAAATTCTTATATCACAAATAGATATTAACATTTGTAAATATTTAAATTTATAATGCAAACATAAAATATTGTAAAAATGACTCACGAGATACTAAAATCACGGATTATGTAAAAAAACACTGATTTGGCGGGTGAAAACTGTTTCTACAAAAAAAGTCTTTTTAATGTACTTCTATGGACTTTGAATAGAGATGTGAAGCTTGATTCAATATTGATCTTCTACTTTTTGTTTTAGGGTTGTCACTAGAACAATACAAAGTTATAATGATTTCTGTGGGAACACACGCGTTAGAAAGATGATATAGGCCCTGAGGGAAATTATTTTCCTCAGGGTCTCCTGTGTGAAGTTAATGTTAAAAAAAAAAAAGTGTGAAAACACGCTTATTGTACTTGACTGCTATTGTTATATTGTCATGTAAACAAGCTTAGGGGTCGGAGTGGTTAAGTGGGTTTCACTATATTAAAGCGAAAGACAAAGTCGTAATGTGTTCTGTTAAATGAAATTCTTATCGTAATGTTTGTGATTCCAGGCTCACTAGCCATGAAGATGGAGAGTGACTGTTACCCCGACATCTCGGAGTTTGTGACGCGCTTCTACTCGGACAATGCTCACTGCAAGGACATGCTCAAGCAGATGGTCAGCTGCGAGTGGGGCAGTAACACCGAGGACCAGCCAGACCCTCAGGCCAGAGACAGTGCTCTAAGGTAACTCATTGTTAATACTCTGCAGTAGACTTGAGAGTGATGGAACTATATTAGACAGCTTCATCATGGATTATTTTATCTTCCTGCCTGATGGGAAGGAACGTATTGCCCCTGAACCAAATCTCCTTCCGATATAAATATATTTTACTCCTGTAAAGAGGGATAAAAACTAACTATTTAATCATGCTGTTTTTAGGCAGAGTGAATGGACCGCCAAACAACTCGATCTTGGCATACACTCCTTGCCTCATTCACATTCATATATCATCTCATACATACTCTTCGGTGACCAGACAACTCAGAATCACGCAACTTCAACGTCTCCTTTGAAAAGTCATTAAAAGTGATGAAAACATTGGTTTAGTAGGTTAGGTTATGAACTATTTTTCAGTTTTTTTTAATGACTTCAAAGGGGTGTTGAAATTGCATGATTCTGAGTTGTCATGGAACCTACTCTTCTATTATTCTGACTCTTGATATGGCCCAACTCAAGTGTCTGATTCACTTGATCGTGCCATGTCTTCCTCGGCCATCCCCGACTTCTTCTACCATTCACATTTGCATTGTATATTCTCTTTACAATCCTTCTTCATTCATTCGCTCTACATGCCCAAACCATCTCAGCGTCCCTTTCTTAATCTTACATATTACGCTTACATCTGCCATGCATTCTTTTCGGATCTCTACATTTCTCACACGATCATTCATGGTTTTACCATACAAGCACCTCGGGGATCTCATTTCTACAGCATTCAGTCTACTTTCACCTTTTCTCTGCTTCACTGCCGTACTATTGTAAAGAGAAATTCAAAAGGAAAATACTATTGATTATTGAAAGAGTCTCTCCTCATTGACGCTATCTTCAACACTGCCTTAAATGTTTTTTCTTTCTTATCTTATGTAAAAAATTTACCACATGACATTAATTTGTAGTACATTATCTAAAACTAAATTATTTTATTTCTCTTTGCAGTGCGAGATTAATCAACGATTCTGACTACTTGCCTGAAAACATGCAAGTCATGTCTCCCATCCTGGACGGTTTCAACGCTCTGCAAGGCTCCGTCACCGAGGAAATGTCCTATGAAGCAGCCATCGCCCAATCCCTCCGAGATGTCCAACCGTCGCACGATACTCCTCAAGATCATCAAGACACCGAGATCGAATCCAGCGTTGATGATAATACAGTCGCTAATAATGAAAGCAAAGAGTTACAGTTCCATTCCAGAAAGGAAGACATCATTAGGCTCAATGTTCAAGCGCCGGAATGTGAAGTTACAGTCAATAAAGAACTGGAGACGATTCAAGAGAATCTTAACCTCACTTTGACGAGAGCGGAACGAAGGAATTCCAACTTGTCGCATGGCAGTAGAAAATCCAGCCGTAATGAAAGCACGTCAAGTTCCCATGACTTTATGATCAGAAACTTATCCAGTAATGCCTTATCCATGTTTGATCCTTTGGCGGCTACCAGCTCTAGTTCCGTGAATATTAATCCAATCGCTTCGGAGAATAATATCCTTCTTCCCGATCAGTTTTTGGTCTCAAATCTTTCCGATCAAGTTTCAGAAATCGCCGATAAACTCTCTCAGATAACTTACGGAGATCTTCCGGAAAATTCTATGGATACCGGTCGGAATTATTCTCTCATTGATACCTCCATCAGCAATCTATTACAGGACCAAGTTGCTGCTCAAATATATTCGTATTCTTCCAACGATGTGTCGAATTTGATGCACAGATCGGACGGAGCCGAATTTCAGAGTTCTATTAATAATGTTAACTATTCGCCAACGCGCAGTGATAAAGTCATCTCGCAGTTGGCTAATATGCCTTCAACAAGTCACGGATATCTCATTCCTAACGCAATCAGTCACGAACCGGCTATTCTGTCGACAATATCGAGTAACGCTTCCGCAATCTACGATGAAGACCTGTTTTTGAATCCGATCAACAATCCCATGATGATCAGCCAACAATCTGCGAATTTAGAAAATGATTTGTTCAATGATTCGATATCCGTCGCAAACGCAAACTTGAGTTCTTTGTTATTGACAAATGAGGAATTCCATAATAGATTTCTAGCGCAAACTGCCGATACTTCTAACGCCTTGTCAAACTGTGACGAAGCCAGTTTTTATTCTGCCAGCAATGAGACAATCACCGCCGAGAGGCTCGACGATTATCACGCAGGTGAAAATGCGGCTCGTCAGAGAGCAAAGTTCTTAATTGGTTACGACAGTGATAATAATGAACCAACTCCTGGAGATTCAGGTATTTGTACAGAGAACACGAGTTTAGACAGGACTCCAGACTCGGAAATCAAAGATCTCCACAGTGAAAAGAATAAGGCAACGTCATCCCTGACCGTGAACGATAGAGAAGATCGTCTCGCAGTTCAAAACATTACTAACGAAGTAGACAAAGATCTGTCTTACGGACACTTCATGGATCAAAACCGCATCTTGTCGAGTGACAATAAACAAAGACTGAATACTAGCGACGACAAAGTCCTCTTAGATGACCCGGCGCAACTCAGAAGTTCCTTTTCGTCGAGTAATAAGGGATCCGTGACTATCAATACATCCGACGGAAGCGAACCAGACGTGATAAGTTCCCTGCATATTAATTATTCCGAGGATTCTGCTAACGTTCAGAAAAACGACGCGGGGCCTTCTCACAACTTGATGCAAAGCCCCGAGTTCGTTCAGAATCTAATGAGTGAGCCAACGGCAGACTTAAGTGATATTAGCATTAGTGACAGAACAGAGGCGAACCGATCGCCATGTGATAAAATTTTGTGTTCAAATCCGATTGCCGAAAAGCTCTCCGATGAAGACAGTAGTGTTGCGGCGACCGCTGTAGGATCGTTGCCCGATCGGACTTGTAACGATTTAGACTCGAAGATTATTGATAAGGTTGAAAATTGTGATAATAATATTAGTACTTGTAGTTTGAACGAATGTAGCGCTAGTGCTCCTGTTACAAATAGTGAAATTCCAATAGAGACGAACGTGCATGAAAGAAATATCGTCCAAGTGGAAGAAGTTAACTCTGAAAGTATTTCCAATTCTAATGTAAACGTTTCGCCTCCAAATCAAATAGTAGAATCGGTGGAGCGTGTTGAGCAGGAGTTGAGTCAGGGAGTGAACGCGACGGGTGTTTTGAACCAGCGGAAGTTGCGAAAGTCCACGTCCAGTGTGAAGAGCAAGAAGAAGAGGCCGAGCAGATCCACGCGGGAGACGAGGATCTGGTCTCCGGGAAGGTTTGTGCTGGAGAACAGGTCACGAGTGGAGCAGCGCAGCCCCATGAGACTGAATCTGGACCAGCTGGTGGATGATGGGTAAATTATATTTTATATTATAACTGAAACTTACCTTAATTTATAGTTAACTAGCAGACCCGGCCACACGTTGCTATGGCTAACGAAACACAACGCCATTACCCAACCTTTATAAAATCCACACCACCCGCTAGCCAGCTGCCCGCTGCCTGAGAATATTGAATTTCTCGACTTTTCTCAACTATAATAAGCATGTTTTTATACATATAAACCTTCCTCTTGAATCACTCTATCTATTGGTGAAAACCGCATGAATATCCGTTGCATAGTTTAAAAGATCTATGTGCACATACATTTTGAGCGACTTCATCAAATAAAATAATTCAAATCAAATACCTACTTACTCTAGGACATCTATTTTCCAATTTCTTCCGTAGAACGAATTTCAAAAGTGACTATAGTACGGCCCGCCAGCCATTTTAAATCACACAAAAATATGTTTTCTTTAAATTTCACGGCTTTTCTCTAATATAATTTACATGTATTATACATATTAACATTCCTCTTCAATCACTCTCTCTATTGGTGAAAACCGTATGAAAATCCGTTGCGTAGTTTAAAAGATTAACGCGCACATACATTTTGAGTGACTTCATTTTATACTATGTAATGATGTAATGATTTGGAAAGTGGTGGATTTGTAGTGCAAAAGCTAAATTTAAACAGGTATTTCGTGAAATCAAATGAACACCGCTATCAATCTAAAATTTCCATATCTGGTTTAAAGTTAAGGTATCTTAGTAATGTTTACAAGAAGACCCCATTTTAGAATTCACAGGATTAGGGAGGCAGGTATAGGTACTGCCATCCCGGGAAGCATTTATTAGATAATCAACACCTCTGTCAGAGGTCACCCCAAGTGGTTCGCTACATTTGTTGACTTAGAGGTGGTGTCACCTACTGTGTGGCACGCCGGATCAGGAGAGACTGGTTGAGGAAGACCGTTTGATCTCTCCAGCATGACTCTCAACTCATCGCTTTGCACTGCAGTGAGAGGGATGGATTCATATGTCCGTCACTTCTGGACACACAATTCATTTCTCTCACTGCATAGCAAGGCGATGGGTTGAGAGTGTCCTGCTGGAGAAGTCAAATTGTCTCCCTCAATCTGTCACCCACCACACAGTAAGTGGGCAGATCCATCCACTGCCAAGACCCAGACAAACTTCATCTCAAAATCCCGGGCATCCCTGCTAAGTCACGTAGCGAACCAATTGGGGTGACCCTTTGATTTTTCCATCTGGTCTCGACCCATTTTCCTGTGCCGCAGTGGGATGGGATGGATTCATACGTCCGTCACTCCTGGACACACTGACCCTTAATTCCTACCCACCCCTCATAACTTTTTTCTTCCTTTTCTTAAAAAGTCTCCACTTAGCATCCCGAAAGATGACATAGGCTCTGAGGGAAATTATTTTCCTCAGGATCTCCAAACGTTCTTATGACTTTGTCTTTAAAACGATGGATACTTTTTGATTGACATTAATTCACATGTGGCCTTTTAACAGCGGAGACTGGCAGTCATCACAGTCCAGTGCCACTTCTTCCTTCCACTCGGAGTGTGCTGACGACGAGGAGATAGCTCTGGCACTGCAGGCCCAGGAGTTGGCTTCCAGACACCACACCAGGGCCAAGTTTAGGTAAGACGAGTTCATTACAGACTGGAAAATATTCTCCAACTGCCGGACCCTTCAGGATTATGTTGTGAGGTTCATGGATGTGGGGAGGGGAAGGAGATGCATTGTTTTATTCATTTTAAATATTTTCATTTTGTAATTGCCCTGAAGAAATTAAAATGATTTTACAAAACTAGTATTCAATTTTTTATCTAGTGAATAAATCAAAGTGATTTTATAATTGATAAACAAAACGAATATGTAAAGAAATAATAATCTAAACAATTTGTTTACACCGCCGAACCGTTTGATATGAAAATATCTGGAGTCTGTGAATTATTTTCCCATTTGGTCTCTGCTAGGTTGACATGTTGTTCTTGTATTGTTTTGTATTTATAATACTTATATAGTGCAATTGCATAGTGTGGATTCACTAAGGCGTAATTCGCACGAGACTAAAAAAAAACCCTGCGTTAAAACTCAGCGTTGGCGCTTTTATAACGTTCTCGATATGATTGTTCATATGAACGCTTAAAAATCACTCTTGTTTCGTTTCTCGCTTCAGTAAGACATGGAAATGGTTTCTGCAAAATTAATAGCAATAGCGATTTGTGTCGCTAGAAGACAAAAAAGAAAACAAAAGGCATTCTGGGTTCATCCTCTGAATGAACTGAGATACTTAAAAGAAAGGGCTGTTTGTGACACTGTACGAATTAAGGCAATACCCCGATAATTTTTTTATTAATTTTTGAATGTCTATTACAACATTTGACGAACTGATGACGATAGTGAGGCCTCGAATAACACTTCAAGATACCATGCGTTTGGCGACACCACCTGTACAACAACAGTTTTATTTACCTGTTTTATTTAAAAACAATAATTACAAAATAATTTATATTTATTAAAAATTTAGGTATTAAATTTAACAATCATCTGGAGATAAGTAAAATTCTTCTGGTGAACTTATATAAGTCAATGGGCTCTGAACAGTTATTGAACTTGATTCGTCAGTGTTGGATGGACATGGGCAAATATTTGGGTTTAAAGTGGTAAAAAAGCTTTGTGCGGAGTGTGGCCTAGAACTTGGTGCAGTTGAATTAGCGGGGCGATATCGACGATTCTCTAGAATCCTAATTACTTTAGATGAAAGTACCGGATTAACGAATAAAGATTGATGCACCGGCGTTGTTTTACCGCTCGTGTGAATAATAATACGAAGTTTCATATGATCTATTCCCTTTAACGCCCAACGCCCAGCGCTCAAAATGCAACACTGCTCGATAAAAAAGAGTCGCGTTTTAAAAGCGCTGACGTATGAATGTATACTTGGAAATGCATTTGTTCTATTTGAACGCTTTTTTAACGGACATTAAAAAAGCTCCCGTGAGAATGAGACCTATATAATCATTTGGGGAAGTGTGTGTAAGGGTTTAGTTTTTCCTGTGGGGAAAATTTAACCCGGACATTTAAATCTGGTGCGTACAATAATAATAATTTTTTCTACTGTAGATCCAGTGAAGACCTCATCCATCGCCTTTTCGTCTGCATAGCTGGAGTAGCCGATCAACTTCAAACCAACTTCGCCACAGACCTTCGCAACATTCTCAAATCCGTCTTCCTCATGAATCAAACCATCGAAATAGAACCCGAGAAACCAGTGGAACCAGAACCAACACCCGAAAACCCTCAATCCACCTCACAAAAGAACACCGAAACTATTGAGTATGAAGTCTCCGAATCGGAGGTTTTAACTAACGGAGATTCGTTCGATAGCATCTATTCTGCTGAAGAAGTCTACGCGGATAACAGTCCTACTTCTAGAAGATCACAGCACAGCTTGACCGCATTGGAAGGCACTTCGAACTCCGAAGAAAACACACAGAATGATCTGAATGAACGTAGAGACTCGCAACCGTCTTCGCGGCAGAATTCACAACGCTCGTTGAATTCGCGGAGTTCTGCAAACTCCGTCGGCGCTACGCAGCAGAGCGAACATGTTGAGATCGCTGCCGAAAATAATGGAAGCCCACGTTCGCTAACGAGGAAAGATGCACCATCTCGAAGTTCGTCGAGTACTTCATCCGATTCAAACAGAAATCCAACAACGGAGAATTACTACGATACTGAGAGCATCGGTTCTAACTCGCGTGTTTCTCAAATCGTCACCGAACAAACTGCAGTCAATGGAAATGTGGGTGCTAGATTAAATACAAGACCTAATTTGAGGCCAGTTGGTGATGGTGGGGAAGATGGAGTCAGGAGTGGAAATAGAGCTGGTGATAGAACCGGAGATAGGGCTCACAGATCGCAGTCTGTCAGTACCGGATTGGAGAGGGCACCGGAATGGGTGCCGGATATAGCGGCACCGGACTGCATGAGGTGTGGATCGCACTTTACAGCGTTTAGGAGACGGCACCATTGTAGAAACTGCGGTAAGTAAATTTCTTTTAATGAATCAATTTTGAATGTATGACCGTATTACAAATGTGGCGATCCAAAGAGTATGCAAAACTGATGTAAGTAATAATGAATAATTACAAAGTTTGCCCATAGTATGTATTCTCATAGTATTCTGATACTAATCCTGATGTGTGGCATTGAGGCGTATGTGCTTTACATCCAAATTATTAATTGTTAAAGGAGAAACTTAAGGGGAAAGGTGATTTTTATGAAGTAAAATGAATTATAATTTTTTTATAAAACCTAAAAAATATATATGCATATTTTTACATTAGCTTCACACAGGAGGCCTTTAGAAAAAAAATCCCTCAGGGCGTAAAAAAAATAAAAATAAGAAATCGTAAAATAAAATAAAATAAAATAATAAAATAAATCGTAAAAATCCCTCATCCCTCTTTGGGGATGCTTTGTTGAAGGACTTTTTAGGGAAAGAAAGGAGAGGAAGTTCTGGGAATGAAAAGATATGAGGGGTGGGTAAGAATCTGGGGGTTAATTTGTCCAGGAGTGACGGACGTATGAATCTATCCCTCCTTGATGGGTTCCGAGAGAGTCCCCTGCTCGAGAGGTCTAAAGGTCTCCCGATACGGCTCGCCGCGCAGTAGGTGGGCAGACGCATTCGCCACCAAGACCTAGAGACCTCACCCCATGAATCCGGGCCCCCCTGCTAAATCACCAAATGTAGCGAACCTCTTGGGGCAACCTATGGCAGGGGTTTTTTTTTTTTTTTTTACATTAGCTCCACACACGAGGCACCGAGGCAAACAATTTGCCTAGGGGCCTATTTCATCTTTGAGGATGCTGTGTGGAGGGTTTTTTTAAGGGAAAGAAAGGAGAAGAAGATGTGGGAAGGAAAAAGGTGTGAGGGGTGGGTAGGAATCTGGGAGTCAGTGTGGCCAGGAGTGACGGATGTATGTATATCTATTCCTCACACTGCGGTGCAAGGCGAAGGGTCGGGAGAATCCGGCTGGAGAGGTCAATCAGTCTCCTCTGATCCAGCCCGCCACGCAGTGGTTGGGCAAACGTATCCGCCATCAAAACCTAGACAAACTTCATCCCATGAACCCGGGCACCCCTGTTAAGTCACCAAATGTAGCGAATCACTTGGGGTGACCTGTGGCAGGGGTGTTGGTTGTCCAATAAATGGTTCCCGTTCCATACCCGCCTCTCAAATTGGTGTTGGTTATTCTGTGTAATATTGGTGGATTCATTAGCTTTAAAAACTACAATACGCAGTTTATAATATGCTAGAGATGTGTATTTTGAAATAAGTTCAGCTGAATCTAAAACTTAACGCTTAACGTGTCGTTTTTAAAATACGCTATCACTCGAGTGGTTTTGCAATATTTAATTGCGATCATTTCACCTTCCAGGAAAAGTGTTCTGCGCTTCCTGCAGCTCCAACTCTATCCCGCTCCCCCGGTTCGGGCACCTAAAACCGGTGCGCGTGTGCGAGGAGTGCTTCCAGTCCACCAGCCTGAAGAATCAGCAGCACCACCACACGGCCCAGCACCACAGCCGGGCCGGCATACATGGCTCCCGTCGCCAGACCTACTCGCACAGATGAGTCGGAGTTCTAACCTCAATTCAAACTGATGATGTCTCTCGTCACCTGATGATTCTTTGTCTCAATTTTATATGTTTCACAACCATTTTATGATTGATAATATTTTATTATTTGATAATTCGTCAGATCTATTCGGTACAAATGATGAGGCGGAGTTTTATCCTCAATTTAAACTATCTTTGTCCACCTGATGATTCTTCAATGAATTTTACATTTTTCATGACTATTGCTTGTGATGAAATTTCGTTGCAATACTGAAATTAAAATACATATTATATGAACAGCGGTGGCAGTTCTTAACTTTTCAGTGAGGTAAAGTGGTAAGATTGGAAAATACTATATTAAAGATGTTGCTGTAGCTGAAAAAATATGACTAACTAACTAACCATCACAACGGTTTTCCCGCAGGGAAAGGCAGAAAGGACGAACTGCCAAACCTCGGTCTTTTCACACATTCCTTGCCTCATCCACATTCATACATCGTCTCATACATGCTCTTTTATTATTCTGATTTACCTGGTCGTGCCATGCCTTCCTTGGGCGTCCCCGACGTATACTACCTTTAACATTCACATTTGCGTTGTATATTCTCCTTACACTCCTTTCCTTTCTGCATTATTTGCGGATCTCCACATTTCTCACTCGTACATGGATTTATCACACGTATACGCCTCAGTGATCTCATTTCTACAGCATTCAGTATACTTTCATCCTTCCTCTGCCAGTTCCATGCCTCACTGCCATACATCAGAGTAGGTACCACCACTCCATTGTAGACGGCTAGCTTTGCTTCTTTGGACAGTTTTTTTGTCGGCGCCAACAGTGTTCAGTCCTCCATTAATTGAGTTAGCTGCATTTCTTTTAATAATTTAGCTTTCTTTCAATATCTCTATCAGCCTTCCCATCTTTTGTAAATCTCTCATTGATGATAAAATGTATAAAATAAGTATTCTCAGCGATAACAACATCGATATTGTGGTATTTTTCAATCTTCAAACTCTAGCTCACTGAAAAGTCATTGACCGCCACTGATTTAGGGTGATATCTCTGTCAACCGCTTCCTGGGCGATCACGCAAATAATTATATTAAAAAAAATTAACCTATTTTATTTAATATAATTATTTAATTTTTAAAAATAAAATGCCGACCTTAAAGAGGTTAAAAATGTATGTATACATATATTTTTTTGTGATTATTCATAATATGCTTTAAATTAATGTCGTAAAATAAACAGATTTTTTTATTTAAATAATTCGCCCCGGAAGCAGTTGATAAAGTTGCAATAAATACTCTTTTTAATTTTTCATATTGTATGACTCCAGTTCTTTGGGCAGAGGTTCCCAACCTTTTTGCCCAATTTTCAATTAAATTTTTCTTCATCACGAGCAGACAAAATTTTAATCAAATTATTACGTGTTGCTTTGAACAAGCTATTGTGAATAATAACAATAATTTTTAATAATTAATCTATAAACTATTATTATTAATCTTTGGGTATTGTCTATGCAATTTATAACCACTTGAGCGATAGGTACCCAGATTTGGTTAGGTGATTTTTATAAATTAAAATTAATTATTAAAAAAATCTAAAACCTAAAAATAAGGGAATTTATTGGCTCTAAAGAGCGGCCGAATTGAAAACCTAGCACCCGGAAATCGGTATCGCTCGAGTGGTTAAGAGAACTGCCTCAGTGGACTGAGGTGGTTATCTCTATAACTGGACTATAGCCATAAGTCTAAAACGTGTACCTTTGTGTAAAAAACCATACACTGTATTAATATATAAAAGACAATTTGACTATGTATATTTTTTTTACTAATAAATAATTATTGTATTTTTATTACTTTGCTCATTTCGTTAATTGACTTTTTCTAATTGAATTATACTATCATAAAATACATGCTTTAATTCATTTTATAATATCAATAAAATCTTATCAATGTATTGATTAAGGTTATACTTATAAGAATGCATAATCTTCTCTTTCATAGATGGCGCCAGTTTAATTATTTTACGGAGCTTTTTAGCTTTTTATGAGTTATGCTTTAACCTCTTATTGGAAGAAATTTTCGAAAAAAAAAAAATTTATGCGATTTTAACCCTTATGTATAAAGAAACTGTATGAAGGACAACGTCAGAATCACTTGCGCTAATATCATTCTTAATGTAGCCAAAAGTTTCATTCACCTGGCAACACCAGAATATTTTTAAATGAATTATCTATGGAATCTGGGTGTCAGATTTTGCCACGATTTGAACTGTTGAAAAGTGATATCTCATATCTGCGTGATAGTTCACAAAAACATCGATTTATCAAACAAATACAAGTAATGTTGTTTTTATAGATAGTTTATTATCAAGATATATAAAAAATATACTATAGCTCAAAATAAATCCTTAAAATATTACTTCAAAGTGATGCAATCCGTAATTTCCAGTATGCAATAAAAGAAAAAAAAGAAGTTTCAAAAATGGCTCTCGACAGGTTAAGAAATGCTAACAAATACAATATTGGATTGAATCTCTGATAAAATATTGTATTTGTTAGCTTTTCTTGGAAGATTTGAGTTTTTTTATATATAAAACTATTTATTCATATTGCGTACATACAAGCGCAAATAATTCATTTATCTTCATTTTCGCATAACTTGTAAAAGGCATTTCTCTCTAAAATTATTGAACTTGCACCATCTATGAAAGAGTAGATTGTGATTTCTTTGATGTATGGCCTTAAATTCAGTTGATTTAACCTTTTCTCTGCGTCAAAAATATGTGTCACTTCGTTCACACGCGGGGCTATTTATCACTAATCTAATTTATAGCTTTAAACAATAATCACGTGTGGATTTTAGTATTTGTTTTAAAAAATAAATCACTTATGCCTTGAAGTATTTTTTCAAGTGTAAATAAACATTCCGTTTCTCAATGGGACTCTATAAGTCTTCGACTCTTATCTCAGTAGTGTAATGAATACGTTTGGGTCGGGCCGCCGTATTAATATTTCAAGGTCAACACAATAAGCATATCAACATACCGGAGTAGAGCTCTTCAACTGTGGTGCGATGTCTCGATTGGCTAGATGAATGAAATATCGACACACACTTCAAAAAGGCCGTATAATAAAAACAACTGCAGCTTCGTAATTGTTATATTCGTCATTTTCACTAAGTTCGAAATCATAATCTATTTCTAAAGTTGCCTAATTATTACGTCGTCATTAAGACTATGACCCGACATTTTGTATGTTAGTAATAAAAATAATTTCAATTATTGATTAAAAGTCAAACGTCTTCAACTTTTCGTAAAGAGTTATAAAATCACTACACTTGATTGTCCACTAAAAACACTCTTCACTTATTTTTGTTTAAAAAAACTAATCTAATACTGATGAAATTTTATATTTCTACCACAGTCTGAAAGTATATTTATAAAAAAAACTTATTTTTAAATATGATAAATCAGATAAATGTCCACATTTATCACAATAGTTCACATCGACAAAAAACGAAACATTAATTCGATACAATAATGTATTACTCGGCGAGCGTCTTCGCTTGAGAATCTTGCGAATGCTTATGAGAGGCGCCTGCGCAATAGCGTGTGAAAAGACGCGGGAAGAATTCAAACTGATTAATTTTTCGCTCTGAGTTGGGAGGTCCCTTCAAATCTCTGTAACTCTGATTAGGATACGTATTACGGAAGAATATCGCAAGATGTCAGTAGGGTAAAGATTTGAGAATTTTTAGGAATATAAATTTTACCATATTCAAGTATGTTTCATATACATAACGCCGGAGAAACTTCGCGGCGCACCACTGCGCCGCCCGCGTACAGGGCATGTACGGGCATGTACGGAAAGGGTTATACCGTATAATGTAACACAAAATAATTTAAAAAAAACCTTTAATCAAATCTCCCAAAAAATTGAGAAAAATACAATGTGTAGTTATTTTAGCATAATTCAATTCCAATTAGTCAAAATGATATCAATTTTTTAACATGATAAATTTATTTTGTGTATTTGATTAAATTAATATTTTACTATGATTTTCTTTGAATATTTCATCAATGGCATTCATATTATAAAACTCAAAAACCAATTAACAGTGAAATAAGTAAAAAAAATGTTTTGTTTCCTTGTTTTTGTCATAGTAAATTTACATTTAAAAAAACAACTAATTTTTGTGACTATCAATGAATATAATAAAATTATTGTTAAGAACCTAATTTAATCCCTGATTACAAATATATACATAATTAAGTTATTTTAATCTTTATTGTAATGTTTGACTGAATGTAAAGAAAAGAGAAATAAGTAATTTTTATTATTATTTCTTCAATATTTGACTGGAATTCTTTTTGTGACTAGGCTATGTAATTTTTTTAAATTTGTTAAGTGTTTTCTGTGTATTAAGTAAATAGATAGGTAATAAAATTATTATAATAAATACATCACATGGCTTAGATTTATAAAATTGGGTAATCAATATTGTTTTAATTAATTATTATGTTTGTAAAACTGTGATTGTTATTATATGATTATTTACTGCCTAGATTTTACTAACACTTGTTTATTTTAATTCATTTTTACGCAAAAGGCAAAACTTTAATAAACCACAAAAACATATTTTCAAAAATTATCAAATTTTGATTATCTCTTTTTCATATTATGATTTGCATGAACTTACATGGCATAACGACTTGTATGCTTGCTGAATTGTGATTGCATTTAAAAATTAATCTTTTGTTTTAAATTCTAATTCATAACTGTTGCAGTTTTTACTGAGAATGTGGAATTTGAAGCTGAAAACATTTTGTATGAGGGTCATCCGGAAAGTAGTACTCGTTTGGGAATACAAAAAATCTAGTATATATATATACAAATATGAACGTTTTATTTGTAAAGAACATACCACTCCTTCTCTACATAATAGTCACCTAGCAAATTTAAGTATTTGTCATAACATGTGATGAGTTTTTGCATCCCAGCATTGCTCCTCTGCCATCAGTGTATTGAGATACGTCGTCACAGCTGCTTTCAGCTCTTTATCACTTTCAAATTTCTTTCTTGCTAAAAAGACCTTGAGTTTTGCCGAATAGACGACTCATCCATAAAATTGTCACCTTCAATTGCCTATGAATATTGCAATGTCACACATTTCTTGCGTTGAGAAATTTCATTAAACAGCTCTTACTTCACAACTGGCGGCATTCTCTATTTTCTTGAACATTGTAAACACTCACAGAAACAACACAGTCAATTACCAGCGAGATGTATCGTTGCATACAGACAGCTGAAATACAACTGAACGTGTTAGTACTTGTCTGGCGGCTAATCTATTCGCCAGAGCTCCGCACGGCATAAACGGCACTACTTTACCGATGACCCTCGTATAATCAATGATGAAAACGTCGTCACAATCATTTTCACACTTTAATCTAGTGCAAGTCGAATGTTCATTTTTCTTAAAATATTGAGTCCCTTTTGAACTATATACAGTTGACCCGCGGTAATCTGACTCTCCCTATAATTTGACATGCAACAGTATGTACATTCAAATCATATTTATTAAGTCAAATCTTCGTCAATGCACGCTTAAACTTGTTGTGACTTGTTCGCGGTACTATGACTTTAGATCAATATGTATTGTCTCAGTTTAATTGAATGTGATAATGGGTGTTCATATATTGCTGTCGCATCGTATAATGCGTATCTACACGTGTCACAATGGCTTCGGTCGGTGGCAGTACTCTTTAGTCTGACAAATTTAATCATCCGACACCGCCTTACTAAACGTTTTGTCAGATTACCATGGGTCAACTGTATTGGGCTTTTAGATTAGGTGCTAGATTATCAGTTGTTAAATTGTGGAAATTAATTGCTGCCTATTGACGATTTTCTATCAAAAAACTGGCTAAATGGGTTGAGATCACAGTGAAAAGTAGTTTTTTTTTTAATAATTACATAAATTGAAATTGCTGCATCATAATACGTACATATATAATTTAATTCTATGTTAATAAAAGTATGGTTTGTTGAATTTTATCAAAAACTATGTATGTGTTCTGAATTTTTTAAATCATCTATGAATATGAGGATAACTTCTGAAGAGTTGAACTGAATTTTGCCAGCGTTCGGAAACTGCAAAATTGCTCATTTTCTGAAAAGTTGATCAACATACAAATACTTACGTCAACATACAGTGAGAATTAATAAACCTTAAATGAATTATTTGAATTTAAAGACAAGCCAGTGATTTAATTGAACCAAATTAATATTTTCAGCTTTGTTTATACACAATAATATTAACCCGATAATCTGTTGTTGCAGTCACTTCTAATAATGTGTGAACATGGATAGTTGAAAGAAAGTAACCGAGTACATGAATAAATACATTCTTTGTTCATTTTCCATCCTAGTTTGTTCTATGATTGTAAAAGTATGCTTCTCTGCATAAATATCTACCTGATGAGTTACTGAACATCTTGACATGTTTTCGCAGGACAGGCGGAGAAAATGGAATACTACGCACTCCTTGCTTTATTCATAGTCTAATTCGAACCCTTGATATGATCTGACACAATAATTTGATTATCTTGATCATACCGTGTCTCGCTGTCTTATCCCTCACTACTTTCATGTCATACATTCCGCTTTCACTCTTACATGCTAAGTTATCAAAACATCCTTAAACACTGCTTAAGCATCGCTTAATCTAAAGAAGAGGGACGTGTGGATTAAACTCGACTGAGTAAAACAAAGTTATAAAAAGTGTCAACAGAGTGGTGCAAACCTCGTGGTTATTTTATATGATTAATTTAATAAAACCTTGTTGCGTTAGCGCCACTCTGTTGACACTTTTTTTAACTTTGCTTTGCTCTTGATTAAGCGATGCTTAAGCAGGGTTGAGCCTTAGTTTCGGCTTAGAAGTTGATTAGTAGGATTGGGAACAGCGGCCGTTAATCTTATCAAGAACTCTTTCATGACCTTGCATTCTTTTAAGATATTTGTGTTAATTTGAGTTGTACGTAAACATGCTTTTTATTTTGCCGATAAAGTTTTTATTTTTTTTAACTCTTCTTTTATGTAGATTTTCAGGACTTTTCAGTTTGTCAGTGTGCTGCACCGGTGTGCTTAACCCCTCAGGACTCTGGCACATTCTGTCAGAAGGTCAGAGTATTTCCTCTTTGCAATAAAATCGAAATAAATGGAATCTTTCTGAAAACTAAAAACTGTTTTTGAAAGCTATCAAATACGCTTTCACGCTTTAATTTTTGAAATACCATCATTATGATTGCAAACATAAAAAAAGTTTTCAAAACGTCTCGCATTATGTTTTTTCTAACTAAAGTCTCTACATATTATAAATTAAAGTCCTCCGCCGCGTCTATCTGTCTGTTTGTGATAAACTCAAAAACTACCGAACAGATTTTCATGCGGTTTTCATCAATAGATAGAGTGATTCATGAGGAAGATTTAGGTATATAGTTTAAGTTTTTGTGTAAATTGGTTGAAATACATAATTAAAGGAGAATGTCTGTATGTGGTGGATGAGCGGGCTGGCAAGAGAGCGGTGTGGATTTGTAAGCAAATTATCAGATGGCGGTGTGAGTTAAAAGGTTGGGTAACCATCCAGTAGATGGCTTTGTGTTTCGTTAGCTACAGAAATGCTTGGTGTTTTCTCTTTCTATAACACTTTTACTAGTATGACTATGACATCTGCATTTCAGATATTTTGAGACTAAAGGAGATAGGAAAAATGAAAATTGGGAAGAACCTACCACGCATCTGCCTCAGAAATATCAAATATCATATCATAGCAGACCCGGCCACACATTGCTGTGGTTAACGAAACGCAATGCCATCTACTTGACAATGCCATTACTCAACCTTTATAACCAACGCCACCTGTTAACTTGCATACAAATCAAATCCACACCGCCCGCTTGCGAGCCTGCTGCACGCTTGCCAGCCCTCTCCCTTTATAACAAAACCTTGACAAATTACATACCTAAATTTTCCTCATGAATCACTCCATCTATTAGTGAAAACCGCATGAAAATCCATTGCGCAGTTTAAAAGATCTAAGCGTACAGACAGCGGGAGCAACTTTTCTTTATACTATGTAAAGATTCCTTCCTTTCTTTGCTAGTTTTGCATTCTTCTTTCAACTACCCTTGTTCATTCTAAACCATTTTACACTTAACTGTTTGTTCAATGCCTCATCCCTTTTTTATATATAGTTCAAAAATAATATAAAATAAAATAATGCCTTTTGTCCTTATAATAAATATGTATTTATAGTGTAATATTTATATAAAAAAATAACTGTACCTACGATTAATAAATATTATGTAACTTTAACAATAATATCCCTACCTACTGATTTTTGTATAATGTAAATCTCATGTCTTATAAATATGTATTATTACTCTTTGTGTTATTTGTATCATAATATTATATTCTTGATGGTGACTTTTCTAATAATCATTGTCACGTATGGATTTAAAAATGAATATTGTTATTATTATGAATATGGACTAATTATTATAATTTTACTTTAATGAATAATCCAATAGTTGGGTATAAAGTTGTAATGTATCATATTGTGTATTATATTATATTGGAAACAGATAAAAGGCGATGTTATTTTCAAGTTAAATCTATTGTTTTATTTTTCACCTTGAAGCGTCTATTGTGCCTTCTATAAAAACCCTTCTCCACATTTTCAGTTGAGTATTTGTATTTGTTGGTTCGCATAATGGCTTGGTAGTGGCGCCCCTCTCTATAGCCCATAGTTCTAGATGTGACGGGGATCCCCCTGACAGATATCATGTACACCATGCATGCGTTCAAAATCGACTAAGGATACTTTCATAAATCAACTTAGGATTTTTGGTTGACTTGGGGAGTGAGCTGGTGAATTCGTGACGAGAACGTTACGAAAAGCGAGGGAGATATAAGTTAGTGAATATAGAGAGAGAGTTACGTTTCGTATATTACTGCAGAGGCAAGAGAGAAAGGTGCGAGTACACATATTCATTCTCTCTTTCTCTCATAACCAATTACGTTGCAGTGCAGGCCTATTGTCTGTATCACACTGCAGGAGCAAGAGAGAGCAGTGCGCGCGCACATTTTCTTTCTCTCTTCCTATCATATAGATGGAGCTAAAGAAGTTTTACTTCAATCGTGTGGTCTAAAGCACACTCGTTCTCCACACAGGAGGCTCTGAGGAAAATAATTTCCCTCAGGGCCTATGTCATCTTTGAAGATGGTCTGTGGAGGGTCTTTTTGAGGAGAGGAAGGAGTAAACATGGGTCTTGAAGAGACCCATGTTGTAGGAAGGAGGAAACACAGAGGTCAGCAAATCGTTCTACAGCCGAGCTGTTGAACACAAGAACGAGTCGAAGAAGCGACCCATTCTCATGTGACAAATGTCAACCGTGCACATATGTTGGGCACGCGTTTGGCGTGTTTCCCGACTATACACCAGTGCCGAAGGGATCAATGACACTAGTTCCTAGGAGCATCTTCCATTGTAATACCAGTAAAACAAGGATAGCATTCCCACCCGACGCCTGTGCTCTAAAGATTGCAATCTGTCTGTGAAGACGGGAGAATCAAATCAGACTATTAAAATTAAAATTAAAATGCAACTAGGATCAGTATTGCCATGTGCACGTTTTTTACCATGTTTCATGTTTTTTTGGTCATTTATAACTCCATTGTTTTTACAAAAAACCTTCGTTGAACAAGACAAGGTTTTTTTACCGGTCACCAAAAATATGTAAATGAAAATTTTTATTAGCAAGCGCAGCATGGGGAAATCCTGAATTCAGGCATGTAATTCTTGAAACAACCAACCATAAAAAACAGTGTTCATGGATAAAGGGGTGTTCAAGTATTACGTAACGCAATTTTTTGAAGACCCCCCTCTCCCCCATGTAACGCGCAGTAAAGTTTTTCCATACACCCCCTCCCCCGCCTAAATGTTACATAATGCCCAAGTGACAATTTTTACCTGAAAGTCACAATTAAGTTGCGCAAAGTACTGGAAAGTCCCTTAAATGCCTTTTTTCTTGTTTTAATCGCGTTTTCGGTAATAAATAAAACAAGAGATTTCGAGAAGGAAAAGGGTTGCCAACTTGGAAGATTTAAATTCCCTAGTTTTTTTTAATCTAAATAAAGAAAAACATGTTACGTAACGCGTTGTTCGAACCCCTCCTCCCTCCACCCCCCCCCCCCCCTCGTAACGCACAGTAACGTTACACAAGACCCTCCCCCAAGTGCGTTATGTAATACTTCAACGGCCCCTAAATGGTTTTACCACGTGTTCGTGATTAATTTTTTTTGTGAAAGAAAAATATATGAAATGATTGTTTTTAACTCCCGACGCAAGGAGCGGCGTTATTAACACCTCTGCCATAGGTCACCCCAAGTGGTTTGCTATGTTTGGTGATTTAGCAGGGGTGCCTGGGTTCATGGGATGAGGTTTGTCCAGGTCTTGGAGGTGGATGACCAGGACACACTGAACCCCAGATTCCTACCCACCCCTTAAACCCTTTTCCTTCCCAGAACTCTCCTCTCCTTCATTTCCCTAAAAAAAAACCCTCCACACAGCATCCCCATAGATGACATAGGCCCTCAGGGAAATTATTTTCCTCAGGCAGTGTGTGGAGCTCACGTAAAAAAAATATATGTTTGACTTTCTGTGAGTCTGTCTGTGGCATCGTAGCTCCTAAATGAATGGACTGATTATGATGCGGTTCTTTTTTGTTTTAAAGCTGATGTGATCGAGATGGTTTTTAGGGAACGTACCCATACTACGTGACACTTTTAGGGGGGGGGGGGGGGTCTTCAAAAGGTCACGCTCCATACAAATGAGCGGCAGGTTGCTTAGGATTTTGGTCACCGGGGGGGTTAAAAATTGCAAAAAGTTGGTCACGTAGTTTGGGTACGTTCCCTTAGCTACAATTCACGAAAATCTGTTCAGGCGTTTCAAAGTTATCAGCTCTTTTTGAGTCAAAGATTGCTTAAAATTTTGAAAATTTTACTTATTATAAAAGCATTTTAGATCCTTAATTATTAGGTACCGTGATTTTCTTATTTATATTCTCAAAAAAAGCTTACGAAAACATGATTTTTTTATTCTTCAAAACATGTTTTTTTTTTAATCTCTGAATCGTGGTTTTTCATTTTTGGGACATGGCTTCACTCTTCACTGCCTAGAAAGAATAAATTCAATATTTTTGTTGACCCAATAGTTTTGAAAAAATTGCGATGTTAGTGACATCTGTGGAATAGTGAGCTTATTAAAATATCAACAACGAGTTTTACTCGCTAAAATAATTTCTTATTTTTACTGTAGGTGTCGTCGCAAAGCACAGTAATTTAAAAAAATCAACATTTGAGAAAAAATTATAATACTCTATATACATCGTCTATTTTCAATTTTCCACCCAGTTGCGTCATCTCTTGGGCCGGCTAGTAGCCAATTTCAAAGATTTTTTTTGAAGTGAAAACTTCTTTAGCACCGTTGTATGAAACGAAAAATAGCGACAAACACCATCATACATAGGATAGGATAGGATTTAGCCTGCGAGAGAATGAGATAGTATAATCGGTCTCCTCTTTGTGCGGTGCTTCGTAGTCTCTCCACTCTTGTCTACTTTAGTTTTCTGAAGGTTTCACTTCTACCCCATGTGAATTGCACGCTCTGATTTTTTTTGGATTGAACCTTCCTTCTAGCCAATTTGAAAGATTTTTTCAGTTATATGTAAAAGTGTACCCTCTCTATGGTACAGTGGCGGATACAGGGGGGGGGGGGGGCGCAGGGGGCGCGCGCCCCCCCCCTTGGCAACCCTAAATACAAGAAAATCTTTCTTCAATCATTCGCTCTACATGTCTAAACCATCTAAGCGTTCCTTTCTTAATCTTACTTATTACGCTTGTATCAGCCTTGCATTATTTTCATATTTTTCTCACACTATCATACATGGCTTTCTATAGCATTTAGTCCTTCCTCTGCTAGTTTTATGCTTCACTGCCATACATCAGGGTTAGTACCCCGGTGCGTAGTCGGGAAACATGCCAAACGCGTGCCCAACATTTGTACACGGTTGACATTTGTCATGTGAGAACGGGTCGTTTCTTCGACTTGTTCTTGTGTTCAACAGCTCGGCTATGGAATGATTTGCCGGCCTCTGTGTTTCCTCCTTCCTATAACATGGGTTTCTTCAAGACCAATGTTCATTCCTTCCTCTCCTCAAAAAGACCCTCCACACAGCATCCTAGGTGACATAGGCCCTGAGGGAAATCATTTTCCTCAGGGCCTCTTGTGTGGAGTTAATGTAAAAGAAAAAAAAGCACTTCATTGTGGACTGCTAGCTTCGCTTCTTTCGACAGTTTTTTGTTAGCGCCAACGGCGTTCAGTCCTCCATAAATGCGGAGTTACCTGCATTTACCCTTCTTTCAATATCTCTATCAGACTCCCCATCTCTCGTAAATATACTTCCCGAATATATAAACTTATCCACTGTCATTTTTGGGTAACTATTACAAAATATACCTTATTATTTTATTATTAAAAAAAAAGTCTGATATTTTATTATTAAAAAAAAAGATGCTTTGTGAAGGGTCATTTTAGAGAAAGGAAATAGTGGAAGGAAAAAGGTATGATAGGTGGTTAGGACTCTCTGGGTTAGTGTGTCCAGGAGAGATGGACGGATGAAACTTTCCCTCCCACTGCGATGCGAGGAAATGGGTCGAGGGATTCCCGCAGGAGAGGTTAAATGGTCTCCCTCAACCAGTCCTTTCCAGCTCGCCACGCAGTACGTGGGCAAATGCTTCCGCCGCTACTTTGAAAAATCACATCCCACGAACTCAGGCATCCCTGCTAAGTCACCAAACTTAGCGATCCACATGGGATGACTTATAGCAGAGGTGTTTTTTTATCCAATAAATAATTCTCGTGGCGGCGGTACCCACACTCGCCTCCTAAGTTGAAACTTTTGCTTCATTCACATTCATACGTCGTTTCATGTAAAGGTACCCTTAACACGGCCCGACTCAAGTATTTTATTCCCTTGATCGTGTAATACTGCCAACTTTTAAATGTGCGGTCCGTCAATCTTTTATTTATTTATTGAAGTGGAAACTTCTTTAGCACCGTTGTGATTTGACAAACACATCCATCTGTATGTTTTAGCCTGCGAGAGAATGAGATAGTATTTTTTTTACATTTACTCCACACAGGAGGCCCTGAGGAAAATGATTTCCCTCGGGGCCTACGACATCTGGGATGCTGAGTGGGGAGTCTTTTTGAGGAGAGGAAGGAATGAACATTGGTCTTGAAGAGACCCATGTTGTAGGAAGGAGGAAACATAGAGGCCGGCAAATCATTCCACAGCCGAGCTGTTGAACACAAGAACGAGTCGAAAAAACGACCCGTTCTCATGTGACAAATGTCAACCGTGTACAAATGTTGGGTACGCGTTTGTCGTGTTTCCCGACTATGCGCCGGTGCCGAAGGGATCAATGGCGCTAGTTCCGCGGAGCATCTGCCATTGTAATACCGGTAGAACAAGTATAGCAGTCCCACCCGACGCCTGTGCTCTAAAGATTGCAATCCGTCTGTTAAGATGGGAGAATCTATTAAGCGGACCGCCCGTTTCTGCACAGGGTCGAGGGTATTTTTTAGGTATTTTGGAGATCCAGACCAGAGGTGGCTGCCAAAATCATATAGTCGGTCTCCTCTTTGTGCGGTTCGTCGTATTCTCCCCGTTGTCTACTTTTTAGTTTTCTTATATTTTTGCGCCCCCCCCTTGAGTTTTTTCTGTATCCGCCACTGCTATGGTATCGACAATACGATTAGGTAGGTAACTCATGAACACAACCAAATCAATTATATAGATACCCAGTGGCCAAGGGCGGATCCAGGATTTTTTCTGGAGGAGGGGGGCACAAGGGGCGGACGGGCAAAAAAATCAACAATTTCTGTCAGAAATAAAGTTGAAGTACATACTTGAAGTTTATTTCTACAAGTTCAAGTATGTTTAGGAAGGTTTATGAAAGTGTCAAAACAATAGAAACATTAAATCTACATAAATAAAAATGAATCGTCGAAATGTATGTACTTACGCGCATAACTTCCAAACGACTGTACCAAATTGGATGATTTTTTTTTTTTTTTTTTTTTTTACATTAACTCCACACAGGAGGCCCTGAGGAAAATAATTTCCCTCAGGGCCTATGTCATCTGGGATGCTGTGTGGAGAGTCTTTTTGAGGAGAGGAAGGAATGAACATTGGTCTTGAAGAGACCCATGTTGTAGGAAGGAGGAAACACAGAGGCCGGCAAATCATTCCACAGCCGAGCTGTTGAACACAAGAACGAGTCGAAGAAACGACCCGTTCTCATGTGACAAATGTCAACCGTGTACAAATGTTGGGCACGCGTTTGGCGTGTTTCCCGACTATGCACCGGTGCCGAAGGGATCAATGATGCTAGTTCTTCAGAGCATCTTCCATTGTAATACCGGTAGAACAAGGATAGCATTCCCACCCGACGCCTGTGCTCTAAAGATTGCAATCCGTCTGTTAAGATGGGAGAATCTATCAAACGGACCGCCCGTTTCTGCACAGAGTCGAGGGTATTTTTCAGGTATTTTGGAGCTCCAGACCAGAGATGGCTGCCAAATTCAACCGTGGGGCGTACTTGTGATTTGTACAAGGTTAGCAGTTGTGTACTATTAAAGTATCTGCGGGCCCTGTACAGTACGCCCAGTTTTTGGGAGGCTAACTTTACTCTGGCTTCGATGGAGCCCCCATACCTGAGCTGGTCACTTAGGGTTACACCAAGCATATCAATGGAGGGCCTGTTCGGAAGATTGCTTCCGTTGAAAGAGACTAGATTTTCATTTCGATCCCTTTTAGACGTAATCAGACAAGATTGGGTCTTTGAAACATTAAATTCAACGAGATTATTTTTACCCCAAGAGAAAACACTCTCGAGGTAACCGTCCATTCTTTGCTTCAAAGCCCTACGAGCTGTTGGAGTTTGTGAGCCCTTTGGGGGCTTGTCAAACAAAAAGCTATCATGAACTGTACTGTCATCCGCGTAACAGTGAATTGGTGCACATGACAAAAGGTCGTTGATGTGCAACAAAAACAAAGTCGGAGACAGAACCGATCCCTGCGGGACGCCAGCATTTATCGAGTGTGAGGAAGAAGTGAAACCATCGACTACCGTCTGAATCGACCTCTCCCTCAAGAAGTCGGCAATCCACATACACAAGGATGCGGGAAGTCCGTAAGAATGCAGTTTGTTGACAAGTCCTCGGTGCCAAACCCGGTCAAAGGCCTTGGAGATGTCCAGTGCAACCGTTTGGGTCTCACCGAAACGTTCCAGGCATCGCCCCCAAACATGCGTCACATACGCGAGAAGATCACCGCACGAGCGGTTCCTCCGGAATCCGTATTGACGGTCGTTAATAATTTTGTTCTTCTCGAGGTATGTGAGCAGTTTGTCGTTGATCACACGTTCCATCACCTTAGACAGAACTGATGTGATCGCTATGGGTCGGTAGTTGGCCGGGTTGGAGCGGTCACCCTTCTTTGGAATAGGATTCTTTTTTTCTTGTGTTCGTTATTGTCACGACAAGGTTTATATAAAACTACCGGTGAGCTCTGGCATTATGAAATTGTATAAAAAAATTGCAATAGGTGGCAAGCGAGCTGTTTGAAAACTGAAAGTATCGGGACTGAATGTATGGAATGCGTCAGGAGGAAGGAAGAGGAAAACTCGGGCAGGAGGTTCGCGGGAGGGGGGGGGGGAGGGGAACACGGGAGGGGGTTCGTCGGACGGGGAAAGGGGGGAGTAGAGTGGGGAGAAGGAAAATGAGAGAGGAAGGGGTTGCGGGAGAGGAAAGAGAACGGGACGAATGGGAAAGGACACGCAGGGAGAAAAAATTTGTTTATTAAATTGCATAGCAACGCATGCCGGGAACCAGCTAGTGTTCAATAAAGACAGTTTTGCTTCTAACTTAACTATGTACCGTGATGAAAACTCCACAGTACACAAAAATACCGTCTGGGGGGGGCACTTACCCCCGTGCCCCCCCCCCCCCCTAATTCCGCCCTTGCCAGTGGCGCAGCGAGGGGGGGCGGACCGCCCCGGGTGCCACCCGATAGGGGGGTGACACTCGACCGTGGAAAAAAAGTTAACGAAGGAAATTGTCACCAAAGCATTATATAATGTATACATGAACACTGTCTGTTATTTTCTTTCATATGTTCTCTAGCCACCCCCCCCCCCCCAGGATGGACAAATTTTATATGAAGTCGAAAGAACTGTAGATACCTAATAAACATTGATATTTTATGGGTATCTAGTAGGGTTTTTCAAAATGTCATAGTAGATAGGTCTGTAGATAGGTAGATACCAATGTTCCGGACCGTTATCTTATAGCTCATTTATATATAAAACACATACATGTATAAATAATAGTACTTATTTGATTTAGATGAGCATTCGAATATTGCTTTCCGCATTATCTTAAAACTTAATATTAGGAGATGTCTGACTAATCAACTGGACGATAGGTATAGGTACTTACAGGTAGGTAACTAGGACCGATTTTTTTACATGAATACCGCACAAGAGTCCCAACTGCTCCCGTCTGGAGTCAGTGGGACTATGGCATCCCCAATTGGGGTATGTCATGAGGCTTAAGGTAGTGGGGAAGGGAAGGAGATAGGGAAGAGGAAGGTGGGGAAGTACCTGGCTATTCAGATCTGTTCACCAAACACGGCTGTAGCCATTTCATGCAACGTTTCAATTCTGAATGGTGGTAAGACCACCAGGGCGATACTGAGAGTATCTTCCACTCTGGAACGTGCCGCAAATATGCTGTATTTTATTTTAAATGAATAAATTGTGAAATAACGCAAATCAATCAAATAAAATTTATTTGACAAGCTGGGATTCGATCCGCGACCTTCGGAGTGCGAGTCAAGAGCCTTACCGCTGGACTACGCCAGCCGACCGACTGAAAAATCCGACGTTTTATACATTTCCGTATGATGTAATAGAATTTATTCGATTTCTATCGTTAGGTATATATTCTAAACATAATAGGTATGATTGTCAAAATGTTTCGGCTTAGACAAGAGTGAGGAGACTACGAAGCACTTTTTTCCAATGTGTAGGATGATTTTTTCCATATTTTTGTTGTCGAATTCCAGTGCATCTTTCCTATACATTTGGTCATCTTATTAGTAGGTATTTGTATTTTCTTCTTCGGAGTCGCTAGATGACACTTTCTTTTGTGTTTTATTCTGCTTTCTTGGTTGGCTAAATGTCTGTAAAGGTTCTTCAGGTGCTTTATCCCACTACACCATAGGAGACTTGCGTCGGACTGTAGATTTATCGTATTATATTGGAACCAAGTACCCGTGAAATAAATAAATATTTGGAAAAAAATCGGTTTATGGGGGATGGTCCAAAAAAAAAATTTTTTTTTTTTTATACTAATTATGGGCCGGAAAATCCGAATCTGAAAGAATTAGGCGGCGGCAAGCAATATTAACTGAATTACACGACTTTAAAATTTTCTATACACACACACATGAAAATATTCCTTTCGAAGGCATTTTGACACACGTAGTACAAAGATCATAGAAAAAACAAGAAATATACTAAAACATATGCCGGCAGTGTTACCAAGTCTCAAAAATATTTATCCCTATATTATGAATTACGACTATCTCAAATCTCAACGGCCGTATTCTTAAACCAAATGTATGAAAATTCCTAGTCTTAAAAATGCGTAACCTAACCTAACCTAACGCTAGGTTTGTGTAACATGGTTTGTGCCCCTTTATACCGCCTGCTCACGTCACGGCAAAAAAATCCCTGTTTTCAAGTAGTTTAGCGGCTACGCTAGGTTTGTGTAACATGGTTTGTGCCCCTTTATACCGCCTGCTCGCGTCACGGCAAAAAAACATCCCTGTTTTCAAGTAGTTTAGCGGCTACGCTAGGTTTGTGTAACATGGTTTGTGCCTCTTTATACCGCCTGCTCGCGTCACGGCAAAAAAACATCCCTGTTTTCAAGTAGTTTAGCGGCTACGCTAGGTTTGTGTAACATGGTTTGTGCCCCTTTATACCGCCTGCTCGCGTCACGGCAAAAAAACATCCCTGTTTTCAAGTAGTTTAGCAGCTACGCTGGGTTTATGTAACATGGTTTGTGATACAAAAGTGAGTAAAATTTATAAAAAATAAGTACTTAAAATATAAACATGTTATTTTACGTTATTGATATTACTGCTTAATGGCAACACTTAATTTTGTGTCGTAAAAACATCTATGTTATCTTGTTTTTCTATGATCTTTGTACTACGTGTGTCAAAATGCCTTCGAAAGGAATATTTTCATGTGTGTGTGTATAGAAAATTTTAAAGTCGTATTCAGTTAATATTGCTTGCCGCCACCTAATTCTTTCAGATTCGGATTCCCCGGCCCATAGTTAGTATAAAAATAACTAGTTTGATTGTCTAGGAATCAAAATGCTTCCAAAATGGCTATTTTCCTGTGTGTGTATAAATTTTTTTAAAGTCGTGTAACTCAGTTAATATTGCTTGCCGCCGCCTAATTCTTTCAGATTTGGATTTTCCGGCCCATAATTCCCCCATAAACCGAACAATAGCCAAATATTTTATTGTTATCTCATTCTCTCGCAGGCTAAATCATACAGATTATGAGTTAATCTCTTTTTGGCGGCGTTCGTTTTCGTTTCGTTGAGTTTCAAACCACAACGGTGCTAAAGAAGTTTTCACTTCAAAAACATTTCTATTATTTCGGTAAAAGTCCATTGAGTTGTAAATATATATTTAATAGCGTCTAGGTCCAGGTTTTTGTCTATTTCGCGCACATAACGTCCATTGCCTTTGCAAATGTTAGACTTGTAACTAAGTAATAAGAAATATGGCTGCCATTTTCCTATCTCTAATCCTACACGGTATCAATAAAGTATTACAAGGTAGGTACTTTCTTTGATTTAGGTGCTCCGTGAGACGTTCTCATCGGATGTGAAGGCATAGAAAAATAACTTCTTCACTACCATGGACATATGAATATATCTGGACTTGCCCTAAGTGATAAAAGCGTATTATTTCCCCCTCCCCATAACGGTTCCATGGAGCCAGCTCGGCTTACGAGAGCCTCGCTTGAATCTAAAAAATGCGACGTCATCATTCTTGTCCTGACCAGCGTGGTGTTCGTATCATACATTTTACGAAAAAATATGAGAGCTTGTGCTATTTGCATTATACCCTATAGTATAAATGTGTATATAGCGAAAGTGGGCGTTTCTCCAGTGTGCTCGTCGCTGGATATAGGGGTAAGTAAATAATGAAACATTTGTAAAAGTGTCTTAACTAAATACGGCAACAAAATATTCCTCTGTGAAAAAGGTCGAAGTTTACTTCGCGCATTTGGACTACGCAAATATGTTAATAACGTGGCGGGCAATTCGCACTCCCATGTAAAAAGGTCTATTCATTCAAAAGCAGATTTTGCTTTTAAGAACTAAATGGTGATATTATAATGCGAGATGCCTATATACTGTCAGATTGATTTTTTAACGAATCACAGTCATCTTCCCCCCCTTCGCCCTTCATAGTTTGGTTTTACCCCTCATCTGAATCTTCTCGTCTATCCATTTGGATGTCTATGTTCACTACCTATGTACTTCATAATCATCTTATGTATTTTTTGTCTATTACCATTTACGAGTAAGTACCTACTGTGACTACTTAGGATTAGCTGGTCCAACGACTTTTTCCGATTTGAGTCGGGTTGTTGTTTCAAAATATTTGAAATTAATGTTCACCTTCTGTGTAAGTTCTATTCAAGTTTTGTTATTGTAGGCCAGTTGCTTCATAAAACTGAAATAAATCGCAGACCTTAAATATAACTTTCGCAAAACGTGAAAATCAACATCAAATGATTCATGAATTGTTCAAATTTTTTTAACAACCCATACTAAGTAATGCAAAAACACTTGTTTTGGTTTGAAAATTAGATTGCCTAGAAATATTTTAGATGCTTTTTAGAAGAAAAATAAATTAACAGGCCTTTTAAGATCAAAACTTCCTACTTAAGAACACATTTTTGGTTATGGTTTTATTATATAACTAGCTGGTCCCGGCATGCGTTGCTATGCCATTTAATAAAGAAATTGTTTCTCCCTGAGTGACCTTTCCCATTCGTCCTGTTCCCCTTCCGCCTCCCCTTCTTCTCCTGCGTCCTCTTCCCCTCCCGCGTTCCCACTCCGCTACCTCCACCTTCCCTCTCCCCACTCCACTCCCCCCCCCTTCCACCGTCCCGCGAACACCCCTCCTGAGTTCCCCTCCCACTCACACGTCCCTTCCCCTCCCGCGTTCCCTTTCCACCTTCCCCGCCTTCCCTCTTCCCATTCCCGCTCCCTCGTCCCACCAACCCTCCTCCCGCGTTCCATATATTCAATCCCAGTACATTCAGTTTTTAAACTACCCGCGTGCCACCTTTTACAATTTTTATTCAAATTTCCATTTTTCATGTATATTAGATTTGGTAGGTACCTAACATAGGTACCTTTTTAAAATATTTAAAATTCTTGATTCGATTCAAACTATTAGAGGAGTACCTACTTTTAATAAATTTATCAACTTAAAGATTTTCAAAAATAGAATCCTGTTTTAACAATCATTGTTTTGCAAAACGTCATTCTCAAACACGCGAACTGTCAGACGTGCGATAGTCGTTAGGTTTTCTGAAATTATCCAATTTTCTGCGCAATTTTCTTAATATCTCTCTCCGTAAGAACCATCCTCGTACTTCAAGGAATATTCTAAAAAAAGAATTAGCGAAATCGGTTCAGCTGCTCTCGAGATTTGCGCTTAGCAACAAATTCAGCGATTCTTTTTTATATATAAGAAGATGTGAAATTCTTTTGAAAATGATCTTAAAACATTTAAATATTTGACACTATTTGACAGTTAGGTATGTGACAGATATTGCCCCCCGGCATATTTATACACAATATGCAGTCGGTTTAGGGAAAATATGGTGTACCTACTATATATAACACAAAATATAACTAAGTGCGTCCTCGAAGGGTGCGCAGAAGGGAAGTACCTACCGCCGAATAACAAAAGTATCTTTAAATTATATTTTTATTCAAATGCACCAAAGATAAACTACTTGTCCATGTACCTACCTATAGGTAGCCTATACCAGCGTATAAGTACAAAAAATACACTGTACATAAATTAGTTTGATATCCATACCAACTTAATATTATAGGTATTTTTGAAGTCGATTTTAGGTTTAAAATTGGTAAATAATGCACAAAAAATATAATTTTATAATAAACTAGCAAACCCGGCCACACGTTGCTGTGGCTAACAAAACACAACGCCATTACCCAACCTTTATAAAATCCACACCATCCGCTTGCCAACTGCCCGCTGCCTGAATTGAATATTTGAATTTCTCGGCTATAATACGGATGTATTATACATATAAACCTTTCCCTTGAATCACTCTGTCTATTGGTGAAAACCGCATGAAAATTTGTTTTTATGCGGTTTTAAATTTGTAGTTTTAAAGATCTATGCGCACATACATTTTGAGCGACTTCATTTTATATTATGTAATAATGCATTTCGAGCGATCGCCACTAATTATACAATGCTTGCAATGCAACACTGGATATTTGAAAATGGAAAATCAAATACCTACTTACTCTAGGACATCTATTTTCCAATTTCTTTCGTAGAACGAATTTCAAAAGCGACTATAGTACGGCCCGCCAACCGTTTTAAATCGCACAAAAATATGTTTTCTTTAAATTTCTCGGCTTTTCTCTAATATAATTTACATGTATTATACATATAAACATTCCTCTTCAATCACTCTATCTATTGGTGAAAACCGCATGAAAATCCGTTGCGTAGTTTAAAAGATTAACGCGCACATACATTTTGAGCGACATCATTTTATACTATGTAATGATGATGATGATATCATTTCTGGGGGCAATTGTCGGGGCTTAACTGTCGGTTCACACTATTTGACATCAATTGCCTCTCATTGTTTTACGTAACTTCAGGATGTGGAAATGTTTCTTTGGTTTTATATTTAAAATTTGTTGATTTGTTGAAACGGCAAAGGCAAATGCTTTCTTATTTAGGATCCATGGCTGCCTTTACTTACACCCATAAGTAAACTTTACGTCTTACGTAAAATTTTGATAAGTTACTCACATGAGCGTTTAGCGTCCAACTTACGGTAATTAATACTCACGGAAGGTGTTCGGATGTTTAACTTACGTAAGATCTAACGGCGACCGCCACACTAGTAATTTATGCGTAATTTTATAAGGCGTAAGATGGTTTCCTGTCAACAATGATTTGCTGCTCTTAAATTTACGCGATTTTGTCAATAAAGTGGAAAGGGTTCAAATAAAGTGTTGGAATAAGTTGGAATTGAAGTTGGCTTGAGAGAAACAATTCTCCACGAGCTTTTGTTCCGTTAACGGTGGAAATTAATAGAGTTCTTTCATTTTATCCGAATGATAGTTACCTACAGCAACCGACTTCGAATTCAAATACGTAATTTTATGGAAGCATTGAGATTAGAAATGATTGAACTGATAATTAAATCTCTCTCTCTGGTTTCAATCCTGAGATTGGTTTGCAGCAATGTCATCTATTCGTTTCTTCCACTTTTCCCTGTCTTGTGCGGCTCTTTTGAAGTCTGCATATGATGAGCAGCGCACGTCCACCAGCAGGTCCTCCAGGTACTCTCGGCGTGGGCGTCCCCTAGCGTTTGTCCCCTCGGAAATAGAAAATAAATAAATTAAAAAAAATAATAATAATAATAAATGAAAATAAATCTCGTTTGTCCCCTTGTCAAATAGGAGAGAGATGGAAAAGATATCTCGAAATGCTGTACAATGGAAAGGGAAATAATGACAACGAAACATTGATAGAAAGAGAAAATGAGGTAGACGCAGATGATTTGGGAGATCCAATCACTAGAGAAGAGTTTGACCTCGCACTGAAAAATCTCAAAAATGGGAAGGCACCCGGAATCGATGACGTTCCGGCTGAACTAATTAAGCCAGCAGGAAAAGGAACTATAGATGCCCTGTTTAAAATGATACAGACAATGTATAAGACTGGAAAGATAACAGAGGATTTCGAGAAATGCCAAATTGTCGCATTACCAAAGAAGGCGGGCACGACGAAATGTGAACAACACAGAACTTTTAGCCTAATATCCCATGCCTCAAAAATATTGACTAATATCATCCTAAAAAGAATCGAACCAAAAGTAGAGAACATCCTTTCCGGAGACCAGTTTGGCTTTAGAAGAGGTGTAGGAACCAGAGAAGCAATATTGTCGCTACGAATACTACTAGAAAAAAGAATAAAAAGAAACCAAAATACATTCATCGCATTCATAGACCTGGAGAAGGCTTTCGACAAACTAGAATGGAAAAGACTCTTCGAGATTCTGAAGAGAATTGACATCACATATAGAGATAGACGAATAATCCAGGCGCTATACAAGAATGAGGCCGCTATAATTAGATGTGACAATGATACAAAAGAAGCCAGTATAATTAAATAGAAGGATGATAATTTCAGAAAGCTTTTTCCACCTGAAAAAGAAATAAGGTCTTCTCGGTTTTTGGATTCAAATAGGTTTGTTTCCATTACAATAGTTTTCGTTGGTACTGCTTATTTGACTTTTATATAGTGTTATTTTTATATTGTTTTCGGGATATAATAAGATTGTTAGTTATCCACTTAACCTAATCAGACTTTAAATAAAAATAATAAAAATATTAGTTTTCACAGAAAAAAAAAAATGCTAAAATTATTTTGGTACTATTTCTTACGAAAAATGTCCCAACTTAAGCCGCAGCTACCCGAATTTCTACCGATTTCTTATATATCTCCCTTAAACGTTTGAAGTTTTAAAGCCATTAAAAAAATATGTGTTATTTTTGAAGATAATAGCTAGACGTGTTCCACGCCGAAACGCAAATTAAATGAAATTCCCTCGATAGAAAAAAATCTCAAAGTATGCACCGAAAATTATTAAAAACTTATATATAAAATATAACTTATTATTTTATAAGTTATATTTATGAAAAAAAATCCCAATGTTTCTTTTAATTGATACTTAAGACACCTTCCACGAGATTTCTGCTCTATTTTAAACTTGTCGTGTTTTATTAAACATTTTCATAATGTTCGCTTCGATTTTATCGCTTTAAATATTAGCGCCCTCCTCTAACATTCGTAATTGTAATTACATATCTCTCCATCTTCTTCTTTTTGAGCGCAGATACGGCGCCTTAAACTGATTTGATAAATTGTGAGAAGGCTGGAAGTTCGCGCGGACGTGATTAGACCAGTCAAAAAGCTTAAGGCGGTACACAACCCTAATAATTTTTTTTGCTCAAAACTCACATTTTAATTATTTCGGACGAATTCGTAACTATAATAACTTTTTTATTTTCATGCCGCACAAGGAATGCGAGTTATTTACATTTTATATTAACAAAAACAGTACCTTACCATTAATATATTTTACGTACAACGATTTTAAAACTTTATAACCCGTTTTTCAACTATAAAGTTGAAAGCACCAGATTTTATTTTTCTAGACGATGAATTAATAACTTCGGGAGGACAACATGGAAACACATTTTAAATATTTGTAACACGTACATCAGAATTAATTAAAATGAACGCGGCAGAAAGATCGAATCTCCAGGCCTGCTAGGGTGAATTCGACCGACGTTCGTACAATACGCCGTGCCGCGGCGTATATTTGTTTACACGCTTTCTTCACTTACGTCGTTAAGATTCCGACATTATTTTTCTTCTTCTTCTTTTCTTTGATACGGCAAATTCGACAGTAGGTCCTTCCAATTGATGGGTCGCGTGTCACAATTTGTATACACGGCTTCTTTACTTACGTCGTTAAGATTCTGAATATATTTTAGGCGTAAGAACAACTTCGGCAAGTGACTTTTAGTGTTGTTCACATTGTAAAAAATCTTACGTATATAGGTAAAGGCAGCCTATGGCCAAGATCAAAGTGTTGCCATTTTATGTATCATTTTCAACTATGTTTATGAAATCGTAAATATGAAAATTATGTTCACGTAAAGATTGTAAACCGAAGATTTTTCATAATATGGGTCCTTATTCCCGATATAGTTAGTCTCCACGGGGGGATCGGTAAAAAAATCTTATAAAATCCCCATGAATTGTTCTTCGTAGAAAACATTTCCGTACTCCAGAAATTCATCTCTGGTCTCTTATCTCACCTTGCGCCCTGCCCGCCTCACAATACTTACAGCCTTAAAACCCCGGCTTACAGATAAAGATATGAGTACTACCAACAAGGAATTTTAAAAGCTATTTAATATAATGCCTTGTTGATTTCATCTTATTTATGTCACCTTCCCCGGACGCCGGATAAAGGATGGCCGTCTGCTAAACTTTGGAACTGTGTAAATGTGGAACTGTGATATGTGGAATAATGCAATGGTGTACTCGTAGATACAGAACCTCGGGCCTGAAGCATAATTTGTCAGAAGGTCACAATATTTCCACTTTCCGATAAAATTCAAATAAATTGATTATTTCTGAACCTAACCTATCCTAACTGCTTTTGAAAGATTATTAAATAAACTTTCTAATTTGATTATTGGAATGAACAATAATTTTAGAAATATTAAACTTAATCCGTCAGGCTAATTTGTTCGGTTTTCGAAACAACTCGTTAAGGTCCCATAAAAACCGTTGTGTCTCCAAGGGCGGATTTTGGGTGGGGGTTAGATTCCATCACATTACATACTTAGAAGCAAAAACTGTCTTTATTAAACATTTACTTTTTCTATTGTTTTGACACTTTCATAAACCTTCCTATAAATACTTGAACTTGTAGAAATAAACTTGAAGTATGGTACTTCAACTTTATTTCTAACAGTAATTATTGATTTTTTTGCCCGTCTGCCCCTTGTGCCCGCCCAGAAAAAAATCCTGACAGAAATTGTTGATTTTTTTGCCCGTCCGCCCCTTGTGCCCCCCCCCCCCCCCAGAAAAAAATCCTAACAGTAATTGTTGATTGTTTTGCCCGTTCGCCCATTGTGCCCGCCCAGAAAAAAATCGTAACAGTAATTGTTGATTTTTTTGCCCGTCCGCCCCTTGTGCCCCCCCAGAAAAAAATCCTAACAGTAATTGTTGATTTTTTTGCCCGTCCGCCCATTGTGCCCGCCCAGAAAAAAATCCTAACAGTAATTGTTGATTTTTTTGCCCGTCCGCCCATTGTGCCCGCCCAGAAAAAAATCCTAACAGTAATTGTTGATTTTTTTGCCCGTCCGCCCATTGTGCCCGCCCAGAAAAAAATCCTAACAGTAATTGTTGATTGTTTTGCCCGTCCGCCCATTGTGCCCGCCCAGAAAAAAATCCTAACAGTAATTGTTGATTTTTTTGCCCGTCCGCCCCTTGTGCCCCCCCCCCCCCCCAGAAAAAAAATTCTAACAGTAATTGTTGATTTTTTTGCCCGTCCGCCCATTGTGCCCGCCCAGAAAAAAATCCTAACAGAAATTGTTGATTTTTTTGCCCGTCCGCCCCTTGTGCCCCCCCAGAAAAAAATCCTGGATCCGCCTTGTATGTCTCCCTTACTATCATGGTTAGAAATATAATCTAAAGAAAGAGAAATCACCACGCTTTATATAAATCTGAAAGTTAACCGCAAAATAATTAAATTGTACCTACACCATTATGAATCAAAAGTTTCTGATCGCAATTTGAAAAAAAAATTATGAAAATTTTGAAATTTTTTAATTCATTACTTTTACATAAAACGATAAAAAGGTGAGTTAACGATAACATTCAAAACATATTTGCCTACTAAAATATGGGTGAGTTTATTTTTTTTACGTTATACCTAATGTAATTTTAGTTAGAAAAAATGTAAAGGTAAGCCATTTTTTTAGGTTTGTGTTAATTAATTTTATGTTCACAAAATCATATGTTTATTTCAAATTACAAAATTTGATAAGGTATTTTTTTTAAATTAGGCAATTCACCCCAAAAAGAGTGCTCTGTGATAGCGTATTTTATCAGCTTTCATAAACAGTACCTAAATAGTTTTTATTGCGTTAATTATAATTATTTTTTATTAGGATTTTATTGCGAAGCGGAATTATTTTGACATTCCGACAAAATAGGTCTGAGTCCTGAGGGATTAATGCAAACATAAAAAAGGTTTAAAAATGGCTCAACTTAAGTTTTTCCTAATAAAATTACTGATAACGAAAAAACTAAAACACACACTATTTTTTGTTTTGTTTATTATATAAAGCGTGGTGTTGTCTCTTCCTAACACAGTTTAGATCATGTGTCTCACCATGACAGTAAGGGAGATACAATGATTTCTTTGAGACCTGTACGAGTTGTTCCCAAAAGCGAACAAATAAGACCGAGGGGAAGAGGAAACACGGTGAATAACAGGTATTTTACCAAAATGTTGCTGTCACTGTGTTAGCAATTTTATAACTAAGGCCACCCTAGTATAACACATTTCAAGGCTCTGTGTGGCAGTAGGTAGGTTACCCACATTTAAATAATGTAAAAAGCATCTGTTAGCTTCGGAACCGTGTCTACTCCGGATAAACTAATCGGGACATAGGCTAATGAAGTGATCCTATATTCAATGGACGACTTTTACCATTAAATCGCCACTAGATCAATGCTTTTGATACGGCCTTAACAAAGTACCGAGTCGGGTTGTCATTATTTGCAGTTGGAAGTCAAGAACTTGACCGGAATAACGTTGTATCCAAAGGCATTGTACTTCAATATCTTTCGTTGTATCCAACTAAACTATCTATGTTGAGTTATTAATGGAATAATGTTGTATCCAACAAAACTACCAACGTTGATTTATTTATGGAATAATGTTGTATCCTACAAAATTATTATTGTCGAGTTATTTATGGAATAATGTTGTATCCAACAAAATTATCGATGTTGAGTTATAAATGGAATAATATATATTTTTTTTTTTTTTACAGTGAATACCGCACAAGAATCTCAACTGTTCCCGTCTGGAGCCAGTGAGACTATGGCATCCCCAATTGGGGTATGTTGTGAGGCTAAAGGTAGTGGGGAGGGGAAGGAGGTGGGGAAGAGGAAGGTTGGGAAGTACCTGGCTATTCAGATCTGGTCACTAAACACGGCTAAAGCCATTTTCAAGCAACATTTCAATTCTGAATGGTGGTCTTACACCAGGGCGATACTAATAGTATCTTCCACTCTGGAACATGCCGCAAATATACTATATATTATTTTAAATGAATTAATTGTGAAATTACACAAATTAATCAAATAAAATTTATTTGCGCATGCCGGGTTCGAACCCGCGACCTCCGGAATGTGAGTCGAGAGTCTTAGCCACTGGGCTACGGAGGTCGTCTTGTATCTAACAAAACTGCCAATGTTGATATATTGATGTAATAATGTTGGGCATATTAGTATGCATCTTTTAAAGTAGGAATTACAGTACTGAAAAAAATTTTAGGCCCGTGGCCATTGAGGTATATATATATCAATGCGGTGTGTGAGGTATATATATATCAGTGAGGTGTATATATATCAATGCCCGTGGCAGTATTTTAAAGATTGGTTTTTGGAAGTATGTTATATTATATTGTTTATGAAAATCACGGAGCATGGTTTAATTCATGCGAATAAAGGGAGAAAACGAACATCTTGGCTTCAACTAGAAAAACTTCAGAGCCGAGAAGCTGAACGATGCAGGGAAGTAGTATTTATCTATAAGTTCTCTTCCTTCAGAAGATGGTTTGGGCATGTAGAGCGAATGAACCAGGAAAGCAGTGTTGAAGAAGTCGGGGACGCCTGAGAAAGATATGGCACGACCAAATGAATCAGATACTTAAGTCGGGTCATGTCAAGAGTCAGATCAAAAGTAGGATCATGTCAATAATAGAAGAGCATGTATGAGACGATATACGAATGTGAACGAGGCAAGGAGTGTGCGCCAAGACCGAGTTTTTTTGGCGGTCCGTCCTCTCTGCCTACCCTTGCGGGTAAACGGCGTGATGGTTAGTTAGTTACAATATTATTTAATCACACAGGACCACAATAGATCATAGAATAGGCCTACCGGGAAAACCACGTTAAAAAAAAATACGCCAAGTACACTACCCCCCAGGTGGCGTGGGAAACTTGTGCATACTGTAACGTAATTATTTTCATGGTAGTTATTCAATCGGTACCTACTTGCTCAGAAGAAGTATTATTAATTTCGGGTGCAGTTGGAACGATTGATAACAAATTCAAATTGCCGGAACGTTGTTCGATTGTTTTTGAAAAAATAGAGAAACTGTTAGAAGGGCCGCGTCATGACAGAACAAGGAATTTGTCTGAAGTTTTGATTTGTAAGGAGTTTTGATACTCCTAAATGACTGTAAATTTGCAATATTATGCGTGTAACAGACGTGATGCCTTTACGAGACTGTTAAATAGTACCGGGTCACGGTACGCGCAGGATGTTGATTGTTTTTTCGAGGCGAGGAAAACTTTTATTGTGATGATCACGAGATATCGAGTTACCTATGTAATATTACAATCTAATGGAAGTGTTTATGATGTCTGTGTGCCTGGTACCTAAGGTTGGTGTTCTTGTGCTTAGAACTGAGATTCTTGTGCCACGTACAATCCAATATCACCGAGGACAACTTTGATGTAGATTACAGGCGTTTTTTTTAAATGACATCAACAGTCTAGAACTGCGGGTTATATCCTTTCAATGCTCAGAGATGGCCATTGGACGCATTGTGATCAGCGGGCCTTTGTGGATGGACTGGAATCTTGGATGCTTCACGGTGTCATGGGCTTGCGAAGCGGCAGCTCTGGGGCTCTTCTCCAGCTATCTGGAGCCCTTGTCGCTGAGGTTAGAAGAGGTGCGCCATATTAACTATCGCAAGCTACGAATGATCATTTGGAGTGGATTCTACTAAAATAACTGAATTATCTCTCTCTCTCTCTCTCTCTATCTACATTTTTTTGAGTTTACAAAGGTATATATGTAGATTATGTTTTTGCTTGTCAATAATAACAAGTACATTTTGTTTAATGTGAGTTCTTTTATTTACATCAGATAGTAGCTTTCTTTTATCCCACGCAGGACCCTGAGATGATGATGAGAGCTCATGCAAACGGAATTTCTCTGCTAACTGATAAGGTACGTGTCAATACCTACTATGAAAAAAACACAACTTTCAAATTTGTGAATCGCTATATCTCAGAAATTGTGACTTTTAGGGAAAAAAGTGTGATAAATTTTTTTATAGATAATTGCATGATCTACAATTTTTGTTTGACTTATTTTATGATAAAACTTACCGTTTGGCTGAAAAATGCAATAAATCTATATTTGCAAATAATTTTATTTATATAATGGTATTCCTGACATTCGTATTTCAGCTTTATGTGAATTTATGTAATCTTGAATGTCTATTTCAACCGGACTATTCGAAGAGGACGAGCGCGCGTATTACGGTGTCTATAAATAAATAAACACTTCATCATCTGCCTTGATCACGGACAGTGTAACGCAGTACGAAAGGTTTACTAAAGAGAGAGGTAGCACGGCGTCATAACCCAAAAATAAATACGATGAAGTTGTAACTATATTATTTTATTGTTTCTGGATAGGTAGGTAGGTATAACCATTACATGAAGCTTTGTAATTTTTTTTGTAAAAGCTTGTTCATTGGCCATTACCAACATTTATGTAATCTGCGTCCTGCGACCTTTTAGTTATTGAAGTACCATGGTACCTGGGGATATTTATTTTAAAAGCCATGTTGTAGTGTCGGTGCATATTTAATTTCCGACTTAATTCGTTTCAGATGGCTTTGTCCGTGCGAGGAGTGTTGCCAGTGTGAGCAGGGCCGGTCGTGCGAGTCAAATTTTAGCGCCCGGTAGACACCAAAATTTTCGACTATTTTTACGAAAAAAGGGGATTTAAAAATATCTTATCTTATTATTTACTAGCTTTTGCCCCCGGCTTCGCTCGCATAGTATTAGGGGGGTTTCCACTCCACCTCCTCCACCTCCTCCACCTCCTCCACCTCCTCCACCTCCTCCACCTCCTCCACCTCCTCCACCTCCTCCACCTCCTCCACCTCCTCCACCTCCTCCACCTCCTCCACCTACCCTAACTCCACTCCACTCACCCCCCTCCCCCCTCTCTCCCCTTCTCCATCCCCCCATCCCCACCCCCTCTCCCCCATCCCACCCCCGACCGACCCCTTCATACACGTTACATTCATTTTTCAAACAGCTCGCGTGCCACCTATTGCAATTTTTTTATACAAATTTCATAATGCCAGAGCTCTGAGCTATAGCCTATAGGTTATTCTGATGTGTGAGCTATATTATTGTTAAGTTTGATTAAAATACATTCAGTAGTTTTTGCGTGAAAGAGTAACAAACACACATACATCCTTACATCCATACATCCATAATATTAGTAGGATTATTGTGATAACAACAGCGAGTACCCGGCATGCGTTACAATGGAACTCAACAAAATAATGTGTGCTTTTGGCTCTGCCCCTCCTTGATCCCCCTCCCCTTCCCTACGTGACTTTTTATATCTCCCATTGCCCGCGTTCCCTTTCCCCTGCCTTCTAGCGATTCCGTGCCCCCCTTTTGCGCCCTCCTCCGCGACCTCCCTCCCTCTTTTGTCCCCCCCCCCCCGGATTCCCCTCTCCGTCCCTCCTTCCCTCCCTGCCGCTAAACTACATAAAATACACTCATAGCATGGATTTTCCAAAATTTGCTCACTGCTATACCCTACCGCTACCATATCTCCTTCGAAATCCCTCCCTTTGCGCCTCCCTCCTTCCAAACGTGGAATCCCTTTTCTGACTATTTTGGTTGATTATCAACTAATAACATCGTCATTCCTCATGAATATATCTTCCACTACTCTCAGTATCGCTCTCATCGCATCTCAGTACATGAGAGCCGAATAACATAAAAAAGCTAGTCAGGGAAGAAACGACCGTTCTCATGAAGCCGATGTTAGCTGTAAACATTTTATTCAACAAGCTAAATTTGTTTAATTAGGTACATCGTACTTTCCCTAAACCGACTGCATTTTGTATATAAATACGTCGGGGGGTCAATTGTCGGCGGATTAACTGTCATGGAATCATTTTCGTACGTTTAGCATCCAAAAAAATATTGAATTTTATGGACTCTTAAAAATGAGCATACCGATAGACGTTGGGTGAACACATCCCTTAAACAGATCCCTGTAATTAATAATATTTGGACGATTTGTATTTTTGTGTGTTGTCATTTTTATGAAAAATGATCTAAAGGGCGATGAGTTAGGAATTATCAGCGCCTTGCAATTCTGGTTCCATAGAGCCGGCCCTGTGTGCGGAGTCCTTTATCTGCGGCACCGCATGCCCCGGCGGAGAGCGGACCTACCTAATGATGGTGGTGTTATATATCAAGGAATGAATAAAGATAAAGACTGAGTGGTCCTATAATAGAACCGGACTGGTCAAATTTAAATATAATTCATATTAAAAATTGCTAAAATACTTTTTACGAGTTGACCCAAACAACACAAACTTTGAAGTCTGTGTATGTGTTGTATACTCTTGTTTCATAACGCTGATGGATTTAATTCGTAGGTATTTGTGTTCCAATTTACCATGCAGATCGAAGGAATCCAGAAGTTGGACTTCCGCACATTAAGTGTACTTACCTATACGGTGGACTAAGTCAAGTACCGCTATATCGCCAGTCTATCAACAACCATCGGAACAAATCGTAACGTGACATTTGGCTCTACGTTGAAATGTTATTTTCTATCAATCGGAAGCGTGTAATGTGAAGCATTATAGTATCGTCGTCTTTATCGAATGCTTTGTGTGAACCGCTTCATCGTATCGTGACTTAAACTATAACGTGGTTCTAATAACCGAACAATCTTATCGTACGCCTTGGATACATCTATGACCGCCTATGACCGTCGCCGAATGTAGATCAAGCTACGAGACACAACAGTGAGTATTGCTTAATTGTGTACACCGGATCTTGTTTGGTGATTGGGCATAATTCTTATCGAAATCCATAAGCGTTTTATTTAGCAAGGAATAACCAGAGGTTCTTCTAAACCCCCGTGCATTGTGCACGATTCAACTCTGCTTTATATTCTGCAATCAAAACTCTATGACCAAGCTTTTAGTAAGCAAAAGTTTTTATGCACAAAGAAGAGATATAAAATTATTGTATGAGTCAGTTTATATATGTATAATACCTCTTCGAGGGATATTATGGTTTAAAATTGTATACCAATACATGTAGTAGGGGATTACCTGTAGATTTCAGTTGGATTCCAAAGTAGATCGTACACACATGATTTAGTCAAAATAAACGTAGGTATGACCATTCCAAAAGTTACAAAAAAATACGGGCTAGGAAAATTCCTTTGTCTTGTACGTACCTACTATATTTAGTAAGATGCCAATGCACACAAAAATAAAGAATGAAATTACACCACCGAACTCAAAAAAATGCTGAAAAATTGTTAATAAATCCAGATTTTTTAAATATACGTAAATATCTAATATCTAACCTATCAATTTGACTGTCCTAGAATGGGAGACCTTCCTAGTTGGACAGTTACAGCTTCCTTATACTGTAAATGTATTTTTATAACGAATAAATACATTAATATCTATTGATTGTATGCGCGTATTCTTGTGGCCGTTTTACACCATCTCTTTTTTCAGCCCGATTCCACTTACAGTCCAAAGTCAAAATGTTTCGCATTACGCGATCGCTATTTTCATCTCTATTTTCATATCTACGATTTCAGTTGGCATAACAGAAAATAGCACAGTTTATGTGTTGTCTGCAGTGATGACAATTGAAATCGTAGAAGTGAAAATAGCGATCGCGTAAAGTGAAAAATGTTGATTTTGATCTCTAATTGGAATTGGGCTGAAAAAAGAGATGGTGTAAAACTTACTCTAGGCATAAATAGGCCTATGAGTATATTTATGTATATTGCCTGTGTGTAGTATTTTATGAATTTGTATTGTAGTCACTTGAAAAGTTATTCTTCTATGTCTATTTTCTGTATTGTCGTTTCTCATTATATGTGTGCTATCAAGGGCGTAGCTAGGATTTTGTTAAGGGGGGGGCAGGTGTAGACAATACGTTAAAAATGGAAAAGAAAAGAAAATAACTCCTACCGGGGGGGGGGGGGGGGGGCTAGAGAATTTCAGAAATATGCTATTTTCGCCTATAAAAAAAAAGACCGCCAGGCACAAAATTAAGAAAACATAAATAACACCGTATTCAATATTTTTGTGACAATATCCTTAGTAGTATCACCTTCGGGTGGCACTCTGGGCGGTCTGCCCCCCCCCCACCCCCCACCCCACCCCACCCCCCCCTTAAAAGCTACTGCATTCAAACGGTTTTCAATCATGCGTTCAAACGGTTTTAACACGTTAACACAACGCAGTGTAGAAAAGGACCTCTCTATGTTACTTGTAGTGCAAGGTTGTGCCAAGGAAATAAGTATTGCTTTTTTTGTTGTGGGAAAGAAAATGTTCGCCTCCTTTAACTCTTCAGTAAATTCTAGTTTTTCGAGATCTTTTCTGGTCATACCCTTGTTCTGCCATTTTTTATAGTTCGGCTTCTTGATTAAAATTAAGTAAATCGTGGTATAGACAGAAACTTTGTGCTTTTTCTTTAAAATCAATTAACGACATATTCAACATTGTACAGGGATGTAGCGACATTAATCCGAAAGCAGGCAAATTTTGGTAACCAAAACGCTGCTCCAATGCAGATATTAGGGAATCTAAATAAGGAATAATAATAATCGATCGCTTCCAAAAATCGCATGGAGTCTCAGCAAGGTAATTGGACCGATGTTGTTGGCAAGATACAATGCGTGGGACTTGTATATCAGTTCCAAAGGCAGCTGCAGTTCTAATTGAATATCTAAAATATTTTGCCTCTCTATGTCTACGTTGCTTCGATGATCATTTATAACAGAAATTATACCTTTAATATGACTCATACATGCATACATATTGATAGTTTCCGATCGTAAAGCATTGGCAATAGGTTCCAATATGCCTGAGAACTTGGCTATCAGTACACATATAACGAAAACAGCGCAATGTAACTGATTTTTCTTGATGCTTCATTAATCATGATCAACTAAAAAGGTAATAATAAAAATTAAATTGATTCTCACAAAAAATAGAATACCGACGTAAACTTTACGGTTTGTGAGCATTCCTACACCTTCTAGGGGGGGGGGGGGGGCAGCTGCCCCCCCCCCCCCCCTGCCCGTACCTCGCTACGCCCTTGTGTGCTATAATTAATATTGTGAAATTGATCTGCTGACAAACTGCTTTGAAAGTTTAGCGAGTGCTTAAAATAAAATTAAGAATCTATCTACCTTCTTCTATCTATATCTATATATTATTATTATTTTATAAATAAAAATGAATCACCGAAATGTATGTATGCGCATAACTTCCGAACGATTGCACCAAATTTGATAGTTCGTTTTTTTTGGTTTTGTTATTGTCAGGACAAGGTTTGTTTAAAACTGGCATTGTGAAATTTGTATAAAAAAATTGCAATGTACCAGGACTGAATGTATGGAATGCGGGAGGAGGGGGGGAACGGAAGGGGCGGAGGGGAACTCGGGAGGGGGAGGGGAATCTGGGAGGGGGGATGGGAACTCGGGAGGGAGGTTCGCAGGATGGGGGAAAGAATGAGGAGAGGGAAGGTGGAGGAGGTGGAGTGGGAACACGAGAGGGGAAGGGGACGCGGGAGAGGAAGGGGAGGCAACAATTTCTTCATTAAATAGCATAGCAACGCACGCCGGGAACCAGCTAGTAATAAAATAAATAGAAGGCAAGTAATGCATAAGCTAGCTTTGCAGAGTAACAAAGGATCAATTTTCTAATTCGGTTCTGCAGTTTTCTCGAACCTTTACACCGGGTTCATAAGTAAATCGCTGCTACGGAATTTATCGAGTGTGCGTTGACACGAGCCGATACAGGGGACACTTTGCCATCAAAACCAGGCGTTTATTTACTGACGTATCAAACTTTATTTAATGCATAAATTACTGTAACTTATCATTTTAAATGGAGGGGATATATCAACCTGCCAATTTTTACATGTTGTTTTGCAATAATACAAAATAATAAACACAGGAAAACTCACCAGTAGTGACTGGTTATAGTGATGCTGACTATGCCAATGATCCTGATACAAGACGTTCCATCACGGGCTATGTTTTCATCAAAAATGGGACAGCTGTAACATGGTCCAGCCAAAGACAACAAACAGTGGCCCTGTCAACAACAGAAGCCGAATTTATGGCGGCCTGTACCGCTATCAAAGAGGCTATGTGGATAAAACAGTTGTTATGTGATATTGATTAATATAAAAGACAAAATGTGCTTACATTTAGACAATCAAAGTGCGATCAGTGTTATCAAAAATGTTAACTTTCATAAACGCTGTAAACATATCGACATTAAAAAAAATATATTATTTAAAAATTATTGATCTAAAATGTATAAGTAGTGATAATCAATACGCAGGTATTATATTTTCCAAAGCATTGCCAAAGGATAAATTTCAATTTTTAAGATCTAAACTTGGTGCATTATAATATGCGAGCCTGAGGTGTGTAAATAACCCCAGACCCTCTGGGCTTAATACCCAAGAAACTATGATTGTGAAAAAGAAACTACTTGCGCGAACTAATATCACAAAGGATGGCACAAAAGAGAAACTCCAGGGAATGACAAATCCACCAACCTTGTTTTTGCTTATCTTGATGTGTGGAGGCCTCCTTTGTCATCAAACCAACAATTAGATGCAGTAAAAGAAATCCTTATGTAATGCAGCCAATGTAATCCTTATGTAATGCAGTAATCAAAGTTCCTTTTCAAACAATGAAGAAAATTTTCCAACAAAACAGACAGTGTCAGTTCTTTTCTTGTTTTAGAATTTATTTTGAAAATCAATCCATTTCGATGTCTTTGTCAATTCCAAGGAGTAAAGTAAAGTAAGTACCATGCTTGTGATATGTTTATTTAAAATTTCGAACAAACAAAAAAAATACATATTGCAATGCGTAACCATGCTCCCCGCCTTGGAAGTTCACGGAACTTTCAAAAAACAAAACAAAGTTTAAATTAAACTTATTAAGGATAAAATCACTAAGTTGAAAAATGTTTAAAAATAAAATAAAAATCATGTTGCTAAGTCAACTAGGTGTTAAATAAAGAATATCATGTTGCTAAGTCAACTAAGTGTTAAATACAGAATGTCATGGTTAAGTCCGAAAGAATTAAATTATGATAAGTTATTAACATAAAATAAAATAAAGATAAAATTATTGCGTTGGGATGGGATATAATTTAACGACAGGACGTTTAAAAAATCCGTATCTGGTCTTTACCGTCGCAACTCGAATTATATTATCAGTACCAGGATGAACGTCCGTGATTACGCCCAAAGGCCAATTTAACGGAGGCGAATCCTCCTGTCCCACAAGTACGACAGTTCCAACCTTAATAGGATGGTCAGTCGTAGTCCACTTCTGCCTGACTTGCAACGTGTGCAGATATTCCAAACGCCACTTTTTCCAGAAGGATTGAACCATGCCATCTAATAACTGCTTGCGCTGAGCAAAGTTTGTTTTAGCGTCTGTCAAAACAGAAGCAGGTAAGTACTGTAAAGGTGTCAACATTAGAAAATGCGCAGGAGTAATCACTTCCGGATAGGGTTCGGAAGACACGACTGTGAGTGGGCGCGAGTTCATCAAACACTCTATTTGAGCCAGAACGGTCTGTAGTTCTTCATAAGTGAGGAGCTGAGTTCCGATCACACGGTACAAATGAGTCTTCATACTCTTTACGTTTGACTCCCATATACCTCCGAAATGAGGCGCGCGTGGGGGAATCATTTTCCACTCAACCCGGCGATTAGCGAGTTCGCGCTTTAAAGCGGGCTCAAATTCTGACTCAACTAAAAACTTATGGAGATCATCTAATTGTGTCTTTGCACCAATAAAATTGGTGCCATTATCTGAATACAAGCATGACACAGGGCCACGCCGAGAAATAAAACGGCTGAAAGCAGCCAGGAAAGCATTTGAAGTTAGGTCAGAGACCAACTCAATATGAATGGCCTTAGTTACAAGACATACGAAAAGACAGATATATGCCTTTTGTGAATGTTGTCCTCTCCGACGAGCAAGCGTGATACGGAGGGGACCTGCGTAATCTACACCGGTATGAACGAAAGCCTTTGCTTCTACAATACGATATGAAGGTAAATCCGCTATCTTCGGTGTAGGATGCGACGGATTTGAGCGGAAGCAGCAATTGCATTTCCGCACTTTTACCCTAATAACAGTCCTGGCATCTAATATCCAATAGCGCTGCCGTAAGATGGACATAAGGAGTCCAGGGCCTGTATGACAGTTCATGACATGGAAATGATCGATGATAAGATCCACAACACAGTCATGTTTAGGTAGTAATACCGGATGTTTAACCTCAAATGGTAAGTCCGATTTAGAAAGCCGCCCCCCAATACGTAATAAATTATCCTCATCGAGAAAAACTGATAAATTCCGAAGCTTCTTTGAAGGCAATTTGCTTTTCTGGAGTGCAGCAATATCTTCTTCAAAATGAATACTCTGCACAGAACGAATCACAGCCTTTTCAGCAGTCATAAGATTATTGACCGTTCCAGAAGAAGGTGATACCCTTTTTACGAATTGGAGAACATAAACGACAATCCTTAAAAGTTTATCCCATGTGGAAATGCGCTGAGCAAGTTCACTCAGGACCGATTGTTCACGTTGAACTATTGCAGTGAGCACATTAGTTTTGTGCTCAGGCATTTCACCAGTATTTGTGAAATGAAAAGGTTTTATTGGCCATTCCAAAGGTGTGCTGCGAATCCATGATGGGCCGTTCCACCATAGTTCGTGTGAAACGAGTTGGGAAGGAAGCACTCCACGTGAAAGGCAGTCACTAGGATTTTCGCTACCGGCGACATGATAGAAGTTCTCAGGAGACAAATTCTCCTGACATTGAGCCACGCGATTACTAACAAACACCGACCATCGATGCGGTGAAGAATGTATCCATGAGAGCGCAATGGTCGAATCTGAAAACGCATATATCCCGGCAATAAGAAGACGCGAACGATAATTGTCTTGAACCGTCCGTATTAGTTTGGACATCAAGACCGCGGCACATAGCTCCAAACGAGCGAGTGTTGTCACTTTGGCGGGAGAGACCTTTGATTTTGCACACAACAATCTCACGGTAATATTCCCAGACGGATCAGTTGTGTGTAAATATATCACACAGCCATAACCATTCAGGCTCGCATCGCAGAAAGCGACAATGAGCACTGTACTGCCCTGTAGGACACCAACATGACGTGGGATTTTTATCGTAGAAATTAAAGGAAATTCCTGTGTGAGTGCCGAGAACCTTTGAATAACGCTCTCAGGGGGGGTATCATCCCAACCAATGTTGCACAGCCATAGCTCCTTAATAAGCAATTTAGCGTACAGAATGATGGGGGCGACCAAGCCAAGGACATCGAATAAGCGGGCGACTATAGAGAGTATGTTCCGCTTTGTACACTTCTCCTGAACATAAGAAGTCGTAAAGAAGAAGCTGTCATCAACTGGTTCCCACGAGAGGCCTAACACCTTAGAGGCATTGTTAGAACCAACAGTGAAATCCACCGCACTGCGGTGAGAATCTGGAAGGTTTTCAAGTACAACTTGAGAATTACTAGTCCATTTGACCAAATCAAAGGCACCGGACTTGAATAACGAGATTAATTCTCGAGAAAGACGTATGGCGCTGGACTCATCTGCAATAGAATAGACCAGGTCGTCCATATACAACTTGGATTCTGCCACATTGGCAGCATCCGGGAAATGTGGTCTCATATCTTGGGCTAACTGACGAACAGTCCTCATTGCTAAGTATGGACTTGCCGTTAGTCCGAAAGGGACCCGATTAAATTGAAAAGTCCGTATGAGATCGTTGTTGGAGAATCGAAATAAGATTCTTAGATATCTACGATGCTTGATAGGAACTTCAATCTGTAAATACATTTGCTTTATGTCCGCAGTCATAGCGATGGGAAAAAGACGAAAGTCAAGCAAAAGCAAAAACAAATCAGCTTGCAAATTGGGACCAGTATGCAAGACGTCATTTAATGACAGCCCTGAATGAGTCATGGCGCTAGCGTCGAGCACAATCCGAGGCATAGGTTTGTCCGGACGATTGACGGCATGATGCGGGATGTAATATCCATCATCTGTAATTTCAGACTCTTTGACTTCTGACAAATAATTGCTGTCAATATATTCACCGATAACTTTGTTATAATTCTCCTGTAAAGAAGGTGATTGTTTAAATTTTCGTTCCAAGGCCATAAATCGGCGCTGGGCGGTAGTAAGAGAATTACCCAATTGTTTTGGGTCTTTGCAGAAAGGTAAAGCAACAGAATACCTTCCATTGACAGCGCGAGCGATAGATGAAGTAAACAGATTCTCACATTCCGTCTCCTCCGGACTTAAAAATTGAATGTTAGGGATTTCTTCTAACTGCCAAAATTTTTGGACTAAATCATTAAGTGCAAGTGCGGAAAATGAAGTACTTGTATTAAGCACATTATCAGGGTAGTCGCCCATTAGCACGAAACCAAACGCGGTCGATAATGCGGGGGGTGCACTAGTCCCTGATTCAATCCTGTCCCCTGAATAGATATGTGGAAATAATTGTGCCCCTAAGACAACATCTATGTTTCCGGGAATGTTCCACGTTAAATCAGCGAGGGGTATGCCCTCTAAATACCTCATATCAACCTTTGCTATGTAGTGATTAGGTAACTTGTCGGTAATGCACTCGACAACGAGCGCAAATATGTTATATTTATTATTTAGGTATACGCGAGACTCAATGTCCAAATAAACGTAACCAAGAATTTGTCGTGATGCTGAACCAATTCCTTTAACAAAAGAATTACTCAAAGGAATTATTGGCAAATTCAGCGCCTTGCAACAATCGACCGTGATCAAATGATTTTGTGAGCCATTATCAATTAGACACCGAACAATAATTTTATTTCCATTTTTAAGATTTGCATACACTTGAGCAGTTGATAGTAAAATTGTAGTATTAGGAGCTACTTTAGCTGACAATGAACACGAAGAGTTAACGTGCGAGGGCTCCTCTAGTTTCGCATTGCAATTACACGAAATATTGACGTTGGATGGCCCTGGCAAAGGAGGCGTAGACGACTCGTCACTGGTAGGTATTTGAGCCGTATGTACGTGAGTATTGGTTTTAACTCTACTACTACTCTCGAAGTGTAGGAATGTATGGTGACGTTTTTTGCATACCTCGCAAACAACCGATGATTTGCACGAATTGATTGTATGCAACCCGCTGAGACAGTTCACACAGGCATGTTTTGATTTAATGAATTCAAATCGGGCCTGTGGCGAACTCAAACCTTTAAACTGTGAGCAAACATTAATTGAATGACCAGTTTTGTTGCAATAAATACAAACTTTCGCGGGCGAAGCCGGAACATGGATACTCTCGTTGCTCGCGACGAACGTTTTGTAATTATTTGAACGTGATGAAGAGGTAGGCGCCTTATTTATAACACCGTGATTATTGCTTGTCCGTTCTAATATTTTTACTTGATCTTTCACAAATGAGATCAACTCATTGTATGCAGGAATTTCTTGAGTTCTAACTGACATTTCAAAATTTTGTGACGTTTGGGAATCAATTTTCCTTAACGCACAGTGTAATAATATGAAGTCAGTTAAATCTTCAATATTTAACTGTTTTAACGCCAAAACAGACGAAGAATACCTTTCAACAAATGAATCAAGACTAACAGATGTATTTGTGCAACCCTTTATGTCAAGAATATTATTCAAATAATATGTGCCTAGTGCACGTTTATCTTGATATTTCGAAACCAACGAATCCCATATAATCTTGTACGTCTCTCCGGTAGGTATAATACCCGCGGTAATCTGCAACGCGCTATGCGTTAATTTACCTACCAAATACTGCACACGTTGAGAATCATTCAGCTGTGTATTATTATGGATGTTCGATTTGAATGACTCATAAAATTTTGCCCAGGTATTTATTTTACCGTTGAAGGAGGGAAGTTCTATAGGGGGAAGTTTGATGACTGGTACGCGAGAATCGCGGACGTTATTCTGTGACGTTGTTGTTGTTGCATTTTGAATTTTGTCACGTACGCGTTTCACACTACCAAACAAATCCTCAAAAGCATCCAATTGTTGATAATCCGGTTCAAATGTCGGGTTTGAAATCAATTGGATATTATTAATATCATCAGTAACATTTTCAAACTGCTCCCGCATCTCTTCAATTCTTTCTGACTTAGACAAGAAGTTTTCATTCTGCCTTGATTCAAAGGTGGAAATGTTTTTAGCCAAATTAAACAAATCGTTTAACCGGGAAAAAAGCCTCTCCTTTTTTGCTGTCAAAATGATCAACTTTCTATCGGTTTGGTCACTCAACTCTTCCGTAATGAAGGGCATTTTAAATAAAAATAATTTTTAAATGTTCGTCACTAAATTTTCACAAAACTACCTATAAGGTATTTCGTAAATTACCAAAGAATACGTAATCACAAACCTTTATTTGAGTAATTATGAAATTAAGCAACCAATAAAGATTTTGTAGGTTCTATTTCAAATTTACCAAAAAAATACGTAAATTGACGCTAAATAATTCTATAAGAGGTAGGTATTTCAAGAATATTACCAAAATTACGTAAATCTGAAACCTTTCTTATAAAATTTATGCTGTAAGAATAATTAAGTGTTATAGAGTATAATGAAATTTGTCAATTAATACACAAATTCCCACTAACATCCAACAAATATTATTAGAACTAGCAATACAATATAGGTATTCCGAAATTTACCAAAATTACGTAAACCGAATTTCCAAATTATTATATTACCTTGCTAGAACGTATCCGGTGATCGAAGGACCATAATTATGCATTATAATATGCGAGCCTGAGGTGTGTAAATAACCCCAGACCCTCTGGGCTTAATACCCAAGAAATTATGATTGTGAAAAAGAAACTACTTGCGCGAACTAATATCACAAAGGATGGCACAAAAGAGAAACTCCAGGGAATGACAAATCCACCAACCTTGTTTTTGCTTATCTTGATGTGTGGAGGCCTCCTTTGTCATCAAACCAACAATTAGATGCAGTAAAAGAAATCCTTATGTAATGCAGCCAATGTAATCCTTATGTAATGCAGTAATCAAAGTTCCTTTTCAAACAATGAAGAAAATTTTCCAACAAAACAGACAGTGTCAGTTCTTTTCTTGTTTTAGAATTTATTTTGAAAATCAATCCATTTCGATGTCTTTGTCAATTCCAAGGAGTAAAGTAAAGTAAGTACCATGCTTGTGATATGTTTATTTAAAATTTCGAACAAACAAAAAAAATACATATTGCAATGCGTAACCACTTGGAATGCACAATTGCTCAGCGTGGCAAATAAATTTTATTTGATTAATTTGTGTTATTTCACAATTTATTCATTAAAAATAATATATAGCATATTTGCGGCACGTTCCAGAGTGGAAGATACTCTCAAGTATCGCCCTGGTGTAAGACCACCATTCAGAATTGAAACGTTGCTTGAAATGGCGTTAGCCGTGTTTGGTGACCAGATCTGAATAGCCAGGTACTTCCCAACCTCCCTCTTCCCCACCTCCCTCTTCCCCTATTACCTTCATCATCTTCTTCCCTTCCTCATTACCTTCAGCCTCACAACATACCCCAATTGGGGATGCTATAGTCCCACTGGCTCCAGACGGGAGCAGTTGGGACTATTGAGCGGTATTCACGTTAAAAAAAAAATAGCAGCTCTACGAGTATATTAAAGTAATGTACCTAAGAATATTTTGAAAGTTGTGTGTCTTATTTCAAGGGGTTATTAATACCCAGTTAATTTTGAAAATTTTTTTAGAAGACTTAAATTTAGAGGGAATGTTGGATTTAACTTTCCCGCCCTTTTTGGGTCATCTCTAACTTGACATTGTGATTAAATATATGTACTGTAATAATATTCTTCTCTCTGTTAAAAAAAACGAGTACGTATACCTCTTATGAGTTATTAAAACCAATTATGTATATAAAATAAGAGTTTATTTTTGTTTAAAACATTAATTTTATTTTAAACTTTGGAAATCCGGAGAATAACCTAAATCCCTGGATTCGAGCCGCCGAAATTTGAGGAAATCAACTCCAGAGGCTTTGCGAGGAGAGGTTGGTTTTTAAATGGACAAACGTCGTTGATGTAGTAAAGGACAAGGACGTCTGGATGCGCCTTTTGAAGCGGTTGGTCCCCGATCTGAATTAAATATGGGGAAGAAGATGCGAAATGGCCCTGATCATCGACCAAGTATATCTAGACAGGGCGTGTGAACCTTAAAATTAACACCGAAACCAAACATGTTGATTTGAAACCATGTATCAAAAAGAAAGTGCATTATACCTAAAGATCGAATGAAACATGGCTTTTTACCTTTTGTTGATTTGTACTGACCATGTTTGTATTCCCGCAAGCTCGTCTCAACAATCAATAGACAACTGTGAAGATTATTTTTCAATTACGAATTGGTAGTTAGAAATATTTTAGGTAGGGTTTTCGCAGATTTTAAAATAAAAAATATAAAATTAAAAATGTTAAAATTTATATATATATTTCTTATCGAGGCGACGCGGCGCGACCTATCGATTAAAGTTAATAAAAATCCGACATTTATTTCTAGCAAACCAACTACTCCACGCAACAAATTACGACATCCCTTTTTCCACAAAAGGAATGATCTACGTTGGTTTTGCTGACGTTTTAAAAATTTGTACAACAAGTTTACGTGAAGATGGAGAGTTTTAGCTTTTTTTAAAAAGTTTTTTGTTATTTTTATATTAAAATTCGAAACGAGAGGGCTAATCGATTATTATATATCGAAGGCCCTAACCACGGACATATGAATATATCTGGACCTGCCCTAAGTGATAAAAACGTATTATTTCCCCCTCCACATGGCGCCGGCTGTAGCTCCTCCTTGGAACCGGCTCGCTCCATGGGGAGGGGATATAGCCTCGCTTGAATCTAAAATGTGTGACGTCATCATTCTTGCCGTGAACAGCGAGAAGCTGACATCCATACATTTAACGAAATAACGGCAGCTTGTGATATACAATATATCTACGTATCAATGTACACATAGCGAATGTGGGCGGTACTCCAATGTGCTCGTCGCTGGTTACAGGGGTAAGTAAATTATGAAACATTTGTAAAAGTGTTTTAACTAAACACGGAAACAAAATATTGATATGTGTATTGGCGCGAGTCTTTTTGGGGCGAGCATTTGGCCTTAGCAAATATGTTTTGAACGTGGCAAGCAATTCGCGCTCCCATGTAAAAAGGTCTATTCATTCAAAGCAGATTTTGCTTTTAAGAACTAAATGGTGATATTGTAATGCGAGATGCCTATATACTGTCAGATTGATTGTTCAACGAATGACAGTCATCTTTCCCCTCTTCGCTCTCCATAGTTTGGTTTTACCCCTCATCTGTAACTGCTTGTCTATCCATTTGAATGTCTATGGCCCTAACCCAAGAAATTAATCCATCAACATAAAAAAGGTGATAACTGATTTTTTCCGCTGTAATAGTGCTGTTGGGGACATAATGAGATACCCGCAAACCGGAAAGAATGAGGAAAGTCAAGGTATGCCGACTTACCCTATTTTCTTCCTTCGCTTATATAAATTTCGCTACCCGCAATCACCGATATTGTTGTTGGTTGACAGGATGACGATTACTTTCCAACTGAGCACTATAACACATGTTTGTATTTAGTCATAATATTCTATGACACATATTTGTATTTAGTCGGCATATGGTACATGTGTAGGATGTTGGTTGACCAAAGAAATTGTAGAGTCTGTCAAATAAGAGTAGAAAATTTAAAAAATCTTCTTCTTCTTCTTCGATGGCGCTACAGCCCATATCGAGCTTTGGCCTCCTGCAACAGTCGCCTCCAACTCCTCCTGTCCTCAGCGGCTGACTTCCAATTTGGAACCTGGAGAAGCTGTGCTGCATCCCCTCTTACTTCGTCTTCCCACCTCAGTCTGGGTCTTCCCACTTTTCTCTTTCCACCTGGGTGTCCAGTCAAAATTCTTTTTGGGACTCGTGTATCCGGCATTCTCTGTACATGCCCAGCCCATCTCAGCCTGAGGAGTCTTATATGTGTTGAGATGCTAGGTGCCTTATATATATCATACAATTCTGTATTGTGCCGGATGCGCCACTGTTCACCCTCTTTCACGGGTCCACATATTCTTCTCAGCACTTTTCTTTCAGAAAATTTAAAAAATGGAACTACAAAATTTGTAGGCTGGCAATATGAATTTACCTGTCAAATATTCTTTTAAAGTGTAATGACACTGAAAATACAGAACACTATATTTAAAAATACTTTTTTGGTACCAAAAAAAAATTAATTCGAAGAAGCTCTGTTGTTAAGTTACCTATTTAATGACATACATTTGATTAAATTGTGTTTTACAAAGATATCGGCTTTCGTTTAATTTAACATAAATTTGATTTTAACAGTAGATAGAAAGGAAGAATCATTAATGGTGAGTTTAGTTACACTACTTTTAGAGCTGAATGAGTTAAATGTATTCAGATCTAAAATTAGAGACATGATCTAAAGCCTGGACAATGCTAGTAGGTACTTTTAAGCTAATATTAAATAAAAGAGAGCTTTCTAAAGTGTGCTTTATATTTTATTACAATATCGTTATTCTTCATTATGTTAACACAAAATTGCAAAGATATAATAATCATATACCTATATGCAATTCTAATTTTGAGATCAGTGGAATGTTTTTTTTTTTACTTTTATGCCTTTTTAACTTTTAATAGAAAAGTAGGTTACAGAGCTTTAAATTACCACCATGATTATATTTTTAGTATTGCCCATTTGAACAACAGTGGTGCCCTCTTATGTTTTCTACTCTTATTTGACAAACTGTAGGTAGGAATTACAATTTTGGAAAAAACTACAAGGATGAATGCTAGGTAACTACCAACAATTGCAAACGAGGCAAAATCATTTTGCATCTTCGAAGACTCCATAAAATGAGAATAGCTACTAATGATATGTTGAGATTTTATCTGCCTTTATTGCTTACTCGGAATAGCAGAGGCATCAGCATTATAATGATTGCGATGAGTTGAGACATTGGAATAGAAGTCCATTACGTCCGATTCAAACTCAAGTCCACAAACCTTATGACCAGTTGAAATCAATATTTTAATGATACGAGTATTTCCGTCGAGTTGGTATAGTAAGCGCCAAATTTTATTGCCGACCTGACATTGATACAGAAATCGTCGCAATGGGCGATTATAATGTTCGAAAAGCAATTATAAACTCTGCGTGCGAACAGTATCTAAATTTCTTTAAATAAACAGTGTTAATCTCAAATGACCTCCCAGGTAAGTATGGTCCAGTATATTTTCTGTCTAAACAGAGTATGAATAAACAATTTATATTAGGTCCTTACATATGAAATTGGCGTTTTGCCGTACTGGCAACTTTGATCTCAAATATCTTCTCTTTGGTTAGGAATTACAAATTCAAATTTATACAGCTATTTACTCGTGTATTTGTGTTTCGAAAATTATAATTCATTTGTTTTTTCCTTAATTGTTTTTTTTCTTTGCGTCACTTAGTTTACAAAATGGAAAACTTGAAATATGGCGTTATTTACGAGTACGAGTTCCAACGGCTCGAAGGATTAATGATGTGTATGGCGACGGTGCCGCAAAAGAAAACACAGTGCGTTTTTGGTTCCAACGTTTTCGTTCTGGAAATTTCGACCTGCAGAACAAGCCCCGTGGACGGCCGGAGACCAAAGTTGATAATGAAGAATTGAAGGCTATTGTGGAAGCGGATCCATCGCAAACCACCTCCGAGTTAGCTGCAGGCTGCGGTGTTAGTGATAAAACTGTTTTAATCCACTTGAAGCAAATTGGGAAGGTGAAAAAGCTTGAAAGGTGGGTACCTCACGATTTGAGTGAAGCAAATCAACAAACGCGATTAGAACGCTAGACCACACACTGCACAACAGACGGCTACCAAATTAGAGGAGCTTCAATTTGACATCCATCGTACTCTCCGTACCTTGCCCCAACAGATTACCATTTTTTTCGAAATTTGGATAACTTCTTGCAAGGGAAAAAATTCAACTCCGATGGGGCAGTCCAAACCGCCTTCAAAGATTTTATTGATTCCCGTCCGAATGGTTTTTTTTAGTAAAGGGATCGATGAACTACCTATGAGATGGCAAAAGTGCATAGATAGCAATGGTACATACTTTGATTAAATAAATATATTATATTTAAAAAAATTGACTTTATGTTCCTCCCATACAAAACGCCAATTTCATATGTAAGGACCTATGTACATTTTTACGCAGCATATCGTTCAATGGTCAAATCATTGTACATATATTTTCGTATCAGTGATCGATGAACCGGGGGATGCAATTTTTAGCCATAAGTTGTTTTAAAATTGTTCTTCTAGTTTGTAGATGGAAGTTTGGAAGTAAGATTTTACCAATCTATCACAGCGCTCTTGAGGTGATTTTTCACGAAAACGGCGCTATACAAATCATCCTAATAATATTCCTTTCTCTGTCGCACGAATGTTTTATGCATCATTCTCTTTCGCTTACGGTCATTGTAAAGTCAGTAGGGTGACGGTACCTGCACAAGAATGGATCGTATCAAGTTCAGATCGGCATTTAAGTTTGGCGTGAACTGTACCAAGATATTTCAGCGTCCGGGCAATTCAACTGGTTCCTACGTATGTATATTAAAAAAATTGAACACAGCCCAAGAGTCCCAACCGCTCTGAACCAGTTGTACTAAGACACAGTGGCTTAGCGAGGGAGGGGGGGGGGGGGGGGCACTCGACCGTGGAAAAATTTTACGAAGGATATTGTCACCAAAGTATTGTATACATGAACACGGAGTGCCCCGAATTTTGTGTCTAGGTCTTTTTAGAGGCGAACATAGCCTATATTTGTGGAGAAATCTGAAATTTACTAGCCACCCCCACCCCCAAGTCGAAATTAGCGTTTTGATTTTTTTTCTCAAGTCTTTAATAGGAGGGGGGGGGGGGGGTGACACCATGCCCCGGGGAGGTGACATCCGCCCCGGATGTTAGCTACGCCACTGCTAAGTCATGCCCAGTTGGGGAATGATATGACGCTGAAAGGAGAGGAGGAGGAAGGATAATATGGAATAGAGGATAGTAGTTGGAAAGTACCTACCTGACTATTCAGATGTGGTTACAATAACACAAGCCATTTCAAGCAATGTTTTGTTTTGGTGGTGGACTTTCACCGGGACGATATTTAAAGCATCTACAATAACAATAAATGTTTTACGTTCTTCCCTTTCTTGTTACTAGTAGAGAAAATTACATCGTCACAAGGAATTTCTTTTACATATTAAATTTTAATTATATGAATAATATTTAGTAATTATAAATACAATATGTACTTTCCGTTATTTGTTTTTGGGGTGTTATGCCGTGTTGCGCTACCTCCTTCTTTAGCCAACGTTTCGGACATCGTTGCAGTGTCCATCATCAGGGCAGATCCGGTAACACATCTACCGGATCTGCCGGATCTGCCCTGATGATGGACACTGCAACGATGTCGGAAACGTTGGCTAAAGAAGGAGGTAGCGCAACACGGCATAACACCCCAAAAACAAATAACGAAAATGCTGTTGGCAGTGAAAATCTTAAAACTTATAATATGTACTGTTTTTTTTCCGAAATAATTTAAAAATAAATTAGTTTATGTTTTTTAGTGTAGTGGTTCAGGTTTCAGTCTGTTAATATATAATATTCTATTTCTGATCTCCCTATATTTTAAATCCAGCTTTTTAAAAATGTTATAATGGGGTTATATAAAGGAAAATTTTGAGACGTATCTTAGGACCGGTTTTAGAAAATGGATTTTGGCGCAGACGTTATAACAACGAGCTGTACTATACTCTGTTTAAGATGAAGCCATACTAAATAATGCAAAATCATACAAAATTATATGTTTATGTTTTGAAAATTTCATCGCCTAGAAGTAGGTATTATAGACGCTCCCATTAAATACTGCGTGTAGAACATACCTTGCCCTTTGAAAATATTTGTCATATTTTTAATAAACCTAGAAAAAAATATATAAGGTCTATAAAAAACACCTTTAAGTCCAAACTCTCCTATTTATAAACCCCTTTTCGCATTTGGTTTTATTGTTAAATGTAGCAAATTCAGTTTCTTTTATGATAATCGCAAAAAAAAATTAATTTACGCCCGAACCTAACAAAATAAAATACAATATGCATTTTCGCATTGTTATTTTTAACATCACAGCGACAATACGGCAGTCGACGAATTTGGAATTTCAAAGTGAACCTTATATCGTCTACCGAAGAACTACTAACTAGCCACACCTATTTTCTGTCATTCCTCCCCCAGACGGAGCGGGGAACAGAGGTTAGGCTCCGTGTCGCTTGTTTTCGTAAAATCAATTTTAAAATTCCGTTTTATTACAATAAACAATGTATAAAAAATGAATTAATGTTTTTTACAGGTCTTTACGAAATCAACCTGTAAAAAAAATTCTCAATTACCTTTTCCAACCTTTTCAAAACTTTTTTCAAGTACTTTTAAACTCCTCCCATAAAGGGGCGTAAATTAGGATTTCGATTTTTTCCAGTACTATTGGATCGCCGTCACAAAATTTCCTGCTGAATTCAAGACCGATAAGGCGAAGGAGCCTGGGAAGACCACGATTAAGATGGAGCGACAACGTCCTCAAAGATATATTTACCTTGGAATTTCTAAACTGGAGAGAGCTGGCACAAAACCGAGATGAGTGGAGTAATACTTTTGAGGAGGCCAAGACCCACTAGGGGTTGTAGAGCCAAGAGTGATGAATGGTGTTGTGGTTTTTGAGTGAGTGGTATTTTATTGTATAATTTAGTACCATAGTATAAGAAGCTTTTTTGCCCAAATGTTGTATTCGTAGTTAATTGTTGGATATGTTTTTGGTCCGAAATTTGGTGTTTCTACTATACGTGTTATTGTTTGTATTTTTGTTATTTTTTTGTGTTTTGTATTTATGGATGTAAATGAGTATAGTTTTAGAATAAAGTTTTTTAATTGGTATGATGTTAGATGTTATGATTGTCGTCAGTATTAGTTCTTAAAGGAATTTTGAGTATAATTTTCATTATGGCTTTTTGGATTTAGTATGTGTTCATTTCTATTGCCCCATCCGGTAATACCTTGATTGGCAAAGAGCCTGTAGTATGTGGGATAGAGGTACTCTAAGTTTTGACGATTTTGGAACAAAAACTAATCTTCTCACTTTTTCACAGTTAACTCATTTTCGGTCGTCTTTAGCATTTTAATAACATGTGAAAACTGTAGTAAAAATGTACCTACATGCTCTTAGTTGGAAATGACTTACATAAAGTGTGGCAAATTGATATCAACACGTTTCGTTCGAATTAAAATGATTGCCGCTCGTAAAACTCCGCTCGTTTTAAAAAAAACATTGCTACCAGCTACCTTCAGCAATTTTTCCGCTTGCCTTCAGTTCAGAAGGGGGTATAAGAAACCAAATAGTGTGTGAATATTACCTATAGACAAGGCTGAATAATATCCAGTACCATGTGAGGTCCCCGGCGTTGCACAAGCTTTGACTCCAGATACTAATATCTACAGCCTGTATGTCGGACGAATATCTACAGCTCATATGTTAAACTAATATCTACGAACTTCAGAGTGTTGACTAATATCTACAGAGCGTAGATTGGATTAATCAGCTAAATATGTCCAATAGTCCGATATTAGGGATTTTTACATACATACCTACATACTTACATAAATTAAGTTTTTTAAACTGCATACGCAATATTACGTTATTCCAATATGCTATACATAATTGCAAATCCAACCTCTGCCAGTGCTGTAGATATTCGTCAACACTTTGGTTCTCATAGATATTCGTCAACAGTTTGAGCTGTAGATATTCGTCAACACTTTCCTTCTCATAGATATTAGTTCAATTTTTTCAGTTTTTGGAATTCCTGTAGATATTAGTAGATGCCTCCCAAGCTTTTCCTAGAGTTTTTTTGAAATCAGGTGTAGACTGTAATTTCCAATCTTATTTTTAGCAACTAGTTTGCAAAATTTCATGAAAAATAATAAAATTTTTATTTTAAGGAGTTAAAAAATTGGTATGGGAGTGTTTTTCGAAATCTCACAAAGACAGTCACACTTGTTTTGAAGGTGTGTGTACACTGAAAATTAGTATAAAAAACAAGAGTGTCTGTGGCCGCTCGCCACAGACACTCTTTTTTGTATAAGTATTATATAGAATATAAAAAAATAATTACTAAATATTATATGTATAAAATTAACTTTTCCAAAGACTAAGATAATTAATAAACATTTTGTTTTACATTAGCTCCACACAGGAGGCTCTGAAGAAAACAATTTCCCCTCAGATTTGTCATTTTTAGGGATTCTGTGTGGAGGGCTTTTTAGATAAACGAAGGAAAGGAAGTTCTGGGAAGGAAAAAAAGGGTGGATGGGATTTCGAGTTTCAATGTATCAGTGATGAATGAATGAATCCATCCCTCCCATTCCGATGCAAGGCGATGGATCGAAAGAGTCCGAGTAGAGAGATAAAAGGGTCTCTCCCGATCCGGCCCGCCACGCAGTAGGTGCCTAGACAAACCTCACCCCGTGTACCTGGGCACCACTGCTAGGTCACCTAACATCACCACTTGGGGGACCTATGGCAGGGGTGTTAGTTATCCAATAAATGGTTCCCGGGGCGGTGGTACCCATACCGGCCTCCAAAATTACAATGAATTAAAATGAATTAATAATCTAGTACAGTGTAACATTAATTATTTTTGCAATTCAATTTTTTCTTCAAGTGAGATCAGTGTAAAACTACGTTAAGCTATGTTTAGTTACCAGATCTGAATAGTCAGGCTCTGCCCTACCTTCATATTACACTTCTCCTTTCAGCATCGCAACATTCCAAGGGGTCACAAGTTGTAATAGTCTAACTGGAACCGAGTAGCCGGAACGCTTGTGCGGTTTAACGTAAGTCTTAGAATTAGACATGGGCAGATTCATTCCCAGGAGTGAATCGATTCAATCTGATTCCCCTGGCCTTTTGAATTGATTCATTTTATTCATTCCTTTGATTCCATTAATAATTAATAATTAAGGATTTATATTAGGCGATTAATTAAATCTTAAAATTAAATAGTTTTTTGTTTCACCCCTAAAGTTTTAATAATTTTATTTTATTTGTTAAACTTAAAATAGTTCCACTTCACGCGATCTAATATAAAGGTACAATTTAACATTTAGGCGAGTATTTTGTGATAGGTGACTACAGCCGTTTGGCCAAATAATTCTGCAAATTTACATATTATAATATCTAAGTCGGAAGTTTAAGACCAACTATGTAATGAGATTGACGGCTTGGCCGCGGAGGAATTAATGAACCTCACGGACGGATTCACGGCGAGCATTGAGGAATGAATTAGTAACTTTTGACTAGTGTCTTGCCTCGCAGTGACTTGATTAATTCGAGCTGCGGACCCAGCATGGACTGCAGCGTTTCGGACATGAAATCTACGGGATTGCATATGGACGATGACGTCACAATTGAATGAAGATTTAATTCCCGAATAAGTGAAATAGATAACTCAAACAGATCCTAACATACTCGATAGCGACAGACTATGGACAGACTAGAGACTATGTACGTGGACCCGGGACGACGGGGGCTTTGACTGGAACTGCTGAGTTAATTCCTTGCATTTGAAATAGACGCGTTGCTCGGAACCAGACTCGGCTGATTCGCGGTCATTTTTCGCTTGGGACGGGGAGCATCATACGTACCTATGGGTGTTTTATAAATGGCGCGCGGGAACGGGATACTTCAGTGATTTTTAAGTGATAACTGATAAGAGTCGTGCACCATTATTTGAATATTATTCTATTGGCGCGCCTATAGAATACCTACGAAATATTATAATATTTAAATCGTTTACGGTACACATCATTCATTGAATTAATTTAACAGTAAAATAAATGGAAATTAAAAATTTATGGTGCCGTTAAAAATCGTAGGATGCAAGGCCAAAGGTAAGGAATGAAGAATCAATTCCTTTCGAAATTGAGAATCAGATCGAGTGTGTCACAAGATTGAAATTATTCATTTAATTCAGTCATTCGATTTTGCCCACGTTTACTTAGAATGTTTTTTAAGTTGCTGGTGTTTTGTATATCAGGCTTCTTCCCAGGGCACCTTTTAAAATGCATGCCCGAGGCGCCAAAATATCTCTTTCCGTGTTGCCGTGACGTTGTTAAAGACGAACTAAAAAAAATATGGAAGCCAACTACCTACCCACTTTTAGATAAGAAGACAGGTCCTAGATAAAAGCTGGACAGATGAATCATATTACGTTATTATGACTCGATTTATTAATCTATGACACGACAAGAACTGGCCATAGAAGATAGAAGAACGTGTTATTTTACAGGCGCACAAGCAACACCTCCTGTATAAATGCCTGAACAGTTAGTGCCAAGATGGCTGCCGATCTTGTTCACATAAGGCAGAACAAAAATTACGCTAAGTTACCGGCATGCGTTGCAGTGCCACTCAAAGCAAAAAGTTTTTGTGTTTTGATTCTGAATATTGAAGTGCTTTTGGATGTACGGGGAACATTTTTTTCTATCTAGTGCGTGCATGAATAAATCAGATAAATAGGAACATACAGCTGTTCGTGTGAGAAGTATGGATTTTTCCAAATTTACTCCGTGCTACCCGCTACCGTTACTATGTCTCCATTGCACTCCCTCCCTCTGCCTCTCCTTTGTCCCCTGCCCTTTCATCACCCCTCCCCTGCGTGTCTTTTCCCATGTGTCCCCGTTACCGCCCCCGTTCTTCTCCCGCGATCCCTTGCCTCTCGAGTTCCCCTTCCACCTTCCCCACTTTATCCCCTCCCTCGTCCCCACCTTCCCCAAACTCTCCCTCCTCCTACATTCTTCTGTGTAAAATTGGAACTGTCATATATTCAAAGCGCAATGACACTAAAAATATAGAACACTGTAAATCACATTTGAAAAAAACATTTTTTTGTTTTTAAAGAAAAAAAATTAAATCGAAGAAGCACTGTTGTTAAGTTACCTACTTAATGACATAAGTTTGATTAAAAGGTGTTTTAAAGTGATTTGCTTTCATTTAATTTAACATAAATTTTAATTTTTAAATTTTTTATTTATTTATTGTTTTTATTTCTTGATATAGCAATCCCGATGAGTTACAGAACTCATTTTAGGACAGGAGGAACATACAAATCATGGGTGGGAGGAAATAGTTAAAATTTTACCAAGGAATTTGGATATTAAAATATAAGATTCACATACAATATAGAAGAAAAATAAAAGACATGTTGAGTAGAATAAACAGCAATGGAAAACAATTAAAGAAAAGGGAACAAGGTTATACAGATATGGATGATTACAACTTAATGGAAAAGAAAAGAAGAGAAAAGAAACAAGACAATTGAAACATGACAAGAAAATTACAAAGTTTCATCCTTATACATACTTAAAAAATATTCTTTTAAAGCATTACTCTGATTTTTTTATTTTGCTGAATTCCGTTGTACATATATGGTAGCGAATTATATAGTGTATAGGCAACAAAGTTCAGAGATTTTATCCCATATTTTGTAGTGTGTGTTTGAGGTATGCGGATTTTATTGCTATTTCGAGTATTGTGAGTGTGGATGTCTTGATTGTAAAGTGGCTTGATGTTAGTGTGAGTTGATTGTTGGGTAATTTGTAGGATGGTGCTTGTGATTTCATGTTTAGGAAGGACTGTGATTGGAAGAATACCGGAAACTGAATAGATGTCTCTGACATGGGTATCCCATGGAAGTCCAAAAACATTTCTGAGAGCTCGGTTTTGAACCACCTGCAGATCAGCTATCAATTTCTTTGAGGCAAATCCCCAGATACAGCAGAGATAAGAAAGGTGTGAATGTACCATGGCGTAGTACACTGATGTTAATAAAGGTACGGGTAGTAATCCTTGGAGTCTATAAAGTACACCAGATATGGGTGTAATTTTCTCCTTTACATGATTTATGTGGAGATCCCACGAAAGTTGGGAATCTACGATCAGGCCCAAATATTTTGTGCTCATTTTCTTTTCGAGGCAGTTATCACCAACTTTGATATTGAGGCTGATATTTTTCTTGTTGCCAAAAAGTATATAATCAGTTTTTTTACGTTAAGAGTTAGTTTGTTTATTCTTAACCAGCTTGTGAGTTTAGAAATATCAGCATTCATTTCCGTTTCAAGCTCCGCTAGGTTCAGTTTGTTGTAAAAAATTAATGTATCGTCCGCATAGAGTTGTAGAGTTCCTTTAATACCCCACTTTGTTATGTCATTCACATAGATAAGAAATAGCAACGGTCCAAGAATTGATCCCTGTGGCACTCCACATGTTATTTTACCCAACTCACTCGTTTCTCCTCCCAGTTCTACTGCCGAGAAGCGATTTGATAGGTAAGATCGGAGAAGTTCCAGAGGAGTACCAACAATACCCAAATGTTTCAGTTTTTCGATCAATACGTTATGATCCACCGTGTCAAACGCCTTCTTAAGATCAATAAATATTGCCGCCGTAAAATCCCCATGATCAATATGTTTCTGTATATTTGATATAAAATCAAAAGCTGCACATTTAGTGTTAGATCGTCGTCTGAAACCGTATTGTTTTGACGTGAGAATTTTGTTGTGTTCGAGATATTACAATAGTCTTTCTTTAATGATACATTCAAATATTTTAGAGATAGCTGGAAGTATAGAGATTGGACGATAATTTTGGACATTTTTTTTGCATTCGTCTTTATGAATAGGAATTATTTTCGCAATTTTTAGTTTGTCTGGAAAGATACCTTTTGATAGAGAGAGATTTATTAAGAATACAAGGTCATCTGCCAGTTCCTCCTTGCAATTTTTGAGAAGGAGAGAGGTTATCCCACCAGAACCAGCTGCCGCTTTGGACTTAAGGTTAGATATGATACGTAGGATTTCATTTTTATTTGTCCTGATCATGTTAAAAGATTGTTTTGCTTGAGGTTCCGAATAGATCGTGTTCACATCAGTTTTTGAAGTTTTTATTACTGATGCTAGACTTTCCCCAACTGAGAGAAAAAATGCGTTAAATGCAGTTGCAATCTCCTTTGGTCCCTTTACTTCTTCGTCATTTATGACTAGAGATTTACAAGTTATTTTTGGGTTTCGCGAGCTATTTGAGAGAATGGAGTTGATTGTTTTCCAGGTTCGTTGTGGCTTATTCATGTTTTCATTAAGCAATTTTGTATAATACATAGATTTAATATATCTTCTGTAATTTGTGACAGTATTACGAGCTTTATTTTTTTCTATTGTCAAAGAAATACTTCCTTGATTTTGTTTCCAAAGTTTAAATATGCTATTTCGTTCTTTAATAAGTGACTAAGTAATTTAACTTTATTATTATCTAATTTTATGTAGGTAGAAAGGAAGAATCACTAATGGTGAGTTTAGTTACACTGTTTTTAGATCTGAATGAGTTAAATATATTCAGGTCTAAAATTAGAGTCACTAGTAAGCTAGTATTAAATAAATGTGACCAATTTCTAAACCGTGCTTTATATTTTATTACAATATCGTTATTCTTTATAACGTTAACACAAAATTGCAAAGGTAATAAAACACCTACATAAAGGCAATTCTAATTTTGAGATCATTGAGTTTCTATGTATATTATATAATTTAAAAAAAAATTGATTAACAGTGGCGCCCTCCTATGTTTTCTACTCTTATTTGACAAACTGAATTATATATCCCATTATCGCATGACGTAACCGCAACAGATGTAACCTTGTTTTTCCAAAGGGTTGATTAATTAATTAATAATGCAATAAGTATTTGATTAAATTTTTTAGAGATTTGGTGATTTTTCAAGTTTATTCGAAAGGTAAATTTTTCATCTGTCGTATTTGTCAAAAAAGGTATAAATTCAGTGGCGTCCATAGAGTTTTGGTCAGGGTTTGCAAAAAGAAAAACAGCGAAATCGTTGAAAAATAAAACTGGTCAAAAACACTTTCCACGCGCCGCGCCGTCAGTATTCGGGCATTTATTTAGGAAGGTGTTGCTAGAAGTCACCATTATTTCAGTAGCCAGATTTTAATAGGACTAATTTAAAGGAGTATAGTTTTACAATGCTACGCTCATATCAAATCACTTTATAACTTGATGATACAAAGGAATGCAGGTTTATATCTTTATAATGGCCTTTTACTATCACCAAATATTAAATAGTGGTCAATCGTCTCGTAAGAGAACGCGTTAGGTTTTTATGAAATTGTATTTTTTGTTTACAGTGGGCACCTACGTACGAAAATAAACCTTGACCTTATTAAAGTGTAGAAATGAAAAACGTCCACAGAAAAACCAAAATAACCATATATAAGACCATTGTTAGAACTGTATTGGCATATGGATGTGAGGCGCTGACACTGACGGTAAAGATGGCTGAAATGCTGGATACTTTTGAAAGAAAAGTGCTGAGAAGAATATGTGGACCCGTGAAAGAGGGTGAACAGTGGCGCATCCGGCACAATACAGAATTGTATGATATATATAAGGCACCTAGCATCTCAACACATATGAGACTCCTCAGGCTGAGATGGGCTGGGCATGTACAGAGAATGCCGGATACACGCGTCCCAAAAAGAATTTTGACTGGACACCCAGGTGGAAAGAGAAAAGTGGGAAGACCCAGACTGAGGTGGGAAGACGAAGTAAGAGGGGATGCAGCACAGCTTCTCCAGGTTCCAAATTGGAAGTCAGCCGCTGAGGACAGGAGGAGTTGGAGGCGACTGTTGCAGGAGGCCAAAGCTCGATATGGGCTGTAGCGCCATCGAAGAAGAAGAAGAAGTGATAACACATTTAAATATTTACTTGCGAAGGGTTTGAGATTCTCATCTTAGCCCACATCAACCCAAACCCAATCTATTCCATACCCATTTCAACGTCTATCCAACCCTCACAACAATCTATTCCTTATCCAATCCCAATTTAACTCTAACCAAATCGTATCTAAACCCTATCCATACTTGACTCAAATCCTTTAAAAATCCAAGTCAAACTCAATTCAAACCAAATCCAAACCCTACCCAATCCCACTCCCAAATCTAAAATTGTAAAATTATTAATCGTCCCTAATATTTTCAAACAGAGACATGATACACTGTTGCTGTTTCAGAGTGCCAAAATTTTACCTGTTAAGGCAATAACTATGGCGCAAAATTATATTTCAGCATATATTTACCCCGCTGCATAAAGAGAAATTAGAACATAAATACAGCACTAGATTCACGCGCAACGACGGGTTAATTCCGAAATTTAACAATAAGTACGGACAGAGAACGTTTGAATACATTATACCTAAGATATTTAATTTATTACCTCAATTACCTGACATTATAAAGCAATGTAATTCTACGAATAAGGTTAAATATATGGTAAAAAATTGGCTATCGGAAAAAAATTATTTATATTGATATTGATGTGTATGAAAAAAATGTGGAATCTGTAGATATATAGTTAAGATGTAAATTTTAAATTTAAAAAATGTACATGAAACTAAAATATAAGCACCTGTTGACAAGTCAATTCAATTGGCTTAGCAGGACTTGTTTGTTGATTATATTATGTATTATCTATTCTTTCAATAAAAAAATAAAAAAAACGAAACATGCAACCCAATTTTTACCTTATGTAATCCCAATTCAACCTGATCCAAACCCTATCTAATGGTCGTTATACACGACATCTTTTTTCAGCCCGATTCCAATTAGACACAAAAGTCAACTTTTTTTTATTTTTTATTTTAACTTTATGAGTAAAACCTCAAATTGTAATATTTAAATAAATGAAGACAATATAAGCGAAACTCAATCGAAAATCTGGAAACAGAAAAATCAGAAAAACATATTGACACCTCTTGGACTCGAACCCAGGACCTCTTGCTTTCCGGGCAAACGCGCTAACCACTGCGCCACGGTGTCGATATGAAATTCGGTCATGTTTAACTGTACCATATTTCGACTAAGAACCACCTACATTATCTTCATTTTCTTTTAACGCATATATCAATGGCAACTAATTACAATAATTCTGGACACATTATCCAAACAGTAAAATTGTTTTGATAGTAGATAAATACTTATAATCACATATCACCGAACTTACAACTTATTGTTTTTTACATTCACATTGTAATTTAAGAACTTAAATATAGCATTAAAAAATGTACACTACTCTTCCAGACACAAGCTAACGCTTCCATGGAAGAGTGGTATTAACATATTTGAATATGAACATGTAAGCAAATTAATACATCATCTAAATGTACATTATATTTTATACGCTAAAAAATAATAAAAAAAAAAATAAAAAAAAAAAAAAACTATCTTTATGTATGATTGCAAGATTCAAATCCGAAGAGCAAGAGGTCCTGGGTTCGAGTCCCAGAGGTGTCAATATGTTTTTCTGATTTTTCTGTTTCCAGATTTTCGATTGAGTTTCGCTTATATTGTCTTCATTTATTTAAACAAAAGTCAAAATTTTTCGCTCTACGCGATCGCTATTTTTATCTCTATTTTCATATCTACAATTTCAGTTGGCATCACAGCAAACAGCATGGTTCATGTGTTGTTTGCAGTGATGATAATTGAAATCGTAGATATGAAAGTAGAGATGAAAATAGCGATCGCGTAGAGTGAAAAATGTTGACTTTGTGTCTAATTGGAATCGGGCTGAAAAAAGATGTCGTGTATAACGGCCATAAAACACATCCAAACATGATTCATATCTACTCACACCCAATCCGAACCCAATTCAAACCCATTTCAATTCAAGCCTAATAGTTTTGGCCACATTTTTACCAATTTGCAAAGACGCGCGAGCACACGCTAGCCAAAATATGGCCAATTTGAAGAGATATATTTTGGATATACCTACGTCAAAAGTTCTAGCGTATTGGATTCCTCGAAAGCACCAATGGCCGTTTTACACCATCTCTTTTTTTTAGCCCGATTCCACTTAGAGTAAAAAGTCAAAATTTTTCGCTTTACGCGATAGCTATTTTCATCTCTATTTTCATATCTACGATTTCAGTTGGCATCACAGTAAACAGCATGGTTCATGAGTTATCTGCAGTGGTGACAATAGAAATCGTAGATATGTAAATAGTGCAATCGGACTGAAAAAAGAAAACGGCCATAACTTAAGTGTTACACATTTTAACAAGAGATGCCTGGCATCTTTTCTTAATTATTTGTTATTGACATTCCGAGAACCGATATTATTTAAGGCGATCCAATAGTTCAGGAAAAAATCGGAATCGGAATTCACGCCCCTTTAATGGAGGAGTTTGAAAATACTTGAGAAAAAGCTTTTGGAAAGGTTGGAAAAGGCATTTGAGTTTTTTTTTACAGATTGATTTCGTAAAAACCTGTAAAAAACATTAACTCCTTTTTAACGCATTGTTTATTGTAATAAAATGGAAATTTAAAATTGATTTAATGATACGAAATAGGTGTGGCGTGGTCAGTAGTTCTTCGGTGGAGGGCTATAGGGTTCACTTTGAAAAACCAAATTCGTCGACTAGCGGCCGTATTATAAAATAACAACGCGAAAATGCATATTTTATTTTAATTTGGGAAGATCGGGAGTAAATATCAATTTTTTTTGCGATTATCATAAAATAAATTGAATTTGCCACATTATACAATAAAACCATATCCGAAAACGGGTTTATAAATAGAAGAGTTTGGACTTGAAAGTGTTTTTTATAGGCCTTATTCTTTATTTTTTTATAGGCTTATTAAAAGACTTACAAAAAAATTACCGATATTTTTAATTTACAAGGTATGTTCTACACACAGTATTTAATTGAAGTATCTATAATACTTCTAAGCGATCAAATTTTCAAAACAAAAACATATGCCTTTTTATCATTTTGCATTATTTACTATGGCTTCATCTTAAATATTTTTTAACAAATCGCGTATTTTACATATTAATATGAGGGAGCGGGCCGGATCGGTAGAGACGAGAGAAATGAAAGGCGTCAGTCGGTGTATGAGTCAGAGTCTTTATTGGAGCTACGTAGCGGAGGTCGAAGCGGAGCGGGGTGACGGTGGTGCCTTGAGTAATGCTGCTGCGTGATGAGTGAGAAGAAGGTCAGGAGACTACGGCGGTGAAGATCACTGGTCTTCAGGGAGCCGGCGTGTTGCTCTACACCATGGCGGTGTAGAAGTAACCTTGGTCCAGGCGGTCGACCGTCGTCGTGTTGACGAGGTATGGCGGCTGTGTGTCCAGTGGGTCGGAGCACACACGTGACGCAGGAAGGAACCTTGAGAGGCGGTGAGGATGCTGGTTGCTGGCTTGTTGCCGGTTGCTGGTTGCTGGCTTGTTGCCGGTTGCTGGTTGCTGATTGCTGGTTGTGGTTGCTGGCTTGTTGCCGGTTGCTTGACATCTCATGTCGAGATGGTAGTTGGAGATGGAGTCCTCGAAGGTGTTATGAAGATGTTCCTGAAGTCACACTGGATATGCGTTAAATCACTTGCTGCGAGAGCGATATCAGCCCGCGTGGGCGGATATTGCGTAGCGACACTGAATCACTGCCCGGTGTATGTGAGTCGACCAATGAATGAAAAAAGACTTGAGACTGAGCTGTATGCGGCTCACGCTGACTTTTATACTCTGCCGGCCGGGCAGGTATTACTCTCACGGTAGGTAATGCCGTGAATTCACTCAAAGGTGAGAAATCGCTCGAACCTTCTGTGAGCACTTGTAAGGTACATCCAGACGTTCTAGGCCTTTCGCGTAAGTGGCGGAATTATTATTCCGCTGTAGGTGGATGTAGTATCGGCCGTAGGCAGGTCCGGTCTGGAGTGTTCCTTAACCAGTGGCGCTGCGATGGTTTTTTCAGAGCGGGTTAAGTGACCGCTTCAATTATGAACCCAATTCTTACCCAAATCTAAAACCAAATCAAACATCCAAACCCGATCTAAACCTCATCCAACCTTCATCCAATCCAAACTAAATTCTATCCAATTCAACCCGATCAGCCGAGCGATTCTATATATCTTTTGTGGGATCTATTTTGTGAGATCTCCTGTCATATTTATGTGATTTTCTATGTCTGTCAATTGTTTTTCTATGGGTATCAGGCCATATTCCGCCAATTTGTAAAAGCACACAGTTGAAATCTGCCCATAGAAAAAGCAATAGCAGCCATATAAAATCACACAATCTGACAAGAGATCTCCCATAAGAAATAGAATCACTCGGCAGAGTGGAAGATCAGTATCGCCCTGGTAAAAAACAACCATTCAGAATTGAAACATTACTTAAAATGGATTTAGCTATATTTGCTGACCATATGGAAAACCCAGGTAATGTCCCACTATCCTCTTCTCCATCTCCTTCTCCTCCCCACTGCCCTATCTCAACCTCACAAAATACTCCAATAGAAAACGCTAAAGTCATGCTGGCTCTAGGCGGTAGAGAGCAGCTAGGATTGTTGAGCAACACATATAAAAAAGTCATTTCAAATAAAACCAAATTAAAATCCCATAATACCCCAACACACTGCATTAATAATAATAATAAATTTGGACAACATATACAGCGCTGTTTTTGCGAAAAATCGCCTCAAGAGCGCTGTACAAATTAGCGTGGATTTTACTTTAGAATTTACTTAAGTATGCAGGAGGCTAGATAACAACTCGTCTTGCAGCTATCAAGGATTATTGGAATTCTAGCCCCCAGTAAGTTAAATTAAATATCTTTATACATGTACGTATTTCAAGATTATCGGAATATATATAATTACTCTCTCGCTTCAACATTTGATCCTGGAAAGACCCGTTTAACTACACCAGTCAGTCATTCCAAAATATTTGTCAGCATTATCGATCTCATTGTGCTTGCTTTTAAAATAAGTCCCACGTATTCATTTGCATAATAAAAATAATGCAGTTTAATCGGCCATTCAAAATAAGGAATCAGAAAAAATGTTGACTGCATTAAACAATAATTTCCCACACAATAAATCATTTACCAGAAAACTTTAATGAAAAGAGCTAATGGATCATATTAATCAATGCCTCGCATATCTAAAACAAATCCATTAGATGTTGGTATTTAAAAAAAGCAATTGATTAGTCCGCTGATTGTTGGTGAATCACGAATGAACAAGAAGTGACGACGAACTCTTTGGCAGAGAAATATGGGGGCTTTTTCTGCTTTGACGATTTGAAAATACGACAAAATTCAAATAAATAATATTTTTATTTCGCACTAGACCAAATTTCGAAAAGCTTGTCAAAATTTGAATGCCTTCTATTACAAAAAATTGGTACATATTAATTTTTTTTTACATTAGCTCCACACAGGAGGCACCGAGGAAAACAATTTTCCTAGGGGCCTATGTCAGCTTTGAGGATGCTGTGTGGAGGGTTTTTTTAAGGGAAAGGAAGGAGAAGAAGATATGGGAAGGAAAAAAGTATGAGGGGTGGGTAGGAATCTGGGGGTCAGTGTGGCCAGGAGTGACGGACGCATGAATCTATTCCTCACACTGCGGTGCAAGGCAAAGGGTCGGGAGAATCCGGCTGGAGAGGTCAAAAGGCCTCCCTCAATCAGTCTCTTCCGACCCAGCCCGCCACGCAGTGGTTGGGCAAACGTATCCGCCGCCAAGACCTAGACAAACCTCATCCCATGAACCCGGGCACCCCTGCTAAGTCACCAAACGTAGCGAATCACTTGGGGTGACCTGTGGCATGGGTGTTGGTTTTTCAATAAATGGTTCCCGGGGCGGCGGTACCCATGCCCGCCTCCCAAATTGAAAAATGACACTTGATCAACGATGAAGAATTTTTGGTCGTTTAACATTGTTTTTAGGTCTAGTTTCCGTACGGAATTCGAGATGAAACAAGGACTGGTTTTATTTTCGTACAGATTTTCGTAATATACTTTAAAATGTATTTATTACTGATTGTATTGTATTGGTATTGTGAAATTTGCTGATATTTTTGATCACGGCAACGCAAAGGTAAATGACAGATGCATTCATGAAAACGTACATATTTAAAAAAATAAACTTTTGTAATATAAAAAAAAAGTAGTTACATTTATACTTTACTAAATAATATATTTGACGTCATCATTGGCCATGTTTACCTAATCGGAAAGAAAGAGCTCGTATGCCTGATAAGGGAGCCACGATAATTTTTTTTGATTTAAATTTTTTTTAAATAGTTAAATTTATTTAATTGTTCTGATTGGTTGATAAAACAGCTTTCTAAGGCTTCGTAAATATAATAGTTTTGTTTTAAAATTAGATGCAATAATTTGTAAAATTCTCGATATTCTTTGATATTTTTCTCTTTACACAATTTTATAATGGGAGCTTGCACCGATATGTCAGGATATGTCATCGATATGTCAGGATATGTCATCGATATATCATGATATGTCATCGATATAATTTGGTACTGGAAACAATTTAAAAAGTGATTCAACTGTTAAGAAGGTAGACTTTTTTTTAAGTATTACTTTTACTGACTTTAGATTGATTTTAACGCAAAGATTTTTCATATGGGTCCCAATATAGTTTCCAAATGAATGGGGATCGGTATGAAAAAACGATCGGTTCGTGTAGAACGACCATTAGCGGGCAAAGGATTGAACCTTCGACGCCGTTGTCGGAACCCCAGTTTTTAACCACTAGACTACTTCCCATCATTTTAAACATTTCTAGTCCACAATAAAATCTACCAACATAAGTTAATCTATTGATTTGGACTAAAATATACCAACGATATTCTGTTGGAGACATTTAAAAAAATGGAGAACGTTTCAAGGTATTATTGCTATCAATAATATCAACTTTAAGTGACTGAACTTGCAACAGGGTTAGCAAAAGACATTTTTTTAAATACCTTACTAATACTTTATTAGGTACGAGCCCTTCAAAAAATTGGAGCGAGTTTTCATTTAGTGCTACGTGCAGTACCTACTTCAATCACTTTTTATGTGATAATCGCACATCAAGAGTCCAAACTGCTCCCAATCTTCTGGAGCCAGGGAGACTATGCGGCATCCCCGATTGTGGTAAGTTGTGAGGCTAAAGGTAGGGGGAGGCGAAATAGATGAACAAAGGAAGTTGGGGAAATACCTGAGTTGTTCAGAACTGGTCATCAAACATGACCATAGCCGTTTCAAGTAACGTTTCAATTCTGAATAGTGGTATTAAACCAGGGCGGTATTGAACGTTATTAAATTAATTAATTGTGAAATAATACAAAATAATAAAATCAAATTTATGTGCGCACAAGGGGATTGAACACGTGACCTCCGGATTGCTAGTCGCCAGCCTTACCCCTCGACCATGGAGGCTGACATAAAATATGCGTACAGGTACCTACTTTCAATTCGTTAATCTGTTTTCCGAAACTGCAAAAACTCTCGAACAGAGGGCTCTAGAACTACTTTGAATTTTTAGGCAAACAGAACTATTTTCAACTCTAACGACATTTCCATCACGAGCTTTGGAGCTTTGAAAAAATATTAACATCGCCAAATTTTTTTCGCCAGATCCATTTTTTTATTATTATTACTTATTAAAAAGAGTGTTGAAACTCATGAAGTTCAACCTCATTATATTATTTAAAACAAAAAAAAATATTTAGGTACCTACTTTTAACATTTACTTGCTATTTTTATGTATATATTTGAATTGATTGGCAGCCCTGAGTATTAAGTGAGGTCTCATTTGTTTAATGGCATTGTGTCTCCTGAGTGTTATTGTTTCGGTCAATCGGTTTGGTTTGGTCGTTCCTTTTTTCAGTCTGCAGAGATTCCTCTGTCCCCTTCCCTTCCCTCCCTCTACCTGGCGCCTGGGACCTTCACCGTGATCATAACTTATTCCTGTACCCTTTAAACACCAACGGTCTTACTAGTAAACGTGATGAAAATTTTATACAATTGATAAACAACCGTGTATGTAAAAACCGAACTACTGCAAATATTTTTAATATAATATATCTGTACCCGAGAAGCATACGGATACAAGTCCAAAAAGGTAAATGTTCGAGAGAGAGCCAAAAAACTATTTTTTCTAGAACTATGGTCTTATAACTTCTTCGAATATCCGTGCTGAGATAACAAAACAAGTAATTATTAAATGAATTAACTTTGTCTTAAAAACGCTCAAATAAACGCTCGAAATTATTTTATATGTAAAGGCTTTAAAAATATTGTTTAAAAAAACGTTGACTTGAGTCTAACAAAAACACGGACTTCAGTCCTTCTGCTTCAAAATGAAGTGGAACATTTTATGATTGTGGTGTATTATGAAAGGATCGATTTTTGAAAATTATTTACTTCCGTAGAATGCGTAGTAATGTATAATTTGAATCATAATACTACATAATACGTAGGATTTGAGTCGTAGTACTCAAAATCATAAAGATGTAAGTTCATGTACATCTTTCTACTTCTAAGACAGTTGTTGCATCAAAGGTAGATGTGTCCATGTACATTTTTTTAAATCCTATTTTCCTTCATGATAGGACCTGTATCTTTCTGCCACTGAAAAACATGATAATTTACTTTAAGTCTGCATCAAAAACTCATTTCTTCAAATTTTGGACTCGCATCCGTATGCTTCTCGGGTACAGATATATACTCATATATCGATCATTGCTTTTTTTTTAAAGTTACTTCGTACAGAAGTTAGGATCCTCAAATTTGACGGGTTTGAACGCCATCAACAGATGTACAGTGTGCAAACTAGACAATGTATTTTAAAAAAAGGCAAAACTTACTGACAGAGTATTTTCTTCAATAAGAAACAGTTAGATTTTTTTAAATCGTCCAGTTTTGGAGGAAAAATGGGGAATAGAAAAAGTCGATTTTGTTGATTTTATCTATTTTACTTTTTTATTTTTTGGATTATCAGCCTTAGATGCAGTTATCCCTTTCACCACGGACATATGAATATATCTGGACCTGCCCTAAGTGATAAAAACGTATTATTTCCCCCTCGCCATGGAACCGGCTGGAGCTCCTCCTTGGCGCCAGTTCGCCCCATGTGGAGGGGATAGAGAATCGCTTGAATCTAAAATGTGTGACGTCATCATTCTTGCCGTCGGCAGCGCGAAGCTAACATCTATACATTTAACGAAAAAATAACACGCCAAAACAGTAGCTTGTGCTATACAACATACCTACATATCAGTGTGCACATAAATGTGGGCGGTTCCTTAGTGTGCTCGTCGCTGGTTACAGGGGTAAGTAAATTATGAAACATTTGTAAAAGTGTCTTAACTAAACACGGCAAAAAAATATTGCTATGTGAAAACGGGCGAATCTTTTTGGGGTGTACATTTGGCCTACGCAAATATTTTATTATCGTGGCAAGCAATTCGCGCTCCCATGTAAAAAGGTCTATTCATTCAAAGCAGATTTTGCTTTTAAGAACTAAATGATGATATTATAATGCGAGATGCCTATATACTGTCAGATTAATTTTTCAACCAATGACAGTCATCTTCCCCTCTTCGTACCGCCATAGTTGATTTTTCCCCTCACCTGTTATTTCTGGTCTATTGAATTTGGATGTCTATGCCTTTCACTCAGTATTCGGGGGAGTAAGAGCAACAGTGACGGCAACAATAAAATACCTATTGTTAAAATATCTCGGCGATCAGGTTTCCTCTTAAATACACAATCATTTTATGTACAACTGTATGTTTCCTTAATAAACATAAATAAAAAAAAAATTATCGTCACAAAAAGTTTGCCTCTTTTTAGAGGATTTTTATCTAAACTTAATTCATCGTCCGCTACGATTTTTATTTTCACAAAAACTATCGTTAACGGAGCAAGGAGTAGTTATTTTAAGGCGATCCACTAGTTCAGGGAAAAATCGAAATCGGAATTCACGCCCTTTATGGGAGGAGTTTAAAAATACTCGAGAAAAAGCTTTTGGAAAGGTTGGAAAAGGTATTTTGTTTTACAGGTTGATTTCGTAAAGACCTGTAAAAAATATTAATTTCTGTTTTACGCATGGTTTATTGTAATAAAACGGAAATTTAAAATTGATTTCACGAAATCAAGTGATGTGGAGTGACGCGTCCATCTCCCGCTTAGTTCGGGGCGTGACTGAGGTTAGGCGACTGTGGCGTGGACAGTAGTTCTTCGGTGGACGCCATAAGGTTCACTTTGAAAAACCGAATTCGTCGATTAGCGGCCGTATTGTAAAATAACAACGCGAAAATGCATAATTATTTTGGGAAGACTGGAAAAAGGGGTTTATAAATAGGAGAGTTTGGACTTGAAAGTGTGTTTTTTAGACCTTGTACTTTATTTTTTTATAGGCGTATTAAAAGACTTACTATGGCTTCATCTTAACATAATTAATTTACTCGTATTTTTAAATATAAATACCCGGCAAGCAGAGGGTTATGTCGTTACCTCGGTATTAGCGATAAGCAGAAATGGTTCTCGTAAGTATCGATAGATGGCATTTGATGTATTATTTGTCTGGGGTGACGCCATCTCTATCTGCAGTTCAAATACCCGCCGATAATACAAGAATATAATTGAACTTTTCGATAGGAATTCCTTTGAGAACTATTCTATTAGAGTTGAAAGGTTTTAATTAAATCAAGGCTGTGTTTTTTTAACTCTGAAAGAATTTCTGGTATTTTCGTTTCGATTATTGTTGAGTCGTTCAGTAGGGTGACTTATCTTAATAGCCCTCAAAATCAAAACCTTTTGGTTTTAACCAATATAATCATCAGCCATTGCGCGTACAACACTAGAAGAGCGACCTCCGTGGCCGAGCGGTTAAGATCTCTACGGATCCGTAGGTCGCTTTAATTTAATTTATATTTAATAGCCTTAGTTTCACTCTTTCCTTACCTCAAAAAGAACCTTCGCACAGCATCCTCAAAGATGACATACGCCCTGAGTTAATGAATGAAAAAATCCAGATTTTTTAAAAATTTTTATACGAACATCGCACAATCTGCAAAATTTGAGTACCTACCGGGATTTTAATATAAAGAATCAAGTCTATCTTAAAATATGTTTTCATTTATATACATTTTTTTTTGGTTCGACTGAGTTTTGAACCATCCTACCCAGTGATTGGAATTAACCGCGCTACGAACCGAGCCAAATCCGGAGTTGGTAAGGCTGCCAATTATTTCGTAAGCGCTTTGATTTCTATGAATTTAAGAAAAATGCGTATGTCACTAATGCATTGTCTTCGACAGCGAGTCTATCTACCGAGTTTCAGGTCGATCGGATGTCGGGAAGGGGGTTAATTTCCACTTACAAGATCCTTACATTCATTCAGAAGAAATATTGCAGAGTCCGTGATTAATATATACGAATAATATATCATTTTTAGGTACAATAGTAATTACTTAAGACTTTACGAGGTATGCTATTATAGCCTTATTGTTACTATAATCCTTGCAATTGAACACATCCACTACATCTACAAAAGTATCGCCAACTGCAATTTGTACAACATGTCATTCAGAGTAAAAAACGATTGCTGCAAATTCGGTAAAATTTCAATATCGCACCACGTTGGGCGCCAATGTAACAGCATCTCCCATATAATACTCGTATAATACGCCATACAGTATGGAGAGCAACTCTCCGCATTTCGCAAAAGTAAAAATCGGCGCGGATATGGTAAATTACAGCGCGGCCTTTGGGGCTCGATGCAAACCTAATTACAAAGCAATCGGGCTAAGAGGATGGGATGGCTGTTTCGCCTGGCGCGGGTAAAGTCCCGGCGCGGGGCAAACATATTAATACACCCATAAAATTGGGGGCCAACGTTCATTTGTTCCTATAAAAATTCAACCGAAACGACGTTAGCTCCGCCACGCTTGGAAAAGAATGGACTAGATGGGACTTTGCGGAAGTAAAATGAAAAAAATATATTTTATTTTTATTTTTAACTTAATGACTAAAACCTCAAATTGTAATACTTAATTAATGAAGTTAATATTAGCGAAACTCAATTGAAAAATCAGAATATTTAAATACTTAACGAAGTTCAAAATAAAAATAAATATTCATCCTAGACTTGCGGAAAAGTCAATAGATGTCGCATATTAACTTAGGGAACGTACCCATACTACGTGACACGTTTGTGAGGGGGGGTCTTCTTGGTACAAATGAGCGGCGGCGGCCTTAGGTTTTTGGTCACCGGGGGGGGGGTAAAAATTGCAAAAAGTTGGTAACGTAGTATGGGTACGTTCCCTTATTACGAAAAACGAATCAGTCTTCGTGTTTATTAATTAGGTAGGCAGGTATTTAAGTCATTTTGTTTACCGGTTTCGACACATCCGTATCACTCAATAACAAACTTTATTAATTGTTATATAGTTAATGCCCAAGAAATACAAAAAGGTATTGAAGTACCCAATACTACTTGCAAATATTATGATTTCGCTTGCATTCAAAACGATTTTTGAAGTAAAACTTCTTTACGCACACTCGACTTAGCGGTAAGCTGGTGAATGCGTTACGAAAAGTGGTGATATGTTACGAAAAGTGGTGATGTGTTACGAGAAGTGTAATGTTACGAAAAGTGTGATGCAAACGGTAATCGATGCAAACGGTGATCGATGGCGAGACGAACTGTCGGGCCTTTACGCACGCTTGGCTTGGGGAATGATAAGGATAAGGAAAAGATTAAGGATAAGGATAAGAATAAGGAAAAGGAAAAGGATAAGGATAAGGATAAGGATAAGGATAAGGATAAGGATAAGGATAAGGATAAGGATAAGGATAGGGATAGGGATAGGGATAGGGATAGGGATAGGGATAGGGATAGGGATAGGGATAGGGATAGGGATAGGGATAGGGATAGGGATAGGGATAGGGATAGGGATAGGGATAGGGATAGGGATAGGGATAGGGATAGGGATAGGGATAGGGATAGGGATAGGGATAGGGATAGGGATAGGGATAGGGATAGGGATAGGGATAGGGATAGGGATATGGATAGGGATAGGGATAGGGATAGGGATAGGGATAGGGATAGGGATAGGGATAGGGATAGGGATAGGGATAGGGATAGGGATAGGGATAGGGATAGGGATAGGGATAGGGATAGGGATAGCGATAGCGATAGGGATAGGGATAGGGATAGGGATAGGGATAGGGATAGGGATAGGGATAGGGATAGGGATAGGGATAGGGATAGGGATAGGGATAGGGATAGGGATAGGGATAGGGATAGGGATAGGGATAGGGATAGGGATAGGGATAGGGATAGGGATAGGGATAGGGATAGGGATAGGGATAGGGATAGGGATAGGGATAGGGATAGGGATAGGGATAGGGATAGGGATAGGGATAGGGATAGGGATAGGGATAGGGATAGGGATAGGGATAGGGATAGGGATAGGGATAGGGATAGGGATAGGGATAGGGATAGGGATAGGGATAGGGATAGGGATAGGGATAGGGATAGGGATAGGGATAGGGATAGGGATAGGGATAGGGATAGGGATAGGGATAGGGATAGGGATAGGGATAGGGATAGGGATAGGGATAGGGATAGGGATAGGGATAGGGATAGGGATAGGGATAGGGATAGGGATAGGGATAGGGATAGGGATAGGGATAGGGATAGGGATAGGGATAGGGATAGGGATATCCTATCCCTATTCCTATCCCTATCCCTATCCCTATCCCTATCCCTATCCCTATCCCTATCCCTATCCCTATCCCTATCCCTATCCCTATCCCTATATATAAGATAAGGATAAGGATAAGGATAAGGAAAAGATTAAGGATAAGGATAAGAATAAGGAAAAGGAAAAGGATAAGGATAAGGATAAGGATAAGGATAAGGATAAGGATAAGGATAAGGATAAGGATAAGGATAAGGATAAGGATAAGGATAAGGATAAGGATAGGGATAGGGATAGGGATAGGGATAGGGATAGGGATAGGGATAGGGATAGGGATAGGGATAGGGATAGGGATAGGGATAGGGATAGGGATAGGGATAGGGATAGGGATAGGGATAGGGTTAGGGATAGGGATAGGGATAGGGATAGGGATAGGGATAGGGATAGGGATAGGGATAGGGATAGGGATAGGGATAGGGATAGGGATAGGGATAGGGATAGGGATAGGGATAGGGATAGGGATAGGGATAGGGATAGGGATAGGGATAGGGATAGGGATAGGGATAGGAGGGATAGGGATAGGGATAGGGATAGGGATAGGGATAGGGATAGGGATAGGGATAGGGATAGGGATAGGGATAGGGATAGGGATAGGGATAGGGATAGGGATAGGGATAGGGATAGGGATAGGGATAGGGATAGGGATAGGGATAGGGATAGGGATAGGGATAGGGATAGGGATAGGGATAGGGATAGGGATAGGGATAGGGATAGGGATAGGGATAGGGATAGGGATAGGGATAGGGATAGGGATAGGGATAGGGATAGGGATAGGGATAGGGATAGGGATAGGGATAGGGATAGGGATAGGGATAGGGATAGGGATAGGGATAGGGATAGGGATAGGGATAGGGATAGGGATAGGGATAGGGATAGGGATAGGGATAGGGATAGGGATAGGGATAGGGATAGGGATAGGGATAGGGATAGGGATAGGGATAGGGATAGGGATAGGGATAGGGATAGGGATAGGGATAGGGATAGGGATAGGGATAGGGATAGGGATAGGGATAGGGATCGGGACGAGGACGAGGACGAGGACGAGGACGAGGATGAGGATGAGGATAAGGATAAGGATGGTCACCCCAAGGTCGTAGGTCATCCCAAGGTCGTGGGTCATCCCAAGGGCGCAGGTCACCCCAAGATCGTATGTCACCCCAAGATCGTAGGTCACCCCAGGGTCATATGTCACTCCATGTTCATATTTCACCCCAATGTCATATGCTAAATGTCGATGTCAATATCATATGTTCTTTTATAAGTTTTTTGAAGTTTTACTTCAGTCGTGTGGTCAAGCACAATGTTTATTTTTACATTACTCAAGAGGCCCTGGGGTATAGAGTATAATAATTTCAGATATAAAATACTTATTTTAGAACAAAGGTGTTTTTTCTTATTTTAGATTTAATTTTGTGACTACCGATAATTTCCACCTACATTCTTGACGTAGCTTGAAGTAAAACACTGCCACTTGAATTGCAGTTAATTCAAATCTCCCAGTGAAACTTGGACTTCAAGCTACGTCACATTAGCCAATCACCGATCAACCTCTTCGAAGAGCTAACCTTGTTAAACGCATTTTCTACGAACCTTGCGTTTCACTGTATCATTTTGATTTGTGGGTAAGTGTGTACATCACCCAGAAAACAATCCATTTCTTTTGGCGTCAGCACCTGTTACCAATTGAATATAAATATTGTGTGCCAGCTGAGCGAAGGGCGTTTCTAGTCTATCCTATGTCAAAGTTCATACAAACCAAACGCGATTCATGCGATTACAATTCAATTGTTTCCCCGTGTTGCCAGTGTTCGAGATTTGACTTTTGATACTATGTAATTGGAATAGGTGAGCAGTGAGCAGTGAGCAGGTACTATCCCTAATTGATTTCGTATTAGATTTGTCGACTTTCGAAGATTTCACAGACAATAGAGAAGCTTTGATTATTTTCAGTGAATTTTCGGATACGTATTAAATAATGCAAGTGACTGAACAACTGAAAGTTGAACATGTAATGATCTCTACTGTGTTATTTTTTTGTTTTTAGAATATTGATATCTGCAGAGTGATTCTATATCTTTTGTAGGATCGAGATAGACATCGGTGTGTGATTTTCTATGGCTGTCAATTGTCAAAATTCAATGTCAGGCAAATCTACATCTATAGAAAAATGGGGTATTTCCACAAACGAGGGATTCTGTTGAAAATGTACGGATATTTAAAGGTCATTTTTTCTGATTTTAATCATCCACCTAAAAATGTTTATTTTATATGTGTTTATTTTATATGTTTTTATTCAATATTATTGATTTAAAAAACGGTCTAAAACTGACAAAATCAAAACGGCCCATGGTTTGAAAATCGGAATGTGACGTCACAAGCGTCGCTCAGCTGGGCCAGCATTAGAAAATTTATTCGTCAACATATAAATAAAATAAAAATGCTGTAATCATCGCAATTTTTTGCCTAATTTTTTAAGCAATAAAAAAACTTGGAAATATCCCATTTAGTCCAGTAAACGAATGGTCCAAAAGGAGGTGTAGAGTGCGTGAGTAGGTACCTAAGCGATTCCTTCAGAAATTTGTTTAGGGTGCTTAGGGTGTGAACATACTAAAAGTCCTGACGTCTAGTTGGTGAGCTAAGGGGGGGGGGGGGGGGGGGGGGGGTGGTCCCGATTTTCGGGTTTCATTTATATCTCAAAAACGGTGCGTCGCAGAGGAAAACTTTTTTAGAATAAGTAAAAGCTCATAAAATTATCTACAACTTCTCATTCTGTACGTAATTTTGGAAATACGTAACGAAGTAGAATAAAATTATAATGAGATTATCATCGTTATCATTATAAATTTTAAAATCATTATAAAATTAAAAATTTTCACGTTATATGATTTTTGTCTACTTTATTTAATAACTGGCTTTAAAGTGTGGTCACACATATTATTAGGCGAACAAACAAAAGTTGTGTGTCAGAAATAAGTTGAAAAACATATTACTTGAAAACAGCTTTTTTAAACAGACATTTTACGAAAAAACTTTAAATTGTTGTAAATATTTACTGGTTGGAGATTTATTTGCATATGTATATTCTAAAAGAGAATTAAATTATTTATAAGTTCTTCCAAGTAAATTTCTTTCTTTGATGAATATTTTAGATGATATGAAGGAATGTTTGATGAAAAATGTGAGGTAAAATGATGTTTTTCGAAAATATTGACATTTGTGGAGCGTGTAACTCAAAAACGGCTGGGATTTCCAAAATTACGTATAGAATAAAAGTTGTAGATAATTTTATGGGCTTTTACTTATTCTAAAAAAGTTTTCCTCTGAGACGCATCGTTTTCGAGATATAAACGGAAACCCGAAAATCGGGACCTTCCCCCCCCCCTCCCCCCCCGTCAGGCTTTTAGTATGTTCACACCCTAAGCACCCTAAAAAAGTCCTGAAGGAATCGCTTAGGTTCCTGCTCACGCACTCTACAACTCCTTCCTTGACTGGACTAATTGAATATTCGGGGACGAAATCGCTAACCGCTAAAACCGCTAACCCCAGCACTTATGGAAAGATTACGGAAATTACACATCATTTAAAAAATTAGTACAAGAAAAAACTATTTACGTGCAAAAAATAGTTTTTTAGGTTAATTTTGACAAACTAAGTAATTCAATTTTGGCAAACGAAATTTCGCAAATGTCAAATCCATGGTATACAACTTTAAACACACATTAAGTGGATAAATAATCATGTATATTAACTGTACTTCGTGTTTTAAACTTTTTTAAATCGGCGAAGCTGGCCTGATACCCATAGAAAAAGCAATTGACAGCCATAGAAAATCACACAAATCTGAGAGGAGATCTCGTATATCACAAAAGATATGGAATCGCTCTGCAAAGTACGTGAATATATTAGGTAATATTTAGCTAATAACACAAATTAAAAATAAACCCGATGGATTTTTGTCGGGAAGGAAAGGTTATCAAAGAAATTATCAAGTTATCAAGGTTATTAAAAATTATCAAAGAACATTTAAAATTACAATTTTTTAATGATATAATCTTGCTTGCGCAGTGGTCTACACTCTACTGCGTAGCCGGAATACTGCGGGGTAAGAGGATAATGATGTTCCAAATTATTTATAACTTATTTGAACCACTATCCGTGTGCACAAATACAAATTCATTCAAACGCACGCTCTTTAGAAGGTTTTGCCTAAACTTATATGTATATGCATGCGGTCAAAAGAAAAGTCCTAAGAAATTTAAACAAAATAAATACACATTGTAAATACAGAATTTGTTATTAAAATAATTTTTCGATGAGTAAATTAATATATTAATATTATAGACAGATAACTATGTTTTTTTACCACACGCCACGCAATTGACCCTGAGGAAATAAAATTCCCTCAGAGCCTATGTCATCTTTGGGGATCCTGTAGGGAGGGTCTTTTTAGGGATGGGAAGGAGAGGGATGGAAAAGGGTACGAGGGGTGGGTAGGAATCAGGAAAGGCGGTATGGGTAACTTTGTTCACTCCAAGTGGTTCGCTACGTTTGGTGACTTAGCTTTGGTGCCCGGGTTCAATGGGTTCTAATCTGACCCTAGATTACTACTCACCCATCGTACATTTTTCTTCCCAGAATTTCCATTAATTCAGAAGACCCTCCACACAGCATACCCATAGATGGTTAATGTAAAAAAATGAGAAGTTAGCTTACTATTTATTTTGTATATCGGTTTATTAATCATGAAGAACATGAACAATAACTCCTACACCAAGCTCAAGAGCTAGCTCTCCTAATTGGAAGAGAAATCCTTGAAAATGTGTTTTTCTCTATTTTGTTTTTGCCATAATATTATGTTTTTTATTACTGTAATAATGTTATAATTTAATTAAAAAATATATTTTTTTTTTTAAATTACCTAACAGTGTTTCGAATAATGTTGTTTAATCGTCACTAATAAATTTCTCCTGGATTGGAACCCACGACCTACAAGTGACGACAGTAGTGAAAGGAGAATACTAAGATGCGGATTTGAATGGTAAAAGAAGTCTAGGATGCCCGAAGAAGACGTGGTACGACCAAGTAAATCACACACTTGAGTCGGGACAAGGCAACAGTCAGAACAACACAATGAGAATGTAGCAAAGAGTGGATGCCAATTAAGTTAATTGATTGTAAATTAAACCTGTGATTTGCCACCCATCACTCCCAGATATGTCTGTACCCAATCCACTATGGATAGACCCGGTATATCAGTCAGTACGTATCCTCGCTACGTGCGACACTCCTTGCTCCAATTTAAGCGGGCTAAATCTACCACCCAGGCGTTGATAAGCTGCAGATTAGTTCCTGTTTTGAGGTGCTGGCAGTCAAATGCAAAATCTGACTTTTACGTAAATAATATTTGAAAACTTCCCAACAAAATTTACACAAATTGCCTAATTTTACATGTTTAGACTAAAAATAAACTGGCATTGTTTTTGAAATATCGCAATTTCCCGGCGCATAGAGATGTCTCGTTGAAGATGACTTTAGAGAGCATAGATATACCACTCATCTAGTAAATATCAATTTTGGTTTTCAAATAAAATAATACACATTCCTCTATTAAAGTCATAGACAATTCATGTAATATTTGTGATTTCTAGGCTTCGACCAAAGGTTCGTAGAAAATGCGTTAACAAGGTTAGGGAACGTACCCATACTACGTGACCAACTTTTTGCAATTTTTAACCCCCCCCCGGTGACCTAAAACCTAAGCAACCCGCCGCTCATTTGTACCGAGCGTGACATTTTGAAGACCCCCCCCCCTAAACGTATCACGTAGTATGGGTACGTTCCCTTAAAGGCAGAAACATCCTTCGTATCGTGGCGTGTCGTGGCGTGTCGTGACTACAAATTAACCAATCATCGTCGTGGCTTGTCGACACGCCACGACCTTCAAATATGACTCTAACCATAATAAATGTATGAAACCGATTATTCTGGCGCGTCACGACACGCCACGACACGCAAGTATGTTTCTGCCTTTAATCATCGAGGGGGTAGAGCGGTGATTGGCTAAAAATTCGTGACGTAGTTTGAAGTCCGTGTTCCAGTGGGAGATGTGAATTAACTGCAATACAAGTAAAAAATATCACTTTTTTACGGACTTCAAACTACGACACGCGTTTTAAATTTCAAAAGTGACCCGAAAAAGACCCGTATGATATATTCCAAGCCGCGCTAAGCTCGCCATCCCAACCAAGTCGAGCTTAAAATCAACTGATATACCGGGCCATAGACAACTTAATTCCATAAATACCTACTCCCATGGATAATGCAAGCCACCTTAATATCTTATAGACATAGACAATAGTCGAATAGCCATAGCGTTCGGCTTCTGTTAAATTCATTGGATTTGTTTCTTGAATAATTCACGATGGCCCTTCTTTCACGGTCGTAAACGTCTCCTTGTATTGTTCAGAAAGGAGATATTATTTGGGATTCAAGTGACTGTGTGCTTTGGGCGGTGCTGCGGGCTATGTAGTACGGGCTGTGCGCTATGTGGTTTGTGGTCGGGGCCTTAGAGGATAGTTTGAGAGGGCCTGGATATATGGGGAACGCGGCTAATAAAACCATATTATAAAGAAAGACTTATTGTTGCGGACGCTTTTCCAAGGATTCTCAAACTTTTAAGAAAAAAGGGCAAGAACTGAACTTTGTCATTTTGGGAGGCGGGTATGGGTACCGCCGCCCCGGAAACTACTTATTTTATAACCAACTCCCCTGCCGTAGGTCATCCCAAGTGGTTTAGCAGGGGTGCCCGGGTTGCGTAATTCTTTTTTCGTGTTCAACCATGCCTTGAAATCAACACGGGTTTATAACGCCATTTATCTACCAAACCTGTGTCCAGTAGAAGGCAAACGGCACCCTACTGTGCACGGGTTTGTAACGTCAATTCCTTTCCCAAACACGTGTTCAGTACGAGGCATGTTAAGTGAATGCATTATAGACAAGTTTGTACCTGTATTTATAAAAGCAGAACACGGAAAGAAATGTATTAGAATAATTTCACATACTCGCTAGACAAACCCTGCTTTGCCAAACAAACTATTCAAAACCTGGGATTTTTAAAAAATTATGATGACATCGAGTTTATTTTAGAGAATTTATTTTATAAGATTGGTACTATAAAGTGTTATAAGTACTATATTATAAAGTGTTTTTATTTATTTTATTAGTAAGGCTGTTTGCGTTTTATTGCCCATCCATTATATTGTGCGTGTATGCATACACTTCCTTTTTTATGTTATAATCACGTTTGGAGGACGTGTGCCTCGTACTGAACACGGGTTTGGAAAAATAATTGGCGTTACAAACCCGTGCACAGTAGGATGCCGCTTGCTTTCTACTGGAGAAAAAATGGCATCACAAATCCGTGTTGATTTCGAAGCGTAGTTGCCTCGTATTGGACACGGAAAAGGAAATAAGCGCCCGGGTTCATGGGGTAAGGTTCGTCTAGACCTTGGCGACGGATGATTTGCCCACCGACTGCGTGAAGGACCGGATCCAGAGACTGTTTGTTATCGCCTTGCGCCTGAGTGGGAGGGATGGATTCATTCCTAAACATATTGACCCCCAGATTCCCACCTACCCCTCATACCGTTTTCCTTCCCAGAACATCCTCTACTACTTATTTTCTAATTTATTTCCCTAAAACGACCCTCCACGCAGCATCCCCAAAGATGGCATATGTCCTGAGGGAATTTTCTTTCTTCAGGGCCTCCTGTGTAGAGAAATGTAAAAAAAGAATTTTTACGGGAAATTAAAAAAGAAACACTATTCATCATTCATTTGTAAGAAAGGGACGCCTATGTTTGGGAATGTAAAGCGAATGAACGAAGAAAGGAGGGTAAGGGGAATATGTAACGGGAATGAAAATGGTAGAAGAAATTGGGGAAGCGGCACCAAAAACTTAAGGCGATCCACTAGTTCAGGGAAAAATCGAAATCGGAATTCACGCCGTTTATGGGAGGAGTTTAAAAATACTTGAGAAAAAGCTTTTGGAAAGGTTGGAAAAGGTATTTGAGAGTTTTGTTTTAGAGGTTGATTTCGTAAAGACCTGTAAAAAATATTAATTTCTGTTTTACGCATTGTTTATTGTAATAAAACGGAAATTTAAAATTGATTTCACGAAATCAAGCGATGCGGAGTGACGCGTCCATCTCCCGCTCAGTTCAGGGAGTAGAAGTGTGTCGTTCCGGCCGGAACGAATCCAAAGATTCCGAGTCCGAATGCGTTTGATTCGTTCCGAGTCCGCAAAATGTTATGAATCAGTTCCGGAGTCGCTCGCACTCGGGAACGAGTGACAGAGTAAGAGTAAAGGAATCACTAACGGGAGGAGGTACGCGGCGCGGGCCGGGGGGCGTTGATTTGCTCTAGCAGGGCGGTCTTACTCTCTCACTCGGGAACGAGTGAGAGAGTGAAAGTACAGGAGCCACTCAAGGGAAGAGGTGCACGGCGCGGGCCGGGGCACAGTGTACCGCTCTAACCGGTCACGAAAACATTTTTCAAAAAGAAATGGCATTATCTCGTAGCCAAAATATAGCAAGGACCATTGCTTTTTCCTTTTGTCGGAGCAAATTTGCTTTCCGGCAAGTTTGCGCCTGCGATAATTACTTGTTTTATGAAGATCATTTTTTAAACACAAGGTACAAGGACTCCATTGTTCGTGAATTTCAAATAAAACGTTAATATTATCTTACACGGTTCTCATAAAGCCGTCAAATGACATTACTCATCTCAAACAGATTATTATTAGCTATATAAAGATAAGATTTCTCGAAATAATAATCTCGCAATAAACAATAACATGTTAATGTAAACACACACGCCCAGCTGGCAGTAACGGCTTGACACTAACACACACACATTGAAGCGCATCACGAGGTGGCAAAAAAGTTCAATGTTCGATGAGATTTGAAAGGGTCATTGTGATAGAAAATGTAACTAAAAAATAAATGTAATAAAAATGCTTTACTGTTAAAGGACATTGTAGAAAACATTCGGTTTTATAAAATTAATATTTTACTTCGAACATTTACTAGTAAATTAACTCCCGCTTTTGTTGAGAACACCAGATGGTGAGTACCATTTAAATAATAAGAAAAATATCATATCTTGAAAAGCGAAAACCTAATTATGTTTAATTTTTTAAATCCCAAATAGGTTTCAATGATATAATATTACAGTTGACAGCATTTATTTTTAGGTCAAGACCAAATCACTGTTTCAGTGTTTGATGATTTACAAACATTAATCGACTCATTAATTGTTTCCGATTCCAGGTAAATAAACTGAAGTAAAGTTCATTCACAACTCCTACTTTTACTCCTCATATGTTATTATGATTCCCCAACTCCGTAACATTCCACGATTCCGCCGAGTACGGCGAGTCAAGCTGAATCAACTCTCAGCATTAAATCAGCAGGAGTCAAACTGAGTTTGGTTCCGGCCGATTCAACGACTCCGGCTGAGCGCCACAATGAGTTTGAGTCTGGCGGAATCAACTCTCAGCATTGAATCAGCAGGAGCCAAACTGAGTTTGATTCCGGCCGATTCAACGACTCCGGCGGAGCGACACAATGAGTTTGATTCGGCGAGTCCGGTGGAATCGCCGGAATCAAAGGAGCGAGTCCAGTGAATCGAGTCCACCCAGTCGATTCGGGGTCCGGAATCGATTCCGTAAAATAAGTGAATCGACACACTTCTATCCGGGAGTGACTGAGGCGTGGCGACTGTGGCGTGGACAGTAGTTCTTCGGTGGACGCCATAGGGTTCACTTTGAAAAACCAAATTCGTCGACTAGCGACCGTATTGTAAAATAACAACGCGAAAATGCTTATTTTATTTTATTTTGGGAAGATCGGGAGTAAATATCAACTTTTTTTGCTATTATTATAAAATAACCTGAATTTGCCACATTATACAATAAAACCATATCCGAAAAGGGGTTTATAATTAGGAGAGTTTGGACTTGAAAGCGTGTTTTTTAGACCTTATACTTTATTTTTTTATAGGCTTATTAAAAGACTTATAAAAAAATAACCGATATTTTTAAGGGCAAAGGTCTACACGCAGTATTTAATTGAAGCAGCTATAATACTTCTAAGCGATCAAATTTTCAAAACAAAAACATGTGGTTTTGTATTATTTACTATGGCTTCATCTTAAGTCGAGTTTTTTCAAGAGTCCGAATAACAGAAGGGTACGTATGAGACGATGTATGAACACGAATAAAACAAGAAGTGTATGCCAAGACTGAGTTCTTTGGCGGTCCGATGGTTAGTGAGAGAACCTGCTCAATCCAAAATAAAGCGATATAGTATTAAAAACTAGATAAAAAATCGATCATTCAGTTCATTAGTCATACATCTCCGAAAAATTTAAATTTTAGTTGAGTTAGAAGCGATAGGTGTATCCTCTGTCTGGTACTGTTCGGGCAAATCTATACCTACACCCATGTATTCCTCCCGTCTTACCTACCTATCCTGATATATCCATATTTCCATTGTCACCGGTTCAAGATTGATTCCTAACCGCGAAGTCAGTACAATTTCTAATCATGTAAATTAACTAATCTGTAAAGAATCAAGGTAAATTCTACATCCGGCGAAGGACCAATGTTTCGATAGCTATTGGAAGTTGTTATTTTCTTCCACGGAGTTCGAAATCTCTACCTACCACTGTTGGAATGAAAAAGATGAAGGGGAAAAAATGGGATGTCCACCGAAAACAAGATGACCCTACCTTGCTGGTGATGTCCCGGGGTCCCACACTCATGCACTCAAGAAAACTCCACGGTTGAATCCGGGTTTCGACTATATGGCGACGAGACCAGAGTACTTGGCTGTCAGTACCGCGCGGGTGTTGAAATTGTACTGACTTCGCAGTTAGGAATCAATCTTGAACCGGTGACAATGGAAAGATGGATATATCAGGATAGGTAGGTAAGACGGGAGGAATACATGGGTGTAGGTATAGATTTGCCCGAACAGGTACAATACTTACATTACTCATAAGCAAAACCAAACCAATAATAATGCGGAAAAACTTGTGGGTAAACAAAATGTTGATATGTTCCGGGTCTTTCTTTTCAAAATGTCATACTAATTTGCTGGACATTCAGGCCTCCCGGTGTTTTAAGTATAAATAATATTTGGATTATGTTGAGCAATCGAATATTGTTTTCCTCATTATCTCAACTGGATCGTCGATATTACTTAGTATGATCTCCCTGTGAAAAATAATTTTTCTTTCGACTTTCCAACGGTTCTGACAGCGCAAAAAATGTTTAGAGCCACTGGGCCACGTCTCAGCACGATCCACTTGTAATGCATGTAACAAAACAATAAGTTAGTGCCGCCCCCGCCCGCCCACGTGACCGGCATACTAATGTACCCCACTGGGAGATGGGAGGTCACCCCAGCCGAATACAATGCAACTTGAGGGAGAGGGAGGAGGGATTGTTCTAGAGACAGGGTGACCATGAAAATATGCTAATTTCAGAATTTTATTTTGTTGTTTTAAGTTTTTATCAAGTTGCGAATCTTTATTCATTTTACACTAGCTCCACATATGCCTGTCATCTTTAGGGATGCTTTGTGGAAGATATTTTTAGGAAAGGAAGACGATGAAGTAGTGGGAAGGAAAAAGGTATGAGGATTGGCAAGGAATTTGGAGGTTAGTGTGTCCAGGAGTGATGGACATATGAATCCACCCTTCTCACTGCGGTGCAAGACGATGTTATGAGATAGACCTGCTGGAGAGGGTAAAAGATCTCCATCAACCAGTCTATCGCGACTCATCCTGCCACGCAGTTGGTGTAGCACCCACCAAAAGTAGCGAACCACTCAGGGGGACCTATGGCAGAGGTGCTTCGGAGGATTTTCCCTGGAATTTTTGGAAATGGACACAGTTTTACAAGGCACTTTTTGAGGTAAAATAATTACAATGTAAGAAATATTGCTAAAAATTCCTTACAAGTAGAACGAGATACGACAAAAAATTACCAAATCAAGCTTACAGTGTCATGGTTCTGACTGTCACAAAATTTTATATCGCAGTTTTTTTCGTTAGTGAGAAGAGGTCCAAATAAAAAATAGTCCAAATAATGATAATTGAATATCTCCTTTAGATAGATATCTTTTCTAACCAATTTTCTTACAAAGGTTACAACATTTTTTTACAGTTGCATTGGAAAGTGAAAATAAAACAGAATCTCCGAGTGGATATACCTACTCTACGATAGTAGGTAAATCTCCGCCGGAGATGGCAATATGAAATTAACAGATTCACTGCCAGCCTTGGAAGGTCTTGAAAACTCCATATTATGTATCAACATTTGCAAAGCTCTAGCACCCATATTCTTCATTAAGGCGGCCAACCGTCCCGCATTCTGCGGGACCGTCCCGCATTTGCAGTTGTAGTCCCGCATTGCAATATTTACAAAAATAGTCCCGCAAATCGTCTAAAGCGTCCCGCATGTCCCGCATTTCTATATTTTTTTAAATACTGTCTATGGAAGTCAAATAAGCTTCCCCTATCTTTAGTCTATTTAAGCCATTTGGTTAAGTTCAAGATAAAATTTGTCCCTGGAAAAGGCCCCAAGATATCGATCTAGGGATTGGTTTATTTACTTAACAAGCAAGAGTCCAAGAGCGCCAGTGTAGTAGTAGTGATTGAGTTGTTTTGTTTACGAATTAGTGCACGCCGTGATACGTAATATTTATAACCCATATTTATCACTCAATTCAAATCAAATAATTTCTTGACCACGCCGACCGCGAAAAAGCGGTGTTGTAAGTTCAGTGAAGAATTGCAAAAAGAATTTCCTTTTTGGCAAAAGTGTTAACATTCTTTTCTGAATGTAGTATTAATTCGCCGCATACAGATTTAATTTAAACCAGTTTTGTGTTCAGAATGTAAAATTCTAGTTGGATTCGTCTTCTGACATATTTCGAAGGAAAATATTCTCTTATTCGAAGTGCATTAGAAGGGACTACCAGTTTCCAGTAAGGAAAATATTATCTTTTTCGAAGTGCATTTATAAAATTCTAGTTGCAGACTATGTAAGTGCCGCCAGAATCAAAGATAAACCATTTTGATGTTCTGAATGTCGTTTTAATTCGCCGCATACAGATTTAATTTAAAACACCCTTGTGTTCAGAATATAACGATACATTAAATAAAAAGTTGCAGATTTATCCTGTACCGACTGAAGCTTTACATTAAAGTTGCAAGTTCAGAATGTAAAATTTCGTCTGCTGACATATTTCGAAGAAAAATATTGTCTTATTTAAAGTGCAGTAATAAAATTCTAGGTGCAGACTATGTAGGTGCTGCCAGAATCAAAGAGAAACCATTTTCAGGTTCTTAGTGTAGTTTTATTTCGCTACATACATATTTAATGTAAACCAGTTATGTGTTCAGAATGTAAAATTGCAGTTGGATTCGTCTGCTGACATATTTCGAAGGAAATAATTATCTTATTCGAAGTACAGTTATAAAATTCTAGGTGCAGACTATGTAAGTGCTACCAGAATCAAAGAGAAGCCATTTTAATTTATTTTTTTTTTACATTGAATACCGCACAAGAATCTCAACTGCTCCCGTCTGGAGCCAGTGAGACTATGGCATCCCCAATTGGGGTATGTTGTGAGGCTGAAGGTAGTGGGGAGGGGAAGGAGGTGGGGAGGAGGAAGGTTGGGAAGTACCTGGCTATTCAGATCTGGTCACCAAACACGGCTAAAGCCATTTTCAAGCAACGTTTCAATTCTGAATGGTGGTCTTACACCAGGGCGATACTAATAGTATCTTCCGTATAATGTTCTGAGTGTAGTTTTAAGTCACCGCATACAGATTTAATTTAAACCACCTTTGTATTCAAAATGCAAAATTTCTGCTGTGGATTCATCTGCTGATGCATTTCGGAGGAAAACATTTTCTTATTCTAAGTGCATTGGAGGTTATCCACCACATACCCGCCTTAGTATAAGTAACAGATAGTTACTCCTTCAGGGCTCTCACAATGACCCGATTTTTTTTATAGAACGACTACATTTAAATGCAGGAAACTAGACTTATGGAAACTAGACTACTAGTGCAGGTATAAAATTATAGTTGAATACTATGAATGTATTGCCAGAATTAAAGAGAAACCATTTTTATGTTCTGAGTGTAGTTTTAATTCGCCGAATATAGATTTAATTTACACTAGTTTTGGGTTCAGGATATAACGACCAATTAAATTATAAGTCGCGTATTCATCCTAGTACATGGACATCATATTGGACTCGATTACCGAGATAGCAGTTATAAATTTGTGGTAGAATTCATAACAAGATCTATTTGAATACTCTGTCTCTCAATTAATCGTCATAATAAAAAATAAAAGGATTTCCACCCTCCCCCCCCCCCCCCCCCCCCCCGTTGACACCCACTGTCCCGCATTGATATTTTATAAAGTTGGCCGCCTTATTCTTCATCAACTCTGTATCAACTTTAAAACTAGATATGGTGGTCAAAAACGGCGCACGGACAACAATTTCTGATTCATTCAAGCAAAGGACCAGCATAAAAACGAGTCATCTCGACATTTGTCGAATTTTCACTGAGCATTCATAGATATTGATTCACACGCTAATTGGCGGGTGCGTAGTTTCTCGGTATATTGGAACGTCTCCAAATGGCGGAGTGAACACGTCAAATGTGCGTAGGTAGTTTACATTATGGAAGAATTGACAAACTCTGTAACTATAATTTAATCTAACTTATTGCAGTTCTATCAAAGTATCCATCGGCGACTTAGCCAAAACGTTGTATGTCCACTTTTTTTTTTAGTGAAAATAAGTTATGAACCAGACTCTTCTAAGGAGATTCTAAATTTTGTACGTGTAAAGATGTAGCATCTCTAATCCACAATATTTTAAAGAAATTTCGTGAACGCTTTTATATATACCGTGATTCTCTGTGACGGCAAAAAAGGAACAAACATGCGTTCCTTATCACTATAATGCTGCAGCTCTTTCTAACATATTAAAAAAATGGTAAGACACATAATACGTGTGATTGTTTCTTCCAAAGTACTACTTTTTTGTGACGGGAATTGCGTTTCATTTTCTTTATGAAAATGATTGTATGTTTCTTTTTTGGGGGGGGGGGGGGGGCAGACAAACGTTCACCGTTTGTTTCATTTTCAACTGTTGTCATTTAGTATATAAGAAAGAGCGACAGCATTATATGTTTAAGAACAAAAGCGAAACCATCAGCGCATTAACATTTACGTTTTTGATTTTTTGAAATTCACTCACACTTTAAGGGCCCGCAACCCGAATTTCTACCGATTTATTACATATTTCCCTTAAACATGGTTAGTTTTAAAGCTCTTAAAAAAATATATGTTATTCTTGAAGATAATATCTAGACTTTTCACGCGCCGAAACGCAAATTATATAAAATTCCCTCGATAGAAAAAAATCGCAAAGTATGCTCCAAAAATTATTATTAACACGTTTGTTTCAGTTATTTTACAAGTTATATGTATGAAACAATTCACAGTGTATCTTTAAATGCTGGTTAAGATAATGCCCGCGATTTTTGGATATTTTAAACGAGTCGTGTTTTATTTAACATTTTCGCAATTTTCGCATCGATTTTGTCGCTGTAAATGTTAGCCCTCTCCTCTAACATTCGTAATTTCGTATCTCTCCATCTTCTTCTTTTCGATCCCGGTTGCAGAGCCTTAATACATCCTTGTAACTATATTCCATACTTTCAAAATTATCGTCACGGCTAGTAGTATTGGTAGGGGTCTACGGAGACGTCACGATGTGGTGTATGAGAGAGATGCAAGAAAATGATTACTTTTTTCCTTTGAAGGGAACAGACCTACGTACATTGTGTATTATGTATCTCACTGAAAGAGCTGCAGCGATGTTGGGATAAGGAACTTATGTGTATTGCTTATAGAATAGTTTAAGGATATGCAATATTTTAGATTTTATCCATCCATATTGACAAATATAATAAAATTCACTTGCTTTGTTATGATTACAGTATATCACTTGTATGTTTATTACCCTGCAGAAACAAAAAGAACCCCCCTAACGTTTGTGCCCACTCTCCCCAGGGGGTGGAGTGCCCATCACTTATTTATAATATCGTAAAAATGAGCAGTGGGGCCCTCCCAGCCCCCCTCCCCTCCACTTATTTACTTATATGGAGGGACGCCACCGGGTGGGTACAATTATTAGTATCAGCGCACATCGTACGTCTATACGCTGTCCGTGGTATCGTTACTCTTATTGTCGTGGATGCTAGAAAGAAGGTGGATATGGTTTTACGCAAAACTCGACGAAAAAAAACTATAATTTTTTTAATTCTTAAATTTATTCAATACAAACAATATATATAGAGACGCGTTGTAGAAATCTCAGTGGCAAGCTAAAACAAGACAATTGCATTATATTCGATTTCGTAGTTTTAGTGCTCAATTGCCATGTGTCAAGTGAGGTCGTATCCTACCAATAAAAAAAACGCCGAAATGCACTCGTGATGAGAAAATTTTCACAAGTTTCCATTGTGTTGCAAACACTAGTAAAAGCCAAGGAATAACATTTTATTCGTAAATACATGCACATTATTTATTTTAAAAAAATACAATTATTTCGATTCTTTCAATTATTTGAAAGAGTGAGATAGCAAACGCAGCAACAATTAAGTATATTAAGGACAACCTAGGACAGTAGCTCTCATACAGCATTCCATATTTGTCTTAGTGTACGCGAGTAAGCAAGTAATCACACCCGTGATGTAGAATGTAGTATTCGACGTAAATAAAACGCCTCCCGGCCCTATATCTTCGTCATTCATACACACACATTCTTTTCTATCTTGTCTATTTGTATGTCTATCTTTATCATGCATGAATAACTTTTTAATGAAGAAGTTTCTGAAAACGTAAGAGTAGTCGTTCAATTTCTATATCCGCTATATCATCTTTCTCTGATTCGGAGAAAACCGCAAAAAACTGTCACATCTCTAGCGTAAACAAAAATTTGCTTTTTATTTTTTGATAAAATGAATTGGAGTAATATACATTCGAAAAGTGTTCATAATTCAATGTATATCTAGAAATATTTAAGTAATTTGGATAAATAAAATATATATAGAGGATTTTGATACTCACTTCGTGATTTGTATGGAATATAGAGGCTTTTGAAACTCAACTGATCTGAGGGGCGTGTTTCTTCACCCGCCATCTTGGCAAAATAATTACTCGTGATTGGTTAAATTCTGACATAGCGGGTTTTGATAGTGACTTCTTGAAAGATATAGCCGGTTTTGCTTCTCACTTGCAGTTTTAACATGGTTTTTGGTCGTGATAAAGAAGGTTTTGAAACTCAATTTTAGATTAGTCTTGTTCCTCGCAAAAATGTGAACAAGACGTTATGCTCAGATCATTTTGTCAAAAAATCGGATAGAGCGGGTATTGAAATTATACGACTCATTTGTAAGGTCATTGTATTTAATACAATAAATTTACATATTTATGACATTTTTTGATAATGAGGGCCTCATTTTACAATTTAGTAAAATTGAATAAATAAATAAAATTAAACAAAACATTGAAATATTTTTAAATAAACCTGTGATAAAAAAAAAATACAATAATAAAGGTGGCAATGAAAAAAATGTTATGAGTTACGTTTGGATGAAATGGTGAATCAAGGGCGTAGCTAGGATTTTGTTAAGGGGGGGCAGGCATAGACAAACCATGAATATATCTAAGGTATTAAAGTTGACTTAAGAAATTCAAAACGCTAAATAGGTTCATCCTGGGGGGAGGGGGGAGTGGCTATAGAGAATTTTGGAATATAGACTATTGCGCCTAAAGACTGACCGACATAATATTCTTACGAAAATATAAATAACAGACCGAGTTCATGTGTATGCAATACCTTGGTCGAGTGCCCCCCCCCCCCCTCGCTACTCCACTGTTGCTTATACCCTTGTTCTGCCATGTTTTATACCATAGTTCGGCTTGATTAAAATTTAGTAAATCGTTGTACAGGCAAAAGCTTTGTGCTTTTTCGTTGAAATCAATTAACGACATATTCAACATTGTACTGGGATGTAGCGACATTAATCCGAAAGCAGGCAAATTTTGGTCACCAAAACGCTGCTACAATGCAGATATTAGGAAATCTAAATAAGGAATGATAAATCGATCGCTTCCAAGCATCGCATGGAGTCTCAGCAAGGTGATTGGACCGATGTTGTTGGCGAGATACAATGCGTGGGACTTGTATATCAGTTTCAAAGGCAGCTGCAGTTCTAATTGAAATATCTAAAATATTTTGGCTCTCTATATCTACGTTGCTTCGATGATCATTTATAAAAGAAATTATACCTTTATATGACCCATACATGCGTACATATCGATAGTTTCCGATTGTAAAGCATTGGCAATAGATTCCAATATGCCTGAGTACTTGGCTATCAGTTGAACACATATAATGAAAACTGATTTAATAACAGCGCAATGTAACTGACAAGCACTTTTTCTTGATGCTTCATTAATCATGATCAACTAAAAAGGTAATAATTAAAAATTAAATTGATTCTCACAAACAATAGGCTACCGACGTAATATTACTTTACGGTTTGTGAGCATTCCTGCATATTCTAGGGGGGGGGGGGCAGCTGCCCCCCCTGCCCGTACCTCGCTACGCCCTTGTGGTGAATGCAATGTAATGGTATTGTGTACCTATTTATTTATTTTTGTTTCTTTACATGGTACCTAGGTCTTAATGTTTAGAATTCAGTTTATAACCTCACTAGATCAAGTGTGTGTTGAGGTTTGTTTTTTTCAAGTGTATTTTTTATTATATTACGTAATAATTATTTGTAATATTGCCTTTATTGTTCTTCAATGCATATTTTAATTTTTTATCTAAAATTATATTGTTTCCCTCATATATTTATTTTTTTGTTGTTTATTTTTTTTTTTTACAGTTTTTTTAGAGAAAATGTGTCCTTACTGGGGTACCCCGTTCTAAGGACACATTGTACAAGTTTTATTGTTTGAATTATAAGTAAATACCTAATCTATGTTAGAATATTGCCAAAGAAAATTATTAAGTTAGATCTAAAATAAAGTACAAAACAAGCATTATTCTTTGTTGGGTTGCAAAATTGAATCTATTTTCTTCCTTCCCATGTCCATAATCCATATTTTTATGCTTCTTTTGAAGGCGGTTATTTTTTTATGGTTTTCATTGCAAGAGGGAGTAAATTAAATAATTTTACAGAGAAGTATTCCATATTTCTTTGTCCAAAAGTCGTTTTAGTTGTAGGTTGGTAGAATGTATGTTGTAATGTAGATCTTGTGAATCGGCCCGAGTTTGTCTGTGTAAAGTTATCCTGATTTTTGAATGCTAACATTAGAATATCTTTTGTATATAATTGTTCCAGTGACAAAAAAAAACATAGTCTGTAGGGGTTCTGATGGGTACTCTAAGTATAATTTTCAGAATTGCCCTTTGTGCTATGAGGACTGGTTTTATAGTGGAATCGCATGAGCTTCCCCATCCGATAAGACCATATTGTAGTTGAGATTGGGCTAAGGCATAATAATGTTTCTTTTTGTTTTAAAAAAATAGGTTAGTTTTTTTTTAATTTGTTGCTCACATTTTCCACTTGGGAGTTCCAATTTAAGTTTTGATCAATTATTATTGCAAGATATTTTATTGTTTGTATTTCATTCAATTTTGGACAGTTGCAAGGACCCATATTGTATCCCATGCTTCGACCAAGTACACCCCGAAGATCCCATGAAAGATTGTTGAATGCTTTTATTGTCTGGTATTTGTAGTGCTTTGTCCAAAGCTTGTGTCGAATATTTGTGTCGAGTATTGTCGAAGTTTTAATGTTTTTTGTACGCTTGTCTAAAACTGGTCTATTAGTGATAGTTTATGTTTGTTGATATAATTTATTGTTTTGTTTAAAAATGTAGTTTTGTGATGTCTATCTACAAAATATGTGTACATTACACTTGATACAAAGATATGTTTTTTATTTATGTGCATTATGAAATGGCACTTACGTTTCTCTTCACGGGGGAACTGTGAGCCATGAAAGAAGTTGGGGAGAGAAGGAAAAGAGGAAGTGAAATGTTAAGAAATACCTAGTTATTAGCTATTTGGCTATAAAATAAACCTAGCCACTAAATATTTGGGTACAAGGCATAATACCCAAAAAATTAATCATTTAATACTTTTGACTGTGAAAATCTAAAATCATACCGTTTCGGACAGCATTAGTGTCCGAAATGTTGGCAAATGTGTAATGATTATATCTATATCTGCCCTGATGATGAACACTATAATGCTGTCCGAAACGTTGGCTAAAGAAGGAGATATTTATAAATATTTTTGTACTGAAGTAATCGATTAAATCTATCTGTTATTATTACAAGACGTAATACCCCAAAAATAAATCAATATAATATTTCGACCGTGAAAATCTCAAATCATATCATTGTAAAACCTCACACAAAAACATTTTTAAAAGTATGTATATTTACAAATATATTTGTTCTGATATCTAAACCATTAATTCTGTATACCTATGTTATTTGCGGTACAGAAGATGGTCTATGTATAGATTAGAGGCAGACACAGGAAATGTAAAATCACAAATAATATATATCGATTGCGCCCTTGGAAGACCTTGCCTAAAAAATACCGAATTGTCACCCATCAAATAATCATTGAAACAACCAAAATATTTAACAACACTATCAGAATTTTATAAAAAAAGGGTCGATATTTTAATAATAGAGCATTTTTTGCAATGCAGTTTGTGAAAAGGTACTATGAATAACATATGCGTTGAAATTTTAGTTGTAGAATCTATTTGTGACCTTTTTGTGTGTGGTGACGCCTGCGTGCGTATTTTGACGTAATGTATCCTGAACTAACCCATCAGAAAATGTGAAAAAAATGTAGAGTAGATTTAACACGGCTCTCTGGATTTAAATTATTTTTATCGATACCTTCATAATATAACAATTAACAATCTTAGTTAACCTCAGATTTTTTAATGAAATGCGCAGCTAAAAGGGTCGAAGTTATAGCTTGATTTGGTTATAGCTTCATTAAGTTACAGCTTAATTTAGTTTTAGCTTAATTTAACTAACTAACAAACCATCACGCCGTTTCTCGGACTTGGCACAAACTCCTTGCCTTGTTCACATTTATACATCGTCTCATACTGTATGAGTCATACATGCTCTTCTATTATTCTGACTCTTGATATGGCCCGACTCAAGTATCTGATTCACTTGGTCGTGCCTTGTCTTCTTCGGGCGCCTCCGACTTCTTCTATCATTTACATTTGCGTCATATATTCTCCTTACACTCCTTTCCTGTCTTAATTAAGTTTTAGCTCAATTTATTTTTATCTCAATTAAGTTTTAGCTTAATAATAATAATTTTAGTTAGCTTAAATAAGTTTTAGCTTAAATTAGCTTTATCTTAATTTAATTTTAGCTTAATTATTTCTCTCTTAATTAAGTTAAGTTTAATTGAATTCGTTTTGGCTTAACTTAGTTTTAATTTCATTTAATCTTAGCTTAATTCAGTTTCATCTTAATTTTTGTATCTCAATTTTCGTAATTTAGTTTATGTTTAATTTAGTTTTGGGTTCATTCAGTTTAATCTTAATTTAGTTTTAGCTTAATTTAGTTTTTGATTCATTCAGTTTTAGCTTAAACTAGTTTTAGCTTTATTTTGCTTTTGTTTCATTTAATTTTAGCTTAATTTAGTCTTTTCTTCATTCAGTCTTAGATTAATTTAGTTTTTGCTTTAATCAATTACAGATTCCAATTCTTCAGTGTCAAAAGCCAAAACAGCATGGCTCAAAGAAGATTTAAAAAGTGCCTACAAAGAACGTAATAACATTAAATTAAAATTACATGTTTTACACACTGAGTTAGTTCACGTACTTCACCCATTGGAATGGGATGTGCTTGATGATAAAGTCAGACACTTTGCATCTTTAAAAGTTTTCAAAAAACGTGAAATTATAATTAAAAAACTAAAAAACTTGTGTCTTGCGGCCAATCTTATCAAAAGCATTCCCGATAAACCAAACTACCAGTTCTTCGATCGAGTGCAGAACCTTTCATCTACGCAATTTCTTCCAGAAGAAATGGCCCTTTTATCAAAAGGCCTAAAATACAATCTAAATTATACCAAAACCAGTATCAAAGATGCAGTTGAAAATGTTGCTGTCGACATAGAGACCGCCCTACATAGCCGCCCAAATCCCTTCTTCTATAAAAGTGTTGAATTGTTAAAAAATCTAATACCAAAATGTAAACCCTTATTTAACCCAGAAACGCGCTATATGTTAAACATCCGTAAAAAATTAGAGACTGACCAATTAATTTTAACCAAAGCCGATAAAGGCAATACTGTCATTATAATGCATAAATCTGATTATCATTCAAAAATGGATGATTTCGTTAATAATGATAATATTAAGATCTTATCACAAGACCCAACAAATAAATATCTCGATAATGTAAAAAATGCCTTAAATTCATGTAAAACCCCAATTTTTATAGATGACTCATATAATAAAGTAAAATTTTTGACAAAAAACCCTAAAATCCCCAAGTTATATGGATTCCTAAAACTCCATAAAGTTGGGACCCCCATTAGACCAGTTGTTGCATGTTGTGAGTCACCAAATTTTAAATTAGCTTCTTTTGTCACTAATGTCTTTAATAATTCAAAAGTGTTTTCCCCCAAACACACTATTAGAAACTCATTAGACCTAATCAATGAGTTGAAAGACCTGGTAATTCCGACTAACAGTAAACTAATATCATTTGATGTTATCAACTTGTTCCCGAGTATCCCAGTAAATGAAAGCAAATCTCTTATTAGTAATTTACTAAATAATTCTAAATTGCCAAAAGATTTTTCTAATGATCTTTCTCGTCTGTTTAATATCTGCTTAAACCAAAATTATTTTTAATTTAATAACACCATCTATGAACAAAATATGGGCTTGCCGATAGGGTCTCCAATGTCCCCGTTGGTAGCTGATATATTTATGGATAACCTAGAAAATAGCATTTTTTCTTGCAAATCCCCTCTACTAAAAAACTTGTTGGTATGGAAACGATATGTGGACGATGTGTTTTGCATTTGGTCCGGTACAGATCGTCAATTAAAGACCTTCCTCCAGCTTTTAAATTCTTTTCACACACAAATACAATTCAGCTTAGAAATAGGAATTAATGCTTTCTTTTAATTTTCTAGACCTTACAATCTCTTTGTTAAATAATAGACTTGCTTTCAACATATACCGCAAACCAACATACACAGACATAACCATACACAACACATCAAATCATCCGATCTTCCACAAACACTCAGCCTTTCATTCAATGATACACAGACTAGTCTCTGTGCCTCTGTCTAGCATTAATTTTTCAAAAGAATTATCTATTATTAAGCAAATAGCGACAAATAATGGCTATGACCCGGACCTAATCAATAAAATACTTAATAAGAAACAAAAACAATTAGCTACAAATAAATTTCTTTATAAAAGCACCCCGACAAACAATCAAGACATTCCAAAATATCATTGGCGTAGAATTTTATTTATAAATAATTTTTCTAATCTAAGCGTTAGGAACCTTCCTGTAGATATCAAACCGGCCTTCTATACAAACAATAACCTTGCCAAATTTTTAATTAATACTAAAGACAAAGAAGATCATTTAAGTTTCTCCGGTATTTATAAACTTAGCTGTAGTGATTGCCCTGCTTACTATATAGGAAAAACCGCACGTAATGTCAACACTAGAGTAAAAGAACATTTAAGATGTTTAAATGGAAAGGGGTTCTCTGAGCTTGCAAATCACCTAATCTCAACAGATCATACTTTTAATAAAATTTCCGGAACTCGCATATTACATAAAAATAATATAGGTATAAAACTAGACAATTTAGAAGCTTTAGAGATTAGGAAATCATTAAATACAAATATGTCAGAATTCTTACTCAATAACCAAATCAATTTATCAAATCAAAAAAATTCACCTTATAGCCCTATTTTTAACTTATTTCCAGCTATTCATCCTAACCCATGATATTATGTATGTGTTTTAGTGTTAGTCTGATGTCCTTCATTATTAATATTATCATATATCTAAATATCGTCCTTTATCTTATAATGTAAAATACATCAAAATTTGTTTAATATCTCATTTATTACCGTTAACTGTTGGTTTTTATTTGTGATTAGATCTATATTGCTGTCTCCCTCCCACTTATTGATTATTGTATTGTTGTCTCCCTCCCACTAATTGATTATCCATTTTACCTCTGTCAAATACTTTGTCTCTTTCTAATTATGTTCTTGGTCATTTTCTTTCTCCCTCTGTCACTCAACTTATATATAAGCCATAGCTCTCACTTAACATTTAGTTATTATTACTTATATCCTGAAGAAGCTTGATGTAAGCGAAACCGGTCGATATGTAATATAATAAATTCGTGGTTAAAATACAAAGTGTTTTATTTATTTTTATAATTACAGATTAATTCAGTTTTGGCTTAATTTAATTTTAGCTTAATTTTGAGAGAGAATTGATTTATTTTATTGTATATATTCTTACAATAAAGTTAACAAATTACTAATTATAAGTTACACACCTACTATTAAGGTTATTATCCTTGTGGTGCTTAACATCTATTTTGAATTTATTTTCTAATAAATAAATTGGTGAAAATAATTTTTATGATTTCCGGCAGCACATTATAGTATATTTCATTCCTTTAAATAGCAAACTATTTTGCGCATTGGCTTTGTCCTTTTTTGGTAGGCTGACTTCGTTGCACGTTCTTGTGTTATGTTTGTGAATGTCCTTGCTGTATATAATATAATTTTGTTTGATAAGTATTTCGGTAAAAGCTTGTTTATTATTACATGTATCAATATTATTGCGATCGAAATCACTCTCAATACTTTTAATGCTGCATAGAAAGAACATCACGCATAATTGGGAAACACAACATAATTCGGTTGACATTTATCATTTCTCTTCAAGATATATTCACTCCTTCGTCTCCTCCTCACAGCATCCTCAAAGACGACAAAGTGCAGTTAATTAAAAAAAAAAGATTCTTAAATCACTTCTTTAAAAAAAACTAATTTCAATTTAATGTCAACCATATTTATTCTCTGAAAAAATGATGTTAAAATCACTCATTGATAAGTTTAATTTATTCCTGTAAATGCCTTATCAAAGAGATGATTCCCAAATTATATTTTCAACAAAAAATCAGAGTGTACAATTCACACCCGGTAGAAGTGAAACCTTCAGAAAACTAAAGTAGACAAGAATGAGACTAGACTACAAAGCACGTTTTTTATCAATATGAAAAATTATTTTTAGTGATTATTAGTAGGTACCTATTTTTGTTTTCTTCTTCGGAGTCGCTAGATGTCGCTTTCTGTTGTGTTTTCTTTGCTGTTCATTTTGGAGTGGTTTGAAGATTGGATATTGATTTTACAAAAATAATTTATTTTTATGGGCTTCGACCCTTGGTCCGCTGAATGTCTGGACGCTGAGGTTCTTCAGGTGCTTTATACCACTAGACAAGGAGACTTGCATGGGAACGCGTGGGAGCGTATTATGTTAGAACCGAGTACCTACCGGTGAAATAAATAAATATTTTATTACTATCTCATTCTCTCACACGCTAAATCCTAAAGATGTATGTGTTTGTCTCTTTTTAGTGTCGCTCGCTTCCTTTTCATCGAGTTTCAAATCACAACAGTGCTAAAGAAGTGTAGACTTAAAAAAAAATCTATTTTGTCGTTAAAACAGTAATACTTTCTCCACAAAACTAAACCTAGAAATCAACCCAATTTTTTTTGAAACTATAAAAAAGTGTCGTGTGTTTCGGCGCCGCCCTAATGAATGGTCAGAAGGTAGAAATGAGATAGAACCCGGGTTGATGGAGGTGGTAGAAATAGAGTAGAAGTAGGACGCCCCAGAAGAGGAAGGGATGGTCGGATGTCGGATCGCCCACGACTCTTTCCAGCCACTTCCGCAAATTAGCGCAGCTTGTTGGTTCTGTAACTTCTTTGTCAAAATGCCGACGTTTTTTAGGTTTGTGTTTGTTTGAATACGGTTTTAAATTACGACATTGATATCTACCTTTTAAAGTGAAAATTTTAAATATTATTTTATTTGAAAACACCTTTGTGATTTTAAACCCGATGAAACGAAAAAACGACACTAAAAAGAGACAAGCGCTTACATAAATATATAGGATTTAGCCTGCGATAGTAGCCTTCGTAACCTTCCCACGTTTGTCTACTTTATTTTTCGGAAGGTTTCACTTCTACTGTACACTTGTACTTTTTTTACATAAGCTCCACAAAGAGGCCCTGCGGAATATAACTCCCCCCAGGTCCTATGTCGTCTTTGGGGATGCTGTTTGGAGGGTCTTGTTAGGGATTGGATTGAGAAGAAATTCTGGTAAGGAAAAATGTACAGCGGGTGGGCAGGAATCTGACTGTTTTTAGGCCCTGAAGAAAATAATTCCCCTCAGGGCCTAAAGGATGAAGAGGATGTTCTGAAAAGGAAAAAGCTTCGAGGGGTGGGTAAGAATCCGGGGGTCAGTGTGTCCAGGAGTGACGGACGAATGATTGCACCCCTCCCACTGCAGTGCAACGTGATTTTCCAAGAGAGCCCTGCTGGAGAAGTTAAAACATCTTTCTCAATTAATCTCTCCCAATATAGCAACGTTGTTGGGGATCATCAATAATACTACCAAAAAATGCATCCGCCGCCAAGACCCAGACAAAACTCGGTCACTACCTGCTGCTCAGTGGAGATCTTCAATTTATAACTAAACAAATACAAAATGTTTTTACTGAGATATAAAAAAATTATGTATTTTTTTTATTCACATGTAAGAGCCCCACACTGCCCCCTCTTTAATAAATAAATAAATATTGATGTAATATTTCCAATTTTTTTTTTGTTCGTATGACTGAGGTTTGAACCTCCCTTCCCAGTAATCGGAATCAACCACGCCACCAACCTCGCGAAATTGCGATTTTTTAAACCGAAATTTATTTCGTATATTGATAGAAAAATGCGTATATATCCGTGTGTTTGTACGTGATTGCAACCAAAAGTTGATACGATGCATTGTCATCGATAACAAGTCTATCTGCCGAGTTTCAGCTCGATCGGATGTCAGGAAATGGGTTAATTTCCACATCCAAGAATCCACGTATATCAAACAAAAGTGAAAAATTCAAACAGATGTATGTATTTAATAAAAATAATAGTCAAACACAAGCAATAATTGTTCTTCAATGTTTCGTTTTTATCGTCCCGTTGGCGTCATGTATCTTTTCTCGGAAGATTTTTCAATGTGGATGAGTGTTTCAGGCTGATAATTATTGCTTATAATAATTGTTTCGTTTTTAGACAGACTGAGAATCGATCCCAAGTGATGATTGCAGATTGCAGGTAGAGAAACTATGATAAGTATTTTCCCCGAATACATAAATTGCCTCACAGACGGATGTGGCCAAAAAGGTCGATAACAACTCCCTGACTAATTGGCTTGTTATGTGTCCTTTTCTTTCTGTTAAACACTTCTGTTCAGTGGATTTTTTGCTTGTTTATGAATGGGTAAATCCGTTTTTATTTTTAACAAATTTAAATGACTTTTGGAAGGTTAAACTTTCAATAAAATAACTTCTGTTAATAGTTTAATTAGGTGTGAGTTTTGTGTTTAATATTACGAAATCGTCACCTATTTGTGAAGTGCTTAACGGTAAGCAAATAACCTTTTTGACGTCTAAGTAGATACCTGTAGAAAAGTAATACGTAATAATACAGATACAGGGTGTTTGGCTACGCGGCCCATTTTATGTATACGAAACTTAAATTTTGATTTGAGATCAAAATACTCAATAAAATTGAATAATATATTTTTTTAATAAAAGAGTGTGGCAAATATCTAGTAAGTTCGAATATATCCTATTTTATTTATTTTTCCAGGTAGGATCCAATTTGGGAGGCGGGAATGGGTACCGCCGCCCCGGGAACCTTTATTGGATAACTAACACCTCTGCCATAGATCACCCCAAGTGGTTCGCTACGTTTGGTGATTTAGCAGGGGTGCCCGGGTTCATGGGGTGAGGTTTGTCTAGGTCTTGGAGGCGGATGACCAGGACACACTGAACCCCAGTTTCCTACCCACCCCTTTCCTTCCCAGAACTCTCCTCTCCTTCTTTCCTTAAAAAAAACCCTCTACAAAGCATCCCAAAGATGATATAGGCTCTGAGGGAAATTAGTGTGGAGTTCATGTAAAAAAAATAAATTATATATTTGTTCCAGATTACGACCAATCGGTGTCCTCTTTGTGCGGTGCTTCGTAGCCTATCGGCCTCTTCTTTGTACAGTGTTTCTTAGAATAAAATGTAAAATAATTTTGAAACTTGGACAGAATATTATAAAAAAATAAAGCCTACAATTATCCTACTCCTGATAGTCTGCATTGGTCTCATTCTCTCGAAGTTTAGTTTTCTAAAGGTTTCACTTCTACCGCGTGTGAAGTGCACACATGTTTTTTTATATATTTTTATGTTTTTATGTAGACTTCGTCTTTTTTCTATCTATTTGTTTCGTGTTATATATTCTTCGACTGTTTTGATGCACTTTATGTAAAATTCATTTGGGCGTATAGTCCAGTCAATGAATGATCCAAAAGGAGGTGTAGAGTGCGTGAGCAGGGACCTAAGCGATTCCTTCAGAAACTTGTTCAGGGTGCTTAGGGTGTGAACATACTAAAAGTCCTGACGTCTAGGTGATGAGCTAGGGGGGGGGGGGGGTAGAAGGTCCCAATTTAATTAAAAGTTTGAGTTATTCAACTAATTGTTTTAGAAACTCTGAATATACATGAAATACAAGTTCCACAATCTGCTACAAACGAAAGTGGTGTGTCAGTGATAAGATAAAAACAGTTTTTACTGAAAATGATGACATTTTATTAAAAAACTTAAAATTGCTGTAAATATTTACAATTAATTTTAATTAAATTTTTACAACTTTTTTCCAGTGAATTTCTTTCTTTGATAAATATTTTAGACGATATGAAGGAATGTTTGATGAAAAATGTGAGGTAAAATGATTTTTTCGAAAATATCTACATTTGTGGAGCGTGTAACTCAAAAACGACTGGGATTTCGAAAATTACGTAAAGAATAAAAGTTGTAGATAATTTTATGAGCTTTTACTTACCTAAAAAAATTTTCCTCTGCGACGCACCGTTTTTGAGATATAAGCGGAAACCCGAAAATTGGGACCTTCTCCCCCTCCCCCTAGCTCACCACCCAGATGTCAGGACCTTTAGTATGTTCACACCCTAAGCACCTTAAACAAGTTTCTGAAGGAATCGCTTAGGTTCCTGCTCAGCACTCTATACCTCCTTCCTTGACTGGACTAGTAATATAATAATGGTTACATTACGCACATCTATCATCGACAAATCCTTTCGGAAGTTGATTAGGTATCTTTAGATCATCCAGGATAATGCTATAAATGAAATGAATCGTTTTCAAGTTGGGATACTATAATAATTGGCACAATGTGATGAGCATATGAGCACAGAATATGAGAATGTGAGCACAGTATGTGTGGAATTGAGCGAATGAACGAAGAAATTAGTGTAAGAAGAATATTATAAAATTATGACGTCGGTGTGAAGTCGGGGACGACTGAGGAAGACATAGCACGATCAAGTGAATCAGATACTTGAACAATGTCAAGAGTCAGAATAATTGAAGAGTATATATTTGAAGATGTATAAATGTGAATAAGATAAAGAGTTTGTGTCAAGACCGAGTTGTTTAGCGGTCCGTCATCTCTGCCTACAATGAACGTAGGACGTGGTGTTTAGTTAATTAGGGTGACCGGACAACTCGGAATGAAACCAACTCAGAGGCACCTCAGAAAAGTCATTTAAACTGATGATAAAAAAATGGTTAAATAGGTTAAGTTAGGTTAGGTTACCGGCTATTTTAACATTATTTTTTCAGAGCTTTTAATGACCTTTATGAGATATGAGGAATGTGACCAAGTTATAATTATTTCAATCAAACAAATATTGCTGCAGTCCATAATGTGGACTGATGAAAAATTATCTAACAATTCCGACGCTTCAATAAGAACGCTCTGTAGTTTTATTGATAACTTTGAATACATGTTGACGAGTCTTTTGGCACATTGATATTATGTCCATTAACGACGTTGCTAAATCTTTATCAAAGTTCGAAGGCTCTCCCACCTACATTCAATACCCAAATTCAGAATCAGAATCCAGAACCAGATTTTAAAAATATGTACGTCTATATATTATTTGTACGACAGAATAATCATCCATTTATGGAGTTGCTATATTTAATTTCGTTCCATGTTGCTGGTAAGACAGTTACAAGACAGTACCTACCTACAATATTATTGATTCCTCAACAAAATTAATCACCAAAAACAAGTCACTGCCAATTACATATGGAGTTCCACAAGGAAGCATTCCAGGGCCCGTTCTATTAATAATAGGAGTAATAAGATAAATTAATAAAACTATTACACTCTAGTTGAACTAATTAAATTATTTATGCAAATTTCTACGACAATATAACTACAAAGTAACATGAAAAGTATTTATAGTATCTACTGATGTTTATCGATCACGGAAATTCGAAATGCGGTAAAGGACAATAAATCCAAAAATTAGTTAAACATTAGCGTGTGTCAATTATTTCAACTTTTGAATTCAGAAACGCCCGGGGTTTCAAAAGTTGCGTCTTGCAAAGAAAATGAGAACTGCATTTAAATTTATTTTTTAAAAATTGGTTATTAGCCCGCTAAAATGCATTGAAAATCAGAAAAAAAACCTAAAACCACTTTTTTTTAAAATTTTTAATAATTTTTTTTTTCAGTAATCTAATTTTTTAACGTTTGTTTATTATTAAAAAATGCGTATAACTGACAAAAATGAAAACTAAGTTCAACTCATAGACATCCAAATGGATAGACAAGCAGTTACAGATGAGGGGTAAAACCAAACTACGGAGAGCAAGAGGGGAAAGATGACTGTCATTCGTTGAACAATCAATCTGATAGTATATAGGCATCTCGCATTACAATATCACCATTTAGTTCTTAAAAGCAAAATCTGCTTTGAATGAATAGACCTTTTTACATGGGAGCGCGAATTGCTTGCCACGTTCAAAACTTATTTGCTAAGGCCAAATGCTCGCTCCAAAAAGACTCGCGCCAATACACATATCAATATTTTCTTGCCGTGTTTAGTTAAAACACTTTTACAAATGTTTCATAATTTACTTACCCCTGTAACCAGCGACGAGCACATTGGAGTACCGCCCACATTTGCTATGTGCATATTGATACGTAGATATATTGTATAGCACAAGCTGCCGTTATTTCGTTAAATGTATGGATGTCAGCTTCTCGCTGTTCACGGCAAGAATGATGACGTCACACATTTTAGATTCAAGCGAGGCTATATCCCCTCCCCATGGAGCGAGCCGGTTCCAAGGAGGAGCTACAGCCGGCGCCATGTGGAGGGGGAAATAATACGTTTTTATCACTTAGGGCAGGTCCAGATATATTCATATGTCCGTGGTTCAACTTTAAGAATACAAGTAAGTCAACAAGAATTCTTATTTTATCCAGAAAAAGGGTTATTTTCCCCTTTTATTTTTTTAACCAACACATCACATTATGTTAAAAAAAATATTTTTTTTGGTTCTTTGTACTGCAGTTATGTAATGAAAAATAAGTTTGGTATAAAATATAAAATATGAACCCTTTGATTTATTTTTTTTTACAAATCACGAAATCTAATTTTTTCGAAACTTCCGGCCATTTTAGCGGGCTAATAGTGAACAATAATTTCATTTTTTTTTACGTTTTCGAATAGCTACAGATCATACGAAACTTTTGAGACCCCGGGCGTTTAAATATAAGGCCATTTGTTTTCTCTCTATGGAGAGCGACACACGCTATTAAACATGTCATTTCTCTCCGTTTTTTTCTAATATTTTCAAATTCGTTGAACGCCGCCCATTTTGATTCATATTTTGTGAAATTCAGGCACAAATATTAAAATGTTTTTCGATTATTTTCTAAAGAACTTAATTTGCCACATCATATAATAAAACTTTATCCTAAAATAGATTTATTGGTAACTCGAAAATATTTTTTATAGGCCTGATACTTTATTTTTTCTAGTTTTACAAAAAGACTTAATAAAAAATTACTAGAATTTTTCCAAGGCCAAGATATGCTCTACTCGCAGTATTTAATTGAAGTTTCTATAATATTTCTAAGCGACAACATTTTCATGATTTTGTATGATTTTGCATTAATTCGCATGGCTTCATTTACTTAAATGAAATTTTTGAAAATGTTAAGTAAATACATAAAAGACGTGGTTTATAATTAAGTAGGTAGATATTTAAGTACCTACTTACAAATCTTATGATTTCAAATTCTGTACCCGAGAAGCATAAGGATGTAAGTCTAAAAATGTTCAGGTGAGCCAAAAAAAATATTTTTTCTATAACTATGGTCTCATAATTTCTTCGGATATCCATGCTGATTAATTAAAAAAAATATTATTAAACAAATTAGTTTTGTTTTAAAAACGAACAAATAAAACGAAATATTTGGTTTGCAAAGCCCAAAGCCTTTAAAAATATTCTTTAAACAAACGCTGACTTGAGTCAAACAAATACCCGGACTTGAGTCCTTCTGCTTTTAAGTGAAGTGGAATATTTTGTTATGATTTGTGGTGTATTATGAAGGATCAATGTTTAAGAATTGTTTACTTCCATAGAAAGCGTAGTAATGTATAATTTGAGTCATAATACTACATACTACGTAGGATTTGAGTCATAATACTCAAAATGCAACTAAATCATAAAGATGCAAGTCCATGTACATCCTTCTGCTTCTAAGATAGTTGTTGCATCAATGGTAGTTGCATCCGTATACATTTTTGAAAATCCTATATTTTCTTCATGATAGGACCTGTATCTTTCTGCCACTGATAAACATGATTATTTACTTCAAGTTTACATCAAAAACTCATTTCTTCAAATTTTGGACTTGCATCCGTATGCTTCTCGGGTGCAGAATTAAATTTTAGTTTTGATTTATTAAATAAGAAAAAATTAGAAATATTTCACAGAACAACTAGTATACAGGTAGGTATATAGAATGTTTGATGATTTCGAAGTGAGTACTGTGAATGTACGTTTTTTAAAAGTTACTTTCTAAAAGTTGTTGTTTAACTTGTTGTAACAATTTGGGAGGCGGGAATGGGTACCGCCGCCCCGGGAACCTTAATTGGATAACCAACACCTCTGCCACAGGTCACCCCAAGTGGTTCGCTACGTTTGGTGATTTAGCAGGGGTGCCCGGGTTCATGGGGTGAGGTTTGTCTAGGTCTTGGAGGCGGATGACTAGGACACACTGAACCCCAGATTCCTACCCACCCCTTAAACCCTTTTCCTTCCCAGAACTCTCCCCTCCTCCCTTTCCTTAAAAAACCCTCCACACAGCATTCCCAAAGATGACATAGGCCCTGAGGGAAATTATTTTCCTCAGGGCCTCCTGTGTGGAGCTCATGTAAAAAAAAAATTATGTTGACATTTTCGTTTTCCAGTCCGACTTGCGAAAAAAAACAATCGAATGTCATTAATAGGGTAACAACGTATGTATGGTTGAAATTTAAGAACCCGGCTTCGAGTGCATCGCTGACGCCATATAAACATTTACAATTTGGGAGGCGGGAATGGGTACCGCCGCCCCGGGAACCTTTATTGGATAACCAACACCTCTGCCATAGGTCACCCCAAGTGGTTCGCTACGTTTGGTGATTTAGCAGGGGTGCCCGGGTTCATGGGGTGAGGTTTGTGTAGGTCTTGGAGGCGGATGACCAAGACACACTGAACCCCAGATTCCTACCAACCCCTTAAACCCTTTTCCTTCCCAGAACTCTCCTCTCCTTCTTTTCCTTAAAAAAAACCCTCCACACAGCATCCCCAAAGATGACACAGGCCCTGAGGGAAATTGTTTTCCTCAGGGCCTCCTGTGTGGAGCTCATGTAAAAAAAAAAAAAACATCTGCGTACGTGAAGTTTCAAACAAAGCTACTGTTGAAATTCGGTTTCAATTGATTGCGCCATTTACGTTAGCAGATCACATGAGGACGTGTCCTTGGCAGGTAGGTATAAGTACTACGGATTTGTAAATTTGAGTATCTCTCTACTAATAAGTAATACCTACTTAGAGTTGTGAATAATAGTATCACGCAGCTATATATTACATATGACGTCATTACCTGTCGCGGTTACTTTGTCTCGGTGACTAGCTGTCACCGAATCATAGTGGATCCGAGAAACCGGCTATTTTTGGAACCAGTTCCTTTTTTTTTACGTGAATACCGCACAAGAGTTCCAACTGCTCCCGTCTGAAGCCAGTGAAAATATGGCATCCCCAATTGGGGTATGTTGTGAGGCTGAAGGTAGTGGGGAGGGGAAGGAGACAGGAAAGAGGAAGGTGGGGATTGTACCTGGCTATTCAGATCTGGTCACCAACCTCGGCTAATGCCATTTCAAGCAACGTTTCAGTTCTGAATAGTGGTCTTACACCAGGGCGATACTGAGAGTATCTTCCACTCTTCCTATCGGATTTATCAAATGGTCACCAATATTCAAACTGGGCGATGCCGAATCATCATCATCTTGTTAATTCATTATTGCACAGTATGGTGTACTTTCTGTTTTAGTAGTAATGGAGAGCGTAAAACCAGAAAGGCTAATCAAGCTACTGTACAGAGTGTCCAGTCTTCACCACTTAAAAGGCCGATGATTTATCACGTGTTATCGCATCTTATGACAGAAGGAAAGCTACCAACTACCAGCTAAATACCAATCTGCTTTTGTAAAACCTGTCCAGGGATGTCAAAATTTACACGACGCATTTTTAATACAATATTAAATTTTGATGAAATTTATTCGTTTATCTCGATAACGGAAATAAGTGTATCGAAATATTTTTTGATCTAAGTAAAGCCTTCGATACAATTGATTACACATATCTTCCAGAAAAACTCAAAAAGATTGGAAGCTCAAGTCGTGAACTGAACCGCATTAAAAGCTACATGTCAGAAAGGTCGCAGTTAATCGGGATTCAAAATGAATCAAGTCAACCAATACAAAATATCCAATGTGGAGTTCCGCAAGGCAGTGTCTTGGGCCTGGTTTTATTCCTGATGTATATAAATGATTTATGTGATCTGAACTGTCACGGCTCGGTCATTAGTTTTGTAGATGACACAACCCTTCTCTTCCATGGAAAGTCGCGGGAGACTGTATTCGAAAAATCTGAAAAAGGGATGAACCGGGTAAAACAATGGCTTGATTCAAATTCACGAACATTAAATGATACAAAAACTAAATATATTAAAATCAAAATCCACAACACACATACAGATAATCTTAATACAAAACCTAAACATAAAAATCATAAAGACTGTATAAACGTGAACCGAGAAATTCCTTAGATAGATAGGTACAATTTTGCAACCTAACAAAGATTAATTCTTGAATTGTTCTTTCTATCTCTTATATATTCATAAAAATCTCGTGTCACGGTGTTTGTGGTCGCACTCCTCCGAAACTACTCCTCCGGCTTGACCGATTTTTATGGAATTTTTTATGTAAATTTGGTAGGTGTGAGAATAGGTTAGTACATTTAGTACATAGTAGGATAGTACCTACATTTCACACCGCTAGGTGTCCCTACCCAGAAAAAATGTCTATTTTTATGACAATTTTTTTTTGCATTTTTTTTTATTTGGCACCAAAAGATACTTATAACCCCGAATTTTAACCCTCCTACCACAACCCTCCTATTTTTTAATCGCGATTTTAGTATTTTCGAATGAACAAATTTATCTTTCTTTCGTATTTCAGACAAAACGAAATTATGTATGTTGTTGAATGACAGATGGCGCTACGTCCGCCTCATCCAACTTTCATCCACACATGCGCAAGACATTCACGAGAAGTGTCGCGTTATTATGATATTTCATTCGGCATCATGTTTTCGCGTGGGCAAACCATCGAGCTTATTTGTGTTGGCTGAAGACGGACTGGCAAAAAATATTGTACGCTCAATTGCTCTTCGAAATTTATATTGATTTTCTTTATTTCATTTTCCTTCTTTAGTTGGTGTTTTTATGCTTTTATCGGCATAGATTCCATCCCCACACACTTAAAATAAATTCGTTATTTTTACACAACGTTTGTCCGGACAGGTAGTAAAACTAACTAACTAACCATCACGCCGTTTCCCCACAGGGGTAGGCAGAGAGGACGGACCGCCAAACAACTCGGTCTTGGCACACACTCTTTGCCTCACTCACATTCATACATCGTCTCATACCTACTCTTCTATTATTCTGACTTTTGATATGGCCCGTCTCAAGTATCTGATTTACTTGATCGTGCCATGTCTTCCTCGGGCGTCCCCGACTTCTTCTACCATTCACATTTGCATCATATATTCTTTTCACACTACTTTTTTCGTTCATTCGCTCTACGTGCCCAAACCATCTGAGGGTCCCTTTCTTAATTTTGCTCAATATACTTACATCAGCCTTACATTCTTTGCGGATATCCACATTTCTAACACGATCATACATGGTTTTACCACACATACGTCTCAGGGATCTCATTTCAACAGCATTCAGTTTACTTTCATCCTTCCTCTGCCAGTTCCATGCCTCACTGCCATACATCAGGGTAGGTACCAGGACTCCATTGTGGACTGCTAGCTTCGCTTTTATTGAAAGTTTTTTATTAGCTCCAACGGCATTCAGTCCTACAATAATGGAGTTACCGGCATTTACCCTCCTTTCAATATCTCTATCAGCCTTCCCATCTCTCGTAAACATACTACCCAGATAAACAAACTCATCCATCTGCTCCAAGTATTCATCATTCACTACTATATCGCACACTGTTTTCGTACTCTCTCTTTCAAACACCATGACTTTAGACTTACTTACATTCATCATTAACTCATTCTTCATACATACTTCGTTCATCCTAGATACTTGAGACTGAAGATCTTCCGTAGTGTTACAAATCAGCACCGCGTCATCAGCAAACAACAGGCAACATACTTTCAGACTATTCAATTTCGCGCCCAATCCCACATCGTTCAATTCTTGCATACAATTATCCATGTATAGATTGAATAACCATGGTGACATTACGCAGCCTTGCTTAACACCTTTTGTGATGTCAAACCACCCCGTAAAATCACCGTTCACCCTAACACATGCAACGCTTCCCTCGTACAGAGACGCAATTGCCTGTATGAGATTTGTATCCACTCCATTCTTGGACAACACCTTCCATAGCTTTTTCCTGTCGACTCGGTCGTACGCTTTTTGAAGATCTACAAAGGCGCAGAAAAGTTTCTGGTTTTTCGCCAGAAACTTCTCAGTGAGCATACGCATGGAGAAAATCTGGTCCATGCATCCCCTTCCACTCATAAAGGCACCTTGCACATGCACATCCCATATTTTATCCTTTGTTTCCGTTCTTACCCTTTCAATCAATATTCTTCCATACAGCTTGCCGACAGAACTTAGCAGGCTAATAGCCCTATGATTCCCACATTCCATGCGTGACCCTTTACCTTTGTACAACGGCATGATTACAGCCCTTCTCCAATCTAATGGCGTGTAACCCTCCTCTAAACATTGGTTAAAAAGTTTGCACAACCATGTGAGAATAATATGGTTATCTCCTTTAAAGTATTCGGCAGCAATATTGTCGAAACCAACAGCCTTACCATTCTTCATGCATTTAATCGATTTTTTTTATTTCATCCATACTGATTTTGATAACATTCACAGGTAGTAACTTTACAATTTTCCTCTTGTAATATTTTAACATAGGTATTTACTTATATTAATACTCATTTAACTCAAATTATTACCACATTGACATTTTTAACTCAACTTTACGTGACATAAAACGAAAACTCACCAAGCACCATGACTTAAACTAGAAAGTTCAATCCCTATATATATTCCCGTCCTTTGCCTCTTAATCCTATTCCTATGTTCCTCCTCCCCCCTCCCCCCCTTTTTTATATTTTGTAACTAAAAAATATAACTTACATATCACACTTTATTATTATAAGTATCATCAGTGGAAAGTTCATAATTGGCATCCTATTATTTTATTATTTTGTAATCTCTGATTTGCTGTTAACTTTCTCTAAAATAAATAAAATAAAATATTTCAAACACGAAAACTTGTACAATGTGACCTTAGAACGGGGTACCCCAGTAAGGACACATTTTTCTCTAAAAAATTGTAAAACAAAAAATAAATTTTAAAATGACTCCTTACCGATAAATATAGTACAGTTCTTTATTCATACTTTGGTATTATTCAATATATTCCACATATTATTTTGTTTGACAACCCTGCACCACAAATCCACACTTCCCAGAAAAATCTCATCTCAATATAACTGATTAATTAATATATTGCTGGACCCCATTAAACTGTTTCTGTCTCAATTCACAACCACTTCCACACTCCTCGGCCTCCTTCAGCGGAGAGCTGAGGACAGAGGATACTTTATTATAAACAGGCCATTAACGGGAGCTCTTTCAGAGATTACAACTTCATTAACACTCGTGACAGGTAAATTAAGCTGTAATCAATTGCAATGACAATGCTAAGATGTTATTTTATTTATTTTATTTTTAAAACAGAAACAAACAGTACATTATATACGTTGGTGAAAAAAATTTACGATTGATAAGTACCTATATTTCATGGTGGGTACCTATTATATGTTTCATTTATTTATTATGTGTTTCATTTATGTTTTATGTGTTTATTTATTTATTATGCGTTTCATTTATTTATTATGTGTTTCATTTATTTATTATGTGTTTCATTTATTTCATTTATGTTTCATTTATTTATGACGACCTCCGTAGTCCAGCGGCTAAGACTCTTGACTCACATTCCGGAGGTCGCGGGTTCGAACCCGGCATGCGCAAATAAATTTTATTTGATTAATTTGTGTTATTTCACAATTAATTCATTTAAAATAATATATAGTATATTTTGCGGCATGTTCCAGAGTGGAAGATACTATTAGTATCGCCCTGGTGTAAGACCACCATTCAGAATTGAAACGTTGCTTGAAAATGGCTTTAGCCGTGTTTAGTGACCAGATCTGAATAGCCAGGTACTTCCCAGCCTTCCTCTTCCCCACCTCCTTCCCCTCCCCACTACCTTCAGCCTCACAACATACCCCAATTGGGGATGCCATAGTCTCACTGGCTCCAGACGGGAGCAGTTGAGATTCTTGTGCGGTATTCACTGTAAAAAAAAAAAAAAATTATGTGTTTCGTTTATGTTTTATGTGTGCATTTATTTATTATGTGTTTCATTTATTTATTATGTGTTTCATTTATTTATTATGTGTTTCATTTATGTTTTATGTGTGCATTTATTTATTATGTGTTTCATTTTTTTATTATGTGTTTCATTTATTTATTATGTGTTTCATTTACAGTGTCTTATTTATGGTATGCGTATTAAGTAATTACCGGGTGATGTATTATTTGTTTTTCAGGTTGTCCATAAAACAGTTATACACCAAATTATTACGGAGAAGATTACAAAATTTAAGAGAAAAAAAAGTCCAAGGGGGCAGTTTCACCATGTTGAGACGTATGTCAAATGATAGTTACTAAACTCTCTATAGCAAAATATGTAGTGGGAAGGTGTGTGTGTGTATGTGAGAGAGAGAGAGTATGTGTGTGTGTATGCGCATTGAACATTTCATATTATTGACATGACACTCTTTTTAAATTTGGGCAGTGAATCTGCTAACCATTCATCCGATTGGGATGAAACTTTGGTGACTTGTTGTGAGCACGCCCGCGAAGGTTCTATATATACTGGTGAGCTCTGGAATTATAAAATTTATATTAAAAAATTCAATTGCGATGAAACTTTGGGGATTTGATGTGCGCATGCCCGCGATGATTTCTATATACAAAAGTGAGTTCTAGCATCATGAAATTATGAGTTGCTAACCGTTCATCCGATTGCGATGAATCTTTAACGATCTGATGTGCGCTTGCTCGCGATGGTTTCTATACACAATTATGAGCTCTGGTGTCATGAAATTATGCGTTGCTAACCATTCATCCGATTGCGATGAAACTTTGGTGAGTTATTGTGAGCACGCTCGCCTAGGTTGCTATATATGCTGGTGAGCTCTGGCATTATGAAATTTATATTAAAAATACAATAGGTTATATGTGAGCTTTTTGAAAACTGAATGTACCGGGACTGAATGTATGGATTGCCGGAGGGTGGAGGGGAACTCGGAAGGGGGTTTCGCGGGACGGGAGAAGCGGAAGAGGGGAGTGGGAGAGGAAAGGCAGGGGCAAGGTCCGGAGAGTACGGTGGATGTCTTAGACATTCCAATTGAAGATCCTCTATTTGGTAGCCGTCTGTTGTGCGGTGTGTGGTCTAGCGTTCTAACACGCGTTTGTTGATTTGCTTCACTCAATTCGTGAGGTACCCACCTTTCAAGCTTTTTCACCTTCCCATTTGCTTCAAGTGGATTAAAACAGTTTTATCACTAACACCGCAGCCTGCAGCTAACTCGGACGTGGTTTGCGATGAATCCGCTTCCACAATAGCTTTCAATTCTTCGTTATCAACTTTGGTCTCCGGCCGTCCAAGGGGCTTGTTCTGCAGGTCGAAATTTCCAGAACGAAAACGTTGGAACCAAAAACGCACTGTGTTTTCTTTTGCGGCACCGTCGCCATACACATAATTAATCATTCGAGCCGTTTCTGCAGCACTGGTGCCACGGTGGAACTCGTACTCGTAAATAACGCGATATTTCAAGTTTTCCATTTTGTAAACTAAGTGACGCAAAGAAAAAAAACAATTAAGGAAAAAACAAATGAATTATAATTTTCGAAACACAAATACATGAGTAAATAGCTGTATAAATTTGAATTTGGAATTCCTAACCAAAGAGAAGATATTTGAGATCAAAGTTGCCAGTACGGCAAAACGCCAATTTCATATATAAGGACCTAATATTTAAGTAAATAAAATATTATTTTGGAAGGTGCCAACCAAACGGGAATAAAGTTTTGATTGTATAAGTGAGCGTCCACAATAATATTATTGTACGAAAATCACACCAAATCCTCTCTCCAATTTCCAACCCCATAAGCATTTACATCCCTTCCCAGGGGGTGAATTATTGATGTCCTGTAATAGAATACTCGTGTCCTCCGACTACCCCATCAATCCTATGCATAACCACTCTAGGAGGGCTCTGCTCTGTGGAACACGCCACAGAAATAATCTAGGAGAGACTGCCAACTATCAGCTACACACGAACAATAATAACTCTGCTGACAAAAGAAGAGAAGATAAAATCAAAAATAGAGTGATGGGACACAACGCTTTGAATTATAATTGTAATGATTAAAAAGATAGTGATCTAGTTTTATTATGTATTACCGTACGTACACGATTTTATAGATCGAAATTAAAATGCAATTCAGTTGTCGGTAATTGAATTAAACTTGACCCTTAGGCCTTGGGCATATTTTGTCAAAAGGGTCAAAATATTTCTACTTTCAATAATATTATACACATCCGTTGATCAAAATAAAAAAAAGTCTAGTCTCTTCTTGCTTTGAACTAAGAAAAATTGAAAAGATTCTATATTTGGGTACCTACCTATATATATTGACACAAATTTAAATTGACAATAACAAATTAATAATACCGTTTCTAAATTAAGATGTGTTACGTACAAATTTTACAGACTTAAGGAAGTACACAAAACTGATAAAATAAAAATTATTTATTTTTCTCTGATGCAATCTTCAATCATATACGGTATAATAGGATGGGGTAGGGCGCTTGTTTTTTTAACAAAGTTTTACATAACTTTGATAATTTAAATTATAAAAATTATTAAAGTTACGTATAATTGAAATATGTAGAACATTTTCGACAGATGCATTAAACAAAGAATCTAAACTATTTAGTCTCCGTAAACTATTTATACTGCAAACTATGAAACATATCCTTAAAAACATTAAAAAAATCAAAAAAAATTAAAACTACATTAAAAAAAATAATGTATTTTACATCCACTAAACGAATACCAAATAAATGCAAACACAAAGCAGTTTTAGTGGACCTCGTACTTAATCTTTTACCGAAAAAACTAAACTATGTAGGTAGTAGGTACCACCATAATTAAAGGAGTAGAATTATGATACGATTTTAGATTTTCACATCCAAAAATTATTTTGTTATTATTTTTTGGGGTATTATGCCGTGTTGCGCTACCTCCTTCTTTAGCCAACGTTTCGGACAGCGTTGCAGTGGTGTCCATCATCAGGGCAGATTTGTAATAGTTAGGGGTGATGTTAGTACTTATCTACTTAGGAGCGATACCGTGTCGCCAGCTCCACTCCTCTACGAGCTGGCGCTACAATATACTTCAACATATTTTTTTTGCGTTTAGCCTTGATGTAACCGTCAATTACCGATTACCGGATACCAAGAACTATTGAGTTTAGCTCCGTCGTCTCTATTAATATTTATAGGATTTTTGTGAATTTGAGATGAACAGATATGGAAGTGATGCGAAAAGAAGATGGTAGCCTAGGACACACAGTGTATAGGAAACCAACTCATACGAATCGGTATCTACATGCTGATTCGCATCACCACCCATCGCAAAAGAGAGGACTTATCCATACGCTGGTAACCCGAGCGACCAGAATATGTGAAGAAACAAAAATCGGAGCGGAACTTACTAAGCTCACCGATGCACTGGAGCGTAACGGTTACCCGGCAAGGCAGACAAGGCAAATAATAAGAGCCAAATCTACACCAAACGAAGACAGAATTGAACAAGAGTCTAAAGGCTGTGCTTTCCTACCTTATGTTCATAATGTGACAGACAGAATTGCCAGACTGTTGAGGAAAGAAAGCATCAAGACTGTCTTGATTTGTTCCTGAAGTCCTGGGAAGACCCAAAACCTATAGAGCACGCTTAATTACAGAGGCAATTGAAATTCATAAAAATCCTATTAACATTAATAGAGACGACGGAGCTAAGCTCAATAGTTCTTGTTATCCGGTAATTGACGGCTACACCACAGCTAGCAAAACCATCTTGAAGTATACTGTAATGCCAGCCCGCAGTGGATTGGTGCTGGCGACACGGTATTGCTTCGAAGTACTTAAGTACACATTTCATCTCTAACATTTACACATCTGCCCTGATGATGGACACTGTAACGCTGTCCGAAACGTTGGCTAAAGGAGGAGGTAGCGCAACACGGCATAATACCCCAAAAACAAATAACGAAATAACCATGTTGAAATATTATTTATTTAATTTATATTACTGTATGTTTCTCACAAACTATACACTTATTATTACATGACACACTATTGTCCTCACTTTTTGTACAAACTGTCTAGAGAAAATTTCAATTATGTTTTTGGTTTAGCATTAAGTAGCATTTCCCACTGTTTGTTTCTTTCTGGGTGCAATAATAAAATGTATATAATTATATTACCCACGCACAATCTGCGCCTAAGCGATTTTCATAATATTGTATATAAAATGAAAAAAAATGAATAAATAAAGAGAAAAAAAATCAGAATGTGCATTTCATACGCGGTAGAAGTGAAACTAGAAAGTCACTAGATGTCGCTTTCCTTTCTTTTGCCTGTTTATTTTAAAGTGGTTTGAAGATTGGATATTAATTTTAAAAAATTATTTATTTAATTTTTTTTGGATTTCGTAGGATTCGAACCCCCGTTCGCTGGATGTCTCTGGCCGCTGAGATTTGTCACTCGGTTTACGCCGCTACGCTATCGGAGACTCGCGCGGAGCCATGAATTTACCGCATTATATTAGAACCGAGGACCCGTCAAATAATCCATTTTAGTGACGCACTTCTGTTTCATCCGAATTTCAAATCACAACGGGGCTGAAGAAATTTTATTTAAAAAGCTCTCGGATTATAAACTCTGCACACATACGAATGGTTGGTGTTTATTCTTGTAATTTCTTTGTATTTTGTTATGTTTACCCTCTGTCTGTTGCGGACATTATAAATAAAATAAATAATCTACTGGTTTTCCACGTGCCGTGCAGTTGCGCAAGCTCTAATTCCGAAGCGGGCGTTAAACCTTAAAGCGTCGTTAAACCATATCGACCATAACGCACTCCCGATAATGGAGCTGCGATATCGGAATATTAAATTGGCCAACGGATAGCAGATAGCTGTTAACTCGATTACCGCGCAATATGTGCGGATAATAAATTAGAAATGGGGGCAGGAAAATTGCATTTTTATTGGCGATCGCGCCCCGCGTTACGCCACTGTTGCCGGAGGGGGGTTCAACATGTAAGAATGCCTAACAATATCACTCTGAATTGAATTAATATAGCTGTTGCAACATGTGGTCCAAATAAAAATATTTTTTTCCTAAAGGCCGATGTCATCTTTGGGGATGCTGTGTGGGTGGTTTTTTAAATGAAAGGGAGGAGAAGAAGTTCTGGGAAGGATAAGGTACGAGGGGTGGGTATGCATCTGGCGTTCATTATGTCCAGGAGTGACGGACTACGGTGCAAGGCGAGGTTCCAAAATAGTTCCACTTGAGAGGTCACACGCCTGCCTGCCACGCAGTTGTTGGGCAGACACATCCGCTGACGAACCTGACCCCATGAACCCGGATACCCCTGCTAAGTTACCAAACGTAGCGAACCACTTGGGGCGACCTAGGGCAGAGGTGTTGGTTATCCAATAAAAGTTTCCCGGGGCGGCGGTACCCATACCCGCCACCCAATTTGTAAATGTTTTTTAAACTTGTTTTTTAAATTCACAACTCCCATACCATAACTATAACCCACATGTCTAAGCAATATCTGATCTGACGTCATGACATTTATTATATTTTTAATACATTTTTCAACATACGACAACAATGTCAGTCACAACTGTCTGGAGCCAGTGAGCCATACATCCACAATAAAGGTATATTATTGTGGCGACACATCATTATTATCATCGCCATCAAAAGAACATACGAGAAACATCTCCTAATATTCGCGCCCATCGGCAAACCTACTTGCCTAGGTACCTTCGTACCTATACTGGCCGCGATGTACTTTCTCGCCTCCCGTGCCAGTCCGACGATAATAATATTGCCCCGCCTAGAAAGGTCTCGAGACAGCACCGTACAATATCTGTACGGCGCCGAATATTCTCGTCAACTGCCGAAGTGGCTCGTATTACCTACCGCGAGGTAGTTACTAAAGAAATAAGAGGCATACCAGAAATCAAAGGAGAAAATCTGCAAGACGTTTTATTCAATATCTGCAAAACAACAAAGTCCTCCACCAATACAAACGACATTGATGACATTCATCGCGCAGCAAAAAAAAGCAACAATAGTCGCCCGAGAGAAATCATTGTTAAATTCAAAACAAACATAGCAAGAGAACACCTGCTAACAGACGTAAAAACTTTCAACAAAAATAAACAGAATCTAGAAGACAAATTGAACACCTCGAACATCGGTATAGCTGGATCCTGCTCGCCGATCTTCATTTCAGAACAACTGACATTTCGTGGTAAACAACTGTGGTTCAAGACACGAACAGCGGCGAAGGAGAAACAATATCGCTTTGCTTGGATTAAGCGGGGGCAGATTTATCTTCGCAAAAACGTGGGAACTAATGCCATTCTTATCTCCGACGAAAGCAAATTGGCTGCAATTTGATAAATTTGATTTAATGGCTCTTCTTTCGAGGTATGTCTTGACCCGTGCAATTATGTCTCGCTTTTGTATTTGTAAAATCTACTATCTTTCTGGAATTCATTTGATATCACGCAGTTCCTGCTACCTTATTATCATTATTATTATTATTGTTTTTGCTTTTTACTTTCTTTTTCATAGTACTACATCTAATTTCATTATTTTCACTATATTATTATATGTTACTCATATTTGTATCATTTACTACCTTTTTGGAATTCATTTGTTATCACGCAGTTCCTGCTACCTTTTTGTTTATGCTTCTTTCTATCTCTTTCATAGTTCTACATCTAACTACATTATTTATACTATATTATTTTTGCTAAGCACATTTACCATTGTAACAACATTTGAAATCGCATGTAATCACATATTACTCAGGAACCAACTTATATGCAACACACAACCAACATATACTTATGATTCAATTGCATTGTGATACCGGAAATGATTCCGGAATAGATCTGAACATGAATGTCATAGATGATCTGGACAATCTAAATAACTATAAATGGTGCGATTACAGCGTTAAAATTATACACCAAAATATAAGAAGCATTTCTAATATAGACGATTTTTTAATTTTTCTGGATCAATTCAATAACCAATTCGATGTTATAATTTTATCGGAATGTTGGCTTAATAAAGATTACACATCAAAAATTATTCATAATTACACTGAACACCACACAAACATATATCTCAATAAGTCTAGCGGGATCGTTGTCTACATCAGAGACGGACTTCAATCTCAAGTTGATGAAATATTCTTATCACAAGCCAACTGCCTGAAAATTGTATTGAATAATAACTTATGCATTTTTGCAATCTACAGATCACCTTCTTTTCAAAATATTGACACTTTTCTGAGTTCACTCCAATCAATTATCAACAGCTCAAAAAAAATAGAACGACAAATAATTATAGGTGACCTCAACATCAATACGATTACCGAATACCACCGCCAATCCAACGATTACCTATGCCTGCTAACTGAAAATGGGTTCATTCAGACAATTAACAGCCCTACTCGTGAGCAAGGCATGAGTAAATCTTGTCTGGACCACATCAACGTCAAAAAAATTAACCATGTGACTCATTTGTCATTCACTCTACAATCTCAGATCACTATACAACAGCACTTTGCCTTAAAAACAAACCTCTTAATCCTGTTAAAATTAAACATGTTGCAAGCTTAAACTACAATGACTTAATTGAGGACCTGAGCTCAGAAAACTGGCAAAATGTTCTAGACCAAACTGATGCTGACTTATCAATGAATGAATTTATTACTAAATTACATTCATATATATCTAAACACACAAGCAATAAACTTATACCACATAAGCAAATAAAACTTACGCCATGGATCACCCCTGGCCTTATCAAATCGATTAACATTAGGAACCAACTTCATGAAAAGGCGAATAGGTGCCCTGAAAATATTATAGTTCAAGCTCATTACAAGAAGTATAGGAACTTTTGCAAAAAATTAATAAAATCGGCAAAAGAAAATTATTATAAAAAAATAATTTATGAAAATGACTGTACTCCAAAACGTTTATGGGAAGCATTTCGCAATATAACTAAAACAAAAATAAATAAATCTTCCGATATTAAATCATTGAACATCAATAACGTGAACACCTCAGACCCAAAAATCATTGCGAATTTCGCCAATAATTATTTCACGTCAGTGGGAGTCACACTTGCGAAAAAAATTCTCGACAATCTTAATACAACAGAATCCGATCTCGCTAAGTTAACAATCTCTAATTTCGGTCATAAATTAGACAATATCCAAACAACTGCAAACGAAGTCATGAAAATAATTGACGAACTCAAGTCATCGAATGCCTGTGGTCCTGATAACGTCTCATCAATTCTGCTAAAACGTACTAAATCCTTCATAGCAACTCCAATCGCGTATATTTCCAATCTAAGCTTTAATTCAGGAAAATTTCCAAATCATTTAAAACACTCTATCGTTATACTGCTACACAAAAATGGAGATAAATCGCAGATACACAATTACCGGCCAATTTCTTTGCTCAATTCTGTTTCGAAAATTATTGAGAAAATTGTGAAGAATCGTCTCAGTCATTACCTTGAAAAAAATAATATCCTTTCCAATAGACAGTACGGCTTCAGACCAGGATTGAGCACCGAAAATGCCATCACAAACCTGACGAAAATCATCTCCAACAATATAGATAGAGGAAGAAAATGCATTGCGCTCTTCTTGGATCTAGCCAAAGCGTTTGACACTATCTCACACAAAATTCTCGTGATAAAACTACAGCGCATCGGCATTCAGGGTCAGCTACTTAAGTGGTTAGTTAGTTATTTAGAAAATAGGAGCCAAAGAGTGAATATTAATAATACTCTGAGCGATCCAGCTGATATTAACTTTGGTATACCTCAAGGAAGCACTCTAGGTCCACTTTTATTCAATATCTATATAAATGAATTATGTAACAGTTCATTTGCAGATCACATTATCACCTTTGCCGATGACACAGTATTATTATTTGAAGGCAAAAACTGGAATGAAGTTCATAAAAATTCAGAAATAGGTATTAACAAGGTAAAAGAATGGCTAGACAATAATCTTCTCACTCTCAACACTGACAAAACTAAATTCATCCGTTTCAGTGCAACTCAAGCGGGACAACCAAGAGAAACTCAAAGAATTATTATACACCATTGCAATGACCTAAACACTTGCAATTGCAATACCTTAGAATTTGTAGACAGCATAAAATATCTAGGAATTATCGTAGACAAGAATCTGAGATGGAATGAACATATCGTCTCAATTTCCACAAAGATCAGAAAACTCACGCATCTTTTCATGGCTATTAGAAATATTCTTTGCGTAAAGGATATGAAACTAATGTACTACGCCATGTGCAACTCATTACTTGAATATGCATCCTTAGGATGGGGAGGATGTACCAAATCAATACTGGACCCCTTAGCCAAAGCACAAAAATCACTACTAAGGGTCATCCTTAAAAAAAAATTCAGATACCCCAGTAATGATTTATTCAAAGAGATAGGAGTTTTGGATGTGAGACAACTTTTCATAAGAAAAGTTATTTTATACACACAAAAATATCGTCACCTCTTCCCCTACGTAGAACATTATCACAACACCCGACACGCATGGAGGAATCCAATAGTTCCACGTACTACTAAGACATCCCTTGCTCAAAGACAACATTCTTACCTAGGTCCTAAAATGTTCAACCTTATACCCGGATCTTGGAAATTGAAAAGTGCAAGCGTCTTACGTAAATTAGTCAACGACTGGATTCTGGACTTAGGGAGAGACGAATGTGAACGTATGCTATTTAACTGATATACAAAATCACCTAACTTTCCTGATCACTAGACCAAAGCTCCCACCACACTTCATTGAGATCTGATATGGCTTCACAATATTTCGACATCCTTTTGATATTTTTATACCTGAGATTTATGGTTTTGCGCCCCTGAATACTGGTCGCTATGTCACTGTTAGTACTTCACGTAAGGCGTAACATACTTCGCTCACTAACATCAAGACTAGCTGTGTGAATCTTGGTACCTTATAGCGGTGATGATTTATAATAAATAAACAATACTTAACACAACTTGTATGACATACGAAATAATGCACCAATTTCACTACTTATACCTTTACCAAAGTAGCACTAGTCATTCATAGTTATTGTTTTCGTATTTTAGCAGAAGTAGTACAAGACATGAGCGCGGTGTATATTAGTATTGTCGTATAATATAAATGTACTGAAAACATGTTTTAAAATCAGTAAAGATATTTATGTTTGCACATAATTGTTTACTTTTTGTAGTTACAGCGCAAAAATAAATAAAAAACAACCTAATATATATATTATTACATTCATAAATTATATCTACTATTGTAAATTTTAATGTATTTCTCTTATAAGTTCACACTTTTAAACACATAACTTCATCTCTCTATATTGTGAATCTTGTTGTAATTACTCCAACTTGTTATCAGATACTTGGCTTACATTTTTTGACTTTTCAATGTTACTAACTTACCTACTTATCTCCATACACTGTAAATCTGAATATATTATATGTTATCAGGTTAATTCGGAAAATCCGAATATACTATATGCTACCAGGTTCTTTTTCTATTTTTTTTTTTGTTATGTAATGTATAATATGAACTAAACCTGTAAATTTGTCTGTCCTGGTACGGGAAACTTTCCTAGTTGGACAGGCAAAGCTTCCCAATATGTATATTGTACTTTCTTTTGTATCTATCTATAGTAAATAAATAGTAAATAAAATAAATAAAAAGTTACTCTACCGCGGCTATATAAGCAGCCGATCGCTCGCCCGCTGCAGTTCAGTCTCACACTAACAGTCGGCCAACATCTCAGCATGTAACAGATCTCCGCATAAGTGCTCCTGCATGGCATCGCTACGCATCCAGGGCAGCTTCCTCGAGGTCCACCACGACGTCTCAGCTACAAGGCCCATCGTGTCTTCAGCTCCTGAGATCAGCTACATCCCGCGACTTATAAGGTTTGACGCACCTTCAGCCAAGGGATCAGCTCACCACTTCATGGCACCCCGAAGCCTCACCGTGCTTCGCTGCCATGGAAACACGCTCCGCCTCGCCAGGACTACCTGCTGGTGGCTCAGCACACCGAGCCACACACCGTTCATCTCCGCGATTCAAAGCGTCGAGCAACGGCCTGGAAGATAGGTCATCTCCACCGCTATGGTGTCGAGCAACTCGCTGACCTTCACCACACCATCTCCACATCCGAACGCCTGCAGCATCATCTACGGCACCCTGCATTACATCTTGTTACCGACCACCGACCATCTGCTACGTAGCCCAATAAACGACTGACTCACCACTTCGACATGACGCCTTTCATTTCTGTCTCCCGCTCCCTCATTATAATGCTAAAGATAGTGGTGAAGGTAGGGGTACAAGGATGAGAAATGTGTACCTGCCAATTCAGATCTGATCACCAAACCCTGCTCAAGCAATTTAAAGCGCTTCGAAACTCAGAGGTCGTCTTTCGTCTGGGCAATACTGAGAGCAATCTTTCACTCTGGAACGCGCCGTAAATCTTTTATATAGAAATCTCGTGTCACGGTGTTTGCGGTCGCCCTCCTCTGAAACGGCTTGACCGATTTTTATGATTTTTTTTATGTATATTTGGTAAGTAAGAATAGGTTTTAAAGTATATTTCATTTCGCAAGATGTCCCTATCCAGAAAAAAAATCTGTTTTTTGACAATTTTTTTTTGTATTTTTTTTTTGATTTGGCATCAAAAAATACCTATAACGGTAGATTTTAATTCTTCCACCTCCACCCTCCTATTTTTTTATCGCGATTTTAGTATTTTTGTAAGAACAAATTTTACCGTCTTTTGTATTTCAAACAGAACGAAATTATTTATGTTGTTGAATGAAAGATGGCGCTACATCCGCCTTATCGAACTTTCATCCACACATGCGCAAGACATTCACGAGAAGCGTCACGTCATTTTGATATTTCATTCGGCATCATGTTCTAGCGTGGGCAAACCATCGAGCTTATTTGTGTTGGCTAAAGACGGACTGACAAAAAATATCGTATACTCAATTGCTCTTCGAAATTCATATCGATTTTATTTATCTACATCATCACAAATATAAAATATTTTTACCGGGGCAGGTCAGTTATGTATAATAAATACTATATATTTCTTACTATTCATGTGTAAAAGCCCCGAAAAAGGGCGTTAATTAATAAATAAATTATTTAATAAAAAATCAATATTCCCAGATTCTGAACCACCCTCATATTAAGAACCAGTGGGGGTGGGGTAGCGGAGTATATGATGGTACAATTGTTTTCCGTGGCAGATGCCCCCTTATAATAAAATAATTGATTATATTTTATATCATATTCTAAACTAATAACTAGAAATTATCCATCACCGTAGTTAAAATTATCATAAGACTGTTAATAATGCTTCTAACAAATTAAATAAAAAATTCATCACAATACCGTGTTCCTTATTTCTAAGTAATTTTTTTAATTAGTGATGAAATTAAAAAAAAATCAGAGTGTTCAATTCGCAAGCGGTAGAAGTAAAACCTTCAGAAAACCGAAGTAGACAAGAGGGGAGACAACGAAGCACTTTTTTTTTATCAATTATGATTTTTTCCATATTTTTGTCGTTGAATTCCAGTGCACCTTTTCCTATACATTTGGTCATCGTATTAGTATTTGTGTTTTCTTCTTCGGAGTCCCTTCGTGTTTTCTTTGCCTGTTCATTTTGGAGCGGTTTGATTTCGTAAGTTTCGATCCTTGGTCCCCTGAATGTTCGGCCGTTAAGATTTGTATCCAGATTGGTATAACAAGAGAAAACCAGAAATATGTCATTTTTAAACCAGATTTCAGACCTATCGACTTTTTTCCACAAAAAATTATAAATTGTTTTCGAAAGATTGTTCTTTTATCTAAGAAACGCATGTTTTAAATTTTAAGAAAGATGTTAATATTTAGTAAAATAAGGTTACACCGTAGGTCGTTGGCAGATTTGTTAAATTTTCAAAAAAGATTTTGTATTATACAACACCCATTTCAAATCATATAATCATGCAGTAAAATAAATCAATACATTATCTGGTTAATGCATGTTTCAGAATTTTAATTTAAGTTTAGATAAAATCATTAAAAAATAAATATGTACATACGTTTCTTCACGAAAATTGGTCCGTTTGGGAACTTATTTGCGCACTTACAAACTAATTTATTTCAGATTTTTTTTACGTTCTTATTTATCGTAGACATTATTGAAAAATGATAAATACTTATAATCAAAAAATAATTACAAAAAGTACATAATTACGATCGTAAGAACAATTTTCGACGAAATGTGGATTTTCAGCCGCTGGCTGGTTAAACGCTCATAATTTTGCTGTGTTTATAAAAGAGAATTATTATTTTTTCTTAGTTAACGCCCCCAAAGTTTTGCGGTATGAGCATGAATCATGTGTAAATTTTATACTTGATGATGTAATCCCAAACCGGTTTCAGAAGCACCGGTTCGATTACCAGATAAGCCTTGTGAAAAATCGCAATTGCGCGTTATTTGAGTCGCTCTCCGGGGCGGGCGGTGCTAGTAATCAAATTAAAATGTCATTATTTGGTATGAGGCCCCTTCTCTACCTCTGCCCATCCCCTTTCTCTTCTCCACCGGCCCTGGCGCCCGTTTTAACAGAGCCGTTCAGTTCAGCCACAGCAGGGATGGCAAACGTTTTAAATTCAATCTATACAATATGTACATGAAAATGAATGATTCTTTGTTTGTCCCTTATTATTTCCTATTTATATTTTCCCATTTATCTGATTGCGATGAAACTTAAGTAATTTATTGGGCGCGCGTTTGCGAAGGTTTCTTTATATATAATCGTGAGCTTTGGCGTTATTAAATTTGTGTAAAGTTATACGATACGCGACGTGCGAGTTCGGTAATTATTTGAAAAATTTGTGTTTTTTATAGTTTAACGGCAGGGAGTTAATGTGCGAGGGAGAGGATATTCCGGGAGGTGGGAGGGGAATAATGGAAGGGGGATTTGCGGAACGCGGGGAAGGCGAAGGGGATCTTGAGAGGGGGAGGCGGAAGGTGGAAGGAAAACTCAGGAGGGAAAGGGGACCCGGGAGTTAGTTAGTAACAGTAATAATTAAAGTTAGTAATATCCATGATTGAAAATCAGTTGTTACACGAAATAAAAAATTCAGTACTTATATAATTTTCGAATCACGTGTTAAAAAATAATAAAAATGAATTTATTGTCTTTTCAGCTTTTTTCACGTTAAAATAGGGGCTGGTTTGAAAAATGTGTGTATTTCAGCGGCATGCGGGATGAGGAGGGTATTCCGGGAGGTGGGAGGAAAAAAATGGAGGGGGAGGGGGGGTTTGCGAAACGCGGGCAAAGGCGGAAGGGGGACGCTTTAAAAGTGCCGCGACTGTATTTTCATGTAAAAAGCCAAAATGACCCCCGAACATTTTTCTGTTTAGAGAAAAAGGAGTAACTTTAGACTCTAAACTAACATGAAGGAAACACATTAATGAAAAAGTGAAATTTGCAAATAAGTCCTACTCTATCCGATGCTAGGAAGAAAAAGTCGATTAATATCATCAGACAATATATTACTATTTTACAAGACGACCATTAGGCCGGGCTTCACATACGCTGCACCTAGGGAATGCAATCCCGCAAGACTATGTCAATCCAGGTATTTGCGGGACTGGACAATCTTAGTCCCGCTGGATCCAGGTATTTGCGGGATCCAGCAAGGTGGACTTAGATATCTAATCAATCGTATAATAATACCTCGATCAACCAACCTTGTTTTAAGAGTTTTAAATTTATACCTAATTAAACAAGTTCTTTAGGATATTTTAAATGTTTTATTAATATACCTTTAGTTAGACATAGGTAAAGTTTAAGTCATAAATTGGCAAAGAATAAGATAAGACATAAATTTACATAACAACTTAAATTTAAATAATAAAGTTCACACGATAAACAATATTCTTGTACAATAAGCATCATAAGTTTAAACATTATTTAGGAAATAGCTTCGTAAAAAAGTAAAAGAATTAATTGTGTGGTCTGATAAACGGCTTCTGATATTGGACACACGGTAGCCAGCGGCTGAAAAAGCTCATTCAGCTTCCACGCTGGTTGGCACAATAGTCATTAGCGCATTGTAAGTGAATTGAAGATACATATGTGCCTTTTAATCTACGGGACTCGAAGTAATTCATTTCCTTCTTTATCAAAACCTCAAGGTTGCTCATATTGCCAGATCTAGGTTGTTGGGCTGTTGATCTCGAACTCTTCATATTAATCAAAGTAAGTTCGAGTTTGTCTTGAAGTGACATTGGTGCTGCTGCTGCTGCATATGTCTCCAGATTAGCGAGAGGAGTGTCGTCATCGTAAGGATCATCAGCGTCAGCAGGAGCAGTGGCTATTGCGTTGTTACCCGTGTCCGTGTACTCTAGCCTTTCTAATATAGTTTTGATTGCCTTGCGTTATTACACTCTTTGAAGGTAGACTAAATGTGTCATCAACATTAATAAATTGACTTCTGTCTTCTTCGTACTTATATGGATCATGTAAGTATAATAAAACCGGTGTCAAGTTAGTTCGCCGCTCTGAAATCCGAATGAAGTACGCTTCTCTGTAATCCCGCCAGTCCAGCGGGATCCCGCAAAATTTTCGACCGAGATTAGTCCCGCAAAATGTCTGCGGGATCTCGGTATTTCGGGATCCAGGTATACCGGGATTGCATTCCCTAGCTGCACCTATTTGGGTAATGCAGCTCACACATACATAAACAAACTTAAAATCTTAAAAAACAAAGCAATTTGTCTTGCGTTGAATGTGCCGAAGTGGATCAGGGTTTCCATTTTACATAATGATACAAACATTCCTCTGATAAAGGATTTAATTGTTACACAATCAGAAAAAAAAATTGCTGGATTAATCGGACGTGAAAACCCCACCATAAACTCTCACTACTGCCCGATCTACCTCGCTCCGACTACTACTTCTACTCGCCTTCTTTCTCTATTAACCCTCGCCCCATCCTGGACCACGGAATTACCAGATCCGGCTACGTCAGAGGAAGTAGCATATCGGACCAGCTCCATAGCGGCAAAAGAGACGATGTTCTCCCTACACATGTGAACTGAAAGGAGCGACTTCTTGGATTGGGACCTCCAGCCTGTATTCACAGTTCTTGTGGGTTTCCGTCAAACACAACAATATTTGTTAAATGCAGCAATTATTCAAAGGACCATTGGTTGCCGTTCCATGATCCAGGATTGGTATAGCTTATTATTTAGGTTCATTGCGGCACGAGAATTATATCGCACAGCGATTTTGCGCTGAGTTTGAAAACCCAATCTCAAATGAAATGTACAATAATGTTGAAATGCTATTGTGATCAAGTCAAGGACCTGATTTTAAAGTCTATTTGTGTCATCTCGGTTTAAAAATTAAATATTTTTAACCAGTCAAAATTAATTGAAGACGAAAATGGTTAAGACCAAATTATTTGTTGAGGCTGAAGGATGTAAGTGGGGATGGGAAGGCGAAGAGAAAGAAGAAGATGGGAAAGTACCAGGCTATTCAGATCTGGACACCGAACACAGCTAGAGCCACTTCAAGCATCATTTCAATTCTGAGTGGTGGTGCGGGTGGAATGTTATCCATGTTCTACTGGTATTTCATTGGAAGATGCTCAGAGGAAATAGCGTCATTGATTCCTTCCGCACCGGTGCACAGTCAGGACATTTATATACAATTGACATTTGTCACATGAGAACGATTGTTTCTATGACTCGCTCGTGAGTTCAACAGCTCGGCAGTAGAATAATTTGTCGGCATCTTCAAGACCCATGTTCCTTTCTATCCTCAATAAAACCCTCAACACAGCATCCCCAAAGATGTAATTAGGAAAGTGATTTTCCTTTAGGCATCCTGTGTGGATTTTTTTTCACAATACCACACCTCTACACAGGAGGCCCTAAGGAAAACCATTTCCCTGGGGGCCTATGTCATCTTTGGGGCTACTGTGTGGAGGGTCTTTTTAGGGAAAGGAAGTAAAAGAAATTCAGGGAAGGAAAAAGGTATGAGAGGTGGGTAGGAATCTGGGGGTCAATGTGTCCAGGAGTGACGAACGTATTTATATTTTTTCACATGAGCCCTGAAGAAAACAATTTCCCTCAGGGCCTATGTCCTCTTTCGGGATGCTGTGTGGAGGGTATTTTTAGGAAAGGAAGGAGAGGAGAGTTCTGGGAAGGAAAAGGGTTTAAGAGGTGGATAGGAATCTGGAGTTCAGTGTGTCCTGGTCATCCGCCTCCAAGACCCAGACAAACCTCACCCCATGAACCCGGTCACCCTTGCGAAATCTCCAAACGTAACGAACCACTTGGGGTGATCTATGGCAGAGGTGTTGGTTATCAATAAATATTCCCGGGGTGGCGGTACCCATTCCCACCTCCCAAGTATAAATCCATTCCTCCCACTGCGGTGCAAAGCGATGGGTTGATAGAGAAATCAAAAGGTCTCCCTCGACCAGTCTCACCCGATCCGTCCCGCCACGCAGTAGGTGTGCAAACCCCATGAACCAGGGCACCCCTCCTAAGACACCAAACGTAGCGGAGTACTTGAGGTGACATATGGCAGGAGTGCTGGTTATCCAACAAATGATTAACGGGACGGCGGTACCCATAACCGCCGCCAAATTAACTTAACCACTTGGATTATTTGTTGAATAAACTTGTATGCAATAATCAAAACTTAAAAAAAAATCATTTAACACACAAACAACATAATAAGTTACTTTTGCAATTAAATTTTCATCAAACATTTATAATTTAAATGGGATTCCAATCATAATTATTTAAAATATAAACTTTTCAAGTAGGTAATACCCTCGTTACAGCGAAGTCATGACTTGCCATTAGTGTCATAATTAAACATAGAAACATCATTGAATTTCATATCGTCATCATTATTTATGCCGGATTTCATCAGTTCATCGTTCATCAGTGCAATAATTCCGGGAAACGTTCATCAGAGTAATAAATGCCAAATTATCTCTGTAATGAGGCGTTAAATACGGTGCCTTTGTCATTTGGACATTGCAAATGATATGGGAAATTAATGATTGATTCTTATATTACAAATGAAAATTGGGAAAATTTCGATGACGAATCAAACACACGATATTATTAAATGCTTGTTTTACTACCCGGTTTCAACATTATTTTTAACGTGTTTTTGAAGTGCAAACTTCTTCGGCATTGCTTTGATTTGAAACTCGACGAAAAATAGCGACGCGTGCTTTGTAGCCTCTCCACTTTTGTGTGCTTTAGTTTTCTGAAGGTTTCACTTCTACCGCGTGTGAATTGCATACTCTGATTTTTTTCGTTCTATAATTGAGACGTAAAGCACCATCAATATCAGTTTGAAGGTAAGGCTATGTATTTTGTGTGTCTCATCTTCGTGGCGTAGCGAGGGGGGGCGGACCGCCCCGGGTGCCACCCGAAGGGGGGTGCCACTTGACCAAGATATTGCATACACGTCACCAAGATATTGCATACACATGAACACGGTCTAGTGAGGATTTTGTGTCAGTCGGTCTTTTAAATTTCTCAAGTCAACTTTCATAGGGGGGGGGGTGACACAGGCCCCCGGGGGGGTGACATCCGCCCCGGGTGCCACCCATGCTAGCTACGCCACTGCTCATCTTACATATCACCATTATTTATTTTAAAAGAGCTGCAGCATTATAGCGATAAGGAATAGATATTTATTGCCTTTATGTACCGCCACGGTACCGTAAACGTGGGTCGTTACGTTAATAATAAAGGCGTTCAATAAATCAAAACGGGCTTCTGATATTAAATGGGAATTTTAAATTTATCGCCATTTACGTAAACAGTATTATTGTTAACGGCCTAATCTCGAATTTTACACGACGTGGTGCATCGCCTTAAGGTGATCCACTAGTCCTGGAGAAATTCGACAACGGAATTCCCGCCTCTTTTGGGAGGAATTAAAAAATACTTCAGAAAAAGTTTTGGAAAGGATGAAGAAGGTATTTGGGAGTTATTAACTTTATCCGAAAATGGGTTCGTTAGTTAGATTTTGGCACTTGAAAGTATTTTTTATAGTATTTTTTTCCAGACTTACAAAAGGACTTATTAAAAAAATACTCGATTATTTACAAAGCCATGATGTGTTCTCCTTGCAGTATTTAGTTGAAACATCTATAATATTTCGAAATGATCAAATTTTCAAATCAATAACACGTGATCTTGGATGATTCTGCATTATTTCGCAATTATTTTTATCAATGCCCCCTGCTCGGAGCTAAGGGAACGTACCCATACGGGGGGTCTTCAAAATGTCACGCTTGCAAAAAGTTGGTCACGTAGTATGGGTACGTTCCCTAATGATCGCAACCTAACAAAATTACCACGACAAATGACAACGATACTCAGAAAAATCATTATTCAATCGACTAAACAAATATACAAATTCTCTTAATATAATAAACAGCATTTCTACCCTTACATTATAATACAAACATCTGCGAAGTCAATCTTGTTGTGTTTTTACCGCCCAATTGAACACCGTGAATTATTTAATTTGTTTATTGCTCTTGACAAAGCAAAAAGCTCAGTTGACCCGAGCTTTTAAAAAGGCTGTGATATATTGTTATTATTACAGAAGAGGAGGGCTATGCACTAACATGTCAACAACTTGACGCATTAACAATGCCAACATAACAATAGGGAAACTTGTTCACTTTCTGCTCTTAACTGGAGGGCTGGATTTTTAATGTGAACTTGAAAATTACTCTTTAATGTACAGCATTCTGCATTTTCTCTGTCTGTAAATTTGTTTATGCGTTCCTTTTCCGTTTTAGGATGGTGGTCTTTTTTACGGATCAGTAAAGATTCTTTTTTCAAATGAAAAATCTTCGAGTTTATTTTGGAATTTCTTATTCACATTGTTTAAATATTATTTTACAGCAAAGAATGTAAGGCTAATGTAAGCATAATGAGTAAGATTAAGAAAGGGATCCTCAGATGGTTTGGGCATGTAGAGCGAATGAACAAAGAAAGTAGTGTAAGAAGAATATATGACACAAATGTGAATAGTCGAAGAAGTCGGGGACGCCCGAGAAAGACATGGCACGATCAAGTGAATCAGATACTTGAGTCGGGCCTTGTCAAAGGTCAGAATAATAGAAGAGTGTGTATGAGACGATGAATGAGGCAAAGAGTTTTTGCCAAGACCGAGTTGTTTGGCGGTCCGTCCTCTCTGCCTACCCCTGCGGGAAACGGCGTAATGGTTTAGTTAGTTAGTTAGTATTATTAATAAATGCGTTTTGAAATTTACTCAACTGATAAGCAATTATACCTAATCTTATCAATATCGGTCATTTTTCGTGATGGGTACTGCCGCCCTGGGAACCATTTATCGGATAATCCCCTGCTGTAGGTAAACCCATGTGGTTCGCTACGTTTGGTGACATAGCAGTGGTTCCCGAATTCTTTGGGTAACGTTTTTCAATCTATTTGCCCACTTACTGCTTAACGGTGCGGATCGGGAGAGACAGGTTGAGGGAGACCTTTTGACTTCTCCAGCCGGACCTGCACCGCGGTGGGAGGAATGGATTAATCCGTGACATAATGGACACATTGACTCCCAGATTCCTATCCACCCCTCATACCCTTTTCCTTCCCATTACTTCCTCTCTTTCCTTTCTGTATAAATTTTCTCTACACAGCATCCCCAAAGATGACATAGACCCTGAGGGAATTTTATTTCATCAGCTCCTTCTTTGTGGAGCTAAAACTCGCACCGTTCCACCGTGAAAAAAAATAGTTCTTTTCAGATGGTACTGAAAAACCTTTTAAGGGTAGGAATTTTTTGTTTGTTTGTTTTTGAATTTTTTATTTAGATGTATGTAAATATTTTCATACATCTAGTAGGAAAATATAAAAAATACAATTTACGAAGTAGGTACAGGAATATTCACAACTACATTTAAAAAAAGAATACTAAATAAAAAAGATAACTCTACAAAAATACATTATAAAAGAACAAGACCTGAGAATAACATTGGTGAGTAATCAAAAAATATTTTTTACATATAATGCACACATCCTACGAAAATTGCTGAGACTTGAGGCTTCCTTTACGGCATTTGGAAGACTGTTATAGAGTTTTTGCCCTTTATAAAATGCGCTATTTTGTGTGCACGAAAGTTTAGTTTTGGGAAGCCTAAAGTCTCCGCGTCTTCTCGTAGGATAATTGTGAACATTTTCTTGAAACATAATAGTACTCTTCAGATAATTTGGGAGCATATTATTTTTAAGTTTATAAATCATTGTTAATGTATTATATATTATATGTTGTTTGGTTGTCATCATATTTAAATTTTGTAACATAATTTTAACTCTTGTAAAAATGTTGCATTTTAAAATCATCCTCATCCCCCTATTTTGTATAACCTGTAGTTTATTATTTTGGGCTTCGTTACATAGGAATAATACACTAGAACAATAATTTAAATGCGGAGTTACAATAGAATTGTAGACAAGGCGCGTTGTCTTGAGATCCAAGTTATTTCTGATCCTTTTTAGGAATCCAACTTTTTTAGCAATTTTTTTTGTTATGTATTCTAAGTGTTCGTCGAATTTTAATTTATCATCCAATATCACACCCAGATATTTAATACTGCTTACCCTTTCTATGCTTTCGTTATCAATTTTTAGTGTTGCCTGCTCGTTTCCACCTAAGTTATCCACAATTAAAAACTTAGTTTTCGTAACATTCAATTTGAGTTTGTTTTGGTTTAGCCACAGCGTTACATTATTTAAATCAATTTGCATTTTTTCAATGGCGTCCTGTAAATTTTTACTGGCTATGTATAACAATGTATCATCAGCAAATAGTTTAATTGCACAATGTTTTAACACTTTGATAATATCATTCATGTATATAATGAACAGCAATGGACCTAAGACAGAACCCTGCGGAACGCCTTTGTTAGTACTATGTGGTTCAGATGTTATACCCCCATATTTTGTTACTTGTGTTCTTTCTGATAGGTAATCAACAAACCACTTATTTTCTTTACCATTAATTCCAATATTACTTAATTTTTTTATTAATCTATCTCTGTCGATTGTTTCAAATGCCCGCTTTAAGTCTAGAAATACTGCAATAATTTTACTTTTTTTATCTCTAAAATTTTTCCACTCATCTATTACATAGTTAATAGCAGTTTCACAAGAACATTTATTTCTAAAACCAGATTGTTGTCGAACTAATATCTGCTTGGCCTCAATATATTCAGTTAATTGCTCCTTTACTATGTATTCCAGTATTTGTTCATATTTGGGTAAACAATTGATCGGCCTAAAGTCGTCAAATTTTTTTGGGTTATCAATTTTTGGGATGGGAGTTATTACAGATGTCTTCCAAGTTTTGGGGAATACTCCACTATTCAAAGATTCATTGATAATTTGAACCATCGATTCGCCAATAATATTTATAGAGTCTTTGATTATATTTATTGTAATACCATCTGGTGATTCCTTCGACTTCATATTACTCAGCACCCTCTTCAAGTACGGTAAATCTATATTTTTAAACTTAAATTCTTCATCGGTGCATATAGGTTCGTCTAGTTGGTTTTCTGGATCTTGTGGAATACTTTGAATTATAAGATCTATGCTCGAAATTGGGGGCATACGTTAATAACGTGAGCTCAAAGGGGGGGGGGTCCAGCAAAATCTCACGTTACCTACATGAAAAGAGTATACGAATTGGCCCAAATTTATCTCACCAAGGGGGGGGAGGGGTGTAGATTGGAAGAAAAACTGCTCACGTAATTAATGTATGCCCCCTATTGAAAAAAAGATCGCTAGTTCAGTATCGGATATAAAAATTTAATTTTTATAAAATATTAATTATGTGTAATTGGTAGACAGCCCAAACCAATTACACTTATATATTTACTCACACAGCTTCAAATAAAAATCACCCCTAGTTGACAAATCACCCCCGCACGCGGGGGTTGACAATATATCAGGGGGTCCTCTCACTGGAATGACGAGAAACAGATATCTGTGTTTACTTCGCGCAGTGACTACTGTAACAGTGGTAGGCACTATTCAGTAGGCTGTAGTTCATAAAGCAGGGTAAAGTGATTCTAGAGGGGTGTGGGCCGCGTGGGAGAATCGCGCTAGGGGTGCTAAAACACTTGCAACGCTCATTATAAAGCTCTCTGGGGTATGTTGGGAGCATTTTTAAAAGCTAGTGACGATTGTACGAGGAAATCAACCCCTTGCAAGGGAGGCGTCTACTAATATCTACAGGAATTCCAAAAACTGAAAAAATCGAACTAATATCTATGAGAACCAAAGTGTTGACGAATATCTACAGCACTGGCAGAGGTAGGATTTGCAATTATGTATAGCATATTGGAATAACGTAATATTGCGTATGCAGTTTAAAAAACTTAATTTATGTAAGTATGTATGTAAAAATCCCTAATATCGGACTATTGGACCATTTAGATGATTAGTCCAACCTACGCTCTGTAGATATTAGTCAACATAGGGAGGCGTCTACTAATATCTACAGGAATTCCAAAAACTGAAAAAATCGAACTAATATCTATGAGAACCAAAGTGTTGACGAATATCTACAGCTCAAACTGCTGACTAATATCTATGAGAACCAACGAATATCTACAGCACTGGCAAAGGTTGGATTTGCAATTATGTATAGCATATTGGAATAACGTAATATTGCGTATGCAGTTTAAAAAACTTAATTTATGTAAGTATGTATGTAAAAATCCCTAATATCGGACTATTGGACCATTTAGATGATTAGTCCAACCTACGCTCTGTAGATATTAGTTCAACCTACGCTCTGTAGATATTAGTCAACACCGGGACCGTCATAGATATTCGTCCGACCTTAGCTCTGTAGATATAAGTCAACTCTGAAGTTCGTAGATATTAGTTCAACATATGAGCTGTAGATATTCGTCCGACATACAGGCTGTAGATATTGGTATCTGGAGTCCTTGCAAGTATTAAATTCACTTGCAAGGCTCATTATGATGTAACCCGGGTGTCTCTAAAACACCCGGGTTCTTATAATTCTATTCAATTCCTTAGTAAGGAGTAGACTTGAAAGTGGGTCGGTTATTTGGAGTCCACACCAAGTAAAATATTTCCTCATGTTGGAGAGAGTTCAGAAAATTTACCCGTGGCTATATCCTACCGACTTCTTTTGGGTATGCTCGAAATGAACCATGTCAGAAGAGATGTACACATTGCTATGCATTTCTTCAGATTGATTCGCGGATGGTTTGAAAACTCAGCTATCATGAAGTGCATTCATTTCTATGTTCCCGATGGTTATCTTCGCCACCGACAGCATAGACTGTTCTATCTTCAGCCTGCAGGACTAATTTACCAATGGTCATGCCGGTCGGGAGAGCAATCTTGCTGTTGAACAGAATTAATTCGGATATCGATATATTTAGCGTTAGTGAAGCTGCCTTTAAAAGGCAGTATAGTTTGTAGCCTACCACTTATATTCAATGTAATACTGTTACAAACATTGATACTCTATGGTTACATATGAATTTTAAAAACACATTAATATGTTTAATTTTGTAATATTTTTGAAAGAATAAAATGAATTAAATAGAATATTGTGATTATTTTTAAAAGCAAGGAAAACATTGAAAGTTAAAATAAACTCAGCGGAGCGATTCTGTGTCTTTTATGGACACGGAAAGGTTTCCATACGGAATTGATTGTAAAATTTATGATTGTGATTTTCTACGACTGTCAATGATAGTTTTTGCAGTGAAGACTTCTTTAGCATCGTTATAATTTGAAACTCGATGAAACGAAAAAGCTACTCTAAAAAGAGACAAAAACAAACATCAATAGGATTTAGTCTGCGAGAGAATGAGATAGAATATTCGGTGTCCTTTTTGTGCGGTCCTTCGTAGCCTCTTATCTACTTTAGGTTTTTTTTTAATCTATGCTACATGTTGGCTCTGATGTCTAACGTCTGACATAAGTAAATTTTATTTTATTTATTTTTGGCAATGCTGATTAAAAATACATATAAAGTTACATCGGTTACATAGTTACATAAGGTTTTAACAAAGAAACAAAAAATAGCCTTTCCTCACCTTAAAGAGACAATGCTCTTGTATTTGGTGAGGGAATTCTAACTCAATTGGTAAATTAAAAGATCGTGTAAGTTAGTAATAAAAGTAAGGTAATAATAAGTAAGGTTAGAAAATCATTTATAAATTTAAAAATAAAAATCATTATAAATTAATGAATCATGTAAGTTAGTAACAAAAAATATTGTAATTGGTAAGTAAAGGATAGATATATAAGACAGAATGCAAGTTTTGTACGGTAGTAGACTTAAAGATATAGAAAATAAGAAATGAGAGAGAATGAAGGAATGAACGATTTATATAATAGCAGACTTTAAGATATAAAAAGTAAACATATTTGGGACTTAGGAAATAGGCACTAAAAAAGTAATAATTAGATGTCAGATGATGCCAAAAGTGGCAATACTTAAAACTAAACAAATTGATATTTAAATTATATTTTCAAATAATTAAATAAGGGATTTATTTTTAAATGGGTAGAGGACAAAATGTGTTTTCAAAGTCAAAGTAACTTTTTGTTGCTTATTTATTTATGATGAGTTTATCCATTGATAAATGTAATTCAGTAGCCCTGTTTTTACCAACGGCGTTCCACATCCAACCCTTATAATTCCACCCCATTGAATTGTCTAGACCAGGGGCTGAAAACCCACTCTTTTGATACTCACTGAATTGGGCAATTTTTTTTTAAATTAAAAAATATATTCATAATGGCTTTTAACATATTTGTGTTTTTATAGTTTACTAGCTTTTTCCCGCGGCTTCGCTCGCATGGTATTAGGGGATTCCCACTCCGCCTCCACCACCATCCCTCTCCACACTCCAATCCCCCCATCAACCCCCCTTCCCTTTCCCATTTATACACACGTTTCGGTGATTCATTTTTAGAGATAGTTATTAAGTACGACGCCAACAAAGCACACTTTTTAAGGTGAATTGCCTAATTGAAAAAAAAACATCGTTTCCAAGGCGACAATTGGTTTGCTTTTTTTCTGACCTTTTGAATAAATCGATTTTGTTAGGGACAGAAAACGTATTATAAATAATTTCATAACGCCAGAGATTATTCATAACGCCAGAGCTTTCCAATATATATAGCCTATAGTACTTGCAAATAATGTAGCTTTCTATTAGTGAAAGAATTTTTAAAATCCATTCAGTAGTTTTTGCGAGAAAGAGTAACAAACATACATCCATACATCTATACTAACTTTCGCCTTTAAAATATTAGCAGGATTACCGAGTTCCCGGCGTGCATCGCAATTCGCAATGCCACTTAATAAAGAAATTGTTTCTCCCTGCGTGTCCTCTCCCATTCGTCCCGTTCCCCTCCGTCCGCCTCCCCTTTCCCTCCTAAATCCCTTTCCCCTCACGCATTCCCCGCCACCTTCCGCGCCTTCACTCTCTCCTCTCCCGCTCGCCAGTTCCGCGAATCTCTCTCCCGCGTTCCCCTTCCCTCTCCCGCATTCCATATATTTAGTTTTCAAACAGCTCGCGTGCCACCTACTGAAATTTTTAATACAAATTTAATAATGCCAGAGTTCACCAGTATATATAGACACCTTCGCGGGCATGCGCACAACAACTCATTAAAGTTTAATCGCAATCGGATGAATGGTGTAGGAAATAATTTCTTACTAAGTGTTTTTTGAGTTTTTTTTTAATATCAGGAAAAAAAATAACATTTCAATGTCAGATAAACTACAGAACAGTAGGTACGTACACCAAATTGTATTTTTTTAGGTGAATAACGCACAGGAGTCGCTACTAATCGTCTGGAGTGACCATGGCATCCCCAATTTAGGTACGTTGCGAGGCTGAAGATGGTGTGGAGTAGGCATGGTCTCTCCATTCACACTTTGGATGCGGCGCTTTCTAGCAATAAGTACTGCACTTTAACGACACCGTCTCAACCTCAGCGATCAAAAACAACAAAACGCGACGCGAGGACCGGACCTAAATACATATAACACCATTATCGATGCTTGTGTGTCGAATGTCGCATAAACACACCTATACCAGCAATAGTGGATTCTCTGCTCCATTCCGCATCCACGATGTTAGAAAAAGTTTGATATTTGCACATGCGCGTTTAGTTCTGACTGCCAAGTTTTGCCTGAAGCAGAATACGCATTCGATGGGAGCATCCGACGCGCAGAAAACGACTTCGCTTGGGCATAATGCACAGAATAGCATAACTAAGACGCGTGGATTAATTCGGTTCGTAGAGACTTGTTCGCGCGACCATTAACAGTGTGGTACGAATAACTGAAGCCGATTTATACGTTGAATATCTTTCGAATATCTATTTAATTAATTTAAATTTAGAACTGTAATAATTGATGTGAAGCATAAAGGATTTATAGAGCTATTTTGACATACTATTTTTGTCAGTAATCGCATCTTGTTTGTAGGCCAGTCTTTAAAAGTTTACATTTGATATTAGGTTGGTACATACTTCAGCATCCCTTATACAAAAAGTCACCGACCGCCACTGGTGTGGAGGGGAAGGATATGGGTAAGAGGAAGGTGGGGAAGTACCTGGCCACTCAGATCTGGTCATTTTAAGCAACGTTTCAATTCTGAATGGTGGTCTCACACAAGGGCGATACTGAGAGTGTCATCGATTCTGGAACGTGGCGCAAATGAACCATAAATGAATTAATTGTGAAATATCACAAAATGGGGATTTGAACCCTTGACCTCCGGATTGCTAGTCGGGATCCTCACCCTTCGACCACGAAGGAGGTCATATATTTTTCAATATCTTTTAATCAAAATTCACGGCTAAATAGATGACAAAATAATGTCACTTTGATTGTGTTGTACATTTCTTGATTGTGAACTCCAGTCCAATTTATTTTTATTTTTTTTTAATAATGACCTTCTAACTTAAATAACTGCATTTTTATTTTTATTTACAGAGTTAGTTTTAATAATTAAAACAATTGTCAAAGTTTTCATTTTTCAAGACCCCCCGAAAACCACCGTGGAATGTATAGTGAATAGTGCGACGTCATCACTGCTGAAAAATTTGTATAGAATCGGGCAATCAGCTGATCAACTGCCGCCATTTTAAATCTTGTTGTTCGAAGTATTCTCCCTAGAAGTAGCATTACAATTTTTTTTGTGCAGTAGTTTTTGAATATTTTCAATAATAGAGATAAACCAATAAGAGATACCTTTATTTTTGAAACATTATTTAGGCATAAATAATGTTTAATAAACACAACAACTAAATCTCTATAAACAGAATGTAAATAAACGAATAAATTAATACTATGGCTTATGTCATATCATACATTCCCATACAATGACTTTACGGTGACGTCACGACACGTCGAACGTCACCACTAAAATTTCAATAATGCCAACTTGACGGCGTGTTTTTACGACCCGATTAAAAATGGACTTTTTAATAATTTAAAAAAATTATTAAATAAAACTTACATATCCAGAATCAGCGTTTATTAGTCTATAGTCTAGATGAACATATTTTTTTAAAGCCATAATATTTTTTACTGGAATTCCTTATTAAAAGTACTTTTTCATTACCAACCTGCTGCAAAATTCTAAAAAAAAATCCGGCTACTCAAATCGAGAAATGTTTTCCACCCCTGCACAGTGCATAGCAACAGATATAATACGATTTGATATCCCTCTACAACTCAATCAACCCCTGATTAAAATGTAATCGGATAAACCGCCGGGTATCCCCCCCCCCCCACCCCTCCCCTCCTTGGGGTAGCGCGGGCGGGGGAGGCAGAGCGGCCGTTAGGGGGGAATGGGGTAAACGGAACAGAAAAACTTATTGTAACGTCAGAAAGAGTGCGAATAAGTACTTAGCGTGTGATTATTTTCTGCTTTCATGAATTTACGTAGATTAAACGCGTGTTGTCGGTATTTTTGATTTTTTTTTCTTCTATACTCGTACGAACAGTTTACAGTTAAATAAATAAAATATATTCAAGTAAAAATGTTCCTAATATACAAAAAAGGAATGTAAATAAAATGGTTAAGTTGTACCTAATCGAACAGTATTAATGCCGTAGCGTCTGCGTGGTTGAATTTCAGAACCCAGCTACGAGTGAGTGTCGGACGCCACGCGATATGCGCCGCGCACTAATATCTGTGTACGTGAAATTTCACACAAAGCTTCTGTTATAATTTGGTTTCGAATTCAAAAATTCGACACAAGATGTCGCTACTTCCGTCAGCAGGTCGGACGGGGACGTCTTCCCCCTACGAATTTGTGATTTTTTTTTTTACATGTGCTCCACACAGGAGGCCCTGAGGAAAATAATTTCCCTCGGGGCCTATGTCATCTTTGGGGAAGCTGTGTAGTGGTTTTTTTTAAGGAAATGAAGGAGAGGAGAGTTCTGGGAAGGAAAAGAGTTTAAGGGGTGGGTAGGAATCTGGGGTTCAGTGTGTCCTGGTCATCCGCCTCCAAGACCTAGACAAACCTCTCCCCATGAACCCGGGCACCCCTGCTAAATCACCAAACGTAGCGAACCACTTGGGGTAACCTATGGCCGAGGTGTTGGTTATCCAATAAAGGATATCTGGGGCGGCGGTACCCATTCCCGCCTCCCAAATTGAGATAAAGGGGTAAATGCATATTAGTAGAAGTTAAAGCACACCATGACAGTTAAAGCACATCATGACAATATTATAGTCATGGTAAAAATAGTAACAATGTAGTGAAAAGAAAGGAAAGTGATTCCACATGAGTGAACTCAATGAAGCAATTAAGAAGAAAATGAAGAAACCAAAAAATGTGTAAAAGTAAATTAATGCTTATTATTAAATATTTAAAAATTTCATCTCGTAAAAAAAAAATTACAACAATTTTCAAATGTCTGCAAAATTTTTATTTTTTATTTGGCTGAGGTTTGATTCTTCCTACCCAGTGATCGGAATCAACCGCACCACTGATCGGGCCAGATCGAGAGTTTAGACTAAAATTTATTTCATGTAAATCCATTTAATTTACTAGTGTACAAAACACTTATCAGACCAGTACTTACGTACGCAGCTGAGACTTGGGTACTAAATAAGAGGAACGAGCGAGCATTGGACGTTTTTGAAAGGAAAATTTTGAGGCGTATCTTCAGACCGGTTCTAGAAAATGGATTTTGGCGCAGACCAAGATTGAGAAGGAGCGACAACGTCCTCAAAGACATATCTATTTGGTGCTTCTAAACTGGAGAGAGCTGGCACAAAACCGAGATGAGTGGAGGAAGACTCTTGAGGAGGCCAAGACCCACCAGGGGTTGTAGAGCCAATAGTGATGATGATGAAACCCCTTTTAATTACAGGAGACCAAATTTGTCCCAGCTCACATTGAATGAATTTAAAATATGAGATTGACAAAAATTATTTAAAAATAAAAGTCTCAATGACCGGGTTATATATAATACCGGGACGATATATATTGGGTTCGAGTCCCATGTGCGACCGCTACCTTTTTATTTTTCTTTGTCTCGTTCTCTTTCATATTTTCAATCAGATTTATTAACACTATCTTCTTCTTCAATGATATATGTACAAAACATTTCTTCTTCTTCAATGGCGCTACAGCCCATTTCGAGCCTTGGCCTCCTTCAAAATAAGCCTCCACCGCCCTCTATCCTCGGCCGTCGTCTTCCAATCTGCAACATGGAGTAATCCTCTTGCATCCTTCCTGACATCATGCTCCCATCTCAGTCTAGGTCTGCCCGCTTTTCGTTTACCTCCCGGGTGTCCTGTCAGAACCTTCTTCGGTACTCGTGTGCTTGGCATTCGGTACACATGTCCGGCCCATCTTAATCTTTGGAGTCTTAAATGGTTGGAGAGTCTGGGAGCTTGGTAAATATCATAGAGCTCATTATTGTGGCGGATTCTCCATGCCTCTCCCTCTCGCACCGCTCCTAAGATTCTTCGAAGTATCTTTCTTTCGAAGATGTCCAGCCGTTCCGCTGACTTTGCTGTCAGTGTTCCCGCCTCACATCCATAGGCCAAGACCGTTCTGATAATTGTTTTATATAAGGTTATTTTGGTTTTCCTATGGACGTTTCGGGATTTGAACACTGGCAGCAACGCGAAGTAAGTACAAAACATTTAAAGGCTCCTAATTAAATTAGTGAATTTTTAATATCTACCAATTTCAGTTCATTCGTGTCCGTGTGACTAAATCAAATTACCAAACAATTGTGAGACTGTTCCCCATTTTATTAGCATCATCTATCACGCCGGGTCCCGCGGGGGCAGGCAGTTAAACATCGGAAAAAGTCCGTATACAATATTCGCACGGCGCGAGCATGTTATACTAATGGAAAAGCGAGTTGATATCACCTCCCCAAGTTAATTCTTCCCCGGGGGTTCACTTGCCCCTCTCTCCCCGTATTGTCTGTAGGCGGCGTCAGAGAATGACAATACACCTTACGCGCGTTTGCTTCAAGAATAGAGGAGAATGGGATTAATAAGAGCATTGTTTATGTTGATGGGTTTATCATTGATATGTTTGAGGGTGGAAATTCACTGTTTGGATAAGTGAATTGAGATGTTTACGCTATTTGAAGAGAGTATCGTGGAAATTGTAATGACAGAAATGTTTTGTCCCAAAAAATAACGATTTTTTGTTTTGTTTTTTATTCCTATGATTTAGATTGAATTTCAATTAACATGATTAATCAGAAGAAAGAGTAGGTACCTACCTAATCTTCAATATGTATGTATTTAATTTGTGTATTTACGCACTTATTACAACGGTTATTTCATTTTTAAATACATCCATTTGAATTTCACTTTTGTTTTTATTTTATTTACATGAGCTCCACATAGGAGGCCCTGAGGAAAATAATTTCCCTCAGGACCCTTGTCATCTTTGGGGATGCTGTGTAGAGGTTTTTTTTAGGGAAGGGAAGGAGAGGAGAGTTCTGGGAAGGAAAAGGGTTTAAGGGGTGGTTAGGAATCTGGTGTTCAGAGCATCCTGGTCATCCGCCTCCAAGACCTACCCATGAACCCGGGCACCCCTGCTAAATCACCAAACGTTGTGGTAACCTATGGCAGAGGTGTTGGTTATCCAATAAAGGTTCCCGGGGCGGCGGCACCCATTTCCGCCTTCCAAATTGTTTGTTTGTGTTCTGCGATTTTTCATCCCCGACAAAATAATCGACGGAAAAAACATCCCCCAACAAAATATCTAACCTAACCTAACTTAACCCAACCTAAACTAACCTAACCTAACAAAAAATTGGGACAAAAATAAAACAAACATCATATAGAGACAATAAATTTTTCTTCAAAAATAGGTAAATGGGACAAAAATAGTACAGGCTTCCTGTAAAGTTAAGTTAGGTTAGGTTTTGGTAGATATTTGGTTGAAGGATGTTTTATCGCGGGATGAAAACGCGCAGTAACTGTTTGTTTGACGGGGAATCTTGAAGTGGAAATTAACCCAGTTCCCGACATCCGTTCAGGCTGAAAGTCAGCAGATAGGCTCGTGGTCGATGACAATGCATTCTATAATTTTGGTGAAAATCAGGTAAACGCATTTTTATTTTTTATTTCATCTTTATGAGTAAAACCTCTAGTTGTAATATTTAATTAAATTAAGACAATATAAGCGAAACTCAATCAAAAATCTGGAAACAGAAAAATCAGAAAAAGATATTGACACCTCTGGGACTCGAACCTAGGACCTCTTGCTTTCCGAGCAAAGGCGCTAACCACTGCGCTACGGTGTCGATATCAAATTCGGTCATTTTTAACTGTATCATACTTCGATTAAGAACCACCCACATTATCTTCATTTTTCTTAACGCATATATTATTGGCTTAAGATTCAAACCAGAACTAAATGCTCTCTAGATAGTGTCTGGATAAATCTTTATCCATTTTATTTAATATGCGACATCTATTGACTTTTCTGCAAGTCTAGGATGAATATTTTTATTTTTATTTTAACTTTATGAGTAAAACCTCAAATTGTAATATTTAATTAAATGAAGACCATATAAACATGACCGAATTTGACGCCGTGACGCAGTGGTTAGCACGTTTGCCTGCAAGCAAGAGGTCCTGGGTTCGAGTCCCAGAGGTGTCAATATCTTTTTTTGGTTTTTCTGTTTCCAGATTTTCGATTGAGTTTCGCTTATGTTGTCTTCATTTACATAAATAAACGCATTTTCTTAATTTTATGAAATGAAAGCAAAAAATCCATATTAAAGCACTTAAATGCGAAATAAATGTGAGTTTTTATAATCATTATGAAGGGAGGTTCAAAACTCTGTCAAACATTTTTTTATATCTTCTTGATTATATTTTTGGTAATATAATGATTTTCTTGATTATATTGATATTTATTTATTTATTTATTTATTGTGAAAAACAGTTAACATATATATCCAATTACATTTCACAATTTTTAGTTAATAGTGTAATACATTAATTATATAGGTACATTAATAATGACAGGTGCTAAAGAATACCTTTATTTCGCTCTTGAAATGATTGTAGTTCGATTGAAAAATGTCAATTTCAGAAGAAAGGTTTAATAGTGAGGTCATTCTCCCCAGAGGCATGACCATTGGTAGGTTGGTCCTGCCTCTAGGAAAAGTAAAAAGTCTGTGTTGCCTTGCTCTGGTTGAGAATCATAAGAATTGATGTACAGGGTGTAACAGCACGTACCTGAAGGATATTAAACAGCGATTCCTGAGCATATTTTGAGAAAAAAAAGTGTTTATATCTCACCCCTGATCAGGGATCTGATCAAGAGGTACGCGCTCTGTCTTGTCTTACCGTGCTGCTGGAATGAGACGGAGTGCGTATCACGTGACCCAATAGGCTGTAGTACCCAACTACCAAGTTGCGAGGCGTGAATATATTTTGTTATAAATCATTTAATTTTAATTTGGGAAGCGACTATGGGTACCGCCGTCCCGGGAACCATTTATTTAACCAATACCTCTGCCATAGGTCACCCCAAGTGGTTCGATACGTTTAGTGATTTAGCAGGGGTGTTCGGGTTCGTGGGGGTGAAATTTGTACGTGTATTGGCGGCGGATGTGTCTGCCCACCAGCTGCATGGCAGGCCGGATCGGGAGAGACTGGTTGAGGAAGACATTGCGACCTCTCAAGCAGAACTCTTTTAGAACATCGCTTTGCACAGCAGTGGAATACGTCTGTCACTCCAGAATCAACTAACCCCCAGATTCCTACCCATCCTTCCCAGAACTTCCTCTCCTTCCCTTCCTTTAAAAAACCCTCCACACAGCATCCCCAGGCAGGTGATATAGGCTCTGAGGGAAAATATTTACCTCAGGGCCTCTTGTGTGGAGCAATTTAAAAAATAAATCAGAGTGAGCAATTCACACGCAGTAGAAGCGAAACTAAAAAGTCGCTAGATGTCATTTCCTTTTCTTTTGCCAGTTTATTTTAAAGTAGTTTGAAGATTGGATATTGATGTTTATTTTTTTTGGATTTTGTAGGATTCGAACCTCCGTTCGTTTGATGTCTGTCTCTCTGGCCGCTGAGACTTGTCAAGCGCCTTGCCCACTGCGCTATTTACCTAATTATGTTAGAACCGAGGATCGTCAAATGATAAATTTTTGTGACACATTTTCGTTTCATCCGAATTTCAAATCGCCAAAGGGGTTAAAGAAGTTTCACTTCAAAAAACAGTGTGCGCAACTTACACGCGATAGAAGTGAAACTAGATGTCGCTTTATTTTCTTTTGCCTGTTTATTTTAAAGTGGTTTGAAGATTGGAAATTGATTTCACAAAAATAAAAATGTTTTTTTTTTTTAGATTTTGTAGGATTTGAAACTGCGTTCGCTGGATATCATCTGTCTCTCTACCGCTGAGACTTGTCAAGCGTCTTACATGCTGCGCTATGGGAGGCCCGCGCCGAGGTGCGAATTTACCGCATTATATTAGAACCGACGACCCGTCAAATGGTAATTTTAGTGACGGACTTCCGTTTCGTCCGAATTTCAAATCACTAATGGGGCTAAAGAAGTTTCACTTCAAAAAATTAATAAATATATCGTCGACAAAAAAGACATCTACGTTTTTAATTATAAATAGTATGATCTCCAAATCCTTCGGGTATGTGCTGTTACACCCTATATAATTTAAAATATAATTTTATTGAAATGGATGAGATACGAATGTGTAATTTTCCCAGTTAGCTGAGTTCTAGGAAGACGTTTAAACCTTTTCTATGAACAGATTCTTTAATTCGAATGATTATGGTTTACCATTCACCATCTGTCAAAGTTCTAAACATTGTTTATGGCAGCTGTAGTCATCATGTTTCTCCGGAGGTAACCTTTTCAGTGATATTGTAACAATAATCATAAATGGATAATTTATTTGACGGCCTCCGTGGTCTAGGGATAAGACTCTCGAATAGCTATCAGGATGTAGCGGTTTCAAATCCTGCCATGCGCAAATAAATTTTATTGAAGTGAAAACTTGTTTAGCACCGTTGTTGTTTGACACTCGATGAAACGAAAAAGCGAATCTAAAAAAAGGCAAACACAACATATATCTACAGGATTTAACGTCCGAAATAATGAGATAGAATAATCTCTTCTTTGTGCGGTGCTTCGTAGCCTCCCCACTCTTGTCTACATTAGTTTTCTGATGGTTTCACTTCTACCGCGTGTGAACTGCACACTTGTATTTATTTTTTAATTAAAACTTCTTTACGCACGCTTAACTTGGGGAGTGAGCTGGTGAATGCGTGACGAGAGCGTTACGAAAAGCGATGCGAACGGTAGTTGAGAGTGATATATAAGTTAGTGAAGATAGAAAGAAAGAGAGTTACGTTTCGTATTACTGTAGAGGCAAGAGTAAGAGGTGCGAGCACATATTTTCTTTCTCTTTTCTCTCATAGCCAGTTACGTTCGTATATGTAAAGACACAATGCAGGCCTGTTGTCTGTATCACACTGTAGGAGCAAGAGAGAGCAGTGCGCGCGCACATTTTCTTTCTCTCTTCCTATCATATAGATGGAGCTAAAGAAGTTTTACTTCAGTTGTGTGGTCTAAAGCACACTCGTTTTTTTATTAATTTGTGTTATATCAATACGTATTAGCATATTTGTGCCACGTTCCAGGGTGGAAGATACTCAAAGCATCGCCCTGATGTAAGACCAACATTCAGTATTGAAAAATTGCTCGAAATGGCTTTAGTCATGTTTGGTGACCAAATCTGAATAGCCTCTTCCTCATCTCTTTCCCCTCCTCGTTACCCTCAGTTTCGCAATGTACATCAATTGGGGAAGCCATAGTCTCTCTGAATTTAGACGGCTTGGAGCAGTTGAGAATTATGTGCGGTAAAGCACACTCGTTTTTTTATTAATTTGTGTTATTTCAATACGTATTAGTATATTTGTGCCACGTTCCAGGGTGGAAGATACTCAAAGCATCGCCCTGATGTAAGACCAACATTCAGTATTGAAAAGTTGCTTTTTTTTTTTTTTTACAGTGAATACCGCACAAGAATCTCAACTGCTCCCGTCTGGAGCCAGTGAGACTATGGCATCCCCAATTGGGGTATGTTGTGAGGCTGAAGGTAGCGGGGAGGGGAAGGACGTGGGGAAGAGGAAGGTTGGGAAGTACCTGGCTATTCAGATCTGGTCACTAAACACGGCTAAAGCCATTTTCAAGCAACGTTTCAATTCTGAATGGTGGTCTTACACCAGGGCGATACTGATAGTATCTTCCACTCTGGAACATGCCGCAAATATACTATATATTATTTTAAATGAATTAATTGTGAAATAACACAAATTAATCAAATAAAATTTATTTGCGCATGCCGGGTTCGAACCCGCGACCTCCGGAATGTGAGTCAAGAGTCTTAGCCACTGGACTACGGAGGTCGTCGCTTTTAAAATGGCTTTAGTCATGTTTGGTGACCAAACCTGAATATCCTCTTCCTCATCTCTTTCCCCTCCTCGTTACCTTCAGTTTCGCAATGTACATCAATTGGGGAAGCCATAGTCTCTCTGAATTTAGACGGCTTGGAGCAGTTGAGACTTATGTGCGGTATTCAATTAAAAAAATAATATATAGCAAAGTTTTAAGGAAACTTATCTCAAGGTCGCTTTACTTCTATCAAATGGCCATCAGAAACCTAAATTCAAAAAAGAAATATAATCAAAAACTTGCGAGCTTAAAAAGTTGGGTTAAGTTCCAGATCATAGAGCTCTGGCATCATCAAATTTGGTTAGTCTTTTCAGTCTGTTAAAGTCAAAGCTATTGCAATAATTTTTCACCTCACAACCTCATTTTTCATAGAATAATGAAATAATTTTACTTTGTATAAACCACTTATTTGATGTGCAAATCCGACCGGTTTCGGAACAAACGTTCCTTCGTCAGGGAAAGCTTATACTAATTTGACAGTTTCGAACAATGTTTTATTATGGTAGGGGTGGAGCTGTTGCTAGATAATAATGTAGATTGGGTAGGTAGGTATTAGTGTAGAGTGGGTGGGTAGGGGAACAAATCCATGATTGGGCTATATGACAATATTTTTTGTTTGTTGATAATAGATTCATTATTTTTAAGGGATTTTTTAATTTCCAAGGCTTCTAAGTTATCTAAACGTTTTCCTTTATGATTAATATGAAGAATATTTATCCCTGTATTTTTTTCAAAACTATGGTTATTTTCAATGATATGGTTAGCAAACTCAGAAAAATTATTATTATTAAGACACCTTAAATGTTCTTTGATTCTGATTTCAAAATTACGAGTGGTTTTTCCAATATAAAATGAGGGACAATCATTGCATTTGAGTTTATATATTCCGGAATTAGTCAATTCATTTTTCATACTTTGAATTATCCATTCTTTCAATATCCATTCTTTCAATATTCGTAGTTTCAATATCCTTCAACTCATGTCATTAGTGTAGGTAATTATGTGTATTTTTGAGGTGTCTCAACAGATGTCTGAAAATGTAGTACTACTGGAGAGTGTCAACTGTTGCCATCCGGTGCGGATCTTTTCTGATAATTCTAAAATCCGTTTGATGCAATCGGTTCGATGCATACGAAGTGGAACTGTGAACCATTACCACTTTGTCGCCTCTGTTGGCAGGTTTCTCCACATTGCTATGAGAAATTAGACATGGTAACAAGAGGGTTGTAATTACGAAGTAATCTAGAAACTGCTAGTACGCGCCAAACTTAAATGCCGACCTAAATTTGATACAATCCATTCTCACGCAGATACAGTCACTTTACTAATACAATGGCCGTAAGCGAAAGAGAAAGATGCGTAAAACATACGTGCGACATGAAAAGGCGTGAGCGGGGGAGAGGCACGCTTTTGGTACCTTAAACTCACCTATTGCGACGATTTCGGTATCAACGTCATTTAGGCATTAAATTTTGGCTCTTACTGTACCTATGTATAAGTAAAAAAAATCAGAGCGTGCAATTCACACGCGGTTGAAGTGAAACCTTCAGAAAACTAAAGTATACAAGAATTCCAGTGCACCTTTTCCTATACTTTTAGTCATCTTATTAGTATTTGTGTGTTATTTGAGTCGTTAGATGTCGCTTTCTTTTGTGTTTTCTTTTGCCTGTTCATTTTGGAGTGGTTTGAATATTGGATGTTATGATTTTACAAAAATAATATTTTTTTTGGATTTCGTGGGATTTGATCCTGGGGCCGCTAAATGTCGAGGTTCTTCAGGTGCTTTATACCACTACACCAAAGGAGACTTGCGTGGGACTGCGATTTATCGAATTATATTGGAATAGAGCACCCAAGAATAATTATTTTATTGCTATCTCATTCCATCGCAGGCTAAATCCTATAGATGTATGTGTTTGTCTCTTTTTAGTGTCGCTCGTTTCCATTTCATCGAGTTTCAAATCACAACGGTGCTAAAAAAGTTTTCACTTCAAATAAATATCATTATCTTCATTTTCCTCAAAACATGAAACAAAATGTAATATTGTAGATTTGTTAGCATTTTAATATATGCCAATAATCTTGTCGACACGGTATGACGTACGATTACTCACAGTAACTTGATTATCTCGTCAGTCCGATGATGCTTCACGCGGCAGTGGCGAAAGCTACCATCGTCACCCCCCCCCCCCCCGCCCCAAACCTTCCTTCTTCACTTCTCTGTCCACACCGCACACCCAGCCATCACTGTAATCCCTTAAGTTCGATTCAGCAGCTTTAAACTGGGGGCTGTTAAAGCGTTTATTCAAAAGAGAAAATATTTTTTTTTTTTAAATTAAAATATTTATGTGTGTAGAAATGGTGACCGGACAATCCATAATCAACTGCAATGCATCTTCAATACCTCAAAAATTGGTTAAGATGAAGCCATGCGAAATAATTCAAAATTATGCAAAATCATGTATTTTTGTTTTGAAAATTTGATCACTTAAAAGTGTGATAATCTCTCTCTCTTTTCCTCTCTTTTGATTCTGATTTTGTTTTCTTTTTCTACTCCTGGGCACTTGGCACCAGTCGTAATAATTCTATCTTTTTTTTTTATTTTTGGAATTCTTTCATCCCTTCAAGTTTTCTTGAACTTTTCTTTTGGCTCTGATCGATATTTAAATCTTTAAGGCTTTGCATGTGTGTAGTAGGGATGGAAAATTCCTTCCCTACGTCACACAAGCCTTCATGAAAATTGGACCCTTATTTTCTTTGATACTACAGAAAGCTTACTTAAAGCTCCCTTGTACTACATACCTTTAGAGATATATGTACTTAACTAATTAATACGTTATTTACGACCTTGAACGTAAATATTTTCGTATTTATGTTGTAATTAAACTCCATCAAACGTTGTGTAATTTTTTTGATTTATGATATGGGACTTTAATTACTTTCATTCTTTGTGGTAACTTCTTGATTCTAGTCAGAGCGTTGAGTTTCAAACTGTATTGGTCTCTCTCTTGCAAATCTAACTTTAAATAGTTTCTCTAAATGAACTAACTTTCCTCCGTCGCTTATTATGTTTTCCTACATCCTAACGAACTCGTAAATAACCTGTACTAATCGAATTACGCATGTTTAATTGAACAAATAATTAAGTAGGACTCAAATGGTTAATTGTTAGTAAATTTGATTATGATTGTTTTGTATCTGCTTGTCATCTCTCCAATCCGATTCAGCTGCTATAAGGTACATATAAAGATGGGTTTAGTAGGTTAATGTAATTAATAGATTGCATATTAGACGAACTCAGAATACCCTTTTCTGCCGAAAATTTGGCTCCTTCCTCCTACAAGTAAACCAGGTGATCAAATTCTAACTAGAAATTCGCACAATCTTCTGGCGCGGATCGGTTAATTGATACCTAAGTTATCGCGTCCTAACCGTCCTTCCTTATGCCATCATGCACTGCCTTCAGGTCGTCATCCGAGCCTAGATACCCCCAAATTCCTACTCCTCCAAGGTCTACTATTTAATTAGGGCGAACCGGTTTCGTCCTATATGCAATCATATACTCACGGTGTTGTGTAGAGTTACGGGTCGTGAATCCTCGCTCTACGTACAAGAAATGATGTGAGAGTAACTCTGTCGAGTCTAAAACGCTAATTGTAAGCGGGTCCACATCATCCAATGTACAGTACATAGAAAGATATATATGTAAACATACGTTTGGGTAGGATTATAACTCGCAATTTTGAGTCTAGCCAGTCTCAAATCCCGAGCTCGGATTTCGTGGAAAGGGATTCTGCACAAAACCTTAACCGATGACCGAATATATACATATTAAAATGGGAAATATTAATAAATACTAATATAATAAGCAATTATCTCGGTTTGTTCTGGAGTGCCGAAAATTCCAAGCTTTTGATTGATTTGGTTGACAATTTTCTTTAAGAGATTGCCATCTCTATTATGTGTTTGGTTAATGGTCCTTGGGTTTTTAAGGAGCGACCACTGCCTCCTATTGTTGAACTGTTTTCTAAATTTTCCCCCAAGGTTCAACTTTTGGTAAAACTTTTACTCTCCCGTGATTTTTCAACTGCTTCATGTAAACTATTTATACCTATAAGAGCAATTATTTCATAAATTTTTCCCGAATTTTTCATGTAGTTCTACAATAATCTTTTATCTGACTATCCCGTGATTTTCAAATGTTTGATGTACCTATTAGCTACCTAGGAGAGTAGTTAATCCATAAATTTTTTCTCAAATGTTCAATGATACTCTTCAAGTTCTTTTATTTGACTATGCCGTGATTTTTCAAATGTTTGATGTACCTTTCATTTGTTTAGCTTATAATAAATCTAATTATTTTCAAATTGTTCAATCCTAAAATATCTCTTCAAGTTCAAATTAAAGATTGTGTTTAACCCCTTTTTATATATATAATTGCGCAACGTTATGGTGTTGCTCTATCCTAAGATTGACACCTTCCTAAAGCACTCAACACGGTGCCCTACTGACCGAGTTGTTTTATAAACAATTTTAGTTATGTCAACATTCCCACTGGCCTGGTGACCTAGATTCAACGAAAGACATTTGTTTACCTTTAACATTCCCGAATGTGAGATTTATGGTCCTAAATTTTTCTTTTGAATTTAATAGTGATAATTTCCTTTTCGCCGAGGTCTAACCTGTTCCCCGATAAATATAGTCATAATGCATACATATACTTTGTCTCGATACATAAATACACAGATATATATATATAATTTTATTATAGTTGAGGTAAATTCTAATATCATAACTCATTTTTTTGATCATTTTATATTAGCTGAAGTTATAATAAATAGTACATATATTAATAAAATAAGTATAAAATATGAACTTGAAATGTTTTCTAGCACACAGCTATTTTTTAAATAGCATAGTGCGTTCTAAGTAGGTATTAGTAATCGATACCTTTTACTTTTATTTAAGTGTGTTTTTTTTTGATTAAAACTTTCTTGGAATAATATATATATATACATATATACATATAAATAGATATATCTATTTTATATATAATATTTTATATATAATATTTAATATATATACATATCACATATTAAGCAAGTAATATCTTGTTATAAAATTAATTCAAATACCAACTGTTTGCTGCATACCGCTTTCTCCTTGGAACCTGGAAATATTTATACTTTAATTTTTAATAAAACTTACCCCCTTAAGGTTTTATTTTATCCGACCGGGAGCTACACGGTAAAACCTTGTTATGTTTTCTTACCTAATACCTACTCCTATGTCATCAACTAAATTCAAATAAATTTTTTTTTATTTTTTTTTTTTCGACTTCAATTTTATTTTATTTCCGTTTAATCTATCTAAATTAAATGATGTTTATCGTTCTAACCGCATTTTATTTCAAATCTCGTTGGTTAACTTAACACTTTTTAAATTAGATTAACAATTGATTACTTATTTTATGTTCGTTTTCCTTCCATACTTTTATTTAGCAGAAGGAATTATACGATTAAATACCGAATAGATTATTTTCATGCTCATTTATTCATTATTTACTTTAACTTCCAGATTTATTATTATAATTATTTCATCGTTAAAATAATACTCCGCTTAAATTATAGTTTTAAACAATAACTACTTCACAATTATTTACGAAATAAGAGATTTATTATTTTTATTTTTGTTTGTCACCGAACTCTTCTATTTTGCAGTAAGATAACGTATTTCACTATTTATTTAAACTTTCCGAAATAATAATTATTATTAAGTTACCACAATCTCATTTAACAGCAATTTAATAATTTTAATTATTTATTCTAACGTCTATATTTATTATTATTATTTTATCTAACACTAGATTAATCCTGTGATAAATTATTACGTTCGATTTGCACTTTATTTAAGGGAACTATCACCGTTATGATAACTAACACTGGTTTTTATTTTTTATTTCGCTACACCAACAACACTTTGATTATGGTACTTTATTTAAAACACTCAGTTTAATTAAAGATTTTCATTGAACTTTCCCGTTTAATTGGATGCACTTAATTTTTTATAACTTCTTTTCACTTTTTATTATTATTACATCACTTTATTTAATTACCACACCGACACTTGTCGCGAGATTACTAAGTCCCAAAATATGATATTTATTGATTATAAAACCGAATTTTCCCCTAAACAAAATCACAGCACTTTTAACTTTTCACAAATAAATAGAACGTAAACTTTTATTTTTATTTTCACTGACTTGAATTTCTTTAAATCTTTATAAAACACTGGCTCGAATATGAAATTTTGCTAAGTCCTGTGATTCTAACTAATAGAATTTTTCCACCAGTAAATTACCCAACGTTTTCGTCGCGACTCACGAACCTTCAACTTTTCACAATCCCGCGATGACTAACGAAAATTCACTAAGTCCTGTCTTTTAAACCCCTCTCAGGATTAGAATGGCCTATCTAAGCTATCTTTGATCCACGAATTTAACCTATAACAACTCGAGATTTCATATATCGATTCTGCCTTTTTTGTTTAACTGCTGTTAGCTCCACCTTTCAAGATTTTCTTCATGCCCTCTCTCGTTTAAACATTTTTCCAGGATCGGACCGGCGATATTACGTCAAAATGCCCCTCATCCCTTTGTCTGTTGGTCATACAAAATTTAGCTCAAATATCATGATTTTCGTATCTCTTTTTTCCTCAAAATATAATAGGTACGTCTTCAATAAACTGTACATAATTCTCAATTTTGTTTATCGCTACCAGAACATGAACAAATTCAAGCCAAAACCTTTAATATGCATTTTCCAATTTTCTTTTTCCTAAATTCCTTCTTATTCTTATGCCACCTATATGGATCAATTCAGTTTTAAACTGTATTGTCTCTACTTATGTCGTAGACTTGAATTTTCATATTTTCTCTTATTTCCCTTTTATTCACGATGTTCTTTTTTTGATTTTCCTCATTCATTCTCATGTAACTTTCCACATCCCTATAATTTTTTATATTTCCAGCCGTATTTATTTTATTAATTGTTAATTTAAGATTTTCTTTGCTTTCTTTGGCCGTATCAATTCACCCATAGTTTCACCGTACATTACTCTGATATCTGTATCGTTTTTCGATGTTTGCTGCCTCAATAGAAAATTTCATTTTCTATTTGTTACTAATTAATATATCATTTACCACATTTTTATAGGAGATACTCCCACTTCGGCCCTTAAATATATGTCAATTTTTATTACGTTATATGGTTCATCCCACAACTTCCGTCCCTTTCTCCTCGAAATCTACATTAATTTAAAATTTGACATCTGTTTATGTCTGGACTTCGATGTACTCACCAATAACTCAGCGTTTATTCGAGGGTACTAAAATATAATGGTTTTTTCCTTGAGTAAACACTCCATAGGACCAATGATAATTTTTATCGTCCCAAAAGCCATTAAAATGGGTTTAATCGTCTAAAACCATGTTCGCTTTCTGGCTGTTTTAATAACAAAATCGCGTGTGGGGTCGTCAACTCAAATAATGTATCATTTTTCCTTACAGTCTGTCCTATTTCCCATAGAACTTTCGTCAAACAATTGACGTAAAACAATTCCTTTGTTTGCCTTATCTACTGTAATGTAACCAGAATGACCTCCCTATCCCAAATATATAACGATATCTATTTTAACTCGTCTGAAAACGCAAAATTAAGTCGAAATCTTATATTGTTCAATAAACACTTCCGTTTAAACGTCCAGTTTTTCCATTAGATTTCCTTTTCAAATCGTTTTCCCTGACGTTACAAGAGTGACATCCCTAATTTCCAGCGTTTTTCTTCCTTTTAAATGTAAAATGTACACTTTCCTTTCAATCTGGTCTCCCTGACTTTCTATGTACTCGTTATACGGCTGAATAACCCTACAGTAGCTTTTCTTACGTTTTACACGTCTTTTCTTTAACCTTCCTCTGATCATAATTTTCTTGCTATTTTCTTGCCTAGTTTTTCCAACATAATGTGGATTAATTTGCTCGTTAACGGCGGTTGCCAACACCTTCATTGTACTGATTGTATATCTTAAATCTGGGGTCATCGTATCTAATGCACCGAGCGTGAGACCCTGTTTACATTATAGTGTATTGATCTTTCGGTTGATGACGATATTTTTTTCAATAAATCTCAGGTTAATCGCTTAGTTCAAAGTCCATTTCTTTGTTCAAAATCTGAACACGCCCTCCATTCTGTGATTGGTTTCATTAGTTATTTATAGCTTTCTGTTTAGACCTGATTGGCTGTTGATTTCAACTATTTATTATTACGCTGATTAATGATGATTTCTAGCACCCTCTGTGTTCTTTTCATCAATACTTATCTCAATCTACTTAATCGTAGATCCCTATCGTCAACAAGAATTCAATTTACTTTGAACCGGTAGATGTCGCAGGTGTGTCTGTTTTATAATTAATTGGTATTTTCTTTTTGAATTAAAGTGGGAAGCTACAATATTTTCTTATTTTCACTGTTGGTTAATGCAATTCATCACAGTTCCCTCCTCTGAACTCAATTTGCTGTGGCTAACGTTGTATTTTATGTAGGCGTCTTCTTCTTTTTTTTTTTTTTTTTTTTTTTTTTTTTTTTTTTTTTTTTTTTTTTTTTTTTTTTTTTTTTTCGTTAGACACCGAAATTGTGTTCAAATTTAGGCTAGCTACCTTTCCCTCCCCATGTCGTTATTCCTTATCTATTCTTCGTATCCTATTGCTCCCTATCTCCCCTCCTCATTTTGTTATCCCCTATCTCTTCTTCGCATCCTATTACTCCTTATCTCCCCTCCTCATTCTGTTATCCCCTATCTCTTCTCCGTATCCTATTGCTCCCTATCTCCCCTCCTCATTTTGTTATCCCCTATCTTTTCTCCGTATCCTATTGCTCCCTATCTCCCCTCCTCATTTTGTTATCCCCTATCTCTTCTCCGTATCCTATTGCTCCCTATCTCCCCTCCTCATTTTGTTATCCCCTATCTCTTCTCTGTTTTATCGGATTGTTAACAATCTTGAATTGAATCTCATTGTATTTTCTATTTTCTTTTCGCGTAGATTTTATTTTATGGAATTTTCTGTAATTTTGATAGACTCAAAATTAATCTCTTTTTCGCTGGAACACGCCCCTCGACTCGCGTGTTTTGGTGGTCCCCAACCAAATTGGACTAAGACCTCCCTTACAATGATTTAAGTAAAGATTGTTTACAATCTCGCGGCCTTTCGACCAACTGAAAAGCGGGTGGTCTCTTGGTGTGCAAATAATTGTTTTTGTTTGTAAGTATAAGTTTTTGTGAAATGTATATGTTTTCGCACGACCTCACCCAATCCGACAATCAGTGGTATACATGTTCTATATAAATTTTCCAGCATTTTTTTTTTTTCTTTATTTAAACTTTATTGTCTAATCCTTAATTTCTAATTGTTATTTCATAGTTCATTCAAAATTGTCCTAACCTAAGTGTTACCCACTCTAATTTGTAATTTTCATAAATGTTCTTAATTATCCTCAATTGGTTCAGCGTTCCCGTTTTTCCCCGTTTTTTTTTTTTTCGAAATCTAACTATTTATATCGTAATTCTAATGTTACCTTCTTATATTTACCTAATTTCTACCACATCTCTACAGATAAACATTTTTATTTCAAGATTTCAAAACATTTTTTTTTTTCTAACTCCTAAGCAATGTTTATTTAAAACTCTATTCTATAAAACGTACCATTTTGTGTGTCATATAATATCTCTAATTCTTTTCCTCTTAAGTGTCCTTAATTACCTAACAAAATTTTTTTTCTATTCACTAGCACATTTATAAAATCAAAATTAACGAATATTTTTACCTTACTCTATTTCTATATTTAAACATGATTGTCGCTTATTAAGAAACTTGTCCACTCACTCTTAAAGACTCGACGACGACCCGCCCCTCGCAAGCAACTGATAGCCTAACATTTTAGTAAAGTTTCTTTCTTCCCCTACCCCAAGACGTATCCTAACATATTTTTATTTGTATTTCTCAGTCGTTTATTTATTTATTTATAAATATTTTCAAATATTTGCAATTTTCGCATTCTATTCGTTGACTTCCACTAACTTTAATCCTGATTGTTGTTCCTTGTTACTCGTGTAATATCTCGCTAAATGTATGGCGCTATAATCTCCTTTTATTTCCCGAGTTACCGGATCAATTAGGGTATACGTGTTACTGTAAACTACTGATCCGATGACGTACGGCCCTTCGTAAAGTAAGTTGAATTTCTTAATTTGTTTTCGCAATAAATTTGACTGTGTAATCTTTTTCAACTTGACCATGGCTCCGATTTCATAGGTCACTAGTCTTTTATTGAGATTATAATATTTTTGTCGATTCGTAGCGCTTTTCTCCAAATTTTTTTGCGCCACCATTCTAATTTCATCTATTGTTTTCGTAGGTTCTCCACACCCCTGAGTATACTTGTCTAAACTATAAGTTGGTGATTTCCCGAAAGCTATCTCGTTTGGTGAAAATCCTGTTGAACAGTGTATTGAATTATTGTAAGTCTGCTCTATTTCTTTAAGGAAAGCTGTCCATTTTGTATGTTTTTCGTGACAATAAATACGAAAAATTCTTCCTAGTTCTTTATTTACACGCTCAGTTATATTCGGTCCAGGATTTCGCACTGAAGTATGTACGATTCGTATGCCCATCCTATTCATGTGGCTTTCCCATTTTTTTGACGTAAATTGAGATCCGTTGTCAGTTAACAAAGCATCTATTTGTATGATCTTATTAAAATCCTCTACACAATTTAACACGGTCTTAGTACTTGCTATCCTTAATTTATATAATTTTACAAATCGGCTGAAAGAATCCTGGATAACAAATATGAATTTTACGCCACCCATTCCCCTCGGTAATGGTCCGTATAGATCTGCCATAGCTAATTGTCCTACTTCTTTGGTCATAATTGATTTACTTGGCCCTACAGTTGGTCGAATTTCGCGCTTCGCCATCTGACAAAGGTGACAACCTCTTACTATGCGTTTTATGTCTCGGCTCATACCTGGCCAGTAATACCTGTCTCCCATAGCTGATCCTGTTTTGAAAATTCCCCCGTGCCCAATTTCTAAATGTATCATTTTTATTAACTCCTCAGTCAATTCCTGTGGTACTGCTAAAACCGTTTTGTTTAACCCTGTGGTGTAATACAAAGTTTTACCTATTTTCTTGTAATTTTTTAAATACCTATTAACATTTTTTGTCGGTGGTCCGAATTTTCCCTTGCGCAAGTACCCGAAAATTTCTCCCAAAAATGTGTCCTGTTTCTGTAGTTCTGTTATATTTTCTAAGTGTTTTCGAATGTGTTGTCTACCTTTAACCGCAAAAGCTGCTATTTCTGGGCATGTGTTTTTCTCCTCCTGCACGTTTTTCGCATCACAAGAGTAACGAGATAAAATGTCAGGTCCTATATTTTCTTTTCCTTTAACGTACTCTACAGTGAAGTTAAATTGATTTAAATACAAAATCCACCGAGTTAGGCGACTACTGTACATCTTCCATGTCTTCAAAAACGTCAACGCTTGATGATCTGTTCTTATTATCAAATGTACTCCTCTTAAATACGTCTCAAATTTATGTAGAGCATATATTATCGCCCACAACTCTTGCTCCGATGTGGTCCACTTTAACTCTGGTCCCCTTAAAGCTTTGCTAATAAATCCAATAACGTGGTGGTTTCCTTCGTTATCTAGCTGGTATAACTCCCCCCCTATTGCAAATCCCGAACTGTCTGTCTGTAAATAATATGTACTATTTGGATCATGATGATGTAAAATAACTGTTTCTAAAAATAATGTTTTCACCTTCTCGAATGCACGCTGTTCTAAGTCACCCCACCTCCAAGTTCGATTTTTCTGAAGTAAATCACATAAAACACGTGTTGATTCTCCATATTTATTCGCGAATCTACGGTAATAATTGCAAAGTCCAAGGAAAGCTCTTACTTGTTTGATTTTCTTGGGTATCGGAAAATTTTTAATCGCGTCTATTTTTTCCGGATCCATTTGAACTCCCAAAGGCGTTATAATATGTCCCAACATACGCACTTCTGTGAATAAAAATTGACATTTTTCGAGTTTACAAGTCATGTTTGCTGCCTCTAACCTCTCAAGTACCGCGTCTACATGTTCGAAATGATCTTCTTGGCTCCCACACGTATATATTATTAGATCATCCAAGTAATTAGCGCAGAATTCTCTCAGTCCTGGGCCGAGGATTTTGTCCATTCCCCTTGAGAAACTCCCAACTGATGTCTTTAACCCCTGCGGCAATACCTTGTATACATACAATTTCCCATTGTACACAAACCCGGTATATTTACGACTCTCTGGACTGATAGGTATCTGGAAGTAGGCTGAATTTAGATCTATCGTGGTGATGAATTTTACGCCATGAAAACGCTGTATTATCTCAGAAGTTAATGGTGGTTTCTCTACTTCGGCGTGCATTCTAGTATTTAAAAACCTGGCATCCAAAAGAATCCTAACGGTTCCGTCCTTTTTTAAAGTAAACGTTAGAGGACTAGAAAACTGTGTGGCCTCCCTACTGATGATTCCTAGTAATTCCAATTCTCTAATTTTTTCGTCAACTTTATCTCTATAAGCAAAAGGTACAGGATAAGATCTCTTAACGAAGGGCGTCTCGTCCGTCATCTTTATTTCGTGAGTGTACAAAGTTGTGAGACCCGGCCTGTCTCTAAATACATTCTTATGTTTGATTAAAATCTTTTCCAACCCTTCTTTCCCTTTTAACTCCAAATCTAGCCCGGACACAAATGTCGTTATTCTACGCTCGAGACACGCCGTATCATTTATTTCGGGGTTTACTTCGATACTAATTATTTTTCCACTTGCGCAATTTTGATTGCTAATCTCACCTTTAGGTTTCCTATAAGTTATCGATGAATTTACCAATTCTATTTCCCTCTTACCAACGTCTGTTTTTATTTTCAATTTCCTATTTTCCCCACATTTAAACTCAGCTGTATATTCGTCCAACCAATTGATACCTAATATAACGGGCCTAATCAACTTGGGTATTATTAAACATGGCGTATTTATTGTAACATTTTCAAATCGTAGCGGCACTAGAACCAATCTAGATATTTTCTGACTTTTGTGTCCTATAGCTACCCTAATCTGTATTGCTGTTACTGGCATAATCGGATAAAGCGTTTCATCAGTTAAATAGTTTTCGTAGAATTCTTGTGCTACACACGTGATCTGACTTCCGGTGTCTATTAAACAATGAACTTCCGTGTTATCTATATGTGCTTTGGCTTCCGGTAATAACGGTAAAGTGCTACCCTTTTCTACTTCCTCATAATCACGGTCTTCAAAAATGTTGTTAAAACCCCTAACTTCCCTACCCAATTTTTCTTCAATCATTTCCAATTTATTCCATTCGTCAGTTATATGTTGCAGTGAATTGACGCATACTTCCACACGCATTTCCTCCTCTGTTCTCGTTTCTTCCGCTCCATCCTTCCGTCTTTTTACGTACTTTTCAGCTTTTACTGGGGCAGTCATTCCTTGTTCATCCTTTCCTAATCCTTTCGTCGGATTCCACCCCCATTTCATCATAATCTTCAATGCAGTGTTGTGTCTTGGCGCCGGCGTCCCTCCTCCTGTGTGAGTCGTATCCATGGAGACTAATGAATCAACCCCCGTCCGTTTCCCGAATTATCTGCGACCACTAGCTCCTTCCCGGTTGTAGGTATTGTAGAATTTCCTTTTGGTGAACTGCTAACTTCGGTGCATTTGCCGCAACTAACGCCTTGGCCCACACTTTCTATCGCGTGTATCCTCCTTTTTATGGCGTGGTAACGGTCACGGTATTTGTCCTTCTTGCTAACTTCCTCCCCACTCCTCTTCTTTAAGTTCCGTTCTTCTGGCGTACATACCATTGTATCTAGTTTTCGAAGAAACTCAGCGGCGACAATCTCGTCTCCTGATTGTCCCGAAAACCATAGCGATTGAATTTCCTTCGGATAATGCCTCATAATTTCGTCGACTATGCCCAACGGAGTGTCAGTAATCTTCAAAGCCTTAGCAAGTTCCCAATAGTTTGCGAAATGAGTGAGCATGGATATATTTTTCTTGGCATCATATACCCCCTCTGCAAGTCGGCGGCGGACTTCATTTTTCTTAATGTCTCCCCAATAGGTAGCTAAAAAATCTCGTTCGAAATCTAACATAGTCTCCCATCGCTTATTGTACAATTTCGCCCACGATTTGGCTTCCCCTTTTAAATTCTCTCGTACGACAATTAAAGGATCCGTACGTTTCACTTTTCTAGTGTATTCTTTTAAATCCTCGAGGAAACTAATTGGATTTTGATTTCCGCCGGAGAATGATGGTCGCTCTTGTTGTGGTAACATTTCCACGACTTGGAGAACGTTTTTCGGCGCATTATCCTCTCCTATCACCGCCACTGTTGCTGGTTTTTCCAACTGCTTCTCGAGCTCCTGCATCTTATTGACGAGCGGTGCTAAAGCTGCCTGAATAATTGTAGTTACATCTCCAATGTTCACTGTTGAAGTCTCGGCTGAGATATTCTCCCCGATTGCTGTCACTAAAGCCTGTGTTTTCCTTCCTGTTCCACGTTTCCCCACCATCTTCTTAAATTTTCCGAGTTTCGTCGGCTAATGTTTATATTTTCCTTACTAAGCGACAACCTTACAATCTCTATTTTAATATTCTTAATTATTTATGTAAATGTTGCCTTTCTTATTCTATATATATTTTTTTTTTTTTTTTTTCAATTTTCTCGTTTTTCTTATTTTTCTTAAATTTTTATTCTTTTTTATTTTTATTTTCCTTTACTTCGTTAATCTTATCTTCGATTTTTTGTTCCTTTTCCTCGGGTTTTTCCTGTGAAATTATTGGTTTATCATTTTCATGTGGAAAATTTATTTTTCCACACTCCCTCTCAACCTTGCCTTGTTCCCCTTCTGGCTGAGCTCCCTTGTCTCCTCCCATATTCTCCACACGCAATGTAGAATATTTGGAACGCTTGAATATGTTTCTAAGCTCATCTTCCGTTGATATTTCTCCAACATCTCTTTCTGTCGCATCCGCCTTCCTCTTTTCGGCCATTCTCGTTTTAATGAATTTAAATTATCGAATTAAATATCGACTATATGTAATTGAAAAGTTTTTTTTTTTTTTTTGGAACCTGCCCCCCTATAGACACATTATTTTCAATTATATTATTTTTATTTGCACAACGATTGCAACCCGAATTAATCCAACTCTAAAACGCACACTTTATTTCAATTGAATGTAGGTAGTTGTTAAAAAAAACGGAATGAATATTGCAACCCTATTGTTAATAAATATCCCGTGATTTTCGTTCAAACAATAATTATTCATTGTTTAGAATGTCAACCACTCCTTCATGGTTTGCAGTACCTATTGATATTTTCGCAAAATCTGTTTTGAATTCGCAATCTCTATCAAAACATATTTTTGCACATCAATTTGCAATAAGTACCTACCTCAACATCCGTTTTGAATTCGCAATACCTACTGATTTTTCGCAAAATCTGCTTTTTTGTCGTCAATTTTAGAGTTAAACCCCTTTTTTCTCGAAGTCCGAATAATCAAATGTTCATTTAAATAGGTTATATACCTATCATAAACCTTTGTCTACGATATCAGAAGTTCTCAATTCGACGCTATCCCCAATCAAGTATTTAGGTATGTTATTCTATCTTTTTTTTTTTTTTTTCAATATTTACATTAAATTTGCAAAATCTATTTCGTTGTTCATAACAACTGTCATAGATCCCTTTGTATTCGTTGATTTCTACCCTCCTCAAAATAAACATATTTACTGCAATTTTAATAATCGAGTATTTTCAAATCGGTAAATACCTATTGACAACTGTTTAACACCGCCATATCTGATTTCAACTTCTCATTTCGATCCGATTGAATGAATGTATTTTTCCCATCAACATGAGCTCCACCAAACCCTTTTAAAATGTATTCTATATTTATGTTCCTTATATTTTATGTTATGTCTTTTTATGTGATAATGTTCACATACAAAACATAACATTATCTATAAACAATGGTCACATTATGTAGATAAGTTCCCCCTTTTATCTCCGAAGTGTGTTTCCTCTTTTATCGAAACCGAATGTTGATATTATTTTTAACAGATGTTTATTTTATAATGCCTCAAAGTGGTGCGTGTCGTTTTCGATGTGTCCCACCTTTAAATGCTAGATGTTTTTTTTTTTTTTTTTTTTGTTATCAGTATCTCGATGTTGACTTTTATCAATCTTTTCGATGCTTACGAACACCGCGCGTTATCTCGAATCACATTGTTTACATTACGGTCGTTAACATTCCTGACCCAGATATGTCAATTCTTAACTCATTATATTTGTTATTTATGGCCTGTCTTGACTATTTGTTTACATAGAGCATATTTGACCTAAATTCTTTTGTATACAATAACAAATGAAAGGGGTCTTTATTAACAAGTTCACGGTCACTCGATTTAACACTTTATATTGACACTTTTTTTTATTTTAAACTGTAGAGTTTATTCGTTAGCACTTTTTTTTTTTCTTTTTTGTTATGTTTATTTATTTCTTTATAAATAATTTTTCTGTGTTTGTTTAACGTCGCACTATTCTGATTTTTTTTATTAAATTATTTTCACTTCAATTAAAATGAACTTTTTTTTTATTTTTTTATTTTTTTTATTTTTTTTTATGATACGTCCTAATTTTGTTATTATTATTTTTTTTTTCCAGTTTTTACAATAGATTGACCAATAAAGTTTTTCAACGCAAACTTGTATAACTCTGACTCCTGGTCATGGCTTTGCAGTGTGATAATCTCTCTCTCTTTTCCTCTCTTTTGATTCTGATTTTGTTTTCTTTTTCTACTCCTGGGCACTTGGCACCAGTCGTAATAATTCTATCTTTTTTTTTTATTTTTGGAATTCTTTCATCCCTTCAAGTTTTCTTGAACTTTTCTTTTGGCTCTGATCGATATTTAAATCTTTAAGGCTTTGCATGTGTGTAGTAGGGATGGAAAATTCCTTCCCTACGTCACACAAGCCTTCATGAAAATTGGACCCTTATTTTCTTTGATACTACAGAAAGCTTACTTAAAGCTCCCTTGTACTACATACCTTTAGAGATATATGTACTTAACTAATTAATACGTTATTTACGACCTTGAACGTAAATATTTTCGTATTTATGTTGTAATTAAACTCCATCAAACGTTGTGTAATTTTTTTGATTTATGATATGGGACTTTAATTACTTTCATTCTTTGTGGTAACTTCTTGATTCTAGTCAGAGCGTTGAGTTTCAAACTGTATTGGTCTCTCTCTTGCAAATCTAACTTTAAATAGTTTCTCTAAATGAACTAACGTTCCTCCGTCGCTTATTATGTTTTCCTACATCCTAACGAACTCGTAAATAACCTGTACTAATCGAATTACGCATGTTTAATTGAACAAATAATTAAGTAGGACTCAAATGGTTAATTGTTAGTAAATTTGATTATGATTGTTTTGTATCTGCTTGTCATCTCTCCAATCCGATTCAGCTGCTATAAGGTACATATAAAGATGGGTTTAGTAGGTTAATGTAATTAATAGATTGCATATTAGACGAACTCAGAATACCCTTTTCTGCCGAAAATTTGGCTCCTTCCTCCTACAAGTAAACCAGGTGATCAAATTCTAACTAGAAATTCGCACAATCTTCTGGCGCGGATCGGTTAATTGATACCTAAGTTATCGCGTCCTAACCGTCCTTCCTTATGCCATCATGCACTGCCTTCAGGTCGTCATCCGAGCCTAGATACCCCCAAATTCCTACTCCTCCAAGGTCTACTATTTAATTAGGGCGAACCGGTTTCGTCCTATATGCAATCATATACTCACGGTGTTGTGTAGAGTTACGGGTCGTGAATCCTCGCTCTACGTACAAGAAATGATGTGAGAGTAACTCTGTCGAGTCTAAAACGCTAATTGTAAGCGGGTCCACATCATCCAATGTACAGTACATAGAAAGATATATATGTAAACATACGTTTGGGTAGGATTATAACTCGCAATTTTGAGTCTAGCCAGTCTCAAATCCCGAGCTCGGATTTCGTGGAAAGGGATTCTGCACAAAACCTTAACCGATGACCGAATATATACATATTAAAATGGGAAATATTAATAAATACTAATATAATAAGCAATTATCTCGGTTTGTTCTGGAGTGCCGAAAATTCCAAGCTTTTGATTGATTTGGTTGACAATTTTCTTTAAGAGATTGCCATCTCTATTATGTGTTTGGTTAATGGTCCTTGGGTTTTTAAGGAGCGACCACTGCCTCCTATTGTTGAACTGTTTTCTAAATTTTCCCCCAAGGTTCAACTTTTGGTAAAACTTTTACTCTCCCGTGATTTTTCAACTGCTTCATGTAAACTATTTATACCTATAAGAGCAATTATTTCATAAATTTTTCCCGAATTTTTCATGTAGTTCTACAATAATCTTTTATCTGACTATCCCGTGATTTTCAAATGTTTGATGTACCTATTAGCTACCTAGGAGAGTAGTTAATCCATAAATTTTTTCTCAAATGTTCAATGATACTCTTCAAGTTCTTTTATTTGACTATGCCGTGATTTTTCAAATGTTTGATGTACCTTTCATTTGTTTAGCTTATAATAAATCTAATTATTTTCAAATTGTTCAATCCTAAAATATCTCTTCAAGTTCAAATTAAAGATTGTGTTTAACCCCTTTTTATATATATAATTGCGCAACGTTATGGTGTTGCTCTATCCTAAGATTGACACCTTCCTAAAGCACTCAACACGGTGCCCTACTGACCGAGTTGTTTTATAAACAATTTTAGTTATGTCAACATTCCCACTGGCCTGGTGACCTAGATTCAACGAAAGACATTTGTTTACCTTTAACATTCCCGAATGTGAGATTTATGGTCCTAAATTTTTCTTTTGAATTTAATAGTGATAATTTCCTTTTCGCCGAGGTCTAACCTGTTCCCCGATAAATATAGTCATAATGCATACATATACTTTGTCTCGATACATAAATACACAGATATATATATATAATTTTATTATAGTTGAGGTAAATTCTAATATCATAACTCATTTTTTTGATCATTTTATATTAGCTGAAGTTATAATAAATAGTACATATATTAATAAAATAAGTATAAAATATGAACTTGAAATGTTTTCTAGCACACAGCTATTTTTTAAATAGCATAGTGCGTTCTAAGTAGGTATTAGTAATCGATACCTTTTACTTTTATTTAAGTGTGTTTTTTTTTTGATTAAAACTTTCTTGGAATAATATATATATATACATATATACATATAAATAGATATATCTATTTTATATATAATATTTTATATATAATATTTAATATATATACATATCACATATTAAGCAAGTAATATCTTGTTATAAAATTAATTCAAATACCAACTGTTTGCTGCATACCGCTTTCTCCTTGGAACCTGGAAATATTTATACTTTAATTTTTAATAAAACTTACCCCCTTAAGGTTTTATTTTATCCGACCGGGAGCTACACGGTAAAACCTTGTTATGTTTTCTTACCTAATACCTACTCCTATGTCATCAACTAAATTCAAATAAATTTTTTTTATTTTTTTTTTTTTCGACTTCAATTTTATTTTATTTCCGTTTAATCTATCTAAATTAAATGATGTTTATCGTTCTAACCGCATTTTATTTCAAATCTCGTTGGTTAACTTAACACTTTTTAAATTAGATTAACAATTGATTACTTATTTTATGTTCGTTTTCCTTCCATACTTTTATTTAGCAGAAGGAATTATACGATTAAATACCGAATAGATTATTTTCATGCTCATTTATTCATTATTTACTTTAACTTCCAGATTTATTATTATAATTATTTCATCGTTAAAATAATACTCCGCTTAAATTATAGTTTTAAACAATAACTACTTCACAATTATTTACGAAATAAGAGATTTATTATTTTTATTTTTGTTTGTCACCGAACTCTTCTATTTTGCAGTAAGATAACGTATTTCACTATTTATTTAAACTTTCCGAAATAATAATTATTATTAAGTTACCACAATCTCATTTAACAGCAATTTAATAATTTTAATTATTTATTCTAACGTCTATATTTATTATTATTATTTTATCTAACACTAGATTAATCCTGTGATAAATTATTACGTTCGATTTGCACTTTATTTAAGGGAACTATCACCGTTATGATAACTAACACTGGTTTTTATTTTTTATTTCGCTACACCAACAACACTTTGATTATGGTACTTTATTTAAAACACTCAGTTTAATTAAAGATTTTCATTGAACTTTCCCGTTTAATTGGATGCACTTAATTTTTTATAACTTCTTTTCACTTTTTATTATTATTACATCACTTTATTTAATTACCACACCGACACTTGTCGCGAGATTACTAAGTCCCAAAATATGATATTTATTGATTATAAAACCGAATTTTCCCCTAAACAAAATCACAGCACTTTTAACTTTTCACAAATAAATAGAACGTAAACTTTTATTTTTATTTTCACTGACTTGAATTTCTTTAAATCTTTATAAAACACTGGCTCGAATATGAAATTTTGCTAAGTCCTGTGATTCTAACTAATAGAATTTTTCCACCAGTAAATTACCCAACGTTTTCGTCGCGACTCACGAACCTTCAACTTTTCACAATCCCGCGATGACTAACGAAAATTCACTAAGTCCTGTCTTTTAAACCCCTCTCAGGATTAGAATGGCCTATCTAAGCTATCTTTGATCCACGAATTTAACCTATAACAACTCGAGATTTCATATATCGATTCTGCCTTTTTTGTTTAACTGCTGTTAGCTCCACCTTTCAAGATTTTCTTCATGCCCTCTCTCGTTTAAACATTTTTCCAGGATCGGACCGGCGATATTACGTCAAAATGCCCCTCATCCCTTTGTCTGTTGGTCATACAAAATTTAGCTCAAATATCATGATTTTCGTATCTCTTTTTTCCTCAAAATATAATAGGTACGTCTTCAATAAACTGTACATAATTCTCAATTTTGTTTATCGCTACCAGAACATGAACAAATTCAAGCCAAAACCTTTAATATGCATTTTCCAATTTTCTTTTTCCTAAATTCCTTCTTATTCTTATGCCACCTATATGGATCAATTCAGTTTTAAACTGTATTGTCTCTACTTATGTCGTAGACTTGAATTTTCATATTTTCTCTTATTTCCCTTTTATTCACGATGTTCTTTTTTTGATTTTCCTCATTCATTCTCATGTAACTTTCCACATCCCTATAATTTTTTATATTTCCAGCCGTATTTATTTTATTAATTGTTAATTTAAGATTTTCTTTGCTTTCTTTGGCCGTATCAATTCACCCATAGTTTCACCGTACATTACTCTGATATCTGTATCGTTTTTCGATGTTTGCTGCCTCAATAGAAAATTTCATTTTCTATTTGTTACTAATTAATATATCATTTACCACATTTTTATAGGAGATACTCCCACTTCGGCCCTTAAATATATGTCAATTTTTATTACGTTATATGGTTCATCCCACAACTTCCGTCCCTTTCTCCTCGAAATCTACATTAATTTAAAATTTGACATCTGTTTATGTCTGGACTTCGATGTACTCACCAATAACTCAGCGTTTATTCGAGGGTACTAAAATATAATGGTTTTTTCCTTGAGTAAACACTCCATAGGACCAATGATAATTTTTATCGTCCCAAAAGCCATTAAAATGGGTTTAATCGTCTAAAACCATGTTCGCTTTCTGGCTGTTTTAATAACAAAATCGCGTGTGGGGTCGTCAACTCAAATAATGTATCATTTTTCCTTACAGTCTGTCCTATTTCCCATAGAACTTTCGTCAAACAATTGACGTAAAACAATTCCTTTGTTTGCCTTATCTACTGTAATGTAACCAGAATGACCTCCCTATCCCAAATATATAACGATATCTATTTTAACTCGTCTGAAAACGCAAAATTAAGTCGAAATCTTATATTGTTCAATAAACACTTCCGTTTAAACGTCCAGTTTTTCCATTAGATTTCCTTTTCAAATCGTTTTCCCTGACGTTACAAGAGTGACATCCCTAATTTCCAGCGTTTTTCTTCCTTTTAAATGTAAAATGTACACTTTCCTTTCAATCTGGTCTCCCTGACTTTCTATGTACTCGTTATACGGCTGAATAACCCTACAGTAGCTTTTCTTACGTTTTACACGTCTTTTCTTTAACCTTCCTCTGATCATAATTTTCTTGCTATTTTCTTGCCTAGTTTTTCCAACATAATGTGGATTAATTTGCTCGTTAACGGCGGTTGCCAACACCTTCATTGTACTGATTGTATATCTTAAATCTGGGGTCATCGTATCTAATGCACCGAGCGTGAGACCCTGTTTACATTATAGTGTATTGATCTTTCGGTTGATGACGATATTTTTTTCAATAAATCTCAGGTTAATCGCTTAGTTCAAAGTCCATTTCTTTGTTCAAAATCTGAACACGCCCTCCATTCTGTGATTGGTTTCATTAGTTATTTATAGCTTTCTGTTTAGACCTGATTGGCTGTTGATTTCAACTATTTATTATTACGCTGATTAATGATGATTTCTAGCACCCTCTGTGTTCTTTTCATCAATACTTATCTCAATCTACTTAATCGTAGATCCCTATCGTCAACAAGAATTCAATTTACTTTGAACCGGTAGATGTCGCAGGTGTGTCTGTTTTATAATTAATTGGTATTTTCTTTTTGAATTAAAGTGGGAAGCTACAATATTTTCTTATTTTCACTGTTGGTTAATGCAATTCATCACAAAAGTATCATCTTCTATTAAATACTGCGAGTAGAACATATCTTGGCCTTTAAAAATATCGATCATTTTTATACGGCGTAGTGCAGCAGTAAGGCGCTTGACTCGCATTCCGAAGGTCGCGGGATCGAATCTGGGCGTGGCAAATAAATTTTATTTGATTAATTTGTGTATTTCGCTATTTATTCACTTAAAATAATATATAGTATATTTGCGGCACGTTCCAAAGTGAAAGATACTCTCAGTATCGCCCTGGTGTAAGACCACTATTCAGAATTGAAACGTTGCCTGAAATGGCTTTAGCCGTGTTTGGTGACCAGATCTGAATAGCCAGGTACTTTCCCTCTTCCCCACCATCCTCTCTCCACTACCTTCAGCCTCACAACATACCCCAATAGGGGAAGCCATAGTCTCACTGGCTCTAGAAGGGAGCAGTTGGGACTCTTGTGCGGTATTCATGTAAAAAAAAATGTCTTTTAATAAGCCTACAAAAAAATTAAGTATTAGGTCTGTGAAAAAAAATTCAAGTGCAAATTGTCCAACTTATAAACTCTTTTTCGGATATCTTTTTTTTGTATAATATGGCAAATTCGAAAGGCACTTAAATTTGGATATCATTTTTCATATGTCTTAAATTAGCCCCTGGATTTATCAGGCGCTCAAAACCTTGCAGAGGTCGGGTTGGTTGAACGGTTGCCAGGGACCGCGGCCGCTGTCATCGGCGCTCTCCCGTCCAATCAATCACACTACCAGCCAACCAAACCAACCACTCCCACTTCCTCCTCTTTCTCCCACCCTCCCCCCCCCCCCCATCCACCGCCCACCACCCAACATCCGCCCTCTTACAGCCTCTACTGTGCCACGTCATAATGTGGATTATCGAGATATGCGGCAAATGAATGCTGAAGTACTAGTTATATTTTGAATGGGTCTTATTGAAATGTAGCTGACCCGACAGACGTTGTCCTGTCTTAGTTTTATGAACAAATAATAATAAAAAAAATATTATTTCAAAACATATTGCTTATTGTGATGATTTTTGACACAATTGTTTTTCCCTGCGTGTCCTTTCCCATTTGTCAAATTCCCTTACGCTTCCCCTTCCTCTCCCGCGTCCCATTCCCCTCTCGCGTTCTACGTCCCGCGAACCCCCCCCCCGCATTTCATACATTCAGTTTTCAAACAGCTCGCGTGCCACCTATTGTAATTTTTTTAATACAAATTTCATAATACCAGAGCTCACCAGTATGTATAGAAACCTTCGCGGGCGTGCTCACAACAACTCACTAAAGTTTCATCGCAATCGGATGAACGGTTAGCAATTCATAATTTCATGATGGCAGAACTCACTTATGTACCTATATAAAAACCACATCAAATCCCCAAAGTTTGAATGAAATAGGTAAAGTCGTTCTGAAGTTATGACGTTACCAAGGGAAACAGGGACTCATTTGTATATATTATATACGAGTATTTAGATGTTTAAGAGCGTTCAACCAGCCAGCGGACGAAAATCCACATTTCGTCGAAAGTTGTTCTTAGGATCGTGCAGGGCGGTTACAATGAGAAAGATTAATTATTCTACGTACCAGCTTTTTTAAATTATAACTCAATGTCGAATTTATTTCAATCCAAATTAGCTTTAATTTATACCTTCATCCAAAAATGCTGAAAGGCGTGATGATAAAACTATTAAAATAATGTTCTTTTTGTAATTATTTTTTGATTATAAGTATTTATCATTTTTCAATAATGTCTAAATTTAATAAGAATGTTAAAAAAATCTGAAATATATTAGTTTGTAAGTGCGCAAATAAATTCACAAATGGACCAATTTTCGTCAAGAAACACATGTACGTACATATTTTTTAATGATTTTATTGAAACTAAAATTAAAATTCTAAAACATGCGTTTGCTAGATAATGTATTGATTTATTTTACTGCATGATTATATTGTTTGAAATGGGTGTGGTATAATACAAAATGTTTTTTGAAAATTTAACAAATCTGCCAACGACCTATGGTATAACCTTATTATACTAAAAATTAAAAAAATTTCTCAAACTTTATTACATGCTAATGCTAGATAAAAGAACACTCTTTCGAAATCTATTTATAATTTTTTGTGGAAAAGGGTCAATGCGTCTAAAATCTGATTTGAAAATGACATATTTCTGGTTTTCTCTAGTAATGCCCTCTTATGATGTCTCTGTGGTTCAATTTAATTTAAAATATTAGTAGATTCCTGTTTTACCCTAGTAACCATTTTCCTTCATACGATAGAGCTATTTCAGTAGATTCCTGTTTTACCATATTATCCAATTTTCCTTTGTTTTTTCTGGACTAAATTTTCCCTCTTCAATTTTTTTTGACTCATGGAACAACAGCTTGTGACCGAACCGTCCTACATTTTTTATTATTAGATATGAAAGGAAGAGGTTAAATAAAATATGTGATTGACACACCAAAACAGTGCCGTCAAACCAATTTGCATATTAACTAACCTCTTTCCCGCCTCCCAAATCAATTTGATAGGCGGATGTGGGTACCGCTGCCCCAGGAACCATTTATAGGATAGCCAACATCCTACGCCTTAGGTCATCCTACGTTAGCAGGAGTGGCCTGTTTCATCGAGTAAGGTTCAGGTCTTGGCGGTGGATGCGCCTGCCCATCAGACGCGTGGCAGATCGGATCGGGAGAGGGTGGTTTGAGGAAACCCTTTGAATTCTCCAGCTGGTATCACTCGACCCATCGTCTTGCACCTCAGCGGGAGGGATGGATTCATACGTCTGTCACTCCTGGACACACTGACCCCTAGTCCTATCCACTCATCATACCTTTTTCCTTCCCAGAACTTCCTCTCCTCCTTCCCCTTAAAAAGACCCTCCACACAGCATCCCCAAAGATCCTGAGTGAAATTATTTTCCTCGAGGCCTCCTGCTTGAACCATATGTACCTACATAACAAAACCCACGCATTTTGGGAATGTTACTTTCTGGTGGTTTCACGTAGAATAATTCTCGAAGTACAATATGGTAAAATAGTTTTTGCTGATTTAGGCATTTTCAATGCCAAACTTAAATTTATTTTATTTTTATTTATTAACAGAATCAAACAGTACATCAGATAATTTGGTTAAAAAAAATTACAATTAATACCTAAGTATATTACATGGTGGGTACCTGTTATGTGTTTCATTGTAGTGTCTTATTTATGGTATATGTATTAAGTAATTACCGGGTGATATATGTAGTGGGAAGGTGTGTGTGTGTGTGTGTGAGGGTGTGTCTGTTAGAGTATGTGTGTAAGTATGTATGTATGTATGCGCATTGAACAAATTATAATATTGACATGATGCTCTTTTTAAATTTGGGCAGTGAATCGGAGATGATGTCGATGTTAGAATTTAGACCAATAATATTGAACATATGAAGAGCACTATTAATTGGCGAAAGTATGCATAAATATTTTTTTAAATTTATTTATGCATACCTTTATTGTTGTTTTTGAGTATTTTATATATACTCGTACATGTTTCAAATATGTAGGTACGTCCCGGTTGTGTGTTATTGAAGGCTGTATTCAACTTAGAAGTTATTGTTCTTCCAAATCTTGTATCGCAGTGTCTTGGCAATGAGCGAACGAAAAGGATTTAATGACTATCAAATCAATCCATCCAAATTCCAAGACACGTACCTATCTAATTTCATATCTAACCGATAGATTTGAAGAAATCAATAATAACAATAAAAGAAGTTGTTTCAAATCGACCAAATCGTCCTCTAAACGGTACGTTTATTTTTTAGACGATCATTGCAATCCAAGAAACATTTGGACAGTAATATTAACGTAAAAAAATCTTCTGGATAACCCCTGAAATAATTATTATTGTTTGTCCATAAAAAATGACGAGTTCAATTATATAAAGGTGTAAGTCAATCAATATATATAAAAACTAGCAGACATGGCCACACGTTGCTGTGGCTAACGAAACACAACGCCATTACCCAATCTTTATAAAATCCACACCACCCGCTTGCCAGCTGCCGCTGCCTGAATTGAATATTTGAATTTATCGGCTTTTCTCTACTATAATAAGCATGTATTATACATATAAACTAATTAACTCGCCACTAATTATACAATACTTGCAATGCAACACTGGATATTTGAAAAGGGAAAATCAAATACCTACTTACTCTAGGACATCCATTTTCCAATTTCTTCCGTAGAACGAATTTCAAAAGTGACTACCTACGGCCCGCCAGCCGTTTTAAATCGCACAAAAATATGTTTTCTTTGAATTTCTCGGCTTGTCTCTAATACAATTACATATAAACATTCCTCTTCAATCACTCTATCTATTGGTGAAAACCGTATGAAAATCCGTTGCGTAGTTTAAAAGATTAACGCGCACATACATTTTGAGCGACTTCATTTTATACTATGTAATGATAATGATGATGATGATGATGATGATGATGATGATGAAGAATGTCTCTTTGTTTGTCTTTATCCGTTCCTAAACTATTCATCCGGTTGCGATGAAACTTTGGTGATTTGATGTGCGCATACCCGCGATAGTATAATAATAATAATTGGATAATTTGTAGAGCGCCGTTTTTGTGTAAAATGTAAATTGTGTAAAGGTTCTATCTAATTCTACTATTTACAAATGGATTCAGAAACATACTTAACTGGCAGGTCACTTCCGAAATATACACTTTAATTAGAAAGTTTATGCTTGGAGAAGATACGGCTTTGCACGCAGAGGACATTATATTTAAAACACTGGACATTGCGCGATTTTACAATTGCTTGCCCCATCACTATTAGTATTACATTTATCAAAAGATTAATGGCGAAAGTGGAGTTGATATTTGTTTTGAAAGACTGGAGAATTTAGGACTCTCCAGGGCTGGAGAATGTTCATGAAATTACCTTTATAAACGCTTACCAATAGGTTTTTTCCTACATTTTTACAAATTAGTTATTTACAGTGTCACGGGCATTGAATGTGAAGGTGAAAGATTTTTGATTTTAATGATACAACTGTCTAAAACGGTGAGTTTTAAGTTTAGCTCTAAATTTGGCCGAGTCTGTGATCATTCTTAAGTAGTGTGGCAGTCCATTTCAAGCTTTAGGTCGTGACACTCCGAAAGCGCGCTCACCGTACTTAGTATCTGGTGTGCGCTTTGGTTCCTTTAACCTTCCGATAGCTGATGACGCTGCTGACCTCAGGGTTGACTGTCGAGAATTGGAATTTTCTGGAATACACAATTCCGATAATAAGTAATACATAATAGCGAGCTGTGACGTTATAAAATTATTTCCTATAGTATACATCCAATTGCGATGAAATTTTGGTGAGTTGTTGTGTGCACGCCCATGGAGAGTGGAGGGGTGGAGGCGGGGAAGGTGGGGGGTGGGAAACGCGGAAGAGGAAGAGGACGTGGGAGGGGTAGGGGAATCGGAAGGGGAACGGGTACGAATTAGAAACTATTTCTTCATAAGTGCAAAGCAAACCGAAAGCTCGCAGGCATATATATATATTTTACTGTTTGATACTTATTTCAAGAATGTTATTATTTGAGTTACACGTAGATACTGAAAAGTTATGCTGACAAAAGGTAAACTATTTTTTCCTTGTACTAATTGTAATATTCTTTTTAAAATGTCGATATTATTACTTAAGCCGATAGATTATCAATTTCGTAGCCTGTTTAAAACCTAGAAGTCGAAATTTATGTTATATACTAAGTTTGGCGACACACTTGGTGACTTAAATTTTTTTCGAAATTATTTTCCTCAGGGCCTCCTGTGTGAATTACCTATGTGTAAAAATAAAAATCATAGTGTGCAATTCACTCGCGGTAGAAGTAAAACCTTCAGAAAACTAAAGTTGTCAGGAGTGGAGTGACTACGAATCAACGCACAAAGAGGAGACCGATAGGCTACGGAGCACCTCTTAAAGAGGAGACCGATTATACTCTCTCATTCTTTGCAGGCTAAATCCTTTTTAGTGTTGCTGTTTGTCCTTTCATCGATTTTCAAATCACAACGGTGCTAAAGAAGTTTTCACTTCAAACATAAAAAAAGATGGTGGAGAACATTTTTTTAGCTTTAACTATAAATGACTTGCCCGCCCATAATCCTGAACCCTGGACATCACCAGTCGGATATGATTGCCTTCATTTATGGGTCTCTAAAAAAGTAAGGGGTAACCAATTTAAAGTATCGCGGCCTTTGTTCCCAAAGCCTTCGTGTCCTGCAGGGGTGTAATTTAGAGTCGGTAGATTGGGGCCCGCGGCCCGCTGCCCGCGCTACTAAATGTCGCTGCCAATTTACCACGAAACACTTTGGGAAAATTGTCATTTCGATTGTAGTCTAAACGAAAAATATTAGTCGTCGACAAAAAATGTCACTCTAATTTTCGTGGGTACGATTGTTGGACAGGGCCGGTTTGGTAGTGAAAGGTGAACTTTTTTTTTCTACAGTTGTCCTTTATTTCCTTTTTCCTGTTCATTTTGAATTTATTTTCAACTGAATTATTTTGTTATTATCTTAACTATGTTATTTTATTAAGTTTGTTATTTTCGTAAATTTGTTATTTTCTTAATTTTGTTTTTTTAACTGTGTTATACCTTAACTTGATTATCTTCTTAACTATGTTTATTTTTATTATTCGTCTTTGGTAATCATTATCACCATTTTATTACATAGTATAAAATGAAGTCGATCAAAATGTATGTGCGCGTTAATCTTTTAAACTACGCAACGGATTTTCATACGGTTTTCACCAATAGATATTGAAGAGGAATGTTTATATGTATAATACATGTAAATTATATTAGAGAAAAGCCGAGAAATTCAAAGAAAACATATTTTTGTGCGATTTAAAACGGCTGGCGGGCCGTACTATAGTCACTTTTGAAATTTGTTCTACGGAAGAAATTGGAAAATAGATGTCCTAGAGTAAGTAGGTATTTGATTTTCCCTTTTCAAATATCCAGTGTTGCATTGCAAGCATTGTATAATTAGTGGCGAGTTAATTAGTTTATATGTATAATATATGCTTATTATAGTAGGGAAAAGCCGATAAATTCAAAAATTCAATTCAGGCAGCGGGCAGCGGGCAGCGGGCAGCTGGCAAGCGGTGGTGTGAATTTTATAAAGATTGGGTAATGGCGTTGTGTTTCGTTAGCCACAGCAACGTGTGGCCGGGTCTGTTAGTAAGGTATAATATACAATTATTGCAATTTGTTTTTCGTTTTCATATTACGCTTTAAACAAAAGTGAAATAATGGCTACTAATTTTTTATCAGTGACATATCTATCGTTCTCGCAATAATAGCTATACTTTTTACCCCCTCCCCCCTCCTAGTGATACGTGGTGAGGTTTTCGACTACCCCCCCCCCCCCATACCCAAAATCACGTGTATTTTTTTAGTAAAAAGTATATTGAAATTTTTCGGAATATTATCGTGCGTTCAACGAAAAATAAATACACGTGATATTTCATTATACCCCCCCCCCCCCTTCTTGTGATATTTCGTAATTTTTTCCGAACCCCCCCCCCCCCCTCTTTCGAGCCTCACGTGATTAATGGACGACCCCATAGTTGTTATTATTTCGATAAGGAACAATACATTGTAATAAAAATAATTGAATGAGATTGACTATTTGATTTTGATTATAAAATTTTATAAATCACGGTTTACCAACGTTTTCCTTTTATATCGAACTCGAAGTATTAAAAAAGAATCAAAAATCGGTTCCAGGATTCCAAATCATATCCAAAAATTACATGGTTTTGTGTCATTAAGAGAAAACAAGTTCTCACATTTTTACGGCTGCATTAATATTCTTTCGTAAAATCATCCTCCAATTTTGAAAATATCAATACACTAGCAGACCCGGCCACACGTTGCTGTGGCTAACGAAACACAACACCATTACCCAACTTTTATAAAATCCACACCACCCGCTTGCCTGCTGCCTGAATTGAATATTTGAATTTCTCGGCTTTTCTCTACTATAATAACCGTGTATTATACGTATAAGATTAACGCGCACACACATTTTGAGCGACTTCATTTTATACTACGTAATGATTTGTATTATTTTTACACACATATATATATATATATACATACTTCAGACATCCACACAAATAAGTAATCATAAATCATTATATATAATAATTACATATTATAATGTTGAAGCTCAACATTTTCCTATCAAATCCCCCTTTTCCATATTATGATGCAACCCACCGTAAAATAAAAACAAGTAAAAGTACAAAACGTCACTCGCTTACAAAACTTTGGTCATTATCTCTCGCGCTAATGAAAATAAATATATAATGACATTTGGTAGACTAATCTATCTCCAAAGCTTCGGTGGTTTCAGACATACGATTTACTAAATTATACTCATCAAATTCTGTTGTATTTCGTTGTTTTTTACACTCTGCCTAAAAGCATATGGCTGTAATTGGTGACATTTAGTAGATGATATTTTTTTATTATTATTCCGTTTATATGAGTTCTATTTTGTTAAACGGTAGCTACGACATTTAGGCAGTTATGATGGTATTCTAACCTTCTTGCCAAGCAAAGTTAATTTCCAATTTTCATGAAGGAATAATGAGGTAACCCAATATGTTACGTAAAAAGGTTTCTCTCAACAAAACATATTTAATGAACACTGAAGAATATATCTTAAGAAGTGTGCTCAATTTAGAATTCAGGTAAAATTTTACTTATTTCAGACGTACGAGACACTCAAAAGACATTTAATTTAAATGAAGACAATATTAGCGAAACTCGATCGAAAATCTGGAGACAGAAAAATCAGAAAAAGATGTTGGCACCTCTGGGACTCGAACTTAGGACCCTATACTTACATGGCAAGTGCTCTACCAACTGAGATTGGTATCTATGAGATTGGTGTCAATATTCAATTCGGTCACTTTTAACTACATCATACTTCGACTAAGAACTACCAACATTATCTTCATTTCCTTAACGCACATATGATCGGCTGCTATAAAAGTGACCGAATTAAATTAGACACCTTATCTCAGTTGGTAAAGCACTTTATCTTTATCTTTTCTATTAAGGGCCCGCAACCCGAATTTCTACCTATTTCTTACATACCTCCCTTAAACACGCTAAGTTTTAAAGCCCCTAAAAAATATATGTTATTCTTGAAGATAATATCTAGACATTCCCCGCGCCGAAACGCAAATTATATAAAATTCCCTCGATAGAAAAAAATCACAAAATATGCTCCAAAAATTATTGTAAACACGTTTGTTTCAGTTATTTTACAAGTTATATGTATGAAATTCACAGTGTTTCTAATGCTGTTTGAGACAATGCCCGTGAGATTTTTGCTCTATTTTAAACGAGTCGTGTTTTATTAATAATTTTCGCATCGATTTTGTCGCTGCAAATGTTAGCGCTCTCCTCTAACATTCGTAATTTCGTATCTCTCCATCTTCTTCTTTTCGAGCCCGGTTGCAGAGCCTTAAGAAAACTAAACAATATTTTAATATACAGGGTCATCGAAAAATAATGACAACATTTAAAAAAATAACTGTTATAAAAAAACTATTACAGGTAGGTAACTCAATGGTTTTGATCTAAAAATGAGCGGAAAAAGATTAAAAAAAAATCGTACCTTAGTATGTTTCGATGTGTGCGCCGTTCGTCGCTCTGCAGATGTCTTGCATTTGAAAGAAAAAGAAGTGAAGCTAGAAGTCCACATTGGAGTGCTTGTACCTACCCTGATGAGAGGCATGGAACTGGCGGAGGAAGGATGAAAGCAGACTGAACGCTGTTGAAATGAGATCCCTGAAGCGCATGTGTGGTAAAACCATGTATGATCGTGCGAGAAATGTGGAGATCCGCAAAGAATGCAAGGCTGATGTAAGCGTAATGAGTAAGATTACGAAAGGGACCCTCATATGGCTTGGGCATGTAGAGCGAATGAACGAAGAAAATAGTGTAAAAAGAATATATGACGTAAATGTGAATAATAGAAGAAGTCGGTAGAAGAAGACGCCCGAGGAAAACATGGCACGATCAAGTGAATTAGATACTTGAGACGGGCCATGTCAAGAGTCAGAATAATAGAGAATAAGAGTCAGAATAAAAGAGTAAGTACGTAGGTATAAGACGATGTATGAATGTGAATGAGGCAAAGAATGAATGCCTAGACTCTCTGCCTATCCCTGCGGAGAAACGGTGTGATGGTGATTTCTTTTTTGTTTCCAACGATTGTGTATAGAATGTACGAATCTACAAAACATTACCCTAAGCACAGAAGCCACATTACAAACTTAAACGTTTAACCTAAAAATTAATGTACGTTTTGCTTATTTCAATGTAAGCGGAAACCATTAAAATTACAATCACAGAATCACACGCGAGGGTTAGCCATTTGCAGAGTCCTTTGCGTTTTTGTTCTTATTCTTACCAATTTACCAAAGTTTTAAAGATGTAAAAGGAATGGATTACTTCAATTAAATAATTATTTTTTAAGTGAAAACTTCTTTAACACCGTTTTGAATTGAACTCGATGAAACGGAAGCGAGCAACACTAAAAAGAGACAAACACATGCATCTTTAGGATTTAGCCTGCGAGAGAATGAGATAATCGTTGTCCTTTTTGTGCTGTTCTTCGTAGATTAAAATGTAATGGCTATTCCACATTAAAGGCTTCAATTTGAGAGGCGGGAATGGGTACCGCCACCCCGGGAACCTTTATTGGATAACCAACACCTCACCCCAAGTGGTTCGCTACGTTTGGTGATTTAGCAGGGGTGCCCGGATTCATGGGGTAAGGTTTGTCTAGGCCTTGGAGGCGGTTGACCAAGACACACTGAACCCCAGATTCCTACCCACCCCTTAAACCCTTTTCCTTCCCAGAACTCTCCTCTCCTTCCTTTCCTTAAAAAAACCCTCCACACAGCATCCCCAAAGATGAGATAGGCCCTGAGGGAAATTGTTTTCCTCATGGCCTCCTGTGTGGAGCTCATGTAAAAAAAAAAAAAGCCAACCTACCAACTAGTTCGGAATTGGAAAAGTGGCCGATCGTGCGGTGGCTACGTCCAACCCTCCAACTCCGTACTCCAAAATGGCGGACGTCAAACAGCTGATTCGCCGCCGTATCTTATCAGTTGCCTGCAATTGTGCAGGTGATGCTTCGGTTTCCATAATATTGATTTCGATTCCGTCAAGAAATCATCAAAAATATATGCGAAGTTCACGATACCGAACAGTAATACAGGTTCATCATCATAAATTTACACGTATCATAGTATAAAGAAAATGAAACAATTCCCGTCGCCGTAATAAGACATATCTGTTTCTTCCAGAGGAAAAGAGCACCTAGTACTTCATAAGAAACAAACACACGTATTTTACGTATCTCATCTTTTGTCTCACCATTACCATCACCACTGTAAGAAAGAGCTGCAGCATTATAACGAAAAGTAACGTATGTTTTTTTGCCTTTCTTTGTCGTCAAAGTACCGTAACCGTGAATAGTCATGGTAATTATAAAAGCGTCCATTTTCTGTTCGTAGAAGAATATCGAACCAAATTTTTTTTATCAATTACCTTAATTCAAATATAAATATAAATTTTTCAAGTAATTTAATAACGATATCGTCGCAAAGAAAAATCCTAAGTTTAGACCTCCTTTAGAAGATCTATACGTTTGCGAAAACGTTACTTTTTTAGTTTTCTATGATAAAAAAAATTTCAATGTTTTATTTCGTAAGACTCATTCCACCATGATATTTTGGCTCCTTTGTTTTGATTGTCAGTTGAACCGTTTATTTGTGAAACTTCTGTCAGTTGTAATAAATATAATTGGCTGTCAGCTTCATACCGTGTTCCCGTTCTAGTCCTAGTTCTATTAGCCCCAGTTCCCTAGTCCCGGCTCTGACAGCAGACTGTTGGCACAGGTACGGTTCTAATGAAATACTATTATAAAATATTTAAAATTTGTCGATCACGGCGCGACTAGACGCCATTTTATTTATTTTACAATAATGATCTTTAAGTTTAAAAGGCACGGATCTCGTAAAATATATACGGTTGCCAGATGCTCTATTGAAGATGGAAGCTGCTGTATCTTTTGTGAAATCGGAATTGCTTCCATAAGTAATCTCCTGTCAAATGTGTGTGATTGTCTATGGCTTGCAATTGCTTTTTCTACGGATTGATGTGTCAGCGGATTGGTTTATTTATGATGTCAGCTATCGAATTTCAATCAGTAACACGAAACGCTGCAAGTATACATGATTATTTATTAATTTAATGTACGTTTAAAAGTTTTAGGTATATCATGGATTTAACAATCTATGAGTAAATAAACATGAATTACTTAGTTTGCCAAAATTAAGAACCTAATAACCTATTTTATGAACGTAAATAGTTGTGTCTTGTAGAAATTGTTGAAAAGAAGTTTAATTAAAAGTGCGGCGGTTAGTGGCATAATTAATGTATATCATCCCCAAATATTCAATTATTCTGTATGCATATACTGCATCAATAGCTTTGCCTTAAATAGGTTCTTAGTTTGGGCAAAGTAAGCAATTCATGCAATTCACAACTTTGAATGTACATTAAATGAATAAAAATTTTAACATTTCGTATTTTAAACTAGTTGAAATACGACAGCTGACATATCAGTCCATTAAAAAAAGCAATTGCAAGCCATAGACAATCACACAAATTTGACAGAAGTATTCACAAAAGATTCTGCATCGCTCTTCAGGACCTGACGCCGGGTCCACCACCTCCCGGCTCCTTTTACCATATACTTGCACCCTCCTTCAGCTTCGGCTTTTCAAACTACGCATTTAGCTAGGTAGAAAAAAAAATTCAAGTGCAATCTGGAATTCCTCAAGGGTCTAACCTCGGACCTATGTTGTTTCTAATACTAATAGATGACATCCAAAACAGTGTTAGGAACAGCAAAATGTCTACTATTTGCTGAAGACCTTAAAATTATGATGGAAATAAGCTGTCAACAAAATTGCTTTAAAATGCAAACTGATCTGGATGCACTATCTGAATGGTCACAAAAAATGTGTCCCAATGTCCTTCACTCGTTGTAAAAACATTATAGTTTACGATTATAAAATTAAGGGCGAAACGTTATCACGTCTAAAATCCGTGAAGGATCTCGGTGTCGACTTTGATCCCGAACTGACATTCTCTTGCCATATATCGCAGCTCACTCAGTCTTGCTACAAACTTCTTGGGTTCATCATCAGGACTTGTAAGCAGTTTGATAACCAATAAGCTATGCTAGCGTTATTCGATGGCATACTGAGAAGCAAGCTGGAGTACGCGAGCGATGTTTAGGCACCGTACCACCAGAAGTACATTGATATGTTAGAGCAAATCCAGAAGAAATTCCTCAGGTGTGTTTATATGCGGAAGCATGGAACCTATCCAAGGTTCATGAACCATATTGACTTACTTGAGGAAACTGATTCCGAGAGTTTAGAAACTAAGCGTCTTGCTATTCTATCTTTCAAAATTTGGAACAATTTCATCGACAGCCCATTTCTCTTGGCATGCTATGATTTATATGTACCGGACCACTACAGCCGAAGTCGACATCATGACTTATTTAAAGTACCGAACGGCATAACAGACGTCTTGGCAAAGCATAGCATGACGAGGGGAGTGGTGCTATTAAATGAAATTGCAAACTTTTTAATGTAAGTGACTGTTCTTCACATGCCTTAAAAAATTATTGAAGAGTCACTTGCCTAAATGCTGATAGGGTAACTAAATTGTAATGTAATTGGAATTATTCTGGGTAAATGTTTCTCTCGTGTACTAGGTACCATAATTGCTCTGTGCAGCGGTCGTCACACTTTTCTGGTCAAGGGCCACATAGGACAATGTGAGGTATCACCGCGGGCCGCACACTTATGATTTCGGGGGTGGGGGGGGGGGGGGTTGTACCTTTTTGTTTAGCAAGTTAAAAAGTAATTATTTTGTATTTAAATACCGTTTTGCTACTTCCTTCCTTCTTGTGTTTATGGTATAGTGTCAATTCTTAATAATAATAATACACGTAAAATCATTACATTATATTTTAAAAAAATTGTGTAGATGTGTAATGGAATCTTTCAGTTCAATTTGCATCCACTTCCCGAACTAACGAAATGCGTGAATTTTCGCATGATAAAATTGATTACAATAAATACAATAACAAAAATTAACCAATATTAAAGATTATTTTGCTTTATTAGTACGTGATTAGCGTGTTTTTTTATCTTTTAAGACCACTTTTGTACCTACCTACACCCTCACTGTGCCATCTCTACGCTCTCTATTTCTCTCTGGATCTTCTAATGCCCCCCTGAAAGTTTTAAACGACAATATAATTAATTGTAAAAAAAAACGGATAACATAATTAATTGTACATGAAAAAAATATGTTTGAAAAGAAAACGGCAGATATTTGTTCGGGCCGCAAAAAAAGGATAATTGTAGATGAAATAAAATATATTTAAAAAGAAAACGGCAGATATTTGTGCGGGCCGCAAAAAAACGGATAATATAATTGTTCATGAAAAAAAAAATATATTTTAAAAGAAAACGGCAGATATTTGTGCGGGCCGCAAAAAAGGATATTATAATTGATTGTCCATGAAATAAAATATATTTTAAAAGAAAACGGCAGATATTTGTGCGGGCCGCAAAAAAACGGATAATATAATTGTACATGAAAAAAAAATTATATTTTAAAAGAAAACGGCAGATATTTGTGCGGGCCGCAAAAAAGGATATTATAATTAATTGTCCATGAAATAAAATATATTTTAAAAGAAAACGGCAAATATTTGTGCGGGCCGCAAAAAAACGGATAATGTAATTGTACGTAAAAAAAAAAATATTTAAAAAGAAAACGGCAGATATATGTGCGGGCCTCAAAAAAAACGAATAATTTAAATGTACATGAAAAAATATAGTTAAAAAGAAAACGTGCGGGCCGCAAAAATATCCGCCGCGGGCCGCAGTTTGACGAACACGGCTCTAGTGGGATTGTAAGCAAACTTTAACAACCATATATTTAATTCTATTCTACCATTTAATTTATTTAACTATCTACCATTTAATTGCCTTTAATTAATTATTAACCATAATTCTAATCCAATCCATATCATGTAGGTAGGTACATTTTGCAATACTTTCGCGTAATTTTGAAGGAGAAATAAATTACCTGTGAATACTTTAACCGGCTCTGCAATTTAATACCATGAATATAATGAATATTCAAGGTGCCTATGTACCTATGGTATATGTTTGATATAATATCGATGGACGGTTATTCTGCTCACGCCGTTCACTTGAGCAAATTCGATTAATATTGCACAAATATAATTGTCTTCTGCGAACGTAATTATTTGTTCTCGGGAAAATCGGGATTTTGAGCGTGGGCAATCCATTGGTATCAATTTAGTCAATAATTAGAATTGAAATAATGGAAATGGAATCAAATATTAACTTTTCATAGGGTTAACCCTGAATCGCATAGTTATAAATCTTGTAGGTTCCAATCAATCTTGATTAATGTGGGATTTGATTAAATTTTGTATGAATGTGAAAGAGGCAAGGAACGTGTGCCAAGACCGAGGTCCGTTCTCTCTGCCCACTCCTGCGGAAACGGCGTGATGGTTAGTTATTTAGTAGATTGATTTTTTTTGTATTTAAATTATTTTGTTACGCAGAGTTAGTGGAAGTATATCATTAAAAACATAGTGTGTAATTCACACGCGGTAGAAGTGAAATCTTTAGAAAACTAAAGTAGACAAGAGTGAGAAGGCTCCGAAACACTGCAAAGAGGAGACCGATTATTCTATCTCATTTTCTAGCATGCTAAATCCTATAGATGAAAGTGTTTGTCTCTTTTTAGTGTCGCTTTTTCGTTTCATCGAGTTTCAAATCACAACGGTGCTAAAGAAGTTTTCATTTTTTTTATTTTCTCATAATACACCTACATATTTTCCTTGATTTCATGAAGGTAACTACTTATGCTCTTTTGAAATTTAATTAATTTATTTGCATTTAGACGGTCCGCCTCGTTTGGTGACTTAGCAGGGGTACCGGGTTCATGGTGTTATGTTATGTCCTGGAGGCGGATGCATCCGCCGACCAGCTGGATCGAGAGAGAATGGTTGAGGGAGTCGCTTTGACTTCTCCAGCCGTACTCTTTCGGAATATTGTCTTGCACCGCAGTGGGAGGGACAGATTCATGCGTCCGTCACTCCTGGACACACTGACCCCCAGATTCCTCTGACCCACCCCTCAAACCTTTTCCTTCCCAGAACTTCCTCTCCTTCCTTTCCTAAAAAGACCCTGCACACAGCAATCCCCAAAGATGACATAGGCCCTGAGGGGGATTATTTTCCTCAGGGCCTCCTGTATGGAGCTAATGTAAAAAAATCATAGTATGCAATTCACACGCGGTAGAAGTGAAACTATAAAGTCGCAAGATGTCGCTTTCTTTTCTTTTGCCTGTTTATTTTAAAGGAAAATAATTTCCCTCAAGCCTATGTCATCTTTGGGGATGCTGTGTGGAATGCTTTTTTAAGGAATGGAAGGAGAGTTGAATTCTGGGAAGGAAAGGGGTTTAAGGGGTGGGTAGGAATCTGGGGTTCAGTGTGTCCTGGTCATCGACCTCCAAGACCTAGACAAACCTCACCCCATGAACCCGGGCACCCCTGCTAAATCACCAAACATAGCGAACCACTTGGGGTGACCTATGGCAGAGGTTCCCGGGGCGGCGGTACCCATTCCCGTCTCCCAAATTGAAGATTGGATATTGATTTTACAAAAATGTTTATTTTTTGGATTTTGGAGGATTCAAACCTCCGTTCTCTGGATGTCTCTGGCCGCTGAGATTTGTCAGCTTTTTGCTTTACGCCGATAAGCTATCGGAGGCTCACGTATACTGAGTGAATTTACCGCGCTATATTAGAACCGAGGACCCGTCAAATAATAAATTTTAGTGACGCACTTCCGTTTCACTTCAAAAAAATTATATTCCAGAAAAGTTAGCAACAATGTAATTATTAGGTAATTTTTCTAAACATTGAATACCCGCTGTCGTAGAATATCATCGCCAGATTAATAATTCTGATTCAAGTAAGTACTTTTTTTACCTTCAGTTCATTCTTAATTTCCGTTCATTCTTAATTCCATTTTCAGTTTAAAACAGTGGCGTGTCGACCAACTTTACTGTCTGTCAAATCCAATGTAGGACCAATCAAAACTAGACACGGCAGTTCTATATCGCCGGAAACGGTTTAAACATTTAAAAAGGGAACTTAATTGTTGCTGTCAATAATATCAATAATAACTGACTCCGAATTGTTCACGTAATAACCGTTTAATTTGTTTATTTGTGCCGCAAAAATTTTATAAAATCACTTATGGGATGAAAAATGAAAAAATCAAAAATATATCAATTTGGCTGCCCGTAAAAATCCCCCAAAATGCCTGAAAAACTCAATGACGTTGCATACTATTAGACGAGGGGTAGAAATCTCAAAGTAGGAAGACAAGAACAAGACAATTGCACCGATCTCGATATCTAGTACTTTAGTACTAAACTGCTACGCGTCGAGTAAGGTTGCGTCTTATCAGCACTTACCAGTAAGTAAATTGCATTTTAAAAAGTGCCAAAATGCCCTCCTGTGTGATGAGAAAATGTTTCAATTACACGGCAAATAATAGTAAAGGCGAATGAATAACATTTCATTTGAAAGTACACGCAAATTACTTAATATTATCGATTATTATAAATATTACAATAAATTTTCATGTTTCCCGCTCGCGGTTTTACACGTCATTAGAGAAAATTCAAGTCCTACTAAAATAAAGCGTCTGGACGCGCAACAGCCAAATTTCTGTTGCTAAGTAAACTTCACTGTTTTAAAGCAGACTAATCAGCCTAAACACTCTGTTTATTTGTTTGCTTGCGGTAAAACAACACATAAATCAGTAGTTCTAACAAGTATTGATGACAATCGCCACCATTTGAAAACTGTCGTTGCCCTATTGTATTTATTCTTATTGCATAGCTCGACATATCAAACTCCGTCAGGCAGACGGACCTTTTATTCTAGTGGGCCTCAAGAAAAGGAGACAGCGAACGTTCCATCAAAAAGTGACAAGCAATACGCCGCCGCCGCTTATGTATCCATGTCATTCATACTCACGCATTATTTGATTGTCTATCTTTATCACACAGGAATAAACTTTTGAATTAAGAAATTATACTGAAAATCGCTGAAACCAAAGAGTGTTCCTTACTTTCCACATTATATTGTGAGTATATGAGACTATGGCGAGTCTATTTATTTATATAACGTCATTGCCAAAATACCAGAAAAACCCCACATTTGATAGATTCTCCTATCTTATTCCCTAGGAAACAAAACCGGTTTTGTCCACACAAATAAATTATTTAAATTAATTAATTAACTGCCTAACAATGTATGCGGGGACATTGGAGGTCTAGTTTCGTTATCAAATGTAGAGTCGTTTTTACAAAAAAATTATAGTCCTTGCAAGAGCCTTGAAGGGGTAACCATTTGTTACCTATACCAGGGCGGGTAAGTGGTGGGTCATCCAATATCCATACAAACATATACCTTAATTTCCTCTCTGATTATAATCCACAAGTCTACAAAAAAAATAAAATTGAGAGCTGTTTTGGTTTTTTGCGCAATGCTTATATTTTTGGGTGTGCGGAATCCGAAAATCAGTTTAAGAATTACTGATTAAAGCGATTAAATCTTCAGTTTAAGAGCTGGGCTGTGGAAAGATTTGCCGGCCTCTGTGTTTCCTTCTTCTTACAACAAAGGCCTCTTCAAAACCCAAGTTCACCCCTTCCTCTCTCAGAAAGACCGTTTAGAAATAAGATATAGGCCTTGAGGGAAATTATTTTAAATATTTTCCAAAAAAATTAATCACAGAAAACTGTCAGAGATCATTTTAGCCATAGACTGTATTTAACAAAAGTTGCTTCTTATTCACATGCGTTCATACATTTAATGAAAAAATATATTTGTTAGATGTTTATGCTTATATTTTTTGTACAGGAATTAAAAATTTTATTTTAAATCTACTCATTGGAAATGAAAGGGAAAATTTCATTTTCTCCAAAACATATTTTTTTTAGACTTATAATGTAAACCCATTCGTAGTAAAGATTAATTGAAAAATGTGATTTTGCATTAATCTTCGCCAATGTAAAAAATCTTTTAAAAAGCTTGGAGAGAAAAGAAAACAAAGAAATTATGCAATCATTTTTATTAATTTTCCATTACAACTACATTTACTTTTAAATATCATTTACACAATAAAATTAAACCGATCATGGTGACAAAAAAATCATACAATAACTTTTGTCACTTAATCAAAGTACGGGAAACTTAAAAGTGCTAATATTTCCTTACTATATTAAAATTTATAACATACCTATTGTTAAAAGTTCCTATTGTAAACATATCTACTTATTAATTTATAATAATTTTAATTACACATACCTACTATTTTAAAATACGTTAAGTGAATTGTGCAATAAAATATACATTTATATTCGTACATTATTTAATTTATAAATTGAAAATGTCCTTGTTTTTTGTTTTAATTTAATCGAAATTACAAACAAATATATCATTTCTTGAAATGAACAAGAAATCCTTTTTCCTTGTTCTATTATTTTTGTTTCTTTAATCGAATGAACTCACAGTAGTTGTCTATGGCTGCATTTAAAATTTCCACGGCAACGGCACGGCACGCGACGTCTCATTTTTTTAAATATCAATAAGGAAAATGTACGATATTGATTGCATTTCTCCTTTGGGGGACGCAGACATATGTTCATCGTTTGTTTCACTGTTATTTAGTGTGTAAGAAAGGGCTGCAATATTACTGTGATAAATAACGTATATTTTATATTTTTCTTGTGCCGTTGCCGTAGGAATTTTAAAAGCGTCCTATCTCTCCACATTATTACGCAATAACCCTGCAAAAAATGTATATATTCAGAATAGACAATTTGCAGTTATTAGAACACTACCAAAATAAATATTTTTAAAAACATAGGTGATTAGGTACCTACTGTTTTGACATCTGTGTCACTTCAGTTTTATTTTATTCAGTTGGTTTAGATTAGTTTGTTCAGTTTTCGATTTGGCCATTTGATTTAATTAATATCTTTCCTCAAAACTGCTTACTGCGGTTTAAATCCAAAAAATCTTCCTAGATCTCAGCATTTATCCCATATTTTTAGGTTCTATACATTTTGGCACATTATGGCAAGCAATCGCTCGAGACGTTTTGCAAACTTGCCAGAATATGCCAAAAATCGTACGAGTGGATAAAATATCAATTTTCAATTATTCTTAACAACTCCAGATACTAATATCTACAGCCTGTATGTCTGACGAATATCTACAGCTCATATGTTGAACTAATATCTACGAACTTCAGAGTGTTGATTAATATCTACAGAGCTTAGGTTGAACTAATATCTACAGAGCATAGGTTGGACTAATCAGCTAAATGTATCCAATAGTCCGATATTAGGGATTTTTACATACATACTTACATAAATTAAGTTTTTTAAACTGCATACGCAATATTACGTTATTCCAATATGCTATACATAATTGCAAATCCAACCTCTGCCAGTACTGTAGATATTCAACACTTTGGTTCTCATAGATATTAATCAACAGTTTGAGCTGTAGATATTCGTCAACACTTTGATTTTCATAGATATTAGTTCGATTTTTTCAGTTTTTGGAATTCCTGTAGATATTAGTAGACGCCTCCTTCTCAACCATATTCAAAACATACAGACAGATAATACATGTGTGTGTCTATTTTAGCGATTACATAAAGCCAGGTTTATATTGATTCGACTATATTAATTTAATAAAAACTATTTCTGTGAACGTCTTAAGTAATCCAGTTTAATGTTATGTATGTACACTTAAACAATATAAAGTTATGTGTTAGTTCTAAAAACTACTTTTTCTATTTATTTACGGTAATATTATTTTGAAACATTTTATCTAAGCAACTAAATATCAGCAGATAATATTTACAAAATTATTACTTATAACTCTTTTTAAGTTCTTAATGTTATTCATACTGTATTCTGCGAACCAATTTTCTACTACATCGACGAAGCTTATTTTTGAATTGTGATTTTCAAGCATTTTTTTAAATAGTTTTCTAAGAGTGATCTTAGACTTATATTACCATTTTGGTACTAATTATACATTATTTCCACAATATATTCATCAAAACAAACCTTAATGCTAATTTTATATACAAATCTATTATTTATAAATATAATCACATATATAAAATCACATATTGAATTGAAAAACAATGAAAACATAATACATATGAAATTATTTTTTTACAAATATAATATTGTAATAGTAATTATCAATCTGGTAGTAAATTCAACAAATAATAAATTTCCTTTTAAATTGTAATGAGTTTCATATTATTTCCCTATTTGAAGTGTTCAATGCATGGCTCTAGTGTTAGTATCTCAAAAAGTTTAAATAGTTATCCAAGATATGTCTCTAGTTTATAGGTTCGCCCCTCCAGTTCAGAATCTAGGTGAGCTAGAAGTTGGGTTTCTACCAGGAGAGAAGATGTAGGCCTCCAGGCCGTCCTGCACACTCATTCCAAATTATAAGAGTTTCTAGTATAAATAAAGACAGTGTTATTTAAAGAATCATTCACAACAATAAACAAAACAGTCGTGATCAAAATTTACAAACTAAAACCGCTTCAACTTAGCATACTTATTAGCTCTAACATATTGGTTCAGCTACGGGGGGTCCTGGCATATAGGGAGATTGTCCGGGCCAGGGTTGTGGGGGCGCAGGCCTACCCTGTCCGGGGTATCCTTTGGACATGGCCTCCGCTTGCAGAGACAACATGAGACGGGATGCGGCCTGCCGTTCTGCTTCGCGCTCCTCGGCTGTCTGGCGTCTGGAAAGATAAAATAACACATGTTTAGTTTAAGATATTTGAGAATATACATTAAAACTTCTGGAACTTAAACCCAGAGATACTGGGAAAGACCCAGAGCAACCCAGAGATACCCTCGTGGTCACTGGCAAAGTGGAAGGCAGAAATGTCAATGGAAGATCACGATGCATTTGACCAAACAAGCGCCAAGTTACAGGGGTCTGGAACGTCAGTGTTCTTGGTTCTCCGCGCAGAGCAGGGCCGTGAGGAGTGTAATCTGCTTCATCAGGGCTATTGGAGTATGTTTTTTTACAATCTTCAGCAATAAGGCTATGACTCAAAAGCAGGATAAATTGTTTGGTTGTAAATCTTAAAGTTGGGTTTGTCCTTAATGATTAGTTTGAAGATTTATCAAATTTTCGCAATCGGAAACTGCGATGTGCGGAGGAGATACGAGTGATAGTCCGATGCTATTAGATCAAAGGAAACTAAAACTCGCAAATTTAGTATAAGATACTATGTTTGCGGTTAGAGCTATCAAAATACTGTGCAAAAAGCGAAGCTAGCAGTCCACAATAGAGTGCTGGAGAGCCTACCCTAAAGTATGGCAGTGAGACATGAACTGGCAGAGGAAGGATGAAAGTAGATTGAATGCTGTAGAAATGAGATCCTCGATGCGTATGGGTAGTAAAACCTTTATGATTGTGTGAAAAATGTGGAGTTACGTAAAGAATGGAAGGCTGATGTACTCGTAAGTGTAATGAGTGTATAAGATAATGAAAGGGACGCACGCTTGGATGGTTTGGGCATGTAGAACGAATGAATGATGATGATACAGAGCAGGAACCCTTCACACAGAAGAAGAAGTAGTGCACAATTCAAAGACTCATACCAAGTGGTCGACCAATTCACCTACCTGGGCTCCAGTCTGACAGAGAATAATGAGTATCCAGCAGAAATCAGAAGGAGAATCACAGCAGCCAACAAAACATACTTCTCTTTGCTGGCTGTGTTTAAGTCACGTAGTGTCCACAGAAAAACCAAAATAACCATATATAAGACCATTGTTAGAACTGTATTGGCTTATGGATGTGAGGCGCTGACACTGACGGTAAAGATGGCTGAAATGCTGGATACCTTTGAAAGAAAAGTGCTGAGAAGAATATGTGGACCCGTGAAAGAGGGTGAATAGTGGCGCATCCGGCACAATACAGAATTGTACGATATATATAAGGCACCTAGCATCTCAACACATATGAGACTCCTCAGGCTGAGATGGGCTGGGCATGTACAGAGAATGCCGGATACACGCGTCCCAAAAAGAATTTTGACTGGACACCCAGGTGGAAAGAGAAAAGTGGGAAGACCCAGACTGAGGTGGGAAGACTAAGTAAGAGGGGATGCAGCACAGCTTCTCCAGGTACCAAATTGGAAGTCAGCCGCTGAGGACAGGAGGAGTTGGAGGCGACTGTTGCAGGAGGCCAAAGCTCGTTATAGGCTGTAGCGCCATCGAAGAAGAAGAACGAACGAATGAAGAAAGGAATGTATGGAAAAAATATGACGCAAATGTAAATGATAGAAGAAATCGGAGACGCCCGAAGAAGACACACTACAATCAAGTGAATCAGATACATGATTCGGGCCATTTCAAGAGTCAGAATAATTAATAGAAGAGTATATTTGGGACGATGTATAAATGTGACGAGGCAAGGAGTGTGAGCCAAGACCGAGTTCTTTGTCCTCCCTGTCTACCCTTGTGGCGGCACGACATGACGATAGTTAGACGATGTAGGTACTATGTAAAATACAGTGCATATGTCTGAATTTACCATATTGGAAAACTAACAATGGTGTTACCACAATTAATTCGACGGAACAACTGCCGGATTTGACAGGACATCGAAAATTATGATCAAGAGCGGATAGATGGTGTAGAGAAAAATTGAAGATATGGATCAGCTAGGAAACTCAAACTATCATTCCTAGACAATTGAAAGCTTTTAGAAAGCACCCGTCAAAGCTCCTCTTCAAAACACTCCGTGAAACAATCAATAAAAAGTTAACAGCGAAATTATCAAACGTGGTAATAAAATGTTGATAAAAATAAAAATTTCATCGGGTAATAAAATCGAAATGTTAATGGCATGATACAGATTTTTATATTTCTGTAAAGTGTTGTGCTTACAGTCCAATAAAAAGTCAATCCAACCAATTTAACAGCCAATTTAACGATTATTGAGACATTAGACTCGAGTTTGAATTGCTTTTGGAATATTAATGTGATTGATTCGTCTTAGATCAACAAACTATAAAATGTAACCTTTTAACGCTAGTATTACTGTCACTCCAATGGCTTTTTCACAGTTGATTTTAATTCCAAATAGATTAGAGAGAATTTATAGAGATGATGCAATCAACCCGAAATGAGAGAGTCCAGTAATTAAATTAATCCATAACCAAAAGTAGCCAGATCCATTAAATTATTGAATTAGATAAGAGTTAATTTTTATTTGCTCTGAGCTAGGATAAGGAGACAATCGTGCTATAGATCGATTGGAATTTAAATGATTTTCATGGGGAAGGGGTTAAACATTGCATATTTTATTTGCGCGCGATTATTAAATATTTATATTTATTTGTTTATGTAATGAGAAAAATATGGTAGAAAAGAGGTAGTAAATACACATTGTTTAATCATCTTCTTCTTTTTTTGTAATGGTTGGATCTCCCATGGTGACAATTTTATTTGTATATTGATAGTTCTAATATTATGGAGTAAGTAATTATAAATGTACGTATGTGGTGTTTTTTTATGCAATTGATTGGTTTCGGTGTCAGTCTGTGTTTGGTGTCAGAATATTTTCTATTTCTTTTCTCCCTGTGTTTTATATATGGCTTTTTAGAGTGGCATTTTGTTGCAGAGTTTAGTACCGTAGTAAGTAGCTTTTTTGTCCAAATGTTGTATTTATAGTTTTTTTTAACATTAACTCCATACAGGAGGCCCTGAGGAAAATAATTTCCCTAAGGGCCTATGTCATCTGGGATGCTGTGTGGAGGGTCTTTTTGAGGAGAGGAAGGAATGAACATTGGTCTTGAAGAGACCCATGTTGTAGGAAGGAGGAAACACACAGGCCGGTAAATCATTCCACAGCCGAGCTGTTGAACACAAGAACGAGTCGAAGAAGCGACCCGTTCTCGTGTGACAAATGTCAACTGTGTACAAATGTGCATAGTCGGGAAACACGCCAGACGCGTGCCCAACACGTTTGGCGTGTTTTCCGACTATGCACCGGTGCCTAAGGGATCTATGATGCTAGTTCCTCGCAGCATCTTCCATTGTAATACCGGTAGAACAAGGATAGCATTCCCACCCGACGCCTGTGCTCTAAAGATTGCAATCCGTCTGTTAAGATGGGAGAATCTATCAAACGGACCGCCCGTTTCTGCACAGAGTCGAGGGTATTTTTCAGGTATATATTTTGGAGCTCCAGACCAGAGGTGGCTGCTAAATTCAACCGTGGGGCGCACTTGTGATTTGTACAGGGTTAGCAGTTGTGTACTATAAAGTATCTGCGGGCCCTGTACAGTACGCCCAGTTTTTGGGAGGCTAACTTTACTCTGGCTTCGATGGAGCCCCCATACCTGAGCTGGCCACTTAAGGTTACACCAAGCATATCAATGGAGGGCCTGTTCGGAAGATTGCTTCCGTTGAAAGAGACTAGATTTTCATTTCGATCCCTTTTAGACGTAATCAGACAAGATTGGGTCTTTGAAACATTAAATTCAACGAGATTATTTTTACCCCAAGAGAAAACACTCTCGAGGTAACCGTCCATTCTTTGCTTCAAAGTCCTACGAGCTGTTGGAGTTTGTGAGCCCTTTGGGGGCTTGTCAAACAAAAAGCTATCATGAACTGTACTGTCATCCGCGAAACAATGAATTGGTGCACATGACAAAAGGTCGTTGATGTGCAACAAAAACAAAGTCGGAGACAGAACCGATCCCTGTTACTTTTAGTTGTTGGATATGTTCAATAATATATGAATTAGGAAGGTTATATCATGTAAAAGCCTGAACAAGGTTTTGATTGATCGTCTCATCAATATAACATATTACAAAGGAGTTTAATCATGATGCTACTTATGATTTTATTTTAAAAAAATCATTTAGACATATGCCAAAAAATTCGAGTCCATGTCCAGAGTCTCGACATTCTGAACAAAGGAATATGGTATCCATAATTAGTGGAATGTTGATTGAGGAAAAATGAAACAATATTTCCGAGTAGATTGAAAAAGATGTTGAACTGGATGAGTTGCAACAAATAAGGTGAAATAAAAAAAATCGTAAACGCAGTTAGGTCAAAATCTTTCAAGATGAAAAATTAAAATATTGTTAATTTTATAACCATCACAAGAGGCTCTATTAGGGACAGTATTTGACGAGTTTCAGGTGATAGCACCTAGCTATTCAGTTCCAAGATATATACTCGTATCATTACATCATTCAACCAAGAAAACAAATGTGAAATTCAAATAGATATTGGTATTTAAAAAATGAATAAAATCTTGGTCAGCAGCCAAATAATTAGCGGTACTTAACAGATAAAAAAAAAATTACTCTCTATGATAATATAAAGTCGTAAACTTTACGATTATTGATTTTGGCACGCTGTCTTTTATTTATACCTATCTATTTAGTTTTTTACGATTCGTCACATATTACGATTGAGAAGGAATGTCGGCTATTATCAAGTATTTCTATCAAAGCAATTAACAAGTTTATATCCGCATTCGGAATCGTACGATGTTTTTTAAGTATAATTTTATGACAAATACAAAAGATTGTTTTTTATTGGCTACTAATTGATTTATCAATACTAGAGTTAATCGCGTTGATTTAGAGTGGATTTTTTTCACTCTTTATCGTTCGTTAAAAATATATATACGACCAAAATCAAAAAGCTAGTGAGAGTTCTTTGTCTATCGGCTAGCGGCTAGCGGCTAGCAGACGGGCCAGCATGTCGCGGGACTCCAGATACTAATATCTACAGCCTGTATGTCGGACGAATATCTACAGCTCATATGTTGAACTAATATCTACGAACTTCAGAGTGTTGACTAATATCTACAGAGCGTAGGTTGAACTAATATCTACAGTTGAACTAATATCTACTACTATCTAATATCTCTAGGTTGGACTAATCAGCTAAATGTGTCCAATAGTCCGATATTAGGGATTTTTACATACATACTTACATATATTAAGTTTTTTATACTGCATCCGCAATATTACGTTATTCCAATATGCTATACATAATTGCAAATCCAACCTCTGCCAGTGCTGTAGATTTCATAGATATTAGTCAGCAGTTTGAGCTGTAGATATTCGTCAACACTCATAGATATTAATTCGATTTTTTCAGTTTTTGGAATTCCTGTAGATATTAGTAGACGCCTCCTGTCGCGGCGATAAGTCCGAGCATGACGTCACGCGAGCAAGTCCGCACGTATGGATTGATTTATCCGGAGGACATCAATAAGAAAACATTCGTCGCTCGCCTGTGAAGTCATGCTCGCCGCGGACAAGCTCGCCGCGGACATACTCGCCATCATTATTTTTTTTTTACATTAGCTCCACACAGAAAAGTAATTCCTCTCGGGGATGCTGTGTGGAGGGTCTTTTTAGGAAAGAAAAGAGGGGAAATTTTGGGAAGGAAAAAGTGTGAGGAGTGAGTATGAATCTGGGGGTCAGTGTGTCCAGGAGTGATGGATGAATCTATTCCTCCCACTGCAGTGCAAGGTGATGTTCCGGGAGAGTCCTGTTGGAGATATCAAAAGGTCTCCCTTCACCAGTCTCTCCCGATCCAGCCCGCCACGCGTTTGGTGGACAGACGCATTCGCCACCAAGATTCGAACAAACCTTACCCTCATGAATCCGGGTCCCCCTGCCTCAGCAGGGAGTTTGGTGACTTATCAGTCTTATCACCAGACACAGCGAACCACTTTGGGTGGCCTATGGCAGAGGTGTCTCTCATTAGAATCTCAAACGAAAAGGGAGAAAAAATCGTCAAAAATACATGAAATGATCCCATATTAGTCATTTTCATATTATATTAAGTAATTTTTCCTTATAGATCTGAAGGAATTTCATTACATCACAGCACCAGCGATTAGCGTCCTAAGGGGGCATACATACATAAGGGGGTTCCTAAGTGTCCTCGCTAAAAGTCAAAAATAAACTAAAGACACAAATAAACAAACGCATTGAAAATCCATTCCTAAGTGTCCCCGCTAAAAGTCAAATATAAAATAAAGATACAAAAATAAAAATAAAACGCATTAAAAATCCGTTCCTAAGTGTCCCCTTAGATAATAAATATAAACTAAAGACACAAAAATAAACAAACGCATTGTAAATCCGTTCCAAAGTGTCCCCGCTAAAAGTCAAATATAAACTAAAGACACCCAATAAATAAACGCATTGAAAATCCGTTCCTAAAGTGTCCCCGCTAAAAGTCAAATATAAACTAAGACACAAAAATAAACAAACGCATTGAAAATCCGTTCCTAAGTGTCCCCGTTAAAAGTCAAGTATAAACTAAAGACACAAAAATAAACACACGCATTGAAAATCCGTTCCTAAGGGTCCCCGCTAAAAGTCAAATATAAACAAAGACACAAAAATAAACAAACGCATTGAAAATCTGCTCCTAAGTGTCCCCGCTAAAAGTCAAATATAAACTAAAGACACAAAATAAACATACGCATTGAAAATCCGTTCCAGTGTCCCCGTGTTTATCTCTGTAATCGTTAATAAGTTAGGGGTAGCACTTAATGCAGGGTGGGCTGCGTAATGTTCAGTACACCCCATGGAGTATACACAAATGCCAAGGCTGTATGCTGTAGGAAGGCTGTAGCGCTGTGGGTAGTGGGTAGCCTTCAGGAGCAATCAGGCTGTGTTCCGCAGTTGGAGGGTGCTGCTGACTGTTAGGGGAGGGTTGTTAGCCTGCAGCCTATCAGCCTATTAAATAATGCAGCGGAAACGAGAGGCTCAATCAGCATTAAATGTGGGAAGATTGGTGACAAAGTAGTATAGAGAAGTGTTAGTTTGATCTATGAATATAGCTTCGTAATTTAATTATTTATAGGTATTGCTTTAAAGTTATTACTTATTACAGTAACATAATGTACAGGAGGTTTATTTATAGAATAATACTTTAGTTTGGTAATACAGTTTTTTTTTCAACTGCTCATACGAAGTGGTCGATCAATTCACCTACCTGGGCTCCAGTCTGACAGAGGACAATGAGGATCCAGCAGAAATCAGAAGGAGAATCACAGCAGCAAACAAAACATACTTCTCTTTGCTGCCAGTGTTCAAGTCACGTAGTGTCCACAGAAAAACCAAAATAACCATATATAAGACCATTGTTAGAACTGTACTGGCATATGGATGTGAGGCGCTGACACTGACGGTAAAGATGGCTGAAATGCTGGATACTTTTGAAACAAAAGAATATGTGGACCCGTGAAAGAGGGTGAACAGTGGCGCATCCGGCACAATACAGAATTGTATGATATATATAAGGCCCCTAGCATCTCAGCACATATGAGACTCCTCAGGTTGAGATGGGCTGGGCATATACAGAGAATGCCGGATACACACGTCCCTAAAAGAATTTTGACTGGACACCCAGGTGGAAAGAGAAAAGCGAGAAGACCCAGACTGAGGTGGGAAGACGAAGTAAGAGGGGATGCAGCACAGCTTCTCCAGGTATCAAATTGGAAGTCAGCCGCTGAGGACAGGAGGAGTTGGAGGCGACTGTTGCAGGAGGCCAAAGCTCGATATGGGCTGTAGCGCCATCGAAGAAGAAGAAGAATACAGTTTTTTTAAACAGGCAATTCACCCTAAAAAGGGTAATACAGTTAAAGTAATGCGAATAAACAAGCAGTACATTCAAAATAAAAATAAAAGGCTCAATCTGTTTTTTTATTGCAACGCATCCGAAAACTAAAAACTTTTTTTGGAAGGTGATGAAATAAGATTTCAAATTTTATAATTCGAAATTAACTTACACTGTGATCTTAAAAGAACTATAAGTCTTTCAATCAAACAGAACAGTACCTATTGAGATGCTAATAATAAAATACAATATACCCGTAATTGAATACAGAGAGATTTTATAGAGAGACGGTACATTTTTCTGAGGTAATATTATTATCATTATTTTTAATCAAAAATACGCTGTATATAACTTTGAAAGTGTTAGAGGACGAAAAAGTTAAGTATCTATCCACGGAAACTGTGACAAACCATTAAAAATGCAGGCTTTAAGTAAAAGGCGAGCGGAAAGCCAGTAAAGGCAAGGAGATGTAAAATCCTTAATGACTTTCATAAAGCATATCCTCGACAGGACCCACTCCTGTTTAGCCCCCTAGTTAAGTGGGACTTAAAACTACAAGGGTGACCAACGGAAGAATATTCATTAGTGATAAATTTAAGCAGAAATTCCAAACTAAAGTTTCGGAAAATATTATATAATAAGGAACTCCAGTAAAAAATATTATGGCTTTAAAAAATAAGTTCACAAAGATCAATTAACGCTGATTCTGAATATATAAGTTTTATTAAATAATATTAATGGTAGAGTTTTAAAAAAAATATTAAAAAGTATATTTTTAATCGTATCATTAAAACACACCGTCAAATTGGTAGTATTGAGTGTTTAGCGCTGACGTCACTGCTCACCATAATTTTCCAGTCTTTGTATTGAAATGTATGATACAAGCCATCGGTATTAACAACATTTCATATTATTCGTTTATTTTCATACTCTTCATAGAGATTTAGTTGTTGTGTTTATTGAAACATCATTTAGGCCTAAATAATTCAGTATCAAAAATAGAGGTATCTCTATTAGTATTATTTAAAATATTCAAAAACTTTTTACTGTTAAAAAAAAAATCGTAATGCTACTTCGAGGACGTCGAACAGTTGATCCGGCACCGTATCTTACAAGTTGCCTACCAATGCTTCGTTTTTCAATTTTTCGATTTGTGAAGCTAAAAAAATACTAATTTTAATCAATTTTTATACCGCTCTCCCGTAATAATATTGAAAAATATAATAATAGAATATAATAAATAAATAATTCCACCTAAATAATGTTTTTGCTTATTGAATAGTTTCATAGCTTCTCCATATAACCTGTTTAAAATAAAACAACTTTTGGTGAGTGATGACGTCACACGATTCACCATACATGTGGTTGTTTTTCAAGGATCTTCAAAAATTAAAAGTTTCACAATTATTTTAACTGTTAAAACTAACTCTAAAAATAAAATATAAATATTCAGTTATTTAAGTTAAAAGGTCATTATTTATTTAAAAAAAAAATTATAATTGGCCTGGAGTTCCTTATTATATTCCAATATTTATATTGAGTGCGCTCCCAGAGATGACATAGGTCCTGAGGAAAATTATTTTCGTTAGATCCTCCTGTGTGGAGCTAAAAAAAGTATCATATGATTTAGTTCCTACATTACTATAGGGCTCTTCGGGTCACGTGGTATTGTTGCCGAGTTGTGCCGAAGATGACCGAAGGTAAATGTATGAAGTCATTAGAGTTCTGCAGCTTCGCAGATCAAAACTAGCTTTCAGCCTGGGAGGACGTTTGTTCTCAACTAAGATAGCAGCCAATAATATGTGCGTTAAGAAAATGAAGATAATGTTGGTGGTTCTTAGTCGAAGTATGATACAGTTAAAAGTGACCGAATTGAATATAGATACCTTAACTCAGTTAATAAAGCACTTGCCCTGTAAGCAAAGGGTCCTGGGTTCGAGTCCCAGAGGTGCCAACATCTTTTTCTGATTTTTTTGTCTCCTGATTTTCGATTGAGTTTCGCTTATGTTGTCTTAAATGAAGATATATATAAATAAATATTATAATTTGAGGTTTTACTCATAAAGTTTAAAACAAAAATTAATTTTTTAATGAAATAAAAAAATCGGTATATTCAAAGGTTTAAATCATTAATAAATAATAAACAATTAAATTTAACCTTCAGCCCTTTTTAAAGTATGTTCCACGTTACTTCGCTTATACTCCACTCCCCACCCCCACCTCCCTTCCAAAACTGACGCACTGTCACACTCTAGTGCACCATCCCTTTCTTTCTTGACAATATGTAAGTATATATGCGTACTTCTGTAATTGATAGCATTATATTTATAACAGTCCTGACGAAGGTACGGAGGTGCCGAAACCGGTAGGCAGTGAAAATATGTCAATAAAGTGACTTAAGGTGATCCAATAGTCCAGGAAAAAATCGAAATCGGAATTCACGCCCCTTTCTGGAAGGAGTTTAAAAATACTTGAGAAAAAGCTTTTGGAAAGGTTGGAAAAGGTATTTGAGATTTTTTTACATGTTGATTTCGTAAAGTTCGGTCGAAAATATCAATTTTTTTACGATTATTATAAGAGAAACTGAATTTGCCACATTAATCAACACAACCGTGTCCGAAAAGGAATTTATAAGTAGGAGAGTTTGCAATTGGAAGTTTTTTTTATAGACCTAATACTTTATTTTTTTCTAGGCTTATTAAAAAATTATCGAAATATTTAAGGGCCAAGATATGTTCTACACGCAGTATTTAATTGAAGCACCTACAATACTTCTAGGCCATCAAATTATCAAAACAAAAATTCATGATTTTGAATGATTTTGCATTATTTCGCATGGCTTCATCTTAAAACCAAGTATTTTCTTTTTATTATTTACAAATCTAGTTCCTGAATACATAAAATATCAAAAACAGTCATTAATCATTCGATAAACCGTTCGCCATTTTCTTTTCCAATCTAAAAATGGCTAAAATGGTTTTACTCCGCCGAAAAAGCGACGCTCGGCAATCTACTCCCCAACACAAACCGTTCTAATTAAGTAAGGGTGAAATTTTAACTAGGTAAACATTCGCCCGGTCGTTGGTTGGTAAGCGGCTAATGATTAATGCAGGCCCTAAAAGGGTTAAAACGCGTTCGCCGTAATGAAAATTACGAAGGATTTTGTTTTAACGTTTTTAGCTGTACGAACAAATTACCGGAAAAGCCGGGGGTAACTTTGACGCGTTTCACTTTCGAATGAATTTTCTTTAGGGGGATATCAAACGCGCGTGAAAAGTTATTTATGAGTTCGGCCAAGTTGACTTGTTGGGATTTCGATTGGAAAGTTTGACAGTCCAATGAAAATCGCATTTTAAGCAGAAAGTTTTATTTTCTACCTGTTTGAGTGTTGTTGTTTTTTTATCTAGGTGGGGAGTCACAGTTTTCGTAGGTCCGCCTGAAATAATAAGTTTATTTAACTTATTTCTTTAAGTGACGCCTCACAAGAGCTTCTTTATCTGTTATGCATATGTATAACCGAAGGAATAGTTCGCCACCTTGTTAGGCAACGTTTTGAAGCAGTTTTATTTTATTTTATTTTTTTATTATTATTGTACAACAGAATAATTTCAATCACAGTACAATTTAGTTACCCTATCAGCATTTAGGCAGTTAACTCTTCAATAATATTTTTAAGGCATATAAAGAACAGTCACTTACATCCAAATGGTTTGCAATTTCATTTAACAGCACCACTCCCCTCGTCATGCTATGCTTTGCCAAGACGTCTGTTCTGCCGTTCGGTACTTTAAATAAGTTATGATGTCGACTTCGGCCGTAGTGGCCAGGGTACATATAAATCATAGCATCCCAAGAGAAATGGGCTATCGATGAAATTGTTCCAAATTTTGAAAGACAGAGTAGCAAGACTTGCTTTCCGTCTAGTTTCTAGACTCACAGAATCAGTTTCCTCAAGTAAGTCAATATGGTGCATGATCCTTGGATAGGTTCCATGTTTCCGCATATAAACATACCTGAGGAATTTCTTCCGTATTTGCTCTAACATATCAATGTACTTCTGGTGGTACGGTTTGAAATTTTGTTGGGGTTCTTGAAGACGTCAGGTGAAATGGGGGTGGAAATCAGGGGCGCTTCAAACCCCCCCCCCCCCCCACTCCCCCTTCCCCATATCCAGTTCCATCTTTACACTATGGTAATGAGAGGCACGAGCCCAGGACCCCCGGTTGAGGGTGCCCCGGATGTAGGTAATGCCGTGGTTCTCATGGGTTCAGGGAGGTAAAAATCATCGGGCCCGAGACCTGAGCAATCGCACTGTTTACCTAAAGAGCTCGGACTTCGAGCATCGTCTGCGGTTGGGCCGATAGCTACACGCATTCTCATTGGGACTGCCCGGTGGTCTATGGAATACTTTCTCTGGCTTTTCTTTTCTTTTTAAATATTTTATTTTATTTCTGCTATTATAGTAATTACTTACATTATAACATAATCATATTATTGTTTTTTTTCCTCATCACTTATTTTATTTTCAGAAGGTTTCTGCGACTAGTTATAGCCGTTTATTTTCTTTTTCTTTTACTAACACTATTATCTCTTTTTTATGTTACCTATTTCAAAAGAATTATTCCACGGGCTGCTACTTCTATTTATCTTTTGTAAAATGTTAATGTAAGTAGTTGCATACTGCTTACTAACCCCGTATGCATGGACATTGGAGGGTCTAGAGTCGTTCAAATAAATGTAGCTTCGTTCAATAAAAAAGTAGAGTCTCGACGTGTGCGGTGAAGGAGGAAACCATGTTTCCTTGTAACGCCGTTGGGAAAGTGGTGGGGTCCCCTCCAATGCTTACCTAAAGTACCCTTGAGATGATTTTGTCAATTTAACGGCGCTACACAAACAATCAAAATATTATTACCCATGTGTGTTTTGGCCTCAAATCTTTACAAAAAAACCACATTCAAAAAAGACGTTTGCGGCCCTCCCCTCCCCCACCACAAGAACCGCTTGGTTATGTTTGTTAACTGACTTTTGAGTCTTGGATCCGCCCCTGCTGAAAATATTGGCACTAGTAGCTCCTTGCAAATGAATGCTATTTTACATAATTAAGAACGAGTCAACCTAACGCTGGAGAGATACTCGTACAACGGTACCATGAACGGATTTTCAGCATTATTACAATTATCAAACAGTAGGTACAGTACCTGTCCAAAAGTGGTATGTTTTACTAATAATCTCAAAATGAAAACACTTCGGATCTTTGTCTCAAAAGTTCTTTCAGCCATGCTACATCCCTTTTTTCTGTATTGTTCTCTTCTCCAAGACTCTTTGGATCTTTGTCTTCCATCTTTACAACATCTCTTTTTACTGCTTCACAAGAAGACACTAAGTACATAGCTTCTATCTCGTCATAAAATAATTGCTTTAGAACAACATTCAGCGATAGAAACAAAATAACTTTCAGAAGCTTCTTAACAATGAATATCAATTACGGCAAACTGCGGGCTAATAAATTCCCGTCTTGCAGAAGCGTAATACCGTCTGACGCGAGAGAATAATGAACGTTCTCCTCGGCTTACGGTTAATTTATAACAAAATTTAAATGGATTTTAACGCAATTAGCTTGCCGCCTCCTTTTAACTCGTTATGTCATTAATTTCACGGAGGAAATTAATGTAGCCGAATTCCGCGATGATTAATTATTCAGGAACGCTTCTGGCGTGAAGTCTCACTCTAAATGTCTACGTTTCTAAGGTTTTACGGTGTACCACAAGGTACCTATACGGGCCCACGGATACTTTAGCTATATGCGTCGAAAGACTACGATAAAAGAACTTATTTATCTCTATCTAAAGGTATACATTTCTATTGTTCTACAGCGTGCCACAAGGTATTTATTTATTTATTTATTATTTAAACGCCCGTACATGGGGCTATTACATACATAATACAGGTGTATCGAACATTTACAAACATTATATATATATAGAATAACATACAGTACATACATACGATGCATATTAGTACAACAAATATTTATCATTTTACAAACATATCAGTTACATAAATAACTAGTTATTTTTGCTTTGATGCAAGACGGTGAGGTTTTGAAAATATCGAAAAGGTCTGTATACGTATTGGCAGTTCGGTGAAAACGCACTAGCGGTGAATGATAGGAATAGTTAGTGAGTGCTATGATTGTCACTGTGGAAAAGGTGGTGGAGTCGAGTTGATTTAACAGGGACACGAATATTTATAACACTTAACATTTGAGGGCAGTCTATGAGATTGTTCAGTAATTTAAAAAGTATAAGAATGTCATTAATAGTACGCCGGATAGAAAGTAGTGGTAGGTTTAGATCAGACATTAATGCATTGTAGCGGATTTCAATTACAGGCTGTCTCAATTTGAATTGAACGTATCGAAGAAATTTTCTTTGTACTCTATCCAAACGGTGTAAGTTACAGGTATAAATCGGAGACCATACAGGAAATGCATATTCCAGCTGCGATCTTACATGAGAGCAGTAAAGTAGCTTAATTGACTCAATGTTTTGAAAAGTCCTTGTGTTACGTATTACAAAACCTAGAATTTGCATGGCCTTATTGGAAATCGTTTCACAGTGACGATCAAATGTAAGTTTCCGGTCAAAAATAACACCAAGGTCTTTGATAAATGGTACTAATGCAATTTCATTATTGTTAATTAAATACGATGTAGATATTGGAATCGGTGAACGGTAAAAACACATGTGGAAACATTTTTTTACGTATAATTTATTTATTTCACACCAGCTAGCAAGTCTATCTAAATTTTGCTGAAGGATAAGTGCATCATTTAAACATTTTATAATCTTAAAAAGCTTTAGGTCATCTGCGAATAGAATGAATTTGACATTATCGAAACATAAAGATAGATTATTTATAAATAAAATGAAGAGAAGTGGGCCCAGATGAGAGCCTTGAGGAACTCCCGAAGTTACTTTAAATTTATACGAAAATTTATTATTTAATTTTACCATGAGTTCACGGTTACAGAGGTAACTATACGGGCGCACGGTTACTTTAGCTACATGCGCCTAAAGCCTACGATAAGAGAACTTATACATCTGTATCTAAATGTCTACATTTCTATTGTTCTACGGCGTGCCACAAGGTACCTGCACGGGCCCACGGTTACTTTAGTTATACGCGTCTAAAGACTACGATTAGAGAGAAAACTTATACAACAGCTTATTGGGCTACCAAAAAATTTGTGAACATTGTCATTTATTAATTTCCCACTAAATAACTTCACTAACAGACCAACGCGCAATTCATCTGTAGAGGTGAATTTAGCAGGAATGGAAACTAAACAATCTTTTCAGTTTAGATTCAACGCTAACGAAAAGGTGGGTATTAATCACAGGAAAATAAAAGGTGATAATAAGTTTCATGAAATATTACAAGAGGTGTTATTATGTTTCAAAAATGGTTCTTAGTAAACAGCACAACCGAAAAATGTGTCGTTCCGGATTTCGAGCACGAGTCTTGGTCAACAATATAATTTCTTCTATTCTGTTTATTTCTATAACACACGGTTTGAATAATCATTGTTTACCGATCTCGTAATTTGCCCACTGAATTTGGTACATATACCTAATCCCTTTTCATGCCATAATAATGATTAAAAATGATGTTAAGTTTAATTATGTTCAGTTCTGTTTATCGCAGCATTTATAATCTCCATAACATGAATTATATAACGATAAGAGTATAATATAGTTCACGGCAGGTACCTACTACCAAGCTAAACCGGTTAACTAAAGATATGCGGTTCATTAAGGCTCAGGTAAATGGTGTATGAAGTTACCTGATGAGATTCAAGCGGCTTAGTAAATTAGGGAGGTGTTTTATGTGTCTCGTTAACGCCTAATGCCTCGCTTGAACTTTAGATTCAATTTTTAACCTGACAATATTTGATAATCTCCTATTACCATCACAGTAAGCGGAAAATGTTGCTTGTGACTTCTTGGCGGTGGATGCGTTTGTCCATTTACTTCGTGGAGGGCCGGAGCAGGAAAGACTGATTGAGGGAGACCTTTGAACTCCCCAGACAGACTCTCTCGACCCATTTCCTTGCATCAGAGTGGATGGATTAATATGTTTGTCACTTCTGGAAGAATTGACCTCTAGATTCCTACCCACCCCTTTATACCCCCATACCTTTGTCCTTTCCAGAACTTATCCCATACTTCCTTTCCATAAAAATACCCTTCGTACAGCATCCCCAAAAGATGACAAAAGCCCTGAGGGATTTTTTCCTCAGAGCCTTCTGTGGAGCTAATATAAAAATGTAAAAAAATTGCGGATCTGTGTTGAGGGTCTTTTTAGGAAAGAAAGGAGAAAGAATTCTGGGAAGGAAAAGGATACGAAGTGTGGGTAGGAAATTGGGGGTTAATGGTTCCAGTAGCGGTATTCTGAGAGAGTACGGTTGGAGATGTCAAAGGGTCTGCCTCAATCGTTTTCTCTTGATCCGGCCTGCCATGCAGCTGGTGGGCAGACGTATCTGCCACCAAGACCCAGACAAACCTTACCCCATGAACCCGGGCACCCCTGCTAAGTCGTCAAACGTAGCGAACCACTTGCGTGGGTACCCATACCCGCCTCCCAAATATATTCACCATATTAACGTGCTTTATTTTTCTGATGTATTTTATATTATCAAAAGCGACGTTTTCTTAAAGTTCTTCTAAATACGTTATTATTACAGCTGACAGCTGTTCACAAAACGAAACAATAAAATGTCAGAGAAATTTAATCGCATTTTATTGTGCTCCCAATAAGTCAAATGTTCCGTTGAATTGGATTTACTGGCCCTAATCTGATGACGTCAGGTGACTCGGTAGTTCTGTACAAAACAGTTGGGTAAACGAGGCACCGAATGGGACAGATTGGGTATAAACGTAGCGGAGAACATTAGATTAGTGGTGCGTGTCCCTTCTTTATTTTACCAAAGGACATCACCAATTACTACTCGGGACTGGATACATTGCGATGCCGCAGGGTTCAAAGTGTGGGACGATATTAAATTGTTTTATTTTATTTTATTTATAAACACAAACAAACAGTACATTAGTTACATAGGTGAAAAAAAATAAAATTCATAAGTATACTTTATGGTGGGCAGGTACCTATTATGTGTTTCATTGTAGTGTCTTATTTATAGTATGCATATTAAGTAATTACCGGGTGATGTGTGTAGTGGAATGGTGTTTGTATGAGTGAGAGTATGTGTGTATGCATGTATGTATGTATGCGCATTGAACAATTTATATTATGACGCTTTTTTTAAATATGGGCAGTAAATCGGAGAAAATGTCGACGTTAGAATTTAGACTAATATTATTGAACATATGAAGAGCACGATTGATTGGTTAATTACTTACTGCTTTTGTCTTGTAATTAAGCGTGTGGAATAGTTATGTATGGCGTGTACGTCTTAATGTTATGTTAAAATTAACTAGGGAAAGAAGTTCGGTACAGTCAATGTCATATCAGCTATTGCTCCCCTTTGTTGCAAAGTTTTAAATGTGCATTCAAAGTTATTTTTTTAATTCGAAGATAAGATATTTTATAAATTTGTTTTGAATATGTTCTATGCTATCTATGTTTACTTTGTACTGCGGGTTCCAAATTGGCGAGGCATATTCCAGTGTACTTCTGACTAATGCAAAATATAATACTACTACTGAACGCGGGTTACTGAACACTTTAATTAATGAAATTATGATTCTTTTCAATATTTTGTAATCATTTTTCATGTTACGTTTTAATTTATTGACGTAAAAATTCAACATTTTCGTTTTTCGATTCAACATTTTGTTAAATTTTCATGTAAAATTTTAATATACAATTCTTGATGAACGTGGGTTGATATTTCAAAAACTGCACGGAAATTGCCTGTATGAGTTCTGGTCAAATGTCGAACCTTGATAATATCGTAAGAAGTTTTCCCATATTAGCTAACTAAAAAATTGAAAAATAAATTGATTTAAAAATAACTGAAAAAAAAGTGTTTATAATAATTTTCGGAGCACACTTTGCGTTTTTTTTCCATCGAGGGAATTTCATATAATTGCCGTTTCGGCGTGGGGAATGTACATATATTTTCTTTAAGAACATTTTATGTTTAATTTTTTAAGACTTTAAAACTTACAGTATTTAAGCAAAATATGTAATAAATCGTTAGAAATGCGGGAAGCCGGTCCTTAAGCAGTCCACCAAATATCCTAAATAATTTTTTATCAGAAAGTAATTAATTTTGAATACATCGCACCACAGTTTGAGCATTCCTTTCCACCATAAAACAGCATGTTAACACAATTTGCCACTGGCTTTCCGATTGCCCCGCGTCACGCGTGCCCGCACGCACCGGGCGCCGCGTCGGGCACGCGTGCCGGTGTGCGTGCCCCTCCCAGGGTGGGCGCCCCGAGGGGGTGCAAATCGAGTTTGGCTAAGTGCGTTAACCGGGACTGTCCCCTTTACCTAAATTAAAGCGGAGATGTAAGGCGGTTAGAACTATGTAAGATTAAGAAATTATTTAAATAAAAGAAAACAATAGATTTTAACCTATCTACGTATTATCAAGCTTCACACTGTTTTTTTTAATACTTTTTTTTACGTTAGTTCCACACAGGAGGCCCTGGGGAAAAAATTCCCTCAGGGCCTATGTCATCTTTGAAGATGCTGTGAGGAGTTTTATTTTATTTAAGGAAAGGAAGGAGAGGAAGATCTGGGAAGGAAAAAGACAAGAGGGGTGGGTAGGAATCTGAGGATGAGTGTAACCAGGAGTGACGGACGTAAGAATCTTTGCCCTCCACTGCGGTGCAAGGAGACTGGTCGAGAGAGTCCTGCTAGAGAGTTAAAAAGGATTCCCTCAATCAGTCTCTCCAAATCCGGCCCACCACATAGTAGGTGGGCAAACAGGGCAAATGCATCCGCCGCCAAGACCTTGGCAATCCTCACCCCATAAATCCTATATCCTTATTATTGTCTCTATAACCCCTTTCCTCATTATCTCAAAACTAAGGATGGATTTTACAAAAAAAAATAATAATTCATCTAATATTTTAAGTTAATTTTCACATTCTGTGTTAAGTTCTATTCAAGTTGTGTGATTAGTTTTACGATGCATCTGGCCTATAATGATGTAATAACAGAACTTAAACAGAACTTACGCAGGTCGTGAAAATATTTATTCCAAATACGAGGATATTTCATCGGTTCATGTAATGCAAGTTCAACAAACTAAGATTTGGATCTGATGGAATTTGGGAGGCGGGAATAGGTACCGCCGCCCCGGGAACCGTTTATTAGATAACCAACACCTCTGCTACAGCACACCCCAAGTGGTTTGCTTCTTTTGTGCCCGGGTTCATGGGGTGAAGTTGGTCTAGGTTCTAGGTCTTGGCGGCGACTGAACCCCAGATTCCTACCAACCCCTCGTAACGTTTTCCTTCCCAGAACTGACGTTCCTTTCTTTAAAAAGACCCCCCACACGGCATCCTCAGATGACTGAGGGAAATTATTTTCTTCAGGGCCTCCAGTGTGGAGTTAAAGTAAAAAATAAATAAAAAATTGTCAAGAATAAATAAGACAAGATATATATAGGTAGGTTCCTACCTAGAATATAATGTTTTTTTACCAGAAAATTATTTTAATTGCGTTTTCAAAACTGGAATTACTTATATCCTGTGATTTTTCACGGGTCTGTGCTAATAAATATTTTTTTAACAGATAATTATGAAAATTTTCAATTTCAAAATTGGGATTGATATTTTTAAGAACTCAGATTTTCCGATGATTTTATAACTTAACTAGCAGACCCGGCCACACGTTGCTGTGGCTAACGAAACACAACGTCATTACCCAATATTTATAAAATCCACACCACCCGCTTGCCAGCTGCCCGCTGCCTGAATTGAATATTTGTATTTATCGGCTTTTCTCTACTATAATAAGCACGTATTACACATATAAAGTAATTAACTCGCCACTAATTATACAATGCTTGCAATGCAACACTGGATATTTGAAAAGGGAAAATCAAATACCTACTTACTCTAGGACATCTATATTCCAATTTCTTCCGTAGAACGAATTTCAAAGGTGACTATAGTACGGCCCGCCAGCCGTTTTAAATCGCACAAAAATATGTTTTCTTTGAATTTCTCGGCTTTTCTCTAATATAATTTACATGTATTATACATATAAACATTCCTCTTCAATCACTCTATCTATTGGTTAAAACCGTATGAAAATCCGTTGCGTAGTTTAAAAGATTAATGTGCACATACATTTTGAGTGACTTCATTTTATACTATGTAATGATGATGATGATGATAAGCAATCATTTTATAACTTCATTGTGATATGTCACAATAAGAACAATGCCAATAAAATTTCTAACCACCTCTCCTTAATGTCCTCCGGTTAGCCCATTTCCAGACCCCTCCCTTATGATAGTTGTGTGGGAGGGGTTGTTGGATTATTTGAGGGGTGGGAGGCTCTATTAGGAGTGGGCGGAGGTTGTATTAGTTCCGGGACTGCCTTATCTAATCAAATATACCGGAAACACCCGTTTTCTCTGGTTTGGAACAAAGTCATGGATTCGCCCTGGTAGGGGGGGAAGGCTTTCGGACTTCTGGGGGATGATTAATTTACGGAATCTATTATTTGGATGGCTGGGGGCATTAACTGGATGTTTTTAAATTAATAACTGATGGATTTTTGAATATTTTGATAAATAGAGTTTGTACAATTTGACGCAGTCCTAAATTTCTTTGGAGCGGTTCCATGGGCATGTACTAAGAATGTCTGATGACCGAATTCCGAGGAAGATACTGAGTGCGATTCCAGAGGGTAGACGTCCAGTGGGCCGCCCCAGACACAGTTGGGCGAGGCAACTCCAGAAACTGTGTGAGGAGAGGATGGGGCTACCATGGACAGAGGCCGAACAATCAGCACAAGACAGGGACTTATGGAGGAGCCTTGTCGATGCAATGGGTCCCCGACCCGAATAGGATAAGGGGAAGAAGATGATGATGATGATGATGGTTCCATGACAGTTGATCCGTCAACAATTGGCCCCCGGCATACTTATATACAATTTTCAGTCGGTTTAGGGATAATATAGTACACCTAATTACACAAAATATAACTAAGTTACCCCAAAGAGATATGCAGAGAGGATGTAGGTACCACCGATTTTTTTTTCACGAATACCGCAAAAGAGTCAAAACTGCTCCCGTCTGAAGCCAGGGGGACTATGGCATCCCCAATTGGCGTATGTTGTGAGGCTGAAAGTAGTGGGGAGAGGAAGGAGATAGGAAAGAGGAAGGTGGGGAAGTACCTGGCTATTCAGATCTGGTCACCAAACACGGCTAGAGCCAAGCAACGTTTCAATTCTGAATGGTGATCTCACAGGGCGGTACTAAGAATATCTTCCACTCTGGAACGTGCTGCAAATATACTATATATTATTTTAAATGATCAAATTGTGAAATAACACAAATTATTCAAATAAAATTTATTTGCCACGCCGGGATTCGATCCCGTGACCTGCCAATCAAGAGCTGGACTACGCCGGCCGTCGAAAGTACAAAACAAAGTACAGAACATATTTTCATTCAAAGACACCAAGAAAATATCTACTTGTCTATAAACTGTGTATACCAGTCCATAACTACAAAAAATCGACACCGTATATAAATTCGTTTGATATTCATACCAACTCATTATTAAGCGTATTTTTGAAGTCGATTTGACGTTTAAAATTTACTCAAAAATTATAATACATTTTATAGTAAATACCATTTCGGGGGACCAATTGTCGCCGGATCAACTATCGAGTCATCCTTTGGAGCGTACCTTAAATGGATTTTGAGACGGTCAAGAAAACTTTTATTATACATTTTTTTAAAGGGTAACGCACAAGATTTCCAACTGCTCCCAAACGTCTGGAGCCAGTAAGATTGTGGCGTCACCAAATTGGGGTACGTTTAGGCATAAATTCTTCTGCAATGACAATATCAATTTAAAACTAAGGCAGAGAATGTTAAAATGTTATGTGTGGTCGGTCTTGCTGTATGGATGTGAGACATGGACCTTAAAAGTAAATACCGTGAACAGGTTAGGGGCTTTTGAAATGTGGTTTCATCGGAGAATGCTCAAGTTCCCATGGACCGACATGATCACCACCACAGAAATTGTCAGGCGGGCTAGAGAAGATAGAGAACTGCTTACATTGATAAACGTAAGGAAGATTTCGTATCTGGGTCACATACTTCAAGGGGAGAAGTATCACTTGCTCCAATTAATATTGAAAGGCAAGATAGAGGGTCGCCGAGGGCCTGGTAGGAGACAAATGTCTTGGCTGCGAAATGTACGACAGTGGACCGGAATTAGAAGTGTGGAGGAGGTGATCCGGATAGCGCAAGATGGAGAGACATTTTCCGGAGATCTGATAGGGCACACCAAGAAGAAGAAGTGAGGCTTAAGATAGAGGGGGGATGGAAATGGTGGAGAGGAATGTGGAGAAACGCCTGGCTATTCAGATCTGTTTAAAAACACGGTTAAAGCCACTTCAAGCATCGTTTCAATTTTGAATAGAGGTCTTTCACCAGGGCGATACCTAAAGTAGCTCTTTAGGTGATACCTAAAGTAATTTTTGTTTTTCCCAGATCTGGGAAAAACACAAATTTTAAACATGAAATTTACTTGCGCAAGCAGGGATTTTAATCCGCAAAATCCGGATTCATAGCCAAGGATCGTAACCACTCAACCACGAAGGCCATTAGGTTATCAATAATATAATGTTATTAGGTAATAGTCAATAAAAATGTATTAGAAGACTAAAAATTACTTTTACAAGAATAAGGTTTTTTATGTACGTAAATACTGCTGGAGGGTCCCAAGTGCACAAAGCCAGTGGAGCTATGTAAGGGAAATGTTGTAAAGCTAAAGAAAATTGATGAGAAGATTAGAAAGTGTCTAGTTATTTTGAGCAGGTCGCCAAAAAGGGCTAAAGCCATTTCAAGATAGATTAAATTTCAAGATGCTCTCAGTATCGCCCTGGTATACGGCCACCATTCAGAATAAAAACCATGCTTAAAAAATGACTTTATTCGGGTTTGGTGGCTATTCTGAATATATAGCCAGTAACTTCCCCATCTTCGTTTTCCCGATCTCCTCCGCATTCCTACTACGATCAAAACATACCCCGAATGAATATGCCATAATCTCACCAGCTCTAGATGGTAGGGAGCAATTGGGACTCTTGTGTGGCATTCAAAAGGCAGCGTTTGGATTGTGAATTGATGGAAGCCAAGCGATACATACCTACTACGAATTATTAATCAGTAAATTCTAGAAAGGAAAACGTAAAATGTTAATTTTGTAAATTCTAGACCTTCTATTGTGCAATTTGAAAACAAGTGAAGGTAATGTGGAACGTTTTACCTCCAGGAAGCATTTCATACAGAACTTAAAAGCTTAATCAAAGAAGTTTTAATCACTGAACAGTGAACACCTTATACATTTTTTTAATGAATTAAAAGACATTTAAAGAATCATTGTACTTTTTTGCTGTAGCAGGCTATAAAGTGAGTATTTTTGTGTACCGACTGTATGAAAAAGGCTACGCAGCCGTTCCTCTTACGTCGCTTAGATTCTTTTTTGTTCAATAGACCATTAGAAAATTTTTTTTAGGAGAAGAAGGTTTTCTTTCATTATTTCAATGAAACATTACAGTTGGCGTTTAAGATAAAGCTATTTCCGTAAAGGTAAAGGTCTCATTAGTTTAAATAATTCTTAGTTAAGTGATCTATGGAAGAATTTTTCCTCAATTGGCGACGAAAGCCAAATGGGTCGAAAACAATTGTGACAGCTTTCCATCTCAGTAATTCACAGGCAAACGCAAAACTCTGTGTTCAGTTTGATGGAAAAAATATTTACCATGACCCCCATCCCCGCTGTCTTGGAGTAACTTTGGACAGGAGCCTGTATTACCGGAAACACATGGAAACAGTGGGCAAAAAAACCAGGACAAGACTAAACTTAGTCAATAAGCTAGCTGGTACTAGCTGAGGATGCGACGCCAACATGCTCAGAACGGCATCCATTGCCCTGGTTTTCTCAGCAGCTGAATACTTTGCTCCAGTATGGGCCAGAAGCGCCCACACTTCCATGGTCGACGTTCAGCTTAATGCCACAATGCGAACCATCAGCGGAACCTTAAAATCGACTCCTCTTCCTTGGCTCCCCGTACTTGCAAATATAACCCCGCCAAATATCAGGCGAGAGATTGCAACACTGAGGGAATACAAGAAGGCGCTGCAAAAAAGCGAAATACCCTTGCACGATGATGTCGTTTCTCACCCGGCATGCCGCTTAAAGTCTCGAAAACCCTTCTGGACGGAAGGAGAAAGACTCCTTCGAACACCTCTCACCCCAGAAGATAGGTGGAAGCTTGAGTGGCAATCAGCTAACGTCAAAAACGCCGATCTCGTGCAAGACCCCACTGAGAGACAGCCTGGGTTCTCATTGCCTCGCAAACTCTGGACTGCCATCAATAGGATAAGGTGCTCCCATAGCCGTTGTGCTCACATGATGCATAGATGGGGCCTTAAAGAGTCGGCGACGTGTGAATGCGGTGCGGTGCAGACCACCGAACATGTGGTCAACGAATGCCCGCTTCATTCATTCCCCGGCGGGATTGATGAGGTCCACAGGGCAACGCCTGAGGCCCTAGACTGGCTCGCAGACCTAAATGTCCCCCTCTGACCCCCCACCATACGAAAGAAGAAGAAGAAGTTAAGTGATTAACTATAATTTTTTATACTTTATTTTTAACTAGCAGACCCTGCCAAACGTTGCTGTGGCTAACGAAACACAACGCCATTACCCAACCTTTATAAAATCCACACCATCCGCTTGCCGCTGCCCGCTGCCCGCTGCCCGCTGCCTGAATTGAATATTTGAATTTCTCGACTTTTCTCTACTATAATAAGTATGTTTTTATACATAAGAACCTTCCCCTTGAATCACTCTATCTATTAGTGAAAACCGCATGAATATCCGTTGCGTAGTTTAAAAGATCTATGCGCACATACATTTTGAGCGACTTCATCAAATAAAATAATTCAAATCAAATACCTACTTACTCTAGGACATCTATTTTCCAATTTCTTCCGTAGAACAAATTTCAAACGTGACTATAGTACGGCCCGCCAGCCGTTTTAAATCACACAAAAATATGTTTTCTTTACATTTCCCGGCCTTTCTCTAATATAATGTACATGTATTATACATATAAACATTTCTCTTCGATCACTCTATCTATTGGTGAAAACCGTATGAAAATCCGTTGCGTAGTTTAAAAGCTTAACGCGCACATACATTTTGAGCGACTTCAATTTATACTATGTAATGATGATAATGATGATAATGATTTTAAAGTGGAGATTGAACAAAAACTAAAATAGTCTATTGAACAAATAAGAATTGGGCGACGCTTAATAAAAAAAAAAACACGAATAGTACATTTTATTTAACGGAAGATATTTTTTTTATTTATTTATTTACAAAAAGATACATAAATTATAATATATTTTTTACAATAATTAATTACATAATACATGTATTTTATGTACCCCCATAAATAAGCAGGGCTTGTGTGTATGGGGGGTGTTATTTTATTGGTTCAATTTATTATTTTTTATTCAGTTCAAATTTTCAGTATAAGTTTTAAGCTGAGTTTTAAATTTTTTTATGTTACTGTTCATGTTTCTGATTTTTTCAGGTAGTGAATTAAAAAATTTAACTCCGAGATATTTATGATTTAATTGTCCTATTGTTTTTTTACATTTTGAATAGGAAGTATTGATGTTTGTCTAAGATTTCTATTATTTTTGAAGGGTGCAACTTTATTTTGAATATTATCTTTATAAATTTGTAATGTTGCGTGATAAAAGTATAATGCACTTAATTTTCTGACCTTAAATTGTTTGAATAACAGTTCTGATGAATATGAGTAGGGTTTTTTTTTAATTGTTTTATTATTAGTTTTTGTGATATGTAAATTGTTTGTGTTTGATTTGTATATGTACCGCCCCATCCTATAATTATATAATGTGATAATAGAAATATTATTTCGATAAACGATCTCTTAAAATATGTAAACCTGTAAAATTTTACACCTAGCATTACTAATCAGCCTAATAGCAAGAGTTGGTTGTGGTTGGATTAACTTAATCAATGAACCAAGTTAATCTCAGGCCAATTTGTTCGCTTTTCGGAACAACTCATATAGGTCTCAGAAATCGTTTTGTTTTCCTTACTAACATAATAAGAAATATGACATAAACGATGTTAGAAAGAGAAAACACCACGTGACTAACTAACTAACTAACTAACCATCACGCCGTTTCCCCGCAGGGGTAGGCAGAGAGGACGGACCGCCAAACAACTCGGTCTTGGCACACACTTTTTGCCTCACTCACATTCATACATCGTCTCATACATTCTCTTCTATTATTCTGGCTTTTGACATGACCCGACTCAAGTATCTGATTCACTTGATCGTGCCATGTCTTCCTCGGGCGTCCCCGACTTCTTCTACCATTCACATTCGCTTCGTATATTCTTCTTACACTACTTCCTTCGTTCATTCGCTCTACATGCCCAAACCATCTGAGGGTCCCTTTCTTAATCTTACTCATTATGCTTACATCAGCCTTACATTCATTGCGGATATCCACATTTCTCACACGATCATACATTGTTTTACCACACATACGTCTCAGGGATCTCATTTCAACAGCATTCAGTTTACTTTCATCCTTCCTCTGCCAGTTCCATGCCTCACTGCCATACATCAGGGTAGGTACCAGGACTCCATTGTGGACTGCTAGCTTAGCCACAAAAGAAGTAAAATGTACACCTTAATGAAACTAAAGTTTCGGATCGCAATTAGGAAAAAAGATTATAAATTTTGGGAATTTTACATCAATTGTTTTTACCCGGAATGGCAAAAAGTGGGGTACAATGACGTTTATAATAGGTACATTTATCTAATAAAATAAGTGTGTGTTATTATTTTTCTTCATCAGTAATTTTTAGAAAAAATGAGACACTTTTAAAACTTTTTTATGTTTGGGTGCAAAAATTTAATATTTCAAAAATTATTATTGTTTATTTAAATCAGAGGTTCCCAAATTTATTTTTCTCGTAGACCCCTTTCAAAAATTTACTGTTTTCGGTGGACCCCATGCTGCTATATTTCTACAACCAAAACTAGTCAAAAGTGTGAAGATTAGATCTCACGATGGAAAATTGCATCGCGACCAGTTCCAACCTTAAATTCGGAGTGGTATAAATAAAAAGAAAAATAGTCTATTTTCTTGTGTTCTATTTATCAAAGTAATATGATAACAGACTTAAGGGGAAAACACATGTAGATGACTCAAAAAAATGTTTTTATTTTTATCTCGTAAATTGTTAGTATAACTGTTGAATATTTTCCAAAAATTTTAAATAAAAATTTCAATTCGTTCCGATGTTATGGGGGTGTTTGTGCCGAACCGCGTGGTAAACTTTAAACGCACTTTTCTCGAAACGACTTTTTTAATTTTGTGTGCACTCTAGCTCAGCAAGTTTTTAACCAAACATTTTAAAAATTTGCAAAAACCTTATTTATATAATTTTGCTCTATCTATGTGAACCGAAATTCGTAGTAATATCATTGTCAAAAGTAGTTAATTATTGCAAAAAATGTAAAAAATTGGCAGAAAATCAAAGTTTCCTATTAACACACCTGTAAAAAATTTAATTTCCATTTTTTTGGGAAAAGTAAGGCTTACTTACATATGTAGAAGAGACACGTCACTTTCTTAAAGTAAATTTAAAACCATATTGATTTGAGATGAAAACTATGGCCTCCAAAATGCACACATAAGCTACATCTGATGGTGACGTTCGATGCATAGCTGCTGATAATTTTCATATTTTCCCAGGAAACGCTTTGAAAAATTATAATATTTTCTTAAGTAGATGTATAAAATGACCTCAAAGTATCAATAAATTTTACACATTTCTTCCATGTCAAAAAATTAATGAAAATCATTAAAAAAACCTAGTCCTGTGTCGTGTATTTCCCACCTTAATAGAATTAAATATCGAATATGCAAGTTTTTACAAGTAAAAGTCGCTGACCTTCTTAAAATACACTTCTCCAAAAAATTAAGGGAGGTTTTAGAAACAGGAAATTATTGCTAAATATTAAGAGGGCATTACCAGAGAAAACCAGAAATATGTCATTTTCAAATCAGATTTTAGACGTATTGACTTTTCTCCACAAAAAATTATAAATGGATTTCGAAAGGTTGTTCTTTTATCTAGCATTCGCATGTAATAAATTTTGAGAATTTTTTTAATTTTTAGTATAATAAGGTTATTCCATAGGTCGTTAGCAGATTTGTTAAATTTTCAAAAAAGATTTTGTATTATACCACACCCATTTCAAATAATATAATCATGCAGTAAAACAAATCAATACATTATCTAGCAAACGCATGTTTTAGAATTTTAATTTTAGTTTCAATAAAATCATTAAAAAATATGTAGGTACGTGTGTTTCTTGACGAAAATTGGTCCATTTGTGTATTTATTTGCGCACTTACAAACTAATATATTTCAGATTTTTTTAAGATTCTTATTAAATTTAGACATTATTGAAAAATGATAAATACTTACAATCAAAAAATAATGACAAAAAGTACATTATTTTAATAGTTTTACCATCACGCCTTTCAGCATTTTTGAATGAAGGTATAAATTAAAGCTAATTTGAATTGAAATAAATTCGATATTGAGTTATAATTTTAAAAAGCTGGTACGGAGAATAATTAATCTTTCTCATTGTAACCGCCCTGCACGACCGTAAGAACAACTTTCGACGAAATGTGGATTTTCGTCCGCTGGCTGGTTAAACGCTCTTAAGGCTATCTGATCCTTAAGCCGGCCTAACTGAAAAAAAATTTCAAGCCCGTGGACCAAAAAATTTGCAAAATTATTTTTTCGCACTATATATTAGGATTGCATGAGAACCGTAGCTCAAAATGTAGTTAAGCTTTAAAATGCTTTTTTTAAAGTCTCAGTTCGACCATTTTTCACCGAAATAGATTTTTTTTAAATTTGTCAAAAATTTTGGTTTTTTTGCTCCATTAACTTTTTTTTTTGAGTAGTGTATTTATCTGCCTGCATTGATAGGTAAAGCCAAGGAACATTTTTGTTCTTTACCATCAAAACCAGATAAATTTTCGTGGACCCCCACAAACAACTTGTGGACCCCCATTTTTTTATCACGCTAACGTAGACCCCCGTCGAGTCTCCCGTGGACCCCTAGGGGTCCACCTGGACCACTTTGGGAATCACTGATTTAAATTATAGCTTTTTTTATCACCTTTCAAAAATAGTTTTTAATATTCGGATACGCTCAGAAATAATCCATTTACTTTGACTTTATTGCAAAAAAAGCGAAATTATTTTGATCCTCTGATAAAATATGGTTCAGGCCTGAGGGGTTAGAAATTTATTTATATAAATATATGTGCCCGCTGTGGGTTTCATTTTCGGGCAGTTAATCGATTGGACTATCTGTTTATCAATCGCCTCAGTGTTAAAACCACCAAAGGTAGATAATACGTTTTTTGTTTACTATTAAAAATAAATATTATTTGACGTTATCCGGTGGGTACCCAACTAAAATTCTTGGAAAACGTTTCCAGTTCATTCAATCAACTTGTCAAATAAAAATTTCAGCGTGATCTTTCAGTCAACAGTCGCGTTGACAGCTTAATCCTCTCAGCATGCAAGTGGTAGCAATATTCCTACACAGCCTCTCATCCCTCAAGTAACTTCATCCCCAAACATTGCCCTCTTACTCTCCCGGAAGGATCCGGCCCGAATGCCTTAATAATTCAGGCTGTGGAAGGATTGATGGAACCTCCCATATCTACCTATATATACTTGTAGCTACCTATTGCGGTTAAGTCTCAATTGGACGATGAACCGTTAGTCATTCTGAAAGGGTTCAAACAGATAAGAAATATAATGTCTCCCAAACGATTGATTTAAGAAAACTAACATATTTTAATTTTTACAGTGGAATACCTCAAATTGAAGTATTCAATCACTGAAGAGGAACTTAACGACTCTCAAACGAAAAACGTAAAACAGAAAACACGGGAAAAGATTCAGTCGCGTCTGAGAATTGAACCCAAAATATGCTTTAAGAAAATTAAGTTAATGTTTGGCAGCTCTCAATCGTCGGAAGCTTCAGAAGTCTGAGGTAGAAACAAAGAGAGGCGTGTGACGGGGATGTATTCTTTCACCTATGCTGTTCAATTTATATTCAGAAGAAATATTCAATGAAGCTCTGCAAGAAGCTACTCAAGGACTTGTTATATAAGTGGAAAAATTCTAAAGGACCTGCATTTATGCATTTGATACGGTACTTTTTAACAAGTTACATTGAGGATCTACAACTTCCGCTTAATCGAGTAGTGAAGACTTGTGAGAATTATGTCTTCTCAAGTATTTTTAAATCTCTCTAAAAAAGAGGCGGGGATTCCGATTACGAATTTTTTCAGTACTAGTGGATTACCTTAAGTAATTTAATCGACGTTTTGTCATTTCTGTAGGCCTTAGAAATGCTGACCTCCAACCGCTACTGACGACAGCACAATTCTTCAGCATTTTTTTTTTACATTAACTCCACACTGGAGGCCCTGAGGAAAATAATTTCCCTCAGGGCCTATGTCATCTGAGATGCTGTGTATAGGGTCTTTTTGAGGAGAGGAGGGAATGAACATTGGTCTCGAAGAGACCCATGTTGTAGGAAGGAGGAAACTCAGAGACTGGCAAATCATTCCGCAGCCGAGCTGTTGAACACAAGAACGAGTCGAAGAAGCGACCCGTTCCCATGTGACAAATGTCAACCGTGTACAAATGTCGGGCACGCGTTTGGCGTGTTTCTCGACCATGCACCGGTGCCGAAGGGATCAATATCCGTCTATTAAGATGGGAGAATTATTAAACGGACCGCTCGTTTCTGCACAGAGTCGAGAGTATTTTTCAGGTATTTTGGGAGCTCCAGACTAGTGGTGGCTGCAAAATTCAACCGTGGGGCGCACTTATGATTTGTACAGGGTTAGCAGTTGTGTACTATTAAAGTATCTGCGGGCCCTGTACAGTACGCCCAGTTTTTGGGAGGCTGACTTTACTCTGGCATCGATGGAGCCCCCATATCTGAGCTAATCACTTAGAGTTACACCAAGCATATCAATGGAGGGCCTGTTCGGAAAATTGCTTCCGTTGAAGGAGCCTAGATTTAAATTTCGATCCCTTTTAGACGTAATCAGACAAGATTGGGTCTTTGAAACATTAAATTCAACGAGATTATTTTTACCCCAAGAGAAAACACTCTCGAGGTAACCGTCCGTTCTTTGCTTCAAAGCATGGTACGGAGCCATGACGATAGTCTGACTCCTACTAATGAATAAAAAAATCAATGGTTTTTGTTAAAATATCTTGGCATTACTGGCCTTTAATAAATATCATCCCTTCCGTCAGTTGGTTTAAATCAGCCCTTAGTGAAGGGATGGGGTGGGGTTGAGGGAATCCCCCATCCCCCTCCCACTTTAGAGCCGCTGACGGCTGAAGACATTTTTTCTTCCCCGAGCGAGGGGGACGGTGATAGACACGGTGGTGTCTGCTTATTTATTTATTGCTAAATCTCAGAGCCGCAAACTTCAGAGTGGTCGTTCGAGTAAACTATTCGGTTTGAGAAGGACCAAGGAAAATAAAGTATGGTGAAGATTTAGAAACTTATATACCACGCAATGAGGAATCGGATTGAATCACCGCAATATCGCATTGAATCACCGCAATCACCGCAGTCATACATACCTTTCTTGAAAAAAAATTTGTTCCGCACAGGTCATCTTTGGGGATGCTGTGTGGAGGGTCATTTTTATAAAAGGAAGAAAAGAAAGTGCTGGGAACGAAAAAGAAAAGAGAGGTGGGTAGGAATCTGGGGGTCAGCGTGTCCAGGAGTAACCGACCTGCGACGAATCCAACCCTTCCATTTTAAGGCAAGGCGATATTTCAAGAGAGTTCTGCTGAAGTGATCAAAAGGTATACCTCATCAGTCTCTTCTGATTCAGCCTGCTAAGCATGGTAGGCAGACGCATCTGCCACCAAGATCCGGACAAACCTCACCCCATGAACCCAGGTACCCTTGCTAAGTCACCAAACGTAGCGAACCACTTGGGGTGGCTTTTGCAGAGGTGTTGGTTATCCAATAAATGGTTCCAGGAATTGATTTTCTTTATGGATAAAACTATTTATTTATATTCATACTGCATATGTACGGGCGAAAACAATTAATTCATCTTAAAATTTTATAACATAACTTGCAAAAGTATTTTTTCCTAAAATAATTAAACTCGCGCCATCTTGAATAATCTACCGCATCATGTAGCCATAATCTCGCGCTTTCTCGCCATCCATGAAAGAGCAGATTAAGACCCGGTATTCCAAATTTCTTCCGATCTATAACGTATTTTCGTTAATGTTTTTATATTCTTTAAATATAGAATACTAGCAGACCCGGACACACGTTGCTGTGGCTAACGAAACACAACGCTATTACCCAACCTTTATAAAATCCACACCACCCGCTTGCCAGCTGCCCGCTGCCTGATTTGAATATTTGAATTTCTCGACTTTTCTCTACTATAAATAAGCATGTTTTTATACATATAAACAAATTAACTCGCCACTAATTATACAATGCTTGCAATGCAACACTGGATATTTGAAAAGGGAAAATCAAATACCTACTTACTCTAGGACATCTATTTTCCAATTTCTTCCGTAGAACGAATTTCAAAAGTGACTATAGTACCTACGGCCCGCCCAGCCGTTTTAAATCGCACAAAAATATGTTTTCTTTGAATTTCTCGGCTTTTCTCTAATATAATATACATGTAATATACCTACATATAAACATTCCTCTTCAATCACTCTATCCATTGGTGAAAACCGTATGAAAATCCGTTGCTTAGTTTAAAAGATTAACGCGCACATACATGTTGAGCGACTTCATTTTATACTATGTAATGATGATGATGTTATTTTTTAAGATAATATCTGCATATTTGCTGAGCCGAAACGGTAATTATATGAAATTCCCTCAATAGAAATGAATCCATAAATTAATAAAAACACATTTTTTATGTTATTTTTATTTTTAAATTAATGACTAAAACCTCAAATGTAATATTTAATTAAATGAAGACAATATTAGCCAAACTTAATCGAAAATCTAAAAACATTAAATTAGAAAAAAGATACGGTCACATCTAGGACTCGAACCCAGGACCTCTGCCTTGCCGGGGCGCAGCTCTACCAACTGAGCTATCCGATTCGGTCATATTATGGTCTGTATCATACTTCGACTAAGAACTACCAACACTATCATCATTTTCTTAATGCATGTTTTTATTCCTTTACTAGCTGGTTCCCGGCATGCGTTGCTATGCCATTTAATAAAGAAATTATTTCTCCCTGCGTGTCCTTTCCCATTCGTCCCGTTCCCCTTCCGTCTCCCTTCCCCCGTCCCGCGAACGCTCCTCTCAATTTCCCCCTCCCCCTTCCGGGTGCCTATCCCCTCCTCCCTACCCGAGTTTCCCTCCCCCTCCCGCATTCCATACATTCAGTCCCGGTACATTCAGTTTTCAAACAGCTTGCGTGCCACCTATTGCAATTTTTTGTACAAATTTTATAATGCCAGAGCTCACCAGTAGTTTTATACAAACATTGTCCTGACAATAACGAACACAAAAAAAAAGAATTATCTAATTTGGTGCAGTCGTTCGGAAGTTATGCGCGTACATACATTTCGGCGATTCATTTTTATTTATATATATAGATATAGAAGAAGAAGATTTAAGATTTATATAGATAGAAGATAGATGTATGATTGCAAGATTCAAACACGAACTAAATACAATCAGATTTTTGCTCTATTTTCAACAAGTCGTGTTTTATTAAATATTTTCTCTTAATTATTATCGATTTTAACATTAGCGTGCTCTCTCGAACATTCGTATTTATATATTTCTCGATCTTCTTCTTTTTGAGCGGGTACACCGCGCCTTAAGTTTCAACTTGATGAAAAGCACACAATGTTCGTAAATGTCTGCTGAATACACAAGGAGCATTCTACTAGCAATCTCCGTACTATTCTGATCTCCGTGTTTGCGGTTATTTCAAGATTATTTGAAAAGTTTTCTGAAGACGAATACCTAATCCTTTCACGGAAGAAGTTGATAGAAGAAAATCACAAATAAATCATCTCCTTAAATACGGAAAAGAATTTCTTTTCAAATCTAACCCAAGTCCTAAAAATTTTCTTCCCAAAAACAAACCTAACCTAAAATTAATGGTAAATATATTTCAATTCTGATTCCTGATTCATTTTCTCACGATAAATAATATTTTATATTAAAATTTTCACGTTTGCAAAGTAACCTAACCTAACCTAACAAACCATCATGCCATTTCTCCGTAGAGGTTGGCAGAAAAGATAGACTGCATCGCAACTTCGTTTTGACAAAATCGCATTCATTCATCGTATCTTACATGTTAAAATCTTCTGTCATACTGACACTATTCGACTCAAGCATTTGATTCAATTGATCATGCCATGGTTTGATTCACTTGATCGTGCCGACTCAAGTATTTGATTCACTTGATCATGTCGTCTTGATACATTCGCATTCATTCATCATCTCTTACATGTTAAACTCTTCAGTCATACTGACACTATTCGACTCATGTGTGATTCACTTAAACATGCCATGAATTGATTCACTTGATCATGCCGACTCAAGTATTTGATTCACTTGATCAGGCCGTCTTGATACATTCGCATTCATTCATCGTCTCTTACATGTTAAACACTTCTGTCGTACTGGCACTATTCGACTCAAGTATTCGAATCACTAAATCATGCCGACTCAAGTATTTGATTATCTTGATCATGCCGTCTTGATACATTCGCATTCATTCATCGTCTCTTACATTGTAAACACTTCTGTCGTGCTGACACTATTCGACTCAAGTATTCGAATCACTAAATCATGCCGACTCAAGTATTTGATTCACTTGATCATACCGTCTTGATACATTCACATTCATTCATCGTCTCTTACATGTCAAACACTTATGTCATACTGACACTATTTGACTCTAGTATATGATTAACTTGATCATGCCATGATTTGATTTGCTTGATCATGCCATCTTGATACATTTGTATTCACTCATCGTCCCTTACATGTCAAAAACTTCTGTCGTACTGGCACTATTTGACAAAAGTATATGATTCATTTGATCATGCCGTCTTGAAACATTCGCATTCACTCATCGTCCCTTACATGTCAAACACTTCTGTCGTACTGACACTACTTGACTAAAGTATATGATTCATTTGATCATGCCATATTGAAACATTCGCATTCATTCTTCGTCTCTTACATGTCAAACACTCCTGTCGTACTGACACTATTTGACAAAAGTATATGATTCATTTGATCATGCCGTCTTGAAACATTCGCATTCACTCATCGTCCCTTACATGTCAAACACTTCTGTCGTACTGACACTACTTGACTAAAGTATATGATTCATTTGATCATGCCGTCTTGAAACATTCGCATTCATTCTTCGTCTCTTACATGTCAAACACTCCTGTCGTACTGACACTATTTGACAAAAGTATATGATTCATTTGATCATGCCGTCTTGAAACATTCGCATTCACTCATCGTCCCTTACATGTCAAACACTTCTGTCGTACTGACACTATTTGACAAAAGTATATGATTCATTTGATCATGCCGTATTGAAACATTCGCATTCATTCTTCCTCTCTTACATGTCAAACACTCCTGTCGTACTGACACTATTTGACAAAAGTATATGATTCATTTGATCATGCCGTCTTGAAACATTCGCATTCACTCATCGTCCCTTACATGTCAAACACTTCTGTCGTACTGACACTACTTGACTAAAGTATATGATTCATTTGATCATGCCGTCTTGAAACATTCGCATTCATTCTTCGTCTCTTACGTGTCAAACACTTCTGTCATACTGACATTATTTGACTCAAGTGTATGATTCACATGATCATGCCATCTTGATACATTTGCATTCACTCATCGTCCCTTACATGTCAAACACTTCTGTCGTACTGACACTATTTGACTAAAGTATATGATTCATTTGATCATGCCGTCTTGAAACATTCACATTCATTCTTCGTCTCTTACATGTCAAACACTTCTGTCATACTGACATTATTTGACTCAAGTGTATGATTCACATGATCATGCCATCTTGATACATTTGCATTCACTCATCGTCCCTTACATGTCAAACACTTCTGTCGTACTGACACTACTTGACTAAAGTATATGATTCATTTGATCATGCAGTCTTGAAACATTCACATTCATTCTTCGTCTCTTACATGTCAAACACTCCTGTCGTACTGACACTATTTGACAAAAGTATATGATTCATTTGATCATGCCGTCTTGAAACATTCGCATTCACTCATCGTCCCTTACATGTCAAACACTTCTGTCGTACTGACACTACTTGACTAAAGTATATGATTCATTTGATCATGCCGTATAGAAACATTCGCATTCATTCTTCGTCTCTTACATGTCAAAGACTCCTGTCGTACTGACACTATTTGACAAAAGTATATGATTCATTTGATCATGCCGTCTTGAAACATTCGCATTCACTCATCGTCCCTTACATGTCAAACACTTCTGTCGTACTGACACTACTTGACTAAAGTATATGATTCATTTGATCATGCCGTCTTGAAACATTCGCATTCATTCTTCGTCTCTTACATGTCAAACACTCCTGTCGTACTGACACTATTTGACAAAAGTATATGATTCATTTGATCATGCCGTCTTGAAACATTCGCATTCATTCTTCGTCTCTTACATGTCAAACACTCCTGACGTACTGACAAAGTATATGATTCATTTGATCATGCCGTCTTGAAACATTCGCATTCACTCATCGTCCCTTACATGTCAAACACTTCTGTCGTACTGACACTACTTGACTAAAGTATATGATTCATTTGATCATGCCGTCTTGAAACATTCGCATTCATTCTTCGTCTCTTACATGTCAAACACTCCTGTCGTACTGACACTATTTGACAAAAGTATATGATTCATTTGATCATGCCGTCTTGAAACATTCGAATTCACTCATCGTCCCTTACATGTCAAACACTTCTGTCGTACTGACACTACTTGACTAAAGTATATGATTCATTTGATCATGCCGTATTGAAACATTCGCATTCATTCTTCCTCTCTTACATGTCAAACACTCCTGTCGTACTGACACTATTTGACAAAAGTATATGATTCATTTGATCATGCCGTCTTGAAACATTCGCATTCACTCATCGTCCCTTACATGTCAAACACTTCTGTCGTACTGACACTACTTGACTAAAGTATATGATTCATTTGATCATGCCGTCTTGAAACATTCGCATTCATTCTTCGTCTCTTACATGTCAAACACTTCTGTCATACTGACATTATTTGACTCAAGTGTATGATTCACTTGATCATGCCATGATTTTGATTTCCACGGGCATGTTTGCCTATTTTTATCATTCACCTCGCGTCAGGCGCTTATTTTCCTAAAATTCGTTTCTTCCTTCATCAGCTCTCCGTGTCCAACCTATCTAAGCGTCCTTTTCTTAATCTTATTCCCCGTAGGTACGTACATATGCGTAATTGTCGGAACCTTTATACAATCTGTCTTTTTTTGTATTTACTCTGCACAGGGAAGCCCTGAAGAAAATTATTCCCCTCAGGGCCAATGTCTTTGGGGATGTTGTGTGGAGGGTCTTTTTTAGAGAAAGATGGAACAGGAAGTTCTGGAAAGGAAAAAGGTATGAGGGGTGAACAGGAAACTAAGGGTCAATATGTCCAGGAGTAACGGACGTATGATCCATCCCTCCCACTGGGGTAGAAGGCCTCGGTTCAGGAGAACCCTGCTGGACAGGTAAAGAGGTCTCCCTCAACCCTTCTCTCCCAATCCGGCGTCACGCAGTAGGTCGGCAAACACATGTGCCACCACCAAGACCGGAACAAACCTCACCCCATGAACACAGGCGGCCCTGCTAAGTCACCAAACGTAACGAACCACTTGGGGTCACCTATGGCAAAGATGTTGGTTATCCAATAAATGGTTGCCAGGGCGGCGGTACCCACCCTCTCAAATTGAGTAATCCCAATCAGGAAAGGATTAGTCCCACTCAAAAGTCCCATAGAAAGGTACAGCACCTACAGGTAAAGGTACAGTTGGAACTCTTGTGCGGATTTCCCCACATTTGAATCTAAAAACTACCAATTTTGCGAGTAAATCCTACTAATATTATAAAGGCGAAAGTTTGTATGGATGTGTGGATGCATGGATGAGTGTATGTTTGTTACTCTTTCACGCATAAAATACTGAATGCACTTTGAATTCTTTCACTAATAGAAAGCTACATTATTTGCGATAGTAGTATAAGTTGTATATATTGGTAAGCTCTGGCTTTATGAATAAGCTGTGGCGTTATGAAATTATTTATCATACATTTTCTGTCCCTAACAAAATCGAGTTATTGCAAACGTTAGAAGAAAAGCAAATCAAACGGTTGCCGTGGAAACGATGTTGGCGTCGTAGTTAATATCCATCTCCAAAAATGAATCGCCGAAATGTATGTACCTACGCGCATAACTTCCGAACGATTGCACCAAATTGGATAATGCTTGTTTTTGTATAAAACTACTGGTGAGCTCTGGCATTATGAAAATTGTACAAAAAAAAATTGCAATAGGTGGCACGTGAGCAGTTTGAAAACTGAATGTACCGGGAATTAATGTATGGAATGCGGGATGGGGGAGGAAGGTGGAGGAGGTGGAGTGGGAACCCCTCTAATACCATGCGAGTGAAGCCGCGGGAAAAAGCTAGTCGAAAATAATGCAAAGAATTTGTTATTGATATATTTTGTATGTCGATAAAAAAATAATAATAATCGAATACTTTAAAAAATGTCGACATAAATCATCTAAAATCCAGTCAAAAACTTTATTGATTTCAATCAATCACATCCGCAACGCGCCAAGTCCAAAAAACGTCAAATTCCACCAACAATGATAAAAGCTTTAGAGATCTATTCTATTTTTAAATCGTCCCTTGTACACCGTTGGCTAACAACTTCGTCAATAAACCAATGGTGAACCAATGTCGGTGTCGCCAGTGGATTGCCACCTTTAAATATTTAAGGCGCCAAACGTACCGACGGAGTACCGGTGAGGGTATGCAGGTAGCGGTGAAGTGACTACCCGGTGAGGTATGGATGTTGGATATCCCCCTACGGGACATGACGTTTCCGCATCGGGTAAATTGTGTCTATGTGTGTTGAGGGTAGGGCGGGGAATTGGCCACTTCGGGTAAGTGAGCTTAAAATGGATAGAAGCTGAGGGCAGAGGGGAAATTTAAATTTTAAGCAATTCTTTTAAGGTTGCAAAATAGCAATACAAAAATGCTTATTTTTGATATTCCGTATTTTGTTGAATCTAAAATATTTGATAAACGTCTTAAATCGACCGATTCGATATTTCAACTTGTCTTATTTTTAAAGTTAAAATCGATATTTATAAGCTCAAAAAGTTGCGGTGCAATAAAAGTAGAAGTTATTGAAATAGATGTAATAATATCATTTGTAGATTTTGGATGGTCGTTAGAATTTAGCGTCTATTGAATTTATAAATAATTAAAGAAGAAGATAACAATAATAATCTAAATGAAAATATGAAAGAGAACAAGACAGAAAAACAGAAAAAGACAATGGTCGCAACTGGGACTCGAACCCAGACCTAGTCTGTATTCTCTATTCTGATCAATTCTCAGTCGACGTGTGACACTGTTAAAAATTACCGACTTGAATAGGGACACAACAGCTCAGTTGGTAAAGTTGCGGCACGGAAAGCCGAAGGTTCTGGGTTCGAGTTCCAGATGTGACCGTATCTTTTTCTAATTTTTCTGTTTCCAGATTTTCGATTGAGTTTCGATAATTAATTACTTTGCGTATACCTAATCGTAAATAAAAAGTTTAGAACTATTGTTTACTGGGCCATAATGCAATCGCAACTAGTATAACCTTTATACCTTTACTAACACTTTATTCATTTTAACATTTGTTCTTATATAATCACTTTTTTTAAATCAAACGTCATAAATAAATAAGTATCTAATTTGACTTTCTTTGGAGCTAAATCAATTTTTACCCGAAGTTAAAATAATTGTAACTAAAAATATACAGAAATAAATCCGTTACTTTCCTAGAGGTTTTTTTGTTGCTATTTGGGGATGAAATTGAACGGCGTTTGTTCACACCACCCGTTGGATTCTCCTCGTATTTTTAAGCGTCAATAAAGTGTCAGTCCCACTTTGTATTTTAAAATTGACGAGTTGAATATTTGATGGGGTCTCTGCCCGCGGACGATCTGTGACGGGGCAGCGGCAGTGAAGCCAACTTTCAACTGTCAACTTACTTTGTGATGCTTTTGCGAAAAATTTAACCGATTTATTTTTATAAGCGCATTATTTGAACCGGAATTTTTGAGTCACAATTATTCTATAAAACAAAGAATAATGATAACTCAACATGTTATTACCTAACGTGTTTCTCATATAAATAATACACGGACTGATGATAAATAAATACTGTAACAGATTAGACATCTACAAAAAAATTTACGTGATGAATTCTCAACATAAACAGGTACTATACTTTCGACAATAAATACTTTTTAACTTTTTGAAATAATGGCGTATAATATATGTTGTTGAAAAAATAGTTTAATTTGGTCGATTGTTAAAAATATGTTTGTTGAAATGGCTGCAATATGGGAAGGTTAATCTTTACGGAGGATTTGATTAGGTTTTTTTATGTGTGGTATACACAGTTTATTGACGCGTTTTTTTGGTTGGGAATTCCCGCACAAAATGTTTCCGCGAGACTTAACATGTGTTTTTTTTAATTATGAGGTTTCAGGATATGTGTGGCGTTAAGATACTCTTATCCATTTAGGGGCATCCATGGCTATGCTTGTGTCTTTATAATGGAATATTAGAATTTTTTCAAATGTGAATGTAAGAAGGACACGCATCAAATAAATTTGCGGATCGATCGCCCAACACAAAATTTAATAGCTATACATTATGTCCTACGTGCCTACTAGGGGCCCCTTTATCCAAAATTCCCTCCTCCCTGCGTACCGCCGCCCTAGGAACCAACACCTCTGCCATACGTCACCCCAAGTGGTTCGCTGCGTTTGGTGACTTAGCTTGGGTGCCTGGATTCTTGGGGTCGGGTTTGTCCGGATATTGGCGGCGGATGCGTCTGCCCACCAACTGCGTGGCAGGTCGGATTGGGAGAGACTAGTTAAGGGAGACTTTTGACCTCTCCAGCAGGAATTTCAACAGGATTTGGACTACAATGGAAGGGATGAATTCATTCGTCCCTCATTTCTGGATACATTGACTCCCAGATTCCTACCCACCCCTCTTACATTTTTCATCCCAAAACTTCCTTCTTTTCCTTTCCTTAAAAAGACCCCTCCACACAGCATCCCCAAAGATGACGTAAGCCCTGAGAGGAATTATTTTCCTTAAGGCCTCCTGCGTGGAGCTAATGTAAAAAGAAGTCTGTTTTGGACGAATCATATTACAACTACGACAATAATGTAGTAGTAAAGAATATCCTCTTTACATGATCTTGGTGTTTTTTTATAAGTAGTCTTACTCAGAAAATTCCCTCAGAGCCTGTGTCATCTTTGGGGATGCTGTTAGGAAAAGAAGGAAAATAAGTTTTGGGAAGAAAAAGGTACGAGGGGTGGATAGGAATCTGGGGGTCAATATGTTCAGGAATGACAAACATATGAATCGATCCCTCCCACTACAGTGCAAGGCAATGGGTCGAGAGAGTCCGCCTGGACTCCGGGTCTATTGCGTGGTGGACCGGTTTTCCCCGATCCAGGCAAAAGCATCCATCACTAAGACCTAGACAAACCTCACCCCACGAACCAGGCACCCCAGCTAAGTCACCAAACGAACCACTTAAGTGTGACCTATGGTAGGGTGTTGGTTATCCAATAAATGGTTACCATAATAATCAACTCCCCCCCCCCCCCCATACGTATTTAATTTATTTACGATAGTCATAAAATATTTAACGATATTTTTGGCAAAATTCATTGGGTGTATGAACGCATTTTTTATTAAATTGCATAAACCCCACATTTTGTGATTAAGTCACCATTTTGGACGATAACAAAAAAATGTAAAACATATTTTTAAGATTTAGATGCTTTCCATTTGTGAAGCTTCAAATAACAAGACAGTTAATCATTAGAACGTTATTATCACGATAATTTCAACACAGGTGCGCGTTTTAAAATTATCTATTGAATGACAGATATTCAAAAACCAGCCACGCACAATTAAAGATAGGTAGTTATTTAAAAGATTTATGATTGCGTTATTTATGAATGGCATTAAATTTGTCAATAACATTGACATAATAACACACACTTATCCTTCAAGAATGGAGACTTCGTCGAAAATCGGACAACATTCACATATAATTTTGTATGTAGGTACGTATATTGAAACAATAATGGATATCATTAGTCACAATTTAACCATTTTCTATATTTTGATGTTCACAAACTATCAATAGGCTAAGTTTTACCAAGTTGGCCCACGCCATCTTTGGGGATGCTGTGTGAAGGGTCAAAAAAGAAGGGAGAGAAAGTTCTGGGAAGGAAAAAGGTATGAAGGGTGGGTAGGAATCTGGCTGTCAGTGTGTCCAGGTGAATAGATAATCTAAGCCTCCCACTTATTAAAAGTGAACAAGAGATGAGCTGATAAAAATTTACTAAGTATTTTTTTATTAAATTTTTTTAACCCCAATGCTAATTTGTTCGCTTTTCGGAACAACCAATGTAGGTCTCCTTGTCTTCCTTACTAGCATAGTGAGAAATATGATATAAACGATGTTAGAACGGGAAAACACCACACTTTATATTCATATCTAAAAATTAACCGCAAAATGACCGCAACAGAAGTCAAATATACACCTTTATGAAATTTTAGAAAAATTTATGGAACTTTGGGAATTTTTCAATGTATTATTTCTACGTTAACATACATTTTTAATGCTGTAGAAATGAGATGAGTAAGATCAAGAAAGGAACGCCCCGGTGGTTTGGCCATGTAGAGCGAATGAACGAGGAAAGGAGTATAAGCAGAATATATGACGCAAATGTGAATGGTAGAAGAAGTCGGGGACGCCCGAGAAAGACATGGCATGACCAAGTAAATCAGATACTTGAGTCGGGCCATGTCAAGAGCCAGAATTATATGAAGAGCATGTATGAGCGATTTATGAATGTGAACGAAGCAAGGTGTGTGTGCCGAGACCGAGTTGTTTAGCGATCCGTCCTCTCTGCCTACCCCTGATGGTTAGTTAGTTAGTTAAATTTTTACATAAAAAAGTGAGATGTCAAAACTTTTATAATACACTATTAATATCTATGTAATAAAATATTTACGTCTTTATTTTTTTTCGTTATGTGTAATTTTAGTTAGTGCGATCCATTTTGGTACAAATTTTTACACTTTTTTATATTATTTTATTTTGATTTACAAAATTTGAAAGCGTATTTTACCACCCTTAAAAAACAGTTTTTAGTTTTCCAATAACAGATTATTCCATTTATTTGGATTGTATTGTGAAGCAGACATATTTTAGTCCTCTGATAAAACATGGTCGAGGCCTGAGTGGTTAACTACTGGCAACCTCCACAATATTAGTGCTCCATGTCCTACAGCGTTTATAATAGATATTCAAACATAAATGTAATGATGAAGTTTTTTGATAAATAATAATAATAAGGCTTTGCCTCTATTATAAATTGAAATTCAAAGTGATGAAGACTTTTATTAATGGTTAAGATAAAGGATGATGCATCTGTTTTGCGCTCCGAAACGGGGCTGCCGGAATATTACTTGACAATTCACTTAGCGAATACAATGAAAATCTTCAGACTAACAGGTATCTACAACAAAGAAGTAGGTAGGTACTTATATATATATATTTTATAGTACAACATTCCAGCAATTTATAGGAACGTTCACAAGGTTCGTGGAAAATGTATTTGACAAGGTTAGCTTAAGGCTCGATGACACACGGCGAGTTTACAAGCTACTATCTACTAAGTTTAAAAGCGGGTAAATCGGCGAGTGAGATTGTCATGATGACACACAAAACTGTCCACTTGCTCAGAAGCATAGGAAACTGAGGCCGCTGCTAGCGCCGGTAACAAGAATAACGACGCCTGCGTGAACTAATTCTTCATATGTTTGACAGTCGAAATCAGCTGTTTATCGGAAGCCATGTTGGAAACATAAATAAACCAATCACGAGCAAGGGGAGCAAGCGTGTAGGCGAGTAAAGTTGACGACCTTTCAACTTTTTTTCGTAGATTGTCAACAATCTGCTAGTTAGCAAGTAACACGATGACACAGGGCGAGTTTGCTAACAGATAGTGAATTTTCCAGATAATAGCTTGTAAACTCGCCCTGTGTCATCGACGCTTTAGACAAGGTTAGCTTATCGAGGGGGTAGAGCGGTGATTGCCTAGAAAGTCGTGACGTAGCTTGAAGCAAGGGCGCCCGCAGAAAATTTTCTAGGGGGGGGCAAAATATTTTTAGTTATGTTTTGAGACGCCGCTACCCGAATTTCTACCGATTCCTTGCAAACCTTCCTTAAGCATTTGAAGTTTTTAAGCTCTTAAAAAAATATAATTATGTTATTTTTGAAGATAATATCTAGACATTCGTCGCGCCGAAACGCAAATTGTACAAAATTCCCTCGTTAGAAAAAAATCGCAAAGTATGCTCCAAAAATTATAGTAAACACGTTTGTTGCAGTTATTTTACAAGCTACATGCATGAAATAATTCAGTGTTTCTTTAAATGCTGTTTAAGTCCTAGATTTTTGCTCTTTCTTAAACGAGTCGTGTTTTATTAGACATTTTCACAATTTTCGCCTCGATTTTATCGATTTAAATATTAGCACGCTCCTCTAACATTCGTAATTACATATCTCTCCATCTTCTTCTTTTTGTGAGCGGTTGCGGGGTCTTAATGTAGTTTTAATTTACTGTAGAGTATTTGTATGGTGAACGAACGGACAGAACACTGTAGTAATGAAGGGCATACTGTAGCAACAAATTTTTTATTAACACAATATATGTAAATAACAAATATTACAACATAAATTTAAAAGTAACATTATTTGACTATTTTCAATCAGTCCAGGGGGGGGCAAGTGCCCCCCTTGCCCCCCCCTGCGGGCGCCCATGGCTTGAAGTCCATTGTTCACCGTGAAATTTTAATTTACTGCAATGCAACTAATGGCATCAGCAACTCATAATGCATCTTCAAAAAATTTATTCATAATAAATTGGTATTTATACTAATTACTACTTATTAAAATTAGTACCTATCCGAATTGAAAGGGAAATAATCCCTGGATTATTAATCCACATTGCTGATGTACAGTTTGGCAAGAAAGTGTAGAAAATAAATGATGGCGCTGCGATCGTTTTCTAGTTTTAAATGGCAACACCAAGATGGCTCATAAGACAAAGAATGTATGTTTTAAAAAAACACTTCTGGCAAAATGCATATTTCATAGCGTATTTGTATTTTCAAAAAAATTGCACAAAAAACTGTAATTTAATAGAAGCAAAATAAAACAAAACAAGTTTTAAGTGGGCGTTTATTTCGATATAAAAACGTAGGTACTTAAAAATGTCTATTAATTCAACTCCCGACATGTAATTATTGTCTTCGTCCTCGTGTGATTTTTCTTCTTCCGTATCTTCATCTTCATTTAAACGAAATTCATCGATATCATCATATATAGTACTGCCTCGTGCATAATATTCTGCCTTAATTTTCATCAAGTGTTTGCAACAATTTTTCCAATCATCAGCACTTATGCTATTACATATTATTATTATTATGCCCATTTTCCGTTTTCCCGGTGTTTCAAATTTTCCATCTGCCTTTTCCCCTTCCTTGACGATTCGTCTTACCGTTGATTCAGATTTACCTGTGTGTGAAAAATCATTAAAATTATTATTATATAAGGGAGTTTTAAAAACACACACTAGATAATATTCACTTGGAAAGAAAGAGAAAACGAGAAAAAGGTAACTTTTCTACGAGTTTAATATTATTTTTTATTGAGTTATTCCCTTTTTCTTGTGGCCGCATATGAACTGTCAAATCGAAATGTCAAATTCGAATTTTTTTAACATAACCTCAAATCAGATTGTAATGATTATTATCGCTCGAAAATTGGCATAAATCTTGTAATACTAATGAAATTTATTAAACAAACTATACTACGTACCATTCATTTCTGCAGTTCATTTTTAAACATCTTCTAAATCAAACAAAAGCTTCTTCGCGTGACACTCGACTAGGCAGCGTTGAAAAACGCAGAATGTAACCCCTCTTGTATCACTATGTAATAATTTATTCATTTTAATTAAATTCAGGCAAACAATGAATAAAAATATTATCAAATCAGCGATATTCTACTCAGATTTAAGACAATAAATCAACATTAACACCCGATAACACGACAGCCATATGAAACGTCATATAATTCGGTGTTGCCATAGTAATGAACAGGTTTAGTTCCAATTGATTTAATTTCTAGACTTTCTTGCCAAACTATATTTCTGAACGATTGTTTTTTTTTAAATTTATTCCACGAAAGTAATGTTATTTAATAATATAAAAAGCATTATGCGTGCGTAAATAAGTACAAATTCGAGAAATCAACGTACAATAACGTACATGAAGTGCCTTGAAAAAATTCCGAACTTTTAATAAAATAGAAAAGTATTAATAAAATAGAACAAATAAAATACCCTCTTTGTCTGAAAAAGAAATAGACTTTATGGGCCCCAGGCAAAGATATTCAAATACAGAATAGATATGCTATGGTGTCCGCGCAACTGTCGCCAGACTACGCGCTAATTAGCGTAGTTTTCATACAAAAAGAATTTGTTCATTTCGTTGATTTTTTGAAAATGTGCATTAATAGTTAACAATATATTTTGAATAAGGAAAGAATTCGTTCATTTAGTTTAACGTTCGTTTGGTTTAGTCGTTAATTATTTGTTCTTTTGGTTTATTTGTTAATAGGCCACTTGCATGGATTTCATAACGACTTGGAAAAAATCGTGTGGATAGATCTTTTTACTAAGATTACGAAAATGTTAGTAAAATTTTGTAGAAATGTACAGTTTTTTATTATTTTTAAATAAATAAATCCATTATTTGGGCTCGTGACGTCACTACATGAAAATGTCCCGTCTCCGAAAATGTTCCTATTCATTTTGTAAAATTCCACACTGATTTATTTTTTTTATATGGCATCACTTTGATTTCAGGTGAATTTTTGAATTCGTTCACTAGATTTATTGTTTGTTCTCTGCGAACTTATCATTTGGTTTGAATTTTTGACAGATGTTGTGAAGAGAACCCCGTACAATTTAGATGTCGGTGCGTGTTTTAGAGGTATAATGGTTATGGTGCTGATTTTATCAAAATCAAATTTTATAATATTCTTATTATTATTATAATTTACAAGTACACGTATATTACATTGGATTTATTAATATAGACGTTGTACATTATAATGATTTATGATCAATAAGATGGATCAAGGAAAAAAATATTTATGAGATGTAATATTTTTGGTATGCCTCGTTATTCTTCTGTGCCATTCGTGTGGAAAACGTTCTTTTTTTTTAAAATGATTTTCGGCTATGTAATTATTGTTTTTTCTCACCTATAAAATTATGTCCCGTCTTTCCGGTTTATAAAAAATGATCTGATTTTTCGGATTGAAATTTTCAAAAAATCCCCAGGGTTTCAAAAATACGATTTAAAAAAAAAAATAATGCAGAATGTCTTAGAATATTTTCCTAAACCGGAAAAAAATTAAAAAAAATGTGATGCAAGTGGCCTATTGGTAAACAATATCGGCGACACCCGGAAGCGCAGACCCACTTAGTAAAAACAGCAGATAGCACATCTACTTATATTTCAATATCTTTGGCCCCAGGCCTCTGTAGCACAGAGCTCATCAAAGTACAAGTAACATAATTATTAGTATTATTACTATAGTCTTCTTGGTTTCATAACAGTAAATTGTAAACCAAATAATAAAATATTGAAATTTCAAAGACGTTTTAGTTTAGTTTAGTCACGACCCAATAACGACTTTCTTTATTATTTTGAAACTAATCGAAAACATTTTTTATTGTATCAGTAAACTATGTCGTGTTCACAGATCATAAACCATAAATGTCGCATTTTATTGCAATGGGAATGAAAAATGAAATGAAAGCGATTTTACTTTGACATTTTGAAATAATTAAAAAAAAAAAACTAAAATTTCTCTTCTCACAAATTTAACTCTGTTTTATATAATGCCTACTAGTTTAGTAGTCACCGATTTCCCGACATAAAGCGAGTTTCATTCCTCTATTTTCTAATATTTTATTCTTCTACCGAACAAACAATGAGTCTAATGTATTATTTTTTGGCAGGTAAAAAGATTTATAATTTGAGAGGCAAGGGTATATGAGGCATTTATTGGAAAACCAACAGCTCTGCTGTAGGTCGCCCCAAGTGGTTCGCTACGTTTAGTGACAATAATAATCTCACCCAAATTCGAAATTAGTAATGAACCAATGCTGTCACTATTGTACCCAAAGATAATCTAATACAGAAGAGATATGCTATGGTGTCCGCGCAACTGTCGCCGGACTACGCGCTAATTAGCGTAGTTTTCATACAAAAAGAATTTGTTCATTTCGTTGATTTTTTGAAAATGTGCATTAATAATGGTTAACAATATATTTTGAATAAGGAAAGAATTCGTTCATTTAGTTTAACGTTCGTTTGGTTTATTCGTTAATTATTTGTTCTTTTAGTTTATTTGTTAATTGGTAAACAATATCGGCGACACCCGGAAGCGCAGACCCACATAGTGAAAACAGCAGATAGCACATCTACTTATATTCCAATATCTTTGATTGTACCTATATTATTGTTATTATTAATACAACCAATCTATTGTGCGATTATTTTCTAATATAGGTGTAGGTATTTTCACAGAATTATAAATTGACGTAAAATTACTGCCTCAACACAGGCTAGCCTAATGAGGCAGGTTACGAGAAACCTACGTTTATAATTATAAATCTCTATTCTTTTAGTACCTACTGTTATATGTATATTGTTTTCCATTATTATCTTTTGTACTTATGCAACTTTTAAACTATTGTATACTTTTTTTTGTAGTTATAAATCTTTAAATTTTTGTTCAATAAAGATATATATTATTATTATTATTATTATTATTATTATTATTAATAGCAGGGGTGCCCGGGTTCACGGGGTGAGTTTTGTCTAAGTCTTGGGGGCGGATGCCTTTGTCCACTTATTGCGTGGCAGGCAAGATCGGTAGAGACTGGTTGAGGGAGAGACTTCGTGGCCTCTCAAGCGGGATTCTATCGACCCATCGCCTTGGACTGCAATGGAAGGGACAGATGCATACGTCACTCCTGAATCCACTGACCCCCAATTCATGCCCACCTCTCATGCCTTTTTTTTACATGAGCTCCACACAGGAGGCCCTGAGGAAATAATTTTAATTTGGAGGGTTTTTTTAAGGAAAGGAAGGAGAGGAGAGTTCTGGGAAGGACAAGGGTTTAAGGGGTGGTTAGGAATCTGGGGTTCAGTGTGTCCTAGCCATCCGCCTCCAAGACCTAGACAAACCTCACCCCATGAACCCGGGCACTCCTGCTAAATCACCAAACGTAGCGAACCACTTGGGGTGACCTATGCCATAGGTGTTGGTTATCCAATAAAGGTTCCCGGGGCGGCGGTACCCATTCCCGCCTCACAAATTGAATATTGGGGAGAATTTCCTTATTCTTCCCAGAACTTTATATCCTTCCTTCCCTTAAAAGACCCCTTCGGCATCCCCAAAGATGATACCGACCGTCAGGGAAAATATTTTCTTCAGGGCCTCCCATGTGGAGCTATTGTAAAAATATATACGTATTTAGGGCGTTTAAAATTTTTTCAATGCTCCGTAACCCATGATGAAAATGGCATTACAAGACACCAAAGTTTTTTCAAGACTTCAACTTTTCCCAACATCCCTAAACATTAGCATTATCGAAATTTTTTATTTCATATTATTTCTATAGGCAACCAGATTTTTAGTGTTTATTTTACAAGATGTGTCAAATTCTTTTTTAAATACGATATTTTTAGAATTTGCTAACCTGTCTATTAAGATACAATATATTTAAATGAAACTATTTTTTATTTCTTTTATGTATTCAAATAGAAATAAATTAAAAATTAAAATGGAGTACTACAAATTAAACTTGATAACAAAAAATAACGGTACACACTTCATACATAGTAATTTTTTTTCGTATCGCTATTTTTATGGTTACTTACATAAGTTAGGTTAGTCTAAGTTACTGTAAATGCGTTTAAAGCTATTAAATTTTATTTCAAAATTAATAAATACTTAGTCAACCACTTCTTTTGTTTCAAAAATCAATACCGTTCGTAAGCTAGCTTACATCACCTGGGTGTAAACAAGAATTCAATATTTTTAAAATTAAAATGGCAACTTTGCTGCGTTTTAAGAAGTAATAACGTGAAACTCAAAAGAATTCATAGTCTGCTCTTTGAGAGATGGCATGTGTTTAATTATTTTAACGATTGGGAAAAACGTTTTTCACAAGTTACGCCTTAAAATATTAAGATGAATTTATTGTTTGCACCAGTATATAGGCAATCAGAATATTAATAAAGAGTAATATCTGTTAACAAACTAAATTCTTTCAAGAAAGGCTAACAAATACAATGATTAAGAATATTAATAAAGAGTAATATCTGTTAACAAACTTAATTCTTTCAAGAAAGGCTAACAAATACAATGATTAAGAATATGAATAAATAGTAATATCTGTTAACAAACTAAATTCTTTCAAGAAAGGCTAACAAATACAATGATTAAGAATATGAATAAATAGTAATATCTGTTAACAAACTCAATTCTTTCAAAAAAGGCTAACAAATATAATGATTAAGAATATGAATAAATAGTAATATCTGTTAACAAACTCAATTCTTTCAAAAAAGGCTAACAAATACAATGATTAAGAATATGAATAAATAGTAATATCTGTTAAAAAACTCAATTCTTTCAAAAAAGGCTAACAAATACAATGATTAAGAATATGAATAAATAGTAATATCTGTTAACAAACTCAATTCTTTCAAAAAAGGCTAACAAATATAATGATTAAGAATATGAATAAATAGTAATATCTGTTAACAAACTCAATTCTTTCAAAAAAGGCTAACAAATACAATGATTAAGAATATGAATAAATAGTAATATCTGTTAAAAAACTCAATTCTTTCAAAAAAGGCTAACAAATACAATGATTAAGAATATGAATAAATAGTAATATCTGTTAACAAACTCAATTCTTTCAAGAAAGGCTAACAAATATAATTTTGGATTGAATTACCGATACAATATTGTATTTGTTAGCCTTTCTTGAAAGATTTGAGTTTGTTTATGGACAAAACTATTTGTACATATTCATCTTGCGTATGTACGGGTGCAAACAATTAATTCATCTTAATATGTTAAGCTTAAAAAACGTTGTTACTTGTAAAAAAAAAATTTTCCTATAACCGTTAAAATAATTGAATTCGTGCTATCTATGAAAGAGTAGGTAGATTATGATTTTTTTAAGTGTCACCTTAACTTTTAAATCTAACTGACAAGGACCATACAAGTTTAGTGTCAAATTATATTGAAAATACAATATAAATGTGGTTGTGACAGCATCTTAAAACGAGCTTAACCCGGGATTAATGAATAATGCATCTAAATCCTCAAACATATATCTACCTTCTGATATGATAATATAATGGTAGCAACATCAACAGAGGAGTGTACACCGGGAGTGGCGCCATCTCTTATCTGCCTACAGCGATTGTCCATTAACTGTCCTGTCCCTTTAAGTCGGAGATAAGGTGCAAGGGGAACAGAAGCATACCGAGAATACTACTGTCTGTGGCCCTTGGCCCTCGGCCCTGGGGTCTGTGGGTGAAAGATATTGCTGGTGTGAATAATTTGATTGTATCGAATGGAAATGTTCGCAGGAAACTTTTTCTAAACAATAGTAAAATATTTTATTAACAACCATTTTTCCCCGTATTTTCGGCTGGTATGTATTTAAATAATTACAAAGTTCTTATTTATATGGGACACCTATTGACTTTTTCCAAATTCAAAAAACAAAAAACGAAAACAAAAAATACTTTGTATAAATACGGATATATCTTTTAATATATAAAACAAAGTCGGGTTAGTTACACCATTTATAACTCGAGACCGGCTGGACCGATTTTTATGATCTTTCATTTGTTGGATTGGTCTCCGCCCCGAATAGCAGAATAGCTATTAAAACATCGGAAAAATTCACGAAAAAAAATTTGGAAAAAATTATTTTCCGCCTACATTGTTTTTTTATTTGGAACGAATTCTCATATGCAGGAATATTGTGATAAGTATAATATTGAGTGAGTGAATTCCAAAAATTCAAAAACGTCAAATGTCAGTGCGCTGATTGTTTTGCTTTTGTTCTTAAATATATAATGCGGCCTATCTTTCTTACACACTAAATGTCAATAGTCGAAAATGGGACAAACGGTAAACGTATGTCCCACCGAAGGAAAAATACAATAATTATAATAAATCTCTCTCACACGTATAAAGAAATTGAAACACAATTCCCGTAAGTAAGTGGAAGAGTAAGAAAATCACAAAAAATATAAATCCGTGCACAATGCCATCTCTGATACTGACAAAAACAAAACACGGACAGTAGAGCATCGATAATTGCTTCATTGTGTAATTTTTAACTTAATAAAAAAACTTAAATTAATTCAGATAATTAGAACTCAGTTTTTGTTTCTGAGGCGGGCACAAGGTTCGCCGGGTCAGCTAGTACCTAATCAATATTATCAACATGTTTCATTGTCTAAGTTTTCTCCGTCAGTATAAGATTAATATTAAAAATAAATAAAAACAAACAAGTAAAGACAGATATGAACTATAAACGAAACATTAGGAAGAGGTGATTAATTTCTTAAAAATATCATAAAAACAATTAGGTATACGAGGCATATCCAGAAAGTAAGTGTACTGTGACCACAACGGGCGGAGGTTTTTAGTTTTTTGAGCGTTGGCAACACTTAGTGGTACAAGGGGGTCTCTTGACCAGAAAGAGCATCGCAGGAACATTGTTGTACGTAAACTCACGTTTTAGTGTCCAGTGGCGTGAAAGTTGTCGGCAAAAAATCCTGCCAAGTGCTGTGATCTGCTTTTTACTCACGGAAGAAATAACACCTACAAGAAAAAAGGTGAGGATTTCTGAGCTCTATTCTTACTGGAGATGAAAGCGGGTGACTCATTACATGCCTGGGAAAAAAAAACAGTCGTCAAAGTGGCGTCACACCAATTCCCCATCTGTGAAAAAATTGAAAACCATACTTTCGGGCAAAAAAATCATGGCCTCAGTGTTTTAGGACCGAAAAGGCATCATTTTGTTCAAATTTCGGCCTCAGATTGAGATCATCAATGCACAACAATATTGTGTACCCTAAAAAAAACTCAAAAGGAGCATTCAAAATAAAAGGAGGGGAATGCTGACAAGAGAAGTTTGCCTTTTTCACGAAAACGTCCGACCTCACAAAGCCTTAGCCACCAATAAGATCATGGACTCATTTGATTTGGATGTTTTGAACCACTCCCCGTAATCCCCTGACTTGGCGTCTTCAGATTATCATCTTTTCACCTTCCTAAAGGCATGTATGGATGAAAATAAATTTTCAACCGACGAGCAGGTGCAGAAAGTGGCCCTGAAGAGGGGGAAGGAGCTGGCGGGAAAATTCTTCGAGAAGGGCAAAAGAAACTTGTGCCACGGCTCGCCACATGCATTGAACGGGTTAGCAATTATTTGGAAAAATAGTCAACAAGTGTATCAACAATATCCTGTATTTTTTTTTCTAATACACTTTTTCTAAAAAAATATAAAAAAACAGTACACTTACTTTCTGGATATGCCTCGTATATAATGAAACATAAAAATTATTTTCAGAATGTGTAAAAATTGTATTTATATATTAATAACTTTTAAAACGAACAAAATAATAATAAGTCTAAATAACAACATAAATTATTAAAATTTAAATATTAATATGAAAATAAATTTAAGCGATCGCCATATTAAAAAAATATTTCGTTATTATTAATATTTAATTGACTGTTAGCACCTTTTCTAATTTCTAACATTTCTAATTTATCTAATTGTAAACCCGTTGTGTTTGTGGGTAAAATTTGTATTGTAACCCTTTATTTTTATCAAAAGAATGATTTGTTTTATAAAGTGTGGTTGGCAAATTCAGAATAATAATTATTATTTAAACACCTTAGATGTTCCTTAACACCAGTATTAAAATTTCTACAGTCTTAAATATAAAAAAATATATAGTTTTATCATTAGATTAACCTGCATCTTTATCGAAGTACTATTTAAACATTTTTTTATTCTGATACGCCTCTGTTGTTGAAAACTAGCCCCAAGCCATAAAGCTTTCTTATCTAAAGCACGCTGCATTCCGAAACATTGTCAAACCCGTCCAGGGGCGTATCGCGCTATTCATTACTCTATGGCTAACCGATTTGTTTATCGATTGTTACACTGCCTACCTACGCAGGTACTTTTAACAGCCTACTAACTACTAACTAAATGAAGAACAGGAAACTGCATAACTTTGCTCATTAATGAATGCAGGTTTCATTTTAAACTTTAGATACCTGTTTGTCTAAATAAATTACGTTGGTTGATGTCGTCATTAGAGCTATTGATTTTTTTTCACTTCAATAACTCTGTTAAAAATGTCTCTTCTTCTAACACAGCAAACTTATTTTGTGGCACCATTATGATTGAAATTAATAGATTACTTCGTTTTTACCACTTTTATTTAAATAAAAGTGGTAAAAACGAAGTAATCTATTAATTTCAAAAATGTCTCTATTTAGAGAAGGATGAAAGTTTATGCCAGCACCGCTCCAACATTAGTTGCGGGCTGCGAGAGGTCGCAATTAACCCACGCACCAAACAAATCCATGATTTTAGACTTTCCGGATTCGACATGTAAATGGGATCAAATCTCAGAGATTAAAGCTAAGTTGTTAAGCGGAAGTTTAAATGTAACATTTTCATCAAATGGCCATTCAACGCCATTTTGTTTTTTTTTTTATAGTTGAAAGGTTCCCGTTAAATGCTGATTCTATATGCGTTTAGGCTTTTGAACACGGACATATGAATATATCTGGACCTGCCCTAAGTGATAAAAACGTATTATTTCCCCCTCCACATGGCGCCGGCTGTAGCTCCTCCTTGGAACCGGCTCGCTCCATGGGGAGGGGATACGCAGGTACTTTTAACAGCCTACTAACTACTAACTAAATGAAGAACAGGAAACTGCATAACTTTGCTCATTAATGAATGCAGGTTTCATTTTAAACTTTAGATACCTGTTTGTCTAAATAAATTACGTTGGTTGATGTCGTCATTAGAGCTATTGATTTTTTTTCACTTCAATAACTCTGTTAAAAATGTCTCTTCTTCTAACACAGCAAACTTATTTTGTGGCACCATTATGATTGAAATTAATAGATTACTTCGTTTTTACCACTTTTATTTAAATAAAAGTGGTAAAAACGAAGTAATCTATTAATTTCAAAAATGTCTCTATTTAGAGAAGGATGAAAGTTTATGCCAGCACCGCTCCAACATTAGTTGCGGGCTGCGAGAGGTCGCAATTAACCCACGCACCAAACAAATCCATGATTTTAGACTTTCCGGATTCCACATGTAAATGGGATCAAATCTCAGAGATTAAAGCTAAGTTGTTAAGCGGAAGTTTAAATGTAACATTTTCATCAAATGGCCATTCAACGCCATTTTGTTTTTTTTTTATAGTTGAAAGGTTCCCGTTAAATGCTGATTCTATATGCGTTTAGGCTTTTGAACACGGACATATGAATATATCTGGACCTGCCCTAAGTGATAAAAACGTATTATTTCCCCCTCCACCATGGCGCCGGCTGTAGCTCCTCCTTGGAACCGGCTCGCTCCATGGGGAGGGGATATAGCCTCGCTTGAATCTAAAATGTGTGACGTCATCATTCTTGCCGTGAACAGCGAGAAGCTGACATCCATACATTTAACGAAATAACGGCAGCTTGTGCTATACAATATATCTACGTATCAATATGCACATAGCAAATGTGGGCGGTACTCCAATGTGCTCGTCGCTGGTTACAGGGGTAAGTAAATTATGAAACATTTGTAAAAGTGTTTTAACTAAACACGGCAAGAAAATATTGATATGTGTATTGGCACGAGTCTTTTTGGAGCGAGCATTTGGCCTTAGCAAATAAGTTTTGAACGTGGCAAGCAATTCGCGCTCCCATGTAAAAAGGTCTATTCATTCAAAGCAGATTTTGCTTTTAAGAACTAAATGGTGATATTGTAATGCGAGATGCCTATATACTGTCAGATTGATTGTTCAACGAATGACAGTCATCTTTCCCCTCTTGCTCTCCATAGTTTGGTTTTACCCCTCATCTGTAACTGCTTGTCTATCCATTTGGATGTCTATGCTTTTGAATAAATTGTGATCAACAGAAGAGGACAACTATCATGTTTTTAAGCTTATCAGCTTATTAAAACTTGACAGAAAGCTGGAAACCATCTGGAATCGGCGTCAAATGAGGACGTTTTAACAACTGAGCCCAATAATTATCCAATCATACCTTAATAGCATGTGTGTTAGTAAATATCTCAAAAAGTCAAAAGGTTATGAGGCCGTGTATTTGCCATTAGAATAAATTTTGGCCTGACTTCTTACTAAAATTGATCTAACATTTTCAAAATTGAAAATTCTCTCTTCAGCAAACATAAACAATTTCACTGGACCTAGCTCCCAAAGGTCTTATGTAAAATGGAGAAACCCGAAAATGTGTGCAATTCTTACCATGCCAGAGCTCAACATTAACTTGATTTTGCTCCTCCTTACTAACACGGTGATTTACCTACTGCTTTATTGACGGCCTCCGTGGTCAAGGAGTAAGGCTACCGACTACGAATACAGTGGTCGCGGGCTGAAATTCCGGCAAGCGCAAGAAAATTTTATTTAAATAATTTGTGTTATTTCACAATTAATTAATTAAAAATATTATGCAGTATATTTGCGGCACGTACCAGAGTGGAAGATACTCTCAGTATCGCCCTGGTTAAAGACCACATAGCTTAAATTAAACGTTGCTTGAAACGGCTAGAAAAGACCAGATCTGTATAACCAGGTACTCCCCTTCCTATCTCTTCCCCATCTCCCTTCCTTTCTCACTACCTTATAACATCACCCATTTGGGGATGCCGTAGACTCACTGGCTCTTGACGGTTGGGAGCAGCTAGGAATTCTTGTGTGGTATTCACATTTAAAAAAATAGTAATTATAAATGTTGAGATTGATATCGCCAAAAGCGAAAATGCATAGATAAATGTTTGGACATGTGAATCGCTTGCAAAAATTGAGAATCGAGACAATCTTCAAGCGTGATGACAAAATCCATATTATAATTAACGTGGATGTTTAAACATGATTACAAAAAATAATTATAATTAACGTGAGTGACGTATCCCTCAACTTTACGAGCGGGTAAAGAAACTCAAAAAGAATGTGACTCGAAAATTATCACTCCATTTCTCCGCAGGGGTAGGCAGAAAGGATGGATTTCCAAACAATTCTGTGTTGGCAATCACTCCTTGCTTAATTCACATTCACATACAGTCCCATACGTAATACTCTTCTGTTCAAAATAAATAATTCAATTACTTATCTACACCCTATCCAAAAACGTGTAAATGTGTTATATTTTTTGAAGTCCTACCACTGAATTCCCATTGTTAAAACTTGTCTAAAATCGACAACCTTTTTGTTGTGACTCATTTAAGTTGTAAGCAATAAATAGCTGGCATCTCAACACTGTCACAATTCAAGACAAAGGCGGATGATTTTGTAATGAACAATGTTAGTGTAGTTTGGTAGTGAGTGGGGAGGGGAAGGACATGGGGAAATGGTTTGAAAACTCAGCTATCATGGAGAGCATTCATTTCTATGTACCCGATGGGTATCTTCGCCACCGACAGCATAGACTGTTCTATCTTCCGGCCTGCAGGACTAATTTGCCAATGGTCATGCCGGTCGGGAGAGCAATCTTGCTGTTAAACAGAATTAATTCGGATATCGACATATTTAGGATTAGTGAAGCTACCTTTAAAAGGCAAGCTCTATTAATGCTTGTATAGTTTTTGTTCAACGTAGGTACTACAAATGTACAAATGTATTTTAAAAACGGATTGAAATGTAAAATTTTGTAATGTTTTTGAAATAAAAAAAACTGAATTGAATTGGAAGAGGAAGGTAAGGAAGTACCTGGCTATTCAGATCTGGTCACCAAACACGGCTAAAGTCATTTAAAGGAACGTTTCAATTCTGAATGTTGGTCTTACACCAGATCAATACTGAGAGTATGTTCCTCTCTGGAAAGTGCCGAAAATGTACTATATATTATTTTTAAATGAATTAATTGTGAAAACACAAATTATTTAAATAAAATTTATTTGATTCGATCCCACAACCTTCATATTGCGAGTCAAGAGCCTTCCCCTAGACCACAATCAATGTAATATATCATAGAAGAAGAAGATAACAATAACAATTTAAACTAAAATATGAATAAGAACAAGACAAAAACTTAACTGTAGCAACTGGGTTTCGAACCCAGGATCTCTCGTCCTACCGGGACAAGCGCCATGAACTCATCCAACTCGGCCATTGAGACCTCTTATTTTTAAGTCATTTTTGTCAATCTCATATTTCTATTTCAGAAATAATGATATTATCTTTGATTAATTTTTCCCCATATTTTTTTACGTGTTATACATGACCATTGCGGTGCAAGGCCTAGGTTAGATCTCCCTAAAGCAATTTCTCCCGATCTAACACACCACGCAGTAGGTGGTCAAAGGCATTAGCTGCCAAGACCTAGACAAACCTCACCCCATGATATAATATATCATGGGTATATTATACCATAGGCATCCCATTTATTATTGATTATTACTTATTGATTTACGAAATCATAGACGTTTATTTATGGTCACGTTCGCGATATTAATGGATGTAATTGAATGCCAAATTGAATTGGCATATTTAAAAAAAAATCAAGTAATAAATGAGAGCACGTACAAAACGTAGGTTTGTAGGCAGGAAGTCAATTAAATAAATTATTGATCATGAATAATACGTTTCATGTAAAAATGTAGTCGATGCTTAAAAAACTTTATTTTGACTGAAATTGCGGTCCGGAAACTGAAATATAAATGTATTCAAATATTTATATATTTTTCCAATATTTCTAGATAAAGGGTGTTCTTGGTTATCATTTCTATATTATATGAACAGAGGGAAGGCGAATTTATGTATATAGCGGAACGGATGAGTTTGTTTATCTGGGTAGTATGTTTACGAGAGATGGGAAGGCTGATAGAGATATTGAAAGAAGGGTAAATACCGGTAACTCCATTAATGGAGGACTGAATGCCGTTGGCGCTAATAAAAAACTGTCAAAAAAAGCGAAACTAGTAGTCCACAAAGGAGTCCTGGTACCTACCCTGATGTATGGCAGTGAGGCATGGAACTGGCAGAGGAAGGATGAAAGTAAACTGAATGCTGTTGAAATGAGATCCCTGAGACGTATGTGTGTAAAACCATGTATGATCGTGTTAGAAATGTGGATATCCGCAAAGAATGTAAGGCTGATGTAAGTATAATGAGCAAAATTAAGAAAGGGACCCTCAGATGGTTTGGGCACGTAGAGCGAATGAGCGAAGAAAGTAGTGTAAAAAGAATATATGATGCAACTGTGAATGGTAGAAGAAGTCGGGGACGCCCGAGGAAGACATGGCACGATCAAGTAAATCAGATACTTGAGACGGGCCATGTCAAAAGTCAGAATAATTGAAGAGTATGTATGAGACGATGTATGAATGTGAGTGAGGCAAAGAGTGTGTGCCAAGACCGAGTTGTTTGGCGGTCCGTCCTCTCTGCCTACCCCTGCGGGGAAACGGCGTGATGGTTAGTTAGTTAGTTAGTTAGCTGTGCGGTATTTTTCATAATAAAAAGTAATTTTTTGATTTGAGGGCATTTTGATTTGGATTTTGGAATTTTTTGTGAGTTAATTATAATTATTAAAAAATGTATCTATCTTATCTACAGTATTATATAATGAAAAATAAAATAATAGGAAAATATTATGCTTTTTTGGGTAGATAGCAATTTTATCATATTTCTATAAAAAATTAAAAAAATACACATTTTTTAAATTTAGCATTAACTCACAAATAATTGCCCAAGTTGTCTCTAAATAAGCGGAATGTGTTTTTTGAACATCGTACTCCGTGAAATTTTTAGAAGTTTTGAGTAAAAACTTGCATGGGGTATTTTTTTTTTTTTTTTCGATTTTTTAAATTAAAATATTCCAATCAATAAATATTATTGCCTGTTTAAAATACAATAGCCTAAAAGGAAATTTTATCTATTTTCTAAAATAGTATTTGTTTTTACGACATCTTCAAAAATAATAAATATACAGGGCACTTAAAATATCTTGAAAACATTCCGAAATTCGATAAGAAATTTCCAATGTTTTAATTATGCAACAAATAAAATACTTTTTTTTTCTGTATAAACAGTGTGTATAACTTTTTTTGCCTGTACAAATCACAAGTGCGCCCCACGGTTGAATTTGGCAGCCACCTCTGGCCTGGAGCCCTAAAATACCTGAAAAAATCGTTCGACTCTGTGCAGAAAGGGGTGGTCCGTTTGATAGATTCTCCTACCTTAACAAACGGATTGCAATCTTTAGAGCACAGGCGTCGGGTGGGAATGCTATCATTGTTCTACCGGTATTTCAATAGAAGATGCTACGACGAACTATCGTCATTGATCCCTTGTGTTTCCTCCTTCTACAACATGGGTCTCTTCAAGACCAATGTTCATTCCTTCCTCTCCTCAAAAAGACCCTCCACACAGAATCTCAGATGAATTAGGCCCTGAGGGAAATTATTTTCCTCAGAGCCTCCTGTGTGGAGTTAATGTAAAAAAAATAAAATGCTATTAGATATCAGTTTAGCCAATTTTTGTACATAAGTACGGTTTTTATATACACGGTGTACGTAAATTGTCTAAGGTTTCCACCACGTTTTATTAGTAAGGCAGTTAGTGAATTCTCTGCGGTTTGTTTCAATGAGCCAGTTATAGGTATGTATGTTGTGTTCGATTGTCTCACCTCCACTTGGTCCGCCTATTCTGGAACCACGTCTTGACCTGCGCGTCCGTCATCTTGAGCGTCTTGGCGAGAGCAGCGCGCTCCGCCGAAGCGAGGTACTTCTGCTTGTGAAAGCGTTTCTCCAGCTCGGCGATCTGCAGCCTCGTGAACGATGTCCGCGGCTTCTTCCTCTTGGGCGGAGTGCGGTTCTGGTATGGGTGGCCGATGCGCCGCGTCATTGGGAAACTGGCTGGAAGAACATACACACTGAATGTTAATACAAAGACAACTGAGAGGAAAAATTTACTCATTGAATGTTCAAGAAAAGCGGACTCAATGTATGGCTAAAATAAAAAGGACACAATGTGATTACTGATAGGTAGGTTCTGGTGGCCGATGCGCCACGTTATCAGGAAGCTTGCTGGAAGAACATCCACACTGAATATGAATACAATACTGATTGGAAGAACAAACCCACTGAATGTTCATGGAAAGCTCACTCAATGTAGAGGACTGGCTAAAATAACAAGAACACAATGTGATTACTGATAGGGAAGCTGGCTGGATGAACATACATACTGAATATTAGTACAAAGAAAACTGACTAGAAGAACAAACTATCTGAATGTTCAAGGGAAAATGACTAAATATAGAGGACTGGCTAGAATTACAAGGACACAATGTGATTTCTGATAAGGAAGCTGGCTAGACGAACCTACTTATCTATTGAACATTAGAACAAAGAAAACTGACTGAAGAACAAACTAGCTGAATGTTCAAGGGAAGCTAACTCAATATAGATTAATAATAATAATATATCTTTATTCAATTAAATTGGCAACATTACAACTAAAAAGTACACATTCAATGTAGATTACATCAGTACAAAAAAATTAACAAATAAAAAGTAATGTAAGAACGGTTATACAGAAGTACCATAATTATACAATATTTTTAGTTGTCCATAGCCTGCCTCACTAGGTTGAACCTATATTGAGGCAGAATTTTTTGTTAAATGTTTCTTACAATTTTATCTATGGTTTTTTATAAAAGTATAATGTAGGTTTCTAATCAGCAAAAACTTACATAATAACTGTCAATGACAGGGCGTTTGGGTGAGGGCACCAGTATAGGCTCGGTCGTTAGAATATATCCATATTTTAACATATTTTTTAAACTCTTTCTGTGTTTGACTCAGTTTGATGTTTTCTGGGAGAATGTTAAATATTTTCGTGGCAAAGTATCTAAAGCTGCGTTGACCAAAGGTGGAAGAGAGCGCTGGAACTAGTAAAATGTCTTTATTGGAGTTACGTGTAAATCTTAAGTTTATTTTTTTTTCGTAAAGCACATGTTTGTTTTTAAAGAGATGTATGAGGATAGTTTTTACATAGATTTGTCGAACATCAAATACTCTCATTGTTTTGAAAATTAGGTCACTGTTTGCAGTTAGAGGAAGTTTGAGAATAATTTTCATGATTGTTTTCTGCGCCTTTTCGACAGTATCTAGAGCTGATGAAGTGCCCCCTCCCCATGCAATGATACCATACTCAATGATAGATTGGGTGATTGCAAAATAAATCGTTTTTAGGAGTTGTAAGTTAAGAAAGTTCCTTATGGATCTGAAGAAGTGTATTGTTTTTCTAATTTTATTTGCAATGATCTGGGTGTGTAGGTTCCATTTGAGGTATGGGTCAATGGTGAGGCCGAGGTACTTCATCTGTGAAGTGCGCTCTATACAGGGGCACTCACTACATTCATTGGAATTCGTACAGCTATGAATTTTTATGAAGTAATCATCATTAGGTTGGCCTGTAGTATTGATGCTTGAAGTAACATATTTTGTTTTCTTTGTGTTAAGGGTAAGTGTGTTGATATCTAACCATTTTTTAATGAAGTTAATATTTTCTTCAGCTTTTTTAAATACAGCTGACCAATTATTGTCTTCGAATAATAAGACAGTATCGTCAGCAAAGCTAACAATGTGTCCCTGAATTTCAAGGTTGCAAAAGTTGTTAATATACAGTAAGAACAGAGTCGGTCCCAAAACGCTTCCTTGTGGAATTCCATAGTCAGTTGAACGCTGATTACTGAGGGTATTCTGTATTTTAACCTGTTGTTGGCGTCCATTTAGGTAGCTTTTGAAGAAATTTAGCTCTTTGTCTGTAATGCCGATTTTCTCTAGTTTTTTAATTAGTTTTAAGTGCGAATCAAAAGCCTTAGAAAGGTCTAAAAAGATTGAGATACATTTATTTCCTTTGTCAAAAACTGTCTAATAGAATAGAATTTGCAGGAAACTGTCTAATAGAATAAGGAAACTCAATGTAATTAATGATTGGTAGTGGTAGGTACGGATTAGGTGATGACGAGGAAACTGGTAGGAAGAACAAGGATACTGAATATTAATGCAAATGACTCAAAGAACAAAGACACTGATTTCTTTGTAATTTTGAAACCTTTATTTAATAAAAAGTGGAAGACAGTATGAGGGGTGTTTTAATCCTAAAAAAGGTTATAGATACTGTTTGTTCCAGAATGCGATTTATCCATTTCGCTTAAAGTAATATAATTAGTTGTATCATTCGTGTTATTTTAATTATTTTAGCAAATAAAATTCTCCCTTGGGTTTTTCAAGTAAGCTCCCAACCTATAGAAATAAATGTATTCTGCCTGATATTATATGGGGACATTCCTTTACCGATAAGGAACAAAGGGTTAATTTCTTAAATTGTTTATTTTTAAGTAGGTTTGTATACCTGTACAGTTCAAATAGAACCCATAAATCTTTATTGCAGCCGCCAAAATGGAAAGGGTTTGCTGGCGGCATTTTTACCTAATAATAGGAACCGACCTATAATCATAAAATTCCAATATTTGCTAATCCCTCTTAGGTTTAAGTACCTTAACATTAAGTTAGATGTACCTTTACTGGTGAGCCCTTTTGTCAACCTTTAAAGTAATTTTATTGTTTTGTAATTTTAATTTTAATTTTGTGGGTTAAATTTAAGAATTCGAGATAGGGGAATATTTTAATCTTAACCATTTCTCCATTTAAGTGTTTTTTGATGTACTTAGTTTTATTGATGGCCCTTTTTGGCCGACCTTAGGCCAATTGTTTTATTGCGGGATTTTAAAATCCAGATGGGGGAATAGCACAAATATGCTGTCTCACCTTTGTATGTTTTTACTTTAAATATGTTGATATTTTGGAGAGAGAGTCAGTCTTGCTGTTAGAGGGAAGCAGTGTGGTTGTTGCGGTGGAACTGGAAGATACGCGAGGTGTATCTTCAGTTGCGCAGAGGGAAGATAGGCCCTTTGCGTTAGTTTTGCTAGTAGAGTAAAGCTAGAAGGTACACGCTGTGTGCCTTCACTTGTGTAATTATACTAAAGCTGGGAGGTACGAGTCATACCTACGGTTCAGTATTGGAAAACTGACAATAGAGAGATCGAAGTAGAGACTTCGATATTTGTCAGTGTGGTGTGGTCGCGGACCACCCGAGTGAGGGTAGATAGACCCTCGTGTAATACTTGTATTTATTACATTAAATAAATTGTGCCGAAGAAGAAGAAAAAGAAGTGTTTTCCTGCCAACTCCATTCTGTTGTGTTCTCGTACCACGATAGTAGAAATAGATACAATGTTAATACGATAGAAGTTGAAAAAACCGTAAAACGTACATTCCATGTTGTTTTTGGGAGATATCTTTTGCAGAAGGAATTTTTCATCTTAATGAAGATGCTAACAGCCGTCTCAAAGTGAACCCGTCTTGGAATAGATCCCATTTATGGTTTGCCTACGAGTATTTATTTGTTTAAACACACTTTATGAATTCTGTTAAATTACTAAATTAGTCAAATTTGCTGGGCTTTCAAAACATAGGAAGAACGCACTTAGTCGAAACTTTTTGTTACTTGTTCCATTTCTATCCGTGTAAATGCATGTAAATGTGGAGATTTTTCTTATGACAAATGTTAATTCTTGTTATAGATCTAAGTTGTTCCCGTGACATATATTTTTGTTCATGATTCTTGAATCATCTTACAGCACATTAAAGTTTGCGCAATGTAATGGTAATCTTCAATCTAGAACCCGCCATCACACCACACCATAACATCTCATTGGATTATTCACGAGAAGAATAAAACTGACAACCTGCAACTTCTAGCATCTACGAGTAAGTACAGCGCGGCGCATCAAAACATCAAACATCGGCGTAATCACCTGTAACTTGCAAGTCTTGTAACATCGGCAGGTTGGGTAATAATAACGCTGATCTAACTGTGACATAACATCTTCAGCCTCAATGATGATCGTGACTAACTTAACTGTGATGTATTACAATACAGTGTGGTTAAATAACATGACATCTTAGTTTTTAATACCACGCAGTGCCAAACGCTCCGAAACAGTAAAATTTCGGGACATTGTCTTAGTGATAGTAAAGCCCGATATTTTTTTTTACATTAGCTCCAAACAGGAGGCCACGATGAAAACAATTTCCGTCGGGGGGTATCTCATCTTTGTGGATGCCGTGTGGAGGGTCTTTTTAGAGAAAGGTAGCAGAGGAAGTTCAGGGAAGGACAAAGGTATGAGCGGTCGGAATCTGTGGGTTAATGTGTCTAGGAGTGATGGACGTATGAATCCATCTCTCACTACCGTGCAAGGCAATGTGTCCAGAGGGTCCGGCTGAAGAAGTCTAGGTTATGTCTCCTCCAACCAATATCTCCCGAACTGACCCGCCAGGCAAAACGCATTCGCCTCACCCCACGAACTCGGGAACCCCTAAGTAACCAAACTTAGCGAACCCGCCACCCAAATTGAATTGATTATATTATACACAGCTATTTGATTCTAAAATAACTCTTAAGTATTTCACCATCAATTTGAATTTTGATTTCACAAAATTCTGCCTATTGAGGCTCTACCTTATTTTCCTTCTATAACCATTTTTCACAAACCCACAATCTTGTCTAACCTCCGATCGGAGCCTGAAAATAAGATTTATTAGGTACCTAATTGTTAAATCCTGAACTTAATATATACATACGCTAGATATGGATTCTAAACGAACGAACACGCTCTAGTAGGGTCCAAGCTGCTGAAATGAAGTACTTGAGAGGAGGGATAAGATTTACGAAATGGGATCATATAAGAATCCGAGACGATCTAAACATTGAACCACTGCTACTCTTCATAGAAAAAATCGCAACTGAGATGGCTGGGTCACGTACTAAGAATGTCTGATGACCGAATTCCGAGGGAAATACTGAGTGCGATTCCAGAGGGTAGACATCTAGTGGGCCGCCCCAGACACAGTTGGGCGAGACACTCCAGAAACTGCATGAGGAGATGGGAGTATGGGACTGCCATGGACGGTGGCCGAACAATCAATACAAGACAGGGACATGTGGAGGAGCCTTGTCGATGCAGTGGTTCCCCAACCCAAAAAGGATAAGGGGAAGAAGATGATGATGATGAATTTATAGGCAGGTACAACCTATTCGCGGACCACCGTGTGCAAATGAAAAATAAATGGTTGTTGAGTTCATCTAAACGGGACGACAGTTTGCGGTTTACAGATGACTACGGGCAGGTGTTAACAGTTTTGGGAATAAGCCATTGGCGTAACTATCAGCTGGGCGGCAAGAACTTGTACGATGACCCGGCAGTTGTATAAATTATAATTTTGTGTGCAATATTTACCAATTTAAAAATACCTTTAATAATAAGTTGGTATGGATATCAATTGAATTTATTTACAGTATGATTTTTTTGTTCTTTTACTCGTATGCTGGTGTGTACAATGTAGAGATAAGTAGTTTTTTTCCTTGATGCATGTGAATGAAAATACGTTCAATGCTTTCGTAATTGGGCGGTACATCATCTCTGCACACTCCTTCGAGGACACATAGTATTATTTTGTGTAAATATTTTTACCTTGAGTTTAGTGACTGCACAATGTATATACCTAGGTAATTAGGTCGCGGGGCCAACTGTCGGGGACCAACTTTCATTGAACCAACAAATATAGTGTACCCTTGCTTGAATGCACTCAAAATATGAACATTGTTGGAAAGAAGCGACAAATTTTTAAGTGTGGTTCTGATTCTCCCCGTTTCTTTTTTTTATTTATTTAGTACAAAATTATACATTTTTTGTTCAGTTTTCCGTTTGTATTCATTACAATCAGATAGAAAACCACAAACTCTATTCACAGAATCTCCAAAAATGATCCTAGAGAAACCTTTTCCAGATTTTACCAGATTAAGATTTTATCTGTTCTCTGTCATTGTTTTACGTGGGTAACTATTTTACATGGAAATGTTGCGTGTTTATTCCGGTATAGATTTTTTTTAAATATTAAAGAAAAAATTGTATAACACGTGATTTTAATGTGTCTGTGACCGTGTATTCCTGCTCGATATTAAAAATTTCGCAAGTATTTTTGATGATTTGTTGATGGCAACGGCAAAGGTTAATGACAGATGCTTTCATGTGTTCTATGGTAACCAACTCAAAAACAAAATCAACCAACTGTATGAATAAGTAAGAAAAAAAAAATGATGGTATTAAGCAAAGATTTTTCATATGGGCCCAGATATAGTTTCCAAATTTGAATTGGTTTGAAAAAAAGCATCATGTACGGCTTTCAAAAACCGTGCCGATATGTAAGTATTGGGCGGGGTCAAGCAACTTCATCGCTAAGCCCCTGGAGTAAGCAATAAGAAATCACGTCATCACATTTCAACTTCTTAATAGTACCCAGTTACTCAGTACAGTCAGGTAGATTATTTGATGAACGCCAAAAACTCAATTTCTTCAAGGTTGGGTACCGCAGAACTGAAAGTGTAGTGGCAGATATATTAACTACGAATCAATTGAGTATAATCTATGATTTTAAAACAAACTTTTCTGGGTGACACAACGGTGTGTGAGTTGGGAAATATTGAATATTTGCAAAGGACTGACTTACACCTTTATTATTATACGATATTATGGGAAATCGATATTATGATCTTAAGAGACCCAATTGCCGGTAATCACGGCACAAGGGATTCGTATAAAGCGCACTAAGGTATCAACTCAATGTTCACTCTACCGGTTTCTTTTTTTGACTGATTGTTCTTGATTTATTGCTTGAAACGTCACATGTAGGTAATCTGGCCACCAATCGTGAGATAGGAGAGGTGCATGGAAAGTAGGTAGAAGGGAGATGTATACAGGGTGTCCGGGGGTAAAGTGCATTAACTTCGGGGGGTGATTCTACATGATAGTATGAGTAAAAAAGATAATAATAATAATAATAATAATTTTCTAACTAAGGGCATTACTTATATGTTGCCTAAAAGCGAACATATTAATAATCCCTCTCAATATAGACCCATTACATGTCTACCGACAATATACAAAATTTTAACCTCTTGCTTGACAGATTTAATATATACTCATTTGGATGAAAAAAATATTTTATCTGAACAACAAAAAGGTTGTCGCAGAAAACATATGGGATGTAAAGAACAGTTAGTTATTGATTCTGTAATTTTAAAACAAATTCAAAATCAAAAGCGTAATTTACATACTTGTTATATAGATTATCAAAAAGCTTTTGATAGTGTCCCGCACTCGTGGCTAATCAAAATATTAAAAATATATAAAGTTAACCCAATTATAATTAGCTTTTTGAAAAATATTATGTCCTTTTGGAATACAGATTTGCTAGTTAATTTAAAAGGTAAGAAAATAGTAGTACCGGGCATTTCAATAAAAAGAGGGATTTTTCAAGGAGACTCATTGAGCCCTCTTTGGTTTTGCTTAGCATTGAATCCCCTTTCTAAAATGTTAATTAAAAGCAAGTTTGGAATAAAAATTAAGGGTAATACAAGAGAGAGTAGTATAGTTTCACATCTATTATATATGGATGATATAAAATTATTTTCAAATTCTGAATCAAATTTAGAGAAAATGATTAAGGTAGTTAAAATTTTTTCAGATGATATTAAAATGACTTTTGGTTTAGATAAATGTAAAACTATCCATATAGAGAAAGGCAAAATTGTAGATGGAGACGAGGGTATATTTAGAAATTTCAAAATTCAAAGTATGAAAGGGGATGAGGTTTATAAATATTTAGGATACCCGCAATCGAATAGATTAGATCACACTAGTATTAAAAATGATATTAGGATTAAATTTCAAACTAGGATCAGAAAAATTTTAAAATGCAATCTATCTGCTAAAAATTTAGTAAAAGCAATAAATACTTGGGCAATACCTCTACTAACGTACTCATTTGGCATAATTAAATGGTCCAATACAGATTTAGATAGTTTAGAACGATTAATTAGAACTACGTTAACAAAATTTAATTGCCATCATCCAAATTCAGCTATAGAACGAATTAATTTACCTAGAAATTTAGGAGGTAGAGGTGTAGTCAAAATAACATCTTTGAAACACAATCAGGTAGAAATGCTTAGAAATTTTTTCCATAGGAAAGCTAATAGCTCAGAAATGCACAAAATAATTTGCAAGGCAGATAGAAATATTACACCTTTAAATTTATATGACGAGAATGCCAACATTCTTATAAATACTAACCAGGAATTATTAGATTCCTGGTCAAATAAAATTATTCACGCAAAACACTTCAATTATCTCAACCAAACGTATGTTGACAAACTTTCGTCAAACAAATGGTTGAGTATTGGAGAGTTGAGCGCAGAAATAGAAGGATTTATGCTTGCCATTCAAGATAGAGTCATTAATACTAAAAATTATAGAAAGCATATAATCAAAGATATAAATCAAATTGATGATTTATGTAGAAAATGTTTGGCTTTTCCCGAAACTATAGAACATATTATATCGGGATGTTCTATATTAGCGCCTTCCGAGTATACATTTAGGCACAATCAGGTTTTAAAAATAATTCACCAAAGTTTGGTAATTAAACATAACTTGATTGATTGCCGTAATGTAGTACCATATTATGAATATGAACCAAATTCATTTATTGAAAATGAATTTTATAAAATATATTATGATAAAACTATACTAACAGACAGAACAATTAGTCATAATAGACCTGATATAGTTTTACATGACAAAATTAAAAAAATAACTTATATCATTGATGTAGCTATTCCAAATTCCTGTAATATTCAAAAAACTGTTTCTGAAAAAATTAGAAAATACACAGATTTAGGAAATGAGATTAAAAGAATTTGGCATTCTCGGACTATAAAAATATTACCATTTGTTATTTCGGCCACTGGCATAATACCTAGGAATCTGATTCAAAATTTAAGCATATTAGATTTGTCAAAGAATTTGTATATAAAAATGCAAAAAGCAGTAATTTTAAATACATGTAGGATTACAAAAGATTTTTTAAATATTTATATTGAGGGATCAGTAGGATTTATAGGTTCAATTAGAAATGCCACAGAGCCGAACCCTCTGATATGAAAATATCTGGAGTCGGTGAATTATATTCCCATTTGGTCTCTAGTGGGTTGACATGTTGTTCTTGTATTGTTTTGTATTTATAATACTTATATAGTGCAATTGCATAACGTGGATTCACTAGATGATCATTTGGGGAAGTGTATGAAAGGGTTTAGTTTTTCCTTCTTTTTTTTTTTTTTTTTTTTTTTTTTTTTTTTTTTTTTTTTTTTTTTTTTTTTTTTTTTTTTTTTTTTTTTTTTTTTTTGGGGGGAAAATTTAACCCGGACATTTAAATCTGGTGCGTAAAAAAAATCTTTATTGAACAAAAATTTAAAGATTTATAACTACAAAGAAAAGTATACAATAGTTTAAAATACATAAATGCATAAGTACAAAAGTTAATAATGGAAAACAATATACATATAACAGTAGGTACTTAAAGAATAGAGATTTATAATTATAATCGTAGGTTTCTCGTAACCTGCCTCACTAGGCTAGCCTGTGTTGAGGCAGTAATTTTACGTCAATTTATAATTCTGTGAAAATACCTACACCTATATTAGAAAATAATCGCACATTAGATTGGTTGTATTAATAATAACAATAACATAGGTACAATAGTGACAGCATTGGTTCATTACTAATTTCGAATTTGGGTGAGTGCACCGGTAAATGCCCTATCATTATTTTTTATCCAAACTTTAATGTTTTTTTTTTAATTTTTTTGTGATTCACATTTTTTATACTAATTGGAAGAATGTTGTAAAGTCTTGTTGCAAGGTATCTGAAGCTACGTTGACCAAAAGTAGTATGAGTTATGGGAATTTGTAGTAATTCCGGACACCCTGTATAGTTGTATCAATAGAACTAAAAGGGAAATATTGTTACTTATATACTTGCCTATCGCTGTTATTTTTAACAGCTGTATTGCCAATTTTTCTAGGTTCTACTAACTGATTCGTTATCTAAAACATACATCTAATCTTGTATACGTTTATGGTTCTCTCCAGTAAAAAAAACGGAACACAGTTCCGGTTCAATATATCTATTTATATATTTTTATTGTCTTACACTTCACAAGAAGTTAGTGAGTCGGAACGCATTATTCTAGACATGGCGTTATTCTTAGGTCTGAATCAGGCAAATACTATACCAAATGAAAATAATCGTACTCTAGACTTATGTTTTTCTAATTTAGATTCACTAGTAATTGAAGAATGTAGTGAGCCGCTGGTGCCAATTGACACTTATCATCCTCCACTGGAAGTTATTATTTCTAATGTACATGTTAATACTTGTAAACTGTCTTTCAGTTACAAAATTTTTTTCAAAACTGATTATGAGCAAATTTGTGATTATCTTGTCTCTTTTGATTGGTCATCTGTGCAATATGATGATATCAACACAGCTACCAATAAATTTTATTCTGTTTTGGAAAATGCTATTAGCATGTATATTCCAACCATGAAATGTAAGCCAAATACCTATCCAAAATGGTACTCCAAAGAACTTATAAATCTACTTGTCACCAAAAAACTTAAACATAAAGAATATAAATTATTTCAAAAATATTCTGATTACATTGAATTTAATGATTTAAGAACTTCGTGTAAAAAAATGTCTATGACCTGCTACCGTAACTATATAAATGAAATTCAAAATTCCATAATAAATAATGTTAGTTATTTTTGGAAATACTCGAAATCTCTTAAAGAAGATGATTCTGATTTCCCGAGCATTATGCACCTAAATGGCAGCCATAGCAATAATACTAATGGTATTGTTAACTTATTTGCAAAATTTTTTAAAAGTGTTTATACAACAGACTCAAATAATGCTCCTAATCCAACAACAACTCTAGATGAAACTCTTGATATTTCACAGTGTACCATAAGTATCTCTGATGTAATTACTAAAGTTAAATCCTTAGATATCCACAAATCTGCTGGGCCAGATAATATCCCAACAATATTTATCAAAGAATGTATCAAAGTAATTGCTCTTCCATTAACCAAACTTTTTAACCTATCTTTATCCAGTGGAATTTTTCCCGATAGGTGGAAAATTAGTTATTTAACTCCAATTTTCAAAAAAGGTGATAAAAGTGATGTTTGTAATTACAGACCAATATGCATTCAATCCACCATACCGAAACTCTTTGAAAGTCTGATACTTGACAAACTTTTATCACAAATAAAACCTATAATATCACCTCACCAGTTTGGATTTATGCCAGGTAGAAGTACTTTGTCCAATTTAATTATTTATGAAAATTTTATAACCAATGCTTTCAAAGAAAAAAAACAAGTAGACTCTATTTATACTGATTTTAGTAAAGCCTTTGACACAGTTTCTCATAAAATTCTCATTTGGAAATTAGAAAAACTTGGTATACGTGGCAATATATTAGCCTGGTTTGAAAGCTATCTTACTGGAAGACAACAAATTGTTAGAATAAAATCCTCTCTGTCGGAAATAATTTATGCAACAAGTGGAGTTCCACAGGGTTCACACCTTGGCCCAATCTTATTTATCTTGTTTATAAATGATCTTACAAAAATATTTTATGATGTAATCATTTTACTTTTTGCTGATGACCTCAAAATTTTTAGAATTATTCAAAATATTCACCATTGCAACATTCTTCAAGATAATATCAATAAATTATTAATTTGGTGTAATGAAAATAGACTTTACCTAAATATCTCAAAATGTCAAATAGTTAGATTTTTTCGAATAAAAAATCCAGTGATTTATAATTACAACATTGATAACAATGCCCTTCAGACATTAACACAAATTAAAGACTTAGGCATCACTTTTCAATCAAATCTTTCATTTGTTAACCACATAACAGAAATCTCTAATAAGGGCTTAAAAATGTTGGGATTTATAACTAGGCTTACTAGAAATTTTAACAATATAAAGTGTATTAAACTGTTATATTTTGCCTATGTTAGAAGTCAACTTGAGTACAATTCTCCCGTCTGGAATCCACATTATAGTATACATGTTCAAGCTATTGAAAGAATTCAAAACAAATTCTTACGTTTTCTAAATTTTAAAATGGGTATTCCAGCTAATATGTTGAACTACAACACTATTTTAAATGATTTGAAAATGCTCAAATTGTCCGACAGAAGAATTTTCTCTGACTTGGTGTTTCTATATAAAATTCTAAATGATTTAGTTGATAGTCCGGTATTGCTAGAATTGATAAGCTTTCGGATTCCACTACGTAATACTAGAAGTCAAGATTTATTTCAGTGTAGAAATTCTGGAACTAACTACCATATGTATTCTTCTTTGCCCAGAATACTAATGGAGGGAAACCATTATACCAAGTCAGTGGACATCTTCAATTTATGTTTAAACAAATATAAAATATTGTTACTAAGACAGTTCAGTTATGTACATTGAATGCTTTGTATTTTCTTATTATTCATATGTAATGTAAAAGCCCCGAAAAAGGGCGTTAATCAATAAATAAATAAATAAAGAGTGCCTCTATCTGTGGATAGGAGAACGATGTCAGTACCCGGTTGGGTTTCGTTGTGAGGCGTTTTAAAGTAGGGGCTGTACGAAGAGATTTATTATTGCATATCTTGAAGAGAGCAGAATTATATGAAGGAAGAAAAACTACAAAATTAAATCTACAATTTTCCAAGTTAGAAGCCTATCTTCAAGGTGTGGTTGTTTGGCGTGTTCTTTTTACAGCAATTCGGTAATATTTTTAATTCGAAGACTGATTCACTTTAAAACGACACAATACTGTAAAATAAATTCGGAATCTTAACAACGCAAGTGAAGAAGGCTTATTCAAAAACATGCAGCATAATTTGCACCAGCATGCTTATAAAATGGATCTTCTCTTGGAGTATTTTTACAAAGGACGGGTTGTTTCAAAAAAATTGACGGATTCATCAAATATTTGAAGTTGATTTTCACGTTCTGCATAAGTTCTATTCAAGTTCTGAGATTATTTCAGTCTTGTGAAGCAACTGGCCTATAATGCCATTATAACAGAACTTTAATAGAACTTGAACAGAACTTGAAAATTTACTTCAAATACTTGATGAATCCGTCAAATTGTTTGAAACAACCCATCCTAAAATATCAGTAATTTTTTATTTAATCTCCTGGGAAGTAACTATTTCATCATCTAGAAACTGGTGCATACTAATGCATATGGAGCCGGCTGGAGCTCCTCCTTGGAACCGGCTCGCTCCATGGGGAGGGGATAGAGCCTCGCTTGAATCTAAAATGTGTGACGTCATCATTCTTGCCGTGACCAGCGCGAAGCTAACATCCATACATTTAACGAAATAACACGCCAAAACGGTAGCTTGTGCTATAAAATACCTATACCTACATATCAATGTGCACATAGCGAATGTGGGCGGTTCTCCAGTGTGCTCGTCGCTGGTTACAGGGGTAAGTAAATTATGAAACATTTGTAAAAGTGTTTTAACTAAACACGGCAGCAAAATATTGCTATGTGTACTGGGGCGAATCTTTTTGGGGCGAGCATTTGGCCATATCTTTGATTTGGCCTTAGCAAATATGTTATTAACGTGGCAAGCAATTCGCGCTCCCATTTACCTAAAAAGGTCTATTCATTCAAAGCAGATTTTGATTTTAAGAACTAAATGGTGATATTGTAATGCGAGATGCCTATATACTGTCAGATTGATTTTTTAACGAATCACAGTCATCTTTCTCTCTTCGCCCCCCATAGTTTGGTTTTACCCCCTCGTCTGTATCTTCTGGTCTATTGAATTCTGATGTCTATGGGTGCATGATTTTACAGTTGAAAAACCTTCAATAAAAATTTTCAATATGTAAATTATTTTAACGGAAAGTACCTACCTCCTGTTTTTATTAATCTTAAATATAAATAATTTACATCTAGTGGGAATCAGTCTGATTAATTAAAATGTGAGTTTTGAATGTTCAAATATCGATACTGCCGACTGTAGTAACCTTATGAAGAGCATTTGCCATTACTTAGGAACTTCTTGTATTATTTTCCAGCCTTTAAACGGATTATTACCTCTGTTTTAGAGGCAATTTGTCGGATGATTGCTAATGTAATGTTACGACTGATGGACTTTTTAATGTAATCATTTTTTGTTTCGTAAATAGCCGACTCCATCTAACTGTTATATTCAATAATAACCCAACTCCATTTATGAGCCCACCATTGGTAGCCCAATAATTTATAGAGAGTCCAAAACAATTTGGGAGGCAGTTATGTGTACTGCCTTCCGGAGAATCATGTATTACATAACCAACACCTCTGCCATAGATCATACACGTTCACGATACGTTTGGTGACTTAGCACGGGTGCCCGTGTTTATGAGGTGAATATTTTTATTTATTTATTTATTTATTTATCTATAAAAGGTATGTTTACAATTACATTATTCGATGCCTGTCTCACTAGGGTATACCTGTGTTGAGACAGGCGTAGAGGTACATAAATGAGTATCATACATAAGAAAATTTAATTACAACATAAGAATATTTAAGGTAAGATACTACTATTTATACAATTCAAACAGAAAGATGATTAAAATTGAGTGTTAATATTATAAAGAGAGCATTATATAGGTGAAGGAAGAGATGAATAAAGTAGTAAATCCTTTCGAATCTATTTAGGGAGTTATATTATACATATAGGATTTTACTATTTTAAGTTCTTTAATAAGGGTAAGGACATACGTGAGATGGTAATTCTGTCTATTTGTACTCTATTTTACAGATGTTAGCAGTAGTGTGGCGTCCAATACTCATAATCCATTTCTTTATATCTTGTTTGTATTTGGTCTTTGATTCGGTTTGTCTAATCGTGGCTGGAAGTGTATTGTGTAGTTTGCAAGCTATGTATTTGAAGTGCTTTTGTCCAAAGGTGGTTTTAGAAAAGGGAGTTTGGAGAAGTTCTTTATTTTTGGCTCGTGTATTGTGTATCATTTGTGTTGGTTTGTATAGGATTTTGTTGTTTTTATGTAAATAAAGTAAGATGGATTTTGCGTAGAGCTGTTTAATGTCCATAACGTTGAAAGTATTGAAGATCGTATCAGTGCTGTCTATATTGTTTAGGTCTTGGCAACGGATGCGTCAGTCCACTTACTACGTGGCATGCTAAATCGGGAATGTACCGCAGAGGGAGGTATGGATTCCGTCCGTCATTCCGAGACTCACTAACTCCCAGTTTTCTATACACCCCTCATACCTTTTTCCTTCCTAGAACCGAGAAATGTAATAAACAGTAATTGTTGAATGAAACACCAGTACCTATATATTGAATTATTTGGCGGGTATTAGATAAGCCGCCATAGCTCAGTGGTGAGAGCACCTGACCGTCAATCAGAAGGACACGGGTTCATGTCACGTTGGCGACATGTATCTTTTCTCGGAAGATTTTTTCAATGTATATAGATAGATAAGTGATTCAGGCTGAAAATTATTGCTTATAATAATTGTTACCCTTTGTGCTATGCATAAAAATCTTGTCTTAAACGTTAGTTTATCAATTAAAAATAATAATTTTAAAAACTTTTTTATGCTTTACTCAAATTAACAATTATTCGAAATTTCCTACACGTTTACTTCTAATAACTACGTTTGAAAGTGTATTTAATCAACTTTCCAAAGCAGTGTTAGATTTTGAATATAGGTAGGTATTCAGAAATATTCCATTTATTCGGATTTTATTGCAAAACGGAAATTTCACTCCTTCCGCTTGGATACGCCTGAGAGGAGAAGGAGGAGTGTGTAAGTAGGTATGAATGTGAATGAAGCATATGAGTGTGTGCCAAGGCAGAATTTTGTAGTTTCATGGTCATCCAATTTGCCTTTATTAAAACGATTTTTTGAGTTCTCTTTTAAATCGGTTAAAATTTAGAAAAAAATTAACGATACGCCCTTCAAATTTAATTAATTTCAATAATGTTAAGTACCAACATAATTTCGCATTTAGATAATAAAATATTCTTTAAATTGGTATTATAAAATATTATTTTTATTCAAATTAAGTGTCAATCCCACGAATCCCACCATGTCATGAAATTATGTACAAAATTACCTTAACCGATAAAAATAAATCGCTGAGCGAGCTTTACCCGCCATTATCCGAAATGCGATCAGATAAAAATTCATGTAGGAGTATATTGTACACGGAATGTAAAATGGATTGTAATTTAAATGAAGCTCATATATATATAACGGGCTCGCTCAGAGTTGTACTGAGAAAAGTTAATTTGTAATTATTTTTACTTGCATGTTTGTAAGTAGGTACCTACCTAGGTATATAATATAACTACGTACAGGGTGCTTGGAAGGCGATGAGAAAAATATTAATAATAATGCTTATTCATTATAATCTTGATAATTACGCTGGATAAAATAAATTGCTTTCATTCATGGATTATGACGTTGTATGCAATAAAAATTTTTATAATAGTAGACTTGTGGTATAAATTTCAAAGTGGTAATCCAAAAACAAGGTAATTGTATTGGTATCAATTTCGTAGCTTTATTAATCAACTGCTACGCGTCGCGCAGGGTCGTGTCCTACCAATAAGTAAGTTGCATTAAAAAGCGCCAAACTGCTCACGTGGGTATCTTGTTCTCTTTCATATTTTCGTTTAGATTATTATTGTTATATTTTTCTTCAATAAAATAATATTTTATTTATTAATACACTCAAATTATTAATTATTATAAAAAATACAATTATTTCGATTTTCTCCCGAAGATTTTTAGCGTCATTACAGAAAGTGAGATGGCAAACGTATTTAACGTAACAATTATATACATATACCTAGCTATTGATTCACGTAGGTACATTTGACTTAAACGTTTTAGCTATGATTAGTGAACAGATATTAATGGCTTAGTTCTGCCCAACCTTCCTCCATCACTTCTCCTTCATAATCTCTCAAAAATTATTTAAAAAATGTAGAATTTACTTACAGTATTGTCCTCGTGAGAGATTATTCTTCAAAAGTAAGACTTCGGAAACGGGGCGTTGGTGTTTTTGGAAGGGAAGAATGTTTAGCTATGTTTAGTGACTAGATCTGAGTAGGTACCCATTCCACACATTTCCATCCATGGCACAAGGTTCCCCAAATAACATTTTCAATTGTTCATTACGACAAAAAGTGTGAAGTAATAACTATTTGTACGTAAAAGTGTAAAGTAATAACTATATGTAGGTATATCATTAGGTACAAATAAAGCAATGGAAAAAATATTCTCAAAGCTTTGTAACCAGCCGCAACACGCCATTTTGAGTTCGCTCCTGTAAAATTTAAAAGTCAACAAAATGGCCGCCGAATTCACGTGTAGGCACCGCGGCCATATTATAACTCTTATCATTTAATTAGATTTTCTTTATAGTTGCTAGTAATAACGCGTGGCCATTGTCTGCCAGCCAATGGGGCAATCATCTTTATATTTTCATTATTGAGCGGAAGCCATTATGGAGTAATGGAGTCCCACGGCCAAAATGGCGGCAATTGGTTTATTAAAAAACCCAATTACAATGGGAATTTTCAACCGAATAAAATACCCACTCAAGTCCTTCATTTTAGATGGTCTTTCTTGTGTGGGTAGGTATTTATCATTTAGAAGTGAATTTTTGTACCTTGGCGTATGAAAAAGAGTCACAAAATTGAGCGTCATTTTTTAAATTTTTACGTTAGATCCATTTCCACGGTACATGTCATCTTTGAGGATGCTGTTTGAAGGATTTTTTTAGGGAAAGCAAGGAGAGGAAGTTCTGGGAAGGAAAAGGTATAAGGAGTGGGAAGCAATATGGAGGTCAGCGTCCAGGAGTGACAGTCGTATGAATCCAACCCCCAATTGCAGTTCAAGGCGATGGGTTGAGAGAGTCCGGCAGGAGAAGTCAAAATCTTTCCTCAATCAGTCTCTCTCGATCAAACGATCCCGGACAAACCTTACCCTATGAACGCGGGCACCCCACCAAACATAGCGAACCGCTTGGGTTGACTTTGACATATGTGCTGGTTATCCAATAAATGGTTCCCGGGGAGGCGGTACGCGTACCCGCCCCAAAATAGGTGAATAGTAAGTACTATTTTATTAACTGTTGTTTTTTTTAAATTATTATGTAATGGAAGTATGTTTACGAGAGATGGGAGGGCTGACAGAGATATCGAAAGAAGGGTAAATGCGGGCAACTCTATTAATGGAGGACTGAACGCCGTTGGCGATAACAAAAAACTGTCCAAAGAAGCGAAGTTAGCCGTCCATAATGGAGTGCTGGTACCTACCCTGATGTATGGCAGTGAGGCATGGAATTGGCAGAGGAAGGATGAAAGTAGACTTAACGCTGTAGAAATGAGATCCCTGAGGCGTATGTGCGGTAAAACCATGTTCGATCGTGTGAGAAATGTGGAGATCCGCGAAGAATGCGAGGCTGATGTAAGCGTAATGAGTAAGATTAAGAAGGGACGTTCAGATGGTTTGGGCATGAAGAGCGAATGAACGAGGAAAGGAGTGTAAGGAGAATATATGACGCAAATGTGAATGGTAGAAGAAGTCGGGGACGCCCGAGGAAGACATGGCACGACCAATTTAATCAGATACTTGAGTCGGGCCATGTGAAGAGTCGGAATAATAGAAGAGCATGTATGAGACGATGTATGAATGTGAACGAGGCAAGAAGTGTGTGCCAAGACCGAGTTGTTTGGCGGTCCGTCCTCTCTGCCTACCCCTGCGGTGAATCGGCGTGATGGTTAGTTAGTTAGTTATATTATAAGGAAATATGTTTTTCATAAATTGTGATATATCTACCTACAGGGTCTTTCATTAAGAGCTTCCTATCTTTAAATTTAAATAAAATAGAGTGTGTGAGTGAGATATCATCGAAATTTTTTTTTGATTGAATGGTCTATCGATGTATCGATGCCATTATACATGGAATATCCTTCAAATGTCCGCCGCGGCTTCTCTGGGTGGCGCGCATCAGAAATGTCCTACGTTCCATGACTGTTGTGAATATTTATTTGGTCCTTGATTTTATGTTGACTGACTGTTGTGAATATTTATTTGGTCCTTGATTTTATGTTGACTGACTGTTGTGAATATTTATTTGGTCCTTGATTTTATGTTGACTGACTGTTGTGAATATTTATTTGGTCCTTGATTTTATGTTGACTGACTGTTGTGAATATTTATTTGGTCCTTGATTTTATGTTGACTGACTGTTGTGAATATTATTCGGTCCTTAATGTTATGTTAATGTGTTCTGATTTATTCCGAGCAAACCGGAACTGCATTTTGGGTAGGTACCTAACAATCTATTTTATAAATAATTCAATTTCAGACGTAAAAAAACGTTAAATAATCAACCAGTAAAATGCAAAGATTTTTTACTATAATACGTCTATTTTAAATTTTCGACCTCGTTGAGACATCTCTCAGGCCGGCTAGTAGCCAATATCAAAGAAAAAATTGGTTTTATTGAGGATCGGTTTTACCTTCCTATCTTAAGGGCCCGCAACCCGGATTTGTTCCAATTTATTACATATTTCCCTTAAACACGGTAAGTTTTAAAGCTCCTAAAAATATATATGTTATTCTTGAAGATAATATCTAGACTTTGCCCGCGCGAAACGCAAATTATATAAAAATCCTTCGATAGAAAAAAATCGCAAAGTATGCTCCAAAAATTATTATTAACACGTTTGTTTCAGTTAGTTTACAAGTTATATGTATGAAAAAATTCACAGTGTTTCTTTAAATGCTGTTTAAGATAATGCTCTTTTTTTTTACAGTGTATACCGCACAAGAATCTCAACTGCTCCCGTCTGGATCCAGTGAGACTATGGCATCCCCAATTGGGGTATGTTGTGAGGCTAAAGGTAGTGGGGAGGGAAAGGAGGAGGGGAAGAGGAAGGTTGGGAAGTACCTGGCTATTCAGATCTGGTCACCAAACACGGCTAAAGCCATTTTCAAGCAACGTTTCAATTCTGAATGGTGGTCTTACACCAGGGCGATACTGATAGTATCTTCCACTCTGGAACATGCCGCAAATATACTATATATTATTTTAAAATGAATTAATTGTGAAATAACACAAATCAACCAAATAAAATTTATTTGCGCATGCCGGGTTCGAACCCGCGACCTCCGGATTGTGAATCAAGAGTCTTACCCACTGGACTACGGAGGTCGTCACTATTGTGTCTATCGTCACATCGTCGTGCTCTATTTTAAACGATTCGTGTTTTATTAAATATTTTCGCAATTTTCGCATCGATTTTGTCGCCGCAAATGTTAGCGCTCTCCTCTAACATTCGTCATTTTGTATCTCTCCATCTTCTTCTTTTCGGGCCCGGTTGCAGAGCCTTAACTGTTAAATATAATGTCATCCAATTTCTGAATAATACGTGTGTGTGTGAGCGTGTACTTACGCGAGTGCCACCAAAATAGATAAAATGCATTATTATCGGCAACGAGTATATCTGCAGAGTTTCAGCTCGGTCGGATGTTGGGAAATGGGTTAATTTTCACTTCCAAGATTTGCATTCACTCATTTACGAAAAAATAAATTCGACATTAGTGTAAAAAAAATGAAAATGTTTTTCATTGGAAATCCTTGCTTTTTTGATGTTCCTTAATGCAATTTCTGTTAAAGTAGATGATTGTTTCATTGTACCACTGATTACAAAATATCGTTATGTTTTTTTTTGGTAACTAGCCAAATAACCTTCAATCTTAGTTTGGGAGATAAAAACAATCTATTGATTATATTGAGTTTTCATTTTATTATTTTTGTGGTTTGTGTGGAGTATTTTGGAATGTGGACCTATGATTGAAAATGCTAGTAAAACATTTTTATTTTTTCGAATTATTGTACGGCAGATTAATCATTCATTCATCATGCAGTATGTATAGTCAGTGGCGTAGCTAGCATGGGTGGCACCCGGGGCGGAAAACGCGGTGTCACCCCCCCCCCCCCCCATTAATTTTTTTTGAGAAATTCAAAACACAAATTATGACTTCCTAAAATATAAAAAAACATTTCTAGTTAGTCAAATATGTAAAAAAAAAAATTATCCTCAAAATTAAAAACACTAACAGAATAACAGCTTTTTCAACAATCGATAGGTGATAATTTCCTTCGCGAGTTCCCGTTAATCACAATGTACGAAAGAAATGAGAATGACACAGGGAAAAAGCGAGGAATATTTCATGGGAATCCCCAATAAATCAATATTAAGAGCTAGGAACGAAAATAAAATAACAGAATTTTTGGGGAATGCTGACCGACCGAGCCATACAGCTACAAATAACAGAGTTCCAATTGTGGAGTCTACGCTGCAAAAATCTGAAAAAAATCATTTGCTGTCATGAAAACATAATAACCAATACTTAGGTTAAAACCAGTTTTGTGTTCAGAGTGTAACGATAAAATTTCAATCGTGAAATAGTAAAGGGGGCGTTCAAGTATAACGTAACGTAATTTTTGAAAATTTTTCACCCTCTCTCCCCCCATGCAATGCGCAGTAACATTTTTCTGCACCTCCCTCCCCCTAAACGTTACGTAACACCCAAGTGACAATTTTTACCTAAAAGTCTCAATTAAATTGCGCAAAGTACTGGAAAGTCGCTTAAATACCTTTTTATTGTTTTAATCGCGTTTGCGGTAAAAGTAAAACAAGAGATTTCAAACTCGCAATATGTCCATGCGTATATTGTTTATTTTATTGTTTTAAATTGTAATTCATAAACAAATTGGGAAAATATTATTATTTTTATCGGCCTTTCATTCCTTCCGGATCTCCACAATTTAATACTGTCTTACCTTTAATACACCTACATTGTTTTACAACACATATTTCGTTTTACATTAGCTACACTGAGGAGGCCCTGAAGAAAGTTATTTTACAAAGGTTTCCATATGTAGCAACACTTTACTCCACTATGATTCTTAAGCTTACTTAGAGTGGAGTCAACCTTTTTCATGATCTGAATGCAGTTATACAAGTCCTCAAAACGAAGATTTAAAAGTCCACAGTATGATTCACAGAAGAGAAAAATGTTTTTCTTGTCCTGATTGTAACTATTGGTGTTCACAAAGGGGATACATATGAAGTCAGTTGCTGACTCAGTGTGGAGAAAATGTTTCATGTTTCAACTGCAACTATTCATATACTATGAAGAGAAATCTAAAATTTTGTCCTGACTGCAACTATTCTTATTCTCGAAAAAAATAACTAAAACGGCACTTGCTAACTCAGTGATTAAAAACCTTTTTCTTGTCCCGACTGTAACTATTCATGCGCTACAAAACGGTATCTAAAAATTCACATCTTACCCATACTGAACAAACACCTTTTTCATGTCCCGACTGCAGTAATACAAGTTTTCAAAGGGAAGATTTAAAAATCCACAGTACGATTCACAAAAGAGAAAAACCTTTTTCATGTCCTGATTGTAACTATTCGTGTTCTCAAAAGGGATACATAAGAAGTCAGCTGCTTACTCAGTGCGGAGAAAAACCTTTTTCATGTTCCAACTGCAACAATTCATGTACTATGAAGAGAAATCTAAAAATCACTCGTTAACCGACAGTGGCAGAAACCTTTTTCTTGTCCTGACTGCAACTATTCTTATTCTCTAAAAAAATAACTAAAACGGCATTTGCTAACTCACATTGATGAAAAACCTTTTTCCTTGTCCCGACTGTAACTATTCATGCGCTACAAAACGGTATCTAAAAATTTACACCTACCTTCCTTGTTTTTCAAACTGGTCTTTCAGCACTATTAGACACGCTAACACAATAATAACTTCTTCACTAATTCATGTCAGTCCATAGATAACAATTCACTTCACGAGTCTACGTTAATCATAATATACGAACGAAATTAGAATAACACAAGGAATATTTCAGGGAAATCCCCGACTGAGCTAGGAACAAAAAAAAACATTTTTCGGGAATCCCCGACCAACCAAGCCATAGAGCAAAATAACAGTCAGTGATAACGTGTAAAATATTTTTTACGGCAATTTTGCACTTTCGTAAGTTTTTTCTCCACGTTCGAGTGTCACCCCCTCCTCGGGTGGCACCCGGGGCGGTCCGCCCCCCCCGCCCCCCCCTCGCTACGCTACTGTGTATAGTACACGCCAAACTTGAATACCTACCCGACGTTGATACATGAATCGTCGCAAAAGGTGAGTTTACGGTCACTACACTCAATATAGAATGAAAACCTCATTTGAAAAGTCATTAAAAGTGATACATGAAATGGTGACCAGACAACTCAGAATGAAACCAACTCAGAAGCACCTCAGAAAGGTCATTAAGAGTGATGATAAAAAAAAATAAAAAATTGGTTAAATAGGTTAAGTTTGGTTAGGATTACCGGCTATTTTAAAATTATTTTTTCATAGCTTTTAATGACCTTTCTGAGGTGTTTCTGAGTTGGTTTCATTCTGAATTGGCATGGAACCGCATGAAATATATAAAAAAATTGTTAAATATGTTAATAGGGTTATGGGCTATTTTAAAATTATTTTATTCATAGAAGAGGTGTTGAGTTGACTTGATTCTGCGTTGGCTTGGAACCATTTTACGAATATTTCTCTTTCGCTTACGGTCATTGTAAAGTCAGTAAAGTGACTGTACCTGCCCGAGATTGGATCGTATCAAGTTCAGGTCGGCATTTAAGTTTAGCGTGTACTGTGCCTATACTTACACACGAGATGTCTTATTCTTACATTCTTAGGGAACGTACCCATACTACGTGACCCACTGTGTGCAATTTTTAAACCCCCTTACCCCTCCCCCCTCGGTGAGCACGTGTGTAGTATATTTCAAGACCCCCCCCCCCTACATTTTTCACGTAGTAAATCATAAATGGTTTTGAACCATTTCTTGCTAACAAAAAGTAAAAAAATATGTATATATTTGGCTTATATTTGTCTTAATTAATACGGCGCTTGCTGCGTGACGTCAAGAGTGCATGCATACCTATAATTAAAAGTGGATAAACTATTAAAAAGTTAATAGAAAAGATTAAGATTAAAGACTACATGAAAAATAAAATAAAACGTCGATACTGACTGTGATGGGTTTAAAAAAATTACGAACCCCAACAGACGAAGCCAACCAACCCCATTACACACCATCCTTACACAGGTAGGTATATAATATGAAATAAATAATATACGAGTCATTACTACATTACACACTTATATATATAATAGAATAATGCAGCCATAATGACCCCTTGACGTCCGAGCTATAACCCATTACGGACGGCCAATGGTCGTCCGGGGCTATAATGACCGCATCACGTGATCAGCTTATAGGCCCGGACTTTTTCTGTACGGGTATTTGTTAACCGCCTTACCTTTTTATGTGTTGCCATCATGCACGAGACGAGCCAATGATTTTATATTATTGATCGCCGTGTTATTTGTCAAATAGATGGAAGCCAGTGGCGTACGTTGCTCTTTGATCAAGGTTAAGCTGTGGTTGTGCAATAGCAGAATGAAAAATGTATGATAATTTAATTTGCACGAAAAGTTCAGAAAATTGATTTAAACAAAATCAAATGGCATTTCTAAATAATAACAAAATGGCAATAAAATGGCAATAGATCCTAAATAATACAAAATTGAAAAAAATATACCGCGTTTATGTTTATTTAATTTTTTCCCTCGTCAAGTTTCCTCGATATTTTTCCGCATTTTTATTTTTTGATTCCAACTGTGGGTATAAAATAAAAAAATATATTAAAAATATATTAAAAATATATTAAATATATAATATATTTGTTAAACTAATACAATGAAAAATTTGATATTTTGGCCCGAATAACAAAAAATATGACAATTCACAATAACAGATTCTGTGAGCCTAGAAACTAGAAGGAAAGCAAGTCTTGCTATTCTGTCTTTCAAAATTTGGAACAATTTCATCAATAGCCCATTTCTCTTGGGATGCTATGATTTATATGTACCAGACCACTACAGCCGAAGTCGACATCATGACTTATTTAAAGTACCGAACGGCAGAACAGACGTCTTGGCAAAGCATAGCATGACGAGGGGAGTGGTGCTGTTAAATGAAATTGCAAACCATTTGGATGTAAGTGACTGTTCTTTATATGCCTTAAAAACATTATTGAAGAGTCACTTGCCTAAATGCTGATAGGGTAACTAAATTGTACTGTAATTGGAATTATTCTGTTGTACAATAATAATAAAAAATAAAATAAAATAAAAATAAAAACAAAATGTAATTTTGCATACTAATGATTAGGTAGTTTCTTAGAATAGTCGCTTTTTATGTGAATGCCACGCAATAGTCTCCCAACCGCCAGCCAGTGAGCCTATTGGGCTCTCCACACGACACTGCATGCAGGGACTCTGCCTCAGAGAGTTCTAGCCGCACTTTAACATATGAGCGCTAGTTCGCTCAAACCCATGCTCTCTGCAGGCAGTGTCGTGTGGAGAGCCCATAAGGCATCCCCAATTGGAAAGGTGGGGAAAGGAAGGTGGAGAAGTATTTGGGTATACAAATCTAGTCCCCAAACACGGCTAAAGCTATTTAAAGCAATGTTTAAACTCTGAATGGTGGTCTTAAACCAGGGCGATACTAAGAGTATCTTCCACTCCGGAAAAAATATACTTTATATTATTTTTAAATGATTAAATTGTGAAATAACCCAAATAGATCGAATAGAATTTTCTTGCACACGCCGGCATTTGAACCCGCGAAACCGGATCTTTCAAATTTCTTTGAATTATATTGTTAAATCACGCGGTAACAGTCATTTAAAAAATAATATATCCGAAATAACATCACTTTTTTAAGACTGCTAAAATGCAATGTTGCCAGCTCTTTCGACATTGGTACCAAATCGAATAGTCTTTATTAAACGTGCAACTAAACACCGTTTGACAACAGTTGGGAACCATTTTTATTTTATTAGTAAGGCTGTTAGTGTTTTATTCACTGCACGCCACTGGTAGATATTAGTAACCACACACCTTAAAGTGAAGTATTTTCAAGCATTCATTTTTGAACAAAATACCTAAATTGCTTCAGAGTATGTGATAATGGTCAAAATACCAAATTAGCTAATGACAGATTCACAAAACAATCCTTGTGTAAAATTGCTATTTCAACATAAAATTATTTCATCTTAAATCTCCAACTTTACGAATAGCAGTTTTGCTATAAATTATACCACTTACCTTTGATTTATAGATTAAAAAATGATCAGAGCCTGGAACTTAGGGAACGTACCCATACTACGTGACCTGTTCAGGGGGGGGGTCATCAAAATACCACGCTTGGTCACAACGGGGGGGGGCTTAGGTTTTTATCACGTAGTCAATCTAGAAATCTCGCGTTTTTTTTCGAGCTACGAGGGGAGGTTTTTAAGCTCGCGGAATGAGAAGGTAAGTGATTAATGGGGGTACCGCTGAATTAGGTACTAATTGAACAACTCATTTTTAGGATAAACACCGGGTTTTATCGTAATTAGGTCATTAGTCTTTGAGCTATCGTCGACCAAACACTTCAATCGGGAAGAAATTGTGAAATGTGGAGAAAATTGAGTTCCGCGCTGTTATAAAGTTCCTTTAAGTTAATTAAAAGATCGGAAAAATGTATTAGGGTAGTAGGTGAATATGTTGAAAAGGAAAAATAATTTTGGTTTTTATTTCCACTCCTTACCCAATCCGCAAACTTAAAAACCCACCCTCGTACATTCAAATATGGCGCGCAGTGTTTGGCGCTTTTTAAACTCGCAGGTGGCAAAGCAACTATAACAACGAATGGATTGATGCTGGGAACGTGTTTGTTGAAGATGATTGAGATGAAAAATGTTTATAAAAATAACAAGACGAAAATAAATTATGTTCCGGTTTCAATATATTTTGACATAAGTTTTATCTTGATAATATTTTTTTCACTTGTAATGCATGCACTCTTGCATGTATACACTATTGCAGCAAGCGCCGTATTAATAAAGACAAATATAAGCCAAATAATGCATTTTAAATTTTTTGTAAGCAAAAAATGATTCGAAACCATATTTATGAAATACTACGTGAAAACTGTAGGGGGGTCTTGGAATATACTACACGTGGTCACCGGGGGGGGGGGGGGGGGGGTAAAAAATTGCAAAAAGTGTGTCACGTAGTATGGGTACGTTCCCTAATATCTACCTAATAATAAATAAAAAAATAAAACTTTTTCACTAATTTATTAATTATTTCGACTACAATTCAAATGCGTTAATTTCGCCAATTAGATGCCCAATCAAGGACCATTTGCAAATACGTTTTTATAAATTATATAAAAATATAAATTACAAATAAATGTTAATCACTTAAAAAAACTTTTGTAATTGAATTAATCTATAAAACATCCCTTACTTAGTATCTATCTACCTAACTTATTTTCCATAAGTAACAGTTTTTTTCTTTAAATACATCCCTCTGTAATAGCTTGTGTCGCTCTCCATAGAGAGAAAAAAAATGGCCTTAAAAACGCCCGGGGTCTCAAAAGTTTCGTACGATCTGTAGCTATCCGAAAACGTAAAAATAAATGAAATTATTGTTCACTATTAGCCCGCTAAAATGGCCGGAAGTTTTGAAAAAAAATAGACTTCGTCATTTGGAAAAAAATAAAACAAAGGGTTCATATTTTATATTTTGTACCAAACTTATTTTTCATTCCATAACTGCAGCCAACCAAAATAAATATTTTTTAAAACATATGTAATGTGTTAGTTAAAAATATAAAAGAGGAAAATAACACTTTTTCTGGATAAAATCAGAATTCTCGTTGACTTACTTGTTTTCATAAACTTGAACATTTTTGTCAGCTATACGCAATTTTTAATAGTAAACAAACGTTAAAAGGTTAAATAACTGATAAAAAAAAATTAATAAAAAAATGGTTTTAGGTTTGTTTTCTGATTTTCAATGCATTTTAGCGGGCTAATAACCATTTTTTTAAATAAATTTAAATGCCGTTCTCATTTTCTTTGTATGACGCAACTTTTGAGACCCCGGGCGTTTCTGAATTCAAAAGTTGAAATAATTGACACACCCTACTGTGTAATGCTAATTTAGGGGGCGGGAATGGGTACCACCGCCTCGGGAACTATTTATTGGAAAACGAACACCTCTGTCATAGGCCATCCCAAGTGCTTGGCTACTTTTGGTGACTTATCAGGTATCTGTGGCAGTTGCATCTGCCCACCAAGTCCGTGGCCGGCCGGTTCGGGAGAGGCCTGTTGAGGGAGATGCTTTGAACTCTCTCGACACATTGCCTTGTATCGCAATGGGAGGGATGGATTCATATGACACACTGACCCCCAGACTCCTACCCACCCCTTTTCCTTCCCAAATCTTCCTCTCCATCCTTTCCTTTGAAACAACCTCCACACAGCATCCCCAAAAGTGACTCAGGCCCGATGGAAATTATTTTATTCATGGCCTCCTGTGTGGAATTAATAATTTTTTTTTTTACATGAGTCCCACACAGGAGGCCTTAAGGAAAATAATTTCCCTCAGGGCCTATGTCATCTTTGGGGGTGCTGTGTGGAGGGTTTTTTTAAGGAAAGGAAGGAGAGGAGAGATCTGGGAAGGAAAGGGTTTAAAGGGTGGGTAGAAATCTGGGGTTCAGTGTATCCTGGTCATCCGCCTCAAGACCTAGACAAACCTCACCCCATGAACCCGGGCACCCGTGCTAAATCACCAAACGTAGCGAACCACTTGGGGTGACCTATGGCAGAGGTGTATAATATAGGCATATATACGCCATTTTTAATTACAATATTTTAGAATCGTTATAAGTATCTACTAGGTATTTAGGGAGTATATGAGGATTTTCTAGTGAGCCTACCCATAGGAAAACGTATATTAATAAATCAACTAATAAATACATGATATATATATTGCCACTTTTCATACGATCGAATATATACCAAATAGTAAACTCGGACTTCCGTGTTTAAAAATAATTGACCATCAAAATACATTTGTTAAAATAGCTGACATTTCGGAGTATTTTTACCTACTTATAAAGTCCGCCCCAATCTACCCTATATTTTTCATAGGTGCCTTATTAGCCAGGTAAATTATTTATTTAATCGGGAAAGCAGTGGCTGCGAGTAGAAAAATAAAAATCACACAGGTAGTTCAATGGAAATTAAAAGAGGAAGAAAAAAATTCTCAGATACATTAACTCTCCCGCAGCCAACTGGGGCCGAAGGTAGACCCCAAAATTACTATCCCTCGTATATCTACTTAAATACATGAAATATATTTTTAGTATTTTAGGTATTCTTACGCAAAGGATTAATACATAATGTGCCGTTTAAAAATAAATGTTAAAATATCGTTGATTGCAGGAAAAAATATTTTGTAAAATATATTCGTTGTCGTAACAGACTATCTAAAAACAGAGGATAACCAGTTCGGATTCAAACCTGCAATATATTACCTAAAAGAAACCATCAGTTATTATAAACTAAGGAAAATGCCAATCTTTACCTGCTTTCAAGATCTAAGCAAGGCGTTTGACCGTGTATGTCACAATAAACTGTGGGAGAAAATATTTTGTCAAAATGTAGGTAATATTCCCTGCCAATAAATAGACAAATAACAAAAAAAAAGGATTTCTATGATTTAAATGCCCATAAGACAGAAAAATGCATGGGGTCATCAGCCGACCCACATGGTTATGGACGTTATGTTTAGCATCTTGGCCTGTCGAGAGTTAAAAAAAACCCAATGTTAATCTTTTCGTAGCCATTTATACTCTACCATAGATCTAAAGGAATTTCACCACATTAATGCAACGGAGATCAGCGACCTAACAACAACATAAAAACAATTCAAACAAAAACGCAAAATTAGTTTTTAATACAAGAATCTCAATTTACACAAAAAGTTTTTTTTTTATAAAAATTAATATCTTCTGTAATTAACTTATTTTAATAACTACAACATAAAACGCGATAGTCACAGAAAAAAAAAACTGTTAATTCTTGCAAAATATTATTCCGTAAAAATTTGTTGTTAAAAAATCTCATAATTGCTGCGCACACGGTCATCTAGTAAAAACTCAAGATTTTACGTCTACATACCGCTCTAGCGCCGCTAATATGTTTTATATGAACTATTTCTTAGAACACAAAATTCCATAGTCCTGTCATCCACAACGCACCATTGAAATTAATTTCGTTTTCGCTTTTGGGCAGTATAACACTTTTTTATTGTGTATTTTATTTAGATTTAAAATTTGACATCTTATATCTAATGTTTTCTTTTCTATGACTACTACAATATTATTTACTACCTACTGACTAAAATTTGGACTTTACAACATTAAGACATAATCCACGAAAAACTGCAAGACTTTTAGCCTCCTTAACATTTTACAGGGAGTTCATTGAACATTTTAAATCCTTTATACTAAATATTATTTTGTGTTCCCGATAAATTTGTTTTAGGAAGCCTAAAATCGTTGCAGTTTCTCGTATAGGATAACAATGAACTGTACTGTTGATTCTAACATTATTAAACATATAATCAGGTAACATTTTATTTTTTAACTTATAAATAAAAACTAGGGTATTGAAAACTAATCTTTGCCACACACTTAAAATATTGAGTTGGCGTTGCATGGTTTTTATCCTGGTATACCTGCTACAGCACAATATAGATCTCATGCCTCTGTTCTGAATTATTTCCATTCTTTTAATTTGTGTTTTATTGCTCAGAAAGATTACACTTGAGCAATAATTCAGATGAGATGCTACAGTTGTGTTATAGACCAATTTCCTAGTTTTAATGTCTAATTTTCCCTTTATCCTACTTAAGAAATTAATCTTTTTGGCAATTTTTTTAGTTAGCATTTCAAAGTTAGAGTTAGGTTTTAACTTATTATCGATTATGATTCCCAAATATTTAATTTCTTCTAATTACTTTGGGAGGCGGGTATGGGAGTCGCCGCTCGGGGAACCATTTATTGGATAACCAACACCTCTGTCATAGATCAAGTGGTTCGATACGTTTGGTGACTTAGCGGAGGAGCTCGGGTTCACGGGGTCTTCATCCGGGTCTTGGGGGTGGATGCGTCTGCCCACCAGCTGCATCACTCGGGATCGAGAGAGAAAGGTTGAGGGAGTCTCTTGGACTACTCCAGCCGTGCTCTCTTGGAACATCGCCTTGCACCGTAGTGGGAGGGATGGATTCATACGTCCACCCCTAATACCCTTTTCCTTCGCAGAACTATCTCTCCTTCCTTTCCTAAAGAGACCCTCCACACAGCATCCTCAAAGATGACATAGGCTCTAAGGGGAATTATTTTCCACAAGGCCTCCTGTGTGGAGCTAATGTAATAAGAAAGGATGGATTTTTTATCACGATATTCGAAAGGCGCGCTGTTTAAATTATTGAAAAAATTTTAATGTGGGTAAATTTTATTTTTTAATATATTTGTTGTTATAGAGGAAGGTGGGGATAGTACCTGGCTATTCAGATCTGGTCACCAAACACGGCTAAAGCCATTTCAAGCAACGTTTCAATTCTGAATGGTGGTATTACACCAGGGCGATACTGAGAGTATCTTCCACTCTGGAACGTGCCGCAAATATACTATATATTATTTTAAATGAATAAATTGTGAAATAACACAAATTAATCAAAATAAAAAAATCAAATAAATTTATTTGCCACGCCGCGCGCCGGGATTCGATCTCGCGACCTTCGGAGTGCTAGTCAAGAGCCTTACCGCTGGACTATGTCGGCCGTCAACCGGCGCTGGTTTTCTCCACTGCGCAGGAGAAAACCGCCACTGCTGACAATCAGAAATAAACATACGTAAACATTCTTATGTACTGCTGTATAAATTATTTGCCCCGTGACATGAAAAATGACTTGCCTCATTATAAACGCATTTCCTCAAATTCATAATATTGTTCTAACCCCTTCAGACGCGTAAAATAAATGACCGCTGATTACAAATTACCCCGGCCTTAGAATAATCGCCCACACCGCTAGTGAAAGGGTTATAAAGTGGATGTTAGAAGAAGAATGGATGACAGAAGTTTTAACATTTTTCAAGCGTATTAATTTTCGTAACATGCCTAAATAACTAATGCTGTGAATAATTATTATCAAAACGATTCGTTCTCATGTAGAATGTGAAAGCAATTCGCAAATATTGAGATTTTTTTACAATAGGTTCACGTTCATCATTTTCGGGGATGCTGTGTGGAGGGTCTTCTTAGGGAAAGGAAGGAGAGGAAGTACTGAGAAGGAAAAAGATACGAGGGTTGAGTTGGAATCTGGGGGTCAATATGTCCAGGAGTAAGAGACGTACGAATCCACACCTCCCATTGCGGTGCAAGGAGATGGAGAAAGTCAAAGTTAAACTAGAATTTTTTTAAAATACATAATATTTTAAGTTACATCTACTTACAAGAAAGAAGAATTTGTTCTGATTTACTTTATTTATTTAAAATTGTTTAACTTGTTGAACTCTCCTGAACTTCTTTCGTTAATATGTTTTCATGTACCGAGTAGATCAGTTCGTCACAAATTACCTTACCATTGTAACAATACAGGATCTAATGCTGAATTATATGCCATAATAAATCGCCTGCGTATACATGGTAATAAATATGTTTTTGATAATGTGATATATATTGAAAGATGATGGACATGATGATGGACACTGTAACGCTGTCCGAAACGTTGGCTAAAGGAGGAGGTAGCGCAACACGGCATAATACCCCAAAAGGAAATAACCATAAAATTTTTGGCCGTGAAAACCTAAAATCATATCTATATTGAAAGATTATCAACATACAAACATTATTTAATTAAAGCTGTTTTTCAGCGCTTGTCAGTTGGATTATAATCAAATATACTTAGAATATTTATATTCTTCATCAATATTTACGTCTGGAATTTTTAAATTTAAAGTTATTACGTACTTTACGAAGTAATTTTTTAGTTCAAAATATCTTGTATACATGTACACGAGGTTTTCTTTTTCTTCATATTTTTATTTATAATAGCTTACTATTTTTACTTAATGCTATCACTTCAATATGTGCTTTTTAATTTCTTGTCGTATGAATTTTTTTTTCTTGACTATGTATATTTTGTATCCATTTCAAATGATTGTAATAAACAAATAAATAAATTACTTGATAAACTAGAAGAAGTTTTAAAATTACTTGTTAAACTAGATTTTTTTATAAATTACTTAGTAAACTAGAAGTTTTAAAAATCACTTGTTAAACTTTGGTTAAACTAGAACAAGTTTTTTAATTATTTGTTAAAGTAGACGATGTTTTTAAATTACTTGTTAAAGTGGAAGAAGTTTTTTAATTACTTGTTAAACTAGGAGAAGTTTTAAAATGAATTGTTAAACTAGCCCCATCCACGAATAAAGACCTCAATGGGGTGAAAATTGTAACTACCATCTACTCATTTAACAATTGAGCATCCCTTAACATTAAAAGGGGTTAAGCCAGGGCTAATCGGGCTGAGGGGGTTAAACGTAGCTGAAATTTAAGGGGTTATTTGAATGATGATTTTTATAGGTAGGTTTCCTGCTCCAAGTTGCCACGTCTACCCCTATTTGAATAATACCTTCGCTGAAAAGAAAAGTAGGTTAATAAAAAGGGTGTGTTTTAAATACACATGAAGTCGTATAAAATTATAATCGGTTTCGCCGGAATTTCAAACTGGAAAGCTCGAAGCACGAACATCTATGACGTTGCGAGATAAAAATAGTTGTCAAAAATTGACGCACAACGCAACACAACGCCAGAGCTGGAGGCGTCTACTAATATCTACAGGAATTCCAAAAACTGAAAAAATCGAACTAATATCTATGGGAATCAAAGTGTTGACGAATATCTACAGCTCAAACTGTTGATTAATATCTATGAGAACCAAAGTGTTGACGAATATCTACAGTACTGTCAGAGGTTGGATTTTCAATTATGTATAGCATATTGGAATAACGTAATATTGCGTATGCAGTTTAAATAACTTAATTTATGTAAGTATGTATGTAAAAATCCCTAATATCGGACTATTGGACACATTTAGCTGATTAGTCCAACCTACGCTCTGTAGATATTAATCAACACTCTGAAGTTCGTAGATATTAGTTCAACATATGAGCTGTAGATATTCGTCAAACATACGGGCTGTAGATATTAGTATCTGGAGTCCCAGAGCTCGCAGATTACATGTTTTCAGTGCTTCAGGTAAACAAACATTTTTTCTGCCTTTCCGTTCCGATACTCATGTAGATTCCTTACCATGGAGACAAAGAGCATATTTATACATTGACGACCTCCGTGGTCGAGGCCAGTGAATTTAATTTAATTGATTTGTGTTATTTCACAATTTAATCATCTATAAAAATCAATACATGCTTAGGTACCTATACGAGTATGTATATGAGATGTCTGTGTTGCTAAACCATTCATCCGATTGCGATGATACTTTGTGAATTTGACGTGTACCTGCCCGCAATGGTTTCTATATATATATATATATATATACTGGTGAGCTCTGGCATTATTAAATTTATATAAAAAAAATTGTAATAGGTGGCACGCGAGCTGTTTGTGGAATGCGTTATGAGAAGGGGACACGGGAGAGGAAGGGGAGGCGGAAGGGGAACGGGACGAATGGGAAAGGAAACGCGGGGAGAAACAATTTCTTTATTAAGAGGCATAACAACGCATGCCGTGAACTCGCTAGTATAAAATAATATAAGGTGTGTTACTCAGGGTTAGCCCTTGTGTAAGACCACCATTCAAAATTAAAACGTTGCTTGAAATGTCTTAGCCGTGTTTTGTGACCAGATCTGAATAGCCAGGTACTTCCCTGCCTTCCTCTCATGTTCTACCCCTCCCCACTACCTTCAGCTTTACAACATACCCCAATTGGAGATACCATAGTATCACACGCTCCGAGTAGCATTTGGGAATCTTCTGTGGTATTCACATAAATAAATACATCGTCATAAATGGCTAATTTTCTGTCACTCTTGTGTCTTGAGATGGCTCGACTCAATTATTTTAATCCCTTGATCATGCCATGTCTTTCAAGAGCGTCCCTTATTAACTCCCGAACAATAAGAGCGACCCTGTCTTACACTTAAACGCATGCGTACGGATTGCTACCGGTACTCCATTGTGGACTGCTAGTTTCGCTTCTATGGACAATTTTTTGTTACTGTTGTGTCTTGACATGACCCGACTCAAGTATTTTATTCCCTTGATCAAGCCATGTCTTTCACGAGCGTCCCTCATTAACTCCAGCGTATACGAGCGACCCTTTCTTACACTTAAATACTTGCGTACTCAGGGTTGCGCTCAGTACTCCATTATGGACTACTAGTCTCGCTTCTATGGACAATTATTTATTAGTGCCATTCGCGTCCAAACCTCCAATAAAGAAGTTTCCTTAATTTACCCTCGTTTCAATATTCAGTAGCCAAATCAATAAGTTAGAAAAAACTTAATATCTAGTGATATTTTTTTAATGCTAAGTTTGTATTTAAAAGTTCATATTATTACCTACCCACCTCGTTCTTTGGCGAATCCGCCATCTTGAAAAGATTTACAGTGCCGTAGAGCGGGTGGATGAGAAGTGGGGGGACTGTGGGGAGATGGGAAGGGGGTGGTTATTTAATTTCCGTTCTCCCAGGGCGCTTTACACCTGAAGAATACTCGAGAAGTGGAAGCTTTCTGTCTTGCCATATTAAATTGTAAGCGCTGGACTTGAAAAGAGCTTCTCAACATTAATGGAATCTATTCAATTTTGTATTACCTAATTAATTAAATATCCGAGAATAACTGTGAGAATGGTTTTGTTGGTACGCCTGCCTTTTTAAATATGCAAGAGCTAGATGGCAGATACAGTTATAAAAGGTGATGAATGATACTGCTCGCTCTCCTTAATCACAGATAGCTTCGATAGTTAGAACGTAGCTTACAACACAGACTTTATATTTATATTTACTTTATAAATAATCATATCGTCCACGTGCATTTTATTAAGATCATCAAATCTCTTATATCACGCCTACACAAAACTCTAAATAACAATAACTATAAGACCACCATAACAGAGCCATGAGCTTAGCATGGTGGTCGAAAAATCCACAAGTGATGTAAGCATTCAAAGCAATGAACAGAAAAATAAAAAAAATAAAACTACAAATTTAAAAAAATAGAGTGTGCAATTCACACGTGGGAGAAGTGAAACCTTCAAATAGTAGACCAGAGTGGGGAGACTATGAAACACTTTCTTTATATCAATGTGAAGAATGATTTTTTCCATATTTTTGTCATCAAATTCCAGTGCATCTTTTCCTATACATTTGGTCAATTTATTAGTATTTATTTTTTCTTGCTTGGAGTCGCTAGTCGCAATTTTTTTTTTGAATTCGATCATTATGTCATGCTGAATGTCTGTATAGGTTGGTCAAGCGCTTTATACTACTACGCCAAAATAGACTTGCGTTGGCCTGTGGTTTTATCGGATTATATTGGAACCGAGTATATAGCCGTGAAAAAAATAAATATTCTATTGCTATCCATTCCTTGCAGGATTTGTCTTGCATTTTCAAGGACCAAAGAGAAGCAGCGTGGATTCAAATAAAGCCCACTTGAACCTTGAACATTTTGCAGAATTTTTGTACACGTAAATTGGACATCATTTGACGAAATCTCTCATTGCGCTTTCCCAAAAATAATTACATTAATTATTACAGTCCACTATTCCCAAGGGCATTAGGCACGACGCCATCAGAAGAAACTTTTGATGTGTAAACTTTTTTAGCACCGTTGTGATTTGAATCTAGATGAAATGGAAACGAACGACACTAAAAAGAGACAAACACATACATCTACAGGATTTAGCCTGCGTGAGAGAATGAGATAAAATAATCGATCTCCTCACTTTTACCGCGTTTTAACTGCACACTTATTTTTTTTTCTTCAGCTTCAACGCATTTTAAAATACAATAACAGCTCGTAGTAAACTCATAGCAACCGATTATTTTTCAAATTTGATCTAAAAAATTACAACATTGGACTCGATTTACTCGAAAATGAAATTTAAGACTACAAATATGGTATAGATTTTCCACTTCAACCATTAGTTTTAAGACATCATGAATAAATGATACGAAACGCCCTCTTCTTTTTGATTGTATTTTCCGATGCGATTTTTCGATACGACGAAAACTCTCATGCAAAAAGACCTGGTTCATCAGAGGAAATTAGAGTTTGTATCACGATCATCAGCAATGATGAAGAAGAACCATTCCGACAAAGCAATCGTGTTCACGACTAATCTTCTTGCATTGATTTCCCATTATTATACATAGGTATAACAAACGTAGGTTACTTTCTCTTATTTAAACATATCAATCCACAGTGATTTTCCAAGTTTCAAATGAAGAAAAAAATACCTATCATTTTGCGATCTCAAATACCTACGTCAAAGTACCTAGCTATAATAAAGACATGTCCCAGTAACCCAGAAAATATAACTTGCCAAATCATAATTGATTTGGCGATTTTTATGAATAATCTGAGTATTGTACCAGAGAGAGGGTACACTTTTACATATAACTGCATACTCAACTTAAATTCCAATTATTCGGAGACTTTCTGACTAATAATCAACTGGACGATCGATATGCTGTAAGTACGAAACAGAAAAAGACGCGTTAAATAAAATGATTATTTTTGCTAAATGAAGAGGATAGATTTATGTACATGGAGGATTGATGGACATAGAGGATTGATGTAACGAGGAAGCAATAGCCCAATTGGAAGAGACGTCAGTCCCGGTAAGACCTTGTCTTTTTTACAAGTGTCTTTGTATTTGAAGGCTGTAGATGTGTAGATATTATCACCTTGATTGGCTAATATTGGAATTATAATGCAATACGTTATCCCTAATACAAATTTATTTTGTGTATAATTTGATGGCCTCGGGCAGAGAATAACGAAATGGTTTCAGGTCTCAGGCTAAGATTATCTACTATTTAGTAATGTTTTTTTTAATTTTTATTTTATTTATTTTAGGGAAAGTTGACAGGAAATCTTAGATTACATTATTACATAAAGTACCTAATTATTCCAATAGAGAACTCCAGTCCAATTTTTTTAAATTTTTTTATGAATAATGAACTTCTAACTTAAATAACTGCATTTTTATTTTTATTTGTAGAGTTAGTTTTAATAGTTAAAATAATTGTCAAAGTTTTAATTTTTCATGATCCCCCTAAGATCACCGTATGTACGGTGAATCGTGTGACGTCATCACTCCTGAAAAATTACTATAGGATTGGGCAATCAGCTGATCAAGTGCCGCCATTTTGAATACCGTTATTCGAAGCATTCTCCCTAGAAGTAGCATTACTATTTTTTTGTGCAGTAGTTTTTCAATATTTTAAATAATAGAGATAAACTAATAGAGATACCTCTATTTTTGATACTGACTTATTTAGGCTTAAATATTGTTTCAATAAACACAACAATTAAATCTCTATAAACAGTATGAAAAAACGAATAACATGAAATGTTGTTAATACTGATGGCTTATGTCATACCTACATAATCAAATATTTCAATAAAATGACTGGTGACGCGTGACGTCAGCACTAACCATTCAGTAATACCAACTTTACAGTGTGTTTTGACGAGAGGTTTAAAAGTGCACTTTTTAATCTTTTTTTAAGAACTCTACGTTTAATATTATTAAATAAAACTTATATATTCAGAATCATTCCGTTTATTGGTCTATATGAACATATTTTTTTAAAGCCATAATATTTTTCACTGGAGTTCCTTATTATGAACTTTCCTAGTGAATGATAAAGTATGACATTGTAAGGGTGTTTTCGTAATTAGTTTATTTTTAGTTACAATATATGAATGGGGGGGGAGAAGGAGGAACATAGGATTAGAATTAAGAGGCAAAGGATTTAACTTTCTAGTTTTAGTCACGTTACTTAGTGAATTTTCGTTTTATGTTACATAACGTCGAGTTAAAAATGTAAATGTGGTAATAATTTAAGTTAAATGAGTGTGTGGATCTGTAGATAAATGAGTTCTGTTTGGAGTTGGTCTTGCAAAGAGCTGCTGTTGCGATTTGGAACTTGGAATGATAGGTGTTGAAGAAGATCAGGACTATCGATTAAGTTATGTATGATTTTAAATAATTACCGAATATGCAATATTTCTTCGGCAAGTTAACATCTGCATATTGTGTAATTAAAAGCAAGTTGGTTCTTTCCATAGTATCTAGAGGTCGAGCAGTTTAACTAACTAAAAGTTTATAGAAACAGACGATTTGAAAGATCTCCGGATGACCAAATCTATTGAGTATCACTGCAACTCCGAACAACGCAGAGTTAAAACAGAGTTAAAACAAGCATGAAAAAGTTCTTCTTTCAAACCTTCTCTCTCTCTGGTTTCAATCCTGGGATTGGTTTGCAGCAATTTCATCTATTCGTTTCTTCCACTCTTCCCTGTCTTGTGCGGCTCTTTTGAAGTCTGCATATGATAAGCAGCGCACGTCCACCAGCAGGTCCTCCAGGCACTCTCGGCGTGGGCGTCCCCTAGCGTTTGTCCCCTCGGTCATACCCTCCATTATGGCATGCAAGAGGCCTTCTTGCCTTATTGCATGGCCGATCCATCTTGCGCGCCTTTCGGACAAGGTCCTGAGCAGGTGTCTTCCTCCTTCGATTCTTTGAAGAACCTCCTCATTTGTGATGTGGTCTCTCCAGGAAATTCCTAGTAGTCTCCGTTTATCTCTTTCGGATAGGCACCATGTTTCGCAGCCGTACATCAAGATAATCCATACATACGTCTTGATGAGGAGTATTCTCAGTTTCAGGTCTATATTATTCGATTCTATTATTTTCGACCTTTTATTGAATGCAACCCTAGCCTGGTGTATACGGCTGTCGACCTCGCTCTTAGACCGACCGTCCCATGTTATTTTGCTCCCGAGGTAGACAAACTCCTTGGTGTTCTTTAGTGGAACTCCTGACATCTCTACTCTCATCTGATGTTGCGTTCGGCCTACAGCCAGCAGCTTTGTTTCTTAACCTTAGCTATCTAAAAAGATTTTTTTGTACTCATTCACAAGTGGAACAAACTTCCCTCAGCTCATACTAATATCCAGAACTTGGCTGAATTCAAAAGAGCTTTAAAAGCAAACTTATTTATAAAATGAATTCATGAATTTTAACTCCTTTTCAATCAACTAATAATTCATGTTCCTCGAGTTTCTGGTAATTGGTTTTGATTACCTCCTTACTATTTCAGTTTTATGTGCACTCTGAATTTGTATTATTTCTAAACGTAAACCGCCTCCTATTCTATATTATAATTTAGTATTAATGATTCTTGTTGAATGGCACCGTTATGGTTTATCATTATATATTGTCCTGTGCCAAAACAGCACTCACTATTGTTGTTAATATTGTTCTTTAGGAATAGGCCACTTGCATGGATTTCATAACGAATTGGAAAAAATCATGTGGATAGATCTTTTTACTAAAATTCGTAAATGTTAGCAAAAAATGTTAGATATATACAGTTTTTTTTATTTATTTTTAAATAAATAAATCCATTATTTGGGCTCGTGACGTCACTACATGAAAATGTTCCTATTAATTTTGTAAAATTCCACACTGATTTATTTTTTTAAATGGCATCACTTTGATTTCAGGCGAATTTTTTAATTCGTTCACTACATTTATTGTTTGTTCTCTGCGAACTTATCATTTGGTTCGACTTTTTGACAGATGTTCTGAAGAGAACCCCGTACATTTATGATGTACGGGGTTCTCTTCAGAACGTGAAGATGATGTCGGTACGTGTTTTAGAGGTATAATGATTATGGTGCTGATTTTAACAAAATAAAATTTTATAATATTCTAATTATTATTATAATTTATTATTATTATAATTACAAGAATATTACATTGAATTTAGTAATATAGACGCTGTATATATTATAATGATGATTTATGATCAAGAAGATGGATCTTTATGAGATGTAATATTTTTGGTATGCCTCGTTATTCTCATGTGCCATTCGTGTGGAAAACGTTTTTTTTTTTATGATTTTCTGCTTTGTAATTATCGTTTTTCCACACCTATAAAATTATGTCCCGTCTTTCCGGTTTATAAAAAATGGTCTGATTTTTCGAAATAAAATTTTCAAAAAATCCCCAGGGTTTCAAAAATACGATAAAAAAAATTAAAAAAATACAGAATGTCTTAGAATATTTACCTGAACCGGAAAATTTTTTTAAAAAATGTTATGCAAGTGGCCTATTGCTTTGTATATACTGTATATTCTTTGTTTCACATTATCACAATACCTCTGCCATAGGTCACCCCAAGTGGTTCGCTACGTTTGGTGATTTAGCAGGGGTGCCCGGGTTCATGGGGTGAGGTTTGTCTAGGTCTTAGAGGCGGATGACTAAGACACACTGAACCCCAGATTCCTACCCAACCCTTAAACCCTTTTCCTTTCCAGAACTCTCCTCTCCTTCCTTTCCTTAAAAAAACCCTCCACACAGCATCCCCAAAGATGACAGAGGCCCTGAGGGAAATCGTTTTCCTCAGGGCCTCCTGTGTGGAGCTCATGTAAAAAAAAATAAAAAATTTAAGCATTTTTGTAAGGACTCGTAAGGAACACCATAGGATTACTTTTAAGTTTAATATAATTAAGCGCACTTGTAGTGAAATAAGACAAAACTGCGCTATATAAATACTACGTTATTATTAGTATTTAATCAACTGAATTCCAAAATCATTTAATTTAATTTCGGTCACCACCGTTTGACAATCGCCGCTTCACAAGGAACAGAAATACAGATACGCTTCTCGGGTAATTTAACACTGTTTCAATTTACAGGGACTTCCCCCTTTCCAGAGCCGCCGGGGGGGAGTGGGTGGGGGGGGGGAACGCCATTTTTCTCTGCCCTCCCCCCTCTCCATCCCCCGACGGCCTCCAGCCAATCAGAGGCGAAGGAAAGTCGGCGTATTGTAGTATTGTGTTGCCAGTTTGAAGGATGTAGATGGTGGATGGGAATTAATGTGGCGGGGAGGAGCTTTATGGCAACACCATTACCGTCGGGAGGTGCGAGCTTTCATTTTAACAATTATTTAATAAAGCAGGCCCGTGGCTATTGATTCGTTTATGATAAAAGAGGGTAGGTAGAATAAATGAAGCAATTTGAATTTGCTCGTATTATCATTTTCCGCAAGCGTAGGGAAAAATTTAAATCCCTAATCGCAAATGGGATTTCGACAATGAACATATATTTCTAATATTTTTTTTATTTTTTTTTATTTTTATTTTTTTTATTTATAATACAAAAGAAAGTACAAATAACATATTAGGCAGCTTTGTCTGTCCAACTAGGAAAGTTTCCCGTTCCAGGACAGACAAATTGGCAGGTTTAGTTCATAATATTATTCCAATAAATGTACATAATTACATAACCAACAAAATAAAAATAGAAAAGGTAACCTGGTAGCATATAATATTATACTCGGATTTACCGAATTAACCTGGTAACGCATAATATATTCGGATTTACAGTGAGATAAGCAGGTAAGTTAGTTGTAAGTATTGAAAAGAATAAACCAGGTACCTGATAACAATTTGGAGGAATTACATAAAGATTTACAACATAAAGAGTTATTATAAACAATATTATAAAGATATGAAGTTATGTTAGGTTATGTGTTTGAAGTGTGAACCTATAGACATAGTACATTTAAAGAGAAACTATATTAAAATTTACAAAATCAGATAGAATTTGTGTATGTAATAATATATTGTTTTTTTTTTTTAAATTAATTTACATACTTAGCTTTCTTTTTTTTAAATTAGCTCTACACGAGAGGCCCTGAGGAAAATAATTCAACTCAGGGCCTTTTCATCTTTGGGGATACTGTGTCATGGGCGTAGCCAGGGGGGGTTTTGGGGGTTCAAACCCCCCCCGAAAAGTTAAAATATCAACATCAATAATATTAAAATAAGGAGAGTTAAGAGAATGTTATTTGTAACACTGACATTTCAAAATGATATTATGTATCTAAAAAGATAAATGGGGACCTCTGAAAGAAAAAAAAAAAAACTTGCAAGTTCCGTTTTTTCGGTGATTGCGGTTGATTTTTATTTTGCAAAGTGATATTTATTTGGAATTATTATTTCACTTAGCAAAAAGTGTTTAATAAACATATAACAGGATTAGTGTTACAGTCAGGTGTTAGTGTATTGTGATTAGTGTTACAGTCAGTATAAATGTGATTATTTGAATAATTTGACTGTTTAAAATGTTTTAACATGTGCAACTAACGTTTATTATGTATTTTGTTTTGAAAAGTTTTATTTTCTATAAACATTTGTTACTTCTTACAAAGTCCGACAATACCCCCCCCCCCCCCCCCCCCCCCCGACAGGAGTTTTGCACTTTAAGTAGTTTTATTTTTTTGAACCCTCCCCGAAACTAAAACCTGGCTACGCCCGTGTACTGTGTAGAGGGTCTTTTTAGGGAAAAGGAAATTCCGGGAAGGAAAAAGACATGGGGGTGTCCAGGAGTGACGAACGAACGTATAAATACCTCCCACTGCGGTGCAAGGCATTGTTCCGTGAGAGTCCGTCTGAAGACATATTTCACTCGCCCAGTCTCTTCCGATCCGGCTTGCCATGCGGTTGGTGCACAGACGCATCCGCCAACAAGATCCGGAAAAACCTAACCACATGAACTCGTGCACCCCTGCTAAGCCACCAAAAGTAGCGGCCTGCACTGGGTGACCCATGGCAGAGATGTTGGTTACCCAATGAATGATTCCCGGGGCAGCGGTACCCATACCCACACCTTAAATTGAATAGTTTTCAAAATGATTTTTTTTTTTAAGTTGGCTTGCACACTGTTTAAAAAAATTAACTCTTTTACCTGACCCTTTTTTACACTAATTCTACACAGGAGGTTCTGAGGAAAATAATTTCCCTCGGGGCTTTTTGAGGAGAGGAAGGAATGAACATGGGTCTTAAAGAAATCCACGTCGTGGGAGGGAGGAAACACAGAAGTAGGAAAATAATTCCACAGCCGAGCTGTTGGACTTAAGAACGAGTCGCAGAAGCGACCAGTTCTCGTGTGATGTATATCATAAAAAAAAAATTCGAGTGCAGTTTGCACGTGGTAGAAGCGAAACTTTACCAAAACAATCTCAACCAATACTTAAAAAGTGAGGTCATAATCAAAGCGACCAATGAGCGCAGACCTAGCGTAATTTCCATTTCATATCTCAACCAATATGAACCTTTAAAAGTGACTCATATTCAAAGCGGTCAATGAGCGCATTTGATGCGTTGCAGGTGCATTAATCGTCATTTCTGTTTCATCCGAAATCCAAATTACAGCCGGGCTATAGAAGTTTCACTTTAAAAATATATATATATATGTATATATAATATAAAAAAATATATATGGGTACATAAATTTATTCCTAATAGTATTAAAAATTCATGGCATTCATCCAAAATTACTCATAATTAACTCCCTGCCAAAGTGTAAAAATCCTAAAACAATTTTACGTACCTACTACAAAAAGCACTCCACCGATATCTCCTCATAACTTCTTCTTCTTTCTTATTACCGTCGCATGCACTAGAAAGAGAGGTTGTATCGGGGCTTTCAGTGGTAAGACCAACCTATCCATAAAGGAGGAGGGGAAATGGGGGGGGGGGCCTGGAATGTAATCAAATTACATCCAGAATGATTCATGGCCCCCCTTGAAGCCACGTTGTTTGGCCAAACTTTCGCGTTTTGCTTACGCGTGTCATTTTCGTACCGCGTCAGGATTTTCCGGTATTTAAAAAATATTTCGTTTATGAGTCGTTTTTAAATTGGATAATTAGTAGGTGTTCTGCTTTTCGATTTAGTAAGGGTTAAATTTTATCATTTTGTTTTTAATATTAATTGTTAAGTTGAAATTCATTTCTCAGAAGGACGTGCACAAAATCCAACGATATCTTTTCAGAAGCTGATATTTTCCGTTTGTCCTCAGGTCAATTTACATCTTCGTTTGCAATTTTGAAACTCGAAAGGGTTTTTCATCTGCTCTCAAAAACCGAAATTAATTTTGGATTATCTTCCAAAACGGGAAAATTGGAATCGCTGGTGAGGATTTATTTGTTTTTGTCCTATTCGACTCGTTTCATGTGCGTAGAAATATACTGTCCGTACATAGCGATTGTTGCCAAATATGCCAAACCTACGAATGCGAATAGCCATCTGAAGAGCCACCATTAGGAAGTTATGTAGTTTTTTTACGTTAGCTCCACAATGGAGTCATCTTTGGGGATGCTGTGTGGAGGGTCTTTTAAAGGATTGGAAGGAGAGAAAGTTTTGGAAAGCAGAGCGGTATGACGGGTGAATTTAGGGGTCAATGTGTCCAGAAGTGACAGACGTATAAATCCTTCCCTTTCACTGCGGTGCAAGGCGATGGGTCGAGAGACTCCGGCTGGAGAGGTCTTGGTTAGGTCTCACTCAACCAGTCTATCCTGATCCCGCCAAGCAGTAGATGAGCAAACGCGTTCGCCGCTGAGACCTAGACAAATGAACCCGGGCACCAAGTCACCAAACGTAGTAAACCACTTGGTGTGACCTATGGCAGGGATGTTGGTTATCCAATAAATGTGTTTCCGAGGCGGCGGTACCCATACCCGCCTCCTAAATGGTTTATTTTTTCGTTTAGGCGGGTTGTTATTAATAAATAACTTGAAAACCTTTCACGCACCTTCAATAATTATAATTCTAACAAATGAATAAAAGTGCGTCAGTTACATAGTTAAAATGTCAGTATAAACTAGTGAAAGCTTGCAATAATTTCCCCTTACATTTTGTTAAAAACAATGTATTCAAAGGTACACAAGGTCCCATTTTTAGCTCCCCTAACGGTACCACCACGCTTATGACAGAATTATTTATAAGTGTAAAGCGTAAGGGTCGCATAACGTAAGCGAATTGAGGGGATGGTATGCGCGTGCAAATTAAAATTGGAAAAATTAATCTGGAAAATTTCATAGGCTCTTCGAGTGATGGACTCAAAATTATAAAAATAATCAACGAAGGGTGGGCAAAGAGAATGGACCGCCACACACATCTTGGCACACGCTCATGTACATGCAGTGTTCTGTGCATGCCACAGTATTGAAGTGGCATGCATAGAATTTGTAATCACTCTTACAAGTTTTTTTTAAGACGAAAAACTGCAAAATCATACAATATGTTTTTGTTTTGAAAATTCGATCACTTAGAAGTATTATAGATGCTTCTATTAAAAACTGCGAACAGAACACATCTTGGCCTTAGAAAATAACGATAATTTTTTTTATAAGTCTTTTTATAAGCCTACAAAAAAATTAAGTATTAAGTCTATGTTTAAAAAGCGAAGGTTACTGACCTCTAGCGTAACATTTCGAAGCTTGTTTATTATTGCATATTCCCTACTTGCAACGGATGGCTACACTGATTGAAATGATAGCCGATAAAGCAGATTTCTCAATATTATGCTATTATAGTGGTGTGTCATTCGCCATTGTTTATTTTTGTTTGTGTGAGATTTTTTGGCTTATAAATAAAGAGTTCTTTAGGTAAAAGCTCTCTTATCTCTTGGAAACAGCTAGAATTAACTAGTAAATGGTCTGATGACCAGTTTTAGTGCTTGTCAGGTCGGGAAAAGGTTATTATTGTAACATGTGCTTATAAGTGAATAAATAAGTTGGAATTCGCCATTGAAGGAATATTGTCTTTATTGAAGTTCTTCTGCCACAAAAAACCAAACTTTAACAGTCTATAAAAAAACACTTCCAAGTGCAAATTCTCCTATTTATAAACCATTTTTGGATATAGTTTTATTGTATAATGTGGCAAATTCAGTTGTTTTTAAGTTGAACTTCACAAAATAAAATATAATATGCATTTTCGCGTTGTTATTTTTGATATAAATCAATACGGCCGGCACTCGACTAATTTTGATTTTTAAAGTGAACCTTATGCCATCGACGTAAGAACTAGTCATGGGTCGATCGATCGTTTTACACGACCCGGGTCGCTCACGACACAATGGCGTCACGAGCGGGTCGCGAAGACCCGCTCTTTTCGCGACACAAAATATGAAACTCGATTACGCTTCACCCAGCTACTTTCTACTACCTGAGTCGAGAGAGCGGGTGGCGAAACCCGGGTGTTGACAAACCGTTCGCTCTCTCATACATCTATCTATCGTCGCTCGCCCCGCCACATCCGCACCCGAAACCCAGGTAGAGCGAGATCCGGGTGCTGACGAAAAAATGACCCGCTCGCTCTTTGGTGGTCCGTGAGCGGGTTTCAATGAGCGGGTTATTCACGACCGACCCAGGACTAGTAAGAACTATGCACTTGTCACACCCATTTTGTATAAGTTCCGCCTCGTCTGCGATGGGGAATAGACGTCTCTAGACTCGTTGCGTGGCTTCGTGAAATCAATTTTAAATTTCCTTGTTATTACAATAAGCAATGCGTAAGAAAGAAGTTAATGTTTTTTGCAGGTCTTTACGAAATTAACTTGTAAAAAACATCTATCAAATATCTTTTCCAACCTTTTCAAAAGCCTTTTCTCAAGTGTTGTCAAGTTTTTTAAAATCCCGCCCAAAAAGAGGCGTGGATTCCAATTTCGATTTTTTCGTGGACTATTGGATAAACTTAAGGGTAGATTGTATTCTTGAAACAATTCCACAGGTTTTAATAGGTATTACTTAAATTGTAATGCAGTAAGGTAGGGTAGGCTCAGTTCTTAAATGCCTGTATGAAGACGCCGCTACCCGAATTTCTACCGATTTCATGCAAACCTCCCGCTCAAAACATATAAAAAACACGTTTTAGAGATCCTAAAATGGTTATAAAATTGTCCATCATTTTATATTTCTATAAAATTTATATCTGCATCTTGTCGCCTCCTATGTAACCCGTTTTAACATTGATTATTATCAAGCATGTCTGCCCATTCTACTATATCTACGTTTGGCAATTAAGTGTAGAAAATAAATGATGGCGCTGCGATCGTTTTCTAGTTTTAAATGGCAACACCAAGATGGCTCATAAGACAAAGAATGTATGTTTTAAAAAAACACTTCTGGCAAAATGCATATTTCATAGCGTATTTGTATTTTCAAAAAATTTGCACAAAAACTGTAATTTAATAGAAGCAAAATAAAACAAAACAAGTTTTAAGTGGGCGTTTATTTCGATATAAAAACGTAGGTACCTACTTAAAAATTTAAGTCTGTTAATTCAACACCCGACATGTAATTATTGTCTTTGTCCTCGTGTGATTCTTCTTCTTCCGTATCTTCATCTTCATCTAAACGCAGTTCATCGATATCATCATATATAGTACTGCCTCGTGCATAATATTCTGCCTCAATTTTCATCACGTGTTTGCAACAATTTTTCCAATCATCAGCACTTATGCTATTACATATTATTATTATTATGCTCATTTTCCGTTTTCCCGGTGTCTCAAATTTTCCATCTGCCTTTTCCCCTTCCTTGACGATTCGTCTTACCGTTGTTTCAGATTTACCTGTGTGTGAAAAGCATCATTAAAATTATTATTATAGAAGGTAGTTTTAAAAACACACACTAGATAATATTCACTTAGAAAGAAAAAAAGAGAAAACGAGAAAAAAGTAACTTTTCTACCAGTTTAAAGAAGTTGCATATTATTTTTTTTTTATTGAGTTATTCCCTTTTTCCCGTGGTCGCATATTAACTTTAAAATCGAAATGTCAAATTCAAATTTTTTAACATAACCTCAAATCAGATTGTAATGGTTATTATCGCTCGAAAATTGGCATAAATCTTGTAATACTAATGAAATTTATTAAACAAACTATACTACGTACCAGTCATTTCTGCAGTTCGTTTGTAAACATCTTCTAAATCAGACAAAACCTTCTTCGCGTGACACTCGGCTAGGCAGCATTGAAAAACGCAGAATATAACCCCTCTTGCTTCACTATGTAATGGTTTATTCATTTTAATTAAATTCAGGCAAACAATGAATAAAAATATTATCAAATCAGCGATCTTCTACTCAGATTTAAGACAATAAATCAACCGTAACATGCGATAACATGACAGCCATAGGAAACGTCATATAATTCGGTGCTGCCATAGTAATGAAAACGTTTAGTTCCAATTTATTTAATTTCTACACTTTCTTGCCAAACTATACTATTTTAACATTTGAAGTTTTTAAGCTCTTAAAAAAATATATGTTATTTTTTAAGATAATATCTACGAATATACATTCCACACGCCAAAACGCAAATTATATGAAATTCCCTCGTTAGAAAAAATCGCAAAATATGGTCCAAAAATTATTATAAACACGTTTGTTTCAGTTATTTTACAAGTTATCTATATGTATGAAAAAAATCACAGTGCTTCTTTAAATGCTGTTTAAGATAACCCCCGCTCTATTTTAACCCGTTTAATCAGACGAGTCGTGTTTTATTAAAGATTTTCACAATTTTCGCATCAATTTTGTCGCTATACTAGCGCGCTCCACTAACATTCGTAATTTCATATCTCTCCGTCTTCTTCTTTTTGTGCGCGGTTGCGGGGCCTGAACGGCACGCCTAGGTACCTACTATAGTTCTTATAGGTACAGTTCTTTATTTTGACTCGTGTCATGACCCGACTCAATCATTTGATTCAATTTATCCTCTATTCAATAGTTAACTATTCTAAATGTGGTTCATTAGCAGAACTTTAGTCAAGCCTGTCACTCAAGACAGTTATTAAAATAACTGGCAATCGCATCGGTTGATAAACCGGTTATTTGGGAATCAATTTTATGAAGAAATATCATGTTTTAAAATAATATTGAAATGTCTGGAAATGTTCCACTACGAATAGAACACATCTTAGCCATTTTTCTGATCGAGCAAAATTTTGTGTTAAGGTGATAAGTAAAGAATTCGTAATCTGGTCTTTCAAGGCGTGAGTTTAATTATTTTTTGGAAAACTGTCTGGACACATTGACCGCCAGATTCCAAACTACCCCTCATACCCTTTTCCTTCCCAGAACTTCCTCTCATTCCTTTACTTAAAAATACCCTTCGCACAGCATCCCCAAATATGATTCCAGATACTAATATCTACAGCCTGTATGTCGGACTGCAGATACTAATATCTGCAGCTCATATGTTGGACTAATATCTACGAACTTCAGAGTGTGGACTAATATCTACAGAGCTGAGGTTGAAAGAATATCTATAGCGGTCCCAGTGGTGACTAATATCAATGGAGCGTAGGTTGGACTAATATCTACAGAGGGCAGCTGAGCAAGAGGTTGTACGGAAAAGCATAAATTACTTCAATTACGTAATTACTAATTACGTAAAGGCTTGAACGTTTAAAGTACGTACACGGAGTTTATGCATAATATTACGTATTGTGCTGTTTACGAGGACAATAATTTATTGAACAAACATGGAGGTCATAATACAAAGATATTTATTTATTTCGAAATACACGGCACCACAACCTAACCTAACTGACATAGAAATGGTCATGGTAACAGACTAAATAATTTAGAAGAACTCGAAATAAAGAAAGCTGTTAAAACAAAAACCCAAATCCTTAATATTCAGCTAAATGTGTCCAATAGTCCGATATTAGGGATTTTTATATATTGTGTATGACGCTCGCTTAACATTTCATACTCACATTGAAAAGATTTGTAAATCAGCCACAAAGATGTTGGGTTTTGTCATACACAATTCTAAGGAATTGACCAACCTTACAGTTATAAGGCTGCTTTACTTTAGCTTGGTGCGTAGCATTCTCGAGAGTGGATCTCAGATATGGGGGCCAGAGGACATCGTCTATGTGCTAATGGTCGAGAAAATACAAAAGAAATTTTTACGATACCTCTATATGAGAGAGTTAGGTTTTTACCCATGGCTGTTTCCAATAGCATTTATCTCGGGAATGCTGGGTATCTGCAGCCTTAGTTCCAGAAGAGATGTCGCATTACTGCTGATGGCTTATAAGCTTCTAAATGGTTTTATATCGGTACCAGATACTCTGGCTGAAATAGGATTCTATGTGCCGGATAATTTCACGCGAGGTCGCCAACACAGACTTTTGATTCTTCCCAGATGCAGAACTAACTTACCAATGGTGATGCCCCTGGGAAGACTCACTAGGTTAATTAACTGCCTATACAAAGATATTTATTTATTTCGAAATACACGGCACCACAACCTAACCTAACTGACATAGAAATGGTCATGGTAACAGACTAAATAATTTAGAAGAACTCGAAATAAAGAAAGCTGTTAAAACAAAAACCCAAATCCTTAATATTCAGCTAAATGTGTCCAATAGTCCGATATTAGGGATTTTTACATACATACATACATAAATTAAGTTTTTTAAACTGCAAACGTAATATTACGTTATTCCAATATGCTATACATAATTGCAAATCCAACCTCTGCCAGTACTGTAGATATTCGTCCACACTTTGGTTCTCGTAGATATTAGTCAGCAGTTTGAGCTGTAGATATTCGTCCTCCTTTGGTTCTCATAGATATTAGTCCGATTTGTTCAGTTTTTGGAATTCCTGTAGATATTAGTAGACGCCTCCCCAAATATGACCTATGCCCCTGAGAGAAATTATTTTCTTCAGGACTTCCATTTGTTTTTTTATTTTTTAAATGTGAATACCGCATAAGAGTCCCAACTACTCCAGTCTGAAAACAGTGGTTCGATGGCATACCCAAATGAGGTGTGTTGTGAGGCTGTGGATATTGGAGAGGGAAAGAGGAAGGTAGGGAAGTACCTGGTTAATCAGATCTGTAATACGGCTAAAAATTTCAAGCAACGTTTCAATTCTGAATGGTGGTCTTACACCAGGGCGATACTGAGAGTATCTTGCATTCTGGAAAGCGCCGCAAATATACTTCAATTTAAAAGAATAAATTGTGAAACAACACTAATTATTTGAACCCACGATTTCCGGATTGCGAGTCGAAAGCCTTACCCCTCGAGCGGAGGCCGGCAAAGTCTCTGGTGGGAAGTTAATGAAAAAAATAAAAATAGGAGTTTTCCACACATCCTCAGTGAAGAAGTCAACCATAGAAGCCTTACCAATAGCACAGTGTCGTAAAGTGTACTACACCCTCAAACAGAAAGCAGCCCCTTAGAGCCAGCCGTGGTTTATCTTGGATAAAATGCAACCCCTAAAGCGTTAAGGATGCGAGCAAAATGCATGTTTTACAGGCCTTTCCGCGGCTTAACTTATCGTACAGGATGGTTAGGAAAGGCAAGTATTAACTTCCTAACACTTTAGAAATATTTTTCACCTTTCAGGGTAATTTGTTCGCTTTTCGGAACTACTCATATAAGTCTCATGGAAGTCGTTGTTTCCCTTACTATCATTGCTAGAAATATGATCTTAACGGTGTTAGAACGAGAAACAGGGATCCACAGGGATCCAATTTAGGACCCTTATTGTTTCTATTTTTTATTAACAATATTCTGGAAAAAATCAAATTTGTCCGTTTTTTACTTTTTGCAGATGACATTAAACTCTTTCTGAGAATAAAATCATTAGAAGACTGTCGAAAACTCCAGGAAGATATAAATTCAATTATTGACTGGAGTATCGATAATAAACTCGAATTCAACTTCCAAAAGTGTTCAGTTTTGTGTTTTACGAGGTCACAAAAAACCATATACTTTAATTATAAAATGAAATAAATGTCTTTGAAACACGTGGTGACTGGCAAGGACTTAGGAATTGTGTATGACGCTCGCTTAACATTTCATACTCACATTGAAAAGATTTGTAAATCAGCCACAAAGATGTTGGGTTTTGTCATACACAATTCTAAGGAATTGACCAACCTTACAGTTATAAGGCTGCTTTACTTTAGCTTGGTGCGTAGCATTCTCGAGAGTGGATCTCAGATATGGGGGCCAGAGGACATCGTCTATGTGCTAATGGTCGAGAAAATACAAAAGAAATTTTTACGATACCTCTATATGAGAGAGTTAGGTTTTTACCCATGGCTGTTTCCAATAGCATTTATCTCGGGAATGCTGGGTATCTGCAGCCTTAGTTCCAGAAGAGATGTCGCATTACTGCTGATGGCTTATAAGCTTCTAAATGGTTTTATATCGGTACCAGATACTCTGGCTGAAATAGGATTCTATGTGCCGGATAATTTCACGCGAGGTCGCCAACACAGACTTTTGATTCTTCCCAGATGCAGAACTAACTTACCAATGGTGATGCCCCTGGGAAGACTCACTAGGTTAATTAACTGCCTCGCAGGAAATGTGGATATTTTCCACATTTCCTACAACGATTTTAAGCGTGAAATAACACTTATGTTTTAACTAAATGTTTTACTTTAAATGTATTTATTATGTATCTTTTCTAACCGCTTTTGCAATGTTTTGGTTTTATGCTGTTTTTGCTAATAAATAAATAAATAAATAAAAAATAAATAAAAAATAAATAAAAAATAAATAAAAAATAAATAAAAAAACACCACGCTTTATATTCAAATCTAAAAGTTAACCACGTATAGTGTTTTTTTTCTTTATCATTAATTTTAGTTTTAAAAAAGTAAGTTGATTAATTTTTAAAACTTTTTTGTAATTTCCATTAAAAAAATTATATTTTTATTTCAAATTTTAAAATTTCAAAGCCTATTTCACCACCTCCGACAAAATAGGTCCGAGGCCTGAGGGGTTGAAGATTTCGAATCCTGATTTTAAATTAATGTTTATCTAAGCAATTCACACAGATAGATTTGGGACAAGAATTCAGTTTGAATTAATTCAATTCGTTTTCATTCGGTTGAATGCAATTTTTCGATTCAATTCATCTTAATTCACACCAATTTGTAATGTTGAAAATAAAATGGATTCCTTTAATTGAACTCGTCTCAAATGAATTAAACCCATTATTAAATTATGTACTTCAAAAACGTTTCACAAAGGTGTTAAAAATAATTATCAAACTCAAGTAATAAACTCCTTTCTATGTAGTTCCAACTGCTCACCGTTAACCGGAGCTAGTGAGACCATGATATCCCGAATTGCGGTACGTTGCGAAGCTGAAGGGTGTAAGTGTGGAGGGGAAGGAGATTGGGAAGAGAAAGGTGGGAAGTACTGGCTATATCCGCAACGTGCTCAAATAATTTTTATTTTGTTAATTTGTTTTTTTTCACAATTTATTCATTTCAAATAATATATTACATATTTGCGGCACATTCCAGATTAGAAGATACACTCAGTGCCGCCCTGGTGTGAGAACCAATCAGAATTGAATCGTTGCTGTGGCTTTTGCGTTTGGTAAGTAGCGTAAGAAGTGTTTGGTAACCACTGTAACCAGTAACAAGATATGAATGGCCAGGTACTCTCCCACCTTCCTCTCCCAGTCCCTTTACCTTCAGCCCGACAATATATTGGAGATGCCATAGTCTCACTTGCTTCAGACGGTTGAAAGCAGTTGACACTCTTGTTCGGTATTCACATAAAAATAAAAACCAACGTTAAACTAATGTTTTCAGAAAGATTACTTAACTATTGCTGGAAATTCTTTATTCTGATCATGGTACCTACCCCTTTTACCATTAAAATCAACAACAAGAAAATTAACTTTAATCTTCAGATCGTTCAAAAATCTTCATAAACACTCTACTTTCTCTATTCTTAAGAGTCACATAATTCAACTTGTCTTTTCCTCGCGCAGCCCCCTAAACATGATATTATACAGGATACAGGAACCGGATACAGACCGGATGGGGTAGTTCCGGAAGCTGTGGAGGCTTCGCTTAAAAGCCTCGACCCCGAAAGCCTTGGCCCTTTAGCTAACATAAGCTTCCGCTTCTGAAGTAACGAGCTTACTAAACTTACCCCATTTTCTGGTTCTGCATCGGTAAGAGGTTTGACACGATTACAACATGGTAACACTAGGTTAAAAGGCCTTTGTTTTAATAACTTGTTTAATTTATCGATGGGTAATATGGTCGGTATAATTTTCATGATATTCTTGTCATAAATATTACAACCTAGCAGAGAAAGTTGTTTTGTTAATATAAAACAAATATGAAACTTTAACTTATTTGACCGTAACCGGTTTCGGCTTGTTAAAGCCATCTTCAGACTGATATAAATTATTCTTAACCCACGGTTTATGAACATGACATTTGGAGGGGGGACAGAGGTAGTCTACAAGGATTTTATTCAATCATATGGGTTTTCTTACATTTGTCACTAAGTCGTCCTTGACTGTCGAATTTCTAATTATTATGGTTATTCTCAGTAGGCTTAATTCGATGTTGTTCGGGGAACACCAAACAGGTAAAATCGAACATACGGTAACGTGTGCGTGGTTGAATTTCAGAACCCAGCTTCGAGTGCATGTCTAACGCCATGCCAATTTCACACGAAGCTACTGTTATAATTCGGTTTCGAATTCAAGAATTCGTCACAAGATGTCGCTACTTCCGTCAGCAGATCGGATGGGGACGTCTCCCCCTAGGTATAACTGCTACGAATTTGTGAATATGTAGTATCTCTCCGGATATGGAAAGATTGACGGTAATACATGTTGTATGAAGCGGCAATATAGTACATATGACGTCATTGCTCAGTCTCGGTTACTTTATCCCGGTGACTAGCTACACTGGATGACAGTGGATCCGAGGAACAGGCTATTATTGGAACCAGTTCCTATTGGATTTATAAAATGGTCACTAACACTAACTGGGCGAAGGAGAACCAAAATTCGCCCGCAGGGCCTAGCAGAAAAAACCTGCGGAGGGGGTTTTTAACAGCTAGTGAATTATTATTGACTTAGTTTAATTGTTGTCAATTCGTTATCATATTTATGTCAAAATGGAATTTTTGATTTATGTGTTGATTTTTTAAGGGATTCTTGTTTTACATTGGAGTAGGAATAATCTTATAATGGTCATTAGTCATTACATAAACAAAATACATATTTCACTTTGGAACATACGATGAAAATTACAATGGATATAGCAGCGGAGATTTATCAAATGATTCTAATTTCTTATTCATTACAAAGTTGGCCAAAAATTATTTCGTAAATTATATTTGTGTAAAAGCATTAAAAATATTTTTCTTATTTAGGCAAAGTTAGTTGTTTTGTTAGACAAAATTATATAAAACGCTTGACAGATGTATGACGAAATGAGCAAATTTTCCGAATGAATTACCGAAAATGTTTTTAAATATTTCCTTAAAATTAAAAGCACTTCACGGATGGATATTATTATTGACGGTCTCGTTTTTGTATGCACTTTCTATTTACTTAGAATAATACAATAAATCACGGAATATTATAATTATTGTAGAATTTGAGAAGCTGAAACTATTTATGAATGTAATATTTGCCTCTGGATCCATGTTTGATGTCTTAAGTAGCATTTAAAAAAACACAATTATTTTTTTCATACGTATAACATGTTAAATAACACAACCAGATTTGTATTTTTTAATAATTTTCGGAGCATACTTTACGATTTTTACTATAAAGCACAATAGTCTCAACTACTCTCAACCGCCTAGAGCCAGTGAGACCGTGCATGGCATCCCCAATTGGGGTATGTTGTGAAGCTGAAGGTAAGTGGGAAAGGGAAGGAGATAGGAAAATGGCTAAAGCCATTTCAAGCATGTTTCAATTCTAAATGGAGGTTTTACATTAAGGCGATACCAAGAGTATCTTCCATTCTGGAACGTGCCGCAAATATCTATATATAAAAATCAAAATATGTTTGTTTCTGGGTTTGTATATATATGGGAATGTCCGCTATGCGTTGCTAAATCATTCGTCCGATTGCGAAGAAATTTTGGGGATTTGATATGTGCATGCCCGCGATTGTTTCTATATAAAATGGCGAGTTCTGGCGTCATGAAATTATGCATTCCTAATTGTTCATCCATTTGCGATGAAACTTTGGGGATTTCATGTGTTCACGGGAGAGGGGTGGGGGAGTGGGGAGGGGAGCCTGGGAGGGGGGTTCGCGGGACGGGGGAAGCGGGTGAGGGGAGTGGGGAGAGGGAAGGCAACGCATGTCGGGAAATGAACAAATGAATGACGAATGAATAAGTGAACGAATGAATAATTTAATGAATGAATGAATGACGAATGAATGAGTGAATGAATGAATGACGAATGAATGAGTGAATGAATGAATGAATGACGAATGAATGAGTGAATGAATGAATGACGAATGAATGAGTGAATGAATGAATGAGTGAACGAATGAATAATTGAATGAATGAATGAATGACGAATGAATGAGTGAACGAATGAATAATTGAATGAATGATTGAATGACGAATGAATGAGTGAACGAATGAATGAGTGAATGAATGAATGAATGACGAATGAATGAGTGAACGAATGAATAATTGAATGAATGAATGAATGACGAATGAATGAGTGAATGAGTGAACGAATGAATAATTGAATGAATGAATGAATGAATGAATGACGAATGAATGAGTGAACTTGAATTAATGAATGAATGACGAATGAATGAGTGAATGAATGAATGAGTGAACGAATGAATAATTGAATGAATTAATGAACGCATGGATGAATGCATCAGTGATATTTCCACCTAATACCATGCGAACGAAGCCGCGGGTAAAAGCTAAATGACAAAAATACCTTATATTATTTAAAATGATTAAATTGTGAAAATACAAATCAATCCCGATGAATGAACCCGCGATCTCCTGATCACCAGGCGTGAGCCTTGCCCCTCGACCATGGAGGTGGTCATATTGTAATTACATTTTCAAATCGGCAAGTGTATAGAAATTATCTTAAAAAATAACATACATTTTTAAGGGGTTGATAACTTAAAGTGTTCAGGGGAAATAAGTTATAAATTGTACGTTTTAAGATTTTCACGGCCAAAAGCATTTTCGTTATTTGTTTTTGGGGTGTTATGCCGTGTTGCGCTACCTCCTTCTTTAGCCAACGTTTCGGACATCGTTGCAGTGTCCATCATCAGGGCGGATCCGGCAGATGTGATGTGACACATCTACCGGATCTGCCGGATCTGCCCTGGTGATGGACAAAAATAGCAATCTACCGGATTTGCCGGATCCGCCCTGATGATGGACACTGCAACGATGTCCGAAACGTTGGCTAAAGAAGGAGGTAGCGCAACACGGCATAACACCCCAAAAACAAATAACGAAAAAGAGTTATAAATTGGTTGAAATTCGGAATAGAAATCTTTAAGTAGTCTTTCAAATTCTTTATTGAATCCCATTTGGTTAACTAAACGGTTGTGTGTGTGTACTTCAATATCAATTTAATATTGGTATCTCGCACCTTTAATAAAGATATTGAAAAATTGCTTTATCAATCCACAGCAAGAGACTCTTACTTACAGCGCTGCCTCACTCTCCTGAAATATGAAAACTCCGCAGCGAAACGGCCAAACTTTGGATATTCCTAAGTGATTTCCGGTACGTAGGTACCTTTCCCGGGTAGGAACCGGAAGGTACATAGTAGAAGAAGGTTCTAGCTGTACGTTGGTAATATGGCCGCCTTCCGGTCGCCTGCCAAGAATATTTCACGATTTATTTAATACCATCTGACGGGCCGATTTATAAACTTCCGCGGTTATCGTAAACTCTGCAGATGAAATGTTCGATACGGAAAAGTTGGGTCGATGTTAAAACACGCTTTCCGATATTACATAAAGAAGGCCTTCTCTGCTTACAGCTGGGGAGATAGTTTTTATCACGTAGTCAATCTAGAAAACTTTTTGTATTTTTTCCACTAATTTTTAATATTTTTTCCACTTATAATTATAGGTATGTATGCGCTCTTGCCGTCACGCCGTATTAATAAAGACAAATATGAGCCAAATAAATTTTTTAAACTTTTTATTAGCAAGAAATGATTCGAAACCATATTTATGATTTACTGGAGGAGGGGTCTTGGAATACACCACACGTGGTCACCGAGGGGGGAGGAGGGGGGTTAAAAATTGCAAAATGTGGGTCACGTAGTATGGGTACGTTCCCTAAAGATTATGTTAATTATGTTCGGAATCTTCCAAATAAGATGGAGATTCGTTAAAATATTTTACCAAAACGTTCTTTCTAAAAGAGGTTCTTAGTTATTCTGCGGCGGGACTCGTGACACTGATGGAGTCCAGCCATCTACCATTCGGCTATTACCGTAACCATTCATACATTGGACACGAACGGCGATAGATGATACTCTTCAGAGGTACTACTTAACTGATATCGAGAGTCAGCACAAAACTACGTATAACTAATTATACCAACGACGGTTGTTGGAGGAAATTAAGTGAATAAGGAATTCACCCACGAACGGCGATAGATGATGCTCTTATAAGGTACTACTTAACTGATATCTAGAGTAAACACAAAACTACGTATAACTAATTATACCAATGACGATTGTTGGAGGAAATTAAGTGAATAAGTGTTCAATTGAATTAATCACCAATCAGGTTCGACACTTTGTGTGAAATGCCTTAAGCCGTGTTTAGTGATCAGACGTGAACAGTCTAGTAATATCTACCTTCCTTTTTAAAACTTCTTCTTCTCACTCCAGGCTCGTGCATAGTTTCACAAGCTTCAGACAAATGGAACGCTTATAAGGTTTTCACATTAAAAAACAAACAAAATTAGTAAAACATATTTTCCGGAAACAGAAAGCTTAGATTCCCACGTAGTCATAAGTTAATCATTTGGGTCATTAGATACCTGATTATTTGAGTTAAATTTTACATTAAAATGTTTCAAATAAAAGATTTTTTCATATAATTTACCACTAACGAAAAACTGTCAACCTACCTAAATATAAAAAAATCCTTGGAACCTGAAAATGATTACGATAAAAAACAGACTAAATTATATCACAAACAGTTATTAAGTACTTATTATTGTGATATGAAGTCTTTGTGATAATGTTTATTAAACTGAGAATGTACCAGAGGTATAAAAAAATAATGTTGTTTGCAGACCACAGATATAAATAATACGTAATTGAATTTTTTTTTATCTACCTCTTTTTAGGTCTTAGCCTTCGCAATGATTAGATGGTAACTAGATTGGTCTTTTCTGCGGTAAGGATGATCAAAAATGATCTAACTTGTATAACAAAACATGAATATTATGAAGTTTTGTCTCATTTCTTTAACTTCAAATTAATACAAATAACTTAAAAAAACAAAATAAAAAATTAACATTTTGCTTGCATATCTTAAAACGTGTAATTCTTTGATGCATGTTTACCAATACATGAATTAGACATTTATGGTATAAAAAAACATCACTAAAGCGTCGATGACACGTGGCAAGATTACAAGCTACTCTCTGGGAAATTCACTAGATATCTGTTAGTAAACTCGCCCAGTGTCATCGTGTTACTTGCTAACTCGCAGCGACTAGCAGATTATTGACAATCTACGAAAAAAAGTTGAAAGGTCGTCAACTTTAATCGCCTACATGCTTGCTCCGGTTGCTAATGATTGGTTTATTTATGTTTCCAACATGGCTTCCGATAAACAGCTGATTTCGACTGTCAAACATCTGAAGAATCAGTTCACGCAGACGTCGTTATTTTTGTTACTGGCGCTAGCAGCGGCCTCAGTTTCCTGCGCTTCTGAGCGAATGGACAGTTTTGTGTGTCATCACGAGAATCTCACTCGCCGATTTACCCGCTTCTAAACTTAGCAGATAGTAGCTTGTAAACTCGTCGTGTGTCATCGAGCCTTTACATGAAATTTTTATAAAATTAAAATTAAAACCATAAAATTCAATTTGTATATTGGTATAACCTATAAACCCATTTTTTACATAACACGAAAGTTCAATTTAAAACATGCAATTTTTGTAGGATTACTTTACTAAAACTGACGAAAAGTAACACAAATAAAAAAATTGTAAGTATATCGAATTAAACAATTATATTAGTAAATTGACAATTTTACGAAAAAAAACACGTTTTATGTGGAGATTACAAGACATAAACATCCTGTAAGTAAAATCCACAATCCACATAAACACAATATTGCCAGTTCTTTCGCAGCCCAGAAAGAAAATTTTCATTAGTAATAATTCGAAATATAAAATGTACAGTCTTTATTCAATGTGTAACTAAAATACCGTTTAACGGTTGGGATGTGTTTTTTTATAGGTGAGGCTTTTAGATTTTATTTTCTGTTATCAAATATAAAATGTACAGTCTTTATTCAATGTGTAACTAAAATACCGTTTAACGGTTGGGATGTGTTTTTTTATAGGAAAGGCTTGTAGATTTTATTTACTGTTATTATTTTTATAGTTGTAGAACTCAATTTTATTTTTTAGTTGTTTTAATATATTCAATAATATTTTTTACTAAACAAGTTCTGCTGTGTAATTATTATTATAATAATTATTATGACAGCTATTTCGCCTTCTTAAGGCATTTTCAAAGTGTGGTCATACCACTTACAGATTACAGACGATGTATTTATACTACTTCTAGATAGGTAGTAGATATAGTTTAGTTTTAACCACTCTTTAGTTTTTCACTTTTAGTTTTAACCAATGTTTTTAATGACACAAATTAACAAGGGTTGGGACCAATGGTTCCTTCATCAAGATATTATACTCAAAATTAAAATGATGTATGACCGGTCAGTGGCTGAGTTAGCATCGCGTTTAGGCCCCACCCGTGTTCGATTCCTCGGCTGGTTAAGTCGTCCATCACGACACAAGTAAAATTTTCCGGAGGAGAGTTTCAAACATTGTTCGGTTATTAGTAACTAGTAACCCGAGAATGTTCGTCTTTTTTTTTTAAATAAAAATAAATAAACGAAATTAAAAAATAGACAAAAAACAACTGTAAAAATAGGTGGTGGGAGGCTCTTATCAGATCTTATTAGCTGTGATTTCCGCCCATACCGCGAAAATGTCGTGTTTTTTTTATCGGACAATTAATGTAAATATGTTGGATTACTTTATTTGTATCAAGATGACATTAAAAGACATTTGTGAACACACCCCTCCACCTTCCAGGTGATTTTCGAAGACGGACCAATACAGGATATTATTTCAGATTTTCATGGCCAAAAGTTTATCGCTGTAAATTTTGAGGTATTATGCCATGTTGCGCTACCTCCTTTCGGTTAGTTTTTTTTATCTCTTCTTCTCTCTTTTTCTTCTCTATAAATAAAAATGAATCGCCGAAATGTGTGTACGCGCATAACTTCCGAACGACTGCACCAAATTGGCTATCTCTTTTTTTTGTTCCTTATTATCAGGACAAGGTTTGTATAAAACTACTGGTGACCTCTGGCATTATGAAATTTGATTAAAAATTGCAAAAGGTGGCACGCGATCTGTTTGAAAACTGGATGCATCGGGACTGAATGTATGAAGTGCAGGGGGGAGGTTAAATCGGGTAGGGGCTCGCGGGAGGGGCGGTGGGGAACTCAGGAGAGGGTAAGGGTACCTGGGAGGGGGGAGGGGAACTCGGCAGAGGGTTCGCGGGATGGGGGAAGGGGGGAATTGGAGTGGGGAGAGGGAAGGCGTGAGGATTGAGGAGGCGGAGTGGGAACGCGAGAGGGGAAGGGGACGCGTAAGAAAAAGGGGAGGCGGAAGGGGAACGGGACGAATTGGAAAGGACACGCAGAGAGAAACAATTTATTTATTTAATGGCATAGCAACGCGTGCCAGGAACCATACACATCTGCCCTGATAATGGACACTGAAATGCTTTCCGAAACGTTGGCTAAAGAAGGAGGCAGCGCAACACAGTATAATATCACAGTATAATACAGGTAAATTCCTAAAATCTATTTTCAAACTGCTCATTTAATCACAAACTGAAATAAAAAGGTTTGTTACTCTTAAATTCCTCTGAATTTCCCTCACAGAATTCGTGTGAAACGCGGTTAAACTGTTTGAGAGGATTGTAAAACAGTAAACCAATTTCATTAAACTGTCTAAAAACAGGTTTTAGCTACCTACCTATCTAGTTCGGCGTATAACATCGCAAATTTTTCACATAAATAGCCTCCACAAAAACCAAATTTAAATGAAAACCGCAGACATCTAAACATTTTCGCTTGTACCGACTGCCTATTCGGTCGGTATTTCCCGCCTAAATGCTCCTAAAATGGCAGAATAAAACGACTGACAGCCGATACAAAGAGGAAAACATGGTAGAAATCAACTGTTCGGTGAATTAGCCATTATTTTTCGCTCCGACAGAGAACGCTTGTCGAATATTTTATCATGGCGGCTGTGAATTCTTTATGCAAAATCGTTCGGCGAACGGTTCCCCCTAAAAAGCCACCAACCCAACTCGTGAAGACAATCCTGCCAGCTTGTACGCTTGTACCTTGTAGCCGGGGCTTTTCCTTTTTCTGGTTGCCTACCTATTTTAAGCGCAGCTCCGGCATGGGAAATATACACGTAATCAATATATATTATAAAACAAAATGTACTACAATTTGCATGCCGCTAAAACTCGGCAACGGGGCCCGGTAAGATCAAGAGAGTTGTATGGTGTAGTAGCCTTCTATCCCCCATCCATGAAGAAGGTACCCGTCTTTACCTGAAGGGCTTGCTTTTGAAGATGGGCTGTAAGTTTCGCCCTCTAGAAATTTCTAGAACACTCCAGAAAATTCTAGAGTTTTCAAGAACATTCCACAACATTCCAGAATATCCAGGAACATATTGGAATGTTTTGGAATGTTCGGGAATAGTCTGGAACGTTCGAGAATATCCCGGAGCAACCCAGATAGAACTCTAGAATGTTGTTATTTTTATTCATTTTACTATTTTTGATCAATAATTTATTGTCTTTACAAGATGCCGAAATTATTATTATTATTACATAGGTAATGAGCAGGTAGCTTTCTGCTGATGCGCTCATATCTAATTTCACAATAGTTTGACAGTAAATTTTAATTTTTAACTAAGTTAGTCCTTTCTTCTCTCCAAATATGAATCCAATAGAGCTTTGAATTGGTTTATGTTGGTTGCATCGATGACATGTTGTGGGAGTTTGTTCCAAGCATCCACCACCCTATTTGCAAGGAAGTGTTTTCTAGGATTAGATGCAAAAGGCGTTTTGGTAATTTTTTTTGAGTGTCCACGGAGAATTATATTTTTATTAGTGGTGAAGATTCCTTGGATGCCAGGGCAGCTGTAGTGTCCAGATAAAATTTTGAAAGTCTCGATCAAGTCACCCCTTTCTCTTCTATCTTTTAAGGTTTGTAATCTTAATTCCTTGAGTCTATCTTCATATCGCCGATCTTTCAAAGCTCTTGGTATTTTAGTGAAACGTCTCTGTACTCCCTCTACCAGATTTATATCCTTTGCGAAGTAAGGACTCCATATTTGGAAACGTTTTGTCCTATTTTTAAACGACTTCGAAAAGAAGGAGGTTCTCAATTCGACTGTATTTTTTTTATTTTTTTTTTAATGTTTGTTACCTCAGAACTTTCGACTGGGTTAACCGATTTTGATGATTCTTTTTTTATTTGAAAGCTGGTGCTTCCCTTGTGGTCCCATTTTAATTTTGTCTAGTTCTGACAATGGCATCCATGAGAAAACCATATAAGTCTTAAATTTGCATAAAGTATGTGCGCGACAAATGGGCAAATAACTCAATATCACGCCAACCGATTTCAATGATTCTTTTTTTATTGGAAAGAATGTACTTCAAGAATAGATTGATGAGAGTTTGGTTAGGTTCTGATTATCGGATCCATGACAAAGTAACGGAACTCTTCAATTCTTAGGAGCAAATTAACGAAACTCGGCCGAATCTTTTAATTTTACCCTAATGTCGTTATGGTCAAATTATGTCTGTCTCATATGAGCAGCACTTTTAGTAGATCTACCCATATTCAGACAAATTAGTGTACAGTTTGTCAAATAAGAGTAGAAAATATATGAGGGCGCCACTGTTGATCAAATGGCAATACTAAACACATAACTCATGGTGTTAAAGTAAAGCTGTGTAACCTACATTTTTATAAAAAATTAAAAAGGCATAATAGTGGAAAAAATATTTTTTCATCGCAGTATAGTGATACCCGCCGATCTCAAAATTAGAATTGCATATAGGTATATTATTATTATACCTTTGCAATTTTGTGTTAACAAAATGAAGAATAACTATAATGTAATAAAATATAAAGCACAGTTTAGAAATTGCTCACATTTATTTAATACTAGATAAAGTACCTAGCGTTGCCTGGGCTTTAGATCATGTCTCTAATTTTAGATCTGAATATATTTTACTCATTCAGATCTAAAAGTAGAGTAACTAAACTCACCATTAGTGATTCTTCCTTTCTATCTATTATTAAATTCAAATTTATGTTAAATTAAATTAAAGCAAATCGCTTTATAAATCACCTTTTAATCAAATTTATGTCATGAAGAAAAAATGTTTTTAAAATGTGGTTTACTGTGTTCTATGCATTCAGTGTAATTGCACTTCAAAAAATATTTGACAGTTAAATTGGTGTTGCCAGTCTACAAATTTAGTAGTTCAAGTTTTTATATTTTCTACTCTTAATTGACAGACTATTCTACTTCGGATTCACTAAAAATCTAAAAATAAACAAAAATTTTAACAAAACAAAAAACGACTTCAAAAAATGCACTAAAAAGTAAAAAAATAATTTCGTATTCTTCTACAACTTTATAATCAACTTACCTTTTCTACTCATCAATATTTATGTACGTACGATTGTTATTTTTGGAGTCGGTGTCGGCGGGAGAGGAGCTGTCGAGTGAACACGCCGGGCCGCGGGTACCTTGGTTGACACCTACTCCAAAAATAACAATCGTACCTACATATTGATGAGTAGAAAAGTTAAGTTGATTATAAAGTTGTAGAAGAATACGAAATTATTTTTTTACTTTTTAGTGCATTTTTTGAAGTCGTTTTTTTGTTTTGTTAAAATTTTGTTTATTGTTAGGTTTTGTTAGGACGAGAATTAAATATGAAATAGGACAATCACAACACACAACATCCAACAAAGTTTTGTTAGATATTTTGCTGGTGGATGTTTTGTCTGTAGGATATTTAGTCAGAGGATATTTAGTCGGAGGATATTTTGAAGGGTAGGTATATTTTGTCGCGGGATGAAAAGTCACGGAACCAAATAAAATGCCTTTTTTATATCTACCTTCTTTCAAATCCGTGCAAATCCGAGACATAGCTAGGTTCACTTATGTTGTACCTACAATCTCCGACCAACGTTCATTACAGTGAATGAAACAAAATAATAGATACCTACCTATGCATAAAAATTTGAATGTAAATGATAAATCTATTAAATCGTTCTGTAAAAAAGCAATGTAAATGTAATCGAATATAATCCCACCCTGAAACCGCCCCTGTTTATTTCTTACCCAATATCAGTTCTCGTCTTCTCTTGTTAACCGATGTATTATTCACTATGGGGGCGAGACAAAGCCGGGGGGCGAACAGACGGTGGAGGGGGTCGTTCCGTATTTTATGATAATCTATAAAGTTGTCCTACTAGCGGGGGCTGCAGAGGGGCTGAAGAGGGGGGCGATGTAAAAAGAATCAGATTGGAGTGGCTGTTTAATGGTGGCGAATGGGATTCTATGATAAAAATTGTGTATTTTTTAATAAATGCTACTTAAGATGAAGTTATATGTGAAATCCTATTTAGATACTATTTTGATTAATCTTTACGACGAATCGGCTTACAGTACGAACATCAAAAAATATGCTACGGATAAATCGAAGCTTTTACTAGCTTTTCTATGTATTAGAATTACAATAAAATTATTATTATCGTAACAAAAAATATAAGGTAAACCACCAAAAAAAATGTTTTTTCGTGACTTAACTATGAAGTAATACAAGAAACAATTTTTAAAAAAAACCCTTTATGGGTAAGACCATTTTTGAGGTTTTCCGTGTTCTAACTTTTTTTCGTTCTTATAAAATTATGCACAAAATAAATAAAAATCACTTTTTCGATTACTAGCCTCGTGCAAATAAGACGCTCGATTTTAAAACTTTGCAGGCATGAAATTCGAAATATTTCTAGCGTTTATATTTCTCTTAACTAGGATTTCAGTAGATAGTAACGTTTCACTATCTTAACAAAAATTACAAGTGCGCAGTTCACACGCCGCAGAAGTGAATACTTCAGAAAACTAAAGTAGTCAAGAGGCTACGAAGCACCGCACAAAGAGGAGATCGATTATTCTATCTCATTATCTCGCAGGCTAAATCATGTGGATGTATATATTTATGTGTTTGTCTCTTTTTTGTTTCATCGAGTTTTAAATACCAACGGTGCTAAAGAAGTTTTCACTTCAACAGAGAAGAAAATTGATTTTGTTTTATTTGGAACCTGAAAAAGTATCCCTAGTATTCTAAAATATATTTTGTTTGCTTAACAAGAAACTCCTTCTGTACCGGTGTACAGTTTGAAAACACACCAAACGCGTGCCCAACATTTGTATACGGTTGCCACACGAAAACAGGTCATTTCTACGGCTCATTCTTGAGTTCAACTGTTCTGCTGTCGAAAGATTGGCCGGCCTCTGCGTTTCCTCCCTCCTACAACATGGGCTTCCTCAAGACCCAAGTGCACTCCTTGGGACCTCCACACAGTTTCCCCAAAGATACTAGGTCTTCTGTGTGGAGTTAATTTAAAAAAAAAACTGTCTTTTCGTCACTTGTAAACGTGTTTATTTTATCTGTCGATAAATAGTACCTACCCACTGTATTTATTTTTATGTAAGAGTGTACCACTCCATCTGGGACAATATTCAGATTACTCTAAACACTACCAAATCAATTACAATGAAGAAAAATTGGTAGTGAATTAAAAAAAATGGTGATGTTTTCTGAGTCACTAGTAGGATATTTCTAAATGTCATACGAATGTATCGAACCGTTATGTCCCCGGTTTTATTTTATAGGATATTTAATATGTGAAGTACCTACAGACACTTGTAAAATAATAGTTGATTTATGGTGAGCATTCGAATATTGCTTTATTCAATATCTCAAACTCAGTGTTTGGAGATGACTGACTAATCAACTGGACGATCTATATGTACCTACCTAGCTATCCTGGGGAAACGACATGTAAAAAAATTATAAACATATTATATATAAAAAAAATATTTTTTTTTATTCAATTTACATTTCAGGGCCATTATTTCATCGAAAGATAATCTTGGAATCGTGCCCTTGCAACTTTACAGGGCGATTCCGATGTGAAAGATTAATTATTCTCCTTACCAGCATTTTTAAATAATAACTCAATATCGATTTTATTTCATTCAAAATTTGCTTTGACATATACCTACATTAAAAAAATGCTCAAACGCGAGATGATAAAACTATTAAAATTGTGTACTTTTTGTAATTATATTTTGATCATCAGTATTTATAATTTGTCGATAATGTCTAAGCAACAAAATCTGAAATATATTAGTACGTAAGACCATAAATAAATAGACAAACTGTAGTATTTCCTTCACAAAACACGTGCCCGGATCTTTTTTTTAATGATTTTATTCGAACTAAAATCAAAATTCTGAAAAGTAGCTTTCCTAGAAAATGTATTGATTTATTCTACCGCGTGGTTATATGATTTGAAATGTGTGTTGTATAATTCAAAGTTTTGTTTGAATATTTAACAAATCTGCAAATGACCTATGATATAACCTTAATAAACTAAAAATAAACATTTAGAAATTTAATACCTTACCTTTACTAGATTAATGAACAATCCTTCGAAATAATTTTATACTTTTTTGTGGAAAAGAGTCGATACGTCTAGAATTTTATTTAAAAATGACATTTTTCCGGTTTTGTCTGGTTATTCCCTCTTCATAGTACAATCCAATAATGTTGGCCTCACAGGGCTCTTACCCGTGGTGAGGCCAAAATATATCTGGTATGAAAACAAGCAAGTTATTACGAAAATAGTGTAAGCCGGCATATGATGGGTAAGGGTTTGGAAGTTAATAATTAAGTCTAGCTGTAGGTTCAATTATTCTACTAAAAGTATCTACATTTCGAGCATAAAATGGGGAGGCGTCTACTAATATCTACAGGAATTCCAAAAACTGAAACAATCGAATTAATATCTATGAGAACCAAAGTGTTGACGAATATCTACAGCACTGGCAGAGGTTGGATTTGCAATTATGTATAGCATATTGAAATAACGTAATATTGCGTATGCAGTTTAAAAAACTTAATTTATGTAAGTATGTGTGTGTAAAAATCCCTAATATCGGACTATTGGACACATTTAGCTGATTAATCCAACCTACGCTCTGTAGATATTAGTCAATACTCTGAAATTCGTAGATATTAGTTCAACATATGAGCTGTAGATATTCGTCCGACATACAGGCTGTAGATATTAGTATCTGGAGTCTAAAATGAAAGGCAATTCTGTTGTAATCTGCTATTTCTTAAGTCAAAAATAATTATTAATTCGTGTAAAAGAGTTACTTAGGTCGCAATTAAACCAACTATCCATGAAAAGAACATTACGTTGTTAAATGGCATTTTAAACGATCCACAAACATTTGGTGCCGATATATGAACATTATATTTGATTGAGCGTTTCGCATTTCTGTAAATAAAGATAGTTGTACATTCCTGTTCCGATTAAATATGGCGGCCACCCGTCGTGCGCCGCAGTAGAGACACGATAAAAAAAACGAAATCTGATTAATTGTTTATCAGGTGCATCCTCAGCATGTATTTTTGCACTTTGATAGAATACAATAACAGTAGTGATGAGGCTGACATTTAAGGAGATAAACTGAAGAATATAAAAGCCGTAGGTAGATACAGAATGCAGAAACTGTTGAAATAAAATATAGGCTGTTTAAGACTGGTTACGTCAGCCACAGATTTGGAGCGATTTCGAGAGGCCCAAAAAACTTAAATTTTCAAAGTAATTTTTATATTAAAAATAAGAATAAAAAGTCTACTTGAAATTAATTCTTTGTTGTAATTTTGGTAAAATGTAAGAAATTATTAAAATTCTACTGTTGATTTCCAAAGAAAAAATCCATAAATAGATTTAAGCATTTTAATGGTAAATAGGCCAACACTAAAGGAAGGAAATACAATAGAGAACTCCAGTCCAATTTTTTATTTTTTGTTTATGAATAATGACCTTCTAACTTAAATAACTGCATTTTTATTTTTATTTTTAGAGTTAGTTTTAGTAGTTAAAATAATTGTCAAAGTTTTAATTTTTCTAGACCCCCCGAAAACCATCGGAAATATGGTAAATCGTGTGACGTAATCACTCCTGAAAAATTAGTATAGGATTGGGCAATCAGCTGATCTACTGCCGCCATTTTGAAATCCGTTGTTCCGTTGTTCAAAGTATTCTCCCTAGAAGAAGCATTACTATTTTTTTTGCGCAGTAGTTTTTCAATATTTTAAATAATAGAGATAAACTAATGGAGATACCTCTATTTTTAATACTGAATTATTTAGGCTTAAATATTGTTTCAATAAATACAACAACTAAATCTCTATAAACAGTACGAAATAAAGAATAACATGAAATGTTGTTAATGCTTGTGCCATACCTATATTTCAATTGATTTCAATACAATGTGACACAATGACTGGTGACGCGTGACGTCAGCACTAACCATTCAATCGTACCAACTTTACAGTGTATTTTAACGAGACGTTAAAAAATACACTTTTTAATATTTTTTTACGAACTCTACATTTAATATTATGGAAAAAAACTTATATATTCAGAATCAGCGTTTATTGTTCTATATGAACATATTTTTTTAAAGCCATAATATTTATCACTGGAGTTCCTTATTCTCAATCCTTCTTCAATAATGAAGAAAACTAGCCATTAGTTTTCTTTTATTTTAAGTACCTACGTTTTTGCTGCTAGGCCGTGCGGGCGGCACGACTGTGGCTTAGTCACAAACTATCATCCGTTTCCAGACTGGAGAGATTAATGAAAATGCAAATCCAAGAGTACTTACGCCTGCCAGCCGACATTCCTCATGCTAGCTGTTAACGTAAGTGGCACCATCTTTTGGAATTATTAGCTATTTGCTTTAATTCGGTTCTATTACGATAGTAGGTAGCTTAAAGCTCCGCAACCGGGCCCGAAAAGAAGAAGATTGAGAGATACGAAATTACGAATAGAGGAGAGCGCTATACAGCGACAAAATCGAAGCGAAAATTGCGAAAATGTTTAATCAAACACGACTTGTTTAAAATAGGGCAAAAATCTCGTTGGGGCTGTGTCAAGTACAATTTAAAGAAACATTGTGAATTTTTTCATACATATAACTTTTAAAATAATCGAAACAGATTTGAAAAAAATAATTTCGGAGCATACTTTGCAATTTTTTTCTATCGAGGGAATTTCATGTAATTTGCGTTTCGGCATGGGGAACGTATAGATATTATCTTCGAAAATAACGTATATTTTTTTAAGAGCTTAAAAACTTCAAATATTTGAGATGGATATGCAAGAAATCAGTAGAAATTTGGGTAGGGGACCCTTAAGTCACAAACTTCTCGTTCACAGATGGTTTCATATGGCGCGGCGTCGATGTAGGTACTCGGAAGTCAGATTCTTAAATTACAACCGTATAGTCGCTAGGGTATTAATAACGTCCGATACTATTAAAAACAGAAACTAGAATGTAAAACATCAAATTAACAATTCTATTTTGTATCTATGTTACATACCTACACGTGTATTAGGTAGCTACCTACACAAGTACGAAGGATTTTCACAAAAAATGTCTCGTACGGTTTTATATTTGAATAATGTAAATATTTTTAATATTATCTCCGGCACAGTAAAAGGTTCGGGCAAGCGGGTAGATAGTTGCTACCTAAAAGATACAATCTTACCGAGCTTCTAGCCACTCGTTGACTTTTCCCCGGGGCATAAGGAAACCCGATTTTCTTAACTTGCAATACCTTTCCGTATTCCTTTGGGTGAGCACCGGCGTTTTTCTGTGTTGCCCACTTTGGAAATAAAAACGCTTTTATTTTTCATATATTTATTAGGTAGGTGATTCAGTTTTCTTCAAACTGCGAGGCGAATAAAATAGATGTATATTTTGCGATTTTTTTACAATATGCAATTAAGGGAAGATCGAGGAACACACGGCACAACACGAATACGTTTACTATACCCACATAAATGGTTTTTTATCAGTTGTATAAAATTTAAAACGTGTTTATTAGTACCTAAATTGGTTTGTTCGCATTGAAAGAGTAGTTTAGTCAAGTAGCGAGTAACTCGGTGTCGTCTTTGATCCCGAACTGACATTCTCTTGCCATATATCGCAGCTCACTCAGTCTTGCTACAAACTTCTTGGGTTCATCATAAGGACTTGTAAGCAGTTTGATAACCAAGAAGCTACGCTAGCGTTATTTGATGGCATACTGAGAAGCAAGCTGGAGTACGCGAGCGATGTTTGGGCACCGTACCACCAGAAGTACATTGATATGTTAGAGCAAATCCAGAAGAAATTCCTCATCTTTATATGCGGAAGCATGGAACCTATCCAAGGTTCATGCACCATATTGACTTACTTGAGGAAACTGATTCTGTGCGTCTAGAAACTACACGGAAAGCAAGTCTTGCTATTTTGTCTTTCAAAATATGGAACAATTTCATCGATAGCCCATTTCTCTTGGGATGCTATGATTTATATGTACCAGACCACTACAGCCGAAGTCGACATCATGACTTATTTAAAGTACCGAACGGCAGAACAGACGTCTTGGCAAAGCATAGCATGACGAGGGGAGTGGTGCTGTTAAATGAAATTGCAAACCATTTGGATGTAAGTGACTGTTCTTTATATGCCATAAAAATATTATTGAAGAGTCACTTGCCTAAATGCTGATAGGGTAACTAAATTGTACTGTAATTGGAATTATTCTGTTGTACAATAATAATAATAAAATAAAACTTGCTACTTGACTCACCGAAAAGCGTTCGCATTACTTTCAAATAGAGTACATTAGCTACGGGACTAGACGGGCTGCTACACAACAAAGTAAATACCCTAATTAAGTTGATTTTAATGCATATTTTAGAAGAGGTGGAATATTAAATCAGTAAGATTTTAGAGTAGCATCTTCGCTCCAACAGGGACGCGTGGTGGGGGTCGCTACTCGCCTGAAAAAAATAGAACGAAATGGATAGACTATTCTAAAGAGCTGACTAAACTACTCTACTAAAATTGTGGTGTTCGGACGCGTTTAGTTACTAATAAAGGTACATGCTGCTCGACTAAAACACATGCCCAGTGCGAACGAGTCTTTAAGGCTGTTAGCCTATTATATTAGATATAGTTGGGTAAGTAAGGCATTATTTTTTCATTCTCTCTTTTTTATTTTCTCTTTCATATTCTGTTCAATCCTTATTCGTTTTTTTTCTGATTCTTTTAATGTGGGTAATTTAAATTTGGGAGGGGGGTATGGGTACCGCCGTCCCAGGAACCATTTATTGGATAACCAACACCTCTGCCATAGGTCACTACAAGTGGTTTGCTACGTTTGGTGACGTAGGGTAAGGTTTGTCCAGGTCCTAGTGGCGGATGCGTCTGGGTCTGCCCTCCTGCTGCATAGCGGGCTGGATCAAGAGAGACTGGTTGAGGGAGGCCTTTTGACCTTTCCAGCCGGACTCTCGACCCATTGCCTTGCACCGTTGGAGGGATGGATTGATACGTACGTCACTCCTGAATACACTGACCCCCCAGATTCCTACCCACCCGTCATACCTTTTTCCTTTCCAGAACTTTCTACCCTTCCCTTCCTTAAAAAGTCCCTCCACACTGCATCCCCTAAGATTACACAGGCCCTGAGGGAAATTATTTTTCTCAGGGCATCCTGTGTGGAGCTATATTTAAAAAAAAATCTGAAAACTTCATACTTACCTCTATTTTTTCTTTGTGTATTCTTATTCTATGATAAGAATATCTGCATGCGTGCTATTTTTTCTTTGTGTATTCTTATTCTATGATAAGAATACCTGTGCTATTTTTTCTTTGTGTATTCTTATTCTATGATAAGAATACCTGTGCTATTTTTTCTTTGTGTATTCTTATTCTATGATAAGAATACCTGTTCTATTTTTTGTACATTTTGACTATTAGATAATAATTATGGTCTACGAGTCGAATTCTTCGTGTAGGTACATAAAATATAGTATTCGACTGGTCAGCGGTTGAGTGGGCATAGCGCTTGGGTCCCAACCGGGCGTCGCGTGTTCGATTCCTCGGCTGGCTAAGTCCTCCATCACAACACAAGCAACATTTTCGGCTTTCTGTGGTGGGAGTAGGTGATTTTCAAACATTGTTGGGTTTTTCGTAACCCGGGAATGTTTGTCTTTCTTTAAAAAAAAATCTTCTTAAAATAATTTTCTTTTTTAAAATCATCCATATTTTGAGTATCTCCCTTATAAAGCAGTAGGTAGAAAAATAATAGAGGCAGTACCTACCAACACCAACCCACATGAAGAATGAAAAAACCCCTAAGTTTCCCCCGGAGACGACGGTCGGAAACGGAAGTTGGCAGGAAAAGCTTTTCATCCATGTTGAAAATGAGATGTAAAAATTCATACGTTCACTTTCAAGGGTGGGTTGTGGGCGGGTATTTTTATCTTATTATTTTAAAATACTTATTTACCAACCTTTACCTCTGCTGGAAATATAATATTACGCTCACGGAACAGATATGTAATGATTTGAAAAATAAATTAATGAACTCAAATTTGCTTTGGATTCAGGTGTCGCTTTAAAATTGGAACTGTTAACAATTCACACAAGCGATAAAGTAGGTATACAAGTAGTAAAGTAGATATTTTTGTCTGTAGGCACTTAAGGTCTATGCCCACTACACCGTTCCATACCATGACCGTACTATGAACGTATCAGACACGAAATAAACACGCTACGCCCTACTGCACTAGAACGTGCTAACACCGTATTATTCCCGTAGGTCTCTGCCCACTACACCGTTCCATACCATGACCGTAACCGTAGCGGCGCACGCAAAAAAGTATTCTTTGTATCGATCAGTATGAAACGCTGCCCACTAGCCCGTTCCGTTCCGTCGCGTGCCATGCATAGAGCGGACCGGCACCTGCAAAATATTGTCATCGAGAATTCGCCGTCAGTCCGGTCATGGTATGCGACGGTGTTGGTCGGTGACGGAACGGTCTAATGGGCAGCGTTTCATACTGATCGATACAAAGAATACTTTTCTGCATGCGCCGCTACGGTTACGGTCATGGTATGGAACGATGTAGTGGGCATAGACCTTTATTTGTATATCTAATGGTGGGTTTCTTCATTTACCGAGAATGCTAAATACAATGCTAATTGTAAAAGTAAACTGTCAAATGCAGGGAAATTTTTAAATTTCGATCGCTTACTTTTACAATTAGCATTGCATTTAGCATTCTCGGTAAATGAAGAAACCCACCCTTAGGGTTTATTCGTGGAATCACGAATAAAGACCACAGTGTTTTATTAACTTTTTATTTAAAACATTTGTGAGAAAAACTTGGAATTTGTATATTCGTACATTTGTTAATTTTTAGTACTCACCTATTCCAACTTTGTATTAAATAGTAGTGTTAAAAAAGTTTGTCATTTTATTCAATTATTCTGCAAATGAGAGGGAACACTGGTTGTTTTAAATTGATCGCTGAGAAATGAATTGTGCTGTGATTTAAAATTTTATACCCAAATTTATAATAATTAAATGTTTAACATTAAAACATATTAGGCAACTGACGTATAATTTAGGTAAAAGGTTTAACTTCATTAATATATACCTATATTTTAAAGTAACAAAACAACAAATCAAATGTAATGATGTCATCACTTGTGAAAGAGTTCTGCTTATTATTATGACAGATATTTCGGCGTTCAAAGCCGTGGCCCAAACTATGGTTAGGCCGTATTGAGATTATTGAAGAAGTTAACAATAATAATCTAAACGAAAATATGAAAGAGAACAAGACACAGATAATGGTCGCAACTGTGTCTGTGTCTTGTTTTCTTTTAAAAATTATTATTGTTATTTTCTTCGTCAATGATATATTACAGTGATGGGAATAATCTTCAAATGTTATAAAAAGAGAGTTTTTCTTATAAAAAATTGCATATAGAGATTATCTACTTATTTACATACCTGTTTTATGATTTTAATTTCCCTTATCCTATTTTGATTGTTATGATGTTTAAAATTATTTACCATTATTGGAAGTGACAACTTCTTCAACTCGAGCAACAGTATATTTAAAAAAATTTCTTCGTGATTTTTTTTTTCTTAATATTTTCCACCTACATTAAAATATCATATCTCCAAATCTTAATATGGAGACATACAAACTGATTTATAGTTCTGTACAGACAATGAATTCACGTATCTTTTGTCGATTATCACATATTCCTAGGATTTATAAAAAAAATATTATAAAATCGTGAACTTTGCTCCAAAAAAAATTGTGATCCAATTTTGGACTGCTGTCAATCACAGAAAAATAAAAGCGGTCCATATTTTGACTTTAGTCACTTCAGTGGTTCGCACCGTTGTGATTTGAAACTCGATGAAGCGAAAAATAGCGACACTAAAAAGAGACAAACACATACATCTATGGGATTTAGCCTACGAGGAAATGAGAGAGTATAATCGGTCTCCTCTTTGTGCGGTGCTTTTTAGCCTTCCCACTCATGTCTAGATACTTTAGTTTTCTGAAGGTTTCACTTCTACCGCGTGCGAATTGCACTCTGATTTTTTAAATAATGTGTACAGTTTGTCAAATAAGAGTAGAAAATATATGAGGACGCCACTGTTGATCAAATGGCAATAATAAACACATAACTCATGGTGTTAAAGTAAAGCTGTGTAACCGACATTTTTATAAAAAAATTAAAAAGGCATAATAGTGGAAAAAATATTTTTTCATTGCAGTATAGATACCCGCCGATCTCAAAATTAGAATTGCGTATAGGTATATTATTATTATAGGACCTTTGCAATTTTGTGTTAACATAATGAAGAATAACTATAATGTAATAAAATATAAAGCACAGTTTAGAAATTGCTCACATTTATTTAATACTAGATAAAGTACCTAGCGTTGCCTGGGCTTTAGATCATGTCTCTAATTTTAGATCTGAATATATTTAACTCATTCAGATCTAAAAGAAGTGTAACTAAACTCACCATTAGTGATTCTTCCTTTGTTAAATTCAAATTTATGTTTAATTAAATTAAAGCAAATCGCTTTATAAATCACCTTTTAATCAAATTTATGTCATGAAGAAAAAATGTTTTTTAAAATGTGGTTTACTGTGTTCTATACATTCAGTGTCATTGCACTTCAAAAAAATATTTGACAGTTAAATTGGTGTTGCCAGTCTACAAATTTAGTAGTTCATGTTTTTATATTTTCTACTCTTATTTGACAGACTATAGGTAGCTATTGGTACCTACCCACCAAAACGTTAAACACATAACTTCGAAAGTTTAACATCATATCTACGCGAATTTGGACCGAGTTTTTCATATTCTTAAGCTTATCGATGTTGGTAGATAGTTATCAAAAGTATGGGCAAGTATTTCATCCCGTTAACACTCCTACGCGCCGTGTCACTAGTCACTATTGCCTCGCACCCCGTGTGGCGAGGGCTTAAACCCATAAACAAGATTAAACCATATGCGCTCTTTAAGGGAGGAACACTCGGGCCAGGGGGTTGCAATATACCTGTCTAATAATATGCCCACATTACGTGTAGTGTCGGTGTTTTACACGATGATGTTTTTATACACGATTTTCGCATGGAAATATCAGGACACATATGCAAATTTTTTGATTCCAATTTAAAACCATCATTATTTCCATACTTACTATTTCATACGGAAATGGTTTATATTAGAGAATAAGTAATATTTTGGGACATTATTAAATGGTCTAAAACTGGTAACACTTTGAACATAACTATTCCCGTTCCTGTTGCCGTCAACAAATCAACTAATTCACAATACCGACTTATTATTTTTGAAGTAAAACTTCTTTGCGCACGCTTGGCTTGGGGAGTAAGCTGGTGAATGCGTGACGAGAGCGTTAGGAAAAGCATGGCGAACGGTAGTTGAGAGGGAGATATAAGTTAGTGAAGATGGATAGAGAGATAGTTACGTTTCGTAAACCTATTTGTAGGGGCAAGAGAGAGAGGTGGGAGCACACATTTTCTTTCTCTCTTTCTCTCATAGCCAGTTACGTTTCGTATTCTAAGACATGGTGTAGGCCTATTGTCTGTATCACACTGTAGGAGCAAGAGAGAGCAGTGCGCGTTCGCCCACATTTTCTTTCTCTCTTCCTATCATATAGATGGAGATAAAGAAGTTTTACTTCAGTCGTGTGGTCTAAAGCACACTCGTTTTTTTTAAATAAGCTCTTTGCATTTTGGGAAGCGGGTATGGGTACCGCCGCCCCGGGGGCCGATTGGATAACAAACCCCTCTGCCATAGGTCGCCCCAAGTGGTTCGCTACGTTGGTGACTTAGCAGGGGGGCCCGGGTTCATGGGGTGAGGTTTGTCAAGGTCTTGGTGGCCGATGTGTATGCCCACCTGCTGAGTGGTGGGCCGGATCGAGAGAGACTGGGTGAGAAGGTTTTTTGACCAGCCATAATTTCTCGAATCTTCGTCTTACCCCGCAGTTGAAAGAATTGGTTGATACGTCTGTCACCCTGGACACACTGACTCCCAGATACCTACCCACCCCTCATACATATTTAATTCCTAGAACTCCTTTTCTTCCTTTCCTTAAAAAAACCCTCCTCATAGCATTCTGTAAGATGACATAAGCCCTGAGGGAATTTTTGTATTCCTCAGAGTCTCCTGTGAGCTAACGTAAAAAGAAAAAAGGTCCACACGGGTGGCCCTGAGGAAAACAAAACCTATATCATCTTTGGTAGTGCTGTGTGGAGGGTGTTTTTTGAGAAAGGAAGTTTTGGGAAGGAAAAAGGAATGAGGAGTGGGTAGGATTCTGGGGGTCAATATTACCGGAAGTGACGGACGTATGAATTAATTTATCCCTCCCACTACGGTGCAAGGCTTATTAGTCGAGAGTCCTGCTGGAGAGGTCAAAAGGTCTCCTTCAACAAGACTCTCACGATCCAGCCCGCCATGCAGTAGGTGGGTAAAAGCATATGACGCCAAGACCGAGACAAACCTCAACTCACGAACCAGGGCAATCACACAATATGGCAAACCACTTAAGGTGACCAAGGTGACAAGGGTGTTGGTTATCTAACAAATAGTTCCGGGGACGGCGGTACCGACACCCGCCTCCCAAATTTAAATTAACTCATTGTGGATATAAAAAAATAAAGATAATAGGCATACGAATACATGATAGAAAATAATAATGTTATTACTTTTAGAAGTTGAATTTTTAACGAAAGGAAGGAGTGAACATGATATGTTATCGTTTATTAGGGAGAAAAATTAATCAGAAAAAAATCTGAAAAAACAATCAAAAAACCGCCCATACTTCGGTATTTTTGTCATAGGTACCGAACACCGAACACCGTGCTAAAATACCGAACGGTTCGGCTGAATATCGAACACCTGAAAACACTGGTCTTGCAAATATAACCCCGCCAGATATCAGGCGAGAGATTGCAACATGAGGGAATACAAGAAGGCGCTGCAAAAAAGCGAAATACCCTTGCACGATGATTTCGTTTCTCACCCGGCATGCCGGCAAGTCTCGCAAACCCTTCTGGACGGAAGGAGAAAGACTCCTTCGAACACCTCTCATCCCAGAAGATAGGTGGAAGCTTGAGTGGCAATCAGCCAACGTCAAAAACGCCCATCTCGTGCAAGACCCCACTGAGATACAGCCTGGGTTCTCATTGCCTCGCAAACTCTGGACTGCCATCAATAGGATAAGGTGCTCCCATAGCCGTTGTGCTCACATGATGCATAGATGGGGCCTTAAAGAGTCGGCGATGTGTGAATGCGGTGCGGTGCAGACCAAAGAACATGTGGTCAACGAATGCCCGCTCCATTCATTCCCCGGCGGGATTGATGAGGTCCACAGGGCAACGCCTGAGGCCCTAGACTGGCTCGCAGACCTAAATGTCCCCCTCTGATCCCCCACCATACGAAAGAAGAAGACTGGTCTAAAGTTCTGAAGTGACCCACACTGTAGAGGCCGGAAGAAAGCTCCACACACAGCTTTTGAATTCAAAAACGTGTAGTAGAAACGGTTCCATGACTTTTCATCTCGCGACAAAATATCTCCGACAAAAATCTACTAAAACCTAACCTAACCTAACAAAAAATGGGACAAAAATAATACAGACATCCTGTAAAGACAATACATTATTGTTCAAAAATAGTAAAATGTAATATAAGGTTAGGTTAGATTGGTTTAGGTTAGGTTAGTTAAAGTTTTAATAGATATTTTGTTGAAGGATGTTTTGTCCGTAGGATATTTTGTCGGGGAATTTAGTAGCGGGGTGAAAACGCGCATTACCATAGTAGAAACGACCCGTTCTTATGCGAAAAATTAATGCTGGGTGCGCGTTTGGCATATTTCAATTGATATGCATCTTGCGTTGAAATACCGGAATAGTTAAGGAGTTTTTTTCAAATATTTTCGGGCTCCAGATAAAAGGTGGCTGAGATTGATTTTTTTCCATAAAATCCTAAAACAGACCCCAACAAAGGTGGCAGTTGAAGTCAATTAAATCCATTAAAAATAAATGGTCGCGAGTTCGCGTGGTTTCTCCGATTGAATAATAAATAACACAGAAGTCTGGGCTAAGACAGGTAGCAAAAACGATCCAGCTTTCAAAAATTAGGGTCATTTACGACCCACGGGCCCGGGTTTACAACACGCAGACATTATTATGTGATAAAGTCGTGAAATGCTTACCTCAAAAGGGCCTAATAAGTATAGACTTGGATTCTATAGTCACAGATAAAGGAAGAAATGAGAAATAGATTATGCAACCCAATTTTTCCCATTTTTCTATTTTTAAATTATTTTTTTGGTTGTTCGATTTCCGTCACAGATAAAAGAGAATTATATTCTATGGTTAGGTAACTACTGTAGAGAAGGTATTTTGATTTTTATGGTAAATGAGAGGAAACCTTTTCAATTTGGGAGGCGGGAATGGGTACCGCCGCCCCGGGAACCTTTATTGGATAACCAACACCTCTGCCACAGATCACCCCAAGTGGTTCGCTACGTTTGGTGATTTAGCAGGGGTGCCCGGGTTCATAGGGTGAGGTTTGTCTAGGTCTTGGAGGCGGATGACCAGGACATACTGAACCCCAGATTCCTACCCACCCCTTAAACCCTTTTCCTTCCCAGAACTCTCCTCTCCTTCCTTTCCTTAAAAAAACCCTACACACAGCATCCCCAAAGATGACATAGGCCCTGAGGAAAATTATTTTCCTCAGGGCCTCCTGTGTGGAGCTCATGTAAAAAAAAAAAAAAAAAAAAAAAAAAAAAAAAAAAAAAAAAAAAAAAAAAAAAAAAAAAAAAAAAAAAAACCTGGCGGCGTTTTGTCCATACTAACCATTCCGTCATTTCCTGCAAATACTGAAAATATTTTTAATATAATAAAGAAATCGACCACTAGCATTTTGATTTGTACTAATTGCTTTTTTTGATAAGTCACTTCTTGCAACAGTTGGGACACTTCCAAAATCGTTAAAATTGCCTGGTTTGAACGCCATTGATCATACAAACTACAGACATGTTCTAGACAACTGTAGTTCATGAGGTTTGTCTAGGTCTTGGAGGCGGATGACCAGGACATGCTGAACCCCAGATTCCTACCAACCCCTTAAACCCTTTTCCTTCCCAGAACTCTCCTCTCCTTCCTTTTTTTAAAAAACCCTCCACACAGCAAAAATACACTATTCTACTCTAGCATTCACAAGCGGAACTACATTGCCCACTCTCCGAGACTATGATTTCACACTATGGGAAATCAGTACTTAGGTGATGTGGACATATTTAACATAAACTTGGCGAATTTTGATGATCTTGTAAAAAACTTATTTCAAAACTATGCCTAAACATATCTGTATTTTTGTAAACCTATGAAATCGCAGTATTTTTGTATTTTTATGACTTGTGTGTTTTTTCATCTAATTTTATTTTTATTATTTCTTTATCTGTTTAAAAATCATTTGTCATGAATTAATTGTACTACCAAACAAATCCCCAAAGATGACATAGACTCTGAGGGAAATTATTTTCTTCAGGACCTCCTGTGTGGAGCTCATGTAAAAAAAAGTGTTTTTTTTAAATCAAACCTTACCAAAATTTACCTACATGATCTTATACGTACCTACATAAATGTATAGAGTATTTTCTTCTAAAACTGTTAGTAAAAAAAACTTTAAAATACGTCCAGATTTGGAGGAGAAAAATGTGGAATACCTTCATGTTGACGATTTTATTTAGGTATTATCTGCTTGAGTTACAGTTGTCCCTTTCGCTCAGTATTCGCGGGAGGGAGAGGGAATTTTATTTATATATTTAATTAATTAATTTACTAGTCCGCAGGGTGTAACAGCGAAGGATTTTTGTATTTTTGACTGGTCAGTGGTTGAGTGGGCGTAGCGCTTGGGTCCCACCCGAGCGTCGCGTGTTCGATTCCTCGGCTGGCCAAGTCCTCCATCACAACACAAGCAACATTTTCGGCTTTCTGTGGTGGAAGTAGGAGATTTTCAAACATTGTTGGTTATTCGTAACCCGGGAATGTTTGTCTTTCTTTTTAAAAAAAAAAAAAAAAAATTCAATCAGCGATACCTGAGCATAATTGGAGTACAAAAAGTAATGTCATTTTATTGTCCGATGGAAGGTATATTTTCGATCACGTGTCGCTACCGTGACGGGATCACGTGATAAGCACGCTGTTTCGTATGTTACCATGCTGCTGGAACAAGACAGAGTGCTTTTCACAAGTAAAGTGGGAACACGCGCCCACTGTCCCCTTTTACCCAGAATATGTCCAAAGATACTAAAAAACCTCATGAAAATTTTATTCAATCGATAAACGACCGCAGATATGAAAACGTACCTAATTTAAAAAATCGTTCGTGGAAATACATATATGTACACTGCTTACACAGCCAGACGGGGTAGTTTATTTGTTGTACACGACTGTTTTATTAATAATTTCTGAACGAAGTTTGGAATTTTTCCAACGTATTTTAAATGTCTTGTATTATTCTTATTTTTGAAGAAGTCGTAAAAACAAATACCCTTATGGAAATTAGATCAAATTACCTTTTAGATTTTTGCATCTGAAATATTTCTACTTTCGTGTTTAAAAAATGCAGTTTTTTAAGCTTGAAACATGAAAAAAGTTGAAAAAACAGCTTACCGTAGGTTCTTAAACATATTCTATTAAATGGTCGAATTTCGGAAAATTTAAATTTAAAAAAAAAACATAGTCCTCTATTTTAATGAATTTAGAAGAAAACTGTCACATCATTTTTAATCTTGTTCATGCAATTAAAAATTATTAAAAAAATATTATAATATCTAACTGCAACTAATCTGACATCTTGGATTCATTTTTACTCAATTAAAACGTTGATTTTTCGAATTTGTATTTATTTACACACGCATAAAGCTTTTATATTATAAAATAATATTACTTCCATGGAAGTTTTATTAAACTCATGCGGAAAAGTCATTTAATAAACAACAGTTAGGTAAATATAAAAACAGTTAAAGCTTACTGTTAGCAAAACTAAATTATCAATAAAACATTATCTGAGGAACTAAAACTCAAAAAAAATAACCTGGTATTGGTAATTATGTTGAATTATTCTAATATCATAGTAAATTCTTTTAAACGGAAATTATGTTCAAAAATATTAAAATAACTGCGAGTAAAATTCACAAAAAATCGTTCGTGGAAATACATATATGTACACTGCTTACACAGCCAGACGGGGTAGTTTATTTGTTGTACACGACTGTTTTATTAATAATTTCTGAACGAAGTTTGGAATTTTTCCAACGTATTTTAAATGTCTTGTATTATTCTTATTTTTGAAGAAGTCGTAAAAACAAATACCCTTATGGAAATTAGATCAAATTACCTTTTAGATTTTTGCATCTGAAATATTTCTACTTTCGTGTTTAAAAAATGCAGTTTTTTAAGCTTGAAACATGAAAAAAGTTGAAAAAACAGCTTACCGTAGGTTCTTAAACATATTCTATTAAATGGTCGAATTTCGGAAAATTTAAATTTAAAAAAAAAACATAGTCCTCAAAATTCACATGTCACAAAATGAAGTTTTCCCGTAAAGCTATGAAACAAGATGGCCGCGGGCCTGCGCAAATCTAGGGAAATTCAATGTAACCAACATAAAAATCATTAAAAACGTGATATTGTTATTAGTAAAGGTGTAAAAATGCCGTTCAACGAGCACGCAACAGATATACCGTTTAACGATCGTTAAGGCGGTTTTTTTCAGTAAGGCAGTAGGTGTGAAGCGACGTTTATCAATTCCGTTAAAATTGAATGTTAGGTATTTTTATGTTTCATTATTGTATTATTCTTCAGCTTCCTAACAAAAACAAAATTCGATATTATTACATAAAATTGTTTTTTTATCCATCTAGCACGCCACTACACAAGTAAGGATCTCTTTAAAATCATTTATCTGCCTGCCTAGGTATAGGTAGGTACTTTAAGCGAACATGGAAACATTACGAAGATTGCGCTTTCGACGAAACAGATTACGAAATGATTCGTTTCGTGATCGTAGGCCTTTGTGCCAGTTCGTGCGTTTCCGTGAAAGCCGATAATCGCCAATTTCCGCGATGACACATAAACGAGAGTTAGTAAAAAACATCCAATGATTGATTTTCAGGTACTACCTACGCGTAATTAGCATCCAAATCTTGTCCATTGATTGCCTCTCACTGGGTTTGTTGGTAATACCTATAGTTAGGTACCTATCTGCTTATCTCATTTTAAAATTTCAAAGCGCAGTTGAATGAACTTCTTTAGTATCACCTTTTTTCGTTACCATTGTGATTTGGAACAATAAAAAGAGACGAAGACATACATCTATAAGATTTAGCCAGCGAGAGAATGTGGTAGAATTATCGGCTTCCTCTTTATGGGGTGCTTCTTAGCCTCCCCACTCTTTTCTACTTTTCTTTTCTGAAGGTTTATCTTCTACCGCGTGTGAACTGCACACTTGTAATTTTTTTATAATATTTGGATTTTTAAATTAAATACAAACTTTTTAAACTTACTTAACTGCTTAATCTGAAGGCGCATAAAAGCAATCGCTTTAAGATTATGCATTGACCATTGACTTTTTCAACACCATTACAGATAGTTCAGCAACTATCTTTTGGGGCATGCCACAAAATAGTTAAACTGCCCCTATTTAGGTACACGTCAAAAGAATTATATTCAAGATTACACAGCACTACAATGGCATAAGCAAAAATTCGCTTACAATAATGCTTATTGCCAACTGTTCCGCCTACCGCGATACTGCAGCGTCACGAAAATGTTCTTGGAGGGGTGCACACACTCGGAGCATTTCTCCGCCACCGCGTGGGAAGCTTATGGCGCAGACTAGGCCAGTCCAAGAACACCATCACCACTGCAGTGATTGCCTGGGTGGAAAGCCCATCCAATGGCCCTCTGGTCAATGCTTTATGCGTATGTACCTACTTCAGAAATGTGTTTTTTCTTCAAAATATCTTCCACATATCGTCACGCGTCATTTCATAGCCAGGGATCTTAATCATTCAAACAGAGGACGTCACTTCTAATGATTATCTGACCTTTTCACTGATTATATTTTATCTTTAATGGCACTGACACACTTGCTCATTAACAAGCCGGCTTAATAAGCAGGCTTGGTTTGAGCTTTCTCTTGAATGAGCATGCTCAAAGCAGGAGCATGGCATAAATGAAAGTGTGCAAAACAAATTTTTTAAACACATAAATTATAAATTCAAATTACTCTTTGCAAATAACACCGAATCCTTAAAATTTCACAACTTTACTCCACTTCAAATGCGTAGATTAATATCTGATCAAATATTTTTATACAAAATCTGAATAACGGCCTGGACTCTCCTGAACTCGTAAATTATTTAAGAATTCATATACCTGCAAGACCAACCAGACTAAACCATTTTTTTCATTTGCCCGCGTACAGAACCAACCTTAGAAAAAATTCTTTAATCCCCCGCATACGCGCGCAATATTACACGCAATTTAACAATATCGATATTCTTAATAATACTCTTGTGAAATACCGATACGAAGTCAAGCGTACAACCACAAATGTTAATTAAATTAATGCACAGCTATAGAAAAGGTACAGCATGAGCATCTCCTGTCCCCATCCCATCTTCCTCTGCCTCTTGCCCTTTCCTATTCCTTCTTCCTTCTAATATACTTACATTTATATATTTTTGTTAATTTCATTTTCATATAATGGTTATGACCAATTAAAATTTTGTATTATATCATAATAACCATTAGCATAAGAAACTGTTTTGGCTTGCCTCATTTTTAACATCCTGTATAAAACTGCTGTTTGTTGCATAAATAAATAAATGAGCAGGCTCGGTTTGAGCTTTCTCACGAATGAGCATGCTCAAAGCCAACAATTGAACCCACATGCTCTTTAATGAGCATGCTGATATCAAATAAATGTCAAATGGAGTCAGTTCCATTCGCCCAAACCTAACCAAAATAATCTTATTGCTTGCAAAGCAATTATTTAAGAATCTAATGACGAAAGAAAATAAAACGGTTGATTTGGGTCCAAGATGTCCACAAATCCGAAAATGACTACATAATAAAAAATAAATGCTAATTTCAATAGAATTTGTTTTCATTTTGGAGGTACCTAAAGGAACTTTTGGGGAATTTGGAAATCTATTATGGGTATTTGAGTGACCTTGTTTCCCAAATGTATTCGTTATTTCCATAATAAATAAAAAAAATAAGGTTTTTCGTCTCCCCGCTGGCTATTTTTGATATTTTTGCAAAGAATGCGCTGACCCAATCTCATTGAAATGAGCACGCTCATAAGCTAGCCTGTTCACACATGCTTAGAGGCTTCCACTTCCACCCGATAATCCAATGAGCACGCTCATTAATCAAACGGCTGTTAATTTGTGAGCATGCTCATTTGGCTTCAAATGAGCAAGCTCATTGCTAGCAACATCACTGACACACTAATGCTACTCGATAGCAATTGCTACATAGTAGCATGGCTTCAATTGAGCAAGTGTGTCCGTAGCATAATACCTAAATTTATTATTGAGAGATATTTTTTACTAAATGGTTACCTTTGTAGGTATCGTGATGACTTGAGATTGTGTAAGGGTCTCATTGAGGATTGGGGCTACCATCTTCAACCTCCAACACGGACTTGGGGTCATAAACGGGTGTAATTACGGTGTTTGATTCTGGATAACAGCGGAGCTACCTGTGTTTCCCACAGGACCAGATTACATCAGATTAGGTTTTCAAACTGTTTGATTAAATAAATTATTAAAATACGATGCTCAAATCTCTCAAAAGATAGGTTGTTCTTCCGAAATATCAAACTGACAAACTTCAATCCGTGTTTAATGCAGCAAGGCTCATAACCGGGGTCTCTAAATATTCGCACATTTCAGACCACCTTCGTAACCTTCACTGGCTCAAGTTCCCTGAAAATATCCAGTACAGATTGTGCAGGATGGCGTTTAAATCAATCAATGAAATGGCCCCACCTTACCTTCTGAATCATGCGTCCCGGAAAATACTGGTCCGAGGCAATTAACCCTTAGATCAGCAAATTCATCGGCTATAGGCAGACTAATAGAACCTAAACGAAAGTCAATTATTAAGTTTGGAGATCGTGCTTTCGGAATATCTGGGCCTAAGGCTTGGAATAGACTCCCTCCGGAATTAAGATGCATAACAAGCCCGACAGAATTTAGGTCCAAACAAAAAACCTACCTTTTCGAGCTCTCATACTCTTAATTTAAATATATCTATCTGAGAGTATCATGCTTGTATTGCCTATGATATGTCTTAATCATACTTTTCTTACTGAATTAAAATTACTCGAATCCTTACACATCAATCTGCCTCTTGACGAATCACATTTTGGAAAATCAAATCCTTGTGCTACTGTACCGCCCACTATAAAATGTTGCTTTTGCTTTACAAAATAAACTCATTAAAGAATGTATTATATATTAATATTAAAATATATTTCAGGATTAAATAACTTGTATTCACAATTATGTCCAAATTTCTTTAAATACACAATAAACAGTGTTAATTTCAAATTACCTCCCAGGTAAGTATGGTCCTGTCTGTATTCATTTTAGGCAGCATCGCCTTCATTGGTCGAGACATTGTATATTTTCATACCAGAGATCAATGAACCTGTGAACGCAATTTTTAGCCATAAGTTGTTTTTAATTGTTTGTCTAGTTTGTAGTTTTTCTAGATTTTAGAAATTTATTGTACCTACGTTTGTACTGCACCCTTGAGGTGATTTTTCACAAAAACGGCGCTATATAAATCATCCAAATGTTGGGCTTTCTTTAAATAAATTCTTCATTGAATGGCCAAAAATTATGAAACTGTAACGGACAAGACTAGAAGAAAACTCACACATCTTCGTCTTGGTCACACTACGAGAAACGATAAATAATACAAGATTGCACAACTGATAATAATTCAGAGAAAGGAAATAACGGCTGCTTCAAAACCTTCGTGACAGGTACGAGCGCAGTTCCAGTGAGTAATTCCACTGACTATTTCTACCGGGAAGTTCCAGGATGCAGCTCGGTGAAGATAACCCTGATGTGTAATTTACGATTTCGAGAAATCAATTATTGTAAAAGTTCATACATTCCAAAGATAATTTATTCAGAGGAACCCAAACCACGAACATCTACAACATCACCGTACAGTTAATACAGTTTGATATTTTTAATTCTGTTCGGTGTTATTTTTCGACTAATGACTTCAGTCCGTATCCTAGTGGTATATATGATTTTAGTTATATGTACAAATTCGAATATTATTAAAGCAAACATTTATTCCGTATTTTAGACTATCTTTAAACTTAACTATCATCAAAGTAAACATTCAGTCTCTATTCTAGAATATCTTTAAACTAAACTAGCATTAAATTAATATTCAGTCCGTATTCTAGAATATCTTTAAACATTCAGTCTCTATTCTAGAATATCTTTAAACTAAACTAGCATTAAATTAATATTCAGTCCGTATTCTAGAATATCTTTAAACTTAACTATCATCAAAGTAAACATTCAGTCTCTATTCTAGAATAACTTTAACATTCAGTCCATATTCTAGAATATCTTTAAACTAAACTATCATCAAAGTAAACATTCAGTCTGTATATCTGTAAACTAAACTAGCATTAAAGTAAACATTCAGTCCGTATTCTAGAATATCATTAAACTAAGAGGGGAGAATTTCATGGAATGAAGATTCTTAGTAAGAACATCATCTTATTACTTGTGAAAAGTCACGGCAAGTTTTAGACTTTTTAAGGTTTGAGGTTATAATCATGTAATATTTTTTAACATTTTTCTTTATACTATACTCGTCATGAACAGTTCATTATAAATACTAGTATGTTATTAAGGCGTACCTATTACGGTGCATTTTTTTCGTAGTAAGTACCTATTGGTTTTGGAACACTGATAAATTGTTTATCAGATGCGTTCACGGATGTATTATTGCACTTTGGTAGAGTACAGTAACAGCGTTGATGAGACGCTGACATTTTACCTAGTGTTCTTAAATATTAAAAGCGGTTAAACTTTTTTGGCCGTCGATGCCGACATACAAAATACAGTTATTGTTGAAATAAAATGCAGGCTTTTTGAGACTGGTGACGTCATATCTTATTATTGAGATTTTTATTTTCTGTACGGTGTAAGTTTTCGCCTTATGATTTCAGTCCGCGTTTGATATTCTTGGTCCATTAAAAACTACAATTCTTTTGGTTTTGAGTACTTACAAATTTTTAGGTGTTTCTTGTAAAACTTTCTGAGAACCTGTTTACGATTTTTATTTGTTTGGGTACTTAGTAAATATAAGTACGTTTTTAAAAATCTATGGCCTGTGGTCAGTACATAATAATTACAAAAATGCAAATTTTGCTGTAGGTATATAGATAAGTCTACAATTTTCGTAGGTACCTACCTATGACTTAACTTTTGAAAACTCTATTTTACAGGTACACAAATGGAAATGATCCACCAAACCAAATAAATCCACACACTCCAAATGAGCGCCCAATATTCGTGCACGGTTGACATTTGACGATAACGGATCGTTTCTATGACTCCTTCTCGAGTTCAACAGCTGTAGAACGATTTCACGCCGCCCTCTGTATGTCCTCCCTCCCATGGGCCTCTTCGAAATCCAACAAAAACCCTCCACACAGCATCCCCAAAGATGACATAGGCCCTGATGATTTTTTCCTCAAGGCCTGTGTGAAGATAATATGAAAATATACATATTTACAGGTAAAATAAAAAGTTTCTACTGAAGTGTTATCCTGAGAAATACCTAATTTGGACGTTTTGATAAAATACCATCGACAAGATCAATCCAAAGTAAGTTCCTACTTTGAAGAAACCAATTTCAAAATCAACCTGATACAACCATAAATAGATTTATATTTCCCACATTAAATTCTCACCTCGTTTAATACCAAAATCCATCTGAATCTCCGATAATCATCCAAGAAATACCACTTGAAGAAATGAGTTACAGGAAGCGGTTAAATAATAAAGCCGGGTATAATGACCTGAAACAACTTAATCGTTTTGGAAAAATCTGTGTCCTTCCTTGAAGACAATTACTCCCTATCCATTTTCAATAAGAACGCGGTGTTCCTCAAAGCTCTGGAGCAGGGCCTCGCTTATATTATTGTATGTGTTTAATGATGTTTTATTACTTAATTTACCTAATTACATATTTATCAATGCAAATAATTACAAAATCTTGTTAAATAAATTATTATAACTGTGATTTCCCACACCTAATTAGGTACGACCGTAATTTTAAAAAATTTTAAATGATATTTTTTAAGAAAAAAAATTAAATTATAATCATAAAATCAAATCAAACTAGGTACCTATAATAAATTGTCGTTAAAACTCAAAGTTGAATAAGTAGGTATTTTAGTTCAATGTATTCATAAACGAAAATTTTAATTTTGTTTACAAATTTACGGATGGCGGGCAAAGGTTGAGATACGTGAAACAAAATTTGAAGAATTTAAGGTCTATTTTCGCTCAATCGTTCTTAAGGCCCATTAACCAGCGGCCAAGAATTCAAATTTCGTCGAATGATGGTCTTGCGATCGTGCACTTGCAACTGTAAAGATGAGAAAGATTTTATTTCATTCAAAATTTGCTTTAATATATACCAACATCCAAGTAAGTTAGTTTTGGTCATGATTTTGGAAGACGTTTGCATGCAAAATCTGTGAATTAAAAATAGTCACATCGCCAACCCTATTCCTTCCTTTAATGATCTCGGATAGTTTGTCCTTCCCCTTCCCACTCCCTCCCCTAACTACCAACTACCGGATATAATAGTTCCCCCAGGAGACCAGAAAGATGAGAGATGAAGACAGCCCTACCGCATCGACGGGAATAACTTTTTATAACACCTCTTGCGGTCAACTTTTTACGGCACACTCTTTTTTATAAACCTACATTTATTGTTTTTTTTTTAATAACAGGGTTAGATATGGGATAGGAGTTATGGACCTTCCGCCCGAAGACCGGATTTGAAATAGGTAATGATTTGGTTTGACTGACAAGCCTAAAAAAAACAAATGTCTTTATTTGACGAGTGGCATTTCGGTTTCCGTGTATTGATGATTTCGGGATTTTGTGCAGGTATAAAGAATCTAGAAATTGCTTTAAAATATTTTTCGTTTAATCGTGATTCTTTTGTGTTTATTTATTTATTTCTGGGTTTTTACTTATGTTCTCACTTACACGAGAACAATCCAGTTATAAGCACTCAGTTCAAATAATTAGTTTGTGCATACGTCTAAATAAAGATTAAAAAACAAAACAAATATATATCTTATAAATCTATAAAAGTTCACTCAAATGACAAATAATGTATACAAAGAGACACAAGAGTCACAAGAGACATGAGACATACAATTAGAGACACAAATGATGCGTAATATAATTAGCACAACATATTTTTTAGCAAAGCCGAACATTTTTTAAGTCGACACATTTGGGTCAGAGGGCTAAAATAGGAAATGTATTGAACCTATAAAAAGTTATTGAAATCATGCGACGGCCCAACAAAGATGTTAAATACACCGTAGGTGCAAATAGGTTAGAGCTGTTTACAGTAGCACTAATTCTTATATTATACCTATTTGTCTAACAAAATCAATAGTGGTTTATTCAAAAAACCTGAACAAAGTCACAATTCTTGCAAAAGCAAAAAATAAATAATTCTTATAAAAATAAAGAAAAAAATATATGATGAAAAAACAATTACCATTTAAGATGAAGTCATGCGAAATATTGCAAAATCATAAAAAATCATGTATTTTTATTTTGAAAATTTGATCGCTTAAAAGTATTAAAGATGCTTCAATTTAATACTGCGAGTAGATCCTACCTTGGCCCTTAAAAATATCGGTCATTTTTTTAATAAGCCTTAAAAATAAAGTATTAGGTCTTTAAGAAAAAAACACTTTCAAGTGCAAACTCTCCTACTTTTAAACCCCTTTTCGGATATGGTTTTATTGTATAATGTGCAAATTCAGTATCTTTTATAGTGGCCTATAAGGCGCGTTCAGACGTTTCGATTTTTGTTGATCCACTTTTATTTAACGTAAAAAGTTGAACAAGATTATGTTCACACGTTTCAATTTAAGTAGAACCGAATTTGACATTCAAGATGGCGTCAACTGAAATTGTCAGTGCGTGCGTCTCTCTAACTTCTGATGTTCTGCGAGACGAGCTCGAGATTATGGAAAAGCATAAAAAACGTCGTTTTTGGGCGAGAAAATGGATCATGAGAAGGAGTGAATTAGGCGCATCCAACACAATTTTGAAAGAGATGGCCCTAGAAGACTCCGGAGGATATAGAAATCACTTGAGGATGACAGAAAAACAATTTGATGAGCTGCTTTCCAAAATTGGCGATAAATTTTTTCAGAGATGTTTAAATTAATAATAATTACTACTAACTACAGTAACCGGAGAAGCAAGGAAATAATGCATATTTCATTAAAGTTAGCTTTAACATAATCTAAAAATGACAACGCCAAACGTCAAAGTTTGACATAGGTAGTTATTGTCAATGACGTTATATAAAATAAATAGACTCGTTATAGTCTCACATACTCACAATATAATGTGGAAAGTAAGGAACACTCTTTTGTTTTCAGCGATTTTCAATAATTTCTCAATTCAAAAGTTTATTCCTGTGTGATAAAGATAGACAATCAAATAATGTGTATGTATGAATGGCACGGATACATTAGCGGGCGGCGTATTAATTTCTTTGCCAAATACTGCTTTCACATCACGGGTGTGACTGAGATAACAAGATACTCTCACTCGGTTACACTACGCACAGGGGAGGGTAAAGGCGGGTAAAACAAGACACACGGGCAAATATTTTTTATTATAATTATATGAGTTATCATTAGTAATACAATATTGGTACTATTATGGTAGTATTGTTAAAAACATATTTTATTATACAGTACAGGTCATAGGTTCAAATGAGTATACAAATCTATTTACAATTTTCATCAACGACATTATAAAACGCTTTCCTTTGACCGTGGTATGTAAATCGTCTTTATTGAAATGAACTGAACATATTGTGCTGTAAAGCGAAGGTGTCCAATCATGTTCGCATCTTTGAATGCGAACAACAGTGGTCCATTTCTGTCGTCGTAGTTGATCACGGGGAAACCTAAAATTCATATTTGATAAGTCATAATAAATTTATATTAAATTAATTGTCATTTTACGTTTATAAAGTCACAGCGTAAATTATAATTATTAATAGAGCTTAACTACAACTAGCGTGTTTACGTATATTAAATTATAGTGTCTTGTCATTGTCAGCAAGGAAGCTCGGTTCGAGCGTTATGAGTTATGACAATTCAAACATAATTAAATTAATTAACGATTTACCCTGTGTACGTTTTACCCCATCTTTCCCAATAGAAGAAAACTTGTGCGGGACGCTGTGTGAACCGACCTACTGTTAGCAGGTTGTCTTTGTTATGCTCGTTACTTTTTGATGCAACGTTCTCTGTCTCGTAATGACGTGTAAAACCGCGAGCGGGAAACATGAAAATTTATTGTAATATTTATAATAATCGATAATATTAAGTAATTTGCGTGTACTTACAAATGAAGTGTTATTCCTTCGCCTTTACTATTATTTGCAGTGTAATTGAAACATTTTCTCATCACACAAGAGGGCATTTTGACACTTTTTAAAATGCAATCTACTTACTGGTAAGTACTGGTAAGACGCAACCTTACTCGACGCGTAGCAGTTTAGTACTAAAGTACTAGATATCGAGACCGGTACAATTGTCTTGCGATTGTCTTCCCACTTTGAGATTTCTACCCCTCGTCTAATATAGTATGTAACGTCATTGGTTATTGTTATTAGATTTGTATAAATTGTTTTTTCTTTCAATTTATGCGTATTAATGGTGACGCAAGTCTCTGAATATTTACCGCTATTTTCTGACATTATCATAATATATTGGGTAGGTATTGTAAATGAAACACATATTATTTATTGCAGTATCACGGGTATTTCTATTTTTGTACACTTCTTGCTTTTGATCCCAAAGACAGGGATGCATAAATCTGAACATCAAATCATCCGACCATTTCGGATATTTTTTCGTTGAAACGGATTCCATGACGGTAGAAACTAGGAATGTCTAACGAATATTGACATAATATATTATCATAATATATTGGGTAGGTAGTGTAAATGAAACACATATTATTTATTGCAGTATCACGGGCATTTCTATTTTTGTACACTTCTTGCTTTTGATCCCAAAGACAGGGATGCATAAATCTGAACATCAAATCATCCGACCATTTCGGATATTTTTTCGTTGAAACGGATTCCATGACGGTAGAAACTAGGAATGTCTAACGAATATTGACATAAATGTTTGACGTCTACTTGTGCCCGCGAGTAACTATGGTAACCAAGATGGCGCGGTCATACTCGAACGTCAAAAGTAGACGGGCTATCAACTTTAGTTGGTCAACAAAAAAGTTGTTCAACTTTGTTGAAAGAAGGTTCACACCTGTCAATATGCTTTCAAGTGTCGAGTTGATCAATTAAAATTGAACCGTGTGAACCGGCTATAAGTCAATAATTTTATGGATCACGGAAATTTGAAATGCTGCTGTAAAGGACGAAGTTTTAATTGTTCAGTAGAGCGAAATTAAAGTTTTTTATATATTTTTTTCAACATTTTGTTTTTGAAAACCTGTAATTATGATTTTTTATTATAAAATAACATTGAATAGATCTTTCAAAATAGAAAACATTTTTTGTAACTTTCTTTAATAGCAGTATTTAATTTTTTAAAAAAGGCGTAAAAGATGCACTTATTTTCCTAGAAATATTCCAACGATGCAGACCGAAAGAGAGAAAAAAACGGAGAAAATTACATATTTAATTAAAACCATTTTTTATTGGATTTATTGTTCTTCTATCTCTATTGCAATTTTTTTTAAAGTTTTAATTTCATTAAGTTTTTTATCTTCTTTCATCATAAAATGACTATAATAACTTCTTATTTCTAGGTAATAATAATACCTAATTGGATAATTTGTATAGCGCCGTTTTTGTGAAAAATCACCTCAAGGGCGCTTTACAATTTATTATGAATCCTAGGCTCTATCTAATTTTATTATTTTCAAATAGATACAGAATCATACTTACCTGCAGGACGCTTCCGACAAAACACACTTTATTAGAAAGTTTATGCTATGGGGAAGATACGACTTTGCACGTGGAGGACATTATATTCAAAACTCTGGACATTGCATGGGTTTTACATTTATATTTATATTTAACAGAAGATTAATGCCAAAGTTGAGTTAATATTTATTTTTAAAGTCTGGAGAATTTTAAGAATTTGCTTTTACACACTTAGTTATTTACAATGTTACGAGCCGTGAAGGCGAAGGTGAAAGTTTTTTTTTAACTTATGGATAGGTAGGCACATAAATCATCTTTCAAACAAAAAAGAGTGTGCAATTCGCACGCGATAGAATTGAAACCTTCAAAAAACTAAAGGCGACAAGAGTGGGAAGGTTAAGAAGCACCGCACAAAGAGAAACCCGATTATACTATCTCATTCTCTCGCATTCTAAATCCTACAGATGTAGGTATGTGTTTGTCTCTTTTTAGTTAGTCGCTATTTTTCGTTTCATCGAGTTTCAAATCACAACGGTGCTAAAGAAGCTTTCATTTCAAATATTAAGATATAGGGTCATTAAATCGAAAATTAAATGCAGTTGTCCTGAAAAATAACACTTTTTTTTTAAAAATTAGAGATAAGTGAGTATAGTTGTTAGGAACCTACTTAGAATATTTTTTGAGATACCTAGTACCTACTTATATCTATCCCCATAATATTATTAGGTATTTAAAAGTATCAAATAGGTAAACACTTAGCGCTTAGTTAGGTAGGTACCTACGTGACTAAAGCAGATTTGAACCAGATAAAATATTTACCTATCTCGTAGTTACCTGAAAATATTGAGCAAAATTTAATAAGACAATTATCATAATAGTTTCTTATTAGAAGTGCCTACCTATTAATTGTATTGCTTTTGCGCATGCCTAAAGTTAAATAATTTAATTTAAAAGTAATAACATTAGCATATTTAGAGAACTTGTAACTCAAATAAATGAAATGATTTACTGCTAAAAGTCCAATAAACAAGATTGGAATAACTTAATGGATTCCCAATTAGCGCGGTTCACTAAAAACGCAGTTAAAAAGCTCCGTTCACTTCAGGTAGGTTACCAGGCTGGTAGTAGCTAGTAGGTACCCAGAATCCGGAATACTCGTGTGTAATTGGGTGTCAGTACCTAATTAGGGAGTTCAGAGAACTTAACCCTTTTTTAAAACGTTTAAGAGGCCTTTCACATCCTTTTCAGTTTAGTAGGGCACGAAACACGGACCCATAACTTAATACAATGTAGCTAAGTAGGGGAGAGTATGGTATATCGTACCACTTTGCACTTAACACTCAATACTGTATGATGGAAATGGATTAGAGTTGTGGAACTAGGTTCAAATGAATGCCTGTTTTATTGGGTACCATGTATATTTAAATCATATTTTTCACGTATCTGGAAGGTTTTCAAATTAAAAGTTTTATAAAAAATGGATTTCGGTACGATTTAGCCAACCGGTATGGTAAATCGTACCACCGGTACATAAATCGTACCTAGAACATGGAAGTGGAGCGACATACACTGAGACGCAGACATGTGTAGATATGACATATACAGACATGTGTGACATCGGACCTGCGGCCGGGACGCAGTTTCTGCGAGATGCGTGAGCAGGCGAGCAGAGTATTTTCCAATCTTATATATAAAAATCAATATTTGTTTAATTTTTTGGTTCTTTGTTTGTTTGTTTGTTTGTTGGTTTGTTGATTGATGGTTTGTTGGTTTGTTTGTTGGTTTTTTGGTTTGTTTGTCAGTTTGTTTGTTGGTTGGTTTATTTTTTTGTTGATTTGTTGGTGTGTTGGCTTGTTTATTTGTTGGTTTGTTTGTTTGTTACATTGTTGTTTATTTGTTGGTTTGTTTGTTTGTTTGTTACATTCTTGTTTGTTTGTTGGTTTCTTTGTTGGTGTGTTGGTTTGTTTGTTTATTGGTTTGATTGTCTATTTGTTGGTTTATTTGTTTGTTGCTTTGTTGGTTTGTTTGTTTGTTTGTTTGTTGATTTGTGGGATTGTTGGTTTGTTTGTTCGTTCGTTTGTTTGTTGGTTTGTTTGTTGATTTGTTGGTTTGTTTGTTTGTTGGTTTGTTGTGTTTATTGGTTTGTTGGTTTGTTTATTTGTGTGTTAGTTATTTTATTTGTTTGAAAATCGCTGTCGGAGTATCCTGTTGAAAGCGGCGTACACCGCCAACCATACTTTAGATTATTGTACAAAAAGTTGTAGGTACACAGTGTTCTCTGAGTTTAAATAAACAAAATTCCATTCATCGCTTACTTGGAAATAATTACAAAACATTCATAGATACTTTTACCACACACTCACCGTGGTCTCCGCGTACGGTAAATCGTACCGGTACGATTTATCAACCCACTGGCGGTACGATTTAGCAAACTCTGAGTTATTATAAAATAATGACAGCAGAAAGGTAACAATACACTTGACAAGTTTGATTTTTCAATAGCGAATTATAGAATATATACATGTTAACTGAACGTAATTTGAGAAAAAACTAACATACCTTTAAACACAAAATGACCTTAGGCAAGACCCGAAAAAATTAGATCAAGATGGTGAAAAAACAGAAAAACTATACTGCCAACGGACGCATTATCCAACCCTGTTTAAAAATGATGGGACAACTATGACGCTTCTAACGGTTCACGGAGTGTTTTCAGGATTAATAAAGAGTGACCCGTAGCGGAAATAATCGGGTGGTACGATTTATCGACCGGTACGATATACCCTACTCTCCCCTATGTATTTGTATAGTATTATGCCTATTTATATATCTAAAAGAAGAACAAACATTCCCTGGTTATTAATAAATTTGAGAAAACAGAATTATTACACCTACGCAAAAAATGTGGCTTATACTTATATAAAAGGGGGCTTCGTGGGTTCAATTCCTTAGCCAGGAAAGGAATTGAGCCTGCATGAAAACCCGACGCATTTTTCCATTCAGCAACTAAAGGTTTTTAGGTTCAAAATAGAATAAACAACATTTTCCTGCTGGAGGATTGAAGATACATACATAGATTGTTATTAGTTGCAAAATTAGACCATTTTAAAAGGAGGGAAGATCTCTATGGCGGTAATATTGCAAACAACTAATAATAATTTCAATCACAATTAGGGTATTTATCCTTATTTTGAGTCACAGAACCCCCAGTAAACGATAATCCCTTTGCGATGATCATCACAATCGTTAAATGAAGAAATATATAATCGTATAGGGAATGGGGTGAAATGAAAAATAGAAAATAAAACCCAAAAACACTTAAAAATTAGGTCCACTGCACTTCAGCGCAAGTTAAAAAATACTACACGAAACGACGCAAGAGCTGATCCTCGTTTGTTGGACCCTTAAATGAAGACAAAATTCAAGGGAGAAGTAAAGCAAGGATCAACAGAGATAAGTAAAGGAACTTGCAAAACAAGGCACAGAAATAAAAATAAAATTCATAAAATATCTTCACGACAAACAAAAGCAGGTATCAGAGACAAAAGGTATTTCCAAATATTCGGTACCATAAGTAGTACCTATCTGCACTAAAAATCCGCCCTGTTCATTAGGTAATACCCGTCAAAATATGCGATAAAAAGAAATAATAAAATTCAGTATTTACCATTGAGTCTATCCTTCACAACCTGGTGAGCAAAGGCAGCCGCCGCAGCCTGCCGTGGATCCATAGACAGCCCCCATGGCAAGGAAGCTAAAGCCCTCTGCGCTGGTACCCTCAACACTCCTCCTCCAGACCCGTAGAACCCTGGAACACCATACCCCACTCCCATGGGTCCCATGAAACAGTTTGCCATCCCATTTTCACTCAATCTCCTATACTCCTCTCTGGCGTTTTCCATCTCACTTTCAGCAGCGTTGGTTAGTCTTCTATATTCATCTTTAGCGCTTTCCGATTCATTGTCGTTATTACTTTCATCGTTAGTTCTTGCTCTTCTAAATTCGTCTCTTCCTTGTTCTGAGTCGTTGTCACTTCTCAGTCTTCCTTCTTCATCTGTGGTGTCTTCGTTTGAATCTCTTCTGTGTATTCTGTCCATAAGTTCATCCACTCCTCTTCTAGCAACGTTTACGAGGTTCTTCTCATCGTCGAAAGACTTCCCAAGTAGCCTAGATATGCTGAAGGGTAAGGAAATCTGTGCTGGGTGTGGTTGTGACGAAATGTGACCTCTGTGAAGGTCTGAAGGGGATATTGAATGCATATTGAGCCTATTTCGAGGACTATAAGATTCTGAACGTTTATCTGATTCGTGATCAGATTGTTCACCACCAGCAGACAGACGACTATCTGTATCCACGTTAATTTCTTCGTGTTCGTCTTCTGAGTGTAACGAAGACATTTTGTTATCAAATATAGTTTTTTGACAATATTAAAACGCTTTGTTTTATACTCCAACTATTTCCAAGTCATTTTACAACACATTCATCAAATTTAACACTTATTTTTACAATACCCAACAAAAAAAACTTGTCGAAGTCCCTAAAACACCGTTTCTTTTAAAGGGCAACACCAATTATTCAATTAAACAAATTAAAAGTCCCCCTTTAATAAAACAACTGTCAAAACAGAACCAAAAAAATCTTCTTCACTTTGCCGCATTTTTAATTACAACACTTTTCAAATTAGAATCCCATAGCAGCTGTCGCATTCGTAAAATGAACACAAAAATCCGCCGTTAAAATTAAAAGCGGCCTGTATCGCGTAGATTTTTTTTTAAATAAGGCTATTCACTCGAAAAGAAATACTAAAGAATGTAGGTAGGTACTTAAGTTTTTTGTAGTACTAGATAGAAAGCTTGAGAAATCAGTTGAGTTAGAACCAATTTAGCTGCGATTTCGGACGAATTATCTCCCACCAATCCGGCAGTGGACCCTTCACTACTGCTAACCGATTCACACTGAATGTTCCGACCCGTTGGAGAAAGAAGAACGAAGCCTGCAAGAGAGGGACAGCTAAACCAAAACAGATGCTTCAACGTTGTAAGTGAGAGGAGTTTGGCCATGTTTCAGACATTGTGTCGTCATATTAGGGGAGTATTTTTATAAAGAGGTGTATACACTTTTCGCTTTATTCGTTTCGTTTATTGAAGCGCGGATTGCGATTAATGATTCGTGTAGAATTATTATTTTTGTTGGTAGATAGAAGATCAAAGATTATAATTTTGGTGGATAGTTTATTGGCATAAATGTTCATCGTTTGGAATAAATATTACCTACAGCAATAGACATAGGTATTTTGTTATTATTTTCTGTAAATAATTTTATTAGGTAGTATTTCAATGTAGTAGGTACCTACCTACCACCTGCATTTGATCCGTGAGAGAAAATTAAATTTTATCTGGTTTTCTCAATTTGAAATGAGGTTGGAAAAAAATTAAGAAATCAAAATAATTATTAATTTTTTTTTCAAATGTTTCGATCTTTCACCCTTCAAGTATGTTCTAGACAACCAATTACGGAGAGAGGGCAGGTACCTTGGTGATTATTTTATACATTCATTTTACTTAAATTTGCAAATTGCAAATTATTATGAACGATTGTAGTTGAATAGGTACAGACTTAGAAGAGAAGATGTGTTAAATGGAGAAGAGGCAATTTTAGAAGGCTTGATAGAAGAGACGATAGGTATTTGTTTAGAGAGGGACAACATAAAAATATTTGATCTAAAGTTCCCAGAGATTGAGTTGAAAATAACCTTAGTAAATTATTATTAAGGCGATCCACGCCCTTTTATGGGAGGAGTTTAAAAATACTCGAGAAAAAGCTTTTGGAAAAGGAATTTAAGAATTTTTTTACAGGTTTATTTCGTAAATGCATGTAAAAAATATTAATTCCTTTTTTACGCATTGTTTACTGTAAGAAAACGGAAATTTAAAACTAATTTCACGAAACTAAGCGACGCGGAGTCACGCGACTGTCTCCCGCTCCAGCCGGGGCGTGACTGATACGAAATAGGTGTGCATGCCATAAGGGTCACTTCAAGAATCCAAATTGTCAATGTCAAAAATAACAACGAGAAAATGCATATTTTATTTTATTTTGTGAACTTCGGGCGTAAATATCAATTTTTTTGCGATTATTGTAAAAAGAATTTGCCAAACAATAAAACCGTATCCGAAAAGGGGTTTATAAATAGGAGAGTTTGGACTTAAAAGTGTTTTTTATAGACCTTATACTTTATTTTTTTCTAGGCTTATTAAAAGATTTATAAAAAAACTGACCGACATTTTTAAGGGCCAAGATATGTTCTCTGCGCAGTATTTAATTGAAGCATCTATAATACTTCTAAGCCATCAAATTTTCAAAACAAAAACATATGATTTTGTATGATTTTGCATTATTTAGTATGGCTTCATCTTAATAAAGTTAATAACTTTAGTTAGCTCTGAAAAACTTTTTTTTAATTGATTATCGGAATCAAGGAAGGTAGGTCGGTAGGGGCAATAACAAAAAAAAATCAAAATCACCGGAGACCAAAATTTCAATTAGGTAAGTAGACACATTTTTTACTCCAAATAATGTTAGGAATCACTAGTTAAAGTAAGTCAAGTAAGACACCATGTCTTTTTATTCTATGTATAAGGGGGCACACATTAATTACGTGAGCTCAAAATAGGGGGAGGCGTCTTGTAAAATCTCATTTATGATGAAGCCATAGTAAATAATGCAAAATCATATGTTTTTGTTTTGAAAATTTGATGGCTTAGAAGTATTATAGATGCTTCAATTAAATACTGCGTGTAGAACATACCTTGGCCCTTAAAAATATCGGTCATTTTATTTATAAGTCTTTTAATAAGCCTATAAAAAAATAAAGTATAAGGTCTAAAAAACACACTTTCAAGTCCAAACTCTCCTATTTATAAATCCCTTTTCGGATATGGTTTTATTGTATAATGTGGCAAATTCAGTTTATTTTATAATAATCGCAAAAAAAGTTGATATTTACTCCCGATCTTCCCAAAATAAAATAAAATATGCATTTTCGCGTTGTTATTTTACAATACGGCCGCTAGTCGACGAATTCGATTTTTCAAAGTGAACCCTATGGCGTCCACCGAAGAACTACTATCCACGCCACAGTCGCCAAACCTACTTCGTATCAGTCACGCCCCGAACTGAGCGGGAGATGGACGCGTCACTCCGCGTCGCTTGATTTCGTGAAATCAATTTTAAATTTCCGTTTTACTACAATAAACAATGCGTAAAAAGGGAGTTAATGTTTTTTACAGGTTTTTTACGAAATCAACCTGTAAATTTTTTTTCTCAAATACCTTTTCCAACCTTTCCAAAAGCTTTTTCTTACGTATTTTCAAACTCCTCCCATAAAGGGGCGTGAATTCCGATTTCGATTTTTTCCTGGACTATGGGATCGCCTTAAACTGAAGGGGGTGAATAAATCTCACGTCAACTTTAAAAAAACCTACGTATTATTAAACCTAGATATAATAAAAAAAATAAATCGTTTCACTTCTTTTGAAGTGTCCCATTTTGCCGGTCGAAGAAATCTATTATGTGAAAAACATTTATTTCGAGAGTAAGAAAAAGGTGTAAATCTCATGTGAGGGGGAGGGGGGGGGGGGGAGTCTTAATTGAAAGAAGAAAAAAAACAAAATTAATGTATCCCCCCTAAGCTGTTTTTTTTTTTAATAAATAAATAAATATCTCGCATGGTATCGCGTGTTGAATATAAACTTCCTCTCTATATATGGTGTCGTATCATTAAACCTAACTTAGGTATATGTTAATTTGACTTATTTGACCTAACAACAATAAACGATTAGGTACGCATCATCATGTCGCCGATCTGCCTGTTATCTATGTCGCTATTGTTCAATAACCAGAAAGCAAAGAGAACCAACCTTTGTTTCTGCCATTGAGAGATCCCTTGTAGTCTCTCTTTCCGTCACTTGCGACGTTTATGAGCAAGAGGGAGAGGTTACGTCGGAGCTATCAGGGCATGAGAAACCTGCTGAGTGGTGTCGCAATAGAAGACAATGAGACGCGGATATTTTCACTCAAAAGTGAAAATTCTCTCCAAACCACAAGCAACGCAATGATGGCATTATTTGAGGGGATCTACTGTTGTTAGATTGTTACCAGTGGAGGATGATCTACTAGATTAGCTTTTTATTAATCGTGCTACCTATTTATTTACCAAATAATAAACCACTGCACACAGACTGGACTGCAAGTAGATGGGTAGATAGTTTTTTAAGATGGGGTAGATAATTTTCAATTTGGGAGTTGGGTATGAGTACCGCGCTCCGGGTATGTATAGGTACCATTTATTGAATAACCAACACCAGTACCATTTTAATTTTTAGAAATTTAATTAAAATTAAATTTGATAATGTTATTATCGAGTTCTGCAAGTATTTTAGAATGTATTTTAGTTAGATACAGCTGTTTCGACGTGTAAGGTCATTTTCACACTGTGGTGAAGCCACTTATGACCTTACACGTCGAAACAGCTGTAACTAAAATACATTCTAAAATACTTGCAGAACTCAATAATAACATTATCAACTTTAATTTTGATTAAATTTCTAAAAATTAGAATGGAGTTCTATGAATTAAACACGAAAACAATTAATACCCCTACCATTGTTTACCCCGAGTGATTTAGTAGTTAGGTCGCTACGTTAGGTCTTGGCGGCGAACCCGCTTACTGCGTGGCGGTGCCTGATCGGGAGAGTCTGGTTGAGGGAGACCTTTCGACCTCTTCAGCCGGACTCTCTCGACCTTGCACCGCAGTTTGAGGGATGGATTCATACCTACGTCCGTATTACAAAGTCCCAGAGGGATTTTTTTTCCTTCAGGGCCTCCTGTAGGCAGGCCGGATTAACCATATCGGGGCCCCTAGGCAATGCACGTCTCGGGGCCCCTTACAAGGCTTTTGGGGGGGGGGTAAAGTTTTAAAACTTTTTTTCTAAATGTAAAACATGTCAGTACCTATATTGAGTATTGTGTCAAAATTTCAAGTAAATCGGAGCAAAACTAACGAAGGAACGGCGTTTCAAGCGACCGGCCCTCATGCTCGATTCAAGTTTATTTCGAGTATAAAAAATTTTAAATCGGTTTTCTCGCAAACAACATTTCTGAAGTTTGTGAACATCATCAAAATCTTGACTTGACTTGAGCGATGCTTTTGAAATTTTGTACACTATTTCTACACATAAATCAGGTAGTCAGAGGTAGTTTTTTTTACCATTTTATAATAACGAATTCACCGATTTTTTTTTAGCAATAATCGCGTTTTTCAATTCAAAATGCTGGCAAAAATCGAAAAAAACTCCCTCTGACTACCTAGGAAAACATATTACCTTTTAAACGCATTTCGATTTTTTGTTGCAAATGACCCAAGGACGAGTTATGATGTTCATATTACTAATTGAAGCAAGTCAGTTTTTCTCGGTACGCGGGGCCCCTAGCCGATGCGGGGCCCCTAGGCAGTTGCCTACTCTGCTTTAGGGATAATCCGGTACTGCTTGTAGGTACCTACTGTAAAAAGTTAGGACTTAACAGAAGAAGAAGTGGTTGTGTTGTTTTTCAAATAAAGCACCCTTTGAGAAATTAAACTCATCGTTTTTATTGCTATGTTTTTAAAGTTACAAGTTACCGACACATAACTTATTCCCCACTCAACGGACAAAGGTTTATTAATACTTTATGTTTTCAATGCAAGTTTAGTTAGAGAAGGGTTAATTTTTATCCAGCGTGGGCTTTTTATAGTTAAATTCCTTTGTATATTGAGAAGGGAGAAAGTTCAAAAAAATTATCACACAACGGCGACATCTGAAATTACTGGTGCCATCTTTAGTCTAAATGAATAAACTTGTTGATAATTATTATCACTATTTGTAATCCATAATTGGTTTGAAACTTAACTAGAAAACTAAACAGGTACCTACCACTTTAAGTCGGAATTTTGGAAAAACACATAAATGTAGGTAGGTAGGGAAAGGGGGTGGGATAGATAGGGAAGTCAATATCTAATTATCTAAATAAAATAACATTTCAATTTTACAGCGCAATTTTGTAATGTACGAGTATTTTACCACAAATTCATGAAGAAGGAGAAGTTTGGAAAACGGATAACCTGACTATTCAGATCTGATTATCAAGATGTGATACAATTCATATCTAACAGGAAAACACGAAAGCGATTGAGATTTTTTGTTCTCAGCCAATCTTATCAATTCTTTTTCAATGCTTTTTCCGGGTCGTGGCGTTTTAAAGACAAAATATTTGTTATGAGTGTAGGTAGGTACCTACCTGCTTAATAGTTCTTGCAAAACACAGTTCGATCCGTTAATAAAATAGACAAAATTGGAATTTCCTAAGAATCTGCGGACGAAGTAAAAAATACAATATTAGGTATCTTTATTTGCAAGAGCACCTAACGGCGTCTTAAATAATAGAAGTTTTTCATTCGAATTTACAAATTAAAAAATCTTTGGGACAGCTACTTTGTTAGGTACCTACTCATTTTCGGGCTGTTTTATCAGGGCTTAATATGCCTACTATACAGGCTGTTATATAATTCAGAATATCAAATAGATACCTTTATCTCTTTGGACTTAAAAATACAGTTTAAAAACTGTTTGGTTATAAACCTTAAATAGGAAGAAGATAATCCCTTTATCCGGCGTTAAGGGACTTACTTCATTAACCAGTGATTCCTGAAATTATTTGGAGTAAAAAAATATAAAAGAAATGTTGGACTCCGGTGACTTTTTAGATTTTTTTGTTGTAACTTGCTAAATTTTGGTTAGATATATCTAAGTAGGTAGGTAGATATTACCCACACATAGGTAATGCCTTAGTGGATTTCCATTAGGCAGGTAACGTAGGTACGTTTGTTCTACATAGATATTTATGATTAGGTAGGTACCTAAGGTATATTTTACACGTATGAAAAAATAAATGCATTTAGGTAGGTAGATGGGCTAGAGCAGATAGAGAACTGCTTTATAAAAATCAGGAAAATTTCATATCTGGGTCTTATATGCTTCGAGGGGAGAAGTATCACTTGCTCCATTTAATTTTGAAAGGCAAGATAGATGGTCGCCGAGGGCCTGGTAGGAGACATTAGAAGTGTGGAGGAGCTATTCCGGGCAACGCAAGACAGAGAGACATTTTCAAGATCGCCAACGTCGGGGGGACCTAATAGGGCACACAAAGAAGAAGAAGGTAAGTACGTACTACTGGTTGAGGGAGACATAACCTGGACCTCTCCAGCCGGACTCTCTCGAACCTTCGCCTTACATCGCAGTCGGAGTGAGAAAAGATTCATACTTCCGTCACTCCTGGACACGTTGACCCCCAGATTCTTACCCTCCCTCATACCTTTTTCCTACCCAGAACTTTCTCCTTCCTTTCTCTAAAAAGACCCTCCATACAGCATTCCCAAAGATGACATGGGACCTGAGGGATTTATTTTCCTCAGGCCTCCTGTGTGGAGTTAAAAAAATATATTATTTTCAAATGCGTGTTAGTGATTTTGCCTATATTCCTGGAGGAGGCGTCTACTAATATCTACAGGAATTCCAAAAACTGAAAAAATCGAACTAATATCTATGAGAATCAAAGTGTTGACGAATATCTACAGCTCAAACTGTTGACTAAAATCTATGGGAACCAAAGTGTTGACGAATATCTACAGCACTGGCAGAGGTTGGATTTGCAATTATGTATAGCATATTGGAATAACGTAATATTGCGTATGCAGTTTAAAAAACTTAATTTATGTAAGTATGTATGTAAAAATCCCTAATATCGGACTATTGGACACATTTAGCTGATAAGTCCAACCTACGCTCTGTAGATATTAGTTCAACCTACGCTCTGTAGATATTAATCAACACTCTGAAGTTCGTAGATATTAGTTCAACATATGAGCTGTAGATATTCGTCAGACATACAGGCTGTAGATATTACTATCTGGAATCTTCCTGGAGACACTATTGAATATTTCCACCCGTTTTCTATATTTTTTTTTATAGGTGATAAGATTTTTTTTCTGAACAATACGTTTATCTAGGATGGATAGACATGTACAAATTTGCAAAACCATATTGGTTGATAATTATTTCATGATCTTTCAATCCCAAAAGGCTCTATTTTGCAACTAGTTGCAATAGGTAGGTACGACAACGTCCTTTTTATGTTTTGTTTCATTCTTCAGCAGAATAACAAAAATAAAATTAATATTATCTATATTAAAAAAAAATTATCCATTCAATTTTTGTTCAAACAAAAACAAGGGCCTCTTTAAAATGATTTACCTGTAACTACCAAATTGTACGGAACTATATCAAAAATACATCAAAATTTCAAACTTAATACATTATTCCAATACAAAAATAGAACAAGTTTCAAAACGATTATTTCAGATGAATAAAGCATAAAAATAATAATAATTCCATATTATCGACACCACGTGGCCTCCCGCCGTCTCCATGGCAACCGGGCGACCAATGGGAAGCCAGCGCCTCCCCGCCGGGCCACGCCCCCACGCTGCACTGATTGGTCGAGGGTCGGATTTGATTATGAAGGGAATTGGCCCTGAATGTGTTTTGTGTAGGGATTGCAATTCTGGAAAATACGTTGTGTTGGAAAATTCAAATTATTTTTTGATTTTTTTTTAAATAAATGCATGCACTAATATTGTGTCCGCAGGGCGAAAATTGTACGAAAGATAATAAACCTTTAAGTAGTTTTCTAATAAGAAAGAAGACCAAAAGAAAAAGTTTTTTCTTAGTCAAAATGAAAATTAACAAATTAACATGAGGAAATCATAATCAACATATACAACAATCCACAGTCCGCCTCGGAACAGGAATATCTAGTGAGGAGGGCTGTGAATAAATTACTTTGTGTTTTTTACTTTATTTTATACTAGCTGGTACCCGGCATGCGTTGCTATGCCATTTTATAAAGAAATTGTTTCTTCCTGCGTTTCCTTTCCTATTCGTCTCGTTCCCCTTCCGCCTACCCTATTCTTCTCACGCGTCCTCTTCCCCTCTCGAGTTTCCACTCCGCTTCCTCCACCTTTCCTCTTCCAACTCCACTCCCCCTTTCCCCCGTCTCTCAAATCCCCCTCCTGATTCTCCTTCCCTCTCCCGGGTTCCCCTCCCCCCTCCCTGGTTCCCCTCCCCACCTCCCGCGTTCCATAAATTAATTCCCGGTACATTTAGTTTTCCGCGTAACACCTATTGCAATTTTTTTATACTAATTTCATAATGCCAGAGCTCACCAGTAGTGTTATACAAACCTTGTCCTGACAATAACGAACACAAGAAAAAAAGAATTATCCTGTTTGGTGCAGTCGTTCGGAAGTTATGCGCGTACATACATTTAAGCGACTCATTTTTATTTATATAGATAGATAGATAGATAGATAGATTGTCGTGTTTTTTTTTAAATAAAAGTCAATGCCATTTAGGAATTTGTATAGGTAGGTTTTTAAATAGGTGCTAAAAATGTTATTTTTATGCAATCCTTATTATTGTCATGATTGTTTATTTGGGTTATTACGCCGTGTTTTGCTTCCTTTTTCTTTGGCCAACGATTCAGACAACGTTACAGTGTTCATCATCAAGGCAGATATATGCGGATTTTATTATTTTGGTCTTTTATACGCCCAACGGGCTATTTTTATTTATTTATCTATATAAAATATATTTATATTGAGTTTTTCGATGCCTGTCTCACTAGGATATACCTGTGACTATATACAGGTACCTTTTAAAATGGGTAGGTACGTAAAATGAATATACCTACCCATAATTTTTACACAAGTGTTAGTAATAAGAGGTTGGATATGGTTTACAATTGCATAAAATTGAAAAATTGTCTCTACTAATTGTAGGTACTAGGAATTGGTGAGCTGGCTTCAAAATTTGTTTGAGAAGGGTGACATTCAAATACACGTTTCGAGTAGGTGCCTACACTTAAATTGACTAGACTCAGGAGGTCGCAAAATTAGTTTAGTTCAAGTTTTGATAGTGGTGAAGTGTGTGTTTATGTAGTATCTAGAAAAGATACATTTGTCAGCCTTAATCCCCTCAATGTGGTTTTTGCATTTAATTTTGGTGTAGCTGTCTTATACCAGTTACCAAGAACTATTCAACTAAACCGCGTCATCCCTATTAATATTTATGAGGTTTTCATAAATATTAATATAAATATGAAAACCCCATAAATATTAATAGGGACAACGGGGCAAGTAAGTACCTACCTACCTACTTTCAATAGAATCGAAAAATAAATTGTGTGGCTTAAGCTGTGTTTGGGGACCACATTAAAATGGCCGGATATAATAGATATATTCTTTAAATCCTACGAATTTCCACAATAATTATAAAGAAACAATTTGTATTGCGCCATTTTGTAAACACGTCAAACCGACGATAAAATCGATAAAAAAAATATCGATAGTAAAAGTAAATTCTGTAAAATATCGTTGGTCCCATCCCTAGCCTACCCTTTGTAATGTGTTATCATAGAGCTCAGTTTTGCTTGGCCCTGTATTAATTCTGGGAGGCATTCAATTGCTGGTGTTTATCCGCCATAAAGCCGGTTCACTTACTACAATTCAACCGTTGACGTAAATCGTGTAAATGCTTTTAGGGCGCGTTCGTACCGGTGAATTCAACAACTGGTTGATTAGAATTTTATTTGACAAAATTGTGATCTTTCTTTTCCTGTATTTTTTGATGCATGATTATAAGAAATATTATTAATTACAATGTAGGTAAGTTCATACCTAATTGTGGTAGGTAGGTACCAATGTTTTTTCTTTCGGTAGATTTTTTTTCCAACCAACAATTGATATACGCAAAACCCGAATACAAAATTTTAATTATATTTTTATATGAATAGGTACCGCACAAGAGTCACGTAAGTGCTCCCGTCTGGAGCCAGTAAGACTAGGTATGGCATCCCCAATTTGGGTACGTTGTGAGGCTGAAGATAGTGGGGTGGGGAGGGGAAGGAGATGAGGAAGGTGGGAAAGTACCTGGATATTCAGATCTGGTCACAAAACACGGCTAAAGCCATTTCAAGTAACGTTTCAATTCTTAATAGTGGTCTTACACCAGGGTGATACTAAGAGTATCTAGGTATCTTCCACTCTGGAATGTGCCGCAAATATAGGTACCTTCCTACGATATATTATTCTTATTGAATTAATTGTGAAATAACATAATTTAATCAAATAAAATTTATTTGCCACGCCGGGATTCGATCCCGCGATGTTTGGATTGCGAGTCAAGAGCCGTACCGCTTGACCACGCCGGCCGTCGTAGCAGCAAATATAGCAGAATCGATCGATAATTGACTGAAAAATTATCAATCGTCTGTATGTTTTTTTCTGTATTTCATTGTCGTGTGGGTAGGAACCATAAATAAATAAGGAATAATATCTACATAAGTAATTTTGAGCATTTCGATTTTTTTTTACACATTTGACTAGCTAGTAGGTACCCAATGTTTTTATTTTTTATGAAGTCGAAATTTACGTTTTGAATTTCTCAAAGTCAACTTTAATAGGGGGAGGGGGGGTGACACCATGTTATCCGCACCGAGGTCCACCTATGCTTGCTACGCCACTGGTAAAGATTTATCGAAAAAGGATAATAGATGTTATGTATGATGCGAAATGTAGGTACTGATTATGCAAATAAAAACATGGATGCACGTTATCTACTTATTTCATACTCTTTAAATCTGAATGTATTACATGTTACCAGGTTAATTCGGTAAATCCGATTATAATATATGCTAATGCTACCAGATTACCTTTTCTACTTTGTCACAAAAAAATGTATGTGTACTTATATTTATACCTATATATTACTAGCTGATCCGGCGAACTTCGTACCGCCTCAGAATCAAAAACTGTTGCCAACTTATTAGCTGTATTGATCTAAATTGTTTCTCCCTGCGTATACCAACCAGTTCAATATTATACTAGTCCAGTAAAGGAAGGAGTTGTAGAGTGCGTGAGCAGGAACCTAAGCGATTTTTTCGGGACTTGTTTAGGGTGCTTAGGGTATGAACATACTAAAAGTCCTGACGTCTAGGTGGTGAGCTAGGGGGGGGAAGGGGGGGGGGGAAGGTCCCGATTTTCGGGTTTCCATTTATATCTCAAAAACGGTGCGTCGCAGAGGAAAACTTTTTTAGAATAAGTAAAAGCTCATAAAATTATCTACAACTTTTATTCTATACGTAATTTTGGAAATCCCAACCGTTTTTGAGTTATACGCTCCACAAATGTCAATATTTTCGAAAAAAATCATTTTACCTCACATTTTTCATCAAACATTCCTTCATATCGTCTAAAATATTCATCCAAGAAAGAAATTCATTCGAAAGAAGTTGTAAATAATTTAATTACCTTTTAGAATATATATACATATGTAAATAAACCTCCAACCAGTAAATATTTACAGCAATTTTAAGTTTTTTCACTTACGAAACCTGCCGCGGTGCCCCTCACCCCTCACCACTGTCGCGTATCCATATTTTTGTACAATTTTATAATAATAATAGCCCTTTTAAGATTGCCTAATAGTTCATAGTAGTTGGAAGTTCGAACAACCAACCCACCGTTGCCGTAAGATCTTCGTTCGTCCGAAAAACGACGTAAATTTCCCAACCCCGTCCGTTTCACATCTTCGGTTTCGCCTGCCCTGCTGCATCCATTACATCGAATACAAGATCGAAACTAACGAAAACCTGTAGTTCAGATCATCCCATTCGTGATTTCCTTGGTCTGCCGACCAGCAACCTGGTAGTTTTTTTGTGTACGATCTTTTAAAGTTTAAATTTTTTTTTACCGTAGTAATGAAAAAAATTAGTTCCAATTTAATAAATGTCTAGACTTAATTTCCAAACTGTAGGTACCTACACATCCACCCATGAATTTAGCCTTAGAGAGAATGAGATAGTGTAATCGGTCTCCTATTTGTTCGGTGCTTCGTAGCGAACGTATCGTATCATTACGATATTGTCACGAACAATATCGTAACACGAAAGAGATGGTGGACTGTAAATCTAATTTTTGTTAAACAAGACAATTGACTGCGAAACCTCAATCACAGGATTTGGCGATGGGAAGGAAAAAGTCCCTTTGGGTTCATCCGCTGTTTCTGGCCGATCTTGATGCTTACGGCACTCCACGATAACAGCACAACTATAGCTCACAATAAGGAACTCCAGTGAAAAATATTCTGGCTTAAAAAAATATGTTCATACACACCAATAAACGCTGATTCTGAATATATAAGTTTTATTAAATAACTAGCTGATCCGGCGAACTTCATACCGCCTCAGAATCAAAAACTGTTGTCAACTTATTAGCTGAATTGATCTAAATTGTTTCTCCCTGCGTATACCATACCTTGCTCTAAATTGTTTCTCCCTGCGTATCCTTTCCCCTCTCGCGTTCCCTCTCCCTCTCCCCACTCCACTTCTCCCCTTCCCCCGTCCCGCTAACCCCCTTCCTGAGTTCCTTTCCCCCCTCCCTCCCCCTCCCCCCTCCACCGGTTCGCAGTTCAATATTATACCCCTTACAATATTGCTGCAGTTCTTTCAAAATAGGAGAATTCGTTCCATACAAAATGTATGGGGAAATAATTTTCTTCGGAGTGGAACACCCTTTACTTTTAGGGGTATGAAAAATAGATGTTGGTCGATTCTCAGACCTACCAGATAAGCACACAAAATTTCATCAAAATTGGTCCAGCCGTTTCGGAGGAGTATGGTAACAAACACCGTGACACGAGAATTTTATATATTAGATAGATATTAAACGCAGAGTTTTTAAAAATTATTAAAAAGTCCATTTTTAATCGGGTCGTGAAAACACGCCGTCAAGGTGACGTCACTGTTCGACGTGTCGTGACGTCACCGTAAAGTCATTGTATGGGAATGTATGATATGACACAAGCCATCGTATTAATTTATTCGTTTATTTACATACTGTTTATAGAGATTTAGTTGTTGTGTTTATTAGTTTATCTCTATTATTGAAAATATTCAAAAACTACTGCACAAAAAAAAAATAGTAATTCTATTTCTAGGGAGAATACTTCGAACAACGGAATTCAAAACTGCGGCAGTAGATCAGCTGATTGCCCGATCCTATACTATTTTTTCAGGAGTGATGACGTCACACGATTCACCATGCATACGGTGGTTTTCGGGGATCTTGAAAAATTAAAACTTTGACAATTATTTTTACCATTAAAACTAACTCTAAAAATAAAAATAAAAATGCAGTTATTTAAGTTAAAAGGTCATTTATTCGTTAAAAAAAATAAAAATTAGACTGGAGTTCTCTATTACCGACACTTTGGGGTTATATTGATGAGAATTTTATGATTAATTAGCGAGATTTCGAAAGCGAGATTTCGAAAGCGAGATGTGTACAATATCACTGATTTTTTTTTCAACTCATTGAGGAAGGTAATCTTAGATTTTGTGCCATATTGTAGATGTGTTCCACAGTAAGTAGGAACACCTTCCTCTTCTTTGTAAGTAGGGACTTTCAAGGAAAGGAGGAAGACAAAGGTATAATGAATGAATGAAGGACTTGGGAACGTGGGTTTAGTTTTTAAGCTATTTCAGAACTAAACACTATCGGTCTCCCCTATACGCGGTGCTCCGTAGCCTGCCCACTCTTGCCTACTTTAGTTTTTCTGTACGTTTCACCTCTATCGCGTGTGAATAGAGAACTCAAGTCCAATTTATATGAATTTTTTTTTTTTATATATTATAATGACCTTATAACTTAAATAACTGCATTTTTATTTTTATTTGTAGAGTTAGTTTTAATAGTTAAAATAATTGTCAAAGTTTTAATTTTTCAAGATCCCCGAAAACCACCGGAAATATGGTAAATCGTGTGACGTCATCACTTCTGAAAAAATAGTACAGGAAGTAGCAATCAGTTGATCAACAACCGCCATTTTGAAATCCGTTGTTCGAAGCATTCTCCCTAGAAGAAGCATTACTATTTTTTTGTGCAGTAGTTTTTAAATATTTTAAATAATAGAGATAAACTAATAGAGATACCTCTATTTTTGATACTGAATTATTTAGGCTTAAATATTGTTTCAATAAACACAACAACTAAATCTCTATAAACAGTACGAAATAAAGAATAACATGAATAATGTTGTTAATACTGATGGCTTGTGCCATACCTACATTTCAATTGATTTCAATACAATGTGATACAATGACTGGTGACGCGTGACGTCAGCACTAACCATTCAATCGTACCAACTTTACAGCGTATTTTAACGAGACATTAAAAAATGCACTTTTTAATATTTTTTTAAGAACTCTACGTTTAATATTATAAAAAACTTATATATTCAGAATCAGCGTTTATTGTTCTGTATGAACATATTTTTTAAAGCCATAATATTTTTCACTGGAGTTCCTTATTGCACAGTTTGATTTTTTATAATTTCACCTTCTTGAACTCAAATACCCAATCAAAGCGTCCTTCAACCATACCTATACATTACTCTCTAGGTCTCTATCATTTTATAGTGACTTTTACCCAGTACCGGATTATCCCTAAGGCAGAGTAGGCAACTGCCTAGGGGCCCCGCATCGGCTAGGGGCCCCGCGTCCTGAGAAAAAATAACTAGCTTCAGTTAGTGAGCAACGAAGTTTCGGAAAAAATCAGCTTTCAAGATGTTTTAATTTTTTTAGGAACATTTGCAGGTTAATAACATTAGGTACACGCATTAAAGAAAACAACAAAATATAATAACTAGGTTATAACCCAATAAATAACTAATGTTCTCATGATGCACATAATAAATAAAAAGTCTATAATTAAAACAAATATATAAACATAGTTGCATTTTACTTTTCTTTCCTTCTATTTGTTGCAACATTACTAAGTATATGAAGTGTGAAGGTGCCGTGTGTGGTTTATATTGGCTTTTGTTTTGTTTTATTTTTTGCTTTTATTTCTAATTGTATGTTAAAAATATAAATGTTGTACAAGCTTCAGTATGCACTACCTGTCTGCTTGCTAAAATTCTTTGGTAAAGGTTGTCTGGAAGAGATCACTTTAGTGATAAGACGGCTCATTGTAATGTTTTTTTTAATAATTCGTATTTATTTTTGTTCCTATGTATGTGTCCTTTTATGTGCAATAAATTGTTATTGTATTTTATTCGTTTTTTCATTGAATGGGATGATGGCATACCTTTCGTAATGTAGTAAAAGAATAGATTAATTATGAATAAAATTACGTTTTGGTAGAAAAAAAATAATTTTGGAAGTTAGAAAAGGGTAAAGTGCAGTGGCGGACTAAGCCCGTCAGAAGCCGGGGCGGAAAGTTGAATGAACCCCCCCCCCCCCCCTCTCCTTAGTGAAGTTGACGTAATTTTACAAGTTTTTTATTCGTTTCACACGAGCCTCTTGACTCTGGGGGGCCTCCTACATGTTCCCTTGATCAAATCCTAAACAAGGCTTTAAGGACACTGCAAAAAAAGTTCTTTTTTTTCATTCATTTTCTGAAAGATGCATTTGTTAATAATGCTCTCACCATTTGAGGAAATTGGTAAAATTGATGGAGATACAGCATTTTATATGAAACCGTTTTAAACAGTTTGCATGTTGAATTATCCTCAGTAAAAATTTGAAAGCGTTTTTCTCGAAACTACAACCTGGTTGACAACATATAAGAAAAACCATATAGGTATCCGATTTTACGGTCACTATGGCACCACTTCGGGATTTTTTTATAAAGGTCTGTTTTTTATGAACAATAAAAATTTTCCACAAAAAAAGGAAAATAAAATTCGGTGGTCCGCCATTTTTTATTTTTTTTAGATATTAAAATTCCCCATGCCATAGACAGTAGATTTTCGAACAGATTAAGACTTGGTGCATGCAAAATGAATGTATAGTTTTTTTAATATCTTGTCAACCAGGTTGAAAAACGTGTTTAAAAAGTTTCGAGAAAAACGCTTTCAAAGTTTTGCTGAAGGATAATTCAACATTCAAACCATCACAAATGGCTTTACATAAAATGCTGTATCTTCGTCAATTTTTCGAATTTCTTTGAAAAATTTGGTGGGTGGATTTCAGAAAATGAAATGAATACAAAAGTATTTTTACAGTGTTCTGGTGCCTTAAGGGGGGGGGGGGGGTAAGGTTTTAAAGGCGAAATAAAGGTATATTGTCATGAGAGCGAATCTCCGGAGGCGCCTCAAAAAAAAGTTGTTAAGCGGTGAACTCTATAATAATATAACTCATAACTCATCACTGGATCATTTGAAACAAAAAAAATCGAAATGCGTTTAAAAGGTAATATGTTTTCCTAGGTCGTTAGATTGATTTTTTGGCAGCATTTTGAAGTGAAAAACGCGATTTTTGCTAAAAAATTTCGGTGAATTTGTTATTATAAAATGGTAAAAAAAACTCTCAACCCCCTTCAATCCCCCCCCCCCTCCACCTAGTCCGCCATTGGCAAAGGGGCCCCGAGACGTGGACTGCCTACGGGCCCCGACATGGTTAATCCGGCCCTGCTTTTACCTCCGACCCAATAATCCCATCCTGTCAGTAGACTTGATTGCTCCGCGTTGAAACCGCAAATGGTTTTGGGACTTTAAATAAAAGTGTGGAGTTCGGCCGCCGTACCGTCTTCAGGTACCAACTTAACCATTGCCTAGACATTAAATAACTTTTCTACCTAGGTAGGTACTCTGATGAATGTATTACCATGATAGATTTTTTCCCTAAGTACCTACCTAGATATCCCCTCCCTACGGAGGCGTCTATTAATATCTACAGGAATTCCAAAAACTGAAAAAATCGAACTAATATCTATGAGAATCAAAGTGTTGACGAATATCTACAGCTCAAACTGTTAATTAATATCTACGAGAACCAAAGTGTTGACGAATATCTACAGCACTGGCAGAGGTTGGATTTGCAATTATGTATAGCATATTGGAATAACGTAATATTGCGTATGCAGTTTAAAAAACTTAATTTATGTAAGTATGTATGTAAAAATCCCTAATATCGGACTATTGGACACATTTAGCTGATTAGTCCAACCTACGCTCTGTAGATATTAGTTCAACCTACGCTCTGTAGATATTAAGTCAACACTCTGAAGTTCGTAGATATTAGTTCAACATATGAGCTGTAGATATTCGTCCGACATACAGGCTGTAGATGTAGATATTATTAGTATCTGGAGTCCCTCCCTATGACAGAGCTATCGAAAAATCACCGTTGTTCAAACGTAAGGGGGGGTATTTTGAAGTGAAGATTTCTTTTTCTTTTTTTTTATTCCAGTTAAAAGAAAATTACATTTTCACTCATTTAACTAGAAATAATTATACACATTAAGATAAATAAATATTTCAATACAGCACTATTCTATTTCATTATTTTGTTTATCAAGAATAAATAAAAATATATTTTTTTTAATTTTACCCAGCTTCTTTTCGTTTTCAATATCATTTGGGAGACAATTATATAAGTTGCCCCCCTCGTAACCAATGAATAGTTTACCGTAGTTAGTGTTAGTTTACATACTTTAGCACCGTTGTGATTTAAAAATCGATGAAACGAAAAAGCGACAATGAAAGAGAAAAACACAGACATCTATAGGATTTAGCCTGCGAGAAAATGAGATAAAATCTGTCTACTTTATTTTACTGAAGGTTTCACTTCTACCGCTTGTGAACTGCACAATTGTAATTTTTTGGATAGCTTTTTGAAGTGAAATATTCTTTATTACCGTTATGATTTGAACCTCGTGACACTAAAAAGTAGAGATGAAACGGATATCCGGTAACTATCCGGTATCCGGCCTAAAATTACTATCCGGCCGGATACCGGATATTCAAAAATACGACAATTTCTTATAATAAAATGCAATACATTAATCTTTTTGAGGTAAATATCAATAAAATGGCTAATAATTATGCCGGCTTTTATTTAAAGTTGAAAAAGTTATAAAAAAGCCATAAGGCCTTCCAAAAAACTAAAATTTTCTTCCGAGATATTCACTCTAATGATAAATACATAAATAGTAAATATCTAAACTAAAAACTTTTAGTAAAAACTTACAAAAACCTCGCAGAGTAGCGAAAACTTAAATTAACATGATTAACTAATCACAATCACCATTACAGTGAACTAAAACACCGTAAAAAACACAGAGATTATTGAAATGGTTAAATACTGACATTGAAGCACCATAATATATCTACCTCTTGTTCTTCTTCTTAAAGAGAATATTTTGAATTAATACGACATGCAACGAGACAATGGGCCGAATATCCGGCCGCCGGATATCCGGTCATCCGGCCTCGCAGCTCGCCGGATATCCGGTATACGGCCAAACAAATATCCGTTTCATCTCTACTAAAAAGAGACAGAACGGGATTTAGCCTGCGAGAGAATGAGATAATATAATCGGTCTCCTTTTTGTGCGATGCTTCGTAACCTATCGGTCTCCTCTTTGTGCGGTGCTTCGTAGCTTCTCTGCTGTTGTCTACTTTAGTTTTCTGAAGGTTTCACTTTTACCGCGTGTGATGGCACACTTTGTATTATTTGCGTAAAACAGAAGTTCAAGATACGACAGATGCTGTCACATATGTGTTTTGTCACGCGACACAGTTGTTTTGTAAAGTCAATGAAAATCAATTAGTAGGTAATAAAAAATGTACACTAGGTACACTATCAAGTATTCAAACACAGGGCAGATGTGTGATCACGATCACAGTGGCGGCGTAAGGGGGGGGGCGGAGGGGGCGGTCCGCCCCGGGTGCCAACCACCAAGGGGTGACAACGACAACCCACTCGTATAGACAAAGAATGCGCACAAAATCTCCTGCCGTAAAGATATTTCAATAAATAACTACGTACTCTTGTATCTAGCTACTTACATTATCATATTTTGAAATGCGTCGCAACTATATATTTTTTTTTTTTTTTTTTTTACATTAACTCCACACAGGAGGCCCTGAGGAAAATAATTTCCCTCAGGGCCTATGTCATCTGGGATGCTGTGTGGAGAGTCTTTTTGAGGAGAGGAAGGAATGAACATTGGTCTTGAAGAGACCCATGTTGTAGGAAGGAGGAAACACAGAGGCCGGCAAATCATTCCACAGCCGAGCTGTTGAACACAAGAACGAGTCGAAGAAACGACCCGTTCTCATGTGACAAATGTCAACCGTGTACAAATGTTGGGCACGCGTTTGGCGTGTTTCCCGACTATGCACCGGTGCCGAAGGGATCAATGATGCTAGTTCTTCAGAGCATCTTCCATTGTAATACCGGTAGAACAAGGATAGCATTCCCACCCGACGCCTGTGCTCTAAAGATTGCAATCCGTCTGTTAAGATAGGAGAATCTATCAAACGGACCGCCCGTTTCTGCACAGAGTCGAGGGTATTTTTCAGGTATTTTGGAGCTTCAGACCAGAGATGGCTGCCAAATTCAACCGTGGGGCGTACTTGTGATTTGTACAAGGTTAGCAGTTGTGTACTATTAAAGTATCTGCGGGCCCTGTACAGTACGCCCAGTTTTTGGGAGGCTAACTTTACTCTGGCTTCGATGGAGCCCCCATACCTGAGCTGGTCACTTAGGGTTACACCAAGCATATCAATGGAGGGCCTGTTCGGAAGATTGCTTATTTTTATATATTTATTTTTCGAATAGAATTTCTAATTCCCTTTCTAAAACTGAAGAATCATTTTGAGAAGCTTGTATCAACACTCTAAGAGATGCGTAATCCCAACACCGGCAAAGCAGGCGTTGAAAGAAGAAATTAGCGAAGCTCAATCGGAAATCTGGAGACAGAAAAATCAGAAAAGGTTATCGGCCCTCTGGGACTTGAACCCAGGACCTTCTGCTTACATGGCAACAGCTCTACTAACTGAGCTAATTAATAATTTATCCCGACACTATCTAGATAGCCAAGGGCGGTTATATAGAGAGGGGGGGGGGGCAAGGGGGCACGTGCCCCCCCCAGAGGGTATTTTTCTGTACTGTGGAGATTCCATCACAGTATATACTTAGAAGCTAAAACTGTATTTTTTAAACATTTAATTTTTCGATTGTTTTGACACTTTCATAAACCTTCCTATACATACTTGAACTTGTAGAAATATACCTACTTGAAATATGATACGTAAGTTCATTTTTCTAACAGTAATCGTTGATTTTTTGCCCTTCCGCCCCTTGTGCCCGCCCAGAAAAAAATCCTAACAGTAATTATTTTTGCGCGTCCACCCCTTGTGCCCCCCCCCCCCCCAGAAATAATCCTAACAGTAATTGTTGATTTTTTGCCCGTCCGCTCCTTGTGCCCCCCCCCCCCCCCCCAGAATGAAGATAAAGTTGGTAGTTCTTAGTCGAAGAATGATACAGTTAAATGTGACCGAATTGGATATAGACACCTTAGCTCAGTTGGTAGAGCTGTTTCCATGTAAACAGAAGGTCCCGCGTTCGAGTCCGGAGGTGACAATATCTTTTTCTGTCTCCTTAATAAAATCTTATTTAAGGTCCACAATGAGCCAAGCGCGGATAACCAATTTTTCTATATTATCAATTGAAAGAGAAGGGAACACAATCTTGATATTGTGATCGAATATTTTAGTAAAATGAAGTCTCGTAAGCATGTTTAGTATTTGGTGTTTTATTTTATGTAGGGTGTTCAATAAAAAAAACCGCCCCGGGTGCCAATCTACCCTACGCCGCCACTGCACGATCACACATCTGCCCTGATGATGGACACTGCAACGCTGTCCGAAACGTTGGCTAAAGAAGGAGGTAGCGTAACACGGCATAATACCCCAAAAACTAATAACAAAATAATTTTTGGCCGTGACAATCTAAAATCGTATCTATTAATTCATCGTCTATAAAAATAAAATCTGGCGCTCACCGCAAACTTTAGTTGTAGGTACAACGTTTTACAATTGTTTAAAGGCGTTGTACGTTAAAATATATGGAAACTTACTGTTTTTATTAATCTAAAATATAAAATAACTCGCGTCCCTTGTGAGACATGAAAATAAAAATGATAATTCAATTACGAATTCGCAGAAATAAATTGAAATGTGAGCCTCGGCAAACCCCCGATAAATGTGGTTATGTCTCACCTTAAGTTAGAACACTCCATCTCCGCGAGATGTCGCTACTATCTCTTTTCGACAGTACCACTTTTTCAACATTGATTCTTTTTTTTTCAAGCTCTCTTGAAAAATTAACTTTTTTTATCTACGAAACTTTTCTAAGGGATGTGCGATGTATTTTTTCATCACTTTTAATGACTTTTCAAAGGAGGTGTTGAAGTTGCATGATTCTGAGTTGTCCGGTCACCTTTAATTCAGTTTACATTATTTTTATGCAAAATACCGCGCAGCCGTTCCTCTTCAATGATTTTTGTGCATTAAAATCACATTCAAAATAGATTTGATTTATTTACAATAATTTTTCTTTCAAACCGTGTTGATCACAATTCCAGGGATTATTTATTCAATGATCCTGGCAACACAAAATAGATTGGTATTATGTCTATGGTACTAATCGATCCGCAAATTTAATGATATTGTCACGAATACCATTCGGCATAATGGTATTTCCAAGTTATAACTATAATATGATTGGCTGCCCAGGCTATTACGACAAATGGGATGCCGGATACGGTTTTGCTGTATTTATTTATTTATTTTAAACGGTCCCCCATACCCTTTAGCCTTTACCTACCCATAATTTAGTAATAGAGGTAGGTAAGTACCTAATTTGTTTTTGCTGCGATGATTTACGCTAGAACGAAATGAATGAAAAAAGTTTACTGTATTTTATATTTATTTCTCATACAGGCTTCATCGCGTCATCATCAATGTTTTGCCACTCAAAATAAAATATAATCAGAGTGTGCAATTCACACGCGGTAGACGGGAACGGTACTCCAGAAAACTAAAGTAGGTAGACAAGTGTGGGGAGCACCACACAAAGAGGAGATAGTCAGGTTATGAAGCGCTGCACAAAGAGGAAACCGATTATTGATTCTCTCGCAGGCTAAATCCTATAGAAATATGTGTTCGTCTCTTTTTAGTGTCGCTATTTTTCGTTCATCGTGTTTCAAATCGCAACGATGCTAAAGAATTTTTCACTTCAAAAACAGAGTTTGCAATTCACACGCGCTATAAGTAAAACCTTCAGAAAACTAAAGTAGACAAGAGTGGGGAGGCTACGAAGCACCGCAGAAAGAGGAGACCAATTATAGATACCATGGGCGTAGCCAGGGGGGGTTTTGGGGGTTCAAACCCCCCCCCCCCCCCCCCGAAAAGTTAAGATATCAACATCAATAATATTAAAAATAAGGAGGTGCGGAGAGCGGCATAATTTATTTTATTACTAATTATTACACTAATAATGTATTTTGGATTCGCCCTCTCTACCACTCGCCGCTGGCCGTCATCGATTATCCGATCGCATTCGGTAACCTTTGTAGGTATCTATATTTTCGTGCCGTCTAGGGAAATTTGACTAGATCTAGGGGAGAAAAATATTTTTTAGGGAAAAGGGAAATCAGCACTAAATCTACGAAATTTCGACCTGGTAAATTTTTTATTGCATATGACAATATTACTGGTATTATATACCCAAATGTTTTTTGTAATTCCCATGAATCATATTGTTGATGTACTTACAAGCAATTTTTCAAGCAATGTTATTTTTAACACTGACAACTCAAAATTTACTTATCTAAAAAGATAAATGGGGACCTCTGAAAGAAAGAATTAATTTAACTTGCAAGTTCCGTTTTTTCGGTGATTGCGGTTGATTTTTATTTGGAATTCCGTTTCTAATCAGGTGACTGCTTAAAATAAGATTTATTTTCTGTATACATTTGTTACTTTAATTAACCAATGTACGTATAAATAAAAGTTTTCAACATAAAATGTCCACAAATTGTTATTAGTTAATGCTCAAGAAATACAAAGTCGTCGTCTCCGCCCCCCCCCCCCCCCCCCCCCCCTGACGAGTTTCGATTTTTGAACCCCCCCCCCGATACTAAAACCTGGCTACGCCCGTGATAGATACTATCTCAATCTCTCGCAGGCTAAATCTTAAAGATGTAGGTAGCAGACGCGGTCCCTTCATACATACTGTGGATGCGGCGCTTCCCTTCCTTTTGAGGCGTAGGTATTATAAATAAAATAATTTTTTTTTTCGTTTCGGCCGGAAAATGATGGAGTTGTCCTGAAAAGACAGTAAAACTGTGCATATTTCGTGACTCCACAGCTCACCGTTCAATGGTTTTATTTCCGCTTCAACACATTAAAAAAAAATCCTTTGGTTAATCGTAAGTTTATTGACAACCTAAATAAAAGTTATAATGTTTTATTGTTTATGTTTGGCAGAGGAAGGGTGAAAGTAGACTGAATGCTGTAGAAATGTGATAGAACCCAATAAAATAGGCATTTATTTGAACCTAATTCCACCTCTAATTTCCATCACACAGTATTGAGAGTTAAGGCGATCCAATAATTCGGGAAAAAATCGGAATTCACGCCCTTTATGGGAGGAGTTTAAAAATACTTGAGAAAAAGGAGAGGTTGGAAAAGGTATTTGAGAATTTTTTATATGTCGATTTCGTAAAGGCCTTTAAAAAATATTAATTCCTTTTTTAGGCATTGTTTATTGTAAGAAAACGGAAATTTAAAGTTGATTTCACGAAACTAAGCGACGCGGAGTCACACGACTGTCTCCCGCTCCAGCCGGGGCGTGACTGATACGAAATAGGTGTGCCCAGTAGATACATCGTTCTTGTGCCCATGCCATAAGGATCACTTCAAGAATCCGAATTCGTAGAGTGCGGGCCGTATTGATTGATGTCAAAAATAACACCGAGAAAATGCATCTTTTATTTTATTTTGTGAAGTTTGGGCGTATATCAATTTTTTTATGCGATTATTATAAAAGATACTAAATTTGCCACATTACCTACACAATAAAATCTAATCCGAAAAGGGGTTTATAAATAAGAGAGTTTGGACTTGAAAGTGTTTTTTAGAGACCTTAAACTTATTTTTTATAGGCTTATTAAAAGACTTACCTATAAAAAAAATTACCGATATTTTTTATAGGCCAAGGTATGTTCTACACGCAGTATTTAATTGAAGCATCTATAATACTTCTAAGCCATCAAATTTTCAAAACAAAAACATATAATTTTGTATGATTTTGCATTATTTACTGTGGCTTCATCTTAAGTGCAGAGTGGTACGATGTACCATACTTTCCCCTAATTAACAATTTTTGATTTTGAGGTTCTATTTTCAGCGCCCTTGAGGTGATTTTTCACGAAAACGGCGCTATATAAATTAGACAATTATTATTATTAAAAGTGTTTTAGATAATCATATTTTAGTGTAAAACGTTTAAAAACGAGCTTCGAATTGCATTCAGGAAATGTAAATAGGACCTCATGCAATAAATTACCTACTACCTAACTTGTTGCATATGGTTATATTTGCATGTTTAGGTATGTTCTAAAATGTACCTATGACCTATTTAAATATTTGCCTTTAAAATATGTTCAATTAAAATACTTTACACAAGATTCAACCTCAAAATCAGAAATTGATAAATAGATTATGAGAAATCGTCTTTGCAAACTTTAACATCTCATATCTCAGAAAACGGTCAATTGAAATTAGAAGAACCCTATCCAAATGAGTAACGACTTAGAAAGATTGATTGAAAGAATTATTTAATTTTTTTTATTTACTTTTCTAAAGAAGACGTACACAATCAAGATCTTCGTTGAAAGAAAACAAATCACAATAATGCATCTCGCAATATTAAAATCGCTTTGTTCGCCAACCATCGGAATTAATTAGGTATTTCTTTGTCTCGGAGAATGGCGGACTAGTACCTACCAACCTACCTGCTGTGCGAGTACCAACATAATAATGATACCTACCTCTAGATACAACATAATGATGAACAATGTACAGACAGGCAGGCCAACCAAACAGGGACGGATTTAGAAACTGAAAGAGATTTTAAAAAGTCTATGTTTAGTAGGAACCTACCTATCCACTTACAAGAAAATATTAATTTTGGGTACCAACCTCCGTAGCACGATACCTACTGTTCGCGCATTTTTATATGGGATTGATTGGGTATTGCATTCGCAGACTTGGTGGGTAGATATGTCAAAATCCTGAATTTATCCCACCTACCTAATCTTTCCTTCCTAAATGTCACCATAAAAATTGTTGCAAGAAAGTACTCAACTTTGGAGAGGTGACAGTGTGCTTTCCTGCTGTACGTGGGTGGTTTGGTATATTTATGCTCAGCAGGCGCGGCCGGTGCCTTAAATTTTTGGTGGTTCACCGATTTCATCAAAAACGTAATGTATGTAATTTATATAAATGCACTATCTTACTTATTTGTAGAGAAGATCAATTCTTCGATCCTTTTGCCGAGCGAAGACTTCAATCACCCAATTTTATTTGCAAACAGAGACAGATATACCTACTCACCTGACAAATTCGTTATCCGATAAACACATAATTTATATTAAAGTTTATGCTTGGAAGATACGACTTTACAAGCGGGGACACTCCGGACGCTGCATTAAAAACTTCAGAAATCATAAATTATTTGCTATTTTACACTATGGTTCATTTCTTTTGATATTAAATCTATTAGTATTAGAGGATTCGCGGCAAAGAAGAGAAGGTATTTATTTTGAAAGACCTTCGGATATTAATTAATATCTCTATAATTAACACAAGCACAAGCATTTTTAATTAGCAGCGTAGGTGGTAGGATGCAAACGGGGGCAGGTGTTTACTGTTTACTGACTCAATGAGCGTCGATATGAAGTTAGTAGTAAGTAAAAAAAACCGCACACAAATAAAAGGTTACTTTCTGCAAAAAAAATCAAATAATAAAGTCAATGCCAAGTATGTAAATCCGCAGCATAGCTGACCTAATAGCTGAGATAATATCGCACGCATAGCTGACCCCCGTTGACCCGAGGTTGCATTTTACAAGAGAAATATTATGATTTTACTTAAAACTTCTTCAAACCCTATATCGCTCGAGCCCTACGTTCGGAATTCGTTCGGATATCTCCGCTGTCCGTGCGGCGGACTGTCGGGTGTATTTTTCTTGATACGTTTCGTCAAAACCACGGTCTGGAGATGTTTCGTATGGGCTGCATACAAAATAATATTAGCCAAACGGGGCGCTTAGGTCAAACGCGCAGATTGCTATGTACTTCGGTTTCTCGTTCCTAGCCAGTGTTAACCGCGCGAGTGGAACGTTTTTGCCGTTTTTATTTACAATATTCTTTCATTTAGTATGTTATTAATTGCAATTTTTAAGATTTTTTTAAAAACATTTTGTTTAATTTATAATTAAAAACATTAACTAAGATTACGATGAGCTGTAAATTGTTTTTCAACTTTGTTGGCGGTTCGTTGCACGAGTGCACTGAGGCACCGGCCGCGCCTGATGCTCAGTACAAAATAACATCTCAGACAGCGCGCATGTATCGTAACCTCTTGTTATAAGAATATTGCGAATTTTAAATTAAACAGTGAGAAGTGTACACCACAAACTGGAGATCAGCGAGGCCCCATCTGCAACGGTGAGTCCTATTTTCCTTATTCCAATCTGTGCTTATCTAATTTTCCAAAAACCCAGATCTGAACTATCGACTGACTGACTACCCATCAGGTTTGCGAGTGTATGCTATTTAATCGTCCCGTATAACTTAGCATTCACGTAGTTTCGGGACTGGTCCTTCAAGGGCTGCATAGGCTTTGCCCTGCAGCATTTACCGCCAATTTTGCAGTGGAGTCGCAGTTTCGCGACACCACCTACTAAATCGAAATAGTGTTCAAATTGACATTGTTTTGTGGCCAGATTTTTTAATTGGCGGGCATCGGGAACGATTTATTGGATAACCAACATCTCTGCCATATACAGTGGCGCAGCTTGCCTTGGAGGGGCCCTGTATCAAAATTATTTGGGGGGCCCAAATGAAGGGTAAAGATTTCTTACGAAAGAAACAAAATTGGTTGCATTAAATTAAAATAAATATTTATTGATTATAAGTTATCACTTCCTCCTAGAAATTGAGCTTGCCAAACAATTCAAATTAAATATACACTTTTCTTGCCTTTTTTTCGGCAAGTTGATTTATTAAATCATCTTTAATAGCTGAAGACGATTTCAGTTTTTCTAAAATTTCTGCCTCTATAGACAATAGTGACAAGTCTGATAGCCGTTCCTGTCCCATCGAAGTCCTTAGATAATTTTTTATCAGTTTTAACTTTGAAAAACTTCTCAAGAAAATCACTCACAGAAGCTGATTGCTGAAAAAATGAAGAAATTTTGGGCATTTTTTTTATAACCTCCTCCCTTTTCATTTCATAGCTCCACTGGGATAATCTCTTTTCCTTTCACTCATTCTTTTCATGCACAAATCAAACTAAATCAATAAGTTATCAGAAGAACAAGATTGTATTTTATTACCTACAATGTAATAAATAACGTTTTAACCGGAATGAAATAAAACCGTATATATTGCTCTCCTTGGTTTGTCATTGTACATCGGTTATTGCGGGATTCCCCCGTTTAAGTCATTCGCTTAAACGGGGGAATCCCGCAATAACCGATGTAGGATGTTGCCAACTTTTGGATGCGCGCTTAACCCGGGAAAAAAGGGATTGCTTTTTTTTTACTTTTGTCATTTCTGAAGTGAAAACTCTATAGGCACGTATGAGTTTTTTTATATGTTTTGCACGAGATTAAGTGACATTGTGGATAACATTTTACTAATCTTTTCTTACACACGTTAGGGGCCTCCGTAGCCCGGGGTATTATGGATACGGCTGATACGGCGGCAGCTAGCCCCTGCTGCCATAGTCACCCCAAGAAGCAGTGGCGTAGCGAGGTGGGGCGGCCCGCCCCGGGTGCCACCCGACAGGGGGGTGACATTCGACCGTGGAAAAAAATTAACGAAGGATATTGTCAAAGTATTGTATACATGAACACGGTCTGTTATTTTCTTTCATATGTTCCCAGTGACCGTGAAGTGCCCCGAATTTTGTGTCTAGATATTTTATAGGCGAACATAGCCTATATTTGTGGAGAAATCTGAAATCTGATCTCTAGCCACCCCGCCCCACCCCCCACCAGGATGGACCAATTTTATGAAGTCGAAATAAGCGTTTTGAATTTTTTCTCAAGTCAACTTTAATAGGGAGGGGGGGGGGGGTGACACCACGCCCCGGGGGGTGAAATCCGCCCCGGGTGCCACCCATGCTATCTACGCCTCTGCCAAGAGGTGTTACATTTGGTGACTAGTGAGAGGTGCTCGTGTTCATGAAATAGAGAACACCAAGCTTCCTCTTAAAAATAATTATTTTATATGCGTAAAACGAAAGAGTGAAGTGACAATAACCTGTAGGTTTTACTTTCGTTGTTTAGTTTCGTATAAATTGGTAAACGCAGTTTACAAAAAAAGACCATCGATAGGTATGGGATATTTAAAAAAAATGTGCTTCCTTTGCGTTCAAAATTTTCTTATTTTTAATTGCAAAAAAGTTTCGTAAAATCAAAATCTAAACGAGTCTTACGCCAACTTTAAAAACAGCATTTCATTTTGGGTTAAACAATTTTGAAATTTGATGTCAAGTTGGAATATTTCATTTTTTACTTGAGGTTAAAAAAACTAAAATACACCCCTGGTCCATCACAATATTATATTAAAGCAGTCGTCTACATATAAGTGGGTAGGCATCAAATACAATCCGACTGCACCAACCTACAACAGTCCGACTCAGATATAAACGGAATGACAACCCTTTTTATAATTTAGGTTCATTGAAGATAATGTAAAAAAATAATGAGCTCTCGGCCTTACATATTAAACCCGACAAATTACACGTTTCGAAATGATAAACTTTTATATAATACTCAGATACAATTTATCGTCTAAATGCTTTTCCACTAAATGTGGATATCAAAGACATTAAGTATCAGGGTTGTTTTGATAGTAATAATAGATTATATTTTTACCAACGTAGGCAAGGTCTATCTATTAAAGGCGGAATTAAAGGCGGAATTAAGGCGGAATTACATTTGTCTGTCTTGTCGTGTCGTGTCGTGTCGTGTCGTGTCGTGACGCGTCAGAACTGTATCGGTTTCATACATTTAGTATGGTGACGTTTATATTAGTCTGTCGTGTCGTGTCGAGATGAATGAATGAAATATATGAAACCGATACCTTTCTTACGCGTCACGACACGACACGGCACACAAATGTAATTCCGCCTTTACATTTGTCTGTCGTGTCGTGTCGTGTCGTGTCGTGTCGTGACGCGTCAGAACGGTATCGGTTTCATACATTTAGTATCGTGACGTTTATATTAGTGGGTCGCTGTCTGTCGTGATGCGTTCTGTCGTGTTGCAACAGAAGCTATTTCGATTTTTGTCAGAGTGGGAAGGTGGGGGCGAGGGGGCGGCCGCGTCGTGACAGATCAGACAAGTGTGCACGGGCCAGTGCTGTGTTGTGATGACTGTTTTGATTCAAAATATCGTCAGAAAGCGTCAGAACACGACTTATAGATGTGAATGCTAGCCATCACCACAGAGCACATCACGACACGACACGCAGTTTCATACATTTAGTAGGTATGGTGACGTTTATGTTAGTCTGTCGTGTCGTGATGAAAATCACTAAAAGTATGAAACCGATGCCGTTCAGTCGCATCACGACAGACCAAGGGCGGATCCAGGATTTTTTTCTGGGGGGGGCACAAGAGGCGAACGGGCAAAAAAATCAACAATTACTGTTAGGATTTTTTTCTGGGGGGGGAGGGCACAAGGGGCGAACGGGCAAAAAAATCAACAATTAGATACTGTTAGGATTTTTTCCTTAGGGGGGGCACAAGGGGCGGACGCGCAAAAAAAAAACAACAATTACTGTTAGGATTTTTTTCTGGGCGGGCACAAGGGGCGGACGGGCAAAAAAATCAACAATTACTGTTAGAAATAAACTTGAAGTATTTCTACAAGTTCAAATATATATAGGAAGTTTTATGAAAGTGTCAAAACAATAGAAAAATTAAATGTTTAATAAAGACAGTTTTAGCAAGTGATGGAATCTCCACAGTACACAAAAATACCGTCTGGGGGGGGGCACGTGCCCCCGTGCCCCCCCCCCCCCCCTAAATCCGCCCTTGCGACAGACAAATGTAATTCCGCCTATAGTTGATTTCATCACAGTTTTAGGTTTTATTAAAAAAATATTATTAAAGATTATTCCACAGTTGAGATTTCGAAGTAAGGATCTCGAATAGTGGTCCAGAGGGCGTGGGTTCGAATCCCGGCGTGCGCAGATAAATTTTATTTGATTGATTTGTGTTCACAATAAATAATATCAGGTAGATATATTTGCGGAAGATACCTACTCAGCATTGCCCACTTCGGATACTCGGTGCAATTCACTCGCGGTGCAATTCAGAATTGAAATGTTGTTTTAAATGGCTTTAGCCGTGTTTGGTGATTAGATCTGAATAGCCAGGTACTTCCCCACCTTCATCCTCCCCATCTTCTTCACCTTCCAACTTACCTTCAGCCTCACGAAGTTCCCCAACGTGGTGTCACCCCGCCCCCCCCCTCACCCCCCCCATAAAAGTTGACAAACACAAATTTCCATAAAAAATTGGTCCGCGTCCTGGGGGGGTGGCTAGAGAATTGTGCTCTTGGAGGGTGACACTCGGTCGGGTGGCACCCGGGGCGGTCCGCCCCCCCCCCCCCCTCGCTACCTACGCCACTGGACGAAACTATAGCATATTTTGTAAAAATGGTGTTTTTACTTTTTTTGAAGTGGGTTGATTTTTGCAAAAAATAAGTACAACCTGATATTTTCCTTTAAGAGAGATTATCCTCGGAAATTTGCTTTGAACGATGCTATCCTAAAGTCCTATCTCACCAATATTGAAGAAACCCATTGACCCAGAGGTAGTGTATGTCTCAGGAATTCTTCTTGGAGGAGATCAAAAAATGTGCGTCAACGTGCAAAAAGTGGGCGAAAACGAGAAACTAGAGGTCGTTTCTTGATGGCTGACGCGCGGCATCGACATGTCGCTGGAAGTGTGCCTTCCCAGAACTTCTTATCCTTCCTTTTCTCAAAAAGACCCTCCACACAGCACCCCCAAAGATGACATATGCCCTAAGGGAAATTATATTCCTCAGATCCTCCTGTATGGAGTTATGAAAACGAATTTATTTAATGACGATTTGTTGTAGGTACTTATGCGGTGGTATTACCTATATACAGTAGGTACTTACATAAACAAGTATCTAGTTTTTCCGGCATTTGAATGAAAAATGTTTTATGCTTTTGTTATTCGGCGGTACATCCTCTCTGCACACCATTTCGGATATTTTGTGTGAGTATGTATACTTATTTTCCCTAAACCGACTGTATAGTACCTATGTAAATTTGACCGGTCAGTGGTTGAGTGGGCATGGCGCTTGGGTCCCACCCGAGCGTCGCGTGTTCGATTTCTCGACTGGCTAAGTCCTCCATCACAACACAAGCAACATTTTCGGCTTTCTGTGGTGGTAGTAGGAGATTTTTAAACATTGTTGGGTTATTCGTAACCCGGGAATGTTTGCTTTCTTTAAAAAAAATATATATACCTGTATATATGCCGAGGGGCAACCGTCGGGGGATCAACTATCATAGAACCATGAATGTAAAGTTTTTTTATACCTACCTGCCATTGAAGTGATTTTTCACAAAAACGGCGCTATATAAATTAGCCAATTATTATTATTATTCAGATTTCACAGAGACAGAGACAGAGAGCAACATTATTTTCAGTTAAATCTTTGGAATCGGACATCTATGGATTTAGTTGTAAAGCAGAAATCTTCTTTATTTTCATCCTGTCAGACTGCCAGCATGTTAGCATTGCGACCTCAAGATGGCGGTAATCAACAAGGATTTGAAATTTGATTTTGTTTAGGAAAACTTAATTTACTTATAAAGTTATAAACCTTGCACGAAAAAATGAAGGAGGGGAAATATTATTATTGAACGTTAAAATCTAATTTAAAACATATTAAACACACTCAAACTCCATTTTTTAATAATCGGCGGGAAATATTCAAACATGGTTCAAAGTAGACTTCTGCAATGAAATGACGATGACAGCGGTATTTTTCTGTGACGTTTACCCCGTTAACCTTTTATTACTATGTTAGAATATTTATATTTTTACTTGTTATCTCGCAAACAAAGCCTGCAATTGAATAGAAGATAACTAATTATTTTAGTATGCGAATAATATTGTTCTCCTGATTACGGTGTGAAGTGAAGTTTTTCTTTATTTGCTGCTCTTGGATTTTTTCGCTAACCGGTGAGTTATATTTTATTTATTTATTTGCAATTGCACCCAAACTGCATACGATGAAAAATTTAAAAACATGCATTATCAATATCTATGACACACTTCTTGTTTGTTGCATTTTATGTAGGGTAGGCAAAGACGTTACATACTTAGTAGGTACTGATGTATGCTGTTAGAATTATTTTTAAAGTACAATAATGACAATTCAGAAAACTCAAACGTTTGCCTAATTGCCTGAGCTTTAGTAAATAAGATAAAGTTTTTTGGCGATGATTTGTTGATTTGTGCCCCAAATTGGTCATTTCTAAATTAAATTTACGCCTATCAAAATGTTTGTCATTTGACTGTCCTAGAATGGGAGACCTTCCTAGTTGGACAGTCAAAGCTTCTTTGTACTGATGTATTCTCTATAACAAATAAACGTTTTATTATTATTATTATTAATTATTTCGAGTAATTTTCGATTGCACTGGCCACGCTCAATAGATTATTTTTAGAAAAATTTATGTACCTTTTTACCTTATTTCGTGATACAAATAATTTTTCTTCTGGTGCCCCCTCCTATCGGTAGATAGATATCAGGGCCATGGGATCTCGAAGTCACGAGGCGGGACTTATTCCGTCATGTCTTCAATCTTTTCCTGATTGTCGTAGTCTGTATTATACATAAAATTTACAAATAATCATATGAGTGAACCAAACACCATCAATTTAATACAAGAAAATCTCCACATATTATAAATTAAAGTTCTCCGCCGTGTCTGTCTGTCTGCTGTTCGCGATAAACTCGAAAACTACTGAACGGATTTTCATGCGGTTTTCACCAAAAGATACAGTGATTAATGCAGAAGTTTTAGGTATATAATTTGTCAAGGTTTTGTGTAAATTGGTTGAAATATATAAAGGAGAATGTCTGTATGTGGTGGACGAGCGGGCTGGCAAGCGGGCGATGTGGATTTGATTTGTATTCAAAGAAAGGTCACCGTCTTTTTTTTTTTTTTTTACATTAACTCCACACAGGAGGCCTTGAGGAAAATAATTTCCCTCAGGGCCTATGTCATCTGGGATGCTGTGTGAAGGGTCTTTTTGAGGAGAGGAAGGAATGAACATTGGTCTTGAAGAGACCTATGTTGTAGGAAGGAGGAAACACAGAGGCCGGCAAATCATTCCACAGCCGAGCTGTTGAACATAAGAACGAGTCGAAGAAACGACCCGTTCTCATGTGACAAATGTCAACCGTGTACAAATGTTGGGCACGCGTTTGGCGTGTTTTCCGACTATGCACCGGTGCCGAAGGGATCAATGATGCTAGTTCCTCGGAGCATCTTCCATTGTAATACCGGTAGAACAAGGATAGCATTCCCACCCGACGCCTGTGCTCTAAAGATTGCAACCCGTCTGTTAAGATGGGAGAATCTATCAAACGGACCGCCCGTTTCTGCACAGAGTCGAGGGTATTTTTCAGGTATTTTGGAGCTCCAGACCAGAGGTGGCTGCCAAATTCAACCGTGGGGCGCACTTGCGATTTGAAGTGTTCGACGTACAATTCTGAAAAAATATCATGAACCTGCTTACAAAGTAGTCAGTTTGTATACAACTATATCATTCTGTTTTTCCATCCGTGATAAAACATTGCAAATTTGTTTGCAAGTTCGTCGCAGGATCAAATTCCATTGTTTATACCAACTGTTCAATTTATCATTTTGCTTTAAGATAACTCAATCATTATTTGTTATTATGATTTTTTTTAATATCATATGTTTTGTTGAGGTTTCTGACTCACTCAATGTTGTTATTATGATTTTGTAGCGGGACAATTAAATAAAATCCACAATTATTTTACGGTAATCACAAACGGACTTTATTTGGAGTAGGTACAAACAATTTACAAGTATGACACAGTTCAATAATATTAAAATACAGTAGGGCCTCGCTAATCCGAATAGGGAAAAACAAGACCCCTTCCGAATTATCGAGGCGTCCGGATTATAGTATGCAATTTTTTAATAGGAATAAAACCATAGACATATGAATATTAATAGACCTGCCCTAAGCGATAAAAGCGTATTATTTCCCCCTCCCCATACCATTCCATTGGAACCGGCTGGGATCGAGTATGGCTTCGCGTGAATCTAAAAAATGTGATGTCATCATTCTTCTGCGAGCCAGCGTCGAGCACTCATCGATGCATTTTACGAAATAACACGGCAAAAATAGTGGCTAGTGTTTCGAAAACGTGTAAAAATAGAAGTGAAAAAGAGAATAAACCCAATTGTCGTATTACATTCCATAGGAAAGCATTATTTTACTTTATTATAAGCCTATGTGGTCACATAATATGGTCGTTTTTGTAACACACACTATCACTCGAGACACATGGCGTGTCCTCATTGCTGTTTTGTGGGGTAAGTAAATTATGAAACATTTGTAAAAGTGTCTTAACTAAATACGTCACCAAAATATTGGACTATGAAAATAGGCGAACTTTACTTTGCTGTATTTGGAATTTGTAAATTTGTTCATTTCGCGGCGAGCAATTCGCGCTCCCATGTAAAAAGGTCTATTCATTAAAGAGCAGAGTTTACTTTTAAGAACTAAACGGTGATATTAAAATGCGAGATGCCCATATACTCTCAGATTGAGTTACATATCACCGAATTCATCTTCCAGCTCTGCGCCCCGCTGTAGTTGGTTTCTTTCCCTCACCTTTATGTTCTGGTCTATTAATATTCATATGTCTATGAATAAAACACATTTTTAACTTGGGTTTCATTTATTAAAGTAAAAATTTAAAGTCAATTTAGACAAGAATATGTATGTATGTACAAATGTACTTAAACAAAATTCAAACATGTAAGAAATTTGGGCACTTAACATGAAAAAAAAAACTAAAAGTTAATTAACGAGTGACGGCAAATGATTGAATATTGACACATTTTGACCCGTCCGGATTACAGCGTGCACCGAAGTAACGGGGGTCATAGGTCAAGTAATAGGTACTTTGTCGGTTAGCAATAAATAACCCAAATAAAACTAATTGCTCCCTCAACCGCTCATTAAACCTTTTTAACAAAAGGGTTATGAGTATCCACTTTGGGTTAGCTGAAATAATTACAGTCCTGCCAGAGGCTTTTCTCGAAGATGCGCGGGCAGGACCGGAAGGCAACCCAACTTTCTCAAGATACCACACCACCTTATATTGTTCGTCCCAGCTGTGACATCTGAGCGGCGGGGTGAAGATTCTAACTAATAGTATCCCTCGGGATGAAGCGATGAGGGAATGGGAAGGTATTCGAGATTGAATAACTCTCAATATACGCTCGAAATAGTAAGACGGTTTTGTTACAATTTGTTTTTATGTTTTTCTTTGATGATTTTTATTTTCAATGACAATAGTTATTACCTTCATAATGACGAGGATTTAATATAATTTATTCTGATTGAAAATGATAACGGGACACAGGCAATAACAGCTTGTAGCGAGTTATTGATTTGACAACATTTTATTGAATAGTCAATATTTAACATTCAATGCCAACTATTGTTAACCTCTGTGCTGCATGAAATGTCATGCAATTCCATCCAATGGCACAGTATAAGAGTCGCAAGTATTACAACTAGAGAAAAGTCACTCTTTCATCTTCATAATCTAATCTTGTCTAATCTCCAACAAAACACTTTTATATTCAGAGCATGTAACCTATTTAATAAGAATTTTAATTATATGGACATATTTTAATATGAATTTATTTAATAAGAACACCTATAAGTAATATAAAAATGAATCGTTGAATGTGTTGCTGAGCACATAACTTTCGAACGACTGCACCAAATTGGATAATTCTTTTTTTGTGTGTTCGTTATTGTCAGGACAACTAACTAACTAACCATCACGCCGTTTCCCCGCAGGGGCAGGCAGAGAGGATGGACCGCCAAACAACTCGGTCTTGGCACACACTCTTTGCCTCACTCACATTCATACATCGTCTCATACATACTCTTCTATTATTCTGACTTTTGAAATGGCCCGTCTCAAGTATCTCATTCATTTGATCGTGCCATGTCTTCCTCGGGCGTCCCCGACTTCTTCTACCATTCACATTTGCATCATATATTCTTTTTACACTACTTTCTTCGCTCATTCGCTCTACGTGCCCAAACCATCTGAGGGTCCCTTTCTTAATTTTGCTCATTATACTTACATCAGCCTTACATTCTTTGCGGATATCCACATTTCTAACACGATCATACATGGTTTTACCACACATACGTCTCAGGGATCTCATTTCAACAGCATTCAGTTTACTTTCATCCTTCCTCTGCCAGTTCCATGCCTCACTGCCATACATCAGGGTAGGTACCAGGACTCCATTGTGGACTGCTAGCTTCGCTTTTTTTGACAGTTTTTTATTAGCGCCAACAGCATTCAGTCCTCCATTAATGGAGTTACCGGCGGTTTTTATAAAACTTCCGGTGAGCTCTGGCATTATGAAATTTGTATAAAAAAATTGCTATTGGTGGCACGCGAGGTTTGAAAACTGAATGTGCGGAAAGCGGGAGAGAGGGAGAGATGGTGGAGGGCAGTGGCGGCTCGTGACTTTTGGGTGTGCTAGGGTGCTAATATTAAAAAAAATGGCATCATGGATATTGTTGTATGCGAAAAATATTTTTTTTTTTTTCAAAAATCGGTGTTTTGTATGAAGATTTTTCAGGAAATCTGTGTGGCACACCGCCGAACTAAAACTTTCTGAAATTTTTCATACAAAAAACTGATTTTAAAAAAAAAAATAAAATTTTTTTTTTGGCTACAACAACATCAATAATGCCATTTTTTTAACGAGCCGCCACTGGTGGAGGGAGGGGGGAGGGAGGGCGGTGAGAGGAGGGGGGGAGGTGGAGGAGGCGGAGTGGGAACCCCCCTTACACCATGCGAGCGAAGCCGCGGGAAAAAGCTAGTTTTAAATATATATCTTAGCTAACATTGAATAATTTTAAATATCATGTTGCAAGTTATCATGTTGTTGCTATGAATCCTGTCCAGTTGCAAGCCATTCATTTTATAAACATGTGTTCATTTTAGTTATAGATAGATATTGTGTTGTTTAGTAAGGATAAATTTCTCGGTATAATATGTTTTTAAATTTATTATGTAGTGTTTATGTTGTCATTTATTTGTGTTGTCATTTGTTATGTTGTCATTTATTTGTGTTCTTATATATTACTTTTTATTTAATTTTTACCATTTATGGATTCTTTGTAAATATTTCACTCCATGGGGACTGGATCACTAGTGTTTTGTTATAATTTTATTTTATGTGAAAATCTGTCATTAGATATTATTTGTATTGTTTATAAGTTAGTTATTTATTTATTTATTTATTTATTTATTTACGGACAAACAGTCCAATTAACAATAACAACAATAACACGAATAGAAAAAAAAGAAAGATGAAATGAAAGGAGATTACATATAGATGAAGAGCATTGACAAAATAAATATAATATAAAAGTACATAGGGAAGTTAACTATAAGTAGCTTGAAGATGGATTTAAAAAGACTTTAAAAAACTACATTGCGTAACGACTGCCGAAAGTCATTTAGGCTTACACCAAAAAATTCAATGCTTTGATTTGCGTTGACAAGTCTCGACATTCTGGATAAAGGAGAATGATATCCATAATTAGTAGAATGTTGATTGAGGAACAGCAATTCATTATTTCGGAGTCTACGGGAAGGAATGTTGAACTGGATGAGTTGTAACAAAGCAGGTGTGTCAGTAATACTGTTGATAATTTTGAAAATGCATATTAGATCAGAGTCCTTTCTACGTTTTTCTAAAGAGGAAATGTTTAAAGTTTGTTCAATTTCATCATACGAGTATTCTCGAGTATTACGAGTATTTATTTAATAAATCTGTTGATTTTCCACAATCAATAAAAGTATACTGCAGCAGTGGCGTAGCTAGGAGTGGGCCCGGATGCCACCCGATGGGGTGTGATACCCGACCGAATGTCACTCCCCAAGAGCACGGTCTGTAGCTCTATGGCTCCCCGTAGTGTCCTGAAACGGAAGAATTTTGGGTCTAATGGTCTTTTCATAGGCGAAAGTAGACTATATTTGTGTAGAAATTTTTATCCCAGAATTTTTATCTCCCCCTCCCCCAGGACAGACCAATTTTTTACACATTTGACTAGGTAATAATGTTTTTATGTTTTATGAAGTCGAAATTAGCGTTTTGAATTTCTCAAAATCAACTTTAATGGGGGGGAGGGTGACGCCACATTATCCGCCCCGGATGCCACCCATGCTACCTACGCCGCTGTACTGCAGTACTGCACGAAGTGATGTTTTTAAAAATTTAGAAATTTATGTTAACAATAGCTTCATTTAGAATTTCTTTAAAAACACTTTTAAACTCCTTGCTAAATAATACAATGCTATAATAACTATGGCAAAGTGTTTGGCAGAAGAAACAGAGGTAGGTCACCAATGCGCTGGAGTGACGAGTGAGTGAGTCACTGGCACCTGGTACGGATCCACTGGGATCCAGTCTAAGCTAGTCACCAGGACAAAGTAACCGCGACAGGCAATGACATCATATATAATACATAGATGCATGGTATTATTATTCATAACTGCCAGTTTCAATAATAATTATATTATCGTCAATCTTTCCATATCAAGAGAGATTCACAATAACAAATCCAACAGTACTTACGCCTGCCAGCCGAAGCTCCTCACACTTACTAGCTGTTAACGTAAGTGGCATCGTCTTTACGCATTGTTTTAATTCGGTTCTATTACAAAAGTAGATTTGTATACAAACTTCACGTATGGAAACGGTTTTGCGTAAGGCACGGCATCAGAGTTGTATTCTTAATCGGATTCTTAAATTTTAACCTTACAGTCGCTAGGCCATTAATACCGTTTGATGATTGATTGTTTGATTTTAGCATTTTTCACTCGGATTTTTTTTTCATTTTCTTATCTCAAACAAACGCATTCTTTCAACAGTTACAATCAAAAGATACTATCTTTATTTTTTATAACTTTACTTTATACTAAAAAAAATTTAATCAATATTTATTTTGTGATATGTATCTCATAAACTCACTTATACTGCAAGAACTAGACATAAGATATTATCACCGAAGAGTTAAACCGGTAGAAGTGTACTGTATTGTCCTAGTAAGGTCAATTGAATGTATCGCCCGAATAACGTTGCAAACAACAAAAACAAGATTTTTCAGAAACAAGAAAAAACGTTTTTTAAATGATTTTTTATTAGAAAACATCCCATTTTTTACAGTTTTATATTACTTAGACATAAACAAGGGTATATGTGAAAAAATATTTTAAAAAACCATTAAAATAAAGGAAATAATCGACATAAAACAAAAAAAAATGTGGAATAACGTTGCTTAAGCTGCCACTTGCAACGTTTTTCCACTGTAGCCGATTTTTTACTGAGCCGGTAGGTTTTCATAAAAGCTTCTGTTGATTTCTGGTAAGTATTGAGACATGGACATTAAATCTGCCGTTTTTGCCGCTGATATGTGTAATAAGAATTGGAAGAGTATCGGCAGATCAGCAATAGGAGGTACATTAATATTGGGTCGATACCGTCCTTTTTGTTTTTTTTTTGGAGTTCAAAAATTTTCCAACCTTCGAGAATATTAAATATGTCAGTGTTGAAAATATATAATATAATGAAGTGGATACTTTGTTTAAAAATATTAATATTTGATAATGTAAATAATAAACAAAGTACTTAAGATATTTATATTAAAAAACCAAACAAAACTTATTTACATAAGAAATATAAGTGTAACGTTATTCCACTAACCTGTGTTGGGGGCGATTTGTCGCTAACCGCTTTGCCTTTACGACTTGTATAAGGTTTACCCGAATTTCTTAATGCCTTCTGCTTATTATCCTTCCAGTTTTCAAAAGAAATTTTACGTTTTTTCCCTTTATTCATATTATTTAACATACGCGGAGACACCGAAACTACCTGCTGCACAGACGACATGTCGGCTCGCGCAACGTTTTTCCACTGAGACTGGCTCCCCAGCGCACTTTGGATGCTACTAAAAGAGGGAGATAGATTTTTTTCATAATGTGAAAGAGTAGGATAGATAGATGTACATATAAAGAACATTATTCCACCAAAAAATCACTTTACGTTTTTTTGTTGTTTGCAACGTTATTCGGGCGATGCATTCAATTATTCCTTACATTTTGGTCCAATTAACCAAATATTTTAAAATATCGAAATAACTGCTTCTAGGACAGGTAATCAATATAATTTTTTTTATTATTCATCTTTATTATATTTTTTTTACAATTAGTGGATGTACTATGCCTGTTTCTCTAGGAACTCCTGTGTCGAAAGCAGGCGCAGTAACAAAAATACAAATAATAACACAATATTACGTTTAAAATAACAGACAGTCATCATTGTACCATTGGAAATGCATGCTTATAAATGGAGACGCAGTTTATAATATAATCAGAACGGGGTATCATAGTAAAGTCACATTTTTCTACAAAATTGTAAAAAAAAAAAGAAGATAAATAATATACGAAAAATACAAATAACAACACAATGTTAAGTTTAAAGTAAAGGGCAATCAGCATTGTAACATTGGAAATGCAAACTTATAAATAGAGATGCCGTTTACAATATAATCAGTTTATAAGAAAAATGCAGGCTGATAGAGATATCGAAAGAAGGGTAAATGCAAGCAATTCCATTAATGGAGGACCGAATGCCGTTGGCGCCAACACAAAACTGTCGAAAGAAGCGAAGTTAGCCATCCATAATGGAGTGCTGGTACCTACCCTGATGTATAGCAGTGAGGCATGGAACTGCCAGAGGAAAGATGAAAGTAGACTGAATGCTGTAGAAATGAGATGCCTGAGGCGTTTGTGTGGTAAAACCATGTACGATCGTGTGAGAAATGCTGATGTAAGCGTAATGAGTAAGATTAAGAAAGGGATGCTCAGATGTTTTCGGCATGTAGAGCAAATGAACGAGGATAAGAGTGTAAGGAGAATATATGACGCAAATGTGAATGATAGAAGAAGTCGGGGACGCCCGAGGAAGACATGGCACGACCAAGTGAATCGGTACTTGAGGCGGGCCATGTGAGCCATATGCCATGTGGATCATGTGCCGGGAATAATAGAAGAGCATGTATGAGACGATGTATGAATGTGAACGAGGTAAGAAGTGTGTACCAAGATCGAGTTGTTTGGCGGTCCGTCCTCTCTGCCTACCCCTGCGGAGAAACGGCGCGATGGTTGGTTAGTTAGTTAACCGCTCAGGTGCCGCTCGTGCGCCGGCGTGTCGTGAGACTTTACACGCGATTTTGACCCTTATGTATAAAGAAAGTGTATGAAGAACACGGTCAGAATCGCTTGCTCTATTATCGCTCTTTACCATAGAGAAAACCGCAATTCGCTTGGTCACTCCATATAATTTATATTAATGATTTACCGGAGCGCGGGAACGTGCGCAGTTCTTGCGCATGCGCGGGAAAAATTCTTTGGTCTTCAACTTTGACCTTTCTATGTACGAAATTTCTCAAGGACGCTGTCAGAATCGCCGGACATTGGGTGTCATGGCTGCCGCTTTTTGCGAACGCTAATTGGTTACAACCAACCCCATTTACTCCCGGCATTCAACGAGTTAAGAAAAATACAAATAACAACACAATGTTAAGTTTACAGTAAAAGACAGTCAGCATCGTACCGTTGGAAATGCAAACTTATAAATACATTGGCCTGTATCGGTTCTAAGTATCGGTATAATAACTGTATAGCCATCCTACACCTAATTTCAATCCAAATAACAGGACCTGCACAGTACAATAAAATCAGACTCCAGCTGCTTCGCAGATGATACAAAATTCTATGCCAACCCACACACACATCACGACCAACTGCAAAACGATCTAAATGCAATATACCATTGGACAAATGATTGGCTTCTAAAACTTAATGTCGAAAAATGCACTGTCCTACATGTTGGAAAAACTAACCCTACACCAAGAGCGGATCCAGCGGTCATGGGGTCATGACCCCCCCCTGGGCTGGGTCCAGGACCTAGGTGGACCTACTTTTTACTTGTATCTATTATTATAAAAATCAAATTATAACTTCTAGTGACTTGATCACGACTATGTGACCCCCCCCTGGCGCTATGTGACCCCCCCCTGGTGCTATGTGACCCCCCCCTGGCGCCAAAGCTGGATCCGCCCTTGCCCTACACTTGCATACAAACTTAATGGAACGCCACTAAAAGCAGTGACATTACAACAAGACTTAGGAGTTACCATATCACAAGATTTAAAATGGGAACCGCACATCGCTGGGATTGTGAAAAGAGCAAACTCACTAACATATTTAATCAGGAAAGCATTCCTTGACCTAACACCGGACATGATGTTAAAAATATACAAAACATATGTGCGACCTCTCCTGGAATATGCTTTCCAAATATGGAGTCCTTACTTCGCAAAGGATATAAATCTGATAGAGGGAGTACAGAGACGTTTTACTAAAATACCAAGAGCTTTGAAAGATCGGCGATATGAAGATAGACTCAAGGAATTAAGATTACCAACCTTAAAAGATAGAAGAGAAAGGGGTGACTTGATCGAGACCTTCAAAATATTATCTGGACATTACAGCTGCCCTGGCATCCAAGGAATCTTCACTACTAGTAAAAATATAATTCTCCGTGGACACTCGAAAAAAATTACCAAAACACCTTTTGCATCTAATCCTAGAAAACACTTCCTTGCAAATAGAGTGGTGGATGCTTGGAACAAACTCCCACAACATGTCATCGATGCAACTACCATAAACCAATTTAAAGCTCTATTGGATTCACATTTGGAGAGAAAAAAGGACTAACTTAGTTGAAAATTAAATTTACTGTCAAACTATTGAAATTAGATATGAGCGCATCAGCAGAATGCTGCCTGCTCATTATATAATAATAATAATAATAATAATAATAAAAGGAACACCGCTTATGAGTAATTTCATAACACAATTGTGTCACATCTCTTGTACGACATAGTTGTTTTGCCAGGAAGAAATTAAACATTTTTTACCAAAAGTTACTTTTCTCGACACGCTGCCTCGAATCTACCTATATGTTATATATGAATTTTTTCAAGCATTCATATAACTGATTGAGTTGTTAATGATAAGGTCCGCGATAACCCGCACCTAAAATATTTCTAACAGCCTCAATTTTTTGTTTTAAAAATGATCTTCACAAAGCTAGTAATTCCGTTGCCGCGAACTTGCTGGAAAACAAGTTAGCTTCAGGCAGACCAACAAAAGGGAAAAACCAATGCTTCTTGCGATCTTTGCGACTATGAGATAATGCACTTTCTTTTTGATAAATGTTTTCGTAAACCAATATTTTTGGTTCCGTTGTCATTTTTAAGCCACACGCCTTTTCAATTTTTGCACTTTTCTTTTAGTTCGATGTAGATACTATACTTCTAGGAATTTTCTATTCATTGGTTAATATTTAGATTTTTTTACATTATTTTTTTATCTCGCTTGTCTGTAAGGGGTATAATCAGTTATAGATCACCTTATTTTTCCACTCAAATAATACTGCGTCATCAATTTTATTACACAAGAAGCAAAGAGTAACTATAATATGTCTGTGTAGAATATAATTATATGTAAATTATTTTTGTTTAGTTTTCTTTTGACAGGTTGTTGTTTTTTTTTTACATTATTCCACACAGGAGGCCCTGAAGAAAATAATTTCCCTCAGGGCCTATGTCATCTGAGATGCTGTGTGGAGTGTCTTTTTGAGGAGAGGAAGGAATGAACATTGGTCTTGAAGAGACCCATGTTGTAGGAAGGAGGAGACACAAAGGCCGGCAAATCATTCCACAGCCGAGCTGTTGAACACAAGAAAGGGTTGAAGAAGTGACCCGTTCTCAAGTGACAAATGTCAACCGTATTCATACGTTGGGCATGTGTTTGGCGTGTTTCCCGACTGTGCTCTAAAGATTGCAATCCGTTTGTTAAATTAGGAGAATCTATCAGACCGACCGCCCGTTTTTGCACAGTCAGATTATATTTTTTGATATTCAAGTTCTGTGAAAGTCCTAATTAAAATCTGTGAAACAACCGTCCCATGATAAAATAATAACTTTCACAGAACTTGAATTTTAACTTTGAAATTTGATGAGCTGTTGAAATTCTGTACAACCCGTTCTTAGGTTAGGTTTTTTCAAACTCTTGTCAAGTTTCATGGATATCCAATCACAGTAACATTTTAAAATGTTTTAGTTAATTTAAAAAACTAAAAAAAATACAATTTTTTAATGTTCTCATACAAGTTAGGAGCCCGGTTTGATTCATTTTCCGCCCTTGTGATCTAGGAAGTTTTTTAATTAAACTCTTGATTCCTGGTCGAACTGCATTCGAACAAATTGTGATCAATGAGTTTCGGTATTCTATAATAATATTATTTTAATAATACCAAAACTAAAAATATTGAGTATGCAATTTTAATTAATTTTACAATTAAAATTCTCACGTCACTTTATGTAACGTTGCATCACTTTTATTTCAAATTTGTCTACTAAGGCTTGCGTTGCATCCAAAACTGATTATGAATTACAGTTTCTAGTGCACTTTTGATGTACCGTAAATACTAAAATGATAACATGTCTTCCTCGGGCGTCTCCGACTTCTTCTACCATTCACATTTGTGTCACATATTCTCCAAATTTTAACACTGATATATTCTCCTAACTGAATTTAAACAATTTATCTGCACATGCATTCGAGCTGTGGATCTACAGAAGAATGCTCAAAATTAGCTAGATGGACAGAGTTACGAACAAGGGCGTAGCTAGGATTTTGTTAAGGGGGGGGCAGGTGTAGAAAATAATACCTCCTAGGGGGGGGGGGGGGTGGCTAGAGAATTTCAGAAATAGGCTATTTTCGTCCATAAAAAGACCGCCAGGCACAAAATTCTCCCCGATTCGGGACATTCCACGGGGAGCATAATAAGACACTAAGTAGTATCACCTCCCCGTCAGGTGGCACCCCGGGCGGTCTGCCCCCCCCACCCCCCCCCCTCGCTAAGCTACTGCGTTCAAACGGTTTTCAGTCATCGTTGGTCTCAGTCATGTTTTAACACGACGCAGTGTAGAAAGGACCTCTCTATGTTACTTTTAGTGCAAGGTTGGTATTGCTTTTTTTGTTGCGGGAAAACAATGTTCGCCTCCTTAAACACTTCAGTTAAATCTAGTTTTTCGAGATCTTTTCTGGTCATACCCTTGTTCTGCAATTTTTTATAACATAGTTCGGCTTCTTGATTAAAATTAAGTAAATCGTAGTATAGGCAAAAACTTTGTGCTTTTTATTTAAAATCAATTAACGACGTATTGAACATTATATTGTACAGGGATGTAACGACATTAATCCGAAAGCAGGCAAATTTTGGTCACCAAAACGCTGCTCCAATGCAGATATTAGGGAATCTAAATAAGGAATGATAATCGATCGCTTCCAAAAATCGCATGGAGTTTCAGCAAGGTAATTGGACCAATGTTGTTGGCGAGATACAATGCGTGGGACTTGTATATCAATTCCAAAGGCAGCTGCAGTTCTAATTGAAATATCTAAAATATTTTGTCTTTCTATGTCTACGTTGCTTCGATGATCATTTATAACAGAAATTATACCTTTAATATGACTCACACATGCGTACATATTGATAGTTTCCGATTGTAAAGCATTGGCAATTTGGAAGGCAGGAATGGGTACCACCGCCCCGGGAACCTTTATTGGATAACCAACACCTCTGCCATAGGTCACCCCAAGTGGTTCGCCACGTTTGGTGATTTAGCAGGGGTGCCCGGGTTCATGGGGTGAGGTTTGTCTAGGTCTTGGAGCGGATGACTAGGACACACTGAACCCCAGATTCCTACCCACCTCTTAAACCCTTTTCCTTCCCAGAACTCTCCTCTCCTTCCTTTCCTTAAACAACCTTCCACGCAGCATCCCCAAAGATGACATAGGCCCTGAGGGAAATTATTTCCCTCAGGGCCTCCTGTATGGAGCTCATGTAAAAAAAAAAATGGCAATAGGTTCCTCCAATATGCCTGTGTAATTGGCACATACAAGGTGTCCGGAAACTCGTAGTACAAGCGGGAAACTGGAGAATCCACATCACATTTGGAGTCGATTTTGTGGTTTAACTTTTTTTGATTTGAGCTTTCGTTTTCGAGTAAATCGGGTCCAAAGTTGGAATTTTTTAGGTTAAATTTGAAAAAAATTTTCACTAGAGGGTTGATTTCAGCTGTGTAATGTCTTATAAAATGCAACGAAGGGTAAACCGGGCTCAAAAATTTTTTTAACCCTTTAGTTGCCGAAAAAATGGAAAAATAGAAAAAAAATAATATTAAAATCGAAATGCTCAGATCGAAAAAAATAAGTTTTTTGGGTTCTCTACGTGATGTAGATTCACCAGTTTCCCGCTTGTACTACGAGTTTCCGGACACGTTGTATAATGAAAACTGATTTAATAACAGCGCAATGTAACTGATAGGCACGTTTTCTTGATAACTAAAAAGGTAATAATAAAAATTAAATTGATTCTCACAAACAATAGGCTACCGACGTAATCTTTACGGTTTGTGAGCATTCCTGCACCTTCTAGGGGGGGGCAGCTGCCCCCCCCTGCCCGTACCTCGCTACGCCCTTGGTTACGAATGAAGGTGTTATGGTTCAGATGAATAAAGAAAAATAAGTATTTAAAACAATAAAATCTGAAAACTTCAATAACTTGAACGTGTGATGAGACATCCAGAGAAGTGCGAAATCTTGCATCTCGTAATGCAGGGAAAGATTGCCGGAAGACGGGGCCCTGGAAGAAGGAAAACATCTTGGCTGAAAAACCTGAGACAGTAGTTTGGCCAGTTTACTGTAGAGCTGTTCCGGGCCGCAGTAAACAAAGTCTGCATAGCCAACATGATAGCTAATGTCCGTTGAACGGACAGGGCCCGAGAAGAAGAAGAAGAATGCAAGGATTCAAGCTTGTGACCTCTGGATTTGTAATCAAGAATTTTAACCACTCAACCACTGAGGTTAACACTTCTGGGGATTATCAAATCAGTGACCCATATTTACTTTGTAGTGTTGTTGACCTGACAACAAACGTCAATATCTTATGTTGATCCTAAACAAACAATTACATAGGTCAGCTGTATCTGACTCAGTGTATTTATGAATAATAATAATAATATGACTCTACTACACTTCTCCTTATCAGACAGTTATTATACATATGAATTCATAATGTCAATCATTTATAGCATTTTTAGTCAGTTTGTAATTAAAATTTGTAGTGAACACACTGGACAAAGTTAGTATACTGTGAATATTTTATTTCTTTGTTATCAATTCATTTTTTGTTTTTGTCATTATTGCATTCCTACAGCTAGTCTGCCGCGAATAAAAATATCACTGCTGAGATAATATATAAGCCTCTTAAGGCATGGTACAAATTTTTAATTTAATTTTCTGAAAGATGCATTTGCACCAAATGTTTTAAAGAAATTCGTAAAATTGACGGAGAAACAGAGTTTTATGTGAAAGCGTTTGAAACGGTTTGTGTGCTGAATTTCCCTTCAGCAAAACTTTGAACGCGTTTTACTCGAAACAACGTTTTTCAACCTACCGAGCGATTCTCTATGTTTGGTGAGGTCTAGATAGATCTCGGGCGAGATCTCCTGTCAGATTTGTGTGATTTTCTTTGACTGTTATTTGCTTTTTCTATGGGCCGATGTCAGAACTTCAACTGTGAGCTGTCAAGTATTTTAGTTTAGGTCGTTTTAAACACGAATTCATGCCAGTGTGCATGATTATTTATTCATTTAACAGCCTTAGAAAATCACACAAATCTCTTGTCAGAGATCTCACCCGAGATTTATTTCGATCTCACATAACATAGAGAATCACTCGGCTGGTTGACAACATATTAAAAAAACTATATATCCGAATTGCACGCACCAAGTCTTGAACTGTTGGTTTCGCTTTACTCAATCATCTTCAGGGTACAAATTAATACTAAACAAGAAGTACATAATGTGTGCTTATATATAACAAAATATAGAGGGAGACAACATGATACAAATATTACAAACACATAGACGGCCATAAAATACATTAACATAAGTACTCAAGTAATGGGAAAAACCGAAAGATAATTATGTAGACTAATGGGTTATAATAATAAATTTGGAGAAACAACGCATCAACTGGCATGGTGGTAAGGAGCACTGGGAATTTTTATTTTTAAGGGTTTATTGGAAACAGACCTAATATAGGACTACTTGATATTTCTAATTGATTATTAAGTTTACGACTTTTGGTTTTTAGTCTGTTACCATGCCCGTTTTTATGTAAGATGTTAGCACAGGTGCTATGACAGAACGTATGATCTTTATCGATCAAATGAAAAACCGTTATTATTGAGGCAACGGAAATGTTCCTTTATCCTAATATTGACATTATGTGTTGTCTTACCGATATAGAAAGCCGAATAATTATTACAATTAAATTTATAAATTCCCGAATGACTTAATTTGCGTCCTTATCTTTAGAATTAATTAGAAATTTACCTAGATTGTTATTGGTGTAAAAGGCCGCTCTGACTTCAGAAGGAAGGTTTTATACACTTAAGGTAGAAAAATTATTAGTGGATAAAATTCGCCGCCATTGATGATTAATATTATTATCATTGATTTGAGGACAAGGACTAGCGAATAAGAAGCGATTAATGGCTATTTGTTTTAGTTTTTTTATTTAAGATTAAATCTGTAAAATATGATTCATCCCCATTATTTACCGCTATTTTTTTAATTAGGGAACGTACCCATAATACGTTACCTATTTGGGGGGGGTCTTCAAAATACTACGCTTACTTACGGGGTTAAAAATTGCAAAAAGTTGGTCACGTAATATGGGTATGTTCCCTTATTTTTAGTTCATTAGCAAAATTATTATTGGACATTGGAATTGTGACTAAACGATGGACCATTGAATGGAATGCGGAGTGCTTATGTGAAATCGGGTGATTGGAGGTGCTGTGTATGACAATGTCAGTATAGGAGGGTTTATGAAAGATGTTAAAATTAATTTTATTATTAACGATCGATAAGGTAAGGTATAAAAAATTTAAGGTTGAAGTGTTGCCTATATCTAATGTGAATTTAATCTGATTATGAAAAGAGTTTATAAGATTGAGGAAGGAATTCAGTTGACGCCCAGTCCCTGTCCATATACAAAAAACATCATCAACGTATCTTTTCCAGTACAGGACATTTTTAATAAGAGGTGAGGTACTAGATAAAATTTTATTCTCTAGGCTATCCATGAATATATATCAGCAATCAGAGGACTGGTAGGGCTGCCCATAGCCAGGCCGTCACATTGCTGATATATAACATTATTAAATTAGAAGTTAAATCTTTTATAAAATCTATAGAGAGATCCGAGCTATTTAGCAAATCAGAAATTAAACATTTACTCTCTTCTGTGGGAACATTGGGAAACAAATTTACAATGTCAAAAGAAATTAGTTTAGAATTACTAGGGAGAATCATATCTTTCAATTCTTCTACCAATGAAAAAGAGTTTTTAAGGGTATGTTTAGGTGAAAAAAACATTGGTATTTTGAAACACATTAGTAATAACGGATGATATTTTAAAATTTGGGGCATTACAACACGAAACTACTGGTCTGATGGGGCAATGATTCTTATGTATTTTAAGGAACCCATATAATTTTTTGGGATTTTTAGTTAAAAATTTTACTTTGTGATACGATTCATCTTGAAATATTTTAGTTTTACATCTTTGAAGTGTTTTTTTCACATTTTCAATATTAGGATAAAGAAACATCTCCGTTGCCTCAATAATAACGGTTTTTCAGAATTCGCCAATCATTTGATCGATAAAGATCATAAGTTCTGTCATAGCACCGGTGCTAACATCTTACATAAAAACGGGCATGGTAACAGACTAAAAACCAAAAGTCATATACTTAATAATCAATTAGACATATCATGTAGTTCTATATTAGGTCTATTTCTAATAAAACCTTAAAAATAAAAATTCCCAGTGCTCCTTACCACCATGCCAGTTGATGCTTTGTTTCTCCAAATTTATTATTATAACCCATTAGTCTACATAATTATCTTTCGGTTTTTCCCATTACTTGAGTACTTATGTTAATGTATTTTATGGCCGTCTATGTGTTTGTAATATTTGTATCATGTTGTCTCCCTTTATATTTTGTTATTATGTACTTCTTGTTTAGTATTAATTTGTACCCTGAAGATGCTTGAGTAAAGCGAAACCGGTCGGTTCATAAATTAATAAATCTCGTGGTTTTAAGGAAAAAAGTATTTTATTTTATTAAACATGTCAAACCACAAAGTGATAGCTTTCTACAATAACATAATACTTACTTTATTCAAATAATAAAACAATAAAAATCCGGATAGATTCCTGAAACTGATTCTATTTCTAATAAACAAAAATTTTAACAAAACAAAAAAACGACTTCAAAAAATGCACTAAAAAGTAAAAAAATAATTTCGTATTCTTCTACAACTTTATAATCAACTTACCTTTTCTACTCATCAATATGTAGGTACGATTGATATTTTTGGAGTCGGTGTCGGCGGGAGAGGAGCTGTCAAGTGAACACGCCGGGCCGCGGGTACCTTGGTTGGTTCTGGCGGAAGTTTGACGTCATAAATCAGAATATTTTTTTTTGCGGACATCTACGGAACTCTAATCTGCTTAGATCACATTTCTCGTCATGATAATAAGGGAGATATAACGATTTTTATGAGACCTGACGAGCTGACCCCTAAGAGGGTCAAATTTACTCTAACGATAATCGGCTGTTTGACCCATAAATGTGTCAAATTATCTCAACCGGTTAAAGGAGTGGTGATTGGTCAAAACATTTGTTTGTAGTTTCAAATCATGGCACATGCATGCTTTTAATAGAAACTAGCAAGTTCCCGGCTTGCTTTGCAATGCCAATTAATAAGGAATTGTTTCCCCCTGCGTGTCCTTTCCCATTGGTTCCATTCCCCTTCTGCCGCTCCTTCCCCTCCTATGTCTTCACCCTCCACCTTCCCCGCCGTCCCTCTCCTCTCTGCCGCTCCCCCGTCCCGCCATCCCCCTTCTGCTTTCAAACATCTTCATCGGGATTAGAATTGTAGCGGTCACTTAACCCGCTCTGATAAAACCATCGCAGCGCCACTGGTTAAGGAACACACCAGAAACAAATATCTAGGTGCAAGCCGCTACCGGCACTATAAGTACGTCTATCGTCTTGTAAGAATTAGCGCGGCAACCTACTGGAAAGTTCCCGTCTCCACCATAATTTATCAACACAGCGACTGGAGTGTTCGCGAACTTTCTCACCTTAGGCGCGGCGGTCGAATTTCACACGCCGTTCTCGAAACTACTTGCCCGGCCGGCAGAAGTATAAAAGTCAGCGCGGGCCGCATACAGCTCAGTCCCATTCAGTCTTCATTCATCGGACAAGCAACACACACACCGGGAAGTGATACAACTAAGTGCATTGTAGTAACTCTTTACCTGCCCTCGCGGGGCACTTGTCGGCGCAGTCAACCACAAGTGAACAACATTTGTCCAGTGTGACACCAGGAACATTTCCAGCACCTTCAAGGAACTTCTCCAATCACCATCCGCTGTCCGGCCCGTTCGTGCCTCGACATGAGATGTTTTCGTCCGCAGCACATAAAGCCGGCCGTGCTTTCTGCTTGGGATGCAACCTGTTCTCTGGCTACCGAAACCCATCGCGTTCCGCTGCCAGAGATCACCCTCATCGCCTCTCAAGGTTCCTTCCTGCGTCACGTGTGTGTGTCGACTCAAAGGCCACACAGCCGCCATACCTCGTCAACACGACGACGGTCGACCGCCTGGACCAAGGTCACTTCTACACCGCCATGGTGTAGAGCAACACGCCGGCTCCCTGAAGACCAGTGATCTTCACCGCCGTAGTCTCCTGACCTTCTTCTCACTCATCACGCAGCAGCAACACTAACGGCACCACTGTCACTCCGCTCCGCTTCGACCTCGCTACGTAGCACAACAATAAAGACTGACTCATTACACCGACTGACACCTTTCATTTCTCTCGTCCCGTCTCTACCGATCTGGACCGCTCCCACAGAATTACCAGTGCCAACCTAACTTAAACATACCTACTTCATTAATAAATGGCGGGCTAATGCCACATTTGGGTCATTACCCCGGGATACCTTTAAACATTTAATTCATTCATGAACCATGAACGAATGTAGTATTTTTATCAGTTGTTATTATTTGATATACAATCTACGCGAATTTGACCTCACAAAAATCACAAACTTGACCTCTTTTAAAAACTGACTTAAGTTTTATATCATCATTTTACAATCTCTATAATAAATAATACCACAGAGGAGATCCTAAAGTGCATAGTGAACGCAAATCGCTGTTATTTCCGCCTACAAAACCAAATAAAATCCAGGCTGCTGTCCAGAAACACCAAGATATTAGTGTACAAAACATTTATCAGACCAGTACTCACATACGCAGCTGAGACTTGGGTACTAACTAAGAGGAATGAGCGAGCACTGGACGTTTTTAAAAGGAAAATTTTGAGGCGTATCTTCGAACTGGTTTTAGAAAATGGATTTTGGCGCAGATGTTATAACAACGAACTATATACACTGTTTAGAGATCTAAACGTCACAAAATTTATAAAACTGGGAAGACTTCGGTGGCTGGGTCATATAGAGAGGATGACCGAGCATCAAGCACCAAAGTTTCTCCTGAACTCAAGACCGACAGGGCGAAGGAGCCTGGGAAGACCAAGATTAAGATGGAGCGACAACGTCCTCAAAGATATATCTATCTTGGAGCTTATAAACTGGAGAGAGCTGGCATAAAACCGAGATGAGTGGAGGAAGTCTCTAGAGGCCAAGACCCACCAGGGGTTGTAGAGCCAAGAGTGATGATGATGATGATAATAAATGACAGGAAAGGAATGGTGGTTTTGTCAACACGGTAAAGTTTTATGGAACCGAAAACTGGTTATAATTGGCGATAGTTTATGTAATGTAAAAACAGAAGCCCTTAAAAAAACTTGTTGCGTAATAATAATAATATTTTTTTAGCGAGTTCCCTGCATGGCATGCGTTGCTATGCCACTTAATAAAGAAATTGTATCTCCCTGCGTGTCCTTTCCCATTCGTCCCATTCCCCTTCTGCCTCCCCTTCCTCTCCCGCATCCCCTTCCCCTCATGCGTCCCCACTCCGCCTTCCCTCTCCCCATTGCCCTCTCCCACTTCCCCATCCCGCGAAACCCCTTCCCGAGTTCCCCTCCCGCATTCCATGCATTCAGTCCCAGTACATTCAGTTTTCATACACATTGCAATTTTTTTGTAGAAATTTTCGTTTTTCATAAATTACAAACACTCATTTTTGTATATTATGAGAACAATCAATGAAATATGGTACCTAACACAAGTACCTTTTTAACATACCTATAATTCTGGAATAGATTTAAAGAACTCGATTTTGGTTAGTATTGTAGGTGAGTACTTCAAGTAAATTCATTAATCTAAGGAGTTTATTCAAAAATTGAATTTTGATTGTACAATCGATGGTTTGCAAATTGTGAAATTTTTGACAGTTTCGTGAGGGTTTTTGTAATGATTAAAAAAAACTTTTCAAATGAATTGTCATGTGGTTGTAATAATCCAAAAACCTTTGCGAGGGTGGAAAGAAGTTATTTGAAAGTTTCAAACATTTCCTACGCTTTAATATAGCAATACATAAACAACATTCATACATACATTCATACAAGCAAGCAAACATACGTTTTTATATGTATATAGGTTTGAAAAATAAAAGTTTTTTTTGAGATTAGCGGTTATAATGTGAGCGACAATATGTAGATTAAATATATTTTGGTACTTTAGCAAACTGATGCATCATTAGGACTACAATGTGTGATCTATCCTCTCTGCCCTCCTCTACAGGAACTGAAAATGTTGAAACCCCACCGTGGGAAGGAATTCGTTACTGCAACCAATGGAAAATATATGAGCATTTTAATGCTAGGTAATTAGACTTCATCACTTGACTTTTGTATCTGTGGATGTTCATTTGATTGTTGTTTTATTTTCCCTTCAAAAATTTTGTAAAATGTTGTATATTACTTATGTCAATCGATAAAATGTCCATATCAATACAAAATTGATTAAATCTGTGGTTATTAGGCAGCATTAAGGGGTTTTTGCGAGCAGTCTGCAATATTGATTCCGATAGATATATTACATTGATGGGCATAACCTTCAAAAGTTAATGCAGCTGCAGAACAACAACATACCGTACGCCAGTGATACTTGGTCACTCCAGGGCATTGGCGACCTTCCTCTGCTTCTTCTGCCAAACACTTTGTCAGTGACTAAGAGTTTCTCCAAATTGGAGTTCTCAGTTTGGCGAGCAACGTGTCCAAAGCATATTAAGATTTGTTGTAGGCAGATAGTTGAAAGCCTATTGTGGATGCCTAGCTCTTCCAGAATGGACACATTTGTGATTCTGGCTATACACGGAATCCTGAGCATTTTTCTCCAGCACCACATTTCGAGGGCGTCTATCCGCTTTCTTTCGCTGGCTAAGTGTAATTATTTCCACACGAATATGGGGAAAATCAACGCCCATCTAGTGCACCCACTTGGCCATAATTTTCGGTGTCCTGTCATCTGGCATCCTTCCCATATGTCCGTCTCTGAGACATACAGAACTTACAATGGTTTCTTGATCAATTAGATTCTTAATGATTCCGTAACATGACGCTTCTTACAAGCTACTCGAGCCTCATACGCGTAACTTGCGCGCCGCTCGTGAGTACCCTCCTTACGTTTTTTCTAGTGTTCGTACACGGCGCTACGCGGCGGCTGTCGGTTTAAAGTCACGCTACCGACGGTGCTGATCGCACGCTACATGTGCATCATTCGTGTCTGCTACTATTCGTTTGACAGGAATGGCGCCTGAACATGAAAGTATTATTAGATTGGTTCTGGAAGAAAAAAAAAATGCGTGTTTATATAACTGTGCTTTACAAGAATAAGTAATAAAGGATTTAGTGGAGAAGGCAAGGATTGATGTTGGAAAAAAAGTCATTTGACATCGCTTAACATCGTGTTAACTCCACGGCTGCACGTGAAAAATGCTCAAATTCATTGTATTTTGGGTAGCGCCGTGTACGGAAACCAGCATTAAAGGGTAATATGTCTGCAGGGTACTTGTAGTTGCGTCACAATCATGTAATTTGTAAGTATCTCTATGAACGGAGGGCCTTAATCATTTTATTTCTGTTACTTATATTTTCTAGACCCCAGTATTTTTCATTAAAAAAAATTACAAATTTACATGTTGTGAATATTTATGAAATTCCAAAGTTAACGATTTCTGAATTTCTATTAACATTTTCCAACTGCACTTCTCTATTACCAAAGGTAGGCTTTGTGTAGTTTTTTTTTTAGTTTTAAGGGGTATGAATTATGTAATTGAATATTAACCCTTCAAAAATTTGGCATTTTTTTCGGATGGTCAAAATATTTTCGCTTTACAATAAAATGCAAATATTTGGAATATTTCTGAGCACATTCAAAAACCAAAAATTGTTTTAGAAATGTGATGAAATACGTTTTCAAATGAGTAAATTCGAAAAAAAAAAAATTTTTTTCATTATTAAATTTTTGCATACAAACATAAAAAAGTTTTCAAAATGGCTCACCTTACGTTTTTTCTAACTATAGTTACTGATAATAACACATACATATTTTATTAGACAAATGTATAGCAAACACATATTGTAACCTTTTTTGTCGCTCTATGAAAAATAATTTATAAAAAATTCCCGAAGTTTCAAATTTTTTTTTCAATTTGCGATTCAAAACTTTGTGTACATAAAAGTGTACATTTTACTTTTTTGGTGGCTATTTTATAGAATGGAATATAAAGCGTGGTGTTTTTCCTTTCTAACACCGATTAGAGCATCTTTCTAACTATGATAGTAAGGAAGTTACGGCGTTTTATATGATACCTATGTGCGTTGGGACAAATATGGTCTCCTGTGATTAAACGGGTTAAAAAATATATCTTGATTGTTGCGGCCAACTGAATAAATGCGTGTACATTCATTAGTACATTCATTTAGTACATTCATTTATATTTCTTATTTGTTTTTCTTAGGTTAGTAAAAGCCTAAGTTTCAACCTTTACAGATTGCAAGCCACTGATAGTAAAAAGTTTTCGAATATTTTTTGGTTATTCAGAGTCTGGAAATGTTTGTCTTTCTTTAAAAAAATTAAAAAGCCCGCTAGATTGGTTGTTGTACTAACAGTTAGATCACTCGAGATTAAAACATCCGTAGAATTCTACACATTTGACTTTATCAGGAGATTTAGCATATTTAATTGCCATTGAAGTAAAAATTAAAAGGTTTTTCTCATTTCTTGTATTATTGTACTCTTATTTTGGGTTTTATGCTACGATTGTAAAATTTAATGCACCTTACAAAAATGGCCTTTCAGCTACTGCAAGAAACATTCATAAACTAAATTTAAGTATTTAATTAATCAACTTTGTAATTTCTTGTTACAGAATGGCGTCACCAGACAAATTTTACCTCACGAGGGAGACCCTCAAAGGGGTGTCAAGCCTCAACAGTCCAGATTACGATGGAGTTCTCCTTATCACTTATCCTGAGGATGTGAAGGTCAAGGCACCTGCACAGCTGGTAAAGAAAGTGGAAGAAGCACTTTTGCTGGACAGCGGGCTTAAAACTGTAAGTTGAAGAAAATATTTGAGGGAACTCGCTTAATTTCCTATTTAGTTAAGTTAAGGAATAAGGACTTAGCTTTCTCGGGATTGAACCCTGATTTAGCCGGCTTATATATGTTTGGCTTTTTTAGGTCATGTCCGGCAAAATATTTATATGTCCGGCCTGTACGGTTGCACGTAGTGTAACGCGGTGCACGCAGCGCCTGCTGAACGAACGCAACGCAAGCTACGCAAGACGCAACGCGTAAAGGACGAGGCGGGGGCGGGGGACAATGGCTATTCTTGGTTCGCGTGGGTTTTGTCTCCCAAACTTCTGAAATTTGCGGAATATTACATTACTATTCCAGGCCGTAATGCCAATGTTCAAAGAGTTTTCTCTTTAATAAACGCCCAGTGGACCATGGAACACAATAAATTGCAAACAGAAAATATTGCTAAGATGATGTTACACATTGTGTAATTTAAAAATGACATTTCAAGAATTTTATTAAATGATTTCCAAATTAAACGACGTTTTGGATAAAGTAGGTGAAAAAGCCAAATATACAAAATTGTAGATTATTGTAATTTTTGAATAATTTGGAGAAGTCGAGATTTAATTTTAATTTATTTTTTTCGTTTTCGTCCACAAAGATAGATGTGTTTCATTTTATATTTATTTAATGAAAATTTTCAGTCAACTGTTTAATCAGAAAAAGAGTTATCTTTTGTTTGTTTGTTTTATAAATTTATTATGTTATGTCTACAGACAAAAGACTCGATATTTTTTTATTTTGTTATTGATATATCATTACCAGTGGCGGCTCGTGACTTTTGGTGTGCTAGGGTGCTAATATTAAAAAAATGGCATCCTGGATGTTGTCGTATGCGAAAAATAATTTTTTTTTTTTTTCAAAAATCGGTGTTTTGTATGAAGATTTTTCAGGAAATCGGTGCGGCACACCGCCAAACTGAAACTTTCTGAAATTTTTCATACAAAAAACTGATTTTCAAAAAAAAAAAAATTTTTTTTTTCGGCTACAACAACATCAATAATGCCATTTTTTTTAATACCAGCACTCTAGCATACCCAAAATTCACGAGCCGCCACTGATCATTACATAGTGTAAAATCAAGTCGCTCAAAATGTACGTGCGCATAGATCTTTTAAACTACACAACGGATTTTCATGCAGTTTTCACCAATAGATAAAGTGATTCAATAGGAAGGTTTATATGTATAATACATGCTTATTATCGTAGGTAAAAGCCGAGAAATTCAAATATTCAATTCAGGCTGCTGGCAAGCTGGTGGTGTGGATTTTATAAAGGTTGGGTAATGGCGTTGTGTTTCGTTAGCCACTGCAACGTGTGGCCAGGTCTGCTAGTTCTATCTCACTCTGGTTTCAATCCTGGGATTGGTTTGCAGCAATTTCATCTATTCATTTCTTCCACTCTTCCCTGTCTTGTGCGGCTCTTTTGAAGTCTGCATATGATAAGCAGCGCACATCCACCAGCAAGTCCTCCAGGTACTCTCGGCGTGGGCATCCCCTAGCATTTGTCCCCTCGGTCATACCCTCCATTATAGCATGCAAGAGGCCTTCTTGTCTTATTGCATGGCCGATCCATCTTGCGCGCCTTTCGGACAAGGTCCTGAGCAGGTGCCTTCCTCCTTCGATTCTTTGGAGAACCTCCTCATTTGTGATGTGGTCTCTCCAGGAAATTCCTAATAGTCTTCTATAGGACCACATCTCAAAAGCCTCTAGTCTCCGTTTATCTCTTTCGGATAGGCACCATGTTTCGCAGCCGTACATCAAGATACTCCATTCCCATACATAGGTCTTGATGACGAGTATTCTCAGTTTCAGGTCTATATTATTCGATTCTATTATTTTCGACCTTTTATTGAATGCAAGCCTAGCCTGGTGTATACGGCTGTCGACCTCGCTCTTAGACCGACCGTCCCATGATATTTTGCTCCCGAGGTAGACAAACTCCTTGGTGTTCTTTAATGGAACTCCTGACATCTCCACTCTCATCTGATGTTGCGTTCGGCCTACAGTCAGCAGCTTTGTTTTGTCTTTATTTATCTTCATGTTGTAATTGTTTTGAAGAATGCTTTGCATGGTTGTTAAGGCCTCTTGCAGTTCTTCTTCGCTTTCAGCAACCAAAGCAATATCGTCAGCAAACCTTATCATATCCACCTTTTGCCCGTGAATCTTTACACCTTTTCTGTGACTCATTCTCTCTCTCAAGTCATCAATCGCACTTTGTATATAAGCGTTAAAAAGAACAGGTGATAGAGAGCATCCCTGTCTTACCCCTTGTCTTATACTGGCTTCTTTTGTATCATTGTCACATCTAATTATAGCGGCCTCATTCTTGTATAGCGCCTGGATTATTCGTCTATCTCTATATTTGATGTCAATTCTCTTCAGAATCTCGAAGAGTCTTTTCCATTCTACTTTGTCGAAAGCCTTCTCCAGGTCTATCAATGCGATGAATGTGTTTTGGTTTCTTTTTATTCTTTTTTCTAGTAGTATTCGTAGCGACAATATTGCTTCTCTGGTTCCTACACCTCTTCTAAAGCCAAACTGGTCTCCGGAAAAGATGTTCTATACTTTTGGTTCGATTCTTTTTAGAATGATATTAGTCAATATTTTTGAGGCATGGGATATTAGGCTAAGAGTTCTGTGTTGTTCACATTTCGTTGTGCCCGCCTTCTTTGTTAATGTGACAATTAGGCATTTCTCGAAATCCTGTGGTATCTTTCCAGTCTTGTACTAGTTCTATATAAATGCCAAATGATGACAAGAATAAGACTGATTACTGATTGTTGTTATTAAACTGGTTAATGTGTGATTAATAAACAACCGTAACTAGTAACAGGTTTTTTATTATTATGTATAAAAGTTATGTCCAAAATTACGTACGTATGTCCAGCTTTTAGGGCAAAATGCCCGGCCTAATACAGCGCAGAGTCAGGCTTTTTTATTTTAGAAGATGGCAACCCTACCCCTGATTAATGTGTGGGTACCCAACTCTTTGGACCACTTCACCAAGTTTTTTTATTTGATTGATTCGGTCAGTGGCTGAGTTTGTATCGCATTTGGGGTCACACTCGGGCATCGTGTGTTCCATTTCTCGGCTAGCTAAGTCCTCCATCACGACACAAGCAAAATTTTCCGCTTTCTGTGCTGATAGTAGGAGATTTTCAAGTAATATCAGGTTATTCATAACCAGGAATGTTTGTCTTTCTTTTGAAAAAATTTTGTTTCCATGACAATTGATCCCCCGATGGTTGGCCCCCCGGCATACTTATATACAATGTGCAGTCAGTTTAGGGAATGTACCGTATGCCTACTTACACAAAATATAACTAAGTGCCCCCTAAATAACTAATTGGTAGGCAGAGAGGATGGACCGCTAAACAACTTGGTCTTGGCACACAGTTTTTGCCTCATTCACATTCATACATGGTCTCATACCCACTCTTTTCTATGTTCCGTATATACCAGCATGTGAGTACAAAAAATCGACATTGAAAATAAATTCGTTTGATATCCATTCCAAGGTATTTTTGAAGTCGATTTTATGTTAGAAATTGGGTAAATAATGCACTAAAAATTATTATTTTATAATAATTATAACTGGGGGGGGGCAACTGTCGTGGGATCAACTGTTGAGTCTCAATTTGTGTTATTTCTCATTGATAGACAAAAATTTTAACAAAACAAAAAAAACTAATTTTTGTTTATTTTTTTATTTTTAGTGAATCTGAAGTACATTAACTAATTTGTCTGAATATGGGAAGACCTACTAAAAGTGCTTCTCATATAATACAGACATAATTTGACCATAACGACGTTACGGTCAAATTAAGAGATCCGGCCGAGTATCCTTAATTTGCTCCTAAGAATTGAAGAGTTCCGTTACTCATGGATCCCATAATCATAATCTAACCAAACTCTCAACAAACTACCCCTGAAGTACATCCTTTCCAATAAAAAAAGAATCATCGAAATCGGTTGGCATGATATTGAGTTATTCGTCCATTTGTTGCGCACATACTTAATGCAAATTTAATACTTTTATGGTTTTCTCATGGATGCCATTGTCAGAACTGGACCAAATTAAAATGGGACCACACGGGAAGCACCAGCTTTCAAATAAAAAAAGAATCATCAATATCGGTTCACCCGGTCGAAAGTTCTGAGGTAACAAACATAAAAAAAAAAAAATACAGTCGAATTGAGAACCTCCTCCTTTTTGAAGTCGTTTAAAAATAATAAAGTAGTATATTTGCTGCATGTTCCAGAGTGGTAGATACTTTCAGTATCCCCCTGGTGAAAGATCACCATTCAGAATAGAAACTTTGCTTGATTTAGCTTAGGCTTTTGGTGACCAGATCTGAATAGCCAGGAACTCCCCACCTTCCTCTTTCACTATCTTCCCTACCTTCCTTCCCCACTATCTTCAGCCTCACAACACACCGCAATTAAAGATGAACGATGACAATCGATGAAGAACGATGAAGATGACAATCGGATGAACGGTTTAGCAATGGATAATTTCATGATGCCAAAGCTCACTATTGTATACAGAAACCATCACGGGCATGCACACATCAAATCCCCAAAGTTTCATCACAATCAGATGAACTGTTTAGCAATGCATAATTTCATGATGCCAGAGCTCACTATTGTGTACAGAAACCATCGCGGGCATGCACACATCAAATCCCCAAAGTTTCATCGCAATTGGATGAATGGTTTAGCAACGCATAGCTAACATACAAACATTTTTAGATTTTTATTTATATATATATAAAAAAATCTAAAATATATATAGATAGATGTATAAAAATATATTTTTCTTTTAATAAAATTATACTTTCATTATTTCAGGTTATAGCAGTTATACAAAATGAACAAGTCTCGGGAAACAGACTGGTCATCTCTCCTACGGGACCTATTTCACCATACGATGACGTGAGGTAAACTTTCATTTTACCAAAACTAGTAATGCACTATACAAATTATAATATCCTTATCCTATATTCCTCTTCATTTCTCCTTCATTTTAAGGCATAATAAAACTCATACATATATATCTAAGCAACTTTAGCATAAGAAACGTTTTTGGTTTAACCTTATTTAACCTCACACATCTAGCGTAGGGAGTGTGGCGAACCCATCGCTCAGGAAGTGGAAACACAAACCTGCAATAGCCATCCCAAGCCAAGGTGTGAGCTACCGTGCTCAGGCCGAATTTCCTGGGAACAGTGTCAAGAACGGTGCCTCCGAGAAACAGGGTTGCATCACGGAGTATTTAGACCTTACTCCAGCACTTGGGGCTCTGCTGGAGTGGACCTTCTATTTCCCTAGTCACTCGTAGAGGGCTGGGGCCACCTCCATGGACTTCCTTCGTGGGGCCTGTAAGAGGAACCAAGAGGAGAAGCCGTGGAGAGGAGAGCTGAAGCCACCTCCATGAACTCTTCCCTTGTGGGGTCTTCAGGGAACCAAGGCGAAGTACGCTCTTCCGGCGCGGGGCCTTTGGCACCAAGGAGGAGTAAAGTGGAGAGATGATGTCCTCTTCCCATGTGGAGTCTTCAGGGAACCATGTAATAGTGAAGAGGAGAAATGAAGCCATCTCTGTGAACTCTTCTCTTGTGGGGCCTTTAGGGAACCAAGGGGGAGTGAAGAGGAGAGATGAAGTTCTCTTCTCTCCTGGGGCCCTCGGGGAACCAAGGTGGAGTGGACTCTTCCCTTATGGGGCCTTCAGGGAACCAAAGGGAGGTGAACTCTCCATCATGGAGCCTTCATGGAACTAAGAAGTGGAGAGGACAGACAAAGCTTTCTTCCCTCGTGGGGCCTCAGAGAATCAAGGAGTAGTGGGGAGGAGAGATGCGGCCCTCTTCCCTCGTGGGGCCTTCAGGGAATCAAGGAGTAGTGAAGAGGAGAAATGAGACCTGGGAAGACACATTGTGGAACCAGAAGATATAGATTGAACCATAAGATATTTCTAATGACAATCCTAATGAACTTTATAAAAGGGAATGGGTTATTGTTAAAGGAATCAGGTAAAATAGGAGATAGCACAATGCCCCCATGGCCTAAGTGTGCAATAAATAAACAACCTCACATGTATGTACAAAATATCTTTATATCATATACATATGCCGTTTGTTTTTTACAAAATAAAATAAATGGATGCCTTGATAAGTTTTTTAGAAATTCAACAATGATTAACCTATTAAGGCAGATTATACACTATTTTCATAAATATATAAACCCACTATCTAGCAAAACAACGCAATTTACAAAAACATTGTTTTGCAAAAAACAAGTATCTTATTACAAAAATAGATTCAGCTGGCGGTGTCAATGATCAAGAAATTAATTCAGCGTACAATCAGCAATGTGGAAAACAATAGACCATTCATTTGTACTAACATCAAATTCTATAGATTAATATCACGCCCAGCTTCTGATATTCTATATACATTGAGGTGGCAACATGCTACACTATATTATATGTATTTTTTATGTGTAATGTTACTATGTAATATTATAAACGTGAAAATTTGTATGGACATATGTGTGTTTGTTACTCTTTCACGCAAAAACTACTGAATGGATTTTAATGAAACTTTACAATAATATAGCTCATACATCAGAATAACATATAGGCTATAATTTATGTGGCTAGCTAGTAAGGGGACGCGGGAGGGGAATGGGGATGCACGGGAAAGGTGATTCAGGGAGAAACAATGTATTTCTTTGCAACGCACGCCGGGAACCAGCTAGTTATAGATATTTTAGATGGGTACCTATGTTAGGTACCAAATTTGATTGATCGATTATCGAATAAACTCTTCTTCTTCTTCTTGTGTCCTGTCCGTTCAACAGACGTTGGCTATCTGTTGGCTATGCAGACTTTGTTATTGTGGCCCAGAACAGCTCTACGGTAGACTAGCCAAACCACTGTCTCACGTTTTTCAGCCATGAGGTTCTCCTTCTTCCAGGGCCCCGTCTTCTGGCAATCTTGAGACTTGTTCTGAGATGTAGTCTTTCCATCTTTTTAGTTTTTCGTTTATATTGATTAGAAGTTTTCCATCTCGGTCGTCCAGTTGCCCTATGTCGGTTTTACGATTGATTCCAGTCAATTCTTTGATTTTCTTGTGCACTTGGAAAATATCATGTTTATCATTGTGGGTTTCAATTATAGCACACTGTTGAATATGCCAATCAGCTTTTGCTTGCCTAATTTTACTTCAAATTTCTGTTTGGATTCTTTTGTATTCTTCCAAGTTTCAATTTTTGTATTTTCTTCTTACTTCCATGAGGTTTAGTATTCCGTCTGTCATCCATTTCTGTTTTTTTGTGGCGTCTCTTCTTTGAATTTTTCCTTCGCAATCTCTGATGATTTTCTTTGATTCATTGCAGATGTATTCAATATTTTCTTCACTATTGTATAGTTGAGTCTGGAGGTCGACGAATTGTTTTTCTAATTTTTTGTTATTTGTTTTTGGGGTACCCCAAAAACCAATAACAAAAATACTTTTGGCCGTGAAAATCTAAAATCATATCTGTTTTACTAATATATGTGTTGCTTCTTTACACAGATCATTATTTTTTAGCTTGTTTTTATCTAATTTCAAAGCCCATTTGTTTTTAACAATTTTCTTAAAACGCAACCTAAATTCAGCCAGAAGTAGATTATGATCCGATGGTACATCAGCACCCGGGTATGTTTTTGCAGACTTAATCGAGTTCTTGTATCTTTTGTTGATGGTAATATAGTCAATTTGATTTCGTACAATTCTTTGGACTGAGTCTGCTGGCAACTTCCATGTATATAAACGCCTTTCCGGTAATTTGAAGAATGTATTAGTAACTGCTAATTCGTTTTCTAAGCAGAATTGGACGAACCGATCTCCTCTTTCATTCCTCGTACCAAGACCATGTTCCCCAACATCATTTTCTTTACCCTTACCGATTTTAGCATTAAGATCGCCCATTATAGTAATTTCATGTTTTTTTGTGAAGGAAAGAACTTTTGTAAAATTTTCCAATTTTTCTTCTTCACAATCACATGTAGGTGCGTATACTCTTGTATAATATTAGTATTTACTGTTAATGTTTGAATTTGTATCATAATGATCCTATCTGAATGTGGAATGATGTTCGTCACGGCACCTGCTACTTTGTTTTTAACGATATTGCCAACTCCATTTGAATAAACTCTTTAAGTAAATTAATTTATACCAACTGTTAGTTTTCGGTGTACGTATGAATTGAATTGAATTTAATTTTTATTTATAAATCTAATAATATTCGGGAACGCGTGAGGGGAAGGGAAGGGGAGGAAGGGGAACAGGATGAATTGGAAAAGACAAGCAGGGAGAAAAAATGTCATTGTTAGTGGCGTTGCAACGCATACCGAGATCCCGCTTGAATTTAATAATGCTTACAAAATAATAATAACTACAATTTCAATGTAGAACTCATTTGAATAAGAAGAAAAAATTACAAAGAAGTTCCTAGGTACCTAACTTTTTTCTATGATTTTCCAGGAGTTTGTACGAGGCAGCCAAGAATGGAGTGAATCGTGCTCTGAAGGCTGGTATCAAGAAGCCTCTCCTGGTTTTACAGGACGTTCCCGAATTCGAGGACAGTGATCTGGTCCTGCTTCTCGGAGTTCTGGATGCTTTATACGTTGTGAGTGTCACTGCATTAAAAAAATATATTACCATAATTTTATTCTAAATTAAGGATTTAGTTCTTGTTTGAAATTGTTTCTGTTAATTTAGCTATAATAAAAACAAAGCTAAACATAGTTGTTAACTTTACTGACGGTCTAACAAATGAAAGACCTATATTTTCAAAAGCTGGATTTTTTATACTCCCATAATTTATACTTTGACATTTCCAACTGCAAAGTTAACCGTGTTTAGCTGTGCACTAAATCGTTGTTTAATTTTCTCTTTTCGGTCTTCTTTCCAACATTTAAAAATTACATGTGTGTTCAATTTCCTTTTTTGTGTTTGGTACTATTTTATGTAATTATGTTATTTTATGTTTTGTTTTTCTTTCTTTTTATATTATTCTTATATTACTTTCTATATCTATATATTAATTAGTTACTGTTAACGGTTTTACCTCTTCCCCAATTTTAGTTACGTCGGGTGTACCACAAGGAACACACCTTGACCCTTACTTAAAAAAATTATCAAACTTACATCTAAACTATGCTGTAATTTTTCTCTATATGCTGACAATCTCTAGTTATATATTGCTGTTAAATCTACAGAAGATTGTGAACACTTACAATAAGATCTTAACACCCTATCTGCCTGGTTTATTGACAACGAAATGAAACTGAATATAGCTGTTGCGGCGGGTAGCAAATGATCCCTCTCAAGATCGAGGGATCAAATGCTGCGGTATGTTGTGGACTGTATGCGTGGTTCTTATCTATTTTATTATATTTTATCTCACTTACCCAGACTGCTTCCCTCTTAGATTTTGTGTTCACTGGGAAGGTAGGTATGTTAGTATGGGAGATTTTGGAAGGAATGGCACTGGCACTGGGAATGAACAATTAATTGATCGCGAAATAATTAGCGAGAGTAAGTGACGCGTGGCGATGATACTCGATAATAGCTGCGGTTTTAGAATTACGTTTGCGGTTTGATTATTTAAGTGTAAAGCGGTGCGGTATAGGACTTGTGTCTCTTGCGGCGAGGCGAATTCAACCCAACTGATTATAGCAGAAGGCATTCAATCGGTAGTTCCAAAGAACCACATGCAACAATAAAAGGCGCGAACAATAGCTAAGTGCAAAGTTATAAATTTCACTAACACCAATAAAACATTCATGTAGCATATGTGGTCGCAATTTGGAAAAGAGTTAGATGATAAACTAACGTTCAATCAACACATTGAACACATTGTAAAAAAATCTAATAAATTACTAGGTTTTATTGTAAGAACTAAACTGTTCAACAAGAACTCTTAACAGCCTATTAATTCTTTTCAATTCCTTAATCTGTAGTGCTCTTGAATACGGGTCAAGAGTCTGGAATCCACACGGTATTACACATGTATCTAGACATGAATCTGTTGAAAGAAATTTTATGACAAATTTATCTCTTCTTGCTAGCCGGAAAATTCTTATGAAATCTCAGAAAGCATACTTTGAAGTGATATTTTATTGATTTATTTTATTTACCGAAACACATTCCTTGAACAATAAACTATCTATATAACAACATTACTTGTGTTTATTTGATGAATTGATAAGTTTTTTGATGTTTTTGTGACCGACCATTGGCATCTCATAGATAATTCATTACAAATTATTCCGAGAAGCTAGAAGTATTTCGGGTTTCTGTTGCATTAAGAATGATAATGGCCCAAGCGATTCTGACCTTATCCTTGATACAGTTTCTTTATACACAAGGGTTAAAATCGCATTTAAAAAAATATATTTTGCCGTGGCCACCGGTAGACAAACAGCATACAAGAGGTTTTAGCCATGAGTCTACCATCTACTAAACAGTTACGAACATATATATTTCAGATTAGAGATTCTAGTTACAAGATGAAATATAAATGTCCTCTTAATCAATATATATTATAAAGGAAAGTGTACAATGTGCTTGCCGCTAAAACTCATAAACGAGTCTCGGTACGATCAAGGTGTGGTAGCCCTTTATTCCCCATCTATGAAGAAAGTTCCCATTTTTACCTGAAGGGCCTGCTTTTGAAGATACAAGAGCTGGAAGTTTCGCCCTCTAGAAATTTCTAAAACTGTCCAGAACATTTGAGAATATTCAAGAATGTCCCGAACATTGTGGACCATTCAAAGCCTTTTTTGTATGGGTGGGGGCTACATATAGCAAGATCCGTTGTGGGTTTGAACATCGGTTCAATCTCATATACACTCCCTGAGCAAAGCTAGTGATTTATATAATTGTCAACAATCAAGTACATAGATGTTAATTTAGTCAATCAAATCGAATCGGATCGGCTTTTTGGCACTCATTTACACAATTTGGTCCAACACGCAACCCCGTACACATGAAGTTTAATGCTAAATCTGAAGGACGGCAATTACCGGTTCTTTTGCTTGCCGCTTAGAGATCTCTACAATGTGTGTATAAGTTTTGTCATTGTTCATGTTTGAGATTTTTCATTTTGTCATTTTTCACGTTCATTGTTTATGAGTCATTGTTTCCATGCATTCATTGTTATTATTTTGAATTTTATTTTGTTGTAGCCACTTCAAGTAAGGGACAGTGGTAAATCCACTAAGGTGGATAGACTGGGAGTGTTTGGTGATAACCTCAAGAGGGATGTGAGCAAGGTCATCAATATAGCTCTTTCTCTGGACCAAGCCAGGTTTGTGCTGCACAATTTTTTATAAAAAATGTTTTGTCTTTTTATTGATTGTAAGCTTTCCTAACTGCAATGTGATTGTCCTAAATTCATTATTTTGTGGTTCGTTTTCATTTCAAATTATAATTAAAAGAGTTAGTTATGTTTGAATACCAAAAAGCAATTCAATCATTCATTTTGATTTCTGTTTTTTTAGTATCATTTTTTGTGCTTGACTTCAGTTTGTTGTTCTTTCTGTTTGACTTCAACCTGTCATTCTTATATTTGTGCTTGACTTCTGTTTGTTCTTTCTGTTTGACTTCAACCTGTCATTCACATATTTGTGCTTGACTTCAGTTTGTTGTTCTTTCTGTTTGACTTCAACCTGTCATTCATATATTTGTGCTTGACTTCAATTTGTTCTGAATTTTTTTGTTTGACTTCAACCTATTATCATTCATAGATTTGTGCTTGACTTCAGTTTGTTGTAAGTTTGCACCGAATGCAAGTATGTCTTTTGTAGTCATTAAGGTGAATCAAAAGGTATTTTCCTAAAAAATATTCAAATTAAGCACGTCCAGTGATTTCGAAAGTTTAATATTATTTTATCTGTGCTTGACTTCAGTTTGTTGTAAGTTTCCTTTAGTTTTTTATAAGTTTTTTTCTAGTTTGTTTGACTTCAAGCTTCATAATTTTATTTGTGCTTGAGTTCAATTTGTTGTAAGCATCTTTCTTTTTGACATCAACTCTCCATTACTTCAATTTGTTATAAGTCTCTCATTGTTTGACTTCAGTTTGCTATAAGTTTCCTTTTGCTTGACTTTAATTCATTTATTGACTTGATTCAGGATCGTGGCTCGAGACATCGCCGGAGGGGACCCGGAGCGAATGTCCCCGCCCAACGTTGAGACTTACATTAAGAAGGCCTTCGCTGGTAAAAATGTGACCATCGATGTCATAGATGACCTCAAAGTGTTTGAAAAAGATTTTCCACTTCTGGCAGCAGTCAATAGAGCTGCTAATGAGATTGAGCATCACAGAGGTGGGATATATGTACACATATAATTTTTTTATATCTGCGTAGCTCTCATAAGCAGGCCTTGGGCTCAATATGCTATCTCTCATGGTTCTCCTTGTTCCTTTAACACCTTTTTGTGTCCTTTAGTACACAGAACGCCAACAGTGTACTTCACTTCTTGTGTACTTTACAGCACCAAATGATACGTAACATCTTCATAAAGGTCTCCTTTTGTATTACTATGAGATTAACAATTTAAGCAGTGTTCAAACATTGCAACATCATGTGTTTGCATTTAAAACTTAACCATAGACGCTTTCAAATAATTATAATGTTTTATTTTATTTTTTTAAACTGGGTAACCTCAAATTGTAATATTTATTTAAATGAAGACAATATTAGCAAAACTCAATCGAAAATCTGGAAACAGAAAAATCAGAAAAAGATATTTGCACCTCTGGGACTCGAACCCAGGACCTGTCGCTTTCCGGGCAAATGCGCTAATCACTGCGCTTTTCTTTTTCCAGACTTACGATGAGTTTTGCTGATATTGTCTTCATTTAATTAAATTATAATGTATTCCATAAAGTCATCTACCACCATTGCTTTCGTGTTGCGGAAGATTTGTCAAATGTTGCGAATGTTTTATTAATTATTTTTAACAAGTTTATGTTTGACAGAACTGATGATGTAAATGTATTGTGGGCAGGTCGCATCATCACCATAACGTACACACCAAGCGACCCGGCGCAGATCACCGACACGGTGATGCTGGTGGGCAAGGGCGTGACCTACGATACGGGCGGCGTGGACGTCAAGTACGGGGGAAACATGGCCGGTATGTCAAGGGACAAGAGTGGCGCGGGGGCAGTGGCTGGCTTCATGAAGGTACCAATCAATCAACCTAGCAACAAAATTTTTATTTTTTTTATTTGATTTCTTTGCAGAACAGATTACATCTAACGAGCTAACGAAAGTTATACAAAAGATTTTTAAAACATTAACTAATGCAAAACATATAAACTAAATATGAAACAATATTATTACAACATGTAAGAGTATATAAAATAAAATAGAAATTGAAACAATACACTAATTACCAGAGCCACCTACTGTAATTTGTAGGATTCAGCAAAGTCTGTTAATATTTATTTATATGTATATTAACCGGTCACCAACTTAAGCAGATATATGTGTTAGAAATACAACAGTCAAGTACAATATGCGTGTTTATACGTCAACGCGGGTGTCTCCATAGAAATCGTTTTAACTCTGTTATTCTTTTAGTGACATCCCTAAAACCAAAAGTAAAAGGTCGATAGTAGATCAAGCTGTACATTCCTATTCAAGTTGTCCATAGAAATACATAACTAGAATATTCTGTCATTCGCGCAATCTGACACATAATTTGTCCTGCCAAATTTCCTACCGGAGGCTCGACCGCGCTCGACATTGTTAATTTTTATTAAATATTTTTATATGAAATGATAAAAAAGTGAGGTGTCAAACGTGTTTATTACACATTTACACAATAGAATAAGTATTGTTGTTTACATAATCTGTGATTTTAGTACCGTTTTCACATAAAAACATCACGTGAGTCATTTTTACATTTTTTTTAATGTTTGCATTCTAAATTTTAATATTTACAAATGTTAATATTTATTTGTAGTATAATAATTCAAAAGCTTATTTTGTAACCTTTCTAAAACAGTTTTTACTATTCGGCTACGTTCAGAAATGTTTCATTTATAGAGCTTTAATTGTGAAGCAGTAATAACACAAAGTTTTCGTAAAATGTCATTTCGTTTGAGACATCATAAGCAAATATTTGCGAAAATTCGGAGGGGTTAACACACTTTAGGCAGGAAGGGTAGTTCTACCTTTTACACTGGTCCTTGAATGCCTGCTGTCAAATATTTTTTTGTGAATATTGTAGGTATACCAATCTCTTTGTAAGGGTCCCGACTGGACATGTACATATGTAAAAAAAAACTTATAAATTCGATGGATATTCAGAAAGTAAGTGTACTGAGACCAAAACGGGCTGTCGTTTTTTTGTTTTTTTGAGAGTTGGCAAAACTGAGTGGTAGAGGGAGATCTTTTGACCAGAGCGAGCATCGCAGGAACACGGTAGTACGTTAACTCACGTTGTAGTGTCCAATTGTGTGAAAGATGTCAGTAAAAAATCCCATCAATCCCGTTTTTTGCGAGTTTCTTGAGCGACTTGATTTGGATGGTGAGGATTTTCTGAGCTCTATTTTGACTGGAAATTAATCGTGGGTGTTACATGCTGAAAATATAAAAATCTAATACACTTACTTTCTGAATGTGCCTCGTTTATATGTACATGTTTTACAAGATGGAGAAATCTTTTTATCTCCTTGTCTTTTGTGTGGAAGAATATTTTATCAAAAGGAAACTTACGCTTTAGCACTGGAGATTTGCAAATTTTTCTTTTTGAAGTTACTAATTATTTTCAAAGATATATCGGTTTAAAACATATTCCATTTTCTCGAATTCGTTCCTTGTTTTCGACCGCTTGAAGTGTGTTAGTAGTTCAAATGATTTCATGCACTTTATTTTGTCTTTTTGATGGTTTAGGAAGAGATTATTTTTAATCCTGGTTAGGATCTTTTATTGCAGCTTTACAGCACTTCCAAGATCTGTAAACCAAGCTTCGTTGTTGTTGTGGATATTAGTTAAGATGAAGTCATAGTAAATAATGCAAAATCATATGTTTTTGTTTTGAAAATTTGATCGCTTAGAAGTACTGTAGATGCTTCAATTAAACACTGCGTGTAGAACATACCTTGGCCCTTAAAAATATCGGTCATTTTTTTTATAAGTTTTTTAATAAGCCTATAAAAAAATAAAGTATAAGGTCTAAAAAACACACTTTCAAGTCCAAACTCTCCTATTTATAAACCCCTTTTCGGATATGGTTTTATTGTGTAATGTGGCAAATTCAGTTTATTTTATAATAATCGCAAAAAAAGTTGATATTTACACCCAATCTACAAAGGTCAATGGAGAGGTGAGTTGCCCAAAAACAGTCATACGGAGATCGGAACAATACTGAGGGCAATTAGTCCAGCAGCTGGAATGAAGCAGGACGGCAAACAAGCCGAATACTTATTCAGACAGCAGTTTGATGTGATGTACCCCACCCGGGAGGAGTGGGACATGGTCCCAGGTCCAACCTCCAGACAGGAACTAATCTGGTTCACAGATGGGTCCAAAATGGAGGAAGGAACGGGGGCTGGGGTATGTTTACAGGGTTCCAAGAGGGAACTAAGTATACCTCTAGGAATACACTGCACTGTGTTTCAGGCTGAGATGAAAGCCATCTTGGCCTGCGCACAGGAGAATATACGTATCGGGTACAGGAATAAGAACATAACTATTTGTTCTGATAGCCAGGCAGCCCTTATGGCACTGGAAAGTAACCGATGCGACTCCAGACTGGTGATGGAATGTAGAACCGTTCTTACAGAACTCGCTACCATCAATAAAATAACCCTGATATGGGTACCAGGACATAAGGGTATTGAGGGCAACGAGCGGGCTGACGAACTAGCAAGGAAAGGGGCGAAAGCACCACTTGCGGGATCTGAGCCGGCCGTAGGAGTAGCAGCTTGCCACACCAAATTACATATCGAGAGGTGGGTCAAATCCCAGCACTGGAAGGAATGGGAGAGGGCACCCGGAATGAGACAATCCAAAGTACTCATAAACGGACCCGACCCCAGACGGACCAGGAAACTACTCGATATGGACAGAAACTCGCTGAGGGAACTGGTAGGCCTACTAACGGGACACTGCCATCTCAGGAAACACATGCAGCTATTGGGAGTGGAAAGCACCAGTAGATGTAGAAAATGTGAAGAGGATGAAGAGACTCCAATTCACTTATGGTGCCAATGTCCTGCCCTGGTGGGAATTAGGCTCAGATACCTGGGGAGACATGTTGTAGAACCAGAAGACCTAGCCACATATCCGATAACAACTCTGGTGAACTTTATTAAAGGGACTGGGTTATTATTAAAGGATTGAGGTAAAATGGGAGAAAGTACAATGGGCCCATGGCCTAAGTACTCACGGGAACCAATGGTAAACCGTCTCCGCTTTAAAAAAAAAAAAAAAATAAAAATACACCCAATCTTCCCAAAATAAAATAAAATATGCATTTTCGCGTTGATATTTTACAATACGGCCGCTAGTCGACGAATTCGGTTATTCAAAGTGACCCCTATGGCGTCCACCGAAGAACTACTGTCCACGGCACAGTAGTGAACTAGTGGATCGCCTTAATAAAGATTCTCGTTTACTGAAGTCAAGTATAATTACAGAAGGTATTCTTTACATATAAATTCATAAAGAACTTAGGGCTTAAGGATGGAGGAAAGGTAAAATGACTGACGCTTAAACTGGAATAATAGAGAACTCCAGTCCAATTTTTTTATTTTTTTTAATAATTAATGACTTTCTAACTTAAATAACTGCATTTTTATTTTTATAGTTAGTTTTAATAGTTAAAATAATTGTCAAATTTTTAATTTTTCAAGACCCCCCGAAAACCACCGTATGTATGGTGAATCGTGTGACGTCATCACTCCTGAAAAATTAGTATAGGATCGGGCAAACAGTTGATCAACTGCCGCCATTTTTAATTCCATTGTTCGAAGTATTCTTCCTAGAAGTAGCATTACTATTTTTTTTGTGCAGTAGTTTTTCAATAATAGAGATAAATTAATAAGAGATACCTTTATTTTTTAAACATTATTTAGGCCTACATAATGTTTCAATAAACACAACAACTAAATCTCTATAAACAGTATGTAAATAAACTATACGATGGCTTGTGTCATTCCTATATTCCCATACAATGACTTTACGGTGACGTCACGACACGAGGAACAGTGACGTCGCCACTAAACATTTCAATAATGCCAACTTGACAGCATATTTTCACAAAAATAGACTTTTTAATAATTTTTTAAAAACTCTGCGTTTAATATTATTAAAAAAACTTATATATTCAGAATCAGCGTTTATTGGTCTATATGAACATATTTTTTTAAAGCCATAATATTTTTCACTGGATTTCCTTATTGCACCATAACGATCCATGTTGGTAGATCGCTTTCGGTAATACCAGTGTGCGAAATTGCCTTTGTGGAAAATTATTTGCGATGCGAATTTAAGGTGTTTCTGTTATAATGGCTTAATTATTTATTTGTTAGTTGGGAATGTGTGTTATGCATTGTTTAAAAGGTCTGGACCAATTCTGGGCACTTGAGAGTTTGCTGATTCCATCGGTCCCCAACTTAACGAACCACTAATAAATCAACTTCAAGGGTGTTGACATAATTGTTTGTTCCAGGCCTGCCAACTCCTGGAGCCCCCGCACGTGAAGGCGATAGCGGTGCTGGGAGTGGTGCGTAACTCCATCGGAGAGAACGCCTACGTGGCGGATGAGCTGATCATCGCCAGGAGTGGAGCACGTATCCGTGTTGGCAACACTGATGCTGAGGGTAGAATGATCATGGCCGATCTGCTTTGTCTGGTGAGTTTATTTCCCGTCATTTCATTATAAATTTAAAAATGTAGGACATCACCACCACAGAAGGGTGATTTTTCTTTCTTTTGCATTAAGACAGCTTTATGGAATAATTAAGACAATATGGCAAAATCTGTCGGATGTCGGAAGGCGTCCGTCGTGCATTATTGGCTGTCAAATTTCTGTGATTTTTAATGGCTTGTCTATGCCTGTTAGATTACTATTTATTACCACAAATTACTATTTATTAGTTATTAAAACTACTTACATATAAGCCTCACAAGCTTCTATAAAAGACTCTCCATTTGTCGCATTATTTATATGATGTGTTTGTACATGATGATATTCAGTTCGCAAACTTTCCCACAACTAATGTCTCTTAACGAGGATTACGTTGTAAATTGCAGTATACTTTTAAGAGTTGGTGTCTTAACACAAGCACAAGTATTTAGCTCGTTAGTGTGATACAGAATACCGCATTCAAGAAAATGGTAAAAATTCCTTCCCCTCATCCTCTTCCTACAGCCCTTGGCCACCTAAGTGACAGGGTAAAATGCCGAGCTGCCCACCGTGCGCCGGTTGACACTATTTCCTTGTCAAGCGAATAAAATACAATTTAGTATGCAAGTAGCATTTTTTAAGGTACAAATTACCATAAAATCAAGGCAAGCGCGGTTATCTACTATCACATCTGCTACAAATACTCTTGACACATAACAGTTACAAAGGTCAAAAATCTGCTACGAATTTCTTGTCATTCCAAGGGTTAACCTCCCAACATTCTCATGTGCATGTCATATTTCCCCTGGAAACTAACGTATTGAATATTGGTTCCAGTTGAAAGAGCAATCCACGAATGAAGTGAACCCTCACCTTTACACTGTGGCTACACTGACCGGTCATTCCCTGAGAGCTGTGGGTATCGGATATGGAATCGTCATCGACAACCACGCTGCCAGGTACACATTACACTTATTTATTCACTTACAGCCTTACTCATAATGAAACCCTAACACGGCGCTGTAGCGTCGCGTTAGCTATACAGGGGAAGGGGCCTACACTGCTCAGGTAAAAAAACTTTACTCATAATCCCAATATTGCTCGATAGCTAGATTATGGGTTATGATTTTTTTACAGTAGCAACACTCTGCTCCAAAGCTGAAAAACGCAGTCAATTTGGCATTTCGCGGCGTGTTGCCAACTTCACATTTATTTGTATGTCAAAATATTATTCGACGAGATTGTTTTGTGTTTCACATTTTAAAAATAACTAAGAATTGGCACAAAGAACTTGAGGATCGGTAGACATTTTGCCACCCCGTTTATTGTTCACATCCAAATACGGCCATACCAAGTCAATCAAACATCTCATGTTAACTTTTGTAAATCAATATTTAGACCTAAAATCTTCCGTAAGTGCCGCAAATGGATCGTACCTTTTCAGTAGCCGTGGTGCACGAATGCCGCGAAGACAGTCAATATTTGCCAAAACTCCATTCAAAACGTCAAGATTTTCAAAAAAGTTCGCCATTTCGAAAGTTGTAGTACTGAGTTAATCCTGGTGATCGGGTGGTTTAAATTTTGACAGCTACCAAATCTCCCGTACAGCGACGGGGTAAGAAAACGCGCATGTGCGCGGTTGACCCAACATTATGTAACAATTTCACCTAATCCGTTCTTGCTCTCGTGGTGTAATCTTACGTTGTGATTAATTAATTAATTATCATGCACCTGCTGTATTTACATTTATTTCCATGTGAATTTTAAATTACATATGCAATCTTTTTATGGAAATATATAAAGAAACAAAATTTAAATGTAATGATTTAACATATTATAACAACATTATGTTTGTAAGCATGTGTGTATATGCATATGTTTTTATATGTATATTTTTCATTTTTTATTTAGTTTTATCTTTTATTTTGTCTTCTTATATTATTTTTTATATTTTTATCTTTTTACATCCATATCTACTTCGATACATATCTTTTTCACTAAATAAAAATTGTAATTTACCCGCCTCGGAACAGACTTTGTCTGTTGGTGGGTAAAAGAAATCTATGTACACAATGAAAATAAAATAAACGCCCGGGTTACCGGCACTGAAACTGAACTGATTATGAGTAAGACTGTTATTATTTTGTTTATTAATAAGAAATTCACCTTTAACCCCTCAGAAAATCGCCAATTTGCACTTTAAATGTCTTAAACGAAATGACATTTTACGAAAACTTTGTGTTATTACCGCTTCACATTTAATGCTCTATAAATGAAACATTTCTGAGCGTAGCCGAATAGTAATAACTGTTTTAGACAGGTTACAAAATAAGCTTTTGAATTATTATATTATAAATAAATATTAATATTTGTAAATATTAAAATTTAGAATGCAAACATTAAAAAAATGTCAAAATGACTCACGTGATGTATTTATGTAAAAATGGTACTAAAATCACAGATTATGTAAACAACAATACTTTTTCTATTGTATAAATGTGTAATAAACATTTTTGTCACCTCACTTTTCAATCATTTCATATAAAAATGTTTAATAAAAATTAACAATGTCGGGAGCGGGCGACCCGCCCGTAGGAAATTTGGCGGGATAAATTTTGTGTCAGACTGCGCGTCTGACAGAATGTTCTTTTTAGGTATTTCTATGAACAACTTGAATAGAGATGTGCAGCATGTTTCACTATCGACCTTTCACTTTTTATTTTACGGATGTAACTAAAACAATAACGGAGTTATAACGGTTTCTATGGAGACACACGCGTTGACGAGTAAACTCGCTTATTGTACTTGACTGCTATCGTGATTTTAACGAGTATACTTGCTTACGTTGCTGAGGGGTTAAGTGAGATGTCCCCTCAAGAATCAGGAACATTATATTATTAGGAGAGAGGCTCCTCCGATTACCTCTCACCACAGAAGATAGGTGGAAACTTGAGTGGCAATCGGCCAAAGTGGCCATCTCCTACAAGACCCCACTGAGAGACAGTCTGGGTTCTCATTACCCGCTAAACTCTGGTCCATATCAATAGGATAAGATGCCTTAAAGAGTCAGTGATGTGTGAATGTGTTGCGGTGTAGACCACCAAACCTTTTGTTTTGAAGAGTTTTACCTTTCATGTATATTTGTTACTAAATTTTAATTTTTCTGCTCCCTGTTTCGACACATCCATGCCATTCACTTGCAAACTTAAAAATTTACACAAGTATAGAAATGATTAGATTTAATAAGGTGGGGTAGTGGGAGAGGTGGTTTTGGGGGAGAGGAAGAATGGTAGGAGGAGTCAACATAACATGGGAACATTGTTAATAAGGGTGATTTACAGGGTGCTATTATTTTAATAACTGAATTATTTTTTGATTTTGTTTATATGTACAAGTTTTCTAAAGTGCACAAATTAAAATATGTATTTATGTTTGAATTTTTAAACTTGGTTTTTTCTTTGTTCAAGCTATGACTTATCTCTATTAAATGATTAGCAAACACAGAATAGTTTTTCGTGAACAGAGTTCATTTTCCTTGATTCGAGTTTTAAAATTTCTAATACAATGGGTCATCCCGCTTCTCCTTTGTTTGCTGAAATATTTATGAATTCCTTCGAAAACAAACTATTTGATTGTGGATTCGAACTTGTGGTCAACGAATGCCCCTTCACACTCATTCCCCGGCGGGATTGATGAGATCCGACTTGCTCACTGACATAGACTGACAGACTGACTGACTGACCCCGACTGACTCCCCACCATACGAAAGAAGAAGAATATTTTGTTTATTTACATCCCCTGTAACGAATAACCTGACAATATTGGAATTTCTCCTGCTACCATAAAGTGGAGAAAATGTTGTTTGTGAAATGATAAGAGGACTTTTAGTGGAGGATTGAAGCCACGACACCTTGTAAGGGTAGTGGGTAATGCTTTTGACGTCATGCTAAACTACCTACTGCGATTAGCTTCTATGTGTGGTGCCATTTATCTACATGTATTAGATGTTGTCTTAAAAATGGTAACCAGACATTCTAAATTTAATACATTCCAATAAAAATGTTCAAAATATGCAAGTTTGTTATGATCACCAATGAAGATAGAATGTATTTATTTTCATCATTATTTATTTTGATGTTAATGACCCCCATCTTTCCTCCTGTAATAAAGTGATTTTATTTCGTCATAAAATATTGAAAAAATAATGCTGATTGATATATTATCAAAATATTATAAATAAATTAAAATTGATTGATTTAGGTAATTTGTCGATTATGAAATACTAAATATTTGTTGCGTCAGATGTATAAAAATTTGCAATATCTAGGATATTTATTATTATCAAATTGTCAAGAGTCAGAATAACAGAAGAGTAGATATTTATTTATTAGACTATATATGAATGTGGATGAGTAATATGGCAGTATATCCTATCTGCCTACCCCTACAAAGAAACAGTGGGATGGTTACTAGGGATGGGTTGTTTCAAAAAGTTTGAACAATTCATCAAATATTTTAAGTTAATTTTCACATTCTGTGAAAGTTCTATTCAAGTTCTGTGGTTGTTTCAGTTTTATGAAGCGACTGGCCTATAATGATATAATAACAGAACTTACACAGAATGTGAAAATTAACTTCAAATATTTGATGAATTGTTAAAGTTTTTTTGAAACAACTTGTCCTTGATGTATTATTACGAAGCTCACAAGGCACTTTCTTATAAAAATGTTTTTGTGTTTTAGAAAAGAGAACCACGCCAAACGACTGCAGGCAGCGGGTGATCGCATCGCGGACATATTTGAGATCTCCACCCTCCGGAGAGATGACTTTGTTGCGCATCGAGGAACCTTTGAGGGGGATGATGCCTTGCAATCTGGCAATGGATCTTCAATGGCCACTGATAGAGGACACCAGGTATTAAAATAGTAACAGGGTAGACAAGATTATCTCCTTAATTACACACTCTAGAACATTGAACCCTTGGGGGCGTTTCAGACCTTCAGGGGGCGGTAGAAGACCAAGAGAAAATTGGGGGGCATTTCAGACTTTCAGGGGGGTGGTGGGAGACCCAGAGAAACCCATCCCACTCCATCGGTGCTCCAGATAGTTCGCTGACAGGACGTACATCTTTTTCGCCGCGCACCATAATTTTAAAATTACTAAAATAATTTACAAGTTTATCCTAATGGATATCGATAAGGAAACGAGTGCGCTTCGTTTGCTAACGATAGGTGGTGGTGGTCGTAAGTATCCGTAGTGGATCTCGAGAGAAGTCATCTCGAATATAGAGATTAAACACGCCCATCATAAGCGTTGGAAAGCTGGAGGCCTTCAGAGTGAATACAATCTGTTTAGTTTTTATCGAGCGTTGCGAGGTTCGAGTGGTCTATCGGCCCTAAGTGTTTGAAATCGAGGAAAACATCATGCATGATTTCAAGATGTTTTGGCACCGTGTAAAATCCCTTCGGAAGGATGGTGGTCTTGATGACACCATGATGAAAGGTAATCAGGAATCTTGTGGCTTGGGTGCGGCAACTATGGGTCTACAATAAAGACCCTCCACTTCTAGACATTAATAATGCGGCTAAATTTAATACCAGAAGAACTTCAAACGTCAATTTAAATATATTTATGGAATCTGACGTTATGAGTGCCATAAGTCTCATGAAGAACTCACACTCCATCGGACCAGATTTTGTTGCCGTATTTTTTTATTAAAGGGTGCGCCGAGTTCCTAAAAACACCATTATGTCTTATCTTTAACTTAGCTATTAGTACTTTCACTTTTCCTGAAGTTTGGAAAACTTCCAAAATATGTCCTGTTTTTAAGAAAGGTTCGAAAAAGTTAATTGAAAATTATAGACCAGTTGCCAAACTGTCAGCTCCTGCTGAACTATTTTAAAAATTAATTCATAAATTCCTCATGCCTCAGATAGACGCATACATTATCCCCGAACAGCATAGTTTCAGGAAAGGAAGATCCACAGAAACCAATCTGATTTTTCACCGACTATGTTGTTAGGTCCCTAGACTGTGGATACCGAGTAGACTGTTCGTATAACGACTTCTCCAAAGCCTTTGATACTGTGAATCACAATATCTTACTCACAAAACTTGCCCGGATGGATTTTTCCCTTCGGATGTTAAAGTTACCTCAAGAACAGAAAGCAATTTGTCACACACAGAATCTTCCAATCTGCTGAATTTCTTGTTTTTTCTGGAGTTCCCCAAGGATCGATCCTAGGGCCTCTTCTCTTTTCCATTTTCATTTATGACATTGCTGGAGTCATCTGTTTTTCTCGCTTTTTGCTGTTCGCAGACGATCTAAAATTATTTCTTCTAATAAGAAATATTGTGGACTGTCTGTGCCTTCAAGCTGATGTTGATAACATTTCAGAATGGAGTCAACGAAACCAACTTCATTTCAATGTCTTGAAATGCGTAGTTCTGACTTTTACCAGAGCATTTAGTCTCACCTACCACAGGTACACTATGCTCGGTCATAATCTCAAACGAGTTTCAAATATAAAGGATCTTGGGATTATGTATGAAAGAAAGTTGTTATTTCGTCCTTATATCGAAGGAGTGTGCCAGTCGGCCTTAAAAATGTTAGGGTTTGTTCTCCGAACCGTTATTTTTCAGGATACCCGTGCTCTGAAGATTTTATACTTCTTCCTGGTCCGCAGTAGGCTGGAGAGTGGTTCGCTTATCTGGAATCCTCATGAGGTGGGGTGCTCCCTCATGTTGATGTTTCAGATGACCATCTGGAACAGCATCATCAGATTATTCTATCTTCCTGCCTGTAGGACTAACCTACCAATGGTTCTCCTGGTAGATTCAAAGGGGAAATTCTTTTGATTCTTGAAAGAGGTGGTTGTTCACAACCAACCACAAGTCCACAAGGGTTGACATTGAGTGTTTTTGGTGATGTCTCCTGGTTCCGTAACATGTTGCAGGGTACTTACTTACAACTGGGTCAGCAGCATTACCGAATCAGCATTTTAAAGTTACTCACAAAAATCATACCTTTATTATTTCCTCTCCACAAATACATAATATGTCTGTTGTGTTGTCGAGGAAATCAAGTTGATTTCCTAATAATAATGGATATAATCTTTCGATGACTCGTATAGCGCTGATTTGTTGATTTCAGAATTACCTTGTTTAGTAATTATGTACCCCTCAATATGTAGATCGCATGGCATTTGAGCCTTGTTCCCATCAAGGGGATCACATTGTGTAACTGTCAGAATTTTATTAGGGTTGGACTTGAGTTTTCACCCGGAGATCTTTTTTCAGAACTGGGATTACGGTACTGGCACCGGGAATTATAAGCCATTTATACACGGTGTTGCATACAAAACTGTTAACAAATTACAGCTTCAAATGCAACAGGAAAGTGGACTGTAAATTAAATGAAAATGATGTTTGCTGGAATTGGGTGTTTATATAATACTTTTCCCGCGGCTTCGCTCGCATGGTATTAGGGGATTTCCACTCAGCTTCCTCCACCTTCCCTCTCCCAACACCACTCATCCATCAACCCCGCTCTCCCTCCCCCTCCTCCATCAACTCCCTCTCCCTCTCCCTCTCCCTCTCCCTCTCCCTCTCCCTCTCCCTCTCCCTCTCCCTCTCCCTCTCCCTCTCCCTCTCCCTCTCCCTCTCCCTCTCCCTCTCCCTCTCCCTCTCCCTCTCCCTCTCCCTCTCCCTCTCCCTCTCCCTCTCCCTCTCCCTCTCCCTCTCCCTCTCCCTCTCCCTCTCCCTCTCCCTCTCCCTCTCCCTCTCCCTCTCCCTCTCCCTCTCCCTCTCCCTCTCCCTCTCCCTCTCCCTCTCTTCTTTCTATTAGTGAAAGAATTTTTTAAATCCATTCAGTAGTTTTTGAGTAAAAGAATAGGTAACAAACATACATCCATACAAACTTTCCCCTTTATAATATTAGTAGGATTATTTATCTATAATTTTTTTATTATACATTTCGGTGATTCATTTTTAGAGATAGTTATTAAGTACGATGCCAAAAAAGTACTCTTTTTAGGGTGAATTGCATAATTAAAAAAAAAAAAAAACATTGTTTCCAAGGTGAAAATTGGTTTGTTTTTTTCTGACGTTTGCAATAAATCGATTTTGTTACCGACAAAAAATGTATGAAAAATGAAATTATTTTTCATAACGCCCGAGCTCTAAGCTATAGCCAGGGCTGGGCAGTATTTGAAATACGTATTTGAAATACAAATACGTATTTTGTATTTGTATTTCAATTACTTCCTAAAAATGTATTTTGTAATTGGTATTTCAATTACCTGCTGCTAAGGTATTTTGTAATTTGTACTTCAAATACTTATGGCTTCAAAATACATTTTCAAATACATTTAGCGATCTTCATAATGATAATGAAAAATAAATGCACATAGATAATACATAGACTATAAACGCTAGAATCCTGTGTTATTGTCCTTTGCACTCTTAATAATCATTATTTGTAGGTCTCTTAGGGGCATTCATTTACGTGAGCTCAAAAAAAGGGGGAGGGTCCAGCAAAATCTCACGTTACTTGAAAAGAATAAACGAAGTGACCCAAATTTATTTCACCAAGGGGCGCGGGGCGGGGGGAGTCTAGTTTGGAAGAAAAACTGCTCACGTAATTAATGTATGCCCCCTTATCATTGCTTTATAATGTACTGTACATTTTTTTACGTCTTGCTAGTTATTATTATCGTCCTGTGCTATGATAGCACTGTTATTGTACATTTTGTACCATATTATATTATACTTTTCATTGCTTTGTATTGTACATTTTTGTATCATAGTATTAGATCAAGCTCTATAGGAACAATTTGACTGATTACTAGATTATTTTTAAGTTAATTAGTGTAGAGAAGAAGAGAAGTGAAATAACACAAAATTGCGCTATACAAATGTCATCGATTTATATATAAAAATTAATCCTTGTTTCCCTTGGTCACACCATAACTTCAGAATGACTTTACCTATTTCATTCATTTTTTTTAAGTTTTCTAATTCTTTACAGAAGGTTCTTACGGAAAGAAAAATGAAGAAAATAACGCAGAAAATTGGATAATTTCAGAAAACTTTACGACTATTTTAACTTCGCACGTCTGACATTTCGCGCGTTTGATGAAATTGAATTTAGCAGGCAGTGGTTTTTTTTGTAACAAAAGAATTGTCTATGGATTTTTAAATCATAGATATTTTAAATAGGTACCTATGTTAGGTACCAGATTTGATTGATTGTTCTTATTATATAGAAAAATGAATATTTGTAATATGTGAAAAATGAAAATTTGAATAAAAAAATTGTAATAGCTGGCACGCGAGTTGTTTGAAAACTGAATGTACTGGGACTAAATATATGGAACGCGGGAGGGGGTTGGCGCGATGGGAGGAGCGGGAGAGGGTAGGCAGGGAAGGTGGAAGGAGAATGCAAGAGGGGAAAGGGATGCGTTAGGGTAACGGGGACGCATGGGAAAGGACATGCAGAGAGAAACAATTTATTTCTTTGAATATGGCATTGCAACGCATGCCGGGAACCAGCTAGTCTTATAATAATAATTATTATTATAATCTAACACCTAAGTCCCATACCACAAAACTTTACAAGTGGAGCGAAGACGAGATGTGTCTCCTGAGCAATATGATTAGTCAATTTTAGCACTTCTCTGTTTCACTCTGCTTAGCTCTGCTTCTATGGAAACGCACCCTTAGATATGGGCACTTACGACAATTTATTGCAACCAAGGGTTCTACCAAAACCAAATGTATTTTGTATTTTGTAATTTAACGTAACGCGGGAGGGGGTTGGCGCGATGGGAGGAGCGGGAGAGGGTAGGCAGGGAAGGTGGAAGGAGAATGCAAGAGGGGAAAGGGATGCGTTAGGGTAACGGGGACGCATGGGAAAGGACATGCAGAGAGAAACAATTTATTTCTTTGAATATGGCATTGCAACGCATGCCGGGAACCAGCTAGTCTTATAATAATAATTATTATTATAATCTAACACCTAAGTCCCATACCACAAAACTTTACAAGTGGAGCGAAGACGAGATGTGTCTCCTGAGCAATATGATTAGTCAATTTTAGCACTTCTCTGTTTCACTCTGCTTAGCTCTGCTTCTATGGAAACGCACCCTTAGATATGGGCACTTACGACAATTTATTGCAACCAAGGGTTCTACCAAAACCAAATGTATTTTGTATTTTGTAATTTGTATTTGAAATTAAAAAATGGTTAAAATACTGTATTTTGTATTTTGTATTTCAAATACACGACATGAAAGTATTTTGTATTTCGTATTTTAAATACATCCAAAAAAGTATTTTGTAATTTGTATTTCAATTACAGCAAAGCATGTATTTTGCCCAGCCCTGGCTATAGCCTATAGACTATTCTGATGTATGAGCTATATTATTGTAAAGTTTCTTTCAAATCCATTCAGTAGTTTTCGCGTGAAAGAGTAACAAACATACATCCATACAAACTTTCCCCTTTATAATATTAGTAGGATGTTTGGTAAGATTATGGATTACAAAGGAAGTACGAAAAACCAATCACTTACCACTGAGAAGCCGAACACAACACGTAAAAACGAATAACATCAACCATTTCCTTCAAATGTTCCAAGTCTTCTGGTTTTTTCACAAACAAATGCACTTCGATTCAGTCTTGCAATGTTCTATTTTCAAATGCTTTCTTCAACAGGGTGATATGGTTAGGGAAGGTAGGTACTGGATAAATGACATTCCAGTAGGAACTATGCATATTATCATTTCAAAACCAAACACATGGAGATACTTACAAACAACTCGAGTTTTTGAGACTTAAAATGCGACATCAGTAAGATCAAAGTGTTTAAGATTTCATCAATTAGTGGGGATCTTATTTTAGTTGCTTTTTTCCCACATCCCCAAAAATATCATAATTTAAATCCTCATAATTTTTCTAGCTGTGTTTCGAATTCGAAATTTGCCAACCCTTTTTTAAAAATGTTTGATATTATGCCCTTTGGCTGTTCTTGATTTTGAAGTGATTTTTTAATTAAATCCATGACGGGTAGCTCTATCGAGTTTTTGTAAAAGGGCATGGTACTTTCTAAAATGCTGCCAATCAGAAATAGATAATCTGATGGTTTAAATAAGGTGTTGAAACAGCGTAAACTCAAAAACAAAAGTAAAAAAAAAAATCTGCCTGCAATTTCAGTATTACAGTGCCTAGAAAGTCCGGGATCTCAGTTCTTGGTTGGATCAGTTGGACTTTGGATTCCCTCATTCCACGTGTTTCATTCTCATTCAAAGTTTGATATTATTACTGAACGCAGTTTTATACATGTTTATTCTCCCGTTCCAGAAACCAGCTGGCTTCCTCGTGATTGCATCCGGGATGGAAGGCAAGGACATCAAGTATTCTCACCTGGAGATTGCCCCCAGTGCGGGAATAGCTCCCGAGGAACCGACTGGCTCACCCATGATGGCCCTAGCTCACTTCTACAACATCTGGAAATCGGCATAACCATACAACATCTTCACAACATGCGACAGTTTTGAATCCAAGGCATTAAAAAATGTGTTATATTTATTAGGAATTCCAATATATCCATGCAGGGTTAGGCAGAAAGATATAGAATGTCACCATACTTATTGCTTCATTCACATTCATAATATAGTCACCTACAGTTCAGTTATTTTTGTATTTTTTTACGTTAGCTCCACAAGGGAGGCCCTGAGGAAAAAATTTCGCCAGGGCTTATGTTATCTTTGGGGATGCTGTAAAAGGTATTTTAGGGATGGAAAGGAGAGGAAGTTCTAAGAAAGAAAAAGGTATGAGGGGTGGGTAGAAATCTGGGGATCAATGTGTCCAGGAGTAATGGATGTATGAATCCAACCCTCCCGCTGCGGTGCAAGGCGATGAGAGTCCGGCAGAGAGAGTCCAGCAGTCTCTCCCGATCCGGCCCGCCGTGCAATAGATGGGCAAACGCATCCGCCGCCAAGATCTAGAGAAACCTCACCCCATGAACCCAGGCATCCCTGCTAAGTGTCCAAACGTAGCAAACCGCTTGGGTTGAAAATCGACGTTTAACGATCGCTGTTAAAATGTTGAAAATAGCACTGGAGTTAGGAAAAACTCCAACTATAGGGTCTAGGGATGCGTGACATTGCGTGTATATAAATCAAATTATCAAGTTGTGTTCCGATGATGTTAAACAGGTGTGATCAAACACAGAGCATTTAGATATTTTGGTTATTCTACAAGAATGATAATAATTATACATAATATTTTTAATTATTTCTTATTTTTCACTGGAATTCTTTATTGTGATTGTATTTTAATGCCTTTTATTAAAGCAGTCTTTTTATACATTTTTGTAATGTCAAATTATCTATAAAACTGTATTATCTATAAATAAGAGTTTTACAAAATGATTGAGAATTAAATTTATTTCTTTCATTTTAACATATTAAATATTTTTACTTTCATAAGAGTATAATGAGTTGGCATAATATTTTTATACTAGTTATTACTTTGTACCAGGGTTGTTACGGATGGTGATTATTAGAGGCTCACATCCGCGGATGTGGATTTCAGATTTTAAAGATATTCCAATTTTAAGTACGTAAAATAAAGAAAAATCGATTTATTTTTAATATGTTTTATTTAATCATATTTTGAGAACAAAACTAGAACTGTGTTTAGTCTTACTTATTAGCATTTTAAACCTAGAGTTTTATTATGAAAAACTTTGTTTAATAATTAAATTTAAAAATTGGTGAATTATTTTTAATAAATATGTAGTAATATTGCAGCCTTCTCAGCCTCCAAACTGTTTCTTAGTGCTCCACTAAATAGTAGCTGGGAACACTGGCCACTGGGGCTGGTGGAGGTGATAAATATCTGCATACAAGTTGGTTTTAAGATCACCATGATTAACTTTCCACCAATTAAGTGGATTTTCATCCAAATCCAGTATTTTTTATTGCGATAAATAACTAATTCCTTTTGCCAGGTTTTCCTTCACCTTCACTCGATGAATCAGCATCCATAAAAGCTCCGCATTAATTGATGCGGATGAAGATGTCTGAATAAATGCAAATACTCCGCATTTGTGGATGCGAATATCCGTAACACCCCTGCTTTGTACTTACCAAAAAAGAAGTGCTTAAACTTTTGGAAAAAATTATTGTTTTTTTCTACTTTCCCAAATATTGTGTTTTTGCTTTAATATTATATTTGAAAGCTTTTATTTTTTTACATCTTTCATTTAAGTTATTAAGCATATCGTGCTATTCATAGCTTTATACTTTATTATGTTAAAATTTCTTTTCTTTTTTTAATGAGTTATTTTACAGAACTCGATTTTAAATATGTTGCTTTATTTTATGTGTCGAGTAATTTTTGTATTTAGGGGAAGATTGACACCATTCATACACTTTTTAGACTTTGATTTTTTTTTAAATTGATAATTATAGATTGTAATAATTTAAGACTAATGTAAAAATTAAACTCAAAAGTACATGATTTAAAATTTTTACCTATGCATGTTTGCACATTTTAATAAAGATTATATAAAAATTGCATCGTTTTGAATAAACTCCATATTCCCAATATTTCTCTTCCCCATCTTCCTTCTTCCCTTTCCCCATTCTGACAACATTCCCACAAGAGATGCCATAGTCCCACTAGCTCTAGTCAGTTGGGACTCTGGTGCGATATTCACTTTTTAAAAAAATGTGCAATTCTCATGCAGTAGAAGTGAAACCGTCAGAAAACTAAAGTAGACAAGAGTGGGGAGACTACGAAGTACTTTTTTAATCAATGTGTAGGATGATTTTTTCCATATTTTTGTTGTCGAATTCCAGTGCGCCTTTTCTTATACATCTTATTTTATTTAATAAAACATACAACGAAGTTGCATTCCCATGAGTTATCAAAACTCAGAGATCGCCAATTGGTACTTTTGAAAAGTTAAACCCAACCCAACCCAATATGCAGACACAATATTTGAATAAAAAATTTACAAAACATTTCACAGAAGCAACATACAGACACAACATATGAAGAATCACTTTAAAAATATTTCACAGAAACATGTCTTATAACATTTTATGAATTATTATAACCACTCAATTGATTTATGTACTGTTGGTGTCAAAAAGTTAAAATAAAATATCCTCCATGATGGACTACAGAAATGCATAAAAAAAACAAAATCAGGAAAATACAATAAAAGGTACGAGCTCAAAAATTACAGGCCTAATACAAGATGTTTACATACAAAATACATGACAAGATTTAAAAAAGATATAAACTGCGCTCACCATATCTGGATGTACAAAGTTTGGTACTTGGAGATAATCAGGATACCTATCAGAACAGAGTTTGTACCTTCTTATGACTCGTTTTCCAAATAACATTTAAAAAAATAAGATTTCAATATATTGTTTCGAGATTTTTTAGAGGCATATCCTGTCTTAATTCTTCAGGCAATTTGTTATTGTATTCTAATGATTTCAGTCCGAACTTTGTTGAGTGTATTTTTGATATATGTAGTTTGTTGTGTTGTCGTGTATAATATTGGTGAACGTCATTGTTATAGTTCAGTTTTATATTTGTGTGGGTGTTGCACTGAATAATATTTAAGATGGTGTTTGTTATCTCAAAACTAGGAACAATCTTAAATGGCAATACAAATGCGTGACGGTAAATATCTTTAACATGTGTATCCCAAGGCAAGCCAAAAATGTTACATAGGGCTCATGGACATATAAATAGTACTAGACCAGAACATAAAGGTGAGGGGTAGACAACAACTACAGCGGGGCTCAGAGCGGGAAGATGACTTTGGAGATATTATGTGATTCGTCGATAACTCAATATGACAATATACAGGCAACTCGCATTATAATATCACCATTTAGTTCTTAAAATTAAACTATGCTTTTAAATGAATAGACCTTTTTACATGGGAGCGCGAATTGCTCGCTGCGTAATGAACAAATTTGCGAGGTCTAAATACGGCAAAGTAAAGATCGCTTATTTTCAGACTCCAATATTTTGTTGCCGTATTTAGTTAGGACACTTTTACAAATGTTTCATAATTTACTTACCCCGTAAACATCGACGAGCACACACCATGTATCTCGAGTGATAGTATATATACACGTTTTCAAAACACAAACCATGTTTTTTGCAGTGTTATTTCGTAAAATGCACCCGATGAGCGCTCGACACTGGCTCGCAGAAGAATGATGACGTTACATTTTTTTAAATTCACGCGAAGCCATACTCAATCCCAGCTGGTTCCAAGGAACCGGTATGGGGAGGGGGAAATAATACACTTTTATCACTTAGGGCAGGTCTAATAATATTAATATGTCTATGATAGGGCTCTATTTTGGTTTATTTGCACCTCCGATATCATTTTTTTGGTAGCAAAATCCCGGATACTCGAAAGGTATGCCAAGTGGGAATGAATCATAGCATAGTACAATGATCGCAGTATGGCTGTGGGAAGCAATCTACGTAGTCTGTACATTACACCGGTCACCGGAGCAATATTTGATTTAACATGGTCAAAATGGTTTTTCCATGTAAGCCGTGAATCAATTAAAAGTTCTAGATACTTCGTGACATCTGTTTGTTTTTAAGTTTGTTTATTCCCTGGGAAATGTTTAGGCGTTGTCCTCTCCTATTCCCGAAAAGCACATAGTGAGTCTTTTTAATATTAAGGCTAAGTTTATTAATTCTCAGCCACACAGCTAGATGTTGCCATTTTATTAATTTTATTAAAAGTTACTATGATAGATTGCCCAGAATTACTCTTCCCCTGAGCCAAATCCCTTTCCATGTCCGTGTCCATTTCGTTTAAATTAGTATTATGATAGAATAATATTTTGTCATCAGCATAAAGTTGAAGTGTACCTTTCACTCCCCATTTTGCAATATCATTTATGTATATAGATCAAAAATAATAATGGTCCGAGAATCGAGCCCTGTGGTACACCACATGTTATATTTCTATGATCACTTGATTCTTTTCCAATAACAACCGAACAGCACCTACCCCGTAAGATTACTAGAAAAAAGTTTTAGATTGTTGCCCACAATGCCTAGATATGCCGCTAAGGTTCGTCAGGCGCTTTATCCCGCTAGACCGAAGAAGACTTGCGTGGGACTGTGGATCCATCGTATTATATTGGAACCGAGTATCCGTGAAATAAATAACTATTTTTTTGCTAACTGATTCTCTCACAGGCTAAATCCTATAAATGTATGTGTTGTCTCTTTTTAGTGTCGCTCGCTTCCGTTTCATCGAGTTTCAAATCACAACATGCTAAAGAAGTTTTCACTTCAAAAATAAAACTGGTATAAATATGTAAAATAAAGCTAGGTAAAAACAAAAATTAATAAATCATTTATTCAGAAAAATATTTTATTTAAACATGTTCAAACCACGGAAAGTACAATGGGCTTAAAAATAATACATTTTATAATAATGACCGCACACTGAAATATTGCATAGGTATTAAATTGGAGAATATAATAATTTTTCTAAAAATACAATACATATGTATATAATTGAGCTAAAATTCTTGTCTTATCAAAATAGACACAAAGCAAGACATCATTCATTTGAGAAAGAAATATATTAAAAAAATATCAGCAAAAAAAGTAGAATGTGAAAAGGTTTTTTTTAATTTTTAATTTATACATTATTTGAGCAAATGTGATTATGAAAGGCACATGTTTGTTTATAAGTCAGTGAGGTGCTATTTTGTATACACACTTGGAAGACAATTAAATTATTTAGAAGAGAACTTTGCAAAATTATTCATCAATACTTTGTATGAATTATCTCAACAACTTTATAATACCGTTGGTGTTCAACACAGCGGATGAACCATTTGTAAAATAATGTTCAGAAATAACAACAACAAAAAACTATCTAGGGATTTGAGCGGTTCATTCGCGTTACTGACTTTAACCCGGTACAAGCGGTCAATTTCAAAATTTGAAAGCAGCAATCAATGTAGCTTGAAAATGCCAAAAAAGGTATTTTGAAATTATTGGCTCATACGCGGTACTGAATTACGTAGATGTAATATTATTTAGAAAGTACTGAAATCATTAGGCAGTCAGCAATCGAGTAGGAATAGGTCACGCAAACAGTTGACACAAACAACACTTATGGCCTCTGTTCCCAATCCTACTAATCAACTGCTAAGCTGAAACTAAGGCTCAACACTGCTCAAATGCACAACTATGCTCTTTCCAACACACAAGCATCGCTCAATCTAAGGAAGCCAGACAATTGGATTAAGCCCGACGCAATCAGTCGACTCAAACAACACTTATGGCCTCTGTTCCCAATCCTACTAATCAACTGCTAAGCTGAAACTAAGGTTCAACATAGTTCAAATGCACAACTACGCTCTTTCCAACACACAAGCATCGCTCAATCTAAGGAAGCCAGACAATTGGATTAAGCCCGACTGAGCAAAGTTATAAAAAGTGTCGACAAAGTGGCAATAACGCCACGAGGTACCGATGCAACGCGACGGCGGAAAAGGTCAAGCTGACCTGACACTTTATTTTTAATATGTTTGTTTAAAAAATATAAAATGCCAGTTTATGGATAACAGTATTTAAAAGAAATTATATGTGTTAATAATAAATACAATAATTAACTCTTTAATATTAATTTAACATCGAAAGTTTTTACTTTGATGCCATTTTATTGTCTATGAAAGTGGGCGGGGTCACTCAAGATAATCAACAATAAAATATATGGGAACAACGCGAAACGAGCGTTACCTTTAAAATCGCTTAGCTGATTGCACTCAGATTGGTTGATCGAAAAATTGGAAACAACGGCCGTTAGAATTGTGTATATTGGCACATATAACAAATTTTTAAAGTGCTGTATGAAGAAGAAGGAAATCAGGCCTTCAATGATTGATCGTGATTCTATATTTGGTGGGATAGATTTTCATTACAGTAGAAAAAATAAAGATAAGGTCGTCTGAGTATTGTGAAGTCAATTATTAACCTGTGGAGAGCCATTTTTGAATCTTCTTCTTTTTCTTTTATTGCATACTGGAAATTACGGAATGCATCACTTTGAACTAATATTTTGTGGATTTATTTTGAGCTATAGTATATTTTATTTACCGAAACACATTCCTTGAATAAACTATTTAGAAAAACAACATTACTTGCATTACAAAAACAACATTACTTGTTTGATAAATTGATAGGTTTTTCTATGTTTATGTGAACTATCATGCAGATATGAGATATCACTTTTAGACAGTTCAAATCGTGGCAAAATCTGACACCCAGATACCAAAGATAATTAATTTTAAAATATTCTGGTGTTGCTAGGTGAAAGAAACTTTTGACTACACCGAGAATGATATTGGCGCAAGCGATTCTGACCTTGTCCTTCATACAGTTTCTTTATACATAAAGGGAATCGTATATAAATTTATTATTTTTTTCGAAAATTTGTTCTGCGCGCGTGCTTCCGGCCAATAAGAGGTTAGGTTAAACGAATTTTACAAGATCAGCTGTTACGGGGGTATTACCCAAAGCTTCAGTACTTTCTGCAGGACTCCATAATTATATCATTATAACAAGATAATGATTAGGGGGGACCCTTGAACTCTGATGTCCATAAGTCATACATTCTCAAAGGCACAATAATTTTATATTAAGACCAAAATTATCTGCCTAACCCGGCAAAGAAACAGCTCGATGGAAGTTATCATGTTATGTACTTATTTTAAGAATGCACCATTCGAAGAAGACGGCTACAATGACAATTTATAAGTAGTTAAAAGTATTAAATCCTTTGTCACTATCATTTTACATTACTTCTATAATAATTAAATTATTTTTCTTGTGTTGCTCTCTCCTATCGGAGGTTAGGCATCCCCATAACACATTTAAATTACATTCACAAAATATCTTATATTACTTAATGCACACACAACCCTACAATTCACTGAATACTTTTGTGGTGAAAAGAATTGCTGTTCACAATATTTTGTGCAAATTTCATAGCAGTTTATTATTATTTGAAGTTAAGTCAAAAGTATTGTTACGACCTCTTTCTTATATCAATAATTAAATAAACATTCCCAAAAAGCAATATAATATTAGGTTACATTGAACTTATTCATTAATATAAATTGAGCCAAATATGAATTATTTTTTAAATCAGGCCTTCAAATAATTGTAAGCAAAATTGCTTCCAAAAGGGGCTTTATAAAACTATTTTAAATACATAATAAGCAAGGAAATCTCAATAAAACAAAATCAAAAGGAACTATTTTTCCCTTTTATGAAAAGAAATTAAAAAGCACCATAATGGCACCTAAAACATAATTCAAAATAGGATGATGCATGGATCAAGATTGCCAAACAATATATGTAGTTATTACTCTAACGATTGGATGGGTTACTACTTGATTGATGCATTTTAATAACAAGAAAATAAAAAGAATAAAAATACACAATTAATGTAAGCTTTTATAAATAATAAAGCATTTAAATAAATAGCACTTTTATTAAATGACCTCAGCGTGATTAGAAGAAGATAATTCTGATTTAATGAAATTGGCAGTAAAGTCACCAGATTTAGGTAGAGCCTTCTTAATTATTGTAAACATCTAAAAACCTCTTTTAACCCCCTGAGGGCCAGGCTTTTTACCAGAACAACACCGAAATTTCACGATCTTCAATTGAATGTTTTGTGGATTAAATTTAACCTATCGTATATTTTATTGACTGAAACACATTCCTAGAACAATAAACTATTTACCAAAATAATATTACTTGCGTAATTACGTAAATTGATAGGTTTTATGATGTTTTATTCGAGGTCACGCATCGGCATTTTGACGCGGCCGCCAAAATGACAGTTCGAGATGCCCACAGATAAAAATTATTTTAAAATTTTCTAATGTTGCAAGGTGAATGAAATTTTTACCCATCTCATAGAGAATGTTGGCGCTAGCATTTCTGACCGTGTTCTTATTCAAATTTTGTACATAGAAGGGTAAAAATCGAAGATGAAAATATTTTTTTTTCGCGCATGCGCAAGACCTGCGCACATCCCGCCCGACGAAAAATTTCATATAAATTATTCGGAGTGACCGGCTGCATTGCGGCTTTTTCTATGGTAAAGGGCGATAATAGAGCTAGCGATTCTGACCGTGTTTTTCATACACTTTCTTTATACATAAGGGTCAAAATTGCGTAAAAATTTTGATTTTTAATTTTTGTGCGCCGGCGCACAAGCGGCACAGGCCGGGTTAAGTGTACACTTCTGAGCTTCTGCTAAAATAAGGTTATTTATTTATTAGAAAATCTGTTGCAATATTGTAAAAAATCAAATGTTGATCAAAGAATTGAATGAATGTAATACATTACTGTTATTCAGAGAATATAAAAACATTTGGGTAAGTTTTGGTAGGCTGATTTCAAAGAATTGCCTGAAGATGTTTTCGTAGCCTGATTTCAAAGAATTGTGTGAAGATGTTATTTGAACATAAAAACATGCTGTGTTTTGGAAGCCAAAAATAAAAGAATTCCACTGAACACAATAATTATTCTTATTATTTCAACACTAATTTTAGTACATAATTTTGATTGAATTATATTTGGCCCCAATATTAAAGTTCATACCACCGTGGATTAATTAAATATAACTTGCATTGCTAATGTTTGTATGGTAAACATTAATAAAACTTCACCAGATGAACGCCACATTATGTTTCCTCTTGGTCACTAGGTTTGCTAAATTATGTAATTTTTATAATTTATTATATTACTAATTAATATTATTTGTTATTTGTACTTTTCAAAAAATGTGATTTATTCATAATATCTGCAAAAACTTGTAATTTATAAGTGTGCTGGACTCTAAAACTAAATTTAAAAAAAAAAATTGGAAGTTATATGTATAATATAGAAAGTTAAACACCCGGTGTGACAAATTCATAATTTGAGGTTAAAAAACTGATGTCCCATTATTGCTAAGAGATTGTTTACTAAATAATTTTAATTTGGGACAAGAGTATATAATAGATTTGACAAAGCTTTGCAGTCCAATGAAAACTAAATTAATAAAAAAAATATTTTTGCAATGTATGTTGCAGTGTTGATAATATTTATGATTATTTAAATCTAAAAATATATAATAAAATGCTAAAAAAGCAACAAAAAACGCACACATGAAATTCACACTAAAAAGCATAATAATGCAACTTAAATAAAAAATTATAATATAGGATAAATCTGTCTAAACATAAACCATAACTAAGACATACATATAAGTGTATTTAGCACATTGGTATAGAATACACGTCACTTACCACCAACTTAATAATTCACATATTAAGCTGTTAAAAAAATTTATTTGTGCAACGTCAGCCGACTCCACAACAAGCTAATTATATAATGACATAAATTTGTAACTGAAATTGTTTTTCATCGAACTTAGCTATAATTTATCTTAATCACATCAAAGTAATGGTCAACCTCGCTTAGTTTAACTCAGCCCAATCGGTAAACATAAGTTAGGTGGCGCAATTTAGAGTTGATGCAAACAACAAACGCTTAGGATGTGTATATTGGCAGAGCAGTCCTTGAAAAGCATTACTGAGAGAAAGCATTGTTTTTAGTGACAACTACAGCTATTGTAGTGAATCTTAGTGAATTCTATACCAACATACATAACTGATAAAATTATACATTTCTAAAAACTAAAAGTTGAGAATTTTACAAAGTAGTGTAGGGTCAGATATTGAACCATTGAACAAGAACCAGCCCATAAAATCTGCTTCACTTTTCACAATATGCTATCAACGCCACAGAATTAATTCTGTCAACTTTCCAATACATAATGATAAAAATTGAACAGTTTATAATCAACTAAGTACACTGTACCCACAACTTTATAAATAAAATAAGCCATCATTAATGTCTAAGCGCACACTTTTGAAATATTAAAATTAATCAGCATTAATATATAAAGAAATTATTATTATTTTAGTCTTAATAAGTGTGCGTGGTTTTGAATTGGCGATGCACACTATCAAATATAGTGTTTTTAGTACCTTGTTACAGCAGAGAGATTATTTCAATATTATTATTGTTCCTATCAGCAGAAAATCAGTCCTCGGGTGGTTAATAGTTTTGTTGATTATTCTTTGGAGCAATTTCACACAATCACTTTTTTTGCCTTGTGGAGCGAGTTACTTTCGGGGATCTGAAATTTAAAATACAAATTAACAAGAAGTACACTAGCTAAGTCTATCATTATATGTGGCGGTCCTTCCCTCGGGACAATTAGTCAAAGACCTCCCAAAATTATAAGATGAATAAAGGATAAAGTAAAACATATATTATAAATATTAAATACATTAGAATAATACAAATTTTGAAATACACCGCGAGATAGCAGCAGGCAGTGGCAAATAGTGACATCTAACGTCTTAAATGGAAGCTTTCTTTCCCAAGCACCATGATTGGCTGGGTCAATTTATCAAATGTCCCGATATCATGTCTTCTGTCTCTTTAGATGCCATACAATAAACGAGACGGCACTATGTCGCCTACTAAAAAATGCTTTTGGATTCTAAGACAGTTTGGGTCATTGCCGTGAAGGAGAGAGCATGATGAATATTATGTGTCTGAAAGAGATGGTTTGATAAACGTAGGTTGATTTTGCATATTGTAGGCTTGTCGCATGAAATAATTTTTACAATTAAATGTTATTTGACACTCAAACTAGTGAGGTGTCTACTATTGAATATTACAGTGTTTAATTTGATTTTGTATCTCAATAAAAAAAAATTTAAAAAAGAATATCAATTTTTTTAATGACCTTCCACTTGTGGACCCCCTAGAGCCGCCTCTGATTATATGAACAACATTTCCCATTTTATTGGATAACCACTGGCACTGGGTGGTGGTTTTCCAATAAAATGGAAACCAGTGGTTCCTATGTTTGGTGATTGTTTGGCAGGGGTGCTCGGATTACGTAAACTCTCTTTGAACGGTGATAAATTGCTTTATAATGCTTGTTTTTTAGGTTCCATGACAACTCAGAATCATGCAATTTCAACACCCCTTTGAAAAGTCATTAACCTCTTATTGGCCGGAGATGCGAATCCACGTGCGGTTTGTGCGCGCATGCGCGCAGAAAAAATTCGAAAAAAATATGATTGTCTGCGATTTTGACCCTTCCATGTACAGAATTTGTATGAAGGACAAGGTCAGAATCGCTTGCGCCAACATTTACCCATGTCATTGGCAAAAATTTCATTCACCTGGCAAACCCAGAATATTTTTAAATGATTTTTTCTGTGGCATCAAAATGTCAAATTTGTCGCGATTCTTTCTGTCAAAGTCCGATGCATACTACTTGACGAAAACATCGTAAAACCTATAAATTTACGTAATTAACGCAAGTAACGTTGTTTTGGTACATAGTTTATTGTTCTAGGAATGTTTTTCGGTCAATAATATATACGATAGCTTAAAATTAATCCACAAAACTTCAATTCAAAATTGTGCTTTGTTAGGAAATTTCCGTGTTTTTCCTGGCCTTTGACAGGTTAAGAAACCATGGGATTATTACCAACTTCAGCCTCACAGCATACCACCAAATGGTGGGGAAGGAGAAGGGTAGAGGAAGGTGGGAAATTACACAGACAATATCATTTCAATGACAAAGACAATATTATAATAAGATAGAGGTAGATACTTACTTTTCAGTCACTGTCTTTGCGGCTTTTTTAGGAGCCGCAGAAGTCTTAGTTGTTGTGGCTGCCTTGGATTTAGGAGCAGCCTTAGACTTGGGTGCAGCCTTAGACTTGGGTGCAGTCTTGGACTTGGGTGCAGTCTTGGACTTGGGTGCAGTCTTGGCTTTTGGAGAAGCTTTGGACTTGGGTGCAGCCTTGGCTTTTGGGGAAGCCTTGAGTTTTGGAGACACTTTGGCCTTTGAGGCAACCTTCTTTATAGGGGTCACCGCCTTTTTGGGTGAGGCAACTTTCTTTACAGCAGTTACAGACTTATTGGGTGAGGCAACCTTTTTTATAGCAGTTACTGGCTTATTGGGTGAGGCAACCTTTTTTACGGCAGTCACTGGCTTTTTGGGTGAGGCAACCTTCTTTATAGCAGTTACTGACTTTTTGAGAGAGGCAACCTTCTTTACAGGAGTTACTGGCTTATTAGGGGAGGCAACTTTTTTGGGGGAGGCTACCTCCACCTTCAATGTCTTTGCGCCTCTCTTGGTTGCCTTTTTCACGGGAGTTGGAGAAAGTGACACTTTTTTAGAAGAAGCCGCCACTAAAGTCTTTTTGGGAGAAGCTGCAACTGCACCCCTTCTTGTTCTCTTGATGGGAACCGGAGAAATCACTTCCGATGATGAACGTTTTTTACCTGAAATGTACATGGAAGATTAGTTTAGTTGTGAATAAGAAGCTGCTAGACAACTCTGTATTTGTTATCACAGCAAATGTTGATAGCAACGCAGCATGTTTCAAACTTGTTATCCAATTCGAAACTATGACTTTTGAAAATCGAAATTGTGACATTTGACATGGAATTTGCGACGAGCTGTTTCACGGATAAAATAAATACGTTTGCAAGTGACAAAACGATAAATATATATTATTTCTTTGCAAAGTGAATAAAATATAAGGGTCGACCGAGACAGGTTTTTCGTTCTCGGCCAAGACCAAGAATAAATTAAAATCTTGGCCAAGACCAAGAACCGAGACCGAGAATAGATAAAGTGAGAATAAAATAATGAAAATGCAATAATGAAAATGCACTATTTTTGCATAACATAGTACACTTACCAGCTTTCCAACATACGGATGAAATAATACGCAATGATCTTGATATTCACTTAACTAGTTTATGTAGTTATTCTGGCTAGTAATTATAATTAATCGCAACAACACATACAATAACTTATTTTTTTCTACTACGAACAAAATTCAAACAAACTTCCTTTACAATTGTTTGTTCACAAAAGTAGTGAAATGAACGAACGGCGCGGCGGCAGCAGCGGTAAGTAAAACTCGCCTCGCTGCCAGCCGACTAATCACAATTGACAGCTCACTCACGCACTGACACCAAGTGACGAATGTGGACGCGCGCGAGGTAGATTTGAATTCCATTATCCTATACCGTACCTACTTACGATGGTCTCGGTTATGGCCGAGAATCTCGGCGATTTCGCCGAGAACCGAGAGAGAGTTCTCGGTAGAAATTGTGGCCGAGAATGCAGAGACCGAGATCTCGGTCGACCCTTAATAAAATATATTTTAGTATGCTAAGGGAATTTTTTAAGGATCTAAATACCATAAAATAGAGGCAAAAGCTCTAGCATATCCGCTAAGGATTAGTTGGTATTCAAAGGGTTCATAATTAATGCGAGTTGTTACCTTTGGTGCTATCAGCTTTGGCCACCTCTACAGCCACAGCCGTTTTCTTGGCAGCCGTAACTCTCTTGGTTGCTTTTGGAGATTCGGCTGGCGGGGGAGCGGCTTTCCCTTTACCTTTGCCTTTGGACTTAACTTCTGCAACTTCTACCTTAACCCCCGCTGAAAATATCATATTTATAGGAAATAAAAATAGTGTGGCAATGCAGAAATAGATTCCACGAAGGTGTCTAGCACAGTGAAATCAATAACTTTTAATATTGGATCGATAGGAGTAACTACCGATGATTATATACCATTTTCCCGAGCACGCCGCACTGTTGACGGCCAGACCGATATTGACAAAGAATAAATAAGGAATGTGTTAATGGATTTACATTCGTAAATGTCAAACGACCTTATTAAAATTAAAATACTAATAAATTGACAATTTTAAATTGAAATACCAACTTTAATATATCCTGGCGCTTGTTATGTATTTTTTTAGACTAAACATATTGTTGGGATGAGGTTTTGGATTAGGTTACGAGGCATACATTAATTAAGTGAGCTCAAAAGGGGGGGGTGTCCAGCAAAATCTCACGTTACTTGAAAAGAATATACCAAGTGGCCTAAATTTATCTCACCAAGGGGGGGGGAGGGGTCTAGATTGGAAGAAAAACTGCTCACATAATTAATGAATCCCCCTAATGCGAAATATGGGGTTAGAAATAGGGTATTAAAAGGGGTTAGAAAGAGAAAATACCACAAAAGAAGGAATAGCAAAGCGAGTAATTCGGTGCTGCCATAGTAATGAAACCGTTTAGTTTCAATTTATTTAATTTCTATGCTTAATTGCCAAACTATACAAGGGATATTAACCATGTACTTAATATTAATAATAATATTCATTGGCAGTATTTAGTCGGCTGAAAGAAAAAAAAACTATTTCAGATTTATTATATTTTGTACCTACATCCTGTGTGGTTTAAATTCAAAACCTAATATTTTTACTTTGTATTTATTTTTGTGCAAGTGTTTTAAACAGTAGTTTCCTGCACTATTTACCAGTATAATTTTGTTAATATTGTTATATATATGTATGTAAAAGCCTAAATAGGCGTAAATAAATAAATAAGTACTGCTAGTGGGGGGTGGTGGTTGTCTATCGGAAGAATAGACTCCAATGATTAATTTATTATTACGTTGCTCTCATTTGACAAAACTAGATCAAGAATACGATTATTAATATTAAGTACATGGTTAAATTGGGTTAAATTAAAAAGTAAAGACATATAGGATTGCAATCTTTGAAGCACAAGCGTCGGGTGGGAGCTGTCCTTGTTCTACCGCTATTTCAATAAAAGATGCTACGAGGAACTAGCGTCATTCGGCACCGGTGCTCATTCGGGAAACACGCCAAACGCTAGCCCAACATTTATACACAGTTGACATTTTTCGTATGAGAACGGGCCATTTCTAACACTAGACCCTTGTTAACTCCTTCCTCTACTTAAAATGAGACCTTTATGTAGACCTTTACGTAGACCTTTATGAAACCAAAGTGAAAACCAAAAGTATGAAACTTTGCAAATTATTATAAATTATTTTTTACATGGAATGACAAAAAAGTGAGATGACAAGAAAGTTTGTAATACATTTGTCTAATAAAATGTGCATGTGTTTTTATTTTTTTTCGTTATCACTAATTTTAGCTAGAAAAAAGTGAGTCATTTTTAAAACTTTTTATGTTTGCACGCAAAATTTTTAAATTACAAACAGTATATGTTTGTTTCAATTTATAAAATTTGAACATGTATTTCATCACCTGTCTAAATTTCTTGAACAAATGAAATGTAGTAGTACCTGTAGGTTTCCCGCTTCTGGTGCCGCGGGTCTTCAAAACGGGTTTATCATCGAAAGCCTTCATCACATCCGAAGAGAAAGTCACTTTTTTCTTTTTCTCCATGCTCTCCTACAGAGATCCAAAATGACAATAATTATTATTAAATGCAAATGGGTTATCTTTTAACAGTTTTATCTGAGATAATGCCATCGATAGCGTCATTAATAACAATAAAACTGATAAGGATTTCTGTTCATTATTGGAATAAGTGCAGTTAAAAAAACAATGATAGCATTTTTCTAATATAGTGAATCTTTGTATGAACAACATTTTTGTTCCCTTGGATCAAGATCCATCTGATATTTTGGTAAAAATTGGCTTTTTTGCATCAAAATTCAAACTTTTTTTTTTCTCTTTAAACCTTATCGAAAATTTGTCCAACTCCTATGTACGTTCGCAGATAATTATGTAACAAAGAACTGTTAAAAATATGTTATATTTTTTCTTTAGAACAATAAGTTTTCATTTCCAAATTTATAGGCAACTTAGTTCTATCTGCCATAGACAAAATATATTTATAGGCAACTTAGTTTTATCTGACATAAATAAAATATATTAGCAACTTTAAATTTATAGGCAACTTAGTTCTATCTGCCATAGATAAAATATATTTGAAGCAACATGGTTTCATTCCCAATTCAACACAATTTCCAATTCAACAGCCAATTGTACGAAACTGAGAAAAAAAAAACATTTATGCAAAAGAGAATACGCAGAACATATTTTAATTGAATTATCTTTACGTTTCACATTCTGTGCAAAAAAACATAGCATTTAGTCAAAAAAAAAAGGAGTTTAGCCTACTTTTACTGTTCTACTTTATTCTATGATTTTTTCCACTTATAAATATGTAGATATTTCAACATACCTCTAACTTAGCACTTTGCGCTTGAGTTATTTTGGATTTTGCTTTGGAGGCGGCAGCTGTGGCAACCTTACCCTTTCTTCCTCTCCCTTTGGGCGGGCTCGCCTCTCTGCCAGAACTGCTTTCAGTTCCGCTACCAGAACTGCTTTCACTTTTGCTACCAGAAGTGCCTTCACTCCCGCTTCCAGAAGTGCCTTCACTCCCGCTACCAGAAGTGGTTTTGCTCCTGCTTCCAGAACTGCTTTTAGAACTGGAACGATCTCGAGTGGCTCTCGCCTGCTTCACTTCTTTAACGGGAGAAGGCTTGGTGAGAACAATCTTCACGGTTTTCTTAACTATTGTCTTAGCTACAGCGGGGGACTTCTGAACGGGGCTAGCCTTGGGACTCTTTTTGATGACAATTTTCTTGGCGATGACGTTCTTACCTCTGAAAAGAAAATTCTTGTTGTAGTAAACAAACAATCTCCCAACATATGTACAGAAAGCCACTCTAGAATACTACACAAACCTTAAATTAGTGGTGGAGGACACTGGTGACTTGGTTACGCTGGGCTCTTCTTTGGGTGCTTTCGAGAGTATAGGAGATAGTTGCTTGATGTTTATTTCACTCACGTTGGCCATCACCTTTCTCAGCTTTGCCGGAGTGGACTGGCCCAGGATGGACGCGTTGCTTGCGAGTTGATTGGATCGTGGCTGTCTAGTCTGCACCTGAGCTTTCGATACTTCTAGGGAGAAGTTTGATCTATCAATTGTTCCCTGTCTTCTAGATCTTTCCGTGGACACAGAGCTTTCATCTTTCAAAAGTAAAGTTGACGCTTCAGAAAACTTCTTCTGGTTTTTGCTCAAATTCACAGAAGACTTAGCGCTTACTGCGGATGTTTCTAAATTTCTTCCTGCAGGAGTTGTTTTAGCGGGAGTGACTGAATGTTTAGCGTAAGTCTTGACTGGTGATTTACCAAATGCGGAGTCAAATAAATTTTCAGATATGCTGTTATTGGCAGACTTATTCTTAGCTGGAGATGATTTAAACAAATCACTAACTCCAGTAACATTATTCAAAGAATTATTAGGGGATTTCTGTACTTTGGGAGTTGCAAACAACTTCTTAACTCCGGTAACATTAGTCAAGTCATTTCTGGGTGACTTGACTACTCTGCTATTGAAAAGATTTTTTACTCCTTGAACGTTGGTCAGGTCATTCTTAGGCGTAGCATTGCCCTTGCCGGGAGTCTTCATCAGTCTCTTGACACCTTCCACACTCCTCAAATCATTCCTGGGAGATTTTCCATTATTAAAAAGATTCTTTACTCCTTGAACATCGGTCAGGTCGTCCTTAGGTTTAGCGTTTACTTTCCCCGGTGTCTTCATAAGTCTCCTAATACCACCTACATTTCTGAGGTCGTTTTTGGGAGATTTGAGCACTACTGGAGTTTTGAGAAGTTTCTTAATGCCTTCCACATTTGTCAAATCATTTTTGGGAGATTTTCCAACTTTGGGAGTCTTCAGTAAGGCTCTGACACCCGTGACATTGGTCAAGTCATTTTTAGGTGATTTCTTCACTCTAGGGGTCTTGAGCAAGTTCTTGACTCCTGCCACATTTGTCAAATCATTTTTGGGGGATTTGACATTTTTGGGAGTTTGGAGTAATCGCTTTATACCGGTCACATTAGTCAAGTCATTCGTGGGAGACTTGTGTTTTCTGATAACCTTGCTTTTAGGACAGATTTTAAATATGGCAGATACATGATCGCCAGAATTGCGAGGAGAGTGGAATGACTTGTTCAAAAGACTTCCTTCAAAATTGTTTCTCATGGATTGTCTTAGGTTTTTGACGGCGGATAACGGATCTTTCAGGGGGCTGACTTGTGTCACAGAGGAAAGGCGCTGGGTGTCGACAGACACAAAATCAAAGGAAACATCCGGGGTACCTCTGGAGATTCTCTTGGATGACCTTGAAATGTTCAGCAGTTCATAGGATGAATCTTTAGAGGGAGATCCCTTGGATTTCCTAATGGGTGACCTAGAGCTGTTCAACACTTCCAAGGAGGTAGCTTTAACGGGAGTTCCCTTGGATTTTCTGTTAGGAGATCTAGAGCTGTTCAAGAGTTCGAAGGAAGCGTTCTTAGCAGCACTGGTGATGCTTATGTCTTGCTCATCATCGAAAGCGATAGCATTGCATAGCCGTATGCTTTGTGACAATTTTCTCTTCACTGGACTTTTGAATAATTCCTTGACTATGTCCGGAGAGTCGGTGAGGTGGTCAATCATAGCCTTCCTGGATATGGATTTCTTTGCGGTTGAATGCTTTTCCTTCAACAACTCCGGTTGCAACTTCACAGTGCTCTTTGGTGTTATGACAATCTGGTTATCAGGTCGAGGGGCATTCACATCAGTCATATCAGAGGTGTTCGAATCCTGGTCAAAAGACTTGTTACTTCTTTGTGAAGTATTGGGCGAATTTCTAGTTTTGCGCAGGGTCGCTTTCTGCACTCCGGGCAGTTTTTTTATCGGTTCTCGTTTCAGGGATTTTCTAGATTCTTTAGGCTTAGGTGTAGAGGCTTCCATATCGAAGAGAACGCTCAAATTGGGTGTTGTCACAATGTTAGTATCTTCCGTTATTATCATGGACACTGGAGTTCTGGGCGAAGCAGGTTTGGGTGAAACGATGGGAGATATATTGCCAATTATCTGTGGAGTACCCTTGATGGAAATATTCTTTTTCTTAGCGGATTGATTGGCAGCTTTGAGGGATGACTTTCTCTTTGAAAATGACATTTTTGCTGACTTCCTCGTGCTACTGGGCGTGACATTCTTAAGAGCTCTAATCACGAAAGATGCCTTCTTCCTGGGAGTCTTTGATTTGGGAGACTTGGGAGATGGTGTTGCCAGACTATCAGCGAAGGAATATTTGAGAAGTGAAGAATTTCCCGAACTGATTCCAGAAAAATCTGATGTATCTAAAGTGTTGTCGAAGAATGTCACAGATTTGGAAAAAGTTCCGTCAGCGGACTTGGATAGTTTTCTGGACACTGACTTCAAGAGGCTAGTTTCCGGAGAGAGGACAGTGTTAGATTTTGAAGACTTAGCAGATCTTGGGGAAACCTCATTGGGAGTGCCCGGAAGTGGTGTTCCTCTGATGGGTGTGCTCATGGCTTGGCCGGGAGAGATTCTAACCGACTGTCTCTTCAGAGAAGACTTGAAACCTGGAGTCCTGCGACTGACTGGAGAAGGTCTCTTTGGTGTGAATGTTGGTCGACCCTTCAGTGGTAGTGACCGATCATTCGGAGTGACAACAGGTGTAATATCTTCATACATTGCTTGAGGAGTGTTTCTGGTAGGCCTGCTTACATTTTTAAGTGATTCTGTGACAGATAGATTTGAACTTTTTGGTGCAGATACTTTATTTGGAGTTCCCTTTTGTGATTTTCTCTTGACTGGTGTTTCTTTTAGCGGTGTTCCTTTTGAAGGGGTTCCTTTAGGAGGTGTACCTCTTAGCAATATCACAACGGGTGATAAATTGACAGGTGATTCTTTTCTCGGAGTTTGGCGGACTTCTTCCATGGAAGATTTACTTGGTGAGGATTGTTTCTTAAGGGTAACACTTTTAGGTGACGATAGATTAACTAGTGACACCCTTGGTGTAGTTTTCTTGGGTGAAACCGCTTTCTTAGGGGTAACACTTTTAGGTGATGATAGATTAATTAATGACACCCTTGGTGTAGTTTTCTTGGGTGAAACCGCTTTCTTAGGGGTAACACTTTTAGGTGATGATAGATTAATTAATGACACCCTTGGTGTAGTTTTCTTGGGTGAAACCGCTTTCTTAGGGGTAACACTTTTAGGTGATGATAGATTAATTAATGACACCCTTGGTGTAGTTTTCTTGGGTGAAACCGCTTTCTTAGGGGTAACACTTTTAGGTGACGATAGATTAACTAGTGACACCCAAGGTGTAGTTTTCTTGGGTGAAATTTCAGGTGCCACATTCTTGGGTGTACTTTTCTTAGGTGAAACCTCGAGTATTACTCTCTTAGGTGAAATTATAGGTGAACTTTTCTTAGGTGAAATTTTAGGTGTACTTTTCTTAGGTGAAATTTTAGGTTTACTTTTCTTATGTGATCCCTTGGGTGTGGCCTTTCTGGGAGAAACTTTAAAAGTTGCTTTTTTAGGTGAATTTTTAGGCTTACTTTCCCTAGATGAAACTTTGGGTGTACTTTTCTTGGGTGAAACCTCAGGTGTCACTTTCTTAGGTGAAATTTTAGGTGTACTTTTCTTGGGTGAAACCTCGGGTGTCACTTTCTTAGGTGAAATTTTAGGTGAAATTTTAGGTGTACTTTTCTTGGGTGAAACCTCTGGTGTTACTTTCATAGGTGAAATTTTAGGTGTACTTTTCTTGGGTGAAACCTCAGGTGTTACTTTCTTAGGTGAAATATTAGGTGTACTTTTCTTAGGTGAAACCTCTGGTGTTACTTTCTTAGGTGAAATTTTAGGTGTACTTTTCTTGGGTGAAACCTCTGGTATATCTTTCTTAGGTGTACTTTTCTTAGGTGAAACCTCGGTTGTTACTTTCTTGGGTGAAATTTTAGGTGTACTTTTCTTAGGTGAAATTTTAGGTTTACCTTTCTTAGGTGAAACCTTGGGTGTGGCCTTTCTGGGAGAAACCTTAAAAGTTGCTTTTTTAGGTGAAGTTTTAGGCTTACTTTTCGTAGATGAAACTTTCGGTGTGCTTTTTTTAGGTGAAATCTTGGGTGTGGCCTTTTTGGGAGAAACTTTAAAGGTTGCTTTTTTAGATGAAACCTTGGGTGTAACATTCTCAGATACAGTTCTCCTAGGTGAAACCTTGGGTGTGGCTTTTTTGGAAGAAACTTTAAAAGTTGCTTTTTTAGGTGAAACCTTGGGTGTGACATTCTTAGATGTGGTTCTCCTAGGTGAAAACATGGGTGCAGCTTGTTTAGGTGTCGTTTTAGAAGCAAATAATTCAGGTATTCCAGTTTGCGGAGTCGTAACTTTTCCGAGTGGCTTATTTGATATTGGGGAAGCTTTTTTAGCTGATTGAGGACTCTTACCGGAGACAACCTTTGAAGTCGATTTAGAATTGATTAATTCTTTAGGGGTCATAATTATTTTAGATTTGCTCTTGGCCGGTGAAGTCCGATTATAAAATGTCTTTGCACTGAGTGGCGCAATCTTCTTTGCAATAGTCTTAACCACAGCCTTCTTTGGTGAATATAGTTTCCTGGCCAAAGCCTTCTTAGGAGAAGTTTTCGGAGCAACTTTCTTCTGTGTACTAACCCTGATGGAAGGAGTTTTACCTTTGGGAGGCAATCTGGTCAATGGCGTGGCAGAAGTAGCAATCCTTTTAGATCTGACAGGGGTGGATTCCTCCTTGATAGTTTTAACAGCAGACGTGCCAACATCCAATTTTCTTCTGGAAGATTTTATGACAGGTTCGTCATCAACGAGCATTACATCTTCGACGATAGTTTTCTGTCGAGTAGATTTAATAATGGACGCAGATTTGACAGTATATAGATTTCTGGGTGTGTTCTTCTGCGCAGACTTTGTAACAGGGGTGACTTTAGAGGTGGGTGTTCTTCCGATTGATCTCCTCGTGGACATCTTCTCTACGGAAGCCTTCCCGATTAGAGCTTTCAGACTGATGGACTTCAACTGCGGAACTTTCAACATTTTTTTGGCGCTTTTGAGTGGTAGTTTGGAAGCGGAGATTGCAGGGGTGGATTTGGAAGGCTTGGGGGATGGGACATGCTTAGGCCGGGGAGAACCAGAAGCGGTGGCCCCTGAAGCCTCTACTGACTCTCTTCTAGCCGGAGTGAGCTTGATGACTGACCTTGGGGATTTGATGGTGGTCTCCTTAACCGGGGTGGACCTGATAGAATCGCCAGAGCTTTCAATTGTGTTGGAAAGGCTTTTTCTCGTGGGCGACCCTTTTGGTGAGTTCTTGTTTGATCGGCCGAGAGGGCTTTTTCCCGTAAGCAGCATCAAAGCCGCTCGTTTATTTTTATCTAAAAATTTTAAGATGCATCAGACAAGATAATAAACTGTAAACACTACTCGACTAATAACATTTTAAAAGGAAAACATTCACACTGCCTGCTTATATTCATTTTCATGTTGAATCATGACACGAGATGTTGATATAAACTTTACGGTTGAAAGTGAGGTAAAGTTGAAGGTTGGTAAAATACTTACCCATAACAGGAGCATGGATCTTCTCAACGTCATTGATCTTCCTGCGTTTGTTGGCGAGGGCCACCTTCAAGACATCGGACTCCGGAGAGGCCACACTGCTGGTTCTCTTCACTTGTCTCCGTGCTAAAACATAACACAAACAAACCTTAACATAAAATGCAACCTCAATCTACATCACCTCACCTCAGTGGCAGAGTATATATGTCGGTGGCCGATCGTAAAATCAGGCGGATCACGATGCGCCTAGCCACATCGTGATCTGCCGCCATTTCACAATGTGCCGGGGCACATCACGAAAAGACAGATTTACAACTAGGCGTATCGATCGAAGTTGAACGTCCGACATTTCGCCTTGCTATTCGCTTGGGCACATTCAAATAAGAGTTGTAAAATGCACCAATAAAGGCGCTTTATTTACGTTCGTGTGACAATAATAATGTGCCTAACTTAGATCGGGAACATTGTGAAATGGCGGCATATTAGGATGTAGCTAGGCGCATCATGATCCGCCTGATTTTACAATTGGCCGCCGACATATATAATATACTCCTTAACTCCGGACCAGATGATACTTATTACATTACACAGTATATTTATATAATGGTAGAAACACTCTGTATCGCCCTACTGAAAGAGCACTAGACATGGGCAGACTCATTCCCAGGGGTGAATCGATTCATTGTGATTCCCTCGGCCTTTTGAATTGATTCATTTTATTCATTCCTTTAATTCCAAAAAAAAAAAAAAAAAAAAAAAAAAAAAAAAAAAAAAAAAAAAAAAAAAAAAAAAAAAAAAAAAAAAAAAAAAAAAAAAAAAAAAAAAAAAAAAAAAAAACCCTCGCTTACTTAAAAAACCTCGGCTACGAAGCGAAAGAGGAGGCCGAAAAGGCTACGATGAACCGCAAAAAGAGGAGACCGATAATACTATCTCATTCTCTCGCAGACTACTTCTACATACTTCTTAGTTCTCCTTTAGGTGCATGTGTTTGCTCTTTTTAGTGTCGTTATTTTTCGTTTCATCGAGTTTCAAATCACAACGGTGATAAATAAGTTTTCACTACGCAAAGCCCTCTTCTTAGTGTAAATTATGTTGTTTTGAAAAATCGTAGGTACTAAAAACGACGCGCGACGAGGTTAATGAAATATTTCAATGTGTACTTAGATATTATTTTGCCCAAAAGACAAATTTTTAACAAGAAAAATGTGTTTATATTAGGCAAGCAATTAAATCTTAAAATTAAACAGTTTTCGTGGTTAACCCTTAAAGTTTTACTAATTTTTATTTATTTATTAAACTTAAAATTGTTTCATTTCACGTGATCTAAACTTCCCACTACCTTCAGCCTCGCAAAAAATCCCAATTGGGGATGCCATAGTTTCATTAGCTCCAGACGGGACTTGTGCGGATTTCACATAAAAAACATACTATTATCGCGCTTTCATAGGTAGGTATATCCGGACCGGTCACCTGGAATAAGCTCCAGTCAAATATATATTTTTTAAATGCACCTACCTCAATGGTGAAGTTAAAAAGACGCGCCGAATAAAAACTAATTAAAAGCCCTGGCGACACGCGTCGTATAATTTGTTACAAAAATAAAGGAACAAATCGCTCGATTATCATTTATCAGTATCACGGTTCGATAGCGACTGATTTTTTGTTTACGGCTAGAGTAGACAGAGACAGATACCACAAAAAAACAATAATATAGATAAACATCATTTTGTTTCTACAAGTATTGCATCACAATTTACGCACGTGTGAGGGAGAAAAGACATAGAATAAACTTTCGCTTTTAGTCCTTTTATTAACGTTCCGCGGTCCGAAGTGGGAAGTTTCACCCTAAGATGACGGCTTGGCCGAGCGGGGACTAACGACGAACCGATTCTCTGCGGGCATCAAGAAATGAATTGGGAACTTCTGACTAATAAGTGTCTTTTGTCTTGCTGTGACTTGAATAACTTGCATTCCGCGGACCGGTCGGATCGACTCGACACGTGGTACCCAGGGACCCGTGGGACTACGACGTCATAAATGAATAAGAAATAAATATTTTGATTCCTTGAATAAGTGAAACAGAGATTGGGGTTGCGGATTGAGTTCGCACAGACCGAACAGGTTACAGGACTATGACCACGGAGGAACGATTCCTCCGTGACTATGACTGGCGGGACTGGCGGGACACAACTGTGAAACAGACGCGACACACGGAGCTCAGAATTATTTGGATCTTGGCTGACTCGCTTGGCGGTTTTGTCACTTGGATTGGGGACGGGGACTACAGGGTTTTTTGTAGGTATAAGATTTACTGCGCGGGATACTACACAGTACCCGTGAAAGGCAATTTCGCGGCGCGCTTCGCCTGTGGTAGGTGTACCTATCCGCGCAACAAATATCCAGAATAATATTTTATTTAATTCTTACGAAACACTACAATATTTATAGAGTACATTATTATTTTCTTACCTCAATATAACATGAAATATTTAACTGTAAAATAAATTAATCAAAATAAAAATAAATATGGTGCTGTTAAAAAATCGTAAGATGCAAGGCCAAGGGTAAGGAATAAAGATTTAATTCCTTTTGAAAATGAGAATCAGATCGAGTGTGTTACAAGATTGAATTTATTCATTTAATTCAGTCATTCAATTTTGCCCACGTCTAAAGAGCACCATTCAGAATTAAAAACAATGTTAACCCCTCAGGCCTCGACTGTATTTTTTCAGAGGGTCAAAAAATTTCTGTTTTATAATAAAATTCAAATAAATTGAGTATTTTTTAATGTATGGCCGATCATAAATTCAGCCAGATCATGATGCGCCTAGCCACATCAAAAAGTGCCTGGCGGCAGATCGTGAAGTGCCTGAGGTGCATCATGATCTGCCTGATTAACATAAAAAAAGTTTTTAAAAAGGCTCACCCTACATTTTTTGTAACTAAAATAATTACTGACAAGGAAAAAAAAAAAAAAAACACATGCATAATTTATTAGGCAAATATATTATGAAAGTTATCATCAACTCACTTTTTTAAAGCTTCAAGTAAAAATAATTTTTAAAAAAATTCTTAAAGTTTCATAAATTTTTTTTTCAAATTGCAGTCGGAAACTTTGGATTCATAATAAAGTGATACATTTTATTTATTTTGCGGTTAATTTTTAGATTTGAAATAAAACGTGGTGTTTTCTCTTTATAATCATTTAGATCATATTTCTAATCATAATAATAAGAGGGGGACAACGATTTCTATGAGACCTATACGAGTTGTTCCGAAAAATTAGCCTAAGTTTAACTGTAGCCCGGTCTCTTGGATAAAGTTCAGCAGGGTTGTCATTGCATTGGTATTTGATTCTTGTTGGAACCAGGGCGGGAAATTGGCACCACTGGTGAATTGGAGTCTCTTCATCCTCTTCACATTTCCTGTGTCAATTGGTGTTTTTCTCCCAACAGCCGCATGTGTCGCCTGGCAGTATCCCATTTTCTGTCCATATTGAGTAGTTGCCTAGTATGAATGGTAGACTCACCGGAGCTAGGAGTGGCAGTGGGGGGGGTGGCGGCCTGCGGGGGCTCCGTCACCCGGCGCTGCGGCTTCACCACCGCCACCTGGCGCGTCTTGCTCGCCGAACCTAATCAAGGAAACATTCATTACCATATCAGAGTGGAAGATGCTCTGAGCTTGGTGTAAAGACCACAATGACAGGTAATCTGGCGCTGGTGTACTTGTCAATCATGCTAGAAATCAATCCTTGTTTATTCCTATTCGGTGACGATAATTTTCCACAAAAATTTATTAATAATAATAATAACTAAAATGCATCAATGCTGTGTTGTACCTTTATGCTCCTCGAGAACATCTGAACATAGGTTTCCATGTGATAAACAAATAAAAAAGTGGTTTGAGTCTTAAAAATATATAAATCAAATTCTCATATTTGCAAAAAACACTTTGCTTTATCAGAACTATGTGATTGATACCTCTGAAATCCGTTACAATCTTTATTTACTTATTTCTCATCTTATTCTGTTAAAAGTATCTGCTGAGTCTTCTTTTTTCCCAATTATTTTTGCGATTTTGACCCTTCTTTGTACAGAATTTGTATGAAAGACAAGGTCAGAATCGCTTGCGCTAACATTTACCCATGTTGTAGGCGAAAATTTCATTCGCCTGGCAACCCCAGAGTATTTTAAAACGATTTGTCAAAGTTGATGCGTGTTACTTGGCAAAAACATCATAAAACCTATCAATTTACGTAATTAACGCAAGTAATGTTGTTTTGGTACATAGTTTATTGTTCTATGAATGTGTTTCGGTCAATAAAATATTCGATAGCTCAAAATTAATCCACAAAACATTCAATTCAAAATTCAAAGTAGTGCTTTGTTAGGAAATTTATTTATTTTAGAAGAATATACGACGCGAATGTGAATGGTAGTAGAAGTCGGTGACGCCCGAGGAAGACATGGCACGATCAAGTGAATCAAATACTTGAGTCGGGCCATGTCAAAAGTCAGAATAATATAAGAGAATGTATGAGACGATGTATGAATGTGAGTGAGGCAAAGAGTGTATGCCAAGACCGAGTTATTTGGCGGTCCGTCCTCTCTGCCTACCCCTGCGGGGAAACGGCGTGATGGTTAGTTAGTTAGTTAAGAAATTTCCGTGTTTTTCCTGGCCTTTGACGGGTTAACCTGTTCGTCAAATGCACATGGAGAGTTTTACTTTCCATGTACATTTGTTACTTAAATTTAAATTTTTCTGCTACCAGTTTCGGCACATCCATTTCATTCACTAGCAACTTAAAACTAACTTAAAATTTATAAAAGTACAGAAATGAGAAGATTTTATTGAATGGGGGGGTAGTGGGAGGGGCGATTATGGGGGAGGGGAAGAACGGTGGTAGGAATCAACATAAAATGGAAACATTTTCAAAAAGGGTGATTTACAGGATGCTATTATTTTGTTAACTAAATCGCACAAATTAAAGTTTATATTTATATTTGAATGAATAAATTTGGTTTTTTCTTTGTTGAAGCTATGGCCTGTCTATTAACCGGTCGGTTAATTTGACCCTTTTGAGGGAACAGCTAATTACCGTAGTCTATTTGTCCCTTTTAGGGTACAACTCATATGGTCTCATAAAAATCATTATATCTCCCTTAATATCATGATGAAAAATTTGTCTAAACAGTGTTCCAGTCAGGCTGTCAGCAAGTCAGGCAGTCAGCCAGTCAGGCAGTCAGCCAGTCAGGCAGTCAGGCAGTCAGGCAGTCAGGCAGTCAGCCAGTCAGGCTGGCATACCCAATTAGGGAATGTTGTGAAGCTGTAGGAAGACGTGGGAAGGAGTAGGAAACTGGGAAAAGTAATAAGTTTAAGATATATCTGGCCATTCAAATCTGGTCACCAATCACGGCTAAAGCAACTTTAAGATTTCGATTCTGAATGGTGACCTTTAATACGAGGGTTGTCCAAGAATTTAAAACCTTTATTATTTAAAAACTCTGGAAAATTTTATTTGAAAAGCATACAGCGTTGTAGGTGTTTTTGGGTCGACATAGTCCTCGTTACGGTCGATGCACTTTGTGAGCTGTGGCACTAGGTCCTTTATTCCCTTGTCATACAACTCCACAAAATTGTTCTCACCTCTTCCTCGTCCAAAAAACCATTTTTCGGCCAAATGTTGCTTCAGGTGAAGAATAAGATGGATGTCATGTCATTGATCGCCTTTTCGATTCCGGATTTAGGTGGTGAACCACATTCTAACTGGCCTTAGTTGAAAAACAGTTCAAAAAGACCCGAGCGCTTTCCACACGATTTTGCTTTGTCAGAATGTTTGGCACCCAACGACCTTGCACTTTACATATGCCAATTTTTCCCTCCGAATAGTTTGAATGGTAGACTTACTGACGTTTGGTATCAAAAGTGCGATCTCACGGACTTAACAGGGTGGCCTGCATCCTGGTTAAGGAAGCGTTTAATTGAACGTACCTCGCAGGCAGCGGGATTCGACAAAGGAGCGTCCGTCTCAAACAGAATCAGTGAAGCAGCTACCAAACCGGATCACAGCTTGTTATGTAGGAGAAAGTCTGAGTTACACGCTAGTGCCACTATATGAAAATGAGTAAAGGTTTTCAATTCTTTGACAACCCTAATATAAGATGATACAGAAAGTATCTACCAAAGGTGAGTGTAATTCAATAATCAGTTGACATACCTAATTGCCCTTGGGTATCAAAGGTGATATCCAAACTGTTTCTACCATAGAGCAGCTTTTTGAGTTGCGGATGCACCTTCTGAGGTCCAGTGTCACTCTTTCTCCGACCAACTGAATTCCGACCCCTCTTCACCAGGAATGTGGGACGGGTGCTTCCTGCAACACAACACAATGTTTCATTATGTTATACAAGATATTAGAAACCCTAATATTTATAGTACATACTAGTCCTGACCTGCTCATTGAAACCTGCTCAAGAGCAAAGAGTGAGCGGGTTATTTTGTTCGTAAGCACCACCACAGGATGAAGGTGTGGCGGGGCGAGCGACAATAGAAGATGTATGAAAACGAATTTTATAGACCGAGCATCACGTCTCGAATCACTTTCTTGTGACAGACAAATGAAGATGGTAAATACATAGCTGAAATCTTAAACAGGCTGTCGTAACCGTTCCAGTTACTGGAGACATACATGGAACCGCTTCTTTTTCTAAGATACTTTTGGAACTGGTTCCTGATAACAGGAAGGTTGATCGGTCATAGATTCGATTATATTTTTTTACCAAATTTCAAAAGCAGTAACAAAATAATAAATTTCATAGATAATTTTCCATATTAATGGATTCACCGCTGAACTTTTAAAACTTCATTCTTCCACTGGCATATTATTCACCAGAAAGAAAGGTACTTCGAAGAATCTTAAGAGCAATGCAATAATAAGCTCTATGATATTTACCTTTACCAAGCTCCCAGAGTCTCCAACCATTTAAGGCTCCAAAGACTAAGATGGCGCCAAACACACAAGTACCGAAGAAGGTCCTAAGGTAAACGAAAGGCAGGCGGACCTAGGCTGAGGTGGGAGGATGATGTCAGGAAGGATGCAAGAGGACTACTCCATGTCGCAAATTGGAAGACGACGGCCGAGGACAGAGGGTAGTGGAGGCTTATTTTGAAGGAGGCCAAGGCTCAAAATGGGCTGTAGCACCATTGAGGAAGAAGGAGAATGGGCTGTATTCGAAAAAAGGGGGTTTACCTTTAGATTTCCGCTTGCTGGAGATCTGTGTGATATAATCCCAGCGAAACTGTCCAGTGTTGAAGGAGAGTATGTCTCCGTGTGCTAGAACCTTGCTGTCCACTGGCTTATTATTCACCAGTGTGGGGGCTGTACTAGAGAGGTTCTTGATCGTAGCCTTAAATTGATTTAAAAAATAATTAAGATACATAAATAATTTTTTTTTAAAAGAATATTTGACAGTAACTATATATACTATATAAGTATATGTTTACTCTATTTAAAGGGCCATTGAGCTGGTTTCCACAAATATATATATAAAAATATTATTAGGTTTACATGGCTACATCTTAAGACCTTCAAAAACTATCAAAATATAAGACAATATGTGCCACATTGTTCACTGCATGTTTTTATAAATTGTACAAAGATATTCAAATACAGAGAGATATGCTATGGTGTCCGCGCAACTGTCGCCGGACTACGCGCTAATTAGCGTAGTTTTCATACAAAAAGTATTTGTTCATTTCGTTAATTTTTTTAAAATGTGCATTAATATTGGTTAACAATATATTTTGAATAAGGAAAGAATTCGTTCATTTAGTTTAACGTTCGTTTGGTTTATTCGTTAATTATTTGTTCTTTTAGTATATTTGTTAATTGGTAAACAATATCGGCGACACCCGGAAGCGCAGACCCACATAGTAAAAACAGCAGATAGCACATCTACTTATATTCCAATATCTTTGAAATTGTACATTAAGAAAAAAATTAAAGAAAAGAAACGTTAACCTCTCAGGCCTCAATCATATTCTGTCAGTAGGTCAGAATATTTCCGCTTTGCAATAAAATTCAAATAAATGGAATATTTGTGAATGTATCTGAAAACTAAAATCTGTTTTCCATAAGGTGATGAAATACGCTTTCAAATTTAATTATTAAAACCCTTAATTACTCGCATATATGTTTTGTGCTTTAGATAACTAATTTGTCTATGCCCAAAAAATATAAATTCGCATCAAGGCTGCCAGCATGTAGATTATTGCGCGGAGACGGTCAAAATGCTAGCCGTAGACAAAAAACTACCTGCTTGTGATAGTGTCCGACGCTCAAGAATTCTTTGATTATATTACCTGTATGTTCGAGACCGTAATCAGGCACTGTTTGTGTGCCAATCCTTTGACAGGTATTCTTATATCGCAGTCCTTGCCGTTGCCGATATGGATGCTCCCGTTGTGCAGCGGATAAATGGATCCATCATTTCCATCTCGCTTTATCACCACTATCTGGCCACTGCCGGCCAATGCCATTTTTATGTTTCAATCTGGGATAAAACAAAATGCCATAAATAATTTTAATTTAATTTAAATCAATTTAATAAGGGTCAACTTAAAATTATTCATAATCTGCTCATTCTCCTAATTTTATTTTTTAGGGAAAAACACTTTTCACAGGTTACGCTTTAAAATATTGAGATGAATTATTTGTTTGCAACCGTAAATATCGTTCAACTTGATTGGTCAGACCAATAAAAATTTGAGTTGAGTACAGTTATGTGCAAAAAGCTTCAATCTGGTAAACTACTCAGATTACCTACTCATAAACACCATCAAATCACACATCTACCGGATCTGCCCTGATGATGGACACTGCAACGATGTCCGAAACGTTGGCTAAAGAAGGAGGTAGTGCAACACGGCATAACACCCCAAAAACAAATAACGAAAATGCTTTTGACCGTGAAAATCTTAAAACTTATCCACCATCAAATCAGTTATAATGCACAAAAACTTGTAATGAAACCAAGTTGACGTTTTGATACATAAAAAGGTCATACTAATGTACTGAACCGTTATGCCTCTCAGGGTTATTTTTTATCAAATTTAATATGTAAAACACAGAAATGTAAAACACAGATATGTAAAACACAGATATGTAAAACACAGATATGTAAAACACAGATATGTAAAACACAGATATGTGAATTGGATATTTGATTTATGGAGAGCATTCGAATATTGCTTTCCTCGTTATCTCAAAAATTAGGATAGGTTGCTACGGAGAATTTAAACAATTAATCAAATTTCAAAGTAAATTTTCAACTTCTGTGAAAGTCCTATTCAAGTTCTGTTATTATATCATCATTGTAGGCCAGTTGATTCACAAAACAAAAAGTCTGAAAACTCTTCAATCTTAAGATAAGTGAATAATCGGGGTCTCTTCAAGACCAGCATTAATAAATCCCTTCCTACAGCCACTCCCACAACCTGTCTCACAATACTGCCCAACCAGGTGGCGACTTAATTCTCCTGCCTTTACACCAGACAGTGTCGCCTCTTGGGAGGTGTCACATAAAAAATAAAATAAATTAAATTGCACCAGTTTGCTGAAAACAGAGCATCAAGAACATTACTGTTATGCGAAAAATATTACTAGGCATATTTAAAGTAAAATATAGTTTGGCACAGGTACAAAAATTATATTTGTTATGTATACCGTGCCCTTAAGAAAGATAAAACCGGAATATGTCATTTTTAAATCAAATTTTAGACGTATTGACTCTTCCACAAAAAATTATAAATTGATTTCGAAAGACTTTTCTTTTATCTAGTAAAGCTATGTTTTAAATTTTGAGAAAATCTATTTGTTTTTATTACAATAAGGTTTTACCGTAGGCTGTTGGCAGATTTGTTAAATTTTCAAACAAAATTTTGTATTATACAACACACATTTCGAATCATATAATCATCAATGACACTATATACTGTAGACGTGTGGTAGAAATCTAGTGGGAAGCCAAAAGTAAGGCAATTACACTATTCTCGATTTCTAGTACTTTTGTACTAAACTATAGTTTGGCAATTAAGTGTAGAATTTAAAAAAATTGGAACTAAACGTGTTCATTACTATGGCAGCACCGAATTATATGACATTTCCTATGGCTGTCATGTTACGGTTGATTTATTGTCTTAAATCTGAGAAGAAGATCGCTGATTTGATAATATTTTTATTCATTGTTTGCCTGAATTTAATTAAAATGAATAAACCATTACATAGTGATGCAAGAGGGGTTATATTCTGCGTTTTTCAATGATGCCTAGCCGAGTATCACGCGAAGAAGCTTCTGTTTAATTTAGAAGATGTTTACAAACGAACTGCAGAAATGACTGGTACGTAGTATAGTTTGTTTAATCTGTTTTGAGGTTATGTTAAAAAAATCCGATTTTGCACTTCAATTTGACAGTTAATATGCGGCCACAGGAAAAAGGTAATAACTCGATAAAAAAAAATAATAATATGCAACTTCTTTAAACTCATAGAAAGTTACTTTTTCTCGTTTTCTCTTTCTTTTTTCCAAGTTAATATTATCTAGTGTGTGTTTTTAAAACTACCTTCTATAATAATAATTTTAATGATTTTTCACACACAGGTAAATCTGAATCAACGGTTAGACGAATCGTCAAGGAAGGGGAAAAGGCAGATGGAAAATTTGAAACACCGGGAAAACGGAAAATGGGCATTATAATAATAATATGTAAGGAAAAAATTCGGTTTAGGGGCGAGAGTCCTAGATAAATTTTTTTTTTTTTTATACTAATTATGGGCCGGAAAATCCGAATCTGAAAGAATTAGGCGTCGGCAAGCAATATTAACTGAATTACACGACTTTAAAATTTTCTATAAGCACAAAGGAAAACTAGCCATTTTGAATGCATTGACATTACAAGTCATAGAAAAACAAGAAAGATGTTACACCACATAAAATTAAGTGTTGCCATTAAGCAATAATATCAATAACGTAAAACTTTCCAGCACGATACTTCCTCACATGATAATTCATCACATAACACATTAGACCAAAAGTATGAAAATTCGTAGTCTTAAAAATGCGTAACCTAACCTAACCTAACCTAACAAATTCAACATTCCTATATAAGACCAGTAAGGCAAATTGGATAGAATTCGACAAGACACTAAAATCCAATGTTGAAGACAAGAGAATAACAGTTCATACGATTGAGTCGAATAATCAAGCTGGTACCCTCAACAGACAAGTTTCAGTCCTCATGGATGCCGTATCGGATGCATGCAGAACGGCAATCCCCCCACTGAAAAAATCTAGACAAAAAATCTGCCCCTGGTGGAATGATAAATTGGAAAAACTAAAGAAAGACGTTCTCGCTGCAAAGAGGAAGCTGATGAACTCAGGACCAGCAAGAAGAGATGCAGTCACACTACCAGCACACCTCGAGCTGAGAGAACGCTACAAGGAGGAAATTGCTGCAGCAAAAATCCAAAACTGGAAAGAATTTTGCAGCAGCCAAGGAAAAGATACAGTCTGGTCCACGGTACTCAGAGTTCTTAAAGCAACTCAAAAGTCACCACCAGAAACGCTACAATTCAATACTGTGTCCACAACGTCAGCCCAAGAGACGGCGTCCACACTCTTAGATCATTTCTTCCCTAATGACTCTCCAGTCAGTGAAACAGCAGAACAAACACGTATTCGGAATAATGAGGAAGAAGACCGCCTTAGCGAAATCGACCCCCCGTTTACAATAACCGAAATAAAGAAAATACTTGCATCCATAGATACAAAGAAGTCCCCAGGAAGAGATCACTTTACAGCCGACATATGTCAGAAAGCGTTCGAAAGTCTCCCAGATATTTTTACGGCATTATACAACGCATGCCTCCGAATTGGCTGCTTCCCAATCCTTTGGAAGGTCGCTAGAATTAAGGTAATTCCGAAGCCAGGAAAAGAAGACTACGGTAATATCTCTTCATACCGACCTATAGGTCTCCTCCCGGTATTTGGCAAGGTACTAGTAAAATTACTCATTAAGAGAGTAACCTGGCACTTCAGCACGAAAGGGAAACTTAATTCAAACCAATACGGGTTCACGCAACAAAAAAGCACAGAAGACGCAATGCTTGACGCTGTAAACCACATCAAGAAAGCGAATAAAGAAGGACTTCATGCGTGCCTAATATCACTGGACATAAAGGGAGCATTCGACAACGCGTGGTGGCCCTACCTAAAAATGCAACTTGCCAAAAAAGAATGTCCACTAAACATATACAAAGTTTTTAAAGACTACCTGTCGGACAGAATTGTAGAAACAATTTACGCAGGCGCATGGGCACAAAAACACTCGAACAAGGGCTGTATACAAGGATCTGCTTGTGGACCAATTCTATGGAACATAGTTCTGGACGAACTGCTAAACCTTAAATTCGACTCTAACGTACGCATACAAGCATTTGCTGACGACGTTTTAGTTATAATAACTCATAAAGATGTGGCAGAACTACAAAAAATAATTAAAGATACCCTCTGCTTAATAACTGACTGGGGAGAAAAAGTAAAACTGCAATTCTCTGAGGAAAAAACAAAAGTTCTATTCATTAGTAACAGGAAGACACTGTCACCAAACATTGTGATGAATGGTAAAACTGTTCCACTCTCCCGGGACTGTAAAATTCTAGGGATCGTCATAGACGACAAGTTAAATTGGAGCAAGCACGTGGACAATCTACATAGGCGTAGTCGAACCGATAATAACATACGCCGCGACGGTATGGGCAACAGCTGCAAAACGAAAAAATATTCGCAGAAAACTAGATAGAGTCCAAAGGACTATCGGCATCAGAATATGTAAAGCTTACCGCACTACGTCCCTCACTTCCGTGCAGGCAATAGGGGGACTAATACCTATGGACCTAAAACTCAAAGAACTCAGACTTATTGGTGAGACAAAAAGGAACAGAACTTTACACCTACTACCTGATGATAGGAAGTACCAGGGAATCGTAAAGGTCACTCATCTACCCCATCCTAGTAAACAAATTGGAGAAAATGTCATCTTTCCAGGAACATACGAGAGAAACTCCTTTGAAGAGAACGAAATAGATATCTACACAGATGGAAGCAAAACTGGAGGAAAAGTGGGTGCGGCCTACACTGTGTTCAATGCTAGCGGAGAAATTACAGCAAGGAAACTGCCGTTGGCTGATTACTGCTCAGTTTTTCAAGCAGAGCTTTTCGCAATAATGCAAGCACTTGAGTGGGCTCACAAACTGCAAAAGCATTGGGAAAAAATTAATGTCCTGACAGACTCACAAAGCGCTGCCCACGCCCTAGAGTCCGGGACACCTACTAACCCAATGGTCTTCAAAATACAATGCTTGGCTCAACTTTTGAGAGAAAAAGGATCTGCCTGTAAATTTTTATGGATACGCGGGCACAACGGAATCCACGGAAATGAAAGAGCAGACGAGCTAGCAAAAGGAGCTGCATTAAAAACAAAGACACAAAAACTCTATTCGGAATTCCCACTGAGCTATGCAAAGTTCAAAATAAAGGAGGCAATTCTTGAAGAATGGGACCAAAGGTATAAAAACTCTGACACAGGTAAAGGAACACGGCTATTTTTCAGGAGTATAATAGAAGCCAAAGAGTTTGGAAAAAAGACAACTCCAACTTTCGAACTCACGCAAATCCTTACCGGTCATCCAGCCTTCCAGCTACGAACTCAGTTCGGAGTTGAAAGGTTGGCTTCGGTGTGGAAGTAGCATATCTTTTTAATGCATGAATAACTTTTGAATTAAGAAATTACTGAAAACCGCTGAAAACAAAAGAGAGTTGTTTACCTGTCACATTATATCTTGAGTTTGTGAGACAATAGCAAGTCAATTTATAAAACGTCATTCATATTTTTTATAAAACGTCATTGATAATCATGCAGTAAAATAAATCAATAAATTATCTGGGAAAGCTACTTTTCAGAATTTTAATTAGTTTAAATAAAATCATTAAAAAAAGATCCGCGCACGTGTTTTGTGATGAAAATACTTCAGTTTGTCTATTTATTTACCGTTTTACCAAGTAATATTGTAAAAAAAAAATTTTACATTCTTATTTTCCTTAGACATTATTGAAAAATTAAAATTCTACTTATCTCAAAAAATAATTAAAAAAGTACATCATTTTAATAGTTTGATCATCACACCTTTCAGCATTTTTGAATGATATATTAAAGCAAATTTTGGTAAATATCGGTTCGGACTGGCCACGCTTATTACGAATAATTTTTAGAAAAAAACTTTAGATTCGCCTTAATTACTATAAAAGGAAACTTTTTGGCTTTGGGGCGGCGGAAAATAATGCATTTTAATTTTCAATTGCATAAAACCAAAATTCACTTCGCGAACCGACGACGCAGCGAAAATCCGCAGCCGTAGCTGTCACTGTTATGGACTGTTGCTGACTTCGTGGGATAAAGCGCGTAATTATGAAATTTCTCTAGCGGGCTTGTTTGTGTAACATGGTTTGTGATACAAAAGAATGTGCCCCTTTATAACGCCTACTCGCGTCAACGCAAGAAAAACATCCCAGTTTTCAAGTGGTTTAGCGGCTACGCTAGGTTTGTGCAACATGGTTTGTGATTCGCGGTATTTCATGCAGGTATCCCACGAAGTCAGCTACAGTCCATAACAGTGACAGCTACGGCCGCGGATTTTCGCTGTGTCGATTCGCGAAGTGAATTTTGGTTTTATGCAATTGAAAATTAAAATGCATTATTTTCCGCCGCCCCAAAGCCAAAAAGTTTCCTTTTATAGTACTTAAGGCGAATCTAAAGTTTTTTTCTAAAAATTATTCGTAATAAGCGTGGCCAATCCGAACCGATAATTACCCAAATTTTGAATGAAATAAAATCGATATTGAGTTATTATTTTAAAAATCTGGTATGGAGAATAATTATCTTTCTCATTAGAACCGCCCTGTACAGTCGTAAGAACATCTTTCGACGAAATTTGAATTCTCGGCTGGTGGCTCTTAGTGATTTTTCACAAAAACAGCGCTATACAAACCATCCAAATATTATAATTAGTATACATTTCAACAGATTTGTTGATTATTTACAGTTTTCAGATGATCAACATGCAGCAGGGAAGTATCAAGATATGTTTTTAGGGAGGAATGCAGATCCTGCCAATATTTGTTTTTTGCCAAAAACCATGTTTTTACCGCGTTTTAAGTTGGGCACTTTAATTTGAAAGGTGAAAAAAAGTGCGGAAAGCAATAGAAAATTTTTAAATTTTCAATTGTGAAATTTCACTTCGCGAACCGATACTACGACAGCCCGCCCGCTGCCGCCCGCCATTTTGTCACTGTTATGTTGGTATCCCTGACCTGATACAAACAAGAGCCTAGATACGATTGTAGCTGACTTTGTGGGATACATGGCGCGTAATTATGAAATTTGTCTAGCGGGCTTGTGTATGTTATCTTTACTTAAAAACAGCCTACGTTTTTAAATGGTTTGTCTTAACGGGATTGTGTATGTTATCTTTACTTTAAAAAACAGCCTACGTTTTTGAATGGTTTGTTTGACTACGCAGGGTTTGTGTAGCGGGCTTGTGTATATTATCTTTATTTTAAAAAACATCCCAGGATTTGAATGGTTTGTCTCCATTCCAGTACCTGATTAGAGGTTCGTTTACATTATATTATTAATTCTGTTTTTCATAATTACGCGCCTTATCATTTATCCCACGAAGTCGGCTACAATCGTATCTAGCTGTTTGTATCAGGTCTGGGATACCAACATAACAGTGACAAAATGGCGTAGTATCGGTCCGCGAAGAGAAATTTTATTTATACTTTGAACGGCTGTATCTCCCTCAATTTTGCCGAGCGCGCCTTTTTTTTTATTCAGCTTCTCCAAACTTTTCTCATCTAGAAAGTGCCTTTTTATTAAATTTCCAGACTTTGGCAGGATCTGCATTTCACCCTGTTTTTATGTAGCTTTTGTTTCTGGTAGCTTCAGTTTCGTTACATTAGCAAAAATAAATGAAATTGCGTTATGTTTCGTAAAAAGATATTTTTATGAAAACTCGTATGACACATTCAATTATGCACGTAATTTTGAAACACTTGTATTCAATTTTCTACAGTGAAATCATAAAAAGTGCATCAAGCTTTGTATCCGCTAAAATGATTTTGGGGTTAGAGAGGCCAAGATTTACAAATCTTCGATAACTTCATATAAACGGTTAATATAAATGGGTAAATGGAAATGTATGATAATTTAACGAGGAAACGAACATTAGTTAAGCATCCACAGACGGGTATGTTTATGTGGCTAATGAAAAATATTTACCCGCCGCTTTCTAATGCTTATGTCAAAACAATGCAGAAAAAATTAAAACCGGCCTCCACACAGTTTTGAAATAAAAATAAATTAAAGACACTTCTCACAGGAAGACGCTTCCTCAGGTCAAAATTCACAATAAAATATCAAACACAAACAAAAAAACACTCGATGTTCAATGTTGACGTATCATTACGAAACAAATTGCACACAAGAAAACTATTAAAATAAGAATAATCATAAAAACTCGCTTGCGTAAATTACAATTTCGCGATATAATAAATACAATATATTATATAACTAAATTGAACCAAGGAAATCACTCACTGATTGTTTTAAATTTGAAGCAGCTAAAATGATCCAAGCCAGCTCAAAATATTCAAATTAAAAATGGCGTCGCGTAACCGAAACGGTTAGGGTGAGCGCGTACGTTTATGGAGGTTATCCAACATACAAATAATAAAATTTCATGAAATACAGGTTCTTGGTTCTTACTCAACTGACGCGATGTTGTGCTGCGTCCAGACGCTTGCTATGCTAAGCGTTCACAAATTCCAACGTGTGGAGTAAGGAGTTTGGCTGGAGGCGTCTACTAATATCTACAGGAATTCCAAAAACTGAAAAAATCCAACTAATATCTATGAGAATCAAAGTGTTGACGAATATCTACAGCTCAAACTGTTGACTAATATCTATGTGAACCAAAGTGTTGACGAATATTATCTACAGCTCAAACTGCTGACTAATATCTATGAGAACCAAAGTGTTGACGAATATCTACAGCACTGGCAGAGGTTGAATTTGCAATTATGCATAGTTTTTTGTTTTTGAATTTTTTATTTAGATGTATGTAAATATTTTCATACATCTAGTAGGAAAATATAAAAAATACAATTTACGAAGTAGGTACAGGAATATTCACAACTACATTTAAAAAAAGAATACTAAATAAAAAAGATAATTATACAAAAATACATTATAAAAGAACAAGACCTGAGAATAACATTGGTGAGTAATCAAAAAATATTTTTTACATATAATGCACACATCCTACGAAAATTGCTGAGACTTGAGGCTTCCTTTACTGCATTTGGCAGACTGTTATAGAGTTTTTGCCCTTTATAAAATGCGCTATTTTGTGTGCACGAAAGTTTAGTTTTGGGAAGCCTAAAGTCTCCGCGTCTTCTCGTAGGATAATTGTGAACATTTTCTTGAAACATAATAGTACTCTTCAGATAATTTGGGAGCATATTATTTTTAAGTTTATAAATCATTGTTAATGTATTATATACTATATGTTGTTTGGTTGTCATCATATTTAAATTTTGTAACATAATTTTAACTCTTGTAAAAATGTTGCATTTTAAAATCATCCTCATTCCCCTATTTTGTATAACCTGTAGTTTATTATTTTGGGTTTCGTTACATAGGAATAATACACTAGAACAATAATTTAAATGCGGAGTTACAATAGAATTGTAGACAAGGCGCGTTGTCTTGAGATCCAAGTTATTTCTGATCCTTTTTAGGAATCCAACTTTTTTAGCAATTTTTTTTGTTATGTATTCTAAGTGTTCGTCGAATTTTAATTTATCATCCAATATCACACCCAGATATTTAATACTGCTAACCCTTTCTATGCTTTCGTTATCAATTTTTAGTGTTGCCTGCTCGTTTCCACCTAAGTTATCCACAATTAAAAACTTAGTTTTCGTAACATTCAATTTGAGTTTGTTTTGGTTTAGCCACAGCGTTACATTATTTAAATCAATTTGCATTTTTTCAATGGCGTCCTGTAAATTTTTACTGGCTATGTATAACAATGTATCATCAGCAAATAGTTTAATTGCACAATGTTTTAACACTTTGATAATATCATTCATGTATATAATGAACAGCAATGGACCTAAGACAGAACCCTGCGGAACGCCTTTGTTAGTACTATGTGGTTCAGATGTTATACCCCCATATTTTGTTACTTGTGTTCTTTCTGATAGGTAATCAACAAACCACTTATTTTCTTTACCATTAATTCCAATATTACTTAATTTTTTTATTAATCTATCTCTGTCGATTGTTTCAAATGCCCGCTTTAAGTCTAGAAATACTGCAATAATTTTACTTTTTTTATCTCTAAAATTTTTCCACTCATCTATTACATAGTTAATAGCAGTTTCACAAGAACATTTATTTCTAAAACCAGATTGTTGTCGAACTAATATCTGCTTGGCCTCAATATATTCAGTTAATTGCTCCTTTACTATGTATTCCAGTATTTGTTCATATTTGGGTAAACAATTGATCGGCCTAAAGTCGTCAAATTTTTTTGGGTTATCAATTTTTGGGATGGGAGTTATTACAGATGTCTTCCAAGTTTTGGGGAATACTCCACTATTCAAAGATTCATTGATAATTTGAACCATCGATTCGCCAATAATATTTATAGAGTCTTTGATTATATTTATTGTAATACCATCTGGTGATTCCTTCGACTTCATATTACTCAGCACCCTCTTCAAGTACGGTAAATCTATATTTTTAAACTTAAATTCTTCATCGGTGCATATAGGTTCGTCTAGTTGGTTCTCTGGATCTTGTGGAATACTTTGAATTATAAGATCTATGCTCGAAATAAAATGCTTGTTAAATTTAGTGGCTATCTTCTCTACTTCTTCTTCAGTTCCATCTGGAAAATCAAGTGACTTTACAATTTCTTTTTGTTTGCCCTTTATGATTTCTTTAAGTGTTATCCAAAGTTTTCTTGGTTCATTCTGTTGTGTTTCTAATTTTTGCTTATAATAATCGCATTTTTGTTGTTTAATTTGTTTGGAATAAATATTACGAAATTTTTTATATGCATTCCATTTTTCTTCTGATGGTTCCAATTTTGCCGATTTGTATGCATTATCTCTTTGTTGCTGATGATTGTGTAATGGTTTAGAGTACCATTTATTCGTATTTTTAAACTTAATCCTTTTCATTGGCATAATTTCATTGACTGCTGTAGTCAAAATATTAACGAAGTTCTCTGCTTTGTCATTTAGGTGATTTGATTCGGTAACTCGATAAATACTATTTTGTAGAGTTTCACAAAAAAATTTTTCATCATATTTCTTTTTATCTCTATATGTGATTTCCCTTGATTCATTTTTAATTACACTCGTTTCAAATGTTGTTGAAATATTTTCGTGGTCTGATATTTTTGGAGTATCCACAACATTAACATTCAGGTAAAAATTATTTGTTATAACTAAATCAATAATGGTTGCTGATGTATTTGATATTCTAGTTGGTTTGGTCACAAGTTGTTTCAGTCCTAGATTATTCACTAAACTTTGGAGTCTTTTACTGCATGTATTTTTGGCTTTCATGTCAATGTTAAAGTCACCGGTTACATAAAACATATCTTGATTTTTCATGTATTTAGTACACCAACTTTCGAAGAAATCCAAAAATTTAGAATGGCTTTGGTTTGGTGAGTGATATAGTACAGCGTATGTTCCTTTAATCAAGTTTTTTCTGATTTGTACTGCCAGTATCCATGTATTTTTTTCATCAAACACTTCATTAGATATTATTTTAAAAGATATACTATTTTTAATAATCATAACAACTCCTCCCGTATGCCGACTAAATGAATCGCATCTTACAGTTGAATATCCTATAAATGATACTTCAGAATCGTAAATGTCACTAGTTATACACGTTTCACTTAACATTAAAATTTCTGGTTTGAGTTCTTGTAATAATACTTCAATTTCATTTACATGAGCCAAAAGACTTGAAATGTTTAAGTAGTATATAATCGCTTTTCTTTTTATCCTAAAAAATCAATTTTTCTCTTCTCCGATTCTATATTTCTTTTGTAAATAGGACACTCCTTGCTCCATGCATGGTGGTTATCATTTAAGTTTAAAGAAAGTTTATCATTTGTAAGTTTGCAATTCACACACTTGATATTTTCAATATTTTCCTTGCAGTCTGACGTATCGTGTGCGTTAGAACATCTTCCGCAAGATTTTTTATTTTTACAATCACTTGCTTTATGTCTATATCCGTTGCAATTGAAACATCTCAAAACTGAGAGATGATCGTATACAGCACATCTATTCCATCCAATATTTATCTTCATTTCCTCTAACATTTTAGAGTGTGTTTTTCCATCTACTTCTATGAATGCAGTAAAGTTATTATATCCATTACTTTTTTTATTTTCTTTTATAAATTTCACTGATATTTTTGAATTTTCCTTGTCTATATATTCATTTTGCATCCTTATTTTAATTTCAATTTCTTCGGCGGTATATTTATCCGTAATTCCTATCACTTTTACTGTTGGATTCTTGGGTTTAGGAATATCAACATCATACCTATCCCCAAGCTTAGTGATGACTTCCTTTTGGATTTTTTTTGTTGCCTCTGTGTTCTTTAATTCTATTATAACTGATCCTTTTTTGAAATTCTTGATTCCGGCCACGCCCACATCAACTGGATCTATGTTGTTCTTTATGTCTTCTTGTGTCTTTGTGTTTTTTTGTTCCTGATTTTTAGGTTTAATTATAACAATTGGTTCGTGTTTCTTTAGTTTTTCTTTGAAATGTTGTTTATCATCGAATTCCAGAGATTTGCTTGCTTCATCAATTTTTTCTGTCATGTTTATGAGATATTGACGGCTAAGGTCAACACTTTTTTTCATATCTGATAGATCAAATTCTAAATTTTTCCTTACGTTTAGTGTCTCATCTTCAATTTTTTTGAACAGTTGTTGCTTTAAATCCTCCATCATTTTATCGACATACTTTATAAATTTATCAAAAAGCTCTGCACTGGCATCAGTTTCGGTTTGTTTTGACCGTGTTTGGACTTTATTCGTAGTTGCCATTATGCCCGGTTGTGATTTTGACTAAAAGTGATGTTGACGATATTTAGTTCTTATTTCTTAAGATAGATGGTGTAGGATTATTATTTAAGAAAAAAAAAAGAAAACAACTATAATTTTTTTGCCGGTGTGAGGATCGAACAGCGGCCGGCGGCGTGACAGCTGCCTGTTTATCCTCGTTGCTACGACTCCCTTCTGTAGAGCGGCGAATTTCACTCTTATATACTGTGAATTGCCGTACCACACAATGTAATAACATTAACAGCAGGTTGATTTTTTGTTAACAACACTCTGTCACTTCACTATTGATTTAAAACACTTAAAACTGTAAATAAGGCCTTATAGATTTCACAAAAATTCGATATTTTTCTAGAGTGTTCTTTATGGACACATTTAACGATAAATTGAATGGTAATTAGGAATTATAATCAATAGATTTAAGATATTTTTACGGAGCGATTTTTGACGTGTACTCTGTTGATAAATACTTGTAACTTTGTATATTGTAGCATATTGGAATAACGTAATATTACTAATACTTTAATACTATAATACTTTGTATATTATAGCATATTGGAATAACGTAATATCGCGTATGCAGTTTCAAAACTTAATTTATGTAAGTATGTATGTAAAATATCGGACTATTGGACACATTTAACTGATTAGTCCAACCTACGCTCTGTAGATATTAGTCAACACTGGGACCGTCATAGATATTCGTCCGACCTTAGCTCTGTAGATATTAGTCAATACTCCGAAGTTCGTAGATATTAGTTCAACATATTAGCTGTAGATATTCGTCCGACATACAAGAAGACATGGCACGATCAAGTGAATCAGATACTTGAGACGGGCCATGTCAAAAGTCAGAATAATAGAAGAGTGTGTATGAGACGATGTATGAATGTGAATGAGGCAAAGAGTGTGTGCCAAGACCGAGTTGTTTGGCGGTCCGTCCTCTCTGCCTACCCCTGCGGGGAAACGGCGTGATGGTTAGTTAGTTTACAAGCTGTAGATATTAGTATCTGGAGTCGTTTGGCTTGGCTTGTAGAAGCTTTCAAGAGCTTGCCAACGATCAGACCGGTGTCGGTATTTTGCGCACAAGTTGTCGCAAACGATTGGCAAGTAAGCAAGTAAGTAAGCAAGTAGTAAGGACTCCAGATACTAATATCTACAGCCTGTATGTTGGACGAATATCTACAGCTCATATGTTGAACTAATATCTACGAACTTCAGAGTGTTGACTAATATCTACAGAGCGTAGGTTGAACTAATATCTACAGAGTGTAGGTTGGACTTATCAGCTAAATGTGTCCAATAGTCCGATATTAGGGATTTTTACATACATACTTACATAAATTAAGTTTTTTAAACTGCATACGCAATATTACGTTATTCCAATATGCTATACATAATTGCAAATCCAACCTCCGCCAGTGCTGTAGATATTCGTCAACACTTTGGTTCTCATAGATATTAATCAACAGTTTGAGCTGTAGATATTCGTCAACACTTTGATTCTCATAGATATTAGTTCGATTTTTTCAGTTTTTGGAATTCCTGTAGATATTAGTAGACGCCTCCGTAGTAAGCAAGTCGAATATCGACATCTACACGCTTGCGAGTGCACCATTGGTCTCTGTATTTTTTAGTAATGGTATCACTAAGCATATCTTTTGGGTTTCTATCAGAGAACAACTTGACGGACGTAAATTTCTCTCATACAAAATAAATATACGTATTTCTACTTGCATGTTTTTCAATTTTTCTGCTTTCTGATGTTCATGTTCACACACTGTCTTTGAAGTTGAAGAATCCTTCAGTCTTTTGTACATCATCTTTTCAGTATGCTAAAACCTACCAAGTGTTCTGTTTAAACAAAAAAAACATGTATACGTGAACCATAGCTGTAGGTATATGTGTTTTATGCGATTTTTCGGAAGATTTTCAAAAAGCTTTTAAAATTTGTAAAATAAATCTTAAAAATAAATAAAACCAATTTATTAAATTAACATTTAGATTTAGCAAACAGCCCATTTTAATTATATGTATTCCCCTTCCCTGCACCTACCATTATCCCCTCTCTCTCTCTCTCTCTTCCCTACCTCCTCACCTACCTACCAAAGTGTGTATTAGCGCCGTTTACACGCACACTTCGGAGAGACCGAGGTGGGTGGTTTGTATATTTATGCGACAGAATCCCGCGCCACTTCAGGCCGCCGCGCAGAAAAGTCTCACAGTGAACTGCGCTGTAAACCTATCGGTCTTTACTTTTCTGCGCGGCGGCCTGAAGTAGCGCGGGACTCGGTCGCTCCGAAGTGAGCGTGTAAACGGCGCTAATACACACTTTGGTAGGTAGGTGAGGAGGTAGGGAAGAGAGAGAGAGAGAGAGGGGATAATGGTAGGTGCAGGGAAGGGGAATACATTGTTTTCGTATAACCCCGGTGAAGGTTCAGGTTAAATCGAAACCATTATATCAATATATATATTTATTTTAAAGATAGACAAACATTTCTGGATTATGTGTGACCCAAAAATGCTTGAAAATCTCTTACTATCACCACAGTAAGCGGAAAATGTTGCTCTTGTTGTGATGGAGGACTTAGGCGGCCAAGGAATCGAATACGCAACGCCCTGGTGGGACCCAAACGCGAAGCCCACTCAGCCACTGACCCCACTGACCGGTGGTCAATGCAGTAAGCCGTTGAGCCGCTCTGTTGCTTGGCATGTGTGACAGGCAGAAGTCCTCGCTTTCGGAGCATAAAGTGAACGTGATCTCCCACGAGTATACTTGATAGGCACATACATAACCTAGATTTGGTTTCAATTCCGTTCAAACAAAAATCACACTATGCTCTATCCAGGGCTTTTTAGATACATCTATATAAATATATATTAACAAATCTCGTGTCACGGGTTTGTGGTCGCACTCCTCTGAAACGGCTCGACCGATTTTTATGAAATTTTTTATGTATATTTGGTAGGTATGAGAATAGGTCGTAAAGTATATTTCTTACCGCTAGGTGATTATGGTGTCCCAATCCAGAAAATAAAATCTCTTTTTTTTTGACAATTTTTTTTGTATTTTTTTTTTATTTGGCATCAAAAAATACCTATAACTCCAAATTTTCACCCTCCTAACCTCACTCTCTCATTGTTTTACTCGCAACTCTTCCATTTTTAATCGCGATTTTAGGATTTTTTTGTATGAACGATACGATATTTCAAGCAGAACGAAACTATTTATGTTGTTTAATGACAGATGGCGCTACGTCCGCGTCATCGAATTCATTCGTTATTTTTTATTTAACAACCAATATATTAATTAGAAATAATTTATACGGCAGAACAACGTTTGCGGGGTCAGCTAATATCATATATTACACTTAAAATGTACAATTACCAGTAATCGTGTTTCTAAATTGATTGTTACATAAAAACATTTGATTATTATTTTATATGATTTATGTACATTTAAAATTTTACGATGTAATCAAAATAAACTATGGCGGACCGGATTGGTAAGGCTCGCCGGATGTAGTTTGAAGACCCATGTTCTAGGCCCGTGGTCGTCAAACTGCGGCCCGCGACAGATATTTGTGCGGCCCTCACAAATATCTGCGGTTTTCTTTTTAAATATATTTTTTCACGTTAAATTATATTTTCCGTTTTTTTTTAATATTTTCTGTACGTGTACCCTTATTATTTTAATTGATTGACATTTGATTTTAAAATGCCCAGCTGGTTTTTGAAGACATCCTAAGTCGATCATAGTGTACAGTGTACCTACGTCATAGATTCTCAATGTGGGTGATAACGCCCCCTTGTGGTCGTTTGAGACTTTCAGGGGGGGTAGTAGAAGACCCAGAGAAAATTATAGGGCGTTGAGATGGCACAGTGAGGGCGTAGACATGTAACAAAATATGGTCTAAAAAAGTACAAATAACACGTTAATCGCGTACTAATAAAGCAAAGTAAACTTCAAAATTGGTAAATTTTTGTTATTGTATATATTGTAATCTATTTTATCATGTGAGCAAAAATTCACACATTTCAGTAGTTCGGTTTGGATGAAAATTGAACTGAAAGATTCCATTAAGAATTGACAATATATCATGAACACAAGAAGGAAGGAGGTAGTAACCTGGTACTTAAATACAAAAGAATTGCTTTTTTTTAACTTGCTAAACAAAAAGGTGCATCACCCCCCCCCCCCCCCTGAAATCACAAGTGTGCGGCCCGCGGTGATACCTTACATTGTCCTAAGGGAGGCGTCTACTAATATCTACAGGAATTCCAAAAACTAAAAAAATCGAACTAATATCTATGGGAATCAAAGTGTTGACGAATATCTACAGCTCAAACTGTTGATTAATATCTATGAGAACCAAAGTGTTGACGAATATCTACAGTACTGTCAGAGGTTGGATTTGCAATTATGTATAGCATATTGGAATAACGTAATATTGCGTATGCAGTTTAAAAAACTTAATTTATGTAAGTATGTATATAAAAATCCCTAGTATCGGACTATTGGACACATTTAGCTGATTAGTCCAACCTACGCTCTGTAGATATTAGTTCAACCTACGCTCTGTAGATATTAATCAACACTCTGAAGTTCGTAGATATTAGTTCAACGTATGAGCTGTAGATATTCGTCAAACATACGGGCTGTAGATATTAGTATCTGGAGTCGTCCTAAGTGGCCCTTGACCAGAAAAGTGTGGCGACCGCTGTTCTAGGCCATCAATTCAAATTATGGAGAGAGAGATGGTGAATTCATACATTAATTTTTTTAAATGGACATATTTCAAAATTGTACGGGAGATTGGAGTTGAATTTAGAAACTTAAAATAAATTATTTTTTTTTATTGGTGCCCTTTTTTACTAATTTGAAGTACGCTCTATCGTGTTTAAATCGCACTTTATGGAACGCGCGTTTTTTAAAGTTACCATGGCAACATCAACAAATCAACAAAATGTGAAGTCTAAATGTCAACTTTTAACTATAAATCTGACAGGAATATTTTAAACGTCAAATAAAACATTACAAATGTTTCAAAAATTTTATTCAAAGTTTACATTCTTTTTTACATCGTTTACATTCTAATTATTTAAATGGATGTGAAAAGAGCAGTTCGTATTATTTGAAATATTAATACCTCCGTTTTTTAAATCGGAGGAAATGCTGTTCAAATTAATAGTATTCTCGGAAGGCAATGAGGCTGCACTTCCATTAATGGCAGTTCCAATAATGTTTGAAACATTCTTCTTATTGCTAATGCTCTCTTCCACGTAACCAGTCGCCACAGCTGCCGATTTCCATCCTACTTGTCGTTGGATTTGATCAATTGTCCTGCCACTATTTGCCATAATGGTAGCGGATGTACGTCGAAACGCATGTCTTGTATATTTCTCAGGATCGTTTAATTTAAGATAGCGTGCGATTTGTAAGGGGCATGGTCCAAATACCAACCACTTGATTGGTGCACTTACCCTTATCATACCGTAAGAAAACCCTGTCTGTACTTACATTTTGGGGTCGCAATGATAAATATTGCTTCATAAAACGCACATAATTAATTGCACCACTGTCGGCAACAGTAAAACGTCGGGCCTTCACTGTTTTAGATGGTCGGATGGTAATAAGCAATACACTTCCTTCTTCTTTCGCACAATTCACATCTTCTGCAAGAGCCAAAGATTCCGCAAATGGCTACCACCTTCAAAAATAAGTTCGTAATGTCCGGTGCTTCCGTGAAAAACTTCCGCAAATCATCTTCTTTGAATACATACGCCTTCTTAGCAACGTCATCCTTGCTAATTGCCTTCATGAATGCATGCACTTTCACAAATGATTTTAAATCAACCCCTTTATTTATCCTCAACAGACATTGCAATTTCGAATGTATGGCCCACATAGTCGATGCTTTGTACTGTTCCGACATTTTCTGAAGGTAAGCAAGCACAACTCGTTCATCTACATCTACTACGTTTTGCTCCTCCATCCATGTTATGAAACTTTCATATTCTTTTTTATACTCGTAAACATCTTTGGATTTTTCAGGTATTAACCGCGATTCTGCTTTGGTATTTAAATTATCAATGTTAGAACCACGGACATATGAATATATCTGGACCTGCCCTAAGTGATAAAAACGTATTATTTCCCCCTCCACATGGCGCCGGCTGTAGCTCCTCCTTGGAACCGGCTCGCTCCATGGGGAGGGGATATAGCCTCGCTTGAATCTAAAATGTGTGACGTCATCATTCTTGCCGTGAACAGCGAGAAGCTGACATCCATACATTTAACGAAATAACGGCAGCTTGTGCTATACAATATATCTACGTATCAATATGCACATAGAGAATGTGGGCGGTACTCCAATGTGCTCGTCGCTGGTTACAGGGGTAAGTAAATTATGAAACATTTGTAAAAGTGTTTTAACTAAACACGGCAAGAAAAAATTGATATGTGTATTGACGCGAGTCTTTTTGGGGCGAGCATTTGGCCTTAGCAAATAAGTTTTGAACGTGGCAAGCAATTCGCGCTCCCATGTAAAAAGGTCTATTCATTCAAAGCAGATTTTGCTTTTAAGAACTAAATGGTGATATTGTAATGCGAGATGCCTATATACTGTCAGATTGATTGTTCAACGAATGACAGTCATCTTTCCCCCCTTTGCTCTCCATAGTTTGGTTTTACCCCTCATCTGTAACTGCTTGTCTATCCATTTGGATGTCTATGGTTAGAACTCATTTTACAACACACAATAACCAGTAAAAACTGTGATGTCAACTAATAATCTTATGTGACAGATTGCAAATTAATGTTTGTGTTTTTCATTTCCATGACAACAAGATATTCATTAATAGTTCTCACGAATTCATTAATAGTTCTTATTTCCAAATTTTTAATAATAATATCAAAATTTATGTTTTCAAAGTGTACCAATAAAAAAAATAGCGTAAAGTATTCGTGGATAACTGGTCTTTAAAACACTTGCTTTATTTCGAAAAATCGCGCGTGTTTTAAAGACCTGTTTATCCACTTATATTTTAATATACTATTTTTTGACAAAAGGAATAATAATTATTTATGAGAAAACTAGGAACTATAGTAATACATTTTGCTACGTGGGTTTTTCGCCAAGTGGCAAAGCCAAGTATACATTTCGTAAAACAACTTTAGTGTTGTAGTGCTGATCAGGTACCCACAGATTTTATCCCGTAGGAAGCGCCAATAGAGAACTCCAGTCCAATTTTTTTATTTTTTTTAATGAATAAAGACCTTCAAACTTAAATAACTGCATTTTTATTTATATTTTTATAGTTAGTTTTAATAGTTAAAATAATTGTCAAAGTTTTAATTTTTCTAGACCATCAGAAAAGCACCATATCTATGGTGGATTGTTAATATGGTGATATGGTCTTCACCCACCGATAGTTTATTTACCTTCAAGTTGTCATATTGAATCAGTGATGTTATGTCGAGGGAAATTTCCCTATATCTAGGGGAGAAAAATATTTTTTAGGGATAAGGGAAATCAGGACAAAATCTAGGGAAATTTCGAACTCTGGCAAAATGTTTATTACATATGACAACTCAAAATGATATTATATGTATCTAAAAAGATAAATGGGTCCTCTGAAAAAAATTTTTATTTATGTTTTAAGTTCTGTTTTTTTGGTGATTGTGGTTAATTTTTATTTTGCAAAGTGTTTTTTTTTTTTTTTTGGAATTCAGTTTCTAATTCAGTGGTGAGTGCATTCGTACTTTTAAATTATTACTTCACGTAGCAAAAAGTGATTTATTTGGAAAAGCACAGTATTATTAGTATATTTACCAAGTTCCGATATCTTTCCAATTAATTAATCATATTAATTAACGTATAACAGGATTAGTGTTACACAATCAGGTGGCTACGTAGGTAATTGCGTAAATGTGAAATTCTAGGGAAATTTCACTTCGAAATCTAGGGAAATAATTTTTTTGGGCAGAACATCCCTGTTTTAAGTGATAAACAATATGGCGGAATCATGACGCTACTATGACATTTAGGTGATGTTTAGGTGTGAGAAATCGTTTTTTATTCAAGATTAACTGCTTTTAATATTGAAAAACATTGGTAAAATGTCCACATTTCACAGCTACTGTTATTGTATTTAATCAAAGTGCCATATAAAAACTATACATCTCTCTCTTTCATTGCAAATACATGTGACATCGTGTTTTGTGTTAGGCGTTACTTTGTAGGTACATTGTTTTATGTATAACACATACAGAAACTGGTATTTATAATACACTGATCATGACGATTGTGTGTATAAAAAGCCCTTGATACTAAAAAGAATTTGAAAATACGATCGACGTATCGTCAACCAAATGTCAAATATGACACTAACCTCAAATAGGCAACATTTGTTGTAGATTATCCGCAAATATAGCCCTTTTCATAAATTGTTGAGGGCCTAAATTATGTTTCAATAAACACAATAACTATTATTTATCTAAATCTCTAAACAGTATGAAAATAAACCAAAAACACGAAATATTGAATTGCATATGTGCACTTTAAGTCATTTCAAATGTCAATACAATACAATACACGCGATCACCAGGTGACAGTGGGTGAGTGGTGACGCGTGACGTCACCATTCACCATTTCAGTAATGCCAACTTGACACTGTATTTCGAGGAGAGGTTTAAAAATGCAGTTTTTAATAATTTTTTAAAAACTCTGCGTTTAATATTATGAAATAAAACTTATATATTCAGAATCAGCGTTTCTTGGTCTATATAAAAATGTGAGTGTAACCTACCCGATATGGTTCACAAAATCAATTATTGACAAAATAAAAAGCAAGGAAGCGCATCGCAGGAGGTATAGATTGCACAAGAAGCAATCTGATTACTTGTTGTTTTCTGCGGTGCGATCCGAGCTCAAAAAAGATATTGCCGTAACTAAACAGCAATATTTAAAAAGAATTCAGGACGGGATTAAAGGCGATGTCAAACATTTCTGGGATTTCATAAAATCACAGAAAGCAAACTCCAGGTCGCATAATGGCCTGAAGAGTGGAGACGAATTTATAACAGATTCAGAATCTATTTGTCAGATGTTCGCAGACTACTTTCGGTCTGTATATGATAGTAAAACCCCGGATCTCAGTACGGAATTTACGAAAACAGAAATTCCGTGGAACTTAGGTGACATATCTCTTGGATTAACTAATCCGAAAGAGATAGAAGCCTACATTCGTAAGCTGAAGACAGACAAGGCTATAGGACCGGATGGAATTCCTTCCAGTATTATCATTAGCATAGCACCAATGATAAGTGAAGCCCTCTGTTATATATTTAACTCTAGTATTTTGACTTCTACGTTCCCCCAAATGTGGAAACTGACCCGAGTCAGTCCTATTTTCAAGGCTGGAGATAAGACAGACGTCAAAAACTACAGACCGGTAGCCGTATTATCAGCGCTGCCCAAACTTTTTGAAAAATTGATTTGTGATAAATTAAGTCACCAGATTGCGCCATTCATTGGTGAAAATCAACACGGTTTCCTTCCAAAGAAATCAACAATCACAAATCTTCTTAATTTTTCGCGGTTGGTAGCCACAAGTTTAGACTCGAGGCACCAAACAGATGTAGTTTACACCGACTTTGCCAAAGCATTTGACCGTGTTAACCATGATATACTTTTGAGGAAAATGTTTAAAATAGGCTTCGATCTACCAACACTGAACTTTTTCTCATCGTATTTAAAATCCAGAAGCCAATTTGTTTCGATAAATGGATATAATTCAAAAAAATTCCAAGCGCAATCTGGAATTCCTCAAGGGTCTAACCTCGGACCTATGTTGCTTCTAATACTTATAGATGACATCCAAAACTGTGTTAAGAACGGCAAATGTCTACTATTTGCTGATGACCTTAAAATTATGATGGAAATAAGCTGCCAACAAGATTGCTTTAAAATGCAAACTGATCTAGATGCATTATGTGAATGGTCGTTGGCAAACAAATTAGATTTTAATACAAAGAAGTGTGTCACAATGTCCTTCACTCGTTGTAAAAACATTATAGTTTACGATTATAAAATAAAAGGCGAAACGTTATCACGTGTAAAATCCGTAAAGGATCTCGGTGTCGTCTTTGATCCCGAACTGACATTCTCTTGCCATATATCGCAGCTCACTCAGTCTTGCTACAAACTTCTTGGGTTCATCATCAGGACTTGTAAGCAGTTTGATAACCAAGAAGCTATGCTAGCGTTATTTAAAGGCATACTGAGAAGCAAGTTGGAGTACGCGAGCGATGTTTGGGCACCGTACCACCAGAAGTACATTGATATGTTAGAGCAAATCCAGAAGAAATTCCTCAGGTATGTTTATATGCGGAAGCATGGAACCTATCCAAGGTTCATGCACCATATTGACTTACTTGAGGAAACTGATTCTGTGAGTCTAGAAACTAGACGGAAAGCAAGTCTTGCTATTTTGTCTTTCAAAATTTGGAACAATTTCATCGATAGCCCATTTCTCTTGGGATGCTATGATTTATATGTACCAGACCACTACAGCCGAAGTCGACATCATGACTTATTTAAAGTACCGAACGGCAGAACAGACGTCTTGGCAAAGCATAGCATGACGAGGGGAGTGGTGCTGTTAAATGAAATTGCAAACCATTTGGATGTAAGTGACTGTTCTTTATATGCCTTAAAAATATTATTGAAGAGTCACTTGCCTAAATGCTGATAGGGTAACTAAATTGTACTGTAATTGGAATTATTCTGTTGTACAATAATAATAAAAAATAAAAAAAATAAAAATAAAAATAAAATATGAACATATTTTTTTAAAGCCATAATATTTCCACTGGAGTTCCTTATTCTGGACGGGTTATGGATCCCGTCAAGAATACCTGTGGTTCCCAAATATGCTCAGGGGGTGGATCTTAAACCACGATATGTGTCGCTCTCCAAGGGATGGTATGACAGGTACATAATTTAAAAGGCAGAGTTGTGAGAACAAGCATATAATTTTAAAAACAAGTAGCAATCAGGGTTTTAAATATGTCATTTCACTTACCCCCATGAACCGACCTCTTTTATTATGAATACTATCGCTAGCTAACTAATATACTGTCCATCTAGTGGCTGCAAGGCACAGGCAGCATTTCCCCATGCAGGATCTGGATAGCCCTCACCGAAGCCGAGATCTGGAGACAGTTCCGCCGCCAAAGAGGAATCATCAAGCGGCCTTACGCCGCGATCAAATTAGCAAGTCATCCCGCCGCCAAAGGAAAATCATCAGGGGGCCTTTCGCTTAGAAGGATTAGCATGTAGGGAGGCCGCCCTCGGTCCAGACGAGAGTCAAGGTCGGCGTAAATTTACTTTTCCGCCGCAAAGATCGGCAAATAGCATCGCGGGCTAACGGTACCCCAATCATCCGTCAAAACGGGCTCTGACTCAAGTGTGATCGGACGTATTTCTCATGGATTCAATCTTTCCAGGATCTGGCACGCCTGGCCGCCATACAAGTTTACGTTGCGGAATCTCAACTAATCCTACCAAAGGAATGCAAACTCTCGATCACACAATACGTTCACGTAATCACTTTTACCGCCCGGCATTTCTCAAGTAAAAAGGAATTATTTTCCCGTTCGAATACTAAATTCTCACAAAAACTCCATGGACTGTCGCGAAGTTAGATTCGGGGCCCAACTCTCCCAAATCTACCTACACAGGAAGTGAGTATTGCCACGGAACCGCTCCAGAGGTCGCCCCAAACCGTCGATAAAGTCAGAGCTGGCACTCTAATAATTAATAACAAGTTCCTACCTAATTACGATTTCGACGGGTAGAGTTGTTAGGATGCAGTTCAAATAATAAAGATGTTAATAATTATATTTAAAGTAATACGGATTTGTACTGCATCATAACAATTTTTATCAGATAACCTTCAACCAAATAGGTCCTTGTTTGATCGAAGCAGATGATATTTTTTTGTAATTATTCCGAATCTGTCCTGCTTAAGTTTTCAAACATAAAGACCGCGGGTTTCGGCTTTCAGATTACCGGCGCTCGATTAGTGCCCGAGTTCGCCGGCGGGAGTTACCCAGTTGTAGACATCTGAACATACTGTGTGCGGTTTCTTACGTTTACATACAAAAATTCTTATCGGCGCGCCTGCGTCAGTCAGCCGCCTATTCGCTGACTAATCAGAAAGCCGAAACCCGCATTCTTTATGTTTCTACACCAAGTCTAATAATCATTTAGCTACTTTGGACCGAAGGATGTCAATCATTATAATATACCAAATAGTATACTATAGTCGAACAGATACCAAATGCACTTCCACAATTTCACACGAAGATTAACGTACAGTAAAAACTTCGAAATCCCAAACTCGAAAGGCACTCTACCATTATATTATTAATATTTATATTTTTAATTTCTTAATATTTATTCGACCCTCAAAAAATTCCTCAAAGATTTTCCAGAACTTTGCGCAACTTAATTGTGACTTTCAGGTAAAAATTGTCACTTGGGCATTACGTAACGTTTAGGGCGGGGGGGGGGGGGGGTGGAACGGAAAAACGTTACGGCGCGTTACATGGGGGAGGGGGGTCAAAAATCTTCAAAAATTGCGTTACGTAATACTTGAACGCCCCCTTGGACGAAAATTGTACAAAAAACGAGTGTGCTTTAGACCACACGACTGAAGTAAAACTTCACTAACTTATATCTCCCTCTCAACTTCCGTTCGCCTCGCACGACCGTTCGCCTCGCCCGATCACACTTTTCATAATGCTCTCATCACGCATTCACCAGCTTACTCCCCAAGTAGTCAAGCGTGCATAAAGGCCCGACCGTTCGCCTCGCCCGATCACACTTTTCGTAACGCTCTCGTCACGCATTCACCAGCTTACTCCCCAAGTCAAGCGTGCGTAAAGAAGTTTTACGTAAAAAATATTCACGCGATATTCTGGTATTATCAGAAAGTAGGCTCGTTCCAAATTGTTCTTGTTATGGTTTTGACAATCTTGAATAGCCATAAAATGGAACGCAACTAATTCACTTTCGCGCTTGTCTGTTGGTAAACGTGAATCAGCAAAAAGGGTGGTGACAGGTGGTGAGCCAAGGTTCGTAGAAAATGCATAAACAAGGTTAGCTCATCGAAGGGGTAGAGCGGTGATTGGCTAAAAAATCATGACGTAACTTGCAGTCCGTGGTCCACTATGAGATTTGAATTAACTGCGTTCGAAATTTAAAAGCGGACCGTCGAGTTTTTTTATAAAAAGGCTCTCATGAGCTAATCTTGTTTAAAAGCATTTTCTACGAACCTTGGTGATTACTGATTAGCCATATGATGAGATTCCGCTATTCTATGGTGGTGTTTTTTTTTTTTTTACATTAACTCCACACAGGAGGCCCTGAGGAAAATAATTTCCCTCAGGGCTTATGTCATCTGGGATGCTGTGTGGAGGGTCTTTTTGAGGAGAGGAAGGAATGAACATTGGTCTTGAAGAGACCCATGTTGTAGGAAGGAGGAAAGACAGAGGCCGGCAAATCATTCCACAGCCGAGCTGTTGAACACAAGAACGAGTCGAAGAAACAACAAGTTCTCATGTGACACGCGTTTGGCGTGTTTCCCGACTATGCACCGGTGCCGAAGGGATCAATGATGCTAGTTCCTCGGAGCATCTTCCATTGTCATACCGGTAGAACAAGGATAGCATTCCCACCCGACGCCTAGGCTCTAAAGATTGCAATCCGTCTGTTAAGATGGGAGAATCTATCAAACGGACCGCCCGTTTCTGCACAGAGTCGAGGGTATTTTTCAGGTATTTTGGAGCTCCAGACCAGAGGTGGCTGCCAAATTCAACCGTGGGGCGCACTTGCGATTTGTACAGGGTAAGCAGTTGTGTACTATTAAAGTATCTGCGGGCCCTGTACAGTACGCCCAGTTTTTGGGAGGCTAACTTTACTCTGGCTTCGATGGAGCCCCCATACCTCAGCTGGTCACTTAGGGTTACACCAAGCATATCAATGGAGGGCCTGTTCGGAAGATTGCTTCCGTTGAAAGCGACTAGATTTTCATTTCGATCCCTTTTAGACGTAATCAGACAAGATTGGGTCTATGAAACATTAAATTCAACGAGATTATTTTTACCCCAAGAGAAAACACTCTCGAGGTAACCGTCCATTCTTTGCTTCAAAGCCTTATGAGCTGTTGGAGTTTGTGAGCCCTTTGGGGGCTTGTCAAACAAAAAGCTATCATGAACTGTACTGTCATCCGCGTAACAATGAATTGGTGCACATGACAAAAGGTCGTTGATGTGCAACAAAAACAAAGTCGGAGACAGAACCGATCCCTGTGGGACGCCAGCATTTATTGAGTGTGAGGAAGAGGTGAAACCATCGACTACCGTCTGAATCGACCTCTCCCTCAAGAAGTCGGCAATCCACGTACACAAGGATGCGGGAAGTCCGTAAGATGCAGTTTGTTGACAAGTCCTCGGTGCCAAACCCGGTCAAAGGCCTTGGAGATGTCCAGTGCAACCGTTTGGGTCTCACCGAAACGTTCCAGGCATCGCCCCCAAACATGCGTCACATACGCGAGAAGATCACCGCACGAGAGGTTCCGCCGGAATCCGTATTGACGGTCGTTAATGATTTTGTTCTTCTCGAGGTATGTGAGCAGTTTGTCGTTGATCACACGTTCCATCACCTTAGGCAGAACTGATGTGATCGCTATGGGGCGGTAGTTGGCCGGGTTGGAGCGCTGTCCTAAAAACGACTCCAGATACTAATATCTACAGCCTGTATGTCGGACGAATATCTACAGCTCCTATGTTGAACTAATATCTACGAACTTCAGAGTGTTGACTAATATCTACAGAGCGTAGGTTGAACTAATATCTACAGAGCGTAGGTTGGACTAATCAGCTAAATGTGTCCAATAGTCCGATATTAGGGATTTTTACATACATACTCACATAAATTAAGTTTTTTAAACTGCATACGCAATATTACATTATTCCAATATGCTATACATAATTGCAAATCCAACCTCTGCCAGTGCTGTAGATATTCGTCAACACTTTGGTTCTTATAGATATTAGTCAACAGTTTGAGCTGTAGATATTCGTCAACACTTTGGTTCCCATAGATATTAGTTCGATTTTTTCAGTTTTTGGAATTCCTGTAGATATTAGTAGACGCCTCCCTTAGGACAATGTAAGGTATCACCGCGGGCCGCACACTTGTGATTTCAGGGGGGGGGGGGGACGCCTCCCTAAAAACATGGGACCATTTTTTGAGACATGGCAACCCAAGCTGGAATATTTGATGATCCGAATAGCGCCTCCCACGCGCACACTTCGGAGTAGAGGTGGGAATAACGGCTCTTTTCCGATACCTAATATAACGAATAACACCCCAACTCAATAACAGAGTATCATACCTGTTATTTAATAACAGGCTGTTATTAACAATTTGTAGATAATGTAGGTAGGTAGATACGGAGCGGAAAAAGGCCAACGGGACTTCGGAGCGACCGAGTCCCGCGCCACTTCAGGCCGCCGCGCCGTGCAGAAAAGTCTCACAGTGAACTGCGCTGTAAACCGTTACCTTACCATCGGTCTTTACTTTCTTTGCGCGGCGGCTTGAAGTGGCGCGAAACTCGGTCACTCCAAAGTGTGCGTGTGTGAGGCGCTAATATGATCCGAATCCGAATGTTTATTTATTATTCGAATGATCCAATGCTGGCAACACTGCGTTCTGTCAGTTGCTGCTTTTGTTTTGTATTCTTTTTTGTTTGAAGTTTGAACACGAGTTTTGATTTTTTGATTATCTTGCCTTACAATACATCTGCACCATGCATTTACGTGAAAGGATAATGACTTACAAACCACTCACATTTTGCGCGAAGACCTCTTTCCCGGTCGGAGATATATTTTTTGGAAAATTTTTTCTAGGTATGATTATTTAAATTTTTTATCATCGAAAACCGTATTATTCACTGACACGTCTTTGAATTATTTTCAAACGGTGGCTCATAGTTTTAACTCGATTTTTATCTCAGATGACAGATTTGTAATTAAATAGACTCAATTATAAGGTACAGACGTATTTTATTGTCAGGTAAACAATACACTAGTTGACACAAATTCAAACAGAAGAAAAATAACAAAAGAAGATTGTTCCGGAACTATCAGTGTTGCCAGCATCAAATATTCCAACACCCTCCCTATTTGATGATACCCTGATTGCAAATGCATCTCATCAATTTCTCTCTATCCAAAGCTTTGGTGAGAGAGTCGGCTACCATTTTAGTTGTAGGGATGTATTTGAATGCAATTAGTTGGCATTGGATCTTCTCACGAAGGAAGTGATGTCGCACATCTATATGTTTGGTTCTGGCTTGGTAACACCCATTCACGGCTAGATTTGCCGCTCCCTGGTTGTCCACGTGGATAACTGTAGGAGTGTCATATACTGCACTGTCGATTTCCGGAGCCAGACCTCTTAACCACAATGCCTCCTGTGTTGCAGCAGACATGTACTCTGCTTCGGTTGTCGATAGCGCCACAGTTGGTTGTTTTTTTGTCCCCCAAGAAACAGCTCCTTTACATTTAGTAAAAATGTAGCCTGTCACAGATCGCCTTTCGTCACAATCGCTGGCCCAATCAGCATCACAGAAACCAACAATTGAAGAGGGTATGCATCCATCAAACTCCAGTTTCCAATCTGCAGTACCCTTTAAGTAACGCATGATTCGTTTGACTGCAGCCCAGTGCGCTTGACCTGGATTGTTATTGAAACGACTCACATAACTAACCGCAAATGAAATGTCAGGTCGGGTAACTTGAGAGGCAAATAACAAACTACCGACTGCCTCTTGGTACGGAATATTTTTCATCATGGCTGAGGTGTTCTCATCTTTTGGTGATTGCTGTTTCGAGAGCTTTACATTAGGACATGTCCACAGGGTTGCATCCATGCATATTGAAGCGCTTCAGAACCTGTTCAATATAGCTCTGTTGACTTATCCACAGCTTCTTGTTTTGCCTGTCTCGAGTCAACTGGAATCCCAACACATATTTGGCTTCACCGATATCAGTCATTTTGAAACTTTCTTTGAGCTGATTTTTAACAGCATATTTTTGTGATTTGTCGCTAGAAAAAATAAGTAGATCATCCACCCAAACAGCAATGATCAACACAGTCGTATTTTCATTTTTCACATACACACATGGATCATATCTTGACTGTTGAAACCCAATATTCTTCAGGCATGCATCCAATTTTATGTTCCAAACACGGCTTGATTGTTTTAATCCATATAGGCTTTTCCTTAGGCGACAAACTTTATCAGACTTTTGGTATCCTGTTGGTTGGTACATGTAGATTTCCTCCTGAAGATCGCCCTGGAGAAATGCTGAAACAGCGTCTATCTGATCTATGTCCAAATCAAGTTCAGCCGCTAATGCCATTAAATATCGAATGGAGCTGTATCGGACCACAGGTGAGAAGGTTTCTTCGAAATCCAAACCCTTTCTTTGAGCACAACCTTTCACTACTAGACGAGCCTTACGCTGGACTATATCCCCATTTGCATCTCTCTTTGTGCGAAAAACCCATTTGCTGTTTAAAGGTTTTCTGTCAGATGGAAGATCGACCAGTTCCCATGTGTTGTTATCCATTTGTGATTCCATTGCTTCAATCCAAAGTTGTTTATCTGATCGCTCCATTGCCTCCTCGATGGTCAAGGGATCTGAGGGTTCATCACTAACACCAGTATAAACTACAAAATCATCATATTTTTTGGGAAGATTCCTAACCCTGTCCTGCCTTCTTAGACCAGACTGTAAGTCTGCAACGTGCGGATTTAGCAAGTATTCAGTATCCCGTATATCCGCAATGTCCTCTGAATCCACTGAGCCAACTTTTTCGGGTGAGTCCTTAGATACAATATCTTCATTTATTGAGGAACATTCATCTTCCGCTGCAGGAAAGAAATATCCTCTTGAATTATCCTGTTTCCCTGTGAGGAGTGAAACTCCTTCCTCATTCTCAGAGAAAATGACATCTCTTGATGCAAAAATACAATTATTGTTAGGGTCATACAAACGATAAGCCTTGGACAGAAGACTATATCCCATCATAATGCATGGTTTTGATTTAGGGTCTAACTTTTTCGGTGTGCATCCGGAATGTGTGCATAGGCTTTGCAGCCAAATACCCTTACATGTTTTACAGTAGGTTTTCTTCCTGACCACATTTCCTCGGGAGTTTTATCCACATTTTTGCTGGGCGAACGATTCATCAAGTAGACTGTAGTCAAGACTGATTCAGCCCAAAAAATATTTGGGAGGTTAGCTTCCATCAAAAGACACCTGGCACGCTCCAGGATTGATCTATTCAGTCTTTCCACCCGGTCATTCTGTTACGGTGTATATGGAACCGTGGTTTGGTGTTCAATACCACAATCACGCAGGATTTTGTCTAATCGCTTGTTGCAAAATTCACCTCCATTATCAGTACGAAGAGTCTTGATTCTCTTTCCAGTTTGCGTTTCAACATGTTTTTTAAATGTTTCAAAACACTCTGCCACCTGATCTTTTGTCACAAGAAAATATACAAAGGATTTTTACTGAAATCATCCAAAAAAGTGAGAATATATCTAGAGCCAGATAATGAATTTGTCTGCATTGGTCCTACAAGATCTGAGTGGATCACTTCAAGTAGTCTTGCAGCTCTAGAGTTGCTCGATTGGAAAGGCAACCTGTGGCCCTTCCCTTTCACACAAACTTCACATACATCTGGTGGATTACACGAGGAAAACTGAATTCCATGAACTAATCCATTTTTCAATTTATTTAAACTGTCATAATTTAGGTGGGCCATTCTTCTGTGCCAAAGAGTGCTATCATTAGCTTTTGTTTGAACAGCGAAGCCAACATTGCTTTGCACATCCAATTTAAATAAATTATTCACTAGTGATGCTGTTCCAATTATTTGATTGTTACGATTTAAAATTTTTACTCCAGTTGAATTAAAAACCACAGAATTACCTTTGCTAACAATTTTACTAACAGATAGCAAATTTACTTTCACTTGTGGAACATAAATTACATCACTTACATTTATTGTTTCTCCACAAGATGTGATTAATTGCAGGTTTCCAACTGTGTCGCTGATCATTTGATCACCATTGGCAGTAGTGATACCTAACTGGGAAGATTTTTTGATTTTATTTAATAAATTATTATCAGTCATTGTTAAATGTGCAGAAGCCCCCGAGTCGAGAAACCATTCATCAGCTGATTTGGAAGTCACGGAAAAAGCAGTGTACATTGAACTTTGTTTGTTTCCACAGTTTTTTGTATCAAATGTCACCTCACAGTTTCGGGCTATATGACCATTTCTATTGCATCGGTAACAGCGGGGTCCCCTTTTATGATCTGCAGAGTTGGGAGTAATTATTTCCTCTGATCTGTTTCTGGATGAACTCTTTTCTGCCGCCCCTCTGGAACTGCGACTACCCGATCCAGAAACACTGTATTTTACCCATCTGGGCGAGCCAGATCCGTACATAGCAATGTCATTGGGTTTTTCTAATGTTGAATTATTATGCGAAACATCTTGCAGCAATTTTGTCTTTATTGCATCCCCAGTCACTTTTATTCCAGAGCTCTCTATGCCCATAATCATGGGGGTGTACTTTTCTGGAAGCCCGGCAAGAAAAATGGTACCTATCCATTCATCATCAACTTTTAAACCAATATTAGTCAATTTCAGGGCAGTGGTATTAATTTTATCGACGTAATCTTCAACAGATTTACAGTTTTCTAACTTTGTTGTTATAAGGGTCCTAAGTAGCCCTACGCGCCGTGTAAGACCTTTATCGTCGTAAGCAGCAGCAAGATTGTCCCAGGCTTCTTTCGTGGTTGTAGCAGACTGGACATGAACATAGTTAACTGGTTCAATCAATAAAACAAGCTTGGAACGACATTTTATAACCATTTTCTGGTCTGATTCCGTACCTTCGACACATTCCCATAAATCCTGGTCTTCTAAATATGCTTGAGCAGCGAACTTCCAGATGTCATAGTTCTCACGGCCCCTCAGCTTTTCAATAGGGAGTTGGAACGACATTGTTCGATTCAAATGTTAATCACAATTTAATACTTAAGTCATTGATCACAACACAGTGTCTTTAAGCATGATGTGGCCCATAACCTGTTAGTTTGTAATTAAATAGACTCAATTATAAGGTACAGACGTATTTTATTGTCAGGTAAACAATACACTAGTTGACACAAATTCAAACAGAAGAAAAATAACAAAAGAAGATTGTTCCGGAACTATCAGTGTTGCCAGCATCAAATATTCCAACAAGATTGTGACACGGAACTACGCCATCGTTGTTTACCTATGAAAGGAGGCGTCTACTAATATCTACAGGAATTCCAAAAACTGAAAAAATCCAACTAATATCTATGAGAATCAAAGTGTTGACGAATATCTACAGCTCAAACTGTTGACTAATATCTATGAGAACCAAAGTGTTGACGAATATCTACAGCTCAAACTGTTGACTAATATCTATGAGAACCAAAGTGTTGACGAATATCTACAGCTCAAACTGTTGACTAATATCTATGAAAACCAAAGTTTTGACGAATATCTACAGCACTGGCAGAGGTTGGATTTGCAATTATGTATAGCATATTGGAATAACGTAATATTGCCTATGCAGTTTAAAAAACTTAATTTATGTAAGTATGTGTATGTAAAAATCCCTAATATCGGACTATTGGACACATTTAGCTGATTAGTCCAACCTACGCTCTGTAGATATTAGTTCAACCTACGCTCTGTAGATATTAGTCAACACTGAAGTTCGTAGATATTAGTTCAACATATGAGCTGTAGATATTCGTCCGACATACAGGCTGTAGATATTAGTATCTGGAGTCCTATGAAATGGTAAAAATGATATTCATCAGTCTTACTCATAATCGCAGTATATATTGTTACGTAACAGAATCGGCTCCCGAGCGGAAGGTTAAGTGAATCGCCCCCACTACACGTGCCTACCGTTTCCTCTCCCCGCACCGCGCGACCACCCCGCGTCAGGCGCGAAGCGCCGGGCGGCCCGCCGGCCGCCATTCCTTCGCTGGCCCTCGGCCAAGCGACTGTGCTACGCGCGATTTGCGCTGTTTGTGCTCTACGATATTAACTCCGCGATGTATTGTTTGCAATTGTGTTGTGAACGGAATCCAGAAAAGATGGCAGACCACGCATCTAGCTATGTGAGTACCAACTCGCTTCCTCCCCCCCCACCGTGTGCTTTGAACCGTTTGTAACTTCATTTAAACGCATAGAGAGAGGGAGAAATCCTCGTTAGGTCAGTAGGGTAGTTTAACTTGTGTTTTGTGCCGACACTGGCCGTATGTGTATCACCCTGTTCTGTTTATTGAATAAACCCTTTAAATGCAAATACTGTGTACTGATTGAAGAGGGAGTCCCGGGGATTTTGAGGAGAGGAGGGGAAGGAAGAATTGACCAAGCGAACCACTGGCACTCGCCCTGTTTTTAGGAGGAATCATGTTCGAGCCGGTTTGAGCTAACCGACGGCTGTTATTGTGTATGTTTTACAGGAATAGGGCTTGGGGTAGGCCGCAGCAGCGCGCCCCCAGCAATATATATATATATAATACTAGCGGTTAGTCGAAAAGCAGATTGGTTTTAGGGTTGACGACGTTGCTTATGATCGCGCACAAGCGTACTGCATATACCGGCCATAATATGAGCTGTCACATTTTAAGCGTGTGCTCGACCCCGGTTTATTTACGTCCAAACGCGGATTGGTTTATTTATGCACCCAGGGATAGCATCGCATTTCGACGAGATGGTGAATTTTCTTAACAACCTTAACAATGTGGCGCAAGGTTTGGCAACAATGGCATCCCCTGAACATCCACATCCCGCACGGAAAACGTACAAAAAGCTGTACGACCCAATATAGGTATACAAAGGGAAATTTTAGATCTAAGTATTGATTTATTAAAGGAAATATGAGACGCATAATCGATTTGAATGCCAACAATAACGAAAAGAAAATAGGCAAGATCGTCTTTATAATACTCATACTTGTAAAACAAAATCAATAAGCAAATTTACAAAGTGCGTCCTACGGTTGAATTTGGCAGCCAGTCTGGAGCTCCAAAATACCTGAAAAATACCCTCGACTCTGTGCAGAAACGTGCGGTCCATTTGATAGATTCTCCCATCTTAACAGACGAATTGCAATCTTTAGAGCACAGGCGTCGGGTGGGAATGCTATCCTTGTTCTACCGGTATTACAATGGAAGATGCTCCGAGGAACTAGCATCATTGATCCCTTCGGCACCGGTGCATAGTCGGGAAACACGCCAAACGCGTGCCCAACATTTGTACATGGATGACAATTGTCTTCGACTCGTTCAGCCACCTCTGGTCTGGAGCTCCAAAATACCTGAAAAATACCCTCGACTCTGTGCAGAAACGGGCGGTCCGTTTGATAGATTCTCCCATCTTAACAGACGGATTGCAATCTTTAGAGCACAGGCGTCGGGTGGGAATGCTATCCTTGTTCTACCGGTATTACAATGGAAGATGCTCCGAGGAACTAGCATCATTGATCCCTTCGGCACCGGTGCATAGTCGGGAAACACGCCAAACGCGTGCCCAACATTTGTACACGGATGACAATTGTCACATGAGAACGGGTCGTTTCTTCGACTCGTTCTTGTGTTCAACAGCTTGGCTGTGGAATGATTTGCCGGCCTCTGTGTTTCCTCCTTCCTACAACATGGGTCTCTTCAAGACCAATGTTCATTCCTTCCTCTCCTTAAAAAAGACCCTCCACATAGCATCCCAGATGACATAGGCCCTGAGGGAAATTATTTTCCTCAAGGCCTCCTGTGTGGAGTTAATGTAAAAAAAAAAAAAACTACTATTACTCCAATATTTAAATCATGTAATCCAGAAGAAGTAAACAATTACCGTCCCATATCAGTAATCTCATATATAAAAATTTTTGAAAAACTAGTTAAAAAAAAGAATGAGCCAGTTTATAAAATGCAATGGTATAATTAATGAAAACCAGTTTGGTTTTATGGAAGGTAGAAGCACACAAGATGCAATTGCAAAATTAAGCAGCCTTGTACATAGTTCATTAGATAAATCATTTAAAAATGCTTGGGAATTTTTATAGATCTCAGAAAAGCATTTGACAGTATATCACATGACAAACTTATATGTAAATTAAGAAACATTGGATTAATCCTTATTATGTAATGAGATTTTATTAAATTGAAATTAAAACAATTTTTTTTTTTTTTTTTTAACTTATTTCCACATATTTATTTAACCAGTACCGGTTTCATCCTGTTATGGACATCTTCAGGCTGGCAATTGACATTCTATAACAGGATGAAACCGGTACTGGTTAAATAAATATGTGGAAATAAGTTTAAAAAAAAAATTGTTTTAATTTCAATTTAATACAATATAATTCCACCAAGTATAACAGAACAATAAATAAACTCATAATGAGATTTTGGTAATATAGTCTTTTTTGTTCTTTAATCCATTTTTTAATTTTGATTATGAATTTATTTTTGTTTTCTTCTATTTTATTTTCAAGGGTAAGACTGTTGAATGCTTTTATAGCATGATATTTATAGTGCCTTTGTCCAAAGCTTGTATTCACTGACGGAGTTTTTATGTTATTTTTGTACCTTTGTCTTACTGGTCTGTTAGTGATATTTTGAGATTGTTGAAATTTTTTATTTATTTTATATATTTAATAATATTATTATTCAATGTATAAAAACAGTTTATTATAAACAAGTTCTGCTTCTGCTTCGTAATTATTATTATGAGTTACAGCTGTTTCGCCCTCTGAAGGCATTATCAAACTGTGGTTGTTACCACCTACAGACGACGTATTTATGTCATTTCTAGACAGGTACTTATGATGACAAAATGAATAGCTTTTAATTATTATTACCTGTGCCCCTAAACTTCTAAGTAAAATGACTGAAATATTAATGATTAAGTTTCCCAATTACTGGATTGTTTAAATTTGACTGAAGGTCGTTAATTATTCCATAAAATAAACCCTCGATGATTCATCAGGATTTACCTTATAATACAATTGATATTTGGAATGGTCATCATTCTCTTGGATAACCCACTGTGACTCATGTATTTACTTAATAGCACAGTTAGGTATTTGGACTGGATTTAAATATATCTAAAAGTGGCGAGCGAATTATATTTGTTTGTTCATTAATTAAAATAGCTTTCTGATTATTAGAGTTTTTATTAATTTCTAACTGCTCTAACAGATTGAGTTTGCGTCCTTTATTTTGTAAGTGCAACGGAAATGGTTTATTATTATCACTAAGTGAGTGATTGTTTTCTAAGAGATGTTTAGCAAATTGTGATTCTATTTTATTATTATTTTTAAACGATCGCATGTGTTCTTTCAATCTAGTGTTAACAGGACCGGCCAGTTTGTCCAACATAAACAGCGTTGCATTCATCACACTGGAGTTTATAAATGCCACTATTTTTTAGTTTGGGTATTTTATTTTTTGAGTTTTTAAGAGACGATCCTAAAGTATTATTTGTGCGAAAGGCAACATCTAAGCCACAATTTTTGAGAACTTTAGCTATTTTATTAGATGTCGGTCCGACAAATTCCAAACATCTAAATTTATTATTTGTTTTATTGTTAGTCGCTGGGTAAATTAAGTTAAGGTTATTTTTGTGACTAATTATTTTTTCAATGTCTCTACCCTTGAAGCCGTTATTTTTAGCAATAGTTAAAATTGTATTTTTTTCCCTCTCGTAAGCCATATTATCAAGCGGGATGTTGGTAAGTCTATGTATCATTGAGTGGTAAGCGGATAATTTATGTGACCATGGGTCCAAAGATTTATTATTAATGGTCGTGTCGGTAAACGTAGGCTTACGGAAAATTTCAAAAGTATGTTTATTATTTTCTCTACCTTGCCCATGGGGTTACGTATCCCACGAAGTCGGCTACAATCGTATCTAGCTCTTGTTTGTATCAGGTCAGGGATACCAACATAACAGTGACAAAATGGCGGGCGGGCTGTCGTAGTATCGGTTCGCGAAGTAAAATTTTATTTAACGAAATTGAAAATTAAAATGCATTATTTTCCGCCGGCCGTGATGCAAAAAGTTTCCTTTTATAGTGATTAAGGCGAATCTAAAGTTTTTTTCTAAAAATTATTTGTAATAGCCATGGACACTAATCCCAAAAATTTACCGTAAATTTTGTTTTCGATATGTTAAGTGTAAGTCTGTTTGCGTCCAGCCACGTTTTCACTCGCGTGATTTCTAAATTTGCTATGTTAAATACATTATTCCAATCCTTAGATTTAAAGAGAAAAACTGTGTCATATGTCATATGCATAACTAACATAATATTGATGCTAAATGATAGATAGCTAAATAAAATTTGAACATAAATAAATCAAATTGTATTCATTATAATATATTGTGCTTTATTCTTCTGTTATTGTGTAACATGTGTTTGTGTCTGCAAGTACATTATATTGGCCAAGTACATTTTTTTCAAACAGTGTAATATAATTATTTAGACGGCAAATTAGAAGTTGTAGATTTACATTTATGATGGCTTTGGTGTGGAAGTACCATTATACGAAATTACGGCAGCTTGACGTCTTGTCTGATAAGACCTTCGAGTAACACGGTCAAACACGGTTAACTCTTTTCCCGTCAAGAAATTTTGCTATGATTGAATTAAATTGTTCGTTAGATTAAAAATTAGGCTTTCGGCATTGTTAAGACAGAATCAGAGTCGCATAAGCTCACATTGTCATTGGAGTGCCAAACGTAGCCAAGTTTGTTGTTTGTTTGTTGGTAAATATTATTACAAAATGAATACATGACAGAATTTAAAAACTTTTTAATTTTCACCTACCTAAAGGTATCATGCACTATTTATTTTATTTTAAAATGATAACTCCTTCTCCTCGCTGTAGTACGTAATCTTCCCTTGGTGCCTTGTCCCGTATTCCATATTTTGTAATATATTTGAGATCTGAAAGTTTTTTAGTGCACGGTTATTTTACATCACAAAAAAATCAAAATCACAATATACCATATATAACCGAGGTTATGTTTTCATTACTGTAGTTTTAAAAAAAAATAATATTAACTCCTTAAAAGAATCAGACAATTAGTACAAATAAGAGGGTCGCAATGGTATTTATTCTGGAAGTTCCAATTTTTAAATATGTAAATTGATCGCCTGTAGTAAAATCCTACTTCTGACACTGAAAAACACTGTTCCTCTGTTTCAATTTATGACCAGATTTTGACGGATTAGAACCTCGATAACTAATAGAGATGAAAAAAACATAAAACATATACAAGTCTTTTATGAGATTTAATGCTCCACAAAATTGGTAATTATAATTATTCTCGAAAATGCACTGGAAGAGAGATAATCACGAAAACACAAACATAGTCGTGCAATATGCTTGTTTGTGCAAACTTGCACGAATTTTTACGGCTTTATACATCAGTACTTTTCAGAGATATAAGAAATTTGTCAATAAAAACAATTGTATCAAAGTTTATGTTCCACATAATTGCTACAGCTGCTTTGGGCAAAATTTGCACTGGTAACGAGATATTTTAGAAAAACAAGATTTTGACGAGATTTCGGATGGTTTTTTCAAAATGGCGGCACGAACACGGGTACGCAAGTTCGAAAACTTGGATTTTACGTCAGGGGACCAGTTTATATATTTAAACACCATAAAATGACTTTTACATACAAGTAATACATAATACCGTGGTACACAGTATTATAATAATAACAAAAATAAAATAGTTTTTTTTTTTTTTTTTACAATGAATACCGCACAAGAATCTCAACTGCTCCCGTCTGGAGCCAGTGAGACTATGGCATCCCCAATTGGGGTATGTTGTGAGGCTGAAGGTAGTGGGGAGGGTAAGGAGGTAGGGAAGAGGAAGGTTGGAAAGTACCTGGCTATTCAGATCTGGTCACCAAACACGGCTAAAGCCATTTTTTCAGTTAAAACAATATTTAAGTAATATACTAGGTTAAATAATATTTAAGTAATACATATAAGACCTGGAATAAAACAATAAGATATAAGTATCATAAAAGCAAATATTATATAGGTATATGATACAAATTTTAGTTAACAATTTCTTTAATATATTACCGGAAATACCAAAACTATTGATTTTCATTGATTTAGTTCACTTCCAAAAGTATTTTGGGTCGTGAATTATCTTGTTCTCAACCGAATTTATGTAATAACTAGTTTTTTCTCCGCGGCTTCATTAATTCCCGGTACATTCAGTTTTCAAACTGCTCACGTGCCACCTATTGCAATTTTTTATACGAATTTCGTAATGCCAGAGCTCACCAGTAGTTTTATACAAAAAAAAATGATCCAATTTGGAGGAATCGTTCGGAAGTTATGCGCCGACACACATTTCGACGATTCATTTTTTAGAGATAGATATTAATTACGACGCCTACATCGTTTCCACGGCAACTGTTTGTTTTGCTTTTCTTCTGACGTTTGCAATAACTCGAATTTGTTGGGGACAGAAAACGAATGATAAATAATTTCATAACGCCAGAGCTTACCAATATATACAGCCTGTATTACTCGCAAATAGTGTAGCTTTCTATTAGTGAAAGAATTTTTAAAGTTCATTCAGTAGTTTTTGCGTGAAAGAGTAACAAACATTCATCCATATCCATACAAACTTTCGCCTTTATAATATAATATTAGGTCCTTACATATGAAATTGGCGTGTTGTATGGGAGGAACATAAAGTCGATTTTTTTTTAATATAATATATTTATTTAATCAAAGTATGTACCATTGCTATCTGTGCACTTTTGCCATCTCATAGGTAGTTCATCAATCCCTTTACTAAAAAAACCATTCGGACGGGAATCAATAAAATCTTTGAAGGCGGTTTGGACTACCCCATCGGAGCACCATCTTGCTGTAACCACAGATTCCTGTAATAAAAGTAAAAAATTTCATTTCATCCAATTTAATGTAGATCTGAATGTAATGGAATCTTTCAGTTCAATTTTCATCCACTTCCTGAACTATGTATGTCATTAGGGTGTTTTTTTTCTTTTCTTTTTTAGACTATATTTTTTTACCTGCCCTCAGTGTGCCATCTCCACGCCCCCTAATTTTCTCTGGGTAAATATGCATAGAGGCACGTTCGTGTTGTCGAAGTTTGTTGCACGGATAAAACGGAATATTCCTTTTTTAACTAATAGACAATCAAATATGACATTTGTCGGAAGTACCAATCTTATAAAATAAAATCTCGTCAAAATAAAAACAAAAAAGTACCTACTTCAAATTATTGGGATGAGGTTGAAGCTACGAAAGCTGCATGTCATCATAATTTAGATATACATCCCAGGTTTTGAATGGTTTGTTTGGCAAAGCAATGGTTTGTTTGTTAGTGGGTATGTGCAATTATTATAATACATTTCTTTGTATGTTCTGCTGTTTTAAATACAGTTACAAAGTTACAAACTTATATGGCAATAATATTTTTTCTACGATTGGTAGCACTGATTGATTGTCTATGAAATGTTAAATAAAAACGATAAATATAAAAATGGCGTATCCGCATAAATGAATTAATTTTAACAAAATTAAAATGTAACATGCATATTTTTTTGTCTCCCCCGACATAAATACTCAATTTTCATGATAATAAAGCTAAATATTTACTGTTTGAATAAAAAATATTCCGTATTAGGCTGGGCGCAAAAGCACGTATTCCGTGTTCGATCTCCGAATTCGTTTTCCGTATTTGGACATCCGATTGCATGGAATCAGTAGAAAATACATTAACTGACGCACACGTTCGCTTTTTTTCCGAATGGAAAAAATTCCGTACGTACGTTTCGAATGCAAGCCGGCGCGTTCGGAGAAACCTAGTGGAAAAAACCTAATGACGTAATGCGGAACGCAGCGCTTGCGTACATTTTGTTTGTGCCGGCGCACACATTCGGAAATTTCTATTCAGTATCGCACCCGCACCGGATTGGTATATTTATGACCGCGGGCATAGGACGTATTCTTTGTATTTGTTACGCATAGAATTGCAACACGGGGCAGAAACTTTCATTATTAATTCATTATTTTTCATCATTTCAATATTTTTTTCTTCTTCATTATTAACAGAAATGCAATTGCCAATAAATCGTCGTCCTCCATCGTCGTGCGTTCACCACGCTATCACTATCTGTACTGACGTGTATACATTCCGAATGAAGAAAAACGAATGTTTGCGCTAGTCTCACGGAATTCCTCATTAGGAAATCGAATACGGAAAACGTGCATTTGCGCCCAGCCTTAACCAGTAAGCGGTTCAATACATAATTTCTAGTGCCCCCCTGAAAGTCTCAAACGCCCACAAGGGGGCATACATCAATTGAACTCAAAAGGGGGGTGGTCCAGCAAAATCTTTCGTTACTTGAAAAGAATATACAAAGTGGCCCAAATTTATCTCACCAACGGTGGACAGGGCCGGATCTACGAAATCTGGCGCCCTGTGCAGTAGGTACCGATGGCGCCCCCCCCCCTACATTTTTATTTTGATTAAAAATTCGTTCACCCCAATTTTTTTTATGTAATTGTTTTTTTTTTACACTAATTTATCAAATAAAATCAAGACATATAAAGGGTGTAACTTTTCTAAGTGACCTGGCGGTAGCTCTCACACTTGTTTTTTTTAAAGAGAGGATCGCCAGGAGCCCTATACTCTCTGAATCTATTGGGTAAACATAATCAACACTGACGTATGGTATCAACGGCTTACGAACAAAAATACCGCGCTGTGATTGGTTATTGAATTTGGATCGCACCTTTTCGTCGTAAAAGACGGTAAAAGATATATGGAAAAATGGATCTTACGTTTAAACTAAATATATGGAATTTGTAAAAAAATTCTGTAACTGACTTTCTGTAACTGAATTCGTAAGCCGTTGATACCAACCTGATGCGTGCGCATTCTGTTTCTTTGGAAAGTGTTGCTAGAGCGTAATAATTATTTCGTACTATGGGTAATTTTTAACGATTCAGGGAATATTATAACTAAATTTTAATACAATATTTATTTTCTCACGGCGCCTCTTCGGAGTTGGCGCCAGGTTTTTGCACGTTTTTGAACGTATGGCAGATCCGGCGCTGACGGTGGAGAGGGATCTAGATTGGAAGAAAAACTGTTCACGTAATTAATTTATGCCTCCTTATCGCCCAAGTTGAGAACCTATGGGTGGCCAAACCGTGCCCCTTTTGGGTGTCTGCTTGTGGCCCGCAGAGCATATGCACAGTTTTTTTTCTTTTAGTGTACATAAAACCACCACAAGAACATTCCAACATGCGTAGTTCGTATCATATCTCATAAATGGAAGTATCTCAGTACATTGATTCGACTATTGTGACAAGTTCTTTTATGGTATATACGTGTTAACAATCACATTTAAAGGAGAAATTCAATCAGATTGGTTTGGAAGAGTTTTACAAAACATATTTGAGGAGCTCAGTATCAAAGTGGGACATAAGCCATTTGGATTATTTTTAAGTAGAGTGAGTTTCTTGTTTCGAATATGCTGGTACGAAATATCTGAATTTTTTTTTTACCTGCATAATCCTTGCGCATAAAGAATCACAAGCCATACATAACATTCTATAATTTAATACTGTAACTATTTTATTTTTAAATTTAAAAATGCCTATGTCCGCTTTTGATACCAAATCGAGCAATTGTCCATTTTTGAAACACATGAGCCTGCAAGTGTCCGTTTTTGAAACAAAGTCTTACAAAGGTCCAAAATCTATAATATGAAATAAAAGGCTATTCAAGTTCATTTTTATGAAGTTTATTTTTTTTAATAACGTAATAATAAATTGTTACAAATAAAATTACTCACCTTGTGATAATAATAAGCCAACTCCGGTATAAACGCAAAATAAGCGCCGTAAACTAAGTAGTTTATTATTCAATATATTGCCATTTTTTCAATTCTAATTTTAATTATATTCATCAAAATGGGTTTATTAGTCTCATAAACATAGGATTCGAGGTTCTAATCATCGTATTTATATAAGAAAACTTCATTGAAATGAGCACATATTTGAATTAGTATTGTGGGTGAATTGGCTTACTTTAACGGCTTTTCTTTTGCTCGTTTCCAATTTTCGGAGTTGGTTACGCGCTTACAAGCATTAGTGATCTCCATTTTATCATATTTTGGACAATTTGGTGCTGGAAGACTTCAATAAACCTCAAATTTCATCCTATAACTGTTAACCCACGATCACATTCGGCGGTTGGTGCTTGACAGTCAAAATAATAGCCGCCATGACACTTTTTGTAACTTTTTGTTGGTTTTTGTATTGAATGTCCGAGTTTGTTGCAAACATGAGTTGTAAGTGTCCGTTTTTGAAACAAAGTGCAAACTTTAACATGCGATTTCTTGTATTAAGTATCCGTTTTCGATAGATTTTCTCAGTTATTCAGTTAGAGAATCAGACGTACTACCATAATCAATCAAAATATCCATTTTAGAAAAAGTGGCATATGTCCCACTTTGATACTGAGCTCCTCATTTGGACAAGGAGAAATATCCTGCATTTTACAAACATGCTCTCTATCGATGATTTCGCTATTTGAAGACTTAGAACATATGAACAGATTTTTAGTCGAATGAAGCATATTAAATCTCAAATGAGAACACGATCACTGATGAGCATTTGGAAAACTGTTTGCGTACTGTAGCAACAACATCAATGGTTGAAAAAAAATCACACGTCTCACTAAAACTTATTATATTTTGTTTAAATACTTTTTTTTTTTTTATATTGCCCAACTCTAATCTAATAAATATGTTTGATTCTTATTTTGTTATATCATCTTTGAAAAAACAATACATATATTTCTTGTTATCTTTGAATAATCAAAGAAATTTTGTTGTGCGGCCCGGTAGGAAATCTTATTTCGGGAGGAATGCAGATCCGGGCACAGCTTGTTTTTAGCAAAAAACCATGTTTTCACCGCGTTTTAAGTCGAGAACTTTAATCTGGAAGGTGAAAAAAAGTGCGGAAAGCAATAAAAAAAAATTTGAATAAGTAATTAATTTCCAATTACGTTAAGTAAAATTTCACTTCGCGAACCGACACTATGACAACGGCCATTTTGTCACTGATATATTGGTATCCCTTATACAAGGATGAGCAAGATACGATTGTAGCCGACTTCGTGGGATGCATGGATAAGGCCCCCGTTTACATGCACACTTCAGAGCGATCGAGTCCCGCGCCACTTCAGGCAATGGTTTGTCTAGCGGGATTGTGTATGTTATCTTTACTTTAAAAAACAGCCTACGTTTTTGAATGGTTTGTTTGGCTACGCAGGGTTTGTGTAGCGGGCTTGTGTATGTTATCTTTACTTTAAAAAACAGCCTACGTTTTTAAATGGTTTGTCTAACGGGATTGTGTATGTTATCTTTACTTTAAAAAACAGCCTACGTTTTTGAATGGTTTGTTTGGCTACGCAGGGTTTGTGTAGCGGGCTTTTGGATATAATCTTTATTTTAAAAAACATCCCAGGATTTGAATGGTTTGTCTCCATTCCAGTACCTACGGGCCTTATTATTTATCCCACGAAGTCGGCTACAATCGTAGGCTAAAGTTCGGTGTTTGGGCGAAATTCCTAAAAAATAAAACTAGTTATTTTTATACTAATTTGGGGTCGGGGAATCCGAATCTGAAAGAATTAGGCGGCGGCAAACAATATTAACTGAATTACACGACTTTAAAATTTTTTATACACATACAGGAAAATAGCCATTTTGGAAGCATTTTGATTCCTAGAAAATCAAACTAGTTATTTTTATACTAACTATGGGCCAGGGAATCCGAATCTGAAAGAATTAGGCGGCGGCAAGCAATATTAACTGAATTACACGACTTTAAAATTTTTTATACACACACACACATGAAAATAATCATTTCGGAAGTATTTTGACACACGTAGTACAAAGATCATAGAAAAACAAGATAACATAGATGTTTTTACCACACCAAATTAAGTGTTGCCATTAAGCAGTAATATTAATAACGTAAAATAACATGTTTATATTTTAAGTACTTATTTTTTATAAATTTTACTCACTTTTGTATCACAAACCATGTTACATAAACCCAGCGTAGCTGCTAAACTACTTGAAAACAGGGATGTTTTTTTGCCGTGACGCGAGCAGGCGGTATAAAGGGGCACAAACCATGTTATACAAACCTAGCGTAGCCGTTAAACTACTTGAAAACAGGGATGTTTTTTTGCCGTGACGCGAGCAGGCGGTATAAAGGGGCACAAACCATGTTACACAAACCTAGCGTAGCCGCTAAACTACTTGAAAACAGGGATGTTTTTTTGCCGTGACGCGAGCAGGCGGTATAAAGGGGCACAAACCATGTTACACAAACCTAGCGTAGCCGCTAAACTACTCGAAAACAGGGATGTTTTTTTGCCGTAACGCGAGCAGGCGGTATAAAGGGGCACAAACCATGTTACACAAACCTAGCGTTAGATTAGGGACGCGAGCAGGCGGTATAAAGGGGCACAAACCATGTTAAACAAACCTAGCGTTAGGTTAGGTTAGGTTAGGTCTGCTGTTTTTTCTGCTGTTATCTATTTTCATATTGATATAGGGATAAATATTTTTGAGAGCTGGTAACACTGCCGGTACATGTTTTTGTAATTTCTTGTTTTTCTATGATCTTTGTACTACGTGTGTCAAAATACTTCCGAAATGATTATTTTCATGTGTGTGTGTATAGAAAATTTTAAAGTCGTGTAATTCAGTTAATATTATAATTATAGTTAGTATAAAAATAACTAGTTTGATTTTCTAGGAATCAAAATGCTTCCAAAATGGCTATTTTCCTGTATGTGTATAAAAATTTTTAAAGTCATGTAATTCAGTTAATATTGCTTGCCGCCGCCTAATTCTTTCAGATTCGGATTCCCCGGCCCCAAATTAGTATAAAAATAACTAGTTTTATTTTTTAGGAATTTCGCCCAAACACCGAATTTTTTCCACAATCGTATCTAGCTCTTGTTTGTATCAGGTCTGGGATACCAACATAACAGTGACAAAATGGCGTAGTATCGGTTCATGAAGTGAAATTTTATTTATACTTTAAACGACTGTATCTCCCTCAATTTTGCCGAGCGCGCCTTAATTTTTTTAATTCAGCTTCTCCACACTTTTCTCATCTAGAAAGTGCCTGTTTATTAAATTTCCAAACTGTGCCCGGTCTGCATTTCACCCCTAATTTCTAAAATCTGGCCCGGCTGCTGAAAAGGTTGGCGACCCATGGTATAAACACTACATATTTTTTTTTAAATTGAAAGCATATTTAAATTCAAGTTTCATTATAAGTAATGACGATGGGCAAAAACAACTGACGAAGATGATATGGCTAAAAAGTCGAAGAATAAAGTACCTAATTACTACTAAAATCAGATGCACTAGTGTGCACTAATGTCCAAGTTATGAAGCCATAAACTAAATTCATAGGTCGTAAGAAAAACATTTTATGTGGCTGTCAGCTTAATCTGTAGATAAGTTATTCATAATATGTAGGTATACTCACTTAATTAAAATTGTCGCTAAATTACTTTGTTAACGTTTCCGTTTCATTTCACTGCATTCCACCCATAAATATACAAACCACCCACATTCCACCGAAAGCTGTCAAAATAATATTGACGTCTGGAATGAACGTGAAGTTGACAACACGCCGCGATATTGTCGGCGTTTTTTCAGGTTTGGATAGGGATGAAACGATACGAGTAAATACAAGTACATACTCGATATTTTTCACCGATACCAAGTACTTTTAGTATCGATACTTTGAAATTGAGTACTGAGTAGGTATCGGTCAAAAGTACTCATATCAGTATGCTAATGTCACTATTTTATTTAAAATACACAAAAAAATTGCATATCTTAAATTGAAGTTTTTGAAGGCACCCTAACCCTAGCGTCCCTAGCTAGTCTTAGTTTTGTGTAGTTGGCAAGCTTGTTTGTCTATATAAAAAAAAACAGGCAGCGCCGCCACCGCCATATTTTGTCGTCATTGACAATTGGAATTGACAATGTTTTCGTTCGTTCACTTTCGCTCCCATGTTCGTTAATCCTTTAACAATAGTCGGTGTTTGTTCAGTGTTTTAACTTTTTGAGTTATTGAAAATGGGGCCTCTGAAGCCTAGTGTGTGGCAATATTTCACGAAAAAACGACGAGAAAACCGCAAGGTGCAAAAAATGCTTTAAAACAGTGCGGTTTTGTGGCAAAACTTCTAATTTGCATAAGCATTTAAAAAGCCACGCTGATTATATTGCACCTGTTTATGATAACAACAAGATTTCAACGTAAGTACATATATAAGTACATATGTAAGTACATATGTAAGTACATTTTATAGTTTACACTTTTACTTTATACTTTCATTTTATGCATCATAATTCTATTTACTACTCATTACCTTAACTTCTTTTTTTTTACCTTTTGTTTTTATATTTAACTTTACATTTATATGTCACTTTCTTATGTTATTGTATTATAATATATATAAACATAATTATGTCAATGGCACATGTTGTGCCGTATGTTTTGAAATAAATAAATAAATATATATTTTAGACACTTATATTTTTTTTCAAATTTTCCAAAAAAGATGCGATACGAGTAAGTATCGATACTTTTCAACTGATACCAAGTAAGTATCGATACTCGACGACCGATACAGTATCGAGTAAAAGTATCGATACCTCAGTGGTATCGTTTCATCCCTAGGTTTGGAACGGAGTGATGCCAGCCTTAAAATATCATAACCCATAATCCATAGGTAGAGCTATATTGGGAAAAAATATTACCGTGAGTAAAGATTTCCCGAGCAATATAAGCCCTATCCCTTGTATAACTAAACCGATGCTGCAGCGTCGTATTAGGGAATATTTATAAGTAACACTATGTAATAAATGCACATTATGCATATGAATGGAAATTAAAAATTGCATTATTTTGGAAATTAAAAAGTTTCCTTCCAACTTCCATCTACGGTGTTTTCGCTATATACATGTACCATTACATTTCAATTTGGGAGGTGGGAATGGGTACTTCCGCCCCGGGAACCATTTATTGAATAACAAACACCTCTGCCATAGGTCACCCCAAGTGGTTCGCTACTTTTGGAAACTTAGCAGGAGTGGCCAGATGTCAGTGGATGATCTGGTCATACTGAACCCCAGATTCCTACCCACACCTCTTTCCTTACCCTTTTCCTTCCCAGAACTTCCTCTCCTTCCTTTCCTTAAAAATAACCTCCATACGGAATCCCTAAAGATGCCACAGGCCCCGGGTGAATTTATTTTGCTCAGGGCCTCCCATTTAATGTGAAAAAATACTACGAACGTTTTGTGTACCTGTTTTTTGTTTGTTGAATATAATTTTTTTAGTCAACGGAAAAGGAACGATTAAAAAATGCGTTATTAGTAAGATTCGTAATATTATGTTCCATCACTAAATCACTTTATGGAAGGGCGAGGAAGTGGAAAAGATTTTTTACTACTAGCCCCGCTGTGTGGGGCCATTTAGTGCACATTTGCTAAATTCAAATAGGGAGAAATAAATTATTTACGTGCGCCACACTACCTTCAGTGATTCTTCAATTTCTTTTGCCGGCGTTCGTTTGCTGAAGTCTCGGTAAATCCAGTAATAGTAAAACAATCGCCATGGCTGATGAATATTTTTACGGTTAGTCATTCTTTATTGTAATTTTTCTATAATTTATAAAATGTATTTTACGTATTATCTTCATACTTTTTGTGCCATCCTTCGTAATTCTTGGGCGTCTCCTAACAACCGGCGAACTCGCCATTTTTGCCGTGGCTTGGGTTTTTGAAAAACTACATCATGTACGCAATAACGCTTGGAAAATGTGTTTAATTTGTGAAATTTCTGTTGTAATATGGTGGTTTTCCGGAGAATTTATAGACATAACAATCCCTTATTGAAATTATGGGTCCGAAATACCCGCCATTTTTCACTCTTTCATTTTTAGGAGGAATGTTTTTGAAGTCTCGAGTAGTGTTTGAAGAGTGCTTCGGTGTTTAGATAAATACTTGTTAATTAAATTATGTTAATTGAATAGTTCACCATAATGTACGAGTAATATAATGTCTACTACGCGTTGTCGTAAAGACAGCCAATACAGGCATGTGGCGCGCTATTTTGAAATGTGGGAACTTGTCATGTACCCTGCGCAGGGATGTTTCTCGCCGGTAAGCGTCTAAAATTCATATTCAGCTTCATGAGATATATAAACTTTCTTTATAAGTACGAGTGCGGTTATAGGTTAAATACCTTTTGTTTATGCTGATAATGATCTCAAGCCATGTGCTCACCGAAAATGTGACACCTGAACATACAATGTCCGAAATAATTAATATTATATTACTTTTATAACGTTTTGCATGTTACTGTGTCGAGTTATCAAATCATTATGGTAGTTGTTTACCCAAACCTTACGAACCAACCTAGCCCAATGTCTATGAATAATAATGATATTTGGGTGATATGTATGGCGAGGTTTATGTGAAAACTTACCTCAGGGGCGCTTACGAATTTGTAATATGTTTCTTACTTCACCTACACACTAGACAAACATATAGCTAGCAGATTGCATCCACCGGTTCGTCATTCAGCTATTCAAAACTATATGTTTGAAGCATTCGACCAATGAATTTGATGTTGCATTTGAATATACATGTATTGTTTTATTCATATTCTGTACATGCAGAAAATATGCAGGAACATACTTACCTGGTAGGGTCGCTTGAGATTAACACAGTCTATTAGTGAAAATTTATATAAATTTAGTTTGTATGTAGAGGACATAATTGTGAAAATATGTTATTGGAAATGCTAAGTTGAATATTACAGGTTTTACAAGTGCAACAGGTTTAGCCATATACATCAAATTACTATTAATGGAAAGACTTTGAAAACAGTCGGTTGCAGTCATTGTTGCAACTGATCCCATCTTCTCGACTTTGAGTTTACTTATATACATTCAAGATTTTCAACGGTTATCTTGATTGCTGGTTCTCTCAATTATGAAGATATAATCCATGTATCATAAATTATCTTCAAAAGTATATTAAAGTTGACCATCTGTAATTCCAGGAGTCACCCTGACCGAGGCGAACAAGACGGAGACATGGGATCCGGAGATCAAGACAGAGGAGTATCCCCGAACCAACAAGCTGGTCATCCGCCAGGCCCTTCTGGGACAGGATGCCGGAGCAGAATTCAATGTCGTCCAGGTAACTTGCAAACCTCATCTTCTTCTCCTTGTTCTATTCAGATCGGGGACCCATCGCCTTCAGGCTTGCCTATCTTGCGCTACTTGAGCGGCCTCTGTCCATAGTAGTCCACCTTTCATAACTTCACCTCTCACAGCCTCTGGATATTGCTTCTCCCAACTTTGACTGGGGCAGCTTACTGGACAACAAATACAACATTGTATACTTCTATTGACTTTGGATTTTCTCCTTGCCATATATCCCTTTGTTTCTATATTATCAATTGTTACAATGGGTTACAACTGTTAGTTAATGTGCCTAGACATTTATGAGTAAGAGAGGTTGGATACAACTAAAGATATTGAAATATAAGAGATGTGCTATCGGCAGTTTTTACTGGGTGGGTCTATGTTTCCCGGAGTCGTCGAAATTGTTTACCAATATTACTGCACATTTAGCATGTCAAGTAAAATTCCGAGTGATGACACCTTAACTACCAAGTGAATGGATTGGAGCACAGACCGTCTTGGTTTCCCTGCTCTATATGAACCACATGAGGCATTTGTCTGACTGAATTATTACTTGACGTGTTTATTAAAATATCTTCTGATGGGAAACACTATAGAGGCCCACAATGATATCATTTTATAATGTGGTGGTTTCAATAGAAAATTAAGTGATGTTAAAATTTGTGTTAGTTAGGAATATTTTAGTTTTAACCTATCTAAATTGATATTGACCTTAATTCTGTGTAAACTATTCCAGGTTGAGACCATGTCTATGCGCGACACAGTGAAGATCCCTGTTGCAGTCCTGAAGGCCGGAGAAAACAGACAAGTCCGGCTTGACCTCGAATTCCCCGATGCACCTGTCACCTTTACCCTCATTCAGGTAAATTAACGCCTTGGACTGGTACCTTTTCTATTAAATATTATTTAACATTCCGTTATGTTAATTATCCCAATCATTATGAAGCAGGAGTTGTCCAGACTCCAAATTTACTAAATAACGGTTCCTATTATATATCTGATACTTGTATTTTGTACTTAGATTAGGTCGCAAACAACTTGTTGCGCCCATTCTTTACACGTCACTACTGAAATCTTGAGACCCATCTCACCACCAATCATTCTTGAAACATCAAACTAGAATAAACCACTTGCAACCAAACAGTTATTATCATTCTTTGTTGACCATTTTGTTGTAGCTTTTATCTAAAGCACACACATTATTGCAAAATGTCTTAACACAAGTGACACCATGTTTAAACACTCAGGCCAAGGGCCTATTTTGTAGGAAGGTCGAAATATTTCTGACCGCATCCGAAAACTAAAAAAAAACTGTTTTGGAAAGGTGATGAAATATGCTTTCAAATTTTTCTAATTCAAAATATCCATACAATTTTGAAGTATAAAAATCTTTAATTCAATCATGTAAAAATTTAAAAAATTGCTCGCCTTGTTTTTTTTAATTAAAATTACTGAAAAAAACAATACATATTTTATCAGTCAAATGTGTTACGAACTTCACCGTCAACTCATTTTAATAAAAAATTCCCAAAGTCTCATAAATAATTGTCAAATTGCGATTAAAACTTTATCAAGGTGTACATTTTAATTATTTTGTGGTTAACTTTTAGATTTGAATATAAAGTGTGTTTTTTCTTTCTAACGCAATTTAGATCATATTTCTAACCATGATAGTAAAGGAGACAACGATTTCTATGAGGTCTACATGAGTTCCGAAAAGCGATCAGATTGTCTTGACAAGCGAGTGGGAACAACATCGCCTGGCTGGCCATGGGGAGACTGACATCACTTTTTTTTTTTTACATGAGCTCCACACAGGAGGCCCTGAGGAAAATAATTTCCCTCGTGGCCTATGTCATCTTTGGGGATGCTGTGTGGAGTTCATAAGATATCGGTAACACAGATAGATGTATAGCGGCAATCATCAAGAAACATGAATCATCGTTCTTATACTAACGTATCCCCGTGAAAGGAGGACATCACTAACCGATTCTTCTCTTAATTCTTAGTGGCGCTGATTGCCCATTTGCTTTAATATTATAAGTTCATACGTTTTGAAGTAACCGTCAAACTGCTGTTGAATATTAATTGGAAGCAATCTAATTTTTCACGAATACTAATGATTAGTCGATATTATAAATGAACATCATTTTAATTTGATTGCCCTGCTGCTGAGTTGACAGTAATTTTATTATTAAATGTATTTTTAGCCATGTATCAGATATCTAATCTGTTTCGTTAGATATTTGATCCTCCATAGTGTCATGTAGAAATATGCAAGTAAAATTCTGAGTGATGACACCTTAACTACCAAGTGAATGGATTGGAGCATAGACCGTCTTGGTTTCCCTGTTCCACATGAACCACATGAGGCATTTGTCTGACTGAATTATTACAACGCAATGCGCACTTCTTCTTCTACCCTAAACTGGATAAAGACCTCTCTAATTTCGTGTACTTATAAGAATGTTTGGTTTGTGTGTTTTAGGGTTCAGGACCTGTGCACTTGATCGGCCAGCACCTGTTGGGCGCTCTTGTAGAAGAGTTTGAGGATATGGACGACATGGAGGAGGAAATGATGGATGAAGAGGAAGGAGATGAACCACATGTAAGTACCTCATTCTAACTAATTACCTCCTCTACTACCTATAGTGCACACTTATTCAATATTAAAAAATGATGGAATTTTTCGATATTCAAAATTAAGCATAATACGAGATTGAAATTTTTGTCGCTTGAATTAATTTAATCAGAGTAAGTTTTAATTTAACAGTTCGCAATAATAGATTTTTATTATTTCAGATATTTGCATGTCAAAATCATTAATTTGGTGTGCACATCATTTCTATTTCAAATTCTTGAATTTTTGTAATTTGAACAGTTCCATGCAGTTTCACAGCCTCGTTAAATGGTTGTTGAAATTTTGTCAGCCGTCGCATTGTGATGATTTTTATATTCACAATCTGGGACGGGGAGATATTCTGCCACACATTGAATAATTTCAATGGTCGAATGCTTTCTATTCACAATTTGCATATTTCTTTTTAACTTATTCTTTTTCTTGCTTTCATAATGTTTTGTTTTTTTTAAGAGTTGGTATTTAATTTATATTTTAAATGTCCACTCTTCACATGATATAACCCTAGGCTAGTCGGCTTTAAAAAAAATCACAGTCCAATGTTTGGGTTTATAGTTTTTTTTTTAAATCCGTCAGAGTGATGACAACTATACTAATTATCTTTTGAGCTAGACTGGTTGCCGTTTTGGTGTACGGTCTACAGAGATTTCTTGAGGCATTTGTCTGACTGACGGATCTGACAGTAAAGATTGGCCGCCTGAGCTATGTTTCACGCTTGTTAAGCTTGGTGAAATTTGCAGGTTGACGCTAAAAAGGGGAAGACGACAGACAAGCGCAAGAAAGAGGAGGTATAAATAACTGAACAATCAATACATACATTGGCCATTTGTCCAATTTACATTAGACATCAAAAGAAATTGTGGTGCTAATTTCGCTGGTGCTTGAAGTCTTGTCTGAGTACAAATAATAATAATATAATCTAACATTTTTCATGTTTGTTGAAGTGCGCACTAGCATTCTGTATTTTGGACAATGACTAGGAACTTGGGTGCTGTCATTATGCCTTTAGTTATAATATACCTTATACTAAACACTATTCCATAATCTCTCCATTTGAAGCAACCGTTTTTCATCTTTGTACCACCTACATTCTTCAGTTAGTTTTACACTGTTGACATCGATTGTCCAGTTGATTAGTCAGACATCTGCAAATACTAAGTTTTGAGTTAATGAGTAAACTGAGTGTTGTACTGCGCATGCTCAACTGAAATTTCGATTTTTTTTTTTGGAGGTGTCTGAATTAACTGAATGATCGACATATTAAGTGATATGAATAATGGACTATGTGTGAAAGAGGGCAACATTTTTTTTTAATTAAAAAATATGACTGGGAACATTGATCTTCCCCTCAAATTTGTTGCTTCACAAGAATCATAATTTTTTTGCACATGAAAAATTATCTTTAAAAATGAAGGTATATCTTAAGACTAAAAAAGTAGGAAAAAAAATTTGGGTACATAACTAACCAATCTACAACTAAAGCTTAACTCGGGATGAAACAGATCTCCCATCTTAGTAAATTCTTCTCTCGAGATAGTAAGAGATTTGGCAGTAATAGTGTAAGTACAGCTAGCTTTCCGGCAGACTCCCTTTTACCCTACAAAGTAGTGAAGTGACTTGCATGACTAGCTGGTTGGTGTAGAGCTAGTGTCAGGACTGAGTGTATTTTTGTTTGGTTGCAGGACGAGGAAGACGAAGATGAAGACGGACCCAAGAGCAAGAAGTCCAAACTGTCCCACAACGCCAAGGGAAAAGCACCCGCGCCTAAGAAAAACGCCAAGAAGTGAAGCGCCCCCTCATCCCCCCCCGACCTTCTCGGTTGTATTTACTTTAAGCTTTATGCCCATCTCCTGTTCAACGGCGGCAGTATCATGTACAACAAACAGTCTGAGATGGTGGAAATGTTTGCCGGTTGAACAGTGAGAAAGCTATTTAACTGTAGGTATGTATGTAAGATAAGTAAGTGTGTCGTGTCCTTGTCTCGTGATTGGCACTAGAAGAGAGGAGTTGCATACTGTCATACTGTTCTGAGAAAGTCAAGTATGCCTGCGAACATTTCATCTCAATTATGTTTTTAATGAAAACGATAAACTGTATTAGTGTTATATTATTTTTGTAATATCTGACTATTAGGGGTCTGTTCCTTACATTGTGTTTATTTTAATTAATTAGATGCATCCATTATTACGTCTCATTCATTCCTGATTGTGTCACTACTGTGGTTTCGTTTGTAGGTTTATCTACTAGGTTTTAATTATTGTGATTGGTTTTGTTTTTATCTCTACGGGACAAACAAACAAACTACTTAATTATAAACACCTTCTGACTGTAGAGCGAAACTTTAGTGAATCCACTTCGTTTGTTTTGTACATAATATATAACATAAGATAACAGTAACAATAAACTAAATCTTTTCTAATTAGCCGCCTTGTCAATCAACTTGTTCCCTTCCCAACTGTACCCTCCCATTCTAATGCAGAGATGTAGGACAAGCAGACAAATGGTCCGAAGAAGCAGTTGGGCGGCGTTGTACTTAAGGAGTGAGTTGACACGGCTACTGACTACTGGAATATCGAAAGCAGAAAGAAAATTATTCCTACGACAGAAATCCCCCAAAAGTGATCTGGTTGGGTTTGTCAGTGATCATTTGAAACACAGACTCGCAACATACCCCGATTAGTTTGCCATGGTCTCACCAGGCAGTTGGACTATTGTGAGATATATAAAAAAAAATTCCAACGAAAGATGCAGAAGAAAAGAAAGGAGTATAGGAACTGTCAAATACGGTAAGTAATCTTTTGCAATCAGATGCAGATGTATAAATATTCTTTGGGAATAGCAATATGCCACACTGATAGTGCTTTCAGTTTATAATCTTGTTATCAGGGAAAAATAAATAATTTAATTCAGTTTTTTATAGATAAAAAATTTTTCACGATTCTTTCATATATAATAAGATAAGTATTTTAGTCGAGTGGAGAGTATTGTAGTAACTAAACGCTTCCGAACACCGTAATTTAGGTAGAGTGGGTGAGTCGGCTCTTTAGTAGCACTGCGCACTGACAGGTGCGAACCGACCGTTTTAGCAGTGTTCATTTGTGAACATGCGGAAATGTGGTGATAGAGCGAAGATGCTACCCTAAATTTATTTATTTTAGCTGCTATTAAGGGAACGTACCCATACTACGTGACACGTTTGGGGGGGGGGGGGGTTCAAAATGTCACGCTTGGTACAAATAAGTGGCGGCGGGCTTAGGTTTTTGGTCACCGGGGGGGGGGGGACTTAAAAATTGCAAAAAGTTAGTCACGTATCAAAGTGAACATACCTTTAAGGCTTATTTCATCTTTGAAGATGCTGTGTGGAGTTTCTTTTTGAGGAGAGAAAGGCGTGAACAGTGAACATGGGTCTTGGAGAGACCCGTATTGTAGGAGGGAGGAAACACAAGAGACTGGCAAATCGTTCCACAGCAGCCGTGGATCCATTCTCATGTGGCAAATGTCAACTGTGTACATAATATACAACATTAACAACAACGTACAACATTATAATACGTCGGATGCATGTTTCCCGACTGCACTGGTGCCGAGGGGATCAGTGTTGCTAGTTCCTCGGAGCATCCTTCATTGTAATACCGGTAGAACAAGGTCGGCATTCCACCTGACGCCTGTGTTCTAAAGATTGCAATCTGTTAAGTTAGGAGAATCTATCAAACGAACTGCCCGCTTCTACAGAGTTGAGAGTTTTTTTAGGTATTTTAGGGCTCCAGACCAGAGGTGGCTACCAAATTCAACCGTGGGGCGCACTTGCGATTTGTACGGGGTTTGCAGTTGTATACTATTAAAGTATCTGTGGGCCCTGTACAGTATGCCCAGTTTGTGAGAGGCTAACTTAATTCTGGCTTCGATGGAGCCCCCGTACCTGAGCTGGTCCACCAAGCACATCAATGGAGGGCCTGAAAACACTCGGGGTAACCGTCAATTCTTTGCTTCAAAGCCCTATGAGTCATTGGGGTTTGTGTTTGTGTGCCCTTTTGGGGATTGCCAAATGAAAAGCTATCATGGACTGTACTGTCATCTGCGTAACAATGAATCAGTGCACATAACAAGAGGTCATTGATATGCAACAAAAACAAAGTCGGCAACAGAACCGAACCCTGTGGGACACCAGCATTTGTCAAATCTGAAGAAGAGGTGAAACCATCAGCAACCGCCTGAATCGACCTCTCCCTCAAAAACTTGGCAATCCACGTACACAATAATGCGGAAGGTCTGTAAGAAGGCAGCTTATTGACAAGTCCTCGGTGCCAAATCTGGTTAAAGGCCTTCGGCTGTTGCTCAACGTACCTGAAAATCTTCAAAGAAAAAATTGAAATTTTGAAAAATAATAAAATTTACTTTTAGCTTTTAACATCTTAACAGACGGATTGCAATCTTTAGAGCACAGGTGGGAATGCAATCCTTGTTCTACCGGTATTACAATGGAAGATGCTCCGAGGAACTAGCGTCATTGATCCCTTCAGCACCGGTGTATAGCCATTGACCCTCAGATTCCTACCCACCCCTAATACCCTTTTCCTTCCCAGAACTTCCTTTCCTAAAAAGACCCTCCACACAGCATCCCCAAAGATAACATAAGCCCTGAAGGGAATTATTTTCCTCAGGGCTTCCTGTGTAGAGCCAATGTAAAAAAAAAGGACATGGATTGACTACTGGTAGGATCACAGGCACACCAGCGCCAATGGCTTATTCGAGTATTTTAGATTACATGCCATTCAAAATTAAAATTATTATAAAACCATTGCCCAGGTTTTATTCTGCTAAGGGGATTGGGGGTGGTTTTAAAAATCTCATGTAGACAGTTGTTTTGAAGTGTGCAAAATATCATCAATCTCAGAATAAAATTAGAATCGTATAAAAAAACCCACAGAAACTCTTTGTTGTCCACTGGGGCATTATTGGCCAATTTGCAAAAATCCAGTTTAAAAAAGTTTTGGGAATTTCGATAACACAAGGATAACTTAGTAGTTCAGCAACAAGAGATGTCTCACATCTCTTCCCGTGAATCATAATTATTGAAACATTGAATCGTGCACGATGCACGAGGGTTTAGAAATAACCTTGCGGCTACTCCTTGCTAAATAAAACGCTTATGGATTTCGATAAGAATTATGCCCAATCACCAAACAAGATCCGGTATACACAATTAAGCAATACTCACTGCTGTTTCTCGTGGCTTGATCTCCATTTGGCGACGGTCACAGGTGTAACCAAAGGCTCACGATAGATTGTTCGGTTATTAGAACCACGATAAAGTTGAGTCATGAGACGAATACACGGTTCACATGAAGCATTCGATGAAAGACGACGATATAATGCTTCACATTACACGCTTCCGATTAGATATAAAAGATAGAAAATAACATTTCAACGTAGAGCGAAACGTCACGTTACAATTTGTTACGATAGTTGTTAACAGACTGGCGATATTGCGGTACTTGACTTAGTTCACCGTATAGATAAGTACACTTAATGTGCGGAAGTCCAAAATCTGGATTCCTCCGATCTGCATGGTCAATTGGAACACAAGTACGTATGAAATCCATCAGCGTTATGAAACAAACATCTTTCTTACAAATCATTGATCCTGTGTTTACATATTAAAAAAAATAGTTGTTTGAATTTAAATTTATTTCTGGGATTATCAACTAGGCCAGGGGTCTCCAAACTTTCCAGCCCTAGGGCCATACTGATTACTCCAGTAAGTTCCAACGGCTAAAACCATTTTAATTTTCCTGCCATTATCTATAATTTCTAGACTAGTCGGACTAGACTTGTTTCTAGACTATTCAGTCGATTTCGCAATCGAAGCTTTGAAGATAAATTTTGATACTTGTTTCTCAGACCTTGATATCATTGCAAATGAAATTAAAAAATTTTAAAAACCTCTTGATACCGACATTGAAACCCCAGCCCCGGAACTTCAAATGGAAATTATTAATTTACAGTGCAGTGATGTAATTAAGAACAAATATCAAAACTCATCGTTGTTGGAATTTTATAAGAGTCTTCCACTGACACAATTTGATAATTTGCATAAATTTGCTGTGGGCTGTTTTTGTTTTTGGCACTACTTACAATTTTAAGAAAACATTCTCCAAAATGAAGTACACAAAGAATGTTCACAAATCTTAGTTAACCGATGAGCATCTTAAATCTCTTTTAATAATTGGTACAAGTAAAATTATTGGTCCACAACATAGATATATGAATATAACTAGACCAGAACATTTAGGTGAGGGGGAGAAACCAACTACAGCAGGACACAAAGCTGGAAGATGACTTTGGTGATATGTGATTTGTCAATAACTCAATCTGAGAGTATATGGGCATCTCGCATTATAATATCACCATTTAGTTCTTAAAAGTAAACTCTGCTTTTGAATGAAGACCTTTTCACATGGGAGCGCGAATTGCTCGCCGCGTAATGAACAAATTTGCGAATTCCAAATATGGCAAAGTAAAGTTTGCCTATTTTCAGAGTCCAATATTTTGTTGCCGTATTTAGTTAAGACACTTTTACAAATGTTTCATAATTTACTTACCCCACTAAACAGCGACGAGCACACGCCATGAATCTCGAGTGATAGTGTGTTACAAAAAGGACCATATTATGTGCTCTAAATAAGCTTAAAATAATGCTTGCCTATGGAATGTAATACGACAATTGGGTTGGGTCTCTTTTTCACTCCTATTTTTACACATTTTCAAAACACAAGCCACTATTTTTGCCGTGTTATTTCGTAAAATGCAGCTATGAGTGCTCGACGCTGGCTCGCAGAAGAATGATTCAATGATGACATCACATTTTTTAGATTCACCCGAAACCATACTCTATCCCAGCCGGTTCCAATGGAACCGGTATGGGGAGGGGGAAATAATATGCTTTTATTGCTTAGGGCAGGTCTAGTAATATTCATATGTCCATGGTCCACAACTACAAATTATTGTCAGTGGAAAATCACAATTACATAAATCTCATTAGTATTTTATTTGTTAGAATGTTTATATGTTAAATGTGATAATGTTTATACTGTTGGGGTCGTCCATTAATCATGTGGTGTTTTTTAGCAAACTTTTTAACCCCCCCCCCCCCCCCCCCCCGTGGTGATATGTGGTGAGGGTTTGGACTAACCCCCCCCACCCAAAATCACGTGTATTTTTTTTTAGTACAAAGCATTATGAAATTTTCAGAATATTACCACGAAAAATAAATACGTGATGAAATGAAATGTGATATCTCATTATACCCCCCCCCCCCTGGTGATATTTCGTGATTTTTCCCGAACCCCCGTGAGCCTCACGTGATTAATGGACGACCCCTTAGTTAGATTCATTTCAATTATTTGTTAGTTACTATGCATAAGTAAATTTTTCTGCATATTCAACGTTTTTTATCCAACTTAACACAACAACAATAAAAGCAATAATCCATAAGCTGATTGATGACACTGGTCCTGATTGATGACACTGGTCATTAGCTGTCGCAGGCCGTAGTTTGGAGATCCCTGAACTAGGCCATAGTAGTCCTGGGTCGATCGATCATTTTACAAAGACCCGGGTCGCTCACGACACACTGGCGTCACGAGCGGGCCGCGAAGACCCGCTCTTTTCGCGACACAAAATACGAAACTCAATAATCGAGTTTCTCGCGCCAGTTGCCGCCCAGACTGGTCAAGTCATAAGTGACCCGAAAAACCCACAAGAAAACAATAAAATAGCTTTAAAAGTTGGCTAAAAGGCCACACCAATAAAGTTACAACTCAAACCTTGGGGATTAACAAATATTGCGAATTTTATGATTATAGGAGTTCCTCTTAGGTTGGGTTATAAAACGCTGACAGTAAACACTTAACATTTTTGGGAACTTACTTGAAGTAACCGTGGGATAATTTTATTTGCAAAAGAGAAATTACGTGTAACTAAAATAACATGAATATTACGAATAATTATTTTACTTACTAAATAGAAAAAATCGCACTCTAGAACGAACAAATACCAAGATACGCTCTAATTAAAAACGACTCCGTGTCTAGTTGAATATTCAAAAATCGAATATACTAAACAATCCCGCGATGACGTGACACACGGGCATAAAGCAGGATACTGTTACGTCACGGACGTGTGTGTTGATAGGCAAGCGGCGACCGAATGTGCCGCAGTTCGCAGTTCTCGCTGTCTCGCCTCATGGGCGACATGGGCAACCGGCGACCGGTTGTGAGAGTGTCGTCAGTCTTGGGGTGCGGGAATGTGTTGTAGTCTTGAGACCCGGGTGCTGATGAATAAATAACCCACTCGATCTTTGGCGGCTCGTGAGCGGGTTTAGACGATCAGGTCATTCACGATCGACCCAGGACTAGGCCATAGACATCAATCAAAGGTAATAATAATTTTAGTTGCTCCGAATAGGTACATACTACTTACAGCAAAAGTACCTAATAGAATTCATAAATTTTTTTGAAACAACCCGTCCTCATTCCTCATAAAGGTGAGTCGAGGGGATTTGTTTATGAAGACGTCCTCTTCCATTTGTTGCGATGCATACTGATATGATAAATATTGATGCGAGACAAACACTCAAAACTTATCACAATCCATGGGTTCACGATCCGAAGTTCAGGAATCTAGAAATTCTGTGATTAATATTGTGATCTGTCAACATTCTCAATAAATATCGAAACTATTGCATGGTCATCTCACAATATAAAGAAGTATATAGGTCAGCAAGTATGTGTTTAAATATGTTTTTATTTAACATAGCAGTCAAATTCAAAATGTTTTCTCAACAACTTGGAATAAATACATTTTGTATTTATAATAAAAAAATTGTATGTATTTTTAATTGTTGGCATCATGCAAAAGAATTTTACTGATCTTTTTCTTCTTCAGAATGGCCTTGTTCATCTTGAATTTCTGGAAGAAAAAATTATTATAATTAAATACTGTAATTTTATAGGTTGAATGAAAAGGAGGCGTCTACTAATATCTACAGGAATTCCAAAAACTGAAAAAATCGAACTAATAGGTATCTATGAGAACCAAAGTTTTGACGAATATCTACAGCTCAAACTGCTGACTAATATCTATGAGAACCAAAGTGTTGAAGAATATATACAGCACTGGCCGAGGTTGGATTTGCAATTATGTATAGCATATTGGAATAACGTAATATTGCATATGCAGTTTAAAAAACTTAATTTATGTAAGTATGTATGTAAAAATCCCTAATATCAGACTATTGGACACATTTAGCTGATTAGTCCAACCTACGCTCTGTAGATATTAGTTCAACCTACGCTCTGTAGATATTAGTCAACACTGGGACCATCATAGATATTCGTCCGACCTTAGCTCTGTAGATATTAGTCAACACTCTGAAGTTCGTAGATATTAGTTCAACATATGAGCTGTAGATATTCGTCTATCTATACATCTATGTTTTAAAGACTGCAATTGACGGCCTCCATGGTAGAGGGGTAAAGCTCTCGACTAGCAATACAAAGGTGGCACATTCAAATCCCAGCATGCACAAGTAAATTTTATTAGATTGATTTGTGTTATTTCAAAATTTAATAATTTAAAATAAGGTATATTTGCGGCACGTTCCAGAGTGGACGATACTCTCAGTATGGCCCTGGTGTAAGACCACCATTCAGAACTGAAACGCTGCTAGAAATGGCTGCCTGTAGCCGAGTTTGGTGGTAAGACCTGAATAGCCAGGTACTCCCTATCTTCCCTACTCACTACCGTCAGCCTCACAACATACCCCAATTGGGAATGCCATAGTCTCACTGGTATCAGATAGTTGAGAGCAGGTGGGACTTTTGTGCGAAATTTAACATTTCTGTGATGAAGTATGTATATTAATTTTACCACATGATTACATTGTACAGGAGGCGTCTACTAATATCTACAGGAATTCCAAAAACTGAAAAAATCGAACTAATATCTATGAGAACTAAAGTGTTGACGAATATCTACAGCTCAAACTGCTGACTAATATCTATGAGAACCAAAGTGTTGACAAATATCTACAGCACTGGCAGAGGTTGGATTTGCAATTATGTATAGCATATTGGAATAACGTAATATTGCGTATGCAGTTTAAAAAACTTAATTAATGTAAGTATGTATGTAAAAATCCCTAATATCGGACTACTGGACACATTTAGCTGATTAGTCCAACCTACGCTCTGTAGATATTAGTCAACACTGGGACCGTCATAGATATTCGTCCGACCTTAGCTCTGTAGATATTAGTCAACACTTTGAAGTTCGTAGATATTAGTCAACACTTTGAAGTTCGTAGATATTAGTTCAACATATGAGCTGTAGATATTCGTCCGACATACAGGCTGTAGATATTAGTATCTGGAGTCCATTGTACATACCTTTTTCTTCTTGGCAATCAATCCCTTGAAATCTTCACTTCTCTCTTTCCTGGATGGTCTGCTCTCATCCTTGCTATTTTCTGTCACAGTATCTTTAGTGCCTTGGCTAATATTCGCCGCGGTGTGTTCCTCGTTATTATGATGTTCAGCTGAGTTTCCCTCTGATTCTAAATTTTGCTTCTTGAATTTCTTGAAGGAAGGTTCACCAGAGTCACCACCTTCAGTATGTTCGGTGTTTTCTTGTTTCTGCCTCTTGTCTGGGTTTCCTTCCAAGTTGCGCTTCCTCTTTTTGTTCCCCTGGAAATAAACACATTTAATTTTTATTAGAACAACTTTTCAAACTAACTTTTGAGGGTTATTCCAATCAATGTGATATATCATTGAAGAAAAAAATAATACTAATAATCTGAATGAAAATGTGAATCAGAAAAATAAAAAGATAACGGTCGCAACTGGGACTCGAACCCAGAACATCTTGTTTTACTGAGACAAATGCCTAACCAATTTGGCTAATGAAACATCTTTTTGTCTCATATTTCAAATTTAATAATATTATCTTCAACTAATTTTTTCCACATTATTAACAACTACCCTTTTCTTTGAAAAAATTGTGCATTGGCAAGTGATTGGCAAGCTTCCTGGCAGATCTAACACTAATGCCCAGGCCACATGAGGCTAGTATTTGTTGCCAAGATAGCAAACTATCTTGCCAGTGTCCTATCCTCGCTTGGCACGAGCTAGAGTGCTTATTGGTTGATTAGTGCTTATCTGTGGTTACCCTAGTCACTGCAATAATACTGGCTTTAACCCGTCAGGTCTATTTGTTCAGTTTTCGGAACAACTGATATAGGTCTCATAGAAATCTTTGTATCTCCCTTATTATCATGGTTAGAAATATGATGTAAACGGTGTTAGAAAGAAAAAATACCACACTTTATATTCTAATCTAAAAGTTAACCGTAAAAGAATTAAAATGTACACCTTTATGAATCCAAAGTTTAGACTGCAATTTTAAATAAAATTATGAAACTTTTTTTTTATTAATAATTTTTAAATAAAAGGACAGAAACCGAGTTGACGATAATGTTTATAATACTAATTTGCCAAATGAACTAAGTATGTGTTTTTTTATTTTTTCATTATCAGTAACTTTAGTTAGAAAAACGTAAGGTGAGCCATTTTTAAAACTTTTTTAAGTTTGCAAGCAAAATTTTATATTTAAAAAAATAAAATTTATAAGCATATTTCATCACCTATCCAAAACAGTTTAACCCCTCCAAAGCCAGTAAAATCACGGAAATTTCCTAAACAAGCCCACTTTGAATTGAATGTTTTGTGGATTAATTTTGAGCTATTGTATATTTTATTGACCGAAACACATTCCTAGAGCAATAAACTATGTACTAAAACAACATTACTTGTGTAATTACATAAATTGATAGGTTTTTACGATGTTTTCATCTCGTCAAATAACATGCATCGACTTAGAATCGTGGCAAGTGACATTTCGATGTCCACAGATAAAAATTATTTTAAAATATTCTGTAGTTACAAGGTGAATAAAATCTTTACACATCCCATAGGGAATGTTGGCGCAAGCGATTCTGACACTTCCTTTACAAATTTTGTACATAGAAGGGTCAAAATAGTAGAAAAAACGTATTTTTTTCCACGCGCATGCGCAGAAACTATTCACATCCCCGCCCGACGGCAAATTAAATATAAATTATTCCGAGTGACTAGGCGCATTGCAGGTTTCACTATGGTAAAGGGCGATAATAGAGCAAGCGATTCTAGCCTTATTCTTCATACACTTTCTTTATACATAAGGGTCAAAATCGTGTACAATTTTTTTTTTTTTTTGTTATTATCACCGGTGTACGATCGGCAAGGGGCGGGTTAAGTTTTCAGATATATTTCATTTATTTAGATTTTATTGCAAAATGGAAATATTTTGAACCTCTGATAAAATACGGTCGAGGCCTGAGGGTTTAAATTTCCTAGCATAGATAGAACTAGCTTTGCTTTTTAACCTAGCAGGCTAGAGAGAAAGCTATTAAGCTAGCTTCTCAAGATGGTTTGATATTAGGTCCTTACATATGAAATTGGCTTTTGCCGTACTGGCAACTTTGATCTCAAATATCTTCTCTTTGGTTAGGAATTCCAAATTCAAATTTATACAGCTATTTACTCATGTATTTGTGTTTCGAAAATTATAATTCGTTTGTTTTTTCCTTAATTGTTTTTTTTCTTTGCGTCACTTAGTTTACAAAATGGAAAACTTGAAATATCGCATTATTTACGAGTACGAGTTCCACCGTGGCACCAGTGCTGAAGAAACGGCTCGAGGGACTAATGATGTGTATGGCGACAGTGCCGCAAAAGAAAACACAGTGCGTTTTTGGTTCCAACGTTTTCGTTCTGGAAATTTCGACCTGCAGAACAAGCCCCGTAGACGGCCGGAGACCAAAGTTGATAATTTTTTATTTATTTATTTATTTAACGCCCAAAGGGCTTTTACATTCTGGTAGTACAAATAATTCATGACAGATTATTTTTAAACATATACAGAAATAATAAAAAAAAAATTTGATAAAAAAGCACACAAGTCATAAAAATACAAAAATACAACGATTTCATAGGTTTTCAGAAAAAACAGATAGGTTTAGTAATAGTTTTGGAATAAGTTTTTCACAAGATCAACAAATTTCGCCAAGTTTATGCTAAATATGTCAATATCACCTAAGTACTGATTTCCCATAGTGTGAAATCGTTATATCGGAGAGTGGGCAATGTAGTTCCGCTTATGAATGCTATAGTAGAATAGTGTATTTTGTCGTGTAGTTACTGTCGGTATTTGTAAGTTTATGAGTTGCAGTAGTTCGCAACAGTCAAATTTAGAGTTAAGTATTTTGAATAAAAATGTTAAGTCGTTTATTTTACGTCTGTCTTCTAGTGTGTGTATTTTTAAAATATTTAATAATAAATTATATTTCAAGTCTTGTAGTGGGATATTTAATTTAAAATTTATAAAACGCAGAAATTTTTTTTGTATTCGCTCAATGTTATTAACGTGAATTTTGTAAGATGTAGACCAAACTATCGAGTTATATTCCATTAGGCTTCTAACTAGAGATACATATAATAATTTAATGACTTGAATGGAATTAAAGTTTTTGGTTGTTCTTAATACGAAGCCTAGTGTTTTCATACCTTTGTTTACAATTTGGTGGATATGATTGGCGAAACTTAGTTTTTCATTCAACATAATTCCAAGATCTCTCATTTCCGTGACTCTTTCTAAAGCTGTGTTATTGATGGAATATTCGAATAAAACAGGATTTTTATTTCTGAAAAAAGTCAAGGTTTTGCACTTTTCTACATTTAAGAATAAATTATTTTGAACGCACCAATCTTTAAACTTACTAATATTTGACTGAAGTATATGGCAGTGATTTACATCAGTTATTTTCTTGTATAGCTTGATGTCATGAAGAATTGAAGGCTGTTGTGGAAGCGGATTCATCGCAAACCACGTCCGAGTTAGCTGCAGGTTGCGGTGTTAGTGATAAAAATGTTTTAATAATCCACTTGAAGCAAATTGGGAAGGTGAAAAAGCTTGTAAGGTGGGTACCTCACGAATTGAGTGAAGCAAATCAAAAAAAGCACGTTAGAACGCTAGACCACACACTGCACAACAGACGGCTACCAAATTAGAGGAGTTTCAATTGGAATGTTTAAGACATCCACCGTACTCTCCGGACCTTGCCCCAACAGATTACCATTTTTTTCGAAATTTGGATAACTTCTCGCAAGGGAAAAAATTCAACTCCAATGGGGCTGTCCAAACCGCCTTCAAAGATTTTATTGATTCCCGTCCGAATGGTTTTTTTAGTAAAGGGATCGATGAACTACCTATGAGATGGCAAAAGTGCATAGATAGCAATGGTACATACTTTGATTAAATAAATATATTATATTTAAAAAAATCGACTTTATGTTCCTCCCATATAAAACGCCAATTTCATATGTAAGGACCTAATATTATTTGAACTGGTGGCGCCCCCCACCACCGAAGTTTCTATCCTAGCTTTGTGTGGCCGCCCAAAGCTAGTACAAGATCGGCCAGTGCACGGGGACGAGGAGTTGGGTTTTTTTTGACATACATATATATACATACATATTCTATATATGTATGTCCGCTATGCGTTGTTAAACCATTCATCCGATTGCGATGAAACTTTGGGGATTTGATGTGTGATGGGAGGAGGTTGGAGGCGGTGGAGGAGGGAGGGGGGGTGGGGGTAGGGGTGTAGGAAGATGGTGGGTGGAGGGGGTTGGGGGAGGGAAAGGGGGGAGGGGTAAAAGGGGAAATTGGAAGGGGAACTTTGGAGCGGGGAGGGAACGAAAAGCCGCCCGCAGGGCCTAGCAGCAAAAACCTGCAGAGCGGGTTTGTAACTGCTAGTATGATTGTAAAATTGCCAAAACTCAGTAATGATATTAATTTAAAGTTTGTACAATTGTAATGTGATAAAGAATGGCTGCGGAAAGCTAGTATTCCATCTTATAAAGACAAGTCTATACGTAATTCAGCATTATAAAAAAAAATGTGCAGATTAATCTAATTAATGACAATTGGCATAATAATTACCTCCTTTTAATTAGTTTCTTCTGGGAAAGCTGTTCATTTTTCCCTACTGACAGATGCGGACATGTGGTTACCGTAGTCACTGCAATGATACTGACTTAAAACTTCCTAGCATCTTGTAAACTGCTCTAGTTTGTGCCAAGCCAGGACAGTAAGCCAGGTCCTGTGATAGCTTGCTATCCCGGCTTGAAATACTAGCCTTCTGTTCACCAGGCATTAGACACACAAAAAATGAATGAAAACTTGTACTCATCAGTAACATACCTGTTCATCTCGCTTCTTCCCATAGTTAGGTTTATACTGTTCCACAGGTGGCTCCGGGTGGAACTTCTGATATCTCTTCCCGACCACCCTGTTCTCTCCCTGGTTCCTCTTGCCTTCACGCTTGCCCTTGTTGTCTCTGGGGTTCTCTCGCTTGTTGTTGGACGCGTTGTACCTCTGCACGCGGATGGTCTTCTTCTTCAGGAGAAGGTCCTCCTCGCTCATGGACATGGCCAGCTCTACTCCGTCGGATTTCTCAAAGTTGATGAAACCGATACCTGAAATAATTTGATACAAAGGGTTAATGATACATCTCAAGAATTAAGGATGGCTGGCAGCACCTTCACCATTAGAAATACAATGAAGAAACACTTCTCGCAGCCAAGCATGATCTCAAATAAATTTAAAAATCAGGATGGTTGGTTGATAGGTTTTTCTATATTTTGATTTTCCGTATGGCTTTGATACAAGCATACAAGGAAGCTAGAAGCTTTTGGAATTTATATCACATTCACACCACCATCTCAGGCGTCCCTGACTTCTTCTACCATTCATTCTCCTTACACTCCTTTTATCCGCTCCATACACGTCTAAAACCTTATAACCCTTAATTTCTATAATGTAAACTTAGCTGACCAACAGTGGCGGAGTTAGTCAGTTCAATTGACGACCGGGGTGGTCTGGTGGTAATCGCAATCGCAATCCTAAGGTTGTGGGATCGAATCCCGGTATGGGAAAATAAATTTTATTTGAATAATTTGTGTTAATTCATTCAAAATAATACATAATATATCTGTGGTACTTTCCAGAGTGGGAGATACTCTCAGTATCACCCTGGTGACCACCATTCAGAATTGAAACATTGCTTGAAATGGCTTTAGCCAAGTTTGGTGACCCGATCTGAAGAGCCAGGTACTTCTCCATCTCCTTCCCCTCCCCTCTACCATTAGCCTCACCACATACCCCAATTGGGGATGCCATAGTGTCACTGGCTCCAGACGGGAGCAGCTGAGACTCTTGTGAGGTATTCACACAAAAAAAAAATCCTTGGCTAGCTAAGTCCTCTCATCATTACAAAAGTAACATCTTCCGCTTATAACGATGGTAGTAGAAGATATTAAAATATTGTTAGGTTATTCATAATCGGGAATGTTTGTCTATCTTAAAAACTGAAATAGTTTAATGTTACCTTTGCCGATCTGTGTCTGCCTATCTCTCACCAATCTGACGGAGACAATGTTGCCGCAGTTGCTGAAGACTTCCCGGAGAGTCTCCTCCTCGATGTTGAAGGGCAGATTGCCGAGGAAGATGGTCTTCCTGGTGTCCACCGGCACCTTCTTGTCCTGATAGCAGCGGTCCACGCGGAGGTGGTTTCCGTCCAGGAGAGAGTTGTTTTCCACCAGGGCCTGGGATTAACAGATACTATTGTACAAATGGTCAACTTTCCATAGCGTCGTTTACTGTTGCAGTAGGTATTATTAATGGGAAGAAATTCCGTATGTTTGTACGCAGAACCATGGAACCTATCCAAGGTTCATGCACCATATTGACTTACTTAAGTCTTGCTTTACTGTCTTTCAAAATTTGGAAGAATTTCATCGATAGCCCATTTCTCTTGGGATGCTATGAATATGTACAGATCACTACAGCCGGAGTCGACATCACGATTTATTCAAAGTACCAAACGGCAGAACAGACGTCCTGGAAAAGCATAGCATGACGAGGGAAGTGGTGCTGATAAATGAACTTGCAAACTATTTGGATGTAAGTGACTGTTCTCTATATGCCTTAAAACTATTATTGAAGAGTCGCTTGCCTAAATGCTGATATGGTAACTAAAATGTACTGTAATTGGCAAAATTCTGTTAAAAAAAAAATTAAGTATTATTTTTATTGATTGTTTGATTTACGTACCTAGCAGCCTTACTAATAAACATTTAAAATTTACACAATCATGTAGAAAAAAAAAAGGTAAATATTTCTCTATTGAGTCCACGCTCAATACACACTTTAAAAAATAATTGTACAAGTAGATAATAGTTAGTAGAAAGTAATTCAGTAACCGGAGTTGGAAAAAATTGCCAGGCAGATAAAGATTATCCTACTGACAGCCAACTTACGGCAGGGCAGATAATCAGGGCACCAAAAGAAGAAACAATGTAAGTATATCAAGCAGTTAGATTTGAACCAATTTTCTTTTCAGACCTTCGCAATATGTCATATAAATGAATAGTGATTTAATTACCTTCTGAACGGAAGAAGCATTTCTAAACTTGATATAGGCAATGACTGTGGTTCTCTCCGTGTGGAATTTCTTTTCAATAAGGGCTACTTTGGGTTTTGTTTTGAAGTCTGCCAATGGAATATTTCTTATCCTGAAAGATTAAATAAAATTATCAAAATTAAAAAGAAAAATACAGGCAGTAAGCGAAGTGGGACATAATTAAATAATTAATTATGGGTTATCAAATTTGACGTGTAATGTAATATAGTATATTTGCAGCGCGTTCCACAGTGGTAGGCACTGTCAATGTGCCCAGGTAAAAAAACAGAATTCTAAGTGAAAACTTGCCTAAAATGGCTTTAGCAAGTAACCAGATATGGATGGCCACAGGGCTGGGCAAAATACATTCTTTGCTGTAATTAAAATACAAATTACAAAATACTTTTTCGCATGTATTTAAAATACGAAATACAAAATACTTTCAAGTTGTGTATTTGAAATACAAAATACTGTATTTTAACCATTTTTCAATTTCAAATACGAAATACAAATTACAAAATACATTTGGTTTTGGTAGAACCTTTGGTTGCAATAAATTGTCGTAAGTGCCCTTATCTAAGGGTGCTTTTCCATAGAAGCAAAGCAAGTGCAAAAATTGACCAATCATTTTGCTCAGAAGACACATCTCATCTCCGCTCCACTTGTAAAGTTTTGGGATATATATTTGGGATATGATTATCTAGACAGGCCCTATAAAATCCATCATGGCCCCTCAAACTATCGAAACAAGAATAAAATTGGCTCACGGCCCATTTATGAAAAAGTATATGCATCGTATTGCACCGTTTAGATCGCAGTTCTTAAGTGTTGTATCTTTTATCGAACTGGAGGGCTACACTGAAACTAATTTGCATTGCCAGTCGTCCAGACGGGGGTAAATTTTTTCAAACACAAAAATATACCACTACCGAATATTTTACAAGGTACACGCCGCGGACTTTATTTTTGAAAACGTAGTCAGCTATCAGAATACAGAAGAAAATATATGTGTTACAGATCGCATTTACACACCGCAGTCATATAAGTGAATAAAATGATAGTTTTTAAAATTTGTCAAGCAAGTTTCTGACGTCATTCGCGCTTCGACACGTGGCGGGGAGTTGAGATAGAACGGGGTTACCGCTCAGCGAGCGGGGGGAGGGTGGGCGCTTTACAGGGAAGGGTCGAACTGGTAATGGGCTCATTAATTAATTTATTTTTTAATTAAAAAAAAGTTTCTCAGTTTTTTTTTTCGTATTTTAAGCACAAAATATAATAGCCCATTACGTATTATTTGCTGAATGAATTTCTTTTTCACAATTAATAATTTTCTTAGTTTTAACCACGTTTATTGTTTATAAAAAACCGACATATTTCCTGAGCAATGCTCACTTCCTCAGTGTTTACTTAATTAAAAAAAAAGATTATGAAATAAGATTATGATTGATTCGTGTAGATTAAAAAATATATATATTAGTTAGTATGTATTTTAAAAAAGGATCAAAGTCAAATTTCGCCGTCCCTTGCCCAGGCTGCGATGCAACAACGCGATGGGTAACGTAAATTTAATTCTTGTTACAAGCTTTGGTTTGTTCAAAAATCTGCTTCCGATAAAATAAATTTTAAAATCAGTAAATAAGCTTCCAGATCCGTCCATAAAGAGATTAAAACTTTTCCTAGAAGCGTCAGAAAATCATTTGCTGCAATGTCTCTAAAGGGGCATTTGTATATCAAAAGACATGGTTTTATTAATAACCATTTCTTTATTTTATGTACCAATCTTTTCATTTTCCAACCTTGTTTGGTGGTTTCCCAAATCGATCAACAAACTGAAAACACCGCAAATAACTCTCTGATTGAGCTAGTGGGAGAAGACTAAGTTTCAACTATTTTTTAGCTGAAAACTTACTTTGAAAAAAAAAAGTCTCTGGTAGATTTCTGCCTCGAAGTTTCGAAGGAATATCCCACAATTAGTCCAGTCAATGAAAGGTCCGAAAGGTGTTGTAGAGTGCGTGAGCAGGAACCTAAGCGATTACTACAGAAACTTCACGCTCCACAAATGTAGATATTTTCGAAAAAAATCATTTTACCTCACATTTTGAATCAAACATTCCTTCATATCATCTAAAATATTCATCAATGAAAGAAATTTATTTGAAAGAAGTTGTAAAGAATTTAATTCCCTTTTAGAATATACATATGCAATTATAAAATTATTGGTCGTCCCTAATATTTTCAAACAGAGACAAAATAAACTGTTGCTGTTTCAGAGTGCCAAAATTTTACCTGTTAAGGCAATACTTTGGCACAAAATTATAATTCAACATATATTTACCCCGCAGCATAAAGAGAAATTAGAACATAAATACAGCACTAGATTCACGAGTAACGACGGGTTAATAGTTCTGAAATTTAACAATAAGTACGGACAGAGAACTTTTGAATACATCATACCGAAGATATTTAATTTATTACCTGACACTATAAAGCTATGTAATTCTATGAATAAGGTTAAATATATGGTGAAAAATTGGCTATCGGAAAAAAAAGATTTATATTGATTTTGATATATACGAAAAAATGTTGAATCTGTAGATATAAGATGTAAATTTTAAATTTTAAAAATGTATAAATATGTAACTAAAATATAAGCACCTGATGACAAGCCGATTCAATTGGCTTAGCAGGACTTGTTTGTTGATTATATTATGTATTATCTATTATTTCAATAAAAAAAAATCTCTAACCAGTAAATATTTACAGCAATTGTTTTTTAGTAAAATGTTGTCATTTTCAGAAAAAGCTGTTTTTATCTTATTACTGACACATCACTTTTGTTTGTAACAGATTGTGGGACTTAGACTTGGATTTAATTTATTTTCAGCTTGGATTTAGAAAATTACGTATAGAATAAAAGTTGTACATAATTTTATGAGCTTTTACTTATTATAAGAAAATTGTCCTCTGCGACGCACCGTTTTCGAGATATAAGCGCACATCCGAAAATTGGGACCTTCTCCCCCCCCCTCCTCCCTCCCCTAGCTCACCACCTAGACGTCAGGACTATTAGTATGTTCACACCCTAAGCACCCTGAACAAGTTTCTGAAAGAATCGCTTAGGTTCCTGCTCACGCACTCTACACCTCCTTCCTTGACTGGACTAAATAGAAATACGGCTGCTCTAACCCATCTCCTTCCCCTCCCCACTACAATCAACCTCACATCCCCAATTGGGGATGCCATAGTCTAACTGGTTCCAGGCGGTTGGGAGAAACCCATAACCACCATTTATTGGGTAACTAACACCCCTGCGATGGGTCTTTCCAAGTGGTTATTTACTATTTATTTACCAATTATTTTTCACTAAGATAAAACATTTGCCCAATAATAAAAATGTAGGTTTACCTACCGTTTTTGGTTCTAGAGGACCTGTTCAGAATGTAAAAACTAAAAATGAAAACTAAAATGTTTCATGTTATTTATTAATCCTCTCCCAATTCAGCCCTTCTTTGGTTTCGTGACGTATTTTCTCGACGTTTGTTTAAAATTAAAAGAACACCTCTTGTCACACAATGAACGCTCTCGGGTTATTTTCTTTACGAGCGTGTACGGCTAGTTTATACCAAGTAGGATTGATAAATTCATCTCCATAATACGTCACGCGCGACATGTGAATGGTTGATGAATGATAAAACTACATAATGGGATTTGAGAATGAACTGTGATCAGATTTACGAACTTCGAAGCGAGGCGCTGGAATACGTACAAGAGTTGTATTGTTAACATTTACTTACACGGGGTCAATTTTACTGGCTCGCTACTAAGATACGGCATATCTAGAGAATACTTGATCGAAGGATATAGGACTTAGGTGTTAGATTATAATAATTATTATAATAACACTAGCTGGTTCCCGGCATGCGTAAAATCAAATGAATAAATTGTTTCTCCCTGCATGTCCTTTCCCGTGCCTCCACGTTCCCCTCCCGCATCCCCTCCCCCTCCCGCGTTCCCCTTCCACCTTCTCTGCCTACCCTCCCCCTTCTCCCCCATTCCGCCAACCCCCCCTCCCATGTTCCATATATTCAGTCCCAGTATTACAATTTTTTTATTCAAATTTTCATTTTTCACATATTACAAATATTCACTTTTGTATATTATAAGAACAATCAATCAAATTTAAATATCTATAATTTAAAAATTCATAGACAATTGTTTTGTTACACAAAAAAAACAGCTGCCTGCTAAATTCAATTTCATCAAACGCGCGAACTGTCAAACGTGCGAAGTTAAAATAGTCATTAAGTTTTTTGAAAATATCCAATTTTCTTTCCGTAAGAACCTTCTACAAAGTATTAGAAAATTTAAAAAAATGAATGAAATAGGTAAAGTCTTTCTGAAGTTATGGCGTGACCAAGGGAAACAAGGATTCATTTTTATATACATAGATAACATTTGTATAGCGCAGTTTTGTGTTATTTCACTTCAAGTGTGCTCTACAGTTATTAACTTAAAAATAATCTAGTATTCAGTCAAATTATTTCTATAGTGCTTGATCTAATACTACAAATGTACAATACGAAGCAATGACAAGTATAATATAAAATGATGCAAAATGTACAATAACTGTGCTATTATAGCACAGGACAATAATAATAACTAGCATGACATAAAAAATGTACAATACATTATAAATCAATGATAAGAAAACTACAAATAATCATTAGTAAGAGTGCTATAGCACAGGACAATAGTACAGGATTCTAGCCTTTTTAGACCATGTTTTATCAATGTCAGTTTATTTTTCATTATCATTATTAAGATCGCTAAATGTATTTGAAAATGTATTTTGAAGCCATAAGTATTTGAAATACAAATTACAAAATAACTCAGTAGCAGGTATTTGAAATACCAATTACAATATACATTTTTAGGAAGTAATTGAAATACAAATACAAAATACGTATTTGTATTTCAATTACAAGTATTTCAAATACTGCCCAGTCCTGGATGGCCAGGAACTTCACATCCTTCCTCTTTCCCCATATCCTTCCCCTCCCATTTCTTTCAGTCTCATTGTATAATATATGATTTATTCACATAATGAAAAAAAGCATTTGATACATACCTCACTGATTCAATTCCTCCGTAAGGTGAGAACTTGTGTCTAAGGACCTTTTCATGGTTCTTCTGCAATACAGAGACAGGGATATTGCCCACAAACAAGGTCTTGTCAATTTCTTCCGGGCTGAACTTCTCCTCCTTCTGAAGCTTCTTCTCCACCCTCCGAGAGGCCGCCCGCTGGAAATCTGTCTGCGGAACATCTTCGTGGTTGTCATCCTCGCTTTCTGGACCATTCTCTTCCAACTCCTCATTGATTTCCATCTCATTATCAGACGCTGGTAGTTCATCATCAGAATTATTTTCTGATCCACTTTCTTGCTTTTCTTCGATGCTTTCATCTTCTACGTTGTTTTCAGGTTCTGATTTTCTATTCTTCTTACTCTTTTTATTTTTTCGTGGCGAGGTTTCTAATTCAATTTCATTTTCTGTTGTTTCTTTATGTTTCTTCTTTTTAGATTTCTTTTCTTGGCTAACAATAACATTTTGGATAACAACAGGTTCAACGTATGCATCCTTATTTTTCTTTTTCTTAGAAGAAGCCTCTTCGACCTTTTCTTTACTTAAATTCTTGTTATTTTTTTGTTTGGTTTGATCCAATTTACCTTTCGGTGGATTTCCATTTAATTCTTCCTTGCCAATGTAATATTCTTTGATGACTCTCTTCCCCTCTTCTTTAGTGTACTTCTTGGACTTTTTCATTCCCAAAAACTCTTCAACTTCGCCGGTTTCATCGTCTTCTCCAAACCCTTCATTTCCAGAATCGGAATGGTCGGGAAGTTGCGATAAAAACTGGAAATTATTAGAAAGCTTTGATTTCCTCTTTTTCGGCACACTTTTCGGAGATTCGAATTGATCTCTCGCGGAAGCGTTAATTTTCGTTGCACTTTTTAAGGGAACTTCTGGTGTGAAGGCGAGTTTTGGAGTTCTGGTTTTGGAATTTACTTGGTCTCTAGGAGTTGCTGGTGTTACATTAATTAGCGGTGGCGCCTTTACTGGAGTTAATGGTTTCTTGGCCACTTTACGCCGATTGGGAGTGTGATTTCCAGATATTAAATCTGCTATGCTCCCGACTTCGTACTCCATAATAACCCCTTATATATTATTATGACAGCGGCTGAAACGAAAACCAATTATTTTATGCAGGATAAACCATCAACACAGTATCGACACTATAATTATATGACAACAATGTATGTTTTTCGTTACCTCGGTATTCAAAAGATAATATAGTGTTTTGTCAGCCTTGTCAACACAACATTAGAAATACACATTTGAAGTTTGAAAGCTCACATGTACCGCGCAGATTGGAAACATTGATTTTTGGAGGTTATATTTTCATTCAGTGTTGCCAAGGTAATATTGGCAGTATGCAAGTGGAATAAAAGAAAACCAGTATATGCATAAATCACTTTTTGAAATTTTTTATTTCTGTGACTGCTGTACCGGCAATCAAGGGGTTTATGGGCTTCCATTTTCGTTAAAATTATTAGTATTTTCGGTAATAACCATTTAAAAAAAAAATCATTACAAAAATGATAATAGGGTACGGGCAAGGTTGATAGAAAATGCGTACAAGGTTAGGGAATGTACCCATACTACGTGACCAACTTTTTGCAATTTTTAACCCCCCCCCCCGGTGACCAAAAACCTAAGCCCGCCGCCGCTCATTTGTATCAAGCGTGACATTTTGAAGACCTCCCCCCCCCTAAACGTGTCACGTAGTAAGGGTACGTTCCCTTAGCTCATTCAGGCACTTTAAAAAAAAAAGCATCGGGCGCCCGCAACGTAACTCGAAGTTCAGTTGGAGTCCGAGGAACGATCTCTTTCACTTGGTATATAATATTATTTTTTAGTAAATCTATCTGGGGAGCAGTTGGGTTGGCTGCATGTTGGGTCGGCAAATGTGGATGATTTATTATTGAATTATGATTCCTTCCCTGCTGCTTGTCGAGTCCACATTTAGTGGTGGCTAAGCCCGTCAGAGGCCCGGGGCGGCAAAGCTGAATGAGCCCCCCCAACTTCTTAGTTGATGTAATTTTACTTGATGTAATTTTACAAGCTTTTTATTCAGTTCACACGGGCCTCTGGTCCTGGGGGGCCTCCTAACGCCTCCATGTTCTCGTGATTAAATTCTGAACAAGGCTTTTTTATTTCATTTTCTGAAATCAAGATAATAAAACCATCAAAATATATTTAGATATCTTTATTCAATTTTGTTTATAAAATGAGGGAAAATATATATATATCTCTGAAAAAAAGTAGTCATTCTGGGAAGACTGTTAATGATTGATATATAATAATTACAATGGTTATAAGTAGTGGATAATGTGTCTCTATTCAATTGTGATATCTTTTTCAATGACATTAAGGAATTTCAGCATTAAAATTGATAGAAATATTTTTTTTTAGTACCGAGGATGTAATTTTTAGAGATAATGTGTTATAAAATCATAAATGTTGCATTCAGAATATGTGAATGGTTTCTCTCTTGAATGCTATTTTTTAAAGATAACTTTTGAGTATATCAATAGTTGCATTCTGAACATGGAAGTGGTTTCTCTACCGACCGCTTTTGTGCATTTTAATACCTTATTTTGACATTAGAGATGTTACAAACACATTAAGAAACATTACAGGGAATGGCGAAATTTTGCTGAATTATTAGTATTGTTGTAGGTATGGGTACTGCCACCCCGGGAACCATTTATTGGATAACACCTGTGTCATAGGTCACCCCAAGTTATTGGGTGCCCGGATTGAGGTTTGTCCAGGTCTTAGCGGTGGATGCGCCTGCCCACCTGCTGCATGGCGGGCCGGATCAAGAGAGACTGGTGGAGGGAGGCCTTTTGACCTTTCCAAACGAACTCTCTCGACCCATCGCTTTGCACCACAGTTGGAGGAATGGATTCATAAGTCCGTCACTTATGGACACACTGACCCCCACATTCCTACCCATCCCTTCCTCAAAGACGACACAGGCTCTGATGGAAATTATTTTCTCAGGGCCTCCTGGGTGGGGCTAATGTAAAAAAACAAAAAAAAGTGGAATAAGCCAACACAACACATTGTTTTTTTGTGAATATGGAACATAAATATGCTTAAAATGTTTCTGAATCTAATGGTTTCTGTTATTTTTACTGGATGTGAGTCGTATAATTTCAATACCCGCTGTAATCGATTTTTTGACAAAATGACCTGAGTATGACATCTTGTTCACATTTTTACGAGGAATAAGACTAATCTGAAATTGAGTTTTAAAACCTTCCTTAACACAACCAAAAACCATGTTAAAATTGTGAGTGAGAAACAAAACCCACTAAATCATTCAAGAAGTTACTATCGAAACCCACTATATCGAAATTCAACCAATCACGAGCAGTTATTTTGCCAAGATGGCAGGTGTAGAAACACGCCCCTCAGGTCAGTTGAGTTTCAAAACCTCTATATTCCGTATAAATCACGAAGTGAGTATCAAAATCCACTATATCCATTTTATTTAACCAAATTACTTAAATATTTATAGACATACATTGAAAAATGAACACTTTTGGAATGTATATTACTCCAATTTATTATATAAAATACGCTAGAGATGTGACAGCTTTTTGCAGTTTTCTCCGAATCAGTGAAAGTTGATATAGCGGATATAGAAATTGAACGAGTCATGTATAACAAAGAAATACAAAACATTAGTTTTTTTATGAAAGGGTTCATTTCTTTAACCACTCGGACCCATAAGCTGGTCTTCACGATAATATAACATTACCAGATACATGTATGATGGTTTGCAGAACAAATCAATCTGGATATACAGTAAAGCCGTACTAAATATTAGTTTTTTATGAAAAACTCTATTCCCTTAAAAATGGTTTGTAGAACAAACTAATATTCATTCGGCTGGCGATGTACATAAAAATATATTATCTTTACATAGTATAAAGTGAAATCGCTCACGTTGCCTGTGCGTTACATCTTTCAAACTACACAACGGATTTTCATGCGGTTTTCATCAATGAGGAAGGTTTTCGGTAGGTATATAATTTGTCAAGGTTTTGTGTAAATTGGTTGAAATACATAATATATCTGTCCAAGTGGCAGCGGGTAGCGGGATGACAAACGGGTGTGGATTTGATTTAACAGATATCGTTGGTTATAAAGGTTTCGTTAGCCACAGCAACATGTGGCCGGGTCTGCTAATCATAAATAAAATACTTTTCTTTTTAAATATATTTCGTTATAAATACTTTCCTATTCCATGAACTGGTGAAAGTATTTTATGATATTAATAAGTACGGCTTAAATTTGTCTTTCACGCCCTCTGTAGTAGAGGGGTAAGGTTGTCGACTAGCAATCTGAAGGTCACGAGTTAAAATCCCGGCGTACGCAATTTTAAAATAATTAAAACGTACACCTTTATGAAAACAATATTTTCGTTCACAATTTGAAAAATATTTATGAAACTTTGGGAATTTTTTATTAATTATTTTTACATGAAACGACAAAAAGTGAGTTGACAAGGGGGCATACATTAATTACGTGAGCAGTTTTTCTTCCAATCTAGACCTCTTTCCTCCCCCTTGGTGATATAAATTTGGGTCACTTTGTATATTCTTTTCAAGTAATGTGAGATTTTGCTGGACCCCCCCTTTTGAGCTCACGTAATTAATGCATGCCCCCCAAAAATGTTTATAAAACATTTATTTGCCTAACAATGTTTATAACACATGTGTGTTTTTTTTAATTTTCGTTATCAGTAATTTTAGTTAAAATAATATAATAAACTAAAATTACTATAACGAATAAAAAGGTGAGACATTTCTATATTTTTTTTACGTTTGCATTCAAAATTTACATCTTTATTCCGAATTATAAATTTTTAAAACACATACATCACCTTTCAAAAACAATTTTCGGTTTTCTGTTGCATTCAGAAATATTCAATTTTTTTTGTATAATTTATTGAGGTCTAGAATTAATTGTTTGTTTTTTGTAGATAATATTGTTTGACTTTAACCCCTCCCCCCACAACGGCATCACCGTTACCAGGAAACTGAAATTTTTCAGTTTTACTCTTTTTATTTTTCGTCAAACAGAGATTATAAAAGTCTCAAGCTATTCTTTACAAATTTTTCATTTGACTTCGAACACTGTCAATTCAACAGTGATTACACATGAAAATTCATGAGATTTTGCAAGATTTGACGATGCCTGTTTTGCTAAACAAATAAATTTAAATTTTCAGTGAAAAACACTGTTATCATAGGTAAGAATTTTTTCAAACACTAACGAGACCTTCTTATTGTATTTTAGATACTTTTACATAAAAAAAACATTTATTAGACTTATACAGGGTGTAACAGGACGTACCCGAGGGATTTTAATCAGCGATTTCTGAACATATTTGGAGTAAAAAATGTAAATGAAATTTTGGTCTCCGGTTACTTTTTTGATGAAATTTTTTTTTCTTCAAATTCAGATAAAAAAAATTCTTCCGCTTCTTGTCATTGGTCACTCAGCCGAGTAAACCGACCAACCCTTCACCCCGCCTCCAACTGTCCAACACCTAACATTTTTTAATGTTTTTGTAGAAAAAAAAATATCACCGGAGACCAAAATTTCATTTACATTTTTTACTCAAAATAATGTCAGGAATTGATGGTCTGCTTGGTTCATTATATTCGCACCTCACAATCCGGAAGCTTCAGTTTCGCGCGAAAATCAGAAAAATCAGAATCAAAATGGATCAAGATTGTAAAATATCTACGCAAATAGCTTTCATATTTCAAAGACAATAAGAAGCATTATTTCGTTCTCTTTTTGGTTAAAAGAAAAATACATATGTTTGCATGAGAGGAAGAGAGTTATATAGCTTTTAAAATGTAAGGTCGCTCGGGACGTTTTTGGTCTTATGAAAGTATAATGCGAATTAAACAAGCAGACTGGTTAAAATCCCTCGGGTAAGTGCTGTTACATCCTGTATATGTAAGGTTGGAAGCAAGTGGTATCACGTGATGCCGTCATGCATCAGAGGAAGGTCTGTGATAACTTATGGGACATTGATTGATAATTATCGCTAATTAGTGGTTCGATAACCCCTTTCCATTTATATAAACTAAATAAACATATCGAACATCCAGTTGATTAGTCAGACATTTGCAAATACTAAGTTTTGAGATAATGAGTAAAGCTATATTCAAATACTCACCATAAATCAATTATTATTTATATGTGTCTGCGTTTTAATAACAATATAAATAACACAGGGAGGAGTAAGAGTCCGGTACATTAGTACAGGGTGCGGCAGAGAGGACGGACGTTTTTGAGATGGGTAGTACTCTCCCCCTCCGTCTACGAGAGAGGTGGGGGGGTGCCGCTTGACTCGTGAGTTCCTAGCATTGTTTACCAGTTGTCGTCATGGAGCCGTGGACGGTGGAGCACCGCGTTTTCGCCTATGATTGTTTCGTCCGAAATAATGAGTCAGTCACCGTCGTACAGCGTGAGTTTCGTCGCCACTTCAACATTCATCGGAATAGAGCTGTTCCCTCTCGAAACACCATCCTTCGTTGGGTTGAATCACTTCGCAGGCGTGGTGAACTGATCAACAGAAGACCAAGAGGAGCTCAGCGAACAGTTCGAATTCCTGAAAATGTTGAACGCTTTCGACAAGCCTTTCTTCGCAGTCCGATCACCAACTTCTTTTTCCCTGAATTACGACGGCGACGTGTTCCAATCCGACGTGTGTGGTTCCAGCAGGATGGGACGACCGCCCACAGAGCCAGAGCATCAATTTACGTTATTCGCCTTCTCTTCCCTGGTCGCCTTATTTCCAGGTTTGGCGTTCATTGGCCTCCTCGGTCCCCAGATTTATCCATATGCGATTTTTTCTTATGGGGACACCTCAAGGCTAGAGTATACGAGAACAAGTCCCGAACTCTGGACGAATTGAAGGACGGAATTCGCGTGGAAGTCGCCCAAGTTGAGAGAGCGATGTTGGAGAGAGTCAAAGTAAAAATTAACTATTTTATGATTTTTTTAAAACCGTCCGTCCTCTCTGCCGCACCCTGTATAACATTTTGAAATATCCTACTAGTGAACCAACATCAATATTTTGTTTAATTCACTACAATTTTTTTTTTACTATAATTGATTTGGTGGTGTTTATGAGTAAACTGAATATTGTATATTTGGAATAAAAAATGCATGTGTTATTTTGCTGTCAAGTGATATTTAATTGATATTTAAAAAAAAAAACGAGCGTGCTTTAGACCACACGACTGAAGAGCGTTTAACCAGCCAGCGGACGAAAATCCACATTTCGTCGAAAGTTGTTCTTACGATCGTGAAGGGCGGTTACAACGAGAAAGATTAATTATTCTCCGTACCAGCTTTTTAAAATTATAACTCAATATTGAATTTATTTCAATTCAAATTAGCTTTAATTTATACCTTCACCCAAAAATGCTGAAAAGCGTGATGATAAAACTATTAAAATAATGTATTTTTTGTAGTTATTTTTTGATTATAAGTATTTATCATTTTTCAACAATGTCTAAATTTAATAAGAATGTTAAAAAAATCTGAAATATATTAGTTTGTAAGTGTGCAAATAAATACACAAATGGACTAATTTTAGTCAAGAAACACATGTACGTACATATTTTTTAATGATTTTATTGAAACTAAAATTAAAATTCTAAAACATGCGTTTGCTAGATAATGTATTGATTTATTTTACTGCATGATTATATTATTTGAAATGGGTGTGGTATAGGTATAATACAAAATATTTTTTGAAAATTTAACAAATCTGCCAACCACCTATGGAATAACCTTATTATACTAAAAATTAAAAAAATTTCTCAAAATTTATTACATGCGAATACTAGATAAAAGAACAATCTTTCGAAATCCATGTATAATTTTTTGTGGAAAAGAGTCAATACGTCTAAAATCTGATTTGAAAATGACATATTTCTGGTACGACCGTGGGGTGACCTACGATCTTGGGGTGACCTACGACCTTGAGGTGACCATCCTTATCACTCCCCTAGTCAAGCGTGCATAAAGGCCCAACCATTCGCCTTGCCATCGATCACCGTTCGCATCGATACCGTTAGCATCACACTTTTCGTAACATCACACTTATGTTGCAACTACAAGTGATACACATGCTGTTTCGTGTGTTACCGTGCTGCTGGAATGAGACGGACTGCTTATCATGTGACCCGAAGCTATGTTACATCCGACTACAATGTGTCTACATTTTTTGTTTTTAATTGAAAAAAAAATTATCAGACAGCAAAATGACATCAACATTTTTTTCTCCAAATGTGCTCAAGAATTGCCAAATAAATACAGTAAACGATTTTTTGATGATTTTTTTTTGTATACGCAAAATAATTTCTCTCAGGGCCAGTATTTCAGTACCAATCAATGCTCATTAAGAAAACAAAGGGAACTTGTGTGTCCTGATTTCACAGAACATTTCAATACAAATTATGGGTGAAATGCAGATCCCGCCAATGTCAGGGAATTTAATAAAAATGCACTTTTTAGATGAGGAAAGTGTGGAGAAGATGAATAAAAAATAAATTAAGGCGCGCTCGGCAAAATTGAGGGAGACACAACCGTTCAAAGTATTTAAAATTTCACTTCGCGAGTAGATATTGACAGTGCGTTCGCCTTTGGTCTGGGATACCAACATAAACAGTGAAAAAATGGCAGGCGGACTGTCATAATATCAGTTCGCGAAGTGAAATTTTAAATACTTTGAACGGCTGTATCTCCCTCCATTTTCCCGAGCGCGCCTTAATTTATTTTTTATTCATCTTCTCCACACTTTTCTCATCTAAAAAGTGCCTTTTTATTAAATTCCCAGACATTGGCAGGATCTGCATTTCGCCAGAAATCTTTAACATAAAAAATAAAATAAAATATGAAATTTTGTTTATTTATTTGTAGATTTGATGGGTCGTGCACAAAGAGGTTAAGCCTTCGATACGTAAGTACACATAGATCTCTTTTCCTTACCAAAATAACACAATTATTTACAAATTATTATTACACGGGAGGGTTGACAATACATTCAAATTTAATATGTGTACACTTTAAGCTAGCAATACACTTACAACACTTAATTAAAATAGGTGAACGCCTCAGCACTGCTAGTGAGGTGTTCACGAAAAACTAACTTATAAACCATTTACAATATCCGTATTCACCATATTACCATCATTCCAACCTACTTAAATTGCAAGACACATTTTTTGGGTTCCATGCCAACTCAGAATGAAACCAAGTCAGAACCACCTTAGAAAGGTCATTAAAAGCTATGAAAAAAATATTTTAAAATAGCCGGTAACCCTAACCTAACCTATTTTTTTATCATCACTCTTAATGACCTTCCTGAGGTTGTTCTGAGTTGGTTTCTTTCTGAGTAGGCCGGTCACCATTTTTTGATGCTTCATAGTTATTATTATTTGCTGAACAAAAAAATATTTTTATTTGTTGAAGTTTCAATAACATGTTTTATCAAAGAAAGGCAGAATTGATAACATATTTCGGCAAAAGTGAAATTGTGATGGATTGTGGCAACAATGTTAATTTTATGGATTATTAGTGGTAGCTTTGGTGAAATTAAAACTCAAGAGTGTTGACTTTATCATCGCAATTCTTAAATTTTTTTAGCTACTTTCAGCATAAACTTCGATGCACTTTAGAAGATAGTAATGACTGATTTGATCGAAAAATAAATGCCAATTTCGGGCTCAAAAGCCCGAAACAAAAAAATTATACCGCAAAATCAGCTGCAAGTGTGATGTAGATTTACGAGTCTTCTGTTTGCACCACTAGTTTCCGAACACCATTTTATATTAAAAAAGATATATTCGAAGATGAAGACAGATATTTTGGTTTAATTTCAAAACAAGTTTCTTAATTTGGAAAGAAAATATTAACTGCGGTAACAATACATATAGGTGGTACTATGAACTTTTTACAGGCTGATAAACGTTTTTCTTTTTTTTTTTAATGCACTCGTGTTGCCAACGCCGCGAACTGAGAATTTGCATTGGGAACCCCCTCTTGCACTTAGGACAGTGCCAATCTGCTTCCACGGCATGCACCGTGTTTAGATGCTGCTCCAGATTCCTCTTGGAGTTGGTTCCACTGCATTGAAACAAACACAAGCAGCACTTGAAGCTTATATATTGAAAAAGATTATGCACCATCTCCTGTGCTATTGAAAAGATGTATCCATCATCCTTCTTGTCTATATCGTACATTATGTTGAAAGTGGAAAGATGAAATTTGGCTGTTGGGTATATTACTTGCTGCAGACGAATATTTTCGCAGTTTTTATCAAGTTTCATTTGGTCTTCATACTTAATGAGGCCATCCGTTTTCGCCTTTTTTTCTTCTATCGGCATTGCGAGGTATCGGACATACCCTTTGCTCAGATGACAAAAATATTCTGTGTTGGTGTCGATTTCCTCCGCACATAAAGCAATGTCTTTTTCGAAAGCCGTCAACACGCTCAAGATGGAGATCTTCACGTTGCTCGGGTATAAACAATCGAGTAGTCCTAGTTTGTGCCTTAATTGTTTCATGAAAGTCAATATAAAAGTGTTGGGAAAAGACTCGATGTTTTTCGTGAGTTGCTTATATTTAAGAGGCATTTTTTCCGAGTTAATCTTCGGTTTATAATCTGATGTCAATTTGATCAGTTTAAATTCGGACGTGAAAATATTACTCCTGGTGATTTTAAAATCGGGGAATTGAATATTGACTTCCATAAACGGCCAGTTGACGAGTTCTGTCATGTCATATCTTTGTGGGGTGCAATAATTAGAGGGTCGTAAGTTGACGAGATCGTTTGTGGACGGATGGATGCCGGTGTAAAACATAGAATTAAGTTTACGATACGGGCAGGATACTTCAACAGAGACTTTTTCACTTTCAATCGTGTTATTTAATTCGCATTCTATGATTCTCCCGTCCACCGTTGAAATGATATAGTCGAGATTTTCTTTCAAGTATTGAAGCAAGTCCTGTTTCATGTCTTCTTGGTTCATAACTCGGTAATAACCCTTCCAGTTCTTGAGCAGAGTTTTAATGCAGAGATAGACGATAGAGGTGACAATGCTGGAGAGCTGCGTAATGTCCGTCTTGTAAATTTCAAAATATATATTCCTCAAGTCGGCATTTTGCATTCTGGTGATGACCTCCGTTATTTGGCTTTCTTTGAGATTATTGTTAATTGCAGCAAGTACTTTAGACAGCATAATGGTTCATTAAATCTGTAATAAATTAAAAACAATATTACATCAAGAGTAACAGATTTGACCCACAACATTGCATCCCTGTTATCCTTAGTCGACAAATTGGTATACAAAATCTAAACTAATTTTGGCTAAAGTTCGGTTTATGGGGGAAATTCCTAAAAAATAAAACTAGTTATTTTTATACTAATTTTGGGTCGGGGAATCCGAATCTGAAAGAATTAGGCGGCGGCAAGCAATATTAACTGAGTTACACGACTTTAAAATTTTTTATACACACACACACATGAAAATAGTCATTTCGGAAGCATTTTGACACACGAAGTACGAAGATCATAGAAAAACAAGATAACATAGATGTTTTTACCACACAAAATTAAGTGTTGCCATTAAGCAGTAATATCAATAACGTAAAATAACATGTTTATATTTTAAGTACTTATTTTTTATAAATTTTACTTACTTTTGTATCACAAACCATGTTACATAAACCCAGCGTAGCTGCTAAACTACTTGAAAACAGGGATGTTTTTTTGCCGTGACGCGAGCAGGCGGTATAAAGGGGCACAAACCATGTTACACAAACCTAGCGTAGCCGCTAAACTACTTGAAAACAGGGATGTTTTTTTGCCGTGACGCGAGCAGGCGGTATAAAGGGGCACAAACCATGTTACACAAACCTAGCGTAGCCGTTAAACTACTTGAAAACAGGGATGTTTTTTTGCCGTGACGCGAGCAGGCGGTATAAAGGGGCACAAACCATGTTACACAAACCTAGCGTTAGGTTAGGTTAGGTTACGCATTTTTAAGACTACGAATTTTCATACTTTTGGTTTAAGAATACGGCCGTTGAGATAGTCGTAATTCATAATATAGGGATAAATATTTTTGAGAGCTGGTAACACTGCCGGCACATGTTTTTGTATATTTCTTGTTTTTATATGATCTTCGTACTTCGTGTGTCAAAATGCTTCCAAAATGACTATTTTCATGTGTGTGTGTATAGAAAATTTTAAAGTCGTGTAATTCAGTTAATATTGCTTGCCGCCGCCTAATTCTTTCAGATTCGGATTCCCCGGCCCATAGTTAGTATAAAAATAACTAGTTTGATTTTCTAGGAATCAAAATGCTTCCAAAATGACTATTTTCCTGTGTGTGTATAAAAAATTTTAAAGTCGTGTAACTCAGTTAATATTGCTTGCCGCCGCCTAATTCTTTCAGATTCGGATTTTCCGGCCCATAATTAGTATAAAAAAAAAAAAATTTTTTTTTTTGGACCATCCCTCATAAACCGAATTTTTTCCCTAATTTTAAAGAAGCTAACAGTGTTTTTTAAACTAACACAATTCAATCATTCCACCTTCATCCTCTACTCGACAGTGGCTGGAAAACTCTGAGGTGAAAAGCAATAAAAAAAAATAGGGTAAATATACAGAAAAATGAGACACGGTTAATAGGCACATTTTATTTTTCAAACCCTTTGAAATAATTCAGTTCCTGGAAATGAAAATAATGCATTATAATAGTCATATCGTTAAAATTAAAATCAATTGTTCACTTGGCGGCCATTGTTTTTGATGTGAAAGTTTTAAGGTTAGTTCTTCTTCTCTTATTTCATATAATATGAACATAAGAATCTAGTATATGTTCTTAGCTACTTAGTTTGGGTTTAATTAAAATACTTATAAATAAAAAACTAGTATAAGAAAACTATTTCAATATTATCATGCCAAAACATGGTGTGAAGAAAAGACGAGCAAATTATCCGTTTTTTTTAAAGTAATAGCTATTAAAAAGCCATATTTTCCATTTTAGATTGTTACCTAACTACAAAAAATAGTTTTAAAACTAAAAATTGATAGTTTTCGTAGAGAGCAACTATATTGTTTGTCTTTACATTATTTACATAAAAAACAAATACTTTTAAAACACCGCTTATTTTTACTCTAATATTTGTAGCCTGCCGGCTTGGCTCGATCAGATTCCTCACAGAAGATGATTGAAATGTTTTCGCAACAATTTATGTACATTTTTGGGACTGGAAGAGTAACTATTCGCAGTTAACGGCAAAGTGTGCCCTGATGTACCTATAACGTAGAAAATTGTAAGAAATATTTACGACTCAACGCTTAAATTCATAACAGTTTTTCAGAAATTAGACCACTACAAGTTTAAAAGAGTGAGACACAAAAAAACTCACCAAACTTGCAGATTATTAAAAACTATGAAAACATTTCTGAATCACGCAGCCGTCAGTTTGAAGTTTTCGCGTCTGTTGTCAATGTCAGTGATGCCATGCCGCGAAGATGAAAATCGGTACCTAAATAAGGACAAAAATCGGTACCTAGCTAGGTAGCCAAATATTTATGAAGCCTGGTTGTCATATTATTTTTATACCTCAACCCATCCTCAAGCTAGTGCAAAACGGTAAATAAAAAAATACGACTTCCTAAAAAATATATAAAAAAAACAATATCACCATTGATTCGCCAGTTTACAAATGTTCTTATTTAAGTATTCATTATAATAATTATACTACGAAACACCTTAGGTCTTCCGAATTATACATTTTACCATTTTCAGGTCCTCAGATGTTAGGCCCTCCTCGTTCGGATTGCTGCGGTGACTTCATCTTTTTGCCATCTGCAATTAAGTTTCACAATGATATTCTGAGGTCTTTCTTCAAACTTCTCCCTGGGGGTGACTCGTAGTACTCGAGTAGCGTTTGGTTAGGGCTTGATGAATTTAATTCCGTATAAACGTTGATAATTGTCAGGTTTCTTGTCTATTTTCCGAAATCCTGATGATTTCTGCATGAAAAATATTTATTTTTGAAGTGAAAACTTCTTTAGCACCGTTGTGATTTGAAACTCGATGAAAAGAAAAATAACGACGAGAATCACATACTTCTGCCGGCCAAAAATCACATACTTCTATAGGATTTAGCCTGCTAGAGAATGAGATAGTATAACCGGTCTCCTCTTTGTGCGGTGCTTCGAAGCCTGTCGGTCTCATCTATGTGTGGTACTTCGTAGCTTCTCAACTCTTGTCTACTTTAGTTTTCTGAAGGTTTCATTTCTACCACGTGTGAATTGCATACACTATTTTTTTTAAATTTAATTTTCTCAAAATTTTAATCCCATAATTCTGCGTGGATATATACATATATATACGTTAGTTTGTACTAAAAATATTTGGAAGAAAGCATTTTATTGTATTCGTTAAAACCGTTGATTAAAAATAACATCGATTATAAATAACTAGCTGGTCCCGGCATGCGTTGCTATGCCATTTAATGAAGAATTTTTTTCTCCCTGAGTGTCCTTTCCCATTCGTCCCGTTCCCCTTCCGCCTCCCCTTCTTCTCCTGCGTCTTCTTCCTCTCTCGCGTTCCCACTCCGTCATCTCCACCTTCCCTCTCCCCACTCCACTCCCCCCCCCTTCCTCCGTCGCGCGAACCCCCTCCCAAGTTCCTCTTCCCCCTCACACGTCCCCTTCCCCTCCCGCGTTCCCCTTCCACATTCCCCGCCTTCCCTCTTCCCTTTCCCGCACCCCCGTCCCGCTAACCCTCCTCCCGCGTTCCGTATATTCAATCCCAGTACATTCAGTTTTTAAACAGCCCGCGAGCCACCTTTTACAATTTTTATTCAAATTTCCATTTTTCATGTATATTAAATTTGGTACCTAACATAGGTACCTATTTAAAATATCTAAAATTCTTGATTCGATTCAAACTATTAGGGGAGTACCTACTTTAAATAAAATTTTCAACTTTTCAAAAATAGAATCCTGATTGAAAAATCATTCATTGTTTTGCAAAATGTCATTCTCTAACACGCGAACTGTCAAACGTGCGATGTTTTCTGTTATTATCTAATTTTCTGCGCAATTTTCTTAATTTTTCTCTCCGTAAGAACCATCCTTGAACGTCAAGGAATATTCTAAAAAAAGAATTAGCGAAATCGGTTCAGCCGCTCTCGAGATTTGCGCTTACCAACAAATTTAGCGATTCATTTTTATATTATAGATTACATAATATGCTTGTATTCTATCTTCCATAACAGGGGTGGGGACTGCGGCCCTCAAGCACTTCTGCTGCGGCCTGGACTCCAGATACTAATATCTACAGCCTGTATGTCGGACGAATATCTACAGCTCATATGTTGAACTAATATCTATGAACTTCAAAGTGAGGACTAATATCTACAGAGCTAAGGTCGGACGAATATCTATGACGGTCCCAGTGGTGACTAATATCTATGGAGGGCAGCTGCAAGGGCGTAGCTAGGATTTTGTTAAGGGGGGGGGGGCAGGTGTAGACAAATCAAAAATATAACTAAGGTAAATGATGCATGAGCAACGGGACAGCTTACGTTAAAAATTAAAATAATACCTACTTGGGCTTGGGGGGGGGGGGGGAGTGGCTACCGTCAGGCACATTCTTCGGGGAGCTATAGCCCGGGCGGTCTGCCCCCCCCCCTAAGCTACTGGGTTTAAACGGTTTTCAGTCATCGTTGATCTCAGCCATGTTTTAACACGACGCAGTGTAGAAAAGGACCTCTCTATGTTACTTGTAGTGTAAGGTTGTGCCAATGAAATAAGTATTGCTTTTTTTGTTGCGGGAAAAAAATGTTCGCCTCCTTTAACACTTCAGTAAAATCTAGTTTTTCGAGATCTTTTTTGGTCATACCCTTGTTCTGCCATTTTTATACCATAATTCGGCTTCTTGATTAAAATTAAGTAAATCGTAGTGTAGGCAAAAACTTGGTGCTTTTTCTTTAAAATCAATTAACGACATATACAACATTGTACTGGGATGTAGCGACATTAATCCGAAAGCAGGAAAATTTTGGTCACCAAAACGCTGCTCCAATGCAGACATTAGGGAATCTAAATAAGGAATGATAAATAATCGATCGCTTCCAAAAATCGCGTGGAGTCTCAGCAAGGTAATTGGACCGATGTTGTTGGCGAGATATAATGTGTGGGACTTGTATATCAGTTCCAAAGGCAGCTGCAGTTCTAATTGGAATAGGGGGCGTTCAAGTATTACGTAACGCAATTTTTGAACCCCCCCCCATGTAACGCGCCGTAACTTTTTTCCGTGCCACCCCCCCCCCCCCCTAAAACGTTACGTAACGCCTAAGTGATAATTTTTAACTGAAAGTCACAATTAAGTTGCGCAAAGTACTGGAAAGTCGCTTAAATACCTTTTTTCTTGTTTTAATCGCCTTTGCGGTAATAAATAAAACAAGAGATTTCGTGAACGAAAAGGATTGCCAACTTGGAAGATTTTAATTCTCTAGTTTTTTTTATCTAAATAAAGAAAAACATGTTACGTAACGCGTTGTTCGAACCCCCCCCCCCCTCGTAACGCACAGTAACGTTTAACAAGACCCCCTCTCCCCCCCAAGTGCGTTACGTAATACTTGAACGGCCCCATATCTAAAATATTTTGGCTCTCTATATCTACGTTGCTTCGATGATCATTTATAACAGAAATTATACCTTTAATATGACTCATACATGCGTACATATCGATAGTTTCCGATCGTAAAGCATTGACAATAGGTTCCAATATGCCTGAGTACTTGGCTATCAGTTGAACACATATAATGAAAACTGATTTAATAACAGCGCAATGTAACTGATCAGGTTTTCTTGATGCTTCATTAATCATGATTAACTAAAAAGGTAATAATAAAAATTAAATTGATTTTCACAAACAATAGGCTACCGACGTAATATTTATTACTTTACGGTTTGTGAGCATTGCTGCACCTTCTAGGGGGGAGCAGCTGCCCCCCCTGCCCGTACCTCGCTACGCCCCTGGGCAGCTGAGCAAGAGGTTGTACGGAAAAGCATAAATTACTTCAATTAGTAATTACGTAATTGTACTAAACAATTACGTACTTAATTACGTCGGTAAATAAATTCATTAGTATTCGATTTTGGTTAGTACCATAGGTGAGGACTTTTATTATATTCATTAATGAGTTTATTTGAAAATTGAATTTTGATTTTACAATGACATTTTCAAATTGTGACGTTTTTGACAGAAGCGAACATTTATTGATTTTGATGCTACGTCCAGACTGAAGCCAACCTTCCAACTCCGAACAAGGTTGGCCGATCGTGTGGTCGCTGCGGCCAACCCTCCAATCCCGAATTCCGTACTCCAAAATGGCGGACATGAAACAGCTGTAGCTACGCTGTATCTTTTTCAGTTGTCTACAATTATTACGTACGTATAATCATATACTTATACACACGACATGTTTTCAAACAATTGTTATATCACTCTCCGTAATAATATAGTCATTTTAATAATAAATAAAATATCATACGCGAGTGCACTAAGTAACAATAAAAACTTCGCAGAAACTTCATATAATGCAGAACAGAAATACGCCATTTTAATTACCTCAAAAAACACCTTGAAGGCCGAGGACATAAAAATAAAAATTCAAAAAAATATTAATTTTACAAAAATAAAAGTTGGAGTAAATGGAGTAAAAAAGATCGGAGAACAAAAATTAGTGATTTCTTGCCAAAAAAAAGAAGATGCAGAAAAATTAACCGAAGAGATAAATAAAGTAATTGGAAAAGAAGTATCGGCCGAAGAAATAAAAAAAAGGAAACCGTGCTTAATGTTGAAAAGCCTGCAATGCCAATTGACTGAAGAAGAAATTATAGACGGGATTGTACAACAAAATGAAGGATTAACCCTAGAAGACAAAAAAGACATTAAGCTTATCAAGGAATTAAAAAATAAGTACAATGAAGGAAAAGAAAACGACACCACTAACTACATTATCGAAACAACTGGACAATTAAGGAAAAAACTAATTGATAAAAAAAAATTAAACATCAAATTCCAAAGAGTGTACGTCAGCGACTGCAGCCCGCTCACACAATGTTACCATTGCCTCAAGTTCGGCCACACAGCTCAAAGATGTCTCGCCAGGACGCAGCCTCCCATTTGCCCTCATTGCACTAAGGAACATATACTATCCAAATGTGAAAACAAAGAACAAACTCCAATCTGCAACAACTGCTGTGTCCAAAACAAAAGGTTTGATATGAACTATTCCACCGATCATAGAGTCGATAGCATAAAATGCCTTTACCGGCAAAAAATGCTTCGAATTGCCAAAGAACGCATTGACTACGAATAAATATTGTAAATTTTCATTTCCTCAAACTCTTATCTATAAATTAACAATGAATGATTTTTTATGTAACGCATTAGATAAAAAAATATGTATTGAAGAAAACTTATATCACTCTATAAGAGATTTCTATTTTATTTGCACTCAAAAAAGATTTACTCAATTTCATAAAAATATTAAAAGCGTAAAAATTTTTTTTGAAAAATTAATAATATTTTTAAAAGAAATATTTTTTTTCCCGGGCTTGATTGGGTTTACAAAGACCTACTCTACTGGCGAAACTAATTACTCCATTCCAGGGTACCAGGTAACAATAATAAGAATAAACAAAAACTCTGATATTGGAATATCTATTTCCAACCAGTATAATGTTCTCAATATTAATGAAGTAATTAATGATTATGATGTTAATATTTTAAATATAAAATTTAAAGACGTAAATAAATTATCGCATTATATTGCTATTTATCCTACACATAAGTCTACAGTACAACAATTTATAGTAGAATCAAAAAACGCTTTATTGAATTTTAGAAATATAAATAATATTATTTTACGAGATATGCATTTAAATATTGTAAATGATTATGCTAGTAATGATAAAGATGTGATCAATCAATATATGATCAATAAAAAACCGGAACATTCTTCAACAATCTCTACACATTATAAAATCCGTATTTGTATTACTAACTCTATGTCACACTCTACTTTGAAAATACTCTACATATTTAAAAGAAATCAATATCACATTAATATTTTTACTAAATGGATGACTTCATAGCTAATGAATTAGAAAATAATTTTAAAATACAAGAATATGAGTGTGTATACACCGATTCATGTAATGACATAATCTCAAAGAATCTCAATAATATTTTCATTTTTCATAGTAATATACGAAGTATGGAACGAAATTGGGATGAATTAATTCTAAAATTAAACAATCTAAATAAAAAACCTGACATCATAATATTATCAGAAACTTTTACTAATGACGAATCACCCACCTATCATTTACCAGAATATAATTATGTTACAACCAAAATAAACATCAATAAAAATAGTGGTCTCGTCATATTCATTCACGATAAATTTAGTATTGTCAAAATAACTGAACATCCTATACACCTAGTAAACTGTATTGAAATACAATTAAAACTCGACAAAACAAACTACCACATAATAGCTGTTTACAGAACACACGGTTCGAATATCTCGTCATTTATAAATGAATTTAAACAAATACTGTTAAAATTTAGTAATAAACTTTGCTTTATTGCAGGAGACTTCAATTTAAACATTAATGAAAACGTAGAAAATAATTTCAAAAATGAATATATTAATTGTATGACTGAATTTAACTTCATATCGTGCATTAATAAAAATACGAGAGAGATAAAAAATCACACTCCATCTTGTTTAGACCATATTTGGACTAACATAAATATTAAAGATATCGACAAAATCAAATCAATTGTTTGGAAAACGAATATAACTGACCACCATGCATGCATTCTTCTCTATGATAACAAAATTAAACATAAAAAATTTAATCTAACAAAGACAAAATCCTACACAAATATGACTATTTTATCCAAAAAACTAAGAAATGAACAATGGAACAACGTGTTAAATAGTTATGATACCGAGACTTGCTCAAAAAACTTTGAAAATATATTGTCTCAACACATAAAAAATTCAACTACTGAAACTACAGTCCGCATTAAATCTAAACTAAGAATTTTAAAGCCTTGGATAACACAAGGACTTATAATATCAATTAGAAACAAAGAAAAACTTTATAAAACAGCATTGAAAAATCCTCTAAATGAAAAAGCATACACTTTTTACAAAAAATTTAAAAATAAATTAACAAACTGTATCAAAAAAAATAAAGAAGACTATTTCAAAAATAAAATACTTTCTACAGACAATAACAATAAACAAATATGGAAAACAGTCAACTTAGCCATGGATAACACTAAAAAAACACAAAAAATAAAATACATTGAACATGAAAATAAAATAATTGATGCTAATATTCAACCTAAACAATGTGCAAACATCTTTAATTCTTTTTTTGCTAATGTAGGAAAAAATCTTGCGAAAAATATCAATAAATCTTTTAACCCGAAAAAACAAACGATTGAAAATGTACAAAATCAAAATAATTTATCAAAATTTGAAACAACCTCAGAAAGTGAAGTTTTAAAAATAATAGAAGGCATGAAAGGAGGTTCGTCTCCCGGATTTGACCTTATTACAGTACATTTTCTAAAATCCATGAAAATTCATTTGGTAAAACCAATTACTCATTTGATAAACTTAAGTTTAACAGAGGGAATATTTCCGACAAACTATAAAAATACAATTATTTCACCTATTTATAAATCTGGAGATCCTCAACAAGTAACTAACTACCGCCCAATTTGTCTAATCTCAAACATTGGAAAGATTTTTGAAAAAATTGTGAAAAACCAATTGGTCGGTTTCCTAGAAAGTAATAAAATTCTTCACCAAAACCAATTTGGTTTTATAAAGTCACTCAGCACACAAGATGCTATTGCTAATGTAACCTCATACATCAATGAATCATTGGATAAAGGTGAAAAATGTGCCGGTATATTTATTGATCTCAGAAAAGCTTTTGATAGTATATCCCATGAGATTCTACTAAAAAAACTAAACAATATAGGTATAAAAGACAATGCAATTAAATGGATTTCGAACTACCTAAAAAATCGACCGCAAGTCGTAAAAATAAATCAGATTAATAGCGATAAAGAAATATCAGACTTTGGAATCCCTCAAGGTACAGTAATCGGACCAATCCTTTTCACCATATATGTTAATGACATTTTTTTTCAACCACTACATGGCCAAATTACTTCATACGCCGATGATACGGTACTAATAATTAGCGATAAAACTTGGGAAAAAGTAACATTTAAAGCCACCGAAGACATAAATATTTTAAAGAATTTCTTCGACGTAAATTTACTATCACTAAATGGTGATAAAACATTTGTAATTCCATTTGCAATACACAAAAATGATACCCCTAAAAACATTGACATCATCATCCATGATAATTCCAAAACACATAGTAAAAATTATTGTATCCAAAACTGCACAATATTAAAAACAACAAACACAATCAAATATTTAGGAGTCATTATCGATAAAAATTTGAAATGGAAGGAACAAATTTGTCAAGTTGTAAAAAAAATTAGAAAATTGATTTATATATTTTTAAGAATCAGAAATTTTTTATCTGTAAAAAACTTATATCTAATATATTACGCTTTGGTTCAATCAACTTTACAATATGCTATCATTAGCTGGGGATCCGCATACAAAACTAATCTTTCCCCAATTGAAGTTGTGCAGAGGCTAATAATTAAAATCATATTAAAAAAACCTTCTGACTACCCAACGGATCAATTATTTAAGGAATTTCAAGTACCATCTTTCAAAGATCTATACAGTAGAAATGCATTGATTCAAATTATAAAAGAAAAAGAAAAATATCAATTTATAACTGAAAACCGTACTAGACATAAATATATTTTTTCATGCCCAAAATTAAACACTTCCTTTGCACAAAATTATTATACTTATCAAGGAAGACTTATTTTCAACCGATTACCGGATGAAATTAGAAAAATTAATGATAAAATCCAATTAATAAACACTGTAAAAAAATATTTTAAAGATAATCTCAAAAAAAAAAAAACAGTTTCCGACTAATCTAATCTACTTATAACTCAGTTTCCAAGTGATACTCTATTCTTCAAATAAGTTAAATTTTGTATTGTTTTTAGCAACGAATTACAATAATTCTGGACACATTATCCAAATAGTAAAATTGTTTTGATAGTAGATAAATACTTATAATTACATATCACCGAACTTACAACTTATTGTTTTTTACATTCACATTGTAATTTAAGAACTTAAATATAGCATTAAAAAATGTACACTACTCTTCCAGACACAAGCTAACGCTTCCATGGAAGAGTGGTATTAACATATTTGAATATGAACATGTAAGCAAATTAACACATCATCTAAATGTACATTATATTTTATATGCTATAATCAATAAACGTTTAAACGTTAAAAAAAAAAAAAAAAAAAAAAAAAAAAAAAAAAAAAAAAAAAAAAAAAAAAAAAAAAAAATAGTACGCGGCACGGTGTGGACAGCTGCGGCAGGCTGGTTCGTGTGAGTTGGCCGTCGGGATCGCCTCGAAGGCGATCCCGGGCCAACGCGAACTCCAACCTTCCAACTCGAACTTCCAACGCACGAACACCCCTCCACACGATCGTCCAAACGTTTGAAGTTGGAACGTTGGCCGCAGTGTGGGCTTACCATTATATACATGAATGTTTTTTTTTTTAATATTCGTATTTGTATTTAGCACGTCCAATCATTCCGAAAGTTTACTAGTACTTTTTGATCACAAAGTTACTGGGGTTTTTAATTTAAATCTTTCATTACGGTACAAAATTTTTCAAAAATATACCGAGTAATGATTTTTCGATTTTAAATAAAAACGACATTTTCGAAGGATTCGATAATATCCATCACTTTATTCGCAATGTATAGAGATTCCGACACTATCAAAGCAATTTCTTTCAAGCACGTAGTTTTTTGTTAAGCTGGCAACACTGCGCGTAGTTTTCGTTTGAGCCAAGCGTTTTGACAGTCTACCGAGGACGCTTGAAGCAAGCTTCAATAATCTACGTGCTGGCGGCGAGCTTGATGCGAATTGATATATTTTTTTTTAATTATTTATTTGGCTATCACTCATTAAAGGTGATATTGGCCATTTCTTGAAATTAATTACATTTTCGAAACAATCGCAGAATCATAAAATAGGACCTTGTACATTAATAGTTAGCGTTCTTCGACATAAAAGAACAGATTTTTTTCAAAATTTGTTACATTTCTCACGCATCATGAAACAATTCTATAAATTAGATAAAATTAATATAAAATAAGAATTAATTGTTATTGTGTTTAATTTGTAGAAATGCATCTGATTTTAATTATTGTTTTTGTGTTTAATTTGTAGAAAAATCAGATGGATTTCTACAAATGAATCCCTGTTTCCCTTGGTCACGCTATAACTTCAGAACCACTTTACCTATTTCATTCATCTTTTTTTTAAAGTTTTCTAATACTTTGTAGAAGGTTCTTCCGGAAAGAAAGAGTAAGAAAATTGGAGGGAGGGGAAGGAATTGAAAGATTTTTTTAAGTCTTCCGATACTTTGTGGAAAGATCTTACAGAAAGAAAAATTGACGTAAGTAAGGCTCTTGACTCGTAAACCGAAGGTCGGGGGATCGAATCCCGGCGTGTCAAATAAATTTTATTTGATTAATTTGTGTTATTTCACAATTTTTTTCTTTAAAATAATATAAAGTATATTTGCGGCACGTTCCAGATTGGAAGATACTCTAAGTATCGCCCTGGTAGACCACCATTCAGAATTGAAACGTTGCTTGAAATGGCATAAGCCGTGATTGGTGACCAGATTATAGCCAGGTACTTCCCCACCTTCCTCTTTCCTATCTCCTTCCCCACCCCACTACCTTCAGCCTCACAACATACCCCGATCGGGGATACCATAGTCTCCCTGGCTCCAGACGGGAGCAGTTGGAACTCTTGTGCAGTATTCTCGGAATGAGACTCGGGAGGTCAACGGGGACGCACGGGAAAGGACATGCAGGGAGAATTAATTTATTTCTTTGAATGGCGTTGCAACGCATGCCGGGTACCAGCTAGTATTATTTATTATTAAGTTCTACAAGTATGTTTTTCTCTCGTTGTTTAATAATATTGTAACTTCTATTAATGTTATTATTCAGTTCTGCAAGTATTTTTTGTTTTCTTATTGTTAATGATATAACTGCTTTGACTGATTTAAAATATTGTTAAGGTCTTGTGAACATCTGACAAATAGGGAATAAATAATTTTCCTTAATCAACTTTATCAATTAATGTTATATTAAAATATAAATTATAACATTTATTCATAATATCAACGGAAATATACAACAATGCTTCGTAATTACGATCATCTATTTTGAAAAAATGCGTGTAAGTAATCATTTGGTGCCGTGCCTGTAATACGCTTTGTAAATGCTTATGAGTAAAGCGGGACCACAAATTGTACCATTCTTGACACCAAATTGGTGTATTTTTATTAAAATACAAAGATAACCCAAGGGCTAAGAATGCTTTGTCTCCGTTATATTCCATTTTATTTCAGCCGCACAAAATTCACTGTCAACCATAAATAAACCAAACAAACTATCGAAAATCACATCTAGGCATAGACAAATGCTTGCCAGAACGCTTGGAGACGATCAAGCGGCTTGACGGCCAGCACGTAAATTTATTTTTCCGTTATTGTCTATGAATGCTTGCCTCAACAGCTTGACGCGCGCTTCAAGCCGTTGAGCCAAGCCTTAGTCTATGTCTAGACGATATTTCTCTCGAGATATTACTCCTTTGTCTATGGTTTCCTGTCATTTTCTCTATTTGAAAGTGATTTTTGTGCGAGATGGAATCTAGTAAAGAAAAATAATTATTTGTTATGTTATAATAAATGTTATATATTAATATTTTAATATAACATTAACGTAATAACATTATTAAATTATATTAACATTAATTTAAAAGAAAAATCAGATGGATTTCTACAAAGTAAACACAAAAATAATTAATACCTATTTTGTAATAATTTAATCTATTTTTATAAACGTTTTACGTGATACGTAATATCTAAAATCACCACTCAGGTACTTATTTGTCTATGATTTGTTGTCTACGCCGAAGAAATATAAATTCGCTTCAAGCGTTGCGCAATAACGTAGATTATTGCGCAACGCTTGACTCAAGCTTCAAGCCACCTCTGGAGACGGTCAAAATGCGGACAAAACTCTAGCCATAGACAAAAAACTACGTGATTGAGCCAAGCCGCTTGATAGTCTCGCTAGCCCTTATCGCCGATGGTTGATATCGTCGTAGTCTATTGGTTTATTTTTATTTATGGTCGTGTAGTGTTGTAGTCTTCAGGTCTGTTATTTATGGTACAACCATGGTACAACCCCGCTGTCAGTTTTTATGAACGCTTCTTGCCGCTTTATTATCTTTACATTTATTGCAAAGCTGCTCCTATCCTATATTACTATCAATAATAATATTTGAAAGATTTGTATAAGACAATTTATACTATTTTCGTAATTTAGTGATAGTTAAAAATGAGTTTGTCCGATGATGGGTTGGAAGATAATGTTGCTTTGGTATACTTCACTGCCGAAGAGATTGAACTTCAGAAAACACGTTAGTAATCTTTAAAAAAGTATACTTATTATTTGTGCTAATTAACCAACCACCAAGCCGTTTCCCCCCAGGGGTAGGCAGAGAGGATAGGCCGCCATACAATACTGCTTTGGCAAACGTTCCCCGCGTCGTTCACATTCGGATATCGTCTAGTCTTTTCGGTTCACGTCAGAATAACAATATCTTCTGTTATTCCTATGTGACCCGAAATAATATGTAAAACACATTTTAAAGATTTAATATACCTTCCATTACAAGTCCGTAATTTACATTTAATTGGTTTTGCATACATACATAAAGAAAAGTAAGAAAAATAGATGTCACATAATCAAATTAAAAAAAACTTGAATTTGAAGAATCCTCAAACAAATTCATAGGGAAAGGGTAGCTCTGACATGAAGTTTGCACAGCTTTTCATGTCAGAAATTTATAGGTTATTTCAATTATTTTCAGTTTTTCAGGAGAATGGGAGGTAAATATTCGGAACAAACGTCAACGGTTACGTAACGGGATTGTGTATGTTATCTTTACTTTAAAAAACAGCCTACGTTTTTGAATGGTTTGTCTGGCAAAGCAGGGTTTGTGTAGCGGGCTTATGTACATTATCTTCATTTTAAAAGTTTTATCAAAAAAAGTGCATATTAACCGTTGACGTTTGTTCCGAACTGCAAACAGAGTGATTTGACAGTGTGAAAGCAAATTTTCAATTTACGTAAATAAAATTAAAAATGTAACATTTTCAACCTCCCCGAATGCAAATAGTTGTCTTTTATGGTAATTAAGAAGAATCTAAAAGTTTTATTAAAAAAAAGTGCGTATTAACCATTGACGTTTGTTCCGAACAATTACCGAATGGGTATTTATTGTTTAAAACGGCACGCACATGGTCCGAGGTACTGGCATCCGTCTTTCCTCCCAACATTTAATCTGGGACTCTTGGAGACCCGCATATACTATTACCTTTCTATATTCTGCCTCACTATGTCACTGATTTCTCCTGCTTCTACAGTTAGAACTGGCTGTTGTAAGGTTTCATACACAGAATAAGTTTTTACAAAGGATAAATTCTTTTTTTCCAGATACCAGGATAACAGTCCTCGGTGAGTTGATTAAACGAATCAGACACGGAGGTGAGGACAACTATGTGGTTTGTATCAGTGAATTGCCCGATGAGAGGTATATAGACATATATAGCGAAGTGTTTGAGGAGGACATTTGCAAGCATAGTCAACTGGATATTTCCATCATCCTCTCCTGCATCAAGAACGTCATGATTAGCTGGAAACACTACTTTAAAGATTCAGACTTGCCCTCCGTTCAAGACAGACTCCAACGCCACATTACCAAGAATGTAAAACACCTTCTGACACTTAAAGATCAAGCCATCCAATACATGGAAGATGAAGATCCGGACAGAATCATCGCCCAAGTCACATGCCCGGTTAGGAAATATAAAACTTTCTTCTACCAGGTGATCACCCCAGATAACAACATCATTAACGATAAAAATTACGTTTGTCGGGATATGAAACGGTCTTCCGTGTTCATCTCTTCAAAAGACATCATCAACTGGCCAAACATTGCCGTGTCAGTCGTATTTAGCAACTTTCACCTGGTCCACTGCAACTTGCCACATTCCAAGTTTGAGCTGATCAAGTTTGACGCCGCTTATAGACCGATTGCCAGAGAACGCTGCACAGATCTTCGATACAAACATCTCGCTGACGATCGGAGAACGCTCAACGCCAAAGTCGTTGCCGACTATGTAGACCACATTAAGCAATACGTACGTATGAACCCTAACATTCGTATCGGCAAAAAGGTTGACTTGTTAAGCATTCTGACTGAGTTAAAGCAGGACATGGAAATGTGTACAGATTCCATTGATACGGACACGGAATATTACGCTCCAACGAGTAAATACTCATACGTGAGATACCTCGGACAGCCCGATGGTGCCGAAGCAGACCAACCGTCCATAGCCGTTGAGGATCAAATTAAGGTCATTGAAAACAAGACTAATATTCGAATGAAAGAAACTGTTAGCCCCGTCACAAAGTTCACCATCAAGAAGTTTGATGTGAATTTTGAATTAACCGAAGATAACAAATATAAGTATGCCGCTGAAGATGAGACCATTCCCGCTCTGCGAAACTGTCTCTCGTATGAATGTCTGCTTTGTAGCAAGGTATTCTCAAGCATGACTGCAACGGAAGAAGTAGGAAAACATATAGTTCACACGCATGGTCCTGAGCCCGATTGGCTGTGCGTCAAGTGCGGGAAAACCTATTCTACAAGGAAATTGTCATGTGAAAGATGGAGTCACACTTGCCCCAGTAAAAAGAACAAAAAGAAGAAAAATTTGTAATTTCAGACAATACTGTGTTTTTTAATGTAAATACATTTTTTTTAATAATATGTGTAACAGAAAGACTGTCAGATTGGTAATATGATTGTAGTTAGATTGGAAGGTAATCTGAAACGCTCAAATCAGCCATTGGCACTGGTGTAGTTGGATATCATGTCAGCCATTATGGCTATATTACCCTGTGCAACGGCCAAAGTTTTCTTAGTTTAATAATAAAAGAAATTGAAATTTCTCAGTATTGTGCCTTTGTGCTCCCTGAGAATGTCTGGACCTAGGTTTGTAAGTGAAGAACAGTTAAAAAAAAGCGGATTGTGCCTTAAAGATACATAAATATAAAGCAATATAAAATTTGCTTATTTGTTATTAAAATTTTGTTTTATCAGACTATGTGATGCCTCTAGAATTTGTTATAATCTGCATTAGGCCAGCTTTAGACTCATTTATGACTTATAAGTTACTCACAGGAGCGTTACATTTGCATTTGACTCACGGAAGTTGTTCAGATGTTCAACTTATGTAAATGCTTATAGCGATGATAGCGATTTTGTCAACAAAGACGAAAAGGCCCAAATAAAGTGTTAGAATTTGGCTTTAACCCATCTGCTTGTTTAGGAATAAATATATCCCAAAACACGTAATCGCGTTATACTTTCGTAAGACCAAAAACTTACATTTTAAAAGCTATATATATCTCTCTTCCTCTCATGCAAACATATGTATTTTTTCTTTTAACCAGAAAGAGAACGAAATAATGCTTCTATTGTCTTTGAAATATGAAAGTTATCTTGCATGGATATTTTACAATCTCAATACAAAGTGACGGTTTCAGAATTTTTGCGTGAACCTGAGACTTCCGGATTGTGAGGTGCGAATATATCGAACCAAGCAGACAGGTTAATTAAACAGTTCTCCATGCGTTTTTATGCTGTCTAAGGCGGAAATTAATGGCTTTCTTTCATTTTATCTGAATGACAGATACCTGACAGCAACCGACTTCGAATTCAAATATGTTATGTTATAAACAGAAACATTGAGATTAGAAAGGATTGGACCCATAATTAAATAGAAGGATGTTCATTTTCAGAAAACTTTTTTCCACCTGAAAAATAAATGATAACTCTTTGGTTTTTGGAATCAGAAAAGTTTCTTTCTATATAAATTTGTTTTTGTGGGTATGTAGCAATGACGTTATATACTGTAGACACATGGTAGAAATCTCGGGTAAAGTTCGGTTTAGGGGCGGCATTCCTAGATAATAAAACTAGTTATTTTTATACTAACTATGGGCCGGAAAATCCGAATCTGAAAGAATTAGGCGTCGGCAAGCAATATTAACTGAATTACACGACTTTAAAATTTTCTCTACATACACAGAAAAACAAGCCATTTTGAACGCATTCTGACACTATTAAGTCATAGAAAAACAAGAAAGATGTTACACCACATAAAATTAAGTGTTGCCATTAAGCAATAATATCAATAACTAATTTAAGTAATTATTTTTTATAAATTTTACTCACTTTTGTATCACAAACCATGTTACATAAACCTAGCGTAGCCGCTAAACTACTTTAAAACTGGGATGTTTTCTTGCCTTGACGCGAGTAGGGGCTACGAAGGGGGGCACTTTTTTTTCTATCACAAACCATGTTACACAAACCCAGCGTAGCCGCTAAACTACTTGAAAACTGGGATGTTTTCTTGCCTTGACGCGAGTAGGCGCTACGAAGGGGGCACTTTCTTTTGTATCACAAACCATGTTACACAAACCTAGCGTAGCCGCTAAACTACTTGAAAACTGGGATGTTTTCTTGCCTTGACGCGAGTAGGCGCTACGAAGGGGGGCACTTTCTTTTCTATCACAAACCATGTTACACAAACCCTGCGTAGCCGCTAAACTACTTTAAAACTGGGATGTTTTCTTGCCTTGACGCGAGTAGGCGCTACGAAGGGGGCACTTTCTTTTGTATCACAAACCATGTTACACAAACCCAGCGTAGCCGCTAATCTACTTGAAAACTGGGATGTTTCTTTTCTATCACAAACCATGTACATTGATATTGGTGACCGGTGTACGTCACCACTTTTTTAGACTACGAATTTTCATACCTTTGGTCTAAGAATACGGCCGTTGAGATAGTCATAATTCATCAGGTTAATGTGTTATGTGATGAATTATCATGTGAGGAAGTATCGTGTCGGAAAGTTTTACGTTATTGATATTATTGCTTAATGGTAACACTTAATTTTATGTGGTGTAACATCTTTCTTGTTTTTCTATGACTTGTAGTGTCAATGCATTCAAAATGGCTTGTTTTCCTTTGTGTGTATAGAAAATTTTAAAGTCGTGTAATTCAGTTAATATTGCTTGCCGACGCCTAATTCTTTCAGATTCGGATTTTCCGGCCCATAGTTAGTATAAAAATAACTAGTTTTATTATCTAGGAACGCCGCCCCTAAACCGAATTTTTTCCAAGTTTCTTTCTATATAAATTTGTTTTTGTGGGTATGTAGCAATGACGTTATATACTGTAGACACATGGTAGAAATCTCAAAGTGGGAAGCCAAAAGTAAGACAATTGCACTAGTCTCGATTTCTAGTACTAGTCTCGTCGAGTAAGGTCGTGTCACCAGTAGGTAAATTGAATTTAGAAAGCGCCATAATAACCTAACTTTTCAACATTTTAGTTCAGTAAATTGTCCAAAAATTGTTATTTCTGTCCAAGCAGCCAATCAGTAGAACTTAGTTATTACCTTATTCTGTTAAAAGTATGTGTAGTGCGTAGATACATTGATAATCCAATCACCATATTTATCAACCATTTAACCCTTTGAATAATAAGAAATCTTTAAACTTTAGCCTGTAAAGGTTTGTGCGTAAAATTCCAGGTTCATCCCAAGCATTTTAAAAGTTCCCTGGTCACTTTTTAACCGAAAAATGGTTCTAAAATCTACATAAAATAATCTTTCTGATGTGTGTATTAGAAATCAACATTTTTGTTTCTATATAGGGTGTTAAGGGACGTACTTGACTTACTTTAACCAGTGATTCCTGACATTATTTGGAGTAAAAAATGTAAATGAAATTTTGGTCTCCGGTGACAATTATGTTTTTTTTTTTTTTTTTTTTCTACAAAAAAATAAAAAAATGGTAGTTATTGAACAGCTGAAGGCGGGGTAAGGGGTTCGTCAGACACCCGGCTGAGTGACCAGTGACGACATGCGGAAGAAATTTTTTTTTGTTTGATTTTGAAGAAAAAATTTTTGAAAAAAAAAAAAGTCATCAAAAAAGTCACCGGAGACCAAAATTTCATTTACATTTTTTACTCCAAATAATGTCAGGAATCACTGGTTAAAGTAGGTCAAGTACGTCCCTTAACACCCTGAATATTAAAATTTTGATATTGGAAATGTAAATTGGCTTAAACCCAAAGATATCCAAATACAAAAGAGATATGCTATGATGTCCGCGCAACTGTCGGCGGACTACGATCGAATCAGGGTAGTTTGCATACGAAAAGAATTTGTTCATTTCATTAATTTTTTAAAGGTGTGCATTAGTATTGGTTAACAATATAGTTTGAATACGGAAGGAATTAGTTCATTTAGTTTAATGTTCGTTTGGTTTATTCGATCATTTAGTTTATTTGTTAATTGGTAAACAATATCGGCGACACCCGGAAGCGCAGTCCCACCTAGTACAAACTGCAGAGCACATCTATTATATTTGAATATCTTTGCTTAAACCCCATACCTGCGAATATTCAAATTAAAGTACTTAAAATAGGATAAACTTGAAATTTTAAATACCGATTCCTTTTCTTAAGAAAATTTATAATAAAACTGTCACTTCACTTTTTATCACATTCATACAATTTTATTTTGAAATTAAATGTGTGTTACATCACAAATTGCCGCAAAATAAAATCATCACTTTTGATCGGGTTTGTAAAATATCTGAACAATATAGCTCTCATATTCCTAAGGCAATGAGAAACATTATTTCTTTTGCTTTCTAACATAAAAGAAATCACAAATGTTTGCATGACAGGAAGCGAGTTATTTAACTTTTAATAATAATTTAACGGTCGCTCTGGGACAATTTGGTTCTCCTGGTATTATAAAGGCACATGGGCGTAGGCACGGTGGGGAAAGGTGGGGCGTTTGCCTCACCCTGGCTGGGATTGTCGACCTAAAGCATGAATATGTTGTAGAAGCCTAGTTTTTTCGGTTTCTGCTGTGGATTTTTATTTTTTGCCCCACCCTAAATTAAAACCTGGCTACGCCCATTTAACGGCATATGATGTTTTGGGACAATTTGGGTCTCCTGTGATTAGACAGGTTAAAAGAATGTCTTTAAATCTCTGTCGCATCACGCAAATGATATCCAACAACACCAGCGCCATCTGCTTCGAGCTTTCCAGATTACCTGCCTTTGAGAAATATTAAATAATTAAATTACCTCAAAAATATAATTATTGCAATAAAGCGTATATTATACAGACTAGTTTTGAAAATATATTTTGATTTTACAGTAGATTCTCTCAAATCTACTTCAGAGGTACGGATCTGTCTGGGTCAGGAAATTTGCATACTGAATTATTAATTTTAAAAAGGCACATTATTTGTTGGCATATTTTTTATTTTATTTTAAAGACTAATTATTATTGTTATACTTACATGTACACATAAAATAATAATTACGATGAATAATATGTACATTTTGTTTTCTTTAAATTTTGTTATTATTTTAAACACTGAATTAAATTAGAATGTTCAGTTAATAATTCATTTTTCCTTAAGCCTTAAGAGGGTATTACCAGAGAAAACCAGAAATATGACATTTTTAAATCAGATTTTAGACGTATTGACTCTTTTCCACAAAAAAATATAAATGGATTTCGAAAGATTTTTCTTTTATCTAGCATTCGCATGTTTTAAATTTTTAGAAAAATTGTTCATTTTTAGTATAATAAGGTTATATCATAGGTCGTTGGCAGATTTGTTAAATTTTCAAAAAAGATTTTGTATTATACCACACCCATTTCAAATCATATAATCATGCAGTAAAATAAATCAATACATTATCTGGGTATCGTATGTTTTAGATTTTTAATTTTAGTTTAAATAAAATCATTAAAAAATATATACGTACATGTGTTTCTAGACGAAAATTGGTCCGTTTGTGTATTTATTTGCGCACTTACAAACTAATATATTTCAGATTTTTTTTAACATTCTTATTTAACTTAGACATTATTGAAAAATGATAAATACTTATAATCAAAAAATAATTACAAAAAGTGCATTATTTTAATAGTTTTATCATCACGCCTATCAGCATTTTTGGATGTTGGTATAAATTAAAGCAAATTTGGAATGAAATAAAATCGATATTGAGTTATAATTTTAAAAAGCTGGTACGGAGAATAATTAATCTTTCTCATTGTAACCGCCCTGCACGATCGTAAGAAAAACTTTCGAAGAAATGTCGATTTTCGGCCGCTGGCTGGTTAAACGCTCTTAAGACTCTTTTTGATGGGTTTTTTTTTTATCGGATAATGAGTTGTTGCAAAACTGGTGTCCTTGTTCATGATTAGTTTATATAACAGAGAGACTCCTGGATTCTGTTTCTTTTGTGGATACAGAATCATAATCGCCTGTCAAATTTGTATGATTGTCTATGGCTTCAACTAGTTTAAAACATGAAATGCTACAAGTATACATGATTATTTATTCATTTAATGTACATTTAAAGTTGTATAGCATGGATGACATTTGAGAAGTTTTGTTTTAATCTAAATACGCATTAATTACTTATGTATGGTACGGGCACTGTAGTCGCCAGCCGCACAGACGATGAAGCGGGAAGTTGCCGGCTGGCCGTTTCGACGCCTAAAGAGAAAGGGAGAAAAATGGTAGGAAGATGGAAAAGTGGGGAAAAAGTGAGGGAAAAATGGGGAGAAATGTGGGGAAAGGGATAAATGGATCAGTGGCGAGGGGAAAAAGGGAGATAGAGGGGAAACCTGCGTCTTGATAAAGACGATCGACCAATTGTAATATGTGTCTTCTAGGTGGGCGGTTCGGCCAGGGCCAATAAGTCCAAGTTTTCCAGTGGCAGATCGGAGCAGGCAGGAGAGAAGGCGAGATGCTGTTGTGGCGTTGAGATCAGGAACTGTACCTATCTGGCCAAATACCGGCCGTATTTAAAGGGCTTAGCGGCGGGAGTCTGCCCATACTAGCTCTTTTTTCAACTCAATTCTCCGAACTGAGATGAAATTCTTAGAAATCTCATTGTCTAGAGTAAAAACGCCACTGCGGTCGTTCCGCTGTTGCGTAACGAAGCAAAAACGCCACAGCGTTCAATCTCGCCCTACACTTTACGCTTCTCCGATATTTTGTTTATTTATGAGTTTTGCACAATTTCAGAACATATTTAGAAGAATGGTTGCAGCCAATTTGTGCAAATTAAAATGAAACAATGTTGCACAAATTGGATACATAGAAATAGGCTTTGCATAAATTGAATTTGCGCAAATGTTGTAAGTATGTACAACACCTCAAGAAGACTTTGCACAAATCACAATTTTATGCAAAGTAGGATAAGTAATGTGTAGGTGAGATAAATTTTAAGTAACAAAGATATATAGTTTTATGTAAATGACAGAGCTTTGCGTAAATTGGATCTGCGCAAGGGTTTGTATAGGAACGGATTCGCACAGATCGAATTCACGCAAAGGAAAAAGGTTAAAATAAAGAAGAGGTGTGTAGGTATGTACACAGAAATGAAGATGTTGTCAAGCATTGTTCTTTTGTCTTTAAACCGACTGCTATGACCCCTGATTAATTTTATTATTTGTTAAACATGAAAACATTATATACTTTAAACGATATTATAATCTTAAATATAATCTTAAATCTACATTCGGTACATCTTAGTTTGCCCAAATTAAGAACCTAGTAACCTATTTTGGGCACATAAATAGTTGTTATTTTAATTATTGAAATGAAATGTAATTCCCGTAATCCGTGCCTAAAAATGCGGCGGTTAGTGGAATAATTAATGTATTTCATTGCCAAATAGTCAACTATTCTCTACGTGTATACTGCCTCAATAGCTTTGCCTTAAATTTGGAAAAACTAACTAATTCATGCATATTTAGTTAGTTTGATAGATTCTTCCAATGCAGTAACAATGTAAAAAAAACATTGTTTAATGTATTTTGCACTAGCCTATACACATGTGAAACATGGTGTCAACACCGAACCAGCTCAATAGAATGACTCCGGATCCAATATAATGATCTGATGAGACACCGGGTCACTGGAGCCAGGATGCGGCTAATGACTTCCGATAACACAGTGGTGATTGCAGCCTTCCAGCACCAAGCGCCACTCCTGAGCGAGCACTGGGCCCGAGCTCACTCCAGACCATGTCCTACATTATAATTGATTATTTATTTTATTTCTATTATCGCTTATGTTTTTTATTTACTAATTTTTTTTTTTTTTTCTTTTCTTTTCTATTTACTTTTTTTTTAGTTTATCTGTTTTGTAAATATGTACAACTTTATGGGACGTATGGGATTGCACTATCCTCCCCACATCCTGGAATAAACATTATCATCATCATCATATTTAGATTGAAACGAAACTAAGCAAATGTCAAATCCATGCTATACAACTTTAAATGTACAAGTGAATAAATAATCAATAATCATGTAAGTATATTGTAGCATTTTGTGTTTTAAACTAGTTAAAAAATCAATTGCAAGCCATAGACAATCAAACAAATTTGACAGGCATATGGAATCGATTCCGTATCCACAAAAGATACAGATCGCTCTTCTGATGTCTACGACCACATCAGTTTGAAACAAGAAGTGACTGAGAATAAACGTTCCTAAAGCCTGCTCGAAAGAAAAAAAACTTATTTTTTGTTTTATACATCTTTTTGAATTTCGATTTTGTTTTCGTGAATGAATAAATGCAAATCTTGAAAGTGGGAATTAACCCACTTCCTGACTTCCGATCGAGCTGAAACTCGGCAGACAGACTTGTTTTTGATGACAATGCATTCTATCAACTTTTATTGGTACTCACACACACGCATTTTTCTGAAATTGGATGGCATATTTAAAAATTTACAGCAGTTATTATATGAAATAAATATTGGTACCATTCAATTAGGATTTGGCTTAGGTGTTAGCGGTGTTCACTCATTTAAGTCAGTCCCTGGAGAGGAAGGTTCATTCCTCAGTCAATCGGTCAAACCAATTTTAAATTTTTTTTTAAGACACTTTAAAAGTTCACAGCAAAAGCCAGTCACCGGGAAGGAAGGTTCAATCCTCAGTCGAACCAAAAAATATTTTTTTCTTTGAAATTGGCTCTTAGCCGATCCAAAGGATGGCGCGACTAGGCAGAAATTTGAAAATCGACGTATTATTGTAAAAAAATTTATGGGGTGATTTTTTTTCTTTATCAGATATTGTTTCAAAATTTTCATGTAAAATGCGCAGATTTCTTTCCATGTCATTCCAAACACTGTGTTTTTGTCCCATTTTCTTCTGAAGTCAGTTCCTCATTGCTGAGGAACGTGACCTCTACTCCAGTTTCCATGGTGGACAAGGCTCCTACTTCCTCGCAGTTTGCACTGCGTGGAGAGCTCCGGACACTTATCTACCGGACACCAGTGATACTTGGTCACTCCAGCGCATTGTTGGCCTTCCCCTGCTTCTTCTGCCTTCAACTTTGCCAGTGACTATCGAGTTGCTCTAAGATGGAGTCCTCAATTTAGCGAGTAACGTGTTTAAAGTACAGTAGAACTTGGATACAACGACTTCGCTTATAACGGCTTATGTTTTTTGAGTCGACAATGTAAACTCAAGTTAGGTTTCATAGTTAGTTACTAGGAAAATATATCCGTTTAGTACGACTCCGTTTTCAGCGACCAACTGCTTAAAGCGATCTATTTTCATTAGAATATGCAGTTAAATCAAAGTTAGAACGTCCTGTTAGAACGACGCGCAGTGTTTTGTTTACAAAACCTATGCTTCAATACCTGGCCACCCCGCGCCTCGTCTAATCCCCGCGCTCGGCTACTCCCCGCGCACCAACACCTATTCTTATTAGCATGCGTAAATCACAGTCAATGTTTATCATCTACGGTGACTAGGTTAAAAGCTCGACACAATGAGTTCCGTGAAGCGAAAGCGTTTTTCAATTGAAGAAAAAAGTGCTATACATCGTTTAGAAGCTGGTGAATCAAATGTAACCCTCGTGGAGGAGTTCGGCGTGTCAAGCTTAAATTATCTGGCCATTTTGTGCGTCGTCCGGTTAGTACGACAAAGTATCGCTGGCCCCTTGAGGGTTGTTATATCCGGATTCTACTGTATCTTAAAATCATTGTAGGCAGATAGTTGAAAGCCTATTGGGGATGCCTAATTCTTACAGAATGTGTGTGCGTCTGGATGTCCACGGAATCCTCCACAGCTCCAGATTTCGAGGGCGTCAGTCCGCTTTCTTTCATTGGATCCAAGTGTCCATGTTCCCATACCGTATAGAAATATGACGAAAAACAATACCCGGACAGATCTCATCTTGGTGTTCTTCGTTTTGCCTCTGCCACTCCATTTCTTCTGTATATTGCTCATGGTGTCTTTTGTCATTCAAAATATTCTTTTAACTTCTGTTTCACAACCTCTTTAACCACTTGTAGACAAGCCCAGATATGTGAAGTCGTTCACCGTTTCAAGTCTGTGGGAGCATTATTTGTTATTACAAAGGTATCTATCGTGCCATTAGTTTTTTTTTCTTTTGGCCTTGTTGATCAGTAGATCTAGATTATGGCTTTCATTCTCTATTTTAGCAAGGAGGTGATTCATTTCTTCTTCAGAAGAGGCAATGAGGGTAGTGTCATCAGCATGTTTGAATTTTGAGATTTTTTATTCAATCTTTCCATCTCTCAAGAACCTTGAGCATTCTGTATTCACTAAAATATATTAAGGTTAAACGTAACGTACGTTATAATCTACGCATCCACAGATGGTGCCAATTAAATTATTTTAGGTTTTTAATACTTTTTGCATGTTATGCTAAATTATTAAGGTGATTTAATTGTTTGCGCCCGTACATATTTAATATGAATATGAATAAATGGTTTTGTCCATAAACAAACCCAAATCTTTCGAGAAAGGCTGAAAAATACAATATTGGATTGAGTCACCGATACAAAAATGAATTTTTCAGCCTCTCTTCAAAGATTTGGGTTTGTTTATGGACAAAACTATTTATTTATATTCATATTAAATATATACGGGTGCAAACAATTAATTCACCTCAATATTTTAAAGCAAAACGTGCAAGAAGAATTAAAAACCTATAATAATTTAATTGGCGACATCTGTGAATGCGTAGATTATAGCGTACCTTTACATGCTTGAAGGTTTCTAAATATGTGAGGTGTTTAGTTTCTCTTTCTCTCCATAGATGGTTCCACTGTACACAGTCAAATGCTTTGGAAAAATAAAGTTTATACCTATAATATACATTTCTTGATTTTTGTATTCAAAACATTAATTATTTCTTTTTGTTTATTTATTTTCAGGAAATCGACAGTTTAAATTTTATCAGTTTGTACATGTGTTATGTAGTCAAAATAAAACCATTTATGAATTTACTCCTTGTGACTTTTCCTCTAATAAGACAACTTAATAAAAAATAAGAAATAATGAACTATATAAGAAAACTGCGATTACCCGGCGTGCGTTGCAATGCAACATAAAAAATAATAATAGTTTCTCCCTGCGGGTCCTTTTCCACGTGTTCCTGTTCCCAACCCCGTTTCTCTCCCGTAACCCGTAACCCCTCCCCTTCCTGCTCTCCCTTCCACCTTCCACCTTCCCCGGCGTGTCCACTTTCAATACACTCATTTTTCAATCAACTCACGCCAGTGGCGGCGTAAGGTAGATTGGCACCCGGGGCGGTTTTGTATTGAGCACCCCTACTTAAAATAAAACACCGAATACGAAACATGCTTACGAGACATTATTTGACTAAAATATTCGATCACATTATCAAAATTGATTTCCCTGTCTCTTTAACAGATTTGCAACCATTCCAGGAAGATCTTCTTCTGGTGATGTTACCAATGTTTAAGCTGAATAACACTAAATGTAACGCTAACGCTAACACTTTAGTGAGGAAAGTTTTTTTTCCTCCATTTATGGAGGAAAAAAAAATTATGCTGGAGTCCCGCAGGGGTCAATTTTGGGTCCAACCCTCTATATTATATTTGTATCAATAATGAATAAACTATTTAAATATGTAAAACACTTTGTGTATGCTGACGACACTGCTCTTGTCATATCTGATGAACAATTATCCATTGCGATTAAATGTATGCAACATGACTTTACGTCCCTTATAAAATGGTCAAATGGCGCAGGTCTAATCATTAATACCCAAAAACAAAATTGATGCACATACGATCTCCACATGCTTCATCTCAGAAAACGCCTAAAATAATATCTCATGACTTTACATGTATTCATCAAAACATTTTGCAGCCCTGCATGTGCGATAGTATTGAACTTGTAAATGAATATGTTTATTTGGGAGTGACTATTGATTGTAATTTCAAATGGGATGTACAAATAAACAAAATTTGTAAACGGCTGAGGGCGATAGGGTAGGCTGTACAAACTGAAGTGTTTCGTTCCGGTGAATATTTTAAAAATCATTTACTTATCACTCGCAGAATCAACTTTACGATATGGATTAACAACTTGGGGACACTCTTGCAAGACTAATTTGAGCTACCTACAATCAGTACAAAATTCTATGGTTAAGTTATTAGTTCAAAAACATATTTTTTCACAGAGACGAAACATATCATTGTTGTATGGGAATTTAACAATATTACCGGTGCAGGCCTTATTATGGTATAAAATATTGATTCAGCATATGTCTGAGTCTAATTATAAGAGGAAAGTAGAACATGATTATAATACAAGGTTCACGAAGAATGAAGGAATGATTGTTCCAAAATATAATAATAACTACGGACGGCGAACCCTGGAATATAACGTGCCAAAAATATTTAACATGTTACCAATTAATTTAAAAAATTGCGATTCTACAAATAGATTCAGATATATGCTGAAACAATGGCTGCTAAATAGAGATAGTTTATATTAATTCATATGTGTTAATTGCGATAATCTGTATAGTTATAGTAATAATATTATGTATGTATGTTTAAATTGTAACTGAACATTAACATCCTGTTGACAAACTGCTTTATTGCGGTTTAACGGGATTGTACCTTAAAAACCAATAAAAAAAAAAAAAAAACAGAATAAAATCCATTGCCCTATAACGATAGTCCAGTTCTTCGTAAAATCTATCGTGACATTCTTACATTGCTCTCTGCAGCTCCTCTGGTAATTTAAGTCCAGGATTTCGGTCTATTTCTCCAGGCGTACGTTTTCGAAATCTCCTCCTTCCTCCTTTTCCTTCAATTGGAATGTCTAAGTCCTTGCATTTTTTTGTTGCGTAGCAAATAACCTTTTCCACTATTTAGCCGTATTGATTTAAAAAAAAATTTAAGAGCTTTAATTTTTATTACAAACTTTTCCAATTTTAGCCCAGATTTTTGTAAGTACTTTTTGTCTGATTAACTTCTTCTAGGACTTCACACCAAAATGAAAGATAGCATAGAAAACTGAAGTCACACAAAGCTGGTACGAGTGTTGATGCTGCTTCTCCTATTTCGATGTTTTCTTTGCTGGTGGTGGGATCACACATCTCTTCGAGTGTTGATACAAGCTTCTCAAATTTATTCTTCAGTGGTCTAATAGCATCGTGAGAGCACTCCATCTTGTCTCTGATAGTCGTTTAACGGACACGCCTACATTTTTTAAGTTAGTTTTACGAAGTTTTTACGAAGTTACGCGCGGTATAAGATCAGACCAAGCGCAAAATGAATTCATTATTTTAGGTAATTTGGAAATTACATTCCAAAAAAAAGAAAATATAGTTGCTATGCGTTTCAAAATACATGTATGTTATTAGTAGGTATGTAAGTAGCTAGATACAAGAGTAGGTAGTTATTTATTGTTACTCGTATGGTATGTCTTTACAGAGGGAGATTTTGTGCGCATTCTTGGGCTGTACGAGTGAGTTGTCGTTGTCACCCCTTGGTGCCTGGCACCCGGGGCGGACCGCCCCCTCCGCCCCCCCCTTACGCCGCCACTGACTCACGCTACCCATTGTCATAACGCCAGAGCTCGCCAGTATATACAAAAATCCTTTGCAGGCATGTGCACAACGCCACCAAAGTTTCATCGCTATCAGATGAATGGTATAGGAAATAATTTCAAAATGCCAGAGCTCACTTGACAATTGGACTTCTGTCGGCAGATGTCTCCTTACTGCTTTAATTTGCCTTAATTGAAAGAACCCTGTGCTTACAGTTCTGTTCACTTGAGTTTAAAAGGCATATTATAATAAAAATAAAGCAGCGAACAATATAATTAATTAAGTTAAACAAACAATTTTATAAAACAACAAAAACTCTCTAATAATTCAGATTTTTTTTTATACATTTTGTATACATACCTGTTGTCACGGTTGTCATCTATAACAATAAGAAAGCTAAACAAATTCAATTCATAACAGAATTATAAACACATACTTTTACAAAATTTTGAAAAGACTTACGGTACCCATTCCCGCCTCCCAAATTGACATACTCATGAAATATCAGAAAAATACTCTTTTATGGATTTTTTACATTTGTTAAGTTTGTATTTGAAAATGTCCACTTTTGATTTTATGTTAATGATTAATTATCACACAGTCTGTTCAAACAAGAATTTTGTTTACAGTGTTCTGCATTGATCTACTTTGAAAAGAACAGAAGAGCATGTGGAGCGCGCATATGTACATTAAATGTCTTATTTAGCAACGTTGGGCATTGAATATTACTGTTGACTAATTTATACAGGAATGGTGCATCTACACCAGTGTTTCTCAAACGGTGTTCCATGGATCACAGGTGGTCCGCGAGATCAAAAATGTGGTCCACATGTGACATGTCCACAAAACCGAATCGAAAGGTATCCAAAAGCTAATTCGTAACCGTTTTGGTAATAATGACGGAGAGGTAGCTGAAGAAGGCCAAGAAGAGCATATTGAATTGCAAAATGAGAGTAATTGCAAGGACTATTAACAGTTTATCATTATTGTACCTTGTGGTTCCTCTGAGAATAAATAAATGTCGTAGTGGTCCCTGGTCACAAAAGGGTTGGGAACCACAGATCTATACGATTGCTTCGTACACTCAATGAATCAATTTTAAAGTATGAAGTTGCCTCTGCAAAATTATCAAATCTTACAAAAATGACCTATGACAAAACATTTTAAGAATTTGTGAATTGAAATTTTATAAAAATAAAGTAAAGTTGCTTAGTATTAAGAGCGTTTAACCAGCCAGCGGACGAAAATCCACATTTCGTCGAAAGTTGTTCTTACGATCGTGCAGGGCGGTTACAACGAGAAAGATTAATTATTCTCCGTACCAGCTTTTTTAAATTATAACTCAATACCGAATTTATTCCAATTCAAATTAGGTTTAATTTATACCTTCATCCAAAAATGCTGAAAGGCGTGATGATAAAACTATTAATATAATGTACTTTTTGTAGTTATTTTTTGATTATAAATATTTATCATTTTTCAATAATGTCTAAATTTAATAAGAATGTTAAAAAAATCTGAAATATATTAGTTTGTAAGTGCGCAAATAAATACCCAATTTTCGTCGAGAAACACATGTACGTACATATTTTTTAATGATTTTATTGAAACTAAAATAAAAATTCTAAAACATGCGTTTGCTAGACAATGTATTGATTATTTTACTGCATGATTATATTATTTGAAATGGGTGTGGTAAAATACAAAATCTTTTTTGAAAATTTAACAAATCTGCCAACGACCTATGGAATAACCTTATTATACTAAAAAATTCTCAAAATTTATTACATGCGAATGCTAGATAAAAGAACAATCTTTCGAAATCCATTTATATTTTTTTGTGGAAAAGATTCAATACGTCTAAAATCTGATTTGAAAATGACATATTTCTGGTTTTCTCTGGTAAAGCCCTCTCAATTTCCAATAGTAAGATGATTTGAGAGTTGTTGGGTATGTTACAATAAGTAAATGTTTCAAATGATTACTAGTTTGTTTATTCAGTCATCGTGAATATTTACAATGAATATTAAACTGGATAGATCTCCTTACTAGGCTAGACTCTCAGTAGTTCTGTTGCTCCGACAGGCTGGCTCATAAATATACAAACCACCCACGGCTGGCTGAGGAAACCTGCCCAATCTTACTGGAGCCTTCGGCGCATAAATATACAAACCACCTTCGGCGTCTTCGGCCATCATCCGGTACCCTCCTGATAACTAACCCCGTTGCCATCTGTTGGGATATAGCAGAACTTCGTATTACAAACTAACCTACCGACATCTATTGAAAGAAGCTGAAACTACATGGATAAACAATACACTACACTTGGTATTTGATTAATAATGAAAGTAAATGTAAAAACTTCATTAATAAAGGCCAGAGGACAGCCAGCTGTTGATAATCAGTTACATGAGTGTCAAGGGAAAAATTTAATGCGAACCTACACACCGCAAGCGTAAAGTGGCACCATCTGTGGGAAGAACTTGAGGAGATGAAAGTTCCTAAATACGTCATACATATGTATAACAGAATGAAAATTCAAATACGCAGATGAATTAATTTAAAAAAAAAATCAGAGTGTGCAATTCACACACGGTAGTAAGGGGCCGTTCGAGTATTACGTAACGCACTTGGGTGGGGGGGGGGGGGGGCTTGTGAAACGTTACTGTGAGTTACCAGGGGGGGGGATTCGAACAACGAGCTTCGTAACATGTGTTAGCATTACCGCATATACGGCCATTTGCTAAACCAAACCTGGAAAGGACACGCAATTAATAGGCCAATAATACTAGCTCAGGAAGCCGGCGCATGCAAGGTTCTCTTAAAACCAGGGCGAGTGCTTGTGGTTCGCTGGTGAATACCTCGTCCTCCTTTCCTCACAATCTCCAGGTCTCCTTCCTCAATCAGAACACAGTTTTGCACGTAAAAGGGTTTATTCATTTAGAAAGAGACAGGGTTTTACAATTGCCAGCCTCGGCACACTTCACATGGGTATTTGCTAGGGCTAGAATTCTATCTGACGGGGGAACTTCTCTCTCGACTCTCCACACGTATTAGTGAATTTAACGGGCGGGACGTGGCACACAAAAGACAAGGGTTCTCATTACTCACAGCCAGCAGGAAAGGCGGTAGTCCGTAGTGTAATAGTTGAGTCTTACCCCCCCCCCCCTAATTATTAAAATTTTAAAAGCTTTATACTCTGTACGTAGAGTTCATCTCCCATTCGTATTCGTAGCCTTGTAGTCCCGTCGCTCAGACTCCTCTCCCCCCTTCGTTCCTTTGGCAGAGCCTCGACACCCCTTTTCGTAATACGTTTTAGGTATACGTGGCGAGATGCTCTCAATTAATCAACTTGTAATTAACCCCTTAACGTTGTGTTATTTTTTGTTTTAAAGGTTTGATATGGTTAATCCAGTTTAATTAATAATTTGTTTGTGGTAAACCCTTTGTTCTTTTAGTTATGGCGTGTTGCAATTCACTAGGGCACAATTTACAATGACTCTAGCTAACTTGAAAATAACTAATTCTACCGTTCGTGCAACTTTCTCCCTCTACTAACGTCCGTCTTATACTTGTTTGTTGATGATTATTTCTTTTGAATTAACCCGCGTCATCCCACCTAGTACCTAGTACATAAATATACCTTTATACAGTGAATTAACCCGCGTCATCCTCCCTAGTACCTAGTACATAAATATACCTTTATACAGTGAATTAGGAAGATCCTACCTTTAGTGAAACGCGGCGAATCCTCAGCTATCCTCGGGATGCTAACATATAAAATAATTTGACATTTGTACTCTAATTACGAAATTACAATCAAAATTCAATCAAAACAGGCCCGGGGTGCACAAATTCTACAGTCACAGTTGTAAGTGAAGTTTGTTAGTTAGTTTTGAGTTTAAGTAGGTATTTTTGGGAGATTATTAGGGATTGACATGAAACAAAATATGTCTTGCTACAATTGGGCTCCTCCATTTCCGCAACTGACTTGGTGAGGTTCAATTAAAACCGCCGGGTCAATCCTCAATTCCAACTCCTCCAGAGAATATTTTGGTGGTCGCAAGCGACGAATGAAAAATCGACATGTTTTGCTTCCTGTCGGGAAAGGGTTTGATGTGTGTTTCTGGTTTGTAGGGTGATAGTGGGAGTGTTCTCTACCAATACGCCGCTAAATTATAATGGTGATACTGCTCCTGTTGTTTGATGAAATGCCATCTCATATCGCTTGATGTGAGGATCTGCTTCGATTTATGGTGTGGTAGCCAATGTCCGGAAGTATTCAGGAATGCGTGGGTGGCACGAGGTTTTAGGTCGTGACATCCTCTAAGCTGAATTGATGATGATGATGATGATGATGAAGTCTTTCAGCATGTCAATGACTAGAGTCCCATTCACTCCTATAGCATTGAATCATGAACATTAAACCGAAGTGGATTAGACAAACGGCAATGTCAGGAGGTCGGTGGAGCCGCTCCCCCCTCTGATCTCGCGAAGTTTGAATTTAGTAAAGGTGAATTTTGATGTCATCGGCCCTCGCCTCTGCAGTCACACAGCTCCTCAACAGTCCCGTTCTCCGTCCAGCACACCGCCTCGAACTAGTAGAAATGATGCTTACGTTTTCCTAGGCACGTTATAAACATGCGTCTGCCTTCAGCCGCGGTGAACATCGGTATTTGATTTGAATGAAAATACCTCCCCTCGCATGACGGAAGCAGGCGTGACGGGGGTGGGCCCCCATGTAGCGTTTCACGGACATCCGCCCTACGATAGGTGATATCCCAAGCTCATCCCAAATATCAGCTCGGAGAAGGAATGTCAAACTTGGCTTCGAGGGCGCTGGGTCCAGGAATGAATGGCACCGGGGCATGAATCCAGTTCTAAATCTTCCATTCCTTTCTTTCCCCCGCTACGCTTTCGTCCAAAGTACATTCCCAACCTGATGCTGGATGATGCCCTAATTCTAATTTTGGGGAAGATTATGAAGATTTATCCGGTTTCCGACAAAGAGCCGCCGATCGATTGCTAAAACAACTCCGTATGTCATGTTCTCTTCGTTCCGCTGACAAGGTAACTCCCCACGAGCGTAACCAAAGGGTAGTGAAGCCAACGCGAGTTTCGTCACTTCTTTTCCTTCATTAGGAAATAGTGTAGCCCACCAGCAAATCGTTCACTTCGCCCCCGATCATAACTGCATAAAGTGTAACCTACATTCATGGAATAGGGAAGCTAAGCCCAAAAATTACTCCAGCAACCACCAGCTTCAGCGCCGTAACTCATTCGGTTAAATTTGAAGGAAGTAAGTTTCCGAGTCGTGTACGTAAAACGTGTCGCGTGTGAAATTTGAATACCTACGGACGGTTTCGTTCAACCGCAAATACTAAAGATTTGAGCTAACATGTAAATTTCGTATAAAATATACCTAATCGTAAAGTGCTATGCACACTTCGAAAGCTCGCTTATGTAGGCCTCTACATAACAGTTTTCTTGAGGTTCCTAAAGTTTGAGGTAAAAGGTGTCAGTTTTTTTATTTTAGGATTGGGAATTCTATTGTTTAAAATTTGTTAATAACCATGCAATATCTCTGTTTTCCAAACCGATATACCTAGTACGTACCTTGCCTAACAAATATCTTCAATTACTGAGTAAATTCTAAAGTATTTTTGAGAATAGGTATTCCTAATGTAACGTAATTTATTATATCCAACTAAACCCCCAACATAGTCTTCCCGATGTAATGGCTCGCAACACAATCGTAAGATACATAACTATCTCTTGTCCGTTAAAATTTAACAAAACACCCCCAAAAGACTTGTTTAGCACCGTTGTTATTTTAAACTCGATAGCTCGAAAAGTAGCGACGCTAAACGGAGAGAAAACACGTACCTCCATAGGATTTATTCTGCCGGAGAATGAGGCACTTCAGTCGGTCTCCTCTTTGTGTGGTGCTTCGCAGCCTCCCCACCCTTGCCTCCTTTGGTTTTCTGAAGGTTTCACTTCTACCGCGTGTAAACTGCACAACTTTGATCTTTTGTTTCTAAAATGCTGACAGCTGGTTTTCTAAATGGAAGCTTCTTTAACACCGTCGTGATTTGAATCTAGTCTGCAAGGTCCGCACTAAATAATATGTAACGCAATTTGTAATAAAGTAATTTTTTGTTTCTAAAATGCTGACGGCTGGTTTTCTAAAAGGAAGCTTCTTTAACACCGTCGTGATTTGAATCTAGTCTGCAAGGTCCGCACTAAATATGTAAATAAACTCACCCGAACTCTGCATGCCGCACAATACACTGAAAGCACTTTTGAAAACACAACCCATATCCACAAACCGTCATGCACTTTCGCAAAACACAAAACGCATGCAATTATTATTTTCAAATTGCATCTGCCAAACACAAATTTCGCGCCGAGGATAAGATATCTCTGTCTTATGACCTTTCCTATTTATAAAACTTAATTTTCTGAATAAATTCTGCCAATAAACTAATTATCTAGCCGCGACTCTGAAACACGTCCGTCTTCGAGACCGAAATTACCCTCCCTGTTTCTTATTTAAAATTTGATTATCCGCGTAATTCCAACCGTCCGCGTCCGTGATCTCTACCTCACTCCCTGTATAACCGCGAATCTGAAAATCCGTCCGTCCCCGAGACCGAATCTACCCTGACTGTCCCTTATTTTCATCTCCGGTGTGCCCATGGCCTCAAAGTTTTTTTTTATTTATTACCTACTTTTCTAAAATTCCCTCAAAATTCGTTAGTTCCCATAGCGATATATTCAACTTAATCGACCAGCCTGTCAAATTTTATCATCAGTTTCGGAGAATTCTGACGCTGTTCCATGTTCTTTAGTTTTTTGTCGCAGTTCCAGAACTTCAAAATAGTAATTAATTATCTGTACTTGAAAAGCTAGAACGTATTTCTTAAACCAGAGCCCTGTGACGTACCTAATGAACCCGATCTTTACACGTGGCACTGTTTTGTAAGAAATGTTGCATTTCTTTCGTATATTTTTTTTGTGGCTTTTGCTGGGGTCGCCTGCGTAACCCATAAATCAACCCCGCAAATACTTGGATTTTAGAAGTTATTTCAGCGCTCTTACAAAGTGGCTCCATACAAATTATCCACGTATTATTACTATTGAGGCGGGTTCATCACATTAGCCAGGCTACTAATGGGCGGGAGCCTCCTCGTGCACAATTCACATCATAAAAACATCACGAATTTAGGTTCTCGGAGAGCGCCTTGACGCAATCACTCGGGAGACTGTTGTCACCCCCGGGGCAAGCGGATGAATGAATGCCGGACGGCGCGGTTGCCGGTCACTTAGCGCGGTGCGGGGAATTTACGAACTATTCTGGCGTAAAATGGGGAAACAGTGAGCTTAAGGAAAACATTGTCACTTTGTAACGTAACACTTCCCCTCTCGCCGCAAAAAAGCGACTTGGTAATGGAGCAGTAGGGCTAAGAAATCCTCTTACCCTTCTAGCACTTGTGCCAAAAAAAAAAAAAAAAACATTTAAGAGAAAGAGGAGAGAGAGAGAGAGAGAAGTTGCTAGCTACAAAATAGTAGAAAACAAAAACAAAAGAGAAAAAGCATGGTGAACAAAGAATTATCTATGAATGTACAAAAAAGAGCAGTGACATACATAAATATAAACAAGGACCTGCTGAAGAAAGGTACAAGGGTTATGCAGTGATAGAAAAAAAATGACTTTAAATTGTATCATTGGTCTGTGAGCTATGTTTGCGTAGCGTGGTTTGCGTAGGATGTCTGGGGTGTTTGAACGTTATACTGAAGTTACAAGGTTACTTTGTCACAGTAACCTGGCCCGTTTGAGATTACACTCAAAGAAAACACGAAGAAGAGAACGCAGGATGAGACTTCTTGGTGGTGGAGAGGGTTCTACCTGTCACAGAGGTCAAAAAGGTAGCTGCTTCCGGATCCTGTGGGTGGGCCAGTATGACATCATTGAGGTACTGGAGAGTGGAATTGTAATTGGTGGTTGGTCCTTTATAGAGGTGGTTTGTGTGCATGACAGCCGTTGTTGTGATGGTGGTTGGTACACTGGTTTGTATACAGTGGGATTGTTGTGTGAACAATCGTTGGTATTGTTATTTGCGCGAGGGCACAGGAGCATTGGCATGATGGCAACAGAGCATTTGCAAGGTGCAGCTGGAACATTTGCAAGATGCAGCAGAAACATTTGTACAATGGCAACAGGAACATTTGCGAGATGCCGCAGGAACATTTGCACGATGGCAACCGGAACATTTGCAAGATGCCGCAGGGACATTTGTATAATGGCAACAGGAACATTTGCAAGATGCCGCAGGGACATTTGTCAATGGCAACAGGAATATTACAAGGTGCCGCAGGAACATTTGCATGATGCAACAGGAATATGAACCAACCTAGAGCTAACGTGCTCGGGTTTGTTTGAGTGATGGTTTTGTGATGATACAATTCGCAACTACACGCACGACTCACACTAGGTTAAGTTAGGTGCGGTCGGGTGCTTTTGGTACGCAGGGTTTGAAGGCATGGGACCTCCGTGATGGTAGTGAAGGCAGCATGAAGAGAGGCGCAGGTGTAGATAGGGTGAAGAGCTGTTGGTCTTCTTATTAATCCGGCGAAAAAATTATTATTAGAACAAAATTCTTGAAGTTACCTGCCTAGTAGACCAATGATGAAAAGGTTTGGAGAGAAACAAGGTGTGCATGTTGAGAAAGATTGGATTTGTTTGACGTGTAGAGAGAGAGAGAGAGACGGAGAGAGAGTTAACTAAATGCAACCACAGACTTATACATATTACAAAGGTACGTATTCAAGGAAGGTTCTGTTTAACCCATTTAGTTTTTTTTTAAACTAAATACATTTCCAAGAACACGTGGGTAAGGGTTTGTACGTATGACAAAATGCCCCGTTCGAAAGAAGTTGGTCTTCCATGACCTATGCACACGTCTATACGGTAGCATTTTTTCTACTTTCGAAGAACAAAAACATTGAGTACAAATAAGTTATGAAAAGTGGGAAAGGAGTAGGAAGTTGAAAGGTTCCGTGTATGAAGGTTGTCCCATTTGACAAACGAAACGCCAAGTACGTAACGCATATATCCCCATTCACGGATAATTTCGAGGAAGGGAAAGGGTGACAATTGGGAACATTTGAACGAAGAAAACTGCTGAGGACTCGGCTATTTCCGAAATTCGACCTCTGAGTGGAAGGTGAAACAAGGTCTACAGCAGTTATCCTGGCACATTACAATACCATTTGGTAGTGTAGGACAAAAGGAATACACCGACATAAAAGAGTCTAATCCTCTACGTGTATTGGGTAGAAGATTAGAGGGTCGTTTTATTCTCCTACTTGTTTGCGAGAAATGACAGACCCTTGCTCAAATCTCACAAACCTGGGGGTTTTCTTGTTCGTCTCCCAGACAACGAGTTAGGTGTTTTTTGTGTCCATCAACTTAACTCCCACGACACGATGCCCCATAATCATGAGTGAAGCGTATGATTAGTCCTTTTGAGATAGTGGATAGTTCCTGGGTTCTTGTGACAAGAAGTCCACGGGCATGTTAATGAGTACTCTGCTGCAAAAGCAATAATTTTCTGATAACAGAAAATAAAAGGCGTGTGATCTACACTTGGTAGGTCACACAAACATGGGGGTAGATATTATTTCGTTCGCACGACTCATGGTGAATATTGTCAGGTTTTCATGTCTCACGTGACAGGAATGAACGATTTACAACAAATTTTGCCCAGTATTGAAAGACAGTAACCCAATAGGTATTTAAAACAATTTAATGAGATAAATCACCCTCTCGATCAACAACCCTGTGTTGACGAGCAAACAATGAGTAGTTATGACGGACTCCCCGTGACGTGTAAAAACACAAAGATATTATGAGATTCGCATCTATAGCAGTGGATATTGTAAGGTTCACACCTATAATAGTAGATATTGTAAGGCTCGCGCCTATAATGTTACAAAAGTTTACGTTCAAAAAGGTGGGTCCCCATTCAATTCAGACGGCGGGTTGCAATGATGTAATTAATACGGCACTGCTGTAGCTTAATAAATTCATATTAGCATACGTTACAAGACTTTCCAAAAGGCGATAAACACAAATTTTATTGAAGATCTGGCCAAGATTTTAAACTTCAAACAAGAATAATGGTACAATAAAGGACAAAAGAAACTGATGTCATGATAAAATATTGTACCTCATAATGAAGTTGTATATGTACAAAGAACAATGTTAATGAAGGGACGAAACGTATTGTCACTTTTATAACAAAATTTTTTTTTTCTCAGAATCCGACAAAATACGATTCTGGAAAAAAAATAGAGCAATTGGGTTGAGCGCCATTCTAATTTTTGGAAAAAAGAAGAAAAACCACAAGTAGCAACAAGGTTGCTCTTGAATTGTTTCGAATCCAGCGAATGTGACCTGGTAGGTGTGTTCATTTGGTGTATTCGAAACGATTCCCAATATACAACATTACTATGAATGTGTAGGATGGGTTGAGGAGGAAAAAGAAAAAAAGAAAGAAAAAAAACGGGAGGATTTCCTATTATAACAGAAATCGTCGCGACATTCTTACAATATGATGCTGTGACCACAGTAGCGAGCTGCGGCAATGGTCTGAAACCAATGGTTATTATACAGACTTGCACTTATGATTTTATATTTACAACATTAGGGTAGGGACGTACTGGTACGACAAAAACCCGACACAAAACAATTAAAAAAAGGTGATATGACAAGATGAGACGATGAGGTGAGAAAAAAAAACGCGCGGATGCTGCAAGAATTGTGAAAAGGAAAGCGACGTCTCGGAGCAAGAGTTTTCCGGAACCGTTGATGGTAGGAGGAAAAGGAGGCCCTTTCCCGAAGTGATCAATTTCAGGAAGAGGATGCATACAAGTATGAAAACGGTGCCCCAAGAGGTGCTCTTGTGGTACAGCAGGCAAGGCACGCAGGATGTACAAGAACATATAAAATTATGCAAAAAGAAAAAGAATGTACAGGAGTTAGGCTACCGTTGACATTAATGTGCCTTCGGGTGTAAGGATTACCTTACGAATACCCATATGGGTGATTATTTACATTTAATATTTACAAGTAACTTACGTCATTTATGACAAGAATTATAAGACTTCTAAAGAGACCGCATCGCACTGATTGACGACTGGCCAAGAGAGGTCAGGGGCGTAATAATGATCAGGGTTAACAAGATGCATGTTTTGCCAATTTGATAACGCCTGAGTACTTGATGTGATGGAATTTACTGATTCCGTATTCCCAATTTTGACAATGTCTTTCACATGGTAATTTCCGATGTGTTTACCAGAGATGTCAGACAATCGATAAACAAGGTCTGAGATTTTTTTTAGAACTTTCGTTTTTACAAAGCGGGGTGCCAATTTGGCAGAGAAGTACAGCGCACCTTGCGACAAAGTGTTGTTTCTTCTCCAAACGATGTCTTCTTCCTTGAACGTGACGTGCTTTCTGCGAAGGTTATACCTGTCGGCGCTCTTTTGGTGGGCCAATAGTAGAGCGTCTGTTACTTCACTATAGATAGCGGAGAGTTCCTCCAAGCGGTGGGCGTAATTTGCTGCGGGGTCTGCTGTGGAGGAAGGGGTGGGTGGAAGGCAAATGTCAGGGTGTAATGAACCGTGAACTACTTGCTCCATGCCGTGTTTGAGAAAAAATGGTGAATAGCCTGTAGCGAGGTTCACCATGTTGTTCATGGCTGCTTGTATTTTGTCTAATTTTTTGCACCATGTACGTTGGTCCTTCCCAACCAGAATTGCCAGAGCCGTGTTTATGGTCTGGTTGTATCGTTCGACGGTGTTGTTCTGTGGGGTGTAAAGGGTATTGTAGAATACATCCTTTATACCATATTTAGACAAAAACTCTTTAAATTCTAGAGCTATAAATTGTTTGCCATTGTCGCATATTATAGTACGAGGAATACCGTAGGGTATGAAAATATGCTTTTCTAACAGATTGGTTATTGCTGCCGCGGTCGCCCTTTTCGGAGGAAACAACCAGCAATATTTGGAAAAGACGTCCACCACACTGAGTATATGCATGTAACCGGCGTAGCTTCTAGGGAAAGGTCCGATGAGGTCCATTGAGAAGGATTGAAGTGGTCTATCGGCACGCTTGGGGTTGCCCATTAGACCAGACGGTGGTGCCGTACTGTGCTTGTATGCCTTACAGATGTCGCATTTGGAGATGTATAAACGTACTTGTTTGAATAAACCAGGCCAATAATATCTTAAAGATATTTTTTTGTATGTTTTAAAAGTTCCAGGGTGTATGGAGTCTACGGCACTGTGGTTATTGATAATAACCTGTTCTCTATTTTCGAGAGGGACTACCATTTTCCAGGCATAATCCTCTAAGATTGACAGTGGTGGCTTGCAGTTGCGGTATAATTGTCCGTTTTTAATTGTAAAATTCGGGAACTTTTGTGGGTTGTCACTGCATCCTTGGAAGATTTTTTGATACCATAAATCTTTTGTGGGGAGACTAGAATTGGATAATTCGGCATTTAGTATTGCAATCTCGATTCTAGAAAGGGCATCCGGGACGATATTATCCGCGCCTTTACGGTGGATGACATTGAAGGTATATTGAGATAGGCGGAACGACCAGCGAGCCAATCTTCCAGAGGGATTGTCTAGCGAGATCAGCCATTTTAGGCTGCTATGGTCTGTAACCACGGTAAACTTACTGCCCTCAATGTATCCGCGGAAATGTTGAATGGATTCCATGACTGCTAATAATTCTCTCTCGGTGATTCCGTAGTTCTTTTCGTGCTTATTTAGGGTGCGAGAGAAATATGCCACGGGGTGTTCGCCGTCCGTAAAATTCTGAGTGAGGACTCCTCCGATTCCAACATTTGATGCGTCCGAATGGATCGTAAAGGGGAGGTTGAAGTCAGGACAATTCAGTACCGGGGCTGATTGAAGGGCTTCCTTCAGGGAGTTGAATGCTGACTCGGTCTCTGCGGACCAGGCAAAGTTACTGGTACCTTTACGGACGCCTGTGATTTTGTTGAGCGGCGCCGCGAGTGTTGAGAAGTTTTTTATGAATCTTCTGTAATAACCGGTGAGCCCGAGGAAAGCTTTTACCTCTTTTGCATTCGTGGGCCGGGGAAAGTTTGTCATAGCCGCAACTTTTGCGGGGTCGGTTCTTAGGCCTTCTTCATCTACTATGAAGCCCAAGTATCGTAGGCGATGTTTGCAGAATTCTGATTTCTTTAGGTTGATAGTCAAACCGGCTTGTTTGAGTTGTTGAAAAACCTTTTCTAGTATGAGTATATGTTTTTCAAAAGTATCGCTGATGATGATCAAGTCATCCAGGTAGCAAAATAAGTTGTTATCGAACTCTGGGCCAAACAATTTATCCATGAGCCTTTGTAGCTCCGCTGGGCTGTTTTTTAAACCGAAGGGTAGCCTTTTAAAGTGAAACATACCCCTGCCAGGCACTACGAAGGCAGTTTTTTCGCAGGAGCTGGGATCCAAAGGTATTTGCCAAAAGGCTTTGCTTAAATCTATAGATGAGATGTATTTAGCGTTTCGAAGTCTGTCGAGGATGGAGTTGACCAAAGGGAGGGGGTAGGCGTCTGACACTGTGCATGCGTTGAGGCGTCTGCTGTCGAGGCAGAAACGGGCCGAGCCGTCTTTCTTTGAAACTATTAAGGTGGGGTTGGTCCATGCACTGCGGCTGGGTACCACCACTCCCATTCTTAACATATCGTCCAATTCTTTTTCTAGTATTTTTAATTTTTGTGGAGCGAGGTTATAATACCTTTGTTTGATTGGGGGGCCTGTTGTTTTTATATGGTGTTCTACTAAGTTGGTTAGGCCTAAGCCGCACCTTTCGAAGGAGATTGATTCAAACTTGTTCATCATCTGATCCAACTGATTTGTTTGTAGGGGGTTCATATTTTCGTACGGTATTACTGTACGGATTTCGTTCACTTGGGGAGGGACGGAGGGGTTGTTAAACAACTGTGGAGCAATTTTGAAAGCCATCCAAAAATCTACTCCCAGGATAAATTTTTGTGAGATTGTAGGTACAACCAGAAATTTGATCCAAACTGTTTTTTTGTCGCAATTGATCGGCAGGGTAAGAGAACCAATGACACGTTGTGAAGTGTTGTCTGCCGTGGTGACATGTGAAGAATGTTTTTCCATTTTAAAACCACAGTTTGTGAATAAGGTGTGAGCGTTGTCGCCCAGACAGCTGACAGACGCGCCGCGATCAAAACTGGGAGGAGTTCCATTTCAGGGACGGGTTGGGCAAGCTTAATATTGATGGCCTCTGCCCTCTGCGTGAATCTAGCGACAGGCTCTCCGGAGTGCTGCTTGATAGCGAGTAAGGATAGCCTGATTCTATGTTGGGCCTTTTTTTCTCCGAAACTTGTTAAAAGTGCCGCCCTGAGTTCCTTCCATGAGTTTGTTTTTCTCTTATGTATCCTGTGCCAGGTAAGCATTTCAGGAGCGATGAGGTCTATGAAATTTCTGTGTAGGATATTTTCGGGAATTACTCTGACTTGAGCTGTTTCTTCTATTCTGTTGATGAAATCCTCCACATCCGTGAGTCCGTTGTATTTCGTTTTCCAGGATGTCAGATCGTATATTTTTGTTGGTTCCTGGGCTTGCACCACCAAGGGTTTTGCTTCGGAGACTGTGAGGGGGATAGGGATGATTTCCGAGGTGACTTCCGGTTCAAATTGCAACCTCCTGATGTATTTTTTGTTGTAGAAAGAAGCATATAGAGTAAGGCATTTTTTGGATTTATTCCTTGGAGAAATCTTTCTATTTCTCAGGGCCTGTAGTAGTTCTTCCTTTCTTGAAGTAAAAATGTGCGGGATTATACCCAGCGTAACTTGAGGAACTTCCATGGTGTATAGGATCGTGTCAGAGTGACCTTATGTTGGAAAAAGTGAGAACTAGACTCGCAATTGGAAAGAAATTGGGCAGAGATTTGACCACTGGGGGCGTATTTTTTACAAAAATTTTTTTTTTTGCAAAAAAAACGCTTTTTTTATAAGTGTTTGGATTATTTGAAAATTTGGGCAGCGGTTTGCCTCAAAAAACGTGATTTTGTGAAAAAATCCAGATGTTTTGGAAATTTGTTGAAAATTTTCAAAGTCCAAAAAACGAAAAAAAAAATTGGGCAGCGGTTTGCCTCAAAAAACGTGATTTTGTGAAAAAATCCAGATGTTTTGGAAATTTGTTGAAAATTTTCAAAGTCCGGATATGAAAATTACACGGGCCAGGATTCACCTTAATGGAACACGTTTTTAGAATTTATTCCGATGTTTTTGAAAAAGGTTTGCAAATTTGCAAAAGTCCGGAAATAAAAAACGGAACGAGGTTCGCCTTAAACGAACATGTTTTTAGAATATTTCCATTAGCTTTCCAAAGGGGGATTCTTCAGAAAAAGAAAGAAATATTTTTTCTTTTATACAAGTTTTCGTGGAAGTATTTGTTTGAAAATTCAACAATGTCTTGGGGAATAGTTTTTTTATTTACGTGGCTGGACTGTAGCCTGATTTGAGCATCACCAATTATTGGTATTTACACGCAAACTTCCTTTCGTCATAACAAGGATTATATGCAGATAGTGTGCATAAGGATGTAATGTTAGCTTTCGAGGAATCGACGTCAACGCGAACTAGGCATTTTTCGAATTATGTCGTATGTTTCTTTATAATAGAAGGAAAAGAAAAAAGAAGAAGAAACGGACGGCAGAAGTAAAAAAAAATGCCCAATTGTCAAATGGCAGAAAGAATTTAATCCACTTGTTCCCTTAGGCTGCAAAATATGTCGATATAAATACAGACCAGTACTTGCGAAATAGGTTTATTATAAAATAATAGGTTTATTAACTTTCGGGAAACGAAGCGGGTAATTGGTTTATCATATACAGGATTTTAATTGTTGAATAACTTTGTTTTAAATATTTGTGTTCATTTCCACTATTAACTTGTATTTGAAACTAGAAAATTTAGTCGGTCGACACTTGTAAACACTATATTATTCACGGCGACAACTTTCTTGGTTGAGCACTTTACGTAGGAATACCGGTGACAATGTTTTGTCGAGTGACGACTCGAAAATGAAGGGATCGTGCCCGTGATAATTTAAATTGCGATTCGAAGTTACGTTCGCGCCGGGGTTCCTGTTGGAAATGCTAGACAAATTGGGAATAACAAGACAAAACATTATAAATTATAAAGTTTAAACAATTGCTGATTGAAGAACGAGACTGTGGGACCGTGAAGAGGGAGGGAAAAAAAATGAGACCCCACGATGAAGCCAGTGTTAGCATTACGTGGGGTAAAAGATGGGGAGGAAAGAAAAAAAATTGCCCCTAAGTTGGACGCCAGTGTTAGCATTACCGCATATACGGCCATTTGCTAAACCAAACCTGGAAAGGACACGTAATTAATAGGCCAATAATACTAGCTCAGGAAGCCGGCGCAAGCAAGGTTCTCTTAAAACCAGGGCGAGTGCTTGTGGTTCGCTGGTGAATACCTTCTCCTCCTTTCCTCACAATCTCCAGGTCTCCTTCCTCAATCAGAACACAGTTTTGCACGTAAAAGGGTTTATTCATTTAGAAAGAGACAGGGTTTTACAATTGCCAGCCTCGGCACACTACACATGGGTATTTGCTAGGGCTAGAATTCTATCTGACGGGGAAACATCTCTCTCGACTCTCCACACGTATTAGTGAATTTAAAGGGCGGGACGTGGCACACAAAAGACAAGGGTTCTCATTACTCACAGCCAGCAGGAAAGGCGGTAGTTCGTAGCCAGGCTACTAGTGGGCGGGAGCCTCCTCGCGCACAATTCACATCATAAAAACATCACGAATTTAGGTTCTCGGAGAGCGCCTTGACGCAATCACTCGGGAGACTGTTGTCACCCCCGGGGCAAGCGGATGAATGAATGCCGGACGGCGCGGTTGCCGGTCGCTTAGCGCGGTGCGGGGAACGAACGGGTTACGAACTATTCTGGCGTAAAATGGGGAAACAGTGAGCTGAAGGAAAACATTGTCACTTTGTAACGTAACACATGTTTTTCTTAATTTAGATAAAAAAAACTAGGAAATTAAAATCTTTCAAGTTGGCAACTGTGATGTCCGCTACTTTCGGATGCCTAGTTGTGGTGTCCGTGGCTGTCCATTCGTGATGGCAGCGCCAATTTGGTTATGTGGACTCACAGATGTATGGACGAAATATTGTGTAGGTAGTACACGAATGAAGAGAGTAACAGTTTACTGTACAGGTATTTATTAAGGGAGCTGCCTAAGCAAAAAAGGACGAATCTCGCATACATCGCCTTATATAGATTCACGCAAGCATGCTATCTCGTTTGCACTCATACAATACACACAGACATTACAGCAACCCTTTTTGTTCACGAAATCTTTTGTTTTATTTATTACCGCAAACGCGATTAAAACAAGAGAAAGGTATTTAAGTGACCTTCCAGTACTTTGCGCAATTTAATTGTGACTTTCAGGTAAAAATTGTCACTTGGGCGTTACGTAACGTTTAGGGGGGGGGGGGGGGGGGAGAGTACAGAAAAACGTTACGGCGCGTTACATGGGGGGTCAAAAATCTTCAAAATTGCGTTATATAATACTTGAACGCCCCCTACTGAAACCTTCAGAAAAATAAAGTAGACAAAAGTGGGGAGACCACGAAGTAGTTCTTTTTTTTATCAATGCGAAGGATGATTTTTCCATATTTTCGATGTCGAATTCCAGTGCACCTTTTCGTATACATTTGGTTATATTAGGGGGCATAAATTAATTACGTGAACAGTTTTTCTTCCGATCTAGACCCCTCCCCCTTGGTGAGATAAATTTGGGCTATTTCGTATATTCTTTTCACAGTCGGAAAACACGCCAAATGCGTGCCCAACATATGTTCACGGTTGACTTTGGTCACATGAGAACGGGTCGCTTCTCGACTCGTTCTTGTGTTCAACAGCTCGGCTGTGAAATGATTTGCCGGCCTTTGTGTTTCCTCCTTCCTACAACAAGGGTCTCTTCAAGACCAATGTTCATTCCTTCCTCTCCTCAAAAAGACCCTCCACACAGCACTTGAGATGACATAGGCCCTGAGGGAAATTGTTTTCCTTAGGGCATCCTATGTGGAGTTAATGTAAAAAAAGTAACGTGAGATTTTGCTGGACCCCCCCCTTTTTGAGCTCACGTAATTAATGTATGCCCCCATATCAGTATTTGTGCTTTCTTCTTCGGAGTCGCTAGATGTCGTTTTTTTGTATTTTCTGAGCTAAACCCTATTTTAGTGTCGCTCACTTCTGTTTCATCTAGTTTCAAGTATATAAATAACACAAAAATTGGCTTAGTAAACTTGAAGTGAGGAAATCATTAAAATAATGAAGGAACACCAACGCAACCTACAGTCAAAAAAGATTTTTTAATTTTTCAAGTGAAAACTTCTTTACCACATTTGTGATTTGAAACTCGATGAAACGGAAATGAGCGACACTAAAAAGATATAAACACATATATAATAAAGATGAATAATAAAAAAAAAATAAAAAAAATGTAGGTACATCTATAGGATTTAGTCTGCGAGAGAATGAGATAATAGTAATAATAGCAATGAAATATTTATTTTATTGACGGGTACTCGAATCCAATATAATATGATAAATCCACGAAGGTCCCCTTTAGTGTGGTGTCTGACGAACCTTTTGCAGACATTCAGCCGACCAGGGATCGAATCCTACGAAATTCAATTTTTTATTTATATTTATTTTTGTTAAATCAATATCTTCAAACCACTCCAAAATGAACAAAGCGACATATATAGCGATTCCAATGAAGAAACCACAAATATTAATAAGATGACCAAATGTATAGAAAAAAGAGCACTGGAATTCGACGACAAAATATGGAAAAAAATATCCTTCACATTGATAAAAAAGTGCTTTGTAACCTCCCCACTCTTGTCTACTTTAGTTTTCTGAAGGATTCACTTCTACTGCATGTGAATTGCACACTAATGCATACTCTGATTTTATTTTATTTTGTGGAAATGATGAGGAAAATACATCTACCTACAGTCGTAAAAACGTTGCGGAAATGGATTCAGCAAACAAAAAGGAAATTTTATCAATGCTGAACAGTGTTGCCAAGTGTAAGATTTTGACCATGTTTTCAAAAAACCGTGTTGAACAAGACGTGCTTTTTTACCGGTTACCAAAAAAAAAATTATTAGTTAGGACCGGGTCGGAAAAATCGTACGCAGACGATGCAAAACGTAATGCTGCATATTACCGGGAGCCGAGCCACGACATATGGGAAAGGAACTAAACGGAAGCGGCGCAAGCGTTACACACCGTAGTTTTTTGATCGCATCTCGTAGTATGTAGATCTTACCCCAGCACTCGGGGCTCTGCTGGAGTAGATCCTTTATTTCCCTACATACTCGTGGGCGAAAAATTGTACCACTAAAAAACTAGGGGCATTTGAGAATTTTTTTTTTACAGTGAATACCGCACAAGAATCTCAACTGCTCCCGTCTGGAGCCAGTGAGACTATGGAGGCGTCTACTAATATCTACAGGAATTCCAAAAACTGAAAAAATCGAACTAATATCTATGAGAATCAAAGTGTTGACGAATATCTACAGCTCAAACTGTTGACTAATATCTATGAGAACCAAAGTATTAACGAATATCTACAGCACTGGCAGAGGTTGGATTTGCAATTACGTATAGCATATTGGAATAACGTAATATTGCGTATGCAGTTTAAAAAACTTAATTTATGTAAGTATGTATGTAAAAATCCCTAATATCGGACTATTGGACACATTTAGCTGATTAGTCCAACCTACGCTCTGTAGATATTAGTTCAACCTACGCTCTGTAGATATTAGTCAACACTCTGAAGTTCGTAGATATTAGTTCAACATATGAGCTGTAGATATTCGTCCGACATACAGGCTGTAGATATTAGTATCTGGAGTCGAGACTATGGCATCCCCAATTGGGGTATGTTGTGAGGCTGAAGGTAGCGGAGAGGGGAAGGAGGTGGGGAAGAGGAAGGTTGGGAAGTACCTGGCTATTCAGATCTGGTCACCAAACACGGCTAAAGCCATTTTCAAGCAACGTTTCAATTCTGAATGGTGGTGTTACACCAGGGCGATACTGAGAGTATCTTCCACTCTGGAAAATGCCGCAAATATATTATATATTATTTTAAATGAATTAATTGTGAAATAACACAAATTAATCAAATAAAATTTATTTGCGCATGCCGGGTTCGAACCCGCGACCTCCGGATTGTGAGTCAAGAGTCTCACCCACTGGACTACGGAGGTCGTCCTAAGGAGGAGGATCCTAAGAAAGCTAAGGTCACCTTTGTGGACTGTTCCTTTGCGGGGTCTGCAGGGAAAAACTAAGAGAAGGAACCATGGCGAGGAGAGCTGAGGCCACATCCGTGGACTGTTTATTCGTGGGGCCTGCAGGGAGGAACCAAGAGAAGAAACCATGGCGAGGAGAGCTGAGGCCACCTCCGTGGACTGTTTATTCGTGGGGCCTGCAGGGAGGAACCAAGAGAAGAAACCATGGCGAGGAGAGCTGAGGCCACCTCCGTGGACTGTTTATTCGTGGGGCCTGCAGGGAGGAACCAAGAGAAGAAACCATGGCGAGGAGAGCTGAGGCCACCTCCGTGGACTGTTTATTCGTGGGGCCTGCAGGGAGGAACCAAGAGAAGAAACCATGGCGAGGAGAGCTGAGGCCACATCCGTGGGCTGTTTATTCGTGGGGCCTGCAGGGTGGAACCAAGAGAAGAAACCATGGCGAGGAGAGCTGAGGCCACATCCGTGGGCTGTTTATTCGTGGGGCCTACAGGGAGGAACCAAGAGAAGAAACCATGGCGAGGAGAGCTGAGGCCACCTCCGTGGACTGTTCCTTTGTGGAACTAAGGGAGAGTGGACTCTTCCATCGTGGGGCCTTCAGGGAACCAAGGAAGAGTGGAGAAAAGAGACCTGGGAAGGCACATTATGGATCCAGAAGACGTAGCCTCATATCTAAAAACAACCCTGGTAATTTTTATAAAAGGGACCAGGTTACTGTTAAAAAATGAGGTGAATAAAAAAAAACGGTTTTGCAGAAATATCAATTTTGTGTAATAATTTCCTAAAGTAAGCTAGTGCTCGTGTTTAGGAAATGAGTGCTATATAACTAAATGAATATAACATAACTATGTGTCCGCAAAGGGGATCAACTGTCCGGGCAGAATAATCACAAATACTCGACGCGTATTTGCGATTATACTTAAATTACCCCGGTAAACACCAGACGTGTCGGACACGACAGCTATTTATTTAGAGAGACAGAGTACTTATATGCGTGATAGCTTTAGAACAATGATGAATTGTTAGGTGAAGTTAGGTTAGGTTAGGTTTGTGATGTATTGCATTAATCACCAGTGCAAATAAAAAAATATCGTAGCCTACCCCTTTAATTTAAAAAGAAAATACCAATTACTTATAAAACGGACACACTTGCGACATCTATCGGATCAAAGTAAATTGAATTCTTGTTGATAGTAGGGACCTATAAATTAAACAGATTGAGATGAATTTTGGTAAAAAGATCACAGATGGTATTAAAAATCGTCACGAGACAGGGAAAGACCCTTTCTTAGGCTCGAAAATAAATAGTTGAAACCAACAGCCAATCAGGTAGAAGCAGAAAGCTATAAATAATTGATCAAACCAATCACAAAGCGGGCGTATTCAGATTTTGAACAAAGAGATGGACTTTGAACTAGGCAATTAATCAGAGATTTATGGAAAAAAATATCGTCATCAACCGAAAGATCAATACAAGGGCGGATCCAGCTTTGGCGCCAGGGGGGGGTCACATAGCCCCAGGGGGGGTCACATGGTCGTGGTCAAGTCACTAGAAGTTATAATTTAATTTTTATAATAATAGATACAAGTAAAAAGTAGGTCCAACTAGGTCCTGGACCCAGCCCAGGGGGGGGGGTCATGACCCCCATGACCCCCCCCCTGGATCCGCCCTTGGATCAATACACTATAATGTAAATAGGGTCTCACGCCCGGTGCATCGGGTACGATGACCCTAGATGTAAGATAAACAATCAGTGCAATCAAGGTATTGACAACCGCCGTTAACGAGCAAATTAATCCATATTATGTTGGAAAAACTATGCGAGAAAATAACAAGAAAATTTTAATAAGAGGAAAATTAAAGAAAAGACGTGCAAAACGTAAGAAGAGCTACTGTAGGGATATTCAGTTGTATAGCGAGTACGTAGAAAGTCAAGGAGGCCAGATCAAGAGGAAAACGTACGTTTAACATTTAAAAAGAAAGGGAAACGCTGGAAATTGGGAATGTCACTTTTAGATGAAACAATAGAGTCAAGGAAAGCGATTTGAAAAGATAATCTAATGAAAAATATGGACGTTTAAATGGAAGTGTTTATTGAACAATATAAGATTTCGACTTAATTTTGCGTTTTCGGACGAGTTTACATAGATATCGTTATATATTTGGAATAGGGAGGTCATTCTAGTTACATTGCGTTAGATAAAGCAAACAAAAGGGTTGTTTTACGTCAATTGTTTGCGGAGAATTCTATGGGAGATGGGACAGACTGCAAGGAAAAATGAAACATTATTTGAGTTGACGACCTCACACGTGATTTTGTTGTTCAAACAATAAGAAAACGAACATGGTATTAGGCGATTAAACCCATTTTAATGGCTTTAAGGACGATAAAAATTATCATTGGTCATATGGACAGTTTATGTTAACTAAAAACCATTATATTTTATTACCCTCGAATAAAAGCTGAGTTATTGATCAACACCTCGAAAACCCAGACATAAACAGACGTCAAATTTTAAATTAATGTGGATTTAGGGGAGAAAGGGACGGAATTTGGAGGATGAACCATAGAACGAAATAAAAATGACAGGAATTTAAGGGCCGAAGTGGAAGTTTCTCCTATGAAAAATGTGAAAAATAACATAAAAAGTAGTAGTATATAGAAAATGAAATTTTCTAAGAGGTGACATACATCGAAGGCAAAACGGGGGGTAGTAAAAAAGAAAATAAAAACAATTAAAAGATGATTCCGTAAGGAAAACTCATGAAAATTCAGAAGTATCGATGAAAACAATAAATTTGGCTTGGAATGTAACTAATCATATAATTGTGGAAAGTTACATGAGAATGAATGAGGAAAATCAAAGAAAGAACATCGTGGATAAAAGGAAAATAGGAAAATTCGAGTCTACGACATAAGTAGAGACGATGCAGCTTAAAATTGAATTGATCCATATAGGTGGCATAAAGATATGGAGGAATTTAGAAAAAATAAAATTGGAAAATGCATATTAAAAGTTTTGGCATGAGTTTGTTCATGTTCTGGTAGCGATAAACAAAATTGAGAATTATATACAGTTTATCGAAGACGGACCTTTTACGAATTGAAAAAAAAAAAAGAACTTAAAAATTATGAAATTCAAGCTAATTTTGTATGACCAACAGACAAAGGAATGAGGGGCATTTTGACGTAATATCGCCGGTCCTATCCTGGAAAAATGTTTAAACGAGATAGGGCATGAACAAAGTCATGAAAGGTGGACCTAACGACAGTTAAACAAAAATGACAGAATCGATATATGAAATCTCGAGTTGTTAGAGATTAAATTCGTGGATCAAAGATAGCTTAGATAGGCCATTCTAATCCTGGGAAGGGTATATAGGCTAGGACATGGGGCATTTTCGAGATCAATCGTCGGATTATCAAACGTGGAAGTTACGTGACGTGACGTTTAAAGCGGTTATTAATTGAAAAATTTTCGAAGTGTTATAAATTTTATGACTCTGAAATAATTGGAGTCAAGTCAATAGAAGTGATTGCGGACTTAGGAAAATTTCATATTCAAGCCAGTGTCTTTAAAAAAAAATTAAGTTTGCAGTTCAAGTCAGTGAAAATAAAAATAAAGTTTACATGAAAAAAGAAAATGTTTTTGTGAAAAGCTAAAAGTGTTGTGATTTTGTTTAGTGAAAAATTCGGTTTTTATAATCAATAAATATTGTATTTTTGGGACTTAAAAATTTCGTGAAAATCAAAAATCAATGAAATAGATGAATAAAGTGATGTGATAATTGAATACAAATAAGTTATAATTAAATACGTGTGTCCAGTTTAAACGGAAAGAGTTCTATTAAATATCAAATATTTAAATTAATTATTTAAAAAACAGTGCAAATTGAAAAGATTGATAAAAATAAACATCGTGATACTGATAATAAAAACATTGAGGATTATGATAATACATAATGATATTTTATTGCTAAATAAAAGTAACGATTTACCATTTCGAAATTAATCGTGAAGTAACTATCATTAAAAAGTTATTTAATCAACGGGTTTTGAAATGAAATGCAGTTAGAACGATAAACATCATTTAATTTAGATAGATTAAACGGGAATAAAATAAAATTGAAGTCGGAAAATTTTTATTTGAATTTAGTTGATAACATAAGGATAGGTATTAGGTAAGGAAAACATAACAAGGTTTTACCGTGTAGCTCCCGGTCGGATAAAAAAAAACCTTAAAGGGGTAAGTTTTATTAAAAATTAAAATAAAATATTTTCTAGGTTCCAAGGAGAGATCGGCATGCAGCAGACAGTTGGTATTTGAATTAATTTTATAACAAAGTATTACTTGCTTAATATGTGATATGTACCTATATTGAAATATTATATATAAAGTATGTATATTTATATATATATATATTTATATTTATCCCAAGAAAATTTTAATCAAAAAGAAACACACTTAAATAAAAGTAAAAGGTATCGATTACTAATACCTATTTAGAACGCACTATGCTATTTAAAAAATAGTTGTGTGCTAGAAAAATTTCAAGTTCATATTTTATACTTATTTTATTAATATATGTACTATTATAATTTCAGCTAATATAAAATGATAAAAAAATGAGTTATGATATTAGAATTTATCTCAACTTAAATATAATTGTATGTATCAGTATATTTAAGTATCGATACAAAATATATATGTGTATATATATGCATTATGACTATATTTAGCGGGGAATAGATTAGACATTTGCGAAAAAGAAATTACCATTATTAAATACAAAAGAAAAAAAAAAAAAATTGAACCATATAAGCTCGCGTTCAAGGATGTTCCAAAAGTAAACAAATGTCACTCGTTGAATCTAGGTCACGAAGCCAGCGGGAATGTTTACATAATTGAAATTGTTTTTAAAACGATTCGGTCATTGGGGCACTGGGTCAGATGCTTTTAAAGGAAGATGTACCTGGGTCTTAAATAGGTGGGTGACAGGTATTAGTATTATAGTAGGTTAGCTTATTATATAGGTTATTATATATTTATTAGGTAGTTGACGGGTATTAGTATAGGTATTAACTTTAGAATGGGACAAAGCCATGAAATTGCGCAATTATAGAAAAGTTTTAACACAATCTTTAATTTGAATATGAAGAGATTATTTTTTGGATTGAACAATTTGAAAATAAATAGATTTATTATAAACTAGTCAAATAATAGGTACATCAAACATTTGGAAAATCACGGGTTAGTTTAGGAGTGTATTGAAGAATTACATGGAATATTCGAGGAGAAAATTATAGAACAATTACTCTCGTAAGTATCAATCATTTACATGAAACAGTTGACAAATCACGGGATAGTCAAATAGAAGAGTATTGAAGAATTACAAGGAAGATTCGAGTAAAATTTTGTGGAGTAATTACTTTCATAGACATCAATCATCTACAAGAAGCAGTTGAAAAATCACGGGATAGCCTAATAAAAAGTATCAATCAGTTACATGAGACAACTGAAAAATCACGGGATAGTAAAAATTTTACCAAAAGTTGAACCTTGGGGGAAAATTTAGAAAACAGTTCAACAATAGGAGGCAGTGGTCGCTCCTTAAAAAACAAGGACCATTAACCAAACACATAATAGAGATGGCAATCTCTTAAATAAAATTGTCAACCAAACAAATCAAAAAGCTTGGAATTTTCGGCACTCCAGAACAAACCGAGATAATTTCTTATTCTACTAGTATCTATTAATATTTCCCACTCTTGGTATGTATATATTCGGTCATCGGTTAAGGTTTTGTGGAGAATTCCTTCTCACGAAATCCGAGCTCGGAATATGAGACTGGCTAGTTACATATTGCGAGTTATAATCCTACCCAAACGTATGTTTACATATATATCTTTCTATGTACTGTACATTGGATAATGTGGACCCGCTTACAACTAGCGTTTTAGACTCGACAGAGTTACTCTCACATCATTTCTTGTACGTGGAGGGAGGATTCACGACCCGTAACTCTGCAAAACACCGTGAGTATATGATTGCATATAGGACGAAACCGGTTCGCCCTAAGTAAATAGTAGACCTTGGAGGAGTAGGAATTTGGGGGTATCTGGGCTCGGATGACGACCTGAAGGCAGTGCATGATGGCAAAAGGAAGGACGGTTAGGACGCGATAACTTAGGTATCAATTAACCGATCCGCGCCAGAAGATTGTGCGAATTTCTAGTAAGAATCTGATCACCTGGTTTACTTGTAGGAGGATAGGAGCCAAATTTTCGGCAGAAAAAGGGTATTCTGAGTTCGTCTAATATGCAATCTATTAATTACATTAACCTACTAAAACCATCTTTATTTGTACCTTATAGCTGCTGAATCATAGTGGAGGGGAGCCAGGCAGACATAAAACAATCATAATCAAATTTACTAACAATTAACCATTTGAGTCATTCTTAATTATCTGTTCATTTAAACATGCGTATTTTCGATTAGTACAGTTTATTTACGAGTTCGTTAGGATGTATGGAAACATAATAAGCGACGGAGGAAAGTTAGCTCATTTAGAGAAATTATTTAAAGTTAGATTTGCAAGGGAGAGAACAGTACAGTTTGAAACTCAACGCTCTGTTTAGAATCAAAGGGTTACCACGAAAATGAAAGTAATTAAAGTCCCATATCATAAATCAAAAAAATTACACAACGTTTGATGGAGTTTAATTACAACATAAATACGAAAATATTTACGTTCAAGGTCGTAATTAACGTATTAATTAGTTAAGTATACATATCTCTAAAGGTATGTAGTACAAGGAAGCTTTAAGTAGCTTTCTGTAGTTATCAAAGAAAATAAGGGTCCAATTTTCATGAAGGCTTGTGTGACGTAGGGGAGGAATTTTCCATCCCTACTACACACATGCAAAGCCTTAAAATTTAAATATCGATCAGAGCCAAAAGAAAGTTCAAGAAAACTTGAAGGGATGAAAGAATTCCAAAAATATTTAATATCAAGTTAAAAGAGATAAAAAGGGGAAAAGAGAATTATTACAGGTTGGGTTAGTAATAAAATATAATCATATCATCGTGCGTGTACAGACAAAACGCTTTAAAAACACTTTCAACATCTAATTATCATTCGATATTTACGAAGCTGGTTTGACATCCTGCGACAAAATATCCCTGACAAAATATCCTCCCTAACCTAACGTAACAAAAAATGTGAAAAAAATTATATAGACATCCTGTAAAGACAATAAATTATTGTTATCTGTATTATTTTTGCCCCATTTTTTAACAATAATTTATTGTGTTTATAGTATATCTGTATTATTTTCGTCCCTTTTTTGATTGGGTTAGGTTAGGTTAAGTTTTAGTAGATATTTTGTTAGGGGATGTTTTGTCGGGGATATTTTGTCGCGGGATGAAAACGCGCTTTACCTGCGAAGCTATTTCGAGCTTTTACCAAGTGCTGCCAAAATACCGAGAATGGATAACACTTATTTACGAAGATGTGTCCAGGCGAACTACTGACCGGGGATCAACTGTGGGGATCAAGACTTATGGAATCAATTGGAATTCTCTCTCTCTGGTTTCAATCCTGGGATTGGTTTGCAGCAATTTCATCTATTCGTTTCTTCCACTCTTCCCTGTCTTGTGCGGCTCTTTTGAAGTCTGCATATAATAAGCAGCGCACGTCCACCAGCAGGTCCTCCAGGTACTCTCGGCGTGGGCGTCCCCTAGCGTTTGTCCCCTCGGTCATACCTTCCATTATGGCATGCAAGAGGCCTTCTTGTCTTATTGCATGGCCGATCCATCTTGCGCGCCTTTCGGACAAGGTCCTGAGCAGGTGCATTCCTCCTTCGATTCTTTGAAGAACCTCCTCATTTGTGATGTGGTCTCTCCAGGAAATTCCTAGTAGTCTTCTATAGGACAACATCTCAAAAGCCTCTAGTCTCCGTTTATCTCTTTCGGATAGGCACCATGTTTCGCAGCCGTACATCAAGATACTCCATACCCATACATAGGTCTTGATGAGGAGTATTCTCAGTTTCAGGTCTATATTATTCGATTCTATTTTTTTATTATATTTATTTTTTTATTTATTTCTATGTATTACAGTATTTACCTTTAACATTTTTACATAATAGATAAATTTTAAAAACATTTTTACATAACATATTTTGCAATTTTATTATGTTGGGTGTAAGGTAGGTTTGTGAAGGTGAAGGTGTGGATAGGTATTGTTGTATGTTTCGTGAACACCTCACTAGGAGAACCTGTGCTGAGGTGTTTACGTGTTTATTTATGATTATTATTATTTTCGACCTTTTATTGAATGCAAGCCTAGCCTGGTGTATACGGCTGTCGACCTCGCTCTTAGACCGACCGTCCCATGTTATTTTGCTCCCGAGGTAGACAAACTCCTTGGTGTTCTTTAGTGGAACTCCTGACATCTCTACTCTCATCTGATGTTGCGTTCGGCCTACAGTCAGCAGCTTTGTTTTGTCTTTATTTATCTTCATGTTGTAATTGTTTTGAAGAATGCTTTGCATGGTTGTTAAGGCCTCTTGCAGTTCTTCTTTGCTTTCAGCAACCAAAGCAATATCGTCAGCAAACCTTATCATATCCACCTTTTGCCCGTGTATCTTTACACCTTTTCTGTGACTCATTCTCTCTCTCAAGTCAATTGGAATTAGTGGTGCAATATTGTTGAAAATTGACATGCGACTTACGGAATTAATAAGACGATAATATTTTGATATTGGTCAGCCATCCTGATTCCTGATTAGGTACTTCCTTCTGCTCCATACCGCGAAATTATTGACCTCCCCTTGTATAAAACAAAGGCAATAATAGAAGGAGCTCATTCGAAAGGCACTCGGGCGTAGGGTGAATTGAGTTAGCCGTTACTTTGTGAACCTTTTACGAGATTTTCTCTCCTTTGGACCCTCGCGGAACCTTTCGTTATCCACTCACTCTTATAACGTATTATATCGCATCATGTAAAATGGATTATAGTTGCCCAAAGGCGCATCTTGATGCAACACACTCGTACCCATTTGAAGCTGTACGCTCCGTAATGTCTACTGTTTCAATGAACAATGAGCCACCCTACTAGAGGCAAAATTCCCGAAAGGAATTGCAAAATTTACCTATAATAATCTATATATGTATATAAATGAATCCCTGTTTCATTTGGTCTCGCCATAACTTCAGAACGATTTCACTTATTTCATTCATCTTTTTTTTAAAGTTTTCTAATACTTTGTAGAAGGTTCTTACGGAAAGAAAAATTAAGAAAATTGGATAATTTCAGAAAACTTCACGACTGTTTTAATAATAATAATAATAACGTAGTATTTATATAGCGCAGTTTTGTGATATTTCACTTCAAGTGCGCTTAATTATAATAAACTTAAAATTAACCTACAGTGTTCCTTACGAGTTATTAAAAAAATAATTAAATAATGTGAAAAAACGAATATACAAAAATATACAAAGCAATTCCTAAAAAACAATATTAACAACAATAGTAAGTGCTGTTTTGGCACAGGACAATATATAATGATAAACCATCAGGGTGCCATTCAACAAGAATCATTTAAACTAAATTATATAGAACAGGAGGCAGTTAACATTTAGAAATAATACAAATTCAGAGAGCATATACTACTATAGCAAGGAGGTAATCGAAACCAAACAATTACCAGAAACTTGAGGAACATGGCTTATTATAGTAGATTGAAAAGGAGTTAAAATTCATAACAGGTATGATTTTTTAAATAAGTTGGTTTTTAAAGCTCTTTTGAATTCAGCCAAGTTCTGGATATTAGTAAGAGCTGAGGGAAGTTTGTTCCAAATGAGCGGGCCAGTTACACGAAAAGATCGATCATAGTAAACGGCTCGATTTGACCGAGAAAGTTCGATTAAACGATTCGTTACATCTCGATCTGCTGACCTTAGAGTAAGCTGCCTATCGCTTAAGTTTTGTCGGACACATAGTTCCGATATATAGGCTGGCGCCATTCCTTGCAATGCTTTGAAGGTCATTAAGCAGATCTTGAACTCTATTCTTTCAGGGCATCGAAGCCAATGAAGATCCCTTAGAAGCGGGGTTATACGGCAATACTTAGATTCACCAAAAATCATTCTCGCAGCAGCATTAAAAACGGACTGGATTCTATTGAATTGTTTTTTAGGCAAACCAGCATACGCACTATTACAATAGTCCATACGTGAGACAACGAACGAATTTATGAGTGACTTTGCTGCATCAGAGGGAAGGAAACGCCTGATTGATTTTATCTGCCTTAGATGGAAAAAGCCTGAACTTACAGATTTTGAAATTTGTGATTCAAGAGAAAGACTATTGTCTATAGTGAAACCTAGAAACTTTATTTCTCTAGAAGGGATTATATCTGTGCCCTGAATATGGATTGGATTAGAGTCGATGAGGGCTTGCCTTCCAGGAGAAGCTATCCAAATAAATTCCGTCTTGGTCGGATTAAGTTTGAGTTTATTGACAGACATCCAACTTGAGACTGTGTTAATGAAACTAACCACCTCGTTTTTAAGGACGTCTTTTTCATCCGGGGAACAAAACTTGAAAATGAAACGATCGTCTGCATAGCCTTGTGATTTAAAGCCAGCTGATTGAATGAGTTTCTCGAGGCGATTCGTATAGAGAATGAAAAGAATGGGACCCAAGACAGAACCCTGGGGAACTCCACATTCTATGGGAGTTTCAGATGAAGTACAATTATTGAAAATTACTGAGGCTACTCGTCCAGACAGGTATGATGTCATCCATTGGAGAACATCACCTCGAACGCCAAATTCGCGGATCCATTAACTTCGCACGTTTGACAGTTCGCGCGTTTGATGAAATTGAATTTAGCAAAGAGCGGTTTTTTTGTAACAAAAGAATTGTCTATGAATTTTTAAAATAATAGATATTTTAAATAGGTACCTATGTTAGGTACCAAATTTGAGATATTCTTCTTATAATACAAAAAAAGTATTTGTAATATACGAAAAAAGAAAATTTGATTAAAAAAAATTGTAATAGGTGGCACGCGAGCTGTTTGAAAACTGAATGTACTGGGACTGAATATATGGAACGCGGGAGGGGGGTTTGCGAGACGGGGGAGCGGGAGAGGGGAAAGGGTGGGCGGGGAAGGTGGAAGGAGAATGCGGGAGGGTAGGGGATGCGGGAGAGGAACGGGGACGCACGGGAAAGGACATGCAGGGAGAAACAATTTATTTCTTTGAATACGACATTGCAACGCATGCCGGGAACCAGCTAGTGCCTAATAATAATAGTTTATTCCAGAATGTATGCAGGGGTAGTGCAATGCAATACATTCAGCGTCGATGACACGGGGCGAGTTTACAAGCTACTATCTGGGAAATTCACTATCTGTTAGTAAACTCGCCCAGTGTCATCGTGTTTCTTGCTAACTAGCAGTGACTAGCAGATTGTTGACAATCTACGAAAAAAAGTTGAAAGGTCGTCAACTTTACTCGCCTACACGCTTGCTCTGCTTGCTCGTGATTGGTTTATTTATGTTTCCAACATGATTTCCGATAGACAGCTGATTTTGACTGTCAAACTTTTGGAGAATTAGTTCATTCTTACGATATTCTTGTTACTGGCGTTAGCAGCGGCCACAGTTTCCTACGCTTCTGAGCGAGTTAACAGTTTTGTGTATCATCAGGACAATCTCACTCGCCGATTTACCCGCTTTTAAACTTAGTAGATAGTAGCTTGTAAACTCGCCCGGTGTCATCGACGCTTTCCATATTTCGAAATAACAAGAAAAAGAAAGACAAATAATAAGATGCGGTAAAAATTAAATAACATCACATAAATACAATAAAATAAATTAAGCATGAAAACCATGAGAAATGAAACTGAACAAATATAATCGCAGTAGGTAAAATGAGTGCAAGCAGTTATTTACAGAGGGTATTTCACCGTTTCCCATCTCCATAAGGCCAGGGGGGGGACTTCATCCAGGCAGTCATGGCAGTCATGTCCAGGCAGTCATGACCGCATTCTTCGATGGGCGCAATCTGCGCCATAAACTTCCCATGCGGTGGTGGAGAAGTGCTCGGAAAGTGTGCACTAGTCCCTCCAGGCAGGCGCGGCCGGTGCCTTCACTTTTTGGTGGTTCACCGAGTAATTCATCAAAAATTAAAACAAAAGTAGGTAAATAAATAAAAAATAAAATTAGACAGAGCCTAGTAACTCATAACTCGTACAGTGCCCTTGAGGTGATTATTCACAAAAAAAAAACGGCGCTATACAAATTATCCATTTATTATTACTATAATTTTATGTAAAAGTTTTCTTTGCGGATTTACTATCTTGGTTGATAATTAAATGTAGTTTTGGCGGGCCATAGGCTATAATTCTGCTTTTATTTTCATGGTTCATATATTCTTAATATAGTCTATATTTATTATTATATAACTTTTAATTTTAAAAAGGCAAGGAAATTTAAATCAGCGATATCTATCGAATAATAACACAATAACAACACGCAGTAAACGTTTCTTTTTGGCGCGCCCCCCGCGCGATAGTAAACCCCCTTACTGAGTGAATTTTGCAATACATATGTGACAAAAATGCACAAACAAAAGGTCCCAAAAACTAATAATGACAATGTCAAATCGGTTCCCTATCCATCAAGATAATATCGCACCCGCTGACCCGTTGACTCATCGTTACATTTTACAAGAGAAAAATATAATTACTATCCTATTCAAACCCTACTACGAATGGTCATTCCGCTGGAACGATTCACTTCGGAATTCCTCGGGCATTTCCGTCAACCGCGCAGCGCACGGTAGTCACCATTTTTTCGCTACAATTTTGTATTTTGACGGGCTGGAGATGTTGCTAGGGGCTTCATACAAATGATAATTCTCAAACGTGCGCTTTGCTGTAACGCGTAGAACGGTATGTACCTATCTCGGTTCCTAGGCGATATACGAGTAACTTGCGCGCGGGAAGCAATGCTTTGGGTCACGATAATTTATTATTCTCTACCAAATTCATGTATTTTTAGATAGGAATTCAATTTTTTTTTTAAATTTAAAATAATCTGCGCAATTTTATAATTAAAAATATTATGTAATACGATGAGTTGTAAATGTTGTTTAATTTTGTTGGCGGTTCGGTGCACGAGTGCACTTTAGGACGAGCCGCGCCTGCCTCCAGGAACATTTCCGTAGCCCGGCAGTATCTCGGTAGGCGGAAAAGTTGGCGACAAGCGTTATTGTAGACGACTTTTATCTTATGCCATTGCGATGCAGAATTGTCAACCAAGAATTTTGACATATACAGCAATGTGCAGAAAGCGTTGACCAGTATTCTTGTTACGTTCGGACTGCAGAAATGAAAACGTCTTGACAGCATACCTGCTCTAACGGATTTCGCTCTTCTTTGCCATTATTCTTCATCTTCCTCGATGTCTTTTAGGTCATCTGTATGACTCAATTGAATAATTTAAACCCATGTAGCCAAAAAATCGGAAGTTCAGCTCTAGCACGAACATTTTTCCATCGATTTAAATTCATTGGCGAAAGATGCCATTGTTTCCGGAGATTTTAAGAAAGAAAAATTGAAAAAAAACACGATTTCCACATGGCAGAATTATTGGGACGAATGTAGTAAAACAAACGGTAAATACTTTTATCGTAATACAGCCAATGATTTCTTCAAAATCGTCATTTTCCAGACAAATTCTCAACATCCTCCATTCGCCGCGTACGGATAGGGCATTGCTGCCACAATATTCACCTGACAAAAAAATTCTGCCATGTGAGAATGACGTCTTGATGAAGAGGACCTCTGACCTTTTTTCAGTTGCCCCATAAATAATTCGTATAAAAAATCATCCATATCCTGATCAGTTTTGGTTTTATGCCCCCCTATAGAATAGATGACATTGCAACCCTGTCTTCTGTAGACAAACTTAACGTATAAGGTACAAAGTCATATCTTTTTAATAAAAAAAAAACAGTAATTGAAGTACATACGTGATTTTTTTGTTGATATTACCAACTGCTTCAAAACAAATAAAAATTAACAAACATGTTAACTCTATACAAACATGTGTGCGCGAGAAACAACACAATCACGCCGGACCGGCAGGCGAACTCAGCTGATGATGGCGGGTGACACATCCGAAGACAGCCGAATGACACGCGATAATTCACGAATGCGGAGTTTCTGTGCGGCCGAAGATTCTGCCGAAACCGAAACTGACGTCGAAACTAGATATTTTGCCGAAACTTGCCGAAACCGAACCTTTGGTCGTTCACTAGTTATTTTTGAAAATAATATCTTTACTTTTGCCACGCCAAAAATTATATAAAATTCCCTCAAAATTTATTATAAACATGTTTTTTCTGTTATTTTATAATTTACTAGCAGACCCGGCCACACGTTGCTGTGGCTAACGTAACACAACGCCATTACCCGACCTGTATAAAATCCACACCACCCGGTTGCCAGCTGCCCGCTGCCTGAATTGAATATTTGAATTTCTTGGCTTATCTCTACTGTAATAAGCATGTATTATATAAATCTTCTTCTTGAATCACTCTACCTATTGGTGAAAATTGCATGAAAATCCGTTAAGTCAACACATCTGCCCTGATGATGGACACTGTAACGCTGTCCGAAACGTTGGCTAAAGGAGGAGGTAGCGCAACACGGCATAACACCCCAAAAGGAAATAACCATAAAATTTTTGGCCGTGAAAATCTAAAATCATATCCATCCTTTAAGTAGTTTAAAAGATCTATGCGCATATACATTTTGAGCGACTTCATTTTATACTATGTAATGATATGTATGAAAAAATGTACGCGTGTTGCTTTAAATGCTATTTAAGACAGTTCGAGCGAGATTTTTACCATATTTTAAACGAGTCGTGTTTTATTAAACATTTTCACAATTTTCGCTTAATTGCAAGCTTTGTATAAGTAGGGGCGATCGCTCGAATTGCATTACATAGTATAAAATGAAGTCGCTCAAAATGTATGTGCGCATAGATCTTTTAAACTATGAAACTGATTTTCATGCGGTTTTCACCAATAGATAGAGTGATTCAAGGGGAAGGTTTATATGTATAATACATGCTTATTATAGTAGAGAAAAGCCGAGAAATTCAAATATTCAATTCAGGCAGCGGGCAGCGGGCAGCGGGCAGCGGGCAGCGGGCAGCGGGCAGCGGGCAGCGGGCAGCGGGCAGCTGGCAAGCGGGTGGTGTGGATTTTATAAAGGTTAGGTAATGGCGTTGTATTTCGTTAGCCACAGCAACGTGTGGCCAGGTCTGCTAGTATCTAATGATTGTTTTCTATCGAGGTAATTTTACATATTCAATTACTTTTTCAACTCGGCACCTGAATAAAGATTTCCCTAATTTTTTAAGAGCTTAAAATTTTAACGTTTTCAAAGGATGTATGTTGTAAGTCGGTAGAAATTCGGAATTTGGGGTTTTAAAGTAGGTATTTAGGTACAACAGTCATACCCCGGAGCTATTCTTGTGGGGAAGGGATTTCCCCATTATCTTATAAACCTGTCTAAATTCTCCCCATCTTTCCAATTTATCCGTCAACAACTTCTAGTTAGGGAAAAAGTTAAGAATTACCACCAAGTTAAAACGAAGAGTTAAGCACGCAATTAAAAATGGACCCCGTTTTTGTAATTTTTCATTGGAACTTAAGGCGGTACACAACCCTAAAATTTTTGTTTCCTCAAAACTCACATTTTAATCATTTCCGGCGAATTCGTAACTATAATAACTTTTTTTATTTCCATGCCGCACAAGGGATGCAGTTATGTATTTATATTTTATATTAATAAAACAGTACCTTACCGTTAATATATTTTACGTACAATGATTTTAAAACTTTATAGCCCGTTTGTCGACTATAAAGTTAGCGGTAAGCACCAGATTTTATTTTTCTAGACGATGAATTAATAACTTCGGGAGTTCGACATTCTTCAGAATTAATTAAAATGAACGCGGCAGAAAGGTCGAATCTCCAGGCCTGCTAGGGTGAATTCGACCGTATAGTTTGGCAAGAAAGTCTAGAAATTAAATCAATTGGAACTAAACCTGTTCATTACTATGGCAACACCGAATTATATGACGTTTCCTATGGCTGTCGTGTTATCGGGTGTTACGGTTGATTTATTGTCTTAAATCTGAGTAGAATATCGCTGATTTGATAATATTTTTATTCATTGTTTGCCTGAATTTAATTAAAATGAATAAATTATTACATAGTGATACAAGATGGGTTACATTCTGCGTTTTTCAACGCTGCCTAGCCGAGTGTCACGCGAAGAAGCTTTTGTTTGATTTAGAAGATGTTTAAAAACGAACTGCAGAAATGAATGGTACGTAGTATAGTTTGTTTAATAAATTTCATTAGTATTACTAGATTTATGCCAATTTTCGAGCGATAATAATCATTACAATCTGATTTGAGGTTATGTTAAAAAAATTCGAATTTGACATTTCGATTTGACAGTTAATATGCGGCCACAGGAAAAAGGGAATAACTCAATAAAAAAATAATAATATGCAACTTCTTTAAACTCGTAGAAAAGTTCCTTTTTTCTCGTTTTCTCTTTTTTTTCTTTCTAAGTGAATATTATCTAGTGTGTGTTTTTAAAACTACCTTCTATAATAATAATTTTAATGATGTTTTTCACACACAGGTAAATCTGAAACAACGGTAAGACGAATCGTCAAGGAAGGGGAAAAGGCAGATGGAAAATTTGAAACACCGGGAAAACGGAAAATGGGCATAATAATAATAATATGTAATAGCATAAGTGCTGATGATTGGAAAAATTGTTGCAAACACTTGATGAAAATTGAGGCAGAATATTATGCACGAGGCAGTACTATATATGATGATATCGATGAACTGCGTTTAGATGAAGATGAAGATATGGAAGAAGAAGAATCACACGAAGACAAAGACAATAATTACATGTCGGGTGTTGAATTAATAGACTTAAATTTTTAAGTACCTACGTTTTTATATCGAAATAAACGCCCACTTAAAACTTGTTTTGTTTTATTTTGCTTCTATTAAATTACAGTTTTCTGTGCAATTTTTTTGAAAATACAAATACGCTATGAAATATGCATTTTGCCAGAAGTGTTTTTTTAAAACATACGTTCTTTGTCTTATGAGCCATCTTGGTGTTGCCATTTAAAACTAGAAAACGATCGCAGCGCCATCATTTATTTTCTACACTTTCTTGCCAAACTGTACGTTCGTACAATATGCCGTGTCGCGGCATATATTTGTTTACACTCTTTCTTCACTTGCGTCGTTAAGATTCCCACATTATTTTTCTTCTTCTTCTTATCTTTGATAGGGCAAATTCGACAGTGGGTCCGTCCAATACGCAGACGTAAGGCTGTTAATAACGTTCGTTTGTATTTTTTATAATTTGGATTTCGATTTAAAGTTTGAAGACGATCCAATGAAAGCATTTTCCAAAATGAGACGATTGTTTAACGTGTTTATAATTGTTATCATAATTTATTTTGTTATGACTATGTTTCATTTTCAGCGGCTCGTTTTACGGTAATATTAGAGTTCGCGAATGGATCTTTTGATGAAAAAAATTCAATGCGCATTTGTAGATAACATTAGCAATTTGAATAGATTGGTGAGACCTTATTTTGGTTAGGTATTCATTGGACCGTTTACCCTCCTAACCGGTAGAGTGATTAATTATTTGAAAGCCATTATTAAATTATTATTAATTTACTTAAGCCAGAAGCTTAACTGTAGCTTATCTTATTAATCTCCTAATTGAGTTCAAATTGGATTGTTCACACGTGAAAATGTTTGTATAATCTCAGTGTAAATCAGTAAATAAAAAAATATTCTTCAATCAATATTATTGATTAGGACAGAACGTAAAATACTATTAAAAATATTTGAACCTACGATGGAAAACGGATTGTACGTACGATACGATATGATTTTACAACCCCAGCCAGGAGCACTCCTGTCCCGGAGAGATCGGTAAGCCAGGAAAAAATAATTTTTAGGAATTGGAACACGTCCTCGAGGATGGAAAAGAATTGATTGGGTATTGTTTTTTCTTCTTATTGTCTTCCTTCTTCTTGCCTTTTTTACACCTACTTGTCTCTTTTGTCTAATCCTGGTTCATCTAGTCTCTTCTTTGCTCTTCTTGTCTCTTTTTATCTCTTTTTGGTTCCTCTAGTCTCTTCTTGACCCTTTTTGTCTCTTTTTATCTCTTCTTATTTTTTCTAGTCTCTTCTTGCCTCGTCTTGGCTCGCATTGGCTTCTCTTGCATTTTCTTACACCTTCTCGCCTCGTCTTGGCTCGTCTAGTCTTATCTTGAATCTTTTTTCTAGTTTCTTGTCCTTCTAGTTACTTGTAGTCTCTTCTGGTTTACTTTTGGCTTTTCTTATCTCTTATAGTCACTTCTAGTATTTTCTTCTGTCTTTTTGGCACTTCTTTCTCTTCTTGATCCTTCTTGTGCGTTCTCGTCCCTTCTTGGCTCGTTCATATACGATACTGATACCGATACTCCTTGGATCTTACTTACTAATCCTCCTGTAGAGCAGCCGCCATAATACACCATCCTGGCATACACCCCCACCCTCTCACACTTCCACACCATTTCACTCTTTTTTCCGAGTTTATTTATTTATTTTTATTTAAGTACATAAAACAGGCATTAAGCCCAAAAATTTATATACATGGATGATTTAAATTACAAAAATTATAACAAAAATAATATCAGTAATAATTAGCTACTCGTAAATACGCAAAAGTGGATGACGAACAAGAATGAGTAAAAGGTAGAGTACAAAAGAATCACCAATCAAAGGTAGAGTACAAAGAATTGTAAAAGCTACTGACATAACCCGACCAATTCTTCTTGCATCTTCCTCACTCCTCCAAAAACCAGTATGTCCAGATCTTGTTGGCCAATACATCTGCCTGCCTGCCGCGTGGTGTGCAGGATTGAGAGAGACCGGTTGAGGGAAGTCTTTTATCCTCTCCAGCGGGAATCTCTCGACCCGTCGCCTTGCACCGCGGTTGGAGGAACAGATACACTGACCCCAGATTCCAACACAATCCTCATAATTATTTTCTTCCCAAAACTTCCCCTCCTTCCTTTCCTTAAAAAAAATCCTCCACACAGCATCCCCTAAGATGACATAATTCTGTGTGGAGCTAATGCAAAAAAAAAACATGATTTTTATTACCTTAACAGTATGACTGTTCGAATTAAATTCAAAATGGTGTTATCGATAACGATTAACATTTTTTTTTTTTTTTACATTAATACCGCACAAGAGTCCCAACGGCTCCTGTATTGAGCCAGTGAGACTATGGCATCCCCAATTGGGGTATATTGTGAGGCTGGAGGTAGTGGGGAGGGGAAGTATATGGGGATGAGGAAAGTGGGGAAGTACCTACCTGGCTATTCAGATCTGGTCACCAAACACTGCTAAAGCCATTTCAAGCAACGCAACGTTTCAATTCTGAATGGTGGTCTTGCACCAGAGCGACACTGGGAGTATCTTCCACTCTGGAACGTGCTGCAAATATACTATATATTATTTTAAATGAATAAATTGTGAAATAACACAAATTGATCAAATAAAATTTATTTGCCAGGCTGGGATTCGATCCCGCGACCTTCGATTTGCTAGTCAGGAGGCTTACCGCTGGACTGCACCGGCCGTCAAAATAAGACGAGAGTTTAAAACATCCCACTAATAAGAATCCCAATTTGATCCAGTAATTTGTAAGTTTAACGTGGCGTGTTCTCCCATCACCTGAGCTATCTAGTATTCAGGCACCCCTGATAATCCACCCATATTCAACCCTTCCTATTTGTTGCAAAATCCGCAAAAACAAAAATCACATTTAGAACTGGCAACCCCTCAGTTTCTAAAACAAGATGGCAGCTTCTTATATCTTTGATCGAGTTAGTTATCCTCGTGCCGTCTAGAAAACATTCAGGTGGTAGAATGTATTTTTAGGGGAAGAGGCCATTTATCTACTTAGAAGCTTCGGGAGGGGAGGAACTAATACAATAGAACTCCCAAACCAATCTGCCTCCCTCGGCTACCTCTGGTGTCTTAATATAACCTATTATCTAAGGGTCGCGTAGGGTTGGATTACAGAACTGGGTTGATGCAGTCTAATGATTATCTATACTAATATTATAAATGCGAAAGTGCGCGAGTTTTTGTTTGTTATGCAATCACGCCTAAACCGATTTTAAAAATTCTTTCACCAATAGAAAGCTACATTATATGCAAGTAAACGATTCTGCATTGAGCATCGACATCTTCAATGTTACCTATAGAGAGTTCAGTAACTATCTTTTGACATACGTCTCAATATAGTGGAACCGCCCCCTTGGACTTTTTTTTTCTCTTAAATTTTGTAATCTTCTCCGTAATTATTTGGTGTATAATAGCGATGTGTCAGTTCAGCTGGAATGGGCTCATGTGATCCGCTCCTTTGCGGGAAGCGGTTCCTACTCCCACTCCTTTTTCAAATCGACTACTCCAAGAGAACCCTGTCCCGGAACTCGGGCTCATTCCCAAACCCGAAAAACTCTCGGATGCCTCCACCGGCCGGCGGGTGTCCCCGTGTTCGCCGCGAGGCGAGGTACTCCGGTACTAGTGAGTCTAGTGACTGAGTAGTAGTAACTAGTAACCGTCCGGTGTCCCCGAAGCGCTACACTCTCCACTCCACTCACGTGTCGCGAGTCTCGGCGAGTGTCGGGTTCTTGGAACTGCGTGAATCGTGAAACACTCGAGCTACTCAACGCCGCAGCGCGAAGCCGCGGCGCAGATTCGAATTACAAGTCTCGAGATCGCCGAGTACCTACGCTCAATACAAACCCATGCATCTTGGTCCGAGCGACGTGAGTCGTGAACCGCGACAAACACCCGCCACTCTTGTCACTCCCTCCCACTCCCGCGACTCACGAACCACGATACATTCCTCATTCAGTCTTCAGTCCTGCCCCGGCCGGCAATCAACACGCACGTGCCTGACCGCTTGGCGTAACAGTATACTGCTGCCTAACGTCATCGCGGAATTGTTTAGAATATTCGACTAGACACGGAGTAATTTTCAATTAGAGCGTATATTGGTATTGTTACTCAACGGGTGAAGTGCATTATAAAATAATAGTTTATAATAAAGCATTACAGCTAATTTACTTATTTAAATTCTCAATAAAAGCCCGTGCAATGTAGGTCCATTGAATGTACCTACATTGCACGGGTGACGGGTCCGAGCCCTCGTGTGGGTCTTGTCCTGCTCCAGGGTTCTGAGTTGTCGTGCGGGTTCTACGAGTAGGTCCTGGCTCCAAGTTCTTTGAACCCGTGCGTCCCGGTTCGGTGCACCGCAACAACATTCAGTGCTCAGTCCGCAGTGTCCGCACCTAAGAACTCGGACCCGGGACCTGCTCCTAGAACCCGTGTACTTTTAAGAGGAGGCAAGACTCGGAGGCTTCCGGTAAAATGCAGAACTTACCCACCTCTAGTGTATAACTGTTTTATGGAGGACCTGAAAAAAATAAAAATAAAATGGCGTTATGAAAGTTTTAACCTATTATATTTATTATACGTTTATTGTCAATAAATTTTATGAGAAAACCGAGTTATTGCTAACGTCAGACGTTTGTCGTGGAAACGATGATGATATATTTGCGGGAAATTTTCTTTCTGGTGTCGTAGTTAATGTAAATAAAAATGTATGTACGCGCATAACTACTGAACGACTGCACAAAATTGGATAATTGTTTTTTTGTGTTCGTTATTGTCAGGATAAGGTTTGTATAAAACTGGTGGTGAGCTCTGGTATTATGAAATTTGAATAAAAAATTTGCAATACGTGGCACGCGAGCTGTTTGAAAACTGAATGTACCGGAAAAGAATGTATGGAATGCTGGAGGTGGGGAGGGGGATGTGGAGGGGGGAAGGGAACTCGGGAGGGGGGTTCGCGGGACAGGGAAAGGGGGGGAGTGGAGTGGGGAGAATGAAGGTGGAGGAAGCGGAGTGGGAACGCTAGAGAAGAAGGAGAGGCGGAAGGGGAACGGGAACGGGTCGAATGGGAAAGGACATGCAGGGAGAAACATTTCTTTATTAAATGGCATAGCAACGCGTGCCGGGTACCAGCTCAAAGCATTTAAAATTAATATGGTTATGATTGTAAAGATTGTAATTGAATCGGTGCAGTTACTGCCCTCTGCCGGTTTTTTTATCTAGTTTATTTACCGACAGATTAAATATCGATAATGGCATTTGTATCGACTCCAGTTACTAATATCTATAGCCTGTATGTCGGACGAATATCTACAGCTCATATGTTGAACTAATATCTACGAACTACAGAGCGTAGGTTGAACTAATATCTACAGAGCGTAGGTTGGACTAATCAGCTAAATGTGTCCAATAGTCCGATATCAGGGATTTTTACATACATACTTACATAAATTAAGTTTTTTAAACTGCATACGCAATATTACGTTATTCCAATATGCTATACATAATTGCAAATCCAACCTCTGCCAGTACTGTAGATATTCGTCAACACTTTGGTTATCATAGATATTAGTCAACAGTTTGAGCTGTAGATATTCGTCAACACTTTGATTTTCATAGGTATTAGTTCGATTTTTTCAGTTTTTGGAATTCCTGTAGATATTAGTAGACGCCTCCCTTGTATCAGGACTGTCAGGTGACAAAGTAGTGTTGTTGATATAAAAAGCCAGTTTTCTGTAGTCTGTAGTTTCTTCTTCTTTTTATCTCTAATAGCTTCAGTTAAAGAACAGGGAAACTGTACAAAATAATTGTCCCAAAGGGTTTGATAAAATATTTTTAATTTATTTTTAATATTTTTTAGTTTGACAAAATACACCCAGGGATGGGAGACGGAGGGGTGGGGGACAAAGGATGCGAAGGAGGAGATTGTAGCGGTAGGGGATAGCAGGGGTAAATTTAGTAAGTCCATGCGTCGCTCACGGACAGCTCTATGTGGCTTGCTCACGCTTAGGAAAACCTTCCAATTTATTTGTGTATCCACCAGACAGAAAAACTAAAAATATTGTGTATCCAAAAGCACGTCAGAATTAAAATACGAGTACAAACACTTTCTTTCTTTTAGTGGGATTGCAAGTTACTCGCTAGTTAATTATACAAATAAGTCAAATAATGTTTACACTCTTATTATTATTTCATCATTTGGCTTACCAGGCTCCCAGCGCGATGGACTGGTAAGTGGGTTTATTTGTATATTTGTACTTGGGGTTAGATTTAATAGTTGGCGTCGTGCGAAGAGCATAAGTTTTTATTATCTCCTGAGGCATATGAAAACCTGGCGGTGGTATCTATAATGCAACTAACTTCGTGATATTACATTAAACACTACGAGCAGTAAGGTTTAATGGATGGAGTGGATACTACATAACATATTAAACTACATACAGAACTTGTCCACATTTAACATTTCACAAAATTCTCGCAATACTAGAACAAGACATGCTCACCAACTACAAATACCAAAAACAAACACATCCTTTGGACAAAAACACTACAGATACCAGGCTATAAAACTATACAATTCTCTTCCTACATAATATAAAACAACTAATATTATTGAATACAAAAAAAACATAAGAAATGGCAACAATCTTTTTTACTTTTAATTTATAATTTTTGTCGAATTGAAGTCGATTTTATATTTTGATTTTTATTGTTTCTCTTTTTGTATTAGCAATTAACACTCTTTTGTTTTACTATTCACAATTTTTAATTCATAATTTACAACTGATAAATGTCCTCTACAACACAGGTGAACTCCTAGTGTGGAGGACAATTAAAATTAAAGTCCATAACATACGTTTAAACACCATTCATACTAACTACGATAAGCAATCAATTATTTACGAGGGGGGGGCAATTTATATAATTGCCTTCCAGATGATATCAAAAACGAAAAAAGTGTGTGCAAATTCAAAAAAAAATTGTTCATGTTTATTCACAAAAAACAAAGTAGTGATAGTGAATAATATCGTACGGTAATATAATATCATGTAAATGTTAGTATTGCAATCTAATGTAATCTAAGGTTATGAAATGTAAAAACTATGTAATATAATGTAAAAAGTACATAATTCAATATTCTAGTTAAGTAAGTGAAAATGTTATTTTCTTTTTTACTGGAATAAAAACTTATGAAAAAAAATATATATTATACCTTTGTAATGTAAATGTACTAAGAATAAATAAATAAAATAAATAAAAATTGTACACATTTGTGAATGTAAATATTTACATTGATAGTTGTCGCAAGTCTCTTGTTTTAACTATAGTTGTAAATGGTATAGTCGAATTTGTGTTATGGCCCATTTGGTCATAAATATTAGTTTGAAGTGGTCAGTTGTAAGTCTTAGTCGTTAGTTACTAGCTACTTATAAATCTTAGCCGTAAGTCACTAGTTATTTTTATGTCTTAGTCGTGAGTCACTAGATACTTATGTCTTAGCTGTAAGTCACTAGTTATTTTAAATCTTAGTCATAAGTCATTAGTTATTAAATTTATAAGTCTTAGTCCTAAGTCACTAGCTTGTATTCGTATGTCACTAGTTATTTATAACTCTTAAGTCAATAGTTATAGATCTCAGTGGTTAGATGCTAACTATATGTCTTAGTTGTAAGTTACTAGATATAAATCTTATAATGGGTTGAAATTATTCAAATTCTGTGAAACCCCCGACCTAAGTTAGTTGTAAGTCACTTCTAATAAATCTATAACTCCAAATTATTAGTTATAAGTTAAGTCAATTTTGGAGGCGTGTATGGGTACCACTGTTCCGTAGGTCACCCCAAGTGGTTCGATGCGTTTGGGGGTTCATGGGGTGAGGTTTGACTAGGTCTTGGCGGCGGTGGGCCGGATCAGGAGAGATCGTTGAGGGTGACCTAACCTAGACCTCTCCAGCCGGTCTCTCGACCCATTGCCTTGTACCGTAATCGGAGGGACAGATTCATACGTCTTTGACCCCTTCATACCTTTTTCCTTTTCAGAACTTCCTCTCTTCCCTTTCCTTAAAAAGATCCTCCACACAGCATCCCCAAAGTTGATATAGGCTGTAAGGATTTTTTTTCTCAGGGCCTCGAAATTTCTAAAGAAAGTATTTAGTTTATTCTTTTCACGTCAATCAAAGATTTGTAGCAAAAATATTCCCCAAATCATTAAAATAATTAAACTTGTTATTTACGCATAACAAATTTTAAATACATATATTTAAATCAGCCCGATAGATGTCACGTCATATTTTCTGTTAAAATGTGGGTGGCCATTATTTTCGCGAGCTTGTGGTTGAGGGAGGGAGAAATTCAACTGGAATTCTGTAGGGAAAAGAGGGACCAAAACTGTCCCCTGCAAAAACAGGGTCATCACTATCTAAACGTTTACTTTTATTATAAAAACAATTTAATTAATTTAAAGCATGCTGGCCAAAAACGTTAACTCTAAAATCGCTGTTTTAAGAAATATGTAGGCGTTTAAGTTTTGTACTAAATTAAAAGGTTTTTTTATATCAAATTTCACAGCAGTTTGTTGGGAAATAGAAATATAATATGAAATAATTCATATTCTGCTCATTCTTAGAAAGCGCTAATTTATTTTTTTTAGGAAGAAAACGCTTGTAATGTGGGTATTCTTATCTTCCGTTTATTGTTAGAGCTGTACAAAGTGCTGCTTCTGTGAAGCCTGTATAACAATAGACTTTTTGAAATTTTGGCATTCAGAGCTCAGGGCCAGAAAGGCCCTTTTCTTTCATCCTGAGTTTATAATATATGGTTGTTGAAAAAATGGTTTAGTTTTGTAGTTTATTAAAAATTATTTGCAAGGGTACATGGCTGCAATATGGGAAAGTTAATCTTTACGGATGTTTTGTTTTGGTTTTTTTATGTGTGGTTCGTACGATTTCGTCGTACCGTGAGAGGCAGTTTATGGATGCGATCTTGGGTGGGAATCCCGCATAAAATATTTCCGCGAGACTTAAGGTGGGTTTTTTTAATAGAGGGGGTTTCAGAATATATTGTGGAGTTGGGATACCCTTATCCATTTGGGGTCACCAAGGGCTATGCGTATGGCTGTATGCTGGAATGTTTGAAGTTTTTTCAAATGAGACTCTGAAGCGTGGGTCCAGATGGGTTTTGCATAAATTAGTTTTGGCCTTATTGTAAAATATTTGTATACTACTAATTTGTATAATAATTTGTATAATGATTTGTATAATAATAAACGATGAATGTACAACAGACTCGCCCATTTACGAGTTCACTCATGCTATCTCACTCATACAAGCCTGTCTCTTTCATACATTACATACTTTTTTTTTTCCTTTTTTTTATTCATCATATAACTTTTTATACAGTTTTTACAGGTGATTCGAATACCACGCTAGGCACATGCCCGTATTATGGTAGTCGAATTATGAATATATAAGTATATAAATGTAAGAAATGTTATTGTAGTTTAGTTACGAACAATGTTTTTGTATAACTTTTATATAATAATAAAATAAACTATCAGTTTTCGATTTCCTAGTATCAATACACAGCGAGTTGAACATTTTGGGAGCAATGTAGAACTGTCGCTGTGCGAAAGTTGTTTTCGTTGTAGGAATTATGCATTTTAGGTGTGACGAGTATCGAGTGTGAATTTTTTTGTGATTTTTTATCAAATCATTTTTCCATAAGAATATGAGAATTGTCTTTAAATCTTTAATAAATTTTTTAATTGTCCTTCACCGCAATAAACAACATCTCTTTCAGTCGAATTATGGTATTGCTTAAATAAATTATAATTTCATGCGCTTTTACATTGTTATTGTTTATATATATAGAAATAACAATCATTTAAATTGAATGCCAAACAAAAGTTCTGACTTTCGTGCGTGCATAAATTGTGACGAAGATACAAAGAGTCTAGATTTCCAAACCACCCTTTTCTACTCCCCTCCCTTATTGATAATCGAACTATTGATATTGTTAGAATTTTTGGACCATTGTTTAATTTGAAAACCAAAATAAAACTAAAAATTGGCAACCTTGTTTATGCTCTGTAGTCCAGAGAGAGCCTGGAATATAATTCTCGTTGCCATTTAGCGCCAAATCAGGGGTGGCACGAACCAGGACTGAGAGCCGCCCCCCACTTGGCGTTGGGAGGGGGGAGGGGGGGGGGAGATAAGGGGACGTGTGGGGGGAGGCACTCATGTGGAAAATTAGCTTGTCTTACGTGACAAGGAGGAGACAGCTACGGGTGGATTTTTCGACTCATTTTCACATATTTATGTACGATTTGGTTCGCTTCGGCGAATTCAAATTTCGAAGGGAATATAAAATGTTTTATACATACTTTTGTTGTCGTTTTTGAAATGCATTTTCTGTAATAGGCTTCCGTTTGTTTTATTTTGTTTTGCGAGTTTTTCATATTTGTTCATGATTTTTTCTCAAATATAGTGATAACAACACAAAAATCGTCTATCCTTAAAAAATATAATTTCCTACGTAGATATCTTCTTTCCTTCGTTTTTTTTACATTTTCAAAATTGAAATGATGTAGTATACTTTACATGTGCTGTGAAAATTTTTCCGAATAAGTGATTACCTAATTACATATCATTGACTTTTTTTTCAATTATTTCTGGCTTTCACCCTTCAGGGGAACACTAGGACATCATTTAAAATTATAGAGAAAGGAAAGGTGAATTTGTATATTATTTTTATTTAAATGTGCAAATTTCAGATTAGCGTAGCGAAAATTCATTACGGAAAAATGTTGAGAACGCGGCTGAAATTATGATATAAAATTCGAGGTTATCCGTTCTAACCTCCCCTTGTGGAATTTTAACCTAATCTGTTTGAGAGCTCAAAACTTTCAATATTAGATACTATTTATATAATACATTATTTTACATTTATTTTTGTTCATAGAGAGCTCAAATTTTCTAATTTTATAAAATCCAAAAAAACCGATTCCAAAAATGGTCGTCTCCTTGGAAAAATAATATCGGGTGCTCCGGTGGCAGCAAAGCCACCGTGATAGAAATAACGTGGTACATGTATTAGATTAGGGTTCAAAAGCTAGATTTTTTCTATTCAATTTTTCATGTTGGAAAATTTATGATTCCGGAAAAAAATCTGAAATATTTATTTCAGCAAAATGGGTAAAAACGTTCCACTTTCTCATCGGATATGGTGTTCGAAAACTTCAATGGTTCTTTCTGAAAATAACAGAGAGCGCAACCACCATTTACAACAATCCAATTATTACTTAAACAAAATCATAGATAACCACTCTGTAAATTGCCATCTCAACACAGGCGTTTCACACCTAGTGAGATGGGCAATACGTCACTATTATAATGAATGTAATATGAAAATAATGAAAAAAAAAAAAAAAATAAAATAAATAAATAAAATAAAAAAATTGGAATATGGAGTAATAGGATGAGGCTCAACAGCATCAAAACACATAAAACAACTGAAGGTAACTCAGAATTGCATCATAAAGACCATACTAAAGGTCCCCACAAGGACGTCAACAACAGAAAATTTTAATCAGTTTGATGTTCCAAGCAATCTGTGCCGAAAATATTCTAGTACATCACCTAAAAATGATTCAGAGGCAGACACCTCACATACTCATAAAACCAGAGCCATACAAACAGACATACTTACCAGTAATTCTTAATATACCAAAGTGCAACTCTACATTTGGACAAAGAAGCTCTGAATTTTTAGCAGTAAAGTTATATAACAAACTTCCGCTTAGTGTCATTCAAATTAAAACCAAAAATAGCTACATTAAGGAAATTAAATGTTGGCTGAAGGAACTATCGGAAAATGAACTTACTAGTATACTTAAAACATAGTCGTAAAAGTTTTTGGAAAACCTTAAAGAAACCATGAAGTTAAACCATAGAAGTCACTGAAAATTATCCAAAACCAAGTCCCCATCAGCACAGGATCTCCTAGTGAGAAGGACTACGAATATAATTTCTATTTCGTATACCTAACATGTTTCAAAATGTAAAAATAAATAAAATATAGTTACCATATAAAAAAAACTATACATCATCAGTTTACAACATTTTAAACCTGAAAAATACCGGAATAATTAACGGAATCTTGAACAAAATTATTAATCTTGCGTGTGCTCACTTTAAAGTTACTGCATTTTACGCCCGAACAATGTATTGTATAATTGAAACTCTCCACTGTTTTGTTACAAAATCGCATACAACTGTAATAAAATCCAACGCCCTGCTCCAATATTTTGTATTCCAAACATTTCGATTCTTTAATCAATGTTTTGCGAAACATCAGAATTCCCGCCTTTAAAAAAGGTATTAACAAAGAATAACACATTCGCCTGTTGCTTGATTTCCCAACAGAATCGGCCTGATTATAAATGCATTGAATGGCGGGAGAGGAAAACAAAAAAGCATTTTCCCGCTTTTTGTCCGGGTAGGTACCATTTAATCTAAATGACAGCAGGATATCGAAATGCCGCCATGTGGCAACACCGCCCCGGGAAGCTGGCAACACCGGATAGGAGACGCGAGAAGGGAATTGTGAACGTGATTCAACGAATTATTTTCAAATCTGCTGTGCTTTTTTTTGCGTTTTTAATGTTTAAAATAATATTTTTTTATGGTGGCAACACTGAAATAATGGAACCGAATATTAAACAACATCATTTCCTTGTGCTTACGTATGAGACATTTTCAAAATTGCAATTGATGTTTGAGAAAACGATCAATTTGCAAAAATAACCCTTTCAAATCCAGTAAAGCTATAAAGTAGATATCTACCTTTAAAAAAACACTAATTTGGTTTGTGGCTCTGTCTGTAACTTCAGTTCCATTAACTCTATACTACTCTATTTTAATGGAGTCATCATTTTCAGAATAGGAAATGTTTTTTGGAGTATTTAGAAAAGCGATAAAGTACCTACTTACATACAAAGTAATATTTTTAAGGGAAAAATGTTTTAATTGTCATTTTCAAAATTGAAAGTGATTTGTCGGGAATTCAGACTATCCCCTATGATGTATTTTACTATTTAGATGAGAAGAAGCGAATCGAAGAAATTGGTTACATCTTATTTCTCATCCAATAAATTCAAGTTGGACTCCAACGTTCTACGACGAACGCCCGGAAACTACCGAATCCGGTCCCGGCGCACTGCTATTCGTGTGATTATAATTACACTAGCTTTTGCCCCCGGCTTCGCTCGCATAGTTTTAGGGGGTACCCACAGCGCCTCCTCCACCTTCCCTATCCCCACTCCAATCCCCCCCTTCCTCCTCTACCCTGCCCCCTCTCACCCCTCTCCAGCCTTCCCCCTTCCCCCTACAAATCCCCCCTCACCCCTCACCCTCCCCCCGTACCCACCGCCCTCACCCATCCCCCCCACGTTACATTCATTTTTCAAACAACTCGCGTGCCACCTATTGCAATTTTTGTATATAAATTTCATAATGCCAGAGCTCTAAACTATAGCCCATTCTGATGCATGAGCTAAATTATTGTAAAGTTTCATTAAAATCCATTCAGTAGTTATCGCGTGAAAGAGTAACAAACATACATCCATACAAACTTTCGTCTTTATTATATTAGTAGGATAAAAACTACAATAAAAGTATCCTAATATATTGTATTTTAAAAGACGATTATTTTAATATTCTTTACAACACTATCATTAAACGACTTCGAAAAGGAGGAGGTTCTCAATTCGACTGTATTTTTTTTTTAATTTTTATACTTTTTTTTTTATGTTTGTTACTTCAGAACTTTCGACTGGGTGAACCGATATTGATGATTCTTTTTTTATTTGAAAGCTGGGGCTTCCCGTGTGGTCCCATTTTAATTTGGTCCAGTTATGACAATGGCATCCATGAGAAAATCATATAAGTCTTAAATTTGCATCAAGTATGTGCGCGACAAATGGACGAATAACTCAATATCACGCCAACCGATTTCGATGATTCTTTTTTTATTGGAAAGGATGTACTTCAAGGGTAGTTTAATGAGAGTTTGGTTAGGTTCTGATTATGGGATCCATGACAAAGTAACGGAACTCTCCAATTCTGAAGAACAAATTAACGATACTCGGCCGAATCTTAATCGAATTACTTAGTGTACTTCAGATTCACTAAAAATCAAAAAATAAACAAAAATTTTAACAAAACAAAAAAACGACTTCAAAAAATGCACTAAAAAGTAAAAAAATAATTTCGTATTCTTCTACAACTTTATAATCAACTTACCTTTTCTACTCATCAATATGTAGGCACGATTGTTATTTTTGGAGTCGGTGTCAACCAAGGTACCCGCGGCCCGGCGTGTTCACTTGACAGCTCCTCTCCCGCCGACACCGACTCTAAAAATAACAATCGTACGTACATATTGATGAGTAGAAAAGGTAAGTTGATTATAAAGTTCTAGAAGAATACGAAATTATTTTTTTACTTTTTAGTGCATTTTTTGAAGTCGTTTTTTTGTTTTGTTAAAATTTTTGTTTATTTTATATTAATAGTACTAGCTGGTCCTGGCATGCGTTGCTATGCCATTTAATAAAGAAATTATTTCTCCCTGAGTATCCTTTCCCATTCGTCCCGTTCCCCTTACGCCTCCCCTTCTTCTCCTGCGTCCTCTTCCCCTCTCGCGTTCCCACTCCGTCACCTCCACCTTCCCTCTCCCCACTCCACTCCCCCCCCTCCCGAGTTCCCCTCGCCCCTCACACGTCCCCTTCCCCTCTTCCCTTCCCTTTCCCGCTCCCTCGTCCCGCCAACCCTCCTCCCGCGTTCCATATATTCAATCCCAGTACATTCAGTTTTTAAACAACCCGCGTGCCACCTTTTACATTTTTTATTCAAATTTCCATTTTTCATGTATATTAAATTTGGTACCTAACATAGGTACCTATTTAAAATATCTAAAATCTGTTCGTTTCAAACTATTAGGGGAGCACCTACTTTAAATAAATTTATCAACTTCTATCCTATTTTCAATAATAGAATCCTGATTTAACATGCGAACTGTCAAACGTGCGATAGTCGTTAGGTTTTCTGAAATTATTCAATTTTCTGCGCACTTTTCTTAAGTTTTCTCTCCGTAAGAACCATCCTCGTACTGCAAGGAATATTCTAAAAAAAGAATTAGCGAAATCGGTTCAGCTGCTCTCGAGATTTGCGCTTAGCAACACATTTAACGATTCATTTTTATATATAAGACTAGCTGAACCCGACCACGCTTCGCTGTGGCTTTGTTTGTTTTTAAGTATTAGAGGAGTTAACAAAAATTGTCTAGCAACTGTGCATTTTCCAAGAAGACACATTGCTTTATTGAATATCCGCTGTGACTATGCTGTAGTATAATTTTTATAAAATTATTTATTTATTCAGACCTTAAAGGCTTTTACAATATCACGTTATTTCATGCGTTGCTATGCCATTTAATAAAGAAATTGTTTCTCCATGAGTGTCCTTTCCCATTCGACCCGTTCCCCTTCCGCCTCCCCTTCTTCTCCTGCATCCTCTTCCCCTCTCGCGTTCCCACTCCGTCACCTCCACCTTTCCTCTCCCCACTCTACTCCCCCCCCCCTTCCTCCGTCCCGCAAACCCTTCTCCCGAGTTCTCCTCCGCCCTCCCAGGTTCCCCTCCCCTTCCCAGGTTCCCCTCCCCCCTCTCGCCTTCGCCTTCCACCTTCCCCGCCTTCCCTCTTCCCTTTACCGCTCCCTCGTCCCTCCAACCCTCCTCCCGCGTTCCATATATTCAATCCCAGTACATTCAGTTTTTAAACAGCCACCTTTTACAATTTTATTCAAATTTCAATTTTTCATGTAAATTAAATTTGTTATCTAACATAGGTACCTATTTAAAACATCTAAAATTCTTGATTCGATTCAAACTATTAGGGGAGTACCTACTTTAAATAAATTTATCAACTTAAAGATTTCAAAAATAGAATTTTATTTAACAATCATTTTTCTGCAAAATGTCATTCTGTCTAGAACTGTCATTCCGTTGTTTACTATGACAAATTATGAGTCAATTTAAAAGGCATAAAATTATTCTTTTCCTTTGTAACTTCCAAATAAAAAGTATGTATAAATGCTCTTCTGCTAAAATGCAATGTTCTGTAAAATTTTTGAAACAATCCATCGATTACTTTCCGAGATTAGCGAACGCAAAAATACGGAACCTAAATTTTTATAAATATAGATTAATAGGTACCTACTTATATATATTATACTTCTGACACTGCTGCTCTTAGCCCGTAGGTACTAAAAGTCACTGAGAAATACCCTTTTATCCTGTTTAATTCTGTTCTGTTTATTGTTTTTTTTATCGAATATTTAAAAATATATTGAAAAAACAATTTATTTACGAACAAATGTTTGAAACATTTTGCACGCAAGTAAGGCATCCGTGTTCGAATCAACTATGGTGAGCGATAAATTACACACATTTTTTTACCTTAACCCATTCAGACCACATTTGAAAATTTACAAATTTCAAATTTTTTTCTTCACTAAGTATCTCAAGATCGCTAGAAAATATTTTTGTATGGGAAAAAATTGGACATTTTTTTAATCTACCATTATGCTGGATCACCTATCAAAGTTTGTGCACTTTTCCTCCATACACCCTGTATACTTAGTTTATCTAGATCCTATAAAATTTTAGAATAATATTACAATTATGTTCTACCGCTGATTCAGGTCTCAAAGGGTTAAAAAGAATCAAATTTAAAAGTTAATCTTCAACTATAGTCAAATGCCAAGACCCCCTTTCCTGTTTTCCTGATTTGGTGACGGAGAAAGATATTATTTGGATTTCCAGTCTCGAGAGCTCAACCTTTCATTTGGCCTATAATACCCGCTCCAGCCATAAACATATTTTATATGATATCGCTGCGGGGGAGAATAAAACAATACCGGTAAGTCGCGCTGGAAGTAGCTACCGGGAAGATAGTTCCTAGCAGTACGGTAGAACTGCAAAAGAAAATGTCTCTGGTTTTTATTTTATTTGTTATTTGTCTGTGGTGGCCAAAAACATCTTGAACCATGAGGGCTTTCGACACGATCGACGCGGCTTGACGGTAAGCACGTAATTTTCTTGTATAATGTTGTCTATGCTTAATCAGCTTGAAGCACGCGTCAAGCTGCTTGTTGAGCAAACAAGGTTAATACTCCTTCGTGCTCCTTCGTCTATGACTTATCGGTGCAAACGGTCAAAGAAAGTGAATTTTGTGCACCTGTGTGTGAAATGGAATAGCAGTCACATCATTATTAAACATAAACATCTAAGAAAATATCATCATTTAAAGTACAGAAAACAGATTTCAAAGTAACCCACAGAATAGAGAATCAATTGTCATAATTATTTTCTTAGTAAATCGGTTTAACCGGTAATAAATCATTTTAAGCAAAATGAAAATTGAAATTGGACGGGGTAAATAGAAATAAACAAATTTGTCGCTCAACGTTGCCTGGCCTAATTTTTTTATTTTTATTTTAAATACGTAAACGGCTATACTGCCTTTTATAAATAAACATATAATATAGTACAAAAGTAAGAAAAATAATATCATTACATAATAGTAGTTTTAAACTTAAAAATAACATACAATTATTTTATGTATCACAACAAAAAATAACAAAAAAGAACAATGAGAAATATCATCATTTCATTTCAACATGTCCATATTGCGTATATAAAGTTACATTATGGAAAAATAATTTTTGAGTGCATATTTATATTGCGCTAATTTTAAGAAATAAATGTCGCCGATGTTAGCATATTCATTTCCCAAAATGTGTAATCGACTGATTGGTGAGTAATAATGTGATAATGTATGTGTGTTATTATAGTAGAACGGTAGAGTCATTCTATTGTTAACGCGACTAGGGCAATGAAATCGTATTAGTTTTATTAAATCAGGGGTATCCAAGACCGAGTGAATAATTTTATATAATATTAATAGATCACAAATTTGTTGTTAATAATTAATAATAATTATTACTAATCACAGTTTGCAAGCCCTTGAACGCCGAAACAGCTGTCACAATAATAAAAGCCTAAAATACTTGCAATACTAAATAACAATATTATTTAATTCGATTTTCATCAATTTTTATGTAAACTTTTATGAAACGAATATTTCCGACCGCAAAAAAAAAATTTAAGTTTGTGATTTTTAATTTTCTTTTCAAAAACGTTACCATCACCTCATGTTTCGAAAAAAAAGAGGTGATGGTAACGATTGTAATATATTTGTCAAATATAAAAATTGTTTGTATTTATTATTCTTCGTTACCAGTAATTTTAGTGGTAACGAAAAAAAGTAAGGTGAACCATTTTAAAACAAATTTGAAAGTTTACATTCAAAATTTTTATATTTAAAAAATTACGTGGTTATTTCTAATACACTGTAATGTTCTATCTGTAAAGGTTCCATCTGTAATCATTTCTAAAGGTTCCATCGATAATAAACTCTAAAGTAGCTTACTATAGATCGCATTATCGCGTGACGTAACCGCGACAGATGAAACCTTCTTATTCCAAAGGGTCGAGACGTTGACAAATATTTTATTTATTTGGATTTTGTGTGCCATCTGACAGAATATGGTCGAGACCTGAAGGGTTAACAAACGGACTGAAATCTTTAGAGCATAGACATCAGGTGGCAATGCTGTCCTTCTACCGGTATTAATGGAAGATGCTCCGAAGAACCAGCGTCATTGATTCTTTCAGCAACGGTGCATAGTCAGTTGATATTTGTCACGTGAGAACGGGTACTCCCTATTTACTCGTTTTTGAGTTCAACGATTTGTCAGCCTCTGTGTTTCCAACCTCCACAACATGGATTTCTTCAAACAGACCCTCCAAACTACATCTCCAAAGATGACACAGGCTCCGAGGGAAGTTATTATCCTCAAGACCTCCTGTGTGGAGTTTATACATTTAAAAAACTACATATATATACTTTCGTAAGGTGTCACAGCTTTCTTTTCAAAATATAATCAGCCCATAACATAGGAGTACGCTAAAAATGAGTAGAATTATCTCTATCTCTATCTTCTCTACATATTATAAATTAAAGTCCTCCGCGTCATCTGTCTGTCTGATATGATTTTAGATTTTCACGGCCAAAAATTTTATGGTTATTTCCTTTTGGGGTATTATGCCGTGTTGCGCTACCTCCTCCTTTAGCCAACGTTTCGGACAGCGTTACAGTGTCCATCATCAAGGCAGATGTGTAAATGTTAGAGATGAAATGTGTGCTTAAGTACTTCGAAGCAATACCGTGTTACCAGCACCAATCCACTGCGGGCTGGCATTACAGTATACTTCAAGATGGTTTTTTGCATTTAGCTTTGGTGTAGCCGTCAATTACCGGATACCAAGAACTATTGAGCTTAGCTCCGTCGTCTCTATTAATGTTAATAGGATTTTTATGAATTTCAATTGCCTCTGTAATTAAGCGTGCTCTATAGGTTTTGGGTCTTCCCAGGACTTCAGGAATAAATCCGAAGTAATGGCCGGTTTCAATTAAATGCTCGGCGATTGCCGATTTGTCAGGGTGGCCAAGTTTACATGCTCGAAAGTGTTCCGATATCCTTTTGGAGATCGTCCGCTCTGGCTGGCCAACATAGACCTTATCACACCCGGAACAGCTGAGTTTATATACTCCATCTGTTTCCAGAGGAAACTTGGTCTTTGCAGACCTCAGTAGGTCTTGTATTTTAGTCGTGGTTCCGAAGACAGTCTTGATCCTTTCTTTCCTCAACAGTCTGGCAATTCTGTCTGTCACATTGTGAACATAAGGTAGGAAAGCACAGCCTTTAGACTCTTGTTCAATTCTGTCTTCGTTTGGTGTAGATTTGGCTCTTATTATTTGCCTAGTCTGCCTTGCCGGGTAACCGTTACGCTCCAGTGCATCGGTGAGCTTAGTAAGTTCCGCTCCGATTTTTGTTTCTTCACATATTCTGGTCGCTCGGGTTACCAGCGTATGGATAAGTCCTCTCTTCTGCGCTGGGTGGTGATGTGAATCAGCATGTAGATACCGATTCGTATGAGTTGGTTTCCTATACACTGTGTGTCCTAGGCTACCATCTTCTTTTCGCATCACTTCCACATCTAGAAAAGGCAGGATTTTGTGGTTATTTTCCAACTCCATTGTGAACTTAATTTTACTGTGAAGTGAGTTAAGATGGTCTAGAAATTCGTTCAGTTTCTCTATTCCATGAGGCCAAATGGCGAAAACATCATCGACATAAAGCCACCATACCTTTGGAACAGCCGAAGCTGTGTCCAGTGCCACTTCTTCAAACTTCTCCATAAAGAAATTAGCTAGAACTGGCGACAACGGACTGCCCATCGAAACTCCTTCCACTTGCTCAAAAAGCTCACCCTGAAATGCAAAATATCATGTTTTGAGACAGTGTTCAAAAAGTTTGCAAATGTCTTCCTCATATATCTCCCTGAGCATTGTCATGGAGTCTTCTAGAGGCACATTCGTAAAAAGAGAAACTACGTCAAAACTGACAAGAATATCCCTTTCATCAGTCTTAACCTTCTTAAGTTTACTGATCAGATCTGTGGAATCCTTAATCCACGATTCAGTTTTTCCAGTTTGCATCTGCAGTAGTCTAGATAGGTATTGGGACAGTTTGTAAGTAGGTGCACCAATAGCACTGACAATCGGTCTCATTGGTATATCCTTTTTGTGAATTTTTGGAAGACCGTATAGGGCAGGAGTTCTGGAGGCTTTTACGAAAAGCCCAGATCGATCCTCTTTCCTAATACTGGAAGCTTTAACTAGCTCTCTTGTCTTCAAGTCAATCTTATTGGTGGGGTTGTTTTTAATCTTCTTGTAAGTGCCGGCATCGCACAGGAGGTCTTCCATCTTTTTGATGTAGTCTACCGTATTAATCACCACAGTGGCATTACCTTTGTCGGCAGGCAGAACTAAGATTTCCTCATTGGCGCGCAATTCTTTTAAGGCCACAAACTCTCCTTTTGTGATGTTTGGGCGGGGTATTTTGGCCCTTTTCAAAATATGGCAAGTCTCTTGTCGTATATCTTCTGCTTGGGTCTCTGACATTTTATGGACTTTCATCATTGAATGTAGTGCTGTCTCTACACCACATACGATAGATGCCACAGGTATCTTTTTAGGGGCAACTGCATAGTTCATCCCCTTGGCAAGCACAGAAGTCGCCTATGGGCTCAACGCAAGGGACGAAATGTTAATAACAACTTTATTTTGATCAAGATGTTTTCGATCACCTTTTTTATCTTGGTTGAGCCTCTCGAATTTTTGTTTCTGTCTCGCATCTGTTGACTGCTTACATCTCTGTGCTTGTTGGTAAGTCATGTTGTCAACTTTCTTCCAATCGTCATCGATCAGGATTGCACTCAGGTGCAGATGTAAATAGAAAAGGTCCCGAGATATTCCATCCAGTTCGCTGCGCACATTGTGGATTCTTTCCCTTAGTAGCGCTGCTTCTGCTCTTTGGAATACCCTATCGGCTTTCCGGGATGTGATATGTCTTTTTATGCGAATGTGTACTGGTACAATCGATTCCTCCTTACATCTCTTGAGGAAAGCCAGGCTGCCCAGTAAGAGGTTCCTTAGCTTTCTCAGATTCTCCAATCGTCGTACCATTCTGTGAACTTCCTCCCCATAGAGGTTCGTCAGATATGATTTTAGATTTTCACGGCCAAAAATTTTATGGTTATTTCCTTTTGGGGTATTATGCCGTGTTGCGCTACCTCCTCCTTTAGCCAACGTTTCGGACAGCGTTACAGTGTCCATCACCAGGGCAGATGTGTAAATGTTAGCCCGCCCGCAGTGGATTGGTGCTGGCAACACGGTATTGCTTCGAAGTACTTAAGCACACATTTCATCTCTAACATTTACACATCTGCCCTGATAATGGACACTGTAACGCTGTCCAAAACATTGGCTAAAGGAGGAGGTAGCGCAACACGGCATAATACCCCAAAAGGAAATAACCATAATCTGTCTGTCTGTTCGCGATAAACTCGAAAACTACTGAACGGATTTTCATGCGGTTTTCACCAATAGATAGAGTGTTTCGTGAGGAAGGTTTAGGTATGTAATTTGTCAAGGATTTGTGTAAATTGGTTGAAACCAAAGATATTCAAATATAAAAGATATATGCTATGGTGTCCGTGCAACTGTCGGCGGACTACGCCCTAATTAGAGTAGTTTGCATACAAAAAAAATTGTTCATTTCGTTGATTTTTTGAAGATGTGCATTAGTATTGGTTAACATAAGGTTGGAAAACCATCCAGTAGATGACGTTGTGTTTTATTAGCCACAGCAACTTATTGAATAAACAAAAATTTTAACAAAACACAAAACGTCTTCAAAAAATGCACTAAAAAGTAAAAAAATAATTTCGTATTCTTCTAGAACTTCATAATCAACTTATTTTTTCTACTCATCAATATGTAGGTACGATTGATATTTTTGGAGTCGGTGTCAGTCCAAGGTAGGTTTGTAACTACATACACAGTTATAGGTGAGATGTGCTTGTGTCGCACAAGCGACTTGACGAGGCGAGAGCGGGCCGCGATGTGAGGGGAGCTGTCAAGTGAACTCGTCGGGCCGGTTACCTTTGCTGACACCGACTCCAAAAATAACAACCGTACCTACATATTGATGAGTAGAAAAAATAAGTTGATTATGAAGTTGTAGAAGAATACGAAATTATTTTTTTACTTTTTAGTGCATTTTTTTAAGTCGTTTTTTGTTTTGTTAAAATTTTTGTTTATTTTTTGATTTTTAGTGAATCTGAAGTACACTTACTAATTTGTCTAAATATAGGTAGACCTACTAAACGTGCTGCTCATATGAGAAAGACATAATTTGACCATAACGACGGGAGGGTCAAATTAAAAGATTCGGCCGAGTTTCGTTAATTTGCTCCTAAGAATTGAAGAGTTCCGTTATTTTGTCATGGATCCGATAATCAGAACCTTACCAAACTCTCGTTAAACTGCCCTTGAAGTACATCCTTTCCAATAAAAAAAGAATCATCGAAATCGGTTGGCGTGATATCTATCGTCCATTTGTCGCGCACATACTTAATGCAAATTTAAGACTTATATGGTTTTCTCGTGAATGCCATTGTCGGAACTGGACCAAATTAAAATGGGACCACACGGAAAGCACCAGCTTTCAAATAAAAAAGAATCATCAATACCGGTTCACCCAGTCGAAAGTTCTGAGGTAACAAACATAAAAAAAAAAAAAAAAACATTAAAAAAACACAGTCGAATTGAGAACCTCCTCCTTTTTGAAGTCGTTTAAAAAGAAGATAACACTAATAACCTAAACGAAAATTTAAAAGAGAACAAGACAAACAAAAATAGAAAAAGATAATGGTCGCAACTGGGACTCGAACCCAGAACCTCTCGTCTAACCGGGACGTGCGCTTTTACCAATTCAGCCATTGCCACCTTTCATCAAACCGTCAAAATTGTCAATCTCATATTTTAAAATTAACAATATTATCTTCGACTAATTTTTCCATACTTTTTTAGACGTGAGGTTCAGGGTTCGAGTCCCATTTGCGATTATTATCTTTTTCTATTTTTCAGTTACTTGTTCTCTTTCATATTTTCATTTAGATTATTAGCGTTATCTTCTTCTTCTATGACATATTACATTGATGGTAACAACCTTCAAAAGTTATAAGGGGTCGTCCATTAATCACGTGATGTTTTTTTAGCAACTTTTTAACCCCCCCCCCCCCCCGGTGATATGTGGTGAGGTTTTCGACTACCCCCCTCCCCCCCCAGAAATCACGTGTATTTTTTAGTGCAAAGAATTTTGAAATTTTCAGAATATTATCACGACAAATAAATACACGTGATATCTCATTATACCCCCCCCCCCGGTGATATTTTGTGAACCCTCCCCCCCTTTCGAGCATCACGTGATTAATGGACGACCCCTAATAAGAGAAATGTTCTTATAAACAATTGAACTAACTTATTGATGAATTATCATGAAACTTTTTTAAGTAAAGGACCATTCTTTTCCGACCGACTGGACCAAATTTGCGGGCTCTAAAGCGGAAGGTCTCGGCGGGAAGATCCCGCACATTAAACAGTGTAAAATATGGTCTAAAGCGCGAACCCTCCCCCCCTCCCCCACCCTGCAGGGTGGTTTCACGGGGCGCCACTGGTGCGGTTGCCAGGTGGAATAATAATAATAAATAATTGGATTTAGGCACTTGGGTGGTTATTTTCGTGGAAGCAGATCTGGTTGTTTTAGTATCTAGCTATTTCGATTAGCACTTTAAGAAAGTTCCTAGTTAGAGCATCCTTTTGCAGGAAAGGCTCTATCAAATAACACCAATAATAATAGATACATACTTATTTGACCAGGTAACCTAATTTGTATAGCGCCCATGATTTGAAGAATGGCATTGGAGGGGACCCCACCACTTTCCCAACGGCTTTATAAGAAAACATAATATGGTTTCCTCCTTCACCGCACACGTCAAGACTCTATTTTTAATGGACGAAGCTACATTTATTTGAACGACTCTAGAACGCTAGACTCCCCAATGTCCATGCATACGGAGTTAGTAAGCAGTATGCAAGTACTTACATTAACATAATACAAAAGAGAAATAAATGTGGCAGCCCGTGGAATAATTCTTCTGCAGCCATTATACGATAGTTTAATATTATTTATTTATATTAATGCAGCTGATCCAGCCACGCGCTGCTGTGGCTAATGAAACACAACGCCATCTACTGGATGGTCACCCAACCTAGATAAAGTGTTGTATCGATAAATTAACTCACGTCGCCATCTGTTGGAAACTTACGGAACTTACACATATTTACAAAGCACTGTCCTGTAACAAACATATAATGAACATTTAATTCGCAATAAAAATAATTATTTCAATAATCGAGATAAAAACTATCCTACCTTTTAAGTTGGACCTATTTACACACAGTAAACCAAATTACATCAAAATCGGCTTAGTAGTTTCGAAGTTTATCGAAGAAATATTTATTGGTACTTATATAAAACGACAATATTATATAATTACCTGCCTTTGTGGGTACTTTCTATTACGATCTTTACAGGGGTCTTGGCATTAATTTCGATTCCAAATTTAATTTTCTTTAACACATTAAAGCAGTAAGTAACGAAGGATTATTAAACCAAAATTATAACAAACCAAAAAAACGACTTCAAAAAATGCACTAAAAAGTAAAAAAATAATTTCGTATTCTTCTACAACTTTATAATCAACTTACCTTTTCTACTCATCAATATGTACGTACTATTGTTATTTATGGAGTCGGTGTCGGCGGGAGAGGAGCTGTCAAGTGAACACGCCGGGCCGCGGGTACCTTGGTTGACACCGACTCCAAAAATAACAATCGTACCTACATATTGATGAGTAGAAAAGGTAAGTTGATTATAAAGTTGTAGAAGAATACGAAATTATTTTTTTACTTTTTAGTGCATTTTTTGAAGTCGTTTTTTTGTTTTGTTAAAATTTTTGTTTATTTTTTGATTTTTAGTGAATCTGAAGTACACTAACTAATTCGATTAAGATTCGGCCGAGTATCGTAAATTTGTTCTTCAGAATTGGAGAGTTCCGTTACTTTGTCATGGATCCCATAATCAGAACCTAACCAAACTCTCATTAAACTACCCTTTAATTACATCCTTTCCAATAAAAAAAGAATCATCGAAATCGGTTGGCGTGATATTGAGTTATTCGTCCATTTGTCGCGCACATACTTGATGCAAATTTAAGACTTATATGATTTTCTCATAGATGCCATTGTCAGAACTGGACCAAATTAAAATGGGACCACACGGAAAGCACCAGCTTTCAAATAAAAAAAGAATCATCAATATCGGTTCACCCAGTCGAAAGTTCTGAGGAAACAAACATAAAAAAAAAAAAAAAATACAGTCGAATTGAGAACCTCCTCCTTTTCGAAGTCGTTTAAAAATGCTTGGCTTCATTCTCCATAATGGCAGAGGCTTTCAAAATATTTAAACATTAAAAATCTTATATTCTTCCTTAGTTCGAAGTCAAGTGGAATATAACTCTCCTATTTGGTCTCCCCACTTTAAAATCCACTCCGATTCCATTAAAAATTTTTAGCCAATTTCAGCAAAATTTCCTCTGTAAACTCGGTCTACCTGTAGAAACAATAAATTACAAATACATTACCAAATGAAAGATTTACAATTATTAAAACTCTCATATCGAAGACTTCTTTCTGACTTCACCTTTATTTTAAAAATTGTTAATGGTAATTATACACAGCCATGATTTATTAAGCCTAGTTACCTTCCATACATCAACAAGAATATACTCGATTTAAACTTCTTTTTAATTGCAACTATAATATCAGAACTGAGTTATTTAGACATTCGCTTGTAGATAGCATCCAGTTGGTAACACTTTCTGAGAAGTAGTACATGTGCTCAACTGCACGGAATATTGTTACAAGCAGGCTATAATCACAAACCAATAATATGGGTTCTTAATTCGCATATTTTACTTAAAGATTACTGTCCCACAAAATGATATCAATGAAATGTTTATGAAGCCCTGTAGATATAGGCGTATATTATTATAAATAGAGAAATTTAAAACTTTTTCGTCATATTTCACGCTAGCTTTGTAAGCCAATTCCTAAAGCTGCGTTTTCCCGCGCGCGGTGGCCATTTTACGGAATCGTTTCGACAAAATGGCGCCGGCAGTGCCAACCTAACGAGTCCCCGAGGCAAGATGGCGGGCGGGCGGATGGTAAATGGCCAACGGTGGATGTAACCATTTACGCAGACAGCTCGGTAATACGAAACACGGGACAATTGCCATTTACGGCTGATGGTGGGTGCTTAACGAGGTATGCAGGATTCCATGGTGGTACTTCAGTATCTACTTGTTCTCTTTCTGCGAGTAGGACCCAAACAATCAGAAAAATACCTAGGTACCTGCCTACATCTTTTTTTAACATTTACTCACTTTAAAATTTTGTTCATTGTGTTATTTTATTATTTAAAAAATGAACTTTCATCATTTTACATAAATAAATCAACAAACTTTGTTTTCACCACCGTATAATAAAAATTCTCAACATGTTTCAAAACCAATTGTTTCTTCATCAGGATTCAAAGTATACCAATATTTAATACATAGGTACATAATATATGAAACAGATAAATAAGGACCCATAGACATAAGTGACTATGACAAGTTTGTTTTTCGATTTCGGATATATATATATACATAATAAAAATCTAGTGAAAATGAAAAGAAAATCAATACAAATCTTTGTGCTATATGCTTCTATACCTATAGGTACCAACCGCGTTAGACTCAACAATGGTTGACAGTTGAAATACCTATTTATAACAAGTTACGGAGGATTCAATGTTGGTATTGCTACCCAATAAAGATTGCCGGAAGACGGGGTCCTGGAAGAAAGAGAACATCATGGCTGAAAAACCTGAGACAGTGGTTTGGCCAGTCTACCATGGAGCTGTTTCGGGCCGCAGTAAACAAAGTTCGCATAGCCAACATGATAGCCAACGTCCGTTGAACGGACAGGGCACAAGAAGAAGAAGAATTGCTACCCAAATCTGTTTTTTACGAGTAGAAATATAAAATGAAGAAATTAGAACAAAGAAACATCGCAAAATTATATAAATAATGGCAATGGAGAAGTATTTCAGATATTGCGATTATTTACTTGAATCTTCATTTAAATCGTGGGTAAATTGGGCTAATTAAAAAATCTATTTAAAAAAAAGAGTTGATAGTAAGTACCTACCCAAGTACTGTTGAGGTATTTTGTTTGAAACACGTGCATTTCTGAACAAAGGTTCACCATCGAACACCGAACACGCCGATGATATAAAAAGAAAAAGAACGAAGCGATTATTCGCGCGCGCTTTGAGTCGGATAAACCATAGAAAGAGGATAGATAAACCTCTGCGTATTCGAAATTCCGGCCAATGGGAGGGCCGATACAAAACTCCCGCCATTTTGGGGTGGTAATTCAAGAACGTGTGTGGGAACGAATAAAAGGATATTGAGGTTGGCGGGAAATTGCGGCACGACGAGTCAACCGGAGTTTTCACATTTCGATTATAAATGAAACTTCAAAATCGCCACTTTGCTTGGCTAACTTGAATTTACCTTGTTCTAACGATTCCATTACCCATTACAATCCAGAATCATGCAATTTCAACACCCCCGTGAAAGGTCATTAAAAGTTATTAAAAAAATAAGAGTGAACAATTCACACGCGGTAGAAGTGAAACCTTTAGCAAACTAAAATAGACAAGAGTGGGGAGAATACAAAGCACATTTTTGATCAACGTGAAGGATGATTTTTCCCACATTTTTTTCGTCGAATTCAAGTGCACCTTTTCCTATACAAGACATAGAATAGAAATTAATATAGGAAACTATGGGAAAATGTTATTATCAGAAAAAAACTGCAGAATTTTTTTTTACAATTTATTTATGGGGTCTAAAATAAGAAAATTATGAAAACGATATAATGGATATCCACTTAATCTGATAGTATTATTATCTGAAGGACTGAAGTAAAATTTTATACAGTCGAAACGACGCAATAAAAAAAATTGTAATATTTTATTTTTCCGCAAAATTTTTGATAGGATTTTTGTTTAGGGTTCACAGATACATTATCGATAGTTGTATATATGGAAGTGGCGCCCTCTGTTATTTTTAAAAAGAAAATGTCAAAAATGAAATTAACAAAACTAATCAGTTTCGAAAATTTTAATTCAATTTCTTGATGAATTTTCCGTGCAATTTTTTTCCCAATTTCCAATTTTCCGGAAAGAAATGTATAAAATATATTAAAATATACTCATTTTATATTGGAAAAACCACTCGTAATTTTGAAATCAGAATCAAAGAACATTTAAGGTGTCTTAATAATAATAATTTTTCTGAGTTTGCTAACCATATCATCGAAAATAACCATAGTTTTGAAAAAAATACAGGGATAAATATTCTTCATATTAATCATAAAGGAAAACGTTTAGATAACTTAGAAGCCTTGGAAATTAAAAAAATCCCTTAAAAATAATGAATCTATTATCAACAAACAAAAAATATTGTCATATAGCCCAATCATGGATTTGTTCCCCTACCCACCCACTCTACACTAATACCTACCTACCCAATCTACATTATTATCTAGCAACAGCTCCACCCCTACCATAATAAAACATTGTTCGAAACTGTCAAATTAGTATAAGCTTTCCCTGACGAAGGAACGTTTGTTCCGAAACCGGTCGGATTTGCGCATCAAATAAGTGGTTTATACAAAGTTAAATTATTTCATTTTTCTGAAATGTATAAAACTTGAAAAATTTTAAACATAAAAAAATCACAAAGATAATTTTTTTTATAAACTTTGTCCCACAGGTTTTTATTAAAAAATTCCGTTTTCACAATTTTACTGAAAGATTTTTTTCAGAAAATCAAAAATTCCTAAACTTGGCAAATCTCCAACTTCACATAATGTCAAAAAGATAAATGTCTTAAAAAAACCCGACCTATTACAATAAATACCACCTACCCACAAATTTTAACATTTTTCTAAATTTAAAATTTTCCAGGATTAAAGTTTTCCTAACATGAAAAGTTTCCAAAATTTCAAATAAAGAAAAAAATAATGTTTTCATTTTTTAATTTTATGTCAGAAAATACAACTTCTAAAATAAATATTAATTTATAAGGAAAACAAGCGACCACGACTCTTATGGCCTCCGTGGTCGAGAGGTAATGTTCTACCACGGAGATCGCGAGTTAAAATCCTGGCGTGCGCAAGTAAATTTTATTTGATTAAATTTTATTATTTCACCATTTATTAATTAAAAATAATATACAGAATATATTCTATCTCACTGGTTTCAGATGGTTGATGGCAGTGTGGACACTTGTGCGGTTTTCCCTTAAAATGTAGATTCTTTTTGTCTCAGACAATTCAATTAATTTTCCCTTTTCACTAAATTCAAGTGTTCTTAAATTCGTTCACAGGTGAAACCTCTCGAATCGGATTAATGGCAATGTAATTTCATAATAGTCAAGATGGATGACTTTTGGCCAAATGTCTCTTATACAATCAAAAGATTGTTGGCCGAACAAAAGTCGGAAGCATGCTGCCGGCAATGAAATCTAACAATACTTTTTTTTCTAAGGCTATATTTTTTCTCTAATCAAGATGGCTTTCTGTCCCGCCTGTTTTTTGTAAATCCACAGTTTCGGGGAATAACAGGCTGCGTAAAACGCATTACTGTATCTCAGCGCGATGGCGTGATGGTGCCCGAGGGACACACACGAAATGTTTTCCCGACATTATTCCGCGCACATCCACTTGGTACCTACCCATCAACTCCTACCTACCTACCTGCTACGTAGGTACTCACTACTTGGATTCCTACCTATACTTTAGCGTGCTGGCAGACTGGTGCCGGGTGTTTGAAAAGCATCATAATATACCGTTTCAGTTACGGTGACGACTGCAGTAGAGTATTTTAGAACCTAGCTGTTTGTTTATGTAAAATCATTTACAAAGCCTATCTATACCACTCCAGTCGTGGTGACGACTGTAATATAGAAGGATACGACTGGAACACAGCAGGTGAAGAAAGTAAACAACGAACTTGAAATAGAAAATTTTGGAATTCCACAAGGAACTGTATTAGGCCCTTTACTATTCATATTGTATGTAAATGAATGTTTTGAACACCCAATTATTGAAAACTTAATATCTTATGCGGATGATACAGTAATAACTATTTAAGGAAATTCTTGGAAAGAGGTCGAAGTATCAGCTAAGAATTCAATAAATATTTTAAAACTATGGTTACTGATTATGTCACTAAATACTTGAAAGGCGCATTTCCTACCTTATAGCCTAACAGGGAATATCTGAAATATAAATGTAAATGTACAAATTCACGATGAAATTGCCTTCTTAGAATCACAAATTGTGCTCAAACTGTATACACATTAGTAGTAAAGAAAACATAAAATGTCTTGGAATAATTATCAATTATAACATCAAACGGAAAAGTCAAATAAACTCCACAGTAGACAAAATGAGAAAACTCATCGATATATTTTAGACTTAGAAATACTGTATCATTAAAAACACCAAAAGATATTTATTTTGCATTTGCGCATTCTGTACTACAATATGGAATCGAGGCTTGGGGGTGTACACAAATCATCCCTACTTCCACTTGGAACGATAAAAAAATATTAATAAAAATCATCTTTCAAAAGCCTTATGGCTACCCAACAATAAATGTCTTTCAAGATTTCCCGGTTATAACAATTTTTTTTGCGAGCCGTATTTTATCAAATGTTTTCACAGTTTTAGCTTAATTATTATCGTTTTTTAACATTAACGCGCTCCCTCTATCATTCGTATAAAAGTATATCCCTTTCAATTCATTTTCTTCTACTTTTCGAACGCTTACTACGGACTACAGGCTGAAACCCGTTCAGAAATAAATTAAGCGGAAAAAAGGTAAAAATTGTTTAAATACATTATTATAATGGAATTCCACCACGAATGGGGTATTTCCCCCTTTTTTTTTTGCTTAAAAATTACGATGATTATAGCATTTAAATATTATTTTTATGTTGACGAATAAATATCTACAGCGAGTCAAAGTTTTCCAATTTTTGAATTACCTCTAAAACGATATTTTGGGGCGGGGCATTCGTGTGACGTCATGAAGGTGGACGCTCACTGTCAGTGTTTATTTATGCTGGCCCAGCTGAGCGGCGCTTGTGACGTCATAATCCGATTTGCCAACCACGGGCCGTTTAGATTTTGTCAGTTTTAGATCGTTTAAAATCAGTAATATTGAATGAAAAAATAAAAAAAAACAATTTTAGTAGGATGTTCAACTTTCGATAAATGATATTTAAATATATCGTACATTTTTCACAGAATCCCTCGTTTGTGAAAATAACCCGTGTACCAAGAATGGAAATGTTCCTGTAATAATATGTGGGTAGTTCACAAATGGTGGATGAGAAACTTTTCCACAGTTTCCAGCGAAAAGCGCTTAAAAGCCGAGTGCTTATTAGCCACGCTTAGCGGAAAGTGGAACTCTGCCTCCAGACTATATATAACGTAGGTATTCACAGGTAACTACTGTGGAACTGTGGAATCTGCGCTGTGAGTATTCGCTCGACTGGAGGTATTTTTCCACTCTCTCAGCGGGTCTCCAAATTGCAGACTTAACTTTTATTTAGTGGGTGACTGAAAAGACGCGGAAAAACCATTTTTAAAAACTACGAAAAATTTATGAAAAAGAAAGGAAAACATATTACATAAGGTAATGCGCGGTTTCATACCGCGATAAAATATCCCCAGACAAAATATTCTACGGACAAAACATCATCTAACAAAATATCTATTAAAACCTAACCTGAACTAATTTAACCTAACCTTACCTTATTTTACATTTTAATATACTTGAACAATAATTTATTGTCTTTACGGGATGTCCGTATTATTTTTGTCCCATTTTTTGTTACGTTAGGTTAATTTAGGTTTTGGTAGATATTTTGTTGGGGGATATTTTGTCTGTAGGATATTTTACCTATTTCCTTTCCGGAACTTCCTCTCCTTCCTTTACTTAAAAACACCCTCCACACGGCATCTCCCATAATGACATAGGTCCTGAGGAAATTGTTTTCATCAGGGCCTCCTGTGTTGAGCAAATATAAAAAAATATAGATAGGGTCACAAAAAAAAATTCATCTTAATATTTCACACCATAACTTGCGAAAAGTGTTTTTATTCGCAAGATAATTAAATTACCGATATCTACGAAGGAGCAGATTATGATTCTTTAAAGTTTATCCTTAAGGCGATCCAATAGTTCAGGAAAAAATCGAAATCGGAATTCACGCCCTTTATGGGAGGAGTTTAAAAATACTTGAGAAAAAGCTTTTGGAATGGTTGGAAAAGGTTTTAGAGAAATTTTTTTACAGGTTGATTTCGTAAAGGCCTGTAAAAAAAATAAATTACTGTTTTACTCATTGTTTATTGTAAGAAAACTGAAATTTAAAATTGATTTCACGAAACTAAGCGACGCGGAGCGACACGACTGTCTCCGGCGCCGGTTGGGGCGTGACTGATACGAAATAGGTATTGCCTAGTGCATGGTTCTTGTGCCCATGCCATAAGGGTCACTTCAAGAATCCAAATCCTTAGAGTGCGGACCGTATTGATTGATGTCAAAAATAACAACGAGAAAATGCGTATTTTATTTTATTTTGTGTAGTTGTGGCGTAAATATCAATTTTTTGCGATTATTATAAAAGAAACTAAATTTGCCACATTATACAATAAAACCAAATCCGAAAAGGGGTTTATAAGTAGGAGAGTTTGCACTTGAAAGTGTTTTTTAGAGACCTAATACTTTATTTTTTTCTAGGCTTAAAAGACTTATTAAAAAAATGACCGATATTTTTAAGGGCCACGATATGTTCTATACGCAGTATTTAATTGAAGCATCTATAATACTTCTAAGCGATCAAATTTTTAAAACAAAAACATATGATTTTGCATTATTTAGTGTGTCTTCATCTGGACGTCTAAATATAAGTGCAAACAATAGACCACAAAAATAATTATTCTGGCCCTGTACATGATTACTGCCTTTTCCCCACTTCCAAGATGACGGTTTTTACAACGCGTAAAAAAGCTCCATTTATTTCCCTTACAGGGCGTAAAGTTGTATGTTTTATTGCCATAGTGTGGACACTTTGTTGTTTCCTATAGAGATTTATATCCCCTCTGTATCTACTACATAACTACACTGTGAGCTCTACCACTCTTTCTACCACAACTTTATTTCAATGGAGAAAGAACTTCAGAGATTTTGTTACTTGGTAACATTATGTACCTACTTTATTTGAGACCACATTCTCTCAAAACCAGGTTACTGCTTTTAAATACTAGAGAAAAGGAATAATATTTATAATATTATATAATAACCTTCCACTCCCATCTTCCCCTTCCACCTTCCCTCCTTTCCGCGAACCCCCCCCCGTTTTTGAGAACCACTCTCCTCGTCACGGATTCCCCACCCCTCCCGCCTATCCTCCCCGCCGCTAAACTATATGAAATACACACTTTTTGTTGCCTATCCACTGGAGCGATTATGGTCGAAAAGTGGACCACTTTTATTTTTCTGCGATTGATAGCGGTCCAAAATTGGACCACATTTTCCTACCATTCGTTAAACATTTGTTGCAATTATTTAAAACATTTCCTTTGCCAGCCATATATTTTAAAATAAAGCTATTGAAATGCTTCATCTATTATGACTTATAACCATAGATGTCGCAAATCCGAACTTAGTAGATTATTTTAGAAAAATGTTAAAAATAAATTTTTGAAATATTTTTTTCACGTCGAATTTTTGATCAATAAGGAACTCCAGTAAAAAATATTATGACTTTAAAAAAATATGTTCATACAGACCAATAAACGCTGATTCTGAATATATAAGTTTTTTTTATAATATTAAACGTAGTGTTCGTAAAAAAATATTAAAAAGTGCATTTTTTAACGTCTCGTTAAAATACACTGTAAAGTTGGTACGATTGAATGGTTAGTGCTGACGTCACGCGTCACCAGTCATTGTATCACATTGTATTGAAATCAATTGACATGTAGGTATGGCACAAGCCATCAGTATTAACAACATTTCATGTTATTCTTTATTTCGTACTGTTTATAGAGATTTAGTTGTAGTGTTTATTGAAACAATATTTAAGCCTAAATAATTCAGTATCAAAAATAGAGGTATCTCTTATTAGTTAATCTCTATTATTTAAAATATTGAAAAACTACTGCACAAAAAAAATAATTAATGAAAAAAGTAATGCTTCTTCTAGGGAGAATATAATAATAATAATAATATATATCTTTATTAAATGAAATTTTCAAGATTATAACTAAAAAGTACATATTCAGTGTTATGTTTACAGTGGTTTAAAATTACATAAGTACAAAAGGATATCAACAGAAAAAATAAATAAAAATGAACAGTAGATAAATGAAAAATAGAAAATAGTTATAAAATTTTGGTTTTTCAGTATACTGCCTCACTAGGCTAGCCTGTGTTGAGGCAGTAATTTTTAAATCAATTTATAATACTTATAAACATACCTACACTTTTATTAAAAAAGTTATCACATAATAGATTGGTTACATTAATAATAGTTTTAAATAAAAGCAACCAATACAATTGCTTGTATATTTCCACTGTATAATACCAAATCATTAATAATTTCGAATTTGGATAAGTGCACCGGTAAAGGCCCTATCATTATTTTTGATCCAAATTTTTATGTTATTTTTTAAATTTTTTTGGGAATCACATTTTTTCAGAATACTTCGAACAACGGAACAACGGATTTCAAAATGGCGGCAGTAGATCAGCTGATTGCCCAATCCCATACTAATTTTTCGGGAGTGATGACGTCACACGATTTATCAAATTTCCGGGGGGTCTCGAAAAATTAAAACTTTGACAATTATTTTAAGTATTAAAACTAACTCTAAAAATAAAAACAAAAACGCAGTTATTTAAGTTAGAAGGTCATTATTCATAAAAAAAAAAATAAAAAAATTGGACTGGAGTTCTCTATTGTTCACGGTTAAAATTAAGTCCCTTTTCCATAGATATGCACCTTTCAGTATCAAGTATACCACAGAAATCGAAAATATGCTATGTTGACTCGAATAAGTACCCCTCACGGCAGTTTCATAGTAAAAATACACGCATGATTCGCGCGGTTATCAGTTTTACGATTTTTTATAATTTTTTTTTATAAAATATATAAATAGAGGTTAATTCATTATCTACATAGCCCTATAATAAGTATTTATGTCTCCTTGTTAAAATTCGTACGTAGATATGATTTTTTTAATGTTGGCGAAAAATTTTAAAAATGATAATCTGGGAAACGTCGAGCAATCGAGGCAAATTTTTTCGCGTGATCTTCCAGTTGCGATTGAATTTTTTATTTATTTAAGTTTCATAACGCCTTAGAATACCTTCGCGGGCGCGCGCACAACAAATCACGAAAGTTTTATCGCAATCGGATTATCGGTTTAGGAACGCATTCGGGACAAATAATGAAAGTAAAATATATGTTTTTTAAATTTTCAATCAATAATTTATTAACAAAAATTTTTTTTTACATAAAATCCTTTGAAATGTATAGAAGAAAACCAACCCGCAGAATTACATACTGCCATCTGTACTGTAGAATAAGGAAAAACGCATAAAATGTGTATGGTTATTTATGTTTTGTGAGTGGATTTATGTATTTTTGTAAAATGACTGGCGAAGGAACTTGAATTTTGTGTAACTAATCACTGCTTGCAATAGTAAAATTAAATGTCGCATAGAAGGAATGACTCACCGGAAAAAGGATACGGATCTTGTATGCTAGTAATGCTGCATTCGCTTCCATCCAAGAGGCACGATCACAATAGGCGTAAATGTTCGTTATTTTTATAGTGCACTGAGCAGTTATTTTCGCGGCGGGAGTTATATTGCAGAATTTCGTGAGCAGAGCACAGTGATGGCTATATGCAGCGGGAGTTTATTGCAGACTGGATAAGGTTGGCGGGTATGCGAGCGGGGAAAAGGTAGGACAAAAGGACTTGCAACAATAATTAATACCAAGTCCAAGCAGTGATAGTATGTATGCGTGCTGTGTAGGTATGTGTATGTGTAGGTATTAGTATGTGCGTAACCAAAATGTTTAAAATTTTTTTTTTTTTTTTTAACTTTAACTCCATGCAGGAGGCCCTGCGGAAAATAATTTCCCACAGGACCTAAGTCACCTTTGAAGATGCCATGTAGAAGAGAAAAAGGAATGAACACAGGTCAAGAATAGACCACAGAGTTTTGAACTTAAGGGCCATTAACCAGCCAGCGACCGAGAATTCATATTTCGTCGACAGGTGTTCTTACGATCGTTCCAATGAGAAAGATTAATTATTCTCCGTACCAGTTTTTATCAAATAATGATTTTATTTCATTCAAAATTTGCTTGAATTTATACTTACATTCAAAAATGCCGAAAGAAATGTCTAAGCAAAATAAGAATAAAAAAAAATCTTAAATATATTAGTTTATAAGACCGTAAATAAATCGACAAGCTGAAGTATTTTCGTCACAAAACACGTGCGAGGATCTTTTTTAAATGATTTTATTTAAACTAAAATTAAAATTCTGAAACATGGCTTTCCCAGATATTTTATTTTACTGCATGATTATATGATTTGAAATGGGTGTGGTATAATACAAAATTTTGTTTAAAAATTTAACAAATCTGCCAACGATCTACGGTAAAACCTTATTGTACTAAAAGTAAACATATTTTCTTAAAATTTAAAACAGCTTTACTAGATAAAAGAACAATCTTTCGAAATCAATTTATAATTTTTTGTGGAAAAGAGTCGACACGTCTAAAATTTGATTTAAAAATGACACATTTCCGGAATTGTCTGGTTATTATAGGGATGTCGAAAGTGAAAAAAAATATCGATATTTCGATATATCGATATTTATTAAAATATCAATATCGACGTCGATATATCGAGGAAAAAATATCGATATATCGGTCAAATTTTTAAAGATTTTGCGTTTTTAAAATAATACTGTATTCTGCTCAATATTATCAATGGTAATTTTTATACACAATGTGTATTATTTAAATGTACAAAGATCTCAATAAAAATGATGGTATTTTTAACAGTATTTATTTTTATTAGACAATAATTACAAAAATATAAAAAACTAAAAAGCTATTTTCTAACTAATATTAAACCTTTTTATTGTATCAGGCAAACCAGTATTTATCCTTAATCTTATGTATTCCAGAAATCTTCGTATTTTTTTTTAAATTCACGAGATGTTTTTTTTTAAATATCCCAAATTTGTCGCATTAGTAAATGAAAAATAAATTTAAAATCTTTAATACACACCTAAAGGTATTGGATCCACGTTGAAAAAAGTTTGCCAGCAAGCGGTGTAAAAAGTTATCAGTCCCTAAATGTTATATAAAAAACGTTGTACTTTCACACGAACGTCCTGACTGCTCGGGAAGTCAATCTTTGCTGACGTGTTACGCAGCGACGAAACGTTTTGCTGAGTTCGGTAATAGGGGGAAAGATGCGCTGGTATGTGATGTCAAGATATAGAAACAAAATTTAATGGTCCCTGCAATTTGAAATTTCAAAGTGTGCGTGTGGGAGGCGCTATGGAAATGACTTAGTCGAAATGGCCGAAAATATCATACATTTCTATGCACTTACCTACACATATGGGATAGTATTGTAAGCTATTAATAGTTAAAATTTCAACCGCTAGATGTCACGAACCCGATACAGTTACTTTTTCCTTTCGTTCCTATACGGTTTTGGATTCTAGTGACTTTCGTTACATAAATATACAAAAATATCGTTTTTGATACAATTTTCGATAGTGGATATTTAATATCGATATATCGATATATAGGATCAAAATATATCGGCTAAAAATATCGACATTTTGAATTAAAAATATCGATATATCGATATTTTTTCAACAAGCCTAGGTTATTCTCTCTTCGACCTTCAACCGTGCACCTATGTTTGGGGGCGCGTTTGGTGTGTTTCCCGACCGGTGCCGAAGGGATCATTGGCGTATCTTTATTTGAGAATCTTTCATTGTAATACCTGTAGAACAAAGACAGCATCATGACCATACGACCTCATCTTACGTTCTATAAATTGACCATAGATTCTTATAGAATGGTTCAGGTCTCACCGCAGCATTAGATTAGAGATTAGACCAACTGGTGAAAGAAAACCGTTTAGATTAGAAATGTTGGCGTTGCTTTAAATGGTTTTTGCAACGTTTATTTGACCTCTAAAGTCAACTATATTCCAACCTTCCGTTTCCTCATTTCCTTCCCTCTTCACTTCCTAACCTAAAATTCCTATATTCTCCAATACTTATGCTTATTAAAAGAGTTGGGTTATTTATAACACAGTGATTGTTTAATGACTTATTGTAAGTATATCATACGGCAGAACAGATGTTCTAGCACAGCTTAGCATGATAAGAGGAATGATGTTGTTGAACGAAATAGGGGCAATACTGGATAATAATAATAATAACGTTATATTTATACAGCGCAGTTTTTTTGTCATTTCACTTGAAGTGCATGGATATACAGGTGTCGGGGCGTAAAGTGCATTAACTTCAGGAGGTGATTCTACATGATGGTAGGAGTAAAAAAGATTAACAACTTTTTCCGAAATTCCAACATTTTTTTCCCATACAAAAAGTACCTATTAAAATTCCTTAGCGTGAGGTACGATCCTACTTGCTGAGCGCCCGCCGGGCACGATTGTGGCAACATTGCATGGTTGTGACCGGCCCGTATCGTAACAGTGGAAAATAATAAATATTTTCATCTTTTTACCACAAAACAACCCTTAAAAGTTGGAATTTCGAAAAAAGTTATTTATCTTTTTTACTTATAATAAATATCATGTAGAATCACCTCCCGAAGTTAATGCACTTTACCCCCGGACAACCTGTGTATAACTTCTTTAGATAGCCGTGAGATTTCTTTTTGTATAATAATTATCTTCCTAGGTGTTAAGACTGTCAAAATGAGAAAATTGTACGGTAATTGGATAATTAATCTGTTGTACAATAATAAAAATAAAATAAAAAGATATAATAACACTTCCGAGGACAAACGCCCTTCCAGATAGAATGCTAGTTCTGATCTGGAGAGCTCTTCAATAAATCTACCTTCAGCATAACTCGGCAACGGACCACGTGATCCGAAGTCCCCTTTACTACTTTAATAATAATAATATTTGGTTGATTTGTATAGCGCCGTTTATGTGAAAAATCCCCTCAAGGGCGCTGTACAAACTTATAATGCATTTCTAAAACCTAGAAAAACTACAAAATAGACAAACAATTAAAAATAACTTGATTGATAACCGATACAAAAATATATGTACAATGCTTTGACCAATGAACGCGATGCTGCCATACTTATAGGACCATACTTAGGGAACGTACCCATACTACGTGACCAACTTTTTGCAATTTTTAACCCCCCCTCCCCCCGGTGACCAAAAACCTAAGCAAACCGCCGCTCATTTGTACCATCGTGGTATTTTGAAGACCCCCCCCCCTAAACGTGTCACGTAGTATGGGTACGTTCCCTTACCTGGGAAGTCGCTTGAAATTAACATTTTTATTGTCTATTTAAAGACATTTAGATAGAGTTCGCACGCGGAGGACATAATGTTATTTAATCCTGAAAAATGTTTTAATATTAATATTTAATATATTTTTAATGAGTGTATTTTGGAAAGTAAAAGTAATATTTAATGGTGGGAGGTACAGTGGTACAAGGATTTGATCTTCCTAAATGTGATTCGTCAAGAGACCGATTGATGTATAAGGACTCGAGTAATTTTAATTCAGTAAGAAAAGTGTGATTAAAACATATAGGCAATACAAGTATGATACTCTCAGATAGGTATATTTAAATTAAGGGAATAAGAGCCCATAAAGGTAGGTTTTTAGTTTGGAACTAAATTCTGTTGGGCTTGTTATGCATCTTAATTCCGGAGGGAGTCTATTCCAACCCATAAGCCCAGATATTCCGAAAGCACGATCTCCAAACTTATTATTTGGCTTTCGTTTAGGTTCTATTAGTCAACTTATAGCCGATGAAGTTGCTGATCTAAGGATTAATTGCCTCGGACCAGTATTTTCCGGGACGCATAATTCAGAGACTATGGTAAAATGTGTAAGACTATTATGACAGAATACAGATAACATCTTCAACTAACTGCAACAAATTGAAACAATTATACTATTGGTAATAATGAATGTAGATAATGATTAATCACATTAAAAAGTAAAAAATGGATTAACAATTTGACTGTTGTCCTGTTTCTTCTTTAAACTCCTACAACAATTCCAGCATTCTCCCACTATTCAACGTCTCTGTCTAGTTTTATTTTCCGCGAGCGGAGCCATTGTATCGACATTTTTCTTCGATTTTCTACAACACCCACTTCTATAACAATGTGTCTCATTGTGCCTCATTCCTCCATTCTTCCATTGGCCAACAGCTTTCAGAATACTTGGATCTTATAAGTTTCATTGTAAGATTTGTATATTCATTTTATTTAATTTGATATATCGATGGTCCAGTTTGTAGCAATTAAAAGAAGGTTATTAATTTATACTGGTGTGTAATGCATGTTAAGTGTAAAATGAAACCAGAGCATGAAAGTAAATGTCAATCAATATAAAATGAAACACATACTGTGAGAATGAAATATTTATTGAATCGACTGATTGTGCAAGAATAAATTCAGGTATCGATTGACTTACACTAATTTTGATATCTCAGGGGTATATGGAAGCTTCATGAAAACTTCCATCAGTCAAATAGAAAAGTAACATGAGAATTATCGAAATTCTAGGTGTGAAAAAGTTAAAACAAATTAATAATAAAGGGCGCCAGAACGTTTAACATTATGTACAAGTGAATCAGGTTAGCGCGTTGATGGCACTACCTTACAAGGGTTAAAGTGAAGCTGAATGTTCACTCTACACGAGTTATACCTGTGGATCTAGATATGATACGTTTACTGAAACAAATAGCAAAGGTATTTCACAAAGGGACTTACGATAATTTGATGGCAATCTTGCCCGGTTTGTGGATCCCTCGTGGTCGATTGGCTGTTTCTGGATGGTCCACAGGTAGTTGTTAATCAGCTTTTATACGATGGGGGTGAATTACCGGCGGTAAATTCACTATGCGAGTCACGATAGCTTATCACGATATAAACGGTAATGTTGACAGCTGCGTTATGATGGGAAGACTCAAGTAAAACAAACACTTGTTTTGGCTCCATTACAACGGTTAACCACCGGCAATTATCAGCCAATGTTAGTACCCAGTGTGCAAAATTCACCAATAGGTTTGAATCCTGTACGTGAATCAGAACAAACCAATCGAGATCTTATTAAGCGTTATGAAACAAAAAGTGATTGAAACAAATTAAATGGTAAACCAAAGAGATATCTAAATAAACTGAGAGAAACGAGAGACTGGTTGAGGGAGACCATAGACCCTCCCAGCAGGTATTGCCTTGCACTTTGGTAGGGATTCATCCAGATTCCTGCCCACCCTTTGTACCTTTTTGCTTTCCAGAACTTCCTTTCCTTCCTTTCCCGTGAAGACCCTTCACACAGCACCCCCAAAGATGATATAAGCAAAACCTCCTAGATCACAGTGATCTAGGAGGTTTTGACATAAGCCCCGAGGGGAATTGTTTTGGGCCTAATTTTCAGAGCCTCCTGTGTGGAGCTAATGTAAAAAAAATCACATGGAAACAAGGACAATTTAACAGGGGTTGTAGGGGGATTCACCCCCACCCCCAATCAGCCTAGGAAAAAAGAAAACAGTTCTCATAGCTTAAGTTCTTGGAAAATACAACAATATTATTTGAGCTCTATCTCTTTTTATCAATTATTATCGTTTTTAATATTAGCGCGCTCCCTCTAACATTCGTATTTACACATCTCCCCTTCTTCTTCTTTTTGAACGCTTACTACCGGGCCTTAAGAGGAATCCACAGCTAAAAATGTTTGTATTCTTAGTGTACCTTATTTCGCCACAAAATCGTTTAAAATGTGGTTTTTATTAATTTTGTTACTAATTTCATATGAAAGAAAAAAGTTCATCATCATCATCATCTTCTTCCCCTTATCCTATTCGGGTCGGGGACCCATTGCATCGACAAGGCTCCTCCATATGTCCCTGTCTTGTGCTGATTGTTCGGCCTCTGTCCATGTTAGCCCCATCCTCTCCTCACACAGTTTCTGGAGTTGCCTCGCCCAACTGTGTCTGGGGCGGCCCACTGGACGTCTACCCTCTGGAATCGCACTCAGTATCTTCCTCGGAATTCGGTCATCAGACATTCTTAGTAGGTACATGCCCAAGCCACCTCAGTTGCGATTTTTCTACGAAGAGTAGCAGTGGTTCAATGTTTAGATCATCTCGGATCGTGGAGTTTCTCATATGATCCCATTTCGTAACCCCTGCCACTCCTCTCAAGTACCTCATTTCGGCAGCTTGGACTCTAGAGTGTGTTCGTTCATTTAGCATCCATGTCTGGTGGCCGTAAGTGAGCGTCGGGCGGTATACCGTTTTAAACACTGCCATCTTTGTTTTGATGTTCAGCTCGGCTTTCCTTATCACTGAGCTGTAGAGAGGACGCAATAATGAGCTTAGCTTAACACTTAGCTGAGGATCGGCACATGGAATGTCACCAGAAAAAAAGTTAATCGACGTAAACTCTTACAGATAACTTTACCCATTAAACCATAGTTTCTATAGATCGACGTCCTCCGTGGTCGAGGGATAAGCCTATTGACTAGCAATCCGAAGGTCGCTGCTTCAGATCCCTCCTTTCTCACGTAAAATTTATTTAATTGGATTGGGTTATTTTACAATCTAATCATTTAAAATAATATACCTATGTAAGGTATATTTAAGGCCCATTTGGGAGCGGAAACAATATCACACTGGACCGACTTGAAATGGCTTTAGCCGTGTTTGGTGACCAGATATGCTTAGCCAGCTACAGTGGCGTAGCGAGAGGGGGCGGACCGCCCCGGGTGCCACCCGAAGGGGGTGCCACTCGACCAAGATATTGCATATACGTAACCAAGATATTGCATACACATGAACACGGTCTGTTATTTACATTTTCGTAAGGCGGAATAGCCTATATTCTGAAATTCTCTAGCTAGCCACCCCCCCCCCCCCCAGAATGGACCAATTTTATGAAGTCGAAATTAGCGTTTTGAATTTCTCAAGTCAACTTCTCTCATAGGGGGGGGGGGGGTTACACTACGCCCCGGGGGGGTGACTTCCGCCCAGGGTGCCACCCATGCTAGCTACGCCACTGGCCAGCTACTTCCCCACCTTACTCTCCCAACATCCACACCCCCCCTTTTTTTTTGTTTTTTTTTCAGTAAATACCGCACAAGAATCTCAACTGCTCCCGTCTGGAGCCAGTGAGACTATGGCATCCCCAATTGGGGTATGTTGTGAGGCTGAAGGTAGTGGGGAGGGGAAGGAGGTAGGGAAGAGGAAGGTTGGGAAGTACCTGGCTATTCAGATCTGGTCACTAAACACGGCTAAAGCCATTTTCAAGCAACGTTTCAATTCTGAATGGTGGTCTTACACCAGGGCGATACTGATAGTATCTTCCACCCTGGAACATGCCGCAAATATACTACATATTATTTTAAATGAATTAATTGTGAAATAACACAAATTAATCAAATAAAATTTATTTGCGCATGCCTGGTTCGAACCCGCGACCTCCGGATTGTGAGTCAAGTGTCTTACCCACTGCACTACGGAGGTCGTCAATATCTATCTTCAGCCTCACAACATACCCCAATTGGGGATGCCATAGTCTCACTGGCTAGAGGCGCGCGAGCAGCTGGGACTCATGTGCGGTATTCACATAAAAAAAATCAATGAAGTAGATCACAGAATAAATCATGTGGGATCGCACCTCATCGCAAAACAACTCTCAAATACCTTCTCCAACCTTTCCAAAAAAAGTCTTTTTAAATCCCACCCAAAAAGAGGCGGGGATTCCGATTTCGAATTTTTCAAGAACTAGTGGATCGCCTTAAGATTTTTATTATTTTTTTATTGTTATGTACACACCACCGAAATGTTACGAATAATCAACTGAAATTATATTGTTTAACAATTAATATTACAGTATGAAATAAAAGTTAGTGGTCGTTAAGTTGGTAGCTACTGTCGCGTAATATCTATTTCCCAGGAAGCTAACCTCGATTCATTCCATTTGTTTTCAAGATGGCAGCACTGAGCGCTGAAGAATAAAACTTTAGTTTCCCGCCAACACGGTGGAGAGAAGCTTTTGTTCACTAAAACCCTTAAATTACCGCAGATGAATATTTATTTTGGAAATGCAAATAATTAAATTCTAGTCTAGCACGACCAAAATTAAAACGTAACCGTTGCACTATAACTAAACAACTATCCACGTAACTAACCCTATCTGACAGTGTATAGTCAATTTTCCTGCATGTGACATTTACAACAATACATTAATGTGTATCCAGTCTTTTAAAGGAGCCCGTGCAATGATCAATTATTATGATGATCTCTCAGTGAGTTTAATATCGACTCGATTAGGAAATCTGGGCAGTGACCATCAGACATTCCCTCGGTGAGTCAAAGTTCGAATCTCTTATCTGTAATTGTGCAGTGAATCGTTTTCCCTCGAGACCATAAGGACGATGGTCATCAAGAAGAAAATACGAAGACAAGTAGTGTACGTCAGTCCTTAACAATTCAAATCTTTACCAACTTCCATAGTTGTGTCAACTTGAAACATATTTAAAATTATTTCTGATTACAGTTCACAAAAGGTTTCACAGAATATATGCGACTATATACATAATATCGAATATATCGGACCGATGGGCTTTACTTTCTACGATTTTATATCGATGTCCTAGCACGGATGCGCTGTCGATAGTCGCACCGATATTGACATGATATAAATATGAAATCATTATACGATGGAAACACTGCCAAATCTGTTTATGGCTTTAGATTGCTAAAAGTCCAACAGATACGTAAAAAATAAAAAATACATATTATTAGATATATATACAGTGTCGAATTGAGATACTAATTTTATTTTTTCAAACACAGCATTATTTTGTGACACAATTTTAATTAAATATTAATAGATTTATTTGTTTAACCACCATTAAGATTTATAAAAAAACGCGATGCTCACTTCCTTAGGATTTACTTAAAACTAATTACAATAACAGACTTAATGGTGTCAATGGAAAGGTGGGAGTAGGAAGGGGAAAGGAAGGTAATAAGGGGGCAATAGGGTATAATTTACAAAGGGAACAAGTTTTTTTCTGATTATTTATAACCAGTTTTTTCCCGCGGCTTCGCTCGCATGGTATTAGGGGTTTCCCACTCCGCCTCCTCCACCTTCCCTCTCCCCACTCCATTCCCCCCATCAACCCCCCTCCCCCACTCGCCCTCCACCCACCCCTCCCCCCCTAACTCCTCCCCCCTCCACCTTCCCTCTCCCCACTCCATTCATCCATCAACCCCCATCTCCCTCCCCCTCCTTCTCCACCGACCCCTCCCCCACCCCATAACCCTCCCCACTCCACCTTCCCCCACCTTCCTCCATCCCTCCCCCTTCCGCTTTCGTCCCTCCCACCTCTCCCATCCCACTCTGCCTCCTCCATCTTCCCTCTCTCCACTCCACTCCCCCAATCAACCCCCTCCTCCCCCTCCCCTTCCCCCTCCATCAACACCCTTCCAACACCCCCTCCCTCCCCTTCCCACTCCCCCCTCTCACCTCTCGCATTCCACACATTCATTCCCGATACATTCAGTTTTCAAACTGCTCGCCTGCCACCTATTATAATTTTTTAGACAAATTTCATAATGTCAGAATTCAACGGTAGTTTTATATAAAATAACGAAGAAAAAAAAGAATTATCCAATTTCCTGCGGTCGTTCGGGTTTGTAATACATACATTTCGGTGATTCATTTTTAGAGATAGTTATTAAGTACGACGCCAACACAGCACTCTTTTTAGGGTGAATTGCCTAATTAAAAAAAAAAAAAGACATCGTTTCCAAGGCGACAATCGGTTTGCTTTTTTTCTGACGTTTGGAATAAATCGATTTTGTTAGGGACAGAAAACGTATGATAAATAATTTCATAACGCCAAAGCTTACCAATATATATAGCCTGTAGATATCGCAAATAATGTAGCTTTCTATTAGTAAAAGAATTTTTAAAATCCATTCAGTATTTTTTGCATGAAAGAGTAACAAACATACATTCATACAACGCCTTTATAATATTAAGTGGGATATTTAAATTCGAATTCACGCTCTTCCTAATTTCGAAGATTTCCAATGGCGTTAATTTACGATGGTTGTTTTAAAAAATATTTGAATTTAATTTTGACGTTCAGTGAAAATTAACTTCAAATATGTAATGCTGGACTCCAGATACTAATATCTACAGCCTGTATGTCGGATGAATATCTACAGCTTAGGGAACGTACCCATACTACGTGACACTTTTAGGGGGGGGGGGGGGGGGGGTCTTCAAAAAGTCACGCTCCATACAAATGAGCGGCGGGTTCCTTAGGATTTTGGTCACCGGGGGGGGGGGGGGGGTGGGTTAAAAATTGCAAAAAGTTGGTCACGTAGTTTGGGTACGTTCCCTTACATGTTGGACTGATATCTACGAACTGCAGAGTGTTGACTAATATCTACAGAGCTTAGGTCGGACGAATATCTATGACAGTCCCAGTGTTGACTAATATCTACAGAGCGTAGGTTGAACTAATATCTACAGAGCGTAGGTTGGACTAATATCTACAGAGGGCAGCTGAACAAGAGGTTGTACGGAAAAGCATAAATTACTTCAATTATGTTATTACCAATTATTATAAAGGCTTAAACGTTTAGAGTACGTACATGAAGTTTTTGCATAATATTACGTATTTTGCTGTTTACGAGGACGACAATAATTTATTGAACAAACATGGAGGTCATAATATAAAGATATTTATTTATTTCGAAATACACGGCACCACAACCTAACCTAACCTAACTTAACTGACATAGAAATGGTCATGGTAACAGACTAAATAATTTAGAAGCACTCGAAATAAAGAAAGCTGTTAAAACAAAAAACCAAATCCTTAATATTCAGCTAAATGTGTCCAATAGTCCGATATTAGGGATTTTTACGTACATACTTACATAAATTAAGTTTTTTAAACTGCATACGCAATATTACGTTATTCCAATATGCTATACATAATTGCAAATCCAACCTCTGCTAGTGCTGTAGATATTCGTCAACACTTTGGTTCTCATAGATATTAGTCAGCAGTTTGAGCTGTAGATATTCGTACGCACTTTGGTCCTCACAGATATTAGTCAGCAGTTTGAGCTGTAGATATTTGTACGCACTTTGGTTCTCATAGATATTAGTCCAATTTTTTCAGTTTTTGGAATTCCTGTAGATATTAGTAGACGCCTCCGTAATGCTGTCCGAAACGCTGTAATGCTGTCTGAATGTTGGCTAAAGAAGGAGGTAGCGCAATACGGCATAATACCCCAAAATAAAACACGGTAATACTTTTGGCGGTGAAAATAAATAAACATGTTATTATTTAAATAATAAATTAAGTTCTTCCAGAGTAAGAACTGTCCGGAAATAATAATTCGTTAATTAAACTTTCGGGTTATTCGAGGGTTTTATAGCGATTCGTTGAAAGAGGAATCAAATACACTCCACTATTATTCTTTTGTGTGGTAACACCGAACTGTATTCCACAGAAAGGAAGCAAACAATTGTGAACCCGAATAAAAAAGTAAAAACCTATATAACCAACATGCAAAAATAACCCATAGTAATGTTTTGTTCCTTTTGCTAAGTTTCCCGGATCGGAAAACAAAATTTTTCAAACGTTTTCTTCTGAAGGGAGAAAGTTTTATTTTATTTATTTTATTCAGGCGGGAAAGGAAAGTGCTGCAATACAGTTAGTTGCTTTCCTTTATGGGTCGCCATTTTGGAATGAGCTCCACTTTTAAATGTGTTAGGAACAAGATGGCGGCGGTCTATTTGAAATGTTGTTTGTTTTTTTCGTTTACTTTAATTTAAAACAGTTTTGATAAAAATACTGTGTACCCATAATATGTTTGTGTTAATTACAGATTGTTATCATTCAGGTATTATTACCGCTCGGTGTTAAGAGATTCGCGTTTATTTTTTATGATTCGTTGACGGCATCGGCAAAGGCAAATGACATATGCTTTCATGTTGTGATTTACGGTTATATTCAAGGTGTTGCCATTTTTTTGACGATTTTGTAACGTCCCAAAATATTATTTGTCCTCTAATCGAATATAGAAAATAATAATAATTTAAAACATTTTTTTTCACATAGGAGATATTATGGTTTCTACGACTACATGACAGTTAATCCCCCGACAGTTGTCCCCCCGGCGTACTTATATACAATGTGAAGGGAGTTTAGGCAAAATACGCTAAACCTACTTTCACAAAAGATAACCAAGTCCCCGAAGTGTTGAGTAGAGAGGTTGTACCGCCGAATAACAAAAGTAAAAACATATTTTCATTCAAATGCATCATGAAAAATCTATTTTTCTATAAACTATACATACCGCCGTATAAGCAGGCGCGTAGCTACCTAGGGGCTACGCGGGGCAGTGCCCCGGGGCCCTCAAGCTCAGGGGGCCCTCGAATCCTTACCAGAAATCTCGATCGAACTGAACTTTTGGAAATTTCTCCCATTTTCAAAATAAATATGACAGGTTGCAACCCCACTTTAATCATGACAACTCAGTTGAGAGAAATTCAAAAGTTATGCCTAGGGAATTCCCCTAAATTCTTTCTGTAGGTTGGCAGTGTTGTCAATTTGACGGATAGTGATATGTGCGTCATTCCCCAACGACACTTGTAGCGTATCAGTTTGTTTCTCTTTCCTTTTATTTTACTTTTAAAAATAAATTTATAGAAATGATTTCGAATTATTCAAGTGCAAAAACTGCAAGAAAATATGGTATTGATACCCATTTTCAAGAAAAAAGGCAAAGAAAAGTTAAAAAAATATTTTAATGAATTAGCTGCTGATCACCGATTTCCAAACCGAGAAAAAATATTTAAAAATTGAGATTTTCAATAATGTACTAGACACAGTAATATCTCAATTAGATACACGTTTTATTGGTATGAGTGCAGTCTGTCATATATTCGATTTTCTAACACCAACATTTTTATTACATGTTGATGAAGCAACTTTGTCACAAAAGTGTGACGAATTCCAAAGAAAATATTCAGATATAATAGGCCCTAGTTTTTCACTTCAATTTATTAATATTTACCATCTAGTTTTACCTCAACTAACTCAAGCATGGACTGTTCACCAATTATGTAAGGAAATAATGAGCAAATATGGAGTACTAGAATGCGACCTAACGGAAGTATTTACAGCAATGTTATTATTCTTTACAATTCCTGTCACTTCTGCAGTAGCTGAAGGGTCATTTAGCAAATAAAAAATAATAAAAAAATATTTAAGAAATAAGATGGGCCAAACTCGACTCCGACATTTATCGCTAATAGCAATTGAAAACAAAACCGCATCAAGCCTGGATTTAAACGAAGTCATTCATACTTTTGCGAAAACTAAAGCTAGGAAAAAATTGTAAATATAATTGTTATTTAGTCAGTTGGTAGGCCCGACCTTTATATAATAAACCCTCGAATCTTCTCTATTTCGTTTTATTAGCCAAACCTACACCAAGTATTAATTGTAATTTATATTGTTACTGTTTAATATTTTTATTACTGCCCTGCAGTGCACAAAAAAGAGCTTAAGTAGCTTAGCATTTTTAAAGTATTTGTATATTTCATATTTTTATTTGATAAAACCTAATCAGTTTACATAGCAGTGGGTCCCCATTTTTTAATTTGCCCCAGGGCCCTTGGTTACCTAGCTACGCCACTGCGTATAAGTACAAAAGTTCGACACTGTAAATAAATTAGTTTTGTTATCCATACCATATATAATATCCAGACGCATATGGTGATTAGTTCACAAAAACTAATGTTGATTTTTTTTATCTAAGTAGCGAACCAATGTATTCTGTTTTTATTCTGTAGAGGGCAATGATAGCTGGTTATTGATTTTAACATGGTAAGATACAGGGTTTTCCAATAAGAGGTGTTATATTGATATTCAAAGAAAAATGCCATTTTTTAATATAAATGATCGCATGTTTATTTCATTATAAAGAGGAAGGTATGCCGTTAATAGTGGGAAATAACATCAGGCAAATGACCACCACGATCACGCTTACAGGACCATATCCTTTTCATGAAATTTTCCATAACCAAATCGCAAAGTGGCTGCCCTATGTCCTCGATATTTGTCCTCCTTCTCTTTCACGTGGCCCCAAAGGAAGAAGTCGCAAGGTGTTAAATCATAAGATCTCGGTGGCCAATTGTGATCACCTCTTCGAGAGATAACACGGTCCGGAAACTTTTCCCGTAAAATATCAATGGTTTCGTTGCTTGTGTGGCACGTAGCGCCGTCTTGTTGAAAGTAAACTTTGTCCAGATCAATACCATCCAATTCCGGCCATAAAAAATCGTTAATCATCTCTCGATAGCGCAATCCATTCACCGTAACTGTTGCTCACATAATTTATTTTAATAATTTTAATGCGTTTTTGAAGCGTGTATCGTTCCATTTTTATTAATGGCGTAGTTTCTACTTGTCTAATGTCAAAAAATGACAGATTCAAAAGTGACATCTACCGAAATAGTGGGCTATTCAAAATAACACCTCTTATTGGAAAACCCTCTACATAATATTATTATTTGGTATTTATATAAACGCAACCCTTGAACATACTCGTAATATGCACTACTTGAAGTTAAATAATTAATCAATTAAATAATCAGTCAATTTGGGAGGTGGGTATGGGTACCGCCGCCCGGGAACCCTTTATTGGATAACCAATACCTCTGACACAAGTGGATCGCTTTGTTTGTTGACTTAGCAGGGGTGCCTGGGTTCATGCGGTGAGGTTCGTCCTGATCGGGAGAGACTGGTTGTAGGAAACTTTTTAACCTCTCCAGTCGGACTCCCTGGAAATATCACCTTGCACCGCAGTGAAAATGGTAGATTCTTCTGGTCACACTGACCCCCAGATTCCTACCCACCCTAGGCTTGTTGAAAAAGTATCGATATATCGATATTTTTAATTCAATATATCGATATTTTTAGCCGATATATTTTGATCCGATATATCGATACTAAATGTCTAACATCGAAAATTGTATCAAAAACGATATTTTTTTAAATTTATGTATTTAAAGTCACTAGAATCCAAAACCGTATAGGAACGAACGGAAAAAGTAACTGTATTAGGTCATGACATCTGGCGGTTGAAATTTTAACTATTAATAGCTTACAAATCTATTATCGTTGCATCAGTATTTGTGATCACCAATACTATCTCATATGTGTAGGTACATACATAGAAATGTATGCTATTTTTCGCCATTTTTTTCTAAGCCACTCCTATGTGTTGGTTCCCAATTGTCTATGATTATTGACTATACCTTGTTCCAAACACGAAGTCCTTTTTGACAGATTAATACGCCAATAGAATGTTACAGAGATGCACACAAAGTTTGTATGCGTCTCAGTTTGCATGTAAGTTTTTTAGTTTTTGATATTTTTGTAATTATTACGTAATAAAAATGAATAGTGATAAAAAATACATTCATTTTTATTGAGATTTTTGTACAATAAAAAAAGCAAATTGTGTACAAAAATTACTATTGATAATATTGAGCTGAATACACTATTATTTCAAAAATGCAAAATCTCTTGAAAATTTGACCGATATATCGATATTTTTTCCTAGATATATCGACGTCGATATTGATATTTTAATAAATATCGATACATCGATATATCGATATTTTTTTTCACTTTCAACATCCCTAATCCACCCCCCATACCCTTTTCCATCCCAGAACTTCCTCTCCTTCCTTTCCTAAAAGAGCCTCCACACGGCATTCCCAAAGATTTCACCAGGGCCTCCTGTGTGGTAAATAATATAATGCCGACCATTAATTAATTAAGTAGACTGTATTTATTCCACTATGCTGTAATAACAAAGTACCTACCCGTTCTGTAATAATTGAACAAGATGGCGGGCCGTGCGGCCAAAAGCCAACTAAAAACCATTCTCATTAAGAGGGGGTGTGCTCGGCTTTAATGACTTTACGAATGCTCCTCCAGTATTTAACAATGAAATTGCTTAGCACTTTCAACTAAGTAGCTGAACTATGGAAGGTACGAACTATGAGGTAAACTGAGCCATGGAACAGTGAAGCTGGTATGCCGGTGGTATTATATTGTGATGGCGTAATAATTTAAAAAAGCAGGTCTACAATACTGTTAGCGGCAATAGATATTCAGTGACGGCTCAAAACTTTTTGGTGTGCTAGCGTGCTGATATTTAAAAAAAATGGCATCTTTGGTGTTATTGTAAACGATTTTATTTTTTTGAAAATGTGGTTTTATGTATGAAGATTTTCAGAAAATCCAGTGTAGAGCACTGCCAAACTGAAATATCCTGAAAATCTTTATACAAAAAATTTAAAAAAAAAAATCTCTTCGGATCACGGACATATGAATATATCTGGACCTGCCCTAAGTGATAAAAAAGTATTATTTCCCCCTCCACATGGCGCTGGCTGGAGCTCCTCCTTGGAACCGGCTAGCTCCATGGGGAGGGGATAGAGCCTCGCTTGAATCTAAAATGGGTGATGTCATCATTCTTGCCGTGAACAGCGAGAAGCTAACATCCATACATTTAACGAAATAACACGCCAAAACGGTAGCTTGTGCTATACAATATATCTACGTATCAATGTGCACATAGCGAATGTGGGCGGTTCTCCAGTGTGCTCGTCGCTGGTTACAGGGGTAAGTAAATTATGAAACATTTGTAAAAGTGTTTTAACTAAACACGGCAACAAAATATTGTTATGTGTATTGGGGCGAGCATTTGGCCTAAGCAAATATGTTATTAACGTGGCAAGCAATTCGCGCTCCCATGTAGAAAGGTCTATTCATTCAAAGCAGATTTTGCTTTTAAGAACTAAATGGTGATATTGTAATGCGAGATGCCCATATACTGTCAGATTGATTGTTAAACGAATCACAGTCATCTTTCCCCTCTTCGCCCTCCATAGTTTGGTTTTACCCCTCATCTGTAACTTCTTGTCTATCCATTTGGATGTCTATGTTTCGGATCCAATAACATCAAAATGATTTTTTTAAATAATAGCCACGGCTGGCGGTGGCAAAAATTATCACTTTAGCACACCCAAAAGTCACGAGCCACCACTAAGATATCCTAAATCGTAAGATATCAGATGAGATATCCTAAAACTTTGTATAAACTGGAAACTGGTGAATATTCATTAAAAAAATTACAGTCCTTGCGAGAGCCTTGAAGGAGTAACCATCTGTTACTTATACCAGGGCGGGTAAGTGGTGGATAACCTCCAATGGTGAATATACTTGACGGCCGTCGTAGTTGAGGGAAGATCTCGAATACCAACCCTGAGGTTAGGTGTTCAAATCCCGGCGTGGGCAAGTAAATTTATTTGTTTAATTTGGTTTATTTCACATTGTGTAAGTGTAAGATCACCATTCAGAATTAAAACGTTGCTTGAAATGATCACATCTATCCAGGAACTTCTCCATCTTCCTCTCCCCCATATCCGTCCTCTCTCCACCATCTTCAGCCACACAACATACCCCAATTTAGGGATGCCATAGTCTCACTGACTCCTGACAGTTGGGAGCAGCTAGAACTCATGTACGGTATTCACACAAAAAAAACATGGATAACCAAAAAAATACTTCTTTTTCACCATTTCATTTCAACTTAGGACAGGTTGTTTCACAGAATTTGAACGGGTTGTTTCACAAATTAAACAAAAATTTCAAGTTCTGTTAAAGTTATATTCAAATTCCGTTGTTATTTCAGTAATGTGAAAAAACCGGTAAATAATGATGTAGGCAGTAACAGAAGTTGAATAGACTTTAGAAAAGGTCAAAATTTACCTTGAAATTTTAACTTTCAAATTCTGTGAATAAATCCGCTCTTCATTTAAAATACATAAACTAATAAAATTTCTTGGTTTTTAAGAAAAAAAAATAAAAAAGGCCTTCAATTAAGTTGATAGAAATTTGGAGAACGGAATCATCTATTCTTTCTACGTATTAATACGCTAACGTTTGTCGTATTAAATACAAACCGAAGTGCTGCCATTTACGATATTCGAATAGAACTATTGAAGATACGTTTTGGATTTTTACGGTCAAAAGTATTTTCGTTCTTTGTTTTGGGTATACCTCCTTCTTTAGCCAACACATCTACTGGATCTGCCCCGATGATGGATACTGCAGCGCTGTCCGAAGCATTGAAGGCTAAAGACGGAGGTAGCGCAACACGACATAACACCCCAAAAACAAATAACGAAAAAAAAGACTATTGAATCTTTAATTATTATCGTGTTCAAGAGCTCTGTTTATTTTCTAGTACTAATAAATTACTACAATTTTTTTAGAAGGCCCTCAGGAAAATAATTCTTTTCGGGCCCATGTCATCTTTGGGGATGCTGTGTGGAGAGTCTTTTTAGGAAAGGAAGAAGAGGAAGTTCAGGGAAGGAAAAGGGTTTTAGGGGTGGGTAGGAATCTGGGGGTCAGTGTATCCAGGAGTGACGGATGTATGAATCCAGCCCTCCCACTGCGGTGCAAGGCGATGTTTCGAGAGGGTACGGTGGAGAAGTCAAAGGGGCTGGTGGGCAGACGTATCAGACACGGTTCCATGACAGTTCATCCTGCGACAATTCATCCGGCGACAGTTCATCCTGCGACAGTTCATCCGGCCGACAGTTCATCCTACCGACACTTCATCCTACCGACAGTTCATCCCGCCGACAATTCATCCGGCGACAATTCATCCTGACAATTCAACCTAACCTAACCTAACCTAACCTATAAGTATAAGTATGTCGTGTTTTGTTATTCACGCATGCTTCTTCGGAGAGTCGTAATTATTGTTAGTAAAAATATTTTTACAGCGCATTTCCACTTAAGATGCCTTCAGATATAAGTATATCGATTTTGGTTGTGCGGCCGTATATCCTCTTTGCATACTTACTTAATAAAAATCTTCTAAATGATCAGGCAGGATGAATTGTCGGCAGGATGAACTGTCAGCAGGATGAACTGTCGGCAGGATGAACTGTCGGCCGGATGAACTGTCGCAGGATGAACTGTCGCCGGATGAACTGTCGCAGGATGAACTGTCGCCGGATGAACTGTCGCAGGATGAACTGTCGGCCAGATGAACTGTCGCAGGATGAACTGTCGCCGGATGATTTGTCACAGGACGAATTGTCGGGTCACCATCAGACACACCTCACATGTACCCGTCTAAGTCACCAAATGTAGCGAACCACTTGGGTTAACTTATGGCGGGGTGTTTGTTACCCATATCCGCCTCCCAAATTGATACCAAGTGTTCTAATTATGCAGAATCACAATTAATTACTCTGATACATTATAACTTGATAATGTTTATCGTATTTAACCAGTTAGTTAACTCATTGAATTTAGATATTAATTAATCCTTTGAACCATTTAATTACAAGAATCTTTCTATTGCGCGATCCTTTAGTTAGCACACCTCTCATTTTGAATCCGGCAAGTAAGTACTAACCTGATTCCCCTCCCCACACTTTTACTATCGCCCAACTCAGCCCGGGGCCTCTTCACTAAACAGCTTTTAAGCAACAACTCCCAACGACTAAATTTTCACAACATATTTCTAGAATTCTAGTCGCTCGTTGCGCGCTCTGGCACCTAGCTGCAAGTTGAACAGTGCAGGCACTAAACTAGACAAAATTAAAAACTTTAATTTATAATTTCTCGAATGCTCCACTTTTTTCTGTTTGAATGAAAGCTGGACGGTGCTTAAAAATCGTAACTTTTTGAGTACCAGCTGAAAGAAAAGTGCAAATTTTGCATTTTACATTTAATAATGTTTTTACTGAGATGCAAACTACCTACACACATACACACATACATACATTTTCCGTTTCCATGATTACTCATCAAAGTAGCATTTCAACACCCCATTGAAAAGTCATTAAAAGTGATGAAAATGATGTATTGCAAAATACGATTTGTAAATATTAATTATGTGTTAATATAAATAATATTTTCTGAACACTCTACTTAATTATTACCAAAAGCTGATAAAGTACCAGTACTTACATACGCAACTGAGACTTGGGTACTAACTAAGAGGAATGAGCGAGCACTGGACGTTTTTGAAAGAAAAATTTTGAGGCGCATCTTCGGACCGGTTATAGAAAATGGATTTTGGCGCAGACGTTATAACAATGAGCTCTATACTTTGTTTAAGGAGCTAAACGTCGCAAAATTTATAAAATTGGGAAGACTTCGGTGGCTGGGTCATGTGGAGAGAATGACCGAGTATCAAGCACCAAAGTCCCTGCTGAACTCAAGACCATGAGGGCGAAGGAACCTGGGAAGGCCAAGACTAAGATGGAGTGACAACGTCCTCAAAGACATATCTATCTTGGAGCTTCCAAACTGGAGAGAGCTGGCACAAAACCGAGATGAGTGGAGGAGGATGAGGCCAAGACCCACCAGGGGTTGTAGAGCCAATAGTGATGATGATGATGAAAAGCTGATAAAGACAATCTTGAATACCAATCCTGTTAAAGAAAATATCTATTAGCAAGAAATAATACCCTTAATAAATCAGAATTATTGTAAATAAAAAGAAAAAACTGTTATGTTTGTTTTTTATTCTAAGAAAAAAAAATACAAGCGTGCAGTTCACACGCGGTAGAAGTGAAACCTTAAAAAAACTAAAGAAGAAAAGAGTGGGGAGGCTACGAAGCACCGCACAAAGAGGAGACCGATTTTATTCTATCTCATTCACTCGCAGGCTAAATCCTATGGATGTATGTGTTTGTCTCTTTTTAGTGTGGCTTTTTCGTTTCATCGAGTTTCAAAAAACAACGCTGCTAAAGAAGGTTTCACTTAAAAAATCTACACAGTACGCAAAAAAAAAATACTTTGAAATATCTTCGAATAATCAATAAACCTGTAAGATTGTACCTGCATTCGCCACGCGCAATAAATTTTGCTGGCATTATTTGCTATTCACCGTTTACATTGGACATAAAATCTGATGATAAATTAATACAAATTGATTACTTACTCCAAGATCATCAACCAATCCCGTAAAGTAATGTATAAAAGGGTGATGGGATTAATCTATGATTATCAACCAATAATCCTATAAAATATATTAATAAACGTTGTCAAACAATCTAGAAATCTGATGACCTACCTAACTTTTAAATTGACCTACCTTTCTTTTTCAATGACCTACCCATCTTTTTCAATGACCTACCTATATTTTTCAATGACCTACCCATCTTTTTCAATGACCTACCTATCTTTTTCAATGACCTACCCATCTTTTTCAATGACCTACCTATCTTTTTAATGACCTACCAATCTTTTTCAATAACCTACCTATCCTTTTCAATAACCTACCTAACTTTTAAAATGATCTACCTATCTTTTTCAATGACCTACCTATCTTTTTAATGACCTACCAATCTTTTTCAATAACCTACCTATCCTTTTCAACAATCTACCTAACTTTTAAAATGACCTACCTTTCTTTTTCAATGACCTACCCATATTTGACAATAACCTACCTATCTTTTTCAATAATCACCTATCGTTTTTAATTTTTCAATTACCTACCTATCTTTTTCAATGACCTATACCTATCTCTTTCAATGACCTATCAATCTTTTTCAATAACCAACCTATATTTTTCAATGACTAACCAATATTTTTCCATAGCCTACCTATCTTTTTCAATAACCTACCTACCCTTTTCAATGACTTACCTATCTTTTTAAGTATCCTACCTATATTTTTCAATGACCTACCTAAATTTTTTAATGACCAATCTATCTTTTTCAATGACCTACCTATCTTTTTCAATTATGTCCTATTCAATTACCTACCTATCTTTTTCAATTACCTACCTATCTTTTACAATGACCTATATATATATCTTTATCAATGGAGGCCTCAGCACGGGTAAACCACCCAGTGAGGCTAACATCATTGAATTGTGTATAAAATGTAAATGTATTGCATCAAATAAATAAATAATAATAATGACATACCTAACTTTTTCAATGACACACCTATCTTTTTCAATGACCTACCTAACTTTTTCAATGACCCACCTATCTTTTTCAATGACTTACCTATCTTTTACAATGACCTACCTATCTTTATCAATGACCTACCTATCTTTTTCAATGACCTACCTATCTGTTTCAATGACCTACCTATCATTTTCAACAATACTAATCTAATCGCATCATCAACTAATAATTCCGAATATTCAATAAAAGATTTGATTTCTTTAATAATGTTAGGGAATATCAAGATTACGGGATTCCTACCCATCCCTGCTATCCAGCAACCCTTCCTTCTGTCCTAATTGGCAGAATTTCGTTCAATGCCTTCGCGAGTAATCATCCGTAGCTTATGTCATATTAATTAAGCGGCCAAAAAGTGGCTTACTAATTAGTTTTCTCCGCTGTGTTCGGTTCTACCTCCCGTTTCTCTTTGCCGAGGACTTTCATGCCGTTCGCTTCCACCGGGAGGGGGGGGGGGGGGGTTTGTACACCCCCCTGGGGGGAGGGACGGGGATGAGGGAAAATCGATGGGAAGGGGAGGAATTAAGACGTACAGAGTGGCTGAGAAGTTATAATATTATTTAAGTCCCTGCATTCCGAATTTCTACCGATTTATATTATTCCCGTGAATAATAATTTAAGTTTTTAAGCTCTTAATAAAATACACGTTATTTTTTAAGATAATACGTTTGTCGAGACGAAACGGTAATTACGTGTATGAAACTCCCTCAACAAAAAAAGCTGTAAAGAATTCTCCGAAAACCTTAAAATTTTATTAAACATGTTATATTAAGGGAACGTACCCATAATATGTGACACAATTTTTGCAATTTTTTACCCCCCGCCCCCCGGTGACCACGTGTAGTATATTCCAAGACCCTCCTCCCTACAGTTTTCACGTAGTATTTCATAAATATGGTTTCGAATCATTTTTTGCTAACAAAAAATAAAAAAATGTATTATTTGGCTTATATTTGTCTTTATTAATACGGCGCTTGCTGCGTGACAGAAAGAGTGCATGCATTACAAGTGGAAAAAATATTATCAACATAAAACTTATGTCAAAATATATTGAAACCGGAACGTAATTTATGGAAACGAAAGTCTTGTTATTTTTATACACATTTTTCATCTCAATCATCTTCAACAAACACGTTCCCTGAACTTTTTCACTTATTTGAATGTACGAGGGTGGGTTTTTAAGTTTGCGGATTGGGTAAGGAGTGGAAATAAAAACCAAAATTATTTTTCCTTTTCAACGTATTCACCTACTACCCTAATACATTTTTCCGATCTTTAAATTAACTTAAAAGAAACTTTATAACAGCGCGGAACTCAATTTTCTCCACATTTCACAATTTCTTCCCGATTGAAGTGTTTGGTCGACGATAGCTCAAAGACTAATGACCTAATTACGATAAAACCCGGTGTTTATCCTAAATATGAGTTGTTCAATTAGTACCTAATTCAGCGGTACCCACATTAATCACTTACCTTCCCATTCCGCGAACTTAAAAACCTCCCCTCGTAGCTCGAATAAAAACGCGAGATTTCTAGATTGACTACGTGATAAAAACCTAAGCCACCCCCCCCGTTGTGACCAAGCGTGATATTTTAATGACCCCCCCCTGAACAGGTCACGTAGTATGGGTACGTTCCCTAATGAAAAAATTCAGAGTGCTTCTCTAAACGCTAATTTAGATATTTGTCGAGAGGTTTATATTTTTCTTACGCTAATTATTCGTAATACTTAAAAAAAAAAATTAGCGTGCTCCTTCTAAATCACGTATTAAAATATTATCACCCTTTCAAACCCCCTTTCTTCTTCTGTTTGAAGGCTTAATACGGAGCTGTAAGTGTGGTTTTTATGGTTTATATTGGTTTAGTGCATACTTATGACGAGTTCAGTTCATGAATGAACTAAGAATTGAAATTTGACGGGCACAAGCGGATCGCCAGTTCACAGTTGATATTCACATTTCTTTGAAATGTTTTTGTGTAAATCGACTGACAATCTTCTTCAAGGTCCGCATGAATAAATGCCTCTATGTATCTTAACCCGTCTAACAATGTTGCCCCACCAGGTGGCGATGTAGTGGACTCCAGATACTAATATCTACAGCCTGTATGTCGGACGAATATCCACAGCTCATATGTTGAACTAATATCTACGAACTTCAGAGTGTTGACTAATATCTACAGAGCGTAGGTTGAACTAATATCTACAGAGCGTAGGTTAGGGATTAGGGATTTTTACGTACATACTTACATAAATTAAGTTTTTTAAACTGCAAACGCAATATTACGTTATTCCAATATGCTATACATAATTGCAAATCCAACCTCTGCCAGTACTGTAGATATTCGTCAACACTTTGGTTCTCATAGATATTCGTCAACAGTTTGAGCTGTAGATATTCGTCAACACTTTCCTTCTCATAGATATTAGTTCGATTTTTTCAGTTTTTGGAATTCCTGTAGATATTAATAGACGCCTCCATGTAGTGCCCCTGTATTTACACTGTGCAGAAACTGCCTTTACTAGCCCCTACTTTACTTTTTAGCCCCGATGTGATTTAAAACTCGAATAAACGAAAAATTCATACATCTAAAGCCTGCGAAAGAATGAGATAGTATAATCGTTCTCCTCTTTGTGGTGCTTCTCAGCCTCCCTACTCTTGTCTACTTCAGTTTTCTGAAGGTTTCACTTCTTCCGGCACGGCGTGTGAATTGCACTCTCTGTATTTTTTTTATCTCTAGCTCAGTAAAACCGTATTTTCAACATTTTTGTTTATTTTTAACATTATTATTTATTTTAACGATTTTTTTAATATAATATATTTGAACACCTACATACCGATAGATACAGAAAACATTTTTTGATAATTATTTTTTACGCTTTTAAAAACATAATTTTTTTTTTAATTCATAATTTTTTTTTCTTAACACTTTTAAGATAAATAAAAAATTGACACCTTTGATACACTCGGTACATGGGTGGCGCACCCGGCACCCCCCGATTGCGTTGTTTACCCCCAAACAGCGGGGGAGAGGGGTGGTGTTGGTATAATGGTTATAAATCACTAATGGTTATAACCAATTACACCTCGTTTCGGTTGTTATCACCCCCGGCCGCCTTCACCCCGCTCTCCCCCAACCCCGACACAACACCCAACCTACCCCCGACATACTCATACCTACCCAACCCATGAAACAACCAACCCGCCTAAACTCGTATGTAGCCTTAATAGGCATGGCGGCGGGTTGATTGTGTGTCGTCATCATATTCATTAGAAAGTTATACATTAAAAGGCTAAGCCTAATTCTAAATCGTTATTTTAGAATAATTTTTACTACGCCTTGAGGTAATTTTTCACAAAAAATGGCGCTCTACAAATTATCAAATTATTATTATTATTATTACAAATCGTACATTATCAATACAAAAAAATGCTTTGGAATTTTTACCGATACCGATTTTTTTTTAAAATTATCTCCACACAGGAGGCTCTGAGGAAAATAATCCCTCAGGGCCAATGTCATCTTAGGGGATGCTGGGTGGAGGGTTCTTTTATGTGAGGGCAGGTTAGGAAACTTTGAGGGGTGGGTAGGAATCTGGGGTCAGTGTGTCCTAGAGTAACGGACTTATGAATCCATCCCTTCAACTGCGGTGCAAGGCGATGGGTCGAGAGAGTTCGGCTGGAAAGGTCAAAAGTCAAGGTCTCTCGATCCGGTCCGCCACGCGGTAGGTGGGTAGACGCAACCACCGCCAAGACTTAGACAAACCTCACCCCATGAACCTAGGACCATTTGGGGTGACCTATGACAGAAGTGTTGGTTATCCAATTAATAGTTCCGGGGCGGCAGTACCCATACCCGCCTCTCAATTTGAGAAGAATTTAAATAACATTATTAATTACTTTATTAACCTCTTAGGCCTCGACAACTTTTTGTCGGAGGGTCAAAATATTTCCGTTTTCTAATAAAATCCAAATAAACGGGATATTTCTGAACATATCCGAATACTAAAAACTGTTTTTGAAAGGTGATAAATGCGCTTTCTAATTTTATAAACCGAAATAAGCGTACAATTTTTTAAACATATAAATTTTGCAAGCAAATATAAAAAAAACTTCTAAAATTGGCTCACATAACGTTTTTTCCAACTAAAATTACTGATAACATAAAAAAATAAAAATACATACGTATTTTGTTAGACAAATGTATTATAAGCGTCATTATTTGTCGTCCCATGTAAAAATAATTAATATAAAATTTCCGAAGTTTATAATTTTTTTTGAAATTGCGAACCAAAACATTGGTTTCAAATAGGAGTAGTTACATTTTACTAATTTTGTGGTAAACATTTTGATTTGAATATAAAGCGTAATATTGTCTCTTTCTAACACCGTAGAAAAAAAATCCTATTTGTAAGCGTTTGTAAAGGTCATTTCATGAACATTCTACAGCCCTAAAGAGCCCAAATTCTCCAGTCTTTCAAAATAAATATTAACTTTACCTCTGCGCTAATCTTTTCATAAATGTAATACTAATAGTGATGGGGGTAGCAAATGTAAAATCGTGCAATGTCCAGTGTTTTAAATAGTATGTCCTCCGCGTGTAAAGCCGTATATTCTCCAAGCATAAACTTTCTAATTAAAGTGTGTTTATCGAAAGTGACCTGCCAGGTAAGTATGTTTCTGTATCTATTTGTAAATAGTAAAATTAGGTAGAATCTAAGAATTCTTAATAAATTGAACAGCGCCCTTGAGGTGATGTTTCTTAAAAACGGCGCTCTAAAAATTATCCAATAATTATTATATCATACTAGCTGGTTCCTGGCACGCGTTGCTATGCCATTTAATAAATAAATTGTTTCTCCCTGCGTGTCCTTTCCCATTCGTCCCGTTCCCCTTCCGCCTCCATTTCCTCTCCCGCGTCTCCTTCCTCTCTCGCATTCCCACTCCACCTCCTCCACCTTCCTTCTCCCCACTCCACCTTCCCTCGTCCCGTGAACCCGCCTCCCGTGTTCCCCTCCCAGGTTCCTCTCCCTTCCCCACTCCCCCCTCCCCACTCCACCCTCCCACTCCCCCTCCCCACACCTCGCCACAAATTTATTCGCAATCGGATGAACGGTTTAGCAATGCATAATTTCATGATGCCCGAGCTCACTATTGTATAGAGAAACCATCGCGGGCATGCGCACATCAAATCCCCAAAGTTTCATCGCAATCGGATGAATGGTTTAGCAACGCGTAGCGGATATACATACAAACATTTTTGGATTTTTGTATATATGGAAGAAGAAGATATGTATGTTCAGAGAGATACAGATTTCTCACTATGATATGACGATTTTTTTAAAAACCCATATGAGTTGTTACGAAAAGCGAACAAATTAGACTGAGGGGTTAAAAATATAAGTGTAAAATAGTAAAAAATGCATTTTTCCATATTCGTGGCTATAAAAGGCATACATTTTTGGCTAGTGGCTTCCTCTTAAACGCGCTGGTTTTGATATTACAAGTTTAAGTATATCGTCAAAGTTGACAATTCAAAATTGTAAAACATAAGTTTTTCTGTGACATGCGTAATTCCTGCGTGAAAATATTCACGCTCAAAATTTGCTTTGAATTTATGTGTCATTTTTAATAACGACGGCCAGCAAATATATCAATCAGTAGTGTAATCTTTCGGTACCTTTGTTATTTATTACAACTTTTAAAGGTTGTCATCATTGTCAAATCATCCTTCACATTAATAACAATGTGCTTCGTGATCTCCCCACCCTTTTCTACTTTAATTTTCTGAAGGTTTCACATCTACTGCATGTGAATTGCACACTCTGATTTTGTTTAATAAATACTTTCACTTTCACAAATCCCACAATTATAACATCCCGTGGTTATAATAATGATAAAAGCATTTAAATATTTGTATTGCGATTTATATAGCGTGAAAAATCTGTATAAGAACTTTATAAGAACATTATCTGCCTTCAATGAAACATTTTGTATTTACAACAGAAACAGCTTTAAATGTTTAGTACTGTTGTAGCGTCATCTTGCGTATTCTATCTCAGAGCAAGTGTCCCATTACCACGATGCATTCAGCTATTGGCTTTGGAAAAATCAGACTATTAGCTACGCCACTGATTTCGCTAAATCAAATTCACCGGCGCTCCGGCGACAGAGTGCGGCCGACCAATGAGAGCGTTTCCCTCACACCAGTGGCGGCGCTATTTCCACCTCCGCGGGGCCGGGGGAGGCGAATAACTGTTAAATGTAAGGGGGCGAAACGGGACAGGGTGTTTATAGCGACCCCCGGCAAACAATTCTCACTGGGAAAATAGTTGAAACAACACGCGATCAAGTTTTTCATTGTTTGCAGAGAGATGGTTTTAAATTTTATCCCACCCAAGAGCGTAGGGTTTAATTATCATGGGTTGCTTTCGTATATTTTGTTCCGAGACAGAATATAATTCGTATTACTTGGAACATAATCTTATATATAAAGATCTCGTGTCACGGTGTTTGTGGTCGCATTCCTCCGAAACGGCTTGACCAATTTTTATGATTTGTTTTATGTAGATATATGTGGTAGGTATGAGAATAGGTTTTAAATTATATTTCATACCGCTAGGTGATTAGGGTGTCCCTCTCCAGAAAAAAAATTCAATATTTTTGACTATTTTTTAAATTTTTATTTGGCATCAAAAAATACCTATAATCCAAAATTTTAACCCGCCTACCCCGACCCTCCCATTTTTTAATCGCGATTTTAGTATTTTTGTATCAACAAATTTAACCGTCTTTCGTATTTCAAACAGAACGAAATTATTTATGTTGTTGAATGACAGATGGCGCTATGCCCGTCTCATTCACGAGAAGCGTCGCGTTATTTTGATATTTAATTCGGCATCATGTCTCGCGTGGGCAAATCATCGAGCTTATTTGTGTTGGCTGAAGACGGACTGACAAAAAATATCGTACACTCAATTGCTCATCGGTATTCATATTGATTTTCTTTATTTCATTTTCCTATTTTAGTTGGTGTTTTTTTTTGTTTTTATCGGCGGTCATCGTCTACAGCGTTCCATTCCTCTTTCTGTCATAGATCCTATCCTCACACAATTCATTTGTTATTTTTTACTTTACAACCAAAATATTCACCAAGAAATAATTTATATGGCAGAACAACGTTAGTCAGGTCAGCTAGTATAATACAACGATGTTTCTCTTGCACTTGTTTGCGAATTATAGATTAAAGGAGATACACAATACCGTGTAAATTTCGGGATCAGGCCGCTAAACACTTATAAAATAATGAAATAATTTATTTTTGCTCTATTTTAAAATAAAACACTTATCAACACTCCTTAAGCCGCCGCTACCCGAATTTCTACCGATTTCTTAAACATCTCCCTTAAACACGTAAAGTTTTAAAGCTCTTAAAAATATATGTTATTCTAGACATTCCCTGCGCCGAAACGCAAATTATATAAAATTCTCTCGATAGAAAAAAATCGCAAAGTATGCTCCAAAACTTATTATAAACGCGTTTGTTTCAGTAATTTTACAAGTTATATGTTTGAAAAAATTGTGTTTCTTTAAATGCTGTTTAAGACAACTCTGGCGAGATTTTTGCTCTATTTTAAAAGAGTCGTGTTTTATTTAAAATTTTCACAATTTTCGCTCGCTTTAAATACTAGCGCGCTCCTCTAACATTCGTTATTTCATATCTCTCCATCTTCTTATTTTTGAGGCCGGTTGCGGCGCCTCAACTCCTCATGTAGATGGCGATCATAATTTGGTTTATTCATGAAAAGATCACGAAAAGCGTGTTTTATTTTATCATGAGAAGTTCAGGCATTTTCCACATTATGTAATAAAACCACAACTGAAAAGGAAGGGGTTCGTAAGTAGGTGATTTTGAACTTTAAAGTAGTTTTTATAGGCCTGATTCTTTATTTTTTCTTGGTTTATGAAAAGGCTAATCAAAAAAATGGTTCCATGACAGTTCATCCTGCGACAATTCATCCGGCGACAGTTCATCCTGCGACAGTTCATCCGGCCGACAGTTCATCCTGCCGACCGTTCATCCTGCCGACAGTTTATCCCGCCGACAATTCATCCGGTGACAATTCATCCTGACAATTCAACCTAACCTAACCTAACCTAACCTAACCTATAAGTATAACCTATAAGTATAAGTATGTCGTATTTTGTTATTCACGCATGCTTCTTCGGAGAGTCGAAATTATTGTTAGTAAAAATATTTTTACAGCGGATTTCCACTCAAGATGCCTTCAGATATAAGTATATGCTCTTTGCATACTTACTTAATAAAAATCTTCTAAATGATCAGGCAGGATGAATTGTCGGCGGGATAACTGTCGGCAGGATGAACTATCGGCAGTATGAACCGTCGGCTGGATGAACTGTCGCAGGATGAACTGTCGCCGGATGAATAGTCGCAGGACGAATTGTCGGGTCACCAGGTACAATACAGATACATAAGAGCAGGTACACTTTTAATCAATAATTACTTTTACATTACATTTCTCAGTTTTATTTTAATTATACATATTATTCTATTATTATTTTTTATTTGCTTAAATTATATTTTTATAATTAGATAATGGCTGACAACTTCCAAAGTAATTTTAGAACAAATAAATGCAAACTTTTAATTAAAGTACTAATGAGATACTTGAACTTGCATTCTCTGTACCAGTTGGTCGATTCTGGGTTCAGTCTTTGCAAGAGCTATGGTTAAATCGTTATGAAAAACTGAAACTAGAGCTGAAAAACCCGACTCGCATAAATAAGAAAACGGAATAAGTATTTTCATAGCAAAAGAAGCAACTTTCGGATCAAGGAATCGTTTGATCCAAAATTTCTCTAATGTCAAGAGATGAAAATCGTCTTTCATGGTCGAGTCAGCCTTCATTTCTAGAATTTTTTTTTCGGAAATGCAAACGTACCTATTACGCCCCCCCTGACATTTCTCTACGCCCCCCTGGTTGGGAAGTCCTGAATTAAAGCATCTTAAATATTTCACAGCGATCTAATTTTCAAACATGATAGTAGTTGGTATTGCAATTAATGCGTATGACTGTTTTTTTTTTTTAAGTGAAACTTCTTTAGCACCTTTGTGATTTGAAACTCGATGAATCGAAAAAGCGACATTAAAAAGAGACAAACACATACATCTATAGGATTTAGCCTGCGAGAGAATGAGATTGTATAACCGGTCTACTCTTTGTGCGGTGTTTCGTAGCCTTCCTACTTTTGTCTAATTTAGTTTTCTGAAGGTTTCACTTCTATCGCGTGTGAACTGCACACTTGTATTTTTTTAAAGAAAACAAAAATTCCCGGTTCACGAATAAGTAGAGAATATTAAAAAAAATTCTACTACCGCCGCACTTAATATCTGATCTAAGCGGAAAATATTGATTTGTCATGACGGAGGACTTAGCCAATCAAGGAATTGAACACACGACGCCTGGGAGGTGTTGTTTTTCTCATTCAATGTTTTTACTTGGTGACGATAACTATTTTGTCTAAAGGGACAATCAGAACACATAGCATTTTTTCACCATGGTCCGGAGAAATGGATCGATAGGTACTCGGGTTGTTCTTCTTTTTAACGAACATAAAGTTGAAAAAACGAGAAAAATTCAACAAAATTACCAAAATTATTATTTATAATTACTTTAAAATCTACTAAAGACGTAACGACCGTGTGCGTTTAAAAAAATATGTGTTTAAATTTCGTTACAGAGTTGTAAATTTCGTGACAGATATATATTTCATTAATTTTTATTTTTTATTTTTTATTTAATAAAATAGTATCAATTACATATTTATATACATTAAATAAAGTTTTATATTAAAATACATATAATAATACGCTTTACACCCTTTTTAAGAGCAAAGCTTTTGTAATACCATTCACTCTGAATAAAAATGCTACCCCTGAGAATCTAAACATATGTATACACTCATATAATTGTAATCCAAAGTCATATATATGTAAACCTAACTGCTCTATACTCACTGTTAAAACAAATGTAAAATACCTCGGTGTAATTATAGATAGTAACATAAAATGGAAATTACAAATCAATACAACAGTAGAACGGTTATGAAAATTAATTTACATTTTTATTAGAATACGTAACATACTAAATATTAGATTATTAAGAACCATCTATTTTTCCCTAATTCAATCAGTATTACAATATGGAATTGTTGGCTGGGGTGGTGCTTTCAAAACTTCTCTTTTGCCTTTAGATATTATCCAAAGAATATTAATAAAAATAATTCTAAAAAAGCCATATGATTACCCTACCATCAAATTATTTCAGGAATTCAAAGTCCTTTCACTTCATATTATATATAAAAAAATTACGCTTTTACAAATACACAAAGATTGTCTCAATAATGTTAACACTCTTTTTTCGAACAGCAATAGAACAAATATTCTTGGTTCTCTGACTATACCTCGCTGTTACACCACCACAGCCCAACAATTCTACAAATATATTAGAGTTAAATAGTTTAACGAATTACCCTTGAAATTAAGATTGGAAACAAATTACAAACAATTCAAAAAATCAATAAAAACTCTTTTTATATAACTTATCAACATAACAACTCAAATATAACATTAGTTATCCTTTTTCTCTCATTATTTTTTATCTCCTCCGCTTCAATCTGTTGTTTTTCTTATCTATTATTTGTTTTGTACATATATATTATTTTTCGTTTGCTAAATTGTGTTTAACATGCGTTTATCCGACTTATAAATCACAGTAGTCTCCCGCCACATCGACTTGCGTATATTCTATAATGTTACAAAAACATTATATGACGACATAAAATATAAAACTATTTTTAAACTCCAAAACCTATCAAGTAACAGCGATCATTATTTTTTTTAATGTTTAACAAAATTTAAAAAAATCTCAAAAACTTGTCTCTTACATGTTTTAGTACGTTAATTCTGTCACGTGGGTTGTCATTCGAAATATGTATATACGTTTAGGCCACCTTCCCCCCTTTCTTCAATTTCCCCTCTGAGGTCTAGATACCGCGCAGCAGTCGTCCATAACCACACTGTCACATTTTCACTTTAGGTGGAAATGTGACAGAGTGGTATAAGTTCCTAAATAAAGACGTTCAGTTTTATTATGAATATATTGCTGTATATGTTTTCTAAAAGGGTTCTTTATTCATTATAATAATAGAAAAGTACAAGAAACTTCATGAAGACTAAACGAAAAAATAAAATAAAAGATTTTGTGACGGAGATGTACAATTTTCGATCGAATCCATCTTTCAAGTGCTGACAATAGTACAAAAATATGTAAACTTAGCGGTCGACAACATTTTCCAATAAAATAGGAATTCAGTCATCAGAAAAACTATAAATGTCAACTAGCCAAGTGTTTTTGCATTTTTTTTCGACTTTGAGCTAATAATTTATGAAAATCTAGGTTAATAAGAAGAACAACCCACTCTCGTGAAATAGCACCATTCAGAATCGAAACGATAAAAAGAAAGAAACATTTATTGAAATGACTTCAGCCATGTTTGGTGATTTTTATTAATTACATTTTTATTAGCGTGTACAATAATCCACCAAAGTTTCATCGCAATCGGATGAACGGTTTAGCAACGCATAATTGCATGACGTCAGAGCTCACTTTTACATATAAAAACCATCGCGGGCATTCAAACATCAAATCCTCAAAGTTTCATCGCAATCGGATGAATGGTTAGCAACAGCAACGCATAATTTCATGACACCAGAGCTCACTATTGTACATAGAAACCAACACGGGCATGTGCACATCAAATCCCCAAAGACATCTCATGCATCCCCAAACATATATTGATTTTAATACATACCTTTTTAATATGAATGCATCACAAGAGTCTCAGCTGCTCCCGTCTGGAGCCAGTGAAACTATGGCATCCCCAATTGGGGCATGTTGTGAGGGTAGTGGGGAGGGGAAGGAGGTGAGGAAGAGGGAGGTGGAGAAGTACCATGCTATTCAGATCTGGTCACCAAACACTAAAAGATTCACTCTGCTTAAAACGGTGTAAAAATCAATACCTACATTGCAAAAGCGATAAACAAAATCACAAAAAATGGCGAACAGATCTGAATAGCTAGATACTTTCCAATATTCCTCTTTCCTTCTCCTTCCATGCCACACCACATCATGTTCATCAACGTATTTATTATTATTTAACCAATTTTTCTATTTCCCATTTTCACATTGTGTAAATGACCCCCCTATACAGAGGCCTCACACATTATACCGCCCGGCGTTTGTCACTTGGATTTCAGAGTTAATTGCGAAGTCGTGTCGCGTGTATAGCCCCCCCCGCCCGAAAGCAAACCATATTCGTTTCATTTGCTCCCCCTCTCCCCTAGCCCATTCCCACTTTCCACACCCCCTGCCCCCTCCCCCCGGCGGGAGAAAATGATGCGCCACTGTGTATTCATACGTGTGTACTTGTTTGTGTGTGTGGGTGTGTGGCGTGTGGTAATGAAAATAAGATAGTAATTCTGTTGATATAGGCACTTGGGCCAAATGGCGCCTGGAATATGTGGAATTTTGGCGCTTTATGATTAATGATAGAAAAGGGCCAAATGGCGCTTGGATTATGTGGGATTTTGGCGCCTTCTGCTAAATGTGTAGAAAGGGGTACCTTCGATCGCTATTTTTCATGTAAAATTATGAGCCGTGAAAGTAGTTTTTATTTTTTTATAAGAGCTTCACACAGTCCAAGAGGAAAAAAATCACTTAGGGCCTTTGTCATCTTTGAGGATGCTGTGTGGAGGGTATTTTGAGGGAAATGAAGGAAAGGAATTTCTGGGAAAGAAAAAGGTATGTGAGAGGGTAGGAATCTGGGGGTAAATGTGTCCAGGAGTGACGGACGGAGATGCAAGGCGATGGGTCGAAAGAATCCGGCTGTAGTGGTCGAAAGGTGTCCCTCAACCATTCTCTTCCGATTCGGCTCGCCACGCAGTGGGTGGGCAAATGCATTCGCCAGCAACACCTGGACAAATTTCACCCCGTGAACCCAGGCACCCTTCCTAAGTCAACAAACGTAGCGAACCACTTGGAGTGACCTATGCCAGGAGTGTTGGTTATCCAATAATTGATTCACGGGGCGGCGGTACCCATACCCGTCTACCAAAGTAAATTACGGATTACGCAAAGCGAGTGAAAATAATATACAATGGTTTTAACTTAACATAGAATGGTTTTAACTTATTACAGAATGGTTTAACCTTAAGAATGAATCTGCGTACGAGTCCACCGGTACACCAGCTTACCGGAACACGAATACCATTTTAGAATGTACGAAAGGCATATCCAGAAAGTAAGTGTACTGTGACCACAACGGGCGGAGGTTTTTAGTTTTTTGATGGTTGGCAACACTTATTGGTACAGGGGGGTCTCCTTACCAGAAAGAGCATCGCAGAAACATTGTTGTACGTAAACTCACGTTTTAGTGTCCAGTTGCGTGAAAGTTGTCGGTAAAAAATCCCGCCAAGTGCTGTGATCTGCTTTTTACTCACGGAAGAAATAACACCTACCAGAAAAATTGGTGAGGATTTCTGAGCTCTATTGTTACTGGAGATGAAAGTAGTTGACTCATTACATGCCTGAAAAAAAAACAGTCGTCAAAGTGGCGTCACACCAATTCCCCATCTGTGAAAAAATTGAAAACCACAATTTCGGGCAAAAAAAATCATGGCCTCAGTGTTTTAGAACCGAAAAGGCATCATTTTGTTCAAATTTCGACCTCAGATTGAGATCATCAATGCACAACAATATTGTGTACCCTAAAAAAACTCAAAAGGAGCATTCAAAACAAAAGGAGGGGAATGCTGACCAGAGAAGTTTGCCTTTTTCACGAAAACGTCCGACCTCACAAAGTCAATAAGATCATGGACTCATTTGATTGGGATGTTTTGAACCACTCCCCGTAATCCCCTGACTTGGCGTCTTCAGATTATCATCTTTTCACCTTCCTCAAGGCGTGTATGGATGAAAATAAATTTTAAACCGACGAGCAGGTGCAGAAAGTGGCCCTGAAGGGCAAATAAACTTGTGCCACGGCTCACCACATGCATTGAACGGATTAGCAATTATTTGGAAAAATAGTCAACAAGTGTATCAACAGTATCCTGTATTTTTTTTCTATTACACTTTTTCAAAAAAAAAAAAAAATCAGTACACTTACTTTCTGGATAAGCCTCGTATATTGACGTTTGTATGTTTACAGCCTTCGAAAAATGTTTGCCTTTACCTTACATAATTAACTATGAATTCGTTATTTCGTTTAATTTATTTACCTACCTTTTAAACTAATTAAAATAAATCTGATATACCATGAAAGAAAACCGTTCTCACCTTCTAAATGATTTTTAGGGTTCTTTCAGCACGACGCACCAAAAGAGCTCGCGGGTCACACCAAAAAAACCTCGTGGCCCGCGGACCGCAGGTTCCTCACCCCTGATCTAGTCTGTAGTTAGAAGTAAGACTACAAATATATTATAAATTTGTACAACGCCATTGAGGCGATTTTCCACAAAAACGGCAAATCATCCTACTATCAATCTTCAGACATTATGTCCGGGTTAAATCTTCCCCACAGGAAAAACTAAACCCTTTCACACACTTTTCCACAAATGATCATCTAGTCAATTCACGCTATGCAATTGCACTATATAAGTATAATAAATACAAAACAATATAAGAACAACAAGTCAACCTACTATAGACCAAATGGGAACATAATTCACCGAATCCAGATATTTTCTTATCAGAGGGTTCGGCTCGGTAGAACTCCTAATTGGACCTATAAATCCTACTGATCCCTCAATACAAATATATAAAACATCTTTTGTAATCCTACACGTATTTAAAATGACTGATTTTTGCATTTTTATATATAAATTCTTTGACAAATCTAATATGCCAAAATTTTGAATGAGAGAGCTTGGTGTAATGCAAGTAGCCGAAATAACAAATGGTAATATGTTTATATGAACTATAGACAAGATACCCACAAGGCGTCATGAACACACTTCGAGTACAATACAATAACGCATATAGGGCGCTATTCGGCCTACCTTGGCGATGCAGTGCCTCGCAGATGTTCGCAAAAGAAAGGGTACATGGGTTCGCCGCTTTGATGCGCCACAGAATAGCCGGGGTGAGACAGCGCTACCAAAGATCGGAGAACACTCTCGTCCAGGCCGTGGGCCAGTTGCAGGGCGCGCCTCTTCACCAAACATGGAGAATTCATCTGAAGCCCCCGTAGTAGATATACGAGTACTAAATATGTGTATATATATTTATTTTTAAATCTTTTTATATTATTTTATTTTTTCTTTTTCATATAGTATGTAAATCCATTTCATGTAATGTATACTTTTTTATGGCAGACAGAGTATTGCACCCACCGCGCTGTTCGGCTGAAATAAATAACTTATTATTATTATTGGTAAATATCGGTTCGGACTGGCCACGCTTATTACGAATAATTTTTAGAAAAAAAACTTTAGATTCGCCTTAATTACTATAAAAGGAAACTTTTTGGCTTTGGGGCGGCGGAAAATAATGCATTTTAATTTTCAATTGCATAAAACCAAAATTCACTTTGCGAACCGACACAGCGAAAATCCGCGGCGTACCTGTCACTGTTATGTTGGAATCCTTGATAAATTAACAAGAGCTAATACGACTGTAGCCGACTTCGTGGGATAAGGCGCGTAATTATGAAATTTGTCTAGCGGGCTTGTTTGTGTAACATTGTTTGTGATACAAAAGAAAGTGCCCCTTTATAACGCCTACTCGCATCAAGGCAAGAAAAACATTCCAGTTTTCAAGTAGTTTAGCGGCTACGCTAGGTTTGTATAACATGGTTTGTGATACAAATTTCATAATTACGCGCCTTATCCCACGAAGTCGGCTACAGTCGTATTAGCTCTTGTTAATTTATCAACGATACCAACATAACAGTGACAGTTACGGCCGCGGATTTTCGCTGGGTCGGTTCGCGAAGTGAATTTTGGTTTTATGCAATTGAAAATTAAAATGCATTATTTTCCGCCGCCCCAAAGCCAAAAAGTTTCCTTTTATAGTAATTAAGGCGAATCTAAAGTTTTTTTCTAAAAATTATTCGTAATAAGCGTGGCCAGTCCGAACCGATAATTACCTTATTATTATTATTATTATAGTCTGAGAATGCCAAATTCTTTTAATCTCATTTCCTAAATCTGTATATTTTCTTATTTTTTCAGAAACAGATTTTTGAATATTACAGGAATTTGGGCGACATCAATGATATAAGTTATTTTTTAAATTTTGTCATGTAAAACTATATCAGGTTATTATAACTAATTGTTCTGTCTGTTAGTATAGTTTTATTTCCCACCATACGAAAGAAGAAGCAGAAGAACCTACGTTCTTACAAAGTTCACTTTATATTTAAATGATCACCGATACCTTTCACGATTACACTTTGATCTGTAATAAAACCCTTTACAAAGAGAAGCACTGTTTAACAATACACACAAAACAATAATTTGTTAGAACTAATCTAATTGCATTAATTACCCTTGTCACAATAAAAAACAAACAAAAAACATTGTAAACTTTCAAGAAACAAAAATAAAATGTTCGAACGCGTTTCAAATTATGTAATTTAATTAATTCAAAAAAGAGGGTCTACTTTTTTTTATTTTTTGTGTCATTTCAAACAGTAAACAACTCCAGTTTCTCACTAATTAACACAAATTTTCTTCGTGGAATAATCAAAAGTGACAGCGTATAATTTAAGATCTCCCCTAATCTAAAAGTGTTTTAATTTGGGATTATAACGTAATATTTCTGTTGGTTAATTCCACCCTTACAGATTTGTGAGTTTTCCCTTTGTTGTTGATATTATTTGAAGCATGAAAGATGCGGTCTTTATCTTTTCAAGTATGAGGTCTATTTAATGGGTGATTTTATAATAATTGAATATTGAGAGGGAAATATGATGTTTATTTTCGGGGATGGGTGTAAATTCATTTTGATCATATTATTATTAATTGGCATGTTTTTTTGGGTTTCGAAATAATCTATTTACATGAAGATATTTAATTAGTACTAGATTGGCACTTCATATTGGCGATTAAAAAATACATTCGATATTTTAAATATTATAAAAAAAGAACTTTAAATTAATCTCTTCACACTCCTTTCCCTGACTTCCACTCTTCATGTCCAGAATTACCAAGTAACCCTTTTTTTGTTCACACGCGTCGTGGGCGTGTTTCGTAATCTAATTATAGTTATAATTTGAGCCTATATTTTCATACAAAACCGAGTAAGCGACAGTTTGTTGACAAGTCCTCGGTGCCAAATACGGTCAAAGGTTTTGGAAATGTCCAATGCGACCGTTTGGATCTCACCGAAACGTTCTAGGCACCGCCCCTAAATATGCGTCACACACGCGAGAAGATCGCCACACGAGCGGTTCCGCCGAAATTTGTATTCGGTCATTAATAATTTAGTTTTTCTCGAGGTAAGTACGTGTACTTATTTTTTCGAGCAGTTTTTCGTTGATATTTGTAATATGATGGACGACATTTTTTTCCAATCAGAGGGCACAGAGCCAGACTTTAGGGATATTTTAAAAAGCTTCTTCAAAATTGGAGCTGTTTCTGCAGCACACCTCAGGGCAGGTAATCCGTCAGGCCCACTAGCTTTATTAATGTCAAGCCATCGTAAGGCTTGGAGTATGTTCCGATGCCGGATCAGCTTTTTCGCATGAAGACCGCAGTGAGGAACCGACGGCAACGTCGGGACAGCACCTTGGTCAACGAGGGTTGAGTTTTCCGCAAAATTTTCTCCTAATAGACCTTTTCGGTGGCGGTGTTTGCTATTGAGGAATAATTGACCATATATGACAGATTTAGTCAATATAGTATTGATATAGGGTTTAATCGATCGTCCGTGCTAGACCTCCTGTAATCGGCTTGCATCTCACATTTTACGAACCTCCGTAATGTATCTAGTTTTTCGTTAATACCTATGTTTCAATATAACGTTTCGTGATACCCATGTTAAACTTGAATACGCCAATATCCTACGTCAGCAATTTAATTAAGAGCCCCGCAACCAGATTGAGAGCATTTACTTAAATAAATATGAAAGACCTTTGAGATATAATATAAGAAAGAGCCGCCTTCCTCGGGTTATCCCGAATTAAGTTAATTTCAATACAGATTGCCCGCTATTGAAAAGTTCTCCTTCTGCTCTCCTTGCCTCTATTTCTCTACTCCTACCCTCTTCTCTCCTGCTCCCCCACCCTCGCAGCATCCTTTAATCTCATCACTTCTTCTTGCTTCTTACACTTCCATACATCTTGGTGTTGGAACACCTTTTAGTTTGATGTGATGATGGAAAAATAATCATAACGTTCAGTGGCTGTACGTGGCATTTCATTTTTTGATTTTTAATTTTCTTATTACAGAAAAAGATACCACTATTAATAAACGAAAATATGAAACTGGGACTCGAACTGAGAACCTCTCGTCTCACCGGGATGAGCGCCTTACCTCGCTAGGATAGATATTACATTGATGGGAATAATTTATAAGTTGTTAAAAGAGATTTGTTCTAATAGAAATTGAATATTATTTAGGCTTTTACAAAAATATCAATATGTGTTTAAAATAAAATAAAATCGGATATATTTATCTGAGACGCTATCTAGGTTACAAACCAGTTCTTAGAACGATTGTTTCCAATGAAAAAAGTAGTTGCCTATTATATGGAAAGAAATAGACGAAGCTAATATTGTTACTTCTAAATTTTGAAATATGAGATTAACAAATGCGACGGTTTGAAGAGGGTGCAGTGGACTAATTGGTAAGACGAGAGGTTCTGAGTTCGAGTCCCATTTGCGACCATTATCTTTTTATTTTCGATAATTAGTGTTATCTTCTTCTTCAATGATATTTTACATTGATGGGAATAACCTTTAAAAGTTGTTCTAATATAATTAAATTTCTTTAAAATCTGTTTTTTTTTCAGTTCTCCGTTTATAAACTGAAAGAAGTAAATTGTTTTCTTATTTAAAAAAAAGAGAAACATTCTCTGGTAACGAATAACTCAATAATGTTTGGAAATCTCCTATTACCACCACACTAAGCGTCGTGCTTATGTCGTGATGGAGGACTTAGCCAGCCGAGGAATCGAACACTCGACGCCCGGGTGGGACCCAAACGCGATGCCCACTCGTTTTCTCCTTAACTTTTTTATTATTAATTATATATAATTCGGACATTTTAATAAGATATAAACAATGTAAAAATAGATGTCTATTTGTATACTGACAATTCGTAGTGGAATTCCATTATAATCTATATCTTCTATATAAATAAAAATGAATAGCTGAAATGTATGTACGCGCATAACTTTCGAACGACTGCACCAAATTGGATAATTCTTTTTTTTGTGTGTTCGTTATTGTCAGGACAAGGTTTTTATAAAACTTCTGGTGAGCTCTGGCATTATGAAATTTGTGTTAAAAAAATTGCTATTGAAACTGAATGTATGGAATGCGGAAGGGGGGAAGAGGGAGGGGATCTCGGGTAGGGGGTTCACGAGAGGGGGGAGGGGGGTTTGCGGGACCGGAGAAGGGGGGAGTGGAGTGGAGAGAGGGAAGGTGGAGGAGACGGAGAGGGAACGCGAGAGGGGAAAGGGAACGCAGGAGAAGAAAGGGGGGCGAAAGGGGAACGGGACGAATGGGAAAGGACACGCAGGGAGAAACAATTTCTTTATTAAATGGCATAGCAACGCATGCCGGGTACCAGCTAGTAATATAATAAAACACGTACAAAACTTGTTTCAACTTAAGAGCGTTTAACCAGCCAGCGGACGAAAATCCACATTTCGTCGAAAGTTGTTCTTACGATCGTGCAGGGCGGTTACAATGAGAAAGATTAATTATTCTCCGTACCAGCTTTTTTAAAATATAACTCAATATCGAATTTATTTCAATCCAAATTAGCTTTAATTTATACCTTCATCCAAAAATGCTGAAAGGCGTGATGATAAAACTATTAAAATAATGTACTTTTTGTAGTTAATTTTTGATTATAAGTATTTATCATTTTTCAATAATGTCTAAATTTAATAAGAATGTTAAAAAAATCTGAAATATATTAGTTTGTAAGTGCGCAAATAAATACACAAACGGACCAATTTTCGCCAAGAAACACATGTACGTACATATTTTTTAATGATTTTATTGAAACTAAAGTTAAAATTCTAAAACATACGTTTGCTAGATAATGTATTGATTTATTTTACTGCCTGATTTTATTATTTGAAATGGGTGTGGTATAATACAAAAACTTTTTTGAAAATTGAACAAATCTGCCAACGACCTATGGAATAACCTTATTATACTAAAAATTAAAAAAAATTCTCAAAATTTATTACATACGAATGCTAGATAAAAGAACAATCTTTCGAAATCCATTTATAATTTTTTGTGGAAAAGAGTCAATACGTCTAAAAACTTTTTTGAAAATGACGTATTTCCGGTTTTCTCTGGTAATGCCCTCTTAATTTTAATAATAAATAATTTTATTAAATAAAAAATAAATAAAAATAACACCTACAGCTGAAAATTCAGAGCTTTTGGTCTAAAGGTAGTATTACACTTCCGTAGGTATATTTAATTTACTAATTTCGGTAGTATGTACGTACGTAAGTCTTGCGGAAATCTAGTTAAACGAACTCAAATTTGCTTTGAATTTAAGTGTTACTTTCAAAATTAGAACTGATTTGTCGAAAATTCAGACTATCCGAGATTTTTGATGGGCAAGCGCTAGAAAATAATAAAAATAATAAAAACAAAAATAATTTTGAATCGTTTTATTGTATCTACGTCCCTGTGGCCACCTAACTCTCGCCTCCCACCAACAGCTACACTGGAGCTGCTTAAAGGATATTCCGTCGTGACTTAAATTAAATTCCCACTCCAACCAAGATGATACAGAAAGATGGATATGTGTCTAACGGTGGGTGGTTCAATATCACAACCGAAATACATTATTTCAAATTTATCATTTAAAACTTTTAAAATATTTTTTTAAAGAATGGGCGTTTTCATCCCGCGACAAAATATCCCTTCGACCAAATATCCTCCGAAATATCCCACAAAATGACCAAATTTCCTTCGACAAAATATCCAATGGACAAAACATCTTCCAACAAAATATCTATTAAAACCTAACCTAACCTAACAATAATAATTTATTGTCTTTACAGTGTCAATGTCTGTATTATTTTTGTCCCAGTTTACTATTTTTGAACAGTAATTTATTCTGCCGGATCTGCCCTGATGATGGACACTGCAACGATGTCCGAAACGTTGGCTAAATATGGAGGTAGCGCAACACGGCATAACACCTAAAAACAAATAACGAAAATGCTTTTGGTCGTGAAAATCTTAAAACGTATCTCAGTAATTTATTGTCATTACAGGATATCTGTATCATTTTTGGCCCATTTTTTTGTTAGGTTAGATTAGGTTTTGGTAGATATTTTGTTGGGGGATGGTTTGTCCGTAGGATACTTTGTCGGGAGATATTTTGTCGGAGGATATTTTATCATATGATATTTTGTCGGGGATATTTTGTTGTAGGATATTTTGTCGTAGGATATTTTGTCGTAGTATATTTTGTCGTAGTTCCTTCTTTTTCCTCCCTCTTCTTCTTTTTCTTTCATTTCTTAGTTTCTATCTCTAAGTCTACTATTGTATAAATCTTGCGTTCTTTCTTACATATCCTTTACTTACTTATTACAATAATTTTTGTTACTGTCTTACATGATTCTTTCATTTATAATGATTTTTTTATTTATATTATGATTTTTTAAACTCCTCATGATTTCTATTTTTAAATTTATACATGATTTTTTAACTTACTTATTACTTACAATAGCCGTTATTACTCTTTTAATTTACTAATTGAGCTAGAACTCCCTCACCAAACACAAGAGCATTGTCTCTTTATGGTGAGGAAAGGCAATTTTTTATTTCTTTGTTAAAACCTTATGTAACTATGTACCTATGTAACTGATGTAACTTTATATGTATTTTTAATCAACATTGCCAATAAACAAAAAAAAAACATATATATATATTTTGTCGTAGTATATTTTGTCGGTTCCATGACAGTTCATCCTGCGACAATTCATCCGGCGACAGTTCATCCTGCGACAGTTCATCCGGCCGACAGTTCATCCTGCTGACAGTTCATCCTGCCGACAGTTCATCCCGCCGACAATTCATCCGGCGACAATTCATCCTGCCTGATCATTTAGAAGATTTTTTCTTCAAGTAAGTATGCAAAGAGGATATACGGCCGTACAACCTAACCTAACCTAACCTAACTTATTTAGTAAAAATATTTTTACAGCGGATTTACACTCAAGATGCCTTCAGATATAAGTATATCGATTTTGGTTGTACGGCCGTATATCCTCTTTGCATACTTACTTAATAAAAATCTTCTAAATGATCAGGCAGGATGAATTGTCGCCGGATGAACTGTCGGCGGGATGAACTGTCGGCAGGATGAACTGTCGGCAGGATGAATAGTCGGCCGGATGAACTGTCGCAGGATGAACGGTCGCCGGATGAATTGTCGCAGGACGAATTGTCGGGTCACCATTTTGTCGGAGGATATTTTGTCGTAGTATATTTTGTCGAAGTATATTTTATCGGAGGATATTTATTCGTTGTATATTTTGTCGTAGTATATTTTGTAAGAGCTTTTTTGTCGGGGATATTTTGTCGCGAGATAAAAAGTTGGGCACTCCATCTATAAGGTACATAAATGTAAATGTTCTTTATTCCCAGTGATTGAGATTACTTGAAAAGTGTTCGGGAAAACTCCAACAAAGATAGAGGTTCGTCGAGATTACAAGTTGCTTTATTTAAGTTATAAAAAGGTTTTCTATGAATATTTAATTATAGGAGGCTCTAAGTTATTCGGAAGCTGGGCGCCCAACACTGTCAGAGCCCAGCGGTTCATCACGTGCCAACAGTTATTTTCGTAACTGTTCGTGCATTAGACTCGAACGATGATAGATGATTTTTTTTTTTTTTTTACATCAACTCCACACAGGAGGCCCTGAGGAAAATAATTTCCCTCAGGGTCTATGTCATCTGGGATGCTGTGTGGGGGGTCTTTTTGAGGAGAGGAAGGAATGAACATTGGTCTTGAAGAGACCCATGTTGTAGGAAGGAGGAAACACAGAGGCCGGCAAATCATTCCACAGCCGAGCTGTTGAACACAAGAACGAGTCGAAGAAACGACCCGTTCTCATGTGACAAATGTCAACTGTGTACAAATGTTGGGCACGCGTTTGGCGTGTTTCCCGACTATGCACCGGTGCCGAAGGGATCAATGATGCTAGTTCCTCGGAGCATCTTCCATTGTAATACCGGTAGAACAAGGATAGCATTCCCACCCGACGCCTGTGCTCTAAAGATTGCAATCCGTCTGTTAAGATGGGAGAATCTATCAAACGGACCGCCCGTTTCTGCACAGAGTCGAGGGTATTTTTCAGGTATTTTGGAGCTCCAGACCAGAGGTGGCTGCCAAATTCAACCGTGGGGCGCACTTGCGATTTGTACAGGGTTAGCAGTTGTGTACTATTAAAGTATCTGCGGGCCCTGTACAGTACGCCCAGTTTTTGGGAGGCTAACTTTACTCTGGCTTCGATGGAGCCCCCATACCTGAGCTGGTCACTTAGGGTTACACCAAGCATATCAATGGAGGGCCTGTTCGGAAGATTGCTTCCGTTGAAAGAGACTAGATTTTCATTTCGATCCCTTTTAGACGTAATCAGACAAGATTGGGTCTTTGAAACATTAAATTCAACGAGATTATTTTTACCCCAAGAGAAAACACTCTCGAAGTAACCGTCCCTTCTTTGCTTCAAAGCCTTACGAGCTGTTGGAGTTTGTGAGCCCTTTGGGGGCTTGTCAAACAAAAAGCTATCATGAACTGTACTGTCATCCGCGTAACAATGAATTGGTGCACATGACAAAAGGTCGTTGATGTGCAACAAAAACAAAGTCGGAGACAGAACCAATCCCTGCGGGACGCCAGCATTTATCGAGTGTGAGGAAGAGGTGAAACCATCGACTACCGTCTGAATCGACCTCTCCCTCAAGAAGTCGGCAATCCACGTACACAAGGATGCGGGAAGTCCGTAAGATACTCTTCCAATGTACTACTTAAATAAATCTGTTGAGATATCTAAAACTATCTGCGCTAACGACGTCTTTTAAAGAATGTTGAAATTACATGTCTAACCCTGTATAGGTACTACACTCAGTAATGCAATATCAAGTGTTTTTTGTTTGAAAATTTGATCGCTACAAAATATTTTTGATGCTGTAATTAAATACTTCTAGCAGAACACATCTTGGCCTTTCAAATGAGCCAGCCTTTTTCTATATTTTATGTTCTTATAAGCCCTGAAAAAAATAAACTATCAGGCTCTAAACACGAGTTTGTTTATTTGGGAAGTATGTTTACGAGAATGGGAAGGCTGATAGAGATATTGAAAGAAGAGTGAATGCTGGTAACACTATTAATGGAGGACTTAACGCCGTTGGCACCAACAGAAAACTGTCCAAAGACGAAGATAAGCCGTCCATAATGGAGTACTGGTATATGGCAGTGAGGCATGGAACTGGCAGAGAAAGGATGAAAATAGACTGATTGTTGTAGAAATGAGATCCCTAAGGTGGTAAAACCATGTATGAATGCAAGGCTGATGTAAGCGTAATGAGTAAGATTAAGAAAGGAACGCTACGATGGTGTGGGCATGTAGAGCGAATGAACGAGGAAAGGAGTGTAAGGAGAATATATGACGCAAATATGAATGATAGAAGAAGTCTGGGACGCCCAAGAAAGACATGGCACGACGCACGACTAAGTGAATCAGATACTTTAGTCGAGCCATATCAAAAGTCAGAATAATAGAAGAGCGTATGTGTGACGATGTATGAATGTGAATGAGGCAAGGAGTGTATGCCAAGACCGAGTTGTTTGGCGGTCCGTCCTCTCTGCCTACCTCTGCGGAGAAACGGCGTGATGGTTAGTTAGTTAGTTAGCTCTAAACACTGCTTTAAAGATCTTAATCTTCTACTTGCGAATCCATTTTCAATTATGGTTAGATTGAATAAAAAGGAAAATTTAGTTCTTTGGAAAATTATTGTAATATGCACCATCTTGAAATGGAAACTGAAAGTACAACCAATTTTACTGACACAATGAGAAAAAATGCACAACGGTCGTCTTAAAAAACTCTTTGCTACGCTCAGTCAATTAACAAAAAGTAAAAATAATTTTTTTTTATTATTAACTTTATGAGGAAAACCTCTAATTGTAATTTTAATTAAATGAAGACAATATTAACGAAACTCAATCGATAATCTGGAATAACAAATTCAATACACACTCCTCTGTAACTACCTTCATAATACCTATTTACTTCGTTTATATATGTAATTGTTGTGTACATTTTATTTTTATAATAATAACAAGGATCAATACTGGGGCCACTTTTGTTCCAAATATACATAAATGACATCTGTCAGCTAAAACTACATGGTGAAATCTTCTTATACGCAGATGACACGGCAATTTTTTACTTCGGCAAAAACTTAGAAAGTCTATTAGAATAATCTCAAACGGATCTTAATGTACTAAACGATTGGCTAATAAAAATATATATTAACAATAAATATTAATAAAACCGGTTACATGATGTTAAGCTCACCTAAAAGATTAATACCATCGCATAAACTATTACAAATAGAAGAAAGAGACCTACATATCCTAGATAGCGAAAAATACCTGGGCTTATATATTGATAAACATTTAACATTTAAACAACACGTAGAAAAACTAAAAACGAAAATCATCCCATTAATTGGTGTATTTGGTAGAATTGCTCATCTTCTACCAACAGAGGTAAAGAGGGGATTATACTTTAGCTTAATCCAGTCCCACCTAAATTATTTAATAGAAATATGGGGAAACACATACATTACGTACTTAAACGACTTACAAATAATACAGAACAAAGTTATAAAAAAACTCTTCAACCCAGACCTCCCACAAAAAAAACTATACCAGGAAATGAACCTGTTGAAAATAAGAATATTGTACGAATATAACATATGTCTTTTAATCTACAAAATACAAAATGGACTTATACACACGAACATTATACTAGACAACACAATAAATTGTACACAAATACTGTCAAGACTGAAAGTGGCAAGAGAAGTATTGGTCACGAGGGAGTTCAAAAATTACTGCATTTTAACACGTTGACTCCGGTGATGGGTCAGAAATGACCAAAGATATTGAAATAAAAGAGATACCCTATGATGGCCGCCCGACTGTCGGCGGACAACGGTGTAATGGTACTGGTTTGAATACAGAATTTAGTTTTTTTTTTTTTTTTAATTTTTTTATTATTATTAAGTTAAAAGAAACATCATAATATCTCGCTTTCTTAACTTAAATACAGAGCATATATAGTACAGTAGTAAGAAGTAATATTTTTAATTTTGTTCCAACATTTTGAGTTTAAATAGTTTTTTTTTAAAGGTTTTTATATTATTTTCCGTAACTATTTAAACTCAAAATGTTGGAACAAAATTAAAAATATTACTTCTTACTACTGTACTATATATGCTCTGTATTTAAGTTAAGAAAGCGAGATATTATGATGTTTCTTTTAACTTAATAATAATAAAAAAATTAAAAAAAAAACAAACTTACGTACACTTATAATAGCAGAAAGAGAATTTAAAATTACATTTACAATTGCAGGAAATTCACTATTTTTAATGCTAAACAATCTTTCACGCCACGGCAACCAGTATGTTTCTAGCATTAATATTAGGTCCTTACATATGAAATTGGCTTTTGCCGTACTGGCAACTTTGATCTCAAATATCTTCTCTTTGGTTAGGAATTCCAAATTCAAAATTTACAGCCATTTATCATGTATTTGTGTTTCTAAAATAATTATAATTCATTTGTTTTTTCCTTAAATGTTTCTTTTCTTTGCGTCACTTAGTTTACAAAATGGAAAACTTGAAATACCGCGTTATTTACGAGTACGAGTTCCACCGTGGCACCAGTGCTGTAGAAACGGCTCGAAGGATTAATGATGTGTATGGCGACGGTGCCGCAAAAGAAAACACCGTGCGTTTTTGGTTCCAACGTTTTCGTTCTGGAAATTTCGACCTGCAGAACAAGCCCCGTGGACGGCCGGAGACCAAAGTTGATAATGAAGAATTGAAGGCTATTGTGGAAGCGGATCCATCGCAAATCACGTCCGAGTTAGCTGCAGGCTGCGGTGTTAGTGATGAAACTGTTTTAATCAACTTAAAGCAAATTGGAAAGGTGAAAATGCTTGAAAAGTGGGTACCTCACGAATTGAGTGAAGCAAATCAACAAACGCGCATTAGAACGCTAGACCACACACTGCACAACAGACGGCTACCAAATTAGTCAATTGGAATGTCTAAGACATCCACCGTACTCTCCGGACCTTGCCCCGACAGATTACCATTTTTTTCGAAATTTGGATAACTTCTTGCAAGGGAAAAAATTCAACTCCGATGGGGCGGTCCAAACCGCCTTCAAAGATTTTATTGATTCACGTCCGAATGGTTTTTTTAGTAAAGGGATCAATGAACTACCTATGAGATAGCAAAAGTACATAGATAGCAATGGTACATACTTTGATTAAATAAATATATTATATTTTAAAAAAAATCGACTTTATGTTCCTCCCATACAAAACGCCAATTTCATATGTAAGGACCTAATATACAAAACCACCCACGTTTCTAGTACTTGAGCAGCGTGGGCTGCATTGGAATCATGTTTTGAGTAGTATTGTGACAATAATTGCTGAATCGTATACTGTACGCCAGAGCCCAAATACGAATCTGCTTGTTGAACTCCTTTGTTCATCATACTTATACACCTAATTGTGTTGTGCCTATTTATATCTTTTATGATCACTTTATTATTTATGTAATATATACTTGTTATGATCCTCCTGTACAAATGTAACATGTAAAATCCTTCAAGACGGAAATAAATAAATAAATCATTTCTTGAACCGCCCCGCATCTTAAGTTTCGGATTTGAATCTGAGAAAGGCGTCCAATTCATCTGAATTTGTAAGCAATGGCAGTGTGCCGTAAAAGCTGCTGATAATCAGCATGGAACCTGGAACCTGTAATCTGGAACCAAACAACCTACCCTAAATAAATACCAGCTAAATAGCGGACTGGGGCTCGCGTAGTCACCTAGCAATTAGGTAGGCACCGGCTACACAGGGCCGGATTTACTAACACCTGAACGAGCCTGGAAATTGGCCCCCCCGAGATTTTTCCGCGACTTTCCATAACGCCACAAAATATACCCGACAAAATATCCTGGGACAAAATATCCTACGGACAAAGCGTCCCTCAACAAAATATCTACTAAAACCTAACCTAACCTAACCTAACCTAATCTAATCTAATCTAATCTATGACAACGCGTATTACCGAGATAGCCCAATGAAAGATGCCTAAAACTGTAGATGTGTTTTAATTTTTCCTTCTTGACTTTTGACTAGCAATTCGGAGGATACAGTTTCAAATCCAGGCGTCCGCAAATAAATCTTTATTTGATTAATTTGTGTAATTTGTGTAATTTCACAATTTTATTAATTAAAAACAATATACAGTATATTTGCGGCACGATCCTCTCAATTTCACCATTCAGAATTGAAACGTTGTTGAAATTACTTTAGCCGTGTTTGGTGACCAGACCTGATTAGCCAGGTGTTTCCCCAACTCCTTCCCTTCCCCACCACCTTCAGAACCTACCACACAACATACCGCGGTTGGGGATGTCATAGTCTCGCTGGCTCCAGACCGGAGAAGTTTGGGTCTCTTGTGAGGTAAACGCATAGGATAAGGTGCACTGGAATTCGACGACAAAAATATGGAGAAAAAATTATTTTTTATTTTTATTTTAAATACATAAACGGCTATACTGCCTTATATAAATAAACATATAATAGAGTACAAAAGTAAGAAAAATAATATCATTACATAATAGTAGTTTTAAACTTAAAAATAACATACAATTATTTTATGTATCACAACAAAAAAGAACAATGAGAAATATCATCATTTCATTTCAACATGTCCATATTGCGTATATAAAGTTACATTATGGAAAAATAATTTTTGAGTGCATGTTTATATTGCGCTAATTTTAAGAAATAAATGTCGCCGATGTTAGCATATTCATTTCTCAAAATGTGTAATCGACTGATTGGTGAGTAATAATGTGATAATGTATGTGTGTTATTATAGTAGAACGGTAGAGTCAGTCTATTGTTAGCGCGACCAGGGCAATGAAATCGTATTAGTTCTATTAAATCAGGGGTATCCAGGACCGACTGAATTATTTTATATAATATTAATAGATCACAAATTTAATTATCCTTCACATTGATAAAAAAAGTACTTCGTAGTCTCCCCACTCATGTCTACTTTAGTTTTCTGAAACTGCGTGTGAATTGCACACTCTGATTTTTTTTAACCGGCAGATTTCGAGCATTTCAATAAGTCTGGTCCTGTAATTACTTACCTAGGCGGGTAATTCTAGCTCTGTTTCCTTAATCTGATCTTAGAGCCTTCGCTGAATTCACTTGGTGAAATGTACAAAAAATTGTATTGCATCTCTTTATCGTCCCTTTACTGAAAAAATTAAGTTCTAAATAGCTTGAATCATTAGTTTTAAGTTAATAGTCTTAGTTATAAGACTCAGTAGTTTGTTGCTAGATAACTTTTACGGCCGCTGTCCCCAATCCTACTAATCAACTGCTAAACCGAAACAAAGGCTCAACACTGCTTAAATGTACAACTACGCTCTTTCTAACACACAAGCTTACTAACACTTATGCATCGTAAAGCAAAGTTATTAAAAGTGTCAACAGAGTGGCGTCAACGTCATGAGGTACCTTAAAATAATCATCGGTAAAATATTTGGAAAGAACGGGAATCGAGTGTTACCTTTAAAATACTTACAAATCGCTTAGCTGATTGCAGACTCAGATTGGTCGATCGAAAAATTGAGAACAACGGCCGTTAGTTGTGAGTCACTAGTTATAAGATTCAGTAGTTAGTTGTTAGATAACTCCTAGTCGTAAGTCATTAGTTATAAGATTCAGTAGTTAGTTGTTAGATAACTCCTAGTCGTAAGTCATTAGTTATAAGATTCAGTAGTTAGTTGTTAGATAACTCCTAGTTGTAAGTCATTAGTTATAAGACTCAGTGGTAAGTTGTTAAATAAACCTTAGTTGTAAGTCATTAGTTATAAGACTCAGTAATTGTAGGACATTACCTTTAATTTAAGCCAAAAATTAAATAAAATCGTATTTGATGTCATTTTATATCAAAATAGACTGGCTATTAATTTTTTCATATATATTTGGTATTCAATGTTCGCCCGACAGTCGTTTTCGTAATGTATCCAACAGCCTTTGACCGATCTAAACCAAAAATTAATTTTTGAAAATGTATCCCTAGGCTTCAGATTAAAACAAAGGCACCCTTTCCCCCCTCTCCGACCAATCCCCTGAGGTAATACAGCCTTCCTACCTCCTTGTTCTTCACCCTCTTTCTGCCTTCACAAAATTTAACATTTACTAATATTTAAAATTTTAGAATCTAGATATGCCAAAAAGGCCATTAAATAATATTTTCAAGATTTTGTGAGATTTTTCTATTCCTTTGATTTTCACTAGCGGGTAACTTAGTGAAAATATTTGTATTTAAAACAGAGAAAGTACAAAGCACTCGATCGGTGAGTTCCAACGTCCTGGAAATTGAACAGATTTTTTTTGTTTGGACTGGAAACGTCAATGTTTCAATTTCAATAGATTTGACAGGATTTACTTCATTACTTCATCTCTTCCTACATTTATAAGACAACTCTCTTTAAAGGATTTACCCACTCTTCCAATCACCTTTCTGTTTTAATTGTATTCAAATTAATATGTATTTAACCTTAAATATTCTTGTAACTATGATGTTCATTTATGTACCTCTATGCCTGTCTCGACACAGGTATATCCTAGTAAAACAGGCATTAAAAAACCTAATATAATGTACTTTATAAAGATAAATAAATAAAAAATTTAAAAATAAATAAATATCTACATATTTTATCATTAAATATAAACACATTAAGGCGATCCACTAGTTCAGGAAAAAATCGAAATCGGAATTCACGCCCTTTATGGGAGGAGTTTAAAAATACTTGAGAAAAAGCTTTTGGAAAGGTTGGAAAAGGCATTTGAGAGTTTTGTTTTACAGGTTGATTTCATAAAGGTCTGTAAAAAATATTAATTTCTGTTTTACGCATTGTTTATTGTAATAAAACGGAAATTTAAAATTGATTTCACGAAATCAAGCAACGCGGAGTGACGCGTCCATCTCCCGCTCAGTTCGGGGCGTGACTGAGGTTAGGCGACTGTGGCGTGGACAGTAGTTCTTCGGTGGACGCCATAGGGTTCACTTTGAAAAACCGAATTCGTCGACTAGCGGCCGTATTGTAAAATAACAACGCGAAAATGCATATTTTATTTTATTTTGGGAAGATTGGGTGTAAATATCAACTTTTTTTGCGATCATTATAAAATAAACTGAATTTGCTACATTATACAAAAAACCATAACCGAAAAGGGGTTTATAAATAGGAGAGTTTGGACTTGAAAGTGTGTTTTTTAGACCTTTTACTTTATTTTTTTATAGGTTTATTAAAAGACTTATAAAAAAATGACCGATATTTTTAAGGGCCAAGGTATGTTCTACACGCAGTATTTAATTGAAGCATCTACAATACTTCTAAGCGATCAAATTTTCAAAACAAAAACATATGATTTTGTATGATTTTGCATTATTTACTATGGCTTCATCTTAAGGTTTGCAATGTCCATTTTACTGTTCAAATTTAGACAATATGCCTTCTTGTTTTTTTAAAACTAGCTGAAGCCCCTGCGTTGGCCGGGATCTTTAATTTTTCGAAATCAGATTTAGGCAGTAAATTTCCTCTTATTTTGAACATTCAATCACAAAATTTCATTGAGAAGTATAAAAAATCTTTTTTAAGGGATGGGAAAAGGGGGTAGGGGGGGTTTTTCGAAATCTCACTCAAACAGTGGCCTTCCTCCTCTTTTGAAACTTAAATAGGCAAAAGTTTTGTTTATCTCTCAATAAAACTGTGGATATTTAAAAAAAAAAAAAACAAACCCAGACTCTGAATTTGTTCTTCATAATATTATGTATATTAGAGATGCCACGAACATTCGGCTACTATTCGGTATTCGGCCTATTCGGCTACTTTTTTTACTGTTCGCAATATTCGGCCGAATACCGAATAGCAAATCATGAAAAAAAAAATACTCACAAAAAAATATTTTTTAATTAAAAATCAGAACATTTAATACTTAAAATCTATCAGTAGTAAGTTTTGTTGAATAATTTTTTTTTTTAATATTGTTCTTTTCCTCATAAATTATACCAGCTTCCGAAAACAGCCGCTCACTATATACTTCTACCGGGAGATGATAAATAAATCTTAGCCAATTCTGCTGGGCTTGGATACTGTTTTGCGTTTGCTGTTCACCACCTGTAAGGGTCTGCTGCCCGATCTAGGCGAACAGTTTTCATGTAAAAATCAATTTCATTTGCGAAATGTAATTGATTTTTATTAATTCATGAAAACGATGTTTAATTCAGGAGTTCAATTCATTTTGATTCATGAAAACGATTTTTAAGTCATGAGTTCAATTAATTTTAATTCAATAAAACGATTTTTATTATTTAATTTATTTATTTTTTTATTCGTTTATTCTAGATCTCGGGGAGGGTGGTGCAGTCCCACGAGTTCCATATTATACATATATAATACATTAAATTAAAATATTTCGAGATGAAAGAATTTTTTTTTTTTACATAATGAAAGGAAATAAATAAAAGAAAATAATAATAATACAAAAATAAAAATAAAATTTGAAAAAAGTTAACTTTTTGTTATCTAGGTCATCAGGAAGTGGCTCCATCGCTTATAAATGGGACCCTGCCAGAAGTGGAATGCTGCCATCACAAGAGTGTTTTCGCTCGAGGCCAATCGCGTTCTGTAGCTGGTGATCCGTTTTTTATTAGTGTTCGGAATCCGGGAACGCGCCCTTCTTCAAACATCTCGGTGGCACTGCAGTACCAGGACAACCCAAAAAGCGTTCGATATGAATTGTTGTACTGTATTTCCATTCTTTTTAGTGACGCTTTGTTGAAGTTGGTCCACAACTCCGAGGTATATAGGCTCGTGCAGTACGTGTTGCCTTTTTGCAGCTGGGCTGCAGTTGTTAAATCTTCGAGAAATCATATTTGCCCTAATGCACAGTGATCTTCTCTGAAGCTCAATATCCGAATCATCACTGAGGTCCGCTGCTACGATGTGTCCTAAGTATTTGACCTCGAATTTTTCTGTTATTTTTGTGTCGTTTAGACTGACAGGTAATACTTTCATGGTGCCTTGACTTGAATAGGAGCAACACAGACTTAGTGGGGTTATAGACCATATTATGTTCAGCAGCGTATTCTTCACAAATCTTTAACAGCTTTCTCAGTCCTTTTATACTTGGTGACAAAATGACCATATCATCTGCATACGCAATGTTATTTACACAGTTATTTCCCAGGTGGCAGCCTACGTTTGCCGAGGTGAGTTTATCGCTTAAATCGTTCATGTAGACGTTAAATAGAATCGGTGATAAGCTTCCTCCTTGTCTGACGCCGCATTACATATTCACAGGTGTTGACATTTTATTTTTCCAAATAACTTGGTTCTCTTGTTCATGATGCCAGACTGCCAGAATAAATATTAAATTCATGAAAACTGTTAGCGAAATGTAATAAGTGTCACCGAATATTCGGAGATTCGGCCGAGAGCCTAGCCGAATATTCGGTATTTGACAAAATCACTATTCGTGGCATCTCTAATGTATATAAGAAAATTCGTGGTACAAGCGGGAAACTATTGAATCTACATCACTTGGAGAGCATCGATGCATTTTAAAAGACATTAAACACTCGATTTTAAACCTCCAGCAACAGTTTTTTTTAAATTTTGCCTAATTTTATATCTTCTTTTCAAAAGAAAGACAAACATTCCCGGATTACGAATAAGCTGACAATATTTGATAATCACAGTAAGCGGAAAATGTTGCTTGTGTCATGATGGAGGTCCTAGCCAGCCGAGAAATCGAAGGTGGGACCCAATGGCGATTGAATCGCCAACTCAGCCAACGACCGGACCTAATAATTTCCTATTCGATTTACTCCAAAACGAAAGCTGAAATCAGAAAACCCAATATCTCAAAATCATATCCAAAAATGTAGATTTTCAGCTTCTCGTTTATTCTACGAGTTTTCATACGCCGTATACACATACATATTTTTCAGTTTTTAAATGATAATTTTTTATCTCAAAAAGTGTCTTAAATATCATATAACAGAAATCTCTAATAAGGGCTTAAAAATGTTGGGATTTATAACTAGGCTAACTAGAAATTTTAACAATATAAAGTGTATTAAACTGTTATATTTTGCCTATGTTAGAAGTCAACTTGAGTACAATTCTTCCATCTGGAATCCACATTATAGTATACATGTGCAAGATGTTGAAAGAATACAAAACAAATTCTTACGTTTTCTAAATTTTAAATGGGTATTCCAGCAATTATGTTGAACTTTTACACTATTTTAAATGATATGAATATGCTCAAATCGTCCGACAGAAGAATTTTCACTGACTTGGTATTTCTATATAAAATTCTAAATGATTTAGTTGATAGAACGGTATTGCTAGAATTGATAAGCTTCCGGATTCTACTATGTAATACTAGAAGTCAGGATTTATTTCAGTGCAGAAATTCTGAGACTAACTACCATATGCATTCCTCTTTGCCAAGAATACTAATGGAGGGAAACAATTATACCAAGTCAGTGGACATCTTCAATTTACGTTTAAACAAATATAAAATATTGTTACTGATACAGTTAAGTTATGTATAATGAATGCTGTGTATTTCTTATTAGTCATATTTAATGTTTGTAAAAGACTCGAAAAAGGGCGTTAATAAATAAATAAATTGATTTTCCGGGTAGTCTGACAACTTTCAAAAGTCTTACTTCAATTTTGATCTATTTCAAATCTTTGAACATCATAGTCAACATTATTATTGTCCTAACAAAAAGATTCATCCAGCATACCTTCTCAATTCCATTCCCTTACCTCCGGCAGAGATTAACGACTGTAATAAGCCAAGAACATTAATAATTAAACCCCGTCTTAATGAAACAACAAGTGTTCGTGAATAGAGCGAGCTTCCTTCTCTGACAGTCCCTTTAAAACTCCGAGGGTAAGTTTCTCGGCTAATCATAAAACTTGGCTAATAAACCTACCCTTTGTGAGTATCTCTTTGGCTCCGATTTGCCGTCTCTCTGCTACAAATAAGGGATGAAATCTTTTATTTCATTATTATTTTGATTGTGCTTGTCAAAAAACATAATTCTTTGTGTAAGAAATAGATACCATAATAGTAATAATAAATTAAATTACAAGTACGTAAAACAAGTAGGACCAAAATCAAATATTAGTAAATACGTAAATACACGTTATTGTATACATGCGTGATAAATAAGGTATTAAATGTGATATCATTTTTATTTTTTTTTATTTTACACCTAAATTTGATTGCCTTTAAAGCGGTGGTGCTCTAACGATCGCGATCAACCGGTCGTTCGCGAGTGCTTTTTGAGTCGATCTCGAGAAAAATTTGCCGATGTAAATAGATCCATTCACAGTTTTTATCAGACACATTTCGAAGGAAAACATTATCTTATTCGAAGTGCAGTTATAAATTTTTTGTTGCAGACTATGCATGTGCTGCCAGAATAAAAAAAACATTTTCATGTTCTGAGTGTAGTTTTAATTCGCCGCATACAGATTTAATTTAAACCAGATTTGTGTTCACAATGTAAAATTCGAGTTGTGGATTCATCTGCTGACACATTTCGAAGGAAAAAGTTGCAAACCGTGTATGTTCTGTCAGAATCAAATAAAACCCATTTTTATGTTTAGATCGCGAGCAGTTTAAGTTTGAGCACCCCTGCTTTAAAGGGTTCACAATTAGAGTGTGTGCACTTGTCCATTATTTTTTTCCACTGTTCAAAAAAAAATTTGATTGGAACTGATTGGAAGGTCTTTTACGCCTTCAGCGATTTTTGTTTCGATTCTTCAACAGTTTGAAAACATTTCCCTTTCAAGTTCCTTGCTTAAATACTGCTTCTATTTTTGGACTCCCCTACGTACCATATGTATAATCAAACACTGATAAAGTGTGAACACTGTACGCATTATGTACATAAACACATGCACATACATGTTCATAACAAATTATAGAGCCAAAGTATAAGTACGTGAATGATAAAATAATTACAAAGTGGCTCATCATTAGGTGCGGAGATCATCAGGTATATGCAAGTATAAGTTCCTTCTGAAGGTAGTGATTGAATTCGAAAATATATTCAAGTCTTGACGATCCCAGCGTATATTATATAATAGGATCTTTCTTGAATTTGTTTGATATAACTTTAATTAATACGATAAGTATCGATCCAAAAGGTTTCGGGGTTTCTAGTGATTTCGGCTAACCGCGTCTTATAATCTTAATATAATTTCGTCCTTGTATTAAGATTATGATAGGCGTGTAGAATAAATGAACGAATAAATGATTGTAAGGAGAATGTATGACGACAATGTGAATGGTAGAGGAAGTCGGGGACGCCCGATCAAGAGAATCAAAATGAGTTGTCAATGGCTGAGATAACATCGCGTCTGATCCGTGACGTTCAGTTTCTCGACTGGCCAAGCTAAATTTCAGCTTATCGCTGATCGTTGGTGATTTTCCAAATTATCAGGTTATTCGTAACCCGGGTGTTAGTTTTTGCTTCGATTAAAATCAAATAATGTAAGTTTTTAGGTCTTCAAAACTTCAACAAGAAATTCAAGGTAGATAGAAAATTAATTTATTGGCAATAATGTACAACAATCCAATCCAAATAAATTATTAAAGCCCCCCAACGGACTGATAATATAACGTTTCCTTTTAAAGGCAAACTAATGCAGAAAGAGGTAGAAAATAATGAATTCATCCTATTTATAAATTTACAACAGGGTCCATTGGAAAGGGAAAATTATAGCCACTCCTGACATCTATGGGCAAATCTTCGAACTACAACTATGCCTGACATCTTTGTCAGAAGCAGAGAAACATTTCAACCCTTGCCCAACTAAATACCAACTTTAATTTCTTAACACCGGGAATGTTTATCTTTATTTTCGAAGGTTAAGTTTAAATTTCTTTATACTTTAGTCGCGCAATGTCAAGAATCCGAATAACCGAAATATATGTACGAGACGATGTATAAATGATAATTAATAAAAAGGGGTATCTGTCAAGACCGAGATGTTTGGCGGCCCATCCTCTCTGTGATAATTAGTTAGTTAACTAGTTTGAACTATTTAATTTTTCGGTCTTTAATTAGCAAATCGCTTTTCTCTCAAATAATTGTACATCCCTAACCTTAACCCCTAAGAAAGTACTTAACTAAGGAGAACCTAATAGAACCTTTCAAAAGTTTGGGGAAATGTCGTTAGTTGAGAGAAAACGGGAAAGGGGTGTGTTTTAAAGAAGGGTGTGGGGGAATTAAAATGAAGAAAACCTCTTATAAGTCTAGGCAATTCGGTTTATAAGGAGTTTAAGAAAGACGAATCAAAGAATTTGGGTTAGGTATATACGTAAGACGCTCACGCTTTTAAACGAATTTATGGAGATACTATGAGTATTTGAAATTTGAATGTTTTATTCTGTATGTAGAGATGTAGGTAAAAGATGTAGACAACTCTGTGCAACTATTGGGTTACGCTGATGATATCGACATAATCGCGAAAACTCCCGATGCTTTACTTGACGCCTTCATAAATCTTGAAAGTTCTGCTAAAAATATGGGTTTCATAGTAAACCAGCAGAAGATCAAATACATGGCCTTAGGATGCGCCCAACCAACCCCAATTCTCTCATGTGGAAGCCAAAATTTTGAAACGGTAACAAGATTCACATGCCTAGGCTCCCTGATAACAAACGAGAATAATATCACAGAGGAGATCCAGAAGCGCATAGTGAACGCAAATCGCTGTTATTACCGCCTACAAAACCACATAAAATCCAGACTGCTGTCCAGAAACACCAAGATATTAGTGTAAAACACTTATCAGACCAGTATTCACATACGCAGCTGATACTTGGGTCCTAATTAAGAGGAATCAGCGAGCACTGGATGTTTTTGAAAGGAAAATTTTGAGGCGCATCTACGGGCAGGTTTCAGAAAATGAATTTTGGCGCAGACGTCATAACAATGAGCTACATACTCTGTTTAAGGATCTAAACGTCACAAAATTTATAAAACTGGGAAGACTTCGGTGCCTGGGTCATGTAGAGAGAATGACCGAGCATCAAGCACCAAAGTCCCTGCTGAACTCAAGACCGACAGGGCGAAGGAGCCTGGGAAGACCAAATTTAAGATGGACTGACAACGCCTTCAAAGATATATCCACCTTGGAGATTGTAAACTGGAGAGAGCTGGCACAAAACCGAGATGAGTGGAGGAACACTCTTGAGCAGGCCAAGACCCACCAAGGGTTGAAGAGCCAAGAGTGATGATGATGATAATGGAGATGTAGGTAAAGACTGGACGTAAGGATTGCTATGAATATTAAACTGAACAAGACGTTCTTATTAAGTAGTTCTGAGGCTGCCGGCTGCCGGACTGAGGGCGTTCGTCTTATTCTCCGATGCCTTCGGCAATCATCATGCAATCAATCAGCCGTTAATTCATAGGACAGGAACGACGAAAGATGGTACTCTTCTGATTTACTTCTCAACAACTTCAATTGGAATATAGGAAAACTTCGTATAACTAACTACAATTAACGACATCTATTGAAGGATGCTCAAACTACACGATTAATCTATACACCACAATTCACTTAACCATTTAAAAAAATATTTGCCATACCTTGTCATTGTTCGTTACTAGATTGAATTCAGTGCTGAGGATTATCACTTTCAGATAAACTGTATTTTAATAACCTTTAAAATTTTAATAAAAATGAAATAACACAATATTCGGCATGCCAAAATACATTTTGTATAATCAACTTCAACAAGCTTTGGCTTCGCACTCTGAATTGTTAAACAACCATTAATGGTTTTTATTTTTATTACTAAACGAAGCAAGGCTACGAGGGCTGTCCGTAAAATAAGGTCTCCAAGGTGCTGCAGTCGCGAGGAACAATTTTACGCGAGATCCGGCAACACTGGCGTGTAACTTTATTCCCTATCTCAAATCCCCACCCCGCTGCACTCTCTGCGACACTTAGTCTCGGCGTGGCAGCCGTTCGCGATGGGACTTCCGCTTGCCGCACCCGCCAGGTGTGAAATACGCTCTATAATTAGTTTTTTTGTGCAACGAACAAAACCCAGGTAGAAATTCATTCTCAACTACTTGAAGTGTACGGAAAACAGTGTATGAGTTCGAAAACGTTTTTAAATGGTGCAGAGAATTTAAAAACGTGCCGGACGGCCACCGGTTTCAGACGAAAACAATGCCAAAGTGGAAAAAACAATAATTGCAGATCGACGGGTGACTCTGTGATAATATGATCCCTGATGTCAGTAAGACCACTATTGACAAGATTTTGATAGAGCATTTGGGATACCACAAAGTTTGCCCAAGGTGGGTCCCAAAATGCTCACCGAAGATCACAAACAACAACGGGGTGAAGCAGCCCGCGAATTCCTTGAGTGCTGCGACGTCGATGGCGAAGAATTCGTGGATTCAATCGTGACTTGGGAAGAGACTGGGTTACACCCACACCAGAGACAAAGAAACAATCAGATTCGCCGAAACTAAGTTTAAAAATGAATTACAGGGCGTAATTAATACCTGGCGGGTGCGGCGAGTAGAAGCTCCATCGCGAACGGCTGCTACGCCGAGATTAAGCGTCACAGAGGGTGCAACCAGTGTTGCATGATTGCGCGTAAAATCATTCCTCGCGACCGTAGCACCGTGGAGACCTTATTTTACGGACAGCCCTCGTGTATATAATAATTTATGCGTCTGTTACTGATGAAGTCAACTAAGATTGATTGACCTAGATCTCGAATGCGTTACGTTGAGAGGCTGAATGGAGTAGGGAGGAGAATGAGATGAAGAGGAGGAAGGTTTCTTTTATTGATTTCTTTACATTAGTTCCACACAGGAGGCCCTTGGGAAAATAATTTCCCTTCAGGCCTGTGTCATCTTAGGAGATGCTGTATGGAGCGTCTTCTTAAGGAAGGTAAGGGTAGAAAGTGGAAAGGAAAAAGGGATGAGGGGTGGGTAGGAATCTGGGGGGGGGGGGGGGTTAGTGTGTCCAGGAGTGGCGGACGTATCAATCCATCCCTCCAACTGCGGTGCAAGGCGATGGGTCGAGAGTCGGGCTGGAAAGGTCAAAAGGTCTCCCCCAACCAGTCTCTCTTGGTCCGGCTCGCCATGCAGAAGGAGCGCAGACGCATCCGCAGCTAGGACCTATACAAACCTCACCCCACGAACCCGGGCATCCCTGCTAAGCCACCAAACGTAGCGAACCATTTGGGGTGACCTATGGCAGAGGTGTTTGTTATCCAATAAATGGTCACCGGGGCGGCGATACCCGTATCCGCCTCCCAAATTAAGTTAAGTTAAGTAAGTAGGTACCTGGCTATTCAGGTCGGTTCACCAGCAAAAGATATTTCTGGCGACGCGACGCGACATGTCAGATTGGTGGTCTTTATCGGACTGAGTGAAGAAATATATATTTCCAAATCAGTCGTTATGTTTTGCAAATGTGAAATTCGCCTTACCATGTAAGGGAACGTACCCATACTACGTGACCTGTTTAGGGGGGGGGGGGGGATCTTCAAAATACCACGCTTGGTCACAATGGGGGGGGGGGGGGGAGCTTAGGTTTTTATCACGTAGTCAATCTAAAAATCTTTTTATATTTTATCCATTAACTTTTTAATATTTTTTCCACTTGTAATTATTGGTATGCATGCACTCTTGCCGTCATGCAGCAAGCGCCGTATTAATAAACACAAATATAAGCCAATCAATTTTTTAAAAACTTTTTATTAGCAAGAAATGTAGGTATCAAAACCATATTTATGATTTACTACGTGAAAACTGTAGGGGGAGGGGGGGGGGGTCTTGGAATATACTACACGTGGTCACCGGAAAGGGGGGGGGTTAAAAATTGCAAAAATTGGGTCACGTAGTATGGGTACGTTCCGTAAGTCGAAGTCAGAACTTATATAAGGTGAAGTTAGAACCCTATCCAAACAAGGTGATGTCTTCGCCTTACCATGTAAGTTGAAGTTAAAATTTATATAAGGTGAAGTTAGAACCCTATCCAAAAATGCTGACGACTTCGCCTTATCACCATGTAAATTGAAGTTAAAACTTATGCAAGGTGAAGTTAGAATCCTTTCCAAACAAGGTGACGACTTCGCCTTACCATGCAAGTTGAAGTTAAAACTTATATATAAGGTGAAGTTAGAACCCTATTTAAACAAGGTGACGACTTCGCCTTACCATGCAAGTTGAAGTTAAAACTTATATAAGGTGAAGTTAGAATCCTATCCAAACAAGGTGACGACTTCGCCTTACCATGAAAATTGAAGTTAAAAGGACCCTATCCAAACAAGGTGACGAAATGCTTACGGCGATCCACTAGTTCAGGAAAAAATCGAAATCGGAATTCACGCCCTTTATGGGAGGAGTTTAAAAATACTTGAGAAAAAGCTTTTGGAAAGGTTGGAAAAGGCATTTGAGAGTTTTGTTTTACAGGTTGATTTCATAAAGGTCTATAAAAAATGTCAATTTCTGTTTTACGCATTATTTATTGTAATAAAACGGAAATTTAAAATTCATTTCACGAAATCAAGCGACGCGGAGTGACGCGTCCATCTCCCGCTCAGTTCGGGGCGTGACTGAGGTTAGGCGACTGTGGCGTGGACAGTAGTTCTTCGGTGGACGCCATAGGGTTCACTTTGAAAAACCGAATTCGTCGACTAGCGGCCGTATTGTAAAATAACAACGCGAAAGTGTATATTTTATTTTATTTTGGGAAGATTGGGTGTAAATCCCATTTTTTTGCGATCATTATAAAATAAACTGAATTTGCTACATTATACAAAAAACCATAACCGAAAAGGGGTTTATAAATAGGAGAGTTTGAACTTAAAAGTGTGTTTTTTAGACCTTATACTTTATTTTTTTATAGGCTTATTAAAAGACTTATAAAAAAAATGACCAATATTTTTAAGGGCCAAGGTATGTTCTACACGCAGTATTTAATTGAAGCATCTACAATACTTCTAAGCGATTGCATTATTTACTATGGCTTCATCTTAAAAAGGAAAAAATTAAACAAGCAACCTTAAACGTAAATAACGTCAATTAAAAATTATAATTGATCGTCAATCCCAAAAGATCTAAAAAATTATCCATCAATAGGAGAAATAAAATGGGGTTAGTCTTTTGTTGTTTTGGAGTGAATTGTAAAATGCCGCGTACGCTGGAGAATATATAGTTTTTTAGTGGAGCAGTATTGAAGAAGCAAAATTTTATAAAGAAACTAGCTGATCCAGTGAACTTCGTACCGCCTCAGAATCAAAAACTGTTGTCAACTTATTAGCTGAATTTGATCTAAATTGTTTCTCCCTGCGTATACCATACCTTGATCTAAATTGTTTCTCCCTGCGTATCCTTTCCCCTCTCGCGTTCCCTCTCCCTCTCCCCACTCCACTTTTCCCCTTCCCCCGTCCCGCTAACCCCCCTTCCTGAGTTCCTTTCCCCCCTCCCCCCTCCCCCGGTTCACAGTTCAATATTATACCCCTTACAATATTGCTGCAGTTCTTTCAAAATAGGAGAATTTGTTCCATACAAAATGGATGGCGAAAATAATTATCTTCGGAGTGGAACACCCTTTACTTTTAGGGGTATGAAAAATAGATGTTGGTCGATTCTCAGACCTACCAGATAAGCACACAAAATTTCATCAAAATTGGTCCAGCCGTTTCGGAGGAGTATGGTAACAAACACCGTGACACAGAATGTTATATATTAGATTATAAAATAGAACCCAACCAATACAGAAGAATAATATTTTTTTAAATTCTATTTTAACCATCACTATTTAATATCCACATTATAATATAATACCCACGTATGGGCTTCTTCTTTGTGGGATCTTTTTTGTTACTCTCTTATATTTTATGTTATTATGTTTGTACCTATTCCCATGTATCAAAAAATTTTGCTGGTAAAAAAATAAATAAATAAAAGCTAACATTAGCAATTTTATTAATGAGGTACGTTATTATAGCCTTCTTGTAACTAAATTTCTAATTCCGAATACATCTAATATTTCTGAGAAAGTATTAGATGTACCAGCGAGTATCTCATTTTTTGTGTTGTTTTTTCATGAATACTGCACAAGAGTCCCAGCTGCTCCCGTCTGAAGCCAATGAGTCTATCGAATCCCCGATTGGGGTATGATGTGAGGCTGAAAGTAGTGGGGAAGGGAAGGAGATGGGGAAGAGGAATGTAGGGAAGTACCTGGCTATTCAGATCTGGTCACCAAACACGGCTAAAGCCATTTCAAGCAATGTTTCAATTCTGAATGGTGGTCTTACACCAGGGCGATACTAAGAGTATCTTCCACTCTGGAACGTGCCGCATATACCATATATTATTTTAAATGAATTAATATTGAAATAACACAAATTAATCAAATTAAATTTGTTTGCCCACACTGGGATTCGATCCCGCGACCTTCGGATTGCTAGTCAAAAGCCTTACCGCTAGACCACGCCGGCCGCGAATCAGATATTATTTTTGGAATTTAAAATAATTTTTGATCGAGTGTAGTTGGTATATTGTATATGGAAGGTAAGGCATATTGGAAAATGATTGGGCGGAGAAAATCAAAAACAATTTTAACAATAAAATCAAGTCGGAAACAAGTCGGATCTACCAACACTGAACTTTTTCTCATCGTATTTAAAATCCAGAAGTCAATTTGTTTCGATAAATGGACATAATTCAAAAAAATTCCAAGCGCAATCTGGAATTCCTCAAGGGTCTAACCTCGGACCTATGTTGTTTCTAATACTTATAGACGACATCCAAAACTGTGTTAGGAACGGCAAATGTCTACTATTTGCTGATGACGACCTTAAAATAATGATGGAAATAAGCTGCCAACAAGATTGCTTTAAAATGCAAACTGATCTGGATGCACTATCTGAATGGTCGTTGGCAAACAAATTAGATTTTAACACAAAGAAATGTGTCACAATGTCCTTCACTCATTGTAAAAACATTATAATTTACGATTATAAAATAAAAGGCGAAACGTTATCACGTGTAAAATCCGTGAAAGATCTCGGTGTCGTCTTTGATCCCGAACTGACATTCTCTTGCCATATATCGCAGCTCACTCAGTCTTGCTACAAACTTCTTGGATTCATCATCAGGACTTGTAAGCAATTTGATAACCAAGAAGCTATGCTAGCGTTATTCGATGGCATACTGAGAAGCAAACTGGAGTACGCGAGCGATGTTTGGACACCGTACCACCAGAAGTACATTGATATGTTAGAGCAAATCCAGAAGACATTCCTCAGGTATGTTTATATGCGGAAGCATGGAACCTATCCAAGGTTCATGCACCATATTGACTTACTTGAGGAAACTGATTCTGTGAGCCTAGAAACTAGAAGGAAAGCAAGTCTTGCTATTCTGTCTTTCAAAATTTGGAACAATTTCATCAATAGCCCATTTCTCTTGGGATGCTATGATTTATATGTACCAGACCACTACAGCCGAAGTCGACATCATGACTTATTTAAAGTACCGAACGGCAGAACAGACGTCTTGGCAAAGCATAGCATGACGAGGGGAGTGGTGCTGTTAAATGAAATTGCATACCATTTGGATGTAAGTGACTGTTCTTTATATGCCTTAAAAACATTATTGAAGAGTCACTTGCCTAAATGCTGATAGGGTAACTAAATTGTACTGTAATTGGAATTATTCTGTTGTACAATAATAATAAAATAATAAATAATAAGTCTTAGAGTCGGAAACAAGTCTAACTGAGAGTTGTAATCATGTTGACCGGTCAGTGGTTGAGTGGGTATAGCGCTTGCGTCCCACCCGGGCGTCGCGTGTTCGATTCCTCGGCTGGCTAAGTCCTCCATCACAACACAAGCAACATTTTCGGCTTTCTGTGGTGGTAGTAGGAGATTTTCAAACATTGTTGGGTTATTCGTAACCTGGGAATGTTTGTCTTTCTTTAAATTTTTTTTTTAAATGCTACGCGACTGTCGTGATAGGGAAATGAGCCTAGAATGGTGGTCTTGATAAAACGAATAAAAATAAAAATTCTTTGTTCAAGTGGTTTTAATTTATGGTTTCTAGACAGAGTTTATATTTAATAGTTAGTATAATATTAAAAAATATATAAATACATATTAAAAAAATATATAAAAAAAATTAATTAGATTAGAAAAATATAACAGCAATAAAGGTTAATTTTATAACTCATTACTTTTATTTTTATTACTCTAAATAAAAAAAAACTGCTAACCGTAGGAAACTATATACAACAGCGTCATCAGCTATCGGAAGGTTAAAGGAACCAAAGCGCACACCAGATACTAAGTTCGGTGAGCGCGCTTTCGGAGTGTCAGGACCTAAAGCCTGGAATGGACTGCCACATGACTTAAGAATGATCACAGACGCGGTGGAATTTAGAGCTAGACTTAAAACTCACCTTTTCAGACAGTCGTATCCATAAACTCAAAATCTCTCACCTTCACTTTCAATGCCCGCGACACCGTAAATAACTAACCTGTAAAAACGTAGAAAAAAAAAGCATTTGTGAAGGTCATTTCATGAACATTCTCCAGCCCTAAAGATTTCGAAATTCTCCAGTATTTTAAAATAAATATCAACTATAATTTTGCCACTAATCTCCAATAGTCCTAAATTCTCCAGTATTTTAAAATAAATATTAACTGTACTTTTGCCACTAATCTATTCACAAATGTAATACTAACAGCGATGAGGGTAGCAAATAATGTAAAATCATGCAATGTCCAGTGTGTTAACTGTAATGTCCTCCGCGTGCAAAGCCGTATATTCTCCAAGCATAAACTTATAATTAAAGTGTGTTTATCGGAAGTGGTCAGATAAGTATGTTTCTGTATCCATTTGTAAATAGTAAAATCAGTTAGAACCTAAGCATTCCTAATAAATTGTACAGCGCCCTTGAGGTGATTTTTCACAAAAACGGCGCTTTATAAATTATCCAATTTATGCACCAGATTTAAATGTCCGGGTTAAATTTTCCCCAAAAAAAAAGGAAAAAAAGAAGGAAAAACTAAACCCTTTCACACACTTCCCCAAATGATCATCTAGTCAACCCACGCTATGCAATTGCACTATATAAGTATTATAAATACAAAACAATACAAGAACAACATGTCAACCTACTAGAGACCAAATGGGAATATAATTCACCGACTCCAGATATTTTCATATCAGAGGGTTCGGCTCTGTGGCATTTCTAATTGAACCTATAAATCCTACTGATCCCTCAATATAAATATTTAAAAAAATTTTTGTAATCCTACATGTATTTAAAATTACTGATTTTTGCATTTTTATATACAAATTCTTTGACAAATCTAATATGCTTAAATTTTGAATCAGATTCCTAGGTATTATGCCAGTGGCCGAAATAACAAATGGTAATATTTTTATAGTCCGAGAATGCCAAATTCTTTTAATCTCATTTCAAAGTGTGTTTATATAACAGACTTATAAAAAATACAAATATATAAACCTTCTGGTAGGACGGTACAATTTACAAAAATATTATTTAGCAAAAAACAAGTAAGTTATCACGAAATTAGTGTCTGTCACCGTACGGCGGGCGTTTGGTGTTTTACCACAGACTGGTATTCCAAGGAGGAAGAAACCCAAACCCACTCAATAAACCAAAAAAAAAAATTTTCAAAAATTGAAAAAGTATTAATCTTCTTGTAGTGTTTGTAATTAATCAACAGTTGTCGTTGGAGTATGTAGTTATAATATGTAGTTTTAAGGTGTCTTCATAGGTGACATTACATCATAGAGACAACTGCCGGATGTTTAGGTCTTATACCCGAACGGTTACGAAGTTAGCCGATCACATCCGGTCTACTGGAGGGCATCTGCAGTGAGTAGTTCCCCCGACGCAGATTAACAGAGGCATCATTTAGAACGGACGGGACGTTAAGTCCAGTGAGATATTCTTTGTAAATACGATACGATAATAAACAAGACTTGTAATCTCCCCAAACTGAAGATATTATTGAGATGATTATTGAAAAGTCACGATCATCAGAATTGTATTGCTAATCAAAGTAATTAACAATACACCAAATTTCTATAAGTTAACAGCTTGGGGGTCGTCCATTAATCACGTGATGTTTTTGTAGCAACTTTTTAACCCCCCCCCCCCCCTGGTGATATGTGGTGAGGTTTTAGACTAACCCCCCCCCCCCAAAAATCACGTGTTTTTTTTTTTAGTACAAAGTATTTTGAAATTTTCAGAATATTATCACGAAAAATAAATACACGTGATATCTCATTGTACCCCCCCCCCCCGTCGTGATATTTCATGATATTTTCCGAACCCCCCCCCCTTTGGAGCCTCACGTGATTAATGGACGACCCCTTGACCAAAAACTTTTTATTCATAAAATTGAAAATATAAGATAATTCATCAAATTCGATATGGTTCCCTTCAAAGTACTCCCCGTCAACTGCACCTATGCCAGCGCTTGATCTAATCCTCGAAATACCGCCCCTACTCAATTTTCAGTGTGTCCATCAGAGACATTTTCAATTTTTTCATGACATTGGGCCGTATTCATAAAACTGAAGGATATCCTTGTAAGTATAAGGTAGAAGTATAAGGTTTTGGGTTGAAGAAAAAGGTAGGAGTATAAGCATTTCCTTTTTTTCGCATTCATAATGATTACCTTATACTTGCAAGAATATCCTCCAAGAATAATAAAAGGTTGTTGGCATGTTGGCTTATAACTGTGCCGCGGCAGGTTCCAACCTGTTTCCGATGGTTTGTTTATTTACGGTATTTCGTTCTTATCGGTGTTATTTGAGTCTTTGAGTAGAGTACTTCGAACAGAGAAGATGTATTCGTCAAGCAGCGATAGTGAAAGTACAGAAAAAGATAATGCTACAACCGAACTGCAGTTCATAGCAGATGAAATTGCCAATGCCCCCGTGATTTTCCAAAATCACGGGGGCATTGGCAATTTCATCTGCTATGAACTGCAGTTCGGTTGTAGCATTATCTTTGTAATCACGAACAGGTGTTGATAAACGCTGCTTGTAGTGTTTAATCTCTCTCAGTTCCACAATATCTGCCATCGCTACAACTGATCACTACACGACTGAGTCTGCTACCGACCACACTCGAAATGATTGAAGGATATCCTTTTTATTTATATTATAAGGTAACGTTTAAGAATAACCAAATACTTTTTGTGAAGGATATGCTCATGCTCTATAAGTATAAGGTTTTACTCGGAATATTATGAATGCGAGTCGAAGGATTTCCTTTATATTTTGCAAGTATAAGCATAACCTTTTTTTACGAATACGGCCCATTCTCTCGGGTGCTGTAACGCGTTCCACGAAGCGGTTTTATAAGACGGTTGAACAGGAAAACTCACGGCCAAGAATCGCATTGTGCGTCCTTCCGCCCTGCCTCCGGCAACTCGACACTTCCATCCTTAGGGTCTTCGGGTACGTTCCCCTACTTCCCACTTACTATTGTCAAGGCACAACCGAGAAACCGGCTGAAGGGAGCGGACGTTGAGATTCATTCACGGCAGACCGACCACCATACACATTCTGACTGGTACTGCCAGATGACGAGAGAGGTATCCCACCCGACACAAGCGTTCTTCATATCACAATACTTGTTTTCGTTATCCTTTCTTGCAGATGCTTGCAACATTCGCAAGATGCCATTACCCTGCGAGCAGCCGCCTTTTATGTTTTTCTGTTATCTTTTTTAATTAGTTTATCCCTGACTTGCTTTATATTATTCACATTTTGTATATTATGTAAGCACTTGCATAATGCTTCCTTATACCGTATGCAGGGACACTGGAGGTCTAGATTCGTTCAAACTTAAATGTAGATTCGTTCTTTAAAAAAAAATAGAGTCCTTGCGAGAGCCTTTAAGGAGTAACCATCTGTTACTTATACCAGGGCGGGTAAGTAGTGGATTACCTCCACTGTGCGGCGGTGCATTATTGCTGTGCAAAATTGATGCCATTTTCAGACTTATAAAAATCGGAAACACGCACAAATGTACAGTGTAAATTTTACAAATGTCAAGCTATGATACTGAAATTTGGAGAGAAGTATCAATGACAGATTTCGTAACCTAACAAAAAAAAAATTCAACGATTGACAGTGTCACACGGTGGCCGGTCCTAAAACTTTCTGATCAAGCGGTATTTCACCAATGCGCAATGCCGGTAATGTAGTTTAACTGTAACGACCGAATCCCTGTGGAGGTACTCAGTGAATTACATTCGTGGTCCTGAGGACTGCGTTCATAGTACGCTGTACGCTTCGAGGGTCCAATCCAAGGGATCAATCCAGGCTGTTACAGCTACCATATTTAAAAAAATAGCTACTCAATTAACCAACTACGTTGGGAAGCTCATATCAATGACACAGTAAAACTCTGCCATATATTCTGCTCCCTTAGGTTCATCTTAGATTTACTGACTTTAAGAAGCGTATAATTTGACCTTTTCCAATCCATAGCAACATACGGTATGGTGGGATGGAGTGGTTGTGCTGAATCCATTATTAGATCAATTATTATTGTTCAAAAACTAATTCTAAGAATTATATTTAAATGTTAACCTACCCATCCCTCAAATGAACGCTTTGCCAAAATCAAGGTCTTAGATATTCGACAGCTATTTACTAAGACAAGCATTTGTTATATACGAAAAAACAACCTACTAATGGCTCCACAACATCAAGCACACACCAGCTTTTCATCAAACCTGGCTTGCGTGGTCCCAAAAACTAATACCTCATTCGCTCAACGACAATTCTGGTTCATCTAACTAACTAACTAACTAACCGCAGGGGTAGGCAGAGAGGACGGACCGCCATACATCCCGGTCTTGGCACACATTCCTTGCCTCGTTTACATTCATACAACGTCTCATACATTCTCTTCTATTATTCTGACTCTTGACATGGCCCGACTCAAGTATTTGATTCACTTGGTCGTGCCATGTCTTTCTTGGGCGTCCTCGACTTCTTCTACCATTCACATTTGCGTCATATATTCTCCTTCTTGATCTTACTCATTACGCTTACATCAGCCTTGCATTCTTTGCGGATTTCCACATTTCTCACACGATCATACATGGTTTTACCACACATACGCCTCAGGGATCTCATTTCTACAGCGTTCAGTCTACTTTCATTTCCGTCTACGTATCATCGCTCCTAAAATATATAATATACGAGTACTGACATAAAGTCAAGTAATTCTAAATCACTTTATATAGCACCTGTACAACAATGGATATTTGAAAGGGGACGAGCGTACTTCGAAGAATACATGAATTCTTAACACCTCATTTTAGTTATTAATTGTTGCATTCCGAAATTTTCATTTTAATTTTAATTTTCTATTTTTCTTTAAAATATGATTTTTTTTCTTTAATTTTTCACTTACTTATATGAATTTCTTAATTTTTATTTGGTATATTAATTATCTGTTTCAATAGAATAGTACTTTTTAATTCCAATATAAAATATTGAATGTATGACTACCACAACACGGGCATTAACCTTGTATGGTAGCAAAAAAAACTCAAAAATCTGTAATAAATTTAGTATTATGGAAAAAATAATCTCTAACCTACATTTAAGATGAAGCCATGCAAAATATTGTAAAATCATTCTTGTATCTTGTATTTTTGTTTTGAAATTTTAATCGCTTAGAAGTATTATAGATGCTTCAATTAAATATTGCGAGCAGAACATATATTGGCCCTTAAAAATATCTGTCATTTTTTACGTATTTTAACTCTCGACCCATCGCGTGGGGTCTTTAAAAGCCCAGGTTTTACAGAAATGCTAATTATGTTCATTTTAAATGTTCCCACTGATTTCTTACTTTGGGTAGCTTCCTAAAAGGGATTATACTTGACGCAAGCGCCGAGAAAATTTAGTTTGCGCATGTGTGATGTGAGATACAGACTTGTGTTTCGGCGTGAGGCTAAAAAAATCAACAAAATTCCATGAAAAATCAATTTTATTATGTTTTTTTTAATGTATTTTGTTGATTTTTTTGTTGTAATAATAATAAGTCTATTGACACGTACCTTTCTCAGTTAGCAGAGAAATTCCGTATGCATGAGCTCTCATCATCATCTCAGGGTCCTGCGTGGGATAAAAAGAAAGCTACTATCTGATGTAAATAAAAGAACTCACATAAAACAAAATGAACTTGTTATTATTGACAAGCAAAAAAACATAATCTACTATAACATAATCTACATAAATACCTTTGTAAACTCATAAAGAAAGGTGTAAAGAGAGAGAGAGAGAGAGAGAGATAATTCAGTTATTTTAGTAGAATCCACTCCAAATGATCATTCGTAGCTTGCGATAGTTAATATGGCGCACCTCTTCTAACCTCAGCGACAAGGGCTCCAGATAGCTGGAGAAGAGCCCCAGAGCTGCCGCTTCGCACACCCATGACTCCGTGAAGCAGTCCACCCACAGATTCCAGATCCATCCACAAAGGCGTCACAATGCGTCCGATGGCCATCTCTGAGCATTGAAAGGATATAAACCGCAGTTCTAGACTGTAAATGTGATTTAAGAAGTGCCTGCAGTCTTCACCAAAGTTGTCCTCGGTGATATTGGATTGTACGTGGCACAAGAATCTCAGTTCTAAGCATAAGAACACCAACCTTAGGTACCAGGCACACAGACATCATAAATACTTCCATTAGATTGTAATATTACATAGGTAACTCGATATCTCGTGATCATCACAATAAAAGTTTTCCTCGCCTCGAAAAAACAATCAACATCCTGCGTGTACCGTGACCCGGTATTATTTAACAGTCTCGTAAAGGCATCACGTCTGTTACACGCATAATATTGCAAATTTACACAATAATTTCGAGTACCAAAACTCCTTACAAAATAAAACTTCCGACCAATCCATCGTTATGTCATGACGTCGCCCTTCTAACAGTTTTTCTTTTCCTAAAACAAAAAACAATCGAACAATGTTCCGGCAATTTGAATTTGTTATCAATCGTTCCAACGGCACCCGAAATTAATAAAACTCCTTCTGAGCAAGTAGGTACCGATTGAGTAACTACCATGAAAATAATTACGTTACAATATATCAACCTCAAATAGTTATAAGTTTGATGGAAATTGGTTAGATTTAAAAAAAAAGTTTTCTATTAAAAAATTTGATTCAAAATTTCAAAAAAATGTTCCTTGTTGATTTTTAAGCTCTTGCATTGAAAATAAATAACTAATTTTTAACATTTCTTTTTATTTCAAAGCAATCATTATCACCTGACTGTAATCAGTTAAAATAACATATAAAATGTATGCTACAACAACAATTTAATCATATTTATTTTTGGGGTCCTAAGCGACCCCACGCGACACTTCCCGTTACAAAAAAGGCGCGACGGGCGGAGGGTTAATAAGCCGGGGGAAAAAATAAAGTATTAGGTCAAATTGAGATTTATAAGCAGGTACTTAAATATCTCCCTACTTAATATTGCAAATACACAGTAATTTAAATGGTCTGCTTAGGGATTTGGAGTTGAAAGGTCTTATGTAATCTTTAAAATCGGTATAGACCACATTTCTTCGGATTATCTCTTCACATAATATTTTTTGTTAAATCATCACCAAAATGGATTATAACATTCTATGAAAAATCCCATCTGTACAGTAGGCACTCGATTGTGCAGTCGAGTAGCCGCTTAGACAGTGCACAATGGGTCCCGGATAGCCGGCGCGTCTTCACAATGGCGTCCACTCGCCGAAAGGAAAACATCGATCGGGGAAGAGAAAGGTGAGGGGCGTCGAACAACCCAACCTGAGGGGTACTTACTTATAAGGTTAGTTGCTATTGTAGTGTGTTGTGCAAAACAACTCGAGATTATTGAGAGCTTATTGGGGAACAGGGTGTTACTGAAAGTACCTATCTATTTTATAAATACATCTGTTTGAATTAAGATTTTATTTTATTGAAATTAACCCATTTTCTAAAATTCGATCGAGCTGAAACTTTTTCGTTTATTTGTTTTTGGGGTGTTATGCCGTGTTGCGCTAGATCGGTAAATGTATCTGCCCTGATGATGGATACTGCAACGCTGTCCGAAACGTTGGCTAAATAAGGAGGTAGCGAAACACGGCATAACACCCCAAAAACAAATAACGAAAATACGTGAAAATCTTAAAACGTATCGAGCTGAAACTTTTTTTAAGAAAATGAAGATAGTGATGTGTTGTGAATGATGAATACTTAGAGCAGGTGGATGGATGGTTTGTGTACCTGGGTAGTGTGTTTACGAGAGATGGGAAGGCTGATAGAGATATTGAAAGAAGGGTAAATGCAGGTAACTCCATTAATGGAGGACTGAATGCCGTTGGCGCTAATAAAAAACTGTCCAAAGAAGCGAAGCCACATGATACCTACCCTGTGAGGCATGGAACTGGCAGAGGAAGGATGAAAGTAAACTGAATGCTGTTGAAATGAGATCCCTGAGGCGAATGCGTGGTAAAATCATGTATGATCGTGTGAGAAATGTGGATATCCGCAAAGAATGTAAGGCTGATGTAAGCATGATGAGTAAGATTTAGAAAGGGACCCTCAGATGGTTTGGGCATATAGAGCGAATGAAATAAGAAAATAGTGTGAGAAGAATATATGACGCAAATGTGAATGGTAGAAGAAGTCGGGGACGCCCGAGGAAGACATGGCACGAACAAGTGAATCAGATACTTGAGTCGGGCCATATCAAAAGTAAAAATAATTGAAATTTCAAAAGTCAAAATAAATACTAGTATGAATGAGACGATGCGTGAATGATGTGAGTGAGGCAAAGACTTTGTGCCAAGACCGAGTTGTTTAGCGGTCCGTCTTCTCTGCCTACCCCTGCGGGGAAACGGTGGGATGGTTAGTTAGTTAGTTAGCAACAAAATGCGTCTTTTCTCCCACCCTGTACACATTAAATTCCTACACACGTACTTTATTGGGGTGTCCATTGTCCGCGTAAGCACCTCTTAATTTACCTTTCAAAACACCTCGTCGCTCCTCAGGCCAGGGGATTAGCACTTTGAGCTATCTCAACACCATTCCCGGGGCGCGATTCTCTACCCAGCCGCGTTCCACACTTCGCTTGATTCCCATTGAGAATCGCACCGCAAGAATCGAAATGCAACAACTTGATAAATAAATAAACACTGCTGATTTTAATTAAACCAATTATGTCAGTTTAATTATCATCATCATTACATAGTATAAAATGAAGGCGCTCAAAATGTATGTGCGCGTTAATCTTTTAAACTACGCAACGGATTTTCATACGGTTTTCACCAATAGGTAGAGTGATTGAAGAGGAATGCATGCATAATATATGTAAATTATATTAGAGAAAAACCGAGAAATTCAAAGAAAACATACTTTTGTGCGATTTAAAACGGCTGGCGGGCCGTACTATAGTCACTTTTGAAATTCGTTCTACGGAAGAAATTGGAAAATAGATGTCCTAGAGTAAGTAGGTATTTGATTTTCCCTTTTCAAATATCCAGTGTTGCATTGCAAGCATTGTATAATTAGTGGCGAGTTAATTAGTTTGTATGTATAATACATGCTTATTATAGCAGAGAAAAGCAGATAAATTCAAATATTCAATTCAGGCAGCGGGCAGCGGGCAGTTGGCAAGCGGGTGGTGTAGATTTTATAAAGATTGGGTAATGGCGTTGTGTTTCGTTAGCCACAGCAACGTGTGGCCGGGTCTGCTAGTTATTTAATAAGTCAGGTACGCCTCTTACGTCACGTTACGAAACTTCCTTAGCCCCGTTAGAGTGATTTGAAATTTGGATGAAACGGAAATAACGCACTACGGCACCTGCGAAGCATCAAACTGCGCTCAAGGCTCCTATCGGTCGAAATATAAAACGGAAACGACGATAGATCTACTTTAAAATAAACAGGCAAAAGAAAGCGACATCTAGCGACTTTCTAGTTTCACTTCTATCGTGAATTACACACTCAAATTTTTTAAATCTTTTTATCGGTTAACTAAAGGGTTAATAATTTTTTAGACCCCGGTCTATGCTTCAACATACTTTAGCGTAGCGATCGATGCTGTTATAATTTGACCATTAAAAAAACGGTTTTTACTCGATTTACTCGAAAACCAAAGCTCTAATCAAAAAAAGTTTTTCTACTAAATGTGACGTAGATTCACCTGTTTACCGCTTGCACTATTAATTATCGGATACCATGTATATCGGGGGCGTGCAGTTCGTATTACAGGCTATAAAGTTACAATTGCACGTGCATACCCTTAGAAAATTACTAACCATCACGTCATACATCACTTTCTTATACGTCGTCTCATAGATAATTTTCTATTATTCTGACTTTTGACATGATCCGACTCATGATGCCTTCCTCGGGCGTCCCCGACTTCTTCCACCATCCACATTTGCATCGCATATTATTCTTGCAATACTTTCTTCTGAGGGTCCTTTCCTTAATCTCACTCATTACGCTTAACATCAGCCTTGCGTTCTTTGCGGATCTACACATTTCTCACAGGATCAAACATAGTTTTATTCAATATTCAATATACTTTCATCCTTCCTCTGCCAGTTCCGTGCCTCACTACCATATATGTATCACTCCATTGAGGACTGCAAGCTTCGCTTCTTTTGACAGTTTACAGGAAATACAAATTCATGAAAAATTTGTGCAAATTTTTTTTCCGATGAATGCTTTCTAGATAGTTTTTTATGAAAAACTTTAAAATATCAAAATCTAAGTTGTGGCAGTAAGCTCAATGTTTTCCTAAGGGGTGCAATTCTGATTTAAAATAAAAGAAAAGAAACCTATTTACATGTAAACACACCTCTCCTATTCAGCTCTCAACAGAATTTCTCGGTAGCACCAACAAATCCTCTCGCATAGATTAAAAGAAGATCCAACTTAAGTGCTATGTTTGTGTTAAGTGCCATTATTGTTGTTCGAGATGCCATCTGTGAATGGGTGCCGAACTTACCATTAATTTCGTATAGATTTTTTGTGTTCTGGTTTCTGTAATACATTTTAAATGTTAATTCTGAAGCTGTTTGAAAGAAGTGCAATGCGTATACGGTTGAACGAAAAACCGTCAAATAATAATACTTTTATGTTCTTACTTACATCACTCCATTTCCCGCAGGAGTAAGCAGAGAGATGGACCGCCACACAACTATCTTGGTACGTCGTCACTTTGGTTGGACAAGGTTTTAACAACACTTTACCTTGTTCTTATATGAGATGTCAAAATTTGCAAAGACGATTTTTCAAAATCTATTCATCAATTTCTATTATTGTGGTTGAGTCTTATTTAAAGTATCGACATATTTAAAGGAAAACTTTTAAATAGGATGTATACTTACCATTTTAGAATATACCTACCTTTATATACCATATTTTATTTTTTTTTGTTACTAGTTTTTGGGGTGTTATGCCGTGTTACGCTACCTCCTTATTTAGCCAACGTTTCGGACAGCGTTGCAGTGTCCATCATCAGGGTAGATGTGTAATAGTTAGGGGTGATGTTTGTACTTATCTACTTTTAAAATATATTATACATAACCAATAATAAACACACATTTTTTTTTTTTAAGTTATAATAGCGTTTTTGAATTGATGAATATTTAGTTGAAAAATATCTATATCAGGGGACAGGAAATTTAGTAACGTTAAGTTAGTTCGGCATCTCAGAACAACAAAAGTTCTGTGTCTGCGTGCTCTTGTGAAGTTGTCGGGGACATAAAACTCAAATTTTTGTATTATATCGGGAATACAGATGTAACCGTTTAAAAGTTTATATGCTGTTGTCAGCAAAGCAGTTTTCCTTCTTTCGGCGAGGCTATTAATACCCCGCATGCCGGACAAAAAGGCTGATGGATATAACCAGGGATAATATCCGAAATCTCTTAGATATAAATATCTCAGAAACTTCTTTTGCAACTTCTTAATCATTTGAGAGTATGTTAAATCCACTGGTCCCCATATTACTGAACCACTTTCCAAAATGCTACGTACTAAACTATAGTATAGCAAACGAATCGCGGCTGAGCTGCAAAAGTGTCTGGAGTTGCTTAGCACAAATCCTAGCATTCTTAAAGCTTTGCTGCATATCGTTTCTATGTGGGCGTGAAATGTTAGGTGCGCATCAAATGTGATTCCCAAATCTCTCAAAATAACAATGTGCTGAAGAGATGAATAAGACATTTTGTAGTTAGTGTAAATCGTTTTGTTTGCCTTGGTGTAGCACACAATAGAGCATTTCTTAATATTAAATCCTAACTTATTAGTGCGACTTCATTCGACGATAGAATTTATATCACTTTGTAGCTGCAAGCAATTTCCCAAAGATTTTATTAAAATAAATAGTTTAACGTCATCCGCGAATAAGAGAAACTTAGAAAATTTTATGCAAAGATAAATGTCGTTGATAAATAGCGAGAAAAGTAGGGGTCCAAGATTTGATCCCTGCGGAACTCCAGAGTTTGTGATGAAGTTGGAAGAGTGGAATATACCATAAGTTACGTATTGCTGTCTGATTGAGAAATAAGAAAGAAATAGACGTAGAAGTTTTGCTGAAAATCCAAATTGGTCGAGTTTATTTAGGAGAATAAGCGGATCTATAGGGCCTAATAATTCATTGCGTAAAATTCTAAATATGTACATTCCTCTAATGCCATTCCAAGGAGATTTCAAGGTAGGGCCACGAATTATTTAAATATTTTTTTTTTGCTTTAAAATATGTAAAAACCAAATACAATATAACTGTACAAACTAAAATACTTTACACGATATTGAAACTTTAAATCAGAATTTGTTAAACAGGTTATGAGTTATGAGAAATCGCCTTCCAAACTTTGACATCTCATTCATAACATGGTAAGGCGGAGTTAGATTCAGTGGCGGCTCGTGACTTTTGGGTCTGCTAGGGTGCTAATATTAAAAAATGGCATCATGGATGTTGTCGTATGCGAAAAATATTTTTTTTTTTTTCAAAAATCAGTGTTTTATATGAAGATTTTTCAGGAAACAAAACTGAAACTTCCTGAAATTTTTCATACAAAAAACTGATTTTCAAAAATAAAAAAAAAAAATTTTTTTTTCGGCTACAACAACATCAATAAAGCCATTTTTTTAATATCAGCTCCCTAGCACACCCAAAAGTTACGAGCCGCCACTTTAGAATCCTATCCAACCAAAGTGACGAACTAAACTGCGCATCGTAACAACGATCAACTGTCAGATATAAACAAAATGGTAATTGCAAAACGATCAAAATGAACGATACTGAGAGTAACTTCCACTCTGGAACTTGCCGCAAATACCTACACAATAAATTAAATTTATTTGCGCACGCCGCGGCGGGACCGGGGTTGGAACCCGCGATCTTCGGATTGCTAGGCGAGGGCCTTACCCCTGGACTATGGAGGCCGTCAAATGATATGATATGTAGTTCCAACACGGAGTATAATAGGTGGTTAGTTAGATATGATAGTTTCAATAAGGAGTTCTAATACTGAATAGTAGTGACCGACCGAAGGTTCGGTATCGGTTTTGGTTTCGGCAAGGTTCGGCAATAAAATCTAGTTTCGGTTTCGGCAGATTTTCTGCCGAACCTTTGGCCGCACCAAAACTCTGCAAAAGATTTCAATTTAGTAAATTTATTCTTAAGAATATTGTGATTGTAAACGCAATTTAAATTAAAATACTCAATTAATGAGGTCCTTCCTTTATAATTTAGGTACATAAGTGTTGAGTATTGACAAATTTTTGATCTAAGAAGTAGTTAACATGTTTGTTAATTTTTAGTAATATCGAAAAAAAAAAAAAATTCTCATACTGCAATTATTGTTTTTTTTTTTTTTTTTTTTTTTTTTTTTTTTTAATTTAACACATGTTAACTTTTGTATAAGTGTAAAAATAAGCCAAATTTCAGTAAATAATAGATTTTTAACATGTTTAAAAAAGTTTCGGTTTCGGTTTCGGCCGAAACTGTGACAGCTACCGAAGATTCGGTTTCGGACGAAAAGTCCTGTTTCGGTCAGACACTACTGAACATTGCAATCTTTAAAGCACAGGCATCAGGTAGGAATGCTGTCCTTGTTCTACCGGCATTACAATAGAAGACGCTCCGAGGAACTAGCGTCATTGATCCCCTCGGCACCGGTGCATAGTCAGGAAACACGCCAAACACGCGCCCAACATTTGTACACGGTTGACATTAGTCACATGAGAACGGGTCGTTTCTACGACTCGTTCTTGAGTTCAACAGCTCGGCTGGGGAACGATTTGGGGGACTCTGTGTTTCCTACCTCCTGCAACATGGGTCTCTTCAAGACCCATGTTCACGCCTTCCTCTCCTCAAAAATAACCTCCACTCAGCATCTTCAAAGTTAGAATTAATGTAAAAAAAAAAAAACTGCCAACGTAAAAGAGGAAAACGTAACTTATGCAATGACAGAGGACTTAGCACATATTTGAATGCTCTCGCATTCGATTTCATTACGTCCCTTTGATCCTACCTCTACCTAGAACATAACAAAATCTCCTCTCCACCAATGCCAATCAGTATAAAATCGGAGTCGGATTGACGCCGCATTTACCTTCCATTAATTCATCAGCCGCCGACGCATCCTTTGACACCAACCACCCTACCCCCTTCTCCCCGTCAACACCGGTCAATCCCCGTCAACGCCCGTCAACCCCCCTTCCCCCGTCAAACCATAAACCCAGGGACCCTACACCTAGATCCTGTGTCAGATAAGTTTAACAACAGCTACTGGAAACCCTTAACTATGCGATTAACCTGAGAATGGAAGAAAGGGATAAATAATATTATCCACTTTATTAGAAAAATATAACTAGATGTCAGATTATAAGCACTAAGAAAAACTCTGAATACTGTGTGCCGTTTCCCCGCAGGGACAAAAGAGAACGGACCGCCAAACAACTCGGTATTGGCACATACTCCTTGCCTTATTCACATCCATGTATCGTCTCATACGCACTCTTATATTATTCTGACTCTTGACATGGCCCGACTCAAGTATCTGATTCACTTGATCTTGTCATGCCTTCCTCGGGCGTTCCGACTACGTCCCAAATTTTAACAATTATTCATTACATTTCAAGTTCCGTCAAAGTTTCAGTTATTTGAAACAACTGGCCGATAATCTTCTTATATATAAAAATCTCGTGTCACGGTGTTTGTGGTCGCACTCCTTCGAAACGGCTTGACCGATTTGTATGAAATTTTTTATGTATGTTTGGTACGTATGAGAATAGGTTTTAAAATATATTTTATACCGCTAAGTGATTAGGGTGTCCCTATCCAGAAAAAAAAACCTTTTTTTTTGACAATATTTTTTTTGCATTTTTTTTTAATTTGGCATCAAAAAATAACTATAGCCCCAAATTTTAACCCACCTACCCCCATCTTCCCATTTTTTAATCGCGATTTTAGTATTTTCGTATGAACAAATCGAACCGTCTTTCGTATTTCAAACAGAACGAAATTATTAATATTGTTGAACGACAGATGGCGCTACATCCGCCTTATCGAACTTTCATCCGTACATGCGCAAGACATTCACGAGAAGCGTCGCGTCATATTCATATATCATTCGGCATCATGTTCTCGCATGGGCAAACCATCGAGCTTATTTGTGTTGGCTAAAGACGGACTGACAAAAAATATCATACACTCAATTGCTCTTCGAAATTCATATTGATTTTCTTTGGTGTTTGTTGGTTTTATCGGCGGTCATCGTCTACAACGCTCCATTCCTCCTTTTGTCATAGATCCCATCCCCATACACTCACATTACATTCGTTATTTTTTATTTAACAACAGAAATATTCACTAAAATAATTTATATGGCAGAACAACGTTTGTCGGGTCAGCTAGTGATTTAATAATAGAACTTGTATAGAACCTTTTCAGAACATGAAAATTAATTTCGAAATTTGATGAATTCTTCAAATTCTATTAAGCAACAACTGCTCCCAAGAATCGGTTTACATTATGAATACCTAAAAAAATTGCTTTGGATAAATTGAAGTTTGGTTTGTACACTTGGCTTGACAGCACTAAAAAAAACATAAAATTTTTTTGCTAAAAATAATTGCGATGGTATTTCCTTCTTTAACTTATTTCTTTCTTATACAATTATTAACAAAATTATTACCTCGGCAGTATTCTTACGGAGACTCTTGACCAAGATGTAGAGGTTAGGTGCAGAATTAAAGCAGCAAGAACTGCGCTCATTAAAATGAAATTCCTCTTCTGCAATGACAATATCAGCTTAAAACTAAGGCAGAGAATGCTAAAATGTTATGTGTGGTCGGTCTTGCTCTATGGATGTGAAACATGGACCTTGAAAGTAAATACCATGAACAGGTTAGAGGCTTTTGAAATGTGACTTCACCGGAGAATGTTCAAGGTCCCATGGACCGACATGATCACCAACACAGAAATTCTCAGGCGGGCTAGAGCAGATAAAGAACTGCTTACATTAATAAAAATCAGGAAAATTTCATATCTGGGTCATATACTTCGAGGGGAGAAGTATCACTTACTCCATTTAACATTGAAAGGCAAGATAGAGGGTCACCGAGGGCCTGGTAGGAGACAAATGTCTTGGATGCGAAATATACGAGAGTGGACCGGCATTAGAAATGTGGAGGAGCTATTCCGGGCAGCGCAAGACATTTTCAAGAGTGATCGCCAACGTCAGCACGGCACACAAAAAAGAAGAAGAACAAAATAAATAAAAACCAGTTATGCACTACCGATAGTTTCTCGACTCTGCTTGTCAAGCGAATTTTATGCTTATTATCTACTTATATTCGTGGACACACAACAGCTGAAACAAATTTATACGGTTTTCGGAACAACTCATATTGGTCTCATAGAAATCGTCGTATCTCACTTACTATAATGGTTAGAAAAATGATCTAAACGGTGTTTCAAAGAGAAAAAAACCACGCTTTATTTTCAAATCAAAAATTAACCGCAAAAGTAATAAAAAAATATACACCTTAATGAATGCAAAGTTTCCGACTGCAATTTGAAAAAAAAAATTATAAAACTTAATACATTTTTTAATTAATTAATTTTACATGAAACTACAAAAAAGTGAGTTGACGATAACATTTATATTTGCCTAATAAAATATGTACGTTTATTTTTTTTTCGTCATCAGTAACTTTTTTAAAGTTTTCTTGAAAAATTTTATATTTCTAAAATTATATGATTATTTCTAATAAAAAAAATTTAAAGTTTGTTTTATCACCTTTCAAAAACAGTTTTTACTTTTCGGATACGTTCAGTGGAGGTAATCCACCTCTTACCCGCCCTGGTATAAGTAACTGATGGTTACTCCTTCAAGGCTCTCGCAAGATTCTAATTTTTTTTTGTTAAACGAAGCTACATTTATTTATTTTGAACGAATCTAGACCTCCAGTGTCCATGCATACGTTGTTAGTAAGCAGTGTGCAAGTGCTTAACAGGAAAAACAAAATGCAAAAAATAGGTTAGTAAGACAAAGATAAATTAAACAGGGCAAAAGAAAAACTCATTCATGAAGCTCCATGAGGCGGCATTGCATCTGTAAAAACCCGCAAGCACCTGCATAAAATAGAGAACATAAGTAATACAATAAATCTCAAATCAATTGGCAAGTACCAACAAAAAATGTGAATGGCTTTCGGTCTGATCATAAACTACACTTAGCTTCCGTGTCCCTTAGCCAACCACTCAGTGAAGCCTCAAAGAATGTTGGGGAATATTTGGGGTAAAATACCCGAAGACTAAAAGAAAATTCAGCGTTGGGTAGTCAGAGGCAGGACAAAGGACAGTCAAGGTCGTCTGATCAAGCCTCAAGCCTGCACAGTGCACATATCATTGGGGGAGGCGCAGATGATTTGAGAAGGATCTGCAAAATTAGTAATGTAACTAAAGATGAAGCAGGGACGAGGTCCAGCACACCCCCGTATGGGGATAGGGAAAAAAAATTGAGTTCAGTTCATCCAGTAAAACATTGAAACAGTTAAAGACAAACAAAACAAAACAAGGAACATGGCATAAATTAACAGGTAGTATAGTCATTATTAACAAAACAAATCGCAAGGATACGTTCAGAAATATTCCATTTATTTGGATTTTACTGCGAAGCGGAAATACAGTGAAATTCAGACAAAAAAAAACGGAGTGTGTAATTCACACGCCGTAGAAGTGAAACCTTCAGAAAACCAAAGCAAACAAGTGTGGGGAGGCTACAAAGAGCCGCAAAAAGAGGAGACCGATAGGCTAACAAGCACATCACAACGAGGAGACCGATTATAATATCTCATCCTCTCGCAGGCTAAATCCTGTAGATGTACGCGTTTGTTTCTTTTTAGTGTTTCATCGAGTTTCAAATTATAACGGTGGTAAAAAGTTTTCACTTCAATATGCTCGAGGCCTGAGGAATTAAAAAACAATAAGAATACACATATTTTTGGCTTGTACGTTCTATAATCAGTACACAGTACATAACCTCAAAGTGTACCGAACTCTAAAACCCCGTGCCACCGAAATACGCCGCTTGCTCCGTGATTCGGTACATAGTCTAGAATTCTAGAACCTGCAGATTGCAGATTGCACCCTGCAGACTGCACCCTAGGTGTGTATCGAATAGAAACGCCGACGAAACGAAGTGTCGATTGTTTTCCCAACAAAGGTGACACGTTTGGTGCTGCAGTGTCCGGATTAACGGCTTAGTTGACAACGCCATTACGCTGGCACCAGCTTCTCAAACTTTCAAATTAATAACTAAAAATGACTGGTACCCAATGATGTTATATATATATGTCTCACAAACTCAAGAGAGAGTGTGGCAAATAGTGTATTTTCAGTAAATTTTTAATATAAGTTATTAATTTTTGATAAAGATAGAAATTCAAAGAATGTTTGTGAATGAACGACATAGATGTCGGACCGGACGACTGTATTCTACAAGGGTATGACTGAGATGACATGATACGCTTACTCTCTTACGCTAAAACGAGCTGCTGTCATAGGATGTACTTCTTATACTTAATTGTTTGCTATCTCACTTTGTAATTCGAAATAATTTGGCGCTTTTTGGCAGTTGAGTATTAAAACTACGAAATCGAAGACAAATACAATTGTCTTGTTTTTGGCGTACCACTTTTGAGATTTCTCCCAAGCGTCTATATATTATATACCACGCGACTGTATATTATATAGGGTGGACCATATACATTTGCACTTTTGTAATCGTGCTAGCGCGGATTCCGAACGAGGGAGGAGAGCGGGGTCACTTATGCGTGACTCCTCTCTTCTTGGAAATTTAGTCACAATGGATCACTTTACGGGAGAGCAACGCGCTTTCTGGGAAAAACATTTTTGTAAAAACAATGATTTTGTTCTTTACTAATCAACTATGATTCTTTTCTGTTTTACAAAAGAATGATGCACGCCGCCTATTTCGTTCGCATCACCAATTACAGAGTATTAAAAAGTGTCTAAGTGTTAATTTAATTAAATTGGTTTAAAAAATTCGAAGAAAACGGCAGGAAAACAAGCAGGGCGGCCATGGAGCAAGAGAAATTGGTTAAAGAAATTTTCTCTAACAAACAGATATCGCGCAGAGGAGATATTCCATGGCCTCCTCGCATCTCGGATCTAACCCTAGCTGATTTTTTTATGGGATATATTTGATTATATATATTTTTATCTTCCAAGTCGGGTCTACGTAAATAAACCAGCGACTATACTTCAATTAAATGAGAACATCCATCAAGAAATGGTCAACATACCCCGAGATTTGTGTCGAAAAGTTTTTGAAAATCTAAGGATCTGATTTGAGGAATGCCAGCGGCTAGCTGGCGACTATTTTGATGAAATTATTTTTATGAAATGATTTTGTGAGATATTTTCGTTCTTATCAATAATTATTTATTTAAATACAATCTACATTTTGTTTCGTGATTATTTCAAAAGTGCTCATGTTTATGGCCAAACCTACATTATAACGTCATTGATGGTTCGTAGATAAAGGCCTAACCAAGATTAACCCGAGTTTAAAATGTGGAACTAGAAGTTAAAGTATCAAATCTATATTGCTCATGATGCAGATGATATCGCGATCTAAAAATTATGGCGTTGGTTTCGACACGCTAGGGTTGATATCTATATCTAGATATCGACCGATATATTTATATAGTTTCAAAAAATATTTTCACCAGCGTCAAAATCGAATGAAGAAAATTGGGAATGCGTTTTCATGGACACATTTGACACCGTCCGTTTTCCTTTTATTGTTTGGAGGTATGATATTTATTAAGTTAAATATTAAAGTACTAGATAATCCTAAAATTACCGACCATAACATCATTCAAATTCTAATAAATGACAGAGAAAAATGCAACTCCAGTAAGGAAACACAAATAACAACATTTAAAAATTACAAAAAATACAATAAGGAAATTTTCATTCAATCCGTAGAGACTATTAATTGGAATGGAATAAATCAAATGGAATATAACCAAAAAGCTGACCAGATGATATTAAACTTAAAAAAATCTATTGATGAAGTTGTTCCAGAACAGAAGATACATAAAAGAAACAATAATAAATGGTACACAAGCGAACTACGTACGATGCAGCACGATAGAGATGCATTTTACAAAAGAGCATGCCTTACTAATAGTATTACGGATTGGGATAACTACAAAAAAGCGAGAAACAAATACTCCAAAGACATAAAAAGAACGCATAATGAGTACATAAAAAATAAAATAAACTCAGAAGAAGGGGATCCCAAAAAAATTTGGAAAAGCATAAAAGAATTAGTACATGGCGAAAACAAAGACGACATAAAAATTGAAACGAAGAAAACATGGCTAATAACTTTAATAAATATTTTATTGAAAGTATCATTCAAATTAACAAATTAATACCCAACATTACTGTTAACCCCACAAATGATAATATCGACCCAAACAAAGAATCATTGGTCTTCAGAAAAATAAATGCAGAATATTTATTTAACATTTTAAACAAAATAAAATCAAAGAATAGTTCAGATGGATTAACTATTAGTAAAATAAGAGATGCTTTTCCAGTAATTGGATCTACTCTATTAAATATTATCAATGAGACGATTGAAGAAGGAAAATTTCCACAGTCATGGAAAATATCTTCCATTATACCGGTTCCAAAGGTAAAAAATACCAGAAAATGTGAAGAATTTCGACCAATCAACACCTTACCAAAATATGAGCAGATTCTTGAAGTTATAATAAAAGAACAAATTTTGCAATATCTAGATAAACACGATATTTTATACCAAGAGCAATCAGGGTTCAGATCTAATAACTCATGTGAAACAGCATTAAACGTAATTGTCGAAGAATGGAAGGAAGGAATGAATAATAATAAATTTATCTTAGCAATATTTTTGGATTTTCAAAGGGCATTCGAAACTATAGACCGAGACATACTAATAAGAAAGCTTAAAGAAATTGGTTTCTCATCTGTAGCCATTAAATTAATACAAGAGTATTTGAGAGACAGAAAGCAGGTAACAAAAATAAATAATCAATTTTCAAAACCAATGGAAAATAAGTTAGGAGTACCACAGGGATCGGTCCTTGGACCTCTATTGTTCATACTCTATATTAATGACATGGTGAAAATATTTTCAAAATGCAAAGTACGACTTTTTGCCGATGATACACTAATATACTTAATTGGAGATAACTATGAAGAACTAATACACATTTTAAATAATGAACTAAATGATGTATCAAGATGGCTAAAAATAAATAAGCTTAAATTAAATACAAAAAAAAACAAAATGTATGGTGATCGGATACAAGAAGACATCCAGTGAAAGCAAAATTAAAATTGATGGTGAAATTATTGAAAATGTTACTGAAATGAAATACTTAGGAGTTATATTAGATTCCAAACTAAACTTCAATAGACATGCTGAATACACCCAAAAGAAAATTGGCAAAAAGATATCTTTTTTTGGAAGAATTCGGCCAAAAATTTCTAGAAAAACTGCAATCACCATATACAATTCAATTATTGCTCCACACTTCAACTACTGCTCAAGTATACTTTTCCTATGTAACGAAAGAGAACAAAATAAGTTACAAATTCTCCAAAACAGGGCTATGAGAATAATTCTTCGACGAAACAGATTTTCAAAAATAATTAAAATGTTAAAGGAACTAAATTGGTTGACCGTGAAACAGATGCTGACCTTGAACACGATGGTATTTATCCACAAAATATTGAACAACACGTTACCAAAATACTTCTCAAATAAAATTGTATACAATAAAGACATTCACAGATATAACACAAGGACGTGCAAGGAAATTAGGCTACAAAAAAAGGACAAAGCGAATACGCAGAACAGTCTACTGTACAAGGGAATGAAGTTGTATAACACACTACCAGAAATTTTAAAGTCCACACCAATTGGAAAGTTCAAGATGTATTGTAGGAGCTACATTAAACTTGAAAAAATATAGTGAATATGAAATATTTTAATCAATTAGAAATTTGTAAACTTCAATGTACAAATTACTAAAATAAAAATTATTATTATTATTATTAAGTCAAATGACAAATGACAAAATCCAAAACCGCACACCCTAAAAATCTCCATCGCCCGAGCGGCTTACTTGACTTGTAATTCCAATATCAATTGAAAAAAATCATTTCAGTTATTTTATTACTAGCTGGTTCAAAGAAATAAATTGATTCTCCCTGCATGTCGTTTCCCGTGCGTCCCTGTTCCCTTTCATCTTCCCCGCTTTCCCCCTCCCTCGTCTCTCCCCTCTCCGCGAACCCCAACTTCCCCCTGCCTTTCCTCCCTGCCGTTAGAATATATGAAATAACACATTTTAATTTATACAAATTTCATAACGCCAGTGCTTACCATTATATACAGCCTCTGTTACTCGCTGAGAATGTAGCTTTCTATTGATGAAAGAATTTTAAAAATCGGTTTAGTGTTTTCGTTGTTTTTTTGGGGTGTAATGCCGTGTTGCGCTACCTCCTTCTTTAGCCGACGTTTCGGCCAGCGTTGCAGTTCCATCATAAGGGCAGATCCGGCAGATGAGTTGTGATATGTGTGCTTATGTACTTGGAAGCGATACCGTGATGCCAGCTCCACTCCATTACGGTGTTATAGTATACTTCAAAATGGTTGTAGATTTCAATTGCCTTCGTAATCAGGCGTCACCTGTTTATTTGATTAATTTGTGTTATTTCACGATTAATTCATTTAAAATAATATGTAGTATATTTGCGGCACGTTCCAGAGTGGAAGATACTCTTAGTATCTCCCTGGTGTAAAACCACCATTCAGAATTGAAACTTTGCTTTAAATGGCTTTAGCCGTGTTTGGTGACCAGATCTGAATAGCCAGGTACTTCCCTAACTTCCTCTTCCCCATCTCCTCCCCTTCCCCACTACCTTCAGCTCACATACATACCCCAATTGGGGATGGAATAGACTCACTGGCTTCAGACTGGAACAGCTGCGACTTTTGTGAGGTATTCAAATAAAAAAAAACATTAAAATATGCCTTAAGAAAATGAAGATAATGTAAGTGGTTCTTAGTCGATGTATGATACAGATAAAAATCGACCGAATCGAATATCAACTTGGCGCAGTGGTCAGCGCATTTGCCCGGAAAGCGAAAGGCCCTGAGTTGGAGTCCCAGAGGCGCAAATATATTTTTCTGATTTTTCTGATTTTTCTGTCTTCAGATTTTCGATTGAGTTTCGCTAATATTGACTTCATTTAATTAAATTGTGTAAAATATTCTCGGTGTTTTAAGTAAGGCTGTTTATGTCTAGCATGGCAGAGATATGAAAAGCTTTAACCGTTTGATAATCTCTGGTATTAGAGAATTAGTCCACACAACAGAATGCCATATTTTAACAGGGCATCGCTTCCACGAAAGCTAATTCTCATTCCGGCCATTTGTACCGAGAACAGTGCCAGGAGATGGCTAATCTGAACTGGCTACTATAGAGCGATAAGTGATGTATCTTTACTTTTATCTAGCATTTATCTTTGGCTGTATCGATGTGCATAGTTTAATGGATGACTAGTATTTCTGCGAACAGTGGCCCTCGCGTCCAAAAAAGTATGTTTTATATTTATTTTAAATAAAGACAAACATTCTCGGGATACGAATAACCTGAAAAATTTCAAAATCTCCTGTTGCTTCAACCATAGTAAGCTGAAAATGTTGATCTTTTTTAATACCTTTTCCTTCCCAGAACTTCCTCTCCCTCTTTTCCTAAAAAACCCTCCTCACAGCGTCCCCAAAGGTGACATTGGCCCTGAGAGGAATTGTTTTCCTCAGGGCCCTCTGATTTAAAAAAAAACACCAACAATGTACGTATTTTCCATCAGTGGCAATCTGCTAGTTTCTATTTCAATGGGTGAGAAAACTGATCCAAAGAAATTAAAGAAAAAACGGCTACCTACTACAATGTTATCTGTAAATAAAAGGTTGTTTAATCTATCAACAATGGAATTGGTAGCATTTTAAGACGCCTGATCAGTTTTTATTTGTTTTTTATGCCATTTAAAAGCGGTGTTGAAAAATGATATCGTCTTATATTTCAAAGAATGTAAAAAGAAGATGACAGATACGATGAAGAAATAAAGTATAACATCTTTAGGATTTTTGCTTTAAAAAAAATCTGGCGTAGAAGTCCAAGAAAACTACATCCTTAAGATGCCAGGTTTCCTATAAAGAATACGTAAAGTTTTCAAAAGTGGAAAGACTCTAAAAATATTGTTTTATTCAGTGGTCAGAAGTCCACTGGAGTATTCTTCCACAATATGGAATCCTCAATATAAGATATAATAGATTTAGTAGAAAGTATACAGAAAACAATTTCGAAACTCCAGAAATACAACCAAACTTCAAAAAATAATAAGTTAACTTTACAAAAAAGTCACATTATCGGATCTGTTGTTTCTACATAATCTGACAATAATAAAATAGATAATCCCGAATGGCTATCCGTCATTGATTTAAATGTTCCAAAGAGGCTTACCAGGCACACTACTCTTCTTCATATAGAAGCCAACAATACTAATACAGCAAATAACTCACCAATTACTCCACAATACAATCACAACTTATACCCACTACGAAAAATTACGACACTTAGAAAATTTTCTTGATTCCTTGCTAACGCACAAAACTAATTTATTAAATAAATAGCGTGACAAATTATTTGCACAACATTTTTCATTATCCTATTCGTAACCATGTAGTTCTTGATTTTTTTCAATATCTTTTCTCAAACTTTAATCCTTTTATTATCTACTACTAATAGTTAGATTCCTTTTTATTAGTATTACTCATAAATTTATATTGACAAATTTAACATAAAATTGGCGAATTTTGTAGATCTTGTAAAAAACTTATTCCAAAACTATTCCTAAACATATCTCTATTTTTGTATTTTTATGATTTGTGTGCTTCTTATCTAGTTTTATTTTTATTATTTCTTTATCTGTTTAAAAATCATCTGTCATGAATTAATTGTACTATCAAACATATAAAGGCCCTTTGGGGGTTAAATAAATAAATAAAAAAATCCTTAGTTAAGTTTTAAGAACTGTTCTCACCTCAGGCGAAATTACCTATTGATATTCTGTGGACTTGAACTTTTGATAAACTGAAGTGGTTGAAATATGAAAGAAATGATTTAACTTATTCTCTCGCTTAGTGTCGAAAGTAAATGCGAACTGAAAATATTTTAATTCCAAAGACGTTTCAGAATGCGAATTCGTGGAAAGATCCGCCGGTGTTGCCAGAAAATATAGATTTATTATGTATACTAGAGATGAAACGGATAGTTGTTTGGCCGGATTCCGGATATCCGGCGAGATGTGAGGCCGGATGGCCAGATATCCGGCGGCCAGATATTTGGCCCATTGTATCGTTGGTGAGGAGTGAGGGAGGATTTGGAGGTGGTGTGGGGAAGAGGGTGAGAGGGGGCGGGGGACAAGAGGAGGGGGGGGGATTGGAATGGGGTTAGGGAATGTGGAGGAGGCGCTGTGGGTCCCCCCCTAATACTATGCGAGCGAAGCGGGGGGCAAAAGCTAGTATTTTGATAAAGTCGTTTTAAGGTTCCATATTACAATGGCTGATTTACCAGCGATGTTTTGGTTGCCCAGCCATGTCGAATATTATCAACTCGTAGAAATTATACGCGGTATAAATTCGTGTATCAACTGTTTGACATTTCAAACTTACACCATAGTAATCTCAAAAACATCAAGAACACAGACAATATTCACAGGGCTGCCAATATACTCATCTTTTCGACCGTTTGACGTTCAAGAATACGTAAAAATGAAACATTCGACAAAGTTGGTCGCGACGATGAGTAATTTTTCGCTCGTAGACGGCGCTTAGTAACGATTGATCGTTGCTCGGGAATACGAGTAGCTACCCTGCTGGGAATTCTATGGAGTGTTGAGTTACAAAGTTTTTCTCTACCTGTTAATTTAGAATTGAAATTAGGTTTGTTATTTTTGAGGGCTGTTGTACTGTTATATTATAATCGATAACGAAACCTTTTGATTTAGCCTCTCACCAGGATGATACATAGTAAGATAACCTACCTACTGTGGGTACTGGATACTTGGGTACTTCTTCCCAGCAATAATAACATCCTTTGTGGTAGGTACTGGCGTGTTTGCCGTTCTCCGGCGGGATTGGAGCGCACAGAGAAGAGAAGAGACCAATCTCTAAATATTCCAATTGTCGCTCTCCTTTGTGACTCTGAATTGCGAGGCACTGTCGGCTCTGCCGCACAGGTGAACTGCACTCAAAATGTCATCTACACAAGAAAAAATATAATAAATCTATTTTCAGGAAATAGAGCCGACCAACTACCACTATTTTATTCGAAATAAACCCATTTGTCATTGGTTAGGCATCAGAATGTGTTTTTTTGATCTCAATTATAAATTAAACCCAGTTACATCACAAAATGGTAGTATGGCGATCTCCATGTGCTTTCAGGGATACTAAATTGTATAATGTTCGTGAACTGCGTAGTGACGACAACTGGGTTATAGATATCGCTGAAGTGTCCTTTTGGATACATAATTTTATTGATTGAAAATGTTATTGTAACATGTCAAAAAAACACAATCTGCCTACCCATTGTGAAATTTACTGTCTCCGGATCAACTTATCCGTCTTAAAATATCATTGAATTTTGCGTGGCGAATCAAACTTGGACTAAAAATAATATCTGAAAGACCGCCTTTGCAGCAGCGCCAGCGTCACTTTCGTTAATATAATTTCGAGTAGATTGATCGTTGAGTAGATTGATCAATTAAGTAAATATTGGGGTATTATGCCCTGAGAGTTTTGGGTATATTTGCACACCCCAGGCTCATATTATAATACAATCATGTCTCCAAAATATCGAGTAAATCTGAAAATTAATCGATTTTTCGTAATAATCTTGTGATGGTTATTGCACATCTTTTTATAGCGCCATCTTGGTGAAATATTTAATATACGAGATGGCTTAAACGATTTTTAGTTGACTCTTACCTCTCAAGCCTCTGGCATATTCTGTCAGAAGAGTATTTCCGCTTCGCAATAAAATCCAAATAAACGGAATATTTCTGAACGTATCTGAAAACTAAAAACATTTGAAAGATGATGAAATGCGCTTTCAAATTTTAAAATTAGAAATATACATATAATTTTCCGAACATCATTTTTTTTAATACAAAACAAAAACAAGTTTTAATAATCGCTTACGCTTACGCCTTTTTAAACTAAAATTAGTGATAAAGAAAAAATAAACAGATATTTTACTAGCAAATGTATTATAAACGCTGTTGTCACCTCCAATTTTTTTTTTCAGTTGTTAAAACACATTTATTAGTGAGGCGGATAACATTTAAACAACGTAATAAATACAAAAAAAATCATTGGAGTCTTTAACAGATTGAAAAAAAAACTATCTTATATTTAAGAGGGCATTACCAGAGAAAACCAGAAATATGTCATTTTCAAATCAGATTTTAGACGTATTGACTCCACAAAAAATTTTAAATGGATTTCGAAAGATTGTTCTTTTATCTAGCATTCGCACGTAATAAATTTTGAGTAATTTTTAAATTTTTAGTATGATAAGGTTATTCCATAGGTCGTTGGCAGATTTGTTAAATTTTCAAAAAAGATTTTGTATTATACCACAACCATTTCAAATAATATAATCATGCAATAAAATAAATCAATACATTATCTAGCAAACGCATGTTTTAGAATTTTAATTTTAGTTTCAATAAAATCATTAAAAAATATGTACGTACACATTTGTGTATTTATTTGCGCACTTACAAACTAATATATTTCAGATTTTTTTAACATTCTTATTAAATTTAGACATTATTGAAAAATGATAAATACTTATAATCAAAAAATAACTACAAAAAGTACATTATTTTAATAGTTTTATCATCACGCCTTTCAGCATTTTTGGATGAAGGTATTTTGGATTGAAATAAATTCGATATTGAGCTATAATTTAAAAAAGCTGGTACGGAGAATAATTAATCTTTCTTATTGTAACCGCCCTGCACGATCGTAAGAACAACTTTCGAAGAAATGTGGATTTTCGTCCGCTGGCTGGTTAAACGCTCTTAAGAACAAACAATTCTAAAGTACCTACTTGAAATTATGAAAGCATTTAAAACAAACGTAAATGAATACCAGGTAATCAAAAATATATTTAAATTTAATTCTAGAGCATCCACCAAAAATATATATATGAGCAAACAAATCTGTTATAATATTATACAAAATACTTGCGAAAAAAAATCTTACTCACAAAAACAGAATTCATTAAAACTTTACAAGCAGGTACTCACAAATTTTAGACGACAATGTGATAAGTAGGTTACATATCTTCCAGATGATATTAAAAGTTAAATATGTCCAAGCACATCTAAAAAAATAACGTTTCCTTTAGAAATTAACAAGATAATTAAGTGGTGAAAACATTTAACCAATCCCATGAAATTTGGCTTATTTTGGAATTTAAAAATATATATTTTTCAAGCAGAGCACCATTTGCTTCACTTTCTCCACATTTGTATCCGCGCTACTATGGTGTCTACGATAAAAGCTCTGATTGGTTTGCGAGAGAAAAAACAGTCACAGAGAGGAAATAAAAGAGGAAAAAGCGTCCGGCAAAGGGGACACTTTGAGTTGCGTTTCTCATTAAACCATTTGAGTTCCACTGCCTCCGGTAAATGCTAAACCTTCTCTACCTCTCTACCCATACACTCTATCTCTGTATATAGTATATACTAATAATATACTCTACCTGCTGTACAAAACTCTCTGTGCGCGTCACCCTCTCACTTGCTGCTCTCCTGATCGTTCTAATTAGAAAATGGTAATAATAATAAACAATAAAGAATTTGTACATAATAAATTCTGTTATACCCATACTCTCTATCTCTGTATACAGTATACTAATAATATATATTATACGACCAATTACGTATTCTGTACAACTCTACGTGTGCGTCACCCTCTCACTTGCTGCTCTCCTGATCGTTCTAATTAGAAAATTGTAATAATAATAAACAATAAAGAATTTGTACATAATAAATTCTGTTATACCCATACTCTCTATCTCTGTATACAGTATACTAATAATATATATTATACTACCAATTACGTATTCTGTACAACTCTCCGTGTGCGTCACCTTCTCACTTGCTGCTCTCCTGATCGTTCTAATTAGAAAATTGTAATAATAATAAACAATAAAAAATTTGTACATAATAAATTCTGGTATACCCATACTCTCTATCTCTGTATACAGTATACTAATAATATATCTTATACTACCAATTACGTATTCTGTACAACTCTCCGTGTGCGTCACCCTCTTACTTGCTGTTCTCCTGATCGTTCTAATTAGAAAATTGTGAAAAATCATGTAGAAGGTGACATATTCAATAACGAATTTGTACATAATAAATTCTGTTATACGTGTAGATTTTTTGGTTTAAGGCGCCGCATCCCCGCCCAAAAAGTAGAAGATGGGGAGATATGTAATTAATTACGAATGTTGGAGAGAGCGTGCTAAAATTTATTGCGATAAAATCGATGCGAAAATTGTGAAAATGTTTAATAAAACACGACTCGCTTAAAATAGAGCAAAAATCTCATTGGGAATATCTAAAATACCATTCTAAGATACACTGTGATTTTTTTCGTACATATAACTTCTAAAGTAAGTGAAATTAACGCGTTTATAATAATTTTCGGACTTTGCGATTTTTTTCTATCGAGGGATAATTTGCGTTTCGACGTTCCACGCCGAAACGCAAATAGATTAGTTCGTCAAAAATAACATATATTTAAGAACTTAAAAACATCAAATGTTTAAGGGAGACATGAAAGAAATCGGTAGAAATTCAGGTAGCGGCGGTCAATCTATTGCTATACTTGTCTAAAAAGCCTGAAATTTTGTAAGTCCACGACATTGTAAATAACTAAGAAATATGTAAATAAAAAGAATTATTATTGATAATCATTTTAAGGTAAGCATTTTCTCTGTCTGTTTGTACAACGTATTAAAGTTATCAACTTTGAAAAAATCTGTTGTCCTTGATCACTTTGGCACCGGTACACAGTCGGGAAACATGCCAAACGCGCCCCCAACAAATGTGCACGGTTGGCATTTGTAAATTCTTTATTTTTTTATTTATTTTTTAACAATTTTTTAGAACAGACTTTCCATTCCTCGAAAAAACCCTCCACACAGCATCTTCAAAGGTGACCTGAATAATTTCCCCCAGAGAAAAAAGAGTTATAAATAATCTTTAGGTGTGCCGTATAAGTAAAATCGAATATGTTTATCACGGAAACTATCTAGGTTACAAATAATTTTTTTAGAATTTTGTAATCATTTAATAAGAAAAATTTTCAAAATTTTAAGCAAAAAAGCTGACAATCTTGAAACGCCTGAACAGATTTTCATGAATTGTAGCTAAGAACCATCTCGAACACTTCAGCTTTTAAACAAAAAAAACGCATCATAATCGGTCCATTCGTTTAGGAGCTACGAAGACACACACACAGACAGACAGACAGACATACACACAGAAAGTCAAGCGTCAGGGGTTAAAAAGATAGCAGCCACAAATTGTATGGTTATTTCCTTTTGGGGTATTATGCCGTGTTGCGCTACCTCCTCCTTTAGCCAACGTTTCGGACAGCGTTACAGGGTCCATCATCAGGGCAGATGTGTAAATGTTAGAGATGAAATGTGTGCTTAAGTACTTCGAAGCAATACCGTGTTGCCAGCACCAATCCACTGCGGGCTGGCATTACAGTATACTTCAAGATGGTTTTTTGCATTTAGCTTTGGTGTAGCCGTCAATTACCGGATACCAAGAACAATTGAGCTTAGCTCCGTCGTCTCTATTAATGTTAATAGGATTTTTATGAATTTCAATTGCCTCTGTAATTAAGCGTGCTCTATATGCTCTATAGGTTTTGGGTCTTCCCAGGACTTCAGGAACAAATCCGAAGTAATGGCCGGTTTCAATTAAATGCTCGGCGATTGCCGATTTGTCAGGGTGGCCAAGTTTACATGCTCGAAAGTGTTCCGTTATCCTTTTGGAAATCGTCCGCTCTGTCTGGCCAACATAGACCTTATCACATCCGGAACAGCTGAGTTTATATACTCCATCTGTTTCCAGAGGAAACTTGGTCTTTGCAGACCTCAGTAGGTCTTGTATTTTGGTCGTGGTTCCGAAGACAGTCTTGATGCTTTCTTTCCTCAACAGTCTGGCAATTCTGTCTGTCACATTGTGAACATAAGGTAGGAAAGCACAGCCTTTAGACTCTTGTTCAATTCTGTCTTCGTTTGGTGTAGATTTGCCACAAATTAGTTGGAGATTATATTGTTAAATCTAAATTAGAAATATGGGATCGTAAAAAATGACGTAAAAGAAATAGGTCCCAACGGTAGAGTTGGTTAAGGGTTTGTACCGATAAGAAAAGAGATCCTGAGTTCAATTCCAAGTTGAGACCTTTACCGCTTTATGTTTCTGTGCCTTGTTCTCTTTCATTTTTCGTACAGATTTATTAGTTTTACCTTCTTCTTAGATAATAAATTTAATATTTAGGCGCCAAGGGTAAGAGACCGCCTAAACGTCTGGCCAACACCAAAAAAAAATCCGCAAAGGCAAAATCCATCGATCCGCGATTAATTTCCATGGATTATCCGCAATTATTCCATAGAAGAACACCGTGGAAAATAAAAATATCATAACAGGCCCTTTGTGCCATTGTAAGGCCGCCGCTAGCGCTAATCGATGTGTGTTGGGTACCCCATACCTACAGTGGCGTGCGTTGCTCTAAGACCAAAGGTAAATTTATATAATATACTGGCGAATTCCCGGCATGTTTTGCAATGCCACTAATAAAGAAATTGTTTCTCCCTGCGTGTCCTTTCCCAGTCATTCCCGTTCCCGTTCTCATTCCGCCTCCCCTCACTCTCCCCTCATGGCTGCTAAACTTTATGAAATACACTAATTTTTCAAACATCTCGCGCGCCATCATTTGCATTTTTTTTAATAGAAATTTCATAACACCAAATATAAAGAAACCTTCGCGGACGTGCGCACGACAACTCGAATGAATAGTGTAGTAAATCACTTTGTAACGCCAGAGCTCACTATTATACATTGAAACAATCCCGGGCATGCGCGCATCAAACCCGAAATTTTCATCGCAATTGAATGAATAGTATAAGAAAAAAAATCATAACGCCAGAGCTCACTCTTATATATATATAAACCATCACGGGCATGTGCACATCAAATCCCTAAAGTTTCATCGCAATAGGATGAATAGTACCTACAGGAAAAAATTCATAACGCCAGAGCTCAATATTATATGCAGAAACCATCCCGGGCATGCTCACATCAAATCACAAAGGTTTCATCGCAATGGGATTAATGGTGTAGGAACGCATAAGGGACAAGCAAGCAAACATACATTCATTTTTATATTTATACATAGATAAAGCCTTGAACAGCAGTCGGCAATTAGTTTTGGTGGCGGGTCGTATGAATATGTCAAATTTTTTGGGGACCACGCGAATTTTGATGTCACTCGCGCATGGAACACACGGAAAAAAGCGCCGCAGGCGAAAAAAATATTAATTAAACATTACATGTCTTGAAATACAATAACACAATGCGGGTTCGGTCCTCCACTAACTAGTTTAGTCCTCCAAGAAATACAAATTTAATTTTTTTAATTATTTTATTTTTATTTTTTATCATTTCATAAATGATTAAATGTTACATTTTTGGCCATTTGACTACCATACTAGGCTATTGCCCGTGTTGTGGTAGTCATACATGTAATATAATTTTATATAAACAGATAATAAAATATAAGAATAGAAAAGAAAAAAATAACATATTTAGGGATAAATATAACTAAAAACAGATAAAAATATAAGAATTGCAAGTTATCTAAGAAATGAAGAAAATTTAAAGAAGATGAAATAAACATTGGTGAGCATTATTCTTCTTGAAATAAAAATAGAAATAAAATTCGGTAAGTAATCTTCTGCACGAGAGTACATGTTTGTAGTCATTTTTGATATTCGTTCTATGAAAGAAATTGGAAAGAGTGTTAGAGAAAGTAATTTTTTGTTTGATTTTTTTAAAATGCAATATTAAGTTAAAGTAATTGATTAATTAAATTTGTAATATTTTTTTTAATTAATATTAATATTATTTTAAATGTTACGTTATTATTATTTTTAGGCGTTGTTTAGTTTCAAGACTTTTTGTGCATTGGATATTTGAAAGTGGTCATATTTCGCCCATCGTTGCGGCCAACTGAATGAGCTCATTTCTTACCCATTTTTTTCGCATTTTTGTATTATTTTTTAATTTCTCTTAATGGTTCGTTGTTTTTCTTATGGGGTAAGGCTGTCGGCTAGGAATCCGAAGACCACAGGTTCAAATCCCGGCATGATCAAATAGATTTTATTTGATTAATTTGTATTATTTCACCAGTAATTAATTAAAAAAAATATTGGCGGCACGTTCCGGGGTGTATCGCCCTGATTCTAAGCCACCATTCAGAATTGAAAGCTTGCTTGAAATCGCTTTTGCCATGTTTGGTGACCAGATCTGAATGGCCGGGTATTTCCCCACTTCCCCATCTCCTTCCCCTTCCCCTTCCCACTACCTTCAGCCTCACAACGTTCCCCAATTGGAGACGCCATAGTCTCACTGGCTCCAGATGGGAGCAGTTGGAATTCTTGTGAGGTATTCACATAAAAAAGGGTAGGTCAGCTTTTCAGCCTTTATGAACTGCACGCCACTGGCTACCTACCAGACAGACTATGTAGGTGTATTTCCCTGAGTTATAATAGATGATATTATGTGTCCGCACCCTGGCGGTAGGTTGGAGAACTATGATTTTATTTATTATAAACTACAGGTTGTCACAAATAAATTGCCGATTTATGTGGGATATGAAAAATAATTATTATTATCAGACCAGTACTTACGTACGTAGCTGAGACTTGGGTACTAACTAAGAGGAATGAGCGAGCACTGGACGTTTTTGAAAGAAAAATTTTGAGGCGCATCTTCGGACTGGTTCTAGAAAATGGATTTTGGCGCAGACGCTGCAAGAATGAGCTCTATACTTTGTTTAAGGAGCTAAACGTCGCAAAATTTATAAAATTGGGAAGACTTCGGTGGCTGGGTCATGTGGAGAGAATGACCGAGCATCAAGCACCAAAGTCCCTGCTGAACTCAAGACCAATAGGGCGAAGGAGCCTGGGAAGGCCAAGACTAAGATGGAGCGACAACGTCCTCAAAGACATATCTATCTTGGAGCTTCCAAACTGGAGAGAGCTGGCACAAAACCGAGATGAGTGGAGGAAGACTCTTGAGGAGGCCAATACCCACCAGGGGTTGTAGAGCCAATAGTGATGATGATGAAAAATAATTACTCACGGCTCAGCTCGTGTAGCGCCTAGTTCTAGATGCGACGGGGATTCCCCTGGCAGAGACATCACGTACACTATACACGTTCAAAATCGACTTAGGATGTGTTCAAAAAACAACTGACGTTTTAAAATCAAATGAAGAATCGGTAGAACAACGTGCGCTGTCTGCCAGGCGCTTTGGGAATCAAGTTTTTATTTCAATCAAACATATAAAATTACGATTTGGCACCCCCTAAAACTGCCACCCGGGGTAGGCGCGTTGCCCCCCCCCTAGATCCGGGGCTGAGTGCTGGTCAGAATGAAGTTTCAACATCAATATATTAACTCGAAGGGTTTCAAGCTTAATAATAATAATAATAATAATTGGATAATTTGTATAGCGCCGTTTTTGTGAAAAATCACCTCAAGGGCGCGTTACAATTTATTATGAATCCTAGGCTCTATCTAATTTTATTATTTTCAAATAGATACAGAATCATACTTACCTGCAGGACACTTCCGACAAAACACACTTTATTAGAAAGTTTATGCTTATGCTATGGGGAAGATACGACTTTGCACGTGGAGGACATTATATTAAAAACACTGGACATTGCATGAGTTTTACATTTATATTTATATTTAACAGAAGATTAATGCCAAAGTTGAGTTAATATATTTATTTTTAAAGTCTGGAGAATTTTAAGAATTTGCTTTTACACACTTAGTTATTTACAATGTTGCGAGCCGTGAAGGCGAAGGTGAAAGTTTTTTTTTTTTTTTTTTTAACTTATGGATACGACTGTCTGAAAAGATGAGTTTTAAGTTTAGCTCTAAATTGCGCAAACTGGCACGTTCATATGTAGATATCTTCAGCCTTACTAAAAAACCCAGTGAAAATTTTATTCAATTGACAAACGGCCGCGGATGTGAAAACATTACTAACTAAAAAATTGTTCATGGAAAAAAATACACTTAGTTTACACGGCCTGAGAGGGTAGTTTATCTCTGTTTTATTAATGATGACAGAACGTTGTTTGGAATTTGACCAAAATGTAGAGAAATTTAAAAAAAAACAAAACTTCAAAAACACAGTCCTTTTATGTAATAAATTTGGAAGGAAACTATCACCTCACTCTGTTTTATTAATGATGACAGAACGTTGTTTGGAATTTGACCAAAATGTAGAGAAATTTAAAAAAAAACAAAACTTCAAAAACACAGTCCTTTTATGTAATAAATTTGGAAGGAAACTATCACCTCACTTTTTAGTTGTGCATACAATAAAAAAATAATAAAAAATTTCAAAGTTTTTTTTATTGCCAAAAAAATACCGACATTTAAAAAAGATTTCTTGCATCTCTAAAGACGTTAATTTCTTTGATACGTTTACGAACACATGTATTAGATATTAATATTATAAAAAATTATCGATTTTAAGAAATTCTCTTAAAATAAAGATCTTAAAATGTAAATTTTATCTTTTAAGTAACCTATAAAACAATATTCTGACAGTTCAACTTTGAAAGTACGGCGTTTGTACAATAACTTGATTAAACTGATGTAAACCACACAAATAATATGGTAAATATATCAATTATGTGAACAGAAGAGTAAAATCGTCACTACAATAGAAATTATTTAGTAAAATCACAACATTTAGGCACTTACAAAATTTTCCATATCCCACCATAAACACACCGAACTATTTTGTCATCGCGGGCCAATATGCACAGGCGCGCCAATAATGCCCCTAGCGGAGAAGAATTAAAACAACATTGTTTCCAAGGAAATTAAATCCATATACAACGTTGTCAGATCTTAAATGCATATTAACAGCGTGACCACGTAAGAAACGTTATTGGTAATAAAACGTGTTTTAGTGTATATGGGGTTTATTTATGTTATTGCAATAATACAGTTAATCGGTCGCGCTGTGGATTTTTTTTTAGAAAGGCTGCTTATCTTTATTACAGTAAAATAGTTACGTTGGTATCAGTGGCGTGGCTAGGTAATGGGGGGGGGGGGGGGGGCGCACCGGGTGCCACCCGATGGAGAATGATACCCGACCGTGGAAAAAAATTACCAAGGTAGAATATTGCCACAAAAATATTTTACACATGAACACGGTCTGATATTAATATTTTCGTAGCCCTATGGCTCGGTCGGTTCGAGATTCCCCAAAAATTCTAATCGGTAAGATAGTGGTGTCCTGGTGATGTTAAAGTGAATTGATAGTAAATATCGGCAAGATTTTTTCAGAATATGGATGTTGATTAATTTAAGCAATTCAGGACAGTCATTTTGTAATGCAGTATTTTATGTAATAATATTATATCTGTATTTTAATTTTTAAGTAAATCGGAGTGAATAATCCGTAAAATAGTAATGTCATCGACTTTTTGACTGCACATAATTCCATTTATATTAAAACTGAAGCTAATAAATTTGTAGGAAACCAGAATAATAAATACAGTATATATTTTTCCATCGTCCACCCGGTACAGTACTTATCTGTGCGTTGAATACCATAGATACTGCCATTATCTACAGATCAATGGATACAATCGGATATCAAAAAGTGTTAAACTAACCGTGATAGAGGATAAAGCACATAATAACATCCGTGTAACAATGGTGAATAGTTATCCCGCGCATAAATATTACTACAAAAGTTCGCCGATTTGCGATTTGCTATCATTATTTACAGCTGCCGCAGAAATATGACGTTTTGAAGCCATTTAATTATAAATGGACCACCATTTTCAACAGGCCACTTACCTGTATTTTATAATGACTTGTAAAAAGTTTTTTTTTTATCTCGTTACGTCACTCTGTAAAAATGTCTGGTCGTCGATTTTCTTTGTTTATTTTCAATAAAATTCCACACTGATTGATATAATATTATTACGGCGACACTGAGATTTGCGCTGACTGAAGTTTTTCATTTGACATTATTCTAGGGCGGAGATGGCGAACCTTTACGTATCAACGTGCCATTTTTCTAAAGAAATGTTTAATGAGGTCATAGACGTGCCATCAAATAATTTTGACTTGGTAATTATTGGAATAATAGTAATAATAAATACTTACTATCAAGTAAAAACTCTTTATTTTCTACTATTAAATAGGAACATTTAGCATTATACGCGTAATTTAAATTAACGTAAAATTAGTAAGATGTTACTTTGTAAGATGTTACTTTTAGCAGAATGCATGCTGAACTGGACTCATCTGTCAAACGGTAAATAACCGACTCTAATGTTATATATCTCTGAAAATAATGACTTGCCGGCTGATGAAAATATTGTTAAAATAGCATGAGCCAGCTTCTTCAAACAATTAAATGTGTCTGGTAACGCATTCCATGTTTAGCATTTTCACTTATATTACCCTGTCAATCTTTATTTATTTTTTATTTATTTATTAAATTACATAATACATTTTGTACAAAAATTTGAGTAGACCCACAAAGCTGTCATATGACAGCTTGTCTGCAGGTTCTAACAATTTAAACATTCTTAATATAATATCTAAGAAAATATTTGTAAATACATTTATAGTTTTAAGGAAACATTAGAATAGATCACATAATAATATTAGATAATTTAACTTACAACCATAAATATATAAGATATTTCAATATATCTGCCTAATAACAAGATTTGTAGGCAGCTATATTAAGATATTCAATGATACATGGAGTTTTCGTTCATTCATACACTTCCCCAAATGATCATCTAGTGAATCCACGTTATGCAATTGCACTATATAAGTATTATAAATACAAAACAATACAAGAACAACATGTCAACCCACTAGAGACCAAATGGGAATATAATTCACCGACTCCAGATATTTTCATATCAGAGGTTTCGGCTCTGTGGCATTTCTAATTGAACCTATAAATCCTACTGATCCCTCAATATAAATATTTAAAAAATCTTTTGTAATCCTACATGTATTTAAAATTACTGCTTTTTGCATTTTTATATACAAATTCTTTGACAAATCTAATATGCTTAAATTTTGAATCAGATTCCTAGGTATTATGCCAGTGGCCGAAATAACAAATGGTAATATTTTTATAGTCCGAGAATGCCAAATTCTTTTAATCTCATTTCCTAAATCTGTGTATTTTCTAATTTTTTCAGAAACAGTTTTTTGAATATTACAGGAATTTGGAATAGCTACATCAATGATATAAGTTATTTTTTTAATTTTGTCATGTAAAACTATATCAGGTCTATTATGACTAATTGTTCTGTCTGTTAGTATAGTTTTATCATAATATATTTTATAAAATTCATTTTCTATAAATGAATTTGGTTCATATTTATAATAAGGTACTACATTACGGCAATCAATCAAGTTATGTTTAATTACCAAACCATAGTTTTATCATTTTAGGACTTAGTCTCTCATTTTTTTCAAATTTTATGTTTTTATTGATTTTATTGAAAATCACTGGTATTAGATATTCAAGAGTACGGCTTCCATATTTATTTAATATTCGAGGAGTTTTAGGCCCTTTCCTTCTCTAAAACTTGTGGTATGTTTGTGCACAAGTAGGTGTTTGTAAGGGCTTTCCCCCATATTATCCATAATAGTAGTGAACCAGTGGAGACCTTTTATTGTAAGTAGGCTCTCTGAGCCATACAGTAGTTTTAAGTTATGTCTCTGTTTATAAATATTTGTTGTGACAATTTTTTTTATTATGGCAGTTTGTAAATTTTCAATATATTTAATGTAAGTAGTGCTTGCATGTCCCCAAGTTCGAATACCATATCTAAGGATAGATTCGACCATAGAAAAATATATGAGTTTAAGAGTACAATGAGGCAAAATAAATTTTAATTTGTAAAAGTTCCTAGCTAAGGATCTGAGCTGGTTACAAATTTTAGCTACTTGTTTATCCCACTTAAAATTGTTATCAACAATATTCCCAGATAAGTATATTCATTTGTGAAATCTATTTTTTCACAGTCACAAACATTAACAATTCCTCTATGTATACAGTCAAAGCTATGAGCGGTTATTTTAGGAACATTCCACATTTTCAAACTTGGTGATTTTATGTACATGCATTTGGTTTTTTTCACATTAATAATTAATCCTACATCATGAGCCCATTTGAGAAGCTCGTTAAAATCTCTTTGTAATTCTGTTTCAATTAATTCTAACTCTCTCCTTTTTTCAACAATTTTTGAATCCATATTGAACTAAACTGGAAACCCATCAATTTCCAACTAATCGAATGGGAACAAATTCAGTTTATCAAATGACGTCACATCAGGGTAAATAATAAACTTGAGTATTTCCGATAATTCTTTGAATCTGAAAACTCGGGTTCGTTCGTTCACCTACTTATACACTTCATACTTTTTTTCGTAGAGCATAATAAATTTTGTGATCAGTGATCAGTGACGTGCCCAAAATATTGTGTCGCGTGCCATTAATTGGTTCGCCATCCCTGTTCTAGGGCGTTGTAAGATTAAATTATAAGTAATTTAATGATTTGAAAAATGGTTGAAATTGGTTTTGCTTTGATCTGATAATTTGCTAGAATGTTTGAATAACCTTAAATTTTATCGTAATATAAAAAATATACAAAACCACACAATAATATATTTAACAACATCATTGGTCATGTGTACCTCATCAGAAAAAAATAGTTCTTCGTCTGATAAGAGAGTCACGATTCTTACTTTTATTGTTAAGTTTTGTTTAAATAAGCGTTTATGTTTCAAAACGTTTTATTTTATTATTGGTTCTGATTGATAAAACGGCGCAATTCAGAAGAAAGGATTATCGACCAGGGTTGGTCGATAAAGACGGATTGACGGGTCATTCATTATCCTTTTTCTGATTTCCTCAGCGATTCCTTAAAAGAGTATCGTTCTTTATTAAGAGGAAATAGTAGCTGCGTTTTTCCATACAAACGTATTCCCCGTTTATCTCTCTGGATTTTGACCCTAGAGCAAAAATTTTTTTTACATAATATAGATATCGACCACTAGCGTGTCGGTACGTTTTGCTTTTTTTGATAATTTACTTCTTATAGAAGTTAGGACCATCCAAAAATGAATAAAAATGCCTAATTTAAAAGCCGTCAAAAAACGTTCAGTATATAAACTAAACAATGTATTTTGAAAAAAAAACAAAACGTACCGACATAGAATATTTTCTTCTAATACAGTTTGTGAAAAAAAAAATTAAAATCGGTCCAGTTTTGGAGAAAAAAAATGGGGAATACAAAACATCGATTTCGAAGATTTTATTTAGGTATTTTCGGCCCGATGTGCAGGTGTCCCTTTCGCTCAGTTCCCTTGAGGGGGGCGGGGAACGAGGGTTTTGACAAATACATACAAAGCGAAGTAGTGATGTAACGAATTTTATCGGTAGACTAGTGTTGTCCTTCCCCGAGTGATCGATATTTTTTATTCGTTTTTTTCTGTTTAGTGACTTATCGCGGTATACCAATACTGATCGAGCTTTCATACTAAAATTGAGCCAAATTAAAATTATTTGTATCAAGTACTATAATAAATCAAACCATATATTGGATAACCATTACCCCCGCCACTTGTTCACCCCAAGTGGTCCGCTATGTTTAGTGACTGAGCCTGGATTCCCGGGTTCACGGGTGAGGTCTGCATGGGTTTTGGTGGCGGATAATTTTGTCCACTTACTGCGTGGCGGGCCGGATTGGGAGAAACTGGAAGAGGGAGATCTTTTGATCTCTACAGCCGGACTCTCCACCATCATTTCATACTTTTACCTACCTTTTCCCTACCCAGAACTTCCTTTCCTTCCTTATCCTAAAAATACCCTCCACACAGCTTCTCCAATGATGTCCAACAACTTCTCCAACAAAGTCCCTGAGCGATTATTTTTCCTCGGTGCCTCCAATGTGGGGTTTATGTTTAAAAAAAAAATCTGTTTCAAATTTTCGGTTGAGAGTCGCTTACATTGCCTTCAGTGATTAATTGAAATTTTTTGTTTGTAAACGCTTTATTGTACAAAATTTTTAATTTTTTACAACTAGACAATGAATTTTAAACAATTTATGATTTATATCTTTCTCTCGCTGGTAAATTTCTTGGTATGCGACCGTCAATTATTTCTGGTAAAAGGCATTGGAGGTAGAAGTTTTCTAACAGTGGTTCAATTTTTTGCCAGATTGAATCGTCCCTTTCAATTTTTTCATACAGCAAACCTTTAGGACTCCACACGACAAAATAACAGTATTTACGACGAGTAACGTGTAACTGGCCTTGGACTTGGTAGAAGTAATTGTGATTCCGTTTTAATGTTAAAGCATTGTCTTCAATTTTACTGTAATCAATTTTTTTTTGTTCAATTCCTTCTTCTGGTGACATATTTGCTATTCTATATGGGCATTTCACTTCAATTATAGAATCTTTGCCAATAAGGCCATCCGGACTTGCCGCTAAAAAGTTTTTGTTTTCATCGACAAATAGTCCACAGGCGAATACCTCTAACTTTGTTTCTTTTGTAAATTGCTCAATTGCTTGGTTTTCATTTTCTTTCCCATAATTTGTGGCCGTATTTCCTTTAAATGGCGAGTACAGTAACGAGTTTAATACTCTCGTAACTGAAGTTTTTGGCCGTAACTTACATATTTGTCCAAAGTTAGAAGCTGTTAGCCTCTTACGCCTTTCAATTGCCCACAAATTATTATTGCTTTGGCCCACCGTATTCCGTTCGAGTTCTTCCTTATTAGATGGAGATAATTCTTTGAGAAATTCTTCTTTTTTCGTTTCAAATAATTCAGGTGGCATATCTGGTTCTAATTCCAATTGACCATAATTTTCATCAGGCCCTGTAACTTTTTTTCTCTTTTCTGTCGTGTTTTCATTGTACCTTAGTTTTCTTTTTCGACACCTCTGTGTTGTCTCATTCGAACGTCGTTTTCTTTCGATAAAATGCTTTGTGTAGTTGCCAGGACTGTGGCCTTGGATTTTTTTTTGTATACGGGAATGGGTTGCCATTTCACTATTCCACGAAGTTACTGCTCCAAAACATCTTGCTTGGTATGATCCCCTTTTTGTAAAATTTACTCTTTTTCCGCCTATAAATTTGGCAATAACGTTGTTGAATTGCTCCACAGTGTTATTTGTCACGTTAATAATAAGACTTTCCGCATTTGCTATAAGAGACGACAATAATTGTTGAATATCAGTCCATATTCCACAATCTTGAAGATCGCTTAGTAAATTTGGATCATTAGTGTACTTCTCCGACTTGCAATAGTATGACGAACATTTTGTATGATCACCAAAAACATGGTTTGCGGCATTTTTTATGTCCATTTTCAGATTTTTTACTTTATTACTTTGTGGCGTGTTTTCTTGCTCTTTTCTGTAATTTACTGCTCCAACTATAGCTTTTCTCATTCGTAAAACGTTTGCTTCAACCTTTTTCCTTATTTGAACTGGTACAAAGCCTTTAGCGTTGTTGGTTTTTTTTCCAAGTGCTTTTATTTTGTTGCAAAAATTGCGAAGTAAGTGATTTTTGCACTCTATTTTTTGTACTATGATGTTCGGCCCATATGGCATTTGCTGCAAAATTTTTTTCATGATGCTGGAGTCGCCATCTCCAATTAGTTTATTGAATTTCAATCCATGCATTTCAATGCTTCTCGAGAACCCTTCTGCTATAATGTGGGCTTCCATGGCATTAGCACTGTCACGCCAGTTTTTGAAGCACCTATGCTCAGATGCTTCTACTTGTAGTTTTGTAGCTCTAGCACATATGCAGCAGTACGAGTTTCGCACTCCCAGAAATAAAACCTTTTTAGTTCGCAGTCCAACTATGCATCCCGCACCAGATGAGGAGCTAAATCCACTTTTATATGATCTCTTTGCCCAAGAACCATCTGCAACTACCGTCACCAAAGGGTACCCTCCCTCGTCTACGTCACCATTTAAAATTGCAAGCCTTTTTTCTTCTTCACCAGCTGCGATCATTTCTTCTAAGGCACATTCTTCAAGTGTTAGCGCTAAACATTGTTCTATGTTCTTGTAAGTTGAAGGATTCATATTTGGCATATTCAATACCCCACAAATTTCGTTCCATTGTGAATATCCATTTCCTGTACATACTACTCCTTCGACGACAGCAGTATTTACGGACACTTTCAGTTTCGGGTCTTCGGAATGTACATATTCTATTTTCTTGCACATTTTGCACTCGAAAACATATTGGCTTAGAAAACCATTTCGTCGTTCCTTCACAAATTTTAAATCGGAAAATGTGCAGTTGGTGTGTTCGTGCTTTATATTTGAAATTTCTGAAAACAAATATTTTATATCAACAATTCTGCGACCTTTGTGAATATGGGTTTCATCAATATGGTCTGGTTTCAACAGAAAATCATCAAGCGTTGTTGGCGATGAAGAACTTGCGTTTTCTTCTATATTTGGAGAAAATGATTCATCCCTCGAAGGTTCACGCATTTGTGAAGATGTATCTAAGTTTCTAGCAGCATCGTTGATGACATCCATATCCCTGTAAATAAAAAGTAATAATAATTAAATTACTTATTTTCGTTGTACTTATAAGACAGAATTTTTTCGAGTTCCATACGCGAAGGAATCAATAGAGCCCATTTGTTCTCATCAAAATGTAATGCTTTATATCTTCTGTTCTTTTCCAAGTCTCGGTTACGCATGCTACATACAGGCTTCTCATAACATAAACCATTAGGAGGGTTCAGTAGTGAGAGGAAAACAGGAAAACTATATTTACTTACCTAGAGATCGAACGCGGTGCAACATGAATCTGTCGTTTGATAATAATAATCGGTTTTTTTCGTCTAGTAGACGAAAATAAACGAGCTTTGTTTCCATTTCTTTTACCCATTATTTATCTGTAAGAAAAAGATATCACATTTTTTTAGTAGAAGTTAGATAATAGTAGCTGATTTTATATCACACACATACGAGAATCTTATGCTGCGTATAAAATTGTGAACCGAGGCGCGAATTGTGTAGTACTTGCACATTACTTAGGCTAATTTGTTTGCTTTTTGAAATAACTCATATAGGTCTCATAGAAATCGTTGTGTCTCCCTTACTACCATGGTTAGAAAAATGATCTGTTAGAAAGAGAAAACAACCAGAACATAATTAAAACTTAAAACAAAATAATTATAACCTTTTATGAAACCAAAGCTTCCGATTAATATTTGAAAAAAAAAATAAGAAACTGGGAATTTTGTGTTAATTTTTTGACATGAAGCGAAAAAAAAGTGAGTTGACGGTAACATTTATTTAATTATGTTTACTTTTTATTACACGCCCGTAGGGTTTTTGCAGACATTTACATACATTTATAATGCATATCGTTTGCTCAGGATTGGTTTGTACTAAGTCCACAAAAACACGTACTGAGAAATAAAAGTTTTGAATTAAATGAAGACTATATTAGCGAAACTCAATTGAAAAGCTGGAGACAATCTATGTCGAGTTTCGCTAATATTGTCTTCGTGTAATTAAATATTACAAATTAAGGTTTTATTTATAAAGTTGAAAATAAATATAAAAAGTTTTGAAGTTTAAAAATATTATATATTTGTTTCCTTTATTTCAAACTGACTGTAATAAATATTTTAAAAAATATGTAGGTTAATCTATCTATAGGTAAAAGACCAACATTTTTGGTTGAATTTTGAACGAACTAACACATCCTTTTTTGTATTTACTGCTTAAAGAAACTCAAAAATACAGGAGTACAAATCAAACCTCAGCAAGCGATATATCTAACGTTTTAAACATTATTTTTTACAAACATGTCAACTCACACGTATAATACACACAACACAATAAATCCATTTAGATTTAATTGTCTAATAAAATATGTACGTGCTTTTATCTTTTTGTTGTCGTAATTTTAATTAGAAAAAACGTAAGGTGGGCTATTTTTAAACATTTTTTATTATTAATAAAAATAAAAAAATTATATGTTTATTTCGAATTATAAAATTTGAAAGCGTATTTCATCATCTTTCAAAAACGGTTTTTAGTTTTCGGATGCGTTCGCAAATATTAAAGTTATTTGGAATTTATTGGAAAGTGGAAATATTTTTACTTTTCGAAAAACAGGCCCGAGGCCTGAGAGGTTAATACTAATTTTCAATAATAACTAATGTATCATAGAGAATAATCATATGTATATAATAATTCGATATAGTTGGTTTGACTGCATATTTATAAACGCTAATACAGTGAAAACTTTAAAACTACTAACCTACATAGAGTTCTAGTAAAATAATACGTAATATGTCGGTAATCTACATACATTATAAAATATTTTAGTAAGACCCTGTATAGAGGGGTAAGTATACACTTTTCACACTGACATTCATCATAAATTTATGAATAGTTTAGTAGGTACTCACCGATATCCTAACTGTGTAATTCGTGACAAAATATTGGAGTGATGCAGCTAATGGTGAAATCAATCTCTAAACAACCACAAACATTGGGATCAGGACAAAACTTATATTTATCTCTCTGATATTCTCGCAACTTTGTTGTTTCAAATTACTTAACCAATAGGTACAGCATGCGTGATGCTTTACTTGTAGTATAACAATATAAATGAATGATGAGCGCAGAAGACATCTATTATATAGGAATACTTACGTTCAAGTCCCGACTCGACTTGACTTATTTGGTGCAGAAAATAATGAACTCTAGCAGGCAGACACCAGTCTATACACACGCTCAAGTCAAGACGCGATTGAAGATGCGCTAATCAGCAAGAAGCCACCTGTCTGAAGCGCTCATGTTGCAACGCGATTTATTTGGAAGAGTAGATATTATAACAAAACCCTGTAACAATCTGATACTGGACTTCGTCGTAACAAAGGTTGACCACCACAACATGGGCATGTACCTAGCATGGTGGTCGAAAAATCCTCAACTTATGTTAGGGAACGTACCCATACTACGTGACCAATTTTTTGCAATTTTTAACCCCCGCCCCCCCCGGTGACCAAAATCCTTAGCAAACCGCCGCTCATTTGTACCAAGCGTGACATTTTGAAGACCCCCCCCCCGAAGAGATCACGTAGTATAGGTACGTTCCCTAATAATTAACGATGCAATGAATAAATAAAAAAAATAAAAATGTATCTTTGAAAAGATGCCATGTGCATGGTTATAACAAAACACTGTAGGAAAAGTTGCAGCGTTTACTCATGACATTTTCTATTATTTTCGAGTTTTATTTTATTTCTTGCCACCTACTTGGTCACACCCGGTAAGGCGACAAACACACAAGACTCAGCATTACCGCGCGAAAACGTACACACGAGCTTCACACACTCACATATCTACTACGCGATGCTACTATAGATGTGTGAGTATTTGATCGAAGCGTGAACAGAAGACATTGTTACAATATCTATCGACGATATTTATAAATGACCGGCATAGCAAACCTCGTGCGTTTAAAAATAATGCGCCCTTTTTCTGTCTATGGAGAGCGGTACATCCTAAATAAGTCGAAACATGCCTTGTCCAAACCTGAGGCAAGAGACGCAGAGAGGGCGAGAAGGTGTACAAGCCAAACACTCACGTGCGGTCTCACCCACACATCGAGAGCTAGTTCTTTTTCGAGCGCGGTGCGACAGCGATAATTTTTGAAAATACCTACCGTCGAGATTTCTCACCGGTGGTATTACCTCTTAACACAATGATTTTATTCAGGAAGTTTTCCGATTGTCTTTTGTCGTTTTCTGTCAGCCATCCTATAATTTTAAGATGGTCTGTTTTATGCTTTGTGTGCTGTTTGAATCCATTATATACCTTAGGTTCTATATGCTTAGGAAAAAATTGCACTATTATGAATGCAGAATTGATAGCAATCAAAGAAGCGGTGGAATATGCAATTAAAAATAAGTGTAAACAAATTGTAATATTAAGTGATTCTAAAAGTTCACTTCAACATATTAAAAGTATTCCGAAAGGAGTTCCCTGTAGGAATATAGCCTACAATATTGCTGAACAAATAAGGTGGCTATAGCAGAAAATGTCTCCATATGTTTACAATAGAAGAGGCGGTTTTGTTGGCATACGAAGCATGTGTGACGCTGAAGATTACTGCCAAAAAATAAATTCCATATGTAATAATATGTGGAATAATCATTTTGAAACGTTGTCTACAAATAAAGGAATATGGTACAGAAAGCTCCAAAACGAACCGTTTAAAAGACCATGGTTCACTGAGGTTAATTTGAAAAGATCGGAAATGAGAATCATTTTTAGATTAAGATCCGGACATGCACTAATGGGAAGAATATTGTGTTTGATAGGCCTCTCTGATTTTTTTTTTACAGTGAATACCGCACAATAATCTCAACTGCTCCCGTATGGAGCCAGTGAGACTATGACATCCCCAATTGGGGTATGTTGTGAGGCTGAAGGTAGTGGGGAGGGGAAGGAGGTGGGGAAGAGGAAGGTTGGGAAGATTATCTAATGTGCTCGATATGTGAACAAATTAAAGATGTCGAGCACACATTATCGAAGTGCATTAAATATGAACGACAGAGAGTTACAATACTAATGACCTCGAACTCATGGGAAGTTCAGAATTTAATAGCCTCAACTGAGTTTCATGCCATATCGAGAATTATGAAATTTATTAGATCATGTAAACTGAAAAATATTTGAAAGTGATTTTTTATACGAAATGAATATAAAAGGACTCTAAGTACCTTTTAAAGATCATTAGAGATTATAATGATAATATTATAATTTAAAAATAGATGAGGCAAAAAATGACAACATTGTGTGAGTCAGAAGCCTCGATAATATACATGACATAAAAAAAATGCTTAGGAAGAGTTGAATTCATTTTTGGTACGATCATCCTTTGTTTATTTGTAGTTGTTACAGTAAAATGTTGTAGTTGTAACAGTAAAATGTTGTAGTTGTTATAGTAAAATGTTGTAGTTGTTACAGTAAAATGTTGTAGTTGTTACAGTAAAATGGTAGATTATGAGATGCTTGTAGCATATTTTGGAAAGTCGAGCACTTGATGCATGCCATCTTGCAACTAGTCTGTGAAGAACATAAAATAAAATAATACGGCAAACCCTTTATAAAAAGCTATTCATTGTGAATAATGTAGCACAGAATCTTTACCATTTCGCAGAAGATTAGAATGAATAGGACTTGGTGTCGCGAAACTGCGACTCCACTGTTAATTGGCGGTAAATGCTGCAGAGCAAAGCCTATGCAGCCCTCGAAGGACCAGTCCCGAAACAACGTGAAAACGCTAAGTTATACGGGACGATTAAATAGCATACACTCGCAAAACCTGATGGATAGTCAGTCGATAGTTCAGATCTGTGCTTTTGGAAAATTAGATAAGCACAGATTGGAATAAGGAAAATAGGACTCACCATTGCAGATGGGGCATCGCCGATCTCCAGTTTTGGTGTACACTTCTCACTGTTTAAAATTCGCAATATTCTTATAACAAGAGGTTACGATACATGCGCCCTGTCTGAGATGTTATTTTGTACTGAGCAGGAAAGCACACTGTCACCTCTCCAAAGTTGAGTACTTTCTTGCAACAATTTTTATGGTGACATTTTGGAAGGAAAGATTAGGTAGGTGGGATAAATTCAGGATTTTGACATATCTACCCACCAAGTCTGCAAATGCAATACCCAATCAATCCCAAATAAAAACGCGCGAACAGGACTTCCGATAGCTCTGAAAACTTAGAAAGTAGAGTGTTTAAAGGACTAATGGACAACCGTACACATTGTAGTAACAACGAATAAATAATTTAAAAAAACATATATACATATTATTACATACATAAATTATACCTAGTTTTGTAAATTTTTATGTAGTTTCTCTTATAAGTGTACTATGTATTATAAGTTCACACTTCTAAACACATAACCTAACATTACTTCATCTCTTTATAATATTGTTTATAATAGTATTTACTCTTTATGTTGTAAATCTTATTGTAATTCCTCCAAATTGTTATCAGGTACCTGGTTTATACTTTTCAATACTACTAACTTACCGGCTTATCTCATACACTGTGAATCCGAATATATTATCAGTTACCAGGTTAAAAGTCGGTAAATTCGAATATAATATTTACTTTTACCAGGTTACTTTTTAATATTTTTTTTGTTATGTAATTATGTACATTTCTTGGAATAACATGAACTAAACCTGTCAATTTGTCTGTCCTGGAACGGGAAACTTTCCTAGTTGGACAGGCAAAGCTCCCTAATATGTAATTTATACTTTCTTTTGTATCAATATTACCCATTAACCTATTAATATTACCTATCAACCCATTTCAATATCACCATTCACAAATAAACTATGCAACAAACTCACCGATTTCACGTCTACACAGTTTAGCAAACGAATATACACAAGATATCGACAATTTTAAAGTAACAATTTAGATGTTCAAAATATTAAATTAAAAATTAAAAATTAAATAAAACTTAAATTATTATTAAATTAGCGTAGGCCCATGAAAAATATTAACAATAGATTTGTGAAACTGAAAGCATTTATAAAAAAATGCTTCAAACTTGAAAAGTTACGACATCTGTCAAAAAAATTATCAAACTAAATACGTATTTCAAATATGGAATTATTAATTTTGGTAATTTATCACTTGTCTAAATCGTTCCCACAATTTGTTCCGATTTTGAAAATAAAAACCAATTTGGGAAGCGGAAATGGGTACCGCCGCCCCGGCAACCTGCTACGTGGGTTTTTCGCTAAGTGGCAAAGCCAAGTATACATTTCGTAAAACAACTTTAGTGTTGTAGTGCCGATCAGGTACCCACAGATTTTATCCCGTAGGAAGCGCCAATTCTGGACGGGTTATGGATCCCGTCAAGAATACCTGTGGTTCCCAAATATGCTCAGGGGGTGGATCTTAAACCACGATATGTGTCGCTCTCCAAGGTATGGTGTGCCAGGTACATAATTTAAAAGGCAGAGTTGTGAGAACAAGCATATAATTTTAAAAACAAGTAGCAATCAGGGTTTTAAATATGTCATTTCACTTACCCCCATGAACCGACCTCTTTTATTATGAATACTATCGCTAGCTAACTAATATACTGTCCATCTAGTGGCTGCAAGGCACAGGCAGCATTTTCCCATGCAGGATCTGGATAGCCCTCACCGAAGCCGAGATCTGGAGACAGTTCCGCCGCCAAAGGGAAATCAACAAGCGGCCTTTCGCCGCGATCAAATTTAGCAAGTCATCCCGCCGCTAAAGGAAAATCATCAGGGGGCCTTTCGCTTAGAAGGATTAGCATGTAGGGAGGCCGCCCTCGATCCAGACGAGAGTCAAGGTCGGCGTAAATTTACTTTTCCGCCATAAAGAACGGCAAATAGCATCGCGGGCTAACGGTACCCCAATCATTCGTCAAAACGGGGCTCTGTCCCAAGTGTGATCGGACGTATTTCTCATGGATTAAATCATTCCAGGTTCTGCCACGCCTGGCCGCCATACAAGTTTACGTTGCGGAATCTCAACTAATCCCACCAAAGGAATGCAAACTCTCGATCACACAATACGTTCACGTAATCACTTTTACCGCCCGGCATTTCTCAAGTAAAAAGGAATTATTTTCCCGTTGAAATACTAAGTTCTCACAAAAACTCCATTGACTGTCGCGTAGTTAGATTCGGGGCCCCACTCTCCCAAATCTACCTACACAAGAAGTGACGTATTGCCGCGGAACCGCTCCAGAGGTCGCCCCAGGCCGTCGATAAAGTCAGAGCTGGCACTCTAATAATTAATAACAAGTTCCTACCTAATTACGATTTCGACGGGTAGAGTTGTTAGGATGCAGTACAAATAATAAAGATGTTAATAATTATATTTAAAGTAATACGGATTTGTACTGCATCATAACAAACCTTTATTGGATAACCAACATCTCTGCCATAGGTCACCCCAAGTGGTTCGCTACGTTTGGTGATTTAGCAGGGGTTCCCGGGTTCATGAGGTGAGGTTTGTCTAGGTCTTGGAGGTGGATGACCAGGACACTCTGAACCCCAGATTCCTACCCACCCCATAAACCCTTTTCCTTCCCAGAACTCTCCTCTCCTTCCTTTCCTAAAAAAAACCCTCCACACAGCATCCCCAAAGATGACATAGGCCCTTATTCGCAAACCTGATTAAAAAATCTTGAAATTTATATGTTTTTATTAGGTTACAGGTTGATCATAAATTTGAAGTAAAATATTGCGAATCTCGTTTTTATTATAAAAAATTTGAGGGTTGCGTAATTTTAACCAAAAAAAATTACTCATAAATTTAGTTTTTAGTGTTACAAATAATGCTTAAACAGCAAAAACTATTTTACCATGTTTTACTACGTTGACAATTTTTCTGAAACCACAGAAAAGTAACATTCCCCAAAAATGTAGCTTGAAGGGTTTTAACTAAACATATTGGCTATGGTGTTTGATGATGATTCAAGGTTATCAAAAAACGTAAGCGTTATTTTGGCTGTCTCCCAAAAACATTAAATATAGTTTAAAACATTTTTGGAATTTTTTATATCTTAACATTAGAAACTAATGCTTTGATATTTTACAGAGATATTTCCAAAAAAATAGAAAAACAAATAATAATAAAAACTGGTAGGTACTTAGACCATTCGTCAACAAGTCCGTCTGCAATTTGGGTGTCCTCATCATTTCCTTACTCCGTTCCCACACAACCAAAAACTGGCAAAAAATCGGTAAATTTAAAAGAAGCAACCGTCATACGGTCAATTTGAATCGAGTTTCCTTTACGAATTTTGGAGATAAGAACATTAATAGCTACTGCTCAATAATTGGTCTTTCTGTCTGCTAGTACCTACAGACTGACGTGTTCACTCGACCGGTCTAATCATGCGTTCAAGAAGGTAGAAGAAACAACAAAAAATCGCAGACAATCATTAGACTGTAAATTTGAAATTATGGTTCAGGTTTTTTTTTTAATTTTGGAGGGCTATTTTTGGCCAAACTTTACGTCAGAGACCCACTACATTAGTTGCACATATTTTTGAGTACCCAATGATTGCTGGGTAGTGTTTATCGATGGAGTAACAAATAAAATTGATAAATTTAGAGATTTCTGGCTGTCTAACACGGACGATCGATAAAACTCTATTTCAATACGACATTCAGCATTCAAAATGTTTCCTCCAATCAGTTACAATTTGGGAGGCGTGCGCCACCCCGGGAAGCATATTTACAATCCCTACCGCGTTTCAGTCGCTTTAAATTTTCAATATCAAAATTTAAATATTTAGAAATAAAATTATTAATTTCTAATATACATATTGGAAAGATTATTTTATCAAGATTTTAGAACAATTTTTGTTTTTGCAAAGTGATAAAAAATTATCAATATAGAGGTGTATTTACAATATATGGGAAAAATATTAAAATTTAAATATTTAGAAATGAAATTATTAATTTCTAATATACGCATCAGAAAGATTATTTTATCTAGATTTTAGAACAATTTTTGTTTTTGCAATGTGATAAAAAATAACCTATATAGAGGTATATTTAAAATGTAAATTGTCGATACCGCGACTGAATCGGTGTAGGTTTTGTAAATACGCCCCCGGGAACCCATTATTGGACAACCAACACCCCTGCCACAGGTCACCCCAAGTGGTTCGCTACGTTTGGTGACTAGCAGGGGTGCCCGGGTTCATGGGATGAGGTTTGTCTATGTCTTGGTGGCGGATACGTTTGCCCAACCACTGCGTGGCGGGTTGGATCGGAGGACACTGATTGAGGGAGGCATTTTGACCTCTCCAGCCGGATTCTCCCGACCCTTCGCCTTGCACCGCAGTGTGAGGAATAGATTCATACGTTCGTCACTCCTAGCCACACTGACCCCCAGATTCCTACCCACCCCTGATACCCTTTTCCTTCCCATATCTTCTTCCCCTTCCTTTCCCTTAAAAAACTTTCCACACAGCATCCTCAAAGATGACGCAGGCCCCTAGGGAAATTGTTTTACTCGGTGCCTCCTGTGTGGAGCTAATGTAAAAAAAGTCTCTCACGATCCAGCCCGCCACGCAGGTGGGCAAACGCATCCGCCGCCAATATCTAAACAAACCTTAACCCAGTGGTTCCCAACCTTTTTCTGACCCGGGACCACTTGTACGTTTATTTTTTCGACAGGGACCACCCCCCCCCCCCCTGGACGGAACGATTTTTTATGAAGTCGAAATTGGTGTTTGTCAACTTTATTGGGGGGGGGGGGGTGATGACACCACGTTATCTGCCCTATAACCACTGCTTGTGGTCAGTGGCGTAGGCTAGTATGGGTGGCACGTGGCACCCGGGACGGATAGCACAATGGGAGGGGCGTAATGGGAGGGTAGGACGGGTTCTAGCAGAATGTTTACCACAACGGAGGGGGCGAAATGGGATAGGGTGGGACGGGTTCTAGCAGAATATTTACCACAACGGAGTGGGTAGAACGGGGTAGGATAGGGTGGGGCGAAACAGAATACCATAATGGCCACAGACCACAAGGTACAATAATGATAAACTGAATATTGGCCCGATTTTTTTTATTCAGACTTCTCGACCAGGAACCGCCCGAGAGCTGGCTCGTTTATTGACCGGCGCGCGGCGGTCCATCGCGGACCATCTTCTAGCCTCTTGCGGACCACTGGTTGGGAAACCCTGCCTTAACCCATGAACCCGGGCACCCCTGCTTACCAAACGTAGAGAACCATTTGCGGAGACCTGTGGAAGGGGTGTTGATATGAAATAAATGATTCCCGGACGGCGGTATCCACACTCTTCTCCCAAATTGGTAGGTACGCACCATCATATTGAAAAAAATGCGAATAAGAAAGTAAAAAAAATCTACCATTTCGTATATGAAAAAAATACCTTTACTGAACTATTAAAACGGCCATCATCTTGAAACGAATGCACAAATAAATTTCAAAACGATTGAGTTAAAATAGGACTTGACGCCCAGTCAATAAATTTATATCAAAATAAGAACAAAGATAACAAAACAAGATGAAAACTTCGAAATTGGCCCTCGTTTTTTGTATTTGTGCACTAATATTAAATGTGAAGATTATGATGCAACTAAAATTCTGTTTTGAAAAAAAGTTAAAGGTACACACATAAATCGTGTACTTGTAAGACGTTGTTTAAATATTGTATTAGTAAAAAAGTATTTTAAATAAAAAAAATATATATTTTAGGGGACACCCGGGTTTGAACCGGGGACCTCTCGATCTGCAGTCGAATGCTCTACCACTGAGCTATATCCCCATATAGAAGCGTTGACAAAATGTTTAATTTATGATAAAAAAATAATATTACTGCATTGTTCCACCCACATACATCGAAGTGAAGGCATGATGCATATAATGCCGCCTCTACGCTCTGGGCGCGAGTGCACAGACAGGCATACTTGTCTTAGTTAGAAATTCTTCGCGTTGCCCCGTTAACACTCTGTTCCTGAGGGTTCCGCAAACTTTTCATCCCGTGACAAAATATCCCCGACAAAATATCCCCCGACAAAATATCCCCCCGACAAAATATCCTGCGAAGTTGAAACGAAGAATCGATAAAGACAAGTATATCTACATCTATAATATAAAAATGAATCGCTGAACGTGTTGCTAAGCGCATAACTTTCGAACGACTGCACCAAATTGGATAATTTTTTTGTGTGTTCGTTATTGTCAGGACAAGGTTTTTATGAAACTTCAGGTGAGCTCTGACATTGTGAAATTTGTATAAAAAATTGCTATTGGTGGCACGCGAGGAAGCGGTTATTGCTATGGAGAGCGGGAGGGAGGGACAGATGGGGGAGGGGAACCAAGGAGGGGGAGGGGAACCTGGGAGGGGGGAGGGGACCTGGAGGGGGGAGGGAAACTCGGGAGGGGGGTTTGCGGGACGGAAGAAGGGGGGGAGTGGAGTGGGGAAAGGGAAAGTGGAGGTGACGGAGTGGGAACGCGAGAGGGGAATAGGACGCAGGAGAAGAAGGGGAGGCGGAAGGGGAACGGGACGAATGGGAAAAGACACTCAGGGAGAAACAATTTCTTTATTAAATGGCATAGCAACGCTTGCCGGAACCAGATAGTATATAAGAGTAATGAAACCTCGCTTGAAGTGAAATAACACAAAACTGAGTTATACAAATGTATGTTATTATTATTAATAATATATTGAAAATAGTGAAGAGAGTTTAGAGAAATAAGAGAATTAGGGGAATCAACGGTAAAAACAGAGTAATGAGAGTAAGGGTCAATAAAGTTGAGAGAAATAAGAGTGCCATGCGAATGAAGAGAGTAGCAGTCGGGCTAAGTTTTGCCAAGAGTGTAGAGCAGGCATTATACGTCAGGTTCATTCAACCCGAAATAATGACTCACGCAATTTTACAACTGAAAAGATAATAAATAATAATTAATCTTTTTTTATTTCAACTCCAATTTGATAAAAATTGTCAGCAAAAAATAAATCAGCATTAAAGAAATTATTTGCTCCAAGTAAGCATAGTCCAATGTCCACACAGATAAAAAATGATAAAGCGGTATCATTTATGTAGGAAGTAGATTCATTAATATTTACGTCTGATTATTAGTTAACTAGCAGACCCGGCCACACGTTGTTGTGGCTAACGAAACACAACGCCATTACCCAACCTTTATAAAATCCACACCACCCGCTTGCCAGCTGCCTGAATTGAATATTTGAATTTCTCGACTTTTCTCTACTATAATAAGCATGTTTTTGTACATATAAACCTTCCTCTTGAATCACTCTAACTATTCTCTATTGGTGAAAACCTCATGAGTATCCGTTGCGTAGTTTAAAAGATCTATGCGCACATACATTTTGAGCGACTTCATCAAATAATAATTCAAATCAAATACCTACTTACTCTAGGACATCTATTTTCCAATTTCTTCCATAGAACGAATTTCAAAAGTGACTATAATAGTACGGCCCGCCAGCCGTTTTAAATCGCACAAAAAGATGTTTTCTTTGAATTTCTCGGCTTTTCTCTAAAATAATTTACATGTATTATACATATAAACATTCCTCTTCAATCACTCTATCTATTCATGAAAACCGTATGAAAATCCGTTGCGTAGTTTAAAAGATTAACGCGCACATACATTTTGAATGACTTCATTTTATACTATGTAATGAATGATAATGATGATAATGAAATGAAATGATGATAATGATGATGATAGGTACGTATAATAAAATATATTTAAAAAATAATATTTTTAACTAAATGAGTAAAACTTCAAATACTAGGTATCTATTATTTTTGCCAGGCAGCCCTAATGGCACTGGAAAGTAACCGATGCGACTCCAGACTGGTGATGGAATGCAGGACTCTTAATAATAATAATAATAGGGTTTATAGGTTTTTTTTTTTTTTTTTTTTTTTTTTTTTTTTTATTGAAATTTTTTGATACAATACATATAATACATACATGAAATAATGAAAAGTATATAAAAAAACTTAATATAATTAATGTATGAACAAAAAAATCCCACAAAGGCAATGCCTGTGCGTGGGTATAATATAGATTTTTCACTTCTATTTCTATGGTTATAGTGAATATTTTAAGTATACATAAATAAGGAATTTAAAAAAAAGTAACTGAATGAATGCATTTAAAAACTACAGCATAATGACAGTCTGCACTGTTATTATTGCATTTGTAAGCCCTGTAAAAATAGATGTTACAAGTGCAATTTAAAAACATAAAAAACAAACAAAATAAACTAGCAAACAATATTATAAATCTTCTCTAAAAGCTGTCGTTTTTCAATTAGGAATTCCACAGAGCCGAACCCTCTGATATGAAAATATCTGGAGTCAGTGAATTATTTTCCCATTTGGTCTCTGGTAGGTTGACATGTTGTTCTTGTATTGTTTTGTATTTATAATACTTATATAGTGCAATTGCATAGCGTGGATTCACTAGATGATCATTTGGGAAGTGTGTGAAAGGGTTTAGTTTTTCCTGTGGGGAAAATTTAACCCGGACATTTTAATCTGGTGCGTAATATTTGGATGGTATGTTTTAAGATTTTCACGGCCAAAAGCATTTTCGTTATTTGTTTTTGGGGTGTTATGCCGTGTTGCGCTGCCTCCTTCTTTAGCCAACGTTTCGGACATCGTTGCAGTTTCCATCATCAGGGCAGATCCGACACATCTACCGGATCTGCCGGATCTGCCCTGATGATGGACACTGCAACGATGTCCGAAACATTGGCTAAAGAAGGAGGTAGCGCAACACGGCATAACACCCCAAAAACCAATAACGAAAATGTAGTGAACGTATGTCTTGCGGTATGAAAGAGACATGCGTGTATGAGTGAGACAGCATGCGGAACGTATAAAAGGCGTGAATGTTGTCCATTCGTCCTCTCTTGTTATCAGCTTCCTAAGAAGAACCTTGTACAGTATTCTCGGATTAAATACACATAGTCTACCTACGTCTATTATTGACATACACCCCATACTGAGATTATCATATCTAAGGAATCTGGATCCATCATAAAGGAGTCCAGAGGTAATGTTGATAACCGGCCACGGTCATCACAGAAAATATTTGGATGATTTATATAGCGCCGTTTTTTATGAAAAATCACCTCAAGGGTGCTGTACAAACTTGTAATATATTACTAAGATCTAGAAAACTACAAGCTAAACAAACAATTAGAACAACTTATGGCTGAAAATTGCATACACCGGTTCATTGATCACCGATACGAAAATATATGTTTTTTATAATGTTTTGACCAATGAACGCGATGCTGCCTAAAAATGAATGAATACAGGACCATACTTACCTGGAAGGTCGCTTGAAATTAACACTGCTTATTGTCTATTTAAAGAAAGTCTGTACGCAGAGGACATAATTGTGAACACAATGTAAAAAAAATATATATTTTAATATTAATATATAATATATTCTTTAAAGAGTATATTTTGGAAAGTAAAAGCAACATTTAATGGTGGGCGGTACAGTAGTACAAGGATTTGATCTTCCTAAATGTGATTCGTCAAGAGACAGATTGATGTGCAAAGATTCGAGTAATTCTAATTCAGTAAGAAAAGTGTGATTACGACATATCATAGGCAATACAAGTATGATACTGTCAGATAGGTATATTTAATTTAAGAGTATGAGAGCCCAAAAAGGTAGGCTTTTAGTTTGGACATAAATTCTGTTGGGCTTGTTATGCATCTTAATTCCGGAGGGACTCTATTCCAAGCCACAGAACTCGCTAGCATCAATAAAATAACGTGTATTGAAGGCAAAGAGCTGACGAACTAATAAGGAAAGGGGCGAAAGCACCACTTGTGGGATCCGAGCCGGCCGTAGGAGTAGCAGCTTGCCACACCAAATTCATATTGAGAGTTGAGAGGTGGGTTAAATTCCAGCACTGGAAGTAATGGTACCAAAGTACCTACTCAAAAACCGACCAGACCCCAGAAGGACCAGGAAACTACTCGATATGGACAGAAATTCGCTGATGGAACTGGTAGGACTACTAACGGGACACTGCCATCTCAGGAGACACATGCAGCTATTGGGAGTGGAAAGCACCAATAGATGTAGAAAATGTGAAGAGGAAGAAGAGACTCCAATTCACTTATGGTGCCAATGTCCTGCCCTGGTGAGAACTACCCTCAGAAACCTGGGGAGACGCACTCCAGACCCAGAAGACCTAGCCACATATCCAATGACAACTCTGGTGAACTTTATTAAAGGGACTGGGTTATTGTTAAAGGATTGAGATAGAACAATGGGCCTATTTATGGCTTATTTATGTAAACTGTCTCTGCAAGGAATATATACCTATTGTTTTAAAGAATCTAATATTTAATTAATGAAAAGAATATTAGCGAAACTCAATAAAAAAATACAGAAAAATTTGAAAAATATAGGTCACATCAAACCCAGGACCTATGACTTGCCGGGTCAGTGCTCTACCAACTGAGCTAAAAAGATGCAGCTATAAAAAATGCGTGTCTAAAATGAAGATAATGTTGTTGGTAGTTCTTGGTTGAAAGAATGATATAATTAAACATGACCGAATCGGACATTTTGAAGGAGTCATTTGTGAATTTTTTATTTAAAGTTATGGATTCGTCATGCGTATTGTAAGCAGTGGCGGCTCGTGACTTTTGGGTGTGCTAGGGTGCCAATATTTAAAAAATGGCATCATGGATGTTGTCGTATGCGAAATTTTATTTTTTTTTTATTTTCAAAAATCGGTGCGGCACACCGCCAAACTGAAACTTTCTGAAATTTTTCATACAAAAAACTGATTTTCAAAAAAAAATAATATTTTTTTTTCGGCTACAACAACATCAATAATGCCATTTTATTAATATTAGCACTCTAACACACCCAAAAGTCACGAGCCGCCACTGATTGTAAGGGGATTACATCAATCTGTAATACATAAAAAAAAAATAATAATAATGAGTCGCCTCTCAGGAAAAGCCAGGTAGTAAATAATTACAAGAAACTGTTTAATCGCTGACTTTTACGAATGTTACCTTACCTTTATGATTAAAAATGATAGGTTTCGCGCAAAAAAAACTACACGAAAGTGTGTCTACTCCCGACTACATGAAAGTGGATTGAATTCCGGCGCAGGCAATTTTTATTTGAATAATTTGTGTTATTTCACAATTTATTCATTTATAATGTATCTATTTAAGTAAAATTTTCAAAATTTTAAACGACCCTGGAGACAAAGAGAGCTGATGACCTTGAAAAACCTCAATAGACTTTCATGAATTATAGTTAAGAACCATCTCGGTAACGTCAAATTTCGAATAAAAAAAAACGCATCAAAATCGGTCCATTCGTTTAGGAGCTACGATGCCACAGACAGACATACAGACAGACAAACTCAAACTTATAACCTCGCCCCTTGCGACGGGGGTTAAAAATAATGTATAGTATTTTTGCGGCACGTTCCAGAGTGGAAGATACTCTCAGTATCGCCCTGGTGTAAGAACACCATTCAGAATTCTTCCAGATCTGAATAGCCAGGTACTTCCTCTCTCCATCTCCTTCTCCTCCCCACTACCTTCAGCCTCACAACATACCCCAATAGGGGATGCCATAGTCTCACTGGCTCCAGACGGGAGCAGCTGAGACTCTTGTGAGATATTCATATTATTATATAAAAAAATGAATATTTACGAAAGAAAAATAAAATGAAAATACCACCAGTGTTACCAACTTGAAATAAATCATAATTGGTTCCCTTTTGAAAAACGAGCAGAATGAATCACTTCCCTAATCTGATACTCCGTGTTGCTAGGGGTGGGTAATTTGAGATTAATTTCTACCCCTTACCCTTACACTAAAGGGTCTCCCCTTCCCACCCACTCCCTATCAGGAAGGTAGCAACCCGCGGGTGATATAAACCCTTGATGATAATAATTCGGAGCCCTTTTATGAGGTGCCCTGAATTTAATCCTAAATGGAAAACAAGTAGTAGATACGAGTATATGTTCGTATATCACAATTGAATGAACTAAATAACTTAAAAAATTTGGTGATTGAACGGTTAAGATCTTCATTAGTTCGATACCCGGGGTGCGAAAATAATTTTATATAAATATTTTGTTTTTTTTAATTACATTTTTTAATTTTTGAAGTTAAACTTCTTAACGCACGCTCGCCTTGGGGGGTAAGCTTGTGAATGCGTTAGGAAAAGTAGTGAGGTGTTACGAAAAGTGGTGATGTGTTACGAAAAGTGATGCGAACGGTAATCGATGCGAACGGTGATCGATGGCGAAGCGAACGGTCGAGCCTTTACGCACACTTGACTTGGGGAGTGATAAGGATAAGGATAAGGGATAAATCAAAGCGATCCAATTAAAAAAAAACATATGATTTTGTATGATTTTGCATTATTTAGTATGGCTTCATCTTAAGCGAAACCGGTCTGTATTAAAAAAAATCGTGGTTACAAACAAAGTTGTTGTTTTATTTCAGTAAATAATTTCGTATTCATTCACAGTTAATTGATCACAAATTAAATATTGAATATTTTCCGCACTTTCCAGAGTTCCACAATAGAAAGGTTGCTTGAAATGGCTTTAGCCATTCTTGGTGACCAGATCTGAATAGTCAGGTACTTCCCTTCACCATCTCTTACCATTCTCTGCGCCCTCCGTCTCACAAACTTACCCCATTTAGGGATTTCATAGTCTCACTGGTTCCTAACAGTTGGGATTCGTTTTCACATAAAATCAATAATCAATATCTTTTTCTGATTTTTCTGTCTCTAGATTTTCGATTGAGTTTTGCTAATATTGTCTTCATTTAATTAAATATTATAATTTGAGAATTTACTCATAAAAAAAAAAAAAAAATTAACCAATTCACATAAAATGAATAAAAAACAAATTTAAATCCACAAAAACGTAATTAAAATTAACAAGTGAATATTATAGTGATAAAATTTTACAAAAAAACTAATTAATATTATGACAGCTTGACGGTGTCAGTAGGGCGCAATAGCGGAATTGTTAAACGCACGTCCCGGATAGAGGAGAGGTTCAGGGTTCGAGTCCCAGTCGCGACCATTATCTTTTACTGTTTTTCTGTGTCTGGTTCTCTTTCATATTTTCGATTAGATTATTATTATTTTATTATTTTTTAATAATATTAATTATTTAAATAATTAAAATTAACGAAAAACTAATTAAAATTAAGGAAAAAACTAATTCAAATAAACAAAAAAAACTATATCATTAAAGAAGAAGATAATAATAATAATTATAATTAAAGAGAACAAGAAACAGAAAAACAGAAAAAGATAATGGTCGCAACTGGGACTCGAACCCAGAACCTCTCTCGATGGGAATAACCTTCAAAAGTTATAATAAAAATTTTAACAAAACAAAAAAATGACTTCAAAAAATGCACTAAAAAGTAAAAAAATAATTTCGTATTCTTCTACAACTTCATAATCAACTTACTTTTTCTAATCATCAATATGTAGGTACGATTGTTATTTTTGGAGTCGGTGTCAGTCAAGGTAGGTTTGTAACTACATACATAGTTATAGGTGAGATGTGTTTGTGTCGCACAAGCGACTTGACGAGGCGAGAGGCGAGAGCGGGGCCGTGGCGTGAGGGGAGCTGTCAAGTGAACACGCCGGGTCGGATACCTTTGCTGACACTGACTCCAAAAATAACAATCGTACCTACATATTGATGATTAGAAAAAGTAGGTTGATTATGAAGTTGTAGAAGAATACGAAATTATTTTTTTACTTTTTAGTGCATTTTTTGAAGTCGTTTTTTTGTTTTGTTAAAATTTTTGTTTATTTTTTGATTTTTAGTGAATCTGAAGTACAATAACTAATTTATCTAAAACGTGCTGCTCATATGAGACAGACATAATTTGACCAAAACGACGTTAGGGTCAAATTAAGAGATTTGGCCGAGATTCGTTAATTTGCTCCTAAGAATTGAAGAGTTCCGTTACTTTGTCATGGATCCGATAATCAAAACCTAACCAAACTCTCATCAAACTATCCTTGAAGTACATCCTTTCCAATAAAAAAAGAATCACCGAAATCGGTTGGCGTGATATTGAGTTATTCGTCCATTTGTCGCGCACATACTCAATGCAAATTTAAGACTTATATGGTTTTCTCATGGATGCCGTTGTTGGAACTGGACCAAATTAAAATGGTACCACACGGGAAGCATTATCTTTCAAATAAAAAAAAGAATCATCAATATCGGTTTACCCAGTCAAAAGTTCTGAGGTAACAAACATAAAAAAAAAAATACAGTCTAATTGAGAACCTCCTCCTTTTTGAAGTCGTTTAAAAAGAGAGTTTTTCTTATAAATTAAAAAAAAAAACTAATGTAAATTGACATATTAACTAATGAAAAAGAACCAAATAACTTTTTTCCATTTTACCACAGGGGTATGCTTCGTTTCTTACCTCGTTAAATATGAATTCTTTTGTTAGGTAGATATTCTTGACAAATATTATGATGCAACAACCTACAGGTATTTTTGGACGACTACCCGATATTTCATATTATGAATACGGCACAAGAGTCTCACGTCCCGGAGCTAGTGATTCAATGGCATCTTTAATAATCGGGTAATGTTGTCAGACGGATGTAAATAAGGGAGATGAATGAAAAGGGGAAAATATAGTTTAGTACCTGTTAGGCTAATCTGTTTTGGTTGCTAAACAATACTTGGCATGGCTTAAGTCATTGTGATGGCGGTCTTTCTCAAGAGCCAGGCAATATTGAGATTATGTTCGACTCTAAAGAAAGGGCCTTCCCTTTCTTAAAATTAAAAAAAAAAAACTCCATTATGGCGACAGAAGGTATAATATTTGCTCGAAAAGATGGGCGATGCAAGCGTGCATAAAACATTTTAATTGTATAGGGATAGTGGAGTTGGTTTGGAAATACAAAGTATGGATTAAGAAAGGAGTGTCAGGAGAATATTATGAGATATGGAATGATGATGTCGGTCCGTGACACCCCAGGAAGATGTATTTTTTTGCATTAGCTCCAAAAAGAAGGCCCTGAGGAAAATAATTCCACTCAGGATGGAAAGGACGGAGAGGAAGTTTTGGGAAGGAAAAGGTTATTAGGAAACTGGGGGTCAGTGTGTTCAGGAGTGACGGACAAATGAATCCTTCCCTCCCACTGTCGTACAAGGTGATGGTTTCGATAGAGTCCGGCTGGAATGGTCAAAAGTCAAAAGGCCTCCCTCAACCACGCGGGTAGACCTCGCCCCAGGAACCCGGGTACCCCTGCTAAGTCACCAAAAGTAGCGAACCACTTGGAGTGACCTATGGAAGAGGTGTTGGTTACCCAATAAATGGTTCCCGTGGCGGCGGTACCCAAACCAGCCCCCCCAAATTGGTATGTATGTAAGTATGTGTGAATGTAGATGAAGCAACGAATTACGTATGAGTTTTGACTTGACATTTTATTCCGCCTATCTTTTTGCCTGGGGTGAAATGGAGTGACGTTTAGCGAATTAAAAAATAAAGATTTTGTCATCACAAACATAACCAAGGATATCGGGAATAGGTTGATAGGTGCCTATACTAATAAAGTGCCTCACTAACAAGGTACGGGCTGATCATTTAAAGGAGATTCTTGATTGCGTATTCTTGATTGCATACTGTACCTTAGGGCTACTGCGGGGTAAGAGTGGACTCCGACTGGTGATATTAGTTCGAACCATATTTACGTATAGTTTGAATACTATCGGTGGCACAAATACATCCAAATTTGCGCTCTAAATGATTTGCCCATTGCCTGTAAGTTATTGATTTGGATTTAATTTGTGATAATTTGATGTAAGTTAACTAAATAGTCTGTAATTTACAATGTAGGTGTTTACAATTGTATTTATTTGGTTAAATTATAAACAACCTAACCAAACCGTTAAAATAATACGTATTGTAAATTATCACAAACGAATCTAAAGACAAACAAATCGCATTTTTAAATTGTAAAACAAATTTGAACTCGGATGTTGTTTTTGGTGACCGGAGGTGCCCTTTCTCAATAATTAAAAAAAAATTCATACACTGTAGGTACTCATAGAGGAAACGTTCTCTCATTTAATTTAAAAGAACAACAATAGGCCACTTGCATGGATTTCATAACGGCTTGGAAAAAATCGTGTGGATATTTTTTTTTACTAAGATTACGAAATGTTAGTAAATTTTTTTAGAAATGTACAGTTTTTTTTATTTTTAAATAAATAAATCCATTATTTGGGCCCGTGACGTCACTACATGAAAATGTCCCGTCTCCGAAAATGTTCCTATTAATTTTAATTCCACACTGATTTATTTTTTTATATGGCAACACTTTGATTTCAGGCGAATTTTTGAATTTGACATTTAACGTTCACGATTTATTGTTTGTGCTCTGCGAACTTATCATTTGGTTTGACTTTTTGACAGATGTTGTGAAGAGAACCCCGTATATTTTACGCTGTCGGCACGTGTTTTAGAGGCATAATGTTAGTAGTGCTGAATTTAACAAAATCAAATTTTATAATATTCTTATTATCTATTATTATAATTTACAAGTACAAGTATATTACATTGGATTTAGTAATATAGACGTTGAACATTATAATGATTTATGATCAATAAGATGGATCAAGGAAATAAATATTTATAAGATGTAATATTTTTGGTATGCCTCGTTATTCTCTTGTGGAAAACGATCTTTTTTTAAAAATGATTTTCGGCTATGTAATTAATGTTTTTTTGCACCAATAAAATTATGTTCCGTCTTTCCAGTTTATAAAAAATGGTATGATTTTTCGGATTGAAATTTTCAAAAAATCGCAAGGGTTTCAAAAATACGATTAAAAAAAGAGTTATTTTTGACGTGTTTTAAAATTCGTCAAATCACGTAAGACACCATTTTCTCAGAAGTGCAGCTATATGTTTCGTTAGAGTAAGCAATCGTATTGTGATAGTTATAATGATACTCGTATATTTGCTAAGTACCGAATTTAAGTGAAGCATGCGCCCGAAGTGAGTTTTCATTGAACTACCTTGGCGCAAATAATTCCGCAGCTCTTACCGCCTCCAAATATTTACACACGTAATAAAAAAAACCAGCAAATACATTTACCCACCGTGCTCAAATAAAGGAATTCCAACACCTAGGGTGTCAACGAAATAAAAAAAAATCAGAAATCTAATCTGCGAATACCTCCTCAGTCGTTACCACCCCTGCTAGGCAAAAGAAACAACCCTATACAAGAAGGTGAAGAGAGGTAGGGATGGAAATCATGTTCAAGGGATGAAAAGAGAAGGAATCGAGCCTTTCGTTTCGTTTAGGGGTGGTAACTCTGTGTGGTGCACGCCCCTTTAGGGGTATGCTGTGTTCACCCCTATTTCCAGTTTCCCGGCACATTTAACGGCTAAGGTTGTTCATAGATTGACAGTTGTTGCAGATTGGGACGTGGGGTTGGCAAATGGGGACGAAACTACCCCGCGATCCGCGCTTTATAACTGAATTCAACTCAATACAATGTCATTGAATACACTTTGTATTATAAAAGCAAAGCCTTTATTATTTATATTTTACAACAAATCGTGTTAGTTTAAAGTTGAATCAGCCATATCCTTCGTTCTTCGTCAAAGTTTGCAAAATTTTTTAATAATATTGTGATTGTTTTTTTTAAATCTTTTTGGCGTGCTCAAGTGACTACATTAAATAAAAGTGTACAATTTGTTGTTGAATGAAGCACTTAAAACTTTTAAGTGGCGTGACATTAAATTAAAACAGTGAATTGCGAATTATGGACCAAAAACATTGATCAACGTAACATCATAGTGAACCGTTTGTTTTCCGTTCCCATCTGAATGTCGAGTAATGTCCTGCGGCGTTGCATGTTCAGAGTCTGTCAACATTTCCGTAGTGGATACCTGAATCCAGTACATCCGCTGTTTGTACGTAGTTGTAGGTAAAGTACAACAGTGCGCGGTTGGCTTCCATTGATTAGATAGCCAGAGGCAGTTTTGCGGTCCAGAAATCGCGTGTTTGAACACAGAACTGAGGCTGGATTTTCGTAGTTTGATGCCATTTTAGTTCGCACATCGCTGAAATTCTGTTGACAGATTTTACGCGGGTTAAAACCTGGATTCACCAAAAGCAAGCATTCGAATTTTGCGCTAATCGAAAACAAGTAATGTTCATTTGAAGTGCAATCAATTTAATCGGATTGAAAGCGAAATCGATTGCGAATATTGATACTTAGATCTTCGTGGTTGAATTTATTATGAGAACAAAGAAATCTGAAGACATCTTCAACAGATCAGATCAAAGGAAGCTAATTTAGCGCGAAGGATCTTTCCGCTCTTTCTGAAAGATCAATACATCCAAGTTAATGCGAAGCGAAAAGTCATTTGTGCATTTGAACCAGATTTACTAAAACGCCAGTAATCGATAGTCTGGTTTTGTCCCACACGAAAAAGATTGTGTTACATCTAATAAAGAGAGCAATCGACGATGCGTTTGTTCAAAATCGTTTTCCCTACAAAAAGATATTGAATTTCACGGTGACCAAAAAAGCCACCCTCATTTAATATATTTACAAATGTGGATCGCAAGGGTTTAAAGCCGATAAAAAACTACACAAAGGAACTTAGAAAGCAATCATACTCATAATCGCAGATAAGATCTGTGGACATTGTGGTGTTTTGACGGAAGAGACCGCACCAATTTTGTTATTATGAAGTTTGATTCTTTTGAAACATCATACCGTTATCTGGCCATCGATGAATGAAGCTATACAATGTCAGATGAAACCAGATGATCTGATAAGCGGCAAATTGGATCCAGAGAACGCCACGATGCCTTTTTGAGTAATATGGGCTCTCTGTCTGGGGAAATTAGCTTTTTGCATATTCATGACTTCTAACCCTCTTCGCATTTGAATAACCGAGTTGTTGTGGGCTGGTTAACTCTTCTGCCAAAACATTCCCCGTATCTCGACCGGGCCATCTTCGAGCAGATGTTTTCTATGGCCGAACACAGTTTCAAATTATAAAGTGGCTAATGCAATAAACTTTCGGGGGTGCGTTTGAATATTTAATAGGTCCGCCGCACCGCCACCGCCGACGGTGGGTCGCTTAATTTGACTGTTGAACACAATTTAGAGCCTACAGATTTTGCTGATAGCGGTTTCATCGCAACCAGTCACCGTGACGCTTGACTCTTTTAATGCTAGATAAATTATTCGTATTAAAGTAATTAAATACGGCATGATTAATGCGAAGCGATAGGGGAGCATTATTACAAGAGCAATATTGAATTAAACCAGCAAAGACTAATTCTATTTCAATTAATTAATTTAATCTTAGATTAAAAGCAAACATGGACTAAATATTAAAAAATTACAATTGTTTAAAAACATGGTGTTTTGTGAGTGTTAATAATAAATACTATAAGGGTATAGAATAACGATATTTGTGGAACAAAATGAATTCGCCTTCATCTCACGACGACCGAGATATTGAAGTCAATGTTGTCTCTGAACCAAACAGTCCAGAACCGCCTAGCAAATTCAGATCTGTTAACATTTTGATAGCTCCAAACTCACCACAGAACGTGGCTCAAAACTACACAATCAACGGAGGAAGAAAATCACCGATATTCATACCGAAGACACAAACAGAAAGCAACAGCTTATCAAAATTCAGAAACACAAGCAATACAGATCTGACAGGATTCAGATCAAGCAGTCCAAATTACGGTACAGAAAAGACTGAACAATTGAAGGTAGTGACAAAAGAAAGAGGAACTAGTTTCAAAATTAAAGACGTTTGTGACTTGTCACCGGTTAGTGTAAAAGACAAAGACAGTGGTATCGAAAAACACAGCATAGAAAAGCACATTGGATCAAGTCATAAGATGAAGGATGATATAAGTAAAGATACCAACATGACGCAGAACTCTCCCAAGATGGGGGGAGGGCAGACGTCAGGGTATACATCATTTTCCATCTCCAGTATTTTGAGCAGAAGTGAGCCGAGGAAGCAAGGGTTCCAGGGGTCTACTCCGAGAACTGGTAGTCCGCCAAGAGCAGTGCTAGAAGCAGCGGCTCTCGCTGCTCACCATCTTCAATGCTCTGATGCTGCCATGCTCTCCAGGTAACTACACAAATACTGGCCTTAACCATTAATGGTTGTTTATCACATGTATATCTACATTTAAAAATACGTGTATTAACTCACTAGCCCTTGGAACTACCAAGCGACGGCATTTTGAAATCAAAACCATAACTTTTTATTACCTGATTTATAACGGTTTAACTTTTTTTAATATCCTATTTTGCGCACTATTAATAGGTAATCTACATCCAGATCTTTTTTCTTACTTAATAAACTTATGTTTAATAAAACACCACTTGTTTAAAATAGAGCAAAAATCTTTTGGGGGATGTATAAAACATCATTTAAAGAAACACTGTGAATTTTTTCATACATATAACTTGTAAAATAACTGAAACAGACTTGAAAATAATCATTTTCGGAGTATACTTTGCGATTTTTTTCTATCGAGGGAATGTCGTATAATTTGAATTTCGGCATGGGGAATGTACAGTGGAGGTATCCACCACTTACCCGCCCTGGTATAAGTAACAGATGGTTACTCCTTCAAGGCTCTCGCAAGGACTCTATTTTTTTTGAAAGAATGAATCTACATTTAAGTTTGAACGAATCTAGACCTCCAGTGTCCCTGCATACAGTGTTAGGAAGCAGTATGCAAGTGCTTACATAATATACAAAATGCAAAAAATATAAAGCAAGTCAGGGATAAACAAATTAAAAAAAGATAAGAGAAAAACATAAAAGGCGGCTGCTCGCAGGGTAATGGCATCTTGCGTATGTTGCAAGCATCTGCAAGAAAAGATAATGAAAACAAGTATTGTGATATGAAAAACGCTTGTGTCGGGTGGGATACCTCTCTCGTCATCTGGCAGTACCAGCCAGAATGTGTATGGTGATCGGTCTGCCGTGAATGAATCTCAACATCCGCGCCCTTTAGCCGGTTTCTCGGTTGTGCCTTGACGATAGTAAGTGGGAAGTAGGGGAATGTACAGATATTATCTTCATATATTTTTTAAGAGCTTAAAAATTTCAAATGTTTAAGGGAGATATGTAAGAAATCAGTAGAAATTCGGGTAGCGGCGGCTTAAGTAAAAAATAATCTGTATATTATGATATCTGATGTACCTAGAAGCTAGAAGTATAATAATTTATTCTTCGGAGTACGATTTTTGCAATTAAATGTACGTAAGGTGATCCAAAAGTCGAGGAAATCGGAATCCACGCCTCTTTTTGGGCGTGATTTAAAAATACATAACAAGACTTGAAAAAAGGCTTTCGGAAAGGTTGGAAAAGGTATTTAAGAGATATTTTTTACAGGTTGATTTCGTAAAGGCTATATAAACTGAGATTTTATAACAACATCTGTTAGAACCCAATATAATTAAATAAATAAATCTGGTATTTTTTATGAAAAGTATGACAGGTTTTTTTGCGTATTTCACTCACTGCTCAGTAATGATTTTGCGTGAAAAAAGTAATTTAATTGATCTAAAATTACCGGATATAAAGTTACGCCAATTTCATGACGTCTGAGCTCATCGCTTGAGAGTTTTTGGAACTGTCGAAGAGAGTCAAACAGATTTTCCGCTTTATAGTTTGATATAACCTACATTCACCCAAAAAGAAGAAAACCTGAGTTATTTCACCAAATAGTTTTTTGACAATGACATATTTTTCCGTCGGGAGAACATAACTGTAAGGAGGTATCTAAAATACATTCAAGTACCTACCTCTAATTTACTTAAGATTTTTCCAATTATAATGCAGGTATGTTCACATAATAGTTGAAACAATTATTAATTTATTTTACAAACCGGGGTAGGTAAATAAATAACAACATCTCGAATATTTTTTATTTTGCACTCTGACTTTGGATGGATTTTTTCAGTTTAAATATCCATTTTATTGGATAACCAACACCTCTGCCACAGGTCACCCCAAGTAGTTTGCTACCTTTGGTGACTTAGCAGGGGTGCCCGGGTTCACGGGGTGAAGTCTGTCCAGTTCTTGGCAGCGGATGTGTCTGCCCACCAACTTTTTTTTTTACATGAGCTCCACGCAGGAGGCCCTGAGGAAAATAATGTCATCTTTAGGAATGCTGTGTGGAGGGTTTTTTAAGGAAAGGAAGGAGAGGAGAGTTCTGGGAAGGAAGAGGGTTTATGGGGTGGGTAGGAATCTGGGGTTCAGCGTGTCCTGGTCATCCGCCTCCAAGACCTAGACAAACCTCATCCCGTGAACCCAGGCACCCCTGCTAAATCACTAAATGTAGCGAACCACTTGGGGTGACCTATGGCAGAGGTGTTGGTTATCCAATAAAGGTTCCCGGGTCGGCGGTACAATTGTTATTTCGACCAGTGTCCATATTGATCATGGAAATTTTAAATGCAGTAAAGGACAAAATGTTAATTATTCATGAGAGCGAAAAGAAAGCTTGATTTTTTCGAAAAATCATATCTCCTCTTTTTGTAGATCTATAAGTATGAATTTTTATTATAAACAAAATTTTAAGCAACCGCCGACTTAAAAAAGAGCTGATAACCTTGAAACGCCTAATAGATGTGCTATCTGCTGTTTTTACTATGTGGGTCTGCGCTTCCGGGTGTCGCCGATATTGTTTACCAATTAACAAATAAACTAAAAGAACAAATAATTAACGAATAAACCAAATGAACGTTAAACTAAATGAACGAATTCTTTCCTTATTCAAAATATATTGCTAACTTTTTATATGAAAACTACGCTAATTAGCGCGTAGTCCGGCGACAGTTGCGCGGACACCATAGCATATCTTTCTGTATTTGAATATCTTTGGCCTGAACAGATTTCCATGAATTGTAGCTAAGAACCATCTCGATCACGTCAGCTTTCAAACAAAAAAAAACCGCATCATAATCGGTCCTTTCGTTTAGGAGCTACGATGCCACAGACACAGATAGACATACAGACAGACAGAAACACAGAAAGTCAAACTTATAACACCGCTCCTTGCGTCGGGGGTTAAATAACATTGAAAAGATCTTTCAGAAAACTTAACCCTTTTTTTAATGTCTTTACCGTGATCTTGTTCACGACAATGTAACATTACTTATAAAGTATATTGTATATTAGTATGTAGACTTACGTATGACGTGTGAGGCGTGCCTGAGTTGTTAATAACAGAATTCAATTTATTTTTAATTTTCCAGGAAAAATAATCCCCCTAAAATGCACGCAGTAAAAGAAGCACTTTTTAAAGTAAAATTTCTTTACCCACGCTTTTTTTTTTTTTTTTTTTTTTTTTTTTACAGTGTATACCGCACAAGAATCTCAACTGCTCCCGTCTGGAGCCAGTGAGACTATGGCATCCCCAATTGGGGTATGTTGTGAGGCTGAAGGTAGTGGGGAGGGGAAGGAGGTGGGGAAGAGGAAGGTTGGGAAGTACCTGGCTATTCAGATCTGGTCACTAAACACGGCTAAAGCCATTTTCAAGCAACGTTTTAACTCTGAATGGTGGTCTTACACCAGGGCGATACTGATAGTATCTTCCACTCTGGAACATGCCGCAAATATACTATATATTATTTTTAAATGAATTATTTGTGAAAACACAAATTAAAATCAAATAAAATTTATTTGCGCATGCCGGGTTCGAACCCGCGACCTCCGGATTGTGAGTCAAGAGTCTTACCCACTGGACTATGGAGGTCGTCAAATGTCTTGACTTGGGGAGTAAGCTGGTGAATGCGTGACGAGAGCGTTACGAAAAGTGCAATCGGGCGAGGCGAACGGAAGTTGAGAGGGAGATATAAGTTAGTGAAGATAGAAAGAGAGTGAGTTACGTTTCGTATAATATTACTGTAGGGGCAAGAGAGAGAGAGGTGCAAGCACACATTTTCTTTATCTCTTCTCATAGCCAGTTACGTTTCGTATATCTAAGACACAGTGCAGGCCTATTGTCTGTACATATAGATGGAGCTAAATAAGTTTTACTTCAGTCGTGTGGTCAAAAGCACACTCGTTTTTTTTCCCAGAAATATTTCGACCATCAGATCAAAAGACAAAAAAACGGATAAAAATGACATTCTTAACTCTATTTTGAAATTATTTTCTATTACGAGCTTTCAAATCGGAATAATCAATATTATGGTACCGACCTGAAAAAGTTTTATAAAAGAATTGTTATTGAGATGATGGCATCTTTTTGGACAAATTGTATTAATGTAATTTATTGGATAACCGACACCTCTGCCATAGGTCGTTCCAAGTGGTTCTTGGCGGCGGAAGACTTGGACACACTGGACCCCTGATTCCTACCCACCTCTTTTTCCTTCTCAGAACTTCCTCTCCTCCCTGTCCTTAAAAAGACTCTACACGTAGCATCATCTAAGATGACATGGGCAACGAGCGAAATAATTTTCCCCAGTGCCTCCTGTGTGGAGCTAATGTAAAAAATTTAAATAAATAAAAATGTAACGTAAAATATTTGTGGTTTATAATAGAGAAGATAGGTATTTAAGTGCATACCTACAAATGTTTACCTCAAAAAAGAGGATAGGATTTATAATAAAGAAGATAGGTATTTAAGTGCATACCTACAAATGTTTACCTCAAAAAAGAGGATAGGATTTATAATAAAGAAGATAGGTATTTAAGTGCATACCTACAAATGTTTACCTCAAAAAAGAGGATAGGATTTATAATAAAGAAGATAGGTATTTAAGTGCATACCTACAAATGTTTACCTCAAAAAAGAGGATAGGATTTATAATAAAGAAGATAGGTATTTAAGTGCATACCTACAAATGTTTACCTCAAAAAAGAGGATAGGATTTATAATAAAGAAGATAGGTATTTAAGTGCATACCTACAAATGTTTACCTCAAAAAAGAAGAAATTAGAAACTTACCTACTTTTCATAGAACTCATAGTACCTACAGACGATTCTATGCCAAATCATCGTGTATTTAGAAAATACGTCTTTATCATGATATATGTGTATGTATGTACATATATTGTATAGGTATGATGTATGCGTACGATGTCCCACCCCTATTTAGCCAGGGGCAGTAGGTATTCCTACAGAAACATACCCTCCCGGAACCGAACCCTCGCCCCCTTAGACTTGCCCATGTCTGTAGATGTATGAGGACCAACCACGCTTGTTTTGCAAAACACAAATTAGACATGTAACTCAGCCATTTCGGTCTGAGGGCTGTGACGTCGTGAAGGGTTGTGGAGATTAATCTTTTATGATTATATACTTTTTAAACAAACTAAAAGCTGGCCTTTTTGTAAGAATATACTTTCTAAGAAAACTAAAAGCTGGACTTTTTGTAATAATATACTTTCTAAACAAACTAAAAACTGGACTTTTTGTTATAATATACTTTCTAAGCAAACTAAAAGCTGGACTTTTTGTAAAAATATAATTTCTAAGCAAACTAAAAGCTGGACTTTTTATACATAATAATATACTTTCTAAGCAAACTACTTGACATAATAATATACTTTCTAAGCAAACTAAAAGCTGGACTTTTTATAATAATATACTTTCTAAGCAAACTGAAAGCTGGACTTAATATCTAGACATTTATCATTTTATGTTTTCTAATTCGTTCCTATTACTTTTCATTTTTAAGTTTTCGTCTATACCAGATTGCTAGAAGTCGAGATTTTTTTAAATGCAGATATTCTGGGACTAACAACCATAATATCTATACCCCATTGATCAGAATGCTAACGGATGGTAGATGTGGATTCTTCAGTGGACATCATATTTAATTTATCACTTAAAAATCCAAAAGATTTTTGCTAGGGCAGTTCAGTTATGTAAAGCAAAATGATTAAAAAAATAGTTAACAAGTTATATAATTGTTAAAAAATACATACAAATATGGTCTCGTAATGGGACTAACGGATTCTATACCCGAAATCCAAATTTCAGTGAAAACTGTATTTTTTCTAAAATATATTATGATATCTATTTAAGACACTGCAAAATTAATCTTTTACTCCTAAAATTAATTTCGAAATTAGACTTTTTTTCCTTAGAAATGGGACAAGATAACCCCCACTCCATGATCTAAATAATTAATGAAAAATATGCTCAGGTTTTGACAATTGTATTTAACCGACTAAATAATGAAAATTAATAAATTTAAACATTAAAAATATGTAACTTTCCATTATTCTATTAAATATATCAACGAAAAACTAATCATGATCGTCGGACTCTTCAATAACTCAACCTATAAATTTTGGCGGAAATGATCATCTGTCTACAAGATGAAATAAAATTGATTTTTTTATCAGTGGTAGTTATTTTTATTATCGCCCTTGTGGAAGACCTCTTATCAGAATCGAAGTGTTGATTGAAATAGCTTTAGCCGTGTTAAGTGAACTAGATCTGGATAAGTACGTATCCAAATTTATCGTCTTTATCTCCTACACAGCGGCGGTATTATCAAAAGTGCATTAGTTTAATGAACTCATTAAAAACATGAGGAAAAAAGACGCATTTTTATTATAATTTTACCAATTTATTATAATTTTATTGATAACCATTTTTATTATAATTTTATCAGCGCGGTATTCAAATTCCAAACAAAAATATCCAACTGTCCGTTAGATACTCGTAGTGCTCAAGAGCGAGAGCGAAATGAATGCGAAATCTCGTACGTGCGTTATGAATAACAGCACCTATGGGACGTTCCGTCATATTTCTTCAGGTTCATACAAAACGTACTAGGTGGTCTTGCAAACCTTAGCAATCCACTAGCTGCCTATAAGTGCGCAGCACTTATAAGATTTGTTAACATTAAATTTGAATGCAATAATATATTTTACAAAAATAAATAAAAAAAAAAACACTGTGATTATCGTGTTTTAAATTGTTAAAAAAAGAGTACAAAGAGTTTTCTTTCAATGATTTTAATAAAAAGCCTACAAAATTGATTTATAAGGATAAAAATGTTCACCCTTTTTGTAGAGGGAAATTTCAATCTACATTTTTTATCAAAATGTACAATACACCCCCAAAAATAATTTTTACAAAACCCGTAGTTTTCTCACATTTTATATGGTCACTGAACATGGTTAAAGACATTTAAAACAACACTTTGGTTAAGAGTTTATAATTGTCTGTCACAAGGGAAAATGACTCCAAATACTAATATCTACAGCCTGTATGCCGGACGAATATCTACAGCTCATATGTTGAACTAATATCTACGAACTTCAGAGTGTTAACTAATATCTACAGAGCTAAGGTCGGACGAATATCTATGACGGTCCCCGTGTTGACTAAAATCTACAGAGCGTAGGTTGAACTAATATCTACAGAGCGTAGGTTGGACTAATCAGCTAAATGTGTCCAATAGTCCGATATTAGGGATTTTTACAAACATACTTACATAAATTAAGTTTTTTTAAACTGCATACGCAATATTACGTTATTCCAATATGCTATACATAATTGCAAATCCAACCTCTGCCAGTGCTGTAGATAGATATTCGTCAACACTTTGGTTCTCGTAGATATTAGTCAACAGTTTGAGCTGTAGATATTCGTCAACACTTTGATTCTCATAGATATTAGTTCGGTTTTTGGAATTCCTGTAGATATTAGTAGACGCCTCCGGGAAAATTGTGGTCGGTCGTTTCAAAAATTTTGAACCATTCTTCAAAAATTTGAAGTTATTTTTCACGTTTTGTGTAAGTTCTACTCAAGCTCTACATAGAACGTGGAAAATAACTTAAAATATTTGATGAATTGTTCAAATTTGTTGAAACAACCCGCCCTTTTAGCTTTCCTGGAAACCATACACAATATAATAAATATAATAATGCTAAATCGCCGACTAATTCACATCAAATTAATTGTGTGTAGAATCTCGAGGGCGATTAGCAGTCGACACAAATCCAAGAAAAACATTAAATAAATTAATTCCGGTGTTCGCAGTAAATTTGCTAGCCCTAGCGATGACAAATTACGAGGAAAATACTTAAGGGAAGACAGACAAAGGTTTCTGAAAGCCGAGTCCCCTGGTTTATACAGAAGAGGGTGTTTAGGTTTCATCAAACCTATGGAAAAACAACCCTTATACGAGAATCACGTGCAACTATCATAATATATTATGAAACTCTCCCTTAATTATATAAAAAAATACTATTGATTAATAAATACTCTCGCAAAAACAACGATTTTTTTTATGACAATAGCCCCCTTGGGGTGATTTTTCACAAAAACGGCGCTTTTTAAATTAGCCAAATATTATTATTATCTATTATTAATACAATAATATCCAATTCTATAATGTCAGTTTTTTATTAACTAAAAAAATATAAATTACAACCAGCTGGTTCCCGGCATGTTGCTTTGCCATTTAATAAAGAAATTGTTTCTCCCTGCGTGTCCTTTCCCATTCGTCCCGTTCCCATTCCGCCTCTCCTTCCTCTCCCGCGTCCCCTTCCCCTTGAATCCTTTCCCGAGTTCCCTTCCCCCTACCCAGGTTCCCCTCCCCCCTCCCGGATTCCCCTCCCCCCTTCCTCGAACCCTCTACGCAAGTTACCCCCCTCGCCCCTCCCGCATTCCATATATTCTGTCCCGGTACATTTAGTTTTATGACTTTTCAAAGTAGGTTCTGGGTTGATTTCATTCCGGGTTGTCCGGTCACCCTAAAAAATACACTTCAAATTATCCAAGTAAATCCAAGAAATCTACACTTCTTCTGGGAGGTAGTACAATTCCAACAGCTGTCACCAGCTTTAAGGCTTTCTTACGGTCAAAGACTCGTCAAATTACCCTTAGTAGAGCCTTCAACCCTTGTTAACACGCCGTTAGACTCTTCGGAACATTTCTTACGTTTCCCTTCCCGTGTTCTGTGTCATCCTTTTCTCAGCCTGACGGTCCCTTTTTAGGGGAAGAAAAGAAACCCTGATAAATAAACAAGGTCGTTTTTCAGATTGAGAATGTCCTAGTTTTTTTTTGAGAATAAAGCATTTGTTTTTGCTATCAAGAAAGATAAAGTGTTGGTTGTATTGTTGTACGCATTATACCTACTAACACAAGTCAAACATCGATTTTTGATTTATACCACCTAAAAATATCGTAAATTTTTAAATCATCATAAAATATTATAATTGTTGTAAATAAATAGATGTTAGGACTTATAAAAGATACCAATGATGAAACGGTACGGTTTTAACACGACCTGCAATATTTTTGAGAAAAATTATCTTGATTATGTACCAACTTACACTAACTTGCCACATCATGATCTGGCACATCGTGAAATGTTTTTGGTCAGTTTTTACACTGCTTAAAATAACGAATGTATTGTAAGTGTGTGGGGATGGGATCTATGACAGAACGAGGAATGGAGCGTTGTAGACGATGGCCGCCGATAGAAAAAAACAAACATTCATTTTCGTTATTTGTTTTTGGGATGTTAGGCATAACACCCCAAAAACAAATAACGAAAATACTTTTGGCCGTGAAAATCTTAAAACGTATCAAACATTCATTTTCTCAATTCAATGTATTTCATTAAAGTAACGAACATATTCATTTTTATTTGATCTCTTAAAAGATAAAAGTAAAGTGAAAAAAAAAAATTTTTTTTAGCTCCATCTGTCATTCAACAACATAAATAATTTCGTTCTGTTTGAAATACGAATGACGGTTAAATTTGTAAAATACTAAATTCGCGATTAGAAAATGGGAAGATGGGGGTAGGAGGGTAACAATTTGAGGTTATAGGTATTTTTTGAAGCCAAATAAAAAAAAAAAAAAAAAAAAAATTGTTAAAATTTTTTTTTTTCGTGGATATTTTAATGGAAAAAAAAATCATAAAAATTGTTTCGAAGGAATGCGATCACAAACACCATGACACGAGATTGTTATATATATAGGCATATCGGTATAAAATATATTTATAATCGCAATCTTACAAAGCAATTTGTTTCATTTATTTAAAACTAGCGGGTTCCCGGCATGCGTTGCTATGCCATTTAATAAAGAAATTGTTTCTCCCTGCGTGTCCTTTCCCATTCGTCCCGTTCCCTTTCCCCTTCCTCTTCCCCTTCCTCTCCCGCGTCCCCTTCCCCTTTTGCGTTCACACTCCGTCTCCTCCACGTTTCCTCTCCCAACTCCATTTTCCACTTACCCCGTCCCGCAAACCCCCCTCCCCCCACCCACCTCACGCATTCCATACATACAGTCCCGGTACATTCAGTTTTCAAACAGCTCGAGAGCCACCTATTGTAATTTTTTATACAAATTTCATAATGCCAGAACTCACCAGTAGTTTTATACAAACCTTGTGCTGACAATAACGAACACACAAAAAAAATAATTATCCAATTTGGTGCAGTCGTTCGGAAGTTATGCGCGTACATACATTTCGGCGATTCATTTTTATTTATATATAAGATAAGAAGATAGAAGATAGATAGATAGATAGATAGAAGATAGAAGATAGATAGATGACGCCAAAAAGTTAATTTGCGATAATTGATGATTAAATGAAATAATTTAATATTATTTTGTGAAGGTTCCATCACAACGCCACTAATAATAATAAAAATAATATTATTTGTGACTACATTGTGGGAAAATTGACTTAGATTTTCAAAGGTATGATTTTTGAAGCGAGCTGAAAACTACGTAGAAAATAATAGAGGAACGAAGAAGGCAGTTGTTGCGTCTTCGATTCTTTCCCTTCTTCTTTCCGGTACCGACGATAATGGAACAAAATGGCGGAGAAGAACAACACCGAACAATCGGAATTTTACGGGAAATGCCTTTCAGGAGATCGGGAGAAGCGACAGGGTCGAACCTGGGCTACATTTATTTTTTTAATTATTAATGTCCAATAAAAATTGTAGAGTAATTATATTATAGGTATATAACTGAACTGAACTACCTTAGAAACAACCTTTTTGTGTTTGTTTAGTGATAAATTGAAGATGTCCACTGATTTGGCATAATTGTTTTCTATTATCAGTATTTTGGGTAATGAGGAATAACAACATATATATTAGTTAGTTAGTCCCAGAATTTCTGCACTGAAATAAACAGCGCCTTCTGGTGTTACGTGGTGGAATCCGAAAGCTTATCAATGTAAGCAATCAAACTGTTTTATTACCTTTGCATCTGCGTTCACACGCTATTCACAAATATATACAAACGGAAGTGCTGCCATCTATCATCAAACAGTATTAATTATGTAATCTATGTAGGAATGCGTAATATAATTATGTTCGACGTTATATAGTAAGGATAAATTATAAAACCAAAAGCCGCCCGCAGGGCCTAGTGTGCGGAGCGGGTTTTTAACTGTTAGTTCTGCAGTAAATACATCATTATTTTAAATTTTATGTCAACAAAATTGCTAGAACTTATATTGTTTTATTTCAATTTCTTGTAGGTACACGAATATTGTAAAGTGGGTAACGGACAGAATTGTAATTAATTCACTTCTAATAAAGCGACACAGAATAATACCTAGTTGTTGAACTTTCTAGTTAACCCGCATATAAATCATGACATTTCTACGCCTTTATTACAGATTTCCGTTTTGTGGTTAACAAATGAAAGATTTGATTGCAAATTAATACCAAAATCTTTAATTTGGGTTAACGTGCGTCGTAGGCGCATTTTTATCAATGTTGTAAATAAATATCACAAGATTTTTATTCGAGAAAATCCGACTATTTTACATATTGAGATAATTAAGTGAAATCTGTTCCAAAAATTTGAAGGTCATCAGCTAAAAGTAAGATAAATACATCATGAAATATTTTTGTGATATCATTTTCAATAATGATACCAAGCCAAATAATAAAACAGTTTTGTAAGATATAGATTTGTTATAAATATTCCATATTTTAGATTTAATTTTAATGTGTTCAATTTTAAACTTGAGGAAGGAAGTGCGAAGCTATGACTTTACTTCATGTTTAAATGTGTTCCATTTTTTTAATTGGCTGAATGTTTGTGTTCCTATTTTAGAATTCGGGATGACAATTTCCTCCAAGATTTCACTTCATATTTGAATGTGTTCCTATTTTAAAATTCGGGATGATAGTTTCCTGTAAGATTTCACTTCATACTTGAATGTGTTCCTATTTAAAATTTGGGATGACAGTTTCCTGTAAGATTTCACTTCATACTTAAATGTGTTCCATTTTTTTAGTTGGCTGAATATTGTAGGATTTTTCTTCATGTTCGTGTTCTTATTTTAAAATTCGGGATGACAGTTTCCTGTAAGATTTCACCTCAAGCTTGAATGTGTTCCATTTTTTTAATTGGCTGAATTTTGAAGGATTTTTCTTAGTGTTTGAGTTCCTACTAAGATTTAACTTCATATTTCAATATGTTCCATTTATAATTGGACGTGGAAAAACCTCAGACGATATCTTACCGGTAGAGATGAAAGTTACTTATGGGTTTTTCTTTCTTATTTGAAAATTTTCCTTTATTACCTACTTATGAGATGTAACTTCCTTTTAAGATTTCACTTCATATTTGAATGTGTTCCATTTTTAGTACAATTAAGGTAGGTACCTACTTCATGAAAGATTTTACTAATTTTTCATTGTGTTCCATTTTTTGAAAATACAACATGAAAAAGTAAAATGTCTTTGACAAGCGATCAATTCACCTCTGTCCCTAAATGTAGCGTATAACAGGAAATATTGCGCGCGATGGAACTGACAATGGGCGCAAAACGGCGGCGATTATTGTTGTACTATTGGCAAAGGATACAAATACATATATACACCTATAATACTTATTACTCATGTTCATCAACTATTTCTTTTATGTGAATACCGCATAAGAGTCCCAACTGCTCCCAACCGTCTGGAGCCAGTAAGATCATGGCATACCTAATTGGGGTTTGTTTTGACGGACTTTTGATAGACAGTTAATCTGCCTAAAATTGGCCCTCGAAATGATATTTACTATAAAATTGACAAAATTATAATTTTTTTGTGCTATTTTTACCAATTTCGAACGTAAAATCCGGCCAGAGGACAACCAGCAGAGGATTATGCTCTTAAATTACACAATTGTCAAGGAAAAAACTTAACCCAATCATGCCACTGCCCCACCATAACACATTCTAAAAACGTAAAATATCTCGGCCTTGAGATCGATGAAAATTTTCAATGGGACTCCCACATAAATAGCATCACAAAGAAACTTACATAGCTCATGTACTACTTTAGAAACATACGCAATATACTTAATAAAAATGATCTATATAAAGTCTACTAAGGTCCTATGCCAATCACGCAAAGAATATGGGATTATAGGATGGGGAACTGTCTTAAACATTCACATCAAGCAGCTAGCTAAAACGCAAAAGACAATAATAAAAATAATCCTTAAAGTACCCATAAAAACTCCATCAAAAGAAATTAAAAAAAAACTTTTATGTGTTCAGCATTATTAAATTATACTCAAAAACTGCAATACTCAAATTTAAAGAAAAATATGAATACCTTGCTGACCAGCACACCTACACTACAAGGTCAAAATCCTCAAAACTACCGAACAATGAACATCCCGCAATTAAATACATCTTTTGGCCAGAAAAACCATAATTTCCATGCTACAAAATTATATAATGCCCTTCCAATTGAAATTGGAAGATGAAAAAATGGAGATACAAATGCTTAAAAAAGATATCAAATTATGGTTAAGTAAACAGGAAGATGAGGAAGTCATTAAAATTATGAAGTAACCCCAATACAACCTGCAGACATCAAACATAAATGCTTTTATTTTGTTTATTGTTATTTTGTGTAAATCAAGAAACTAGAAGATGAGGAAATAAAAATCAACGCCCATTCAGCAACATACAGTCCGCCTCGGAACAGGAAAACCGAGTGAGGAGGACTGTAAACAAACCATTTTACTTTGTATTATTACTTATTTTGTAATTTTATTTTATCTTATATTGTGGTTAAAATAAAATAAAAAAAAATAAAATAAAAAATCGACTCCAAAAATACTCTTAAAATAAGTTGGTATGAATATCAAACGAATTTATATACAGTGTCAATTTTTGTACTTATACGTTGGTATACACGGTATACAGAAAATAAATTTTTCCTTGATGCATTTGAATGAAAATATGTCTAATACATTTTCACTCTATTACTCTCTGCACATCCCTTCGGGGTCACTTATGCCTACAATACACGACATCTTTTTTTCAGCCCGATTCCAATTAGAGACCAAAGTCAATATTTTTCGCTTTACATGATAGCTATTTTCACCTCTATTTTCATAATGAAATTTAACAATAAGTACGGACAGAGAACGTTTGAATACATCATACCGAAGATATTTAATCTATTACCTGACACTATAAAGGAATGTAATTCTATGAATAAGGAAATATATGGTGAAAAATTGGATATCGGAAAAAAAAATATTTATATACAATTGATATGTATGAAAAAATGTTGAATCTGTAGATATAAGATGTAAATTTTAAATCTTAAAAATGTATTTGTAACTAAAATATAAGCCCCTGTTGATAAGCCAATTCAATTGGTTTGGCAGGACTTGTTTGTTGATTTATTATCTATTCTTTCAATTAAAAAAAATATGTACGATTATAATTATCATCACTGCAAAAAACACATGAACCATGCTGTTTGCTGTGATGCCAACTGAAATTGAAGATATGAAAATAGCGATCGCGTAAAGCGAAAAATGTTGACTTTGGTCTCTAATTGGAATCGGGCTGAAAAAAGATGTCGTGTATTGTAGGCATAAGTTATGTTTTGTGTAATTAGGTATGACGCATTTTCCCTAAACCGACTGTATATTGTATATAAGTATGCTGGGGGCCAACTGTCGGCGGATCAACCTCGCGGAGGAACCTGTTTTGAGACTTAACGTTCCAAACCACGGCTAAATCTATTTCAAGCAACATTCCAATTTTGAATGGTGGTCTTTCATCAATGAATATTTTCCGCTTAACCTCTCCGGCTTCGGGCCTATTTGGTCAAAATATTTCCTCTTTGCAACAAAATAAAAATAAATGAACTAAAAACTAATTTTGAAGAGCGATGAAATAAACATATATTTTTTTAAATAGATATTAAATTTTTAAACCAAAAAAAAAGTTTAAAAAATGGCTCACATTACGTTTTTTCTAACTAAAATTACTGATAACGAAAAAAAAACGCACATATACGCAAACGTATTTTAGACGTTTTCATCAACTAATTTTTTTGTCGTTTTATGTAAAAATAAAAAAAAATTAAACAATTTCTATCCTCTTTATTGACGGTCGGAAACTTTGGTTTCCTAAAGGTGAGCAATTTTAATTTTTTTTTATTTTTTTTTTTTTTATTAGCAAAATTTTTTGATACATGGGAATAAGTACAAACATAATAACATAAAATATAAGAGAGTAACAAAAAAGATCCCACAAAGGCGAAGCCTGTGCGTGGGTATTATATTATGTGGATATTAAGGTTATTAATTGTAATTAAGTTTTAGATTTGGATATAAAGCGTGATATTTTCTCTTTTTGACACCGTTTATATCATATTTTTAATCTTGATAGTAAGGGAGCCTCAGCGATTTCTGTGAGCCCTTTATAAGATGTTCCGAAAAGCAAACAAATGAGCATGATGGGTTAATGTGGTGGTAGGAGGAGGTTTTCAATTATTGTCAGGTTATTCGTAACCCTAGAGAGTTTCTTTAAAAAAAATCATCGTCAGCTAATTCAAACGAAAATGTCCAAAGATAAAATTTTTACTTTTTGTTCAACATTTTGCAATATTTCTCAAAAAAGGAAATATAGAGTTAAAACCCCGGTGAATCCGGGTAGTATCTACTAGATATTTTAATTAAAAAAATACCATTTAATTTCATGAAATTTATAGAATGAAAACGCCTACATCTTTAATTTCTTTGATTTTTCACTATGTGGACACTCATATTTATAGAAGGTCAACAAACCCAAGCCAATATGTATGTAACAGGGGGTCAGGCACGGAGAAATCGGTAACTTTTCAGTATTGGATCGATATGCGTAACTTTCGATGATTCAATATCGATATACCGGGCACGGTTTCACAGTTGATAGCCGAACCAATATTGACAGGGAATAAATAAGAAATCGTTTACGTAAAAAAACGCCAATCAGTTACGTAAAAAAATTAATAAATTTGCAAATTCGAATTGAAATACTAACCTAAGTATTCATTGGCAGTACGTATTTACCTTTTGACACTAAACGGGTGTTAATTAGCTAATGAGGTCTTTAGACAACCATTACGTTTCTCAAAGATCGAACGGAATAAGTTGATTGCGTCTTAGATGCATTATTTAAGTCTATGGATCGCGTATACGACTCCTCTCAATTCTAAGAGCTCCGTTGGTACAATCCGTTCATTAAATATTCCAACACTATTAAAAATCTGAGTATATTGACAAGTAACTGAAACTTATCTGAGACCATTTAAAATTTATAAATCGTTGGTCGGAACAATCGTTAACAGATATTCCGATATCGTGCTTGCAAATATTGATAACTGAACATAGATGACGGATTTGGTCAATATTGTATTGAAAAAGGGTTTTATCGATCGTCAACGCTAAACCTCCTGGACCCCTAACACGGTCGATCGATAAGGATTGTATTGATAAATTTCGGTAACTTCTCATCGTTTCCTAGGACAACTGGAGATCGCCAACGAATAAGTAATAGTTCACAATGACTAACTGTTCTTAATATATTATACGTCAACTGTTGTTTGTACATTAGCGTTCTACGGTTGTCTTACAGCAGGGGTCGGAATTTGCGGCTCTTTGCATAGGCGTCTGCGGCTCTTCAGACATCAATTGCAATTTCACCTCTACTCATCCAGCCTTATGCAATGGAGCCGCCGAACGAACTTTGACTCGATTAGCATCAGCGTTACCAACTCAGTTCATGGTGTCTCATGAAGCATGAGAATGGTTTCGGAACTTTCGGAACACAATGTTTAAAGTTAACTTTTATGGAAATAGAATTTTAAGGAATCTATGCGAGAGTCTGTTTATAGAAATATTTAAATGGGCAGAAGTGTGATATTACAGTGTGGAGGACGAACAAAGGACACTGATCTGCATCGTCCGGCCATCCGATTGGTCCCTCAGGCACCAATTGGATGCAGACCTTTCCTCAAGCAACTTGCCTCGCTTGCATCAAAAACTAACGATTCATTCTGCTTTAACTCTCGGTCAGGAGTCGCTGGTCTTTAATATTTGTTCGCCCTTCACATTACTTTATTATTGCATATATTTAAATTGGAGATTTACGGGTCTGTAAATAGTGTTAATAAACTTGTAAGTATTGAATCGTCTTACTTATTCGCTTTGCCATCTACACACTTACACAATAAACACATAACCCCCAAAACAGTAAGAATATAGATAACACAAAGCAAATCGTAATTATCGTTCCACTACAGTATCCTGTTTCTTTGCCAAATTGGCTCTTCACATTTGAAAAACTGCCGACCCCTGGCCTAAAGAACGATGAGATGTTCCAGAAAGTTATCGACACAATCCTTATCGATCGACCGTGCTAGGGGGCCAGGGGTCCTGGCATGGGCGATCAATAAGGATTGACAGGATAATTTTCGCTAACTTCTCATCCTTTTCTAGAATAACTGCAAAATGCTAACGTACAAAAAATAATTGATGTCAAATCTGTATATTAAGAACACTTAGTCAATGTGAACTGATTCTTATTCGTTAGCGATCTGCAATCGTGCTAGCGATCATGGCGTCTTATATCATCGAAGTTACTACCTTTGAAAATCGAGTGACGACTTTTTTCGCCACCATTCGCCAAGTTTAAAATGCTGTAGCATGTATTTTTGAATACCTTACCATGTAATGGGCTTAAAATAAAATGTAATATATAACAAATTTAAATATATTAGAGTAGTTTTCTCATTAAGAAACCACTCTCCCAACCTCCTGGCCTTTTCCCTTAGAATCTAGAATCCATGCAACATAAGGCTAGGGGTAAAGAGACCACCGATCCGTAAGCCAAGTCGACCAAAATACGTTTTACTTAAGCGTTCGATCGCCGCCGGGGTAATTCGCAGTAGTTAACATAAACTCTGGTCAAACCAGAGACCACCCACTCCACTTCCAACTACCAACTGGTAACGATAGTATTTAATGCAGACCGCCTTGAGACAGGGTTGAAACGGGAGAGTGGGCGCCAGCACGTCTCAATGGGCTTTCTGATCAGATAAGCAGTTTAACTGCATCATAAGGTCCAAAGACGACAGTACCTACGCTGCAGAAAAATTGAAACAAATACAAAAAAACCCTACTTTAATTTTATTTATTTTTCGAAACATTAACAGAGTATTAACAATTATTACATTAATAAAATTGTCGTTGGGATGTCCATAGGCATAGATATTAACACCGCAATTAGATACATTCGCAGCATGCATAATCAAGGTTTATTTGTTACTAGGTGGTGATGCTACCAGTGAAAAAATAACAGAAAAAAAATAATAATCTAAATGAAATATAAAACATAGAAAGCAGAGACAGAATAGAAAGAAAGAAAGAAAGATAGGAAATACATTATAACAAAACAATAACATAACTGTTCTCCATGGCATATCATGATAGAAAATTATTAATTTTGTTTTTTGAAATATGTGAGACTGTTTGCGTAGATATGCCTATGGTCACATTCAATGGTACTATACAGACGACACGTTCGAGACAGTGGATTGAAGTATATGCAATATTGTTATTAAATAATCAGAGATGGAATATATTATGACTCCTTAAATTACGTCTATTGGAAACATTAAAATGAATATTGCCCAAAATGAGTGGTTAGAAGCTGATCACTTATCATGTAAATATAGTCATCAAATTGTCTTCATCAAGACATCTTATATATAAGAAAGCATAGCGAGTACCTGTAATGTCTTCAATTCTTGCAATACTTCTGTCTTAAAACTGAGGATCCGGCATCGGGATGTATTCCAAGTCTTACAAGGGCTTGATATTAATAAAGCTAGTGGGCCTGACGGAATACCTGCCCTGGTATTACAGAGGTGCGCTGCAGAAATAGCTCCAGTTTTGACGAAGCTTTTCAAAATGTCCCTGAAGTCTGGCTCTGTGCCCTCTGGTTGGAAAAAAGCGATCATTCACCCTATTCCAAAGAAGGGTGACCGCTCCAACCCAGCCAACTACCGCCCCATAGCGATCACATCAGTTCTGTCTAAGGTGATGGAACGTGTGATCAACGATAAACTGCTCACATACCTCGGGAAGAACAAAAGTATTAACGTGATCTTCTCGCGTATGTGACGAATGTTTGGGGGCGGTGCCTGGAACGTTTCGGTGAGACCCAAATGGTTGTACTGGATATTTCCAAGGCATTTGACCGGGTTTGGCACCGAGGGCTTGTCAACAAACTGTCTTCTTACGGACTTCCCGCATCCTTGTGTACGTGGATTGCCGACTTTTTGAGGGAGAGTAGGTCGATTCAGGCGGTTGCTGACGGTTTCACCTCTTCCTCGCATTCGATAAATGCTGGCGTCCCACAGGGATCGGTTCTAACACCGACTTTATTTCTGTTGCACATCAATGACCTCTTGTCATGTGCACCGATTCATTGCTACGCGGATGACAGTACAGTCCATGATAGCTTTTTAGACAAGCCCCCAAAGGGCACACAAACTCCAATAGCTCGGAGGGCTTTGAAACAAAGAATGGACGGTTACCTCGAGAGGAATAGGACCTCCATCGATATGCTTGGTGAAACTCTAAGTGACCAGCTCAGGTATTGGGGCTCCATCGAAACCAGAGTTAAGTTAGCCTCTCAGAAACTGGGCGTACTGTACAGAGTCCGCAGATACTTTAATAGTACACAACTGCTAACCCTGTACAAATCGCAAGTGCGCCCCACGGTTGAATTTGGCAGCCACCTCTGGTCTGGAGCTCCCAAATACCAAAAAAACTCTTGACTCTGTGCAGAAACGGGCGGTCCGTTTGATAGATTCTCCCATCACTGCAATCTTTAGAGCAAAGGCGTCGGGTGGGAATGCTGTCCTTGTTCTACTGGTATTACAATGGAAGATGCTCCGAGGAACTAGCGTCATTGATCCCCTCGGCACCGGTGCATAGTCGGGAAATACGCCAAACACGCGTCCAACATTTGTACACGGTTGACATTAGTCACATGAGAACGGGTCGTTTCTATGACTCGTTCTTGAGTTCAACGACTCGGCTGTGGAACGATTTGCCGGCCTCTGTGTTTTCTCCCTCCTACAACATAGGTCTCTTCAAGACCCGTGTTCACTCCTTCCTTTCCTCAAAAAGACCCTCCACACAGCATCTTCAAAGATGACATAGGCCCTGAGGGAAGTTATTTTCCTCTGGGCCTCCTCTGTGGAGTTAATGTAAAAAAAAATCTTACCACTTGTATTGACTTAAGCCATTACCACTTTATTTTGGGACTCCAAATCAGAGGTGGCTGCCAAATTCAACCGTGGGGCGCACTTGTGATTGGTAATGAGCGTTGTCATCTCCCAACAAAATATCCCCGACAAAATATCCTCCGAAAAAATATCCCCCGACATAAAATTATTTTCGAACAACAATTTATTGTCTTTACATGATGTCTGTATTACTTTTGTCCCATTTTGCTATTTTTGAACAATAATTCATTTATTGTCTTTACAGGATGTCTGCATTATTTTTCTTCTATTTTTTGTTAGGATAGGTTTTAGTGGATATTTTGTTGGGGGATGTTTTGTGCGTAGGATATTTTATTGGGGGATGTTTTGTGCGTAGGATATTTTGTTGGGGGATGTTTTGTGCGTAGGATATTTTGTCGGGGATATTTTGTCGAGGGATGTTTTGTGCGTAGGTTATTTTGTCGGGGTATGTTTTGTGCGTAGGATATTTTGTCGGGGATATTTTGTCGGGGATATTTTGTCGGGGGATGTTTTGTGCGTAGGATATTTTGTCGGGGATATCTCAAGAACAACTACTTATAACTCAGTTTCCAAGTGATACTCTGTTCTTCAAATAAGTTAAATTTTGTATTGTTTTTAGCAACTATTTACATATCACCGAACTTACAACTTATTGGTTTTTACATTCACATTGTAATTTAAGAACTTAAATATAGCATTAAAAATGTACACTACTCTTCCAGACACAAGCTAATGCTTCCATGGAAGAGTGGTATTAACGTATTGTAAAATGAACATGTACGCAAATTACTACATTATCTAAATGTATATTATATTTTATATGCTAAAATAAATAAATAAAAAAAAAAAAATAAAAAAAAAATAAAAAATAAAAAAAATATTTTGTCGGGGGATGTTTTGTGCGTAGGATATTTTGTTGGGGGATGTTTTGTGCGTAGGATATTTTGTCGGGGATATTTTGTCGGGGGATGTTTTGTCGTGGGATGGAACCTTTGTGATTTGTACAGGTTTAACAATTGTGAAGCAATTAGTATCTGCGGGCCCTGTACAGAGTGCACAGTGTACAGTACGCCCAATTTTTACAAGAACTTTCCGTGTGGAGTTAAAGTGGAATTTTTTATTTATTTAATAAGTTCATCGGCCATTTTTGAATCTCCTCCGGTCCTGCCTTCTAGTTAACTCTGACCGCCTCCAGTTAACACTGCTGACCGCCGCTGGGAGTCGATACAGAAGGCTAACCGCAGCAAGTAACTAACCAAGCAGGGTAGCTACCAAGCAACGAAACAAAGTAGCCTGTAGGGTAGCAGAGTTGGCTAGTAAGGTTGTCTAAGAACAACTATTCAGGATTCACTTAAGCGGGTGATCGATCTGTTTCCGATCGGTTGAGATACAGAACTGGTTAAGTTTTAGGGACCACTGTAGAATAAACACTCGAAAATTTCTGTTTAAACTTTCTGTAGATATCTAACTACCTTCTGTGCGATTTATTTTATTTAAGTGAAAACATATATGACGCAAATGTGAATGGAAGAAGAAGTCGGGGACGCCCGAGGAAGACATGGCACGACCAAGTGAATTAGATAATTGAGTCGGGCCATGTGAAGAGTCGGAATAATAGAAGAGCATGTATGAGACGATGTATGAATGTGAACGAGGCAAGGAGTGTGTGCAAAGATCGAGTTGTTTGGCGGTCCGTCCTCTCTGCCTACCCCTGCGGGGAAACGGCGTGATGGTTAGTTAGTTAGTTAGAAAATTCTTTAGCACTGTTGTGATTTGAAACTCGATGAAACTAAAAATAGCGACACGAAAAAAATCCACGCTGTAGAGGTGAAACCTTCAGCATACAATCTTGACCAATAGGAGTCTTGAAAAGTGAGCTCATAATGCGATAAGGTTTCGTTCTATCTCGTTCTCTCGTAGGCTAAATCCTGTAGATGTATGTGTTTGTCTCTTTTTAGTGTCTTTTCCTTTTCAACATCACAATAATGCTAAAAAAGTTTTAATTAGAAAATATACAAACACATACATCTATAGGATTTAGACTTCGAGAGATTGAGATAGTATAATAGGTCTCCTCTTTGTGCGGTGCTTCGTAGCCTCTCCACGCTTGTCTGCTTTAGTTTTCTGAAGGTTTCACTTCTACCAAGTGTGAACTGCACACCTGTAATTTTAAGTGAAAACTTCGTTGTAATTTGAAACTGTAAAAAGAGACACTCACATACATCTACAGGATTTAGCCTGCGAGAGAATGAGATGGATAATCAGTCTCGTCTTTGTACAGTGCTTCTCAGCCTCCCGACTCTTGTCTACTGTAGTTTACTGAAGGTTTCGCTTCTACCGCGTGTGAACTGCATATACTGTTGAAGTGAAACTTTTGTAGCACCGTTATGATTCGAGCTCGATGAAACAAAAAATAGCAACACTACAAAGTCAAAAACACATACATCTACACGATTTACTTTACACTTCTACCACATGTGAATTGCACACTTTTAATTTTTATTTATTTTTAAGATATACCTAAACAGTACATTAGGATACAGGTGATAATGTGCATTAAACAGTACATTAGGATACAGGTGATAATGTGTATTAAACAGCACATTAGGATACAGGTGATAATGTGTATTAAACAGTACATTAGGATACAGGTGATAATGTGTATTAAACAGCACATTAGGATACAGGTGATAATGTGTATTAAACAGTACATTAGGATACAGGTGATAATGTGTATTAAACAGTACATTAGGATACAGGTGATAGTGTGTATTAAACAGCACGTTAGGATACAGGTGATAATGTGTATTAAACAGTACATTAGGATACAGGTGATAATGTGTATTAAACAGCACGTTAGGATACAGGTGATAATGTGTATTAAACAGTACATTATGGTACAGGTGATAATGTGTATTAAACAGTACATTAGGATACAGGTGATAATGTGTATTAAACAGCACGTTAGGATACAGGTGATAATGTGTATTAAACAGCACGTTAGGATACAGGTGATAATGTGTATTAAACAATACATTAGAATACAGGTGATAATGTGTATTAAATTGAATTGTATCTACGTAAGATAAATTTTTGACGTAGATACTGTTTCTGTACAAAATTGTGAACTGTCCCATAAAAAATGATTGCATTTCGTTGCTCTGAACGCAATACCAGATCGAATACCTTATTTTGTTAACATTTTAAATCGAAATACGCACAAAACTCCATGCTCGGGCGTATCTGCAAACCGGTGATCGGAATTCCGAAATTCGAAATCTTTATAAAATTCGGGAAAAATATTTAATTTTGTACGAAAACAGTAAAGGAGTAATTGCCAGATTCGTTCGTGTGGCGGTTCACCTTATCTCCTTACCCCTAGAAGAAGCTTTAGCAGTTCGTTTTCCTATTATCATAAGCTATTTTTAGTAGTATTTCATATTTAAACTGGCTTTGAAGCCGAATTACGTAATTTTCCTCATAACCCAACATTAAACGTCTATCACCCGTCAAATAATAACTGAGAAAATCACAAAGGGGTGCATCCATACATGCAGAGTTATTATTATTCTGTGTACCGAATAGCTCGCTGTAGAGAGGGGTGAGTCGTGATTGGATGAATGGGTGTGGTTGGTCGTGCCCCTCCACTCGGAAGGGGGGAGGGAATCTCCCCACCCAACCTTTCAGAAACTCCTCCCAACCCCCCCGACAAATATCTTGAACAGGGGTTGAAAACTGCTGATAAATTTTGTAACCATTTTTTTATGAATAACTCTCTTTTTATAACTTTTGAAGAAGATAAGACTAATTATCTAAACGAAAATATGAAAGAGGACAAGACACATAAAAAGAGAGTTTTTCTTATAAAAAATCAAAATTTATTTAGACTTTTATAAAAACAGATATATTTATCCGAGACGCTATCTAAGTTACAAACCAGTTCTTAGAACGATTGTTTTCAATGAAAAGGGTAGTTGCCTATGAAATGGAAAAAAATAGTTGAAAATAATAATGTTAATTCTAAAATATGAAAATATGAGATTGACATGAAAATGTCTGAATTGGTAAAAGCGTCCAAGAAGAAAGGTTATGGGTTCGAGTTCAAGTTTTTTAAATATTTTTCTGTGACTTGTTCTCTTTCATAATTTCGTTTAGATTATTAGTGTTATCTTCTTCTTTACTGATGATTTAAAACTAAATTAAAGGTTTTTTATGAATATGAGAAATTTTCGGGTGTGGAACTTATGTATTTCCCTTTGAGAGTGTTGTTATATAAGGAAAAAATGACCTCCGTGATTGTAGGGGTAAGGCTCTTGATTACGCGACAACTGATTTTTACTTATTTAATTAGAGTTTTTGAAGTGAAAACTTCTTTAGCACCGTTGTGATTCGAAACTCGATGAAACGGAAGCGGGCGTCACTAAAACAGGCCTGCGAGAGAACGAGATAGTAATAAAATATTTATTTATTTCAAGGGTACTCAGGTCCAATATAATACGATAAATCCGCGGTACCACTCAAGCCTCAAAATATTTAAAAAATCATCATTGGCATTTAAAAAAAATGCTTTGTGGTCTCCTCACTCTTGTCTACTTTATTTTTCTGAAGGTTTCATTTCTACCGGTTTGGTCTTGTGGTATAAAGCGCCCGACAAACCTTAGCGGCCAGACATTCTGCGGATAAAGGAAAGAATCCTACGAAATCCAAAAGAAAATAAATATTTATATTTAATTAAATGAAGACAATATAAGCGAAACTCAATCGAAAATTTGGAAACAGAAAAATCAGAAAAAGATATTGACACCTCTGGGACACGAACCCAGGATCTCGCTCAATATATGCGTTAAGAAAAATGAAGATAATGTGGGTGCTTCTTAGTCGAAGTATGGTACAGTAAAAAATTACCGAATTTGATATCGACACCGTGGCGCAGTGGTTAGCGCGTTTGCCCGGAAAGCAAGAGGTCCTGGGTTCGAGTCCCAGATATATTTTTCTGATTTATTTGTTTCCAGATTTTCGATTGAGTTTCGCTTATATTGTCTTCATTTAATTAAATATTACAATTTGAGGTTTTACTTAAAAGGTTAAAAAAAATAAAAAATATATATTTATATTTTTGTAAAATCAATATCCAAACTCAAACCACTCCAAAATAATCACAACAGAAAGCGACATCTAGCGACTCCGAAGACGAAAACACGAATACGAATACGAATAAGATGACTAAATGCATAGGAAAAGGTGCACTGGAATTTGATGACAAAAATATGGAAAAAATCATCCTTCACATTGATAAAAAGGGCTTCCTAGAGTCCCTATTCTTGTCTACTTCAGTTTTCTAAAGCTTTCACTTCTACCGCGTGTGAATTGCACACTTTTATTTTTTTAAATAACTCTGGCCTTGTTGATTTCCATTATATATGTATAGACAGCTACCTACTAACCAATTAACTTAATTACAAAAATATGACAAACCTTCATGATTTATTCTCTTTCATTATTTAGTTCATTTTATAAATAATACCATTCTGGATTTGTGTTTGCTGTAGGATGTTTTAAAACTTCTACAGCACAGTTGGCAACTACTGCTTCGCTAAGTAGCTGAAACACTCCGTAGGAAAACAGTCTCTGTAGACAGAGCGCACTTAACGAAAGCTATCGTTTGAGCGTATGGAACAAACATCCCTTATATATAATAGTCTGGTACAGAGTGTTTAAAAAACTTTAAAGAGGTGTGGAGTGTGGGCATCGTTTGGACAGTTGTAAAAACTAGAATCCTTTAAGGATAAGGTACTTATATAACCTTATAACGTTGAGGTGATTGAATTTTTGAAGTGAAAACTTCTTTAGCACCGTTGAGATTTTAAACTGGATGAAATGGAAGCGAGCGATACTAAAAAGAGGCAAACACATAAGTACATGGGTTTAGCTTGCGAGTGAGTGAAATAGCAATAAAATATATTTTTTTATGTCTCAGGGAATTCGGTTCTAATATAATACGATAAATCCATGGTTCTATGCAAGCCTCCTTTGGTCTAAGTCTAGCGGTATGAAGCACCTGACGAACCTTAGCGGTCAAATATTCAACGGACCAATGGTCGAATCCCACGAAATCCTATTTAAAAAAAAAAAAATCAAAATCCAATCTTTAAACCACCCCAAAATGAACAGGCAAATAAAAAACAGAAGAAAGCGACATTTAGCGACTCCGAAGAAGAAAACACAAATACTTATAAAGATGACCAAATGTGTAGGAAAAGGTGCACTGGAATTCGACGACAAAAGTATGGAAAAAATCATCTCCCCACTCTTGTTTACTATAGTTTTCTGAAGGTTTCACCTCTACCGCGTGTGAATTGCACACTCTGACTTTTTAAATTTACTTATCTATTTAAAGTTTGGTTACAGTTGCTTTTTCGATGCCTGTCTCACTAAGATTTACTTACTTAAGATAAAGCCATGCGAAATAATGCAAAATCATACAAAATCATGTATTTTTGTTTTGAAAATTTGATCGCTTTAAAGTATTATAGATGCTTCAGTTAAATACTGCGTGTAGGACATATCTTGGCCTTTAAAAATGTAGGCAATTTTTTTCAAGTCTTTTAATAAGCCTAGAAAAAAATAAAGTATTAGGTCCATAAAAAAACACTTTCAAGTGCAAACTCTCCTACTTACAAACCCCTTTTCGGATGTGGTTTTATTTTTTAATGTGGCAAATTCAGTATCTTTCACAAAATAAAACACGAATTTTCGCGTTGTTATTTTTGACATCAATCAATACGGCCAGAACTCGACGAATTTGGATTTTAAAGTGAACCTTACGCCATCGCTGTAAGAACCATCCACTTGGCACGCCCATTTCGTATCAAGTGGATGCGGATACAGTAAATCGGGGAAAAGACGTCCTAGACTCCGCGTCTCTTGGTTCCGTGAAATTAATTTTAAATTTCCTTGTTATTATATACAATAAACAATGCGTAAAAAGGAAGTAAAGTTTTTTCCTGGCCTTTACGCAATAAACCTGTAAAAATTTTTTTCAAATACCTTTTCCAACAATTCCAAAAGCGTTTTCTCAAGTATTTTTAAACTCCTCCCTAAAAGAGGTGTGGATTCCGATTTCGATTTTTTCCTGGACTATTGGATCACGTTAACTACATTTTAACTTTCTTCCAATAAAACCAAAAATAAATGTAAAAGGAAGTGTGGGTTATTCCTATAAAGAGTATTAGTTCAAATAAAGGAAAAAAAGATGAAGTAAAATAGACATTGAAATAATAATTCATTTATGACAGATATATTATTATTACAGACAGGAATATATTATTTTATATAATTTAGGTTGGTTTGTACGAATAAATGTAAAAAATTGAAAAGTAATCATCTCCAAAAAATGTATTCAATGGTTTCAAAAACATCTGTTTTAAAAAACACCAAACAAAACTTCATCTTCTTAAAAAATTAAAATCATAAGTCATGGCCCGCCTCTTACCCACCCTATCGCTACATAAGTACTTGTACTGAACAGTAGGATGGTGGTGGTGTAGAAGTGGGGGTGGGGGAGTGCTTTAATTGGTTAATATTTCAACGCACAAGATCTCACAACTCCTCTGGGAGGCAGCCTCTTAGAAAACCGTTCGAGAAAGGAAATTTACCTGCCTAATTATTTATTCTTCCAAGAATCGAGAACGGACGTTTCGTATTAAAATAATTATTTATTTAAGGGTGAATTTTAAAATGCGACAGCTCTTACGAAGTGTATATTATATAGTACATGACAAACTTTAATACCGCTCTGAACTTGGTACGATACATTCTCGCACAGTTTTCACACTTTACAATGACCGTAAGCTAAAGAGGTAGATGCGGAACATTCGTGCGACAGAGAAAGGCGTTGGCGGGGAGACATGCCTTAAACTTAAACTCGCCCATTACGACGATTTCTATATCAACGTCAGGTCGGTATTAAAGTTTGGCGTCGACTACTTCTTGTACTTTTCTTCGTTTCTCCGCATTAAACTGTTTTTATTATTTTATATCCCTGTAAAACAATATTTTTTCTCACATTAATTTTTAAATTAATGATCTACTAAATAACACTACTTGGTCTTAAAACCCGTCTGCTTGTTTAGGAATAAATACATCCCAAATAAGACCTTACATTCTAAAAATATCTCTCATCCTCTCATGCAAACATATGTATTTTTCTTTTAACCAGAAAGAGAACAAAATAATGCTTCTTATCATAGACATAAAATATGAATACTATTAGACCAGAACATAAAGGTTAGGGGGAGACGACAACTACAGCGGGGCGCAGTGCGGGAAGATGTCTTTGGAGACATGTGATTCGTCGATAACTCAATATGACAGTATATAGGCAACTCGCATTATAATATCACCATTTAGTTTTAAAAGTAAACTCTGCTTTTGGATGAATAGACCTTTTTACATGGGAGCGCGAATTGCTCGCCGCGCAATGAACAATTTTGCGATGTCTAAATACGGAAAAGTAAAGTTCGCTTATTTTCAGACTGCAATATTTTGTTGCCGTATTTAATTAGGACACTTTTACAAATGTTTCATAATTTACATACCCCAATAAACATCGACGAGCACACGCCATGTATCTCGAGTGATAGTATATATTTACACGTGTTCAAAACACAAACCATGTTTTTGCGGTGTTATTTCGTAAAATGCACCGATGAGCGCTCGACGCTGGCTCGCAGAGGAATGATGACGTCACATTTTTTACATTCACGCGAAGCCATACTCGATCCCAGCCGGTTCCATGGAACCGGTATGAGGGAGGGGGAAATAATACGCTTTTTTCACTTAGGGCAGGTCTACTAATATTCATATGTTTGTGCTTCTTATTGTTTTTAAAAATATGAAAGCTATCTTGCCTAGATATTTTACCATCTCGATCCAAAGTGACAGTTTCAGATTTTTTACGTGAAATCTAAGTTTCCGGATTGTGAGGTGCGAATATATTGAACCAAGCAGACGGGTTAATAATAAGAACTTATTAAATTTTTCTAGATATAACAATAATTTTTTTTCTCCCTGTTCATGTAAATCTGTGATATAGTCAGGAAATAATCAAATGCTCCAATAAATGTGTTTTTTTATATTGTTTTGATATTTACCGTCTCTATCCGTGTCTTCTCCGTTAAAATAAATAATAAAATAAACCAAACTTTATATCGGTATTTAACCTAGATTAGCTTTGTCTTGTATATGTTGTAGGCCGATCGTTATCAGGCACATCATTATGCGCCTACATAGTCACATCTGCCTGATTTTACGATACGCCTGCGACATATATACTGAAACTTCTGACAAACAGCAATGTATTTTATTTTAATCCTTATTATATTTCGAAGCTTTCATTAATTCCTCAGGCCTCGGACGTATTCTATCAGCAGGTCAGAATATTTCCGCGTTACAATAAAATCAGAATAAATGTAATATTTCTGAACGTAACACAAAACAAAAAAACTGATTTTTTTAAGGTGATGAAACTAATATACGCCTTAAAATATAATTATTAAAAAAAGCATGTAATTTTTTTGATGTTTGATTTCGTGTTTTCTAACCAACATACAATTTCAATAAGTGGCACGCGAGCTGTTTGAAAACTGAATGTACCGTGACTGAAATAATGGAATGCGGGAAGGGGGAGGGTAACCCGGAAGGGGGGAGGCGAACTCGGGAGGGGCGGGTGAACTCGGGAGGAGGGTTAGCGGGACGGGGGAAGCGAGCGAGGGGAGTGAGGAGAGGAGATGTGGACGCGGGAAAGGAAGGTGAACGGAACCAATGGGAAAGGACACGCAGGGAGAAACAATTTCTTTTTTAGTGGCATAGAAACACGTACCAGGAACTCGCTATAATAATATAAATGGAGCGACCGATCGATTTGATTTGTATGCAAATTAACAGATGGCGATGTGAGTTAAAAGGTTGGGTAACCTTCGAGTTGATAGCGTTGTGTTTCGTTAGCTACAGCAACGCGTGGCCGGGTCAGCTATTTATTATAAACCTTATTAACACCTCATTTTTTTGTGGTTTATGTAAAAATAATTTCTTAAAAATTCACAAAATATCATTTTTTTTTCAAATTGCGGTTGGAAACTTTGGTTTCACAAAGGCGTACATTTTGTTTCTTTTGTGGTTGATGTTTTAAGATTTAAATATAAATCGTGGTGTTATCTCTTCCTGACGCCGCGCCGTTTAGATCACACTTCTCTCTGTGATAGTAAGGGAAACACAATGATTCCTATTAGGCCCATTAGATGTTCACTGTGTGAAAATATCAAATTAAAATTACGAAATTAAAATTATGCGACTGACCCATTAATTTTGAAGAAGGCTCGCAGGATCTACAGTAGAATCTCAACACCCACATCTCTGCTCACAGTATTTAATCACTGACTCATCCTTGAAATCCGCAAAAAGCCTCCTGCCAACATTCCGCACTACACATATCTCACATTATCGGGAAAACCTTCCGCAGTGTTTTCCTCACCTCGTGCAAATTCCCCCGGGTGGGGAAAACTCTTCACGGAAACTGCGGAAAGTTGGGAAAAACACGTAAAAGCAATCTTCTCAAAAGCTTAAAACATCCTCCCAGCGAAGTGTGATGGATTGTTGCAATAAATCAATATTATTTGACAGTTGATTAAGTGCAAGTTTCGACGCCTACCGTACGAATGACGCCACCATTTTTTTCCGATACGTGTTCAGTTATATGAGTTCATAACCTCAAAGATGAATACGACCCCAAAAATATTTAAAAAAACTCAAATTTCTTATAACCACTATTTTTCATAATTTTAATTCAATTTTTCTTCGATCAATATGAAAGTTAGCAACAACGCAATAAATGGGCTGCGTAAAATTCCGCGCAGTTAATATCGGAAGTTCCACAAGAAATACAATAAAAATTTGTTTGAAAGAAGTTTTCAGACTTATTTTGCTGGCACAATGGGCATCAACATTGCATTTTTTAATGCGAATACCACACAAGAGTCCCAACTGTTCTCAACCGCCTGGAGCCAGTTAGACTAAGGCCTCCCCAATTGGGGAATGTTGTGAGGCTGAAGACAGTGAGGAGGAGAAAGAGATGGGGAAGAATAAGGTAAGGAAGTACTTGGGGATTCAGATTTAGTCACCAAACATGGCTAAAGCCATTTCAAGCAACGTTTCAATTATATGGTGATTTTACACCAGGGCGATATTAAGAGTAGGTGTCTTAATTTTAGGTGTAAGTAACTGTAAGTGACTTGCTTAGGCAAGGGAGATACATCGAAGCTAGAGTCAAATTAGCCTCTCAGAAGCAAATTAGCCTCTCAGCAAACCCTGTACAAAAACAAGTGCACCCCATATTGTTGAATTTGGTTGCCACCTCTGGCCTGGAGCCCCAAGATACTTGAAAAAAACTCTTGGCTCGGGATGTGTAAAAGGGCAGGCATTCCACTATATCTGCCTGCCCCTGCGGTGAAATAGCGCAATGATTAAATAATAGCTAACATAATAACGACATCAACTTTTTTTACATGAGCTCCACACAGGAGACCCTGAGGAAAATTATTTCCCTCAGAGCCTATGTCATCTTTGGGGATGCTGTGTGGAGGGTTTTTTTTAGGAAAGGAAGGAGAGGAGAGTTCTGGGAAGGAAAAGGGTTTAAGGGTTGGGTAGTAATCTGGGGTTCAGTGTGTCCTGGTCATCCACCTCCAAGACCTAGACAAACCTCACCCCATGAACCCGGGAACACCTACTAAATCACCAAACGTAGCGAACCACTTGGGGTGACCTATGTACTTGCATTAAATCATCAATTTTTACATCTTTTTAACCATAACTTAAAAATTTCTCAAGAAAATCATCGTGGAAAAACTTCTACCGGCGATAGTACAGGAAGTCTGAATCTTGGATAAGTCTGAAACTAAGAGAACTTAACTTAAGTGCCTTCTGATAAATAGTTGGGTAACTTTACCTAGCTGCTAAATACCGCCTACAGCTGGCTAGCAACTACCTTCAGTACAAAGCCTCTCTTACCCAGGGGAATACAGCTAAGGGTATATACCAAGGAAAGGTACTAGCTAAGGGTAGGTGCCTGTTCGGTCCATTTCTCAGTTATGTACTGCGAATCTACCTTCGGGGGAAACTTAAATACTTGCGCCTGTATGAATAGCACTCAAGTAAGCGAGGCTTAAACTAGAGTTAAGTGCAATCGATAAAATTTAACAAACCACTTAGAATTAGAATCTTAAGTTCTGCCTGTTTAGTAATCGGTTTGCTTAAGTATTAATTAACAACACTGGCGATTAATTGTTCGATCTTGTAGTAAGTACTGTTACAATGAACGAAAGTTATTATTTTATTATTTTTATTCATAAGAAATGTTTACATGTCATTATAAATTTGCAAGTGTATTAAAATTATTAATTTTTGGGGATCGCTGGCAACGGTTAATATGCACTTTTTTAAAAAAAAACCTTTTGATTCACCTTAAAATTACATTAAAAGGCAACTATTTGCATTGGGGGAAGTGGAAAATATTTCATTCTAAATTTCATTACGTAAAATTAAAATTAGCTTTCGTCTTGTGAGATTGTACGCCAGAATCACAAACCATGTTACACAAACCTAGCGTAGCCGCTAAACTACTTGAAAGCTGGGATGTTTTTCTTACCTTGACGCGAGTAGGCGTTATAAAGGGGCACTTTCTTTTGTATCACAACCCATGTTACACAAAAATATTTTCCATTTCCCCCAATGCAAATAGTTGTCTTTTAACATAATTAAGGTGAATCAAAAGATTTTTTTCAACAAAAAGTGCGTATTAAGTAAAATTTATCCTAATGCTAGCTGGTCCCGGCATGCGTTGCTATCCCATTTAATAAAGAAATTGTTTCTCCCTGAGTGTCTTTCCCATTCGTCCCGTTCCTCTTCCGCCTCCCCTTTTTTTCTCCCGTTCCCACTCCGTCACCTCTACCTTCCCTCTCCCCACTCCACTCCCCCCCCCCTTCCGCCTTCCCCCGTCCCGCGAACCCCCCTCCCGAGTTACCCTCCCCCACCTCTCCCACCTCAATAGCAATTTTTTTATACAAATTTCATAATGCCAGAGCTCACCGGAAGTTTTATTACGTGACCAAATTTTTGCAATTTTTAAACCCCCCCCCCGGTGACCAAAAACCTAAGCCCGCCGCCGCTCATTTGTACCATGCGTGACATTTTGAAGACCCCCCCCCTAAACGTGTCACGTAGTATGGGTACGTTTCCTTATAGATTTCCGCCCCGGGAACCATTTATTGGACAACTAACACCTTTGCTATAGGTCACCCCAAATGGTTCGCTACGTTTGGTTACTTAACGGGGGTGTCCGGGTTCATGGGGAATGTTTGTCTATTTTATGTGAATACCTCACAAGAGTCCCAGTTGCTCCCGTCTGGAGCCAGTGAGACTTATTTATCCCCAATTAGGGTATGTTGTTAGGTTGAAAGTAGTGTGGAGAGGAAGGAGATAGGGAAGAGGAAGTTGGGGAAGTACCTGGCTATTCAGATCTGGTCACCAAACACGGCTAAAGCCAATTCAAGCAACGTTCTAAATATAGTATATATTATTTTAAATAAATTAATTGTGAAATAACACAAATTGATCAAATAAAATTTATTTGCCCACGCCGGGATTCGATCCCGCGACCTTCAGATTGCGTATCTCTAGACCACGTCGGCCGTCAAAGCTTTCTTGTTATTTCTGCCCACCTTCTTCGTGGCAGCCCAGATCGAGAGAGACTGTTGAGGGAGACCTTTTGACAACTACAGCCTTTCTCGACCCATCGCCTTGACGAGGGATGGATTCATACTTCGGTCACTCCTGGACATTCTGACCCCAAGATACCTGATGGAAGTATGAACGCTGAATTTATTAGCAATGCGTCCAATACACCTGACTGCCGTTAACTGTGTGTGGCGCTCTATCGTCTATTAGATTGTGCACTGTCATTTACGTTCTCCAATTACATTTATTAAAATAAATAGTTCTAGAGTTCTAACTGCTTTTTCTTTCATTTCATCAATACCTCATACTTTTTTTCCTTTCTAGAACTTTCTCTCCTGCCTTTCCTTAAGAAGACTATCCACAAAGCATTCCCTAAGATGACATGGGCCCTAAGGGAAGTTGTTTTCCTCAGGGTCTCTTGTTTGGAGCTAATTAAAAAAAAAAGATGGTGACCGTTTTGATGACTCAATACATATTATATTTTTGTATTCATTAAGTATGTAGGTATTTCTTTTTAAGTAATAATAATCGTATGATTTTATAGGAAATTTTGGTATTGATTTAGTAAATAAGAGAAAATTAGAAACATGGGTACTTTTTTGACGCGTGGTTTACTGTTTACTGAAATACTAATAATACAATATCTTAACATTTTATTTTTAATTTGCAGATTGGGCTTTATGTCACCTTTCGGAGCCCTGGGGGCCCGCTATGCCCCCCTGGCACCGGGGCCGTGGTGCGCCTGGGGAGCCCTGCCCCCCCTGCTGGACAGGCCGAGTCCCAATCACGGTAAGCCCTATAAGTCAATAACTCAATTCTCAGAGAGCACAGATAAATATTCTTGAGTTTTGGAAATTCATTTGAGATTGAGAATTCATTACAGGCAACAGGTAACTCGGTTTATTGTAAAATTATCCAAAGAAGCGAAGCTGACAGTCCACAATGTGGTTCTGGTACTAACCCTGAGACATCGAACTGACAGAGGAAGGTCGAAAGTAAGTTGAATGCTGTAGAAATGAAAACCCCGAGGCGTGGGTGTGGTAAAACCATGACAGATCATGTGAGAAATGTGCAGTTTCGGTAAGAATGCATCATGACTGATATAAGCATAATTAGGTTTGGGCATTTAGAGCGAATGAACGAAGAATGGAGTGTAAGACGAATGTGAATGGTAGAAGAAGTCGGGGACGCCTGAGCAAGACATGGCACGACCAATGAACAAAATATAAAAAATTGTTTTGAATAAAAATTGCTTTGACTGAGGCTTTCTAGCCGGGAACGGAGTCAAAATTGCAATTGAAATTATTGTTTCCGGTGACATAATTGATGATTTTTTAAAGTTAAACCATACTAAAATCAATAGTTACTGGAAAATGGGCTGTGTGAGGGGTTCGGCGGTTACTTGGCTGAGTGACCAGTGACGACATGTGAAAGAATTAATTTATTTTTATTTTGGACAAAAAAAAGTCTTCGAAAAAGTCAACGGAGACGAAAATTTTATTTACATTTTTTATTCCAAATAATGTCAGGAATCACAAGTTAAATTAAGTGAAGTACGTCCTTTAACACCCCGTACACATTATACGGTGATCCCCCGATTGATCCCCGATATAATATTTACCAAAAATTACAATTTTTTTTGCATTATTAACCAATTTCAAAAGTAAAATCAACTTCAAAAATACTTTTAATAATAAGTTGGTATGAAATCAAACGAATTTATACACATTGTCGATTTTTTTGTACTTATGCGCTGCACATCCCTTCGGGGTTACTTAGATATATGTTGTCTAATTAACTGTACCGTATTTTCTCTAAACCGACTGCATATTGTACATTTTTATTTATTTAAGGTATGTTTTCATTATATTTTTCGATTACTGTCTCACTAGGGTATACCTGTGTTAAGACAGGCGTAGAGGTACATAAATAAATATCTGATATAAGAATATTTAAGGTTAAATACAAATTAATTTGAATACAATTAAAACAGAAAGGTGATTGAAAGTATGGGTATAAAATAAATAAAGAGAGTTATCTTATAAATGAAAGAAGAGATGAAGTAAAGTTGTAAATCCTGTCAAATCTATTTAAGAAGTTAAATTATATAGGATTTTATTATTTAAATTTGTTTTACATGGGTAAGGACGTATGTAAATTGATATTTCTGTCAATTTGTAATTTATTTTACAGATGTTTGCAGTAGTGTGACGTTTAAAACATATAATCCATTTCTTTATATCTTGTTTAATTTGGCCATTGATTCAGTTTGTCTAATCGTGGCTGGTAGTGTATTGTGTAGTTTGCAAGCTACGTATTTGAAGTGTTTTTGTTCAAAGGTGGTTTTAGAAAAAGGAGTTTGAAGAGGTTCTTTATTTTTGGCTCTAGTATTGTGTATCGTTTGTGTTGCTTTGTATAGGGTTTTGTTGTTTTTATGTAAATTAACTAAGATGGATCTTGCGTAGAGCTGTTTAATGTCCATAATGTTGAAAGTATTGAAGATCGTATCAGTGCTGGTAGTAAGAGGAAGTTTAATTATTTTTTTAATTAGTTTTTGTGCTTTAATGATGGGGTTGAGGGCACTAGAATAAGTGTTACCCCAAGCTGAAATTCTGTATTCGATGTGTGATTGGCACAGTGAGTAATACACTGTTTTTAAAAGTTGTAGGTTAAGAAAATTGCGTGTTTGTTATGTATTCATCAATAAGTCGACGGGGGACCAATTGTCGGCGGATCAACTATCATGCAACCGCATTATCAAATTGCTAATTAACATGGGTGACAGCCTTTTATTTTCTTAGTCGTTTTGCTGTTCCAATATTTTATTATTTACAAATACGAATGTCTACATAATAGATTACTAAAAATGCTTTCCATTTAAATTTCCCTGGTAAATGAAACCTGCAATTATTCGGCCGTTTACACGGGAAATCACTCGTCGAATAAATGCATTATTAACCGAACGTTTCCAGTGCAATCGCGGTGTGGGCATTTTATCGCACTGTAAATAGGTTTACATACTCCTATTGTATTGTAACTGATGCACTATTGCATTATTTAATGCAATTTGTCAGCAAATGCATTGCTGTTAGCAGCGGTAATGCGTTTATACAATTAGCCCGTAATTGGTATTATTTTTATTCCGCTGGGAAAGAGTGAACGAGGATAGTGTGCGTTAGGTCAGATGGACAATAACCAATAACCGCTTTCCACCGAAAGGGTATTTTTTTAAGTGAAACTTCTTTAACACACACATTTATAGGATTTCGCCTGCGAGAGAATACAGTAATAAAATATTTATTTATTGGACGGGTACTCGGTTCTAATACAATACGAAAAATCCACGGTCCAACGGGGGCCTCATTTTGTCGAGTGAATTCTGTTAAATCCAAAAAAAACAAACATGTTTATTTTTGTCAATATTTAAATCAATATTCAATCTTCAAACCACTCCAAAATTAATTAGCAAAAAAATACAAAAGAAAGCGACATCTAGCGACTCCGAAAAAGAAAAAACAAATACTAATACTATGACCAAATGCATATGAAAAGGTGCACTGGAATTCGACGACAAAAATATGGAAAAAATCTTCCTTCACATTGTTAAAAAAACTACCTCGTAGAGTCCCTACTCTTGTCTACTTTAGGTTTCCGAATTACTATTTGGTGAACCCACCTACATTTTTTAAACTACAATGTAGATAATACACATGATTCCATTTCCCAGCTGTTCTCTCTCGACCCATCGTCTTGCACCGTAGCGGGAGGGACGGAATCATAGGTCGTTCACTCCTGGACACACTGAACTCTGGATTTCATACCATTTTTCCTTTTTAGAACTTCCTCTCATTTCTTTCCTAAAAAAAACCGTTCACACAGAATCCACAAAGCTTGGCCCTGAGGAAAATAATTTCCCCAAGGGCCCATGTCATCTTTAGGGATGCCGTGTGAAGGTTCTTTTTAGGAAAGGAAGAAGAGAAAGTTCTGGGAAGGAAAAGGTATTAGGGTTGGGTAGGACTGGGGGTTAGTGTGTCCAAGAGTGACGGACGTATGAATCCATCCCTCCCACTGCGGTGCAAGGCGATGTTCCGAGAGAGTACGGTTGGAGAAGTCAAAGGGACTCCCTCAACCATTCTCTCCTGATCCGGCCTGCCATGCAGCTGGTGGGCAGAAGATCCGGACAAAACCTCATCCCATGAACCCGGACAATCCTGCTAAGTCACCAAAGGTAGCGAAGCAAAAGGGTGACCTATGACAGAGTTGTTAATCATTTATCCAATAAATGGTTTCCGGGGCGGCAGTACCACACGTGCTCCCAAATTGAAGTAGACCCTGAGGGGAATTATTTTTCTCAGGGCCTCCTGTTTAGGATTAAGGTATAAAAGATATAAAAAGTTATAACACTGATAACTTAATCAGTAAAAGTTCGATTAACATCCTATCTAAATGGCCTACTTAAGAATCACGTCATTTGCTGTCGGCGATAACGTAATGCATTTAGTAATCCGTAACTAAGCCCCTCTCCCCCGCAGCCCCGACAATGTACTCTCGGGGTCAGTACTTAACTAGTAAAGGGAAGGGGTAGGGATCGGGTGCATGTATTTAAATCAAACAGGGGCACATCGCAAGCAATTGCTGGAACGAGTAGGTTCTATTCCGGCTGGGAACAAACCACTTGGCAGGCTTCTAAAATCCATGCATAGGTGAAACACAATCAATTTTATGTTGTTGATGGGTTTAAGAAAATGTTGCAGATCGACATACCAGGCAAAATTAACACAATTATCCTCCTTTGTCACAAAAAATATCGATTCCCATCACTGTCTATAAACCCGAAACTTTCCATATTCTTTTCCAAAGATCCAAATTAACCTTCTACCAACCTCTTTTTTAAAAATTAAATGAAGACACTATTAGGGAAACTCAATCGAAAATCTGAAAATAGAAAAATCAGAAAAAGATACGAACACTTCGCCTTGCCGAGGCAGCAACTCTACCCTCAATTTGGGAGGCGGGTATGGGTACCGCCGTCCCGGGAACCATTTCTTGGATAACTAACACTTCTGCCATAGGTCACGGGTTGTTCACGGGTTGTCCAGGTCTTGGCGGCAGGTGCGTCTGCCCACCACCTGTAACGCAGGCTAGAATGGTTGAGGGAGTCCCTTTGACTTCTCAATCTGTACTCTCTCGGAACATCGCCTCGCACCGCGGTGGGAGGGATGGATTCATGGGTCTGTCACTCCTGGACTCACTGACCCCCTGATACCTACCCCTCATACCCTTTTCCTTTCCAGAACTTCCTCTCCTTCCTTTCCTAAAAAACCCTCCCTTTGACGACCTCCGTAGTCCAGTGGCTAAGACTCTTGACTCACATTCCGGAGGTCGCGGGTTCGAACCCGGCATGCGCAAAAAAATTTTATTTGATTAATTTGTGTTATTTCACAATTAATTCATTTAAAATAATATACTATAGTATAGTATATTTGCGGCATGTTCCAGAGTGGAAGATACTATCAGTATCGCCCTGGTGTAAGACCACCATTCAGAATTGAAACGTTGCTTGAAAATGGCTTTAGCCGTGTTTAGTGACCAGATCTGAATAGCCAGGTACTTCCCAACCTTCCTCTTCCCCACCTCCTTCCCCTCCCCGCTACCTTCAGCCTCACAACATACCCCAATAGGGGATGCCATAGTCTCACTGGCTCCAGACGGGAGCAGTTGAGATTCTTGTGCGGTATTCACTGTAAAAAAAAAAAAAAAAAAACACAGCATCTCCAAAGATGATATATGCCCTGAGTGGAATTATTTTCCTCACGGCATAAAGTGTGGATCTAATGTTAAAAAAACTGAGCTTATGTGTCCCTATCCGATTCCGTCATATTTATTTAACTGCAATCTCTACGTATGATGCAAGATTCAAACCCGAACTAAATGCTATCTAGATTGTGTCTTGGATAAGTTTTTATCCATTTATAATTTTAATAAGCGACATCTATAGATTTTCTGCAAGTCTAGGACGAATATTTATTTTTTATTTTTGACTTAATTAGTAAAACCTCAAATTGTAATATTTAATTAAACGAAGACAATATTAGCGAAACTCCATCGAAAATCTGAAAACAGAAAAATCATAAAAAGATATGGTCGTTTTTTTTACACTAGCCCCACACAGGAGGCGTGGATGGGGTGAGGTTTGTCTAGGTCTTTGCCCACCCACTACGTGGCGGGTCGGATCATGGTATTTCATGATTTTACACCACAACTACTAACTACTAACACTACACTTCTACTAAGATCCATGTTCACTCCGTCGTCTCCTCATAAGACCATCCATACAGCATCCCCAAAGATGACGCAAGCCCCGAGGGAAATTACTTTCCTCAAGACCTCCCGTATGGAACTAAATTTAAAAAAATAAATAAAAAAGAATTTTCGGAAATCGAAAAGTACAGGCGAAGTAATTTTTTTTTTACATGAGCTCCACACAGGAGGCCCTGAGGAAAATAATTTCCCTCAGGGCCTATGTCATCTTTGGGGATGCTGTGTGGAAAGTCTCTTTGGGGAAATGAAGGAGAGGAGAGTTCTGGGAAGGAAAAGGGTTTAAGGGGTGGGTAGGAATCTGGGGTTCAGTATGTCCTGGTCATTCGCCTCCAATACCTAGACAAACCTCACCCCATGAACCCGGGCACCCCTGCTAAATCACCAAACGTAGCGAACCACTTGGGGTGACCTATGGCAGAGGTGTTGGTTATCCAATAAAGGTTCCCGGGGCGGCGGTACCCAATCCCGCCTCCCAAATTAAACAGGAAATTGTTTAGAAATATAACACCCGCCTGCAGTCCACTCTTACCTCGCAAAAGTCCTATGATACAGTACACCACATTACAACCTAGAAACTCTTTAAAATGATTGAACTGAAGCAACTATTATTAAATCATGCGTCCGTAACGTCAAAGAATTACAATGATTTATATGTGTAGTTACATTGATTTTCTGGGCGTACTCAAGTAAGCCTGTACCACAGTGAATACCTGATTAAACTAACATGCACACGTACCTATTGTTAAGTGCTCACTTCCTCTACCAATCACCCTCACCTACCCATCCCCACCTTCACCTATCCCCTCTCCACCTATCTCTCCACTACCTTCAGTATTAATCTACCTTCCTTTAACAGCACGCAATGCTTTCAAGTTGCAGTAATAACCCCCCGGTTAAATGAAGTGAGCCAAAACCGTTAAAAGATCGTATCGGGTTTCAAAATACGCATTGCAAACAGAAACAGAGTTTTAAAATTGAATTTTAGATTTCAGAGTGGTAGATATTCTCAGTATAGTCATGCAAAATACCCCAATTCAGAATTGAAATGCTGTAACTTGAAATGGCTTGAGCTGTGTTTGGTGTACAGATCTGAGCAGGCATGCACTCCATACAGCATCCCCAAAGATGACAAAAGCCCTAAGGGAGGTTTTTTCCTCACGGCCCTCTATGTGGAACTACAGCAAAAAAATATATATATACAGACATATTATACAGACTTTGGGGATTATGTGTTTGTTGTGTCAGTGTGTAGATGGCAAAGCGAATAAGCAAGACGATTCAATACTTACAAGTTTATTAACACTATTAACAGACACATAAATCTCCAATTTAAATATATGCAATAATGAAGTAATGTGAAGGGCGAACAAATATTAAAGACCAGCGACTCCTGACCGAGAGTTAAAGCAGAATGAATCGTTAGTTTTTGATGCAAGCGAGGCCAGTTGCTTGAGGAAAGGTCTGCATCCAATTGGTGCCTGAGGGACCAATCGGGTGGCCAGACGATGCAGATTAGTGTCCTTTGTTCGTCCTCCACAAGACAAATAATTTTACCCTTGATATTGTCTTCAGTGATAAATATTACAATTTCAAGATTTACTCATTATCTCCTCAGGCCTCTACCATATTTCGTCAGGGAATCAAAATATTTTCGCTTTGCAACAAAATCCAAATAAATGGAATATTTCTGACATATCCGAAAACTAAATACGGATTTTGAATGATGATAAATTAAGCTTTCAAATTTTATAAATCGATATAAACATATAATTTTTGAAATATAAAATATTTGCATGCAAATATAAAAAGTTTAAAAATGGTTCGCCCAACGTTTTTTCCAACTAAAATTACTGATAACAAAAATAAATAAAAACACATATATCTCTACATATTACAAATTAAAGTTCTCCTCCGGGTCCGTCCGTCTGCTCGCAATAAACTCAAAAACTACTGCACGGATTTTTAAGCGGTTTTCACCAATAGATAGAGTGATTCATAAGGAAGGTTTAGGTATGTAATTTGTTAAGGTTTTAAGTAAATTGGTTGAAACATATAATTAAACGAGAATGTCTGAATGTGGTGGACGAGCGGGCTGCCAAGCGGGTGGTGTGGATTTGGTTTGTATGCAAATTAATGAGATGGCGGTGTGAGATAAAAGGTTGGGTAACCATCCGGTAAATGGCGTTGTGTTTCGTTAGCCACAGTAGAGCGTGGCCGGGTCAGCTAATATTTTATAAGAATAATTATTATACAAAATGTATTTGCGCGTTAATCTTTTAAACTACGCAACGGATTTTCATTCGGTTTACACCAATAGATAGAGTGATTGAAGAGGAATGTTTATATGTATAATACATGTAAATTATATTAGAGAAAAGCCGAGAAATTCAAAGAAAACATATTTTTGTGTGATTTAAAACGGCTGGCGGGCTGTACGGTTTGGCAATTAAGTGTAGAAAATAAATGATGGCGCTGCGATCGTTTTTTAGGTTTTAAATGACAACACCAAGATGGCTCACAAGACAATGAACATATGTTTAAAAAAGCACTTGGGTCAAAATGCATATTTCATAACGTATTTGTATTTTCAAAACTTTGCACAAAAAACTATAATTTAATAGAAGTAAATAATAGATGTAAGATTGTAATTTAATATAAGTAAAATAGAACAAAACAAATTTTAATTAAGCGTTTATTTCGTCATAAGGTAATAATAATAATATTAAAACGGCATTATAGGATGGGGCGATACATAATATATAAATCAAACACAAACAATTTACATATCACAAAAACTAATAATAAAAACAATTTAAAAAAACCCTACTCATATTCGTCAGAAATTTTATTCAAACAATTTAAGGTCAGAAAATGAAGTGCATTATACTTTTATCATGCAACATTACAAAGTTATAAAGATAATATTCAAAATAAAGTGGCAAAGTTTATGAACAAAGCCGATGAAATGCAAATTTTTTCGTAAATATTCCCGGCTACCATCAAATCCAATGTCTTTTTTGAGTACGGTTAGTAAAGTTCTTAAAGTTGGGACTTCTTTACGTAGGTACTATCTAAAAAAATGATTTTTTTGACGAATGGCACAAATATCAAAATCATCCAACTCTTTTTAGGGCGCCCCATTTTCCGTTTGCCCGGTATTTCAAATTTTCCATCTGCTTTTTCCCCTTCCTTGACGATTCGCCTTACCGTTGATTGAGATTTACCTGTATGTGAAAAACATCATATAAATTATTATTATAGAAGATATTTAAAAAAAAAAAACAGTAGATAATATTCATGAAAGAGAGAGAAAATCAAGAAAAAAGTTTCTTTTCCATGAATTTAAAGAAGTTGCATATTATTACTTTTTTTTATTGAGTTATTCCCTTTTTCTTGTGGCTTCACATGAACTGTCAAATGAGAGAGTCAAATTCGAATTTTTAAACATAACCTCAAATCAGATTGTAATGGTTATAATCGCTCGAAATTTGGCATAAATCTTGTAATACTAATGAAATTTATTAAACAAACTATACTACTTACCAGTCATTTCATACAGTTCGTTTCTAAATAAGACAGAAGCTTCTTCGCGTGATATTCGGCTAGGCAGCATTGAAAAACGCAGTATATAACCCCTCTTGCATCACTATGTAATGGTTTATTCATTTTAATTAAATTCAGGCAAACAATGAATAAAAATATTATCAAATCAGCGATCATCTACTCAGATTTAAGACAATAAATCAACCGTAACATGCGATAACATGACAGCCATAGGAAACGTCAGAGTAATTCGGTGTTGCCATAGTAATGAAAACATTTAGTTCCAATTTATTTAATTTCTACACTTTATTGCCAAACTAACTTTTGAAATTCGTTCTACGGAAGAAATTGGAAAATAGATGTCCTAGAGTAAGTAGGTATTTTATTTGAATTATGTATTAAATGTATGTGCGCATAGATCTTTTAAACTACGCAACGGATATTCATGCGGTTTTCACCAATAGATAGTGATTCAAGAGGAAGGATTATATGTATAAAAACATGCTTGTTATAGTAGAGAAAAGTCGAGAAATTCAAACATTTAATTCAGGCAGCGGGCAGCTGGAGAGCGGGTGGTGTGGATTTTATTTTGTGGTTTCGTTAGCCACAGCAACGTGTGGCCGGGTATGCTAGTGTATTATAAACGTTATTGTCAATCGTCAATTCACTTTTTTCGTTCCATGTAAAAATAATTAATAAAAAATTAATTAGGTACGTACGAGTATCATAATTATTTTTCAAATTGCGATCCAAAACTTTGATTTCATAAAGCTGTACGGATATGCGTATTGCTGTATTATAATATAACATTGTCGGAGGATCAATTTCAGCCATTAAGGAGGTCTTCGATCCTTTAGAAACAGCAGCACGGGAAGTAGGACTGCAGGTTAATGTCAACAAAACGAAAATGATGATACAGAGCACGAACCCTTCACACAGAAGAAGAAGTAGTGCACAATTCAAAGACAACTACTCATACGAAGTGGTCGACTAATTCACCTACCTGGGCTCCAGTCTGACAGAGAATAATGAGGATCCAGCAGAAATCAGAAGGAGAATCACAGCAGCCAACAAAACATACTTCTCTTTGCTGCCAGTGTTTAAGTCACGTAGTCTCCACATAAAAATCAAAATAACAATATATAAGACCATTGTTAGAACTGTATTGGCATATGGATGTGAGACGCTGACACTGACGGTAAAGATGGCTGAAATGCTGGATACTTTTGAAAGAAAAGTGCTGAGAAGAATAATATGTGGACCCGTGAAAGAGGGTGAACAGTGGCGCATCCGGCACAATACAGAATTGTATGATATATAAATAAGGCACCTAGCATCTCAAATCAACACATATGAGACTCCTCAGGCTGAGATGGGCTGGGCATGTACAGAGAATGCCGGATACACGCGTCCCAAAAAGAATTTTGGCTGGACACCCAGGTGGAAAGAGAAAAGTGGGAAGACCCAGACTGAGGTGGGAAGACGAAGTAAGAGGGGATGCAGCACAGCTTCTCCAGGTACCAAATTGGAAGTCAGCCGCTGAGGACAGGAGGAATTGGAGGCGACTGTTGCAGGAGGCCAAATCGAAGAAGAAGAAGTACGTTTTACTTCTTTTGTGGTTAACTCTTAGATTTGAATATTTCTCTTAGATTTCTCTTTCTAACACTGTCAATATCATATTTCTCACTATGTTAGTAAGAGAGACATAACCATTTCTATGAGTCTCATGTGTTATTCCGAAAAGAGAATAAAGAATATATATTAATCTATTTTCTACATAAATTGTAATCGAATACATCTCCATTTAGCGATAATAAAAGAACAAAATTCGGTTTGTTAACGATTTTAGATTGTACATTTAAATAACAATAGGCAACCTACATTTTGACATAACAAAGGTGAAATTTCAAAATATTAAAGGTCTTTGAAACGGATCAACATCCTCGTAGGTTTTGTAGATAGGTAAACCTTTATTTGAAACGAATAATATTGTGATTATGTAGATTTTATACTCATCTAACATACGTATTAGGTAAGTGCTGACACATTTCAAGTACGCCATTTAATAGTTTGGTAGTCACCTTTGGCCTGGAACCCTTCGACGATACCCTTAAAAAATAGTCTTGATTGTTCAGAAACCGATTAGATTTCCCATTTTTTTCGGACGGATTTTTTTTTACATTAGCTCTACGCAGAAGGCCTTAAGGATAAATAATCCCTCAAGGCCTGTGTCATATTTGGGGATGCTGTGTGGAGGGTCTTTTAAGGGAAAGCAAGGAGAGGAAGTTCTGGAAATGAAAAAGGTATGAGGGGTGGGTATGAATCTGGGGATCCATGTGATGGGCAGACGCATTCGCCGCCAAGACCCGGACAGACCTCACTATACGAACCCGGGCACCTCTGCTAAATCACCAAACATAGCGAATCACTGGGGGTGACCTAGGCCAGAGGTGTTGGTAATCCAATAAATGGTTCCCATCTCCCAATCTATATATATATATAAAATTGAATCCCTGTTTCCCTTGGTCACGCCATAACATCAGAACGACATTTCCTATTTCATTCATCTTTTTTTTTATTGGTGCCCTTTTTTACTCATTTAAAGTACGCTCTAGCGTGTTTAAATCGCACTTTATGGAACGCGCGTTTTTTAAAGTTACCATGGCAACATCAACAAAGCACAACTCGTTCATCTACATCTACTACGTTTTGCTCCTCCATCCATGTTATGAACCTTTCATATTCTTTTTTATAAACGTCTTTGGATTTTTCAGGTATTAACCGCGATTCTGCTTTGGTATTTAAATTATCAATGTTAGAACTCATTTTACAACACACAATAACTAGTAAAAACTGTGATGTCAACTATTAATCTTATGTGACAGATTGCAAATTAATGTTTGTGTTTTTCATTTCCATGACAACAAGATATTGTGATGTCACATCACGAATTCATTAATAGTTCTTATTTCCAAATTTTTAATAATAATATCAATATTTATGTTTTCAAAGTGTAGCAATAAAAAAAAATAGCGTAAAGTATTCGTGGATAACTGGTCTTTAAAACACTTGCTTTATTTCGAGCACTCGGCTACGCCGTCGTGCTCGAAAAATCGCGCGTGTTTTAAAGACCTGTTTATCCACTTATATTTTAATATACTATTTTTTAAGTTTTTTAATAGGTACTTTGTAGAAGGTCTTACGGAAAGAAAAATTAAGAAAATTGAATAATTTCAGAACGACTATTTGAACTTCGCGTTAGAACGCGCTTCGAACATTAGTTCGCGCGTTTGATGAAATTGAATTTAGCGGGCAGCTTTTTTTTTGTATTAAAAGAATTGTCTATGGATTTTTAAATTATAAATATATTTAATAGGTACCTATATTAGATACAAAATTTGATTGATTGTTCATATAATATACAAAATGAATATTTGTAATATACGAAAAATGAAAATTTTAATAAAAATATTGTAATAAGTGGCAAGTGAGCTGTTTGAAAATTGAATGCACTGGGACAGAATATATGGTACGCGGGAGGGAGATTTGTGGGACGGGGGAGTGAGAGAGGGGAGAGGGTGGGCGGGGAAGGTAGAAGGGGAACATAGGAGGGTAGGGGATGCGGGAGGGGAACGGAGGACGGGACGGGAAAAGATATGCAGAGAGAAACAATTTTTTTTTAATATGGCATTGCAACGCATGCCGGGAACCAGCTAAATTTTTGCCCGGCCATAGCATCAGAAAAGTTTCGGTTAGCATTGCATGTACGCAATTATTCGGGTAATGTCGTTCTTTATGCAAAATTATGAAGCTTTTAGATTTGAACGACGTCGTGTGCGTGATCTAAGACGTGACGTGAATAACTCAACCAAGACTTGAGACGCGACCAAATTATTCCTTTCTATCTGTGAGAAACGAAAGTTGAAAAAGACCTCATTAAGTAATTAACTCCCATATAGTGGCAACAAGCAAATGCGGACTGCCAATGCATATTTAGGTTAGTATTTCAATCCAACATTGTCAATTTAATAATATTTTTTACGCAATTGTTTGGCGTATGACATTTCAGAAAGTGAATTCATAGAAAACACCTACAGTGTTGCCGGCGTATACCTAGCGTATATCAGCGTATATCAGTAGGTATTTATTTATTTGATGCAATATATTTACATTTTATACACAATTCAATGATGTTGGCCTCACTGGGTGGTTTACCCGTGCTGAGGCCTCCATTTCACATACAAAATTATACACAATACATATAAATATATATATATATATATAATATTGCTGAAAAAACGGAAAAAAGGTAAATAAAAAACATACGATTAAGATAAATTAAACTTAAAAAGTAGAGATTTAAAATTAACGTAAATTTAAAAATAATTAATATTATATAAGGTTAAAAATGATATTTTTAATAAGTGTTGTGTGTTTGTGGGTGATTGTGTTTTATATTGGTTATGTGTGTTTTTATTTTTATTTTATGCTATGATATTTTGGTAGTATTGTCTATTTTGGTCTTTAATCAATTTGGAATTTTGTGTCGGAATTTAATTTTGTTTTCCTCAATTTTATTTTCCAGTGTTAGACTGTTGAATGCTTTTATAGCGTGATATTGGTAGTGTCTTTGTCCAAAGCTTGTATTTACCATCGGTGTTTTTAAGTTTTCTTTGTATGCTTGTCTAACTGGTCTGTTTGTAATATTTTGTGTTTGTTTAAGGTTGTTTTTTTGGTCAAAAATGTAATTTAGTAGCGATTTAACGTATAATTGTCGTATGTCTAGTACGTCACAAACGTTGAATATTTGGTCTGTATCAGTAAGTCTAATATATCCAGCGTATACCGATTTCTTATTTATCTCAATATCGGTTCGATTGTCAACGGTTGAAACGTGCTCGAACATTGATATAAAATCATCGGAAGTTACGATTAGTTAAGTTATCGATTTCACTCTGCTAGAGCTCCAAGTTCACTTCTTTCTCTCATTAGAAAACCTTCCACAAGACATTCTCAAATATAACCTTATGGGACTTTGTGTAGGTACTTCTATCTTCTATCTTCTATCTTCTATCTTCTATCTTCTATCTTCTATCTTCTATCTTCTATCTTCTATCTTCTATCTTCTATCTTCTATCTTCTATCTTCTATCTTCTATCTTCTATCTTCTATCTTCTATCTTCTATCTTCTATCTTCTATCTTCTATCTTCTATCTTCTATCTTCTATCTTCTATCTTCTATCTTCTATCTTCTATCTTCTATCTTCTATCTTCTATCTTCTATCTTCTATCTTCTATCTTCTATCTTCTATCTTCTATCTTCTATCTTCTATCTTCTATCTTCTATCTTCTATCTTCTATCTTCTATCTTCTATCTTCTATCTTCTATCTTCTATCTTCTATCTTCTATCTTCTATCTTCTATCTTCTATCTTCTATCTTCTATCTTCTATCTTCTATCTTCTATCTTCTATCTTCTATCTTCTATCTTCTATCTTCTATCTTCTATCTTCTATCTTCTATCTTCTATCTTCTATCTTCTATCTTCTATCTTCTATCTTCTATCTTCTATCTTCTATCTTCTATCTTCTATCTTCTATCTTCTATCTTCTATCTTCTATCTTCTATCTTCTATCTTCTATCTTCTATCTTCTATCTTCTATCTTCTATCTTCTATCTTCTATCTTCTATCTTCTATCTTCTATCTTCTATCTTCTATCTTCTATCTTCTATCTTCTATCTTCTATCTTCTATCTTCTATCTTCTATCTTCTATCTTCTATCTTCTATCTTCTATCTTCTATCTTCTATCTTCTATCTTCTATCTTCTATCTTCTATCTTCTATCTTCTATCTTCTATCTTCTATCTTCTATCTTCTATCTTCTATCTTCTATCTTCTATCTTCTATCTTCTATCTTCTATCTTCTATCTTCTATCTTCTATCTTCTATCTTCTATCTTCTATCTTCTATCTTCTATCTTCTATCTTCTATCTTCTATCTTCTATATAAATAAAATGAATCGTTAAAATGTATGTACGCGCATAACTTCCGAACGACTGCAGCAAATTGGATTTTTTATTCTGTGTTCGTTATTTTCAGGACAAGGTTTGTATAAAACTACTGGTGAGCTCTGGCATTATGAAATTTGTATAAAAAAATTGCAATAGATGGCACGCGAGCTGTTTGAAAGCTGAATGTACCGGGAATGAATGTATGGAACGCAGGAGGGGGAAGGGGGGGGGGAACTCGGGAGGGGGATTCGCAGGACGTGAGAAGGGGGGAGTGGAGTGGGGAGAGGGAAGGTGGAGGTGGTGGAGTGGGAACGCGAGAGGGGAAGGGGATGCGGGAGAGGAAGGGGAGGCGGAAGGGGGACGGGAAGAATGGGAAAGGACACGCAGGGAAAAACATTTTTAAATGGCACAGCAACTTAATAATAAAGCGTAATGATTGTGGTTTCTTTTGTACAGGTAAAACTTCGAAAAACTTTGAAATAAAACAAAGGAACATACGAGATGTTTAAACAATAATAGTTTCTCGGGGTTAGCCAATCATTTGTTTGAGACGAGTCATATTTTTGACTTTGATAGTAGAGTTGAGTTACTACATTATAATTTTAATAGCGTTCATTTGAGCAAAATTTGGAAATCTAAGAAATTGAATTGTGCGATATAGTTGTGAATGATAAATACTTGGAGCAGGTGGATGAATTTGTGTATCTGGGTGGTATGTTTACGAGATATGGGAAGGCTAATAGAGATATTGAAAGAAAGGTAAATGCCGGTAACTCCGTTAATGGAGGACTGAATGCCGTTGGCGCTAATAAAAAAAACTGTCAAAAGAAGCGAAGCTAGCAGTCCACAATGGAGTCCTGGTACCTACCCTGATGTATGGCAGTGAGGTATGGAACTGGCAGACGAAGGGTGAAAGTAAACTGAATTCTGTTGAAATGAGATCTCTGAGGCGGCGTATGTGTGGTAAAACCAAATATGATTGTGTGAGAAACGTGCATACATAGATATCCGCAAAGAATGTAAGGCTGATGTAAGCATAATCAGAAAGATTAAGAAAGGGACCCTCAGATGGTTTGGGCATGTAGAGCGAATGAACGAAGAAAGTAATGTAAAAAGATTATATGACGCAAATGTGAGTGGTAGAAGAAGTCGGGTACGCTCGAGGAAGACCTGGAACGATCAAGTGAATCAGATACTTGAGACGGGTCATGACAAAAATCAGAATAATAGAAGAGTACTTATTGGTTATTATATTATTATTTACTTCGGTACTAACCAAAGATATTTAAATACAGAAGAGATATGCTATGGTGTCCGCGCAACTGTCGCCGGACTACGCGCTAATTAGCGTAGTTTTCATACAAAAAGAATTTGTTCATTTCGTTGATTTTTTGAAAATGTGCATTACTTATATTTCAATATCTTTGGTACTAACTAAGAGGAATAAGCGAGCACTGGACGTTTTTGAAAGAAAAAAATTGAGACGCATCTTCGGACCGGTTCTAGAAAATAGATTTTGGCGCAGACGTTATAACAATGAGCTCTATACTTTGTTTAAGGAGCTAAACGTCGCAAAATTTATAAAACTGGGAAGACTTCGGTGGCTGGGTCATGTGGAGAGAATGACCGAGCATCAAGCACTATAGTCCCTGCTGAACTCAAGACCAATAGGGCGAAGGAGCCTGGGACGACCAAGACTAATATGGAGCGACAACGTCCTCAAAGACATAATATATCTATCTTGGAGCTTCTAAACTGGAGAGAGCTGGCATAAAACCGAGATTAGTGGAGGAAGACTCTTGAGGAGGTCAAGACCTACCAGGGGTTGTAGAGCCAAAGGTGATGATGATGACGATGATGGACACCACTTTACGGTGTCTATAAAGACAACATTGAAAGTATTCAAAAGAAATTTCTGCAATACCTCAATTACAAAATGAGCGGGGGTACATAAATATGCTCTCGAATTATAACGTCTCCACTCTAACCAACCGGCGAACATTCCTTGACCTCATGACTCTATATAAAATCTGCAACAACATTATTGACTGTCCTGACCTACTGAAACTAATAAACTTCAAAATACCACCCAGAGTAACAAGGCTTAACGACTTATTCCACATTAGCCGGACGCGTACAAATGCTGGTGTCAGGGATCCAATCAGAAGAATGTGCGAATCGTTTAATCAAAATCAAAACCTCAAGGATTCAGACTTATTTTTTGATACACGCAGTACCTTTAGTAGAAAATTGAAGGCTGTTTTCCTACAAAGTGCAATAACTTAGACATTACTCGGTTTATAATTTTAACTACCTTTCTTTTTTCAAATTTATGTATGACATTATTTTTTATCTATATTTATATATTTTCTTATATGTTTTTGGTCTTACCATCAAAATTCCAAAAACAATTTGTAAACTTTTATAAGGATATTGCGCACATTTTTTTTTATCTCTCTATTTGTAAAATAATATTCTTATGTAAAAATATTTGCATATATTTTTATCTACTGTTAATGTTAATTTGAGAGAAATAGTTTGGATGCAGGTGAATTCTCTATATTGTTTTGTATATTCTCGTCAATTGACATCTGTATCTGTATTTTCTCCTTAAAAAAATGCAATATATATATATATATATATATATATATATATATATATATATATATATATATATAGAAGAGTATGTTTGAGATGATGTATGAATGTGAGTGAGGCAAATAGTGTGCGCCGAGACCGAGTTGTTTGGCGGTCCGTCCTCTCTAACTAACTAACTAAGTTAGTTAGTTGGTTAGTTAGAAATTGAAAAGAGCGTAATTACGAATTTAAATATTACAAATAATCAGAATTTTTATAATGACCCATTATTACACTTGTTCCCTTTGCAAATTATGCCATATTACCCCCCGTTCCCTTCCCACACCCACCTCTCCATTTACACGGTTAAGTCTATTGTTGTAATTAGTTTTAAGTAAACCCTCAGGAAGTGAGCATCGCTCACGAAACATGTCGGTATTTTATAAACAATAAACGTGGTTAAAACTAAAAAATCTGTTAATTTTGCATATAAATTTTACACTGATTTTCGACTTTTTACAACCATTATCTCTTTATAAGTCCCGATTCGATGAATATTCTTATTTTTCTTCTGGTGCTCTGTCCGTCCAACGGACGTTGGCTATCATGTTGGCTATGCGGACTTTGTTTAGTGTGGCCTGGAACAGCTCTACAGTAGACAGGTCAAATCACTGTCTCATGTTTGTCAGCCATGACGTTCTCCTTCTACCAGGGCCCCGACTTCCGGCAATCTTTCACTGCATTATAAGACGCATGATCTCGTACTTCTCTGGATGTCTCATCATACGAGAATAGAGAACTCCAGTCCAATTTTTTTATTTTTTTTTTATGAATAATGACCTTCTAACTTAAATAACTGCATTTTTATTTTTATTTTTAGAGTTAGTTTTAATAGTTAAAATAATTTTCAAAGTTTTAATTTTTCTAGACCCCCCGAAAGCCACCGGAAATATGGTAAATCGTGTGACGTCATCACTGCTGAAAAATTAGTATAGGATTGGGCAATCAGCTGATCTACTGCCGCCATTTTGAAATCCGTTGTTCCGTTGTTCGAGGTATTCTCCCTAGAAGAAGCATTACTATTTTTTTTTGTGCAGTAGTTTTTTAATATTTTAAATAATAGAGATAAACTAATAGATATACCTCTATTCTTGATACTGAATTATTTAGGCTTAAATATTGTTTCAATAAACACATCAACTAAATCTCTATAAACAGTATGAAATAAAGAATAACATGAAATGTTGTTAATACCGATGGCTTTTGTCATACCTACATAATCAAAATTTCAATACAATGACTGGTGACGCGTGACGTCAGCACTAACCATTTCAGTAATACCAACTTTACAGTGTGTTTTGACGAGAGGTTTAAAAATGCACTTTTTAATATTTTTTTAAGAACTCTACGTTTAATATTATGAAATAAAACTTATATATTCAGAATCTGCGTTTATTGGTCTATATGAAAATATTTTTTTAAAGCCATAATATTTTTCACTGAAGTTCCTTATTGTTTTAATGATTTTTTTTTTTTTATTCATCCGAACCATAACATCTTCATTCGTAACTCTGTCCTTCCAGCTTATTTTGAGTATTCTTCTGTAGATCCACATCTCGAATGCCTCAAGCGGCCTTATCAATTTTTCAGTAAGCGTCCATACTTCCATTCCATAAATGAATATTGGCAAACTTAATCGCTCGTGAAGAATTATTGCATGTCGCGCAACAACCGTCAAAATAAACAGGATTATAATCTAAAAGGCACAACGCTCATTAATTTCACCCAACGACCAAAAACGTGTTTTGGGTCATTTTCATAAATTTATTTCAGAATCTAATACACTCATCATTTGACCTTATCGCTAACGTGCATCTTTATTTACATTGCCACCCAAATTTACCGGCAAGTCCTGCATATCATTTTGATAAATAATGTATAACAATCTAACTAAGTACGCACAAAATTAGTTATTTATCAGAGGATCTATCAAATTAATTAATTATAATTCTACTTGTGTGTGGGTTTCAGGGACAATTTCAAGTTTCAACTTATCATTCTAATTTGTTCACTTTTCGGAAGAGCTCACACAGGTCTCATAGAAATCGTTGTCTTCCTTACTGTCGTGGTCAGAAATATGATCTAAATAGTGTTAGAAAGAGAAAACTCCACGCTTTACTTCTTCTTCTTCTTCAATGGCGCTACAGCCCATTTCGAGCCTTGGCCTCCTTCAAAATAAGCCTCCACCGCCCTCTGTCTTCGGCCGTCGTCTTCCAATCTGCAACATGGAGTAATGCTCTTGCATCCTTCCTGACATCATCCTCCCATTTCAGTCTAGGTCTGCCCGCCTTTCGTTTACCTCCCGGGTGTCCTGTCAGAACCTTCTTCGGTACTCGTGTGCTTGGCATTCGGTGCACATGTCCGGCCCATCTTAATCTTTGAAGTCTTAAATGGGTGGAGAGTCTGGGAGCTTGGTAAATATCATAGAGCTCATTATTGAGGCGGATTCTCCATGCCTCTCCCTCTCGCACCGCTCCTAAGATTCTTCGAAGTACCTTTCTTTCGAAGATGTCCAAGATGTTCTGATAATTGTTTTATATAGGGTTATTTTGGTTTTCCTATGGACGTTTCGGGATTTGAACACTGGCAGCAACGCGAAGTAAGTTTTGTTAGCGGCTGTAATGCACTTTCTTACTTCTACTGGGTCTTCATTGTCCTGCGTTATGATGGAGCCCAGGTAGGTAAACTCTTCGACCACTTCGAAATTATAACTGTCTTTAAATTTCACTTTATCTTTTATTCTGCGGTGAGGGGTTCTGGTTTGCATCATGATTTTTGTTTTATTTTCATTGATTTGCAAACCCACCTCTCTTGCCGCAGTCTCCAAAGGGTCAAACACTTCTCTTACAGCCTGTAGGGATCTTCCGACAATGTTAAGGTCATCTGCGTAGCCAACTATTTGATTGCTTCTGTAGCAGTTGAGTCGGTACTGATCATTGTCTTCCTGACGACGTGCTCCAGTACAATATTGAAAAGGGTGGGTGCTAAGCCATCACCTTGTTTCAGCCCCTGGGAGACGATAAAGTCCTCCGTTCTTTCACCTCCTATCCTTACTCGACACCGTGAGCCGACCATTGTTGCTTTTACAAGCTTGACTATTTTGGGCGGTATTCCAAAATTTAGGAGTATTTCATATATTTTACATTCAGATCTAAAATTAACAACAAAATAAGTAATATAGAACATCTATATGAAGCCAAAGTTTCGAATCGCAATTTGGAAAAAAAAAGGTTTCGTTAGTTTTATTTTTTAATAGATAAACTATTTATTTAATTTTAAATATTTATTTTTTATTATTTTTTTTACAGTTTTTTAGAGAAAATGTGTCCTTACTGGGGTACCCCGTTCTAAGGACACATTGTACAAGTTTTATTATTTGAATTATAAGTAAATACCTAATCTATGTTAGAATAATGCCAAGGAAAATTATGAAGTTAGATCTAAAAGAAAGTACAAAACAAGCATTATTCTTTGTTGGGTTGCAAAATTGAATATATTTTCTTCCATCCCATGTCCGTAATCCATATTTTTATGCTTCTTTTACAGGCGGTTATTTTTTTTATGGTTTTAATTGCAAGAGGGAGTAAATTAAATAATTTTACATAGAAGTATTCCATATTTCCTTGTCCAAAAGTAGTTTTAGTTGTAGGTTGGTAGAATGTATGTTGTAATGTAGATCTTGTGAATCGGCTTGATTTTGTCTGTGTGAAGTTATCCTGATTTTTGAATGCGCACATTAGAATATCTTTTGTATATAATTGTTTCAGTGACATTAAATTTAGCGCTTTAAAAACATAGTCTGTAGGGGTTCTGATGGGTACTCTGAGTATAATTTTTAGAATTGCCTTTTGTGCTATGAGGACTGGTTTTATAGTGGAATCGCATGACATATTGTTTAAGACAAGATTTAAATTATTATTATCCTGAAACTCTCATCTACATTGAAAACATCTCCCGAGAAAAAATAAAGTCGGTTGTTTGCAGGTGGAAAAATGTAATAAGCAGTAATTGTTGAATGAAATTGAATTATTTGACGGGGAGGAGATAAGCCGACGTAGCTCAGTGGTTAAGAGCAGTTGACCGGATATCAGAAGGACCGAGTTCGAGTCCCGTCGGCGGCATGTATCTTTTCTTGGGAGATTTTTTCAACGTAGATGAGTGTTTTAGGCTAATAATTATTGCTTATAATAATTGTTTTCGTTAGTAGTTTTTGGGGTGTTATGCCATGTTGTGCTACCTCCTTCTTTAGCCAACGTTTCGGACAGCGTTACAGTGTCCATCATCAGGGCAGGTCTAAAATCATATCTAACCTTTGGACATTTTTAATTCATTATTTTTGCATGGAACGACAAAAGAGTGAGGTCACAATAACGTTTAATATAATACATACGTCTAATAAAATATATTTGTGTTTTTTTTTTGTTACCTGTAATAATTTTAGTTAGAGAAAACGTCAAGTGAGCTATTTATTTATTAAATATAGGTTTTGAGTATGTGTGAGTAAGATTAAGTTAGGTTAAGTTAGATTAAGTAGATTAAGTTAGATTAAGTTAGATTAAGTTAGACTAAGGATGTTAAGTAGATTACTAAATACATAAGGTAAATGTATTATTGGGGGGCAAGAATTCCAATAATCCATGCGCTTGATAGCTGCAAGATGAGTTGTTATCTAGCCTCCTACATAGTTAAGTAAATTAAAATACTTACATTTAAAAAGATATTTTATTTAACTTATTGGGGGGCTAGAATTTTAACAATCCATGCGCTTGATAGCTGCAAGACGAGTGGTTATCTAGCCCCCTACATAGTTAAGTAAATTGAAATACGTACATATAAAAAGATATTTTATTTAATTTATCGGGGGGCTAGAATTAAAATAATCCATGCGCTTGATAGCTGCAAGACGAGTTGTTATCTAGCCTCCTAAGTTAAGTAAATTCTAATGTAAAATCCATGCTAATTTGTACAGCGCTCTTGAGGCGATTTTTCGCAAAAACAGCGCTATATAAGTTATCCAAATTTATTATTATTATTATAATAGTACATACAAATTTAATAACAAAATCAATTGTCCAGCACCGCCTCGTTAAAGGATTAGTATGAATAATAATTACCTCCAATTCACTAGTATTTAGTTTTAAATTATGTTATATTTTCAAACGGAGGATCGCATTTAATCGGGCTTATTAAAAAGCAATTATTTCACTACAGTAAGTAATTATAAATTAAACACGTCCCCGATTATGGGGTTTTACATTTTGCGCACCCATTTTGCACCCAATGAATAAACAATCTTATATATAAAAATGAATCGCTAAATGTGTTGCTAAGCGCAAATCTCGAGAGCAGCTGAACCGATTTCGCTAATTCTTTTTTTAGAATATTCCTTGAAGTACGAGGATGGTTCTTACGGAGAGAAAAATTAAGAAAATTGCGCAGAAAATTGGATAATTTCAGTAAACCTTACGACTATCGCACTTTTGACAGTTCGCGTGTTTGAGAATGACATTTTGCAAAACAATGATTGTTAAATCAGGATTCTATTTTTGAAAATCTTTGAGTTAATAAATTTGTTTAAAGTAGGTACTCCCCTAATAGTTTGAATCGAATCAAGAATTTTAGATATTTTAAATAGGTACCTATGTTAGGTACCAAATTTAATATACATGAAAAATAGAAATTTGAATAAAAATGGTAAAAGGTGGCACGCGGGCTGTTTAAAAACTGAATGTACTGGGATTGAATATATGGAACGTGGGAGGAGGGTTGGCGGGACGAGGGAGCGGGAAAGGGAAGAGGAAAGGCGGGGAAGGTGGAAGGGGAACGCGGGAGGGGAAGGGGACGTGTGAGGGGGGAGGGGAACTCGGGAGGGGGGTTCGCGGGACGGGGAAAAAAGGGGGGAGTGGAGTGGGGAGAGGGAAGGTGGAGGTGACGGAATGGGAACGCGAGAGAGGAAGAGGACGCAGGAGAAGAAGGGGAGGCGGAAGGGGAACGGGACGAATGGGAAAGGACATTCAGGGAGAAACAATTTCTTTATTAAATGGCACAGTAACGCATCAACATCATAACGGACCAGCCAGTTTATTATAAATCACGGTCCATTTACTCGCTTGTACCTCGATTGCATGCATTCGGCAATGCCTTCTAGAGAATTGTTAGATGTGTTCAACTGCATGGAATATAGTTATAATATTACAAATTGGGAGGCGGGTATGTGTACCGCCGGCCAGGGAACTATTTATTGTATAACCAACACCCTCGCCACAGAGAGAGTGGCGGTGGATGCGTTTGCCCACCCTGCAGAGACGATTCTTTCTCGAGGGAGTCTTTTTGAACTCTCCTGCCGGACTCTTTCGACCCATCCAAAAGCCGCCCGCAGGGACTAGCAGTAAAAACCTGCCGAGCGGTTTTTTAACTGCTGGTAATATTTATAACGTAAAATATGTGGTGCATATTTAGTAAGAAAGTAGGCAACTAAGCTACTCCACTTGGAGTGGAAAATCGTTCCCAACAAATCGTTGTCGATTTAAGTCCATGCATTGTAACCCGGTTAAGTGCAGTATACATGCACGCTTGCAAACAGTGGTAATAAACCTTTTTCTTTTCATATTTTTTTAAAATAAACAATATTTATCAATTCCATCAAAGCATATCGCAATTAATTGTAATTTTTGAAGTAAAACTTCTTTACGCACGCTTGACTTGGGGAGTAATCTAACGTAAAAGAGAAGACTATAATAACATACCTCAATAATAATAATCAGTGTTAGCTATTATAATACGTTTTTTCTACATGGGTTGGTATCGCGTTGGGGTACCACCCGGGCGTCGCACGTTTGTTTCACGGTCTCGCCAAGTCGTCCATCACGACACAAGCAACATTTTCCGCTTACTGTGGTGGTAGTAGGAGATTTTCAAATATTGTCGGATTATTCGTAACCCGGGCATATTTGTCTTTCTTAAAAAAAAAGTATTTAATTATTTATTGCTTCTTCTCAATTTAAATACATTTATAGCATGTAATTATAACCCCACTAGGGTTCACCTGTATCGGGGTTAATAATTTCATAATTTATTAAAAGTAACACATATAAAATATATAGTAGGTACCTAATCGAATGATTTAATACCCCAGCGTCTGCTTAGTTGAATTTCAGAACCCAGTTTCGAGTGCATGTTGACGCCACGCCGTACGCGTTGCGCCACAAATTACATATGTGTACGTGGAATTTCAAACAAAACCACCGTTGTTATTCGGTTTTGAATTCAAGAGTTCGTAACAAGATGTCGCCACTTACGTCAGCAGCTTGCATGTGGACTTTTCTTACCTAGGTATAAGTACTACGGATACCTAAGTATCTTTCCGGATATGGAGAGATTACATATGGCGTAATTTCCTGTCACGGTTACTTTAACTCGGTGACTAGCTGTCACTGAATCACAGTGGATCCGAGGAACTGGCTATTTTTGGAAGCAGTTTTTATCGGATTTATAAAATGGTTACCTACACTCAAACTGGGCGAAGCTGAAAAAAAGCCGAAAGCCGAAGCAAAAATAGGCGGAGCAAGTTTTTAACTGCTAATGTTAAATTATTCCACCAATAATAGGTTTTCACTGATGTATCTAAATTATTTAGTGAATGAATGTAAGGAGAAGATAATTACATTAACCCACGGGGATGGGATGTTGGGAGAGGGGAGGGGGGGGGGGGGGGGGTGGATCTATTACGTGTAATCAAAAATATAAATCAATCAAAAATATAAAAAATATAAATCAAAATAAAAATAAAATATCAAATCAAAAATATAAAAAATATAAATCAAAATAAAAATATAAACGTAAATCAAAAATATAAAGGAAATGAATATATTTAAAACAAAAGTAAAAATATGGCTGAGAGATCAAAGTGATAATAAAATTACAAACATCATGAAGATGATATAAAGACAATCCATAACCAAATACAAATATTTTAAAAAAACTACAGGCCACCTCAGAACAGGAAATCCTAGTGAGGAGGTCTGTGAAAAAAAAATGAATCTATACTTATTATATACATCATACATACATGTACAAACCTTGTTATTGAAATTAATAAAAAAAAAAAAAAAAAAAAAAAATGAGTAGTACGTGTGTGTAAATATTTTACTATTTAGTATTGTGAATTTTAATGGTTGCAATGTCGAAAAGGTGGAAAGATTTAGATACCTCGGCAGTATTCTCACGGAGACTCTTGACCCAGATGTAGAGGTTAGATGCAGAATTGAAGCAGCAAGAACTGCGTTCATTAAAATGAAATCACTCTTCTGCAATGACAATATCAGCTTAAAACTAAGGCAGAGAATGCTAAAATGTTATGTGTGGTCGGTCTTGCTTTATGGATGTGAAACATGGACCTTGAAAGTAAACACCATGAACAGGTTAGAGGCTTTTGAAATGTGACTTCACCGGAGAATGTTCAAGGTCCTATGGACCGACATGATCACCAACACAGAAATTCTCAGGCGGGCTAGAGCAGATAAAGAACTGCTTACATTAATAAAAATCATGAAAATTTCATATCTGGGTCATATACTTCGAGGGGAGAAGTATCACTTGCTCCATTTACTATTGAAAGGCAAGATAGAGGGTCGCCGAGGGCCTGGTAGGAGACAAATGTCTTGGCTGCATAATATACGAGAGTGGACCGGCATTAGAAGTGTGGAGGAGCTATTCCGGGCAGCGCAAGACAGAGAGACATTCTCAAGAGTGATCGCCAACGTCATTATTACAATCACCCAGCGCTTGACACTTCGTGGACTTTCACCAACCAGTCCCATTGTCTTGTCTATTTTTGTTATACTAACACATATTGTATCTGTATTTCCCGCTAAGCACTTGCATACTGCTTTCTAACAACGTATGCAGGGACATTGGAGGTCTAGTTTCGTTATCAAATGTAGAGTCGTTTTTACCAAAAAAATTAGAGTCCTTGCAAGAGCCTTGAAGGGGTAACCATCTGTTACCTATACCAAGGCGGGTATGTGGTGGGTCCTCCAATGATCGCCAACGTCGGAGGGACCTGATACGGCAGACAAAGAAGAAGAAGAATTTCAATGATTTTTGTTGACGGCTGCAACAAAGCCAAAGTGCAGATAATGCTGTCATATTGTCTATATTTATAATAATGAGGGTATTTTTTACCGTAACAAAATTATTATTTCTACTCTTATCATGTAATCGTAAGTATATGAAAATAATAAGACTTTATTCATGTAGCCCGATACAGTTCTTAAATGGGATTGGCATGAAAAAATGCCTCCCGCAAAACTCCTCTAAAATAAAACTGTTACAATTTTAAAAGCTTTATAAAAGTGATTAGTTTTAACATGAAAATCTAACTGTCCCCGATACCTGTAAGTATGGATAGAGTGTAGCATAATGCCTTGAGCGTAAATGGATTTTTTTAGCTTACTTTGACTAAGCGCAGCTTGTCGCAAGGGAAACTAGAAGCCCCTCAAGGTAAAACAGATAGCCCTCAGCGCGTTGGAAATATTTCTGACTTAATCGTCCAAAACATGATATGCCTACATTACCCACCTAACTGAAATTGTTTGACGAATTCAGTAGCTTTAATTCAGGTCAATATTTTATGCAAGTTAAAACGAAATTCTTTTCCTCAGGGCCTCCTGTGTGGAGCTAACGTATAAAGTGAACAATTCACATGCGGTAGAAGAAAAACCTTTAGAAAACTAAAGTAGAAAAGAGTGGGGAGACCACCAAGCACTTGTTTACTGAGTCTGATGAATGATTTTTTCCATATTTTTGTCATCGAATTTCAGTGCATCTTTTCCTATACATTTGGTCATTTTATTAATTTTGTTTTCTTCTTCGCAGTCGCTAGATGTCTCTTTTTTGTGTTTTATTTTGCCGGTTCATTTTGGAGTGGTTTGAAGATATTGATTTAACAAAACATATATATTTTTACCTACCCTGTTGTATGGCAGTGAGGCATGGAACTGGCAGAGGAAGGATGAAAGTAAACCGAATGCTGTGGAAATGAGATCCCTGAGGCGTATTTGTGTAAAATCATGTATGATCGTGTGAGAAATGTGAAGATCCGCGAAGAATGCAAGGCTGATGTAAGCGTAATGAGTAAGACTAAGAAAGGGACGCTCAGATGGTTTGGGCACGTAGAGCGAATGAACCAGGAAAGGAGTGTAAGAGAATACATGACGCAAATGTGAATGGTAGAAGAAGTCGGGGACGCCCGAGGAAGACAGGGCACGACCAAGTGAATCAGATAATCGAGTCGGGCCATGTGAAGAGTCGGAATAATAGAAGAGCTTGTACGAGAGATGTATGAATGTGAACGAGGTAAGAAGTGTGTGCCAAGATCGAGTTGTTTGGCGATCCGTCCTCTCTGCCTACCCCTGCGGGGAAACGGCGTGATGGTTAGTTAGTTATATATTTTTGTGGATTTCATAGGATTCGATCGCTGGTCTGCTAAATCTCTGCAGAGGTTCGTCGGGCGCTTTAGACCACTACACCATAGGGGGCTTGCGTGGGACTGTGGATTTATCGTATTATATTAGAATTGAATACCAGTGAACTAAATAAATATTTTGTTGTTGATTCATTCTCTCTCAGGCTAAATCCTATAGATGTATGTGTTTGTATGTCTCTTTTTAGTGTCGCTAGTTTGGTGTCACAATTTGGGAGGCTTGAATGGGTACGGCCGCCCCGGGAACCTTTATTGGATAACCAACACCTCTTCCATCGGTCACCATGGTTCATGGGGAGAGGTTTGTCTAGGTCTTGGAGGTCTTGGATGACCAGGACATAATGCAACCCAGATTCCTATCTACCCCTTAAACCCTTTTCCTTCCCAGAACTCTCCTCTCCTTCCTTTCCTTAAAAAAAACCCTCCATACAGCATCCCCAAAGATGACATAGGTCCTGAGGGAAATTATGTTCCTCCGGGCCTCCTGTGAGGAGCTCATGTAAAAAAAAAAAAACATCGGTGCTAAAGAAGTTTTCACTTCAAAAAAAGAGCGTCAACTGCTTTCAACCGTTTAAAGCCGGTAAGATACTGGCATCAGCAATGGGGGCATGTTGTTAGGCGGAAGATAGTGTGGAGGGGAAGGAGATGGAGAAGAGGAAGATGACAAAGGATACGGTCACTAAACACGGCTAAAGCCATTTAAAGCAACGTTTCGATTCGGAATGAATTACTGAATGAATGTATGTTTAATAATTTAAAGCAAAGCTATAATTCAAAGCAAAATTTTAGAGCAAAAAATTTAATCATCACAAATGTCCCCGAAAGTGTCATGGTGAATCAAATTGACCGGATTAAACAGGATAAAATGGAAGTTCTAAAAATTCTCAACAAAATCGATACCACACTTGTTGAAAACTCTGTCAACGTCTTCCGCATTGGCGCAGTAAAACCAAATAAAGTAAGACCTATGAAAGTAATCCTTAATGATCCGTTGATTGTATTAAACATATTGCGTAGAAAAAATATAGCTCTAACACACACTGATTGCAAAATCTATTCCGACCAAACCCCTCTACAAAGGCAATACCTAAATGATCTTAGACAAACCCTGGCTAACCGTACCCTGGAAGGCGAAGTCGGACTTACTATAAAGTTCATAAACAATAAGCCAGCAATAGTAAATGTCTCAAAAAACTAAAATCCACTATTGGATATGGCCTAACTAGCCAAAAACGCCGGACCAAATGCCCTGACGAAATCAAAATCTATTATCAAAATACACGAGGACTTCGTACAAAACTGCATGAGCTTAAAGTAACGGTACCTCTACACGGACATGATATATTCATCCTTACCGAAACATGGCTCGTTCCAGAAATAAAATCTCCTGAACTTGGTTTCACAAACCACAAGATATTTCGCCGTGACAGAAACCCAAAATCCAGTACCAAATCCAGAGGAGGCGGAGTTTTGATTGCAATCAAGGAAAATATATCCGTGAAAAAACTAAGCACGAAAAATACCTCATTGGAGCAATTATTTATACAAATTGTTACTCCCATGGAAAAAATCATCATTGGAACTGTATACATACCACCAAACTCCGACATCCAAACCTATAAGAAACATTGCGAAGACGTCGAATTTCTCATGTCAAAAAATCCTACATCGAAAATAATTATCGTCGGCGATTATAATCTTCCCAATTTGAAATGGAACTCTAGTGACAATGGTTATATTACTAACGAAAGTTCTAACGACCCAGCACGTGAAGTAATAGATATGATAAACTATTTAAATTTGCATCAACACAATTTTGTACCCAATATATGTGATCGCCTTCTAGATCTTGCCCTATCAAACAGCTCTAAACTGTGTGTTGAAATGTCAGACGATCAGCTCGTACCGGTGGATAATTATCACCCCCCCTTACACATTACAGTAAATATGTACACAAACAAACCACCACAGAAACAAACGACACTCAACTTCAAAAAAGCCGATTACGATTCTATTAACTACCAACTCACTAATACAGATTGGACTTTCTTGACTAATAACAGTGATAGCGAACAAATACTAGAAAAACTCTATGAAACATTTTCTGAATTTATAAAATCTCATGTCCCCTCATATACACCAAAACACAGAACATATCCAATTTGGTTCTCCACAGACCTTATACTCTTACTGAAACAAAAAAAACAGCTACACAAAATTTTTAAACTCACTCACCAAATCAACGACTACTCAAACTTCTCAGAAACAAGAAAGAAATGTAAAACACTATCTAAACTATGCTATAAAGCACACATCACCTCCGTTGAGAAAACTGCGCTAGGAACAAAAAATCTTTGGAATTTTGTTAAAAAATTAAACAATGAAAGTACAGACTACCCCCCCACAATGCATTATGATGGCAAAATAGCCAATAGCACCTTTGATATTGTTAATTTGTTTGCGGATCATTTCCAAAGTGTATACGAAGGTGAAATATCAGATAACAACGTACCATCGTACACATATCAAAACACAATAAATTTACAGAACTACACCATTACACAGGAATCATGCTTAAATAAAATCATTTCACTTGACCCTAACAAATCTGCAGGCCCAGATAACATCCCACCAATATTTTTCAAACAATGCGCATCTGCAATATCAGGTCCACTCACCACATTATTTAACCACCTACTTTCTTCTGGACATTTTCCAACCCGTTGGAAATCTAGTTATATTACCCCGATTCTCAAAAAAGGTGACGACTCAGACATTAAAAACTACCGTCCTATATGCATACAATCAGCGCTCCCGAAAATCTTTGAATCCCTTGTTCTTGATTTAATTTATCCATCAATATTAAAAGCAATTGATAAAAACCAACACGGATTTGTTTCTGGTAGGTCAACTGCTACCAACCTGTTACTTTACCATAACTATATTATAGAATCTTTTACAAGAAAAAAACAAGTTGACAGTATCTACACAGATTTTTCAAAAGCTTTCGACAAAGTATCACATAAATTATTACTTGGTAAACTGTATGCCTTAGGACTGAGAGGCAAGTTGTTGGATTGGTTAGCAATAGCGGAGAGCCCTGAGTGGGCATCGCATTTGGGTCCCAACTGGGCGTCGCGTGTTCGATTCCTCGGCTGTTAAGTCCTCCACCACGACACAAGCAACATTTTCCGCCTACTGTGGTGATAGTAGGAGATTTTCAAACATTGTTAGGTTACTACTCGGTGTACACAGAAAATGTTTATTGATGTATTTCCCTGTTTATTAAAAAAAATCTGTATAATTGCTATTGGATTCCGTTACGAACAATCAGCCAAAGTCAGTTAGATTCCGAAAAAGCGAGGTGTTGACAAATTAAAATCGCCCTCACTTATCTATTTGAATATTTGGAGTGACGCCATCAACTGATTTATAAAAGGCTTCTCTAAAGCGTATGTAATCATGAAAAATAAAACCAACAGAGTTTTTGTGAATTTAACATTTAAAGAACGATCGATATCACGCGATATAGAGCGAACGTATCAAATTACAGATTTCGAGTAATTTGTGTCTTTTCTTTCTCAGTTTAGAATTTTTAAATATGGTCCTTACATACGAAATTGGCGTTTTGTACGGGAGGAACATAAAGTCGATTTTTTTTTTTTATATAATATATTTATTTAATCAAAGTATGTACCATGCACTTTTGCCATCTCATAGGTAGTTCATCGATCCCTTTACTAAAAAAAACCATTCGGACGTCAATCAATAAAATCTTTAAAGGTGGTTTGGACTGCCCCATCGGAGTTGAATTTTTTCCCTTGCAAGAAGTTATCCGAATTTCGAAAAAAATGGTAACCTGTTGGGGCGAGGTCCGGAGAGTACGGTAGATGTCTTAGACATTCCAATTGAACCTCCTCTAATTTGGTAGCCGTCTGTTGTGCAGTGTGTGGTCTAGCGTTCTAACGCGCGTTTGTTGATTTGCTTCACTCAAATCGTGATGCATGCACCTTTCAAGCTTTTTCACCTTCCAATTTGCTTGAAGTGGATTAAAACAGTTTTATCACTAACACCGCAGCCTGCAGCTAACTCGGAGGTGGTTTGCGACGGATCCGCTTCCACAATAGCCTTCAATTCTTCATTATCAACTTAGGTCTCCGGCCGTCCACGGGGCTTGTTCTGCAGGTCGACATTTCCAGAACGAAAACGTTGGAACCAAAAACGCACTGTGATTTCTTTTGCGGCACTGTCGCCATACACATCATTAATCCTTCGAGCTGTTTCTGCAGCACTGGTGCCACGGTGGAACTCATACTCGTAAATAACGCGATATTTCAAGTTTTCCATTTTGTAAACTAAGTGACACAAAGAAAAAAAACAATTAATGAAAAAACAAATGAATTATAATTTTCGAAACACAAATACATGAGTAAATAGCTGTATAAATTTGAATTTGGAATTCCTAACCAAAGAGAAGATATTTGAGTTCAAAGTTGCCAGTACGGCAAAACGCCAATTTCGTATGTAAGGACCTAATAAATTGGCATTCAAAATTGCTATTAAATGGCCAAATATGACCTCTGATATTTCAGTTTTTTTTACCATAACACCACACAAGAACTTTTAAGGTAGTGATGGAGAGAAGGTTTTGGAGTGGGAAAGAAAACGGTATGAGGTTTGGGTAGGAATCTGGGGGTCAGTGTGTCCAGGAGCGATGTATGACACCCACCCTCCACCCTCTCTGCAAGGTGATGGGTCGATAGAGTCCAGCTGGATGGGAATTCGAAGGGTCTGCCTCAACCGTTATATCCCAATTCAACCCGCCATGCGGCTGGTGGGCAAATTCATCCATCCGCCGCCAAGATTTGGACAAACCTAAAATGAGATGGAATATTGTCGGGTGAAAATATTACAACAAGGATTGTTCGAGTTTTTTTTTAATTTCGTTCATGGAAGCGTAACAGAGGAAGATGTTAATCATTAAGAGGGAATAACCAGACAAAATCGGAACATGTCATTTTGAAATCAAATTTTAGGCGTATTGACTCTTTTCCACAAAAAAATTATAAATTGATTTCGAAAGATTGTTCTTTTATCTAGTAAAGCTATGTTTGAAATTTTGAGAAAATATTTTAATTTTAAGTGCAACAAGGTTTTACCATAGGTCGTTGGCAGGTTTGTTAAATTTTCAAATTATTTTTTTTATTATACAACACACATTTCAAATCATCTAACCATGCGGTAAAATAAATTATCTGGGAAAGCTGTGTTTCAGAATTTTAATTTTATTTTAAACTAGCTGGTCCCGGCATGCGTTGCTATGCCATTTAATAAAGAAATTGTTTCTCCCTGAGTGTCCTTTCCCATTCGTCCTGTTCCCCTTCCGCCTCCCCTTCTTCTCCTGCGTCCTCTTCCCCTCTCGCGTTCCCACTCCGTCACCTCCACCTTCCCTCTCCACACTCCACTCCCCCCCCTTTCCCTAGTGCCGCGAACCCCCCTCCCGAGTTCCCCTCCCCCCTCACACGTCCCCTTCCCCTCCGACATTCTCCTTCCACCTTCCCCGCCTTCCCTCTTCCCTTTCCCGCCCCCCTCGTCCCGCCAACCCTCCTGCCGCGTTCCATATATTCAATCCCAGTACATTCAGTTTTTAAACAGCCCGCGTGCCACCTTTTACAATTTTTATTAAAATTTCCAATTTTTATGTATATTAAATTTCGTACCTAACATAGCCGTACCTAACGTACCTATTTAAAATATCTAAAATTCTTGATTCGATTCAAACTATTAGGGGAGTACCTACTTTAAATAAATTTATAAACATAGAAATTTTCAAAAATAGAATCCTGATTTAATAAATAATTTGTTTTACAAAATGTCATTCTCAAACACGCAATCTGTCAAACGTGCGATGTTTTCTGAATTTTTTTTTAATTTTCTTAATTTTTCTCTCCGTAAGAACCATCCTCGTACTTCAAGGAATATTCTAAAAAAAGAATTAGTGAAATCGGTTCAGCTGCTCTCGAGATTTGCGCTTACCAACAAATACAGCGATTCATTTTTATATTATAGATAAAATCATTTAAAAAAAGATCCGCACACGTGTTTCGTGACGAAAATACTTCAGTTTGTCTATTTATTTACGGTCTTACAAACTAATGTATTTAATTTTCTTTATTTGTTTTTGGGGTGTTATGCCGTGTTGCGCTACCTCCTTCTTTAGCCAACGTTTCGGACTGCGTTGCAGTGTCCATCATGAGGGCAGATCCGGCAGATCCGGTAGATGCACATCTATCTACTGCAACGCTCTCCGAAACGTTGGCAAAAGAAGGAGGTAGCGGAACACGGCATAATACCCCAAAAACAAATAACGGAAATACTTTTGGCCGTGAAAATCTTAAAACGTATCTAATATATTTAAGATTTTTCTTACATTCTTATTTTGCTTAGACATTATTGAAAAAATATAAGTACTTAAGATCAAAAAATAATCACAAAAAGTACATAATTTTAATGGTTTTATCATCACGCCTTTTAGCATTTTTGAATGTAGATATAAATTAAAGTAAATTTTGATTGAAATAAAATCGATATCGAGTTATTATTTTAAAAAGCTGGTATTAATCCTTCTCGTTGGAACCGACCTGTACGATCGTAAGAACATATTTCGACGAAATTTGAATTCTCGGCCGCTGGCTGGTTCATGGCCCTTAAGCATTAAACCAATTATAGTAGATTTCCAATTTTTTGCACCTTTAATATGCTATATTCATCTGTGTCGGGATTGGCCGGGAGTTTAAAAGTATGGAATAAATAATACATAACTGTACCAGGTACTTGCTGTACCTTGAGAAAAAAAAATTATCTGGTTTTTGTATTTTGGCTTCAAATCCATATTTAATTTTTGCTTGAAAAGGGCCGCGCAGCCGTTCCTCTTAAAATAGTAATGGAACTCGGTCAAAGCCGGGTAGTACGCGCTAGTTTTTTCATAAATTTCCTCTTCACGAGTATAATACGTTCTTAATCTATGATTTGGAGGCATTACTGTTATGCTTATGTTCAATGACAGATACATGAAAAGTAAAACGGAAACCTTACAATAATTTATCACTTTGTCGCCGTGCGTGAGACGGTAGTTGCTAGTAAGACTACTAAGTCACATTCGTAAAAAAATATTATTTCAAAATTACACTATTTTACAACTAGAGATATTAACTAAAATAAAACACCTAGAGTTTGTACAGCACATAGAAAATAAATGTATGAAACCATTAGGATTTTTTACTTAGAACCATTAAAAACTTTAATTCACTTCCTGTCATGAAAATGTTATTTGTTCCATTAGTTAGTAGCCAATTAGAATACAATTCCGTCATTTGGTCACCTCATCATAAAATTCATATAAAAAAATCTCAAAAGAGTTCAGCGAATTTTAAGTTCATCATCATCATCATCTTCTTCCCCTTATCCTATTCGGGTCGGGGACCCATTGCATCGACAAGGCTCCTCCATATGTCCCTGTCTTGTGCTGATTGTTCGGCCTCTGTCCATGTTAGCCCCATCCTCTCCTCACACAGTTTCTGGAGTTGCCTCGCCCAACTGTGTCTGGGGCGGCCCACTGGACGTCTACCCTCTGGAATCGCACTCAGTATCTTCCTCGGAATTCGGTCATCAGACATTCTTAGTACATGCCCAAGCCACCTCAGTTGCGATTTTTCTACGAAGAGTAGCAGTGGTTCAATGTTTAGATCATCTCGGATAGTCGAGTTTCTAATATGATCCCATTTCGTAATCCCTGCCACTCCTCTCAAGTACCTCATTTCGGCAGCTTGGACTTCAGAGCGTGTTCGTTCATTTTGCATCTATGTCTGGTGGCCGTAAGTGAGCGTCGGGCGGCATACCGTTTTAAACACTGCCATCTTTGTCTTGATACTGAGCTCGACTTTCCTCAAATTTTAAGTTAAATATCCCATTAGAACAAACTAACTACACCTTTTTATTAAATACCTTTAAAAATCACGCTTAAGGATCGACAAAGATAAGCGACATATGTTTATTTAAAAAAAAATTGATAGCTCGACTGTTGCAAACTCTTGAGTGTAGTCAATTTAAGAGAAACTATTCGATTCACTAGGCATAAGGACCTATTTCATTCACAAATTATTACTATTTACAAACCAATTATGTAGCAAACTCGCGAAATCCTCGCTTACATAGTTTAGCAAACAAATATACAAATGAAATCGACTTTTTTATGTAACAATTTCATGATGGAATGGTGCTCCTGATAGCAATAGGAAATATTATCAAATTTTTCTAAATTTTATTAAATTTAATTGAAAATTCCGCACAGGAATTTTACTCGAGTCTATTTTGATGACCTTAATTGGAGACACCCATTCAATATCACCTAACTACAAGTAATAAATAAATAATTTGGTCTCTTCCGATTACCTACGTCTATAAATCGACCGCTTTTTAGTCATTTACGCAAATGTCCGGCTTCCGAATCGCGCCGCAACATAGTCAATTAGTGGAATTAGTCAGTGTTTGTATGTTCTATCGCTTTGATGTTTCCGACAGCCACCGCTACCCTCGCCCACATTGTTCCTCTATCGGGAAGTATTGAAAATGGCCGGCTCCATTATCCCCTAGGCCAGATCGAATTTCTTCAGCAGGCTTCTTCGTAATGCGACTGTGACATTTGGGAACAAGCTGTTAACAGATTTTGTGGAGGCGCATGAAAATCGGTGAAGCGATCAGTGGGTTTATTGAAAATACAACGTGACTTGAGCATTATAATAAATAAAGATTATGTTCAACTACGTTTTGTATCATCACTTTGAGTAATTACAACGTTGCTAGTTGATACAGTTTTTGAAATGAAACTTCTTTAGCCCCGTTAGTGATTTGGAATTTGGATGAAACGGAAATAACGCATTAGCACCTGCGAAGCATCACACTGCGCTCATTCCCCTCTTTGATTATGATGTCTGATGTGTGATTTATGTGTCTGCAGATATCGAAGGACCTTGTATGTGTTTTGAAATGTGTGAATGATCACTGCACAAGTAAAAATAATGCACATAAGGAAAGGAAAAAAAGGACTTACTGCGGAACTTTGTGGCAATCTCTGCTATGTTGGCTGGGTTTGTTCATGTAGTTGTATGACTATTAGTCGCGGTATTTTACTTGCAGTATGCGGGATTAAGTTTGCGGATGCGGTATGCGGAATATTAGAGATGTTCACATCGCTAGTTTTGATTAAAGGCTGATTGTGGTTAAGGTTAAATGACAGGTATATAGGGATGGGTAGGAAAGGAACATGTGACAATATAAGCTACAAGCCCAGGGTCTATGATGTATGTAGGTAAGTGTAGCTATGCATTGTGTAAACGCTCAACCAACGTCACTTTTAAAGGTTCCTATTGGTTGAGATATGAAATGGAAATGACGCTGGGTCTGCGCTCATTGGCTGCTTTGATTATGACCTCACTTTTGAAGGCTTGAGATTGTTTTGGTAAAGTTTCGCTTCTACCGTGTGTGCTCTGCAATCGATGTTTTTTTTATTTATTTTATGGCATGCTTAGGTTTTGTATTTATTTATTTATCGTTTGAAACAACGAATGTCGTACAACATGTACAACAAATATATTATGCCAATATTTAAACTATACAAAAATACTAAATCCTCTACTAGATCGTATATCCATCACACTGGATTGAATAAAAATGACATAAAAACATTCCAAGTTATAAAACCGCACTAGGACAAAGAAACTACACTTAATTTGCAACAAAACTAATGCATATTTTAATGAAAATTAGTACAAACCAAGAATAAAAATGTGGCTGAAAGAGGCCAATGAAAAAACCCTAAAAAGACACAGATAACGGTATAAAAGACAAATAAACTCCCCTCGTCAGGAAGACTAAGACATACCACATCTATACTTAATTTCACCGTTCTATTTTGTTTGTAAAATATTTTATATTGTCGTTATAATAAAAAATCGAGTGCAGTTTACACGCGGTAGAAGGGAAACTTAGGTCATAATCAAAGCAACCAATGAGCACAGACCAGCGTTATTTCCGTTTCATATCTCAACCAATAGGAGCATTTAAAAGTGACATCATTATCAAAGCGGTCAATGAGTGCAGTTGATGCTTCGCAGGTACAGTAATCGTCATTTCCTTTTCATCCGAAATCTAAATCATAGCGGGGCTATAGAAGTTTCACTTCAAAAAATAATTACAGGGTGTTAACAATTATTATGTTAGTGAATTTGCACTTAAGGTGTGCATGGATATTAATATTCCAATTAAAAATGTCCACAGAATGCGTAGATCAAAGTTTAGTCGTTATTTGTCACACTTAATCATAAACACGTAAACAACTCAGCACAGGTTCTCCTAGTGAGGTGTTCACGAAACATACAATATTACCAACCAACAGTTTCACCTTCTCAAACCTACCTTACACCCAACTTGTAATAAAATAAACATAAAATGTAATATTAATATGTAAAAAAAAATTTCAAAATATATTATGTAAAACTGTGTATAATAAGGTAAAAACTGTAATATATAGATATACCTAAATAAATAAAAATAATAATACTATGTAGGTGAAGACGCTACTAGTGAAATAACAGAAATAATAACAAACAAAATAAAATAGATCTTATGAAAGAACGTAGATACGAAAGCAGAAAAAAAACTATTTATTCGGAATTCGTATTGCGTACGTATATTGTAAGTTTTTGGTAAATTGATTTAGGTACCAGAAAGTACTCACTAAAACACGTCCCTTATTTGAATGCTATGAATAGGCACTGCAAGCTTAAGCCCTAGATACATACAATATATTATGCTGTTAATTTAAAAAGGAAAAGACTACAAATTATATTATGCTTTTAATTTAAAACAGAACAGAGATAAAAAGAAATGTTGGTATTAAATTGACTGATAAATACAATTTTTAGCAGCGTTATTTGGATATGAACCTATGTATGAAACGATAAATTTCCACCAAGAAAAGCAGATCCTGGACAAACTTTTCAAATTAGATTTTTCACTTGTTACAGATGGATCAAGTACCACAAACGAAGAGGGATCTCCACCGGGCTCCCCAGTCATCCAGAGAAACGTCTCTCCGAGGAGTCGAAGCCGCTCACCTCGCCCCACCAGCTCTCCGCAACCACTTTTGCACCAATCCAGGCCTCCAACACTTTCCCACCCAGCGTACTTAGACACCGACTCCTATCTCCAGAGATTCCGTCCCAAGAGTCCAATACCACACAGAGAACCACCGACAAGTTACCAAAACCAAAACTTTGGATCCTCATCAAACCTCAACCAAAGCAACGACGATATGATAGTTGAATCAGATGGTGAAATTGATGAGAGTGACGATTTCGACAGCCTGAAAGACTCTGACAAAAGATCCACAAATAACATGTCTCCTAACGGACAAAACAGCATGAATAAACGCAAGAAAAAAACACGAACAGTCTTTTCAAGATCACAAGTTTTCCAGCTAGAATCTACCTTCGACATGAAAAGATACCTAAGCAGCTCTGAACGAGCGGGTCTTGCAGCAAGTCTTCACCTAACAGAGACGCAAGTGAAGATCTGGTTCCAAAATAGAAGGAACAAATGGAAACGACAGCTTGCTGCAGAATTGGAGGCAGCAAACATGGCTCATGCAGCTCAAAGATTGGTTAGGGTCCCGATTTTATACCATGAGAATGCTGGGAATCCTCAGGGGTTAGGTCCTTTGGGTTCTCCTCTTCATCATCATCCGGCATTGGGCCTTCATCACCACTTTGATGGGAGTTCTGGACCACCAGGGTTGTTCATGCAGCAGCCTCCACCAAATCTCCCACCCAGTCCAGTGACATCTAGAGCGCCCTTGTCTGGCCTCGTCTAGTCCAACTTTCACAACACTTTGAGGTTATATTATCAGGGATATTGTTAATAACAGATTTAGCGATTGAAGACAATTATTTTTTAAATATCTTATGGCGTTCAGTGCACGTTTTAGCTTCTCAAATTGTTGTTTGTAGAAGTGGAAAACAGCGCATTATGGATCAGCGGTAGTTGCAGATATCGTTTGAATCGAACAGCGAGAAAAGTATTATTATGGGCCTTACTAATAAACGTGTTTTAACATTTACACAACTGATAACCAACCATTAATGCAATATAAGTGGATGTTTATCAGTTGTGTAAAAATTTAAAACACGTTTATTAGTAAGAGAGATGTCTAACGACGGTGTAATGTAATAAGGCCACAATTGTTGGCAGGGGAGGTGAAAAAATCCATTTTATATCCCTGTGACACACTGGCTATATTGGGCGTTTTACACTATCTCTTTTTTTAGCCCGAGTCCAAGTCATCTCTATTTTCAAATCTACAATTTCATGCGTTGTTTGCAGTGATGACAATTGAAATCGTAGATATGAAAATAGAGATGAAAATAGCGATCGCGTAAAGTGAATCATGTTGACTTTGGTCTTTAATTGGAATCGGGCTGAAAAAACAGATGGTGTAAAACTAGTCTTGGCCTAAATGATGTTTAAAGTACACTATAACTTAAGTGTCCTGAAAACTTGGATGTTAGTATGCACGACACCGGAACCGATTATTTTAATTTTTCATTGTAAATTTAAGCATTTTGTGGGTTTTTTGTGAACCTTTCGTAAGCTACTATTTTTTTTTCATTATTGAACCAATTTCAGACCACTTTCCATTATTGCTTTACTGGTGTAATCTGGTTTACTTGGTGCAATAATATAAAGAAATTGATTTAAGCGTAAACTTTAAAAAATCATAACCTGCTCTTTCACAGATGAATCATGAAAATATTGTACAACAACTGATTTATACAATAAAATCATATAATATTTACACAAGATAATTATATAAAATACCTTAAAACATCTGATTTACACGGTGTAATCGTAAAGAAACAGATTTACACAATATGATCATGTAAAATACTGTAAAACATCTGTTATACATAGTGTGATCGTGAAAATAATGTAATTCACGTGGTTTAATCAATTAATATGAAATATGCCTTTAAAAAAACCTTTGTAATTTTTTTCCACTTAATTGAACAGGTGGGAAAGTTTAAACACAACGTCTAAAAAGTGAAAAAAATAATAATAAAGGTTTGTAATCGGTTTTTGTTAATTCCACCATGAATTACATTAATTAAAAAAATAATTAATTGTTCTTCAATCGTTAAAAATCTGTTTAGCAATTCGTTCGGTTAAGTGTTGAAATTTTGTAAATATTTCTTAGTTAATAAAATATCATTACAATATTAGTAAATTTCTAAATATTCTTGTGGCTTCGTAGTGAATTTGTACGCATAATTATCTTCAGGTGTAAATAGAATAAAAATATTAATTACATAATTTAAATTAATATTTAATATATACATTGTAAATGTTTTAATGATTAATCTTGTATGAAGTGTTTTAGTATGAAAACTATAATTTGAAATTACAATCAATATTTGTGAATTTAGGATTTAAGAATTTAAATTAAATTTATAAATCTTTGTATGTATGTGAGTAGTGAGAAATTTGTATGTCGTAGCAAAAGTACTATTAAAAAGATATTAATATTAATTATAATTGTAAATAAAAATGGGTACAGCTTAATCAAACCTTCAGTAAAAGTATATTATTTATTGTTTATGATAACTACATATGTATATTATATTGGATTGATGCATAAATTCGTGACGTTTTATTCAATAAAAAATTATTAAAAACAAAATTAATTTTTCTTATTATTTTGGTGGATTTTCTTATCGGAACAACCCTACGCAACCAGGTACACTTTTACCAGTTATGTATATTAAGAAGTCATGAAGCCGAAAAATACGTAAAGTAATCAATCCATAAAGTAAAAAAAGAACACAAGAATTGCCATATGGACGTATTTCGTGAATAATAATAATAACGATAAAATTTTCTAGCGCAGTTTTTCGTCATTTCACTTCAAGTGCGCTTTCATCATCATCATCATCTGTGGCTCTACAACCCAGGTCGGGTCTTGGCCTCCAGCAGAGCCTGCCTCCATGACTGTCGGTGTTGTGCTGCGTTGCGCCAGTTTCGGATGCCGATGGTACTTGCATCCTTCACCACTCCATCCAGCCATCGAAGCTTTGGTCTTCCAACTCTTCTCCGACCCCCAGGTGCACCATCCATAATTCGCTTTGGAATATCTCCTTCGCTCATTCTCTGGATATGTCCAGCCCACCTGAGTCTTCCAGTTTTGATTTCCTTGGAGATATTAGGGTCCTCGTAAAGATCGTATAGCTCCTGGTTGTATCTGATACGCCATTCTCCATTATCACAGACTGGGCCGTAAATCCTTCGCAGCACCTTCCTTTCAAAACTTTCTAGGGCTCCTTCATCACCCTTACTGATTGTCCAGCATTCCGAACCATACATAAGAACAGGTCGTATAAGGGTCTTGTAAAGCAGGACTTTAGTTCTTCTGGTAAGTTGGCGAGATTTCATATGCTTCTGTAGCCCAAAGTAGTATCGATTTGCAGCTACTATTCTTCTTTTGATTTCGCTGGATACATTGTTGTCATTTGTCACCATAGTACCGAGATATACAAACTCGTTGACAGTTTCAAATGTATAATTATAAGCGCGCTTTACTATAATAAATTTAAAAAATAAACCTACAGTGCTCCTTATAATATTGGTAAAATAATATGAAATAAAGAATATACAGTATTTACAAAACAATGACAAGAGAACAAAAATTACCAAAAACAGTGCTGTTATAGCACACACGGGACAATAATAATATACATACTACCCATTCCTGCATCCATCGTTGTTCCGATTTTAATATCTTAGAAGCCCGCCGAAAAATATTTTTGGGGAAACATTTTTTTAAGCTGATCTCCGGTACTGTACTGAATTCACCTATGTTGAAGGAGATTAACCTATATGTCCCTAACGCGTATACTCGTGGGAGATCCCACACACTTTTTTATGCTCCGAAAGCGAGAAGTTCTTCCTTTCAGAATGCCCCATTAAATAGAGCAATTCGATTCTGCATTGAGCATTGACATCTTCAATGTTACCTATAGAGAGTTCAGTAACTATCTTTTGACATATGTCTCAACATAGTGAAACTGCCCCCTTGGCCTTTTTTTCTCGTAATCTTCTCCGTAATAATTTGGTGTATAACTGTTTTATGGAGAACCTTTTTTTTTTTTTACAGTGAATACCGCACAAGAATCTCAACTGGAGCCAGTGAGACTATGGCATCCCCAATTGGGGTATGTTGTGAGGCTGAAGATAGTGGGAAGGGGAAGGTGGTGGGGAAGAGGAAGGTTGGGAAGTACCTGGCTATTCAGATCTGGTCACCAAACACGGCTAAAGCCATTTTTAAGCAACGTTTCAATTCTGAATGGTGGTCTTACACCAGGGCGATACTGATAGTATCTTCCACTCTGGAACGTGCCGCAAATATACTTTATATTATTTTTAAATGAATTAATTGTGAAATAACACAAATTAATCAAATAAAATTTATTTGCGCATGCCGGGTTCGAACCCGCGACCTCCGGATTGTGAGTCAAGAGTTTTATCCACTGGACTACGGAGGCCGTCCGAACCTGAAAAAAATAAAAATAATAATAGACAATAACGGTGCTATTGTAGCACACACAGAAAAGAGAGACAAAGGTACCACAGGACAAAACAAGAAATTTAAAACTAAAATATAATATACTAAGAGAAGGCAGTTTGTGTTTAGAAATGAGAAATATTCTGCCATTAAATTCGGATATTAAACATAAAAATACGATTAGGAGGGAAACCAAAGAATTACAGGAAACTTGAGAACATGGCATATTACGTACATTGGAGTTAGGCTTCATGAATGGTATGATTTTTTAAATGATTTTGTTTTTAAAGCCCGTTAAATTCAGCCAAATTCTGGATATTAGTAGGAGCAGGGGGAAGTTTATTCCAAGTTAGAGGGCCAGTTACACGAAAAGAACCAAAAGTCTGACCATTCTTTACTTAAATTTGAAACGCAGATGTATTCGGTACATCAATGTACCGAATACAGACAGTGTACACTGTCTGATATTCAATATCAGACAGTGTAAAGCGTTTTGGTATTAATTATTGTCAATGGTAACGTTATTTACGTCATCGATGCGTTTGTCAATGGGGTATTTTCACAAACTATGAACACCGTTAAAAATGTGTGGAAGATTTAAAGTTTATTTTTCTGATTCTGGTAATTGCACTAAAATGTGTAATTTTAAAATTTTCATTATTAATTACTTTTAAAAATAAAACCTAAAACCGCGCATTCCAACCGGTTCCAACTGGCTAAAACGTCAACAAGACGTAGAAAACGCCACTGGCTGGTAAACGACTGGCACCGACGCGCGACGTGACGTCAAAGCCGCCATATTCAGGAATAAAAACGATCGTGCCGTTTTGGCGGCAAATCGAAAATGATATATTTTAAATCGTTATGGAAAATTAGTTCGTCATCTTAAAAATAAAATAAAAATACCTTCATTGCTGGATGTACAGAGTTACGAATGAAGATGTTATGGTTCGGATGCATAAAGAAAAATAAGTTATTATTACTATAAAAATCCGAAAACTTCAATATCTTGGACATGTGATGATACATCCAGAGAAGTATGAGATCTTGCATCTCATAATGCAGGAAAAGCTAGCCGGAAGACGGGGCCCTGGAAAAAGGAGGAACTTGTGGCTGAAAAACCTGAGAGAGTGGTTTGGCCAGTCTACTGTAGAGCTGTTCCGGCACGCAGTAAACAAAGTTCGCATAGCCAACATGATAGCCAACGTCCGTTGAACCGTCAGGGCACATGAAGAAGAAGAAGAATTGTAATAATATAATTCGACAAAAATAATTGTGCAGCGCCCCCTACGGTTATTTTTCTCAATAAAACGGTACTTGACAAATCGCCAAAATATTTTTCACATTAATATTTGAATTCATACTAAAATACAGAAAGATACCTTTATATTTGTGGCGACACATCATTATTGACTTCGCCATCAAAAGAAGATACGAGAAACATCTCCTAATATTCGCGCGCATCGGCAAACCTACTTGCCTAGGTACCTTCCTACCTATACTGGCCGCGACGCACTTTCTCGCCTGCCGCGTTGATAAATAATAATTTCGCCACCGCCTAGAAAGGTCTCGAGATAGCACCGTACAATATCTGTACGGCGCCGAACATTCTCGTCAACTGCCGAAGTGGCACGTATTGCCTACCGCAAGAGTAGTTACTCGCCGCGGCTATATAAGCAGCCGATCGCTCGCCCGCTGCAGTCAGTCTTACCCTAACCGTCGGTCAACAGCTCGTCATGTAACAGATCTCCGCACAAGTGCTCCTGCATGGCATCGCTACGCATCCAGGGCAGCTTCCCGAGGTCCACCACCACGTCTCAGCTACAAGGCCCATCGTGTCTTCAGCTCCTGAGATCATCTCCATCCCACGACTTACAAAGCTTGCGTCACCTTCAGTCCAGGGATCAGCTCACCATTTCATGGCACCCCGAAGCCCCACCGTGCTTCGCTGCCATGGAAACACGCTCCGCCTCGCCAGGACTACCTGCTGGTGGCTCAGCTCACCGAGCCACACACCGTTCATCTCCGCGACTTAAAGCGTCGAGCAACGGTCTGGAAGATAGGTCATCTCCACCGCCAAGGTGTTGAGCAACTCGCTGACCTTCACCACACCATCTCCATCACCTCCGTACGCCTGCAGCATCTCATCACGGCACCCTGCATACATCATGTTACTGCTTCACCGACCCCCGCTACGTAGCCCAATAAACGACTGACTCGCTACATCGACCGACGCCTTTCATTTCTGTCTCCCGTCCCTCATATTTTATGGTTAATGGTTACCATTATACTTTACAGGTATCGATTCCATCATCCCAACCTAGAAAAAAAGCGGGTTACCTCTGAGCTTAATTTATTAACCAGTATTGATTCTTAAAATATTAAGTTATGAGTAACTTTCGTAAACCAATTAGATACCTAGCCACCCAAATTCATAATCCTATTATACTCGTAACTGTCAAATGAATAATTTTGTCGAATTTCCATATTATTCTATTTAAGCTGTGGAAAACTGCGTCAAACATTATAATAACATATTTCTGATAAGTGGCTGAATTGACAAATGCGTCAGCGTCGTGGGTTCGATTCCTCTCCAAGCAACAGATTCCGCTTATTAATCGACACGACTTGTTAGCTACCTCACAGCAGAACACGACGTTCTTGCACAACATACTGTAACATGACAGGATTAATGTATTTGTACCTATCTTCCCAACTGTTAACAATATTTAAATGAAGATCTGGACGTAATATAAATTGATAATTATCAAACTGTAGTACTTATAATAAAATAATTACAAACATATCCTCCTTGGTCAAGGGTTATGGCTCTCGACTAGCAAAAATGTGAGAGCATTATTGGTTCTCACAAAGATATAAGAATCGAGAACTCCAGTCTAATTTTTTAATTTTTTTTATGAATAATGACTAATGACTTTCTACCTTAAATAACTGCATTTTAATTTTAATTTTTAGAGTTAGTTTTAATAGTAAAAAAAATTGTCAAAATTTTAATTTTTCAAGATCCCCTGAAAACCACCGCATGTATGGTGAATCGTGTGACGGTGAATCAGCTGATCAACTGCCGCCATTTTGAATTTCGTTGTTCGAAGTATTCTTCCTAGAAGTAGCATTACTATTTTTTTTGTGCAGTAGTTTTGAATATTTTCAATAATAGAGAGAAACTAATAAGAGATACCTTTATTTTTGAAACATTATACAGGCCTAAATAATGTTTCAATAAACACAACAACTAAATCTCTATAAACAGTATGTAAATAAACTAATATTTTTTTTTTTTTATTATTTTTTGGGGTATTATACCGTGTTGCGCTACCTCCTTCTTTAGCCAACGTTTCGGACAGCGTTGCAGTGTCCATCATCAGGGCAGATGTGTGACTACATGTGTAGTCCATCATCAGGTAGTCCATCATGAGATGTGTGACTACATGTAGTCACACATCTGCCCTGATGATGCAACGCTGTCCGAAATGTTGGCTAAAGAAGAAGGTAGCGCAACACGGCATAATACCCCAAAAACTAATAAAAAAATATTTTTGGCCGTGAAAATCTAAAATCGTATCGAAACTTATAAATTAATACGATGGCTTGTGTCATACCTACATTCCCATACAATGACTTTACGGTGACGTCACGACACGACGAACAGTTACCACTAAAATTTCAATAATGCCAACTTGACGGCGTGTTTTTACGACTACATTAAAAATTGACTTTTTAATATTTTTTTAAAAACTTTTAATATTTAACTTTAATATTATAAAATAAAACTTATATACTTAGAATCAGCGTTTATTGGTCTATATGAACATATTTTTTTGAGACATAATATTTTTCACTGGAGTTCCTTATTACCTCATTTACTCGTTAACTGAAAAAATCTACTTAAAGTATAAATTCCCACTATCTAGAAATGTTATGCCGCTTCAAACTGATGATATTTTTTAGATGTGTAAATAATAATTTGGATATTACATTGTATCCTCTCCACCTACCGAAGTGGTCGTGTGCCACGGTCCCCTAATTGGTAATCCACCGTCCTCCGTCCACCATGGGTAAATGGTTACGGGGGTCTAATTAATAAACTAATAAAGAGTCTGATGGGCAGATAAGATCTGCTAAACCTCGTGTCGCGTGCCAAGAGCTTTTATTTTATACCGAGGGGAAGGCGGAACCCACAGAATACCAACGCACTGTAGACCGAACTATGAAAAAGTTGGACAAAAACATATAAGACTGGTTAGGTTAGATGGCAAAGCGATTCAAAGCGTTCGGTTCGCATCCATCAGTATTCATGGTATCACGGATTCAATCCACTGCACGTCCTTCATAATTCAAAATTCAAAAAACATTTATTGTAACTGCAAAATAAACATAAAGGAATAGCATGTAAGTACATCCTATTTCTTACAACTAACCCATTGCTTTCCGGTTTCGTGGGGTGAGGTTTGTCTGGCGGCGGATGACCTGGACGCGTATTTGCAAAACCTATACCGATTCAGTCGCGGTAACGACAATTTACATTTTAAATTTACCCCTATATTTTCGTTATATGTTTTTGGGGTGTTGTGCCGTGTTGCGCTACCTCCTTCTTTAGCCAACGTTTCGGACATCGTTGCAGTGTCCATCATCAGGGCAGATCCGGCAGATCCGGTAGATGTGTGATCACATCTACCGGATCTGCCGGATCTGCCCTGATGATGGACACTGCAACGATGTCCGAAACGTTGGCTAAAGAAGGAGGTAGCGCAACACGGCACAACACCCCAAAAACATATAACGAAAATGCTTCTGGCCGTGAAAATCTTAAAACTTATCTACCCCTATATTGGTTATTTTTCATCACATTGCAAAAACAAAAATTGTTCTAAAATCTAGATAAAATAATCTTTCTGATGTGTATATTAGAAATTAATAATTTTAATTCTAAATATTTTTTAATTTTAATATTATTCCCATATATTGTAAATACACTTCTATATTGAAAATTTTTTATCACTTTGCAAAAACAAAAATTGTTCTAAAATCTAGATAAAATAATCTTTCCAATGTGTATATTAGAAATTAATAATCTTATTTCTAAATATTTAAATTTTGATATTGAAAATTTAAAGCGACTGAAACGCGGTAGGGATTGTAAATACGCGACCTGGACACACTGAACCCTAAATTTCTACCCACCGCTCTTAGCTTTCTTCCTAGAACTTCCTCTCAGTTGATGACACAGGCCCGAATCCCCGAATCGAAATTATTTTTCTCAGGGCCTCCTGCATGGAACTAATGTAAAAAAATGCTGGGCGTTTAGAGCGAACCAACAGCGAAGAAAATAGTGTAAGTAGAATGTATGACGCAATTGTGAATTGTAGAAGAAGTCGGGGGGTCAAGAGACAGAATAATAATATAGTATGAATGACACGATGTATGCGTATAGTTGAGGCAAGTAGTGCGTGTAATGACCGAGTTGTTTCGAGGTCCGTCGTCTCTGCCTACCACTGGGTTAGTTAGTTAACTTTTCACTTACCACGATAGTAGAAGGTGGAATTCTAAAGCGGTCAAGTTATTCGTAACCATAGAATAAAGAATAATAAGTTAGTGCAAAGTGTATGTGAGGCAGAACGAATGATGTTCTTGATAATTAGGATTCTTGTCGAAAGTATTTAGGAATCTATGATTGAATCGGTAATCTAAACTAAAATAAAGTGTATTTTTCAAAGTATTAGTACCTATCCACACAGCTTCTCCCTTTATCGCTAGGAATAATAAGGAGTCATAAGTCCGACAAAAAGCTATTTCTCGGTGACGTTTCGCCAGTAACAGAAACAAAATTGGGTTCAACATATCACATGTGTATATCTACATAATATTTTTAGCACACATAATCCTAAGTAATGTGTTATTTGCCTCAATTACGCAACAAGAAAATTCAATAAAAAATATGTTTCTGATAAATTTTCAAGAAATATCAACGTGAAGGACCGGCTGTAACATACTGGATAAATTAGAAAAAACATTTAAAAAAAATTAACACGTATTCAGTTCGCACGCGGTATAAGTGAAACCTTCAGAAAACTAAACTTCGGGAGAATGAGACGAATGCAGAATTTCAGGAGTGGGATAATTGTAGGGTTTATTTATTATAATATTGTTACCAAATTTAAAAATTATTTTACATTTTATTTTACGAAGCACCGCACAAAGAGGTTGCAAGTACCGCCCAAAGAAGACACCGATTAGTTTATCTCATTCTCTCGCAGTCTAAATCCTATAGATGTATGTGTTGGTCTCTTTTTAGTGTCGCTCGTTTCCGTTTCATCGAGTTTCAAATCTCAACGATGCTAAAGAAGTTTTAAATTAAAAAAAAATACGAGTGTGCTTTAGACCACACGACTGAAGTAAAACTTCACTAACTTATATCTCCCTCTCAACTTCCATTCGCCTCGCCCGTCACACTTTTCGTAGGGAACGTACCCATACTACGTGACCAACTTTTTGCAATTTTTAACCCCCCCCCCCCCGGTGACCAAAAACCCAAGCAATCCGCCGCTCATTTGTATGGAGCGTGACATTTTGAAGACCCCCCCCCCCCCCTAAACGTGTCACGTAGTATGGGTACGTTCCCTAACGCTCTCGTCACGCATTCACCAGCTTACTACCCAAGTCAAGCGTGCGTAAAGAAATTTTACTTAAAAAATTACCATAAATTTTTAACAAATATTTTTGTCCACCTAAATTTCCAATTCGGACCACTGTGCAAAGTAACTCATTCAAATTAAATACCGAATATCGCAACGGGCTCCCCATCTAAGATTATTTATCTAATCTCGTTACATAAATCATTAAACAAACATTATTTGGGGAGCTGTTATTAAATATGAAAGTCACAACTCACAACCTACTGCCGACCAGTACCTAACGAGTCGCAATCATGTTATTATTTATCATTTGGAAAGGTGAGTAGGTTAGGTACTAGTTTGAGGTTAATGTTATCGATGGTAATGTTTTACACTGACTAATTATTTTCTACCAACTTTGTTTATCTATGTAATTGAGTGGGTTAGATCGAATTAGAATACGTATGATGATTTTTTAATTGAGGTAACTAGGTTAGAAATTAGATAATTGACGGTTTGAGGAATTTGGTAGTAGTAATTTTCTCATTTATGGGGCTATTTGAATTTTGGTAGAGGATGCTTTTAGTATCGCCCTGTTGAGAGACTCTCAGTAAAATTGAACGTTAAATGGCTTAACTTGGCAGGTTCTTTCAAACCATTCCTTAATTTTAAATTAATTTTTACTACGAATCGATTTATACATACGTAAATATATTATTATAAATACAAAAAATATTCTTTAGATATATTGAAACCTTTCCTACCATTTCCATTGAGCAGAATTAAAATATATTTGTTAATTATTGTATAAAAAATGGTAGGTTGACATGTTGTTCTTGTATTGTTTTGTATTTATAATACTTATAGTGCAATTGCATAGCGTGGATTCACTAGATGATCATTTGGGAAGTCTGTGAAAGGGTTTAGTTTTTCCTGTGGGGAAAATTTAACCCGTACATTTAAATCTGGTGCGTAAAAAAGGCAAACTACTAAAAAATATTTTTTTTTCATCAGATAAGAAATAACTTTTAACACGTATTATTTTATGGCCAAATATAAGTATATTATTATTCATTGATAAAATTTTTTCGTCCTTATAAAATTATTCACAAAATAAATATAAACCACTTTTTCTCTTGAAATCGTGACCTCTACATTTCGTAGTTATTTATAATACACCGGAACTATTCTATCATCTATTTCATAGAATCTATGAATATTAGTTACAATAGGCTTTTCTATGGTATAGAAACCCGAAGTTGAGTCAATTTCGAATGTCGTTCTGTAAATAGACTCTGATAGAATAGATCACGTATTACCCTCAGCAATCTGGGATACCACCTGATTTTTTATTCTATGATCTATTTCATAGAATCTGTGAAATGGATTAAGTGGGATCACACTAGAATAGACTCTCAAAGAAAAGATCAGTATTACATTACCCAGTGTAAAGCGTCGACGACACAGAGCGAGTTTACAAGCTACTATCTGGGAAATTCACTATCTGTTAGTAAACTCGCTCAGTGTCATCGTGTTACTTGCTAACTAGCAGATTATTGACAATCTACGAAAAAAGTTGAAAGGTCGTCAACTTTACTCGCTACACGCTTGCTCGTGATTGGTTTATCTATGTTTTTCAAAATGGCTGTCAATAAACAGCTGATTTCGACTGTCAAACATCACAGAATTAGTTCACGCAGGCTTCGTTATTCTTGTTTCTTGAGCTAGCAGCGACCTCAGTTTCCTACGCTACTGAGCGAGTGGACAGTTTTGTGGGTCATCGTGACAATCTCACTCGCCGATTTACCCGCTTTTAAACTTAGTAGAGAGTAGCTTGTAAACTCGCTCTGTGTCATCGAGCCTTAAGATGGTATGCTGGGTTCCCTTAACCGAAAATCAGTTAATGAGATCATTACCACAGCGTAAAAGAAAATTATAACATAGGCATCAATTGAATGCACTGTTTTTCACAATAAACAAAAAATAAGTAAAACATTACGAAAATGGAATAAAATTCCATTCCACCACAAAATAAAAGCACAAGATCAAACATATTCCAAACCATAAATAATCACTTTTCATTTTGGCGCGTGCGCGCGTTTTGTCTATGGAGTGCACAGTGTGCGCATGCCCAATTTCCGGCCCTCCGATTGGTCGAGAGCTTCTCACAAAAACGAAACATTACTTTTTAAACGCGACGCGTGGCTGTTGCGTGGTGGAGTTTATGGTAATTGAAATGTTTCGAGGGGTACTCGTATATTCCAGGGTAAGTACTTGGGCATTTTTTTCTAGTGGGAGTTAAAGGGTAGTTGGTTTTATTAATTTAGTTTTGTTCCTGATTTGAAGAGTTTAGGTTTTTTTATTGTGCGAAATTGTAAAAGATTTATTGAGGGTAGGTACTGTGGGAAGATCATAATTTTTACTTTTCAATTATTTTTTTTGTTTATCTTTATTCATTCTAGACTTACAATTTGTGATGTCCTATGCCTGTCTCAGTAGGAAAACCTGTGTTGAGAGCAGGCGCTTTACAACATGAGCATTTTCTACTTAAAATAATAACACATACAATAAATAGACAAATAATAATACAATGTTACATTTAAATTAACAGAAAATCATCAACGTACATTGAAAAAATACATGCTTATAACTTGTAAGTTAGTTTTGATAATATCTTTGATATTGGATCTGTTTTGGCTGGTAATCCAGGATTTGGTGTCACATTTATATTTATACTAGCTGATCCGGTGAACTTCGTAGCGCCTCAGAATCAATAACTGTTGTGTTAACTTATTAGCTGAATTAAATTCAGTTTTTTTTTATTAAGTTAAAAATTACACAATGAAGTAATTACGATGCGCAACTGTCCGTGTTTTGTCTATGTCAGTATCAGAGATGGCGTTGTGTATGGATTTATAATTTTTGTGATTTTCTTACTTTCCCACTGACATTTTTTTTTAAAGAAAGACAAACTCCTACTACCACCACAGAAAGCCGAAAATGTTGCTTGTGTTGTGATGGAGGACTTAGCCAGCCGAGGAATCGAAGAAAAATCGACGCCCGGGTGGGACCCAAGCGCGATGCCCACTCAACCACTGACCGGTCAATGTATATACAAATATACAATTTGGGAGGCGGGTATGGGTACTGCCGCCCCGGGAACCATTTACTGGATAACGAACACTTCTGCCATAGGTCACTTAGTGACTTAGCAGGATTGGTGATTTAGCAGGGGTGTCCGGGTTCATGGGGTGAGGTTTGTCCAGGTCTTGGCGGCGGATGCGTCTGACCACCTGCTCTGTGGCGAGTCGGAGGTTGAGTACTATTAAAGTACTATAAAATTAATTTTTAAGTACTCTAATAGCTAGAAGAATGTTTAAATAAGAAATTTTGTTCTTTAAATGTATGATTAATCTGTCATAGGTACAATAATTCATAAGTATCTAATAATATAAAATAAAAAGTCTCCACCTCTTTCGCATATTACTTACATCCGTAGATATATTCAACAAATAAACTGTTTTAAAAGAGGTAACAAAAGCAGGATTCCTCTCTTTTCAAAACATCGTATTTTGTCAAAACAACAATGAAGGTTGGTACCTCACTAAGTTTTACGCCTAATTTCCTATAACATCCATATCCCCAAAATGCAGCTAATGTATGCTAATGCATTGGGCAAAAGCGTTAGAATTAATGAAATTAAAACACCAGTTGTTGGGACATTAATATCCCAAACAACGCCACAGTGACAGCGACAGTCCCAATGGTTCGGGTTAACTGCGCGCGCATGGTCACCCTATAAATTAATTACTTTTGTTTTTTTTTAACAATACGCAACATTGCAACACTCAGTTTTATAGATTGTTGTTAAATGATCTAGTTCAAGGGTTTCTGGTTCACGCCCAGTACTGTCTATTTCAATTCAAGGGTGGATTTATTTATTTAAAATTTAAACGGACTTACGTCCACTTAAAGTGTACGTTAAACGAAATAAAACAAAAATAGTGCATAAAAACGCAATAGAAGTAAAACCTTCAGAAAACTAAAGTAGACAAGTGTGCGGAGACTAAGAAATATATTTTTTTATCAATGTGAAGGAAGATTTTTTCCATATTTTTGTCGTCGAATTAGAGTGCAACTTTTCCTATACATTTGTGTTTTCTTCTTCGGAGTCGCTAGATGTCGCTTTCTTTTGTATTTCATTTTGAAGATAAGATGTCGATTTTACAAAAATAAAAATATTTGTTTTTTTTTTATTGGTAGTATTCGATGTTTGGTCCGGTAAATGTATGGCCGCTGAGGTTCTTCAGGTGCTTCATACATTTACACCAACGGAGACTTGTGTGGGACCGTGGATTTATCGTATTATATTGGAACCTAGTACCAGTGAATTAAATAAATATTTTATTGCTATCTCATTCTCTCGCAGGCTATATCATATAGATGTCTGTGTTTGTCTATTTTTAATGTCCCTCGTTTCCTTTTCATCGTGTTATATTAAATATCTAGTACAGATGTCGGCTACCTTATTTATTTTTGATTTAAATTGTAAGGTATAGACTATAAGCCATTAAAGGTTTTAGTGTTACGTGATTTTAGAGGCAATCATTTTGATGGGTATATTTTTAAAATACAAAATACCTATTTATATAGGAACCAAAATCAGCTAGTACCTAATATTATAAAATTTAATTTAACTAAAAAAATAAAAAAATTAAGTGGGGTTCTACGAATTAAACACAAAAACAATTAATTAATTAATGATTTTTTAATATGTATTAGCAAATAACATATAGCTCCATACAGGAGGCCCCAAAGAAAATAATTTCCCTATGGGCCAACGTCATCTTTGTGAATGATGTGTGGAGGGTCTTTTGGGAAAGGAAGACGAGGAAGTTCTGGGAAAGAAAAGGATATGAGGGGTGATTAGGAATCTGGGGGTCAGTATGTCCATAGGTGACGGAATAATGAATCCATCATTCCCACTGGGGTGCAAGGCATGATCCGTGAAAGCCCTGCTGGAGAGATCAAACGGAATCCCTCGACCAGGCTTTCCCGATCCGGCCTGCCATGCAGCTGGTGGAACAGAAAATCTGCCGCCAAGACCTGAAAAAACCTCACCCCATGAATCAGGGCACCCTTGCTAAGTCACCAAAAGTAACGAATCACTCAATTTATTTACAACTCAATTATTGCTCCACACTTTAAGAGCGTTTAACCAGCCAGCGGACGAAAATCCACATTTCGTCGAAAGTTGTTCTTACGATCGTGCAGGGCGGTTACAATGAGAAAGATTAATTATTCTCCGTACCAGCTTTTTTAAATTATAACTCAATATCGAATTTATTTCAATCCAAATTAGCTTTAATTTATACCTTCATCCAAAAATGCTGAAAGGCGTGATGATAAAACTATTAAAATAATGTACTTTTTGTAATAATTTTTTGATTATAAGTATTTATCATTTTTCAATAATGTCTAAATTTAATAAGAATGTTATAAAAATCTGAAATATATTAGATTGTAAGTGCGCAAATAAATACACAAATGGACCAATTTTCGTCAAGAAACACATTTACGTACATATTTTTCAATGATTTTATTGAAACTAAAATTAAAATTCTAAAAGATGCGTTTGCTAGATAATGAATTCATTTATTTTACTGCATGATTATATTATTTGAAATGGGTGTGGTATAATACAAAATCTTTTTTGAAAATTGAACAAATCTGCCAACGACCTATGGAATAACCTTATTATACTAAAAATTAAAAAAATTTCTCAAAATTTATTACATGCGAATGCTAGATAAAAGAACAATCTTTCGAAATCCATTTATAATTTTTTGTGGAAAAGAGTCAATACGTCTAAAATCTGATTTGAAAATGACATATTTCTGGTTTTCTCTGGTAATTTCCTCTTAACTACTGCTCAACTATTCTTTTCCTGTATAACGAACGAGAACAAAATAAGTTTTATTAATTCAATTCTCCAAAATAGGGCAATGAGAATATTACTTCGGCGAAATAGATTTTCAAAAGCAATTAAAATGTCAAAGGAACTAAATTGGTTAACCGTGAAACAGTTGCTGACCTTGAACACGGTGATATTTATCCATAAAATAGTAAACAACCTATTACCAAAATAATTATCAAATAAAATTATATACAACACGGCCATTCACAGATATAAAAACAAGAACGTGCAAAGAAATCAGGCTACAAAAAAGGACAAAGCGAATACGCAGAACAGTTTACCGTACAAAAGGGATGAAGTTTGATAACACGCTACCAGAAACTTTAAAGTCCGCACCAATTGGAAGGTTCAAGATGTATTGTAGGAGCTAAATCAAACTGGAAAAAATATAGTACGCAATAATTAATTAGCAATTTGTAAACTTTAATGTACAAATTATTAACATAACGGAGCGGTGGATGCTTTAATGTTGAAACAAACATATTTTGATAGCAAAAACACATATTTAATAAATTAATTGGTATTCACTTAAACACAATCCAGGCTTATCTTCCAGGCTTTGTGGACTTAAGATTTGATCTTGAAATCTAATTTGGCCTAGGCTAAATTATCCTAGGCAAATTGGGTTAGATGTCTCAATTAATTAAAGTCCGACACGTGTCGCTACCCACGTGCGCAGCTCATGCCCAGTACCGCCCGTTAATTCGGCTATCAGTTGCAATTAGTTGCAATTAAATGTAGTGTGTTTGTAAAAATAATTTCACATGTCACGCTTCGAGTATTTACAGATAGATAATGAAATAGTGAAAAGTTAAAACAGTATTTTAATTTAAACAGCTGTTATATTCTTGCTGGTTTAAGCTGTTTTTGATAGAATTGATTCTCTACTTGTCGTTTTCGTCATAATTTTAAAAATATCGTTTCTGTGAGGAAATTGGTTCTATTAGGATTCGAAATATCTATACATATATATCTATATCTATATATAGGTACATAAATAAAAATGAATCTATGTACGCGCATAACTTCCGAACGACTGCAACAAATTGGATAATTATTTTTTTTTCGTTTTCGTTATTGTCAGGACAAGGTTTGTATTAAACTACTGTCGAGCTCTGGAATTATGAAATTTAAAAAATAAAATTGCAATAGGTGGTACGCGAGTTGTTTGATAACTGAATGTACCGGGACTGAGAGTATGGAATGTGGAAGGAGGGAGGAGGAGGGAACGCGGGAAGGGGGAGGGGACCCTATGAGGGGGGAGCGGAACTGGGAGGGGGAAGAGGAAGGGGGGCACGTGGGACGTGGGAAGGGGGGGAGTAGAGTGGGGTGAGGGAAGGCGGAGTAGGAACGCGAGAGGAGAAGGGGACGCGGGAGAGCAATGTGTGGCGGAAGGGGAACGGGACGAATGGGGCAGGAAACACGGGGAGAAACAATTTCTTAAATGGCATAGCAACGCAGCTAGGGTATATATACTTTTGAAGATATTTACTGTCTCAAAGGTCATTTTCACAGAATTTGAACAATTCATCAAATTACAAAGATAAAATTCGTGTTCTGTAAAAGTTCTATTCAAGTTCTGTTATAATTCATCATGGGATGATTGTTATACGGAACTTGGGTAATAAGTATCATTTGTTAGAGATATCCATTCAGAATAGAAACATTGCTTGAAATGGCTTTATCTGTGCTGTGGTGATCTAATCCACATTTGAAGGCACTTCCCGACATTCCCCTTTCCTATCTCCTTCCCCTCCACACTTCGTTCGGTCTCACAACATACCAAATTAGGGTAGGCATGGCCTGAAATAAAATATTTTAAAAAGAGAATATCTACATAGAATATGTTTGTACAGATAGAGGCAAAAGAGAATAATAGAAAGATTTTCATGAATTTAAAATAAGTGACTAGGGACCACAAAAACTGGATTATTTTTCGGTAAAATTGGCGATATTTTGACGAATGTGCATTATTTTTTCATGGAAGTTTTTTGAAAAAGCTTTTATTTTCCCACAAAGGTGGTTGCACTTTGCAACCAAAATGCCAGCATCTTACTGTTGCCTTTTTTTAGTACATGTTCCATTTAAGAGTGGCGATGTTGCCTTTTTTAGTACATGTTCCCTTTAAGAGTGGCGATGTTGCCTTTTTTAGTACATGTTCCATTTTATGACTATTTACAGTTTGTCAAATAAGAGTAGGAAAAATAGGAGGGCGCCACTGTTGTTCAAATGGCAATACTAATATTTTAGATCTGAATATATTTAAATCATTCAGATCTAAAAGCAGTGTAACTAAACTCACCATTAATGATTTTTTCCTTTCTACCTACTGTTAAATTCAAATTTATGTTAAACTAAATGAAAGACAATCACTTTGTAAAACACAATTTTAATTTAATCAAATTATGTCATTAAGTAGGTAACTTAACAACAGTGCTTCTTGATTTAATTTATTTTTATTTTAAGAACAAAAGAATGTATTTTTAAATGTGTATACGGTGTTTTGTATTTTCAGTGTCATGGCACTATAAAGAATATTTGACAAGTAAATTGGTGTTGCCAGCCTACAAATTTTGTAGTTCCATTTTTTTATATTTTCTATTCTTATTTGACAGACTTTACGTTTCTCAATATCAGGAACAAATAAACATGTTTAATTATATAATACTAGCTGGTCCCGGCATGCATTGCTATGCCATTTAATAAAGAAATTGTTTCTCCCTGAGTGTCTTTTCCCATTCGTCCCGTTCCCCTTCCGCCTCCCCTTCTTCTCCTGCATCCTCTTCCCCTCTCGCGTTCGCACTCCGTCACCTCCACCTTCCCTCTCCCCACTCCACTCCCCTCCCCCTTCCCCCGTCCCGTGAACCCCCCTCCCGAGTTCCCCTCCCCCCTCCCAGGTCCCCCTCCCCGCTCCCGCGTTCCCCTACCACCTTTCCCGCCTTCCCTCTTCCCTTTCCCGCTCCCTCGTCCCGCCAACCCTCCTCCCGTGTTCCATATATTCAATCCCAGTACATTCAGTTTTTAAACAGCTCGCGTGCCACCTTTTACAATTTTTATTCAAATTTCCATTTTTCATGTATATCAAATTTGGTTCCTAACGTAGGTACGTATTTAAAATATCTAAAATTCTTGATTCGATTCAATTTATTAGGGGAGTACTTACTTTAAATAAATTTTTCGCCTTTTCAAAAATAGAATCCTGATTGAACAATCATTCATTGTTTTGCAATAACAAACAATATTTAACACGCGAACTGTCAAACGTGCGATGTTTTCTTTTATTATCTCATTTTCTGCGCAATTTTCTCAATTTTTCGCTACGTAAGAACCATCCTCGAACTTCAAGGAATATTCTAAAAAAAGAATTAGCGAAATCGGTTCAGCCGCTCTCGAGATTTGCGCTTACCAACAAATTTAGCGATTCATTTTTATATTATAGATGTTTCCTTATTTTAAAATACTTATTTCAAATCGCGTAAAAAAAAGCGGCATTTTTCTGAAAATGCAAATTCCGCGGAAATGAAAACTTCGCGTTTATCGCGTAAAAACATAAAAGTCGCGTTATCGCAAAAACGCGAAATTTTCAGGTCTCTATGAATTACTTTTCTTAACAAAATTCTGCGTTTCCAAGAATGCAAATTCCTTTAGACTTATGATGTTAAAAATAAACATGACATAGTCACGCTGCCTTCTGCCTCGTGCCTTGTCCTAACTCCGGTGGTCATTATAATTGGGGTAAATAGAAAGCCATACCTAGTCGCCTTTAACTTTCAGTATCTGCAGGGCGGTCGCGTGCCGCGTTTTAGGGAACTAATGGCCCTTTTCACTACCGGGAAACCATAAAATACAATAGATATATTATATATTTGCGACATTACTTTATTTACTTAAAATTAATTGTCTGTCTGAAGTCCACTTGGACGGATGGTGTATCATGACAGCTGTTTCGCCTTCCGAAGGCATCAACAAACTGTGTGAATAATTTTTATTAAGTGATAACCAATGACGTTACATATATTAGACGAGGGGTAGAAATCTCAAAGTGGGAAGACAATCGCAAGACAATTGTACCGGTCTCGATATCTAGTACTTTAGTACTAAACTGCTAAGCGTCGAGTAAGGTTGCGTCTTACCAGTACTTACCAGTAAGTAGATTGCATTTTGAAAAGTGTCAAAATGCCCTCCTGTGTGATGAGAAAATGTTTCAATTACACTGCAAATAATAGTAAAGGCGAAGGAATAACACTTCATTTGTAAGTACACGCAAATTACTTAATATTATCGATTATTATAAATATTACAATAAATTTTCATGTTTCCCGCTCGCGGTTTTACACGTCATTACGAGACAGAGAACGTTGCATCAAAAAGTAACGAGCATAACAAAGACAACCTGCTAACAGTAGGTCGGTTCACACAGCGTCCCGCACAAGTTTTCTTCTATTGGGAAAGATGGGGTAAAACGTACACAGGGTAAATCGTTAATTAATTTAATTATGTTTGAATTGTTATAACTCATAACGCTCGAACCGAGCTTCCTTGCTAATAATTTAATATACGTAAACACGCTAGTTGTAGTTAAGCTCTATTAATAATTATAATTTACGCTGTGAATTTATAAACGTAAAATGACAATTAATTCAATATAAATTTATTATGACTTATCAAATATGAATTTTAGGTTTCCCCGTGATCAACTACGATGACAGAAATGGACCACTGTTGTTCGCATTCAAAGATGCGAACATGATTGGACACCTTCGCTTTACAGCACAATATGTTCAGTTCATTTCAATAAAGACGATTTACATACCACGGTCAAAGGAAAGCGTTTTATAATGTCGTTGATGAAAATTGTAAATAGATTTGTATACTCATTTGAACCTATGACCTGTACTGTATAATAAAATATATTTTTTAACAATACTACTATAATAGTACCAATATTGTATTACTAATGATAACTCATATAATTATAATAAAAAATATTTGCCCGTGTGTCTTATTTTACCCGCCTTTACCCTCCCCTGTGCGTAGTGTAACCGAGTGAGAGTATCTTGTTATCTCAGTCACACCCGTGATGTGAAAGCAGTATTCGGCAAAGAAATTAATACGCCGCCCGCTAATGTATCCGTGCCATTCATACATACACATTATTTGATTGTCTATCTTTATCACACAGGAATAAACTTTTGAATTGAGAAATTATTGAAAATCGCTGAAAACAAAAGAGTGTTCCTTACTTTCCACATTATATTGTGAGTATGTGAGACTATAACGAGTCTATTTATTTTATATAACGTCATTGGTGATAACAATTTGAAATGTAAAATGTTCTGCAGTCATGATCTCAACCTTGGATTACGAATGCGAATGGTCAGATGCTACGTATTTTCGATATTATTTTATGGAATGGAAGCATGGACGCTTACTGAAGAATTAATTAGGCGACTTGAGGCATTCGAGATGTGGATCTACAGAAGAATACTTAAAATAAGCTGGATGGACAGGGTCTCAAATGAAGATGTTATGGTTCGGATTAATAAAGAAAAGGAAGTAATTAAAACCATAAAAATCAGAAAACTTCAATATCTTGGCCACGTGATGAGACATCCAGAGAAGTATGAGATCCTGCATCTCATAATGCAGGGAAAGATTGCCGGAAGACGGGGCCCTGGAAGAAGGAGAACCTCATGGCTGAAAAACCTGAGACAGTGGTTTGGCCAGTCTACCGTGGAGCTGTTCCGGGCCGCAGTAAACAAAGTCCGCATAGCCAACATGATAGCCAACGTCCGTTAAACGGACAAGGCACAAGAAGAAGAAGATAACAGTTTGATAATGCCTTTGGAAGGAAAATTTAAAAAAAAATAAGAGGTAACCTCACTGTGTATGCTTTATTGGCCATATAGACAATGTAGATGGGAAATATTTTGAAAGACCACCGTTAACATTAATCTTATTCCTTGCACTGTCCCAACCACGGACATATGAATATATCTGGACCGGCCCTAAGTGATAAAAACGTATTATTTCCCCCTCCACATGGCGCCGGCTGTAGCTCCTCCTTGGAACCGGCTCGCTCCATGGGGAGGGGATATAGCCTCGCTTGAATCTAAAATGTGTGACGTCATCATTCTTGCCGTGAACAGCGAGAAGCTGACATCCATACATTTAACGAAATAACGGCAGCTTGTGCTATACAATATATCTACATATCAATATGCACATAGCGAATGTGGGCGGTACTCCAATGTGCTCGTCGCTGGTTACAGGGGTAAGTAAATTATGAAACATTTGTAAAAGTGTTTTAACTAAACACGGCAAGAAAATATTGATATGTGTATTGGCGCGAGTCTTTTTGGGGCGAGCATTTGGCCTTAGCAAATAAGTTTTGAACGTGGCAAGCAATTCGCGCTCCCATGTAAGAAGGTCTATTCATTCAAAGCAGATTTTGCTTTTAAGAACTAAATGGTGATATTGTAATGCGAGATGCCTATATACTGTCAGATTGATTGTTCAACGAATGACAGTCATCTTTCCCCTCTTGCTCTCCATAGTTTGGTTTTACCCCTCATCTGTAACTGCTTGTCTATCCATTTGGATGTCTATGGTCCCAACTCATTGCCTACGCTCTTCTCGTTCTCAGGTTACAGCTTCTTCGGTTCTGGATACCGCTTTCATCCAGGCCATCTGTAGTATTTTGGAGCATTGAGTCATCCAGGAGTTCTTTGGTCTTCCTCTGGATGACTGTCGATGAGTTTCCATAGACATTGCCTGCTTCACTGTGTGTCTGGTGGTCTCCGTCTTACGTGCCCATACCATCTCAATTGTCGTTCCGCCAACTTACCGTTTATGTCCGTGACACCCACACTAGAACGAATGCGTGAACTTTTAATTTATCACCGTTAACATTAATTTACAGAAATAATATTTTCCGCTAACGGTGTGCGTGTTTTAGGGTATTTTAAAATGTCTAAGATGTTAGGACTACCCTATGTCTAAACCCATTCTAACGCTTTGCATCAATTAACAACGGCATATGCCGCTCGCGTGGGTCTGTTAATTAAAAAACAAAACTCCCCCACATATCTGAAGGGGTTCCTAATTCAAATGTTTAGATTCCGGTGTTACCATATCGCGAATTCATTATCGTTCGGCGATTATAATTAATACGAAAGCTGCCAGTAGATAAGAAACTACCCACTGTTATGACGGGGCATTTTTGAAATGGTTTTTTTAGGTAAGTGAATGGTTGCATTTATCAAACATGATTTTAAAGATATCAGATTGAATTTTAATTTTGGCGGTTGATTAAATTAGGCCAATGAATAAGAGAATTTTGTTGTTAAGTGATTATTGCTTAACTTAAAAAGTTAATATGACTACCGCACAAGAGTCTCAATAGTTCCCAACCGTCTGGATCCAGTGAGACTATGGCACCTCCATTTGTGGTTTGTATGAAGCACTGGTATGACTCTTGTGAGTGCCACACTTTAAAAAATGGTATTGCTGTTTTCATTCCCTAAAAATAAGATTTCGCAAGCATAAAAAGAAGCTATCTTCCGAACAGGCCCTCCATTGATATGCTTGGTGTAATTCTAAGTGACCAGCTCAGATATGGGGGCTTCATCGAAGCCAGAGTAAAGTTAACTTCCCAAAAACTGGGCGTACTGTACATGTACAGGGCCCGCAGATACTTTAATAGTAAACAACTGCTAACCCTGTACAAATCACAAGTGCGCCCCACGGTTGACTTTGGCAGCTACTTCTGGTGTGTCCAAAATATCTGAAAAATACCCTAGAATCTGTGCAGAAACGGGCGGTGCGTTTGATAGATTTTCACATCTTAACAGACGGATTGCAATCTTTAGAGCACAAGCGTCGGATGGGAATGCTATCCATATTCTACCGGTGTTACAATGGAAGATGCTCCGAGGAACTAGCGTCATTGATCCCTTCGGCACCGGTGCGTAGTCGGGAAACACGCCAAACGCGTGCCGAACATATGTATACGGTTGACATTTTCACATGAGAACTGGTCGCTTCTTCGACTCGTTCTTGTGATCAACAGCTCGGCTGTGGAACGATTTGCCGGCCTCTGTGTTTCCTCCTTCCTACAACATGGTTTTTCAAGACCAATGTTCATTCCTTCCTCTCCTCAAAAAGACTCTCCACACAGCATCTCAGATGACATAGGTCCTGAGTGAAATTATTATCATCAGGGCCTAAGGGAACGTACCCATAATACGTGACCAACTTTTTGCAAATTTTCACCCCCCCCCCCTCGGTGACTAAAAACCTAATCCCCCCGCCGCTCATTTGTACCAAGCGTGGTATTTTGAAGACGCCCCCCCTGAACGGGTCACGTAGTATGGGTACGTTCCCTAATGTAAAAAAAAAACACAATATAATCAACTACGGCAAGCATAGTCCAGCGGTAAGGCTCTTGACTCGCACTCCGAAGGTCGCGGGATCGAATCCCGGCGTGGCAAATAAAATGTATTTTATTAATTTGTGTTATTTCACAATTTATTCATTTAAAATAATATATAGTATGTTTGCGGCACGTTCCAGAGTGGAAGATACTCTCAGTATCGCCCTGGTGTAAGACCACCATTCAGAATTGAAACGTTGCTTGAAATTGCTTTAGCCGTGTTTGGTGACCAGATCTGAACAGCCAGGTAATACCCCCACCTTCCTCTTCCCTATCTCCTTCCCCTCCCCACTACCTTCAGGCTCACAACATACCCCAATTGGGGCTCCAGACGGGAGCAGTTGGGACTCTTGTGCGGTATTCATGTAAAAAAAACTCGTTTTTCTGTGAACGGTAGGCGTCGTTTACAAAAAAGTAAATACCTACTTCTCTTATTTAATTAATGAAAACCAAACTTTCCTCCGAAGTCGTTAAATTTGCAAGTGATAACCTATTTAAATATATACCTATTTAATTCTTGTTCTTCCTAAGTCAGTTTCTCATTGCCGAGGATCATGACCTCTACTCCAATATCCATGGTGGACAAGGCTCTTCCACTCCTTGCGGTTCTGCGCTGCGTGGAGAGCTGCAGACACCGTAATACCGCACGCCAGTGATACTTGGTAACTCCAGCGCATTGGTGACCTTCCTCTGCTTCTTCTGCCTTCCACTCTGCCAGTGATTATGAGTTTTTCCAAGTTGGAGTCCTCAGTTTGGTGAGCAACGTCCAAAGTTTTGATAGTTGAAAGCCTATTATGTATGCGTAGCTCTTCCAGAATGGACACATTTGGCTGGCTGGCAGTCCATGGAATCCTGGGACTTTGGCAGCCTAGATTTGTTCTAAACTAATATAGCTTCGTTCTTTCATAAAAATAGAGTTTTTGCGAGAGCCTTGAAGGAGTAACCATATGTTATTTATACCGGGGCAGGTATGCGTAGGATAACCTCCAATATCCATAGAATCCTGAGCATTTATCACCAGCACCACATTTCGAGGGCGTCTGTCCGCTTTCTTTCGCTGGATCTAAGTGTCCATGTTTTTATTTTATTTTATTTATTAGCGTTATAAACAGTCTGTACAAAATTCTTAAATGATAGTGATAATAATATGTATGTCATAGACCAATAAAATAACGACAAATTGAAATTTAGAAACATAATACAAAAATACACAATACCTATACCTGATATAAACAATTCTGATAAAGTGCATCTTCTTACTTAAATCTACAAAAAGTAATTAACTGAAATTTTTCAAGGGTTTACATTTAAATTTTGAAGGATATCAATAATATATTTCAGGAAGTGATTTTATTTGAATTCGAACTGCTAAAAGTAGGAGAGAAAATGTGGTGATACTAAAAATAAAAAAGAGAAATACAGAAATCAATGAAATATTAAGTTATTAGTTAAACATGTGGCATTCAATAGTGTTATTTTTTATGCATGCTGTGAATTTATCAAGGTTTGTATTAAACACATCGATATTTGGGCATAATCTGTGAAATGTGCTACAGCTTCTTCTTTCAAATACATTTTCAAGATAATTTGTCTTGCTCTTAGGGATATAAAAGGTGTCTGGAGATCGAGTAACTCTTAATGGACATCTGAAATGAATATTTTGTAGTAAGTACGGGCTATCAATGAAGTTATGAATAATCTTGTGGAGCATTAATAGGTTTCTGATATCTCGGCGTTGATCAAGAGATTTAAGGTTTACGGGGACATAGTTTTCATCATTTCGCACGCGATAAGAGACATATTTCATAAACTTTTTCTGAACTCTTTCTATATTTGCTTTATATGTAGAACAATGAGGGTTCCACACTGTAGAAGCATACTCCAGGTAGCTTCTAACATAGGATATGTAGAGAGTCTTAAATGTTTGTGTTCCCACACCGTATAGAAATATGGGGAAAATTAACACCCGGACAAATCTCATCTTGGTGGTCTTCGTTTTGCCTCTTGTCACTCCATTTCTTTTGCATTTTACTCGTGGCATTTTTTGTGATTGCAAATTGTAAAAACTTCTTTAGCACCGTTGTGATTATGATGGAAACGAAACGAAAAAGAGTCATACACAAATATCTGTATGATTTAGCGTGCGAGAGAATGAGATAGAATAATCGGTCTCCAATTTGTGCGGTACTTCGTAGCCTCCCCACTCATGTCTATTTTAGTTTTATGAAGGTTACTCTTCTACCGCGGGTTAATAGAGAACCCTAGTCCAATTTTTTAAATTTTTTTTTAATGAATAAAGACCTTCAAACTTAAATAACTGCTTATTTATTTTTATTTTTATAGTTAGTTTTAATGGTTAAAATAATTATCAAAGTTTTAATTTTTCAAGACCCCCTAAAAATAACCGTATCTATGGTGGATTGGGTGACGTCATCACCCAATGACAGTTTTAATTACTTTCAACAGGTGTTGTCATTTTGAATGATAATTATACGGAAGAAAGATTATATATTCGATAAGTTAAAACATTATTTAGGTGGAATTATTTATTCATTACATTATATTTATTATATTATTATATTGTTGAATATTATTACGGGAGAGTGGTATAAAAATTGTTTGAAATTATTATTTTTTTAGCTTTTAAAATCAATATTATCAAAAACGAAGAATCACCCACAAAAGTGTAAGCAAACGATAACAGCTGATCGATTGCGGCCATTTTAGTTCTACTTCATGGCCAAATTTTGGCCTATGTAGCATTATGATATACATAGTATATTTATACGATTTTTTCGTACAGTTTAAAGTTTTTCAATATTTTAAATAATAGAGATAAACTAATAGAGATATGTACCTCTATTTTTGATTCTGAATTATTTAGGCTTAAATATAGTTTCAATAAACACAACAACTAAATCTCTATTATCAGTATGAAATAACGAATAAAATGAAATGTTGTTAATACCAATGGCTTTTGTCATACCTACATAATCAAAGTTTCAATACAATGACTGGTGACGCGTGACGTCAGCATTAACCATTCAGGAATGCCAACTTTACAGTGTGTTTTGACGAGAGGTTTAAAAATGCACTTTTTAATAATTTTTTAATATTATGAAATATTAAAAAATTATTAAAAAGTGCATTTTTTCATTTTTTGTTTAATATTATGAAATAAAACTTATATATTCAGAATCAGCGTTCATTGGTCTGTATGAACATATTTTTTTAAAGTCATAATATTTTTCACTGGAGTTCCTTATTGCACACTCTTTTCTTTCCTCAATTGGCATACCGCTGTGTTTACTTGGACTTTCTTATTCACATTTTTTCAATAATACACTAACTACCTACCTGAAGAATGTTTGAAAGGGAATTGTCATTGAGATTGTGACATTTTTTTTTGAGAAGTTGTATAATTCCTCATAAAATAACAATATATTTGAGGATTTGTAATTAAGTAGGTGATCGACAGGGCAAACATAATAATGCTCTTTCAGACTTAGAAACGGTGAACGACTTTATATAACTAGGCTCATCTACAAAGACCCTCTGAATAAGATTAGCGGGTTGATGGCACTACCTTACAAGGGTTAGAGTGAAGATGAATGTTCACTCTATACGAGTTATGCCTGTGGATCTCGATATGATACGTTTTACTGAAACAAATAACAAAGGTATTTCACAAAGGGACTTACGATAATTTGATGGCAATCTTGCCGGTTTGTGGATCCCTCGTGGTTGATTGGCTGTTTCTGGATGGTCCACGTGTTAATCAGTTTTTATAGGATGGGGATGAATTACCGGCGGTAAATTCACTATGCGAGTCACGATAGCTTGTGACGATATAAACGGTAATGTTGACAGCTGCGTTACGATGGGAAGACTCAAGAAAAACAAACACTTGTTTTGGCTCCTTAACAACGGTTGACAACCGGCAATTACCAGCCAATTTAAGCACCCAGTGTGCGAAATTCACCAATAGGTTTGAATTCTGGCCTTTGTATGTGAATCAGAACAAACCAATCGAGATCTTATTAAGCGTTATAAAACACCCTCCACACAGCATTTTCAAAGACGATACAGGCCCTGAGGGAAATCATTTTCCTCAGGGCCTCCTGTGTGGAGTTAATGTAAAAAAACTCTCATTTAGAGTCAAAAAGTAAATGCAGACTGCCAAAGCATGCGTAGGTTAGTATTTCACTTCAACATCGCCTATTTATTATTAATTTTTAGGATTTTAATTTATTATTTATAGATAATTATTTTTTTTTAATTTTTTTTATTTTTTATTTTTTATTATTTTTTATTTATTTATTTTTTAATTTTTTTTTATTTTATTTTTTACAGTGAACACCGCACAAGAATCTCAACTGCTCCCGTCTGGAGCCAGTGAGACTATGGCATCCCCAATTGGTAGTGGGGAGGGGAAGGAGGTGGGGAAGAGGAAGGTTGGGAAGTACCTGGCTATTCAGATCTGGTCACTAAACACGGCTAAAGCCATTTTCAAGCAACGTTTCAATTCTGAATGGTAGTCTTACACCAGGGCGATACTTATAGTATCTTTTACTCTGGAACATGCCGCAAATATACCATATATTATTTTAAATGAATTAATTGTGAAATAACACAAATTAATCAAATAAAATTTATTTGCGCATGCCGGGTTCGAACCGGAATGTGAGTCAAGAGTCTTAGCCAATGGACTACGGAGGTCGTCAATTGATTGGCGTTTGACGTTCCGGAATGTGAATTCGAAGACAGATCCGCCAGTGTTTCCAGCTTATTCCAGCCAGTATTTCTTATTTATTCCCTGTCGATATCGGTTCGGCTACCAATAGACATCAACAGATAAAACCGTGCTCGGTATATCGATTCCATAGTGTATAATTTATTTTGAGTGATAAATGACAAAATAAAATACCTAAGAAATAGTGTTTAAAACAACAATCAATAATAATAAACAGTTCACAGTGACAATTATTACAGTGTATTATTACGAGTATATACATTTTCGTTAGAGTTGATTACATGTAATTTTTATGGTTTCTTTGCAATTGTTGTTATGAACTGCAGATTTATTAAATATACCTAGGTTTTGAGTATGTGTGAGTAAGATTAAGTTAGGTTAAGTTAGATTAATGTTAGACTAAGGATGTTAAGTAGATTACTAAATACATAAGGTAAATGTATTATTGGGGGGCAAGAATTCCAATAATCCATGCGCTTGATAGCTGCAAGACGAGTTGTTATCTGGTTTCCTACATAGTTAAGTAAATTAAAATACGTACATATAAAAAGATATTTTATTTAACTTATTTGGGGGCTAGAATTCCAACAATCCATGCGCTTGATAGCTGCAAGACGAGTGGTTATCTAGCCTCCTACATAGTTAAGTAAATTGAAATACGTACATATAAAAAGATATTTTATTTCATTTTTAGGGGGGCTAGAATTCTAATAATCCATGCGCTTGATAGCTGCAAGACGAGTTGTTATCTAGCCTCCTAAGTTAAGTAAATTCTAATGTAAAATCCATGCTAATTTGTACAGCGCTCTTGAGGCGATTTTTCGCAAAAACAGCGCTATATAAGTTATCCAAATTTTTATTATTATTATTATTATTGATTTTTCTGTGCTTGACCCCCAGAAATCATCGATATATTCAAAATATACCAATAACATCGTGTAAATAAATAATAGTTCACAACCTTCTTTTATTAATTCAATTGCTTTAAAGTTAAGATCTTATTTAGACCTCGTGGTCTTCTATTATACACGGATACACGCGTCCCAAAAAGAATTTTGACTGGACACCCTGGTGGAAAGAGAAAAGTGGGAAGACCCAGACTGAGGTGGGAAGACGAAGTAAGAGGGGATGCAGCACAGCTTCTCCAGGTACCAAATTGGAAGTCAGCCGCTGAGGACAGGAGGAGTTGGAGGCGACTGTTGCAGGAGGCCAAAGCTCGATATGGGCTGTAGCGCCATCGAAGAAGAAGAAGAAGGTCTTCTATTATATTTTTATGGAAGCTTTCTCGCCTTGGAAGTGTGTAACAAAAAACAACAATAATACATCGTCAAATAGTTAAATATAAAAAAAGCAATGGGAATCGAATTAACATTAACAAATAGGTGTCAAGTTGTCGAAATTCAGGAACGTCATTCACAAAGGAGATCTGCTGCTTTGTGTTGCGTCTGACTAGTTTATGTTATTATCCGGAATTGTGTGTGTGTTTGTATTTGTGTGTAATCACGTTGTGTAGGGTGTTGGTCGCCTATTGGTAGGAAATACAGAGCCGGGTGGAGGCGTCTACTAATATCTACAGGAATTCCAGAAACTGAAAAAATCGAACTAATATCTATGAGAAGGAAAGTGTTGAATATCCATGAGAACCAAAGTTTTGACGAATATCTACAGCACTGGCAGAGGTTGGATTTGCAATTATGTATAGCATATTGGAATAACGTAATATTGCGTATGCAGTTTAAAAAACTTAATTTATGTAAGTATGTGTGTAAAAATCCCTAATATCGGACTATTGGACACATTTAGCTGATTAATCCAACCTACGCTCTGTAGATATTAGTTCAACCTACGATCTGTAGATATTAGTCAACACTCTGAAGATCGTAGATATTAGATCAACATATGAGCTGTAGATATTAGTATCTGGAGTCAGCCGGGTTTCGATTATTAAAGTGAAAACTTCTATAGCACCGTTGTAATTTGAAATTCGATGAAACACTAAAAAGAGACAAACAATACTCGTAGTACATCTAAAGGATTTAGCCTGCGAGAGAATGAGATAGAATAATCGTTCTCCTCTTTGTGCGGTACTTCGTAGCCTCCCTACTCTCATCTACTTTAGTTTTCTGAAGGTTTCACTTCTACCCCGTGTGAACTGCCACTTGTGTTTTTTCTATTCATTGAAGTGAAAAATTCTTTGGCACCGTTGTGATTTGAAACTCGATGAAACGAAAAACAGATACTAAAAAGAAACAAACACATACATCTTGTTAGCGGACCTACATGGGGGTCCCTACATTCTGCCGACAGACTAGCTCAGGTTTTAGTCAGCAGAGCGGGAGAGGCCCTCACCACCAGGGTGGTAGGATCTGTGAGGCGTGTGTGTGGCTTCCCTGAAATAAAGCTCAAATTTTTACGGGCTGGGGGAAGGCAGTGAAACCAGTAATCAGGGTAAACAACAGTTATATTGGGTAAAACACCTGCGTAAACACAATATCACAACAATGCATACAGAGTAATTCAGGGTAGCAACAACAGTTATATCTAAAATGGAGGAATCTGTCTCTATAATCTCTCTGGAAGGGCTATTTATCTCCGCGGTGAATTTACTGTGAACACACGCAAATATGGGGGAATATAACAGCTTGGGTACTCACAGTGAGCGTTTGGACTCTTGTATCTTCCGTATCGGGAAAGAATTCGGCCATTCTTGGTGTCCTAGTGTATCACTTAGCAAAAACACGTTTCATGCTTCCGCGTGGAACTTTCTGGAATGCGCGCGGAACGATTCTCACATTATGCGTGCGCACTAGACCGGGAGTTGCAGGGAAGTGGCGGTTGGTGGCTCGCTATCGACGGTCTTGGGTTCCGCCGCCGGTAGCGCGCCGGCAAGCTAGCGGAGAGGGAGTGAAACTGTAGTTTGCGCAGTGGCGTGCGCTACAACTTGGGAGGAGGGGCCGAGTAATTTGCAGGGGCGTATTTGTGTATCGTAACAATCTATAGGATTTAGCGTGCGAGAGAATGAGATAGAACAGTCGGTCTCTTCTTTGTGCGATTCTTCGTAGCCTTCCCAATCTTGTCTGCTTTAGTTTTCTGAAGGTTTCACTTCTACGGGGTGTGAACTTGTTATTTTTTTATTCATTGAAGTGAACGCTTTAGCATCGATTGATTTCAAACTCGACACTAAAAGGAGACAAACAATACAATGAATGAGATGGTAATAAAATGTTTATTTTTTCACGGGGACTCGGTTCTAATATAATACGCTAATCCCACAGATTCACGCAGGTCTCCTTTGGTGTAGTGGTATAAAGTGCCTGAGAGAACCTTTGTAGACATTTAGCCGACCAAGAATCGAATCCTATTAAATTCAAAAACAAACATATTTGTATTTTTGTAAAATCAATATCCAATCTTCAAACCATTCCAAAATGAGCAGGCAAAAGAAAACACAAAAGAAAGCGACATCTTGCGATTCCGAAGAAGAAAACACAAATACTAATAAGAAGACCAAAGATAGGAAAAAGTGCACTGGAATTCAACGACAAAAATACGGAAAAAAATCATCCTTCTCATTGATAAATAAGTACTTCGTAGTCTCCCCACCAAAGATATTGGAATATAAGTAGATGTGCTATCTGCTGTTTTTACTACGTGGGTCTGCGCTTCCGGGTATCGCCGATATTGTTTTCCAATTAACAAATAAACTAAAAGAACAAATAATTAACGAATATACCAAACGAACGTTAAACTAAATGAACGAATTCTTTCCTTATTCAAAATATATTGTTAACCAATATTAATGCACATTTTCAAAAAATCAACGAAATGAACAAATGCTTTTTGTATGAAAACTACGCTAATTAGCGCGTAGTCCGGCGACAGTTCGCGGACACCATAGCATATCTCTTCTGTATTTGAATATCTTTGCTCCCCACTCATGTCTACTTTAATTGTCTTAAGCTTTTACTTCTACCGCGTGTGAACTACATAGGGGAAGGGGGGGGGGGGGGGCAAAGTTGAAAACTTAACTTCAGTGTACAGATTAATTAAGAAAATGTATTTTTTTTAAGTTTTTAAAAGTTTATTAAAACAAGAAACTTACGTATTTTTGCTAATTGAAAAAAATTATACTAAAAGAGAACAGTTTTGGCAATGGAGACCCAGTTTTGAAAACTTAACTTTTTTCCACTTTGCCCGCATAGCAGGGCAAAGTGGAAACGTAGAAACGGTAAAGTGGAAACAATAATATAGAACAATAAAATACAGAATACGATGGCATGATTCCTCTAATGGGATTGGCAATTAAAGGAGGTAAATTTTCCATCATTCCAATATCGACACACAGTTCATGTGTCCATTCTTGACAGACATTACATTGAATCCATTCTTCAGTTAAAATACAAAGTGTAAAATGTTGTTGTTTTGATGTGCCAAGCTGAGGTTGAAAATTAATTTTCTCTTTAACTTTGTTTCTCTCCGAGAAAATGATTTCTCATCTTTCTTGCAGATTTTTTGTTTTTTTTGGAATTTTCTTTTTCTGTTCCATTTTCTCAATTTTTATTTTCTTTTGTATTTTTCACTTTCTGCTCTCTTTCCTTGATAATTTTCATCTTTTTGGCTACTTTTTCTTCAACTGATTTTTGTTATGTTAGAGTAAAACTGGACATCTCACGAGCGCGGGCAAAGTGGAAAGATTTCCATTTTGCCCTCACATACAACTTTCCACTTTGCCCAAATGGTGTGAAAGGAACAAAAAAAATATATATATATATCGATAAAACGTATCAAAATATCACAGACGTATTAAAATAAAGTTGGACAATACTTATATGCAATGCAATAATAAATAGCATATAACTAAATTCTCACCTTTCAACGAAAAATCAACCGTTGAAGTTTGAATGTTTTCTTAAGGAATCTGCACAAATCACTCAACATACACGTGCACCGCGCTGGGTCACCGCAGCCGTGCTAAATTTCATCAGGGGCCCAAGGGCGACATGCGACTTGCGGTAAGTGAGCGCAACGGGGAGGGAAGTCGCTAATTTTTGTTTTATGTGAGCTTTCCACTTTGCCCGCCCCTTCCACTTTGTCCCCCTCTACCCTACTTGTAATTTTTCGGGGCTATTAGGCTGCGTGTACGTATATGTAACAAAACGCGAAACGAATCACGAATTAAATGATACGAACGAAGTAATTGCAAGTAGCATTTCGCGCCGTTTGCTGTTGCTTCATTCCTTCCCCATAATTCGTGGTTCGTTTCGAGTTTTGTTACATGTACATATGTGTGTATGAATAGCCTTACGTACATATATTATATTAAAAACACATTTCTGTTGTCGGTGATGTAATGATGTTCTGCGTAATGCGAGAACTTTTAATTAATTAAAAAAAATGGATCTTAGAGTAAAATTCTCAGTTCCTAGTTTTCAAATTGGGAGGCGGGTATGGGTACTGCCGCAACGGGAACCATTTATTGAATATCTAACATCTCTTCAATAGATCACCCCGAGTGTTTCGCTACCTCTAGTGCTCGAGTTCATGAGGTTAGGATTGTCTAGGTCTAGGCGACGGATGCGTCTGCCCACCTACTGTTGAGAAGACCTTTTTTTATCTCTCCAGCAGGGCTCCCTCGACCCCATCACACAGTGGGAGGGATAGATTCATACGTCCGTCACTCCTGGACACACTGATTCTTACCCCCAGATTCTTACCCACCCCTCATACCTTTTTCTTCCCTGATCTCTCACTCCTTCCTCCAAGGAGCATCTCCAAAGATGACATAGGCCCTGTGGGAAATTATTTTCCTATGTGGAGCTAATCTAAAAAAATAAAAGTAATATCTTGAGTATGTTTTATATGTGCAAGAGAAAACTCACCATAGAATAATAAAGTAAATATTAAACAGTTCCACTGATTTACGGAGTTGTAGTAATAACTCCATAATATTATTATTAAAAAACAATTATTATAAGCAAAAATTATCAGCCTGAAACACTTATCCACTTTGAAAAATCTTCCGAGAAAAGATACATGACGCCAACGGGACTTGAACCCGTGCCCTTCTGATTGCCGGTCAGCTGCTCTCCCAATTGAGCTATGGCGGCTTATCTTATACCCGCCAAATGATTCAATATATACTAGTGTTTCATTCAACAATGACTGCTTATTATATTTTTTCCACCTGAAAACAACCAACTTTAGTTTTTGCGAGAGAGACCCTGTTAGTATTAAATCCCTCGCTAGGTGGCGTCGAGACTAATTATGTCTTCATTTATTGGGGAAATACTTAAACTTGCCAAATATTAATTATTATTTTTAATTGATAAACTAACGTTTAAGACAAGATTTTTATGCATAGCACAAAGGGTAACAATTATTATATGCAATAATTATCAGCCTGAAACACTCATTCACATTGAAAAATCTCCCGAGAAAAGATACATGACGCCAATACGTTATTAAAAAACAGATACAGATTTTAAGAACATGAAAAAATACAGCGAATTATCAAAAGCAGAATTAATTGCATTAGAGGATAACATTTTAAAGTAAAGTTGTGGCAAATTTGAATTATGGAAAATAAACTGATCAGTCCGCGCCTGATTGTCCGTACCTAGTCAGGAGGAGAAATCAAAGAGCGAGCAGGAGCTCCTGTTACAAATGGCACTTAACAATAGCTCCACATTTACTAGCGCCCTCGGGCTGTGAGACGAGGGGCGATTGAATAGTCAAACGATAATTTGTGCTGGTTAAGTGAATGTGGTGCTACAAATACATTAATTGATAAAATATACATATTTTAATTTTTTTTTCATTAGATTGTTACCTTTTAAAGTTTTATCAAAAAAACGGGTTTATTATCGTTATTTGTTTTTGGGGTGTTACGCCGTGTTGCGCTACCTCCTTCTTCAGCCAACGTTTCGGACAGCGTTACAGTGTCCACCATCAGGACGAGTTAAAGTATTCCACCAAAAAATGTAGACATAATTTGTCTCGACGCCACCTAGTGGGAGATTTAGCACTTACAATGCCTTTCCCATATAAAAATAAAGATGGTTGTTTACACGTGAAAAAATGTAATAAGCAGTAATTGTTGAATAAAACACTAGTATATTTTTAATTATTTGGCGGATTGGAAATAAGCCGACGTAACTTAATGGTAGAGCATTTGATCGCAAATCAGAAGGACGTGGGTTCAAGTCCCGTCGGGAGATTTTTTCAATGTAGATGAGTGTTTCAGGCTAATAATTATTACTTATAATAATTATTAGAATAAAAATACGTTAAAAAGTTAACTTATGTCAATATATAGTACCTATATCTATTCAATCTATACACGGATAATTGTATGCAAGAATTGAAAGATGTGGGATTGGGCGCGAAATTGAATAGTCTGAAAGTATGTTGCCTGTTGTATGCTGATGATGCGGTGCTGATCTCTAACACTATGGAAGATCTACAGTCTCTAGTATCTAGGATGAACGAAGTATGTATGAAGAATGAGTTAATGATGAATGTAAATAAGTAAGTCATGGTGTTTGAAAGAGAGAGTACGAAAACAGTATGCGATATAGTTGTGAATGATGAATACTTGGAGCAGGTGGATGAGTTTGTTTATCTGGGTAGTATGTTTACGAGAGATGGGAAGGCTGATAGAGATATTGAAAGAAGGGTAAATGCCGGTAACTCCATTAATGGAGGACTGAATGCCGTTGGCGCTAATAAAAAACTGTCAAAAAAAGCGAAGCTAGCAGTCCACAATGGAGTCCTGGTACCTACCCTGATGTATGGCAGTGAGGCATGGAACTGGCAGAGAAGGATGAAAGTAAGCTGAATGCTGTTGAAATGAGATCCCTGAGACGTATGTGTGGTAAAACCACGTATGATCGTGTTAGAAATGTGGATATCCGCAAATAATGTAAGGCTGATGTAGGTATAGTGAGCAAAATTAAGAAAGGGACCCTCAGATGGTTTGGGCACGTAGAGCGAATGAGCGAAGAAAGTAGTGTAAAAAGAATATATGATGCAAATGTGAATAGTAGAAGAAGTCGGGGACGCCCGAGGAAGACATGGCACGATCAAGTGAATCAGATACTTGAGACGGGCCATGTCAAAAGTCAGAATAATAGAAGAGTATGTATGAGACGATGTATGAATGTGAGTGAGGCAAGGAGTGTGTGCCAAGACCGAGTTGTTTGGCGGTCCGTCCTCTCTGCCTACCCCTGCGGGGAAACGGCGTGATGGTTTGTTGGTTAGTTAGTTAGTTATATCTATTCATACATTCGCAAATTTTTTTTGTTAATCGTTGAATTGTAATATATATATAATTGTAATTATAAAAATAACAAGCAAGTTCAGTTTAAAAAAAACTTATTGGGTGCTCCTCCTAATAAGAGCTTTATTTAATAAGAGATTTAGACTTTTTACGTGTTTGAGGGGGAGGGGCATTCGAAAAGCCCATTCATATCAATGTTTGTCCAAATACACTACTTTATTCGTGATGAATTAAATAACAATAACACTACAAAGGATATTTAAAAAAAACACCTCGGGGCATTATTTCCATTCAGCGTCGGCACCAATTGCAAGATTTAAAAATGTAAACGGAGACATAATTGTGTTTTTTGTTATTTGACGCGACAGTTTAAACTAAATAGTATTAAATAATTTTATAGCGGGGTAGTTAAGAGCTATGCCAGTCATTTAAAAATATCGTCGATAGGTATTGTAACCAACGTCTTCTGTTTACTCCGCGCTCCCCTAAGGGGAACTGAGCGAAAGGGATAACTGCATATCGGGCCGAAAATACCTAAATAAAATCGTCAAAATCGATGTTTTGTATTCCCCATTTTTCTTCTCCAAAACTGGACCGATTTTAATTTTTTTTTTCACTAACTGTATTAAAAGAAAATATTCTACGTTGGTACATTTTGCTTTTTTTCAAAATACATTGTATAGTTTGTGTACCGAACGTCTTTTGACGGCGTTTAAACTAGGCAATTTTATTCATTTTTGGAAGGTCCTAATTTCTATAAGAAGTAAATTATCAAAAAAAGCAAAACGTAGGTACCGACACGCTAATGGTCAATACCTATATTATGTAAAAAAAAATTTGCTCTAGGGTCAAAATCCAAAGAGATAAATGGGGAATACCTTTGTATGGACAAAACGCCGCTGGTATTTCCTCTTAATAGGTACGTTTGATATGAAAAACAACCCCGTATTTCTATAGTCCGGTTTGTACGTTAGCTGGACTTAAGCGTTATGTATGTGAAGATAATATTGTCTTGAATGCCCAGAGTCAGTGAGACCATGGAATACCCAATTGGGAAATGCGGTGAGATCAAAATGAAAGGAGAAATAAGAAATGAGAAGAATTCTTGATTATTGGTAACTAGCTTTTACAATTTGAGAGGTGTATATGGGTTCCGCCGCCCCGGGAAACATTTATTGGATAACCAACACCTTTGCCCTTGGTCACCCAAGGAGCTTCCAACAACAACGGATTGAAGTAGCCCGCGAATTCTTTGAGTGCTACCACATCAATGGCGGGGAATTCTTGGATTCAATTGTGACTGGGAACGAGACCTGGGTGCAGATACCAGAGACAAAGGAACAAACCCATCAGTGGCGCCATTTAGATTCTCCGAAGCCGCGAAAGTTGAAAAACGAATTACAGAGCGTAATTCACATCTGGCGGGTGTGTCGAGTGGAAGCACCATCGCAAACGGCTGCCACACCGAGGCTAAGCGTCGCAGAGAGTGTGGATTTGGCGTGGTGTGAATTTGGCGTGGGGGAACAATGCCACACGACATTTTTGCCGGATCGTGCGTAAAATTGTTACTCGCGACCGTAGCACCTCGGAGACCTTATTTTACGGATATTTTTCATAAATATGTAAGCCCACGGGTACAGGACCCCTACCCTTATAAACAATTTTAAGTTTTGTGAAAATGTATTATTGTATAATTTATTTTTATTTTTATTTTTTTAATTTGTTTGTTTACGCCTTGATGGCTTTTACATATAAAATAAATTGTACAGGAGCATTATAACAAGTATGCAGTATCATAAGTATATAGTACATAAAATGATAAACAGAGCTAGAAAGATATAAGTAGGCCTAACATAAGTAGGTATCAGTATTGGTATTCGTATTTGGGCTCACGCTACATTAGATTCAATAATTATTGTCACAATATCACACAAAATGTGATTCCAAATATACTCGAAGCATACCGGTATTGCAATGGTGTAAAACATTTTTAACAATTAATATAAAAGTAGGTAATTTTCTTGTAATTAATTATTATTATTTTTTTGCTATCATAAATGTACGTATGTTTGTTAATATTATGAAAAAAAATAAATAAAAGGTACACAGTAATTACATATATAAATAAGTAAGTAGGTACTATGAAAGTAGTTTTCGTGAATGTAGTTACAGAGCAGTGGGTATTAAGTTTGTTACTGTTCACAATGTGAAACATTTAAGGATTTTTACGTTAGTTTGTTATTATCAGGAAAAAAATTAAATAAAAGGTACACAGCAATTACATATATGTATAAAGAAGTAAGTAGGTACTATAAAAGTAGTTACATAGCAATGGGTATTAAATTTGTTACTGGTTTATTTTCTAAATGTAAAATTAATATAAACAAATAAACCATTAATAAAAAAACACTAATTGAAAAAAAAAATTGGTTTTCCAAATTTTGCGCACGTGTTTCTTATGAAAAAATAAAACTCAGACCGCTGTAGATATACTTCATAAACACAAATTCCTATCCAAGTGTTTGAATGCATTACAAATAATAATTACAAAATATAATGCACTTTCCAAGCGTGTAAAATTACTTACGATAATAATTCACCTCTCCAACATTTCGCCTTACAAAGAAGCTCACAGAGGGCTTTAATTAAAGCTATTACCACTCTGAACCTGATTCGCGATGTGAAATGAGGTTTTACGATACTTGCATATCACGTGGGCGAGCGAACACTTTTACAAAGAAAAACAGGGGGGCGTTGTGGCTACCATACGACTTTCTAATCAAACGTTGAGCTTTTGGTGAAGTACTGAAAATATTGTTATGCCTTCATTGTAAGTAGGGTCACCGCTTCAATCTGGCCAACTACCGATCCACAGCGATCACATCTGCTCACAAGCATCGAGAAGAACAAAATTATTAACGACCGTCAATATGGATCCGGTGGAACCGCTCGTGCGGTGATCTTCTCGCGTATGTGACACATATTTAGGGGCGGTGCCTCGAACGTTTTGTGAGATCCAATCGGTTGCACTAGACATTTCCAAGGCCTTCGACTGGATTTGGCACCTTGTGTACGTAGATTGCCGATTTATTGAAGGAGAGATCGATTCAGACGGTTGCTGATGGTTGCACCTCCTCTTCGCTTTCAATAAATGCTGGCGTCCCGCAGGGATCGGTTCTCTCTGCGACTTTGTTTTTTTTTTTTGCATATCAATGACCTTTTGTCGTGAGTACCAATCCATTGTTACGCGTATGACAGTACAGTCAGTACAATTTGTGCCCCCAAAGGGTACAAGTCAAACAAAAAGCTATGATAAACTCCAACGCTCCGAGAGCTTTGAAGCAGAGCTTGGATGATTACTTCGAGGGAGTTTCCTCTTGGGGTAAGAACCCTCCTTCAACGGGAGCTATCTTCCCAACATTTGATAATATTTGATAAATCAACCCCATTGATATGCTTGATGTAACTCTAAGTGATCAGCTCAAGCGCTGGTGCCCCATCATAGGCAGAGTCGAGTAAGCCTCTCCGAAGCCGGGCATATGGTAGAGGGCCTGCAGATACTTTAATAGTACATAATTGCTAATCATGTTACCTACTGACAAATCGCAAGTAAGCTCCACTGTTGAATTTGGTAGCCACCTCTGGTCTGGAGCCCCAAGTTACCTGAAAAAAGTTTATCTCTGTGCAAGCCTAGACATGCACAGAGGAAGATCGTGACCCCTACTCCAACTTCCAAGGTGGATAAGGATCCTCCACTCTTCGCGATTCTGCGCTGCGTGGGGAGCCAAGGACACCGTCATACCGGACGCCAGTGAAACTTCTCAGTACTGGTGACAGCGCATTAGTGACCTTCTTCTGCTTCTTCTGCCTTACACTTTGGCAGTGATTATGAGTTTCTCCAAGTTGTAGTCCTCAGTTTGGCGAGCAACGTGTCCAAAGTATCTTAAGAATCGTTGTAGGCAGATCGTGGAAAAATACCCTCGACTCTGTGCAAAAACGGTGGTGCGTTTGAGATAGATTCTCCCATCTTAACAGACGGATTGCAATCTTTAGAGCACAGGCGTCGGGTGGGAATGCTATCCTTGATCTACCGGTATTACAATTGAAGATGCTCCGAGGAACTAGAGTCATTGATCCCTTCGGTACCGGTGTATAGTCGGGAAACACGCCAAACGCGTGCCCAAGGGCGGATCCAGCTTTGGTGCCAGGGGGAGGGGGGGGGTTTAAATAGCGCCAGGGGGTGTCACATAGTCATGGTCAAGTCACAAGAAGTTATAATTTAATTTTCATAATAATAGATATAAGTAAAAAATAGGCAGGTAATTTTCACAATAATAGATACAAAAAATATATAAAAACATTATGCTTAACAATTTTAATTAGTGGTTCACCTAGGTCCTGGACCAAGCCCAGGGGTCATGACCCCCATGAACCCCCCTCCCTCATGACCCCCCCCCTCCCGTGCCCGTGAATGAAATTGTCATGGAATCCTGACAATTTTGCTTCAGCACTATTATAGATGTGAATTCTTACTTTCCTAATGAATGTCAAAATAAATAGAAAGCCAAAATGTGAAAAAAGGAATCACACAGAGAGCGGGCATCGCGCATCAGTGCGGTACGTAAAAACTTCTCGTCCACCGTTCCTGAGCCGCGAGGCCCTAATACGCCTTTTCCATGGGGGGATAAAAACCAAAATTAAAATGATAAAAGTGCACACAGAACCCACCCCGCGCCGAAAATACCAAAAAAAACTAAAAGACCGAAAAAGGGTGAAAAAAGAAACCCCCCCTCCCACCACCCACCACCAGGCCGCGCCACTGGCGAGAGAAAACGAGATGGATGTATGGAATGAACCACTTGCATAGTGGTTTTTTATTCGGTTTTTGAGGATTTATAAGGCATTTTAAATATTATTTAAAAAATTTAAACTAGTTTCAGATGAGAATCTCTACATCTCTACATATTATAAATTACAGTCCTCCGCCGCCTCTATCTGTCTGTTCGCGATAAACCCAAAAAAAAAAATTCTTTGTTTACAGTTTTTTAAGGAAAATGTGTCCTTACTGGGGTACCCCATTTTAAAGACACATTGTACAAGTTTTTTTGTTTGAAATATAAGTAAATACCTATGTACAGAGGAAAGTTATAAAGTTAAATCTAAAAGAAAGTACAATAGACGCATTAATCTTTGTTAGGTTGCAAAATTGTATCTATATTCTTCTCTCCCATGCCCATAATCCATATCTTTACGCTTCTTTTGAAGTCGGTTATTTTTTTAAAGGTTTTTATTGCATGAGGGAGTAAATTAAATAATTTCATAGAGAAGTATTGCATATTTCTTTGTCCAAGTTTTAGTTGTGGGTTTTGGAATGTATGTTGTAATGTAGATTTTGTGAATCAGCCCGAGTTTGTCTGTGTAAAGTCATCCTGGTTTTTGAATGTGTACATTCTTCGTGTACATTAGACTGTCTTTTGTATATAATTGTTTTGGTGACATTAAATTCAGCTTTTTCTGATGGGGACTGTAAATATAATTTTCAGAATTGCCCTTTGTGCTATAAGGACTGGTTTTATAGTAGATAGAATGATTCATGAGGAAGGTTTAGATATATAATTTGTCAAGGCTTTGTGTAAATTGTTTGAAATATATAATAAAAGGAGAATGTCTGTATGTGGTGGACGAGCGGGCTGGCAAGCGGGCGGGGTGGGTTTGATTTATATGCAAATTAACATATGGCGGAGTGAGTTAAAAGGTTGGATAACCATCCAGTAGATGGCGTTGTCTTTTATTAGCCACAGCAACGCGTTCCCTGGTCAGCTAGTAAACAAATATTTTTATATGACCTTCCGAAAAGGCGTTTTTAGTAGGAGTTTGAAAACATATTGAATTAGGTGAATATAATCATTAATTGACCATTCTATTAACAAAAGCACGATTTACGTAGATATTACAGGCATACAAATAGTTGTCACTCAATATTGAGCAACGCACTCGGCGGTAACAAATAATCACAAAAGCGCATGCGTGAGATTATTGCTACTTGCAAAACGCGATGTTTCCAGATTTAAATAAAACGGAGTCAAATATTTTTTCATTAGTATCAAATCGAATCTGATCTTGTAGAGTCTTTATTCAATATTTAATTAAAACACTGTTTGACGGTTGGGAAGTATTGTTTTTATTAGTCCAGCTGTTAGTATCTTTGCAAAACTTACGTCAGATATATTTGGGGTGTATGTTATTTTTATACAAGTTACATATTTTCCATTTTCAAAATCCAACGTTTTCTATCCTAGCCCTCATTTTGCATGCCTGTTGTGAACTATCAAACGACTTTCCACATAGCATCGCCAAAGATGTCACAGACCCTGAGGGACTTTTTAACCTTGTGGAGTCTGTATGTATTTTGAAAAGGTAACATTTTAAAATAATTAATTTGAAAATGCGCTCCATCTCGTCTGTTGCCATGATACCGGAACGAGATGGAGTGCTTATCACGAGACCCGCTAGGTTGTACTCAACTACCCAGTGTGATGGATTTTTTTGGTCATATTTAAGAAAATATCGCCGGACAGTGAAACACCATAAATACATTTTTTACTCCAAATATGTGCATCGCTGGCTAAAATCCTTCGGGTATGTGCTGTCACACCCTGTATAACTACGGGATGTGTGGGATTCAGGAACTCTACTGGTGGTTTTGATTCTTTTTTTTAATGAGACCCCACATAAGAGAATGGCATTCCCAAGTGGGGAATGATGTGAGGTTGACGATAGTGGGGTGGGAAGGAGATTGGGAAGAGGCAGGTGGGGAAGTATTTTTTTTTTACATGAGCTCCACACAGGAGGCCCTGAGGAAAATAATTTCCCTCAGGGCCTATGTCATCTTTGGGGATGCTGTGTGGAGGGTTTTTTTAAGGAAAGGAAGGAGAGGAGAGTTATGGGAAGGAAAAGGGTTTAAGGGGTGGGTAGGAATCTGGGGTTCAGTGTGTCCTGGTCATCCACCTCCAAGACCTAGACAAACCTCACCTCATGAACCCGGGCACCCCTGCTAAATCACCAAACGTAGTGAACCTCTTGGGGTGACCTATGGCAGAGGTGTTGGTTATCCAATAAAGGTTCCCGGGGCGGCGGTACCCATTCCCGCCTCCCAAAAAGTATGTGGCTAATCAGATCTGGTCATTTCATTTCAAGCAACATTTCAATTCTGAATGGTGGTCTTACGCCAGGGAGATACTTAGAGTATCTTTCCACCCGGGAAATACCGCAAATGTACTATATATACATATTTTTTTTTACATGAGGGGAAGGAGATAGGGAAGAGGAAGGTAGGGAAGTACCTGGCTATCCAGATCTGATCACCAAACACGGCTAAAGCCATTTCAAGCAACGTTTCAATTCTGAATGGTGGTCTTACACCAGGGCGATACTGAGAGTATCTTCCACTCTGGAACGTGCCGCAAATATACTATATATTATTTTAAATGAATAAATTGTGAAATAACACAAATTAATCAAATAAAATTTATTTGCCACGCCGCGTTCGATCCCGCGACCTTCGGAGTGCGAGTCAAGAGCCTTACCGCTGGACTACGCCGGCCGTCAATATTATTATAAATGAATAAATTGTGAAATGACAACTTCAACAAACAAAATTTGCCAGGATTTGAACCCGCCACCTTCGGATTGCTAGTCGACAGCTTACCCCTCGACCACGGGAGCCGTCAAATTGGCGAAAGTGATCGTACATATCTCCCCACCAGCCAGATTTTTTTTCAAGTGAAAACTTCTTTAGTACCGTTGAGATTTGAAACTCGATGAAACGAAAAAGCGATAAACATATACTTCTATAGGATTTAGCCTGCGAGGGAATGTGTTAAAATAATCAATCTCTTATTTTTTCTCCCCACTTTTACCTACTTTAGTTTTCTGAAGGTTCAATTCTACCGCGTGTGAACAGCACACTTGCATTTTTTTTTATTAATTCCAGCTATTTTAATAACAATAATAAATTGGTTTTAGTGCTGCATTTCCTTAATTTCAGTAGAAAAATCCATTCACACATTTTTTTCTAAGCCAATTAAAAATGCATGCATGTGTCCCATTAGGTATGACGTGGGAAAGAAACGGCAACACGCAGCGCGACCATCCAAAAGAGACAAAGTAAAAAATATTAACATGCCGAATCCTCTCTCATCGGTCATACGGCAAAAAGAAGTGAAATAAAACTGGACCCCGCTTTTATGCCATTCGAGTACGCCACTGCACACGACCGGTGTTCGGGTAAAATATCCAAGTATTAAAAAATAAATATATTTAAACCATTATTAACTAAATTGCATGGCATCTTCATGCATAGGCACTTTACCACTTTTGGTTACACATCTGCCCTGTTGTTTTTTTTATACTAGCTCCTGAGGAAAATAAATTCCCTCATTTCCCTGTCATCTTATGGGGTGCTGTGTGGAGGTTCTGGGAAGGAAACAGGTATGTGGGGTGGGTAGGATGAGGGTCAGTGTGTCAGGGAGTGACTGACGTATGAATCCATCCCTCCAACCGCAATGCAAGGCGATGGGTCGAAAGATTCTGTCTGAAGAGAATAAAAGACCGACTTCAACCAGTCTCTCTCAATCCTACCCACCACATGGCAGGTGGGCAGACACATCGGCCGCCAAGACCTGGACAAACCTCACCCCATGAACCCAAACATCCCTGCTAAGTCACCAAACGTAACGAACTACTTGGAGTGACAGGGGTGTTGTTTATTCAATAAATGGTAAACTATTTGTGGTTACAAAATATTTTATTACTTTTGGTAGGTACTATAGCTAAAAAGTATCACGATATTTATTTGCGTAAAAGGAACCTGGTAAAAAAAAATTATTGATGATTTCTCTGTTTATAGCTTTATTTTGAAAAAAAAAGCAATTCCATGTTCTAGTATTCGTTAAATCAGTGTTACAGACAGACAAATTCCGAAATTAGTACTTTGGATACAAAGGATTATACACGTTGTTTCAACATCCTTCAACAATTGTCGTTAGTGTAGATAGTTATTTGTAGTTTTAAGTAGTCTCAAAAGGTGGCAATTAAGATGTGTCCTAGAAGAGTGTTGAAAATCGTCGTTACCAGTTGCATGAGATCGGATCGGTGTCATGAAGTACTTTCCTGAATTATAACTTCCTACCCCTATATGAATATTTCCGTCGTCAAGTACTAAATATTTAATATTAGTTTTCATAAGCCTGCAACATCGGCTAGATCTTTTGATTGGTCAAGAATTCGGCGTGGGAGGGGGGAAGCGGTCAGCCAGGGGGCTGCGGGCTTCTTCCGAGGCCCTTCTGGTTTTAAGTGCGCTATATGTCGGTCCTTTGCCTTTTGGCAGGGGCCGCCTAGATCCTTTTTAAAACAATTTCTTTTATGACATACGTAAATCGCGTATTGCCTTGACGAAGGCGCCATTGTTTCGAAATCGGTTGGCACACAGTAAAAAAATCAATAATCTACATAAAGTTACCAACGTTCCAAAGTTACTCACAAAGTACACCACTGTTCTTAATAGTTCATTCCAAAAGTTACTAACGTTAAAAAGTTACGCTTAGATCTCAGTTGTTCAGTATAACAATAATAATAGTTTATCATTTATCACAAAAGTTACAGTTAGTTTATTATAGTTGTTCAGTATAATATTACTAACTTTCAAAAAATAAGTTAGAAACCAATTTGATAATTTCATAAAGTAAAATTTCTAAGCTTTTAAGATTATATAAAAAAAACATCAACTCGTTTTTTTGTGCATTCCTCATAAGAGTCCCGCCTGCCCCCAACCGTCTGTACTCAGTAAGGTGTGTGTTGTGAGGCGGAAGGTAGTGAGGAGGGGAATAATATGGGAAAGAGGAAGGTCTTCTAATAAATGTAATATCAGAAGTAATGGAGGATAAAATAGCAACTGCAAAATCATGGACTTTATAAGCATCGAACAGTATTAATACCGTAACGTCTGCGTGGTTAAATTTCAGAACCCAACTACGAGTGCATATACGCGCCATACGCGCCGCGCCACAAATAACACCTGTGTACGCGGAATTTCACACAAAGCTACTGTTATAATTCGGTTTCGAATTAAGAATTCGACACAAGATGTCGCTACTTCAGTCAGCAGGTCGGACAGGGGCGTCTCTCCCCTGGGTAAAACTGCTACGAATTTGTGAATATGTATTATCTCTTCGGATATGAAAAGATTGACGGTAATACATGTTGTATCAAGTGGCTATATATTTCATATGACGTCGTGCTCTGTCTCGGTTACTTTGTCCCGGTGTTTAGCCACAGTGGATCCGAGGATTGGGATGTTTTTGGAATCAGTTCGTATTGGATCTATAAAATGGTCACCAACACTAACTGGGCGAAGCCGAACCAAAAGCCGCTGCGGAGCGGGTTTTTAAGTTTCAATCTATTATTTCAATCTCCGTAAAAAGTCGTATCTTAATAAAAGTGACTTGTCAAATACATACATTTTCTGTAGCCGTTAAACCTAACAATTAGGTACGTTAAATTTGTACGACGTGTTTAAGGAGATTTTTGACAAAAATGGCGCTATACAAATAATCCAATTTACACATTAATATTTTTAAAATCATCAATCAATAGGCGGTGCTTCATTTTACCACGATCCCACATTTGAAACGTGGCTTTAAGTAACTTTTAGTCTGAAACGGATGGTGGCAAAAATTTTGATACGCATTCACCCACACACGAGAGTTCGTTATCCACACACTCACACACACACAGACACCTGCAGCCTACACCCATCCAACCCCATCATCACCGCCCACCGCCCACCGACCCTCGCACGTCTGTATGAAGTCTAACATCCATTCTCTGTATTCGTAAAATTAGCAGTCAGTTCAGGTGAAATAATAATGGAAGATTTGGGGAGGCATTAGTAAAAGCTCGTCGGGTTGAGGGTATTTTAACTCATATCATAACTATGAAACCAGACTCTAAGAAATGCACAAAAACCATTATCATTTTCTCTCGACCAAATTCACCTGAAATTTTTTTTATAAAATTTTTAACCATTTTTTATTTAATTGTAAATGAATATTTATTTATTAAAGTTAATAGGTAGTCCAACAAAGCTGCCACAAGATAGCTTGACTGTCGGTTCTGTAGGACTGTAGGTCTGTACGACTGTAGGTTCAATGTGTCGATCGACTTTCTGAAAAATCGAAATTTGGATTGAGTGTAGTTGTATGTAAAAGCTTACCCCATATCTGGTACAATACTCAGATTACTCGTAAACACCGCCAAATCGATATAATGCAGAAAAACTTGTGGTGGAATACATAAAATATTACTTTTTTTCTGTAGGACTGTAGGTCTCTACGACTGTAGGTTCAATGTGTCGATCGACTCTCTGAAAAATCGAAATTTGGATTGAGTGTAGTTGTATGTAAAAGCTTACCCCATATCTGGTACAATACTCAGATTACTCGTAAACACCGCCAAATCGCTATAATGCAGAAAAACTTGTGGTGGAATACATAAAATATTACTTTTTTTCTGGGTCACCAATAGGATATTTTTTAATTTCATTCCATTATACCGGATCGTTATGCCCCCGGTCGTATTTAATATGTGCAACACAGACATATGTAAACAATATTTGATTTAATTCTTCTTTACACTTTTTCAAATTTCCACAATTTCCGGTGTATCTAAACCGACGACATTAACATTACTGGAAACAATCTCTATAGTCCATTTACCTTAATATGCTAAATATATAATTAGCAGAAACTATTTCTGATTTAAATACCCCCTTTAACCTAATTTCAAAGTTCCTCGAAATTTTACAATCAATAACCTTTACAATTATTATAGACCCCAATTTTTTAACATTTTAAGTCCAAAAAATTGAAAAAAAAAACCCCAGTATATAAAACGGTAACGGTCGCAACTGGAAATCGAAATCAGAATCTTTGTCTTACCAACAACACCCTACCAATTGAGCTTTGTATTATTTTTTGTTTTCTTGTTTATTTCAGATATCGGTGAGGGTGACGCAAGCCAAGGAGTTTAATATGTAACAAATCAAATCATAAACAAAATTATTATTAGATAATACACAGAAAAGTAAGGAAAAATAATACAGAAAATAGAAGAAATGGAAAATAAAATAAAACTTTCAGAAATCTGCGACATCAGGAAATAGTTACTGGTTAATGGTCAACAAATTTAACTTATTAATTTACTGAAATACCGACCCTAAGTTGAACGACGCGTGCAACTCGTTATCACTTCTAAACACACAAAAACACACATGACCACAAACATTGGATGGACACTGTACCAAAACGTTCGCAAGAAGTAGAAAGCGCAACACGGCATAATAACCCAAAAATTAATCACGGTGATTGCACTCATACCAGTCACATTTCTTTTGAAGCCAGGATCCATTATTTCAGAATTCTGCTGCATCCCTTAACGACAGTTTTATAATCCGTGCTCCAATTTCCTAGTGAAAGATGTGATAATGCCGGCGGCACGGGCGGTCGGATTCAGATGACGTTATTGATGGGATTTCTGACCAGCACAGAAGGACTGTATCAATCATAATATTATATGCATAAGAGTTAATTAATTAAAAGTATTATAATGGAAAAGAGAGACGTATCGATCTGGCTGAATGTAAAAGCTTTTGCAGGTGGATATATTTCAGGAAAAGGTATTTTTAATGAACTCCTTTGTACTTTCTAGTTATCTGAAAACTGTCTCTTTTTCAAAAATTTCGTTGTTCATTCGTGTGTAAATTTTATTATAATATTACTTACGTGGTATCAACTCAAAGGTAACCTACATGATATACTCAATGTAATTCAATAACAAGTGAACACATTCAGTTATTTAGTAAAATTGAGTTTTATAAGTTCCTAGCAAACTTCTTCTTACGAAAGTTACCACACAAAAAATTTAAACACATTTTGAACATTTTGGTCACTACTACATACTAGCTCAATATTATAGCCGTTTTCGTGCGGTTGTAAGGATTTTTGTCTTTTATATTGTTCTGTAAGGAAATCCTACTCTTGAAAGAAAGGTTTAATTCTTTTAATTTCGTATTTGTATATATCTAAGGGTTTCTGTGATGTTGAAGAAGAAGTTGAAGAACAAACTGACTTAGAGAATTTATCAGAAGATGAAGAAGAATAGAAATGAAAAACATACAAGACGTCGATGAAAGATCAGATGGTGGAAAAAATCAGAAATTGAATATGAATGTGGTGCACTTCAAGAATCAGAAGTTGAAGATGAATCATAATATAAAGTAGAATAAGTAGATGAAAATGATTCAGAGGATAACGAAGAATCAGAAGTTGAAGATAAATCAAAAGGGAAGGAAGAATCAGAAGTTGAAGATGAATCAAAAGAAAAATAAGAGTCAGGGATTGAATATGAATCATAAAATAAAAAGAAGTCAGAATTTGAAGATGAATCATAAAACAAAGAAGAAATTTTCGTCCTGTTATAAGTAACTGATATAAATATATTAAAATACCTTTATTTTAATAATTTTTTAAGTGGAGGGTTTTTATATTACTTAATATTATATGCCAATAGTACAGCATGGGCAACTGCAAAGACTGTAGTACGTAATACAGATACTCAACTCCTCCAACTGCTTAACAAGAAGTTTGAAAAATTTATAATACAATTACTCTAAATTTATCTAAAGATAAAGTTGGATTAGTTAATAACTAATAACAAATTAATTAATAGAAAGTGTAATATATTTGTGGCAATTTACTCGAGCCATATAAAAGCTTTACTAAACACTCAAAGTCCTTTGAAATCCTGCTAAAACTACGGACGCACAAAGAAACATAATAAAAACGAAGTGTCTACCGTTTTAATCTAAAAACACCTTCCTCTGAACATATTCCTATACCCCTCCGAGGCTCGGAGAAAACAGTAAAAGCATCCCTAAAAATAAAGCAATCCATTTAATGAGTGTGGATGCGTCTAATAAAATGTCCAATTATCCGTGCCCCAAGAAGGGAGGGGTTTATTATTTCAAGTAAGCACTCGTAATGTGTATGTTATACTGCACAATTTATGTGGAAGAAGCACTGATATGTTTTTTGTTAGAATTGCGATTGCAGGGATCCGGTGGGATTTTGGCACCCGTAGTGTTACGAAATTATGGTGAATGCCTTATAACTCTAAGTGAAATGAGTGCTTTCCACTAAAGTTTCAGATTGCACCCTACAGGGTGAAGTATTCCAACTTAAAATAAATATATATAAGACAATTTGTCTATTGGTTGTACTTCTTTATTGGTAATGACAAAACAAATCATGTGTTGCTCTGTGAACAAAGAAACTACATTTGAAGTTTAGGGTGAAATGCAGATCCTGCCAATGTCTGGGAATTTAATAAAAAGGCACTTTTTAGATGAGAAAAGTGTGGAGAAGACGAAAAAAAAAATTAAGGCCCGCTCGGCAAAATTGAGGGAGATACAGCCGTTCAAAGTATTTAAAATTTCACTTCGCGAACTGATATTATGACAGTCCGTTCGCCAATTTATCACTGTTTATGTTGGTATCCCAGACCTAATACAAACCTAGATACGATTGTAGCCGACTTTGTGGGATAAATGATAAGGCGCGTAATTATGAAAAACAGAATTAATAGTACGCCAGAATCATAAACCATGTTACACACAAACCTAGCATAGCCGCTGAACTACTTGAAAACTGAGATGTTTTTCTTGCCTTGACGCGAGTAGGCGTTATAAAGGGGCACTTTCTTTAGGGGCACTTTATTACGAGTGCTACCAACTGTAAGATAGTATTTAGTTTATAGATTTATACGTCTTTTAAAATGGCGGGCGGACTGACAGTATCGGTTCGCGAAGTGAAATTTTATTTATACCTACTTTGAACGGCTGTATCTCCCTCAATTTTGCCGAGCGCGCCTTAATTTTTGTTTTATTCAGCTTCTCTACACTTTTCTCATCTAGAAAGTGCATTTTTATTTAATTTCCAGACATTGGCAGGATCTGCATTCCTCCCGAAGTTTATTTGTCGATCTTAAAAACATTATAACACTTTAACACTTATTTTTCTGATATCTTGATTACTTGAATGTCTGCTACATAGCTCGTCAAAAACAATAATCATCTGTTTGTATGTCACCATGACAACACATCAATGAATGACATTTGAAAAGTAATTCATTATTCGAACACGAAGGAATCCCTATGCATTTCTAGTTAGGTATTCCTTTACAAATATATATTCATCTTTTTTGTATGATATCCAACTTTCGATAGGATGACGAGAAGATGAAGATAAAGTGGAAAAGATTTTCATTTCACTTTAATGAATGTATTTTATATTACACCTTACAAGAGCGTACCTTGTCAACAAACTGCCTCCTTACTGACTTCCCGCATTCCCGTGGATTGCTAACTTTTTAAAGGAGAGGACGATTCAAACGGTTGCTGATGGTTTTACATCTTTCTCACATTTGATGAATGCTGGCGTCCCACAGGGATCGGTCCTATCGCCGACTTTGATTTTGTTGCAAATAAATGACCTTTTGATTGTCAATCAGAAGGACCGCCCACCATTGCTCAGAATCAAGTACAGAATTAAGTAGGTTTATCAGATATTTTGGAGCCCCACCTGAGAAGAGACTCCCAAATTCAATTGTTGGACATCTTTGTCAGGATTAGCAGCTGGTCACTATTGAAGAACCTGCTAGCCCTACACGAGACGCCTAGTTTCTTGGAAGCCATTGTTCGGAAAATATTGAATCCATTACGTTGTGACTCTTCGACGCCTACGGAATTTTCTTACACTTTCTACATCTTGAGTCAATATTTCGGATAACCATACTGTGTTCATGATCGGGACAGATTTGGTAAGTTTCGAAGTAGAATTTATGCTGAATTATTTTTCTACTGATGTTCTTTGTAATGATAACAACAGAAGAGTTCCGAAAAGTTTAGTGAAATTGTGACAGCCCAACAATTTCGGTAAATTATTGAGAATGGGTTTGGACAACATTAAACATGACGAAAGAAGTTATTATTTTGTTTCAAAATTGTTATTTTTAAGCCAATATTTCGGACAACCTAGCGGTGTTCTTCATCAGGGAATATGTGTATGTAACAAGGCTGTCACGAAACAAATCAGAATCATCTAACAACGACCTTTGAAAATTGTCATAAAAAAGTGGACGTTAATTGCACTAGAGTTTAAAAAATATATTTTTGGACCACAGACAAATTCAAATGACTTAACTCATCAAGATCACACCGAGTTAATTCCCAGTAAAATTAAGCCTCAATTCAGTCCATTTTGTTATTTTTAAATAAATTAAATAAATTCATTGAAGAAGAAGATCCCATTAATAAATTTAAACGATAAATGAAACAGAAAAATACTACTGAGTAAATTTACTGCGGTAATTTAATATCTGTGTTCTTTGATTTGAATGTTATTTTTTTAATAATTTGCGCCCCCCAGAATTATAGCGAACCTGCGACCTCAAAAGGTACAATAAAAACAGTCAAAATCAGTATCATCAATCATCAAAAACAATAGGACTGGTTGTTTAAAAATACTTGATGAATTCATCAAAAATTTGAAGTTATGTAATTATTTCAGTTTTATGAAGCAACTGGCCCATAATGATATAATAACAAAACTTGAATAGAACTTAGGGAACGTACCTATACTACGTGACCCAATTTTTGCAATTTTTAACCCCCTCCCCCCGGTGACCACGTGTAGTATGTTCCAAGACCCCCCCCTACAGTTTTCACGTAGTAAATAACTAATAATTAAAAATAATGAATAATCAGAACCAAAGAACATTTAAGGTGTCTTAATAATAATAATTTTTTTGAGTTCGCTAACCATATCATTGAAAATAACCATAGTTTTGAAAAAAATACAGGGATAAATATTCTTCATATTAATCATAAAAGAAAACGTTTAGATAACTTAGAAGCCTTGGAAATTAAAAAATCCCTTAAAAATAATGAATCTATTATCAACAAACAAAAAACATTGTCTTATAGCCCAATCATGGGTTTGTTCCCCTACCCACCCACTCTATATTAATACCTACCCACCCAATCTACATTAATAACTAGCAACGGCTCCACCCCTACCATAATAAAACATTGTTCGAAACTGTCAAATTAGTATAAGCTTTCCCTGAAGAAGGAACGTTTGTTCCGAAACCGGTCGGATTTACGCATTATATAAGTGGTTTATTCAAAGTTGAATTGTTTCATTTTTCTAAAATTATTATAATTATAGTTTTCAAAATTCGAACTGATTTTTCAATAATTCAGAGTAACCCGTGTTTTGAAAAAATTAAGTCAAAATTCTTCACATCATTTATCATAAATTTAATTTCCAGCGATCTATTAGCAAGTACTTAAATCAACACAAAGAAAAGCATCAACATTGAAGCTCCATCTATGAATGAAATTAATAGATACTCCAGCGCATCAAAATGGTATAGGGGTGTTCTAATAACAAGAGGTTATGCTAATAGGAGGGGTCGGGAAGCTACCCTAATCGGACTATTAACGCGGGAAAGCCATTAGACACCAGACCCTCACTGCTTGTGTACTCTTTTTACTGTTGGAACACCCCTGCGATTTTATGCTGCCCTGGTAAAAACAAGTATAATTTTTTTAAGGCGATCCAATAGTTCAGGAAAAATCGAAAACGGAATTCACGCCCTTTATGGGAGGAGTTTAAAAATACTTGAGAAAAAGCTTTTGGAAAGGTTGGAAAAGGTTTTTGAGAATTTTTTTTTACAGGTTGATTTCGTAAAGGCCTGTAAAAAATATAAATTACTGTTTTACGCATTGTTTATTGTAAGAAAACTGAAATTTAAAATTGATTTCACGAAACTAAGCAACGCGGAGAAACACGACTGTCGGTTGGGGCGTGACTGATACGAAATAGGTATTGCACGGTTCATGGTTCTTGTGCCCACGCCATAAGGGTCACTTCAAGAATCCAAATTCTTAGAGTGCGGGCTGTATTGATTGATGTCAAAAATAACAACGAGAAAATTCGTATTTTATTTTATTTTGTGAAGTTGTGGCGTAAATATCATTTTTTTTGCAATTATTATAAAAGAAACTAAATTTTGCCACATTATACAATAAAACCAAATCCGAAAAGGGGTTTATAAATAGGAGAGTTTTTACTTAAGAGTGTTTTTTATAGACCTTATACTTTATTTTTTTAAAGGCTTATTAAAAGACTTATTAAAAAAATGACCGACGTTTTTAAGGGTCAAGGTATGTTCTACACACAGTATTTAATTGAAGCATCTATAATACTTCTAAGCTATCAAATTTTCAAAACAAAAACATGTGATTTTGTATGATTTAGCATTATTTAGTATGGCTTCATCTTAACTTCTATGGCAATTTTAGTTGAATTATTTTTTGATTGGTAAGTTCAGAGGTTTCCTACTTTTTTGGCCCCATAAGCCACTGTTCAGGTGTTCAGTTCAGGAATATTTTTCGTCAACCCTCCCCCCCCCCCTTTCCCCCATATAAATAAAATATCATCACGTTCCTTCTAAGAAACGGAACTAATTATTAAAAAAAATCAGATTTTGCTAGGACCGAGGACCAATCAATAATAAATGTTGTAAAATGCTCTTTGAGGTGATTTTTCATAAATCAGGGAAATATCAAACAGTATTAATACGTTAGCATCTGCGTGGTTTAATTTCAGAATCCGGCTTCGAGTGCATGTCTGACGCCACGCCGTCCGCGCCGCGCCACAAATAACATCTGTGTGTTGCAAAGCTACCATTGCATTTCGTGGGGGACGTGCCCTCTCTAGTTATAAATAATACGAATTTGGGAATTTGAGTATCTCTCTGGATATCGAAAGATTGACGGTAATAGTATTAAGCGGCTATATATTACATATGACGTCATTGCCTGTCCCGGTTACTTTGTCCCGGCGACTAGCTATCACTGGATGACAGTGGATCCGAGGAACGGACTACTTTTGGAACCAGTTCCAATCGGATTTATAAAATGGTCACCAACACTAACTAGGCGAAGCCGATCCAAAGCCACCCGCAGGGTCTAGCAGCAAAAACCTTGGGAGTGAAACTTGTTAAACTTTGATTACAAAGATAAAGCCAAAGAAGTATCTCAAGCCCATGTTAGTTAGAGATGAGAGTTTTATTTTACATTAAACTAACAAGAACGCAAAGAGAAAAGGAATATAGAATAAGGATAGAAGGTGCGATACATTCCATACTCGTGAGTTAATTTGTATCACCATCACAATTATATGTATAAAGTTGAAATTATTGTTTGTGTAGAATGGAGGGTAAATTCCAAGGCGCCGAGTATTGAACCGATACCGTCCCCATTGATTATTACCATGATTGTTATCTTTGCCGACGCAGCTGAGACTTGGGTACTAACTAAGAGGAATGAGCGAGCACTGGACGTTTTTGAAAGAAAAATTTTGAGGCGCATCTTCGGACCGGTTCTAGAAAATGGATTTTGGCGCAGACGCTATAACAATGAGCTCTATACATTGTTTAAGGAGCTAAACGTCGCAAAATTTATAAAATTGGGAAGACTTCGGTGGCTGGGTCATGTGGTGAGAATGACAAAGCATCAAGCACCAAAGTCCCTGCTGAACTCAAGACCAATAGAGCGAAGGAGCCTGGGAAGGCCAAGACTAAGATGGAGCGACAACGTCCTCAAAGACATATCTATCTTGGAGCTTCCAAACTGGAGAGAGCTGGCACAAAACCGAGATGAGTGGAGGAAGACTCTTGAGGAGGCCAAGACCCACCACGGGTTGTAGAGCCAATAGTGATGATGATGATGTTATCTTTGCCAAAAATTTATGGCCCGGCTTTGCGCATTTCTACGGATTTATTATATATTTTCCTTAAATGACAGAATAAAATCGCAAAGTACGCTCCGAAAATTATTATAAACACGTTGTTTTCAGTTGTTTTAAAAGTTATATGTATGAAAAAATTCACAGCGTTTATTTTCTTCTTGGTATTTTTGACAATCCCTATGAGATTTTTTCTGTATTTAAAACGAGCCGTGTTTTATTAAACATTTTCACAATTTTCACTTTAATATTACCGTTTTTAAAATTAGCGCGCTATCTCTTACATTCGTATTTACATGTCTCTCCATCTTCTTCTTTTTGAGTAGGCACACCGCGCCTTGACATTCTCGGATTCTATCAAATGGACGCCAACCCCGCAACAAAGCGACGCACTGAGGTTAAATTGGCACTAAGAATACGAGGCTTTTAAGCAAGGACAATAATATTTTCATTTTAACTGCATCAAGGCTTTCATACCGTAAACACAATGATAAGCACCACTGAACAAAGGTAGTATCTAGAAGTGTAAATCATACCGATTTGATAGAAAATAGATGTAACCAATTTACAAAAGATCTTCGCATTCACGGCCCCACGACAGAACAAAGAAATAGATTTTCCGTTCAAGAAATAATAATTTTCCCACCCTACACTATTTATTTTTTGTAACACAGGGGACCCTGTGGGAAATATTATCCCTTAGGAGATTACCTTTGTCATTCTTGGAGGTGCTGTGTGCAAGGTTATTTTGAGGAAAGGAAAGAGTGAACATGATCAATATTGTAGGAGGGAGAAACTCAGAGGTAATTTTCAAATTGTTTCTATTACCAAATTTTGATGACATAAAATTTAAAAATGTATTAGGAATTTTTTTTTGAAGTGACCTTGAGTTTTGAATTACTGCACCTGCGAAGCATCAAACTCCTATCAAGGCTCCTGTTGGTTAAGATATAAAACGGAAATGACGCTAGGTCTGCGCTCATTGGCCGCTTTGTTTATGACCGCACTTTTCAAGGTTCCTTGGTTCTTAATTTTTTTTTTTTTTTTACATGAGCTCCACACAGGAGGCCCTGAGGAAAATAATTTCCCTCAGGGCCTATGTCATCTTTGAGGATGCTGTGTGGAGGGTTTTTTTAAGGAAAGGAAGGAGAGGAGAGTTCTGGGAAGGAAAAGGGTTGAAGGGGTGGGTAGGAATCTGGGGTTCAGTATGTCCTGGTCATCCGCCTCCAAGACCTAGACAAACCTCACCCCATGAACCCGGCACCCCTGCTAAATCACCAAACGTAGCGAACCACTTGGGGTGACCTATGGCAGAGGTGTTGGTTATCCAATAAAGGTTCCCGGGGCGGCGGTACCCATTCCCGCCTCCCAAATTGAGAGAGGTTGAGAGTTGAGATTGTTTTGGTAAAATTTCGCTTCTACCGCAAGTTAACAACACTCGAATTATTACAAACTAAAACGAATGAGAAGTGAAAATCAATATATTACACCTACTTTTAAAACAACACAAATGCAAAGCCATTATATTTACCAAGCCAAAAAAAACTACAATAATCTACCTTTTAAATTGTGCTGTATTATCAACCAATTAGAAGAAAAAATAAATTAAATTAAACAATTTAAAAAAAAAAACTTACTAACCTTAAAAAATATATATTTTTAAATGTTTATGTGGAAATGAAAACCATATTTTTTTGTATATTACAATAAAAACAAGATATATGTAAACAAAATGTGACAAATATTGGGGGCGCATTTCGGCTTGTTTCTCCTCTGCGAACAGGAATGGCGAAAGAATTATTGAAGCTAATTCCTCGGAGCATATTCCATTGAAATACCGATGGAACATGGATAGCATTCCCTCCTAAAGAAGAAGACCGTGGCCGGTTATCTACATTACCACCTGGACTCCGTTGTATGGATCCAGATCTTTTTGGGATGGTGATCTCCGTACAGGGTGAGGTTGCCAATAATAATAGTGGGTAGACTATTTATGTTTATTCCGAGATTGTGTACAGGTGTGCTTCGTAGGAAGCGTAAATGCAAAGAGGACGGTAGACAACAATCACACCCTTTTATACGTGCCTCATGCTGTCTCACTCATACACGCATGTCTCTTCATACCGCAAGACATACGTTCACCACATCCCTCCACACTTAAATCCGAAGACAGTTACACAACATGAACTGATAATTATTTACAATACATAAAATATTCCAATATTTACAATGTAAGTAATTCATGTTGAGTCGAGAGCTGAGTGCTGCCTTCATTGACTCATCTGTGTGTTCGTGGTCGTAGTCGGTCCTTCCAATTTCCCGACGTTGACGCCACTGGATCACTGGGGCTGGAATGAGAAGGAGAAAAACCCATTAGACTGTCATCCAGGCCAAAGCTGGAGACATCGTATTCATCATACGACAGTCTCTTCGTCTCAGACGCGACATAAGGATTGCTGTGTTTCTTTTCCCATGACACACATAATTTAGACAACTGATCAAAATGCCTTTTCCAAAACATAATTTTACCATTTAAATTTACGTTTTTTTTCCTAATTGTTTATACACTTTCCCTGGTACCCATTTATCATTGTTTTGGTCTCTGAAATCTCTAACCATTACCTTTTGATTAATCGAAAAACCCACCGATTCTTTATTATTTCTTTTATAATAATATTTTTGATTTTCCTGACATTTAGACATTTTAATTTTTGTTTCTTTCTTAATTCTATTATCCTTATCTCTCCCCCCTCTCGGTACAAAACTGTTTAAGTTTGACCTTAGTTTCCTTCCAAACATTACAACTGCAGGTTCTAAGCCAGTTGTACAGTGTGGTGCATTTCTGTAATCAATTAAAAAATTTCCTAATTTTTCCTCATAACCTGACTGAAACTTATTTCTTATCATCATTTTTTTTTTAAAAATTTTACACGTTCGAACCGCGTTTTCTGCTAGACCATTTGATTGTGGATGATTTACCGGAGTAGTTAAATGTTTGATGTTATTCATCTCACAAAACTCTTTGAAGTCCGCTGACATGAAAGCGGCTCCATTATCTGAAACTATTGTCTGTACACTCCCGAAATAACTAAATAAACCCTTTAATATTTTAATAGTGTTATACGAATTTGGAGACTTTACTTCTACACAGTCTAACCATTTTGAGGTTGAGTCAATAATTACAAGAAAATATTTATTTGCAATTGGGCCCGCATAATTAATATGCACCCTACTCCATATTTCTTCCGTTATAGGTAAATCTCTGCTATTTTTAAATAAACTTAGAATTTGAGTATCCAAGTCATTCTCTACGTGAACTGGTTCCTCATTCCCAATTAATTCTAATTGCACTTTACTTTTATTAAAACTACCCGCTTTCTCCGAAAAAACCTCCTGGAATTTTCGAATTTTTTTATTCACTTTACTTCTACCACTCTCAAATACACTATGAGAAAAAATTTCACTACCCTCCTGGGATGAAATTGATTGTAAATCACTTCTATCATCATCAAAAACACTATGAGAAAAAATTTCACTACCCTCCTGGGCTGAAATTGATTGTTCATTTATTTCCCCATTATTTTTTTCTATTGGAACGATTGGTGACGCAAACTTACTATAGTTTACCGGAACTGAAATACCTTCCGATTGTAAACATCCCAATTCCGATTCAACCTTTGCTTTTAAAGCAAACGGTATATTTCTCGGATTGCAGAATTTCGGTTCCGCATTCTCTTTTAATTTCAAATGCACTTTATATTTATTGAATTTACCCAGTTTCTCCGAAAAAACCTCCGGGAATTTCCGAATTAAATTATCAATTACACTAGTATGATTCTCAACCATATTGTGAGAAACATTTTCACTTCCCTCCTGGGATAAAGTAGATTGTAAGCCCGTAAATCCAATATTAAACTTTTTAATGAAATCACGCCCTAGAACCGTAATTGTTCCCTGTTTTACTACGCAAAATTCTAACATTTCCCTATAACCGTTAAATTCAACTGTTAATAAGATACAACCCAATAAATTTAACTTACAGTTAGCGTAACCCATTAAGGTTAAATCCTTTGGTTTTAACATCAAATGTTTGAAATGTTTAACATAATCTTCGTCCGTTAAAATCGAAATTGCCGCCCCTGTGTCCAATAAACCGTTTAGTTCCACATTATTCACTAAAACTTTGCACAATATTGGTTCACAATATACTGCGTTTATCCGCAACATTTTTTTATGTTCCTGCGTATTTACGAACACTGAAGAAATGTTATTATTATTTAAACCGCGACATATCTTCCCAATATGCCCTTTTACTCTGCATTTATAACACAACACGTCTTTAAATTTACAGTTTACTGAATCGTGATAATTCCCGCAATGTTTACACTTTGTTCGGTCCGCTGACCTCGCTCTGTACGATGTAACATTCTTGTCCGAAGTTCTAAAAAAATGTTTACCTACCGAATTTTGTTTTTGTGACAAATTGTTCGATGTATTTTTAAATTTATTTACTAAATCAACACTTTCCGTTTTAATTTGCTTATTCATTACCTCGAATGAATCCATAGCAATAGCACATTCTACAACCTTTTTTAATGAAAAGTTTTCAGCTTCCACAAATAATTTTTCCTTAATTCGCCCCACTCGAAGACCGGTGACAAAAATATCTTTTAAATTATATTCCAGTCTGTCCTCGAATTTACAAAATCTAACGAGATTCCTTAACCGTGCTATATAATCAGTGACTGATTCTGAACTTTTTTGTTTCGTAGCAAAAAAAATTTCGCGCTCTTTGAACACATTTCGTTTGATACCTACATGATTCTCTAGTAATAACAATAAATTTTCGACCGTAATATCTGTAATTTTTTTAGGAAAACACAAATCAATCAATAAATCTATTGTCTCTGTGTGTAAATGAGATATTAAAACCGCTCTCTTTTTTTCTACCGAATTTAACTTGTCATCATTGACGAGGATGAACTGTTCGTATTGCAACACGAACGTCTCCAGTTTGTCCCTCAAATGACAAAACCTGGGCAGTTCTCCCCCTTCCATCTTCACACAGATACAATCAATAAAAGCAGAAAATTTTACAAACAGCACTCAACTCACGACTCTGTTGACTTGATGCTGCTGCTCCGATCTCGCCCTTCCGCGGACCGTCTCCTGGCTCCTGAACCCTGGTCGTCCTTCTAATGCGCCGGCACGCCTTCCGTGAGGTCTGCACCTGGTCTCTGATCTTCTCCTGAAGACCCGGACTTCTCCATCCACGCCTTACGTGTATGCTCCTCCAGGTTCTCGGCACTGAATAAACCTATCCAGCGCCTTGCTATTCCTCGGATGCCAATTTCTGCTGCTCTTGCTCTTCCTGAATGTGATCTGGCCTGATGCTGCCTGATCACCTATTGTCCACTGTAGCCTCAATCTCGTGATGTTTGCTGCCAAATGTGATTTTGGCTGCTGCGTAAATCTTCTTCCTTTATAGGCTGCGCCAAATGTGAAGACCGTGGCCGGTTATCTACATTACCACCTGGACTCCGTTGTATGGATCCAGATCTTTTTGGGATGGTGATCTCCGTACAGGGTGAGGTTGCCAATAATAATAGTGGGTAGACTATTTATGTTTATTCCGAGATTGTGTACAGGTGTGCTTCGTAGGAAGCGTAAATGCAAAGAGGACGGTAGACAACAATCACACCCTTTTATACGTGCCTCATGCTGTCTCACTCATACACGCATGTCTCTTCATACCGCAAGACATACGTTCACCACACTTATGTGCTCCAAAATATTGCAATCCGTTTGCTAAGTAGTTTGAGCAATTTCATCAAAACGTAAGGAAAATTTTAAGTCACACGCACACACCCAAAACACACATCTACCAGTTTATCTGCCTAGTGTGCCCATAAAGTCCATAGGTATAAAAGAGTATAGAGCGCCCCCGACCTAATCCCCAGACAAATGTCACCCGCAATGAACACATTACAATATTTTGACGGCCCTAATAAAATGTAACTAGTTTATTCGGGGAATCAAGGGTAGTTAGGTTGGTATCAGGCAGTGGAGATCTTTAGGGTGAAGGGGCGGTTTGCTGTTTTAGGGGTGCGATTCTCAAAGGTTTTATTAGATGATTACTTAAGTAACAGTATGAAACAATCCATGGCTCTTTCTTAAAAAGAATTTGTGGCGACGCATTATTTTTTGCCATCACCAAGAACGCACGAGAAACATCTATAAGCAGTTAAATACTATTATGTGAGAGGCGCCGCAGAGTACATACCTACATACCTCGGCCGCCTCGGTAAATCATTGTTGCCACCGCCTGGAAGGTTCGCAACCTCCTAGAAAAGTCTCGAGCTAGCACCATACAATATCTGTACAGCGCCGAACCTTCTTGAGAACTGCCGAGTGGCACGTATTACCTGCCGTGAGGGTAATTACTCTACTGCTCGGCTTCGGCTATATAAGTAGCAGTTTTGCTCGCCAGGACCAGTCAGGACCAGTCAGTCTCAGTCCAATAGTCGGTCCAACACAACATGTAACGGTACCCCGTACAAGTGCGCTCTCCATCACGGTCTCATCTCCGGGCAGCTTCCTCGAGGATACTCACCACGTCTCAGCTATAAGGCCCACCGTGTCTTCAGCTCCAGAGAACAGCTACATCCTGCGACTCACAAGGTTTGCGTCACCTTCAGCCCAGGGATCAGCTCACCATTTCATGGCACTCCAAAGCCCACCATGCTTCGCTGCCATGTAAACACGCTCTGCCTTGCCAGGACTACTTGCTGGTGGCTCAGCTCACAGAGCCACTCACCGTTCACCTCCGCGACTCAAAGCGTCGAGCAACGGCCTGGAAGATAGGCCATCTCCACCGCCATGGTGTCGAGCAACGCGCCGGTGACCTGCAGACTCGAGATCTGCTCCGCCGCATCGCAACGACCTTCACCACATCATCACCTCCGTGCACCTGCAGCATTTCATCTACGGCACTCTTGCATACATCATGTTACCGCTTCACCGACCCTCGCTACGTAGCCCAATAAACAACTCACTACTTCGACTGACACCTTTTATTTCGTCCTCCATCTCCCGCAGGACGCTCTCCTCCGCTCTCTAAATTTACTAGTATAATGTAGCTTTAAACACATACTATTTCTATTACTTTATATTTTTCAATTTAACCTCATGGTTACTAATCTTAAAGAATACCTTCCAAACGCAAGTAGACACTCCAGTCATACACCGATCGTCCGTTAATTGGTCAGACATCCGAAAAATCGAAATTTGAGTTGAGTAAGTATGCAGTTATTTGTAAAAGTGTACCCTCTATCTCCGTGGTCGTCAAACTGCGGCCCGCGGCGGATATTTGTGCGGCCCGCACAAATATCTGCTGTTTTCTTTTAAAATATATATATATTTTTCACCTATTTATATTATCCGTTTTTTTGCGGCCCGCACAAATGTCTGCCGTTTTCTTTTTAAATATATATTTTTAAGTACCTACAAATTATATTATCCGTTTTTTCAAATATTTTGTGTATTTACCTTGTGATTTTAAAAAGTTGATTCTAATTGATTGATATTTGATTTTAAAACGCCCAGCAGGTTTTTGAACACATCCTAAGTCGATTTTGAACGCGTGCGTAGTGTACGTCACAGGTTCTCAAAGTGGGCGATAACGCTCCCTTGTGGTCATTTGAAACTTTCAGGGGGGCAGTAGAAGACACAGAGAAAATTAGAGGGCGTAGAGATGGCACAGTGAGGGCGTGAGTAGGTTAAAAAAATGGTCTAAAAAAGACCATAAAAACATGCTTATCACGTAGGTACTAAAGATCCAGAGAAAATTAGAGGGCGTAGAGATGGAACAATGAGGGCGTGGGTAGGTAAAAAAATGGTCTAAAAAAGACCAAAAAACACGCTTATCACGTACTAATAAAGCAAATTAAACTTTAATACTGGTTATTTTTTGTTATTGTATCATCTTTATCACGTGTGCGAAAATTCGCACATTTCGATAGTTCGGGAAGTCGATGAAAATTGAACTGAAAGATTCCATTTCAGATCTACATTATTTTTTTTATTAAGAACTGACAATATATCATGAATAAAAGAAGGAAGGAGGTAGCAACTTGGTACATAAATTCAATTTTTCAAATTCAGATTTTCACGGCCAAAAGTATTTTCGTTATTTGTTTTTGGGATGTTATGCCGTGTTGCGCTACCTTCTTCTTTAGCCAACGTTTCGGCTAGCGTTGGCTGAAGAAGAACGTAGCGCAACATGGCATAACACCCCAAAAACAAGTAACGAAAATACTATTAGTATTTGCATTTTCTTCTTCGTAGACGCTAGATGTCGCTTTCTTTTGAATTATCTTTGCCTTTTCATTTTGGAGTGGTTTGAAAATTGGATATTGATTTTACAAAAATAAAAATGTTTATTTTTTTAAGATTTAATAGGATTCGATCCTCGGTCCTCTGAATTTCTGGCCGCTAAGTTCGTCAGGCGCTTTATACCACTGGACAAAAGGAGGCCCCGTGGGACCGTGGATTTATCATATTATGATTTATCATATAACAGAGTACCCATGAAATAAATAAATATTTTATTGCTATGTCATTCTCTCGCAGGCTTAGTCCCATAGGTGTATATGTTTGTCTCTTTTTAGCATCGCTCGCTTCCGTTTCATCAAATTTCAAATCACGACGCGCGACGGTGCAAATCGAACGTTTTCACTTCGAAAAAAAAATTGTTTGATATGTAGTCATTGAAGAAAAATGTTATATTTTCTCAAATGGCACATGAAATATTGTTTGGGTTGGCTTAAAAACAACATCGAACCAAACAACTGCCGTAATGTCAGCCCCGGATCTTCGTTTTTTTTAGGCGGGGCAAAAACTGAAAAATGCCGCCCCCGCCCACTTAGGTATCTATATTTATTTTAACCTTGCTGGGGGGGGGGGGGTGGGCCATATTCGAATCAAAGAACTGGTTTTACTGTAACTAATTAAGAAATTTAATTATAGCTACACCCAGAACATGCAAATGGTTTTCCTTAAATTCTGGCTGCATATAGTCTGCAACCAGAATTTTAAAACTGCACTTTGAACACGAGAATGGTTTCCATCAAAACGCTTCAGCAGATGAAATCACAACTGAAATTTATCTTGCTGGCTGCTTATTCGTTTTAAACTGCTACATTGCATTGTATTTAAATAAAAGCTGAAATAAAAAGCTGTTTTACTTCTCAGTCATATGATGGCTGCCATCGTGTAATAAACAAATCATGACACACATAACGACGTAAAAATTTTAAGTAAGTTTGAATAATGATGAATTGACGACGTAAGTGATTGCACGTATTAAATTGAGTTTAAAAAATAAATATAGTAACTTAAAAAGCATAAGATAGTTATATAAAATACTTACCCAGAAAAGCGATCGATGAACTGTGATAGATTTATTGATGCGACACTAATGACATCAGTATTGTACCTTCGGTTGATCAACAAGTACTAAAGAGTAAAAATAAACAACACACTTTTGACACATTTTTAAAACAAAACACTGTCGTGGAGAGAGATCGACGAGGGAGTTTTCGAATATAGCTTCATCTCTTTCGCACGCACGGTAACCAGAGCAGACGCGTGCTGCCGCGATCTGTGGTTCCTGCGGGCGAGCGGGTCGGGTGCGTATTTTGAACTATGCCTACGCGCCTCGCGAATAATAAATGTTCGTTCAGCACGTCTCACTCAGGGCTCTGGGTATCAGTCGAGTTAATATGGCCGCGAAATTTCTCTACTTGTACTATTATTTATTCCGTGGTCAAAGTTGAGTTTGGCCGCCCTCTGAACTTGCCGCCCGGGGCATGGGCCCCGGCTTGCCCCCCATTAGATCCGGGGCTGCGTAATGTCATAACACAGACAAACGCCCCCGAAAAAGTGTCCCCAGATTTAAACAAATTCGCCAAGTCGCTCTTGTCATTCTCAAAACATGACAGATTTGATAAAACCCATTAAAGTTGACTTTAAATGATGACCCCCATAACATTACAACGGTATAAACCAGCCTGTACCAACAATACAGTGCTCCATTTACCATTACTTCGTGGTATAATAATATCATGTGAGTTGTTACCCTTCGCACTGTGGCATAAGATTTTTTTTTACGAAGGGGATAAGGACATATATTATTATAAACAGGTACATGACATTTTTAGGCAGACAAAAATAAGACCGCTCATTGTTTTGTTAAAAATGTTAAGAGGAACGAAAGCTAGACATTTTTGAAGTGAAAACTTCTTTAGCACCATTGTAATTTGAAACTCGATGAAACGAAAAATAGCGACACTAAAAAAACACAAACACATACTTTTATCTTTTAATTTATTTAAAAAAGAAAGATAAACATTCCCGAGTTACGAATAACCCAACAATGTTTGCAAATCTCCTACTACCACTACATCAGGCGAAAAATGTTGCTTGTGTCATGACGGAGGACTTAGCCAGCCGAGGAATCGAATACGCGACGTCCGGGTGGGATCCAAACGCGATGCCCACTCAGCCACTGACCGGTCATACATACATCTATAGCATTAGCCTGCCAGAGAGGGAGATAGTATAATCGGTCTCTTCTTTGTGCGGTGATTTGTAGCCCATCGGTCTCCTCTTTGTGCAGTGCTACGTAGCCTCCCCATTCTTGTTTACTTTAGTTTTTGGCAGGTTTCACTTCTACCGCTCGTGAATTGCACACTCTGTTTTTTTTAAAACTTAATTTAGATTTTTTTATGTGACATCTCACATGAGCGCTCTTGACTGTAAGAGCCCGTTCACACTTCCGTCGTAAAAACGGAGAGGGGTTCCGTCGTCACGACGGAAGCCCTAGCCGCTGTAGTGGCTCTATGGAGCTGTTCACACTTGTCGGATCCGGCGCGAAGACGGATCCGTTTTTTTTCGCCGGAGAGTTCGCCTACGCAGAGCGTCCGTCGTGAAGCCGGAAGGGAACGCGCTGGCTCATACATTTCAATGGAGCTGTTCACACTACACGGCGGGACGACGGATCCGTTTTGAACCCGCCACACCCCGCTTCACACTTCCGTATATACGTATTTCAATTACAAGTATTTCAAATACTGCCCAGCCCTGACTACAGCTAGTGCTGAAAGATCATTTTCGAAACTAAAATTAATAAAAACCTATTTAAGAAACTCAATGGGACAAGACAGGCTACGTAACTTGGCTATTTTGTCTATTGATAAACAAAAATTTTAACAAAACAAAAAACGTCTTAAAAAAATGCACTAAAAAGTAAAAAAAATAATTTCGTATTCTTCTACAACTTCATAATCAACTTACATTTTCTAATCATCAATATGTAGGTAGGATTGTTACTTTTGGAGTCTGTCGGCCTTTTACGGCCCAAACTAAGAGGAACTTTTATAATAGTAAAATTTGCAATATTTGTCTGTCAGCAGTCTGCGCACGACCGTCTACTGAAGAATGATAAAATGTTTTGGTCGTTGTTTTCGTAGAGTAGGGTCCGTTTTCAAGACGGATCCGTCTTGAAAACGGAAGTGTGAACAGGGGCCTAGGGCTTCCGTCGTGACGACGGAACCCCTCTCCGTTTTTACGACGGAAGTGTGAACGGGCTCTTAAACGTAAAGACAGGAGAACTTTGTCGCTACCCGGTTGGGCAGCGTTGTGAGGCAGGTTAAGGGCCCGCAACCCGGATTTGTACCGATTTATTACATATTTCCCTTAAGCACGGTAAGTTTTAAAGCTCTTAAAAAAAATGTTATTCTTGCAGATAATATCTAGACTTTGCCGCGCCGAAACGCAAATTATATAAAATTCCCTCGATAGAAAAAAATCGCAAAGTATGCACCAAAAATTATTATTAACACGTTTGCTTCAGTTATTTTACAAGTTATATGTATGAAAAAATTCACAGTGTTTCTTTAAATGCTGTTTAAGTTAATTTTCATTAAAGATAATAAGATTTTGTCGCTGTAAAGGTTAGCGCTCTCCTCCAACATTCATAATTTCGTATCTCTCCATCTTCTTCTTTTCGGGCCCGGTTGCAGAGCCTTGAAGGGGGAGATAGATTTATTAATGCTTGAAGATGCCCGAATTACGAGTATACAAAGCAGAAAATGCCGGTAGTTCCTTCCATACACAATTTAAGAGCCGAATAAAAGACCCATTCTCATGAAGCCAACATCAACTGTGACTAAATTACTCTATCCAACTGCTCCCAACTATCTTGAGCCAGCAAAACTATGACATTCCCAATTGGGGTAAGTTGTGAGGCTGAAGGTGATGGGGAGGAGATTAGATATGGAAGGGTACGGTGGGAAAGCACCCTGACTATTTAGATATGGACACCAAACATGGATAAATCCATTTCAAGCAACGTTTTAATTCTGAATAGTGGTCTTACACCAGGGCGATATTTACAGTATATTTTACTCTGGAACGTGCCGCTAATATGCTACAAATTATTATAATATTTTTTGAAAAATAATAAAAAAAATATAATTGAATTGTACTCACGCGAAACGATAGAAATAGTTTCAATTTATCTAAAACATATTTTTTAATTTTCATAACGTAAATCAATTTGTTGTAAATAATAATTCCAGGATATGGGAAGGTAAGTGAAATCACACACTTCCCGTAGAGAGTATAAGTACATAATATAGTGAAAACTTAGGTTTTTATAAATAAGAGTAAAGATGGAACAAAGTCAACAACACGTTCTTTAAAATTAATTAAAATGAACCCGGCGGAAAGGTCCAATCTCCAGGCCTGTTAGGGTGAATTCGACCGTACGTCCGTCTAATACTCAGTGCCACGGGCGCATATTTGTTTATACGCTTTTTTCACCTACGTCGTTAAGATTCCCACATTATTTTTCTTCTTCTTATTTTCTTTGATAGGGCAAATTCAACAGTGGATCCGTCCAATACACGGGTCGCGAGTCACAATTTGTATACTCGGCTTCTTTACTTACGTCGTTAAGATTCTGAATATACGAGTATGTTAGGGTTTGGTGTCGTCTCAATAGAGCTTTAAATAATCGAAAATTGTGATGTCGCATTAAACTTAGCCTCGGAATTTGTAATCTAAGTATCTGGATAGTATAGACAGGATAATATGTATAATATACTTAACAATAGCAACGCACGGAGCTGCATAGTTAAGTTTGTCATATTTTAAATACCTTTAATCTCAATTCCCAATCTATTGTCCAATGTCTATTGTCCATTGTATTGTCTTTTTACAACTCCCCAATTATTTGGTCTTTGGTCTTGTACCCTCAATCATCCATTCCATTAGTCCCTTATCTTATCACCTCTGGGGGAGGGAGTTGGGATTGAGCATGTGGCAGTACAAGCCGAGGTCTTCAGGGATTTAGCCAAATTATCACGGACCCCCACCCTTGGATGAATTGGCTAGGGATCACTGAGTGTTGTGCCTTTTAAAATATTTGCAATTTCAGGTTAAATATTGTGTGCTAACACCCTCCTACTTTATGTTTATTCATTTTAACTGTAAAGCAGATCTATGTTACTACTGCTTTGCAATTAAGCAAACTGCTAGATTATCAGCATATTTAATGCACTTTAAATGTGTCCTTCGTGAATTTTTAGGTACACCCCTTAGATTAGGAGACATTTAACGTAATTCACACGCTTTGATTTTTTTTTCATTTCTTTCAGCGCTGTTTTTAAAGTTTGTTGTATGTATATGTTAATTTCCAATGATTAATACAAATGATATTTTGGGATACTTCTAAATAAGTTTGAGGTTCGTGTTATTACTAGTTGATTTTGTTAAGTTATCGTAAATATTACAATGAATATTAAACTGGACTCGAGTCCTTACTGTACTTCCGCCGTCCTTCATCTACAACCCCTGGTGGGTATAGGCCTCCTCAAAGTATTCCTCCACTCATCGCGGTGTCAGCTCTTTCCAATTTAGAAGCTCCGAGGTAGATATGTCTTTGAGGACGTTGTCGCTCCATCTTAATCTTGGCATTCCCAGGCTCCTTCGCCCTTGGTTCAGCAGGTATTTTGGTGCTTCATTCTCGGTCATTCTCTCCACACGACTCAACCACCGAAGTCTTCCCAGTTTTATAAATTTTGTGACGTTTAGCTCCTTAAACAGAGTATAGAGCTCATTGTTGTAAAATTCCGACGTCTTTACTAGGTTCTAAGTAGTTCTGCGGATCCCCGCTGGCGGACTGAAGGTGCTCGCCAAACTCTCCGATTCCTTCGGCAATCGTCGTGACTGTTCATACCTAAGACACGAATCACGTTAGATGGTGCTCTGCTGATATCACACTTAATTGCCATCTGTTGGGATATAGCAAAACTTCGTATTACTAGCTATCGAAATCTATTGAAGAAAGCTGAAACTATTTTATTAAGATACACACTGTCTGGATTCGTCCCATCTATATAGCTGATGTTGTGCTCAAATTGTAGATAATTTACTCCTCTTTCAAAAAGATTTGACCGGTTAACAAGTGCCTAATTTTTTCTGCTTTTGGCGAGTAATGCCGGGTTAGGGGGTTTGTCGAGGTCGAAAACTATTTTTTAACATCACTGTGGCAACCCATACGATATATCAAATATTCAAAACTACTCGACCTTTTACAAGGAATTGTAATTTTGGATCTTACTGGACTATCAAAGAAAGAAAAAAATTCCAGGGTTTTGACTAAGACACTCGTGGAGTTGAACTCAATACTTCTGGGCGGGAACCTGGCGCGTTTGCCAACTTAGCCACTGACCGGTAGGTTACCAATTATATTGTTATTTGATTTTGTTGTTTTTTTACTGTCTTTACGGGCGGTGGCAGTTTAGAACATTTCGATACATGTAAAATATCTAATATACATTCAGAAAGATTAAAGCCTTACTTAAAATGGCTCTAACCGTGTTTAGAGACCAGATAAGAATAGCCATGTACTCCCCCATCTTCTTCTACCTACCTCCTTCCCCTAATCACTCCCTTCAGGATCTACACGTGCCCCATGTAGGGATGCCATAGACTCACTAACTACGGACTCGAACTCTTGCACAGAAAACGGAATATTTTTTAATATGCGATAGAATCTTGTACGGTATCACATAAAAAGTAATACCCATTTACCTTAATATAAAGTACACTCACGTATTAAGTATCTACCCACCACAATTTTGCTACATCAAACATCCTCCAGAATTTGGTATAATCCCCCTCCAAACCAAATGTACCGCAAAATTATAACCGGGCGCTCACCCTACCCTCTAGGGAGGTGACACCACTAATGGACATATCTGGGGACCGTTCCCCGCACCCTACCCCCGCCCAGCCCGGAGGTGGCCGCTAACGGAACCAACGACCTATGAAATGTTTGTTTATTAAGTGAACAATTTTGATTAGCTCGAAATACAAGGAAGGGATGAAACTTATTATTATCACGAAGAACTCGAATCAAAAGATGTAAATTTTAATATGATGAATTAATTCACAATTCACCCGGTGTGGGCAAATAAATTTATTTAAATTAAATGAAAAGTTACTTTCTTTTTAGCGATTTTAATATAAACTAGCGAGTTCCAAGTGCGCGTTGCAATGCCACTAATAAAGAAATTGTTTCTCTCTGCATTTCTTTTCTCATTCGTCCCGTTCCCCTTCCAGCTTCCCCGCCTTCCCTTTCCCCTCTCCGGCAAACTTTTCTCCTGCGATCCATTCCCCTCTTTCGCTTTCTATATATTTAGTCCCGGTACATTCAGATTTTCAAACTGCTCGCGTGCCACCTAAAGGATTTTTTTTTAAAATTTTCATTTTATTAGAAACTAGCAGACCCGGCCACACGTCGCTGCGGCTAACGAAACACAACGCCATTACCCAACCTTTAAAAAATCCACACCACCCGCTTGTCAGATGTCCGCTGCCCCCTGCCCGCTGCCCGCTAGCTGAATTGAATATTTGATTTCTCGGCTTCTCTACTATAATAAGCATGTATTATACATATAACTTCCTCTTGAATCGCTCTATCTATTGGTGAAAACCTCATAAAATTCTGTTGCGTAGTTTAAAAGATCTATGCGCACATAAATTTTAAGCGACTTCATTTTATACTATGTAATGATGATGTATTATACATATAAACCTTCCTCTTGAATCACTCTGCCTATTGGTGAAAACCGCATGAAAATCCGTTGCGTAGTTTAAAAGATCATGCGCACATACATTTTGAGCGACTTCATTTTATACTATGCAATTTTTTGTATATTACAAGAACAATCAATCAAATTTGGCATTTGTGGAAGGGAGGGGGGAGGGGGAAGGGGGGAGGGGGCAGGGGGAAGGGGGGCGGGAGGAGGGAACGGGGGGAGGGGGGGAGGGGGAGGGGGTGGGGAGGTGGAGGAGGCATAGTGGGAACCCCCCTTACACCATGCGAGCGAAGCCGCGGGAAAAAGATAGTTTAAAATAAATATAATTTTGATTTGGTTCAAAGTATTCGACTTTGGTTAGTACCATAGGTAAGTACTTCGATTAAATTCAAGTTTATTCGAAAATTGAATTTTGATTTAACAAGCGATGATTTGCAAAATGCGGTGTGGAGGGTCTTTTTGTGTAAAAGAAAGAGTGAACCTACGTCTTGAAGAGACCCTTCGTCATATTGTTCCACAGCCATTTATTTAAATAACTAAATATATCACTACCCGTAATTCTTGACACAACACAACACTATCCGGTCGGCCAAAATGAAGTAGTCCACTGAGTGGTTTTTGATGGTTGTCTAATAGTCTAATGGGTAATGGATTGACACCAAATAAATCTCCTCCGCCATTGAAGAAGACAGCTTTAATTGAAACCTGCGGACCATTATATGAACTAACCATCGGCTATGAGACCACCCCTTAAATTAACTACAGGGTCAATAAAAAAATAATAATATTATTGAAAAACAAATATTTTTGACAATAAAATGTATAAATTTGTTATAGACAACTTTTATTTTGTTTTATTCACATTCTACAGGTTTCTGAAAAACACTTGCTTCGTCAGGAGAATATTACAGTTCTAATATTATCATGACGAAGGATGGGTTATTCCGAAACCGGTAGAGTATGAATAAAATAAAATTGAGGGGGTCTATCACAAATTTATACGTTTTTGTTGTAAATTATGGTGAGCCATAAGGTTAAAGTTTTTTACAAAAACATATTTTTTAACTTGTCAAACGAATTAGGAAATGTATTTATAAGACTTGTAAATATTCTTAGACTAGAAAACCAAAAAATAATGTACCGTGCAATTGTTCAATCCATGTTATGAAATTAAATTGCACTTTAACATCTATTCTTATAAAACTTACATATACGATAATAACAGTGCAGACTGTTATTACGTTGTAGTTTTAAATTGCATTAATTTTTGCAGTTACTTTTTTTAAATCCCTCATTTATATACACTTAAAATATTCGCTACAACCATAGAAATAAAAATAAAAATAAAAAATTAATATTATACCCACGCACAGGTATTGCCCTTGTGGGATTTTTTTGTTCATACATTTATTATGTTAAGCTTTTTTAAATACTTTTCATTATTTTATGTATCTTTTATATGTATTGTATCAAAAATTATAAAAAATGGTATTATTGGCTGGGGGGGATCATAAGATAATATTTTCAATTCACCTAAAATAATACAATGATTAAAAAACAATTAACTTATTCCATTGAAACCTTTTATACAATGTTCAATGTACCTACAATAGACAAACAGCCTTACTTAAATGTATTTATAACTCTTAGAAATAGGCTATAAAACCTGAAAAGAATGTACTCTTACTATACAATTATTCAATCTATGTTATGATATGGTATTATAGGATGGGGGGGAATATTTGATGATTAAAAAAAAGAATAACGTGTTCTACTGAAACACTTTTTACAATGTTCAATGTACCTATAATAGAAAAAAACCTTGCGTATAAAAAAATCACTTATCGGTAAAGGCTGTATTTGTTACACATTGAATAAAGACTGTACATTTTCGTTTTTGAATTATTACTGAAAAAATGTCTATCTTGCTGCAGTAGATCAGGCAATATTGTTTTTTTCATTCATACTGGCACCACCATCACGGCGGCGATCAATCCTGCGCATGCGTCGTGCGCATGTTTTTGCTGGCAAAATATCGTTTGTCGAAAATTTTCTGTCAACGATTGTTGTGCGATTCAGAACATGTTTTTCATCGTAATTTCAATTCTAATTACCAATTCACTATTAATTCAATTTGTCAGCAAGAAACGAGTATCTGATTGACATTAACATCCCAAAATGGAAAACTAACCCCTTACTACTGACCAGATCTGAATAGCCAGGTACTTCTCCACCTTCCTCTTCCCATTCCCCTTCCCCTGCCCACTACCTTCAGCCTCACACCATACCCCAATTGCGGGTGCCATAGTCTCACTGGCTCCAGACGGGAGCAGCTGGGACTCTGAGGTATTCACATTAAAAAGTCATCAATTATAAAATCTTTTTTCGCAAATTTTCGAAAAATCTTGGATTTTTTTTTTTTATTGTTATTATTATTACACAATTTTAATATTTAAGTTTGTCGTACATTATTTTCACCACAAAGAAAATTAAAAAAAAAAGTCTAAAAACTTAAATATTTATTTTTGAGAGTTGGTCACATCACGATCACCGTGTATCTGTGTTCATAATGGGCCGACATATGGCGTGTAATATTTGATATCAAATCCTTTAGAGTTGGAGGGACAATCACCCTTTGTATTGCCATTGGGAGCACCCCTTATCCAGACCCAGTCCATCACTTTCTCTCTCCATTGAGCCTGGCTTTTTAATGCCCGATTGTTATTGCTTTCGCCCTTTGCTGAACATTATTTCCTAATATATTACCCGGGCTACGGTGGGTGAAGTATGTTTCTAAAAAACTGGGGTTAGAATGACTCAATCAAATGTTAGAAAAAAACAGATAATTGATGGCCATTTGGTCATTTCGGCCTTCTGTGGATTTAATTGGTATATCTGAGGCGTACGTGTAAAGCGATGTACGATAGTAAATGTCTTTATTTTTATAGGACAACTAGCGATTTTCCGCAATGCGTTGCAATTTTTTGATGTGAAAACCTCACAAGAGCACCAGCTGCTCGCGTCTGGAGCCGGTAGGACTATGGTATGTTCATTTGGGGTATGTTGTGAAGCTGGAGGCAGTGGGGAGGGAAAGGAGCAAAAAGGGAACCAAACCCGTCTAAAGCCATTTCAAGCAACGTTTCAATTCTGAATGGTGGTCTTAAACCAGGGCGATACAGAGATTATCTTCCACTCTGGAAAGTGAATGTGATTGTGAAATAACACAAATTAATCCAATAAAAATTATTTGCGCATGCCGGGATTCGATCACGCGACCGTCGGATAGTGAGTCAAGAGCCTAACCCCTCGACCACGACGTATAGAAATTGTTTCTTCCTGCTTGTCCTTTCCCATTCGTCCTCGTTCCCCTTCGCCTCCCCTTCCCCTCCTGCGTCCCACCCCCATTTCGTTCCCCTCCCCCCACCGGATTCCCCACTCCCTCCCCCCTTCCGCAATATGAAAAGCATTTACCCAATAAAATAACTCGCACGCCTCTTATTGCAATATTTTTTATACAAATTTTATAAATCCAGACCTCACCAGTATATATAGAAAACTCAAAAAATTTCATCGCCATCTGATGAATAGTATATGGAATAATCGCGTAACGCCAGAGCTCACTATTTTATACAGAAACCGTCGCTGGTATGCGCACATCACGTCACCAAAGTTTCATTGCAGTCAGATGAATGGTTTCGGAACGCATAAGGGACAAACAAACATTTTTTATTATTTATTTTTTTAAAGAAAGACAAACATTTTCGGGTTACTAATAACCCGACAATATTTGAAAATCTCCTACTATCACCACAGTAAGCCGAAAATGTTGCTTGAGTCGTGATGGAGGACTGAGCCAGTCGAGGAATCGAACACGGAACGCCTGGGTGAGACCCAAACGTGATGCCCACTCAACCACTGACCGGACGATATAATCTTCCCAAAACTGTTAAATTTGTAGGTTGAAAGACTGTTTATAACACTCAAACTAAAAAATAAATTACAAATATACATATAGGGCACAGTAACTTCAGGAGGTGATTCTGTAAGATAAGTGCCCTGGTTTATGGGGGTGAGGTTTGTATAGGTCTTGGCGGCGGAATCGTCTGCCCACCAGCTGCAATCAAGATCAAGGGAGACTGTTTTTTTTTCATGTTTGGGGCTCCATACAAGATACAAGAGATGGCTGCCATATTCAACTTTGGGGCGCACTTGCGATTTGTACGGGTTTAGCACTTGTGTACTATTAGAGTATCTGTGGGCCCTGTACAGTACGTCCAACTTTTGAGAGGTTTCTGAGCTGGTCACTTAAAGTTACACCAAGCATATCAATGAAAGGCCTGTTCGGAAGATTGCTTCCGTTCAAGGAGACTATGTAAACTTTCATTTCAACTAAACTTAAAGTGTTAACTACCTACATGTAACGTGTAATTCTTTCGACAACTTAACATTACTAACATAACATTAACATTACTAACATAGAACGTGTTCAAAATCGTTTTATACGATACTTAGATTTCCGCAGCTTCCGCCCACACCTAAGTCACCAAGATTCAGCCGTGTACTTCAATATACTACCATTAGAAGCTCGAAGAAGCTCGGCCGATGTACTTTTTCTTCAAAAAATAGCCAGATCCGTCGTAGATTGTCCAGAACTCCTAGAACGAATACAGATACGAGTTCCAAACAGACGAACAAGATCAGACAGCTAGACCTAGACAGATTCTTAGCCTCCCTCGGTGCAACACTAATTCTAAACAGAACTCTTTCATCTATTGTGCATCCAACACTTTCAACACACACTATACACAATTTGACATTTTTAACTCTGCACCACACTCCTTAAAATCACACAGACACTCTCTCGATACTCTACAATAACAATACTAATAGATACCCTCTAATACAACCACCACTCTATAAACTTCCTTTTTTTTCTCTCTCTTTTAATTTTTTGTCACGCATATTTTTATTACTATACCTCAACTTAACCGACCCCCCCCATCCTACCCCTTTCCTATCCCCACCTAAATAACTCGTCTCTTGAAATGTAATTTTTTATGAGTAAATATCTTTGGAAAAAATACACGCTTGTATACAATACCCATGCGGAAACCTCTAATTGGTTCAATTTTTGTACTCAATTATTATATACTTTGTTGTTAATGTAAACTGTTGGTCTCCAAAATAAATAAAAATAAAATAAAAATAAAATAAAATAATTCAATCTCAATATTACATAAAAGAAATGTCAATTTGGAAAAAAATTAAAACAATACCGAATGCACGTATTATAATATTTTCAGTCGTATAGTAAAGTATTATAGTAGGTAGGGCTGATTTGAATTCCTACCATGAAAATAATCACATTCTTTCTTGTCTAATCAGGTGTAAAATTGGAAAATCGCAGGTAATAATATTTTCCTCGGGCGGGAGGACATCCGACCGGAAGCCGCCCCCGCCATGACACCCCCGAACCTGGTATTACCGTTTCCGCTCCGACGTGACAGGAAACTGTTATTTCCGCTGTTTGTTCCGCGGGCGGGAAACACGGAATGGTGTGTTGTTCCAAATCCAATTTCAAAAATGTTATATTTTTATGGGAGGGCAGGGAGGAATTATTCGTGGGTAAATGATTATTTTTTAAAAATATTTTGTAAGTTGTAATTAACAATATTAAATATAAAGACAACCTACCTATAAATTGAAAGACTACCTTCAAAATCGTTATAGGTGGGAGGTACTTCAATACTTGCCTGGAATGGAAGAAATTTTGTTATTTTATAAGTTTATAATTTTCGAAATACACACATCAGTTCCAATTTTGAAAACGTCTGCACGAGGAAAGTACTTTTACCTATTTATGTCCTTATGGTTTTTATATAAAACATGTCTTAACAAATTACATTAGTGCATTAAAATATCGCAATAATAACAACAACAAAAAATTTGGGAGGCGGGATGGGCACCGCCACCCCAAGAACCATTTATTGGATAACCAACACCTCTGCCATTGGTCACCCAAAATGGTCGCTACGTTTGGTGACTTAGCAGGGGTGCCCGGGTTCATGTCATGGGTGAAGTTTGTCCGGATCTTGGCGACGGGTCTGTCTGCCCACCAGCTGCATGGCAGGCCGGATCGGGAAAGAATGGTTGAGGGAGTCCCTTTGACTTCTCTAGCGGTACTATCTCGGAACATCGCCTTGCAACGCAGTGGGAGGGATGGAATCGTACGTCTGTCACTCCTGGCCAGATTTTCACCCCTAAAATACCTTTTTCCTTCGCAGAACTTTCTCTCCTAAATTTCCTCGAAAAAAGACCCTCCATACAGCATCCCCAAAGATGACAAAGGCCCTGAGGGGAATTATTTTCCTTAGGGCTTCCTGTGTGAAGCTAATATAAAAAAAATATTTGAAAAACATAATTGGGATACGCAAATCATTTTATCCATGTCGGCGCTTTAGTAAACAATAAAATATTTAAAAATATATTTAATTAAACGAAGACAATATTGGCGAAACTCAATCGAAAATTTGGAAACAGAAAAATCAGAAAAAGATATTTGCACCTCTGGGACTCGAACCCAGGACATTTCGCTTTCGGGGCAAATGCGCTAACCACTGATGTTACGAATAACCTGACAATATTTTAAAATATTCTACTACCACCACAGTAAGCGGAAAATGTTGCTTGAGTCGTGATGGAGGTCTTAGCCAGCCGAGGAATCGAACACGGGACGCTTGGATGAGACCCAAACGCGATGCCTACTCAACCTCTGATATTTATTTATTAAGTAAAAGATTATACACTTATTATACGTTATTTGTAAAATGTTTATACATTATATAAAGTAAGGCTCGAGACACAAGAGGATAGTATTTGAAGCTAGGGCATAAAGTTATTGCTAGTAATCTAGCAAACTAATAACTGTAACTATATGTAAACAGAACTAGCTTTGTTTTTAATCTAGTTAGCTATTGAGGAAGCCAGCATTTCAAGCCAGAATGGTTTAATAGAGTAGGGTTACGTAGTTACATTATTTGAGCTAGTAGTACCCTACACACAAAATTTACTATCCTAGCTCTGTGTTTAGCTTCATGTGGCCGGCGAAGCTAGTATTTGATCAGCCATTGTATGGTTGTTATTTTAGTCACTATAATGATACTGTGGAGGTTATCCACCACTTACCCGCCCTGGTATAAGTAACAGATGGTTACCCCTTCAACGCTCTGACAAGATTCTAATTTTTTTTGTTAAACGAAGCTACATTTATTTATTTTGAACGATTCTAGACCTCCAGAGCCCTTGCATACGTTGTTAGTAAGCAGTATGCAAGTGCTTAACAGGAAAAACAAAATGCAAATAAAAGGTTAGTAAACACAAATATGAATTAAACAAGCACCTGTATAAAAAAAAACATAAAAAATATAATAAATCTCAAATCAATTGGAAAGTACCAATAAAAAATGGGAATGGCACTCGGTCTGACCATAAACCACACTTAGCTTCCATGTCCCTTAGCCAACCACTCAGTGAAGCCTCAAAGAATGTTAACTGAATATTTGGGGTAAAATACCCGAAGACTAAAAGAAAATTCAGCGTTGAGTATATACTATAATGATACTGGCTTACAATTTCCTAGCATCGTGTAAACCGCACTAGCTTTTGCTAAGCCAGGAGAGAAAGCCAGGACCTTAACAGGAGAGGACGCCGCACTAGCATACTAGCATACTAGCCTCATATGACTCGGGCATAACAGATTATAAATAATAAGAAAATCTGATTTATATTTTAGAATGAGATAAATGAAAAAATATCAACATAATTGATTTACTTCAAAGCCCGTGTAGACCGGAGAATATTTGCGGCACGTTCCAAAGTGGAAGATACTCTCAATATCGATTTGGTATAAGACCACCATTGACTGTGTCTAAATCTGAACAGCCAGGCATTTCCTCACCTTCCTCTCCCCACTACCTTCAGCCTCATAACATACCCAATTGGGGATGCCAAACTCTCACTAACTCCAAGGGCTGGGGACAGTTGGAACTCTTGTGCTATGTTCACATAAAAAGAATTAAAAGCTTCATAAACCATAAATTGATATCAGCGATCTTTAATAAAAAAATCAGAGTGTGCAATTCACACGCGGTAGAAGTGAAAAAAACTAAAATGGATAAGCGTGGGGAGGCTACGAAGCACCGCACAAAGAGGAGACCGATAGACATGATGTTGCGCCTTGTTGCGCCTTGTTACGCCTTGTTACGCCCTGTTACACCTCCTTCTTTAGCCAATGTTTCGGAGAGCGTTACAGTGTCCATCACCGGAGCTGATGATGACATCTGATCAGATCTGATGACAAATCTGCCCTGATGATGGATACTGTAACGCTGTCCGAAACGTTGGATAAAGAAGGAGGTAGCGCAACACGGCATAACACCCCAAAAACAACTAACGAAAAAAAGGAGACCGATAGGCTACGAAGCACAGCGCTTATTCAATCTCATTCTCTCGTAGGCTAAATCTTATAGATGTATGTCTTTGTCTCTTTTTAGTGTCGCTTCACTTTAGTTTTCACTTCAATAAAAATCTAAATCTATGTTAGGAAATATATTTTTCGTGTCAGTCCGTCCCTGAGTAATATGCAAATGACCCAAATTGGAAAAGTATCTGATCCAAACATCAAAGAAAATGCGGGAAATTACATTTCGTCGTACATTGAATAAAGCAAACCCCGGGTGGTCGCACCAATCACGTGGCGGCTCCCAGCCGACCAATGGGAGGCGAGCTTCTTTCCCATTGGACGGAAAATCATAAGGTGTTTATTTTATTTGACGTGCGGTAATATCGCTGATAGAGTGGAATAAGTCGAAAAAACTAGATAATAATCATGCCCTTTTACTGGTTCCATCTCAAAACAGATCGACGGTCCAGAAGAACAATATCCAATACGCTAAAAATTGAAAATCGTTTTTTTGGTTTGTTTTAATTTCCTTTCGATGATTAAAAAGTTAAAAGTCTACATTTTCGAATTATTCAATGAAATGCAAAATATTAGGTCCTTACATATGAAATTGGCGTTTTGTATGGGAGGATCATAAAATAGATTTTTTAAAAATATAATATATTTATTTAATCAAAGTATGTACCATTGCTATCTATGCACTTTTGCCATCTCATAGGTAGTTCATCGATCCCTTTACTAAAAAAACCATTCGGACGGGAATCAATAAAATCTTTAAAGGCGGTTTGGACTGCCGCATCGGAGTTGATTTTTTTCCCTTGCAAGCAGTTATCCAAATTTCGAAAAAAATGGTAATCTGTTGGGGCAAAGTCCGGATAGTACGGTGGATGTCTTAGACATTCCAATTGAAGCTCCTCTAATTTGGTAGCCGTCTGTTGTGCAGTGTGTGGTCTAGCGTTCCAACGCGCGTTTGTTGATTTGCTTCACTCAATTCGTGAGGTACCCACCTTTCAAGCTTTTTCACCTTCCCAATTTGCTTCAAGTGGATTAAAACAGTTTTATCACGAACACCGCAGCCTACAGCTAACTCGGACGTGGTTTGAGATGGATTCACTTCACAATAGCCTTCAATTCTTCATTATCAATTTTGGTCTCCGGCCGTCCACGGAGCTTGTTCTGCAGGTTGAAATTTCCAGAACTAAAACGTTGGAACCAAAAACGCACTGTGTTTTCTTTTGCGGCACCGTCGCCATACACATCATTAATCCTTCGAGCCGTTTCTGCAGCACTGGTGCCACGGTGGAACTCGTACTCGTAAATAACGCGATATTTCAAGTTTTCCATATTGTAAACTAAGTGACGCAAAGAAAAAAAAACAATTAAGGAAAAAACAAATGAATTATAATTTTCGAAACATAAATACATGAGTAAATAGCTGTATAAATTTGAATTTGGAATTCCTAACCAAAGAGAAGATATTTGAGATCAAAATTGCCAGTACGGCAAAACGCCAATTTCATATGTAAGGACCTAATATTAAAACAACATTATATTTCTTGATCTCAAAAACTGTAATAATGCAGAAACATAACTATAAACGGTTCCGCATATCCGCGGACTTTTCATCCCGCGACAAAATATCCCCGACAAAATATCCTCCGTCAAAATACCCCCGACAAAATATCCTCTGTCAAAATATTCCCGACAAAATATCCTACGGACAAAAAGTCCCCCAACAAAATATTTACTAAAACTTAACCTATCCTAACAAAAAAATGGCACCAAAATATGGACCTCCTGTAAAGACATTAAATTACATATATTTTTTTAAACTTTATGAGTGAAACCTCACATTACAAATTTAATTAAATTAATACAATATTAGCAATCATACATAAAATGATACTGGATATAGACACCTTAGCTCAGTGGTTAGAGCTGTGGCCCGGAAAGTGGAAGGTCCTGGGTTCGAGTCCCAGAAGTTCCAATATCTTTTTCTGACTTTTCTGTCTCAAGAGTAAAAAGTGAATTATTATCATCGGTATAATTTTTATCCCAATTAACTATTTTTGAACAATAATTCATAGTGTTTACAGAATGTCTGTATTATTTTTGTCCCATTTGTTATTAGGTTAGGTTAGGTTAGGTTAGATTAGGTTACGTTAGGTTAAGTTTTAGTGGATATTTTATTGGGGGATATTTTGTCCGTAGAATATTTTGTTGGAGGATATTTTGTCTAGGATATTTTGTCGCGAAATGAAAACGCGCATTACCACTTTAAACGTCTCTACGACAAATCTATAAAATCGCATATCCAACAATGTTCTTCGGGACAGTCGAGATCATTGAAGACAAGTTATAAAAAGTTTAGATAAATCATACCTAACCTAACATGTAATTTTAATTTTAGGAGGCAAGCGCTGGGTGATTGCATATGGCCATTGGAGGTTGCCCACCACTTTCCCACGGCGTTCTAAGGAAACAGATGGTTTCCTCCTTCACCGTACTCGTCAGGACTCTAATTTTTTATTTATAAAGAAGCTACTTTTTATTTAAAATGACTCTAGACCCCCAATGTCCGGGCATACATTGTTAGCAGGCAGTATGCGAGTGCGTACATGTTAGTTATTTATTTCACAGTATCACGTCTCATCTCCGCCACCTGGTGTAGCTGTAATAAAAGTTTGTTAAAATGAAGAATTTTTTAAAAAAAAATTACATAATTTGATGAGATTGTTTAACAAAGCAGCTGAGCTACAGTCACCCGGCAGTCCCGCCGAGGATAAGCGGAGCAAGCAAGACTCGGTGTCCGCGCCCCTAAGCTGGCTCCCCGGTAGGCCCTCGAAGAAAGTGTTGGGATTAAGGGCAGAAAGACCTGAAGACACTATGGATAAAAGAGAGCATCGGGTCACCGGAGGCAGGGCGGAAGGGCACCGGTCCGCTACGGTTGGTCTTCTGGCCCGCTCATGGCGCCGGGGGAGGCGCGGGCGGGTTATGCAGCGGCTACCTTGGGAGTCATCTTCTCGGTTGTTGCACGGACATAGATCTAGTCCACCCCCTTGATGGGGTGTAGGACAATACAAAAATGAGATGGTAGTTCAGTTCCGGCTCCTTGAATGATACAAGTCAAGACACGAAGAACTTGTTGATATATAGTTCTTTGTTGTGCCGGATGCGCCACTGTTCTCCCTCTTTCACAAAAATTATGATTCATTTGTTTTTTCCTTAATTGTTTTTTTTCTTTGCGTCACTTAGTTTACAAAATAGAAAACTTGAAATAGGCACCAGTGTCACCAGTGCTGCAGAAACGGCTCGAAAGATTAATGATGTGTATGGCGACGGTGCCGCAAAAGAAAACAGTGCGTTTTTGGTGCCAACGTTTTCGTTCTGGAAATTTCGACCTGCAGAACAAACCCCGTGGACGGCCGGAGACCAAAGTTGGTAATGAAGAATCGAAGGCTATTGTGGAAGCGGATCCATCGCAAACCACGTTCGAGTTAGCTGCAGGCTGGGGTGTTAGTGATAAAACTGTTTTAATCCACTAGAAGCAAATGGGAAGGTGAAAAAGCTTGAAAGGTGGGTACCTCGCGAATTGAGTGAAGCAAATCAACAAACGCGCGTTAGAACGCTAGACCACACACTGCACAACAGACGGCTACCAAATTAGAGGAGCTTCAATTGGAATATCTAAGACATCCACCGTACTCTCCGGACCTTGCCTCAACAGATTACCATTTTTTTCGAAATTTGGATAACTTCTTGCAAGGGAAAAAATTCAACTCCGATGGGGCAGTCCAAACCGCCTTTAAAGATTTTATTGATTCCCGTCCGAATAGTTTTTTTAGTAAAGGGATCGATGAACTACCTGTGAGATGGCAAAAGTGCATAGGTAGCAATGGTACATACTTTGATTAAATAAATATATTATATTTAAAAAAAATCGAATTTATGTTCCTCACATACAAAACGCCAATTTCATATGATATATGGTTATACCTAATATTATATATGGTTACTTTGGTTTTTCTGAGGACACTACGTGACTTAAACACTGGCAGCAAAGAGAAGTATGTTTTGTTGGCTGCTGTGATTCTCCTTCTGATTTCTGCTGGATCCTCATTGTCCTGTCTGACTGGAGCCTAGGTAGGCGCAGATAATCTATATTATTCAATTTCAAAGGCTTCTCTCGGACCTAGGAGTCGAACTAGTTCGTAACTCAAACTTGACGCATATTAAACCGTATTCAAATGAGTTTTACATTTTTAACGAAATTTGGCATTTTTTAACTTGCTTCGTTATTGTTTTCAAACAGCGACATTTTCGTTTTTTTTAATCCAAGATGGTGAAAATTGAATACATACGATATTTGAATTTCAAATGTGAATGTGATTAGAATACGAAACGAGCAAAGAAAATTCTCTCGAGGCAGAATAATAAACTCATCGGATCTGAGTCCAGAGATCGCAGGGTTAAATCCTATCGTTGGAAAATAATTTTAACTAAAATTAGTCTGACGGCCTCCGTGGTTGAGGGGCAAGCCTCTCGACTAGCAATCCGAAGGACGCGGGTTCAAATCCCGGCTTGAGCAAGAAAATTTTATTTAATTGATTTGTGTTATTTCACCGTTTTATCTTTAAAATAATATAAGGTTCATTTGCGGCACATTCCAAAGTGGAAGACACTCTCAGTATCGCTCAGGCGTAAGACCACCATTTAGAATTGAAACCAGAAGTGACCAGATCTGAATGGCCAAGAACTTCCCCAACTTTCTCTTCCTCGTCTCCTTTCCCTCCCCGCTACCTTCAGCCTCACAACATTCCCCAATTGGTGATGCCATAGTCTCACTGGTTCTAAGCGGGTGAGAGCAATTGGGACTCTTGTACGGTATTCATATATAAAAAAAATCTTTCCAAAGAAATATGTAAAATTTTAATCTTTTTCAGGGTGGAATATGCTCTCAGAATCGCCCTGAAAAGTTGGTTAAAATGGCTTTGACTGTGTTTGATAATTAGGTCTCAATAGCCAGGTACCTACTTCCAAAACTTCTGCTTTCCCATCTCCTTCCCTTCTTCGCTCCATTTAGCCTTACAACACACTTTAGTTTTCCGAAGGTTTCACTTCTACAGCGTGTGAACTGCACTCTTGGAATGTTTTTCCAATAAAGTAGTATATAATTTGTCGAAAGAAACGTCACTTTATCAAAGAAAAATCTTACCGATTTCTAACAATTATTGAACTAAAACGACCACCATCAGAAACAAACCAATTTAATTCATTTTTTAATACAAACGAATTTATAGGCAGACGCGATTGACCCCCAAATTCTTACGCACCCCTCATACCATCTTCCTTCCAAGAACTTCTCCTTCCTTTCCTGAAAAGACCCTGCAAAGAAGACATAGGCCTTGAGGGGAATTACTTTCCCCCAGGCCTCCTGTGTGGAGTTAATGTAAAAAAAGGCTTGGCGACGTTCAGTCAATAATAAATAATAGTAAAACATTATTGATAGGAACTCCATTAATTGTTCCATCCATTTGGATTTAACCTTTCGACTATTGTGCGTGTAATCGATTGTGACCTAGCAGAAAGGGGGATACCGTAAGTAGTGCGGGGAGAGCGGGGAAAGGGGGGAAGATATCCATCGGGAGCCACTCCATTGTCAAGTGCCGCCCTATTAGTATTAAATCCTGTAACGCTTGTAGAATGGGGTAACGTTGTTGCTGGTTTAGTGATGTTTGTACTCCTTTTTACTTCACACTGTTTTTTTTAGCAAAAAAGTAATTTTTACCTAAAATAATTGTGTTCATAATCCAATACTTTTCGTAAAAAATGATTTTTATTTTATTTTTGTTATAAAAAACTAGTGTCCGACCGAAACAGGTCTTTCCACCGAAACCGAATCTTCGGTGTCTGTCTCAGTTTCGGCCGAAACCGAAACTTTTTTTAGACATGTTAAGAATCGATTATTGCTGTTATTTGGCTTATTTTTTTACACCGATGCTGAAACTTGCCGGAACCGAACTTTCGGTCGGTCACCATAAAAAACCTTATCGAACGATAAAAATAAAATTAAATGCCCAATAATGAATGTTGACAATATATCTTGAAAATTTTTATAAATTACGAAATCAGCGGTTTAAAAAATCAGAGTGTGCAGTTCAAATGCGGTAGAAGTGAAACCTTCAGAAAAATAAAATAGACAAGAGTGGATAGGCTACAAAGCACCGCACAAAGAGGAGACCGATTATACTGTCTCATTCTCTTGCTGGCTAAATTCTATAGATGTGTGCGTTTATCGATGTCTCTTTTTAGTGTCGCTATTTTTCGTTTCAAATCACGACGGTGCTAAAGAATTTTTCACTTAAAAAAACGGACAAAATACACTTTTACTAGGTGGCGGCAAGTCATTCCTGCTAAATACAGAGATATTATATAATTATTTTTGCGGTATTATGCCGTGTAGGGCTATCTCCTTCTTTAAACAGTGTTACGGTATCAATAATTAGGGCGGATGTGTACTGATGGGCACTGTAACGCTGTAGAAAAAGTTGGCTAAAGAAGGAAGTAGTGCGACACGACATAATATCCCTAAAATAAATCACTACAATATTTTTCAATTATTATAATATTATTTATATTTTGTTCGCAAATTTTGCACAATGTATGTGATTGATTTTACGAATTTTTGTGATGTAAATTAATCATAGTGAGCGCTGGCGTCATGAAATTATGCGTTGCTAAACCATTCATCCGATTGCGATGTAATAGTGGGGATTTGATGAGCGCACGCCCGCCAAGGTTTCTATACACAATGGTAAGCTCTGACACTGAAATTTGTATATAAAAATTCAATAATGGCACGCGAGCTGTTTGAAAATTGAATGTACCGGGACTGAATTTATGGAGAACTGCAGGGGGGAGGGGAACGTAGAAGGGGGAACGAGATGAATGGGAAAGGACACGCAGGGAAAAACAATTTCTTAATTAAGTGAATTGCAACATTGTCGGGTAGTACGTATATATATATATATTTTCCCTCGATCAAATTCACACAGCTGCATCAAAGTACCCCTCGTGCACAAACCGTGCAGTCACAACATTTTTATTACGACGTCTGAAGCATTATCCGTTTATTTTCCTTCGGGGAAGGGTAGGCAGATACTATGTGGGGTCATTAAATAATCATTTCATCACAAAGGGCCCTGCATGTTCGTCCTGTCGGGTCCCATTCATACGGAGGGAGGGGAAGGAGGAAAAAACTAATCATTCCAGATTGAAATGTACCAAGTAGGTATTCCTTCTCCCGGTGCCGCGGTGGGTGGGAATACAATGAACAAGTACCGCCCTAGAATGGGGGAAGTTTGATTTCATCGTTGACTTTCAATGGGAGATTTTGATTTGTGATTTGAGCAAGTTGCCTGGAAGGACGATCGCTCATTTTGATCTGTCAAGCGTACAAAATTTTCCCATTCTTCTTCTAGTGCACTCTTTCATCGGCGGGGCATTCTTGATGATGGCCAAGATTATATTTGGGAGGAGGGTATGGGTACTGCCACCCCGGAAACCATTTATTTGCTAATTAACACCCGTGACATTAAACCTTATTTCTTTTTTTTTTTTTATTAATCCACATGTGGGGGTGTACTGGACCTCGTCACTCCTTCACGTTTAGTTAGAAATGTTTTTCTTGCAGATACATCTCAAATTTATTTGCGCCACCCTTAATAATATGTGAAGGCTTGAAGCTTGCTTAAATGGCCTTAACTTTCCTTTGTCCCGCCTCCAATCACTCAACGCTGAATTTTTCTCTAAGTCTTCAGTTTCAGCTCCATTATTCAACTTTGTGGCTTCACTGAGGGGTTGTCTTCGGGATACGGGTTGTGGTTTATATCAGACTGAATGCAATTTACATTTTTAATTGGTACTTGCCAAATGATTTGAGACTTAATTGTTTATAGTATAGTCTCTATCTATTCATACAGGTGCTTCCAGGGTTTTTCACATGATGCAATGCTGCCTCCTGAGCTAATTGAACGAGTTTTATTTAGCTTTAAATATTATTTTGCTTGAATTACAAACCTGATTTGTTGTATTGCGTTTGATTTTCCGGTTAAGCACTTGCATACTGCTTTCTAACAACGTATGCATGGACACTGGAGGTCTTGATTAATTCAGAATAAATAAATATAGCTTGGTTTAAAAAAAAAATAAGAATCTTGCGAGAGCCTTGAAGGAGTAACCATGTGTAACTTATACCAAGGCGGGTAAGTGGTGGATAAATCAACTCAAATCAACGCTTGTCAACTCAATCCAACTTAAGCCAACTAAAGCCAACTCAAGCCAACTCAAACCAATAAAAGCCAATTAAAGCCAGCTCAAATCAACTCGAATCAACTCGAATCCACTCGAATCATCTCGAATCAACTCGAATCAACTCGAATCAACTCGAATCGCTTCGAAGAAACTCAAAACAACTCGAATCAACTCGAATCGCCTCCAAGAAAATCAAAACCAGTCGAATCAAATCATGTCGACTTTTCCACTCGAATCAATTCGAATCATCTCGAATGAACTCGAATAAACTCGAATCACCTAGAATCAACTCGAATCAACTCGAATCAACTCGAACCAACTCCAATAAACTCGAATCAACTCGAATCAACTCAAATTCAACTCGGATCGCGTCGAAGAAATTCAAAACAAGTCGAATCAAATCATGTCGACTTTTCAACTCGAATCAACTCGAATTGACTCGAATCAACTCGAATCAACTCGAGTCAACTCGAATGAAATCGAATCAACTCGTATCTACTCATATCAGCAAATCAAATCATGTCTACTTTTCAACTCGAATCAACTCGAATCAACTCTAATCAACTCGAATCAACTCGAAACATCTCGAATCAACTCGAAAAAACTCGAATCAACTCGAATCAACTCAAATCAACTCAAATCAAATAAAATCACATCACGTCGACTTTTCAACTCGAATCAACTCGAGTCAACTCGAATCATCTCAAACCAACTCGAATCAACTCGAATCAACTCGAATCATCTCGAATCAACTCGAATCAACTCGAATCATCTCGAATTAACTCGAATAAACTTGAATCATCTCGAATGAACTCGAATCATCTCGAAGCAACTCGAATCGCGTCGAAGAAATTCAATACAAGTCGATTCAAATCATATCGACTTTTCAACTCGAATCAACTCGAATCATCATGAATCAACTCGAATAAACTCGAATCATCTCGAACAACTCGAATCATCTCGGAGCAACTCGAATCGCGTCGAAGAAATTCAATACAAGTCGATTCAAATCATATCGAATTTTCAACTCGAATTAACTCGAATCATCTTGAATCAGCTCGAATCACCTCGAACCAACTCGAATCATCTTGAATCAACTCAAATCTACTCAAATCAAACCAAATCAAATCATGTCTACATTTCAACTCGAATCAACTCGAATCATCTCGAAACAACTCTTACCAACTCGAGTCAACTCGAATCAGCTCTAATCAACTCGAATAAAACTCGAATCATCTCGAATCAACTCGAATCATCTCGAAGCAACTCGAATCGCGTCGAAGAAATTCAATACAAGTAGATTCAATTCATATCGACTTTTCAACTCGAATTAACTCGAATCATCTTGAATCAACTCGAATCACCTCGAATCAACTAAAATCTACTCAAATCAAACCAAATCAAATCATGTCTACATTTCAACTCGATTCAACTCGAATCATCTCGAAACAACTCTTACCAACTCGAATCAACTCGAAGCATCTCGAATCAATTCGAATAAAACTCGAATCATCTCGAATCAACTCGAATCATCTCGAAGCAACTCGAATCGCGTCGAAGAAATTCAATACAAGTAGATTCAATTCATATCGACTTTTCAACTCGAATTAACTCGAATCATCTCGAATCAACTCAAATCAACTCGAACCAACTCAAAGCAAACTCGAATCATCGCGAATCAACTCAAATCAATTCGAATCATCTCGAATCAATTTGAAGCAACTCGAAACATCTCGAATCAACTCGAATCAACTAGAATCAACTCGAATCGAGTCGAAGAAATTCAAAACAAGTCGAATCAAATCATGTCGACTTTTCAACTCGAATCAACTTGAATCGACTCGAATCAACTCGAATCAACGCGAGTCAACTCGAATGTCGAATCAACTCGATTCATCTCGGATGAACTTGAATGATCTCGAATCATCTCGAATCAAGTCGTATCTACTCGAATCAACTCGAATCAACTCGAGTCAACTCAAAACTACTCAAAGCCACTCAAATCAAATCATGTCGACTTTTCAACTCTAATTAACAACCAACTCGAATCAACTCGAATCATCTCGAATCAACTCGAATCCACTCGATTCAATTCGAATGAACTCGAATCAACTCGAATCTACTCAAATCAGCAAATCAAACCATGTCGACTTTTCAACTCGAATCAACTCACACAACTCAAAACATCTCGAATCAACTCGAATCAATTCGAATCATCTCGAATCAACTCGATAAAACTCGAAACAACTCGAATCATGTCGAATCAACTCGAATCAAGTCGATTCAACTCGAATGAACTCGAATCAACTCGAATCTACTCAAATCAGCAAATCAAACCATGTCGACTTTTCAACTCCAATCAACTCGCACAACTCAAAACATCTCGAATCAACTTGAATCAATTCGAATCATCTCGAAACAACTCGATAAAACTCGAATCAACTAAAATCAACTCAAATCTACTCATATCAACAAATCAAATCATGTCGACTTTTCAACACAAATCAACTCGAATCGACTCGAATCAACTTGAATCAACTCGAATCAATTCAAAACATCTCAAATCATCTCAAATCAACTCGAATCAACTCGAATCAACTCGAGTCAACTCGAATGAAAATGAATCAACTCGAATCAACTCGAAACATCTCGAATCAATTCGAATCAACTTGAATCAATTCGAATCATCTTGAATCAACTCGTAAAAACTCGAATCAACTCGAATCAACTCAAATCAACACAAATCAAATCAAATCAAGCTAGGTTTAAAAAAATAAGAATCTTGCGAGAGCCTTGAAGGAGTAACCATGTGTTACTTATACCAAGACGGGTAAGTGGTGGATAAATCAACTCAAATCAACGCTTGTCAACTCAATCCAACTTAAGCCAACTAAAGCCAACTCAAGCCAACTCAAACCAATAAAAGCCAATTAAAGCCAGCTCAAATCAACTCGAATCAACTCGAATCAACTCGAATCATCTCGAATCAACTCGAATAAACTCGAATCGCCTCGAAGAAACTCAAAACAACTCGAATCAACTCGAATCGCCTCCAAAAAAACAAAACAAGTCAAATCAAATCACGTCGACTTTTCAACTCGAATCAATTCGAATCATCTCGAATGAACACGAATAAACTCGAATCACCTAGAATCAACTCGAATCAACTCGAATCAACTCGAATCAGCAAATCAAACCATGTCGACTTTTCAACTCCAATCAACTCGCACAACTCAAAACATCTCGAATCAACTTGAATCAATTCGAATCATCTCGAAACAACTCGATAAAACTCGAATCAACTAAAATCAACTCAAATCTACTCATATCAACAAATCAAATCATGTCGACTTTTCAACACAAATCAACTCGAATCGACTCGAATCAACTTGAATCAACTCGAATCAATTCAAAACATCTCAAATCATCTCAAATCAACTCGAATCAACTCGAATCAACTCGAGTCAACTCGAATGAAAATGAATCAACTCGAATCAACTCGAAACATCTCGAATCAATTCGAATCAACTTGAATCAATTCGAATCATCTTGAATCAACTCGTAAAAACTCGAATCAACTCGAATCAACTCAAATCAACACAAATCAAATCAAATCAAGCTAGGTTTAAAAAAATAAGAATCTTGCGAGAGCCTTGAAGGAGTAACCATGTGTTACTTATACCAAGACGGGTAAGTGGTGGATAAATCAACTCAAATCAACGCTTGTCAACTCAATCCAACTTAAGCCAACTAAAGCCAACTCAAGCCAACTCAAACCAATAAAAGCCAATTAAAGCCAGCTCAAATCAACTCGAATCAACTCGAATCAACTCGAATCATCTCGAATCAACTCGAATAAACTCGAATCGCCTCGAAGAAACTCAAAACAACTCGAATCAACTCGAATCGCCTCCAAAAAAACAAAACAAGTCAAATCAAATCACGTCGACTTTTCAACTCGAATCAATTCGAATCATCTCGAATGAACACGAATAAACTCGAATCACCTAGAATCAACTCGAATCAACTCGAATCAACTCGAATCAACTCAAACCAACTCGAATAAACTCGAATCAACTCGAATCAACTCAATTTCAACTCGGATCGCGTCGAAGAAATTCAAAACAAGTTGAATCAAATCATGTCGACTTTTCAACTCGAATCAACTCGAATCATCTCGTATCAACTCGAATCAACTCGAATCAACTCGAATCATCTCGAACCAACTCGATTTATCTCGAATAAACTCGAATAAACTCGAATCATCTCGAATCAAGTCGTATCTACTCGAATCAACTCGAATCAACTCGAATCAACTCGAGTCATCTCAAATCTACTCAAAGCCACTCAAATCAAATCATGTCGACTTTTCAATTCGAATCAACTCGAATTGACTCGAATCAACTCGAATCAACTCGAGTCAACTCGAATGAAATCGAATCAACTCGAATCTACTCATATCAGCAAATCAAATCATGTCTACTTTTCAACTCGAATCAACTCGAAACATCTCGAATCAACTCGAATCAACTCCAATCAACTCGAAAAAACTCGAATCAACTCGAATCAACTCAAATCAACTCAAATCAACTCAAATCAACTCAAATCAAATAAAATCACATCACGTCGACTTTTCAACTCGAATCAACTCGAATCAAATCGAATCATCTCGAATCAACTCGAATAAACTTGAATCATCTCGAATGAACTCGAATCATCTCGAAGCAACTCGAATCGCGTCGAAGAAAATCAATACAAGTGGATTTAAATCATATCGACTTTACAACTCGAATCAACTCGAATCATCATGAATCAACTCGAATCATCTCGAATCAACTCGAATCATCTCGGAGCAACTCGAATCAACTCGAATCAACTCAAACCAACTCGAATAAACTCGAATCAACTCGAATCAACTCAATTTCAACTCGGATCGCGTCGAAGAAATTCAAAACAAGTTGAATCAAATCATGTCGACTTTTCAACTCGAATCAACTCGAATCATCTCGTATCAACTCGAATCAACTCGAATCAACTCGAATCATCTCGAACCAACTCGATTTATCTCGAATAAACTCGAATAAACTCGAATCATCTCGAATCAAGTCGTATCTACTCGAATCAACTCGAATCAACTCGAATCAACTCGAGTCATCTCAAATCTACTCAAAGCCACTCAAATCAAATCATGTCGACTTTTCAATTCGAATCAACTCGAATTGACTCGAATCAACTCGAATCAACTCGAGTCAACTCGAATGAAATCGAATCAACTCGAATCTACTCATATCAGCAAATCAAATCATGTCTACTTTTCAACTCGAATCAACTCGAAACATCTCGAATCAACTCGAATCAACTCCAATCAACTCGAAAAAACTCGAATCAACTCGAATCAACTCAAATCAACTCAAATCAACTCAAATCAACTCAAATCAAATAAAATCACATCACGTCGACTTTTCAACTCGAATCAACTCGAATCAAATCGAATCATCTCGAATCAACTCGAATAAACTTGAATCATCTCGAATGAACTCGAATCATCTCGAAGCAACTCGAATCGCGTCGAAGAAAATCAATACAAGTGGATTTAAATCATATCGACTTTACAACTCGAATCAACGCGAATCATCATGAATCAACTCGAATCATCTCGAATCAACTCGAATCATCTCGGAGCAACTCGAATCGCGTCGAAGAAATTCAATACAAGTCGATTCAATTCATATCGACTTATCAAATCGAATTAACTCGAATCACCTCGAATCAACTCGTATCAACTCGAACCAACTCGAATCATCTCGAATCAACTCGAATCAACTCGAACCAACTCAAAACAAACTCGAATCATCGCGAATCAACTCGAATTAATTCGAATCATCTCGAATCAATTTGAAGCAACTCGAAACATCTCGAATCAACTCGAATCAAATAGAATCAACTCGAATCGAGTCGAAGAAATTCAAAACAAGTCGAATCAAATCATGTCGACTTTTCAACTTGAATCAACTCGAATTATCTCGAATGAACTCGAATCAACTCGAATCATCTCGAACCAAATCGATTCATCTCGGATGAACTCGAATGATCTCGAATCATCTCGAATCAAGTCGAATCTACTCAAATCAACTCGAATCAACTCGAGTCAACTCAAAACTACTGAAAGCCACTCAAATCAAATCATGTCGACTTTTCAACTCGAATTAACAACCAATTCGAATCAACTCTAATCAACTCGAATTAACAACCAATTCGAATCAACTCTAATCAACTCGAATTATCTCGAATCAACTCGAATAAACTCAAATCATCTCGAATGAACTCAAATCAACTCGAATCAACTCGAGTCAACTCGAATGATCATGAATCAACTTGAATCAACTCGAATCATCTCGAATCAACTTGAATCAACTCGATTCAACTCAAATGAACTCGAATCAACTCGAATCTACTCAAATCAGCAAATCAAACCATGTCGACTTTTCAACTCGAATCAACTCGCACAACTCAAAACATCTCGAATCAACTTGAATCAATTCGAATCATTTCGTATCAACTCGATTAAACTCGAATAAACTAAAATCAACTCAAATCTACTAATATCAACAAATCAAATCATGTCGACTTTTCAACTCAAATCAACTCGAATCGACTCGAATCAACTTGAATCAACTCGAATCAACTCGAAACATCTCGAATCAACTCGAATCAACTTGAATCAATTCGAATCATCTTGAATCAACTCGGAAAAACTCGAATCAACTCGAATCAACTCAAATCAACTCAAATCAAATCAAATCACATCACGTCGACTTTTCAACTCGAATCATCTCGAACCAACTCGAATCAACTCGAATCAACTCTAATTATCTTGAATCAACTCGAATAAACTCGAATCATCTCGAATGAACTCAAATCAACTCGAATCAACTCGAGTCAACTCGAATGAACATGAACCAACTCGAATCATCTCGAATCAACTCAAATTAACTCGATTCAACTCAAATGAACTCGAATCTACTCAAATCAGCAAATCAACGACTTTTCAACTCGAATCAACTCGCACAACTCAAAACATCTCGAATCAACTTGAATCAATTCGAATCATTTCGTATCAACTCGATTAAACTCGAATAAACTAAAATCAACTCAAATCTACTCATATCAACAAATCAAATCATGTCGACTTTTCAACTCAAATCAACTCGAATCGACTCGAATCAACTTGAATCAACTCAAATCAACTCGAATCATCTCGAATCATCTCGAATCAACTCGAATCAACTCGAATCAACTCGAGTCAACTCGAATGAACATGAATCAACTCGAATCAACTCGAAACATCTCGAATCAACTCGAATCAACTTGAATCAATTCGAATCATCTTGAATCAACTCGGAAAAACTCGAATCAACTTAAATCAAATCAAATCACATCACGTCGACTTTTCAACTCGAATCATCTCGAACCAACTCGAATCAACTCGAATCAACTCGAATTATTCGAATCATCGCGAATAAACTCGAATCATCTCGAATGAACTCAAATCAACTCGGATCAACTCGAATCAACTCGAATGAACATGAATCAACTCGAATCAACTCGAATCATCTCGAATCAACTCGATTCAACTCAAATGAACTCTAATCAACTCGAATCTACTCAAATCAGCAAATCAAACCATGTCGACTTTTCAACTCGAATCAACTCGCACAACTCAAAACATCTCGAATCAACTTGAATCAATTCGAATCATTTCGTATCAACTCGATAAAACTCGAATAAACTAAAATCAACTCAAATCTACTCATATCAACAAATCAAATCATGTCGACTTTTCAACTCAAATCAACTCGAATCGACTCGAATCAACTTGAATCAACTCGAATCAACTCGAAACATCTCGAATCAACTCGAATCAACTTGAATCAATTCGAATCATCTTGAATAAACTCGGAAAAACTCGAATCAACTCGAATCAACTCAAATCAACTCAAATCAAATCAAATCATATCACGTCGACTTTTCAACTCGAATCATCTCGAACCAACTCGAATCAACTCGAATCAACTCTAATTATCTTGAATCAACTCAAATCAACTCGAATCAACTCGAGTCAACTGAAATGAACATGAATCAACTCGAATCAACTCGAATCATCTCGAATCGACTCGAATTAACTTGATTCAACTCAAATGAACTCGAATCAACTCGAATCTACTCAAATCAGCAAATCAAACCATGTAGACTTTTCAACTCGAATCAACTCGCACAACTCAAAACATCTCGAATCAACTTGAATCAATTCGAATCATTTCGTATCAACTCGATTTAACTCGAATAATCTAAAATTAACTCAAATCTACTCATATCCTCAAATCAAATCATGTCGACTTTTCAACTCAAATCAACTCGAATCAACTTGAATCAACTTGAATCAACTTGAATCAACTTGAATCAACTCGAAACATCTCGAATCAACTCGAATCAACTTGAATCAATTCGAATCATCTTGAATCAACTCGGAAAAACTCGAATCAACTCAAATCAAATCAAATCACATCACGTCGACTTTTCAACTCGAATCATCTCGAACCAACTCGAATCAACTCGAATCAACTCTAATTATCTCGAAACAACTCGAATAAACTCGAATCATCTCGAATGAGTTCGAATAAACTCGAATCATCTCGATTACAGTCGTATCTACTCGAATCAACTCAAATCTCCTCAAATCTCCTCAAATCTCCTCAAATCTCCTCAAATCTCCTCAAATCTATTCAAATCCACAAATCAAATCATGTCGAATTTTCAAATCGAATCAACTCGAATCATCCCAAATAAATTCGAACCAACTCGAATCATCTTGAATCAATTCAAATCTACTCATATCAAACCAAATCAAATCATGTCTACATTTCAACTCGAATCAACTCGAATCATCTCGAATCAACTCCAATCAACTCGAGTCAACTCGAATCAACTCAGATCAACTCGAATCAACTCGAGTCAACTCGAATGAACATGAATCAACTCGAATCAACTCGAATCATCTCGAATCAACTCAAATCAACACGATTCAACTCAAATGAACCCGAATCAACTCGAATCTACTCAAATCAGCAAATCAAACCATGTCGACTTTTCAACTCGAATCAACTCGCACAACTCAAAACATCTCGAATCAACTTGAATCAATTCGAATCATTTCGTATCAACTCGATAAAACTCGAATAAACTAAAATCAACTCAAATCTACTCATATCAACAAATCAAATCATGTCGACTTTTCAACTCAAATCAACTCGAATCGACTCGAATCAACTTGAATCAACTCGAATCAACTCGAATCATCTCGAATCATCTCGAATCAACTCGAATCAACTCGAATCAACTTGAGTCAACTCGAATGAACATGAATCAAATCGAATCAACTCGAAACATCTCGAATCAACTCGAATCAACTTGAATCAATTCAAATCATCTTGAATCAACTCGGAAAAACTCGAATCAACTCGAATCAACTCAAATCAACTTAAATCAAATCAAATCACATCACGTCGACTTTTCAACTCGAATCATCTCGAACCAACTCGAATCAACTCGAATCAACTCGAATTATTCGAATCATCGCGAATAAACTCGAATCATCTCGAATGAACTCAAATCAACTCGAATCAACTCGAATCAACTCGAATGAACATGAATCAACTCGAATCAACTCGAATCATCTCGAATCAACTCGATTAAACTCAAATGAACTCTAATCAACTCGAATCTACTCAAATCAGCAAATCAAACCATGTCGACTTTTCAACTCGAATCAACTCGCACAACTCAAAACATCTCGAATCAACTTGAATCAATTCGAATCATTTCGTATCAACTCGATAAAACTCGAATAAACTAAAATCAACTCAAATCTACTCATATCAACAAATCAAATCATGTCGACTTTTCAACTCAAATCAACTCGAATCGACTCGAATCAACTTGAATCAACTCGAATCAACTCGAAACATCTCGAATCAACTCGAATCAACTTGAATCAATTCGAATCATCTTGAATCAACTCGGAAAAACTCGAATCAACTCGAATCAACTCAAATCAACTCAAATCAAATCAAATCATATCACGTCGACTTTTCAACTCGAATCATCTCGAACCAACTCGAATCAACTCGAATCAACTCTAATTATCTTGAATCAACTCAAATCAACTCGAATCAACTCGAGTCAACTGAAATGAACATGAATCAACATGAATCAACTCAGATCAACTCGAATCAACTCGAGTCAACTCGAATGAACATGAATCAACTCGAATCAACTCGAATCATCTCGAATCAACTCAAATCAACTCGATTCAACTCAAATGAACCCGAATCAACTCGAATCTACTCAAATCAGCAAATCAAACCATGTCGACTTTTCAACTCGAATCAACTCGCACAACTCAAAACATCTCGAATCAACTTGAATCAATTCGAATCATTTCGTATCAACTCGATAAAACTCGAATAAACTAAAATCAACTCAAATCTACTCATATCAACAAATCAAATCATGTCGATTTTTCAACTCAAATCAACTCGAATCGACTCGAATCAACTTGAATCAACTCGAATCAACTCGAATCATCTCGAATCATCTCGAATCAACTCGAATCAACTCGAGTCAACTCGAATGAACATGAATCTACTCGAATCAACTCGAAACATCTCGAATCAACTCGAATCAACTTGAATCAATTCGAATCATCTTGAATCAACTCGGAAACACTCGAATCAACTCGAATCAACTCAAATCAACTCAAATCAAATCAAATCACATCATGTCGACTTTTCAACTCGAATCATCTCGAACCAACTCGAATCAACTCGAATCAACTCGAATTATCTCGAATCAACTCGAATAAACTCGAATCATCTCGAATGAACTCAAATCAACTCGAATCAACTCGATTCAACTCGAATGATCATGAATCAACTCGAATCAACTCGAATCATCTCGAATCAACTCGAATCAACTCGATTCAACTCAAATGAACTCGAATCAACTCGAATCTACTCAATACAGCAAATCAAACCATGTCGACTTTTCAACTCGAATCAACTCGCACAACTCAAAACATCTCGAATCAACCTGAATCAATTCGAATCATTTCGTATCAACTCGATAAAACTCGAATAAACTAAAATCAACTCAAATCTACTCATATCAACAAATCAAATCATGTCGACTTTTCAACTCAAATCAACTCGAATCGACTCGAATCAACTTGCATCAACTCGAATACACTCGAATCATCTCGAATCATCTCGAATCAACTCGAATCAACTCGAATCAACTCGAATCAACTCGAATCAACTCGAATCAACTCGAATCAACTCGAGTTAACTCGAATGAACATGAATCAACTCGAATCAACTCGAAACATCTCGAATCAACTCGAATCAACTTGAATCAATTCGAATCATCTTGAATCAACTCGGAAAAACTCGAATCAACTCGAATCAACTCAAATCAACTCAAATCAAATCAAATCACATCACGTCGACTTTTCAACTCGAATCATCTCGAACCAACTCGAATCAACTCGAATCAACTCGAATTACCTCGAATCAACTCGAATAAACTCGAATCATCTCGAATGAACTCAAATCAACTCGAATCAACTCGAGTCAACTCAAATGAACATGAATCAACTCAAATCAACTCGAATCATGTCGAATCAACTCGAATCAACTCGATTCAACTCAAATGAACTCTAATCAACTCGAATCTACTCAAATCAGCAAATCAAACCATGTCGACTTTTCAACTCGAATCAACTCGCACAACTCAAAACATCTCGAATCAACTTGAATCAATTCGAATCATTTCGTATCAACTCGATAAAACTCGAATAAACTAAAATCAACTCAAATCTACTCATATCAACAAATCAAATCATGTCGACTTTTCAACTCAAATCAACTCGAATCGACTCGAATCAACTTGCATCAACTCGAATACACTCGAATCATCTCGAATCATCTCGAATCAACTCGAATCAACTCGAATCAACTCGAATCAACTCGAATCAACTCGAATCAACTCGAGTTAACTCGAATGAACATGAATCAACTCGAATCAACTCGAAACATCTCGAATCAACTCGAATCAACTTGAATCAATTCGAATCATCTTGAATCAACTCGGAAAAACTCGAATCAACTCGAATCAACTCAAATCAACTCAAATCAAATCAAATCACATCACGTCGACTTTTCAACTCGAATCATCTCGAACCAACTCGAATCAACTCGAATCAACTCGAATTACCTCGAATCAACTCGAATAAACTCGAATCATCTCGAATGAACTCAAATCAACTCGAATCAACTCGAGTCAACTCGAATGAACATGAATCAACTCGAATCAACTCGAATCATGTCGAATCAACTCGAATCAACTCGATTCAACTCAAATGAACTCTAATCAACTCGAATCTACTCAAATCAGCAAATCAAACCATGTCCACTTTTCAACTCGAATCAACTCGCACAACTCAAAACATCTTGAATCAACTTGAATCAATTCGAATCATTTCGTATCAACTCGATAAAACTCGAATAAACTAAAATCAACTCAAATCTACTCATATCAACAAATCAAATCATGTCGACTTTTCAACTCAAATCAACTCGAATCGACTCGAATCAACTTGAATCAACTCGAGTCAACTCGAAACTTCTCGAATCAACTCGAATCAACTTGAATCAATTCGAATCATCTTGAATCAACTCGAAAAAACTCGAATCAACTCGAATCAACTCAAATCAACTCAAATCAAATCAAATCACATTACGTCGACTTTTCAACTCGAATCATCTCGAACCAACTCGAATCAACTCGAATCATCTCTAATTATCTCGAATCAACTCGAATAAAATCGAATCATCTCGAATGAACTCGAATAAACTCGAATCATCTCGATTAAAGTCGTATCTACTCGAATTAACTCAAATCTACTCAAATCTCCTCAAATCTCCTCAAATCTATTCAAATCCACAAATCAAATCATGTGGAATTTTCAAATCGAATCAACTCGAATCATCCCAAATAAATTCGAACCAACTCGAATCATCTTGAATCATCTCAAATCTACTCATATCAAACCCAATCAAATCATGTCTACATTTCAACTCGAATCAACTCGAATCATCTCGAATCAACTCCAATCAACTCGAGTCAACTCGAATCAACTCAAATCAACTCGAATCAACTCGAGTCAATTCGAATGAACATGAATCAACTCGAATCAACTCGAATCATCTCGAATCAACTCGAATCAACTCGATTCAACTCAAATGAACTCGAATCAACTCGAATCTACTCAAATCAGGAAATCAAACCATGTCTACTTTTCAACTCGAATCAACTCGCACAACTCAAAACATCTCGAATCAACTTGAATCAATTCGAATCATTTCGTATCAACTCGATAAAACTCGAATAAACTAAAATCAACTCAAATCTACTCATATCAACAAATCAAATCATGTCGACTTTTCAACTCAAATCAACTCGAATCGACTCGAATCAATTTGAATCAACTCGATCAACTCGAATCATCTCGAATCATCTTGAATCAACTCGAATCAACTCGAATCAACTCGAGTCAACTCGAATGAACATGAATCAACTCGAATCAACTCGAAATAACTCGAAACAACTCGAATCAACTCGAATCAACTTGAATCAATTCGAATCATCTTGAATCAACTCGGAAAAACTCGAATCAACTCGAATCAACTCAAATCAACTCAAATCAAATAAAATCACATCACGTCGACTTTTCAACTCGAATCATCTCGAGCCAACTCGAATCAACTCGAATCATCTCGAATTATCTCGAATCAACTCGAATAAACTCGAATCTTCTCGAATGAACTCAAATCAACTCGAATCAACTCGTGTCAACTCGAATGAACATGAATCATCTCGAATCAACTCGATTCAACTCAAATGAACTCTAATCAACTCGAATCTACTCAAATCAGCAAATCAAACCATGTCGACTTTTCAACTCGAATCAACTCGGCCAACTCAAAACATCTCGAATCAACTTGAATCAATTCGAATCATTTCGTTTCAACTCCATAAAACTCGAATAAACTGAAATCAACTCAAATCTACTCATATAAACAAATCAAATCATGTCGACTATTCAACTCAAATCAACTCGAATCGTCTCAAAACATCTCGAATCAACTCGAATCAACTTGAATCAATTCGAATCATCTTGAATCAACTCGGAAAAACTCGAATCAACTCGAATCAACTCAAATCAACTCAAATCAAACCAAATCAAATCATGTCTACATTTCAACTAGAATCAACTCGAATCATCTCGAATCAACTCGAATCAACTCGAGTCAACTCGAATCAACTCAAAGCATCTCGAATCAACTCGAATCAACTCGAATAAACTCGAATCATCTCGAATCAACTCGAATCATCTCGAAGCAACTCGAATCGCGTCGAAGAAATTCAATACAAGTCGATTCAATTCATATCGACTTTTCGACTCGAATTAACTCGAATCATCTTGAATCAACTCGAATCACCTCAAATCAACTCGAATCAACTTGAACCAACTTGAATCATCTCGAATCAACTCGAATCAACTCGAACCAACTCAAAACAAACTCGAATCATCGCGAATCAACTCGAATCAATTCAATTCATCTCGAATCAATTTGAAGCAACTCGAAACATCTCGAATCAACTCGAATCAATTATAGTCAACTCGAATCGAGTCGAAGAAATTCAAAACAAGTCGAATCAAATCATGTCGACTTTTCAACTTGAATCAACTCGAATTATCTCGAACCAACTCGATTTTTCTCGGATGAACTCGATTGATCTCGAATCATTTCGATTCAAGTCGTATCTACTCGAATCAACTCGAGTCAACTCAAAACTGCTCAAAGCCACTCAAATAAAATCATGTCGACTTTTCAACTCGAATTAACAACTAATTCGAATCAACTCGAATCATCTCGAATCAACTCGAATCTACTCAAATCAGCAAATCAAACCATGTCGACTTTTCAACTCGAATCAACTCGCACAACTCAAAACATTTCGAATCAACTCGAATCAATTCGAATCATCTCGAATCAACTCGAATCAATTCGAATCATCTCGAATCAACTCGATAAAACTCGAATCAACTGGAATCAACTAAAATCATCTCAAATCTACTCATATCAACAAATCAAATCATGTCGACTTTTCAACTCAAATCAACTCGAATCGACTCGAATCAACTTGAATCAACTCGAATCAACTCCAGTCAACTCGAATGAACTCGAATCAACTCGAAACATCTCGAATTAACTCGAATAAATTCGAATCAATTCGTATCATCTCGAATCAACTCGAAAAAACTCGAAACATCTCAAATCAATTTGAAGCAACTCGAATCAACTCGAAGCATCTCGAATGAACTCGAATCACCTCGAATCAACTCGAATCAACTTGAATAAACACATATCATCTCGAATCAACTCGAATCAACACAAATCAACTCGAATCTACTCATATCAGCAAATCAAACCATGTCGACCTTTTAACTCGAATCAACTCGAATTAACTCAAAACATCTCGAATCAACTTGAATCAATTCGAATCATCTCGAATCAACTCAAATCTACTCAAATCTCCTCAAATCTCATCAATCAACAAATCAAATCATGTCGAATTTTCAAATCGAATCAACTCAAATTATCCCAAATCAACTCGAACCAACACGAATCACCTCGAATCAACTCAAATCCACTCAAATCAAACCAAATCAAATCGTGTCTACTTTTCAACTCGATTCAACTCGAATCGACTCGAATCTACTTGAATCAACTCGAATCAACTCGGATCATTTCAAATCAACTCGAATCATCTCGTATCAACTCGAATCATCTAGAAGCACCTCGAATCACGTCGCAGAAATTCAAAACAAGTCGAATCAAATCATGTCGACTTTTCAATTCAAATCAACTCGAATCATCTCGAATCAACCCGAATCAACTCGAATCATCTCGAACCAACTCGAATCAACTTGAATCAACTCGAATCATCTCGAATCATCTCGAATCAACTCGATAAATCTCGAATAAACTAAAATCAACTCAAATCTACTCATATCAACAAATCAAATCATGTCGACTTTTCAACTCCAATCAACTTGAATCAACTCGAATCAACTCGAATCATCTCGAACCAACTCGAATCAACTCGAATCAACTCGAATCATCTCGAATCAACTCGAATCAACTCGAACCAACTTGAATCAACTTTAATCAACTCGAATCATCTCGAATCTACTAAAATCAACAAATCAAATCATGTCGAATTTTCAACTCGAATTAACTCAAATCTACTCAAATCAAATCAAATCATACCATCTTTTCAACTCGAATCAACCCGAATCGACTCGAATCAACTCAAATCATCTCTAATCAACTCGATTCAACTCTAATCAACACAAATCAACTCGAATCGCCTCGAAGAAACTCAAAAACACTCGAATCAACTCGAATCGCCTCGAAGAAATTCAAAACAAGTGGAAGCAAACCATGTCGACTTTTTAACTCGAATCAACTCGAATTAACTCGAACCAACTCGAATCAACTCAAATCAACTTGAATCATCTCGAATCAACTCGAATCAACTCGATCATCTCGAATCATCTCCAATCATCTTGAATCATCTCGAATCAAATCGAATCAACTCGAATCAACTTGTATCAACTCGAATCAACTCGAAGTAACTCGAATCAACTAAAATCAACTCGAATTTTGTTCAATGAATCTTGTGAATCAATTCGTTTTTGGAGGCGGATGTCGAGGACATACTGAACCCAAGATTCCTACCCACCCCTTAAACCCTTTTCCTTCCCAGAACTCTCCTCTCCTTCCTTTCTTTAAAAAAAACCCTCCACACAGCATCATAGGTGAGCATAAAGATGACATGGGCCCTGAGGGAAATTATGTTCCTCAGGGCCTCCTGTGTGGAGCTCATATATTTAAAAAATGCACTCGAATCAACTCGAATCAACTCGAATCAACTCAAATCAACCCGAATCAACTCGACTCAACTTAAATCAACTCAAATCAACTCTAATCAACTCAAATCAAATCAAATCAACTCAAAACAACTCAAATCAACCCAAATATACTCAAATCTACTCAAATCAAATCATGTCAACTTTTCTGTTTTTTTATTTTTTTATTTAGTTACTACATAATAATTGTTTTTTACATTTTAATATGAGACATGTTAGGTAAATATATGAAAAAACAAAATTTATATCTATTTTCTATTTTTCATTTATCTACTGTTCATATTTATATTTTTTTCTGTTGATATCCCTTTGTACTTATGTAATTTTAAACCACTGTAAACATAACACTGAATATGTACTTTTTAGTTATAATTTTGCAAATTTCATTCAAGATATATTATTATTATTATTAGAAATTATGTTCGTAGTCCTTCTCACTAGGAGATCCTGTGCTGAGGGGGACTATGCTTTGCATAAGTTTTCAGCGACTTCTATGGTTTAACTTAATGGTTTTGATAAGGTTTTCCAGAAACTTCTACGACGATGTTTTAAGTATACTGATAAGTTCATTTTCCGATAGTTCCTTCAGTCAACATTTAATGTCCTAAATGTATTTATTTTTGGTTTTAATTTGTTTGAAACTAAGTGGGAGTTTGTTATATAACTTTACTGCTAAAAATTCAGAGCTCCTTTGTCCTAACGAAGAGTTATTTTTTGGTATATTACGTCTGTTTGTTTGGCTCTGGTTTTATAAGCGTGTTAGGTGTCTGCCTCTGAATCATTTTTGTCGGGATGTACTAGAATGTTTTTGGCCTAGATTTTCTCTAAGCTTGGAACATTAAACTATTTAAAAATTTCTGTTTTTGACGTTCTTATGGTATGATCTTTATGATACCTTTAGTATGGCCTTTATGATGCAATTCTGAATTACCTTCGGTTGTTTTATGTGTTTGATGATGCTGAGCTCATCCCTTTATTCCCTATTCAATTCAAAAACGCAAGTCAACTCAAGCCAACTCAAGCTAACTCAAGCCAACTCAAGTGAACTCAAGCCAACTCAAGCTAACTCAAGTCAACTCAAGCCTTCTCAAGCCGGTTCCTCGGCTGGCTAAGTCCTTTCGCAACATATTCGGCTTACTGTGGTGGTAGTAGGAGATTTTTAAATATTGTTGGGTTATTTGTAACCAACGTCAACCCATGAAACCGGACACCCCTGCTAAGTCACCAAACGTAACGAACCATTTTGGGTGATCTATGGCAAGGGTGTTGGTTATCCGGTTCCATGACAGTTCATCCTGCGACAATTCATCCGGCGACAGTTCATCCTGCGACAGTTCATCCGGCCGACAGTTCATCCTGCCGACAGTTCATCCTGCCGACAGTTCATCCCGCCGACAATTCATCCGGCGACAATTCATCCTGACAATTCAACCTAACCTAACCTAACCTAACCTAACCTAACCAAACCTAACCTAACCTAACCTAACCTAACCTAACCTAACCTATAATAAGTATAAGTATGTCGTATTTTGTTATTCACGCATGCTTCTTCGGAGAGTCGAAATTATTGTTAGTAAAAATATTTTTACAGCGGATTTCCACTCAAGATGCCTTCAGATATAAGTATATCGATTTTGGTTGTATGGCCGTATATCCTCTTTGGATACTTACTTAATAAAAATCTTCTAAATGATCAGGCAGGATGAATTGTCGCCGGATGAATTGTCGGCGGGATGAACTGTCGGCAGGATGAACTGTCGGCTGGATGAACTGTCGGCCGGATGAACTGTCGCAGGATGAACTGTCGCCGGATGAATTGTCGCAGGACGAATTTTCGGGTCACCGGTTATCCAGTGCATGGTTCTTAGGAGCGGCAGCACCCGGACCCACCTCCCAAATCATTACATAGTATAAAATGAAGTCGCTCAAAATGTATATATATAGATAGAGTGATTCAAGAGGAAAGTTTATATATGTAAAACATGTTTATTATAGTAGAGAAAGGCCGAGAAATTAAAATATTCAATTCGGCGTAGTCCAGTGGTAAAGTTCTTGACTGGCACTCCGAAGGTCGCGTGATCGAATCCCGGCGTGGCAAATAAATTTTATTTGATTAATTTGTGTTATTTCACAATTATTCATTTAAAAAAAATAATATAGTATATTTGCTGCACGTTCCAGAGTGGATGATACTCTCAGTAACGCCCTGGTGTGAGACCACCATTCAGAATTGAAACGTTGCTTGAAATGGCTTTAGCCGTGTTTGGTGACCAGATCTGAATAGCCAGGTACTTCCTCACCTTCCTCTTCCCTATCTCCTTCCCCTCCACACTACCGTCAGCCTCACAACATACCCCAATTGGGGATGCCATAGTCCCACTGGCTCCAGACGGGAGCAGTTGGGACTCTTGTGCGGTATTCATGTAAAAAAAAAAAAAAGGCAGCGGGTAGCGGGCAGGAGTAGTGTGGAATTTATAAAGGTTGGGTAATGGCATTGTGTTTCGTTAGCCACAGCAACGTGTGGCCGGGTCGCGTATTTACAAAACCTCGATTCAGTCGCGGTAACGACAATTTACATTTTAAATATACCTCTATATTGGTTATTTTTTATCACATTGCAAAAACAAAAATTGTTCTAAAATCTAGATAAAATAATCTTTCTTATGTGTTTATTAGAAATTAATAATTTTATTTCTAAATATTAAAATTTTAATATTATTCCCATGTATTGTAAATACACCTTTATATTGATAATTTTTTATCACTTTGCAAAAACAAAAATTGTTCTAAAATCTAGATAAAATAATCTTTCCAATGTGTATATTAGAAATTCATAATTTTATTTCTAAATATTTAAATTTTGATATTAAAAATTTAAAGCGACTGAAACGCGGTAGGGATTGTAAATACGCGGCCGGGTCTGCTAGTTACCTATAAATAAATAAATGTAAACATCTAAAACTATGTCTTCAGCCTTCAATTTACTGTTATTAAGGAATTTCCGTACAAATAAGAAACCATTATCAATAAACAGTTAAATTGTTATCGTAAGGGTGATGTGATGTGTAGCTATAGGTATTTTATTAGGGCGCCACCGGTCGTTGGACCAGACTAGCAGCGGAGAGAGCGAAATCCTTTTTATCCGGGTCTTGGGAAATACATACTTTATAGTCAATATTAAGTTTTAGAAATGAAAATGCGGTATTCATATTAAACAACAAATTACATATATTTACAGTTTTAAAGACAGATAACCAAAGTGAACATAAAATAATACTGAAAATGGCTTACTCCTGGATCGACCAATCTAATATCTAGGAAACTAAATACAACGTACGCCGAGGTGGAGTTCCAGACTCCAGATACTAATATCTACAGCCTGTATGTCGGACGAATATCTACAGCTCATACTTTGGACTAATATCTACGAACTTCAGAGTGTTGACTAATATCTACAGAGCTAAGGTCGGACGAATATCTATGATGGTCCCAGTGTTGACTAATATCTACAGAGCGTAGGTTGAGGAGAGTAGGTTGGACTAACATCTACAGAGGGCAGCTGAGCAAGAGGTTGTACGGAAAAGCATAAATTACTTCAATTAGGTAATTACTAATTACGTAAAGGCTTAAACGTTTAAAGTACGTACATGAAGTTTTTGCATAATATTACGTATTTTGCAGTTTACGAGGACAATAATTCATTGAACAAACATAAAGGTCATAATACAAAGATATTTATTTATTTCGAAATACACGGCACCACAACCTAACCTAACCTAACTGACAGAAATGGTCATGGTAACAGACTAAATAATTTAGAAGCACTCGAAATAAAGAAAGCTGTTAAAACAAAAACCCAGATCCTTAATATTCAGCTAAATGTGTCCAATAGTCCGATATTAGGGATTTTTACATATATACTTACATAAATTAAGTTTTTTAAACTGCATACGCAATGTTACGTTATTCCAATATGCTATACATAATTGCCAAACCAACCTCTGCCAGTGCTGTAGATATTCGTCAACACTTTTGCTCTCATAGATATTAGTCAGCAGTTTGAGCTGTAGATATTCGTACGCACTTTGGTTCTCATAGATATCAGTCCGATTTTTTCAGTTTTTGGAATTCCTGTAGAAATTTCTTCAGTATTTTAAAATAAATACCAACTCTACTTTTGCCACTTATCTATTCACAAATGTAATACTAACAGTGATGAGGGTAGCAAATAATGTAAAATCATGCAATGTCCAGTGTGTTAACTGTAATGTCCTCCGCGTGCAAAGCCGTATCTTCTCCATAAACTTTCTAATTAAAGTGTGTTTATCGAAGTGACCTGCCAGGTAAGTATGTTTCTGTATCCATTTGTAAATAGTAAAATCAGTTAGAACCTGCATTCCTAATAAATTGTACAGCGCCCTTGATGTGATTTTTCACAAAAACGGCGCTTTATTTTATTTTATCCAATTATTATTATTATTATTATTAATATTAGTAGACGCCTCCGAGTTCCATGGTGAGGGACAGGCCGTTAAGGCGCCCCACTGTCTTCAGGGCAGCAGCAACTCCTGATGATGGTTCCGTAGGTTTCCCGTGGACGGAGGTCGGCTGGTGATGTTCCACACGAGGGGTCAATCAATCTGTCTGTGGTCTCACGAAAATACACGAGTGCTCTGAGCTTGTTACCGGACAGCGTTGCAGAGTAAAGTTAGCCTCCCAAAAACTGGGCGTACTATACAGGGCCCGCAGATACTTTAATAGTACACAACTGCTAACCCTGTACAAATCACAAGTGCGCCCCACGGTTGAATTTGGCAACCACCTCTGGTCTAGAGCTTCTAAATACCTGAAAAATACCCTCGAGTGCAAAAACGGGCGGTCCGTTTGATAGATTCTCCCATCTTAACAGACGGATCGCAATCTTTAGAGCGCAGGCGTCGGGTGGGAATGCTATCCTTGTTCTACCGGTATTACAATGGAAGATGCTCCGAGGAAATAGCGTCATTGATCCCCTCGGCACCGGTGCATAGTCGGGAAACACGCCAATGCGTGACCTACATATGTACACGGTTGACATTTTGTCACATGAGAATGGGCCGCTTCTTCGACTCGTTCTTGTGTTCAACAGCTCGGCTGTGGAATGATTTGCCGGCCACTGTGTTTCCCCCTTCTTAAAACATGGGTATCTTCAAGACCAATGTTCGTTCCTTCCTCTCCTCAAAAAGACCCTCCACACAGCATCTCAGATGACATGGGCTCTGAGGGAAATTATTTTCCTCAGGGCCTCCTGTGTGGAGTTAATGTAAAAAAAAGCATTGTGTTCCGTCGATAAATAAGACTTTTAGCTGAATATGCACGCTCGTTTTATTTAAGGAAATTTTTGTTTGACGCCATTTCAAATGCCGACATTTGCGGTACACGCGTATTAACACTTTACGTTACGTAAGTGAATGATTTTACCTTTATTATAAAAACGGAAAAATCACGTTGACTGTCGAGTAGCCGTCTACCTCTCCAGGCCTCTTCCCAACAAGTGACGAACTTGCTTTTCCGAACTTCTGACGTTTAGAAAAAATAATTGAATCGCTTAGCTTTCATGTTTAAAATAAAGAGTACTGACATATACACCACCTATCACCACATATACAGATTCTGGCTGGTACCTACTGCCAGATGACGAGAGAGGTATCACAACCGACACAAGCGTTCTTCATATCACAATACTTGTTTTCATTATCTTTTCTTGGAGATGCTTGCAGCATACGCAATATGCCATTACCCTGCGAGCAGACACCTTTTATGTTTATCTGTTATCTTTTTTAATTAGTTTATCCCTGACTTGCTTTATATTATTCGCATTTTATATATTATGTAAGCACTTGCATACTGTTTCCTAACACCGTACGCAGGGACACTGGAGGTCTAGATTCGTTCAAACTTAAATGTAAATTCGTTCTTTCAAACAAATTAGAGTCCTTGCGAGAGCCTTGAAGGAGTAACCATCTGTTACTTATACAAGGGCGTGTAAGTGGTGGATAACCTCCACTGACATTTCACCAAGACAATTATTTTTAAAATGAGGAACCTGACTAGACTCGTTATGATGAAGTAAACGTAGGATTATTTATATCATAACAATACCACTTTCGCTAATTAAAAACTTTTAGGCAAAAGGATAATATTTTAACATAAAATTAAATAAAATGTTAATTTTCAATAGAATCCTATAAGAATACAGCCCGTTAATTAAATTGGATATGTTTCCAAACATTTTCCTAGCCTATAATAATTTCAATAACTCGGTTAATTTCCTGTAAAATTTTCAAAACCGGCGAATCAGCATTGTGACAATAAATTCAAAGGCCATCCTTTCAGCGTATTATTGCGAGAGCCGACCAACTTGAAGTTGGCCAATTATCTCAGCCCGGAGGCCCTTCCTCTCCCTCTTCTCCCTCTCTCCTCCCTTTCTTTCAGTCACCGTTGCTTCTCCAGGTCCGCCATAAGGAATAAAACAGCCGACATTAAAAAAAAATAATGCATCTTCACGGATAATTTCATTATTAATACAAAACTTCTTAATCAGTTGATCTGCCCACAATTGGCCCCCCGGTATTCTTATATGCAATGTACATTGGAGATTATCCACCACTTACCCGCCCTGGTATAAGTAACAGATGGTTACTCCTTCAAGAATCTCGCAAGATTGTAATTTTTTTTGTTAAACGAAGCTACATTTATGTTGAACGATTCTAGACCTCCAGTGTCCTTGCATACGTTGTTAGTAAGCAGTATGCAAGTGCTTAACAGTAAAACAAAATTGAAAAAAATTGTAATAATAAAAAATACAATGCGCAGTCGGTCCACGGAAAATACGGTATACGTAATTAAACAAAATGTAACTAAGTGACCCTGAAGGGATGTGCAAGGAGGATATACCGCCGAACAACAAAGTATGAATGATGACCGGTCAGTGGTTGAGTGGGCATAGCGCTTGGGTCCCACCCGAGCGTCGCGTGTTCGATTCCTCGGCTGGCTAAGTCCTCCATCACAACACAAGCAACATTTTCGGCTTTCTGTGGTAGTAGGAGATTTTCAAACATTGTTGGGTTATTCGTGACCCGGGAATGTTTGTCTTTCTTTAAAAAAACAATAAAAAAACAACAACAAAGTATGTAACATACACTTTTTAGATTTTCACGGCCAAAAGTATTTTCGTTATTTGTTTTTGGGGTGTTATGCCGCGTTGCGCTATCTCCTTATTTAGACGTTGTTTACGACAGCGTTACAGTGTCCGAAACGTTGGCTAAAGAAGGAGATACCGCAACTCGGCATAACACACCAAAAACAAATAACGAAAAAAAAAGTATAAAACTTTTTTTTTTCAAATACATCAAGGAAAAAGGTAGTACAGAGTAGAGAAGGTACAGAGTGTTGTATACTTGGGCTGCAATGTAAATGATGGATGGGATCCTTCGGTTGAAATCAAATGCCGCATTGAGCAAGCTCGTGCAACCTTTATCCGCATGAAAAAGATGTTCTGCAGTCATGATCTAAACCTTAAATTACGAATGCGTATGGTCAGATGCTACGTGTTTTCGATCATGGGTGTGATTTACGGAGTCCCTTGTTCGACCGTGTCGAAACCGGTGAAGCCATTGTGAGCTCGAGAGTTTGCAGTGGTGAATGCGATTGAATTAGCGAAATTGGAGACAAGCGAAGTAAGAAAGAAGGCCAGTCAGCATTCCCGATTCAGCTTTGCGATGGTACCTTGTATACATCCCAAACAGTGACAATGAATTCATCAGGCATGAATGACTTACATCCGTTGTTCCCAACTTTTTGATAGATCAATCTGGGTCTCCGATCAGCTAAGTGATACGTTAAGTGATTTAAATGATTAAAAATTAGAAGAGACTCCACAGATATAATTTTATTTTTATTGCAGAAACAAACAGTACCTACATTATTACATAATGGAAAATAGTTACAAAGTTATAGAATTAATACAATAATTGGTACCAATGACATGTCGCTGTTATATGCTTATGTTTTTGTGAGATAAATAATACATTATACCTAAATTAAATTAGTAAATTATTGAAGGAGAGGGGTGTGTGAGAGTGTTTGTATGTGTGTGAATGTGGATGTGTGTGATAGGTGTGCGAATTCAGTGTGCTAAAAATGTTTTTCTTAAATAGAGGGAGGGAATCAAAAAATATATCGGTATTTGTGTTTTTTTGAATTGAGTTGAATCTTTGAAGGATGCGGGAAATAGGGGAGTTGGCCGCAGCGTTCGTATTACTAGTTGTGTAAAAAAGGTTGGTGTGGCGAGTTCTTTTAGATGGGATGTTAAAATTTATTTGGGATAATATATACATATATCTTCATAAAATTATCAATGATTTTATTGATTGTTCGCCCCTTTTGGCTGAGATTAATTTTAGAGTCCCAGGAGTCAGAACCAGAGAAAAATCACTTTTTTATCTTCAAAAATGTTTTACTAATCTCAGACAAAATGTGTTTATATTCAGAGCATGCAATGTATTTGAAAAGAATTTTAATAATATAGTCATATTCTCATGTAATTTAAGTACCTTAAAAAAGTGTGTCATAACTAACATTATATGATTTTTTTACCGTTTTGCTAGTTATCATGTTATTGCTGTGAATCCTTTCCATTTACTTGCCATTCGACTTACTATTGTGTTCACTCTGAGTTGTAGGTATGTACATTATTGCTGTTGTGGAGTGGGAATAGATTTCTGACTCTGACTACATTATGTTTTGAAATTTAGTAAGCAGATTATTAGTTTATATTATAGTTAATATTGTGTTTTCATATTTTTTTTTTGCAATTTTCAAGGCTATATATTTGTTAACTTCTCCTAAAAGGGTACAGGACCCTTACTTTTTAATTATGTGAAAATCTATTATTGGATATTATAATGTTATTATTATAAGTGTAAAATATCTGTTGACTTTCCCGAATAAATAAAATAAATACATAAAGTAAGTAACGTTGTTGGTCGGAGAGTTGCGTTGGAAAGAGCATATTCGTGCATTTGAGGAGTGTTTAACCAAAACTTCGGCTCAACAGTTGATCAGTAGGATTGGGAACAACGGCCGTGAGACGTCTCAGCAGAGGCAAGTGGAAATTGCCGCCCCGACAGTTGGCCGCCCTTGAGCGCCGCGCACATTACATTTAAGAATTCACCCCTTACTCCACCCTTACTTACAGTTTGCTTCCCCATTGGTTCACCTTTCCACCTTCTCAGCTACCCACCTCCCCCTGCTCTTCTTTTTCCCATCTAACCAGAACCATTATGCAGATATCCTCAAATATACAACCCCATTAACGACTTTTCAGTTTTCTATACTTCTTATAACAACTTTTGAAAATGTGCCTCCTAGCGTTTAAAACGAATATATTCAATTACTTTTTTTCAACAGTCCCTATTGCTCCCAACCGCCAGTGAAACTAAGTCATTCCCAATTGGAATACGTTTTATTAACACGAGCTCCACTAGGAGGCCTTGAGGAAAATAATTTACTGAGGGCCAATGTCATCTTTGGGGATGCTGTGGGGAGGGTTTTTTTAGGGAAAGGAATGAGGGGAGAGAACTGCGAAGGAAAAGGAGGGGGTAGGAATCTAGGGTTCAGTGTGTCCTAGTCATCCTCCTCCAAGATCTAGACAAACCTCATCCCATGAACCCGGGCACCCTCCTAAATCACCAAAAGTAGCGAACCACTTGGGGTGACCTATGGCAAAGGTGTTGGTTACCCAATAAAGGTTCCTGATGCGGCGGTACCCATTCTCGCCTCCCAAAATGATGTTTTTTTTTTTACATGAGCTCCACACAGGAGGCCCTTTGGAAAATAATTTCCCTCAGGGCCTATGTCATCTTTGGAGATGCTGTGTGGAGGTTTTTTTAAGGAAATGAAGGAGAGGAGAGTTCTGGGAAGGAAAAGGGTTTAAGGGGTGGGTAGGAATCTGGGGTTCAGTGTGTCTTGGTCATCCGCCTCCAAGACCTAGACAAACCTCACCCCATGAACGCGGGCACCCCTGCTAAATCACCAAACGTGAGACTGAAGATAATGGGGAACGGAAAGAGATAAGGAAGAGGAAGGTGGGGAAGAACCTGGTTAATCAGATCTATTCATCAAACATTTCAAGCAACGTTTCAATTCTGAATGGTGCTCCTAAACCAGGGCGATCCCGAGAGTGTCTTCTGCTCTTGAACGTGCCTCAAATATACCTTCAACTATTGTAAATGATTAAGTTTTTAAAAACACAACTCATTTAAATAAAATTTATATGCGTAAGCCGGGATTTGAAACCCGTTACCTTCAGAGCCTTACCCGTCAACCACGGAGTAATTTAGTTACTAGCGTAGACCCGTTTAAAATCAAGGGCTGATCACATAATTTTCTGTTAAAATATTTTGTAACACTATCTACTTTATCGTTCTTCTGAATTATTCATCACACGAATAGTTTCAATTTCGAAAATGTCACTTAAATTCAAGGCAAATTTTAGTTCATAGTATGTAAATAATTTCACGCGGGAATAGCGCACATCACATACAACCGAAATTGTGTGTTTATGAATAAACTTTAAAAAAAATATTTTGTTTCGGTACCTGCACAAATTTGAAATTATGAAGCCTAAAACTATAACTAGTTTCGAATACAACCTTACCTTCACCAGACATTATACGGTTTAATAATTACCACGGTAACGGTAACCGTGACAAAAAAGCAATAAACGTACGTTCCTTATCGCTATAATGCTGCAGCTCTTTCTTACGCATTAAATAACGGTGAGACACAAAATACGTGTGACTGTTTCCTCCAAAGGGAGGCGTCCACTAATATCTACAGGAAATCCAAAAACTGAAAAAATCGAACTAATATCTATGAAAACCAAAGTGTTGACGAATATCTACAGCACAAACTGTTGACTAATATCTATGAGAATCAAAGTGTTGACGAATATCTACAGCACTGGCAGAGGTTGGATTTGCAATTATGTGTAGCATATTGGAATAATGTAATATTGCGTATGCAGTTTAAAAAACTTAATTTATGTAAGTGTGTATGTAAAAATTCGTAATATCGGACTATTGGATACATTTAGCTGATTAGTCCAACCTACGCTCTGTAGATATTAGTTCAACCTACGCTCTGTAGATATTAATCAACACTCTGAAGTTCGTAGATATTAGTTCAACATATGAGCTGTAGATATTCGTCAGATATACAGGCTGTAGATATTAGTATCTGGAGTCCTCCAAAGTACTCCTTTTTCGCGACGGGATTTGCGTTTAATTTTCTTTATACATGTGAGGGAGATGTATGATAATGATTGGGGAACGTACCCATACTACGTGACCAACTTTTTGCAATTTTTAATCCCCCCCCCCCCCCCCCCCCCGGTGACCAAAATCCTAAGCAACCCTCCGCTCATTTGTATGGAGCGTGACATTTTGAAGACCCCCCCCCCTAAACGTGTCACGTAGTATGGGTACGTTCCCTTGTATGTTTCCTTTGGGGGGGTGCAGACCTTCGTTCACCGTTTGCCTCATTTTCGACCGTTCTTATTTAGTGTGTAAGAAAGAGCTGCAGCATTATATGTTTAAAAACAAAAGCAAAACCATCAGCGCATTGAAATTTGATATTTTTGAATTTTGCACACGAACACGACATTCTAAGACATAAACAGTATTAAATGTATACAGTAAAAAACTAAGAACATAGTTTTATATCATATTGAGTAAAAAAATCTATTGAAGAAATTTGTTTTATTTACTTACATAAATTTAATCAAAATTATCAACAAGTTCCCAAACCAATGGTTTCTTCTTAAGGATAAAATGAAAATTAACAAAAATAACAATATTTATATTTACGATTTTCCTTCAATGCACGTTTAAGTCAGTTGAATAAGTACATAATATACTTATACTCCATTTCCATATTCCCGATGTATGAATTATTTTCTAGTACGAAAAAAGATAACAGAATATTGCATTCACTCGTAAAAGGGTAAAATGTTTTCTAGGCACTAATTCTTGAACTAGGAAAAGAAACGAAAATAAAAATTTATCATTGAAGAAGAAGATAACAATAATAACTTAAACGAAAGTATGAAAGAGAACAAGACACAGAAAAACAGAAAAAAGACGACGGTCGCAACTGGGACTCGAACCCAGACCTCTCGTCTAACCGGATCTTGCGCGTTAACCAATTTCGCTATTGCTACCTCCTGTCAAACCGTCATATTTGTCAATCTCATATTTAAAATTTTAGAATTAACAATATTATTTTATTTTCATTTATTTATAAACGCCCATAGGGTTTTTACATAGAATGCAGTACATTTTTTTTAATTACAGTGAAAAGAATGGGTTTACAAAATACAATACACAATACAAGTAACATAATATTTGTTAAAAACAAAATAAAGGTTACATAGAATATAAAGGTTAAAAAAAATTAAAAAATTTAGGTTACATAAAATATAAGTAACAAAATATAGTCCACAAAATATAGGAGTTGACATAAAGTAGGTAATGTTTAAAATTATTGTTCTCATTAGTTTATGGGATAGGTAAAAATAAATAGTTGGCACATATGGCGTTTGAAGTGTGCTAAGTTCAAAGTTATCTTCAGCTAATTCTTTTTTTCCGTATTACGAGCAACTATCTACCCTTTTTTATTGGAAACAATCATTCTAAGAATTGGTGTGTAACCTGGATAGCGTCTCGGATAAATATATCCGAATTTATTCATATGGAACTTTTACTTTTTATAAAATTTTAAATGAATATTCAATTTTTTATAAGAAAAACTCTATTTTTATAACTTTTGAAGGTTATTCCTATCAATATAATATATCATTGAAGAAGAAGATAAAAATAATAATCTAAACGAAAATATGAAAAAGAACAAGATACGTAAAACAGAAAAAGATAATGGTCGCAACTGGGACTCGAACCCAGCCCTCTCGTCTAACCGGGACGCGTATTTCCAATCCCTAACGCGGTTGAGTCACTCTAGCGACTGAGCCGCGTTAGGGATTGGAAGGCGTAAATCGCCTTACAAACACTACCGCATTTCAGTCCCGCTAGTGACTGCTCTGTCTCTGCTTACCCTTCTATAAATACGGTCGTCACCCTCAGTTAAAAAAAAACCCGCGTTTTTTTTAACTTAAAATAAATTTTCAATGTAAAAAAAATGCTAACTAAAAAAACGCTGTCCATCCTCTCTGCTAACCTCTCTATAATTACGGTCGTCGCCCTCACAGAAACTGATAGAGCAACGAAGCGCATAGGTGACTGAATCGGTATAGCTTTTGTAAGGCGATTTACGCCTTCCAATCCCTAACGCGGCTCAGTCGCTAGAGTGACTCAACCGCGTTAGGGATTGGAAATACGCAACCGGGACGTTCGCGTCCGGTTAGACGACCGGTTCCAGTTTGACAGAAGGTGGCAATAGCGAAATTGGTTAACGCGCACGTCCCGGTTAGCGTTAAAATCGACCTTCGCGACCGCAGCACCTTGGAGACCTTATGTTACGGATAGCCCTCGTATTATTTATGCCAGTGGCAAGTGGTCCATAGAAAAATATACCTACCTGTTTATCAGAACAATTATTATTTATCTTAAACATAATTTAGATGGTTAGAATAACTGTGTATAGATTCTAACTGCATCTTTAATTTATGTATTCTATACTGCCTGAACAACCTTCTAGACAGACCTAAAAAAGACAGACAAGTAAGCTCCCAACCTTTAGAAATAAATGTATTCGGCCTGATATTATATGGGGGCATTCCTTTACCGATAAGGAACAAGGGGTTAATTTCTTAAATTGTTTATTTTTAAGTAGTTATGTATACCTGTACATTGCAAATAGAACCCATAGAAAGGGTTTGCTGGCGGCTCTTCTATGACCCGAACTTATGTTACGGATAGCCCTCGTATTATTTATGCCAGTGGCAAGCGGTCCATAGAAAAATATACCTACCTGTTTATCAGAACAATTATTATTTATCTTAAACATAATTTGGATGGTTAGAATAACTGTGTATAGATTCTAACTGCAATTAATCTTTAATTTATGTATTCTATACTGCCTGAACAACCTGTGTTATGCAGATGATACAGTACTTCTAACAAGTAATATTGAGGATTTACAACTTTTGCTGAATCAAGTAGTAAAGACTTGTGAGAATTTTGGGCTAGAACTGAATATAAATAAGACAAAATACATGCTCATAAGCAAAAATAACGCATTGGATGAAAATCTTTATATTGCTAGAACAAAACTAGAGAAGGTACAGAGTATTGTATACTTGGGAGGCAATGTAAATCATAGATGGGATCCTTCAGTTGAAATCAAATGCCGCATTGAGTAAGCTCGTGCAACCTTTATCCGCATGAAAAAAATGTTCTTCAGTCATGATCTAAACCTTGGATTACGAATGCGAATGGTCAGATGCTACGGGTTTTCGATATTATTTTACGGAATGGAAGCATGGACGCTTACTGAAGAACTAATTAGGCGACTTGAGGTATTCGAGATGTGGATCTACATAAGAATACTTAAAATAAGCTGGATGGACAGGGTTACAAACGAAGATGTTATGGTTCGGATGAATAAAGTAAAGGAAGTACTTAAAACCATAAAAATCCGAAAACTTCAATATCTTGGACATGTGATGAGACATCCAGAGAAGTATGAGATCCTGCATCTCATAATGCAGGGAAAGATTGCCGGAAGACGGGGCCCTGGAAGAAGGAGAACCTCATGGTTGAAAAACCTGTGACAGTGGTTTGGCCAGTCTACCGTGGAGCTGTTCCGGGCCGCAGTAAACAAAGTCCGCATAGCCAACATGATAGCCAACGTCCGTTGAACGGACAGGGCACAAGAAGAAGAAGAAGATACTGCCGCCATGCACAGCACAGGTTCGTCTAGTGATGGTGTACTACCACTAAGCTATTTACAAACGGTTACGGATCATTATTATTTTTTTCTTATTATTAAACTTATTTATTACCTTTGTAAACCAACGTAATAATCAGTAAAGTGTATGTTCAAGAATATAAATAAATAAAGGAAATAAATCAAATAAACCAACTTTCCTCAGTTTCAAAACATTAAAAAAATGACAACTCCCATGCCCCAATGTCTCCGGCTAGTTAGGACTCTTGGGCAGCAAATATAAAAAAAAATTACACACAAATATTTTCCAAATAATTATAAATGTTTTCACACTTCATGAATTGGCGTCCAGCTGGTCCCAGGCAAGCAATATAAAATTGAACCTTGGCTGATATACGTTCACGACTTGATGTGTATACTGAATTCGATAAAGGTAAAATTCGACTGCAGGTGTGTATTGAGTAACCATAATTTTAGTTTTATAATAATTATGTCGGGCAAAAAAAGGATGATATATAAATTTATCTAATGCTGCACATAAATAGGAGGAAAATCGCGTTTCGCACCGTTTGCGGTTACTTGGCTCTTTTCCCATAATTCTGCTCGCTGTTTTTTTTCTCTTGTATTTTTTTTTGTGAATACCTTAGAAGACTCCAGATACTAATATCTACGGCCAGTATGTCGGACGAATATCTCAGCTATGTTGAACTAATATCTACGAACTTAAGAGTGTTGACTAATATCTACAGAGCGTAGCTTGAACTAATCAGCTGCATGTGTCCAATAGTCAGATATTACGGATTTTTACATACATACCTACATAAATGAAGTTTTTTTAAACTGCATACGCGATATTACGTTATTCCAATTTGCTATACATAATTGCAAATCCAAGTCCAATTGCCAGTGCTGTAGATATTCGTCAACACTTTGGTTCTCATAGATATTAGTCAGCAGTTTGAGCTGTAGATATTCCTCAAAACTTTGGTTCTCATAGATATTAGTTCGATTTTTCAGTTTTTGGAATTCCTGTAGATATTAGTAGACACCTACCCTTAGAAGAGTCTCAGCTGCTCCCGTCTGGAGCCAGTGAGACTATGGAATCCCCAATCGGGGTATGTTGTGAGACTGAAGGAAGTGGGGAGGGAAAGGAGATGGGAAAGAGGAAGGCGGGGAAGTATTTGGCCATTCAGATCTGCTCACCAAACACGGCTAGAGCCATTTGAAGTAAAGTTTCAGTTCTTAATGGTGGTCTTACACCATGGCGATACTGAGAGTATCTTCCACTCTGGAACGTGCCGCAAATACACTAAATATATATTTTAAATGAATTAATCGTGAAATAACACAAATTAATAAAATAGAATTTATTCATATTTATACACGATTCAATCCCGCGACTTTCGGATTGTGAGTCAAGAGCTTTGCCCCTCGAACACGGCCGGCCGTCTGCATAAACGCAGAATAAAATTGTTTAAGATGAGGTTATATGTGAAATCCTATTTAGATACCATTTTGATTAATCTTTACAGCGAATCTGCTTACAGTATGAACATAAAAAAATATGCTACGGATAAATCGAAGCTTTTACTAGCTTTTCTATGTATTGGAATTACAATAAAATTATTATTTACGTAACAAGAAATATAAGCGTAAACCACAAAAAAAATGTTTATACATACTTAACTATGAACTAATACAAGAAACAATTTTTTAAAAATACCCCTTTATGGCTAAGACTATTTTTGAGGTTTTCCATATTCTAACTTTTTTTCGTTCTTATGAAATTATGCGGAAAATAAATTAAAACCACTTTTTCGCTTACTTGCCTCGTGCAAATAAAACGCTCGATTTTAAAATTTTGCAGGCATTAGATTCGAAATATTTCTAGCGTTTGTATTCCTCAGATTAGCATACCGAAAGTTGTAGTTGATTGATATATGAAACACAGTATTTGGTGTCTTTTAATTTAGTAAATTTCGTAATGATCGCAGATACCACCCAGCTTCCGAATACAATTACAATTTCCGAATTTTGCAATATTGGTTCCGCTCTGTTAAATGTTTTCATTTATAGTATTAGAGCAGTATTATCGGCAAAAGTGACTAATAGGCACTACTGACTATTCGATTTGCTGAACAACTTGCAGGACGAACTGCCAACCGAATAATAATAATTCGGCTGGTGGTTTTGCCTACAAACCTTTTGTCCAATATGCAGAACCCCGGCATGTTTGATAAGATGTTTTTTTTTTTATTTTTAGAGTTAGTTTTAATAGTTAAAATAATTGTCAAAGTGTTAATTTTTCATGATCCCCCGAAAACCACTGTATGTGTAGTGAATCGTGTGACGTCATCACTCCCGAAAAGTTACTATAAGATTGGGCAATCAGCAGTTCAACTGGCGCCATTTTGAAATTCAGAGTTCGAAGTATTCTCCCTTGAGTAGCATTACTATTTTTTGTGCAGCAGTTTTTGAATATTTTCAATAATAGAGAAAAACTAATAAGAGATACCTTTGTTTTTTAAACTGAATTATTTAGGGCTAAATAATGTTTCAATAAACACAACAACTAAATCTCTATAAAGAGTATGTAAATAAACGAATAAGATGAAACGCTGTTAATGCGATGTATTGTGTCATACCTACATTCCCATACAATAACTTTACGGTGTTCAGTGACGTCACCACTAAACATTTCAATAATACCAACTTGACGGCGTGTTTCTAATACCCGAATAAAAATGTCTTTTTTAATAATTTTTAAAAACTCTGCCTTTAATATTATTAAATAAAACTTAAATATTCAGAATCTGCGTTTATTGGTCTATATTCTATATGAACATACTTTTTTAAAGCCATAATATTTTTCACTGGAGTTCCTTATTCTGACAGATCTGTTAGAACAGTGACCTCTAAAGAGATATGAGTATTAGCTCTATGTGTAAGTACCGTAATATACCATGATCTGACAATTAATTACGGTCACTTTCAGAAATTTATTTATTTATTTATTTATTGCTTCTTCACTATTTATAGACATATATTTTTAGCATGTAATTATTAACCCCACTAGGGTTCGCCTGTATCGGGGTTAATAATTTCACAATTTAATAAAAATAACACACGCAAATATCGGTCATGCAAAACAGTTAAGTAAAAGCAAAATAATAAAATTTAAAAATAAAATGATAAACAGAGAAAATAATAAGTGATAAAAATATATGAATTAACAACAAAGTGTTAAGAGATCAGACAAAATGTTATCATTCATTATATCATTAGTTCATACCATTTTCAACAATAGATAAAATTAAAAAAATATATGTCCTTAGGTTTTTTTTTAAATACCTATGTGTAAAATATAAAAAATGAAAAAAAACAAAGATTTATAAGCGATTACATTAGAGCGAATCTTTCTTATGAAATATTAAAGTGACTATCAAATAATTATGAAATAAATATGAAAGAAACCGTTTTGATCACAACATTATTGTTTTCATTCCATTTAAGTGCCCGTTTTCATTAAAATATGATTGTTTTTTATAGTGTAAGTGACATCTTAGAAATGCCATCCGTGTGATCTTTTAGTGTTGACAAAGTTATGGGATACGATAACCCCTATATATTTATTTATTTATTGTTTCTTTACCTTTTTAATTTAGGTGTTATTGTTTAAATTGAAATTTTGAACTTCATTTTGACTTGAGATTAACAATTTTATAGAGTACACAAAATAATATAATTGGCGTGAGAGATTTGAATTCTTCTTCACAAATAAATTCCAGTTCCAATCCAACCCCGTAAATCAATCTTTCTAAAGTCGCCCTCGATTCCTAACCTATACAAAACTCTAGGTAATGAAATAAATCATTTAAAGTACCTACACTTTTTCTAGTGCGTTATCAAAATAACCAGTTACATAGTAATAGGTTAGGATAATTTGTCCGCTCCGTGAAAATTCAATAAGAATTGAAACCATCGTCAGGAATTATTTTGAACACACTGGATAGAAAATCTCTAGAAATGTGGGCTATAATAGAATACAGAAGAACACAAGAAATACCTTGTTGACATGTTTCGTGATCCAATTATTTTGCCAATAGGGCCAAATCTTAAACTTCCGATGAAAAACTCTGTTTCACCATGATTTCGAAATTCAAATGGGATGGACTGTTCCTCCTATAGGTAAGTGCACTATGTATTAATAGTTCGAACTACTAAACACATAACCTAACGTAATTTCATATATTCATGTTGTAAATCTTTTGTAATTCCTCCATCATGTTATCAGGTATATATTACACTTTTCAATACTATTAACTTACTTATCTCATGCTCTGTAAATCTGAATGTATGAAATATTACCAGGTTAATTCGGTAAATCCGATTATAATATAGGTATGCTACCAGATTACCTTTTCTACTTTGTCACAAAAAATGTATGTGTACTTATATTTATATATATTATATACATTTTCTTTATTACACAGCTTACTTTCAGAGAAAAATGATTTTTTTTGTATTTGTTATGTAATTATGTATCTACATTTCAGGAATAATATTAATATGAACTAAACATGTCAATTTGTCTGTCCTGGAACGGGAAACTTTCCTAGTTGGACAGGCAAAGCTTTTCATGTTAATAATTTGTACTTTCTAAAAAAAAAAAAGATGGAGATCTTTGAGTGTATAGAACATATGGAAGGCACTTCTAGTTTTCTTCTTTATTCTATGGCTATACCGAATGAAAAATAAAACTTTTTTTTAATTTTTCATCAATTTCTTCAGGAGCAAGTTTTTTCTGTTTTCTTCATGTACTCTAATTGAAAATTCCGTTGTGATTCAATTGGGCAGTTGTGACTGTTATGCGGTTATCACATTCTGTAATGAAGAATTCTAATAGGCGCTTTTAATATTCCGACAGCTGTCACGCGTAATAATAATTACACAGCAGAACTTGTTTAAAAATAAACTATTTTTATTAATTTAATAATAATATTATTGATTATACAATAAAAATAATAAAAATAAGGGATCAGTAGGATATAAATCCTATAAAGGTTCAATTAGAAATGCCACAGAGCCGAACCCTCTGATATGAAAATATCTGGAGTCGGTGAATTATATTCCCATTTGGTCTCTAGTAGGTTAACATGTTGTTCTTGTATTATTTTGTATTTATAATACTTATATAGTGCAATTGCATAGCTTGGGTTGACTAGATGATCATTTGGGGAAGTGTGTGAAATGGTTTAGTTTTTCCTGTGGGGAAAATTTAACCCGGACATTTAAATCTGGTGCGTAAATGGAGTTCTACAAATTAAACTTGATAACAATAAACCAAATATTAGTACCTACGCTCCTAAAACAAAATTCGTATTTACATATTTCCCTTTCAAACAATCTGTATCTTCTTTTTGAGCGCTTACTACAGAGCCTTCCTTTGAAGGGTATTTGTTCGGTTTTCGGAACAACTCATACTAGTATGTCTCATAAAAATCGTTTTGTCTCCCTTACTATCGTAGTGATAAATACGATTTAAACGGTGTTAGAAAGACAAAATACCACGCTTTGTATTCACATATAAAAAACACCAAAAAAGTATAATGTAGACCTTTATGAAACCAAAGTTTCGAATCGCAATCTATCTATCTATCTTCTATATATATATATATAATATATAAATATAAATAAAAATGAATCGTCGAAATGCATGTACGCGCATAACTTCCGAACGACTGCACCAAATTGTATAATTTTTTTTTGTTGTGTTCGTTATGGTTAGGACAAGGTTTGTATAAAACTATTGGTGAGCTCTGGCATTACGAAATTTGTATACAAAATTGCAATTGGTGGCACGCGAGCTGTTTGAAAACTGAATGTACCGGGACTGAACTAATGGAATGCGGGAGGGTGGAACTCGGGAGGAGGGTTGGCGGGACGGGGGAAGCGAGCGAGGGGAGTGGGGAGAGGGAAGGCGGTGTGGGAACGTGAGAGGGGAAGGGGACGCGGGAGAGGAAGGGGAGGCAGAAGGGGAACGGGATGAATGGGAAAGGACACGCAGGGAGAAACAATTTCTTTATTAAATGGCATTGCAACGCATGCCGGGAACCAGCTAGTTTGAAATAAATTTATGAAACTTTAGGATTTTTTTTTATTAATTATTTTTACATGGAACGATAAAAGAATGAGATGAAAATAACGTTTGTTATTCATTTGTTTAATAAAATGTGTATATATATATTTATTTTTATTTTTTTCGTTATCAGTAATTTTAGTTAGAAAAAACGAAAGGTGAGCCATTTTTAAAACTTTTTTATGTTTGCATGCAAGAGTTTTATATTTCAAAAATAATATGTTTATTTTGATTTATAAAATTTGAAAGCGTATTTTTATCGCCTATTAAAAACAGATTTAATTTTTCAGTTGCGTTCAGAAGTATTCCATTTATATTGATTTTATTGTAATGCGGAAATATTTTGACCATTTGAAAAATACGCCAAATATTTGTCGAGAGATTTTGCTTTATTTTAAACTTACTGAATAATAACATTATATTTATATAGCGCAGTTTTGTGACATTTCACTTCAAGTGCGCTTAACTATAATAAATTTAAATATAATCCTACAGTGCTCCTTATAATATTGAGAAAATAATAAAAGAATATACAGTATTTACAAAATAATGACAAAAGAACAAAATTAACTAAAGAATATACAGTATTTACATAACAATGACAGAAGAACAAAATTAACAAAGATAGTGCTGTTATAGCACACACGGGACAATAATAATAATAGACAATAGCGGTGCTATTGTAACACAGGGCAAAACAAGAACCTTAATACTAAAATATAATATACTAACAGAAAGGCAGTTTGCGTTTAGAAATGAGAGATATTCTGCCATAAATTCGGATACGAAACATAAACATAACTGACCCGATGAACTTTGTACCGCCTCAAAATCAATAACTTTTTTGTTAACAAGACATAACTGATCCGATGAACTTTGTACCGCCTCAAAATCAATAACTTTTTTGTTAACAAAACATAACTGACCCGATGAACTTTGTACCGCCTCAAAATCAATAACTTTTTTGTTAACAAAACATAACTGACCCGATGAACTTTGTACCGCCTCAAAATCAATAACTTTTTTGTTAACTTATTAACTGAATTGAATTCAGTTTTTTTTGTTAATTTAAAAATTACACAATGAAGCAATTATCGATGCGCAACTGTCAGTGTTTTGTTTTTGTCAGTATCAGAGATGGCGTTGTGTAGAGTTTTTTTTATTATTATCTTACTTTTATACTTACTTACATTAATTGCCTTTCGTTTTCTTTTTACATGTGATGGAGGTTTATTATAATTATTGTATTTTTCCTTTGGAGGGGTGCAGACATACGTTCACCGTTTGTATCATTTTCGACTATTGAAATTTAGCGAATAAGAAAGAGAGGCAGCATTATATGTTTAATAACAAAAGCAAAACAATCAGCGCCTTGAAATTTGACAATTTTGAATTTTTGGAATTCACTCACTATTCAATATTATATTTATCACAATATTGCTGCAGCTCTTTCAAAAGATGAGAATTCGTTCCATACACTATGTATAAGGAAAATATTTTTTTTATTAGGCGCGGAGACAAATCCAACAAATCAAAGATCATAAAAAGAGTTATAAATGGTGTAACTAACCCGAATTTGTTTTACATATGTATTAAGATAATTTGCATGTTTTATTAATTATTTTAGCCTACTCGTATTAATTATGTTTAATATTAGCACCTACGCTTCCTCTAACATTCGTACTTACATATCTCCCTTTCAAACAATCTTCTTCTTCTTTTGAGCACTTGCTAGCCTTACCTAAGTTTAGACGTATGTAATATTGTGTAAGGTGAAAGTATGTCAAAACACAGTGCACATTTCGCGGTGGTTTTGGTTTCTTTCACCGCTGTGCGCTGACGAAGGCGAATGGGAATGGTATCTTTTGTGGTTCGCATCAATGGCTCGTGTGGCAGCGCTGATTACAAAGGAACTGGTCCACGAAGAAGATGACACGTGAGATGAAAAGCGGGATAGAAAACCACAAATGCAGATGACTTGGGTTTCATCATTTCAAATGATGCTCAGAGATAAACAACTTGATGACAGTACTTTTTTTTAAACGAAAAAATTGTTTATTTAAATTTTCCCTTCAAAATTCGGCGTTTTTGGTCAATATGTTAAAATATTCCCGCTTTGCAATAAAATCGAAATAAATGGAATATTTGTGATTTTATAATAATTTTTGAGTCTCCAACTAAAATACCCACCACAACTTGAATAGAACTTTACAACTCCACAACTTGAATAGAATTGGTGAAACAATCTGTCCTAAGTCTATGTAAGTCTTCAATGGAAGATGCTCCGAGGAACTACCGTCATTGATCCCCTCGGCACCGGTGCACAGTCGGGATACACGCCAAACGCATGCCCAACATGTGTAAACGGTTGACATTTGTCAAATGAGAACGGGTCGCTTTTCGACTCGTTCTTGTGTTCAACAGCTCGGCTATGGAACGATTTGCCGGCCTCTGCGTTCCCTTCACATACAACATGGGTCTCTTCAAGACCAAAGTTCATTCCTTCCTCTCCTCAAAAAGGCCCTCCATTTCAAATGACATAGGTCCTGAGGGAAATTATTTTAAAAATAGAAATTAACGTAAAAAAGGGTCGGATTGTTTCTCAGATTTTGAATTCATCAAATTTTAAAGTCAAAGTTCTGCTAAAGTTATATTCAAGTTGTGTTATTATCCCGGTGATGTTAAACAACCGGCTAATGTCGAAATAATAACAGAACTTGAATAATATAACCTCAAAATTTAATATTTAAAATTCAATTGTTCAAAATCTGTGAAACAACCGTCCTAATGGGAAGTTGTTGATTTAAAGTGAAATCATTATTTTTAAAATAAAATTAACCCTTAACCTTCATTAGTACCTCATTTTCTTAATCAAAACCTAAACATAAGTCAAGGTTGTCGTGCCATGCCTAAACAATTCACGACTTAAGAGGGCATTACCAGAGAAAACCGGAAATACGTCATTTTCAAAAAAGTTTTTAGACGTATTGACTCTTTTCCACAAAAAATTATAAATGGATTTCGAAAGATTGTTCTTTTATCTAGCATTCGTATGTAATAAATTTTGAGAAATTTTTTTAATTTTTAGTATAATAAGGTTATTCCATAGGTCGTTGGCAGATTTGTTCAATTTTCAAAAAAGTTTTTGTATTATACCACACCCATTTCAAATAATAAAATCATGCAGTAAAATAAATCAATACATTATCTAGCAAACGTATGTTTTAGAATTTTAATTTTAGTTTCAATAAATATGTACGTACATGTGTTTCTTGGCGAAAATTAGTCCGTTTGTGTTTTTATTTGTGCACTTACAAACTAATATATTTCAGATTTTTTTAACATTCTTATTAAATTTAGACATTATTGAAAAATGATAAATACTTATAATCAAAAAATAACTACAAAAATTACATTATTTTAATAGTTTTATCATCACGCCTTTCAACATTTTTGGATGAAGGTATAAATTAAAGCTAATTTGAATTGAAATAAATTCGACATTGAGTTATAATTTTAAAAAGCTGGTACGGAGAATAATTAATCTTTCTCATTGTAACCGCCCTGCACGATCGTAAGAACAACTTTCGACGAAATGTGGATTTTCGTCCGCTGGCTGGTTAAACGCTCTTAAGTCGGCGCGGTTCATACAAGACATTATCTACATTCATAACGCGGAGAAGGAGGGCAGAGGTATATAGAAAGAAGATAGTGGTGGAGTAGATATGAGTCTCAGTGGATATGACAGTCAAAAAGGATGATGGGTGAAGTTACCGCTTTTCTCAATACACAAGATATTTTAGAGTTGGCGAATAAGTCATTATTTGAAACGATTTATCAGGTGATGCCACACAAAATATCCAACCTCATAATGATCGAATAATCTACAAATGATGTAACCATTCAAAGCAATGTATAAAGAAATATTTCAAAAAAATATATTGCTTACAAATTAAAAGAAACGCCTAGAATATTTCATTCAGTTAATTCGCAGAAATTCACATATGACAAAATCATCACACGGCCGTTCAGCGCCAATTAGATTTTTTGAACTGCAAACTTTTTTAGCACCGTTATGATTTGAATTTCGATGAAACTAAAAAGCGACACTAAAAAGAGGCACACACATTTCTTTTCTTCTTCTTTTTGTAATATAAGAAATATGAGTTACATATATTTTACAAAATATTAAATTAAAGGTCGTTTTTAGTCATGTATACCTAATTAGAAAAGAGTGCATCTTGTGCCTGAAAAGGGAGCCACGATACTTACTACATAAGTTGTAAGTTATAATTTGTTTTGTATAAAATATTAACTTTTTACTGTAAGTTTATTTTGAAATTTTTTATTTATTTGTTCTGATTGGTTGATGATACAGCGTAATTCAGAAGGGAGGTTATTACAGTTTTTTATGGCATGGAAAATATAACGATTTTGCATTTGAGTTGTTTTAAAATTAGGTGTAATAAATTGGTTTCCATTTCTCTTTAGTTTGTAAAATTCTTGATATTCTTTGTTATTTTTTTCTTTACACATTTTTATAATTGAAGCTTGCTTGAATATGTCATCGACATTTGGTACTGGAAACAGTTTAAAAGGTGATTCTGTTGAGAAGGTAGATTTTTTTTTAATATTACTTTAATGATGATTCTTTGCGAAACTTTTACTGAGTTTAGATTGATTTTGTAAGAACCTCCCCAACCTATATTCCGTACATAAGTAAGGAATGAACAAGGGCATAGTACGCATTTTTAATTATTATTACATTTAAAATATTTCTTACCTGTATAAGATTTAGCCTGCGAGAGAATAAGATAGAATAAGCGGTCTCCTCATTGTGCGGTGCTTCGTATCCTCCCACTCTTATCTGCTTTAGTTTTCTGAAGGTTTCCTTTTACCGCGTGTCAACTGAACAATTTTGACAAAAGAAAGGTCCCCGAAAAATGCCGATTCCGAGGACAGATTGTTTTACAGAACTTGAACAATTCATCAAATTACAAATTTAAAATTCAATTTTGCGCAAGTCTTATTTAAGTATTATATTTTTATTGCTGCTGTTATAGTTACTGTTGTAATTTTTATTATTGTTATTGTTGCTGCTGTTGTTGTTATTGTTGTTATCGTTGTCGTTATTATTGTTATCGCTGTTGTTTTTATTATTGTTGTTGTTGCTGTAGTTGTTCTTATTTCTATTGTCATCGTAGTCTTTATTCCTGTTTTATTGTTGTTGTTATTGTTGTGGTTATTATTATTGTTATTGTTGTTATCGTTATGGTCATTGTTGTTATTGTTGTTGTTGTTGCTGCTGTTGTTGTTTTTGTTGTTATTGATGCTTCTGTTGTTGTTATTGTTGTTGTCGTTGTTGTTGTGGTTATTCATGTTAATGTTGTTGTTTTTGGTTATTGTGGTGTTATAGTTGGTCTCGTTCTTGTTGTTCAAAATAGTTTTATTCTTTATCGTTGTGTTTGGTATCTTTCTTTATAATTTGCTGTGTGCATTGTTAATAAAATAAAATCCAGGGTTATTTATTTAATTAAGAGCAAGTACAAGATGAAGCGGGATTTTTTTGACCTTATCCTACCGATATTTCAATGAAAGATGTCCGAGGAGCTTGCGTAATTTATTCCTTCGGCACCGGTGCACAGTAGAGAAACACGCCAAACATTTTAACAGTTTTGACATTTGTCTCATGAGAGCGGGTCGTTTCTACGTCACGTTCTTGACTTCAACAGCTTGGTTGGATTTAATGTAATAAGTAAATAAAAAAAACAAATAAAAAAAAACATAATAATCCGGATAAAATAAAAAATGCAGATTAAATAAAATAATTAATTTTTAAATTAATAACCGGATTACAAAAAGGTAGGTTTCCTTTACAATAAGCATTTTCAAATTTCACTAATTATATAAAAATACTAGCTGATCCGGCGAACTTCGTACCGCAGAATAAAAAACTGTTGTCAACTCATTAGCTGAATTGATCTAAATTGTTTCTCCCTGCGTATACCATACCTTGATCTAAATTGTTTCTCCCTGCGTATCCTTTCCCCTCTCGCGTTCCCTCTCCCTCTCCCCACTCCACTTCTCCCCTTCCCCCGTCCCGCTAACCCCCCTTCTTGAGTTCCTTTCCCCCCCCCCCTCCCCCTCCCCCCACCCCCCCCTCCCCCCGCCCCCTCCCACCCCCCACCTCCCCACTCCCCCCACCCCCCTCCCCCGGTTCACAGTTCAATATTGTACCCCTTACAATATTGCTGCAGTTCTTTCAAAATATGAGAATTCGTTCCATACAAAATGTATGGGGAAAATTATTTTCTTCGGAGTGGAACACCCTTTACTTTTAGGGGTATGAAACATAGATGTTGGTCGATTCTCAGACCTACCAGATAAGCACACAAAATTTCATCAAAATTGGTCCAGCCGTTTCGGAGGAGTATGGTAACAAACACCGTGACACAAGAATTTTATATATTAGAATATTAGATAACATTAAATTTAAAATTCTCATATTTCCTTGCGCAACATAATGTCAAAGACGAATTCAAACTAGATATTAAAAAGCTTCCAATTTAGGCGCAAGATGGCGTTAGGTCCCTTGCATGTATGCGTGGAGGAGTGTGTGAGTGTGTGGGAGTGTGTGTGTGTGTATGTTGGAAGCCGCACTTTGACGTCTAACAGCTGAGTGATTACTTTTGCACCGATCAGGGGAGAGGGCGAACAGCAGCTCTCGGCAGGCACCAAGTAGGCACCCCACTGAAGCCAGACAGGGGTGACAAAAATAAACATTTATTTTTTAAAACGCAACTTTGACGTGTGGGTTTTTTTAAATTTAATTTTAATGGCACAACCCCAAGCACTTGTTTCCTTAAAAAAATATAATAAAAAAATTTATAATAATATTTGTTGATATTTATTTTTAACTTGGTGAGTAAAATCTTTAACTGTAATATTTATACACTCCTCCGAAACGTCTTGACCGATTTTTATGAAATTTTTTATCTACATTTGGTAGGTATGAGAATAGGTTTTAAAGTATATTTCATACCGTTAGATTATTAGGGGGTCCCTATCCAGAATTATTTTTTTGACAAAAAATTTTTTTAGTATTTTTTTTTGGCATCTAAAAAATACCTTTAACCTCGAATTTTAACCCTCCTACCCCCACCCTCCCATTTTTTAATCGCGATTTTAGTATTTTTGTATGAACAAATTTAACCGTCTTTCGCATTTCAAACAAAACGAAATTATTTATGTCGTTGAATGACAGATGGCGCTACGTCCACCTCATCAAACTTTTCTCCACACATGCGCAAGACATTCACGAGAAGCGTCGCGTCATTTTGATATTCGGCATCATGTTCTTGCGTGGGCAAACCATCGAGCTTATTTGTGTTGGCTAAAGACGGACTGACAAAAATATCGTACACTCAATTGCTCTTCGAAATTCATATTGATTTTCTTTATTTTATTTTTCTACTTTAGTTGGTGTTTTTTTGCTTTTATCGGCAGTTATCGTCTACAGCGCTCCATTCCTCTTTCTGTTATAGAACCCATCCCCACACACTTCAAATACATTCGTTTTTTTTTTAACATCCAAAATATTCATTAGAAATAATTTATATGGCAGGACAACGTTTGTCGGGTCAGCTAGTAATTAATAAAGACAATATTAGCGGCTCTCATTCTCGCGACGCGAAGTTCTGGAAAGGAAAAAGGAATGATGGGTAGGTAAAATATAGGGGTCAATGTGTCCAGGAGTGAAGAACGCACGAATCCATCCCTCCAACTGCGTGCAAGGCGATGGGGCGAGAGAAACGCTCTCCACCAGTCTTCCCGATCCGGCCTGCAACGCAGTAGGTAATTAAAGCATCAGCCACCTATTTGGATTGACCTATGGCAGAGGTGTTGGTTATCAAATAAATTGTTTCAGAGGCGGAGGTAACTTTCTGTTCCTAAATTAGTAGCATTTAGTTCGAGATGAATCTTGCAATTATGCATAAAGATAGCAGCCAATAATAATACGCGTTAAGAAAATTAAGATTATGTTGATAGTTCTTAATCGAAGGGGATAGGGTCCCATCAGCTCAGTGGTAGGGCACAGCCGCGGCGACAGTCTGGGTTCGATTCCTGGACGTAACCGCATATTTTTCTGATTTTTCTTTTTCAAGTATTTCGATTGAGAGTTGCTAATTAAAATATTATTTTGTCCTACTTCTTTAATTGTTTATTTTTCCAGACACAACTAATGTATTTATACCTAACCTCACATTGTTTATTAAAAAAATCAGCGTGATGTTGACCAATTTCACTCTTGTAATACGAGTTTCCGGACATCCTATACACGTAGAATTATAATGTTGTTAAAAAATCTTTTTAAGCACTTTTATCAACCGAAGATCCTAGTTTCGGACACAGCTGCCACCTCTTCGAGGTAATAAAAACCCATAAAAAAACTCTGAAATCCAAAATAATTGAAAAAAACTACATAAATTTGAAACATTTAATAGATATTTTTTTTTAATTTCTTCTAATACAATATGGGAATCGGGTATGGGTACCACCGCCCCGGTAACATATTACCAACACATATATGCCATAAGTCACCACAAGTATTTCGCTACGTTTGGTGACTTAACAGGTATATACGGGTTGATCGGGTGAGATGTGTTCAGGTCTTGGCGGCTCTAGCTGCGTGGTGGACCAGATCATGAGATCGGTGGGGAGACCCTTTCAACCTATCCAGCTGGTCCCATCGTCTTGCACCGTAATGGGAGGAATGAATTCATCCGTCACTCCTGGAGACACTCACCCCCAGATTCCTACCTACCCCTCATACCTTTATCCTTGCCAGAACTTCCTCTCCTTCCTTTCCTTAAAAAGAACCTCCATACTGCATCTGTAAAGATGACTGTCCTGATGGCAATTATTTTCCTTAGGCCCTCCAGTGGGGAGGCTACCAGGCAACGCACAAAAAGGAGATCGACGGGTTGCGAAGCACCGCACAAAGAGGAGACCGATTATACTATCTCATTCTCTCGCAGGCTAAATCCTATAGATGCACATGTTTGTCTCTTTTTAGCGTCACTATTTTTCGATTCATCGACTTTCAAATAACAATGGTGCTAAAAAAGTTTTCACTTCAAAGTTTAACGGAACATTTTCATAAAAACAGTGCATAGAAGAAAATGGTGGGCAAATTTCATGGTGCCAGAACTGCTCGAGAGTTTGTGCAGCTCCACAAAATTCATTTATGCCTAATAGTTATAAACATTTATAATAGACTAGCGAGTTCCCAGCATGGGTTGCTATGCCACTTAATAAAGAAATTGTTTCTCCCTGCGTGTCCTTTCCCATTCGTCCCGTTCCCCTTCCGCCTCCTCTTCCTCTCCGTCCCCTTCCCTTCACGCGCTCCCATTCCGCCTTCTCCGCCTTCCATCTCCTCATTCCCCTCTCCGGCTTCCCCCGTCCCGCGAACCCCATCTCGCATTCCATACATTCAGTCCCGGTACATTCAGTTTTCAAACAGCTCGCGTGCCACCTGTTACAATTTGCTCAGTGCTCACCAGTATGTATATAGAAACCATCGCCGGCACGCGCACATCAAATCCCCAAAGTTTCATCGCAATCGGATGAATGGTTTAGCAACGCATAACATACTTATATATAGACAGAAGAAAACATAATTTCATATTTATATACATACTAGCTTTACCCGCGGCTTCACTCGCATATTAGGTGGAAATCCCATTGATTCATTCATGCTTTCATTCACTGATTCATTTTTTCAGTGATTCACTCACTCATTCACCCATTCACTTATTCACTCACTCAGTCACTCACTCACTCACTCACTCAGTCACTCAGTCACTCACTCACCTAAAAAATTAAAGTTGTATATAGTAACCATCGCAGGAATGCGCACATCAAATCCACAAGGTTTAATCGGAATCGGACCAACGGTTAGTAATTTGCTAATGCATAATTTCATGATGCCAAAACTCACTATTGTATATAGAAACCATCGCGGGCATGCGCACATCAAATCCCCAAAGTTTCATCGCAATCGGATGAATGGTTTAGCAACGCATAGCGGACATACACATACACACGTATATATACTAACCCAGAAACAAACATTTTGATTTTTATAAATATAGATATAGATACTTACCAATGTGACCGGATTTACTTGAAAAAAAAAGGTTGCAACCCCTGTTTGAACATGTCCCGATTCATAAGCGCTGCAACTATGAACCACCCAAGATTAAATACTGCTTTTATCTAATACAATACCGTACACGGGGCCAAGCGGGCACAAAGGCGCGCGGGGTAATGCGACTTGTGTTTTTAATTCATCAGTGGATCGAAGCGCGTACAAGTGCGCCGCCCCCTCAACTTGCCACCTGAATGGGTATTCAGATAAGGCGGATTTCGGGCGACACTATTATATTATTTGCCAAAGTGTTTGGGCTTGATTAAAATATCGCTAGCTAAACTTTAGACGCGTAAAATGTATTACTTATTTGAAATGTAGTGTGTATCTTCTTTGAGTATGGATATCTTTTAGTGGCCATTTGCGGGGTTGAAAAGTGGAGGCAAAAACATTTTTTAAAAAGTATTGTGTATTGTACCTATTATACCTAACCTACAAAAAGGCAATGAAATGCTAATTTAAATCAAGCACGTTAACACTTAAGGCGCCGCAACCGGGCCGCGTATTTCCAAAATCTATACCGATTCAGTCGCGGTAGCGACAATTTACATTTTAAATATACCTCTATATTGGTTATTTTTTTTCACATTGCAAAAACAAAAATTGTTCTAAAATCTAGATAAAATAATCTTTCTGATGTGTATATTAGAAATGAATATTTTTATTTCTGAATATTTAAATTTTATTATTCCCATATATTGTAAATACACCTCTATATTGATAATTTTTTATCACTTTGCAAAAACAAAAATTGTTCTAAAATCTAGATAAAATAATTTTTCCAATGTGTATATTAGAAATTGATAATTTTATTTCTAAATATTAAAATTTTGATATTAAAAATGTAAAGCGACTGAACCGGTATAGGTTTTGGAAATACGCAACCGGGCCCCAAAAGATGAAGATGGAGAGATATGAAATTACGAATGTTAGAGAAGCGCGCTAACATTTAAAGCGACAAAAACGTTTAGTAAAACACGACTCGTTTAAAATAGAACAAAAATCTCGTGGAAAGTATCTTAAGTATCATTTAATGAAACATTGTGAATTTTTTCACAACTATAACTTGTAAAATAACTGCAACAAACGTGTTTATAATAATTTTCGGAGCATTCTTTGAGATTTTTTTCTATCACGGGAATTTTATATAATTTGCGTTTCGGCATGGAACGCGTCTAGATATTATATTAAAAAATAACACATATTTTTTTAAGAGATTAAAAACTTCAAATGTTGAAGGGAGATATGTAAGAAGTCGGTAGAAATGCGGGTAGCGGCGCCTTAAGTCTAGTCTTAATCCAACTTCCAAAATTTAATATCTTAGTGTATACGTAGATCAACATTTTAAATGGAAAACATATATTTGTGAACTTGAAATTATCAAAAGAATTAGGAAATGTATTTATACACAACCAACCAAAGGTTTCTTCATCAAAATACAAAGTACACAGAAAATAAAGACGTGAGATTAGACAAGTGTAACTATTGACAAAACTATGACAAAAAATACAAGTGTGCAGTTCTTCAATAGAAGAACCTTCAGAATACTAAAATAGACAAGAGTGGGGAGGCTACGAAGCACGGCACAAAGTGGAGCCCGATTATTCTATCTCATCCTCTCGCAGGCTAAATCCTAGAGATGTAAGTCTTTATCCCTTTTTAGCATCGCTTTTTCATTTCATCGAGTTTCAAAAGTGCTAAAGATGTATTCAGTTAAAAAATATATATATACTCGTAAGTGCAATTATTACCTATTCTAAAATAGCTTTTTAATTTTTTAATTTATAAACTTGTTTTTTTTTATGATACCTTTAACTAATTGATCACATATTAACAAGTACCCATAGAGTATCTAAAATAATTAGTACTTATATGTACTTATTTATCTATAGTTTTTGTCTATTGTTATTTTAGTTAATTTTCATTTTATACTGACGATGAAGTCAGTGGTATTGAAACATGTTGACAATTTTGATTATATAAGTGATACTAATTAATCACTTCTTGACTAGTACCTACAGAATACCTGTAGGTGTTGGTTTATTGTTATTTTTGTTATTTTTCTTTTTATCCTGACGAAGAAACGATTGATTTCAAAACTTGTTGATTAATTTGATTAAATAAGTGATGGTAAGAAAGATATTTGTTTTAATTTATTCGAAAACATTTCTACAGCTGCACACCAAAGATTTTCTTTTCACCGCCTACAGACATGTCAAACTGCTACACCATCCATTGGCGTGAAAATCCTAAAACCAAATGTTATTATTGATCGAAAAATACCTGTTTGTATTTGGGACAGAATAAAATAGTACGTTTCAGGCAGCACAGATATCATTTGTGATATTAAACCTTTTGAAATGGCATGAAATGATCCCAAGCCTGCATTATCCATCTTTCGTACAGACTTCAGTAGTATAAGGTATAGAAAGTAGAGGTATCGTCCATTCACACTTGAATGAGTTTTGTCGCAATTATTTCCCCGCTTTTCCGATGCTTTCCGAATCCCAAAGGGCTCTTATTCACACTTCACTTGAAGCGAACCGACTATATTGATAGAGAAAATATTAAATACTACAGGACTATCCAAAACTACTTTTTAAAATTTAAAAAAATGGCTAGCAATTGGAAGAACCGTGTTCGATTCTCTCAGCGGGTAACCGACTTACTCCCTTTCCAAAACATGTCTGCGCTACGAACCGGTAGGGTAAACTATGATAACTTGGCTATGGAATCTTTTTTTGGCATTACCTCCACACAGGAGGCTCAAGGACCTGGGAAGAAAAACGTATGAGAGGTGGATTGGAATCTTTTTTTTAAATTTTTTATGTGAATTCCGCACAAGAATCCCAACTGCTCCCGTCTGAAGCAAGTGAGACTATGGCATCCTCAATTGGGGTACGTTGTGAGGCTGAAGGTAGTGGGGCGGGGAATGAGATGAGGAGGAGGAAGGTGGGGAAGTACCTGGTTATTCAGATCTGGTCACCAAACACGGCTAATGAAATTTCAAGCAAAGTTTCAATTCTGAATGGTTATCTTACAACAGGGCGATACTGAGAGTATCTTCCACTCTGGAACGTGCCGCAAATATACTATACATAATTTTAAATGAATAAATTGTGAAATAACATAAATTAATCAAATAAAATTTATTTGCCACGCTGGGATTCGATCCCGCGACCTCCGGTGTGCGAGTCAAGCGCCTTACCGCTGGACTACGTCGGCCGTCAAAATCTGGAGGTGAATATGTCCAGGAGTACAGACGTATGAATCCATTCCTCCCAATGTGGTCATCGAGAGAGTCCGGCTGGAGAGGTCCCTCAACCAGTGTCTCCCGATCCGGCTCACACAATGCGTTTGTCCACCTAATGGTGGGCGCACTGTGGTGGGTAATCCCAATCACATTTGGCGCCAAGACATATACACCCCCATGAACTCCATGAATCTGGGCACACCAACGTCGCGAACTACTTGGGGTGACCTGTGGCAGGGGTGTTGGTTATTCAATGAATGGTTACCGCGGCGGCGGCACCCATAGCCGCCTCCGAAATTGAGGTAAGTACAGCTATTTTCAATTTGAACAATTGAAATACCTAGATTTGGAATCCATATGAACAGTGAGGCATGGAAATGGCAGATAACGGATTGACTGAATACAGTAGAAATGAGATTTCCGAGGCTTCTGCGTTAAACCATGAATAATAAGAATACTAAACAAGGTAATCAAAAAACTGTTTTACTACAAGCCAAAAACATTATATATGGAAACAAAACTATTAACATTAAGAAAACTATATGAATACAATACGTGTCTCCTTATTTACAAAATAAACTCGTACATACAAACACAGAATTCATTAAAACGTCCCAAGTACACAAACACTTTACACGACAACACGATAACATACATTTAAACACCATCCACACTAACTATGGTAAACAATCCATTGGTTACGAGTGGGGCAACTTATGTAATTGCATCCCAAACGACATTAAAAACGAAAATAAGATGCTACAATTAAAAAAAATGGTAAATATCGGTTCGGACTGGCCACGCGTATTACGAATAATTTTTAGAAAAAAACTTTCGATTCGCCTTAATTACTATAAAAGGAAACTTTTTGGCTTTGGGGCGGCGGAAAATAATGCATTTTAATTTTCAATTGCATAAAACCAAAATTCACTTCGCGAACCAACCCAGCGAAAATCCGCGGCCGTAACTGTCACTGTTATGTTGGTATCGTTGATAAATTAACAAGAGCCAATACGACTGTAGCCGACTTCGTGGGATAGGCGCGTAATTATGAAATTTGTCTAGCGGGCTTGTTTGTGTAACATGGTTTGTGATACAAAAGAATATGCCCATTTATAACGCCTACTCGCGTCGACGCAAGAAAAACATCCCAGTTTTCAAGTGGTTTAGCGGCTACGCTAGGTTTGTGTAACATGGTTTGTGATTCGCGGTATTTCATGTAGGTATCCCACGAAGTCGGCTATAGTCCATAACAGTGACAGCTACGGCCGCGGATTTTAACTGCGTCGGTTCGTCAAGTGAATTTTGGTTTTATGCAATTGAAAATTAAAATGCATTATTTTCCGCCGCCCCAACACCAAAAAGTTTCCTTTTATAGTAATTAAGGCGAATCTAAAGTTTTTTTCTAAAAATTATTCGTAATAAGCGTGGCCAGTCCGAACCGATAATTACCAAAAAAATTATTAATGTTTATTCTTGATAAACGAAGTAATGACATAGAATAGCGCTGTATTGTTATATTTAGTTTAATTTTTGGTGTTTAATTATTTTTAGTTAAATGAGTGAAAATGTAATTTTCTTTTTTACTGGAATAAAAATTAATAAGAAAATAAAAAAAAACTGTATTAACTTAACTAATAAGATTAATGGATATGCGGAAAGAGGAGCGTCAAGAGAATGTACGAAGCGGGAGTGAATTTAGTGAAGAAGACATGGTACGATCGAATAAAACAAACGCTTGTGTCGGGGCATGTCAAAAGTCGGCGAAGTAGGTAGTGTTTTGAATAAATACAATGCCTTTTTAATAACAAAGCTTTGTCTTTATTCAGTCTTAACTAACCATCGTGCCGTTTCTCCGCAGGGGTAGGCAGAGAGGACGGACAGCCAAACAACTCGGTTTTGGCACACACTCTTTGCCTCACTCATACAAATTCTTCTATTATTCTGACTTTTGACAAGGCCCGACTCAAGCATTTGATTCACTTAATCGTGCGCCATGTCTTCCTCGGGTGTTCCCGACTTCTTCTTCCATTTACATTTGCGTCACATATTCTTCTCACACTATTTTCTTCTTTCATTCGCTCTACACACCCAAACCATCTGAGGATCCCTTTCTTAATCTTACTCATCATGCTTACGTTCTTTGCGGATATCAACATTTCTCACACGATCATACATGGTTTTACCACACATTGGCCTCAGGGACCTCATTTCAACAGCATTCAGTTTACTTTCATCCTTCCTCTGCCAGTTGCATGCCTCACTGCCATACATCAGCGTAGGTACCAAGACTCCATTGTGGACTGCTAGCTTCGCTTCTTTTGACAGTTTTTCATTAGCGCCAACGGCATTCAGTCCTCCATTGATGGAGTTACCTGCATTTACCCTTCTTTCAATATCCCTATCAGCCTTCCCATCTCTCGTAAACATACTACATAGGTACAGAAACTCGTCCCTTACAACCGGGAACGATTGTAGGATGACCTGGCCAAAGTTCCCTCGAAGATACTATCAGAATCTCTCTATAAACCTAACTGCTAGCCCACCGCGGTTCTGAATAACTTTCCGGAAAGAATAATAATTTATCGTTCCTGAACACCCAGTTTTTCCGTAATTTAAAATATCAGGAAGCATGAAAACAAAGCTAAAACACAGCGCATACTGCCTTCGTTCAAGTGAAAAGCGAAAAACGCCCGCTATAATATTTCCTGATCAATTGGAAATTCAAACAGAAAACCTACCCTCGTTTCATTCGCAAATTATTCATAACACTTTTTCAAAACGGACTATTCTGAGAACTTCTGTGCGTTTCTGAAATGTTGAAATACGGGCAGTTCTTTTGAAGTGTTGATATCTATTTTTAAAGATATTTACTGAACGACATTATTTGTATATTTATCTGTGTTCCTATTTAAGATAGTCAATATTTCGATCAACCAAAATGCAGTCCATGGCCGTTTTTGCCAATCAAACTTGACCAAATGATTCTTTCCATGTAATTTCAATGTTGAAATCGCAGTGTTGAATTTTGCATGTGTGGTGTTATTGACTGAACATGAACTCTTCATTCTTCAACTAATCAATTCTTGGAGTTATTGACTGAACATGAATTGCTATCATACCATTGCTATCTATGCACTTTTGCCATCTCATAGGTAGTTCATCGATTCCTTTACTAAAAAAACCATTCGGACGGGAATCAATAAAATCTTTGAAGGTGGTTTGGACTGCCCCATCGGAGTTGAATTTTTTCCCTTGCAAGAAGTTATCCAAATTTCGAAAATAATGGTAATCTGTTGGGGCAAGGTCCGAAGAGTACGGTGGATGTCTTAGACATTCCAATTGAAGCTCCTCTAATTTGGTAGCCGTCTGTTGTGCAGTGTGTGGTCTAGCGTTCTAACGCGCGTTTGTTGATTTGCTTCACTCAATTCGTGAGGTACCCACCTTTCAAGCTTTTTCACCTTCCCAATTTGCTTCTAGTGGATTAAAACAGTTATATCACTAACACCGCAGCCTGCAGCTAACTCGGACGTGGTTTGCGGTGGATCCGCTTCCACAATAGCCTTCAATTCTTCATTATCAACTTTGGTCTCCGGCCGTCCACGGGGCTTGTTCTGCAGGTTGAAATTTCCGGAACGAAAACGTTGGAACCAAAAACCCACTGTATTTTCTTTTGCGGCACCGTCGCCATACACATCATTAATCCTTCGAGCCGTTTCTGTAGCACTGGTACCACGGTGGAACTCGTACTCGTAAATAACGCGATATTTCAAGTTTTCCATTTTGTAAACTAAGTGACGCAAAGAAAAAAAACAATTAAGGAAAAAACAAATGAATTATAATTTTCGAGACACAAATACATGAGTAAATAGCTGTATAAATTTGAATTTGGAATTCCTAACCAAAGAGAAGATATTTGAGATCAAAATTGCCAGTACGGCAAAATTCAATACGTAGGTAAAGACCTAATATAATATCGATAATTTTTTTTATCCATATTTTTTTTTTATCCTACTAGAGTTTGCCTAATCTGTTTCTACTACGAGCTGTCTAATCAGAATATACAATATTATGCTACCTACCCACCAACCTGACGAATGTTTGTCGAAAAAAAATTGTCGTTGAGATGCTGACATTTCTTTGGACAAATTATATAATTCCTTATTTGAAATTTTTAAAATTTACTTAAAACGGGATGTATGATTAAGTAGGTAGGTATCTAATTACATAAGTACTTATAAATCTTATGATATCAGTGGAAAAATTTGTTGTTGGTTTATTAAATAAAAGAGATATAGAAGCGGATTAAAAATTCACTGTTCAAGAACTATTGGATATTTTACGCCTTTTTATATGCTTTTGGTCTGCGTTCTTTCGCTAGCGCTAAGCGGTGCTTTCAATCTATATGTGATAGTAATAGTATTTTGATTCTATAAATTAAACATGTACAGCCTTACTAAAAAACCCAGTGAAAATTTTATTCAATTGACAAACGGCCACGGATGTGAAAACATTACTAATTAAAAATTTGTTCTTTGAAAGAAATACACATGGTTTCCGCGGCCTGAGAGGGTAGTTTATCTCTGTTTGAACCATTGATGTTCGAACGATATTTGTAATTTTTCCATAGTATTTTGAATGTTCTATATATTTCTTATTTTTTAAGGTGTCGTAAAAACAAATACCATTTATGAAAACTAGATAAAATTACCTTTTAGATTTGTGTATTTGAAATACACTTTAGCTTTCAAAAACTGCCATATTTTAAGATTCAAACTCGGAAAAAAATGGAAAAAAATTTCCTCCCACAACATTTTTGACCAAAATGTAGAGAAATTTAAATAAAATCAAAATTTAAAAAACACAGTCCTTTTATGTAATAAATTTGGAAGGAAACTATCACCTCACTTTTTCATCGTGTATACAATAAAAAAATAATAAAAAATTAAAAAGTTTTGTTTATTGCCAAAAAAATAACTTAGAAATAATACCGAAATTTAAAACAGATTTCTTGCATCTCTAAAGACGTTATTTTTTTTGATACGTTTACGAACACATGTATTAGATTTTAATATTATAAAAAATTATCACTTTTAAGGAATTCTCTTAAAATAAAGATCTTAAAATGAAAATTTTATCTTTTAAGTAACCTATAAAAAACAATATTCTGACAGTTCAACTTTGAAAGTACGGCGTTTGTACAATAACTTGATTAAACTGATCTAAACCACACAAATAACATGGTAAATATATCCATTATGTGAACAGAAGAGTAAATTCGTCACTAAAATAGAAATTATTAAGTAAAATCACAAAATTTTCGATATCCCGCCATAAAACACACCGAGCTGTTTTGTCATCTAATGCATTGGCGCGCCAATAATGCCCCTTGCGGAGAAAAATTAAAACAACATTGTTTCCTAGTAAATTAAAACCATATACAACGTTGTCACATCTTAATGCGTTTTAACAGCGTGACCACGTAAGTAACTTTATTGGTAATAAAACGTGTTTAATTGTATACGAGGTATATTTATGTTATTGCAATAACACAGTTAATCGGTCGCGCTGTGGTTTTTTTTAGTAAGGCTGGTAGTGTAGATGGACGAAGAAAGCAGTGTCAGAAGAATACAAGATAGGCAAGTGAAAGAAAGAAGAAACCCGGGATGTCCGGAAGTCACGATCAGGTGAACGTAAAGAGTCGACGTTATAAAGTGGGGTATTGTCTACAACTAGGTAACTCTGAAACCAGCTTTTTTGGGAAATTGGATTATAAGATGGGAATCTGTTATTATATATTTGTACTGATTATTTACTTGTGATTTTTAGAGAGATTTTTGTGTTGGGAACCGAAATACTTATATTTTGGAAAAACAAAAATTTTAACAAAACAAAAAAACGACTTCAAAAAATGCACTAAAAAGTAAAAAAATAATTTCGTTTTCTTCTACAACTTCATAATCAACTCACTTTTTCGAATCATCAATATGTAGGTACGATTATTACTTTTGGAGTCGGTGTCAGTCAAGGTAGGTTTGTAACTACATACATAGTTATAGGTGAGATGTGCTTGTATCGCACAAGCGACTTGACGAGGCGAGAGGCGAGAGCGGGGCCGCGGCCGGCGCAGGGAGCTGTCAGGTGAACACACCAGGCCGGGTACCTTTGCTGACACCGACTCCAAAAATAACAATCGTACCTACATATTGATGATTAGAAAAAGTAAGTTGATTATGAAGTTGTAGAAGAAAACGAAATTATTTTTTTACTTTTTAGTGCATATTTTGAAGTCGTTTTTTTGTTTTGTTAAAATTTTTGTTTATTTTTTTATTTTTAGTGAATCTGAAGTACACTATCTAGTTTGTCTGAATATGGGTAAAACTACTAAACGTGCCGCTCATATGAGACAGACATAATTTGACCATAGGGACGTTAAGGTCAAATTAAGAGATTCGGCCGAGTTTCGTTAATTTGTCATGGATCCGATAATCAGAACCTAATTAAACTCTCATCAAATTACCCTTGAAGTACATCCTTTCCAATAAAAAAAGAATCATCGAAATCGGTTGGCGTGATATTGAGTTATTCGTCCATTTGTCGCGCACATACTTAATGCAAATTTAAGACATATATGGTTTTCTCATGGATGCTGTTATCGTAACGGGACCAAATTAAAATGGGACCACACGGAAATCACCAGCTTTCAAATAAAAAAAGAATCATCAATATCGGTTCACCCAGTCAAAAGTTCTGAGGTAACAAACATAAAAAAAATGCAACGGAAGCAACTTGCAATTGCTTAAATTTTAGTGCTACGAATAGCTAAGTCTAGTTGCCTAATTGGAACATGGAAAAACTCTTGTCGTAACTAGATTTACCTAATTACAGAATTTAACGATACCGTTTTTTGGAGATTTCCACAAAAAACATAATTCAAATTACCTGATGATTTCAAAGCGTTAAGACTTTTCTTTTTGTAACATTCATAGACAAGGAAATAGATTTATGTTTTTAATGTGTTACTTAAAAGCGCTGATTTCTGAGATACCTAGTTTTAGTAATTATTATGTAAACTTTATCCACATGAAAAAGAAATTCTGCAGTCATGATCTCAACTTTGGATTACGAATGCGAATGGTCAGATGCTACGTGTTTCCGGTATGATTTTATGGAATGGAAGCATGGACGCTTACTGACGAATTGATAAGGCGACTTGAGGCATTCGAGATGTGGATCTACAGAAGAATACTCAAAATAAGCTGGATGGACAGAGTTACGAATGAAGAAGATGTTATGGTTCGGATTAATAAAGAAAAATAAGTTATTAAAACAATAAAATATCTAGGATATGTGATGAGACATCCAGAGGAGTACGAGATCTTGCATCTCATAATGCAGTGAAAGATTACCGGAAGACGGGGCCCTGGAAGAAGGAGAACATCATGCCTGAAAACCTGAGACCGTGGTTTGGCCAGTTTACTGTAGAGTTGTTCCGGGCTGCAGTAAACAAAATCCGCAAAGCCAACATGACATGATGATACATGACAGGTCACGAGAAGACGAATAGTAATTATTACCCTACGATATTATAAATAAAATCAAACAAACTACTACAGAAAGTAATATTTATTGAGTGGCGAATTTATTGATCCCAGTATCAAGTAAAACATACAATAGACAGTTTACTCATTTAGCAACTCGATATGCTTGTTAGTTTTTCCCTTGTAATTCGCTTCGGGTTACTCTTTGGGATTTAGGGGAGCCTTTGACATAATGTTACCAGATTTCGTGTGTTTGAATGGAAAAATAAGAATCAGTAAAGAAAATAATTAATGGTCAGCTTATATAGTACGGCGCGGGCGCCTCGATCACTTCAAGAGCGCTGACATTTATTTATTTACATGGTTATGTACCTATTACGTAAGTCATTTGGTAGTTACGCCTGACGTATGTAATAACGGGTTTTAAAACTTAATTAGTGATGAACAAGTAATAATAATAAAAAGAAAGAAAGGGGAGGGGGGGGGGGGTAGATAAAGAAACACTTAAAAATCAAGAATAATATGCTCACTAAATTGTAATCGACTGATTAAGGTTTAGTGAAAGGATAAGTGTAAGTAGTTGTTAGCACCAAAACGCAAAAAAAATGCACCACGTTGTGCCCAGTGTTAGCATTGCCACTACTTGCGGCCATTTGCTAAACCCTACACCTGTAAAGGACACGCAATACACGGCCGACGACTAGCTCAGAGTCGGCGCAAGCAAGGTTCCTCCTAAAAACAGGGCGAGTGCCTGTGGTTCGCTTGGCAATTCCTCCTCCGCCTCCTTTCCTCACAATCCCCGGGTCTCCTTCCTCAATCAGAACACAGTTTTAGCACTAAAGGGTTTATTCGTAAAAACAGAACAGGGTGGTACACGAAACACATGGTTAACTACACTGCTAGCCTAACGAGAATTTTCTCCTCTCTCTCTACACGTTTAGTGAAGTTAGAAGTAGTTCATAGCACACGGTGTGGGAGGTGAGTAGATTGGTACTCACATAACGGGAGATGCGGAGTCAGCCGTCTGGCTAGGTACTGGGCACAAAGCACAATTCAAATAATACATCGTGAAGTTAGTTCACGGAGAGCGACTAGCGCGAATCACGGGGAACACAGTTGTTCTGCCGAAGGCCGGCGAAGGAATGGGTGCGGGGAGCCGCTCGGCGCTTGGCTACCGGCGCCGCGCGGTGTGGGGAGAGGGGGGCGGAGGGCCTGTGCAAGGGGTCAATTCGCTATTAGCTCGTACGGGAATCAATTCCGTAACGTAACATAGTTTTAAAATATATAATTTGTATTTACATCACGCCAAGAAATTTAATAAATTAGAGCAAGTTTAATAAATTAGCGCATGTTTGCAAGGAATCATGGAAAATGTCTAACTGTAGTATTTTTTCGTAGTGGGTATAAGTTGCCTCAATATGAAAAAGGGAAGTGTGCCTGGTAGCGTATTCCAAAACCTATACCGTTTCAGTAGCTTTACATTTTCAATATCAAATGTTGATAAATTATTAATTTCTAATATACACATTGGAAAGATTATTTTATGTAGATTTTAGAACAATTTTTGTTTTTGCAAAGTGATAAAAAATTATCAATATAGAGGTGTATTTACAAAATTATTAATTTCTAATATACACATCAGAAAGATTATTTAATCTACATTTTAGAACAATTTTTGTTTTTACAATGTGATAAAAAATAACCTATATAGAGGTATATTTAAAATGTAAATTGTCATTACCGCGACTGAATCGGTATAGGTTTTGGAAATACGCTGCCTGGTACGCCTCATTGGGACATTTAAACTAATGACGGACAGTAATTCAGGACTATCTTTTTTTTTACATGAATACCGCACAAGAGTCCCAACTGCTCCCGTCTGGAGCCAGTGAGACTGTGGCATCCCCAATTGGGGTATGTTGTGAGGCTGAAGGCTGAAGGTAGTGGGTAGGGAAAGGAGATAGGGAAGAGGATGGTGGGGAAGTACCTGGCTATTCAGATCTGGTCATCAAACACGGCTAAAGCCATTTCAAACAACGTTTCAATTCTGAATGGTGATCTTACACCAGGGATGTACTGAGAGTATCTTCCACTCTGGAACGTGCGGCAAATATACTATGTATATATTATTTTAAATGAATAAATTGTAAAATAACACAAATTAATCAAATAAAATTTATTTTCCACGCCGGGAGTCGATCCCGCGACCTTCGGAATGCGAGTCAAGAGCCTTACCGCTGGACTACGCCGGACGTCAGACTAGTTTTCCTTGTTTTACATAAAAGCCCTAGGGGAGTAAATCAATCAGGGCAATAAATAAATAATAACTACCTACTGATTTTTTTTTTACATTAGCTCCACACAGGAGGCCCTGAAGAAAATAATTTTCCTCATAGCCTACGTCATCTTAGGGGATGCTATGTGGAGGGTCTTTTTAATAAAGGGAACTTCCCAGAACTTCATATACTTACATGAAGTTCTGGGAAGGAATAAGGTATGAGGGGTTGTTAGGAATCTGGGAGTCAATGTGTCCGGGAGTGACGGTTGTATGAATCCATCCCTCCAACTGCGGTGCAAGGCGATGGGTCGAGAGAGTCCGGCTGGAAAGGTCAAAAAGCCTCCTTCAACCAGAGTATCTCGATCCGGCCCATCCGCCGCAAAGACCTAGACAAACCTCACACTATGAATCCGTCACCCCTACTAAGTCACCAAACGTAGCATAACAACGTGGGGTGACCTACTGCAGATGTGAAGGTTATCCAATAAATGGTTCCCGGGGCGGCGTAACCCATATTCGCCTTCCAAATTGCTTTCAAACTGTCTGGAGCCAGTGAGACTAAAGCTTGGGTTCTTGAAATACACATTGACTGAGAGAATGGCTACCGCCGCGCCGGGAACCTTTATTGGATAACCAACACCTCTGCCATAGGTCACCCCAAGTGGTTCGCTACGTTCGGTGATTTGGCAGGGGTGCCCGGGTTCACAGAGTGAGGTTTGTCTAGGTCTTCAAGGCAAATGACCAGGACACCCTGAACCCCAAATTCCACGCACCCCTTAAACCCTTTTCCTTCCCAGAACTCTCCTCTCCTTCCTATCCTTAAAAAACCCTCCACACAGCATCCCCAAAGATGACATAGGCCTTGAGGGAACATATTTTCCTCAGGGCCTCCTGTGTGGAGCTCATGTAAAAAAAAAATTATAATGATAATAATATTTCCGAAGACAAACGACCTACTGAAGGATATTTTCGTTATTGGTTTTTGGGGTGTTATGCCGTGTTGCGCTACCACCTTCTTTAGCCAACGTTTCGGACAGCGTTGCAGTGTCCATCATCAGGGCAGATGTGTCTGCCGGATCTGCCCTGATGATGGACACTGCAACGCTGTCCGAAACGTCGGCTAAAGAAGGAGGTAGCGCAACACGGCATAACACCCCAAAGACAAATAACGAAAATACTTTTGGCCGTGAAAATCTAAAGAACGTATCTACTGAAGGCTAGTTTTGATCTAGAGAACTCCTGAAACCCTAAAGACTTCGTTAATCTACCTTCGGCACAACTCGGCAACGAGACCATGTGACCCGAAGAGCCCATGGACTACTTCGGTAAAGTATGTGCTAGATCATAGACTATTATGAGACATTACAATAAGTAAGTAGATATCTAAGTGCCTATAAAATAAGTCAATAAGTAATATGATTACAAAGAATACGTAAGTCCCTCCATACATATTTGATATAAAAAAATATCTTATTCCCCGCATATTATGCGATGTATCAATGTTAAGTCTATTAGGGGAAAGCACTGCGTGGAAATTTGGAAGTTCATATTTGTATGTACAGTAACACTCGAATGACCGGGTATGAATTAACCGGGACATTCCGGGATTATTTTAGAATTCAGTTTTCGATACGATACTCTAATGACGGGTTGCTTTAAAAAAAATTGACGGATTCAACAAATATTTGAAGTTAATTTTCACGTTCTGTGTGAGTTGTATTCAAGTTCTCTGATAATTTCAGTTTTTTAAGTAATACTTCTTTACGCACGCTTAACTTGGGGGGTAAGCTGGTGAATGCGTGACAAGAGCGTTACGAAAAGCGAGGCGAACGGTAGATGAGAGGGAGATATAAGATAGTGAAGAAGAAAGATAGATAGTTACGTTTCATATATTACTGTAGTGGCAAGAGAGAGAGGTGCGAGCATACATTTTATTTCTCTCTTCGTCTCATAGCCAGTTACGTTTCGTATATCTAAGACACAGTGCAGGCCTATTGTCTGTATTGCACTGTAGGCGGAAGAGAGAGCATTGCGCGCGCACATTTTCTTTCTCTCTTCCTATCATACAGATGGAGCTAAAGAAGTTTTACTTCAGTCGTGTGGTCTAAAGCACACTCGTTTTTTTAAACAACCCGTTGTAAGTTTTACATGGATGTAATGCTTTAAAGTTTTATGTAATCGTTGAAGACAATATTAACAACTCTCAAACGAAAAATGCGAAACAGAAGAGACATAAACAGATTCAGTCGCATCTAGGATTTGAACCCAAGACCTCTTCCTTAGCCTTCCTTACAATTTCAAGATCCTACCCGAATAATTACAATCTAGATGGTGTCTTGGATAAATGCATCCATTTTTATTTAATTGTGCGACATCTATTGACTTTTCTACAAGTCTACGATGAATATTTTTATTTTTTGGTAATTACTTAACTAGTAAAACCTAAGACTGTAATATTCAACTGAAAACATTATTAACCACTTAACATTATTAACAACATTAACATAATTAACAACTCTTAATCGTACATAAAGATAACAGCTAATAAAAATATGTTTTTAGAAAATGAAGATAGTTCTGGTAGCTCTCAGTCGGAATATGAAACAGTTAAAAATATGGAAGTTGATATGGTCGAATTAACTCAGTGGTCAGAGCACTTCCCAGGTAAGGAAGAGGCAGAAAAGTCAATAGATGTCGCACATTAAAATAAAAATGGATACATTATCCAAGACACTATCTAGATTTCAATTAGTTCGGGTGGAATCTTGCAATCATTTATAAAGATAGCAGCCAAATAAGGTCCTGGGTTCAATTTCTGGATGCGACTGGATCTTTCTGTTCTTAGTTTTTAATATTGTTGTTTTATAACGCTTATGGATTTCATTCATTTTGTGCTCCGATTGTCATACGAGATCGGAGGAATCCAGACTTTGGAATTCCGCACAATAAGGGTGCCTAACTACACGGTAAACAAGTGACAAGCGCTTTATCGTCAGTAAGTCAGTCCGTTGCTAACCACCGATCGTATCGTGACATTTCGCTGTACGCCGAAGTGCTAATTCATCATATCGTTACATAAAGTGTAAACCTTATCGTTTTTCTCGTATACTTTGTGAACTCGTGACTCAAACTTACCGCAGTTCTAATAATCAAATAGAACAATCTCGAGCGCTTATGGACATCTATGACTGTCACTAAGCCAGAAGACATAACAACCGTGAGTACCACTTAATTGTGATATACCTATCTTGTTTGGTGGTCGGGCATAACTTATCGAAATCCATAAGCGTCTTAGCAAGAGTAGCCGCAAGGTTACCCTCATCCCCGTGCCATCGTGCATGAATCAATTGTCTTCAAGGATTAAATATTACAATTTGAGGTTTTACTCATTAAGTTATTAAAAAAATGAAGCGCAGTTCACACGCGGTATAAGCGAAACTTCACAAAAATAATCTCAACCAATAGGAGCCTTGAAAAGTGATGTCATAATCAAAGCGGCCAATGCGGCCAGCGAGATGTTTTGTAGGTACTGTTGTAAGTAAGCTATATCATTCTCTCGCAGGATAAATCCTACAGATGTATGTGTTTATCCCTTTTTAGTGCCATTTCCGTCTCATCCTAATTTCAAATCTCAACGGTGCTAAAGAAATTTCACTTAAAAAAACAATAAAATTTTGGTTACATTTTTAGATTTTTACAGCCAAAAGTATTTTCGTTATTAGTTTTTGGGGTGTTATGCCGTGTTGATCTACCTCCTTCTTTAGCCAACTTTTCTGACAGCGTTGCAGTGTCCATCATCAGATCCGGTAGATGTGTGATAACGAAATACTTTTGGTCGTGAAAATCTAAAAACGTGTCTCAGAGACCTTTTATCTGATCCGAGTAAATCAAGTGTCGCTTTGAAGATCAGTGTGTTATACATGTTACAAGTTATTTAGAGGTATAAGTGTGTATTTCAAAAACTCTAAAATATAAGGGGCTGTGAATTTGAAATAACATAATTAACTTTCTCCATCTCTTCCATTAATTTGAGACTCTGTTGATTCAACAACCTGAAATATTTTCACCAACTATTATTTATTTCATTGAAGAAGAGGATAACACTAATAATCTAAACGAAAAATATGAAGGAGAACAAAACACAGAAAAATAGAAAAAGATAATGATCGCAACTGGGACTTGAACCCAGAACCTATTTCACTTCCTTTTTCCAGCGAATCTAAACTATAATACTATTTATGCTAACCGTGAAATCGTTTAAACATTTAAAAAATGACTAATAAAATCAAGAGGCTACTGTACTTGAAAAAATGTACCCACACACGCGTGTATATGTTTTTAGTAGAGCTGGTAGGGTCATATATCCGTATGTGGGAAGGTGGGTAAGTGAAAAAGTGAATATGTGTGTGGAAATCATATTACACTAAGGCTCATGTATGATTCAGACTAAATAGAACCTTTTTATACGTCCTAAAGACATTTGTGGGAGCTTGCGGCTGCTGCCTCTTGGTACTTGCTATTTCCTCTCCTCTCCGCTGGGGTGGTGTGGATATTTCTTTGAGAGGGGTTTCCCGAAAGTAACGTCACTTTTTTTTTAAATTTGTAAATTTATTGAAGTGTTTTTTTTATTTATTTATTGCCGTTGTAATTTGAAACTCGATGAAATAGAAATGAGCGACACTAAAAAGAGACAATGGTCCGAGACAATTAACCCTTAGATCTGCAACTTCATTGGCTATAGGCAGACTAATAGAACCTAAACGAATACCAAATACTAAGTTTGGAGATCGTGCTTTCGGAGTATCTTTGCCTAAGGCTTGGAATAGACTCGATCTGGAATTAAGATGCATAACAAGCCCAACAGAATTACATACCCTTAATTTAAATATACCTATCTGTGAGTATCATACTTGTATTGCCTAAGATAAGTCAAATACAATACGATAAATCCACAGTCCCACGCAAGTCTCCTATGGTTTGGTGTAACAAAGCGCCCGTAGAACCTCAGTGGCCAGACATTTAGCGAACCACGGATCGAATCCTACGAAATCCAAAATATATCTAATATATAAAATTCTCGTGTCACGATGTTTGTTACCATACTCCTCCGAAACGGCTGGACCAATTTTGATGAAATTTTGTGTGCTTATCTGGTAGGTCTGAGAATCGACCAACATCTATTTTTCATACCCCTAAAAGTAAAGGGTGTTCCACTCCGAAGAAAATTATTTTCCCCATACATTTTGTATGGAACGAATTCTCCTATTTTGAAAGAACTGCAGCAATATTGTAAGGGGTATAATATTGAACTGTGAACCGGGGGAGGGGGGAGGGGGAGGGGGGAGGGGGAGGGGGGGAGGGGAGGGGGGAGGTGGAGGGGGGAGGGGGGAAAGGAACTCAGGAAGGGGGGTTAGCGGGACGGGGGAAGGGGAGAAGTGGAGTGGGGAGAGGGAGAGGCAACGCGCGAGGGGAAAGGATACGCAGGGAGAAACAATTTAGATCAAGGTATGGTATTCGCAGGGAGAAACAATTTAGATCAATTCAGCTAATAAGTTGACAACAGTTTTTGATTCTGAGGCGGTACGAAGTTCGCCGGATCAGCTAGTATGTATATATATTTGTGAAATCAATATTCAATCTTCAAACCACTCCAAAAATAATAGGTAAAAGAAAAACATAAATCGCTTGTTAATAAATTTAATTTATCGTTGTATCTCCCTTACTATCATATATATATCATTGAGCTAAACGATGTTTAGAAAGAGAAAATACGATGCTCTATTTTCAAATCGATAATTAACCGCAAAATAATTAAAATGTATGCTTTTATAAATCCAAAATTTCCGTTCGCCCTTAAAAAAATGAAACTTCGGGAATTTTTTAATTAATTATACTTAATAAAATAATTATTTTTTCATGAAACGATAAAAAAGTCAGTAGACGATAACGTTCATAATATATTTGCCTAATAAAAAATGTATGCGCTTTATTTTTTTTGTTAGCAGTAATTTTAGTTAAAAAAAAAGTAAGGTAAGCCATTTTTAAAGTTTGCATTCAAAAATTTCATATAAAAAAAATTACATAGATATCTCTAATCTCTATAAATAAAAATCAATCTCTGAAATGTATGTACGCGCATAACTTCCGAACGACTGCACCAAATTGCATAATTCTTTTATTTTTATGTTCGTTAAAGTCAGGAAAAGGTTTGTATAAAACTACTGGTGAGCTCTGGCATACTGGAGCAAATTTGCAATAGGTGGCAGGCGAGCTGTTTGAAAACTGAATGTATGGAATGCGGGAGCGGGGAGGGGGGAGGGGGAACTCGGGAGGGGGGTTCACGGGAAAGGGGGAGTGGAATAGGGAGAGGGAAGGTTGAAGAGGCGGAGTGGGAACACGTGAGGGGAAGGGGACGCGGGAGAGGAAGGGGAGGTGGAAAGGGAACGGGAACGGGACAAATGGGAAAGGACACGCAGGGAGAAACAATTTCTTTGTTAAATGGCGTAGCAACGCATGCCGGGAACCAGCTAGTACTCATAATAAAATTTCATCGCCTTTCAAAAATAGTTTTTAGTTTTTGGATACGTTCACACATATTCGATTTATTTCGATTTTAATGCAGAGTGGAAATATTCTGACTTACTGACGGATTATGGTCGAGGCCTGAGCGGTTGAGTACTTTTTTAACTCATAATGTACTTACACTTATTGAACTCCTTTGTACAACTTGTTAGCGGACCTAAATAAGGGTCCCTACATTCTGCCGACAGACTAGCTCAGGTTTTAGTCAGCAGAGCGGGAGAGGCCCTCACCACCAGGGTGGTAGGATCTGTGAGGCGTGTGTGTGGCTTCTCTGAAATAAAGCTCAAATTTCTACGGGCTGGGAGAAGGCAGTGAAACCAGTAATCAGGGTAAACATCAGTTATATTGGGTAAAACACCTGCGTAAACACAATATCACAATAATGCATACATAGTAATTCAGGGTAGCAACAACAGTTATATCTAAAAATCTGTCTCTATAATCTCTCTGGAAGGGCTATTTATCTCCGCGGTGAATTTACTGCGAACACACGCAAATAAGGGGGAAAACAGCTTGGGTACTTACAGTGAGCGTTTGGACTCCTGTTTCTTCCGTGTCGGGAAAGAGTTCGGCCATTCTTGGTGTCGCAGTGTAACACTTAGCAAAACACGTTCCATTGTTTTCCGCGTGGAAACTTCTAGAATGAGCGCGGAACGGTCCCCACGCCATGCGTGCTTACTAGACCAGGAGCTACGGGTAAGTGGCGGTTGGCGGCTCGCTGCCGACGGTGGCTTGTTTGGGTTCCGCCGCCGGTAGCGCGCCGGGAAGCTAGCGGAGAGGGGGCGAAACTGTAGTTTGCGCAGTGGCGTGCTCTACAACTTGGGAGGAGGGGGCCGAGTAATTTGCAGGGGCGTATTTGTGTATCGTAACAAACTTTAAATAATATATCTAGTGCCGTTTTTGTGAAAAATCACCTCAAGGGCGCTGAAAAGTCTATTTACTTACATACTTGCTTACAACATGCAAAACCTTCAAGGCGTAAATAAATAATTAACTATTAGTTAGTTAAACTAACAATCACGTCATTTCTCCGCAGGGGTAGGCAGAGAGGCGTACCGTCAAACATCTCGGTCTTGGCACACACTCGTTGCCTCACTCACATTCATACATCGTCTCATAATACTTTTTTTATTATTCTGACTTTTGACATGGCTCGACTCAAGTATCTGATTCACTTGATCATGGCATGTCTTCCTCGTGCGTCCCAGATTTCTTGGTCATTTGCGTCATATATATTATTCTTACACTACTTTTTTCGTTCATTTTTTTTTAATCTTACTCATTACGCTTACACCAGTCTTGCATTCTTTGCGGATCTCCACATTTCTCACACGATCATACATGGTTTTACCATATATGTATATGCCTCATTAAAGGATCTCATTCATCCATCAATGGTGAATGTAAGTAAATCTAAAGTCATGGTGTTTGAAAGAGAGAGTACGAAAACAGTGTGCGACATAGTTGTGAATGATGAATACTTGGAGCAGGTGGATGAGTTTGTTTATCTGGGTAGTATGTTTACGAGAGATGGGAAGGCTGATAGAGATATTGAAAGAAGGGTAACATGGGTAATATAAGTAATATATGGTAAGGGTAACATCTGCCGGTAACTCCATTAATGGAGGACTGAATGCTGTTGGCGCTAATAAAAAACTGTCAAAAAAAGCGAAGCTAGCAGTCCACAATGGAGTCCTGGTACCTACCCTGATGTATGGCAGTGAGGCATGGAACTGGCAGAGGAAGGATCCGCAAAGAATGTAAGGCTGATGTAAGTATAATGAGCAAAATTAAGAAAGGGACCCTCAGATGGTTTGGGCACGTAGAGCGAATGAGCGAAGAAAGTAGTGTAAAAAGAATATATGATGCAAATGTGAATGGTAATGGACGCCCGAGGAAGACATGGCACGATCAAGTGAATCAGATACTTGAGACGGGCCATGTCAAAAGTCAGAATAATAGAAGAGTATGTATGAGACGATGTATGAATGTGAGTGAGGCAAAGAGTGTGTGCCAAGACCGAGTTGTTTGGCGGTCCGTCCTCTCTGCCTACCCCTGCGGGGAAACGGCGTGATGGTTAGTTAGTTAGTTAGTTAGTAAAGGATCTCATTTCAACAGCATTCAGTCTACTTTCACCCTTCCTCTGCCAGTTCCTGCCTCATTGCCATACGTCAGGGTAGGTATCAGTACTCCATTGCAGACTGCCAGCTTCGCTTCTTTTGACGGTTTTTTTTTTGTTAGCGCTAACAGTATTCAATCCTTCATTAACGGAGTTAGCTGCATTATACCATTGTTATAAATAAAAAAATAATATAAGAAATCTTCCTTTTTGATATTGACTTTCCGGTTCACCTGTAGTGCCCAAAATTTGGGCAAATGATAAAAAGTCATATTTCCCTTTGAATCCGGGAATCACCTGTGATATAAAGAACCCGGCCGCGGCCGCACATAAATATCTCTCCATCTGAGAGACGCGCCATTTGTCTTGCCTGCTTGGCCCTCCCTGTATCTCATATTTGTGCAGGGAATGTCAACACATAATATTTTCTGAAACCTTTTAATAAATTATTGAAATATAATAAATGAACAAACTGATAATGTTAGAAATGTTATCTTTACACAATGGTAAGAATTGTTTATTGTTTTTTCAATTTGGTGCCGTTTGCGCGGCAAGGCGCTTGGTCAGTGTCTCCCTTAGGCTACGAACGCACAGGCAGGTGAAAATTCATAACCACAATTAACTTATCGATGTAAAAAAAAAATCTCATCACAAATAAATCACTTTTTAGTACTAACCATCTTTTTCTACTTAGATTGCTACATCTTCCCATAGTTTCTGACAACTGTCTAATAATATTTCATCCAATTTTTTCTTCGAAAATGCCTCCCGCCTAGTTGCAAAAAACCAACACGTTGGTTTACCTGGATACACGCCAAGCGACTATCTACTACCTATCTAGGCGCCAAGCGCGCAGTGCGGCCGGTCGCTAAAATTCAAGAACGTTCGTTTTACTAAGCTACTCGCTAGGTGACTCGCTAGGCTCTAGGCGCTAAGCACGCCTGCCTATGCGGACGTGGCCTTACTGAATAAACATTATTTAAATTCTGATTTATGTAGGTACATTCTACCTGCACGCGGGACTCCAGAGATGCGAGGCCCGTAGCTTAGTTGGCATCACGCCATCACGTTTGGGTCCCATACAGGCGTGCTGGCTAAGTCCTCCATCACAACACAAGATTTTCAGCTTTCAGTGATGGTAGTAGGAGATTTTCAAATATTGTCGGGTCATTCGTAACCCGGGAATATTTGTCTTTCTTTAAATATATGCATATTGTACATGAGTATGCCCGGGGGCCAACTGTCGGGGAATCAACCGTCATTAAACCCGCCCTGATGCACCGACAACAGAAATTAGTATAATTAACTCCTTAAATCCGTAAATCAATTTACAGAGTCAGATATGCCCATCTTATTAAGTAGTGCAATATTTTCCGATCTTTAAACGATCACTGTGAAAAATAGAGAACTCCAGTCCAATTTTTTTTATTTTTTTTATGAATAATGAACTTCTAACTTAAATAATTGCGTTTTTGTTTTTATTTTTACAGTTAGTTTTAATAGTTAAAATAATTGTCAAAGTTTTAATTTTTCGAGACCCCCCGGAAATATGGTAAATCGTGTGACGTCATCACTCCCGAAAAATTAGTATGGGATTGGGCAATCAGCTAATCTACTGCCGCCATTTTGAAATCCGTTGTTCCGTTGTTCGAAGTATTCTCCCTAGAAGAAGCATTACTTTTTTCATTCATTATTTTTTTTGTGCAGTAGTTTTTCAATATTTTAAATAATAGAGATAAACTAATACCTAACCTCTATTTTTGATACTGAATTATTTAGGCTTAAATATTGTTTCAATAAACACTACAACTAAATCTCTATACATTACTGTACGAAATAAAGAATAACATGAAATGTTGTTTATACTGATGGCTTGTGCCATACCTACATGTCAATTGATTTCAATACAATGTGATACAATGACTGGTGACGCGTGACGTCAGCACTAACCATTCAATCGTACCAACTTTACAGTGTATTTTAATGAGACGTTAAAAAATGCACTTTTTAATATTTTTTTACGAACACTACGTTAAATATTATAAAAAAAACACTTATATAATCGGAATCAGCGTTTATTGGTCTGTATGAATATATTTTTTAAAAGTCATAATATTTTTTACTGGAGTTCCTTATTATCATTTTAGTCTAAAATAAGATTCACAGCAAGTTTTTTTTTGCCATAAACCGTCTGGTTATCTCTGAAAACGGCCTCTTTTAATTGCCTGCAATTTGTGTGTTGACATTTATAGTTCAATAAACATCATTGTTAATACATCATGAACCGCAGGTAAGATGCATTTAACAGACAATGGCTACTCATCGCTCACTAATAATTGTTCTGAAAACAGTTTTACTCATAACTTTTAACAGAAAACATTCAATCAATGCACGTTTGGTCTTGTGGAAAAATGTTTTTAGTTATTATTATGAAAGAAAATGATACCTAGTTTGGAAAGTTTCAAAATAAAGTTACAATTGATTATTTTTAATAAAATAAAAATATTACAGAAAAAAAAGAAATCTCTATAAAATATTTTTAAGCAGTTTGTTAATTAGTGCTTTTACTTTGAAGACAAAAATAAAACTTATTTTATTTTACTATGCAGTTATAGAAACTGTTTGTGTCAGAGTTTGTATTACTTTGAGCGAGCTAACTCTTCAACATAATAATTTGTTTTTACATGTGTAGGTACATTTTTTAATTGGCCTTTATTCGTATAAACTTTTACGAGCTAATAATTTGACTAACGAATTTTGAACTGATTGAACATGATTAACATTTGTTTTTTTTGTTATTAGTTTTTGGGGTATTATGCCGTGTTGCGCTACCTCATTCTTTAGCCAACGTTTCGGACAGCGTTTCAGTGTCCATCATCAGGGCAGATGTGTAATAGTTAGGGGTGATGTTTGTACTTATCTACTTAGGAGCGATACCGTGTCGCCAGCTCCACTCCTCTACGAGCTGGCGCTACAATATACTTCAACATGTTTTTTGCGTTTAGCCTTGATGTTACCGTCAATTACCGGATACCAAGAACTATTGAGCTTAGCTTCGTCGTCTCTATGAATATTTATAGGATTTTTGTGAATTTCACTTGCCTCCGTAATCAGGCGTGCTCTATGAGTTTTGGGTCTTCCCAGGACCTCAGGGACAAATCCAAAGTAATGGCCGGTTTCGATGCTCGTGCTCGGCGATTGCCGATTTGTCAGGGTGGCCAAGTTTACAGGCACGAAAGTGTTCTGATATCCTTTTGGAGATCGTCCGCTCTGTTTGGCCTACATAAACCTTGTAACATCCAGAACAGCTAAGTAGATAAGTACAAACATCACCCCTAACTATTACACATCTGCCCTGATGATGGACACTGCAACGCAGTCCGAAACGTTAGCTAAAGAAGGAGGTAGCGCAACACGGCATAATACCCCAAAAACTAATAACAAAAATACTTTTGGCCGTGAAAATCTAAAATCGTAATATTTGTTTTGTTTAAAAAGCAAGTTACTAAACTCACACCAAATACAAAATAATATGGAGTATTGAAGTTGTAAAGCCCTGGCACATCCGATTAGCGCGTATCTTCATACATTTATGGAGATTTGTGTTCTTCCACTTCCTCGGGGCAAAGCGTCTTAGCGGAGTCCTTTTATTTTTTCCTTTTGTTTGTAAGAAATGTCATAATTCGGGGAATGTGTTACACCACCTCCCCCTCCCCCACCCCTTTCAGCGCTGGGGGAGGAGTGATACGAGACTTAAACCACAGTCTTTGAACCAGTGATATGGAATATTTTAGGTTACATTTTCGAAAAATTTCTTAAGTTAATTCAAAAAAGGTTATATAAACAATTGGACTTAAACCACTCAGGAATTTTGCGATTACGCAAGTTTTTTGTCCTAAACGAACTGTCAGATTTATAAAAACTTTGTGTTATTTCCGCTTCGCAATTAAAGCTCTATAAATGAAACATTTCTGAATGAAGCCGAATACTAAAAACTGTTTTTGAAAGGTTATGAAATAAGCTTTCAAATTGTTATTAAAATAAATAAATATTAAAATTTGCAAATATTAAAATTTAGAATCCAAACAAAAAAAAATTGTTAAAATGACTCACGCGATGTTTGAATGTGAAAAAAAAAATCACGGATTATGTAAAAAAAAAGCACTTATTCTATCCGTAATTGTATAATAAACAATTTTGTCACCTCATTTTTTTAACCATTTCATAAAAGAATATTCAATAAAAAATTAAGAATATCTAACGGCGCGTCGATTTGGCAGGTGAAAACTGTTTCTACAAAATAAATATTTTTTTATTTATTTCTATGGACAACTTTGAATAGAGACGTGAAGCTTGATTTAATATTTATTTTTTGTTTTAGGGTTATCACTAGAATAATAACGGAATTTGTTTGTGGGATTTCTGTGGGAACACACGCATTAGATTGAAAACAAGCTTATTGTACTTGACAGCTATTATTATATTGTCGTGTAAACAAGCTTAGGGGTCGGAGTGGTTAAATCCTTACAATCATCAGAACGTCTAAAAGATTAATAAGCATTCCATAATTTATCAACTTTAGAAGATAGTAGAAATATATCCTTCTTCTTATATAGTTCTTATTTTCACTTCTGACTCTTGGACAAGTGCATACAAGAAAGCTACAGAAGGAATCAACAGGATCAAATATTGGTTACACAACAACCTGCTGACACTAAATACTGACAAAACAAAGTACATGACATTTAGCATAGATCCAAGACGACAACCAAGACTTGATGAAAGCTTAACCATACATGATTGCACATCCAAAAAAAGCTGTCAATGCAATCCACTAACTCGGACTCAGGTAATCAAGTACTTAGGCATTTATATTGACAACTATTTTAAATGGACAGAACAAATAAATAAAACAGCGGGTAAAGTTAGAAAACTAATATATTTTTTTAAAAACATACGAAACATAATGCCAATGAAGACTCTAAAAACGATATACTACGCACTAGCCCAATCAATTATCACTCACGTTATGATTGGTTGGGGTAGTGCTGCTAAAACTAATATGAACCCTCTCGACAAAGCACAAAAAGCCTTAATTAAAGTTATTACAAAAAAACCTTATAGATTCCCGACAATACAGTTATTTAAAGACTTTGCTGTATTAAACATACAACAACTGTACATCAAAATTATAATTATACATTACCAAAAGGACAAACTAAATCATCATACTGCACAACACAATTACGACACAAGACACAGACACCAACACATGACTCCAAAGACAAATACTACCTATGGACAAAGACATTACCGTAATTTGGCTCCAAATTTTTTTAATTTAATTGAAAAAGATATTCATGTGACTAAAAATGCTAATCTAAAACACCAAACTCATACGTGGATACTCAACAAAGGCGTTGTATACTGCGGGCAGATAATTTACACCGTATAACAACACACTAAACTGTATCTTTCTCTTTTCCTCTCAAATATTTGTTATTATTTCTAAATTTCTTAGTATTCTTATCTAATCATTTTTAATTTTTATATTTCTTATTAATTGTATGAATATTTTTTATGTTTCTCAACTTTATTCATTTTCTTTTTCTTTCATTCTATTTATCTTTTCATATAAAAAATTAAAATTTTATCTTATTCTTTTCTTACAAGATTAAGTAATCAAAATTTGAATAAATTCCTGCCACCTCGGAACAGGCTCAGCCTAGTGAGGTGGTGTTTACCAAAAACAAAAATATGTATCTTGGTTAATAAATAATTTAAAAAAAAATAAAATATATCCGACCAGAAATTTTCATTCAAATCATCAACAACGTTGTTGACAACAACTATCTTTAAAAAAATAATAATTTTCACAGTCCAATACGAAATACAAGGTCAAACCAACTATTCCACATCTTGCAATCAAAAACAAATTATGCACAATATTAATTTCTCAGAAGGATGTGCACAAAGTACAATAATACCTTTCAGACGCTGATATTTTCCATTTGTCCTCAGGCCAATTTATTAAACGAAAAAATTAAAACAAATTGTTAATAACGAACCCTTTACCCTTGTTTTGTGTTATTTTATCATTCTCATTAAGTTGTTTTTAAACGACTTCAAAAAGGAGGAGGTTCTCAATTCGACTGAATTTTTTTTTTTTTTTTTTATGTTTGTTACCTCGAACTTTTGACTGGGTGAACCGATATTGATGATTCTTTTTTTATGTGAAAGCTGGTGCTTCCCGTGTGGTCCCATTTTAATTTGGTCCAGTTCCGAAAATGGCGTCCATGAGAAAACCATATAAGTCTTAAATTTGCATTAAGTATGTGCGCGACAATTGGACGAATAACTCAATATCACGCCAACCGATTTCGATGATTCTTTTTTTATTGGAAAGGATGTACTTCAAGGGTAATTTGATGAGAGTTTGGTTAGGTTCTGATTATCGGATCTATGACAAATTAATGAAACTCGGCCGAATCTCTTAATTTGACCCTAACGTCGTTATGGTCAAATTATGTCTGTCTCATATGAGCAGCACATTTAGTAGGTTTACCCATTTTCAGAAAAATTAGTTAGTGTACTTCAGATTCACTAAAAATCAAAAAATAAACAAAAATTTTAACAAAACAAAAAAACGACTTCAAAAAATGCATTAAAAAGTAAAAAAAATAATTTCGTATTCTTCTACAACTTCATAATCAACTTACTTTTTCTAATCATCAATATGTAGGTACGATATTTTTGGAGTCGGTGTCAGCAAGTCGTTTGTGCGACACAAGCACATCTTACCTTTAACTATGCATGTAGTTACAAACCTACCTTGACTGACACCGACTACAAAAGTAACAATCGTACCTACATATTGATGAGTAGAAAAAGTAAGTTGATTATAAAGTTGTAGAAGAATACGAAATTATTTTTTACTTTTTAGTGCATTTTTTGAAGTCGTTTTTTTGTTTTGTTAAAATTTTTGTTTATTCTTTTTCTAATCATTATCTTATGATCTGAAAATGTATTATTTTTATGCAGGTTAATAGTTTAATTTCATTTTATCTGCTGTACAAAATGTAATCTGAGTTTTTTTTATTTCTTTTTTCCTTTTTTTTCTACCACTTTAGGTTTTCTTTAAGGCGCCGTATCCGCGCTCAAAAAGAAGAAGATGGAGAGATGTGTAATACGAGTGTTAAAGGAGCGCGCTAATATTTAAAGCGATAAAATCGATGCAGAAATTGTGAAAATGTTTAATAAAACACGACTTGTTTAAAATAGAGTAAAAATCTCTCGGGAGTTGTCTTAAACAGAATTTAAAAAACACATTGAATTTTTTCATACATATAACTTGTAAAATAACTTAAACAAACTTGTTCATAATAATTTTTGGAATACCTATACTTCGCGATTTTTTTTATATCAAGGTAATTTTATATAATTAGCGGGGAATGTCTAGATATTATCTTCAAGAATAACAAACATTTTTTTAAGATCTTTAAAACTTGAAGTGTTTAAGGGAGATATGTAAGAAATCCATCGAAATTCGGGTAGCGGCGGCTTAATCATCTGTAGTTTTCAGTGTACACTATGAATTTTGCGGAAACTTCGCGGAAACAATATAATTTGTAATTACTTTAATAAAACATGTATCTTTTTGTAAACAAAACTGTTTGTTGCATTAATAAACTAAAATAAAAAAAAATTAAAACCGGTGTGAGACAATGACCGGTCAGTGGCTAAATGGGCTTCGCGTTTGGGTTCCACCCGGGCGTCGCGTGTTCGATTCCTCGGCTGGCTAAGTCCTCCATCACGAAATAAGCAATTTCCGCTTTTACTGTGGTGGCAGTAGGACATTTTCAAAACGGGAATGCTTGTCATTTTTTAAAAACAAAATAAAGTTCAATGACCTTTTTAACTAAAGGGGTTCATAGGATTTTTTTTCTTTACGCGATTATTATTTTGATAATTACTATTTCACTATTTGTAGTTGCCATGAGAGAAGGAATGCTATTGAAGCGGTACTAAATAGACAGATTCTGTCACTTACCTTTGTCGTTGCAGAACATCAAATACCCGCGCAAAATTAACAATTTAGAACAGTAATATAACATCGACAATAATTAATAAACAAATAGCATATTTTATCAATATTTTAAATATTATAATAATAAAATTTCCTGAAAATGTTTTTTTTAACATTAACTCCGTCCAGGACGCCCTGGGGAAAATAATTTCACTAAGGGCCTATGTCATCTGAGATGCTGTGGGGAGGGTCTTTTTGAGGAGAGAAGGGAATGAACGTGGGTCTTGAAGAGACTCGTTCTTATACAGCTAGACTGTGGAACGATTTGCCGGCCTCTGTGTGAAGGAGAAAACACAGAGGCCGGCAAATCTTTCCACAGCCGAGCTGTGTAAGAATGAGTCGAAAAAGCAACCCTTTCTCATGTGACAAATGTCAACCGTGTACGCCCGACTATGCACCGGTGCCGAGGGGATCAATTACGCTAGTTCCTCTGAACATCTTCCATTGAAAAACCGGTAGAACAAGGATTCACACACGACGCCTGTGCTCTAAAGATTGCAATCCGTTTGTTAAGATAGGAGAATCTATCTAACGGACCGCCAATTTCTGCACATACTTGATAGTTTTTTTTTAAGGTATTTTGGAGCTCTAGATCAGAGATGGCTGCCCAATTCAACCGTGAGGCGCACTTGCAATTTGTATAGGGTTAGTATTATTTTTGAAGTAAAACTTCTTGCTCGACTTGGGGGGTAAGCTGGTGAATGCGTTACGAAAAGTGTTGTGTTACGAAAAGTGGTGATGTGTTATGAAAAGTGTGATGTTACGAAAAGTGTGATGTTACGAAAAGTGTATTTCGAACGGTAATCGGTGCGAACGGTGATCGATGGCGAGGCGAACGGTTGGGCCTTTACGCACGCTTGACTTGGGGAGTGATAAGGATAAGGATAAGGATGGTCACTCCAAGGTCGTAGGTCACCCCAAAGTCGTAGGTCACCCCAAAGTCGTAGGTCACCCCTAAGTCTAGGTCACCCCTAAGTCTAGGTCACCCCACGTTCGTAGGTCACCCCGGGGTCATAGTTCGCCCCATGTTCATGTCACCCCAATGTCATATGTCACCCCAATGTCAATGTCAATGTCAATGTCAATGTCAATGTCAATGTCAATGTCAATATCAATGTTAATGTCAATGTCAATGTCAATAACAATGTCAATATCAATGTCAATGTCAACGTCTCTGTCAATGTCAATATCAATGTCAATGTCATATTTTCTTTTATAAGTTAGTGAAGTTTTATTTCAGTCGTGTGGTCTAAAGCACCTTAGTGTTTTTATTCCAAGCGAACGTTAAAATTAGCTAGTAGAGAACTGAACGTAAATTAAATTAGAAATTAAACGATATACCTAGTGACTTCTAAATCAATGCCTTTGAAGACAAAAAACGAAGTCCGCATGTAATTCTTGATATGTGGGTTTGGGAAGGTAATATTTCAGTAATTCCACTCGCCTTGCTAAGAATGCTAAATCCATGTTTACTCCGGCTTAGTCTGCAAATAAGATTTTGCTTAATATGAATTATTTTCGTTTAATGTCAAATTAATGTTAAAAGCTGGGATTAACTACCATTTTATGTATTTAAAACAAATTTCATAAAATTATACGCTTTTTGAAGTGAAAACATCTTTAGCACCAAAACGGGCGGTCCGTTTGATAGATTCTCCTAATTTAACAGACGGATTGCAATATTTAGCTTTAGAGCACCGGCGTCGGGTGGAGTATGCTGTCTTCGTTCTACCGGTATTTCAATGGAAGATGTTCCAAGGAACTAGTATCATTGATCCCTTCGGCATCGGTGCATAGTCGGGAAACACGCCAAACGCATGCCCAACATATGTACACGGTTGACATTCATTGGTCACATGAGAACGGGTCGCTTCTTCGACTCAACAGCTTGGCTGTGGAGCGATTTGTCGGCTTTTGTGTTTCCTCCTTCCTACAACATGGGTCTCTTCAAGATCAATGTTCATTCCTCCCTCTCCTCAAAAAGACCCTCTACACAGCATCTCAGATGACGTTGGCCCTGGGGGAAATTATTTTCCTGTGTGGAGATAATGTAAAAAAAAAACCACCGTTGTAATTTGAAACTCCATGAAACGAAAAATAGAGCCACTAAAAAGTGACAAACACGTACATCTGCAGGATTTAGCCTGCGAGAGAATGAGATAATATAATCGGTCTCCTCTTTATGTGATGCTTCGTAGACTTTCCACTCTTATTTACTTTAGTTTTCTGAAGGTTTCACTTCTACCGCGTGTGAATTGCACACTCTGATTTTTTATGAGAGTACCGCATAAGAGTTCTAATTGCTCCCGTCTGGAGCCATTTAGACTGTTGCATCCCCAATTGGGGTATGTTGTGAGGCTGAGGGGAAAGAAATGGGGAAGGGGGAAGTGAGGAAGTTTCTGGCTATTCAGATCTAGCCGCCAAACCCTGTTAAAGCCAGAAAAAAATTACTTCAAGGCCTGTGTCATCTCTGGGGACTCTGTGTGGCGGGTGTTTTTATGGAAATGAAGGAGAGGAAGTTCTGGGAAGAAAAAGGTATGAGGGGTGGGTAGGAATCTGGGGGTCAATGTGTTCAGAAGTGATGAACGCACGAATCCATCCCTGCAGTGCAAGGCTATGGGTCGAGAGAGTCCGGCTGGAGAGCTCAAAAATGTCTTCCTCAACAAGTTTCTCTATCCGGTCTGTCACGCAGAAGTTGGGCAAAATCTGCGATTAAGATCTTAAACAAACCCCACCCAATAAACTCAGGCACCCCTGCTAAGTCACCAAACATAATGAACCACTTGGGGTGACTTATGACTGGGGTGCCGGTTACCCAATAAATGGTTCCGGGTCGACGGTATCCACACTCGCCTCTCAATATCGCCCTTGTGTAAGTCAACCATTCAGAAACAAAGCATTGCGTGAAATGGCTTTATCCAGCTATTTATGGCTTTATGACCAGATCTGAATAGCCAGTACTTCCCCATCTTCCTCCTCCGCATCTCCTTCCCCTCCCCGCTACCTTCAGTCTATCAAAATACCCCAATTGGGGATGCCATAAACTGACTGGCTCCAATATCAGTTGGTCCAATGACAGTTGGAAGCAGTTGGTACTCTTGTGCGGTATTCACAAAAAAAATCAGAGTGTGCAATTCACACGCGGTAGAAGTGAAACTTTCAGAAAACTAAAGTAGGCAAGACTGAGGAGACTACGAAGCGCTTTTTTTATCAATGTGAAGGATGATTTTTTCCATATTTTTGTCGTCGAATTGCATTGCACCTTTTCCTTAAAACATTTCGTCATCTTATTAGTATTTATGTTTTCTTCTTCGGAGTCTCTAGATGTCGCTTTCTTTTGTGTTTTTCTGCCTGTTTATTTTGGAGTGGTTTGAATATTGGATATTGATTTTACAATGTTTTTTTTTTTTGATTTAGTAGGATTTGATCCTTGGTCCGCTGAATGTTTAGCCGTTAAGTTCGTGTGGCGCTTCATACCAATTGAGGCTTGCGTGGGACCGTGGATTTATTGTATTATATTGGAACCCTTAAAATAAATCAATATTTTATTGATGTCTCATTCTCTGGCAAAGCTAAATCCTATGTGTTTGTCTATTTTTAGTGTCGCTTGCATCCGTTTCATCGAGTTAAGAATCACAACGGTGCTAAAGAAGTTTTCACTTCAAAAATTAAAACCGTTCACATAAGCAATACTTAGTAATAATATCTCATGGTAAATTCTTTTACGGCACCATCCCTTTCATCTCAAATCAACCATTAAACATTCTCAACAAAATGTCGGATCAACAAAATATTACATCACATTAGCCAAACGTTTTTAGTATTTTACCTTTGTTCAGTTGGGCTTTGTAGTGAAGTGGTAAAGCACGCCTCCCTGAGAGCGGCTGACAATGGGTTCGATCCCCGGACCGGTAGCCCTCGGTACATTGTGCCAAACCCAGTATTATTGTTAGCACGTATGTCTGCTCCGAGGGGGGGCCCAGAGAGGTAAGCGAAACGCAAACATCGTTCAGGGCTTATTGTTAGTATGTTACTTTTGTTGTTATAATGAGATCGAGTACTTTGCATAGGTGGCTAGTTAGGGGTCTTGAACTGTTTATTTTATTTTTTTTATTTTCTATTTTGTTTATTTATTGTTAACCAGCTGGTCCGGCATGCGTTGCTATGCCATTTAATAAAGAAATTGTTTCTCCCTGAGTGTCCTTTCCCATTCGTCCTGTTCCCCTTCCGCCTCCCCTTCTTCTCCTGCGTCCTCTTCCCCTCCGTCACCTCCACCTTCCCTCTCCCCGCTCCACTCCCCCCCCCCTTCCAACGTCCCGCGAACCCCCCTCCCGAGTTCCCGTCCCCCCTCACACGTCCCCTTCCCCTCCGGCGTTCCCCTTCCACCTTCCCCGCCTTCCCTCTTCCCTTTCCCGCTCCCTCGTCCCGCCAACCCTCCTCCCGCGTTCCATATATTCAATCCTAGTACATTCAGTTTTTAAACAGCTCGCGTGCCACCTTTTACAATTTTTATTCAAATTTCCATTTTTCATGTATATTAAATTTGGTACCTAACATAGGTACCTATTTAAAATATCAAAATTCTTGTTTCGATTCAAACTATTAGGGGAGTACCTGCTTTAAATAAATTTATCAACTTAAATATTTTCAAAAATAGAATTGTTTTGCAAAATATCATTCTCAAACACGCGAACTGTCAAACGTGCGATAGTCGTTAGGTTTTCTGAAATTATCCAATTTTCTGCGCAATTTTCTTAATTTTTATCTCCGTAAGAACCATCCTCGTACTTCAAGAAATATTCTAAAAAAAGAATTAGCGAAATCGGTTCAGCTGCTCTCGAGATTTGCGCTTAGCAACACATTTAGCGATTCATTTTTATATATAAAGACTAGCGAGTTCCCGGCAAGCGTTGCGATCCCACATAAATAAATAATTTGTTTCTCCATGCGTGTCCATTCCCATGCGTCTCCGTTCCTCTCCTTCATACCCTTCCGCTCCTGCGTTCCCCTTCCACCTTCCCCGCCTTTCCCCTTCTCATTTACCCTTCCCCTTCGTTTCACTCCCCCTCCTGCTTTCCGTCGCTGCCGCTAAAATATATGAAATACACACATTTGCAAACCACTCGCGCACCACCTGTATTAATTTTTTTATACAAATTTCATAAAGCCAGAGCTTACCATTTTATATATAGAAACACTCTTCTGCTAAAATACAACTTTCCTAAAAATTTTGAGTCAATCCATCCATTACTTTCCGAGATTTGCGGACACAAACATACGGAACCAAAATTTTTATACATATATCGAATGTTATTATTACTCATTTTAAGAATTCGGCTGAGTTTGCAACTTGATGTCGAGCCGTACGCAAAACCATCTTCGTACATGAAGTTTCTTGAAAAGCTGCTTTTGTAAATGTACAATTTCAGTGGCCAATAATGGCAAACGATGGCGCCACTTACGTTAGCAGATCTCATTAGGACATGTCCCTGGCAGGTACACTCGTAAGTACTACAAATTAGAGTATCTCTCCGGATATGGAAAGATTAACGGTAATATGATTATTATTGTAACTGGCAGTTATGAATAATAGTATCACGGGGCTATACATTACATACGACGTCATTGCATGTCGCGGTTGCTTTGTCCCGATTACTAGCTGTCACTGAATCATGTCGGTTCTTCGGATCCGAGGAACCGACTCTTTTTGGAACCAGTTCCTATCGGATTTAAAAACTTTAGATTTAGAACCAAAAGCCGCCCGCTGGACCCAGCAGCAAAAACCTGCGGAGCGGGTTGTTAATTGCTAGTATAGATTTAATGCCATTATATATTATGTACAATCGATTAATATTTTATTATACATTTTATATATTATTGCATAAATAGGTACCAAAATTAAATAATAGCTTTTCCAATAACGCATATTGAGCGCTTTTATTATTACCGACGGTTAGTGACGGTTCGCGATTATGCACCGCGACGGCATAAAAAAGGCCATAAACGTACGTTCTTCTTCTTCTTGTGCCCTGTCCGTTCAACGGACGTTGGCTATCATGAAGGCTATGCGGACTTTGTTTACTGCGGCCCGGAACAGCTCTACGGTAAACTGGCCAAACCACTGTCTCAGGTTTTTCAGCCATGAGGTCCTTCTTCTTCCAGGGTCCAGTCTTCCGGCAATAATTCCCTGCATTACGAGATACAAGATCTCGGATTTTTAAAGTTTTAATAACTTATTTTTCTTTATTCATCCGAACCGTAACATCTTCATTCGTAACCCTGTCCATCCAGTTATCGAAGTGTTCTTCTGTAGATCCACATCTCGAATGCCTCAAGTCGCCTAATTAGTTCGTCAGTAAGGGTCCATGCTTCCATTCCATCAAATAATATCGAAAACATGTAGCATATGACCATTTCATAATCCAAGGTTGAGATCATGGTTGCAGAACATTTTTTCATGCGGATAAAGGTTGCACGAGTTTGCTCAATGCGGCATTTGATTTCAACCGATGGATCCCATCGCAGCTTACATTGCAGCCCAAGTATACAATACTCTGTACCTTCTCTAGTTTTGTTCCAGCAATATAAAGATTTTCACCCAATTCGTTATTTTTGCTTATGAGCATGTATTTTGTTTATTTATATTCAGTTCTAGCCCAAAATTCTCACAAGTCTTACTACTTGATTCAGCAAAAATTGTAAATCCTCAATGTTACTTGTTAGAAGTACCGTATCATCTGCATAACGCAGGTTGTTCAGAATCTTCCATTTATAACAAGTCCCTGAGTAGCTTCTTGCAGAGCTCCATTGAATATATGTTGAACAGCATAGGTGAAAGAATACAACCCTGTCGCACGTCTCTCTTTATTTCTACTTCGTCTGTTAGACATAGCGTACGTTACTTTTCACATAATGATGCAGCTGGAAAGTTTGTAAGGCGGGTTTAGGTACCGCCGCCCCGGGAAGCATTTTTTGTAAAACCAGATGGTGTCACTGCCCAGATTTTTGCCCAGATATCTTAAAGGCCCGCAACCCGGATTTGTACCGATTTATTACATATTTCCCTTATCACGGTAAGTTTTAAAGCTCTTAAAAAAGTATATGTAATTCTTGAAGATAATATCTAGACTTTGCCCGCGCCGAAACGCAAATTATATAAAATTCCCTCGATAGAAAAAAATCGCAAAGTATGCTCCAAAAATTATTATTAACACGTTTGTTTTAGTTATTTTACAAGTATTTATTTATTTTATATGTATGAAAAAATTCAAAGTATTTCTTTAAATGCTGTTTAAGATAATGCCCGCAAGATTTTTGCTCTATTTTAAACGAGTCGTGTTTTATTAAACATTTTAGCGTAAATGTTAGCGCTCTCCTCTAACATTCGTAATTTCGTATCTCTCCATCTTTTTCTTTTCGGGCCCGGTAGCAGAGCCTTAATCAAATCTGCAAAATATAAAATTATTTTAACTCTTGCCCTTCACATCAAATAAAATAATAAGTGTCAATTAATTTTTTTTCCTGGTTCGCCAACCGTAGTTTTTCAACCCCTTCAATCTGCACTTCATTTACCATTTCACTTTCAAAATACCCCACACTTACCGATACAATACGCGAAGCACCTAAACGTAAAATGGCGGCTAAATTTGATACCTCTTGAAATCAGTTAGTTTGCTATAATCTGTCCGACTTTATTCCGTACAGCGTACAGGGGGTATCATTAAAACTCGACACGTGCTCTTAATTACAAGTGATGCGTCCAAATTATCGTGGGCCAACCGGTAGCCCAATAGATACTTTTGCACATTTATAAGCCTAATTGGATAGTGCTGCATCTTATGAAATCAAAACTACTTTCCAATATTGGTAGATAGGTACTGTAATGTTTGGTATTATTCACATTCAAACACCATTGGTTCTGTGGGGGGTACTTCTCAATAACAATAGGTTCTTGGTGTAAACTGGTTTATTATGAGGTTAGGTATTAATAATAATAAAATTATAAGTCACATGACCTGTCTATACTAGCGGCTAATTGAATCTGAGCGGTAGGCTGGCGAGAACCACTCTCGAAGGCCACCGATACCCGGGCACCCTGTCGGCAATCGATAGAAGCATTTTCCCTGCTGGCATCTGTCGGCATCTTTAGAAGCTCTTTCAATACATTATTTATTTAATTATTTTATTCAGGTTCCCCATAAAACAGTTATACACAAAAAAATTATGGAGAAGATTACAATTTTTTTTAAGAAGTGCATGGGGGGCAGTTTAACTATGTTGTGTCGTATTTCAAGAGATAGTTACCGAATTCTCTGTGGGTGACATTGAAGATGTCGATCCTTTATGCACAGTGGTTAAGCAATTGAGTCGCCCTGCTTAATGGTGCATTCTGATAGGCAGAAGTTCTCGCTCTCAGTGCATAAAAAAGTGCGCGGGATCTCCCACGAGTATACGCGTTAGGGTCAAGTAGGTACCTTTAAATATTATGTTGTGAATAGTTCTTAACAGAATTAAACACAAGCCCTGACTAAATTACATTTCTCAAAGCCTCCTGCATAAAGCACATCTAAAAATAGATGTGTTTAGTGACCAGATCTGAATTAGTCCTGGGTCGATCGATCGTTTTACATGATCCGGGTCGCTCACGACACACTGGCATCACGAGCGGGTCGCGAAGACCCGCTCTTTTCGCAACACAAAATATGAAACTCGATTACGCTTCACCCAGCTTCTTTCTACTACCTGAATCGAGAGAGTGGCTGGCGAAACCCGGGTGTTGAGGAACCGTTCGCTCTCTCATACATCTATCTATCGTCGCTCGCCCCGCCACATCCGCACCCGAAACCCAGGTTGCAGTAGTAGAGCGGTTGCGAGAAGTGGGTCGCGAGACCCGGGTGCTGACGAAAAAATGACCCGCTCGCTCTTTGGTGGTCCGTGAGCGGGTTTCAATTAGCGGGTTATTCACGACCGACCTAGGACTAATCTGAATAGCCATGTATTTTCTAACATTCCTCATCCCCATCTCCTTTCTCTCCCCCTTCCATTCAGCTCCTCAACATACCCCAATTGGGAAAGTCTTTGTCTCACTGGCTGAGAGCAGTTGGGACTGTTGTGCGGCGTACAGACAAAAAAAACTAAGTTTTCGGCATCTCGTAGCTCTGACCGTTTCACAAAACACAAAATACCTACACATAATAAAGCCATATCATAAAAGCGTTTACTTTTGGCATGTGCTTACAACAATTAATTCTATAACATTTCTATCCATTGTGTATTACATTATTTCTATGAGATATTTACCTAAAGTATTATTTATTTCCATGACCACACAATAAAATCATTAATCTTTTGATACTCATCCATAAAGAGGATATACCGCCGCGAACAAGGAACTTGGGATCCATTGTATTTAAGCAGGTACTCAAAATATTGCCAAAAGTGCCCATTGAAGTTATATCGGATCATTCTGCTTTGGTAGTCACGCTGCAAATCCCAAATTTAAAGTAGAAAATGAACCAAGGAAGATATGAATAAAACTGTAAGGTAGCAATAAATAGATCTAATCCTTGGAAGTGTTGTTAGCACACACCGATTTGAAAGCAAAGCTAATGTCAATAATTTATGTAAGACATTTTGACTTTGAAGAAATAGTTCCTATATTTAAAAATGTTTAATTTTAGCAAAATAATTTAAAAAAATTATATATAACTAGCTGGTCCCGGCATGCGTTGCTATGCCATTTATACTGGAGTATGCATCCCCGGTATGGAATCCTCAATATAAGGTGTACATAGATATAGTAGAAAGTATACAGAATAAATTCTCTAAATATTTATTCAAGAAATACAACAAAACTACAAAAAACATGTTAAGTTTACAAAAAAGACGCACATTATCAGATCTGCTGTTTCTGTATAACCTGCTAAATAATAAAATAGATAGTCCTGAATTGCTATACACTATTGGTTTAAATGTCCCAATGAGGCGTACCAGGCACACTTCTCTTTTTCATATAGAATCCAATAACACTAATGCAGCGAGTAACTCACCAATTACTCACGCAATCATAACTTATACCCACTATGAAAAATTACTACACTTAGACATTTTTCATGATTCCTTGCAAACATACAAAACTAATTTTTAAATTTCTTGGCGTGATATAATTGTTTTAAAATTATTTACACTTAACTTTTCATTAAACTTTAATCAGTCAATTACAATTAGTGAGCACATAATTCTTGATTTTAAAATGTCTCCTTATCCCCCCCCCCCCCCCCCCTTTTTTCTTCCTTTTTATTATTATTACTCATTCATTCAATAATTAAGTTACTAGACCGGTTCATATCTCAGGCATAATTACCAAATGACATTCTATGGACTTACGTAATAGGTACATAACCATGTAATAATTTAATTTAACATACTTCTAATCTGTATTATAATGTACTGTGTATGTCTTAATAAACAAATAAATAAAAATAAAAATAAAAAAAATTATTGCTCCCTGAGTGTCCTTTCCCATTCGTCCCGTTCCCCTTCCGCCTCCCCTTCTTCTCCTGCGTCCTCTTCCCCTCTTGCGTTCCCACTCCGTCACCTTCACCTTCCTTCTCCCCACTCCACTCCCCCCCGTTCCGCCTTCCTCCGTCCCGCGAACCCCCCTCCCGAGTTCCCCTCCCCCCTCACACGTCCCCTTTCCCTCCCGCGTTCCCCTTCCACCTTCCCCGCCTTCCCTCTTCCCTTTCCCGCTCCCTCGTCCCGCCAACCCTCCTCCCGCGTTCCATATATTCAATCCCAGTACATTCAGTTTTTGAACAGCCCGCGTGCCACCTTTTACAATTTTTATTCAAATTTACATTTTTCATTTATATTAAATTTGGTACCTAACATAGGTACCTATTTAAAATATCTAAAATTCTTGATTCGATTCAAACTATTAGGGGAGTACCTACTTTAAATAAATTTATCAACCTAAAGATTTTCAAAAATAGATTTATTTTTCAAAATGTCATTCTCAAACACGCGAACTGTCACATGTGCGATAGTCGTTAGATTTTCTGAAATTATCCAATTTTCTGCGCAATTTTCTTAATTTTTCCCTCCGTAAGAACCATCCTCGTACTTCAAGGAAAATTCTAAAAAAAGAATTAGCGAAATCGGTTCAGCTGCTCTCGAGATTTGCGCTTAGCAACAAATTCAGCGATTCATTTTTATAATATAAGAAGATACGTATTTTTCTAATAATGGTTCATGGAGCTAGTGGAACTAAGACACGTAAGTACGGGGAGATATTATGTAAATATTTTGGTACACTTCGCACACGGCAGAGGTGAAACCTTTAGAAAACTAAAGTAGACAAGAGTGGGGAGGAAAACACAAAAAGGAGACTGATAGGCTACAAAGCACCGCAAAAAGAGGAAACCGATTATACTATCTAATTCTCTCGCAGGCTAAATCCTATAGATCCTATTGTCTCTTTTTAGTGCCTCTATTTTTCGTTTCATCGAGTTTCAAATCACAACGGTGCTAAAGAAGTTTTCACTTCAATAACGAATGTGAGACGATGAGAAAAATTCACGCTAAAAGAAGTTTTTGGTAAATAATTCATAAGTCGCCACAATTCCTACATGCCGCTACACTTTTAATAGGCATAGATTTTAAAAAGTAAACTACTTTTACACTTAAGTACCAAAAGAAACGTCTGTTTCAGTTAGGATAGACGGAAAAATGTGCATTTCGGTTTTCATTCAATCAAAGTTAAAGATTTCCCACATCTCTAAACTCCATTGCCGCCATCATTTTTGTAGTTGTTGTAATATGGATTTGACATTTGCGAAGTTTCGTTTCAAACTAAAAACGCACGAATTACTTACTTTACCTAAACTAAGAACCTATTTACTATGCCAAATCTGCTCTGCTACACCTCCTCCAAAACAAACTCCATATTCCAATTCAACCAAAAACAATAATAAAAAACCAGGTCCTTAACAAATATAACCCTGAACATAGCGATAACACACACCACACACGGACAAAGACATTTTCAGTATTACGCAATCGAACTTTTTAATTGTATGCCAATTACTCTGAAACAACTACTAACTGCAAATACATCTACAAACAATCACAAAAACAATCACAGCAATCAAGATATTCACTTTATTCAAAATACTTTAAGAGGGCATTACCAGAGAAAACCGGAAATACGTCATTTTCAAAAAAGTTTTTAGACGTATTGACTCTTTTCCACAAAAAATTATAAATGGATTTCGAAAGATTGTTCTTTTATCTAGCATTCGTATGTAATAAATTTAGAGAAATTTTTTAATTTTTAGTATAATAAGGTTATTCCATAGGTCGCTGGCAGATTTGTTCAATTTTCAAAAAAGTTTTTGTATTATACCACACCCATTTCAAATAATAAAATCATGCAGTAAAATAAATCAACACATTATCTAGCAAACGTATGTTTTAGAATTTTAATTTTAGTTTCAATAAATATGTACGTACATGTGTTTCTTGGCGAAAATTGGTCCGTTTGGGTATTTATTTGCGCACTTACAAACTAATATATTTCAGATTTTTTTAACATTCTTATTAAATTTAGTCATTATTGAAAAATTATAAATACTTATAATCAAAAAATAACAACAAAAAGTACATTATTTTAATAGTTTTATCATCACGCCTTTCAGCATTTTTGGATGAAGGTATAAATTAAAGCTAATTTGAATTGAAAAAAAAACGATATTGAGTTATAATTTAAAAAAGCTGGTACGGAGAAACGCTCTTAATCCCTAACCAAACATAACCAAACTATAAAAAGTGTAAAATAAATAAACATGTCTTTCAAGAATTTACCAACTAATCATATACATATACATATAACATATATTTTTTTTTCTTCTTCTAATAATCAATGTACAATAACCATTAAAATGTAAAAAAAAAAGAAAATAAAAAACTAATTATCTACTACAACACATAAATACTTGTACTTGTGACACTGAATCATAAATACGTAAACATCTCAGCACAGGTTCTCCTAGTGAGGTGTTCACGAAACATACAATATTACCAACCCACAGTTTCACCTTCTCAAACCTACCTTACACCCAACATAAATGAAATGTAATATTAATATGTAAAAATAATTTCAAAATATATTATGAAAGAATGTTAATAATAAGGTAAAAACTGTAATATATAGAAAAAATAAAATAAAAAATTTGTTCGTAAATAGTTGTTTCTCGTTGTAATTGTTGAAATGAAGTGTGGTTTTCATATAAAAATTAATAATAAAAAAAATAATAATAAAGTAACAATGTAAAAAAAAATTGTTCAATGCATTTTTTACTAGCCTATATACATGTGAAACATGGTGTCACTACCGAACCAGCTCAATAGATCGACTCCGGATCCAATATAATGATGCTTGCGGAATTGTATTTGGATACAGAAGATACAGCAGCGCATCTTCAATGTTTACGGAGCTAGGAATACACGGATTCGCCAGTCTGATGAGACACCGGGTCACTGGAGCCAGGATGCGGCTAATGGCTTCTGATAACGCAGTGGTGATCGCAGCCTTCCAGCACCAAGCACCACTCCTGAGCGAGCGCTGGGCCCGAGCTCACTCCAGACTCCAGACTACGTCCTATATTATAATTGATTATTTATTTTATTTCTATTAACGCTTATGTTTTTAATTTATTTTTTTTCTCTTCTTTTCTATTTACTTTTTTTTTACTTTATCTGTTGTGTAAATATGTACAACTTTATGGGACGTGTGGGATTGCACTATCCTCCCCACATCCTGGAATAAACATTATTATTATTATCTGTTCTCAAAAATGTGGCGGCTTATGATTATTTAAAAGGTTTTTAGTTTTTTAATCTAGAAAAACAGAAACCTTTCTCTTTATTATTTGCCTTAATATTCAGCCGTTTTAATATTTGCTGTTGAGTAGAAAAAACAAGCAAAAAGCATCAGCTTTTTCGACTTCTTTACCAAACACTTAATATATTATTTTATATATTATGTATTTATGATGAGAACACGGGACAACGGCGCCATCTGTTATCGCCTCGCGAAGCTTCCGGACACGTGGTCGTAAATTTGCCGCCTTTTCGGGCCGCGACGGGCAACATTATTATTGCTAAAAGGGGATCCCCGACCGGAGTACATAGTAATTGGGATAACAAATGGGAAAGTCGCGTCAACGGGGAAAAATGGCAATAAAAACACTGGCAACATTCTCTGGATTTATTCAACATGGCGGTGTTACGGTCAGGTAGATACCGAAGCGGGGATTTATCATATATTTTTTAATCTTTTCGAAAACGAAAATTCATGATCACAATCTGTAGGTAGTTCTACCTACTTTCAGTCAAAAAAACCGTAAACAGTCCTCTCGCCCATTAAAATTAAGCGAGTTTTCGAGCTTCCACGTTAGGGTGATACTTCAGGCCTCGACCGTATTTCATCAGAAGGTCAAAATATTTCCGCTTCACAATAAAATCCAAATAAATGGAATATTTCTGAACGTTTCCGAAAACTAAAAAGATTTTTGAAAGGTGATATAAATTCAGTTGAATTCAATCAGCTTTCAAATTGTATAAATCGAAAGAGATATATAAATTTTGAAATATAAAATTTTTGCATGCAAACATAAAAAGTTTTAAAAATGGCTCACCTTGCATTTTTTATAACTAAAATTACTGATAACGGCAAAAAAACGAGTGTGCTTTAGACCACACGACTGAAGTAAAACTTCTTTAGCTCCATCTATATGATAGGAAGAGAGAAAGAAAATGCGCACGCGCACTGCTCTCTCTTGCTCCTACGGTGTGATACAGACAATAGGCCTGCACTGTGTCTTAAGGCCCGCGCACACAGAGAGCGGTCAGAGTTCTGCGTTCTGGTGACCGTTGACCGCTCAAGAGTTCCAACGCACACAAGCGGCGTTCAAATTCTCGCGTTCTAGTTTTGTTTGGGTCTTTGCACATGCAACATGTCACTAGAAAAATCTTCATCCGATGAAGAATTATTGCTCTTGTGGAGTTCGCTGAATTTTCTTTTAGTCTTCGGGTATTTTACCCCAAATATTCAGTTAACATTCTTTGAGGCTTCACTGAGTGGTTGGCTAAGGGACACGGAAGCTAAGTGTAGTTTATGGTCAGACCGAAAGCCATTTACATATTTTGTTGGTACTTGCCAATTTTTTTTTTTTTTTTTTTTTTTTAAGTTTCTTTATTCATTGAAAAAATCTTTTTGTACAAAAGTTGGGGATTTTTCGACCACCATGCTAGGCACATGCCCGTGTTGTGGTGGTCGATTTTTTATACGGTAAATTATCATATACAATATAAAGAATGTGTGAGAGTATTAAGAAAATATACATATGCATAAAATAATACAATATTAAAGAATATTATAGAATACAAAATAGTATAAAATAATTTAATTTAAAAGAGTTACGAGTATAACATCAAAGTGAGTACTAGGTATATGGTAAGCACATGAGAAAGGATTTTTATGTTGAAAATCTACATTATCTACATTATTTAACACCAATTTTAGTACAATTAAATGTTGGGCTTTATTCTTCAAGTCCGGCGAATTACATTGTACTGTAGTATGTAGTATATAGTATAGTTCTTCATGTTTCAATCCGACGAATACTAAATAATAATTATTGTTACCATGGTTTAGTGCTGGGAAGTACAAATGGGACTTCATCGGATTCGATACACAGTGGTGCCAAACAGTTTTAAGTAAATAGTTTAACAGTATTTAAAATTTCATCTAATTACATATAGTTCTTTATAGACAAAAGACTTTTATTGGAGGTATATAATCTATTATCAATTTTATTTATAAAAAGTAACTAAAACTTGAATACACAATTTCGTCGTGGAGCTGGTGAAATAAAACCAAGAAACAAAGAACAAAAAAAATAAAAAAAGACTTGTAGTGGAAAGGGCTAAGAAATGATTTTCTTTTCTCCCATTTTGATAAAAAAAATAAAGTTTTGAGCTTTATTATATTTTCACAGTGAAAATAAAATAAAATGGTAATAAATAAAATGATAATAAAATAAAATGATGTATTCCTCCAAATAAATGAAGTAATAAGGTATATTATATTATACAGATAACAGTAATAAAAGCAGTTTAGGCAAATGTTGACCTTAATAATAAAATTAGACATCTATCCCTGTTTTAGCAGAAAGTGTTAAGTTAAGTTAAGTTTATTAAGTTAGTTTAGGTAATCAAGTTAATTTAAGTTAATTCAAGTTAGCTTAAATTAATGATGTGAGGCATTCTTTAAAATAGTTCCTTCCCTTTACAATCAACCAGTTCTGAACACTTGTGATATAACTATCGCCAGTTTTCGATTTCCTGGTATCAATACTCAGTGAATTGAACATTTTGGGCGCAATGTAAGAGTACTGGCGCTGTGCGAAGGCAGTTTTTGTTGGAGGAATTATGCATTTTAGTTGGGATGAGTACCGGGTGCGAATTTTTTGTTGTGTTGTTTTCATCAAATCCTTTTTCCATATGTATATGAGAATCGTCTTTATGTATAGTTGTCGGATGTCTAATACTGTGAGTTTTTTAAAAAGTGGTTCTGATGGGTGTGATGGGTTACATTTGAATATTATCCTTAACAATAGTTTTTGTATTAGGACCATGGGATGAAGAATTGATGATGCACAACCTCCCCATCCTATAATACCATATGTAGCAATTGATTGAAAAAGTGCAAAGTAAACACATCTTAGTGTTTGTAGGTTAAGGATAGATCTAAGAGAGTAGAAAATGTAACATAATTTGCGAAGTCTTTTTGTTACAGAATTTATGTGTGTCTCCCATCGTAATTGATCATCTATGATAACTCCCAAGTACTTAATTTCGTTTGATAATTTTAGGTTATCGCATGAGCAGTTTTTGTGAGGTGATGTAGGTGTGTTAAGGTTCTGTGAACACGAATGTATGGTAAGTTTTTGGCAGTTATGGGGGAGATTTGGTTTACGTATGGAAAAAAGTAGATACTTTGTTTTATCTATATTAAGAGTTAGGAGGTTGGAATCTAACCAGTTTTTAACTAATTTCATGCCTTGATTTGCTTTTTCAAAGGTTGAATTTAGATCTTCGTCATCAAATACGATAACCGTGTCATCGGCGAAAGATATAATAGTGCCACCAGTATTCAGATTGCATAACGTGTTAATGTATATTAGAAAGAGAAGTGGGCCTAAAACACTGCCTTGGGGCACGCCATATGTGCATGGTAAACTAGTACTTCTATGCTCTTTAGCCGAGTTGATAATAGTTGACTGGGACCTGTTTGTTAGATAGCTCTCAAACCATTTAAGGGGAATGCCTTTTATTCCTATCTGTAGGAGTTTTTTCAGAAGTATGCGGTGAGATACAGTATCAAAGGCTTTAGCTAGATCCAAGAATACAGCGAGGGCTTTGCGACTTTTATCGAGTTTGTCAGAAATCAATTTAGTGAAGTTTGCAATTGCATCTGAGGCACTACGACCTTTGCGGAAGCCGTATTGATTATTTGACAGGATTTTATTATCTTCAAGAAACTTGTAGAGTCTTCGTTTAACTGTTTTTTCAATTATTTTTGAAATAGGACTCAGTAAGGATATTGGTCTATAGTTATTCACAGAAGATCTGTCCCCTGATTTAAAGATAGGAATAATGGTTGAATGTTTTAGGGTGCTTGGGAAGAGGCCAGTTCGAAAACTTAGATTTGTGATATGTTGGAGGGGTTTACTGATGATTGGCTTGAGGTGTTTAATTAGTTTAGTGGATATATTGTCAATTCCCGTGGAGTGTGTGTTTTTGAGTGAGGAGATGATTTCAGTGATTTCTTGTTCTGTTGTTGGAGTGAGGTTAAAAAGGTTATAACTGAGATTATCGAGAGAGATATTATTAGCAAGGTTATCTTCAGATGTTCTATTTTTTTTAAGGATATTATTAGCTAGGTCTGATCCGATTGTGGAGAAGAATTGGTTTAAATGATTTGTAATTGTTTCTGAGTTTTCAGTTGCACTAAATGTTTTATTTGCGATGGTGATCGTATTTATGGGTGTGGTCACTTTTTCTGTATAGCATATTTCTTTGATAATATTCCAGATTTGTTTATTATCATTAGCAGCTTCATCTATCTGTTTCCCATAATACTCTTCTCTGGCCCTACATGCAATTTTTTTACAAGCATTTCTGTATCGTTTATAGAATAATAGAGATTCATAGTCAGTGGGATTATTTTTACAATATTTATGAAGTTTGTCTCTCTTACGTATACAGTGTAGAATGCCATTTGTTATCCAGGGTTTTAGTTTAATTTTATGTCTATTTTGATGGTTGTTTGGGTTTAATGTGGCATTTTCTAGATGTTTATGAAGGGTGTTGATGAGAGATTTACATGCTAGGTTCGGGTCACTAAGTTTATAGAAATTTGACCAGTTTTCCTCGGAGACTAGTTTGAAGAGAGTGTCATATGAAATTTTGTATTGTTGTATAGTAGATGCTGGTGGTTTTGGTATTTTATGGGAAATGGAAGTGATAGTGGCGTAGTGATCTGTAACAGTACATTGATATATTAAAGATTTGATATTTAGTTTGCATTTGGCAAAAACGTGGTCTATGCAACTGGCAGATAACTCTGTTACACGAGTCGGTGCTGTAATAGCTGGGAAAAATCCTTGCAGAGTTAGTAAATTTATGTATTCATTTGCTTGGGGATGCATTGTATTTATAATATTGACATTAAGGTCACCAATAATAAGGACATTTTCATGTTCTTTAATACATACCAAAAATTGATTAAGTGCGTTTAGAAATGGTGTTATGTTGGATGTGCTCGGTGATCGGTATATAGATAGTATAGTAACGCTGTTTTCTATTTCGAGTTTGAGTACGTTTGAGTTAGTTATTGTGATTTCCTTTACAGAGTGATGTATATGATTTTTTATGTAAATAATGACGCCATCATTTTGAGATTGATTGTTCTGGGTGCTGTATTGGTTATAGTTTTTTATGTTTTTTGGAATATAGTTATCTTTGATCCAGCATTCAGTCAAAATAAGCAAGTCAAAGTCTGAGTCAAGTTCGGTAAGTAATATCATCAGTTCAGTGAAATTTTTGTTCATACTTCTGATATTCATGGAAAATATTTTTAGGTTAGATTGATTTAGGGTTTTTCGAACTTCTATAGAGCTATTTGTTTCGATGCACTGAATCTGAGAAATGTTGTCTAAAGTATTAATTATGTTATCTTCCATTTTTAATAATTGATTTAGAACATTTTATATAGGGTGCTATTCTAATATTTTGTTCAGGTATTTCTACTATTGATATTGTTTGTAGTGAAAACAGAGTTATTTGTATAAAATATATAAACGATTTAGTCACATCGTTTATAACAACGGGTTCTGCATGTTTATGTAATAGGTTGAAATTAACATTTAATGTAATGGCGATAATAAAATTTATGTTCAAAGATAATGCCTTTACGCTTGAAATATTTAATAATAGTTTACTGTTGTTAATAATAGAGACTTTAGGAAAGTGTAAAGATAAATTAATTAAATGTACAGGAAAGTTAATAAAATGTAAAAATATATAAAAGTAATACAATAATGTAATAAAGAAGGTTTTGTAGCTAAGCGAGCATTGTTCACAGATGAGTGGAAGAGAGAGACAGAATATGTTTGTTTTTTTCATTGATGATAATGACAGGTGTTCCGACATCTTTGCGTACGTATACTAGACCTCCCCTGGTCCAAGCAAATTTGAAAGAGTTTTCTCGCGTGGCCTTCCGAGCAAGAAACCACAGGTGTTTTGCTTGAAATGTCAGATGTTCCGATATGTATATCCGAGAGCCAGGTCCTGACATTCCGATGAGTGTGGTGTTAAGTGTTTCTTCTTTATTGGTAGCTTTCTTGTTGAATTTTTTAATATTATTGAGGAAATCATCGCGGTCCATGTAGGTTTTAAATTTGATTATGACAGGTCTGGGTTGATTTTTGGTCACTTTTTGAGTGACGCGGTAGGCTGCATCGATATTGTTGTCTTCGTTTGAGTTGGTGGTTTTTTTAATATTAAATATAATATTTTTTAGGTTTTCCCCGTTGATTTCGGGTATCCCCCTAATTTCCACATTTTTGGATTTATTTAGTCTATCGATATGTTCCAATTGGGTTTCAATTGTTTCAACTCTCGCTTCGAGTTCAGAGTTCTTTTTTTCTAGAGCATTATTCTTGTCCTCGAGATCGCGAACGCGTAGTAGTATATCATCGTATTGTTTCGTCATGATATCGAGTTTTGCAAGAATTTGGGTATTTTGTTCAAAAAGTTTAGACAGCAATTCGCTTTCCAAAGGTGTAGAACCGCTGGCTTTCACTTGGGTTGTAGCTATACACTGCTTGCACTTAATTTGAGCGCGGCGTTCTTTAGTAAGACGACGATAAGAAGTCTCTGCTACTCCACCACAGTGAAGATGAAATGTCCCTTTGCATAAGGTGCACACAAAGACTGAATCGGCTGCAATGGTCGGGTCTGCGCATGCGCCACAGTCGTTGTTCATTTTGAATGTGTTGGTGCTCTGGGGTGGACGTGTGCGTTTGAGTGATAATTTCGGTTGATTATTGTGTTGTTAGTTTGTTAGAATTCACAGTATTTACCATAAGTTCCTCTTAGCGCTTCAACTGGATTACTGTCGCAGAATCACTTCAAACACTAGTCGATGCAAAAGGGCATTAAAAAGAGTTTTAGTCGATGTTTAATATTATTATGTTTAGGACTTGAAAAAAGTGCATGCTCACTGAGATGATGTTATTGTTGTTGTGTTTGATTGATTTGAGATTTATTGTATTACTTATGTTCTCTATTTTATGCATGTGCTTGCAGGTTTTTTACAGATGCAATGCCGCCTCATGGAGCCTCATGAATGAGTTTTTTTTCTTTTGCCTTGTTTAATTTATCTTTGTCTTACTAACCTATTTTGTGCATTTTGTTTTCCTGTTAAGCACTTGCATACTGCTTACTAACAACGTATGCATGGACACTGGAGGTCTAGATTCGTTCAAAATAAATAAATGTAGCTTCGTTTAACAAAAAAAATTAGAATCTTGCGAGAGCCTTGAAGGAGTAACCATCAGTTACTTATACCAGGGCGGGTAAGAGGTGGATTACCTCCACTGCTCTTGTGGAGCTTAGCAACTTCTAAAACGAAAAGGAAGTATTGGGTGCACCCAATCAACACAACGCGAGAAGAACAAGGCGAATTTAGTAGTATTTTTCAGGATTTACGAGCCCCTCAAGGGCCAGCGTTTTTTGGAAAAATCGCGGAAATTACCTTAAGAACAAGAATGGAGGAAGCTATTCTGACCTTTTCCTTGGTACAGTTTCTTTATACAAAAAATTTAAAATCGCATCCAAATTATTTGAATCAATATTCTTTTTTGAAATTTCATCAGCCCGAATTTTCGCGTCTCTGGCAAATGACAGGTAAAGATGAACAACTATTCTGTATTTATTTTCGAATGTCGATTAATAGTTTTAGTGAATTGTATAGCATCATAAAACCTGATATCGAAAAACAAAATACTAACTGGAGGAACTGTGTTTCATCTAAAGAAAGCCTGGTTGTATTTTTAAGTATATATTTGTTTATTAAGACTGAGAAAAGACATTAGAATATTTTTATAGTCTACATCACTTAAATCGTATAATTAACTCCTTTCCCTAACCAATTCAATTAACTTTTCCGTGTTTGTAGCCTCAGACATTGCGGCGTTCAGGCGTTCCCTGTCTCGGCGGGAAAAGAACTCTTAGAACGCGACGATCCGCTTTGACCGCCGCGGTCTGACTGTCCGCTGTGTGCGTTGTTGTTGTAATATGTTGATATATTATTATATAATGTCGGTACATTCTAATGAACGCCGAACGCGAAACTCGGAACTCGGAACTCCTGACCGCTCTCTGTGTGCGCGGGCCTTAAGATATACGAAACGAAACTGGCTATGAGAGAAAGAGAGAAAGAAAATGTGTGCTCGCACCTCTCTCTCTATTGCCCCTACAGTAATATACGAAACGTAACTCTATCTCTTTCTGTCTTCCCTAACCTATATCTCCCTCTCTACTACCGTTCGCCTCGCTTTTCGCAACGCTCTCGTCACGCATTCACCAGCTTACTCCCCAAGTCAAGCGTGCATAAAGAAGTTTTACTTCAAAAAACGTGCACATTTTATTAGACAAATGTATTAAAAACATTATCTCACTTCTTTGTCGTTCCACGTAAAAGCAATTAATAAAAAAATCTCAAAGTTTTATACATTTTTTTTTTAAATTGCGATCGAAAACTTTGGTTTCATAAAGGTCTACATTTTACTTATTTTGATGTTAACTTTTAAATTTGAATATAAGGCGTTGTGTTTTCTCTTTCTAACACTGTTTATGTCATATTTTTCACTGCGATAGCGAGGAAGACACAACGATTTCTATGAGACCTGTATGAGTTATTCCAAAAACCCAACAAATAGACTTGAAGGCAGTAGCGTAGCGAGGGGGCGGTGGGGTGAGGTCGGACCGCCCTGGGTGCCACCCGACAGGGGGTGGACCCTACCCCCGTCGGGAGGTTACACCCGACCGTGGAAAAAAAATTACAAAGGATATTGTCACAAAAATATCGAATACGGTGTTATTTATATTTTCGTGGAATGGCTTCCCGTGAAATGTCGGAAAACGGGGAGAATTTTGTGCCTAGCGGCTATGACGTTTGCCTAGCGGTCTTTTTATAGACGAAAATAGCTTGTAGAACTTTCAGATTGGGTGTTGTAAGATATTTATTGAGTTCTACTTTAAAAGTATAATTTGTAAAATGAATTTATGTATGGACAGCGTTACAGATTTACACAATTACCTGGTCTATAGAAAAAATTAAAACGTCGTTTAACTGTCAATGGTTCTGAATTCAAATATTTTAATATTATTTTATATGCTTCTGGAAAGATCGCTACTTTTTAAAAACAATTTAAACATGAGGTAGTAGAGAGGACGGACCAATTTTCTATAGATTTGTGAAGTCGAAATTGGGGGGTCGGGGGGTGACACCACGTTATCCGCCCCGGGTGCCACCCATGCTAGCTACGCCACTGCTTGAAGGGTTAAAATAATTCATAATCCGCTCTTTTATAGATGGTGCTAGTTTAATTATTTTAGAATTTAACACCTTTTAAAAATTAAGCTTTAAAATATGAAGGTGAATTAATTGTTTGCGTCCGTACGTACGCAATACGAATATGAATAAATAATTTGGCCAAAAAAAATTATTCAAATCTTTCAAGAAAGGCTAACAAATACAATATTTTATCGGTGATCCAAGCCCGTATTGTGTACATGTATGCACACACGTGGAAAATGCTAAAAATTCTTTTTATGAAAAAGATACTATAAAAAATGAATTAAAATAAGAAAAAAATGAGTATTGAACTTCGAGTGAATCCAGAAAGTAAGTTATAGTTAATATATGTAGTTATATTTAAAAAAGTACATTAATTACTTACAGTTTCTTGTTAATTTATTTTTAATGCAACACATTATCAGGCATAATATTTGATTCCACAGGGTCTTCGGTAATAATGTTAATGGTAGTCAAAACGGACGACGTCACGCCTATTTTTTTTAATTTATCATTCGATTATGGTTCGTGCCCAGGGGTGTAGTAAAAAAGCAATTATTTAACAGTAAATTTTATAAACCTGTTAGGTAGACACGTTTAATATTATTATTTTACGTAAACTCCTGTAAGCTTGTTTACACGACAATGTAACATTACTGTAACGTATGACGTACGAGGCATACCTGAGTTAGTAATCTGAGTTAAATGACTCGATTCGAAAAGACAGGTCGTTCCCACGACTCGGTTTTGAGTTCAACAGCTCGGCTGTGGAAAGATTTGCCGGCCTCTGTGCTTCCCTCCTCCTACAACATGGGCCTCTTCAAGACGTTTTACTCCTCCGTTTTCGCAAAAAGACCATCCACACAGCACCCCCAAAGATGACAAGGGCCCTGAGGGGAATTATTTTATTCAGGGCCTCCGGCATTGAGTTAACCCGTCTACTTGTTTAGGAATAAATACATCCCAAAACACGAAATCATAAGACCAAAAACATCCCAGAGCAACCTTACATTTTAAAAGCTTTATATTTCTCTTTCTCTCATGCAAACAAATGTATGTATTTTTCTTTTATTCAGAAAGAGAACGAAATAATGCTTCTTATTGTCTTTGAAATATGAAAGCTATCTTGCGTAGATATTTTACAATCTCTATCCAAAGTGACTGTTTCAGAATTTACGCGTGAAACCGAGGCTTCCGGATTGTGAGGTGCGAATATATTGAACCAAGCAGACGGGTTAATGTTTAAAAAATCGTTAGAGAATTCACTCATATCACAGAAGTAAAATAAATAAATAAAAACACAACGTTAGTTAGCATTGGTAGCACCTAAGATTTGACCGAACATCTATTTTATATATTTTAAAACAACAATTTTAACATTTTTTCGATGAGCCCTCTACAAGCTATTTTCAAAGTTTTAATTTTCATCGAGTTTTAATTTTTTCGATTCCCCGCTTTCGATAAGAGAGAAAGAGACATTTGAGTAACAAAACACACTACCAAAAAACTGAACAGCGTGAAAAGCACTATCTTCCCACAAAATGGTTGAAGTAATCATAATTTGAACAATAGCAATCCAACAGAGCACTCAAATTAACCAACTGAATTGAGTGGAAGCTAAACACAACACTCAACACGCGATACCACCTACCACCACACCACCTAGATACGCCAGATAGACACTATTTATAACAGATACACTGTAACACCGTTTCTTAACTTGGGGGTCGTGACCCGAGAGCATCGATAATAGGTAATGCACGACCCACGACAAAATATCCTCCGACAAAATATCCTACGGACCAAACATCCCTAACAAAATATCTAATAATACTTAACCTAACAAAAAATGGGCAAAAAATAATAAAGACATCCTTTAAAGACGATTAATTTTTGTTCCAAAATCATAAAATGGGACAAAAATAATACAGATAACAATAATTTATTGTACTATTTAATTAAATGAAGACAATATTAGCGAAACTCAATCAAAAATGTGGAAACCGAAAAATCAGAAAGAAATATTGGATCCTGGGTTCGAGTCCCAGAGGTGCCAATATCTTTTTCTGATTTTTCTGTCTCCACATTTTCAATTGAATTTCGCTAGTATTGTCTTCATTTAATTAAATATTATAATTTGAGATTTAACCCATAAAGTTAAAAATTAAAAATAATGTCTTTACAAGATGTACGTATTATTTTTGTTCCATTTTTTGTTAGGTTAGGTTATATTTTGTGAGGGATGTTTGGTCCGTAGAATATTTTCTTGAAGGATATTTTGTCGGGGATATTTTGTCGCCGGATAAAAAGTTGTGGAACCTTAATAATGGACTAGAATTTAAACTACTTCGAAGTTTGACAAATGTACCCAAAACAATTTCACCTCATCTCTTCAAAATAAAAAAATACACAGAATTTGCTCAAAATAAATATTCACGGGATTTCGGAACGCGACAATAATCGTCATGAAAAAAATAACTCGCGACTGCGAATCTGATTATACTATAATTGCGAGACATCTATTGATAAACCGTGAAACTACTAAGCTAGCTTTGTGAATACCGTAGATACGAATACGCGGGAAGAAATAATTCCTAAAAAAAAATAATATATCTCTTCAAATTGGCCACATTTTGGCCAGCGTGCGCTCGCGGCTGTTAGCGAATTGGCCAAAATACGGCCAAAAACGCTCCGGTAGATAAAAAAATGTACCCACCTAAAAGATAAAATATTTAACGCCACCATGGACGAGAAGACTTTTTCGCACAAGCAAAAGGATGCTTTCAAAGCATCCATTACTAAGCTTCCGTATTCACAAGCCAAAACACAGCTAAATTTTGAGACAAAAATTCTGGTTTTAGAGTTTTGTCAGAAGAAAATTTTAATTAGTTGGTAGTGAATCTTTGTCATCCAACACTTTATTTTCAGGTTAGTAGTTCAAGGGGGGGGGGTCTTCAAAATGTCATGCTTGATAAAAATGAGCGGCGGCGGGCTTAGGTTTTTGGTCACGGGGGGTTAAAAATTGGAAAAAGTTGGTCACGTAGTATGGGTACGTTCCCTAATGTAAAACTTTGAGAAACGTTTAAATATGTTGTGAGGGGGTTTGGCTTTTTTGGCTTTTTTGGTTTTTTTGGCTTTTTTGGCTTTTGAGAGGGTCGTGACACTAAAAAGTTTGAGAAACGATGCACTATAACAATACACGTAGACAACATTCACATCGGTACCTGTTTTTAGAATGACTTTAATTTGTTATTACATCATTTATGTGTTTAGATGCCCATTGGGCTTTTCCATACACCGGTGTAACAAACTGACACATATCTGAGTGTACATACATTGTACGCGCACAATTTGGGAGGCGGATATGGGTACTGCCGCCCCGGGAACCATTCCAAGCTATTCCGATTTTTTTTAAACTGATGATAGTGGTTTCGGCGTGAACAAATAAATTCAAAGGGACCTGTTTAAAATGATTAACCTATGTACCCATTGGTGACCCGACATTTGATCCGGCCGAAATTTTATCCGGCCGACACTTGATCCGGCGGACAGTTGATCCGGCGGACATTTGATCCGGCGACAATTGATCTGGCCTGATCCTTTAGAAGATTTTTTCTTCAAGTAAGTATGTAAAGAGAATATTATACGGCCGTACAACCAAAGTCGATGTATTTATATCTGAAGGCATCTTGAGTGAAAATCCGCTGTAAAAATATTTTTACTAACAATAATTTCGACTCTCCGAAGAAGCATGCGGCAATACAAAATACGACATTCTTATACGTGCAGTCAGTTTAACAAAAAAACCGTAAAAGATTCCTACTTACGTATAACTTTTTTACCTGAAAATTACACTAGAGTCCCAACTGCTCTCAACCGTCTCGAGCCAGTGAGTGCCAATGGCATCCCCAATTTGGTATAGTGTGATACTGAGGGTAGTGGCGAGGGGAAGGAGATATGGAAAACGTATCTCGCTATTCAGATCTAGTCGAGAGTCGAAATTATAGTTGGTAAAAATATTTTTACAGCGGATTTTCACTCAAGATGCCTTCAGATATAATTTATTTATTTATTTATTTATTTTACATGCATATATATTACAAAACATTACACAATGAAACTTTGCCTGTCCAACTGGGAAGGATACCCGTTTCAGGACAGCCAAATTGTATATTTAGTTCATAATATTACAAGGGAATGGAAATAGAAGTATATAAATGAAATAAAAATATAAGCAACAAGAATTTAGTATAAAAATACAACCAACGAAAATATATAATTACATCGACTTTGGTTGTACGGCCATATATCCTCTTTACATACTTACTTAAAGAAAATGTCGCCGGACCACAAGGGCGGATCCAGGGGGGGGGGGGTCATGAACCCATGACCCCCCCCTGGGCAGGTCCAGGACCTAGGTGGACCTACTTTTTACTTGTATCTATTATAATTAAAATTAAATTATAACTGCTTGTGACTTGACCACGACTGTGTGACCCCCCCCTGGCGCTATTTGACCCCCCCCTGGCGCCAAAGCTGGATCCGCCCTTGCCGGACCAACTGTCGCCGGACCAAATGTCGCCGGATCAACTGTCATGGAACCGTACCCATTCACTAATAAATTGGTTTTGTTAATTGTTCATATATTTTTTTTATAAAAAATTCACTTGCGTAGGTACCTAACTAGATTAATCTTTATGATGAATGTTATTATTCAGGAGAAATTAATTTTCTTGAAAATTACACTGTAGAAGAAGACTTAACAACAATAACAAAAAAAATGGAGCAAATTTTCGGTCTTTATTTGATCATAGTAAACTGTATATTATTTCAAAGCGCTATATCTCACGATGGGAATTACGTAATTAAAAAAAATACGTTTAGGTTAGAAAAATCAAACGAGACCCCATGACGTTTCCTAAAATTAAGAACTTTTTTCTGAATTTTCACGATTTCTCCCACCACCCTCCAATTAATGTTTACCTTCCGTTTTACTAATTTCTTTTCCTTACAATACATGTAATAATTTACCCAGAAACCTTAGGGGGGTGAGCGGGTAAGTACCTACTCCGAAATAACCATTGTACTAGCATTTTACTACGGAGCCGCACCCATAGACAAAGTGACATAAATTGAGTGTTTTTTGTTCTTCCGACACTCAATTCGCTATTGTCACAGATTAACCATAGACACAGCCGGAGCGTAGACTGTTAAGTGTATTAACTTGGCACGAGTCACGCGATCTGGCGTTTTACGACCGGCAATAGTTTAAGCGGCCGCCGCTAGGTGCAGTCTTGTGTCCAATCATTATTTAATTTTTTTATTCAAGCCAATAAAATACAGGTATCTACTTCAATTAGACTGTTTTCCTGTTCATTCATTAATCTGATTTGAAGATCTACAGAGTTAGGTACCTTTGCAATCAGTGGTAGATACCTACATACCTACTCTAGGTAGTTAGGTACCTTTCGCCCTTGTGAAAGAATTCTGAAACAAAACGTTGCTTGAAACGGCTTTAAAAACGAGATCAGTTTTAAATAGCTAGGTAATTTCCGACCTTCCTCTTTCCTGTCTCCTCCCCTTTCAGCCTCATGGTGTACTCCAATTAGAGAGGCAAATAATACATATGTCATAATTTCTGAAATATTAAAGGCTGCAAGTAATAGATTTTTAAAAAATTTATTTATTTCAATATACGTACATATTTTAAAACATTATTTGATCATCTGGACCTCACTGGGTGCCCTTACTCGTGCTGAGGCCCCTAATTACAGTGCAAAATTAAATAAGATTAAAAAAAAATTAATAAAATATATAAAGGCGGTAATAAAAACAATTAAAAAACGGCAAATATTATAAGGATCTTTATTTTATTATTTATTGTATGTGATGATGTACGTTTAATAATGGTATTGTAAATACGTTTTATTATTTTATGTTATATAACACCTTTATTCCAGTGTTCTAGGTCAGGGGACGGCATTATTTTTTTTTGCAAAGTCATCCGAAGAGCTTTTTCACGACTAAAAATGAGGAAGCGACCACAAAAAGAATAAAAGAATTGCCTCTATAGCGGCCTATACACGACACTGCATTTAGTGACTGCGGCAGTGACTGCAGAGAGCGTGGAGTTCAGCGAACTAGCGCTGAGTCGTTCTAGCGGCCCTTTAACAAACGAGACAGCGCTAGTTCGCTCAACTCCACGCTCTCTGCAGTCACTGCCGCAGTCACTGCCGCAGTCACTAGAAATTGGATGGTGAGGAGGCCGCTTATCTGCGAAAATAGTTCAAGACAGAATTTCCAAAATGTCTTCGAATGTAACGGAGCAGGGAGTCGAATATCAATTACAACAATAGTCGTGTGATATTAGTGATACAGCACAAGTATCTAACCCTCTTTGTGTGATATATCGGCACAAGCTCCCAAAGAAGAACTTCTTGGACCCCTGCCGCTCAAGAGAAAAACACATGAAGAAGATATTGCGAATGCTATGGAAACATATACAGAAATTAAAACTTCTTGTCGTTAGACCTCGGACTCTCGATAGGGGTTTTGATATAATGCTTAAAAATCGAATGCAACTGACTTTATTTAATAAGTGGAGGGTGAGTGCAAATGACACACACTGGCGGTGTATAGTCAGTCTATGCCTTCTAGTAATTGTGTACACCGTAAAGTCCTTCGCTCTTGGAGTAACTGAAATGAAACCAGTTGTCAACGCGATTCGAAAACTGAAACGCAACTATCACACAACCAGCAGTGCTGGTGCGTTGACAACTGGTTTCATTTCAGTTGCTCCATAAGCGAAGGCCCTGAGCCTAAACTTAAACTGAAATTAAAATCGAATTACAGAAAAATTTGGTTGCTTTTGAACAGTAGCTACAAATTTAGATATCTAATAAAATTAGAATTATCTGTCGACTTTCGTAATCAAGGCTTGGTTTTAACAAATCCAAATTTAATCACCATGACAAACGCCCGAATTAAATAATGATCATTTCGTAAATGAGCATTTTCGTAATATTTTTAATTACCAGCCAATTAAAAAAAAATACCGGCTGCACCCTTGAACGGACGCTCTAAATAGTCCTGGTCACGCGAAACGCAAATAAACACAAGTCTTTTACACAAATTAAATTGAGTCCCAGTGATCCGCAGCACTTACACTGTTCACTACTGTACTGTATGGAGAAATTAAAGTTGCCTAATATATCATTAATTTGTATTACTTCTAATTACAAATAATCATTCTGACGATTTGTAATTAATTGTTGTGAAAACTAATTAGATTATTAACATTTAATTATGATTATTTTTTGACGAGTTATCTCGTTATTTGATTATTACTACTTATTACTTTTTAACTTTTGAGCATTTTCGCGAAATCACATGTGCAATTTGGGAGGCGGGTTTGGGTACTGCCCCGATAACCATTTATTGAATAACCAACACCTCTGCCATAGATGACCCCAAGTGGTTCGCTACGTTTGGTGATTTATCCGGTGAGGTGTGTTCAGTGCTGTTCAGGTTTTGGCTCCGGAATCGGTTGCTCATCACCTGCGTGGCGGGCCAGATCGGGAGAGGCTGGTTTATAGAAACCCTTTGATCTCTTCAGCTCGTTTCTCTCTCGACCCATCGTCAGTCGGAGGGATGAATTTATGCGTCCGTCACTCCTCGAGACTGGATTTCTACCCCTCTCATACTATTTTTCTTCCCAGAACTTCCTCTCTTTCATTTCCTTAAAAAGACCCTCCACATATCATTACAAAAGATGATATTGGTACCGAAGGAATTTATTTTCCTCACGTCAATTTTTTTATGTTTTATTTTTTATTATTTCGTAAATGATTAAATGTTACATTTTTGGCCATTTTTGACTACCATACTAGGCTATTGCCCGTGTTGTAGCAGTCATACAAATAAATAGTCAATGAAAAAAAACTATCGTAAATATTTACGTAAAATTAGATTCAAACAAAATTTTCGCTCCCCCGATGATTGCAACTGTATCACAGATGAAATAGTATGAGGAAAATATTCCCTCAGAACCTATGTCATCCTTGAGGTTGCTTTGTGGAGGGTCTTTTTAGGGAAAGGAAGTTCTGGGGAGGGAAAAGGTATGAGGGGTGGGTGGGAATCTGGGGGTCAATGTGTTCAGGAGTGACAAAGGTATGAATCCATCCCTCCCACCGCGATGCAAGGCGATGGGTCGTGTGAGTCCGACTAAAGAGATCAAAAGGTCACCCTCAACCAGTCTCTCCCGATCCAGTGCCATACAATAGGTGGGCAAAAGCATTCACCGCTAAGACCTAGGCAAACCTCACCCGCTACGAACCCGGGCACCCTTGCTAAGTCAATATATGAGTACTTAGCGAACAACTTGGGTGACCTATGGCAGGGGAGTTGGTTATCCAATGCCAATTTTGGCCACAAAAATTGAAAAATGAATATATTGAAGAAAAGCAGACCTAATTGAGAACCCTGGGGAACGCCCGATGTCACAGATACATGTTTAAGACGTTATTACAAAATCGTTTCAAGCAAGTAGTTTTGATACAAATAAAAATGTGAAACGATAGTGAAATTCCATCGGTACTTTTAACTTTCTTGTACGAGACAGTCTGATATTTCAGGATTGATGGCAACTCTATTTGGAGAATCTTAGGCAGTATGTCATAAACATTATTTTCTAGTCATGTTGCGGATGTAAAGCGGATAGTAAATCAATAAAATCCTATCAATGGCAACTATGAAGAAAAGAAAAGTTGAAGCTGAGTGAAACGTGAAATCATTTAAAACTAAATTAAGGCTGTGGAAAGTGCAACTCGAAATGAGTAACACGATGCATTTTGCAAGGACAAAAGCCTTCTACATCGTTTGAATAAGCTGGTGAGTGCGTGAAATTAAGTGAGGGGCCGTTCAAGTATTACGTAACGCACTTGGGGGGGTCTGGTGAAACGTTACGGCGCGTTACGGGGGGGGGGGGGGGTTACGTAACATGTTTTTCTTTATTTTAATAAAAAACTTTAAAAAATTTTCAAAAACTTTAAAAAATTTTAAAAAACTTTAAAAAGGTCGCGTTACGTAACATGTTTTTCTTTATTTTAATAAAAAACTAAGGAACTGAAATCTTCCAAGTTGGCAAGCCTTTTAGTTTATGTTGTACGGGGAATTCCTCGACTGTATTGTGCGTCATTTTTATTTTATTTTCGTTGTCAGTATTCGTTAGTGTTTTAAACACGAAATACGCATAAACACAATTTGCTGTAGTCAGTGTTGTTAATGTGAGTTTTTAGGAATTATAATGTCCTCCAAACCGGAAGATTTACATCATCAGCTGTTATTGGCCTATAAAGGCTCTCATGCTGACTTGCCAGCGCAGCGCAACCAAAAAATGCCAACCAAATTTGGAAGACAGCAAAAGAAAAATAAAAAAAATTAAAAATTTATGCAACATATGAATGATGTAATACGAGAGTTTTTAGTAAGAACAACGCTTTTTAGTTATTACACACAGGTTAGTTTACTGCTAAAATATAATAATATTACCTAAAGCTAGGTTTCGTAGTACATGCATAGTTACACTCAGAACATGAAAAAGGTTTTCTTCACTTTGAATCGTTCTGTGGATTTTTTAATCTCCCTTTCGAGATCTTGAAAAACCACGCTGGGACAAAAAAATAGTTTAACTGCTGAAGGTAAACATATGATTTTTCGTGCCTCTTTGTAGAACACTAATAGTTGCAGTAGAAAGAAGTGGTTTTGTAGCACTGTGAGTCAGCAAATGATTTCTAAGAAGTTCCTTTCTACAACATGAATAATTGCAGTCGGGACACGAAAAAGATTTTGGTCCAGTGTGGGTAAACATGTGAATTTTTAGATACCGTTTTGTAGCGCCTGAATAGTCGCACTCGGGACAAGTAAAAGGTTTTTCATCACTGTGAATTAACAAGTGCCGTTTTATAGTTTTTTTTTTGAGAAGAAGAATAGTTGCAGTCAGGGCATGAAATGGGTTTTTCACCACTGTGAGTAAAAATGTGATTTTTTTATTTCTCTGAATAGTTACAGTTTGAACATGAAAAATGCTTTTCTCCACAATGAGTGGAGACAGCAACTGAATTGTTGGATATCCCTTTTAAGAACACAAATAGTTGCAGTCAGGATATGTAAAAAGTTTTCTCTTCTGTAAATCGCACGGTGGATTTATAAATTGTCCTTTTGAGAACTTGTATAACTGCATTCTGGACAGGAAAATGGTTTTTGTCCACTGTGCGTTAACATGTGATTTTTGGTGACTCTTTGTAGAACATGAATAGTGCAGTAGAAACATGTAAAAGGTTTTGTATCACTTTGAGTAAGCAAATGATTTCTAAGAAGTTCCTTTGCACTACATGAATAATTGCAGTCGGGACATGAAAAAGGTTTTTGTCCAGTGTAATTCAACACGTGAACTTTTGGATACCGTTGTGTAGCCCACGAATAGTCGCAATCGGGACAAGAAAAAGGTTTTTCGTCTCTGTGAGTTAGCAAGTGCCGTTTTCGTTATTTTTTTTCGTGAAGTAGAATAGTTGCAGTCAGGACATGAAATGGATTTTTCTCCACTGTGGGTAAACATGGGTAATTTTTAGATTTCTCTTCGTAGTACATGAAAAGTTGCAGACAGGACATGAAAATGGTTTTTATCTTCTGTGAATCATACTGTTGATTTTTAAATCTTCCCTTTGAGAACTTGTATAACTGCATTCGGGACGTGGAAAAGGTTTAACTCCACTATAAGTCAGCTTGTGAATCATAGTGGAGTAAAGTGTTGCTCCACAGGGAAAACTTAGGGAAATTACTTTCCTCAGGGCCTCCTCACTAAAGCTAATGTAAAAGAAAGTATGTGTTGTAAAACCATGTAGGTTTATTCTAGGTAAGACAGTGTTAAATTGTGGAGATCTGGAAGGAATACAAGGCCGATAAAAATAATAATATTCTCAATTTTTTTCATAAATGACAATATGAATAAATAAAATGTATATAATGTATCGCGAGTTAGATCATCTCTTATTTTATTTATTACCGCAAACGCGATAAAATCAAGAAAAAGGGTATTTAAGCGACATTTCAGTACGTTGCGCAACTTAATTGTGACTTTCAGGTAAAAATTGTTACTTGGGTGTTACGTAACGCTTAGGTGGGGGGGGGGGGGGGTTGAACAGGAAACGTTACGGCGCGTTACATGGGGGGGAGGGGGGGTCAAAATCTTCAAAAATTGCGTTACGTAATACTTGAACGCTCCCTGAGACATTGAAGGAACGATTTAAGGACGTGAAAAGCAAGCAAACGGATTTTAACATATTTGCTACACCGTAGAGTCACGTGGGGTAACCGTTCGCAGTTTTTACATTGGGATTTTTGTATTAAAACGCTTTAGGTATTTTTGCTCATTTTTTGTTTATTGATAGGTATGATTGATCATTAAGGCATCTCAAACAAACATAAAAACCTTATGTAGTTCATAAATCAAAAAGTTATATAAAAATGTTTACATGCAGGTCGATTACGAACACTTACCCCACGTGCGGGGTAAGTATTCGCATACCGTAGAGAAGTGTTCAAATCAGAATAGTGGTTATCTTTAATAGAATTATCACTTTGCACCCGTGTAACTAACAATATTTTACCAAAAATTATCATAAACCACATCGTTCTGACTCAGTTGGTTACACAATAGTACACATCGGTAAGCAAACATGTAGATAGCAGATGACAAAATTTAAGAAAAAGCACGAAAAACAGTAATTTACCTACCAATTTTTATTTTCAAATTAGGATTCACTGTACTCATTTCCTGCTTCAATGCGACCCAAAACGCTACTGAATTAAGGAACGTGCGGGCGCGAAACAGGCACGAACACCTCGGAAACATCATTGCGAACACTTACACTCTGCGTACGTTTACCCCACGTGACTACAACGTGGAACTATCGAATGTGCAGCACAAAATTATTCAATTACAAAGCGATGATGAACTAAAAGCTAGATCTATTAATCTCCCGCTGCTTGAGTTCCAGAAACGCTACATCTCCTATTTTTAAGAATGGTTCTAGAAAGTTAATCGAAAACTATCGACCAGTTGCCATACTATCAGCTCCTGCTAAACTATTTGAAAAATTAATTTATAAATTCATTACGCCTCAGATAGACGCATACATTATCCCAGAACAGCATGGTTACAGGAAAGGAAGATCCACTGAAACCAATCTGATGGTTTTCACCGACTATGTTGCTAGGTCCCTAGACAGTGGATACCAAGTAGACTGTTCGTATCATGACTTCTCCAAAGCCTTTGATTCTGTGAATCATGATATCTTACTCATAAAACTTGCCCAAATAGGTTTTTCCCTTCGGATGTTAAAGTTTTTCATAAGTTACCTCAAGAACAGGAAGCAATTTGTCACCCACGGAATCTTCCAATCTGCTAAGTTTCTTGTTTTTTCAGGGGTTCCCCAAGGATCGATCTTAGGGCCTCTTCTCTTTTCTATTTTCATTAATGACATTGCTGGAGTCATTCGTTTTTCTCGCTTTCTGTTGTTCACTGACGATCTAAAATTTTTTCTTCTAATGAGAAATATTGAGGACTGCCTGCGCCTTCAAGCTGATGTTGATAACATTTCAGAATGGAGTCAACAAAACCAGCTTCATTTCAATGTCTCGAAATTCGTTGTTCTGACTTTTGCCAGAGCATTTAGTCTCACCTACCACAGGTACACTATGCTCGGTCATAATCTCAACCGAGTTTCGAATATAAAGGATCTTGGGATTATATATGAAAATAAGCTGACATTTCGTCCTCATATCGAAGGGGTTTGCCAGTCGGTCTTAAAAATGTTAGGGTTTGTTCTCCGAACTGTCAGAGTTTTTCGGGATACCCGTGCTCTGAGGATTTTATACTTCTCCCTAGTCCGCAGTAGGCTGGAAAGTGGTTCGCTTATCTGGAATCCTCATGAGGTGGGATGCTCCCTCATGTTGGAGAGGGTTCAAAAAAAGTTTCTAAGATTTCTCTACATGAGGGAGTACGGCCACTATCCATGGCTCTACCCGACGAACTTTCTTCTGGTCATGCTGGGACTCCACTCCCTGCAGCTCAGAAGGGAGGGGTACGCTGCTACCCACTTATTCAGACTGCTGCGTGGCTATATTGAGAATTCAGCCATTCTGGAGCGCGTGAGTCTCTATGTTCCGGATGACTATCTTAGACAACGCTAGCATAGATTATTCTATCTTCCTGCCTGTAGAACTAACCTGCCAAAGGTTCTCCCGGTAGGAAGGAGTATATTGCTCCTGAACCAAATCTTCTCCGAGATTGATATGTTTGGCGTCAGTGAGGAGAGGTTCAAAAGTAAAATTCTTTTGATTCTTGAAAGAGTCTCTCCTCATTGACGAGATCTTTCACCACTGCCTGAAATTTTTTTGAAATTGATTTATTTCTTAATGTTTCTTTTTTATGTATAAATATTAGTAAATTTTTTTTTTGTATACTATTTATATGTATAACGTAATTTCTTATATGTATTAAAACTAAATTTGTAATGTGTAAGAAATTAATAAAAACATATTATTATTATTATTATTATAAGAAATGATGAGTTTCTAAATTTAATGCATCTATTTTCGGAACAACTTACTGCTGTAAGCAGTTCTATTCAAAACTATCCATCGCAAAGAATCATCTGCACTCCAGACTAACCGATGCAAATCTGGAAAATCAGTTGCGAGTAGTAACATCATCAATGCCAGATAATATCGCACGCCTTGCCAAAGAGAAACTGTTCCAGCCATCACATTAGGGGTGACCTACATACTATATTGTCTATCCGATATTATTTTAGCATTTGAGTATTTTTCTGTTATGGCTCTGATTTGTGTAGGTTTGTAAAAACTCATACCATGGTAAACACGAAGGAATAAGTGCGTTGTGTTATCTAAGTTTTTAATATATTGCCAAGATTCTGCCAATTAAGTAGTTAAATTAATATTAAATCCATTCTATGCAAATTATTTTAAATAGTTACTAAACATAAAATTATATTTGTGTTCTAATCTAATCTAATTGCATACGATAAATATGCTACAAAATGCAGAAAAACCATTCACGTAATCTGAGTACAATTTAATTTAAGCCAGTGGACTAGTGGACTCCTATGCAGATTTATTCTCAAGGTAAAGCCAATCTTGTGTTCACAATGCCAATTCTTGTTGCGGATTTATCTGCTAACGCATTTCGAAGGAACCGTTCTTGCGTTCCGACTGCAAAAAATCGGAGGAAAACCATTTTGATGTTCTAGGTGCAGTATTAATTAAAGCTGGTGACTCACAATCCAATTCGCTCTAACGGTAAAACTGTAGCGCCCACTTGCACCGAATTCATTGCGCCGCCACTGGCGCCGGAAGAACACGCGAGAAATACTACAAAATACCTACAGCATAAGGCACCGCGCGCTGGTACATATCTAACTACAACCATAATTGCTACAGCCGTTTAATAATTCCGCCACTTACGCGAAAGGCCTCGAACTAATGGCCACTTAATACAACGGCCGCGGAACGTTCGATTTCTTCTTTTGCGTGAATTCGCAACATTACCTGGTGCTCTAGCAAGCTACTCTGCCGGTCGCGCATATAAAAGCAAGCGACTAAACACTGCGCTCAGTCAGTCCCTAGCTTAGTCTCCATTCATCGGTCGAGTAATACACACCGAGAAGCGATTACAATAGTGCAGTGCTGTAACACGTTACAAACCCTCGCCGGGCTGCCCGCAGTCAGCATCATGTGATTTGCAAGTTTATCCAGTGTGACTCCAGGAACATGTCCAACACCTTCGAAGACTCCTTCTCCAACTACCATCCGCTGTCCGGCCCATTCGTGCCTCGACATGAGATGTCACCCGACCTATCAACTACCAAGCCCGCACGCGCTTGCTGTTCATATAGGTGCAACCCGTTCTCTGGCATTCAAAACCCATCGCGTTCCGCTGCCAGAGATCATCCTCGTCGCCTCTCAAGGTTCTGTGGCGACGCATTACTTTTCGCCATCAGAAAGAACGTACGAGAAACATCTAATATTCGCACGATACCGCAAGCTACTTACCTATGTACATACATACCGCGCAAGGTGCCGGTGAGTATTAGATCTACCTACCTTCACCAGCCATGCCACCTCGATAAATGATAATATCGCCACCGCCTAGAAAGGTCTCAATTTATAAGCCGCCTGAATATTCAGCACCGGGTATGTTCGAGTACTTTCCAGTGTACACATTGCCGGCGAATAGAAAATTACTTCACGGGTCGCGCTAGTATATAAAGCGACTCGACTCTGCGCTCACTTAGTCAGTCCCAAAACAATAGTCGGTCAATATCTCAACATGTAACAGATCTCCGCACAAATGCTCCTGCATGCAGGGCTGGGCAAAATACATGCGTTGCTGTAATTGAAATACAAATTACAAAATACTTTTTCACATGTATTTAAAATAAGAAATACAAGTAGTATTTGAAATACAAAATACAAAATACAGTATTTTAACCATTTTTTTATTTCAAATACAAAATACAAATTACAAAATACATTTTGTTTTGGTAGAACCTTTGGTTGCAATAAATTGTCGTAATAGCCCATATCTAAGGGTGCGTTTTCATAGAAGCAAAACTGAGCAGAGTGAAACAGAGACGTGCTTAAGTTGACTAATATTGCTCAGCAGACACATCTCGTCTCCGCTCCGCTTATAAAGTTTTGTGGTATAGGACTTAGGTGTTAGATTATGATAATTATTATTATAATAACACTAGCTGGTTTCCGGCATGCGTTGCAATACCATATTCAAAAAAATAAATTGTTTCTCCCTGCATGTCCTTTCCCGTGCGTCCCCGTTCTCCTACCGCATCCCCTTCCCCTCTTGCATTCCCCTTCCACCTTCCCTGCCTACCCTCTCCACTCTCCCTCTCCCCCATCCCGCCAACCCCCCTCCCGCGTTCCATATATTTAGTCCCAGTACATTCAGTTTTCAAACAACTCGCGTGCCAGCTATTACAATTTTTTTATTCAAATTTTCATTTTTCACATATTACAAATATTCATTTTTCTATATTAAAAGAACAATCAATCAAATCTTCTACCTAAATAGGTATCTATTTAATATATCTATAATTTAAAAAATCTATATATAGACAATAATTCTTTTGTTACAAAAAAACAGCTACCTGCTAAATTTAATTTCATCAAACGCGCGCTAACTGTCAAACGTGCGAAGTTAAAAGAGTCGTTAAGTTTTCTGAAATTATCCAATTTTATGCAAAATTTTCTTTCCGTAAAAATCTTCTATAAAGTATTAGAAAACTTTAAAAAAATTAATGAAATAGGTAAAGTCATTCTGAAGTTATGGCGGACCAAGGGAAACAAGGATTCATTTTTATATATGAATGGATGAAATTTGTCTAGCGCAGTTTTGTGTTATTTCACTTCAAGTGCGCTCTACAGTAATTAACTTAAAATCTGTCAAATTATTCCTATAGTGCTTGATCTAATACTATGATACAAAAATGTACAATACAAAGCAGTGACAAGTTTAATGTAATATGATACAAAATGTACAATGTATGTAGGGCTATTATACATAGCACAGGACAATAATAATAATAACTAGCATGACGCAAAAAAATGTACAGTACATTATACTAACTAACTAACCATCACGCCGTTTCCCCGCAGGGGTAGGCAGAGAGGACGAACCACCAAACAACTCGATCTTGGCACACACTCCTTGCTTAGTTCACATTCATACATCGTCTCACACATGCTCTTCTATTATTCCGACTCTTCACATGGCCCGACTCAAGTATCTGAATCACTCGGTCGTGCCATGTCTTCCTCGGGCGTCCCCGACTTCTACCATTCACATTTGCGTCAAATATTCTCCTTACACTACTTTCCTCGTTCATTAGGTCTACATGCCCAAACCATCTGAGCGTCCCTTTCTTAATCTTACTCATTATGCTTACATCAGCCTTGCATTCTTCGCGGATCTCCACATTTCTCACACGATCGTACATGGTTTTACCACACATACGCCTCAGGGATCTCATTTCTACAGCATTCAGTCTACTTTTATCCTTCCTCTGCCAGTTCCGTGCCTCACTGCCATACATAAGGGTAGGTACCAGCACTCCATTATGGACAGCTAACTTCGTTTCTTTGGACAGTTTTTTGTTGGCGCCAATGGCGTTCAGTCCTCCATTAATAGAGTTGCCTGCATTTACCCTTCTTTCAATATCTCTGTCAGCCCTCCCATCTCTCTTAAACATACTTCCCAAGTACACAAACTCATCCACCTGCTCCAAATACTCATCATTCACAACTAAGTTGCACGTTGTTTTCATACTCTCTCTTTCAAATACCATGACTTTAGACTTACTTACAATCATCATTAACTCATTCTTCATACATACTTCGTTCATCCTAGATACGAGCGACTGTAGATCTTCCATAGTGTTAGAAATCAGCACCGCATCATCAGCATACAGTACATTATAAAGCAATGATATAAGAGAACTACAAATAATCATTAGTAAGAGTGCTATAGCAAAGGACAATAGTACAGGGTTCTAGCGTTTTTATCTATGTGTGTTTATTTTTCATTATCATTATTAAGATCGCTAAATGTATTTGAAAATGTATTTTCAAGCCATAAGTATTTGAAATACAAATTACAACATACCTCAGCAGCAGGTAATTAAAATACCAATTACAAAATACTTTTTTATGAAGTAATTGAAATACAAATACAAAATACGTATTTGTATTTCAAATACGTATTTCAATTACAAGTATTTCAAATACTGCCCAGCCCTGCCTGCATGGCATCTCTACGCATCCAGGGCAGCTTCCACGAGGATTCCATCACGTCTCAGCTATAAGGCCCATCGTGTCTTCAGCTCCAGAGAACAGCTACATCCCACGACTCACAAGGTTCGCGTCACCTTCAGCCCAGGGATCAGCTCACCGTTTCATGGCACCCCGAAGCCCACCGTGCTTCGCTGCCATGGAAACACGCTACGCCTCGCCAGGGCTACCTGCTCACAGAGCCACTCACCGTTCATCTCCGTAACTCAAAGCGTCGAGCAACGGCCTGGAAGATAGGTCATCTCCACCGCCGCGGTGTCGAGCAACGCGCCGGTGACCTGCAGACTCGAACTCTGCTCCACCGCATCGCAACGACCTTCACCACACCATCACCTCCGTGCGCCTGCAGCATCTCATCTACGCCGCTCCGCATACATCATGTTACCGTTTCACCGACCTCCCTACGTAGCACAATAAACAACTGACTCAGTACATCGACTGACGCCTTTCATTTCTCTACCCGACTCTGCCGATCCGGCCCGCTCCCTCAGTTCCTTCCTGCATCACGCTCCGACTCAAAGGACACATAAGGCCATATCCCGTCAGCACGATGACGATCGACCGCCTGGACCAAGGTCACTTCTACACCGTCACGGTGTAGAGCAACACGCCGGCTCCCTGAAGACCTGTGATCTTCACCGCCGCAGCTTCCTGACCATCATAACGCAGCAGCAACACAGCAGCAACACTCACTGTACCTCTGTCACTCCGCTCCGCTTTGACCTTCGCTACGTAGCCCAATAAAGACTGACTCACTACATCGACTGACTCCTTTCATTTATCTCCCGTCTCTGCCGATTCGCTGCCCGCTTCCTCAAAACCAGTTTTGTGTTCAAAATGCAATGAAAAAGTTCCATGTGTGGTTTCGTCTGCTTACGCATTTATAAAATTCATGTTGCTTTTGTGCTGCCAGTATTGGAGATTTAGATTCACCTTATAACAAAAACCAGTTCTGTGTTTAGAATGCAATGAAAAAATTCCAGGTGGGGTTTCATTTTTTGACGCATTCCTCGTGTTAGAAGTGGATTTATAAAATTCTAGTTGCGTACTTTGTGCTGCCAGAATTGAAGGAAAGCCATTTTCATGTTTTTAGTGTAGTTTTAATTCCCCACGTACTAATTAACTTTATAATTAAAACTAGTTCTGTGTTTAGAATGCAACGAAAAAATTCCAGGTGGGGTTTAATCTTGCTAACGCGTTTCGTAAGAAACCATTCTCGTGTTTGAAGTGCAGTTTTAAATTTGTATTTGCATTTGTGCTGTCAGTATTGGAGGAAAGCAATTTCACGTTCTGAGTGTTGGTTTCATTCGCCGCGCACAGTAATTAAAACCAGATCTGTGTTAAAAATTCATCGAAAACACGTCAGGTGTGATTTCATTTGCCAGAATTAGAGGAAAGCCATTTTCACGTGTAGTTTTAATTCACCGAGTGCAAATCCAATCTAAATTAAAACTTTTTCATTTTTTTTAACTTTATGAGTAAAATCTCAAATTATAATATTTAATTAAATGAAGACAATATTAGCGAAACTCAATCGAAAATCTGGAGACAGAAAAATCAGAAAAGATATTGGCTCCGCTGGGACTCGAACCCAGAACCCTTTGCTTAGCAAGAGCTCTACTAATTGAGCTACTGAACCCACATTAATTCGGTCACTTTTAACTGTATCATACTTCGACTAAGAACTACCAACATTATCTTTATTTTCTTTTCTGAAAAAATAAGAAAATATACAGATTTAGGAAATAAGATTAAAAGAATTTGGCATTCTCAGACCATAAAAACATTACCATTTGTTATTTCGGCTACTGGCATTATACCTAGCTCTCTCATTCAAAAATTTAGGCTTATTAGATTTGTCAAAGAATTTATAGATAAACTTGCAAAAATCAATCATTTTAAACACATGTAGGATTACGAAAGATTTTTTAAATATTTAATTAAATGAAGACAATATTAGCGAAACTCAATAAACTAAATAAACTCAATTTTTTAAATATTTATATTGAGGGATCAGTAGGATTTATCGGTCCAGCTAGGAGTTCTAATGAGTCGAACCCTCTGATATGAAAATATCTGGGGTAGGTGAATTATTTTTCCATTTGGTCTATGACATGTTGTTCTTGTATTGTTTTGTATTTATTATAATAAATGATCATTAGTGGAAAAGTGTGTGGAAGGGTTTAGTTTTTACTGTGGGGAAGATTTAACCCGGACATAAAGTCACATATTAAAAAAAAGCAATCTTCTGCTCTCTTTCTATGATTTTTGGAATGGGTGGGTAGGATACATAACAACAAACTATTCATTAGATATAAAAATTCAACTACGTTTCAGTCTGTTTTATTTTTATAGGTTTTGTTAAAATTTTCCATAAACGATTTGAACTTTGTTGGTTCCACAAAATACGCCTGAATATCATAACACCAAACATTTTCATTTTGTGTGAAAACAGAGATCCTAAATTTGTATTTTCCATAGAAGAAACTGGGTCCCCAGAAGTACCGTTCGATGGCCGACAAATCCAAGTTTACTAGAGAAAATCCCTGAAACATTAATTGACATAATTAATAATAATAATATTGATAAAGACATGGTAAAGAAATACATGTAATAATTAATAAGACGAGTTATTAAACCGTATTTTCATCAGACTATAAAGAAACGTTTAAGGTGCCGTACACCCGCTCAAAAAGAAGAAGATGCAGATATATTATGTAATTATGAATGTTGGAGAGATGGCGCGCTAATATTTAAAACTATAAAATTGAAGCGATAATTGTGAAAGCTGTCTTAAACAGCATTTAAAGAAACACTGTGAATTTTTTCATACATATTAACTTGTAAAATAACTGAAACAAACGTGTTTATAATAATTTTTGGAGCATACTTTGCGATTTTTTTCCATCGAGGGAATTTCATTTAAAAATAATTTGCGTTTCGGCGCGGGGAATGTCTAGATATTATCTTCAAGAAAAACAAATATTTTTTATGAGCTTTCAAACTTACAGTGTATATATTTAATAAATCGGTAGTAATGGGGTATTGTGACCCCATTACTACCGATTAGACGATGGTTTGAATACGTAGAGTGGCTGAGTGAGAAAGGAGGAGATGAATAGACAGAAATTTAGGCCGGTTACAGTGCTCGACCGACGGTCGGTGCGTACGGTCGTCCTGACGATACGCATGCGTACGGTCGGTCCTGACGATCGCATACCACCGACCGGCGTCGGTGCGTACCGTCAGTTCACGATTGACCAACAAGCTGACCGGACGTCGTACGCGAAATTAATTAATTAATAGCTGCTTATTATCTTCGTAGACGTATTAGGAACAGAAGACGTAGATATCACGTACACCCGATCGATCGTAGCATTTCTAACTCGTCGGTCGACCGACGGTCTGCATGCACACGCGCTCGAACGACGATTCTCGTACGTACTGCGTAGCGATATACGCATGCGTCCGGTCGGTCCTGCTCTGAACGATTTAGGAATTTTCATACAAATGACAACGCCGACGTACGCACCGACCGTCGGTCGAGCACTGTAACCGGCCTAAAACCCTTTCTTGAACAGCTCATTTCAAAATGTAAAGTGGTCGGCATTGTCTTTAAGAGCACAAACATTGTTTCTCCTTAATAATACACTTTGTAATAACTTAATGAGTTAAACTTTTTTTATGATTTTTTAAATTTTGACAATTTGACAACAATACACTTTTTTGTTTTGGTTTTGTAATAACTTAACCACTGGAGCGACAGCGCAATTTAAAACTTTTTTCTCCGATTGCTCGAGGTTGACCACAAAAGTGGTGACCGTTTTGAATATTTTACCACCCACATAAAAAAAAATTCAAACTGATTTTAGTTCTATACAGTCAATGAAATCACCTATCTTTTATTGATTATCACATATTCGTAGGATTTAAAAAAAATATATAATAAAATCGTAAACTTTTAATTAATTACTTACAAATAAGGAAAAAAATTGCCAAAATTGGCAGCAAAGCAATCCGAGGTATTTTAAATAGTGCCATATTGGTGCAAAAAGCACTGCAGTGGATAATGAATAAAACCTGAATCATTTTACGATTGTTTCAAATTTTCGTTTCAGAGTCGCTAAAATTGTATTCTATGATTTATATATACTAAACAAAGTTCCATTACAAAATATAAAGTTTGTATAAGATACAGATAATATTAAAAAAAAAAAAATTTCACGAAATTTTCTGAGGTTTACAAACTTTTAGAGAGGCTTGCACCAAAAGTTAAATTTGATTTAAATATAAAGTTAAACACATTATTTGATTTAAGTCGACTTGGCGTCTTGCACCACAAAATTTAAGTCGTTAAACGCATTTAAAGAACTGTCAAAGTTAAATACCCAGAAAAGGCTATTTAACTGAGTTAAATATGTTTAGCGAGCAAGTTCTGTCAAACAAAATTTTTGGTTATTCCTTCGATTTCCGAATGTCTAATATTTCTGAAATCTATCTCATTTATTAATTTGTGTTCACGATGGACATTTGGGTTTTTTATTCTGAAGTTGACGAAGAAATTATAGATTTTATAAGTAGACCGTTTATAGTGAGAGAAGTAAGCACAAGAACAAATTTATTTGATACTCAGTGCCAGAAAGTTTCAAAGATTTCTTAACATTAACATCAGCACACTATATAGGAGTACTTTGGAAGGTTGTAAACTTAAATTATACCTACAGCATTCTTATAATAGTAAACAATCTACATAAAAGAAACAAAAAAAACAACGAAATTTTACTCCGATATTTGTTTTATTTTTAAATCTAACAACAAAACCTCTTTTTGCCCCATTTCAAAGTTATGTTTGTTTTATTTTATTTTTTCTTCTAATCTAGATGATTCATTGATTTGTTTCTTGTGCTCAATTTCTATTATTTGTAATGATTCTTTTACATAACCTCAAAATATTTTGACACTCGCAAATTTAAGCACCCCCCACAAGGACAATTTGGTGCGATCGTGCCCCACGCCACTTCAAGTTGCTATGCAAAAAGTGTGCGTGTGGTTGGTGCTAAGGAACAATGCAACTGTTTTACCGACGCTAAATGATATTTAACTAAATAACCGCTCCAACTGCTTGGTGCAGGACGAAACTAAATACATTTAAGTTAAATGTATTTAGTGACTTAAATGCGTTTAGTTAAATACAATTTAAGATAAAATTAGCGATAGTTGGTGCAAGCCGCCCTTAAATAAAGTTTTCTCAATATTATGGTTAGTAAATGTTTTATGTCAAATACATATTATAAACTCACTGGTACAAGATAGCATTTAGCGTCAGCTAGTCTTGTTTCTTCTACTACATATTTCAAAAATTTTGGAAAATTTTGGCATTTATCCGCAGTTATGGTCAGCGCGGCTTCAAATCGGTTGTTCACCCACTTCCAGCTTCTGAGGCGACTCTAAAAATACAGGATCAACGTAATATTATCGACTTCGTAGAAAAAGTTCTTAAAATCAGATTTCTATAATATATCGGCTGCTATAAAACATATGGCCCGATTTACATTGGATTGGAGAACACATCGAGTTCTTGAAAACAGATTTCTAAAATATATCGGCTGCTATGATACAGTTTTTGAGATAATATCGATTGATTAATACGTGGTTGCAGAAGGTTATATCGGCTGCTATGCCACATATGAATCCATTTATATTGGATTGGAGAACACATCGAATTTCTTGAAAACATGTTTTTAAAGTATATCGGCTACTATGGTACAGTGTTTGAGATCATATCGATTGATTAGTACGGGGTTGGAGAACATATCGAGTTCTTGTAAACAGGTTTCTATAGTATATCGGCTGCTTTGCCACATATGGATCCATTTATATTGGATTGGAGAACACATCGAAATTCTTGAAAACATGTTTTTAAAGTATATCGGCTACTATGGTACAGTGTTTGAGATCATATCGATTGATTAGTACGGGGTTGGAGAACATATCGAGTTCTTGAAAACAGGTTTCTATAGTATATCGGCTGCTATGCCACATATGGATCCATTTATATTGGATTGGAGAACACATCGAAATTCTTGAAAACATGTTTTTAAAGTATATCGGCTACTATGGTACAGTGTTTGAGATCATATCGATTGATTAGCACGGGGTTGGAGAACATATCGAGTTCTTGAAAACGGGTTTCTATAGTATATCGGCTGCTATGCCACATATGGATCCATTTATATTGGATTGGAGAACACATCGAAATTCTTGAAAACATGTTTTTAAAGTATATCGGCTACTATGGTACAGTGTTTGAGATCATATCGATTGATTAGTACGGGGTTGGAGAACATATCGAGTTCTTGAAAACAGGTTTCTATAGTATATCGGCTGCTATGCCACATATGGATCCATTTATATTGGATTGGAGAACACATCGAAATTCTTGAAAACATGTTTTTAAAGTATATCGGCTACTATGGTACAGTGTTTGAGATCATATCGATTGATTAGCACGGGGTTGGAGAACATATCGAGTTCTTGAAAACGGGTTTCTATAGTATGTCGGCTGCTATGCCACATATGGATCCATTTATATTGGATTGGAGAACACATCGAAATTCTTGAAAACATGTTTTTAAAGTATATCGGCTACTATGGTACAGTGTTTGAGATCATATCGATTGATTAGTACGGGGTTGGAGAACATATCGAGTTCTTGAAAACAGGTTTCTATAGTATATCGGCTGCTATGCCACATATGGATCCATTTATATTGGATTGGAGAACACATCGAAATTCTTGAAAACATGTTTTTAAAGTATATCGGCTACTATGGTACAGTGTTTGAGATCATATCGATTGATTAGCACGGGGTTAGAGAACATATCGAGTTCTTGAAAACGGGTTTCTATAGTATATCGGCTGCTATGCCACATATGGATCCATTTATATTGGATTAGAGAACACATCGAAATTCTTGAAAACATGTTTTTAAAGTATATCGGCTACTATGGTACAGTGTTTGAGATCATATCTATTGATTAGTTCGGGGTTGGAGAACATATCGAGTTCTTGAAAACGGGTTTCTATAGTATATCGGCTGCTATGCCACATATGGATCCATTTATATTGGATTGGAGAACACATCGAAATTCTTGAAAACAAGTTTTTAAAGTATATCGGCTACTATGGTACAGTGTTTGATATCATATCTATTGATTAGTTCGGGGTTGGAGAACATATCGAGTTCTTGAAAACAGGTTTCTATAGTATATCGGCTGCTTTGCCACATATGAATCCATTTATATTGGATTGGAGAACACATCGAAATTCTTGAAAACATGTTTTTAAAGTATATCGGCTACTATGGTACAGTGTTTGAGATCATATCGATCGATTAGTTCGGGGTTGGAGAACATATCGAGTTCTTGAAAACAGGTTTCTATAGTATATCGGCTGCTTTGATACACTGTTTGAGATAATTTTGACTGTTTTGTACAGGCTTTGAAAACATGTCGACTTCTTGAAAGGAAGTTTTTGAAATACATCGGCTGCTATGATAGGAGTTTGAAAAATATGAACTGATATGGAGAACACATCGAGTTGCTGGAAAACAGTTTTCTAAAATGTCAATTGCTATTATACAGTGTTTGAGATCATATTGACTGATTTAAACTGGGTTTAAGAAAATGTAGAGTTCTGAAAACATTTTTTTTAAATATATGTGCTGCCATGACACAGTGTTTGAGATTGTATCGACAGATTTATAAGGACTCTGAAGACTCGTCGAGTTGTCAAAAACGAACACTTAGAAATTAATTATTATTTTTAATTTATAAACTAACGTTTAAGACAAGATTTTTATGCATAGCACAAAGGGTAATAATTATTATAAGCAATAATTGTCAGCCTGAAACACTCATTTACATTGAAAAATCTTCCGAGAAAAGATACTTGCTGCCAACGGGACTTAGAAATTCTCAACGCTCGAATGCTAGTTGGGAGCGGCTGAATGCGTTGTGCGGGTGTCGTGTGGACGGAACCATTTGAAAATTATTTGAAAAATGTGAACATCCTACGAGAAACTGCAACGATTTTAAAGTTCAGGCAAAAATATTTAAATATTTTATGATACTTAATATTATAAAGGCGAAAGTTTGTATGGATGTATGTTTGTTACTCTTTCACGCAAAAACTACTGAATGGATTTTAATGAAACTTTACAATAATATAGCTCATACACCAGAATAGGCTATAGGCTATAGCTTAGAGCTCTGGCATTATGAAATTTGTATACAAAAATTGCTATATATGGCACGCGAGCTGTTAGAAAAATGAATGTAACGGGTATGGTGGAGGGAGGGGGGAGGGGGAGGATGGATGGGGGATTTGGGGGAGGGGGAGGGGGGGGGAGAGGAGGGGGGACGGGGCGGGGGAGGGGAGGAGGGGGGGAGTGGAATGAGGATAGGGAAGGTGGAGGAGATGCTGTGGGTACCCCCTAATACTGTACGAGCGAAGCCGGGGGCAAAAGCTGGTAATAAAATATATTAAAAATTTTGGTTAAAAAAAAAATGTTCGATTCATATTCATATTTGCATGTAAAGTCTATGTCCGAATATCATCGAAAACATGGAAGGTTTTTAGGAAAAAAAACCTTTTTTTTTTAAATTTTAAAACAATAATTACAATGAGGGGTCCGCCAACTTTAAAGCTAGTATTATTGCCATGCAAGTAGCCTCTTCCATTTACTGGGTCAACTTCCAGCCTTAGATACATGGACGTAATATTAATTCGTTTATGTCCTCTACAGGGGATTAGAGAGTCATGGACAACCTCGTATGGACCCTGAAATTATAAAAAAATGCGATAAAATCACTTTTTCGACTGAAGCAGATACTTATAAGTTATAATATTACTTATTAAAGAAAAAACAGTACATTATTTACAGTGGTGAAAACAATTTACAGTTATTATATATATATATTTCAAGGTGGGTACCTATGATGTGTTTCATTGAAGTATCTTATTTATATTAAGAGATTAGTGATTACCGAGTGATGTGCGTAGTGGGTAGGTGTGTGAGTATATTTGTAGATGTGAGAAGTGGTGATGTATGTATGTATGTATGCGCCTTAAACCAAAACCTCCTAGATCACAAGGCCGGGACACTCCGAACAACGGCCTCCTAACTTGTATGGGATTCCACAAAAATTCTCATTTTACATATTTTTTTCTATTTATTCTTATTTATTAAATTATTTAAAAATATTTTAGTTATTTAAAACAAAAAAAAAACAAATTTTTTTTTTTTTAGTTTTTCATACAATTTTCATACAAGGCTAATTGCATTCAGTGTCCCGGCCTTCTAATCTAGGAGGTTTTGCGTAAACAGTTTACATTATTGTTATGTCTGCCCTTTCCTCGGCAGATAGTAATTATTAAATACGGTTCTTTGAATATAAAAGTGTTTATTTACTGGAATAACCTAGCTGGTTAGCTACGACTGTTTACTATTTGGGGGTAGGTAAATCTCTGGAGCCTTGCCACGGGAGCTCGCAAAGTATATCTCTGAGACTGCTTCTTGTACGCCAATGCCATCTGGCGAGCTATGGTGCAAGCTACATGCTTACCGCCATCTATCGTATTCTTTCCATATGAAATACTTAATTACTCTACATCACACCCTCCCCCACCTAACCTCAAGCCCTGGCTACAATAAATACAAGACATGTTCTTTTCAAAGAAGTTATACAATTTGACAAAAAAAATAGGATTTTAAATATTTCATTTATACACGATTTTATACACTAAATTCAACCAAACATAGTCATGATTTTAAATATTTCAACTTAAATATTTCTGTTTCTCTGGGAGGGACCTTTATGAACGCCTTGAACGGAGCCTTCCTTCCCAAGGTCTTAGTTGAGTAGTTTGCTCTCGATCATCCGCTGGTAATCTGAAATCAAGAGAACTCCACGTTAGCCCCTTCAACAAAGCTGAGGTCCCCAACTCGTCTGAAGCGCATTTCGTGACCTCAGACGCGGTGGGTGGGTTATTATCTTCACTCTCCTCTTCCCATTTCACAGATAAACTCTTTAACTGATCAATATGCTTCTTCCAAGTCAACGGAGTACCACAGATCCTAACGATATAAACTTTTTTACCCACTTTCCTTTCTACAATACCTCTAACCCAACCAACTTTATTCACCTGACGGAAGTCCTTGACCAGACACTTCTGTCCAACATGTAAATTCCTAATTTTTACGCCCCCATAATTCCTTATTTGATTATCTTGACTCCTTTTTATATTATCGTTAGCTATTTTTCTCTGTTCTCACACATCTTCCTGAGTGGTTTTAGGAATTAAACTACTGAAAGTTGATTTCAGTCTCCTACCAAACATCAAGACTGCCGGTTCTAATCCCGTTGTGCAATGTGGCGAATTTCGATAATCCGATAGAAAATCACATAATCTACTTTCATAATTTACTGGAAAATTATTCCTAACCATAATTTTTTTTAAAAAATTTTTTACCGTTCTAACTGAATTTTCAGCTTGTCCATTACACTGAGGGAATTTTACCGGTGAATTTAAAAATTCTATGTTATTCTCTTTAAGAAATTCTTTAAACTCTACACTAGAAAATGCTGTTCCATTATCCGAAACTATGCAATCAGGGTTACCAAAATTAGAGAAAATTCATCTCAATTCCTTAATCGTGTTAAACGAATCCGCCCTTGGAACCTCTAAGCAATCGATCCACTTGGAAAAAGCGTCACAAATTACAAGAAACATTTTTTCTGCTACCGGTCCGCAGTAGTCTACATGCACCCTACTCCAAGTTGCCCCAGGGTTCGGCCACACTGACAAATGACTCTTAGAAGGTGCCGGCCTCATAGCCGCGCAATCATCACATTTTAGAACCATTTTTTCAATGTCATTGTTCAGTGATGGCCACCAAAAATAAGCTTTTGCTAGGCCCTTCATTTTAACTATTTCTAAATGAGATCTGTGTAATAACTCTAGCACATGTTCTTGTAAGGAACTCGGAATGACAATTCTATGTTGCCAGAAAAGGCAATCCTTGACTATGGACATTTCGTTTCTCTTAACCCAGAATCTCCACAGTACATCATCTCGACCAACTCGTTTTGGCCAGCCCTTACGCAAACACATTAAAACTTCCTGAATAACCGTGTCTGTCTCTATAGCTGTGGAAATGAGCTTGATATCTATGTGCTCGCATTTATCTACATAACACACAAAATCTGATCCATAATCATCTTCAAATTCTTCTTGAGAATTTTCTACCGGAAGCCGAGATAGAAAATCCGCATGATTATGACATGACTTAACAAATTCTACCTTATACGCAAATCCGGCTAATATAATGCCATAACGCTGCAATCTGTTAGCCGCCAAAACCGGAATGTTTTTTTGTTCACCTAAAATCCTCATTAATGACAAAATGTCTACCCATAATGTCATTCTCTTCCGTACCAAACCGAAAAAATTTGTTCAACCCCAATCCTATAGCTAAAGCTCGAAGGTATCGCCATGTACCAACGTAAGCTACGGGTATCTTGAAATTATCACTTAAGTAACGCCATGTACAAAAAGCTAAAATTTCCAAAATAAAAAAAAAATAAAAAAATGAACGCATAATTTGTGAGTAACGCCATGTACTACAAATTCTAATACGAACGAGATCGGGTAGCTTGTAAGTATCGTCATGTACAAACAAATTCTACAAACAAATATGATCGGTGAAGTTGTTAAGTAACGCCATGTACAAACAACTCTAATATCAAAATGATATCACCCTTCCTCCTACTTAATGGTACTCTCGGGGAAGCAAACTCCCCACTAATTAATCGAAGAATTTATTCCGTCTTTTACTATTGACTTTAATTCAGACTCAACTTACTTTTATTGTTAATAGGATCGGCCTAGCATTGAAAAAAAAAATTTGGACCCGCGTCTTTATTCACTATAAAAGACACCTAAAAAATTTACAAACCACAAGAAAAAATACAAAAACAAAAAAAACTTAATTTTTTTTTTTTTTTAAATTTACCCAACTAGTTAGAAAAAACTTCCGGGTAATCTTGAATAAATTTTTCTCCATTCCTCATTTGCGGCGTCACTAAATTAATTGTCTCCTGAGAAGTTATCCCAAGATCGAAACATTCCATAAAATCTCTTCCCACAATTAATTCTGTTCCTTTTATTACTACAATAAAATTAATATTTTTGTTCCTACCCTTAAATTTCACATCAAAAATCGCCTTTCCTACGACTTTTAAACGATTATTTCCATAACCTGAAATAATCCGCTTGTCTTGTGACAAAATGATTGAACTAAAATGTCGTTTAAAAATACCCTCCGGCATCACACATAAAGATGAACCGGAATCAATCATTGCCGTAAACTTCTTGTTATTAATTTCAATTTCAGCAGTAATCGGACTAATTGACGCAACTAAAACTTTACTATCCCTGTGATTTTCAAAAATGGGATTTATAGGATTATTCTTGCAGAATTTCTGTAAATGCCCAACGCCCTTACATTTAAAACATTTCGCATTACGAAATTTACAATCAAACGATAGATGATCATTCCTTTTGCAAATAAAACACTGTTTTTTAACACTACCCACGGGTGATCTAAAATTCGTACCTGAATTTGATCCTAACCTATAAGCTGGTTTCGAGTTAAAACTACCCTTGGGGCTCGTCGATCGTTCCCTACGCTGATCTCGCTTGAACCCATCGCTAGTAACTCGTTTTTTTACTAGGTTTACTTCTGATTTTACTGTATTAGCACTATCCAAAGTTGACATACTAACTGCAAGTCCTTCTATTTCATTAAACGACAACGTTTGCCCTTCTACGAAAATTTTCTCCTTCGCGCGTCCCGGTAACAACCCGATTGCAAACATGTCTATGAGGTTTTTTTCAAGCCTCGTTTCGAATTGACAATACGTTGCTAAAGAACGAAGTCTAACCGCGAAATATTTTATCGTCTCGCCTTGTTGTTGCCTCGCTAAAAAAAAATTCTCCCGTTCTTTAAAAACTGAACGATTTTTGTTACAATGTTTGTCGAGAAGCGCTAAAAGTTTATCAAAAGATAAGTCCGTTACTTTACTTGGAAAACACAGATTAATTAGTAAGGTCAACGTTTCTGATTCTAGGAGATTCAATAAAAAAGCCCGTTTTTTCTCCACAGACGCTTTGTCATCATGGATCACGAAAAATTGCTCTATCCGAAGTCGAAACAACCCCCAGTCTCCGGAGAGATGTCAAAACGGTGGTATTCTACCCGATTCCATAACTCCCAACAAATAAATCGGCAAAGAAAAATCAACAAGAAAACAATAACAAATAATCCCTCTCAAAGAATCAAAAATACTTATCTCAGGAACTCTTCTGGTCTCCCTCTGGGTTTTATCCTTGTCTTCTGATTAATCCAATGATCCACAGATTCGTCCTTGAAACTATTAACCCAATGATCCGTTTTGACCTTGAAACTTCTGATTAATCCAACGATCCACAACCAGATCGCCTCCTTGCGGTATTTCACTTCTGTTCCTAAAACAAAAATTTTCTTAACCAGTCCGTAGCCACGGAACCAAATGCTCCTTAATCTCGAGCAGAATCTCTTCCGATTCCTTGCCAAAACTGCAAGTCACTCCAGCAGTGACTTAGTCCTCCGTGTCCAGCACCAATTATTATTCGCACGCGTAACTTTCACACAATTATACTTATACGGCTGCGCCAATTGTAATGTCTGCCCTTTCCTCGGCAGATAGTAATTATTAAATACGGTTCTTTGAATATAAAAGTATTTATTTACTGGAATAACCTAGCTGGTTAGCTACGACTGTTTACTATTTGGGGGTAGGTAAATCTCTGGAGCCTTGCCACGGGAGCTCGCAAAGTATATCTCTGAGACTGCTTCTTGTACGCCAATGCCATCTGGCGAGCTATGGTGCAAGCTACATGCTTACCGCCATCTATCGTATTCTTTCCATATGAAATACTTAATTACTCTACATCACAATTATTGACATGGTACTTTTTTTAAATTTGGGAAGTGAATCGGAGAAAATGTCGGTATTAGAATTTAGACAAACATTATTGAACATATGCTTATGAAGACCACGGTTAATTGGCTAATTAGATGCTGCATTTGTTTTATAATGCTTGAGGAATAATTCTGTATGGCGTGTACGTCTTAAGGGTATGTTAAAAATAATTAGGGAAAAAAGTTCGGTACAGTCGATGTTATTATTTAAAATTCTATGCATAATAAATGTTATATCACCTATTGCTCGCCTATGTTGCAAAGTTTGAAATGTGCGTTCAAAGTTGTTGTTGAATTTAAAGGTCAGATATTTTATAAATTTGTGTTGAATGTTTTCTATGTTATCAATATACAGTTTCTACTGCGGGTTCCAAATTGGCGAGAATGTAGTGAGCCGCTGGTACCCATTGATGCTTATCCTTCACCGGAAGTTATTATTTCTAATGTATATGTTAATACTTGTAAACTGTCTTTGAGTTACAAAATTTTTTCAAAACTGATTATGAGAAAGTTTGTAATTATCTTCTCTCTTTTGATTGGTCATCTGTGCAATATGATGATATCAACACAGCTACTAATAAATTTTATTCTGTTTTGGAAAACGCTATTAGCATGTATATTCCAACCATGAAATGTAAGCCAAATACCTATCCAAAATGGTACTCCGAAAAACTTATAAATCTACTTGTCACCAAAAAACTTAAACATAAACAGCCTTACTAAAAAAAAACCACAGCAACACTGTTGTTGCAGCCGCAACATGAATAAAACAAAAATACACTAAAACACGAAATATTACTAATAACATTTGTTCTTAAAATGTATTTTAAATCTGGCAACAATGTAATTTTTTATAGTGTAAGTACTAGATTGTTTGTTTTCCTTCATAACCGCTAGGTGGCGGCGCCTGCGCATTTGTCGTTCGCGCTCATAAATGAACTTTCGCGCTTAAACGCTGATGTGTGTGAAATATTACTTAACCCTAGAGTACTAATCATCGCCTGGGAGTTCGCACTCAAACAGTTTTTTCGTTATAATTTCAAATCGTGCCACCGTTACGACTCGAGCGCTCACCTCAACTCAGTACCCAACGTGACGCGGTGGATAGCGGTCAAGCGTCTCGCAAGCTTTTGTCATTCCCGAATTAGAGCGTTTTGGATCGCTTGGGAGGCGATCATTAGTATTAAAGGTAATTTTTTTTGAGAAAATGTCATTAAAAAAGATTTTTTTTAAAAGAAAATGTCATTAAAAAAAGAAAACGAATCATGTGCAACTTTTGCCCAGCAAAAAAAAAGACGCATCAGTGTGTACTACTGTGTGAAATGCAACAAACCATATTGTCTGGAACATCGATCGCTTAATTGTTTCACTTGTGATAAGAAATAAATAGACAAACTTCAAAGTTATGTGACATAAAAACTGTAATGCTACTTTTTTATAATGATCTCAACAGACTAATATTGTATTTTAATAAAAATGTTTAGTTTTTAAGATTTTTGCAATCATTTTTTTTTTCATTCTCTTAATGTATCTTTGTTTTGCCCAAAAAAGTTAGGTATGCATTAAGTTTAAACCACTATTTAATTAAGACTGTGTTGATTTAGAAAACACATTTTTTGTTATTGCATTTAAAAAGGCAGAGGTTGCTCTCTTATGCAAAAAACTTATTTTTCATATTTTAATAAAGACACTTAAAAAAACTACTTGTTTTTTTAAAAGTAGCCTCCCAAGCGATGATTAGTATTAAGCAGTATAAAAATAAGATTAGTATTCTAGGGTTAAAAGTGACGGTAATTTCTATTAATGAGACTAATTCACTCCTATATTGATATAATTGATATATTTACTGTGTTTTTGTGGTTTTTCATAAGTTTTAGTCAAGTTATAATAACAATAATCGTATTTTGAAAATTGAAATGTCAAAAACTATTTTATATGATACATGAAAATTCAAATTTACATTTAAAGGATTTTATTTTATGAGAATTTCATAAAAGTGGTGTTTTTTTTTAAATATTAATATCTACTACATGTGTTCCTAAATGTATCAAAGAAATTAACGTCTTTAGAGATGCAAGAAATCTGTTATAAAAGTCGGTATCATTTTTTAGGTTAGTTTTTTGGCAATAAAAACACTTTGAAATTTTTAATTATTTTTTTTATTGTATGCATGAGAAAAAAGTGAGGTGACAGTTTCGTTTCAAATTCATTATATATGAGGTCTGTATTTTTTAAATTTTGTTTTTTTATAAATTTCTGTACACTTTCATCAAATATGTTTTGGTAAAAAAAAATCCATTTATTTTCGCGTTTGAATCTTAGTATATGGCAGTTTTTTAAAACTAAAGTGTATTTTAATTACACAAATCTAAAAAGTAATTTTCTCTAGTTTTCATAAATGGTATTTGTTTTTACGATACCTTCAAAAATAAGAAATATATAGAACATTCAAAATACTTTGGAAAAATTCCAAATTTCGTTCAGACATCATTGCTAAAACAGAGATAAACTGCCCTCTCAGGCTGTGTAAACCAAGTGTATTTTTTTCCATGAACAATTTTTTAATTAGTAATGTTTTCACATCCGCGGCCGTTTGTAAATTGAATAAATAAAAACTGTATAGGTACTGATAATATTAAATACTAGCCTGAAGTCCCCGGCATTGCCCCAGACCTACACAATTTTTTGGTAATTTTTTTCTTACTACGTCAAGTATGCAAAACTTTATCAAGAAGTAACAAAATTCTGCTTTAAGGGGTCGAACAAGGAGATGGGAAAATAATAATCAATCTCATGTGGACAAAATTAGTTTCAAAATCTCAAAAAAAAACTGTAGATTTTTGTATAAAAACCAAAGCCACCCACAGACACTCTACTTAATTTATATGATTGCAATTTCAACGATTTTTGGTGACCGAACGACTGTAGCAAAGTGGCACTTCATCACTACTGGCAAGACATTAAAAGTGATGGAAAAAAGGCTTAAATAGGTTACGTAAGGCTAGGTTATAGGTAATTTTTTTCATCACTTTTAATGACTTTTCGTAAGTGTTAAATGCCACTGTGTTGAGTTGTCATCAAACCTATTTTTCTATCACCATAGAATGCAGAAATTTATTTTCAAGTCTTTAAATGCGTAATGATTCATTTACCTTCAAAAAAGCTTGCAAGTAAATCGTCTATCTGTGGAATCGCCTATCTATGGAATCGCCTATCTGTGACATCGTCTACCTGTGGCATCGTCTATCTATGGCATCGCCTATTGGTAGAATCGCTTATCTGTGGCATCGCCTATCTGTGACATGGCCTAACTGGGGCATCGCCAATCTGTGGCATCGCCTACCAGTGGCATCGCCTATCTGTGACTTAGCCTATCTGTGACTTAGCCTCTCTGTGACATCGCCTGTCTGTGATATCTTCTGTCTATGCCACCGCCTTCGGAAATTTTGGACTTCAAGTTATAATGCTTTTATCTTTGGTTATAACGTAAAACTTAATATTAACAACATGTTCTGCTTAACAGTTAAGATCTACAGATAAACCATGACATACAGGAAAAGCACGCAAATTGGTAAAAAGTTATTCAAGAAATTAAACTTGATAAATCTTACCCATCCCGGTAATCGATCACTTATACCAAAGTTAACACAAATTGTTAACACAGTTAACAAATCAAATATCCTTGCCATGTTCCTTTTCTGAAGCCAACACAAAATACAGTAATAACAATTTGCTAGACTGTGTCCATATATAACCTGAAAATTTCTAAATATAATTTGCAATAAGTGATAATTATTAAAAATTTAATGCGATTTCGTATCTCGTGCAGACAAAAATGCATTAAACATAACGATAGGCGAAAAATGTATACTTTTTGTGTGCACACGACAAAAAATAGCGGTCAATGTGGCGATCGAGTGCAATAATAGATGAGCATTAATATATATATTATTGTGACCGTAATAAAAATAAATTTTAACTAATACTTGAAACTTCGTCGCACCCTTCGTGATTGTGCGCCGCACGCTTTGCGATGTCTGGAATGGAGTCGAGTCGTGTTCGTCATGTGCAGTTTGCAGTTGTTTGCAGTTGCAGCACTGGTTACAAGCTTAGTTACAAGCAATAGTTACAAGCATCAGCCCCGGATTTACGACTTCATCAAACCGGAGCAGAAACCTGATAAAGGAGGGGGACAATAATGCACGTAAGATTATTTTTTATTTTATTTATTTAAAAGAAAGTTGACAGCAAATCAGAGATTACAAAATAATACAATAAAAAATGTTAATTATGCCAATTATGAACTTTCCACCTATGGTAGTTAAGAGCGTTTAACCAGCCAGCGGACGAAAATCCACATTTCGTCGAAATTTGTTCTTCCGATCGTGCAGGGCGGTTACAATGAGAAAGATTGATTATTCTCCGTACCAGGTTTTTTAAATTATAACTCAATATCGAATTTATTTCAATCCAAATTAGCTTTAATTTATACCTTCATCCAAAAATGCTGAAAGGCGTGATGATAAAACTATTAAAATAATGTACTTTTTGTAGTTATTTTTTGATTATAAGTATTTATCATTTTTCAATAATGTCTAAATTTAATAAGAATGTTAAAAAAAAATCTGAAATATATTAGTTTGTAAGTGCGCAAATAAATACATGTACGTATATATTTTTTAATGATTTTATTGAAACTAAAATTAAAATTCTAATACGTATAACTTTGCTAGATAATGTATTGATTTATTTTACTGCATGATTACTTTATTTGAAATGGGTGTGGTATAATACAAAAACTTTTTTGAAAATTTAACAAATCTGCCAACGACCTATGGAATAACCTTATTATACTAAAAATTAAAAAAAATTCTAAAAATTTATTACATAACTATGCTAGATAAAAGAACAATCTTTCGAAATCCATTTATAATTTTTGTGGAAAAGAGTCAATACGTTTAAAAACTTTTTTGAAAATGACGTATTTCCGGCTTTCTCTGGTAATGCCCTCTTAATGAATAAAGTGTGACATTATACGGACATTTTCTTAATTTTATTTTTTAGTTACAATATATAAAAATGAGGGGGGGGGAGAGGAGGAACATAGGAATAGGACTAAGAGGCAAAGGACGGGAATATATATATAGGGATTGAACTTTCTAGTTTGAGTCATGTTGCCTGGTGAGTTTTCGTTTTATGTCGCATAAAGTCGAGTTAAAAATGTCAATATACTATATAATAAAAATAATACTATGTAATAAAAAAAACGAGTGTGCTTTAGACCACACGACTGAAGTAAAACTTCACTAACTTATATCTCCCTCCCAACACCCGACCGTTCGCCTCGCCCGATCACACTTTTCTCGTCGCGCATTCACCAGCTTACTCATAACATACATAAAAATACATATTTTATGTCATCCAATGTAATGCAGATTTGAATGGAATGGAATCTTTCAGTTCAATTTTCATACACTTTCCGATCTACCGAAAAGTTTATTTTGCTTTATTAGTGATTAGCGTGTTTTTTTTATCTTTTGTAGACCATATTTTTAACCTGCCCACGCCCTCACTGTGCCATCACAACGCCCCCTAATTTCCTGTACAATTCACATGTTCGTCCTCACCTGGAATACTGTTCACAGGTTTGGAACCCGCGCTATATTGTTTATGTTAGCAGGTTAGTAAGAGTTGAGGAAGCGATTTTTCAAATTCCTCAATTTTAAATCTTTTTCGAATCTGGAAACTACTCAACAGAAGGCTTGTCGCTGATCAAATGCCCCCGTCGCTGATTAAATTATTAACTCAAAAGTTAATATAGGCCCTGAGTGAAATTATTTTCTTCCTGTGTGGAGCTGAAGTTTAAAAAAATTGTTCCTATCGGCTTTATAAAATGGTCACCAAGACTCAAACTAGGCGAAGCTGAAGCGAAAGCCGCCCGCAGGGCCTAGAAGTAGAAACCTGCGGCACATGATTTTTATTAAATTAAGATGACCTTTCGCACTATTTTCTCCAGTAAATAAAGTGTAGTAAATGTCCAAAGTTACCCTGAATTACGTTGCATCATAACCCTATTTACGATAATGCAAGATTTTGCTCATTATTTGAGACAATTTGGCGATGTTTTTGCTTTCAAGCTAACGGTGAAGTTTATAATATCAGTTTTAAAAACAACTTACTTTCTTGACGTACTGTGATTACACGAAATGCTGAAATGAAAACAACGTACAAATTCAAAGCACTGGCACTGCTATGGTCATTGTTATGATTATTTTAAATATTTTACATTTCAATCAATGTAGCTTTTTATATTCATCATTGAAAATAGAAATATTTGTTTTTGAAGTAAAACTTATTTACGCACGCTTGACTTGGGGGGTAAGCTGGTGAATGCGTTACGAAAAGTGGTGATTGTTACGAAAATTGTCATGCGAACGGTAATCGATTCGAACGGTCGGGCTTTTACGCACGCTTGACTTGGGGAGTGATAAGGATAAGGATTCACCCCAAGTTCGTAGGTCACCGCAAGATCGTAGTTCACCTCAAGGTCGTAGGTCACCCCAAGGTCGTAGGTCACCCCAAGGTCGAAGGTCACCCCAAGGTCGTAGGTCACCCCAATGTCGTAGGTCACCCCATGGTCATATTTCACCCGAATGTCATATGTCACCCCTAGGTCACCCCGTTCGCTACGTTTGGTAACTTAGCAGGGATACCTAGGTTCATTGGGCGAGGTGTGTCTTGTAGTTTTACTTCAGTCGTGTGATCTAAACCATAATCGTTTTTCTTTTTATTTACTTTACTAACCATAATGTTGCATGTGGTGTAAGGTTTTTTTTTCTCCGGTGAACAGTATCTACGACTCTGATTATCGGGAGTTTCAATGATTCATCGGGTGTTTATTATTGTCCTGTGTTTATTAAAAGTTTTTATTATGGAGCTAAACGTCGCAAAATTTATAAAATTGGGAAGACTTCGGTGGCTGGGTCATGTGGAGAGAATGACCGAGCATCAAGCACTAAAGTCCCTGCTGAACTCAAGACCAATAGGGCGAAGGAGCCTGGGAAGACCAAGACTAAGATGGAGCGACAATGTCCTCAAAGACATATCTATCTTGGAGCTTCAAAACTCGAGAGAGCTGGCTCAAAATCGAGATGAGTGGAGGAAGACTCTTGAGGAGGCCAAGACCCACCAGGGGTTGTAGAGCCAACAGTGATGATGATGTTTATTAAAAATCCTTAAATCAATTGTAAATAAATAAAATAACAAAATAATAATAAAATATAAAACTTTTTTATTTGTTTAAGGAAGAATAAAATACAACTAAGGACAGTAATGGACTCAACTAAGGACAGTAATGTCTCCTGCATCTTAACTAGTTTTCAGAGATTAATAATTTCGTCCACCTAACATGGCTTCATAAATTAGTGACAAACACAGATGGTCCAAGCGCAAATGCACGGTGCACGGTGTTCATACATTGGTTATTTATTATGGAAAGATATACATTGCTTATCCAGCCAAAGAGGTTTGTTTATCTGTTGTAGGGAATTTTTCCACAATATTTTAAATGTCCTAATTTCTTCTTTTTGGAGATGACGTAAAAACCAATAACATTTAAGAGACTGGGTAAAATTACCTTTAGTTTTTTGTACTTGAAATATACTTAAAAAAGCTTACAACAAACATTTTTAATCAAAATAGCTATCGACAAATTTCAGAAAATTCTTAATTAAACAACAACACAAAACAATCGTTTTATAAGACATAAAACGGTCACAACTTGACAATATTAATAGATCAAACAAAAACAATTTAAATCACACATCACACAAACCAAAACTTTATTCTGACAAGAAATTTCAAGAAGTGTACCAAAATGCATTTTGTCAGTTATTTTGCAGCTAAGCTAGACATTTTTATACGTAATAATCTATATCTATGTAAACCAAAATATGCTTGCTTAGGTGTGTATGTATAAGTATATGAATTGTTTATGTATTGCTATATTAATCTATTTATTTATTTATTTATTTCTATATATTACAGTATTTGCCTATTTGTTGACATTTTTACATAATATATTTTGAAAAAATTTTTACATAATATATTTTGAAATTTAATTATGTTGGGTGTAAGGTAGGTTTGAGAAGGTGAAACTGTGGAAATGTTTGAATCTTTCAAAATACCTTCTTTAAACCCCGCGAAGGTTTCTGGATTATTACAACCACATGACAATACATCTGAAAAGTTTTTTAATCATTACAAAAACTCTTGCAAAAATGTCAAAAATATAAAATTAGAGAATGACATTTTGCAAAACGATGATTGTTAAATCAAAATTCAATTTCCAAAACACTTTAAATTAATGAATTTATTTTAAGGCGCCTTAACCACGCTCAAAAGAAAAAGATGGAGAGATATGTAATAAAGAACTCCAGTGAAAAATATTATGGCTTTAAAAAAATATGTTCATATAGACTAATAAACGCTGATTCTGAATATATAACTTTTATTTCATAATATTAAACGCAGAGTTTTTAAAAAATTATTAAAAAGTGCATTTTTAAACCTCTCCTCGAAACACAGTGTCAAGTTGGCATTACTGAAATGGTGAATGGTGACGTCACGCGTCACCACTCACCCACTGTCACCTGGTGATCGCGTGTTTGTATTGTCAATTGTCAGTATTGTATTGACATTTGAAATGACTTAAAGTGCACATATGCAATTCAATATTTCGTGTTTTTGGTTTATTTTCATACTGTTTATAGAGATTTAGATACATAATAGTTATTGTGTTTATTGAAACATAATTTAGGCCCTCAACAATTTACGAAAAGAGCTATATTTGCGGACAATCTGCAATAAATTTTGCCTTTGAGGTTAAAGTCGTGTCGACCATATTTTACATTTAGTTTGTATTTTCAAATTATTTTTAGTAAAGGGTTTTTTATACAAGTTAATGCAACACAATCGTCATGATCAGTCTATTATAAATACTATTCTGTATGTGTTATACATAAAACACGATGTTATATGTATTTGCAATGATTGCAAATATTTACGATGATTGATTGTTTTTATATTGCACTTTGATTAAAAACAATAACAGTAGCGGTGAAATGTGGACATTTTACCAATGTTTTTCTATATTAAAAGCAGTTAATCTTGAATAAAAAACGCTTCAACTTCTCACACAAAAGTCACCGTGTCATCCCATAGTACATCTATATTCATACCGCCATTTTCTTCCATTAGGGATGTTCTGCCCAAAAAAATTATTTCCCTAGATTTCGAGGTGAAATTTCCCTAGAATTTCACATTTACGCAATTATCTACGTAGCCACCTGATTGTGTAACACTAATCCTGTTATATGTTAATTAATATGATTAATTAATTGGAAAGATATCGGAACTTGGTAAATATACTTATAATACTGCGCTTTTCCAAATAAAACACTTTTTGCTACGTGAAGTAATAATTTAAAAGTACGAATACACTCACCACTGAATTAGAAACTGAATTCCAAATAAAAAAAAACACTTTGCAAAATAAAAATCAACCGCAATCACCGAAAAAATAGAACTTAAAACATAATTTTTTTTTTTCAGAGGTCCCATTTATCTTTTTAGATACATATAATATCATTTTGAGTTGTCAGTGTTAAAAATAACATTGCATGGTAAGTAAAACAATAATTAAGATTCATGGGAATTCCAAAAAATATATATTTATATATCTATTGTTGGCAAATCTCTATTGAGTTCTCTATTGTTGGCAAATCAACAGTCAGGTTACCGCAAATCTTCTATCTAAGTACTTATCTTCTAAACAACAAAAAAAATCTAAAAATTTGTAAACTTGATCTTGGGGGGGGAGGGGGGGGGGGTCGTAAAACCACATACTATTCCCCCCTTCTCCTTCAAGGCAGAATTTTGAAAATTTGCACACTTGACAATAAGAGAAAAAAATTTGCCTTCAATTAATTTCGAAAAACTCTGCGTAATATATATATAAATAATACCAGTAATATTGTAATATGTAATTGTCATATGTAATAAAAAATTTGCCAGAGTTCGAAATTTCCCTAGATTTTGTCCTGATTTCCCTTATCCCTAAAAAATATTTTTCTCCCCTAGATCTAGGGAAATTTCCCTCGACATAACATCACTGATTCAAAAAGACAACTTAAAAATAATAAACTATAGGTGGGTGAAGGCCACCATAGATACGGTGCGTTTCTAGGAGTCTTTAAAAATTAAAACTTTGACAATTATTTTAACTATTAAAACTAACTATAAAAATAATAATAAAAATGCAGTTATTTAAGTTTGAAGGTCTTTATTCATAAAAAAAAATTTAAAAAATTGGACTGGAGTTCTCTATTACGAATGTTAGAGGAGCGCATTAAAATTTAAAGCGTTAAAATCGATGCGGGAATTGTGAAAATGTTTAATAAAACACGACTCGTTTAAAATAAACCAAAAATCTCTTTGGGGCTGTCTAAAACAGCATTTAAAGAAACTCTTTGAATTTTTTCATACATATGAATAGTAAAATTACTGAAACTTGTAAATAATAATTTTCGGAGTATACTTGGCGAATTTTTTCTATCGATGGAATTTCATATAATTTGCGTTTCGACGTGGGGAATGTATAGATATATTATCTTCAAAAATAACGTATATTTTTTATTTTTATAACTTCAAATGTTTAAGAGAGATATGTAAGAAATCGGTAGAAATTCGGGTAGCGGCGGCTTAAGTACTGGCCTAATGCTTTGAATCAAATCAAGAAATAAATATATTTTAAATAGGTATAATTATAAATTTAAGGAGGTACAAAATTTGATTGATTGTTCTTATCATATTCAAAAATGAATATTTAAATATATGAAAATTTTCAATTTTAATAAAAAAAATTGTAATAGATGAAACGTGAGCTCTTTGAAAACTGAATATACTGGGACTGAATATGTGGAACGCGGAAGGGGGAGGGAAGCCGGGGAAGGTTGAAGGGGAACGCGGAAGGGGAAGGGGACGCGGGAGGGGAATTGGGGCGCACGGGAAAGGACACGTAGGGAGAAATAATTTGTTTCTTTGAATATGGTATTGCAACGCATGCCGGGAACCAGCTGGTTCGAATAAAAAATAACCACTGGAGCGCTTTATGCCACAATATGGCACTATTTAAAATACCTCGGATTGCTTCGCTGCCAGTTTTAGGCAAATTTCCCTAGATGCATTTGTGCTTAATTTGAATTAGTAAGTTAAGGTATGATTTTTTATGCGGGTGGAAAATATTCAAAATGATCACCAAAAAATTTCGAGCAATCCGAGGAAAAGTTTTAAAATGGTCTGACACTCGTTTGAATGCATACAGTATTTATTCAATATGTAACTAAAATACCTTTAAACGGTTGGGAAGGGTGTTTGTATTGGTAAGGCTGACATTAAATATTTTCCATCCAGTAATTTTAATTCTTTGTACTGAAGATATATTTTGCGTTAAAGTAATTTTCCTGGATATTACAATTTTGCAATGCTTAAACCCAATTATAGATTTTAGGAGTGGATTAGGTTTATTACGAAAAATTAAACGTAACAAAAACGAACCCTTTAATTTTATATTTCAGTTTTGTAGGTAGGTTTTGTTGAAACTTTCCATGAAGGGTTTTAGCTCCGAGGGTTCCATAAAATGCACCTGACCATCGTAACACCAAACATTTTCCCTGTGCGTGGAAACCAATATTCTATATTTGAAATGTCTTGTCTCCCCATATTGCTCGTCCAAAGGTCGATAAATCCAAACTCACAGGAGAAAAGCCCTAAAAGCAAACAAATAAAAATGAAATGACACAAAAATGTAAAAAAGAATAAATATTAGGTCTTTACATATGAAATTGGCGTTTTGCCGTACTGGCAACTTTGATCTCAATTATCTTCTCTTTGGTTAGGAATTCGAAATTCAAATTTATACAGCTATTTACTCATGTATTTGTGTTTCGAAAATTATAATTCATTTGTTTTTTCCTTAATTGTTTTTTTTTCCTTAATTGTAATGCCAGAGCTCACCAGTAGTTTTATACAAACCTTGTCCTTATAAAAATGAACACACAAAAAAAAGAATTATCCAATTTGGTGCAGTCATTTGGAAGTTATGCGCGTACATACATTTCGGCGATTCATTTTTATTTATATAGAAGATAGAAGATAGAAGATAGAAGATAGAAGATAGAAGATAGAAGATAGAAGATAGAAGATAGAAGATAGAAGATAGAAGATAGAAGATAGAAGATAGAAGATAGAAGATAGAAGATAGAAGATAGAAGATAGAAGATAGAAGATAGAAGATAGAAGATAGAAGATAGAAGATAGAAGATAGAAGATAGAAGATAGAAGATAGAAGATAGAAGATAGAAGATAGAAGATAGAAGATAGAAGATAGAAGATAGAAGATAGAAGATAGAAGATAGAAGATAGAAGATAGAAGATAGAAGATAGAAGATAGAAGATAGAAGATAGAAGATAGAAGATAGAAGATAGAAGATAGAAGATAGAAGATAGAAGATAGAAGATAGAAGATAGAAGATAGAAGATAGAAGATAGAAGATAGAAGATAGAAGATAGAAGATAGAAGATAGAAGATAGAAGATAGAAGATAGAAGATAGAAGATAGAAGATAGAAGATAGAAGATAGAAGATAGAAGATAGAAGATAGAAGATAGAAGATAGAAGATAGAAGATAGAAGATAGAAGATAGAAGATAGAAGATAGAAGATAGAAGATAGAAGATAGAAGATAGAAGATAGAAGATAGAAGATAGAAGATAGAAGATAGAAGATAGAAGATAGAAGATAGAAGATAGAAGATAGAAGATAGAAGATAGAAGATAGAAGATAGAAGATAGAAGATAGAAGATAGAAGATAGAAGATAGAAGATAGAAGATAGAAGATAGAAGATAGAAGATAGAAGATAGAAGATAGAAGATAGAAGATAGAAGATAGAAGATAGAAGATAGAAGATAGAAGATAGAAGATAGAAGATAGAAGATAGAAGATAGAAGATAGAAGATAGAAGATAGAAGATAGAAAATAGAAGATAAGATAGATGTAACTAAAACCGATATTAAATATTTTTTCTTATTTAATTTTAATTCTTTGTACTATAGATAGATTTTATGTTAAAGTGATTTTCCCGGATATTACAATTATGCGATGCTTTTAAACCTAATTAAAGATTTTAGGAGTGGATTAGGTTTATTACAAAAAATTAAACATAACAAATACGAACCCTTTAATTTTATATTCAGTTTTGTAGGTAGGTTTTGTTGAAACTCTCCATGAAGGGTTTTAGCTCCGAGGGTTCCATAAAATGCACCTGACCATCGTAACACAAAACATTTTCCTTGGGCGTGGAAACCCATGTTCTGTATTTGAAATGTCCATAGAAAAACTTGTCTCCCCAAATTGCTCGTCCAAAGGTCGATAAATCCAAACTCACGGTAAAACGGCCCTAAAATATAATGATAGTTTAATAAAAAAATTAAAAAAATATTATGATAGTTTAATAAAAAAAACGAGTGCAGTTCACACGCGGTAGAAGTGAAACCTTCACCCAAACAATCTCAACCATTAGGAGCCTTTAAAAGTGAGCTCATAATCAAAGCGGCCAATGCGGTAAGGTTTCATTCTATCTCATTATCTCGCATGCTAAATCCTATAGATTTATGCGTTTGTCTCTTTTTAGTGTCGTTTCCGTTTCATCGAGTTTCAAATCACAACGGTCTAAACAAGTTTCACGTCAAAAAATTTATATAAAAAAAATGTATTACTTCTCACAAGAGTCTTAGGTTCTCCCGTCTGGAGCCAGTGAGACTATGCAGTGGCGTAGCGTGGGGGGGCGGGGGGGGCGGCCCGCCCCGGGCGGCACTTTTAAGGGGGGCGGAAAGATTTTCACAATAAATAATAACATTATCTAAATTAAATTTAAACCTTAATTATTATTTTTAATTTTTAAACTAACGTTTTTAAGACAAGATTTTTATGCATAGCACAAAGGGTAACAATTATTATAAGCAATAATTATCAGCCTGAAACACTCATCCACATTGAAAAATCTTCCGAGAAAAGATACATGACGCCAATGGGAGAGCAGCTGACCGGCAATCAGAAGGGCACGGGTTCATGTCCCGTTGGCGTCATGTATCTTTTCTCGGAAGATTTTTCAATGTGGATGAGTGTTTCAGGCTGATAATTATTGCTTATAATAATTGTTACCCTTTGTGCTATGCATAAAAATCTTGTCTTAAAAACGTTAGTTTAATAATTAAAAATAATAATTAATATAAGACAAGTTTAAGTATTTCCCCAATAAATGAAGACATAATTTGTCTCGACGCCACCTAGCGAGGGATTTAACACTAACAATGTTTCTCTAGCAAAAATAAAGTTGGTTGTTTTCAGGTGGAAAAAATATAATTTTTTTTTAATATATATCTTTATTTAATTAAATTGGCAACATTACAACTAAAAAAGTACACATTCAATGTAGATTACATCAGTACAAAAAAATTAACAAATAGAAAGTAATGTAAGAACGGTTATACAGAAGTAGCATAATTATACAATATTTTTAGTTGTTCATAGCCTGCCTCACTAGGTTGAACCTGTATTGAGGCAGAATTTTTTGTTAAAAGTTTCTTACAATTTTAACTATGGTTTTTTATACAAGTATAATGTAGATTTCTATACAGCAAAAACTTTATTTGAGTTTACATCATTGTTTGCATATACACAATACAAAAACTGCAAGGTTAATACTACAATAATAACTGTCAATGACAGGGCGTTTGGGTGAGGGCACCAGTATAGGCTCGGTCGTTAGAATATATATATATTTTAACATATTTTTTAAACTCTTTCTGTGTTTGACTCAGTTTGATGTTTTCTGGGAGAATGTTAAATATTTTCGTGGCAAAGTATCTAAAGCTACGTTGACCAAAGGTGGAAGAGAGCGCTGGAACTTGCAAAGTGTCTTTATTGGAGTTACGTGTAAATCTTAAGTTGATTTTTTTTTCGTAAAGCACATGTTTGTTTTTAAAGAGATGTATGAGGATAGTTTTTACATAGATTTGTCGAACATCAAATACTCTCATTGTTTTGAAAATTAGGTCACTGTTTGCAGTTAGAGGAAGTTTGAGAATAATTTTCATGATTGTTTTCTGCGCCTTTTCGACAGTATCTAGAGCTGATGAAGTGCCCCCTCCCCATGCAATGATACCATACTCAATGATAGATTGGGTGATTGCAAAATAAATCGTTTTTAGGAGTTGTAAGTTAAGAAAGTTCCTTATGGATCTGAAGAAGTGTATTGTTTTTCTAATTTTATTTGCAATGATCTGGGTGTGTAGGTTCCATTTGAGGTATGGGTCAATGGTGAGGCCGAGGTACTTCATCTGTGAAGTGCGCTCTATACTGGGGCACTCACTGCATTCATTGGAATTCGTACAGCTATGAATTTTTATGAAGTAATCATCATTAGGTTGGCCTGTAGTATTGATGCTTGAAGTAACATATTTTATTTTCTTCATGTTAAGGGTAAGTGTGTTGATATCTAACCATTTTTTAATGAAGTTAATATTTTCTTCAGCTTTTTTAAATACAGCTGACCAATTTTTGTCTTCGAATAATAAGACAGTATCGTCTGCAAAGCTAACAATGTGTCCCTGAATTTCAAGGTTGCAAAAGTTGTTAATATACAGTAAGAACAGAGTCGGTCCCAAAACGCTTCCTTGTGGAATTCCATAGTCAGTTGAACGCTGATTACTGAGGGTATTCTGTATTTTAACCTGTTGTTGGCGTCCATTTAGGTAGCTTTTGAAGAAATTTAGCTCTTTGTCTGTAATGCCGATTTTCTCTAGTTTTTTAATTAGTTTTAAGTGCGATATTGTATCAAAAGCCTTAGAAAGGTCTAAAAAGATTGAGATACATTTATTTCCTTTATCAAGGCTTTTTACAATGAAGTCTGTCACACTAGCAATGGCATCTGATGTACTTTTGTTTTTTTGAAATCCATATTGATTATTTGAAAGTATTTTATGACTCTCGATAAATTTTAAAAGTTGTGCATTAATGAGGTTTTCAAAAACTTTAGACAAGCTATTTAGTAGAGTAATTGGTCTATAGTTGTTGATATCTGTCTTGTTTCCAGATTTGTAGATGGGAATTACGATACTCTGTTTTAGGTTAGAGGGGAAGTAGCCCTGTGCAGTGCTTAGGTTTATAAGGTATTCCAGTGGCAATGTAATCTCTGAAGACAGCATTTTAAGGATTTTGGTCGTAATTTCATCTGGTCCAGCGGAATAAGTGTTTTTTAGAGATTTAATTGTACTGAGAATTTCTTCTTTTGTTACAGTTCGGAAGAGAAATTTTATATTTTTTTTATTTGCTTGATCCTCGGAATTGGTAGATTGGGTGATTCCACCCTTGGGGATTTGAGAAGCAAGATTTGAACCAATGTTAATAAAAAAATTGTTTACATGATCAGCAACGAGTTTAGGGTTTTTTGTGGTTTCAACAATATGTCCATCAATAGAAAGTTTATTTATGTTTTGTTTCTCTTTTGTAGTTTGTGAGTTTGTGGCTTCTCTTAGTATTTCCCATATTTTTTTGGGTTTGTTGTTACTTTCTTTAATTTTTTCTGAGTAGTAAATTTCTTTTGCTTTTCTGATGACGTTACAACACATGTTTCTGTGGCGACACATCATTATTATCATCGCCATCAAAATAACATACGAGAAACATCTAATATTCGCGCCCATCGGCAAACCTACTTGCCTAAACCAGTTTGTTATCAACATATCAATAAGTTGCCAATTCATCGTGTACCGAGTGATGCTTTGCATTTGAGTTGCATTCCATACGTATGCGTGATGAAGATGCGAAATTATATTTCAAGCATACCATTCTCGATTTCTGAGAGCAGTTATATATAAATTTGTAGTAGAATTTATAAGCATGATTTTATTGGAAGAGTACTCGGCACATAGGATTATAAAAATCGGCATTAAAAAAATAGGTTATCTCCCCCCCCCCCCCGGTTAGCGCTTGAAAATCTGCGGTAAAAGTACCTGTAGAAGTTAGGGGGGGGGCGGCAAAATTTTCCTCCGCCCCGGGCGGCCGAAACCCACGCTACGCCACTGAGACTATGGCATCCCCAATTGGGGTGTATGTATCCCAATACTTCTGTGTAAGTACAAACGATCTTAATATATGGACCAACATCACAAAAGAAAAAAATTGATTCAAAATATTACACCATACATTAGATCGATTAATAAAAAAATTGATGAATTTGCAATATATCTTCAACAGCTTAATAATAATTTTGATATCATTGTGCTGACAGAATGCTGGTTGAATGACAAATATATACCTAAAACCATTGAAAACTATAGCACACACCACACAAGGAAACAAAATTCAAAATGATGGTATGGTTATATACATACATCAATGGTTAAATAAACACAACCGTACATGAAATACACATCATAGACTCCAACTGCATACAAATGACATTTGATAAAGAAACGTGTTTTCTTGCGAAGTACAGATCTCCATCCAAAAACAACATTACAAACTTCCTAAATGCACATAACACTACTACCTAACAATACTGGCACAGCATGGATTGGAGCCAACGATATATGTCCCAACACGAGTCACACAAAATACAAAAAGTTGTATAGATCATATAATGATCAAAACAAAACTAAAAACCAAAACCGTAGTACTTGAAAGCACAATTACAAATCACTACATGAATATGATGGCAAAAAGAAAATCTAATCAACTTAAAATATTTACAAAACAAAATAATTGACTACTCAAACTCAAAAGAAAAACTCCAAAAAATAGACTGGAGTACAATTTACCAAATAGAAAATGTTGAACAAGCCTGGGATAAATGTACAACTGTATTATTAATAAATAATAACACTAATTTAAAACAATTAAAACTTACAAAGCAAAAAAAAAATAAACTAGGGCAAAACAAAAGTAATATTAAAAAGTATTCGTAAACGAGACAAAATTTACAAACAAATTACACGCCGTATGATATGGAACAACTTAATTACTATAAAAGATATAGAAACACTGCACGAAAAATATTAGAGTAGCAAAGGATTTATACTATAGAGAAAGACTTAAAAAAAATAAAACAATAACCCCACGGAAATATGGAAAATATTAAAAGAAGTTACATACACACAAAAATACAAACAAAAATATACTCTAGAACATCTAATATTAATTCAAAGAAAATAGATGCCAATACAAATACAGAAACTATAGCAAATCATGTAAATAACTTATTTGCAAGTGTAGGAAAAATTTTTACGAACCGTTAAGTACAGAACACCAACACACTAACACAAACAAACATACCAAACAATCCACAACCGACATAACACAGATTTATAATTAAAACAACTTAACAAAATAATAAACACATTAAAAACCGAATTACACCTGGATTAAATGAGATAACAACGGATTGCATTAAGATAATACAAAATGAAATATTAAAACCTATAACACACTTAATCAACCTTAGTATATCACACACCTGTTTTCCTAGTTCTCTTAAAAAATGACTGGTGATCCCTATTTATAAATCCGGAGACAAAATGGAAATAACTAACCGTAGACCAATCACATTATTAAACACGCTATCAAAGATTTTCGAAAAAGTCTTAAAAAACCAAATCATAAAATACCTGGAAGAAAACAAATTAATCTCTGATAAACAAAATAGCTTTAGAGAAAAAAGAGGCACAAAAGAAGCTTTGGCGTGTACGATAGATTACATACATAGCAACATAGATCAACGACACAAATGTATAGCGATATCCGAGTATCTTGATTTAGCTAAAGCCTTTGATTCAATCTGCCACAACACGCTTTTTAAAAAATTAGAAAACATGCGTATCAAAGACAAGGAACTCCAACTACTAAAAAGTTATATGAGTAATAGAATACAACAAGTCAAATTTAACAACCATACTAGCAAACCACTTCTGATTAAATACAAGAAGCATAGGAAGCATATATTCCACAAGGAAGCGTACTAGTACCCGTTCTTTTCAGTATTTACATAAATGAACTTTGCAGCATGGAAATAAACGTAAAATAGTTAGTTATGCAGACGACAGTTTTACTCTTTAAATCTAAGGATTGGAATAATGTATTTAACCTAGCAAATATAGAAATCACGCGAGTGAAAACATGACTAAACTTAAACATACTTACACTAAAAATATCGGTAACAAAATTTACAAAGTACAGTATAAACAGCACGGGACAACCACAAAACAACACAAACACCATAAAAATATACGAACGTTTAAATACCAACATCTGCAATTGCCCTTCTCTAGAAAAAAACAGAACAAATAAAGTATCTAGGAATCGTAATTGACCATAACCTTAGAACATAGGTTCCCAACCTTTTTTTGCCCACCGCCCACTTATGAGAATATTTTTTTTCTAGCGCCCCCCAACTCGTAAATCTGAAACAGCAATTGTCGTCACGATTATATTTACCACAACGGGGGCGGGGCGCGGGGGGGGGGGGGGGAGATAGGATGGAGCAAGATGCGTTTTTTAATTTTCAACTCAACTCCAACTGCCAACGGCCAACTCAGAATGAAACCAACTCAGAAGCACCTCATAAAGGTCATTAAAGAGTGATGATGAAAAATATTGGTTAAGTTAAGTTAGGGTTTAAAATTATTTTTTCATAGCTTTTAATGACCTTTCTGAGGTGTTTCTGAGATGGTTTAATTCTGAGTTGCCATGGAACCGTTCTGAATTATTTTCATTTTTTTACTTGGGTTTTATTGCTCAGTAAGTTTACACTTGTGCAGTAATTCACGTGACAGAGGTATTGTAGACCAATTTCCGTGTTTTGACGTCTAACTTTCCCTTTATCCTACTTTTCTTTATCTTTTAAATTTTTTCTGCAATTTTTTAATTTAACATTTCAAAGTTGGCGTTTAGTTTTAATTTACTAAATTCTCACCCGGCATGCCGCTTAAAGTCTCGAAAACCCTTCTGGACGGAAGGAGAAAGACTCCTTCGAATACCTCTCACCCCTGAAGATAGGTGGAAGCTTGAGTGGCAATCAGCCAACGTCAAAAACGCCCATCTCGTGCAAGACCCCACTGAGAGACAGCCTGGGTTCTCATTGCCTCGCAAACTCTGGACTGCCATCAATAGGATAAGGTGCTCCCATAGCCGTTGTGCTCACATGATGCATAGATGGGACCTTAAAGAGTCGGCGATGTGTGAATGCGGTGCGGTGCAGACCACCGAACATGTGGTCAACGAATGCCCACTCCATTCATTCACCGGCGGGATTGATGAGGTCCACAGGGCAACGCCTGAGGCCCTAGACTGGCTCGCAGACCTAGATGTCCCCCTCTGACCCCCCACCATACGAAAGAAGAAAGAAGAAGTTTTAATTTGTTATAGATTATGATTCCTGAGTATTTAATTTCTTCAATATTTTGATTTTCTATATTTAGGGTAGTAATTTCGTTGAGTTTCTTCTCTAATACCATGAATTTACCTTTATTTACATTTATTTTCAGTTTATTCGAAGAAAAAAAAAACTTTAATGTACATATAATGTAGAAGTATTCTTTAAAAAAAGCTTTTTTGACAATGCATCTTCGATATTATTTGGTATAATATATAAAAGTATGTCATCAGCAAAAGTTTGATTGAACAGTACTTTAGGCACTTCACTATATCATTAATATAAATATACACTTAATAAATAGGAGCGGTCCCAACACAGATCCTTGGGGAACTCCGAGGTTTACATGTTGTTCTTCAGATATAGCATCTCCAATTTTGTTTCTTTGTTTTCTATTTTCAATTTCGTTATTAGTATTTCTCTGTCTATCGTTTCAAAAACACGTCTAAAATCCAAGAACCCTACTATTCTTCTGATCTATACTGGTTTTCCATTTTGAATATTTGTTTCTAAACCCTGCTGTTTTACAAGAATGTTATTTTTTTTTCAATAAATTTTCTCATCTGTTCTTTAACTATGGATTCTAGTATTTGTTCATATTTAGATTATCCATTTATTTTTTTGAGGTCTTCGAAATTTTTAGTATTTATTATTTTGGGTACTGGTGTTATTATGGAAGTTTTCCACGACTGCGGAAAAATTCTCTTAAACACAGATTAATTTATTAGTGCAACTACTTAAATTTAATTATGCCTATATAAATTCCAGACGTCGATGATTTTTGCGTCATCGTATTAAAAATTTTCATTAAATACTCACTGTTACCTGTAAATATTATTATTCTCTCTTCTTTTCGATGATTGAGAAGAAGTATCTGTGAATAATGAAATACTCTTATTTATTGTTTCGACACTTAGTATTAAATTTGGCTATTTTAGTTTTATCATCTTCAACTCCATCGGGAACCGAACTTCCTTAATGTTTTCCCTCTGTTTGCCACTTATAATTTCTTTAAGTGTAGTCCACATTTTTCTTGAATCTCTTTGAGAGGTTATTATTTTTAGCCTCGAATACGAATTTTTGGTATGTTTTATTTCTGTACCTGTACATGTTTCTAAGTTTCTTACAGGTATCCCACCTTTCTTCTGGAAATTGTATTTTACAGGCTTTATAAGCTGTATCCCTTTGTTTTTAAATAAATAAATTGTTTCCCTGTTACCCTCCCGCATTTCCTTCCCCTCCCGCGTTCTCTTTCCACCTTCCCTGCCTACCCCCTCCCCTCTTCCACTTCCCCATCCCGCCAATCCCCCTACCGTGTTCCATATAACAGTCCCAGTACATTCAGTTTTCAAACATTTCGCGTGACTCCTATTACAATTTTTTTATTCAAATTTTCGCTTTTCATTCAATACAAATATTCATTTTTATGTATTATAAGAACAATCAATAAATTTTGGTACCTAACGTAGGTATCTATTTAAAATATCTAAAATTTAAACGCGCGAACTGTAAAACGCGTGAAGTTAAAATAGTCGTTAAGTTTTCTGAATTTACTAATTTTCTGTGCATTTTTCTTAAATTTTCTTTCCGTAAGAACCTACTACAAAGTATTAGGAAACTTAAAAAAAAAGTGAAATGAAGGCGTGACGAAGGGAAACAGGAATTCATTTTATAAATAAATACTAGCTGGTCCCGGCATGCGTTGCTATGCCATTTAATAAATAAATTGTTTCACCCTGGAGGTCCTTTCCCATTCGTCCCGTTCCCCTTCGGCCTCCCCTTCTTCTCCTGCGTCCTCTTCCCCTCTCGCGTTCCCACTCTGTCACCTCCACCTTCCCTCTCCCCACTCCACTCCCCTCCCCCTTCCTCCATCCCGCAAACCCTTCTCCCGAGTTCTCCTCCCCCTCTCAGGTTTCCCTCCCCCTCCCAGGTTCCCCTCCCCCCTCTCGCCTTCGCCTTCCACCTTCCCCGCCTTCCCTCTTCCCTTTACCGCTCCCTCGTCCCGCCAACCCTCCTCCCGCGTTCCATATATTCAATCCCAGTACATTCAGTTTTTACATGGCAGACAGAGTATTACACCTACCGCTCTGTTCGGCTGAAATAAATAACTTATTATTATTATTATTATTATTATTAAACAGCCCGCGTTTTAATGTATATTAAATTTGGTACCTAACATAGGTACCTATTTAAAATATCTAAAATTCTTGATTCGATTCAAACTATTAGAGGAGTACCTACTTTAAATAAATTTATCAACTTAAAGATTTTCAAAAATAGAATTTTATTTAACAATCATTGTTTTGCAAAATGTCATTCTCAAACACGCGTACTGTCAAACGTGCGATAGTCGTTAGGTTAGTAATGGGTTTTCTGAAATTATCCAATTTTCTGCCCAATTTTCTTAATTTTTCTCTCCATAAGAACCATCTTCGTACTTCAAGGAATATTCTAAACAAAGAATTAGCGAAATCGGTTCAGCTGAACTCGAGATTTGCGCTTATGTTAGCAACACATTTAGCGATTCATTTTTATATATAAGAATATATTCGTTGTAGGCATTAATTCATTTACTACTGTTTTCAGGTGTCCTATTAGTTCATCGGTTTTTCTGTCTAAATTTCCTTGGTTATCGCAGATCCACTTTTTGTTTTGTAATGCCGTACACAATTTATCGATAATAGTTCTTTTTATTCCTGTGTATATATTATACCTGCTTCGTTGTTCCTGAGGCTTCGGACTATAATATCTAATTTTTGTATTCGTGATCAGATATTTTGACTTCTTCGGCAGCATTAACTTCCGCGTAAAAGTCATTTAAAATTACCAAATCAATCATGCTTTTAGAGTTTTTGTATAATATTTGACAAGTTGCTTCCTACCTAGGCAATTTATGATGATTTGTAATCTTGTGCTTTTTGTATTGAATATTAAAATCTCCACAGATGATTTTCAAGTCTCTTCTTGTATTTATTTGCTAACGGCACCATTCTTCAAAAAAAATCTAATATTTTGTATCATTTTGATTTGGGGAATGATAAATGATGTTCCCAGCTCAAAATCCTTCAATAGCCAGTAGGTATCCAGGTATTATTTTTATCTAGTACCGCATTTGTTGTGACTTTGTAAGAGATATTGTTTTGAATTAATGTGATAACTCCACCTGTATGCCTGCTAAATGAGTCACATCTAACTGTCGAATAGCCCTGAAATGTTGTTTCATTTTGGTTAATTTCTTCGGTAATACAGGTTTCGCTCACCATCACCATGTGCAGTTCGTATTCTTTTAGCATGTCTTCGACTTCTTCGATATGTGCTAGTAAACTAGCTATGGGTTTCTCTGGGTCTCCTACCGCCCCCCTGAAAGCCTGAAACGCCCCCCAATTTTCTCTTTGCCTTCTACCGCCCCCCTGAAGGTCTGAAACGCCCCCAAGGGGGCGTTATCGCCCACGTTGGGAACCTATGCCTTAGAAGGACACATCATATCAAACAGATCACAAATAAACTCTTCAAAACAATACACATTTTCCTAAACATAAGAAACATATATAAAATAAAACAAAAGAAAACAATATATTTTGCACTTTGTCAATCAATAATAAGAACTATCTAAATAATTTAAGAATCGAACTAAAAAATAGGCAATCGTCAGGTGAGCAAGATATTATAACCAAGTATATCAATAATCACCCAACAATTGTAAGATTACATCCAAAAAACCGACCAACAAACTCAAAATATACTACCAAAATGCAAGAGGACTGAGAACGAAACTTCAAGACCTAAGATCTACAATACCAACGACAAAGTCATCTCAAGCATAACGGTAATGAAAATTTATCCAAAAGCTGACAGGTCGAGAATCGGCGGTTATCGGTTGCCGTTCAAAAGTTTATAACTGGCGCGGCGCGACGGCTTGTAATATCGAATTTGGTTCCCCGACGCTTCATCCCGCGACACAATATCCTCGACAAAATATCCTCAGACAAAATATCCTCCGACAAAATATCCTCCGACAAAATATCCTCCGACAAAATATCCTCCGACAATATATCCCCCTACAAAATATCTACTAAAACCTAACCTAATCCAAGCTGTTGAATCCATCGCATAGGAGTGTAATATTGGAATGTTGACTTAGAATGGCTACAATAATATGGTAGGTACTGTCTTGACAATGGCCTGACATCAATACTGAAGATAAGATCCACCTTACTTTTGTTTATAAATATTAGTTGGACGGACGTGCGCTGCTTATCATATGCAGACTTCAAAAGAGCCGCACAAGACAGGGAAGAGTGGAAGAAACGAATAGATGAAATTGCTGCAAACCAATCCCAGAATTGAAACCAGAGAGAGAGAGTTGATGGCGTAGATTGTTTATATAACATAATATTTCAGAGCATTGAACTCGGATACCAACATAAACAAACCACTTAGAGGGAAAGTTTTAAGATTTCAAAAGCATTTCCGTTATTTGTTTTTGGGGTGTTATGCCGTGTTGCTCTGATGATGGACACTGCAACGATGTCCGAAACGTTGGCTAAAGAAAGAGGTAGCGCAACACGGCATAACACCCCAAAAACAAATAACGGAAACCACTTAGAGCAGGGGTGGGGAACCTTTTTAGCGTCGCGGGCCATTTGGGCGTTCACACTTTAACCCGCGGGCCGCACTCCGTTTTCCGTCTCATAGGGCGGGGGGGGGGGGGACTATATTCGAATCAAAGAACTGGTTTTACTGTAACTAATTAAAAAAAAAATAGTAACGTAACTCCCAACACTCTTTAGTTATAGCTACACTCAGAACATGCAAATAATTTTCCTTAAATTTGGCTGCATGTAGTCTGCAACCAGAATTTTATAACTGTACTTTGAGCACGAGAATGTTCCCGTCAAAATGCAGCAGCAGATGAAATCACAACTGAAATTTTTCGTTGCAATCTAAACACGGAACTAGTTTAAATTTAGATTAAATTTGCATGCGGGGAATTAAAACTACACTCAGAACATGAAAATGGCTTTCCTCTAATTCTGGCAGTATAAACTGAGAAACCAGAATTTTATAAATGCACTTCCAACATAAGAAATGCGTCAGCAAATGAAATCAAACCTGATGCGTTTTCGTTGCATTCTTAACACAGAACTGGTTTTAATTACAGGTTGAATCTGTACAAGGGGAATTAAAACTGTACTCAGAACGTGAAATTGCTTTCCTCCAATACTGACAGCACATATGCAACTACAAATTTATAACTGTATATTTATGCACTTCACACATTTATATATATGCACTTCACACACGAGAATGGTTTCTTACGAAAAGCGTTAGCGAGATAAAACCCCACCTGGAATTTTTTCGTTGCATTCTAAGCACAGAACTGGTTTTAATTATAAATTGAGTTTGTACACTCAGAACATGAAAATGGCTTTCCTACAATTCTGGCAGCACAAAGTCGCAACTAGAATTTTATAAATGCAATTCTAACACGAGGAATGCGTCAAGAAATGAAACCGCACCTGATTTTTTTTTCGTTGGATTCTTAACACAGAACTGGTTTCAGTTATAGGGTGAATCTAAACGCAGAGACTTAAAACTACCGAGTGTAGCCATTTCACTGAGTACATGAAATTGGCTTTTCTCTAATACTGGCAGCAAAAAAGCAACTAGAATTTTATAAGTGCGCTTCAAAAGCGAGAACGGGTTTCTACGAAATGTCTAAGAATTTTTTCATTGCATTTACACACAAAACTGGTTTTTCCGTGAGAGCGAATTGGATTGTGAGTCCCCAGCTTTAATTAATACTACACCTAGAAAACCAAAATGGTTTTACCTTTGAAATGCGTTATGGTTAGCAGATGAATCATCGACAGGAATTTGCATAGTGAACAGAAGATTGGTTTAACCTTTAGAATGAATCTGCATAGGAGTCCACTAGTCAACCAGCTTAAATTAAGTTGTACTTTGATTACGTGAATAGTTTTTCTACATTTTGTAGCAAAGATCTTCGCTACAAGTACGTGTGGGTCAAGCATGGGCGCATTTTTCTAAGAAAAGATGACACATCTGCATCACTACTAATAAAAAACAAAGACTCGCTGCTCAAACTATCGTCTTCTTCTTCGCAAACACCAACCAATTTGTCTTCTACAAATTAGTTGTTCTTCTAAGAACTTAATTTCCTATTTTATTTTTTACCCTTATATAATGTTTAAAATATATTATCAAAATGTAACTGGACTGCGTTCCAAAACCAATATATTTTACTTAAATATTACTAATAATGATTATGATATCATTATGATAACTGAATCATGGCTCGTCGAAAGCATTGCCACTGAGGAACTATTTGATAATCGTTACATAGTATTTAGACGAGATCGTATAGACAATAAAAGAGGAGGGGGTGTAATTCTTGCGTTTAAGAAACACCTTACAGTTGTAGAGCGGAAGGATTGGCAATCGACTGCTGAAGACTTATGGGTGACTATTATAACTAAAAATCTTAAGAGGATCAATTTGTGTTGTGTATACATTCCACCTGGAGTCAATCACACACGTAACACTTATGACTTTACAGACAAACTATGTGATCTTCGGACGCTTCATCATGATGATAATTTTCTTATAGCAGGAGACTTCAATTTACCTCAAATAGACTGGTCTATTAGCGATGGAGATGAAAATAGTATGAAAATCATCAATAGTCATCATTCAGAAATAATTTCCAAAATCTCCGACACTCTTTGCTTTACTGATCTTTCACAATATTGTACTTTTCCAAACAACAGACACAAATTCTTAGATCTTGTTTTTAGTTCTTTCCCTGTCATCGTAGCACACACCTCTCAACATCTTATACCAGAATGTAAACATCACAAATCAATCACTATTAATATGAATATAGAGTTAGAAATTCCCATGGTAAACAACATTAGAACAATTAATCTCTTTAAAAAAGCTAATTACGAAATCATAAACAATATCCTCAGCAATGTCGATTGGGATGTAGAATTTTTAAACTTATCTACCAATAAAGCTATTAACCGTTTTTATGATATTTTACATGAAATTATTCAAATTAACGTTCCATCTAAAAAAGTTCAGGCCAATAACTCATATCCTTACTGGTATAGCCCGGCTTTAATAAAATTGACTAATGAAAAATACAAGGTATTTAAAAAGTGGAAAAAATGGTCTAATGCTTTGGATTATCAAGAATTCTGTGTTCTGCGAACGAGACAAAAAAAAATGTCTAATGAATGTCATAGGCAATTTATAACAAATGCTGAACTCAAAATATCTCATGACCCAAAGAATTTCTGGTCCTATGTTAAAAGAAAAAGAAATAGTTCAGGGTTACCCAATACTATGAAACTAGAGAATACAACTGCTAACAATCCTTTAGATATATGTAATATGTTTTCGAAACACTTCGCCTCTACCTATAATTATAATGTAACTCCCAAGACATCAACTAATATTCCCCAAGCAAACAATGGTATAAACATTTGTTCTATTTCAGTTTCCAAGGAAAAAATAGAAAAAATAATTAATAACATCTCTTGGTCGTTGGGCGAAGGTTTTGATAAAATACCATCTCATTTTATAAAAATGTGCGTCAAAGAAATATCGATGCCTCTAGTACTGCTTTTCCAACTATCTTTGAAAGAAGGCGTCTTTCCAGACCAATGGAAATGTGCACTCATTACGCCAGTATTCAAATCTGGGTCTAAAAACGACGCTAAGAACTATCGTCCAATTTCAAAATTACCTATTTTTAGTAAGATCTTTGAAAAAATTGTTCATGAGCAACTGTATGACTGTGTTCAATCTGTAATAACTGAGAATCAACATGGCTTTATGAAAAAAAGATCAACTGTATCCAATCTTGCTGTATTTACTGAATTTATTTCTAAATCAATGGATAAACGAATCCAAGTTGACGCAGTGTATACAGATTTCTCCAAGGCATTTGACAGAATCGACCATAGTCTACTCTTGTCAAAATTATTTGCTTTAGGAATACATGGTGATTTGTACCGATGGCTAGTCTCCTATCTTGACAAACGTTCCCAGATAATAGCAGTGAATGGTTATAATTCTGAAATTATCAATGTACCTTCAGGTGTCCCACAAGGGTCTCATCTGGGACCATTGCTTTTCACTATATTTATCAATGACATTGTAAAATGCTTTAAGCACTCTAAAGTTTTGCTCTTTGCTGATGACATGAAAATATTTCTTTCTATCAACTCTATTTCTGACTGCTATAAACTTCAAGAAGATCTTAATAGACTTAATAATTATTGTACTGCCAACTCTCTCCACTTGAATACCGACAAATGTTACGTTATTACCTTTACAAAAAACCAAAAAACAATCGAACATGATTATCATATTACGAACAGTCAAGCACTTAAAAAAATCAATCAAATTCGAGACCTCGGTGTTCTTATTGACAATAAACTTTCTTTTAAGGCACATGTGGATACTATTGTTAAGAAATCCATGAGCATGTTAGGATTTTTATTCCGTATTGGAAAGGAGTTCACCAATATCCATACCCTCAAAATATTATATTACTCCTATGTTCGTAGTCATCTTGAATATGCTTCTCCTGTATGGAATCCGCTGTATAATATACACACAAAGCGCATAGAAGCTGTACAAAGAAAATTTGTACATCACTTGAACTTTAAGAGACATGTGCGTTATTATGACATAGACAGCTCTATAAAACACTATGGACTTAAAACTCTAAGAAGTAGGAGAGACATCGCGGATATGACTTACTTATACAAAGTCTTGAGTGGTCATATTGACTCTCCAGCTCTTTTGTCATCAATAAATATTAGAATCCCAAATAAGAAAACTAGAGACAAGTCATTGTTTCATATCGAAAGTGCTTCAACCAGTCTCAGGCAAAATTCTTTCCTATTAAGAACTTGCAATCTTTATAACAAAAAATGTATCGATGCCGATATTTTTTCTTGCACTTTAAGCACTTTTAGACAAATACTTAATGGAGCCTTATAATTATCCATCAATTAACAAATAACTTAATTCATTGCAACGAAATTGATACCGTAATTTCTTATGTATTCTTTGTATTGAAATTTTTTATGTATTTTTATATTGAAAGTTTAAAAGAATGTATATATGTGTATGTATGTGTACATTTATATATTATTTTTCTACCTTACACTTTTAAACACGTCTGGTGTTTTTCAATTTTTTTTAAATTTATTTTGTAATTATCTTATTTAAAAATGCTTTTTAATCTAACATAAAACTAGAACATTTTATTTTAATATTATACTTTTATTTCCCTTTTATTTTTCTTTTCCTTATATTTTTATATATATGTTTACATTTAACGCTTTCGACATTACGTCTGGTGTTTTTCAATTTTCATTATTGTTATAATATAATATGTATATACACTTAGTTATTTTTCTACTCTGTTTTTTATCTTATCTTATCTTGTCTGTATCTTTATATATTATACAGTATAGCTTGGTTATCCCTAGACATATCTAGTTCCTAACTATATAATATTAAGTTAAACAAAAAATCTTTATAATTATAGACTTTTTAATAATTATTGGTGCATGATGTGAACATTCGTTATTGGGTTTATAACCTAATTATTGTAATTTGTGGTTTTCTAATGCATGTAAAGTTATAAACCTGTAAATGTTCCTAATAAAGAAAATAAATAAATATTTATTGTCCGCAAAATGATTTTATATTTATTTAACTAATAACAATAAATTACATGTAGTGATTTTTATATGCCAGAAGTGTGGCAATTATTATGGCATTAATGTTTGTATTATATACAAAATGTTAAGGGACGTGCCTGACTTAATATAACCAGTGATTCCTGACTTTATTTGGGGAGATTGTTACATCTAGCTCTTAGTCGAGGGCGGCTGGTTGAACGGTGTGTTTGTGTGCAGCACTGGTAAATTATATCGTCTAAAATTAGTTTATAATATCTTACCGAAAAATATAAAATCTATGAATTTCATAAAAAATATCACCTACCAATATAATGCATAATATAATATGAATCAGGGAGAGCAAATTCTCAAAGTTCCGCGCGAATTTACTCTGTCCGGTGTGCAGGCCCATCGCAAGCGGAACGAATTATGTTTTTGTATCGAATATCCCAAACATCGCCAGCGCGCAACACCGGCCAGATGTATGAAAAATTAAGATATTTTGGTGTGCCACCCAGCGGCCTTTATCATGCAAATTTAAATTCTGATTTAAGGCCAAAATACTTAACCAAACTGAATAATTCTTTTTTTAATCAAAAGGTACAGCAAATACCTAAATTTTACATATATTTGCTTTTTTATTGATTGGTGTTTTAAATTATAAAACGCAGATCATTAAGGAATACAATTTTTTCATAGGTAACTTTGACAATTTTGCCCTCCTGTTGTTTATACATTGTTTATAAATACTGTTTGTATCCTGTTTAAAATTAAATATGAAACTAACTAACCAACCATCACGCCGTTTCTCCACAGGGGTATGCAGAGAGGACGGACCGCCAAATAACTCGGTCTTGGCACACACTCTTTGCCTCACTCACATTCATACATCGTCTCATATATTCTCTTCTATTATTCCGACTTTCGACATGGCCCGACTCAAGTATCTGATTTACTTGCTCGTGCCATGTCTTCCTCGGGCGTCCCCGACTTCTTCTACCATTCACATTTGCGTCGTATATTCTTCTTACACTACATTGTAAACATTGTAAAAAAAAAAGAGTTTTTTGGGTTGAAATTTAAGATTTACTCACGAAAAAATAGTATTGTGTTTTTATTTTCTTAGTACCGAAAAATAAAAATTTTAATTAAAAAGCGATATGTACAAGTTTTCGCACTTTGAAAACAGCTTAAAATAGATCTTCTCTCCAAATAAGATTAGTGGGATCATTTTTACCTAATGTTGCTTAGTAATCGTTATCTCATAGTTACGGATTATCAGTGAACCATCACGTTTTCAGGGCAGCGGCCGCCACTGCTCTTAGTTAGCATCGCTTTGTAATTGAGTAATATCGTGCTGCAGATTAACAGGCACATTCGATGGTTCGACTTTGAACGGTGTAGCAAATATGTTCAAATCCGTTGGCTCTCTTTTCACGTCCTTAAATCGTTAATTAAATGCCTCACTTAATTTCGCGCACTCACCAGCATATTCAAACGATGTAGAAGGCTTTTGTTGACAGTATAAATAATTTTTATGACAGACTACCAAAGATTCCCCTCTGAATAGAGTTGCTATCAATCATAAAATATGGGGACTGTCCCATACAAGAAAATTAAAAGTTCCGATAGAATTTCACTGTCGTTTCACTATAAAAAATTAAAATAAAAGTTAAATGGGAGGTTGTATCACGTTTTTATTTGTATCCAAACTACTTGCTAGTAACGATTTTGTAATAACGTCTTAAAAATGCATCTGAAACACCGTGAAAAACCCATCCCGTTCTGTGTAATTTTTTGTGGTTCTTTCAGCAGGTCGCACCAAAAGTGCCCGCGGGCCGCACCAAAAGGTTCAGGTTCAGGTTCAGGTTCAGGTTCAGGTTCAGGTTCACCGCAGGTTCCCCACCCCTGACTTAGAGAGTCGTTCTTGAATTTTTTTCTTAATTGTTGTTTTTTTTCAGTCAGCCTGATTTTAAAATATTTATTTTAATTTTTTATGTTGATCAAAAGTTTGTTGACGCGTTTCGTCCCCGTATGAGGTCTCTTAGTCCTGCAGAGATTATTTTGATAATTTCAAGTGGGTCTTTTGTCATCACATTTCAGAGGGTGTCCCTTGTATTGTACACGGAATTAACAGACAAGTTATTTAATTTTTTATTTTCATTGCTAGGTTTTTTATTTTATTTAGATATTGCACGGTCTTCAGATCCAGAAGAAAAGAGGAATACATAGGGGGTTGGTCCCGGAGTTCTTGCACTGAAATAGATCCCGACTTACAACATTAAGTGCAACCCGAGAGCTTGTCAATTCAAGCAATTCTGTCTTTTCAAAACCTATTTGAGGATCTGATTCGAATATCCAAGAATAAGAAAGAAGAGGCTAGAAGAAATAAGTAGAGACAGGAAAAACCAAGAAGAGCCATGAAGCACGAGCCACGATAAGAAAAAAAGTCGAGATGAAGCAAGGAAATGTCAGCAGAGACTAGGAGAGCCAAGAAAAGTCAAGAGAAGCAAGAAGGAAAATGAGGAAGCAAGATAAAGCCAGAAGAATTAAAAAATAAATAATAATAAAAATAAAAATAAAAAAGCAAGAAGATGAAAGCAGAGACTACGAGATCCCAGAAGAGCCAAGAAGTTGCAAGAAGCAAGTAGACGGCAGAAGAACCAAGAAGTTTGCAAGAAGATGCAAGCTGAGACTAGGAGAGCCAAGAAGAAGCTAGAAGAAGCCATATGAATCCAGAAGAACCAAGAACCAGAAAAACTGGCTAGTGGAAGCAAGTTAATGCAAGAAGTGAAAAGAAAATAATTAATAAGTCAAGAAAGAACCAATAAGACCCACGACAATAAAATAATAAGCAAGAAGAGACTGGTAGAGGCGCAAAATTAAAGAAGGGAGTAATTGGAATCAGAAGAAGTGGGGAGCATAAAGAAGTGGGAAAAGAGAAACCAACGTTCAATCATCTCCTTTGTTCCTGCACTAACGCACTGGTCGATTAAATTCCGCAAGAAGATGCAAGAAAAGACAGACATAGTGATCCAAGAAGGATGAATAAAATGCAAGAAGAGTCAAATCGATCCAAGGAGAGACAAGATACGAGAAGACATAAGACGATACAAGACAGGCCAAGAAGAGACAAGAAGAGATTGGAAGAGACAAGAATAGACAAGAAGAGTCGGTCAGAAGATTCAAGATGAGCTAAGAAGGGACTAGAAGAAGCAAGAAGAGTCAAAAAGATACGATAAGGTCCCAGAAGATCCAAGAAGAGACAAGAAGAGTCAATAAGAGACGAAAGAAGCAAGAAGAGCCAAGAAAAGTTGAGAAGAGACATAAAGATTCAAGAAGAGACGAGAAGATTCACGAAGGGGCAAGAAGATACAAGTCAAGCCAAGAAGGGTCGTGAAGATCCGAGAAGAAGTAAGAAGAGCCAAGAAGAGACAACAAAATCCCAGGAGAGACAGGAAGAAGCAAGAAGAGACAAGAAAACCCACGAAGAGCCAACAAGAGCCGAGAAGAGACGAGAAGGTCCAAGAAGAGACAAGAAGAGAAAAAAAACAAGCAGCACGAGCCGAGAAGAGACGGGAAGATTTGAGAAACGGTAAGAAGAAACAAGACGAACCAAGCAGAGGCGAGAAGATCCAAGAAGAGCCAAGAAGAGACGACAAGATCCCAGAAGAGACGAGAAGAAACAAGAGAGACAAGAAAAGCCGAGAAGAGGCAAGAAGAAGAAAGGCACATGGAAAAGGAAAAAAACATATAACGCTCAATTCATTCCTTTATTCCTGCCCGTCCTAAATTCCAATATTGGCTTATTAGGTTGCCATCTATACCGGTCGATTAAACTCCAACCTCCTTCCCATCCTCAGAGCACGTGTTCCAAGTCCTAACAAATCAGTGCCCCTCGGTGTACCGGTCTCACCGGGACAGGAGTTCTCCTGGCTGGGGGGTATAATCGTATCATATCGTATCGAATTTACAGGATGACTGAATTATTTAGTCCCATTCTTTGTTAGGTTGGGTTAGTTTTTAGTAGATATTTTGTAGGGAATGTTTTGTCCGTAAGATATTTTGTCGGATGATATTTTGTCGAGGATATTTTGTCTAGGATATTTTGTCGCGGATATTTTGTCGCGGGATGAAAACGCGCATTACCACCAAATTTAATGGAGTCCAAACTTCTAGGCCCATTGAAAATAAATTTGCAAAAAACATTACTATAATTTCGATAGAAAATATGAATATACTAGTACTTACTGGTACAAGATAACATCTAGCGTCAATTAATCCTGCTTTTCTTGCGAATATCACGATTCTTGGAAACTGCCGACATTTATTTGAAGTTATAGTTAGCCCGGCTTCAAATCGGTTTTTCACCCACTTCCAAATTCTTATGCGAGCCTAAAAGGATTTGCAATAAACATATTGACTTATATAAAATTAGGGGCCATCCATAAATTACGTCACACGAATTTCATGATTTTTGACCCCCCCCCCACCCCCCTCCCTGTCATTGTGAGACCCCCGTTGAAGTCACATATTTTGCAATTTTGACCCCCCCCCTTAAGGTGTGGCGTAGTTTATGGATGGCCCCTTAATGAAAATGTTTGATAACAAATCAGTTCTTTAGAAACAATGCTTGTGAATAAAATCATCTAATTAGAAACGATAGTTTTAGAAAACATACAATGATAAATAACAAAAAAATATTGATTGAATCCAGAAGAGTAAAACTTTAAGTATCTTTAAAAATGAATACTCAAAATGTAAACATTTATTAAATATATATAAATATATGTATATATAAACAGCTATTGCGATTTTAATTTACTTCTTACGGCCGTCGGCGTCGTTCCCAATCCCACTGATCAACTGTTGAGCCGAAATTTTAGGTCAACCCCCTCAAACGCACAAATACGCGACCAAACGCAACTCTCCGTACGGAAAGCGAATCGAGCATTACTAATCATATACTCACAGTTAGGGGTCCACCAGCTTTCGCATTTGTGATATTTCCGTGAAGACGACCTCTACCATTTTCCGGGTTAATATCCAGCTTTAAAATCGAGGAAGTAATATTAACCCGATTGGGGCCTCTACAGGGGACTATAGAATGGTGAACTTCTTCAAATGGGCCCTAAAATAATTATAAAATGCGTCAACAACTTATTTAAAACTTAGATTACTTATTTTATAACTTAGTTCTGGAATGAGCTTATATACAATGAAGAAGGAGCTATTTTAAATGTAAGTAACTGTGCCATTCTAGGATTTAAATAAGGTGCAATAAATTTTACAATTTTACCATAAATTTTACGCTGAAAATCTTAGAAATAAGATGCAATCATTTTTTACAATTTTACAATAAATTTTACCCTGAGAATCTTAGAAATAAGGTGCAATAAATTTTATCCCCGGAATCTTAAAATAAGGTGCATTGAATTTTACAACGGGGAAAAGGTTTTAAACGCTTTTTATATTTGCTTGCTTTAGGACCGATGACCGATCCCTGGGAAACGAATGTGACGTTGTGCCCGTACAAACGCATCCCCCTGTTTCGTCTGGATTTTAACACTGGTGCAAATGTTTCGTAATATAATTTGTACATCAAACACTGGATTGTCCCGATGTTTTGACGAATTTACAAAATTAAATATTTTATGCCCATAAGTACATTGAAAACAATCTATTTGTCACTAGCGGAATCTACTATCAGATATGGAATAACGTCTTGGGGAAACTCGTGCAAGACAAATATAGATTACATGCAAAGAATTCAAAACTCTATGATTAAGTTCTTGGTAAGCAAAAGCATTTATGCACAAAGAAGAGACATAAAATTTTTATATGAGTCAGTTATTATATTACCTGTGCGAGGAATATTATGGTTTAAATTTGTATGCCAAAACCTATTGTTGGATTTAATATAAAAGGAAGAAATAGATGATGCATATGGCACTAGATTATTTAAAAATGAGGGGTTATCCATTCCAAAAATTATAAATAAATAACATTCACTTATCTTGTCCCTACCATATTTAATAAGATGCCAATGAACATAAAAATTGAATCAAATTGCACCACCGATCTCAAAAAAAAAGTCTAATAGATCAAGACTTTTTATGTCGATTTTGTTTGTAATCTTGTGTATAATACGACTATGAGCAATTTGCCTGCATTATACTGGGTGTCCCAAAAGAAAGTTTATACTTAGTGGATCGATTTTAAAAAAGGAAGGGTTCCATATACACAATTTGGTAATTTATTTCTTAAAAATAACATCGTCCAAATGTAAACCTTCGCGTTCGCGGCATTCATTTAATAAAAGAATAAAATTTCTTATGACGGCTCGGCGGGTAGGCTTCATGATGGCTGCCATTTCGTGACGGATATTTTATTTTAATTGCATCAGAAATTTTGGATTGTTGGCATACACTTTAGATTTGAGATAACCCCACAAGAAAACGTCAATAGAGGTAAAGTCAGGACCACGAGGAGGCCAATTTATATCACCTCTCTTGGAGATCAATTTGCCAGGGAAAATTTCACGAACTCGTGGTAGAGACGTTTTGGACGTAGATATGTGATGTTGCTCCTTCTTGCTGGAACCATGTTCTTTGGTTATAGCCAGTAAGTTTATAGGGGTGCAGCATTAGGTCTTTGTGCAAAATGCTGCGTAACGATGATCTATGCACATTTAAAGTACTTGCGCGTTTCTGAATCGAAAAGTTTGAGTCGTCACGAAAAGACTGATAAACAATATCTAAGTTTTCTACCGTTCTCGATGATCTTAGTTGCCCGGATTTTGGTTTTGCCAGCGTTGTACCGATCTTTTCAAACTTTTTTACCCATTTTCGAATGAGAGGAATGCTTGGCGCATCATTGAATTGACGAAAACCTCGAATATTGCAGAATCTTCTACGCGCTACAGTCGCTGAATCACCATTTTTTGTACAACTCACGCACGCATAACGCGCGGTCGTTAACGAGAAATGCTCCATAGCGACTAAATTCCCAAAAGCCAGGCTACTGATTGACATACCGGAAAAGTTGCGTTGCCACAGAAAGCAAACAAATATAAACTTTCTTTTGGGACACTCAGTATCTGTCTGCGTATTTTATTCCTTTATATTGAAATGACTTAAAAGTTATTCTTCTGTTTCTATTATTGTGATATCTTGTTATAATTGTGCTGTTGTGTTATATTAAATTGATCTGCTGGCAAACTGCTTTGGCAGTTAATATATAAATTAGGCATTGTATTTTTAAAAAAAGCAATACGGTCAATACGTAAATGTGTAGTGCTCTGCTTATCAAAAATACGTTTAAAATAAGGTAGGTATTCTAGAAAGTGCCTTTAATAAATGCGTTTAGAATAAATATATTTATTAAAGGTACTTATAAATAAAATTATTTATCCATTCGCTATAAAAAAGGATAAAATCAGGCATTTTTTCATAAAAAGGCTTTCTGTATTTCCAAAAGAGTAAAGCTTTAATTACACTTACATAATCTTAAGAACACGTTAAGTGGAAACCCTACAATGAAATATTGCAGGTGTACATTGGCATACAAAAACAAATGGGTGATTTTTTTTCATTATAAATATTATGTTAATGCTGGAAATTAAATTTAATTAAATAATCTTACCCATCCCGATAAATGTTGGCTTATTCCATAGCTAACATTTAAAATTATTACAATAGTCGAAAAAACATAAACTCGATGCATGTTAACCCTTCACTCAAATCGACACAAAAAAATAACGAATAAATTATTTAACCACTACGCAATATATTATATAGGTAACCTGGGAAATTAAAAAGTACACTCGTAATTGTATTTAGCGGTAATAATTTGACTGTGACTTCATGCCGAAATAAAAGCATTAAATATAACGATAGGAGGAAATACTTAACGATAAGTCATTGAATCGCATTTTTTTTATTTGCAATCATTTGTGTGTAGAGTTCCTAAAACAATTTGTTTAATGATTCCAGTGTAATCGCGAATACGGAATGATGTAATGATGCTTTACGTTGATTTTTTTATTTTGTGAAATGTCAATGGTCAAATCGTAACCTTCACTTACCTACAACTCTGCCGGGCCGAAAGAGGGAATGAGGTATATACAAAGGTAAAAGAGTTAAAATTTGGGTAAACAACAAAATTCTTACCCTAAATATAATACCACTTAGTATCAAACAAATTTAAACAAAAAATAGCTACATTAAAGACATTAAATGTTGGCTTAAAGACATTAAGGTGTTAAACAAGGCTGCGTAATGTCGCCGTGGTTATTCAATCTATATATGGATAATTGTATGCAAGAATTGAAAGAGATGGGATTGGGTGCGAAATTGAGTAATCTAGAAGTATGTTGCCTGTTGTATGCTGATGATGCGGTGCTGATATCTAACAGTATGGAAGATCTACAGTCTCTCGTGTCAAGAATGAACGAAGTATGCATGAAGAATGAGTTAATGATGAATGTAAGTAAGTCTAAAGTCATGGTGTTTGAAAGAGAGAGTACGAAAACAGTATGCAATATAGTTGTGAATGATGAATACTTGGAGCAGGTGGATGAGTTTGTTTATTTGGGAAGTATGTTTACGAGAGATGGGAAGGCTGATAGAGATATTGAAAGAAGGGTGAATGCAGGTAACTCTATTAATGGAGGACTGAACGCCGTTGGCAGCAACAAAAAACTGTCCAAAGACGCGAAACTAGCCGTCCATAATGGAGTACTGGTACCTACCCTGATGTATGGCAGTGAGGCATGGAACTGGCAGAGGAAGGATGAAAGTAGACTGAACGCTGTAGAAATGAGATCCCTGAGGCGTATGTGTGGTAAAACCATGTATGATCGTGTGAGAAATGTGGAAATCCGCAAAGAATGCAAGGCTGATGTAAGCGTGATGAGTAAGATCAAGAAAGGAACGCTCCGATGGTTTGGGCATGTAGAGAGAATGAACGAGGAAAGGAGTGTAAGGAGAATATATGACGCAAATGTGAATGGTAGAAGAAGTCAAGGACGCCCAAGAAAGACATGGCACGACCAAGTGAATCAGATACTTGAGTCGGGCCATGTCAAGAGTCAGAATAATAGAAGAGAATGTATGAGACGTTGTATGAATGTAAACGAGGCAAGGAATGTGTGCCAAGACCGGGATGTTTGGCGGTCCGTCCTCTCTGCCTACCCCTGCGGGGAAACGGCGTGATGGTTAGTTAGTTAGTTAGTTAAATGTTGGCTGAAGGAATTATCGGAAAATGAACTTACTAGTATACTTAAAACATCATAGAAGTTTCTCGAAAACCTTATCCAAACAATGAAGTTAAACCATAGAAGTCGCTGAAAAACTTATCCAAAGCATAGTCCCCCTCAGCACAGGATCTCCTAGTGAGGAGGACTACGAATATATTTTCTATTTTATATGTATATCTAATTAACATGTTTCATATAAAAATGTAAAAAATATTATATATTTACTAAATAAAAAATAAAATAAAATAAAATAAATAAAAAAACTAATTATATTACAATATATATATTTTTTTACATTAGGCCCTGCGGAAAACAAAATTTCCCTCATAGCCTATGTCATCTTTCTGGAGATGGTGTAGAGGATCTTTTTTAAGGAAAGGAAGGAGAGGAGAAGTTCTGGGAAGTAATAAGGTATGAGAGGTGGGTAGGAATCTGGGGTTCAACGTGTCCAGGAATGTCGGATGCATGAATCCGTCCCACTGCAGTGCAAGGCGATGGGTCGAGAGAGTCCGGTTGGAAAGGTCATAAGGTCTCCTTCAACCAGCCTCTCCCGATCCGTCCCGCCACACGGTAGGATGTTAAGTACAGAAATTAAAGGTGGATGTAAATTAAATGCAGGGGTATGTAAGTATTTATGAATGTAGGTAATGTGAGTAAGTTGTCCGTTAGCTTTTATTTTGTTTGGAAGCCACTGGTCATTGGACCAGCAGCGGACAGAGCAATATACTCTGTCAGGGCCTTGGGAAGTATTTACTTTATAGTCAATATTACCTAAGGATTAGAAATGATAAAGCGGTAATCATGTTGAATAAAACATTACATATATTTACAGATTTAATAACAGATAACCAAACAGAACATAAAATAATATTATAAATGACTTACCCCAGGATCGACCAATCTAATAAATAATCTAGCTAAATTAAAACACTACTCAGCCTTGTGATAAAATAAACATTGGAATATTTATAAAATACTAGCTTTTTTTGCCCCCGGCTTCGCTCGCATAGTATTAAGGGGGTACCCACAGTACCTCCAGCTTCCCTATCCCCACTCCAATCCCCCCCTCCTACTCTCCCCGCCCCCTCTCACCCCTCTCCCCTCCATCCCCTCCCCCCACAAATCCCACTCCACCCTCCCCACACATCCTATCCTCCCCCTTACCCCCCCTTCATACCCGTTACATTCATAACAGCTCGGATGCCACCTTTGCAATTTTTGTTTATAAATTTCATAATGCCAGAGCTCTAATCTATAGCTTATAGACTATTCTGATGTATGAGCTATATTATTGTAAAGTTTCATTAAAATCCATTCAGTAGTTTTCGCGTGAAAGAATAAAAAACATACATCCATACAAACTTTCACCTTTATAATATTAGTAGTATCATAACAATGTGAGCAAAAACATCCATCGCCAGACATGGACAAATCTCACCCCACGAACCCGGGCACCCCTGCCAAGTCACCAAACATATCGAACCACTTGGGGTGACCTACGGCAGAGGTGTTAGTTATCCAATAAATGGTTCCCGGGGCGGCGGTACCCATACCCGCCTCTCAAATTGAGAAATATATATATTACTAGCTGACCCGGTGAACTTCGTACCGCCTCAGAATCAATAACTGTTTTGTTAACTTATTAACTGAATTAATTTCATTTTTTAAAATTAAAATGAATTCTCAAAATGAATTAAGAATGTAATTCACGTGGCAGCAAGGCATTTGCTTTATTAAAGCGAATCGAAATGATTCACGTGGCATTATTGTACTACTTTCTGTTAAACTATTTACTGGATGTGTTGCACTTGGGTCGATTCCCTTCATATATGCACCTCGTGATATACGACATTTTTCGTTTTGTCATTACTCATTACCCATAATCAGTAATTGCTTGGAGAAATCTTCGGCAGATGGATTGTTTAGCAATGCAACTCGCATATGTATCGTCAGTTGAAGTTTCTTCACATAGCTCTACAGAGTCAATGATTTGAGAAAATTTATTTCATCGGCAGCGGTTGATCTTGGAATGACTGGTAGTGTTTGGCGGAAATCGTCAGAAAGTAGAATCATTGCGCCTCCAAAAAATCTTTCAATAAATGTTAGCACACTACAACATTGACTTGTGATTCAAACAATGTCGGCCCACGAATATTCACCAGCAACAACCCAAAGTAGAAGCATTCGTCACTTTTTATATGAACTCTGTAGTTTGAATGCCAAAAACCGCCATATCACTGACTTTTGTGACAAATTTTCAGATGCATTTGATTGACTTCACCAAATTGCAAAACTCTACGTTGTAATGCCTATGACGTGTAATGCGCCTTGAATGTTTTCGAAAGAAGTGGCTTTTTTCCTGGAGTTGTGCAGACATACGTTCACCGTTCGTCTCATTTTCGACTATTGACATTTAGTGTGTAAGAAAGAGAGACAGCATTATATGTTTAAAAACAAAAGCAAAACAAACATCGCATTGACATTTGACGTTTTTGAATTATTGGCATTCACGCAAACTTCAATACTATGCCTAACACAATTTGCTTTACAATATTGCTGCAGCTCGTTTTAAATATGAAAATTCGTTCCATACAAAATGTATGAGGAAATGAATTTTCTTGATAACTTTCTTTTTCGTGAATTTTTGCGATGTTTTAATGGTTATTCTGTTGTCCGGGGCGGAGACAAATCCAACAAATCAGAGATCATCAAAATCTGTCCAGCCGTTCTCGAGTTATAAATAGTGTAACTAACCCGGCTTTGTTTTATATATTAAGATAATGGAGTATGCGTCAACCATATGGAATCCTCGATATAAGATATACATCATTGACGTAGTATATCTATTGATCGAAGGTATAAATAATTTAGTAGAAAGTATACAGAATAAACTTAGGAAACATTTACTCAAGAAATACAACAAAACTACACATAATATGTTAACTTTACAAAAAAGACGCACATTGTCAGATCTGGTTTTTTTTTTACATGAGCTTCACACAGGAGGCCCTGACGAAAATGATTTCCCTCAGGGCCTATGTCATCTTTGGGAATGCTATGTGGAGGGTTTTTTTAATGAAAGGAAGGAGAGGAGAGTTCTGGAAAGGAAGAGGGTTTAAGGGGTGGGTAGGAATCTGGGGTTCAGTATGTCCTGTTCATCCACCTCCAAGACCTAGACAAACCTCACCCCATGAACCTGGGCACCCCTGCTAAATCACCAAACGTAGCAAACCACTTGGGGTGACCTATGGCAGAGGTGTTGGTTATCCAATAAAGGTTCTCGGGGCGGCAGTACCCATTCCCGCCTCCCAAATTGTCTGTTGTTTCGATATAACCTGCTAAATAATAAAATAGATGGTCCTGAATTGCTATCCGTCATTAGTTTAAATGTCCCAATGAGGCGTACCAGGCAGCGTATTTCCAAAACCTATACCGATTCAGTCGCGGTAACGACAATTTACATCTTAAATATACCTGTATATTGGTTATTTTTTTATCACATTGCAAAAAAAAAAATGGTTCTAAAATGTAGATAAAAATAATCTTTCTGTGTATATTAGAAATTCATAATTTTATTTCTAAGTATTTAAATTTTAATATTATTCCCATATATGTATTGTAAATACGGTGACCCGACAGTTCGTCCTGCGACAATTCATCCGGCGACAGTTCATCCTGCGACAGTTCATCCGGCGACAGTTCATCCTGCCGACAGTTCATCCCGCCGACAATTCATCCGGCGACAATTCATCCTGCCTGATCATTTAGAAGATTTTTATTAAGTAAGTATGCAAAGAGGATATACGGCCGTACAACAAAAATCGATATACTTATATCTGAAGGCATCTTGAGTGGAAATCCGCTGTAAAAATATTTTTACTAACAATAATTTCGACTCTCCGAAGAAGCATGCCTGAATAACAAAATACGACATACTTATACTTATAGGTTAGGTTAGGTTGAATTGTTAGGTTGAATTGTCGCCGGATGAATTGTCGGCGGGATGAACTGTCGGCAGGATGAACTGTCGGCCGGATGAACTGTCGCAGGATGAACTGTCGCCGGATGAATTGTCGCAGGATGAACTGTCATGGAACCTGTAAATACACCTCTATATTGATAACTTGTTATCACTTTGCAAAAACAAAAATTATTATAAAATCTACATAAAATAATCTTTCCAATGTGTTTATTAGAAATTAATAATTTTAATATTTTAATATTGAAAATGTAAAGCGACTGAACCGGTATAGGTTTTGGAAATACGCTACCAGGCACCCTTCCCTTTTTGCATATTGAAGCTAACAACACTAATGCAGCAAGTAACTCACCAATTGCTCGCGCAACTTATACCCACTACGAAAAATTACTACATTTAGACATTTTCCATGATTCCTTGCAAACACGCACTAATTTATTAAACTTGCACTAATTTATAAAATTTCTTGGCGTGATGTATATACAAATTATATATTTTAAAACTACTATAATGTACTGTGTATGACTTAATACATAAACCAATAAATAAACAAATAATAAAACAAATATAAAACTTTTTTCCACTTAATTTTATTGACCGCAACCGGTTTCAGCTTGTTAAAGCCATCTTCAGACTGGTACAAATTATTCTTAGTCTATGATTTATATACATAACGTATGGGGGGAGAGGGGTGGTCTACAAGGATTTTAATCAATTATATTAATTACACTTGTTGGGGTTTGTAGCTCACTTCACTGTTGTTCAGGGAAAACCTTACAAGTTATATTTTTTTTAAAGAAAGACAAACATTCCCGGGTTACGAATAACCCAACAATGTTTGAAAATCTCCTACTACCACCACAGAAAGCCGAAAATGTTGCTTGTGTTGTGATGGAGGACTTAGCCAGCCGAGGAATCGAACACGCGACGCTCGGGTGGGACCCAAGCGCTATGCCCACTCAACCACTGACCAGTCATATGAATTAAAGTTGAAATTAAAACACTTTTTAACTTATTTCCACATATTTGTTTAACCAGTACCGGTTTCATCCTATTATGGACATCTTCAGGCTGGCAATTGGCATTCTTTTATTAGATAATTTATATAAAATTAGGTAGGTAGGTACACAATTTTAGAGAAGGTACATATGTTTTGGTTATTACGTTAAATAATATGTATATTACGTTAATAAATATGTGGAAATAAGTTAAAAAGTGTTTTAATTTCAACTTTAATACAATATAATTCCACCACGTATAACAGAACAATAAATAAAGTTATATGAATTATTAATGACCTAATTTTATTGTCAAATCGTTATCATATTTGTGATGTATGGGATTTTTTATTGCTTTTTGAAGGGATACATGTATAAATTGAAGTAAGAATGGTCATTATACATATAAACTAAATACATATTTTAATTTGGATATTTTTTTTTACATCCACACACTTTTCCACAAATGATCATCTAGTCAATCCACGCTATGCAATCGCACTATACAAGTATAATAAATATAAAATAATCAGCCCCGGATCTAATGGGGGGCAAGCCGGGGCCCATGCCCCGGGCGGCAAGTTCAGAGGGCGGCCAAACTCAACTTTGACCACGGAATAAATAATAGTACAAGTAGAGAAATTTCACGGCCATATTAACTCGTTGATACCCAGAGCCCTGAGTGAGACGTGCTGCACGAACATTTATTATTCGCGAGGCGCGTAGGCATAGTTCAAAATACGCACCCGACCCGCTCGCCCGCAGGAACCACAGATCGCGGCAGCACCCGTCTGCTCTGGTTACCGTGCGTGCGAAAGAGATGAAGCTATATTCGAAAACTCCCTCGTCGATCTCTCTCCACGACAGTGTTTTGTTTTAAAAATGTGTCAAAAGTGTGTTGTTTATTTTTACTCTTTAGTACTTGTTGATCAACCGAAGGTACAATACTGATGTCATTAGTGTCGCATCAATAAATCTATCACAGTTCATCGATCGCTTTTCTGGGTAAGTATTTTATATAACTATCTTATGCTTTTTAAGTTACTATATTTTTTTTTTAAACTCAATTTAATACGTGCAATCACTTACGTCGTCAATTCGTCATTATTCAAACTTACTTAAAATTTTTACGTCGTTATGCGTGTCATGATTTGTTTATTACACGATGGCAGCCATCATATGACTGAGAAGTAAAACAGCCTTTTTATTTCAGCTTTTATTTAAATACAATGCAATGTAGCAGTTTAAAACGAATAAGCAGCCAGCAAGATAAATTTCAGTTGTGATTTCATCTGCTGAAGCATTTTGATGGAAACCATTCTCGTATTCAAAGTGCAGTTTTAAAATTCTGGTTGCAGACTATATGCAGCCAGAATTTAAGGAAAACCATTTGCATGTTCTGGGTGTAGCTATAATTAAATTTCTTAATTAGTTACAGTAAAACCAGTTCTTTGATTCGAATATGGCCCACCCCCCCCCCCCCCCCCAGCAAGGTTAAAATAAATATAGATACCTAAGTGGGCGGGGGCGGCATTTTTCAGTTTTTGCCCCGCCTAAAAAAAAACGAAGATCCGGGGCTGAAAATAATACAAGAACACTACGTCAACCTACCAGAGACCAAATGGGAAAATAATTCACCGACTCCAGACATTTTCATATCAGAGGGTTCGGCTCGGTAGAACTCCTAGCTGGACGGATAAATCCTACTGATCCCTTAATACAAATATTTAAAAAATGTTTCGTAATCCTACATTTATTTAAAATGATTGATTTTGCATTTTTATATATAAATTCTTTCTAGTTTAGTTGCATAAAAATATTAACGAACGATGAACATATTCACATCGTTTGTCCATTTCATACGCTGCCTAGGAATACCTGCTTTTGTTTTTTGGGGTCTCAGACTATCAATGTTCATATGTATAAGAAATTTAATATATGTAAATAAAATGCAATTTCTTGAACCCACCTCGGAACCGGAAGTTTCAAATGTAATTAGTTCACTGAGAGGTGGCTCAGCGCCGGGATATGATGGAATAACACTAGAAACCATAAAAAATCTTAAAGACTTTCTAAAAATACCTATCGTGCATATAATTAATTTAAGTTTTTCTGTTGGAAGATTTCCAAATAATTACAAAAAAACTCTAATTAGTCCGATCTTTAAATCTGGCAACCCAGAGGAAATGACTAACTACCGGCCAATATCTCTGACATCTAACATTTCTAAAATAATTGAAAAAATAGTTAAAAAGAGACTTTTCCTATTTCTAGAAGAAAAAAAAATTCTGCATTCTAACCAATATGGATTTAGACCTAAACTAGGGACTCATGGTGCCATTGCAAAATTGACTTCTCTAATTATGGGGAATTTAGATAGACGACGGAAGTGTCTGGGAATATTTATCGATCTAAAAAAGGCTTTCGATAGTGTGTCGCATTCTAGGCTGATCGCTAAGCTAGAGAAAATTGGACTGGAAGACAAAGCTTTATCTTGGTTCCAGAGTTACTTAAAAAATAGAGAACAATACGTTAAACTAAATAATTCATTAAGTGAACCCTTGACTTCTGAATATGGAATTCCACAAGGCACGGTAATCGGGCCTATACTTTTCCTTATATATGTCAATGACATGTTCAGTCTCCCTCTTAATGGAAATGTCATCTCATATGCGGATGACACAGTCATCATAATCGAAGGAATAACATGGACAGGAGTGAATACAGCTGCGAATGCTGACATTAACATATTGAAGGAATGGTTTGATGATAACTTACTCAGTCTTAATGTAGAAAAAACATCATATATACCTTTTTACTTTACTGATCCTGTAACTGACTTCAATATTAGAGTGATAGTGCACAGTCGTTCGTGTAAAGGAGGAGAATGTAACGATAATTGTAAAATCCTTAAGAAAACCACAGATGTCAAATATCTAGGGATCACTATAGAAAGTAACATGAAATTTAAGAAACATGTCGAAAACTGTGAGAAAAGAATTAGAAAACATACTTACATTTTTATACGTTTAAGAAATATCCTAAGTCATTCAAATATTAAAATGGTTTACTTTGCTTTTGTGCAGTCAGTATTGCAGTACGGCATAATCGCATGGGGAAGCATCTATAAGAATAATCTCTATCCGATAGTAACAACACAAAAAATGATCATCAAAGTTATTATTAAAAAACCAAGAATTTTCCCAACTACCGAACTTTTTGAAAAATTTAAGGTCCTACCGGTTTCAAAACTATTTCAAAAAAGCGCTATTTTAACAGTTTTTAAAGAATCTGAAGTGTCCTCAATACGAAGTATAAGACCTAGAACATGTGGGAACGTATATGTACCTAGATGCAACACGACAGCTGCACAACACCATTATGAATATTTAGGCCCAAAGCTATATAACGAATTACCCAATGCAATAAAAAGTGAGAAAAACTATCATAAATTTAAAAAAAAACTCGCATTGTATTTTTACAGATAAGCAAGAGATTATCTTATTGGTATCGATGATTTTCAGATATAATCTGTTGCCAATATGTTGCTGGTATTCTATTTCAATAATTATATGTATTTTTCTAATTGTTAAATTTTTTGTAATATCTTAACAGTATTTTATTTTCATTTTTGTAAAGTTCTAAATATAAGTACTTAGACTAGCTCCCCGATTAGACCCGAGAATATTTCCCTACTAATTGGGTAACCATAAAACCTTACAGTGTAACATAATGTAACATATTATTTTATTATTATTGTAAACATTTACTTTTTTTCTAAATAAAAAAATAAAAAAAAAACATAATAAATGATAACATAATTAACCCATTTTCATTATTATTTTTAATTGTTTAACTAACGTTTAAGACAAGATTTTTATGCATAGCACAAAGGGTAACAATAATTATCAGCCTGAAACACTCATCCACATTGAAAAATCTTCCGAGAAAAGATACATGCGCCAACGGGACGGGATAATTATTGTTTATAATAATTGTTATCCTTTGTGCTATGCATAAAAATCTTGTCTTAAACGTTAGTTTAACAATTAAAAATAATAATTAATGTTTGGCAAGTTTAAGCATTTCCCCAATAAATGAAGACATAATTTGTCTCGACGACACCTAGCGAGGGATTTAACACTAACAATGTCTCTCTCGCAAAAATAAAGTTGGTTGTTTTCAGGTGGAAAAAATATAATAAGCAGTAATTGTTGAATGAAACACTAGTATATATTGAATAATTTGGCGGGTATAAGATAAGCCGCCATAGCTCAATTGGGAGAGCAGCTGACCGGCAATCAGAAGGGAACGGGTTCATGTCCCGTTGGCGTCATGTATCTTTTCTCGGAAGATTTTTCAATGTGGATGAGTGTTTCAGGCTGATAATCATTGCTTATAATAATTGAAACCCATTTTCATCTCCGTTGGTTGCAAATGATATGTTGCCACTTTACAAAATAATTTTTTTTAAATAATTAAGTATTATAAAAACAATGGATACAAGAGCTAAACTATTGACAGTTCAATAAAGAAAAATTATAAAAGAAACCTACATTAACAGTCATTTCACAAGGTCTTGAAAATAAGAATGAAAAAGATATCAATAAAAATTAGGTTAAAATCACTTTGACTGATGAATATGGGTTTGAGACATGAGTAATAATAAATTTGAAAGAAAGTGTGTGGAGAGATAAAGATAAATTTTGAAATTATATGCTCACGAATTATTGTAAACTAGCTGGTACCCGGCATGCGTTGCTATGCCATTTAGTAAAGAAATTGTTTCTCCCCGCGTGTCCTTTCCCATTTGTCCCGTTCCCCTTCTGCACCCCCTTCCTCTCCTGTGTCCCCTTCCCCTCTCGCGTTCCCACTCCGCCTCCTCCACCTTCCCTCTCCCCGTCCCGCGAACCCCCTCCCGAGTTCCCCCCCCCTCCTGCAAACCCTCTACCCGAGTTCCCCTCCCCCCTCCCGCAATCCATACATTTATCCCGGTGCATCCAGTTTTCGACAGCTTGCATTATTTTTTATACAAATTTCATAATGCCAGAGCTCACCAGTAGTTTTAAACAAACCTTCTCCTGACAATAACGAACACAACAAAAAAAGAATTATCCAATTTGGTGCAGTCGTTCGTAAGTTATGCGCGTACATACATTTCGGCGATTCATTTTTATTAATATAGAAGAAGAAGATAGAAGATAGAAGAAGAAGATTAATATAGATAGATGACTATTAATGTTCATATAGTTATAGACCAATAAACGCTGATTCTGAATATACAAGTTTTATTTAATAATATTAAACGCAGAGTTTTTAAAAAAATTATTAAAAAGTCCATTTTTAATCGGGTCGTAAAAACACGCCGTCAAGGTGGCGTCGCTGTTCGACGTGTCGTGACGTCACCGTAAAGTCATTGAATGGGAATGTATGATATGACACAAGCCATCGTATTAATTTATTCGTTTATATACATACTGTTTATGGAGATTTAGTTGTTGTGTTTATTGAAACATTATTAAGGCCTAAATAATGATTAAAAAATAAAGGTATCTCTTATTAGTTTTTCTATATTATTGAAAATATTCAAAAACTAGTAATGCTATTTCTAGGGAGAATACTTCGAACAACGGAATTCAAAATGGCGGCAGTAGATCAGCTGATTGCCCGATCCTATACTAATTTTTCAGGAGTGATGATGTCACACGATTCACCATACGTACGGTGGTTTTCGGGGGGTCTTGAAAAATTAAAACTTTGACAATTATTTTAACTATTAAAACTAACTCTAAAAATTAAAATTAAAATGCAGTTATTTAAGTTAGAATGTCATTATTCATTAAAAAAATTGGACTGGAGTTCTCTGTTTTTTATTTTTTATTTTATTTTTATGTTGACGAATAAATTTTCTACAGCGAATGTTTCTAATTTCAATGTTTCTAATTTTTTAATTACCGCCAAAACGATAATTTGGGGCGGGGCAATCGTGCGACGTCATGAGCGTGGACGCTCACTGAGCTTGTAATGGTTTTAAAAAATATAAATTAACATTATTCAATGCATTTTGCACTAACCTATATACATGTGAAACATGGTGTCACTACCGTACAAGCTCAATAGAACCACTCCGGATCCAATATAAGGATGCTTGCAGAATTATATTTGGATACAGAAGATACAGCAGCGCATCTTCAATGTTTACGGAGCTAGGACTACACGGATTCGCCGGTCTGATGAGACACCGGGTCACTGGAGCCAGGATGCGGCTAATGGCTTCCGATAACACAGTGGTGATCGCAGCCTTCCAGCACCAAGCGCCACTCCTGAGCGAGCGCTGGGCCCGAGCTCACTCCAGACCACGTCCTACATTATAATTGATTATTTATTTTATTTCTATTATCGCATATGTCTTTTATATTTGTTTGTTCTATTTACTTTTTTTTTACTTTATCTGTTGTGTAAATATGTACAACTTTATGGGACGTGTGGGATTGCACTATCCTCCCCACATCCCATTATGCACCAGATTTAAATGTCCGGGTTAAATTTTCCCCAAAAAAAAAAAAGGAAAAAAAGAAGGAAAAACTAAACCCTTTCACACACTTCCCCAAATGATCATCTAGTCAACCCACGCTATGCAATTGCACTATATAAGTATTATAAATACAAAACAATACAAGAACAACATGTCAACCTACTAGAGACCAAATGGGAATATAATTCACCGACTCCAGATATTTTCATATCAGAGGGTTCGGCTCTGTGGCATTTCTAATTGAACCTATAAATCCTACCGATCCCTCAATATAAATATTTAAAAAATCCTTTGTAATCCTACATGTATTTAAAATGACTGATTTTTGCATTTTTATATACAAATTCTTTGACAAATCTAATATGCTTAAATTTTGAATCAGATTCCTAGGTATTATGCCAGTGGCCGAAATAACAAATGGCAATATTTTTATAGTCCGAGAATGCCAAATTCTTTTAATCTTGTTATGTTGGTAATAAATATAACCAGCTGTCAAATGCTGATAGTTGGCAGGTCTGTCGCGTCACTTGATGTATAACCTTGAACTTGTCAACAGTGTCAATAAACGTCTTACAAATGATTCAGTTCTTGTATTTAATTAAGAAACCTCAAACATTATAATTGGCGACGAGGAAAATCGGTTTATCAGTAAAAACGTGTGTGAATAGTATTAACAGTGATTTCGCCGTGGAAAAATCATTTTTTTCAACATGTCGAGTAGTACCTTGCCAGTGCCTCATTTCGAACCAGATTGCGAAAGTTTCAATATGTTTTTGGAACGCATACAAATGTATCTAAAAATTATTAATATCGCAGAGAAAGAAAAAATTGGATATTTGTGTATATTGATCGGTGCGGAGAAATTTAAAATTTTGAAAGAAACGGTGCATCCGAAAAATCTAGAAGATTTAACCTTCAACGATATTGTAACAACACTGAGGAGTAAATATGAAGAAAAAAGGTGTACAATTGCGCAAAGATATAAATTTTATAACCGGAAACAACATTCTAACGAAGGAATCGATGATTTTATTACGGATATAAAAAGTCTGTCAATATCATGCAATTTTGGTGCTTTTCTAGACCAAGCTCTGAGAGATAAATTGGTGTGTGGTGTAAAAGACGATACAATGACTAGAAGATTACTATCTGAAGACGAATCGTTATCTTTTGAGAAAGCAAAATTAATTGTCAAAAATATTGAGACAGTAAGTCACAGCTCAGAGCAAATTTTACACAAAGAAAATGTTACATCGGAAATCTGTGAAGTCAAGTCAAAAATGTCACATAAAAAAACATGTCATGTCTCAAAGGATCGCCCTTCACGTCAGAATAGTCCTAGTAGGCGATTTCATCAGGGTGAAAGGACTGGATTCAAGGGTCAAAGGAGTTCAAGGTCATCAAGTCAACTGTCATCTCCATCACGTCAAGGGTCCAGAAGATGCGAGAGGTGTTTTATAACTCATCAACCGGAGTTATGTCCTCCAAAAAAGTGGAAATGTTACAAGTGTAATATTTACGGGCATACGTCGAAATTTTGTCCAAGTGCAAAATCAATCATCAATCACGTAAAATGTGTCAATAATGTAAATGTATTAAATATGTCAGTGTCTGATACAGCGAAAATTAATTTAATTGTAAATGGTATCAATATGTCTTTTATGATTGACACAGGAAGTTCTTCGACATTAATAAGTAACAAAATGTATTTAAAATTTTTCAAAACTTGTCAGTTAAGTCAATTCTACGGTAATTTGTTCACAGCAAATAGTCAGAATTTATTTTGTTTTGGATTTTTTATGGCAAAAGTAAATGTTGTGGATTCTAATGTTGTAATGGATTTACCAGTATTGGTTATAAAAAATCTGTCGTCTGATGCTATTTTGGGTAGAAATTGGTTAAAAGTGTTTGATCCATCTTGGGAAAATACTTTCATAAGTTCTTTAATGTCAAATATGCATAATAATACTGTAAATTCAGTGTCTGTCAGCGAGAAAAATAAAACAAATATTGTTAAAAAATTGTCACAAAAATATTTAAATTCTTTTTCGATTACTAATAACGATTTACCAATTAAAGAATTTTCTGTGAATTTAAGTTTAAAAAATAATGCTACTCCTGTCTTTCACAAAGCATATGAAGTTCCTTATGCACTTCGTGCTGAAGTATGTCAAGAGCTAAGTCGTCTTGAAAGCGAAGGCATTATTTCAAAAGTTAAATATAGTAGTTGGTCTTCTCCAATAGTTTGTGTACCTAAACAAAATGGAAAATTACGTTTATGTGCAGATTTGAAATCTACAGTCAATCCACAATTGAGAATTGATCAATATCCTATTCCACGTCCAGAGGATATTTTTAATAAATTTTCAGGTTGTCAAGTATTCTGTAAATAAGATTTAACAAACGCATATTTACAGTTGTCTGTGTCAGATTCTAGTTAAGAATTACTTACAATTAATACATGTAATGGTTTATATGTCTATAATCGTTTAACTTATGGATTGTCATCGGCTCCTGCCGTTTTTCAAATGGTAATTGATACAGTTTTGGGTGGCATAAAAAACTGTGCTGCATATATTGATGATATTTGTATAGGTGGTAAAGACGAGAAGGAGTGTTCTGATACTTTGGATAAAGTTTTGTCAAAATTAAATGAGTTTAATATAAAAATTAATGTGTCAAAAAGTGAATTTTTTGTGAATTCTTTCGAATTTTTAGGTTTCACTTTGTCAGGTCAAGGCAAAAGTCCGTCTTTGTCGAAAGTTGAGAAAATTAAGTCTACTGGGTGTCCAGAAAATGTCACTCAACTAAAGTCGTATTTGTCAATGTTAAATTTTTATAGGAATTTTATTCCTATGTGTCCTACAGTGCTAGAACCACTTCACAATTTATTAAGAAAAAATGTAAAATGGTGTTGGTCTGATGAATGCGAAAAGGCATTTGTAAATAGTAAGTCTCTTTTGTCAGATAAAACTATGTTAGTTTTATTTGATCCGTCAAAACCATTGTGTCTTACAGTCGATTCAGTGCATACGGTGTCGGTTGTGTCTTAAGTCATGTCGTAAAGAATCAAGAATTTCCTATAGCTTTTGAGTCTGCAACATTAAATTCAGCTCAAAGAAATTATAGCCAATTGCACAAGGAAGCCCTTGCTATTATTTTTGGAATTAAGAAATTTCACAAATATTTAATTGGTCGTCATTTTACGATATATACTGATCATGCTCCATTGTTGTCTTTATTTGCTGAAAACAAAAAAGTCCCCGTTTTAGCAGCATCACGTCTTATAAGATGGTCTATAATATTGTCTGCGTACAATTATAAATTGGAATATAAAAAAGGATTGAAAATTCCTCAAGCAGATGTAATGTCACGTTTGCCAAGTAAACAACAATTCAATATTGAGGAATGTAATTTTGTATACATGTCTACACCATTAATTCCATTCTCAGAAGTTGAAAGTCATTCTGAAAAAGATGAAACATTATGTAAAGTCATTAAGTATCTTTCAATCGGTTGGATTGAAAACTTGTCAAGTCCAGAAATTAAAAAATATTTCAAGTTTAAAAATTTACTATCAGTCAAAGGAAAATGTCTTTTATTTGGTGACAGAATTGTAATACCAGAATCTCTTAAGTCCAAAGTCCTAAATTTAATACATTATGGTCATCCTGGTATAGTCAGATCAAAAATTCTTGCTCGTTCATATGTATGGTGGTTAGGTATGAATCAAGATATTGAAGATGTTATTTCTAGATGTGAAATGTGTCAGTCTGTACAAAATGCTAACAAAAATGTACGTCATAGTTGGCCTATTGCTGAAAGTCCATGGGAAAGAGTCAATTTGGATTTTTTTGATTTAAAAGGTTCAAAATACTTATTAGTTTGCGACTCATATTCAAAGTGGGTAGAATGTTTTTACATGAAAAATACTAAATATTCGGATTTGTTATCTAAATTAAGTTAAGTTTTTTCCAGATTCGCTTTTCCGAAAACTATTGTTTGTGATAATGGTCCCCCATTTTCATGCAAAGAATTTTCTATTTTTTGTAAAGAAAAGTCAATAAAATTATTATTTTGTCCGCCGTATAATCCCGAGTCAAATGGATTAGCGGAACGGTCTGTTCAAACTTTCAAAAAAATATTAATTAAATTTATGTTTTCGAAAAATTCTAAATTTTTATCGCCAGCTCAACGTCTAATAGATTGTCTGTATAGTTATCGTTCCACTCCTACTTCTGTTACGTGTGTATCTCCAATGGCTAAAATATTTTCATATGAGCCACGTACACAACTACATATTTTGTCAGAAGAAAGACATGTCAATAAAAGTAAACAATCACAAAATGTCAAACAATCAACAAAAAATGCATTGAAAGAATTTAAAGAAAATGATAATGTTTTGGTCTATTTAAGACATGTGAAAGGTCCTATGAAATGGTTTCAGGGAACTGTTAAGTTGAAATTAAGTTCATGGGTGTATCTAATTCAATTAATCGGAGGAGAGGTGAAAAAGGTTCATGTTAACCAAATAAAAAAAAGTTGTCTTAAGTCAAAATCAAGTTATGAGAATCCCGATAAATGGCAAGACTTTACAAGTCAGACTCCTACTTTCTCCGGCCGCTAGCTTGGAACTGCTGAAGGAAAATTTTCTTGTTCCTAGTACGTTTTGGGCAACAAACGAAAATCTGGATTCATTTTGCTCGTAGAATCATTTCAATTAGGAATTCAAATTTCAATTTGAATTGATACGTAGCAACCTACTTATTAGGTGATTATTAATGGGTGCTTACTTCGAGTGAATATTTGGCCAGTGTAAATTCAAACTGTTACAAGCTGGCCAAGCTGAGCGACGCTTGTGACGTCACATACCGGATTTCAAACCATGGGCCGTTTTGATTTTGTCATTTTTAGACCGTTTTTAAAATCAATAATATTGAATGAAAACATTTAAAACGAACATTTTTAATAGGATGATTAAAATCAGAAAAATGATCTTTAAATATTCCGTACATTTTCAAAAGAATCCCTCGTTTGTGGAAATACCACATTATAAATTTGTTCAGAATGCCAAGTGTCATGAAAATTGTAAGTTTAATACCTAATCATTCATAGTAGGTGCATGATATGAAAGCGCAAGCAATTATTGAGTTATTTACTTCATTAGTTTTGTTGGCTTCTACGTGAAGAAGTGTTGTGTGCCTGCTAGAGATAACAAATAAACGTCCATTAGGAAAATGATAATGAGCCTCATTCACGGAAATTACGGCCATTAGAAATTATAATCGTTTTTCCGGGAATAATTATGCAGACCAGGCCCTCTAGCATGGTCGATCGATATATGTTTTATCGAAAATGTTGGTAACTTGCGATCGCTCCCGAGCACGACTGTAGACCGCTAACGAATAAACAACAGTTTACGTCAAATATATTAGAAACCCCTAGTCATTGCGAACTATTGTTTGTTCGTTAGCGGTCTACAGTCGTGCTCGGGAGCCATCGCAAGTTACCGACATTTTCGATAAAACCTATATCGATCGACCATGCTAGGACCCCAGAAGTATTTATTTTACAATTCAGTTTGATGAAAGAAGGCATATTATTTCACAAAACAAGCAAAACATCTATATAAAAGTTATTTTACTCAACTTATTTACTTACTGATTTAAGATTTTTTACATAACTCCACACCAGAGGCCCTGCGGAAAATAATTTCCTTCGGGGCCTACGTCATCTTTAAGATGCTGTGTGGAGGGTCTTTTTGAGGAGAGGAAGGAGTGAACATGGGTTTTGAAGAGACCCATGTTGTAGGAGGGAGGAAACACAGAGGCCGGCAAATGCCGAGCTATGGAACTCAAGAACGAGTCGTAAAAACGACCCGTTCTCATGTGTCTAATGTCAACTGTGTACAAATGTTGGGCGTGTGTTTGGCGTGTTTATCGACTATGCAGCGGTGCCGAGGGGATCAATGACGCTAGTTCCTCGGAGCATCTTATACTGGTAGAACATTGTAATACTGGTAGAACAAGGACAGCATTCCCACCTGTGCTTTAAAGATTGCAATCCGTCTGTTAAAATGGGAGAATCTATCAAACGGACCGCCGGTTTCTCCACAGAGTAAAGGTTTTTTTAGGTATTTTGGAGCTCCAGAACAGAGGTGGCTGCCAAATTCAACCGTGGGGCGCACTTGCGATTTGTACAGGGTTAGCAGTTGTGTACTATTAAAGTATCTGCGGGTCCTGTACAGCACGCCCAGTTTCTGAGAGGCTAACTTAAGGCTTAAGGAGACGAAATTACAAATGTTAGAGGAGAGCGCTAATATTTACAGCGACAAAATCGATGCGAAAATTGCGAAAATGTTTAATAAAACGCGGCTCATTTAAAATAGGGCAAAAATCTCGCGTGCATTGTCTTAAAAAATATTTAAAGAAACACTGTGAATTTTATCATACATATAACTTGTAAAATAACTGAAAAAAACGTGTTTATAATAATTTTTGGAGCATACTTTGCGATTTTTTTCTGTCGAGGGAATTTTATATAATTTGCGTTACGGCGCGGGCAATGTCTAGATATTATCTTCAAGAATAACATATATTTTTAAGAGCTTTAAAACTTACCGTGTTTAAGGGGATTGTGTAAGAAATCGGTAGAAATTCGGGTTGCGGGCCCTTAACTCTGGTTTCGATGGAGCCCCGTACCTCAGCTGATCACTTAGAGTTACACCAAGCATATCAATAGAGGTCCTGTTCGGAAGATTGCTTCCGTTGAAGATCCTAAAGATGACCCGTCGGAGGTATCTTCAGCTGATTCCCTGAGATTTATTGTGAATTCGTCGGTCTTATTATAAATCTCGGGTTTTAAATAGAGCGACCGACTATGTTTCCCTAGATCTAGAGAAAAAAAATTTTTTTAGGGAAAAGGGAAATCATCGCAATTCTAGTTAATTTCAAACTCCGGCAAAACTTTTTTTTAAATGAATTTTAATTAGAGTTATAATCTTCGACATCCCGGTAAACATACAATTTCAGATGAAGGCTCTAATAAAAAAAACATGTATTGCTTGTATTTTACATTAAGATGGAGCCATACTAAATAATGCAAAATCATATTTTTTTTTTTGAAAATTTGATCGCTTAGAAGTATTATAGATGCTTCAATTAAATACTGCGTGCAGAACATACCTTGGCCCTTAAAAATATCGGTCAGTTTTTTTTTAAAGTCTTTTAATAAGCCTAGAAAAAATAAAGTATTAGGTCTCTAAAAAACACTTTCAAGTGCAAACTCTCCTACTTATAAATCCCTTTTCGGATATGGTTTAATTGTATAATATGGCAAATTCAGTTTCTTTCATAATAATCGCAAAAAAAATTGAAATTTACGCCCGAACTTCACAAAATAAAATAAAATATGCATTTTCTCGTTGTTATTTTAGACATCAATCAATACGGCCCGCACTCTACGATTTTGGATTCTTGAAGTGACCCTTATGGCATGGGCACGAGAACCATGCACTGGGCATACCTATTTTGTATCAGTCACGCCCCGGCCGGAGCGGGAAACAGACGTGTGACTCCACGTCGCTTAGTTTCGTGAAATAATTTTTAAATTTCCAATCAATAAACAATGCGTAAAAAAGGAATTAATATTTTTACAGGCCTTTACGAAATCAACCTATAAAAAATATCTCAAATACGTTTTCCAACCTTACTAAAAACTTTTTCTCAAGTATTTTTAAACTCCTCCCATAAAGGCCGTGAATTCCGATTTCGATTTTTTTCCTGTACTATTGGATCGCCTTATCTATTTACTCCGTACACATCGATGGTCCATTTGATTAGTAAAACATCTCCGAAAAATCAAAATTTGCTTTAAGTAAGCAGTTATGTGCACTGTAAAAGTGTACCCTCTCTCTGGTACAATATTCAGATTACTCATAAACACCACAAAATTAATTATAATGCAGAATGATGATGTTTTTTGGATCACTATTAGAATATTTCAAAATGTCATACTAATGTTTCACCTCGGAACAGGCTCAGCCTAGTGAGGTGGTGTTTACCAAAAAACAAAAACAAGAAATATGTATTATACTTGTAGGGGCGTGTAAATAGCCCCAGACACGAGGGAATACTACCCTATGTAATTAATGAAAGATGAACTCTTCCCTATGCGACACAAAACAGATTATACAGCAATTCCAAAATCCTCAGTGAAAACAAAACAATACTCACTCAGAGAATGCAGATCTCCACACGATGTCCAGACAAACGACATAGTTTCCTTCGTATATTGATTTTGCCAAGGCGGTATTGCACAATCTCAACAGATGTTTATCACAGGAAGAAAGTTCACACAATGAATATGAATTTTGCACATTAATCGTACGTGCCAAAACCTCACAACAATAATTCAATTATGGGTTAATAATTTGATTAGGACTGACATCTATTGGCTTTCACCAACACTCACGTCGGAAGTAATTGCTTGCTCCACAGAGGTAATAAAATGCATGAATTCAGTGAATTTCAATGTCACATAAGGAAATTCAGTATAATACAACCAACATAGATGGCGCCCCCATGGTCCCATAGCATAAATTATTAATTTAAATGGGATTAATGCCCTAATGTATTTAAATATATTTTATGGCGCGTATCCAATACTTCAAACTGTAAAAAAAAAAAAAAACAAAAAATGTATTTGTGCTTATCTTGGTTAACACGTTCATTGCTAACTAAAATTTGTACATATTAATGCCATGCTGAGAATAATTGCCTTTTTAAAGTGATTTTCAAGCCGATTCCAGGTATAAAAAAAAGGTCTTTCTGAAAGGTCGAGTGAACTAAAGGAGCGTTTACATGCGCACAAATTTCGAATAGACACATTATCAATTGTTTTTTTTTTCAGAAATAAAACACGAAAGAAGAAAGTGTAATGTTCTATTTATTTATTATCAATGAAAAATAAAAATATTTCTAAAAGTAGTAAAAAAAATATTCAGTCTCCATTCCTCTCGTGGTATATGCGGAAACATGGTTCCAAACACAATCCTGGTACATCGGGACATTGAAGACAACAAAACATGAAGTTTTTGCATAATATTACTATTTTGCTGTTTACGAGGATAATAATTTATTGAACAAACAAGGAGGTCATAACACAAAGATATTTATTTATTTTGAAATACACGGCACCACAACCTAACCTAACCTAACTGACATAGAAATGGTCGTGGTAACAGACTAAATAATTTAGAAGCACTCGAAATAAAGAAAGCTGTTAAAACAAAAACCCAAATCCTTAATAATCAGCTAAAATGTCCAATAGTCCGATATCAGGGATTTTTACATACATACATACATAAATTAAGTTTTTTAAACTGCATACACAATATTACGTTATTCCAATATGCTATACATAATTGCAAATCCAACCTCTGCCAGTGCTGTAGATATTCGTCCACACTTTGGTTCTCATAGATATTAGTCAGCCGTTTGAGCTGTAGATATTCGTCCTCACTTTAATTTTCATAGATATTAGTCCGATTTGTTCAGTTTTCGGAATTCCTGTAGATATTAGTAGACGCCTCCCTTTCAACTAATAAAAATAACAGCAGATTATAGTAGTTGTCGGATAAACGAGCGGCAGATTACTGAGAGAGTGCTTTACCCATAACACTTTAAATAAATAATAACAATTTTGTAATTAATAAAAATATGAATGTACCTATTTACATATAAAAAATACACTTACAAAATATCAACCCCTCAGGCCTCGGGCCAATTTTGTCGGAAGATTACGATATTTCCGCTTTGCAATGAAATCCAAATAAACGGTATATTTCTGAACATATCCGAAAACTAAAAACTGTTTTTGAAAGGTGATGAAATGTGCTTTCAAATTATATAATTTGAAATAAACACATAATTTTTTTAATGTAAAATTTGAGTGCAAACATAAAAAAGTTTTAAAAATGGCTGACCTTACATTTTTTGTAACTAAAATTACTGATAATGAAAAAAAATAAAAACACATACCCATTTTATTACGCTAATGTATTATAAACATTATCGTCAACTCACTTTTTTGACATTTCATGTAAAAATAATTAATAAAAAATTCCCAAAGTTTAATAATTTTTTATCAAATAGCGGTCCGAAACTTTGGTTTTATAAAGTTATTCATTTTAATTATTTTGCGGTTATCTTTTAGATTTGATATAAAGCCTGGTGTTTTCTCTTTCTAACACCATTTAGATCATATTTCAAACCATGATAGTAAGGGAGACAGAATGATTTCTATGAGACCTATGTGAGTTGTTCTGAAAAGCGATCAAATTAGCTTGAGGGGTTAATGTACATTAAAATGATATTCAAATAACATGGAATGACATTTTACTTAAATCAATAAGGAAATAAATAAATAAAATATACCTAGTACGATTTGGGCTACTTAGAAGAGTCTGTCAATTAAGAGTAGAAAATGTAAAAACTTGAACTACTAAATTTGTAGACTGGCAACACCAATTTAACTGTGAAATATTTTTTTGAAGTGCAATGACACTGAATGTATAGAACACAGTAAACCACATTTTAAAAAACGTTTTTTCTTCATAACATAAATTTGATTAAAAGGTGATTTATAAAGCGATTTGCTTTAATTTAATTTAACATAAATTTGAATTTAATAATAGATAGAAAGGAAGAATCACTAATGGTGAGTTTAGTTACTCAACTTTTAGATCTGAATGAGTTAAATATATTCAGATCTAAAATTAGAGACATGATCTAAAGCCCAGGCAACGCTAGGTACTTTATCTAGTATTAAATAAATGTGAGCAATTTCTAAACTGTGCTTTATATTTTATTACATTATAGTTATTCTTCATTATGTTAACACAAAATTGCAAAGGTATAATAATAATATACCTATACGCAATTCTAATTTTGAGATTGGCGGGTATCTACACTGCAATGAAAAAATATTTTTTCCACTATTATGCCTTTTTAATTTTTTATAAAAATGTAGGTTACACAGCTTTACTTTAACACCATGAGTTATGTGTTTAGTATTGCCATTTGATCAACAGTGGCGCCCTCATATATTTTCTACTCTTATTTGACAAACTGTATGAATTGGAAAAATCATGTTGTACCTGGAGAATAACAATGGCACAATTCAAAAAACTTCTTTTTTCAGAAGTAGTTTGAATACTTCGTTTGAGTGTATTAAATTAATCAGTTTATTAACCAATAATTTTTTTTGTTTTACAAAAGTTGGGAAGCTGTTATGTAATTTCATTACATATCTCTTGTTTTTGAAATTTGAATTTGAGTAAAATATTATAATAAAACAATAATATTTTCACTTTTAAGGCCACAATAATATTTTTAAGAATTGTGCCATTTTTAACGAAGGGATAGTAGATATCCAGGAACATTTCTGCATTCTTAACTCAAAAATGCAATTTTTTGATTTGTGCCACTATTATCGTCAAGGTGCGATGAAATGACTAAAAGAATGGCAGTCGTTGTCAGTCAACTGAAAAAGACATAAATTAGTTGCTGTAACTCTAAGGTTGCCATGTTAGCTAAGTCCGAAAACAACCTGACAGCTAATGTTAGTATTGCAATTGCTAAAAAACTTAGATGTAAATTTCAAACTATTATTAGCGTACCTGTGCGGCTGTCGCAAAATTTGATCCATCAGTGGAAATCCTCATTAGTTGTCGCATATATGATCAATAAAGTTTCAAAAAAGATAGATTGCGTCAAAAGGGCTAGCATTAATGTAAAAATTTACAATAAACAAGTTTTGGCCATGATAGAAATCTTTCTCTTCAATTTCATGATGCATCTGGTACTGAAGTGTGGTGTATAGGTTGGTCATGTAGTTTTAACATCCTTCAATAGATGTCATTGGTGTACTTAGTTATAAGTAGTGTAGTAGTGTCTCAACAGATGTCAGTCAAGTATTATTTTAGAAGAGTATCATGTATCACCATTCCTACTTAATGTACGAAGGGTGATATGATAAAAGTGTGGTCGATACTCTCAGCATCGCCCTGGTCAAAGACATATCTACCTTGGAGCTTCTAATCTGTAGAGACCTGGCACAAAACCGAGATGAGTGTAGGAAGACTCTTGAGGAGGCCAAGACCCATCAGGGGTTCTAGACGACGATGAGATAGACAAGTGAGACAAGAGACAAGTGTGACGATAATTATGATGATAGGATCGAAAATTTGTTTGAAATGGCTTCAGCCATGTTGTGTCAGGTACCTGCAACCCCACCTTCCTCTTTCCCATCTCCTTCCCAACCCAAATTCACCGTCTCACAATATGCCTCAATTCAACAAATTCCCACTGGCTCCAAACAATTACGAGGAATTTGGGAGAGGAGAGAAAATGTATCATACTTGATTAAAATGAACTGTTAATTAAATAATTTAAATGAGTTTGAACCATTGTATATTTTATTGGTTCCAAATATTGCGATGGGCAGGACAAGCGGGAAGAATGTCAAATAACAAGATACCAAAAATGACCCATTCCAAAATTTCAATTATTGATTCACCTAATAATAACTGCATTAATTTTCCTTCTTCATTATAATAAATCTCTCTGTAATCGTAGCAACTTCAATTGCGTTGTTCAAAACAAATGCATGCGGGTAAGGAACTTCTTCAATACGCAAATCAGGTATCAAATCCTGTAAATTTTTGAACCTATACCCTGGAGCCCACCCATCCTTCTCCGTGTAGATTATATTAATTTTATTTTTATTATCATTTAAGTTTTCAAAATCTAGATTTCGCACTAGATCCATCTCGTTGAAAGCAAGATGTAAGACTTTTTCAATTACCGTCGGACGAAGGTATTTTAAAACTGTGTTTAAATGCTCAGACGGTATGCCGTTTAAAAAGAAAAATGCGGTTATAAGACAAGAACGAACAACTTGCGGTAGATAGCTAAAGATGTATAACAAAATATATAAAATCGGCGTGACCCTTCGTAAAATTTTGTTCAGCCAGAATCCGTTTGGCGTGTCAGCTATGAATTCGAGGGTCGGGTATAAAAGTGAGACGGAGACAATCTTCTTGCTGATCTCCGGGTGCTTGAGGAGTTCCATGGCCATCCAGCCGCCGATGGAGTGGCCCACGAGGTGGATCTTGGTCGGCTGGTCGATCATGTCGGTGAGGAAGTCGATCTTCTGCTGCAGCTGGCCGCACAGGGCGAATTCGCGCTCCCGTCCTCGAACCGAGCCAACTCCGTGTTCGTCGGTGATGTCTTCATTGTTGGGTTCCTCATGACCACCGTGTCCTATAAAAATATAATGTAAAATTAGTTTTAATTTTTTTTTGTGATTATACAGGGTGTTAAGGGACGTACTTGACTTACTTACAGTGATTCCTGACATTATTTGGAGTAAAAAATGTAAATGAAATTTTGGTCTCTGGTGACTTTTTTTTTCTCAAAATTTTTTTCTTCAAATTCAAACAAAAAATAATTTCTTCCGCATGTCGTCACTGGTCACTCAGTCGATTAACCGACCAACCCCTCACCCCGCCTCCAACTGTCCAACACCTATCATTTTTTTATGTTTTTGTAGAAAAAATAATTAAAAAAAACATTAAAAATATCACCAAAATTTCCAATTAGTGGGGGTACACCAAGGACCTGTCCTCGGCCCACTGCTATTCATAATGGTCATGAATTATCTAACAAGTCAAGAAATGAACAACAGTATTCTCAAGACTATGCTTTTTGCAGATGATGTAGTACTGATGGCAGATAATCATTGTGACTTACAGAATAGCCTGGAAAGGTGGAGAAAGATCCTGGAGGATAATGGCCTAAAAATTAGCAAGAAAAAGACTGAATATTTGTTCAGATCCGTAACAGGAATATTGTGTGACTCCAAAATGCCTATAAAACTTAAAGGAAAGATATACCAGACTATTGTAAGACCCGCGATAATGTATTGCTCTGAATGCTGGACTACGTACAACTCCTACTCTAGGCAACTCGAAACAGCAGAAATGCGAATGCTTAGATGGTCGGCAGGAGTATCACTAAAAGATTAAAAGTTCACGCATTCGTGGTAGTCTGGGTGTCAAGGACATAAACAAGCTGGAGGAACGACAGTTGAGATGGTATGGATTATAAGATGGAGACCATCAGACCACACAGTGAAGCAGGCAATGTCTATGGAGCTTCATCGACAGTCATCCAGAGGAAGACTGAAGAACTCCTGGATGACTCAATGCTCCAAAATACTTCAGAGATACGGCCTGGATGAAGGCGATACCCAGAACAAAATAAATTACAACCTGAGAACGAGAAGAGCTGACCCCAACAGCCTACCTAGGCAATGAGTTGGGACAACGCAAGGAAGAAGAAGAAGACCGGAGACCAAAATTTCATTTACATTTTTTGCTCCAAATAATGTCAGGAATCACTGGTTAAAGTAAGTCAAGTACGTCCCTTAACCACTCATTTGCCGCTCTTGCGCCGGCGTGTCCTGATTTTGACATGCGATTTTGACCCTTATGTATAAAGAAAGTGTATGAAGAACACGGTCAGAATCGCTTGCTCTATTATCGCTCTTTACCATAGAGAAAACCGCAATTAGATTGGTGACTCCATATAATTTATATTAATGATTTACCGGAGCGCGGGAACGTGCGCAGTTCTTGCGCATGGGAAAAATTCTTTGGTCTTCAACTTTGACCTTTCTATGTACGAAATTTCTCAAGGACGCTGTCAGAATCGCCGGACATTGGGTGTCATGGCTGCCGCTTTTTGCGAACGCTAATTGGTTACAACCAACCCCATTTACTCGCGGCATTCAACGAGTTAACACCCTGTATAAAACAATTGTACGTACAAAGTATAATGGTGAAATTAAGAATAGATATTGTATTTCTTAGTTCTCCTCACTAGGAAGTCCTGTGCCGAGTCGGACTAAAGTTATTTAATTGTAGTTTATTTGTCTTCTATGTCGTTTTTAATTTTCTTCATTAGGGTTTTTTCATTGACCTCTTTCAGCCATATTTTTATTCTTGATTTGTACTCGTTAACAAATTTTATTATTTTTATATCTTGGGGAAGGATATAGAGGAGTTTTGTTGCAAAGTAAGTGTAGTTTCTTTGTCCGAATGTGATTTTATAACTTGGAATGTGTTTATGTCATTTTTATTCAATCTAGTGTGATGGATAAATGATCTAGTAGAGGATTCAGTATTTTTGAATAGCTTCAATAATATTTTTTTGGCATATATTCATTGTAGATTTGGTACGTCAAAGCTGTTGAAAACTGCAATCGAAGGCGTTCTAATGGGTATTTTCATTATGGTCTTAATAATTCCTTTTTTATTTGTATTCAGGTTGTGTATGTACTTATATGCAGCAGATCCCCATCCTGTAATTCCATATTCGATTCGAAAATGACATAACGCGTAGTGAACCTTTTTCACACCCTTTTTATTTACCACTTTTTATTTATTATATTTTTAAAGAAATATATAAGGCTTGTGAGTTTTTCCGTAATACCTTTGATGCCGTAGGTCCATCTAAGATTTTCATCAATTATTCCTCTGCGATATTTTATGTTTTTTCTATAACTGGGCAGTGAATTGAAAAGTTGCAGAGCGGTAGGCTCCTTTGGCTCTGGACCCAGTGACAACAGATTCTACACTGATATTTGCAGATATTACGGGCTGAGAAAATGTTCAGATTTGGGTTGGACGGTCAGGGCCGGATTAAGCATGTCGGGGCCCCTAGGCAGTACACGTCTCGGGGCCCCTTTGCCAATGGGGACTAGGGGGGGGGGGGGGTTGAAGGGGCCTCCAAACGCCTCCTTGTTCCCTTGATCAAATCCTTAAAAAGGCATTAAGTGAGGGGGGGGGGGAGGTTTTCTCGCAAACAACATTTCTGAAGTTCGTGAACATCATAACTCAAAATCTTGACTTGACTTGACCGATGCTTTTGAAATTTTGCACACTATTTCTAATAAATCAACAGGTAGTCAGAGGGAGTTTTTTTTACCATTATATAATAACAATTCAGCGAAATTTATTACCGCGTTTTTCACTTCAAAATGTTGCCAAAAATAAAAAAAAATCGATAAAAACTCCCTCTGACTACCTAGGAAAACATATTACTTTTTAAACGCATTTTGATTTCGTTGTTTCGCATCCGGTGATGAGTTATAGAGTTCACCGCTTAACAACTTTTTTTTGAGGCGCCTCTGGAGATTCGCTCTCATGGCAATGTGCCTTTATTTCGCCTTTAAAACCTTACCCCCCCCCCTTAATGCACCAGGACATTGTAAAAAATACTTTTGTATGTATTTTTATTTATTTCATTTTCTGAAAGATGCATTTGTTAAAAATGCACCCACCAAATTTTTCAAAGAAATTCGATAAATTGACGAAGATACAGCATATTATGTGAAACCATTTGTAACAGTTTGTATGTTGAATTATCATCTGTTCGAAAATCTACTGTCTATGGCATAGGGGAATTATGATATTTAAAAAAAATAAAAAATGGCGGACCAGCGAATTTTATTTTCGATTTTTTATGGAAAATTTTCATTGTTCATAAAAAAATAGACATTTATAAAAAAATCCCGAAGTGGTGCCATAGTGACTGGATTTTCGAATTGTTTAAGACTTAGTGCATGCAAATCGGATATATCGTTTTTCTAATATGTTGTCAACCAGGTTGTAGTTTCGAGAAAAACGCTTTCATAGTTTTGCTGAGGATAATTCAACATACAAACTGTTTAAAACGGTTTCATATAATTTTTTCAAATGGTGAGAGCATTATTAACAAATGCATCATTTAGAAAATGAAATAAAAAAAGATTTTTTTTTTGCAGTGTCCTTAAAGCCTCATTTAGGATTTGATCAAGGGAACATGTAGGCGTTTGGAGGCCCCCCAGAGTCAAGAGGCCCGTGTGAACTGAATAAAAAACTTATAAAATTAAGTAATTAAAATTAAAAACTTCACTAAGGGGGGGGGGGGGTTCATTCAACCTTGCCGTCCTGGGCTTCTGACGGACTTAGACCGGCACTGCCCCTTTACCCTTTTCTAACTTCCAAAATTATTTTTTTTCTACCAAAACGTAATTTTATTCATAATTAATCTGCCCTTTTACTACATTACGAAAGGTATGCCATCCCCCCATTCAATAAAAAAACGAATAAAATACAATAACCATTTATTGCACATAAAAGGACACATACATAGAAACAAAAATATATATTGTTAAAAAAAACATTACAATGAGCCGTCTTGTCACTAAAGTGATCTCTTCCAGACAACCTTTCCCAAAGAATTTTAGCAAGCAGATAGGTAGTGCATACTGAAGCTTGTACAAGATTTATATTTCAAACATACAATTAGAAATAAAAGCAAAAAATAAAACAAAACGAATGCCAATATAAACAACACACGGCACCTTCACACTTCAGATACTAAGTAATGTTGCAACAAATAGAAGGAAAGAAAAGTAAAATGCAACTATGTTTATATATTTGTTTTAATTATAGACTTTTTTATTTATTATTTGTGCATCATGAGAACTTTAGTTATTTATCGGGTTATAACCTAGTTATTATAATTTGTTATTTTCTTTAATGCGTGTACCTAATGTTATTAACCTGTAAATGTTCCTAAAAAATTAACACATCTTGAAAGCTGACTTTTTTCCGTAGCTAGTCATTTTTCCTCACGACGCGGGGCCCCCAGCCGATGCGGGGCCCCTAGGCAGTTGCCTACTCTGCCTTAGGGATAATCCGGTACTGTGGACGGTCAAGAATGAAAAATTAAAAAAGACTTTTAATTCAAATTTGAGTCCAAAAGGAACACATTGCATATCTACATAGTATAAATTAAAGTCCCCCGCGTCGTCTGTCTGTCTGTCTATTCGCGATAAACTCGAAAACTACTGAACGGATTTTCATGCGGTTTTCACCAATAGATAGAGTGTTTCGTGAGGAAGGTTTGGGTATGTAATTTGTCAAGGATTTGTGTAAATTGGTTGAAACATAACGATAATTGTTAGAAGTGTCGGAAAAAGTCAAGAGGCCTGGTAGTTTTCATCGAAAACGCTGCCTAATCCTTTTGGGATATAACAAAACAATGCATAGTGGGATATTCCTCTTTTATAGATCTATAAAAAAGTCCACGAAGGCATATATCTATCTTTTACGGATAGCTTACTACGCCCATTCTATCTACTAAAAAAATGGTCATGTACATTGCGGTAAGTAATTTAAAAGTTATTTAGACGGATACAGTATTAATCCTTATTAACTTAAATACGTTAGTTACCCCAAGCATTTCATGCACATTATTATAATCTTTCGCACCATCTCTACGTATTATAAATTAATGTCCTCTGCGGCACCTGTCTCTTCGCGATAAACTCAAAGACGGCGGTGGTTATAAAGGTTGGATAACCATCCAGTAGATGACATTGTGTTTTATTATCCACAGCAACGCGTGGCCGGGTCAGCTAGTTGATTAATATTTCATCTCCATATCGTCATCTCACTTGGACAAGGTTCTAACTGATATTTTTTTCAAAAATGATCTTTAAATGCAAAACCATTTCTTTGGCTCACTTCTACAACTGAAATAATTTTCAGAGCCTTCGGTGATGTATTTCCTTAGATACTCGTACGACGAAGTTCTAATATCAAAATTTTAAAGCTTCCATTTATTTTACAAGGTTCTAACATCACTTTGAACCTTTTGAAATTGCCAATTTTATTTTCAAGTAAAAAATCTTGCCTAAAAACCCATTCTACATTTAAATACATATTATTAATTATGTAGTATTTTTATAATTATGTGTCATTTAATGTATCCGCGAGTCTCTAACTTCTAACTCTTCGTAAAGTGTCAGGAATACCAACATAATAAAATGACAGGAATCATTATAAATTTTTCTATAAATTGTATTATCTGTTTATAAATTCTTAAAATATTCCATGTCTTTCTGTATTTTAGATTTAAAAAAAAAGGAAATATACCTATGTGTATTATATGTACACATATATATGAACGTGTGTATGTACTTATTGGGTGTATACATACATTATTATATGTACAATATATCTTTAATTTTAAGAAATTTCACAGTAACTTCTGTAAAATCGATCATGTTGATCTCTAAAGACACTATTAATATATTTTTTTTTAATTCTATTTTAACCACCACTGTTTAATATCCACATAATATAATACCCACGCACAGGCTTCGCCTTTGTGGGATCTTTTTTTTTACTCTCTTATATTTTATGTTATTAAGTTTGTACCTATTCCCATGTATCAAAAAATTGTGCTAATAAAAAAAAATAAAAAATAAAATTAAAAAATGGGCGCAAATTGACTCGGTATAGGTACGCAAAGTAAATTTTCATTTTACGCAATTGAATTTTCATCACCCCAAATTCAAAAGTTGTCTGTTATAGTAATTAAGGTGAATCTAAAGGTTTTTTCTAAAAAAAATAATCGTGTGCGTGGCTAGTTCGATTAAAAATTTATCATAATATTGGTTTCATCTATTAAATTACACCACATTATAAAATAATTAAAAAGTGGGAAATCTTTCCTAATTTTGGCCATAAAATTGCAATGCTCTTATTTATTTGAAATATTCATTGTGTAATTATTTATCATTTATGTATATTGGCAATAAATTAGAAACAATCAAAATTTGTGTAAGATTTAAGCACAGCAACAATATGTTAATAAAAATATTAATGCAAACCTGATAAGATAGGTAGGTCAAAGTTTAATTAGTTATATCAAAGTTTGATAAAAACATTCATAAAGATCTTACCGCTTGACTTTGTGGATATGTTACAGGTATTTTTTGCAAAATCCAATAAGTACTGTATTAATAAAGGATAAATAATGGGTAAATGTAATATAATGAAATATTAATGAAAATCATTACCAATTATCCAAACTGGGAGGTTTGTGGCTTTGTGGAGATGTTCCAAGTATTTGGTGTAGAATCCAATTAATCCTGGATTTCCAGGAATAAATAATATAATCTCTTTATGAGACTTGGAATGAGTTTCCGGATCGGTCCAGCAAGCAAGATGAGCGATGACATTGTTTAACTCGAGAAAGATATCACAGTTCATTTTAAATCGATAATATTATTATTTTATGAATTAGAACTTAATTTCCATGCACCATGGCAGAGTATTTCGCAGAGCTTGAACTAATCGATTTTTTTGTTATTGCTGTTTAATTGGAAACGGTTCTTTCACGAGAACCAAAAGCCGAAACTTTGAACTTTTTAAAATTTATCGCCAATCGCCAGCGGAACGTCAATACATATTTTGTAGCTGTCAAAGGTAGTGATGGGCAAAATCGAAATTAATCTTCGAAATTTCTGAAAAATCTACAAAAATAATATTCAATTATTTTTATAAGAAAAAAAATTGTAACTTTGGTAATTAATACTTAAGTACATCAATTGTTGTTCATTTTTTGCTATTAATAATAATTATAATTTTTTATTCCAGGTTGTGGAAAGGATAGTGCAATCCCACATGTCCCATTGTTAAAAATATTTATGGGGTAATATGAGAATACAGTAATAATGTTTTTAGAAAACAAACAAATAGAATAAAAAAACATGTAAAAAAATAAACATTAATAAATAATCAATTATGTAGGGCGTGAGTGAGCTCGGGCCCAACGCTCACTCAGAAGATTCAGAACTCAGGAGTAGGGATGGACGATATACATCGATGTATTGTAAACACTCGATGTATTGTACCGATGCATCGTATTGAAGCGATGTATTGTTAATAATACTTCAACATCGAATATATATCGATGTTTTTTATTCGATGCATCGAATAGGCAAACTTTTTGTTTTTTGGCTTTTCTTTATTCATTGAATTTTTTTATTACATACATTATTACATAACTATGAGATGAGTGTCTATGAATGACTATTAGAGATGCATGAAAAGTAATCATTCGGTACTGAAGTAATCGGTACTCACCAAGTAATCAAAGTACCGACTACTAAAAACGAAGAGTATCCTTTACTTTTGATATGATTACTTTCATTGATACTTTGAAATGATTACTTTCGATGCGGATACTTCAGTACCGATTACTTGGTTGTTATTTGTGCCGCAAGAGGCGCTCCACGTTATACCAGCTGTTCATAAATAAACCACACTTTGTACCGATTATTTAGTCGTTTCTATTTGTGCCGCTGGGGCGCTTCACACCAGCGACGTTTAAGTACGGTATTGCCAGAGACAAAAAATACTGCGGCGTTTACATCGGTAAAAAAAAGCTTTCAGTTGATATTTATGTTTGTGTACCTTGCTATCTGATATATCTATATTGCTACCAATTTGTACTAAGTATGCAAGTTTTTTGACGGTAGGTATCTACTACAATTTTCGAACGATGTAAAAAATATGATTATTAGATATTAATACGACTATAAAAAGTTTTCACAGTAATAATTTTAACACTTCTTTTATTCTATCACACATTATAAGATTTAAATTTCTGTGGAGTTTACAAAAAAAAATAATAATACAATATACGCTACATTGTTTAATTTTATGATTATAAAGATGAATTTGGTTTGTAGAAATTTCCGCCAAGTAATAAGCCCGCCTACAACATCTATCATCATAGGTATAATATGACATTATGTGAGATTAAATAAATAATATGTATAAAAAATTACCACCAGCCTATAATAGTGTTTTATTAACTTATCTCAAAGCTAGAAAAACAAAAATCAAAACACGCATGTAAAATTACGTTTCGAATTTCAAAGGAAAATGACACGTCAATCCAGTGTGTTAATATGTAATTTACGATCAAAGATAATGTAAAAAAATCTAAACACACAAACTCTTCAAAATATTCGAAGTACCTATAAATACCTAACGTAGAATCCTAATAATTCATAACCAAAGTACACGCTATTCGCGCTAACGAAATACACAAACGTCAAAATGTAACCAGTAACGATTTGTATCTATTATAAAAGTATCCGGCGGTATCCGGAACCGAAAGTAGTCAAATGTAATCAAAGCATTCAGTAACGAATTGATACTAGTAGTCGGTACTACCCGAAAGTAATCAAAGCATTCAGTAACGATTTGATACTTGCAGTAGTTACTACCCGAAAGTAATCAGTAACGATTACATAGTAACGATTACTTTTTGCGAAAGTAACGGATACCGACGGGTAGTAAAAGTACCGATATTGAACACTACTAATGACTATAAATAAACCAATCCCAGTAAGACCAACACTACGACTCATACTACGACTGCAGTGACTTTCACGTCGTTTCGTAATCAGTTCGGCCAATACAATAAAACCAAAATAACAATATGGCCGATCGAGTTTGTATTATATTATAGTATTTGCTTCGATTTATGAACAGGTACGTGTATTAAATAGAATAATTTATTTTGTGTTATTGGTTTTGAAAGATTACTAGTAATACTGCCATATTGTTTTGTTGTTATATATTTATACTATATGAATGATTCACGCTGTAAACCAAATTCAAAGTTCGACAGCCCCCCCCCCCCCCCGACGCGGGTTGATTTGTACCACCGAAATATAGGAAATTTCACATCAGAAATATATCGATGTATTGGAAAAATCGATGTATTTCTCAATACATCGTAATAACATCGATGCAACTATTCGATGCATTACATCGGAAAAAACATCGATGTATTTTTTGAATGTCCATCTCTACTCAGGAGTTACATTTGGTGCTGGAAGCATCGTGGTCACCATAAATTGGTTTAGCACCGTGTTGTCGTTATTGCTGCAGAATCTTCTGTCATATTAGACAGTATACAATAAGGCAGTTTTTTTCGTTTCTTGTAAAATTATATTATTAGCTTTGCGGAGTATATTGCCATATTAGTGGAAAATCTACACTTGATTGTCGTAAGACGTAAGTTTACCTTCTATTCCAATTAGAATTACATCCTCAATTAAATCATGTTGGTTTTTAAACCATAAATGTGTATAAAACTAAGTATTTTATTAATTTTGAATTAAAATGATGACACAAAATAAGGTTGCTGTGTGTGAAGAAGTATATTTAGTAGTTTAGGTACGTATCTGTGTACCTCCACACCTTATATATTCATTACTTACTCTAGGACCATCGTGTCCCGGAGATTTTACCAAGTTTTATACCATTTTATATTTTACCAAGTATTTTACAAAGTTACCGGTCTTAATAACTTTGACGGTCTTCATTATATTGTTTTCGGAGAGGTAGATGTTTTGTCCATAATAATAATAAGGGAACGTACCCATACTACGTGACCAACTTTTTGCAATTTTTAACCCCCCCCCCCCCCCGGTGACCAAAGTCCTAAGCAACCCGCCGCTCATTTGTATGGAGCGTGACATTTTGAAGACCCCCCCCCCCTTAAACGTGTCACGTAGTATGGGTACGTTTCCTAATCCAGGACCAGTCCGTGCTTCGTTTCCGGAAATATCTGCAAAGTTTCTTCTAAAGTCCTGGCGATTTTCTCCGTGTCTGTGGACCCACCAATTTGGCTGGCGAACTGTTTTTTGACAAAGTGATGTATGTTTATACAAACATTTTTCGGTTATTTTTTTTACAAATTTTCAGATAAAATAATGTAAATAATGCTCTTACCGTGTATTTACATTAAAAAATATTAACATCTCATCTGAAATATTTCGAATACAACCAAGTAGTCGATTTCATCTTGATCGAATTAATTTATTTCTTCAGCGTTAAGGTTTTATGCTAAGCCAAATGTGTATGCCAAATTCAATAGTGAGGCGCACTTCTAGGGCGTGAGCAGTAAGCAGTTATATATTACAACCACACCAAAGGCAATCATCAGTTTTGTTTAATACTTTTAGTTCGGATTTGAAAGGTTGGCCGATTGGGTGGTGGCTGCGGCCAACCCTCCAACTCCGAACTCCAAAATGAAAAATTAACGGAACAGCTGATTCGGCGCGGTATCTTATCAGTTGCTACAATTGTGCAAACGGTGCTTCTGTGCAAAGCTAAAAAAATAATGATTTTAAACAATTTTTATGCAACTCTCCCGTAATAATATTGTGCAGACTCATGTGTTGGGCCAACTCGCACGAACCAGCCATCGCCGATCGCCTCGGAGGCGATCCAGGGTCAACTCGAACTCCATGACTCCAACCTTCCATCTCGAACTTCCAACGCACGAACTATCCCTTCGAACAATCGTCCAAAGGTTTGATGTTGGAAGTTGGCCGCAGTGTGGCCGTACCATCTAATTTACATCATCAACTTAAATTATTAAAAAATGTATTATAAAACAGCAAGTTTTTGCTGAGTAATGGCAGAAACACATTATTAAAACTCGACGCGACCCGACGAAACGCGATGCGTGTTGAGTCGAATCAAATGTATTGTTTTCTATAGACCAGAAACACACTATGAACACCCGACGCGATGCCATGCGCGCACACGCCACACGATCCAGACGTGCCAGGTCGGTGTGTTGCCCATGGTGGGGGTAAACACGCCATCCGACGCGGCGCGCGCGGTATGTTTCTAGACAACACCCGACGCCACGCGTCAGTCGTTCGAGAACTGTCACAGAGCATATTCGGAATTTATGCCAAATTAGCGAAATGTCTGACGAACAATTGAGTTGGTAAAACGATATCCAGTTTTATATGACACGAGTATAGCTATATACAGGGTTCATACTGTGAGAAATAATGCATGGGAAGAATAAATAAAAATAATGGGTTTTAGTAACCCAAAAATACATATGAAATCCTTCATTATCTTGAAGTAAGTCTGGATACAGAGTATGATATTCACCACACATACTTCTCTTTTGATTTATTTCATGTACCCAGTAACGCCTAGTTATTCTCTTTTTCTTGAGTCGTTTAAGTATCATATATGTACCCAAAATTTGCAACAAATCTTCTTCAAAGTCTGACTCGTTATTTATTAAATCCATAGTACATAACCGTACACTTCCACTGCTGTTAGCTAACTGTATTCAGAAATTGCTAGTATGTCGTGGCGTCGCGTGTTGGTAATGTGCACGGTGCATATCGGGTGTTGACACGTTGCGTCGCGTCGGGTTTTAATAATGTGTTTCCGCCATTTTATTTCGAAATGTGAATGAAACAAATCAAAGTTTCGATTACGTCAACCACCATCCATCACTAAAAATTTGAAAAAACTAGTTCCATGGATTAGTGATGTTGCCAAAAGTGAAAAAAAAAACTAAAAATAGTGAGTGGAGTGTTCCGGTACAGTAAGTACTTTCACTCACGACGTGGCAGTTGATGCTATTAAAATAAGTTTTTATTTTACTCTTTCATGTTCAGAATTAGCTACAAATAGAGCACAACTACACAATCAGGGTAGACACGTTAAAATAAATTAAAAAAAAAAAAATCTGCAAATTTCCAGACATATTAAATACCGTATTAAATACCTATAATTATATTATTTCTGATATGTTTTGAGATTTCACGGCTAAAAGTATTACAAGGTTTCTTAGGTTGTTCATGAAGTGTTGTGCTCCCTTCTTCTTTTGCCAATGATTCGGACAGCGTATGTCCAAAATTATGGTAGATGAAGGGCACTGTAACGCTGTGACAGATGTCCAAAGAACAAGGAGGTTCAACACGTCAACATAATATAAAAAAATACAAATATATTGCTTCCGTACGTTTTTCTAATTTTTTCCTCTTTACCTTTTTTAGTGTTTAGAAATGTAATAAAAAATACTTTAATAATATTAAAAATTGGCCCTTCATCGGTTTGAAAATACAATTAAATACTTGCTTGCACCGTGTATTTATGAAGGGAAAATTCGACTAAAGAAAATTCTAGAACGACAAAAGCCTCGATGAACAACAACTAGCCCCTTTTGTGCACAAGGCATAACGATTGACATACTTACCAAGACATGCGGTCAAGAGAGGAATTAACGAAGGAAGCAAGTATTTAAAAAAATAATTGATTTGTTTGTACCCATAATATTGGTAGTACCGTCGATTCCCGACTGCACGACACGCTGTGTTTCTGTCCAATCCTATCGACTTTTACTTTGTCTGTGGATTGAACTGTCATTTTAACAATTTGGCACATTGGTTGCTTGCAATTTTTTGTCCATGTGCACATGTTTCATTTTGGAATTTAACGAGACAATACTTTGTCTCTAATTACTTTCAGTGGAGAAAAAATTGAAGTTTCTCAAAAATATAACATTAAATTTGAGTAAGTATCGCATTTTTTCGAAAGAATCTAAGATATTTACTGTTAAAAACTATTTTTATTTTCCGCGAATGTACAACAGTTATCTATGACACATTGTTCGATGTCAGCAATATAATAATTCTTAATTTCCGTATTAATCGCGATTAAAATCCCTTAAAACGTGAGAAAATAACGGTTAGGTTGTTAGATGAAAATATGTTTGGTTTTGGTTTTCGGCATTTGTTATAAAAAAATAGGGTTTACTCAGGGTCACACTCACACACTTCAGTCGGCCGCGTTGATTTGTACCTTTGTGACGATCTGAAAGGAAGTGAAAATTTTATTTTTTTCGTTGCATTTTGTTTTGAATGACTTGATTTGATTGTCTCATCCACTATTGTTTAAGGTTATGATGTAATGGGGAAATGCAAACCAATCGACATATGTACATTTAATTGTTACTTAAGAATATTAATTCATTTTTTAAGGTCAAGTTGTTATTACATTAGATTACAACAAAGTCTGCTTGTAAATGAATAAAGGTTAAATTATCAATGTCTCCACATAATTTTATTGTAATATTAACCTTTCAACGTGTGGATCGCTGGTTGTTGGTGCCACAATATGTCCTAACACTTGTTTTTTCTTTCTCAATTTAGACTGCACAAACATCTTCCAAAATGCCGTCCGACTCCAAGAAACGCGAGCAGCAGAAGAAGAAGGAGGCGCTCAAGGCCAAGGGGGGGAAGAAGGGAGGGAAGGGCGGAGAGGAGAACGTGAAGGAATCTTCCCCCGTTAACGGGACAACTGAAATCACCAATGGCCACCAGAAAGATATTACCGCAGAAGAGGAGCTGTGTTTGAAGTTGGAGGCCGAAGCGAGAATGAACTCCGAAGCCCGCTCCTGTACAGGAAGTTTAGCCGTCCACCCACGCTCCAGGGACATCAAATTAGATAATTTCTCCGTCACCTTCTACGGCAACGAACTTCTACAAGACACACTACTAGAACTCAATTGCGGGCGGCGCTACGGACTTCTCGGTCTCAACGGAAGTGGAAAATCCTCACTGCTGAGCGTGCTCGGCAACCGAGAGGTGCCCATCCCCGAGCACATCGACATCTTCCATCTCACACGAGAGATGCCGGCTTCCGACAAGACGGCGCTGCAATGCGTCATGGAGGTGGACGAGGAGAGGGTCAAGCTGGAGAAGCTGGCCGAGTCACTAGCACACTGCGAGGATGACTCGGCGCAGGAGCAGCTCCTGGACGTATACGAGCGCCTGGATGATATGAGCGCCGACACGGCCGAGGCGCGCGCCGCCCACATCCTCAACGGTCTGGGCTTCACCACCGACATGCAGCTCAAACCCACCAAGGACTTCTCCGGAGGATGGCGAATGAGGATCGCACTAGCTCGTGCACTATATGTTAAACCCCACTTGCTACTGCTCGACGAGCCCACCAACCATCTTGATCTGGATTGCTGCGTGTGGCTGGAGGAGGAACTCAAGAATTACAAGAGGATCTTGGTCCTGATCTCCCACTCGCAAGATTTCCTCAACGGAGTGTGCACCAACATCGTGCACATGACTAAGAAGAGACTAAAATACTACACCGGAAACTACGAGGCGTTTGTCCGGACCAAGATGGAACTTCTTGAGAACCAGACCAAGCAATACAACTGGGAACAGGACCAGATATCGCACATGAAAAACTACATCGCCCGATTCGGTCACGGATCCGCCAAGCTGGCTCGACAGGCGCAGTCCAAGGAGAAGACCCTGGCCAAGATGGTCGCACAGGGGCTGACGGAGAAGGTGGCCGATGACAAGACCCTCAACTTCTACTTCCCGTCCTGCGGAACCATCCCGCCCCCAGTCATCATGGTGCAGAACGTATCATTCCGCTACACCGACACCGGGCCTTGGATCTACAAGAATTTAGAGTTCGGAATCGACTTGGACACCAGGGTGGCTCTGGTCGGACCCAACGGAGCCGGTAAGTCCACCCTGCTAAAGCTGCTCTACGGAGAGCTGTTCCCGACCTCCGGTATGATCCGTAAAAACTCCCATTTAAGGATAGCGCGTTATCACCAGCATCTGCATGAGCTGTTGGACCTGGACCTGTCTCCCCTGGAGTACATGATGAAGGCATTCCCCGACGTGAAAGAGAGGGAGGACATGAGGAAGATTATCGGGCGCTACGGCTTGACAGGAAGACAGCAGACTTGTCCCATCCGTCAGTTATCTGACGGTCAACGTTGCCGTGTAGTGTTTGCTTGGTTGTCGTGGCAAGTTCCTCACCTGCTATTGCTTGACGAACCTACTAACCATCTCGATATGGAGACCATTGACGCTCTGGCCGATGCTATCAACGATTTTGAAGGCGGCATGGTGCTAGTTAGCCACGACTTCCGATTGATCAATCAGGTGGCCGAGGTGATCTGGGTGTGCGAACACGGCAAGTGCACAAAATGGGAAGGAGGCATCCTCAAGTACAAGGACCATCTGAAGACAAAGATCCTCAAGGATAACGCCGTTGAAGCGGCAAAACTACGCAAGTAAAAAATATAGGTTACAATTTTTTACGTCGTAAATAAAAACTTGTATCAAAATTGATTGTGTTTTTGTTTATATTTATTTACAAGTTACAAATTTTCATTTTGTCACTTTAGAAAACAATTATTCTTATTATTAATTACTGTATGTATTATTTAAACCGATCACTTTCCACATTATTATATTATTATTGTAATATGACCGGTATGGCGTGGATATTTATATATCATTATAATATATATGCTAATTATGCCAGCAAATATATACATATGTATGTAATACTCTGTACACATCTTGATAGAATTACACAGAATAATAATCCACCATAATAGTTTTTATTAAACCACCATAAAACAAAATATTACTTTACCAATTACATGCAAGGTTTTTTAGCATAAGCAAATCCTTTAATCTTGCATTGTCAGATGTTATTTTAAAACAGCATTAATAAATGAAAAATCAACTCTTATAAAAACCAAAGTTTTTTTACTACAATACATACATATATTTTCAATTTTCGACCCATCTCTTAGGTCGACTTGCAGACAATTTCAGAGAAATGAGTGCATCACCAAATGCATTGTCATTGACAAGGAGTCTATCTGCCGAGTTTCTGCTCAATTGGAAGTCGGGAAGTGGGTTAATTTCCACTTTCAAGATTTACATTATTCATTCAAGCAAACTAAATCGATATTCAAATATTTGTATTTTAAAATATAATATGTATAATATCTTTACTGGAAGATCACTTCAAATTCGGATGTAATGGCAAATCTGCCCTGATGATGGACACTCTAATGCTGTCCGAAATGTTGACCAATTCTTATAGAGGAAGTGCAACTCTGCTAGTAACAAAAAAATACAAGTGTGCGGTAGAAGCGAAACTTTCTAAAGTAGACGAGAATGGGGAGGCTAAGAAGCACCACACAAAGAGAAGACCGATTATTCTCTCGCATAGATGTATGTGTTTGTCTCTTTTTAGTGACGCTTTTTCTTTTCATCGAGTTTAAAGTCACAACGGTGCTAAAGAAGTTTTTACTTCAAAAATTAATCACGGTAATACTTCTGGCTATGAAAACCTCGCATCATATCCAATTTGTTTTGTGGTTTCGTGGTTACGGGTGCTGAACCACAATATTATGAACATATAACAATATGAAAGTATGAATTATAGTAAAAAAATATTCTGATGCTTATACATGTGTCCATCACATGAAGAATAAAAAAATAAGATTTTTTTTTCGATCTGAACATTTAACTTTTTTTAAATTTTTCAATATTTTTTTGGCAATTAAATGGGTTAAAAAATTTTTTTGGAGGTGAGTTTCCACTTCAGCGCAAGAAAAGGCAGTAAACAGCCGACAGTACTCCGTACTGACCAAATATTTTTGAAATTGACCACAAAAAATTGTTAGTTGTTTACTTTAGTTTTCTGATGGTTTCACTTCTACCATGTGCGAACTGCACACTTGTAATTTTAAAGATTTTTCATCAGACGTACTTACCACATTTCATTGATTATAAGTCAACTTGGCTTCACACATGAGGCTCTGAGGAAAATAATTTTCATCCTTGGGGATGTTGTGTGGAGGGTCTTTTTATGCAAAGGAAGGAGAAGAAGTTCTGGGAAGGAAAAAGGTAAGAAGTGTGGAAAGGAATCTGGGGGTTAATGTGTCCAGGAGTGATGGATGTATGATGTGGTGCAAAGCGATGGGTTGAGAGTCTGGCTGGAGAGGCCACAAGCCAATCAGTCTCTCTTGATCTGGCCCGCCACGCATTAGATGAGCAAACGCACCTGCCGCCAAGACCAAAACAAACCTCATCCCATGAACCCGGGCACCCCTGCAAAGTCACCAAAAGTAGCGAACCACTTGGGGTGACTTATGGAAGGGGTGTTGGTTATCCAATAAATGAATCTTTTTAAATGCAGTCAAGCGATAAAGTATCTCTATTTGTAATATATTTTAAAAGACAATAATTTTTAGTCAAGATTTGAAATTTGTTAAATTATTTGGTTTGAAACAAAATTTCTTAGTTTTCTCAATTTTGTTAGTTTCCACGGGTAACAACTAGATTTTAAATGACAATCGTATATATTTTTTATTATCATAAAAACTATAAAGCAATAAAATTTCAATCAAAACGAATTTATATTTTTTCACCTGTAAATAGTATTATTTTTTTTTAATGTGATTTATGTGATGTACCCCACCCGGGAGGAGTGGGACATGGTCCCAGGTCTAACCTCCAGACAGGAACTAATCTGGTTCACAGATGGGTCCAAAATGGAGGAAGGAACGGGGGCTGGGGTATGTTTACAGGAATCCAAGAGGGAACTAAGTATACCTCTAGGAATACACTGCACTGTGTTTCAAGCTGAGATGAAAGCCATCTTGGCCTGCGCACAGGAGAATATACGTATCGGGTACAGGAATAAGAACATAACTATTTGTTCTGATAGCCAGGCAGCCCTTATGGCACTGGAAAGTAACCGATGCGACTCCAGACTGGTGATGGAGTGCAGAACTGTTCTTACAGAACTCGCTACCATCAATAAAATAACCCTGATATGGGTACCAGGACATAAGTGTATTGAGGGCAACGAGCGGGCTGACGAACTAGCAAGGAAAGGGGCGAAAGCACCACTCGCGGGATCTGAGCCGGCTGTAGGAGTAGCAGCTTGCTACACTAAATTACATATCGAGAGGTGGGTCAAATCCCAGCACTGGAAGGAATGGGAGAGGGCACCCGGAATGAGACAATCCAAAGTACTCATAAACGGACCCGATCCCAGACGGACCAGGAAACTACTCGATATGGACAGAAACTCACTGAGGGAACTGGTAGGCCTACTAACGGGACACTGCCATCTCAGAAGACACATGCAGCTATTGGGAGTGGAAAGCACCAGTAGATGTAGAAAATGTGAAGAGGATGAAGAGACTCCAATTCACTTATGGTGCCAATGTCCTGCCCTGGTGGGAACTAGGCTCAGGTACCTGGGGAGACATGTTGTAGAACCAGAAGACCTAGCCACATAACCAATAACAACTCTGGTGAACTTTATTAAAGGGACTGGGTTATTGTTAAAGGATTGAGGTAAAATGGGAGAAAGTACAATGGGCCCATGGCCTAAGTACTCACGGCAACTAATGGTAAACCGTCTCCGCTTTAAAAAAAAAAAAATAATGTGATTAAAAACATACATAATACACAAGAGTCCTATCTGCCAGGTGACAGTGGGTCTATAGCATCTCCAAGATGAAAGCTGAATAAAGTGGGGAGGGGAAGGAAATAGGAAGATTGGAAAGTTTGTTAATACTAATATCATCAGATTCAGTTTGTGTTTACTTTAGATCATATTTTGGCTCATTCTTCGATCTCTGTGTTTTCCAATATACTCGTATATGCATACATACATTCTCTCATTTCAACCATCCCAAAAACTGGGCAGGTTTAGAGCTAACACAACATTTTTCGTTGAACAACTATTTTGTTGTGTATCATATGTTTGTAGGAATATATTGAAGTGCACATACTGTCAACTCGATAGTTGTTCGACAAAAAAGTCAAAAAGCTGTATTGATCTGCTTTTGATTAAAAAGATGGACAACTATCGATCAAACGATCAATTTGTATTGCATTGTATTGATGTGCACATACCATCGACTCAACAGTCGATCCGCAACTATCAGTATCGCATAAGCATTTGGAGCGGCTCCACGTCTCTTGTCACCATGGCGGGAACTATTACGGACGACACGGAGGAGTTTATTAATAGCGTAGAAAAAGACTTGCGCTTTACTTAAAGAGTCTGAAAAAGTGTATTCAGACATAAATCGAAACAAGGGCGAATCCAGCATTGGCGCCAGGGGGGGGTCAAATAGCGCCAGGGAGGGTCACATAGTCGTGGTCAAGTCACTAGAAGTCATAATTTAATTTTTATAATAATAGATAAAAATAAAAAGTAGGTCCACCTAGGTCCTGGACCCAGCCCAGGGGGAGGGGTCATGACCCCCATGACCCCCCCTCCCTGGATCCGCCCTTGAATCGAAATGACATGAAATCAAAAAAACATTTTAAAATGTCTATAAAGCAAAGCACAAACTAGAACTTTCTTGTTAATTGACATTGTTTGTAACACCTTGACTTGAGCGTCGCTGAATAAAGACTGGTCGATTCAAATAAATAAATTTATTAAATAAAAATAAATTTTATTTGATTAATTTGTGTTATTCACAATTTAATCATTTAAAATAATATCCAGTATATTTGCAGCACGTTCCAGAGTGGAAGATACTCTCAGTATCGCCCTGGTGTAAGACCACCATTCAGAATTGAAACGTTGCTTGTAATGGCTTTCGCCATGTTTGGTGACCAGATCTGAATAGCCAGGTATTTCACCACCTTCATCTTTCCTATCTCCTTCCTCTCCCCACTACCCTGAGCCTCACAACGTACCCCAATTGGGGATGCCATAGTCTCACTGGCTCCAGACGGGAGCAGTTGGGACTCTTGTGAGGTATTCATATAAAAAAAAAGTCCGATAAGGAATCGACATATACCGAGTTTTGCAAGACCCTGCACAGAAAAGTTCGTTACATTATGTTGTGGGACTTTTCTGTGCAGGGTTTTCGGTTTATATCAATTCCTTATCCTTACCTATCCATGGGCCAACGCAAGGGCGGATTTAGGGGGGGGGCACGTGCCCCCCCCCAGACGGTATTTTTGTGTACTGTGGAGATTCCATCACAGTACAGAAAACTGTCTTTATTAAACATTTAATTTTTCTATTGTTTTGACACTTTCATAAATCTTCCTAAACATACTTGAACTTGTAGAAATAAATTTGAAGTAAGATACTTCAAGTTTATTTCTAACCGTAATTGTTTTATTTTTTTGCCCGTCCGCCCCTTGTGCCCACACAGAAAAAAATCCTAACAGTAATTGTTGATTTTTTGCACATACGCCCCTAGTGCCCCCCCCCCCCCAAAAAAAAATTCTTACAGTAATTGTTGATTTTTTGCGTGTACGCCAGTTGCACCCCCCCCCAGGAAAAAATCCTAACAGTAATTGTTGATTTTTTGCATGTGCATCCCTTGTGCCCCCCCCAGAAAAAAATCCTGGATCCGCCCTTGGGCCAACGGGCTAAAAGATTACCCAACCTTTTGCGTTGGTGTACAAATCTTGGCACTCGAGTCTAGGCACACGGTGGACTACTGAATTTGACATATGAATATTGTAGAAATATAGAGCTTGATTTAATGATTGCAAACTGTATTAATAAGCTCTTCTTTAACATCAAAAGCTGGGGTACCTGACTTTGATCACAGAGTTGATATGAGATTGAACTGATGTTCGAACCCACGACGGATCTTGCTTAATATACCTCTACCAATGGGTAGCCCCACCTGTACAAAAAAGGCTTTGAATGGGTCACAATGTTCCAGAACATTCGAGAGTTTTCTGGAATGTTCCACAATGATCTAGGATCATTCCAGACTATTCCCAAACATTTCAGAATGTTCTGAACTTGAACTTCCAGCCTTCATGTCTTCAAAAGCACGCCTTCCGGTAAAAACACAAACCTTCTTCATGGATGGGAAATAAAAGGCTACCACATCATATAACTGCCTTGATCGTACCGGGACTCTTTTTTATGGTTATTTCCTTTTGGGGGTGTTATGCCGTGTTGCGCTACCTCCTCCTTTAGCCAACGTTTCGGACAGCGTTACAGTGTCCATCATCAGGGCAGATGTGTAGATGTGATGATGGACACTGTCCAAAACGTTGGCTAAAGGAGGAGGTAGCGCAACACGGCATAATACCCCAAAAGGAAATAACCATAAAATTTTTGGCCGTGAAAAATCATATCGTACCGGGACTCGTTTCTGAGTTGTACACTTTCTGTATGCACATTGTACACTTTTTATAATATGTAATATAATATTGATTAGTGATGCAGCATTTCTACAGGTTTTCAAAGTGGGGGTCGCGATACATTAATAAATAATATTAGAAGGCAAATCTAGTGTTTTTTCTTTTTAAAAGAAAGAAAAACATTCAACGACTTGATGGAGGGCTTAGCTAGATGAGGAATTAAATATACATACAATGCCTGGGTGGGACCCAAACGCAATACCAATTTACCAACGAAACATCCACTATCAATGACAATTCTGTTTTAAAACCCTTTTCGGGCAAGTGCAAGTCACCATAATATTTAAAAAAAGACAAACAAGAAAGTCAAAATAAGCAAGACGAATTCAAATTTGACAAAATAATCTTTATTGAACAACTTTCCTCGGTTCTTTGGGTCATTGTGACCCGAAACTGAAATTTAACTGATTGTAAACGTAGTTATTATTAATATAATTTATAACGACTTCATGACAATTATTAATTATCCATTCACTTATTATCGGTATTGTAAAATCAGCCACTGACCGTTCAAAATATCAATAATACCAAGTATTCTGTTAACCTTTTAAATGCCAGTATGTAGGAGTGTAGCTGTAAACAGCAGGCCATGAATTTTTAATCAAAATAAATCATTTTTAAATCTTATTTTTATAAATTAAAAACATTACACCTTGAAAGGATATATGACTTAGCGAAAATCTTGAAAAAAAAAAAAAAAAAATTAAAAATAAAAACTTGCTCAAAGAATAGGGAGATAACTCGCTATTTTTCTATGGCCGGCCTGCTGGGCACGGCCAAGAATGCGAGAAATCTCGCTCTTGGCACAGAAGCGGTTAAGCTTGTGTTTTATTAGCGATTCAAATGTTTTTTTTCTAATTCGTCTGCTGAAAAAACATCTACTTAAAAATTTTGCATCATAGTTGAGATAAATGCATTACTTATAAAATATCTTAAAAATACCAATACCAGAGAAGAAAATTCCATTGGAAATGAAAAAGAGCCTTTTATTCTAACTGTTATGTTACTCTGTTGTGTTCGATTTACTTTTTATTAAGTTATGAAAAAATTGTGTACTTTTTGTTTTTATCCAGACCATTTGTATTGATGTACACCAAACTGTATTTGATTATATAGGGTGTCTGAGGATAAAGTACACAAACTTCAGGAGATGATTCTACATGATGGCAAAAGTAATAAAGATAAATAACTTTTTTTAAAAATCCAATGTTTTTTCCCATACAAAAGTATTTTTCCATAGAATATTTTTTTCCATATAAACTTTTTTGCCATATAAACTTTTTTTTACCCTAAAACTATCTTAAAATGCTGGAATTTCAAAAAAAGTTATTTATCTTTTTTAATTTTTTTTTATTATTGTTTTTAAATGTATGTGTATTACAGACTGTGTGTCCATTTACAATACACATGTGACACAAACTACACCAACTTGTACTTTCACGACCTCCCGAAGTTTGTGCACTTTAACCTCAGACAACCCTGTAGGTATTGATGTATTTATTTTGTATGGATTATTAAATAATATGTCTTAAAAAAGTGTGAAAAGGATTTAAAGGAAGCGCCCTAAGGTGGTTTTTCACAAAAAAGACAGCACATGTTTTAAAATATATATTTACACAAAAACAAATGACGCATGAAAACTAATGACCATCAGTCAGCGGGGGCCATTGAGAAGGAGTTACCTAGGTAGACAGAGGTTTGTATGCCGCCACGGGGTTGTTGAGTTCTCCAATGCCCTCAATGAGGCTGTGAACCTGGTAGCCGGGGCGGAGGAACTGCGGGGGCTTGCGGTGCATGCCAACTCCGCTGGGGGTTCCCGTGAGGATCAGGTCTCCGGGAAGGAGGGTGAAGTATCTGGAAAAAAGTTACCATAATATAAGATTGATATTTTAGTACATAATATGAAGTTCAACCAAAATTGTAATGTATTGAAAGAGCTTCTAAGTGATGCCGACAGATGCCAGCAGGGAAAGTGCTTCTATCGCCGACAGGAGTGCCCGATTAGGTGGTGGCCATTGAGAGTGGTTCTCGCCAGCATACTGCTGAGATTCAATTAGCTGCTAGTATGGACAGGTCTTGTGACTTGTAGTATATTTAAGAAATATCCCTCCCTCTATTTAAGAAAAATATTTCTAGCACACTGAATTCGCACACATAACGCACACATCCACACACACACACGCATACACAAATACAAACACTCACACACACCCCTCTCCTTCAATAATTTACTAACTTAATTTAGGTAAAATGTATAATTTATCACATAAAAACATAAGTATATAACAGCGACATGTCATTGGTAGAAATTATTGTGTTAAATTCTATAACTTTGGAACTATTTTCTACAATGTAATTATGTACTGTTTGTTTCTGCAAAATAAAATAAATAATTATTGTAAATATTTCAAAAATGACCATTCCCAAGTGTTGTTCTCCAACGAAGTGTGGAGCCACCAATGAACATGGCGAACTACTAATAAATTACACCATTCTGCGCGTGTGTAGCATATTTTTTTTGCTTGTGGTCGAACTATTGTATAGGCCATGGGTCGGCAACCTTTTGTGGTCCAAGGGCCAAATATTTGACGTGGGAACTTGCGCGGGCTGCACTTACAAAAATTCTCTAGCCACCCCCCCCCCCCCCCACGGGACGGATCTCATAGGTCAAAATTTGCTTCAAGTCAACTTTAATGGGGGCGGGTCTAATTTGCTTCAATCAACGTTATCCGCCCCGGGTGGCACCCATGATGGCTACGCCACTGCATATCATTGCAGTATAGCAGTATAACTACAACATTTCAGTTCTAAAAATAAAACGGTTTTCGTATTTTTACGACATTTATTGTTGTTAAAATGGCAATATAAATCATTTTTAAGAAAGAGTAAAAGAAATGTCAAAGAAACTTCGAACAGAACTCGATGGGATTTTTGTTGTTGGATTTGACTTGCAAGTTCTTTAATATTTACTTGCATTTTTGATGTGGAGACGCGTATTGAGTATTAAGTATTGAGTCCAAATGTGATAATCGAGAACAGTGTTTGTTTTTCCGATAATTAAGAATTGAAAAAGTTTGCTCACAAATATACGTACTACCAAACATAGTAATTATTTGCTGAGCAAACCTTTTTAATTCTTTGTACTTTTCGGAAGGCAAACTCCAGTAGAAATCTACTAAGTTATTTTTTCCTTAAATGCCATTTTAAGGATATTATCACTTTGCAAATCTATCATGTTGATTAGCATTTGAAGTTGTGGTAATGCACTTTCATGTTAGTATTTTCCCAAATAAAATTTATCCCAGCTTTTTCTACTGCTTTCTTGCAATTTGGAAAATGATGGAGTTTCCTTTCATCGATATGCTTGATAAACAATGATAGTTTAATTTCAAATGATTTAACATTTATGTATCTCTTAAATAATATAAAAAACATCTTCCCACGCACAATACTAAGATCTATTTACTTTGCTCTTTCCCAATCTTTAATCATGTATGGTCTTCTGTCTTAGGGAAGCGCAAGTAATATTTCTCTAGATCCACTAGAAAAAGCACAAAAGGCAACAATCAAACTAATTCTCCAAGTAGCATATGATACAGACTCTGAAAAAATTTACAAGATGCTCGATGTTTTGTCCATCAGACAACTCTACGCTAAATCGTCTATTCTTCACCTCTTCAAATTCAAACTACATATCCCTTTAATTTCTCAGTCCTCAATAACAAGCCGGTCTTCAACAAACCTAACACTCAACATCCCGCTAAGGCACACGACCCACGGACAAAGATCCTTTAACTACTATTCCATTAAACTATATATATGATACAGACTCTGAAAAAATTTACAAGATGCTCGATGTTTTGTCCATCAGACAACTCTACGCTAAATCGTCTATTCTTCACCTCTTCAAATTCAAACTACATATCCCTTTAATTTCTCAGTCCTCAATAACAAGCCGGTCTTCAACAAACCTAACACTCAACATCCCGCTAAGGCACACGACCCACGGACAAAGATCCTTTAACTACTATTCCATTAAACTATATAACTGCATGCCACCTTCCTTGAAAAAACATGCTGATTATTCACCAACAAATAAACTAAAAACACAAATCACAGACTGGATAAAAACTAAAGGAACACTATTTTTCCAAAACCTATTTACTCCAAACCAAACATAAAAATTAAATTGGTATTTAAATTATACCACTAGACCTACAAAATAAATTAATATTGCATAACTATTTTTAAAATATTGGCACTAATATCATCTACTTTTGTTTTTTTCCTTTTATTCTCTTTTCGTCTCAACTGCTCTCTAAGTTCACTTCATGTATATTCTTTATTTTTTTTTCTTTTTACTATAATGTATTATCCTTTGCGACTTTAGTATATTATGATGCTCAACTTACCTCAACTTACTACATTGTGTCTGTATAATATTATGATGACTATCTCAACACAGCTACCTACACCTACTGTAAGTACAATAGTATCACCATGGGTGGTACTACGGAGTCCTCCTTGAGAGTCTCAAGGGGGATACTGTGCTATCACTTATGATGGCATAATAATACATGCGTACACCTCAGCACAGGTTCTCCCAGTGAGGTGTTCACAATCCATAACCACATTCATTTTAACCAATTACATACAGTTGCCGATCATATTTCACTCTACTACCTACTGTTTCATATTAAGAATATTTTTTGTTTTACTAAACTTCCACCTTATGTAATTGTCATTGCATTTATTAACTCTATGTCATTGTATTTATTAACTGTATGTAAGAACATAGAAATAAATAAATAAATAAAATAAATCTGAATACATATGGCATATCAATTTATTTTTTCCCTGTAAATGAGTATTGAGTAGATTTAGTTCGGCAGTCAAATCAGTTAAAAATCCAAGATCTACAACCCAATGGTTATTGGAAAGTTCGTACACTGTCTTTCCTTTCATCTCCATCACGAATTTCTTTCCTCTTCGTTGTGTACGATATCGTCCGTCACGTGCGTTGCGGCGAGAATCTGCGGGCCGCACCAAGACTCCTCTCGGGCCGCATGCGGCCCGCAGGACGCAGGTTGCCGACCCATGGTATAGGCAATGATGCATTTGAATGTTTTTTTTCACATATTGTCATTCGGCGTGCAGTACTAGGCGGAAAGCAAGTCTAGCTTTTATGTCTTCTACAAACAATTTTATCGATAATCCATTCTTCTTGGGATGCTATGATTTATATATACCAGACCACTACCTCGGGTTGATACCATGACCTGTTTAGAGTACCACACAGCAGAACAGATGCATAGAATGGTGAGAACAGTCATGCATAGAATGGCGAGGGGAGAGGTGCTAATAAATGAACTTGCAAACCATTTGGATGTAAGTGACTATTCTCTAAATGCCTTAACCATTTTTGAAGTGTCACCTAACCAAATGCTGATATAGAGACTAAATTGGACTGTAATTGGTATAGTATTCTGTTATCCATCTATATATATAAAAATGATTCCCCGTTTCCCTTGGTCATGCCATAACTTCAGGATGACATTACCTATTTCATTCATCTTTTTTTTTTAAGTTTTCTAATACTTTGTAGAAGGTTCTTATGGAAAGAAAAATTAAGAAAATTGCGTAGAAAAATGAATAATTTCAGAAAACTTAACGACTATTTTAACTTTGCACGGTTGACAGTTCGTGCGTTTGATGAAATTGAATTTAGCAAGCAGCTGTTTTTTTTTTTGTGTTAAAAGAATTGTCCACAGATTGTTAAAATTATAGATATGCTAAATAGGTACCTATGTTAGGTACCAAATTTGATTGATTGTTCTTATCTTTATATATAAAAATTAATCCCTGTTTCCCTTGGTCACGCCATAACTTCAGAACGACTTGACCTATTTCTATAAAACTTTGAGGATTTGATGTGTGCATGCATGCCCGTGATGGTTTTTATACACAATAGTGAGTTCTGGCATCATGAAATTATGAATTCATCCGATTTCAATGAACCTTTGGTGAGTTGTTGTGAGCACACCCGCGAAGGTTTCTACATATACTGGTGAGCTCTGGCATTATGAAACTGAATGTACTGGGACTGAATGTATGAAATGCGGGAGGGGGGGAGGGGAACTCGGGAGGGGGTTGGCGGGATGGAGAAAGCGGGCGAGTGGAGTAGGCAGAAGGAAGGCGGAGTGGGAACACGAGATGGGAAGGAGACGCAGGAGAGAAAGGGGAGGCGGAAGGGGAACTCGAAGAATGGGAAAGGACACGCAGGGAGAAATAATTGTATCAAAAAGCATTACAATAAACAATATGTTTTGAAATAATATTTTTTAATTATTATTTATTCCAGTTCGAATTGAATATTCATAGCTAAAACAGGACAATGTCTGTCGGGTCAGCTAGTACAAAAATAAAAAAGAAAGAAAAATACTGCGATGTGATAATTTTTCCTCTCATAATAAGTTAACATAGGTACTTACTTACAATTCAAATACGTAACCATGGACAATGTGACCGTAGAACGTGGTACCACAGTAAGGACACATTCTTTTCAAAAATTGTAAAAAAATACCTCAATCACTAGGATTAAGGAACATTACACATTGTGTCAAAACGTGTTGCATGGTGGGACAGATTGCGTTGAAAAGGTCAGCATTACTACGATTAAGGTTATGGTGAACCACGGTTTCTTGGAGACTATGTAAATAATATGGTAAGAGACATTAAAATAAACTCACGAGCTCAGCTTGTTGATGACATCATCGATCCTGCAGATCAGCTCACTGGAAGAGCCACTCTGCTTCAGTTCTCCGTTGACAGAGCACTGCACTGCCAGCGCATGCGGATCTGGTACCTCATCTGCAGTCACCAGGGCTGGTCCCAGGGGCAGGAAGCAGTCCATAGACTAAGGGGAAGGAATGGTCTGTTAATTGGTTGAGCCAATGATACATAGTTTTGAGTTCAATCCTTAATCATTGCTGAAGCAATTTTTTTCCACTTAAGTGAAATCTTGGTCCCGATTGTTCCGCTGTGCACCGTTTTGCCGCGTTAATTGTTTAAAGCAAACAGTTTTTGTACTATTGTAATTGAACGATCGCCGCTTGGTGGCCACATTCGACTTTAGCTGTAGTTAGACATTTAAATAAAAAAGTAAAAATTTCAGGCTGCAAGAAAGTTGAGAGACATCCGGGTTCTTTCAGCACTATACAATGCTTTGGTTAGGAGTAGTTTTGAGAGTGGATCGGTGGTTTGGATCCCGCAACCATGTGAAGTATTCTCTCTTGTTGGAGAAGGTTCAGAAGAAATTTCTGAAATTTCTTTACCTGAGGGAGTATGGCTACACCCGTGGCTCCACCCTACCGACTCACTCTTGGTTATGCTCGGTATATCTGGGTCAGAAGGGATGCGCTCATTGTAACACATTTCTTCAGACTGATTCGTGGATGGTTCGAAAACTCGGCTATCATGGAGAGCATTAGTTTCTATGTTCCAGATGGTATTCTTCGTCACCGACAGCATAGACTGTTTTATCTCCCGACCTGCAGAACTAACTTGCCAATGGTCATGCCCGTCGGGAGAGCGGTCTTTTGTTAAATAGGATCGCTTAGAATATTGACAATTTTAACATCAATGAAGCACAATTCAAATGGCAAGCTTTGTTGCTGTTCGACAAAATTTTTTTATCGCATTTAAAATTGTAATTTTAATTGAATTGAAAAAATGCAGCAGTGCACATGTGCAGTTATCTTATTACTTTTTTTGCATTTTAACCTTAAAAGTCAACCACCCGGTGAACAAAAGTGCATACTTATAGTGATTTATTTTAGGGTTATTGTGCCATGTTGCGCTACCTTCTTCTTTAGCCAACATTTCGGAGAATGTTATAATATCCCATTAGGGCAGATGTACAATTGATAGTGGTGTGTGTGCTTACGTATGTAGATGCAATACAGTATCGCATCTACATACGTATAAGCACACACTTTACCACTATAGATTTCACATCTGCCCCGATGATGGAGACTGTAACACTGTCCGAAACGTTGGCTAAAGGAGATAAAATAAAATAAAAATAAAATATGATAATACTTTTGGCTCTAAAAATCAAAAATCATATCCAAAGTGCGTATTCTTCACAAAAGATTAAAAATTGTTGAAAAAGTGGAAAAAATCACACAGAAAAACGCATTGATGTAGTAGCAAAGGGTTTAGGAATCGCAAAATTTTTATTTAAACACATTAATTTTTCATGTGAAATATTTGTGAATCTTTTTTTAGAAAATTAATTATTTTAATGTGAATGTAGCTTTTATTCATTTTCCCGCATCCATTGTTTTTCAGCATTATTCATAGTTTATTTAAATAGAACCCTTAGAAATGCTAGATAGTGGTATCACTGTATTCAGTGATAATTCGTACAATAATTAACATTTGAAGGTTATTTTGTAACAGGAATATTCCTTTTTCTTTTTAAAATAATGGCTGGTAATATAATAATTCACGACTTCACGGCTGAACAGTTAAGACCTGTGGCTACACAACCAGAAGACTGGGGTTCAAAACCATTTGAATCTGGGGATGGCATAGTCCCATGGGTTCCAAGCCAACTCAGAATCAACACCTCTTTGAAAAGTCATTAAAAGCTATGAAAAAAATTATTTTTAAATAGCCCATAACCAGTGGCGGCTGGTGCCCACAAAAATCGGTGGTGCGCTGAAAATCTTGTACATATACCTACTCTAATTAAAATGAATTAAATTATGAAAAAATCCTACCTATTTGTAGATTAGGTCAATTCTCCGTTGTCTCTTTTGTTTCTGACTTGCACTCTTGTTTAATATTTAAAATGGGCCGTGGTGGGACACTATTTTTAATCTCGAATCGTTTTTTTTAAATTTCAGCGCATTGTTTTTTATAAAATCAACATTAATAATGGAACTCATTTTTTCCTCTTCCCGACTCATCCAAAAAAACTAATAACAATGGTGTATTGACCTGCGACCTGTCACAAAGGGTCTCATTGTTTATGTTGGTTGGTATGCTGTAGAGATAAGAGATGGTCGATGCTGAGCGGAACATTGACAAAAAAAGAGTAGATCTTAATTTGAACACACAATATCAATAATAAAATGACACAACCGCGTCCCCGATTAAGATGCTACTGAACAAACTGGTCCTTTTGACATGGTGGAAATTCTCGGATCGCCATCCACGATCCATTTAAATTTGCAAAGGATTATACTACCTACGATTACCTACCTACGATTTTGGGGCATTGAGAATTGTGTAAGGATTCTCTTGGATTCTGTGATCGCTTTGGCAAGCGCACTACCGGCCTGAATATAGGAACAAAACGTTCTGCTTCTGTTATCTGTTACGCGAGCGGGTATACATAGACACCTATATTATGTACGCATTATAACCGAAGTGTGTATTGTGATTTGTGATGAGGCGTGTCAGAAATATAGTATGTTTTTTCGGTGTTTCGGAATTTTTAGATTGGCAGAAATTTTGGGAGGGCGTTGCACCGCCGCACTTTAGGGCTGGCTGCCACTGCCCATAACCTACTTAACCAATTTTTAAAATATTTTTTTTCATCACTTATAATGACTTTTCAAAGGAGGTTCTGAGTTGTCCAAACACCAGTGCCATGTGCTCCGGGTAGTTGGCATTCTTAAGCAAACTAATGCCACTAATTAACATCTATTTCCCACAGAGCCAATGAAATTGTCAATCTGTTCTTGAAAGCAAATCGATTTTTGAAAAACTTTTTTTCCATCTTGACCCGAAATAAGGTCAAATTGACCGTTCATATACTGTAAGCAAAGATGGTTAAGATACGACTTAGGGGATCACATCACACTTCTCTTCGTTTATCTCTTCATGGATTTTAATAGACAAAGAAGTTCAAAGCAAGGGATTTTCAAATTTTTTGCTGTCATGAGAGAAGGCATTGAGCTTTATAAATCGTTGAAGAAGAAGATAACACTAATAATCTTAATGAAAATATGAAAGAGAACAAGACACAGAAAAATAAAAAGATAATGGTCGTAACTGGGGTCGGAACTTGTTTTACCGGGATGAATGCCTTATTCAAAGAAAAAGGTATAACTTTTGAAGGTTAAAAATTGTTCTAACAAAAATTGAATATACATTTATGGTGGGTTTCTTCTTTTACCGAGAATGCTAAATGCAATGCTAATTGTAAAAGTAAATGGTAAAATGCATAGAAAATTTTAAATTTCGATCGCTTAATTTTACAATTAGGATTGCATTTAGCATTCTCGGTAAATGAAGAAACCCACCCTTAGACTTTTACAAAAAGGTCAAAAGGTGTCCCATATAAATAAAATCAGATATATTTTTACACTAACCAGGTTACAAACCAGTTCTTCAAACGATTGTTACCAATGAAAAAGGTGGTTGTCAATAATGTGTTAAAAAATAAGGAACTCCAGTGAAAAATATTATGGCTTTAAAAAAATATGTTCATATAGACCAATAAACGCTGATTCTGAATATATAACTTTTATTTCATAATATTAAAAACGCAGAGTTTTTAAAAAAATATTAAAAAGTGCATTTTTAAACCTCTCCTGAAAACACAGCGTTAAGTTGGCATTACTGAAATGGTGAATGGTGACGTCACGCGTCACGCTGTCACCTGGTGATCGCGTGTATGACCAGTATTGACAGTATTGACCAGTATTGACATTTGAAATGACACTTAACCTGTCATTTGCCGCTCGTGCGCCGGCGGGTCCTGATTTTGACACGCGATTTTGACCCTTATGTATAAAGAAAGTGTATGAAGAACAATGTCAGAAACGCTTGCTCTATTATCGCTCTTTACCATAGAGAAAACCGCAATTAGATTGGTGACTCCATATAATTTATATTAATGATTTACTGGAGCGCGGGAGCGTGCGCAGTTCTTGCGCATGCGCGGGAAAAATTCTTTGGTTTTGAACTTTGACCTTTCTATGTACGAAATTTCTCAAGGACGCTGTCAGAATCGCGGGACATTGGGTGTCATGGCTGCCGCTTTTTGCGAACGCTAATTGGTTACAACCAACCCCATTTACTCGCGGCATTCAACGAGTTAAGCAATTCAACATTTCGTGTTTTTGGTTTATTTTCATTCTGTTTATAGAGATTTAGATAAATAATAGTTATTGTGTTTATGGAAACATAATTTAGGCCCTCAACAATTTACGAAAGGGGCTATATTTGCGGACAATCGGGAATAAATTTTGCCTATTTGAGGTTAACTATTCGTGTCATATTTTGACATTGTATTTTCAAATTGTTTTTAGTAAAGGGATACAAGCTATTACGCAATCGTCATGCAGTGTATTATGCCAGTTTATGTGTGTGTTATACATAAAACAATGCACAAAATCACGCCTGGACCAACAAAATTGAAGAACGATATCACTTGTATTTGCAAAGATGATTCATTATTTTTATATTGCACTTTGTTAAAATACAATAACAGTAGCGGTGAAATGTGGACATTTTACCAATGTTTTTCTATATTAAAAGCAGTTAATCTTACATAAAAAACGCCTCAATTTCTCACACAAAAGTCATTGAGTCATCCTATCACATCCTATCTTCACTTTATTCCGCCATTTTCTTAAATACAAAATCAGGGATGCTCTGCCCAAAAAAATTATTTCCCTAGATTTCGAAGTGAAATTTCCCTAGAATTTCACATTAACGCAATTACCTACGTAGCCACCTGATTGTGTAACACTAATCCTGTTATATGATTTATTAATTGGAAAGATATCGGAACTTGGTAAATATACTTATAATAAATACTGTGCTTTTCCAAATAAAACACTTTTTGCTACGTGAAGTAATAATTTAAAAGTACGAATACACTCACCACTGAATTAGAAACTGAATTCCAAATAAAAAAAAAACACTTTGCAAAATAAAAATCAACCGCAATCACCGAAAAAATGGAACTTAAAATATAAATTAATTTCTTTTTCAGAGCTCCCATTTATCTTTTTAGATACATATAATATCATTTTGAGTTGTCAGTGTTAAAAATAACATTGCATGGTAAGTACAACAATAATTAAGATTCATGGGAATTCCAAAAAAAAAAAAAAAATATATATATATATAATTTATATATATATATATATATAAATAATACCAGTAATATTGTAATATGTAATAAAAAATTTGGCAGAGTTCGAAATTTCCCTAGATTTTGTCCTGATTTCCCTTATCCCTAAAAAATATTTTTCTCCCCTAGATCTAGGGAAATTTCCCTCGACATAATATCACTGATTCAAAAAGACAACTTGAAAATAATAAACTACAGGTGGGTGAAGGCCACCATAGATACGGTGCGTTTCTAGGAGTTTTGAAAAATTAAAACTTTGACAATTATTTTAACTATTAAAACTAACTATAAAAATAAAAATAAAAATGCAGTTATTTAAGTTTGAAGGTCTTTATTCATAAAAAAAAATAAAAAAATTGGACTGGAGTTCTCTATTAGTCGAAGTTATTGTTAATTCTGAAATTTGAAATATGAGATTATAAAAGGTGGCGGTTTCTTGTTCTCTTTCATATTTTAATTTAGATTATTAGTGTTATCTTCTTCTTCAATGATTTATTACATTGAATATCGAAAAATGGACCACTTTTATTTTTCTGCGATTGATAGTGGTTCAAAATTGGAGTAAATTTTCCTACCATTCGTAAAACATTTATTGTAATTATATAAAATATTTCCCCGGCCAGCCAATTATTTTAAAATGAAGCCATTGAAATGCTTTATCTATTATGACCATAGATGTCGCAAATCCGAACTTCGTAGACTATTTAAGAACGATGTTAAAAATAATTTTTTTAAATATTTTTTTCACGTCGAATTTTTGATCAGCTGTTTACGGTTAAAATTAAGTCCTTTTTCCGTAGATATGCAGCTTTCATTATCAAGTATACCAAAGACAACATACAGAAATCGAAAATATTCTGTGTTGACTCAAATAAGTACCCACCACTAAAGTTTCAAAGTAACAACACTCAGGATTCGCAAGGTTATAAACTTTTAATAAATCTTACAAATATGAGATAAACGGTAAAATATAGGTTAATTCATTGGCTATATAGCACTATAATAAGTTTTTATGTCTCCATGTTAAAATTCGAAGGTACGATTTTTTTAATGTTGGCAATAAACATAAGAGTGTTTAACCAGCCAGCGGACAAAATCCACATTTTGTAGAAAGTTGTTCTTACGATCATGCAGGGCAGTTACAATGAGAAAGATTAATTATTATCCGTACCAGCTTTGTAAAATTATAAATCAATATCCATTTTATTTCATTCCAAATTTGCTTTAATTTATACCTACATCCAAAAATGCTGAAAGGCGTGATAATAAAACTATTAAAATTATGTACTTTTTGTAATTATTTTTTGCTTATTATAAGTATTTATCAGTTTTCAATAATGTCTAAGTTAAATAAGAATGTTGTCACGACACGCATTTGAAAGGTTTGGATTTACGCGCGCTTTTTCTGCAGCGCCTGAAGTGAGAATAGGCCACTCTGCGCAAGGCGTGAGTTTCTGTCCACGAGCGGGCTCGTGCCCACCAACGGCTCTCGAAAATTCCAGACGCCCGCTTCGAGAAGCTTGCTGTGGCAACCGCACGAGGTCCACGGCATTTCTATGCCGGGATTGTAGTTCGCTAAATCTCGACAAGTATAGTTATACGGCCTTTGTAATGGCTAAGTGTGCCCGTAATTATGTGGGAAGGTCCCCGGGACGAGCCCCCGCTGTCTCACCAAACACCAGATGACGGCGTGTGAGCAAACAGCCGCCGTAGTCTTCCTGCCTCTACACGGACCCATGTAAGCTCCCTATTTTGTGCTGAATAATTTCTGTAAATTACTGAAATCATGTCGCGTAGATCCGTAGACCAGAGAGAAAGAGAAATTTAAAGTCGAACCTAGGTCAAGGATCCACCTCGTATTTGCTGTTTCTATTGTATGATGACCATGTGCCATTAGAGGAATAAACTGTGTGTTCATAAGCCCTGTTTCACTAACAATTGACCCAAAATACCCCTCCACACCAACCCTAGGGATATAAGGCCAAAGCCATGGTCCATGAGAAGAGACTCCTCCTCCGCCGTAATTGAGCTGGTCGCGGCAAGGAGAAGTATCACCCGCTCTCTCGCGTCTCGACTAGAGACCATTGTTGCCTTAATATAACCCTTAGTAAAGATTCCATAACCCCGTCCGGCTGCTCTTTGCCCGGAACGCCCCCCCCCCCCCAACGCCGAGACGATTGCATTGGAGCCCCTTTGATGGGGCCCAGCGCACAGCACTGCCGCCCTAGCACGGTCGTCCTAACAATGTTTAAAAAATCTGAAATACATTGGTTTGTAAGTGCGCTAATAAATACACAAATGGACCAATTTTCGTCAAGAAACACATGTACGTATATATTTTTTAATGATTTTATTTAAATTAAAATTAAAATTCTAAAACATGCGATACCCAGATAATGTATTGATTTATTCTACTGCATTATTATGTGATTTGAAATATGTGTGGTATAATACAAAATCTTTTTTGAAAATTTAACAAATCTGTCGAAGACCTATGGTGTAACCTTATTATACTAAAAATAAACATTTTTTCTAAAAATTTAAAACATGCGAATGCTAGATAAAAGAACAATCTTTCGAAATCCATTTATAATTTTTTGTGGAAAAGAGTCAATACGTCTAAAATCTGATTTAAAAACGACACATTTCTGGTTTTCTCTGGGAAATCGCGAGCAATCGAGGCAAATTTATTTATTTCGCGTGATCGCTCCAGAGGATAAAAATTGATTGAGCTCTATGTTTGTTACCTTTCCAATAAGGAACTGTCCCCCGTTGCGCTGTTTCTGCCAATCCCTGGCACTGATGTCCTGTGCCACGCAGTATCCTGCCACATACTCCAGAGCCTTATCCTTGGGTACATCGCGCGCCTCCTTGCCGATCACCACAGCCAGCTCTACCTCCCAGTCTACACTCTGAAATTAAGTATGGTTTTAATCACACGTTTGTAAAAATCAATTAGACGGTGACTTGCTGTAAATTGAGGGATGTAGTGTTATGTATTGTCAGAAAGGTAACCGGCCAACTCAGAATGAAACCAACTCAGAATGAAACCAACTCAGAACCACCTCAGAAAGGTCATTAAAGGTGGTGATAAAAAAATATTAAAAAATAAGTTAAGTTAGGTTAGGGTTACCGGCTATTTTAAAATGATTTTGTTCATAGCTTTTAATGACTTTTCTGAGGTGGTTCTGAGTTAGTTTCATTCTGGGTTGGCATGGAACCTATTGGAAAATACAAACATTTTGAAAAAACAAAATATTCAGTATTCTGTGAACACACACAGAGAAATTTATTACAAACTAGCTTTTTACCGCGGCTTCGCTCGCATGGTATTAGGGGGGTTCCCACTCCGCCTCCTCCATCTCCCCCCGCCCCTTCCCCTCCCTCCCTCCTCCACCTCCCCCATCTGATTCACTTGGTCGTGCCACGTCTTCCTCGGGCGTCGCCGACTTCTTCTACCATTCACATCTGTGTCATATATTCTCCTTACACTCCTTTGCTCGTTCATTCGCTCTACATGCCCAAATCTGAGGGTCCCTTTGTTAATCTTACTCATTACGCTTACATCAGCCTTGCATTATTCGCGGTTTACACCACAGGGATCTTATTTCTACAGCATTCAGTATACTTTCATCCTTCCTCTGCCAGTTCCATGCCTCACCAGTGTAGGTACAAGCACTCCATTATGGACGGCTAACTTAGTTTCTTTGTTAATCTTACTCATTAGCTTACATCAGCCTTGCATTATTCGCGGATCTCTTCATTTCTCACACGATCGTACATGGTTTACACCACAGGGATCTTATTTCTACAGCATTCAGTCTACTTTCATCCTTCCTCTGCCAGTTCCATGCCTCACCAGTGTAGGTACAAGCACTCCATTATGGACGGCTAACTTAGCTTCTTTGTTAATCTTACTCATTACGCTTACATCAGCCTTGCATTATTCGCGGATCTCCACATTTCTCACACGATCGTACATGGTTTACACCACAGGGATCTTATTTCTACAGCATTCAGTCTACTTTCATCCTTCCTCTGCCAGTTCCATGCCGTACATGGTTTACACCACAGGGATCTTATTTCTACAGCATTCAGTCTACTTTCATCCTTCCTCTGCCAGTTCCATGCCGTACATGGTTTACACCACAGGGATCTTATTTCTACAGCATTCAGTCTACTTTCATCCTTCCTCTGCCAGTTCCATGCCTCACATGGATCGTACATGGTTTACACCACAGGGATCTTATTTCTACAGCATTCAGTCTACTTTCATCCTTCCTCTGCCAGTTCCATGCCTCACCAGTGTAGGTACAAGCACTCCATTATGGACGGCTAACTTAGCTTCTTTGAACAATTTTTTGTTGGCGCCAACTGCGTTTAGTCCTCCATTAACCCGTTTAATCACAAGAGACCCGAAACATCATATGCCGTTATAATAACAGGAGACCCAGATTGTACCAGAGCGACCGTGCATTATTAAAAGTTAGATATCTCTCTTTCTGTAATGCGAATATTTGTGATTTCTTTTATATTAGAAACGGAAAGAAATAATGCTTCTCATTGTCTTAGAATTATATGACCTAGGTTGTTCAGATATTTTACAAACCTGATCAAAAGTGACGGTTTGATTTTGCGCCTATTTGTGACGTAACCCACATCTAATTTTAAAATAAAATTGTATGAAAGTGATAAAAAGTGAGGCGACAGTTTTATTACAAATTTTGTTTAGAAAAGGAATGGGAATTTAAAATTTGAAGTTTATTCTATTTTAATTACTTTAATTCAAATATTCGCAGGTATGCATTTTTTTGCCAATTTACATTTCCAATATTAAAATTTTAATATTTATAAACAAAAATGTTGATTTCTAATAAACATATCGGAAAGATTATTTTATCTAAATTTTAGAACAATTTTTATTTTTGCAAAAGCGTTAAAAAAAACTAATAAATAGGAACATTTAAATGCATGGGAAGAACCAGGAATTTTGCGTGCAAACTTTGACAGGCAAAAGTTGACAGAAAATTATTTTCTTATTATTCGAAGGGTTAATGGAATTGCCTGCATTTACCCTTCTTTCGATATCTCTGTCAGCCTTCCCATCTCATAAACATACTTTCCAAGTACACAAATTCATCCATCTGCTCCAAATATTCATCATTCACAACTATATTGCACATTGTTTTCATACTCTCTCTTTCAAATATCATGACTTTAGACTAACTTACATTCAAAGATATCTTCTTGAAAATAATTTGTCTATACCTGTGTTAAGTTCTCCCTTAGTTCGATGGTGTCATTTGGGCCGATGATGCAAGACGGGAACTTGCTGAAGAAGATGGGCTCAGTTGGGATGGGCAGGTTCTGCTCCTTGCAGTGACCACTGAAAAGGTTAAAAAAAATTGATCAAACAATGCAAATTACATATTATTTATTATTGAATAATCATGAAAAATCACAGAATAGTATAATTGTAGGATTGGCAACAATTGCATGCCAGCTAAAAAACGCAGACCCTTGAAAAATTATAAAATCTGACACGTAACACTCAAAAAACAAAAAAAAAATTAATAAAAGAAATTCACAATTCAAACATAGAATTAAAATAATTTTCTGAAAAAATATTATGTTATAGATAGATATCACTTTATCGCCTTTCTGAATTTTTAACACAATCAGTTCCAATTTTGAAAATAAAACTTAAATCCCAGGGTTTCATGACAGTTGATCCGCCGACAGTTGGCCCCCTGGTGTACTTATATCCACTGGAGCGACAGCGCAATTTAAAACTTTTTTCTACGATTGCTCGAAATTTTTTGATAATCATTTCATTTGGAATATTTTCAGCCCACATTATTTTTTTATTTTTTTTAATAATCGGAGACGGTTTACATATATGTATATAGTTCCCGTGAGCACTTAGGCCATAGACCCATTGTACTATCTCCCATTTTACCTCATTCCTTTGACAGTAACCCAGTCCCTTTTATAAAGTTCACCAGAATTGTCATTGGAAATGAAGCTATGTCTTCTGGTTCGACAATGTGTCTTCCCAGGTCTCATTTCTCCTCTTCACTCCTCCTTGGTTCCCTGAAGGCCCCACGACTGAAGAGGGCTTCATCTCTCCTCTCCACTCCTTCGTTCCCCGAAGGCTCCACGACGGAGAGTCCCCCCCTTGGTTCCCTAAAGGCCCCAAGGGAAGAGTTCACTCCACCTTGGCTCCCCGAGGGCCCCAGGAGGGAAGAGAACTTCATCTCTCCTCCTCACTCCTCCTTGGTTCCCTAAAGGCCCCACAGAGGAAGAGTTCACCAAGATGGCCTCAATTCTCCTCTTCACTCCTACATGGTTCCTCGAAAGCCCCACATGGGAAGAGGACATCATCTCTCCACTTCCCTCCTCCTTGGTTCCACAAAGGCCCCGCGTTGGAAGGGTGCCCTTCCCCTTGGTTCCTCGCAGGCCCCACAAGGGAAGAGTTCATGGAGTTGGCCTAAGCTCACCTCTCCACGGTTTCTCCTCTTGGTTCCTCCTACGGCCCCAGGAAGGAAATCCACAGAGGTGGCCTCAGCACTCCTAGGTTCCCAAAAGGCCCCTAGTTTTCAAATGGTCCAATTTTTTTTTTTTTTTTTGTCCCACGAGTTCCCAGGGAAATAGAAGGTCCACTCTAGCAGAGCCCTGAGTGCTGGAGTGAGGTCTAAATACTCCGAGATGCGACCTTGTTTCTCGGAGGCACCGTTCGTGACGCTGTTCCCCAGGACATTGAGCCTGAGCACGGTAGCTCACACCTTGGCTTGGGATGGCTATTGCAGGTTTGTGTTTCCACTCCCTGAGCGATGGGTTCGCCACACTCCCTACGCTAGTCAGCCCACATTAATATCATACCTCCGGATTTTAATATGGAGACATACAAACTGATTATAGTTCTATATAGCCAATGAATTCACCTATCCTTTGTCCATTATCACATATTTATAGAATTTATAAAAAAAATATTATAAGATCGTTAAATTCTACTTAATTACTTACAAATAAGGGAAAATTTGCCAAAATTGGTAGCAAAGCAATCCGAGGTATTTTAAATAGTGCCATATTGTGGCAAAAAGCACTCCAGTGGATATACAATGTGCAGTCAGTTTAGGGAAAATACGGTATACCTAATTACGCAAAATGTAACTAAGTGACCCCGAAGGAATGTGCAGAGAGGATGTATCGCAGAATAACAAAAGTACAAAACATATTTTCGTTCAAATGCATCTAGGATAAAACTGCTGGTCTATATACTATACAAACCAGCGATAAGTATAAAAAAATCGACACTGTATAAATTCATTTGATATTCATACCAACTTATTAAAAAGGGTATTTTTGAAGTCGATTTTACGTTTAATGTTGGTGAATAATGCACAAAAATTAGAATTTTTATAGTAAATATCGCTTCGGGGGAGCAATTCTTGGCGGATCAACTGTCGGGTCACCAAATTCCAGAGTTGTGAATAATTATTGATATAAATTAAATACCTTCTTCACAAAAAGCATGTGACTTTTATTAAAACTCTTGTAATGATGAGTAGGACAGTCAGGAAGCTAATATCCATTCTCTTACGCTCTTAGAACCTCTCTATTTCTATCCAGAATCCTCGTTGTTCCTCACGCCTTGGTACACACCATGGAGGGGCGAACCTATACACTAATGACATCTGCTGGAGAATTCTATTAACTCTTAAGGCCCTCCGTTCATGGAGATACTTGAAAACTACATGATTGTGACACAACCACAAGTACTCTGCCCGAGTAAGTACCCGAAATATACTGAACGTGATCATTTTTCATGTGCGCCGTGGAGTTAACACGATGTCAAGTGATGTCAAATGACTTTTTTTCCAACATCAATCCATGCCTCCTCCACTAAATGCTTTGGGGGCATAGATTAATTAAGTGAGCTCAAAAGGAGGGGGGGGGGGGTCCAACAAAATCTCATGTTACTTGAAAAAAATATACAAAGTGGCCCAAATTTATCTCACTAAGAGGGGGGGGGGGGGATTGGAAGAAAAACTGCCCACGTAATTAATGTATGCCCACTTTCTTACGTATTCTGGTAAAGTAAAGTTATATAAACACGGATTTTTGTCAACTTCCAGAAGAAATCTAACATTACTTTCATGTTCAGACGCCGTTTCTGTCAAACGAACACCAGCAAAATTGTATAGCGTACTCACGAGTGGCGCGTGTGCTACGCGCATGAGGCTCGAGTAGCTTGTAAGTAGCTCCATGCACGGAGGCAGTAACACCAGAGCCAACTGTGACACGCAGCTTGAACTATCACGCTTAGAATGCCAGAAGACTGACTTCTACAGAAAATACTGAGTGTAAGTAGCAAAGCTAGGAGAAATGACTCCAGAGATTGCGCAAGGAGAGGTTGGGTTGGTTATGGACAAGGGCCGCCGATGAAGCTTAAGACAAGTACTTCTGGAAGCGCTGTGTTGAGGAGAAGGGTCCCCGGCCCGAATACGACAAGGGGACGAAGATAAGATGAGGTAAATGAAAGAGGATTAACGTTTTTTAAATCAATGCAAGTTTTTAAAATTATTTGACATTTGTAAACCATTTACATCAATCAAAAAAGATAAATTATCAAATATTCACACACTTTTAGAATGTTGAGTGCGTCTCAAGTGTACTATCAATTGAATCAACAATGATCTGCAGAAGAATGTACTTTATTAGATTATAAAATTACCTACATATTAGATAAAGAGATACTCACATATTTATATTTGATTAATGATAGCAATTAAGATAAGACTTGATAAATATAATTTATGATTAAATATGATAACATTAATAATGTTTATCGTTGTGGTAAAGTTTTCATTTGGTAAAAAATGCACAACAACAATGTTTTTGTTTTTTGTGGTAGAGAACTCACCTAACTGTAAAAATGTGAAAAAAATAACAAATATAATTATAATGAATTGATTTATTGTTATTTCCACTAAATTTTCTACAAATATTTGTGGCCTTTTGCAGAATAATATATTCACTCGGTACCTGTGAAAGATCACCATTAATAGAAATGTTGGTTGACATTGCTTTAGACGTACTAATGACCAGAAGGGTGATTCTGTATATTTTGCGACAGAGTAACGCGTCTTAAATCAGTCACACACAACACATTTTGACAATTTTCTTAAACGCAGCATTCCATATCCCGCTAACGAGATAATTCTGCGCTTGAATGGTATTTTGAAAAACTGCGCGAAAATTACCTTGATGAGTTCTGGTCAAATATCGATATAAAAACAAAGTAATTGTTTTTTTTTGCGATTGTTTTCTGCTTACCAGACAATATACCTTATTATTCATGTATATTACATGAAATATCATCAGAAATTTTCCCAGAATAGCTAACTTTAACTAAAACAAAAAATTCACCAATTCGGCAAACGAAAAAAAATAAATATATATTCATACGAATATAAACTGATTTTATTATTTCTACACAAACCTGAATACACATCCTACATAAAAATAATAAAAAAAAAATTCAAAGGAGTTTCCAAATAAATAACGGCATTGATAATCTTTTGAAACCATAAAATATTGTAATTTTTACCACGGATAGTTGCTGAAAAGTGACAAAGTCATAAAAAATTCATTTAAAATCATTCCGAGAAGCTAGATCCTGAGCTTGTCCTTCATACCGTTTCTTTATACATAAGAGTTAAAGTCGTATTTAAAGAAAAAAGCAAAGATTTTCCGGCCCGCCGGCGGGCTAGCGACAGTTTAAAGGTTATAAGCAAAGACGTTACATACTTTAGACGCGGGGTAGAAATCTCAAAATGGGAAGCCAACAACAAGACAATTGTAGAGTACTCGATTTCTAGTGCTTTAGTACTAAACTGCCATGCGTCGAGTAAGGTCGTGTCCTACTAGAAAGTAAATTGCATTAAAAAGTGCCAAAATTCCCTCCTGTGTGATGAGAAAATGTTTCCATTACACGGTAAACAGTCGTAAAAGCGAAGGAATAACATTTCATTTGTAAATACATGCAAATTACTTACTATTATCGATTATAAAAATAATACAATTGCTTTCCGCCCAAAGATTTTATGCGTCATTAGTCATTAGAGAACTCAAGGCCTACTAAAGTACAGGTCTGGATGCGCAACAGCCAAATTACAAAGTCGATGCCATGCCGTCGCTAAGTAAAATTTACTTTTTATAATAATAATCTAATGATTCTTTATTTACTTGCCTGCGGTAAAACAACATACAAATCAGCAGAAACAACAAATACAATAACAATCAACGCCATTTGCAAACTATCGTTGTTCATTATAGCTATTTGACACCTCAAAATTCGACTGGTGCCCAGGCCTCCTACTTTAGTCGGCCTTGAGACAGTAGTATTCGACGGAACTTTTGAATTTTGAATACGAAAATGCCGCCCGCGTTCTATCTTTTGTTTCGTTCATATGCACATATTCTTTTAAGCGTCTATCTTTATCATACACGAATAACTTTTGAATTAAGAAATTATTGAAAATCGCTGAAAACCAAAGAGTTTTGATTAATTGCCACATTATATCTTGAGTTTGTGAGACTATGGCAAGTCTATTTATATAACGTCATTGGTTATAAGTAGTTACTCTAACACCAGAGATGATGGCACTTTTGCCGCATAATCCTTGTTAAGAGATGTCAGTCGCGGAAAAATTTGCGAATCGAATCAAGTAAAAAATTAAAAATAATACAACAAACGGATAGTCTTTTATGGACGCCTATCAGGCTTATGTGCAAGTAGTTTTAATAACTAATAAACAGTAATTAGTGTTTTAAATAGGTAATTAATCCATTTAATACTCGATAGACATAGACAAGCCATAGAAAATTACAGAAATTTGACAGCCGATAACTGGCGACGGATGCCTCCTGATATCGGACAGATTTTGCTTTTTTTGTCTCAACTGTCTCGTAATGCTGTCTTAACACAAAAAATAAAACAAAAGTTACAGAAGCACCCTTCGTATTAGATAATAACTTTCAAACCTTCATTTTCCCATCTGTCTGCCGAGTACATCCGTTTGTGAATTCTACACATTACTAGAGATTAACGAGGTATTTCACCATCTCTTCAAAGCTTATCCACAAGATAACATAACGATATCGATAAATAAACCCATAAATACTACCATTAGGTAAAAAACTCAGCTAACTTATCCGATATGTAGCTACCCTTCACAGGTGCGGGGTACCGAATAGTAAACTCGGACTTCACAAATAAATAAGTAAAAAATATACATTGTCCCATGGATAGTTTATTAATCTATCAAGAGGAAGGTGAAATACTCCCCGGTTCTAATATTCAGAAACTTATTTTCTATCCCTTACCTTTTTCCTTCAGACTCTTCAACATTCTTCAAAACGGATGCCACAACCACTGGCTCCGAACAGAAGAACTCTTGTGCATTATGCATAAAAAAAAATTACCTGTAGTTGAGTCCAACTCCAATGACTTTATCACCGCCAGTGACCGGAGCCAGCAACTTGACTCCGGACCGAGGTAGTGAGACGGTACTTTTGGCACCAGCTCTGAAAAATCGGTAAAACGTCAATTAATTTCGCAGCAATTAAAATTATCTAAATGTTCATACAATGAAATGGTTTGGTTTGATAATTGATGTATCACAAAAAAAAACTAATTCAACTCATCTATAAATGTTAGATTTAGAAGAGCCGTTTAAAGGAGAATCTTTTATAATACATCAATCGTCCAGTTGATTAGTCAGACATCTCCAAATACTAAGTTTTAAGACAATATAGAAAGCAATATTCAATGGCTCATATAAATCATACATTATTTCGAAGTATCTGTGTTTTAAATATTAAATATGCTATAAAATAACAACAGGAGGCATAACGGTCCGGTACATTAGTATAACATTTTGAAATATCCTACTAGTGATCCAGACAACATCAACATTTTTTTAAATTCACTATAAGTTTTTCTGCATTACAATTGATTTGGCGGTGATTGATTGAGTTATCTGAGTATTGTACAAAGATATTCAAATACAGAATAGATATGCTATTGTGTCCGCGCAACTGTCGCCGGACTATGCGCTAATTAGCGTAGTTTTCATACAAAAAGAATTTGTTCATTTCGTTGATTTTTTGAAAATGTGCATTAATATTGGTTAACAATATACTTTGAATAAGGAAAGAATTCGTTCATTTAGTTTAACGTTCGTTTGGTTTATTCGTTAATTATTTGTTCTTTTAGTTTATTTGTTAATTGGTAAACAATATCGGCGACACCCGGAAGCGCAAACCCACATAGTAAAAACAGCAGATAGCACATTTACTTATATTTCAATATCTTTGGTATTGTACCAGATAGAGGGTATAATTTTACACACAACTGAATACTCAATTTAAATTTCGATTTTTCAGAGATGTCTGACTAATCAACTCGACGATCGATACATGGTGTCCAGAAATGCACAGTACAAGAGGAAAACAGGCGAATCTACATCACATTTGAAGTCGATTTTGTGGTACAATGGTTTTTGATTTGAATTTTCTTTTTCTAGTAAATCGTGTCACAATTTTTAGGCGGAGTTAAAAAAAACTACTGTTAATATCAGCTGTTTTTCTTTCAAAATTCGTCAAAGTGTAGACTTGACTCCAAAAGCTTTTTTAACCCTTTAGTTGCCAACAGTGGAAAAAAAAACCATCAAAAATGTCACCGGAGACCAAACTTTCATTGTAATAATAATGTCAGGATTATTTGGAGTCAACCAAAAAACTATTTTCCATTCTATCTTCTTAAGTAGGTGCTTATTTCAATATTATTCTACTGAAGGGCCTTTAACCAGCCAGCGGCTGAGAATTCAAATTTCATCGAAAGATATTCTTACGATTGTACAGGGCGGTTCCAATGAGAAAGATTAATTATTCTCCGAATCAGCTTTTTTAAAATATGCATAACTCAATATCGATTTTATTTAATTCAAAATTTGCTTTAATTTATACCTACATTCAAAAATTCTGAAAGGCGTGATGATAAAACTATTAAAATTATGTACTTTTTGTAATTATGTTTTGATCATAAGTATTTATACTATTTCAATAACATCTAAGCAAAATAAGAATGCAAAAAAATCTTAAATATATTAGTTTATAATAGGGATGTCGAAAGTGAAAAAAAATATCGATATATCGATGTATCGATATTTATTAAAATATCAATATCGACGTCGATATATCGAGGAAAAAATATCGATATATCGGTCAAATTTTCAAGAGATTTTGCGTTTTTAAAATAATAGTGTATTCAGCTCAATAGTAATTTTTATACACAATGTGCTTTTTTTAATGTACAAAAATCTCAATAAAAATGAAGGTATTTTTATCGGTATTCATTTTTATTAGGTAATAATTACAAAAATATCAAAAACTGAAAAGCTGTCTTCTAACTTATATGTAAACTGAGACGCAAACAAAGTTTGTATGCTTCTCTGTAACATTCTATTGGCGTATTAATCTGTCAAAAAGGACTTCGTGTTTGGAATAAGGTATAGTCAATAATCATAGACAATTGGGAACCAACACATAGAAAAAAAAATTGCGAAAAATAGCATACATTTCTACGTATGTACCTACACACGTGAGATAGAATTAGTGATCACAAATACTAATGCAAAGACAATAGATTTGTAAGCTATTAATAGTTAAAATTTTAACCGCCAGATGTCGTGACCCAATACAGTTACTTTTTTCGTTCGTTCCTATACGATTTTGGATTCTAGTGATTTTAAATACATAAATTTAAAAAAATATCGTTTTTGATACAATTTTCGATATTGGATATTTTGTATCGATATATCGGATCAAAATATATCGGCTAAAAATATCGATATATTGAATTAAAAATATCGATATATCGATACTTTTTCAACAAGCCTAGTTTGTAAGACCGTAAATAAATAAACAAAATGAAGTATTTTCATCACAAAACACATGATTTTATTTAAACTAAAATTAAAATTCTGAAACTTGGCTTTCCCAGATAATTTATTGATTTATTTTACTGCAAGATTGTATGATTTGAAATGTGTGTTGTATAATACAATATTTTAATTGAAAATTTAACAAATCTGCCAACGACCTACGGTATTACCTTATTATGCTAAAAATAAACATATTTTCTCATAATTTAAACATAACTTTACTGGATAAAATAACAATCTTTCGAAATCAGTTTACACTTTTTTGTGGAAAAGAGTCAATACGCCTCAAATTTGATTTAAAAATGACATATTTCCGGTTTCGTCTGGTTAATCCCTCTTATATAACAAATACCTACATAATATTTTTTGATGTGGCCTCAAAAGCAAAAGTCTGAACAAAGGTGTTTTACTTGTAATTTTAGGTTCCTTTTTGGACTTTGGACTGGCATATTTGATAATAATATTATTAAAAGTCCAGATACCTACCCTGAATCTTTCATTCCACATATATAGGGTTGCCATCTTTTAAAATAAAAAAGCCTGACTCTGCGTTGTAGGTTGGACATTTTGCCCTAAAAGCCGGACGTACGTAAGCAATTTTGGACAACTTTTATACACAATAATAAAAAATCTGTAACAAGTTACAGTTGGGTATCAATCACACATTAACTAGTTTAATAACAACAATCAGTCTTATTCTTGTCATCATTTGGCATTTATATAGAATATGTCAATAACAAAATAAAAAATATCGAGTCTTCTGTCTTTAGACATAACATAATAAACTTATAAAACAAACAAACAAAACTCACCAGGTACATTTACTTCTTTAGAGCCATCCGTAACATCCTCAACATAAACGACATTAAGAAAGTGTACTACGCTTTATGTCAATCACAAATAGAATACGGGATAACTGGATGGGGGTCTGCTTTGAGCACTCACACAGAGCGATTCAATATAGCCCAAAAAGGAGTACTGAAGACAATACTGAAAGTTCCGCTTAGAACTCCGACGGAAGAAATATTTAATAACTTTCAAGTCTTCAATGTACAGAAACTTTATTCAAAAAATATTTTATTTAAACTGAAAAAAACATATATGTATACTCCACAGCCCAACATAAATACTCAACCAGGTCAGTAAGCAATAACATCCTGGTTACTCCCAGTTTGAACACATCTTTTGGACAGAGAAATAATAAATTCCATGCTATAAAATTATACAATGCTCTACCAGATCAAATAAAAAATATAAAGGAAATGAATATATTTAAAACAAAAGTAAAAATATGGCTGAGAGATCAAAGTGATAATAAAATTACAAACATCATGAAGACGATATAAAGACAATCCATAACCAAATACAAATATTTTAAAAAACTACAGGCCACCTCAGAACAGGAAATTCTAGTGAGGAGGTCTGTGAAAAAAAAAAATTAATCCATACTTATTATATACATCATACATACATGTAAAAACCTTGTTATTGAAATTAAAAAAAAAAAAAAAAAAAAAAAAACATAATTCTTTTTCTGGTTAAACAATTGACTAAAATTTTTCCTTAAATAAATATAAAATGAAACATGTTTATCTTTGTGGATGAAAATGAAAAAAATAAATTAAAAGGAAATCTCGACTTCTCCTAATATTAAAAAATTACAAAAATCTACCATTTTGTCTATTTGGCTTTATCACCTACTTTATCTAAAACGTCGTTTTCTTTAGAAATCATTTCATAAAATTCTTTGACATATTATTTTTAAATTACACAATGGTACATCATCTTAGCAATTGTTTCTGTTTGCAATTCATTGCGTTCCTTGGTCCACTGGGCGTTTATTAAAGAGAAAATTCTTTGAACATTGGCTTTATGGCCTGGAATCGCAAAGTAATTTTCCGCCAATTTCAGAAGTTTGGAAGACAAAACCCGCGCAAACCAAGAGGCCTCCGCCTCGTCCTTAACACGTTGCGCCTTGTATAGCTTGCGTTGCATTCGTTCTGCAGGCGCTGCGTGCACCGCATTACACTAACAAAAAGCCTAACAAAAGCCGTACAGGCCGGACATATAAATATTTAGCCGGACATGACCTAAAAAAGCCAAACATGGTAAGTACTTGAAGCAGATCAAAAATTAAAAGTTTTACCATACAAACACGTTGTGACTCAGCAAATATCAATAAAGATAAGAAACCTAAAAAGTTAAAAATACTTTATCATGGAAAGATATACTGAGTGTTTACTGGTTAATTAGGTACTTATTTTGTTGAGAAGCATTTACGTGGGCATCTATTCAATCTAATATTATGAATTTTTACCGTCCATAGCTTCATTGTAACCTCTCCCTTTTTCTTATAAACATAAAGAGAAAAGAGAGGTTACAATTGAGTTATCATTGTCAGAACTATAAAACTCTATTATAAAATTTACTAGTCTTACACAAAACAACTAATGTAACAGAAAGAAAGGTTCTAAGGAGTTATCATTGTCAGAAAACAATATGTACTTATAGCTTTATTGTAATTTCTCTGTCTCTTTCATAAACAATTCATGATTCAGAAGAAGTTACAGTGAACCTCTCACAACTTATTCCATTGTAACTTAACTTCTCACTCTTTCACAAGCATTTATATGTGATAGAAAGAGAAGTTACAATGTAGCTCTCAATGGCAGGACCATAATATAGCTTTATTGTAATTGCTACCTCTCTCACTTGTAATAAAATAATGAATACAAGTTACAATGGATATCAAATTTTTAAAATTAATGTAATTTTTTGAAAGAAAGTGACAAATCAAGGTCAATGTGGGTCAATGTCAAAGTTTGAAAACAAAAAATAAACATTGCATTGATTTAGTAGGACTCTTGACATTTTTTTAATAAATTCACTCTTTATTTTCACTCCGCACATAAAATAATATTTGACCCGTTTACGTAAGAATTTAAAAATAATCAAAAAATGTATTTTAGGCTATAAACAAGTACTTACTCCTGACATTTTTTCAGCAATCCCTTTCGCAGGACCTCCAAAACTGTCCTTGGCAATTCAGGATCGGCGGTATTTAAATTGATAACTTGGTCATTATTTAAAAGGCCAATATGTTGTCCATCCAACCCAGGAATTGTAAATTGAACGAGCCGCATATTTGACACAAGAGTCGTGGATAAAAGTCTGATATTGACTGCTGGAGAATTTACTAAAGTGGGGAGAAACGCTGCCGGCCTAACGTCACAAGTAAATAATTTATTCTTGTGGCTTGCTTTACTGATATTAAATAACAGGCTACCCGATTTAAGCATTGTAATAATTGTGATGTTTTCAATCCGATTGGAACCACGAAAAGTATTTTTATAGCGATTTGATGTGAGATAACCTGTGTTATCAAACTGAGCTAATGACACTCGTATACTCGTGAGACTGAAAGTAGAGCTGTCAAATAGGTAGTTTTATTTTTAATTTGTCTCGTTATGTAAAAGTAAATAAAATATGGGCGTTTTAATTGTGTAATAATGTATTATGTACTTATTTGGTTGTTATTATATTATTACTTATAATATTATTTTAAGTATTGTGAGGTATATTTTAATCGCTGCTTCTTATTTGAATTTGCCGCAAATATTAACTTTTGCCTACGTACGTATTGTGATATAAATTTATTTGTATTTATTTATAATTTTTTTCTACTGCCATCTGTCGGTAAAATTAATAAATTTTAAAAGTTCACCCTTTATCGAAGACAAGCACCACCCAAAGCTTTGGCTTTTGGCCGCTAGATGGTAGATTTGTGAGAAATATTATTGTACATATTTGAAGCTTTTCAATAAATCCGCAAGACGGGAAGATATAGCGGGCTTTTGAAAATTGACGGGAAATGAAGTTTATTCAATATTGCACTATCAGATCTTCTGATAATATTATTATCGTAATGATTGTATAGTGTGGATTGTTGCTAACAGAAGCGGCGCCCTCCGTTATATTTAAAAATAATTTTTAAGTTTTCAAACAGCATCTCGGACTAAATAATTTTAAAAAGAAAATTTACAAAACTTGGAATTTCCCATTTTGCGACTAATTTTATGTGCATTTTTTTAAATTTTCCCGGAAGAAATTAATCGGAAATTTTAAATGCGTAAAATTTACAAACTTCACATAACAAAATCAAAAAGATGAATATATTTTTTTAAAATACCAACCCATATTGAAAGCAAAAAAATCAAAAAGATAAATATGTTTTAAAAAAAATATCAATCCAACCCATTTTCAAAGCGAAAAATCAAAAAGATAAATACGATTTTCGTTATTTGTTTTTAGGGTATTATGCCGTGTTGCGCTACCTCCTTCTTTAATCTTTAGCCAACGTTTCGGACAACGTTGAGGTATCCATCATCAGGGCAGATCCGGCAGATGTGTGTCCACCATCAGCAGATGCGGCAGACACACACAGCGCCGGATCTGCCATACGTTCAAAAACGTGCAAAAACCTGGCGCCAACTCCGAAGGGGCGCCGCGGCGCCCGTGACAAAATAAATATTGTATTAAAATTTAGTTATAATATTCCCTGAATCGTTTTAAAATTACCCATAGTACGAAATAATTAATACGCTCTAGCAACACTTTCCAAAGAATGCGCACGCATCTGGTTGGTATCAACGGCTTACGAATTTATAGTCAGTTACAGAATTTTTTTACAAATTCCATATATTTAGTTTAAACGTAAGATCTATTTTTCCATATATCTTTTACCGTCTTTTACGACGAATAGGTGCGATCCAAATTCAATAACCAATCACAGCGCGGTATTTTTGTTCGTAAGCCGTTGATACCATACGTCAGTGTTTGTTCGCTCTTTGGTGTTTGTTCGCTCAACACAGGGGAAATGCAAGGCACAAATTTGAGGTTGTATCCTTATTATCACTGCTCACTGTCTCTCGTCGGGACTGCCTGTCAGAAGCTAGTAGATGCTATTCTTGTGTTGTACGTTGCCATGAGAACGTATTTGTATTTGCTTTTTCTAATATTCGCGTTGGGTATATAGGTACATAAACGCAGTAAATCTCAAGAATGTCTAATGGACCTAGTTCAGCGAAACCACTCGCATTGTCTCGTAACCTATATTTTAAATCATGGTACGGGCACAAACAAACAATTCGTTGTATTATTTTAAAGCATAACTTGCAAAGAGTTTTTCCTAAAATAATTAAAATAGCACCATAATTTATGTTTACCCAATAGATTCAGAGAGTATAGGGCTCCTGGCGATCCTCTCTTTAAAAAAAACGAGTGTGAGAGCTACCGCCAGGTCACTTGGAAAAGTTACACCCTTTATATGTCTTGATTTTATTTGATAAATTAGTGTAAAAAAAAATAATAATTAAATAAAAAAAATAAAAAAATTGGGGTGAACGAATTTTTAATCAAAATAAAAATGTAGGGGGGGGGGGGGGCGCCATCGGTACCTACTGCACAGGGCGCCAGATTTCGTAGATCCGGCCCTGGACACACATCTACCGGATCTGCTCTGATGATGGACACTGCAACGCTGTCCGAAACATTGGCTAAAGAAGGAGGTAGCGCAACACGGCATTATACCCCAAAAACAAATAACGAAAGTACTTTTGGCAGATTGCGGAAACTCCATTTTTAAGATGAAGCCATACTAAATAATGCAAAATCATACAAAATCGTACGTGTTTGTTTTGAAAATTGGCTCGCTTAGAAGTATTATATATAAGCTTCTTTTAAATATTGCGTATAGAACATATCATGGCCCTTAAAAATATCGGTCAGTTTTTTTTGTGTCTTTTAATAAGCCTATAAAAAAATAAAATATAAAGTCTGTAAAAAATACTTTTAAGTCCAAACTCTCCTATTTATAAACCCCTTTTCGGATATGGTTTTAATGTATAATGTGGCAAATTCAGTTTATTTTATAATGATCGCAAAAAAAAAAATTATATGTACGCCCGTATTTCACAAAATAAAATAAAATATGCATTTTCACGTTGTTATTTTACAATACGGCCGGCAGTAGACGAATTTGGACTTTCAAAGTGAACTCTGTGCCGTCCACCGAAGGGCTACATAACTAATAACGCCCATTTTTTTTTATCAGTTCGCCCCCGAACGGAGCGGGATACGCACGTTAGGCTCCGCGACGCTTTGTTCCGTGAAATCAAATTTAAAATTCTGTTTTATTACAATAAACAATGCGTAAAAAATGAGTTAATGTTCAACCTGTAAAAAAAATTTGTCAAATACCTTTTCCAACCTTTCCAAAAGCTTTTTCTCAAGTATTTTTAAACTCCTCCCATAAAAGGGCGTGAATTCCGATTTCGATTTTTTCCTGGACTAGTGGATCGCCTTAATGCACATATTTGGCGCCTACGGGAAATATTTTCCGCAAACTGCACAACTTACAAGCTACGCGGATTGCGGAAACTCCATTTTTAAGGCGCATATTAAAAAACCACTCCACTTTTAGGCACCGATTAGATGGAGAACTTCGGATTAATTAAGAAACAAATATTTACTTCCAGAAAACAGGTCATTAGGTTTTTAGTTTGGTAAACTAAGCAATTCATGCTTTTTTGTATTAAAACGAGACTCAGGCTTATCAATGCATACAAAAAAAATAGCACAAAAGAATTCGTTTTGTATGGGAAAATTTGAAATTTGATTGAATAAATTACTTTTACCATCTATCCAAAGGTAATTATTTGTTTCTTATAGTAAGTTGAAAGAATTGTAATTTCCTAATAAAAGTGCGGTGGTTAGTGAAATATTAACGATTATTTTACATGCATTATTTACCAATTTTAATTATTATTTCTTATAGTTTAAGACGGATGCCACACACAGCTGTAAAATGTAAAAATGTAAAATCATCGAACGCCTTAAAGCTCTATGTACAATCTCATCAGACCTGTCACACGTAAGCAGTTTATGCGCAGATCAACCATAGATGATACATATCTTACGCCGTAACCGCTCCTGAGGCGATATGCGAAAAGTTATGCGACCCCCTCTCCGCCAAAAACAGGAGAGGGGGTCATTTTAATTACGGAGCTGACTAAACCGGTGGATGACAGATGTCAAGTTGACAGATTCAGCACAAAGAAATAGCAGTTCGTGGCAGCTCTCTAATCTAACCGGCGGATGACAGATGTCAAGTTGACAAATTCAGCACAAAGAAATGGCAGTTCATTGCAGCTCTCTAATCTAACCGGCGGATGACAGATGTCAAGTTGACAGATTCAGCACAAAGAAATGGCAGTTCGTGGCAGCTCTTTAATCTAACCGGCGGATGACAGATGTCAAGTTGACAGATTCAGCACAAAGAAATGGCAGTTCGTGGCAGCTCTCTAATCTAACCGGCGGATGACAGATGTCAAGTTGACAGATTCAGCACAAAGAAATAGCAGTTCGTGGCAGCTCTCTAATCTGTTTTGACCTGCCCCCCCCTCTACCATATTATGAAGAAATATTTGATTGCGTCGTGAGACGGTATAACACATAAGCACTCGCGGTTCAACAGATACCTGCTCGCACTTATATCTTTGCGTGTGGCTGATGCTTTAATCGAAACGAAATATTGTTTTTGATAACGATGCAGTTGTGGCGGAATTGGCGATATTTTGGATATTCTGATTAGTCAGATATCTCCAAATAATAATTTTGAGATGTAGAGGAATGCAATATTCGAATGCTTACCATAATCTCAAATATTATTTACACGTGTCTATGTTTTACATAATATTAAAATTCAGGTAATTCTAAATGAATTCATAGAAAAATTGAAAATATTTGCTACTGTGAAACAATTGACTTTACTAACGAATATGCTTATCTGGGACTAATAGTAACCAAAACTATTATTAAATATTTAACAGCCCTGACAGCCCTGATTTATTTGACAGCCCTGAAACAGTTAGCTAATTAGCAATACCTGCTTAATAATTTCAAACAAAGATAACTTTGAAGGTAACAATAAACTCAATGCAAATTTACTCTATTTAGTGCTTATAAATACTTTTTGTCAAGTCCCCCTTGTTTAGGTACATCTTTTTTATTCTAAATAATCCTATCTAAATTTGATGTTCTTTGTTATTATAACATTGATATTATTTTTTTGTATAGTAACAGTAGTTTAGTAACACATAATAGTATCCTTCACCTAAATACTTGCTACTTTGTTAAATGTTCATTTCTACTTTGTTATTATTGATAATCTCCTGTGTACCACTGTATACTTATAATACCATGTACTCACTTCAATGTAAAAGCCATGCTATGGCGTTTAAATAAATAAATAAATAGTAGATAATTAATTTAAATGGGATAATCAAGAAGTGGCTAAACTTTGTAACCAGCTCCGATCTTTAGCAAGTAATTTATTTAAATTGAAATTTGTTACTCTTAAAATCATTTATTTTTCTATGGTCGAATCCATCCTTAGATATGGAATACGAACTTGGGGGCACACGAGCGATATTTATATTAAATATATACAAAATTTACAAATTGCTGTAATAAAAAAAATTGTACCACCGACTATTTACAAACAAAGAAGTAATCTAAAACTATTGTATGGTTCTGAGGGGCTACTTCCAATAAAGAGTCTTCTTTGGTACATTATTATAATGGATAATGAGGAAGAAAGCAAGTACAAAAAGCAACTGGTGCATAATCACACCACAAGATTCACTGAAAATAAGGACCTCATTACTTCAAGGGTAACAAATAAGTATGGAAGCCGAACGCTTAAATACACCAGAGATTTTCAATAAATTCAATAAATTTTTTAAACCTCAGAATAATGAGAGACCCTGCCCCAAAAACACATTGGCTAATAAGTGATGAATCAACGTATCTTTGAACATCTCAACGTACCTGCCTAAATAATTTATATATAGGTAGGTACATTGAGATATTTTATTTTATATATAATATTATGTTGTACATGTATTAAAAAATAATAAAAAATAAATAAAAATATTTAGTAGAACCTACAGACAAGCCGTCACGTGTGACAGCTTTGTGGGACTACATAAAACTTGTATTTAAAAATGTCTTTTCTTGTATTAAATAAATAATAATAATAAATAAAAAATTACGCCTCATACGTCACACATATTACATATAATATATGTAATATGTGTGACCAAATATTATTTGGTAATGTTATATTATCGTGAAAACAAGCTTTTGGGTCCCAGTGGTTAAAAGTGCTATAAATTAACTAAGGGAAGCTCAACGGTCCGGTACATTTTTTAAAAATTATTTATTAACACGTTCATTGCTGACGCCGCGCGTCGCGCGTTGACAGTCGTGTGACCGGTATGCGCACAACGCGCCACGCGCGGTGTGCTTCTCTTACCTTGAAACAGATCCAAAACAGATGCAGCCCTGTGGTTTCGAGTCGTTTCTAGTCTCAGCACAGGGAAACCCATCCCTTTATTACTTAGTCAGTATTCTGTCAGTATTCTATCGGTCGTTCGGAGTTTTTGTCATTTTCGTGCATAAAGCCGCGTTTACACGAGCAAAAAATATTCGGTGCGAAGCATTTTTTCTGTTTTGTTTTTTTTTTGTTAGTTTTACTGAAATTAGTGGATGTTTTTTGATATTTTTGAATGCAAGAGACATTACGTTTTTAGTTTTATGTGGACATTTTCAGTTTTATAGACATTTTGAGTTTTGTAGACATTTTGAGTTTTATAGACATTGTGAATTTTATAGAAACTTTGTAGATACATTGTGTGTAGTACTCCTAAGTTTTTACAATTCTTGCCTAAAATGGATTAACCATCTTCTTCAAAGCGACCCAGATTGGAAAATGTGTTGAGCGATAGTGATGAAAGTGAGAGGGAGTACGATACAGGAAGTGAATATCAAATAGACAGTGATTTAGAAACGGATAGTGACAGTGACAACGAAGACAATAATGTGTTTGAAGAACAACCACCGTCCAGTCTACCTTCAACTTCAAGACGTTGGTCTAATATAGCAACACAAGCCCAGGAGATCCCTTTTACTGGAAGACCAGGTATGAAAGTTGATATGCCAGGGAGAGAACCTATTGATTACTTCAACGTTATAGCTAATGATGACTTCTATAACCTTATTGTCACACAGAGCAATGCATATGCTTTAGAAATTTTGGCTTATTCGGAAGGAGAAAAAAGCCGAATCACCCGCTGGAAAGACCTCACAACAGAAACCTTCAAAGTATGGCTGGGGCTTTTACTGCACATGGGAACTATTCGATTGAGCCGCATAACTGATTACTGGAAGAAACACCACCTGTTCAATCTGACAGCATTCTCCCAGTATATGTCCCGGGATAAGTTCTTATTGATTCTAAGGGCTTTACATTTCAATGATAACGAAGCTGATGCCACTAGTATCGGTAAAATAAAGCCACTAATAAATTTTTTCAATGACCGGATGGATTTTATTTATGCACCTCAAAAACATTTATCGATTGATGAGTCTTTGGTACTGTGGCGAGGGAGGCTCATTATTCGGCAGTACATGAAAGGGAAAAAGGCAAAGTATGGCATCAAGTTGTACATGTTGGGAGAATCTCACGGCTTGGCTATGAAAATACTTGTATATGGTGGTTCTGCTGATCAGGAGTTGGGTGGAAAAGATCACACCAGTAAAGTCGTGCATAAGCTGATGGAAGGGAACACCGGAGTTGGTCACTCGCTATATATGGATAATTATTACAATAGTGTCCCTCTGGTAGAAAATTTACTCAGCCAAAAAACTCACGTTACGGGCACTTTGAGAAGCAACCGAAAATGCAATTCAGATGAAGTCGTAAAAAAAAAATTAAAAATTGGGGAGTCTGTGAGCCAGTACACCGAAAAGGGTATTTGTATGACAAAGTGGAAAGATCGCCGAGAGGTATTGGCCATATCTTCCGAATTTGATGGAGACCTTACAGAGACCACAAATCGTCATGGAAACGTGGTTATAAAGCCAACAATGATTATAAAATATAATAAATTTATGAGCGGTGTTGATTTTCACGACCAGATGTTGGCATATTATCCAATAAGGAGAAAAACTTTGCGGTGGTATAAAAAATTAGGAATCCATATATTCCAGACGATGCTTTTGAATTCGTATTACTTGTACAATATGAATAGTGAGAGAAAAATGTCGCTATACGACTTCAGACTGCAAATTATTGAAAAACTTCTGGGTCCTCCTCCCCCATTAGTACCAAGGCCACGAAACATAGCACACCTCCCAAGTTTTTGCCCGAAGGATGATCATGGCAAAACAAAAAGAAGAAGGTGCAAGTATTGCTGGAGTGAAAACAAGCAGAGAAAAGACTCAAACGCTTTTGAATTGAAGAAATTTGTGCTTTTCCGTACAACCTCTTGCTCAGCTGCCCTCTGTAGATATTAGCCCAACCTACGCTCCATAGATATTAGTCACCACTGGGACCGTCATAGATATTCGTCCGATCTTAGCTCTGTAGATATTAGTCCTCACTCTGAAGTTCATAGATATTAGTCCAACATATAAGCTGTAGATATTTGTCCGACATACAGGCTGTAGATATTAGTATCTGGTGTCGTTGCAAGCACAAAATAGTTAATCTGTATTCATGTGTCAAATTCAATAGTCCGCCATGTGCCTGGAATCGTTCTTTTTACATTGATAGGTTGGATTTTCTTACTCTAACACTGTCTGTTACTATATAGCTTGCTAGAGCTGATTATTTTAATAACGGGGTTTGTTGACGCAAACATATATACCTCTACATTCTTACCCATCCTATCTACCCACATAAACCTTTCCCGAGCTAACGACAGTACCCGGGCTAGTGAACAAAATGACAATAATAATTTATGTCACTCTATTGTTAAATGCTGCGCAGTGACCTTGCTCCCTCAGTTCTTGATCATATCGACCATCATAGGAAACTCTTGCAGGAATTCTCTTATTTTATCAAATGCTTGTACAGTGATTACCACTAGTGGTGTCCCTCAGGACCGTGAGATCGACCAAGACGAAGAATTTATCATCTCAGTTGGGTGATTCGGATCCTGTCCAATTTCACATTACTATCCGTGTATTTATGCTAACATCAAAGTCCACAAAACATATTTGAATACAGTCCGCTCTTTGAATAGCAGCAAATCTAGAATACATTATTTATTTACGATCGCAGGGTTCATTTTTGTTATTTTAAGATTTGGTTTAGTCATCTGTGTATTCTAGCAACAGTTGCATGTTTTTTTGTTTGTTTCATTCTACTTTGTTTTTTGTTTGAAAAAGTTTACAAAATAGTCTTCTCATGTAAACACAACACCTCACAATGTTAGAGATTATCCCTATTTTTAAACAACTTCAAAAAGGAGGAGGTTCTCAATTCGACGCTATTTTTTTTTAAATGTTTGTAATGGCGATATTATACACTTCAACCACATTGATGCGATTTGGTTGAACGGTGTATAATTGAAAGGGTGTGCTGTTTACACGTACTTTTCAGAAGTGGACCATTGAATCACATTGCTGTCATAGAGTTTAGAATGTCTTCGAAACAGGTCGTGCACGCGGGAATTATATCCCTCTGATTTAATGTTCCACGGGCTTGGATAGTTCTTAAAGTGCTCTAAGAACAGAGGCATATGCTCTTCCCTCCATTTAAAAACCATTTTCTATGTTGACAACTCACTACAAAATAAACATGACACTTTCATACGCGCGCACAGTGCTGCGTGCGCATGCGCCTCATTCGCGCATGCGCACGAATGGACAACAGAACCAATCGCATTGAAAATATTAAACAAGTTGAATATTTTCAATGCGGTTGAAAGATGACGTGCAATGACATCGAAACATTCAATGTCTTGTTTACACGGTGCAATTTGGTAGCTTCAACCAAATTGCGAGGCAGCGTATAATATGCCCATTACCTCAGGACTTTCGACTGGGTGAACTGATATTGACGATTCTTTTTTTATTTGAAAGCTGGTGCTTCCCGTGTAGTCCCATTTCAATTTGGTCTAGTTCTGAAAATGGCATCCATGAGAAAACTATACAAGTCTTAAATTTAAGCATTATGCACATGCTTGACAAATGGACGAATAACTCAATATCACGCCAACCGATTTCGATGATTCTATTTTTATTGGAAAGGATGTACTTCAAGGGTAGATTGATTAGAGTTTGGTTAGGTTCTGATTATGGGATCGAACTCTTCAATTCTTAGGAGCAAATTAACGATACTCGGTCGAATCTTTTATAGGCTATCCGGACCTTTGAGTCACCTACCGTAACGTCGTTATGATGAAGTAATGTCTGGTCTCATATGAGCACCACATTTTGTAGGTCTACTGACTCTAAAAATAACAATCGTACCTACATATTGATGAGTAGAAAAAGTAAGCTGATTATAAAGTTGTAGAAGAATACGAAATTATTTTTTTACTTTTTAGTGCATTTTTGAAGTTGTTTTTTTGTTTTGTTAAATTTTTTGTTTATTCCTACCCACAACCTTAGGTATAAAAACTGTAATGCCACAAAATTCTGTGCAGTTACAGACTTCAAGCGAGTAACAACTGTTTGAGATCATTTCTATCGGACATTATTAATACCCCAGCGACTATACGGTTGAAATTTAAGAATCCAACTAAGAATACAACTCTGACGCCGCGCCATTCACAAAACCGTTTTCTTATGTGGAGTTTTTTGTACAAATGGCTTACATTAACAGCGAGCGTGAGGAGCATCGGCTGGCAGGCGTATTGGATTTGTAATTTCGGGAATCTCTCCGGATATGGAGAGATTGACGATAATATGATTATTATTGTAACTGGCAGTCATGAATAATAATACCACGTGCCTATATACGAGTATTATATACGACATCATGGCCTGTCGCGGTTACTTTGTCGTGGTGTCTTGCTGTCATTGGCTCCCAGTGGATCCGAGGAACTGGCTATTTTTGGAACCAGTTCCTATCGGATTTATAAAATGGTCACCAACACTCAAACGGGGTGAAGACGAACCAAAAGCTGCCCGCAGGGCTTAGCAGCAATAATCTGTGGAGCGGATTTTAACTGCTGGTTTCTATTATTTGAATAGTTTCAGTTTAATTTAACAACTTTTTGGTTTAACTATGAGTTTTGTGACATGTGTTTACTTGAAAACTGGCTAAAAGCTGAATATACTGAGCACTCTGAATCAGACCAAAATGAAATATGACTTTTCCATCCTCTGTTGAAGTTGAAGTGAGGCACATTGTTTTGGGCCATCATTGATCTCCAAATCCTAGATATCTATATATATACAATTATTTAAATTTTTAGCATATTTTTCCGCCTTCGCTAATTGGGCACGGGTTAGTGAGAGAATACTTTGTATTTTATTCAAATTTATTACCTTTATTATATTTTTATTAAATAATGTTTTTACAGAATTACTAAAATTTTATCTTCCATCTTCCTTATTAAATATTATTAATTTTGGTATATTTTGTTGTTTCTTTTAATAGTAAGTAAGTAGCTTGCTATACTTATTTCTGCAGGTGACCAAAGAGTGAGGGAAAGAGGTAAGGAAGAGAAAGATTGAAAGTACCTGGCTATTCAGATCTGGTTACCAAAAGCCAATTCAATCAAAGTTTGGATTTTAAATGGTGGTCTTGCACCAGGGTGATATTCAGACTTACTCTGGAACACCGGAACATGCCGCAAATATACTATCACATAATATAATTACAGTGAAACCCTCTTAAGAAGTTTTCCAAGGGGCCAAAAAAAGAAACTTGTTGAAAAAAACAAAGCGGGAAAATCTTTAAAAAATCCAAACTTCTTAAGCAGGAAAACTTCTTAAAAGGGAATTTCTTAACTCTTTGTTTGCCGGGGTAGTTGGGGTTGGTTGTCCACCAATTAGCGTTCGCAGAAAGCGGCATCCATGACACCCAATGACATTTCGTGTCCAGCGATTCTGACAGTGTCCTTGAGAAATTTTGTACATATGTAGAAAGGTCAAAATCGGAGACAAAGGAATTTTTCCTGCGCATGCGCAAGAACTGCGCACATTCCCGCGCTCCGGTAAATTATTAATATAAATTATTTGGAGTGACCAGGCGCATTGCGGTTTTCTCTATGGTAAAGGGCGATAATAGAGCAAGCGATTCTGACCGTGTTCTTCATACACTTTCTTTATACATAAGGGTCAAAATCGCGTGTAAAATCTCAAACACACCGGTGCACGAACGGCATTCCGGCGGTTAAGAGGGTTTCACTTTATTAAATGATATGATCACTGTGGCATTTAACTGCTTAACCACGAAGGTCGTCATGTCTGGTTTTTGACAGTTAAATGATTATTAAGGCAGGTAGAGTTCTGACCAGCGCATAAGAAGTATCTGTGATGCATTATAAGTGTTGCCATGTCACTTAAGTCCTAGGCACTTCCAAGATTAGTGATGTGTTTTTTTTTCGGGAAAGAAAGGAGAGGAAGTTCTGGAAAGGAAAAAGGTATGAGGGGGTAGGTAGGAATCTGAATCTGAATATATGAATCCATGCACCGCAGTGCAAGGTGATGGGTCGCGAGAGTTCAGCCGGAGACTTCAAAAAGTCTCCCTCAACCAGTCTCTCCTGTTCCAGCCCGCCATGCAGTAGGTGTGCTAATGCATCTGCCGCCAAGACCTGCACGAACCCTCACCCCTCGAACCCGGGCATCCTTGCTAAGTCACCAAATGTAGCTAACTATTTGGGGTGACAGATGGCAGGGGTGTTGGTTATACAATAAATGTTTCCAGGGGCGGTGGTACCCGTACTCGTCTCCCAAATTGATATACATATAACACATAATAATAAAACACAGTTGTGTTCAAAAAGTTCAACATAATTAATTTATTTATAAAATAGATAATTCTTATTTTATTTAATAAATAGTCAATATCCTTCCACATAAGTTTGATGACTGGTAAACGTCAGATTAGCATTTCTTTCCTTTACATAAATTTTAGAATTAGTGTTTTTGCTAACAAATTTTGTATTTTACTAATTTTATTAAACACAATGTTTTTGATAATAATGACAAAAAATCATCTTTGAAGTGAAAAATCAATCAAAGCGATCGATTGATTTTTCACTTCAAAGCGATATATTGATTTTTCATTCCAAAGCGATGTATTGATTTTGAACTTCCAAGCGATAGATTGATTTTTCAATCAAAGAAATTGATTAATTTTCACTTCAAGCGATAGGTTGATTTCACTTCAAAGCGATAGATTAATTTTTCATTTCAAAGCAATAGATTTATGTTTTAAACAGCATTAGTCATAAAAACAAAATAATTTACAATTGAATATTTACCAGTCATTAATATAATAAATTAAGTACAAGTTTGTTTTGGGTGCATTCGCACGCCAGAGTGTTGCCTACGTGATAATGTTGCACGCTATCACGCAGATAATTTCTTTAATACTTCAATGACAGTTGGTTCGTTTCGTTCCTTCCAATCGAGGTTAAGTGAGAGGGACTCCAGGGTTTGCTTCACCGCCAAACTGGATTTTTGCAGAATGTACTTATTGTCTTTGGTCCAACGTACAAGCTGAAAACAAATTAAGGCTTAGTCCAGTGATTTCCAAAATGGGTGATAAGATCCAGGTTTCGAAATTATCATGATATTAATTTTTTTTTTTTTTTAAAAGAAAGACAAACATTCCCGGGTTACGAATAACCCAACAATGTTTGAAAATCTCCTACTACCACCACAGAAAGCCGAAAATGTTGCTTGTGTTGTGATGGAGGACTTAGCCAGTCGAGGAATCGAACACGCGACATGTATATAATAATAATAATTGGATATGTATATAATAATAATAATTGGATAATTTATAGAGCGCCGTTTATGTGAAAAATCACCTCAAGGGCATTGAACCGGGCGCTTATGTCTCCTCTATATGAACCTACTCGTAACTAACAATTTTCTAAGCCCGAAGCAATCAATGTTCAACTGCATTATACGATCAAAATTAGAATATGCTTCTGCTGTTTGGGCCCCATACCAGCAAAAATATAGATTCATAGGAACAAATCCTAAAAAATTTCTAAGGTATCGTTATACGAGAATGTTAAGCTACGAAAATCTCCAATTCAGAAGGAATGGGGCCCTTATAGTAACAGTGGAGGTAATCCACCTCTTACCCGCCCTGGTATAAGTAACTGATGGTTACTCCTTCAAGGCTCTCGCAAGATTCTAATTTTTTTTTGTTAAACGAAGCTACATTTATTTATTTTGAACGAATCTAGACCTCCAGTGTCCATGCATACGTTGTTAGTAAGCAGTATGCAAGTGCTTAACAGGAAAAACAAAATGCAAAAAATAGGTTAGTAAGACAAAGATAAATTAAACAGGGCAAAAGAAAAACTCATTCATGAGGCTCCATGAGGCGGCATTGCATCTGTAAAAACCCGCAAGCACCTGCATAAAATAGAGAACATAAGTAATACAATAAATCTCAAATCAATTGGCAAGTACCAACAAAAAATGTGAATGGCTTTCGGTCTGATCATAAACTACACTTAGCTTCCGTGTCCCTTAGCCAACCACTCAGTGAAGCCTTATAGTAACAGCTTTTAAAATTATAAACTATTATATTGACAGCCCATACCTCTTAGAATGCTATAAATTGTTCGTATCGAACAACTACTGTCAGAGCCGTCATCACGACTTGCTCTGTATCCCACACATCAAAATACTAGGTAAATGTATATAAAAAAGTTTATATATTTTTTGAGACATGAATAATGTAGTTTTAAAAAGAGATGAAAATATTTTTCTAGAGCTGTTGTTGTTTTAATTTTTATATATATAATTTAAATACTGCATAAGAGTCCCAACCAGTGGCGGCTTGTAGCTTTTCGGTGTGCTAGAGGGCTGATATTAAAAAATGCCATTATTGTTGTTGTAGCTGAAAACGTTTTTGTTTTATTTTCAAAAATTGTTTTTTTTTGTGAAGATTTTCAGGAAATTTCGGTTATTAAATTAATTCTTCACACAAAATAACTGAAATTTCGGAATGAGACTTTTCTTCTATAACTACTACACCAATAATGCCATTTTTTTTAAATATTAGCACTTTAGCACACCCAAGTCAAACTGCATGGTTCCAGTGAGACTATGGTGTCCCCAATTGGGGCATATTGTGAGGCTGAAGGTAAGTCGAGAGAAAAAGGAGATGGTGAAGAGGAAGGTGGGGAAGTACCTGGCTAATCAGACCTAGTCACCAAAAACAGCAAAAGTCATTTCAAGAATGTCTTAATTCTGAATAGTGGTTTTACGCCTGAGCGATACTGAGAGTATCTTCCACTCTGGAACCTTTGAATGATTAAATAGAGAAAACACAAATCAACTAATTAAAAATAATTTGAACCTGCCAACTCTGCATTGCTAGCCTAGCCTTGCCCCTCGATCATGGAGGCCGTCAAATGAATGGGATCTTCGTGTTTTAATCGTTTGCTTTAGCCATTCAAGCGATAGCTACCCAGATTTGGGTAGGTGATTTTTATGAATTACAACAAATTATAAATTTAATGATTTTTATAATTCTTTTATAAATTGTAGAATTATGGCAAAAATGGTCAAATCAAGATGAATTCATTGACTTTAAACCACAGCAAGCAGTTCACATGTTTCCATATTAATAATTAGAGGTATGATATTAATTAAATTGAATGACAGAATCGAAAACTGAACACCCGGAAATCTCTATAGATTATGGGCATATTTGCATTGTTAGTGCATATTTTCGTCACTTTGAAAGTGCGTAAGTAATATAATCTGATGTCCAGTTATCTGAAACACGGAGATTTGTGCTCTTTGTTTTCGAGATAACCCCTCGCAGTCTAAAGAAGTAGGTAGCAGCTTATCTGTCGCTCTCTTCTGAGCTATATCTGAGCTTGCCCAGTGGTAAATTAGTTGGGTATTGCAGCATTGCAGGTAAAATAGAATATAAAAGGAGGTCTTACCTGTTCCTGCCCGTGACGAGTAGTGATCTGCGATGCTATGGTGTTCACATACCTCCCCAATATGTCCAAATGATCCTTGTGGCTGTAATAATTAATTCACAGTTACAAGAGATGCACCACGTAATATTTTATTAGGAAAAATTTGGCAGCCACTTCTGGTCTGGAGCCCCAAAATACCTGAAAAAATAACCCTCACCTCTCTCAGAAACAGGCGGTCCGCTTGATAGATTGTCCTATCTCAATATTGAATGGTTTGCAATCTTTAGAGCGCATGCATCGGGTGGGAATGCTGTCCTTGTTCTACCGGTATCTAAAAGGAAGATGCCCTAAGGAAGTAGCGTTATTGATTCCTTTGGCATCGGTGCACAGTCGGGAAAAACGCCAAAGGCGCACCTAACATTTGTGTATACCTAACAGTTGACATTTGCAACATGAGAACGGTTCGTTTCTACTACTCGTTCTTGAGTTCGACAACTTGGCTGTGGAATGGTTTGCCAGCCTCTGCTTTTCCTCCCTTTTACATCATGGGTCTCTTCAAGACCCAGGTTCACTCCTTCCTTTCCTCAAAAAGACTCTCTACACAGCATCCCCAAAACGACATAGGCGCTGAAGGAAATTATTTTCCTCAGAGCCTTAATAAAAAAAAACTTTTAATTGATTTCAATCTTCAATCAGTTTCTGTCTACACCTTTATTTATTTACTCTTTGAAAAACCCTGTTAAATGTTGATTCTAGGCCCGTTTCATTTACTGAACAATTGAAAGGCAGAAAAGCACAATTATCATGTTATTATGGTTTGATATAAAGTTGAAACGAACCTAGAATCGATGTTTAATGGAATGTCAACTGAAAAAAAATGGTGCCGATTTTCTATTTGACGGGAATGTTAAAATGAATGCTTTAATGTTGGCAATGTTGGAAATACTCACTATTCAACGATGTCATTAATCCTAGAGAACAAGAAATCTCTAGCCACAAAGTAGCCCACACTGCCGTAGCCCACAGTGTAGAAGGCCGAGTGGGAATCCTGCTTCCTGATCTCCCCATCTTTGTTAATGGACTCTTCCAGGAATCTAAACACAAAATTAAACAATGGATTGATTAAATTTCCACCTAAAAATAGCTTGACGATCTGATATATAACGAATCTTGATCAAAAAGTTATAGAACTTTATTCGTACAATCAAAAAAACAAGTTTATTCATCGAAATCGATATGATTCCCTTCAAAGTACTCCCCATCGACTGCAACGTACTTACGTCAGCCCTTGATCTAATCCTCGAAACACCACTGGTACTCAATTTTCGATAATATGTCTATCAGAGCCATTTTTGATTTTTTCATAACATTCTCTCGGGTGGTGTAACGCGTTCCGTGAAGCGGTTTTTAAAGTCGGTTGAACCAAATGACATTATATAAATAGACTCGCCATAGTCTCACATACTAGCAAAATAATGTTGCAAGTAAGCAACACTCTTTTGTTTTCAGCGGTTTTCAGAAATTTCTTAATTCAAAAGTCATTCATATATTAAAAAGATATGCTACTTCCACACCGAAGCCAAACTTCCAACTCGAACTTCCAACACACGAATACCATGCGAATACCCTTCTACACAATCGTCCAAAAGTTTGAAGTTGGAAGTTGGCCTTAGTGTGGCCATACCATAAGACAATCAAAGAAAGTATTGCTTTTCTTTAATGACGCACAAAATTGTTGGATGGGGAATATGAAAATTAATTGAATACAATAATCGATAATAATAAGTAATTTGTGTGTACGTACATATAAATGAAATGTTGTTTCTTCACTTTTAATACTGTTTGCCTTGTAATGGAAACATTTTCTCATCACACAGAAGGGCATTTTGGCGCTTTTTAAAGCAATTTTCCTACTAGTAAGACACAACCTTACTTGATGAGTGACAGTTTATTACTAAAGTAATAGAAATCGAGACCAGTGCAATTGCCTTGCTTTTGGCTTCCCACTTTGAGAATTCTACCCCGGGTCTACAGTATATAACGTCTTTGGGTTGAACAGGAAAAAGTTGTCAGGAACCAGATCAGGTAAATTTGAAGACCGCTGGATAGTATTCATGTTTTTTTGGGTCAAAAACTCACGGATAAGGATTACACCATGAGACGTTATTGTTTTGCATGGTGACATGGTGCGTTATTGTTTTGCAAAATTGATACCATTTTCAGACTCGTAAAATATTGAAAACACACACCAAGGTAGAGGCAGGTACTCGGAACAGCGTTACTTTTACAAGCGTCAAGCTACGACGCTAAAATTTGGAGGGAAGTGTCATGAAAGATGTGGTAACCTAACAAAAAAATCATTCCAATCGGGTGACTGACAGAGTCACACGGTGGCCGGTTCTAAAACTTTTTGATCTTTCTTTCAACAATGGTTTGTGAAAGAAGAACCTGATTTTGATAATGATGTGTGCAGTAATACGCTCGAAATAATCTCTTATTTTTATCCAATAATCCTCTTACCTTTGTGTTAGTTTTAAGGCCTAATAAAACTCCTATCTTGAACCAAAATCTGGACATCTGAATAAAATATGTATTCTTTATAATATTGATTACCATAGATTGGGCTACAAATTAATTATTTCAAAGGAATGTGTTGAAACACATCACTTTATTTCATTACTCTGTGCTGGTGAAGTCATTTAGTAACACTGATTGGGTACTCACTTGGCCAGTAGCCAAACTTCTTTGGTGCAGCCCAGGGCACTGAGCAAGGTGGTCTTCTCACTGGCCACATTGGCCCGGATATATCTCTGCCAGATGAAGTTCCACTCGTCCTTCCCTCCCCTGGAGACTCCCTTGCAGTATACTATGTTGCGGAAGTCATTGGGAATCCTGCAATGTAAAATAAACAAACATGTTAGGCTAAATTTAAACTTTGTTAGTGATAAAACTGTTTTAATCCACTTGAAGCAAATTGGGAAGGTGAAAAAGCTTGAAAGGTGGGTACCTCACGAATTGAGTGAAGCAAGTCAACAAATGCTCATTAGAACGCTAGACCACACACTGCACAACAGACGGCTACCAAATTAGAGGAGCTTCAATTGGAATGTCTAAGACATCCACCGTACTCTCCGGACCTTGCCCCAACAGATTATCATTTTTTTTTTAAATTTGGATAACTTCTTGCAAGGGAAAAATTCAACTCCGATGGGGCAGTCCAAACCGCCTTCAAAGATTTTATTGATTCCCGTCCGAATGGTTTTTTTAGTAAAGGGATCGATGAACTACCTATGAGATGGCAAAAGTGCATAGATAGCAATGGTACATACTTTGATTAAATAAATTTATTATTTTAAAAAAAAAATTGACTTTATGTTCCTCCCATACAAAACGCCAATTTCATATGTAAGGACCCAATATAATAGATACAAGTAAAAAGTAGGTAGGTAATTTTGATAATAATAGATACAAAAAAAATATAAAAACATTATGTTTAACAATTTTAATTAGTGGTCCAGGACCCAGCCCAGGGGGGGGGGGGGGGGGGGGGTTTATGACCCGCATGACCCCCCCCCTGAATCTGCCCTTGGTTAGATCTGTCTTGGCTGATGATCCAAGACTTGATGTCTGATTTATATAAAATTGTGTTTCAACTAATGGCCAGTGGAAGTGCATTGTGTAGCTTTATTGCAAAGTACCTAAAATTTCTTTGGCCAAAAGTTGTAAGAGATTGTGCCCTTTGGTTCTAGTATTTCGAGCAGTTTGGAAATTTTCAATATGGGCGAAGATGGCCTTATGAAAGCCAACCTCCAATAGGAGAGGGAACCAGAAGAGGTGAAGACTGTATAAATGCGGACTTACGGGTTATCAAAATCAGGTTCTTCCTTCACAAACCACTGCTGGAAGTAGTCCAAAGCATTCTGTTCGCAGTTTTCCACGTTCATCTTGCAAGCCCAGGAGCTGATAAGGACCTAAAATCAAAACAAAAATATTACGACTTCTTCAAAAAAAACTTCTTCAAAAATTTTAACTCTTCTATTACAACTTCTTCAAAAATATTACGACTTCTTCAAAAAACAGAAAACCTAGTTTGTGGCACCATTTTAACATGTTCTTGGTTTTGATTTGTTGGTTTCATAATATTTGGTTTTGTATTGTTGGTTTTTTAAACAGTAAAAATGGCTTAAATCTAACTTTTCTACTAATTTTGAATATAATACAATCTTAAGATCTCTTTACAATGATACAATAAAACCCAACACAAAAAAAAAACAGTGTGTGTGCAACTCACACGCGGTAGAAGTGAAACTAGAAAGTCGCTAGATGTGGCTTTCTTTTCTTCCGCTTATTTATTTTAAAGTGGTTTGAAGATTGGATATAGACGTCACAAAAATAAAAATGTTTATTTTTTTTTGGATTTCGTAGGATTTGAATCTCCGTTCGCTGGACGTCTGTCTCTCTGGCCACTGAGACTTGTCTATGATGCACTATGGAAGGCCCGCGCTGAGGTACGAATTTACCGCATTATATTAGAACCGACGGCCTATCAAATAATAAATTTTAGTGATGCACTTCCGTTTCATAATTTCAAATCACTAACGGGGCTAAAGAAGTGTCGCTTCAAAAAACAAAATAATACTCCCTTGAAAACTGGAACTTAAAAATGGTCTAATTTGGAACCCACATAATAGGTACTTATAAAGTTTTCCTAGATGAGGTATGTTTTCCCTTCCCTTATTTTTATTTTTAATGTGAATACTGCACAAGAGTCCCAACTACTCCCGTCTGGAACCAGGGAAACTTCAGCATCCCAAATTGGGGTACATTGTGAGGCTGAAGATAGTGGGGAGAGGAAGGAGACGGCTAAAGCCATTTCAAGCAATGCTTCAGTTCTGAATGGTGGTATTACACCAGGGCAATACTGACAGTGTCATCCACTCTGGAACATGCCACAAGTATAATATATATTATTTCAATTTAATAAATTGTGAAATAACACCAATCAATCGTGTAATCAAATAATAAATTAAAACCAAATAATAAAATCACTATTTAACAAACCAAGACCAACATTTCATCTGACATCATAAGATTTTTAAGTAGGTACCTTAATACCTAGTTACCTACTTACATAATTATAAACCGTATAATGTTTTACGGTCTCGGACTCTAGAGTCCAAGCTGCCGAAATGAGGTACTTGAGAGGAGTGGCAGGGGTTACAAAATGGGATCATATAAGAAACTCCACGATCCGAGATGATCTAAACATTGAACCACTGCTACTCTTCGTAGAAAAATCGCAACTGAGGTGGCTTGGGCATGTACTAAGAATGTCTGATGACCGAATTCCGAGGAAGATACTGAGTGTGATTCCAGAGGGTAGACGTCCAGTGGGCCGCCCCAGACACAGTTGGGCGAGGCAACTCCAGAAACTGTGTGAGGAGAGGATGGTGCTACCATGAACAGAGGCCGAACAATCAGCACAAGACAGGGACATATGGAGGAGCCTTGTCGATGCAATGGGTCCCCGACCCGAATAGGTTAAGGGGAAGAAGATGATGATGATAATGTTTTATGTATTATAAGTAAAAAATTTTAAATTTCAAATTAGGATTATACAATTTGTCCAAAGACAATTCTTTTTAAATACTTTATTCAGACAGGTACCATAATATTGAAAGAATGCAAAAGAAATAAAAAAGTAAGATTTTTTCACATTTGAAAAACATAATCTTTTTACATGCATCGGGAGCATCTCCTGTCCTTATCCTATATTCCTATTCATCTCCCCCTTATCTAAAATTAGTTAGACACAATAAAACTTCTGTCTCTAAGCAACATTTTTGGCTTAACTAAATTTAACTTCATAATATACTCTATCTTTGTATTATATAAGCTATTTGTTTCTTACAGAAAGATAAGCAAGTGAAGTGTTAAAAAAGTTATGTTAAATTAAAACACGTACCTGATGCTTGACAGCATCCAGTTTCCCAGGGGTAGCGATGACGTTATTATGCAGCCCCCCGATCTTTTTGAAGACGGGTGTCAGAAGCTTATTCATGTACGCCGTAAAGACCTCGTAGTCGGCCGAACGCAGCAGGTTTCCGTTGAACTTGCTTAGGCTTGAAAGGGCTGCCTTCCATGGGAGGTATTCCTCCTCGGTCTTCAGGTAGTCTAAGAAACTGGAATACAAAAAAATTCTCATTGAAATTTATTTTCAAAGAAGCAAAGCTAGATGTCCCCAATGGAGTGCTAGTCAACCCAGATCTATTGCCTTGATCACTTCTACTGAGTAGATGGGCGAGACAGCAAAATGATACTAGGCCGAGAAGGTTGGGTGAACAAGTAGGTGTTTGCACACATTTTTTAATTTGGCACCAAGTCAGTCAATCAGTTCAGTTGCGGTGCTGCAGACTAGCGAGACAAATTGAATCGCAAAAAGATAATTTAACAAAGTGATGCGAGCGACATCAGTGCGCCGAGTGGCGAGTACGCACCAAGTGCACGTTTATACCTGCCGAGTGGGCAAGAGAGTCAGTGCAAGGAAGCGCAGGGGTGGGCACTCGGCCTAGTAAGTAAAACAGGGTCCAGGGTAAAATATATTTTGTACAACCGTGTTAGAGGGATGCTTAGATGATTTGGGTATGTAGAGCAGGTGAAAAAAGAAAGGAGTGAAATAGAATAATATACAATGCGGAAGTTAAATGGTAGAAGAAGTCAGGGACGCCCGAGATTAAGTATTAAGTAGACGCAGATTAAGTGATTCAAATGCTTGAGTCGGGTCATATCAAGAGTCAGAATAACAGAAATGAGACCACATATGAATATGAATGAAGCAAGTTTAAGCCGGTATATCCTCACTGCCTCATGATTACTTTATTATCTTGTTGAATTAAAGCAGGTACTTATTGTTTTAGTAGTCTTGGCGACAAATAAACAAATAATAATAGCTTTTGTTGATATGGTGGTGGGATTCTGCGAAATTATCAGGATCGTTATTTATCATTTTTGTTAGAGTTCGTGTCAAAAGGTTATTTTCGTTAAATTTTTCGAAATCCAACTGTTGACAGTCGTCAACAGTTGGATTTCAAAAGGAGAGTAATATGTTTAGTTTCTGACAGCAAGTCCAGATTACATATTTATCCATATTTATCTACCTTCCTTAATAAGTCAGGTACGCTTCATATGTCATACATATGTCTGGTAATGTTATATTATCGTGACAACAAGCTTATAACCATCGCTACTTATTTGAAACTACATATTTGAAAAATGGAATAGAAGAAAGTGAAAAATAAAGTTATTTTGTTTTTGAGGAAGAAGAAAACAAAGGATTGTTTTGAAGCTGGTTCGTGTTATTTAGTGTAAATAAAATATCGTTTTTTCATATTCGTTGTTTCATGGCATTGTCCGGTAATATTTTCTGATAACCACTTTCACCTAATTTCACCAAATGTCATTGGAGTTAAATTTATTGTTTACAGTCCTACAAGTTCACCTGAAATTGCATAATACATACACTGTTTCGAATGTAAACAAACTTTAACTGTTTAACGTAACCTCAAAAAGAATAATGATAACTCACTGAAAAGCCTGGCTATAGCTGAGCTGATTGGAGGCAGCCAGTGCCATGGAGTCGGTGATCAGTTGGAAGCGGTTGAGGGCCGATATGCCGCTGTGTTCAGGGGCCTCCAGGGCTGTCTGCAGCAGCTTCCAGTTCTGAGGGTCGTAGTTCACCCGGTACACTCCTGGAGAGAACATTGAGTATTAAGGTTAACGATTGTTGAATTTTAACATTCATCGACCACCACAACACGGGCATGTGCCTAGGGTTGTGGTCAAAATATCCTCAAATTATCTAATTAACAATTCAATGAATAAATTGAAAAAAATATTATGACAATACGGAACAATGAAAAAAAGTGAAAAAAATTAATAAATAAAAAACACAAGAGTGTTTCTTACTTACCCCAATATATCTTGAGTTTGTGAGACAATATTGAGTCTATAATATATTATATGTAACATCATTGGAATTTACAGTTTTTTTATTTTAATCGTAAACATTTAGGATAAACAGTGAAATCTGGGCAGATTCACTGGATTTGAACCATATTGATCAGTTCATATATTTCCGTATTAATATTTGGAGGTTTGATATTAATTGAATAGAATGGCCGAATCGAAAATCGAACGGATGGAAATCTCAATATTACACTTAAATTTCCGTGAAGCCCCCTCCTCTCAACTTTACTGTCTTTTCAACAAATTATTCACACAAGTTATGCTTAGTAAAAAGGTTCATACCATTTAAACCTTGGACTTACAGGTTCTTTCAAATTAAAGAAAAGGACTAACCTGCCATATCAATATTGAGCAGCAGCCACTTATCCTTGTTAGGTGCATCCTTCAGGGTGTTGGTGTGTTCTGCTGCGAGCCAAGCGCTGGGCATCTGGTTCTTGGGCTTGGGATTTCCGGCGCTCCACAGGCTGAGGGGCACCCACCAGAGGGGCGCGGCGGAGCGTGCCGTCACATTCTTCTCCTGATATTGATTCTGGAAATAGATGATTAAAAATTAATTGGATAATAAAAAGAGATGGAGTAATTGATAGTGGAATAGATGTGGCAAGCAGTCCTCTTTATTGCTTAGTGATAAGGGAAACTGAGACAAAGTTGGTACATTGCCTAACTTACATAAATTTTTGGTAAATATACATAGGTGCACCTCATGCTAAATGCAAAAATTATTTAAAAAAAAACACCTAAATAGGTTCTTAGGAAACTACAAAATCTGGTCTTCGACCAGTATGCACCGATTGTCAACTGAACACTTCAGTGGAATACTTTTTGATGAGACATTAGTATGCAACAGTGCCTCTAAATGTATGGCTCTATGATTACTACTGCATTATTATGGTCGTACAACAATATAATGCTTACTTTGCAGAAAAGGGTACATCCAGGTAATCTAGTTTGGATTTTGTAAAATAGAAGTAAACCGACAGCATTTAAAAAAATCGTAAATCTGTGGTTATATTTGTAAGAGAACGTATAGAAAATGTCAAATAGGGAAATGTAAAACTGAAGTTTTACCGTTTTTAAAAGTAATGCTACTTATAATCGCTGTATTTATTGTAAATTATTATTGTATAATTACTGCCCTCTATCCTTCTTAAAAGGTTCGAGCTTTCACTAAGAGCGCTTTTATGTGCCGACAGACTACGTGATGGTAAAGCAGGATGATGTTGCCCGTCCAGATGTCGCTTCTTGTAAATGTTTAATGTCGTAATAAAACCTTTAATTTCATAATGTGTTTATGTGTTGATTGTTATAAAAGAGCTGGTTCCCTGAGATTCTCTTTTTGCTGTAAAATAATCGAATAACTAACAAGGCTTACCCGCCTTTCTTTCTCTTGAAGGGGAACCGGCCCTCAAGAGTAATTTGAAGAGCATTTTTAAAGTGTCTGTCATGTAACCCTATTGCGAATAAAACTCAGTTGTTCAATCTCGTGGAGTGTTTATAATTTCGTCGCCTTAGTTCTTAATTGTCCAAACCACCATTTTAGTTTTTGTTCAATCTCCACTTTAAAATTAAAAATAAAGTGTAAAAAATGATAGTTAACCACTTAATTAAGAATTATTTAAACTAATGAGACCTCTACCTTCACGGAAATAGCTTTATCCTAAACACCTATCATATAGTATGTCTCGACACAGGTAAATCCCAGTGAGACAGGCATAAAAAAAACCTGATGTAAATATTCTTTTTGTAGATAAATAAATAAATGTTTCATTGAAATAATGAAAGAAAATCTTCTCCTGTAATTTTATCTAATGGTCGTTTGGACAATTAACAACTAAGGCAACAATTTGAAGAAGGACCCTACGCCATATGGTAAGTAACAATTAATATCATACCTGTGTGATGTCAACCGTGTTTTCATCGTAGTTCCTGTTGACAGTGATGAGGGGGTACCCCGCCTGCTTGGTCCAACTGTCCATGATGGTCTTGACGCTGTACTCCTTGGGGAAGGTGCCGGCTTTGTGGGCTGCATCAGTCAGGGAGTTCCACAGATGGTCCTGTGCTGCGTTCTTGTACTTGTACTTCTTCAGGTAGCTGGAGGATTCATTTATTACAAATTTAGAACATGTTGAATTTCTAAAACCCCTCAGGGACTTATATGCTGGAAGGTCAAAATTTTCCGCTTTGTAATAAAATCCAAATAATTGGAATATTTCTGAACGTTTCACAAAGGTGTACATTTTAGTTGTTTTACAGTCAGCTTCAGAATGTGTCAAAAAGGTTAACTTGTGGAACTACTCATAGAAAATCTGTTTGTACATGCAACCGTAAACTTTCAATCTACCGGCTATAGTCTAGGTAATAGTTTGTATAATTACTTGTTGACTCCTTCGCGGAAGACTTGTTCGCCAAGGAAGAGGTTCATCATTCTGATAATAGCGGAGCCCTTCTTGTAGGAGATGGCGTCAAATATCTGGGCTATTTCAGCGGGGTCACCAATTGGCACAGATACCTGAAAAATAACCTTGGTATGAAAACTGCATCATGGCCATAAAACATATAAGTATTTGATTCTTATAGTTTATGGTTAAATTATATTAATACATATCTAAAAAAAAAAAAAAAAAAAGACCACTATTGACAAGATTTTCATAGAACATTTGGGAGACCACAAGGTCTGCCCAAAGTGGGTCCTAAAATGCTCACCGAAGATCACAAACCACAATGGGTTGAAGCAGCCCGGGAATTCCTTGAGTGCTACGACATCGATGGTGAAGAATTCTTGGACTCAATTGTGACTGGGGACGAGACCTGGGTACACTACATGACAGCAAAGACAAAGGAACAATCCTGTCTCAGTGGCGTCATTCAGAATCGCCGAAGCAAATTTTGAAAATAAATTACAGAGCACTCACACCTGGCGGGTGCGGCGATTGGAAGCTCTATTGTGATCGGCGGCCACGCCGAGACTAAGCGTCATAGAGGGTGCAGCATGGTGGGTATTTGGCAAGAGGAAACCAGGCTACATGCCAGTGTTGCTGGATTGCACATAAAATCATTCCTCGCGACCACAGAACCTTAGGGACCTTACTTGACGGAGAGCCCTCGAATAATTTTTATTGGTAGGTAAAACTACTTTATTGTATTACCACATTACATAAATAAACTTCTCATCTGTGTGAATAAAAAGTGGTAAATGAAAGGAGAAGAGAAAGGAATGGAATGAAATGAAAGTGGAAGGAAGGAAGCATCATGCTGATATAGATGAAAATTTATTAAATGGCCATTATGTATGAGTTTTGGAAGTGGTATTTGAGAATGCATCAGAGGGAAGCTTGTTCCATAGATGATTTACAGCGATGGGTTGGTTTTTAAGGGTTTTCTCAGCCCTTGAGCAAAGAGATCCCGAGGGAGGCAGACTTACGGGATGAGAGCTGTCCAGCGAGTCCAGCCGGAAGACATCCACCATGTTATCTGCGGACTCCTCGAGCAGTACATTCCAGTCGGGGTGTACGTGATCCAGACCCAGAGTAGCCATGTAGGTGGCGAAGCCCTCGTTCAGCCACAGATCCGTCCACCACTCCATGGTTACCAGGTTGCCGAACCACTGATGGGCCAGCTCGTGGGCAATCACCTAGAAAATGGCAAGTTTATAGGTTAGGTTGGTTTACTTGTGCAATATAGTACGCATATACAGTCTGTCAAGAAAGTTTAAAAAAAAATCGAGGGTGCTGTTTTAATTGGCAATTAATGACTTTAATTGGCAGTACTAAGATGGTCAAAGAAAAATCAATTTAAGCTTAAAAAAAGCAACATTTTCCAAATTAATATTATATATTATTTGTCCCAACTCTTTTTCTTTCTTGTATTACTACTAAAGGTATTATTTTATATTAACACAAATATTTCCTTTGGCTCTTTCACACCTACCACCTCAGAAAGATTTTTTTTTTTGAAATTCTAACATTTTGAGTTAGTTTTCAGGTAAAAACGTTAAATTGTTGGTAAGAAAAATAATATTATCTTCCATGGAAAAAACAGAGTTGTAATTCACGTGAGGTAGAAGTGAAACCTTCAGAAAACTCAAGTAGACAAGAGCGGGGGGCTATGAAGCATCGTACAAAGAGGAGACCGATTATACAAGTACTATCTCATTCTCTCACAGACTAAATCCAGATGTATGTGTTTGTCTCTTTTTAGTTTTGTTTGTTTTCGTTTCATCGAGTTTCAAAAGAAGTTTTCTACTAAAATATTTTTGTGAAAAAAATGGGGTATTAAAAAAAATCTAACTTTTTTACTTCTACCATAATGTAGAACCTTTCAAAGTTAGTTCACTTTAACCACAGACATCCTGTATAAACTGTACATGGTGTACGGAAACTTTTAGTAAATCTACATCACACATGGATTCGATTTTGTGATATAACTTATAATACACCCAAAAAAGGCCAAATACTAGCTCCATTGAGATCATTTCAAGAACTTTAACTCACGGAAGCAACCCTGGCCTTGCTGGTAGTGGAAGAGGTTTCCTTGGAGTAGAGCAGCGCAGTTTCCCGGTAGGTGATGATGCCCCAGTTCTCCATGGCGCCAGCGCTGAAGTCAGGGATTGCCACCATATCCTGCTTGGGTAGCGGATATGGCACATCGTAATAGTCCTCAAAGTAAGCCAGCACCTTGGGGCCCACTTCCGAGGCATATTGTGTCTGGAATGATTAACAAAATGATATAAATGTTGCTGGGGGCGCTGCTGCGGCGGCCTACCCCAGGCCCTATTCCTGTAAAACACACACAATAACAGCCGTCGGTTAGCTCAAACCGGCTCGAACATGATTCCTCCTAAAAAACAGGGCGAGTGCCAGTGGTTCGCTTGGTCAATTCTTCCTTCCCCTCCTCTCCTCAAAATCCCCGGGACTCCCTCTTCAATCAGTACACAGTATTTGCATTTAAAGGGTTTATTCAATAAACAGAACAGGGTGATACACATACGGCCAGTGTCGGCACAAAACACAAGTTAAACTACCCTACTGACCTAACGAGGATTTCTCCCTCTTCTCTATGCGTTTAAATGAAGTTACAAACGGTTCAAAGCACACGGTGGGGGGGAGGAAGCGAGTTGGTACTCACATAGCTAGATGCGTGGTCTGCCATCTTTTCTGGATTCCGTTCACAACACAATTGCAAACAATACATCGCGGAGTTAATATCGTAGAGCACAAACAGCGCAAATCGCGCGTAGCCAGTTGCTTGGCCGAGAGCTAGCGAAGGAATGGCGGCCGGCGGGCCGCCCGGCGCTTCGCGCCTGACGCGGGGTGGTCGCGCGGTGCGGGGAGAGGAAACGGTAGGCACGTGTAGTGGGGACGATTCACTTAACCTTCCGCTCGGGAGCCGATTCTGTTACGTAACACTTCCCCCCTCGCCGCAAAAAAAGCGACGTGGTAATGGAGCAGTAGGGCTAAGAAATCCTCTTACCCTTCTAGCACTTGTGCCAAAACAAAACAAAAAAAAAAAAAATTAAGAGAAAAAAGGAGAGAGAGAGAAAAAAAGGTTGCTAGCTACAAAATAGTAGAAACAAAAACAAAAGAGAAAAAAGCATGGTGAACAAGGAATTATGCATGAATGAACAAGAAAGAGCAGTGACATACATAAATATAAACAAGGACCTGTTGGAGAAAGGTACAAGGGTTATGCAGTGATAGAAAAAAAATGACTCTAATTGTATCATTGGTCTGTGAGCTATGTTTGCGTAGCGTGGTTTGCGTAGGATGTTTGGGGTGTTGGGACGTTGCACTGAAGTTACACGGTTACTTTGTCACAGTAACCTGGCCCGTTTGAGATTACACTCAAGGAACACTAGGGCCTTAAAGAAAACACGAAGAAGAGAACGCAGGATGAGGCTTCTTGGTGGTGGAGAGGGTTCTACCTGTCACAGAGGTCAAAAAGGTAGCTGCTTCCGGATCCTGTGGGTGGGCCAGTATGACGTCATTGAGGTACTGGAGAGTGGAATTGTAATTGGTGGTTGGTCCTTTATAGAGGAGGTGGTTTGTGTGCATGACAGCCGTTGTTGTGATGGTGGTTGGTACACTGGTTTGTATACAGTGGGATTGTTGTGTGAACAATCGTTGGTATTGTTATTTGCGCAAAGGCACAGGAGCATTGGCATGGTGGCAACAGAGCAATTTGCAAGGTGCAGCTGGAACATTTGCAAGATGCAGCAGGAACATTTGTACAATGGCAACAGGAACATTTGCGAGATGCCGCAGGAACATTTGTACAATGGCAACAGGAACATTTGCGAGATGCCGCAGGAACATTTGTACAATGGCAACAGGAACATGAACCAACTTAGAGCTGACGTGCTCGGGTTTGTTTGAGTGATGGTTTTGTGATGATACAATTCGCAACTACACGCACGACTCACACTAGGTTATGTTAGGTGTGGTCGGGTGCTTTTGGTACGTAGGGTTTGAAGGCATGGGACCTCCGTGACGGTAGTGAAGGCAGCATGAAGAGAGGCGCAGGTGTAGATAGGGTGAAGAGCTGCTGGTCTTCTTATTAATCCGGCGAAAAGATTATTATTAGAGCAAAATTCTTGAAGTTTACCTGCCTGGTAGACCAATGATGAAAAGGTTTGGAGAGAAACAAGGTGTGCATGTTGAGAAAAATTGGATTTGTTTGACGCGTAGAGAGAGAGAGAGACGGAGAGAGAGTTAACTAAATGCAACTACAGACTTATACATATTACAAAGGTACGTATTCAAGGAAGGTTCTGTTTAACCCATTTAGTTTTTTTTTTAAACTAAATACATTTCCAAGAACACGTAGGTAAGGGTTTGTACGTATGACAAAATGCCCCTTTTCGAAAGAAGTTGGTCTTCCATGACCTATGCTCACGTCTATACGGTAGCATTTTTTCTACTTTCGAAGAACAAAACATTGAGTACAAATAAGTTATGAAAAGTGGGAAAGGAGTAGGAAGTTGAAAAGATCCGTGAATGAAGGTTGTCCCATTTGACAAACGAAACGCCAAGTGCGTAACGCATATATCCCCATTCACGGATAATTTCGAGGAAAGGAAAGAGTGACAATTGGGAACATTTGAACGAAGAAAACTGCTGAGGACTCGGCTATTTCCGAAATTCGACCTCTGAGTGAAAGGTGAAACAAGGTCTACAGCAACTTTCCTGGCACATTACAATACAATTTGGTAGAGTGGGACAAAAAGGGATACACTGACAAAAAGAGTCTAATCCACTACGTGTATTGGGCAGAAGATTAGAAGGTCGTTTTATTCTCCTACTTGTTTGCGAGAAATGACAGACCCTTGCTCAAATCTCACAAACCTGGGGGTTTTCTTGTTCGTCCCCCAGACAACGAGTTAGGTGTTTTTGTGTCCATCAACTTAACTCCTACGACACGATGCCCCATAATCATGAGTGAAGCGTATGATTAGTCCTTTTGAGATAGTGGATAGTTCCTGGGTTCTTGTGACAGGAAGTCCACGGGCATGTTAATGAGTACTCTGCTGCAAAAGCAATAATTTTCTGATAACAGAAAATAAAAGGCGTGTGATCTACGCTTGGTAGGTCACACAAACATGGGGTAGATATTATTTCGTTCGCACGATTCATGGTGAGTATTGTAACGTCTTCACGTCTCATGTACAGGAATGAACGATTTACAACAAATTTTGCCCAGTATTGAAAGACAGTAGCCCAATTACGTTCGAAAATGTGGGTCCCCATTCAATACAGACGGCGGGTTGAATGAACGATTTACAACAAATTTGCCCAGTATTGAAAGACAGTAGCCCACTTACGTTCGAAAAAGTGGGTCCCCATTCAATACAGACGGCGGATTGAATGAACGATTTGCAACAAATTTGCCCAGTATTGAAAGACAGTAGCCCAATTACGTTCGAAAAAGTGGGTCCCCATTCAATACAGACGGCGGATTAAGCGGTTCTCATGCCAAAAGACACACGACCAACTCAATAACATTTAGTTAAGAGTATAAAGTAATTATAACGAACTTCTCGTATCATGGCGGATGTTTTGAGGATCTCTCCTATGATGGTAGATATTGTCACGTTTTCACGTCTCACGTGACAGGAATGAACGATTTACAACGAATTTGCCCAGTATTGAAAGACAGTAGCCCAATTACGTTCGAAAATGTGGGTCCCCATTCAACACAGACGGCGGGTGGAATGAACGATTTACAACAAATTTGCCCAGTATTGAAAGACAGTAGCCCACTTACGTTCGAAAAAGTGGGTCCCCATTCAATACAGACGGCGGGTTACAATGATGTAATTAATACGGCACTGCTGTAGCTTAATAATTTCATATTAGCATACGTTACAAGACTTGCCAAAAGGCGATAAACACAAATTTTATTGAAGATCTGGCCAAGATTTTAAACTTCAAACTAGAATAATGGTACAATAAAGGACAAAAGAAACTGATGTCATGATAAAATATGTACCTCATAATGAAGTTGTATATGTACAAGGAACAAAGTTAATGAAGGGACAAAACATATTGTCACTTTTATAACAACAAAAAAAAATTTTTCCGAATCCGACAAAATATGATTCCAGAAAAATAAGAGCAATTGGGTTGAGCGCCATTCTAATTTTTTGGAAAAAGAAGAAAAAACCACAAATAGCAACAAGGTTGCTCTTGAATTGTCTCGAATCCAGCGAATGTGACCTGATAGGTGAGTACATTGGGTGTATTCGAAACGATTCCCAATATACAACATTACTATGAATGTGTAGGATGGGGTGAAGAGGGAAAAGAAAGAAAGAAAAAACGGGAGGATTTCCTATTATAACAGAAATCGTCGCGACATTCTTACAATGTGGTGCTGTGACCATAGTAGCGAGCCCGCGGCAAAGGTCTGAAACCAATGGTTATTATACAGACTTGTGCTTATGATTTTATATTTACAACATTAGGGTAGGGACGTACTGGTACGACAAAACCCGACACAAAACAAAAAATTAAAAAAGGGGTGATATGACAAGATGAGGCGATGAGGTGAGAAAAAAAAAACGCGCGGATGCTGCAAGAATTGTGAAAGGAAAACGACGTCTCGGAGCAAGAGTTTTCTGGAACCGTTGATGGTAGGAGGAAAAAGGAGTCCCTTTCCCGAAGTGATCAATTTCAGGAAGAGGATGCATACAAGCATGAAAACAGTGCCCCAAGAGGTGCTCTTGTGGTACAGCAGGCAAGGCGCGCAGGATGTAAAAGAACATATAAAATTATGCACAAAAAAAAAATGTACAGGAGTTAGGCTACCGATGACATTAATGTGCCTTCGGGTGTAAGGATTTCCTTACGAATGCCCATATGGGTGATTATTTTCATTTAATATTTACATGTAACTCACGTCACTTATGACAAGAGTTTTGCCAATTTGATAACGCCTGAGAACTTGATGTGATGGAATTTACTGATTCCGTCACAGTAAGGCATTTTGGAATTATTCCTAGGAGAAATCTTTCTATTTCTCTGGGCCTGTAGTAATTCTTCCTTTCTTGAAGTAAAAATGTGTGGGATTATACCCAGCGTGACTTGAGGAACTTCCATGGTGTATAAGGTCGTATCAGAGTGACCTTATGTTGGAAAAAGTGAGAACTAGACTCGCAATTGGAAAGAAATTGGGCAGAGATTGACCACTGGGGACGTATTTTTACAAAAAGTTTTTGAAAAAAAAACGCGTTTTTTATAAGTGTTTGGTTTATTTGAAAATTTGGGCAGCGGTTCCCCTCAAAAAACGTGATTTTGGGAAAAAATCCTGATGTTTTGAAAATTTGTTGAAAATTTTCAAAGTCCAAAAACGAGAAAAATTTGCGCAGAGGTTCCCCTCAAAAAACGTGATTTTGAGAAAAAATCCAGATGTTTTGAAAATTTGTTGAAAATTTTCTAAGTCCATAGACGAGAAAAAAAATTGGGCAGCGGTTCCCCTCGAAAAACGTGATTTTGAGAAAAAATCCTGATGTTTTGAAAATTTGTAGAAAATTTTCTAAGTCCGGAACGAGAGAAAATTTGAGCAGCGGTTTCCCTCAAAAAACGTGATTTTGAGAAAAAATCCTGATGTTTTGAAAATTTGTTGAAAATTTTCTAAGTCCGGAACGAGAGAAAATTTGAGCAGCGGTTTCCCTCAAAAACGTAATTTTGAGAAAAAATCCCGATGTTTTTGAAAAAGGTTTGCAAATAAGCAAAAGTCCGGAAAAGAAAAAATAAAAAACGGAAACGAGGTTCGCCTTAAATGAACATGTTTTTTGGAATATTTCGATTAGCCTTCCAAAGGGGGGGGTTCTTTAGAAAGGAAAGGAAATATTTTTTCTTTTATACAAGTTTTCGTGGAAGTATGTTTGAAAATTCAACAATGTCTTGGGGAATTGTTCTTTATTTAACGTGGCTATACTGCAGCCTGATTTGAGCATACACCATTACTGGTATTTATCCGCCGACTTCCTCTTGTCATAACAAGTTATATGCAGATGTGCATACGTAATGTAATGCCTGACTCGAGGAAACGACGTCAACGCGAACCGAACGTCTTTCAAATTATGTCGTCTGTTTCTTACGAAAGAAAAAAAAGCTAAATGATGAAACAGGCGGCAAAATTAGAAAAATGCTCAATTGTCAAAAGGTAGAAAGAATTTAATCCACTTGTTTCCCTTAAGCTGCAAAATATGCCGTTATATATACAGGCCAGTATTTTGCGAAATAGACCCCTATTCGCAGTATATGTCGATATCAAATACAGACCAGCACACTGCGGAATAAGTTTATTAATGAAAACTGGTTAATTAACTTTCGGGAAACGAAGCGGGTAATTGGTTTATCATATACAGGATTTTAATTGTTGAATAACTTTGTTTTAAATATTTGTGTACATTTCCACTATTAATCTTGTATTTGAAACTAGCAAATTTAGTCGGTCGACACTTGTAAACACTATATTATTCACGACGGCAACTTTCTTGGTTGAGCACTTTACGTAGGAATACCGGTGATAATGTTTTGTCGAGTGACGACTCGAAAATGAAGGAATGTGCCCGCGATAGTTTAAATTTGCAATTCGAAGTTACACTCGCGTCGATGTTTTTTGATGGTAATGCTAGACAAATTGGGAAAAAAAACAAGACAAAACATTATAGATTATACAGTTTAAACAATGGCTGATTGAAGAACGAGGCGAGCGACTGTGAAGAGGGAGGAAAAAAAATTGCCCCTAAGTTGGGAACGCCAGTGCTGGGGGCGCTGCTGTTGCGGCCCACCCCAGGCCCTATTCCTGTAAAACACACACAATAACAGCCGTCGGTTAGCTCAAACCGGCTCGAACATGATTCCTCCTAAAAACAGGGCGAGTGCCAGTGGTTCGCTTGGTCAATTCTTCCTTCCCCTCCTCTCCTCAAAATCCCCGGGACTCCCTCTTCAATCAGTACACAGTATTTGCATTTAAAGGGTTTATTCAATAAACAGAACAGGGTGATACACATACGGCCAGTGTCGGCACAAAACACAAGTTAAACTACCCTACTGACCTAACGAGGATTTCTCCCTCTTCTCTATGCGTTTAAATGAAGTTACAAACGGTTCAAAGCACACGGTGGGGGGGAGGAAGCGAGTTGGTACTCACATAGCTAGATGCGTGGTCTGCCATCTTTTCTGGATTCCGTTCACAACACAATTGCAAACAATACATCGCGGAGTTAATATCGTAGAGCACAAACAGCGCAAATCGCGCGTAGCCAGTTGCTTGGCCGAGAGCTAGCGAAGGAATGGCGGCCGGCGGGCCGCCCGGCGCTTCGCGCCTGACGCGGGGTGGTCGCGCGGTGCGGGGAGAGGAAACGGTAGGCACGTGTAGTGGGGACGATTCACTTAACCTTCCGCTCGGGAGCCGATTCTGTTACGTAACAATGTTTACAAACTTGTAAGGTGATGGACCCAAAACTAGGCACTAATAAAAACCGTTTAAATGGCCTCAATATTAGCAATGTGTGGGTTCAGCTGGAGTGCAAAGCGGATCCAACTCCTACTTCTTTTCTCAATCGACTACTCCCAGAGAACCCGGTCCACCACTCCGAGCCACTCGCTGTCGGGAGCAGGTCCCGGTTTGAGTTCTTTTGAGGGTTTTGCGGGTAGCCGCAACAGTACCCAATATCCAGTCCGCATCCAAGAACTCGGACACAGGACCTGCTCCTAGAACTCGAGTACTTTAAAAAGAAATCACGTCTCGGAGGCCTCGCGGAAAGCAACAAATGTAGGAAATGTGATGATGAAGGAGTATCATCAATTCTATTACGGTTTGGGTAAAAAAATATATGTAGGGCTATTAATAGGGCACTATCACCGCAGGAGACAAATAAGAAAAGTCTGATGTTCTTGAAGGGAATGAGATAGGTAAGCGAAAGCTTGGAAGTACCTGGGTCGACCTGACCATAGATGTATAAATTTTGTATACCAGGCGTAGACGACAGAAGGATATTAGATACCTGAATGGGGTGGTCTTGACGAGGGAATGTATGAGGTGATTTGTGAATGGCAGTATATTCATTTTGCATTTTATAAATGCATAAATAATGAGGAATTGCATTAAATTTTAAATTTTTTTTACAAATATCGATTTCAGACAAATGATTTTGATGCTTGATGTTTTGTCAGTAGGTAAGTAAGGCCCATCCTACTTGGGTTATTATGAAATGTACAATTCACAATTTAAATATTTAGCAAGATTTCCAAAAAACATGAATACTTTTGAAATAAATTGTATACTGCAGTGGTAATGCAACTTGGCACAAAATTATTCGCATTTCTTGTGCGCGCGGCCGCTCGATCAGTGAGGTAGCAGTGTAAGTTCTGTCAGAACCAGCCGACCAACTACATGGCGTTTAAATATGGTTTTAATCGTTTTTAAAAGATGATGTGTTAATTCTACGTATAATTACAAATAAAAAACTAATATAATCAGAATTAGTATTTGGTGGTCCACATGAAAGTATTTTTTTAAGCTTTAAATTTTTTACTCAAGTTCCTTATTGCTTGGTTTGGGAATTTTTTTTATTAATAACGCAGCTCGGGTTTCAAACTGCAGATAAAAATAATAACCATATTACAGGAAACACTGATAATGTCAAAAGGGTTGACCTTTTGATGGGGTGTTCCGAATAGACTATTACTGTCACAATAACTGATTTCATATACTTTATGTTGCCCTTTTGACTGTTAATTGGCCGAGCTACCCCCACCCCTCCGTCATCGGCCGGCACTATCCCGCCCCAAAGGGTATATAACACATCACACCGTGCAGGCCTATATGGAGCCAGAGTATCCAGTCTCCTGGTTAAACTAAGCAACAGAATCCTGGTCTAAGCCTAAGTTAAACCCTTCTTGGGAATTCAAGTAACAGCGCCCTCGGGAACATTACTTGTCGGGAAAACCTTAACCCAACTAAGAGACCTCGGGTCCTCTGTTGAGGTTATTACGCTAAGTGTTTAGCGAGAACGTTAGTGAACATTGTTTAAACTCTAAGTGATTTTACTTTGTGCTACAACTTTCCTGTACTCTGTTTTTACTATAAGCTGTGAACCCTGTATATAAGAGAAATAAACTGACCAACGCTGAAAGACTATTTTCTTATAAATACCCTGCCACAAACTAAGTATTTTATTAATTTTGAATGGTGACGCAAAATAAGTTTACTGTGTTTGAAGAAGTGTATTTGATAGTTGGGAGTGGCTCGAGTGCTTTGTGGGGCCCCCAGTAAGAAGCCATTAATGTAAGATAATATTGTATCAGGCTGATTAATTTGTTTTGAAACTGATAGTGAATGTGCTGTACACAAATTAATAAAATAAGTTTCAAGTTTATGGCAACAAGTGATGCCCTTTGACATTGTATTGATTAAGTTGTATTATTTGGGTTTTTAAATTATGTACAACAGATATTACGATTGTGACCATTTGTCTGGGTTCATTAATCTGAATATAAATTATATTTTCATATAATATATTAATACTATGTAAATAATTTTAATCGATAATATAATTAATAATATTAATTAGAGCAGTGATTCTTAACCGGGTCGCCAGCGCCCCTTTGTGGGCGTTTTGGAGTTTGTGAACGTTCTGGCAGGACATTTAATTTTTTTTAGCATATTGGGGGCGCTGTACAAGTTGCTGCAAGTGGGCATTGTGTCAATATAGAAAATAAGTTCATTCACGAGGTATGCACACTGATACACGGACACACTTTCTTTACGCACAATGATTTTAAGTTCTATTAAATAACCTACACTTAGAAGCACAAAATTTTTAACTGAGGCATATGCAATGTCATTGTGATTCATATAAAATAAAGATCCATTCAAAAAGGTTCAAAATATTACCTACGAGTGAAAGTTTTGTACCATCCGAGGCCATTTTTTTCTCTCCACATAAGATCCTCAGGGAAATAATGTCTGTATGGAGGAGTTTTCGAAGAGATATATTTTCAGCATAACCATATATAAGACCATTGTTAGAACTGTATTGGCATATGGATGTGAGGCGCTGACACTGACGGTAAAGATGGCTGAAATGCTGGATACTTTTGAAAGAAAAGTGCTGAGAAGAAAATGTTGACCCGTGAAAGAGGGTGAACAGTGGCGCATCCGGCACAATACAGAATTGTATGACATATATAAGGCACCTAGCATCTCAACACATATGAGACTCCTCAGGCTGAGATGGGCTGGGCATGTACAGAGAATGCCGGATACACGCGTCCCAAAAAGAATTTTGACTGGACACCCAGGTGGAAAGAGAAAAGTGGGAAGACCCAGACTGAGGTGGGAAGACGAAGTAAGAGGGGATGCAGCACAGCTTCTCCAGGTACCAAATTGGAAGTCAGCCGCTGAGGACAGGAGGAGTTGGAGGCGACTGTTGCAGGAGGCCAAAGTTCGATATGGGCTGTAGCGCCATCGAAGAAGAAGATATTTTTCAGGACGGAAGAAACACAGAGGCAGGCAAATCATTCTACCGCCGTTGATTTGTGGTGACCCATTTACAAAAATTTTGAAAAATATCAACTATCATCTTCCATTGAAATACTGGTATAATAATTTATTATCACATTTGACCAATCAGTGGCTGAGTTGGCATCGCATTTGTGTCCCACCCAGGAGTCGAGAGTTCATTTCCTCGGCTGGCTAAGTCCTTCATTATGACGCAAGCAACATTTTCAGCTTACTGTAACGATAGTAGGAGATTTTAAAATATTGTCAGGGTATTCGTAACCCGGGAATGTTTATTTTTCTTATTGAAAAAAATTAAATAAAAAAAATTCCCACCTGATGTCTGTGTTCCAAAGAAAACTTATATGAAAACGGGCATATTTGTTCCGGGTTGCGGTTTGCGGGGTGAGTATTGCACTGATGTAAGCCAACATCCGATAGGAGAGGGCACGAGAACAAGCAAAGAAAACTTTTTTATTTCAAATTTTAATTTATAGATGATAAAAAAAATTGCATGTTACTAACCTAAGGAAGTATAAAAAAGAGTCAGTGCAGAAGTGAAGCCTTCAGTAGACTAAAGTAGACAAGAGTGAGGGGCTAAGAAGCACCGCATAAGGAGGAGACCGATTAGTGTATCTCATTCTCTCGCAGGCTAAATCTATAGATGTATATGTTTTTCTCTTTTCAGTGTCGCTATTTTTCATTTCACCGAGATTCAAATCACAACACGGCAAAAGAAGTTTTCGCTTCAATAACCATGTGACGGAAAAAAGTTTGGGAAATGCTGCCATGGAGAATAAAATTAATCATCACATCATTGTAATTGATAAAATGACTAGTGTTACATTTATTATCTCGAAAACTTATTTTAATTAGTGTAAATATTGTAGTATGCATCTTCTGATTGTAAATCTTGTTGAATGAATTGATTACAATGTAGTGAATCTGAACCGGATGCCAGAAACTTAAACATCCATTAATCTATGTTTTAAAAGCATTAAATCACTGTATATCTCCTTCAACGGAAGCAATCTTCCGAACAGACTCTCCATTGATATGCTTGGTGTAACTCTAAGTGACCAGCTCAGATATGGGGGCTCCATCGAAGCCAGAGTTAAGTTAGCCTCTCAAAAACTGGGCATACTGTATACAACTGCTAAGCCTGTACAAATCGCAAGTGAGCCCCACGGTAGAATTAGGCAGCCATCTCTGGTCTGGGGCCCCAAAATACCTAAAAAAAAACCCTCGACTCTGTGCAGAAATGGGCGGTCTGTTTGATTGTTTCTCCCGTCTTTTGCAATCTTTAGAGCAAGGCATTGGGTGTGAATGCTTTCCTTGTTCTACCAGTATTTCAATGGAAGATACTCCAAGGAACTAGCGTCATTAATCCCCTCGGAAATACGCCAAACATGCGCCGAACATATGTACACAGGTGACATTTGTCACATGAGAATGGGTCGCATCTACGACTCATTCTTGAGTTCAACAGCTCAGCTGTGGAATGATTTGCCAGTCTTTGTGTTTCCTCTTTCCTACTTCTTTCAAGATCCATGTTCACTCCTTTCTCTCCTCAAAAATACCCTCCACATAGCATCTTCAAAGATGACAGAGGCCCTGAGGGAAACTATTTTTCTCAGGGCCTCCTGTGTGGAGTTACTGTAAAAAAGGGGTACGTTATTACAGGAAGAACGTGACAACCTTTAACTAGTGATTTCTGACATTATTTGAATTAAATACGTAAATGATATTTTGGTCTGGTGATATTTTTGATATCTTTTTTCAACTTAAAACATAAAAAACCTGTAGGTATTATAAAACGTCAAAAAAGGTCACCGGAGAAGAAAATTTCATTTAATTTTTTACTCCAAACATGTCAGGAATCACATGAACCACAGGAATCACTTATAAAGTAACACCCAGTATATAAACTAATATTACACGTGTATCACAAATAATTAAACTAACTCCTTTTTAATTCTTCACGGCTCATTTTTACAAGCAATAAAAATCGTTTATTATTTAACAACATATAGCCAAGCTTATAATTAAATTAAACAAGTCAAGCATGTGTGATCTTCTAATTAAATATGACATTTTAAAATGATTAAAAAAAGAAATTACAAAGCATGTTAGCAAGAAACATTAGTATTTTTAAAGAAAGGCAAATATTCCTGGGTTTCGAATAACCTGATTTGGATTCCTCTTGCTAATGTCATAACTAAAGACCGGATTATATGCAACAAAAACAGCTCAAAATATGCATGCAAATATGCAATAAAAATAGCTAAAATATGGACGAAAATCGATGAAAAGGGCCAAAATATGCAACGTAAAATAATACAAGAAGTCTAATTTTTTATTTTAGTAAACTAATTAAGTTCTCAAGGATAACAATCGTAATTTCGAAAATATCAATTACAAAATGAATTTAACAATGAAATTTACAATTTACCTTTAAAAACGTATATGACAAAGTGCTGTTCTAAATGTTCTATTTACAAATGGTGTCTACGATCGCTTAATATATTTTTGTAAGTGGAAAAGGAGCGTTCTACGTCTACTGATGTAACTGGACAGAATTTAAATTTGGGTGCGATTTTTGAACTTATTGTGCCGGGCAAAATTTCACCTGCCCCGTTGATGAAGCTATCAATTTGACACAAGGGTTCAAAGTTCAAACCCTGGGTTATTGTTCAGTAAGTTTTCAAACTTTTCTTTGAGTTTACTCGGGAATAGCTTTGGCAACGAGGAATAATTCATAAGGCGAATTTTTTTCATAACCTGAGTAGATTCATTCAACGCAAATCCATGAGTTTCAAGCATTTTCACTAGCCGCGCACTTAGCTATCCGACGTTTATAGTGTCACTATGTGAACGATGAACGAGATCGAGCGTAAATATGCAAGATCTCAAATTTTTTGTTAAAATATGCAACTACCGCTGAAAAGGGTCTAAATATGCAAATGCGTATGCAAATATGCATTTGCATATAATCCGGTCTTTAGTCATAACTAACTAATTAACTAACCATCACGCCGTTTCCCTGCAGGGGTAGGCAGAGGACGAACCGCCAAATAATTCGATCTTGGCACACACTCCTGGCCTCGTTCACATTCATACATCGCTTCATACATGCTCTTCTATTATTCCTAGTCTTCACATGGCCCAACTCAAGTATCTGATTCACTTGGTCGTGCCATGTCTTCCTCGGGCATCCCCGACTTCTTCTACCATTCACATTTGCGTCATATATTCTCCTTACACTCCTTTCCTTGTTCATTCGCTCTACATGCCCAAACCATCTGAGCGTCCCTTTCTTAATCTTACTCATTACACTTAGATAGTTTTATCACACATACGCTTCAGGGATTTCATTTCTACAGCATTCAGTTTACTTTCATCCTTCCTCTGCCAGTTCCACGCCTCACTGCCATACATCAGGGTAGGTACCAGCACTCCATTATGGACGGCTAACTTTGCTTCTTTGGACAGTTTTTTCTTGGTGCCAACGGCATTCAGTCCTCCGTTAGTAGAGTTGCCTGCATTTACCCTTCTTTCGATATCTCTATCAGCCTTCCCATCTCTCGTAAACATACTTCCCAAGTACACAAACTCATCCACCTGCTCCAAATATTCATCATTCACAACTATGTTGCACATTTTTTTCATACTCTCTCTTTCAAATACCATGACTTTAGACTTACTTACATTTATCATTAACTCATTCTTCATACATACTTCGTTCATTCTTGACACGAGAGACTGTAGATCTTCCGTACTGTTAGAAATCAGCACCGCATCATCGGCATACAACAGGTAACATATTTCCAGATCACCCAATTTCGCGCCCAATCCCATCTCTTTCAATTCTTTCATACAATTATCCATGTATAGATTGCTAATTGCTAAGATTGCTAATGTCATTCTAAGTGGAAAATGTTGCTCGTGCCAGCAGAGGAATTGAACCCATAAAAAAGTCTGGGTTTGGGTTCAATTTCTCTCAATGTGGGTTCAATCAGTAACCAGACTAAATTTTGAGAGACGCTTTCTGACAGCTACCTATTTTCTTAGAATCAACAAAGTAATTCAAAAGAAAAATGATTTTTTTCTTCATTATTTGCTCGTCAACAGCAAAAAAATATAGGTACTCTTAGCGACTGTGATAATGTGATAACCTATAGCTAACCTGGTTTACAAGTAATGTTATTACAAAAATAAATGTACAAAGTCTCACAGAATTGTGCTATTTTGATGAACTCAATGTGAATTCAAGGAAAAAATTGTGAAAAATACAGCAATTTCAACGTAAAATTAGGTCCAAACTAAAAAATTATAAAAAATTAATGAAAGTAAGGGGGCGTTCAAGTATTACGTAACGCAATTTTTGAAGATTTTTGACCCCCCCTCCCCTCCACGTAACGCTCCGTAACGTTTTTCCGTACTCTCACCCCCCCCCACAGTAATGTTTCAAAGACCCCCCTCCTCCCCCCCAAGTGCGTTACGTAATACTTGAACGGCCCCTAAGTAGGATTGTAGGCACACATATTATTAATTCATACTTTCATAATATTAAAATGTATTATGAGATCTTTTCAATCATTCAATCGTTGTTAGAAAGTTAAATAGAAGAGATATTGCAAAGACACCAAAACTGAATGCTTTGATACATCTGTAGTAGCGATTGGTGAATATAGTGTCTAGATCTGAATAGTAGGGGAGTGCAGTCAGTGGCGTAGCTAGCATGGGTGGCACCTGGGGCGGATAACGTTGTGTCACCCCCCTCCCCAAAAATTAACTATCCAATCCACTTACCTTGTTTTTTTAACACTAACACTAACAGAATAACAACTTTTTCAACAATCATTTAGGTAATAATTCCTTTCATAAGTTCACGTCAATCACAATGTATGAAAGAAATGAGAATGACACAGGTGACAAGCGAGGAATATTTCAGGTGAATCCTCAACCGAGCAATTGTAGGCGCTAGGAATGAAAATATAAATAACAGACCGTGTTCATGTGTAAAATATTTTTGTGACAATTTGCTTGTAATTTTTTCCACGGTCGGGTCCACGGACATATGAATATATCTGGACCTGCCCTAAGTGATAAAAATGTATTATTTCCCCCTCCCCATGGAGCCGGCTAGAGCTCCGCCTTGGAGCCAGCTGGGCTTACGAAAGCCTCGCTTGAATAAAAAAAATGTGACGTCATCATTCTTGTCCTGACCAGCGTAGAGGTAACATCTATACATTTTACCAAATAACACGGCGATATATGAGAGCTTGTGCCATACACCTACCTAGAACATAGCGAATTTGGGCGTTTCTCCAGTGAGCTCGTCACTGGTTACAGGGGTAAGTAAATTATGAAACATTTGTAAAAGTGTCTTAACTAAATACGGCAACAAAATATTGCTATGTGAATAGGGGCGAACCTTTTCGGGGCGAGCATTTGGCCTTCGCAAATATGTTATTAACGTGGCAAGCAATTCGCGCTCCCATGTCAAAAGGTCTATTCATTCAAAGCAGATTTTGCTTTTAAGAACTAAATGGTGATATTATAATGCAAGATGCCTATATACTGTCAGATTGATTTTTTAACGAATCACAGTCATCTTTCCCCTCTTCCCCTCCCATAGTTTGGTTTTACCCCTCATCTGTATCTTCTGGTCTATTGAATTTGGATGTCTATGGTCGGGTGTCACCTCTCATCGGGTGGCATCCGGGGCGGACTGCCCCCACCGCCCCTCCCCCCCTAGCTACGCTACTGAGTGCCTATAGGGTTGTATACATAGGCCTTATGGGGTTGTATAATTGTGCATGCTCCAAGGAAAAAAGAAAAAAAATCACATTTATTTTTTGGCCGTCTTATTTTCAGGAGTATGGCAAAAAATTTGAGTGTTCATAAACAAAATATCGGATCGACAGGCATAACTGTAAATGTTATTATACCGTTTTCCCGAGCAGGGCTGCACCGTTGATAGCCAGACCGATATTGACAGGGAATAAATAAAGATATCGATACACGCTGGCAACACTGTCGGATTTATTTATTGATTTATATACCTCAACCCCTCAGGCTTCGGCTAGAGGGTCAAAATAGGATAATAATAATATATTTCCGCTTTACAATAAATCCAAATAAATGGAATATTTCTGAACATTTCTGAAAACAAAAAACTGTTTTTGAAAGGTGATGAAAATATGCTTTCAAATTTTATAAATCGAAATACATAATTCTTAAATATAATAATTTTGTATGGAAACATAAAAAAGTTTAAAAAATGGCTCACCTTCATTTATTCTAATTAAAATTACCGATAACGAAAAAAAAAACAAAACACATTTGTTCATATTCATATTATTACATATACCTATTCAACACATTAACTATACATTCTTACAGAAGAAAAATAATTGATCTAACTTTTTTGTTTAAAATTATTCACTCCGAATTAGACTGTTGTGAACTCCTGCATCTCATTGACTTTAAGGTACCAACTCGAGCGACAAGGCAAAACATACTATTCGGCAACAATAATTCTGGAACCAACTACCTCATACATGCACCTATTCCTTGATTTCACACACTTGCAAACAAATTAACCTCAAGTATCGATGTATTTAATATGTGGCGACACATCATTATAAACTTCGCCATCAAAAGAGGAATCGAGAAACATCTCCTAATATCGCGCGCATCGGCAAACCTACTTGCCTAGGTACCTTCCTACCTATACTGGTCGCGATGTACTTTCTCGCCTGCCGTGCTGGCTGGACGATAATAATATCGCCCCCGCCTAGAAAGGTCTCGAGACAGCACCGTACAATATCTATGCGCCGAATATTCTCGTCAACTGCCGAAGTGGCTCGTATTACCTACCGCGAGGTAGTTACTCTACCGCGGCTATATAAGCAGCCGATCGCTCGCCCGCTGCAGTTCAGTCTCACATCAACAGTCGGTCAATATCTCAACATGTAACAAGTGCTCCTGCATGGCACACCTCCAGGGCAGCTTCCTCGAGGTCCATCACCACGTCTCAGCTACAAGGCCCATCGTGTCTTCAGCTCCTGAGATCAGCTCCATCCCGCGACTTATAAGGTTTGACGCACCTTCAGCCAAGGGATCAGCTCACCACTTCATGGCACCCCGAAGCCTCACCGTGCTTCGCTGCCATGGAAACACGCTCCGCCTCGCCAGGACTACCTGCTGGTGGCTCAGCTCACTGAGCCACTCACCGTTCATCTCCGCGATTCAAAGCGTCGAGCAACGGCCTGGAAGATAGGTCATCTCCACCGCCATGGTGTCGAGCAACGCGCTGACCTTCACCTCACCATCTCCATCACTCCGTGCGCCTGCAGAATCTCATCACAGCACCCCGCATTACATCATGTTACCGACCACCGACCATCTGCTACGTAGCCCAATAAACGACTGACTCACACTACATCGACTGACGCCTTTCATTTATCTCCCGTCTCTACCGATACGGACCGCTCCCTAAATTGGTGACCCCGACGTGATGTGAACACGTAACCTTCTGATGTGAACATGCAGCACGCAACATCCTGACAAGAGTGTTACCACGACGCACCGGTAACACCGCAAAAACGAGGGAATCGGTAGAGACGCATCAGCATGAACGCACCGACCAGCAGCATCAACCCGGCTTTCCTGCGACTCCTGGCATCATCTTTCAACCCTGTACTCCGTACACTGGGAAGGGGGTGTGTGGCGACACATCATTATAAACTTCGCCATCAAAAGAGGAATCGAGAAACATCTCCTAATATCGCGCGCATCGGCAAACCTACTTGCCTAGGTACCTTCCTACCTATACTGGTCGCGATGTACTTTCTCGCCTGCCGTGCTGGCTGGACGATAATAATATCGCCCCGCCTAGAAAGGTCTAGAGTTTACAAGCCGCCTGAATATTCGGCACCGCGTATGTTCCAGTGCCTTCCAGTGTGCACATTGCCGGCGAATGGAACATTACTCCCACCGGTCGCGCTGGCTATATAAGCGACTTAACCCGGCGCTAGCACAGTCAGTCCCGATCTGTCAGTCAACGCTTGTCCGCCAGCGAGGAACCAGAGCGCAGCATCTGGGAACACAGAGAACCACGGAACTTTCTCGCACTCTCTGTAATACCTTCGAGGCTCTCATCTACCACCACCGTCTCGCAGTCCGGTCCACCGCACCACGACTTGAGATGTCTTCGCCCGCAACACATAAAGCCCGCCGTGCTTTCTGTTCGGGTAGCAACTCGACCTCCGGCAATCCGAAGCCTGTCATGTTTCGCTGCCGCAGAGATTCTCATCATCGCCTCACAAGGTCTTCTTCCTGCCCTGCGTGTGACTCCAGCTCACCGAAGTCACAGCCGTCATCTCCGTCCTCATGACGTCGAGCGACCGCCTGGAACTGGTCAGCATCTACCACTCTAGTGATCTGAAGAGACATTATCTTCACCACTGCAGCTTTCTGACCATCATCACATCTTACAGCGCACCATCACTGTCTACTCTTCCGTCTACGCCCCTGGCACATTGACTATCGCTACGTAGCACAATAAAGACGACTCACACTACACCGACTGACGCCTTTCATTTATCTCCCGTCTCTACCGATACGGACCGCTCCCTCAAATACAAAGTTACCATTATTTAAGAAACACTTGAATGATATTTTTATGTAGTATATTTTGAGATTTAGGGAGAATCACATAGCACAGGGCTACCCTAACTGTGAGTCGCGACGCCCTGGGTATCATCCCAGGGGCGTTGTGAAGCAATCTTAATAGGTTGGCTGTCTGTGTCGATGCGACATTATTATCAAAAGCAAGGCTCCAAATGTTTAATGGACACATTGTATCATACATAGAGAGACCTTAGCTGCAAAAAACATTACACCTGAATTAAATGTTGTGATGGATATAATTATTAAAGTAGTAACTATGTGAAAACAAGACCCGTAAAAGCAAAACTTTTCCAGAAGCTTTGTGAAGAATTGGGTGTTAAACCTGAACACACCTCTTTAAATTATTACTGCAACTCTCGTTGGTTATCCAGAGGCAATGTACTCGCACGTGTTTACGAATTACGAAATGAGTTTTATACTTACCTACATACAGAATCACACAGTGATGAGCAAAACTTTATTAAAACAGAGTTTTTTATAAATTTGTCAAATCTCTGCGACATATTTAAAAAATTAAATGATCTCAATAAGTCCTTGCAGGGAAATAATACTCACATATTACAACTGGCAGATAAAATCACTGGGTTTCAGAAGAAGTTGTTCTTATGGAAAAGAAAATTAGAAGAAGATCAAGTCAGTTCTGACTGTTTCCCTGCTTTACAAGGCATTCTACAAGAAAAATCGACAGAAATCCTTGATCCTTCTTTAAAAATAATATTTACACAGCACTTGTCATCTTTGAGCGAACATTTTGAAAAATATTTTCCCGAAAATCTGGAGCAATATGACTGGGTTAGAAATCCTTTTCAGTCGACCTCACCATCAACACTTTCGACAGAAGAAGAAGAACAATTAATAGAATTGTTCTGTGACTCCAGCCTTAAGCTGCAATATAACAAGGATAAGCTACTTGAATTTTGGAGCTCAGTTTATCAAGAATATCATACTTGCGCGAGACAGGTTTCTCTGCAGTTGCAGTAATTAAGAACAAGTACAGATCGAAAATAAATTTAGAGACAGAGACGAGAGTGGCAATTTTGAAACTTCAACCTCGTTTTGAGAAACTATGCTCAGAAAAGCAAGCAATCCTTCTCATTGATACCAAAGAAAAAAGGGTGTAATTGCTTTTTTTATCTTTTTTGTTTGCTTTCATTTTTGTTTTTATGTTGTGTTCTTTATTTTCTAATAAAAAAATAGATACTATTTGGAGTTTTTCTGACAAATTGTTATTAGGCTAGAACTACAACTAGTTGGTAAATGTATGGCAAGAAGGTCAGGGCGTCGCAAAAATATGGCAGCTTCCCAAGGGCGTCACAGTTGAAATAAGTTTGGGAAGCCCTGACATAGAATATTGCATACATTTGTGTATTTTTATATTTATCTACAATACAACATGTCCGGAAACTCGTAGTACAAGCGGGAAACTGGTGAATCTACATCACGTAGAGAACCCAAAAAACTTATTTTTTTCGATCTAAGCATTTCGATTTTAATATTATTTTTTTTCTATTTTTCCATTTTTTCGGCAACTAAAGGGTTAAAAAAATTTTTGAGCCCGGTTTACCCTTCGTTGCATTTTATAAGACATTACACAACTGAAATCAACCCCCTAGTGAAATTTTTTTTCAAATTTAACCAAAAAAATTCCAACTTCGGACCCGATTTACTCGAAAACGAAAGCTCAAATCAAAAAAAGTTAAACCACAAAATCGACTCCAAATGTGATGTGGATTCTCCAGTTTCCCGCTTGTACTACGAGTTTCCGGACACCTTGTATAAAAACCTTTTGCCGTTTTCTTTTTATGTACTGTGACTGTGACATTTGATTTGAGTTGTCAAGAATTGTTTTTATGTAAATTTTGTAAATACACAATGCATACCTACTATTTTAAGCCATCTGCAACTTTAAAAACTTTCTCTTGTATTGTAATGCATTATTTTTACTAAAATTTAACTTTATACCTTCCATTTATGTGATGTGTACTTTTTCAAGATGATCTATTTTTATTTTAAACTGTATCTCTGTATTATAAACTTATCATGTAAAAGCCCATCAGGGCGTTGAAATATTAATAAAATAAAATAAAAAAATTATACAATGTATTTATAAATGTTATTGTCATTCCATGTAAACACAATAAAAAATCTCAAATTCTCCTAAATTTTTTTCAAATTGTTATCCAAAACTTTGGTTTCACAAAGGTTTATGTTTTAGCAGTGGCGTAGCGAGGGGGGGCGGCCCGCCCCGGGTGCCACCCACGCTAGCTACGCCACTGCGTATTACTTCTATTGTGGTTAACTTTTATATTTGATTATGAAGAAGCATGGTATTTTTTCCATCCTTCATGCTCGAAAATATTGATAACTGACCATAGATGACGGATTTAGTCAATATCGTATTGATATAGGGTTTTATCGCTTGTGTAAATGTATTCTATCAGTTTCCATTCTCAAATTAAAGGTGCCGTAGATACAAGAATAAAGAGTAAATGCTAACCTGGTTGATGGCTTCCTTTCTGGCCCAGATTTTGAAGACGACATTGTTCTTGTAGAGGGGAGACTCGACATAATGGAAGTCGGAGATGACGAAGGCCAGCAGGTATGTGGACATGGGCACCGACTTCTGGAACCTGTCCCAGTGCCAGCCTTTCATGCCATCGCTACAACACAAATAATTCATGTTAATTCTTATGTTAGTGTTTTTTACAAATTGCAAGTGCTCTCCAATATTGAATTTGGTAGCCACCTTTGGTCTGGAATTCCAAGGAATTTAAAGAAAATGCTTGACTGTGCAGAATTTAATTTGGGAGGCGGGAATGGGTACCGCCGCCCCGGGAACCTTTATTGGATAACCAACACCTCTGCCATAGGTCACACCAAGTGATTCGCTACGTTTGGTGATTTAGCAGGGGAGCCCGGGTTCATGGGGTGAGGTTTGTCTAGGTCTTGGAGGCGGATGATCAGGACATACTGAACCCAAGATTCCTACCCACCCCTTAAACCCTTTTCCTTCCCAGAACTCTCTTCTCCTTCCATTCCTTAAAAAAAAACCCTCCACACAGCATCATAGGTGAGCATAAAGATGAAATAGGCCCTGAGGGAAATTATGTTCTTCAGGGCCTCCTGTGTGGAGCTCAAGTAAAAAAAAAAAAAACGATTCCTTTATCGTAACAAACAGACTGCAATCTTTAGAGCACACTTGTCAGGTAAGAATGCTGACCTTATTCTACCAGTATTTCAATGGAAGATACTCTGAGAAACTAGATTGAACCCTTCGGCACTGATGCACAGTCGGGAAACACACCAAATGCGCGCCTAACATTTGTACATGGTTGACATTCACATGAGAACGGGTCGTTTCTACAACTTGTTCTTGAGTTAAACTTGTATATAACAATTGTACATGTTTTTATACATTAAATAAAGTTTTTCCATTAAATTAATAAATATGTCTCGCTTTTTGGCTTTTTGTGCCGTGGTTTTTTTTTGCCGTGCTTTTTCCTTCTTTTGCTGTGCTTCTTCCTTCTTTAGCCAACGAATCACCCTGATGGTGGACACTGTAATGCCATATAAAACGTTGAATAACAAAAGAGGAAGCGCACACGACATAATAACCCAAAAATTTATCACAATATTGTATTACGGTTTACCAAAACACCAAAAGCGATATAATATATGTAGTACAATGCAAATACAATTAAGATAACAATATAATAATATTATTGGAAGATGGGGTTCGAGGCATTCCAAAGACAGATAAAAAGAAGGGATCATTAGCGAATGACCTGAGATTATGAATGGTAATTTATCTAGCACGTTTATACAATAATAATGTTTTTTTTTTAATAAAAGTGTTGTTAGTTTTTTAATGATTTGTATTAAATAATTCAGCAATAACATATAGATTCATGTAAGAATTGAACAAGAAAAGATATTTCGATTGAACAATAAAATAATTTAACACCATTCAGGTGGGCGAAAACAAGTAAGTAACCAGTCTGAGAAAATGGAATATGTTTTAAATCGATGTATCTTTGAAAATAAAATGTACCAACAGTTAAATACCCGCTCTGCAGGTTTTTGCTACTGGTTCCAAAAATAGCCAGTTCCTCGGATCCACTAGGAACCAGTGACAGCTAATCACCAGGCCAAAGACGCGACAGGCAATGATGTCATATATAATATATAACCGCATGGTATTATAATTCACAACTGCCAGTTACAGTATTATCGTCAATCTCTCCATATCTGGAGGGACACGAAATTACAAATCCAGTAGTACTTACGCCTGCCAGGGGATGCTAATCATGCTAGCTGTTAACATAAGTGGCGCCATCTTTTAGCATTGCTTTAATTCGGTTCTGTATACAAACTTCACGCACGAAAACGATTTTGCGTAAGGCGCGGTGTAGAGTTGCATTCTTGGCCGAATTCTTAAATTTCAACCATACTGTTTGATTGATAAAATTGATATTTGAATGAACTTTTTTTACATGATGTGTTAATATTAGATAAACTAGTTCCCGTTAAATCAATTGAAGATTAATAAATAAAGCTGCACTCACATGGGTTTGGAGTCTTCAATGGGCATATTGCTGATGGCGGTCAACCCTTCTTTCCTGCCGAGGGTGACGATGTAGGTGGCTTTCATGGCGGGTTCATCAAAGCAGGGGAAAGCCCTTCGAGCATCTGTGGACTCAAATTGTGTGGTGGCCAGCCATCTGTTGGGGAAAATAGGAAATTTTAAATTATCACATTTTCATATAACCAATTTCCATTAAAATATTACAAAAATCTTCCAAAAGACTGTAGTTAGAACAATATGACACAATATATGACATCACAATATTTAAAAAATAAAAAAAGCATTGTTTGCTGACTCAAGAAGCAAAAGTTATCAGATGGTATTTTAAAAGCATATTACGTCAGTTAGATGTCAGAGTGGAGTATTGATTTCTAAAAATGTTATTTGGGTATTTGCATATTACATTGATCAGATTTAATTTTAATTTTTATTCTATTTGTTGATACATCGTCATATTTGCTGGGATCCCACCTCTTCCATGGTGTCGATCCACCATTTTTACTATAAAATTATAATTTATTGTGCATTATTTACCAAGTTCAAACGTAAAATCGACTTCAAAAATACCCAATAATAAGTTGGTATGAATATCAATTGTGATAGAGTTAAATGGTTGCAATGTCGAAAAGGTTGAAAGATTTAGATACCTCGGCAGTATTCTTACGGAGACTCTTGACCCAGATGTAGAGGTTAAACGCAGAATTGAAGCTGCAAGAACTGCGTTCATTAAAATGAAATCCCTCTTCTGCAATGACAATATCAGCTTAAAACTAAGGCAGAGAATGCTAAAATGTTATGTGTGGTCGGTCTTGCTATATGGATGTGAAACATGGACCTTGAAAGTAAATACCATGAACAGGTTAGAGGCTTTTGAAATGTGACTTCACCGGAGAATGCTCAAGGTCCCATGGACCGACATGATCACCAACACAGAAATTCTCAGACGGGCTAGAGCAGATAGAGAACTGCTTACATTAATAAAAATCAGGAAAATTTCGTATCTGGGTCATATACTTCGAGGGGAGAAGTATCACTTACTCCATTTAATATTGAAAGGCAAGATAGAGGGTCGCCGAGGGCCTTGTAGGAGACTTGGCTCTTGGCTGCGTAATATACGAGAGTGGACCGGAGTTAGAAGTGTGGAGGAGCCATTCCAGGCAGCGCAAGACAGAGAGACATTTTCAAGAGTGATCGCCAACGTCGGGGGACCTGATACGGCACACAAAGAAGATGAATATCAAACGAATTTATGTAGGTACAGTGTCGATTTTTTTATACTTATGCGCTGGTATATACTGTACATAGACAAGTAGATTTTTCCGTGATGCATTTAAATTAAAATATGTTTTATACTTTGTTATTCGGCGGTATATCCTCTCTGCACATCCCTTCGGGGCCACTTAGTTATATTTTGTGTATTTTACCTAAACCGACTGCGTATTGTATATAAGTATGCCGGGGGGCCAATTATCAACGAATAAACTGTCATGGAACTCTCATCTATAGTATGGTCTCTTTCATATAATCTATAGAATAGCCCAGAGAGAACAGGTATTCTATGCAATAGAAACTCAAAGTTGTGTCAACTTCAATTTTCCTTCTATGAAATAGACATAGAATGGATAACGTGAGAATCTAGCATAAGCTGTGTACAAATTGATTAATTGAAACTGGATACTTGATATTATAATGAACGACTGTTATAGTTTTACATCAGGATTACATGCTTCTTTCTGATAATTTGACAGCCTTCATCGTCAATGGGTAAGGCTCTCAACCACGAATCCGGAGATCATGGGTTCACATCACCGCGTGGAAGTAAATTTAATTTAGTTGTTTTTATTTTATTTCCCAAATAATTAAATAAAAATTATAATTGCATGAGAGTAACCACCACTTTCCAAAGTGGTAGTTACTCTCAATATCACCCTTGTAAAAGACCACTATTCAGATTTGAAACATTGCTTGAAATAGCTTTAGCTGTGTTTGGTAACCAGGTCCGACCGGTCAAGAGCTTTATCGGTCTAGGGGTAAAGCTCTTGACTCGCAATCCGAAGGTCGCGGGATCGAATCCCGGCGTGGGCAAATAAATTTTAATTGATTAATTTGTGTTATTTTACAACTAATTCATTTAAAATAATGTATAAAATATTTAACAGCACGTTCCAGAGTGGCAGATCCTCTCAGTATAGCCCTGGTGTAAGGCCACCATTCAGAATTGAAACGCTGCTTGAAATGGATTTAGCTGTGTTTGGTTACCATATCTGAATAGCCAGGTACTTCCCCACCTTCCTCCCCACCATATTCTCTCTATTCCCACTACCTTCAACCTCACAATATACCCCATTTGGGAATGCCATAGTCTCACTGGTTCCAGACGGCTGAGAGCAGTTGGGACTCTTGGGCGGTAATCACATAAAAACAATATTAAAATTACTTTATTCTGACTTGAACAATAAGTCCATGTCGTGATTCTGAGAAGTGTATTTATAAATGCGGATAAAGCAAGCAGTGTTAAGATAATTATTAAGAATATGTATAAGATGTAGTAATATTAATTTGTTTGTGTCATATTAATTCACGTTTCTATGTTTACTATATTATTTATAAAACGCCCTTGAGGTGATTTTTAATAAAAACATCACTATAAAATTAATTATCCAATTATTATAATTCAACAGAATTATTATTATTCAATCATAAAATAATAATGTCCTCATAAAACATACACATTATGAATCTTGACTAAGTTGTTTGTGACAACTTGTTCATATTACATTGTTAACGGAATAGGCATGTACCAATGAGGACATTATTGCAGAAAGAGACACACAGCGATATCATATATCGATTATTATAAAAATACTAGTGGCGTAGCGTGGGTTTCGGCCGCCCGGGGAGTAGGAAAATTTTGCCGCCCCCCCCCCTTACTTCTACAGGTAATTTTTCCGCAGATTTCCAAACGCTGACCGGGGGGGGGGGTAGATATCCTATTTTTTATGCCTATTCTTATAATCCTATGTGCCGAGTATAAACTGTATATAACTGCTCTCAGAAATCGAGAATTGTATACTTGTAAAAGAATTTCGCATCTTCATCGCGCATACGTATGGAATGCAACTCAAATGCAAAGCTTTACTCGGTACACGATGAATCGGCAACTTATTGATATATTGATAACACAAAACTGGTTTAAATTAAAATAAATATTCGGTTTATCAAAACTACACTCAGAACATAAAAATGGTTTTTATTTGATTCTAGCGGCACATATATTCTGAACACAAAACTGGTTTTAATTACATCTATATGTGGTGAATTAAAGCTATACTCAGAACATGAAAATGGTTTTTCCATGAACACGAAACTGGTTTTAGTTAAATCTGTACGCGGTGAATTAAAACTACACTCAAAACATGTAAAGGGTTTTTCTTTGATTCTGCCGGCATTTACATTCTGAACACAAAACTGGTTTTAATTAAATCTGTTTGTGGTGAATTAAACCTACACTCAGAACATCGGGGCGGAGGAAAATTTCGCCGCTTCCTTATTTGGGACTTCAAGCGGTGGGGGGGGGGGAGGGGGGGGGGGAATTTTACAGCATTATCTAACTCAATTGTAAAGCTTCACTCGATGCAGGATGAATCCGCAACTCGTTATTTAATTTATCGTTGTATTCTGAACACAAAACCAGTTTGTATTCGGTGAATTAAAACTACACTCAGCACATTAAAGTGGTTTTTCTTCGATTCTGGCAGCACATTCATATTCTGCAAATAAAATATTATAACTGAACTTCGAATAAGAGGATGTTTTCCATCGAAATGAGTCAACAGATGAATCCACAACTGGAAATTTACATTCTCAACACAAAATTGGTTTGAATTAAGTCTGTATGCAGCGAATTAAAAGTACACTCAGAACACGAATATGGTTTTTTCTTTGATTCTGGCAGCACATACAGAGTCTGCAACTAGAATTTAATAACTGAACTTCGAATAAAATAATGTTATTCCTTTGAATTGTGTCAGCAGATGAATTCTCAAATGGAATTTTACATCCTGAAAACTGGTTTAACCCTTCGAATAATAAGAAAAAAATATCTATAAACTTTTGCCTGTCAATGTTTGCGCACAAAATTTCCGGTTCTTTCCATGCAATGTTCCTTTTTATTAAAACAAAACTGTTCTAAAATCTAGATAAAGTTATTTTTTCGACGTGCTTATTAGAACATTATTGTTTATAAACATTAAAATTTTCATATTGGAAATGTGAATTGGCTCAAAAATACACGCCTGCGAATATTCGAATTAAAGTACCTAAAATAGAATAAACTTAAAATTTTAAATACAGATTCCTTTTATTTAAAAATGTTATAAAACTCTATCTTAACTTTTTGTTGCAATCACAAATTTATTTAAAATTAAATGTGTGGGACATAATTTCACAATTTTATTTTAAAATTAAATGTGTGGGATAATTTACATCTCCTGTGATTAGACGGGTCAAATTAAATTTGTATTTGCCGAATTAAAACTACACCCAGAAAATGAAAAGGGTTTCTCTTTCATTCTGGCAGCACACACATAATCTACAACTAGAATTTTATAACTGCACTTCGAATAAAATAATGGTCTCTTTCGAAATGTATCAGCTGATGAATACATAACTGAAATTCAGTCGTTAATACATTCTGAACACAATTCTGATTTTAATTAAGAGTGAATCTGTTTACGTGTTATCAGCTTTAATTAGTATTACTCTCATAATATGCGTACGGTTTTCCTACGAATTGCGAAATTCGCAGCTTAAAAAATATAGTTATTGATATTTTTAATGAATTAACAAAGAGTTGGATTCGTAAACAAAAGGATCGTAGAACATTTTCAAATAATGATTTTAAATGGTTTAAATTTTACCAAGATAATGTTATTATTTAATGTGAAAACTTTCCGCCCCCCTTAAAAGTGCCGCCTGGAGCGGGCCGCCCCCCCCGCCCCCCCCCCACGGTACGCCACTGGGTACAGGGGAGTATTTCGATATTATTATTATTGCTGGGCCTGAGCGGCCCCACGTCAGCAGTTAAAGGTTAAAAGATCTATTTCACAAGTTCAAATGTTAAATTTACAAAAAAATTCTGCAGTTTAGAAATCTTTCTTAAACTGAAAAAATTCGAGTACCTACAGTTCACAAGCGGTAAAAGCGAAACCTCCCCCCACACAATCTCAACCAATTGGAGCTTTGAAAAATGAGCTCACAATCAAAGCGGAAAATGTGCGCAGCTTGACAGAGCGCGAAGCTTCATAAGTACTGTACGTAGGTAAGGTTTCATTCTATCTCATTCTCTCGCAGGATAAATCCTGTAGATGTATGTGTTTGTCTATTTTTAGTATCACTCGTTTCTGTTTCATCGAGTTTCAAATTACAATGATGCTAAAGAAGTTTCACTTAAAAATAAACATCATACAGCTTGCTAATTTTTATGGATTTAGTTCCACTGCCTCCTGTAGTGTGCTAATATCTAGTTGTGACGATACTCAATTAGCAACATCTTACTAAGATATCTTTTGCAATGTTGGCGAATTGGAACACAAGGAAATAGGTACTCATTTAAATACTTATTTACATATTAGTGTGCTGTGGACACCAAATTTATTGATAAATTCTGTTTCACTTATCCGTCAGAAGGATAACAATATGTTTTCATTTACCTACTTACATAATTATTAAACAATATAATTTAGGGTGTGATGTGAGTAGGTTCCAACATAATAGTTCTTAACCCGTTATCACAGGAGACCATATTTGTCGAAACTCGTCTTATAGAAATGGAGGCGTCTACTAACATCTACAAGAATTCGAAAAACTGAACAAATCGGACTAATATCGATGAGAACCAAAGTGAGGACGAATATCTACAGCTCAAACTGCTGACTAATATCTATGAGAACCAAAGTGTGGACGAATATCTACAGCACTGGCAGAGCTTGGATTTGCAATAATGTATAGCATATTGGAAAAACGTAATATTGCGTATGCAGTTTAAAAAACTTTATTTATTTATGTACCTATGTCCTATGTATATAAAAATCCCTAATATCGGACTATTGGACACATTTATCTGATTATTAAGGATTTGGGTTGTTGTTTTAACAGCTTTTTTTATTTCGAGTGCTTCTAAATTATTTAGTCTGTTACCATGACCATTTCTATGTCAGTTAGGTTAGGTTAGGTTATTCAATAAATTATTGTCCTCGTAAACAGCAAAATACTTATTATGCAAAAACTTCATGTACTAACATTTAAGCCTTTACGTAATTAGTAATTACGTAATTGAAGTAAGTCATGCTTTTCCGTACAACCTCTTGCTCAGCTGCCCTTTGTAGATATTAGTCCAACCTAAGCTCCATAGATATTAGTCACTACTGGGACCGTCATAGATATTCGTCTGACCTTAGCTCAGTAGATATTAGTCCTCACTCTGAAGTTCATAGATATTTGTCCAACATATGAGCTGTAGATATTCGTCCGACATACAGGCTGTAGATATTAGTATCTGGAGTCATAGAAATTGCTGTAATTCCCTTACTATCATAGTGAAAAAATGTTCTAAACGGTGTTAGAAAGACAGAAAATCACGCTTTATATTAAAATTTAAAAAATAACCACCAAAAAAGTAAAATGTACACCTTTACAAAACCAAAGTTTGAAATTTTTCAATCAGAATCATAATTAGATTTTTTTTTTTTAATTAATTATTTTCATACGGAAAGACAAAAAAAGTGAGGTGACAGTAACGTTTATAGTTCATTTGTCTAATAAAATATGTACATATTTTTATTTATTTTTTGTTTTCAGTAATTTTAGTTAGAGAAAACGTAAAGGTTGAGCCATTTTTGAAAAATTTTAATATTTCAAAAATTACATGTATATTTTGAATTGCAAAATTCTAAAAAGTGTATTTTATCACCTTTCAAAAACAATTTTTATTTTTAGGATATGTTCAAAAAAATTCCATTTATATGCATTTTATTTTAAAGTGGAAATATTTTGACCTTCTGAAAAACACTCGAAATTTCTGAAGGGTAATCAAAAATACATATTTTCAGTAGATAGTTTCCTACCTATAACATGATGAAATTTTGCCACCGTTCTTACAATAGTTGGTAGGGTTAATGATTAGCTTAGTTGCCTTCCAAGCAATTGATCGGGGTTCGATTCTCTGCTGGGCATTTTTTTATAAACAGAAATTCGTTAAGACAGCAAACTGGTGAATCTATGTCGTATTTCGAGTCGATTTCGCAGTACAATTTTTCGATTAGAGCTTGTGTTTTCGAGTAAATTAAGTTAAAATTCGGAATTTTTTTAGGTCACAATTGAAAAGGAGACTAATATTCGATGTTTAATATTTTATGCTTAAAAAGATATTTTTTTACCCTTCAGAAGCTGAAAAAAATTAAAATTTTAAATGTTTTTATGGAAAAAATGATTTTTTTGGGTTCTCTTTGTGATGTAGGTACATTCGTCAGTTTCCCGTTTGTACGACGAGTTTCCGGACACCGTGTATAAATTTTTACTTTTTTAAAAAATCAATAGGAAGGTGCATTTTAAAAAACAGAGTGTACCACTGCGAGAGAATGAGATAGAATGAAGCCTTACCTACGTACACTACCACTTTGGCCTCTTTGATTATGAGCTCACTTTTCAAGGCTCCTATTGGTTGATATTGTGTGGGTGATGTTTTCACTTCTACCGTGTGTGAAGTGCATTCGATTTTTAAAAATTACGTCGGTGTATGAGAAATTGTGATTTTACGGTGAATTTTTAAAATGTATTATTTGAAATGAAAACTTCCTTTGCACCGTTGTGATTTGAAACTCGATGCAACAAAAAATAGCGACACTAGAAGAGACAAACACGTACATCTGTAGGATGGATTTAGCGTACGAGAGAATGTGATAGTATAATGGTCTCCTCTTTGTGCGATACTTCGTAGTCTATCGGTCTCCTCTTTGTGCGATGCTTCTGAATATTTCACTTCTATCGCGTGTGAATTGCACACTCTGATTATTTAAATTTAAATTACATTGTAAATAATAAAGATAGAGATTCAAAAACGAAATCTGGAATCTATAAATTGAAGTGTCATTATTGTGGTTTCTTTTACATTTTTTTTTGTTTTTACATGAGCTCCACACAGGAGGCCCTGAGGAAAATAATTTCCCTCAGGGCCTATGTCATCTTTGGGGATGCTGTGTGGAGGGTTTACATAGGTAAAACTTCGAGAAACTTCGAAATAAGGAACATACAATAACAGTTTCTCGGAGTTTGCCAACCATTTGGTGGAAACTAATCACACCTTTAACTTCAATAGTGGAATATAATTAATACATTGTGATGTCAATGGCATTCAGTTAGATAAACTAGAAATTTTAGAAATCCGAAAGAGTGTGAAAACGAATTTGAATATTATTATTATTAATAATAAAAAATTGTTCTTAAATGACCCAATATTCAACCTGTTCCCTTTGTAAATTGTTTTCTATTGCCCCTCTCCCCTATACCCACTCTCATATTTCCATTGATACCATTGTCTAAGTCTATTCTTTTTCCATTGACACCATTGTCTATGTCTATGTCTATGTCTATTATTTATAATTAGTATAGTATTAATAAAAACCCTGAAGAAGTGAGCGTTGCTCACGTTTTTGTAAACAATAAAAGTGGTAAAAACTAAGTATTTTATTAATTTGAAAGAAAAATTATTTGCTTTATTGAAAACTTTACTTAAATTTTTTTCCTTGTTTTATCAATGTATTCAAATCACTTCGGTCTACGTCACTGGTGTGAGTGTGAAACTGATTGTAAATTATGTTTAAAAAATATGTAATTATCATAAAAAAGGCATTAAATTATTCCATTGTTTTGAAATAAAAAGTGTATTATTTTTATATCAAATTGTTTGCTATGAAAAGTACCTACACTTAAATACCATATCGGTCATGTTGTTATTCGTTTGATCGAAAGCAAACAACTTAGGGAACGTACCCATACTACGTGACACGTTTAGGGGGGGGGGGGTCTTCAAAATGTCACGCTCCATACAAATGAGCTGCGGGTTGCTTAGGATTTTGGTCACCGGGGGGGGGGGGGGGGTTAAAAATTGCAAAAAGTTGGTCACGTAGTATGGGTACGTTCCCTTACATTAAATGAAGAATTAATCATGCATGCTTGCAGGAATTCGTGTATAAATAGATCTAAACTAAAATATGTGTCAGTAAATATGTAAAAATCACACAAATCTGACAGGAGATAACGTTCGTTATCCAATAAGATCCCACAATAAATATGGATTCGCTCGGCTGGTTTTCCTTGAGGAAATCGGTGAACGAGATAGACAGATCATAACTCTGGCCGGGTTTGAGCATCTCACCCACGTGAATCGTCGTGAAGTTGATGTTGTTATATAATGAAAAGAATTCTTACGTATCATTCCCCGTAGCAGAGTCCTTATAACTGCTGCGGTAGAACCCAACCAGATTTTCCTTCAGGAACCCGGTGAACGAGATAGACAGGTCATAACTCTGGCCGGGTTTGAGCACCTCACCCACGTGAACCGTCATGAAGTTGACGGATTCGTCATAGGTTATGTTTGTCACAGGGATGGACCTCTTATCGTTAAGAACCTTGACGGAATTCTCGTGGATCATAAGTTGCTGCTGGTGAAGGGTGATGGCCTTTGTCTCTTTTAAAACGTCCAACTGAAAGTAAAATTAAAATTGAATCAAATGTTAAAATTAGTAAAACACAAAGAAAAGATGCAGGGGCTTTCAATCAGGGCCTTCCGCATTCGAGCATCTGCTCTAACCACTGAGCAACATTGTTTTATGAGCTTGCCAATCAAATGGAGATTTAACAGAACAGAGCGTGCCAATCACGTGAATATCTAACAGAACAGACAAAAAATTTCGTTTCATCAAAATGTGAAATTTTTAAAAACTTTTTTCTGGAAATTTCGGGATAAAGATATGAAAAATGAACTTCTCAGTTTGCATATTAGTGTTTACAATCCCACAAACCCACTGGATTTCGGCAATATTTGATCCCGTGGAATTGCACGATTTTTAACTTGTGGGATTTGCGGGATTGAAAAAATACTACATCTTTATCTTTACTAAGTATAAAATGAGTCACTAAGTATAAAACTAAGTCGCTCAGGCTGTATGTGCGCTTAGATCTTTTAAACTATGAAACGGATTTTTATGCGGTTTTCACCAAAGATAGAGTGATTCATGAGGAAGGTTTTTAGGTATATAATTTGTCATGGTTTTGTGTAAATTGGTTGAAATACATGATATTTGTGCCCAAGCGGCAGCGGGCAGCGAGCAGTGGGTAGTGCGCAACGGGCGGTGTGGATTTGATTTAACAGATGGCGTTGGTTATAAAGGTTTCGTTAGCCACAGCAACGTGTGGCCGGGTCTGCTAGTTTCCATTAAAAACATGATGTCATGACAGTCCACCAACAAGTGTGGAGTGGAAGCAGATAGAGCGTTTTCCGCTGCTAGAATTTTTTGTGTATGTTTTTAACGATATATTTTATTACGGTCTATGTATGTTTTTAACGATATATTTTATTACGGTCTATGTATGTTTTTAACGATTATTTTATTACGGTCTATGTATGTTTTTAACGATACATTTTTTTATCAATAATCTGAAATGGTACACTTTTACATATAACTGAATACTCAACTCAAATTTAGATTTTTAGGAGATGTCTGACTAATCAACTGGACGTTCAAAATGTAATGTTTTGTGAACACCTCACTAGGAGAACCAGTGTTCAGGTGTTCGCACGTTTTGGATAAAGGGTTTGTGAATAGGTTAGTAAAAATACGTCACGATTATAGTTTGGAAACATAGTAACAGTGTACCTAGTTAAATCAAAATAAAATGTACTCACTGCTTGAAGTGAAATTAATGAATCAATTAAGACGAAAAATCAGAGTGTGCAATTCACAAGCCGTAGAAGTCAAACCTTCAGAAAAATAAAGTAGACACGAGTGGGAAGATTATGAAGCACCGCACAAAAAGGATACCTATCTCATTCTCTCGCAGGCTAAATCATGTAGATTTATTAGTTTGTCTATTTTTAGTGGCGCTATTTTTCGTTTCATCGAGTTTTAAATGACAACGGTGCTAAAGAAGTTTTCATTTTAAATATAGAGTTGCTTACTTTGTACTTTCTTAAGAAGGAATAACCAAAGAAAACCGTAAATATGCCATATTTTAGACGTATTGACTCTTTTCCACAACAAAATTATAAATTGATTTCGAAAGACTGTTCCTTTATATAATGAAGCTGTGTCTTATATTTTGAGAAAACATGTTTATTTTTAGTACAATAAGGTTTTACCGTAGATCGTTGGCAGATTTGTTAAATTTTCATTACACAACATACATTTCAAATCATATAATCATGCAGTACAATAAATCAATAAATTATTTGGGAAAGCTACTTTTCAGAATTTTAATTTTAGTTTAAATAAAACATGAAAACAAGATCCGCGCCCTTGTTTTATGCCGAAAATACTTCAGTTTGTCTATTTATTTCCGGTCTTACAAGCTAATATATTTAAAAAAAATTACATTCTTATTTTGCTTAGACATTATTGTAAAATTATAAATACCTATGATCAAAAAATAATTACAAAAAGTAGGTATATAATTTTAACAGTTTTATCGTCACGAGTTTGAGCAATTTTTAATGTAGGTATTTATCAACGCAAATTTTTATTGAAATAAAATCGATATTGAGTTATAATGTTAAAATGCTGGTACGGAGAATAATTAACTTTTCTCATCGGAACCGCCCTTTTCAGTTGCAAGGGTATGATCGCAAGATCATCGTTCGATGAAATTTAAATTCTCGGCCTAATACTTGACCTTACTCAAACACAATATCTTTTTTGTAGACATTTTAAAAGATAACTAAGTAATTAATAATTTTTCCTAGATACTTATTGCGACACATATTAAACTCATTTACTACTACCAAAGACGATTGATTTTAAACAACCATGGAGAGTCCTGTTAGAGACAATCATGTTTATACTTTTTTTAACGATCTTTTTTTTTTTAAATCAAAGTTTTCTTGACACACTTATTTTGTCACCTTTTCAATGTCGTTTTATTATGTTACTGGTATCAAAGACAGGGGCGTGACTACCGCCGTATCAGCCGTATCAATGAGCTTGCTACAGAGGCCCCTAATGTGTGTAAACAAAAATTTGGCAACATCCTACATCGGTTATTGTGGGTTATTGCGGATATTGCGGTTATCGGTTATTAACCGATGTATCGGTTATTGCGGGATTCCCCCGTTTAAGTCATTCGCTTAAACGGGGGAATCCCACAATAACCGATGTACAATGACAAACCACGGAGAGCAATATTTACGCGTTTTATTTCATTCCGTTTCCAACGTTATTTATTACATTGTAATACAATACAATCTTGTTCTTCTGATTTGTATTGGTTAATTAGTTTGATTTGTGAAAAGAATGAGTGAAAGGAAAAGAAATTATCCCAGTGGAGCTATGAAAAGAAAAAGTAAACAGAAAAGGGAGGAGGTTATAAAAAAATGCCCAAAATTTCTTCCTTTTTTCAGCAATCAGCTTCTGTGAGTGATTTAGATTGCAATGGTAAGTACTACCTATTTATCTACCAGTAGCGATGGGTAAATTTTGTTTTTTGAAAGAACGACCTTATACAATACAAGAAAATACCTGATCACGTATTGTACCGAGCAATAATAAGAATTTTGTTTTGATATTCTTCATTAGTAGTTGATTATTACTCTCAAAGTCATTTTTATCATAATGCTGGGAGAATAGAGTATTTTTGTTTCTTTTGTGAGAAATCTATAACCTTTATTTGGGCCCCCCAACTAATTTTGATACAGGGCCCCTCCAAAGATGATTAGGACGAAAAGTCATATTAAATGACTTAGGTAACATGTTACTTTTCAATATATTTTCAATAATATACTTATGAAAGAAAATTGATACTAAATAATAAATAAATGTTTATGAAATGTTGGCATTATTTCATATTAATTCCTCTTAAGGCTCTGCAACCGGGCCCGAAAAGAAGAAGATGGAGAGATACGAAATTACGAATGTTAGAGGAGGGCGCTAACATTTACGGCGACGAAATCGATGCGAAAATTGCGAAAATGTTTAATAAAATACGACTCGTTTAAAATAGAGCAAAAATCTCGCGGGCATTATCTTAAACAGCATTTAAAGAAACACTGTGATTTTTTTCATACATATAACTTGTAAAATAACTGAAACAAACGTGTTAATAATAATTTTTGGAGCATACTTTGCGATTTTTTCTATCGAGGGAATTTTATATATTTGCGTTTCGGCGCGGGCAAAGTCTAGATATTATCTTCAAGAATAACATATATTTTTTTAAGAGCTTTAAAACTTACCGTGTTTAAGGGAAATATGTAATAAATCGGTACAAATCCGGGTTGCGGGCCCTTAATGAAAATCCCGCAAATCCCGCGGGATCCCGCGATATTCTAAATTCTATTCAGCAATCCCGCGGGATTTGAACAAGGTGTAGGATTTGCAAACCTTAATCTGCATGTAGATAAAAGTTTCTTGTATGACACTTCGTTGTGCGATTAACTTTTTTTTTCATTAACTCCACACAGGAGACCCTGAGGAAAATAGTTTCCCTCAGGGCCTATGTCATCTGAGATGCTGTGTTGAGGGTCTTTTTGAGGAGAGGAAGGAATGAACATTGGTCTTGAAGAGAATTGAACTGTCGAATACTGCTACTCGAATAGCGAATCTGAGTTCGCAGATCATTTATTAAAAAATGATCATAATTTTGACAAAAACCATGGACTTAAAATATCAACATACGGGTTATAAAGCATCACAGATAAATAATTTAGAGATTTTAGAAATTAGGAAAAATGTAAATAATAAAGCAGACATAATTAATAAGCAGCAAATTTTTATAAACCCTCTTTTGAACCTTTTCCCACTTAACCGATCTTTCCCTGTTAATGACTTAGAAATCCCTAATTTTAATTTCCCCCACCTTACCCCTTCCCCTTCCTTCTACCCCTTCCTACCATATGTGATCTATGTTTAATTTTTATGTTTAGTGTACATTTGATTCTGATAATGTGAACATCGTTCACGAAACACGTTGATTGTATATAAATAAAAGAGATGTAAACAAAGTTATTTGTCCTTTCATTGAAAAAGCTTCATATATGTTAACTTCACTAACACGGCGTTAGTGATGTGAGGGGTTCACAAACCCTAACAAAATGTTTTTTGCAAATTTCTCTAATAGGGTTTAAAAGGTTTGTGTGCGATTTTCTATATCTGTTTTGTAGTCATCTTAAAACATAACCAAGTAATTAATATTATTTCGTAACGTCATCAAAGTAGATTTTTCCCGTGAATGCCGGGTTAGAATTATTTATTTATTTATTTATTTATCTATAAAAGGTATGTTTACATAACATTATTCGATGCCTGTCTCACTAGGGAATACCTGTGTTGAGACAGGCGTAGAGATACATAAATGAGTATCATACATAAGAATATTTAATTACAACATGAGAATATTTAAGGTAAGATACATACTGATTTATACAATTCAAACAGAAAGATGATTAAGATTGAGGGTTAATATCATAAAGAGAGCATTATATAGGTGAAGGAAGAGATGAATAAAGTAGTAAATCCTTTCGAGTCTATATAGGAAGTTATATTATACATATAGGATTTTACTATTTTAAGTTCTTTAATAAGGGTAAGGACATACGTGAGATGGTAATTCTGTCTATTTGTACTCTATTTTACAGATGTTAGCAGTAGTGTGGCGTCCAATACTTATAATCCATTTCTTTAAATCTTGTTTGTATTTGGTCTTTGATTCGGTTTGTCTAATCGTGGCTGGAAGTGTATTGTATAGTTTGCAAGCTATGTATTTAAAGTGTTTTTGTCCAAAGGTGGTTTTAGAAAAGGGAGTTTGGAGAAGTTCTTTATTTTTGGCTCGTGTATTGTGTATCATTTGTGTATCAATTACTTTGTAACTACATTTTAACTAAGTACCTACTTACTTTACGGTTATTGGGCTAGTTAAAAACTTCCCGTCCGACAGATTTAACGCACCGGAACGGCTAGTATAGGTAATTTAGATTTTAGATAAAGGCTTTATGCTTTATAGTAAAAAAAATCATAATGGATTCGCATTTATTGTGGCATAAAGGATATTGATGTTAATGTATATAATATTAGAGGTATAATGTAACCATAATATGCTAGAAGTTACCACAAGGCTTTGTCCAGTATCATTTTTTTTAATCTGTCAAATCGAAAAGCACAAATTACACGGTGTATGATTTCGTTAAAAGACTCGATTTTTCATATAAATTCTCGTATTTGACTTGAAAAAGTCGAAACGGAAACAACAATATTACTTCTTCAAACTTCGCAAATTTATTTTGTGGCATCATTTTTCATATAATGAATAACTTATTACTTTGTATAAAACCACTATTTTTAAAACAATATCAACATGTTTCGACAACAATGTTGTCTTCATCAGGATATGTTACTATGATAAATGATAAACAAGTATAGACAAATTAGAATAAATTATAACATAGACAAAATACTAAAAAGTAGAGGTGATTAATTACTTACTAATCATAAAAATAGTTATATCATCAATAGTTATATTAAAAATCAATAATTATAATTAGTTGTAAGTATTAATAAGAAAATAAATTTAAAAGATGGCTATTTTTAAAAAAGGTTTGGTTATTTATAATATTTAATTTACTATTAATGCTTTTTCTAATTTCTAAAATTTCTAAATTATCCAATTGTATGCCCGTAGTGTTAGTATGTAAAATTTTAAGACCTGTATTAATATCAAAAGAATGACTTGTTTCCAAAATATGGTTGGCAAATTCAGAATAATTATTATTATTTAAACATCTTATATGTTCCTTAACTCGAATGTTAAAATTTCTAGAAGTTTTTCCAATATAAAAAAAGTTACAATCATTACAAATTAATTTATAAACCCCAGATTTGTTCAAAAAATCACATTTATCCTTATTATTTAATATATAATTTTTTAATTTGTTGTTTGTATAAAAAGCTGGTTGTACATTATTTGGCATGTTTTTAATTATTAAATTTGAAATGTTATTATTTAAAAATAAAATTTTTCTCCAATTATTATCATTTTCAACAACATGTGGATAGACAAAAGATCTAAAAAACTTTTTCTTATATTTTTTGTTCAACATATTGTCTATTAATTTTGAATTATAACCGTTATTAATTGCAATTTGTTTAATAGTATTTAATTCTGTTTTAAAATTACTCAAAGATAAGGGAACATTAATTAATCTACTTATTAAGGTATGAAAAGCTGCTAATTTTTGTGAATATGGATGATTAACTATAACTAATTATAATTATTGATTTTTTGATTTAGACTAATTATTTTAATTAATTATTCTTAAAAAAATTTTATTATCTAAATGCAATTTTATTTTTCCTTAAATAATTTTTAAATTTAATTTTGTGTAACTATTTTTATGATTAGTAAGTAATTAATCACCCCTACTTTTTAGTATTTTGTCTATGTTATAATTTATTCTAATTTGTCTATACTTGTTTATCATTTATCATAGTAACATATCCTGATGAAGACAAAATTGTTGTCGAAACATGTTGATATTGTTTTAAAAATAGTGGTTTTATACAAAGTAATAAGTTATTCATTATACAACAATATTACTTCATTTTATTATTTTTAACTGGTTGAAGTACCCAGAGTATTTCGAAATCAGATGCAGTCATGAGATTCTATATATTTTGTGGATACGGAATCAATTCCACACCGTAATCTCCTGTCAAATATGTGTGAACGGGTGGAATCGATTCAGAATCCACAAAAGATGCAGAATGGCTCTTCTGAAAAATTTCATTAAAATACTGCTGCAAGAGGTGGATTCAAGGGATGGTGTGGTTTTTCAATATTATATAGACATTGACCTTTAACTTGTTTGGAAGGTCAAGGGTTGCAAAATTTCATCAGTCTCGGAATAAAACTCTAGTTTTATATGGAGAACAAATCCACGCCACGCACCCGCCAACCCGCAAGCCCACCCACCCGCTGCCGCTACTACACTCTCCTTTATATATTTAATATATTAGAAAGATAATTGTCATGATACAAACGAATAGTTTAAAAAAAAATAGTTGCGTTTACCTAGAAATTCTCAATAGGATATATTCATGTACATTTCATAACGCCATAGCTCACTAGATGAATTTTCTGCTTTAATAAGTCAGGTACGCCTTATAAAACAAGCTTATTATGGTTAACCTATTGAGGTAGGTACCTATTGAACTGGTAGGAAAAAAAACAAAAATTCTATCGATGTTATTAAAAAATAAATATTAATGTAGTGTTCTTTACTTTTACTTCACACTAACAGAATCTCCAATTCACCTTGGAAGGAGGTTATTTTTGGGAATAATAGTTTCTTGATGATTATCTGTATTTATTTAATACATCGCTTATTACAATATTGACCACGATAGTCGACCTATCTAGGAACTGCCTAAATGGAATCTGATGTGAGAGTTCTACTGAACACTCCCTGAGCTGCTGGACCCTCTGTTGCTCATCAGTGGTACTAAGCTACCTGCCATCTAGCGGAGCATAAGGACAGTTCTTAGTACTGCCATCTATGTCTAAAAGTCGGAAGCTTTTAGATACACTACAATTAGTAAACGTAACACCAGCATTCGTAAAATTTGATCTACTTTTCCACGCAGGCGGCCAAAAGGGAGCTAACAAGAAATACAAAAATCCGTAGATTTTGTTTCCAAAATATGTACGATTTAGGTTATGGGATATGTAAATATATCTATCTGATAATATCGTATTTACCTGAATCCTGACGGTTCCGATGAATGTGAAATTGCTGGCCTGATCAAGATGAGTGAGGATCTTCAGGTCATAGTGCTTGGGGACTATGTCTCCGGGGAGGCGGTAGTTTGCAACGGCATTAACTGTCACCGCCATTGCTGCCAAAATTAGCAGCCATCTTGTAGCCGCCATCTTGGTTTGGTGTCTTTACTGTAAAAAATAAAAATAATTGGTTAGAATTTTTTTGTTTATTTATTTATGTTCACAATGTGCACACTACTTTCTACAACTAGGATAGTGCAATAAAGGATGGGCATTGTTGTGGAGTTTGAGGTAAGAGAATGAATTAATGTATTTGTGGTTTTTTCGTAAGTTTGGAGAAAGAATCCCAGTTTCATGGTAGCGTAGGTAAGTAAAGAAAGAATTTCAGTTTCATGAAATTAGCGCAGGTAGGTAAGTTAAGAAAGAAACCCAGTTTCACGTAATTAGCGTAGGAAGGTTAAGAAAGAATTCCAGTTTCACGGAATTACCGTAGGTAAGTTAAGAAAGAATCCCAGTTTCACGGAATTAGCGTGGGTAAGTTAAGAAATTCTTTCTTAACGTAGCATGGTAAGTTAAGAAAGAAAACCAGTTTCACGGAATTACCGTAGGTAAGTTAAGAAAGAATCCCAGTTTCACGGAATTTGCGTAGATAAGTTAAGAAAGAATCCCAGTGTCACGTAATTAGCGTAGGTAGGTTAAGAAAGAATTCCAGTTTCACGGAATTAGCGTAGTAAGTTAAGAAAAAATCCCAGATTCACGGAATTAGCATAGTTTAGTTAAGAAAGAATCCCAGTTTCACGGAATTAGCATAGGTAAGTTAGAAACAATCCTAGTTTATGGATGTTGCATAAATAAGGAAAGATTCCCAATTTTACGGAAGTTGCGTAAATTAGGCTAGAATTTCAGTTTCATAGAAGGTTCCTAAGTTAGGAAAGATTCCCAATTATAGTTTCAACCAATCACGGCCCAGAAAGTGATAAAGATTTCCTTAAAAATCAGTCATTTCAGTTTTTTACAAAAAAAATAAAAAAAGTTTAATTTTAAAAAGAAGGACCGCTAGCAAGAGTAAAATTGAATAATTTTCAAAAATAAATAAAGTATTTATGATACGAGATTTTTACGACCACATTTTTAGAGTTATGTATTTATTTTTGGGGTATTATGGCGTGTTGCGCTACCTCCTTCTTGCAAACGTTTTGGACCACATCGCAGAGCCCATCATCAGGTAATGTGTAATTTATGTATGTAGATGAGATACCGTGTTACCGTCTCCAATCCCCTAAGAGTTGGTAACATAGGATAATATTAAAAATGGTTTTCTACGTTTAGTTTTAGTGTAGCCATCAATTATCGGTTAACAAGACAGTTAACAGTCCGAAACGTTGGCTAAAGAAGGAGGTAGGGCAACAAAACATTATGCCCCAAAAATAAACTATAAAATAATGCAGTGTCCGTCTAGTCTTAGTGCATAGGTTTTCAACTTGGGCGATAACGCCCCCTTGAGGGCGTTTGAAACTTTCAGGGGGGCAGTAGAAGACCCAGAGAAAATTAGGGTGCGTTGAGAAAATTAGGGGCGTTGATTAGTGAGGGCAGGTAAAAAAATAAACGACAAAAAACACGCTAATACTCTTACATGTATCATTATTATTAAGAATTGACACTATAACATGAATACAAGAAGGAAGGAGGTAGCAACTCGGTACTTAAAATACTAAAGGATTGCTTTTTTAACACGCTAAACAAAAAGGTATAATAATTTAATATATTTTTAATCGAATTATTGATTCCGTGATAGTTGAGAACCCCCCTCTACCCTGGGGGCTCTAGAAAAGAAGTATTCTCAAAGTGGGCGGTGGGCAATATAAGCTTGAAAACCTATGATCTAGTGGTCTGTCTTGGCATGGGGCATTCACAGGTTTTTCATAAATTCATAAAAAAATGTTAAGACTTGCCTCCGTTGAATTTAACGTGTGATTGATTAATGAAAAAATACATGTCTCTAAAATACCTTCCATCTAAACTATCCACTCGAAAAATCTCACTCCATTGTTGTGGCCAACTTTCAAACAAAATACTTCACTGTGCGTCGTGTTGCAAATTTTAATCCTTTTCTGCTAAATGTTAACCCACAGTTATTTTCTCTATTCTGCCAGTTCGCTACTTGCGAAATTATAAAATATTACAAACCGCAAATAATAATTCAATAAGATTACTATAGCAATAATAAATATTTACTATCATTGTCCTTTTTATAATAAAAACGAAGCTGTTTTTTCCGCACCATTGTACAGTGATTTATGGCTTTTACTAGAATACGTACGTGTCAATGTAACATTGTAGTGTTTTCTCTTCTATTAATTGTCAAAACTGAGGCAAGGAAAACTTTTTGTAGTCCACTCGTTATTTTTCAGCCCAAAAAAACGTAATGTAATATACTTTTGTCACAGGTTTTTCTTATTTTTTTGAAACGTTTTCTTTTATGTAATTAATATTATTGCCAGGGTTATGTCTGTCTATAGTAATAGAATTTAAACAGTCTGAAATAATACTGAATTTTATGATAATAAACATTGCACAGAAAATTTTAAAGTTGGATAAATTTATTTGAACCAACCAACACTTCCATAGGCTGGGCTGGGCAGTATTTGAAATACAAATACATATTTTGTATTTGTATTTCAATTAAGTACCAGATTTATTTTTTTATTTATATGTTTACGCCTTGATGGCTTTTACATGTATAATAAATTGTACAGGAGCATTATAACAAGTTTGCAGTATCATAAGTAGTATAGTACATAAAATGATAAACAGAGCTAGAAAGATATAAGTAGGCTTAACATAAGTAGGTATCAATATTCGAGTAATTGTTTACAAAGGAGTTCAACCAGCGGATTCGTATTTGGGCTCACGCTACATTATATTCAATAATTATTGTCACAATATCACACAAAATGTGTTTCCAAAAATACTCAAAGCATACCGGTATTGCAGTGGTGTAAAACATTTTTAACGATTAATAGAAAAGTAGGTAATTTTCTTGTAATTAATTATTTTTATTTATTTATTTTTTTAATAATTATTTTTTTGTTATCATAAATGTACGTATGGTTGTTATTGTTATGAAAAAGAAAAAAAAAAGAAAAGGCACACAGTAATTACATATGTAAATAAGTAAGTAAGTAGGTACTATGAATGTAGTTACAGAGCTGTGGGTATTAAGTTTGTTACTGTTAACAATGTGAAACATTTAAGGATTTTTACGTTAGTTTGTTATTATCAGGAAAGAAATAAAATAAAAGTTACACAGCAATTACATATATGTATAAAGAAGTAAGTAGATACTATGAAAGTAGTTATAGAGCAATGGGTATTAAATTTGTTACTTTTAACAATCTGGAACATTTAAGGATTTTTGCATCTGCATACATATACGCTTTTTGAAGGAAGCGATGTTTTTATAAAAAAATATATCGAGAGAGCAAGTTTCATTCCCCACACGATGCAATTTCTGAAGACAAGAGTTAAACATAAAATTAGTGCGAGAAGCAACTACGTTAAATGGAGCATGGAGTCTGGTGTTGTAATTGTTAGGTACTTGATAATTTATCATGTTCACAAGTTCAGGGCTATCCAAATATCCGTTGAGGTATTTTGTAATTTATATTTCAAATACTCGTGGCTTCAAAATACATTTTCAAATACATTTAGCGATCTTAATAATGATAATGAAAAATAAACTAACACAGACAATATATAGACTAAAAACGCTAGAATCCAGAGCAATATAAATATTATGTTAATATTTAGAGTTGGCATCATTGTAGGTACAATGCAAGTATTTTGTCAATTGTTATTTTCATCGTTTCGCGGTATTTATTCATGAAGACATGAGTTAATTGATAATTGATAATGGATGATCTAATTCCGTCATGGCTCTGTATTGTACATTTTTGTGTCATAGAATTTGATCAAGCACTATAGGAATAATTTGACTGAATACTAGATTATTTTTATGTTAATTACAGTAGAGCGCACTTGAAGTGAAATAACACAAAACTGCGCTATACAAATGTTATGTTATTATAATAATAATAATTATTATATAACACCTGGGTACTATACCACAAAACTTTACAAGTGGAGCGGAGATGAGATGTGTCTTCTGAGCAATATGATTGGTCAATTTTGGCACGTCTCTGTTTCACTCTGCTCAGATTTGCTTCTATGGAAAAAAACCCTTAGATAAGGGCACTTACGACAATTTATTGCAACCATAGGTTCTAACAAAACCAAATGTATGTTGTAATTTGTATTATGAATTGAAATAAAAACATGGTTAAAATACTGTATTTTGTATTTCGTATTTTAAATACATGCGATAAAGTATTTTGTAATTTGTATTTTATTTACAGCAAAGCATGTGTTTTGCCCAGCCCTGGCCATAGGTCACCCAAATAAGTTCGCAACTTCCAAAACGTGTCGGTTTTTTATAAACATTAAACGTGGTTAAAACACAAAAATATATTAATTTTGAAGTAGATTTTTGGTTTTATGCTTGAATTCCTCCCAAATGCTGCTAGTTCATTATTTTCCAAAATTGGAGAACTTAGCACGACGCGCGACGCTTCGAACTAGTAGATCAACTAACCGCATAATAACAATATTTTCGTTACTATAGAAAAACGAACGAAAAACTCGACATGGAAAGTAACAGGTGAGTCAATGAAACGGAACGACTTGGGAATGTCACAGCAGAAAAAGTAAAGGGGAAGTCGGGTCCAAAGCTCGTCATTTGTCTCAATTTGTCTTGATAAAATCATTGACAGTCCCACAACAAGTCAATGATTTTATCAAGTTTGTCAATGTTTCGAGTTTAGTTGTGCTTCCCGTGTTCGACGGAAAACATTCCCAAAACACTTCATCCCGGGTGAAGCGGGAAGGCAGGCGGGGGGGTATAATTCATTTAATTGACAGGAGTCGCGCGGTGTGGTCGTATTTATGGAAGAACAAACCGAACGACTTTTTGAGGTTATGTGTAATGTATAATGAGCGAGCTTAAATATTCATGAGTTTAAAATATTATTATACTTACGTATAATATTATAATAAATATATTTGATAATATAATTATAATATAGTAACAAATATTAACATACTTATTCGGTATCGAGAAACGCCTGAAATATTCTCCGCGCCGCGCGGGAACGTCATGTCTTTGTACAGTAATATACAGTGCCCTTGAAATGATTTTACACAAAAACGTAAATTTCATAAACAGCCATACATTGTTATTATGTACTTTATTATTATGTTATGTAGGTACTAGTTGTCAAATTGTGTTCACCATGCCAACTTGAATAATCAGGAAAGATTTCTGACTAATATCGATTATGGCACGACCTAAAGTTACGAATTTAGAGTGCGTAAATATTTACGTCAAAAACAGAATAATTATAAATATTTGATATTATATTATAATTTTATTATCAAATATATTTATTATAATATTATACGTAGTATAATAATATTTTAAACTCGTGAATATGCCCGCTCATTGCACATAACCACAAAAGGCGGCCGTTCCGTTAATTCTCCCCACACGACCGCATTGCGCGGCATCTGTCAAAAAATGAACCCCCCCCCCCCCCGCCTGCCTTCCCGCTTCACCCGGGATGGAGTGTTTGGGAAATGTTTTCCGTCGAACATGGAAAGCACAACTAAACTCGAAACAACAAAAGTTGAGAATATTTATTGACAAACTTGATAAATTCATTGACTTGTTGTGACAAATGACGAGCTCTGGACCCCGCTGGAGGCAGGCGTGCGACATCTGAATCTAGAGAGGGGGAAGTTAGATAAGGTGCCGCACACGGACATATGAATATATCTGGACCTGCCCTAAGTGATAAAAACGTATTATTTCCCCCTCCCCATGGAGCCAGCTGAAGCTCCTCCTTGGAGCCAGCTCGCTCCATGGGGAGAGGAGAGAGCCTCGCTTGAATCTAAAATATGTGACGTCATCATTTTTGTCCTGAACAGCGCGGAAGTAACATCCATACATTTTTCGAAATAACACGCCAAAAACGGTAGCTTGTGCTACACATTTTACCCACATATTACATGGACATAGCGAATGTAGGCGGTTCTCCAGTGTGCTCGTCGCTGGTTACAGGGGTAAGTAAATTATGAAACATTTGTAAAAGTGTCTTAACTAAATACGGCAACAAAATATTGCTATGTGAATAGGGGCAAACCTTTTCGGGGCGAGCATTTGGCCTTCGCAAATATGTTATTAACGTGGCAAGCAATTCGCGCTCCCATGTAAAAAGGTCTATTCATTCAAAGCAGACTTTGCTTTTAAGAACTAAATGGTGATATTATAATGCGAGATGCCTATATACTGTCAGATTGATTTTTCAACTAATCACAGTCATCTTTCCCCTCTTCCCCTCCCATAGTTTGGTTTTACCCCTCATCTGTATGTTCTGGTCTATTGAATTCTGATGTCTATGGTGCCGCATAATTTTTAAACGAGTGATGAAGCTCACTTTCATCTTAGTGGCATCATCAACAGACAAAATTTAATTATTGGTTAGAATTATATGAAAAACCTCTACATTCAGGTAGAGTAATCGTGTGATGTGCGTTTTCTTCGTTACCGATAATCGGCCCTTACTGAAGTGAAAACTTCTTAGAGCACCGTTGTGATTTGAAACTCGGTGAAACGTAAGCGAGCAATACCCGCAATCTACATGATTTAGCCTGCGAGAGAATGAGATAACAATAAAATATTAATTTATTTCACGGGTGCTCGGTTCCAATATAACGGTCCCACGGAAGTCTCTTTTGGTCTCGTGGTATACAAGTAAAGCGCCTGACGAACCTTAGCGGCCAGACATTCAGCTGACCAAGGGTAGAATGCTACGAAATTCAAAAGAATAATAATAATAGTTTTTGTAAAATCAATATCCAATATTTAAAACACTCCGAAATGAAAAGGCAAAGAAAACGCAAAAGACAGTGACCCGAGAATCTGGTGACTCCGAAGAAGAAAATACAAATACTAATACGGTTACCAAATGCACAGGAAATGATACACTGGAATTCGACGACAAAAAGATGGAAAAATCATCCTTCACATTGATAAAAAAAGTACTTCGTAGTCTCCCCACTCTTATCCACTTTAGTTTTCTGAGGGTTTCACTTCTAACACGTGGGAATTGCACACTATATTTTTTGTTGTTGTTTAGAATGACGCTGGGAACGCAGTAACTAAGATTGATGATCGTTACGTCAATATGTTGAATATTTTTCTTCCTGCAATCGAGAACTACAGATATGAAATAGTGATTTTCCAATAAGATGGTGCAACATGCTATGCAGCACGGGTGACAATAGGTTGTCTAAGACAGGCGTTCCCCGGTCCTCTTATGAGCAAGAACGGCGATATTCTCTGGGTGAATTTCATTGCGGTCCGCACACAAGCAGCTTGTTAAAGACCAGCTCTCAAGAGCGACGCGGTGATTAGCAGAGCTAGTAGCCGCGGCCGTCGCGTTTCAGTTGCCTTGTTGACATGTCGCCATGGTAGCGACTCACGCTTGCCAAGTTTTCGAGTTAATTGCGATATATTATACGATCAGAAAAATATTGATTTTTTTCAGGAGATTGGTAAATTGAGTTGTGCCGTGAAATGAGTTGCTAATAAGTTTTCTCCATGAGCAAACGCCCCAGGGATTTCATTAAGGATAAAGCTTCAAAAAAATTGAATAATCATCAAATATTTGAAGTTAATTTTCACGTTTTGTGAAAGTTCTAATCAAGTTCCGTAATTATTTTAGTTTTACGAAGCGACTGGCCTATAATGATATAATTACAGAACTTGAAATAAACTTACACAGATCGTAAAAATTAACTTTAAATATTTGATGAATTGTTCAAATTTTTAAAAATATTTCGTCTTAAATATAGGCCACCTTTCGGAAATTATTAAAATATGAAGGATTGTACACTTATACAATATTTTCATTCGTGTTTTCATCAATAAATTTTACAAAAATGATTTGTTGAATGTTTTCTGAACGGTTCACCTGAACTCACACAAATCAACTTCACACAATCATGCGACATAATTTGATTTAACAACAATAACACCAAACAATTTTCTGTATTAATTACGTTTATCAATAGAATAGATAAATGCATTTCCATAGCGTGATTTCACTACAAATTGTACGGTGAGTGAACATCTGAACATATAATGGATTAGAATTATTTCCTGCACGCATTGTCTGTTGTAACGGTATAAGTACTTACTAAGCAGCAGAGTGATTCGAATGTACCGCCATTGAGTTGTGCGAAAAACATGATTATTATTAATTTCATATGTCACGAGATGACCTAATATTGAACCACTGTGCCACGTACAATGAGTATAGTAAATTTATAATTGGATTGCGGTCTGCGTTGTGATTTGCGTGCGGTGTTTTGATCAAGCACGATTATTTCTATTACAACTTTCTCTTTTTTTTCAGTGTTTACACTACCAGGTCAGTTTTAACAGTAGTAATGGCCGTTGATCCCAAACCTACTGATCAATTGTTGAGCCGAAATCTGGGTACCGCGCGTTTTCATCCTCCGACAAAATATCACTCGACATAACATCCTAAGGACAAAATATCTTACGTCAAAACATCCTCCTAGAAAATATGTATTAAAACCTGCTTAACCTTATTTTACTATTTTTGCAAATAATTTATTGTCTTTACAGGTGTCTCTATTATTTTTGTCCCATTTTACTTTTTTTGAACCTGTACAGGTTGTTTGTATTATATTTGTCCCATTTTACTATTTTTGAACCTCTAAAGGTTATGGTTATTTCCTTTTGGGGTATTATGCCGTGTTGCGCTACCTCCTCCTTTAGCCAACGTTTCGGACAGCGTTACAGTGTCCATCATCAGGGCAGATGTGTAAATGTTAGAGATGAAATGTGTGCTTAAGTACTTCGAAGCAATACCGTGTTGCCAGCACCAATCCACTGCGGGCTGGCATTACAGTATACTTCAAGATGGTTTTTTGCATTTAGCTTTGGTGTAGCCGTCAATTACCGGATACCAAGAACTATTGAGCTTAGCTCCGTCGTCTCTATTAATGTTAATAGGATTTTTATGAATTTCAATTGCCTCTGTAATTAAGCGTGCTCTATAGGTTTTGGGTCTTCCCAGGACTTCAGGAACAAATCCGAAGTAATGGCCGGTTTCAATTAAATGCTCGGCGATTGCCGATTTGTCAGGGTGGCCAAGTTTACATGCTCGAAAGTGTTCCGATATCCTTTTAGAGATCGTCCGATCTGTCTGGCCAACATAGACCTTATCACACCCGGAACAGCTGAGTTTATATACTCCATCTGTTTCCAGAGGAAACTTGGTATTTGCAGACCTCAGTAGGTCTTGTATTTTCCGTGGTGGCCGAAACGTTGGCTAAAGGAGGAGGTAGCGCAACACGGCATAATACCCCAAAAGGAAATAACCATAAAATTTTTGGCCGTGAAAATCTAAAATCATACCCTGTAAAGGTTGTCTGTATTATATTTTCCAATTTTACTATTTTTGAACCTGTAAAGGTTGCACTATTATATTTGTCCCATTTTACTATTTTTGAACCTATAAAGGTTGTCTGTATTATTCTTGTTCCATTTTTTGTTAGGTTAGGTTAGATTAGATTTTAGTAGATATTTTGTTGGGGTTGTTTTGTCCGTAGGATATTTTGTCGGGGATATTTTGTCGACGGGTATTTTGTCGCGGGATGAAAAATCGCAGAACCGAAATCTTGGCTCAGCACTCCTCAAATGCACAAATATGCTCTTCCCAACCCAACTCTATGATCAACGGGCGAATCGAGCGTTAATAAACAAATCACTTAGCTGATCGTAGACTCAGATTGATCAATGGAAATGTTGGGAACAATGACTATTTGCATTTAGCATTTTCGCCAAAGTTTGTACATTGCGTATTTTGCATGACCTATGATTGTGATTGGATTTCACGGTAGTTATGTATTACAGAATTATTTATTTATTTATTTTATTTGTTATAAAATACATTCATTTTAGGGAGCTTTGACTATCCAATTAGGAAGGTCTCCCGTTCTAGGACAGTCAAATTGACATATTCTTATTAGGTAGGTAGGTACATCATGATTCAAAAAGTATTAAGTAAAATTAATCTTCACAATTTGCATTTAAATAATTATAATATATTATACAATATATAAGTAATTGGTTCTAGAATCAATCAATTAACAAGAAAAGGTGTATTTGAAGTGATTAAACAAGAAAAAAAGTAAGTAAAAGAAAAATAAAATAAAAAGAAAATAAAATACATCGAAACAAAAGAAATTTATAAGGTGATCGTAATACATAATTATCAAATAACATTTTTTAATAATATTTCTGACTCTGTCCTGCCTAAATCTAGTAACCTTTTTTTATTTTTCGACCGAAGGATGACCCTTCACACAGTTTTAGTTGTGAAGGGATTTTGTTATGTAATTTCGGTCCCAGGTATGAGAATATTTTTTGATAAGCCGCTGTGTTGCTTGTTGGAATAGTAAGGTCATTTCTGCCCTTAATTCTGGTTTGATGTTTGTGTTCGACTGTTTTCATTTTATATTTATTTGTATGAGCATAAATTATTATCTTTTTAATGTAACACTGTCGAACATCTAGTACATTAAATTCCCTGAAGGGAGCGTCGCTCGAATATCTGAAATGACATGTAAAGAATTTTATGAAATGATTTCCAAAGAAAACGACGTTTTGGATAAAGTAAATGAAAAGGACAAATATACAAAATTGTAGATTTTTGTAATTTTTTAATAATTTAGATTTTAATTTATTTTTTTCATTTTTGTTCACAAAGATAGATATATTATGTTTCATTACATATTTGTTTCATGAAAATTTTTAGTTAATTGTTTAAACAGAAAAAGAGTTAGATAAGTTTTAAGATTTTCACGGCCAAAAGCATTTTCGTTATTTGTTTTTGGGGTGTTATGCCGTGTTGCGCTACCTCCTTCTTTAGCCAAGGTTTCGGACATCGTACCGGATCTGCCGGATCTGCCCTGATGATGGACACTGCAACGATGTCCGAAAAGTTGGCTAAAGAAGGAGGTAGCGCAACACGGCATAACACCCCAAAAATAAAATAACGAAAAAGTAAAAGAGTTATGTTTTATTTGATTGTTTCATAAGTTTATTATGTTTTGTCTACAGACAGAAGACTCAATATTATTTATTCGGTTATTAAATAATATTCCATATAAATGCCAAATGATGACAATAATAAGAATGATTAACTATTGTTGTTATTAAACTGGTTAACGTGTGATTAATAAACTACTGTAACTTGTAACAGATTTTTTATTATTACGTATAAAAGTTATGTCCAAAATTACGTACGTATGCCCGGCTTTTCGGGCAAAATGTCCGGCCCAAAGATATTGAAATATAAGTAGATGTGCTATCTGCAGTTTTTACTAGGTGGGACTGCGCTTCCCGGTGTCGCCGATATTGTTTACCAATTAACAAATAAACTAAATGAACGAATAAACCAAACGAACGTTAAACTAAATTAACGAATTCTTTCCGTATTCAAACTATATTGTTAACCAATACTAATGCACATCTTCAAAAAATCAACGAAATTAACAAATTCTTTTCGTATGCAAACTACTCTAATTAGGGTGTAGTCCGCTGACAGTTGTGCGGACACCATAGCATATCTCTTTTCTTTTTGAATAAGTATCTTTGGTCCGGCCTAATACAGTGCAGAGTGAGGCTTTTTTTATTTTAGAAGATGGCAAGCCTGTAGCATATAATTTAATGTGTTAAAATTAGTAGCTTATTGCTGCGGTTGAGCATTATTTTTGGCAGTGGAGTATACAGATATGTTTTTTTTAAAGTTTAAATAAAAGATTTTGTGAATAAAGTTTCTGTACATTCACTGGTCTGTCTTTGATCTGTATATCTTCCCCTAGGGTTAGGTTGGATTATGTTAGGTTAGGCTTGATTGTGGCTAGGTTACAATTGGATTAAGTTGGCAAGGTTCAGATAGGTTAAATAAGGTGAGATTGTGTTATTAGGTCAGATTAGTCTAATTCTAGTAATTTACTCATACTTTACTTCATATTGGCTTTGAAAAAAAAATAGATCCGTTGGTTTCAATGAATGCGTTTTATTGAATATGATTTATATGTGTCACTAACATGTTCAAGAAATTGTTCAAAATTTTATAAAATTATTCAACTTTTACAACCTTTGATAATTTGAATAACATGTAAATCAGTTTCATATTAAAATACCGTTTTGATACCGCTAGTTTTTTTTATTACTATTGTGAAATTGTTGTAATTTGAAAACCCTGATAAAGTCCAATATGATTTAAGTATGGTTAAGTTACTACCTAGCTACGTAAAAACAGTTGATATGCTCGGATGAATATCGCTTTTGCAGTGATAAGTTTATGGACCTTGGACCTATTTAATGGTTAATGGATTTATTTTAATTTATTAATTTCACAATAAATAAAGCAATGTATTGATCGGTTCCGCAACTTTTCAACTGAAATGAAAATCTAGTCTCCTTCAACGGAAGCAATCTTCCGAACAGGACCTCCATCGATATGCTTGGTGTAACTCTAAGTGACCAGCTCAGGTACGGGGGCTCCATCGAAACCAGATATAAGTTAGCCTCTCAGAAACTCGGCGTACTGTACAGGGCCCGCAGATACTTTAATAGTACACAACTGCTAACCCTGTACAAATCTCAAGTGCGCCCCCACGGTTGAATTTGGCAGCCACCTCTGGTCTGGAGCTCCAAGATACCTAAAAAAAAACCCTTGACTCTGTGCAGAAACGGGCATTCATTTTGATAGATTTTCCCATCTTAACAGACGGACTGCAATCTTTAGAGCACAGGCGTCAGGTGTGAATGCTGTCCTTGTTCTACCGGTATTACAATGGAAGATGCTCCGAGGAACTAGCGTCATTGATCCCCTCGGCACCGGTGCATAGTCGGGAAACACGCCAAACACGCGCCCAACATTTGTACCCGGTTGACATTAGTCACATGAGAACGGGTCGTTTCTATGACTCGTTCTTGCGTTCAACGGCTCGGCTGTGGAACGATTTGCCTGCCTCTGTGTTTCCTCCCTCCTTCACTCCTTCATTTCCCCAAAAAGACCCTCCACACAGCATCTTCAAAGACGACATAGGCCCTGAGGGAAATTTTTTCCTCAGGGCCTCCTGTATGGAATAAATGTAAAAAAAATTAAACAAAGCATTATGAACTTTCAAGAGAAGATTCTAAACATTCAATAAAAAGTTTTCGGGATTCAAATAAACATTCTAGTAACATTCAAGTAAACATTCTTGTAAACATTCAAGCAAACATTAAATTGAACTTTCTAGTAAATGTAATGTAAATGTAAGTAAATGTACACGTAAACATCTGTATTACAGTTATGTTACTCCATTAATAATTCATTTTCCATCGATTCTCATATTCTAATTCCTAATTTACATTCTTCAAATACTTTTTTTTTTCTTTTCTTTATTCATCATATAACTTTTTATACAGTTTTAAGAGGTATTCGACTACCACGCTAGGCAAATGCCCGTATTATGGTAACCTAAAATTTACCAAATTTATTCGGATAAGTATTACATTTTGAGTTATTTAGCGAATAAACTTTGAAATTAAAATATTAATATCGGCGAAAATTATAGACACCAGAAACGACGTCAGTAGTGGAAACGTTTATTTATGTTAGGTTGGCAGAGCTTTATTTCAGATTTTTCGACGATTATCGTAAAAATAAATAGCAATAAAATGATATTGCAAAATACATCAACATGTTAGCGTTTTATGCCGCTAATCTACCAATAAATTAGAAAAATACAAATGTAAAACCAAGCATAGTCCAGTGTTTTTAATATAGTGTCCTCTGCGTGCAAAGTCGTTTCTTTTCCAAGCATAAACTTTCTAATAAAAGTGTGTTTGTCTGAAATGACCTGCCAGGTAAGTATGTTTTATGTATCTTTTTGTAAATATAAAATTGGATAGTGCCTTGGAACTTATAACCGTACAGCGCCCTTGAGGTGACTTTTCAGAAAAACGGCTTATTCAATAATTTTTAATTGATCTGATAAATATTATTAACAATAGAAATATCGTAATACGACAGTTTCAGAAAGGCGCTTGGGGACTTTTTGATGAATGAATTTGCGTGTTAGTTGCCCGTTTCTCGTACACAGATAGAGGTGTATTTATTGTTTGTGTGTGTGAGGAAGTAGATATATATGTGTATGTATGAATGCATGACGTGTATACGACATATACGTCAGATTAGGTTACATTACGTTAAATTACGGTTAAATTACGTAGGGTTACGTTGGTTCATGTTGGGTTTCGTTAGATTGCACAGTAAACAATCAAATATATTCATGTACGTAGGTGCATGTACGTGTATTGTGTATGGGTATATATATTTTATGTGTGTATGGATATGTGCACCAGTACATACATGTGTGTTTATATGCACACGTATTAAAGAAAAAGTTGTGCAACACGGTGCATTTTTATAACCTAAACCTTACGCACTTCTTTTCTACTTTGGATTTCCTATTTTTTATTATAATTTTTCCCATTTTCAGCATCATTATATGCTAGTAACATACGTTTAAAAAAAAAAAAACTGCACAGAAGGAAGAAACGAGTATTTCTCGAGAACCAAACCAAGGAAGTGGAACTAGCCAAGGCCCAAAACAGAAGTCGACTTTTCTATCAGAAGGTAAACCATCAAAGAAAAGAATACAAGCCCAGAATTACAATGTGCTACGACACCGAGGAAAATATTTTGAATGAAAAGTGAAGAATTCTGAATAGATGGGTAGAATATTTTGATGCTCTGCTAAACGGAAGTGTAGATGAGAGTGTGGGTGAAAATTTGACAAGGGATAGAAACATCACTGATGGTGGTACTAATGATGATGACAATGTCGAGCCGCCACCAACATTAGAAGAAGTAGTGGGTGCCATTAAAAGTCTACATAACAATAAATCACCTGGAACTGACAACATCTCTGCAGAGTTATTCAAATATGGCGGAGAGAACCTTCAAGTCCATATATATAATATCATTAAATCCATCTGGTGCTCTGAGACTCTGCCAAGTGAATGGAACTGTGGAATAATTTGCCCTCTTCACAAGAAAGGAGACCCTATGAACTGCTCTAACTATAGGGGCATAACGCTGCTGAATATCTCATACAAGATCCTATCAAATGTACTGTGTGGTAGGCTTATGAAATATTCGGATGGCATAATTGGCCAATATCAAACTGGGTTCCGTAAGGGGAAATCTACAACAATCTTCATACAAAATAACTATCCTAACCAGAGAAAACCGGAAATATGGCATTTTTAAAATAAAATTTTGGACGTATCGACTCTTTTTTACAAAAAAATTATAAATTGATTTCGAAAGATTGTTCTTTTATCTAGTAAATGCATGTTTTAAATTTTTGAGAAAAAGTGTTTATTTTTAGTATAATAAGTAATAAGGTTATATCGTAGGTCGTTGGCAGATTTGTAAAATTTTCATCCGAAAAATCAATACGTTATCTAGTATTTCAAAATTTTAAATTTAGTTCAAATAAAATCATTAAAAATATAACTTCATCATTTATTGAAGTAAAGCTTCTTTACGCACGCTTGACTTGGGGAGTAAGCTGGTGAATGCGTGACGAGAGCGTTATGAAAAGTGTGATCGGAAGTTGAGGCGAACGGAAGTTGTGAGGGAGATATAAGTTTTACTTCAGTCGTGTGGTTTAAAGCACACTCGTTTTTTCATGACGAAAATTTCTCTATTTTGTCTATTTTTTTTTTTTTTTTTAAAGAAAGACAAACATTCCCGGGTTACGAATAACCCAACAATGTTTGAAAATCTCCTACTACTATCTATTTACAAATTAATATATTTAAGATTTTTTTTACATTTTTATTTTGCTTAGACATCATTGACAAATGATAAATACTTATGTTCAAAAAATAATAAAAAAAATACATAATTTTAATTGTTTTATCATCACGCCTTTCAGCACTTTTGGATGTAAGTAGGTATAAATTAAAGCAAATTTGGAATGAAATAAAATCGATATTGAGTTATAATTTTAAAAAGCTGGTACGGAGATAAATTAATCTTTCTCATTGGAAGCGCTCTTTACGATCGTAAGAACATCTTTCGACGAAATGCGGATTTTCGGCCGCTGGCTGGTTAAATGCCCTTAATCGCAAAGAAACAGGCAGCAGCATGGTGATTTAATGTATCTTCTCTATGCATCTATATTATAACAATAGATTAACCCTCCCATACCCAATTCTAATCACAAAGTGACATCACCTACGAGAAATTTCATAATACAATTAATTACCCATCGAATTCCGTTGCATCTCTTGCGTGGAACTAGGAAGAAATTAAACATTTTTTATCAAATGTTACTTTTCTCGAAACGCTGCCTCGAATTCATATATTATGTACATATTTTTTTAGATTTTCACATAACTGATTAAATTATTAATAATAAAGTCCACGATAGCCCATACCTAAAATATTTCTAACTGCCTGAAATTTGTATTTTAAAAATGATCTTCGCAAAGCTAGTAATTCCTTTACCGCGAACTTGCTGGAAAACAAATTGGCTCCACGCAGACCAACTAAAGGCACAAACCAAAGCTTCTTACGGTCTTTTGACAGTGAGATAAAGGTCTTTCTTTTTGATAAATGTTTACGTAAACCAATATTTTTGGTTCCGGTGTCATTTTTAAGACCTACACGCCCTGTCTAGATATACTTGGTCGAAGACTCTATGTATGTAAATGTCTCAGTTATGTAACATGAGTTTTGTAAATAAAATAAAAATGATATATTTTGGTGTATAGTAATTGACGAGAATGCGAATGATCACATGTCACGTTTTCAATGTAAGTTGATTGGTTAGAAAGTCCCCCAAGGGGATAGACACGCCTTACATACGTACGTTACACCTTATAATTAACTGTGGATCGCTTCAACGTTTCGACTTTCTATCGAAAGAGTACCTACCTCTCGTTTCGTATCTTCAATTATAATACGATCGTGTGTGATAAATCAACATGTAACAAGCTCCCGAGGGGACAAGAGTGAGCAAAAACTCGATATTGTTTATGACGCGTTGATGTTCTAAGCTTTTTGAATTCAAGGTGACAGTTATTTTTCAATTTGGGAGGCGGGAATGGGTACCGCCGCCCCGGGAACCTTTATTGGATAACCAACACCTCTGCCATAGGTCACCCCAAGTGGTTCGCTACGTTTGGTGATTTAGCAGGGGTGCCCGGGTTCATGGGGTGAGGTTTGTCTAGGTCTTGGAGGCGGATGACTAAGACACACTGAACCCCAGATTCCTACCCACCCCTTAAACCCTTTTCCTTCCCAGAACTCTCCTCTCCTTCCCTTCCTTAAAAAAACCCTCCACACAGCATCCCCAAAGATGACATAGGCCCTGAGGGAAATTGTTTTCCTCAGGGGCTCCTGTGTGGAGCTCATGTAAAAAAAAAAAAAAAATTGTTCGGATTTTTTGCATATCGTAACCTAACCTAACGCAACCTAACTTAACCTACCGTAACCTAACTTAACTTAATGTAACCTAACGTAACCTAACGTAACCTAACGTAACCTAATGTAACCTAATGTAATCTAACGTAACCTAACGTATCCTAACGCAAACTAATATAACCTAACCTGACGTAATCTAACGTAACCTAACGTAATCTAACGTAACATAACGTAACCTAACCTAACCTGACGTAATCTGACGTAACCTGACGTAACCGAACGTAACTTAACTTAATCTTTCTCAACCAATCCTTTCTTAAAAAGTTTTATGATTTTAGCCATGTTTAGTGACAACATCTGAACAGCCAGTTGTGTATACTTCTTGTCATTCATCTTCCTCTTTCCCACCTCTTTCCCTTTCCATCTCCCCCAGTCATCTGTCTGTTATTTTAACCAATACAATTACTCGTATAAAACGCATTAGGAAGTTGTTGCAAGCCAAATTGGATATCCCGCAACAATAAAATTACACCTGACATTTGACAGTTCCATGAATGAGATCTTGACGCCTTTTCATGGCAGTCCATCATTAGTATTCAAGAGACAGTCCAATTTGACATTCAACAACTTGGTCGTGTGTGGTTTCTTTGGTATTGTGTTCTGCGTTTTCAGGGCCGGTAAATTTTATTGTTACTTTGTGCCAAAGCAAGGAGTTAAGATAACCTAGAAAGTCTAGGTTAACGTTATTATAAAGATGGATGCAGATTTTCAAGATCATTTTGGTATGGACGTTGGAACAATGCCAGTTCTGATAATGCAAACTGCATGCTAAGTGAAGCGTTACTAACCTAGTCAATATTATTATTTCAATAAGATCAACTTTGCGTCCATATCCGTCCATCCATCCAATATCCAAGGAAAAATTGGGGAAAAACTCCATAGAGAAAGAATGACATACTTGAAATACAAGATGAGAAAATTAAACGTAAAACACTACTAAACATTTTTGAACAAAAAAAACTTTTAACAAACACAAACTATCATTAACAGATCAGTTGACAGTTGTACCCTTGTCTAAACAAGGGTACAAAAAAACATTAACTCTGACGATTAACACATGCGCACCACAAATATCAGGCAATAAAAGGATTCAGCAATCTCTCACTAGCTACAACGAAGGAGACTAAAAACATTTTGATGTAATAAAAGCATTCATAAATATCTCAATTGATACAAAGAGTAAATAATAAAAGCATTAAACAATCTCTTACCGATACACAGGGAAACAAAATCATTTCAGATGTAATAAAACCATTCAACAATTTCTCATTCGATACAATCGGAGAAACAATAAACATTTCAGACGTAAAAAGCATTTAACAATCTCTCATTAAATAATAAAAGCATTAAACAATCTCTTACCGATACACTTAGGGAAACAAAATCATTTCAGATGTAATAAAACCATTCAACAATTTCTCGTTCGATACAATCGGAGAAACAATAAACATTTCAGACGTAAAAAAAGCATTTAACAATCTCTCATTAAATAATAAAAGCATTAAACAATCTCTTACCGATACACTTAGGGAAACAAAATCATTTCAGATGTAATAAAACCATTCAACAATTTCTCGTTCGATACAATCGGAGAAACAATAAACATTTCAGACGTAAAAAAAGCATTTAACAATCTCTCATTAAATAATAAAAGCATTAAACAATCTCTTACCGATACACTTAGGGAAACAAAATCATTTCAGATGTAATAAAACCATTCAACAATTTCTCATTCAATACAATCGGAGAAACAATAAACATTTCAGACGTAAAAAAAGCATTTTTAACAATCTCTCATTAAATAATAAAAGCATTAAACAATCTCTTACCGATACACTTAGGGAAACAAAATCATTTCAGATGTAATAAAACCATTCAACAATTTCTAGTTCGATACAATCGGAGAAACAATAAACATTTCAGACGTAAAAAAAGCATTTAACAATCTCTCATGAGAGATTGTTAAATGCTTTTGTTTCGTATATTACTGTAGGGGCAAGAGAGAGAGGTGCGAGCACACATTTTCTTTCTCTCTTTCTCTCATAGTCAGTTACGTTTCGTATATCTAAGACACAGTGCAGGCCTATTGTCTGTATCACATTGTAGGAGCAAGAGAGAGCAGTGCGCGCGCACATTTTCTTTCTCTCTTCCTATCTTACAGATGGAGCTAAAGAAGTTTTACTTCAGTCGTGTGGTCTAAAGCACACTCGTTTTTTTTATTTCACATTCGCTCCACATAGGAGGCTCTGAGGAAAATAAATCCCCTCTAGGGCCTAAGTCGTCCTTGGGGATGCTGCGTGACGGGTCTTTTTTTAAAAAAAGGAAGGAGAGGAAGATCTGTGAAGGAAAAGATTGGGGGTCAGTGTGTCAGGAGTAACGGACGTATGAATCCTTCCCTCTCACTGCGTACAAGGCGATGGATCAAGAGTGTCCGGCTGGAGAGGTAAAATGGTCCCCCACAATCAGTATCTCCCGATCCGGCCCGCCACGCAATGGGGGTACAAACGCATCCGCCGCCAAGACCTGTAAAACCGCATTTCATGAAACCCTGCTTAGTCACCAAACATAGCGAACCATTTGGGGTGACCTATGGGAGAGGGCAGAGGTGTTGGTTATCCATAAAAATGGTTCCCGGGGCGGTGGTAATCATTCCCGCCTCCCAATCTATTTATTTTGTTCAAATGTTTGACAGATGTTGCTTAAACGAATTAAGAGTGAAGATACGAGTTCGTTACTGAGGTACGTAACTAGGTCCAGTGGACATACTTTAATGTCCCATTCACAAATATTCTTTGAATGGCTATCCTTTTCATAAGCGGTACTGTATTTTTTGTTCGATTAGTTTGAAGATAACGGGTCTTGTAATTTTACAATGTCATTGTACAGTTGTCGTAATTTTTTAAGTTTACCTTCATTTACTAGGTAAATTTCTTTTTTCGAAAGGCGGTGATCCAGAGCCAAATATTTTTTAAACAAATAATACCAACTTCACAAACCCACAATTATAGCATCCCGTGATTTTTCACGGTTCTGCGCTATTTTTAGTTTTAATATAAACATAATGTCGGTTTCTTACCAAATCAAAACAGTGACAAATTAGAACAGTTGAAAAGTAATTAAAAGCGATGACAGGAGAAAAAAACAAGTCTAAAAGCCTCCGTGGTTGAAGGTCGCGGGATCGAATCCCGGCGTGCGCTTATAAATTAAATTTAATTAATTTGTTACTTTAAAAATTAATTATAATTATATTTGCCGCACGTTCCAGAGTGGAAGGTATTCAGAGTATCGCCCTGGTGTAAGACCACCATTCAGAATTGAAAGGTTGCTTGAAATGGCTTTAGCCGTGTTTGGTGACCATATCTGGATAGCCAGGTACTTTCCCACCTTCTTCTCCCCCATCTCCTTCCCTTCCCCACTACCTTCAGCCTCACAATATACCCGAATTTGTATATTCATAATCTCACTGGCTCCAGACGGGAGCAGTTGGGACTCTCGTGTGGTATTCACATCAAAAACTTGGTAAAAACAAACACTTAAGATAGGTATCTACAACATTTGTGGTAAACGAATTGATAGTGTCATATGGGCGTGTGACTAACACCTAATTAAATTTTAATTAATCATAAAAAAGCCACGGTTATTAGATTGGGTTACAATGAACATGAAGACAAATTATTTCTCGTGGTAAATTAATTATTTTTACAATAATATTTTTACATTTCCTCTTTAGAAAAACGTAGAAAGGACTCTGATCTAATATGCATTTTCAAAATTAACAACAGTATTACTGACACACCTGCTTTGTTACAACTCATCCAGTTCAACATTCCTTCCCGTAGACTCCGAAATAATGAATTGCTGTTCCTCAATCAACATTCTACTAATTATGGATATCATTCTCCTTTATCCAGAATGTCGAGACTTGTCAACGCAAATCAAAGCATTGAATTTTTTGGTGTAAGCCTAAATGACTTTCGGCAGTCGTTACGCAATGTGGTTTTTAAAGTCTTTTTAAATCCATCTTCAAGCTACTTATAATTATCTTCTCTATGTACTTTTATATTATATGTGTTTTGTCAATACTCTTCATCTATGTGTAATCTCCTTTCATTGTGATCTCTGTTTTTTTTCTATTCGTGTTATTGTTATATTGTTAATTGGACTATTTGTCCGTAAATAAATAAATAAATAAATAAATAAATAAATAAATAATTAAATAATAATATGTTTATGTAGCACGTTGCGAATTAAAGTAAACATTTTATTTTTATTTTATTCATTTTTTTTTACTTGAGCTCCACGCAGGAGGCCCTGAGTAAAATAATTTCCCTCAGGGCCTATGTCATCTTTGGGGATGATCTGTGGAGGGTTTTTTTAAGGAAAGGAAAGGAGAGGAGAGTTCTGGGAAGGAAAATGGATTAAGGGGTGGGTAGGAATTTGGGGTTCAGTGTGTCCTGGTCATCCGCCTCCAAGACCTAGACAAACCTCACCCCATGAACCCGGGCACCCCTGCTAAATCACCAAACGTAGCGAACCACTTGGGGTGACCTATGGCAGAGGTGTTGGTTATCCAATAAAGGTTCCTGGGGCGGCGGTACCCATTCCCGCCTCCCAAATTTATCGTTAGTCTATTCCTCATTGCTGAGAATCGTGACTCCTACTCCAATTTCCATGGTGGACAAGGAACCTCCACTCCTTGCTGTTCTGCGCTGCGTGGAGAGGAGACCGATAGGCTAAGAAGCTCCCCACGACGAAGTTATAGGTAAAACACTTTAAGTTGGAAGCAATAAAAATGCTTAGTATTGATGTATTGTGTGAATGTCAAGCGACGCCCACAAATCCGATAAGGCTCTCTGTCTTGCTTACGCCCACTTATTGTAACTAGTTAGAAGAGAGGCAAGTTTAACGACACCCTTTTGAGGCTGTACTTACAGGATGTTCTATTCTATTCATTCGGTTCGTAATTTGATTTAAACATACGTGCATCTACATTTCGCAAGTGACAAATTATGACAAATTTATAAATTTGAAATAATAAATAGTGTTTGTAAAGTGCGCAAGTTTAATATTTATTACGATATCATGGAGTCCTATTACGAAACGGAACGTGGCTAATCACTGAATATATATAAACAAATATATATAAATATATACAAAAATATATATATACATATATATTTTTTAAATAACCAGATTTTATTTGAGTCCCATTTGTAAAAATCGGAGTGTCACCCTAGTTGTTTTGAACTACCTTTGTTTCTTGGTGGGTATAGTAATTAAGGATTTGTTTTATGGTCTATATTGTTACAAATTACCCATCTGGTCACCAATATAATATTGTTATTTCTTACTTTCCGCATATAATATTTTAGTGTTTTGGATGTAGTGTTTTGTATTTTAGTGATTTTTTTGTATTTTAGTGATTTGTGTGTAAATGCACCACTCAAATTTATGAATTTAACCTCAATACAGGCTGCTAGTCCTAGTGAGGTTAATATTTTTGTAAAAAAAAAATAAGAACACATGTATGGTGAGAAATTATAATTAAATAAAAAATAAAACTGAATGGACCAAATCGTGAAATTTTATTCCGTATGTTTAATTATTATGCTTATTCATAATGAAAATAAACAAAATTTTTAACAAAACAAAAAACGACTTAAAAAAATGCACTAAAAAGTAAAAAAATAATTTCGTATTCTTCTACAACTTCATAATCATAACTTACTTTTTCTAATCATCAATATGTAGGTACGATTGTTACTTTTGGAGTCGGTGTCAGTCAAGGTAGGTTTGTAACTACATACATAGTTATAGGTGAGGTGTGCTTGTATCGCACAAGCGACTTGACGAGGCGAGAGGCGAGAGCGGAGCCGCGGCGGCGCGGGGAGCTGTCAAGTGAACCCGCCCGGCCGGGTACCTTTGCTGACACCGACTCCAAAAATAACAATCGTACCTACATATTGATGATTAGAAAAAGTAAGTTGATTATGAAGTTGTAGAAGAATACGAAATTATTTTTTTACTTTTTAGTGCATTTTTTTAAGTCGTTTTTTGTTTTGTTAAAAATTTTGTTTATTTTTGATTTTTAGTGAATCTGAAGTACACTAACTAATTTGTCTTAATATGGGTAAACCTACTAAACGTACTGCTCATATGAGACAGACATAATTTGACCATAGCGACGTTAAGGTCAAATTAAGAGATTCGGCCGAGTTTCGTTAATTTGTCATGGATCCGATAATCAGAACCTAACCAAACTCTCATTAAATTACCCTTGAAGTACATCCTTTCCAATAAAAAAAGAATCATCGAAATCGGTTGGCGTGATATTGAGTTATTCGTCCATTTGTCGCGCACATACTTATGCAAATTTAAGACTTATATGGTTTTCTCATGGATGCTATTGTCGGTACTGGACCAAATTAAAATGGAACCACACGGGAAGCATCAGCTTTCAAATAAAAAAAGAATCATCAATATCGGTTCACCCAGTCAAAAGTTCTGGCGTAACAAACATTAAAAAAAAAAAAAAAAAAAAAAATACAGTCGAATTGAGAACCTCCTCCTTTTTGAAGTCGTTTAAAAAACGGTGGTCAACTTTTAAGCATAAATGACTTGTATGATTTGACGTCTAAGGCAACTGGAGTATCACAGACTAGTACCTATTTGTGTTAGTAATCTGTTATATTTTAGATAATATACGTATAGATAGTTGCTGATGATGACTGGTACATAATTAAATAATTAGTGTTGCTGATGATTGCGAACACATAATTATAAAAAATAAATAACCCATAAGCAGCCAAATTTGTAATCCCAGGTTTTGGAAATCACACTTCTTTCAACATTAGGTTCTTAGTTTAGGTAAACCAAGTAATTCATATTGAGTTTTAAACGAAACTTTACAAATGTCAAATCCGTAAATAATGGCGGCAATGGAGATGTTTTATATGGGAAATTTTTAACTTTGAATGAAAACCGAATTTAAATGCAAGTTTAACAGTAGTTTACTTTTCAAAATCTATACCTATTAAACGTATAGCGGCATGTGGCGGCTTGTCGATTATTTACTTTATAAAATATTATCTATATATGTATATAATAATAAATTAATCTTTTTATTTATTAAGAAATAATTCTTCATATTGTCTTTGAAATATGAAAGTTATCTTGCATAGATATTTTACAATCTAGATCCAAAGTGACGGTTTCAGAATTTACGCGCGAAACCGAGGCTTCCGGATTGTGAGGTACGAATATATTGAACCAAGCAGACGGGTATCGAATGGCCAAACCGAAACCCAAACACAATATAAACGCTATAATCGAAAGCTACGATAAAAAGATTCGAATTTAGCATCAATATGATAAATGATCAGTGGGCGAGTTAAAAATATCATTTATTCATAAGTGAATATTTTGCTATTTTTTCTAAGAAATTGAAAATATATCGTTGGTCTAGTTGATTAGTCAGACAACTCCGAAAAATATAAATTTGAGTTAAGGATGCATGTAAAAGAGTAGATACCCTCTATCTGGTTCAATTCTCCAATTCTCAGATTACGCATAAACATCCCCAAACCAATTACAATGCACAAAAACTGGTAGCGATTTAAAATAAATGTTGATGTCTGGATTACTAGTAGGATACTTCAAAATGTCATACTAATATACCGATCCATTTTGCCTCCCGGTGTTATTTTATAGCATACTAGCTCACCCGATAAACGTTGTTATGCTATATAAATTATTTCTAGTGAATACTTTGATTGTTATAAAAATTACGAATGTATTGTAAGTGTGTGGGGATGGGATCTATGACAGAAAAGAGGAATGGAGCGCTGAAAACGATGACGAAAAACAAAAAAAAAACACCAACTAAAGTAGGAAATACAATATGAATTTCGAAGAGCATTTGAGTGTACGATATTTTTTGACAGTCCGTCTTTAGCCAACACAAATAAGCTCGATGGTTTGCCCACGCGAGAACATGATGCGGATTGAAATATCAAAATGACGCGACGCTTTTCGTGAATGTCTTGCGCATATGTGGATTAAATTTCGATGAGGCGGACGTAGCGCCATCTGTCATTCAACATCATGAATAATTTCGTTCTGCTTGAAATACGAAAGACGGTATAATTTGTTCATACAAAAATACTAAAATCGCGATTAAAAAATGGGAGGGTGGAGGTGGGAGGGTTAAAATTTGGGGTTATAGCTATTTTTTGATGCCAATAAAAAAAATAGATTTTTTTCTGAACAGGGACACCCTAATCACCTAGCGGTATGAAATATACTTTAAAATCTATTTCCCATACCTACCAAATATATATGAAAAATTTCATAAAATCGGTCAAGCCGTTTCGGAGGAGTGCGACCACAAACACCGTGACACGAGATTTTCATATATAAGATTTAAAGATTTAATACGTAAAACACAAACAACTGATTTATGGATAGCATTCGAATATTGCCTTCCTTATCTCAAAGCTTAGTATTTGGAGATGTCTGACTAATCAACTGGACGACTGATTACACATTTTGACATTGTATGTTAAAAATTTCTATAAAATAATGTTCAAAACATTACGGAATTTTTCTTGGTTTTTTTTTAAATAAAAACAAGGAAAAAGATTATAATTTCTAAATTGGAATGTACTCACATTATTTTGTGATTCAGCAGGTTCACCGCAACTTTTACAGTGAGATAATATGTCGCAGGCCAATCGTAAAATTCATTTATTCAACGCCCAGAGGGCTTTTACATGTTTGGTAGTAGAATTAATTCATGACAGATGATTTTTCAACAGATAAAGAAATAATAAAAATAAAATTATATAAAAAATGCACACAAGACACAAAAATACAAAAAAAAAAAATACAGCGATTTGATAAGTTTACAAAAATACAGATATGTTTAGGAATAGTTTTGGAAAAAGTTTTTTACAAGATCCACAAAATTCGCTAAATTGATGTTAAATATGTCGACATCACCTAAGTACTGATTCCCCATAGTGTGAAATCGTTGTATAGGAGAGTGGTCAATGTAGTTCCGCTTGTTAATGCTGCAGTAGAATAGTGTATTTTGTCGCGTGGTTACTGTCGGTATTCATAAATTTATGAGTTGTAGGAGTTCGCAACAGTCGAATTTAGAGTTAAGTATTTTGTTTTGTTATTAGTTTTTGGGGTATTATGCCGTGTTACGCTACCTCCTTCTGTAGCCGCTACAGAAGGAGGTAGCGTAACACGGCATAATACCCCAAAAACTAATAACAAAATAATTTTTGGCCGTGAAAATTTAAAATCGTATCTTAAGTATTTTGAATAAAAACGTTAAGTAGTTTATTTTACGTCTGTCTTCTAGTGTATGTATTTTTAGAATAATTAGAAATAGATTATATTTTAAGTCTTCTAGTGGGATACTTAATTTAAAATGTATAAAACGCAGAATTTTTTTTTGTATTCGCTCAACATTATTAACGTGAATTTTGTAAGATGGAGACCAAACTACCGAGTTATATTCAATTTGGCTTCTAACTAGAGATACATATAATAGTTAAATGGCTTCTATGGAACTAAAGTTTTTAGTTGTTCTTAATACGAAGCCTAGTGTTTTCATACCTTTGTTCATAATTTGGTGGATATGATTGGCGAAACTTAGTTTTTCATGCAAAATAATTCCAAGATCTCTCATTTCCGTGACTCTTTCGAAAGCTGTATTATTGACGAAAAATTCGAATAAAACAGGATTTTTATTTCTGAAGAAAGTCAAGGTTTACACTTTTCTACATTCAAAATAGATTATTTTGAACGCACCAATCTTTAAACTTACTCATATTTGACTGTAGTACATGGTAATGATTTATATCCGTTATTTTCTTGTATAGCTTGATGTCATCAGAAAAGAGTAAAAGTAAAAAATTAGGCAGATCATGATGGGCCTAGGCCACATCGTGAAGTGCGTATCATGATCTGCCTGATTTAACGATTCACTTTGGTAATATGAATATATTTAGGTGGGTGTATACACAAAGTTACAGTTCTTCAATTATTAAATCATTAATATCTTAAAAAATCACTGATTATCTAAACGAAAGTATGAAAAAGAACAAGAAAAATAAAAAATAAAAAAGATTACGGTCGCCACTGGGGCTAGAACCCAGAACCTCTCATCTTATCGGGACAAACGCCTTTACCAATTCGACTACTCAGACCTCCTATTTAAATGTAATTTTTTTGTCAATCTCACATATCAAATTTCAGAATTACCTAACAAAATTATTTTAAGCAAATTTTTTTAAGAGGAATATAAACGCTAGAAATATTTCGAATCTCATGCCTGCAAAATTTTTTGCACGAGGCAAGTAAGCGAAAAAGTGGTTTATATTTATTTTGTGCACAATTTTATAAGAATTAAAAAAGTTAGAACATAGAAAACCTCAAAAATAGTCTTAACCATAAAGGGGTAATTTTTAAAAATTGTTTCTTGTATTACTTCATAGTTAAGTCATGAATAAATATTTTTTTTTGGTGGTTTACGCTTATATTTTTTGTTACGTAAATAACAATTTTATTGTAATTCCAATACATAGAAAAGCTAGTAAAAGCTTCGATTTATCCGTAGCATATTTTTTGATGTTCATACTGTAAGCCGATTTGTCGTAAAAATTAATCAAAATAGTATCTAAATAGGATTTCACGTATAACTTCATCTGAGGTTTCAATAGCCGAATTGGTCGTGGCGTTTGTCCCGGTTCGAGCCCCTGTTGCGACCGTTATCTTTTATATTTTTCCGTTTTTTGTTTTTTGATGATTAGTGTTGTTTTCTTCTTCAAAAATAACTTATTAACATGTATTTATGTGGAAATATGGCTAACGTGGAAAGGAAACACGTGTGATATCACAATCGTAACATTATACAACAAAAAATAACATAATATTTGACTTACCGAGATAACTAATTCCTTCCTGCCCATAGAGTTCGTCGCCCATGTACTTCCTCACCGCCGGAGGAACGATCTGAATTAGTAATTGACCACCGACAACTACTATACTACAAATACTAATCAATTAACGTAGGTAACTCCTAACTGCGGTCACGAAAAGTACGCGACTACTAAACTAATATATTACTAAAGGCATAGAACGAGCTCGCCTTGCGAGAGCCAATCCGCAACTGAAAGTTGGTTTGTTTAGCGATACGTACTGACGATCGGAGTTAGAAATGGGCGGGGGGCGATTTCACCAATGTATCAAGCAGGCTAATCAGATGTTTGTTTTTTTATTGTTTATTTTCAATGTTTTTATATCAAGAGGAAACGTGGGAGGCGTTTTGTTCATAGAAACTTATTCTCCTATTTATCTCTGGATTTTGACACTCTAGCGCAAGTATTTTTTGAAGTGAAAACTTCATTAGCACTGTTGTGATTCTAAACTCGATGAAACGGAAGCAAGTGACTCTAAGGCCTAAGCTACACGAGCGGTTCTCCCGCCGCGGGAAACCGCTAGAGAAAGCTGGCGGCTCATATCAAACTACACGGGTGGCGGTTTCCCGCCATGCTATCGAGCGATTCTACCGCCGCGGGAAACCGCCCGATCCTTATGCAACCGCGGGAAACCGCCCGTGTAGTTTGAAGTGGCGGTTACCCGTGGCGGGAGAACCGCTGCATGTGGCGGGCGAATTTCTTCCGCCTGTGAACCGCAAGCTCCCGCGGCGGGAGAACCGCTCGTGTAGTTTGCACCATACAACGCTCATAGTAAATTGTCTGCTGCGGATTCCCGCGGCGGGAGAACCGCTCGTGTAGTTTGCGCCTAAAAAGAGACAAACACATTAATCTAAAGGATTTAGCCTACGAGAGAATGAGATTTAATAAAATATTTATTTTATTCACGGGTGCTTGGTTCCAATATAATACTATAAATTCACGGTCCCACGCAGGTCCCCTTTAGTGTAGTGGCATAAAGCGCCTGATGAATCTTTGAAATCCTAAAAAAAGTACTTTCATTTTTGTAAAATCAATATCCGATCTTCAATCCCTTCTAAAGTGAACAGGCAAAAGGAAACGACATCTAGCGACGAGAGAAGCAAATACACAAATACGAATAAGATGACCAAATAATAACAGTAATAGGCACAGAAGCTTTTCCTTCTTGCATTGGATTCGACGACAAATATTATGGAAATATTAACCTTCATATAGATAAAAAAATGCTTCGTGGTACCTCCAATCTTGTCTACTTTAGTTTTCTTAAGGTTTCACTTCTACCGCGTGTGAATTGCACACTCGTTTTTTTGAAACGATTTCGAAAAGGAGGAGGTTCTCAATTCAACTGTATATATATATATTTTTTATGTTTGTTACCTCAGAACTTTCGACTGGGTGAACCGACATTGATGATTCTTTTTTTATTTGAAAGCTGGTGCTTCCCGTGGGGTCCCATTTTAATTTGGTCCAGTTCCAACCGACTCCAAAAATAACAATCGTACCTACATATTGATGAGTAAAAATTATTTTTTTGCTTTAAGTGCATTTTTAAGTCGTTTTTTTGTTTTGTTAAAATTTTTGTTTATTTAAATATAATACAAATATCGACCATTAGCGTGTGTTGGTACGTTTAGCTTTTTTGATAAGTTATTTCTTATGGGATTTAGGACCCTCCAAAAATCGTTGAAATTGCTTGGTTTAAACGCCATCAACAGAGTATACATAAAATACACTAAAAAGTAAAAAAATAATTTCGTATTCTTCTACAACTTAATAATAAACTTACTTTTCTACTCTTCAATACGTAGGTACGATTGTTATTTTTGGAGTCGGTGTCAGCCAAGGTAGGTTTGTAACTACATACATAGTTATAGGTGTGATGTGTTTGTGTCACACGCGCGACTTGATGTGGCGAGAGGCGAGAGCGGGGCCGCGGCGGGAGGGGAGCTGTCAAGTGAACACGCCGGGCCGGGTACTAGTATAAATGCTGGCGTCCCACAGGGATCGGTTCTGTCTCCGACTTTGTTTTCGTTGCACAACAACGACCTTTTGTCATGTGCACCAATTCATTGTTACGCGGACGACAGTACAGTCCATGATAGCTTTTTGTTTGACAAGTCCCCAAAGAGCTCACAAACTCCAACGGCTCGGAGGGCTTTGAAACAAAGAATGGACGGTTACCTCGAGTATGTTTTCTCTTGGGGTAAAAATAATCTCGTTGAATTTAATGTTTCAAAGACCCAATCTTGTCTGATTACGTCTAAAAGGGATCGAAATGAAAATCTAGCATCTTTCAACGGTAGCAATCTTCCGAACAGGCCCTCCATTGATATGCTTGGTGTGACCAGCTCAGGTATGGGGGCTCCATCGAAGCCAGAGTAAAGTTAGCCTCCCAAAAACTGAGCGTACAAATCACAAGTGCGCCCCACGGTAGAATTTGGCAGCCACCTCTGGTCTGGAGCTCCAAAATACCGGAAACATACTCTCGACTCTGTGCAAAAACGGGCGGTCCGCTTAATAGATTCTCACATCTTAACAGACGGATTGCAATCTTTAGATTTTTGTCGGGTGGGAATGCTATCCTTGTTCTACCGGTATTACAATGGAAGATGCTCCGAGGAACTAGCGTCATTGATCCCTTCGCCACCGGTGCATAGTCGGGAAACACGCCAAACGCGTGCCCAACATTTGTACACGGTTGACATTTATCACATGAGAACGGGTCGTTTCTTCGACTCGTTCTTGTGTTCAACAGCTCGGCTGTGGAATGATTTGCCGGCCTCTGTGTTTCCTCCTTCCTACAACATGGGTTTCTTCAAGACCAATGTTCATTCCTTCCTCTCCTCAAAAAAACCCTCCACATAGCATCCCAGATGACATAGGCCCTGAGGGAAATTATTTTCCTCAGGGCCTCCTGTGTGGAGTTAATGTAAAAAAAAAAATTCTTATGGAAGTTAGGAATAATTAAATTTAAAAAAATATATATCGTTCTTTGTACGCCATCATCAGACGTTCAATATATAAATTTGACAGTGCATTTTAAAAAAGCAAAACATACAGATATAGAATATTTTCTTCTAATACAGTTGACGAAGGAAATTTTTAAAATTGGTCGAGTTTTGGAGGAGAAAACAGGCAATAGGTATAAAACCTGGATATTTGCTGTGGCTAACGAAACACAACGCCATTACCCAACCTTTATAAAATCCACACCACCCGCTTGCCTGCTGCCCGCTGCCTGAATTCAATATTTGAATTTCTCGGCTTTTCTCTACCATAATAATCACGTATTATACATATAAACCTTCTTCTTGAATCAATCTATTGGTGAAAACCGCATGAAAATCCGTTGCGTAGTTTAAAAGATCTATGCGCACATACATTTTGAGCGACTTCATTTTATATTATGTAATGATGATATTTTCCTTTAAGAATCGGATTATTGCGTTTTGTCAATAAACCAACACCAATCCAATCCGTTGAAATTTAGAAAGTGACGGAACCATGACACGTTTGCGCACAGTGCTACGAATACGTGTTCACACGTAAATCAACCAAATTCACAGCTAAAATCCAATCACCGGTGACCGACAACTCAACAATGCGCAACTTCATCACTTCTTTGAAAAGTTATGAAAAAAAATACAAGTGTGCAGTTCACATGCGGTAGAAATGAAACCTTCAGAAAACTAAAGAGGAGGCCGATAGGCTATGAAGTACTGCACGAAGAGGAGACCGATTGTTCTATCTCATTCTCTCGCAGGCTAAATATCATTGTGATGATTGTATTTGTCTCTTTTTAGTGTCGATTTTTTGTTTCATCGAGTTTCAAATCACAACGGTGCTAAAGAAGTTTTCACTTTAAAAAAACCAGTTTAATAGGTTACGTTAGGTTAGGTCATGGTAAATTTAGCACTTATAATGATTTTTCAAAAGGGTGTTGAAATGACACTTTGTTGAGTTGTCGTGGAACCGCAATCACCGCATTGCTAATCGGATGATGTGTAGGGGCCATTTGCCTGAAAAGCAGTTGTTCCTTTCGCTCAATTAAATTTTGGAGGCGGGAATGGGTACCGCCGCCCCGGGAACCTTTTTTGGATAACCAAAACCTCTGCCATAGGTCACCCCAAGTGGTTCGCAACGTTTGGTGATTTAGCAGGGGTGCCCGGGTTCATGGGGTGAGGTTTGTCTAGGTCTTGGAGACGGATGATTAAGACACGCTGAAACCCAGATTCCGACCCACCCCTTAAATCCTTTTCCTTCCAAGAACTCTCCCCTCCTTCCTTTCCTTAAAAAACACAGCATCCCCAAATACGTGTGTAGACCTCATGTAAAACAAAATAAAAAAATTCTTGACGCCCGCGTTTCCTCTTAAGAGTAGTAAGTGCGCACAATGGTTGTTTTAGTGTAACTATTACTTTGTTTTTTTTTTAACTAACTAACCAAACCTACCTTTATTTATGGGTTCATGAGGTGAGGTTTGTCCGGATCTTGGCGGTGGATGTATGCGTCTGCCCACCAACTGCGTGGCAGGCCGGATCGGGAGAAACTGGTTGAGGAAGACCTGTAGACCTCTCCAGCAGGACTCTCGGAACATCGCCTTACCAGCAGAAGAGGGGATTGATTCATTCGTCCGTCACTCCTGGACACACTGACCCTCAGATTCCTACCCACCCCTCGTATCCACGACTTCCTCTCCTTCTTTTTCCTAAAAAGACCCTCCACACAGCATCCCCAAGACGACATAGGGCCTGAGGGGAATTATTTTCATCAGGACCTCCTGTATGGAGCTAATCAATAAAAAAATCTTTTACAATAATTTATTATTTCATGATAAGGAATGTAACGATAACATTATTATTACAACATTTTATAATATTTCAAAATTAAGGCATTTATTTATTTATTAATTTACGGACAATAGTCCATTAAAAACATAATGATAACACGAATAAAAAAAGCAGAGATGACAGTGAAGGGAGAGCACATATAAATGAATAGAAATGACAAAATAAAATGTAAAAAGTACATATAGATGACACTACAAGTCAAAGCATGAAGAAGCATTTAAATATTGCTTATCGACTGCCGAAAGTCATTTAGTTTTAGACCAAAAAATTCAATGCTTTGATTTGCGTTGACAAGTCTCGACATTCTGTATAAAGGAGAAAGGTATCCATAATTAGTAGAATGTTAGGACGTTGAACTGGATGAGTTGTAACAAAGCAGATGAGTACTCGCTTCTTTCAAGACCTAACCTCCAAGCAATTCCTTTTAGGAAGCGATATTGTACGGATTCGATGTGACAAATGTGGACAGCATAGAAAGGAGACCAAATGACACTAGCATATTCAAGGTGAGGGCGAACCAGCAAACAGCAAATAGTTTTAAGTGTATTGGTATTTTGAATTCAGAGGTAATTCCATGAATGAAGCCGAGTAATTTAAGTGATTTATTTACGATATTATTAATTTGATCACGGAAAGAAAGTTTGCAGTCCAGATTGACCCCAAGGTCCTTGACAGATGTGACAGTAGATAGACAAAAACTATTTGGTGTTTATATTTATGTTCACATATTCTAATAATGGATTGAAATCCATTCTCAATTGAGATGGGTAGTATTTAGTATTATTAAAAATATACATATATCCGGTCAGTGGCTGAGTGGGCATCGTGTTTGGGTCCACCCGGGCGTCGCGTTTTCAATTCCTCGGCTGGCTAAGTCCTCTATCACGACACAAGCATCATTTTCAGCTTAATGTGGTGGTAGTAGGAATTTTCAAGCATGGTTATTCATAACCCGAAAATGTTTGTGTATCTTGTAAACAGCCTTGAACCCTTGTATCCGTGTAAAATCAATTGCGAATAAGTAAAAAAATAAAATAAAACTGCTTTGTATAAAAATCACACCCAAACCAGAGAAGCTGTTCTTTATTTTTCTAAATATATAAATAAATAAATAAAAAAAAAATATATTTTTTTTATTTGAACTGAAAAACTGAAAAGTTAACGGTCGCGACTTGGATACGAACCCAGGATCTTATAATAATAACTGCTCCGCAGGTTTTTGCTGCTAGACCCTGAGGGCGGCTTTTGGTTGACCTTCGCCCAGTTTGAGTGTTGGTGACCATTTTATAAATCAAATAGGAATTGGTTCCAAAAATAGCCTGTTCCTCGGATCCACTCTAATCCAGTGACAGTTACTCACCGGGACAAAGTAAACGCGGTAGGCATTGACGTCATATTTATGTAATATACAGCCGCATGGTATTATTATTCACAACTGCCAGTTATAATAATAATCATATTATCGTCAATCTCTCCGTATTGGGAGAGATTCACGAAATTAAAAATCCAGTAGTACGAGTATCTACGACTGCTAGGCGATGCTCATCACGCTAGCTGTTAACATAGGTGGCGCCATATTTTGGCATTTTTTTAATTCGGTTCAATTACGGAAGTAGATTTGTATACAAACTCCCCGTATTTTTTTATTTTTTTTACGTGAATACCGCACAAGAGTCCCAAAATCTCCCGTCTGGAGTCAGTGGGACTATGGCATCCCCAATTGGGGTACGTTATGAGGCTGAAGGTAGTGGGGAGGGGAAGGAGATAGGGAAGAGGAAGGTGGTGATAGTACCTGGCTATTCAGATCTGGTCACTAAACACGGCTAAAGCCAGTTCAAGCAACGTTTCAATTCTGAATGGTGGTCTTACACCAGGGCGATACTGAGAGTATCTTCCACTCTGGAACTTGCCGTAAATATACTATATATTATTTTAAATGAATAAATTGTGAAAAACGCAAATTAATCAAAACAAAATTTATTTGCCACGCCGGGATTCGATCCCGCGACCTTCGGAGTGCTAGTCAAGAGCCTTACCGCTGGACTATGAGGAGAAATTCAAATATGCTAAACCTTTTGCACAATGTGTTTTCATAAATACGTGTAATCTTTATGGATTACCTTTGGATATATAATAATAATAATATATATCTTTATTGAACAAAAAAATTAAGATTTATAATTACAAAAACAAAAAGTACATCATAAGTACAGTAAAAGTACAGTTAAAAAGTTGGATGAGTACAAAAGTTAATAACAGAAAACAAAATACATGTATCCAGTAGGTACTTAAACAATAGAGATTTATAATTATAAATTTAGGTTTCTCGTAACCTGCCTCACTAGGCTAGCCTGTGTTGAGGCAGTAATTTTACGTCAATTTATTATACTGTGAACATACCTACACTTATATTAGAATAAAATCACGCAATACAATGGTTGCATTAATAATAACAATAACATTGGTACAATAATAACAGCATTGGTTCAATACTAATTTCGAATTTGGGTGAGTGCACCGGTAAATGCTCTATCATTATTTTTTATCCAAATTTTTATGTTTTTTTTGAAAATTTTTTGTGAATCACATTTTTTTATACTAATTGGAAGAATGTTGTAAAGCCTTGTTGCAAGGTATCTGAAGCTTCGTTGACCAAAAGTAGTATGAGTTATGGGAATTTGTAGTAAATCTTTGTTATTGTTTCGAGTACAGCGAGTATTTAATCTTTTTTCATAGTATTTGTGTATATTTGTATATGGATGAGTGAGGATTGTTTTTGCATATATCTGCCGAACGTCAAACACATTCATAATATTGAAGATTAAGTTCGAGTCTGTAATTAGAGGTAGTCTAAGAATTAATTTTATAATAGTTTTCTGTGCCTTTATGATTGGGTCTAGTGCTGATGCAGTACCGCCTCCCCATGCTATGATACCATACTCAATAATAGATTGACAGACTTCAAAATAAATCATTTTCAAGTGTTGTAAGTCGAGAAAGTTTCGAATAATTTGAATTTAAAGCAATCGCGAACAGTCTCTTTGACGCGAGATAACGGGATGGGGTCAACTAACCGTCAGATGATTGGCACTAGATATGAATGACATGAATACCTTCTAGGTTATGATCTGCTCAGAGAACACTGATTCTGCAAAATTGCCCCCTGAGGCGACTCGTACAACATTCATTGATCTTGTTCGGATGGTGTAAATTTCTGACAGGGGTGCTAAACTAAAAAATGCTTTAAATTAATATAATTAGGGTTAAGGCGCGGTAAACTCACTCAAAAAGAAGACGATGGAAAGATACTAAATACGAATGTTAGAGAGAGCGCGCTCGTATTAAAAACGTTAGGGAACGTACCCATACTACTTGACCATTTTTTTTGCAATTTTTAACCACCCCTCGGGGACCAAAATCCTAAGCAAACTGCCGCTTATTTGTACCAAGCGTGACATTTTGAAGACCCTCCCCCCGAAGAGGTCACGTAGTATGGGTACGTTCCCTCAGTATTTAAGCGAAAATTGTGAAAATGTTTAATAAAACACGAAAAAAAAATGAGGTGTAAAATGTTTTTTTTTTTACTTGGATAAAAAAAGAATGACTCCACCGGCGTTTTAAAATTTTGTTGTTGTTCAAGCTTGGTGACGGCTGGCGTAGTCCAGCGGTAAGGCTCTTGACTAGCAAACCGAAGGTCGCGGAATCGAATCCAGGCGTGGAAAATAAGATTTATTTGATTAATTTGTGTTATTTCACATTTTATTCATTTAAAAAAATATATAATATATTTGCGGCACGTTCCAGGGTGGAAGATACTCTCAGTATCGCCCTGGTGTAAGACCACCATTCAGAATTGAAACGTTGCTTGAAATGGCTTTAGCCGTGTTTGGTGACCAGATTTGAATAGCCCAACCTTCTTAAAAAATTAGGTCACTAGCCATTGATTTCATTTAAAATTTATGTCATTTTTAGAGTGCGTATTTGAACCTTAAGAGCGTTTAACCAGCCAGCGGACGAAAATCCACATTTCGTCGAAAGTTGTTCTTACGATCGTGCAGGGCGGTTACAATGAGAAAGATTAATTATTCTCCGTACCAGCTTTTTAAAATTATAACTCAATATCGAATTTATTTCAATCCAAATTAGCTTTAATTTATACCTTCATCCAAAAATGCTGAAAGGCGTGATGATAAAACTATTATAATAATGTACTTTCTGTAATTATTTTTTGATTATAAGTATTTATCATTTTTCAATAATGTCTAAATTTAATAGGAATGTTAAAAAAATCTGAAATATATTAGTTTGTAAGTGCGCAAATAAATACACAAATGGACCAATTTTCGTCAAGAAACACATGTACGTACATACTTTTTAATGATTTCATCGAAACTAAAATTAAAATTCTAAAACATGCGTTTGCTAGATAATGTATTGATTTATTTTACTGCATGATTATATTATTTGAAATGGGTGTGGTATAATACAAATTCTTTTTTGAAAATTTAACAAATCTGCCAACGACCTATGGAATAACCTTATTATACTAAAAATTAAAAAAAATTCTCAAAATTTATTACATGCGAATGCTAGATAAAAGAACAATCTTTCGAAATCCATTTATAATTTTTTGTGGAAAAGAGTAAATACGTCTAAAATCTGATTTGAAAATGACATATTTCTGGTTTTCTCTGGTAATGCAAAGCAAATTTTAATGTGAAAAGAACTACTTACAAGATTAATATTATGAACTTATACAAATATATCAATTATCTTAAAAGAAAAACTCGTAAAAATATCAACATCAAAAATAAATCTATATTATAACCTACTAAAGTTGACAACACCTGAAAGAGAGTACCGTTATTTTAGTAGGTTCATAAAATGGTCAGAAAACTTTAGTTAATAAATTAGCTGACATTAGTGTTTAGCGAACGAGTTTATTTGAACATGTGTGGGTATTTTTTTTAGTTGCTTAGAAAACTAGTTCTTTACCGTTCAAAGGAAGAATTATTGAAGAACGTGTTCAATCTATCGATCTGTCTATTTGGTGATATTATCTCAGAATGAAACTTATTTATTTATTTATTGTTGTTATACGCCCGTAGGGACTTTTACATAGTTAGATTAGAAAATAATATTTAAGATATCGAGGATTACACATACATAGAATTTATACCAAAAGTTATAAAAGTGAAAAAACTTTTAAGAATATACAAGTAGTTTTTAAAAAAAAAAAAACCACTTGTATAATCTTGTGGAAAACCGTGAAATATTTTAAACAATGTAATGTTTAACAATAACATAGAACAAAATATAATATAAACATTAAAATAACAAATCAAATCGTTAAATATATATTTTTTTATTGGTGCCCTTTTTTACTCATTTAAAGTACGCTCTAGCGTGTTTAAATCGCACTTTATGGAACGCGCGTTTTATAAAGTTACCATGGCAACATCAACAAATCAACAAAATGTGAAGTCTAAATGTCAACTTTTAACTATAAATCTGACAGGAATATTTTAAACGTCAAATAAAACATTACAAATGTTTCAAAAATTTTATTCAAAGTTTACATTCTTTTTTACATCGTTTACATTCTAATTATTTAAATGGATGTGAAAAGAGCAGTTCGTATTATTTGAAATATTAATAGTCGACCACATAGTCGATGCTTTGTACTGTTCCGACATTTTCTGAAGGTAAGCAAGCACAACTCGTTCATCTACATCTACTACGTTTTGCTCCTCCATCCATGTTATGAACCGTTCATATTCTTTTTTATAAACGTCTTTGGATTTTTCAGGTATTAACCGCGATTCTGCTTTGGTATTTAAATTATCAATGTTAGAACTCATTTTACAACACACAATAACTAGTAAAAACTGTGATGTCAACTATTAATCTTATGTGACAGATTGCAAATTAATGTTTGTGTTTTTCATTTCCATGACAACAAGATATTGTGATGTCACATCACGAATTCATTAATAGTTCTTATTTCCAAATTTTTAATAATAATATCAATATTTATACAAATAACTGAATATCCAAACTTAAAGGAAAAACTCAAAAAAAAAATGGACTGGAATCCAATATACCGAATACAGAATGCTGAAGAAGCCTGGGATAAATTCACAACTACGTTAACACAAGAAATAAATAACTACACTAATATAAAACTTATAACACTTACACACAAGACAAAAAAAATAAAACTATGGATAACTCAAGGAATATTAAACTGCATCCGTAAACGAGACAAATTACACAGACAAATTAAAAACACACCATATGACATGGAACAACTTAATTTTTATAAAAGATATAGAAATATCTGCACAAAAATTATAAGAGTAGCTAAGGAGATATATTATAGACAAAAACTACAAAAAGAAAACAACAACCCAAAAGCTATATGGAAAATATTAAAAGAAGTGACATACACACAAAAACACAAACAGAAAAATAGTATCGAACAATTAAATATTAATTCAAAAAAAATAGATATCAGTACAAATGCGGAGATAATAGCGAACCATGTGAATAACTTTTTTGCAAATATAGGAAAAGTTTTTTGCAAACCGTAAAACACAAACACAAACCAACCGATCATACATCAATACACAAAAGACAAAACTAAGACTTACAATAAAAACAATTACGGAGGAGGAAATTGAAAAAATAATCGATAAATTCAAAAACAATATTGCACCGGGATTAGATGAGATAACAACAGATTGCATTCAGAAATTAAAAAATGAAATAATAAAACCAATAACACACTTAATCAACCTTAGTATAAAACAAAGCTGCTTCCCTAGTACTTTGAAACAAGGACTGGTGATCCCTATTTACAAAGCAGGAGACAAAATGGAAATAAATAACTATAGACCAATCACATTATTAAACTCACTATCAAAGATCTTCGAAAGAGCATTAAAAAACCAAATTATAAAATACCTTGAAGAAAACAAATTAATCTCGGATAAACAATACGGATTTAGAGAAAAAAGAGGTACCAAAGAAGCTTTAGAATATGTAATAGATTATATACATAGCAACCTAGATCAAGGGCAAAAATGCATAGCAATATACCTAGACTTAGCTAAAGCCTTCGATTCAATCTGCCACAAAACCCTATTTAAGAAATTAGAAAACTTTGGTATCTTAGGCAAGGAACTCCAACTAATGAAAAGTTATATGAGCAACAGAACCCAACGAGTTAAAATTAATCACCATACTAGTAAACCACTGCCAATTACATATGGAGTTCCACAAGGAAGCATACTAGGGCCCGTGCTATTCACTATCTACATAAATGAACTCTGTAATATGGAAATAGACGGAGAAATAATTAGTTATGCGGACGACACAGTATTACTCTTCAAATCTAAAGACTGGAACAATGTGTATAATGCAGCAGAATTAGGAATCACGCGAGTGAAAACATGGTTAGACACAAACATACTTACATTAAATATATCGAAAACAAAATTCACAACGTACAGTATAAATAGTATGGGACAGCCAACAAATAAAACAAACACCATAAAAATTCACAATTGTTTAAACACCAAAAACTGCGACTGCCCTGCTATAGTAAAAACAGACCAAATAAAATATCTAGGAATCATAATTGACCATAATCTCAAATGGGCACATCATATAAATCATATCACCAATAAACTCCTCAAAACAATACATCTTTTCCTAAACATAAGAAACATATACAAACTAAAACAAATGAAAACAGTATATTTTGCACTCTGCCAATCTATAATAGAATATGGAATCATTGTTTGGGGAGGAGCAACAAACTCAGCTATTGTTCATTTGGAAACCACACAGAGAACCATCTTAAAGGTTATACTAAAAAAACACAGAATGACTGACACAGACCAAATATTCAACATGTTCGACGGACTTGATATACGACAATTATACATAAAAACACTTCTTAACTATATCTTTGACCAAAAACACAAACTCCAACAAACACAAACCATTAATAGACCAGTTAGGGTCGGTTTTATAAACGTCCGTTCGTTACGCTTGATACCATTTTTGGTTTACCGCCACAAATATTTGGTCTACCGCCCGATTTTGCCGTTTTATAAACGTTCGTTAGGTTATCGGTAGGTTAAGTTTCGGTTAATGCTTAACTGACTGATTTTGACCAGTTAAACGGATAACGATCCGTTTTGTTGCTTGTCGGCGCTCAAATGTTATTTGACAGCTGTCAGTAGTAGTTGGTTGTTGCCCGACGATCGCTTATTTTAAAGAGACAGTATTATATTATTTGCATTTGTGACATGGACTATTCATCGAGCAGTGAAAGTGAGGATGGGCGTTTGGCAATGCTTGAAGATGACACGCCATCGTCGTCATCTAATAGCAGTAGCAGGGAAGACGAAGCTGCGGGAGGACGGAGACGTCTACGTGTTTTTATGCATAGACCGGATTATTTTAATTATGATGCGGACATCGATTTTAAAATGAGATTTCGGTTGTCAAAGAGAACCGTGGCTCAAATTTTAAATATAATTGAAGCTCAATAAGTGCCGGCGACACATCGAAACCAGCCAGTTACGCCCGCACAGCAGTTGTCACTGACACTACGATTTTACGCTTTGGGATCAATGCTGCAAGCTGCTGGCGACTTCACGGGAGTCTCCAAGTCGACAGCGTGCATCGTTGTACGGAAAGTTACTAAAATAATAGCCTCCTTGAGAAACAATTACATAGCCATGAATAGTGACACAGTTCAGGACTTCTGCATAAATAACAATCAACTTTGACAGCTAAAGTAATACCCATAGATAAAAACAATATCAGAGACAATAATTTGCCAAAAACATTGCCAGTAAAAAAACTTTAGGGCTAAACGTAACCGATGACCGCTAGTAATGCAAATTTGTTTATAGTACGTAAAATAAAATAACGTTCGGATGGCGGTCCGTTAACGAAAAATGGTTCGTTACTTAACAGAAATTTGGTACTTCGTTTATAAAACCGGCCCTTAGACAAGCATACATACAAAACTTAAAAACACCGACGATAAACACAAGCTTTGGACAAAGACATCACAAATACCAGGCAATAAAAGCATTCAACCATCTTTCACTCGATTTAAAAAAAGAAGAAAACAAAAAACTTTTTACACTCAAAATTAAAAGATGGATTAAAGAACAAAAAAGGCAACTTTACAAAAAAATCACAACATAAAAAAAAAAAAAAAAAAAAAAAAAAACACAGATATAAACACCATTGCAATACTCACTAATATATAAAACCCTTTTAATTTCACTATTGGTTTATATGTATCTATCCTATTTATATAGTTTTATTTTATTGTTTTATTTTAGTGTTATTTTACTCTATTTTATTTTGCTCTATCTTACTTTCTTTTAATTCTTATATGTTATTATTGAGTTTCTTTTTTCTTTAGTCTTTATTTTATATGTATCTCAAATTAAAAAAATATAAATCATATCAAACTGTAAAATGAGGTCCTCAGCACGGGTAAAGCACCCAGTGAGGCCCACATTAGTCAAAAAATTTAACAAACATGTATAAATCAGGTGAATCAAAAAAAAAAAAAAAAAAAATTTATGTTTTCAAAGTGTAGCAATAAAAAAAAATAGCGTAAAGTATTCGTGGATAACTGGTCTTTAAAACACTTGCTTTATTTCGAGCACTCGGCTACGCCGTCGTGCTCGAAAAATCGCGCGTGTTTTAAAGACCTGTTTATCCACTTATATTTTAATATACTAATACCCATGTTACAATAATTTGTAGGATTCCACAAAGCGTTGGTTTAAATTGTATTTTAGAATGTAAAGGGAATCAGCGAATACATCTACAATACCACCAAACTTTTTGCCTAAATAATGCATCCTATTGGTAAGTGAGTGTGATTGATAGTTAGTTGTGCATGTGTTGCAAAAGAATGTTATATTTTGTCTAGTATTCCTTGTCGGTACATGTAATTTAATAGTAGCAACGATGGCAGTGCTGTCAATTAGGTTGTTCATAATTCTGTACAATAAAATTAGGTCTGAAATGATTCTTCTGTCAGACAGCGTTATTAAATTTAGTCGGTTCATTAAACTTAAATAATTAATGTTTTCTATTGGAATTTTGAGTTTGAAATTTAAGTACCTAAGAAATTTGTGTTGAACTCTTTCTATTTTGTTAGAGTGTACTTTATAGAAAGGGGACCAAATAGGTGAATTATATTCTACTTGACAAATCAAATCAACATCTCATTTGAGAACTCATTAAAAGTGATGAAAGAAAAAAAAATAGGTAACGTTAGGTTAGGTTATTACTTGCTCCATTTAATATTGAAAGGCAAGATAGAGGGTCGCCGAGGGCCTGGTAGGAGACAAATGTCTTGGCTGCGAAATATACGAAAGTGGACCGGCATTAGGAGTGTGGAGGAGCTATTCCGGGCAGCGCAAGATAGACAGACATTTTCAAGAGTGATCGCCAACGTCGGGAGGACCTGATAGGGCACACAAATAAGAAGGTTATGGGATATTTTTAAATAATGTTTTTAATGACTTTTCATAGAGGTGTTGACTTATTCTGAGTTGGCATGGAACCATCTTTTTATCTAAAGAAGTGTTTCCGTGGAGGGTGGCCTAGATTTGATTTGCATACAAATCTACGGTTTTAATCCGAGACTGGTGACATTTTCCAAACTTGTCCGTCGAAACAAGAGAAAGGTCACTGTTGACATGGGATTCAACATAAGTTCGTAGGGTAGTGAGGTTTGTCTAAGTCTTGGTGGCGAATGCATTGCCCGTTGCCTGACGTTGAAAGACTGGTTGAGGCAGACCTAACCTACACCTCTTCATCCGGATTCTCCCTCTCTCTCGCGTGGAAGGGATGGATTCGTACTTCCGTCACTCCTGAACACATTGACCCACAGATTTATACCTTTTTGTTCTCAGAACTTCCTCTCCCTCCTTTCCATAAAAAGGTACTGCACACATCATCCCAAAATATGACACATGCCCCGAGGGATTTTTTTTCTTCAGGGTCTCCTGACTGGAGTATTGTAAAAAAGCTATGTTCTGCAAAACATCCAATCGGGCGAATAAAGGTGACACACACATTGAATATACTTGAATCGTACCTACTTTTAACTTTTATCCAAAGTTTTTTTTTGGTATGTTATTTACCGTAAACATATCATTATACTCATTCGTACAACTTTACCTGTTCAAGGCATGAATAAAAAAATATTACTCTCCAAATTTGACTTGGAAAAACTATATGATACATGTAAATTTAAACAATATGCCACGGAAAAGGTAATGAACAATTTATTTTGTTAAATTAAATGAAGACAATATTAGCGAAACTCAATCGAAAATCTGGAGACAGAAAAATCAGAAAAAGATATTGGCTCCACTGGGACTCGAACCCAGAACCCTTTGCTTACATGGCAAGTGCTCTACCAATTGAGCTACGAACCTATATCCAATTCAGTCACTTTTTATCTGTATCATACTTCGACTAAGAACTACCAACATTATCTTCATTTTCTTAACGCACTATCGCTAATATTGTCTTTATTCAATTAAATATTATAATTTGAGATTTTACTCAATAAGTTAAAAATTAAAAATAAACATATTTTGTCGTAATTGTTAGTAAAGCGAGTCCATTTTATTAACTAACCAAAAACAAAAAGTCCGAAAATGCAGCCCTGCTAACCTTACACAAAACATATTTTTCGATTTTTCCACCGATTTATATTTTACTCAGAAATACCTTTTATTCTGTCTTAGAATTTAGAATCTCCCATTTTCTCATACCACAATGTTAATTTGTGCACCGCATAAAAAGTGTACTATTTGTAATTTTTCAAATTACGTAACAAAAATTCTTAAGAAACCAAAGCCAAACTAGTTTTATTTTATCGTTCGAGTTATTATTAAGAACCTTTTACCAAAGTACCAACGTAACACGTTCAATGACACAAAGTGCATTGACTTAAAAAAAAACAGTTAAATTATGAGAAATCCAAAGTTTTCACCAATATTCTTGTTTTTGTTCGACTCACGGACAATAAAACGTTTTTGTGTTGTAGCTTTTCATAAACGTTTTAAACGAGTATTATATATTTTCCACTATTAAACTAAGTACCTACCTACTTACAAATGAGCCTCTTACGTGCATTTATAAATGGCTTAGAAAAACCGTTCTTTTCTTTTATTATTTTATTAATCTAAATTTGTGTTAATTTACGATTAATTCATTTAAAACTAGCAGACCCGGCCACACGTTGCTGTGGCTAACGAAACATAACGCCATTACCCAACCTTTATAAAATCCACACCACCTGCTAGCCAGCTGCCCGCTGCCCGCTGCCTGAATTGAATATTTGAAGTTCTCGGCTTTTCTCCACTATAATAAGCAGGTATTATACATATAAACCTTCCTCTTGAATTATTCTATCTATTGGTGAAAACCGCATGAAAATCCGTTGCGTAGTTTAAAAGATCTATGCGCACAAACATTTTGAGCGACTTCATTTTATACTATGTAATGATGATGATAATGTATAGTAATATTTGCGGCACGTTCTAAAGTGGAAGATATCTCAGTATCGCCCTGGTGCAAGACCACCATTCAGAAATGAAACGTTGCTTGAAATGGCTTTAGCCGTGTTTGATGACCAGATCTGAAAAGCCAGGTACTTTCCCAACCTTACTCTTCTTCATCTCCTTCCCTTCCCCACTACCTTCAGTCTCACAACAGACGGGAGCAGCTGGGACTCTTGTGAGGTATTCATATAAAAAACTTTAATTTTCTTAATTCCCTTACTTCCCTTCCCCAAAACCGCTTTCCAATTAATTAATTAGGAACTCTACCGATTCTAAAAAGGAGTTACTAATAAAATAAATTACCTAAATTTTGGGAACGTAAGTACTAATTTACATAATTCATTGATTCATTGAGTGTACGAAGGCATCATAAGGATGCAATATTCCTGTATAAATTAGTTAACAATAATATTCAATGCCCAGAGTTGCTAAATAAAATTCAATTTAATGTACCTGCGCGTACAACACGCTCTTCTGTCCTGTTCAGGGTTGATCAATGCAAGACAAACTGCAAGCAAAATTCTTGTCTGAACAGACTATGCAATAGTTACAATAGCATATTATCCAAGGTGGACATTTTCAATTCCGAACCTACCAAATATAAGGGGTACATAAAAGAGTATTTCTCTGATGTTTCATGAATATGTTATGTGTCTATGTTTCTATCGTTTATCTTTAATTCTGTTATGATTTGATTTATATGTACAATCTGGCTTCTTATGGTTACCAACGTATTGATATTTTATGTTTTATGTAAATTTTAGTTTTATATACTTTATCTTTTGTTTTATAAAATTTTTGATCTCATACTGCTTTATTATAAATTTATTATTTAATTTTTTTTATTATGCTGTTAATCAGAGGTAAAGTCACATGGAGGAAATCCATAATTGGTTTTATTTTGGCTATACAAACATGTACAAACTGTAAAAATGTAAACTGTCAATTTCCCGAAAATAAATAAATACCCAGTAGAAGTAAGAAAGCGCATTACAGCCGCTAACAAAACTTACTTCGCGTTGCTGCCAGTGTTCAAATCCCGAAACGTCCATAGGAAAACCAAAATAACCTTATATAAAACAATTATCAGAACGGTCTTGGCCTATGGATGTGAGGCGGGAACACTGACAGCAAAGTCAGCGGAACGGCTGGACATCTTCGAAAGAAAGGTACTTCGAAGAATCTTAGGAGCGGTGCGAGAGGGAGAGGCATGGAGAATCCGCCACAATAATGAGCTCTATGATATTTACCAAGCTCCCAGACTCTCCACCCATTTAAGACTCCAAAGATTAAGATGGGCCGGACATGTGCACCGAATGCCAAGCACACGAGTACCGAAGAAGGTTCTGACAGGACACCCGGGAGGTAAACGAAAGGCGGGCAGACCTAGACTGAGATGGGAGGATGATGTCAGGAAGGATGCAAGAGGATTACTCCATGTTGCAGATTGGAAGAAGACGGCCGAGGACAGAGGGCGGTGGAGGCTTATTTTGAAGGAGGCCAAGGCTCGAATTGGGCTGTAGCGCCATTGAAGAAGAAGAAGAAGAAGAAGAAGAAATAAATAAATAAAATTAATAAATAATATGCTATCCGACCTTTTCTTATACCATAATCCATAATAATAAATACCCTTGGGCTCTAGCCCATTTAGCACGCGCTCTATCTCTCCTACACTTGCCTGACATCGTATAACGCCATCAAATTTGAATTTCACAATGATACCCAGTTTCGTATTGAAAATTAAGGCTCCTAAGGCCAGACTTTTGATTCACGAAATACGCCCACGTCGAAATTCTTGTGTTTTTCTTTATTCTGTGGTAAGTAGACCTGTCGTTCCCAATGGCCCAGGGTCGTTTTCATTTCAAATTGTGCAATCGAGCATGCAAAATAACATTGAGAACAACATTAAATGCCTTTTATCAAGTAGGTACCTGACTACTACACGACATACTTAAATTTGCAGTTGGTGGCGTCTCGTTGTTAGTGTGAATTATGTGGATACAAAAATGAATGTGAATGAATCAAGGACCGCGTTCTAGTTGAGAGATCCATCCTGTCTGGCTATCCTTTCGTGAAAACCATAGACATCCAAATTTAATAGACGGAACATACAGATGAGGGGAAAAATCAAGTATGGCGGTACGGAGAGGGGGAAGATGACTGTGATTCGTAAAAAAATCAATCTGACAGTATATAGGCATCTCGCATTATAATATCACCATTTAGTTCTTAAAATTAAAATCTGCTTTTGAATTAATAGATCTTTTTACGTGGGAGCGCGAATTGCTCGCCACGTTATTAACATATTTGCGAAGTCCAAATACGGCAAAGTAAAGTTCGCATCTTTTCACATACGAATATTTTGTTGCCGTAATTAGTTAAGACACTTTCACAAATGTTTCATAATTTACTTACCCCAAGTACCTTTTACTTACCTTACTTAAGCGACGAGCACACTGGAGAACCGCCCACATTCCTTATGATCGACATATTTTAGGGTGTAATGTATAGCACTAGCTAGCATTTTTGCCGTGTTATTTCATAAAATGTACCATGCGAGCTCGACTCTGGTCAGGACAGGAACGATGACGTCGCATTTTTTAGATTCAGGCGAGGCTCTCGCAAGCCCAGCCGGTTCCAAGGAACCGGTATGGGAAGGGGGAAATAATACGCTTTTATCACTTAGGGCAGGTCTATATATATATTCATATGTCTATGGTAAGAAATCCTTCAATATATATATTTTTTTTATCGAAAAGAATGAGAGGAAGTTCAGGAAAGGAAACATGTATGTAGTGGCGGAATCTGGGGATCAGTGTGTCAAGGAGTGGCGAACGTATGAATCTATCCCTCTCACTGCGGTGCAAAGTTTGCCCAACTAGCTCGTGGCCGATCGTTGTGGATCGGGAGAGACTGGTTAAGGGAACCTTTTGACTTCTCCAGCCGGACTCTCGACCCATCGCCTTGCACCGAAGTTGGAGGGATGGATTGTCACTCCTGGATACACTGACCCCTAAATTCCTACCCACCCCTCATACCATTTTCCTTAACAGAACTTCCAATCATTTTCTTCCTTAAAAAGACCCTCCACATGCCCTAAGATGACTAAACTAACTATAAGCCCCGAGGGAAATTATTGTATCTTAAAAATCGGTGCAGTTTTTGAGTATAAAAATGAGTACAAAACCTTGATTTTTATGTTTTTATTTAGGGTTAATAAGCAGTTATCCCTTTCGCCCAGTGTTCAGGGGAGTATATAAGACCGACAGTGTTAGCAACAGTTTGGTAAAATACCCTTTGTTCGTCGACCGGGTTTTCAAAGTGGAAGAAGGTCGTTTGAAAAGGAGATATGTAAATACGAATGTTAGAGGAAGCGCGCTAATATTAAAAAAAATAATAATTAAGCGAAAATTGTAAAAATATTAAATGAAACACGACTGATTTAAAATAGAACAAAAATCTCTTTCCAAATGCTTATGTTGCATCGATATGCTGCATTTTTTTAAATACCATAACGTGTTAAAATAATAGAACAAAATGTGTTTTTAATAATTTATACGGCATATTTGTCGATTTTAAAACTTAAAAAATAAAGTGTTCAAGAGAAATTTGTTCTTATTATATATTACATATAAGTATATATAAATGGAAAGATCATATCAATCTCACTGTGGAAAGAATAAGAAAACTTATCTATATTTTCTATAACATACGAAATATTTTAAACAAGAAAACTATCAAAATTGTCTATTATGCATTAATTCAGTCTTTATTAAAGTACGGCATTATTGGGTGGGGAGGAGCCTTTAAGGCTTCCTTACAGCCCATAATTATAATTCAAAGAATAATTATAAAAACCATTCTTAGGAAACCATACGACTTCCCTACTATACAGATATTTCGGGAATTTAATGTACCATCTATTATAGAATTGTATAAGAGAAACGCCTTATGCCAAATTTATAAAGAATATTTTATTCAAAAAATTCACCCCTCAGATAGCATAAGCAATAGATTTAAAACTAATGGCTTAATAGCCATCCCTATGCTTAGAACGACCACGGCTCAGCACCACTATTTGTATTTAGGTTTAAGATGGTACAATATATTATTATCCAATAACAAAATTAATATAACAGATACACTGAATTATGAATTATTCAAAAAACAAATTAAGTCCCTTAAATTGGATAATGACATATTGTACCCCTAATGTTTACCCTTTATGTAATTAATTAATTTACCCTTACTTAAACAGCAATATTTAACATTGTAAAAAAATTGTATTGATATTGTCCTTATATAACTATTTTTGTCTAAATTGTGTACCTACCTAAGATATTTATTTCATTAGTTTTTTGAAAATTGTTTACATAATGAACATTATTATAATTTTTTTGCATGTAAAATACTCCTCCCATAAACACGAGCTCCTAGAGCTCAACTTATGGAGTAGTAGAATAAAACATGAATTATTTTGTAATCTTGTATATATTATCATTGTAATGTATAAACAAAAAACTTGAAAAATAAATAAAAAATAAAAAAATTTGGATCTGTACGTTTGCGTCCGCAAATCTCGGAAGTAAATCATGGATTAACTCGAAATTTTTACAGAACATTACATTTTAGCAGAAGAGTGTTTCTATATTCAGGGTGTCCGGGGGTAAAGTGCATTAACTTCGGGAGTTGATTCTACATGATGGTAGGAGTAAAAAAGATTAACAATTTTTTCCGAAATGCCATAATTTTTTTTCCCATACAAGATTCCCACAGACGTACCTACCTATTAAAAATCCTTAGTGTGAGGTACGATCTTACTTACTGAGAGCCTGCCGGGCACGTTTGCGGCAACATTGCCTGGTTATGATTGGCCCGTCTCGTAACAGCGAAAAATAATAATAATGGCCGCACACACCGGACTAATTTTATCTTTTTACCACAAAACTACCCCTAAAAGTTGGAAATTCGAAAAAAGTTATTTATATATAGTAAAAAAAGTTAGTTATATTTACATTTTCTTACTTATATTATCACGTAGAATCACCTCCCGAAGTTAATGCACTTTACCCCCGGACACCCTGTATATAAAAAAAATGGTTCCGTACGTTTCGGTTCACAAATCTCGGAAAGTAATCGATGGATTGATTCTAAATTTTTACAGAACATTACGTTTAATCAGAAGAGTGTTTCTATATATATATATAGTGGTAAACTCTGGCGTTATGAAATTTGTTTAAATGAAAATGTGTAAATTTCATATATTTAAGCGACAGAGAGCTAAGGCAAGAGGGGGAGGGTAAAAAAAAGGTGGAAGGGGTGAAGAGGGAGGGGAAAAGCGGGGAAGATGGAAGGGAAACGCGGGGGGGGGGAAGGAGACGCGGGAGGGGAACGGGGACGCACGGGAAAGGACATGCAGGGAGAAATATATATTTTTTGCAATTGCAACCCATGCCGGGTACCAATATGTACCGAGTGCTAATATCTATGCACATCCGAACAGAAATTGTGTTTATGTTAATGTTTCAAACAATAAATAAAGTTAACTGTGTCAAGTTGACGTGTTATTTTTTTATCAAGCATTTAACTACATTCGATATAAAATTGTGAATGTAAAACAATCGTTGTTCACAGCGGGATATTTTCAGTCTTGACACTATTTCATTGTGTTATATATTTTTATAAGGTGGCTAAATAATTCATTGTTTCGATTTTATTCTTGTCACGGATGGGCAATTTTAAAACGCGTGTTTTTTTAAAGTATGGTGGACTGTATTAAGTAGGTGTTGTGTAATATTTGGCGCATTTTTCCGATTGTCAAGATATTTCCGCTTCACAATAAATTGCAAATAAATTAAATATTTCTAAACATATTCCAAAACTAAAAACTGTTTTTGAATGGTGATGAAAGACGCTTCAAAATTTTTGAAATTCAAAATAAACATTTAATTTTTGAAATATAAAACTTTCGCAAGCAAATATAATTATTTTTTTTAAATGGCACATCCATATTTTTTCTAACCAAAATTACTGACAAGGTCTTGGGGTAGAAACATAAATACCATTTACTCAGGCCTTATGGCACCGAACCGACTGAAATGTTGGATTCTCACTAAGTGTGACGGCCGATGCCGCGACACGAGACGTGGATTGTGTTTTGAAATATTGATCATAGGAAATAGGTTATGAGAGGAAGTCTCTTACCTTTGACGGCTACTTGTGGCGCTTCAGGATCGATCCTGGCTTCCCAATATATCGGCACAACACCAGGTTTTAAGCAACGACACTTTGATTTCATAAAAAATGAAATTTTGCGATTATTTACTATGGTAACTGGTCCACGGAGATATTTGGAGGCCTAACAAATAACCATTCCTCCAAAGGTGTTGATATAAAGTTAGGTCCTTTCCACCATAACGAAGCGTCAGCGATTTCACTGGGAAAAACTCCTCGCGAACCCAAGTCTGCAGGATTTTCTTGCCATGAAATGTGATACCAATGTTCATAAGGTATATTTTTTATTATTTTTTCAACACGATTTGCTACAAAAGTTTGCAAGAGAAAAGAAGGTGTCTTCAACCATGCCAATACAATCGTTGAATCGGTGAACGCGACAGTCTTTTCTATTTGAAGTCTATCTTTATATACTTTTTGACAATAAGTCAACAAATTTGCTAATAAAACTGCTCCCAACAGTTCCAGTCCATTATGGGGGCAACACGGGATTTTGCTAATAAAATATGGCTGGATATTTATCTCTGTGTTATTAATCACTACCAAATAAACAATTCCACAATATCCTCTTTCAGAGGCGTCCGCAAACCCAACAAGTATGCATCGACTGGTTGGAGAAGTTGCGACATATCGATCAATTTTTAAATTGGCGAGTGATGGAAGCTCTTTTATATATTTCTTCCATTTCAAATTCTTGTCCAAAGGGATTTTTTCGTCCCATCCAATTTGAATTTTCCATAAGTTTTGCATATAGCATTTAGCAATAAAAACGACAGGATTAATAAAACTAATGGATCATATAGACGTGCAATTGTCGATAAAATTATGCGTTTGGTACAGTGTGTGATGAATGGTAACCTCTTATCTACGAGAAAGCCTACGAGGAATTTTTTTTTTATTCTAAGAAGAAAAGCGCTGAGCAACGACATCTGTATTTTTTTTTTTTTTTTTTTTTTTTACAGTGAATACCGCACAAGAATCTCAACTGCTCCCGTCTGGAGCCAGTGAGACTATGGCATCCCCAATTGGGGTATGTTGTGAGGCTGAAGGTAGCGGGGAGGGGAAGGAGGTGGGGAAGAGGCAGGTTGGGAAGTACCTGGCTATTCAGATCTGGTCACTAAACACGGCTAAAGCCATTTTCAAGCAACGTTTCAATTCTGAATGGTGGTCTTACACCAGGGCGATACTAATAGTATCTTCCACTCTGGAACATGCCGCAAATATACTATATATTATTTTAAATGAATTAATTGTGAAATAACACAAATTAATCAAATAAAATTTATTTGCGCATGCCGGGTTCGAACCCGCGACCTCCGGAATGTGAGTCAAGAGTCTTAGCCACTGGACTACGGAGGTCAAATACATCAAATCAAATACAAAACTTACTCGAAAATGGAGGTATTGTAAGGTTGGTTGATGATTGAAAGTTGTCTTAGATTACACACAAATGGTGACAAGATCAATATTTAACGGGGTTCCCAGGAATTAGGGCCAATTATAAACACGAGGATTGAAACAACCAATTAAATAGCAGGAAAAGCAATTAAGAATCAAGTCGGCCTATCAGCAAGAAGAGGGCTGTGCCCATTGTGGACACAAAAAAGATTGGACTTTGACCCGAGTGATCAGTAAGGTAATTTATGGTTTTGACGTTCCCACAGAGATCAGGGTTGAATGCACTGAGATATAAATATCGAACTCTTCAGGGACATTAGTACAACGAACCCAAGAATTGTTATTAATAACGGGTACATTCAGGAGATCGGAAACCTTAGATGTTAAATCTTAGATCGGAAACCTTGGAGCGTTTTTAGTTGCGGAAAAACACATATGGATAACGATGAAAATTTTTATAAATAATATATTGAGTAGGAGTGCGCGGGGACGAGGGGCACGTTTGCCGGAGGATTTTCAACTATAGAATAACTACGTATGACGGCCGAGATGCCAAATTCGGGGAAAAAACGTACGAAAGTTGTGATGTAGAGTAATTAAGTATTTCATATGGAAAGAATACGATAGATGGCGGTAAGCATGTAGCTTGCACCATAGCTCGCCAGATGGCATTGGCGTACAAGAAGCAGTCTCGGAGATATACTTTACGAGCTCCCGTGGCAAGGCTCCAGAGATTTACCTACCCCCGAATAGTAAACAGTCGTAGCAATCCAGCTAGGTTATTCCAGTAAATAAACACTTTTATATTCAAAGAACCGTATTTAATAATTACTATCTGTCGAGGAAAGGGCAGACATAACAATTGGCGCAGCCGTATAAGTATAATTGTGTGAAAGTTACGCGTGCGAATAATAATTGGTGCTGGACACGGAGGACTAAGTCACTGCTGGAGTGACTTGCAGTTTTGGCAAGGAATCGGAAGAGTTTCTGCTCGAGATTAAGGAGCATTTGGTGCCGTGGCTACGGGCTGGTTAAGAAGATTTTTGTTTTAAGAACAGAAGTGAAATACCGCAAGGAGGCGATCTGGTTGTGGATCGTTGGATTAATCAGAAGTTTCAAGGTCAAAACGGATCATTGGGTTAATAGTTTCAAGGACGAATCTGTGGATCATTGGATTAATCAGAAGACAAGGATAAAACCCAGAGGGAGACCAGAAGAGTTCCTGAGATAAGTATTTTTGATTCTTTGAGAGGGATAATTTGTTATTGTTTTCTTGTTGATTTTTCTTTGCCGATTTATTTGTTGGGAGTTATGGAATCGGGTAGAATACCACCGTTTTGCCATCTCTCCGGAGACTGGGGGTTGTTTCGACTTCGGATAGAGCAATTTTTCGTGATCCATGATGACAAAGCGTCTGTGGAGAAAAAACGGGCTTTTTTATTGAATCTCCTAGAATCGGAAACGTTGACCTTACTAATTAATCTGTGTTTTCCAAGTAAAGTAACGGACTTATCTTTTGATAAACTTTTAGCGCTTCTCGACAAACATTGTAACAAAAATCGTTCAGTTTTTAAAGAACGGGAGAATTTTTTTTAGCGAGGCAACAACAAGGCGAGACGATAAGAGATTTCGCGGTTAGACTTCGTTCTTTAGCAACGTATTGTCAATTCGAAACGAGGCTTGAAAAAAACCTCATAGACATGTTTGCAATCGGGTTGTTACCGGGACGCGCGAAGGAGAAAATTTTCGTAGAAGGGCAAACGTTGTCGTTTAATGAAATAGAAGGACTTGCAGTTAGTATGTCAACTTTGGATAGTGCTAATACAGTAAAATCAGAAGTAAACCTAGTAAAAAAACGAGTTACTAGCGATGGGTTCAAGCGAGATCAGCGTAGGGAACGATCGACGAGCCCTAAGGGTAGTTTTAACACGAAACCAGCTTATAGGTTAGGATCAAATTCAGGTACGAATTTTAGATCACCCGTGGGTAGTGTTAAAAAACAGTGTTTTATTTGCAAAAGGAATGATCATCTATCGTTTGATTGTAAATTTCGTAATGCGAAATGTTTTAAATGTAAGGGCGTTGGGCATTTACAGAAATTCTGCAAGAATAATCCTATAAATCCCATTTTTGAAAATCACAGGGATAGTAAAGTTTTAGTTGCGTCAATTAGTCCGATTACTGCTGAAATTGAAATTAATAACAAGAAGTTTACGGCAATGATTGATTCCGGTTCATCTTTATGTGTGATGCCGGAGGGTATTTTTAAACGACATTTTAGTTCAATCATTTTGTCACAAGACAAGCGGATTATTTCAGGTTATGGAAATAATCGTTTAAAAGTCGTAGGAAAGGCGATTTTTGATGTGAAATTTAAGGGTAGGAACAAAAATATTAATTTTATTGTAGTAATAAAAGGAACAGAATTAATTGTGGGAAGAGATTTTATGGAATGTTTCGATCTTGGGATAAATTCTCAAGAAGAATTTGAAGATGATTATGGATCAGATTTTGTGTGTTATGTAGATAAATGCGAGCACATAGATATCAAGCTCATTTCCACAGCTATAGAGACAGACACGGTTATTCAGGAAGTTTTAACGTGTTTGCGTAAGGGCTGGCCAAAACGAGTTGGTCGAGATGATGTACTGTGGAGATTCTGGGTTAAGAGAAACGAAATGTCCATAGTCAAGGATTGCCTTTTCTGGCAACATAGAATTGTCATTCCGAGTTCCTTACAAGAACATGTGCTAGAGTTATTACACAGATCTCATTTAGGAATAGTTAAAATGAAGGGCCTAGCAAAAGCTTATTTTTGATGGCCATCACTGAACAATGACATTGAAAAAATGGTTCTAAAATGTGATGATTGCGCGGCTATGAGGCCGGCACCTTCTAAGAGTCATTTGTCAGTGTGGCCGAACCCTGGGGCAACTTGGAGTAGGGTGCATGTAGACTACTGCGGACCGGTAGCAGGAAAAATGTTTCTTGTAATTTGTGACGCTTTTTCCAAGTGGATCGATTGCTTAGAGGTTCCAAGGGCGGATTCGTTTAACACGATTAAGGAATTGAGAAGAATTTTCTCTAATTTTGGTAACCCTGATTGCATAGTTTCGGATAATGGAACAGCATTTTCTAGTGTAGAGTTTAAAGAATTTCTTAAAGAGAATAACATAGAATTTTTAAATTCACCGGTAAAATTCCCTCAGTGTAATGGACAAGCTGAAAATTCGGTTAGAACGGTAAAAATTTAAAAAAAAAAAATTATGGTTAGGAATAATTTTCCAGTAAATTATGAAAGTAGATTATGTGATTTTCTATCGGATTATCGAAATTCGCCACATTGCACAACGGGATTAGAACCGGCAGTCTTGATGTTTGGTAGGAGACTGAAATCAACTTTCAGTAGTTTAATTCCTAAAACCACTCAGGAAGATGTGTCAGAACAGAGAAAAATAGCTAACGATAATATAAAAAGGAGTCAAGATAATCAAATAAGGAATTATGGGGGCGTAAAAATTAGGAATTTACATGTTGGACAAAAGTGTCTGGTCAAGGACTTCCGTCAGGTGAATAAAGTTGGTTGGGTTAGAGGTATTGTAGAAAGGAAAGTGGGTAAAAAAGTTTATATCGTTAGGATCTGTGGTACTCCGTTGACTTGGAAGAGGCATATTGATCAGTTAAAGAGTTTATCTGTGAAATGGGAAGAGGAGAGTGAAGATAATAACCCACCCACCGCGTCTGAGGTCACGAAATGCGCTTCAGACGAGTTGGGGACCTCAGCTTTGTTAAAGGGGCTAACGTGGAGTTCTCTTGATTTCAGATTACCAGCGGATGATCGAGAGCAAACTACTCAACTAAGACCTTGGGAAGAAAGGCTCCGTTCAAGGCGTTCATAAAGGTCCCTCCCAGAGAAACAGAAATATTTAAGTTGAAATATTTAAAATCATGACTATGTTTGGTTGAATTTAGTGTATAAAATCGTGTATAAATGAAATATTTAAAATCCTATTTTTTTTGTCAAATTGTATAACTTCTTTGAAAAGAACATGTCTTGTATTTATTGTAGCCAGGGCTTGAGGTTAGGTGGGGGAGGGTGTGATGTAGAGTAATTAAGTATTTCATATGGAAAGAATACGATAGATGGCGGTAAGCATGTAGCTTGCACCATAGCTCGCCAGATGGCATTGGCGTACAAGAAGCAGTCTCGGAGATATACTTTACGAGCTCCCGTGGCAAGGCTCCAGAGATTTACCTACCCCCGAATAGTAAACAGTCGTAGCAATCCAGCTAGGTTATTCCAGTAAATAAACACTTTTATATTCAAAGAACCGTATTTAATAATTACTATCTGTCGAGGAAAGGGCAGACATAACATAACATAACATAAAATGAATATGAATAAAACAATGGGAAATTATTGTTATCAATTTCAGATAAAGCGGGGATATTAGAAAGACGATTTTTTGAAGGAAATTTAATAAAAAATGGTGGTTGCGTTGGGGGCGTAGAGCATGCGAGAGGATGGCTCAGTGTGCTAATTGCAATCTCAAAGCAAATACAATTAGTATTGTTAAGTGCCTGGGGTCGAGTAACAATACCGGACAAATTAAGGATGATTTTATTCAACAGAAAGAATCATTTTACGTCATTTGTGCCGTTGAATGGATCACATAATTGAGCTTGGTTACTAAAGAAGTGGATGCGGGAAATGGTTGTCGATCCCACATGTATTTTGTTTTCATAAACAATGAATATTCGAACATGAGATTTATTTAGATAAGCGCAATTAGCCGTTAAAAGGACCATTAAAATTAACACAGATCTTACGCAGTGTTTACGCAAAGAAAAAGCCGTAAAATTTAATGACTCTCAGATAAAATTAAAATTACGACCAGGTATGTAGAAATTATAAAGTAAGCATATGTCAAGGCGTATGAGTCATTTGAAATTTTGTGAGATGAGATGGATTATGGGGCGGGATTTTACCGAAGTAGTTAACCTGACAGATATTCCAGTGTGAAAATGGGTATTGGGCAGAAAAAGCCGCCATAAATAATATATCAAAAAAGGGAAAAAGGTTTTAGCGTGGGGATCGAATTACTACATAAAAGGCAAACGTGAAATTTCAATAATGAATCATGAGTTAGGAAGGGGGGAGAGAACGTAAAACCGAGATAACCGGAAAACTCAGGTAGGGAAATGGAAAAACCTCAAACGTTATGAGTAGAGTAGATACGGAACCAGAATATGGCTCCTTATGAACAACGAAGGGAAAATCTCTAAGAATAATTGCTAAGACACCGTTACTTGAAGGAAATTTAGGTGGGAAAAGGGAAAAGTTAAATATACCACATAAATAGTGAAAATACGGTTCTGAGACATAATTGCTTAGGTAGACTAGGGGTATAGGAAGAACTTCCGTCAAAATTAGTACAGCAAAATTTGCGTTTAAAACTAGGAGAATGAAGAATTTACGTTTCGCAAATATTTATGCAAATTTGAAATATAGGTTTAGCAGATCACTTATAGACATGTTTCAAATTGAGAAAAAAAAAACAAGATTAGAACCATGTTTATAAAATATATTTTGAAGACCGGAGACATGTGAAAAATGGGCAAACTGGACAGAAGCTTACTAAGTCCGGGACTATAAACCTTAGGGAAGCGAGACAAAATTGTGGGACGTAACCAGAACTACTAGGATGAAAAAATCGAAAGGTCTTATGTATGAACAAGGCATAACGAGATGGGGATTTCAAAAAGTTTCGAGCTATTACAGATTATATTTTCTTGTCAAGGAAAATACGATTATGCCCTTTTGAAGCTGTGTTGGTTATAAAATGGCATGTTTTGGGGCATTCAAGAGGTCCTTCGACAACAACTGGCAAGGTTCCTTCAAACATCGCGCGTGTCGTGAGAATTACCCTGGTAATTTATTAATAGAGTCCAGAATCAGTTTTATACTTTAAAAATTCAGTGGAAAAATAGAGTCAGTTAATACTAAAAAAAAAAATTCAGTGATAAAAATAGAGTCCTATTTGCTTCCTTTCACTAGAAAGATTAGGGTGTGTTTATATGACCTTCGATTGTGTATCTAAAATTTCGATTAGAGTTCAATGTCACCATCACAGTCACCCAGATTCCATTAACAAATAAACAAAACAAAGCATTAATGTCAAGGGACAAGTTTATCAATTATAGCTTACGACGAAATCTGCATTCAATATGTGATAGCAACATTGACGTTAAATTCACTTAATTCTAAGCAACTTGATTATACTAGAGCGATCGCCAATAGTAGCATTGTTTCAGCATGCAAAATTTCGCAAAGTAAAGTACTGCGACTAGCTTCAAACTCAAAGAGAGCTCATCACAATTATTCAGGAGGTCATTGATTCAATGACAACTTGATTTATCTCATTCTTTCAATTTCTTATAGGAAGTAGGTATCCAAGAACCCATAAATACCCATAATCCTAAATACCTAATACACGAGGAGCTAGTGACCTCATTTAAAAAACACTTGTATTCAAATAACCATACAATCCTGAATCCTGAATTTGCTCAAACATTTAAAACTTCAAGGCTGCTGTATGTGATTATGAGCTATCCGGAAATGTAAGTGTCAACCTTTCTGGTCGGAGAGCTTTGATCCTGTGGCGGTATTGTTGAGATGGGGCATGCGGGGAGGGAAAGGACGCATGCGGACAGTACGCTGACGCGGCATTAAAGCTACAGGTTATTTGCACACCGGAAGTCCTTGTCAAACCTGAAAATATAAGGCTTATGAGGTGCGTTTTATGTCAGCTAGTCAGAAGTGGAGTGTAACGCTAGGTCGGTCACGTGGGAGGATGGATCTGCCTGTCACAAGCTTACGCCACATTCAACGGATAGAGGCATGATAAGGGAAGACATGAAATACCCCTTCTAGACTCAGTAGAGTTAAATTCAACCCGGAGGAGACGGAAGTCGGAGTAAGACAGAAACACGGCATGAAGACTTGGAATTCCCCCAGCTGGCGTGAAGGGCTCCTTTCATAGCATGAGACGCCCGTCGAAGAGGGTAAAACTCGGATTTAAGGATAAGCCTAGCAAGGGTACTGGGAGAATCCGGTTTGTAATTGTTGTTCATCGGTCTTCACTTGGATAGTGGAGGAGCCGACTTTTCAGCAACCATTTTCCCCCTCCCCATATCCATCCATTCCTATTATTCAAACAATTTCGCGAATACTAACCATGAATATAAAACATTATGTTAGGGGAAGTGGCAGACAAGGACTTCAATTGAGAAAACCGGACCCTCGAGTACGAACATCCTACACCGGTAAGGTAAAGTTTTCTTTCTTGAAATGTTTAATTTATTAACTGTTGTTTTATGTTATCGATGTAGCAGCGGTGATAGGAAGAATTTAATAAACAAACTAAATTCCTACGGAGACCAAATAGAAACGAACTTTAAGGCGGGGCAAATTTATAAAACTAATTATATTATAAAATAATTATTAAATTGATCAGAAAATTCTCACCCTTTCTCTAAAAGAATCTAGGGGTTACCACACGTAATACATTATCTTCTCTATGCAAACAGATGTAAATTCTAAACAAAAAAATACACAACGAAGAATATAGAAATAATGGGAACTAAAATCTTAAATCTTGATTACTATGAGAAAATCGCAGGGATTTGAGAAAATAGGGTAGGATTAGCTAGATTATAAAACTATAGGGGTTTGAAAATCACGAGCCTGAGGTAGAAACAAACCGGAAAGAGGGTTAAGTCAGGCCATTATACCTAGTGGTATGATCAGTAGGACATTAGGGTAGAATTATGAACGTAGCTACGAGATTTGAACTACGAGGTAGAAGCTTAGAAAAAAAATCAATTAGGTAGGGTTCATCACAATTGGTGTCAAAAGCCAGGAGTGTCGGACCATTACAAGTGGTCATTAAAAACATTATTTATTTATTTATTTATTTTCGGGAAATCGACAGTTTACATTTTTACAGTTTGTACATGTTTGTATAGCCAAAATAAAACCAATTATGGATTTCCTCCATGTGACTTTACCTCTGATTAACAGCATAATAAAAAAAATTAAATAATAAATTTATAATAAAGCAGTATGAGATCAAAAATTTTATAAAACAAAAGATTAAGTATATAAAACTAAAATTTACATAAAACATAAAATATCAATACATTGGTAACCATAAGAAGCCAGATTGTACATATAAATCAAATCATAACAGAATTAAAGATAAACGATAGAAACATAGAGACATAACATATTCATGAAACATCAGAGAAATACTCTTTTATGTACCCCTTATATTTGGTAGGTTCGGAATTGAAAATGTCCACCTTGGATAATATGCTATTGTAACTATTGCATAGTCTGTTCAGACAAGAATTTTGATTGCAGTTTGTCTTGCATTGATCAACCCTGAACAGGACAGAAGAGCGTGTTGTACGCGCAGGTACATTAAATTGAATTTTGTTTAGCAACTCTGGGCATTGAATATTATTGTTAACTAATTTATACAGGAATATTGCATCCTTATGATGCCTTCGTACACTCAATGAATCAATTTTAAAGTATGAGGCTGCCTCTGCATAATTATTAAATCTTACATATGACTTGTAACAAATTATGAATTTTATATGTAAATTGATCAAGCGACGGTATCCATTGAATACCTAAAATATTAAAGTTTTTCTTGTCAGTATCCGACTCAAAACTTAAGGGTACTTCCCGATAGCTGACAGGAATGTCTTCCAGTATTTCAGGATGGTTACTAGACCATTTTCTCAATTCAAAACAACCTTTGTGAAGTAATGCAATTAATTCCACTATACAATGTCGAGCGCTTTCCAAAGTTTGCGCACCACTGATAATATCATCTATGTAAGTATCTTCAATTAATGTACTAGCAGCCTCTGGAAAATTCAATTTTTCATCATTTGCTAATTTATGAAGTGTGCGAATGGATAGGTATGGTGCGCTTGACGTACCATATGTTACTGTTTGTAATTCAAATTCCTTTACAGGATGATTAGATGATTCTCTCCACAAAATATGTTGATAACGGTGAGATTTCTCATCCACAAGTATTTGCCTATACATTTGACGGATATCGGCTGTAAAAATGATTTTATGTATTCGAAAATTACACATCGATTCGACAATGTCCCTTTGTAATTTGGGACCGACCAAAACTATGTCGTTCAATGACGTACTCGAAGACGATTTGGTACTGGCATCAAAAACGACCCTTAACGAATTGTAGAACTGGTTTCCTTGATTATTCCATGATGGGGTTATGAAATAGTTACCAATAATTGACGATTGAGGTGGCACTTCCATCATATCCCCTTATGTTAAGTATTCTCTCAACATAAGGGGATATGATGGAAGTGCCACCTAACTTCTGGTCGGTTATGACCGATCGTTTTAACACTTCGTTGGACATGGGGTCGGTCATAACACAGGCCCTATGGCTCCGCACCGACTGAAATTTCGGATTCTTATATATTAAGAATTATGGTCTGTCAAAAAATCATCCGACAGAAGAAATTGAAAAAAATTCATCGTTTTAACTCTTGGGTTCGGTCGTTTAACCATATCGTAAAACTTGGGGTCGGTCATAACTTAGGCCCTATGGCTCCGAACCGACTGAAATTTTTATTCTTACTAAGAATAATGAATTGTACATGAATCATTAAAAAAATTATCCAAAAGAAGAATTTGAAAAAAAATCATTGTTTTAACACTTGGGTTCGGTCGTTTTAACACTTTATGGAACTTGGATTCGGTCATAACTTTGGCCCTATGAGTCCGAACCGACTGAAAATTTTTATTATAACTAAGAAACCTGTACATGAATCATTAAAAAAATCATCCAAAAGAAGAATTTGAAAAGAAAATCATCGTTTTAACATTTTGGTTCGGTCGTTTTACCACTTCGTAAAACTTGGAGTCGGTCATAACTTAGGCCCTATGGCACCAATCCAACTGAAATTTTGGATTCTTACTAAGAATCATGGAACGAACGCGTATCAATCTAAAAATGGCCCGAAAAGAGAATTTTTACAAAAAATCATCGTTTTAACAATTGTGTTTGGTCGTATTAACGCTTCATAGATCTTCACTTCGTAAAACTTGGGGTCGGTCATAACTTAGGCCCTATGGCTCCGAACCGACTGAAATTTTTATTTTTACTAAGAATCATGGTCTGTACAGGAATCATTAAAAAAAATCATCCTAAAGAAGAATTTGTAAAAAAATCATCGTTTTAACACTTGGGTTCGGTCGTTTTAACACTTCTTAAAATTTGGGGTTCGTCATAACTTAGGCCCTATGGCATCGATCCAACTGAAATTTTGGATTCTTTCCAAGGTTCGTGGTCTGTACCCGAATGAATCAAAAATCTTGAAAACAAAGAATATTAAGAAAAATCTACTTTTTAACTTTTGGGTTTGGTCATTTTAACACTTCGTAAAACTTGGAGTCGGTCATAACTTAGGCCCTATGGCACCAATCCAACTGAAATTTTGGATTCTTACTAAGAATCATGGAACGAACGCGTATCAATCTAAAAATGGCCCGAAAAGAGAATTTTTACAAAAAATCATCGTTTTAACAATTGTGTTTGGTCGTATTAACGCTTCATAGATCTTCACTTCGTAAAACTTGGGGTCGGTCATAACTTAGGCCATATGGCTCCGAACCGACTGAAATTTTTATTTTTACTAAAAATCATGGTCTGTACAGGAATCATTAAAAAAAATCATCCTAAAGAAGAATTTGTAAAAAAATCATCGTTTTAACACTTGGGTTCGGTCGTTTTAACACTTCTTAAAATTTGGGGTTCGTCATAACTTAGGCCCTATGGCATCGATCCAACTGAAATTTTGGATTCTTACTACGATTCATAGAACTTACGCGTATCAATCTAAAAATGGCCCGAAATGAGAATTTTTACAAAAAATCATCGTTTTAACTTTTGGGTTTGGTCGTCTTAACGCTTCGTGGAACTTGGATTCGGTCATAACTTTGGCCCTATGGCTCCGAACCGACTGAAATTTTGGATTCTTACTAAGAATCATGGTCTGTATATGAACCGACTGAAATTTTGGATTCTTTCCAAGGTTCGTGGTCTGTACCCGAATGAATCAAAAATCTTGAAAACAAAGAATATTAAGAAAAATCTACTTTTTAACTTTTGGGTTTGGTCATTTTAACACTTCGTAAAACTTGGAGTCCGTTATACCTTAGGCCCTATGGCTCCGAACGGACTGAAATTTTGGATTCTTACTAAGAATCATGGTCTGTACATGAATCATTAAAAAAATGATCCAAAAGAAGAATTTGAAAAAAAAATCATCGTTTTAACGCTTGGGTTCGGTCATTTTATCATTTTTTAAAACTTCTGGTCGGTTATGACCGATCGTTTTAACACTTGGGTTCGGTCGTTTTAACATATCGTAAAACTTGGGGTCGGTCATAACACAGGCCCTATGGCACTAATCCAACTAAAATTTTGGATTCTTACTAAGAATCATGTAACTTACGCGTATCAATCTAAAAATGGCCCAAAAGAAGAATTTTTACAAAAAATCACCGTTTTAACTGGGTTTGGTCGTCTTCACTCTTGGATTCGGTTATTACTTTGGCCCTATGTCACCGAACCGACTGAAATTTTGAATTATTCCCAGGGATCGTGGACTGTACCCGAATCAATCAAAAATCTTGAAAATAAAGAATATTAAAAAAAATCAACTTTTTAACGTTTGGGTTCGGTCGTTTTAACACTTCGTTGAACTTGGGGTCGGTCATAAGTTAGGCCCGATGGCTCCGAACCGATGGAAATTTTTATTCTTACATGGTCTGTAAATGAATCATTAAAAAAATCATCCAAAAGAAGAATTTGAAAGAAAAATCATCGTTTTAACATTTGGGTTCGGTCGTTTTAACACTTCGTAAAACTTGGAGTCGGTCATAACTTTGGCCCTATGTCACCGAACCGACAGAAATTTTGGATTCTTTCCAGGGATCGTGGACTGTAACCGAATCAATCAAAAATCTTGAAAACGCGGAATTTTAAAAAAAAAATTCAATTTTTTAACTTTTGGGTTTCGTCATTTAAACACTTCGTAAAACTTGGGGTCGGTCATATCTTAGGCCTTATGGCTCCGAACCGACTGAAATTTTGAATTCTTACTAAGATTCACAGAACTAACGCGTATCAATGTAAAAATGGCCCGAAAAGAGAATTTTTACAAAAAATCATCGTTTTAACACTTGTGTTTGGTCGTCTTAATGCTTCATAGAACTTGGGTTCGGTCGTTTTAACACTTCGTAAAACTTGGGGTCGGTCATAACTTAGGCCATATGGCTCCGAACCGACTGAAATTTTTATTCTTACGAAGAATCATGGTCTGTACAGGAATCATTAAAAAAAAATCATCATAAAGAAGAATTTGTAAAAAAATCATCGTTTTAACACTTGGGTTCGGTCGTTTTAACACTTCTTAAAACTTGGGGTTCGTCATAACTTAGGCCCTATGGCACCGATCCAACTGAAATTTAGGATTCTTTAGAACTTACGCGTATCAATCTAAAAATGGCCTGAAATGAGAATTTTTACAAAAAATCATCGTTTTAACTTTTAAGTTTGGTCGTCTTAACGCTTCCTGGAACTTGGATTCGGTCATAACTTTGGCCCTATGGCTCCGAACCGACTGAAATTTTGGATTCTTACTAAGAATCATGGTCTGTATATGAACCGACTGAAATTTTGGATTCTTTCCAAGGATCGTGGTCTGTACCCGAATGAATCAAAAATCTTGAAAACAAAGAATATTAAGAAAAATCTACTTTTTAACTTTTGGGTTTGGTCATTTTAACACTTCGTAAAACTTGAAGTCCGTCATAACTTAGGCCCTATGGCTCCGAACGGACTGAAATTTTGGATTCTTACTAAGAATCATGGTCTGTACATGAATCATTAAAAAATGATCCAAAAGAAGAATTTGAAAAAAAATAATCGTTTTAACGCTGGGTTCGGTCATTATATCATTTTTTAAAACTTCTGGTCGGTTATGACCGATCGTTTTAACACTTGGGTTCGGTCGTTTTAACATATCGTAAAACTTGGGGTCGGTCATAACACAGGCCCTATGGCTCCGCACCGACTGAAATTTCGGATTCTTATATTTTAAGAATTATGGTCTGTCAAAAAATCATCCGACAGAAGAATTTGAAAAAAAAATCATCGTTTTAACTCTTGGGTTCGGTCGTTTAAACATATAGCAAAACTTGAAGTCGGTCATAACTTAGGCCCTATGGCTCCGAACCGACTGAAATTTTAGAGTCTTACTAAGAATCATGGTCTGTACACGAATCAAGAAAAAAACATACAAAACAGAATTTTTTAAAATTTCATTGTTTTAACGCTTGGGTTCGGTCGTTTTATCACTTTTTCAAACTAAGGGTCGGTCATAACTATGTCTCTATGAGAACGAATCAACTGAAGTTGTGAATTCTTGATCAAAACCATGTTCTTTACGTAAACAATAAAGAAATTGGTAAAAAACAACATTGGAAAAAGATTATCGTTTTTATTGTGGTAACAACTTGGGTAAGAACTTTAAATGCCCTTTTCTCAGGCCCTATGGTTCCGATCCGACGGAAATTTTGGAGACTTACTAAGAATCATGGTCCGTACACAAATCAAGAAAAAATCATAAAAAACAGAATTTTTAAAATATAATCGTTTTAACGCTTGGGTTCGATCGATTTATCACTTTATCAAACTTGGGGTCGGTCATAACTATGGCCCTATGACACTAAATCATCTAAAATTTTTGATTCTTGATCAAAACCATGGTAAATATACCAAAAATACGGTAAACAATAAAGAAATTGGTAAAAAGCAACATTGGAAAAAGATCATCGTTTTTATTGTGGTAACAACTTGGGTTAGAACTTTAATTGCCCTATTCTCAGGCCCTATGGCTCCGATCCGACGGAAATTTTGGAGTCTTACTAAGAATCATGGTCTGTACACGAATCAAGAAACAATCATAAAAAACAGAATTTTTTAAATTTCATCGTTTTAACGCTTGGGTTCGGTCGATTTATCACTTTTTCAAACTTGGGGTCGGTCATAACTATGGCTCTATGGTACTTAATAATCTAAATTTTTTGATTCTTGATCAAAACCATGTGCTTTACGGTAAACAATAAATAAATTGGTAAAAAGCAACATTGGAAAAAGATCATCGTTTTTATAGTTGTAACATCTTGGGGTAGAACTTTTATGCCCTTTTCTCAGGCCTTTGGCTCCGATCCGACGGAAATATTGGAGTCTTACAAAGAATCATGGTCTGAACACGAATCAAGAAAAAAACATAAAAAACAGAATTTTTAAAAATTTCATCGTTTTAACGCTTGGGTTCGGTCGATTTATAACTTTTTCAAACTTGTGGTCGGTCCTATGGCTCTATGGCACTAAATCATCTAAAATTTTTGATTCTTGATCAAAACCATGGTAAATATACCAAAAATACGGTAAACAATAAAAAAATTGGTAAAAAGCAACTTTAGAAAAAGATCATAGTTTATATTGTGGTAACAACTTGGGTTAAAACTTTAAATACCCTTTTCTCAGGCCTTTGGCTCCGATCCGACGGAAATTTTGGAGTCTTACTAAGAATCATAATCTGTACACGAATCAAGTAAAAAAACATAAAAAACAGAATTTTTAAAAATATGATCGTTTTAACGCTTGGGATCGGTCGATTTATCACTTTTTCAAACTTGGGGTCGGTCATAAATACGGCCCTATGGAACTTAATCATCTAAACTTTTTGATTCTTGATCAAAACCGTGTTATTTACAGTAAACAATAAATAAATTGGTAAAAAGCAACATTGGAAAAAGATCATCGTTTTTATAGTTGTAACGTCTTGGGGTAGAAGTTTTATGCCCTTTTCTCAGGCCCTATGGCTCTGATCCGACGAAAATTTTGGAGTCTTACTAAGAATCATGGTTTGTAAACGAATCAAGAAAAAAAAAAAAGAATTTTTAAAAATTTCTTCGTGTTAACGCTTGGATTCGGTCGATTTATCACTTTTTCAAACTTGGGGTCGGTCATTACTATGGCCCTATGGCACTTAATCATCTTAAATTTTTGATTCTTGATCAAAACCATGTTCTTTACGGTAAACAATAAATAAATTGGTAAAAAGCAACATTGGAAAAGGTTCATCGTTTTTATTGTTGTAACGTCTTGGGGTAGAACTTTAAATGCCGTTTTCTTAGGCCCTATGGCTCCGATCCGACGGAAATTTTGGAGTCTTACTAAGAATCATGGTCGTTACACGAATCAAGAAAAAATCATAAAAAATAGAATTTTTAAAATTTCATCGTTTTAACGCTTGGGTTCGGTCGATTTATCACTTTTTCAAACTTGGGGTCGGTCATAACTATGGCCCTATGGCACTTAATCATCTAAAATATTTGATTTTTGATCATAACCATGGTAAGTATACCAAAAATACGGTAAACAATAAATAAATTGGTACAAAGCAACATTGGAAAAAGATCATCGTTTAAATTGTTGTAACAACTTGGGTTAGAACTTTAAATGCCCTTTTCTCAGGCCCTATGGCTCCGATCCGACGAAAATTTCGGAGTCTTACTAAGAATCATGGTCTGTACACGGATCAAAACCATGGTAAATATACCAAAAATACGGTAAACAATAAATAAATTGGTAAAAAGCAACATTGGAAAAAGATCATCGTTTTTATTGTGGTAACAATTTGGGTTAGAACTTAAATGCCTTTTTCTCAGGCCCTATGGCTCCGATCCGTCGGAAATTTTGGAGTCTTACTAAGAATCATAGTCTGTACACGAAACCAGAAAAAATAATAAAAATCAGAATTTTTAAAATTTCATCGTTTTAACGCTTGGGTTCGGTCGATTTATCACTTTTTCAAACTTGGGGTCGGTCATAACTATGGCCCTATGGCACTTAATCATCTTCCCAACTTTTGCGAAAACACTTCCGGGTAATCTTGAATAAACTTTTCTCCATTCCTCATTTGCGGCGTCACTAAATTAATTGTCTCCTGAGAAGTTATCCCAAGATCGAAACATTCCATAAAATCTCTCCCCACAATTAATTCTGTTCCTTTTATTACTACAATAAAACTAATATTTTTGTTCCTACCCTTAAATTTCACACCAAAAATCGCCTTTCCTACGACTTTTAAACGATTATTTCCATAACCTGAAATAATCCGCTTGTCTTGTGACAAAATGATTGAACTAAAATGTCATTTAAAAATACCCTCCGGCATCACACATAAAGATGAACCGGAATCAATCATTGCCGTAAACTTCTTGTTATTAATTTCAATTTCAGCAGTAATCGGACTAATTGACGCAACTAAAACTTTACTATCCCTGTGATTTTTAAAAATGGGATTTATAGGATTATTCTTGCAAAATTTCTGTAAATGCCCAACGCCCTTACATTTAAAACATTTCGCATTACGAAATTTACAATCAAACGATAGATGATCATTCCTTTTGCAAATAAAACACTGTTTTTTAACATTACCCAAGGGTGATCTAAAATTCGTACCTGAATTTGATCCTAACCTATAAGCTGGTTTCGTGTTAAAACTACCCTTGGGGCTCGTCGATCGTTCCCTACGCTGATCTCGCTTGAACCCATCGCTAGTAACTCGGTTTTTTACCAGGTTTACTTCTGATTTAACTGTATTAGCACTATCCAAAGTTGACATACTAACTGCAAGTCCTTCTATTTCATTAAACGATAACGTTTGCCCTTCTACAAAAATTTTCTGACCCGAAACAACCCGATTGCAAACATGTCTATAAGATTTTTTTCAAGCCTCGTTTCGAATTGACAATACGTTGCTAAAGAACGAAGTCTAACCGCGAAATCTCTTATCGTCTCGCCTTGTTGTTGTCTCGCTAAAAAAAAATTCTCCCGTTCTTTAAAAACTGAACGATTTTTGTTACAATGTTTTATCAAAAGATAAGTCCGTTACTTTACTTGGAAAAGACAGATTAATTAGTAAGGTTAACGTTTCTGATTCTAGGAGATTCAATAAAAAAGCCCGTTTTTTCTCCACAGACGCTTTGTCATCATGGATCACGAAAAATTGCTCTATCCGAAGTCGAAACAATCCCCAGTCTCCGGAGAGATGGCAAAACGGTGGTATTCTATCCGATTCCATAACTCCCAACAGATAGATCAGCAAAAACAATCAACAAAGAAAACAATAACAAATAATCCCTCTCAAAGAAGCAAAAATACTTATCTCAGGAACTCTTCTGGTCTCCCTCTGGGTTTTATCCATGTCTTCTGATTAATCCAATGATTCGTCCTTGAAACGATTAACCCAATGATCCGTTTTGACCTTGAAACCAATCCAATGATCCACAACCAGATCGCCTCCTTGCGGTATTTTACTTGTGTTCCTAGAACAAAAAATCTTCTTATCCAGCCCGTAGCCACGGAACCAAATGCTCCTTAATCTCGAGCAGAATCTCTTCTGATTCCTTTGCCAAAACTGCAAGTCACTCCAGCAGTGACTTAGTCATCCGTGTCCAGCACCAATTATTCTTCGTACGCTTAACTTCCACACAATTGTACTTTTACGGCTGCGCCAATTGTTATGTCTGCCCTTTCCTCGACAGATAGTAATTATTAATAACGGTTCTTTTGATATAAATGTGTTTATTACTTGAATAACCTAGCTGGATAGCTACGACTGTTTACTATTCGGGGGTAGGTAAATCTCTGGAGACTTGCCAGGGGAGCTCGTAAAGTATATCTCTGATACTGCTTCTTGTACGCCAATGCCATCTGGCGAGCTATGGTGCAAGCTACATGCTTACCGCCATCTATCGTGTTCTTTCCATATTAAATACTTAATTACTCTACATTACATCTTACTAAGAATCATGGTCTGTACACGGATCAAAACCATGGTAAATATACCAAAAATACGGTAAACAATAAATAAATTGGTAAAAAGCAACATTGGAAAAAGATCATCGTTTTAATTGTTGTAACAAATTGGGTTAGAACTTTAAATGACCTTTTCTCAGGCCCTATGGCTCCGATCCGACGAAAATTTCGGAGTCTTACTAAGAATCATGGTCTGTACACGGATCAAAACCATGGTAAATATACCAAAAATACGGTAAACAATAAATAAATTGGTAAAAAGCAACATTGGAAAAAGATCATCGTTTTTATTGTGGTAACAATTTGGGTTAGAACTTTAAATGCCCTTTTCTCAGGCCCTATGGCTCCGATCCTTCGGAAATTTTGGAGTCTTACTAAGAATCATCGACTGTACACGAATCAAGAAAAAATAATAAAAATCAGAATTTTTAAAATTTCATCGTTTTAACGCTTGGGTTCGGTCGATTTATCACTTTTTCAAACTTGGGGTCGGTCATAACTATGGCCCTATGGCACTTAATCATCTAAAATTTTTGATTCTTGAATCAAAACCATGTTCTTCACGGTAAACAATAAATAAATTGGTAAAAAGCAACATTGGAAAAAGTTCATCGTTTTTATTGTTGTAACGTCTTAGGGTAGAACTTTAAATGCCCTTTTCTCAGGCCCTATGGCTCCGATCCGACGAAAATTTTGGAGTCTTACTAAGAATCATGGTTTGTAATCGAATCAAGAAAAAAAAACAGAATTTTTAAAAATTTCATTTTGTTAACGCTTGGGTTCGGTCGATTTATCACTTTTTCAAACTTGGGGTCGGTCATTACTATGGCCCTATGGCTTTAAATCATCTTAAAATTTTTAAATCTTGATCAAAACCATGGTAAGTATACCAAAAATACGATAAACAATAAATAAATTGGTAAAAAGCAACGTTGGAAAAAGATCATCGTTTTTATTGTGGTAACAACTTGGGTAAGAACTTTAAATGGCTTTTTCTCAGGCCCTGTAACTCCGATCCGACGGAAATTTTGGAGTCTTACTAAGAATCATGGTCTGTACACGAATCAAGAAAAATAAATAAAAAACAGAATTTTAAAAAATTTCATCGTTTTAACGCTTGGGTTCGGTCGATTTATCACTTTTTCAAACTTGGGGTCGGTCATAACTATGGCCCTATGGCACTAAATCTTCTAAATTTTTTGATTCTTGATCAAAACCATGTTCTCTACGGTAAACAATAAATAAATTGGTAAAAAGCAACATTGGAAAAAATCATCGTTTTTATTGTTGTAACGTCTTGGGGTAGAACTTTTAATGCCCTTTTCTCAGGCCCTATGGCTCCGATCCGACGAAAATTTCGGAGTCTTACTAAGAATCATGGTCTGTACACGGATCAAAACCATGGTAAATATACCAAAAATACCGTAAACAATAAATAAATTGGTAAAAAGCAACATTGGAAAAAGATCATCGTTTTTATTGTGGTAACAACTTGGGTTAGAACTTTAAATGCCTTTTTCTCAGGCCCTATGGCTCCGATCCGATGGAAATTTTGGAGTCTTACTAAGAATCATGGTCGTTACACGAATCAAGAAAATCATAAAAAATAGAATTTTTAAAATTTCATCGTTTTAACGCGTGGGTTCGGTCGATTTATCACTTTTTCAAACTTGGGGTCGGTCATAACTATGGTTATGGCACTAAATCATCTAAAATATTTGATTCTTGATCATAACCATGGTAAGTATACCAAAAATAAGGCAAACAATAAATAAATTGGTACAAAGCAACATTGGAAAAAGATCATCGTTTTAATTGTTGTAACAAATTGGGTTAGAACTTTAATTGCCCTTTTCTCAGGCCCTATGGCTCCGATCCGACAAAAATTTCGGAGTCTTACTAAGAATCATAGTCTGTACACGGATCAAAACCATGGTAAATATACCAAAAATACGGTAAACAATAAATAAATTATGTTACGATACACAAATACGCCACTGCGCAAACTACAGTTTCACTCCCTCGCCGCTAGCTTACCGGCGCGCTACGGGCGGCAGAACCCAAGCAAGCCACCGTCGACAGCGAGCCGCCAACCGCACTCTTCTCCAGCGCCTGGCTTGAGCGCCCGTGTTGTCGTAAACCGTTCCGCACAGTTCCGGAACATTCTGCAAGCCACGATGCAGCGTGTTTTGCATAGTGACTTGCGGGAACTCCAAGAATGGCTATATTCTTTCCCGTCACTGAATCTACAAGAGTTCAGCCCCCAGCTGTAAGTACCCAAGCTGTTTTCCCCCCTTATTTGCGTGTATTCGCAGTAAATTCACCGCGGAGATAAATAGCCCTTCCAGAGAGATTATAGAGATAGATTCCTCCATTTTAGATATAACTGTTGTTGCTACCCTGAATTACTATGTATGCATTATTGTGATATTGTGTCTACGCAGGTGTTTTACCCAATATAACCGTTGTTTACCCTGATTACTGGTTTCACTGCCTTCCCCCAGCCCGTAGAAATTTGAGCTTTATTTCAAGAAAGACTTACACACGCCTCACAGATCCTACCACCCTGGTGGTGAGGGCCTCTCCCGCTCTGCTGACTAAAACCTGAGCTAGTCTGTCGGCAGAATGTAGGGACCCCCATTTAGGTCCGCTAACACTGACGTTCCGTGAGGCAATTTTTTTCCTCACCTCCGCCGCTAACACTGGCATTCCGTCTTAGAGGCAATTTTTTTCCTCATTTCCCCACGTGTTGACGCTAGAATGTGGGGCATTTTTTTTTCTCTCTTTTCCTCAACCTCCTGAGCTCAAATCTTTACAGGTCGGCGAAGGATAAATGTATTTTTTGTTCCTTTGTCTTCTCAGCTATACTAGTCTCTGTAATAATATATATATAATATATATATAATACCTAACTATCACTTATTGTAAACAACATTCGTATGTACCTTGTTCCCGCGCATAATAATTCTAGAAGGTTCGTCGATTACGTCATTTCAACGACGCGATGAGTTTTGGCGCGAGAATAACAACATTATCCGGGAATGATCTATTATTTCGCAAGCCGTAACTCCAAACATATACCTTCCAGTTATCAGACGGGAATACTGCTTTATAAATAACGAAATGTTGATTTACTGTTCTTTCCCATGAATATAGGTACATTGTGTCTTATTTACACAAGTGAAAAAACAGTGCGTTCATGTCTGGTCTCATGGTGTAAATTTGTGCTACAAAGTGAATCCGTCAGGTGTCGAGCTGTGAATTTAAGTTAAATTAATGAAAGTGCTCAATAAATCAAGCCACGTGACGGTCTGTTTTACGGTCTGTTTTTTTTACGGTCTTGTGTTCCCCGCTCCAAGTGTTCTGTGCTTCGACAAATAGTGTTTTTTTTGCAATAGTGCTTTGTGAAAACCAAACTAGCTGACCCTACAGGGAAATCTATGGCCAATTTTTTCTTTTCTGCCTAGTGTTTTTTGCGTCTCAAAAGTGTTAATGCTCCTACAAAAGTGCTACTTTTTCAAAAGTGTCTAAGTGAAACCAAGAATATACACCCTAGAAGGAGACCGCTGGCCAAATTTTTCAAAAATTAAAATACTTTGAAGAATTTTAACAAATTTTCAAAAAGTGCTTATTTTAAACACAAAAGAGCAACTTCGTAAGGATCCCCCTTGGCAAAAAATTTTTCAAAATTTTGGACTTAGAAAAATTCAGGAAATTTTTTTTTTTTAACAAAATTCCCTCTTGTTTTTTTATTTCTCTACTCATCGACCAGGGAAAGAATTTAAGCCGTCACGCCGTCCATCACCTGCACCAAAATGGAATCACAAAGAGTGATTATCAAAGTTTTCGTACATAATCACGTACATCTTCAACCCACAAAGGCATCGACAAAATCATGCACGATGCGCTATCTGTTGATAGCGCATCGTGCATGATTTTGTGTTGTGTTGTTACACAACAATTTTAAAAAATTGTGTTGTTACACAACCATCAAGTACATTGGCCGCAAGCTATAAGAGCTGTCAAACCCGTAAACAAGTACTCAAGAAATGGACACACCTCACAGGTCGTGCCATCCAGGAGGATAGAGGCCGATAATAATGCCTCTCCTGGCGAGATTATCCACTGCCGGATTTCACAAGTCGCGCATAGCAACAAAAATTTGCGCGCGACATTCTCGGTTGCACACGCTGGCCGCAAGCTTGTACCACGGCGCTGTTTGCAGCTGTTAACCCCTTGGAAGCCGATACGATTATTATGTGTGAAATACATCCTGAACAAAACAATGGCGTCGTTCACACAAGGAACTACAATTCACAGAATTATTTCCGCAATACCTACCTCCCTCGCAGCGTGCATACCCTACAAGAGTACACCCCGAGTTTTGGAGTTGTGGCTTAAGTCCTCAAGCGTGAGGCAAGTCTCGAGTCAGCCTTCGAGCGATCTCTTGACAATGTTTTATAAATAAATAAATATGCATATAACTGGCGTGTAAGGTGTCAATTACACGACCAGACCCCCATAAATAAAGCAAGTCCTTTATTTATACTTGTTTGTAAATAAATGTACAATCATAATAGGTACATCCAAATGTCACGGTTGTATCAATTTCTCTTGTCCCCATCACGGCAAATTGCCAGCATTGTTTCTTTGTATATATATATATTTTTTTTTTTCTTTTTTCTCTCACCTGTTCTGAGACTGATCACCTCGGAGCAGAGACACCTCGAGTCACGATATTCTGGGAGTCATGAACCCGGAATGGCGTTTCTCAACCCCACACTATGCAATGTTCATGTCATGTCACTTGTTTTGTTTCGTTTTTTTTTGTTTTTGTTTTTGTTTTGTTTTGTCTATGGCCTCAGTTTCGGCCGCCCTTGTACATTTTTTTACCTCATTCTCACGTTCATCGCATTTTACCTACCAGGGTAAAACCTTTTTCTTACCTCTCGATTTTCAGCTCACCTTGAGTACGTAAAACCCAATAGTGGTCTCAAGCACGAAAGTCAAAAAAATGGTTACTTCACCTTTTTTCTTGTACATATAAGTCTTTTTCAATTTTTTACTTAAATCAAAAATTGATGGCGTCCTTTTCACCCGTGCTCAATTTTTTTTCTCTCCCCAAAATAGGATATTGGCACGTCCATTTTGGAAATTGTATTTAATATAGGTATATATTAAAAAAAAACCTACAAGTTGGCTTTTTATAAGTCATACACAAATCCGTTGGCTCGTTCGACTAAAGTATGTAAAACCGAATCACCAGGTCTTAGGTTGCTACAACGAAACCACCGAATTGTTTCTTCTCTACTGTTGCGTCACGTATGTTTTGTATTACACGCTTTAACACAAGACAGGTTAGTAAAACCAAACGGTCATCCTGATTCTCGAATCCAAATAATTGTAATTTTTAACGTAAATTAGCATTGATTTGTTCGATCATCGTTTTGCAATAATCACCTTTTTTTCTTTTCTAAAAAATGGTTACTCGGACAGTATGTAAAACCCCTCCAGGTCTGTCTCTTTTATTGCTCGGTGTAAGCAGAATATACCCTGCCATCACTTTATGTCATTCTATCGTACGCCCCCGGGCTACGGGGTTAGTTAAATCTAACGAATCTTTATAAACAACATTAAAACGAATGTTGTTATCATTTATTTTGCTGTACTTATGCATAACCTGTACGCGATAGGAGAGATCCTTAAAACATCCGCCACGATACGAGAAGTTCGTTATAATTACTTTATACTCTTAACTAAACGTTATTGAGTTGGTCGTGTGTCTTTTGGCACGAGAACCGACTCTTTTTGGTCATGTGTCATTAAATTGTCATGAGAACCACCTTGTTTATAATTATGTGCTTGTATAATCTGTACATGAGACGTGAAGACGTAATAATACTTACCGTGATTCGTGTGAACGACATAATATCGGCCTTGCTATCTTCTTTAAGATGCATTGTATAACACTCTTTGACTTCTGTCTGTAATTGAGCTGTACCTTGTTTATAATTGTGTACTTATATAATTTGTGCACCAAACGTGAAGACGTTAAAATACTCACCATGAATCGTGCGAACAAAATAATATCAACCCTTTTTGTGCGCACTACACAAAGTAGTCCACAACCTTTTTGCAAATTGTTCAACGACAATGCCCGTGGACTTCCTGTTTTGCCACTTCTTTCTCTAACGGAAAGAAGCCCAGGAATATCTACTATCTCAAAAGGACTAGCTTGTCAGCTTCACTGTCAGCTATGGGGCATAGTGCCGTGGGAGTTAATCGAATGGGCACAAAATCCACCAAACTCGTCGTCTGGGAAGCGAATAAAAGAAATCCCAGGATTGTGAAATTGGAGCGAGGGTCTATCTTTTCTCACAATCAAGGAGAAGTTTTAAGTGACCCCTAATCTTTCGTCAAATACACGCGAAAGACTAGTCTCTTTGGTAATGTGTATTCCTTCTCATCTCATTTTTTTTCTTATGTAAAGAGTCAGGAAGCATGCTGGTGGATTACGTTTCATACTCATATAGAGTTTGAATTGGAAAATAGTCCAGTCCCTAGCAAGTTTCGTCACTCAACTCCCCTCCATCCATTTTCCCCTTCCCTCCCTCATGTTCTCATCATGCATGAAGTGGAAGATCCGTTGTTGTCCATATTTCGCCCTCACTTGGAGTTCGAATCGGTACGTAACCAGGCATAACGGGCCTTCTATTTCACTCTTGTCATATGTTTCATCTGTTCTTCATCCTGGTTTCAATGAGGCAGATTCATGAATATTGGACACGTATGTTATGCACTTGGCGTATCATCTGTCTCTTATCGACAACCTTTATCCATGAATCAGTTTCGCTGCCTTGCCATGACTCGTTCACGACTTTGTGTCTTGTTGTTTGAAATTCTTCAAAAATTTTACCATTTTATGTTAACATAGGCCATGGAAGGCCGGTTGCTTTTCAACCAAGGTATTTTGTCACCCGGCAAAGCCAGGTTATCCTAACAAAGTATACCTTTGTATTCATTTTCAAAAATGTAATTGTACACTAGCTAGGAATCTCTCTCTCTCTCTCTCTCTCTTAATCTCTCTGGGTCACCGGGTTAAAACCTCGTTTGCTATTCTCTGAAGCCCAGAAGGATGTCTCCATCGGCAGCCAAGCTGAGCTTCACTTCCTAGCAGCCTTCGCTGTGGTTACAAGGTCCCCCGCCGCCATTTTCTACATATTTGTTCCTGAAAGCACAGACCATACCGCCCCTATGTATGTTGTCTTGTTGCGCCATAGCGAGCCGAGTTGTCCCGCTATATATAATGACACTCTGGACTACCTTTGGGCACGCTAGCCCCTGGGTTTTGTTCCTGCTCTCGCTACCAAGCCAGTTTTGCCGTCTCTTGCTCTGTCATGCAGTGACGCACACCATGTCATGTGTAAACCATTATTACCTTGACTCTCCAGTATTCGCTGAATGCGCACCCTCACAAGTTATTCCGAGCTACATTATGCTTCGATAACCATTATACACGATCCGTGCCCACCATAATGGCACATTAGGATTCGTACTGGCATGTCTGCAGATCCTGGATTCTTCTCCTCAACGACCTTTGTAACCATAGCCCTCCGCACTGCAACCACAGTCTCCACTTCGTAACCTTCGACGTCTACGACAAAACAAAGTGTTTTTCTCCAAGGCCCTAGTGTACTCTTGAGTGTTATCTCAAATGGGTCAGATTACAGTGATAATGTAATCCCTTTAGAGTCTGTGAAATCACGTCTCTTCACAATTCTTCGAAACTCTTCGAACCCCGTAAAAAACACAAACAAATCTACGCACCGCAAATTTAGCTTCCAGACCAATGAAAACCTAGTCACATTTTCATAATTTTGTCCTTGTTTTCACATTTTCACATTTTTGTCTTTGTTTCACATTTTCATAACCTTGTTTTTGTTCTTTCAATTGCATAAATATGTATGTTGTTTCACCCCTCCTTGTGATAACTGCCTGTTCCTCATATTTTATGTACCCCCCTCCCTACCCTGACAAACATTGTACCTAGTTTTAAGATGTTAGTCAGCTCTCTCTCTGGTCAACGAATCTCTCTTTCAACTCCCGCGGCTAACGTAGAGGGTTCTTGCCCTATTGCTCCATTGCCACGTCGCTTTTTTTCCGAGCGCGGGGGGAGGTGTTACGATACACAAATACGCCACTGCGCAAACTACAGTTTCACTCCCTCGCCGTAGCTTACCGGCGCGCTACGGGCGGCGGAACCCAAGCAAGCCACCGTCGACAGCGAGCCGCCAACCAGACTCTTCTCCAGCGCCTGGCTTGAGCGCCCGTGTTGTCGTAAACCGTTCCGCACAGTTCCGGAACATTCTGCAAGCCACGATGCAGCGTGTTTTGCATAGTGACTTGCGGGAACTCCAAGAATGGCTATATTCTTTCGCGTCATTGAATCTACAAGAGTTCAGCCGCCAGCTGTAAGTACCCAAGCTGTATTCCCCCCTTATTTGCGTGTGTTCGCAGTAAATTCACCGCGGAGATAAAAAGCCCTTCCAGAGAGATTATAGAGATAGATTCCTCCATTTTAGACATAACTGTTGTTGCTACCCTGAATTACTATGTATGCATTATTGTGATATTGTGTCTACGCAGGTGTTTTACCCAATATAACCGTTGTTTACCCTGATTACTGGTTTCACTGCCTTCCCCCAGCCCGTAGAAATTTGAGCTTTATTTCAGGAAAGACCCACACACGCCTCACAGATCCTACCACCCTGGTGGTGAGGGCCTCTCCCGCTCTGCTGACTAAAACCTGAGCTAGTCTGTCGGCAGAATGTAGGGACCCCCATTTAGATCCGCTAACAAATGGTAAAAAGCAACATTGGAAAAAGATCATCGTTTTAATTGTTGTAACGTCTTAGGGTAGAACTTTAAATGCCCTTTTCTCAGGCCCAATGGCTCCGATCCGACGGAAATTTTGGAGTCTTACTAAGAATCATGGTCTGTAAACGAATCAAGAAAAAATTATAAAAAACAGAATTTGTAAAATTTAATCGTTTTAACGCTTGGGTTCGGTCGATTTATCACTTTTTCAAACTTAGGGTCGGTCATAACTATGGCACTAAATCTTCTAAAATTTTTGATTCTTGATCAAAACCATGTTCTTTACGGTAAACAATAAATAAATTGGTAAAAAGCAACATTGGAAAAAGTTCTTCGTTTTTATTGTTGTAAGGTCTTGGGGTAGAACTTTAAATGCCCTTTTCTCAGGCCCTATGGCTCCGATCCGACGAAAATTTTGGAGTCTTACTAAGAATCATGGTTTGTAAACGAATCAAGAAAAAAAAAACAGAATTTTAAAAAATTTCATCGTGTTACCGCTTGGGTTCGGTCGATTTATCACTTTTTCGAACTTGATTTCGGTCATTACTATGGCCCTATGGCTTTAAATCATCTTGAAATTTTTAAATCTTGATCAAAACCATGGTAAATATACCAAAAATACGATAAACAATAAATAAATTGGTAAAAAGCAACGTTGGAAAAAGATCATCGTTTTTATTGTGGTAACAACTTGGGTTAGAACTTTAAATGGCTTTTTCTCAGGCCCAGTAACTCAGATCCGACGGAAATTTTGGAGTCTTACTAAGAATCATGATCTGTAAACGAATCAAGAAAAAATTATAAAAAACAGAATTTTTAAAAATTTCATCGTTTTAATGCTTGGGTTCGGTCGATTTATCACTTTTTCAAACTTGGGGTCGGTCATAACTATGGCCCTATGGCACTAAATCTTCTAACATTTTTGATTCTTGATCAAAACCATGTTCTCTACGGTAAACAATAAATAAATTGGTAAAAAGCAACATTGGAAAAAAATCATCGTTTTTATTGTTGTAACGTCTTGGGGTAGAACTTTTAATTCCCTTTTCTCAGGCCCTATGGCTCCGATTCGACGGAAATTTTGGAGTCTTACTAAGAATCATGGTCTAAACACGGATCAAAATCATGGTAAATATACCAAAAATACGGTAAACAATAAATAAATTAGTACAAAGCAACATTGGAAAAAGATCATCGTTTTATTTGTTGTAACAATTGGGTTAGAACTTTAAATGCCCTTTTCTCAGGCCCTATGGCTCCGATCCGACGAAAATTTCGGAGTCTTAGTAAGAATCATGGTCTGTACACGGATCAAAACCATGGTAAATATACCAAAAATACGGTAAACAATAAATAAATTGGTAAAAAGCAACATTGGAAATAGATCATCGTTTTTATTGTGGTAACAATGTGGGTTAGAACTTTAAATGCCTTTTTCTTAGGCTCTATGGCTCCGATCCGTCGGAAATTTTGGAGTCTTACTAAGAATCATGGTCTGTACACGAATCAAGAAACAATCATAAAAATAAGAATTTTTAATATTTCATGGTTTTAGCGCTTGGGTTCAGTCGATTTATCACTTTTTCAAACTTGGGGTCGATCATATCTATGGCCCTATGGCACTTAATCTTCTAAAATTTTTGATTCTTGATCAAAACCATGTTCTTTACGGTAAACAATAAATAAATTGGTAAAAAGCAACATTGGAAAAAGTTCATCGTTTTTATTATTGTAACATCTTAGGGTAGAACTTTAAATGCCCTTTTCTCAGGCCCTATGGCTCCGATCCGACGGAAATTTTGGAGTCTTACTAAGAATCATGATCTGCAAACGAATCAAGAAAAAATTATAAAAAACAGAATTTTTAAAATTTCATCGTTTTAGCGCTTGGGTTCGGTCGATTTATCACTTTTTCAAACTTGGGGTCGGTCATAACTTTGGCCCTATGGCACTTAATCTTCTAAAATTTTTCATTCTTGATCAAAACCATATTCTTTACGGTAAACAATAAATAAATTGGTAAAAAGCAACATTGGAAAAAGATCATCGTTTTTATTGTGGTAACAACTTGGGTTAGAACTTTAAATTCCTTTTTCTCAGGCCCTATAGCTCCGATCCGACGGAAATTTCGGAGTCTTACTAAGAATCATGGTCTGTAAACGAATCAAGAAAAAATCATAAAAAACAGAATTTTTAAAATTTCATCGTTTTAACGCGTGGGTTCGGTCGATTTATCACTTTTTCAAACTTGGGGTCGGTCATAACTATGGCCCTATGGCACTTAATCATCTAAAATATTTGATTCTTGATCAAAACCATGGTAAGTATACCAAAAATACGGTAAACAATAAATAAATTGGTACAAAGCAACATTGGAAAAAGATCATCGTTTTAATTGTTGTAACAACTTGGGTTAGAACTTTAAATGCCCTTTTCTCAGGCCTTATGGCTCCGATCCGACAAAAATTTCGGAGTTTTACTAAGAATCACGGTCTGTACACGGAAAAAAACCATGGTAAATATACCAAAAATACGGTAAACAATAAATAAATTGGTAAAAAGCAACATTGGAAAAAGATCATCGTTTTTATAGTGGTAACAATTTGGGTTAGAACTTTAAATGCCTTTTTCTCAGGCCCTATGGCTCCGATCCGTCGGAAATTTTGGAGTCTTACTAAGAATCATGGTCTGTACACGAATCAAGAAACAATCATAAAAATAAGAATTTTTAAAATTTCATCGTTTTAACGCTTGGGATCGGTCGATTTATCACCTTTTCAAACTTGGGGTCGGTCATTACATGGCCCTATAGCACTTAATCATCTTAAATTTTTGATTCTTGATCAAAACCATGTTCTTTACGGTAAACAATAAATAAATTGGTAAAAAGCAACATTGGAAAAAGTTCATCGTTTTTATTATTGTAACGTCTTGGGGTAGAACTTTAAATGCCCTTTTCTCAGGCCCTATGGCTCCGATCCGACGGAAATTTCGGAGTCTTACTAAGAATCATGTTCTGTAAACGAATCAAGAAAAAATCATAAAAAACAGAATTTTTAAAATTTCATCGTTTTAACGCTTGGGTTCGGTCGATTTATCACTTTTTCAAACTTGGGGTCGGTCAAAACTATGGTTCTATAGCACTTAATCATCTAAAATTTTTGATTCTTGATCAAAACCATGTTCTTTACGGTAAACAATAAATAAATTGGTAAAAAGCAACATTGGAAAAAGTTCATCGTTTTTATTGTTGTAACGTCTAAGGGTAGAACTTTAAATGCCCTTTTCTCAGGCCCTATGGCTCCGATCCGACAGAAATTTTGGAGTCTTACTAAGAATCATGATCTGTAAACGAATCAAGAAAAAATTATAAAAAACAGAAATTTTAATATTTCATGGTTTTAGCGCTTGGGTTCGGTCGATTTATCACTTTTTCAAACTTGGGGTCGGTCATAACTATGGCCCTATGGCACTTAATCATCTAAAATTTTTGATTCTTGATCAAAACCATGTTCTTTAAGGTAAACAATAAATAAATTGGTAAAAAGCAACATCGGAAAAAGATCATCGTTTTTATTGTTGTAACGTCTTAGGGTAGAACTTTAAATGCCCTTTTCTCAGGCCCTATGGCTCCGATCCGTCGGAAATTTTGGAGTCTTACTAAGAATCATGATCTGTAAACGAATCAAGAAACATAAAAAACAGAATTTTTAAAAATTCATCGTTTTAACGCTTGGGTTCGGTCGATTTATCACTTTTTCAAACTTGGGGTCGGTCATAACTTTTGCCCTTTGGCACTTAATCTTCTAAAATTTTTCATTCTTGATCAAAACCATGTTCTTTACGGTAAACAATAAATAAATTGGTAAAAAGCAACATTGGAAAAACTTCATCGTTTTTATTGTTGTAACGTCTTAGGGTAGAACTTTAAATGCCCATTTCTCAGGCCCTATGGCTCCGATCAAACGGAAATTTTGGAGTCTTACTAAGAATCATGATCTGTAAACGAATCAAGAAAACATTATAAAAAACAGAATTTTTAAAAATTCATCGTTTTAACGCTTGGGTTCGGTCGATTTATCACTTTTTCAAACTTGGGGTCGGTCATAACTATGGCCCTATGGCACTTAATCATCTAAAATTTTTGATTCTTGATCAAAACCATGTTCTTTAAGGTAAACAATAAATAAATTGGTAAAAAGCAACATTGGAAAAAGTTCATCGTTTTTATTGTTGTAACGTCTTAGGGTAGAACTTTAAATGCCCTGTTCTCAGGCCCTATCGCTCCGATCTGATGGAAATTTTGGAGTCTTACTAAGAATCATGGTCTGTTAACGAATCAAGAAAAAATCATAAAAAACAGAATTTTTAAAATTTCATCGTTTTAACGCTTGGGTTCGGTCGATTTATCACTTTTTCAAACTTGTGGTCGGTCATAACTATGGCCCTATGGCACTTAATCATCTAAAATATTTGATTCTTGATCAAAACCATGGTAAGTATACCAAAAATACGGTAAACAATAAATAAATTGGTACAAAGCAACATTGGAAAAAGATCATCGTTTTAATTGTTGTAACAACTTGGGTTAGAACTTTAAATGCCCTTTTCTCAGGCCTTATGGCTTCGATCCGACAAAAATTTTGGAGTTTTACTAAGAATCATGGTCTGTACACGGAACAAAACCATGGTAAATATACCAAAAATACGGTAAACAATAAATAAATTGGTAAAAAGCAACATTGGAAAAAGATCACCGTTTTTATAGTGGTAACAATTTGGGTTAGAACTTTAAATGCCTTTTTCTCAGGCCCTATGGCTCCGATCCGTCGGAAATTTTGGAGTCTTACTAAGAATCATGGTCTGTACACGAATCAAGAAACAATCATAAAAATAAGAATTTTATAAGAATTTTAAAATTTCATCGTTTTAACGCTTGGGTTCGGTCGATTTATCACCTTTTCAAACTTGGGGGTCGGTCATTACATGGCCCCTATAGCACTTAATCATCATAAATTTTTGATTCTTGATCAAAACCATGTTCTTTACGGTAAAAAAAAAAAAATTGGTAAAAAGCAACATTGGAAAAAGTTTATCGTTTTTATTATTGTAACGTCTTGGGGTAGAACTTTAAATGCCCTTTTCTCAGGCCCTATGGCTCCGATCCGACGGAAATTTCGGAGTCTTACTAAGAATCATGTTCTGTAAACGAATCAAGAAAAAATCATAAAAAACAGAATTTTTAAAATTTCATCGTTTTAACGCTTGGGTTCGGTCGATTTATCACTTTTTTAAACTTGGGGTCGGTCATAACTATGGTTCTATGGCACTTAATCATCTAAAATTTTTGATTCTTGATCAAAACCATGTTCTTTACGGTAAACAATAAATAAATTGGTAAAAAGCAACATTGGAAAAAGTTCATCGTTTTTATTGTTGTAACGTCTAAGGATAGAACTTTAAATGCCCTTTTCTCAGGCCCTATGGCTCCGATCCGACGGAAATTTCGGAGTCTTACTAAGAATCATGATCTGTAAACGAATCAAGAAAAAATTATAAAAAACAGAAATTTTGATATTTCATGGTTTTAGCGCTTGGGTTCGGTCGATTTATCACTTTTTCAAACTTGGGGTCGGTCATATCTATGGCCCTATGGCACTGAATCTTCTAAAATTTTTGATTCTTGATCAAAACCATGTTCTTTACGGTAAACAATAAATAAATTGGTAAAAAGCAACATTGGAAAAAGTTCATCGTTTTTATTGTTGTAACGTCTAAGGGTAGAACTTTAAATGCCCTTTTCTCAGGCCCTATGGCTCCGATCCGACGGAAATTTTGGAATCTTACTAAGAATCATGGTCTGTACACGGATCAAAATCATGGTAAATATACCAAAAATACGGTAAACAATAAATAAATTGGTAAAAAGCAACATTGGAAAAAGATCATCGTTTTTATTGTTGTAACGTCTTAGGGTAGAACTTTAAATGCCCTTTTCTCAGGCCCTATGGCTCCGATCCGACGGAAATTTTGGAGTCTTACTAAGAATCATGATCTGTAAACGAATCAAGAAAACATAAAAAACAGAATTTTTAAAAATTCATCGTTTAAACGCTTGGGTTCGGTCGATTTATCACTTTTTCAAACTTGGGGTCGGTCATAACTATGGCCCTATCGCACTAAATCATCTTAAATTTTTGATTCTTGATCAAAACCATGTTCTTTAAGGTAAACAATAAATAAATTGGTAAAAAGCAACATTGGAAAAAGTTCATCGTTTTTATTGTTGTAACGTCTTAGGGTAGAACTTTAAATGCCCTGTTCTCAGGCCCTATCGCTCCGATCCGACGGAAATTTTGGAGTCTTACTAAGAACCATGGTCTGTTAACGAATCAAGAAAAAATCATAAAAAACAGAATTTTTAAAATTTCATCGTTTTAACGCTTGGGTTCGGTCGATTTATCACTTTTTCAAACTTGTGGTCGGTCATAACTATGGCCCTATGGCACTTAATCATCTAAAATATTTGATTCTTGATCAAAACCATGGTAAGTATACCAAAAATACGGTAAACAATAAATAAATTGGTACAAAGCAACATTGGAAAAAGATCATCGTTTTAATTGTTGTAACAACTTGGGTTAGAACTTTAAATGCCCTTTTCTCAGGCCTTATGGCTTCGATCCGACAAAAATTTTGGAGTTTTACTAAGAATCATGGTCTGTACACGGAACAAAACCATGGTAAATATACCAAAAATACGGTAAACAATAAATAAATTGGTAAAAGGCAACATTGGAAAAAGATCATCGTTTGAATAGTGGTAACAATTTGGGTTAGAACTTTAAATGCCTTTTTCTCAGGCCCTATGGCTCCGATCCGTCGGAAATTTTGGAGTCTTACTAAGAATCATGGTCTGTACACGAATCAAAAAACAATCATAAAAATAAGAATTTTTAAAATTTCATCGTTTTAACGCTTGGGTTCGGTCGATTTATCACCTTTTCAAACTTGGGGGTCGGTCATTACATGGCCCTATAGCACTTAATCATCTTAAATTTTTGATTCTTGATCAAAACCATGTTCTTTACGGTAAACAATAAATAAATTGGTAAAAAGCAACATTGGAAAAAGTTCATCGTTTTTATTATTGTAACGTCTTGGGGTAGAACTTTAAATGCCCTTTTCTCAGGCCCTATGGCTCCGATCCGACGGAAATTTCGGAGTCTTACTAAGAATAATGTTCTGTAAACGAATCAAGAAAAAATCATAAAAAACAGAATTTTTAAAATTTCATCGTTTTAACGCTTGGGTTCGGTCGATTTATCACTTTTTCAAACTTGTGGTCGGTCATAACTATGGTTCTATGGCACTTAATCATCTAAAATTTTTGATTCTTGATCAAAACCATGTTCTTTACGGTAAACAATAAATAAATTGGTAAAAAGCAACATTGGAAAAAGTTCATCGTTTTTATTATTGTAACGTCTTGGGGTAGAACTTTAAATGCCCTTTTCTCAGGCCCTATGGCTCCGATCCGACGGAAATTTCGGAGTCTTACTAAGAATAATGTTCTGTAAACGAATCAAGAAAACATCATAAAAAACAGAATTTTTTAAATTTCATCGTTTTAACGCTTGGGTTCGGTCGATTTATCACTTTTTCAAACTTGTGGTCGGTCATAACTATGGTTCTATGGCACTTAATCATCTAAAATTTTTGATTCTTGATCAAAACCATGTTCTTTACGGTAAACAATAAATAAATTGGTAAAAAGCAACATTGGAAAAAGTTCATCGTTTTTATTGTTGTAACGTCTAAGGATAGAACTTTAAATGCCCTTTTCTCAGGCCCTATGGCTCCGATCCGACGGAAATTTTGGAGTCTTACTAAGAATCATGATCTGTAAACGAATCGAGAAAAAATTATAAAAAACAGAAATTTTAATATTTCATGGTTTTAGCGCTTGGGTTCGGTCGATTTATCACTTTTTCAAACTTGGGGTCGGTCAAAACTATGGTTCTATGGCACTTAATCATCTAAAATTTTTGATTCTTGATCAAAACCATGTTCTTTACGGTAAACAATAAATAAATTGGTAAAAAGCAACATTGGAAAAAGTTCATCGTTTTTATTGTTGTAACGTCTAAGGGTAGAACTTTAAATGCCCTTTTCTCAGGCCCTATGGCTCCGATCCGACGGAAATTTTGGAATCTTACTAAGAATCATGGTCTGTACACGGATCAAAATCATGGTTAATATACCAAAAATACGGTAAACAATAAATAAATTGGTAAAAAGCAACATTGGAAAAAGTTCATCGTTTTTATTGTTGTAACGTCTTAGGGTAGAACTTTAAATGCCCTTTTCTCAGGCCCTATGGCTCCGATCCGTCGGAAATTTTGGAGTCTTACTAAGAATCATGATCTGTAAACGAATCAAGAAAACATAAAAAACAGAATTTTTAAAAATTCATCGTTTTAACGCTTGGGTTCGGTCGATTTATCACTTTTTCAAACTTGGGGTCGGTCATAACTTTTGCCCTTTGGCACTTAATCTTCTAAAATTTTTCATTCTTGATCAAAACCATGTTCTTTACGGTAAACAATAAATAAATTGGTAAAAAGCAACATTGGAAAAAGTTCATCGTTTTTATTGTTGTAACGTCTTAGGGTAGAACTTTAAATGCCCTTTTCTCAGGCCCTATGGCTCCGATCCGTCGGAAATTTTGGAGTCTTACTAAGAATCATGATCTGTAAACGAATCAAGAAAACATAAAAAACAGAATTTTTAAAAATTCATCGTTTTAACGCTTGGGTTCGGTCGATTTATCACTTTTTCAAACTTGGGGTCGGTCATAACTTTTGCCCTTTGGCACTTAATCTTCTAAAATTTTTCATTCTTGATCAAAACCATGTTCTTTACGGTAAACAATAAATAAATTGGTAAAAAGCAACATTGGAAAAAGTTCATCGTTTTTATTGTTGTAACGTCTTAGGGTAGAACTTTAAATGCCCTTTTCTCAGGCCCTATGGCTCCGATCCGACGGAAATTTTGGAGTCTTACTAAGAACCATGATCTGTAAACGAATCAAGAAAACATTATAAAAAACAGAATTTTTAAAAATTCATCGTTTTAACGCTTGGGTTCGGTCGATTTATCACTTTTTCAAACTTGGGGTCGGTCATAACTATGGCCCTATGGCACTTAATCATCTAAAATTTTTGATTCTTGATCAAAACCATGTTCTTTAAGGTAAACAATAAATAAATTGGTAAAAAGCAACATTGGAAAAAGTTCATCGTTTTTATTGTTGTAACGTCTTAGGGTAGAACTTTAAATGCCCTGTTCTCAGGCCCTATTGCTCCGATCCGACGGAAATTTTGGAGTCTTACTAAGAATCATGGTCTGTTAACGAATCAAGAAAAAATCATAAAAAACAGAATTTTTAAACTTTCATCGTTTTAACGCTTGGGTTCGGTCGATTTATCACTTTTTCAAACTTGTGGTCGGTCATAACTATGGCCCTATGGCACTTAATCATCTAAAATATTTGATTCTTGATCAAAACCATGGTAAGTATACCAAAAATACGGTAAACAATAAATAAATTGGTACAAAGCAACATTGGAAAAAGATCATCGTTTTAATTGTTGTAACAACTTGGGTTAGAACTTTAAATGCCCTTTTCTCAGGCCTTATGGCTCCGATCCGACAAAAATTTTGGAGTTTTACTAAGAATCGTGGTCTGTACACGGAACAAAACCATGGTAAATATACCAAAAATACGGTAAACAATAAATAAATTGGTAAAAAGCAACATTGGAAAAAGATCATCGTTTTTATAGTGGTAACAATTTGGGTTAGAACTTTAAATGCCATTTTCTCAGGCCCTATGGCTCCGATCCGTCGGAAATTTTTGAGTCTTACTAAGAATCATGGTCTGTACACGAATCAAGAAACAATCATAAAAATAAGAATTTTTAAAATTTCATCGTTTTAACGCTTGGGTTCGGTCGATTTATCACCTTTTCAAACTTGGGGTCGGTCATTACATGGCCCTATAGCACTTAATCATCTTAAATTTTTGATTCTTGATCAAAACCATGTTCTTTACGGTAAACAATAAATAAATTGGTAAAAAGCAACATTGGAAAAAGTTCATCGTTTTTATTGTTGTAACGTCTTAGGGTAGAACTTTAAATGCCCTTTTCTCAGGCCCTATGGCTCCGATCCGACGGAAATTTTGGAGTCTTACTAAGAATCATGATCTGTAAACGAATCAAGAAAACATAAAAAACAGAATTTTTAAAAATTCATCGTTTAAACGCTTGGGTTCGGTCGATTTATCACTTTTTCAAACTTGGGGTCGGTCATAACTATGGCCCTATCGCACTAAATCATCTAAAATTTTTGATTCTTGATCAAAACCATGTTCTTTAAGGTAAACAATAAATAAATTGGTAAAAAGCAACATTGGAAAAAGTTCATCGTTTTTATTGTTGTAACGTCTTAGGGTAGAACTTTAAATGCCCTGTTCTCAGGCCCTATCGCTCCGATCCGACGGAAATTTTGGAGTCTTACTAAGAACCATGGTCTGTTAACGAATCAAGAAAAAATCATAAAAAACAGAATTTTTAAAATTTCATCGTTTTAACGCTTGGGTTCGGTCGATTTATCACTTTTTCAAACTTGTGGTCGGTCATAACTATGGCCCTATGGCACTTAATCATCTAAAATATTTGATTCTTGATCAAAACCATGGTAAGTATACCAAAAATACGGTAAACAATAAATAAATTGGTACAAAGCAACATTGGAAAAAGATCATCGTTTTAATTGTTGTAACAACTTGGGTTAGAACTTTAAATGCCCTTTTCTCAGGCCTTATGGCTTCGATCCGACAAAAATTTTGGAGTTTTACTAAGAATCATGGTCTGTACACGGAACAAAACCATGGTAAATATACCAAAAATACGGTAAACAATAAATAAATTGGTAAAAGGCAACATTGGAAAAAGATCATCGTTTGAATAGTGGTAACAATTTGGGTTAGAACTTTAAATGCCTTTTTCTCAGGCCCTATGGCTCCGATCCGTCGGAAATTTTGGAGTCTTACTAAGAATCATGGTCTGTACACGAATCAAAAAACAATCATAAAAATAAGAATTTTTAAAATTTCATCGTTTTAACGCTTGGGTTCGGTCGATTTATCACCTTTTCAAACTTGGGGTCGGTCATTACATGGCCCTATAGCACTTAATCATCTTAAATTTTTGATTCTTGATCAAAACCATGTTCTTTACGGTAAACAATAAATAAATTGGTAAAAAGCAACATTGGAAAAAGTTCATCGTTTTTATTATTGTAACGTCTTGGGGTAGAACTTTAAATGCCCTTTTCTCAGGCCCTATGGCTCCGATCCGACGGAAATTTCGGAGTCTTACTAAGAATAATGTTCTGTAAACGAATCAAGAAAAAATCATAAAAAACAGAATTTTTAAAATTTCATCGTTTTAACGCTTGGGTTCGGTCGATTTATCACTTTTTCAAACTTGTGGTCGGTCATAACTATGGTTCTATGGCACTTAATCATCTAAAATTTTTGATTCTTGATCAAAACCATGTTCTTTACGGTAAACAATAAATAAATTGGTAAAAAGCAACATTGGAAAAAGTTCATCGTTTTTATTGTTGTAACGTCTAAGGATAGAACTTTAAATGCCCTTTTCTCAGGCCCTATGGCTCCGATCCGACGGAAATTTTGGAGTCTTACTAAGAATCATGATCTGTAAACGAATCAAGAAAAAATTATAAAAAACAGAAATTTTAATATTTCATGGTTTTAGCGCTTGGGTTCGGTCGATTTATCACTTTTTCAAACTTGGGGTCGGTCAAAACTATGGTTCTATGGCACTTAATCATCTAAAATTTTTGATTCTTGATCAAAACCATGTTCTTTACGGTAAACAATAAATAAATTGGTAAAAAGCAACATTGGAAAAAGTTCATCGTTTTTATTGTTGTAACGTCTAAGGGTAGAACTTTAAATGCCCTTTTCTCAGGCCCTATGGCTCCGATCCGACGGAAATTTTGGAATCTTACTAAGAATCATGGTCTGTACACGGATCAAAATCATGGTAAATATACCAAAAATACGGTAAACAATAAATAAATTGGTAAAAAGCAACATTGGAAAAAGTTCATCGTTTTTATTGTTGTAACGTCTTAGGGTAGAACTTTAAATGCCCTTTTCTCAGGCCCTATGGCTCCGATCCGTCGGAAATTTTGGAGTCTTACTAAGAATCATGATCTGTAAACGAATCAAGAAAACATAAAAAACAGAATTTTTAAAAATTCATCGTTTTAACGCTTGGGTTCGGTCGATTTGTCACTTTTTCAAACTTGGGGTCGGTCATAACTTTTGCCCTTTGGCACTTAATCTTCTAAAATTTTTCATTCTTGATCAAAACCATGTTCTTTACGGTAAACAATAAATAAATTGGTAAAAAGCAACATTGGAAAAAGTTCATCGTTTTTATTGTTGTAACGTCTTAGGGTAGAACTTTAAATGCCCTTTTCTCAGGCCCTATGGCTCCGATCCGACGGAAATTTTGGAGTCTTACTAAGAATCATGATCTGTAAACGAATCAAGAAAAAAATTATAAAAAACAGAATTTTTAAAATTTCATCGTGTTAGCGCTTGGGTTCGGTCGATTTATCACTTTTTCAAACTTGGGGTCGGTCATAACTTTGGCCCTATGGCACTTAATCTTCTTAAATTTTTCATTCTTGATCAAAACCATATTATTTACGGTAAACAATAAATAAATTGGTAAAAAGCAACATTGGAAAAAGATCATCGTTTTTATTGTGGTAACAACTTGGGTTAGAACTTTAAATTCCTTTTTCTCAGGCCCTATGGCTCCGATCCGATGGAAATTTCGGAGTCTTACTAAAAATCATGGTCTGTAAACGAATCAAGAAAAAATCATAAAAAACAGAATTTTTAAAATTTCATCGATTTAACGCGTGGGTTCGGTCGATTTATCACTTTTTCAAACTTGGGGTCGGTCATAACTATGGCCCTATGGCACTTAATCATCTAAAATATTTGATTCTTGATCAAAACCATGGTAAGTATACCAAAAATACGGTAAACAATAAATAAATTGGTACAAAGCAACATTGGAAAAAGATCATCGTTTTAATTGTTGTAACAACTTGGGTTAGAACTTGAAATGCCCTTTTCTCAGGCCTTATGGCTCCAATCCGACAAAAATTTCGGAGTATAACTAAGAATCATGGTCTGTACACGGAACAAAACCATGGTAAATATACCAAAAATACGGTAAACAATAAATAAATTGGTAAAAAGCAACATTGGAAAAAGATCATCGTTTTTATTGTGGTAACAATTTGGGTTAGAACTTTAAATGCTTTTTTCTCAGGCCCTATGGCTCCAATCCGTCGGAAATTTTGGAGTCTTACTAAGAATCATGGTCTGTACACGAATCAAGAAACAATCATAAAAATAAGAATTTTTTAAATTTCATCGTTTTAACTCTTGGGTTCGGTCGATTTATCAGCTTTTCAAACTTGGGGTCGGTCATTACGTGGCCCTATAGCACTTAATCATCTTAAATTTTTGATTCTTGATCAAAACCATGTTCTTTACGGTAAACAATAAATAAATTGGTAAAAAGCAACATTGGAAAAAGTTCATCGTTTTTATTATTGTAACGTCTTGGGGTAGAACTTTAAATGCCCTTATCTCAGGCCCTATGGCTCCGATCCGACGGAAATTTCGGAGTCTTACTAAGAATCATGTTCTGTAAACGAATCAAGAAAAAATCATAAAAAACAGAATTTTTAAAATTTCATCGTTTTAACGCTTGGGTTCGGTCGATTTTTCACTTTTTCAAACTTGGGGTCGGTCATAACTATGGTTCTATGGCACTTATTCATCTAACATTTTTGATTCTTGATCAAAACCATGTTCTTTACGGTAAACAATAAATAAATTGGTAAAAAGCAACATTGGAAAAAGTTCATCGTTTTTATTGTTGTAACGTCTTGGGGTAGAACTTTAAATGCCCTTATCTCAGGCCCTATGGCTCCGATCCGACGGAAATTTCGGAGTCTTACTAAGAATCATGTTCTGTAAACGAATCAAGAAAAAATCATAAAAAACAGAATTTTTAAAATTTCATCGTTTTAACGCTTGGGTTCGGTCGATTTTTCACTTTTTCAAACTTGGGGTCGGTCATAACTATGGTTCTATGGCACTTAATCATCTAACATTTTTGATTCTTGATCAAAACCATGTTCTTTACGGTAAACAATAAATAAATTGGTAAAAAGCAACATTGGAAAAAGTTCATCGTTTTTATTGTTGTAACGTCTAAGGGTAGAACTTTAAATGCCCTTTTCTCAGGCCCTATGGCTCCGATCCAACGGAAATTTTGGAATCTTACTAAGAATCATGGTCTGAACACGGATCAAAATCATGGTAAATATACCAAAAATACGGTAAACAATAAATAAATTGGTAAAAACCACATTGGAAAAAGATCTTCGTTTTTATTGTTGTAACGTCTTAGGGTAGAACTTTAAATGCCCTTTTCTCAGGCCCTATGGCTCCGATCCGACGGAAATTTTGGAGTCTTACTAAGAATCATGATCTGTAAACGAATCAAGAAAACATAAAAAACAGAATTTTTAAAAATTCATCGTTTTAACGCTTGGGTTCGGTCGATTTATCACTTTTTCAAACTTGGGGTCGGTCATAACTTTTGCCCTTTGGCACTTAATCTTCTAAAATTTTTCATTCTTGATCAAAACCATGTTCTTTACGGTAAACAATAAATAAATTGGTAAAAAGCAACATTGGAAAAAGTTCATCGTTTTTATTGTTGTAACGTCTTAGGGTAGAACTTTAAATGCCCTTTTCTCAGGCCCTATGGCTCCGATCCGACGGAAATTTTGGAGTCTTACTAAGAATCATGATCTGTAAACGAATCAAGAAAACATTATAAAAAACAGAATTTTTAAAAATTCATCGTTTTAACGCTTGGGTTCGGTCGTTTTATCACTTTTTCAAACTTCAGGGTCGGTCATAACTATGGCCCTATGGCACTTAATCATCTAAAATTTTTGATTCTTGATCGAAACCATGTTCTTTACGGTAAACAATAAATAAATTGGTAAAAGTTCATCGTTTTTATTGTTGTAACGTCTTAGGGTAGAACTTTAAATGCCATTTTCTCAGGCCCTATGGTTTCGATCCGACAGAAATTTAAAAGTCTTACTAAGAATCATGGTCTGTACACGAAACAAGAAACAATCATAAAAATAAGAATTTTTAAAATTTCATCGTTTTAACGCTTGTGTTCGGTCGTTTTATCACTTTTTCAATCTTGGGATCGGTCATAACTATGGCCCTATGGCACTTAATCATCTAAAATTTTTGATTCTTGATCAAAACCATGTTCTTTAAGGTAAACAATAAATAAATTGGTAAAAGGCAACATTGGAAAAAGTTCATCGTTTTAATTGTTGTAACGTCTTAGGGTAGAACTTTAAATGCCCTGTTCTCAGGCCCTATCGCTCCGATCCGACGGAAATTTTGGAGTCTTACTAAGAATCATGGTCTGTTAACGAATCAAGAAAAAATTATATAAAACAGAATTTTTAAAATTTCATCGTTTTAACGCTTGGGTTCGGTCGATTTATCACTTTTTCAAACTTGGGGTCGGTCATAACTATGGCCCTATGGCACTTAATCATCTAAAAATTTTGATTCTTGATCAAAACCATGTTCTTTAAGGTAAACAATAAATAAATTGGTAAAAAGCAACATTGGAAAAAGTTCATCGTTTTTATTGTTGTAACGTCTTAGGGTAGAACTTTAAATGCCCTGTTCTCAGGCCTTATCGCTCCGATCCGACGGAAATTTTGGAGTCTTACTAAGAATCATGGTCTGTTAACGAATCAAGAAAAAATCATAAAAAACAGAATTTTTAAAATTTCATCGTTTTAACGCTTGGGTTCGGTCGATTTATCACTTTTTCAAACTTGAGGTCGGTCATAACTATGGCCCTATGGCACTTAATCATCTTAAATTTTTGATTCTTGATCAAAACCATGTTCTTTACGGTAAACAATAAATAAATTGGTAAAAAGCAACATTGGAAAAAGTTCATCGTTTTTATTGTTGTAACGTCTTAGGGTAGAACTTTAAATGCCCTTTTCTCAGGCCCTATGGCTTCGATCCGACGGAAATTTTAAAGTCTTACTAAGAATCATGGTCTGTACACGAAACAAGAAACAATCATAAAAATCAGAATTTTTAAAATTTCATCGTTTTAACGCTTGGGTTCGGTCGATTTATCACTTTTTCAAACTTGGGGTCGGTCATTACTATGGCCCTATGGCACTTAATCATCTAAAATTTTTGATTCTTGATCAAAACCATGTTCTTTACGGTAAACAATAAATAAATTGGTATAAAGCAACATTGGAAAAAGTTCATCGTTTTTATTGTTGTAACGTCTTAGGGTAGAACTTTAAATGCCCTTTTCTCAGGCCCTATGGCTTCGATCCGACGGATATTTTAAAGTCTTACTAAGAATCATGGTCTGTACACGAAACAAGAAACAATCATAAAAATAAGAATTTTTAAAATTTCATCGTTTTAACGCTTGGGTTCGATCGTTTTATCACTTTTTCAAACTTGGGGTCGGTCATAACTATGGCCCTATGGCACTTAATCATCTAAAATTTTTGATTCTTGATCAAAACCATGTTCTTTACGGTAAACAATAAATAAATTGATAAAAAGCAACAATGGAAAAAAATCATCGTTTTTATTGTTGTAACGTCTTGGGGTAGAACTTTTAATGCCCTTTTCTCAGGCCCTATGGCTCCGATCCGACGGAAATTTTGGAGTCTTACTAAGAATCATGGTCTGTAAACGAATCAAGAAAAAATTATAAAAAACAGAATTTTTAAAATTTCATCGTTTTAACGCTTGGGTTCGGTCGATTTATCACTTTTTCAAACTTGGGGTCGGTCATAACTATGGCCCTATGGCACTCAATCTTCTAAAATTTTTGATTCTTGATCAAAACCATGTTCTTTACGGTAAACAATAAATAAATTGGTACAAAGCAACATTGGAAAAAGATCATCGTTTTTATTGTGGTAACAACTTGGGTTAGAACTTTAATTGCCCTATTCTCAGGCCCTATGGCTCTGATCCGACGGAAATTTTGGAGTCTTACTAAGAATCATGGTCTGTACACGAATCAAGAAACAATCATAAAAATCAGAATTTTTAAAATTTCCTCGTTTTAACGCTTGGGTTCGGTCGATTTATCACTTTTTCAAACTTGGGGTCGGTCATAACTATGGCCCTATGGCACTTAATCATCTAAAATTTTTGATTCTTGATCAAAACCATGTTCTTTACGGTAAACAATAAATAAATTGGTAAAAAGCAACATTGGAAAAAGTTCGTCGTTTTTATTGTTGTAACGTCTAAGGGTAGAACTTTAAATGCCCTTTTCTCAGGCCCTATGGCTCCGATCCGACGGAAATTTTGGAGTCTTACTAAGAATCATGATCTGTAAACGAATCAAGAAAACATAAATAACAGAATTTTTAAAAATTCATCGTTTTAACGCTTGGGTTCGGTCGATTTATCACTTTTTCAAACTTGAGGTCGGTCATAACTATGGCCCTATGGCACTTAATCATCTTAAATTTTTGATTCTTGATCAAAACCATGTTCTTTACGGTAAACAATAAATAAATTGGTAAAAAGCAACATTGGAAAAAGTTCATCGTTTTTATTGTTGTAACGTCTTAGGGTAGAACTTTAAATGCCCTTTTCTCAGGCCCTATGGCTTCGATCCGACGGAAATTTTAAAGTCTTACTAAGAATCATGGTCTGTACACGAAACAAGAAACAATCATAAAAATAAGAATTTTTAAAATTTCATCGTTTTAACGCTTGGGTTCGGTCGTTTTATCACTTTTTCAAACTTGGGGTCGGTCATAACTATGGCCCTATGGCACCTAATCATCTATAATTTTGATTCTTGATCAAAACCATGTTCTTTAAGGTAAACAATAAATTAATTGGTAAAAAGCAACATTGGAAAAAGTTCATCGTTTTTATTGTTGTAACGTCTTAGGGTAGAACTTAAAATGCCCTGTTCTCAGGCCCTATCGCTTCGATCCGACGGAAATTTTGGAGTCTTACTAAGAATCATGGTCTGTACACGAAACAAGAAACAATCATAAAAATAAGAATTTTTAAAATTTCATCGTTTTAACGCTTAGGTTCGGTCGTTTTATCACTTTTTCAAACTTGGGGTCGGTCATAACTATGGCCCTATGGCACTTAATCATCTAAAATTTTTGGTTCTTGATCAAAACCATGTTCTTTACGGTAAACAATAAATAAATTGATAAAAAGCAACAATGGAAAAAATCATCGTTTTTATTGTTGTAACGTCTTGGGGTAGAACTTTTAATGCCCTTTTCTCAGGCCCTATGGCTCCGATTCGACGGAAATTTTGGAGTCTTACTAAGAATCATGGTCTGTTAACGAATCAAGAAAAAATCATAAAAAACAGAATTTTTAAAATTTCATCGTTTTAACGCTTGGGTTCGGTCGATTTATCACTTTTTCAAACTTGGGGTCGGTCATAACTATGGCCCTATGGCACTTAATCATTTAAAATTTTTGATTCTTGATCAAAACCATGTTCTTTACGGTAAACAATAAATAAATTGGTAAAAAGCGACAATGGAAAAAGTTCATCGTTTTTATTGTTGTAACGTCTTAGGTTAGAACTTTAAATGCCCTTTTCTCAGGCCCTATGGCTTCGATCCGACGGAAATTTTAAAGTCTTACTAAGAATCATGGTCTGTACACGAAACAAGAAACAATCATAAAAATCAGAATTTTTAAAATTTCATCGTTTTAACGCTTGGGTTCGGTCGATTTATCACTCTTTCAAACTTGGGGTCGGTCATTACTATGGCCCTATGGCACTTAATCGTCTTAAATTTTTGATTCTTGATCAAAACCATGTTCTTTACGGTAAACAATAAATAAATTGGTACAAAGCAACATTGGAAAAAGTTCATCGTTTTTATTGTTGTAACGTCTTAGGGTAGAACATTAAATGCCCTTTTCTCAGGCCCTATGGCTCCGATCCGACGGATATTTTGGAGTCTTACTAAGAATCATGGTCTGTAAACACATCAAGAAAAAATTATAAAAAACAGAATTTTTAAAATTTCATCGTTTTAACGCTTGGGTTCGGTCGATTTATCACTTTTTCAAACTTGGTGTCGGTCATAACTATGGCCCTATGGCACTCAATCTTCTAAAATTTTTGATTCTTGATCAAAACCATGTTCTTTACGGTAAACAATAAATAAATTGGTACAAAGCAACATTGGAAAAAGATCATCGTTTTTATTGTGGTAACAACTTGGGTTAGAACTTTAATTGCCCTTTTTTCAGGCCCTATGGCTCTGATCCGACGGAAATTTTGGAGTCTTACTAAGAATCATGGTCTGTACACGAATCAAGAAACAATCATAAAAATCAGAATTTTTAAAATTTCCTCGTTTTAACGCTTGGGTTCGGTCGATTTATCACTTTTTCAAACTTGGGGTCGGTCATTACTATGGCCCTATGGCACTTAATCATCTAAAATTTTTGATTCTTGATCAAAACCATGTTCTTTACGGTAAACAATAAATAAATTGGTAAAAAGCAACATTGGAAAAAGTTCATCGTTTTTATTGTTGTAACGTCTTAGGGTAGAACTTTAAATGCCCTTTTCTCAGGCCCTATGGCTTCGATCCGACGGAAATTTTAAAGTCTTACTAAGAATCATGGTCTGTACACGAAACAAGAAACAATCATAAAAATAAGAATATTTAAAATTTCATCGTTTTAACGTTTGGGTTCGGTCGATTTATCACTTTTTCAAACTTGGGGTCGGTCATTACTATGGCCCTATGTTACTTAATCATCTAAAATTTTTGATTCTTGATCAAAACCATGTTCTTTACGGTAAACAATAAATAAATTGGTAAAAAGCAACATTGGAAAAAGATCATCGTTTTTATTGTTGTAACGTCTTAGGGTAGAACTTTAAATGCCCTTTTCTCAGGCCCTATGGCTCCGATCCGACGGAAATTTTGGAGTCTTACTAAGAATCATGATCTGTAAACGAATCAAGAAAACATAAAAAACAGATTTTTTAAAAATTCATCGTTTTAACGCTTGGGTTCGGTCGATTTATCACTTTTTCAAACTTGGGGTCGGTCATAACTTTTGCCCTTTGGCACTTAATCTTCTAAAATTTTTCATTCTTGATCAAAACCATGTTCTTTACGGTAAACAATAAATAAATTGGTAAAAAGCAACATTGGAAAAAGTTCATCGTTTTTATTGTTGTAACGTCTTAGGGTAGAACTTTAAATGCCCTTTTCTCAGGCCCTATGGCTCCGATCCGACGGAAATTTTGGAGTCTTACTAAGAATCATGATCTGTAAACGAATCAAGAAAACATTATAAAAAACAGAATTTTTAAAAATTCATCGTTTTAAGGCTTGGGTTCGGTCGATTTATCACTTTTTCAAACTTGGGGTCGGTCATAACTATGGCCCTATGGCACTTAATCATCTAAAATTTTTGATTCTTGATCAAAACCATGTTCTTTACGGTAAACAATAAATAAATTGGTAAAAAGCAACATTGGAAAAAGTTCATAGTTTTATTGTTGTAACGTCTTAGGGTAGAACTTTAAATGCCCTTTTCTCAGGCCCTATGGCTTCGATCCGACGGAAATTTTAAAGTCTTACTAAGAATCATGGTCTGTACACGAAACAAGAAACAATCATAAAAATATGAATTTTTAAAATTTCATCGTTTTAACGCTTGGGTTCGGTCGTTTTATCACTTTTTCAATCTTGGGGTCGGTCATAACTATGGCCCTATGGCACCTAATCATCTAAAATTTTTGATTCTTGATCAAAACCATGTTCTTTACGGTAAACAATAAATAAATTGGTAAAAAGCGACATTGGAAAAAGTTCATCGTTTTTATTGTTGTAACGTCTTAGGGTAGAACTTTAAATGCCCTTTTCTCAGGCAATATGGCTCCGATCCGACGGAAATTTTGGAGTCTTACTAAGAATCATGATCTGTAAACGAATCAAGAAAAAATTATAAAAAACAGAATTTTTAAAATTTCATCGTTTTAGCGCTTGGGTTCGGTCGATTTATCACTTTGTCAAACTTGGGGTCGGTCATAACTATGGCCCTATGGCACTTAATCATCTAAAATTTTTGATTCTTGATCAAAACCATGTTCTTTAAGGTAAACAATAAATAAATTGGTAAAAGGCAACATTGGAAAAAGTTCATCGTTTTTATTGTTGTAACGTCTTAGGGTAGAACTTTAAATGCCCTGTTCTCAGGCCCTATCGCTCCGATCCGACGGAAATTTTGGAGTCTTACTAAGAATCATGGTCTGTAAACGAATCAAGAAAAAATCATAAAAAACAGAATTTTTAAAATTTCATCGTTTTAACGCGTGGGTTCGGTCGATTTATTACTTTTTCAAACTTGGGGTCGGTCATAACTATGGCCCTATGGCACTTAATCATCTAAAATATTTGATTCTTGATCAAAACCATGGTAAGTATACCAAAAATACGGTAAACAATAAATAAATTGGTACAAAGCAACATTGGAAAAAGATCATCGTTTTTATTGTGGTAACAATTTGGGTAAGAACTTTAAATGCCTTTTTCTCAGGCCCTATGGCTCCGATCCGTCGGAAATTTTGGAGTCTTACTAAGAATCATGGTCTGTAAACACATCAAGAAAAAATTATAAAAAACAGAATTTTTAAAATTTCATCGTTTTAACGCTTGGGTTCGGTCGATTTATCACTTTTTCAAACTTGGGGTCGGTCATAACTATGGCCCTATGGCACTCAATCTTCTAAAATTTTTGATACTTGATCAAAACCATGTTCTTTACGGTAAACAATAAATAAATTGGTACAAAGCAACATTGGAAAAAGATCATCGTTTTTATTGTGGTAACAACTTGGGTTAGAACTTTAATTGCCCTATTCTCAGGCCCTATGGCTCTGATCCGACGGAAATTTTGGAGTCTTACTAAGAATCATGGTCTGTACACGAATCAAGAAACAATCATAAAAATCAGAATTTTTAAAATTTCCTCGATTTAACGCTTGGGTTCGGTCGATTTATCACTTTTTCAAACTTGGGGTCGGTCATTACTATGGCCCTATCGCACTTAATCATCTAAAATTTTTGATTCTTGATCAAAACCATGTTCTTTACGGTAAACAATAAATAAATTGGTAAAAAGCAACATTGGAAAAAGTTCATCGTTTTTATTGTTGTAACGTCTTAGGGTAGAACTTTAAATGCCCTTTTCTCAGGCCCTATGGCTTCGATCCGACGGAAATTTTAAAGTCTTACTAAGAATCATGGTCTGTACACGAAACAAGAAACAATCATAAAAATAAGAATTTTTAAAATTTCATCGTTTTAACGTTTGGGTTCGGTCGATTTATCACTTTTTCAAACTTGGGGTCGGTCATTACTATGGCCCTATGTTACTTAATCATCTAAAATTTTTGATTCTTGATCAAAACCATGTTCTTTACGGTAAACAATAAATAAATTGGTAAAAAGCAACATTGGAAAAAGATCATCGTTTTTATTGTTGTAACGTCTTAGGGTAGAACTTTAAATGCCCTTTTCTCAGGCCCTATGGCTCCGATCCGACGGAAATTTTGGAGTCTTACTAAGAATCATGGTCTGTAAACGAATCAAGAAAAAAATATAAAAAACAGAATTTTTAAAATTTCATCGTTTTAACGCTTGGGTTCGGTCGATTTATCACTTTTTCAAACTTGGGGTCGGTCATAACTATGGCCCTATGGCACTCAATCTTCTAAAATTTTTGATTCTTGATCAAAACCATGTTCTTTACGGTAAACAATAAATAAATTGGTACAAAGCAACATTGGAAAAAGATCATCGTTTTTATTGTGGTAACAACTTGGGTTAGAACTTTAATTGCCCTATTCTCAGGCCCTATGGCTCTGATCTGATGGAAATTTTGGAGTCTTACTAAGAATCATGGTCTGTACACGAATCAAGAAACAATCATAAAAATCAGAATTTTTAAAATTTCCTCGTTTTAACGCTTGGGTTCGGTCGATTTATCACTTTTTCAAACTTGGGGTCGGTCATAACTATGGCCCTATGGCACTTAATCATCTAAAATTTTTGATTCTTGATCAAAACCATGTTCTTTACGGTAAACAATAAATAAATTGGTAAAAAGCAACATTGGAAAAAGTTCATCGTTTTTATTGTTGTAACGTCTTAGGGTAGAACTTTAAATGCCCTTTTCTCAGGCCCTATGGCTTCGATCCGACGGAAATTTTAAAGTCTTACTAAGAATCATGGTCTGTACACGAAACAAGAAACAATCATAAAAATAAGAATTTTTAAAATTTCATCGTTTTAACGCTTGGGTTCGGTCGTTTTATCACTTTTTCAAACTTGGGGTCGGTCATAACTATGGCCCTATGGCACTTAATCATCTAAAAATTTTGATTCTTGATCAAAACCATGTTCTTTACGGTAAACAATAAATAAATTGGTAAAAAGCAACATTGGAAAAAGTTCATCGTTTTTATTGTTGTAACGTCTTAGGGTAGAACTTTAAATGCCCTTTTCTCAGGCCCTATGGCTCCGATCCGACGGAAATTTTGGAGTCTTACTAAGAATCATGATCTGTAAACGAATCAAGAAAACATAAAAAACAGAATTTTTAAAAATTCATCGTTTTAACGCTTGGGTTCGGTCGATTTATCACTTTTTCAAACTTGGGGTCGGTCATAACTTTTGCCCTTTGGCACTTAATCTTCTAAAATTTTTCATTCTTGATCAAAACCATGTTCTTTACGGTAAACAATAAATAAATTGGTAAAAAGCAACATTGGAAAAAGTTCATCGTTTTTATTGTTGTAACGTCTTAGGGTAGAACTTTAAATGCCCTTTTCTCAGGCCCTATGGCTTCGATCCGACGGAAATTTTAAAGTCTTACTAAGAATCATGGTCTGTACACGAAACAAGAAACAATCATATAAATAAGAATTTTTAAAATTTCATCGTTTTAACGCTTGGGTTCGGTCGTTTTATCACTATTTCAAACTTGGGGTCGGTCATAACTATGGCCCTATGGCACTTAATCATCTATAATTTTGATTCTTGATCAAAACCATGTTCTTTAAGGTAAACAATAAATAAATTGGTAAAAAGCAACATTGGAAAAAGTTCATCGTTTTTATTGTTGTAACGTCTTAGGGTAGAACTTAAAATGCCCTGTTCTCAGGCCCTATCGCTCCGATCCGACGGAAATTTTGGAGTCTTACTAAGAATCATGGTCTGTACACGAAACAAGAAACAATCATAAAAATAAGAATTTTTAAAATTTCATCGTTTTAACGCTTGGGTTCGGTCGTTTTATCACTTTTTCAAACTTGGGGTCGGTCATAACTATGGCACTTAATCATCTAAAATTTTTGATTCTTGATCAAAACCATGTTCTTTACGGTAAACAATAAATAAATTGATAAAAAGCAACAATGTAAAAAAATCATCGTTTTTATTGTTGTAACGTCTTGGGGTAGAACTTTTAATGCCCTTTTCTCAGGCCCTATGGCTCCGATTCGACGGAAATTTTGGAGTCTTACTAAGAATCATGGTCTGTTAACGAATCAAGAAAAAATCATAAAAAACAGAATTTTTAAAATTTCATCGTTTTAACGCTTGGGTTCGGTCGATTTATCACTTTTTCAAACTTGGGGTCGGTCATAACTATGGCCCTATGGCACTTAATCATTTAAAATTTTTGATTCTTGATCAAAACCATGTTCTTTACGGTAAACAATAAATAAATTGGTAAAAAGCGACATTGGAAAAAGTTCATCGTTTTTATTGTTGTGTGGAGTGTCGATACTCCCACCACCATTGGGACGCGAGGTGGGAAGAGACGCGGCACGGCCTGTCACTCCGTGACAATAGGTGCAACAAGCAACATCTCTGTTCATTATTATTTAGTAATTGTTATTTGTCAATAAACCAAGTGAGTACCATTCTTCTTATTTTATTTTAACAGAACCCTGCATATTAGAATAGATTTAATAATTATTATGAGAGTTGCAAAACAACTCCCATAAATTTGGTGACCCCGATAAAAACACACGAAATTAATATTATTTACGAAATCGCATTATTATTTGCTCGCGTACCCACATACTAAATTTTGTCCCCGCTAGATCGAAACCCGAGTAGCCGAGTCTAACCTAGTACAATCGCCTCTCTTCAAAAGGGCATTTTATGTATTCGAGCGCATAACACAAGGCCTTCTCCCTTTTATTGACCGGTATTTAGTATTTATTTGCCGTCTTAACAATTTTTCGCGTTTCGATATCGCTGATAATTAGTTTCTTGCGTAGGGTTCTGTCTACTAGTATATTCATAGATATAATTGGTACCACTTGGCGCTTTAATAACGTAATTTGACTAATGCAAATAAACAACGTCACGGAGTCAATCGATTTCAAATATCATTATTACACATTTATTATTATTACACGTAATAATTTATACATTTATTATTTATTATATTTGAGACTGCACACCATTACACACACAATTAAAGTTGCCCAAGCGAGTTAATGGCTAACACGCAGCAAAATAACGACAAAGATATGACGGACCAGGGCACTAGTCATCAGGTTGCAAGAGTGGGGGTTCGAATGCCGCCTTTTTGGCGGGATAAATCTCAACTGTGGTTGATGCAAATTGAAGCCCAATTTATTATAGCCGGCATTAGTTCCGATGCAACAAAATACTACTCCATCGTAAGTTGCCTGGACAGTGAAACGCTAACCATGGTTAGTGACATCGTTTTGAACCCACCCACACGGGATATGTATGCCACATTAAAATCGGCTTTGGTGACTAGGTTTACAGAGTCCGAGAGAAAAAAAACTGCCAAGCTCGTATACGGACTTCAGCTTGGAGATAATACACCGTCTCAGTTATTACGTCAGATGAAAGAACTGGCAGGACCCACCATCATCAACACGGATCTCTTCAGGACGCTGTGGTTACAACGGCTGCCTAATAACATGCAAGCTATACTGACTGTATCGGCCGATCAGGACTTAGACAAGCTAGCAGAAATCGCCGACAAAATGGCAGATGTCTATAGCAGCAATGATATATGCCACGTAGAAGGAGGTTTTCCTAGTTCATCCTACTCAACTAAAATAAGCGATGAAAAGCTAATGCAAATTAATAAACAGAGGCGATTAAGATCACCATCGCGTAACAGGCATCAAACAAAAAAAGTTTACGAACGATGCTGGTATCATTACAAGTTCGGAAAACTTGCGAAAAAGTGCATCGCACCCTGTGATTGGCCGCCGACGACAAAGCGTTCGGAAAACTAAAGAAGCTCTGTGTCAATGCAACTTACATAGAGCAAATTGGAAAAAGGTTGCACATCTGGGACCGGCAAAACAATATAAACTTTTTGATTGATTCCGGGGCGGAGATTTCTGTAATTCCCAGCAAATTCAAAACACCGCAAACATTTGAACAACACGAGCCAAATGTGGCACTCTACGCGGCAAATGGTACTCCTATCAAGACACACGGACTACGCCGAATGATGGTTAACTTCGGATTGCGTAGAACATTTTCATGGACATTTGTCATAGCCGAAGTCGAGCGCGCAATTTTGGGGGCAGATTTTTTAGAAAATTTTAATCTTCTAGTGGACCTTCGGAAAGGGAGACTCATTGACGCAACGACTGGACTAACGTCAACGGGACAGCGCATTCACTATGCAAGTACGGGTATATCTACGGTCAACAATACAAGCAAATACCACCAATGTCTACAGCGATACCCTGCAATTACACGACCCTTCAACCGAGAAGTAGAAGTAAAACATTCTGTGGCCCACTGTATTGAAACAACTGGACCACCCACCTCAACTAGGGCCAGAAGAATGACACCACTAATGCTAGAAGCAGCAAAGAAGGAATTTGCCCTTATGGTACAACAAGGAATATGTAGACCATCAAAAAGCTGTTGGGCAAGCCCTTTGCATATGGTACAAAAATCGGACGGCAGTTGGAGACCCTGCGGAGATTATCGCAGGCTCAATTCTCAGACGATTCCAGACCGTTACCCGATTCCACAACTGAACGATTTCGCTCACAAGTTATCTAAAGCCAACATTTTTAGCACTATAGATTTGGTTCGTGCATACCACCAAATTCCCATTAGTTTGAGTGATATTCCAAAGACCGCCATCATAACACCATTTGGTCTCTTTGAGTTCACACATTTACAATTTGGGCTTTGTAACGCGGCACAGACGTTTCAACGCGTTATAAATCAAGTACTGAATGGCTTGGAATTTTGTTTTGCATATATCGATGATATTATGATTGCATCCGAGGACGAAAACGAACACATGGAGCACCTCGAAACAGTCTTCAAACGTCTTGAGGAACACGGTTTGATCATTAACGCCGAGAAAAGCACGTTTGGTCAATCCAGTATTAAATTCCTTGGCTACCAAATTTCAAATGAGGGAACGACTCCTCTTTCCGAAAAAGTGGAGATCATCAAAGATTTCCCAAGACCAAAAACAGCAAAGGACATGCGCAGATACTTAGGTATGCTGAATTATTACCGAAAGTTCATTCCAAAGGCTGTGGAGGCTCAACGATTATTGTACGCCATAATCGCCAATACAAAAAAAGCAGACAAGCAACCAATCCAATGGACAGAGGAGCTCATTCAGGCATTCGACCAGACCAAAGTTGATTTGGCTAATGCTACACTCCTCACACATCCAGAAATATCATCAGACCTCGGAATTATGGTGGATGCTTCAAATTTTGCTGTAGGCGCAGCCCTCCAACAACGAACAGAAAAGCAGAGGAAGTGGAAACCGCTCGGATTTTTTTCACGAAAACTCAACAACGCACAAAAAAATTACAGTACTTATGATAGAGAACTCACAGCCATTTACGAAGCAATTAAGTACTTTCGAGGACAGGTTGAGGGTAGAGAAGTCACCATATATACCGATCATAAACCCTTATGCTTTGCGTTCACCAAAAAAGCGGATAATGATTCGCCAAGGCAAAGACGACAGTTAGATTTTATCGCGCAATTTACAACAAAAATCGTTTACACACCCGGAAACGAAAATCAGGTAGCCGATGCATTATCAAGGATTGAAGAGATACAGATTCCATCGCCTATCAATTATGAAGAGATGGCGTTAGACCAAAACAGCGACTCAGAACTCATCGCGATCATGAACACCGAGACTTCTCTGCGCTTGGAACGAGTCCAGATTCCCGGAAGTCCTACAACTCTATGGTGCGATATGTCCACTGGTGTTGCAAGACCATTTATACCAAAGGCTTGGAGACACCGTATGCTTGATAACATGCACAGTAATTGTCACCCCGGCATTGGAGCTACCTACAAAACACTTAGGCAAAGATTCGTTTGGCCTAAGATGCAAAGAGACGTAAAAGAGTTCGTCACCACGTGTATATCATGCCAGAAGGCCAAGGTAAATAGGCATACCCACAGTCCTATTGGAACACTACCGTTGCCCAAGGAGAGGTTTAGAAATATCCATATTGATATTGTTGGACCCTTGCCTCCATCACGTGGCAACAACTACCTATTGACCATTATAGATCGTTTCACTAGATGGCCAGAAGCGATTCCCATTAAGGATATCATGGCAGAGACAGTTGCTCTCGCTCTCATGGAGAACTGGATAGCTAGGTTTGGGGTGCCCGATACAATAACGTCGGATCAAGGACGTCAATTTGAAAGTAAGCTCTTCGAAGACCTCATGAAATTGTGTGGTGTAAAACACTTAAGAACAACAGCGTACCACCCGCAAGCAAACGGCCTAATAGAGCGATGGCATCGAACACTAAAAGGGGCTCTAAAAGTAGCTTCCACAAGCAGTTGGTCAGAGAGACTTCCATTGATTCTCTTGGGCCTCAGATCTTGCGTTCGACAGGATGCAAAAACATCACCCGCGGAAATGACATACGGAACTCCGCTTAAGCTCCCGGGAGATTTTTTCACCGAGACAACACCAACAGATCCAGAGACGTTTGCTAGAAAGGTCACCGATATGTTGAAAGATATTAAACCCATACCAGCTACAAACCATAACCATGATAAACCTTTTGTACACGGTTTGTTGGGAACTTGCACTCATGTTTTCATTCGAACAGACTCAGTAAAAGCTCCCTTGCAGGCGCCATATGAAGGACCCTTCAAAGTATTGATGAGGGATTCTAAGAAAATGTTGGTGGAAATACGTGGCCATCAAAAGTACATAAGCATTGATAGGCTGAAACCTGCTTTTCTCCCAACAGATTTGGAGGATAAAGAAATCCCCACTATTAAACCGACCACAACAGTTATTCCTGAGAAAGCACCAGAGAGAAAAACTCGATCGGGTAGGCGAGTTAGATTCCCTGAAAGATGGGCATACTAGGCACGAGATATCTTCGAACATTTGTGCCCATCATTCCATACAATCTTCTGTCTCTCTGTCATGTACATATACCTCTTCAGTCCAATATTTCATCCACCTGCTAGAGGAATCAAGGAGGACTTCAGGAAGGATGATCATCATTCTAGGAGGGGAGGCATGTGGAGTGTCGATACTCCCACCACCATTGGGACGCGAGGTGGGGAGAGACGCGGCACGGCCTGTCACTCCGTGACAATAGGTGCAACAAGCAACATCTCTGTTCATTATTATTTAGTAATTGTTATTTGTCAATAAACCAAGTGAGTACCATTCTTCTTATTTTATTTTAACAGAACCCTGCATATAAGAATAGATTTAATAATTATTATGAGAGTTGCAAAACAACTCCCATAGTTGTAAAGTCTTAGGTTAGAACTTTAAATGCCCTTTTCTCAGGCCCTATGGCTTCGATCCGACGGAAATTTTAAAGTCTTACTAAGAATCATGGTCTGTACACGAAACAAGAAACAATCATAAAAATCAGAATTTTTAAAATTTCATCGTTTTAACGCTTGGGTTCGGTCGATTTATCACTCTTTCAAACTTGGGGTCGGTCATTACTATGGCCCTATGGCACTTAATCGTCTTAAATTTTTGATTCTTGATCAAAAACGACGACCGTAGTCCAGTGGCTAAGACTCTTGACTCACATTCCGGAGGTCGCGGGTTCGAACCCGGCATGCGCAAATAAATTTTATTTGATTAATTTGTGTTATTTCACAATTAATTCATTTAAAATAATATATAGTATATTTGCGGCAAGTTCCAGAGTGGAAGATACTATTAGTATCGCCCTGGTGTAAGACCACCATTCAGAATTGAAACGTTGCTTGAAAATGGCTTTAGCCGTGTTTAGTGACCAGATCTGAATAGCCAGGTACTTCCCAACCTTCCTCTTCCCCACCTCCTTCCCCTCCCCACTACCTTCAGCCTCACAACATACCCCAATTGGGGATGCCATAGTCTCACTGGCTCCAGACGGGAGCAGTTGAGATTCTTGTGCGGTATTCACTGTAAAAAAAAAAAAAAAAAAAAAAAAAAAAAACCATGTTCTTTACGGTAAACAATAAATAAATTGGTACAAAGCAACATTGGAAAAAGTTCATCGTTTTTATTGTTGTAACGTCTTAGGGTAGAACATTAAATGCCCTTTTCTCAGGCCCTATGGCTCCGATCCGACGGATATTTTGGAGTCTTACTAAGAATCATGGTCTGTAAACACATCAAGAAAAAATTATAAAAAACAGAATTTTTAAAATTTCATCGTTTTAACGCTTGGGTTCGGTCGATTTATCACTTTTTCAAACTTGGGGTCGGTCATAACTATGGCCCTATGGCACTCAATCTTCTAAAATTTTTGATTCTTGATCAAAACCATGTTCTTTACGGTAAACAATAAATAAATTGGTACAAAGCAACATTGGAAAAAGATCATCGTTTTTATTGTGGTAACAACTTGGGTTAGAACTTTAATTGCCCTATTCTCAGGCCCTATGGCTCTGATCCGACGGAAATTTTGGAGTCTTACTAAGAATCATGGTCTGTACACGAATCAAGAAACAATCATAAAAATCAGAATTTTTAAAATTTCCTCGTTTTAACGCTTGGGTTCGGTCGATTTATCACTTTTTCAAACTTGGGGTCGGTCATAACTATGGCCCTATGGCACTCAATCTTCTAAAATTTTTGATTCTTGATCAAAACCATGTTCTTTACGGTAAACAATAAATAAATTGGTACAAAGCAACATTGGAAAAAGATCATCGTTTTTATTGTTGTAACGTCTTAGGGTAGAACTTTAAATGCCCTTTTCTCAGGCCCTATGGCTCCGATCCGACGGAAATTTTGGAGTCTTACTAAGAATCATGATCTGTAAACGAATCAAGAAAACATAAAAAACAGAATTTTTAAAAATTCATCGTTTTAACGCTTGGGTTCGGTCGATTTATCACTTTTTCAAACTTGGGGTCGGTCATAACTTTTGCCCTTTGGCACTTAATCTTCTAAAATTTTTCATTCTTGATCAAAACCATGTTCTTTACGGTAAACAATAAATAAATTGGTAAAAAGCAACATTGGAAAAAGTTCATCGTTTTTATTGTTGTAACGTCTTAGGGTAGAACTTTAAATGCCCTTTTCTCAGGCCCTATGGCACCGATCCGACGGAAATTTTGGAGTCTTACTAAGAATCATGATCTGTAAACGAATCAAGAAAACATTATAAAAAACAGAATTTTTAAAAATTCATCGTTTTAACGCTTGGGTTCGGTCGATTTATCACTTTTTCAAACTTGGGGTCGGTCATAACTATGGCCCTATGGCATTTAATCATCTAAAATTTTTGATTCTTGATCAAAACCATGTTCTTTACGGTAAACAATAAATAAATTGGTAAAAAGCAACATTGGAAAAAGTTCATCGTTTTTATTGTTGTAACGTCTTAGGGTAGAACTTTAAATGCCCTTTTCTCAGGCCCTATGGCTTCGATCCGACGGAAATTTTAAAGTCTTACTAAGAATCATGGTCTGTACACGAAACAAGAAACAATCATAAAAATAAGAATTTTTAAAATTTCATCGTTTTAACGCTTGGGTTCGGTCGTTTTATCACTTTTTCAATCTTGAAATCGGTCATAACTATGGCCCTATGGCACTTAATCATCTAAAATTTTTGATTCTTGATCAAAACCATGTTCTTTACGGTAAACAATAAATAAATTGGTAAAAAGCGACATTGGAAAAAGTTCATCGTTTTTATTGTTGTAACGTCTTAGGGTAGAACTTTAAATGCCCTTTTCTCAGGCCCTATGGCTCCGATCCGACGGAAATTTTGGAGTCTTACTAAGAATCATGATCTGTAAACGAATCAAGAAAAAATTATAAAAAACAGAATTTTTAAAATTTCTTCGTTTTAGCGCTTGGGTTCGGTCGATTTATCACTTTGTCAAACTTGGGGTCGGTCATAACTATGGCCCTATGGCACTTAATCATCTAAAATTTTTGATTCTTGATCAAAACCATGTTCTTTAAGGTAAACAATAAATAAATTGGTAAAAGGCAACATTGGAAAAAGTTCATCGTTTTTATTGTTGTAACGTCTTAGGGTAGAACTTTAAATGCCCTGTTCTCAGGCCCTATCGCTCCGATCCGACGGAAATTTTGGAGTCTTACTAAGAATCATGGTCTGTAAACGAATCAAGAAAAAATCGTAAAAAACAGAATTTTTAAAATTTCATCGTTTTAACGCGTGGGTTCGGTCGATTTATCACTTTTTCAAACTTGGGGTCGGTCATAACTATGGCCCTATGGCACTTAATCATCTAAAATATTTGATTCTTGATCAAAACCATGGTAAGTATACCAAAAATACGGTAAACAATAAATAAATTGGTACAAAGCAACATTGGAAAAAGATCATCGTTTTTATTGTGGTAACAACTTGGGTTAGAACTTTAATTGCCCTATTCTCAGGCCCTATGGCTCTGATCCGACGGAAATTTTGGAGTCTTACTAAGAATCATGGTCTGTACACGAATCAAGAAACAATCATAAAAATCAGAATTTTTAAAATTTCCTCGTTTTAACGCTTGGGTTCGGTCGATTTATCACTTTTTCAAACTCGGGGTCGGTCATTACTATGGCCCTATGGCACTTAATCATCTAAAATTTTTGATTCTTGATCAAAACCATGTTCTTTACGGTAAACAATAAATAAATTGGTAAAAAGCAACATTGGAAAAAGTTCATCGTTTTTATTGTTGTAACGTCTTAGGGTAGAACTTTAAATGCCCTTTTCTCAGGCCCTATGGCTTCGATCCGACGGAAATTTTAAAGTCTTAATAAGAATCATGGTCTGTACAAGAAACAAGAAACAATCATAAAAATAAGAATTTTTAAAATTTCATCGTTTTAACGTTTGGGTTCGCTCGATTTATCACTTTTTCAAACTTGGGGTCGGTCATTACTATGGCCCTATGTTACTTAATCATCTAAAATTTTTGATTCTTGATCAAAACCATGTTCTTTACGGTAAACAATAAATAAATTGGTAAAAAGCAACATTGGAAAAAGATCATCGTTTTTATTGTTGTAACGTCTTAGGGTAGAACTTTAAATGCCCTTTTCTCAGGCCCTATGGCTCCGATCCGACGGAAATTTTGGAGTCTTACTAAGAATCATGATCTGTAAACGAATCAAGAAAACATAAAAAACAGAATTTTTAAAAATTCATCGTTTTAACGCTTGGGTTCGGTCGATTTTTCACTTTTTCAAACTTGGGGTCGGTCATAACTTTTGCCCTTTGGCACTTAATCTTCTAAAATTTTTCATTCTTGATCAAAACCATGTTCTTTACGGTAAACAATAAAAAAATTGGTAAAAAGCAACATTGGAAAAAGTTCAGCGTTTTTATTGTTGTAACGTCTTAGGGTAGAACTTTAAATGCCCTTTTCTCAGGCCCTATGGCTCCGATCCGACGGAAATTTTGGAGTCTTACTAAGAATCATGATCTGTAAACGAATCAAGAAAACATTATAAAAAACAGAATTTTTAAAAATTCATCGTTTTAACGCTTGGGTTCGGTCGATTTATCACTTTTTCAAACTTGGGGTCGGTCATAACTTTTGCCCTTTGGCACTTAATCTTCTAAAATTTTTCATTCTTGATCAAAACCATGTTCTTTACGGTAAACAATAAATAAATTGGTAAAAAGCAACATTGGAAAAAGTTCATCGTTTTTATTGTTGTAACGTCTTAGGGTAGAACTTTAAATGCCCTTTTCTCAGGCCCTATGGCTCCGATCCGACGGAAATTTTGGAGTCTTACTAAGAATCATGATCTGTAAACGAATCAAGAAAACATTATAAAAAACAGAATTTTTAAAAATTCATCGTTTTAACGCTTGGGTTCGGTCGATTTATCACTTTTTCAAACTTGGGGTCGGTCATAACTATGGCCCTATGGCACTTAATCATCTAAAATTTTTGATTCTTGATCAAAACCATGTTCTTTAAGGTAAACAATAAATAAATTGGTAAAAGGCAACATTGGAAAAAGTTCATCGTTTTTATTGTTGTAACGTCTTAGGGTAGAACTTTAAATGCCCTGTTCTCAGACCCTATCGCTCCGATCCGACGGAAATTTTGGAGTCTTACTAAGAATCATGGTCTGTAAACGAATCAAGAAAAAATCATAAAAAACAGAATTTTTAAAATTTCATCGTTTTAACGCGTGGGTTCGGTCGATTTATCACTTTTTCAAACTTGGGGTCGGTCATAACTATGGCCCTATGGCACTTAATCATCTAAAATATTTGATTCTTGATCAAAACCATGGTAAGTATACCAAAAATACGGTAAACAATAAATAAATTGGTACAAAGCAACATTGGAAAAAGATCATCGTTTTTATTGTGGTAACAATTTGGGAAAGAACTTTAAATGCCTTTTTCTCAGGCCCTATGGCTCCGATCCGTCGGAAATTTTGGAGTCTTACTAAGAATCATGGTCTGTAAACACATCAAGAAAATTTATAAAAAACAGAATTTTTAAAAATTCATCGTTTTAACGCTTGGGTTCGGTCGATTTATCACTTTTTCAAACTTGGGGTCGGTCATAACTATGGCCCTATGGCACTCAATCTTCTAAAATTTTTGATTCTTGATCAAAACCATGTTCTTTACGGTAAACAATAAATAAATTGGTTCAAAGCAACATTGGAAAAAGATCATCGTTTTTATTGTGGTAACAACTTGGGTTAGAACTTTAATTGCCCTATTCTCAGGCCCTATGGCTCTGATCCGACGGAAATTTTGGAGTCTTACTAAGAATCATGGTCTGTACACGAATCAAGAAACAATCATAAAAATCAGAATTTTTAAAATTTCCTCGTTTTAACGCTTGGGTTCGGTCGATTTATCACTTTTTCAAACTTGGGGTCGGTCATTACTATGGCCCTATGGCACTTAATCATCTAAAATTTTTGATTCTTGATCAAAACCATGTTCTTTACGGTAAACAATAAATAAATTGGTAAAAAGCAACATTGGAAAAAGTTCATCGTTTTTATTGTTGTAACGTCTTAGGGTAGAACTTTAAATGCCCTTTTCTCAGGCCCTATGGCTTCGATCCGACGGAAATTTTAAAGTCTTACTAAGAATCATGGTCTGTACAAGAAACAAGAAACAATCATAAAAATAAGAATTTTTAAAATTTCATCGTTTTAACGTTTGGGTTCGGTCGATTTATCACTTTTTCAAACTTGGGGTCGGTCATTACTATGGCCCTATGTTACTTAATCATCTAAAATTTTTGATTCTTGATCAAAACCATGTTCTTTACGGTAAACAATAAATAAATTGGTAAAAAGCAACATTGGAAAAAGATCATCGTTTTTATTGTTGTAACGTCTTAGGGTAGAACTTTAAATGCCCTTTTCTCAGGCCCTATGGCTCCGATCCGACGGAAATTTCGGAGTCTTACTAAGAATCATGATCTGTAAACGAATCAAGAAAACATAAAAAACAGAATTTTTAAAAATTCATCGTTTTAACGCTTGGGTTCGGTCGATTTATCACTTTTTCAAACTTGGGGTCGGTCATAACTTTTGCCCTTTGGCACTTAATCTTCTAAAATTTTTCATTCTTGATCAAAACCATGTTCTTTACGGTAAACAATAAATAAATTGGTAAAAAGCAACATTGGAAAAAGTTCATCGTTTTTATTGTTGTAACGTCTTAGGGTAGAACTTTAAATGCCCTTTTCTCAGGCCCTATGGCTCCGATCCGACGGAAATTTTGGAGTCTTACTAAGAATCATGATCTGTAAACGAATCAAGAAACATTATAAAAAACAGAATTTTTAAAAATTCATCGTTTTAACGCTTGGGTTCGGTCGATTTATCACTTTTTCAAACTTGGGGTCGGTCATAACTTTTGCCCTTTGGCACTTAATCTTCTAAAATTTTTGATTCTTGATCAAAACCATGTTCTTTAAGGTAAACAATAAATAAATTGGTAAAAGGCAACATTGGAAAAAGTTCATCGTTTTTATTGTTGTAACGTCTTAGGGTAGAACTTTAAATGCCCTGTTCTCAGGCCCTATCGCTCCGATCCGACGGAAATTTTGGAGTCTTACTAAGAATCATGGTCTGTAAACGAATCAAGAAAAAATCATAATAAACAGAATTTTTAAAATTTCATCGTTTTAACGCGTGGGTTCGGTCGATTTATCACTTTTTCAAACTTGGGGTCGGTCATAACTATGGCCCTATGGCACTTAATCATCTAAAATATTTGATTCTTGATCAAAACCATGGTAAGTATACCAAAAATACGGTAAACAATAAATAAATTGGTACAAAGCAACATTGGAAAAAGATCATCGTTTTTATTGTGGTAACAATTTGGGTAAGAACTTTAAATGCCTTTTTCTCAGGCCCTATGGCTCCGATCCGTCGGAAATTTTGGAGTCTTACTAAGAATAATGGTCTGTACACGAATCAAGAAACAATCATAAAAATAAGAATTTTTTAAATTTCATCGTTTTAACGCTTGGGTTCAGTCGATTTATCAGCTTTTCAAACTTGGGGTCGGTCATTACATGGCCCTATAGAACTTAATCATCTTAAATTTTTGATTCTTGATCAAAACCATGTTCTTTACGGTAAACAATAAATAAATTGGTAAAAAGCAACATTGGAAAAAGTTCATCGTTTTTATTGTTGTAACGTCTTAGGGTAGAACTTTAAATGCCCTTTTCTCAGGCCCTATGGCTCCGATCCGACGGAAATTTTGGAGTCTTACTAAGAATCATGATCTGTAAACGAATCAAGAAAACATTATAAAAAACAGAATTTTTAAAAATTCATCGTTTTAACGCTTGGGTTCGGTCGATTTATCACTTTTTCAAACTTGGGGTCGGTCATAACTATGGCCCTATGGCACTTAATCATCTAAAATTTTTGATTCTTGATCAAAACCATGTTCTTTAAGGTAAACAATAAATAAATTGGTAAAAAGCAACATTGGAAAAAGTTCATCGTTTTTATTGTTGTAACGTCTTAGGGTAGAACTTTAAATGCCCTGTTCTCAGTCCCTATTGCTTCGATCCGACGGAAATTTTGGAGTCTTGCTAAGAATCATGGTCTGTTAACGAATCAAGAAAAAATCATAAAAAACAGAATTTTTAAAATTTCATCGTTTTAACGCTTGGGTTCCGTCGATTTATCACTTTTTCAAACTTGGGGTCGGTCATTACTATGGCCCTATGGCACTTAATCTTCTAAAATTTTTGATTCTTGATCAAAACCATGTTCTTTACGGTAAACAATAAATCAATTGGTAAAAAGCAACATTGGAAAAAGTTCATCGTTTTTATTGTTGTAACGTCTTAGGGTAGAACTTTAAATGCCCTTTTCTCAGGCCCTATGGCTTCGATCCGACGGAAATTTTAAAGTCTTACTAAGAATCATGGTCTGTACACGAAACAAGAAACAATCATAAAAATAAGAATTTTTAAAATTTCATCGTTTTAACGCTTGGGTTCGGTCGTTTTATCACTTTTTCAAACTTGGGGTCGGTCATAACTATGGCCCTATGGCACTTAATCATCTAAAATTTTTGATTCTTGATCAAAACCATGTTCTTTACGGTAAACAATAAATAAATTGGTAAAAAGCAACATTGGAAAAAGTTCATCGTTTTTATTGTTGTAACGTCTTAGGGTAGAACTTTAAATGCCCTTTTCTCAGGCCCTATGGTTTCGATCCGACGGAAATTTAAAAGTCTTACTAAGAATCATGGTCTGTACACGAAACAAGAAACAATCATAAAAATAAGAATTTTTAAAATTTCATCGTTTTAACGCTTGGGTTCGGTCGTTTTATCACTTTGTCAAACTTGGGGTCGGTCATAACTATGGCCCTATGGCACTTAATCATCTAAAATTTTTGATTCTTGATCAAAACCATGTTCTTTAAGGTAAACAATAAATAAATTGGTAAAAGGCAACATTGGAAAAAGTTCATCGTTTTTATTGTTGTAACGTCTTAGGGTAGAACTTTAAATGCCCTGTTCCAGGCCCTATCGCTCCGATCCGACGGAAATTTTGGAGTCTTACTAAGAATCATGGTCTGTTAACGAATCAAGAAAAAATCATAAAAAACAGAATTTTTAAAATTTCATCGTTTTAACGCTTGGGTTCGGTCGATTTATCACTTTTTCAAACTTGGGGTCGGTCATAACTATGGCCCTATGGCACTTAATCATCTAAAAATTTTGATTCTTGATCAAAACCATGTTCTTTAAGGTAAACAATAAATAAATTGGTAAAAAGCAACATTGGAAAAAGTTCATCGTTTTTATTGTTGTAACGTCTTAGGGTAGAACTTTAAATGCCCTGTTCTCAGGCCTTATCGCTCCGATCCGACGGAAATTTTGGAGTCTTACTAAGAATCATGGTCTGATAACGAATCAAGAAAAAATCATAAAAAACAGAATTTTTAAAATTTCATCGTTTTAACGCTTGGGTTCGGTCGATTTATCACTTTTTCAAACTTGTAGTCGGTCATAACTATGGCCCTATGGCACTTAATCATCTAAAATTTTTGATTCTTGATCAAAACCATGTTCTTTACGGTAAACAATAAATAAATTGGTAAAAAGCAACATTGGAAAAAAATCATCGTTTTTATTGTTGTAACGTCTTGGGGTAGAACTTTTAATGCCCTTTTCTCAGGCCCTATGGCTCCGATTCGACGAAAATTTTGGAGTCTTACTAAGAATCATGGTCTGTTAACGAATCAAGAAAAAATCATAAAAAACAGAATTTTTAAAATTTCATCGTTTTAACGCTTGGGTTCGGTCGATTTATCACTTTTTCAAACTTGGGGTCGGTCATAATTATGGCCCTATGGCACTTAATCATCTTAAAATTTTGATTCTTGATCAAAACCATGTTCTTTAAGGTAAACAATAAATATATTGGAAAAAAGCAACATTGGAAAAAGTTCATCGTTTTTATTGTTGTAACGTCTTAGGGTAGAACTTTAAATGCCCTGTTCTCAGGCCTTATCGCTCCGATCCGACGGAAATTTTGGAGTCTTACTAACAATCATGGTCTGTTAACGAATCAAGAAAAATCATAAAAAACAGAATTTTTAAAATTTCATCGTTTTAACGCTTGGGTTCGGTCTATTTATCACTTTTTCAAACTTGGGGTCGGTCATAACTATGGCCCTATGGCACTTAATCTTCTAAAATTTTTGATTCTTGATCAAAACCATGTTCTTTACGGTAAACAATAAATAAATTGGTAAAAAGCAACATTGGAAAAAGTTCATCGTTTTTATTGTTGTAACGTCTTAGGGTAGAACTTTAAATGCCCTTTTCTCAGGCCCTATGGCTTCGATCCGACGGAAATTTTAAAGTCTTACTAAGAATCATGGTCTGTACACGAAACAAGAAACAATCATAAAAATAAGAATTTTTAAAATTTCATCGTTTTAACGCTTGGGTTCGGTCGATTTATCACTTTTTCAAACTTTGGGTCGGTCATTACTATGGCCCTATGTTACTTAATCATCTAAAATTTTTGATTCTTGATCAAAACCATGTTCTTTACGGTAAACAATAAATAAATTGGTAAAAAGCAACATTGGAAAAAGTTCATCGTTTTTATTGTTGTAACGTCTTAGGGTAGAACTTAAAATGCCCTGTTCTCAGGCCCTATCGCTCCGATCCGACGGAAATTTCGGAGTCTTACTAAGAATCATGGTCTGTACACGAATCAAGAAACAATCATAAAAATCAGAATTTTTAAAATTTCATCGTTTTAACGCTTGGGTTCGGTCGATTTATCACTTTTTCAAACTTGGGGTCCGTCATTACTATGGCCCTATGGCACTTAATCATCTAAAATTTTTGATTCTTGATCAAAACCATGTTCTTTACGGTAAACAATAAATAAATTGGTAAAAAGCAACATTGGAAAAAGTTCATGGTTTTTATTGTTGTAACGTCTTAGGGTAGAACTTAAAATGCCCTTTTCTCAGGCCCTATGGCTTCGATCCGACGGAAATTTATAAGTCTTACTAAGAATCATGGTCTGTACACGAAACAAGAAACAATCATAAAAATAAGAATTTTTAAAATTTCATCGTTTTAACGCTTGGGTTCGGTCGTTTTATCACTTTTTCAAACTTGGGGTCGGTCATAACTATGGCCCTATGGCACTTAATCATCAAAAATTTTTGATTCTTGATCAAAACCATGTTCTTTACGGTAAACAATAAATAAATTGATAAAAAGCAACAATGGAAAAAAATCATCGTTTTTATTGTTGTAACGTCTTGGGGTAGAACTTTTAATGCCTTTTTCTCAGGCCCTATGGCTCCGATTCGACGGAAATTTTGGAGTCTTACTAAGAATCATGGTCTGTTAACGAATCAAGAAAAAATCATAAAAAACAGAATTTTTAAAATTTCATCGTTTTAACGCTTGGGTTCGGTCGATTTATCACTTTTTCAAACTTGGGGTCGGTCATAACTATGGCCCTATGGCACTAAATCATTTAAAATTTTTGATTCTTGATCAAAACCATGTTCTTTACGGTAAACAATAAATAAATTGGTAAAAAGCGACATTCGAAAAAGTTCATCGTTTTTATTGTTGTAACGTCTTAGGGTAGAACTTTAAATGCCCTTTTCTCAGGCCTTATGGCTTCGATCCGACGGAAATTTTAAAGTCTTACTAAGAATCATGGTCTGTACACGAAACAAGAAACAATCATAAAAATCTGAATTTTTAAAATTTCATCGTTTTAACGCTTGGGTTCGGTCGATTTATCACTTTTTCAAACTTGGGGTCGGTCATTACTATGGCCCTATGGCACTTAATCATCTTAAATTTTGATTCTTGATCAAAACCATGTTCTTTACGGTAAACAATAAATAAATTGGTAAAAAGCAACATTGGAAAAAGTTCATCGTTTTTATTGTTGTAACGTCTTAGGGTAGAACTTTAAATGCCCTTTTCTCAGGCCCTATGGCTTCGATCCGACGGAAATTTTAAAGTCTTACTAAGAATCATGGTCTGTACACGAAACAAGAAACAATCATAAAAATAAGAATTTTTAAAATTTCATCGTTTTAACGTTTGGGTTCGGTCGATTTATCACTTTTTCAAACTTGGGGTCGGTCATTACTATGGCCCTATGTTACTTAATCATCTAAAATTTTTGATTCTTGATCAAAACCATGTTCTTTACGGTAAACAATAAATAAATTGGTAAAAAGCAACATTGGAAAAAGTTCATCGTTTTTATTGTTGTAACGTCTTAGGGTAGAACTTTAAATGCACTTTTCTCAGGCCCTATGGCTTCGATCCGACGGAAATTTTAAAGTCTTACTAAGAATCATGGTCTGTACACGAAACAAGAAACAATCATAAAAATCAGAATTTTTAAAATTTCATCGTTTTAACGCTTGGGTTCGGTCGTTTTATCACTTTTTCAAACTTGGGGTCGGTCATAACTATGGCCCTATGGCACTTAATCATCTATAATTTTTGATTCTTGATTAAAACCATGTTCTTTAAGGTAAACAATAAATAAATTGGTAAAAAGCAACATTGGAAAAAGTTCATTGTTTTTATTGTTGTAACGTCTTAGGGTAGAACTTAAAATGCCCTGTTCTCAGGCCCTATCGCTCCGATCCGACGGAAATTTTGGAGTCTTACTAAGAATCATGGTCTGTACACGAATCAAGAAACAATCATAAAAATCAGAATTTTTAAAATTTCATCGTTTTAGCGCTTGGGTTCGGTCGATTTATCACTTTGTCAAACTTGGGGTCGGTCATAACTATGGCCCTATGGCACTTAATCATCTAAAATTTTTGATTCTTGATCAAAACCATGTTCTTTACGGTAAACAATAAATAAATTGGTAAAAAGCAACATTGGTAAAAGTTCATCGTTTTTATTGTTGTAACGTCTTAGGGTAGAACATTAAATGCCCTTTTCTCAGGCCCTATGGCTCCGATCCGACGGAAATTTTGGAGTCTTACTAAGAATCATGGTCTGTACACGAATCAAGAAACAATAAAAAAAATCAGAATTTTTAAAATTTCCTCGTTTTAACGCTTGGGTTCGGTCGATTTATCACTTTTTCAAACTTGGGGTCGGTCATTACTATGGCCCTATGGTACTTAATCATCTTAAATTTTTGATTCTTGATCAAAACCATGTTCTTTACGGTAAACAATAAATAAATTGGTACAAAGCAACATTGGTAAAAAGTTCATCGTTTTTATTGTTGTAACGTCTAGGGTAGAACATTAAATGCCCTTTTCTCAGGCCCTATGGCTCCGATCCGACAAAAATTTCGTAGTTTTTACTAAGAATCATGGTCTGTACAACGGATCGAAACCATGGTAAATATACCAAAAATACGGTAAACAATAAATAAATTGGTAAAAAGCAACATTGGAAAAAGTTCATGGTTTTTATTGTTGTAACGTCTTAGGGTAGAACTTTAAATGCCCCTTTCTCAGGCCCTATGGCTTCGATCCGACGGAAATTTTAAAGTCTTACTAAGAATCATGGTCTGTACACGAAACAAGAAACAATCATAAAAATAAGAATTTTTAAAATTTCATCGTTTTAACGCTTGGGTTCGGTCGTTTTAATCACTTTTTCAAACTTGGGTCGGTCATTACTATGGCCCTATGGCACTTAATCATCTCAAATTTTTGATTCTTGATCAAAACCATGTTCTTTACGGTAAACAATAAATAAATTGGTACAAAGCAACATTGGTAAAAGTTCATCGTTTTTATTGTTGTAACGTCTTAGGGTAAGAACATTAAATGCCCTTTTCTCAGGCCCTATGGCTCCGATCCGACGGAAATTTTGGAGTCTTACTAAGAATCATGGTCTGTACACGAATCAAGAAACAATAAAAAAAATCAGAATTTTTAAAATTTCCTCGTTTTAACGCTTGGGTTCGGTCGATTTATCACTTTTTCAAACTTGGGGTCGGTCATTACTATGGCCCTATGGCACTTAATCATCTAAAATTTTTGATTCTTGATCAAAACCATGTTCTTTACGGTAAACAATAAATAAATTGGTAAAAAGCAACATTGGGAAAAAGTTCATCGTTTTTATTGTTGTAACGTCTAAGGGTAGAACTTTAAATGCCCTTTTCTCAGGCCCTATGGCTCCGATCCGACGGAAATTTTGAAGTCTTACTAAGATCATGGTCTGTAAACGAATCAAGAAAAAATTATAAAAAACAGAATTTTTAAAATTTCATCGTTTTAACGCTTGGGTTCGGTCGATTTATCACTTTTTCAAACTTGGGGTCGGTCATAACTATGAACCTATGGCACTTAATCTTCTAAAATTTTTGATTCTTGATCAAAACCATGTTCTTTACGGTAAACAATAAATAAATTGGTACAAAGCAACATTGGAAAAAGATCATCGTTTTAATTGTTGTAACAACTTATGTTAGAACTTGAAATGCCTTTTTCTCAGGCCCTATGGCTCCAATCCGATAGAAATTTTGGAGTCTTACTAAGAATCATGGTCGTTACACGAATCAAGAAAAAATCATAAAAAACAGAATTTTTAAAATTTCATCGTATTAACGCGTGGGTTCGGTCGATTTATCACTTTTTCAAACTAGGGGTCGGTCATAACTATCGCCCTATGGCACTTAATCATCTAAAATATTTGATTCTTGATCAAAACCATGGCAAGTATACCAAAAATACGGTAAACAATAAATAAATTGGAACAAAGCAACATTGGAAAAAGAGCATCGTTTTATTTGTTGTAACAACTTGGGTTAGAACTTTAAATGCCCTTTTCTCAGGCCCTATGGCTCCGATCCGACGGAAATTTTGGAGTCTTACTAAGAATCATGGTCTGTACACGAATCAAGAAACAATCATAAAAATCAGAATTTTTAAAATTTCATCGTTTTAGCGCTTGGGTTCGGTCGATTTTATCACTTTGTCAAACTTGGGGTCGGTCATAACTATGGCCCTATGGCACTTAATCATCTAAAATTTTTGATTCTTGATCAAAACCATGTTCTTTACGGTAAACAATAAATAAATTGGTAAAAAGCAACATTGGTAAAAGTTCATCGTTTTTATTGTTGTAACGTCTTAGGGTAGAACATTAAATGCCCTTTTCTCAGGCCCTATGGCTCCGATCCGACGGAAATTTTGGAGTCTTACTAAGAATCATGGTCTGTACACGAATCAAGAAACAATAAAAAAAATCAGAATTTTTAAAATTTCCTCGTTTTAAAACGCTTGGGTTCGGTCGATTTATCACTTTTTCAAACTTGGGGTCGGTCATTACTATGGCCCTATGGTACTTAATCATCTTAAATTTTTGATTCTTGATCAAAACCATGTTCTTTACGGTAAACAATAAATAAATTGGTACAAAGCAACATTGGTAAAAGTTCATCGTTTTTATTGTTGTAACGTCTTAGGGTAGAACATTAAATGCCCTTTTCTCAGGCCCTATGGCTCCGATCCGACAAAAATTTCGTAGTTTTACTAAGAATCATGGTCTGTACACGGATCGAAACCATGGTAAATATACCAAAAATACGGTAAACAATAAATAAATTGGTAAAAAGCAACATTGGAAAAAGTTCATGGTTTTTATTGTTGTAACGTCTTAGGGTAGAACTTTAAATGCCCCTTTCTCAGGCCCTATGGCTTCGATCCGACGGAAATTTTAAAGTCTTACTAAGAATCATGGTCTGTACACGAAACAAGAAACAATCATAAAAATAAGAATTTTTAAAATTTCATCGTTTTAACGCTTGGGTTCGGTCGTTTTATCACTTTTTCAAACTTGGGGTCGGTCATTACTATGGCCCTATGGCACTTAATCATCTTAAATTTTTGATTCTTGATCAAAACCATGTTCTTTACGGTAAACAATAAATAAATTGGTACAAAGCAACATTGGTAAAAGTTCATCGTTTTTATTGTTGTAACGTCTTAGGGTAGAACATTAAATGCCCTTTTCTCAGGCCCTATGGCTCCGATCCGACGGAAATTTTGGAGTCTTACTAAGAATCATGGTCTGTACACGAATCAAGAAACAATAAAAAAAATCAGAATTTTTAAAATTTCCTCGTTTTAACGCTTGGGTTCGGTCGATTTATCACTTTTTCAAACTTGGGGTCGGTCATTACTATGGCCCTATGGCACTTAATCATCTAAAATTTTTGATTCTTGATCAAAACCATGTTCTTTACGGTAAACAATAAATAAATTGGTAAAAAGCAACATTGGAAAAAGTTCATCGTTTTTATTGTTGTAACGTCTAAGGGTAGAACTTTAAATGCCCTTTTCTCAGGCCCTATGGCTCCGATCCGACGGAAATTTTGGAGTCTTACTAAGAATCATGGTCTGTAAACGAATCAAGAAAAAAATTATAAAAAACAGAATTTTTAAAATTTCATCGTTTTAACGCTTGGGTTCGGTCGATTTATCACTTTTTCAAACTTGGGGTCGGTCATAACTATGAACCTATGGCACTTAATCTTCTAAAATTTTTGATTCTTGATCAAAACCATGTTCTTTACGGTAAACAATAAATAAATTGGTACAAAGCAACATTGGAAAAAGATCATCGTTTTAATTGTTGTAACAACTTATGTTAGAACTTGAAATGCCTTTTTCTCAGGCCCTATGGCTCCAATCCGATAGAAATTTTGGAGTCTTACTAAGAATCATGGTCGTTACACGAATCAAGAAAAAATCATAAAAAACAGAATTTTTAAAATTTCATCGTATTAACGCGTGGGTTCGGTCGATTTATCACTTTTTCAAACTAGGGGTCGGTCATTACTATCGCCCTATGGCACTTAATCATCTAAAATATTTGATTCTTGATCAAAACCATGGCAAGTATACCAAAAATACGGTAAACAATAAATAAATTGGTACAAAGCAACATTGGAAAAAGAGCATCGTTTTATTTGTTGTAACAACTTGGGTTAGAACTTTAAATGCCCTTTTCTCAGGCCCTATGGCTCCGATCCGACGGAAATTTTGGAGTCTTACTAAGAATCATGGTCTGTAAACGAATCAAGAAAAAATTATAAAAAACAGAATTTTTAAAATTTCATCGTTTTAACGCTTGGGTTCGGTCGATTTATCACTTTTTCAAACTTGGGGTCGGTCATAACTATGAACCTATGGCACTTAATCTTCTAAAATTTTTGATTCTTGATCAAAACCATGTTCTTTACGGTAAACAATAAATAAATTGGTACAAAGCAACATTGGAAAAAGATCATCGTTTTAATTGTTGTAACAACTTATGTTAGAACTTGAAATGCCTTTTTCTCAGGCCCTATGGCTCCAATCCGATAGAAATTTTGGAGTCTTACTAAGAATCATGGTCGTTACACGAATCAAGAAAAAATCATAAAAAACAGAATTTTTAAAATTTCATCGTATTAACGCGTGGGTTCGGTCGATTTATCACTTTTTCAAACTAGGGGTCGGTCATAACTATCGCCCTATGGCACTTAATCATCTAAAATATTTGATTCTTGATCAAAACCATGGCAAGTATACCAAAAATACGGTAAACAATAAATAAATTGGTACAAAGCAACATTGGAAAAAGAGCATCGTTTTATTTGTTGTAAAAACTTGGGTTAGAACTTTAAATGCCCTTTTCTCAGGCCCTATGGCTCCGATCCGACAAAAATTTCGGAGTCTTACTAAGAATCATGGTCTGTACACGGATCAAAACCATGGTAAATATACCAAAATTACGGTAAACATTAAATAAATTGGTAAAAAGCAACATTGGAAAAAGATCATCGTTTTAATTGTGGTAACAATTTGGGTTAGAACTTTAAATGCCGTTTTCTCAGGCCCTATGGCTCCGATCCGTCGGAAATTTTGGAGTCTTACTAAGAATCATGGTCTCTACACGAATCAACAAACAATCATAAAAATCAGAATTTTTAAAATTACATCGTTTTAACGCTTGGGTTTGGTCGATTTATCACTTTTTCAAACTTGGGTTCGGTCATTACTATGGCCCTATGGCACTTAATCATCTTAAATTTTTGATTCTTGATCAAAACCATGTTCTTTACGGTAAACAATAAATAAATTGGTACAAAGCAACATTGGAAAAAGTTCATCGTTTTTATTGTTGTAACGTCTTAGGATAGATCTTTAAATGCTCTTTTCTCAGGCCCTATGGCTTCGATCCGACGGAAATTTTAAAGTCTTACTAAGAATCATGGTCTGTACACGAAACAAGAAACAATAATAAATATAAATATTTATAATTTCATCGTTTTAACGCTTGGGTTCGGTCGTTTTATCACTTTTTCAAACTTTAGGTCGGTCATAACTATGGCCCTATGGCACTTAATCATCTAAAATTTTTGATTCTTGATCAAAACCATGTTCTTTATGGTAAACAATAAATAAATTGGTAAAAAGCAACATTGGAAAAAAATCATCGTTTTTATTGTTATAACTTCTTGGGGTAGAACTTTTAATGCCCTTTTCTCAGGCCCTATGGCTCCGATTTGACGGAAATTTTGGAGTCTTATTAAGAATCATGGTCTGTAAACGAATTAAGAAAAAATTATAAAAAACAGAATTTTTAAAATTTCATCGTTTTAACGCTTGGGTTCGGTCGATTTATCACTTTTTCAAACTTGGGGTCGGTCATAACTATGGCCCTATGGCACTTTATCTTCTAAAATTTTTGATTCTTGATCAAAACCATGTTCTTTACGGTAAACCATAAAATAAATAAATTGGGTTCGGTCGTTTTATCACTTTTTCAAACTTGGGGTCGGTCATAACTATGGCCCTATGGCACTTAATCTTCTAAAATTTTTGATTCTTGATCAAAACCATGTTCTTCACGGTAAACCATAAATAAATTGGTAAAAAGCAACATTGGAAAAAAATCATCGTTTTTATTGTTGTAACGTCTTGGGTTAGAACTTTAAATGCCCTTTTCTCAGGCCCTATGGCTCCGATTCGACGGAAATTTTGGAGTCTTACTAAGAATCATGGTCTGTACACGGATCAAAATCATGGTAAATATACCAAAAATACGGGAAACAATAAATAAATTGTTAAAAAGTAACATTGGAAAAAGATCAACGTTTTTATTGTGGTAACAACTTGGGTTAGAATTTGAAATGCCTTTTTTTCAGGCCCTATGGCTCCGATCCGACGGAAATTTCGGAGTCTTACTAAGAATCATGGTCTGTAAACGAATCAAGAAAAAATCATAAAAAACAGAATTTTTAAAATTTCATCGTTTTAACGCGTGGGTTCGGTCGATTTATCACTTTTTCAAACTTGGGGTCGGTCATAACTATGGCCCTATGGCACTTAATCATCTTAAATATTTGATTCTTGATCAAAACCATGGTAAGTATACCAAAAATACGGTAAACAATAAATAAATTGGTACAAAGCAACATTGGAAAAAGATCATCGTTTTAATTGTTGTAACAACTTGGGTTAGAACTATAAATGCCCTTTTCTCAGTCCATATGGCTCCGATCCGACAAAAATTTCGAAGTTTTACTAAGAACCATGGTCTGTACACGGATCAAAACCATGGTAAATACACCAAAAATACGGTAAACAATAAATAAATTGGTATAAAGCAACATTGGAAAAAATAATCGTTTTTATTGTTGTAACAATTTGGGTTAGAACTTTAAATGCCTTTTTCTCAGGCCCTTTGGCTCCGATCCGTCGGAAATTTTATAGTCTTACTAAGAATCATGGTCTGTACACGAATTAAGAAACAATCATAAAAATCAGAATTTTTAAAATTTCATCGTTTTAACGCTTGGGTTCGGTCGATTTATCACTTTTTCAAACTTGGGGTCGGTCATAACTATGGCCCTATGGCACTTAATCTTCTAAAATTTTTGATTCTTGATCAAAACCATGTTCTTTACGGTAAACCATAAAATAAATAAATTGGGTTCGGTCGTTTTATCACTTTTTCAAACTTGGGGTCGGTCATAACTATGGCCCTATGGCACTTAATCTTCTAAAATTTTTGATTCTTGATCAAAACCATGTTCTTCACGGTAAACCATAAATAAATTGGTAAAAAGCAACATTGGAAAAAAATCATCGATTTTATTGTTGTAACGTCTTGGGTTAGAACTTTAAATGCCCTTTTCTCAGGCCCTATGGCTCCGATTCGACGGAAATTTTGGAGTCTTACTAAGAATCATGGTCTGTACACGGATCAAAATCATGGTAAATATACCAAAAATACCGGAAACAATAAATAAATTGTTAAAAAGTAACATTGGAAAAAGATCAACGTTTTTATTGTGGTAACAACTTGGGTTAGAATTTGAAATGCCTTTTTTTCAGGCCCTATGGCTCCGATCCGACGGAAATTTCGGAGTCTTACTAAGAATCATGGTCTGTAAACGAATCAAGAAAAAATCATAAAAAACAGAATTTTTAAAATTTCATCGTTTTAACGCGTGGGTTCGGTCGATTTATCACTTTTTCAAACTTGGGGTCGGTCATAACTATGGCCCTATGGCACTTAATCATCTTAAATATTTGATTCTTGATCAAAACCATGGTAAGTATACCAAAAATACGGTAAACAATAAATAAATTGGTATAAAGCAACATTGGAAAAAGATCATCGTTTTAATTGTTGTAACAACTTGGGTTAGAACTATAAATGCCCTTTTCTCAGTCCATATGGCTCCGATCCGACAAAAATTTCGAAGTTTTACTAAGAACCATGGTCTGTACACGGATCAAAACCATGGTAAATACACCAAAAATACGGTAAACAATAAATAAATTGGTATAAAGCAACATTGGAAAAATAATCGTTTTTATTGTTGTAACAATTTGGGTTAGAACTTTAAATGCCTTTTTCTCAGGCCCTTTGGCTCCGATCCGTCGGAAATTTTATAGTCTTACTAAGAATCATGGTCTGTACACGAATTAAGAAACAATCATAAAAATCAGAATTTTTAAAATTTCATCGTTTTAACGCTTGGGTTCGGTCGATTTATCACTTTTTCAAACTTGGAGTCCGTCATTACTATGGCCCTATGGCACTAAATCATCTTAAATTTTTGATTCTTGATCAAAACCATATTCTTTACGGTAAACAATAAATAAATTGGTAAAAAGCAACATTGGAAAAAGATCATCGTTTTAATTGTTGTAACAACTTGGTTTAGAACTTTAAATGCCCTTTTCTCAGGCCCTATGGCTCCGATCCGACAAAAATTTCGGAGTTTTACTAAGAATCATGGTCTGTACACGGATCGAAACCATGGTAAATATACCAAAAATACGGTAAACAATAAATAAATTGGTAAAAAGCAACATTGGAAAAAGATCATCGTTTGTATTGTGGTAACAATTTGGGTTAGAACTTTAAATGCCTTTTTCTCAGGCCTTATGGCTCCGATCCGTCTGAAATTTCGGAGTCTTACTAAGAATCATGGTCTGTAAACGAATCAAGAAAAAATCATAAAAACAGAATTTTTAAAATTTCATCGTTTTAACGCTTGGGTTCGGTCAATTTATCACTTTTTTAAACTTGGAGTCGGTCATAACTATGGCCCTATGGCACTTAATCATTTAAAATTTTTGATTCTTGATCAAAACCATGTTCTTTACGGTAAACAATAAATAAATTGGTAAAAAGCGACATTGGAAAAAGTTCATCGTTTTTATTGTTGTAACGTCTTAGGGTAGAACTTTAAATGCCCTTTTCTCAGGCCCTATGGCTTCGATCCGACGGAAATTTTAAAGTCTTACTAAGAATCATGGTCTGTACACGAAACAAGAAACAATCATAAAAATCAGAATTTTTAAAATTTCATCGTTTTAACGCTTGGGTTCGGTCGATTTATCACTCTTTCAAACTTGGGGTCGGTCATTACTATGGCCCTATGGCACTTAATCATCTTAAATTTTTGATTCTTGATCAAAACCATGTTCTTTACGGTAAACAATAAATAAATTGGTACAAAGCAACATTGGAAAAAGTTCATCGTTTTTATTGTTGTAACGTCTTAGGGTAGAACATTAAATGCCCTTTTCTCAGGCCCTATGGCTCCGATCCGACGGATATTTTGGAGTCTTACTAAGAATCATGGTCTGTACACGAATCAAGAAACAATCATAAAAATCAGAATTTTTAAAATTTCATCGTTTTAACGCTTGGGTTCGGTCGATTTATCACTTTTTCAAACTTGGGGTCGGTCATTACTATGGCCCTATGGCACTTAATCATCTAAAATTTTTGATTCTTGATCAAAACCATGTTCTTTACGGTAAACAATAAATAAATTGGTAAAAAGCAACATTGGAAAAAGTTCATCGTTTTTATTGTTGTAACGTCTTAGGGTAGAACTTTAAATGCCCTTTTCTCAGGCCCTATGGCTTCGATCCGACGGAAATTTTAAAGTCTTACTAAGAATCATGGTCTGTACACGAAACAAGAAACAATCATAAAAATAAGAATTTTTAAAATTTCATCGTTTTAACGTTTGGGTTCGGTCGATTTATCACTTTTTCAAACTTGGGGTCGGACATTACTATGGCCCTATGTTACTTAATCATCTAAAATTTTTGATTCTTGATCAAAACCATGTTCTTTACGGTATACAATAAATAAATTGGTAAAAAGCAACATTGGAAAAAGATCATCGTTTTTATTGTTGTAACGTCTTAGGGTAGAACTTTAAATGCCCTTTCTCAGGCCCTATGGCTCTGATCTGACGGAAATTTTGGAGTCTTACTAAGAATCATGATCTGTAAACGAATCAAGAAAACATAAAAAACAGAATTTTTAAAAATTCATCGTTTTAACGCTTGGGTTCGGTCGATTTATCACTTTTTCAAACTTGGGGTCGGTCATAACTTTTGCCCTTTGGCACTTAATCTTCTAAAATTTTTCATTCTTGATCAAAACCATGTTCTTTACGGTAAACAATAAATAAATTGGTAAAAAGCAACATTGGAAAAAGTTCATCGTTTTTATTGTTGTAACGTCTTAGGGTAGAACTTTAAATGCCCTTTTCTCAGGCCCTATGGCTCCGATCCGACGGAAATATTGGAGTCTTACTAAGAATCATGATCTGTAAACGAATCAAGAAAACATTATAAAAAACAGAATTTTTAAAAATTCATCGTTTTAACGCTTGGGTTCGGTCGATTTATCACTTTTTCAAACTTGGGGTCGGTCATAACTATGGCCCTATGGCACTTAATCATCTAAAATTTTTGATTCTTGATCAAAACCATGTTCTTTACGGTAAACAATAAATAAATTGGTAAAAAGCAACATTGGAAAAAGTTCATCGTTTTTATTGTTGTAACGTCTTAGGGTAGAACTTTAAATGCCCTTTTCTCAGGCCCTATGGCTTCGATCCGACGGAAATTTTAAAGTCTTACTAAGAATCATGGTCTGTACACGAAACAAGAAACAATCATAAAAATAAGAATTTTTAAAATTTCATCGTTTTAACGCTTGGGTTCGGTCGTTTTATCACTTTTTCAATCTTGGGGTCGGTCATAACTATGGCCCTATGGCACTTAATCATCTAAAATTTTTGATTCTTGATCAAAACCATGTTCTTTACGGTAAACAATAAATAAATTGGTAAAAAGCGACATTGGAAAAAGTTCATCGTTTTTATTGTTGTAACGTCTTAGGGTAGAACTTTAAATGCCCTTTTCTCAGGCCCTATGGCTCCGATCCGACGGAAATTTTGGAGTCTTACTAAGAATCATGATCTGTAAACGAATCAAGAAAAAATTATAAAAAACAGAATTTTTAAAATTTCATCGTTTTAGCGCTTGGGTTCGGTCGATTTATCACTTTGTCAAACTTGGAGTCGGTCATAACTATGGCCCTATGGCACTTAATTATCTAAAAATTTTGATTCTTGATCAAAACCATGTTCTTTAAGGTAAACAATAAATAAATTGGTAAAAGGCAACATTGGAAAAAGTTCATCGTTTTTATTGTTGTAACGTCTTAGGGTAGAACTTTAAATGCCCTGTTCTCAGGCCCTATCGCTCCGATCCGACGGAAATTTTGGAGTCTTACTAAGAATCATGGTCTGTAAACGAATCAAGAAAAAATCATAAAAAACAGAATTTTTAAAATTTCATCGTTTTAACGCGTGGGTTCGGTCGATTTATCACTTTTTCAAACTTGGGGTCGGTCATAACTATGGCCCTATGGCACTTAATCATCTAAAATATTTGATTCTTGATCAAAACCATGGTAAGTATACCAAAAATACGGTAAACAATAAATAAATTGGTACAAAGCAACATTGGAAAAAGATCATCGTTTTTATTGTGGTAAAAATTTGGGTAAGAACTTTAAATGCCTTTTTCTCAGGCCCTATGGCTCCGATCCGTCGGAAATGTTGGAGTCTTACTAAGAATCATGGTCTGTAAACGAATCAAGAAAAAATCATAAAAAACAGAATTTTTAAAATTTCATCGTTTTAACGCGTGGGTTCGGTCGATTTATCACTTTTTCAAACTTGGGGTCGGTCATAACTATGGCCCTATGGCACTTAATCATCTAAAATATTTGATTCTTGATCAAAACCATGGTAAGTATACCAAAAATACGGTAAACAATAAATAAATTGGTACAAAGCAACATTGGAAAAAGATCATCGTTTTTATTGTGGTAACAATTTGGGTAAGAACTTTAAATGCCTTTTTCTCAGGCCCTATGGCTCCGATCCGTCGGAAATGTTGGAGTCTTACTAAGAATCATGGTCTGTACACGAATCAAAAAACAATCATAAAAATAAGAATTTTTTAAATTTCATCGTTTTAACGCTTGGGTTCGGTCGATTTATCACTTTTTCAAACTTGGGGTCGGTCATAACTATGGCCCTATGGCACTCAATCTTCTAAAATTTTTGATTCTTGATCAAAACCATGTTCTTTACGGTAAACAATAAATAAATTGGTACAAAGCAACATTGGAAAAAGATCATCGTTTTTATTGTGGTAACAACTTGGGTTAGAACTTTAATTGCCCTATTCTCAGGCCCTATGGCTCTGATCCGACGGAAATTTTGGAGTCTTACTAAGAATCATGGTCTGTACACGAATCAAGAAACAATCATAAAAATCAGAATTTTTAAAATTTCCTCGTTTTAACGCTTGGGTTCGGTCGATTTATCACTTTTTCAAACTTGGGGTCGGTCATTACTATGGCCCTATGGCACTTAATCATCTAAAATTTTTGATTCTTGATCAAAACCATGTTCATTACGGTAAACAATAAATAAATTGGTAAAAAGCAACATTGGAAAAAGTTCATCGTTTTTATTGTTGTAACGTCTTAGGGTAGAACTTTAAATGCCCTTTTCTCAGGCCCTATGGCTTCAATCCGACGGAAATTTTAAAGTCTTACTAAGAATCATGGTCTGTACACGAAACAAGAAACAATCATAAAAATAAGAATTTTTAAAATTTCATCGTTTTAACGTTTGGGTTCGGTCGATTTATCACTTTTTCAAACTTGGGGTCGGTCATTACTATGGCCCTATGTTACTTAATCATCTAAAATTTTTGATTCTTGATCAAAACCATGTTCTTTACGGTAAACAATAAATAAATTGGTAAAAAGCAACATTGGAAAAAGATCATCGTTTTTATTGTTGTAACGTCTTAGGGTAGAACTTTAAATGCCCTTTTCTCAGGCCCTATGGCTCCGATCCGACGGAAATTTTGGAGTCTTACTAAGAATCATGATCTGTAAACGAATCAAGAAAACATAAAAAACAGAATTTTTAAAAATTCATCGTTTTAACGCTTGGGTTCGGTCGATTTATCACTTTTTCAAACTTGGGGTCGGTCATAACTTTTGCCCTTTGGCACTTAATCTTCTAAAATTTTTCATTCTTGATCAAAACCATGTTCTTTACGGTAAACAATAAATAAATTGGTAAAAAGCAACATTGGAAAAAGTTCATCGTTTTTATTGTTGTAACGTCTTAGGGTAGAACTTTAAATGCCCTTTTCTCAGGCCCTATGGCTCCGATCCGACGGAAATTTTGGAGTCTTACTAAGAATCATGATCTGTAAACGAATCAAGAAAACATTATAAAAAACAGAATTTTTAAAAATTCATCGTTTTAACGCTTGGGTTCGGTCGATTTATCACTTTTTCAAACTTGGGGTCGGTCATAACTTTTGCCCTTTGGCACTTAATCTTCTAAAATTTTTCATTCTTGATCAAAACCATGTTCTTTACGGTAAACAATAAATAAATTGGTAAAAAGCAACATTGGAAAAAGTTCATCGTTTTTATTGTTTTAACGTCTTAGGGTAGAACTTTAAATGCCCTTTTCTCAGGCCATATGGCTCCGATCCGACGGAAATTTTGGAGTCTTACTAAGAATCATGATCTGTAAACGAATCAAGAAAACATTATAAAAAACAGAATTTTTAAAAATTCATCGTTTTAACGCTTGGGTTCGGTCGATTTATCACTTTTTCAAACTTGGGGTCGGTCATAACTATGGCCCTATGGCACTTAATCATCTAAAATTTTTGATTCTTGATCAAAACCATGTTCTTTACGGTAAACAATAAATAAATTGGTAAAAAGCAACATTGGAAAAAGTTCATCGTTTTTATTGTTGTAACGTCTTAGGGTAGATCTTTAAATGCCCTTTTCTCAGGCCCTATGGCTTCGATCCGACGGAAATTTTAAAGTCTTACTAAGAATCATGGTCTGTTCACGAAACAAGAAACAATCATAAAAATAAGAATTTTTAAAATTTCATCGTTTTAACGCTTGGGTTCGGTCGTTTTATCACTTTTTCAATCTTATGGTCGGTCATAACTATGGCCCTATGGCACTTAATCATCTAAAATTTTTGATTCTTGATCAAAACCATGTTCTTTACGGTAAACAATAAATAAATTGGTAAAAAGCGACATTGGAAAAAGTTCATCATTTTTATTGTTGTAACGTCTTAGGGTAGAACTTTAAATGCCCTTTTCTCAGGCCCTATGGCTCCGATCCGACGGAAATTTTGGAGTCTTACTAAGAATCATGATCTGTAAACGAATCAAGAAAAAATTATAAAAAACAGAATTTTTAAAATTTCATCGTTTTAGCGCTTGGGTTCGGTCGATTTATCACTTTGTCAAACTTGGGGTCGGTCATAACTATGGCCCTATGGCACTTAATCATCTAAAATTTTTGATTCTTGATCAAAACCATGTTCTTTAAGGTAAACAATAAATAAATTGGTAAAAGGCAACATTGGAAAAAGTTCATCGTTTTTATTGTTGTAACGTCTTAGGGTAGAACTTTAAATGCCCTGTTCTCAGGCCCTATCGCTCCGATCCGACGGAAATTTTGGAGTCTTACTAAGAATCATGGTCTGTAAACGAATCAAGAAAAAATCATAAAAAACAGAATTTTTAAAATTTCATCGTTTTAACGCGTGGGTTCGGTCGATTTATCACTTTTTCAAACTTGGGGTCGGTCATAACTATGGCCCTATGGCACTTAATCATCTAAAATATTTGATTCTTGATCAAAACCATGGTAAGTATACCAAAAATACGGTAAACAATAAATAAATTGGTACAAAGCAACATTGGAAAAAGATCATCGTTTTTATTGTGGTAACAATTTGGGTAAGAACTTTAAATGCCTTTTTCTCAGGCCCTATGGCTCCGATCCGTCGGAAATTTTGGAGTCTTACTAAGAATCATGGTCTGTACACGAATCAAGAAACAATTATAAAAAACAGAATTTTTAAAATTTCATCGTTTTAGCGCTTGGGTTCGGTCGATTTATCACTTTGTCAAACTTGGGGTCGGTCATAACTATGGCCCTATGGCACTTAATCATCTAAAATTTTTGATTCTTGATCAAAACCATGTTCATTACGGTAAACAATAAATAAATTGGTAAAAAGCAACATTGGAAAAAGTTCATCGTTTTTATTGTTGTAACGTCTTAGGGTAGAACTTTAAATGCCCTTTTCTCAGGCCCTATGGCTTCAATCCGACGGAAATTTTAAAGTCTTACTAAGAATCATGGTCTGTACACGAAACAAGAAACAATCATAAAAATAAGAATTTTTAAAATTTCATCGTTTTAACGTTTGGGTTCGGTCGATTTATCACTTTTTCAAACTTGGGGTCGGTCATTACTATGGCCCTATGTTACTTAATCATCTAAAATTTTTGATTCTTGATCAAAACCATGTTCTTTACGGTAAACAATAAATAAATTGGTAAAAAGCAACATTGGAAAAAGATCATCGTTTTTATTGTTGTAACGTCTTAGGGTAGAACTTTAAATGCCCTTTTCTCAGGCCCTATGGCTCCGATCCGACGGAAATTTTGGAGTCTTACTAAGAATCATGATCTGTAATCGAATCAAGAAAACATAAAAAACAGAATTTTTAAAAATTCATCGTTTTAACGCTTGGGTTCGGTCGATTTATCACTTTTTCAAACTTGGGGTCGGTCATAACTTTTGCCCTTTGGCACTTAATCTTCTAAAATTTTTCATTCTTGATCAAAACCATGTTCTTTACGGTAAACAATAAATAAATTGGTAAAAAGCAACATTGGAAAAAGTTCATCGTTTTTATTGTTGTAACGTCTTAGGGTAGAACTTTAAATGCCCTGTTCTCAGGCCCTATCGCTCCGATCCGACGGAAATTTTGGAGTCTTACTAAGAATCATGGTCTGTAAACGAATCAAGAAAAAATCATAAAAAACAGAATTTTTAAAATTTCATCGTTTTAACGCGTGGGTTCGGTCGATTTATCACTTTTTCAAACTTGGGGTCGGTCATAACTATGGCCCTATGGCACTTAATCATCTAAAATATTTGATTCTTGATCAAAACCATGGTAAGTATACCAAAAATACGGTAAACAATAAATAAATTGGTACAAAGCAACATTGGAAAAAGATCATCGTTTTTATTGTGGTAACAATTTGGGTAAGAACTTTAAATGCCTTTTTCTCAGGCCCTATGGCTCCGATCCGTCGGAAATTTTGGAGTCTTACTAAGAATCATGGTCTGTACACGAATCAAGAAACAATCATAAAAATAAGAATTTTTTAAATTTCATCGTTTTAACGCTTGGGTTCGGTCGATTTATCAGCTTTTCAAACTTGGGGTCGGTCATTACATGGCCCTATAGAACTTAATCGTCTTAAATTTTTGATTCTTGATCAAAACCATGTTCTTTACGGTAAACAATAAATAAATTGGTAAAAAGCAACATTGGAAAAAGTTCATCGTTTTTATTATTGTAACGTCTTGCGGAAGAACTTTAAATGCCCTTTTCTCAGGCCCTATGGCTCCGATCCGACGGAAATTTCGGAGTCTTACTAAGAATCATGTTCTGTAAACGAATCAAGAAAAAATCATAAAAAAAAGAATTTTTAAAATTTCATCGTTTTAACGCTTGGGTTCGGTCGATTTTTCACTTTTTCAAACTTGGGGTCGGTCATAACTATGGTTCTATGGCACTAAATCATCTAAAATTTTTGATTCTTGATCAAAACCATGTTCTTTACGGTAAACAATAAATAAATTGGTAAAAAGCAACATTGGAAAAAGTTCATCGTTTTTATTGTTGTAACGTTTTAGGGTAGAACTTTAAATGCCCTTTTCTCAGGCCCTATGGCTCCGATCCGACGGAAATTTTGGAGTCTTACTAAGAATCATGATCTGTAAACGAATCAAGAAAACATTATAAAAAACAGAATTTTTAAAAATTCATCGTTTTAACGCTTGGGTTCGGTCGATTTATCACTTTTTCAAACTTGGGGTCGGTCATAACTATGGCCCTATGGCACTTAATCATCTAAAATTTTTGATTCTTGATCAAAACCATGTTCTTTAAGGTAAACAATAAATAAATTGGTAAAAAGCAACATTGGAAAAAGTTCATCGTTTTTATTTTTGTAACGTCTTAGGGTAGAACTTTAAATGCCCTGTTCTCAGGCCCTATCGCTTCGATCCGACGGAAATTTTGGAGTCTTACTAAGAATCATGGTCTGTTAACGAATCAAGAAAAAATCATAAAAAACAGAATTTTTAAAATTTCATCGTTTTAACGCTTGGGTTCCGTCGATTTATCACTTTTTCAAACTTGGGGTCGGTCATAACTATGGCCCTATGGCACTTAATCAACTAAAATTTTTGATTCTTGATCAAAACCATGTTCTTTACGGTAAACAATAAATAAATTGGTAAAAAGCAACATTGGAAAAAGTTCATCGTTTTTATTGTTGTAACGTCTTAGGGTAGAACTTTAAATGCCCTTTTCTCAGGCCCTATGGCTTCGATCCGACGGAAATTTTAAAGTCTTACTAAGAATCATGGTCTGTACACGAAACAAGAAACAATCATAAAAATAAGAATTTTTAAAATTTCATCGTTTTAACGCTTGGGTTCGGTCGTTTTATCACTTTTTCAAACTTGGGGTCGGTCATAACTATGGCCCTATGGCACTAAATCATCTAAAATTTTTGATTCTTGATCAAAACCATGTTCTTTACGGTAAACAATAAATAAATTGGTAAAAAGCAACATTGGAAAAAGTTCATCGTTTTTATTGTTGTAACGTCTTAGGGTAGAACTTTAAATGCCCTGTTCTCAGGCCCTATCGCTTCGATCCGACGGAAATTTTGGAGTCTTACTAAGAATCATGGTCTGTAAACGAATCAAGAAAAAATCATAAAAAACAGAATTTTTAAAATTTCATCGTTTTAACGCTTGGGTTCGGTCGATTTATCACTTTTTCAAACTTGGGGTCGGTCATAACTATGGCCCTATGGCACTTAATCATCTAAAATTTTTGATTCTTGATCAAAACCATGTTCTTTAAGGTAAACAATAAATAAATGGGTAAAAAGCAACATTGGAAAAAGTTCATCGTTTTTATTGTTGTAACGTCTTAGGGTAGAACTTAAAATGCCCTGTTCTCAGGCCCTATCGCTTCGATCCGACGGAAATTTTGGAGTCTTACTAAGAATCATGGTCTGTTAACGAATCAAGAAAAAATCATAAAAAACAGAATTTTTAAAATTTCATCGTTTTAACGCTTGGGTTCCGTCGATTTATCACTTTTTCAAACTTGGGGTCGGTCATAACTATGGCCCTATGGCACTTAATCAACTAAAATTTTTGATTCTTGATCAAAACCATGTTCTTTACGGTAAACAATAAATAAATTGGTAAAAAGCAACATTGGAAAAAGTTCATCGTTTTTATTGTTGTAACGTCTTAGGGTAGAACTTTAAATGCCCTTTTCTCAGGCCCTATGGCTTCGATCCGACGGAAATTTTAAAGTCTTACTAAGAATCATGGTCTGTACACGAAACAAGAAACAATCATAAAAATAAGAATTTTTAAAATTTCATCGTTTTAACGCTTGGGTTCGGTCGTTTTATCACTTTTTCAAACTTGGGGTCGGTCATAACTATGGCCCTATGGCATTTAATCATCTAAAATTTTTGATTCTTGATCAAAACCATGTTCTTTACGGTAAACAATAAATAAATTGGTAAAAAGCAACATTGGAAAAAGTTCATCGTTTTTATTGTTGTAACGTCTTAGGGTAGAACTTTAAATGCCCTTTTCTCAGGCCCTATGGTTTCGATCCGACGGAAATTTAAAAGTCTTACTAAGAATCATGGTCTGTACACGAAACAAGAAACAATCATATAAATAAGAATTTTTAAAATTTCATCGTTTTAACGCTTGGGTTCGGTCGTTTTATCACTTTGTCAAACTTGGGGTCGGTCATAACTATGGCCCTATGGCACTTAATCATCTAAAATTTTTGATTCTTGATCAAAACCATGTTCTTTAAGGTAAACAATAAATAAATTGGTAAAAGGCAACATTGGAAAAAGTTCATCGTTTTTATTGTTGTAACGTCTTAGGGTAGAACTTTAAATGCCCTGTTCTCAGGCCCTATCGCTCCGATCCGACGGAAATTTTGGAGTCTTACTAAGAATCATGGTCTGTTAACGAATCAAGAAAAAATCATAAAAAACAGAATTTTTAAAATTTCATCGTTTTAACGCTTGGGTTCGGTCGATTTATCACTTTTTCAAACTTGGGGTCGGTCATAACTATGGCCCTATGGCACTTAATCATCTAAAAATTTTGATTCTTGATCAAAACCATGTTCTTTAAGGTAAACAATAAATAAATTGGTAAAAAGCAACATTGGAAAAAGTTCATCGTTTTTATTGTTGTAACGTCTTAGGGTAGAACTTTAAATGCCTTGTTCTCAGGCCTTATCGCTCCGATCCGACGGAAATTTTGGAGTCTTACTAAGAATCATGGTCTGTTAACGAATCAAGAAAAAATCATAAAAAACAGAATTTTTAAAATTTCATCGTTTTAACGCTTGGGTTCGGTCGATTTATCACTTTTTCAAACTTGGGGTCGGTCATAACTATGGCCCTATGGCACTTAATCATCTAAAATTTTTGATTCTTGATCAAAACCATGTTCTTTACGGTAAACAATAAATAAATTGGTAAAAAGCAACATTGGAAAAAAATCATCGTTTTTATTGTTGTAACGTCTTGGGGTAGAACTTTTAATGCCCTTTTCTTAGGCCCTATGGCTCCGATTCGACGAAAATTTTGGAGTCTTACTAAGAATCATGGTCTGTTAACGAATCAAGAAAAAATCATAAAATACAGAATTTTTAAAATTTCATCGTTTTAACGCTTGGGTTCGGTCGATTTATCACTTTTTCAAACTTGGGGTCGGTCATAATTATGGCCCTATGGCACTTAATCATCTAAAAATTTTGATTCTTGATCAAAACCATGTTCTTTAAGGTAAACAATAAATATATTGGTAAAAAGCAACATTGGAAAAAGTTCATCGTTTTTATTGTTGTAACGTCTTAGGGTAGAACTTTAAATGCCCTGTTCTCAGGCCTTATCGCTCCGATCCGACGGAAATTTTGGAGTCTTACTAAGAATCATGGTCTGTTAACGAATCAAGAAAAAATCATAAAATACAGAATTTTTAAAATTTCATCGTTTTAACGCTTGGGTTCGGTCGATTTATCACTTTTTCAAACTTGGGGTCGGTCATAACTATGGCCCTATGGCACTTAATCATCTAAAATTTTTGATTCTTGATCAAAACCATGTTCTTTACGGTAAACAATAAATAAATTGGTAAAAAGCAACATTGGAAAAAAATCATCGTTTTTATTGTTGTAACGTCTTGGGGTAGAACTTTTAATGCCCTTTTCTCAGGCCCTATGGCTCCGATTCGACGAAAATTTTGGAGTCTTACTAAGAATCATGGTCTGTTAACGAATCAAGAAAAAATCATAAAATACAGAATTTTTAAAATTTCATCGTTTTAACGCTTGGGTTCGGTCGATTTATCACTTTTTCAAACTTGGGGTCGGTCATAATTATGGCCCTATGGCACTTAATCATCTAAAAATTTTGATTCTTGATCAAAACCATGTTCTTTAAGGTAAACAATAAATATATTGGTAAAAAGCAACATTGGATAAAGTTCATCGTTTTTATTGTTGTAACGTCTTAGGGTAGAACTTTAAATGCCCTGTTCTCAGGCCTTATCGCTCCGATCCGACGGAAATTTTGGAGTCTTACTAAGAATCATGGTCTGTTAACGAATCAAGAAAAATCATAAAAAACAGAATTTTTAAAATTTCATCGTTTTAACGCTTGGGTTCGGTCTATTTATCACTTTTTCAAACTTGGGGTCGGTCATTACTATGGCCCTATGGCACTTAATCATCTTAAATTTTTGATTCTTGATCAAAACCATGTTCTTTACGGTAAACAATAAATAAATTGGTAAAAAGCAACATTGGAAAAAGTTCATCGTTTTTATTGTTGTAACGTCTTAGGGTAGAACTTTAAATGCCCTTTTCTCAGGCCCTATGGCTTCGATCCGACGGAAATTTTAAAGTCTTACTAAGAATCATGGTCTGTACACGAAAAAAGAAACAATCATAAAAATAAGAATTTTTAAAATTTCATCGTTTTAACGCTTGGGTTCGGTCGATTTATCACTTTTTCAAACTTTGGGTCGGTCATTACTATGGCCCTATGTTACTTAATCATCTAAAATTTTTGATTCTTGATCAAAACCATGTTCTTTACGGTAAACAATAAATAAATTGGTAAAAAGCAACATTGGAAAAAGTTCATCGTTTTTATTGTTGTAACGTCTTAGGGTAGAACTTAAAATGCCCTGTTCTCAGGCCCTATCGCTCCGATCCGACGGAAATTTCGGAGTCTTACTAAGAATCCTGGTCTGTACACGAATCAAGAAACAATCATAAAAATCAGAATTTTTAAAATTTCATCGTTTTAACGCTTGGGTTCGGTCGATTTATCACATTTTCAAACTTGGGGTCGGTCATCACTATGGCCCTATGGCACTTAATCATCAAAAATTTTTGATTCTTGATCAAAACCATGTTCTTTACGGTAAACAATAAATAAATTGATAAAAAGCAACAATGGAAAAAAATCATCGTTTTTATTGTTGTAACGTCTTGGGGTAGAACTTTTAATGCCTTTTTCTCAGGCCCTATGGCTCCGATTCGACGGAAATTTTGGAGTCTTACTAAGAATCATGGTCTGTTAACGAATCAAGAAAAAATCATAAAAAACAGAATTTTTTAAATTTCATCGTTTTAACGCTTGGGTTCGGTCGATTTATCACTTTTTCAAACTTGGGGTCGGTCATTAGTATGGCCCTATGGCACTTAATCATCTTAAATTTTTGATTCTTGATCAAAACCATGTTCTTTACGGTAAACAAAAAAATAAATTGGTACAAAGCAACATTGGAAAAAGTTCATCGTTTTTATTGTTGTAACGTCTTAGGGTTTAACATTAAATGCCCTTTTCTCAGGCCCTATGGCTCCGATCCGACGGAAATTTTGGAGTCTTACTAAGAAACATGGTCTGTAAACGAATCAAGAAAAAATTATAAAAAACAGAATTTTTAAAATTTCATCGTTTTAACGCTTGGGTTCGGTCGATTTATCACTTTTTCAAACTTGGGGTCGGTCATAACTATGGCCCTATGGCACTCAATCTTCTAAAATTTTTGATTCTTGATCAAAACCATGTTCTTTACGGTAAACAATAAATAAATTGGTACAAAGCAACATTGGAAAAAGATCATCGTTTTTATTGTGGTAACAACTTGGGTTAGAACTTTAATTGCCCTATTCTCAGGCCCTATGGCTCTGATCCGACGGAAATTTTGGAGTCTTACTAAGAATCATGGTCTGTACACGAATCAAGAAACAATCATAAAAATCAGAATTTTTAAAATTTCCTCGTTTTAACGCTTGGGTTCGGTCGATTTATCACTTTTTCAAACTTGGGGTCGGTCATTACTATGGCCCTATGGCACTTAATCATCTAAAATTTTTGATTCTTGATCAAAACCATGTTCTTTACGGTAAACAATAAATAAATTGGTAAAAAGCAACATTGGAAAAAGTTCATCGTTTTTATTGTTGTAACGTCTTAGGGTAGAACTTTAAATGCCCTTTTCTCAGGCCCTATGGCTTCGATCCGACGGAAATTTTAAAGTCTTACTAAGAATCATGGTCTGTACACGAAACAAGAAACAATCATAAAAATAAGAATTTTTAAAATTTCATCGTCTTAACGCTTGGGTTCGGTCGTTTTATCACTTTTTCAAACTTGGGGTCGGTCATAACTATGGCCCTATGGCACTTAATCATGTAAAATTTTTGATTCTTGATCAAAACCATGTTCTTTACGGTAAACAATAAATAAATTGGTAAAAGGCAACATTGGAAAAAGTTCATCGTTTTTATTGTTGTAACGTCTTAGGGTAGAACTTTAAATGCCCTTTTCTCAGGCCCTATGGTTTCGATCCGACGGAAATTTAAAAGTCTTACTAAGAATCATGGTCTGTACACGAAACAAGAAACAATCATAAAAATAAGAATTTTTAAAATTTCATCGTTTTAACGCTTGGGTTCGGTCGATTTATCACTTTTTCAAACTTGGGGTCGGTCATTACTATGGCCCTATGGCACTTAATCATCTTAAATTTTTGATTCTTGATCAAAACCATGTTCTTTACGGTAAACAAAAAAATAAATTGGTACAAAGCAACATTGGAAAAAGTTCATCGTTTTTATTGTTGTAACGTCTTAGGGTAGAACATTAAATGCCCTTTTCTCAGGCCCTATGGCTCCGATCCGACGGAAATTTTGGAGTCTTACTAAGAAACATGGTCTGTAAACGAATCAAGAAAAAATTATAAAAAACAGAATTTTTAAAATTTCATCGTTTTAACGCTTGGGTTCGGTCGATTTATCACTTTTTCAAACTTGGGGTCGGTCATAACTATGGCCCTATGGCACTCAATCTTCTAAAATTTTTGATTCTTGATCAAAACCATGTTCTTTACGGTAAACAATAAATAAATTGGTACAAAGCAACATTGGAAAAAGATCATCGTTTTTATTGTGGTAACAACTTGGGTTAGAACTTTAATTGCCCTATTCTCAGGCCCTATGGCTCTGATCCGACGGAAATTTTGGAGTCTTACTAAGAATCATGGTCTGTACACGAATCAAGAAACAATCATAAAAATCAGAATTTTTAAAATTTCCTCGTTTTAACGCTTGGGTTCGGTCGATTTATCACTTTTTCAAACTTGGGGTCGGTCATTACTATGGCCCTATGGCACTTAATCATCTAAAATTTTTGATTCTTGATCAAAACCATGTTCTTTACGGTAAACAATAAATAAATTGGTAAAAAGCAACATTGGAAAAAGTTCATCGTTTTTATTGTTGTAACGTCTTAGGGTAGAACTTTAAATGCCCTTTTCTCAGGCCCTATGGCTTCGATCCGACGGAAATTTTAAAGTCTTAATAAGAATCATGGCCTGTACAAGAAACAAGAAACAATCATAAAAATAAGAATTTTTAAAATTTCATCGTTTTAACGTTTGGGTTCGCTCGATTTATCACTTTTTCAAACTTGGGGTCGGTCATTACTATGGCCCTATGTTACTTAATCATCTAAAATTTTTGATTCTTGATCAAAACCATGTTCTTTACGGTAAACAATAAATAAATTGGTAAAAAGCAACATTGGAAAAAGATCATCGTTTTTATTGTTGTAACGTCTTAGGGTAGAACTTTAAATGCCCTTTTCTCAGGCCCTATGGCTCCGATCCGACGGAAATTTTGGAGTCTTACTAAGAATCATGATCTGTAAACGAATCAAGAAAACATAAAAAACAGAATTTTTAAAAATTCATCGTTTTAACGCTTGGGTTCGGTCGATTTTTCACTTTTTCAAACTTGGGGTCGGTCATAACTTTTGCCCTTTGGCACTTAATCTTCTAAAATTTTTCATTCTTGATCAAAACCATGTTCTTTACGGTAAACAATAAATAAATTGGTAAAAAGCAACATTGGAAAAAGTTCATCGTTTTTATTGTTGTAACGTCTTAGGGTAGAACTTTAAATGCCCTTTTCTCAGGCCCTATGGTTTCGATCCGACGGAAATTTAAAAGTCTTACTAAGAATCATGGTCTGTACACGAATCAAGAAACAATCATAAAAATAAGAATTTTTAAAATTTCATCGTTTTAACGCTTGGGTTCGGTCGTTTTATCACTTTGTCAAACTTGGGGTCGGTCATAACTATGGCCCTATGGCACTTAATCATCTAAAATTTTTGATTCTTGATCAAAACCATGTTCTTTAAGGTAAACAATAAATAAATTGGTAAAAGGCAACATTGGAAAAAGTTCATCGTTTTTATTGTTGTAACGTCTTAGGGTAGAACTTTAAATGCCCTGTTCTCAGGCCCTATCGCTCCGATCCGACGGAAATTTTGGAGTCTTACTAAGAATCATGGTCTGTTAACGAATCAAGAAAAAATCATAAAAAACAGAATTTTTAAAATTTCATCGTTTTAACGCTTGGGTTCGGTCGATTTATCACTTTTTCAAACTTGGGGTCGGTCATAACTATGGCCCTATGGCACTTAATCATCTAAAATTTTTGATTCTTGATCAAAACCATGTTCTTTAAGGTAAACAATAAATAAATTGGTAAAAAGCAACATTGGAAAAAGTTCATCGTTTTTATTGTTGTAACGTCTTAGGGTAGAACTTTAAATGCCCTGTTCTCAGGCCTTATCGCTCCGATCCGACGGAAATTTTGGAGTCTTACTAAGAATCATGGTCTGTTAACGAATCAAGAAAAAATCATAAAAAACAGAATTTTTAAAATTTCATCGTTTTAACGCTTGGGTTCGGTCGATTTATCACTTTTTCAAACTTGGGGTCGGTCATAACTATGGCCCTATGGCACTTAATCATCTAAAATTTTTGATTCTTGATCAAAACCATGTTCTTTACGGTAAACAATAAATAAATTGGTAAAAAGCAACATTGGAAAAAAATCATCGTTTTTATTGTTGTAACGTCTTGGGGTAGAACTTTTAATGCCCTTTTCTCAGGCCCTATGGCTCCGATTCGACGAAAATTTTGGAGTCTTACTAAGAATCATGGTCTGTTAACGAATCAAGAAAAAATCATAAAAAACAGAATTTTTAAAATTTCATCGTTTTAACGCTTGGGTTCGGTCGATTTATCACTTTTTCAAACTTGGGGTCGGTCATAATTATGGCCCTATGGCACTTAATCATCTAAAAATTTTGATTCTTGATCAAAACCATGTTCTTTAAGGTAAACAATAAATATATTGGTAAAAAGCAACATTGGAAAAAGTTCATCGTTTTTATTGTTGTAACGTCTTAGGGTAGAACTTTAAATGCCCTGTTCTCAGGCCTTATCGCTCCGATCCGACGGAAATTTTGGAGTCTTACTAAGAATCATGGTCTGTTAACGAATCAAGAAAAATCATAAAAAACAGAATTTTTAAAATTTCATCGTTTTAACGCTTGGGTTCGGTCTATTTATCACTTTTTCAAACTTGGGGTCGGTCATAACTATGGCCCTATGGCACTTAATCATCTTAAATTTTTGATTCTTGATCAAAACCATGTTCTTTACGGTAAACAATAAATAAATTGGTAAAAAGCAACATTGGAAAAAGTTCATCGTTTTTATTGTTGTAACGTCTTAGGGTAGAACTTTAAATGCCCTTTTCTCAGGCCCTATGGCTTCGATCCGACGGAAATTTTAAAGTCTTACTAAGAATCATGGTCTGTACACGAAACAAGAAACAATCATAAAAATAAGAATTTTTAAAATTTCATCGTTTTAACGCTTGGGTTCGGTCGATTTATCACTTTTTCAAACTTGGGTTTGGTCATAACTATGGCCCTATGGCACTCAATCTTCTAAAATTTTTGATTCTTGATCAAAACCATGTTCTTTACGGTAAACAATAAATAAATTGGTACAAAGCAACATTGGAAAAAGATCATCGTTTTTATTGTGGTAAAAACTTGGGTTAGAACTTTAATTGCCCTATTCTCAGGCCCTATGGCTCTGATCCGACGGAAATTTTGGAGTCTTACTAAGAATCATGGTCTGTACACGAATCAAGAAACAATCATAAAAATCAGAATTTTTAAAATTTCCTCGTTTTAACGCTTGGGTTCGGTCGATTTATCACTTTTTCAAACTTGGGGTCGGTCATTACTATGGCCCTATGGCACTTAATCATCTAAAATATTTGATTCTTGATCAAAACCATGGTAAGTATACCAAAAATACGGTAAACAATAAATAAATTGGTACAAAGCAACATTGGAAAAAGATCATCGTTTTTATTGTGGTAACAATTTGGGTAAGAACTTTAAATGCCTTTTTCTCAGGCCCTATGGCTCCGATCCGTCGGAAATTTTGGAGTCTTACTAAGAATCATGGTCTGTACACGAATCGAGAAACAATCATAAAAATAAGAATTTTTTAAATTTCATCGTTTTAACGCTTGGGTTCGGTCGATTTATCAGCTTTTCAAACTTGGGGTCGGTCATTACATGGCCCTATAGAACTTAATCATCTTAAATTTTTGATTCTTGATCAAAACCATGTTCTTTACGGTAAACAATAAATAAATTGGTAAAAGGCAACATTGGAATAAGTTCATCGTTTTTATTGTTGTAACGTTTTAGGGTAGAACTTTAAATGCCCTGTTCTCAGGCCCTATCGCTCCGATCCGACGGAAATTTTGGAGTCTTACTAAGAATCATGGTCTGTAAACGAATCAAGAAAAAATCATAAAAAACAGAATTTTTAAAATTTCATCGTTTTAACGCGTGGGTTCGGTCGATTTATCACTTTTTCAAACTTGGGGTCGGTCATAACTATGGCCCTATGGCACTTAATCATCTAAAATATTTGATTCTTGATCAAAACCATGGTAAGTATACCAAAAATACGGTAAACAATAAATAAATTGGTACAAAGCAACATTGGAAAAAGATCATCGTTTTTATTGTGGTAACAATTTGGGTAAGAACTTTAAATGCCTTTTTCTCAGGCCCTATGGCTCCGATCCGTCGGAAATTTTGGAGTCTTACTAAGAATCATGGTCTGTACACGAATCAAGAAACAATCATAAAAATAAGAATTTTTTAAATTTCATCGTTTTAACGCTTGGGTTCGGTCGATTTATCAGCTTTTCAAACTTGGGGTCGGTCATTACATGGCCCTATAGAACTTAATCATCTTAAATTTTTGATTCTTGATCAAAACCATGTTCTTTACGGTAAACAATAAATAAATTGGTAAAAAGCAACATTGGAAAAAGTTCATCGTTTTTATTATTGTAACGTCTTGGGGAAGAACTTTAAATGCCCTTTTCTCAGGCCCTATGGCTCCGATCCGACGGAAATTTCGGAGTCTTACTAAGAATCATGTTCTGTAAACGAATCAAGAAAAAATCATAAAAAACAGAATTTTTAAAATTTCATCGTTTTAACGCTTGGGTTCGGTCGATTTTTCACTTTTTCAAACTTGGGGTCGGTCATAACTATGGTTCTATGGCACTAAATCATCTAAAATTTTTGATTCTTGATCAAAACCATGTTCTTTACGGTAAACAATAAATAAATTGGTAAAAAGCAACATTGGAAAAAGTTCATCGTTTTTATTGTTGTAACGTCTTAGGGTAGAACTTTAAATGCCCTTTTCTCAGGCCCTATGGCTCCGATCCGACGGAAATTTTGGAGTCTTACTAAGAATCATGATCTGTAAACGAATCAAGAAAACATTATAAAAAACAGAATTTTTAAAAATTCATCGTTTTAACGCTTGGGTCGGTCGATTTATCACTTTTTCAAACTTGGGGTCGGTCATAACTATGACCCTCTGGCACTTAATCATCTAAAATTTTTGATTCTTGATCAAAACCATGTTCTTTAAGGTAAACAATAAATAAATTGGTAAAAAGCAACATTGGAAAAAGTTCATCGTTTTTATTGTTGTAACGTCTTAGGGTAGAACTTTAAATGCCCTGTTCTCAGGCCCTATCGCTTCGATCCGACGGAAATTTTGGAGTCTTACTAAGAATCATGGTCTGTCAACGAAGAAGAAAGCAAGAGTACCGCAGACGCTATGGCCGCCGTAACTGACTTTATTGTAAAAAACCTTGACAAAAGCAAAAAATGTATATCAATTTTTTTAGACCTTTCTAAAGCCTTTGATACAATATCACACAATAAATTAATAAACAAACTTCAAATAATCGGTATTACAGGCAACGAACTTAACTTTTTTAAGAGCTACCTTGATGAACGCAAGCAACAAGTGAAAATAATGAACACACTTAGCAATCAGCGCTCAACTAACTATGGTATACCACAAGGTAGCATATTAGGACCGTCTTTGTTCCTTTTATATATCAACGACTTATGTAACATTAACATCCAGGGAAAAATAGTTAGTTTTGCCGATGATACTGTTTTACTGTTCGAAGCTGACACTTGGCTAGCTGTCTACAATAAAGCAGAAACTGAAATAAACATCGTAAAAAAGTGGTTAGATACAAATACACTCACATTGAACACCGAGAAAACTAAATATGTCACATCAAGCATAAATATAACAGGTCAACCTCATGATGATGCCTCTATTAGGATACACACATGTATGAATTCCGATGAATCTTGTCAGTGTCCGTACATTGAGCGCACTACACAGATGAAGTATCTCGGCCTCACAATTGATCCATATCTCAAATGGAATTTTCACACTCAAATAATTGCAAACAAAATAAGAAAAACCATGCACTTTTTCAGAACGATACGAAACTTTCTAGACTTGCAACACTTGAAAATGATTTATTTTGCAGTCTGTCAATCTGTTATTGAGTATGGTATCATAGCATGGGGAGGCGGTACTGCATCAGCACTAGATCCAATCATAAAGGCACAAAAAACGATTATAAAAATAATTCTTAGACTACCCCTAATTACGGACTCGAACTTTATCTTTAATACTATGAATGTGTTTGACGTTCGTCAGATATATGCAAAAACAATCCTCACTCATTTATACACAAACTTACATAAATACTATGAAAAAAGACTAGTTTCTCGCTGTACTCGAAACAATAACAAAGATTTACTACAAATTCCCATAACTCATACTACTTTTGGTCAACGAAGCTTCAGATACCTTGCAACAAGACTTTACAACATTCTTCCAATTAGTGTAAAAAAATGTGATTCACAAAAAAATTTCAAAAAAAACATAAAAATTTGGATAAAAAATAATGATAGAGCATTTACGGGTGCACTCACCCAAATTCGAAATTAGCACTCTACTGTGTGATTAGTGATTACATTCTAATATAAGTGTAGGTATGTTCACAGCATTATAAATTGATGTAAAATAACTGCCTCAACACAGGCTAGCCTAGTGAGGCAGGTTACGAGAAACTTAAATGTATAATTACAAATCTCTACTCTCTAAGTACCTACTGTTTATATGTATATTGTTTTTTGTTATTAATTTTTGTACTAATGTTACTTTTAAAATATTGTAAGATGTACTTTTTTTTCTTGTAATTATAAATCTTTAATTTTTGTTTAATAAAGATATTTATTATTATTATTATTATTATTAATCAAGAAAAAATCATAAAAAACAGAATTTTTAAAATTTCATCGTTTTAACGCTTGGTTTTCAGGATCTCAACTTCCGCTCTCCTGACAAAGCAATCCGGCGTGGTAACACCAGATTCCAAGGGAAGTGTGGCTGGAGTAACTCTTCAATAATAACTCCAGCTCTTGAATAATTGGTCTTTATTGAAACAATAAAAGACCCGTAGGGTAGCTCATGTACGGTGAGCCCAATGATGCTATCTCTCTCCGCGGTTTTATAACCCACATGAAGTGAAAACCTGGCAGCAGACGTTTTGCCCAAAAACGACCCGCCCAAGACGGATGGTAACAAGAGAAGAAGGAATTAAAAAATCCGTGGCAATACGAAATCGCCCTGGCAATTGCCAACACAAAAAATGTTGCCACAACCATTAGGGTGACAATCACAAATATTAATATTTCAGTACCTGAAATCTTAACATATTCCCGCCCAAAACGAGTATTAAGGAATAGTCGTTTTTCATAAAATAATATATTAGAAGAGATTGCAACATTGGTACTCAGAATTTACCCAACGAGTTCACATACAAAAATAAACAATATTCAATATATGGATATCAAAATAATAACAAAAAACTTATAACTAAGTATATAACCCTATGTCAGACTTGACATTAAAAAATGAAAGTTTAATAACGTAGAACCTTCTGGTGCGCTGCACCCACTTATGTGAAAATGGTTTAACACTTGGCACTGATGAGCCTGACGGCACTTTTATTTACACATCACATCACTTTTAGCGTTGTAATTGGTTCTTAATCCAGGTTGGAGGAAGCATCCTCCATGGGAAGTAGACAGAGCTGTGTCACGGCTCTTTTGGTGACACCTCTGGCCGTCCTCAAGGAGACGACGCGGACGCGTCCGTCTTGGCCAGGGTGGATCTCCGTCACTCGCGCCATCCTCCAGTACTGCGGAGGTAGCTGGTTGTCTTTGATGATGACCATGTCACCAGGCTGTAAACTGCGTTGACGTCCTTCTTGCCATTTGACTCGGTTCTGCAATTCTGCTAGGTATTCCCGGCTCCATCTGTGCCAAAAAGATTGAACAACGGTAGACATCTTTTGGTAAATATTAAGCCTGTTTGTAGGCAGATGATGGATATCAAGCTCAGGCAATGCTAACAGGTTGTCGCCAATAAGGAAGTGTGACGGAGTGAGGGCGTTTAAGTCATTTGGATCTGATGTTAATGGAGTCAGAGGACGGGAATTTAAACAAGCCTCAATCTGTATTAGTATGGTATTCATGCCTTCGTATGTCAAAACAGTTGACCGCATTGCTTTTTTTAAATGCAACTTGGTCATTTTAACTGCACTTTCCCAAAGTCCCCCGTGATGCGGTGAGCGGGGAGGTAAGAAACTCCAGCTAATATTCTGCTGGGCCAAAAAATTATGGATTTCTTTATCAGATGCCTTCAAAAAATCAAATAGTTCAGTAAGTTCCCTATAACTACCTGTAAAGTTATCAGTAAAGAGTCGTGAGGGTTTACCCCTCCTAGCTATAAATCTTTTCAATGCATTCATAAATGCCATTGAAGTTAAATTAGTCACTAATTCTAGGTGAATTGCCTTCGTTGAAAAACAAATAAATAAACATATGTAAGATTTTACACTCTTAGCATTTCTGGTTAAACCAGACTTAATTAAAATTGAACCTGCAAAATCTATGCTGGTTACATAAAATGGTCTATGGATTCGGAATCGGTCAGCAGGAAGGTCACCCATGAGCTGGCGACACTTGCGCGGACGGACTCGGAAACATACAATACATTTATGCAGTGCTCGCTTCACTGCGTTTTTACCAAATATTGGCCAAAAACGTAAACGCAGTAATGCGAGCAGAGCATTACATCCTAAATGTAAATTCTCATAATGCAGATGGATTATTATTAAGTCAGTCAACTTATGATTTTGTGGTAACAAAATTGGATGTTTTTGAGAGCCTGAGGTAATATCGGATTGTGATAGTCGACCTCCAACACACAACAACCCATCCTGCATCAAAGGATTTAGTGCCTTTACTTTGCTCTGCCTAGATACAAATCTTCCATTACTCACAGACGCTATTTCATCATGAAATGCGAATCGCTGAGCGTTCAAATTCAATACATGCATGGCATGTTCCAGTTCGCTTACAGAAAGCTCGTCGACCCGCATCGGTCTTCGTTTAGAACCGTTATGTATGAAACGTAACATATAAGCAACTACGCGCCTCAGTCGTCTTAATGAAGAATAATTATTAAATATTTCCCTATTTCTAAAAGCAGAAAATTTTCCTCGGTACCCGAATATGATTTGCTTTACCGAGACTCAGCGTGTAAATCTGCCAGGCCAATAAAAGGTCATTGGGTAGCTTGTCATCCCAGGATGTTTTTAGCTTCCACAATCTCTGCATAATTATCTTACCGACAATGATTACTGGGCCTACCAGTCCTAAAGGGTCAAACACTTTTGAAATTAATGATAAAACTTGACGTTTTGTTACTTCTAACTTTGAGTCTATGCTTTCTACCTGATAGGTAAACTCATCAAGTTTGGTGTCCCATATTAATCCGAGAATCTTAGCTTCATTGGATTCATTTGGCAATAATTCTAAATTATCTTTAGAATCATTAATCGAGGGCGCATTAGACCTCCATTTTCTAATCTCCATGCCTGCTGTAGCAAGCGCATTAATGATTTGTGATTTAAGCAAGTGACAAGTATCAATGGAGTCACTACCAGAAAGAAAATCATCTACATAAAAATTTTCCTTAAGGGATTTACTAGCTAATGGATGAGTAAATGAAACGTCATTACCTAGCTGATGCAGACAACGTATTGCTAAATAAGGCGAAGGAGCCAAACCATATGTCACCGTGTTTAGCGTATAGTGTTTCGAACAATCCTCCGCATCCTTTCTCCATAATATACGTTGGTAATTTCTGTGTTCCGGGTTGATATTAATTTGGCGGTACATTTTTGCAATATCTGCAGTGACTGCATATTGATGTTTTCTGAAAAATACCAAGTGGCAAAATATATCATTTTGAATGGTGGGCCCAATCATTAGAGCGCGATTCAAAGAAATCCCTCGAGCGGGTTTAGCCGACCCGTCAAAAACAACACGAATTTTAGTAGTTGTGCTTGATTCTTTAAATACAGCGTGATGTGGTAAATAATAAGTAGTTTCATCACGTATTGGAGGTTCACATTCAGTCATGTGACCTAACGCAAGATACTCATCAATAAATTCCGAGTATTGTTCCTTTAAACTAGGTTGTCTTAAGAATTTCCTTTCCATTGACACCAATCTACTTTTAGCAATACTAAATGAATCTCCTAATTGAGATAGGTTAGATTTAAATGGTAAGTTCACTACAAATCTACCATTTGCATCGCGTTTATGCGTGCCTTTGAAAATCTTTTCACATTCACTATCTTCCAGAGAGTGATGCTTACTATTTTCAATTTCTTCAACCTTCCAAAACCTTTCTATTTGATTCTGCAAAGAATTTAATGAAATATGACAAACTTTAACTGGCCTCGTATTTTGACGCCTCTGTACAGCTCCTGATATTATCCAGCCTAGCTCCGTTCGATGCAATGTAGGTTTATCCTTTCCTAACTGTATCTGATCCGTACGAACCACCTGCCAGAATATCTCTGCTCCGATCAGCATATCAATAGCAGCTGGCTGGTAAAACTGCGGATCAGCTAACTGGATGCCGTCTGGAATGTTCAACATTTTTGGATTAATCAAGGTCTGTGGAAGATTGCAAGAAATCTCATCTAATACCAAACAAGATATTTCATCCCGGTATTGAGAACATAATGATTTAAATTTAATGTCAACTGTTTCCTTTACATGAATTAAATTATTATGCAAACCTGAAACAGGTATATTCAACTTTGTACAATTCAAATTTAATCTTTTACAAGTATCCTTTGTAATAAAATTAGACATTGAACCCGAATCCAAAAGTGCGCGTATTTTGTGTGTTCCACCATACGCGTCTTCTATTTTTACTATTATGGTAGATAGTAAAATTTCCCGCCCGTTCATGTCACTATGACATGCTAAATTTACTGGTGCCTCCGACTGACCCTTGCCAGTTGAAGTACCCGCTTGTACATTATCAGTATTGATATGTAACAGAGTGTGATGTTTTCGATCACAAACACTGCATTTTTCCTTCCACCTGCACAACTTTGAAAGGTGCCCCGGTTTTAGGCAGTTATAACATAAATTGTTCTCTGAAACGAGCTTTCTTCGTGCCGCTGGTTCTTTGTTAACAAATATTTTGCAAGAATAAATGAAATGACTGTCATTACACAGCATACAATTAACGTTGCTCGACGCTAACGTAACCTTGTTTGTAGACTTCTTTTCCTTAAAATTAAAAAACTTTGCTTTTGTTGCAACTGGTTCCGATTTCTGTTGCATTCCACCAATATCACCTTGGATAGTTTCCAGGATCTGAGACCTTTGTGAAATAAAATTGCTAAACTGCACGAACGTAGGATAAACTTCGTCGCATTCTATTGATTCCCAAAGGCTACGTGTGTGATTATCTAACTTTGAGGTTAGAATATGAATGATTAACGTGTCCCAATGGTCTGTCGGTAGCTTTTGTCGGTAGCTTTAAGTTGCGTAAAGCTCTCAAATGAATGTTTGCTTGATCAATTAAATTCCTTAATTCATGATGATTCTGTCGTTTTAACGGTGTAAAATTACATAAGAAATTCAAATGTCTATTTGCTATAAGTCGGACATTTTCGTATCTCGAAATAAGCATTGTCCAAGCTGCACTATAATTATCCCCGGTTATTTCTAGAGAACTAATCAAATCAAGTGCCTCTCCGGACACATAACTAATAAGGTAATGAAATTTCTGAACATTATTTAATTTACTGTTATCATGAATTAAGGCAATGAACGAATTTTTAAAAGTCAACCATTTATGGCTGTCACCTGAAAACACTGGTATAGAGATTGGTGGTAAATTTACTGAGATATTTGGGACATTTTCAATCTTCTTAATTTTGATAACATTTCCTGTCCCAATGCAATTATATTAAAATATGTACCTTCAAAATTATCCCTCGCGTCATTATCTTCTGATTTGTTCAATAAATCAATCTCCAGCTGAATTTTGGAGAATTCTATCAGAGAAGGTTTAATGGCGTCCAACCTGGCTGACAACACGCCAGGTGTAATATCATTTTCGTTGCTTAAATAGGTTTCGAATCTCGTTAATGAACCTTTCAAAACCCCGCGCCGTTTAATCAACTTGTCGAGTTCCATTTTTTACAAACGAAATAACACTAACTTGATTTAAAAACTGAATACACAATACACAACGCGACAGTTTGACGTAAACAACAATGAATAATACCATAAATAATATACTAACCCCAATATACTATAGATCATAGAGAACCCAATCCACAATACTATAGCATACAAAGACGAAACTTGCAACCGCGTGGCTAGAAATGTAGGTAGGCAAAAGCAAAGTTATTCGGCAGACTGAATACAACAATAAAAATTATTATCACCAACAAAATTTATGCTATATTGAAAGCATCTGATTATGAACACCCGAATATAATTCGATATAATCAATACGAAATAATGTGGCATCTACACAGATTTTTAGCTTTTTAAATGGAATTTGAAAGGACAATGAAAGGAAGGCTACAACCTGATTTGCTGTGCATGCGAGCGTCGTGATGAGGCTCGCTTGATCAATCCAATGATGGTGATGAGGACGCCGACTGGACCACTCCCGATGATGATGAGGCCTGACTGGGCCACTCCAAATAATGATCTTCCGTCTCAAATGGATCAATCCAAATAATGATCACCCAGCTTGAATGGGTCAATCCAATAATGATCATCCGGCTCGAATGATCAATGCAATGATCAATGCAAATAATCCGGCTCGAAGGACCAATGTTCAGGATCTCAACTTCCGCTCTCCTGACAAAGCAATCCGGCGTGGTAACACCAGATTCCAAGGGAAGTGTGGCTGGAGTAACTCTTCAATAATAACTCCAGCTCTTGAATAATTGGTCTTTATTGAAATAATAAAAGACCCGTAGGGTAGCTCATGTACGGTGAGCCCAATGATGCTATCTCTCTCCGCGGTTTTATAACCCACATGAAGTGAAAACCTGGCAGCAGACGTTTTGCCCAAAAACGACCCGCCCAAGACGGATGGTAACAAGAGAAGAAGGAATTAAAAAATCCGTGGCAATACGAAATCGCCCTGGCAATTGCCAACACAAAAAATGTTGCCACAACCATTAGGGTGACAATCACAAATATTAATATTTCAGTACCTGAAATCTTAACACTTGGTTTCCGTCGATTTATCACTTTTTCAAACTTGGGGTCGGTCATAACTATGGCCCTATGGCACTTAATCATCTAAAATTTTTGATTCTTGATCAAAACCATGTTCTTTACGGTAAACAATAAATAAATTGGTAAAAAGCAACATTGGAAAAAGTTCATCGTTTTTATTGTTGTAACGTCTTAGGGTAGAACTTTAAATGCCCTTTTCTCAGGCCCTATGGCTTCGATCCGACGGAAATTTTAAAGTCTTACTAAGAATCATGGTCTGTACACGAAACAAGAAACAATCATAAAAATAAGAATTTTTAAAATTTCATCGTTTTAACGCTTGGGTTCGGTCGTTTTATCACTTTTTCAAACTTGGGGTCGGTCATAACTATGGCCCTATGGCACTTAATCATCTAAAATTTTTGATTCTTGATCAATACCATGTTCTTTACGGTAAACAATAAATAAATTGGTAAAAAGCAACATTGGAAAAAGTTCATCGTTTTTATTGTTGTAACGTCTTAGGGTAGAACTTTAAATGCCATTTTCTCAGGCCCTATGGTTTCGATCCGACGGAAATTTAAAAGTCTTACTAAGAATCATGGTCTGTACACGAAACAAGAAACAATCATAAAAATAAGAATTTTTAAAATTTCATCGTTTTAACGCTTGGGTTCGGTCGTTTTATCACTTTGTCAAACTTGGGGTCGGTCATAACTATGGCCCTATGGCACTTAATCATCTAAAATTTTTGATTCTTGATCAAAACCATGTTCTTTAAGGTAAACAATAAATAAATTGGTAAAAGGCAACATTGGAAAAAGTTCATCGTTTTTATTGTTGTAACGTCTTAGGGTAGAACTTTAAATGCCCTGTTCTCAGGCCCTATCGCTCCGATCCGACGGAAATTTTGGAGTCTTACTAAGAATCATGGTCTGTTAACGAATCAAGAAAAAATCATTAAAAACAGAATTTTTAAAATTTCATCGTTTTAACGCTTGGGTTCGGTCGATTTATCACTTTTTCAAACTTGGGGTCGGTCATAACTATGGCCCTATGGCACTTAATCATCTAAAAATTTTGATTCTTGATCAAAACCATGTTCTTTAAGGTAAACAATAAATAAATTGGTAAAAAGCAACATTGGAAAAAGTTCATCGTTTTTATTGTTGTAACGTCTTAGGGTAGAACTTTAAATGCCCTGTTCTCAGGCCTTATCGCTCCGATCCGACGGAAATTTTGGAGTCTTACTAAGAATCATGGTCTGTTAACGAATCAAGAAAAAATCATAAAAAACAGAATTTTTAAAATTTCATCGTTTTAACGCTTGGGTTCGGTCGATTTATCACTTTTTCAAACTTGGGGTCGGTCATAACTATGGCCCTATGGCACTTAATCATCTAAAATTTTTGATTCTTGATCAAAACCATTCTCTTTACGGTAAACAATAAATAAATTGGTAAAAAGCAACATTGGAAAAAAATCATCGTTTTTATTGTTGTAACGTCTTGGGGTAGAACTTTTAATGCCCTTTTCTCAGGCCCTATGGCTCCGATTCGACGAAAATTTTGGAGTCTTACTAAGAATCATGGTCTGTTAACGAATCAAGAAAAAATCATAAAAAACAGAATTTTTAAAATTTCATCGTTTTAACGCTTGGGTTCGGTCGTTTTATCACTTTTTCAAACTTGGGGTCGGTCATAACTATGGCCCTATGGCACTTAATCATCTATAATTTTTGATTCTTGATCAAAACCATGTTCTTTAAGGTAAACAATAAATAAATTGGTAAAAAGCAACATTGGAAAAAGTTCATCGTTTTTATTGTTGTAACGTCTTAGGGTAGAACTTAAAATGCCCTGTTCTCACTCCCTATCGCTCCGATCCGACGGAAATTTTGGAGTCTTACTAAGAATCATGGTCTGTACACGAATCAAGAAACAATCATAAAAATCAGAATTTTTAAAATTTCATCGTTTTAACGCTTGGGTTCGGTCGATTTATCACTTTTTCAAACTTGGGGTCGGTCATTACTATGGCCCTATGGCACTTAATCATCTAAAATTTTTGATTCTTGATCAAAACCATGTTCTTTACGGTAAACAATAAATAAATTGGTAAAAAGCAACATTGGAAAAAGTTCATGGTTTTTATGGTTGTAACGTCTTAGGGTAGAACTTTAAATGCCCTTTTCTCAGGCCCTATGGCTTCGATCCGACGGAAATTTTAAAGTCTTACTAAGAATCATGGTCTGTACACGAAACAAGAAACAATCATAAAAATAAGAATTTTTAAAATTTCATCGTTTTAACGCTTGGGTTCGGTCGATTTATCACTTTTTCAAACTTGGGGTCGGTCATAACTATGGCCCTATGGCACTTAATCATCTAAAATTTTTGATTCTTGATCAAAACCATGTTCTTTACGGTAAACAATAAATAAATTGGTAAAAAGCAACATTGGAAAAAAATCATCGTTTTTATTGTTGTAACGTCTTGGGGTAGAACTTTTAATGCCCTTTTCTCAGGCCCTATGGCTCCGATTCGACGAAAATTTTGGAGTCTTACTAAGAATCATGGTCTGTTAACGAATCAAGAAAAAATCATAAAAAACAGAATTTTTAAAATTTCATCGTTTTAACGCTTGGGTTCGGTCGATTTATCACTTTTTCAAACTTGGCGTCGGTCATTATTATGGCCCTAAGGCACTTAATCATCTAATAATTTTGATTCTTGATCAAAACCATGTTCTTTAAGGTAAACAATAAATATATTGGTAAAAAGCAACATTGGAAAAAGTTCAACGTTTTTATTGTTGTAACGTCTTAGGGTAGAACTTTAAATGCCCTGTTCTCAGGCCTTATCGCTCCGATCCGACGGAAATTTTGGAGTCTTACTAAGAATCATGGTCTGTTAACGAATCAAGAAAAATCATAAAAAACAGAATTTTTAAAATTTCATCGTTTTAACGCTTGGGTTCGGTCTATTTATCACTTTTTCAAACTTGGGGTCGGTCATAACTATGGCCCTATGGCACTTAATCATCTTAAATTTTTGATTCTTGATCAAAACCATGTTCTTTACGGTAAACAATAAATAAATTGGTAAAAAGCAACATTGGAAAAAGTTCATCGTTTTTATTGTTGTAACGTCTTAGGGTAGAACTTAAAATGCCCTGTTCTCAGGCCCTATCGCTCCGATCCGACGGAAATTTCGGAGTCTTACTAAGAAGGTCTGTACACGAATCAAGAAACAATCATAAAAATCAGAATTTTTAAAATTTCATCGTTTTAACGCTTGGGTTCGGTCGATTTATCACTTTTTCAAACTTGGGGTCGGTCATTACTATGGCCCTATGGCACTCAATCTTCTAAAATTTTTGATTCTTGATCAAAACCATGTTCTTTACGGTAAACAATAAATAAATTGGTACAAAGCAACATTGGAAAAAGATCATCGTTTTTATTGTGGTAACAACTTGGGTTAGAACTTTAATTGCCCTATTCTCAGGCCCTATGGCTCTGATCCGACGGAAATTTTGGAGTCTTACTAAGAATCATGGTCTGTACACGAATCAAGAAACAATCATAAAAATCAGAATTTTTAAAATTTCCTCGTTTTAACGCTTGGGTTCGGTCGATTTATCACTTTTTCAAACTTGGGGTCGGTCATTACTATGGCCCTATGGCACTTAATCATCTAAAATTTTTGATTCTTGATCAAAACCATGTTCTTTACGGTAAACAATAAATAAATTGGTAAAAAGCAACATTGGAAAAAGTTCATCGTTTTTATTGTTGTACCGTCTTAGGGTAGAACTTTAAATGCCCTTTTCTCAGGCCCTATGGCTTCGATCCGACGGAAATTTTAAAGTCTTACTAAGAATCATGGTCTGTACACGAAACAAGAAACAATCATAAAAATAAGAATTTTTAAAATTTCATCGTTTTAACGTTTGGGTTCGGTCGATTTATCACTTTTTCAAACTTGGGGTCGGTCATTACTATGGCCCTATGTTACTTAATCATCTCAAATTTTTGATTCTTGATCAAAACCATGTTCTTTACGGAAAACAATAAATAAATTGGTATAAAGCAACATTGGACAAAGTTCATCGTTTTTATTGTTGTAACGTCTTAGGGTAGAACTTTAAATGCCCTTTTCTCAGGCCCTATGGCTTCGATCCGACGGAAATTTTAAAGTCTTACTAAGAATCATGGTCTGTACACGAAACAAGAAACAATCATAAAAATCAGAATTTTTAAAATTTCATCGTTTTAACGCTTGGGTTCGGTCGTTTTATCACTTTTTCAAACTTGGGGTCGGTCATAACTATGGCCCTATGGCACTTAATCATCTATAATTTTTGATTCTTGATCAAAACCATGTTCTTTAAGGTAAACAATAAATAAATTGGTAAAAAGCAACATTGGAAAAAGTTCATCGTTTTTATTGTTGTAACGTCTTAGGGTAGAACTTTAAATGCCCTGTTCTCACTCCCTATTGCTCCGATCCGACGGAAATTTTGGAGTCTTACTAAGAATCATGGTCTGTACACGAATCAAGAAACAATCATAAAAATCAGAATTTTTAAAATTTCATCGTTTTAACGCTTGGGTTCGGTCGATTTATCACTTTTTCAAACTTGGGGTCGGTCATTACTATGGCCCTATGGCACTTAATCATCTAAAATTTTTGATTCTTGATCAAAACCATGTTCTTTACGGTAAACAATAAATAAATTGGTAAAAAGCAACATTGGAAAAAGTTCATGGTTTTTATGGTTGTAACGTCTTAGGGTAGAACTTTAAATGCCCTTTTCTCAGGCCCTATGGCTTCGATCCGACGGAAATTTTAAAGTCTTACTAAGAATCATGGTCTGTACACGAAACAAGAAACAATCATAAAAATAAGAATTTTTAAAATTTCATCGTTTTAACGCTTGGGTTCGGTCGATTTATCACTTTTTCAAACTTGGGGTCGGTCATAACTATGGCCCTATGGCACTTAATCATCTAAAATTTTTGATTCTTGATCAAAACCATGTTCTTTACGGTAAACAATAAATAAATTGGTAAAAAGCAACATTGGAAAAAAATCATCGTTTTTATTGTTGTAACGTCTTGGGGTAGAACTTTTAATGCCCTTTTCTCAGGCCCTATGGCTCCGATTCGACGAAAATTTTGGAGTCTTACTAAGAATCATGGTCTGTTAACGAATCAAGAAAAAATCATAAAAAACAGAATTTTTAAAATTTCATCGTTTTAACGCTTGGGTTCGGTCGATTTATCACTTTTTCAAACTTGGCGTCGGTCATAATTATGGCCCTATGGCACTTAATCATCTAAAAATTTTGATTCTTGATCAAAACCATGTTCTTTAAGGTAAACAATAAATATATTGGTAAAAAGCAACATTGGAAAAAGTTCATCGTTTTTATTGTTGTAACGTCTTAGGGTAGAACTTTAAATGCCCTGTTCTCAGGCCTTATCGCTCCGATCCGACGGAAATTTTGGAGTCTTACTAAGAATCATGGTCTGTTAACGAATCAAGAAAAATCATAAAAAACAGAATTTTTAAAATTTCATCGTTTTAACGCTTGGGTTCGGTCTATTTATCACTTTTTCAAACTTGGGGTCGGTCATAACTATGGCCCTATGGCACTTAATCATCTTAAATTTTTGATTCTTGATCAAAACCATGTTCTTTACGGTAAACAATAAATAAATTGGTAAAAAGCAACATTGGAAAAAGTTCATCGTTTTTATTGTTGTAACGTCTTAGGGTAGAACTTAAAATGCCCTGTTCTCAGGCCCTATCGCTCCGATCCGACGGAAATTTCGGAGTCTTACTAAGAATCATGGTCTGTACACGAATCAAGAAACAATCATAAAAATCAGAATTTTTTAAATTTCATCGTTTTAACGCTTGGGTTCGGTCGATTTATCACTTTTTCAAACTTGGGGTCGGTCATTACTATGGCCCTATGGCTCTTAATCATCTAAAATTTTTGATTCTTGATCAAAACCATGTTCTTTACGGTAAACAATAAATAAATTGGTAAAAAGCAACATTGGAAAAAGTTCATCGTTTTTATTGTTGTAACGTCTTAGTGTAGAACTTTAAATGCCCTTTTCTCAGGCCCTATGGCTTCGATCCGACGGAAATTTTAAAGTCTTACTAAGAATCATGGTCTGTACACGAAACAAGAAACAATCATAAAAATAAGAATTTTTAAAATTTCATCGTTTTAACGCTTGGGTTCGGTCGTTTTATCACTTTTTCAAACTTGGGGTCGGTCATAACTATGGCCCTATGGCACTTAATCATCAAAAATTTTTGATTCTTGATCAAAACCATGTTCTTTACGGTAAACAATAAATAAATTGATAAAAAGCAACAATGGAAAAAAATCATCGTTTTTATTGTTGTAACGTCTTGGGGTAGAACTTTTAATGCCTTTTTCTCAGGCCCTATGGCTCCGATTCGACGGAAATTTTGGAGTCTTACTAAGAATCATGGTCTGTTAACGAATCAAGAAAAAATCATAAAAAACAGAATTTTTAAAATTTCATCGTTTTAACGCTTGGGTTCGGTCGATTTATCACTTTTTCAAACTTGGGGTCGGTCATAACTATGGCCGTATGGCACTTAATCATTTAAAATTTTTGATTCTTGATCAAAACCATGTTCTTTACGGTAAACAATAAATAAATTGGTAAATAGCGACATTGGAAAAAGTTCATCGTTTTTATTGTTGTAACAATTTGGGTTAGAACTTTAAATGCCTTTTTCTCAGGCCCTTTGGCTCCGATCCGTCGGAAATTTTATAGTCTTACTAAGAATCATGGTCTGTACACGAATTAAGAAACAATCATAAAAATCAGAATTTTTAAAATTTCATCGTTTTAACGCTTGGGTTCGGTCGATTTATCACTTTTTCAAACTTGGAGTCCGTCATTACTATGGCCCTATGGCACTTAATCATCTTAAATTTTTGATTCTTGATCAAAACCATGTTCTTTACGGTAAACAATAAATAAATTGGTAAAAAGCAACATTGGAAAAAGATCATCGTTTTAATTGTTGTAACAACTTGGTTTAGAACTTTAAATGCCCTTTTCTCAGGCCCTATGGCTCCGATCCGACAAAAATTTCGAAGTTTTACTAAGAATCATGGTCTGTACACGGATCGAAACCATGGTAAATATACCAAAAATACGGTAAACAATAAATAAATTGGTAAAAAGCAACATTGGAAAAAGATCATCGTTTGTATTGTGGTAACAATTTGGGTTAGAACTTTAAATGCCTTTTTCTCAGGCCTTATGGCTCCGATCCGTCTGAAATTTCGGAGTCTTACTAAGAATCATGGTCTGTAAACGAATCAAGAAAAAATCATAAAAAACAGAATTTTTAAAATTTCATCGTTTTAACGCTTGGGTTCGGTCGATTTATCACTTTTTTAAACTTGGAGTCGGTCATAACTATGGCCCTATGGCACTTAATCATCTAAAATTTTTGATTCTTGATCAAAACCATGTTCTTTAAGGTAAACAATAAATAAATTGGTAAAAAGCAACATTGGAAAAAGTTCATCGTTTTTATCGTTGTAACGTCTTGGGGTAGAACTTTAAATGCCCTTTTTTCAGGCCCTATCGCTCCGATCCGACGAAAATTTTGGAGTCTTACTAAGAATCATGGTCGGTAACCGAATCAAGAAAAAGTTGTCAAAAAGAGAATTTTTTAAATTTCATCGTTTTAACGCTTGGGTTCGGTCGATTTATCACTTTTTCAAACTTAGGGTCGGTCATAACTATGGCCCTATGGCACCTAATCTTCTAAAATTTTTGATTCTTGATCAAAACCATGTTCTTTACGGTAAACAATAAATAAATTGGTAAAAAGCAACATTGGAAGAAAATCATCGTTTTTATTGTTGTAACGTCTTGGGGTATAACTTTTAATGCCCTTTTCTCAGGCCCTTTGGCTCCGATTCGACGGAAATTTTGGAGTCTTACTAAGAATCATGGTCGTTACACGAATCAAGAAAAAATCATAAAAAACTGAATTTTTAAAATTTCATCGTTTTAACGCGTGGGTTCGGTCAATTTATCACTTTTTCAAACTTGGGGTCGGTCATAACTATGGCCCTATGGCATTTAATCATCTAAAATATTTGATTCTTGATCAAAACCATGGTAAGTATACAAAAAATACGGTAAACAATAAATAAATTGGTTCAAAGCAACATTGGAAAAATATCATCGTTTTAATTGTTGTAACAACTTGGGTTAGAACTTTAAATGCCCTTTTCTCAGTCCCTATGGCTCCGATCCAACGAAAATTTCGAAGTCTTTCTAAGAATCATGGTCTGTACATGGATCAAAACCATGGTAAATATACCAAAAATACGGTAAACAATAAATAAATTGGTAAAAAGCAACATTGGAAAAAGTTCATCGTTTTTATTGTTGTAACGTCTTAGGGTAGAACTTTAAATGCCCTTTTCTCAGGCCCTATCGCTCCAATCCGACGGAAATTTTGGAGTCTTACTAAGAATCATGGTCTGTTAACGAATCAAGAAAAAATCATAAAAGACAGAATTTTTAAAATTTCATCGTTTTAACGCTTGGGTTCGGTCGATTTATCACTTTTTCAAACTTGGGGTCGGTCATTACTATGGCCCTATGGCACTTAATCATCTTAAATTTTTGATTCTTGATCAAAACCATGTTCTTTACGGTAAACAATAAATAAATTGGTAAAAAGCAACATTGGAAAAAGTTCATCGTTTTTATTGTTGTAACGTCTTAGGGTAGAACATTAAATGCCCTTTTCTCAGGCCCTATGGCTCCGATCCGACGGAAATTTTGGAGTCTTACTAAGAATCATGGTCGTAACACGAATCAAGAAAAAATCATAAAAAACTGAATTTTTAAAATTTCATCGTTTTAACGCGTGGGTTCGGTCAATTTATCACTTTTTCAAACTTGAGGTCGGTCATAACTATGGCCCTATGGCATTTAATCATCTAAAATATTTGATTATTGATCAAAACCATGGTAAGTATACCAAAAATACGGTAAACAATAAATAAATTGGCACAAAGCAACATTGGAAAAATATCATCGTTTTAATTGTTGTAACAACTTGGGTTAGAACTTTAAATGCCCTTTTCTCAGTCCCTATGGCTCCGATCCGACGAAAATTTCGGAGTCTTTCTAAGAATCATGGTCTGTACACGGATCAAAACCATGGTAAATATACCAAAAATACGGTAAACAATAAATAAATTGTTAAAAGCAACATTGGAAAAAGTTCATCGTTTTTATTGTTGTAACGTCTTAGGGTAGAACTTTAAATGCCCTTTTCTCAGGCCCTATCGCTCCAATCCGTCAAAAATTTTGGAGTCTTACTAAGAATCATGGTCTGTACACGAATCAAGAAACAATCATAAAAATCAGAATATTTAAAATTTCATCGTTTTAACGCTTGGGTTCGGTCGATTTTATACTTTTTCAAACTTGGGGTCAGTCATTACTATGGCCCTATGGCACTTAATCATCTTAAATTTTTGATTCTTGATCAAAACCATGTTCTTTACGGTAAACAATAAATAAATTAGTTAAAAGCAACATTGGAAAAAGTTCATCGTTTTTATTGTTGTAACGTCTTAGGGTAGAACTTTAAATGCCCTTTTCTCAGGCCCTATGGCTCCGATCCGACAAAAATTTCGGAGTCTCTTACTAAGAATCATGGTCTGTACACGGATCAAAATCATGGTAAATATACCAAAAATACGGTAAACAATAAATATATTGTTAAAAAGTAACATTGGAAAAAGATCATCGTTTTTATTGTGGTAACAACTTGGGTTAGAACTTTAAATGCCTTTTTCTCAGGCCCTATGGCTCCGATCCGACGGAAATTTTGGAGTCTTACTAAGAATTATGGTCGTTGCACGAATCAAGAAAAATCATAAAAAACTGATTTTTAAAAATTTCATCGTTTTAACGCGCGGGTTCGGTCAATTTATCACTTTTTCAAACTTGGGGTCGGTCATAACTATGGCCCTATGGCACTTAATCATTTAAAATATTTGATTCTTGATCAAAACCATGGTAAGTATACCAAAAATACGGTAAACAATAAATAAATTGGTAAAAAGCAACATTGGAAAAAGATCATCGTTTTTATTGTGGTAACAATTTGGGTTAGAACTTTAAATGCCTTTTTCTCAGGCCCTTTGGCTCCGATCGGTCGGAAATTTTATAGTCTTACTAAGAATCATGGTCTGTACACGAATTAAGAAACAATCATAAAAATCAGAATTTTTAAAATTTCATCGTTTTAACGCTTGGGTTCGGTCGATTTTATACTTTTTCAAACTTGGGGTCAGTCATTACTATGGCCCTATGGCACTTAATCATCTTAAATTTTTGATTCTTGATAAAAACCATGTTCTTTACGGTAAACAATAAATAAATTGGTAAAAAGCAACATTGGAAAAAGATCATCGTTTTAATTGTTGTAACAACTTGGGTTAGAACTTTAAATGCCCTTTTCTCAGGCCCTATGGCTCCGATCCGACAAAAATTTCGTAGTTTTACTAAGAATCATGGTCTGTACACGGATCGAAACCATGGTAAATATACCAAAAATTCGGTAAACAATAAAGAAATTGGTAAAAAGCAACATTGGAAAAAGATCATCGTTTGTATTGTGGTAACAATTTGGGTTAGAACTTTAAATGCCTTTTTCTCAGGCCCTATGGCTCCGATCCGTCGGAAATTTTGGAGTCTTACTAAGAATCATGGTCTGTACACGAATTAAGAAACAATCATAAAAATCTGAATTTTTAAAATTTCATCGTTTTAACGCTTGGGTTCGGTCGATTTATCACTTTTTCAAACTTGGGGTCGGTCATTACTATGGCCCTATGGCACTTAATCATCTTAAATTTTTGATTCTTGATCAAAACCATGTTCTTTACGGTAAACAATAAATAAATTGGTAAAAAGCAACATTTGAAAAAGTTCATCGTTTTTATTGTTGTAACGTCTTGGGGTAGAACTTTAAATGCATTTTTCTCAGGCTGTATGGCTCCGATCCGACTGAAATTTCGGAGTCTTACTAAGAATCATGGTCTGTAAACGAATCAAGAAAAAATCATAAAAAACAGAATTTTTAAAATTTCATCGTTTTAACGCTTGGGTTCGGTCGATTTATCACTTTTTCAAACTTAGGGTCGGTCATAACTATGGCCCTATGGCACTTAATCTTCTAAAATTTTTGATTCTTGATCAAAACCATGTTCTTTACGGTAAACAATAAATAAATTGGTAAAAAGCAACATTGGAAAAGAATCATCGTTTTTATTGTTGTAACGTCTTGGGGTAGAACTTTTAATGCCCTTTTCTCAGGCCCTATGGCTCCAATTCGACGGAAATTTCGGAGTCTTACTAAGAATCATGGTCTGTACACGGATCGAAATCATGGTAAATATACCAAAAATACGGTAAACAATAAATAAATTGTTAAAAAGTAACATTGGAAAAAGATCATCGTTTTTATTGTGGTAACAACTTGGGTTAGAACTTTAAATGCCTTTTTCTCAGGCTCTATGGCTCCGATCCGACGGAAATTTTGGAGTCTTACTAAGAATCATGGTCGTTACACGAATCAAGAAAAAATCATAAAAAACTGAATTTTTAAAATTTCATCGTTTTAACGCGTGGGTTCGGTCGATTTATCACTTTTTCAAACTTGGGGTCGGTCATAACTATATCCCTATGGCATTTAATCATCTAAAATATTTGATTCTTGATCAAAACCATGGTAAGTATACCAAAAATACGGTAAACAATAAATAAATTGGTACAAAGCAACATTAGAAAAATATCATCGTTTTAATTGATGTAACAACTTGGGTAAGAACTTTAAATGCCCTTTTCTCAGTCCCTATGGCTCCGATCCGACGAAAATTTCGGAGTCTTTTTAAGAATCATGGTCTGTACACGGATCAAAACCATGGTAAATATACCAAAAATACGGTAAACAATAAATAAATTGGTAAAAAGCAACATTGGAAAAAGATCATCGTTTTTATTGTGGTAACAATTTGGGTTAAAATTTTAAATGCCTTTTTCTCAGGCCCTATGGCTCCGATCCGTCGGAAATTTTGGAGTCTTACTAAGAATCATGTTCTGTACACGAATCAAGAAACAATCATAAAAATCAGAATTTTTAAAATTTCATCGTTTTACCGCTTGGGTTCGGTCGATTTTATACTTTTTCAAACTTGGGGTCAGTCATTACTATGGCCCTATGGCACTTAATCATCTTAAATTTTTGATTCTTGATCAAAACCATGTTCTTTACGGTAAACAATAAATAAATTGGTAAAAAGCAACATTGGAAAAAGATCATCGTTTTAATTGTTGTAACAACTTGGGTTAGAACTTTAAATGCCCTTTTCTCAGGCCCTATGGCTCCGATCCGACAAAAATTTCGTAGTTTTACTAAGAATCATGGTCTGTACACGGATCGAAACCATGGTAAATATACCAAAAATTCGGTAAACAATAAATAAATTGGTAAAAAGCAACATTGGAAAAAGATCATCGTTTGTATTGTGGTAACAATTTGGGTTAGAACTTTAAATGCCTTTTTCTCAGGCCCTATGGCTCCGATCCGTCGGAAATTTTGGAGTCTTACTAAGAATCATGGTCTGTACACGAATTAAGAAACAATCATAAAAATCTGAATTTTTAAAATTTCATCGTTTTAACGCTTGGGTTCGGTCGATTTATCACTTTTTCAAACTTGGGGTCGGTCATTACTATGGCCCTATGGCACTTAATCATCTTAAATTTTTGATTCTTGATCAAAACCATGTTCTTTACGGTAAACAATAAATAAATTGGTAAAAAGCAACATTTGAAAAAGTTCATCGTTTTTATTGTTGTAACGTCTTGGGGTAGAACTTTAAATGCATTTTTCTCAGGCTTTATGGCTCCGATCCGACTGAAATTTCGGAGTCTTACTAAGAATCATGGTCTGTAAACGAATCAAGAAAAAATCATAAAAAACAGAATTTTTAAAATTTCATCGTTTTAACGCTTGGGTTCGGTCGATTTATCACTTTTTCAAACTTAGGGTCGGTCATAACTATGGACCTATGGCACTTAATCTTCTAAAATTTTTGATTCTTGATCAAAACCATGTTCTTTACGGTAAACAATAAATAAATTGGTAAAAAGCAACATTGGAAAAGAATCATCGTTTTTATTGTTGTAACGTCTTGGGGTAGAACTTTTAATGCCCTTTTCTCAGGCCCTATGGCTCCAATTCGACGGAAATTTCGGAGTCTTACTAAGAATCATGGTCTGTACACGGATCGAAATCATGGTAAATATACCAAAAATACGGTAAACAATAAATAAATTGTTAAAAAGTAACATTGGAAAAAGATCATCGTTTTTATTGTGGTAACAACTTGGGTTAGAATTTTAAATGCCTTTTTCTCAGGCTCTATGGCTCCGATCCGACGGAAATTTTGGAGTCTTACTAAGAATCATGGTCGTTACACGAATCAAGAAAAAATCATAAAAAACTGAATTTTTAAAATTTCATCGTTTTAACGCGTGGGTTCGGTCGATTTATCACTTTTTCAAACTTAGGGTCGGTCATAACTATGGCCCTATGGCATTTAATCATCTAAAATATTTGATTCTTGATCAAAACCATGGTAAGTATACCAAAAATACGGTAAACAATAAATAAATTGGTACAAAGCAACATTAGAAAAATATCATCGTTTTAATTGATGTAACAACTTGGGTAAGAACTTTAAATGCCCTTTTCTCAGTCCCTATGGCTCCGATCCGACGAAAATTTCGGAGTCTTTTTAAGAATCATGGTCTGTACACGGATCAAAACCATGGTAAATATACCAAAAATACGGTAAACAATAAATAAATTGGTAAAAAGCAACATTGGAAAAAGATCATCGTTTTAATTGTTGTAACAACTTGGGTTAGAACTTTAAATGCCCTTTTCTCAGGCCCTATGGCTCCGATCCGACAAAAATTTCGTAGTTTTACTAAGAATCATGGTCTGTACACGGATCGAAACCATGGTAAATATACCAAAAATACGGTAAACAATAAATAAATTGGTAAAAAGCAACATTGGAAAAAGATCATCGTTTGTATTGTGGTAACAATTTGGGTTAGAACTTTAAATGCCTTTTTCTCAGGCCCTATGGCTCCGATCCGTCGGAAATTTTGGAGTCTTACTAAGAATCATGGTCTGTACACGAATTAAGAAACAATCATAAAAATCTGAATTTTTAAAATTTCATCGTTTTAACGCTTGGGTTCGGTCGATTTATCACTTTTTCAAACTTGGGGTCGGTCATAACTATGAACCTATGGCACTTAATCTTCTAAAATTTTTGATTCTTGATCAAAACCATGTTCTTTACGGTAAACAATAAATAAATTGGTACAAAGCAACATTGGAAAAAGATCATCGTTTTAATTGTTGTAACAACTTATGTTAGAACTTGAAATGCCTTTTTCTCAGGCCCTATGGCTCCAATCCGATAGAAATTTTGGAGTCTTACTAAGAATCATGGTCGTTACACGAATCAAGAAAAAATCATAAAAAACAGAATTTTTTAAAATTTCATCGTCTTAACGCGTGGGTTCGGTCGATTTATCACTTTTTCAAACTAGGGGTCGGTCATAACTATGGCCCTATGGCACTTAATCATCTAAAATATTTGATTCTTGATCAAAACCATGGTAAGTATACCAAAAATACGGTAAACAATAAATAAATTGGTACAAAGCAACATTGGAAAAAGAGCATCGTTTTATTTGTTGTAACAACTTGGGTTAGAACTTTAAATGCCCTTTTCTCAGGCCCTATGGCTCCGATCCGACAAAAATTTCGGAGTCTTACTAAGAATCATGGTCTGTACACGGATCAAAACCATGGTAAATAAACCAAAAATACGGTAAACATTAAATAAATTGGTAAAAAGCAACATTGGAAAAAGATCATCGTTTTTATTGTGGTAACAATTTGGGAGAGAACTTTAAATGCCGTTTTCTCAGGCCCTATGGCTCCGATCCGTCGGAAATTTTGGAGTCTTACTAAGAATCATGGTCTCTACACGAATCAACAAACAATCATAAAAATCAGAATTTTTAAAATTTCATCGTTTTAACGCTTGGGTTCGGTCGATTTATCACTTTTTCAAACTTGGGTTCGGTCATTACTATGGCCCTATGGCACTTAATCATCTAAAATTTTTGATTCTTGATCAAAACCATGTTCTTTACGGTAATCAATAAATAAATTGGTAAAAAGCAACATTGGAAAAAGTTCATCGTTTTTATTGTTGTAACGTCTTAGGGTAGAACTTTAAATGCTCTTTTCTCAGGCCCTATGGCTTCGATCCGACGGAAATTTTAAAGTCTTACTAAGAATCATTGTCTGTACACGAAACAAGAAACAATAATAAATATAAATATTTATAATTTCATCGTTTTAACGCTTGGGTTCGGTCGTTTTATCACTTTTTCAAACTTGGGGTCGGTCATAACTATGGCCCTATGGCACTTAATCATCTAAAATTTTTTATTCTTCATCAAAACCATGTTCTTTATGGTAAACAATAAATAAATTGGTAAAAAGCAACATTGGAAAAAAATCATCGTTTTTATTGTTATAACTTCTTGGGGTAGAACTTTTAATGCCATTTTCTCAGGCCCTATGGCTCCGATTCGACGGAAATTTTGAAGTCTTATTAAGAATCATGGTCTGTAAACGAATTAAGAAAAAATTATAAAAAACAGAATTTTTAAAATTTCATCGTTTTAACGCTTGGGTTCGGTCGATTTATCCCTTTTTTAAACTTGGGGTCGGTCATAACTATGGCCCTATGGCACTTAATCTTCTAAAATTTTTGATTCTTGATCAAAACCATGTTCTTTACGGTAAACCATAAAATAAATAAATTGGGTTCGGTCGTTTTATCACTTTTTCAAACTTGGGGTCGGTCATAACTATGGCCCTATGGCACTTAATCTTCTAAAATTTTTGATTCTTGATCAAAACCATGTTCTTCACGGTAAACCATAAATAAATTGGTAAAAAGCAACATTGGAAAAAAATCATCGTTTTTATTGTTGTAACGTCTTGGGTTAGAACTTTAAATGCCCTTTTGTCAGGCCCTATGGCTCCGATTCGACGGAAATTTTGGAGTCTTACTAAGAATCATGGTCTGTACACGGATCAAAATCATGGTAAATATACCAAAAATACGGGAAACAATAAATAAATTGTTAAAAAGTAACATTGGAAAAAGATCAACGTTTTTATTGTGGTAACAACTTGGGTTAGAACTTGAAATGCCTTTTTCTCAGGCCCTATGGCTCCGATCCGACGGAAATTTCGGAGTCTTACTAAGAATCATGGTCTGTAAACGAATCAAGAAAAAATCATAAAAAACAGAATTTTTAAAATTTCATCGTTTTAACGCGTGGGTTCGGTCGATTTATCACTTTTTCAAACTTGGGGTCGGTCATAACTATGGCCCTATGGCACTTAATCATCTTAAATATTTGATTCTTGATCAAAACCATGGTAAGTATACCAAAAATACGGTAAACAATAAATAAATTGGTACAAAGCAACATTGGAAAAAGATCATCGTTTTAATTGTTGTAACAACTTGGGTTAGAACTATAAATGCCCTTTTCTCAGTCCATATGGCTCCGATCCGACAAAAATTTCGAAGTTTTACTAAGAATCATGGTCTGTACACGGATCAAAACCATGGTAAATATACCAAAAATACGGTAAACAATAAATAAATTGGTAAAAAGCAACATTGGAAAAAATAATCGTTTTTATTGTTGTAACAATTTGGGTTAGAACTTTAAATGCCTTTTTCTCAGGCCCTTTGGCTCCGATCCGTCGGAAATTTTATAGTCTTACTAAGAATCATGGTCTGTACACGAAACAAGAAACAATCATAAAAAACAGAATTTTTAAAATTTCATCGTTTTAACGCTTGGGTTCGGTCGATTTATCACTTTTTTAAACTTGGAGTCGGTCATAACTATGGCCCTATGGCACTTAATCATCTAAAATTTTTGATTCTTGATCAAAACCATGTTCTTTAAGGTAAACAATAAATAAATTGGTAAAAAGCAACATTGGAAAAAGTTCATCGTTTTTATCGTTGTAACGTCTTGGGGTAGAACTTTAAATGCCCTTTTTTCAGGCCCTATCGCTCCGATCCGACGAAAATTTTGGAGTCTTACTAAGAATCATGGTCGGTAAACGAATCAAGAAAAAGTTGTCAAAAAGAGAATTTTTAAAATTTCATCGTTTTAACGCTTGGGTTCGGTCGATTTATCACTTTTTCAAACTTAGGGTCGGTCATAACTATGGCCCTATGGCACCTAATCTTCTAAAATTTTTGATTCTTGATCAAAACCATGTTCTTTACGGTAAACAATAAATAAATTGGTAAAAAGCAACATTGGAAGAAAATCATCGTTTTTATTGTTGTAACGTCTTGGGGTAGAACTTTTAATGCCCTTTTCTCAGGCCCTTTGGCTCCGATTCGACGGAAATTTTGGAGTCTTACTAAGAATCATAATCGTTACACGAATCAAGAAAAAATCATAAAAAACTGAATTTTTAAAATTTCATCGTTTTAACGCGTGGGTTCGGTCAATTTATCACTTTTTCAAACTTGGGGTCGGTCATAACTATGGCCCTATGGCATTTAATCATCTAAAATATTTGATTCTTGATCAAAACCATGGTAAGTATACAAAAAATACGGTAAACAATTAATAAATTGGTACAAAGCAACATTGGAAAAATATCATCGTTTTAATTGTTGTAACAACTTGGGTTAGAACTTTAAATGCCCTGTTCTCAGGCCCTATCGCTTCGATCCGACGGAAATTTTGGAGTCTTACTAAGAATCATGGTCTGTTAACGAATCAAGAAAAAAACATAAAAAACAGAATTTTTAAAATTTCATCGTTTTAACGCTTGGGTTCCGTCGATTTATCACTTTTTCAAACTTGGGGTCGGTCATAACTATGGCCCTATGGCACTTAATCATCTAAAATTTTTGAATCTTGATCAAAACCATGTTCTTTACGGTAAACAATAAATAAATTGGTAAAAAGCAACATTGGAAAAAGTTCATCGTTTTTATTGTTGTAACGTCTTAGGGTAGAACTTTAAATGCCCTTTTCTCAGGCCCTATGGCTTCAATCCGACGGAAATTTTAAAGTCTTACTAAGAATCATGGTCTGTACACGAAACAAGAAACAATCATAAAAATAAGAATTTTTAAAATTTCATCGTTTTAACGCTTGGGTTCGGTCGTTTTATCACTTTTTCAAACTTGGGGTCGGTCATAACTATGGCCCTATGGCACTTAATCATCTAAAATTTTTGATTCTTGATCAAAACCATGTTCTTTACGGTAAACAATAAATAAATTGGTAAAAAGCAACATTGGAAAAAGTTCATTGTTTTTATTGTTGTAACGTCTTAGGGTAGAACTTTAAATGCCCTTTTCTCAGGCCCTATCGCTCCAATCCGACGGAAATTTTGGAGTCTTACTAAGAATCATGGTCTGTTAACGAATCAAGAAAAAATCATAAAAGACAGAATTTTTAAAATTTCATCGTTTTAACGCTTGGGTTCGGTCGATTTATCACTTTTTCAAACTTGGGGTCGGTCATTACTATGGCTCTATGGCACTTAATCATCTTAAATTTTTGATTCTTGATCAAAACCATGTTCTTTACGGTAAACAATAAATAAATTGGTAAAAAGCAACATTGGAAAAAGTTCATCGTTTTTATTGTTGTAACGTCTTAGGGTAGAACATTAAATGCCCTTTTCTCAGGCCCTATGGCTCCGATCCGACGGAAATTTTGGAGTCTTACTAAGAATCATGGTCGTTACACGAATCAAGAAAAAATCATAAAAAACTGAATTTTTAAATTTCATCGTTTTCGGGTCGGTCATAACTATGGCCCTATGGCATTTAATCATCTAAAATATTTGATTCTTGATCAAAACCATGGTAAGTATACAAAAAATACGGTTAACAATTAATAAATTGGTACAAAGCAACATTGGAAAAATATCATCGTTTTAATTGTTGTAACAACTTGGGTTAGAACTTTAAATGCCCTGTTCTCAGGCCCTATCGCTTCGATCCGACGGAAATTTTGGAGTCTTACTAAGAATCATGGTCTGTTAACGAATCAAGAAAAAATCATAAAAAACAGAATTTTTAAAATTTCATCGTTTTAACGCTTGGGTTCCGTCGATTTATCACTTTTTCAAACTTGGGGTCGGTCATAACTATGGCCCTATGGCACTTAATCATCTAAAATTTTTGATTCTTGATCAAAACCATGTTCTTTACGGTAAACAATAAATAAATTGGTAAAAAGCAACATTGGAAAAAGTTCATCGTTTTTATTGTTGTAACGTCTTAGGGTAGAACTTTAAATGCCCTTTTCTCAGGCCCTATCGCTCCAATCCGACGGAAATTTTGGAGTCTTACTAAGAATCATGGTCGTTACACGAATCAAGAAAAAATCATAAAAAACTGAATTTTTAAATTTCATCGTTTTAACGCGTGGGTTCGGTCAATTTATCACTTTTTCAAACTTGGGGTCGGTCATAACTATGGCCCTATGGCATTTAATCATCTAAAATATTTGATTCTTGATCAAAACCATGGTAAGTATACCAAAAATACGGTAAACAATAAATAAATTGGCACAAAGCAACATTGGAAAAATATCATCGTTTTAATTGTTGTAACAACTTGGGTTAGAACTTTAAATGCCCTTTTCTCAGTCCCTATGGCTCCGATCCGACGAAAATTTCGGAGTCTTTCTAAGAATCATGGTCTGTACACGGATCAAAACCATGGTAAATATACCAAGAAATACGGTAAACAATAAATAAATTGGTAAAAAGCAACATTGGAAAAAGATCATCGTTTTTATTGTGGTAACAATTTGGGTTAGAACTTTAAATGCCTTTTTCTCAGGCCCTATGGCTCCGATCCGTCGGAAATTTTATAGTCTTACTAAGAATCATGGTCTGTACACGAATTAAGAAACAATCATAAAAATCAGAATTTTTAAAATTTCATCGTTTTAACGCTTGGGTTCGGTCGATTTTATACTTTTTCAAACTTGGGGTCAGTCATTACTATGGCCCTATGGCACTTAATCATCTAAAATTTTTGATTCTTGATCAAAACCATGTTCTTTACGGTAAACAATAAATAATTTGGTAAAAAGCAACATTGGAAAAAGATCATCGTTTTAATTGTTGTAACAACTTGGGTTAGAACTTTAAATGCCCTTTTCTCAGGCCCTATGGCTCCGATCCGACAAAAATTTCGTAGTTTTACTAAGAATCATGGTCTGTACACGGATCGAAACCATGGTAAATATACCAAAAATACGGTAAACAATAAATAAATTGGTAAAAAGCAACATTGGAAAAAGATCATCGTTTGTATTGTGGTAACAATTTGGGTTAGAACTTTAAATGCCTTTTTCTCAGGCCCTATGGCTCCGATCCGTCGGAAATTTTGGAGTCTTACTAAGAATCATGGTCTGTACACGAATTAAGAAACAATCATAAAAATCTGAATTTTTAAAATTTCATCGTTTTAACGCTTGGGTTCGTTCGATTTATCACTTTTTCAAACTTGGGTTCGGTCATTACTATGGCCCTATGGCACTTAATCATCTTAAATTTTTGATTCTTGATCAAAACCATGTTCTTTACGGTAAACAATAAATAAATTGGTAAAAAGCAACATTGGAAAAAGTTCATCGTTTTTATTGTTGTAACGTCTTGGGGTAGAACTTTAAATGCCCTTTTCTCAGGCCTTATGGCTCCGATCCGACTGAAATTTCGGAGTCTTACTAAGAATCATGGTCTGTAAACGAATCAAGAAAAAATCATAAAAAACAGAATTTTTAAAATTTCATCGTTTTAACGCTTGGGTTCGGTCGATTTATCACTTTTTCAAACTTAGGGTCGGTCATAACTATGGCCCTATGGCACTTAATCTTCTAAAATTTTTGATTCTTGCTCAAAACCATGTTCTTTACGGTAAACAATAAATAAATTGGTAAAAAGCAACATTGGAAAAGAATCATCGTTTTTATTGTTGTAACGTCTTGGGGTAGAACTTTTAATGCCCTTTTCTCAGGCCCTATGGCTCCAATTCGACGGAAATTTTGGAGTCTTACTAAGAATCATGGTCTGTACACGGATCAAAATCATGGTAAATATACCAAAAATACGGTAAACAATAAATAAATTGTTAAAAAGTAACATTGGAAAAAGATCATCGTTTTTATTGTGGTAACAACTTGGGTTAGAACTTTAAATGCCTTTTTCTCAGGCTCTATGGCTCCGATCCGACGGAAATTTTGGAGTCTTACTAAGAATCATGGTCGTTACACGAATCAAGAAAAAATCATAAAAACTGAATTTTTAAAATTTCATCGTTTTAACGCGTGGGTTCGGTCGATTTATCACTTTTTCAAACTTAGGGTCGGTCATAACTATGGCCCTATGGCATTTAATCATCTAAAATATTTGATTCTTGATCAAAACCATGGTAAGTATACCAAAAATACGGTAAACAATAAATAAATTGGTACAAAGCAACATTGGAAAAACATCATCGTTTTAATTGATGTAACAACTTGGGTAAGAACTTTAAATGCCCTTTTCTCAGTCCCTATGGCTCCGATCCGACGAAAATTTCGGAGTCTTTCTAAGAATCATGGTCTGTACACGGATCAAAACCATGGTAAATATACCAAAAATACGGTAAACAATAAATAAATTGGTAAAAAGCAACATTGGAAAAAGATCATCGTTTTTATTGTGGTAACAATTTGGGTTAAAATTTTAAATGCCTTTTTCTCAGGCCCTATGGCTCCGATCCGTCGGAAATTTTGGAGTCTTCCTAAGAATCATGTTCTGTACACGAATCAAGAAACAATCATAAAAATCAGAATTTTTAAAATTTCATCGTTTTACCGCTTGGGTTCGGTCGATTTTATACTTTTTCAAACTTGGGGTCAGTCATTACTATGGCCCTATGGCACTTAATCATCTTAAATTTTTGATTCTTGATCAAAACCATGTTCTTAACGGTAAACAATAAATAAATTAGTAAAAAGCAACCTTGGAAAAAGTTCATCGTTTTTATTGTTGTAACGTCTTAGGGTAGAACTTTAAATACCCTTTTCTCAGGCCCTATGGCTCCGATTCGACGGAAATTTCGGAGTCTTACTAAGAATTATGTTCTGTAAACGAATCAAGAAAAAATCATAAAAAACAGAATTTTTAAAATTTCATCGTTTTAACGCTTGGGTTCGGTCGATTTTATACTTTTTCAAACTTGGGGTCAGTCATTACTATGGCCCTATGGCACTTAATCATCTTAAATTTTTGATTCTTGATCAAAACCATGTTCTTTACGGTAAACAATAAATAAATTAGTAAAAAGCAACATTGGAAAAAGTTCATCGTTTTTATTGTTGTAACGTCTTAGGGTAGAACTTTAAATGCCCTTTTCTCAGGCCCTATGGCTCCGATCCGACAAAAATTTCGGAGTCTCTTACTAAGAATCATGGTCTGTACACGGATCAAAATCATGGTAAATATACCAAAAATACGGTAAACAATAAATAAATTGTTAAAAAGTAACATTGGAAAAAGATCATCGTTTTTATTGTGGTAACAACTTGGGTTAGAACTTTAAATGCCTTTTTCTCAGGCCCTATGGCTCCGATCCGACGGAAATTTTGGAATCTTACTAAGAATCATGGTCGTTACACGAATCAAGAAAAAATCATAAAAAACTGATTTTTTTAAATTTCATCGTTTTAACGGGCGGGTTCGGTCGATTTATCACATTTCAAACTTGGGGTCGGTCATAACTATGGCCCTATGGCATTTAATCATCTAAAATATTTGATTCTTGATCAAAACCATGGTAAGTATACCAAAAATACGGTAAACAATAAATAAATTGGTACAAAGCAACATTGGAAAAATATCATCGTTATAATTGTTGTAACAACTTGGGTTAGAACTTTAAATGCCCTTTTCTCAGTCCCTATGGCTCCGATCCGACGAAAATTTCGGAGTCTTTCTACGAATCATGGTCTGTACACGGATCAAAACCATGGTTAATATACCAAAAATACGGTAAACAATAAATAAATTGGTAAAAAGCAACATTGGAAAAAGATCATCGTTTTATTGTGATAACAACTTGGTTTAGAACTTTAAATGCCCTTTTCTCAGGCCCTATGGCTCCGATTCGACGGAAATTTTGGAGTCTTACTTCATTGTCTGTACACGAATGAAGAAAGAAAACATAAAAAACAGAATTTTTAAAAATTTTATCGTTTTAACGCTTGGGTTCGGTCGATTTATCACTTTTTCAAACTTGGGGTCGGTCATAACTATGGCCCTATGGCACTTAATCATCTAAAATTTTTGATTCTTGATCAAAACCATGTTCTTTACGGTGAACAATAAATAAATTGGTAAAAAGCAACATTGGAAAAAGATCATCGTTTTTATTGTTGTAACGTCTTGGGGTAGAACTTTTAAAGCCCTTTTCTCAGGCCCTTTGGCTCCGATCTGACGGAAATTTTGGAGTCTTACTTCTTCTTTCGTATGGTGGGGGTCAGAGGGGGACATCTAGGTCTGCGAGCCAGTCTAGGGCCTCAGGCGTTGCCCTGTGGACCTCATAAATCCCGCCGGGGAATGAATAGAGCGGGCATTCGTTGACCACATGTTCGGTGGTCTGCACCACACCGCATTCACACGTCGCCGACTCTTTAAGGCCCCATCTATGCATCATGTGAGCACAACGGCTATGGGAGCACCTTATTCTATTGATGGAAGTCCAGAGTTTGCGAGGCAATGAGAACCCAGGCTGTCTCTCAGTGGGGTCTTGCACGTGATCGGCGTTTTTGACGTTGGCTGATTGCCACTCAAGCTTCCACCTATCTTCTGGGGTGAGAGGTGTTCGAAGGAGTCTTTCTCCTTCCGTCCAGAAGGGTTTCCGAGACTTTAAGCGGCATGCCGGTGAGAAACGACATCATCGTGCAAGGGTATTTCGCTTTTTTGCAGTGCCTTCTTGTATTCCCTCAGTGTTGCAATCTCTCGCCTGATATTTGGCGGGGTTATATTTGCAAGTACGGGGAGCCAAGGAAGAGGAGTCGATTTTAAGGTTCCGCTGATGGTTCGCATTGTGGCATTAAGCTGAACGTCGACCATGGAAGTGTGGGCGCTTCTGGCCCATACTGGAGCACAGTATTCAGCTGCTGAGAAAACCAGGGCAATGGAAGCCGTTCTGAGCGTGTTGGCGTCGCATCCCTAGCTAGTACCAGCCAGCTTATTGAGTAAGTTTAGTCTTGTCCTAGTCTTGTCTAGTCTTACTAAGAATCATGGTCTGTACACGGATCAAAACCATGGTAAATATACCAAAAATACGGTAAACAATAAATAAATTGGTAAAAAGCAACATTGGAAAAAGATCATCGTTTTTATTGTGGTAACAACTTGGGTTAGAACTTTAAATGCCCTTTTCTCAGGCCCTATGGCTCCGATCCGACGGAAATTTTTTTAGTCTTACTAAGATTCGTGGTCTGTTCACGAATCAAGAAAAAATCATAAAAATCAGAATTTTTAAAATTTCATCGTTTTAACGCTTGGGTTCGGTCGATTTATCACTTTTTCAAACTTGGGGTCGGTCACAACTATGGCCCTATGGCACTTAATCATCCAAAATTTTTGATTCTTGATCAAAACCATGTTCTTTACGGTAAACAAAAAATAAATTGGTAAAAAGCAACATTGGAAAAAGATCATCGTTTTTATTGTGGTAACTACTTGGGTTAGAACTTTAAAAGCCCTTTTCTCAAGCCCTTTGGCTCAAATCCGACGGAAATTTTGGAGTCTTACTAAGAATCATGGTCTGTACACGAATCAAGAAAAAAACATAAAAAACCGAATTTTTAAAAATTTCATCGTTTTAACGCTTGTGTTCGGTCGATTTATCACTTTTTCAAACTTCGGGTTGGTCATTACTATGGCCCTATTGCACTTAATCATCTAAAATTTTTGATTCTTGATCAAAACCATGTTCTTTACGGTAAATAATAAATAATTTGGTAAAAAGGACCATTGGAAAAAGATCATCGTTTTTATTGTGGTAACAACTTGGGTTCGAACTTTAAATGCCCTTTTCTCAGGCCCTATGGCTCCGATCCCACGGAAATTTTGGAGTCTTACTAAGAATCATGGTCTGTACACGAATCAAGAAAAAATCATAAAAAACAGAATTTTTAAAATTTCATCGTTTTAACGCTTGGGTTCGGTCGATTTATCACTTTTTCAAACTTCGGGTCAGTCATTACTATGGCCCTATGGCAGTTCTTCTTCTTCTTCAATGGCGCTACAGCCCATTTCGAGCCTTGGCCTCCTTCAAATTAAGCCTCCACCGCCCTCTGTCCTCGGCCGTCTTCTTCCAATCTGCAACCTGAAGTAATCCTCTTGCATCCTTCCTGACATCATCCTCCCATCTAAGTCTAGGTCTGCCCGCCTTTCGTTTACCTCCCGGATGTCCTGTCAGAACCTTCTTCGGTACTCGTGTGCTTGGCATTCGGTGCACATGTCCGGCCCATCTTAATCTTTGGAGTCTTAAATGGGTGGAGAGTCTGGGAGCTTGGTAAATATCATAGAGCTCATTATTGTGGCGGATTCTCCATGCCTCTCCCTCTCGCACCGCTCCTAAGATTCTTCGAAGTACCTTTCTTTCGAAGATGTCCAGCCGTTCCGCTGACTTTGCTGTCAGTGTTCCCGCCTCACATCCATAGGCCAAGACCGTTCTGATAATTGTTTTATATAAGGTTATTTTGGTTTTCCTATGGACGTTTCGGGATTTGAACACTGGCAGCAACGCGAAGTAAGTTTTGTTAGCGGCTGTAATGCGCTTTCTTACTTCTACTGGGTCTTCATTGTCCTGCTTTATGATGGATCCCAGGTAGGTAAACTCTTCGACCACTTCGAAATTATAATTGTCTTTGAATTTCACTTTGTCTTTTATTCTGCGGTGAGGGGTTCTGGTTTGCATCATGATTTTTGTTTTATTTTCATTGATTTTCAAACCCACCTTTCTTGCCGCAGTCTCCAAAGGGTCAAACACTTCTCTTACAGCCTGTAGGGATCTTCCGACAATGGTAAGGTCATCTGCGTAGCCAACTATTTGATTGCTTCTGTAGCAGATGTTTGAGTCGGTACTGATCATTGTCTTCCTCACGACGTGCTCCAGTACAATATTGAAAAGGGTGGGTGCTAAGCCATCACCTTGTTTCAGCCCCTGGGAAACGTTAAAATCCTCCTTGTTTCACCTCCTATCCTTACTCGACACCGTGATCCGACCATTGTTGCTTTTACAAGCTTGACTATTTTGGGCGGTATTCCAAAATTGAGGAGTATTTCATATATTTTCTCCCTATCTATACTGTCATACGCCTGTTTGAAGTCAACAAAGAGTTGATACATATCTATATCGAATTCCCAGCATTTTGTCAGGATTTGTCGAGTAGTGAAGAGTTGATCAGTGGTGGATCTCCCCCTCCTGAACCCTGCCTGATATTCTCCTAGTAAGTTTTCTGAGTAATATTCTAGTCTTTCTTTCAAAATCATTGTGAAAATTTTATACGCTGTACAAAGTAACGATATTCCTCTGTGATTTTCACACTTCAATTTGTCTCCCTTTTTATGTATGGGGCATATTATGCTAGTTTTCCATTCTTCTGGTACTCTTTCAGCGGTCCATATTTTCACAATGAGATTGTGTAGCAGGTTCTTCAGTTGTTCGTTTCCATATTTATAGAGCTCTGCAGGGATATTATCTCCTCCCGGAGTTTTATTGTTTTTCAGTTTCTTTAGGGCAGCCCTTATTTCTGCCATTGATGGCGCTCTCGTTGTTTCATCACTATTTAGCTCGTTCGGAATGTGAGTTGGTTCGACTGTCAGGTTGTTATTGGGATTTAAGAGCTGTTGAAAATATTCTTTCCACCTAGTCTTGATCTTTTCCTTATCTCCTATTATGTCTCCATTACTATCTCTGCACAGAGATGTGTTGGGTTTGAAGCCCTTTTTAAATACATTGACGCCTTTATATGCCTCACGTGGATTGTTATTTGCAAAGTCATGTTCCATTTTCAACAATATGTTGTTAAAATGCAATCTCTTCTTTCTTTTAATTAAATGGTTAGCATCTCTTCGAGCTTGTTCGTAGGCTTGTCTTTTTGCTCTAGTTCCTCTTTCTATACATAATTTTTTTAGAACATTTTTCTTGCAGACGCTCTGTATGCACTCCTCATCGAACCAGGGATTTCTAGCCTGTCTTGGTCTATTTCCAATGCCTGATTTCGCCGCTGTCAGCAGTGCATTTCTCAGATTGGTCCAATCCTCTTCTAAATCATTTGGGGAGAGCGGATCACTCAGTTGGTTTGGTAGGTTTGTTGACAATGAGTCATGATATCTTTCCAATCCTTCTGGTGTTTTAAGAGCATCGATGTTTAGCTTTGGGATACTTGGCTGATTAGATCTTTTATCCCTTGCTATTCTGCATCTATAGGATGCTACTACCAAATAGTGATCCGAATCACAGTTAGCTCCTCTGTAGCTTCTTACATTTGTGATACTGGTCGCCCCTCTTCTTTCAATTATGATATGGTCTATTTGGTTATGGTATCTGCCGCCAGGTGATGTCCATGTCCATTTATATATATTCTTACGTGGGAATTGTGTTGATGCTATTATCATATTCCTTGATTCTGCAAAGTCAATCACTCTTGATCCATTGTTATTGGCCCTATGGCAGTTAATCATCTCAAATTTTTGATTCTTGATCAAAACCATGATAAATATACCAAAAATACGGTAAACAATAAATAAATTGGTAAAAAGCAACGTTGGAAAAAGATCATAGTTTTTATTGTGGAAACAACTTGGGTTAGAACTTTAAATGCCCTTTTCTCAGGCCCTATGGCTCCGATCCGACCGAAAATTTGGAGTGTTACTAAGAATCATGGTCTGTACACGGATCAAAACCATGGTAAATATACCAAAAATACGGTAAACAATAAATAAATTGGTAAAAAGCAACATTGGAAAAAGATCATCGTTTTTATTGTGGAAACAACTTGGGTTAGAACTTTAATTGCCCTTTTCTCAGGCCCTATGGCTCCGATCCGACGAAAATTTGGAGTGTTACTAAGAATCATGGTCTGTACACGGATCAAAACCATGGTATTTACTTTATTTACATGGTACTTACTTATTTATTTTTGGTATATTTATACCAAAAATACGGTAAACAATAAATAAATTGGTAAAAAGCAACATTGGAAAAAGATCATCGTTTTTATTGTGGTAACAACTTGGGTTAGAACTTTAAATTCGTCTTACTAAGAATCATGGTCTGTACACGAATCAAGAAAAAAAACATAAAAAAAAAGAATTTTTAAAAATTTCATCGTTTTAACGCTTGGGTTCGGTCGATTTATCACTTTTTCAAACTTGGGGTCGGTCATTACTATAGCCCTATGGCACTTAATCATCTCAAATTTTTGATTCATTAAAAACGATCATCAATTTAATTGTGGTAACAACTTGGGTTAGAACTTTAAATGCCCTTTTCTCAGGCCCTATGGCTCGGATCCGACGGAAAATTTGGAGTCTTACTAAGAATCATGGTCTGTACACGGATCAAAACGATGGTAAATATACCAAAAATACGGTAAACAATAAATAATTTGGTAAAAAGCAACATTTGGAAAAAGATCATCATTTTTATTGTGGTAACAACTTGGGTTAGAACTTTAAATGCCCTTTTCTCAGGCCCTATGCCTCCGATCCGACGGAAATTTTGGAGTCTTACTATGAATCATGGTCTGTACACGAATCAAGAAAAAATCATAAAAAACAGAATTTTTAAATTTCATCGTTTTAACGCTTGGGTTCGGTCGATTTATCACTTTTTCAAACTTAGGGTCGGTCATAACTATGGCCCTATGGCACTTGCTCATCTAAAATTTTTGATTCTTGATCAAAACCATGTTCTTTACGGTAAACAATAAATAAATTGGTAAAAAGCAACATTGGAAAAAGATCATCGTTTTTATTGTTGTAACGTCTTGGGGTAGAACTTTTAAAGCCCTTTTCTCAGGCCCTATGGCTCCGATCCGACGGAAATTTTGGAGTCTTACTATGAATTATGGTCTGTACACGAATCAAGAAAGAAAACATAAAAAACAGAATATTTAAAAATTTCATCGTTTTAACGCTTGGGTTCGGTCGATTCATCACTTTTTCAAACTTGGGGACAGTCATAACTATGGCCCTATGGCACTTAATCATCTAAAATTTTTGATTCTTGATCAAAACCTTGTTCCTTACGGTAAACAATAAATAAATTGGTAAAAAGCAACATTGGAAAAAGATCATCGTTTTTATTGTGGTAACAACTTGGGTAAGAACTTTAAATGCCCTTTTCTCAGGCCCTATGGCTCCGATCCGACGGAAATTTTGGAGTCTTACTAAGAATCATGGTCTGTACACGAATCAAGAAAAAATCATAAAAAACAGAATTTTTAAAATTTCATCGTTTTAACGCTTGGGTTCGGTCGATTTATCACTTTTTCAAACATGGGGTCGGTCATTACTATGGCCCTATGGCACAAAATCATCTAAAATTTTTGATTCTTGATCAAAACCATGGTAAATATACCAAAAATACGGAAAACAATATATAAATTGGTAAAAAGCAACATTGGAAAAAGATCATCGTTTTTATTGTGGTAACAACTTGGGTTAGAACTTTAAATGCCCTTTTCTCAGGCCCTAATGCTCCGATCCGACGGAAATTTTGGAGTCTTACTAAGAATCATGGTCTGTACACGGATCAAAACCATGGTAAATATACAGTGAGAGAGGTTTTAAGGGTGGTACACCTGTTTCCGACAATGCAAGAGCGAGACAGGTGATCCCACATATAAAAGGAGATGCAGGCATCTCCTCGCCCTCTTTTCCTACCGCCAGCACAATAGGGTCGGTCATAACTATGGCCCTATAACACTTGCTCATCTAAAATTTTTGATTCTTGATCAAAACAATGTTCTTTACGGTAAACAATAAATAAATCGGTAAAAAGCAACATTGGAAAAAGATCATCGTTTTTATTGTTGTAATGTCTTGGGGTAGAACTTTTAAAGCCCTTTTCTCAGGCTCTATGGCTCCGATCCGACGGAAATTTTAGAGTCTTACTAAAAATCATGGTCTGTACACGGATCAAAACTATGGTAAATATACCAAAAATACGGTAAACAATAAATAAATTGGTAAAATGCAACATTGGAAAAAGATCATCGTTTTATTGTGATAACAACTTGGTTTAGAACTTTAAATGCCCTTTTCTCAGGCCCTATGGCTCCGATCCGACGGAAATTTTGGAGTCTTACTTCATTGTCTGTACACGAATGAAGAAAGAAAACATAAAAAACAGAATTTTTAAAAATTTCATCGTTTTAACGCTTGGGTTCGGTCGATTTATCACTTTTTCAAACTTGGGGTCGGTCATAACTATGGCCCTATGGCACTTAATCATCTAAAATTTTTGATTCTTGATCAAAACCATGTTCTTTACGGTGAACAATAAATAAATTGGTAAAAAGCAACATTGGAAAAATATCATCGTTTTTATTGTTGTAACGTCTTGGGGTAGAACTTTTAAAGACCTTTTCTCAGGCCTTATGGCTCCGATCCGACGGAAATTTTGGAGTCTTACTATGAATTATGGTCTGTACACGAATCAAGAAAGAAAACATATAAAACAGAATTTTTAAAAATTTCATCGTTTTAACGCTTGGGTTCGGTCGATTTATCACTTTTTCAAACTTGATGTCGGTCAAAACTATGGCTCTATGGCACTTAATCATCTAAAATTTTTGATTCTTGATCAAAACCGTGTTCTTTACGGTAAACAATAAATGAATTGGTAAAAAGCAACATAGGAAAAAGATCATCGTTTTTATTGTTGTAACGTCTTGGTGTAGAACTTTAAATGCCCTTTTCTCAGGCCCTTTGGCTCCGATCCGACGGAAATTTTGGAGTCTTACTAAGAATCATGGTCTGTACACAAATCAAAACCATGGTAAATATACCAAAAATACGGTAAACAATAAATAAATTGGTAAAAAGCAACATTGGAAAAAGATCATCGTTTTTATTGCGGTAACAACTTGGGTTAGAACTTTAAATGCCTTTTCTCAGGCCCTATGGCTCCGATCCGACGGAAATTTTGGAGTCTTACTAAGAATCATGGTCTGTACAGGAATTAAGAAACAATCATACAAATCAGAATTTTTAAAATTTCATCGTTTTAACGCTTGGGTTCGGTCGATTTATCACTTTTTCAAACTTGGGGTCGGTCATTACTATGGCCCTATGGCACTTAATCATCTTAAATTTTTGATTCTTGATCAAAACCATGTTCTTTACGGTAAACAATAAATAAATTGGTAAAAAGCAACATTTAAAAAAGTTCATCGTTTTTATTGTTGTAACGTCTTAGGGTAGAACTTTAAATGCCCTTTTCTCAGGCCCTATGGCTCCGATCCGACGGAAATTTTGGAGTCTTACTAAGAATCATGGTCTATAAACGAATCAAGAAAAAATTATAAAAAACAGAATTTTTTAAATTTTATCGTTTTAACGCTTGGGTTCTGTCGATTTATCACTTTTTCAAACTTGGGGTCGTTCATAACTGTGGCCCTATGGACTTAATTTTCTAAAATTTTTCAATCTTGATCAAAACCATGTTCTTTACGGTAAACAATAAATAAATTGGTACAAAGCAACATTGGAAATAGATCATCGTTTTTATTGTGGTAACAATTTGGGTTAGAACTTTAAATGCCTTTTTCTCAGGCCCTATGGCTCCGATCCATCGGAAATTTTGGAGTCTTACTAAGAATCATGGTCTGTACACGAATCAAGAAACAATCATAAAAATAAGAATTTTTAAAATTTCATCGTTTTAACGCTTGGGTTCGGTCGATTTATCACCTTTTCAAACTTGGGGCCGGTCATTACTATGGCCCTATGGCACTTGATCATCTTAAATTTTTGATTCTTGCTTGATCAAAACCATGTTCTTTACGGTAAACAATAAATAAATTGGTAAAAAGCAACATTGGAAAAAGTTCATCGTTTTTATTGTTGTAACGTCTTAGGGTAGAACTTTAAATGCCCTTTTCTCAGGCCCTATGGCTCCGATCCGACGGAAATTTTGGAGTCTTACTAAGAATCATGGTTTATAAACGAATCAAGAAAAAATTATAAAAAACAGAATTTTTTAAATTTTATCGTTTTAACGCTTGGGTTCTGTCGATTTATCACTTTTTCAAACTTGGGGTCGTTCATAACTGTGGCCCTATGGACTTAATTTTCTAAAATTTTTCAATCTTGATCAAAACCATGTTCTTTACGGTAAACAATAAATAAATTGGTACAAAGCAACATTGGAAATAGATCATCGTTTTTATTGTGGTAACAATTTGGGTTAGAACTTTAAATGCCTTTTTCTCAGGCCCTATGGCTCCGATCCATCGGAAATTTTGGAGTCTTACTAAGAATCATGGTCTGTACACGAATCAAGAAACAATCATAAAAATAAGAATTTTTAAAATTTCATCGTTTTAACGCTTGGGTTCGGTCGATTTATCACCTTTTCAAACTTGGGGCCGGTCATTACTATGGCCCTATGGCACTTGATCATCTTAAATTTTTGATTCTTGGTCAAAACCATGTTCTTTACGGTAAACAATAAATAAATTGGTAAAAAGCAACATTGGAAAAAGTTCATCGTTTTTATTGTTGTAACGTCTTAGGGTAGAACTTAAATTGCCCTTTTCTCAGGCCCTATGGCTCCGATCTGACGAAAATTTCGGAGTCTTACTAAGAATCGTGGTCTGTACACGGATCAAAACCATGGTAAATATACCAAAAATACGGTAAACAATAAATAAATTGGTAAAAAGCAACATTGGAAATAGATCATCGTTTTTATTGTGGTAACAATTTGGGTTAGAACTTTAAATGCCTTTTTCTCAGGCCCTATGGCTCCGATCCATCGGAAATTTTGGAGTCTTACTAAGAATCATGGTCTGTACACGAATCAAGAAACAATCATAAAAATAAGAATTTTTAAAATTTCATCGTTTTAACGCTTGGGTTCGGTCGATTTATCACCTTTTCAAACTTGGGGCCGGTCATTACTATGGCCCTATGGCACTTGATCATCTTAAATTTTTGATTCTTGGTCAAAACCATGTTCTTTACGGTAAACAATAAATAAATTGGTAAAAAGCAACATTGGCAAAAGTTCATCGTTTTTATTGTTGTAACGTCTTGGGGTAGAATTTTAAATGCCCTTTTCTCAGGCCCTATGGCTCCGATCCGAAGGAAATTTCGGAGTCTTACTAAGAATCATGTTCTGTAAATGAATCAAGAAAAAATCATAAAAAACATAAAATTTAAAATTTCATCGTTTTAACGCTTGGGTTCGGTCGAGTTATCACTTTTTTAAACTTGGGGTAGGTAATAACAATGGCCCTATGAATATTAAATTTTTAATTCTTGATCAAAACCATGTTCTTTACGGTAAACAATAAATAAATTGGTAAAAAGCAACATTGGAAAAAGTTCATCGTTTTTATTGTTGTAACGTCTTATGGTAGAACTTTAAATGCCCTTTTCTCAGGCCCTATGGCTCCGATCCGACGGAAATTTTGGAGTCTTACTAAGAATCATGATCTATAAACGAATCAAGAAAAAAATATAAAAACAGAATTTTTAAATTTCATCGGTTTAACGCTTGAGTTCGGTCGATTTTTCACTTTTTCAAACTTAGGGTCGGTCATAACTATGGCCCTATGGCACTTAATCTTCTAAAATTTTTGATTCTTGATAAAAACCATGTTCTTTACGGTAAACAATAAATAAATTGGTAAAAAGCAACATTGGAAAAAAATCATCGTTTTTATTGTTGTAACGTCTTGGGGTAGAACTTTTAATGCCCTTTTCTCAGGCCCTATGGCTCCGATTCGACGGAAATTTTGGAGTCTTACTAAGAATCATGGTCTGAACACGGATCAAAATCATGGTAAATATACCAAAAATACGGTAAACAATAAATAAATTGTTAAAAAGTAACATTGGAAAAACATCAGCGTTTTTATTGTGGTAACAATTTGGGTTGGAACTTTAAATGCCTTTTTCTCAGGCCCTATGGCTCCGTTCCGACGGAAATTTTGGAGTCTTACTAAGAATCATGGTCGTTACACGAATCAAGAAAAAATCATAAAAAACAGAATTTTTAAAATTTCATCGTTTTAGCGCTTGGGTTCGGTCGATTTATCACTTTTTCAAACTTGGGGTCGGTCATAACTATGGCCCTACGGCACTTAATCATCTTGGTCAAAACCATGTTCTTTACGGTAAACAATAAATAAATTGGTAAAAAGCAACATTGGAAAAAGTTCATCGTTTTTATTGTTGTAACGTCTTAGGGTAGAACTTAAATTGCCCTTTTCTCAGGCCCTATGGCTCCGATCTGACGAAAATTTCGGAGTCTTACTAAGAATCGTGGTCTGTACACGGATCAAAACCATGGTAAATATACCAAAAATACGGTAAACAATAAATAAATTGGTAAAAAGCAACATTGGAAATAGATCATCGTTTTTATTGTGGTAACAATTTGGGTTAGAACTTTAAATGCCTTTTTCTCAGTCCCTATGGCTCCGATCCGTCGGAAATTTTGGAGTCTTACTAAGAATCATGATCTATAAACGAATCAAGAAAAAAATATAAAAACAGAATTTTTAAATTTCATCGGTTTAACGCTTGAGTTCGGTCGATTTTTCACTTTTTCAAACTTAGGGTCGGTCATAACTATGGCCCTATGGCACTTAATCTTCTAAAATTTTTGATTCTTGATAAAAACCATGTTCTTTACGGTAAACAATAAATAAATTGGTAAAAAGCAACATTGGAAAAAAATCATCGTTTTTATTGTTGTAACGTCTTGGGGTAGAACTTTTAATGCCCTTTTCTCAGGCCCTATGGCTCCGATTCGACGGAAATTTTGGAGTCTTACTAAGAATCATGGTCTGAACACGGATCAAAATCATGGTAAATATACCAAAAATACGGTAAACAATAAATAAATTGTTAAAAAGTAACATTGGAAAAACATCAGCGTTTTTATTGTGGTAACAATTTGGGTTGGAACTTTAAATGCCTTTTTCTCAGGCCCTATGGCTCCGTTCCGACGGAAATTTTGGAGTCTTACTAAGAATCATGGTCGTTACACGAATCAAGAAAAAATCATAAAAAACAGAATTTTTAAAATTTCATCGTTTTAGCGCTTGGGTTCGGTCGATTTATCACTTTTTCAAACTTGGGGTCGGTCATAACTATGGCCCTACGGCACTTAATCATCTTGGTCAAAACCATGTTCTTTACGGTAAACAATAAATAAATTGGTAAAAAGCAACATTGGAAAAAGTTCATCGTTTTTATTGTTGTAACGTCTTAGGGTAGAACTTAAATTGCCCTTTTCTCAGGCCCTATGGCTCCGATCTGACGAAAATTTCGGAGTCTTACTAAGAATCGTGGTCTGTACACGGATCAAAACCATGGTAAATATACCAAAAATACGGTAAACAATAAATAAATTGGTAAAAAGCAACATTGGAAATAGATCATCGTTTTTATTGTGGTAACAATTTGGGTTAGAACTTTAAATGCCTTTTTCTCAGTCCCTATGGCTCCGATCCGTCGGAAATTTTGGAGTCTTACTAAGAATCATGGTCTGTACACGAATCAAGAAACAATCATAAAAATAAGAATTTTTAAAATTTCATCATTTTAACGCTTGGGTTCGGTCGATTTATCACCTTTACAAACTTGGGGCCGGTCATTACTATGGCCCTATGGCACTTAATCATCTTAAATTTTTGATTCTTGGTCAAAACCATGTTCTTTACGGTAAACAATAAATAAATTGGTAAAAAGCAACATTGGCAAAAGTTCATCGTTTTTATTGTTGTAACGTCTTGGGGTAGAATTTTAAATGCCCTTTTCTCAGGCCCTATGGCTCCGATCCGAAGGAAATTTCGGAGTCTTACTAAGAATCATGTTCTGTAAATGAATCAAGAAAAAATCATAAAAAACAGAAATTTTAAAATTTCATCGTTTTAACGCTTGGGTTCGGTCGAGTTATCACTTTTTTAAACTTGGGGTAGGTCATAACTATGGCCCTATGAATATTAAATTTTTAATTCTTGATCAAAACCATGTTCTTTACGGTAAACAATAAATAAATTGGTAAAAAGCAACATTGGAAAAAGTTCATCGTTTTTATTGTTGTAACGTCTTATGGTAGAACTTTAAATGCCCTTTTCTCAGGCCCTATGGCTCCGATCCGACGGAAATTTTGGAGTCTTACTAAGAATCATGATCTATAAACGAATCAAGAAAAAAATATAAAAACAGAATTTTTAAATTTCATCGGTTTAACGCTTGAGTTCGGTCGATTTTTCACTTTTTCAAACTTAGGGTCGGTCATAACTATGGCCCTATGGCACTTAATCTTCTAAAATTTTTGATTCTTGATAAAAACCATGTTCTTTACGGTAAACAATAAATAAATTGGTAAAAAGGAACATTGGAAAAAAATCATCGTTTTTATTGTTGTAACGTCTTGGGGTAGAACTTTTAATGCCCTTTTCTCAGGCCCTATGGCTCCGATTCGACGGAAATTTTGGAGTCTTACTAAGAATCATGGTCTGAACACGGATCAAAATCATGGTAAATATACCAAAAATACGGTAAACAATAAATAAATTGTTAAAAAGTAACATTGGAAAAACATCAGCGTTTTTATTGTGGTAACAATTTGGGTTGGAACTTTAAATGCCTTTTTCTCAGGCCCTATGGCTCCGTTCCGACGGAAATTTTGGAGTCTTACTAAGAATCATGGTCGTTACACGAATCAAGAAAAAATCATAAAAAACAGAATTTTTAAAATTTCATCGTTTTAGCGCTTGGGTTCGGTCGATTTATCACTTTTTCAAACTTGGGGTCGGTCATAACTATGGCCCTACGGCACTTAATCATCTTAAATTTTTGATTCTTGATCAAAACCATGTTCTTTACGGTAAACAATAAATAAATTGGTAAAAAGCAACATTGGAAAAAGTTCATCGTTTTTATTGTTGTAACGTCTTGGGGTAGAACTTTAAATGCCCTTTTCTCAGGCCCTATGGCTCCAATCCGACGGAAATTTTTTAGTCTTTCCATGAATCATGGTCTGTACACGAATCAAGAAAAAATCATAAAAAAACAGAATTTTTAAAATTTCATCGTTTTAACGCTTGGGTTCGGTCGATTTCTCACTTTTTCAAACTTGGGGTCGGTCATTACTATGGCCCTATGGCACTAAATCATCTTAAATTTTTGATTCTTGATCAAAACCATGTTCTTTACGGTAAACAATAAATAAATTGGTAAAAAGCAACATTGGAAAAAGTTCATCGTTTTTATTGTTGTAACGTCTTAGGGTAGAACTTTAAATGCCCTTTTCTCAGGCCCTATGGCTCCGATCCGACGGAAATTTTGCAGTCTTACTAATAATCATGATCTGTAAACGAATCAAGAAAAAATTATAAAAAACAGAATTTTTAAAATTTCATCGTTTTAACGCTTGGGTTCGGTCGAGTTATCACTTTTTTAAACTTGGGTTGGTCATAACTATGGCCCTATGAATATTAAATTTTTAATTCTTGATCAAAACCATGTTCTTTACGGTAAACAATAAATAAATTGGTAAAAAGCAACATTGGAAAAAGTTCATCGTTTTTATTGTTGTAACGTCTTATGGTAGAACTTTAAATGCCCTTTTCTCAGGCCCTATGGCTCCGATCCGACGGAAATTTTGGAGTCTTACTAAGAATCATGATCTATAAACGAATCAAGAAAAAAATATAAAAACAGAATTTTTAAATTTCATCGGTTTAACGCTTGAGTTCGGTCGATTTTTCACTTTTTCAAACTTAGGGTCGGTCATAACTATGGCCCTATGGCACTTAATCTTCTAAAATTTTTGATTCTTGATAAAAACCATGTTCTTTACGGTAAACAATAAATAAATTGGTAAAAAGGAACATTGGAAAAAAATCATCGTTTTTATTGTTGTAACGTCTTGGGGTAGAACTTTTAATGCCCTTTTCTCAGGCCCTATGGCTCCGATTCGACGGAAATTTTGGAGTCTTACTAAGAATCATGGTCTGAACACGGATCAAAATCATGGTAAATATACCAAAAATACGGTAAACAATAAATAAATTGTTAAAAAGTAACATTGGAAAAACATCAGCGTTTTTATTGTGGTAACAATTTGGGTTGGAACTTTAAATGCCTTTTTCTCAGGCCCTATGGCTCCGTTCCGACGGAAATTTTGGAGTCTTACTAAGAATCATGGTCGTTACACGAATCAAGAAAAAATCATAAAAAACAGAATTTTTAAAATTTCATCGTTTTAGCGCTTGGGTTCGGTCGATTTATCACTTTTTCAAACTTGGGGTCGGTCATAACTATGGCCCTACGGCACTTAATCATCTTAAATTTTTGATTCTTGATCAAAACCATGTTCTTTACGGTAAACAATAAATAAATTGGTAAAAAGCAACATTGGAAAAAGTTCATCGTTTTTATTGTTGTAACGTCTTGGGGTAGAACTTTAAATGCCCTTTTCTCAGGCCCTATGGCTCCGATCCGACGGAAATTTCGGAGTCTTACTAAGAATCATGGTCTGTAAACGAATCAAGAAAAAATCATAAAAAAACAGAATTTTTAAAATTTCATCGTTTTAACGCTTGGGTTCGGTCGATTTCTCACTTTTTCAAACTTGGGGTCGGTCATTACTATGGCCCTATGGCACTAAATCATCTTAAATTTTTGATTCTTGATCAAAACCATGTTCTTTACGGTAAACAATAAATAAATTGGTAAAAAGCAACATTGGAAAAAGTTCATCGTTTTTATTGTTGTAACGTCTTAGGGTAGAACTTTAAATGCCCTTTTCTCAGGCCCTATGGCTCCGATCCGACGGAAATTTTGCAGTCTTACTAATAATCATGATCTGTAAACGAATCAAGAAAAAATTATAAAAAACAGAATTTTTAAAATTTCATAGTTTTAACGCTTGGGTTCGGTCGATTTATCACTTTTTCAAACTTAGGGTCGGTCATAACTACGGCCGTATGGCACTGAATCTTCAAAAAAAATTTCATTCTTGATCAAACCATGTTCTTTACGGTAAACAATACATAAATTGTATAAAAGCAACATTGGAAAAAAATCATCGATTTTATTGTTGTAACGCCTTGGGGTAGAACTTTTAATGCCCTTTTCTCAGGCCCTATGGCTCCGATTCGACGGAAATTTTGGAGTCTTACTAAGAATCATGGTCTGTACACGGATCAAAACCATGGTAAATATACCAAAAATACGGTAAACAATAAATAAATTGGTAAAAAGCAACATTGGAAAAAGATCATCGTTTTTATTGTGGTAACAATTTGGGTACTAACTTTAAATGCCTTTTTCTCAGGCCCTATGGCTCCGATCCGTCGGAAATTTTGGAGTCTTACTAAGAATCATGGTCTGTACACGAATCAAGAAACAATCATAAAAATCAGAATTTTTAAAATTTCATCGTTTTAACGCTTGGGTTCGGTCGATTTATCACTTTTTCAAACTTGGGGTCGGTCATAAATATGGCCCTATGGCACTTAATCATCTTAAATTTTTGATTCTTGATCAAAACCATGTTCTTTACGGTAAACAATAAATAAATTGGTAAAAAGCAACATTTAAAAAAGTTTATCGTTTTTATTGTTGTAACGTCTTGGGGTAGAACTTTAAATGCCTTTTTCTCAGGCCCTATGGCTCCGATCCGACGGAAATTTCGGAGTCTTACTAAGAATCATGGTCTGTAAACGAATCAAGAAAAAATCATAAAAAACAGAATTTTTAAAATTTCATCGTTTTAGCGCTTGGGTTCGGTCGATTTATCACTTTTTCAAACATGGGGTCGGTCATAACTATGGCCCTATGGCACTTAATCATCTAACATTTTTGATTCTTGATCAAAACCATGTTCTTTACGGTAAACAATAAGTAAATTGGTAAAAAGCAACATTGGAAAAAGTTCATCGTTTTTATTGTTGTAACGTCTTAGGGTAGAACTTTAAATGCCCTTTTCTCAGGCCCTATGGCTCAGATCCGACGGAAATTTTGGAGTCTTACTAATAATCATGATCTGTAAACGAATCAAGAAAAAATTATAAAAAACAGAATTTTTAAAATTTCATAGTTTTAACGCTTGGGTTCGGTCGATTTATCACTTTTTCAAACTTAGGCTCGGTCATAACTACGGCCGTATGGCACTGAATCTTCAAAAAAAAATTGATTCTTGATCAAACCATGTTCTTTACGGTAAACAATACATAAATTGTATAAAAGCAACATTGGAAAAAATCATCGTTTTTATTGTTGTAACGTCTTGGGGTAGAACTTTTAATGCCCTTTTCTCAGGCCCTATGGCTCCGATTCGACGGAAATTTTGGAGTCTTACTAAGAATCATGGTCTGTACACGGATCAAAATCTTGGTAAATATACCAAAAATACGGTAAACAATAAATCAATTGTTAAAAAGTAACATTGGAAAAAGATCATCGTTTTTATTTTGGTAACAACTTGGGTTAGAACTTTAAATGCCTTTTTCTCAGGCCCTATGGCTCCGATCCGACGGAAATTTTGGAGTCTTTCTAAGAATCATGGTCGTTACACGAATCAAGAAAAAATCATAAAAAACACATTTTTTAAAATTTCATCGTTTTAACGCGTGGGTTTGGTCGATTTATCACTTTTTCAAACTTGGGGTCGGTCATAACTATGGCCCTATGGCACTTAATCATCTAAAATATTTGATTCTTGATCAAAACCATGGTAAGTATACCAAAAATACGGTAAACAATAAATAAATTGGTACAAAGCAACATTGGAAAAAGATCATTGTTTTAATTGTTGTAACAACTTGGGTTAGAACTTTAAATGCCCTTTTCTCAGGCCCTATGGCTCCGATCCGACGAATATTTCGGAGTCTTACTAAGAATCATGGTCTGTACACGGATCAAAACCATGGTAAATATACCAAAAATACGGTAAACAATAAATAAATTGGTAAAAAGCAACATTGCAAAAAGATCATCGTTTTTATCGGTAACAATTTGGGTCAGAACTTTAAATGCCTTTTCTCAGGCCCTATGGCTCCGATCCGTCGGAAATTTTGGAGTCTTACTAAGAATCATGGTCTGCACACGAATCAAGAAAAAATCATGAAAATAAGAATTTTTAAAATGTCATCGATTAACGCTTGGGTTCGGTCGATTTATCTCTTTTTCAAACTTGTTGTCGGTCATTACTATGGTCCTATGGCACTTTATCATCTTAAATTTTTGATTCTTGATCAAAACCATGTTCTTTACGGTAAACAATAAATAAATTGGTAAAAAGCAACATTGGAAAAAGTTAAACGAATCAAGAAAAAATTATAAAAAACAGAATTTTTAAAATTTCATAGTTTTAACGCTTGGGTTCGGTCGATTTATCACTTTTTCAAACTTGGGGTCCGTCATAACTACGGCCGTATGGCACTGAATCTTCAAAAAAATTTTGATTCTTGATCAAACCATGTTCTTTACGGTAAACAATACATAAATTGGTGAAAAGCAACATTGGAAAAAAATCATCGTTTTTATTGTTGTAACGTCTTGTGGTAGAACTTTTAATGCCCTTTTCTCAGGCCCTATGGCTCCGATTCGACGGTAATTTTGGAGTCTTACTAAGAATCATGGTCTGTACACGGATCAAAATCATGGTAAATATACCAAAAATACGGTAAACAATAAATCAATTGTTAAAAAGTAACACTGGAAAAAGATCATCGTTTTTATTGTGGTAACAACTTGGGTTAGAACTTTAAATGCCTTTTTCTCAGGCCCTATGGCTCCGATCCGACGGAAATTTTGGAGTCTTACTAAGAATCATGGTCGTTACACGAATCAAGAAAAAATCATAAAAAACAGAATTTTTAAAATTTCATCGTTTTAACGCGTGGGTTCGGTCGATTTATCACTTTTTCAAACTTGGGGTCGGTCATAACTATGGCCCTATGGCACTTAATCATCTAAAATAATTTATTCTTGATCAAAACCATGGTAAGTATACCAAAAATACGGTAAACAATAAATAAATTGGTACAAAGCAACATTGGAAAAAGATCATCGTTTTAATTGTTGTGAGGGAGCGGTCCGTATCGGTAGAGACGGGAGATAAATGAAAGGCGTGCAGTCGATGGGTGAGTCAGTCTTATTGTAGCTACGTAGCGGAGGTCGATGCGGAGCGGGAGCCGAGTGGAGTGATGCTGCTGCGTGGTGAGTGAAGATGAAGGTCAGGACACTACGGCGGTGAAGATCACTGGTCTTCAGGGAGCCGGCGTGTTGCCCTACACCATGGCGGTGTAGACGTGACCTTGGTCCAGGCGGTCGATCGACGTCGTGTTGACTGGATATGGCGGCTGTGTGTCCAGTGGGTCGGAGCACACACGTGACGCAGGAAGGAACCTTGAGAGGAGGTGAGGATGCTGGATGATGGCGCGTTGCCTGTTGTTGGTTGTTGCTGCTCGTTGCAGGATGCTGGTTGACATCTCATGTCGAGATCGTAGTGGGAGAAGTTCCTCGAAGGTGCTGGAATGTTCCTGGGTCACGCTGGATAAATTGTTCACTGCTTACTGCGCGGGCCCGTGCCGGGCGCAGTTACTGCACTGCTCGGACTGTGTTCCTTTATCGATGTATGGAGACTAGGTACTGACTGACTCCGAGCAAGCGAGCGCGGCTTATATACCCGTCGCAAGTAATTTCGATGACGGTAGGTAACGTCGGGTGAATTCACGTAAAGGCGGGATATCACCCGAACTTTCTGCGGGCACTTGTTTGGTACAGCCGTACGTTCTAGATCTTTCGCGTAGGTGGCGGAATTAGTTCTCGGTAGGTAGACATGTGCCAGCGGGCGCGCGGTACCTGGCTGTAGATCTTCGTAGATATGATTCTAGTGCGTTCGCCTGGAGTCCAGTGGCGGAGCGATTAATTCGGCACAAGTGGCCGCCACAGTTGTAACAACTTGGGTTAGAACTTTAAATGCCCTTTTCTCAGGCCCTATGGCTCCGATCCGATGAAAATTTCGGAGTCTTTCTAAGAATCATGGTCTGTACACGGATTAAAACCATGGTAAATATACCAAAAATAGGGTAAACAATAAATAAATTGGTAAAAAGCAACATTGGAAAAAGATCATCATTTTTATTGTGGTAACAATTTGGGTCAGAACTTTAAATGCCTTTTCTCAGGCCCTATGGCTCCGATCTCTTCGGAAATTTTGGAGTCTTACTAAGAATCGTTGGTCTGCACACGAATCAAGGAAAAATCATGAAAATCAGAATTTTTAAAATGTCATCGATTAACGCTTGGGTTCGGTCGATTTATCTCTTTTTTTAACTTGGGGTCGGTCATTACTATGGTCCTATGGCACTAAATCATCTTAAATTTTTGATTCTTGATCAAAACCATGTTCTTTACGGTAAACAATAAATAAATTGGTAAAATGCAACATTGGAAAAAGATCATCGTTTTATTGTTGTAACAACTTGGTTTAGAACTTTAAATGCCCTTTTCTCAGGCCCTATGGCTCCGATCCGACGGAAATTTTGGAGTCTTACTTCATTGTCTGTACACGAATCAAGAAAAAAAACATAAAAAACAGAATTTTTAAAAATTTCATCGTTTTAACGTTTGGGTTCGGTCGATTTATCGCTTTTTCAAACTTGGGGTCGGTTATAACTATGGCCGTATGGCACTTAATCATCTAAAAATTTTGATTCTTGATCAAAACCACGTTCTTCACGGTAAACAATAAATAAATTGGTAAAAAGCAACATTGGAAAAAGATCATCGTTTTTATTGTTGTAACGTCTTGGTGTAGATCTTTTAATGCCCTTTTCTCAGGCCCTATGGCTCCGATCCGACGGAAATTTTGGAGTCTTAATAAGAATCCATGGTCTGTACACGAATCAAGAAAAAATTATAAAAAACAGAATTTTTAAAATTTCATCGTTTTAACGCTTGGGTTCGGTCGATTTATCACTTTTTCAAACTTGGGGTCGGTCATTACTATGGCCCTATGGCACTTAATCATCTAAAATTTTTGATTCTTGATCAAAACCATGTTCTTTACGGTAAACAATAAATAAATTGGTAAAAAACAACATTTAAAAAAGATCGTCGTTTTTATTGTTGTAACAACTTGGGTTAGAACTTTAAATGCTCTTTTCTCAGGCCCTCTGGTTGGAGTCTTACTAAGAATCATGGTCTGTACACGAATCAAGAAAAAATCATAAAAAACAGAATTTTTAAAATTTCATCGTTTTAACGCTTGGGTTCTGTCGATTTATCATTTTTTCAAACTTGGGGTCGGTCATGACTATGGCCCTATGGCACTTAATCATCTCAAATTTTTGATTCTTGATCAAAACCATGATAAATATACCAAAAATACGGTAAACAATAAATAAATTTGTAAAAAGCAACATTGGAAAAAGATTATCGTTTTTTTTGTGGTAACAACTTCGGTTAGAACTTTAAATGCCCTTTTCTCAGGCCCTATGGCTCCGATCCGACGGAAATTTTGGAGTCTTTCTAAGACTCGTTGTCTGTACACGAATCACGAAAAAAAACATAAAAAACAGAATTTTTAAAAATTTCATCGTTTTAACGCTTGGGTTCGGTCGATTTATCGCTTTTTCAAACTTCGGGTCGGTCATAACTATGGCCCTATGGCACTTCATCATCTAAAATTTTTGATTCTTGATCAAAACCATGTTCTTTACGGTAAACAATAAATAAATTGGTAAAAAGCAACATTGGAAAAAGATCATCGTTTTTATTGTTGTAACGTCTTGGGGTAGAACTTTTAATGGTTTTTTCTCAGGCCCTATGGCTCCGATCCGACGGATATTTTGGAGTCTTACTAAGATTCGCGGTCTGTACACGAATCACGAAAAAAAAATAAAAAACAGAATTTTTAATATATTCATCGTTTTAACGCTTGGGTTCGGTCGATTTATCACTTTTTCAAACTTGGCGTCGGTCATTATTTTTATCCCATGGCACTAAATCATCTTAAATTTTTAAATCTTGATCAAAACCATTGTAAATATACCAAAAATACGGTAAGCAATAAATAAATTGGTAAAAAGCAACCTTGGAAAAAGATCATAGTTTTAATTGTGGTAACAACTTGGGTTAGAACTTTAAATGCCCTTTTCTCAGGCCCTATGGCTCCGATCCGACGGAAAATTTGGAGTCTTACTAAGAATCATGGTCTGTACTCGGATCAAAACGATGGTAAATATACCAAAAATACGGTAAACAATAAATAAATTGGTAAAAAGCAACATTGGAAAAAGATCATCATTTTTATTGTGGTAACAACTTGGGTAAGAACTTTAAATGCCCTTTTCTCAGGCCATATGCCTTCGATCCGTCTGAAATTTTGGAGTCTTACTATGAATTATGGTCTGTACACGAATCAAGAAAAAATCATAAAAAACAGAATTTTTAAAATTTCATCGTTTTAACGCTTGGGTTCGGTCGATTTATCACTTTTTCAAACTTGGGGTCGGTCATAACTATGGCCCTATGGCACTTAATCATCTAAAATTTTTGATTCTTGATCAAAACCATGTTATTTACTGTAAACAATAAATAAATTGGTAAAATGCAACATTGGAAAAAGATCATCGTTTTTATTGTTGTAACAACTTAAGTTAGAACTTTAAATGCTCTTTTCTCAGGCCCTCTGGTTCCGATCCGAAGGAAATTTTGGAATCTTACTAAGATTCGCGGTCTGTACACGAATCACGAAAAAAATCATAAAAAACAGAATTTTTAAAAATTTCATCGTTTTAACGCTTGGGTTCAGTCGATTTATCACTTTTTCAAACTTGGCGTCGGTCATTATTATTGTTGGATGTTGTGTGTTGTGATTGTCCATTCTATATTGAAATTCATGTAGCACTGAACATTTCCTTTTCATTCATTTTAATCTCGATGTGTAGAGCCCTTTATATTAAACTTTCGCGTCTATGCCACCTTTTACTCACAGATCGCCATAAATGTTTTGTCTATTACTCTCTGTTGTCTTTGGCACATAAACTTTCACTTTTGTGTCTATAAATGGCGTGTTTTGACGCTGCTGTCATTATTCTTCTCTTGAAAACATTAACCACAATCTTACAAACAGTATCTCTCTCGATTAGCTTAAACTCTGCTTGTTTAAGCGTCAATCAAACCATGGTCCACTTCTGTAAAGTAATAAGTCAGTATTATTGTCGCAGTCAAGTGCTCGGCATCACTTTGTAAAATTTATTCATCAGAATAAACAGTGCAAACATCTAGTATCAAAACACAAGTGTTTTTACTACAAACTACCTCAAATACCACTCTATCACTCTTGTACGGTTCCTCGGTGTGGAACAGAAGGAAGCAAACAAAGGCAGCTCAGCCTTACAAACTGACTGCAGCTATCTGGAGAGAACCACTCCTGGGACCTGCGCATGGTCCTTCCACCCGGATTGAATTGGCATCATCACAGGATTGAAGCAGCATCATCACAGCAAGCCAAAAGTTAAGCCATCCATTATTTTCCTTTCCTTTCTGTGTAGAATTGTTGCATTTCTCTTAAATCTTTGTACTCTTTGCGGATCTTTGATAATGGCGGACAATCTGAAAGCACTCATCGCTAGAAGGGGCCAGATTAAAGCGCTTATTACTAAATTTCAATCGCTATTACATGAGAATCATCAGATCCGTCAATTATTCAAGCGCGATTAGCTAAGGTCGAACCTTTACATGACTTATTCATGGAGATCCAACTCAGAATTTGTGTGTGTGACGAAGGTTTAGATCTCGCTTCGGATGATGAAACCGATCGCTTCGAAGTAATCTATTTCAAAGCTATCACCCAAGCAAGATCGCGTCTGACGAACGATGTAAAAACCCAGTCACTTCAATCTCATTAAAATTTTAATTCTAAAATGCAGTTACCAATTTTAAAATTACCTACATTCTCAGGTGCATTGTCTGATTGGACTTGCTTTGAAGAATCATTCAAATCCTTAGTTGAAACGAACAACGAATTATGTGAAATACAAAAATTTCACTATCTGAAATCTTCATTAACTGGAGAGGCTTCCAAATTACTACCATCTCTTGAAATCTCTTCCAACAACTACAGCATTGCATGGAAATTATTAACAGACCGATACGCAAATAAACGTCTTGTTATGTGCTTGCTAGGTAGTTTCTTATGTGGGCTATTTGCCAAATATTAACACAGTTTGTGTGGGGTTCAAATAATATACCATCCGGAACTTTGCAGAATCCTGCGCGCCAATACTCGGTTTCCGAGTAATGTTCTGGATATAGGAGAGCATGACACAATCTCTGAGCGTGGGCACAATGGTATGCATGATATGATGGTTCGGGTGTTAATTGAAAGATGATGTTCAGAAAAATATAGTGTAAAATATATTGATCATTAACAGAAATACAATTATGTTTCAGTTAAACTTACCCCCAGGGATTGGTCGATGGTTTAAATTCTATCTAAGCTAACTAACATTTATATAACCGTGTGTGGGCGTGTGTGAGCGAGTGTGAGCGGGAAGCCTCCATCAAACCGGTGAGGATCCGATCTCGTCAGACCCAGCTGGAACTATCAGGATCTCCGTCCGGAAAGGGTGCCCTGGAGACGGGTCCAGCGTCTCCAGCACAGGGTGGCTGATCTCAGCGCATTGAGTTAACATCCATGACAATGTTGAAGCTCCACGGGCGGATGGCCTTGGCTGGTGCAGTCCAGAGCGCGTTGTTATGTTAATACAACTCCCGTATGTAAAATAAGGCCTGGATAGCGCCCCGGGAGTATTATGCTTCCTTGGCAGCATGCGCGGTTTCAACACATCGCGCGATGGCAATGATTTGCGGTAGTAAATTATTTAATTTTACATTGCACGCGCGGACCTTTGCGGTCATTTAATCTGGCACAACACTCGATTAAACTTTATATTTATTCGGTTGAAACTTCACCCATCATTGTGGAAATACTATTCTCACATTTCCTATACGTTCACCCGTCTGGGTTTAATGTAAATTATCATTAATTGACTGTGCCAACATTTCAACGATAGCCCGTCGGTGAAACGATTCCAGAGTGAAAAACCAAACCGGAGCCGGAAACCATAGATTCCCGGCCGTCTCTGTGTTGCCTGCCCGTATTCTTAATCACTTTACGAAAATTAAAACAACAATGGTTCTTGTTGTGAAGAGGTGTTAGAAAAATAATAACTTTAAATAAGAGTTAACACCACTTCATAACAGTCTAATTATTCAAAATCATATTCAATCTATATTTGACATTGCAACAATTAAAGTTGAATCTGCCAAGGAAATTCAATCCTTTTTAGATAAAATTTTAATTAATTTACGGGCTCTAAAAAACTTAAATCTACCTACAGAACATTGGGACGCTTTATTAATTTACCATTTCTCAAAAAAACTTGATTTTACAACAGCTCGAGAATGGGAAAGAATTCCTATTCCAGAACTAAATTCTCATGTACATTCCATGGATACATTTATAAGGTTTTTAACCGATAAATCTCATATGCTTCAATCTATTCCAAAGTCATCTGTAACATCTCATAAATCTGACAATAATAATAGCAAAAAACCAAATTTAACATTTGTAATATCTCAAAATTATTGTGGTAAGATTTGTTCTGGAAATCATAGTATGTATCAGTGCCCCAAGTTTCAAAAAATGACTGTTCAAGATAGAATAAACACGGTTAAGAGTTTACATTTGTGTTACAACTGTCAAGGACGAGGTCATGCTTACGAACAATGTCAAAGCAAAACACTTTGCAAAATTTGCAACAAAAAACATCACACTCTGTGTCACAAGGAAGTTCAAAGTGAATCTGAACAGAGTCCCATCATCTCCGCTACATCCATGGCAAATGAATCTCATGCATTACTATCTACTGTCGTCCTCAATGTGAAGAATGCGCAAGGACATTTCATCCAAGCTCGAGCCTTGTTGGACCAAGGGAGTCAGTCTAATTTCATCACTAAACAATTAACTACGCAGTTAGGCGTTCAGCTAACAAAATTTAATAGTTAAATTACTGGAATAACCGGTGCTTCATTTAACAGTAATTTCAAAACTAATATTACCATTGCTTCTCGAATTAAGAAACGTTTTGTAAAAAATTTATCTTCCATTTGTTAAAATGAAATTACTCCAAAAATTCCAGCACACAAGATCACCAGCAAGGCCGCAGCTACGCTTCCATCACATATGAAGCTAGCAGACCCAACCTATCATCAACCAGCATCAGTCGACATCCTTCTTGGCTGCGACATGTTCTGGAGTTGCCTAGAACGCAAGCGAACAAATGTACTTGGAACGCAACTTCAACAAACCGCTCCTGGCTGGGTAATTACACACACCGACACACCAGCTGACAAAGGTATTTCATTATTTTCCATTAAAGACAACAATGCCTTGCATGATCTCATGACTAAATTCTGGCATTTGGAAGAAAACCTTTCTCATCCACTTCAGTCTTTGGAAAAAAAGGCTGCCGAATCACACTTCATGGATACATTTTCCAGAAATGAAGATGGTAGATTTGTCGTGGAGCTTCCGCTCAAAGGAAACCCACAAGACTTGGGTTCGTCACTCAACACAGCTACAAAACGATGGCACTCCGTCGAACGGAAACTCTCAAAATCACCACCCTTACAATTGCAATATTCTGACTTTATGAATGAATATATTCAACTAAACCACATGTCTGAAATATCTATTAACGACAACAATGCATCCACTAATCATCATTTCTACTTGCCTCACCATTCTATTCTACGTGAAGCCAGTGAAACCACAAAACTAAGGGTTGTGTTTGATGGATCTGCAAAAACATCCTCAGCTCTCTCTCTAAATGACATTCTTATGGTTGGACCGACCATTCAAGATGATCTACTCTCAATAATTCTACGTTTCAGAACTTACAGATATGTAATATCTGCGGACATAGAAAAAATGTACCGTCAGATCTTAATAACCCCTAAACATCGTGATTTGCAAAGAATTGTTTAGTCAAACCTTTCTTCAAACAAATTATCTCATTTCAGACTCAACACAATTACCTACGGTACGGCATCAGCTCCGTACTTAGCGACAAGATGTCTACGGCAACTTGCTCTGGATACCCAAGAATCTTCGCCAGACGCAAGTCAGCGCATCATGCATGACTTCTATGTAGACGATCTCCTCACAGGAAGTAATGATTTTGAGACAGCGCTAAAACTCAAGTATAGTATAAATTCTATATTACAATCTGCCTGTCTGAATCTACGAAAATGGAAATCCAATGACGCTAATCTCATCTCGGATGAAACTTCCCTCAATCAGTTTGTCGATTCGATATTATTGGGAAAATCCGAAACCTCCAAAACACTTGGTCTGAGTTGGAATTCTACTCTGGATACACTTAGATATCAACATAATGCAGCATCTGTCAATTCATCTATTACAAAAAGAAATCTCTTGTCACAAATAGCAAAACTATTTGACCCTCTAGGTCTCATTGCTCCTATAAATATCACTGCAAAATTGTTCATTCAGGATCTATGGCAATTAAAAATTGACTGGGACTCCGACGTTCCAAGTCATATTCAACACTCATGGCTCAACTTTCAACATCAGTTGAAAGATATCAATCTACTTTCGGTACCTAGACATGTACCTACTATTATAGAATATTCAGAATTATACGGATTCTGCGATGCTTCGGAACGCGCATACGGAGCATGCATCTACGTGCGAACTCTTGAGAATGGTATCTGGATCTGCAGATTGCTATGCGCACGCTCAAGAGTAGCGCCTCTCAAAACCATCTCCTTACCCAGGTTAGAACTGTCGGGAGCGCTGTTATTATCACAAATCATGAAGAAAGTAACAGACTCACTGGCATTTCAAGGATCCTCAACTTACTGGTGCGATTCTACAATAACTCTCGCATGGATCGCCGCATCGCCCGCACGATGGAAAACCTTTGTCGCCAACCGCGTGTCTGAGATTCAGGATAAAACCTCGCAGGGACAATAGAGACATATTTCGACCAAACAAAACCCCGCTGATCTCATATCTAGAGGAGTGTCTCCAAATGATCTCGCATCTTGCAACCTCTGGTGGAATGGTCCTTTGTGGCTATCTCAAGATGAAACACATTGGCCAACTACTGTTATCACAGATTCACCAGAACTTCCGGAACAAAAAAACACTACTCAAGCGTTAATAACGCGAGTACATGACACTGACATCTTTGATCGTTATTCTACTTTACACAAATTGCAAAGAGTAGTAGCTTATTGTAATCGTTTCAAAACAAATTCTCTCCCCAAGTTTGAATCTCAAACAAACGCCCTAACCCTACTTGAACTCAATACTGCAATGATAACGCTTATTAAAATTGTTCAAGGGCAATGCTTCGCATCAGATATAAAAGCATTACAGTCAAAATCAAAATGTCTTTTGTCAACTAGTAAACTTCTCTCACTCAATCCATTTTTAGACGCTGAAAACGTACTTCGCGTTGGCGGACGTCTATCAAATGCAAACCTTACCTATAGTCAAAAACATCCTGTAGTTTTACCTTCCAATCACCAGTTTACTAAATTAATTATCAATCATTTTCATCGTCAACTATTACATGCTGGACCGCAAGCGTTACTAGCATCCATTCGTTTACAGTTTTGGCCGCTTTGCGGACGACGCACAATACGCAGTGTGCTTAGTAAATGTATAGTTTGTTTCAGGTCAAAACCTACAATAATTCAACCATTAATGGGAAACCAACCGCATTCTAGACTGCAACCAACACGCCCATTTTTTACATGCGGTGCGGATTTCGCAGGTCCCTATCATATTAAATCAGGAAATACTCGTAGTAAAACAACAATCAAGGTTTATTTGTGTATCTTTGTGTGCTTTTCTACTAAGGCAGTTCATCTTGAGCTAGCCACTGATTTATCTACTACAGGTTTCTTCAAATGTTTCAATCGCTTTATCGCACGACGTGGAAAATGTGCTCATATCTACTCAGACAATGCTGGGAATTTGTAGGAGCTTCAAATGAACTCAAATCCTTAACCAATTTTTTACAGAATTCTTCGACTTAGAATGAATTTTCGGATTTTTTTGGTTCTCACTCTATTCACTGGCATTTTATCCCTGCTAGGTCTCCTCACTTTGGCGGATTATGGGAAAGCACAGTGAAGTCAGCCAATAATAATAATAATAATTGGACAATTTATAGAGCGCCGTTTTTGTGAAAAATCACCTCAAGGGCGCTTTACAATTTATCATTAATCTTAGGCTCTATCTAATTTTATTATTTACAAACAGATACAGAAACATACTTACCTGTAGGACACTTCCGATAAAACACACTTTATTAAAAAGTTTATGCTTGGGGAAGATACGAATTGCCAAGCATCATTTGACCAGAGTCCTCCGTAACTTGTCATTGACATTTGAGGAACTGTATACGGTTTTAACGCAGGTCGAGGCTTACCTCAATTCTCGTCCTCTTACTCCCCTCTCCTCTGATCCATCTGACCTCACTCCTCTCACCCCTGGTCACTTCCTTATTGGCGAATCTTTGGTTGCTGCACCGCAGCTGGACCTGACCACTACGAATCCTGGAAGGCTGTCCAGATTTGAACGGGCAACTCAACTCGTTCAACATTTCTGGCAAAGGTGGTCTAAGGAGTACCTCTCTATTTTGCAGGAACGAGCTAAATGGAGGACAAGGACCCCAGACGTGCTGCAACCAGGCTCCTTGGTGCTGCTCTTCGAGGACAATCTTCCTCCTACCAAGTGGGCGCTCGGTCGTATTCTGACCTTACACCCTGGCGCAGATGACAACACACGAGCGGCTACTGTCGCTACCGCTAAATCGACAGTGACGAGGGCTGTCAACCGTCTCTGTCTGTTACCAATTGAACAGACATCAACATCATCATCATCATCTCACTGACCATAGCGAGATCTTTCTTCTCCAGTGGTATTCTCTAGACATTAAATTTCTCCAGTGACATTCCTTACAGTGAATTTCCCCAGTGATAACAAACACAGTGACATGTACCAGTGATCTCACCAAACGGACATTCCTGAGGCAAAAGTGACTATCATCGAACTAAACATAAACAATCTTTCTTGTTAACAAACTAAGTTTGTCAAAGCCGAGAGTATGTTGGATGTTGTGTGTTGTGATTGTCCATTCTATATTTAAATTCATGTAGCACTGAACATTTCCTTTTCATTCATTTTAATCTCGATGTGTAGAGCCCTTTATATTAAACTTTCGCGTCTATGCCACCTTTTACTCACAGATCGCCATAAATGTTTTGTCTATTACTCTCTGTTGTCTTTGGCACATAAAATTTCACTTTTGTGTCTATAAATGGCGTGTTTTGACGCTGCTGTCATTATTCTTCTCTTGAAAACATTAACCACAATCTGAATGTTTTTACTACAAACTAGATTGACGCTTAAACAAGCAGAGTTTCAGCTAATCGAGAGAGATACTGTTTGTAAGATTGTGGTTAATGTTTTCAAGAGAAGAATAATGACAGCAGCGTCAAAACACGCCATTTATAGACACAAAAGTGAAAGTTTATGTGCCAAAGACAACAGAGAGTAATAGACAAAACATTTATGGCGATCTGTGAGTAAAAGGTGGCATAGACGCGAAAGTTTAATATAAAGGGCTCTACACATCGAGATTAAAATGAATGAAAAGGAAATGTTCAGTGCTACATGAATTTAAATATAGAATGGACAATCACAACACACAACATCCAACAATTATTATCCTATGGCACTAAATCATCTTAAATTTTTAAATCTTGATCAAAACCATTGTAAATATACCAAAAATACGGTAAGCAATAAATAAATTGGTAAAAAGCAACCTTGGAAAAAGATCATAGTTTTAATTGTGGTAACAACTTGGGTTAGAACTTTAAATGCCCTATTCTCAGGCCCTATTGCTCCGATCCGACGGAAAATTTGGAGTCTTACTAAGAATCATGGTCTGTACACGGATCAAAACGATGGTAAATATACCAAAAATACGGTAAACAATAAATAAATTGGTAAAAAGCAACATTGGAAAAAGATCATCATTTTTATTGTGGTAACAACTTGGGTAAGAACTTTAAAAGCCCTTTTCTCAGGCCATATGACTCCGATCCAACGGAAATTTTGGAGTCTTACTATGAAATATGGTCTGTACACGAATCAAGAAAATATCATAAACAACAGATTTTTTAAAATTTCATCGTTTTAACGCTTGGGTTCGTTCGATTTATCACTTTTTCAAACTTGGGGTCGGTCATAACTATGGCCCTATGGCACTAAATCATCTAAAATTTATGATTCTTGATCAAAACCATGTTCTTTACGGTAAACAATAAATAAATTGGTAAAAAGCAACATTGGAAAAAGATAATCGTTTTTATTGTTGTAACAACTTGGGTTAGAACTTTAAATGCTCTTTTCTCAGGTCCTCTGGTTCCGATCCGACGGAAATTTTGGAGTCTTACTTAGAATCATGGTCTGTACACGAATCAAGAAAAAATCATAAAAAACAGAATTTTTAAAATTTCATCGTTTTAACGCTTGGGTTCGGTCGATTTATCACTTTTTCAAACTTGGGGTTGGTCATTAATATGGCCCTATGGCACTTAATCATCTCAAATTTTTGATTCTTGATCAAAACCATGATAAATATACCAAAAATACGGTAAACAATAAATAAATTGGTAAAAAGCAACATTAGAAAAAGATCATCGTTTTTATTGTGGTAACAACTTGGGTTAGAACTTTAAATGCCCTTTTCTAAGGCCCTATGGCTCCAATCCGACGGAAATTTTGGAGCCTTACTAAGAATCATGGTGTGTACACAAATCAAGAAAAAATCATAAAAAACAAAAATTTTAAAATTTCATCGTTTTAACGCTTGGGTTCGATCGATTTATCACTTTATCAAACTTGGCGTCGGTCATTACTATTATCCTATGGCACTAAATCATCTTAAATTTTTAAATCTTGATCAAAACCATTGTAAATATACCAAAAATACGGTAAACAATAAATAAATTGGTAAAAAGCAACCTTGGAAAAACATCATAGTTTTAATTGTGGTAACAACTTGGGTTAGAACTTTAAATGCCCTTTTCTCAGGCCCTATGGCTCCGATCCGACGGAAAATTTGGAGTCTTACTAAGAAACATGGTCTGTACACGGATCAAAACCATTGTAAATATACCAAAAATACGATAAACAATAAATAAATTGGTAAAAAGCAACGTTGGAAAAAGATCATCGTTTTAATTGTGGTAACAACTTGGGTTAGAACTTAAAATGCCTTTTTCTCAGGCCCTATGGCTCCGATCCGACGGAAATTTTTGAGTCTTACTAAGAATCATGGTCGTTACACGAATCAAGAAAAAATCATAAAAAACAGAATTTTTAAAATTTCATCGTTTTAACGCGTGGGTTCGGTCGATATATCACTTTTTCAAACTTTGGGTCGGTCATAACGATGGCCCTATGGCATTTAATCATCTAAAATATTTGATTCTTGATCAAAACCATGGTAAGTATACCAAAAATACGGTAAACAATAAATAAATTGAAACAAAGCAACATTAGAAAAAGATCATCGTTTTTATTGTTGTAACGTCTTGGGGTACAAGTTTTGTGCCCTTTTCTCAGGACCTATGGCTCCGATTCGACGGAAGTTTTGGAGTCATGGTCTGTACACGGATCAAAATCATGGTAAATATACCAAAAATACGGTAAACAATAAATAAATTGTTAAAAAGTAACATAGGAAAAAGATCATCGTTTTTATTGTGGTAACAACTTGGGTTAGAACCTTAAATGCCTTTTTCTCAGGCCCTATGGCTCCGATTCGACGGAAATTTTGGAGTCATGGTCTGTACACGGATCAAAATCATGGTAAATATACCAAAAATACGGTAAACAATAAATAAATTGTTAAAAAGTAACATTGGATAAAGATCATCGTTTTTATTGTGGTAACAACTTGGGTTAGAACCTTAAATGCCTTTTTCTCAGGCCCTATGGCTCCGATTCGACGAAAATTTTGGAGTCATGGTCTGTACACGGATCAAAATCATGGTAAATATACCAAAAATACGGTAAACAATAAATAAATTGTTAAAAAGTAACATTGGATAAAGATCATCGTTTTTATTGAGGTAACAACTTGGGTTAGAACTTTAAATGCCCTTTTCTCAGGCCCTATGGCTCCGATCCGACGGAAATTTTAGAGTCTTACTAAGAATCATGGTCTGTACACGGATCAAAATCATGGTAAATTTTCCAAAAATTCGATAAACAATAAATAAATTGGTAAAAAGCAACATTGGAAAAAGATCATCGTTTTTATTGTTGTAACGTCTTGGGGTAGAACTTTAAATGCCCTTTTCTCAGGCCCTATGGCTCCGATCCGACGGTAATTTTGGAGTCTTACTAAGAATCATGGTCTGTACACGGATCAAAACCATGGTAAATATTCCAAAAATACGGTAAACAATAAATAAATTGGTAAAGAGGAACATTGGAAAAAGATCATCGTTTTGATTGTTGTAACGTATTGGTGTAGAACTTTTAAAGCTCTTTTCTCAGGCCCTTTGGCTCCGATCCGACGGAAATTTTGGAGTCTTACTAAGAATCATGGTCTGTACACGGATTAAAACCATGGTAAATATACCAAAAATACGGTAAACAATAAATAAATTGGTAAACCGCAACATTGGAAAAAGATCATCGTTTTTATTTTGGTAACAACTTGGGTTAGAACTTTAAATGCCCTTTTCTCAGGCCCTATGGCTCCGATTCGACGGATATTTTGGAGTCTTACATCATTGTCTGTACACGACTCAAGAAAGAAAACATAAAAAACAGTATTTTTTAAAATTTCATCGTTTTATCGCTTGGGTTGGTCGATTTATCACTTTTACAAACATGGGGTCGGTCATAACTATGGATCTATGGCACTTAATCATCTAAAATTTTTGATTCTTGATCAAAACCATGTTCTTTACGGTAAACAATAAATAAATTGGTAAAAAGCAACATTGGTAATATATCATCGTTTTTATTGTTGTAACGTCTTGGGGTAGAACTTTTAAAGCCCTTTTCTCAGGCCCTATGGCTCTGATCCGACGGAAATTTTAGAGTCTTACTAAGAATCATGGTCTGTACACAAATCAAGAAAAAATCATAAAAAACAGTATTTTTAAAAATTTCATCTTTTTAACGCTTGGGTTCGGTCGATTTATCACTTTTTCAAACATGGGCTCGGTCATAACTATGGATCTATGGCAATTAATCTTCTAAAATTTTTGATTCTTGATCAAAACCATGTTCTTTACGGCAAACAATAAATAAATTGGTAAAAAGCAACATTGGAAAAATATCATCGTTTTTATTGTTGTAACGTCTTGGCGTAGAACTTTTAAAGCCCTTTTCTTAGGCCCTATGGCTCCGATCCGACGGAAATTTTGGAGTCTTACTAAGAATCATCGTCTGTACACGGATCAAAACCATGGTAAATATTCCAAAAATACGGTAAACAATAAATAAATTGGTAAAGAGGAACATTGGAAAAAGATCATCGTTTTGATTGTTGTAACGTATTGGTGTAGAACTTTTAAAGCTCTTTTCTCAGGCCCTTTGGCTCCGATCCGACGGAAATTTTGGAGTCTTACTAAGAATCATGGTCTTTACACGGATCAAAATCATGGTAATTATTCCAAAAATACGGTAAACAATAAATAAATTGGTAAAAAGCAACATTGGAGGAAGATCATCGTTTTTATTGTTGTAACGTCTTGAGGTAGAACTTTTAATGCCCTTTTCTCAGGCCCTATGGCTCCGATCCGACGGTAATTTTGGAGTCTTACTAAAAATCATGGTCTGTACACGGATCAAAACAATGGCAAATATTCCAAAAATACGGTAAACAATAAATAAATTGGTAAAAAGCAACATTGGAGGAAGATCATCGTTTTTATTGTTGTAACGTCTTGGTGTAGAACTTTTAAAGCTCTTTTCTCAGGCCCTTTGGCTCCGATCCGACGGAAATTTTGGAGTCAAACTAAGAATAATGGTCTGTATACGAATCAAGAAAAAATCATAAAAAACAGAATTTTTAAAATTTAATCGTTTTAACGCTTGGGTTCGGTCGATTTATCACTTTTTCAAACTTAGGGTCGGTCATTACTATGGCCATATGGCACTTAATCATCTTAAATTTTTGATTCTTGATCAAAACCATGGTAAATATACCAAAAATACGGTAAACAATAAATAAATTGGTAAAAAGCAACATTGGAAAAAGATCATCGTTTTTATTGTGGTAACAACTTGGCTTAGAACTTTAAATGCCCTTTTCTCAGGCCCTATGGCTCCAATCCGACGGAAATTTTGGAGTCTTACTAAGAATCATGGTCTGTACACGAATCAAGAAAAAATCATAAAAAACAGTATTTTTAAAAATTTCATCGTTTTAACGCTTGGGTTCGATCGATTTATCACTTTTACAAACATGGGGTCGGTCATAATTATGGATCTATGGCACTTAATCATCTAAAATTTTTGATTCTTGATCAAAACCATGTTCTTTACGGTAAACAATAAATAAATTGGAAAAAAGCAACATTGGAAAAATATCATCGTTTTTATTGTTGTAACGTCTTGGCGTAGAACTTTTAAAGCCCTTTTCTTAGGCCCTATGGCTCCGATCCGACGGAAATTTTGGAGTCTTACTAAGAATCATCGTCTGTACACGGATCAAAACCATGGTAAATATTCCAAAAATACGGTAAACAATAAATAAATTGGTAAAGAGGAACATTGGAAAAAGATCATCGTTTTGATTGTTGTAACGTATTGGTGTAGAACTTTTAAGGCTCTTTTCTCAGGCCCTTTGGCTCTGATCCGACGGAAATTTTGGAGTCTTACTAAGAATCATGGTCTGTACACGGATCAAAACCATGGTAAATATACCAAAAATACGGTAAACAATAAATAAATTGGTAAACCGCAACATTGGAAAAAGATCATCGTTTTTATTTTGGTAACAACTTGGGTTAGAACTTTAAATGCCCTTTTCTCAGGCCCTATGGCTCCGATTCGACGGATATTTTGGAGTCTTACATCATTGTCTGTACACGACTCAAGAAAGAAAACATAAAAAACAGTATTTTTAAAAATTTCATCGTTTTATCGCTTGGGTTGGTCGATTTATCACTTTTACAAACATGGGGTCGGTCATAACTATGGATCTATGGCACTTAATCATCTAAAATTTTTGATTCTTGATCAAAACCATGTTCTTTACGGTAAACAATAAATAAATTGGTAAAAAGCAACATTGGTAATATATCATCGTTTTTATTGTTGTAACGTCTTGGAGTAGAACTTTTAAAGCCCTTTTCTCAGGCCCTATGGCTCTGATCCGATGGAAATTTTAGAGTCTTACTAAGAATCATGGTCTGTACACAAATCAAGAAAAAATCATAAAAAACAGTATTTTTAAAAATTTCATCTTTTTAACGCTTGGGTTCGGTCGATTTATCACTTTTTCAAACATGGGCTCGGTCATAACTATGGGTCTATGGCAATTAATCTTCTAAAATTTTTGATTCTTGATCAAAACCATGTTCTTTACGGTAAACAATAAATAAATTGGTAAAAAGCAACATTGGTAAAATATCATCGTTTTTATTGTTGTAACGTCTTGGGGTAGAACTTTTAAAGCCTTTTTCTCAGGCCCTATGGCTCCGATCCGACGGAAATTTTAGAGACTTACTAAGAATCATGGTCTGTACACGAATCAAGAAAAAATCATAAAAATCAGAAGTTTTAAAAATTTCATCTTTTTAACGCTTAAGTTCGGTCGATTTATCACTTTTTCAAACATGGGCTCGGTCATAACTATGGATCTATGGCACTTAATCATCTAAAATTTTTGATTCTTGATCAAAACCATGTTCTTTACAGTAAACAATAAATAAATTGGTAAAAAGCAACATTGGTAAAATATCATCGTTTTTATTGTTGTAACGTCTTGGGGTAGAACTTTAATACCCTTTTCTCAGACCCTATGGCTCCGATCCGACGGAAATTTTGGAGTCTTACTAAGAATCATGGTCTGTACACGAATCAAGAAAAAATCATAAAAAACAGAATTTTTAAAATTTCATCGTTTTAACGCTTGGGTTCGGTCGATTTATCACTTTTTCAAACTTTGGGTCGGTCATAACGATGGCCCTATGGCATTTAATCATCTAAAATATTTGATTCTTGATCAAAACCATGGTAAGTATACCAAAAATACGGTAAACAATAAATAAATTGAAACAAAGCAACATTAGAAAAAGATCATCGTTTTTATTGTTGTAACGTCTTGGGGTACAAGTTTTGTGCCCTTTTCTCAGGACCTATGGCTCCGATTCGACGGAAATTTTGGAGTCTTACTCAGAATCATGGTCTGTACACGGATCAAAATCATGGTAAATATACCAAAAATACGGTAAACAATAAATAAATTGTTAAAAAGTAACATTGGAAAAAGATCATCGTTTTTATTGTGGTAACAACTTGGGTTAGAACTTTAAAGGCCTTTTTCTCAGGCCCTATGGCTCCGATTCGACGGAAATTTTGGAGTCATGGTCTGTACACGGATCAAAATCATGGTAAATATACCAAAAATACGGTAAACAATAAATAAATTGTTAAAAAGTAACATTGGATAAAGATCATCGTTTTTATTGTGGTAAAAACTTGGGTTAGAACTTTAAATGCCTTTTTCTCAGGCCCTATGGCTCCGATCCGATGGAAATTTTGGAGTCTTACTAAGAATCATGGTCGTTACACGAATCAAGAAAAAATCATAAAAACAGAATTTTTAAAATTTCATCGTTTTAACGCGTGGGTTCGGTCGATTTATCACTTTTTCAAACTTGGGGTCGGTTATAACTATGGCCGTATAGCATTTATTCATCTAAAATATTTGATTCTTGATCATAACCATGGTAAGTATACCAAAATACGGTAAAAATAAATAAATTGGTACAAAGCAACATTGGAAAAAGATCATCGATTTTATTGCTGTAACAACTTGGGTTAGAACTTTAAATGCCCTTTTCTCAGTCCCTATGGCTCCGATCCGACGGAAATTTTAGAGTCTTACTAAGAATCATGGTCTGTACACGGATCAAAATCATGGTAAATATTCCAAAAATACGGTAAACAATAAATAAATTGGTAAAAAGTAACATTGGAAAAAGATCATCGTTTTTATTGTGGTAACAACTTGGGTTAGAACCTTAAATGCCTTTTTCTCAGGCCCTATGGCTCCGATTCGACGAAAATTTTGGAGTCATGGTCTGTACACGGATCAAAATCATGGTAAATATACCAAAAATACGGTAAACAATAAATAAATTGTTAAAAAGTAACATTGGATAAAGATCATCGTTGTTATTGTGGTAACAACTTGGGTTAGAACTTTAAATGCCCTTTTCTCAGGCCCTATGGTTCCGATCCGACGGAAATTTTAGAGTCTTACTAAGAATCATGGTCTGTACACGGATCAAAATCATGGTAAATTTTCCAAAAATTCGATAAACAATAAATAAATTGGTAAAAAGCAACATTGGAAAAAGATCATCGTTTTTATTGTTGTAACGTCTTGGGGTAGAACTTTAAATGTCCTTTTCTCAGGCCCTATGGCTCCGATCCGACGGTAATTTTGGAGTCTTACTAAGAATCATGGTCTGTACACGGATCAAAACCATGGTAAATATTCCAAAAATACGGTAAACAATAAATAAATTGGTAAAGAGGAACATTGGAAAAAGATCATCGTTTTGATTGTTGTAACGTATTGGTGTAGAACTTTTAAAGCTCTTTTCTCAGGCCCTTTGGCTCCGATCCGACGGAAATTTTGGAGTCTTACTAAGAATCATGGTCTGTACACGGATCAAAACCATGGTAAATATACCAAAAATACGGTAAACAATAAATAAATTGGTAAACCGCAACATTGGAAAAAGATCATCGTTTTTATTTTGGTAACAACTTGGGTTAGAACTTTAAATGCCCTTTTCTCAGGCCCTATGGCTCCGATTCGACGGATATTTTGGAGTCTTACATCATTGTCTGTACACGACTCAAGAAAGAAAACATAAAAAACAGTATTTTTTAAAATTTCATCGTTTTATCGCTTGGGTTGGTCGATTTATCACTTTTACAAACATGGGGTCGGTCATAACTATGGATCTATGGCACTTAATCATCTAAAATTTTTGATTCTTGATCAAAACCATGTTCTTTACGGTAAACAATAAATAAATTGGTAAAAAGCAACATTTGTAATATATCATCGTTTTTATTGTTGTAACGTCTTGGGGTAGAACTTTTAAAGCCCTTTTCTCAGGCCCTATGGCTCTGATCCGACGGAAATTTTAGAGTCTTACTAAGAATCATGGTCTGTACACAAATCAAGAAAAAATCATAAAAAACAGTATTTTTAAAAATTTCATCTTTTTAACGCTTGGGTTCGGTCGATTTATCACTTTTTCAAACATGGGCTCGGTCATAACTATGGATCTATGGCAATTAATCTTCTAAAATTTTTGATTCTTGATCAAAACCATGTTCTTTACGGTAAACAATAAATAAATTGGTAAAAAGCAACATTGGAAAAATATCATCGTTTTTATTGTTGTAACGTCTTGGCGTAGAACTTTTAAAGCCCTTTTCTTAGGCCCTATGGCTCCGATCCGACGGAAATTTTGGAGTCTTACTAAGAATCACCGTCTGTACACGGATCAAAACCATGGTAAATCTCAATCTGTAAGAAATACAACAATATTGTTCTTTCAAAATCTGTATAATTTTGTGTTATTTTGTTAACTTGTATAATTATTGTTAACCTCAACACAGGCTTGTCCTAGTGAGGTAACAAATTGTATTGTAAACATTTTTACCTACAGTGTAAAGAAACAATAAATAAATAAATAAATAAATATTCCAAAAATACGGTAAACAATAAATAAATTGGTAAAGAGGAACATTGGAAAAAGATCATCGTTTTGATTGTTGTAACGTATTGGTGTAGAACTTTTAAAGCTCTTTTCTCAGGCCCTTTGGCTCCGATCCGACGGAAATTTTGTAGTCTTACTAAGAATCATGGTCTTTACACGGATCAAAATCATGGTAATTATTCCAAAAATACGGTAAACAATAAATAAATTGGTAAAAAGCAACATTGGAGGAAGATCATCGTTTTTATTGTTGTAACGTCTTGAGGTAGAACTTTTAATGCCCTTTTCTCAGGCCCTATGGCTCCGATCCGACGGTAATTTTGGAGTCTTACTAAAAATCATGGTCTGTACACGGATCAAAACAATGGCAAATATTCCAAAAATACGGTAAACAATAAATAAATTGGTAAAAAGCAACATTGGAGGAAGATCATCGTTTTTATTGTTGTAACGTCTTGGTGTAGAACTTTTAAAGCTCTTTTCTCAGGCCCTTTGGCTCCGATCCGACGGAAATTTTGGAGTCAAACTAAGAATAATGGTCTGTATTCGAATCAAGAAAAAATCATAAAAAACAGAATTTTTAAAATTTAATCGTTTTAACGCTTGGGTTCGGTCGATTTATCACTTTTTCAAACTTAGGGTCGGTCATTACTATGGCCATATGGCACTTAATCATCTTAAATTTTTGATTCTTGATCAAAACCATGGTAAATATACCAAAAATACGGTAAACAATAAATAAATTGGTAAAAAGCAACATTGGAAAAAGATCATCGTTTTTATTGTGGTAACAACTTGGCTTAGAACTTTAAATGCCCTTTTCTCAGGCCCTATGGCTCCAATCCGACGGAAATTTTGGAGTCTTACTAAGAATCATGGTCTGTACACGAATCAAGAAAAAATCATAAAAAACAGTATTTTTAAAAATTTCATCGTTTTAACGCTTGGGTTCGATCGATTTATCACTTTTACACACATGGGGTCGGTCATAATTATGGATCTATGGCACTTAATCATCTAAAATTTTTGATTCTTGATCAAAACCATGTTCTTTACGGTAAACAATAAATAAATTGGAAAAAAGCAACATTGGAAAAATATCATCGTTTTTATTGTTGTAACGTCTTGGCGTAGAACTTTTAAAGCCCTTTTCTTAGGCCCTATGGCTCCGATCCGACGGAAATTTTGGAGTCTTACTAAGAATCATCGTCTGTACACGGATCAAAACCATGGTAAATATTCCAAAAATACGGTAAACAATAAATAAATTGGTAAAGAGGAACATTGGAAAAAGATCATCGTTTTGATTGTTGTAACGTATTGGTGTAGAACTTTTAAAGCTCTTTTCTCAGGCCCTTTGGCTCCGATCCGACGGAAATTTTGGAGTCTTACTAAGAATCATGGTCTGTTCACGGATCAAAACCATGGTAAGTATACCAAAAATACGGTAAACAATAAATAAATTGGTAAACCGCAACATTGGAAAAAGATCATCGTTTTTATTTTGGTAACAACTTGGGTTAGAACTTTAAATGCCCTTTTCTCAGGCCCTATGGCTCCGATTCGACGGATATTTTGGAGTCTTACATCATTGTCTGTACACGACTCAAGAAAGAAAACATAAAAAACAGTATTTTTAAAAATTTCATCGTTTTATCGCTTGGGTTGGTCGATTTATCACTTTTACAAACATGGGGTCGGTCATAACTATGGATCTATGGCACTTAATCATCTAAAATTTTTGATTCTTGATCAAAACCATGTTCTTTACGGTAAACAATAAATAAATTGGTAAAAAGCAACATTGGTAATATATCATCGTTTTTATTGTTGTAACGTCTTGGAGTAGAACTTTTAAAGCCCTTTTCTCAGGCCCTATGGCTCTGATCCGATGGAAATTTTAGAGTCTTACTAAGAATCATGGTCTGTATACAAATCAAGAAAAAATCATAAAAAACAGTATTTTTAAAAATTTCATCTTTTTAACGCTTGGGTTCGGTCGATTTATCACTTTTTCAAACATGGGCTCGGTCATAACTATGGGTCTATGGCAATTAATCTTCTAAAATTTTTGATTCTTGATCAAAACCATGTTCTTTACGGTAAACAATAAATAAATTGGTAAAAAGCAACATTGGTAAAATATCATCGTTTTTATTGTTGTAACGTCTTGGGGTAGAACTTTAATACCCTTTTCTCAGACCCTATGGCTCCGATCCGACGGAAATTTTGGAGTCTTACTAAGAATCATGGTCTGTACACGAATCAAGAAAAAATCATAAAAAACAGAATTTTTAAAATTTCATCGTTTTAACGCTTGGGTTCGGTCGATTTATCACTTTTTCAAACTTTGGGTCGGTCATTACTATGGCCCTTTGGCACTAAATCATCTAAAAAATGTTATTCTTGATCAAAACCATTGTAAATATACCAAAAATACGGTAAACAATAAATAAATTGGTAAAAAGCAAAGTTGGAAAAAGATCATCGTTTTTATTGTGGTAAAAACTTGGGTTAGAACTTTAAATGCCCTTTTTCTCAGGCCCTATGGCTCCGATCCGACGGAAATTTTGGAGTCTTACTAAGAATCATGGTCTTTACACGGATCAAAATCATGGTAATTATTCCAAAAATACGGTAAACAATAAATAAATTGGTAAAAAGCAACAATGGAGGAAGATCATCGTTTTTATTGTTGTAACGTCTTGGTGTAGAACTTTTAAAGCTCTTTTCTCAGGCCCTTTGGCTCCGATCCGACGGAAATTTTGGAGTCAAACTAAGAATCATGGTCTGTACACGGATCAAAACCATGTTAAATATACCAAAAATACGGTAAGCAATATATTAATTGGTAAAAAGCAACATTGGAAAAAGATCATCGTTTTTATTTTGGTAACAACTTGGCTTAGAACTTTAAATGCCCTTTTCTCAGGCCCTATGGCTCCAATCCGACGGAAATTTTGGAGTCTTACTAAGAATCATGGTCTGTACACGAATCAAGAAAAAATCATAAAAAACAGTATTTTTAAAAATTTCATCGTTTTAACGCTTGGGTTCGATCGATTTATCACTTTTACAAACATGGGGTCGGTCATAATTATGGATCTATGGCACTTAATCATCTAAAATTTTTGATTCTTGATCAAAACCATGTTCTTTACGGTAAACAATAAATAAATTGGAAAAAAGCAACATTGGAAAAATATCATCGTTTTTATTGTTGTAACGTCTTGGCGTAGAACTTTTAAAGCCCTTTTCTTAGGCCCTATGGCTCCGATCCGACGGAAATTTTGGAGTCTTACTAAGAATCATCGTCTGTACACAGATCAAAACCATGGTAAATATACCTAAAATACGGTAAACAATAAATAAATTGGTAAAAAGCAACATTGGAAAAAGATCATCGTTTTTATTGATGTAACAACTTGGGTTAGAACTTTAAATTCCCTTTTCTCAGACCCTATGGCTCCGATCCGACGGAAATTTTGGAGTGTTACTAAGAATCATTGTCTGTACACGAATAAAGAAAATTTAATCGTTTTATTGCTTGGGTTCGGTCATTACTATGGCCCTATGGCATTTAATCATCTAAAATTTTTGATTCTTGATCAAAACCATGGTAAATATACCAAAAATACGGTAAACAATAAATAAATTGGTAAAAAGCAACGTTGGAAAAAGATCATCGTTTTTATTGTGGTAACAACTTGGGTTCGAACTTTAAATGCCCTTTTCTCAGGCCGTATGGCTCCGATCCGACGGAAATTTTGGAGTCTTACTAAGAATCATCTTCTGTACATGGATCAAAACCATGGTAAATATACCTAAAATACGGTAAACAATAAATAAATTGGTAAAAATCAACATTGGAAAAAGATCATCGTTTTTATTGCTGTAACAACTTGGGTTAGAACTTTAAATTCCGATCCGACGGAAATTTTGGAGTGTTACTAAGAATCATTGTCTGTACACGAATAAAGAAAATTTAATCGTTTTATTGCTTGGGTTCGGTCATTACTATGGCCCTATGGCATTTAATCATCTAAAATTTTTTATTCTTGATCAAAACCATGGTAAATATACCAAAAATACGGTAAACAATAAATAAATTGGTAAAAAGCAACACTGGAAAAAGATCATCGTTTTTTTTGTGGTAACAACTTGGGCTAGAACTTTAAATGCCCTTTTCTCAGGCCGTATGGCACCAATCCGACGGAAATTTTGGAGTCTTACTAAGAATCATGGTCTGTACACGGATCAAAACCATGGTAAATATTCCAAAAATACGGTAAACAATAAATAAATTGGTAAAAAGCAACATTGGAAAAAGATCATCGTTTTTATTGTTGTAACGTCTTGGAGTAGAACTTTTAATGCCCTTTTCTCAGGCCCTATGGCTCCGATCCGACGGAAATTTTGGAGTTTTACTAAGAATCATGGTCTGTACACGATTCAATAAAAAAACATAAAAACGGATTTTTTAAAAATTTCATCGTTTTAACGCTTGGGTTCGGTCGATTTATCACTTTTTCCACCTTGGGGTCAGTCATTACTATGGCCCTATTGCACTAAATCATCTAAAAAATATGATTCTTGATCAAAACCATGTTCTTTACGGTAAACAATAAATAAATTGGTTAAAAGCAACATTGGAAAAAAATCATCGTTTTTATTTTTGTAACGTCTTAGGGACGAACTTTTAATGCCCTTTTCTCAGGCCCTATGGCTCCGAACTGACAGAAATTTTGGAGTCTTACTAAGAATCATGGTCTGTACACGAATCAAGAAACAATCATGAAAAACAGAATTTTTAAAATTTCATCGTTTTAACGCTTGGGTTCGGTCAATTTATCACTTTTTTAAACTTGGGGTCGGTCATAACTATGGCCCTATGGCACTTAATCATCTATGGCACTTAACAATCATACAAAACATATTTTTTTAAATATCATCGTTTTAACGCTTGGGTTCGGTCGATTTATCACTTTTTAAAACTTGGGGTCGGTCATTACTATGGCCCTATGGCACTAAATCATCCAAATTTTTTGATTCTTGATCAAAACCATGTTCTTTAAGGTAAACAATAAATAAATTGGTAAAAAGCAACATTGGTAAAAGATCGTCGTTTTTATTGCTGTAACATTTTGGGTAGAATTTTAAATGCCCTTTCTTCAGGTCTGTTACGTTACAAAATATAAAGAATAGAGTCCCTTATTCCTGTTGCGAGGAGTTAGTGAATTGGGTCCCAGTGCACAGCTCACCGCACCGCCCCCCTCTCCGCACGCGGAGGTCCGTGGCTCCAGTGCCGATCGGCACCCGGCATTCATTCAACCGCTTGCCCCTGGCGCGACAACAGTGTCCAAGTAATTGCGCTATGGCGCTCTCCGAGACTCTAGACTCGTGATTGTTTCTATAATGTGTATTGTGCACGAGAAGGCTCCAGCCCACCAGTAGCCTGTCTGACGACTACCTCATTTCCTGCTTTGTGAGTAAAATGAATCTTTGCCCCCTCTTGTGTGCTACATCCCGCGTTTAAATTCACTAACACGTGTGGAGAGTTGAGAGAGAGAAGTTCCCCGCCATGTTAGAATACTAGTCCTAGCAAGTACCCATGTGTAGTTTGCCGAGGCTGGCAATCGTGAAACCCTGTCTCCTTCTAAATGAATAAACCCTTTACGTGCAAAACTGTGTTCTGATTGAGGAAAGAGACCTGGAGATTGTGAGGAAAGGAGGAGGAGGAATTCACAAGTGAACCACAACACTCGCCTTGGTTTTAAGAGGAACCTTGCTTGCGCCGGCTTCCTGAGCTAGTTCTTTTGGCCTATTTATTGCGTGTCCTTTCCAGGTTTGGTTTAGCAAATGGCCGTATATGCGGTAATGCTAACACTGGCGTCCAACTTAGGGGCATTTTTTTTTCTTTCCTCCCTCTTCACGGTCTCACAGTCTCGTTCTTCAATCAGCAATTGTTTAAACTTTTTTAATGTATAATGTTTTGTCTTGTTATTCCCAATTTGTCTAGCATTTCCAACAGGAACCCCGGCGCGAACGTAACTTCGAATCGCAATTTAAATTATCACCGGCACGATCCCTTCATTTTCGAGTCGTCACTCGACAAAACATTATCACCGGTATTCCTACGTAAAGTGCTCAACCAAGAAAGTTGTCGCCGTGAATAATATAGTGTTTACAAGTGTCGACCGACTAAATTTGCTAGTTTCAAATACAAGTTAATATTGGAAATGAACACATATATTTAAAACAAAGTTATTCAACAATTAAAATCCTGTATATGATTAACCAATTACCCGCTTCGTTTCCCGAAAGTTAATAAACCTATTATTTTATAACTAACCTCTTTCGCAAGTACTGGTCTGTATTTATATCGACATATTTTGCAGCTTAAGGGAACAAGTGGATTAAATTCTTTCTGCCATTTGACAATTGGGCATTTTTTTACTTCTGCCGTCCGTTTCTTCTTCTTTTTTCTTTTCCTTCTATTATAAAGAAACATACGACATAATTCGAAAAATGCCTAGTTCGCGTTGACGTCGATTCCTCGAAAGCTAACATTACATCCATATGCACACTATCTGCATATAATCCTTGTTATGACGAAAGGAAGTTGGCGTGTAAATACCAATAATTGGTGATGCTCAAATCAGGCTACAGTCTAGCCACGTAAATAAAAAAACTATTCCCCAAGACATTGTTGAATTTTCAAACAAATACTTCCACGAAAACTTGTATAAAAGAAAAAAAAATTCTTTCTTTTTCTGAAGAATCCCCCTTTGGAAAGCTAATGGAAATATTCTAAAAACATGTTCGTTTAAGGCGAACCTCGTTCCGTTTTTTTATTTCCGGACTTTTGCAAATTTGCAAACCTTTTTTCAAAAACATCGGAATAAATTCTAAAAACATGTTCGTTTAAGGCGAACCTCGTTCCGTTCTTTTTTTTATTTCCGGACTTTTGCAAATTTGCAAACCTTTTTCAAAAACATCGGAATAAATTCTAAAAACCAGTGTTCCATTAAGGTGAATCCTGGCCCGTGAAATTTTCATATCCGGACTTTGAAAATTTCTAACAAATTTCCAAAACATCTGGATTTTTTCACAAAATCACGTTTTTGAGGCAAACGGCTGCCCAATTTTTTTTCGTTTTTTGGATTTTGAAAATCTTCAACAAATTTCCAAAACATCCGGATTTTTTCACAAAATCACGTTTTTTGAGGCAAATCGCTGCCCAATTTTTTTAGTTTTTGGGATTTTGAAAATTTTCAACAAATTTCCAAAAAATCTTGATTTTTTTACAAAATCACGTTTTTTGAGGCAAATCGCTGCCCAAATTTTCAAATGATCCAAACACTTTAAAAAAAAACGCGTTTTTTTTTCCAAAAAAAAAAACTTTTTGTAAAAAATACGTCCCCAGTGGTCAAATCTCTGCCCAATTTCTTTCCAACTGCGAGTCTAGTTCTCACTTTTTCCAACATAAGGTCACTCTGACACGATCCTATACACCATGGAAGTTCCTCAAGTTACGCTGAATTAATAATACCGCACATTTTTACTTCAAGAAAGGAAGAACTACTACAGGCCCTGAGAAATAGAAAGATTTCTCCTAGGAATAAATCCAAAAAATGCCTTACTCTATATGCTTCTTTCTACAACAAAAAATACAACAGGAGGTTGCAATTTCAACCGGAAGTCACCTCTCACGGAATCAGTAAATTCCATCACATCAAGTACTCAGGCGTTATCAAATTGGCAAAACATGCATCTTGTTAACCCTGATCATTATTACGCCCCTGACCTCTCTTGGCCAGTCGTCAATCAGTGCGATGCGGTCTCTTTAGAAGTCTTATAATTCTTGTCATAAATGACGTGAGTTACTTGTAATTATTAAATGTAAATAATCACCCATATGGGCATTCGTAAGGTAATCCTTACACCCGAAGGCACATTAATGTCAACGGTAGCCTAACTCCTGTACATTCTTTTTCTTTTTGCATAATTTTATATGTTCTTGTACATCCTGCGTGCCTTGCCTGCTGTACCACAAGAGCGCCTCTTGGGGCACCGTTTTATACTTGTATGCATCCTCTTCCTGAAATTGATTACTTCGGGAAAGGTCCTCCTTTTCCTCCTACCATCAACGGTTCCGAAAACTCTTGCTCCGAGACGTCGCTTTCCTTTTCACAATTCTTGCAGCATCCGCGTTTTTTTTCTCACCTCATCGTCTCATCTTGTCATATCACCTTTTTTTAATTGTTTTGTGTCGGGTTTTTGTCGTACCAGTACGTCCCTACCCTAATGTTGTAAATATAAAATCATAAGTGCAAGTCTGTATAATAACCATTGGTTTCAGACCATTGCCGCAGCTCGCTACTATGGTCACAGCACCATATTGTAAGAATGTCGCGACGATTTCTGTTATAATAGGAAATCCTCCCGTTTTTTTTTTTTTCTTTCTTTTTTCTTTTTTTCCTCTTCACCCCATCCTACACATTCATAGTAATGTTGTATATTGGGGATCGTTTCGAATACACCAAATGAACACACCTACCAGGTCACATTCGCTGGATTCGAAACAATTCAAGAGCAACCTTGTTGCTACTTGTGGTTTTTTCTTCTTTTTCCAAAAATTAGAATGGCGCTCAACCCAATTGCTCTATTTTTTTTTCCAGAATCGTATTTTGTCGGATTCTGAGAATTTTTTTAATTTTTTTTTTATAAAAGTGACAATACGTTTCGTCCCTTCATTAACATTGTTCTTTGTACATATACAACTTCATTATGAGGTACAATATTTTATCATGGTTTCTTTTGTCCTTTATTGTACCATTATTCTTGTTTGAAGTTTAAAATCTTGGCCAGATCTTCAATAAAATTTGTGTTTATCGCCTTTTGGCAAATCTTGTAACGTATGCTAATATGAATTTATTAAGCTACAACAGTGCCGTATTAATTACATCATTGCAACCCGCCGTCTGTATTGAATGGGGACCCACCGTTTTGAACGTAAACTTTTGCAACATTATAGGCGCGAGCCTTACAATATCTTCTATTATAGGTGTGAACCTTACAATATCCACTGCTATAGATGCGAATCTCATAATATCTTTGTGTTTTTACACGTCACGGGGAGTCCGTCATAACTACTCATTGTTTGCTCGTCAACACAGGGTTGTTGATCGAGAGGGTGATTTATCTCATTAAATTGTTTAAATACCTATTGGGTTACTGTCTTTCAATACTGGGCAAATTTGTTGTAAATCGTTCATTCCCGTCACGTGAGACATGAAAACGTGACAATATTCACCATGAGTCGTGCGAACGAAATAATATCTACCCCCATGTTCGTGTGACCTACCAAGTGTAGATCACACACCTTTTATTTTCTGTTATCAGAAAATTATTGCTTTTGCAGCAGAGTACTCATTAACATGCCCGTGGACTTCCTGTCACAAGAACCCAGGAACTATCCACTATCTCAAAAGGACTAATCATACGCTTCACTCATGATTATGGGGCATCGTGTTGTAGGAGTTAAGTTGATGGAAACAAAACACCTAACTCGTTGTCTGGGAGACGAACAAGAAAACCCCCCAGGTTTGTGAGATTTGAGCAAGGGTCTGTCATTTCTCGCAAACAAGTAGGAGAATAAAACGACCCTCTAATCTTCTACCCAATACACGTAGAGGATTAGACTCTTTTATGTCAGTGTATTCCTTTTGTCCTGCACTACCAAATGGTATTGTAATGTGCCAGGATAACTGCTGTAGACCTTGTTTCACCTTCCACTCAGAGGTCGAATTTCGGAAATAGCCGAGTCCTCAGCAGTTTTCTTCGTTCAAATGTTCCCAATTGTCACCCTTTCCCTTCCTCGAAATTATCCGCGAATGGGGATATATGCGTTACGCACTTGGCGTTTCGTTTGTCAAATGGGACAACCTTCATACACGGATCCTTTCAACTTCCTACTCCTTTCCCACTTTTCATAACTTATTTGTACTCAATGTTTTTGTTCTTCGAAAGTAGAAAAAATGCTACCGTATAGACGTGAGCATAGGTCATGGAAGACCAACTTCTTTCGAACGGGGCATTTTGTCATACGTACAAACCCTTACCCACGTGTTCTTGGAAATGTATTTAGTTTAAAAAAAAAACTAAATAGGTTAAACAGAACCTTCCTTGAATACGTACCTTTATAATATGTATAAGTCTGTAGTTGCATTTAGTTAACTCTCTCTCCGTCTCTCTCTCTCTCTACACGTCAAACAAATCCAATCTTTCTCAACATGCACACCTTGTTTCTCTCCAAACCTTTTCATCATTGGTCTACTAGGCAGGTAACTTCAAGAATTTTGTTCTAATAATAATTTTTTTACCGGATTAATAAGAAGACCAGCAGCTCTTCACACTATCTACACCTGCGCCTTTCTTCATGCTACCTTCACTACCATCACGGAGGTCCCATGCCTTCAAACCCTGCGTACCAAAAGCACCCGACCGCACCTAACTTAACCTAGTGTGAGTGGTGCGTGTAGTTGCGAATTGTATCATCACAAAACCATCACTCAAACAAACCCGAGCACGTCAGCTCTAAGTTGGTTCATGTTCCTGTTGCCATTGTACAAATGTCCCTACGGCATCTCGCAAATGTTCCGGTTGCCATCGTGCAAATGTTCCTGCGGCATCTCGCAAATGTTCCTGTTGCCATTGTACAAATGTCCCTGCGGCATCTTGCAAATGTTCCGGTTGCCATCGTGCAAATGTTCCTGCGGCATCTCGCAAATGTTCCTGTTGCCATTGTACAAATGTTCCTGCTGCACCTTGCAAATTGCTCTGTTGCCATCATGCCAATGCTCCTGTGCCCTTGCGCAAATAACAATACCAACGATTGTTCACACAACAATCCCACTGTATATAAACCAGTGTACCAACCACCATCACAACAACGGCTGTCATGCACACAAACCACCTCCTCTATAAAGGACTAACCACCAATTACAATTCCACTCTCCAGTACCTCAATGATGTCATACTGGCCCACCCACAGGATCCGGAAGCAGCTACCTTTTTGACCTCTGTGACAGGTAGAACCCTCTCCACCACCAAGAAGCCTCATCCTGCGTTCTCTTCTTCATGTTTTCTTTAAGGCCCTAGTGTTTCTTGAGTGTAATCTCAAACGGGCCAGGTTACTGTGACAAAGTAACCTTGTAACTTCAGTGTAACGTTCAAACACCCCAGACATCCTACGCAAACCACGCTACGCAAACATAGCTCACAGACCAATGATACAATTTAGAGTCATTTTTTTTTCTATCACTGCATAACCCTTGTACCTTTCTCCAGCAGGTCCTTGTTTATATTTATGTATGTCACTGCTCTTTCATGTACATTCATAGATAATTCTTTGTTCACCATGCTTTTTCTCTTTTGTTTTTGTTTTCTACTATTTTGTAGCTAGCAACTTTTTTCTCTCTCTCTCCTTTTTCTCTTAAATGTTTTTTTTTTGGCACAAGTGCTAGGAGGGTGTGATATATGCAATTATATCGCATTTGTATCTATGTAGTAATTCGGGAATGCTCGGGTCGCCGAACATTGCCGATCGGGCATACGAGCCGGGACAGCGGTCCGGTGTACGGCCGCGGCCAGAACCATTCTAACTTCCAGTATAATCAGTCGCTACCGAGACAAATAATATTACTTATTGAATCCATTGTACTCTTACAATAAAGACGAGAACTTACGTTTAACATATTTATTATTATTGTGTGGCTAGTGTGGCCACAATAAAAGTACATTACAATTGGCGCAGCCGTATTAAAGTACAATATTGGATTACCAAATTGGATCACAAAAAAAAAATTACCAAAGCGGGGAGAGCTAAGTCACCCCGAAAAATTTTTCAAGGCTACCTACAGCCGAGGCGGAACATTGGAGTATTTTTTGGGTTTGTCTGACCGAGTGAAAGGACCGGCAGAACAAACCGAGGATATCTCTGGCTATTCCTGGAGCCACAGTCAGAGTTCTGGAGTACCATCCAAGGGTACTCAGAAGCAAGAGGCGGTGGTCGTTTTTGGGGCTCAACAGAGCCTTTCCACGAAGGTGAAGTTCCGAGGGAGTGCCGAGGGAAGGCATTCTTACAAGGCAAACAGTGCTAGTGTCGAGGAAGGTCACTCACTCATCAAGAGGAAACAATCTGGAGACGTTGCAACCGCAATTTCTAAGATAGGTTTTTCTTTTCTTTCTTGTGGAGGATTTGTCTGGGTTTTTTGTAATTTTTTCCGGGGTAGTATTGTTGTCGTAGCTTCGCGTGATTATTTTTTTTTCCTTTTGTGAAGATGGAATCGGCGAGAATTCCACCGTTCTCTCACATAAACGGAGATTGGGATGTGTTTCAACTCAGATTAGAGCAGTTTCTCGTGTTACATGATGACATTACCGAGATTAAGAAAAAGGCTTATCTGATAAACTCGCTTGAAACGGAGACCTTGACTCTTCTGTCCAACTTATGTTTCCCGGGTAAAATCACAGATGTTACGTTCGAGAAATTAATTGAGTTGCTAAAAAAACATTGTGGTAAATGTAGATCTCTTTTTCAAGAGCGGGAATCATTTTTCCAAGCTAAACAGAATCATAACGAATCGATAAGGGATTTCGCCGCAAGAATTCGAGGGCTCAGCTCATTCTGTCAGTTCGGAAACAGGCTGGAGGATAATCTTGTAGACGTGTTTGCAATCGGTCTACTTCCGGGCCCTGTACGGGTAAAATTGTTTGTTGAAGGGCCTAAACAAAACTTTAATCAACTAGTTGAACTTGCAGTGACCGCGAAAGGTCCTGAGGTCGATTCAATCAAGATGAAGTTGGAAGTAAATTCGGTAAAGGAATTTGGAAGATCGGCTTCTCCGGCGCGAGAAATAAATTCGGTAAAGAGATTTGGAAAATCGGCTTCTCCGGCGCGAAAACTTTATTATCGGTCGAATAGTTCCGATTCATGTAGGTCGGATAAACAAGTTAAAACCGGTTCATCACTAAAAAAGTGTAAGATCTGTGGGAAATCAAATCATGACACTCATAACTGTAAGTTTAAGCAAGCTAAATGTTATTCTTGCGGTAAATTGGGTCATTTACAGAGATTTTGTAAAAACGGGTCAGTAAAATCAGTTATGAATTGTAATAATGAAAATATTGAAAATGTAGCTTTTGTTAAGGCAATCAAGGCACAATTGAAATTAAATGGGAAATCCTTCGAAGCGATGATTGATTCAGGATCATCAGTTTGTGTCATTCCGGAGACATTGTTTTGTAAACATTTCAGTAATATAGAGTTGTCACCCGAAACACGAAAAATTTCAGGTTACGACGGGAATATGTTGACTGTTGTGGGTAATGCAAATTTCAAGGTCGAATACAATAATCTAGTTAGGTTAATAACCTTTGTCGTTGTAACAAGCGGTTCGGAAATGATTGTGGGAAGAGATTTCATGGAAATCTTTAACCTCAACATTGTTTCAAAACAAAATTCTATCAATTCAGTTTCATCGGAAAAAGAGAAAATTGATAAAATTAAAAATAAATTTCCAGAAGTTTTCGACAAGAAACTAGGTCGATTCAATAAATTCAAAGTGAATTTTAAAGTAAAGAAAGATGCGGATCCTTTTTTCTGTAATGCTAGACCGGTACCGTTCGCTATTAGAGATAAGATCGAATGTGAACTTAAATCAATGGTGAGGGATGGTATTATTTCGCCAGTGAAAAGCAGTGAGTATGCATCTCCCATCGTTCCGGTAGTAAAGAAAAACGGCGAGATTCGTATTTGTGTAGATTATAAACGAAGTTTAAATCTTATTACAGAGTTAGAGAAATACCCGCTACCTAGGATCGAAGAGGTTATCCACAAGGTTAGTTCGGGGAAAATTTTTGCAAAACTGGATTTAAAACAAGCTTATTCACAGTTAGAACTGCAGGATAGCTGTAAGAAATTTACAACGATTAATACACATTTAGGATTGTTTGTTTACAATAGACTTGTGTTTGGATTTAAATCTGCTCCGGCAATTTTTGCTAGAACAATTGCAAGTTGTTTGCAAGGGTTAAAAGGCGTGGCATTTTACTTAGATGACATTATTATCTCAGGGATCAACGAAAAGGATCTAATGGATAATATCATGGCAGTCTGTAAACGACTACAAGATTGCGGTTTATGTGTAAATACGGAAAAATGTCAATTTTTTGTAAAAGAGTTAGAATTTTTGGGGTACATCATTTCCGAAAAGGGAATCCAACCTCAAACGGATAAATTAGAAGCCATTAAGAATGCACCTTATCCGACGGACGTTCATCAACTTAAAAGTTTACTAGGATTTTTCAGTTTTTACCGGAATTTTATACCTAACATGTCATCAATTCTAGAACCACTTCACAATCTTTTAAAGAAAGATGTCAAATGGGTTTTTTCTAGAGAATGCGCTAACGCAGTAGATACAATAAAGAATTTGATGAGTAAAAATACGATTTTGACAAATTACATTCCGCACCTTCCGGTTAAACTTTTTACGGACGCGAGTACATCCGGTCTGGGGGCGTGTCTATGTCACTCATTCGCAAACGGTACGTTGCGACCTATAGCGTTTGCATCTAGAAGTTTAAATAGCGCGGAAAAGAAATATAGCATCTTAGATTTAGAGGCTTTAGCTATAGTGTTCGGTTTGAATAAATTTTTTCAATACTTATATGGCAGAGAATTCACGTTGTGTGTTGATAATCTGCCTCTGATGAGAATTCTCGGTGAGCACAAGAATATTCCTGTTCTAGCCGCAAACAGATTGCAAAGGTATGGAATTATTTTAGCAGGGTTTTCTTATAAAACGGAATTCGTAAGATCGTGCAAAAATCAAGCGGATTTCCTATCTCGACTACCTTTAGAATCGTCAGTTGAGGAATTCAAAGAAGACTACGGGTCTGAGTTCGTAAGTTTTGTTAGCAATTGTGAACATCTTGACGTTAATTCGATTAGGGAAGCCACTAAAGTAGATACGGTCATTCAAGGCGTAATGACGTGTTTAAGGCAAGGGTGGCCCAAACGTGTTAAACGCGAGGAGGAATTATGGAAATTCTGGATAAAAAGGAACGAACTTTCGATTGTTAAGGATTGTTTATTTTGGCAACATAGAATTATTGTTCCAAGTTCGTTGCATAAAAAAGTGTTAGAGCTCGTGCATCGTTCACACTTAGGTATTGTTAAGATGAAAGGGTTAGCAAAGGGTTATTTCTGGTGGTCATCGCTGAGCAAAGATTTAGAGAAAATTGTTCAGGAATGTCCAGAATGCGCGTCGACGAAACAATCTCCGCCAAAGAGTCAATTATCGGTATGGCCTAATTCTGGGAAGGTCTGGAGTAGGTTACACCTGGATTATAGTGGACCGCTGGCAGGGAAAATGTTTCTGGTCATCTGCGACTCATTCACTAAATGGGTTGACTGTATTGAAGTTCAAAGGGCAGATTCAGCTAATACTATATTTGAATTGAGGAAATTATTTTCAAATTTTGGCTACCCTGAACTCATAGTGTCAGATAACGGAACTTGTTTTACGAGTGAAATTTTCCAACAGTTTCTTCGGGAAAACAATATTAAATTCATGTCATCTCCAGTTATGCACCCAAAAAGTAATGGGATCGCTGAAAATTCAGTGAAAACTACTAAGAGTTTTCTTAAAAAACTTATGGTAGGAAATAAATTTCAGGTTGATTACAAGGATAAATTGTTACATTTTTTGTCCGATTATAGAAATACTCCACATTGTACGACGGGAGTCGAGCCAGCAGTTTTATTGTTTGGTAGGAAACTTAGATCTACTTTTGACAGTCTCATTCCGAAAGAGAATGAACGGGTTGTGTCAAAACAACATGATTTGGCGAATAAGAATATTGAGGCAAATCAACGTAAACAATCTAAGTATTATGGTGGTGTAAAAACAAGAAATTTTATTGTGGGACAAAAATGTTTAGTTAAAGATTTCAGGAAGAATAATAAATTTACATGGGTAAAGGGAATTGTTACAGATAAAATTGGAAAAAAATTATATTTGGTAAAAACTTGTGATTCTCAATTAATTTGGAAACGTCATGTGGATCAGATGAGGAACTTATCAGTGTCTTGGAGTGATGTTGAGTCAGATTTGCCAGATTCCGCGTCTGATGACACGAGGACTGAGCACTCTGAGAAAGAGTTATCCAATCTGTGGAGTGAGTTAACGGTGTTTTCTCCTGATTTCAGATTTGCGGAGGGAGGAGAGAGGTCACCGGAGGTCACAGACACGGCAATCGCTGGTCCAAGTCAAAGTTCAAATCCCTGGTTGGGGAGACTCCGCCCAAGATAGTCCACAAGGAAGGAACGGAAAGCCTTCTAACTTAATATAATTTTGTGTGAAATATTAATAATGATGTGTTTATGAAAAAACATTATAAGAACTTGAGTGAAATATCAGTATAATATTTACAGTGTTTGAATTATATAGAATCATGAAATACTTGAAATACTTAAATATGTAGTGACTGATTTACAGGGGGAAGGGTGTGATATATGCAATTATATCGCATTTGTATCTATGTAGTAATTCGGGAATGCTCGGGTCGCCGAACATTGCCGATCGGGCATACGAGCCGGGACAGCGGTCCGGTGTACGGCCGCGGCCAGAACCATTCTAACTTCCAGTATAATCAGTCGCTACCGAGACAAATAATATTACTTATTGAATCCATTGTACTCTTACAATAAAGACGAGAACTTACGTTTAACATATTTATTATTATTGTGTGGCTAGTGTGGCCACAATAAAAGTACATTACAGAGGGTAAGAGGATTTCTTAGCCCTACTGCTCCATTACCACGTCGCTTTTATTGCGGCGAGGGGGGAAGTGTTACGTTACAAAAGATAAAGAATAGAGTCCCTTATTCCTGTTGCGAGGAGTTAGTGAATTGGGTCCCAGTGCACAGCTCGCCGCACCGCCCCCCTCTCCGCACGCGGAGGTCCGTGGCTCCAGTGCCGATCGGCACCCGGCATTCATTCAACCGCTTGCCCCTGGCGCGACAACAGTGTCCAAGTAATTGCGCTATGGCGCTCTCCGAGACTCTAGACTCGTGATTGTTTCTATAATGTGTATTGTGCACGAGAAGGCTCCAGCCCACCAGTAGCCTGTCTGACGACTACCTCATTTCCTGCTTTGTGAGTAAAATGAATCTTTGCCCCCTCTTGTGTGCTACATCCCGCGTTTAAATTCACTAACACGTGTGGAAAGTTGAGAGAGAGAAGTTCCCCGCCATGTTAGAATACTAGTCCTAGCAAGTACCCATGTGTAGTTTGCCGAGGCCGGCAATTGTAAAACCCTGTCTCCTTCTAAATGAATAAACCCTTTACGTGCAAAACTATGTTCTGATTGAGGAAAGAGACCTGGAGATTGTGAGGAAAGGAGGAGGAGGAATTCACAAGTAAACCACAACACTCGCCTTGGTTTTAAGAGGAACCTTGCTTGCGCCGGCTTCCTGAGCTAGTTCTTTTGGCCTATTTATTGCGTGTCCTTTCCAGGTTTGGTTTAGCAAATGGCCGTATATGCGGTAATGCTAACAGGTCCTATGGCTCCGATCCGACGGACATTTTGGAGTCTTACTAAGAATCATGGCCTGTATACGAATCAAGAAATAAAAACATATAAAGACAGAATTTTTAAAAAGTTCGTCGTTTCAAAGCTTGGGTTCGGTCATTTTATTGCTTTGTTAAACTTGGGGTTGGTCATAACTAAAGCTTTATGGCACCGAATCAACTGAAACTTTGGATTCTCGATCAAAACCATGTTCTTTACGGTAAACAATAATGAAATTGGTAAAACAATAACATTGGAAAAAGAACATCGTTTTTATTGTTGTAACATCTTGGGGTAGAATTTTACATGCCCTTTTCTCAGGCCCTATGGCTCCGATCCGACGGAAATTTTGGAGTCTTACTAAGAATCATGGCCTGTACACGAATCAAGAAATAAAAACATATAAAAACAGAATTTTTTAAAAGCTCGTCGTTTCAACGCTTGGGTTCGGTCGTTTTATCGCTTTGTTAAACTTGGGGATAACTAAGGCCTTATGGCACCGAATCAACTGAAATTTCGGATTCTCGATCAAAACCATGTTCTTTACGGTAAACAATAAATAAATTGGTAAAAAGCAACATTGGAAAAAGATCATCGTTTTTATTGTTGTAAGATCTTGGGGTAGAACTTTAAATGCCCTTTTCTCAGGCCCTATGGCTCCGATCCGACGGAAATTTTGGCATCTTACTAAGAATCATGGTCTGTACACGAATCAAGAAAATAAACATAAAAATCAGGATTTTTGATAATTTCATCGTTTTAACGCTTGGGTTCGGTCGTTTTATCACTTTTTCAAACTTGGGGTCGGTCATAACTATGGCCCTAAGGCACTTAATCATCTAAAAATTTTGATTCTTGATCAAAACCATGTTCTTTACGGTAAACTATAAATAAATTGGTAAAAAGCAACATTCGAAAAAGGTTATCGTTTTTATTGTCTTGGGGTAGAACTTTGAATGCCCTTTTCGCAGGCCCTATGGCTCCGATCCGATGGAAATTTTGGAGTCTTACTAGGAATTATGGTCTGTACACGAATCAAGAAAAAAAAACGTAAAAAACAGAATTTTTCAAAATTTCATCGTTTTAACGCTTGGGTTCGGTCGTTTTAACACTTTGTAAAACTTGGGGTCCGTCATACCTTAGGCCCTATAGCTCCAAACCGACTGAAATTTTCGATTCTTACTCAGAATCATGGTCTGTATCAGAATCAATCAAAAATCTTCAAAACGAAGAATTAAAAATAAAATCAACTTTTTAACGCTTGGGTCAGCCATTTTAACACAAGATTCTTACTCAGAATCATGGTCTGTATACGAATCAATCAAAAAATCATCAAAAAGAAGAATTTGAAAAAAAAAATTGTTTTAACACTAGGGTTCAGTCGTTTCGACACTTCGTAAAACTTGGGGTTGGTCATAACTTAGGCCCTATGGTATCGATCCAACTGATATTTTGGATTCTTACTAAGAATCATGAAACTTACACGTATCAATGTAAAAATTGCCCAAAAAAGAATTTTTACAAAACATCATCGTTTTATTATTTGGGTTTGGTTGTCTTAACGCATCGTAGAGCTTGGGTTCGGTCATAACTTAGGCCCTAATTCACCGAACCGACTGATATTTTGGATACTTTCCAAGGATCGTGGTCTGTACCCGAATCAATCAAAAATCTTGAAAACAAAGAATTACAAAATAAAATCAGCTTTTTAACGTTTGGGTTCGGTCATTTTAACACTTCGTGGAACTTGGGTTCAGTCATAACTTTGGCTCTATGGCTCCGAACCAACTGAAATTTTGGATTATTACCAAGAATCATGGTCTGTAAACGCATCAATCAATAAATCTTCAAAACGAAGAATTTAAAAAAAAAAACAACTTTTTAACGCTTGGGTTTGGTCATTTTAACATTTTTTAAAACTTCTGGTCAGTTATGACCGATCGTTATAACACTTGGGTTTGGTCATCTTAACGCTTCGTAGAACTTGGGATCGGTCATAACTTAGGCCCTAAGTCACCGAACCGACTGAAATTTTGGATTCTTTCCAAGGATCGTGGTCTGTAACCGAATCAATCCAAAATCTTGAAAACAAAGAATTAAAAAAAAAGTCAACTTTTTAACGTTTGGGTTCGGTCATTTTAACACTTCGTGGAAATTGGATACTGTCATAACTTTTGCCCTATGGCTCCGAACCGACTGAAATTTTGGTTTCTTACTAAGAATCATGCTGTACATGAATCATTAAAAAAATCATCCAAAAGAAAAATTTGAAAAAAAATCATCGTTTTAACGCTTGGGTTTGGTCGTCTTAACGCTTCGTAAAACTTGGGGTCGGTCATATCTTAGGCCCTATGGCTCCAAACCGACTGAAATTTTCGATTCTTACTCAGAATCATGGTCTGTATCAGAATCAATCAAAAATCTTCAAAACGAAGAATTAAAAATAAAATCAACTTTTTAACGCTTGGGTCAGCCATTTTAACACTTCGTAAAACTTAGGGTCGGTCATACCTTAGGCCTTATGGCACCGAACCGACTGAAATTTTGGATTCTTACTAAGAATCATGCTGTACACGAATCATTAAAAAAATCATCCAAAAGAAGAATTTGAAAAAAATCATCGTTTTAACACTTGGGTTCGGTCGTTTTAACACTTCGTAAAACTTGGGGTCGGTCATATCTTAGGCCCTATGGCACCGAACCGACTGAAATTTTGGATTCTTTCTAATAACCATGCTCCTCACACCAACCAAGAATCATCTTTTTAATGCTTGGGTTAAATCATTTTAACACTTTGTGAATCTTGTAGTCCGCCATTACTTAAGCCCTTTGGCACTAAATGGATTGATATTTCGGATTCCTTCTCAGATTTCTAATCTGCACACGATTCAATCAAAAAATCTTCCAAAAGAATAATTAAAAAAAGCATTCTTTTAACACTTCGGTTCGGTCATTTTAAGACTTTGTCAAACTTGGGGTCGGTCATATCTTTTGCCCTATGACACTGAACCAATTGATATTTTGGATTCTTACTAAGAATCGTGGTCCTTACACGAATCCACTAAAAAATCTTCCAAAGATGAATTAAAAAAAACAAACATTTTGTTAACACTTGGGTTCGGTCGTTTTAACACTTCGTTGAACTTGGGGTCGGTCATAACTCAGGCCCTATGGCTTCGCACCGACTGAAATTTCGGATTCTTAATAAGAACTATAGTCTGTACAATCAAAAAAATCTTCTAAACGAAGTATTTAAAAAAAAACATCTTTTTAACGCTTGGGTTCGGTCATTTTAACATTTTGTAAAATTTCTGGTCGGTCATAACTTAGGCATTATGGCTCCGAACCTAGTGAAATTTTGGATTCTTACTAAGAATTACTAATAATTAGACTTATGGTCTGTACTATTTTAACACTTGGGTTCCGTCTTTTTAACACTTCGTAAAACTTGACGTTGGTCATAATTTCAAGCCTTATGGCACCGAAACCACTGAAATTTTCGATTTTATTAAGAATCGTGGTCCGAAAGTGAAAACGCGTCAATCAAAAAATGTTCCATAAAAAGAATTTTAAGAAAATCAAGGGTTTAACGCTTGGGTTCAGTCGTACAAACACTTCGTTAAACTTGGTGTCGGTCATAACTTTTACCCTATGGCACCAATCCAACTGAAATTATGGATTCTTACTAAGTATCATGGTCCTTACTCATACCGATGTAAAAATGGCCGAAAGAAGAATTTTAAACAAATTCGTCGTTTTAATACTTGGATTCGGTCGTTTTAACACTTCGTAAATCTTGAAGTCGGCCATAACTTAGGCCCCCATGGCACTGAATGGATTTAAATTTTCAATCCTGGGTCCGGTCGTTAACACTTTGTAAAACTTGGGGTTGGGCATAATTTAGGCCCTTCATTACCGAACCAACTGAAATTTAGGATTCTTTCTAGGACACAAGGACTCAATCAAAGTTCCGAAGGAAGAATTTTTCAAAAATCGTCGTTTTGACACTAGGGTTCGGTCATTTTGACGCTTCGTAAAATTTGGGGTCCGTCATAACTTAGGCTATCCGAACGGATTGAAATTTCGGATTCCTTTATGTATATTTTTATATACGGACTATTTTATATATATTTTTATATATATGTTAGCCGGGTAATTTATTGAATAATTTTATGCCCTTAAATATATAGTAATATTGTGCTTTTGTAGTTCGTACTAGTGTTAGTTTAGTCCTCTAACAGAAATATTTCTTTTGCTAATATCGTAGAGCTGTTCCGGGCCACAGTAAATAAAGTCCGCATAGCCAACATGATGTCTGTTAAACGCACAGGCACAAGAAGAAAAATAAGTGTTTAAAATAAGTCTACAAATATATATGTATAGATGAGTTTTCTCTTTGTGACTACTGTTGAGTTTATTTGACTTTTCCATTTGATGTTATTGTTGATAATTATATACATACCAAGAAATTTTATTTTTTCTTTACTACTAATATACATAATATACAGTTTGAGTTACAGGGTGTGATTCTAAGAAAACAATTTCTTTCGTGAATTTTTATGTTTACATTAATATTTGAGATATTTCCTGTCATGCTGTAAGGTAAGAAATGCGTCTTTTCAGCATTTAGTGTAAGTTTTCTTCAAACCATAGTTTTCATGTACACAGATTTCGAAAGTAATTTTTTATCCATAGCACCGACCGTTTATTAATACAGGGTTGACGAAATTCGAACAAAACTTTATTAGACTTTAAAAAATATATACATATATTAATGTGTATATTCTTTTACAGTAGCTCCACAGGACGCCCTGAGGAAAATAATTTCCCTCTGGACCTATATCATCCTAGGGGTGCTTTTTTTAAGGAAGGGGGTCAGTGTGTCCAGGATTGACGGATGTATGAATCCATACCTCCAGCTGGAATCATAACTCCAGAGTCCAGTTGGAAAGGTCAAAAGGCCTCCCTCAACCATTCTCTCTCGATCCGGCCCGCCACGCAGCAGGCGGGCAGACGCATCCGCCGCCAAGACTTGGACAAACCCCACCCCATGAATCCGGGCACCCCTACTAACTCACCAAACGTAGCAAACCACTTGGGGTGACATGGCAGAGGAGTTGGTTATCCAATAAATGGTTCCCGGGGCGGCGGTGCCCATACCCACCTCCAAATTGAAATATACATATGTTATCTTTCCATGAACTATTTTACATTAGTTTCTATTCTACGTTCCTATCAGTAAGGCTTTTGCATGCACAATTGTATATAATTTTCATTACATTTAATAGTAAGACTGTTAATTTTATATTATAATGGAAAATAATTAAACTTAATGATAATATAAAGTCCGTTATATTATCATTAAGTTCGTATCCAGTATCCTTTTAGCGACCATTAAAGCGTCCAAAGTAATATTATAATGACGGTCTAATTGGCCTTTCCCTGGTTCTATTGCTATTACTATTAGATCAGCAATTTTGATCACCGGAACAAATGATACATTTGCGCAAGTTGATAATTGTATGTGATTAACAGTAATTGTTTAATGGTGATCGGCACTCGAGGCCAGGGAAATGCATCAGTTCTCTGGAAGAGCGTCTGCCCGCGATGTCCGTGTTTAGAGTGGTGCTAGCGCCATTGTTGTCTCCATGCCGAAGCGTATACAAGATCCACTTCACGTGCTTGCGGCTGCTCGGGTTGGGCTGGTTGCACCTGCCATCAGAGTGCAACTTCAACTCCTTCCCCTTTCCCTACAAGTGCTACTCCGTTTCTTCCCTTTCCTTCTGGTACTTCTTATTCATCTCCTGCGTCTGGGCAGACGTTCCCAACCGAAGCTTCGCCGAACTCGTAGGTTATTTACACCTCGTGTTCACTTTCACAATTTCCACCATCAAAATATTCGCTTTTATGAAACGTACGCAAATATTTCAAAGAATAATTTACACCCTGGAAATTGAGACTGTCAAGCGATACCGTAGTGAGATTATTCGAGAAAAATGTAGGAAACAGTGCGTTAACTTGACGATGTTGTTTATAATATTCTCGAGCGCCACCGTGTTGGGTTATATAGCTAAAGGGATACTGGACGGCCTGAAACGCGGTGATACTGATTGTTCCCTGGCCAGCCTGCCTTTCCCCGTGCGGATGCCTTTCTGCGCATCCTCGGGGTCGCTGTACGCGCTTGTGTTTGCCTACAATATGATCAGCTACGCGTGGTGCGGCTTTTCCAGTCTCTTCATTGACCTGACGGTTGCGTGCATCATGCTGCAGCTGCGTGCTCAACTGCAAGTTCTGTGCACCGCACTCGAGCGGCTCGACCTGTTGGCGGCCGATCGGTGCCGGCGAGCAAAAGCCGACGACACAGACGTATATACCAAGGACGTTGATGAGATCCATTTTGATACGACGCTATTCAGCTTGGTTAAACGACATTATTCTAGAAGCAATTTGAGTGAAAAAATGAATTTCTTTAAAAAAAAATGTATCAAAGAAATAATAGAACAGCACATTGTAGTAATCGAGTAAGTTTTATTTTTTATTTCTGAAACACATACATTTTGATTTTATTGGAATAACTTTTGAAGGTTATACCCATCTGTGGTCGCAATATCTCTGCAAATACGTTATAATAACAGGAGACCCAGATTGTCCCAGAAACCGTGCATTATTAAAAGTTAGATATCTCTCTTCCTATCATGCGAATATTTGGAATTACTTTTATGTTAGAAAGCGAAAGAAATAGATTCTTATTACCTTAGAAACATACGAGCTATATTATTCAGATATTTTACAAATCCTATCAGAAGAGATGATTTTATTTTGCGCCAGTTTAAGACCAGACGTAACAAACACTCAATTTTAAAATAAAATTGTATGAATGTGATAAAAAGTGAAGAGACAGTTTTATTACAAATTTTCTTAAGAAAGGGAATCTGTATTTAAAATTTTGAGTTTATTCTGTTATTCGAATATTCGCAGGTACATATTTTAAGCCATTTTACATTTCCACTATCAAAATTTTAATATTTTGAAACAAAAGTATGGATTTCTAATAAACACGTCGGAAAGACTACTTTATCTGGATTTTAGAACATTTTTTTTGCAAAACGGTTAAAAAATGACCAATAAAAAGGAATTTTTAAAATGTATTTAAAAGATGAAATGAAATTTTTTAGTTTAGTATACATTTGATCCTAAAGATGTGAACATCGTTCATGAAACATGTAGATTGTGTACAAATAAAAGTGATGTAAACAAAATTATTTGTCTTTTCATTAAAATAAATAATGCCATCACAAAGTGAAAACCTTTCCGAAGAAGTTTTCTTCGAAAAATTAAAGCATAATATTCCATACTTTTATCAGTCTCAAAATTCTTTCAGTTAGAGCAATTCTGTGGTACGAAATTATATTTCAGCTCATAAATAACTCTTTATATATAAACAGGCTGGAACACAACCATAATAGTCGTTATACTTTAATGAAGGACTAATTGTACCTAAGCATACAAATAAATATGGACAAAGAACGTTAATTACACGATTCCCAGTTGTTTAAATATGTTACCTGCTGAAATTAAAAACTGTGCCCAAAACAAATTTGGCTTACTGAAAGAATTAATTTGTAATAGCTTACAATGACACAATATTCTAAAGACTTTAAAATTGTTATTGATGTTTTTTTAATTTTTCTTCTATATTTCTGTAATTTTTTTATTTTACATAATTGTAAAAATGTAACTATTAACTCACTTTGATAAGATCTTTAATGTAAATAACCCGTTAGACAAACTGCTAAAAAGTAGTTTATCGGGACTTTTTTGTCTTGTATTTGTTAAGTGCGTAAAATAAAAAAAAATGTCGTGTATGTAGTTGCTGGCCATACACTGTCAGTTAGGGACAGGTATTTGGATAACAGGTTGGGTTAGAGAGAGATGTGTATAGTTGCGTTAGCACTTATCAATGTAATATTATCTTCAATGATTAAATAGTTTTTAATTTTCACTTCTTCTTTTTCAGATGTGTGGAATTACTAGAAAACAATTACAGTATTGGGTTTCTGACTCAAATGATTGTCAGTCTCTTGGCATTGTGTTTCACCTTCTGTGCAGCGACTACGGTATGTAATGATTCTAAGAACTAATTTGCGACGAAAGAAGAAAGGCACGACAAAGCTTGGCATTTAAATTTAATGTTTTAAAAAATGTTTCCAGCGAAAGAAAGACGAGGATTTTAGTGTGGTCGTGAGAATGGGCGTGTTGTGCGTGGCACTACTCATCCAGCTAGGAATCCAATGTCTCCCCGCCGATGGCATAAGACAACAGGTAAAACTAGACATATTTTAAATAATAACTGGATTTTTTATGCCTATGTCATATTTGGAGGTGCCGTATGATGGGTCTTTTTAGGTAAAGGAAAAAGAGGAAGTTCTGGGAGGGAAAAGGGTATTAGGGGAAGGTAGGAATATGGGAGTCATATGTTCAGGAGTGACGAACGTATGAATCTTTCCCCCCCATTGCGGCGCAAGGTGATGGATCGAGAGAGTTTGGTCACCTCAATCCGTCGCTCCCGATCCGCATGAAGTAGGTGGTCAAACGCACTCGTCGAGAAGGCCTAGACCAGCGGTCGTCACACTTTTCTGGTCAAGGGCCATATAGAACAATGTGAGGTATCACCGCGGGCCACACAATTGTGATTTCGGGGGGGGGGGAGTGTTGAAAAAATATTGTTTACAAGAAAACGGCAGATATTTGTGCGGGCCGCAAAAAACGGATAGTATAATTGTACTCGTACATGAAAATTAATATTGTTAAAAAGAAAACGGCAGATATTTGTGCGGGCCGCAAAAAAACGGATAGTGTAATTAATTGTACACGAAAAAAATATATTTACAAAGAAAACGACAGATATTTGTGCGGGCTGCAAAAAAACTTATAGTATTATTGTACTTGAAAAAAAGAATATTTTAAAAGAAAACGCCAGATTTTTGTGCAAATATCCACAAATATCCACCGCGGGCCGCAGTTTGACGACCACGGGCCTAGACCAACCACTTGCTAAGACTATAAACGTAGCGAACCATTCGGGGTGACTAATGGCAGGGATGTTGGTTGACCAATAAATGGTTTCGTCATATAATATGATGACAATCAAATCAAAGATCTACGCAATTTTAAATTTGAATATGTTTAATTTTATGTGTCTAGGTATTTATTATAATAATAATCAGATCCCTTAGGGAACCATTTATTGGATAACCAACACCTCTGCCACAGGTCATCCCAAGTGGTTTTATTCATTTATTTATTAATTTTATTTTAGTAATTTGTACATTTAAGTTTACAAATTTCTTATTAATTGTAATATTTCATATTGCAAACTAAATTTTATGTAGTTTTATGTAGCTCTTACAATACGTCTTGAGCTTTCCAATTAGTGTGGACTTTAAAGTTTCTGGTAGCTTGTTATATAACTTCATCCCTTTGTACAGTAAACTGTTCTGCGTATTCGCCTTGTCCTTTTTTTGAAGCCTGATTTCTTTGCACGCCCTTGTGTTATGTCTGTGAATGTCCTTGTTGAATATAATTTTATTTGAAAAGTATTTTGGTAAAATGTTGTTAATTATTATATGTATAAATATATTCGTATTCAAGGTCAGCATCTGTTTCACGGTTAGCCAATTCAGTTCCTTTAACATGTTGTTTAATTTTTAAAATATATTTCGCCGAAGTATTATTCTCATTGCCCTGTTTTGAAGAATTTGAAACTTAATTGTTCTCGTTCGTTACATAGGAAAAGGATAGTTGAGCAATAGTTTAAATATGGAGCAATAATCGATTTGTAGATAGTGATATATTTGCTACATTTGGTGACTCAGCAGGGTCCCCAGGTTCACGTTGGAGAGAATGGTTGAGGGAGTCCCTTTGACTTCTCCAGCCGTACTCTCTCGGAACATCGCCTTGCATCGCAGTGGGAGGGATGGATTCATACGTCCGTCACTCCTGGACACACTGACCCCAGATTCCTAATCACCCCGAATAATATTTTCCTTCCCGGGAACTTCCTCTCCTTGTTTTCCTGAAAAGACCCTCCACACAGCATCCCCAAAGATGACATAGGCCTGAGGGGGAATTATTTTTGTCAGGGCCTCCTGTGTGGAGCTAATGTAAAAAATACATGCACGTAACGCGAACCGAACCACGAATTATGGGAAAGGAATGAAGCAAGAGGAAACGACGCGAAAAGCCACTTGCAGTTACTTCTTTCCCATAATTCTTGGTTCATTTCGAGTCACTTTGCATACGTAGCCTTATATATTATAAAATTTCCAGCAAATATGTCAACATCGTTTCCATGACAACGATTTGTTTTGCTTTTCGTCTGACGTCAGCAATAACTCGCTTTTGTCAGGAAATTTATTTAACAGTACCTACACTTATAATAAATATAATATTTTACTATTTATTATTTCATAACGCCAGAAATTACCATTATAAACAGCCTATTTTACTCGCAGATAATGTAGCTTTCTATTGGTGAAAGAATTTTTAAAATCGGTTTAGTGGTTTAGGCGTGAAAGCGTAACAAACAAACTCATGCAGGTTCAATATTAATATAGATGTATAAGCAGCCTTAGATCTCTCGAGGTTTTGGCTGCCAAATTAATGTACAGTGTGCATGTTATCGCAGGGCGTCGAGATAGGGAGGGCGGCCTACAGCAATCAGTGGGGAGAGGGGGCACCGGACCGGGAGATGCGGGACTTGGTGTTGATGATGATGATTAGATCTCTCAGACCTCTCAAGGTTTCGGCTGCCAAACTGCTCACCTTATCCAATCAAAGTTTCCTCTTGGTACGTACGAGTGTTCTTCATTTTTATTCTAAAATATAAAGTGTTTATTTTTTAATTGTTTTTATTCCAACCTACACCCATGGGTTACGCAATGCAGTGCATTTCAATATAAAATTTCATTTAATTGTTTTTAATCAACTCGAAAAGTAAACACGGGGATAATAACTGGTATATCTAAAATCTTTCGAGCTTGTCACAAAGAGGGCAGTGCTAAGAGCTGTCCCGAAAGTTCGCTAGATGGCAGTTAGTTTAGTTCGGACTTTGGGCACCAGGAGGGGGCAAAGGCCGGGGTGCCATCTGCAGGAGCTCACTCAATTCAGATCTCATTTAGCCAGCTTCCAGTTAGGCCGACTATCGTAGTCACCACTTGTAATACGCAAAGTATTAAATAAATCCCAGATTAACATAAAAGAACTCAATTCTTTCCTAAGAAGTAATCTCCTCCCAAGACGAGTTGGAGAACACAACAGAAAATAATTGTGTGAACACAACAGAAAATAACCATGGAATCTGTACAAAATAAAATCCTAAGAGTGTTATCATTTATACTTAGACTACGTGCATTAGTGGACTAATATTGGAATCTTACGTGGAACAACACCAACGCCTTATTGTAAAATAAGGCAAAAAACACACAAAATTATTCACGATAACCATTCATTGTCTGAGCAATATTCATAAGTTCCGAATAGAGTTATTTAAGGAGTCACAATATATTCCGTAGAGAATTATTTAATAACAATATTTTGTACTTTAATCCACTGTCTCTGCTGTATAATACTATAGAGTTTGACTTTTGATGGAAACAGTCTCATATATTAAAGCAAATTAGCAATCTACAAACATAACATGTCATGGTTATATTTGAACTCGAATGTGAATGGTTATTACTTAATCTGTTTTTTTTTTTATTATCTTTACATCATATTTTATTCTTTGTGTTTTATTTTTCTTGTCTCTCTTCATATTTTTGATTATATTAGGTCCTTACATATGAAATTAGCGTTTTGTATGGGAGGAACACAAAGTCGATTTTTTTTAATATAATATATTTATTTAATCAAAGTACCATTGCTGTCTATGCACTTTAGCCATCTCATAGGTAGTTCATCGATCCCTTTACTAAAAAAACCATTCGGACGGGAAACAATAAAATCTTTGAAGGCGGTTTGGACTGCCCCATCGGAGTTGAATTTTTTCCCTTACAAGAAGTTATCCAAATTTCGAAAAAAATGGTAATCTGTTGGGGCAAGGTCCGGAGACTACGGTGGATGTCTTAGACATTCCAATTGAAGTTCCCCTAATTTAGTAGCCGTCTGTTGTGCAGTGTGTGGTCTAGCGTTCTAACGCGCGTTTGTTGATTTGCATCACTTAATTCGTGAGGTACCCACCTTTCAAGTTTTTTCACCTTCCCAATTTGCTTCAAGTGGATTAAAACACTTTTATCACTAACATCGCAGCCTGCAGCTAACTCGGACGTGGTTTGCGATGGATCCGCTTCCACAATAGCCTTCAATTCTTCCTTATCAACTTTGGTCTCCAGCCGTCCACGGGGCTTGTTCTGAAGGTCGAAATTTCCAGAACGAAAACGTTGGAACCAAAAACGCACTGTGTTTTCTTTTGCGGCACCGTCGCCATACACATCATTAATCCTTCGAGCCGTTTCTGCAGCACTGGTACCACGGTAGAACTCGTACTCGTAAATAATGATATATTTCAAGTTTTCCATTTTGTAAACTAAGTGACGCAAAGAAAAAAAACAATTAAGGAAAAAACGAATGAATTATAATTTTCTAAACAGATATACATTATTAAATAGCTGTATAAATTTGAATTTGGAATTCCTAACCAAATAGAAGATATTTGAGATTAAAGTTGCCAGTTCGGCAAAACGCCAATTTCATATGTAAAACCTAATATCTTCTAATTTCTAATTATTAAATGTTAAACATACCTTAAACCGTATATTCCCAAATGGTTCTCTACGTTTGGTGACTAAGCAGGGTTGCCCGGATTCATGAGGTGGCCAATGCGTTTGCCCATCTACTGCATGGCCGGCCGGATCGAGAGAGATTGGTTGAGGGAGAGCTAATCTAGACCTCTCCAGCCGGTCTCTAACGGCCCATCGCCTTGCACCGCAATTCGTACGTCCGTCCCTCCTAGACACATTGAACCCCAGATTCCTACCCACACCTCATACCCTTTTCCTTCCCAGAACTTCCTCTCCTTCCTTTTCTTAAAAAGACTCTCCACACAGCATCCCCAAAAATTACGCAGTCCCTGAGGGAAATTATTTCCTCAGGGCCTCCTGTGTGGAGCCAACGTAATAAAAAGCTGTGAATATTTAAAGCAGAAAGTCCCTGCATGCATCTCGTTCTAGCGGCACTTTAACAAACGAGACAGCGCTAGTTCGCTCGAACCTATGCTCTCTGCGTGCAGTGTTGTGAGGAGAGTCCTTTACTTTTTCATTCAATTCTCAACAATAAAAAACTGTAAAATAAAGAGTTGAAATCATCAAAAAAATTAAAATCCAAAATAAAAATAGAAAATTTTGTTAAAATATTAAAGAACCGTTAAAATATTAGTTTTTTGGATAATAAAGCATCAGTTTCTCTGACTCTAGTGAAATGGATTTTTTGTACAAGAATTTCTTTCTTTCCAGATTGTACGACGGGCCTACTCACTATTTGCATTCGTGCAAACAATAAAACGTGACTGATTGATGACGAAAGAAATGCTGGAAATTATAATATTATTTTAAAATGCAATTCTTCAATCTTTAAGCACATATTACATAACACGGTTTTTTGCTAAAGTTTCAAAGACGTTAGAATATTTGATAATAGTTCCAATGCAGCAGGACCTCTTTGAGGAGTTGGCAGAGGACTGACCACGCGAAATATACTTACAAAATACCACCAACATTTTCAGATTAAAATGATAATAGTAGTAGAAAATAAATTCGTATCCGGTTATTCATGATCTGAGAATTATTGCCTATCTTTAAAAATATTCAGACCATTGCACAGTGGTCACGCCGTAGATCATAGCCCTAAAATATTGATGTCCTCATTATAAGGTGATTATTGTACTAATTATCTAATTACTAAACTGTTGGTTTAAAAACAATCCCGGTTCCCCAAAGATTTCATTAGTTTTTCGGCTTCCAAAGTGATCTAATTGCGGGAAGTACTAAATTACTATTATCTGGGCCTTTTTTAGTCACCGTTTTACCTTTGCTAATTTGTTGATTTTTTTATTTGCGAGTGTTGTTTTACAATGGAATTTCAAGTTGAAGGTACGTTAAATTATTTTTATTCTTTTTTGAACTTATAAATATATAGGCTTTTGAGTTGGATGCTTGCTACCTATAAATTTGTTGGTTAAATTTAAATTTGTATTTGTGTTTGCATAAACTTTTAACTACTTTAGTCAGCAGTGACACAAGTTTTATTTAATAAAAAATGTTCCTTAGAATAAGCAGTTTATGAAGCATATTTTTTTTGCCGCTTATTTTTGCTATCTTCTTAATTATGCGTCATCTACGCCATTCGTATACCGTCGTAGAAGTTACGGTCTACGAAAAAACATGGGTATGGTTGGTAAAGCTTAAGGAATTTGCCTCGTAAGAAGAAGTCTTTGATGTCAAAAGAGGTGTTAGAATTGTTATTAAGTGTTGAGTGTTTTATTTTGTATTTTATTGAAAAAAATAGTTTGAAGTAATATAGATTTTTGGGAATATTCTGTACCTTTATAATTTTGCGTGTTTTGCCATTGCATGTAATATGACCTTTAATTCTAGATGAATAAATGATTAGAATTGAACGCAAAATCTCTTAATTTTATCAAATATATATTCATTACCAAGTTAAACACCTCTATTACCACAAATTCCTGCATAATTGCAATAAACACTCCATGCGTAGTACTTGAAAATTGTTTATGTAATTAGTCATTAGTTTACGTACAGAATAATTCCAGTACGTACCACCAAGAGAATAAGTACCACCCACTGCGCACTGCATTGGCAAATACCACATTCATTTTTAATATAAATGAATTCCTGGAAAAAACCATTAAGCAACAATGTAAATTACCAAGGGAAAACGCAATATGCTAATAATGTGTGTTTTTCCCAATAGTAATGTAACGTGTATTTCTTGGTAGAGCATCAGAATCTCCCTCAAGTTTGTGGGAAGGGAAATACAGTCTTTATCCTCGGGCATTTTTAGTTAAATAAAAGAAATAATTTAGCAGTACAATATCACCTATATTTTAAAGGCATGGTGTATACATGGGTGCCCTCCAAGGGGTCAAGAATTCCACATTTCCTAAAGAAATAATAAAATAACACATAAGCAAGAGAGCATACCTGTGGACCGTAATTTATCTAAATTATCCTGACACTAACGCTGACGCGAATCACTGTTAATAGGCGACCAGGAGCACGCGGGGTCTCCATAGACAGGAACCGAGGAAGGCTCCAGGGCCTGGGGACTACTCACCAGGGAACAGGAACCAGGAAAGGCCCCAGAGGATGGGGACTCCTCCACAGGGAACAGGAACCAGGAAAGGCTCAAAGTCTCGGTTGTGCGTACCGGAGAAATCTCGGTAGACGCCGTTTACCGCGCCCTTCATAGATCAGTGCCGGGCCTCCATCCGCCTCAAATATCGAGTTCCGCGAGGATAACCCCTCTCAAAGCCTTGGCCACGTTAATATCATGAACGCCAAACAAAGGATTACACCGATTATCCACACTCAAGTACGAGAGTGAAGGTGGGCACATCGACAATATGGCGATTGGCGGCTCCACCATTTAAACTTTTAAAAATCCCGTTTCACTCACGGAAACAACACGGCTCGCGGTTATAAAATAATCCATGATTCTTTTTTAAAATGGGTAAAACCCGTAAAGGTGACGCTATCACATATTTAACAATCAACTTAAATAATTCGGCGACTCATCGAATCCAAGTCGGCTCCCAAGACGACAAAAATTCAAGAAGTGCTCCCGAGATAGATGGCGCTAGTCGCGAGCGGTTCAGAACTAATCTTTACGGCCATCATAATAAAACGTAAGCGGCCAGGTGAGTTTAAGATTAACTAGGTCAAGACAATATTTATTTAATCAAAATAAATATTATCGTGACAGTAATTAGTAAAAGAAATCGGAATTTTAACAAGTCATTGAAAACAGATGCTAGAACCAAACATTTTGAAATTTAATTCCTTGAGCAATTTAGCTGGAAAAACCCAACAGCGTATGATTTAAATGTTTATCACATCGTCAACATGCTATAACCACCCACCCTTGAGTGCTGGCCCACTGTGCGTTGGCCTGCCAGAAATCATTAGTCACTAAACCATTTTTTAAATGTACTTTTATTCATCTATTATTGCAGCTTTAATATGCTATTACAATCGTTTTTGATTTGTTCGTATTAATAGCGAAAAAATAATAAACACTGCACTTGACTCAAACTCGGAGTAACTTTTTGCAAACATCGTGTAATAATAATAATAAAAGTTTATTCCAGAATTTACGCAGGGGTAGTGCAATGAAAATTCCATATTTCGAAATAACAAAAGAAAGATAAATAAAAAGATAAGGGCTAAAAAGTAAATTACAACGCATAAATAACATAAATAAACGAACGAAATAAACATCAAAATGAATGCAGGCAGCCATTTACGGAGGGTATTTCATCATCTTCCATCTCCAGAGGGCCATCAGGGGGGCTCCGTGTTCGAATGGCGTAGTCTGCGCCATAAACTTCCCTTGCGGTGGCTAAGAAGTGTTCGGAAAGTGTGCACTCGTCCCTCCAAGAAATTTCTGTAGCACTGCAGTATCTCAGTAGGCGGAAAAGTTAGCGGTAAGCGTTATTGTAGGCGATTTTTAGCGGTGACCGGCCAACTCCGATAAAACCAACTCAAAACCACATCAGAAAAGTCATTAAGAGTTATGATAAAAAAATATTAAAAAGTTGATTAAATCGGTTAAGGGCCTTTAATCAGCCAGCGGCCGAGATTTTCAAATTTCGTCGAAAGATGTTCTTACGATCGAACAGGGCGGTTCCAATGAGAAAGGTTAATTATTCTGCGTACCCGCTTTTTCAAATTAAAACTCAATATCGATTTTATTTCATTCAAAATTTACTTTAATTTATACATACATCCAAAAATGCCGAAAGGCGTGATGCTAAAACTATTAAAATTATGTGCTTTTTGTAATTATTTTGTAATCACAAGTATTTATAATTTTTCAAAAATGTTTGAGCAAAATAAATGTGCAAAAAAATCTGAAATATATTCATTTGTAAGACCGTAAATATTTCGTCATAAATAAGTATTCGGATATTTTTTTTAATGATTTTGTTTAAACTAAAATTAAAATTTTGGAACATGTGTTTACTAAATAACGTGTTGATTGTATACTTACATGGTATGAAATATGTCTTGTAAAATAAGATTTTTCGTTTGAAAATTTAACAAATCCACCAACTTTCGTTATTTGTTTTTGGGGTGTTATGCCGTGTTGCGCTACCTCCTTCTTTAGCCAACGTTTCGGACATCGTTGCAGTGTCCATCATCAGGGCAGATTCGGCAGATCCGTTCTATGTGTTCGGATCTGCCGGATCTGCCCTGATGATGGACACTGCAACGATGTCCGAAACGTTGGCTAAAGAAGGAGGTGGCGCAACACAACATAACACCCCAAGAACAAATAACGAAAATGCTTTTGGCCGTGAAAATCTTAAAACTTATCAAATCTACCAACGACTATAACAACATTATACCAAAAATTTGCATTTTTCTCAAAATTTAAAACATGCCTTTACTAGATAAAAGAACAATCTTTCGAAATCAATTTTAATTTTTTTGTGGAAAAGAGTCAATACGTCTAAAATTTGATTTAAAAATGACATATTTCCAGTTTTCTCTGTTACCGGCTATTTAAAAAACAAAATAATAGCTTTTAATGACCTTTCTGAGGTGGTTCTGAGTTGGTTTCATTCTGAATTGGCATGGAACCCTTTTAGCTTATTCCATTGGGATGCAGAATAGAGCGAAGAAATGTAAGAACGAAAGGTATTTTTTTTTTCACAAGAATTCACCAAAATCTTTTAGTTAATTTTGACGACCTCCGTAGTCCAGTGGCTAAGACTCTTGACTCAAATTCCGGAGGTCGCGGGTTCGAACCCGGCATGCGCAAATAAATTTTATTTGATTAATTTGTGTTATTTCACAATTAATTCATTTAAAATAATATATAGTATACTTGCGGCATGTTCCAGAGTGGAAGATACTATTAGTATCGCCCTGGTGTAAGACCACCATTCAGAATTGAAACGTTGCTTGAAAATGGCTTTAGCCGTGTTTAGTGACCAGATCTGAATAGCCAGGTACTTCCCAACCTTCCTCTTCCCCACCTCCTTCCCCTCCCCACTACCTTCAGCCTCACAACATACCCCAATTGGGGATGCCATAGTCTCACTGGCTCCAGACGGGAGCAGTTGAGATTCTTGTGCGGTATTCACTGTAAAAAAAAAAAAAAAAAAAAAAGCACATTTGGCGCATTTTACACATTGTCCCAGCTTCTAAATTCATTAAATATTTTTGTGATTTATTTGTACAAATTTGCTATTGTATGCACTTAGTGACTAGTGGGGTTGTCACTTCCAATTCAGTTTTAACAAAAATATCACTTAATGACTTCTGGCAGTAAACCGACGAGATATTGGTTGTCACTGACACGATGAGAATGTCCGTTTCACGATATTCAAAAATGTTGGTATACCAGCTATATTCGAGGCATGTTCAGAAAGTAAGTGTACTGAATTATTATTTTATTTTTTAAAAGGTGTATTGAAAAAAAATACAGAATATTGTTGATATACTTGTTGACTATTTTTCCAAATAATTGCCAACCCGTTCAATGCATGTGGTGAGCCATGGCACAAGTTTCTTTATGCCCTCCTCGAAGAATTCTCCCGCAAGCTCCTTTCCCCACTTCAGGACCACTCTCTGCACTTGCTTGTCGGTTGAAATTTTATTTTCATCCATACATGCCTTTAGGAAGGTGAAAAGATGGTTAAGGGGATTACGGGGGGTGGTTCAAAACATCCCAAATGAGTCCAAGATCGAATTGGTGGCTAGTGGCTAAGGCTGTGTGAGGACGGACGTTTTCGTGAAAAAAGCACACTTCTCTGGTCAGCGTTCCCCTCCCTCCGTTTTGAATGCTCCTTTTGAGTTTTTTCAGGGTACACAATATTGTTGTGCATTGATGGTCTCAGCTTGAGGCCGAAATTGGATCAAAATGATGCCTTGTCGGTCCCAAAACACTGAGGCCATGATTTTTTTTGTACGAAATTGTGGTTCTCAATTTTTTGACAGGAGGGAAATTGGTGTGACGCCACTTTGACGACGTTTTTTTTCCCAGGCATGTAATGAGTCACCCACTATCATCTCCAGTCACAACAGAGCTCAAAAATCCTTACCTTTTTCTTGTAGGTGTTATTCCTTGCGTGTGCAAAAAGTGGATCACAGTACTTGGCGGGACTTTTTGCAGACATCTTATACATTTTAAATTTTCTGTCGATAAAAAATCTATATTTAATCTACTACGCCTTAGTTCAATCCACTTTACAATACGCTATTATTAGTTGGGGAAAAACTCTTTGCACTACCCAACAGAACGCCTGTTTGAAGAATTTCAAGTACCTACTTTTAAAGATTTATATATTAAAAATTCATTAATTCAAATTATTACAAAAGAAAAAGATAGATATCATTTTTTAAATATAAACAGAACTCGACATAAACATGTTTTTCTATGCCCATAACTAAATACGTCTTTTGCACAACATCATTATCAGGGAAGAACTTTTTTCCCTGGTAAGTGTAACAGAAGAAATCAGAAGTATTCATGATAAAACCCGAATACTGCTCTCTGTCAAGAAACATTTTAAAAGTATTCTTAAGAAAAAAACTACCGTCAATTAATCTTACAAGTATCCTTAGTTTTCCATAACATTCTTTCTTTCTTTTTAAATACACACTATTATCAACATAAATACTGCAGCACACTTATATATATGTACAATGAATTATTTAAGTACTAACTAATAGCGGCATTTATGTACACTCCCCTTCCATACACAAGCAAATGCTTTCAATGGAAGAGTAGTAAAAAAATTATAATGTAAAATTATCATTGTACCATGTAAAACATATTATTTAAAATAAAATGTAATTTAAAAAAAAAAAAAAAATTCACACAACTGGACACTACAACGTGAGTTTACGTGCTACAATATTCCTGCGATGCTCGTTCTGGTCAGGAGACCCCCTCCACCACTCAGTGTTGCCAACCCTCAAAAAACTAAAAACAACCGCCCGTTATGGTCACAGTACACTTACTTTCTGAACATGCTACTTACATTTTCACGTAGCACTAAAATCATTGTTTTTGATGTGGCGATACTTCTTACAAAATGTTATATTTTTCAACTTTTATCAGGCACATTTAAATCAATATATTAATAATAATAGTAGGTGGTCTGATAGATAGGAATAGAGATGAATTACTATTTTGACGAACTTATGGCTTATAAAATTTTTGAATAGCACGTCTGTAAAAATATTTAAGAATAACATGTTATTGTGAATTACACCTCAACCTAAATAAAAAATACGTACTTAGTAGCATTACTGTGTTTTATTTTGAATAAGTTGGTTAAGCACCGTAGTTAGTTTTTCTTTAGTTTTTTTGTCTAGAAGTAATCTTAATATACAAAACAAAGTCGGGTTAGTTACACCATTCATAACGGTTGGACCGATTTTTTTTATCTTTGATTTGTTGGATTTGTCTCCGCCCCGAATATAGCAATTAAAATATAGGAAAAGTTCACAATAAAACATTATGAAGAAAATTCTTTTCCTCATATTTTTCGTATGAAATTCTCGTCTTTTGAAAGAGCTGCAGGAATATTATGATAAGTATAATATCGAATAGCGAGTGAATTCCAAAAATTCAAAACGTCACATGTCAATACTCTTTCTTACACATTAAATGTCAACAGTTGAAAATGAGACAAACGGTGAACGTATATCCGCACCCCTCCAAAGGAAAAATACAATAATTATAATAAATTTCCCTCACACGTATAAATAAAATGAAACGCAATTCCCGTAAGTGGAAAACTAAGAAAAATACAAAAATTATAAATCCGTACACAACGCCATCTCTGATACTGTCAAAAACAAAACACATAGATCTCATCGATAATTGCTTCATTGTGTAATTTTTAACTTAAGAGGGTATAACCAGAGAAAACCAGAAATATGCCACTTTTAAATCTGATTTCCACAAAAAATTATAAATTGGTTTCGAAAGATTGTTCTTTTATCTGATAAATATATATATAAAACAAATTAAAATACAAATATAAATAACCCTAGACTAATGTACCTGCTTGCATATTCACAGAAGTAAACACATGAAAAACAATGTAAGTATTTTTATACATAACTTAAAAAATTAAATACAAAATTTGAAATCCATAATAAGTCGAAAATATTTATGAAGTATTTATTAAAAAACAATAACACTACAACCATTTTTTTAGGTGCACAAATCGTGCAAATATTTCTTGAAACAAGTTATGGTATTTACAAAAATATCTATAGTAGTGTGTGTTTTAGCAAGATCGTTGTATGATCGAGACGTTCTACACAGAGGATTAAAATATCCAGTAAATGAAAATTGTATAAATGAAAATGTGTGTATTTCATATATTTTTAACGGCAGGGAGGAAAGGCAGGTGAGGTTCGCAGAGAGGGAAGAGACGAGGGAGGGGGATGTCGGGGAAGGTGAAAGGGAACGGGGACGCACGGGAAAGGACATGCAGGGAGAATAAATTTATTTCTTTGAATGGCATTGCAACGCATGCCGGGTACCAGCTAGTTGTGAATATTGCTTTCGCTGGGTCAACTTGGATCTGTTTAGCAAGGAATGTAATATTACAATTGTGTGAGGTGCCATTTGATGTGTGAAAGCAATCTGGAAATTTGAAGAAACGTTTTTACTGGAACATATTCGCCAACAGATTGGTGCATTTTTATGCATTTAGGCAATTTCGGATTACCATTTTTGATATATTTTCACGTCATCATTTTTAAGACGGCAATACACCCTAAAATATATTCAGAAAGTTAACGACGTAAGTAAAGAAGCTGTGTATACAAATTGCGATTCGCGACCCGTGCACTGGACGGACCTACTGTCGAATTCGCCGTATCAAAGAAAAGAAGAAGAAGATAAATAATGTGGGAATCTTAACGACGTAAGTGAAGAAAGCGTGTAAACAAATATTCTATACGCCGTGGCACGGCGTATTGTACGAACGTATGGTCAAATTCACCCGAGCAGGCCTGGAGATTCGACCTTTCTGCCGCGTTCATTTTAATTAATTCTGAAGAACGTGCTACAAATATCTAAAACTAGCTGGTACCCAGCATGCGTTGCTATGCCTTTTAATAAATAAATTCAATCTCCATGCGTGTCCTTTCCCATTCATCCCGTTTTCCTTCCACCTCCCCTTCCTCTCCCATGTCCCCTTCCCCTCTCGCGTTCCCACTCCGTCTCCTGAATATTCCCTCTCTCTACTCCACCCCCCCCCCTTCCCCCCTCCCACAAACCCCCTACCCAAGTTCCCCCCCCCCTCTCCCCCCTCCCGCATTTGATTTCATTACATTCTGTTTTCAAATAGCTCGCGTGCCACCTATTGCAATTTTTTTCACAAATTTCATAATTCCAGAGCTCATTAGTAGTTTTATACAAACCTTGTCCTGACAATAACGAACACAACAAAAAAAGAATTATCCAATTTGGATCAGTTGTTCGGAAGTTATGCGCGTACATACATTTCGGTGATTCAATTGTATTTATATATAGATAGATAGATAGATGTGTCTCCATGTTGTCCTCCCGAAATTATTAATTCAACTAACTAACTAACCATCACGCCGTTTCCCCGCAGGGGTAGGCAGAGAGGACGGACCGCCAAACAACTCGGTCTTGGCACACACTCTTCGCCTCACTCACATTCATACATCGTCTCATGTCTCGTCTTATTAATTCATCGTCTAGAAAAATAAAATCTGGTGCTTACCGCTAACCTTATAGTTGAAAAACGGGTTAAATAGTTTTGAAATTGTTGTACGTAAAATATATTAATGTTTAGGTACTGTTTTTATTAATCTAATATATAAATAACTCGCATTTCTTGTACGGCATGGAAAAAAAAGTTATTTTAGTTACGGATTCGCCGGAAATTATTAAAATGTGAGTTTTCAGCATACAAAAATTAGGATTGTGTACTATTTATACGCCCCGTGCTTCTACATAAGTTTCAAAGAAAAAGCTGTGAATAAAGTATTCAATATGTTTAAAAACTAAACCCTTTTCTAATGCCCATTTTTCTACTGTGAATACTAATTAGACCTCTGTAATAAATAAAACTTTTTTTTTTTTATTCCACTGTTCAAAAAAAAACCTTTAAAATATTACCGGAGGCCAATACATTTTATCTGTTATCCAATATATTTTAACTGTTAATCTCAGTGATTAATGAAACTTTAGATATTTTTTTTTTTTTTTTTTTTTTTTACATAAGCTCCACACAGGAGGCCCTGAGGAAAATAATTTCCCTCAGGGCCTATGTCATCTTTGGGGATGCTGTGTGGAGGGTTTTTTTAAGGAAAGGAAGGAGAGGAGAGTTCTGGGAAGGAAAAGGGTTTAAGGGGTGGGTAGGAATCTGGGGTTCAGTATGTCCTGGTCATCCGCCTACAAGACCTAGACAAACCTCACCCCATGAACCCGGGCACCCCTGCTAAATCACCAAACGTAGCGAACCACTTGGGGTGACCTATGGCAGAGGTGTTGGTTATCCAATAAAGGTTCCCGGGGCGGCGGTACCCATTCCCGCCTCCCAAATTATTATGAGATATGTTGGGAAACAAAATTTTTGTTCAGATATCATTACTAAAACAGAGATAAACTACCCTCTCAGGCCGTGTACACCAAGTGTATTTTTTTTCCATGAACAATTTTTTAATTAGTAATGTTTTCACATCCGCGGCCGTTTGTCAATTGAATAAAATTTTCACTGGGTATTTTAGTAAGGCTGTAATGATTATGGATTGATAATCATCATCATCATTACATAGTATAAAATGAAGTCGCTCAAAATGTATGTGCGCGTTAATCTTTTAAACTACGCAACGGATTTTCAAACAGTTTTCACCAATATATATAGAGTGATTGAAGAGGAATGTTTATATGTATAGCACATGTAAATTATATTAGAGAAAAGCCGAAAAATTTAAAGAAAACCTATTTTTGTGTGATTTAAAACGGCTGGCGAGCCGTACTATAGTCACTTTTGAAATTCGTTCTACGGAAGAAATTGGAAAATAGATGTCCTAGAGTAAGTAGGTATTTGATTTGAATTATTTTATTTGATGAAGTCGCTCAAAATGTATCTGCGCGTAGATCTTTTAAACTACGCAACGGATTTTCATGCGGTTTTCACCAATAGATAGAGCGATTCAAGAGGAAGGTTTATATGTATAAAAACATGCTTATTATAGTAGAGAAAGGCCGAGAAATTCAAATATTCAATTCAGACAGCGGGCAGCGGGCAATTGGCAAGCGGGTGGTGTGGATTTTATAAATGTTGCGTAATGGCGTTGAGTTTCGTTAGCCACAGAAACGTGTGGCCGGGTCTGCTAGTGAATATTAAACTGAAGTATGCTCTAAGGCTAATGAAAAAAAAATAATGACTTTTGACGATTTGGGCTAAACCCACTAGTTATTGAATTTTTATGGATGATATTTGGTGGTCATTAAGTTATAATGTATTCCTGATATCGATCCCATTATAGTCATTACATTAATATAGTTGGTGTGGGGTAAAGATTAAACCATCCCACAGTCATTAAAATGATAGAAACGTGAATGCTGCCTTGATATTGTAAATGGAATCCGAAAGCTTTTCAATGCAAGCAATTCTGGACCATCAAATGCATTCTTTAGAATTTTACATACGTAGAAATACCAAGTTAGTGAAAATCCCTTTATCCAACAATTTAAGCATATACATTTCATTTAATCCTTCGAATAACAAGAAAATAATATCTATGAACTTTTGCCTGTCAAGGTTTGCGCGCAAAATTCACGGTTTTTCCTTTGCATTTTAAATATTCCTTTTTATTGGGTATTTTTAACCCCTTTGCAAAAACTAAAATTGTTCTAAAATCTATATAAGTAAAATAATCTTTCCGATGTGTGTATTAGGAATCTACATGATTGTTTCTAAATATTAAAATTTTGATATTAGAAATTTAAATTGACTTCAAAATACTGCCTGCGAATATTTGATTTAAAGTACTAAAAAAAATAAACTTAAAATTTTAAATACACCTTCCTTTTTTTAAGAAAATTTGTAATATAATATAATATTAAAATTTTGATATTGTAAATGTAAATTGGCTTAAAAATAATACCTACGAATATTCGATTTTAAATATTAAAAAAAATAAATTTATAATTTAAAATACAACTTCCTTTTTTAAGAAAATTTGTAATAAAACTGTCACTTCACTTTTTATCATATTCAACAATTTTATGTTAAAATTACGTGTTTGTTACGTCACAAATTGGTGCAAAATAAAATCGTTACTTATGATCGGGTTTGTAAAATATCTGAACAATATTGCTCGTATATTCCTAAGGCAATAAAAAGCATTATGTATTTTTTTTATATAGTGCTTCAATATTTATAACTTAAAAGAAATCACAAATTTTCGCATGACAGGAAGAGAGATATACTAAGAGAGATAACTTTTAATAAGGCACGGTCGCTCTGGGGCGATCTGGGTCTCCAGTTATTATAACGGCATGTGATGTTTTGGGACAACTTGTGTCTCCTGTGATTAGACGGGAGTGTTTAAGAGTTTAAGAGTGTTCTTAGAAAGCGTAAAAAAAGTAGTGTTCTTTCAATGACTTGTACATGAATTTTGTAATGTGGATGTTGACTTCTAACAAAGGTGAAATACGGCAGTTTAATAAATAGAACAGAAGGATATTTCAAAGTGCTTTCACATGGATTGGATGGACATTGGTAATGAATAATAATTTAAGTAAGATCGCGTCCAAGAGATATATTGGACCCACATAATATCATCAGGAAGGACAAAGGTAAAATCAGCACGATGGGCAACTTTTACAACAAATTAATGCACGCCGAAACCATTCTGGAAGCAGTTTGGCCAATGAATGTGGTCCTACTCATCGTTGGAATTCCTTACTACATATTTCAGAAGAACAAAACAAACAAGTATCAAATTAGAATGAGTAAGCCTTTTTTGATATATACAGTTTTTGGATACTTTATGTATTTGTTGAATATTTATTACATTTTAACAATGGATCAGACCACCATCGACCTTGTAAGCGGATATTCACCTTTCAAATATGGAGATAGATTCAAAATATGCTTGGATTGCTTAACAATGCTATTAATTTGTGCAGAGGCTTTGTGGAACCGTGGAGGGGTTCTTAAAATCTTCGAAGACATCAATGATGTTGATAATGCATGGAAGGTCCTCGGCTTGACTAAAAATTACTCTCAAATTAAAAAACGAAACTTCATGTCTTTACTGCTTCAGAGTTTTGTGCACATCGGCCATGCAGCAATCAGTACGATGTTCATGTATTCCTGGATGAACAAAAATTCCTTGTCAATTCTTTTCGCAATGACTACCCCCGGATACTTGTTCACCGCCTTACTTACCGTGTACGCCAGTGGTATGAGTCAAACTAGACATAACCTCGTGGCTCTGAACTCCGAGCTGGAGCTGATCTGCAAGCATGCCTTTCTCACCAAGTCGGCTGCGGAGAATGTGTGTTTGAAGATTGAAGAAAGTTTTGCGAGACAGAAACAACTCTTCGAGGAGTTATGTTCTTCTTCCAGAGATGAAATAATTATCCAAAGACTGACTGTGTACTGGAAGCTATACGATAAAACATGCGATTTCGTCGATTCTTTTAACAGAATCTACTTATTCAAAGTATTTGTTATATTTTGTGTGTCTTTCGCATCGATGGTGGTTAATTTTTTTATAGCATTGAGTGCGTTGTATTGGATAGCAGACGACAAAGCAGACGAAAAGACTTTCTTCTACATGTGCTATTCCTGTTTCCAGGGAGTGGTGAACTTTTTTAATGTATTCCTGACAGTAATTATTTGCCATGTCTGTCAAAAACTGGTGAGTTAAATTTGTAACATTCTTAATGTTGTGTTTTGTGTTAAAAGTGGAAAAATACTTCGATTACTCAATTGCCTCAGTAAATCCAAAAATTATTTCAGGGAAAGTTATAATATTCATGATTAATTTATTTGATTTGTTCGGTATGGACATGGTACTTGTAACACTTTTTCATTATACAAGTACCTATAATACTTAAGTTTACATAGTACTTATATGTATAATAACGCGTATAATCCCCTCCTTAAATACGAGTTATTCTCAATTAGGGAGGTAATAATTAACATCAACGTGTATTGAATATTGGCTCTTGGCCAATCACTGTTAGAATACGGTATTACCGGATGGGGCTGTCCGAATGAAACAGTCATCATCGTTCCGTTGCATTACCGCAATACTAAATCCCATACCTAATTAAAATCTACACAGCCATAATGACAATTATACTGAAAGTCCCCGTAAGAGCTAGCACTGATCAAATCTTCAACAATCAAACAACTCTATTCTAAAACTGTATTCCTTTCTATTCGTAAATACAAAACACACGAAATAACAAATAAGTCTATTAGAAACGGTTTCATGACAGCACAGAATAAACTCAACTCAACACCTCTTTGAAAAATCAATAAAAGTTATTTAAAAAATTTAAAATGCCCGAACGTAACCTATTTAAACGTTTTTTTAATATTTATTTATTTATTTATTAATTTACGGACAACAGTCCATTAAAAATATAATAATAACACGAATAAAAAAACAGAGATGACAGTGAAGGGAGAGCACATATAAATTAATAGCAATGACAATATAAAATGAAAATAGTACATACACTTCAAGTCAAAGCATGAAGAAGCATTTAAATATTGCGTATCGACTGCCGAAAGTCATTTAGTTTTACACCAAAAAAATCAATGCTTTGACTTGCGTTGTAAAGTCTCGACATTCTGGATAAGGGAGAATGGTATCCATAATTAGTAGAATGTTGATTGAGGAACAGCAATTCATTATTTCGAAGTCTACGGGAAGGGATGTTAAACTGGATGAGTTGTAACAACGCAGGTGTATCAGTAATACTGTTGATAATTTTAAATATGCAAATTAGATCAGAGTCCTTTCTACGTTTTTCTAAAGAAGAAATATTTAAAATGTGTTCAATTTCATCGTATGAGTACTTGCCTCTTTCAAGACCCAACCTCCAAGCGATTCCTCTTAGGAAACGATATTGTACGGATTCGATGTGACAAATGTGGACAGCATAGAAAGGAGACCAAATGACACTAGCACATTCAAGATGAGGGCGAACCAGGGAACAGTAAAGAGTTTTAAGTGTACTTATATGTTTTTTTCATCACTTTTATTGACTTTTCAAAGGAGGTGTTGAGATGAGTTAGTTCTTAGTTTTCCGGTCACCATTAGAAACACTAGATATCATAGTCAAAAACATATCCAATGAGTAACTTAAAATACAACATTTGGGCAAAAAAGCTTCTTATACGTTTGTTATAAACTACAACAAACTTCCACTCTCTCTCAAGACCACAACAACATTGTAACATTTAAATCTCAAATACGAAGGTGGGTTTAAAATAAAGGGAGATAAAAAATTAAAATTTACTCCAACTAATGTCAGAAATTACTGGTTAAGTAAATAAGTCTAGTGGTCCCTTAACACCTTGCATAAATATATATTAAAAAGATATTTCAATTTTATAATCACAGTTTTTTTAATAATTGTTTTATTTTTAAATGCAGGCTTATAAAACAACTACATTGATTAATAAAATGATGCTGAAAGAACAGAACAAACCTTTGTTGAACAAGGTAAGATATAAATATCCATCCTACTAATTGTTCTAGTCTCTAGTACAGTGGTTCTTAACCTTTTTGGAGGTACCGAACTCCTTACCAGTTTCATATGTATTCACCGAACCCTTCTCAATTGGAAAGCGGGGCGTGTCAACAGTGGCGGCGGATTACCACAAAGGGGGGGGCGGGCGTAATGTGATGGGATGGGGCGGGATGGGATATTGGATAGTGACAATATTCTTCGTAATTTTTTTCGGGCTGTGTCTTGTTCCGCCGAACCCCTGAGACTGACTCACCGAAACCCTAGGGTTCGATCGTCCACAGGTTGAGAACCACTGGTCTAGTATTTAGTTCGTATATCGCACTTGGTGGGTTTATGTAGTATTGCTTTTCAGGAACATTTCATGTGGATAACTCAACCCTCGATGACCAAGGTGCGGTCCCGACATCGGTTCCTCACTGCGGTTTTCATATGAAAAAGCTGAGGATCCGGTATCGGGAAGTACTCCATGTTTTACGAGGGCTTGATGTTAATAAAGCTAGTGGGCCCGACGGAATACCTGCCCTGGTATTGCAGAGGTGCGCTGCAGAATTAGCTCCAATTTTGACGAAGCTTTTTAAACTGTCCCTGAAGACTGGCTCTGTGCCCTCTGGTTGGAAAAAAGCGGTTATCCATCCTATTCCAAAGAAGGGTGACCGCTCCAACCCGGCCAACTACCGCCCCATAGCGATCACATCAGTTCTGTCTAAGGTGATGGAACGTGTGATCAACGACAAACTGCTCACATACCTCGAGAAGAACAAAATTATCAACGACCGTCAATACGGATTCCGGCGGAACCGCTCGTGCGGTGATCTTCTCGCGTATGTGACGCATGTTTGGGGGCGATGCCTGGAACGTTTCGGTGAGACCCAAACGGTTGCACTGGACATCTCCAAGGCCTTTGACCGGGTTTGGCACCGAGGACTTGTCAACAAACTGCTTTCTTACGGACTTCCCGCATCCTTGTGTACGTGGATTGCCGACTTCTTGAGGGGGAGGTCGATTCAGACGGTAGTCGATGGTTTCACCTCTTCCTCACACTCGATAAATGCTGGCGTCCCGCAGGGATCGGTTCTGTCTCCAACTTTGTTTTTGTTGCACATCAACGACCTTTTGTCATGTGCACCAATTCACTGTTATGCGGATGACAGTACAGTTCATGATAGCTTTTTGTTTGACAAGCCCCCAAAGGGCTCACAAACTCCAACAGCTCGTAGGGCTTTGAAGCAAAGAATGGACGGCTACCTCGAGAGTGTTTTCTCTTGGGGTAAAAATAATCTCGTTGAATTTAATGTTTCAAAGACCCAATCTTGTCTGATTACGTCCAAAAGGGATCGAAATGAAAATCTAGTCTCTTTCAACGGAAGCAATCTTCCGAACAGGCCCTCCATTGATATGCTTGGTGTAACCCTAAGTGACCAGCTCAGGTATGGGGGCTCCATCGAAGCCAGAGTAAAGCTAGCCTCCCAAAAACTGGGCGTACTGTACAGGGCCCGCAGATACTTTAATAGTACACAACTGCTAACCTTGTACAAATCACAAGTACGCCCCACGGTTTAATTTGGCAGCCATCTCTGGTCTGGAGCTCCAAAATACCTGAAAAATACCCTCGACTCTGTGCAGAAACGGGCGGTCCGTTTGATAGATTCTCCCATCTTAACAGACGGATTGCAATCTTTAGAGCACAGGCGTCGGGTGGGAATGCTATCCTTGTTCTACCGGTATTACAATGGAAGATGCTCCGAGGAACTAGCATCATTGATCCCTTCGGCACCGGTGCATAGTCGGGAAACACGCCAAACGCGTGCCCAACATTTGTACACGGTTGACATTTGTCACATGAGAACGGGTCGTTTCTTCGACTCGTTCTTGTGTTCAACAGCTCGGCTGTGGAATGATTTGCCGGCCTCTGTGTTTCCTCCTTCCTACAACATGGGTCTCTTCAAGACCAATGTTCATTCCTTCCTCTCCTCAAAAAGACCCTCCACACAGCATCCCAGATGACATAGGCCCTGAGGGAAATTATTTTCGTCAGGCCTCCTGTGTGGAATTAATGTAAAAAAAAAAAAAAAAATGTAACATTAAGGAAAACGGCGGCGGCGCGGCCTTGGACTTGGGGAGTAAGCTGGTGAATGCATGACGAGAGCGTTACGAAAAGCGAGGCGAATGGTAGTTGAGAGGGAGATATAAGTTAGTGAAGATAAAAAGACAAAGAGTTACGTTTCGTATATAACTGTAGGGGCGAGAGAGAGAGGTGCGAGCACACATTTTCTTTCTCTCTTTCTCTCATAGCCAGTTACGTTTCGTATATCACAGTGCAGGCCTATTGTCTGTATCACACTGTAGGAGCAAGAGAAAGCAGTGCGCGCGCACACTTTCTTTCTCTCTTCGTATCATATAGATGGAGCTAAAGAAGTTTTACTTCGGTCGTGTGGTCTAAAACACACTCGTTTTTTTTTCTATGTTTCGATTAGGCAATTAGACTTCTAGTTGTAGCGCTAAACTTTGTGGAATTGTTTAAGTTGTTTTAGTTGCATTTTTTTGTTTCTGAAAATCAGAAGTCATTCCATTTTGTAAATAAATATGTCTTATTTAAAAAAAATGTTTGGCCATTTTCTTATTTCCAAAATATAGGTTTTATGATTTCCAACACAAAAATCTAAGATTTAACAATAATTTTCAGTATAAATGTACAACAATCGATTTATCTTATATTTTCCTAACAAAGCTGATTTCAAAGTTACCTAGTTGTAGTAGGTAATTACCCCATGATATATAAAGTAAGCTAAGAATCCCCTTGCTGCAAACGAGGGAATGCAATCCCGATCTCGCGAGACCTCGATCTTGCGAGATCTCGTGCCATTTTTCGGGATCAATCCCGAAGCATAATATGACGAGATCCCCTTCGAGATCAACGGGATTGGGCGGCAGTAGTCAGCGACGCTACACACGTCCACTCGGGGCGAGAGTGGTGCGCTGACTGACTGACGGTCGGGCGGGAGTGTCGATCGAAGAAAGAAAACTATCCCGACTATTTACGAATATTGGCGACGGATGACGAGCGGGATAGATAATATAAAACTATGTCGAGTGAGTGAGAAAGAGATACTTGCATGCGTGCAGGCAGCCAGTTGTTTGTTTTAGTTGTGCGGTTATTATTTTTTATTAAATTTAAACATAAACATAATTTTTGGATTCTGACGTTGTTAATACCTTAAAATGACGAAAAATAATCCAGATCAAGTGTATGTTGAAAAACTGTTAATTATTTAATAACTAATATTAAAGAATAAAGGTTATTGTTTTTTTCAAATAATATTTTCTCTTAATTAACGAGATCCAGAAAATTCCGAGATCTCGCGAGATTGTAATTTCTAATCTCGCGAGATCTCGAAGTCTCGAGTCGAGATTGCATTCCCTACTGCAAACACATTTTTATCGAGTTTGCACAAAGTGAACTTTAGAAAAAATTTCATAATCAAATCATTTGTAATGCCTCTTTGTTTATTAATATTATACAATATATTGATACAAAAATATTAATCCTTTTTCAGCTTCATCGGTTTTCCACCCATATGTTGCAGCGCCGCCCAGAATTTGTCATTTTTGGTCTGTTTAGGATAGACAACACGTTGCTATTTACGGTGAGGACTTATAAATACCATTATTTTAGTAAATACTTATACTAGTCTAAACTTTAAGAAAAAAAATTTGCTAGAAAATGGGCTATTGCTTTTATTATTCAAAGGTAATATAACATTATTTGCTGATTATAATAATGACTAATGACAATAAAATAACGTTGTTTGTTTCCACTTAAAACCATCCGGTTTCGGTTCGACCTGAATTTTCCTTGGGGTGAATAAAATATATTAAATAAAAATTAATTAATAATCTAAAATGTCTTAAAAGCAAAACAAAAAATTGTTAAAAATAAATAAAACCAATTAACTAAATAAACTGTTAGATTTTTCAATCAACCCCATTTTTAACATATTTCCCTTACCCACTCTTACTTTTACCCCCTCTCTCTTAGGTACCTCCCACCAAAGTTGATCTTCTCTCTCCCTCTTCTACTTTTTATTTAAATACTCTGTAATCTTTTATTTTATTCACCCTGGGGAAGGTTCAGGTCAAACCAAAACCGGTTGGTTTAAAAAAATAGACTAAAGAAAGATATTTTATTGTCATTATTATAATTATATACCTACACCCACAAAGTGTTTGTTACATGTGAAAAATGATTTACTGATGTTTAATGTTACTTTCATCCGGTGACTTTTGTATGTTTTTTGTCACTTTTAACAAATTAGTAAAGACTAAATTGTTTTTTTTTTACAGATGGCTGGTTCTGCAACAACGTATCTGATTATTTTAGCCCAGTTTTATATTTTTTACTAAAACAACAATGGTATTACACCACTGTAGTGTGTCGATGTAACTAATAATATTATGTATGTCGATGTTAATGTCTGTAATAAAGAAGAGAGATTAAATTGAAAGGGCTTGTTCGAGGCCGAGGTGGTTGAGGTCAGCTGAAAGAGTATGAAGAGGAGAGTAGCCCCAAATATTGCGACCTCCGCTACTTAATTCGTAGCCGACACCATGAGCTCAGAAGACTGCTGACTCAGCTCTCGCCGAGCGCGGGGTTTAAAAATAAACACAGGAGTGCCTTCAAAACACACTCTACTTCGGACTATCACCAGCTACTCCTCTTCTTTCTGCTTTCCCTGACTACCTCTCTTCGGATCTTCACACTGAAATTGGCTTTGATTTTTCTGTCGCTGGATTCTCGCTTCTTCCTCCCTCCGGATACCCTGACCATAGCTGTGCACGTCAATTTCGACACCAAGCACTCACTGGACGAGCAGGCGCACCGAACGGTCAAAATGGTTATAGGTATATCGGTTGTGCAAAATTTAAAACACGTTTATTAGTAAGCCAGTGATCAACATACACTGTGATGAGTCAACCCCCCCCCCCCTAATGAAAAACTTTAAAATATTTCTTCTTCTCGTGCGTTCAGATCTCCGGTTGGCAGATCTTACTCTCGTACCTACTGAATGATTCGCCATTAATTTTTTTGAATCATGACTTATTTTTCCCACCCCTGTGACTGAACACAGTAAAAGGTAGTTTTCCGGGAAATTCTTACAATAAACCCTTTTCTCCACGTTGTGTAATTTTTTGTTTCGGAGCACCTAGAACATCTAGGATAGGTATTTAATGTATTTCGTGGTAACTTTCGGTTCTTTTAGGTAAGGTGTGGAAGAATTACTCTGTATCTCTTAGTCGTCTGAAGGACACGCCCTGTCTAAACTATCCTAAATTTGTCCCCGCTATGATTCTAATGATATACACTGCTCCAATATTCACATAATGAGCACTGTTGTTATTACTCTCGCTAGGCTATAAAATTGATCTCTCCCCCTCTACTTCCTAATAAGTTTTAATGTACGTACCTGGAATGTTTCATTTCATGTGGATAATTGGCGATTCTCTGCACCGCTCTCCATGGCTATATCCTATACATAATCGTGATAATATGTTCTGTTGTTAGTAACACAAATTTATACCTAGGATGGAAGCATAAAGACGGGATAGAGGATAGGATGGATGGTGACGGGAAAGGAATTCTCTTTCTTTTTTTTTTTTTTTTTAGTTTCTTTGTTCTTTAAATGGTTCGTTACATAAATTGGGGATTTTTCGACCACCATACTAGGCACATGCCCGCATACTTGCAAGCTAATACTGGCTCCTCCACTTGACCAAGTTGACTAGGTGGTCAGCTCTCCGGACACGACCCTCCGACCAATGCATGATGAGGCTATACCCATGGCACCCAGAAAATCTCTTGACGATAAACCAGTTACCCGGACCCCTCCATAACAAAAGAAGAACGGCATGCCTTCAAACCTTTCCCAGACAACTCCAGTATCGAACACCTCCGGAACTACTTTACTGGCTTTAGAAGGGGTAATCTATTTCGTCCCTTATCACAACTCTATTCACGGTACAAAGTGGCGTATGCTTGTGATAGGCAGATCCTTCTCCCACGTGACCGACCTAGCGTTACAGACCACCTCTGGAAACCGACTTATCCCCACCCTTGTAAGAGATACGTTTGCTTCCAGGTCGATAGGATTAAAAAATGTGATGATGCTTGTTACGTTACGGAATTGATTCCCGTGCGAGCTAATAGCGAATTGACCCCTTGCACAGGCCCTCCGCCCCCCTCTCCCCGCGCCGCGCGGCGCCCGTAGCCAAGCGCCGAGCGGCTCCCCGCATTCACTCCTCGGCCGACCTTCGGCATAACAACTGTGTCCCCGTGATTGCGCTCCCCGTAAACTGAACTCGCGATGTTTTACTTTGATTGTGCATTGTGCTCAAGAAGCTCCCGCCTAACCAGTACCCGTCTGACGACTGCCAATCTCCTGTTTGTGAGTACCAATGAACCTTGCTTTCCCTCTGTGTGCTAAGAACTGACATTTAACTTCACTATATACGCGTAGAGAGAGAGTTGATAGAACAATAGCATTTTAGTTAGCCAAATAACCATGTGTTTTAGTGCCGAGGCTGGCTTGTGTATAATCCTTGTTAAGATTTCAGGTACTGAAATATTAATATTTGTGATTGTCACCCTAATGGTTGTGGCAACATTTTTTGTGTTGGCAATTGCCAGGGCGATTTCGTATTGCCACGGATTTTTTAATTCCTTCTTCTCTTGTTACCATCCGTCTTGGGCGGGTCGTTTTTGGCAAAACGTCTGCTGCCAGGTTTTCACTTCATGTGGGTTATAAAACCGCGGAGAGAGATAGCATCATTGGGCTCATCGTACATGAGCTACCCTACGGGTCTTTTATTGTTTCAATAAAGACCAATTATTCAAGAGCTGGAGTTATTATTGAAGAGTTACTCCAGCCACACTTCCCTTGGAATCTGGTATTACCACGCCGGATTGCTCTGTCAGGAGAGCGGAAATTGAGATCCTGAACATTGATCATTCGAGCCGGGTGATCATTATTGGATTGATCATTCGAGCCGGGTGATCATTATTGGATTGATTCATTCAAGCTGGGTGATCATTATTTGGATTGATCCATTTGAGACTGAAGATCATTATTTGGAGTGGCCCAGTCAGGCCTCATCATCATCGGGAGTGGTCCAGTCGGCGTCCTCATCACCATCATTGGATTGATCAAGCGAGCCTCATCACGACGCTCGCATGCACAGCAAATCAGGTTGTAGCCTTCCTTTCATTGTCCTTTCAAATTCCATTTAAAAAGCTAAAAATCTGTGTAGATGCCACATTATTTCGTATTGATTATATCGAATTATATTCGGGTGTTCATAATCAGATGCTTTCAATATAGCATAAATTTTGTTGGTGATAATAATTTTTATTGTTGTATTCAGTCTGCTGAATAACTTCGCTTCTGCCTACCTACATTTCTAGCCACGCGTTTTCAAGCTTCGTCTTTGTATGCCATAGTATTGTGATTGGTTTCTCTATGATCTATAGTATATTGGGGTTAGTATATTTATGGTATTATTCATTATTGTTTACGTCAAACTGCCGCGTTGTGTATTGTGTATTCAGTTTTTAAATCAAGTTAGTGTTATTTCGTTTGTAAAAAATGGAACTCGACAAGTTGATTAAACGGCGCGGGGTTTTGAAAGGTTCATTAACGAGATTCGAAACCTATTTAAGCAACGAAAATGATATTACACCTGGCGTATTGTCATCGAGGTTGGACGCCATCAAACCTTCTCTGATAGAATTCTCCAAAATTCAGCTGGAGATTGATTTATTGAACAAATCAGAAGATAATGACGCGAGGAATAATTTTGAAGGTACATATTTTAATGTAATTGCATTAGGACAGGAAATGTTATCAAAATTTAAGAAGATTGAAAATGTCCCAAATATATCAGTAAATTTACCACCAATCTCTATACCAGTGTTTTCAGGTGACAACCATAAATGGTTGACTTTTAAAAATTCGTTCATTACCTTAATTCATGATAACAGTAAATTAAATAATGTTTGAAATTTCATTACCTTATTAGTTATGTGTCCGGAGAGGCACTTGATTTGATTAGTTCTCTAGAAATAACCGGGGATAATTATAGTGCAGCTTGGACAATGCTTATTTCGAGATACGAAAATGTCCGACTTATAGCAAATAGACATTTGAATTTCTTATTTAGTTTTACACCGTTAAAACGACAGAACCATCATGAATTACGGAATTTAATTGATCAAGCAAACATTCATTTGAGAGCTTTACACAACCTTAAGCTACCAACCGAACATTGGGATACTTTAATTATTCATATTCTAACCTCAAAGTTAGATAATCACACACGTAGCCTTTGGGAATCATTAGAATGCGACGAAGTTTATCCTACGTTCGTGCAGTTTAGCAATTTTATTTCACAAAGGTCTCAGATCCTGGAAACTATCCAAGGTGATATTGGGGGAATGCAACAGAAATCGGAACCAGCTGTATTAAAAGCAAAGTTTTTTAATTTTAAGGAAAGGAAGTCTACAAACAAGGTTACGTTAGCGTCGAGCAACGTTAATTGTATGCTGTGTAATGACAGTCATTTCATTTTTTCTTGCAAAATATTTGTTAACAAAGAACCAGCGGCACGAAGAAAGCTCGTTTCAGAGAACAATTTATGTTATAACTGCCTAAAACCGGGGCACCTTTCAAAGTTGTGCAGGTGGAAGGAAAAATGCAGTGTTTGTGATCGAAAACATCACACTCTGTTACATATCAATACTGATAATGTACAAGCGGGTACTTCAACTGGCAAGGGTCAGTCGGAGGCACCAGTAAATTTAGCATGTCATAGTGACATGAACGGGCGGGAAATTTTACTATCTACCGTAATAGTAAAAATAGAAGACGCGTATGGTGGAACACACAAAATACGCGCACTTTTGGATTCGGGTTCAATGTCTAATTTTATTACAAAGGATACTTGTAAAAGATTAAATTTGCATTGTACAAAGTTGAATATACCTGTTTCAGGTTTGCATAATAATTTAATTCATGTAAAGGAAACAGTTGACATTAAATTTAAATCATCATGTTCTCAATACCGGGATGAAATATCTTGTTTGGTATTAGATGAGATTTCTTGCAATCTTCCACAGACCTTGATTAATCCAAAAATGTTGAACATTCCAGACGGTATCCAGTTAGCTGATCCGCAGTTTTACCAGCCAGCTTCTATTGATATGCTGATCGGAGCAGAGATATTCTGGCAGGTGGTTCGTACGGATCAGATACAGTTAGGAAAGGATAAACCTACATTGCATCGAACGGAGCTAGGCTGGATAATATCAGGAGCTGTACAGAGGCGTCAAAATACGAGGCCAGTTAAAGTTTGTCATATTTCATTAAATTCTTTGCAGAATCAAATAGAAAGGTTTTGGAAGGTTGAAGAAATTGAAAATAGTAAGCATCACTCTCTGGAAGATAGTGAATGTGAAAAGATTTTCGAAGGCACGCATAAACGCGATGCAAATGGTAGATTTGTAGTGAACATACCATTTAAATCTAACCTATCTCAATTAGGAGATTCATTTTGTATTGCTAAAAGTAGATTAGTGTCAATGGAAAGGAAATTCTTAAGACAATCCCTTAAGGAAAATTTTTATGTAGATGATTTTCTTTCTGGTAGTGACTCCATTGATACTTGTCACTTGCTTAAATCACAAATCATTAATGCGCTTGCTACAGCAGGCATGGAGATTAGAAAATGGAGGTCTAATGCGCCCTCGATTAATGATTCTAAAGATAATTTAGAATTATTGCCAAATGAATCCAATGAAGCTAAGATTCTCGGATTAATATGGGACACCAAACTTGATGAGTTTACCTATCAGGTAGAAAGCATAGACTCAAAGTTAGAAGTAACAAAACGTCAAGTTTTATCATTAATTTCAAAAGTGTTTGACCCTTTAGGACTGGTAGGCCCAGTAATCATTGTCGGTAAGATAATTATGCAAAGATTGTGGAAGCTAAAAACATCCTGGGATGACAAGCTACCCAATGACCTTTTATTGGCCTGGCAGATTTACACGCTGAGTCTCAGTAAAGCAAATCATATTCGGGTACCGAGGAAAATTTTCTGCTTTAATAAAAAATCTTTTAGAAATAGGGAAATATTTAATAATTATTCTTCATTAAGACGACTGAGGCGCGTAGTTGCTTATATGTTACGTTTCATACATAACTGTTCTAAACGAAGACCGATGCGGGTCGACGAGCTTTCTGTAATCGAACTGGAACATGCCATGCATGTATTGATTTTGAACGCTCAGCGATTCGCATTTCATGATGAAATAGCGTCTGTGAGTAATGGAAGATTTGTATCTAGGCAGAGCAAAGTAAAGGCACTAAATCCTTTTATGCAGGATGGGTTGTTGTGTGTTGGAGGTCGACTATCACAATCCGATATTACCTCAGCCTCTCAAAAACATCCAATTTTGTTACCACAAAATCATAAGTTGACTGACTTAATAATAACCCATCTGCATTATGAGAATTTACATTTAGGATGTAATGCTCTGCTCGCATTACTGCGTTTACGTTTTTGGCCAATATATGGTAAAAACGCAGTGAAGCGAGCACTGCATAAATGTATTGTATGTTTCCGAGTCCGTCCGCGCGAATGTCGCCAGCTCATGGGTGACCTTCCTGCTGACCGATTCCGAATCCAAAGACCATTTTATGTAACCAGCATAGATTTTGCAGGTTCAATTTTAATTAAGTCTGGTTTAACCAGAAATGCTAAGAGTGTAAAATCTTACATATGTTTATTTATTTGTTTTTCAACGAAGGCAATTCACTAATTTAACTTCAATGGCATTTATGAATGCATTGAAAAGATTTATAGCTAGGAGGGGTAAACCCTCACGACTCTTTACTGATAACTTTACAGGTAGTTATAGGGAACTTACTGAACTATTTGATTTTTTGAAGGCATCTGATAAAGAAATCCATAATTTTTTGGCCCAGCAGAATATTAGCTGGAGTTTCTTGCCTCCCCGCTCACCGCATCACGGGGGACTTTGGGAAAGTGCAGTTAAAATGACCAAGTTGCATTTAAAAAAAGCAATGCGGTCAACTGTTTTGACATACGAAGGCATGAATACCATAATAATACAGATTGAGGCTTGTTTAAATTCCCGTCCTCTGACTCCATTAACATCTTTTTATTTATTTATTTATTTATAATTTCTCACCATACATGTGTTCTTATTTTTTTTTACAAAAATATTAACCTCACTAGGCTAGCAGCCTGTATTGAGGTTAAATTCATAAATTTGAGTGGTGCATTTACACACAAATCACTAAAATACAAAAAAAATCACTAAAATACAAAACACTACATCCAAAACACTAAAATATTATATGCGGAAAGTAAGAAATAACAATATTATATTGGTGACGAGATGGGTAATTTGTAACAATATAGACCATAAAACAAATCCTTAATAAATTACTATATCCACCAAGAAACAAAGGTAGTTCAAAACAACTAGGGTGACACTCCGATTTTTACAAATGGGACTCAAATAAAATCTGGTTATTTAAAAAATATATATGTTTATATACATCTTTTTGTTTAAAAAACAAATATTATTAAAAAAAAAATCTTATTATTTTAAAATATTTTTTTTTTTTTTTTTTATTATTTAAAAAAGGCCAAGGATGAAAAAATAGTATGCCAATCCTCTGACAACACAAAAATCTTAACATTTTTTTTAAATTTAGCTAATGAATTGGAAGACTTTATGTAATCTGGCAGAATATTAAACAGAAGTGGAGCCTGATATAAAAAGTTTCTTTGGCCAAAAGATGTTTTAGTACTTATTGCGACAAAGTTCATTCTTGAGCCAATTCTAGTGGTATGGATTTGTTGGGTTCTTTCTGCAGAATAAATATTGATAAAAAATTTACAAATTATTTTAGAGATGTACAGCTGTTTTATACTCATAACGTCAGATTCCTTGTAAAGAAGTTTCGATGGATAACGAAATTTTTTTTTGTACATGACCTTAAGAATTAATTTGTGAGCAATATTTAGTGGCTCTACATTGGACTTTAGACAGGATCCCCAGCATACAATATTGTAAGAAAGTCGAGATTGTACTAAGGCATAATAGACAGATTTTAATTTATCTTTATCCAGTATATGACGAAGTTCTTTAAAAATATAGGTAAGTCTCCTGATATTTTTTGTTAACATGTCAATATGGTCATTCCATCTCAAATATTGATCAATATTTACACCTAGGTACCTTATACAGTCTACTCTTTCTAAAGGGTGGCAATTACAGTTACAATTTTGCAGACAATTGTGTATAATTAGATTATGAGTGTTGGAAGGCTGACTTTTTGATGATATGCTAAAAGTTACATATTTTGTTTTTGATGTATTCAAAGTTAAGATGTTATTATTTAGCCAACTCTTTACTATTCTTAATCCTGAATCACATTTGTCAAAAGCATCTTTCCAGGTTTTACCCTCAAATATTAAAGCAGTGTCGTCTGCGAAACTAACAATATTACCAGGAATATCTAAATTACATAAATCATTAATGTAGATTAAAAACAATATTGGTCCAAGTACACTACCTTGTGGAACCCCAAATGAGATTTGTTTGCTAATGCTTAAATTATTATTTATCTCTACTTGTTGTGTTCTATCGCTAAGATAGGATTTGAACCAACTTAATGCTGTACTGGAATGTGAAATGCCAAGAGAAGATAATTTTTTGAGGAGTAATCCATGGGAAACCGTGTCAAATGCCTTTGATAGATCTAAAAACACAGCTAAGGCTTTGTTTCCATAATCCAGGGCACTAGTGACTTTCGACAATACCCTCAATACTGCATCACTTGTTCCACTATTTTCTCTGAAACCAAACTGATTGCTAGAGAGTAGTTTATTTGTTTCTAAGAATGATACCAATCTCGACTTAGCCAATCTCTCTATTACTTTTGAAAGCGTGTTGAGTAGGGATATAGGTCTATAATTATTGACATCTAGTTGATCTCCACCTTTAAAAAGAGGAATCACTTTAGCTTTCTTACAGTGAGAAGGGAACATCCCACTCTTGAAGCTAATATTAATAATATGAGATATGGGACCAGCTAATTCGAATACATGGAGTTTATATATCATAACACTTATAGAATCAATACCGCATGAGAAAGACATTTTTAAATCATTTATCACATTTGTCACTTCAGAAATGTTAGTTGGCTTAAAGTCAAAATTGTCCCCGGTAATCTGAAGTTCAGATTTAAAATCATTCACAAGATACGTCTCACTGGTTTTATTATCACTGCACAAATTGTTAGCGAAACTTGGACCAATATCACTGAAGAAGTCATTAATGTGATTAGTAATTATATTTGGACTCTCTTCCATTGAAGTAATAATATTATTAATTTTCAATTTTTTTATGGTAGTTTGTTCCTTTTTAAGGTTTATGGCCTCCTTTATAATTTTCCACTGTTGTTTAATGTTACCATTGACTTCATCTAATTTTCTTCTGAAATATGCTTGTTTTGTTGTTCGTATTATCCTAGAACACCAGTTTCGATATCGCTTATAATATTCAAACAGTTCCAAGTTATAGCTTTCTTTTCTACATCTGTTGTGCAATTTATCACGTGTTCTGAGGCATTTGATTAATCCAGCGTTTATCCATGGTTTTAGATGTTTCATAATATGTTTCTCTTTTTGTACTGACGTACAACTTTGCACATGGGTTTTCAAACATTTTATGAAATTATCAGTTGCCAGATTGACGTCATTTGTTGATAGAACTATATCCCAGGATTCCTCCTTTAATTTGGTCTTCAAGAGGTGGTTGTCAACAACAAATTTAGGTTTTACATTATTATTTGAAATATTATGTAGATTTAAGCTCATAAACTTCATTAAAATTGCATAATGGTCTGTTATGCCAGTAGTAAAAGCTGCTCCTTGTGGTTCAAATTTTGATTTTGCCATAATATGATCAATGCAGCTAGATTTATTAGGAGTCACTCTTGTTGGTGAGTTTATTATGGGCTTCAAACCATGAAACGCCAGAAGTGATAGGTATTTTTGTGTTTTTATGTTCTTCAAATCTAGGGTATCAATATTTAAGTCCCCACATAAGATAATCTCCTTATTTTGCAAAGATTCAGATGCAAGGAATTCATTCAATGAGTCGAGAAAGTTGTCTATTTTAGTCTGGGATGGAGATCGATATACAGCTAATAAATATAATGTATTGGATAATTGCATTTTCAAGCAGTTTGCACTGGGGAGAGCAATTTCCTCAACAGTTACCTGAATGTTTTGTCTTACGTAGATAACTACTCCATCATTTTGTAAATTGTTCATCATAGTTTTGTAGACTACGTACTCTGGAATGCTAGGCATATTAATTACACTGCTCAGCCAAGCCTCTGTAAAGACTAGTACTTCTGGACGATGATTAATGCAATCCAGCATAGAAACAGTTTCATCAAAATTCTTGCTTATACTTCTAATATTCATGCATAGTAAAGAAAATTTTGAATCTTTCAAAAAATTTTTGCAAGATAATGAATCTTCAAAAGTTATGTTAGGTTCAGTATTGTCGGTTATATTATTTATGTTTTCCAAATCATCCATTTTTTTTTTTTTTTCAATAAAAGTGTCAGACTTAGGGGGGAGGATTACAACAATTTATTCAAATCATCTTCGTGTTTGATGATAATGACTCTTGAAGATAGTTCTGGGTTCTTTTTCACGCAAATTTTATTGTTCCGAAACCACACAAATTGAAATTTAGCTTCTTTAGCTTTTTGTTTAGTTTTCCAAAGAAGGGTTTTGGAATATGATGATAGAACTTCTCCAATGAAGATGTTCCTGTCCTTCAATTGCTTTATACTTTTGCGTGCGTTGAGAAATTCAGATTGGGACTTTTCATCTTTGAAATGGATGATCATCCTCTGAGCTCCGGGTTTATTAATAGTTTTATCAGGATATTGAGTAACTTTATTTATTCTACCTGGTTCAATCCGAATGTCAAATTTTTTTATGAATCTTTCCACGGTTTCCACAGAATTTTCATTCATCAAGGTTTCTAGGCCAGACAATTCAGCACAATTATAGCTTACATTTTGTTGTTCTATATCAGCTAGACGAATTTCTAAATGTTTTATTTTTAGATCTTTGATAGAATTTGCGTTTTCCAAGTTATCCACATTTTTTTTTAATTGCATCATGTTTCCGATATTATTAGTTATTTCATCATATTGCTGACCAATAAATTCAATGCTTTTTCTCATGTCGGATATCTCAGATTCGAGATTTTTTTTCAGTGTTGACGATTCAAGTTCAATTTTTGCAAAAACTTGTAGCTTAAATTCTTCCATTTTTTTATCCATGTATTTTACAATTTTTCCAAAATGATCCTCGTTTACTGCTGGAGAATCCGATGCCTTAGACCTAGTTTGCACTAGATTCTGATTGTTGGGCATTGTAAACGATTTACTTAAATAAATAATGACTCACAACTTATAAATGAATGGTGGTCACCCTACAACACACTTTATGATCACTGGTAAACGGAATGTAATATAGTAGGTACAAACTTATTGTTGTGAATACTAAGAGTGGTTAAGCAGTGGAGTATCACAAAGCAGACGTCCTCACTCAACAACAGTATTGTTACGACTGATCAGATCCAAATGACTTAAACGCCCTCACTCCGTCACACTTCCTTATTGGCGACAACCTGTTAGCATTGCCTGAGCTTGATATCCATCATCTGCCTACAAACAGGCTTAATATTTACCAAAAGATGTCTACCGTTGTTCAATCTTTTGGCACAGATGGAGCCGGGAATACCTAGCAGAATTGCAGAACCGAGTCAAATGGCAAGAAGGACGTCAACGCAGTTTACAGCCTGGTGACATGGTCATCATCAAAGACAACCAGCTACCTCCGCAGTACTGGAGGATGGCGCGAGTGACGGAGATCCACCCTGGCCAAGACGGACGCGTCCGCGTCGTCTCCTTGAGGACGGCCAGAGGTGTCACCAAAAGAGCCGTGACACAGCTCTGTCTACTTCCCATGGAGGATGCTTCCTCCAACCTGGATTAAGAACCAATTACAACGCTAAAAGTGATGTGATGTGTAAATCAAAGTGCCATCAGGCTCATCAGTGCCAAGTGTTAAACTATTTTCACATAAGTGGGTGCAGCGCACCAGAAGGTTCTACATTATTAAACTTTTATTTTTTAATGTCAAGTCTGACATAGCGTTATATACTTAGTTATAAGTTTTTTGTTATTATTTTGATATCCATATATTGAATATTGTTTATTTTTGTATGTGTGAACTCGTTGGGTAAATTCTGAGTACCAATGTTGCAATCTCTTCTAATATATTATTTTATGAAAAACGACTATTCCTTAATACTCGTTTTGGGCGGGAATATGTTAAGATTTCAGGTACTGAAATATTAATATTTGTGATTGTCACCCTAATGGTTGTGGCAACATTTTTTGTGTTGGCAATTGCCAGGGCGATTTCGTATTGCCACGGATTTTTTAATTCCTTCTTCTCTTGTTACCATCCGTCTTGGGCGGGTCGTTTTTGGGCAAAACGTCTGCTGCCAGGTTTTCACTTCATGTGGGTTATAAAACCGCGGAGAGAGATAGCATCATTGGGCTCACCGTACATGAGCTACCCTACGGGTCTTTTATTGTTTCAATAAAGACCAATTATTCAAGAGCTGGAGTTATTATTGAAGAGTTACTCCAGCCACACTTCCCTTGGAATCTGGTGTTACCACGCCGGATTGCTTTGTCAGGAGAGCGGAAGTTGAGATCCTGAACAATCCTGTTCACCTTTAAATGAATAAACCCTTTTTCGTGCATAACTACTGTGTTCTGATTGAGGAAGGAGACCTGGAGATTTTGAGGAAAGGAAGGGGAGTAGGAATTTACAAGCGAACCACAAACACTCGCCCTGGGTTTAAGAGGGACCTTGCTCGCGCCGGCTGTGCAGAGCTAGCCGCCGGCTTGTTTATTGCATGTCCTTTCCAGGTTTTGGGTTTGGCGTTGGCCGCAAGTAGCGCCAATGCTAGCACTGTCGCCCGACGTGTGGCATTTTTTTTTCCTCCCTCTTCACGGTCCCACAGTCTCGTTCTTCAATCAGCAATTGTTTAAACTTTATAATATATAATGTTTTGTCTCGTTATCCCCAATTTGTCTAGCATTTCCATCAAGAACCCCGGCGCGATTGTAACTTCGAATTGCAATTTAAATTATCACGGGCACGATTCCTTCATTTTCGAGTCGTCACTCGACAAAACATTATCACCGGTATTCCTACGTAAAGTGCTCAACCAAGAAAGTTGCCGTCGTGAATAATATAGTGTTTACAAGTGTCGACCGACTAAATTTGCTAGTTTCAAATACAAGATTAATAGTGGAAATGTACACAAATATTTAAAACAAAGTTATTCAACAATTAAAATCCTGTATATTTTTTTTTTTTTTTTTTTTTTATTTGAAATATACATACATATAACAGATTTACATAAGGAAAATACATGGTTCTTATAAATAATTACAAATAAAATAGTTTCTTGTTAATGAATCTACCCAATTTAAAAGAGAAAAAATTTCTCGTGTTTAAATTGGGGAGTCGTGTCATTACAGAAAAAAGATAAAAAAAAAATAAGATATACTTATATATATATTTTTTTTTTAAATTAAGAAACAAATAAAACTTATGAATAAAAACAAAATATTAAATAAAGAAATATACTAACGTGGCAGTTGCTAAATTAGATATACATGTAGTATAGATATTTTAAAAGTAATAATATACAATAGATGTAGTAAAAATAAAAATAATATTATTGCATTTCTCTTAATAGGTAGGTGTTGAGATGGTAAGTACATATAGTTGATTCTGACAATGGGATTAACTGATTATATTGCAGGAGTAGGTACATAATGTTATTTTACGACAATAATCGCTTACATTTCAGTTCAAAAGTTGATGAAATATTTTAAGAGGATATGTGCAATCAATAAGACTACATTAATTTATAATTTATTTTTTGTTAATTAATGATGGAGTTAAGTGATTAATTTTGAAATAAAGTACATAAAATTATAATTAAGACTTGATCAATTTTTACTAATTAGTACATTGTAATCAAAAAATATACGTAGAAATTCTTTCTTTGAAATTAAAACTTATAATTAGTGTTTGGTTGATCAAGCAGTTGTTTAATTAGTGATTTAAAGACTTTATAATTTTCTTCGGATTTGATTTTATATGGGAGGGCGTTAAAAAATTTTATACCTTTATAAGTATAATGTTGTTGAAAAGCACTCGTATTAAATTTAGGGATTTCTAGATTACCACGTGATCTTGAACGGTTACTTATTTTTGTGATTGTTGTTGTAGAATTAAAATGATCTTTGTGTGTTTGTAACAGAGTGTTCTTTTTGAAAATTTTATTTAAACTGAGTACCCTAAAAGAATTAAATAGTTGTATTGTTGGAAATAAAGATGGTTTACGTGTGATAACTTTTAGAATCAACCTCTGTACCCTTTCCACAGGTTGGAGGTTAGTTTTGAAAGTTCCCCCCCACCCGATTATACCATATTCTAGAATAGATTGGGCAAGAGAGAAATAAACAGTTTTAATCATACTAGATGATAGAATGTTTCTCAATCTAATGAATATGTAAATAAGTTTTCTTACTCTGGTTACCGTATTTTCGACTTGTTCGTTCCATTTTAAGTGTTTGTCTACAATGACACCCAGATACTTAATACTATTTTTGCATGTTATTTGTAGGCAATTGTCATCGTTGCATTCCTTTTTATTTTCACACTGTGATGAATGGATTTTAATAGTTATATTGTTCTCGACATTTTTTTCTTTCAAAGAGAATGGAATAAAATAAGTTTTCTCTGTATTTAGTGAGAGACAATTTAGGTCAAACCATGTTTTGAGTATGTTTATATTTGTATTTGCTTTACTCATCGTTTCCTCCCATGATTTCCCTTTAGTGATAACTACTGTGTCGTCTGCATAAGATATGATATCTCCAACTATGGGAAGAGTGAACATTTGATTAACATATATAATAAAAAGGATTGGACCGATGACAGTTCCTTGCGGTATACCAAATGATGAGGTTTTGGGTTCACTTAGGGTATCATTTATTTTGACGTATTGAAATCTCTCTTTTAGATAACTTTGGAACCATGACAGTACTGTTCCGTCCAATCCAATTTGCATGAGTTTCTCATTGAGTTTGGAGTGTGATATGCTATCAAATGCCTTGCGTAGGTCGATGAATATACCAAGACACTTTTCTCCATTATCTAAATTTTGTATTATTGTTGAAGTTAATTTAGCAATTGCATCTTGAGTGCTGAGATTGTCCCTAAACCCAAATTGGTTTGGGCTCATTATCTTTTTTTCTTTTATGTAATTGTTGAGTTGTTTTTTAACAATTTTTTCGTAGATTTTTGCAATGTTTGATGTGAGTGCTATGGGACGATAGTTGGAAATATTTTTTTCATCTCCAGATTTGAAAACAGGGGTGACAATAGTCTTCTTATAGTTGTTCGGGAATATACCCTTCTTTAGACTTACATTTATTATATGAGCAATCGGTTTACTGATTATCTCATGAACGGCTTTTAATGTTTTTACGGTTATATTGTCATAGCCAGGGCTTGCTGATCCCCGTAGACTTATTACAGCGATTTCGACTTCTTTATCAGTTACCGAAGCAAATGTGTGGAAGCCAATAAACCAATTACCCGCTTCGTTTCCCGAAAGTTAATTAACCAGTTTTTATTAATAAACTTATTCCGCAGAGTGCTGGTCTGTATTTGATATCGACATATTCTGCGGGTAGGGGTCTATTTCGCAAAATACTGGCCTGTATATATAACGGCATATTTTGCAGCTTAAGGGAAACAAGTGGATTAAATTCTTTCTACCTTTTGACAATTGGGCATTTTTTTGTACTTCTGTCGTCCGTTTCTCCCTTTTTCTTGCGCACCTATCATCTTTCATAAAGAAATAGACGACATAATTCGAAAAATGCCTAGTTCGCGTTGACGTCGATTCCTCGAAAGCTAACATTATATCCGTATGCACATTTCTGCATATAACTTGTTATGACGAAAGGAAGTTGGCGTGTAAATACCAATAATTGGTGATGCTCAAATCAGGCTAGTCTAGCCACTTAAATAAAAAAAACTATTCCCCAAGACATTGTTGAATTTTCAAACAAATACTTCCACGAAAACTTGTATAAAAGAAAAAATATTTCTTTCCTTTTCTGAAGAACCCCCCTTTGGAAAGGAAATGGAAATATTCTAAAAACATGTTCGTTTAAGGCGAACCTCGTTTCCGTTTTTTATTTCCGGACTTTTGCAAATTTGCAAACATTTTTCAAAAACATCGGAATAAATTCTAAAAACGTGTTTCATTAAGGTGAATCCCGGCCCGTGAAATTTTCATATCCGGACTTTGAAAATTTTCAACAAATTTCCAAAACAGCTGGATTTTTTCACAAAATCACGTTTTTTAAGGGAAACCGCTGCCCAATTTTTTCTCGTTTTTGGACTTGAAAATATCTGGTTTTTTTACAAAATCACGTTTTTTTAAGGGAAACCGCTGCCCAAATTTTTCTCGTTTTTGGACTTGGAAAATTTTCAACAAATTTTCAAAACATCTGGATTTTTTCACAAAATCACGTTTTTTGAGGCAAACCCCTGCCCAAATTTTCAAATAAACCAAACACTTATAAAAAACGCGTTTTTTTTTTCAAAAAACTTTTTGTAAAAATACGTCCCCAGTGGTCAATCTCTGCCCAATTCTTTCCAATTGCGAGTCTAGTTCTCACTTTTTCCAACATAAGGTCACTCTAACACAATCCTATACACCATGGAAGTTCCTCAAGTTACGCTGGGTATAATACCGCACGTCTTTACTTCAAGAAAAGAAGAATTACTACAGGCCCTGAGAAATAGAAAGATTTCTCCTAAGAATAAATCCAAAATGCCTTACTGTGACGGAATCAGTAAATTCCATCACATCAAGTTCTCAGGCATTATCAAATTGGCAAAACTCTTGTCATAAGTGACGTGAGTTACATGTAAATATTAAATGTAAATAATCACCAATATGGGCATTCGTAAGGTAATCCTTACACCCGAAGGCACATTAATGTCAACGGTAGCCTAACTCCTGTACATTATTTTTCTTTTTGCATAATTTTATATGTTCTTGTACATCCTGCGTGCCTTGCCTGCTGTACCACAAGAGCACCTCTTGGGGCACCGTTTTCATACTTGTATGCATCCTCTTCCTGAAATTAATCACTTCGGGAAAGGGCCTCCTTTTCCTCCTACCATCAACGGTTCCGGAAAACTCTTGCTCCAAGACGTCGCTTTCCTTTTCACAATTCTTGCAGCATCCGCGCGTTTTTTTTCTCACCTTATCGCCTCATCTTGTCATATCACCTTTTTTTAATTGTTTTGTGTCGGGTTTTGTCGTACCAGTACGTCCCTACCCTAATGTTGTAAATATAAAACCTTAAGTGCAAGTCTGTATAATAACCATTGGTTTCAGACCATTGCCGCAGCTCACTACTATGGTCACAGCACCATATTGTAAGAATGTCGCGACGATTTCCGTTATAATAGGAAATCCTCCCGTTTTTTCTTTTTTCTTTTTCCTCTTCACCCCATCCTAACACATTCATAGTAATGTTGTATATTGGGGATCGTTTCGAATACACCAAATGTACACACCTATCAGGTCACATTCGCTGGATTCGAAATAATTCAAGGGCAACCTTGTTGCTACTTGTGGTTTTTCTTCTTTTTCCAAAAATTAGAATGGCGCTCAACCCAATTGCTCTTTTTTTTTTTCCAGAGTCGTATTTTGTCGGATTCTGAGAAAAATATTTGTTATAAAAGTGACAATACATTTCGTCCCTTCAATAACATTGTTCTTTGTACATATATAACTTCATTATGAGGTACAATATTTTATCATGACATCAGTTTCTTTTGTCCTTTATTGTATCATTATTCTTGTTTGAAGTTTAAAATCTTGGCCAGATCTTCAATAAAATTTGTGTTTATCGCCTTTTGGCAAGTCTTGTAACGTATGCTAATATGAAATTATTAAGCTACAGCAGTGCCGTATTAATTACATCATTGCAAACCGCCGTCGACCCACATTTTCGAACGTAAACTTTTGTAACATTATAGGCGCGAGCCTTACAATATCTACTATTATAGGTGTGAACCTTACAATATCCACTGCTATAGATGCGAATCTCATAATATCTTTGTGTTTTTACACGTCACGGGGAGTCCGTCATAACTACTCATTGTTTGCTCGTCAACACAGGGTTGTTGATCGAGAGGGTGATTTATCTCATTAAATTGTTTTAATACCTATTGGGTTACTGTCTTTCAATACTGGGCAAAATTTGTTGTAAATCGTTCATTCCTGTCACGTGAGACGTGAAAACGTGACAATATCTACCATCATAGGAGAGATCATCAAAACATCCGCCATGATACGAGAAGTTCGTTATAATTACTTTATACTCTTAACTAAATGTTATTGAGTTGGTCGTGTGTCTTTTGGCATGAGAACCGCCCCTTGTTGGTCGTGTGTCATTTATTTGGCATGAGAACCGCCCCTTTTTGGTCGTGTGTCTTTTGGCATGAGAACCGCTTTGTTATAACTGTGTACTTATATAATCTGTGCACCAAACGTGAAGACGTTACAATACTCACCATGAGTCGTGCGAACGAAATAATATCTACCCCCAGGTTTGTGAGATTTGAGCAAGGGTCTGTCATTTCTCGCAAACAAGTAGGAGAATAAAACGACCCTCTAATCTTCTACCCAATACACGTGGAGGATTAGACTCTTTTATGTCAGTGTATTCCTTTTGTCCCACACTACCAAATGGTATTGTAATGTGCCAGGATAACTGCTGTAGACCTTGTTTCACCTTCCACTCAGAGGTCGAATTTCGGAAATAGCCGAGTCCTCAGCAGTTTTCTTCGTTCAAATGTTCCCAATTGTCACCCTTTCCCTTCCTCGAAATTATCCGTGAATGGGGATATATGCGTTACGCACTTGGCGTTTCGTTTGTCAAATGGGACAACCTTCATACACGGATCCTTTCAACTTCCTACTCCTTTCCCACTTTTCATAACTTATTTGTACTCAATGTTTTTGTTCTTCGAAAGTAGAAAAAATGCTACCGTATAGACGTGAGCATAGGTCATGGAAGACCAACTTCTTTCGAACGTGGCATTTTGTCATACCTACAAACCCTTACCTACGTGTTCTTGGAAATGTATTTAGTTTTAAAAAAAACTAAATGGGTTAAACAGAACCTTCCTTGAATACGTACCTTTGTAATATGTATAAGTCTGTAGTTGCATTTAGTTAACTCTCTCTCCGTCTCTCTCTCTTTCTCTACACGTCAAACAAATCCAATCTTTCTCAACATGCACACCTTGTTTCTCTCCAAACCTTTTCATCATTGGTCTACCAGGCAGGTAAACTTCAAGAATTTTGTTCTAATAATAATTTTTTCGCCGGATTAATAAGAAGACCAGCAGCTCTTCACCCCATCTACACCTGCGCCTCTCTTCATGCTGCCTTCACTACCGTCACGGAGGTCCCATGCCTTCAAACCCTACGTACCAAAAGCACCCGACCACACCTAACATAACCTAGTGTGAGTCGTGCGTGTAGTTGCGAATTGTATCATCACAAAACCATCACTCAAACAAACCCGAGCACGTCAGCTCTAAGTTGGTTCATGTTCCTGTTGCCATCGTGCAAATGTTCCTGCGGCATCTCGCAAATGTTCCTGTTGCCATTGTGCAAATGTTCCTGCGGCATCTCGCAAATGTTCCTGTTGCCATTGTACAAATGTTCCAGCTGCACCTTGCAAATTGCTCTGTTGCCATCATGCCAATGCTCCTGTGCCCTTGCGCAAATAACAATACCAACAATTGTTCATACAACAATCCCACTGTATACAAACCAGTGTACCAACCACCATCACAACAACGGCTGTCATGCACACAAACCACCTCCTCTATAAAGGACCAACCACCAATTACAATTTCACTCTCCAGTACCTCAATGATGTCATACTGGCCCACCCACAGGATCCGGAAGCAGCTACCTTTTTGACCTCTGTGACAGGTAGAACCCTCTCCACCACCAAGAAGCCTCATCCTGCGTTCTCGTCTTCGTGTTTTCTTTAAGGCCCTAGTGTTTCTTGAGTGTAATCTCAAACGGGCCAGGTTACTGTGACAAAGTAACCTTGTAACTTCAGTGCAACGTTCAAACACCCCAAACATCCTACGCAAACCACGCTACGCAAACTTAGCTCACAGACCAATGATACAATTTAGAGTCATTTTTTTTCTATCACTGCATAACCTTTGTACCTTTCTCCAGCAGGTCCTTGTTTATATTTATGTATGCCACTGCTCTTTCATGTACATTCATGTATAATTCTTTGTTCACCATGCTTTTTTTTCTCTTTTGTTTTTGTTTCTACTATTTTGTAGCTAGCAACTTTTTCTTTTTCTCTCTCTCTCTCTCCCCTTTCTCTTGGATTTTTTTTTTTTTTTGTTTTGGCACAAGTGCTAGAAGGGTAAGAGGATTTTTTAGCCCTACTGCTCCATTACCACGTCGCTTTTTTTGCGGCGAGGGGGGAAGTGTTACGTTACGGAATTGATTCCCGTGCGAGCTAATAGCGAATTGACCCCTTGCACAGGCCCTCCGCCCCTCTCTCCCCGCGCCGCGCGGCGCCCGTAGCCAAGCGCCGAGCGGCTCCCCGCATTCACTCCTCGGCCGACCATCGGCATAACAACTGTGTCCCCGTGATTGCGCTCCCCGTAAACTGAACTCGCGATGTTTTACTTTGATTGTGCATTGTGCTCAAGAAGCTCCCGCCTAACCAGTACCCGTCTGACGACTGCCAATCTCCTGTTTGTGAGTACCAATGAACCTTGCTTTCCCTCTGTGTGCTAAGAACTGACATTTAACTTCACTATATACGCGTAGAGAGAGAGTTGATAGAACAATAGCATTTTAGTTAGCCAAATAACCATGTGTTTTAGTGCCGAGGCTGGCCTGTGTATAATCCTGTTCACCTTTAAATGAATAAACCCTTTTTCGTGCATAATTACTGTGTTCTGATTGAGGAAGGAGACCTGGAGATTTTGAGGAAAGGAAGGGGAGTAGGAATTTACAAGCGAACCACAAACACTCGCCCTGGGTTTAAGAGGGACCTTGCTCGCGCCGGCTGTGCAGAGCTAGCCGCCGGCTTGTTTATTGCATGTCCTTTCCAGGTTTTGGGTTTGGCGTTGGCCGCAAGTAGCGCCAATGCTAGCATGCTGCAGGAATCTCTCCACAAGAAGCCATGCCTATGCCTCCATCCACACTACCTTGCCGGTAACTCGAGATGCTTTTGGTCAAGACGCCTCCGTCAGCGAACCATGCCCTTTCATACTGTTGGCGTCTCATTTCATACGACCTGTCGCGCCCATCCGCTCGACATAGTTCCGCGAAAGGGAATTGCTTCCAGCACCTCGCGAGACCCGATCAGTCTATGGTGAGCATCCTCCAACATGACAATGCAGAAAGACCCTTACCGGGGGACCACCAATTGTGTGTATGTGTGGCCTCGGTGACGTCATCAAATTGCCCAATCGTAAAGATTTAAAAAAACGTAATTCAAGAAGTAGGAATTCAGCAGAGTACCTGTTAGTTTTATTTGTTTCATATTTTATATCGTGATTCTGCTCTTCTGCTCCCTTGTCTAAAGATGTCTGTTCGGGTTGCAGGTAATCGCCTTCAATTTGATATGTCGTACTCTCGAGACGCTCCCTATTTGGTTGACTGTATTCTCTGTGTCAGGTTCATTTTTTTGTGTCAGCTCGGCATCAGCCGTGTGCCGAGAAAAAGGTCACTGTCCAGGGTTTTTGTTTGTTTGTTTTTGAATTTTTTATTTAGATGTATGTAAATATTTTCATACATCTAGTAGGAAAATATAAAAAATACAATTTACGAAGTAGGTACAGGAATATTCACAACTACATTTAAAAAAAAGAATACTAAATAAAAAAGATAACACTACAAAAATACATTATAAAAGAACAAGACCTGAGAATAACATTGGTGAGTAATCAAAAAATATTTTTTACATATAATGCACACATCCTACGAAAATTGCTGAGACTTGAGGCTTCCTTTACGGCATTTGGAAGACTGTTATAGAGTTTTTGCCCTTTATAAAATGCGCTATTTTGTGTGCACGAAAGTTTAGTTTTGGGAAGCCTAAAGTCTCCGCGTCTTCTCGTAGGATAATTGTGAACATTTTCTTGAAACATAATAGTACTCTTCAGATAATTTGGGAGCATATTATTTTTAAGTTTATAAATCATTGTTAATGTATTATATATTATATGTTGTTTGGTTGTCATCATATTTAAATTTTGTAACATAATTTTAACTCTTGTAAAAATGTTGCATTTTAAAATCATCCTCATCCCCCTATTTTGTATAACCTGTAGTTTATTATTTTGGGCTTCGTTACATAGGAATAATACACTAGAACAATAATTTAAATGCGGAGTTACAATAGAATTGTAGACAAGGCGCGTTGTCTTGAGATCCAAGTTATTTCTGATCCTTTTTAGGAATCCAACTTTTTTAGCAATTTTTTTTGTTATGTATTCTAAGTGTTCGTCGAATTTTAATTTATCATCCAATATCACACCCAGATATTTAATACTGCTTACCCTTTCTATGCTTTCGTTATCAATTTTTAGTGTTGCCTGCTCGTTTCCACCTAAGTTATCCACAATTAAAAACTTAGTTTTCGTAACATTCAATTTGAGTTTGTTTTGGTTTAGCCACAGCGTTACATTATTTAAATCAATTTGCATTTTTTCAATGGCGTCCTGTAAATTTTTACTGGCTATGTATAACAATGTGTCATCAGCAAATAGTTTAATTGCACAATGTTTTAACACTTTGATAATATCATTCATGTATATAATGAACAGCAATGGACCTAAGACAGAACCCTGCGGAACGCCTTTGTTAGTACTATGTGGTTCAGATGTTATACCCCCATATTTTGTTACTTGTGTTCTTTCTGATAGGTAATCAACAAACCACTTATTTTCTTTACCATTAATTCCAATATTACTTAATTTTTTTATTAATCTATCTCTGTCGATTGTTTCAAATGCCCGCTTTAAGTCTAGAAATACTGCAATAATTTTACTTTTTTTATCTCTAAAATTTTTCCACTCATCTATTACATAGTTAATAGCAGTTTCACAAGAACATTTATTTCTAAAACCAGATTGTTGTCGAACTAATATCTGCTTGGCCTCAATATATTCAGTTAATTGCTCCTTTACTATGTATTCCAGTATTTGTTCATATTTGGGTAAACAATTGATCAGCCTAAAGTCGTCAAATTTTTTTGGGTTATCAATTTTTGGGATGGGAGTTATTACAGGGTGGTGACTGGTAACATCTGTGAAATACGCCTAGTACCTATTCTGGGATAAATAGTACATCATCAATCTATTCGATACAGACACTCATGCAATTAACTGTCCAAGATTCGCGTTCTATTCACACCACCGGCAATCAGCAGGACCTGTAATTTATGTTATAAATTTCTTAACTTACCGAGCGCGATTGTCAATAACCCTCCCGTCGGGGATGTACTATGACAGTTATATGTTAACTCCACTTCCCATACCTCTGGGGAGAAAAAAAAACCTTCCATACGAAATCTTTATTACTTGTAACTAACATAGCCTAAATGTTGTGAAATTAATTTCCCCCCCCCCCCCCCGCACTCATAAACTATCAAGAAGGCACCTTCAATTCGTTAACAAATTAAATTTTGTCCCCGTAACCCGTCTGTTGTGACTACTTAGTTTTCCGTATTCTAATCAATGATTCTGTAGTCCCTGTCCTTTATTATAACACTATATGTCCTTTATTATAACGCTATCCCCTACTGTAACTGTATTTAATTACGGAGTTTCACCTTTTTCAATGAATTTTTATTATTATTATTATTTTAATCGTTGTACTGTCTTTTAACTGAAGGATGGAATGTTTTCTACTGGGTTATTATTATTATTGTTATATTTTTTCCCTCTATATAATGAATGATACGTTGCAATTACTATTTATGTAACCAATCTTTTATGTGATTACATTTCAATAAAAGTCTAGGCATGTTCACGAGTCGACAAAAGTAGCATAAATAAATAAATCGGCTTAAATGTTACGTCCTCAACACGGATAGTCCAGTGGCTGATTTTTTGGGAAACCTAGATTTAATAAATATTTCCTGATCTTCATTCGTCTACTGTTCATGTTTATGTTTTCTGTTGGTATCCTTTTGTAGTTATGTAATTTTAAAATCACTGCAGGTAAGCATTAACACTGAGTCTGTATTTTTTTGTTATAATCTCGCAGATCTCGTTCAGCAAAGATATATTATTATTATTATCATTAATTATGACAGGAGTCCAACACTTTAATCAAGTCTCTATTCCCAAATATAAATGTTTATCGCGCGGCAATCGCGAAGTTTAACAACTGTTATCCCTTTTTTAGTAAATAAAACAACACCGAACTTCTTTATCTTACACCATAAATTACTGCACAATCTTCACTGAAGTTAGTTTCAACAAACAAACACTTCTCGTTCACAAACAAGTCCACAACGAGCCACAACACTCTTGTTCCGCGCGTTTAATCCCCCGTTTACGTCCCTTCGAAAGCCCACGACCAGTCTGTTCTCCGACTCAAGGATCTCTGTCCTATTCCCTCTTTCCATCTCGTAGGTCCCACCTCAAACCTCCTTTCCAACGTTTTTACATTAATTTATCACTCATGATTCTCAGAGTTAGGCGAACTGCACTTCAGGAAAAATACTTGAATTTGCACATAATTTAAAGTTCTGACAGGACATTAATTTTTATTAGTTTCACTTATTACTTTCTTGAATCTCGTACACGTAAAATCAAGAGATAAATTCAGCTTTAATGTATCGATCTTGACAACCCACTCAAATACAAGGGATCGAACACATTTTTCATCTGCGTTATCTGAAAGACACAAAAATCCAATCCGAAACCTTAGGGTTTTGTCACTAGCGTAACCTATTACTTACAAGACTCGCCGATTTCAGACGTGAAACCAACTGTTGTCAATTCCCTCGTGCTCCTCATAAAAATGTGATTTATGACCAGGTTAGAAGTGTTTTTACCACTTAAAATAACTATTCCCTAAAACGTGGGACAATTTTTGTACTAAATCCACCAAGAGGCATCAGATTTGGCCCTTTCCTGTGATTGATGGGACGCCCCTAATATGGTTCGATACCTATTCTGATTTGTTGAATGCTTTCGTTACCCCAGTAGATAAATCCTTCTTCGAAAAGCCAGCCCCAAATGCTTCAGACCCCTTTAATTCCGCTTTCAGTAATATTTGTTATTTAAAAAAAAAATTTATTCGCCAACCATCTGACAAAGCAGGTTCATCACAACACGAACCGCTCTTGCAGTCAGAGTCAACAGCTTGAAGCTGCCATTGATAACTGCTCGAGCAGTTGGCTTAGCTAGAAGGAAAACTAGATTGGCAATGGAATTTTATGTAAACTAGCTGTATATCTGTTGTGTCAATATCTATTTGCTATCATTTGTCTTCGAAAATAAAAAATAAATACGAGGGTGGTCTGAAAAGTTTCCGACCTGAGCATGAAGATGGCAGCACTCGTCAATAAAAGCTAGTGAAAGTAGTTGTGCATCTTTTGACAATTACTCACCAAAGTTTCGGCCATTTTGGACGCGCAGTTTTTAGTTGACAGTCGTTTGAGTGCGTCAATGTGTGTGTTTTTGTGAAAATGGGAAAAATTGAATATCGAGCTGTTATTAAATTGTTGTCTTTGAAAGGCAATACGCCTACGCAAATCAAACATGAGTTGGACTCTGTGTATGGGGACTCTGCACCACATTTACCACAGTGAAATTTTGGGCAGAATTTAAACGTGGCCGTAAGAGCTTGGGAGACGATGAACGTTCGGGACGTCCAAAAACTGCAACTACGAACGATAACATTGCTAAACTTCATCAAATAGTGTTAGACGACCGCCGAATTAAAGTGAGAGAGATAGCAGAGGTTATGAAAATGTCCAAAGAACGTGTCTATCACATAATAAATCAAGATTTAGACGTGCCGCGTTTGCTCACGTTAGACCAAAAACGTGTTCGAATGAACATTTCTGTTGGCGCAGTTTAGGCGCAATAAATCCGAGTTTTGGCGCCGATTGATTACTGTAGGTGAAACTTGGATACGCCATTAAACGCCCGAAATAAAAATACAGTCCAAACTGCAAGGGTGGAACCGGCTCCAAAAAAATCAAAAACTGTTTTCTCGGCTGGGAAAGTGATGGCGACTGTTTTTTGGGATAGTCATGGAGTTATCTTAATTGATCTTCAAAAAGCAAAAACCGTTACAGGAGCATACTACGTATCATTACCTACTTGACAAGCTGAAGGCAGAAATTGAAAAAAAAATGGCCACATTTGCAGAAAAAAAAATCCTGTTTCACCAAGACAACGCACCGTCTCACACCTCAGCACAAGTTATAAAAAGAGAGTTGTTCTTCTAAAAAAATGAATATTCATTTAGACTTTTATAAAAATAATGTCAATATATGTTCCAAAATCGGATATATTTATCCGAGACGCTATCTAGGTTACAAACCATTTCTTAGAAAGATTGTTTCCAATGAAAAGGGTAGTTGCCCATGATATGGAAAAATTAATCGAAGATAATTTTGTTAATTCTAAAATTTGAAAATATGAGCTTGACAATTTATACGACAGTTTGGCAGAAGATGGCAATGGCTGAATTGATAAAAGCGCACATCTCAGTTAGACCAGAGGTTCTGGGTTCGAGTCCCAGTTGCAACCATTAACTTTTTCTATTTTTCAGTGTCTTGTTCTCTTTCATATTTTCATTTAGATTATTGGTGTTATCTTCTTCTTCAATGACAATATATTGTTTTGGTTTTAATCCATATCCGGATGTAGAACCAAATAATACAAATAATTTGCCAAAAATTCGCAATGCCCTGTTTTCTTTCATATTGGTTCGTTCCACATCCTTTCTGACCAATAGTATTGTGTCATTCGCCTGGAACATTATGTAAGAAGAACAAAGCAATACTCAGTTGTCTCAATTGCTTCACTCTTTATCTCAAAACTTTCTTTACATGGAAGAAGAACAAAGCAATACTCAGTTTTCTCAATTGATTCACCCTGTAAATCAAAACTTTCTATTTGTGGAAGAAGAACAAAGCAATAATCAGTTGTCTGAATTGCTTCACTCTTTATCTTAAAACTTTCTTTACATGGAAGAAGAACAAAGCAATACTCAGTTGTCTCAAGTACGTCACTTCTTATCTCAAAACTTTCTATATGTGGAAGAAGAACAAAGCAATACTCAGTTGTCTCAATTACTTCACTCTTTATGGCCTTTATGTGGCCATTCATTTATTACGTAAGACGATTTAGGGGGAGAGGGGGGTCGACCATGTCTTATTTTTTCTAACAAGGGGGCGGGAGGGAGTCTCGATAGTTCTTACGTAAGATCACAAAAATGCGCAAAGTTAAAAATATTATAGTACATTTGTAAGTACAAATAAACATTTCTAAAAATTGTTACTTTGAAAAATAAACAATCAAACAAACCAAATGTGTATTCATTTTTTCCTTTAGATTAATACGTAATAAATATTAAGCAGGGGGGGAGGGGGTTGGCCTATTCTTATTTTTTCTTATAATAGGGGGGAGGGGGTCGAAAACTAGCAAAATTCATCTTACGTAATAAATGAATGCCCCCCCCCCCCCCCCTTTGGTCAAAACTTTCTTTACATGGAAGAAGAACAAAGCAATATCTACTCAGTTGTCTCAATTGCTTCACTCTTTATCTCAAAACTTTCTATAGGTATTGTTAAAATTGTTAGGGTCCTTTTAAATAATAAACTCCTTTTGCAAAAAACTTCACTTTTTATTCACTGTGACAAGTTGTAGAAAATGTATAAAATAACGGTGTTAATATTGTATGCACCGGGCCAAAAACACTGGCAGTTGTTTTACTGTTAAACTTTGCGTAGGAAAGAAGCCACAATAATCAGTTGCTATCATTTTTATAGTAAACAAAAAACTGCACACATTCATAGACTTAAAACCATACATTTGACGTTTTGCAAGTGTTTACCAATACTTGAGTCGCAACAAATATGGCGTCCACCTAACTCGTAGTTAAGGCAGATTCCTAAGCCTAGCAGAGACTCACACCATTAATTTGAAATGGTCAGCCCATGGGAGGTTGCTCAAACCCCCCATAGATGGCGGTAGTAGGTCAATTTTTGCCACCGGTAGCCTCAATTTTCAACATGGTCGGCCGCCACGGGATTCATAAATCAACTTTATGGATTTATGAAGCCTTCAAGAAAACAACAAAAACAGAAGGAGACTACCAAGGCAAAAAAACAATTCCTAAATCTAAATACTGTACCAATACCAATAAATAATTTAACCTATTAAATTAGCAGCCAAAAACTTTTTTTTTTTTTTTAAACTACAATACTGCACTGATTATCATACTATTATTTAAAATTATACATTCACAAGTTGGATTTTAAAGTGATTAACCTAAACTAACTACATAAACTTAAATTAACCCAAAACAAATTTTTTTTTTTTCACATATTTAAATAATAATTCAACACAAAATAATATTATAATAGAACACAACACAATTGTCTTTTTTTTCAAGTTCATTTGTTTTGATCTGCTCCAGGTGCAGTCCACGAGATAAGCACCACAGTGCGGGGTGCGTCATCAATTTATAGGTCGTCATGTTGTTCCTGAGTTTGGTACCTTTAAAGGGTCTTTTTTTTAATATCTTCACCCTAAAAAGGTTTTTTTTGAATTTATTCATCATGGCCGTCCAGGGTGTCCGGACTGAACGGAGGGGTCCGGGGCGTCCGTTACAGGTTCAGCTTCCGGATCCAGAGGCATCAGACATATCTTTGTGATAGGCCTGACAAAGATTCCTTGAGGGGTTTTCAGGGTAACCACTCGTACTACACCATCCGCGCCGGGATGTGTACATATGACTCGCGCCATTTTCCATAATGGTGGAGGTGAATTATCTTCCTTCAGAATAACCAGATCATCCTTTTGCAGTGCCCGTTGATTACTGGTTTGCCATTTAGTCCTTTTTTGTAGTTCCATCAAGTACTCTCGCTTCCATCTAGACCAAAAGGATAACATTAGCGCATGGATTCTCTGATATTGGGTCAGTCTGTTGTCTGGTATGGCTCGGACATCTCTCTCCGGAATGATAGAGGATTTAGTGCCTATAAGGAAATGGTTTGGGGTGAGGGGTTGGTAATCGTGGATGTCATCAGACAAGGAAGTCAATGGACGGGAATTTAGACAGGCCTCAATCTGACAAATTAAAGTATACAAAAGTTCAAAGGTTAAAGCAGAATTATTAGTGACTCTATACAAATGAAATTTTGCTGACTTGACCGCAGCTTCCCACAGCCCTCCCTGACTAGGGGCTCGAGGGGTTATGAACCTCCACTCTATACCTCTGTTGGCTAAATAATTTTGAATTTTGTCGTTGTTTTCCCTCAAGCTGGTATACAGCTCCTTGAGCCTATTACAGGCTCCCCGAAAGTTGCTAGCGTTGTCGGAAAAGATCTTATCAGGTTCTCCCCTGCGGGATATAAACCTCTTTAAACTGTTCAAGAAAGCATTGCTAGATAAATCCGAAACTAATTCCAAGTGAACCGCTTTTGTGGAAAAACAGACAAAAATACATAAATACGATTTCACGAGCGGAGCCTTCCGCAGTGGCCCACTTTTGGTTGGAATCGGTCCGGCTAAATCGACCCCCGTGACAGCGAACGGTCGGCTCGGTGTGATTCTTTCGCTCGGTAAGTTGCCCATGATTTGGTTACCAGTACGAGGATAACACCTGAAACACACAATACACTTATGTAATATCTTTTTAACAGTATTTTTCCCAAAAATAGGCCAAAACTTTAATCTTATTTCAGCTAATAGGGCTTGAGGTCCTGCGTGCAAGTTTACATAGTGATAGTGACGTATAATCAATTCGGTCAGCTTATGCTTAGCTGGCAATATAATTGGTTGTCTTTGTTGGTACGATAGGTGTGTAGCTAAATTTAGTCTACCGCCCACATGTATAAGACCATCACGTAAAAAAGGATGAAGGGATTTTAAGTTACTATCTTTGTTGACGTTTCCTTGATTTTTTAATGTCTTCAACTCCTTATGAAAGGCATGTGCCTGAGCTGATTTCAGTAGATAATTCAAACTTGCCTCTAGTTCAGCTACACTTAAATTACCCGAAATTTTACTTTTAATATTTCTGCAGTTATTCACAAACCGCAGCACATATGCTGTAACCCTTTTCAATTTGATAAATGAGGAAAATTTTCCAAATATTTCCCATTCTTGAATATCTGTAGATAATAGAATATTTTTGCTCTTGAGCTCCGGAGGGTTTGAACAGGAAATGTTCGATATAGGCCAATCGTTGACTCCGTCAGTCAACCAACTTGGTCCATTCCACCATATTGTAGAATTTATCAATTTATCTGCAGTAGTTCCTCTTGACAGTACATCCGCTGCATTGTCGGATGATGATACGTGTCTCCATTGATCTGGATCGCTCAGTTCTTGTATTTCGGCAACTCGATTAGCCACGAAAGTGCTCCAACGAGTAGGTTGACCTTTCAGCCAACACAGCGCTATCGTAGAGTCACACCAATAATATGTGTTGATCTCCATTATATTTAGTGCTTGTTTTATAGTTTTCATTAATTTCGCCAGTAGTACAGCACTACACAGCTCCAACTTAGGCAGTGAAATACACTTTAATGGTGCTACCCTTGATTTGGATGTTATTAAATGTGAATGCCACTTACCGCTGTGGTCCACTGACACCATATAAATACAGGCTCCGAAAGCCTTCTCAGACGAATCGCAAAAGCCGTGTAGCTGTAGCTCCTTTGCTTGCTTGCAAATAATTTTTCTTGGTATTTTCAACACATTTAGCTGAATTAAATCTTTCAGGTAGGTCCTCCAGGGTGCTAATATTTCATTATTTAATTGATCATCCCACGCTGCTTTGGACTGCCACAGCCTTTGCATTATCAATTTGGCTATGACTATTATCGGTCCTAGGAGTCCCAATGGATCGAAGGTTGATGCGATGCAAGACAATATCTCTCGTTTGCTCTCGGTTGGACCTGATGGCTTCATTATTACATAAGAAAAGTAATCAGATTCATTGTTCCATGTTAATCCTAATATTTTCTCAGTCTTTGGATTGTCAGTAATAATTTTGTCGGAATTGTCTGAATCGGCACACTTAGCTTGGCCCGACTCGGCTGACAATTCCAATGCATTGGACCTCCACTCCCTCAACGTCATCCCCGCAGATGACAAGATGCTGATTAGTTCTTCTTTTAACTTCTTACACGATTCCAGCTCATCTGCTCCCGTTAACAAGTCATCCATATAGAAGTCATTTTCTATGACCCGACTAGTGCTAGGAAAAATTAAATTATTATCCATACCAATTTGCTTTAAACATCTCGTGGCCAAGAAGGAGGAAGGTGCCAGCCCATAAGTCACAGTCTTCAGACGATAATGCTTGAGCACATCCTGTGGCGACTCGCGCCATACTATCTTCTGCAGGTCAAGGTCATCTTCACACATGTTAATCTGGCGGTACATCTTCTCGATGTCGGCAGTCACGACTATTTTATGTTTCCTGAAATGCAATAGTTGGTTATATAGATCCTTTTGTATAACAGGTCCTGTCATCAAGGCTTCATTGAGGGAAATTCCATTTGAGGTTTTGGCGGAGCCGTCAAAAACGACCCTCACTTTAGTAGTAGTGCTGGATTCCTTCACTACAGCGTGATGCGGTAAAAAATAGGATTCACGATCCCCTTTTGACTGGTCACACACCTCCATGTGTCCCAATTCTTCATATTCACGCATGAATTTTACATATTGTGTCTTTAACTCGGGATGTGACACAAATTTTCTTTCCATATTTTTAAATCTCTTTTCGGCAGTGAGCAATGAGTTTCCCAACTGATCAATGCATGCCCGACGCGGTAAACTTACTACATATCTACCGTCATCTTCTCTAGTATGAGTATTAACAAAACTGGCTTCGCAAGCCTTTTCTTCTTGAGTTTGAATTTTAGTGGAATTAATCTCTTCCAATTTCCAAAATTTTTCTATTTGATGACTCAACTTATTTATAGATAAACTGCAAAAATCTGATACAGGCCTTTGTTTGGGATACACGTTTATCGGACCGGACACAATCCAACCCAATTGCGTACGTTGAAGCGTTGGTCCTGACTCGAGTTTCAATCTATCGTTGCTTAGCATTTCCCAGAAGCTCTCCGCGCCCAACAGGATGTCGATGGGTGCAGCTATATTGAAGTTCGGGTCTGCCAGCTCCAGTCCTGGTGGTAGTTTGAACTCTTTTTTCGCCATTGTCACTTGTGGTAAATTGGTTGTAATTTCCTGTAAAATCAGACATGATATTTCGCATTTATAATCAGTATTAAGCGAAGTCATCTCCACCGAAATTCTCCTTTTTATATGTGTAATATTATTATGGATCCCAGACACGGGTTTGTTTATCCATTCACATGGTAAATTTAATTTATTAGCAAATTCAGCTCTCATAAAATTACTCTGCGCGCCAGAATCAATCAGGGCGCGAGCCTTAAACATTTTATTGTTGGCCCCCACAATTCCTATGTAGGCGGTTGACAATAATATTATTTTTTCTGCCTTTTCCGATGCAGAAAAATTCGATACTATAACCTCGTTATTAGCATCCATATTTGAGGTCTCCGGCGGAGGTACCTCCCTGTGTAGTAGAGTATTGTGGCTATACTTGCCACAAATTTTGCAGATTAGGTTTGTCTTGCAACTCTGTGCTTGATGACCCAACCTCAAACATTTAAAACATGCCCGGATTGATTTCGTAGCATCAATCCTATCCTGTAATTTTAATTTTAGAAATTTTTTGCAAAAATAAATTTGATGACCTTTTTCATTACAATAAATGCAATTGTTTGCTTTTACTGCTAAGAATACCGATGAACCTTTTTTGTTATTATTGTTGCCTATTTGCGTTTTATGTAGGTTAGAATATTTTTTCTCTGAAACATTCATGAGCTCCAATACTTGCGCCCTAGCAGATAAACATTTCATGAATTCCTTTAATGTAGGTAATTCACCTTGCAATGTATATTGTTCCCAATTTTTTCGGGTAGCTACATCTAATTTATTTGAAATTATGTAAATAATCAAAGGATCCCACTGATCTACTTTGACCCCGATGTTTTGTAATGCCTTTAAATTTACATTGGTTTCGTCAATTAAATACCTTAATGCTACAGGCTCTTCATGTTTCATATCTTTTAATTGAAATAGCGTTTGGATATGTTTATGTACGGTAGCCCTGAGATTAGCAAATCTGTCATGCAACAACTCCCAGGCCGAAAGATAGTTTAATTCCGAAACTTCTAAATTAGCAATTATTTTCAATGCGTTCCCTTTCAGCGTAGATTGCAAGTAAAAGAATTTTTGGACGTTGCTCAAGGAACTGTTATTATGAACCAAAGTTTTAAAGGTTTCAACGAAATTTACCCACTCCTTTTGATTTCCATCGAATTCTCTCAATTGGAGAGTTGGAAGTTTGATCTCGACCCTACCCTGCTCGATTGACATAATCGCCCCCTTGGCAGTTGCCAATACGGAAAAATATTGATTTTCGAATGTTTCACGCTGGAATGAATTCTCCCGCTCCTCATCTGATAAAATTTCAATTTCGTCTTGTATAGATTCGAATTGATCCAACAACGGTTTAATTCGGTCGTACCTCAGTTTAATCTCATTCGCGGACAATGAATTTAAAGAATCCGCGAACCGTGTCAATTTCCCTTTGATCACGCCTCTCTTGGCTATTAAAGACTTGATCTTATCCATTTTGCTATGATAAAATATGTTCCGACAATGCGTATTTATTTATTTGACAAGCTACCTGCGTGAAAGATAACAACGACAATATTCCTGGCAATTATTAATTGAGAATCTATTGTTCAAACATCAATTGATAATCATGACTTGCATAAAAACTTTACGTGGGTAGTGATTTTATTTTTTACAATACGATATATACGGGATTAATCTTGTTAAAAAACTACAGGTCTAAATAGGTGTTAAGGGATGTGGGAACGGGTGGGAAGGCAACTAAACACTTATCTCATTTCCGTGGCGGTTCATGGTCTTCCTTTATTCATCTTTGTCATTCCGGTATTTTAATTTTGGTCATCTGTTTTTTGGCAGCTGGTTCTTGTTTTTAATTTAGCAATCCTCTGATTGCCATCCGGCTCGAAGGACCATGTTAAAATTGTTAGGGTCCTTTTAAATAATAAACTCCTTTTGCAAAAAACTTCACTTTTTATTCACTGTGACATGTTGTAGAAAATGTATAAAATAACGGTGTTAATATTGTATGCACCGGGCCAAAAACACTGGCAGTTGTTTTACTGTTAAACTTTGCGTAGGAAAGAAGCCACAATAATCAGTTGCTATCATTTTTATAGTAAACAAAAAACTGCACACATTCATAGACTTAAAACCATACATTTGACGTTTTGCAAGTGTTTACCAATACTTGAGTCGCAACAAATATGGCGTCCACCTAACTCGTAGTTAAGGCAGATTCCTAAGCCTAGCAGAGACTCACACCATTAATTTGAAATGGTCAGCCCATGGGAGTTTGCTCAAACCCCCCATAGATGGCGGTAGTAGGTCAATTTTTGCCACCGGTAGCCTCAATTTTCAACAGGTATGTGGAAGAAGAACAAAGCAATATCTACTCAGTTGTCTCAATTGCTTCACTCTTTATCTCAAAACTTTCTATAGGTATGTGGAAGAAGAACAAAGCAATACTCAGTTGTCTCAATTGCTTCACTCTTTATCTCAAAACTTTCTATTTGGAGATGTCTGACTGGCCGATTTACAAAATTATGACATTAAAAAGTATAATTAAATATACAAATTGTAATTACTAGAGATGCCCCGAATATTCGGCTACTTTTAGAACTATTCGGTATTCGGCGGAATATTGCGATCCATTCGGCCGAATATCGAAAACCAAATCAGCACAAAAAACGCACAATATTACTAAAAAAATATATTTTTACTAAAAATCAACATATTTTATATTATTTAAAATCTATTGTTTTAAGTTATGATAAATGAAAACATTTTTTCAGCATTTTTTATAGCAGTCGATTGCGCTTTTCATCATAAATCCTGCTTCCGAAAAAAGTCGCTCACTGCACTGCTGCACTGCTCCCGGGAGATGATAAATAAATCTTAGCAAATTCTACTAGGCGGATATATACAAGGGCGGATCCAGGATTTATTTCTGGGGGGGCACAAGGGGCGGACGGGCCAAAAAAAATCAATGATTACTGTTGAAAATAAAGTTGAAGTGTTACACTTCAAGTTAATTTCTACAAGTTCAAGTATGTATAGGAAGGTTTATGAAAACAATAGAAAAAATAAAAGTTTAATAAAGACAGTTTTTGCTTCTAAGTACTGTGACGGAATCTCCACAGTACACAAAAATACCGTCTGCTATCCGATCTAGGCGAATTAAAGGTGGAGACGAAGGGCTGTGAGAACAGGTTGCACATTGGAAAAGGATTCACAGCAGTACGTCGCCCAATGAGGTAGACCAGAATTTGGGTGGTTTGGTATATTTATGACCAGAATTATTTATTTCTCTCCGCCAGTGTGTTTTGGCGAACAAAACTGTACGGGAGGGAGCGTTCAAGTATTACGTAACGCAATTTTTGAAGATTTTTGACCCCCCTCCCCCCCATGTAACGAGCCGTAACGTTTTCCTGTTCAACCCCCCCCCCCCCCCTAAGCGTTACGTAACACCCAAGTAACAATTTTTACCTGAAAGTCACAATTAAGTTGCGCAACGTACTGAAATGTCGCTTAAATACCCTTTTTCTTGATTTTATCGCGTTTGCGGTAATAAATAAAACAAGAGATTTCTAACTCGCGATACATTATATACATTTTATTTATTCATATTGTTATTTATGAAAAAAATTGAGAATATTTTTATTTTTATCGGCCTTGTATTCCTTCCAGATCTCCACAATTTAACACTGTCTTACCTAGAATAAATCACATGGTTTTACAACACATACTTTCTTATACATTAGCTTTAGTGAGGAGGCCCTGAGGAAAGTAATTTCTCTAAGTTTTCCCTGTGGAGCAACACTTTACTCCATTATGATTCACAAGCTGACTCATAGTGGAGTTAAACCTTTTCCACGTCCCGAATGCAGTTATACAAGTTCTCAAAGGGAAGATTTAAAAATCAACAGTATGATTCACAGAAGAAAAAAACCATTTTCATGTCCATTAGTGTCCTCTAAAGAGATATCTAAGAAGTCACTTGCTGACTCACGGTGTAGAAAAACCGTTTTCATGTTCCGACTGCAACTATTCATGTAGAGAAATTTAGTTCTATTAGAGAAATCTAAAAATTACCCATGTTTACCCACAGTGGAGAAAAATCCATTTCATGTCCTGACTGCAACTATTCTACTTCTCGAAAAAAATAACGGCTCTTGCTATCTCACAGTGACGAAAAACCTTTTTTCTATTCTTGCGCTACACAACGGTATCCAAAAGTTCGAGTGTTGAACCACACTAGACAAAAACCTTTTTCATGTCCCGACTGCAATTATTCATGTAGTGCAAAGGAACTTCTTAGAAATCATTTGCTTACTAAAAGTGATACAAAACCTTTTACATGTTTCTACTGCACTATTCATGTTCTACAAAGAGTCACCAAAAATCACACAATCACAATCAACGCACAGTGGACAAAAACAATTTTCCTATCCAGAATGCAGTTATACAAGTTATCAAAAAGACAATTTATAAATCCACCGTGCGATTTACAGAAGAGAAAACCTTTTACATGTCTTGACTGCAACTATTTGTGTTCTTGAAAGGGATATCCAAGAATTCACTTGCTGACTCTACTCATTGTGGAGAAAAGCATTTTTCATGTTCCGACTGTAACTATTCAGAGAATTCAAAAAATCACATGTTTACTCACAGTGGTGAAAAACCCATTTCATGCCCTGACTGCAACTAGTCTTCTTCTCGAAAAAAAAACTAAAACGGCACTTGCTAATTCACAGTGATGAAAAACCTTTTACTTGTCCCGAGTGCGACTATTCAGGTGCTACAAAACGGTATCTAAAAATTCACATGATTACCCACACTGGACCAAAACCTTTTTCGTGTCCCGACTGCAATTATTCATGTTGTACAAAGAAACTTCTAAGAAATCATTTGCTGACTCACAGTGCTACAAAACCACTTACATGTTTCTACTGCAACTATTCGTGTTCTACAAAGAGGCACGAAAAATCACATGCTTACATTCAGCAGACAAAACTATTTTTTTGTCCCAGCGTGGTTTTTCAAGTTCTCGAAAGGGAGATGTAAATCTCCCGGTTTGGAGGACATTATAATTCCTAAAAACTCACATTAACAACACTGACTACAGCAAATTGTGTTTATGCGTATTTCGTGTTTAAAACACTAACGAATTCTGACAACGAAAATAAAATAAAAATGACGCACAATACAGTCGAGGAATTCCCCGTACAACATTATACTTTTATCATGCAACATTACAAATTTATAAAGATAATATTAAAAAACAAGTTGCACCCTTTAAAAATAACAGAAGTCTTAGACAAACATCAATACTTCCCACTCCAAAATGTAAAAAAAAAATTGGACAATTGAGTCATAAATATCTCGGAGCAAAATTTTTTAATTCATTACCAGAAAAAATTAGAAACATGAATACCAATATAAAAAATTTTAAAACTCACCTCAAAAATTATACTGAAAACTTAAACTGAATGATATAAAAAAAGCAATACAATAACACCCCCCCATACACACAAGCCTTGCTTAATTATGGGGGTACATCAAATATTCTACTATGTAATTAATTACTGTATAAAAATTATTTGTAATTTATGTACCTTCTATTACTAATAAAAAAAAAAAAAAAAAAAAAACATAAACTAAAAGGCTTGCCAACTTGGAAGATTTCAATTCCTTAGTTTTTTATTTAAATAAAGAAAAACATGTTACGTAACGCGTCCTTCGAACCCCCCCCCCCCCCCCCGTAACGCGCCGTAACGTTTCACCAGACCCCCCTCCCCCCCCCCCCCCCCAAGTGCGTTACGTAATACTTTAACGGCCCCTGAGGAGTGAGTTTTTTTTGTTGTTAATTTTCATCATAATATATTATGTATAAATTATCATAGATTAACTAAAAATAATATTATATTTTGAATTAAAACGTCATCAACAAATCCACGAAAATAAATCAACATCGAATAAAAAGATATCCATACAAAAAACTGCTTCTTCCTCTGACGACCGCTAAAATGTCGCAAAAAGAATTTATACTAAAACTGTGATGTCGGTATTGTGGGAATGTCTTCCAAAACTTCAAAAAACTACGCGCAGATGTCCATAGATGCCACTACAAGTCAAATAGATTCATTAAATTTAATAATAAATAATAATATTATGACGGTATTTGAATAATAGCCGCGGACGAAACGAAACATCTCGGCCATTTCTTCAACCCTTCTGGGCATTTTTTCGCTTCGCCGAACAGTTTTGACCGTAGCATAAAACAATTACAGGCAGTGCGGAACAAAAACAATAAACTATAATTATTCAATTGATAAATCCATTACAGAGAAGAAATTATTCCTTAACAAGGGAATTTGGGTACATTTAAAAAAAATAATGTTGATGAAATATTTACTAAAAAAGCAGCACTGTGGCCATTGTGCGATTTATGATCGCAGAGTTTAAAGTTGTAACGACATTAATGAATTGGTTAAACATAAAATACATAGGTGGCCGAGATAGAGATTTCACGGATGATAAAAGTATTAATATTATTCATTTGAAATGATACGGGTTAACTCCAAGGTTTGCTCATGATCACATAGCATTGGCTCGTCAGATGGTACTTTGTTATTCCAAAATAAGATAGCCAAGTGCGGTGGCGTAACTACAGGGTGGCAGGACTTGGCAAAATGCCACGGGCCCTGCTGAGGCCGGGGCCCCGACCCGAAAGGCCGCGATCTCAGAAATAACTTAACATAGTTAACAAAATTTTATAAAAATTATTAATTTTATATAAGTACATAAAATCAATTAAATTTAGACCCAACCAAACCATTTATAAATTCAAATAAATTTTTAAGATTTTAACGCATTCATAAGAAAAGAATCTCGATCTTTTTTTTTGATTCACTAGATTCTTATGTATCTTGAAGAGATGAATCATTTAAATTTACTGAATTTAAAGTTAATGTTCTTTATACAAATAGAACGGCGTCATATGCGCCTTGCAATTTTTACCTCATGTGGGTATTTGAAAATAGTACCTGGCTATTATAGACTTAGAGGTCATGTGTTTTGTCGGTAGGGAAAAATTGTTATGTAAAAACCCTAATGAATCTCGATCAATCTAGAACGCATACAAGATTTTAACGCATACGTCTCGAAGAATTGGAAAGGTATCGACATGATTTGAAAATTTAAAAAAGAAAAATGGTCCATCAACCCTGAATTTTCTAAAACTGTGAAGTAGATGAGCGTTTCGAAGATCCGAAAAGTTTTGTTTAGAATTAAACCCAGGACGCAAACCAATTATGAAGTTGAGTTACTATCAAAGGTTGGATTGCGATCCAAGAGTTGTCTGATTTGTTTGTTAGATGTCGATAGAATCATGTTTTATTTTTTTTTGTCTCTCTCACACAACGAACAAGGGAAATATAGAGGTACGAAAGTGTTATAAAAAGGCTTGTATCAGTTTAATTTACTTACTTCTTTACAAAAACTTGCACTAAGAAATTAAAATACTACTGAACCCTTGTCCGTTGGGTGGGGAAAGTTATTGTCGTCAGTTATAAGTTTATAAATATCAAATCATAACAATAAAAATTCAAGAACTTAAAGTTAAAACAAAAAAGTGCTTCATTTATAAAAAACCAGTCTGCCCAAAAGAAATCTCCTAAGTGAAGACCTCAATTTTTTATACAAGTTTATTTAAAGTGAACATATTTTATCAAGTATTGGACATCATTATTAATCAACTGAAATTGCGTTTCCAATTTCAGTGTTTTGCTGCCTGCCACTTTGCAAAATTTAAAAGACACTGATCTCTTTAAAAAGGGTCTTGAATTTGTTGATATATATATATATATATATATAAAGACATACCTGAATCATTTTCCAGGGAAATCCTCAGTTTTCGGTCCACCTTCAGAGACGAAATAGAAAAGGATTCGTGTATTAAAGAACTTGCTGATCTATTAATAAATAATAAAGAATCATTTTATGTCGTGCAGCTTTCCCGAAGAATGTACTGCATTAATGTTATTAGTTATAATTCCTGTGACTATAGCAAGCGCCAAAAGATCATTTTCGAAACTAAAATTAATAAAATCCTATTTTAAGATGCACTCAATATTAGTGATAATACTGTTGGGTAACTTCTTAAGTTATTTATTAAAATTCAATTACAGCGTGACAATTTTTACTGGGGGGGGCCCCATCCAATAAATTCGCCACCGGCCTCAGATGGTATAGTTACGCCACTGGCCAAGTGGCTAAGACATAATAATTACGCCATGTTGATAATATCATCGTTTCTTTCCATTATTTTCTATGAACCTTGCCGCTAGGTGGCGCTCGTCATATATGAATAAGTTTATCAGTGTACCGGTGATGGCAGGCCCAAAATATGTTTTTCCCTGGATTTCAAACCAACATTTCCTTAGATTTCCCTGTTACGGGGGTACTTGTTATAAACGGCAAAATAAACGGTGTTTTTAAATATAATATATTTCACGAAATATGTAAAACGAATAACTTTAAAAATAAGTTGGCTCAAGTACATTTAATGGACAACCAACACCCCTGCCACAGGTCACCCCAAGTGGTTCGCTACGTTTGGTGACTTAGCAAGGGTGCCCGGGTTCATGGGATGAGGTTTGTCTAGGTCTTGGTGACGGATACGTTTGCCCCACTGTTTGGCGGGCTGGATCGGAGGAGACTGATTGGCCAGATTCTCCCGAACCTTCGCCTTGCACCGCAGTGTGAGGAATAGATTCATAATTCTGTCACTCCTGGCCCCACTGACACCCAGATTCCTACCCACCCCTCGTACCTTTTTCCTTCTCATATCTTCTTCTCCTTCCTTTCCCTTAAAAAACCTTCCACTCAGCATCCTCAAAGATGTCATAGGCCCCTATGAAAATTGTTTTTCTCGGTGCGGCTAATGTAAAAAAAAAGTACGAACTTAATAATATTAACATACGACGAATAATAAATGTAATAACAAAACGGTTCTTAATGGATTTTGTAAGTAATGAAACCTTTACAAAATGTTTATTAATAAACTTTAGCCTTAATTGTAGTTTTAATAAGTCAAAATTGAGCAAAAGTAAATTAAACTTAACAAAAAGGAATTTTGCAGCTTTATCACCAGTGAGTGGATTCCATATTCCATCGGCTCGGCCGGGCAAAACAAACAAAAACCTGTCGTAACCTGTCATTTAGACTCCGCCTTTATCCGAAACTATTCGAAACTTTTAGATCGGTTTCGGTTACGGTTACGGATATTTTTATTTATTTCGGATATACGATAGTTTCGGTTATGGTTCGGAGCTCCATAACATCCCTGATAGAAATAATAATAATAATAATAACGAGCGAGTGGACAGTTTTGTGTGGCATCATGACAATCTCACTCGCCGATTTACCTACCCGCTTTTAAACTTAGTAGATAGTAGCTTGTAAACTCGCCCTGTGTCATCGACACTTTATACGATTACACTGAGCGAGTTTACGAATTTAGCTTGCAAACTAACAGATAGTGAATTTAACTTGTAAACTCGCTCAATGTAATCGAGGCACGATGACCGAAGTCGGCTACAGTCGTATTAGCTCTTGTTAAGGGGCCGTTTAAGTATTACGTAACGCACTTGGGGGGGAGGGGGGGTCTGGTGAAACGTTACAGCGCGTTACGGGGGGGGGGGGGGGGGGTTCGAAGGACGCGTTACGTAACATGTTTTTCGTTATTTAAATAAAAAACTAAGGAATTGAAATCTACCAAGTTGGCAAGCCTTTTAGTTTATGTTGTACGGGGAATTCCTCGACTGTATTGTGCGTCATTTTCATTTTATTTTCGTTGTCAGTATTCATTAGTGTTTTAAACACGAAATACGCATAAACACAATTTGCTGTAGTCAGTGTTGTTAATGTGAATTTTTAGCAATTATAATGTCCTCCAAACCGGGAGATTTACATCATCAGCTGTTATTGGCCTATATAAAGGCTCTCTTGCTGACTTGCCAGCGCAGCGCAACCAAAAAATGCCAACCAAATTTGGAAGACAGCAAAAGAAAAATTTTTAAAAAAATTATGCAACATATGAAGGATGTTATACGAGAGTTTTTAGTAAGAACAACGCTTTTTAGTTATTACACACAGGTTAGTTTACTGCTAAAATTTAATAATATTACCTAAAGCTAGGTTTCGTAGTAAATGCATAGTTACACTCAGAACATGAAAAAGGTTTTCTTCACTTTGAATCGTTCTGTGGATTTTTTAATCTCCCTTTCGAGAACTTGAAAAATCACGCTGGGACAAAAAAATTGTTTTGTCTGCTGAAGGTAAACATGTGATTTTTCATGCCTCTTTGTAGAACACGAATAGTTTCAGTAGAAACATGTAAGTGGTTTTGAAGCACTGTAAGTCAGCAAATGATTTCTAAGAAGTTCCTTTGTACAACATGAATAATTGCAGTCGGGACACGAAAAAGGTTTTGGTCCAGTGTGGGTAAACATGTGAATTTTTAGATACCGTTTTGTAGCGCCTGAATAGTCGCACTCGGGACAAGTAAAAGGTTTTTCATCACTGTGAATTAGCAAGTGCCGTTTGAGTTTTTTTTTTCGAGAAGTAGAATAGTTGCAGTCAGGGCATGAAATGGTTTTTTCACCACTGTGAGTAAACATGTGATTTTTTTATTTCTCTGAATAGTTACAGTCGGAACATGAAACATGCTTTTCTCCACAATGGGTAGAGTAGAGTCAGCAAAAGAATTCTTGGATATCCCTTTTAAGAACACAAATAGTTGCAGTCAGGACATGTAAAAGGTTTTCTCTTCTGTAAATCGCACGGTGGATTTATAAATTGTCCTTTTGAGAACTTGTATAACTGCATTCTGGACAGGAAAATGGTTTTTGTCCACTGTGCGTTAACATGTGATTTTTGGTGACTCTTTGTAGAACATGAATAGTGCAGTAGAAACATGTAAAAGGTTTTGTATCACTTTGAGTAAGCAAATGATTTCTAAGAAGCTCCTTTACACTACATGAATAATTGCAGTCGGAACATGAAAAAGGTTTTTGTCAAGTGTGGTTCAACACGTGAACTTTTGGATACCGTTGTGTAGCGCATGAATATTCGCAATCGGGACAAGAAAAAGGTTTTTCGTCACTGTGAGTTAGCAAGTGCCGTTTTCTTTATTTTTTTTCGAGAAGTAGAATAGTTTCAGTCAGGACATGAAATGGATTTTTCTCCACTCTGGGTAAACATGGGAAATTTTTAGATTTCTCTTCGTAGTACATGAATAGTTGCAGTCGGAACATGAAAACGGGTTTTCTACACCGTGAGTCAGCAAGTGACTTCTTAGATATCTCTTTAGAGGACACGAATAGTTGCAGTCAGGACATGAAAATGGTTTTTTTCTTCTGTGAATCATACTGTTGATTTTTAAATCTTCCCTTTGAGAACTTGCATAACTGCATTCGGGACGTGGAACAGGTTTTACTCCACTATGAGTCAGCTTGTGAATCATAGTGGAGTAAAGTGTTGCTCCACAGGGAAAACTTAGGGAAATTACTTTCCTCAGGGCCTCCTCACTATAGCTAATGTAAAAGAAAGTATGTGTTGTAAAACCATGTAGGTTTATTCTAGGTCAGACAGTGTTAAATTGTGGAGATCTGGAAGGAATACAAGGCCGATAAAATTAATAATATTCTCAATTTTTTTCAAAATGACAATATGAATATATATAATGTATCACGAGTTAGAAATCTCTTGTTTTATTTATTACCGCCAACGAGATAAAATCAAGAAAAAGGGTATTTAAGTGACATTTCAGTACGTTGCGCAACTTAATTGTGACTTTCGGGTAAAAATTGTTACTTGGGTGTTACGTAACGCTTAGGGGGTGGGGTTGAACAGGAAAACGTTACGGCGCGTTACATGGGGGGGAGGGGGGGTCAAAAATCTTCAAAAATTGCGTTACGTAATACTTGAACGCTCCCTAATTTATCAAGGATACCAACATAACAGTGACATTTACGGCCGCGGATCTTCGCTGGGTCGGTTCGCGAAGTGAATCTTGGTCTTATGCAATTGAAAATTAAAATGCATTATTTTCCGCCGCCCCAAAGCCAAAAGTTTCCTTTTATTAGTAATTAAGGCGAATCTAAAGTTTTTTTCTAAAAATTATTCGTAATAAGCGTAGCCAGTCCGAACCGATTTTTACCTTTCGTTTATAAAACCGGCCCATAAAATGGTATTAATTATTATAATCACGATAAGTGGTTAAAAACATGGTGGCTTTTCACAATAGGCCACTTGCATCACATTTTTTTCCGGCTTAGGCAAATATTCTAAGACATTCTGTATTTTTTTATGGTATTTTTTAAACCCTGGCGATTTTTTGAAAATTTCAATCCGAAAAATCAGACCATTTTTTATGAACCGGAAAGACGGGACATAATTTTATGGGCACGAAAAAACGATAATTACATAGCCGAAAATCATTTTAAAAAAAGAACGTTTTCCACAAGAAAGGGCACAGGAGAATACCGAGGCATACCAAAAATATTACATCTCATAAATATTTTTTCCTTGATCCATCTTATTGATCATAGATCATTATAATGTTCAACGTCTATATTACTAAATCCAATGTAATATACTTGTACCTGTAACTTATAATAATACTAAGAATATTATAAAATTTGATTTTGTTAAAATCGGCACCACTACCATTATACCTCTAAAACACGTACAGACAGCGTATAATGTACGGGGTTCTCTTCATAACATCTATCAAAAAGTCAAACCAAATGATAAGTTCGCAGAGAACAAACAATAAATCTAGTGAACGTTAAATGTCAAATTCAAAAATTCGCCTGAAATCAAAGTGTTGCCATATAAAAAAAAAATCGGTTTAGAATTTAAAAAAATTAATTGGAACATTTTCGGAGACGGGACATTTTCATGTAGTGATGTCACGGGCCCAAATAATGGATTCATTGATTAAAAAATAAAAAATAAAACTGTATTTTCTAAAAAATTTTACTAACATTTTCGTAATCTTAGTAAAAAAAATCTATCCACACGATTTTTTCCAAGTCGTTATGAAATCCATGCAAGTGGCCTATTAAACAAGCGTTCAATTTTTTCATCCGCCGGAGATGATCAATGCCAATTCACATCAGTAATGTAACGTGGACCCCTTTTTAGGCAGATGAAAATCTATCATTGAATCTAAATGAAAATATGAAAGAGAACAAGGCACAGAAAAACAGATGGCAATCTGTTGACAATAATTGGCACCTATAATATTACAAAATTGGGAAGCGTAGATCAATTATTAGGTTAGTTAATGAATTGGTTGCAGGAGTGGTATATCTAACCAGGGTTCGATCGAACCCCATGGGTTCGGTCGTTCGGTGAGTCAGTCTCGCGGGTTCGGCGGGGGTCATGACACACCCCCGACTCGTATGATCCGGTTCGATTTTTAATTAAGAAGGGTTCGGTGAATGCGCACAAGAAACTGGTGGGGGTCAGTACCTCCAACAAGGTAAAAATAACCATTGATCGTTATGTAAAAATAACCATGGTTGCAGGGCAAAAGAAATATACCTAATAACTGTCCTCAATATTCTTAGAAAAAAATATAATATGGTGACCTACCGATTCTGTCACCAACATAACATCACTGTAATGTTGCTAGACTGATGGTTTGTACCGTGTTTAAATAGTTATTGGGTCAATTCAAATATATTCAAATGGGTCAATTATACCTCCATTGTTTTTTTTTAAAAAAACCACGCCGAACAAGATACGTTCGACTTTTGAGGGAACAGAACTTTCGAGGGAGTTACGATTTTTGCATGGGTTGCGTGGGTGACAACTCGTATTCAGGAACGTAGTTCTTGAACTTCGATACTGGTTTACCACTTATCTTCATCTAGTTACTTATTATATTTGTCATTCAACAAAATGAATACGTCTCTTTATATATAATTAGGGGTTCCATGCCAACTCAGAATGAAACCAACTCAGAAACATCTCAGAAAGGTCATTAAAAGCTATGATAAAATAAATTTACAATAGCCGGTAACCCTATCCTAACTTAACCTATTTAACAAATTTTAAAAATATTTTTTTATCATCACTCATGACCTTTCTGAGGTGTTCTGAGTTGGTTTCGTTCTGAGTTGGCCGGTCACCATAATTAGTTACCTACACAAAGGAGGTATTGTAAAATGTATAATATGTAAAATATAAATTGTAGGGCGCCGTTTTGTAAAAAAATCAACTCAAATTATTGGAGTTGTCGAAGAATTTATTCTTATTATTAAGAATATTGTTATTATTTAAATTAAGTAGAGTTCTTTAATGAATCGTGTGATATATATGCATTATGCATCGTTGCATCTATCATCTTTAGTGTTGCCATCTTGACGGATGTCCCGTCGTGTCCGGCGGATTGGATAGAACAAAGTACATAATTTTATTGGCGAAAATAGCCCAAATCTTCTAGAAAACGAAAATTTGAAATTCTCTAGTAATTTGGGCAACACCGAGGGTTGACGGAATTCCGGAGATTTTTCTGTAGGATTTGGGGAAATGTAGATTCGAAGATGGCAACACTCTTCAATGTGCATCTTCGCAATGTTAATCTCAACTTTAGCGCCGTTTACACGCACACTTCGGAGCGACCGAGTCCCGCGCCACTTCAGGCCGCCGCGCAGAAAAGTAAAGACCGATGGGTTTACAGCGCAGTTCAACTGTGAGACTTTTCTGCGCGGCGGCCTGAAGTGGCGCGGGACTCGGTCGCTCCGAAGTGTGCGTGTAAACCAGTGTGACCAGATTTCATTTTACGAATCTACTGCTTGTAGAGGTTAAAAACTACTAAATTCTACCAAAAGAGAACTAGAAAATACTAAAAATCTATTAGGTACATATTTTCGCTGTTGTGTTACAACGAAGAAGCATAATTATTGTACTCTTGATTATAACGATAAAACAATAAAATGAACAAAGAAAACACCATAAATTAGAGAAATGTTTATTATTTAAAATTACAATCTACAGATATATAGTTTTTTTTTTAAATTGTGATCGAGTTATGGTTTTTCTCCTTTATGTTGGGTACTACTGCGTAACTCGAAAGTATTAAAAAAAAGTCTTAACAAGAGTAATCATTAAATTAACTAGAAATTACTTAACACATATGAACATAAGTATTTTGCATACCGTCACATCCTTTCATATTTCTTATATGTTTTGATGTAGCCATGTGTTCCTTCAAAGATGCCACTCTACTTAGTACTTCACAGTTGCATGCTTTACAATGAGCCATAAATATACTAACCCCAATGAGCACTCGTAGTGTTTACTTTAGATTTACATAACCAACTTTTGAATGAGGGATCTTGCTCCCATTCACCACGATATCCTTGTGTATATTTACGTTTCATTATAAAAAAAATTCAAAACAGGAATTCCCACTAATCTGTCACACTCTATGTTACGAAAAGAATGAAAATTAAAGACAAACCTACCTTATCAATGTTTTTCAATACATGTGGGATTCCCTCAACAGCTTTCCCTTTCGAATAATTAATATTAGAAAGAGATAGTTACAATCCATTCGATGAAAAGGGGAATACCCCGCGTTTTGTCGACAGGCTTGCCATATGAAGGCAAAAAAGTGCCAGAATAGTTGAATAGCGTGAATTCTACCAAAATATACCAAATAATTTTTACCTACTAGATACTGTTACCGGTACCTCGAAATCTACCAAAAAAGTAGAAAACTACTAAATCTGGTCACACTGGTGTAAACGGCGCTTTTGCTCTTGCATTAAATCAGTGATGAAACGTCTAGGGAAATTTCCCTAGATCTAGGGGAAAAAAAAATTTTTAGGGAAAAGGGAAATCAGCACAAAATCTAAGGAAATTTCGAACTCTGACAAATTTTTTATGACATAAGACTATTACTGGTGTTATGTGTATACATATATTTTTTTGGAATTCCCATGAATCTTAAATATTGATGATGTACTTACAACCAATTTTATTTTTAACACTGACTACTCTATTTATATATTTATATGTTAGTTAGGTAGTTAAAAAGATAAATGGGGACCTCTGAAAAAAAAATAATTTCAGTTTCAAGTTCCGTTTTTTCGGTGATTACGTTTGATTTTTATTTTGCAAAGTGATTTTTATTTGGAACTAGTTTTTTCCCGCGGCTTTGCTCACATGGTATTAGGGGGGTTACCACTCAACCTCCTCCACCTTCCCCCCTCCCCATCCCCTCCCCTCTCCCCTCCCTTCCAGCCCTCCCTCTCTCCCCTCCCCCCACTCCCCCTCCCCACACTCCCCCTCCCCACACTCCTTCTGCCCCCACCACACTTCCCCCTCCTCCCTCCCCCTCCAACTCCCCCCTCCCCCCTTTCCCCCTCCGCCCTTCTCTATATTATAATTCCCAATACATTCAGTTTTCAACTGCTCGCGTGCCACCTATTGCAAATTTTTTACACAAAATTCGTAATGCCAGAGCTCACCAGTACTTTCATACAAAAAAAAAAGAATTATCCAATTTGGTGCAATCGTTCGGAAGTTATGCGTGCATACATTTCGGCGATTCATTTTTGGAGATAGATATTAACTACGACGCCAACATGGTTTCCACGGCAACCGTTGGTTTTGCCTTTCTTCTGACGTTTGCAGTAACTCGATTTTGTTAGGGACGGAAAACGTATGATAAATAATTTCATAACGCCAGAACTCATTAATAATGCCAGAGCTTACCAATATGTATATGTATACTGCCTACATTACTCGCAAATAATGTAGCTTTCTATTAGTGAAAGAATTTTTAAAGTTTTTGCGTTCAGTATTTTTTGCGTGAAATTGTAACAAACATACATACATCCATACAAACTTTCGCCTTTATAATTAATAGGATTCCGTTTCTAATTCAATGGTAAATGTATAAATACGTACTTTGAAATTATTATTTAACTTAGGGGGTTTCTCACCATCCTCCCAATAGCTTATCCATGTCCATACACATAACGAATATTAATAAAAAAAAAAACAAATAAATACTAGCAACAGGTAAAAACTTCGGCTAATTTATCCTATATGTAGCCATTGTTCATAGGTTCAAGTACCGAATAGTAAACTCAGACTTTTTAAATAAATAAATCCTGTAGAATTAATCCAAAATATGCATTATGTGTAAAAAAACCTTCTTAGCAAAAAGTGTTTCATTTGGAAAAGTACATCTACTAAGTAGTTCCGATATCTTTCCAATATTAATAAACGTATAACAGGATTAGTGTTACACAGTCAGGTGATTACATTACGCACCTGCTTAAATGTGATTCTTGCGTAAATATGATTCTTGTGTAAAAGTGATTATTTCAATAATTTGACTGCTCACAAGGTTATAACGTATACAACAAACAAAAAGCAGTTTATTACGAAATAAACTTAAAATACCCTCCCCCCCCCCCCCCCCCCCCCGGCGCGAGTTTTGATTTTCCAAGGCGGTACCCCCGAAATCTAGGGAAATTCTAGGGAAAATTCGCCTCGAAATCTAGGGAAATTATTTTTTTGGGCATACCATCCCTGCGCAGTGTTACCGAAGCTCCCGATTTTTCACTTCATCTCCCGATCTACCGGAATGCATCAAAATCTCCCGATTTTTCGAAGTTCTCATCGATAAAAGGTTTTCTCCACTGTGAGACGGCTTGTGGACTTTTAAATGTTCCTTTTGAGAACATGAATAGTTGCAGTCGGAACATGAAAATGTTTGACGGTTAAATTTTAATCTAATATAACTCCTAAGTATTTCATAACAGTAATAATTTCCATACTTTCATTAACAATTTTAATATGGCCCATGCACTTTCTTTTGTTTTTGATGATTAAACTGAGATATTAGTAGGTATTTCAATAAAGGATTACTAAACAGTGTACCGTTATCAAGCATATGTCGCCAGGTGAGAGGTGTTTTGAAAAAGTCAATGAGGTGGTTTATTGGTTCCTGAACAAAATTAAAATTATTACTTATTGATTAAAGGATTGTTTCTTAAATGAATGTCGTACACTTTTAAAGTGGGTGATCGACAGGCGAGCCTATACCGCGGTTTTAAAAACCGTCGGTTTTACTCGCGGCTCGTTGGTGCTGATCGACTAGCGAGTAAAACAGTCGTATCGTAGTCGAATTGAGGTTAACATGTCTTGTTCGGAGTCTGAAGCTTTGTGTTATTTTGGTATTATAGCATACCACGAATTAAAAATTATTTATAATAAAAAATTAAATAAATTTTAATAAATAAAATAAATTTAATAAATTAAGAATTTTTATTAATAAATTTTTTTAATATATTTTTTTTATTAATTATTTCCCTTGTTTTTGTATTCGCTTGATTTAATTTGCCATAAACAGGGATACTCTCGGAAGCCATTTATGAATTCTACGATGAAATCGTCACTGTGAATTCGCAGATTCATTATTACGTGACGTCCGTCCTTGTCCGTCCTATAGCGCTGTCGCCGATTGGCGGCTTAGCTCGCCGGCCGTGATCGACACACAGTTTTGAACGACGAGCCGAGTAAAAAATCAAGCAAACATGACGAGCCACGAGCCCGGCACAAAACCGCGGTTTTGCAATGATACACCGGCGAGCTTTACCGACGAGCCATAAAACCGCGGTTTTACTCGCCTGTCGATCAGGGCCTTTAAGGCCCTGATCGACAGGCCTGAGTAAGTAGCCTAAGTAGGTATTAAATAAATTTTGGCGTCTCGTTAAGTGACGGGTGACAGTTCAAGGTCGAAGTTTTTCAAAAATTTGTGCTGAGTTGTCAGACGTAAAATGTCCCCGTTTAACGTTATGGAAAATTGCGTTATTCCACGGGCAACATCTACAATAATCGTATTGACGGCGCTGCTTATGGGTTTTTTCGTTTGTTGTTAAGGTTCTGCTTCGGAATAATAAAAGTGATTCGGATTATTGAGAAGAGAAAAATTTTATTAAAATAATTCTAGTCATCTCCCGATTTCTTCAAAATTCTTCCGTTTTCTCCCGATTTTTAGGCGAAAATTCTCCTGATTTTGAAGTTTTGGGTTCGGCAACACTGTCCCTGCATTAAATTCAAAACGAATTTGTTGCCGGTGTCGATAGGTCGTGTCACGTGTTTGTACTTTGACAAAAAGAGTTGGGCTAGGCAACAACAGTTAAATTGCACACAATTTCATCATATTGTAATATTTATCATGTCGATTATTGATTATTTGCCGGCGGCCGGTGCCACAATTCTTCCAAATCTTGGAGGAATTGTAGGCGGATATATAACTGCATCTCAAGTGAACACCACCGATGGTTCCAAACCCTGGTACGAGTCCCTGAAGAGGCCATCTTGGAGGCCCCCCAACTGGGTCTTTGGTCCAGTTTGGACGTCCCTGTATTCTGGAATGGGATACGCATCATATCTCGTGTGGAGAGATGGAGGTGGTTTCCAAGGTATTTATTATTTAGATTGCTATGATATAACTTCATTAATTTCTATCAATGCGATGTATATACTCGAATAATATAATAATATATTGACATAATGTTTACGTGCACGAGTTGTAGCCTACCGTGGCCTACCGCAAGAATGACTTGTATATTTTGTACTTAGCCGGCAATCCAAAAAATGTTATTTATAAACAATAGTTGGCGGTTCCTAGGTGATTGATATGTTAATTCAGTACGTACACGATACGTTGTTATACTATTATCATGCAAGAAGATAACTTTTGTCAGTTTGATAATAAAGTTAGTTGACATGAGATCATGCAAACCTATAAAATTATTCTACGTTGTTCTCGAAGTACCTAGAACATCCTGTCATCGTTTAACTTTTGATATTTTCATTCATTGCATCATAGTCTCAACTCTTTCAATAAGTATGCACATAATTTATTATGGACGAAGCTTCATAACGGTCCCCTCAGGCCTCGGGCCCATTTTGTAGGAAGGCTAAGATATTTCCACTTTGCAAGAAAACCCAAATAAATTATATTTCTGAATGCATCCGAAAACTAAAACTGTTTTTGAAGGTGATATTACTGATAATGAAAAAGTAAAGTATTTTTTATTAGACAAATGTATTATAACAGTTATTGTCAACCCACTTTTTTGTTTTTCGTGATAAAATAATTCATTAAAAATTACCAAAGTTTCATATTGCGGTCGGATACATTGGTAACTAACTATCCATCACGCCGTTTTCCGCAGGGGTAGGCAGAGAGGACGGACCGCCAAACTACTCGGTCTTGGCACACACTCTTTGCCTCATTCACATTCATACATCGTCTCATACATACTCTTCTATTATTCTGACTTTTAATATGGCCCGTTTCAAGTATCTGATTCACTTGATCATGCCATGTCTTCCTCGGGCATCCCCGACTTCTTCTACCATTCACATTTGTGTCGTATATTCTTTTTACACTACTTTCTTCGTTCATTCGCTCTACGTGCCCAAACCATCTGAGGGTCCCTTTCTTAATCTTACTCATTATACTTAGATCAGCCTTACATTCTTTGCGGATATCCACATTTCTAACATGATCATACATGGTTTTACCACACATACGCCTCAGGGATCTCATTTCAACAGCATTCAGTTTACTTTCATCCTTCCTCTGCCAGTTCCATGCCTCACTGCCATACATCAGGGTAGGCGCCAGGACTCCATTGTGGACTGCTAGCTTCGCTTCTTTTGACAGTTTTTTTATTAGCGCCAACGGCATTCAGTTCTCCATTAATGGAGTTACCAGCATTTACCCTTCTTTCAATATCTCTATCAGCCTTCCCATCTCTCATAAACATACTACCTACCCAGATAAAAGATTTACATTTGAATTTTGCAGGTAACTTTTAGATTTGAATATAAAGCATGGTGTTTTCTCTATCTAACACCGTTTAGATTTATTATTTCTAACCATGCTAGGTAGTATGAGAGAACGATTTCTGTGAGTTGTTCTGAAAACCGAAGGAATTAGTTGTCTAAGTTCAAAGGAATATACTTTTCGGGAATTTGTTTGGTACTTAGTTTGGTTTTTTTGTATAGGGACTTGTGTCTTTTCTCTTTATCTTATTTAATAATAGGTATCTAACAATTAGATAATTTGTATTCTGCTATTTTTATTACTTCTGAAATCTTTTCCTCTAACCAATCTCTTTCCTATTTCATTTACTGGCCCCCAGCATATCCACAAGTCAGGTACGCCTTCTATGTGTTTTCAATATTATTTTATGGAATGGAAGCCTGGACGCTTACTGAAGAACTAATTAGGCGACTTGAGGCATTCGAGATGTGGATCTACAGAAGAATACAATTAGCTGGATGGACAGGGTTACGAATGAAGATGTTATGGTTCGGATGCTTAAAGAAAAAGAAGTTATTAAAACTATAAAAATCTGAAAACTTCAAAACCTTGGACATGTTATGAGACTTCCAGAGTAGTACGAGATCTTGCATCTCATAATGCAGGGAAAGATTGGCGGAAGACGGGGCCCTTGAAGAAGGAGAACCTCATGGCTGAAAAACCTGAGGTAGTGGTTTGGCCAGTCTACTGTAGAGCTGTACCGGGCCGCAGTAAACAAAGTTCGCATAGCCAACATGATAACCAACGTCCGTTGAACGGACAGGGCACAAGAAGAAGAAGCCTTCTATGTCATAATAAATTATCGTGAAAACAAGCTTATGGGTCCGAGTGGTTAACCTTTGGAGAGCCAGATCAGAAAATCTTTTTTTCGAGTGCCGGACGAAAATATGCAGTGCGGTGAAAATAAGTTTTGCTCAAAAATTTACCAAATTTAAATACAAAATGTCATGGGATAGGGGCCATCCATAAATTACGTCACATCTTAAGTAGGGGGGAGAGGAGTAGAGAAGTGTGACAAGGGATATGGGGAGTCATAAGCTTTGTGACTTCACATGCACAAAACGACTGCGACACATGCAACTGCCACAAAAATATTTTCCCTATCCCATTACGTCCCCTCCGTTGCGGAAAATATGACTGTGAGGATATTAAATGTTTACAAAAAAACTTTAAAATATTACCAACTTATTTTTACATGTAAAATTGCGTAAATATGTGATGTCACACTAGGGGGGAGGGGGTCTCCTAAATATGACGATGTGTCGGGGACGGGGTCAAAAATCATGAAATTCGCGTGACGTAATTTATGGATGGCCCCATACTTATATGAACGTTTGTTATTGGCTGTCAGCTGTCATCCCATGCAGCGAAAGCAAATTTTCATTTTGCGTAATTGAAATGCAGTACATATTTTATTTAAGCCCCGAATGCAAATAGCGGTCTTTTATATTATTAAGAGGAAACCCAGTTGCCGAGAAATTCGAACAGTGGGTATTTTAACAAGCTCTTATTGTCACTATCGCTCTTACTCCCCCGAATACTGAGCAAAAGGGACACCTGCGCCTCAGGCTGATAATAATACCCCCCACACGTCCACTTCGGAGCGACCGAGTCCCGCGCCACTGTAGGCTGCGGTGCAGAAAAGGGAAAAATTTCGGTTTAGGGGCGAAATTCCTAGAAAATCAAACTAATTATTTTTATACTAATTTGGGGTCGGGGAATCCGAATCTGAAAGAATTAGGCGGCGGCAAGCAATATTAACTGAATTACACGACTTTAAAAAATTTTATACACATACAGGAAAATAGCCATTTTGGAAGCATTTTGTTTCCTAGAAAATCAAACTAGTTATTTTTATACTAACTATGGGCCGGGGAATCCGAATCTGAAAGAATTAGGCGGCGGAAAGCAATAATAACTGAATTAAACGACTTTAAAATTTTCTATACACACACACATGAAAATAGTCATTTTGACACACAAAGTGCGAAGACCATAGAAAAACAACATAGATATTTTTACCACACAAAATTAAGTGTTGCCATTAAACAATAATATCATCGAACATACCTTATAAATCGAACAAGTTTTCTTCGTCCGAAAATTCGTAGTCTTAAACAGTTGTGACGTAGACCGGTCACCAATATCAATGTTATTATATGAATCAATGTGAATAGATAACAGCAGAAAAACATACCTCAAGGTTTGTGTAACATGGTTTGTGCCCCTTTATACCGCCTGCTCGCGTCACGGCAAAAAAACATCCCTGTTTTCAAGTAGTTTAGCGGCTACGCTAGGTTTGTGTAACATGGTTTGTGCCCCTTTATACCGCCTGCTCGCGTCACGGCAAAAAACCATCCCTGTTTTCAAGTAGTTTAGCGGCTACGCTAGGTTTGTGTAACATGGTTTGTGCCCCTTTATACCGCCTGCTCGCGTCACGGCAAAAAAACATCCCTGTTTTCAAGTAGTTTAGCGGCTACGCTAGGTTTGTGTAACATGGTTTGTGCCCCTTTATACCGCCTGCTCGCGTCACGGCAAAAAAACATCCCTGTTTTCAAGTAGTTTAGCGGCTACGCTAGGTTTGTGTAACATGGTTTGTGCCCCTTTATACCGCCTGCTCGCGTCACAGCAAAAAACCATCCCTGTTTTCAAGTAGTTTAGCGGCTACGCTAGGTTTGTGTAACATGGTTTGTGCCCCTTTATACCGCCTGCTCGCGTCACGGCAAAAAAACATCCCTGTTTTCAAGTAGTTTAGCGGCTACGCTAGGTTTGTGTAACATGGTTTGTGCCCCTTTATACTGCCTGCTCGCGTCACGGCAAGAAAACATCCCTGTTTTCAAGTAGTTTAGCGGCTACGCTAGGTTTGTGTAACATGGTTTGTGCCCCTTTATACCGCCTGCTCGCGTCACGATACGCTGGGTTACACGATACGCTCGCGCTACGCTGGGTTTATGTAACATGGTTTGTGATACAAAAGTGAGTAAAATTTATAAAAAATAAGTACTTAAAATATAAACATGTTATTTTACGTTATTGATATTACTGCTTAATGGCAACACTTAATTTTGTGTGGTAAAAACATCTATGTTATCTTGTTTTTCTATGGTCTTCGCACTTCGTGTGTCAAAATGACTATTTTCATGTGTGTGTGTATAGAAAATTTTAAAGTCGTTTAATTCAGTTATTATTGCTTGCCGCCGCCTAATTCTTTCAGATTCGGATTCCCCGGCCCATAGTTAGTATAAAAATGACTAGTTTGATTTTCTAGGAAACAAAATGCTTCCAAAATGGCTATTTTCCTGCATGTGTATAAAATTTTTTAAAGTCGTGTAATTCAGTTAATATTGCTTGCCGCCGCCTAATTCTTTCAGATTCGGATTCCCCGACCCCAAATTAGTATAAAAATAATTAGTTTGATTTTCTAGGAATTTCGCCCCTAAACCGAAATTTAGCCCAGAAAAGTAAAGACCGATAGGTTTACAGCGCAGTCCCAGTTCAGTTTTGTTTTCCCCATTTTTCTCTTCCAAAACTGGACTGATTTTTAAGATATTTTTACTAACTGTCATCATCACTCTTTGCTCTACAACCCCCTGGTGGGTCTTGGCCTCCTCAAGAGTCTTCCTCCACTAATCTCGGTTTTGTGCCAGCCCTTTTCAATTTAGAAACTCCAAGGTAGATATATCTTTGAGGATGTAGTCGCTCCAATCTGGGCCTTCCCGCGCTCCTTCGCCCCATCGGTCTTGAGTTCAGCAGGGACTTTGGTGCTTGATGCTCGGTCATTCTCTCCACATGACCCAGCCACTGAAGTCTTCCCAGTTTTATAAATTTTGTGGACACTAAATAAATTTTGCTCATTAAACAGAGTATATTGCTCATTGTTGTAACGTCTGCACTAAAATCCATTTTCTAGAACCGGTCCGAAGATACGCCTCAAAATTTACTAACTGTATTATAAGAAGATACTCTATGTCTGTACATTTTGCTTTTTCAAAAGATATATTGTCTAGTTTGTTTACTGAACGTCTGTTGATGGCGCTCAAATCAGGCAATTTTAACTATGTTTGGAGAATCCAAACTCATATAAGAATTAACTTATCAAACTAACATGCTAGTAGTCAATATCTATATTCTAAAATAATTGCAGTAGTGTCAAAATCCAGAGAGGAAATTGGGGAATATTTTCGTATGGACAAAACGACACCCGGTTAAAAGTGAATCAAAAGCATTTTTCTAAAAAAATATTCTTAAAAGCGTGTCCAGTGATGCTGAAATTTTACTGTTGTTGCTTATAGTAATTAAGTTGAAATGTGGTGTAATTTTCTAATAATACAAGCAACATTTTCCGCTGTGGTGGTGTAGGAGATTTTTAAACATTGTTAGGTTATTCGTAACCCGGGAATGTTTGCCTTCCTTTAAAAAAAAAATCTGTGCTTTAAAGTGAGGTTGTTATGTAAATATCTACCCAATCTCCTTCCTAATTCAAATTTTCTAGTACTTTCATTGGTGGGTTCTTTTATTGTATTTGCCAATTATGTAAAATCCATAAACAACTAGGCATAGTAAATTTTCACACCTCCGAACCAGTTGGAAGTAATTTTTCAGAAAAGAACAAAAACTTGCCACATGAATTACTTAAATTACTTACTTGATTTCGCTTTGTCTAAACATAATTTTGTTGTGTGTACATGTGTGGTACCTACTTACTGAAAGGCGATAATTGAGCCCTTGCCCAGAATAATGTTATTGAACAAAACTATCAACGTTAAGTTATTGAATGAATAATGATGTATTTGAGCTTAAAGAGCAAGAAAACGATATGAATAAATTAAATCATTTACATTCTCGATATTGTCTTCAGATCAACATACAACATTATTCCACGAAACTGTTTGTTTCAACGGCTAAAAAGCAGGCCTAATAATTTTTTTCTGGACAAATTCTACTTTCCTGCATTCTTTAGCTTCTTGGCTTTGAAGACTTTCTAGTTGAAGCCATGAGACATATTTTCTCCATTTATTTTCATAAATTAAACCACGCGCCATGATTTTAATAAATGGCATTATACAACACTAGCTGGTACCCGGCATGCGTTGCTATGCCATTTAATAAAGAAATTGTTACTCCCTGCGTGTCCTTCCCATACATTCAGTTTTCAAACAGCTCGCGCAGTACCGGATTATCCCTAAGGCAGAGTAGGCAACTGCCTAGGGGCCCCGCATCGGCTAGGGGCCCCGCGTCCCGAGAAAAAATGACTTGCTTCAATTAGTGAGCAACGAAGTTTCGGAAATAGTCAGCTTTCAAGATGTTTGATTTTTTTTATTAAGAACATTTTTTACAGGTTAATAACATTACGTACACGCATTAAAGAAAACAACACATTATAATAATTGGGTTATAACCCAATAAATAACTAATGTTCACGTCATGCACAAATAATAAATAAAAGTCTATAATTAAAACAAATATATAAACATAGTTGTATTTCTATTTGTTGCGACATTACTTAGTATCTGAAGTGATTGAAGGTGCCGTGTATGGTTTATATTGGCATTTGTTTTGTTTTATTTCTAATTATATGTTTAAAATATAAATGCTGTACAAGCTTCAGTATGCACTACCTATCTGCTTGCTAAAATTCTTTGGGAAAGGTTGTCTCGAAGAGATCACATTAGTGAAAAGACGGCTCATTGTAATGTTTTTTAATACATATATATTTTCATTTCTATGTATTTGTCCTTTTATGTGCAATAAAGGGTTATTGTATTTTATTGTATTGTATTCGTTTTTTTATTGAATGGAGTGATGGCATACCTTTCGTAAAGTAGTAAATAACAGATTAATTATGAATAAATTTACGTTATGGTAGAAAAAAAAAATCTAAGTTAGAAAAGGGTAAAGTGCAGTGGCGGACTAAGCCCGTCAGATGCCCGGGGAGGCAAAGTTGAATGAACCCCCCTTAATGAAGTTGATGTAAGTTTACAAGTTTTTTTTATTCAATTTACACGAGCCTCTGACTCTGAGGGGCCACCAAACGCCTCCATGTTCCCTTGATCAAATCCTAAACTGCAAAAAAATGTTATTTTTTTCATTCATTCAACCTGGTTATCAACATATTAGAAAAACTATATATCCGATTTGCATGCACTAAGTCTTTAATTTTTTTATAAAGGTCTATTTTTTTATGAACAATGAAAATTTTCCATAAAAAATAGAAAATAAAATTCGCTGGTCCGCAATTTTTTATTTTTTAAATATCAAAATTCCCATATGCCATAGACAGTAGATTTTCGAACAGATTAAGACTTGGTGCATGCAAATCGAATGTGTAGTTTTTTTTATTATGTTGTCAACCAGGTTGAAAAACGTGTTAAAAAAGTTTCGAGAAAAACGCATTCAAAATTTTGCTGAAGGTTAATTCAACATACAAACTGTTTCAAATGGTTTCACATAAAATGCTGTATCTCCGTCAATTTATCGAATTTCTTTAAAACATGTGGTGAGAGTAACAAAAAAAATATTTAAAAAAAAAACAAAAAAAAAACAATTTTAAAAAAAAAAAACAGATTAATTATGAAAAAAAATACGTTGTGGTAGAAAAAATATTTTTGATAGTTAGAAAAGGGTGTAGGTGGGGGGCCCCGAGACGTGCACTGCCTAGGGGCCCCGACATGCTTAATCCGGCCCTGAGCTCGCGTGCCACCAATAGCAATTTTTTATACAAATTTCGTAATGCCAGAGCTCACCAGAAGTTTTATACAAACCTCGTTGTGACAATAACGAACACACAAAAAAAAGAATTATCCAATTTGGTGCAGTCGTTCGAAAGTTATGCGCCGCGTACATACATTTCGGCGATTCATTTTTATTTATATATATATATATATATTTATATAGATAGATTATTCCACAAAACAAACTTCAGAAGGCTTCCCACAAGCCTAAAAAAATTTTCAATTACATAATCCATACCTTAAATGATGCGTATTAATATGCCCAACATTATTCCCTCAATAACTCAATATTGATAGTTTTGTTGGATACAACATTATTTCGGGCAAGGGCTCAATTATCCAAACCATTTTCCACACTAAAAGCTGTCTTTGCCCATTGCAATGATTTTTTTTGGTGCATTTCAACCGCTTTTGTTTGTTTCCTTTTTCGTGTGGTAAACAGCCATTCTTTTTAAAAGCTCGGTGTTATTTTGACTTTGGCAGCTTTCCAGAAAATCTGTTGACATTCTACAGAATTCTAAGAAAATATTCTTTCCGTTTCAATTGTCACTTGAAATTCAGACTAACCTAACATAAGCTTACATCCATGTAGTTGCTTCCCAATTACAGTAAGAATTAATGAATGAAAGGATTGCTTTTTTTACACAGAGAATGGTAGATTTTTAATTTATTAATCTCAATCCTGAAGATGTTCAGATATAAAAGAATTGAAGAGTTATGTGACAAATCTAACTAACTAACCATCACGCCGTAAGCAGAGAGGATGCAGCATAACTCTTTCTTGGCACACACTCCTTGCTTCAATCACATTTTTACATCGTCTTCTGTTATTTTAACCTCCAAAATGGCCTGTTTCATGTATTTGATTCACTTGATCATGTGGTGTCTTCCTCGTGCGTCCCCAACTTCTTTTAGCATTTATTTTCCTAACGCTCCTTTCTTCGTTGGACTCTACATGCCCGAGCCACCTAAGTGTCCCTTTCTTCATCTTGACAATTACATCTGCCTTTTGTTCCCTAGCATGATTGCAGATCGCTAAAGAATAAGTAACAGTTCACAGTTGACAAAGAAAGAGTTTGTAATATATTCAAAGTCAACTGTTTTTTGTACGTTAGCGATCTGCAGCTGTCCTAGAGAACGATGAGAAGTTAGCGAAAGTATCCATCGACCATGCTAGGTCCCCAGGTCTCCACATTTTTAACATAGTCATATCTGATGACCCAACAGTTGCCCCCCATATAATTTGTGCATTATTTACCAATTTCAAACCTAGAATCGACTTGAAAAATACCTTTAATAGGTTGTATTGATGTTAAAAGAATTTTTTTCAGTGTCGAATTTTTGTACTTCCAAAATACCTCGACTCTGCAGAAACGGGCGGTCCGTGTGATAGATTCTCCCATCTTAACAGACGGATTGCAATCTTTAGAGCAAAGGCGTTGGGTGGGAAAGCTATACTTGTTCTACCGGTATTACAGTGGAAGATGCTCCGAGGAACTAGTGTCATTGATCCCTCCGGCACCGGTGCATAGTTGGGAAACACGCCAAACGCGTGCCCAACATTTGTATACGGATGATATTTGTTACATGAGAACGGGTCTTTTTGGACGGAATGGAACTAAACTTATTCGACTCGTTGTTGGGTCCAACAGCTCGGCTGTGGAATGATTTGTCGGCCTCTTTGTTTCCTCCTTCCTACAACACGGGTCTCTCTTCAAGACCAATGTTCATTCCTTCCTCTCCTCAAAAAGACCCTCCACACTTCATCTCAGATGACATAGGCCCTGAGGTAAATTATTTTTCTCAGGGCCTCCTATGTGAAGTTAATTTAATGTAAAAAAAAAAAAAAACATTCCTCAGTTACGAATAACAATATTTGAAAATCTCCTACTTCCACCGTATTATGATGGCAAACCTAGCCAGCCGAGGAATTGAACACACGACTCCATGGTGGGGCCCAAACATGATGTCAACTCGGCCATCGACTGGTAATAGACCAGTAATTTTTTCCTCGAATATTTGGATGAAAATATATTTTATTCTTTTGTTAATCCCCTTTGCACACCCTTTCGGGGATACTTAGATATATTTTGTGTAAATAGGTGTACCGCATTTACCCTAAATCAACTGCATCTTTATCTTTACATAGTATAAAATGAAGTCGCTCCCGCTGTATGTGCGCTTAGATTTTTTAAACTACCCCACGGATTTTTATGCAGTTTTCACCAATAGATAGAGTGGTTCAAGATGAAAGTTTATGTGTATAATTCATACATATTATGTTAGGCAAAAGCCGAGAAATTCAAATATTCAATTCAGGCAGCAGGCAGGGTTAGCCACAGCAAAGTGTGGCCGAATCTGCTAGTATTGTATATAAGTTTAACTGTCTGGGGAACAATCGTCATATCTATATAATTTTCACGGTTATGTGACATTGTCTCTAGTTTTGCCTATTCTTGGTGGTGATCTTACCTCATAGACATGACCTCATAGACATCCAAATTTAATAGACCATAAGATACAGATGAGGGGTAAAACCAAACTATGGGGGGGCAAAGAGGGGAAAGATGACTGTGATTCGTTAAAAATTCAATCGTGACAGTATATAGGCGTCTCGCATTATAATATCACCATTTAGTTCTTAAAAGCAAAATCTGCTTTTGAATGAATAGACCTTTTTACAAGGGAGCGCGAATTGCTTACCACGTTATTAACATATTTGCGTAGTCCAAATGTGGCAAAGTAAAGTTCGCCCCTTTTCACAGACGCATATTTTGTTGCCGTATTTGACTAAGACCCATTTACAAATGTTTGATAATTTACTTGCCCCTGTAACCAGCGACGAGCTCACTCGAGAACCACCCACATTCGTGGTTTGACATATTTTAGGGTATTTATGTATAGTACAAGCTATCATTTTTGCCATGTTATTTCGTAAAATGTGTGATGTGTGCTCGACGCTGGTACGGACAAGAATGATGACGTCACATTTTTTAGATTCAAGCGAGGCTCTCGTAAGCCCAGCCAGCTCCATGGAACCGTTATGGGGAGGGAGAAATAATATGCTTTTATCGCTTAGGGCAGGTCCAGATGTATTCATGTCCATGGTTGACTTGTTTCTTTTACCAACCAATCAATTGATATTTGTATTCCAACTGTAATCTGTTAGCCCTTCCACATTGCCACATGTCCAGAATTAAAATCATATTGGCATGCACACACCAGTCTTACTGTATAAATAGCCCAAAAGTTGTTCAAAAATATTCTCACGAATTGAGTTTCCTCCAAGACTTATCAATATTTGAACAGTTATACAATATTGTATTTGATCAGTGTGGAATAGAATTTATCATCTGTCACAATCTCGGAGACTCGCGGGGGGGGATATGTAAAGACAAATATTGGAGAATATTTTGAGAATTAATAAATATGAAGGATATAAGATATCGGAAGGTAGAGCCCACCTATTCAGATCTTTATTTTAAATTGTTAAAAATGAAATAAGGGAACGTACCCATACTACGTGACACGTTTAGGGGGGGGGGGGTCTTCAAAATGTCACGCTTCATACAAATGAGCGGCGGGTTGCTTAGGATTTTGGTCACCGGGGGGGGGGGGGGGGGTTAAAAATTGCAAAAAGTTGGTCACGTAGTATGGGTACGTTCCCTAAGTTATAAAACCTTAGATTGGTAGTTCACAAACCTTCATTTACCCCTCCACAACGTAAGCAGATATAAGCGTTAGAAATACGACAGCAGTCAGTTATATTGTTTATACATCAGCGCGTGTGTCTCCATAGAAATTGTTCTAACTCCGTTATTGTTTTAGTTACATCCCTAAAACAAAAAGTAAAAGGTCGATATTAGATCAAGCTGTACATCACTATCAAGTTGTCCATAGAAATACATAACAGGAATCAGCTGTCAGTCGCGTAATTGACAAAAATATTTACCTGCTCAAATTTTACTAATGGCGGCTCCACCGCGCTCAACATTTTAAATTTTTATTAAATATTTTTATATGAAATGATAAAAAAGTGAGGTGACAAAAGTGTTTATTACACATATATACAATAGAATAAGTATTGTTGTTTACGTAATCTGTGATTTTAGTACCGTTTTCACATAAAAACATCACGTGAGTCATTTTTAACCTATTTTTAATGTTTGCATTCTAAATTTTAATATTTACAAATGCTAATATTTATTTGTAATATAATAATTTGAAAGCTTATTTTGTAACCTTTCTAAAACAGTTTCTACTATTCGGCTACGTTCAGAAATGTTTCGTTTATAGAGCTTTAATTGTGAAGCGGTAATAACAAAAAGTTTTCGTAAAATGTCATTTCGTTATAGACAGTTAAAGTGCTTAAATGTCGATTTTCGGAGGGGTTAAGGCCTATTTTGCTAGCATTTGACGTCAGTCGCACACTACTGACAGTGCTGGTAGCGCGCTGCGCTAGTTGCATATGCATCTACTACAAGTTTGACGGAAATGTGTCCAATCATGATTTGAATGTTAAATTTGTTAGGGAAGTGAGAAAATGCCCATGTTTATGAAGGTAACTATAATTTACCAGAATACATGAGAGGATTTAGCGAAGAATGTGTGGATTGAGGTTTGGAAAAAAAGTAAATTTGACTTCATTTTCATTCCTCGGTTGCAACGAATGCCCTGATAGTTTTTTATGCTTCTAATAAAGATAAAGAAGAACAATATTTTCTTCATCGCTAGAGTCATTTGTCATAGTATTAAATTCCTGGCTGCACATGAAAATGATTTAAGTATAATTCAGGTAGGGGGCCATTCGTAAATTAAGTCACACCTTAATGGGGGGGGGAGGGGGGAGTAGAGAAGTGTGACATTGTGTTACAAGGGGTAAGGGGAGGTCATCAGCTCTGTGACGACACATAAAAAAAATTAACTACTGTTTTCATTATTTTTAGATGTAAAATTACAAAATATTTGACGTCACACTAGGGAGAGGGGTCTCACAAATGTGACGATGTGTGACAGGGACAGGGGGGGGGGGTCAGAAAATCAGGAAATTCATGTGCCGTGTAAAGAAATCAGCTTTTATGGTTTTTGAAGATGTGTTCTGCTCGCAGTATTTAATTAAAGCATCTAAAATGTTTCTAAGCAATTTTCAAACCAAAAACACATAATTCCACTGGTCTCCTCATGTCATGTTTGGGGATGCTGTGTGGAGGATCTTTTTTGGAAAGGAAGGAAGGAAGGAGAGGAGAGGAGAAGTTCTGGGAAGGAATAAAGTATGAGGGGTGGGTAGGAATCTGGATTTCAACATGTCCAGGAATGACGGACACATGAATCCATCATGCTGCTGTGTAAGGCGAGAGTCCGGCTGAAGAGGTCAAAATGTCTCCCTCAACCAGTCTCTCCCGATCCGTCCCGCCACGCACTAAATGGGCAAAAAAAACATCCGTCACCAAGATCTAGAGAAATCTCGCCCTTGCTAAGTCACCAAATGCAGCGAACCACCTGGGGTGACCTATGGCAGAGGTGTTGGTTATCCAATAAATGCTTCCTGGGGCGGCGGTACCCATAACCACCTCCCAAATTTAATGTGTATGATGGGCCTAAGCGTAACATGTTCTGAAAAGTGTGTACAATGTCACAATCTTTACCCACTGGGTGTATCAATCTCGATCCGTGTGACTGCTAGTCAAGCATCGCGCTATCGACCATCTTATTAAATTTTCGACCATCTTGCTTTAATTAATAACATTTCTATTCAATTTATTTTACTAATTTCAACTGGAATATTTTATTCAAGTGTTGCGTAAATGATTTTTGCATATTTGATCTTTTCTTGAATGTAATTTTATACATTTTGCATTTGTCAGATCGATATGACCTTAAAAAGACTCACAATGATATTATAAATATGCAGAAATTTTGAAAGAATCTTGAATTTTTCCATATTTGATAATATTGTTATGCATCATAAAATTAAATTTTTTGTAACAAAATCATTAAATTTAATCAAGTATTTACGGCTCCAAACTCCACTCCATAACATTTTACGATATTACACAATATTACCTGATGTAATATACATGCTAATGTTGTTATATAAATGTTGATTTATCAGTTTGGTTGTCATGTAGGCACCTGTATCTTCTATTTGCCTCATTTCTTGCTAAAAATTGTTAGAATCAATATTTCTTTATCTGAGTAACGTAGTAATAATAATAATACATAGGTAATTTGTATAGTACATTTTTGTGAGGTCGTATAAAGATAGAAAAATAATATTTTTGAATGTAGCTATTACTATGTGGTTATCCATTATATTACCATAGTAAAACACTGTTCGAAACTGTCAAATTAGTATAAGCTTTCCCTGACGAAGGAACGTTTGTTCCGAAACCGGTCGGATTTGCGCATCAAATAAGTGGTTTATACAAAGTTGAATTGTTTCATTTTTCTACAGAAAAATAACTTTACAAAATAGTTAACACGTTTGTGGGCAGTATATTTATAGACACCCATTGCTAACATTTCAATTTTACTTTACACCTTTTACGTGTATGATTTTAAATATTTAATTCCTCAGTCAAAGAAAGTTAATGTTTCTGCTTTTTGCAATCAAATATTATGGAATATTTCTGAATGTATGCTAACTATTTTTGAATGTGAAGAAATACGTTTTCAAATTTTTATAGTAACCAAGAAAAAAGTTTTAAAAATGGCACACCTTACGTTTCTCTCAATAAAATTACTGATAAAAAAAATAAAGGTATACTCACATTTTACTAAACAAATGTATTATAAACATTATTGTCATCCCACTTTTTGGTCTTTTCATGTAAAAATGATTAATAAAAAATTCACAAAGTTTAAAAAAAATCATTTTGAATAGCGGTTCTAAACTAAGGTTCCATGTAAGCATAGTGTGCCAACCGCCGCACGCAAAGGTAGTGTCCGCCGCGCTATTCGCGATGTTACCGGCACGAATATTGTTGCCGCGCGTGTAAGGTAGTGAGTGCTGTGAGTGAGGCGGCAACCAAATATTAAGAAGGCCTCCGACTACGAATAATTATGCCGCCACGTAAGGGGCCGAAGACCGAAAGGTCTCCCGGCCAAGGGGAAACATTAAAAAAAGCGTACATTTTAATTCTTCTGTGGTTAACTTTTTCATTTGAATATAAAGCGTGGTGTTTTCTCTTTCTAACACCGTTTAGATTGTATTTCACCATGATAATAAGGGAGATGCAATGATTTCTGAGACCTACATGAGCTGTTCCTAAACAATAGACATTTATTGTATTTCCCAGGATGGAATTTGGTTTCTTCAATGGTTTGAGCCCCTTGCCAGTTTTCACATCTACCCGTCCTGCTCAATTCTCTTCCACTTCATCACTTCATCACAGTCATCTTCTTCCTCTGACTCTGGGTCACTGCAATTAGGGCATCAGGTTATGATTTCAGCGTCATGTCATTCTTTCTATGTGTCCAGTCCATGGCTGTCTTGAACCTCTAGTGCTTCAAGAAATCCACATTGGATTTGTTTCTAGCTCAACACACTTGACTCGATCTTATGGTATTTTGAACCTAAAAGAATGCTCCTTGCGTACTAAAATATATTTTATAACAAGGAAATAATGTATATTATCCTAGCTTGTTGCTTTGTCACTTGCAATTATGTTTATTTTGTCTGAAAAAGCGCTTCGCAAAATTCCAAATATCCATTGGCTTCTTCTTCTTATGCTCTGTCCGTTCAACGGACGTTGGCTATCATGTTAGCTTTGCGGACAGCTCTACAGTAGACTGGCCAAACCACTGTCTTAGGGTTTTCTCCTTCTTCCAGGGCCCCTTCTTCTGGCAATCTTTCCCTGCATTATGAGATGCAAGATCTCATACTTCTCTGGATATATGTATCATCACATGTCCAAGATATTGAAGTTTTTGGATTTTTATAGTTTTAATAACTTCTTTATCTTTATTCATCCTAACCACAACATCTTCATCTGTCCATCCAGCTTATTTTAAGTATTCTTCTGTAGATCCACATCTCGAATGCCTCAAGTCGCCTAATTAGTTCTTCAGTAAGCATCCATGCTTCCATTCCATAAAATAATATTGAAAACATGTAACATCTGACCATTCGCATTCGTAATCCAAGGTTGAGATCATGACTACAGAACATTTTTATCATGCGGATAAAGGTTGCACGAGCTTGATCAATGCGGCATTTGATTTCAACCGAAGGATCCCATCTATTATTTACATTGCAGCCCAAGTATACAATACTCTGTACCTTCTCTAGTTTTGTTCCAGCAATATAAAGATTTTCATGCGATGCATTATTTTTGCTTATGAGCATGTATTGGCTGTCTGTAACTTTTCAGTGAGATAAAGTGGTAAGATTAAAAATATGACATTATTGATTTTGTTGTACATCTATCTATTGTATATAGATATCCTGGGGAAACTATAAAGGATAGATAAATAAAAAAATATAAACATATTAAAAGGTTATCTAAAACTTTCGATTAATAATTTGCCTATTTTGTCCTCATTCCTGAGCATGACTTCAGGTCGCGAACGAATCAATAACAGTTGACAACAGTGTTCTTAATTTATTTGATGTAAACTCTTGTTTGTATATTAACGATCTGCAGTCATGCTCACGATCAAGTTATCGACATTTAGAAAATGATTTTGCAAAAAAAACAAGGAAGTTATTACTAAAATAGTGTCATACGGCGGGCGATTGGCATTTTGCCCTTGCCATTCCAAGGCTTAACCACAAGAAAAGTCTAAAATAGCAAGTTTATTATTTATCTAATTAATTTGAAAGACAAACAACCAGTAAAAATAGTAACTGTATACACAAAACCTTTCACAAAGTTTTGAAGTAAAAAAATGAAAAGGTTAACAATATTTGAAAGATGCGACCCATTGAAATGACTATATAAAGCAATTTCATATCAGGCATTGACCTGCTCGAATATATTTAGGCACAATAACACAACAAAAAGATAGTATGCTAATAAATGTCTTGGCTGGGTCTAGAAATGTCTTATCTTGTAAATGAGGATGATGTATTTCAGTGTAATTACTAAAAGATGATTAACTATGTAGCAATCGGACGTGCTACGTAAACGCGTAAAAGAAAACGCTTGAATTATCTGTTGATAGTTTTTAATAAGAATTAAAATTCACAATATTATCGGAATACGGAGCGCGACAGTAGTAAATAACGGGACAATTTGTTTGGCTTGCTGATCTATAGACTGACTGGGTCAAACCATTACTCCGGCTTTTATAACGCCGTGGCAGAGGTAACGGTTTAATAATTCGGCTGGTAATATCAAGAGAATGCGACACGTTTCTCGATGATTCTAACGCCTAATGTACAGAGAATTTGAATGCTTCGGTACTTTCCATAAGGTGCGACGATATGCCATATATTTCAGTGCAGGTAGGTAAGTACTTCTCCGTGTCAGTCGTGCCAGGCGACGATGTCGCCGTATTGCGCAGGTACATACCTTAGATAGGTACTTATTTGAGCGTTGGCTCGCCACAATTAGTTCTTCATGATTAGGTTTTTATCTCTTTGTTTTGTAATTTACCCAATAGAAACATGCTTTGGAATCGAAATGACATGTTGGCAAAGTGATTTTTTTTTTTACATTACTCCACACATGAGGCCCTGAGGAAAATATTTCCCCATGTAATCTTTGGGGATGATTTGTGGACGGTCTTTTTATTTGAGGGACGTATGAATCTATCCCCCCACTGCGGTGCAAGGCAATGTTCTGAGAGGGTCCTGCTGGAGAGGTCAAAAGACCTCCCTCAAGCAGTCTTTCCCGATCTGGCCTGTCGTGCAGTTGGTGGCAGACACATCCTCCGCCAAGATCCAGATAAAGCTCACTCCATGATCCCGGGCACCCCTGTTAAGTCACCAAACGTAGCGAACCATTTGGGGTGACCTACGGCAGAGGTGTTGGTTGTCGAGTAAATGGTTCCGGGCGGAGTACCCGGATTTCTATTGAATATTGTGCATACCAGCTCGATATTGTAATATCGATAAAACCTTTTAGTTCAATACATGATTAATCTTTTATTTCGCTTAATCTTATCAAGTTATTGTGGGTATGCTAATGGCATGATTAAGTTACGCATATTTTTTTTTTATTTGAAAAAAGTATTTGCTAAAGTTATTGTTGTTTATTTTTAGCAAAAACACAAAACTAATGCGAATTTGTTGTATTTGTAATGTGATTGTTTTTTATGTAAATACCCGTACAGAAGTCTTCTAAGGGTAATTAAATATTGGAAGAGTAACAATGTTTTACTTACAAGGTTTATTTGATAAAATTCTGGTGAATCTTCAGAATTATTTTCTGGTTTTGATGGTTTTTAAATAATCTATTTCAGGAGACGCCAAGGTTCCCCTGATTCTGTTTGGAACCCAGCTCGCCCTCAACTGGGCTTGGACACCTATCTTCTTTGGAGCCCATAAGCTAAAATGGGTAAGAATTAATCTTTACACATTACTTGTACCTACTATCTCGCTTCTCCCGAGATTTGAAATGAAAAATATGTACAAGGTTCTCCGTCTCCAAGATGCTGCGGTCGCGAGGAACAATTTTATACATGATCCGGCAATGCTGGAGTATAGCCTGGTTCCCCCATGCCTAATATCCACCACGCTGCAGTATCTGTGACACTTAGTCTCGGCGTGGCAGTCGTTTGCGATGGAGCTTCACCTCACCCGCCACTTGTGAATTATCCTGTGTTTTTTGTGTTCAAAGAATCAAACCCCAGTAGGCATTCATTCTCAGCTAAGTGTATGGAAAACTGTGTGTGAAAAACATGTCTTGAAAAACGTGCGCAAATGGTGCAGAGAATTTAATAACAGACATCCAGATGTCCACGGTGAATTACTCACCATCGATGTCGTAGCACTACTACTCAAGCAGTTTGTGGCTGCTTCAACCCGTTGTTGTTTGTGATTTTCGGTGAGCATTTTTGGGACCCACCTTACGCAGATCCTGTGGTATCCTGGTATCCCAAATGTTCTGTCAATAGTGCTCTTACTGATATCAGGGATCATGTCACAGAGCTCCTGAACTGTCACCCTATTGATCTGCAAGCATTGCTTTTTCTGATGGCTGCCAGGCAAGCTTTTCATCATGGATGTCTGTACGTCCGTTTTTAAATTTTCTACACCATTTGCGCACATTTTTTGCATTCACACTGTTTTCCGTACACTTAATGTAGCTGAGAATGAATGTCTACTAGGGTTTTGTTCTTTGCACACAAAAAACGAATTGCAAATTCACACCTGTCCGGTGTGCCGAGTGGAAGCTCTATTGCGAACGACTGTCACAGAGAGTCGCAGAGAGTGCATCTTGGCAGGGATTTGGGGTGGGGAAACCAGGCTGCACTCCAGTGTAACCGGATCGAGAGTAAAATCATTCCCCATGACCGCAGCACCTTAACATACAAACAATATTATGGAATCCTATGATGAAATTTATGTTGCACTGTGAAAATAGTGGTGGCCCAAAACTACCTCATCCAAGACCAGGGCACTGAATTAATTTGGTCTGCCACCTGCGCCTGCTATTTATACAAGATCCTTCTATGTAATTCTGTTATAAGCCATTCTATCGTCTCGCAACAAGACAGTATTGGACAGTACATATCGTAGATTTTTGTCAGTACTTGCACATGTGAAAGAAATAATGATTTTTTTGTTTCAATTGAAAAAAATCACTCTGAATGCCAAAATGCCATCCACATTTTTTACTCCAAATTAACTCAGGAATCGTTGGTTAATTCTGTCATGTAGGTCCTGATATATCCTTAACCTGTTGAGGTCCCGGCTTTTTCCAGAAAAACACGTAAATTTCACGATCTTCAATTGAATGTTTTGTGGATTAAATTTAACCTATCGTATATTTTATTGACTGAAACACATTCCTAGAACAATAAACTATTTACCAAAATAACATTACTTGTGTAATTACGTAAATTGATAGGTTTTATGATGTTTTATTCGAGGTACACGCATGTCACGCATCGGCAATGTGACGCGGCCGCCAAAATGACAGTTGGAGATGCCCACAGACAAAAATTATTTTTAAATATTGTGTGGCTACTAAATGAATGAAATCTTTACCCATACCATAGGGAATGTTGGCGGCAGTGATTCTGACACTTCCTTTACCGATTTTGTACATAGAAGGGTCAAAATAGTAGAAAGGAGATATTTTTTTTCGCGCATGCGCAGAATCTTTTTACATCCCGGACTACGGAAAATTTAATATAAATTATACGAAGTGACTTGTCTCATTGCGGGTTTCTCTATGATAAAGTACGATAATAGAGCAAGCGTTTCTGACATTGTTCTTCATACACTTTCTGTATACATAAGGGTCAAAATTGCATTTCAAAGTGCCGCGCCACCTCGCGGACACCGGTGTCCGAATGGCCCACAACGAGTTAATAATAATAATATTTGGCTAATTTATAAAGCGCCGTTTTTGTGAAAAATCACCTCAACGGCGCTGAGGGAATTATGGTATAATGTATATAATAGTTATGTAGGGGATCTTATATAAATATCACCTCAACGGCGCTGAGGGAATTATGGTATAATGTATATAATAGTTATGTAGGGGATCTTATATAAATATCACCTCAACGGCGCTGAGGGAATTATGGTATAATGTATATAATAGTTATGTAGGGGATCTTATATAAATATCACCTCAACGGCGCTGAGGGAATTATGGTATAATGTATATAATAGTTATGTAGGGGATCTTATATAAATATCGGCCAATTTTATTCAGTGTCCTGGTATGAGTTTGGATGGTTTTGTGTTGATATTGCAGCAGAAAAGCTATTCAAATTTCATGTCGCCAGATCTCACCGTTTGAGAGTTTTTAGTGGGATATGCTAACATATTTTCTCTTCACGGTTAGGACTATGCTCACATGTCATCAATAAGAATTTAACGTCACATTTTACATGCATTTCAGGTTTGGTAATCTGAAACCAAGAATTCTCGTCCGAGTTCCGATTTCTGGAATTACGTATTGACATTCATCGACATTCCAAATTCCAGATCAAGTTCTTTAAGTTTCAGATTATTGGTTAATAAACAAACAAAATATTACAGATTTGTTTTTGAAGACTTTCCTAGAGTACCAAAAATAATTAGATTTAAGTCCATTTAAAAAAAAAAAACATTATAATAAACACAATTAAATAACTTTGTTTCAATTCCACTTTATTATTTCTTAATCCAACCGGTTTCGGTTCGTCCTGAACCTTCCTCAGGGGTGAATAAAAATATACTATATACAGTATATTTTTATTCACCCCTGAGGAAGGTTCAGGACGAACCGAAACCGGTTGGATTAAGAAATAATAAAGTGGAATTGAAACAAAGTTATTTAACCCCTCCGCAACGTAAGCAGATATATGCGTTAAAAATACGACAGCAGTCAAGTACAATAAGCGTATTTATACGTCAGCGCGTGTGTCTCCATAGAAACCGTTATAACTCCGTTATTGTTTTAGTTACATCCCTAAAATAAAAAGTGAAAGGTCGATAGTGAATCATGCTGCACATCTCTATTCAAGTTGTCCATAGAAATACATAAAAAGAACATTCTGTCAGACGCGCAGTCTGACACATAATTTAACCTGCCAAATTTCCTACAGGCGGGTCGACCGCCCCCGAGATTGTTAATTTTTATTAAATATTTTTAAACGAAATGATAAAAAAGTGAGGTGACAAAAGTGTTTATTACACATTTATACAATAGAATAAGAATTGTTGTTTACATAATCTGTGATTTTAGTACCGTTTTCACATAAAAACATCACGTGAGTCATTTTCACATTTTTTTAATGTTTGCATTCTAAATTTTAATATTTACAAATATTAATATTTATTTGTAATATAATAATTCGAAAGCTTATTTTATAACCTGTCTAAAACAGTTTTTACTATTCGGCTACGTTCAGAAATGTTTCATTTATCGATCTTTAATAGAGAACTCCAGTCCAATTTTTTTTTTTTTTTTTATGAATAATGACCTTCTAACTTAAATAACTGCGTTTTTATTTTTAGAGTTAGTTTTAATAGTTAAAATAATTGTCAAAGTTTTAATTTTTCGAGACCCCCCGAAAATATGGTAAATCGTGTGACGTCATCACTCCCGAAAAATTAGTATGGGATTGGGCAATCAGCTGATCTACTGCCGCCATTTTGAAATCCGTTGTTCCGTTGTTCGAAGTATTCTCCCTAGAAGAAGCATTACTTTTTTCATTCATTATTTTTTTTGTGCAGTAGTTTTTCAATATTTTAAATAATAGAGATAAACTAATAGAGATACCTCTATTTTTGATACTGAATTATTTAGGCTTAAATATTGTTTCAATAAACACTACAACTAAATCTTTATAAACAGTACGAAATAAAGAATAACATGAAATGTTGTTAATACTGATGGCTTGTGCCATACCTACATGTCAATTGATTTCAATACAATGTGATACAATGACTGGTGACGCGTGACGTCAGCACTAACCATTCAATTGTACCAACTTTACAGTGTATTTTAACAAGACGTTAAAAAATGCACTTTTTAATATTAAGTCATAATATTTTTTACTGGAGTTCCTTATTGTGAAGCGGTAATAACACAAAGTTTTCGTAAAATGTCATTTCGTTAAAGACATTAAAAATGCATATTGGCGATTTTCTGAGGGGTTAATTGTGTTTATTATAATTATGTATTCCCACAAAGTTTTTGCTACATGTGAAGAAAAAAAAAAACATTAGCTTATTACAGGAGGCCTTGAAGAAATTAATTTCCCCCAGGGCCTGTGTTATCTTTGGGGATGATGTGTGGAGGGTTTTTTTAAGCAAAGGTAGGAGAGAAAAATCTGAGGGGAAAAATGAGGGGTGGGTGGGAATCCGGGGGACTGTGAATCCAGGAGTGACGGATGTATGAATCCATCTCTCCAACTGGGTGAGAGGACCGAGAGTCCTGCTGGAGAGGTAAACATGTCTCCAAACCAGTTTCTCCAAATACAGCCCTGCACACAGTAGAAGTTCAGATGAATCCACCGCCAATATAATCCTCACCTCATAAACCGGGCACCTCTGCAAATCACCGAACTTAGCGAACCACTTGGTAACCTATGGCAGAGGTATTGGATATCCAATAAATTTATTTTGAACAAAATATTCCATCATTTCCGACTGATACAATAGATCATATTAATCACTTTGGGCAAGCTGTCAAAATCTCTTGTAATATATGATAGAGCCGCCTCTATCACTCGGGCAATAATGATTATGGATAGAATTATTGGCTTATATAATGTAATTGTATTTTTTGTTTATCATTTTGTTGAGTACCTGTCTAATAAATTTTATAATTATTTTTATTGATTGCCCCACTAGGTTTTATATCATCACATTCCTATCGAACACATGGCATAAAATATGTTGATAAGGAGTTTAATAACCGTAAATCTGTTAACTGATAAGATGTAACACCAATCTTGCAGATTTAAATGGGTCACGACTTAACCTCTGATAAATAAATAATTTTTAATATAAAAAGTATTTAAATATGGTGTTTTTTAACGGTTTAATTATGACATTGACGGCAGCTGTTCCCAATCTTACTAATCAACTTCTAAGCCGAAACTAAGGCTCAACACTGCTTAAGCATCGCTTAATCTAAGGAAGCCAAGCGCGTGGATTAAGCTCGACTGAGCAAAGCAAAGTTATAAAAAGTGTCACCAGAGTGGCGTCTATACCTTGTGGCGTTAGCGCCACTCAGGTGACTCCTTTTGTAACTTTGTTTTGCTCAGACGAGCTTAATCCACGCGCCCCGCTTCCTTAGATTAAGCGATGCTTAAGCAGTGTTGAGACATAGTTTCGGCTTAGCAGTTGATTAGTAGGATTGGGAACAGCGGCCGTAAGGCCGCTTAGGAAGACTTAAGAGCTGTTTCACTGGGAGAGTAGTTTAGTCAGTAGCGAGTATATTAGTAACTAAACGTGTCTAAACACCACAATTTTAGTAGAGTAGTTTAGTCAGCTCTTCAGTAGAGTCAATCCATTTCATTCTATTTTTTCAGGCGAGTAGTGGCCCCCACCACGCATCCCTGCACACTAACATGCGCTAACCCGTCATTTTAGTAGGCGCGCAGATATGTCGTGCCATTGGAGCGAAGATGCTACTCTTAAATTCTTTATTTTTGCTGCTATTAATCTCTTTTCATGTCCATAGTTTATTTATTTTCATCTCACTAATTTATTCTTCCACCTCTTCTAAAATAAGCATTTCAATCAGCTTAATTAGTATATTATATATACATGGCAGCCCGTCATCTTGCAAAGCGCGGCTTACTAATGTACTCTACTTTTTTCTTTTTTTTTTACATGGGCTCCACACAGGAGACCCTGAGGAAAATAATTTCCCTCCGGACTTTGGGGATGCTGTGTGGAGGGTTTTTTAAGGAAAGAAAGGAGAGGAGAATTCTGAGAAGGAAAAGGGTTTAAGGGATAGGTAGGAATCTGGGGTTCAGTGTGTCCCGGTCATACACCTCCAAGACCTAGACAAACCTCACCCCTGTTAAATCACCAAACGTAGCGAACCACTTGGGGTGACCTATGGCAGAGGTGTTGGTTATCCAATAAAGGTTCCCGGGGTGACTTGAACGTAATGCAAACGCTTTTCGGCGAGTCAAGTAGCAAGTTACTCGCTACTCGACTAAACTACTCTCTCAGTTCGAACAAGCCATTAGACTCACAGAAATTCGAACGGATCATTGTAATCAAATGGCCATTTGACAGTTGAGAGGTCTGCTGATTCTAAGTCCATTTCAGCTTTTGAAAAAGTTGTGATCATCATGTTGTTAAGCTTGTCATTTTGAAAGTTTAAACACACCAAAAATCAGCATTTAGTGGGGATGTTTCTAATGTCAAAAATAAGCCAATAATTCCATCCATAAAGTCTTTCTTGCCACACTGGTAGAGGCAGCTTTATCATCAAACAGTATTAATAGCCTTGAGTCTGTCGTACACACTAGATTCACAAATAGATACAAACGGAAGTGCTGCCATCTACATTAAATAAGCTACTTTTGTAATTCAGTTTTAAATTCAAGAATTCATCAAAGGATTGCGCCACTTGCGTTGGCAGGTCGCGTGAGGACGTACCCCCCCTAGGCATAAGTACTACGGATTTGTAAAATTTGAGTATAGAGATCAATCTTTCCGGAGCCGTATAAGAAAAGATGTCATTGCCTCTCGCGGTTACTTTGTCCCGGTGACTAGCTGTCACTGGATCATAGTGGATCCGAGGAACCGGCAATTTTTGGAACCAGTTCCTATCGAAATATTTGTAATGGTCACCAACATTCAAACTGGGCGAAGCGGAATCAAAAGCCGCCCGCAGGGCCTAGCAGCCAAAACCTGCGCAGCAGTTTAACTGCTAGTCATATATTAATCCATGTTTGTGCTTCCTTCTCCTTCTTGGGATGACATTTCAGACAGCCTTCTGTAATCCGTCATCTGGGCAAATTGTAGTGTACATTTTTTTGTATATTTTTATCATCTCCCCTGATAGACACTGCAAGGCTGTCTGGAAATGGCTCAAAAATAAGAAGGAAATGCTGTATAACACCAAAACTGAACAATATAATGCTTAATGGCCATGAAAATCTTGTATTTTATTGCGTATTTTATAATTATTTTCTCATTTTCCAGAGTCTGATCGACATCGTGGCGCTCACCGCCAACGTGGTAGTTTGCGGCTTTGCGTTTCACCGCGTCAATCCGGTCGCCGGGTACCTCTTCATCCCGTACGTGGCGTGGCTCTCTATCGCCACAACCCTCAGCTACTGCATCTGGCGTGACAACCCTGAGCCGGGAACCGGTGGAGCCAAGATCAAGGAACTGTCCGAATAGATTGCCGCTTATGATATTGTCAGTTTCATGAGGTGTTGGAAATCTTGTGTAGTTTATCAGATGTTGCCTTTTGATTTTACGCAGTTAATTGATTGACAAATGGAAATTAGAACTTTAACAAAATGTAACTAGATTCCGTCAATGCCCAATTGATGAAAAGTTTCATCATTGCAAGCACCCAGCATTGCCCGCACTTTATTCTGCTTTAACCCCTTATTTGCCGGAGACACGAATCCACGCGCGGTTTATACGCATGCGTGCGGAAAAAATTTCAACACAATGTAAATGCAGTCTGTGACTATTTACAATTTTTTAAAAAGATGAGACAATTCATCCTTTGTGAATGATATTATGCGTAATTTTTAATGGTTTTTTTGGTTACGTATCTTGCTACTAGACGTCTGTGGATTTTCTTACCCCAGTGCATAGCTTCAAGCAATTCTTCAAGTAAAATATTGCTGTTATAACTATCCCAACTTCTGAAACTTTCAAACGTTGGCATTTGATAATATTATTAGAATTGATATTTATTGTTTTTGAATGTTTGTGTCAACTTTGACATTATTTCCAATGGTTATACGACTATCATCAACAATAGCAGCATTGGCTTTGTTTAGACTGCAATGTTTTATCAACATTTGGTTTCCATTTGTCAATCAATTAACACACCCAACAACTTTGATTTACAACTTTCTTATATGATGAAGCACATAAATGAGAGCGTATAATTTGCAAGGCAGGTATTACATACATAGATAATTTAATTCATATTTACACAATTCAAAACACATACTATTTTCACAAGTTCGAGAGGTTCTGCCAAAGATATTGAAATATAAGAGATATGCTATCCGCAGTTTTTACTAGGTGCGACTGCGCTTCAGGTGTCGCCGATATTGTTTACCAATTAAGGAATAAACTAAATGAACGAATAAACTAAATGAATGTTAAACTAAATGAGTGAATTCTTTCCGTATTTAAATTATATTATTAACCAATACTAATGCACTCAAAAATCAACGAAATGAACAAATTCTTTTCATGTGCAAACTACTCCGACATCCTAGCATATCTCTTTTGTATTTGAATATCTTTGGTTTCTGCACATTATTTTTGCATTTAAGACTACACCAACTTATTGTTATTATTTTTTTCTACATAGTTTAATATTTAGAATTGTATTTCGAAGATAATAATTGTAAATCGATGTGCCTTACAAATAAATCTGTGTTGATGGCAGCTTCTTCTTATACAATTATTATAAGTTAATTTATTTTTGTTTGACACAAAAATATATTCTGAATACAAGTATTTTTATAGAGCAATTAAAAAAGTGTAATTTGATTAATATTATTTTTAAAGATAAAAGAAGAAGACTTATTTGCATTTTTAAATTGTAAGGATCATTCATTCCATATTGAAAATTTTAACTTCACCAAAGACAAAAATATTTTTCCGTACAAATTTTTATAAATTTTAATAATTTTCATCACTGTTTTCTTAAATTATGCATGTATTTACAACATATTTATTAGTAATAGGTATAAAATGTTAAGCTTGAAAATAAACTTTTTTGAAATAAAATCATTTTGTCCTTATTTAATAATAGTATGACACAACTACCTGACTCTGTGCAGTTCGCAAGTGTGCCCCGATGTTGAATTGGACAATTCACCTCTGGTCTGGAACCCCAAAATACCTAAAAAAACCCTGCAGAAATGAGCAGTCTGTTTGATAGATTCCTCTTAGCAAACGGATTGGAGTCTTTAGAGTACAAATATCAGGTAGAATACTAGGGAAGATACTCTCAGTAACGCCCTTGTGAGAGATGACCATTCGTAATAAAAAACATTGCTTGAAATAGCTTTAACTATGCTTTAACGACTTCTTGCTTTCTTCTCCCAGGATTCAGAGGTCGGCAAAGTGTGGCACCGGAGCTGCATGAGGCTCTTTGGCCCTTAAGTGCGGCTCTGGCACAAATGTCCACGGACAAAATTTTTATTTCATGGAAGACGTTACGTTTCATCTAAATCAGCTTAATCATAAACTACAAGGGAAAGGAAACACAATTTTTTCGATGTTAGAAGAAGTCATTTCATTTGAAAACGAATTATTCCTTTTTGCTCAAGATTTTGAAAGGGAAACATCGTTTCTCAAATAATTCCTCAGTTGACAAACACTATTTCAAAACAACCATTTTAAATATGAGGGAAGCATTTCTCAGCAGGTTTCAGGAATTTAAAAACAGCAGAGCGACCCTAGCATTGGTCAAACATCCTCTTATCGCTTCGATAACAAATTTGAAATTTTTTCCATATACTATAATTTTTAATTCACACACATACTATAATTTTCATACATTGGTAACTTTGAAATACAACTGCTGGATTTAAAAAACGAGGAAATATGAAGCTCTAAATTTGAACGTCTTTGTGTTGATTTGGAAATATTGGAGAAGAACATATGTTAGCTAAGTTCACAACACAAGTGGTCTGCTTTGAAAGACCTGGAGAAGGAAGACGTGATCATCTTCAACGCCTGGAAAAGTGTTCTGACTCTTATGATCAGCTGAAAAACTTGCGTTTGCTGTTCTTTCCCCTTCTACATACTCATGTGAACATATTCGTTCTACATATTCATGCGAACAATCTTTTTCAAAAGTAAACTGAGAAGTGGTTTTATCGATGAGAACCTGGAATCGAGCTAAAGATTAAGAATAACAATATATAAATCCGACTTACTCAAACTCTCCAAGTTGCAAGGAGATGCAAGGACATTGTTCGCATTAAGTGTCTGTCGTCAGTCATTATTGTCATGATTTAAATTTATGGATTCCCTAATTACATATTATATTTTATCAATGAATAAAATCTTTATTAAGTGTGAAATCAAGTTTATTCTTCTTCTTCGATGGCGCTACAGCCCATATCGAGCTTTGGCCTCCTGCAACAGTCGCCTCCAATTCCTCCTGTCCTCAGCGGCTGACTTCCAATTTGGTACCTGGAGAAGCTGTGCTGCATCCCCTCTTACTTCGTCTTCCCACCTCAGTCTGGGTCTTCCCACTTTTCTCTTTCCACCTGGGTGTCCAGTCAAAATTCTTTTTAGGACGCGTGTATCCGGCATTCTCTGTAGCCCATCTCAGCCTGAGGAGTCTCATATGTGCTGAGATGCTAGGGGCCTTATATATATCATACAATTCTGTATTATGCCGGATGCGCCACTGTTCACCCTCTTTCACGGGTCCACATATTCTTCTCAGCACTTTTCTTTCAAAAGTATCCAGCATTTCAGCCATCTTTACCGTCAGTGTCAGCGCCTCACATCCATATGCCAATACAGTTCTAACAATGGTCTTATATATGGTTATTTTGGTTTTTCTGTGGACACTACGTGACTTAAACAATGGTAGCAAAGAGAAGTATGTTTTGTTGGCTGCTGTGATTCTCAATCAAGTTTAATCAGCGTACCCGTAATTTTACAAAGTGCTAAAATTGTAATAAATATTTGCTGAATCAATAAATAGATTTGGCTCTCAATTTTTTTTGTATCTTTGTAATGTACATATTTGGCTCTTTGGCTACCCCTAAGTTAGGCCAATGATATTGAATTCTATTCTAGAAAGAATTTCATTATTTGAAACTGTCCGATTCTTGGGGGAAGTTTTTTTTTTAATTTCGGTAGTTCCACACAAGAGGTCCCAAGAAAAAAAATCCCTCCGGGCCTACGACATCTTTGGGGATGTTGTGTGGCGGTTTTTTTTTAAGGAATGGAAGATCTTTGAAGAAAAAATGAATGAGGGATGGGCGGAAATCTGGGGGTCAATTATATGAATCCATCCCTCCCATTGTGGTGCAAAGCGACAGGTAGAGAGTCTGGCTGGAGAGGTCTAGTTTAGGTGGACGAACCCATTCGCCACCAAGACCAAAACAAAGCTCACCTCTTGAACCCTGGCACCCCTGCCTAGTTGCCAAATATAGCAAACCACTTAGGATGACCTACGACAGAGATGTGGGTTGTCCAATAAATGGTACCCATATACCCGCCTCCCAAATCTTGGTAATAAATATTGAACTGAGAATATTTACAAATTTGGATTACTGAACTTTACTAATACAGTAGAATCCGGATATAACGACCCTCAAGGGGCCGGCGATACTTTGTCGTACTAACCAGACGAGGCACAAAACGGCCAGATAATTTAAGCTGTTTTTTACATGAGACACCCTGGTATTTGCATGAGACACATTGCGAGGGTTACATTTGATTCACCGGTTTCTAAACGGTGTAATACAGCGCTTTTTTATTTAATTGAAAAACACTTGGGCTTGGGCACGTTCGAACTGGATGAATTATCATTAAAATTGGTTGCTTAAAACCAGGTCGTACTAAACCGATTGGTTTTCCTAGTGCCTAACCATGAAACCGGTAAGTGAAGTCGTTATATCCGAATTCTACTGTATATCAATTGTATCACTTCAGCTGTATTATTTTTCGTATACTTATTTTGTTCCTACTTTATAATTACATCTACATTCAACATTATTATTTCCTACGTATTAGATAGATATCCTTCTGTGAACTTATTTATTTACGAGTTCACGTTAACACATTTGTATGTAAAAGCCTTTTTGGCATTTAATAAGGAACTCCAGTCCAATTTTTTAAATTTTTTAATGAATAATGACTTAATAACTGCATTTTTATTTTTGTAGTTAGTTTCGTTAAAAAATTGTCAAAGTTTTAATTTTTCAAGATCCCCCGAAAACCACCATATGTATAGTGAATCTGTGACATCATCACTCCAAAAGTTTTATTTATTTTCAACAGGTGTTGTCATTTTGTATGGAAGAAACTATTCAATATGTAAAAACATTATGTAGGAGGAATTATTTATTTATTATATTATATGTATTATATTTATTTATCATATTTTTCAACATTATTACGGGAGAGTGGTATAAAAACTGTTTGAAATTATTATTTTTTAGCTTTACGAATGGAAATCAATATTAAAGAATTGTAGGCGTTCGATAAGATACAGCACACTTGGAGGAGAATTACAATTTAAAGTTTTTGAATATAATAGAGAAACTAATAGAGATTTTTGATACCGAATTATTGCCTAAATAATGTTTCAATAAACACAACAACTAACAACAGTCTAAATCTCTATAAACAGTGTATGTAAATAAACCAATAACATGAAATGTTGAATGGCTTCAATACAAGTTCAATATGCTATCACCAGGTGAATGGAAAATTATGGAGAGCAGTGACTTCAGCACTAAACATTCAATACCACCAACTTGACAGTGTGTTTTAAAGACACAATTTAAAATGGACTTTTAAATATTTTTTTAAAAAACTCTATGTTTAATATTATTTAATAAAACTTATATATTCAGAATAAGCATTATGATCTATATGAACATATTTTTTAAAGCCATAATATTTTTCACTGGAGTTTCAAATTTCAAATAGTTAGAATGTTTCATTTTATTATAAAATAAATATGTACATACAAAGAAAGAAGAAAATAGGAAGGCTAGTATCTATCTAAAAATGAATATGAGCAAATTTCTGTGCTGATATTTATTTGTGAGCTGAGCTAAGTAATATCCATTGTTTTCTTTTGTTTATTCTGTAAAAATTAAACAAGCAAATTAATGATGTACCTGTAAACATCCACATTGAAATATTCCATGACTTTCAAATAATATTCAGACTCAACAAAAAGAAGGTAAAAACACATTTGTAAATAATAATGTTGTCCAGGAAAAACATCTAGGATTTATTTGTGTAGTGGGAAGAATTACTTTCATATTTTGAGGTTTATGCATATACATATTTTGGCCGTTTTTGTATGTGCGTAATTATTATAAATATTAGAAGAAAAAATGGTTAGGCATTCATGAAACATATTTATACAATTTAATGAACTTTGCCACAGAGTTCATCGATCAACTGAGTCTCATTCTATAAAAAATGTTGTATTAATAATATTTATGAAATACTGATTACTTAGTTTCTTGTAGAGGTATCGCAACCATAGTTGAGTCGAACACAGTATCTACTCACACAGAAGCATTATTAGCAAACAGCACGTTTCAAACTTGTTATTTAACTGCATAAAAGAAAATTCCTGTGAAAAACTTATTTTTAAATAATAAAAATAATAGTATTCTAAAAGTATAAACTACTTTCCCATCTACCACATCTACCGGATATGCCCTGATGATGGACACTGCAACTCTGTCCGAAACGTTGGCTAAAGAAGGAGGTAGCGCAACACGGCATAACACCACAAAAACAAATAACGAAAATACTTTCCTAATATTCACTTGTTATCCCTCTCTTGCAAATTACTATAAGTAGGCAAGAACAAGACAAAAGGCTGTCGGAAATGTATAGAAATGCATCAATGCACACAATCCTAAGTACTACGTGTTATTCGCCTTAATAATTGCGCGACCTATACCTACGATTTACTCTCAGTATCGCCTTGGTGATCAGATCAGAGTCAAGTTCTTTCCCTCCTTCCTCTTCCTCTCCCCACTACCTTCAGCCTCCTAACATAGTCCAATTGGGAAGCCAAAACCTAAATGGTTCCAGACGGTTTGAACTCTTGTGCGGAATTCACACAAAAAAGAAAGAAATAGCTACTTTCAGTAAAAAGTTCAATAAAAAATAAAAAATTTTAAACCATTTTTTGTGTGATTCCCAATAGATCCAACTATTCAGATTCAGTGAGATCAGATTGGGATTTGAACCCGGTACCTGCAGATTCGTTATCGAGAGCCTTACCCTTGTATTCATGTCATCATGCAAGCTCAAACTTATCTCCAGAGACAAAAATTCTGGTTGTTGAGTAACCGATATTTCAGTTAGATGGTTGTGAGTCTCAACAGGTAATTTGGCACCCGCCACAACATTTTCATCATTAATTTGATTGAGAATCCATCCTTTAGAGAAATCATTGATAGCACCAAGGGCGGATTTAGGGGGGGGGGGGGGGGGGGGGGGGGGGGGGGGGGGGGGGCATGGGGCACAGGGGCACGTGCCCCTCCCCAGACGGTATTTTTGTGTACTGTGGAGATTCCATCACAGTACAGAAAACTGTTTTTATTAAACATTAAATTTTTCTATTGTTTTGACACTTTCATGAACCTTCCTATACACATTTGAACTTGTAGTATAGTCAGGGCTGGGCAAAATACATGCTTTGCTGTAATTGAAATACAAATTACAAAATACTTTTTTGCATGTATTTAAAATACGAAATACAAAATACTTTCAAGTCGTGTATTTGAAATACAAAATACTGTATTTTAACCATTTTTTAATTTCAAATACAAAATACATTTGATTTTGGTAGAACCTTTGGTTGCAATAAATTGTCGTAAGTGCCCTTATCTAAGGGTGCGTTTCCATATAAGCAAAGCTGAGCAGAGTGAAACAGAGACGTGCAAAAATTTGTCAATCATATTGCTCAGAAGACACATCTCGTCTCCGCTCCACTTGTAAAGTTTTGTGGTATAGGACTTAGGAGTTAGATAATAATAATTATTATTATAATAACACTAGCTGGTTCCCGGCATGCGTTGCAATGCCATATTCAAAGAAATAAATTATTTATCCCTGCATGTCCTTTCCCGTGCGTCCCCGTTCCCTTCCCGCATCCCCTTCCCCTCCCTCATCCCCTTCCCCTCCCGCGTTCCCTTTCCTACCCCCCGCCTACCCTCTCCCCTCTCCCACTCCCCTGTCCCGCCAACCCCCCTCCCGTGTTCCATATATTCAGTCCCAGTACATTCAGTTTTCAAACAACTCAAGTGCCAGCTATTACAATTTTTTTATTCAAATTTTCATTTTTCACATATTACAAATATTCATTTTTGTATATTATAAGAACAATCAATCAAATCTGGTACCTAACTAAAGAACCTATTTAAAATATCTATATTTAAAAAATCCATAGAAAATTCTTTTGTTACAAAAAAAAAACAGCTGCCTGCTAAATTCAATTTCATCAAACGTGCGAAATGTCAAACGTGCGAAGTTAAAATAGCAGTCAAGTTTTCTGAAATTATCCAATTTTCTGCGTAATTTTCTTATTTTTCTTTCCGTAAGAACCTTCTGCAAAGTATTAGAAAACTTAAAAAAAATGAATGAAAGAGGTAAAGTCGTTCTGAAGTTATGGCGTGACCAAGGGAAATAAGGATTCATTTTTATATACATAGATGACATTTGTTTAGCGCATTTTTGTGTTATTTCGCTCTCAAGTGCGCTCTACAGTAATTAACTTAAAAATAATCTAGTATTCAGTCAAATTACTCCTATAGTGCTTGATCTAATACTATGATACAAAAATGTACACTACAAAGCAATGGCCAGTTTAATATAATTTGATACAAAATGTACAATAACAGTGCTATTAATTATATAGCACAAGACAATAATAATAACTAGCATGACATAAAAAAAGGTACAGCCTATTATAAAGCAATGATAAGATAACTACAAATAATCATTAGTAAGCGTGCTATAGCACAGGATAATAGGACAATAGTACAGGATTCTAGCGGTTTTAGTCTATATACTGTCTATGTCAGTTAATATTTCATTTTCATCATTGAGGTCGCTAAATGTATTTGAAAATGTATTTTGAAGCCATAAGTATTTGAAATACAAATTACAAAATACCTCAGCAGCAGGTAATTGAAATACCAATTACAAAATACTTTTTTAAGAAGTAATTGAAATACAAATACAAAATACGTATTTGTATTTCAAATACGTATTTCAAATACGTATTTCAATTACAAGTATTTCAAATACTGCCCAGCCCTGAGTATAGTAAGTAGGTATCATACTTGTAGAATAGTAAGTATCATACTTCAAGTTTATTTCTAACACTAATTGTTGATTTTTCGATCGTTATCTGTTGTGCTACACAATCGTCGAAAGGTACTAAGAATGGCAACTTAGAAAATACCAAAATTTAAAAGTTACTACAAAAAATATGAAGAACTGGGTCCGCTAGACCCATTAGCGAGTCCTTAAGTGTTAATGTAAAACTCAGGACTTAGCATGCTGAGAAATCGAACACGCCTGAGTGGGACCCAAACGCGATGCTAACTCCGCTGACCGGTCTGTACAATAATAGTGAGGGTCGCAAGGTTCAAAACTATATTTTTTGGGCTTTAAAAGGGGTGACAACACTAAAAAGGTTGAGAAATGATGGTTTAGGAAGACATTAGCTTTATCAATATCATCTAACCACAGATAAAATATTGAAAAATAATATATACCTACTTATTTACGCCACGCTTTCAAGGTAAAGACTATCAGTCTTGAATTTACAATAACTTCCTGTATTTACTGATAAATAAATGTTAAAAGCAAATAAGTATCTTGCAAGAGATTGAAAGCATGGCTGACTTGGGCAATGGGTATTGAGATCTACTGGTTTCATGCTATGATATACGCTTAGAGACAAGGAAGATATGCTGTGAAAGACTCCAGATACTAATATCTACAGCCTGTATGTCAGACGAATATCTACAGCTCATATGTTGAACTAATATCTACGAACTTCAGAGTGTTGACTAATATCTACAGAGCGTAGGTTGAACTAATATCTACAGAGCGTAGGTTGGACTAATCAGCTAAATGTGTCCAATAGTCCGATATTAGGGATTTTTACATACATACTTACATAAATTAAGTTTTTTAAACTGCATACGCAATATTACGTTATTCCAATATGCTATACATAATTGCAAATCCAACCTCTGCCAGTGCTGTACATATTCGTCAACACTTTGGTTCTCATAGATATTAATCAACAGTTTGAGCTGTAGATATTCGTCAACACTTTGATTCCCATAGATATTAGTTCGATTTTTTCAGTTTTAGGAATTCCTGTAGATATTAGTAGACGCCTCCCTGTGAAACACTATAAAGGGCCTTACAGTTGATTCAATTTGGTTGAGTGTTTTATATCAAACTTGTTTTCTGAACGTAAAGTTGAACCATGTGGGGGTGCATTGGGTGCGATAAGGTTGCCACCCAATGGTTGAACTAACCAAATTGAGTGGTCTGTAGTCTGTAGGGGGTTTCAGCATATCTCCCTTTATTTCTATTATCTGGAAACAGGCCTTTCTCAAATTTCTTCAGTTTTGCCGATTGTTGGATTTAGATTTTAGCCTAGATTTCTTTTTAATTTGACCAAAAATTTCCAACTTTCGATTCTGTTTATTAGAAAATGGAAGGTAAAACAAAATGTTATACCAAAAAATCGTCTTCAAATGTTACGTAGGTTTACCAGTTTCTCGCTTGTACTACAAGTTTCCGGAGGCTGTCCATATAGATAAATAGAAGATTACATTATTATGTCAAACCCGTTGATGGTTCATTTGGCAAAATTTACTTTATTGTATTTTATATAAGTAATAGATTTTAACTCTTAATGCGTCAAATATATATAAAATAAAAGACTATGATGTAGGACAAATTTTGAACAAGAAAGTAACCTTTTGTCACCAACTTAGGGTAAATGATGAACCTGTCTCTCAGGGAGAGCAAACACAACCTGCAATAGCTATCCCAAGCCAAGGTGTGAGCTCAGGCTGAATGACACTGGGAAATAATGTTGCAAATGACTTCTCCGGGATACAGGGTCGCATCTCGGAGTACTTAAAACTTACCCCAGCACTTGAGGCTCTGCTGGAGTGGACCTTCCATTTCTCTATATTGTTGTGGAACTAAAAATGGAACTCGCAAACAAAAAACTAGGAGCCTGTTGGGAATCTAGAGGGAGTGGAGAGAAGAGCTGAGGCAACCTCAGTGGACAGACTTCCCATGGGAAAATCCTTTCCGCTACAGGATCTTACAGGTGATCCACACGCAAGAAAACAGGGACCCTCAAGGGACACGGAAACAAACTCAAAGGAATGAAATAAAAGGTAATCCGCATGATTTGCTTTGGTGTCAAACAGTGGACTGATTGCTCTTAGAGGTTCACTCCTTCCTTGCCTTGCCAGAATCAAAAAAATATCATTTTTTTACATTAGTCGCCCCGGGAACCATTTATTGGATTAACAAACCTCTGCCATCGGTCACCCCAAGTGGTTTGTAACGTTTGGTGACTTAGGAGGGGTGCCCGGGTTCATGGGGGTCAGGTTTATCCAGATTTTGACGGCAGATGATGCGTTTGCTCACCAACTGCGTGGCAGGCCGGATCGAGAGAGACTGGTTGAGGGAGATCTTTTGACCTCTTCCAGCCGGATTTGGACCACAGTGAAAAGTATGAATTTATTCTTCCGTTGCTTCTGGACACACCAACCCCCAGATTCCTACCCACCCTTCATACCTTTTTCCTTCACAGAACTTCCACTCGTTCCTTTCCCCAAAAAGACCCTCCACACAGCATCCCCAAAGATGACATAGGCCCTGAGGGGAATTATTTTCCCCAAGGCCTCCAGTGTGGAGCTAATGTAAAAAAAAAGCCCTGCCGGAGAGATCAAAAGATCTACCAGTCTCTCCCGATCTGACCAGCCACGCAAGGTGGGCAAATGCATCCACCGCCAAGACCCGGAGAAACAGAGTGAATCACTTGGGGTGACCTAAGACAAGATGTTGGTTATCCAATAAATGGTTCCTGGAGTGGCGGTACCCATACCCACCTCCCAAATTAAGTAGTCCATGAAAGGGAAATTGATTTGAAGGCGTGATCTGATAACATTTTGTAAATATAATAAATAATACTATATATAAAACAACACCCTCAGATTCTTCTAGTGTAGAATTTTGTTTCTAGATCGAGACTCTGGAATCAAATTAATTAAAATTAAATAGTAAAAAAAAAAGCATGTCTGTGATTCATACAGCCAATTATTTCTATGCCCAAATAAGCAGACAAACAAAACACACCTGTGAACATTCTAGCTACCTACTGAACTTTATCGTTCAGTTTAAAAAAAAACAACAAAAGTATGAAGACAAAACCTTGTAAGAACTTTGAATCTTTACTCAGAGATAAAAGGGAAAGTTGGTACCAAATGTGGGATATAAACTTACCACTTATGAATGCTAATCAGTCAATTCAAGCATGGATCAATGTAACCCATTAGTAGATAAATTTGTTGCTTGATTTTTGGAGGACAAAGTTGTGTTGCACTTCCCCTGGCTCCTTGATTCAACTTTTCAGACAGCCTGGAAGTGTTCATCATCAGGGCAGACGTGCAGCATAGAATAATGGATGCTTATTTCTGATAGTGATATTGTATCACAGAAGTTAATTCTCATCAACAACTAACTGTTTCAGCATTGATATATAGAAAAATTGGTGAAATCCACACATAATTTGATCATTCAGTTGATTAGTCGGACATCTCCTCGGACCCACCGTCTCCTGTGGGTGACATAAAAAGCGATGTGATTCTCGGATTTTAATTAGATTCAAATTAGTTTCAAGAGATTCAGCATCTGGAAAAACTTCCCTCATCTTCTTAAAACTTATAATTGGACATGTCCGAGTAATCAACAGAACGATCGACATACACCTTGTTCATAGATAATAGAAAGAGAGACAGGCCATGAACCATTATTAATAATATAAAACTGCGCACACAAAAGTGTCACTAACATTTCACCCAGACCCGCAAATTGCATCTACGCACAGCGGCACCTCGTCTTCCTTTGAACTTACATACCAAAGCATAAATTTCTTTACCTCCCATGCTCTGATAACGCACCCAATATGCTCGTAACTCGTCTTCCGTGGTCACTATTATCCATGGTCTTGTCAACGCTAATATTTGGAGTTGCTCTGGTCCTACTGGCTTTAGGGAGTTAGAAGTGTCTTTCAACGGAAGCAATCTTCCGAACAGGCCCTCCATTGATATGCTTGGTGGAACTCTAAGTGATTAGCTCAGATATGGGGGCTCCATCAAAGCCAGGGTAAAGTTAGCCTCCCAAAAACCGGGCGTACTGTACAGGGCACGCAGATACTTTAATAGTACACAACTGCTAACCCTGTACAAATCACAAGTGCGGCCCACGGTTGAATTTGGCAGCCGTCTCTGGTCTGGAGCTTCAAAATACCTGAAAAATATCCTAGACTCTGCAGAAACGGGAGGCCTGTTTGATAGATTCTCCCATCTTAACAGACGGATTGCAATCTTTAGAGCTCAGGCATCGGGTGGGAATGCTATTCTTGTTCTACCAGTATTACAATGGAAGATGCTCTGAGGAACTGGCATCATTGATCCCTTCGGCACCGGTACATAGTCGGGAAACACCCCAAACGCGTGCCCGGTTGACATTTGTCACACGAGAACGGGTCGCTTCTTCGACTCATTCTTGTGTTCAACAGCTCGGCTGTGTTTCCTCCTTCCTACAACATGGGCCTCTTCAAGACCAATGTTCATTCCTTCCTCTCAAAAAGACCCTCCACACAGCATCTCAGATGACACAGGTCCTGAGGGAAATTATTCTCCTCAGGGCCCCCTGTCTGGAGTTAATGTAAAAAAAAGAACTCTTTGCAGTGTTCACATAAAAACTAAAGTGTTTGCTTGGCTTCGTGTTTAAAAAATAAAACTAAAGATTTGGTATTTATTTTTATCGTCAACAAACTTTATTCAGTATGTAACATGAATTAAAAAAAGGAGATAATATTATAATAATTATCCTTCAATCCCATCATGTCCTTATAATAGTATTTTAGTCTAAGACATAACTTATGATGTAGCCAGCCATTTATGTATTATACTAATGACATTTACTTTTCAATTCTTCGAAGCGAAGAACAAGACGACCTTTCGATGTTAATCAGTGATCGGAGCGAATTTGACATTGGAAAATATAAAATCATTACAAAAATTAACTTATATTCGAGCTATCAACATTTACTTACGAGTGAAGCAAACACATGCTTCATTGATAAGTGGAGTTACTTCATTCGTAATGAGTTTATATTTCCCGGAGAAAAACTTAAGTTTTAATCACAGCAGTGAATGCAGGATGACTATAAATAAAACAGTTAAAATAATCTGCACATTTTACAAGATTTAACAAATGTATTACAATCATTAGCAGTTTAGCTTGACTATGCTTCTTTGTAGTAATATTACACATCCACGCTTTTTCAGATTTTGAAATACAATATGAAGCACGCAGTGTAATGCAATATATACTATGTAATATACGCTTCAGGGTAATATGACAATCCGAATGGCATATTCAGATATGTGATGAATTGTACACAATATTAGCGAGATCAGATGTCAGTTGTTCTTCTTTTGATGTGCGTGAATGCAAATGAGGAAATATAAACAAACAACTGGTTAACCCGTCTGCTTGGTTCAGTATATTCACACCTCACAATACGCAAGCCTCAGTTTTGCGCGTAAAATCTGAAACTGTCACTTTGGATCAAGATTGTAAAATATCTATACAAGATAGCTTTCATATTTCAAAGACAATAAGAAGCATTATTTCATTCTCTTTCTGGTTAAAAGAAAAAATACATATGTTTGCATGAGTGGAAGAGTGATAAATAGCTTTTAAAATGTAAGGTCGCTCGGGACGTTTTTGGTCTTATGAAAGTATAACGCGATTACGTGTTTTGGGATGTATTTGTTCCTAAACAAGCAGACGGGTTAAACAGTTGTGACAAGGACAATCATTAAAAACGCCGCAGTTATTAATAATACATTATGCTTTTAATATAATCAAATCTTTCAACAATCACAAAGCGAGAACCAATCGTCCACCCAGCATCAATACCAAACTAGACAAATGGCTTTTAAAAGTTGTTTAATTAACTTTTGTACAACTATATTACATGTTCAGTTCAGAAACAGAGATGAGTGTGTAAAATGAATTAAAAGAACGGAATTACTTGCATCGATTATAATAGTTATTCTAAGATTAGCGTTCCTAGGCGTTTAGGAAAGTTCCAAGCGATGTTGAGATATTTCACTGGTTATACGACTCGCGATGATGGGATCACCGACCACCAAATAGAGTGTCAATCACTCCGCATAAACAAAAACACACCGCTTCCTTAATTATCTTACAGGTTTTGTCAAAAAATAAATTTCAAGGCTCGAGGTTGGGAAGTTAGTCCTTCTTTTCTGTCGCCTTGGCCTCTGCCTCGGCTTTGGGGGCGACTTCCTGCTTGGAAGCTTCGTCGAAGTTTCCGACTAGACTGGGTACCTCGTCGAAGTCATCCGCCAGCGCCTTGGGGGCTCCGGCTCCGGCCGCCAGCTTCTTGAGCTGGTGCAGACCCTCGGGACCCAGCTGCGTGAGGATTCCGGGAAGCATCTCGGCGATCTGCTTGTTCTCTCCATGGCCGGTGATGACGAATGTGTTAGCGGCGAGAGACGCCTTCGCTTTGGGATTGTTAAAATGAATGACAGTACCGTCGTCTTTGATCATGTTCACCTCTTCGATGCCGGGAATGGGGTTGAGGGACAGCTTCTTTAGCGAGGATTCCAGCTTCTTGTCATCGGTGGCAGCGGTAGCGTGCACTACCTTCTTCTTGCGCCTCGGGGTTCCTTTGCCGCCGATGCGCACTTGTGATTGTAACTTTTTTAGCTTTTCTGTATTCATTTTGTGTGTTTTAGCTGAGACCTGCCAACAAAGATAAAAAGCACTTTTAGTTTCGATGTTTCAAACAGAATTTACATACATTAATCTATTATTTTAACAAAGTACAATTTACGCACGTGCTCTCGCGGACCGGTTACTTCAAAGAGAAAATGGTGGCCGTTCTTTACAGTCTGTCCAACGTGAAGGACAGAAAAATCATTCGGTCTCGGCGAAGTAATGTCGCGCCCTTCTTTGCCGACTTCTTCATTACCGACTGTTTTATTACCGACCGAGCGAGTAGAGATCTGAACCTTTAGAAAATATCCAACACGATATAAATGTAGCATGGTGTTGTTGCTACTGCTCAACAGATGTCCATTAGGCGTCGTTTTAAGATTTTTACCTCTTCTGGCGATATTATCTTTTAATCCAAAATATTCATTATGTGTATGGATAAGCTATTGGGAGGATGGTGAGAAACCCCCTGATGAATAGGGCCAAATTACTTACCTAAAATATTTTATTTTATTTTTACGTATTTAAAAAAAATAATTAACTTGCACGTTTATCAAAATTACGTAAAAGACCTACATACGAGACTCCATTATGGTACAAATAAAAATACTAACCAAATTAAATGAAAAAAAAATTCTAAATTATTTTCATTCAGTTTTATTTTCTCTTTGAAGAAAAATATCATTGAAATAATAAAAAAAATCTTTTATCGCCGAAGACTCGTTTCACTAGAATTGCCTGACTTTAAAAAAATATTTTTTCGAAATCTTTCTTCTTAGGAACAAAATACCCATAATATTAAATTATACCTACGATATTTTTGACAGACATTTTCGAGATGAAATCGACGTTGCGTACTGGAAGTATTACCTAAAGTTAACCTCAAGAAATTTCTGAAAGAAAAAATACGCTAATAGGATTCTAAAGCAGTACCTACGCCTAAAACGTTCCACACAAAACAGCCCTCATTGGTAAATTATCTCATTTCCGTTTAGAGCTGTACGACGTACGATTTATGTAAATTGCAAAGTAAAGTGGGAAAATCGACACAATTCCAGATCTTTCCACGTCGACTGGTCGTCGTTTCCTCAAATCCAAAACGTGTTTCCAGAGAATGAACGTGCTAGGAATTCAAATCCAAAACTCATTTTCCGCAAAGTTGTCGATTGGAGTCGTAAAATAGCAATCTGGTCACATCTTATTTTCTTTCCTTCTAGATCTGGTTGCACGGCTCTCTTGTAATAAGTAGGGGAATCCGGGGCGGAACGGGGTACCGGGGCGGAAGGGAATAGGGGCGGAGGCTCGCTACGGACGACAGAGATGCGTGACCTTCGCCCACAACGTTTAGTTCTCTCTATGATTCTCTGGGCTTACATGGAGTAGTCGCTTTTATTGTGAGATTGCACTTATATTTAATTTTAACGTTGGTCGAACCATGAGCTTGCAATTTATAATTTTTATACTGCGACACCAATCACTCTTGGCTTCACAACCCCGGGTGGGTCTTGGCCTCCTCAAGAGTCTTCTTCCACTCATCTCGGTTTTGTGCCAGCTCTCTCCAGTTTAGAAGCTCCAAGGTAGATATGTCTTTGAGGATGTTGTCCCTTCATCTTAATCTTGGCCTTCCCAGATTCCTTTGCCCTGTCGGTCAGCAGGGATTTTGGTGCTTGATGCTCGGTCATTCTCTCCACATGTTAATAAAAATAACGTGTAAAATCCGTGAAGGATCTCGGTGTCGTCTTTGATCCCGAACTGACGTTCTCTTGCTATATATCGCAGCTCACTCAGTCTTGCTACAAACTTCTTGGATTCATTATTAGGACTTGTAAGCAGTTTGATAACCAAGAAGCTATGCTAGCGTTATTCGATGGCATACTGAGAAGCAAGCTGGAGTACGCGAGCGATGTTTGGGCACCGTACCACCAGAAGTACATTGATATGTTAGAGCAAATCCAGAAGAAATTCCTCAGGTATGTTTATACGCGGAAGCATGGAACCTATCCAAGGTTCATGCACCATATTGACTTACTTGAGGAAACTGATTCTGTGAGCCTAGAAACTAGAAGGAAAGCAAGTCTTGCTATTCTGTCTTTCAAAATTTGGAACAATTTCATCAATAGCCCAATTCTCTTGGGATGCTATGATTTATATGTACCAGACCACTACAGCCGAAGTCGACATCATGACTTATTTAAAGTACCGAACGGCAGAACAGACGTCAGAACAGAAGCATAACAGAAGCATAACATGACGAGGAAAGTGGTGCTGTTAAATGAAATTGCAAACCATTTGGATGTAAGTGACTGTTCTTTATATGCCTTAAAAACATTATTGAAGAGTCACTTGCCTAAATGCTGATAGGGTTACTAAATTGTACTGTAATTGGAATTATTCTGTTGTACAATAATAATAAAAAATAAAATAAAATAAAATGTTTCCAGCCACCAAAGTCACGATTGGCTCCTTGAACGGAGTATAGAGCTCATTGTTATGACGTCTGCGCCAAAATCCTTTTTCTAGAACCGGTCGGAAGATACGCCTCAAAGTTTTCCTTTCAAAAATGTCCAATTCTCGTTCATTCCCTTAGTTAGTACCCACGTCTAAGCTGTGTACGTGAGGACTGGTCAAGGAAGGCAAAGTAAATGAAAACTAAGCCATAGAAATAAAAAAAAACAATCATAACTGAATATTAAGAAGAAGTTTCATGCCACAAGTCCAGAGAAGGCTGTTGTTCTTGTGGCATTTGTGAAAAATTAGCACACATGGCGTGTGCTGGTCTAGACAGTGTTCCCATCTGAGAGCTGTGCCAGTAATTACGATTAGTATCCCATTGTGCCCCTGGTTCATTTTCACCTACGGGAAAATTTCCTCTTGTTTTCAGACTCAAAATTTTTAAAGCAAATATTTATTTAGATTAGTTTAGCTATGGTTTTTTGTTGACAAATAACTTAATAAAAGTACAAATTGACAAAAAATGGTGTTATTACTTTCAAACCCTCTCAAATTGTAAACAAAGCTTTCCTTCCCCGTTCCGCCCCGAGTTCCCCTACCTACCTAGGTTGCTAGTTACCAAAATACAAAAGGGCATCTATAAAATGTGTATTTTTAACATTTACGCCTTTGATCTGATATCATGATATATTACTGGGGTATTATGGCGTGTTGCGCTACTTCCTTCTTGTATATCGTCAGGGCAGATGAGTAATCGAAAAACATATTTGCCCTGATGATGGACACCCGACACCGTAGTGCTGTTTGAAACGTTGGCAACACGGCGTAATACTTAAAAATAAATGACGATAAAGTTACAGGAAGTTTCTAAAACATAATGGTTTTTGTGGTTTTGTTAGATAGGTTCTAAAACATCGAAGCCTGACAATGACAGAAAATAGATGTGGGAGAAAAGTGCAAGTGAAAACCGCCACTCCTGAGTGAGCTCGGGCCCAGCGCTCACTCAGGAGTGGCGCTTGGTGCTGGAAGGCTTCTGTCACCACCGTACTGTCGGAAGCCAATACTGTAAACATTTCCGATGCTCTACTGTAGATAGGTACCTTCTGAATATCCAAATATAATTCTGCAGGCGTTATTATATTAGTCGGAGTCGTTCCATAGAGCTGATTCGGTAGTGACACTATATTTCACACGTATACAGGCTAGTACAAAATGCATTGAACCATGTTTTTTAAACATTGGAAGAGTCTTCGGGCAATCACGTTAGACAACTGGGCGTACTGTACAGGGCCCTATACTTTAATAGTACACAACTGCCAACCCTGTACAAATCACAAGTGCGCCCCACGGTTGAATTTGGCAGCCACCTCTGGTCTGGAGATCTAAAATACCTGAAAAATACCCACGACTCTGTGCAGAGACGGGCGGTCCGTTTGATAGATTCTTCCATCTTTACAGAAAAAATGCAATCTTTAGAGCACAGGCGTCGGGTAGGAATGCTATCATTTTTCTACCGGTATTTTAATGGAAGATGATCCGAGGAACTAACGTCATTGATCCCTTCGGCACCGGTGTAAGTCGGGAAACACGCCAAACGCATGCCCAACATATGTACACGGTTGACATTTGTCACACAAGAACGGGTCGCTTCTTCGGCTCGTTCTTGTGTTCAACAGCTCGGCTGTGGAACAATTTGGCGTCATCTGTGTTTCCTCCTTCCTACAACATGGGTCTATTCAAGACCAATGTTCATTCCTTCCTCTCCTCAAAAAGACCCTCCGCAGAGTATCTCAGATGACATAGGCCCTGAGGGAAATTATTTTTCCTCAGGGTGTCCTGTGTGGAGTTAATGTAAAAAGACAGATTCTTCTACTTTGTCGTTCAATATCACCATCATTCGAGAGGTGTAATGGTGTGCCAAAAGTACTTAAAGTTCTTATTTGTATTTAAGAAAAGCCGTCTTTTCACTACAGTATCAAAATCCAATCCAATTGCTTCAGTTTCTGATCGCTTTAAAATGTAGATCAATTTATTAACCCATTTTGTTTATAATTCATCCATCGAATAGTGTATGTATACAAAAACCAATCAAAGATCACACTACAAATCACTATCGCCGTAATGTGGTTCATAACAGCTGAAGCGGTTACTCGAGCAGTATTAGAGACTATAATTAAGATAGGCTGGGGTTAGAAGTGTCGTGCTAGACGCCACTGGGGTTATCTGTCATACGGTGCACACGACATGTGTGCTGTGGTCGACATCATTCATTAACCAATTAGTGACCAGAATTTAAAAAAGAAAGAAACATGTTTGGGTAGAAAAACCTAAAAATATTTTTTTAACTTAGTTACTCTCAAAGGTTTCATAAGCGGAAAATGTTTCTTGTGGGACTTAGCTCGGCTTAAACGGCCTCTCGGCCAAGGCTCTCGATTAGCAATCCGGAGGGAGCTGGTTCAAATCCCGGCGTGCGTAAACAAATTTTATTTATTATAAGCAATAATTATCAGCCTGAAACATTCATCTACCTTGAAAAAATCTTCCGAGAAAAGATACATGACGCCAACGGGACTTGAACCCGTGTCCTCTGATTGCCGGTCAGGTGCTCTCTCAACTGAGCTATGGCGGCTTATCTTATACCCGCAAAATAATTCAATATATCCTAGTGTTTCATTCAACAATTACTGTTTATTACATTTTTCCACCTGAAAACAACCAACTTTATTTTTGTGAGAGAGGCATTGTTAGTGCTAAATCCCTCGCTAGGTGGCGTCGAGACAAATTATGTCTACATTTTTGGTGAAATACTTTAACTTGTCAAATATCGATTATTATTTTTAATTGATAAACTAACGTTTAAGACAAGATTTTAATGCATATCACAAAGGGTAACAATTATTATAAGCATTAATTATCAGCCTGAAACACTCCTGTTCTCCAAGTGCTCCAAGTCCCGTTGGCGGCATGTATCTTTTCGCGGAAGATTTTTTCAATGTAGATGAGTAATAATCAGAAAAAGATTTTGGCACCTCTGGGTCTCGAACCCAGGACCTTTCGAAGTATGATGCAGTTAAAAATGACCGAATCGGACAGAGATACTTTAGGTCAGTGGTCAGATCTGTCGCCCGGAATGCGAAAGTCCTGGATTCGAGTCTTAGAGATACCAATCTATTTATATAATTTTTCTGTCTCCAGATTTTTGATTGAGTTTCGCTAATATTGTCTTCATTTAATTAAATATTTTTTTTTGATTAATGTGTGCTATTTCACATTCTTAAAATAATATATGGTATTTATGGTGGAAGATAAGACCACCATTCAGAATTGAAATGTTGCTTGAAATGGCTTTATGAAGTGAGGTTTGTCGAGGTCGTATGCCTTTGTCCGTCTGCTGCGTGGCGGGCCGGATCGGGAGAGACTGGTTGAGGGAGATCCTCTGACCTCTCCAGCCGGACTTTCTCGATTCATCACCTTGTACCGCAGTGGGAGGGATGGATTTGTAAGTTTGTCAATCCTGAACATATCGACCCCCAGATTCCTACCCACCCCTCACACCCTTTTCTTTCCCAGAACTTCCTTTACAAATTCCTTTTGAATCCTTCGGTATAGCCAGGTATTTCCCCACCTTCCCCTTCCCCATTTACTTCCCCTCCCCACCTTCAGCCTCACAACATACTTTTGAGGATCATGCAGACTCACTGGCTCCAGTCGGGAGCAGTTGTACTCTTGTGAGGTATTTACACAAAAAAGTTAATAGAGGTATGAACCTGGGACCATCCCCTTTGGTGTTAACTGATTCTACTACTTACGTGGTGCAATTTTAGAGAATAGGTTTATGTACAATAAGGAACTCCGGTGAAAAATATGATTGCTTTAAAAAATGTTCATGTAGGTACACCAATAAAAGCTGATTCTGAATACATAAGTTTTATTTAATAATATTAAACGCAGAGTTTTAAAAAAATATTTAAAAGTGCATTTTTAGACGTCTCGTTAAAACACAGAGTCAAGTTGGATTAAGAAAATGGTTAGTGGTGACGTCACATGTGATAGCATGTTGCAGTTGTTTTGAAATTTGAAATCACTACTTGAAGTGTACGCCATTCAATATTTCGTGTTTTTGGTTTATTTTAATAATAATAATAATTGGATAATTTATAAAGCGCCGTTTTTGTGAAAAATCACCTCAAGGGCGCTGTACAATTTATTAGGAATGCTTAGGTTCTAACTGATTTTACTATTTACAAATTATTTTCATACTGTTTATAGAGATTTAGATAAATAATAGTTGTTGTGTTTATTGAAACCTTACTTAAGCCTAAATAATGTTTCAAAAATAAAGGTATCTCTCATTAGTTTATCTCTATTATTGAAAATATTCAAAAACTACTGCACAAAAAAAATAGTAATGCTAGGTACTTCTAGCCCGTCTAATCACAGGGGACCCAAGTTGTCCCAAAACATCATATATGCCGTTATAATAACAGGAGACCCAGATTGTCCCAGAGCAACAGTGCATTATTAAAAATTAGATATCTCTCTTCCTGTCATGTGAATATTTGTGATTTCTTTTATGTTAGAAACGGAATGAAATAATGCTTCTCATTGTCTTAAAATTATATGAGTTAGGTTGTTCAGAAATTTTACAAACCCGATCAAAAGTGACGGTTTAATTTTGAGCCAATTTGTGACGCATCACACGTTTAATTTTAAAATAAAATTGTATGAAAGTGATAAAAAGTGAGGTGACAGTTTTATTACAAATTTTGCTTAGAAAAGGAATCTGTATTAAAATTTTTAAGTTTATTCTATTTTAATTACTTCAATTCGAATATTCTTAGGTAAACATTTTTTAACCTATTTACATTTCCAATATTAAAATTTTAATATTTAGAAACAAAAATGTTGATTTCCAATAAACACATCGGAAAGATTATTGTATCTAAATTTTAGAACAATTTTTGTTTTTGCAAAAGCGTAAAAAAAAACAATAAATAGGAACATTTAAAATGCATGGGAAGAACCAGGAATTTTGCGCGCCAACCTTGACAGGCAAAATTTGACAGAAAATTATTTTCTTATTATTTGAAGGGTTGGAGAATACTTCGAACACCGAATTCAAAATGGCGGCAGTTGATCAGTTGATTGCCCGATCCTGTAGTAACTTTTCAGGAGTGATGACATCACGCGATTCACTATACATACGGTGGTTTTCGGGGGATCTTGAAAAATTAAAACTTTGACAATTATTTTAAATATTAAAACTAACTCTAAAAATAAGAAAAAATATGCAGTTATTTAAGTTAGAAGATTTAATTATAATTCATTTAAAAAATTTAAAAAAATTGGACTGGAGTTTTTTATTGTACAAACAACCAATTTTTTAAATAATTCATTTACGAGTATCAAAATTATAAGATATCCTACACAATTTTTTTTCCAGCGTTTCAAGGGTTGATCTAGTTAAAATGAAGTGGTTAATTAACTAATTACGCGCCAAAAGCAAGGAGCCATAAATCACCCGGCGTTATCAGTGCCGATTTCTCCGCAACTCAATGTTTACATTGCGCTATCGGAAATTATTAATTAATTACCACTGTGAATTCCGATTAAACTTTGATGACATTATTTGGTGATGCAAGAATTACAATTATGAGTAAAAATACGAATAAAAGAGGTGACATTTCACAAAACTATATCTCACGAGAGTCCGAACCGCTTCAATTATTCGGAAGCAGTGGGTTTATGGCAACCCCATCGAATGGTGTTTGGTTTCGAAATGAAAAAAATGCAAAGTTCCTACAGCGATGTCTACATATCTACAGACTACAGAACCTACATCTCCATAACCATCACCTTGCTGGAAAAGTATCCATATGAAATTTGAAACAATGGCAATAAAAGTATCAAATTGAGTGCATTTTTTTGAAAAACAGAAGTATTGTATCTTGTTATTGAATTAAAAAGAAGACCATCTCGAAAGTAAACGATACCCACGTTTTGTGCTTATTCGTTTTGAGGTATCGCGGTGGAACTAAATTGCGCATGTATTGTGTGCTCCTACGCAGAAGTACAGTGGTAAGTGATTGGTTATCCTTTTTCCTTGCATTCCTTGTTTTTCCTACACATATTATCACCTAATTCCAGCAAACACGATTTCGCCTCGTTTCATTTTTAATATTTATAGTCCATTTCCAAAGACATTTGAAGCTGTAAAAAAAAAAAAAAAACAAATAAAAGAAAACATCAGTTTTCTTGGAGGCTCGCAAATTTTTATTATTGGAAAATATCATCATAATCATTTTCTTCCCCTTGTCTTATTTGGGTCGGGGACCCATTGCATCGACAAGGCTTCTCCGTACGTCCCTATCTTGTGCTGATAGTTCGGCCTCCGTCCATGGTAGACCCATCCTCTCCTCACACGGTTTCTGGAGTTGCCTCGCCCAACTGTGCTTGGGGGGGCCCACCGGACGTCTACCCTCTGGAATCGCACTCTGCATCTTCTCAGTACATGCCCAAGCCACCTCAGTTGTGATTTTTTTGTGAAGAGTAGCAGTGGTTCAATGTTTAAATCATCTCGGATCGTCAAGTTTCTTATATGATCCCATTTCGTAATCCCTGCCACCCTCTCAAGTACCTCATTATTAATTTAATAACGCATGTTTAAATAATATAATTTAACTTGTTTAGGTAGTGCTACAGTTCAAGGATTTTATTAGAATTTATCTACTTATTTATTTAGAATTTATACATAAATACCCTTAGAACTCTTTACTGCTCCTTGGTTCGCCCTAATCTTGAATACGCTTGTGTTGTTTGGTCTCCTTTTTATGCTGTCCATATTCGGATGGCTAGGCGGCTGGGATTAGAAAGAGACAATTACTCACCTGATGAAATTGTTCTAACACTAAACTCTAAACCTTTCTCCTTTAGAAGACCGTCGGAAATAAATTGATGTCATTTGTTTCTCCAAAATTGTCAATTATTGAATTATTGATTCACCTACATTACTACAACTCATCCCTTTCAATATACCTTCCCCTTAGACTCGGAAATAATGAACTACTTTTCCCTCAATCAACACCTGACTAATTATGGATACGAGTATTATTCACCTCTGTCCAGAATGTTGAACTAGTCAACTCAAGACAAGACCTTGACGTTTTTGGTAGAAATCGAAATGATTTTAGTCGGTCGCTAAGCAATTGACGATATTTTATAACCATGTAATTTGATTTCTAGTCAAGACTTAACTTGACTTAAGACTTGACTTGTCACTTCTATTTTATTATTTATATCTGATTTTGGCTTTGCTTTCATTTATCATCCTTTAATTTTATAATTTAGACTTTTTTTAAATTCGTGTTATTTTAATTTTAAAAAATCAGAGTGTGCAATTCATACGCGGTAGAAGTGAAATCTTCTTAAAAAGTATACAAGAGTGGGTAGGCTACGAAGCACCGCACAAAGAGGAGACCGATTATACTATCTCATTCTCTTGCAGGCTAAATCCTATAGATGTATGTGTTTATCTCTTTTTACTGTCGCTATTTTTCGTTTCATCATGTTTCAAATAACAACGGTGCTAAATAAGTTTTCACTTCAATAAACTAATATATCTTCATAAATACTATTCGTCCCTCAGAAAGAAACGTATTGAGGTGTAAAACTTCGAATAATGTCAATCCAATATTAAAAAAACGAGTGTTCTTTAGACCACACAACTGAAGTAAAACTTCTGTTTCATCTATATGATAGGAAGAGAGAAAGAAAATGTGCGCACTGCTCTCTCTTGCTCCTACAGTGTGATACAGACAATAGGCCTGCACTGTGTAACGTAACTGGCTATGAGAGAAAGAGAGAAAGAAAATGTGTGCTCGCACCTCTCTCTCTTGCCCCTACAGTGTGATTCAGACAATAGGCCTGCACTGTGTAACGTAACTGGCTATGAGAGAAAGAGAGAAAGAAAATGTGTGCTCGCACCTCTCTCTCTTGCCCCTACAGTGTGATACAGACAATAGGCCTGCACTGTGTAACGTAACTGGCTATGAGAGAAAGAGAGAAAGAAAATGTGTGCTCGCACCTCTCTCTCTTGCCCCTACAGTGTGATACAGACAATAGGCCTGCACTGTGTAACGTAACTGGCTATGAGAGAAAGAGAGAAAGAAAATGTGTGCTCGTACCTCTCTCTCTTGCTCCTACAGTGTGATACAGACAATAGGCCTGCACTGTGTAACGTAACTGGCTATGAGAGAAAGAGAGAAAGAAAATGTGTGCTCGCACCTCTCTCTCTTGCCCCTACAGTAATATACGAAGCGTACTCCCTCTCAACTACCGTTCGCCTCGCTTTTCGTAACGCTCTCGTCAGGCATTCGCCAGCTTACTCCCCAAATCAAGCATGCATAAAGAAGTTTTACTTCAAAAATGTGATTAGGATAAAAATGCATTTCCGGTTGTTTTCAATTTAATCTTGGTTTAAAATTATATTCAGCTTTGTCTCTAATATTATAATGATACTCGTACAAATATCCAGAAATTCATAAATACGCTACAAAATATCAATTATTATTCTAAGAATTCAATTATTTATGTTCATATTAAACTATGCACCCATTTGATTTAATTAAATCATGCTTCTGACATAATTATGAATTATATCGAAGGATCGCAGATAGGGAAAATATCTCAATTAATATTAAACAACGCAGAAAGATGAAAATTCATAAATAATACCAAATAGACCAGTAAACCGTTGATACTGGTGTGAACTTTGACTTTAAAAAGATTATTTCCATGCAATAGTCACTTAACTTCTTTGTGGACATTTTTTTATTAAGTTTTATCTTACGAATGACGTGATTTCGTGTTTGTTGAAACGTTTATTAATTATGTTCATTATGGAGCATTGTTTACTTTAACTGCGGTAAATTGCCCGTGAAAATATCAATATTGATAGACAGAAGTTGATTATTGTATTTTAATTAGTTCGAGTTGTTATTAGTTATTTTATTATAGAGAATTTTATAAGTGTCAAATTAAATAGAAAACTAGCCGAAGTTCCCGGCGTTGTCCGGGCTTTATGCAAAGTTTTTCGAAATTATATGTAGTCAGTTGTTCGCGCATTATTATATGGGATTGATTGTGTATTGCATTCGCAGACTTGGTGGGTAGCATATGTCAAAATCCTGAATTTATCCCACCTACCTAATCTTTCCATCCAAAATGTCACCCATGAAAAATTGTTGCAAGAAAAAGTACTCAACTTGGAGAGGTGACAGTGTGCTTTGCGGTTCAGTGCAAATTAACATCTCAGACAGGGCGCATGTATCATAACCTCTTGCTATAAGAATATTACTATTTTTAAAATTTAAACATTGTGAAGTGTTCACCACAAACTGGAGATCAGCGAGGTCCCATCTACAGCGGTGAGTCCTATTTTCCTTTTTCCAATCTGGGCTTATCTAATTTTCCAAAAGCACAGATCTGAACTATCGACTGACCATCCATCAGGTTTGCAAGTGTATGCTATTTAATCGTCCCGTATAACTTAGCGATCTCGTAGTTTCGGGACTGGTCCTTCGAGGGTTGCATAGGCTTTGCTCTGCAGCACTTAACGCCAATTTACAGTGGAGTCGCAGTTTCGCGACATCAGTCAGTAGTTTTCCTTATATATTGGACGAAAAATTGTAAAATTTCATCAAGAAGCATCAACATTCTGCTAGAGTTAGGAAATGGGGATGGGTTTTCCATTTCAGACACCTTTCTTAAGTAAAGTCACGCTCTCAAAATTTCATCAATCTTTGAATAAATAAAATAAAGTTAAGGAAAAAATCGAAATCGGAATTCACGTCCTTTATGGGAGGAGTTTAAAAATACTTGAGAAAAAGCTTTTGGAAAGGTTGGAAAAGGTATTTGAGAATTTTTTTTGCAGGTTGATTTCGTAAAGGCATGTAAAAAAATATTAATTCCTGTTTTACGCATTGTTTATTGAAAGAAAACGGAAATTTAAAATTGATTTCACGAAACTAAGCGACGCGGAGTCACACAACTGTCTCCCGCTCCGGCCGGGGCGTGAGGCGTGACTGATACGAAATACATGTGCCCAGTGCATGGTTCTTGTGCCCATGCCATAAGGGTCACTTCAAGAATCCAAATTCGTAGAGTGCGGGCCGTATTGATTGATGTCAAAAATAACAACGAGAAAATGCATTTTTTATTTTATTTTGTGAAGTTCGGGCGTAAATATAATTTTTTTTGCGATTATTATAAAATAAACTAAATTTGCCACAATATACAATAAAACCAAATCCGAAAAGGGGTTTATAAATAGGAGAGTTTGAACTTGAAAGTGTTTTTTATAGCCCGTATACTTTATTTTTTTATAGGCTTATTAAAAGATTTATAAAAAAAATGACCGATATTTTTAAGGGCCAAGGTGTGTTCTACACGCAGTATTTAATTGAAGCATCTATAATATTTCTAAGCCATCAAATTTTCAAAACAAAACATGTGATTTTGTATGATTTTACATTATTTAGTATGGCTTCATCTTAATAATAAAAAAATAACCAAGTCACATCGCCACATTCATTCTTCTTTACACATGTATAAGTATACATTTTTTTATAACAGCTTTCATACAGGAGGCCCTGAGAAAAAAGAATCCTAAAGGGCCTATTTCATCCTTGGGGATGCTGTGTGGAGAGTATTAGGGAAAGGAAGGAGTGGAAGTTCTCGGAAGGAAAAAGGTATGACGGATGGATATGAATCAGGGAATCAAAGGTGCCCAGGAGGCAGGGGCGTAGCTACCGCCGTATCAGCCGTATCAATGATGCGGGGCCCCTGGGCTACAGAGGCCCCTAACGTGTGTAAGCAAAAAATATTAAAATGTTATCCACAATGTTTCTTAATCTCGTGCTTCCCGGGAAAAAAACATATAAAAAACTGTTATATGTGCCTTTAGAGTTTTCAGAAATGACAAAAGTCAAAAAAGCAATCTTTTTTTTTCTTCTTACATCGGTTATTGCGGGATTCCCCCGTTTAAGTCGTTTACTTAAACGGGGGAATCCCGCAATAACCGATGTACAATGACAAACGACGGATAACAATATTTATGCGTTTTATTTCATTCCGGTCCAAACGTTATTTATTACATTGTAATACAATACAATCTTGTTCTTCTGATAATGTATTGGTTAATTAATTTGATTTATGAAAAGAATGAGTAAAAGGAAAAGAGATTATCCCAGTGGAGCTATGAAAAGAAAAAGTAAACAGAAAAGGGAGGAGGTTATAAAAAACGCCTAAAATTTCTTCATCTTTTCAGCAATCAGCTTCTGTGAGTGATTAAGAATGCAATTGTAAGTACTACCTATTTATGTACCAGTAGCGAAGGGTGAATTTTGTTTTTTGAAAGAACAATGGCAACCTTCAATACAAGAGAATACCTGATCACGTATTGTACCGAGCAATAATAAGAATTTCGCTTTGATATCCTTCATTAGCAGTACCATACCATTTTTCTCATAATGCTGGGAGAATAGAGCATATTTGTTTCTTTTGTGAGAAATCTTTACCAATCATTTGGGCCCCCCAACTAATTTTGATACAGGGCCCCTTCAAATTACGCCACTGCCAGGAGGAGTAGGGGAAACAAACTCTTTCGCCACTAAGACCAAGACAAACCTCATCGCATGAGCCCTGGCTCTTCTGTTAAGTCGCCAAACGTAGCGAACTACTTGGGGTGACCTACAGGTGTGTTGGTAAACCAATAAATGGTTAAATTGAAATGTGTGCGCATTAGTATTATAATACAAATCATAGATAGGTAGGTATTAGGTTCCTACATAAAATAATCCATTCTCCGTCCATTCAACCAATTATTAATTGGTAATGGTTTCAAAACCAGCTGTGGGGTTCTATTGTCCAAATTAATTGACACATCTCGGGGCAGGAATGAACAAATGTCCGGCCTTTAAGGGGCTATAACTATAAACCGGGGCTGGTTTAATCGTTTAATGGATACACACTTTTATTGTCGAACAGAGATATTAAATTTATGGCCGTATTTCTACGATTGTCTGGCCCTTGTTTAAACTATTAATCAATATAATTAAACAATGTAATTACCTTATACGTTATTATTTTTATTTTATTGTGTTCAATTGTGAAATAAACAGTTGTTTATGTGGTAATTACAAATGTAAAATTGTCATAATAATAGGGATATTTCATCGTACCAGGTTACAGCACGTTCTCGAGAGGAAGAGACTGTCAGCATCGCCTTGGTGAAAGTGCACTATTCAAAATTGAAGCGTTACTTGAAATGGCTTCAGCAATACTTTGTGACCAGATCAGTCTGCTGCTATCCCACACATAATAACTATCATATTTACAACGAAACTGATTGACATAGTTTGGGACTCTTTTGAGGAATGTATTCACAAAAAATCCACCTGAATTTTGACAGACAAATATTTTTATTCTAAGGGGTGTTCCAACCATAATGCATGATGTTAATTGTGAGCCACACCTTAATGTCAAGTTTTTTGCCAAACTTTATTTGACATTTATTTGTTTCAGTCTTTGACGAATTCAACTATGGAGAGCCAAATTCAACCATTGAGCAGCGCGTTAAGATTGTTGAAGCGTTTTATGAAAATGTGACTGAAAAGAGTGACTGTTTGGTGCTGTATATGGGCTGGCGGCATCATCTAGTTACTGTGAATGGTGTTCGCTATCGCGAGATGATAACGGACTTTTTGTGGCCAGAAACTGAGGATATCGAGCTGGAAGATGTGTGGTTCCAACATGACGGTCCCACTTGCCACACAGCCAACGAACATGCAATGGCTCTTTTGAAATTCAGTGGCCGTGTTATCTCACGTCGCGTCGCGACGATGCCAATTGGCCGCCACGATCATGTGATTTGACACCGTTGGACTTCTTTCTTTGGGGATGTTTAAAAGAAAAATTGTACGTCAATAAGCCAAGAATAATTCAAGAGCTAAATGATGAGATAATTCGGAGCATTAATGCCATTGAAACTCAACTATGCCTAGCGTCATTGAAAATATGGATCATCGGATACAGCAGGGTTTCCCATTTGCCGGGTCGCGACCCGGTACCGGGCCATCAAAATAAAATACCGGGTCGCAACATTCCCGCCTTGTTTTAAGACAAGGTGGAAGCTGCAAGAAAAAAAGCTTAAGATGAAGCCATAGTAAATAATGCAAAATCATATTTATTTATTTATTTATTTATTTATTGAATTTCACGCCCGGCTGGGCTTTTACATGCATTTTTTTTTACAAAGAACATCTAAATTTAAATAAGCATAACAAAATTTTAAAAAACAAAAAAACAAATACATAAACAAAACAAAAACAAAATCAAAATCATAACCAAATCTAAAACAAAAATACAATAAAAAACAAATTGAAATAAAAACAAAATACTCCACCATGCAAGATGGAAAAAGATGTAGACTGAGAAAAGTAAAGTACACGTGAAATGATTCGAAGCAGAGCTATTCAGTTGGATTAATTAAATTTGTTGTTCTTCTTTTAGATATAAATTCTACTAAGACTTGTTTGTATTTAGTGAATGATGTGTTAAATATATCAACAACATCTTTATAGTCATTACCCAAATTTTGTATACGGCGAACGGGGGTATACAATTGTGATTCTGTGTTGGAGTTGTCACAATAGAATGGTAGATACTGCCTCGATGTTGAATTGCGAGGTATATGGAAGGAAATCAAGTTTAATATATGTTTTTGTTTTGAAAATTTGATCGCTTAGAAGTATTGTAGATGCTTCAATTAAATACTGCGTGTAGAACATACCTCGGCCCTTAAAAATATTTGTCATTTTTTTTTATAAGTCTTTTAATAAACCTATAAAAAAATAAAGTATAAGGTCTAAAAAACACACTTTCAAGTCCAAACTCTCCTATTTATAAACCCCTTTTCGGTTATGGTTTTATTGTATAATGTGGCAAATTCAGTTTATTTTATTAATGATCGCAAAAAAAGTTGATATTTACACCCAATCTTCCCAAAAAAAAATAAAATATGCATTTTCGCGTTGTTATTTTACAATACGGCCGCTAGTCGACGAATTCGGTTTTTCAAAGTGAACCCTATGGCGTCCACCGAAGAACTACTGTTCACGCCACAGTCGCCAAACCTCACTCACGCCCCGAACTGAGCGGTAGATGGACGCGTCACTCCGCGTCGCTTGATTTCGTGAAATCAATTTTAAATTTCCGTTTTATTACAATAAACAATGCGTAAAACAGGAATTAATATTTTTTACAGGCCTTTACGAAATCAACCTGTAAAACGAAACTCTCAAATACCTTTTCCAACCTTTCCAAAAGCTTTTTCTCAAGTATTTTTAAACTCCTCCCATAAAGGGCGTGAATTCCGATTTCGATTTTTTCCTGTTCTAGTGGATCGCCTTAATGTGTGGGCACAACGCGCGGAAACGGGGAACTTCAAAGCATTTAGTAATTTAAGTGAAATACAAAAAGAGTACAACATGATTGCATTGCACAAGACATCTTAACTCAAATTTAAGAACATTTATTAGGACTGGAGAGGAATCTTCAAGAATATTTTCCTCTAATCGACAGCAACAAAGCTTTGATAGAAAACCCATTTACATTCAAGTTAGATTCCGAAACTAATTTGCCACGAATTGCCAGATACAGATGTCGACTCGTCAATGGAACTGTCAACTGACCATCACTCGAGGATATATTTGACACAAGACTAAGACCACTGATAGATTTTTGGTTATCTTGTCGTCAAGAATACACAAAATTAGCTCATCAAGCAATAACTTTTTTAATGCCTTTTGTCACAACTTATAAATGCGAAGCTGGGTTTTCAACACTAGTCTACCTTAAAAATAAATATAGAAACCGACTTGAAGTGGAACCAGACCTTCGTCATTTTCCGCGAACTTGACAATTAAGCAGCAGCTCCATACTTCGTACTAAAATTTAGTAACTAAACAGGCGATACCAAAATATGTAGTATTAATAAAACACTTTTACTCTTTTTTTTTTTATTATTATTAAGTTAAAAGAAACATAATATTTCACTTTCTTAACTTAAATACAGAGCATTTATAATACAGTAGTAAAAAGAAATATTTTTAATTTTGTTCTAACATTTTGAGTTTAAATAGTTTTTGTTAAAGGTTTTTATATTAGTTTCCATTTTTAAGTGTTCTGGAAGGAGATTATATATATGAACTCCCTCGTGACCAATACTTCTCTTGCCACTTTCAGTCTTGACGGTATTTGTGTACAATTTATTGTGCTGTCTAGTATAATGTTCGTGTACTTGTGATGTTTTTATAAATGTTGTGTTTGTGTGTATAAGTCCATTTTGTATTTTGTAGATTAAAAGACATATGTTATATTCGTAAAAAAATGTGTATTATTTTACCTAATGGAACCAGCTTGAGTTTAAAAGTATTAAGTGTGTCACGAAGGGGCAGTGTGAAAATTACCGGGCCACGGCAGAACAATGTTTGGGAAACACTGGGATAGAGGTATGCCACCGAAGCCGTGGCGAACATTTGGCCGATATTTTGATTCACTCATAATTGTCGTAGATCTTTCTATCATAATTATAAAAAAAATTAAGAAAAATCTCTGAAAACTTTTTTTTTTATTTGCAATTAACTTCGTGCGTTATGGTTGGACCACCCTTGACATTTATGAGTCAATATGGCTTACAATTAGTGGCCAGGGAACAAGTTTTGTTAAATTTAACAGAAACTAATGCATTTTTTTAATCTAATCCATAGAAACCAAATTTTATCAAAAATCTAGGAAAGTTAAAGGCTGCGATTTTAACGGGTAAAAAAAGGTTAGGTTAGGTTAGATTTTAACGGGAAACAAAAGGTTAGTACCTACCTATAATATAAGTAATTTGTTTTAATATTAATGTTTTTTTTATTTTGAAAAATTCACTTAATATGTTTACCCATTGCATGTTTTGAACTCATGTAAATTAGAAATTAATTTTCAGTTATTGGATTTCAAATTACTTAGTTATTTATTTATTCTCAATGAAAACTGCCTCTCCAGAGTGACACACTTAGCTATACAGGATGCCAAAAGCGAAATTAACGAAAGATATTTTTAATTTTTCATAAATCCGTAGATTTTGTCATTCGCAAAATTAACAACCCGACTGTATTGTTAAGAATCAAAATTAAAATATATTCAGAATCTTAACGACGTGAATTGAACTGTCGAATTTGCCCTATCAAAGAAAAGAATAAGAAGAAAAATAATGTGGGAATCTTAATGACGTAAGTGAAGAAAGCGTGTTAACAAATATGCTTTCGCGGCACGGCGTATTGGACGGACGTAAAAAAATGTAAATTTTCCACAAAAAAATATAAATCGATTTCGAAAGATTGTTCTTTTATCTAGTAAACGTATGTTTTAAGTTTTGAGAAAAATGTTTATTTTATACTATAGATGGTTGGCAGAATTGTTACACTTTCAAAAAAGATTTTGTTTTATACAACACCCATTTGAAATGAATGTTTCAGTCTTTTAATTTTGGTTTAAATAAAATCATTTAAAAATATATGCTTAAATGTGCTTCTTGAGGAAAATTGGTCCGTTTGTATATTTATTTGCGCACTTACAAACTAATATATATTTCAGATTTTTTTACATTCTTATTTTGCTTAGACATTATTGAAAAATACTTAGATATGATGAAAAAATAATTACAAAAAGTACATAATTTTAATAGTTTTATCATCACGCATTTCAGCATTTTTGGATGTTGGTATAAAATAAAACAAATTTGGAATGAAATAAAATCTATACTGAGTTATAATTTTTAAAAGATGGTACGGAGAATAATTAATGTTTCTCATTGGAACCGCCATGTACGACCGTAAGAACATCTTTCGACGAAATGTGGATTTTCGGCCGCTGGCTGGTTAAACGCCCTTAAGGTAATTTTATAAAAAATACTATTGATATGTAAATCTAAAATAAAATAAAAAATATGTTTTATTCAATAAATGTAAATTCATTTCGTAATTTAAATTAAATGAAAACAAACCACTTTGTATTTGATTTAAGTGTTGCTTAGTGTGATGTTTTTTTCACAAATGCTCCTCTACACACTTACTAGGCCATGAGGAAAAAATTCCACAGGGCCTCTGTAATCTTTTGGAATGCTGTGTGTAGAATCTTTTTAGTGAAAGGAAGGAGAGGAAGTCCTTGGAAGGAAAAGGGTATGAGGGGTTGGTAGGAATCTGGGATCGATGTGTTCCGTAACCTTCTCGTCACGCATTCGCCAGCTTACTCTCCAAGTCAAGCGTGCATAAAGAAGTTTTACACGCATGGAAACTGAATACTTCTAAAAGCTTTGGCCGATACTCGAACTCGCCATCTATAGTGACGTAATATGTATTATATAATAATATAATAAGTTAAGAAAACAGTAGTAACTATTTATAGTTAGTCTTCTTAACTTTGGCTTTCTTCTTCTATTAGGTCCTTACATAGTGGTAAAACACAAAAATCGGAAAGTTAACGGCAGTGATCGCTATTCGTGACACCAATATCTGAAATCTATAAACATAATATAATCGATTTACCGTACCTACTGAGGATAATCAGTAAAAGCAAAAAAATAATAATTTAATATTACTGAAGTGTACCGCGGGTAGCACATACTTTTACTCACAAAATGCACTGCAATATCTGTCCGGAGCCAGTAATAACAGAGGAGTCAATTTTTGTGTGCTCTGCATGCAAAGGAACATTTCATCTAGCCTGCGGGGGAATAACTGAGAACAGTTTCCGTAGACTCACTCAGGAACGGCGTGCCCAATTGAAATGTAAACTGTGCAAAAATACGAAGACAACTACGGCGAGCGCTACAAGTGTAACTGAATCAGTCAGCGGTAACGAACCTTTGGAGCCGGGTAAAAAATTGAACAATAAAGGACCGACGACCACCGCTCAGGCCCAGACAAACTTGGAAGAACTGCAAGGGTTAGTCTTGGATAAGACGTCTAATCTCGAAAGAAAACAAAATGACATCATGGAACAAAACAATAAAATTCTAGAAAGCATTCAATTCATAAGTGCACAATACGAAGACTTCCTAGGCAGGATCCGTGAAATTGAGTCAAGGAATGAGGAGCTCACAAAAAAAAAATCGATTTGGAAGCCAGGATTACTGTACTGGAGAACTGTCTTGAATTCCAGGAGCGGGCCCAAAAGGCCAACAACCTGGAAATCAGAGGTATCCCAGAAAATAAAGGAGAAATACTACAAGACGTCGTATTTAACATTTGCCAAAAAACTAAATCCAACATCCAAATCAAAGACATAGACGCTATTCATCGTGCAGCAAAAAAAACAAATAATATTCATCCGAGAGAAATTATAATCAAACTAAAATCGAACATAGCCAAAGAACAGCTGTTAGCGGATGTGAAATCATACAATAAAAACAACCCAAATTTGGAAGACAAATTGAATACCTCGAACATTGGAATTGCGGGACCGAGTACCAGGATCTACGTCTCCGAACAGCTGACATTTCGAGGCAAGCAACTATTTTGGAAGGCTAGACAAGAAGCGAAAACGAAAGGTTACCGATTCATTTGGACGAAAGCGGGTCAGGTGTACGTTAGACGAGATACGGGGTCTAATGCAATCTGCATATCCGATGAACGCAAACTCGCAGCTATGTGATTCAACTGAAAGAATCAAACTACCGAGGTATGTACCGGCTCACGCGTTTCCAGGTATATGCAATAAATCGTTAACTCGGCGAGTTAGCGAATTCACCAATCTTCATTATACTATTAACCAACTTTTAAATCGATTAGCGATAATTAAATATTTTACTTCACAAAGGAGGTACGAGCACACCCAGTTTCGCTCATTTACACTTATTATTTTGTTACCTTATATATATAATAATTTGTTATCACTACTTTCAGTTACTTTAAACATTCTGCATTATATTATCAAATTACGGTCAATTTATTTCCATACATTTATTTCTATATATGCAATTACATTGGGAATAGTTTATAAATGTAACAATATATTAGTGGAACACTGTTCGCTATTTCACATACAAATAACTTTTAATTATGTTTGATTTAACTTGTGATATTGGTAACCATTCAGGTATTTTCTGTAACATGAATATTATTGATGATCTGAATAAAATAAAAAACTATAAGTGGGGCTCATACAGTCTAAAAATTATACATCAGAACATAAGAAGCATATCCAAACTTGACGATTTCCTAATTTTCCTAGATCAATTTAATTACGCATTCGATGTCATAATTTTATCAGAATGCTGGATAAATAAAGAGTACACCTCAAAAGTAATTCCCAATTATTCAGAACATCACACAAACATATATTTAAATAAATCCAGTGGAATTGTAATTTACATCAGAGACGGTATACAAGCACAAGTCGACGAAATTTTACTACCACAAGCAAACTGCATGAAAATTGTATTGAACAATAGTTTATGTATTTTCGCAATCTATAGATCACCCTCATTCCAAAATATTGACACTTTTTTGAATTCTCTACAATCAATCATCAACAGTTCAAAACAATTAGATCGGCAAATAATTGTAGGCGATTTAAATATTAATACGATTCCGGAGTACCACCGTCAATCCGAAGACTATCTATGTCTGCTTACGGAAAATGGGTTCACGCAGACAATTCACAGCCCTACTCGAGAACAGGGTACGAGTAAATCTTGTCTAGACCATATTAACGTAAAAAAATTAAACATATCGACTCATTTGTTATCCACACCACAATTTCTGACCACTACACTACAGCCCTCTGCTTTAAAAATAAGCCTCCCACCGCAAACAAAATTAAATACATACCTCGAATAAACTACTCCAATCTTCTTGAGGACTTAAATTCAGAAAAATGGGAAAACGCCCTAGACCAAAGGGATACTGACTCAGCAATGTTGGAATTCATCAACAAGTTAAATGATTATATATCCCAAAACACTAGTAACAAACTCATACCTAATAAACAATTAAAACTAACGCCATGGATCACCCCTGGCCTTGTTAAATCAATCCATAGAAGGAACCAACTCCACAAAAAGGCGAAAAGGAGCCCTGAGAATAATATATTACAAACTCAATATAAAAAGTATAGAAACTTGTGTAAAAATTTAATCATCTCAACTAAAGAAAACTATTTTAAAAACATTATTTACGAAAATAACTATACACCAAAAAGGCTATGGGAAGCATTTCGCAATATAACAAAAACCAAAATCAATAAATCATCGGAAATTAAATCACTGCACATTGATAACACTATCACGACAGATTTAAAAAAGATTGTGAATTTTGCAAATAACTATTTCACGTCAGTAGGAACTACTCTAGCTAAAAAAATTCTAGATAAAAATAACACAACTGAAGCTGATCTCGCTAAGAAAACTGGCTGTAATCTCGAGCATAAAATAGATAACATTCGAACTACGTCACACGAAGTGAGGAAAACAATTGACGAACTTAAGTCATCCAATGCGTGTGGCCCAGATAAGATCTCTACAAATCTGTTAAAAATTATAAAATCCGCCATAGCATCACCCATAACGTTCATTTGTAATCTAAGTTTTAACTCCGGAAAATTCCCCAATCATTTAAAACAATCAATTGTTATTCTACATCACAAAAATGGGGATAAATCACAGATCAATAACTACCGACCGATTTCTTTGATCAACTCTGTATCTAAAATTATTGAGAAAATTGTTAAGAATCGGCTCAGCCTCTACCTAGAAAACAATAACATCCTTTCCAATTGTCAATACGGTTTCCGTCCAGGTATAGGCACTGAAAATGTCATTGCTAAATTGACAAAAATTATCTCTAATAACATAGATAGAGGTACAAAATGCATTGCGCTGTTCCTGGATCTAGCCAAAGCATTCGACACTATCTCTCACAAAATTCTGTTGAACAAACTACAGCGCATTGGTATACAAGGTCAGCTCTTCAAGCTGTTGTGTAGCTATTTAGATAATAGGAGTCAAAGAGTGCTTATCAACGACACTATAAGCGATTCAGCTAATATTAAATTCGGTGTACCCCAAGGAAGCACTTTAGGACCTCTTTTATTCAATATATATATAAATGATCTATGTAACAGTTCCTTTGCTGATCACATTATCACCTTTGCCGATGACACAGTTCTATTATTTGAAGACAAAAGCTGGAATGTTGTTCACAGTAAAGCGGAAGTAGGTTTAAACAAGGTTAAACAATGGTTAGACAACAATCTCCTCACTCTTAACTTAGATAAAACCAAATTCATCCGTTTCAGCGCAACTCAAGCAGGAAAACCAAAAGAAATACACAACATCCTTATACACCATTGTAATGACCAAACCAATTGTAAATGCTTAAACTTAGAATGTGTCGATAGTATAAAATATCTGGGAATCATAATAGATAAATCTCTGAGATGGGACGAACATATCGTTTCAACTTCCACAAAGATCAGAAAACTTACTCATCTATTCATGTCTGTTAGAAATATTCTTTGCGTAAAAGATATGAAACAAATGTACCATGCCTTGTGTAACTCGTTGCTAGAATATGCATCCTTGGGTTGGGGAGGCTGTTCCAAAACAATAATGGATCCCTTAGCAAAAGCACAAAAATCACTTCTAAGGGTCATCCTCAAGAAACCCTTCAGGTATCCTAGTGATCTATTATTTGAAGAGATACGAGTTCTTGATGTACGGCAACTATACATAAGAAAAATTATTTTACATACACAAAAACACCGACACCACTATTCATCCATTGATCATCTCCACAACACCCGCCATGCAGGGAGGAATCCAGCAGTTCCACCTACTACAAACACATCACATGCCCAAAGACAATACTCCTACTTAGGGCCCAAATTGTTCAACGTCATACCTGATGCATGGAAACTGAAAAGTGCAAGCACTTTACGGAAATGGGTTAGCAATTGGCTTCTGGACATGGGGAGAGTCGAGAGCGAACATATGTTAACACAATCTCACATACCTAATATGTACTAAAAAGTTTATGTTATTGCACAAAAAAAATATATCCTTTTGCTCTGTTTTTTGATCCGTGTAAAATAACGACGGTTTTTTGATTCTTGAAAAATAACGACTAGACATATTAAAAATAAGTTTTGAAATTTAATAGATTGGAAATTTATGTTCATATATTCTGGTTTATAAATGGGTAATTTCTATTACTTAGGAAATTCTAAAAAATTATAGTACATTGATTAAAAATTAAATAGTCATAAATGCATTTCAAATTCTTATATCATATGTTGGTGTATAAAAGTGTTAATTCTAATTATGCAATTGCAAATGTTCCCCAAAATAACCTGGAAAACTATTAATGTAATTAAATTTAAGGCCTTTGCAATTTCATTAAAAAAAATTGTTAATTTTTTTTTACCTAAAATATTTAATTCAAAATTGGATGGTTCCGTACTCCTGCAACTGGCAGAGCGAGGTACAGGAGGTAGGTACCATCGATACATCGGTTTGACACTAGCGAAACATACTTAACGTCAATGTACTTAAGTGTTAAACACAATAATATGGTTAATGTTGCAATTTTGCAAACCTATGACCACTTACTTTTAAATTTTCGTTGGTTGTATTTTTATACTAAATTCTTGTTGGTTATATTTTTATTTCATTTATATACTTCTATTTCCATTCCTTTGTAATATTATGAACTAAATATACAATTTGGCTGTCCTGAAACGGGTATCCTTCCCAGTTGGACAGGCAAAGTTTCATTGTGTAATGTTTTGTAATATATATGCATGTATAAATAAATAAATAAAAAAATAAATAAAAAAAATATGAAATTGGCGTTTTACCGTACTGTAACTTTGATCTCAAATGTCTTCTCTTTGGTTAGGAATTCCAAATTCAAATTTATACAGCTATTTACTCACGTATTTGTGTTTCGAAAATTATAATTCTTTTTTTCCTTAATTGTTTTTTTTCTTTGCGTCACTTAGTTTACAAAATGGAAACTTGATATATCGCGTTATTTACGAGTACGAGTTCCACCGTGGCACCAGTGCTGCAGAAATGGCTCGAAGGATTAATGATGTGTATGGCGACGGTGCCGCAAAAGAAACCATAGTGCGTTTTTGGTTCCAACGTTTTCGTTCTGGAAATTTCGACCTGCCGAACAAGCCCCGTGGACGGGCGGAGGCCAAAGTTGATAATGAAGAATTGCAGGCTATTGTGGAAGCGGACCCATCGCAAACCACGTCCGAGCATAAATATACAAACCACCCACTAGATTGATAACTTCAGGCTTTTGTTCGAGAAAAATTTGGTCACTATTTCACCATCAAAATGCAATAATTTTTCGAATGATGATGATGATGACGGGGATTTGTGACGTCACACACCATAGACGAAGATAGAGTAAGCAACAACAAAAAAGGCGCGACCATAGACAATATTATTTTCTTTCGGGGCCTACCCAGTACCGCCCAAATTATTAGCCTTAAATATTATTTTAAAAATAAAACTCGTAATTACATGATAAGAATTTTATTAAAAACATGAAATACCAACAGGACATACATATAATTAAAATATGATTGTGCGTTCCTACAAAACTACTGAATTTAAAAAATTTTCATTTAATAACAGAAAAATGAAAAACATGTACATATTTTAAACAAGAATACAATGTAAGCAGGTTATATTTCTGTAGCAAATTGCCACATGAAGACATTTTTTTAAAGATAAATTACTTAACATACCTATTATATCTTTCGTCAGGTCTAAAATAAATTTACCATATTGCCAAAATATAACCAAGGTCCATGGAGACATTAGTTTACATAAGATGTTTGATGATTAATTCGGGGCTCAAATATGTATAATATTTATTAATTTGGAGTTTAGTTTAGTTCAGTTCATCATATTTTTCCTGAAATCATTAAAATTAATGTAACAAATGTACATTGAAAATTAAAACTCTTCAAAACAAAAACAAAAAATATTACTAAAGAAGTTATATTTTATAAAAACTATATTTTTTAACTTATGGAAATTAGTTAAAAAATGGAATTTTTATTTTATTTGTGTACATGTATATGGTACATGTATGGTATGGTACATGTATGGTATGGTACATGTACACGGTATGGTACATGTACATGTATTGTGTATATGGAAATTAGTTAAAAAATGGAATTTTTATTTTATTTGTGTACATGTACATATCTATGTATGTATGTAGTTACATTTCCTCCCATGTCATTTAATTTATGATTACTCTCATACTAAACCAAGTTCTAGGATACCTACTTACTTATATAAAGAAACCTACTCAAATGCATTAAATTTGTCTGACGTTATTAAATTTTTGTAAAATGAAAGTAAGTAATAAAAATAATAATTACCTCTGCATCATTCTCAATGACCAATGACTGATAGTATTTCCCTTAACCTCATCTAACCATCTCCAGAAACAGAAGCGAATGTATTGGGATGTGGATATAAAATGTTATACTTATTGTAAACAAGTAAAGTTTTGTCGGTTCAGATTCCACTGAAAAATAGTAATACATTTATTAATACTGATAAAAATATTAAAAAAATGTTAAAAATAAGAACAGAAAGTGCAAGCGTAGTGATAAATGTGTTGTTCCTATCATCAGGGTTGATGTGTAAAACGGCACAATACCCCCAAAAAAATCTCTTTAATACTTTTTGCCGTGAAAATCTAAAATCATACTTGAATAATAGGTATTTTAGCAAACCTAACTCCTATAAGTAACTTGTGAAAAAAGCAAATGAAATGCTAATTGTTAAAATCTATTTTATATAATAAAAAAAACATAAGCACTATTGTCAAAATCCAGAGAGGAAATTGGGGAAGATTAAATTAATGAGATAGGTCGATGCAATATAGAAAAAAAGTATACCTTTTTAAGATGTAATCGTGATGTTCGACTGCGTCAATTACTTATTAGATTCCGGGTGGATAAATATGTTCTGAAAACGGAAACATGTACAACACCGATTAAAATACAACTTAAATAACATACCTACTTTAGGAACACTGAAATATCAACCAAAGGAAGTTTCCCACCTGTAATTTTGTTCCAATTACGGTCCTGTTCTTCCATTTTTCATTCGATCGCGAATTCCCAAAATCTATATTGACACTTATTGCCATCTTATTGCGTCGGAAACGTCGGAAATGTGAATGCATTGTAAATGTCAAACGAAAATAAAACAGAAAAATGCAACAAAAATCCAAGATTCCTATTGGTGGAGGCAGTAGCTGGGGACCATAAACAAATCGAAGGGGACTTATGATATCACCAAAGATTCGGTTCACTTTTTGGATCGGAGTTATACCCGCCTGCACCCACCGTCCGAGTTAACTGCAGGCTGCGGTGTTAAGGCATGACCAAACCGGCGCGTTCAGTTTGCGTCCGCGGTGGCGTGCGCGGTGGCGATCAGTTGTTGTGTACGAACTTGTAGCGACGTGTTCAAACCGCGGCGGCCGCGGCCAGATCGCGGCGTTCTGTGCAGCGTCTGCACGCGGCGGTGGCGATCAGATCGCGCATGTTGCGTTCGGACGCTGCACGCAGCTATTATCTACGTGTAAAAACTGTGTTGTTAAATATAAAGTATGGGGGAAACGGAACAAATTTTAAATGAGGTTCACAAATACCCATTGCTGTATGATACGTCTCATTTTGATTATAAGAATAATAGAAAAAAGGACCTGGTTTGGGACGAAATAGGATGGGGACTCGGAATTAGTTCCTATGTTTATTTGATAGGTTAGGTACGCGATTAAAATAAACTTTAATGATAAAACTATATTTATTCGTTTCCTACATAAAGTAACACAATATTCAATACCTATATGAGTTTATATACAAAGGCTTATAGGTTGAAATATCTTACATACTGTTCAAGAATATTGAAAGCATAATTACTACTTCTATGATTTATATTTTGCAATGCCGTAAAGGCATTTGGCCGTTCAGTTGGTGTCAAAAGAGTGTTGTCATAGTGCACGCATCGCTAGTTTGGTGTGAACGGTTTCTGCACGCACATAGGACGCCACCGTGCACGCCACCGCGGACGCAAACTGAACGCGCCGGTTTGGTCATGCCTTTAGTGATAAAACTGTTTTTTCAGTAAAGGGATCGATGAACTACCTATGAGATGGCAAAAGTTCATAGATAGCAATGACACATACTTTGATTAAATATATTATATTTTAAAAAAATCGACTTTTTGTTCCTTCCATACAAAACGCCAATTTCATATGTAAGGACCTAATATTTAGCTGATGGCCGATATTCTAGTGACGAACTTACGAATCTATCCCTCCCGCTCTGAGCAGCAAGGCGATGTCCTGTCCGGCCGGAGAGGTCTAGGTTAGCTCTGCCTCAACCAGTCTCCCCTGATCCGGCCCGCCACACAGTACCTAAGCAAACGAATTTGCCGCCAAGACCTGGACAAACCTCACCGCATGAAACCGGGCATCCCCCGCTAAGTTTTTTTTATTTCTTAATTTTTTTTTATTAATTATATAACTATATATTAATTACATTTATTACATTTTTATATGAAACATGTTAGATATATAAATAAAATAGAAATTATATTCGTAGTTCTCCTCACTAGGAGATCCTGTGCAGAGGAGGACTATGCTTTGGATTAGTTTTCAGCGACTTCTATGGTTTAACTTCATGGTTTGGATAAGGTTTTCCAGAAATTTCTATGACGATGTTGCGCAGGTCTGGGTGTGGTTCTCTCTAGATAGCTGCAGTCAGGGTGTAAGGCTGAGCTGCCCTTGTTTGCTTCCTTCAGTTCCACACCAAGGAACCTTACAGTGAGATGGAGTTTGGTATTTGAGGTAGTTTGTAGTAAAAACACTTGTGTTTTGATACTAGATGTTTGCACTGTTTATTCTGATGAATAAACTTTACAAAGTGATTCCGAGCACTTGACTGCGACAATAATACTGACTTATTACTTTACAGAAGTGAACGATGGTTTGATTGACGCTTAAACAAGCAGAGTTTAAGCTAATCGAGAGAGATACTGTTTGTAAGATTGTGGTTAATGTTTTCAAGAAAAGAATAATAATGACAGCAGCGTCAAAACACGCCATCTTATAAACACAGAAAAGTGAAAGTTCATGCGCCACAGACAAGAAGAGTTTTAGATAAACATTTTATGGCGATATGTGAGTAAAAGGTGGCATAGACGCGAAAGTTTAATATAAAGGGCTCTACACATCGAGATTAAAATTAATGAAAAGGAAATGTTCAGTGCTAATGAATTTAAATATAAAATAGGACAACACAACACACAACATCCAACATGTTTTAAGTATATCTACTAGTACCTAAGTTCATTTTCCAATAGTTTCTTCAGCCAACATTTTTAATGTCCTTAATGTAGCTATTTTTTGTTTTAATTTGTTTGACACTAAGTGGGAGTTTGTTGTATAACTTTACTAGTCACCAAACCTAGCGAATCACTTGGTATTAGCTACGGCAGGTGTCTTGGTAATCCAATCAATGGTTCCCGGGGCACCGGTACCCATACAAAATTAAAAACATCAATAATACTTTTATGACTAATCTTCTAATAAAAAATAGCAACTTCCGTAAAATCAAGCAATTTGCCTTGTGTTTAATGTGTGTACTTTGCCATATCGTTTCTAATACTAAACTATCTAATAAAAGTGTGTTTAGCCGAAGTAACCTGCCAGAGTAGTATGTTTCTGTACCTTTTTTGTAAATATATAATTATATAGAGCCTAGGAAGCCATGTTTGTGCGCCCTTGAGTTGATTTTTCACAAAAACGGTGCAACAAATTATTCAATAATTATAACTACAGAAATATTATTTTTTAATTCTATGTATCGTGTAGGTATCTTCTAAATTTATCGAATATTTTGCATCATTTATAAAATAAATTTAATATCTTTTATGCACAAAGTTCACTGAGCTCTTGAAGGAAAACGGGGAGCTTCGCACGAAATTTAAGAGATGGTGCTGCTTGTTAGTTTGTTGAACAAAATCAACCTATTTTTTATGTTAAAATTTTTACCTATAGGTGTATTTTTCTACAAATAAGTAAATAGTTACTACTGTCTTCTTAACTTATTATATTAGATACTATACTAGACTTTGTTCTGCCATATAAATTATTTCCAGTGAATATTTTGGTTGTTAAATAAAAAATAACGAATGTGCTGTAAGTGTGTGGGGATGGGATCTATGACGGAAAGAGGAATGGAGCGCCGCGGCCGTAGACTATGACCTCCGATAAAAACAAAAAAAAAAACACCTACTAAAGTAGGAAAGTGAAATAAATAAAATCAATATGAATTTCGAAGAGCAATTGAGTGTACGATATTTTTTGTCAGTCCATCTTTAGCCAACACAAATAAGCTCAATGGTTTGCCAACGCGAGAACATGACGCCGAATAAAATATCAAAATGACGCGACGCTTCTCGTGAATATCTTGCGCATGTGTGGATGAAAGTTCGATGAGGCGGACGTAGCGCCATCTGTCATTCAACAACATAAATAATTTCGTTCTATTTAAAATACGAAGGACGGCTAAATTTGTTCATACAAAAATACTAAAATCGCGATTAAAAATGGGAGGGTAGGGGTAGGAGGATTAAAATTTGGGGTTTAGGTGTTTTTTGGTGCCAAATAAAAAAAAAATTATTAAAAAAATATACTTTTTTTCTGGACATGGAATATACTTAAAAACCTATTCTCATACCTACCAAATATACATAAAAAATTTCATAAAAATCGGTCAAGCCGTTTCGGAGGAGTGCGACCACAAACTCCGTGCCACGAGATTTTTTATATATATGATTATATAATACATATATTTCGTTACTATAGATGGCGAGTTTGAGTATCGGAATACAGAAGTAGGTACCTACTTATTCAGTTTCCATGCGTATTTTTTGATTTAAAAAATATTTTCATTTTGGCATTTGGTCTGGGGTATTATAAAATGTAGATAGACAGAACCAATGAATTTATTTCTCAGTTTATGTTTATTCTTTCAAATATAAACAACATAACTGACATGGTTAGGTTAGGTACTCTGCTCAGAACAGAAATGTTTGAAATTAAAGATTTACCTATCTAGCTAACTCTCACCGCTCTGCAGGTGTAGGCAGAGACGCTGGACCGCCAAACAACTCGATCTTCGCACTCACTACTTGCTTCAATCACATTCATAGGTACATTATCTCAAAAATACCCATCACATGTTTATGTCATTCATCCATCGCGTATCCCCGATTTCTTCTACCATTCACATATGCGCATCACTCTCGTTTCATTAATTACATCGTGGAGAACGAATCCAATGTAGATTTGGAAATCTAAGCGCCCCTTTATTAACCTTACTCTTTATGCTAACATCTTCACATTTCTCACAGGACTATGCGTGGTTTTACCACACATTCTCAATGATCTCATTTCTATGGCATTCGGTATATTTTCAGCCTTGCTCCGCCAGTTCCGCTCAGTACTGCACATCAGGGCAGGAACCAGCACTCATTGTGGACTACTAGCGTTGATTTAGCCAATAGGCCACTTGCATCACATTTAAAAAAAAAATCCGATTAGGCAAATATTCTAAGACATTCCGTATTTTTTTTATCGTATTTTTGAAACCCTGGGGATTTTTTGAATTTTCAATCCGAAAAATCAGACCATTTTTTATAAACCGAAAAGACGGGACATAATTTTATAGGTGCGAAAAAACGATAATTACATAGCCGAAAATCAGTTAAAAAAAATAACGTTTTCCACACGAATGGCACAGGAGAATAACGAGGCATACCAAAAATATTATATGTCATAAATATTTTCTTCTTTGATCCATCTTATTGATCATAAATCATAAAAAACGCCTATATTACTAATTCCAATGTAATATACTTGTACTTGTAAATTAAATAATAATAAGAATATTATAAATTTTGATTTTGTTAAAATCAGCACCACTACCATTATACCTCTAAAACACGAACCGACATCTAAAATGTACGGGGTTCTCTTCACAACATCTGTCAAAAAGTCAAACCAAATGATAAGTTCGCAGAGAACAAACAAAAATCTAGTGAACGTTAAATGTCAAATTCAAAAATTCGCCTGAAATCAAAGTGATGCCATATACAAAAAATAAATCAGTGTGGAATTTTACAAAATTAATAGGAACATTTTAGGAGACGGGACATTTTCATGTACCTAGTGATGTCACGAGCCCAAATAATGGATTTATTTATTAAAAAAAAAAAACTGTAAATTTTTAAAAAATTTTAGTAACAATTTCGTAATCTTAGTAAAAAGATCTATCCGCACGATTTTTTCCAAGTCGTTATGAAATCCATGCAAGTGGCCTATTAAGGGCAGGTTTTGTAACCGTCCGTTAGTTACGCTTAATACCATTTTTGAAGTGAAAACTTCTTTAGCACCGTTGTGATTTGAAACTCGATGAAACGGAAACGAGCGACACTAAAAAGATACAAACACAAACTATAGGATTAGCCTGCGACAGAATAAGATAGCAATAAAATGTTTATTTTATTCACGGGCATTCATTCGGTTCCAATATAATACGATAAATCCACGGTCCCATGCAAGTCCCCTTTACTGAAGTGGTATAAGGCGCCTGACGAACTTTGGGGGCGTACATAATTACGTGAGATCAAAAGGGGAGGGGGGGAGTCCAGCAAAATCTCACGTTACTTGAAAAGAATATAAAAAGTGGCCCAAATTTATCTCACCAAGGGGGGGGGTCTAGATTGGAAGAAAAACTGCTCACGTAATTAATGTATGCCCCCTTTAATAGATAGAATCCTACGAAATAATAAAAAATATATATTTTATGTAAAATCAATATCCAATCTTTAAACCACCACAAAATGAAAATGCAAAAATAAAGCGACATCTTGTAACGCCGAAGAAGAAACCAAAAATAGATACCAATAAGAAGACCAAATGTCACAAAGCACGTTTTATAAAAAAAATGCTTCGTAGTCTCCCCACTCTTGCCTACTTTAGTTTTCTGAAGATTTCGCTTCTACCGCGTGTGATTTAACAAATATTCGGTCTACTGCCAAACGAATATTGTTAAAAATGGTATCGAGTGTAACAAACGGCTGGTAATAAAACCGTCCCTAATTGAAATAGTCAGGTAACAATTTCCCAACCTTCATTTATCCTTCCAGCACCACTCGAAATGAAGTAACAATTGTCAAACTGCCAGAAAAAACAAACCAAAAATATTACGTGTCGAGAGTCCGCCTTCCAGAATAGAAATTTGGCTTGAAGTGTATTTATGACTCTGTTTAAAAATAAACTAAATGCAGATATCAAAAGTTGTGAAGCCTTCAAAAGCTGATACACGATAAAACTACCCCTAAGCACATAATAACTTAATAACACAACATTACGTTCTACAGTTTGAAATTCAAAGTCGTTTCGTGTCATTCTATCATTCCTTTAATCCCTCGCAATCATCCACTCTAGTATTCAAGCGCTAATTCGAATTTAACTGTCGAATCATCGCGCACTTCCTATCCTAACATCCACCCCTCCTTGCAACCCCCCAGTGGTGTGGGGGGAGGGGTTGCACCCCTCTAAATAAATATCTCCCCTCTCCCTCGCCGTGGGACGGGTAATGGAGTGTGGGCACGCCACTAGCCAATAAAATATACTAGGTAGTAAAATCATTACTTGCAACCAACCTAAGAACGTCGAACGCTATAAAACAGGGGTAGGAAACTTTAAAAAAATTGTCTCTAAGTGTCAGTTAATGTAGGGTACTGATTATTCATGCAGTTTCAACTCACTTCAATAGAGGTCGAGAGCATAGTTATAATACGAAGTTTTGCTGCATCCAAACAGATGGCAGTCGAGTATGATAACAGAAGAGTACCATCTATCGTCGTATTTGTCTTAGTTACGAACGGTTACGATGATTGCCGAAGGTATCGGCAAGTTGGGCTGGTACCTCCAATCCGCCAGATGGAGTGGCTGAAGTACTAAGGGCATATTGTATTAAGGATGACATTGTAATATTTGATATTAAATCAATTAGTAATCAAACGATCTTTAACTGATTTGCATGATATCCCACACATCTTAAATTGTATTAATATTGGAAATTAAGAGACACAACGGATAATATGTGTAATAATATGGATAATATTTGTAATATGGTTGACTGAAAAGGAAAGAACAGACATTCGAAATATCCTAAAGAACTAACAGGAGTACAATTTATAGACATTTGTTTTTCAAATAATTACTCACAAAACTATATAACATTCAAATATAATAATATACGCAGGGTACTGCTTGCTAGCAACATTAATTATATAATCTTAAACCTATTGTATTTAAATTTTCTTACCGCCACGCGTAATCTTTTTTATGGAAATTTATCAAATAATAAAAACAACGTGTAAATATTTAATATAACAACAATACGTATTTAATATAACAACAATACGGGGGCGGTCTAGTTCAAGTACAGTATGTACACTAATAATAAAATGCATCAAACAAAAAGGAAGTTCATAGAATTGTGCTAGCATTCGATGAGTATCTATAGTTGCATGTAAAGTATCGAGAGATCGCCGTTTGATTTTAAGGAGTGTGATGCAGAGTTAAAAATGTTAAATTGTGAGCATAGTGTGTATTGAAAGTTTGTGTTGCACGATGATGGAGTTTTGCTTATAGCCTTTGCATACTTACACCATCCCATTTTTCTGCCCGATTCCCGTTTAGAGACCAAAGACCAGAATTTTCGCTTTAAACGATGTCTATTTTCATCTCTATTTACATAATCTACGATTTCAGTTGGAATCACTACAAACAGCATATGCCCATGTTATTTGCAGTGATGTCAATTGAAATGGTAGACACGAAAATAGCGATCGAGTAAAGCGAAAATTTTTGTCATTGAAAATTTTGGAAAGAGATATTATGGTGTAAAACGGCTACTAGAATTGGTGTTGCATAGAGGGAGGCGAAGAATTTTGTCTGATCTGGATCGTTTTTTGGGAACTCGTAGTTGGATTCGTTGTAAGAGTTCTGGACAATGCACGACGGATCTGGATATTTTCTGTAGAACGAGTACATCAGCCGTGCTTCTTTGATCTTCAAATAATAACTATTGAAGTATACGGTCGAATCTTGGTCAATCTTGAAACTTAAGTGGGGACTAGCGTTGCCCGCATATTGTTAGTTGACGATATCTGCTTTGCAGGAATTGTAGGACCTAAACCTACAATTGTCGGGTTAGCGGCAGAGGGTGAAATAACACTAAATCCGCTATTATAACAACCCTTCAAAGATTCAGGGGTTCTGAAAAATGGCACCAATTTGGTTTCGAGTTACACATTGCACAATAAAATTTAAATCTCTCAAAAATGCTAATGTTATAAACAAGAATCGGGGGTAGGACCTATTTTGCGGCTGTATTTTTCTTACTTACCTACCTACGAATGGAATCATAATTTTATTTTTATATGGTACCTATTTACTTACCTACCTATATCATAACAAATCTACGAAACCTTGGATTTACTTCTTACGTGTACGGCTCAACATTGAGTAATTAACAAAAGTAGAAAGTTAAAAGCATGAAAAGTAAAAAAATATTACGTACAAATACTCGTACATAAAATAATAAACTATAAACGTAGGAATAAAAAGTGAGAAAAAAATATTAATAATGTAATAATAATTATTACTGATATTATAAAGGTTAAGATTGAATTTGTGATTCAATCAACGAGGGTAAACTTAAAATAATTTATAATCTGGCCGTTCACAGAAGGCGGTAATTTAATTATTTTAAGAAAAAATGGCTTTTGAAATTATGCTGTAAAATATTACGACGACTTGTATGCTTGCGTAACGAATTGTATTATAGATTATCGTTATTTGTTTTTGGGGTGTTATGCCGTGTTGCGCAACCTCCTTCTTTAGCCAACGTTTCGGACATCGTTGCAGTGTCCATCATCAGGTCTTCCTGATCTGCCGGATCGGTGTTATGCCGTGTTGCGCTACCTCCTTCTTTACCCAACCGGGTAATTAGCGCAACACGGCATAACACCCTAAAAACAAATAACGAAAATGCTTTTGGCGTGAAAATCTTAAAACGTATCTGTATTATAGATGTTTCAAAAATACTGCGAGTAGAACACATCTTGGCTTTGGAAATAATCGAGTACGTTTTGTAAGTCTGGAAAAAAATAACGTAAAAGCCTATAAAAAAGACTTGTGCAAAATCTCCTACATTTTCGGAGTTCCTTGGAAAATAATCGAAAAACATTTTAATATTTGTGCCTGAATTTCACAAACTAAAATATAGCATTGCGATTTCGCGCTGTTTTTTTTAAATGAATCAAAATGGGCAGCGTTCAACGAATTTCGAATTAAAAATTAAACCTAATGTCGTCCGCATAAAGACTACGTGCATTTTGAATCACGGTGTCGAATGGACGTCTCTAGACTCTGCGTCGCTTGGTTCCGTGAAATCGATTTTAAATGTCCTTGTTATTATAACAAACAAAGCTTAAGAGAGGAGTTATTTATTTGGAGGCGTCTACTAATATCTACAGGAATTCCAAAAACTGAAAAAATCGAACTTATATCTATGAGAACCAAAGTGTTGACGAATATCTACAGCTCAAACTGCTTACTATTTAATATCTAAGAGAACCCAAGTGTTGACGAATATCTACAGCACTGGCAGAGGTTGGATTTGCAATTATGTATAGCATATTGGAATAACGTAATATTGCGTTTGCAGTTTAAAAAACTTAATTTATGTAAGTATGTAAAAATCCCTAATATCGGACTATTGGACACATTTAGCTGATTAGTCCAACCAACGCTCTGTAGATATTAGTTCAACCTACGCTCTGTAGATATTCGTCCGACATACAGGCTGTAGATATTAGTATCTGGAGGCATTTTTTTCAGGCCTTTACGAAATCAACACATAAAAAACAATTCTCAAATAATCTCCAAACTTTAAAAAAAAGTCTTCTCTAGTTTATTAATGTATTTTTAAATCACTTCCAAAAAGAGGCGGGCCCTTCCGATTTTAAATTTTTCAAGGACTAGTGGATCTCATTAAGATGAATTAATTTTTGCACCCATACATACACAATACAAGTACAATACAAGTACAAAAAAAATGGTTTTGTCCATAAACAAAGTTAAATCTTTCAAGAGAGGCTAACCAATACAATATTGTATCGGTGATACAAACCAACTCGCACTTATATTAGTCAATAATCTTATATTAGTATCAGTCTTAATTTTTTGTTTTCAAAATCATGTAGTTATAGTTGATAGTGTTTATAACTTGTTTCACATACTTAGATAGTGATATAAATGTATTATTTATTTTATTTTTTATTTTTTTAAAATTTTTTTTTTAAATTTTTTAAAATTTTTTATTTTTATTTTTTTTATTTTTTATTTTTTTTTAATTTTTTTATTTTTATTTTATTTATTTATTTATTTTTTTATTTTTTTTTTATTTATTTTTTTTATTTATTTTTTTTTTTTTGAATGTAGCTATTACTTTGTGGTTATCCATTATAGAATAATGAAATAATTTTACTTTGTATAAACCACTTATTTGATGTGCAAATCCGACCGGTTTCGGAACAAACGTTCCTTCGTCAGGAAAAGCTATAATATAAAAATTAGTATAAGCTTTCCCTGACGAAGGAACGTTTGTTCCGAAACCGGTCGGATTTGCACATCAAATAAGTGGTTTATACAAAGTAAAATTATTTCATTATTCTATGTATTATTTATTATTTTTTAATTTCTTTAAAACCGAGTCGTGCAAACATAGCATGCGTATATTACAACTTTATAACACAGGCGTATGTATGCATAATTATCATGCAGTATTATCCAGGCTCCTTTAGATGTTCTTGTTTTTGTCACTATTGGCTGACGGCTTGTTTCTGCCATCAAACTTAAGTGTATATATGTATGTGTATGTACCTATATATTGTATATGTATGTATCATCATCATCATCACTATTGGCTCTACAACCCCTGGTGGGTCTTGGCTTCCTCAAGAGTCTTCCTCCACTCATCTCGGTTTTGTGCCAGCTCTCTCCAGTTTGGAAGCTCCAAGATAGATATGTCTTTGAAGACGCTGTCGCTCCATCTTAGTCTTGGCCTTCCCAGGCTCCTTCGCCCTATTGGTCTTGAGTTCAGCTTCTGTTTATGTATGTATATATGTATATACTCGTATATGAATATACATGTATGTGTGGGTATGCATAAATACATGTTTATGTAAGTATATTATATATGTATGTATGTGTGTATGTATGTATGTATATGTATTTATTTACATACATAACAGCTACCTTACTTATTTGTGTTTATTTTCCAGGCAACTTTGGCAATTTGTGAGTTATTGGAAACATTTCTTCCAATTTTCTAATTTTTTTTTTAATAATTTTACTTAAATATGTTTACCTTCACTTACTAGACTTCATTTCAAAATAACTATCCTCCACTGGTCACCATGATACAAGCAGCTGCCTAGTATGGTGACCTAACGTATCTTCTCAAGTAAATGTATTAATCATGTAACATGTACTTATAAATAAATAAATTAATGATTCCATAAATAAGTTTTTTACAAATTTGGTAATCGGATTAATAAACACCCCCTCTTTAAAATAAGTGCCACCTCTCCACTCTATATAATTTCAAACAAATTCATTTAATTAAACTAACAACAGGGGTAGCAGTAACAAAATTAACAAACTCTATCGTTCTATTAACCAAACAATACCATCCCTGAACCAACTAGGGGTAGATTACCCGGTTAATGGTCACTGGGGGGTAGGTAGGTACCGGCAGGCTGTTTTGAATTTAGGGGAGGATTTTAGATTATGATCTACGCGCCAAAGAGCATGCCTTTTATGAATTTTATCTGATTTCGAAAGCGTTGGAATGGGAATTTTGGAAAAAAACAACACAATTACCGTGTAATTACGAGTATTGGACGAACTGAGCAGAAAATAATAAAGTGTGGCATGTTTCTCTACAATCGGAATTTACATACTATTATTTTTTTAAGTGAAAACTTATTCAGCACCGTTGTTATTTGAAACTTGATGAAACGAAAAAGAGAACAAACACATACATCTGTAGGATTTAGCTTGCGAGAGAATGAGTTAGATTAATCGGTCTCCTCTTTTTTGCGGTGCTTCGTAGCCTTCTCACCCTTATCTAGTTTAGTTTTCTGAAGGTTTTATTTCTACCGCGTGTGAACTGCACACTTGTATTTTTTTTTAAGTAAAACTTCTTTACGCACGCTTGACTTGGGGAGTAAGCTGGCGAATGCATGACGAGAGCGTTACGAAAAGCGAGGCGTACGGTAGTTGAGAGGGAGTACGCTTCGTATATTACTGTAGGGGCAAGAGAGAGAGGTGCGAGCACACATTTTCTTTCTCTCTTTCTCTCATAGCTAGTTACGTTACACAGTGCAGGCCTATTGTCTGTATCACACTGTAGGAGCAAGAGAGAGCAATGCGCGCCCACATTTTCTTTCTCTCTTCCAATAATATAGATGGTGTTGGATGTTGTGTGTTGTGATTGTCCTATTTTATATTTAAATTCATGTAGCACTGAACATTTACTTATCATTTATTTTAATCTCGATGTGTAGAGCCCTTTATCTTAAACTTTCGCGTCTATGCCACCTCTTACTAAAATATCGCCATAAAATGTCTTGTCTAAAATCTCCTTTGTCTGTGGCGCATAAAACTTTTTCTTTTTGTGTCTATAAAATGGCGTGTTTTGATTTCGCTTGTCACTCTCAATCTTACAAACAGTCTCTCTCTATTGTTATTATCCTCGTCTAAACTCTGCTTGTTTAGCAAACCGTCTTTCACTTCTGTAAATTAATTAGTCTAAATTATTGTCGCAGTCAAGTGCTCAGACCAAACCTCTTTGTAAAATTATTCACAAGAATAAACATTTACAAACATCCAGTATCAAACACAAGTGTTTTTACTACAAAGGATTACCTCAAAATACCTCTCTCTATCAGCTCAGCCTTACAACCTGACTGCAGCTATCTGGAGAGAACTACACCTGGGATCTGCGCATGGTCCTTCCACCGGATTGAATTGGCATCATCACAGGAAGCTACGCAGCATCATCACAGCAAGCCAAAAGTTAAGCCAAATCCTTATTTTCCTTACCTTACTGTGTAAAATTGTTGCCTTTCTCTAAGTCTCTGTACTCGTTGCGGATCTTTGATAATCTGATAATGGTGGACAATCTGAAAGCACTCATTGCTAGAAGGGGCCAGATCAAAGCGCTCATTACTAAATTTCAGTCGCTATTAGATGAGAATCAAACAGATCCGTCAATCATTCTAGCGCGATTAGAAAAAGTCGAACCTTTACATGATTTATTCATGGAAATTCAACTCCGAATAAGTATGTGTGACGAAGGTTCAGATCTCGCTTCGGATGATGAAACCGATCGCTTCGAATTAATGTAATTCAAAGCAATCACCCAAGCAAAATCGCGTCTGACGAACGATTTCAAAACCCAGTCACTTAAATCTCAATTAAATCTTAATTCTAAAATGCAGTTACCAATTTTAAAATTACCTACATTCTCAGGTGCATTGTCTTATTGGACTTGCTTTGAAGAATCCTTCAAATCATTAATTGAAGCAAACAACGAATTATGTGAAATACAAAAATTCCACTATCTCAAATCTTGATTAACTGGAGAGGCTTCCAAATTCATTCCAGACATCTCTTGAAATCTCTTCCAATAATTAACATTGCATGGAAATTATTAACAGATCGATACGCAAATAAACGTCTAATCATTCAAAATCACATTCAATCTATATTTGACATTGCAACAACTAAAGTTGAATCTGGCAAAGAAATTCAATCCTTTTTAGATAGAATTTTAATTAATTTACGGGCTCTAAAAAACTTAAATCTACCTACAGAACATTGGGACGCATTACTAATTTACCATTTATCGAAAAAGCTCGATTTTACAACAGCTCGAGAATGGGAAAGAATTCTCATGTACATTCCATGGATACATATATAAAGTTTTTAACTGATAAATCTCATATGCTTCAATCTATTCCAAAGTCATCTGTAACATCTCATAAATCTGATAATAATAATAGCAAAAAACCAAATTTAACATTTGTAACATCTCAAAATTATTGTTGTAAGATTTGTTCTGGAAATCATAGTATGTATCAGTGCCCTAAGTTTAAAAAATGACTGTTCAAGATAGAATAAATACGGTTAAGAGTTTACATTTGTGTTACAACTGTCTAGGACGAGGTCATGCTTACGAACAAGCGAAATCAAAACACGCCATTTTATAGACACAAAAAGAGAAAGTTTTATGCGCCACAGACAAAGGAGATTTTAGACAAGACATTTTATGGCGATATTTTAGTAAGAGGTGGCATAGACGCGAAAGTTTAAGATAAAGGGCTCTACACATCGAGATTAAAATAAATGATAAGTAAATGTTCAGTGCTACATGAATTTAAATATAAAATAGGACAATCACAACACACAACATCCAACATACTCCCGGCTTTGACAAACTAAGTTTGTTAACAAGAATGATTGTTTATGTTTAGTTCGATGATAGTAACTATTGGCTCAGGAATGTCCGTTTGGTGAGATCACTGGTACATGTCACTGTGTTTGTTATCACTGGGGAAATTTACGGTAGGGAATGTCACTGGAGAAATTTACTGTGTAGAGAATGTCACTGGAGAAGAAAGATCTCGCTATGGTAAGTGAGATGATGATGATGATGTCTGTTCAATTGGTAACAGACAGAGACGGTTGACAGCCCTCGTCACTGTCGATTTAGCGGTAGCAACAGTAGCCGCTCGTGTGATGCCGTCTGCGCCAGGGTGTAAGGTCAGAATACGACCGAGCGCCCACTTGGTAGGAGGAAGATTATCCTCGGAGAGCAGCACCAAGGAGCCTGGTTGCAGCACGTCTGGGGTCCTTGTCCTCCATTTAACTCGTTCAACATTTCTGGCAAAGGTGGTCTAAGGAGTACCTCTCTATTTTGCAGGAACGAGCTAAATGGAGGACAAGGACCCTACCTGGCTATCCATATCTGGTCACTAAGTAAAATGTTCGCGATTCTTAATGGTTGTCTTTCACCAGATTTTTGGTTACCACCGCCCCAGGAACCAATTTCAAGTAAACTGACACCCAGCCCATAGGTCACCCCAAGTGGTGCGCTACGTTTGGTGACATAGCAGGGGTGCCCGGGTTCACGGAGTTGGTTATCTACTACGCGACAGTACGGATCCGGAGAGACTAGTTGAGGGAGACCTTTTGACCACTCCAGCCATACTCTCGACCCATCGCCTTGAACCGTAGTGGGAAGGATGGATTTATCCGTTATTCACCCCTCAACACATTGACCCCCAAATTCCTACCTATGCCTCATACCCTTTTCTTTTCTAGAATTTTCTTGAAAAGACCATCCACACAACATCCCCAAAGATGACATAGGCACTGAGGGATTTTTTTTTATCTTTTTTACATAAGCTCCATACAGGAGGCCCTGAGGAAAATAATTTCCCTCAGATGCTGTGTGGAGGGGTTTTTTAAGGAAAGGAAGGAGAGGAGAGTTCTGGGAAGGAAAAGGGTTTAAGGGGTGGGTAGGAATTTGGGATTCAGTGTATCCTGGTCATCCAAGACCTGGACAAACCTCACCCCATGAACCCGGGCACCCCCGCTAAATCACCAAACGCGAACCACTTGGGGTGACCTATGGCAGAGGTGTTGGTTATCCAATAAAGGTTCCCGGGGCAGCGGTACCATGCAATTACTACGTACATATATAAATACAAAACGTGTATACCTAAATAAATAAATTTTATTAAACTTCTTCTAACACAGCAAACTTATTTTGTGGCACCATTTTGTTTTAAATTAATAAATTACTTCGTTTTTACCACTTTCCCGGGGCAGCGGTACCATGCAATTACTACGTACATATATAAATACAAAACGTGTATACCTAAATAAATAAATTTTTTTAAACTCCTTCTAACACAGCAAACTTATTTTGTGGCACCATTTTGTTTTAAATTAATAAATTACTTCGTTTTTACCACTTTCCCGGGGCAGCGGTACCATGCAATTACTACGTACATATATAAATACAAAACGTGTATACCTAAATAAATAAATTTTATTAAACTCCTTCTAACACAGCAAACTTATTTTGTGGCACAATTTTGATTTAAATTAATAAATTACTTCGTTTTTACCACTTTGTTTACAAAACCGACATGTTTCGTCAGCAAAGCTGACTTCTTCAGGGTTTTGACAGGGTTTCTTCAGGGTTTTACTTCAGGGTTTTTTTTGTTTACAAAACCGACATGTTTCGTCAGCAAAGCTGACTTCTTCAGGGTTTTGACAGGGTTTCTTCAGGGTTTTAGGTCAAAACCCTGAAGAAGTCAGCTTTGCTGACGAAACATGTCGGTTTTGTAAACAATAAAAGTGGTAAAAACGAAGTAATTTATTAATTTAAATTTTATTAAAGTTAATTTTTTTGATAGTGTTTTGTAAGTAGGGACTACGAACCAGTTTAAATAATATCTTGAATTATAATAGATAATCATAGGTGCTTAAATCCAAAGTTTTACAAAATTCACCCCCAAATAATTAATCATTCACCAAATAACGTACATCATTAAACCCCGTACAAGTCATTCAATTAAGTTATCATTTGGTCTATAATTGTAGGCTTATAGCCTGTTATTATTTCTGTAAGCAAACCTTTATATAGACTTAATTATACTGTTTAGTTTTGCAATAATTTAACGTTTATTTTACGTTTACACGCGATGACTTGATTATGATTAGTTAAGAATTAAGGGGAAAATAAATAAATTTATTCTAGAGCAGTGAATTCAAATTCGAAAACATTTGCTTCAGTTAGAGACCAATAACTAACCAAATAGTCATTTCACCGCGTGCGTAAGAAGAAGGGGTCGGAACGCCATACTTATCTGCAACATTTACAGCTTTTAATTTTGTTTATTTGACCCCAATTGGTTTTGGGGCTAAAGGTTGTAGGGCGGGGAAGGAAATGGGAAATAGCAAGGTGGGGAGCTTCCTGGCTATTCAGAACTAGTTACAATTTGAGAGGCTGGTATGGGCACCGCTGTCCCGGGAACCATTTATTGGATAACCATCACCCCTGCCGTAGGCCACCCAAGCGGTTCTCCACATTTGGTGACTTAGCGAGTTCACGGGGTGAAGTTTGTTTAGATCTTGTCGGCGTATGCGTTGCCCACCTACTGCGTGGCGGGCCAGATCTGGTGAGACTGGTTGAGGGAAACCTTTTGATTTCTCCAGTCGGACTATCTCGACCCGTCGCCTTGCACCGCAGTGGGAGGAATGGATTCACACGTAAGTCACTCCTGGACGTACTAACCCTCAGACACACGCACTAACCCCCATCCCCCATAGATTTTTCCTTCCCAGAACTTCCTCTCCTTACTTTCCCTAAAAAGACCCTCCACAAAGATTCCCCAAAGATAACCTAGACCCCGAGGGAAATTGCGCTCAAGCAATTTTTTCCTCAGCGCTTCCTGCGTGGGGACTTCTGTAAAAACATGTTACCAAGCCTGGCTAAAGCCATTTCAAGCCAAATTTTAATTCTGAATGGTGGTCTTACGGCAGGGCGAAGCTGAGAGTATCTTCCACTCTCAAACGTATCGCAAATATATCTACTACGTACATATTATTTTTATTGAAACACTATTAATTATTAAACCACGATTAATGCTTCCATGACATCAACCCTTTTCTTCTCCAAATCATGTAAGCATCCCTTTTACTTAATTTTTTATTATTTCTTTTTATTGAGGAAACAAACAGTCATACCGTAAAATAATTTATTAACAATAAAATTTCATATGTTGTGGACCAATTATGTTCCATTATGTTAAATATTGGTTCAGTATTTTTACCTAATCAACTTATTAAATGATAAAAAGAAAAAAAAATAAACATAATAAATTAAAACATGAAAAAGAAGAACATATTATTTATTGCTTCTTCGCAATTTAAATACATTTTTAGCATGTAAATCTTAACCCCACTAGGGTTCGCCTGTACCTATCGGGGTTAATAATTTTAATTTAATTAATTAAAAGTAACACACATAAATAATATCGGTCATTACCAAACCGTTAAGTACATTTCTTAATCCATCTTATAGAGAACAGTTTGTTCCAAAGAAGAGATCGTTACTTTGATTTTTTTTTCAATTTGAGACGCGGGTATGGGTACCGCCGCACCGGGAACCGTTCATTTTATAATCAATGCCTCTGCCACGGGTCACCCCAAATGGTTTGCTACCTTTAAAAACTTAGCAGGGGTGCCCGGGTTCATGGGGTGAGGATTGTCTGGTTCTTGGCGGCGGATGACCTTTTTTTACTTCTCCAGTAGGACTCTCTCGACCAATCGCCTTGCACCGCAGTGGGAGGTCATCCCAATTCAAACATCCTATACTCACTGACTTCCAGATTCCTGCCCACCCTCATACATTTTTCCTTCCCAGATCTTCCTTTCTTTCCTTTCCTTGACATAGAATTGCATAGTTTTATCACTGAGCGAATGAAAATACTAGGCATGTCCCGAAAATAAGTACAGCGACCATAACGGGCTGTGGTTTTTGTTTTTGGGGATTGGCAACACTGGGTGATGGAGGGAAATTTCCTGACCAGCCCAGCGATTTGTGGGATCTTTTTTTGCCTGATCTTTTGTGGGATCATCATCGAGATGACGGACGTGATCTCCTGTCAGATTTGTGTGATTTTTACGTATTTACTATCACATATTTTAGTTTAGATACTTCAATTCAACAAACACGAATTCCAGCAAATATGCATGATTATTTATTCATTTAATGTGTGTTGTACATAGAAAAAGCAAATTAATCACACAAATCTGACAGGAGATCACGTCCGTTATCTCGATAACGATCCCACAAAATACATAGAATCGCTCGGCAGATCGAGCATCGCAGGAACACGATAGTACGATACTACGATAAACTCGCGTTGTAGTGTCCAGTTGCGAGAAAGATGACGTAAGAAATCCCGCCAAGTGCGAGCCACGTGCTGTGATCCGCTTCTTACTCGCGGAAGGAATAACACCTAATAGAATTGGAAGATTAAGTTTTTCTAAGCTTTATTGTGACTTGTGAATGGAACTGGTGTGGCTCAATACACGCCTGAGACGAAAAGACAGAGGTCACAATGGTGTCACACCGATTCCTCATCTGACAAAAAATCAAAAACCACAATTTCGGGCAAAAAAATCATGACCTCAGTGTTTTAGGACCGACAAAGCATTATTTTGGTAAAATTTCTGTCTCAGGGGGAGACCATCAATTCACAATGATATTGTGAGACCATAAAAAAATCACACAGCCTCAGACACCAAGGCGCTCTTGAACTTATTTGATTCTGATGTTTCGAACCACCCCCGTATTCCCCTAACTTCAGCCTCCAGATATCATGTTTTCACCTCCCTAAAGGCACACATGGGTCGAATTAAATTTTCAACAGATGAGCAGATGCAGAAAGAGGTTCTAAGGTGAGGGAAGGAACTAGTGGGAGAGTTCTTCGAGGAAGGCATAAAGAACGTCCATCGAACATCCCGTTCGATGGATGCACCACATGTATCGAACGGGATGGCGATTATGTAGAAAAATTGTCAACAAGTTTAGTGTATCAACTATATTCTGTAATTTTATTTCAAATACACTTTTCAAAAAAAGAAAATCTTGTGCACTTAATTTCTCAACAAGCCTTAAAAAATCATCCAATAATCATAATCGGCAAGCTTTTTTAGCGTCACTTTTGCGAAATATCACCACAAATGTGCCAATATTTGTAGCTTCTTGGTGCCGGAATCTTCAAAAATTTAGGCACATTGTGTGGTCCTTCTTGTCCTAAAATTACACTGATAATTGTTGTCAATAATGCAACATACTTTGTTTTGAAAAACAAACATCTGACGCCAGTCCTCTTACAACTTTTAGTTCGTCCAATACTTAGAATTCAAATAAATCCTTTCAAATCCTCACAACTCGAACCACCCAAAACACAGCACATTTTAAATCCAGTTATCCTTATTCGATTATCCTTTACAAGTTTACCTACTAACTTAAGTGGGTGAGACAAAAAAAGTCAAAGACAGCCGCATTAAGGGATTAGTAATAGGTCTGAGGATATTGGCAGTTTTTTTTACTATTAGCTTCGCTGTAGGTCTAGGAGCTTGCAACAGATGTATTTCACACTTAATAGTGATACATGGGTAATTTAAATATAAAAAGGATTTGTGAAGATTTTTGTAATAGCAATTGGAGTGGCGGTTGAGATCATTAGCGATGAGGACTAGACTAGATAGCACAGGCAAACCAAAGATTTTTTTTGTGTTGTAAAAGTAACAATTGATTTTGAATATTTTTGATGTGTTGATTCCATATATAACTATTTTTTTCTTAGCAGCTCTATTTTTTTTTATTAAAAATTTATCTCGGGGCCAATGTCATCTTTGGGCATGCTGTGTGGAAAGTCTTTTTAAGAAAGGGAAGGCGTCGAAGTTCTGCGAAGAAAAAATGTATGAGAGTGGATAGGAAAATGGGGGTGTATAGGAAAATATGTCCAGGAGTGACGGACGTATGAATCCATCCCTCCCACTCCGGTAAAAGGCGATGGTTAGAGAGAGTCCAGCTGGAGAGGTAAAAAGGTCTCCATCAACCAGATTTTCCCGATCCGGCTCGCCACGTACTAAGTCGGGAAATGCATGTGCCGCCAAGATCTAGACAAACCTCACCCCATGAAACCGGGCATCCCTGCTAAGTCACCAAACGGTAGCGAACCACTTGGGGTGACCTACGGCAGAGGTATTTGTTACACAATAAATGGTTCCCGGGGCGACCGGCGGTACCCGTAACCGCCTACCATCTTAAAACATTATTTTTAAATTAAATAAAAATAACAAACTTTGTACACACATTTATTTTTAATAAGAATTCTCAACTTATTGTTTCAAAACTAATGGTTTCAAATATCAATGACTATCTAGTGAAATTTAATGGGAGCACCCTCCTCAATAAATACTCCATTGAAATGCTTGAAGGAAGCACAACAGACCGATAGGTTTAAGAACCACCATTCAGAATTGAAACGTTGCTTGAAAATGGCTTTAGCCGTGTTTAGTGACCAGATCTGAATAGCCAGGTACTTCCAAACCTTCCTCTTCCCCACCTCCTTCCCCTCCCCGCTACCTTCAGCCTCACAACATACCCCAATTGGGGATGCCATAGTCTCACTGGCTCCAGACGGTAGCAGTTGAGATTCTTGTGCGGTATTCACTGTAAAAAAAAAAAAAAAAAAAGAATGCGATACTATTGGGGCTCTATTGAAGAATGAGTAAATCTGGCTTCCAAAAAAACCTGGCGTTTTGTACAGGACTAGCAGTTTCTTCAGTAGTGACTAGCTGCTAACCCTTTACAAATCTCAAGAACGCCTAACAATTGAATTTGGCAGCCACCTCTGGACTGTAGATCAAAAATAGTTTTTCGCACATAGTTAGATGGAGCATAGGAATTAATTCTTGTAGTACGTTCTTGAGTGGATTTTTCGCAAAAACGGTGCAACGAAAAATCAGTAATAATAATAATTTACAATACTTCGTCAAAATTCAAAGCATCATCTGACATCTTAAAGATTCAACAAGGATAATAAATATATCTTTATTTAATGATTCATGTAATCCCATTGAAGAAATACCGCTTCTTAATTTGTAAGAAATCGAAGCCATATCAATTTGCTTCTCAAAAACCGCAAAATAAATTCTGACAGGAAATTGTTAGCGCAAGAGGGCGTTAAATTATGCCTTTTGGACCTCCGAAGGTTCTGCTTTATCACGTTTAAGTGTTATTTAACCCGTCTTATTAACATTCCGATACTTTGAAATTAATACGTTAACCCTCAAATAGCTGGCAATTAAAAAAAATATATTAAATTAGCTGATTCCCGGCATGCGTTGCAATGCCATATTCAAAGCAATAAATTGTTTCTCCCTGCCTATTTCATTCTGACTCAACGCTGAATTTTCTTTTAGTCTTCGGGTATTTTACCCCAAATATTCCCCAACATTCTTTGAGGCTTCACTGAGTGGTTGGCTAAGGGACACGGAAGCTAAGTGTAGTTTATGATCAGACCGAAAGCCATTCACATTTTTTGTTGGTACTTGCCAATTGATTTGAGATTTATTGTATTACTTATGTTCTATATTTTATGCAGGTGCTTGCGGGTTTTTACAGATGCAATGCCGCCTCATGGAGCCTCATGAATGAGCTTTTCTTTTGCCCTGTTTAATTTATCTTTGTCTTAATAACCTATTTTTTGCATTTTGTTTTTCCTGTTAAGCACTTGCATACTGCTTAATAACAACGTATGCATGGACACTGGAGGTCTAGATTCGTTCAAAATAAATAAATGTAGCTTCGTTTAACAAAAAAAATTAGAATCTTGCGAGAGCCTTGAAGGAGTAACCATCAGTTACTTATACCAGGGCGGGTAAGAGGTGGATTACCTCCACTGCCTGTTCCATTTCCCCTCCCGCGTTCCCCTTCCACCTTCCCCGCCTTCCCTCTCCACTCCCCAGCTCCATCGTCCCGCCAAACACCCTCCCGCGTTCCATATATTCAGTCCCACTACTTTCAGTTTTCTAACAGCTCGCGAGCCACCTATTTTTTATTCAAATAATAATTTTTTATAGACTAGTATTACAAATATTCATGTTTGTATATTAAGTATAAGAACAATCAATAAAATTTGGTATCTAACATAGGTAACTATTTAAAATATCTGTAATTCTTGATTCGATTCAAAGTATAAGGCGAGTACTCAAATTAATTAAGTAGTTTCGAAAATGGAATTTTGATTTAACAATCATTGTTTTGCAAAATTTCATTCTGAAATTTTGACATTTTTGACAGTTTCGCAAAAGTTTTTGTAATGATTAAAAAAAAAATTCAGATGTATTGTCATGTGGTTGTAATAATCCAGAAACCTTCGCGGGGGTTTAAAGAAGGTAGGTATTTTGAAAGTTTCAAACATTTCCTATGCTTAATATAGCAATACATAGAAATTTCACACGCATGATAACGAAAAAATCAACTTGTAATCACAACCTTATTTGTAAGTTTCATATTGTCATCGTAATATTAATCATTGGGATTGACGGACCCAACATTTGGTGTCTGAGATCAGTGGCGGCCGCTGCCCTGAGAATGTGGTGGTTCACTGACAATTTTATTGTAAATCCGTACCTACTTATGACAAAAATTATTAATTTAGAATTTTTATTTTATTTTTAAAACAAACTGTTATTTCCTCTTATATTCAACACTAGTTGCACTCATTTTGCTAATAAAATAATGTATTAACAAATTATATTATTAGTATTTAACACAATCAATGCAAAAAAAATATAAAACAATGACAATTATCACGTCACGGGTCAATATAACGCCGCGCCGCTAGACGCAAGTGGACACAAGCTAGATTGATCTACATATATGATCTTCGCCGAAATTCGATTGTATTCGTGTCACCTCGTGTCATGTGTTTATGGTCAATCGGTAAACTTCGGCAAGAATCGCATTATGTCGGTTGCGGGTGGCACACCGATCCGAGCCAAATTCTGGAACAAATAGCGAAATCGACGCGCTTCGAATGTTTTAAATATCCCATAAAAAAACATGATTTGATCCGCTTGCAAACGAATGCACACCGCCGATACGAGGGCGCTCGGCGGCCGCGCTATGTACAAGCTATTCACAGTATTATTCGTATTGGTAACTAATATTTTGAAATGATTAAATTAGAGAATTAAAATTAGAGATTTCATAGATTTAAATTACAGATTTTATAGTCTTCAGTAAGCAAATAAATAAATTTAGCCATTATAATTTGCCAGTGCTGCACACAAATACACTGTGCGACCAGACGCCCTTGTCTGAGATGTAGTTTGTGGATATTATTATTTTGATTTAAATATTAAAATAAGTCTGACTACGCCGCCGGGGTGCTAAAGCTTAGATATGGTGATTGCAGGTTTAAAGTGCGCGTGGGAGCGGCCGACCGCTGAATGTTTTGACATTACGTCAATATTCGCGGAAACATTTGTAATGCGATACCAGAGGTCCGTTGCCTCCGCCAGCCTCCCAGTCAACCCGGTCACCCGGTGGGCTAAAGTGACCCCTGCAGGGCATTACTCATTCCTCAACCGAGACATTATACATTATATTATAAACACTACCTGGCAGGCCTCAAAAGAGAAACGGCGTAAAAGAAGTGAAAACTTCTTTTACGCCGTTGTGACTTGATACTCGATAAAACTAAAAATAGCGACACTGAAAAGATACAATCATATGTATCTATAGGATTTAGCCTGCGAGAGAATGAAATAGTATAATCAGTCTCCTCTTTGTGCGGCGCTTCGTATAATTAGTAAGAATGTGTACGCTATTCACACATAGCCGACTGTTTAAAGCCCCGCCTATGCATCTGTGGATACAACTGGTTGAACATCTTAAACTTTTGATGGAGAACCAGAGAGCCCCTCTCCTTCCTTCCAGATGGGTTTTCAGGACTTGAAAGCGGCTTGCAGTGCGAGATACAAGAAGCAACATCATCATCGAGTGAGAGAGATAAAGTACATCATTAACAAAAATGACAGTAGGTTTTAGTCAAGTTCCGAACCCAATGTTTTGAGTTTTTACTCTACAGATGGCAGTGGTAATTAGTTTCCAAGCAAAATGCTTCTTAAATATGAGATATATTTTTATAATATTTGTGAAATAGTTAGTGTTGCGATTATCGGTATTTTTCCGACCTCCCAGGTAACCATAGTGTCTACCAGTATTGTTTACGTGAATGGTTTGCATGACTCTCAATTACCCGGAGCCAGAGGGACTATGGCAACCTCGATATTTTGGGTAAAATTTTAAGGTTCGAGGGGATAGTGGGGGGAATTATCAGGACATTCAGATCTGGTAACAAAACATGACGACATTCATTTAAATCCACGTTTAGATTCTGAACGGTGATCTCTCAGCAGGGCGATACTGAGACAAGGTGTTTACCGCTAAAGTGACCCCTAGAAAGTCATTTCCCAATCCTCATCCGAGACGTTTATTACAACGATTATTCAATCTCACCTGGCAGGTCTTAAGTATAGGGAGAGATTAGAACGCCAATAGATCTTCGTATTCGCGGAAATATTTGTAATGTGATCTGCCAAATTCTTCTCGATGCCGGCTTGGCTGACACCTGCTGAGTCATTTTAGTCGTTACTCATCCAAGACAAAATATATGTACAATGGTGTTTTTCGTGGAATCACTTTGTGGTTTGATATTGTATCTTCTATAATATAAAAATGAATCGCTAAATCTGTTGGTAAGCGCAAATCTCGAGAGCGGCTGAACCGATTTCGCTAATTCTTTTTTTAGAATATTCCTTGAAGTTCGAGGATGGTTCTTACGGAGAGAAAAATTAAGAAAATTGCGCAGAAAATTAGATAATAACAGAAAACATCGCACGTTTGACAGTTCGCGTGTTAGAGAATGACATTTTGCAAAACAATGAATGATTGTTCAATCAGGATTCTATTTTTGAAAAGTTGAAAAATTTATTTGAAGTAGGTACACCCCTAATATTTTGAATCGAATGAAGAATTTCTGATATTTTAAATAGGTACCTATGTTAGGTACCAAATTTAATATACATGAAAAATGGAAATTTGAATAAAAATTGTAAAAGGTGGCACGCGGGCTGTTTAAAAACTGAATGTACTGGGATTGAATATATAAAACGCGGGTGGAGAGTTGGCGGGACGAGGGAGCGGGAAAGGGAAGAGGGAAGGCGGGGAAGGTGGAAGGGGAACGCGGGAGGGGAAGGAGACGTGTGAGGGGGGGGGGGGGAAACTCGGGAGGGGGGTTCGCGGGACCGGGGAAGGGGAGGAGTGCAGTGGGAAGAGGGAAGGTGGAGGTGACGGAGTGGGAACGTGAGAGGGGAAGAGGACGCAGGAGAAGAAGGGGAGGCGGAAGGGGAACGGGACGAATGGGAAAGGACATTCAGGGAGAAACAATTTCTTTATTAAATGGCATAGCAACGCATGCCGGGATCAGCTAGTTATAAATAAAGAACTACTAAGAATGACCTACTTCGCTTACAGAATTCAAACATTTTGGGATGCGGGTATGGGTACCGCCGCTCCGAGAACCATTTATTGGATAACAAACATCTATGCCCCGCGAGTGGTTCGCTACGTTTGGTGTCTTAGTGTTCTGGTTCATGGGGTGAGGTTTGTCCAGGTCTTGGCGGCCGATGCGTCTGCCCACCTGCCGGATCGAAGTTTTTTGACCTGTGCAGCCAGAATCCCTCGACCCATCGACTTGCACCGTAGTTGGGGGGATTCACCTCTTTCTTTTCCTTAAAAAAACCCTCCAAACAGCATCCCCCGAGGAAAATAATTTCCCTCAGGGCCTCCTGTGTGGAGCTAATGTTAAAAAAACAATAATAATAATAATTATCATTGCCCTTTTTGTAAAAATCACTTCAAGAGGGAAGTAAAATTTATTATTTTATCACGAGTATTTACCTGGCAGGTCACTTCCGATAAATATACTTTATTAGAAAGTTAATGCTTGGAGAAGATACGACTTTGTATGCAGAGGACATTATATTTAAAACACTGGACGTTGCATGATTTTACATTTGCTACCCCCCATTACCTTTGTCATTGAATTTATTAGAATAGAAGATTAGTGGCAAAACCAGAGTTGATTTTGAAACACTGTAGAATGTAGAACTCATTCGACTGGAGATTTTTTTTAGAAATCCTTAAAAAACTTATAAGTTCTTATTTGCTTGCATTTTTATACAAATAATTATTAACAATGTCGCGGGAAGTGAAGGTAATGAAGGCAATGAATGTGAAGATGAAAGCTTTTTGACTTTATAGATACAATTGTCTGAAAAGGTCTGAATAGTTTAGCTCTAAATTCGGATGAATCTGTGATCATTCTTAAATCACGTGGCTTTTGGTCCTGACACTCCGAAAGCACGTTCTCGGAACTTAGTATCAGGTGTGCTCTTTGGTTTCTTTAACCTTTCGATAGCTGATGACGCTACTGACCTAAGGCTGCATTAATATATAATATGAGGGTTGACTATCGAGAATTAGATTTTTTTAAAAAGAAAGACAAACGTTCCTGGGTTACGAATTACCTGATGATGTTTGAAATTCTCCTACTACCCCCACAGTGAGCGGAAAATGTTGCTTGCTTTCTGATGGAGGACTTCGAGCTGAGGAATCGATGAAAGGACCCAAACGCAAAGCCAATTCAGTCACTGATCGGTCAGGTTGATAAGATAATAAAGCCGGAGCCACTCGGGGGACTTAAACACCATCCAGCAGACCCTGAACTTGATTCTTTCAGGACTTTTGAGCCAGTGAAGATTTTTGAGATGCTCTAAAATTTGAGAATATTTAGGTATCTTCTTCTTCTTGTGCCGTGTCCGTTCAACGGACGTTGGCTATCATGTTGGCTATGTGGACATTGTTTACTGCGACCCGGTACAGCTCCACGGTAGACTGGCCAAAGCACTGTCTCAGGTTTTTCAGCCATGAGGTTCTCCTTCTTCCAGGGCCCCGTCTTCCGGCAATCTTTCCCTGCATTATGAGATGCAGGATCTCATAGTTCTCTGGATATCTCATCACATGTCCAAGATATTGAAGATTTCGGATTTTTATAGTTTTAATTACTTCCTTTACTTTATTCATTCGAACCATAACATCGTCGTTTGTAACCCTGTCCATCCAGCTTATTTTAAGTATTCTTTTATGTAGGTATGGACCGGTGATAAGTGAAAACGGATTGTATTTTGTTGATTTGATATTAGGGGAGTCTTGCAAATATGGATTCCGTTGCAATCAGGTGTACCTGCGTGAAACAACATACGAATTGACTAGCAATTTAGTCGCTTCTGTTGGCAGGCACTAAGTCACAAAGAACCCTTTGCTTACAGTTCCGATCACTTGAAGTTTAAGGGAAAAATCAGCCCCCAGATGGACACCCAGTTATTTGATACGTGTCTTTGAAGTAAAGTCACTTCCTGAAATGGTTTTCGGGGTTACTTCAATGTTGTGCTGACGTCTGCTTGTGTCCGTCCAACGACACATTTATCTATTTAAATTTGAAAGATTGAAAATTAAAAAACTCTTTCATCATCATTACTCTTGGCTGTACAACCCCTGGTGGGTCATGGCCTCCTCAAGAGTCTTCCTCCACTCATCTCGGTTTTGTGCCAGCTCTCTCCAGTTTAGAAGCTCCAAGGTAGACATGTATTTGAGACGTTGTCGCTCCGTCTTAATCTTGGCTTTCCCAGCCTCCTTCGCCCTGTCGATCTTGAGTTCAACAAGGACTTTGGTGCTTGATTTGGTGCGTCATTCTCTCCACATGACCCAGTCACCGAAGTCTTTCATAAAAAACCTCTGTCATACAGCATAACAATTATGATAAACAATTTGGCATCAATAATAGGCCACTTACATAGATTTCATAACGACTTGGAAAAAATCGTGTGGATATTGGATATCACAATTTGGGAGGCGGGTATGGGTACCGCCGCCCCGGGAACCATTTATTGGACAACCAACACCCCTGCCACAGGTCACCCAAGTGGTTCGCTACGTTTGGTGACTTAGCAGGGATGCCTGGGTTCATGGGATGAGGTTTGTCTAGGTCTTGGTGGCGGATACATTTGCCCAACCACTGCGTGGCGGGCTAGATCAAAGGAGATTGATTGAGGGAGGCCTTTTGACCTCTCCAGCCGGATTCTCCCGACCCTTCGCCTCGCACCGCAGTGTGAGGAATAGATTCATACGTCCGTCACTCCTGGCCACACTGACCCCCAGACTCCTACCCACCCCTCATACCCTTTTCCTTCCCATATCTTCTTCTCCTTTCTTTCCATTAAAAAACCCTCCACACAGCATCCTCAAAGATGACATAGGCTCTTAGAGAAATTGTTGTCCTCGGTGCCTCCTGTGTGGAGCTAATGTAAAAAAGGATAGATTTTTTTATTAAGATTACGAAAATGTTAGTGAATATTTTTAGAAATGTACAGTTTTTTATTTTTAAATAAATAAATCCATTATTTGGGCCTGTGACGTCACAACATGAAAACGTCCCGTCTCAGAAAATGTTCTTATTAATTTTGTAAAATTCCACTCTGATTTTTTTTTATATGGCTACACTTTGATTTCCGGCGAATATTTGAATTTGACATTTAACGTTCACTAGATTTATTGTTTGTTCTCTGGGAACTTATCATTTGGTTTGACTTTTTGACAGATGTTATGAAGAGAACTCCGTACATTTTGTGATGTCTGGGGTGTGTTTTAGAGGTATAATGGTAGTGGTGCTGATTTTAACAAAATCAGATTTTATAATATTCTTATTATTATTATAATTTATAGGTACAAGTATATTACATTGGATTTAGTAATATAGTTGTTGAACATTATAATGATTTATGATCAATAAGATGGATCAAAGAAAAAAATAATTATGAGATGTAATATTTTTGGTATGCCTCGTTATTCTCCTGTGCCCTTTCTTGTGGAACACGTTTTTTTTTTTAAATGATTTTCGGCTATGTAATTATCGTTTTTTCGCACTCATAAAATTATGTCACGTCTTTCCGGTTTATAAAAAATGGTCTGATTTTTCGGATTGAAATTTTCAAAAAGTCGCCAAGTTTTCAAAAATACGATAAAACAAAAAATACGAATGTCTTGGAATATTTGCCTAAACTGGATTTTTTTTTTAAAAATGTGATGCAAGTGGCCTATTAAGAAGATATCAAAATCTTGACCGGAGAGACGAACAAAAGTAATTGCAAAAATAATCATAATTGTTCAATTAATCTGAACATTAACAAATTTGAAATTAAGACCTTTCCGTGAAATATTAGAACATTTGCAAAGGTGGTTGCATTAATAATAAAATATTTAATTTTAGCTCCAAGGCAAAGCGCCTTAGTTGGCCGTTTGGCTGACATGTGAAACGTATTGGCTCTATTTAGTTTTTAATGTATTTACACACGGCTCAACCTTTTCTCTGAAACTTGATTCCGGGGGGCGTTACTTCAATGGGGTGGTTCGGTATTGATCTAATATCGTGGACATCGAAATTTATTTTTCAAAGTATCACACTCTGGGAACACTAAAAATCTTGAAAAAAGACTTCTTAAAATGTAACTAAATTTATGTTCATAAGTTAAATATTAGGATTATTATAATGAAGCGCTTTAGAAGTAAAATAGCACAAACATGCGCTATACAAATTTCATCTTAATATTATTATTACGTGCGGAAACTTGTGAATCTATATCCTTTTTGGAGTCGATTTTGTAGTATAACTTTTTTGGTTTCAGCTTTAAATTATCGAATACTAGCTGACCCGGCCACGCGTTGCTGTGGCTAATAAAACACAACGTCATCTTCTGGATGGTTATATTGGTTATCCAACCTTTACCGTCGTCTTTGAGTTTATCGCAAAGAGACAGACAGATGCCGCGGAGGACTTTAATTTATAATACGTAGAGATGGTGTGAAAGATCATAATAATGTGCATGAAATGCTTGGGGTAACTAAAGTATTTAAGTTAATAAGGATTAATACTGTATCCGTCTAAATAACTTTTCAATTACCGCAATGTACGTCACCATTTTTTTAGAAGATAGAATGGGTATAGTAAGCTATCCGTAAAAGATAGATATATGCCTTCGCGGACTTTTTTGTTGATCTATAAAAGAGAAATATCCCACTATGCATTGTTTTGTTATATCCCAAAAGGATTAGGAAGCGTTTTCGATGACAGCTACCAGGCGGCTTGATTTTTTCAACACTTCTAACAATTATCGTTATGTTTCAACCAATTTACACAAATACTTGACAAATTACATACCTAAACCTTTCTCACGAAACACTCCATCTATTGGTGAAAACCGCATGAAAATCCGTTCAGTAGTTTTCAAGTTTATCGCGAAGAGACAGACAGACAGACGACGCGGGGGACTTTAATTTATAATATTATATGTAGAGAAGATAGAGATGTAGGGATATAGAGATGTAGAGAAGGCTAACACTTTGCGGATTGACATTATACAGAATGAAACAATTTCTTTGTTTAAAACCACTTTATTATAATAAATTTATATTCGTCGACCGGTTTCAGTTGATCTCAACCTTCTTCAGGACAATAAGCATATAAACCGAGATCAATCCAACAATTTGGGAGGCGGGAATGGGTACCGCCGCCCCGGGAACCTTCATCGGATAACCAACACTTCTGCCATAGTGGTTCGGGTGGCCGGGTTCATGGGGTGAGGTTTGTTTAGGTCTTGGCGGCAGGTGACCTGGACACACTGAACCCCAGATTCCTACCCACCCCTTAAACTCTTTTCCTTCCCAGAACTCTCCTCTCCTTCCTTTACTTAACAAAAACAATCCTCCACACAGCATCCCCAAAGATGACGTCGGCCTTGAGGGAAATTATATTCCTCAGGGCCTCCTGTGTCGAGCTCATGTAAAAAAAACTGAAACCGGTCGACGAATATAAATATAATAAAGTAGTTTTAAACAAAGAACTTGTTTCATTCAGTAACTTTTTGTGTCAAAGATTCTAGAACTGGCTCCAAAAGTTTTTAAACCAATGGCAAAGTTTTATTGGGTTGAATATATGATATGGATTCACCGTTTGCCGCTTGTTATACGAATTTCCGGACACCGTACAGTTTCAGAAAGAGATACCATTTTTATTTGCGTGAAGTTTAGATAAAGTATAATTTGAAAATGTATATTATACAGAAAAACAGTCCAACAGTTCACGTGGTCAAAGTTTGCCATTTTTTTCCATGACCGAAGTTGTTATTTTGGCCGTATCGACGTGCAAATGTATATGTTCTTTATCATCAAAAAAAAAGTTATGAAAATCCAAGTTTGAAGCCGTCTAGTATAACTAGTTAAAATACCTGCATCCGACATAAAAAACCTTTATTATTTCTTGCTTTTGAACTTGACCCACCCCAGCACGTTTTGGCAGGGAGATTAAAACGAAATTAGTTTAAATTTCTTTCACAGTCGACTAGCAACAGAATGGAGGGTGGTTCAGTCTACAGTCGAGTTTTAGCGCAGCCCGCCCGTCATTTTACGCTCAATTAACAGAAAAACATAAAACGACATCTGAAATATGTCTAAATAATCCCTTTGCTATGTTTAACGTCTTAATTTCATCCCTGTTTCAATATTACTACCCTTATTCATATCGCATTTAATCCTGTTAAGATCCCACGCTCAGTTTTAGTCACGGAATGACTTTTTATTACATCCTTAGCGTATTTTTTTATCCTTAGTTTTAACGGTTAACTTAAATTTTGAAATATCGATTTGGAAAGGATAAATATGTTACTTTTGACAGATGGTTAAAGTTAAACTGAGATGGATTTAATGTATCGTTATAATATAACAGTTTGAAATTGGCATAGGTGCAATTTGGTTGCAGATGTCAGAAACAGCTGAGTTTTTTTATGTTTTTAAGGCGACACCGTACCCAAGCAAAGCAAGTGGGACAATGCCACCCCCAATTAAGAGAATTTTCAAGGCTGATGTGGTATTTTTTTTTTTCATTATTTTAATATTAGATTTTAATTACAGTAATGACCTATCGCCCATCTCACTAGGTGTGAAACGCCTGCGGTGAGATGGCAATTTACTGAGTAGTTATTTACATAATATTATGAAAATGACAGTTAAGAGGGTATTACCAGAAAAAACCAGAAATATGTCATTTTGAAATCAGGTTTTAGACATATTGACTCTATTCCACAAAAAATTATAAATGGATTTCGAAAGATTGTTCTTTCATCTAGCATTCACATGTTTTAAATTTTGAGAAAAAATGTTTATTTTTAGTACAATAAGGTTATACCATGGGTCGTGGGTAGATTTGTTAAATATTCAAAAAAGATTCTGTATTATACCACACCCTTTTCAAATCATATAATCATACAGTAAAATAAATCAATGCATTATCTAGGTATCGCATATTTTAGAATTTTGATTTTAGTTTAAATAAAATCATTAAAAAATATATACATACGTGTGTTTCTTGACGAAAATTGGTCCGTTTTTGTATTTATTTGCGCACTTACAAATTAACATATTTCAGATTTTTTTAACATTATTATTTAACTTAGACATTATTGAAAAATGATAAATACTTATAATCAAAAAATAATTACAAAAAATACATTATTTTAATAGTTTTATCTTCACGCATTTCAGCATTTTTGGATGTAGGTATAAATTAAAGCAAATTTAAAATGAAATAAAATCGATAATGAGTTATAATTTTTAAAAGCTGGTACGGAGAATAATAATTAATCTTCCTCATTGTAACCGCCTGGCATGATTGTAAGAACAATTTTCGACGAAATGTGGATTTTCGGCCTATTTTTTTTTTTTTTTACATTAACTCCACACAGGAGGCCCTGAGGAAAATAATTTCCCTCAGGGCCTATGTCATCTGGGATGCTGTGTGGAGGGTCTTTTTAAGGAGAGGAAGGAATGAACATTGGTCTTGAAGAGACCCATGTTGTAGGAAGGAGGAAACACAGAGGCCGGCAAATCATTCCACAGCCGAGCTGTTGAACACAAGAACGAGTCGAAGAAACGACCCGTTCTCATGTGACAAATATCAACTGTGTACAAATGTTGGGCACGCGTTTGGCGTGTTTCCCGACTATGCACCGGTGCTGAAGGGATCAATGATGCTAGTTCCTCGGAGCATCTTCCATTGTAATACCGGTAGAACAAGGATAGCATTCCCACCCGACGCCTGTGCTCTAAAGATTGCAATCCGTCTGTTAAGATGGGAGAATCTATCAAACGGACCGCCCGTTTCTGCACAGAGTCGAGGGTATTTTTCAGGTATTTTGGAGCTCCAGACCAGAGGTGGCTGCCAAATTCAACCGTGGGGCGCCCTTGCGATTTGTACAGGGTTAGCAGGAGTGGATATTAAAGTATCTGAGGGCCCTGTACAGTACGCCCAGTTTTTGGGAGGCTAACTTTACTCTGGCTTCGATGGAGCCCCCATACCTCAGCTGGTCACTTAGGGTTACACCAAGCATAACAATGGAGGGCCTGTTCGGAAGATTGCTTCCGTTGAAAGCGACTAGATTTTCATTTCGATCCCTTTTAGACGAAATCTGGCTGGCTGTTAAAAGCTCTTAAAAATAATAGCAGTATTATTTTTAAATTATATATTCAAGTATGAATGTAAAAGATTAAGACAAAACAAAAATAATTTTGAAGCAATTAAATTTCAATTTGACAAAAAGGCATAGTCATAAATGACAAAAGGTAAAAAAAGGCAAGTGAAACCTAGGCAAATTAATGCACGAACATGCAGTACATACTAAACATGTATACACACATTAGGCATAAATGTAAATGTGTTGTGAAATAAGAAGGATATGTTGAGAAGGACTTGTAGATTTGAAGATCGGAGATTTGTAGATTTTGTGGATTTGAAGATCGGAGATTTGTAGATTTTGTGGATTTGAAGATCGGAGATTTGTAGATTTTGTGGATTTGAAGATCGGAGATTTGTAGATTTTGTGGATTTGAAGATCGGAGATTTGTAGATTTTGTGGATTTGAAGATCGGAGATTTGTAGATTTTGTGGATTTGAAGATCGGAGATTTGTAGATTTTGTGGATTTGAAGACTAAGGATAGGTTGTTTCGAAAATTTTGAACAATTCATCAAACATTTGAGGCCAATTTTCATGTTCTGTGTAAGTTCTATTATTATAAGGCAATTGGCCTATAATGATACAATATCAGAACTTGAATAGAACTTCCATGGAACGTGAAAATTGACATAAAATATTTGTTGAATTGTACAAATTTTTTGAAACCACCCGTCCTTAGGAATCGACACTCAGTGAACTAATGACATTCATATTCAAAATTTTGATTGAACTTATTCCATTCTCTCGCATTTAGGGAGACGGATAAGGGTACCACCGCCCCGGGAACCATTTATTGGATAACCAAAACCTTTGCCATAGGGCACTCCAAATGGTTTGCTACATTTAGTAATTTAGACACAAAATAGAAAAATTACATGTGTGCAGTTCACACGTGTGTGTGAGACATAAACCTTCAGAAAATAAAGTAGACAATAGTGGGGAGGCTACGAAGCACCGCACAAAGAGGAAATCGGTTATACTATCTCATTCTCTCGCCGGATGAATACTATGGATCTATTTGTTCGTCTCTTTTTAGAGTCGCTATTTTTCGTTTCATCGAGTTTCAAATCACAACAGTTCTTGAAGAACAATTATTATTCAAAATTACAAGTATGCAGTTTCCCACGAGGTATAAGTGAAACCTTCAGAAAACTAAAGTAGACAGGAGTGGGCAAATTACGAAGCACCGCACAAAGTGGAGACCGATCATTCAATCGTATTCTCTCGCAGGCAAAATCCTATAGATGTATGTGTCAATCTCTTTTTCGTATCGCTTTTTCTATTCATAGAGTTTCAAATCACTAACTAACTAACTAACTAACCATGGGTAGGCAGAGAGGACGGACCGCTGAACAACTCGGTCTTTGCACACACTTGTTGCCTCACTCACATTCATACATCGTCTCATTCATACTCTTCTATTATTCTGACTTTTGACATGGCCCGACTCAAGTATCTGATTCACTTGGTCATGCCATGTCTTCCTCGGGCGTCCCGACTTCTTCTACCATTCACATTTGCGTCATATATTCTCCTTACACTCCTTTTCTAGTTCATTCGCTCTACATGCCCAAACTATCTTAGCGTCCCTTTCTTAATCTTACTCATTACGCTTACATCAGCCTTGCATTCTTCGCGGATCTCCACATTTCTCACACGATCCACAACGGTCCTAAAGAAGTTTTCACTTCAAAAGGTATATGTATGAGTTCATCGACTATTCAAGCAGTGATATTGATAAATGACATAATTATTAGAACGCCACTAGTACCTAAGTCCGATTGTATCAATTTAAAACAAATTGTATGGGTTTTGTGTCGCTCTGTGCCGAGGAACAAAACAACGAGTATCGTAATCCGTATCAACGGACATGATCGCTTATGGACGCTTGTTTGAGTCCGTTCAACAAGTTGTTTAAACAAAACAAATAAACAAACAAGTCAGACAACCTGGTTATCGGTGATTGACCTGTCAATATTTGTTGTGGTAAGCGTTCAATGTAATGATATTGAAGAAACATTAGTATAAAAAAGTTCAGTAGGTTGATAAAAAGATACGTCAAGGCTGTGATACCTTTTTTTTAAATAAAAAATACTCTGATTATGACAAAATTTTGAAAAATTACCGAGATTATAATCGAAAAACGTTGCTCGTGCAATGATTGGGGACTTATTGGTGTTTTAAATTGTTTTTTTTTTAGTTTTTGTTATACGAGAACGGGTCGCTTCTGCTTCTTCTTTCTTGAGATTATCAGCTCGGCTGTGGAATGATTTGCCGACCTCTGTGTTTCCTCCCTCCTGTAACACGGATCTCTTGAAGACCCAAGTTCATGCCCTCCTTTTCAAAAAAATACCCTCCACATAGCATTCCCAAATATGACATTGGCCCTGAGAGAAATTATTTTCCTCAGGGCCTCCTGTGTGAAGTTAAAAAAATGTAAAGCTTAGTTCCTAGTGAAATATCTAGATTAAGTCATTTTAAAGAAAAATGTAAAATTTATAATGTAAGAATGACCCTTTTTGGATCCATTTTAAGTCTCATGAATTAATAAATAAATTAGTATAACTATATTTATTTTTATTTAAAACTTTATGAGTTAAACCTCTAACTAACTAACTAACTAACCATCACGCCGTTTCCCGCAGGGGTAGGCAGAGAGAACGGACCGCCAAACAACTCGGTCTTGGCACACACTCTTTGCCTCATTCACATTCATACATCGTCTCATACATTCTCTTCTATTATTCTGGCTTTTGACATGACCCGACTCAAGTGTCTGATTCACTTGATCGTGCCATGTCTTCCTCGGGCGTCCCCAGCTTCTTCTACCATTCACATTCGCGTCGTATATTCTTCTTACACTACTTCCTTCGTTCAAGAGCAAGAAAAATGAAGATAATGTTAGTAGTACTTAGTCGAATTATGGTACAGTTAAAAATGACCGAATCGAATAGGGATACATTAGCTCAGTTAGTAGAATTGCGGCCCGGAAAGGTCCGAAGGTCCTGGGTTCGAGTCCCAGATGTGCCCATATCTTTTTCTGATTTTTCTGTTTCCAGATTTTCGATTGAGTTTCGATAGTATTGTCTTCAGTTAATTAAATATTATAACTTTCGCGGACTTTTAATTTTTTTTAAATTTCTGTGAACAACCCGTCCTAAGAGTTATCTACAAATCTGGAACGTGGTTCACACTAACTGATGAAATATTATTTTTGATTAATTTATTTGGGAAATAAACTACGTAACAAAGAAAATTCTGTTGCCCAGTGGAGGTAATCCACCTCTTACCCGCCCTGATATAAGTAACTGATGGTTACTCCTTCAAGGCTCTCGCAAGATTCTAATTTTTTTGATTAAACGAAGCTACATTTATTTATTTTGAACGAATCTAGACCTCCAGTGTCCATGCATACCTTGTTAATAAGCAGTATGCAAGTGCTTAACAGGAAAAACAAAATGCAAAAAATAGGTTAGTAAGACAAAGATAAATTAAACAGGACAAAAGAAAAACTCATTCATGAGACTCCATGACGCGGAATTGCATCTGTAAAAAACCTGCAAGCACCTGTATAAAATAGAGAACATAAGTAATACAATAAATCTCAAATCAATTGGCAAGTACCAACAAAAAATGTGAATGGCTTTCGGTCTGACCTGGGTAAAATACCCGAAGACTAAAAGAAAATTCAGCGTTGGGTAGTCAGAGGCAGGACAAAGGACAGTCAAGGTCGTGTGATCAAACCTCAAGCCTGCACATGTCATTGGGGGAGGCGCAGATAGATTTGAGAAGGATCTGCAACATTAATAATGTAACTAAAGATAAAGCAGGGATGAGTTCCAGCACACCCCCATACGGGGATAGGGAAAAAAATAAAAATTTGGAGTTCAGTTCATCCAAAAAACATTGAAATAGATAAAATAATAATATATAAACATTCTGTTGCCCAGTGTGGTTTTCGAATTTGCGACCTCTAGATTCATAGTTCACTCTGCCATGAAGGAAATCTCCATTTCGATCTACAAGCCGTCATTAATCAATCGATCCAACGATAAATTACCCTATTCTTTTTTATTTCCTCTCAATTTGGGAGGTCTCATAGATAGTAGGTATATTGTCTATTTTGAATTGACCCTCATCTAGTCTAGATCCAACGAAGTCTAATAACAAGTATAAACATTAGTAGGTAGTGTTCTCTTTGTTAAACTTGGGTAAACCATCGTGGTTATCTTATTGACGTTATATAAATAGACTCGCCATAGTCTCACATACTCGCAAAATAATGTGGCAAGTAAGCAACACTCTTTTGTTTTCTGCGGTTTTCAGTAATTTATTAATTCAAAAGTTATTCACGTATAAAGATATGCTACTTCCACACCGAAGCCAAACTTCCAACTCGAACTTCCGACGCACGAACTACCCTTCTACACAAACGTCCGAAAGTTTGAAGTTGGCCTCAGTGTGGCCGTACCACGACAAACAAAGAATGTGTGTTTTTTTCTAATGATACACAAAATTGGGGAATATGAAAATTAACTGTATTGCTTATAATAATCGATAATAATAAGTAATTTGTGTGTACATATAAATGAAATGTTATTTCTTCACTTTTATTACTGTTCGCCGTGTAATGGAAACATTTTCTCATCACACAGGAGGGCATTTTGGCGCTTTTTAAATGCAATTTTCCTACTGGTAAGATGACCTTACTCGACGAGTGACCTTTGTTACGATATACGAAACGCCTCCTCTCAAATTGGAGCGCACGCCACTGTACGGACAAACAGTTTCGCTCCCTCGCCGCAAGTGCGCCGCGCGCTGACGGCGGCGGAACGCCAGCCTCGGTCGGCCGACTAGCGAGCCCGCCATTCTCCTCCCGAGCCCGCTCTGGGCGCACGTGTATCGTGAACCACGCTGCACCGTTCCGGAACATTCCACAACGCCGCTATGGCGGTTGTTATTTTGCCTGGCGGTGACTTATTAGACCTGACGGTTATTAGTGACTGGCGGGAATGCCAGGAACGGCTAAATCCCCCTCCACATAACCGAATCTCCAAGAGACCAGCTTGCTGCTGTGAGTACCATGAGCTATTTAACCCCTCTTTACTGCGTGTATTCCTTGTAAATTCAACGCGAAGATAAATGACCGCCCCCAGAGAGATTTTAGGGCCAAATTCACCCGATTTTGATAGAATTACTGTTGCTACCCTGTACTACTCTGCTTGCATTATTGTATCATTGTGTTTACGAAAGAATTCTACCCAATACAACTGTTATTTACCGTAGCCACTTGTTTCACTGTCTCCCCCAGCCCGTAGGATTTGAGCTTATTTCAGGGATGCCACACAAACGCCTCAGAGATCCTACCACCCTGATGATAGTCTCCTCCGCTATGCTGACCATTCTGAGCTAGTCTGTCGGCAGAAGGTAGGCACCTCAGGTAGGTGTACTTAGCACATTTTAGTACCAAAGTATTAGAAATCGAGACCAGTGCAATTGTCTTGCTTTTGGCTTCCCACTTTAAGATTTCTACCCCGCGTCTACAGTATATAACGTCTTTGGGTTATCTACATAAATGCTTTCTATGTAATGTAGATTTGAATGAAAATCGATGTCGCCGCTGACTTAATACCTTAATGCTTATTGAGAAAACGCTATTTCTTTCTTACACTGTCTGGCGTTGCATATCGGCGTTACATTTGACTGAAATGATAATTTAACAATCATGATGAATTATTTTTAATTTATGCATTTATGCTTCGGGGATGCTGTGTGGAGGGTATTTTTGGGGAAAAGAAGTTTAGGGAAGAAAATAGGTATTAGGGGTGGATAGAAATCTGAGATGTCAATGTGTCCAGGAATTACGTTTGTATGAATCCATCCCTCCCACTGCGGTGCAAGTCAATGGATCGAGAGAGTGCCGTTGGAGAGGTCTAGGTTAGGTCACTTGCAATCAATCTTTCCCGATCTGGCCTGCCACGCAGTAGGTTGGCAAACATATTTGCCGCCAAGAACAAGGCAAACCTTACTCCATGAGCCCAGGCACCCTTACTAAATCCCAAATTACTCCCGCTAAATGTTAATTGTATGTTTGATTTGGTGTTTTAAGTTTTTTTTAAATCTGTACATTTTGTTTTTGTCCGGACCGAAACTTTTTGTTTATTATAATTATCCATTGTATTTGTCTCTTGCGACGATGCTTAGACCTTCTGTCTCCTGTGCAAAGATCACCATGTCTAGCAGACCTCCTCGGTGACGCGGAGCACAGCAATTAAAATAACACTATTAAACCTTGTTCATATGATGGCGAACAAAATGGCAAGACTAATAAAAATCTGTATTTACTGCGCCGTTTAGTATTCTGCGTGTGGACGGGGATACAGGGTGTTATGGTTAATTAATTGTTAAAAATAATTAGGGTTTGCAAATGCCGCATCTGTTTGAAGTTAAAACTTCTTTAGCACCGTTGTGACTTGAAAGTCGATGAAATAGAAGCGAGCGACACTAAAAAGAGACAAAAATGTACATCTATAGGATTTAGCCTGGGTGAGAATGATATGGCAATAAAATATTTATTTATTTCTCGGGTACTCGGTTTCAATAAAATACGATAAATCCATGGTCCCACGCAAGTCTCATTTGCTTTAGGCATCTAGTGGTATAAAGCGCCTGACGAACCTTAGCGGCCAGATATTCAGCGGACCAAGAATCTTCTTGTAAAATCAATATCCAATCTTCAAACCACTTCAAAATGAACAGCCAAAGAAAACATAAAAGAAAGCGACACCCAGTGACTCCGAAGAAGAAAACACATACCTAACTAATAAGATTACTAAATGTATAGGAAAGGTGCACTGGAATCCGACGACAAAACATTGGAAAAAATCATCCTTCACATTGATAAAAGAAGTACTTCGTAGTATCCCCACTCTTGTCTACTTTAGTTTTCTGAAGGTTTCACTTCTACAGCGTATGAATTGCACACTCTGATTTTTTGTTGTGTCTGTTTGAATTGTATTGTATCCCAATGTTTAAGACTACTTCCAAATAAGTTAAGAGGTTCGTTGTGATTACATTTTGAAATATTTACGTTATCGTAAAGATTACAATGAATATTCAACTGCACCAAACGTCCTTACTACAAACTTTAAGACCCCTTCGTCCATGGAGATACTTACAAACTACGTGAGTGACGCAAACAGAAGTACCCTGCAGATATACTACTCTTTAATGCTAGTTTCCGTACACGGCGCTACTCGAAATATACTGAACTTGATCATTTTTCACGTGCGTGGAGTTAACACGATGTCAAATTAATGACTTTTTTCCAACATCAATCCATACTTTCTCCACTAAATCCTTTCTTACGTATTGTGGTAAAGTATAGTTATAAAAACATGCATTTTTCCATCCAGAACCAATCCTATATTATTTTCATGTTCAGACGCCATTTCTGTCAAACGTCAAACGAATAGTAGCAGACACGATTGATGCAACGCGTAGCGTGCTACTAGCACCGTCGGTAGCGTGAAACTGACTTCAAACCGACAACCGCCGCGTAGCGCCGTGTACGAACACTCGCAAAATCATACGGTGGGAACTCACGAGCGACGCGTGTGCTACGCGCATGAGGCTCGAGTAGCTTGTAAGGACTCCAGATACTAATATCTACACATCTACAGCCTGTATGTCTGACGAATATCTACAGCTCATATGTTGAACTAATATCTACGAACTTCAGAGTGTTGACTAATATCTACAGAGCATGGGTTGAACTAATATCTACAGAGCGTAGGTTGGACTAATCAGCTAAATGTGTCCAATAGTCCGATATTACGGATTTTTACATACACACTTACATAAATTAAGTTTTTTAAACTGCATGCGCAATATTACATTATTCCAATATGCTACACATAATTGCAAATCCAACCCCTGCCAGTGCTGTAGATATTCGTCAACACTTTGAATCCCATAGATATTAGTCAACAGTTTGTGCTGTAGATATTCGTCAACACTTTGGTTCTCATAGATATTAATTCGATTTTTTCAGTTTTTGGAATTCCTGTAGATATTAGTAGACGCCTCCGCTTGTAAGTAGCGTCATGTATGGAGGCATTAAGTATTTTGGCGGCTCCGAGTCGTCAGACTGATGGTGTTTGCTTGGACTACCCGATGCCTTCGGCTATCATCGGAACCGTTCGCTCAATAGACAAGAATGGCGATAGTCGATACTGCTCTGATGTAGGTAATACTTAACTGACGTCTGATTGGATATCGCAAAATTTCGTATAACTAACTGTATTAACGACGTCTGTTGAAGGATGTCCAAGGTACATGACTAACCTACACACTACATTTTTCAGGATTTTGTGGGATAGAATCAAGAAATCGCGTGGTTTTAATGGATTTTTTATGAAAAGAAAATATTTTTAGGAAATAAAATACATTCACTTCAATAAAAATAAACCTCCATAAAACTGAAGCTGTGTACACACACAGCTTTAAAACCGCGAGCAGATTTCTGTTGAACCGCGAACGCTTATGTTTTGTACCGCCACAAGTCATATGACATATTTCTTCCTTTGGTAGGAGAAGGGGTCAGATGAATTAGAGAGCGGCCACGGAATGCACATATGTTATCCGCTGATTTAGGCAGCTCCGAAATTAAAATCCCCCCTCTCCTGTTTTCGGCGGAGAAGGGGGCGCATAACGTTTCGTATATCGCCTCAGGAGCGGTTTCGGCGTGAGGTGTTTATTGTCTATGGTTGATCTGCGCATAAACCCAGTATGTACTTGTATGGAAAGTGTTATCTGGCGTGCGATGATCTTTTATATTTTATAGCTGTGTGCGTACACGGCTTAATGTTAGAACAACATATTGTCACCTTATTTGGACCAGGTTCTGATATTTTTCGTTCGCCGTTCGCCTCGCCATCGATCACCGTTTGCGTCGATCACTCGCATTACCGTTCGCATCACACTTTTTATAACATCACACTTTTTGTAACACATCACCACTTTTCGTAACATATCACCACTTTTTGTAACGCATTCACCAGCTTACCCCCCAAGTCGAGCGTGCGTAAAAAAGTTTTACTTCAAAAAGGTGCGTTGTAAAACTTTTGACGATTAAAAATAAGCAAATTTCAATAAATGAATGTAATTTAACATAATAATAAAACAATCATCCTGTGCGTTTTATGTGGGAAGGCATAATAGTTTCGTTCTGTGTTGGTTCGATTTGAGATCGGATTTCATTGGTGCTGAGATGCCCTTTATTGGGTTTCACGACACTCAAATCTCAGTCAGTTCTTGTTAGTGGAGGGTAGGTAAGTAGCGGGTACTGCCGAGGCCAAGAGCAAGAGAGATTTTTATACATGAACTCTGCAAAGCCCTGGGAATTGATTTAATGGGTTCCATGACCATTAACAGAACTGAGACAAAACAAAACATTGAGAAAAATAAAAAAAATAAACTAATCTAACCTAGACTAACATAACCTTACCAAATTTAACCTAGACTAACTTAACCTCACCTAATCTATCATAGACTAACTTAACCTCACCTAATCTAACCTAAACTAACTTAACCTCACCTAATCTAACCTAGACTAACTTAACCTCACCTAATCTATCCTAGACTAACTTAACCTCACCTAATTTATTCTAGACTAACTTAACCTCACCTAATCTATCCTAGACTAACTTAACCTCACCTAATCTATCCTAGACTAACTTAACCTCACCTAATCTATCCTAGACTAACTTAACCTCACCTAATCTAACCAAGACTAACTTAACCTCACCTAATCTATCCTAGACTAACTTAACCTCACCTAATCTAACCTAGACTAACTTAACCTCACCTAATCTATCCTAGACTAACTTAACATCACCTAATCTAATCTATCCTAGACTAACTTAACCTCACCTAATCTAACCTAGACTAACTTAACATCACCTAATCTAACCTAGACTAACTTAACCTCACCTAATCTATCCTAGACTAACTTAACCTCACCTAATCTATCCTAGACTAACTTAACCTTACCTAATCCAACCTAGACTAACTTAACCTCACCTAATCTAACCTAGACTAACTTAACCTCACCTAATCTAACCTAGACTAACTTAAACTCACCTAATCTAACCTAGACTAACTTAACCTTACCTAATCCAACGTAGAATAACTTAACCTCACCTAATCTAACCTAGACTAACTTAACCTCACCTAATCTATCCTAGACTAACTTAACCTCACCTAATCTAACCTAGACTAACTTAACCTTACCTAATCCAACCTAAACTAACTTAACCTCACCTCACCCAAACTAATCTAATCAATTATTTTACGTGTTTTAAAAATAACTTAATGAGTAAAAACTCCAATTTTAGTATTTAATAATTGAAAACAATATTAACGACTCTCAATCGAAAATTTGAAAAAGAAAATTTAAAAAAAGATACGGTCACATTTTGGTATTTAACCTAGGAGTACTGAGTCAATTCGACCCTAACCCTATGTTAAGCGGAATCATACTTTGACTAAGAACTACGAATATACGAGATTATGATCATTTTTCTTGACACAATTTTATTGGCTGCTTTCTTTATTAATTATTTACGGCGAATGGGAATACCCATGGATCACGAGGTATTGTTGGAGATGTCCTAATATATCTACGAGGTCATGTTGGAGATGTCCTAATAATACGATAGATAATACCTCAATATGGGTTTCAGAGGAAACAAATATATAATAGTTCAGGGCTGTCCATTATTGAATTCAGAATTTTATAAAAAAAATTAAATCGTTATCTATGTCCCGACAATTTTAATATATTATTTAGTTTACAATTAATTGGTAATCAGCGATTTTGCTTTTGACATCTACATAATCTTATTTCACATTGACTTAAGAGAATTTGATCTCTTTAAAACGAAAAAAAAAAACATTCCCAATTTACAAACAATCTAACGGTCAGGGTTTAAAATTGTGCTATTAGTCTGTCTGTTCGATCAAAATATTAAATTGATTTACGTACTTAATTCTATGCATAGGATTCGCGGTTCGTTTGATTGACAATCCATTATTAACAGACCGATTGCCATGGCTAATGCATTGAAACAATGTAGGCAAGATGAGTATCTTCTACAGGTATTTCAATGCCACCTGCTCTAAGGACGGACATTAATCTCCTGTGCAACACCAACGGCAAACCCCTTTACAGCATTGATATTAGCTTCATGAGAACGGCTCATTTTTGCGTAAGGCAACTCTCATATGAGCTTCTGGCGTCTGCTTTGTTCCTTCGTATAATTCAAGAACCGCATTAAGAAACATCGTCCTACAGGCCCTATCATAACCCACCTCACACCTCTGTCCAATTGGGTGTCGATGTAGTTCCTCTGTCTGTACACTATGCAGACACGGAGCCTCTCGTGAGGTGCAACTTAAGAAAATATAAAGAAAATTTCATGAAACTCAGGACGTCGAGGAAAAGTCAGAAAATATCAACTAGACTTTGAATTTCGCATTCACTTACTTTTATTATGGAAGATGTTATTGCCAGTTTTGTAAAATGATACAAAAAAAATGTTTTGTTAAATGATTAGAGCATTATTTTTTTTGTTTATTGATTAGTATCTTAACTGCAAGGAAAATAAGTATTTTTGTTATAATATGTTGATATAATTTTTTTTGTTTGTGATTACTGATCTCATTTCTAGTTTTTAGATTTTAGTGTTCATTAAAAATTACATTTATATGAGTTTATTGATTAGTTTTATTTTATCTTTTTATATGTTATTAAACTGTTTTTAAAGACTGCTGTGAGCTACATCTACATTACCTAATTTCTATGCTGTAGACCTGTAGACCGGATAAGGCAGCGGCCTCTCAGGCCGTTCGTCACCAGTTACGTTGTATCAGTCAAACCATGTCATCAGTCAAAGGTTAACTATTACCCCGTTTCTCCGAAGGAGTAGGCAGAGAGTATGGACTGGCAAAGAACTCAGTATTGGCACGCACTCTTTGCCTCATTCTCATTCATATATCGGTCACTCTACACTGTACACTCTTCCGTTTTTCTGACTCTTGATATGGCTTGATTCAATTATCTGATTCAATTTTTTTTTCATGATACCGTACAAGAGTCCCAACTGCATCCGCCTGGAGCCAGTGAGACTATGGCATCCCCAATTGGAGTATGTTGTGAGGCTGAAGGAAGTGGGGAGGGGAAGGAGATGGGAAAGAATAAGGTGGGGAGATACCTGGCTATTCAGATCTGGTCACCAAACACGGCTAAAGCCATTTCAAGCAACGTTTCAATTCTGAATGGTGGTCTTACACCAAGGTGATACTGATAGTATCTTCCACTCTGCACGTGCCTTAAATATACTGAATATTATTTTAAATTAATTAATTGTGAAATAACACAAATTAATCAAATAAAATTTATTTGCCTACGCCGGGATTGCGAGTCAAGAGCCTTACCTCTCGACCGTGCCGGCCGTCAAGCCGGGGTCATGACTTTCACATTTGCATCATATATTCCCCTTAGGGAACGTACCCATACTACGTGACCAACTTTTTGCAATTTTTAACCCCCCCCCCGGTGACCAAAATCCTAAGGAACCCGCCGCTCATTTGTATGGAGCGTGACATTTTGAAGACCCCCCCCCCCCCCTAAACGTGTCACGTAGTATGGGTACGTTCCCTTACACTCCTTTCTTCGTTCATTCGCTCTGTACGCCCAATCCATCTGAGGTCCCTTTTTTAAGCTTTCTCAAGAGAGTACATCGGTTTTGCTTTCTTTGAGGATCTCCACATTTCTCACATGATCATATATACCACACAGGCCTTGCGGGCGGCTTCAAGACACGTCACCAGTTCACGCCAAGTTAGTGTTGGTGATCATTTTATAAATCCAATAGGAACTAGTTCCAAAATTAGCCCGTTCCTCGAATCCACTGTCAAATTGTCAACCAGTGATGGCTAGTCACCGCGAAAAAGTAACCGGGACGGGCGCTGACATACCTATATGTAATATATAGCCGCTTGATACAACTGACTATTACCGTCAATCTTTTGAAATCCGGGAGATACTTCAGGTTCACAGATTCGTAGAACTTATACCTAGGAAGGGCACGTCCTTTTGCGTCTTGCCGACGAAAGGGGCGTCATCTTGTGACGAATTCTTGGGAGATCTCTCAGAGATACTATTTCTACAGCATTCAGTCTACTTCCATCCTTCCTCTGCCAGTGCCATGCCTCAATGCCTATATCAGGGGTGTTTTGTAAATCACGTTGTTAATCCGTCGAAATGGTGTTTTGTTAATCCGTCGAAGAATTACCTCCAATTATTAGAGTTTCTAAAATAACTCACTTATTAACTTGAAAATACCGCTTTATTAAGAGGGCATTACCAGAGAAAGCCGGAAATACGTCATTTTCAAAAAAGTTTTTAGACGTATTGACTCTTTTTCACAAAAAATGATAAATGGATTTCGAAAGATTGTTCCTTTATCTAGCATAGTTATGTAATAAATTTTTAGAATTTTTTTTAATTTTTAGTATAATAAGGTTATTCCATAGGTCGTTGGCAGATTTGTTAAATTTTCAAAAAAGTTTTTGTATTATACCACACCTATTTCAAATAATGTAATCATGCAGTAAAATAAATCAATACATTATCTAGCAAAGTTATGTATTAGAATTTTAATTTTAGTTTCAATAAAATCATTAAAAAATATGTACGTACATGTGTTTCTTGACGAAAATTGGTCCATTTGTGTATTTATTTGCGCACTTACAAACTAATATATTTCAGAATTTTTTTACATTCTTGTTAAATTTAGACATTATTGAAAAATGATAAATACTTATAATCAAAAAATAACTACAAAAAGTACACTATTTTAATAGTTTTATTATCACGCCTTTCAGCATTTTTGGATGAAGGTATAAATTAAAGCTAATTTGGATTGAAATAAATTCGATATTGAGTTATAATTTAAAAAAGCTGGTACGGAGAATAATCAATCTTTCTCATTGTAACCGCCCTGCACTATCGGAAGAACAACTTTCGACGAAATGTGGATTTTCGTCCGCTGGCTGGTTAAACGCTCTTAACACAATCATCAATGCTTCTACCGAATCAATTTGAATAAGAAAATATCTAAGTTACAAAGTCGTAGGTGCCTTTAAATGGTGTTCATTATTTTCCTCAAAACTGACTGTTACGACTAAATTAAACTACTTGCTTATAATTTAACAATAAAGTTATGTTTTACGCCGTAAAGCCGAATTATTACTTTGCGGTTAATTACCCCACGGTAAATTACCCCAGAGCAGGAACATCGTTAGGTTTTACATTAAAACATTCTGCCCACACGAAGGCTGTATAAACTAATTTTTATTATTACGTCTCCACTCCAGCCTTTTTTAAAGTAGACTTGACCGAGGTGGTTTTACTGGCGTTGATTTTTTTAATTAAAATACGCCATTTTGACGTGTAAAATGCAGATTCTTAACAATAAAAGATGCTTGGGAATCTTTATCGAAACATTATTGTATAAAAGCAAGCTTACATAATATGCAAAAAAAGTGACAAAAAATATTATGTAGATAATAGATGGGTATTTACACTAGATATTTTATTTATTTTATATTGTTTATATAATAATATTTTTGTACCCTGTTTTTATTTGAAAAAGTCTAAGCAATGAAAATTTGTATAGTCTTCAGATGCGAGCCTCGGCACCTAATGTAAAAAACACGTTATTTATTAAAAATCGGTAAAATGGAATTTAAAAATATATTAATACAAAGCTGTATAGCTCATGATGGAAGTGAAGTTTTCGAACTGAAAATAGTCAAAATAGAATTTTCGATTTAAATCAGATCGATTCTGTAAAAAAAGTAGGAATTTTGAAAGATTGTTTTTTCGTTTTTTCATTACCTGCACGGGGAGACTCCAGATACTAATATCTACAGCCTGTATGTCGGACGAATATCTACAGCTCATATGTTGAACCAATATCTACGAACTTCAGAGTGTTGATTAATATCTACAGAGCGTAGGATGAACTAATATCTACAGAGCGTAGGTTGGACTAATCAGCTAAATGTGTCCAATAGTCCGATATTAGGGATTTTTACATACATACTTACGTAAATTAAGTTTTTTAAACTGCATACGCAATATTACGTTATTCCAATATGCTATACATAATTGCAAATCCAACCGCTGCCAGTTCTGTAGATATTCGTCAACACTTTGGTTCTCATAGATATTAATCAACAGTTTGAGCTGTAGATATTCGTTAACACTTTGATTCTCATAGATATTAGTTGGATTTTTTCAGTTTTTGGAATTCCTGTAGATATTAGTAGACGACTCCCACGGGGATACTACGTCACGTATGAAATTATTACGTTTGAGATATTAAAAAAAGCAGATCCGGTGTTGCAAAACAAAGTTTTGCTGAAAAAAAAATGTTCTTTTGTCATGTCTTCGATTTTTTCTGTTTGCTAAAAGAAAAGGACAATGAGTCGATAATAATCGTCGATCTCTTTAAATCAGTTCAATTATATACAGGGTGTAACAGGACGTACCCGAGGGATTTTAACCCGCGATTCCTGAGCATATTTGAATGAAATTTTAAATGAAATTTTGGTCTCCGGTGACTTTTTTGATGACATTTTTTTTTTTTTTCTTCAAATTCAAACAAAAAAAAATTTCTTCCGCTTGTTGTCATTGGTCACTCAGCCGAGTAAGCGACCAACCCCTCACCCTGCCTCCAACTGTCCTACACCTACCATTTTTAATGTTTTTGCAGAAAAAATAAATAAAAAAAACATCTAAAATATCACCGGAGACCAAAATTTCATTTACATTTTTTACTCCTAATAATGTCAGGAATCCCTCGGGTACGCCCTGTTACACCCTGTATATAAATATTATTATTTTTTTTATACATTTGATTTATGCACATATATATTTGTGTTTTAATTTTTAATTTATATTTTTAAAAATTCTTTTTTTTCTCCCCTTTACACACGAGTAATTGCATTGCGTAAAGGTTATATATTTTATACATATGTATATGTGTTTTTAGAGTTTCTGATCAATGTTGCATGTTTAATTACTCATGATTATGTTACATGTGTATGCATATAAAAACTAATAAAAAAAAGCTATGTTCAGAAATAAAACCATCAGGTCTACTATCTTATCGACATCCACTCACACTCGGACCCGAGACGGAGTGATTTTGTAAACACTATTATAAAGTGTGTATTTGTTTTTAAACGTGTTGGACCAAAATTAATGAGTCGATAAGTTGTCCCTCTTTTGGAGAGATATATTATACCTAGCTCCGGCAAGCCATCCAGCCATCCAGCCGGCCATGTCCGATTTACAAATGTTTAATGTTTCAAAGACCTTATTTGGAAGCAGGGATGCCCTTCATATTTGAAATAAGAATTTATTGAAAATTTAATTTATTGAATTAAGTGACATCCAGAATAATTACAATTAAAAAATGTAAAGTCTATTGTAATTATATGCAAGAAATGTGATCCGGTAGTAGGTAGACAGGTAAGCTTCTCGATTTTTATTTTTTCCCCTTTATTTATTTCCATTATATCTTGGTACATTTCAAAAGCAATTTTTCACATAATTTCTAAATGTTTGTATAACTTAATATAAGATACAAGTAATGTAAAAGTTAGAAAATAAGTAAAAATATATATATAAGATAAAAGTAGATAATGGAATCCACCAAGGCACTGCCTGTGCGTGGGTAATATAAACTAAATTGCTAAATTACATCAATAAATAGAAGTAAAAAATGTAAATGTTAAAGTGAAAGTTTAAACATGTGAGTATCTCCGAAAATATTGTAGTGAAAAAATGACACATAGAAGTTAGTTGTTTTTTGTTATAGTTTCAAGAAGGTAAATAGTTTGTTAGTCCAAAAGTTACAATAGAATTGTATTGAAAAGTGAAGTATGAAGGTTTACATATAATATATAGAAAAGTGTTTCAACAACTGCATCATTTCGCCATAATTTTAATTCTTTTATGTAAAGTGATATTTTATTTGTCATTTGCATTAATTTGGTTTTGATTTGGGGAGTATAAAATACATTACTAGTCCTTTGGCTAATTCTATTTTTGTTTTTTACGAAACAATTCTTGTTTTTAAATATATATTTCAATTAAATTATTGCTTCTAAAAATGGCGGGATAATTATGCATATTCGATGCGTTTTCGGGTCTTCTCTGGACTTCAGGAACAAATCCAAAGTAATGGCCGGTTTCAATTAAGAGTTCAGAAATTACCGATTTTTCAAGATGGACGATTTTGCGCGCTCGAATGTGTATTTCTTGGTGCCACAACAGTTGATCCCTTGGCCTCCCGGCTTACTTACATGCAAAATGTGCAGTCGTTTTAGAGAAAATACGGTGTATCTACATACATAAAATGTAACTAAGCGTCCCCGATGATGTGAGATGTACTGCCAAAAAACATAATAATAAAACTTATTTTCATTTTAATTCATAAAGGAAAAAACAACTTCTAAAAGTAAAAACAAATTCAAAAGTCAACAAAGTAAATAAATTGGTTTGTTTATTCATACTAACTTATTAATACAAATATTTTTGATGTCGATTTTAGGTTTGAAATTGGTAAATAATGCACAAAAATTATAATAAAAATTTCGTGGGGCCAATTTTCGGAGGATCAACTGTCAGGTGACCGTATTTCTTATTCAGGTGACAACCCTGTAAGAAAATACATACCATTTTTTGTTCCCATTGACTCGGGCGTTTTTTTCAATGTATGTTAACACCGTATGAATTATAAAAAAGCTTAATTTAACGTCTTATTTGACTGTTTTGTTTCGGGCATTCCCCAGTGATTCATTGCCTGGATACATCACCTTTATTATTGTACCTATTATTGGACGCATCAATTATTATCGTTTGGGTAAATAATGGAAACAGACTGAGATATTAATAAGTATTATCTATTGTTGGCATGCTAAATGGGTTCATTCCACAGTTTGTTATAATAATAATGATGGTGGAATGCTGAGTATCCATTGGAGAAAAAAAGGAGTTTACGATTAGGATGTGGAATATGTCGGTGATGCCTCTGGCTGGAATACAGTTTTTTGAGTAATTTATTTATTTTACAGAGGGCTTTTACATGTAGGTAGTAGGTACATCTTTAAGAGCGTTTAACCAGCCAGTGGACGAAAATCCACATTTCGTCGAAAGTTGTTCTTACGATCGTGCAGGGCGGTTACAATGAGAAAGATTAATTATTCTCCATACCAGCTTTTTAAAATTATAACTCAATATCGAATTTATTTCAATCCAAATTAGCTTTAATTTATACCTTCATCCAAAAATGCTGAAAGGCATGATGATAAAACTATTAAAATAATGTACTTTTTGTAATTATTTTTTGATTATAAGTATTTATCATTTTTCAATAATGTCTAAATTTAATAAGAATGTTAAATTTTTTTTTTTTTTTTTATTGTTATCAAGTTTAATTTGTAGAACTCCATTTTAATTTTTATTTTTTTATTATATAATCAATAATATTATTATTAAATTAATAAAACAGTTTATTTTTAAACAGGTTCTGCTGTGTAATTATTGTTACGCGTGACAGCTGTTTCGCCTTCCGTACAGTTGATACAGTTTGATAATGCCTTCAGAAGGCGAAACAGCTGTCACGCGTAACAATAATTACACAGCAGAACCTGTTTAAAAATAAACTGTTTTTATTAATTTAATAATAATATTATTGATTATATAATAAAAAAATAAAAAATGTTAAAAAAATCTGAAATACATTAGTTTGTAAGAGCGCATATAAATACGCAAATGGACCAATTTTCGTCAAGAAACAGATGTACGTACATATTTTTTAATGATTTCATTGAAACTAAAATTAAAATTCTAAAACATGCGTTTGCCAGATAAAGTATTGATTTATTTTACTACATGATTATATTATTTGAAATGGGTGTGGTATAATACAAAATCTTTTTTTGAAAATTTAACAAATCTGCCAACGACCTATGGAATAACCTTATTATACTAAAAATTAAAAAAATTTCTTAAAATTTATTACATACGAATGCTAGATAAAAGAACAATCTTTTGAAATCCATTTATAATTTTTTGTGGAAAACAGTCAATACGTCTAAAATCTGATTTGAAAATGACATATTTCTGGTTTTCTCTGGTAATGCCCTCTTAATGTGGCAAATAATTTAGAACAAGAGTAAATTTCAATAGAAAAAGTAGGCACTTTTAAGTGAAATGAAAGTTTAAGAAAAAACAATTATTCGGTGATCAGATAGGTTTACAGAAAGACAACAGACGGTTCAAAAAGGTCCAGGAATTGAGGTTGGAATAAGTATTTCATTTCACAAACTGCAAACTAATTTTAAAACAACCCAAATGCAAAACTATAATATTTTCCAATCCTTAAAGAATTACAATAATCTTTGCGCTGAATTGATCAATCTATGCAAATAAATTAAATTAAGCAATTTTTCAGGAAAAAATATCCAATGTAAACATTTTCTACGAAGCGTTCATAAGAATCCGATTGAATTTTATTTAATACAATATCAAGAACTTAATTTCAAAGTAGGAATCGTGGCTCCCTTATAAGGCACAGTAGCCCTTTCCTAATAAGGTTAAAAACCAAGGCTTAAATGCCCGTAAAATATATTTATAAATTTACCTAATACAAAACAATAAAAATATATGTATGATTAAAATATTGTGGTTCACTAAATTCACCAAGAACATTAAATTAAGGTATAGGTATATATACCAATATTACCTAAGTATTGGTTTCCCAGTGTGAAACCGTTTCGCTCTGTATCGAGGGAGGCGTCTACTAATATCTACAGGAATTACAAAAACTGAAAAAATCGAACTAATATCTATGAGAATCAAAGTGTTGACGAATATCTACAGCTGTTGATTAATATCTATGAGAACCAAAGTGTTGACGAATATCTACAGCACTGGCCGAGGTTGGATTTGCAATTATGTATAGCATATTGGAATAACGTAATATTTCGTATGCAGTTTTAAAAACTTAATTTATGTAAGTATGAATATAAAAGTCCCTAATATCGGACTATTGGACATATTTAGCTGATTAGTCCAACCTACGCTCTGTAGATATTAGTTCAACCTACGCTCTGTAGATATTAGTCAACACTCTGAAGTTCGTAGATATTAGTTCAACATATGAGCTGTAGATATTCGTCCGACATACAGGCTGTAGATATTAGTATCTGGAGTCGTATCGAGGACTGAGCTATGTAGTTAAGCTGAGGTATGCTCTAGTCATGTAGAATAAATTAATATAAGGCTGCGTACACGTTTGCGAGCCGAGACGCAAACCAAGCCACGAATTATGGGAAAGGAACGAAGCAACCAATTTTAATGACTAAAATGTTAATAAGCTGTAGGAAATGTGGTAAGAGAAGGAGAAGTGAAAGATGAAGGTTTTGAAGTATTTTTTGGTACAGATTTCGTCATTAAAAAAAGTTGGATGGTGGTTTTCTACCAGTTCAATATTAAGTGATTCTAACTATAGGTACCCATATCTCCCAACGAGGTGCGAGGTGCAATCAAGAATGTCTTGAAGATGCGATCTTTGGGTCCAGAGTCAATATGTCGGAGGTAAACATGGCACAAACAATTTTCGTTATTTGTTTTTGGGGCGTTATTCCGTTTTGCGCTACCTCCTTCTTTAGCCAACGTTTCGGGCAGTGTTGCAGTGTCCATCATCAGAGCAGATCCGACAAATCCGGCAGATGTGTGTGATCTGTCGGATCGGCCCTGATGATGGACACTGCAACGCTGTCCGAAACATTGGCTAAAGAAGGAGGTAGCTCAACACGGCATAACACCCCAAAAACAAATAACTACTTTTGGCCGTGAAAATCTAAAAACGTATATAGCACAATCAAGTGAATAAAATATCTACTATAAACTAATAATAAAATTAGCGCTTCGTCTCATTACCGCCTCTTTGGGAGAATACCAAAAATTTGAAAAATCTTGCTTCAAATAGTTTTAGTTATGTTTTGTGACCAGATCTTAGTATCCAAATAATTCCAGATCTTCCCCTTTCCCCTTTATTCCCCTCTTCCCTCAGTGTCATACTATTTCCCGAATTGGGAATACAATAGTTCTCTCAGTTACACGCATTTGGACCTCTTATGCAATATCACAAAAACATTTACTGAACGACCCTTTAAGAATCGCTGCCCGCGCATTCGCTAAGCCACTGTAAATAATTACCACAATAAATAACAATAACTTAATAATTATCATGACAACTTAATTAAGCACATAACATAATGTTATTTTTCCATTATTCCTGCGTTTATTAAAGGTTGGTTTCGTTCTGCATAACATCGTCCTACCGAACATCTCAATCATTGCGTTATTTGGCCTAAGGGTGTTACGTCAAACAGAAATAACCCTCATTAAAATTTCAAGCTTCTTCTGCGTCTTTTTATCATGTAGGTATGTCAATTATAATGTTACCACATAATTAGGAAAAGAAATTACTGAACATTGTATGCTGTTGCAAACTCTCTTAAAATTAAACATAGGTAGGTACTGATTTCAGTTGCTGGTGTCTGGGCAAGTAAGTAATTATTATTAAATTATTAAAGACCAATCCACTCTTAAATTTCAATTTTCTAGCTATTTTTGGAACTACTTAGGTATCACTCCAGACATGCAATACAGTGGGTATAATAAAATTATTAATTTCATGAATTAATAATTCTCAATTCTAAGTGTGTATTTCTTTTTTTTCAAAATGCTTGACAGATGCTTGGATGAATAGAAGAAGGGCGAATGTAACCTTAAATAACAGCATTTAATTTATTTTTCAGAAAAACATCCTCTTAAAATGCACGTCGTAAAAGACGCACTTATTTTCCTAGAAATATTTTTACTAAGCAGATCGAAAGGGAGAAAAACGGAAAAAATTACATATTTAACTCATTTTTGCATTTATTTGTCCCTTACAGCGCCAGCATATCAAATTTCCGCTAAAGATATCATTTAAAATTTTATACAGTAATACCAACTCATGATTATTATAATGTGGGTTCCAGACGGGAGAATTGTACTTCAGTTGACTTCTAACAAAGGCAAAATATAAAAGTTTAATACACTTAATATCGTTGAAATTTATAGTTGGCCTAGTTATAAATCCCAACATTTGTAAGCCCTCAATAGAGATTTCAACAAAGAAATGAAAAGTCATTTGAAAATTGATGACCAAGCCTTTAATATGTCTCAAGAGTAGTGTCATAAAGATCATTCAATATAACTGGATTTTTTACACGTGAAAATCTGACTATTTATTCTAACGATTTGTTGTTATCTTGAAGAATGTCACAATGGTAAATATATTAAATAATTCTTAAAAAATTGAGGTCTTCAGCAAAAAGGAAGATAAATACATCGTGAAATTTTTTTATGTAATATCTAACATTTATAAACAAGATGAACAAGATTGGGCCAAGATGGGTACCCTGTGGGACTCCACTTATTGCATTTTTTTCTTACAGGAAGGATTTTATTTTAACAATTTGCTATCTACCAGAAAGATACCCATTAAAAAAGGCTAAAAATATGTATACCAAAGTTTTCCTAATTTCTAAATAAGAATTTTATTAGAAACTGTATCAAAGGCTTTCCTAAAATCAGTAAAACAGAGCGTACTTGTTTTTTTATCGCAAGTCAAGATCCTTGCCCCTCGACGCTTATTGTATTTTTTAGATAACGTTTATTGTATTTTTTAAAATGTCATTGAACAGGTATCGTAATTTTTAAAGTTGTTAAGTAAATTTTCTTTTGAGAAGCATCGATCTTTCGATCATCGACATATTAGCTCTGAAATAAGATTACCAACTTAAAATTTAAAAAAAATGAATTCGTTTTCCAAAAAGGACGAGTTCTGCGTAATTCTTCATTAGTTATGATAACAATAACGGCGCCATACAGATTAGCCAATTACTCCCATTATCATAAAATAAACATTACACCGAAACACTAATCGAGAATACTAATAAAATATTATATTTAATTGTGACATTGACCCCCGACAATCTAAACATTGACCATTAAACATGCCCAAGTTTACATTAATTTATTTCCAAAATGGTGTCACCATCCTTCATTAAAAGTAATTTATTGCCTACTCCCGCGATACAGGCTTACCAGTTTCTCGTGTAATTTAGAATTTAAACTACTGGTTGGCCCATAAAAATACTAATTAACCGCTCATTTATTATGTAGTTATCTTTTATCTCACTGTTGGGCGTGATCTATGGTTGGAATTATTAGTTTTGATTACATTTCTAGATAAGACACTGACAGACGCTCGCATCTACGTATAAAATAATAGAAAAGTAACATTTAATTAAATTTTTAAAGGTTAGGTACTGTTATTTTTGTCACCGGTAGTATAACCTATTTTGTTTTATACTACCAGTGGATGTTTTTAACCTTGCAGGACTAATTTGCCAATTCGTCACTTCATTCTTTCACCTAGGTATGCTGCAAGTATTTCATCTGCAAGAAGCTATTCAAGGAATTGTTATAAATGGGAAGATTCTGTACAACCTGCGTTATGCAAATGATACGGTACTTCTAACAAATAAAATTGAGGATCTACAAATGTTGCTGAATCAAGTAGTGAAGACTTGTGAGAATTTTGGGCTAGAACTGAATATAAATAAAACAAATTACATGCTCATAAGCAAAAATAACGCATTGGATGAAAATCTTTATATTACTGGAACAAAACTAGAGAATGTACAGAGTATTGTACGAGTATATTTGGGCTGCAATGTAAATGATAGTTGGGAACCTTCGGTTGAAATCAAATGTCGCATTGAGCAAGCTCGTGCTACCTTTATCCGCATGAAAAAAATGTTCTGCAGTCATGATCATACGAATGCGAATGGTCAGATGCTACGTATTTTCGATATTATTTTGTGGAATGGAAGCATGGAAGCTTACCTACTGAAGAACTAATTAGGCGACTTGAGGCATTCGAGATGTAGATCTACAGAAGAATACTTAAAATAAGCTTTTGGACATGGTTATGAATGAAGATGTTATTTTTTTTCGTTACTTGTTTTTGGGGTGTTATGCCGTGTTGCGCTACCTCCTTCTTTAGCCAACGTTTCGGACATCGTTACAGTGTCCATCATCAATATAGATGTGTGATCTACCGGATCTGCCGGATCCGTCCTGATGATGGACACTGCAAAGATGTCCGAAACGTTGGCTAAAGAAGGAGGTAGCGCAACATGGCATAACACACCAAAAACAAATAACGAAAATGTTTTTGGCCGTGAAAATCTTAAAACGTATCCGAAAATGTTATGGTTCGTATGAATAAACAAAAAAAGTTATTAAAACTACAAAAATCTGAAAACTTCAATATCTTGGACATGTGATGAGACATCCAGAGAAGTACGAGATCTTGCATCTCATAATGCAGGGAAAGATTCCCGGAGGACGGGGCCCTGAAAGAAGGAGAACCTCATGGCTGAAAAACCTGAGACAGTGGTTTGTCCATTCTACCGTAGAGCTGTTCCGGGCCGCAATAAACAAAGTTCGCATAGCCAATATGATAGCCAACGTCCGTTTAACGGACAGCGCACAAGAAGAAGAAGTCACTTCATTGTATAGGTTCTAACTTCATTTCACCTTGTTCCGAAATATGAGGTTTCAAAGTTTGCAAATACTTGTATGTATGTACTTGTATGTATTTGCAAACTTTAAAACTTATCAATGTTTTCATAATCTTTATTTTATTTTTATTTATTTATTTATTTATACATGCATATATTTATTTATTTATTTATTTATTTTATTTATTTATTTATTTATAATACAAAAGAAAGTACAAATAACATATTAGGCAGCTTTGTCTGTCCAACTAGGAAAGTTTCCCGTTCCAGGACAGACAAATTGACAGGTTTAGTTCATAATATTATTCCAATAAATGTACATAATTACATAACCAACAAAATAAAAATAGAAAAGGTAACCTGGTAGCATATAATATTATACTCGGATTTACCGAATTAACCTGGTAACGCATAATATATTCGGATTTACAGTGAGATAAGCAGGTAAGTTAGTTGTAAGTATTGAAAAAAATAAACCAGGTACCTGATAACAATTTGGAGGTATTACATAAAGATTTACAACATAAAGAGTTATTATAAACAATATTATAAAGATATGAAGCTATGTTAGGTTATGTGTTTGAAATGTGAACCTATAGATAATACATAGTACATTTAAAGAGAAACTATATTAAAATTTACAAAATCAGATAGAATTTGTGTATGTAATAATATATTGTTTTTTTTTTTTTATTTGTTTATGCGTTAGAACTACAGTGCTTAGTAAATTATGTGCAAACATGATTACATATTTTCACTGATTTAAAACATGTTATCAGTAAAAATTATATTATACAACAATACGAATACACTGCGCTCATGTCTAACTACTCCTGCTAAAATATGAAAACAATATAAATATAGATAGAGATATAAAAAGAAACTATGAATATACATAAATCTGATTTAGTGCTACTTTGATAACGATGTAGTGAAATTGGTGCATTACTTCGAACGTCATATAAACGTCATATTGTGTTACGTACCTATTTCAAATTTATTATAAATCATCACCGCTATGAGGTACCAAGCATAAATGAACTAATACCGTACCAAGTTTCACACAGCGAGACTTCTAGTGTAGCATTATGTTAATGAGCGATGTGTGTCTTGTGTCGCTTGCAGCAGTGTTGAAGCAAACAGTCTTCAGGGGCGCAAAACCATAAATCCCAGGTATAAAAACATCAAAAAGATGTCGAAACATTGTGAAGCAAAATCAGAACTCAATGAAGTGTGGTAGGAACTTTGGTCTAGTGATCAGGAAAGTTAGGTGATTTTGTTTATCAGTTAAACAGCATACGTTCACTTTTGACTCTCCCTATATATATTACAAAACATTACACAATGAAACTTTGCCTGTCCAACTGGGAAGGATACCCGTTTCAGGACAGCCAAATTGTATATTTAGTTCATAATATTACAATCTATTTACCAAATTCCGATTTTGAGGTTGAATCTTGTGTATAGTTTTTGAATTGAACATATTTTAAAGGAAAACATTTAAATAGGATATATACTTACCATTTTCACACCGTCATATTTGTTAATTTATTTTTTTTACTTTTATAATTAACAATATTGTCTTCAACTAATTATTTTTCCGAATTGATTTTTTGACGGTTTGACAGAAGGTGGCAATTGCGAAATTGGTTAACGCGCACGTCCCGGTTAGACGAGAGGTCAGGTTTCGAGTCCCAGTAGCGACTATTGTCTTTTTCTGTTTTTCTGTGTCTTGTTCAACTTTCATATTTTCCTTCTTCTAACACAGCAAACTTATTTTGTGGCACCATTATGATTGAAATTAATAAATTACTTGGTTTTTACCACTTTTATTGTTTATAAAACCGACATGTTTCGTCAGCAAAGCTGACTTCTTCAGGGTTTTGACAGAACATAACAGGGTTCTGTCAAAACCCTGAAGAAGTCAGCTTTGTTGACGAAACATGTCGGTTTTATAAACAATAAAAGTGGTAAAAACCAAGTAATTTATTAATTTCTTTCATATTTTCGTTTAGATTATTACTGTTATCTTCTTCTTTAATGATATATTACATGGGAATAGCCTTCAAAAGACATAAATTGAGACTTTTCTTATAAATTATTTTATGTAAAGATTAATACCTATATAAGTTTTTATAATAAAAAAAAATTAATAGTGGATATAAAAGAGAACTCAAACTGGAAGAAGAAAGAGATGGAAAAAACGATATCTAATCAATATTTAAAAACGATATCTATCAATTATTATTGATAAATATTATATTATGGACTTTTTGTAGGTACCGACTGAATATACCTACACAGAACAAATCTGTCCTAACGGTTATGCAAAAATGGGATAACATTCAAATGGTTTCCATGGTTATAATTCAGTTTATTTCACTTTTCTTACTATGATATAAGGGAGACACAAGAATTTCTATGTAACCTGTATAGGTTATTCCTAAAAGCGAACAAATTAGCAAGAGGGGTTAAAAGCACCCATTAGGTTAAAAAAATAATTGCAGCCTTTCCTTGCTTGTAGAGAAATGCATGCCACTGGAAAAGGTTTAAGGCGATCCAATAGTTCAGGAAGAAATCGAAATCAGAATTCACGCCCCTTTTTGGGAGGAGTTTAAAAATATTTGAGAAAAAGCTTTTGGAAAGGTTGGAAAAGGTGTTCGAGATTTTTTTTTGCAGGTTGATTTGGAAAAGGCCTGTAAAAACATTAACTCCTTTTTGCGCAGTGATTATTGTAATAACAACGAAATTTAAAATTGATTTCGCGGAACCAAGCGACGTGGAGCCTAATACGTCTATTCCCCGTCCCGGCCGGGGCCGAACTGATAAAAAATGGGTTTGGCAAGTCTGTAGGCCTTGGGTGGACGGCATAAGGTTCACTTTGAAAATACAAATTCGTCGACTGCCGCCGTATTGATTGACGTCAAAAATAACAACGCGAAAATGCATGTTTTATTTTATTTTGTGAAGTTCGGGAGTAAATATCAATTTTTTTGCGATTATTATAAAAGTAACTGAATTTGCCACATTAAACAATAGAACCGTATCCGAAAAGGGGTCCATAAATAGGAGAGTTTGGACTTGAAAGCGTTAAAGCGTTTTTTTATACTTTATTTTTTTCTAGTCTTAGTAAAAGACTTGATATTTTTAAGGGCCAAGATATTTTCTACACGCAGTATTTAATTGAAGCATCTATAATACTTCTAGCGATCAAATTTTCAAAACAAAAATTGTGTCGTTACATATCAAACTCGCCAAAGTCCACCACCAACCATTTTTGTTTTTTTTTGTGAATTCGATTCAGCAAAAAAAAAACCGAATCTTTTGCTTTAGATGAATCTAACCGAAGTCCACGGTTTCCCAAAGAAATTAAGGGTGAAAGTTAACAGATTTTTTCAAACCAACCTAAGTCCCACACCCGCTTCAAATCACATGAGCCAAAGTCCATTACAGCCAATCACACATCATCTTCACTCTGTCATGGCCGCCATTTGTGTTTGTTCAAACTCACCAAAGTCCTACTTTTTAAATTCAAACACGCCTAAGTCCAGTAATTCTATTTCAATATCGATTAAGTCCATAGGTATTATATCAAATGCGCCAAAGTCTATTAAAAAATCATCGAAAATGCAAATTTACTATAAGAAATTTATTTTGATTTTTATTTTTCTGTGTTCCCAGGTACAATATTCATAACATGACGTCAAATTCACAGGTGTTTACTAGCTAAAAGTTGAAACTAGAAAAAATCGTCATTATCCGAAAACTGTTTAAACGGGACTTAGGCGAGTTTGATATGTGTCGACACAATTCATGGTTTTGTATTTTTTCGCATGGTTCATCTTAACAGTAACACTATTTCAGCATCGTCTCCAAATATAATCAAAACAATTTTAAGCAATGCTTTGAATCTGAGCGTCGGTATTTTAATAGGGAGCATTGTCCACTCCATTTGTATAATAAATAACTCACCCAAATGCATCCCCCACCCTCCAAATCAAATTACAATCCACCACCGTTAGTATAATTGTACAATTGGGGATGATTGTATAAAATAAAGCCTGATCATTCTATTCATAACTCCGCAACAACCCCCGCAGTAATAAAACTACCCTACTCTATTAATTCGTTCTACCACTTTAGACAGGCAGTTAACTACTGTAAAGTAAGTAGGTAGGTTCTATTGTAGACACAGCCACCCCCTGAGATCAGATCAGATACGGTTGTAATGTTGGAGGTGAATTTGGTAAGGGTGATTTGAGATAATTTCGGATAAATGCTACGTGTTTTATTTTAATACGTGCAACAAGCTTTGATATATTTATTATAGCAGTTAATTTTGGGTTTTTAAACATATTAACGAACAGCAAAAAATTGGCTCCATCGAAGCCAGAGTAAAGTTAGCCTCCCAAAAACTGGGCGTACTGTACAGGGCCCGCAGATACTTTAATAGTACATAACTGCTAACCCTGTTCAAATCACAAGTGCGCTCCACGGTTGAATTTGGCAGCCACCTCTGATGTGGAGCTCCAAAATACCTGAAAAATACCCTCGACTCTGTGCAGAAAGGGGCGGTCTGTTTAATAGATTCTCCCATCTTAACAGATGGATTGCAATCTTTAGAGCATAGGCGTCGGGTGGGAATGCTATCCTTATTCTACCGGCATTTCAATGGAAGATGCTCCGAGGAACTAGCGTCATTGATCCCTTCGGCACCGGTGCATAGTCGGGAAACACGCCAAACGCGTGCCCAACATTTGCACACGGTTGACATTTGTCACATGAGAACGGGTCGTTTCTTCGACTCGTTCTTGTGTTCAACAGCTCGGCTGTGGAATGATTTGTCGGCCTCTGTGTTTCCTCCTTCCTACAACATGTGTATCTTCAAGACCAATGTTCATTCCTCCCTCTCCTCAAAAAGACCCTCCGCACAGCATCCCAGATGATATAGGCCCTGAAGGAAATTATTTTCCTTAGGGCCTCCTGTGTGGTGTTAGGGGTCATCCATTAATCACGTGATGCTCGAAAGGGGGGGGTGGTTTTGGAAAAAATCACGAAATATCACGACGGGGGGGGGGGGGGGGGGGTAAAATGAGATATCACGTGTATTTATTTTTCGTGATAATATTCTGAAAATTTCAAAATTCTTTGCACTAAAAAAATACACGCGATTTCGGGGGGGAGGGGGTATTCTAAAACCTCACCATATACCACCTGGGGGGGGGGGGGGGGAGGGGGGGGGGGTTTAAAAGTTGCTAAAAAAACATCTCGTGATTAATGGACGACCCCTTACTGGAAAAAAAGGCTCTTGACTACCAAACCGTAGATTGCGGGTTCAAATCCCAGTTTGAGTTGTTACACGATAAATACATTTAAAATAGTAGTATATTATTTATAGTACGTTCCAGAACAAAATATAGTTATTCTTAGTATCGCCCTAGTGGAAGACCTCCATTCAGATTTGATAATCTGAATAGTTAGGTATTCCCCTACCCCACCTCCTTCCCCTCCCTATATCTTCAGCCCCACAACATTCCCCGATTGAGAACACATTGCCTCACTGGCTCCAGACGGTTGCGAGCAGTCGGGACTCTTGTGAGGTATTCACATAAATAAAAAAGGTATGAACTGTTATCAGGTATAAGTTATTGAAAAAATTATAAACTTAGATAATATCAAAAATAAATATTACAACATAGGAAACTTTTAAATCTAAAATAGATCAATTTTAATTTTTTTTATATTATTTATTACTTAATGTTATTTAATTACAATTAAATGCCGTTAAACTACTAGACAGCAGTTCATCAAAGGGTTCTTAACAACAATCTACCTAAATTTTAAAATGACTAGTTTGTTAAATTGTTATTTTAAATCTATTAATGGACCGGTGGGTTTGACCGAATAATTTTGGACAAAATCCGATTTATTGCACAATAGACAAATCGGTGTGTATCTCATCCCCTCCGAACAATCCTATTTCAGGAATTTAGGGGATGCATCGTTAGTATTGTATTACTAATGGGAACCCGAGGCGTTTGATTTAACCAAACTTACCAGATGGTGGTGAAAATGAATAAGTATTTGATATTGTTAGTCCTGTGGGGCTTTTCGAGCATTATCATTTTTTAGCGCGAACACCGTACAAAAGTCTTAATTGCTCCCGTCTGGAGCTAGTGAGACTATGGCATCTCCAATCAATGCTGTGAGGCCGAAGGTAGTGGGGAGAGGAAGGAGATGGAGAAGAGGAAGGTGGGGAAGTATCTGGATATTCCGATTTGGTAACAAAACACGGCTTAAGCCATTTTATGAAACATTTCAATTGTGAGTGGTGGTAATGACCAGGGTATACCAGGGCGATACTGCGAGTATCTTTCTCTCTGGAACGTGCCGCAAATACACCTTTTATTATTTTAAATGGTAAAGTCTAAAAGTATAAAAAATAATCCCTGTTTCTCTTGGTCACGCCATAACTTCAGAACGACTATACCTATTTCGTTTATATATTTTTTAAAGTTTTCTAATATTTTGTAGAAGATTCATATGGAAAGAAAAATTAAGGAAATTGGATTATTTCAGAAAACTTGACCACTATTTTAACTTCGCACGTTTGACGGTTCACGCGTATGATGTAATTGAATTTGCAGGCGGCTGTTTTTTGTTTTTGTTTTAAAATAATTATCTATGGGGTTTTGAAATTATAGATATTTTAAATAGGTAGGTAGGTTCCTATGGGAGGTATCAAATTTGATTCATAATTCTTATAATGTACAAAAATGAAAATTTGAATGAAAAAATTGTAATAGGTGGCACGTGATCTGTTTAAAAACTGAATGTACTGGGACTGTATATAAGAAACGCGGGAAAGGGGAGAGGGTGGACGGAGAAGGTGGAAGGGGAAAGCTGGAGGGGGAGGGGATGCGGGAGGGGAACGGTGACGCACGGGAAAGGACATGCAGGGAGAAACAATTTATTTCTTTGATTTTATATGAATATGACATTGCAACGCATGACGGGAACCAGCTGGTTTACTTATTTTTTTTTACATGAACTCCACACAGGAGGCCCTGAGGAAAATAATTTCCCTCAGGGCCTATGTCATCTTTGGGGATGCTGTGTGGAGGGTTTTTTAAGGAAAGGCAGGAGAGGAGAGTTCTGGGAAGGAAAAGGGTTTAAGGGGAGGGTAGGAATCTGGGGTTCAGTGTGTCCTGGTCATCCGCCTCCAAGACCTAGACAAACCTCACCCTATGAACCCGGGCACCCCTGCTAAATCACCAAACGTAGCGAACCACTTCGGGTGACCTATGGCAGAGGTGTTGATTATCCAGTTAAGGTTCCCGGGGCGGTGGTACCCATTCCCGCCACCCAAATTGTCTGTGTATAATAAAGACGAAGTATTCAAGATTGTTATTATTGCAGGGCTTTTCATGCATTATTATAAGTAGTAGAAGGGGGTTGTGAGACTGAAGAGAAGGAGGTGGGGAAGGTGTGGAAGTACCTAGCTATTCTGATCTGGTCACCAATCACGGCTAAAGCCATTTTAAGCAACGTTTAAATTCTGAATACTGGTCTTACACCAACGCGATAATGAGAATATCTACCATCTTGGGACGTGCCGCAAATACACTATACATTATTTTTAATTAATAAATTGTGACATAACAACAAGAAATCAATTAAAATTTATTTGCGAACACCGGGATTTGAACCCGGGACTTTCGGATTGCTAGTCCTACAGAAAATATTAAATTCTAACTCATCGAGTAGGTACGTGACTATCTTTCAGTGTATTTCTTAGAGATAGAGCAAATACAAATTATTGTTCTAACTATAACATTAGGTCCTTACATCTGAAATTGGCGTTTTGCCGTACTGGAAAATTTTATCTCAAATATCTTCTCTTTGGTTAGGAATTCCAAATTCAAATTTATACAGCCATTTACTCATGTACTTGTGTTTCGAAAATTATAATTCATTTGTTTTTTCCTTAATTGTTTTTTTTTTCTTTGCGTCACTTAGTTTACAGAATGAAAAACTTGAAATATCGCGTTATTTACGAGTTCGAGTTCCACCGTGGCACCAGTGCTGCAGAAACGGCTCGAAAGATTAATGATGTGTATGGCGACGGTGCCGCAAAAGAAAACACAGTTGTGTTTTTTTTTGTGTCGTTCACTACAGCTTTCTTAAATCTGGCCAGACGATTACGGCAGATGTCTATTGTCAGCAACTGCAAACCATGATGGAAAAGCTAGCTGCTAAACAACCGAGGCTGGTTAATCGCTCTAGGCCACTGCTGCTTCATGACAACGCTAGACCACACACTGCACAACAGACGGCTACCAAATTAGAGGAGCTTCAATTGGACATCCACCGTACTCTCCGGACCTTGCCCCAACAGATTACCATTTTTTTCGAAATTTGGATAACTTCTTGCAAGGGAAAAAATTCAACTCCGATGGGGCAGTCCAAACCGCCTTCAAAGGTTTTATTGATTCCCATCCGAGTGGTTTTTTTAGTAAAGGGATCGATGAACTCCATATGAGATGGCAAAAGTGCATAGATAGCAATGGTACATACTTTGATTAAATAAATATATTATATTAAAAAATAAAAGACTTTATGTTCCTCCCATTCAAAACGCCAATTTCATATGTAAGGACCTAATATTATATATTGTTTTTCCTTTTTTCACTAAAATTTATTTTTCTACGCTCCTTCCACTCAAGCGATAGCTACCCACATTTAGGCCAGGGAAGGTGATTTTTATCAAATTTATTTTAAACTTCCAGGATTCAGATATTTACATTCGTTACTTGATCTTCGATACTTCTTCTCGTGCCCTTTCCGTTCAACGGGCTTTGGCTATGCGGATTTTGTTTACTGCGATCCGGAACAGCTCTACAGTAGACTGGCCAAACCACTGTCTAAGATTTTTCAGCCATGAGATTCTCCTTCTTCCAGGGCTCCGACTTCCGGCAATCTTTCCCTGCATTATGAGATGCAAGATCTCGTAATTCTCTGGATGTCTCATCACTTGTCCTAAATATTGAATCTTTCGGATTTTTATTGTTTTAATAACTTATTTTTCTTTATTAATCCGAACCATAACATCTTCATTCATAACTCTGTCCATCCAGCTTATTTTGAGTATTCTTCTGAAGATCCACACCTCGAATGCCTCAAGTAGTCTTATCAGCAATACAGGAAATTATAATCACATTCTCATAAATCTCTCAAAATCAAACGGATATACTAATATATTTTTCTGACAATATAACCCATCTCTAGAATGAAGCCACACATATCGAAAATGAATCCACACACATCTAGAAAAAACTCCAAATCTCCAAACAAATTGAATCGTCGAGCAATCAACATTTGAGCACTAAAAAACGCAGGGGCGTATCGGATTACAGACAATTTCGATTTGAGGGGGCAAAATGAAACCATTTACAGAATGTTTTTACCCATTGGTAAGGGATACACTAGATGGGCAATTTGCTAATAGCAATTCACTAAAAAAGGACCCAAGGTCATAGTTTTTAAATTTTGTGTGGCGGTTGTGATAAAAATATGAATGATATTGAACTTTCAAGGAGATTCAAATAATTGGTAGGTAGTTCTTACCTACCTACACAATAATTAGTGTTTTGAATATCACAATGCACTCTTTTTAGGGTGAATGCTTATTTCAATAAAAGTATATATATTACAATGAGTAACGTAGTGACATAAATTTAATTAGACTAAAAAAAAATTTAACTACCAAAAGATTTTTAATAGGAATGGTTGCGCGGCCTATTTCATACAAAATTTAAATTTGGATTTGAGGCCACAATACCGGATGAAATTGAACAATTTTTTTTAGAAATATAAAGGAATAGCAAATTTCTTGTACGGATTTGGGCTATTTTATTAATATTTGTTTTAAAATATGATTATTGTTGGCCATTAAAGAAATTAATTTTGAATGATTTTACAGGCAACCTTCGCATTTTTTTGTTACCGTTCACCTTAAGAATGAAATAATAAATTAATAATATAATAGGCCAAAATCACATAAAAATTTGCGCTTTTTAAATATACCTCCCACTGCGGTGCAAGGCAATATTCCAAAAGAGTTTTGCTTGAGAGGTCACAAGGTCTCTCTCAACCGGCCTCTCCCGATCTGGCCTGTTGAGGTTGTTAAAAAAAACAACCAGTAAACGTAAAAACGAAGTTTTTTTTACCGTAATACATATATCTATTTTAAAATGTCTTTTAAAACTAAAAAAATAACATTTTGGTTTAATTGAGGACTAAACATTCCTTTCTAGGAATCGGAATAAATCACGCTACCAACTGAGCCAATTCCCAGTTGGATAAGACCGAAATTTATGTAGTATATTATGAACTGCTGTGATCAGCGAATTTCAGTGAAATGTGTGTTTATCCGCGTGTGTGCGTGATTGCCGCCAAAAGTTGATAGAATACGTTGTTATCGAAAACGAGTCTATCTGCCGATTTTCAGCACGATCGGATGTCGGGGAGTGGGTTATTTTCCACTTGCATTGATGCATTCATTCAATCAAGAAAACAGATTAAAATAGGTGTAGGCATGGATTTAAAAGAGACTGTCTATACTTCGTATTAAGATTGTCATGAAATAACTTCACCAGGCCTACCTAAATCATCTAATTTCATTGGTTGTCTTTTCTCAATCGTCTGAAATGGGGTGGTGTGGTGGGTGTAAAGTGTAAAGTAAAGTATTTGGTTCAAAGATTTCCCAGCTTATCCGTGGCGTTTGTTTGTTTGCTGTTCATTCTGTTTGTTTTTGAGTTTATTGGGCGGGAACGGCGCTCTATGCGCCCGCGGGGAGCCATTTTAGATACGCCGACTGATAGAATCTGATCGGGTTTTTTATATGCCTTCATATGGATGAGTATCGGCTGGCAGGGGCGGTACGTGATCAAATATAAGTCTTTGCGCAAAAACACCTATTGGAAATGATGGATGATAGATTATCAAGCATTGTCACGATAATATTTATTTTGATTAAATAAATATTGTCTTGACCTAGTTAATCTTAAACTCACCTGGCCGCTTACATTTTATTATGATCGCCGTAAAGATTAGTTCTGAACGGCTAGCGACTAGCGCCATCTATCTCGGGAGGCACTTCTTGAATTTTTGTCGTCTTGGGAGCCGACTTGGATTCGATGAGTCGCCGAATTATTTAAGTTTATTGTTAAATATGTGATAGCGTCACCTTTACGGGTTTTACCCATTTAAAAAAAGAATCATGGATTATTTTATAACCGCGAGCCGTGTTGTTTCCGTGAGTGAAACGGGATTAGAGTCAGGATAATTTAGATAAATTACGGTCCACAGGTATGCTCTCTTGCTTATGTGTTATTTTATTATTTCTTTAGGAAATGTGGAATTCTTGACCCCTTGGAGGGCATCCATGTATACACCATACCTTTAAAATATAGGTGATATTGTACTGCTAAATTATTTCTTTTATTTAACTAAAAATGCCCGAGGATAAAGACTGTATTTCCCTTCCCACAAACTTGAGGGAGATTCTGATGCTCTACCAAGAAATACACGTTACAGCATGTCTCAATGTTTACAGATAAATGAACATAGATCTCGCTAGAAGTGTGGTTTATAACGATTAGAAACAATACTGGGGCTCTGTAGCACGGTGTTATCGATAACTTTACAATATCAGATCCATGTAGGTACGTACTTTCCGATGATTTCATATCCATATACCTAGCACGGTTCCACCGTTGACAGCCGAACCGATATTGACATGGAATAAATACGAAATCGATGTACCTACGCTGCCAACAATGGCAGATCTACGAATTTAAGTAAAAATATTAATAATTTGGCAATGTTTAATAAAAATACTAACCTAACAGTAAACGGGAGTTTCGGGAAGGAAAATGGTATGAAGAACTTCGTTTTCTCCAAAGATAACATAGGGTCTTGGGGGGGATTATTTTCCTTATGGCGTCCTGTGTGCAGCTTTTTTAAAATTATCTAACTAACTAACCATCACGCTGATCCCCGCAGGGGTAGGCAGAGAGGACGGACCGCCAAACAACTCGGTCTTGGCACACACTCTTTGCCTCACTCACATTCATACATCGTCTCATACATACTCTTCTATTATTCTCACTTTTGACATGGCGCGTCTCAAGTATCTGATTCACTTGATCGTGCCATGTCTTCCTCGGGCGTCCCCGACTTCTTCTACCATTCTCATTTGCATCATATATTCTTTTTACACTACTTTCTTCGCTCATTCGCTCTACGTGCCCAAACCATCTGAGGGTACCTTTCTTAATTTTGCTCATTATACTTACATCAGCCTTACATTCTTTGCGGATATCCACATTTCTAACACGATCATACATGGTTTTACCACACATACGTCTCAGGGATCTCATTTCAACAGCATTCAGTTTACTTTCATCCTTCCTCTGCCAGTTCCATGCCTCACTGCCATACATCAGGGTAGGTACCAGGACTCCATTGTGGACTGCTAGCTTCGCTTTTTTTGACAGTTTTTTATTAGCGCCAACGGCATTCAGTCCTCCATTCAGGCGCGTAGCTGCCTAGGGGCTACGCGGGGCAGTGCCCCGGGGCCCTCAAGCTCAGGGGGCCCTCGAATCCTTAACAAAAATCTCTATCGAACTGAACTTTTGGAAATTTCTCCCATTTTCAAAATAAATATGACAGGTTGCAACCCCACTTTAATCATGAAAACTCAGTTGAGAGAAATTCAAAAGTTATGCCTAGGAAATTCCCCTAAATTCTTTCTGTAGGTTGGCAGTGTTGTCAATTTGACGGACAGTGATATGTGCGTCATTCCCCAACGACACTTGTAGCGTATCAGTGTGTTTCTCTTTCCTTTTATTTTACTTTTAACTTCGTCAGTGAGTACCGAAGTGAGTACCTACCTACTCGAGCACAATCTAATATTGTATTGTTTAAATAAATTAGAAAACTAAAATTATGGATAAAAAGAAGAAACACAGTGGTGCATTTAAACGCAAACAACGCCAAGAGAGAGAAGATAGTAAACAAAAATTGCCCAAAATTGACAAGTTTTTTAGTCAGCCTTCTGCAAGTACATCTGGTCAAAATATGTCTATTGATAGTGACTCAAATAATGTGGTAACTGCAGTGTTGGTTGAGAAGCCTACTGAAGAAGATTCGACAATTATTTCAGTTGGAGATGCCTCCGCCGCCGACCATGTGAACGTGGATGATGTTTGCATGACACACATAAGAGCGGAGGGTTTGAAGGAACCACAGACCTCTACATTTTTCGAAAATGTGTACGACAAATCTTCTTATGACTTGGGAAACTTCACGAACAATCAAGTGATAACGAAAACGTCAAATTCTTGATATGGGGCCTTTACAGCCTTCAGGACCTTTTCCAACAGACATCAACCAGAACAATAGGTGTTTTTCAAAATCGTACTATGTTTCGTGTTCTAAATATGGGCCAGTTAATCGTTTTTGGTTGTGTTATTCCAAAATACTAGACGCTGCCTATTGTCAACCCTGCTGGTTATTTGCTTCACAAAAGAATAATGTTTGGTGTACGGAAATTCGAGATTGGAAGCATTTATCAGGAAGAATTAAACAACACAGTTGTTCGAGTGGCCATTCGGTAGCAAGTGCTGTGTATGAATTTTGGAAAAAAAAACGATATCAACAAGGAACTTGAAAATGAAATTCGCAAAGAAGCATCATTTTGGAAAATGGCTCTTCAAAGGTTATTCGATATCATACTTACCCCTGCATTACCATCACCTGCCCTGCAGTGCACAAAAAAGAGCTTAAGTAGCTTTGCATTTTTAAAGTACTTGTATATTTCATATTTTTATTTGATAAAACCTAATCAGTTTACATAGCAGTGGGGCCCCATTTTTTAATTTGCCCCAGGGCCCTTGGTTACCTAGCTACGCCACTGCCTCCATTAATGGAGTTACCGGCATTTACCCTTCTTTCAATATCTCTATCAGCCTTCCCATCTCTCGTAAACATACTACCTAGATAAACAAACTCATCCACCTGCTCCAAGTATTCATCATTCACAACTATATCGCACACTGTTTTCGTACTCTTTCTTTCAAACACCATGACTTTAGACTTGCTTACATTCATCATTAACTCATTCTTCATACATACTTCGTTCATCCTAGATACTAGAGACTGTAGATCTCCCATAGTGTTAGCACCGCATCATCAGCGTACAACAGGCAACATACTTTCAGACTATTCAATTTCGCGCCCAATCCCACATCTTTCAATTCTTGCATACAATTATCCATGTATAGATTGAATAACCATGGTGACATTACGCAGCCTTGCTTAACACCTTTTGTGATGTCAAACCACCCCGTAAAATCACCGTTCACCCTAACACATGCAATGCTTCCCTCGTACAGAGACGCGTGCCACGCCACTTGATAAAGAAATTGTTACTTTCTGCATGTCCTTTCCCATTCGTCCCTTTCCTCTTTCGCCTTCCCTTCCTCTCCCGCGTCCCCTTTCCCTCACTCGTTCCCACCTTCCGCCTTCCCTCTCCCCACTCCCCTCTCCCGCTTCCCCGTCTCGCGAACTCCCCTCCTGAGTTCCCCTCCCCCCTCCCGCATTCCGTACGTTCAGTCCCGGTACATTCAGTTTTCAAACAGCTCGCGTGCCACATATTTTTTTTATAAATTGCATGATGCCAGAACTCACTATATATATAAAAACCATCGCGGGCAAGCACACGTCAAATCCCCAAAGTTTCATCGCAATCGGATGAATGGTTTAGCAACGCATAACATACATAGACAGAAACAAACACATTTCCATTTTTATATATACTATAAGTAGATAATAAAGGATGGAAAAAACAAAGAGCAAATATAGAAATAATTATAAGAAAATAGAAATGACAAGTCAAAACCTCACTAGCAGTCCACTTCCCTACCTCATTGCCCTTCCCGTTGCCTTCAGCTTCATAAAACACTGCAATAGGGGATGCCGTGGTCGCACTGGCTTCAGGCTGTTGGGAGCGGTTGGAATTCTTGTGCGGTATTCACATAAATAACTACATCAAATTTGTATCCTTTTACAGACCTTCATTCTTCGTACATAGACCGTCCAGTTGATTATTTATTTATTTTTTATTTATTTATTATTAACGCCCTTTTTCGGGGCTTTTACAAATGAATAGTAAGAAATATACAGTTTTTATTGTACATAACTGAACTGCCTTCGTAACAATATTTTATATTTGTTTAAAGATAAACTGAAGATGTCCACTGACTTGGTGTAATTGTTTCCCTCCATTAGTATTCTGGGCAAAGAGGAATACATAGGGTAGTTAGTTCCAGAATTACTACACTGAAATAAATCCTGACTTCTAGTATTACGTAGTGGAATCCGGAAGTTTATCAATTCGAGCAATACCGGACTGTCTTTATATAGAAATACCAAGTCAGTGAAAGTTCTTCTGTCTGACAATTTGAGCATATTCATATCATTCAAAATGGTATTGTAGTTCAACATAATTGCTGGAATACCCATTTTAAAATTAAGAAAAAGTAAGAATTTGTTTTGTATTCTTTCAACAGCATGTACATTAAGGTGGTCCAGGCCTATATAGTAATTTTTTTTTCAAATCTAGATGCAGCCACCCATTTTATTTGTTACACCTATCATTCCTATTATGTGTAAAAAATTTCAGCCCCCTATCTTATATATAAGGAGGGCTCATCGAAATAGAAGTTTCTGACAAAAGTTCTGGATTTTAAGTAAAACACGTAATTTAAGGTTTATTAATATTACAAGTATTTTAGTCAAATAAGTATAAAACGTATTTAAATTTGAACAAAATTTGGTAACAAAGCAATAATTAACATAATATTAGTCGCAATCTTTCAAAACCATGTTTGTTAACTCCTTTTTGAATGTTTCAGAAGAAACGATTTTTCTGTTTTGTTCAACGATGTGAAATAAAAATTGTTTTTCTTCCTCATTCTTAGTGAGTTTCGTGTTGTAATCTTCAAATAGTTGAACACCTCTCTCCGCTGTATCATTAACAACACGCAAATTTTTGACTCAGCTTTTGCCTTGAAGGTAATCAACATTGTTAATCCAAGTCTCAGGAGGTAATTACAAGAAAGAGTCCTTGATATCAACTAAGAGCGTTTTCAACGTTATTTGTGTTGCAAAAGCTTCTAATGTAACCTCTGAGGCAACCTAGACGACCTCCGTAGTCCAGTGGCTAAGACTCTTGACTCACATTCCGGAGGTCGCGGGTTCGAACCCGGCATGCGCAAATAAATTTTATTTGATTAATTTGTGTTATTTCACAATTAATTCATTTAAAATAATATATAGTATATTTGCGGCATGTTCCAGAGTGGAAGATACTATTAGTATCGCCCTGGTGTAAGACCACCATTCAGAATTGAAACGTTGCTTGAAAATGGCTTTAGCCGTGTTTAGTGACCAGATCTGAATAGCCAGGTACTTCCCAACCTTCCTCTTCCCCACCTCCTTCCCCTCCCCACTACCTTCAGCCTCACAACATACCCCAGTTGGGGATGCCATAGTCTCACTGGCTCCAGACGGGAGCAGTTGAGATTCTTGTGCGGTATTCACTGTAAAAAAAAAAAAAAAAAAAAAAAAGCTTAGCAGAATCACCTCGTACTGAACGATTACCTCTATCAGAATTTATTTTTTTTAATAATGGCCTGTTTCTCAGCATCAGACCTTCTCAGTAAACAAGGTAAATGCGACTAGTTCATCTAACAAATACCATAAGTGACGCTCTAAGACACCCCTAGCTGCTGTACTGATTTCGGAATCAATGACTTCGTACAATTTTAAGCATTTCCAAAGTATTAAGTCATTTACTGGTGCATCTGCTGCCAAAGACGCTTCGATTCAAACTTTGGTGTAGATGATAACTTATAAATCGAACAATTTGTTTTTCTTCTCTCTTAATTAGTTTAAATCTTGTTACGATCAAGCGCACTGGTAATGTATTGTGTAAATATGTCACTTGTAGACAGCTCAACGCACTACAAACTCATCTTTGGACTTATCCTCTAATATGCTAGCATTACTTGAAGTGCTACTGAAGCACTCAACTCTTGTCTCGACACCACCGAAGATGAAGCATTACTTTCAGCAGCCATTTCTTTCAATTCTTCAGATATTTGTTTCCGTTTTAGAGAACTTTCTTTGACCTTTTCTAGTTTCTTGTCGATTGAGGTCATAATCATCTTACGCTCTCATCTTTGATCGATGAGAAACGCTCTGTCTTCCGCAATTTTTATCAAATTCAAAGCGCTTGCATGGGCAATATCAAAAAGTTTGTCTAGTTCTTTTTTAAACAAATACTCTCCTTTTCTTTGTGCTTCAGAATTTCTTCTCCTATTTTTATTCAAAGCAGCCAGTCCTTAAGAAACTTAATTAGTTTTTCAATGCAGTGATTTTGTTGTCTGGTCGGAATACTAGATTTACTCCATACTTTTACAAGTTCTTGAATAAGTACATGCGCTGAATCTTTCACATTTTTGGAATCATTTAATATGTAGTGATAACGGAGTAAAACTTTCCGAAAAGTAGGATGTTGGTTAAGCCACATCAATGGCTCAATATCTCGAACCCCAAGTAGAAAAATTTCGTATTTTTTTCGATTAGATGAACACATTTTACTACACTGATTCACTTCAGTCTACTAAATAAGTATCAAATACTGTTAAAAATTTGTTTATAAAAAATCTTTAGTAGTTTATTTTAATATTTATTTAATAGTTTAACACACGAAACTGGCCTTTAGCAAAAAGTAAAAATTATGCATTTTACACAAAAAATTCAAAAACAACACTCGATTGAGCACCCCTTTTTACTTGAGCAATCTTGCTGAAATTTCACTATGTTATTTCTATGAATACGTGTAACAAATTCACGGGGTGGCCAAATGAAAAATAATAAAAAAAAAATTTTGGACCACCTTAATGTACATGTATATTGTAATATGGGTTCCAGACGGGAGAATTGTATTCAAGTTGACTTCTAACATATTAGTCAGATTAGAGTACATGTGAAAATGTACCCTCCGTCTGGTACAATTCTTAGATTACCCACAAACACCACCAAATCTAAATGATATTTTCTAAGTCACTAGTAAGATATTTCAAAACTTCATACTAATGTATCGGACCGTTATGCATGCCGGTAATATTTTATAGCATATTTTATATGTAAAACACAGATACACTCAAATAATATTTGATTTATGTTGACCATTCAAATACAGCTTTTCTCATTATTTCAAAACTAAGGGTGGGTTTCTTCATTTACCGAGAATGCTAAATGCAATGCTAATTGTAAAAGTAAACGATCGAAATTTAAAATTTTCTATGCATTTGACCGTTTACTTTTACAATTAGCATTGCATTTAGCATTCTCGGTAAATGAAGAAACCCACCATAAGTATTTGTAGATGTTTGACTAATCAACTGTTTTCGTTATCTTCATCAGTCAAACCAAAAACAAAGGATAATATTATTCAAATAACTTTTAAAAAAGTTGGTTCTTTCCACGAGCCGCCCTCGGCCCCAATTCACATTATTGTTTTTCGATTTAAGACCCCCGATGCTCCGGGCCGTGGTACGCCCATGCATCGCCAGGGGAGTAGTTGCTTTAATACGAACACATGATCATATCTTAGACTGGAGACACCGAACCGCAGGATCACTTTACACTTCTGCACTACGCCCCTGGAGGAATTCCCTTATTGTGATTCTATCGAAATTTAGGGGGATTGTTTATACTCTGAGGAGGAATAAACTAGAGGATGTTATTAATTATTTCATAAAATGTCTTTCAAAGGTTTATTCACAATGAAAAATAATAATTTAGGTGGTCTGTCTGTGTATATATACAGTATTGTGCAAATGAATGGATTAATTGTACATTATTCATGGAATCAGTGTTAAGATGAAGCCATAGTAAATAATGCAAAATCATACAAAATTATATGTTTTTGTTTTGAAATTTTGATCTCTTAGAAGTATTAGAGATGCTTCAATTAAATACTGCGTGTAGAACACACCTTGGCCCTTAAAAATATCAGTCATTTTTTTTATAAGTCTTTTAATAAGCCTATAAAAAATAAAGTATAAGATCTAAAAAACACACTTTCAAGTCCAAACTCTCCTATTTATAAACCCCTTTTCGGTTATGGTTTTATTGTATAATGTGGCAAATTCAGTTTATTTTATTAATGATCGCAAAAAAAGTTGATATTTACACCCATTCTTCCCAAAATAAAATAAAATATGTTATTTTACAATACGGCCGCTAGTCGACGAATTCGGTTTTTCAAAGTGAACCCTATGGCGTCCACCGAAGAACTACTGTTCACGCCACAGTCGCCAAACCTCAGTCACGCCCCGAACTGAGCGGTAGATGGACGCGTCACTCCGAGTCGCTTGATTTCGTGAAATCAATTTTAAATTTCCGTTTTATTACAATAAACAATGCGTAAAACAGGAATTAATATTTTTTTCAGGCCTTTACGAAATCAACCTGTAAAACAAAACTCTCAAATACCTTTTCCAACCTTTCCAAAAGCTTTTTCTCAAGTATATTTAAACTCATCCCATAAAGGGCGTGAATTCCGATTTCGATTTTTTCCTGAACTAGTGGATCGCCTTAATTATTACACTAAAACCATTTATTGCTTGCAAAATAATATTTTTGTATAATTATACACCAACCATTGTGAAAATAATACGACATATCTCCCCTAATGGCTTTAATAACTGCTTTCACTCATTTTGGCATGCACTCCGCTAGTTTTTGACAATTTTCAGAGATCCTCTCATCCAAAAATCAAACCTGAAAAAGCGTTTCAGCCATCTTTGTTCTTGTAGTGCAGTCGATTTCGCATAATCTAGATTTGCAAATGGCCCATGAATTCTCAATAGTCTTCATATCTGGTGTATTCCCGGGCCTATCAAAAGCAGTTATCTCCTTATCCTGGAAATATTTCATAATTTCCTTCGACTTGCGGCTGGGAACAGAATCCTGTTGAGAATTGCTCCTCTTTGGGGTTGGCACTTTTCAAGTACTTTGTTCAAATGCTATTTCAACATCGATTTTTATTTTTGGCTGTTCATCATGACTTCCTTTGCCACCAAAGATCCAACTCCTAAGTGTGAAAAACACCACCAAAACATTTAGTTATTGAAACATTTGGTTTTTTTTTTTCAAATTGGTCAATATGACACATGAAGGAAATTATGAAATATTTCCAGGATAAGGAGATAACTGTTTTAGATTGGCACGGGAATACACCAGATATGAACTCTATTGAGAATAAGGATCTCCAGTGAAAAATATTATGGCTTTAAAAAAATATGTTCATGCGGACCAACAAACGCTGATTCCGAATATATAAGTTTTATTTCATAATATTAAACGTAGAGTTCTTAAAAAAATATTAAAAAGTGCATTTTTAACGTCTCATTAAAATACACTGTAAAGTTGGTATGAGTGAATGGTCAGTGCTGACGTCACGCGTCACCAGTCATTGTATTGAAATCAATTGAAATGTAGGTATGACACAAGCCATCGTTATTAACAACATTTCACGTTATTCGTTATTTCATAATGTTTATAGAGATTTAGTTGTTGTGTTTATTGAAACAATATTTAAGCCTAAATAATTCAGTATCAAAAATAGAGATATCTATATTAGTTTATCTCTATTATTTAAAATATTGAATACAAAAAAATAGTAATGCTTCTTCTAGGGAGAATACTTCGAACAACGGAATTCAAAATGGCGGTAGTAGATCAGCTGATTGCCCGATTCTATACTAATTTTTCAGGAGTGATGACGTCACATTATTTACCATATTTACGGTGGTTTTCGGGGGGTCTTGAAAAATTAAAACTTTGACAATTATTTTAACTATTAACACTAACTCTAAAAATATAAATAAAAATGCAGTTATTTATGTTAGAAGGTCATTATTCATTAAAAAAAAATTAAAAAAATTGGACTGGAGTTCTCCATGGGCCATTTGCAAAACGTATGCGAAATCGACCGCACTACAATAACAAAGATGGCAGAAACGTTCTTTCAGGTTTGATTTCGGGATAAGAGGATCTCTGAAAGTTTTCAAAAACTAGCGGAGTCCATGCCACAATGAGTGAAAGCAGTTATTGAAGCTATAAGAGGAGATATTTCCTATTAGGTAATTTTCATAATGGTTGTTGTATAATTATGTAAAAACATAATTTTGCAAGCAATAAATGGTTTTACCATAATAATTAACACTGATTCCATTAATTTGCACAATACTGTAGATACCTTTGGACGGTCCCTTGGTGTGGTCTCTTTTTTTAGTTGTAAATTGAGCTGTTCTATGACTTCTCTGTTTCCAATCCAAAAGAACGCGCACAGAGATTTGAGGTGGTTTGAGGTTATTCGTTTATGAGTAAAAACACTTATGTTTTGGGTAAATATGCATAGAGTCCACCTCACAGATAATACGGAACGTTCGTGTTGTCGAAGTTTGATGCACGGATAATACGAAATATTCCATTTTTAACTAATAGACAATCAAATATGATATTTGTCGGAAGTATCTACCAATCGCATAAAATAAATTCTCGTCAAAATAAAAACAAAAAAGTACCAACTTCGAATTATTAAATTGAGGTTCAAACTACGAAAGTTGCATGTCATCATAATTAAGATATAAATCCCAGGTTTTTAATGGTTTATATGGCAAACTTTGATTAGACAAAGTTGGCAAAGCAGGGTTGGTCTAGCATAATTATCTAGCATAGGTATTTACTTATAATTCAAATAATAAAACTTGTACAATGTGTCCTTAGAACGGGGTACCCCAGTAAGGACACATTTTCTCTAAAAAACTGTAAAAAAAAAAAAAATTTCTAATACCTACATTTCTTTCCATGTTCTGCTGTTATAAATTCAGGTACAAACTTGTCAATAATGCATTCACTTAATAACGTGAATAAATTATTGTTTTACATGGCAATAATATTTTTTCTATGATTTTTTTTTTTTTTTTTTTTTAATCCTTTATTTTTCCCAATTTTACATTTTATGGTTACATATTTTAGATATAATAAAAATAATGGGAACCCACTAAGGCGCAGCCTGTGCGTGGGTAATATTATAGTTAAATATATTTTATTTTAGTACCTAGAAAAAACAAACAGTGGTAGGTGTATGAAGCAAAAACATTATTAAAATTTGTTTAAACAATTTGTACAAAAAGTGTGTTCAATAGTGTACAAGGTAATAATTAGTGTATAGTGTAATAACAGTTATAAGTGTAAAGTTTGTGAGAAACATAAACTGATATAAAATTAAATTAATAGAGTTTTTACATCTGTATGGTTCAGCCATATTTTTAACTCTTTTATGTAATGCGTAAGTTTAGTTGCAACTTGTATATTTTTTGGTAAAAGGTTAAAAGTGCGAGGTCCAATAAAACTACTGTGAGTTTGCATTTGTTTTGTGTTTGTTTGAGGGGTATAGAATACATTATTATTTCTAATGTTTGTTCTGTTTTCATTTTTTTCGAATTTGTTTCTGTTTTTATAGATATATTTCATAGTTTGCAGTATAAATAGTTTACGGAGACTGAATAGTTTAGATTCTTTGTATAAAGCATCTGTTGAAAATGTTTTAATTCTATTAAACATATTTTGACAATATAATTTTGAGTTGTTTGTAAAGGTTTTATAAAAACATCAAGCGCACCACCCCATCCTATTATTCCGTACATGAGTGAAGATTGCACCAGAGAAAAATAAATCATTTTCAATTTGTCAATATTCAATACTTCTTTAAGTCTGTAAAATATGTACGTAAGATATCTCAATTTAGAAACGGTATTATTAATTTGTGATTGCCAATTTAAATTTGTATCAATACATATTCCCAAATATTTGATCTTTTCAACTTTTTCAATTTCAGAGCAAGATGAGCATATTACTTGATTACAGTTAGCATTATGAATTCTAATTTTAAGGTTATTGGGGGGTTTGTTTTTACTGTTTTTATAAAAAGGTAGGTAAGATGTTTTATTGTAGTTTATGAAGAGTCTATTTCTGTTTAGCCATGATGAGACATGTGCAATACATTTTGATGCATTTAAGTAAGTTTCAAGCCAGGATTTTCCGTTTACAATTATTACTGTATCATCAGCGTAAGATACAATATTACCAGGGATTACAACATTACATAAATCATTTATATATATTAAAAACAGGATTGGGCCAAGCACAGTACCTTGTGGTACTCCATTTTTTATCCTCGTTTCTGTACTATAAAAATTCCCTATTTTGGTTTTTTGTTTTCTGTCTTTGAGATAGTTAGTGAGATTTTTGAGTGTACCTTTTTTGAAACCTATTTGATTAATTTTTTTTATGAGTATATTGTGATTTACCGTATCAAAAGCTTTTCTTAAATCTAAAAATATAGCTAGACTTTTTTTATTTTTATCAACAGATGTGTACAATTTTTTTGTCAAATCGAATATTGCGTCTTCAGTGCTAAGTTTACTTCTGAAGCCATATTGATTTTGGGACAGAATTTTGTTTTGTTCTAGGTAATTCATTACTCTATTTTTGATACATTTTTCAAATATTTTTGAGAGGTTTGAAACTAAGGAGATAGGTCTGTAATTGTCTAATATGTGCGTTTCTCCTGATTTGTGAATTGGAATGATGGTGGAGATTTTAAATTGTTCTGGAAAATGTCCCTCTTTTAGTGATATATTAAAAATATGTAGCAATGGAATTAAAATATTATGCTTTATTTTTTTTAGTATGTTTCCTGATAAACCATCAATTCCTGTAGAATTTGTTGATTTTAGACTATCAATGTGTTTTACAATTTCGTTTATCGTGATAGGTGAAAAATATTCTAAGGAGTTAATTGAATCGTAAGTTGACACTAAATGCAAAGATGAGTCTACGGGTGTTGTACTATCAATTTTACTAGAAGATTCAAGTACTTGATCTACTACATTTGTGAAGAAGTTGTTAAAGTTTTCTGCAATGGCCGATTTGTCAGTTATAATATTGTTATTTATTTTAATCTCTTTCACATCAGTTGATGCCATTTTTTTTTTGTTCATTATTTCATTAATAATATTCCACGTTTTTTTGGTATCATTTTTTGCATTATCAATTTGTTCACAATAGAATTTCTTTTTACAACTTCTTATTAACCTATTGAGTAAATTTCTATACATCAAATACTTTGTTTTCATAAAAGACATTATTCTTACATTATTTTTTTTACAGTTTTTTTCATAGTTTAACATCTCTCTGTAAAGTTTATCTCTTTGTTTAATAGAGACTATTAGTCCTACAGTAATCCAAGGTTTGATTTTTTTATATTTTCTCTTAGTAATAACAATTTTGTATGTGCTTTTCGAAATATAATCTTGTAGAGTTTTATAAAACAATTCTAGTGCTGAATGTGGGTTAGCTGTCGATCGTACATTGTCCCATTTTTCTGAATGAAGTAGATTGTTTAATGTGTCATAGTTAATATTATTTTTTTCTAGATTACCAGAGTTTTCTTTTAAATTAGTGGTTAAGATGGTGTGTCCATAAAATGTTGGGTAGTGGTCAGTAATGTTTGTTTGTAGAGTTGAAGATGTAGTTTTGACGTGTTTGTGTGTTTTGACAAATATGTGATCTAGAGTCGTGGAGTTATTCAAATATTCTCTTGTTGGAGAGTTTATGTATGACTGATATCCTGCATATGACAAACAATCTAAGTATTCATTTATAAAATTTGTGCTTTTACTATTTTGATTGGCAGCATTGATTGATTGTCTATGAAATGTTAAATAAAAATGATGGATATATAAATGGCGTTACCGCGTATGTGAATTAATTTTAACAAAATTAAAATGTTAAATACATATTTTTTGCAATGATTTTTTTGTCTCCCCCGACATAAATACTCACTTTTCGTAATAATAAAGCTAAATCTAACTGTTTGAATATAAAATATTCCGTATTAACGAGTAAACGGTTCACTCCAAAACAAGCATAAATAATATGTTTTGTACTAGCGATGGGAAATATCGATCAAATATCGATGTTGTATCGATCTTTTTTACCATCGATGCATTTCGATACATTGTCATAGATAAATCGATTCTTGAACAATCGATTCTTGCATCGATGTCAAAGAAGCGCTGTGATTGGTCAAAATTAATCGATGTGAGATAAGCGTTGTGATTGGTCAGAATTAATCGAAATGATAAACCGATATAATCGTAGTACTCAAACGTCAAAATTCACTCGGAAATGGAATCGTTGTCAAAGAAGCGCTGTGATTGGTCAGAAATAATCGAAATGTTAAACCGATATAATCGTAGTATTCAAACGTCAAAATTCATTCGGAAATGGAATCGATGTCAAAGAAACGCTGTGATTGGTCAGAATTAATCGATATGTTAAACCGATATAATCGTAGTATTCAAACGTCAAAATTCATTCGGAAATGGAATCGATGTCAAAGAAACGCTGTGATTGGTCAGAATTAATCGATATGTTAAACCGATATAATCGTAGTATTCAAACGTCAAAATTCATTCGGAAATGGAATTGATGTCAAAGAAACGCTGTGATTGGTCAGAATTAATCGATATGTTAAACCGATATAATCGTAGTATTCAAACGTCAAAATTCATTCGGAAATGGAATCGATGTCAAAGAAACGCTGTGATTGGTCAGAATTAATCGATATGTTAAACCGATATAATCGTAGTATTCAAACGTCAAAATTCATTCGGAAATGGAATCGATGTCAAAGAAACGCTGTGATTGGTCAGAATTAATCGATATGTTAAACCGATATAATAGTAGTATTCAAACGTCAAAATTCATTCGGAAATGGAATTGATGTCAAAGAAACGCTGTGATTGGTCAGAATTAATCGATATGTTAAACCGATATAATCGTAGTATTCAAACGTCAAACTTCATTCGGAAATGGAATCGATGTCAAAGAAACGCTGTGATTGGTCAGAATTTATCGATATGTTAAACCGATATAATCGTAGTATTCAAACGTCAAAATTCATTCGGAAATGGAATCGATGTCAAAGAAACGCTGTGATTGGTCAGAATTAATCGATATGTTAAACCGATATAATCGTAGTATTCAAACGTCAAAATTCATTCGGAAATGGAATCGATGTCAAAGAAACGCTGTGATTGGTCAGAATTAATTGATATGTTAAACCGATATAATCGTAGTATTCAAACGTCAAAATTCATTCGGAAATGGAATCGATGTCAAAGAAACGCTGTGATTGGTCAGAATTAATCGATATGTTAAACCGATATAATCGTAGTATTCAAACGTCAAAATTCATTCGGAAATGGAATCGATGTCAAAGAAACGCTGTGATTGGTCAGAATTAATTGATATGTTAAACCGATATAATCGTAGTATTCAAACGTCAAAATTCATTCGGAAATGGAATCGATGTCAAAGAAACGCTGTGATTGGTCAGAATTAATCGATATGTTAAACCGATATAATCGTAGTATTCAAACGTCAAAATTCATTCAGAAATGGAATCGATGTCAAAGAAACGCTGTGATTGGTCAGAATTAATCGATATGTTAAACCGAGACAATCGTAGTATCAAACGTGAACTGTAAATGACGAAATATTACTTTTAAGTTATGATTTACGTTTCCAGTATGTGTATAAGATTGACATGGTGATTATTTTTCATTAAGAGGTAAATGGGTTCTTTTCAGGTTATTTATCCATTTGGTTGGTGTATGTTTGATTTATTCTAAATGAACAACCGATGTTTCTAATTTCATCGAGTACTAACTTTTTAGTAAGTACCTCAAAATATTTTGTGTGACTGTATAAAAATATTGATAGTTTATTCTAAAAAGTGTTATCAGTGCTTGAATTAGACACTTCTGTACAAAGATATCATTACTCAATAAATACCGATTGCAAAAAAACAGTTTGGTGACTGTTTTAATATATAATAAGTTTCCTACAATGTACAATCTAAATGTCATTTTGAGGTTATCCATGTAATGACGCAAAATCAGAATTGTAGCATCTATAAAATTACATCATCTATAAGAATACGGATCTTTAGAAACAGTTTCAAGGTCGGCCTGATCATAGATTATAGATAGTAAAGTATTATTGAAAATTGTAGAAATTAATAATGTTGCTTGTAAAGAAATCATTGCTAGCAATGAAAAATCTACGTAGCCATCCCGATGTACCCCCCCCCCCCCCCCCCACCCACCCGCCATGAGAAAAAATACTGCCCCTGACCGCAGCTATTGCTCCTGAACTCCGAGCGAATAATCGATTAATCATTCGATTCTTTTGATGTTTCGATGGAATAATTTCGATTATATAAATGTTTCTATCATTCCCATCGCTATTTTGTACTGTATAATGTCGAAATTTGCTCATAGTTATGCAGATGAATTGCAATTTACAGTGATTTGATTCAAGGTCTGAGTTCTGGAGCTCTAAAATGTGGAATGAATTGCAAGAAATTACTTCGAAAATATTACAATCCAAAAAGAAAAAGCTAACACAAAGACCACAGACAAACGATAACATAGACAAAAGTCGTATTGAAAATTAAAGGTGACACAGACGTTAAATTTAAGGTAAAAGAGTCTATAGTTGAAAGTTAGAAAAAATTAATTAAATTTGAAATGGTAAGTAAGAAATGAAGATAAATATTAAACATAGAACAACACACCACTCAACAACCTTTGTCTAGAACTTGGATTTGCTTTGGTTTTTATAATGTGAACCCACTGTCAAAACGATTCAAACAAACAATTAAATAAGTAAAACAATATAATAATGAAGAATTCTGTATACGAAACATGTGTTTCGTTTGTTTAAATTTTTGACAGTTGTCGTAATTTTTTGTGAATACATTTCTATTAATGGTTGTTAGTTTTAATTGCCATTATTCTTAGAAGTAAGGTGGTTTTAAAATTATATTTGGTTCAGTTATGCCACTGATTGGTTGGGACCAAAATCGTTGCTTTTACCGTTTGACATTCTAAATGATGTTGTAACTTTAGATTTTCTAACTCATGTGGCTATTGACATCTTTCGATTACCAATTCAAATGTTTCGTAATCTATACCGTCGAAAACGCATATTTTGATCGCGCTGCACAACTAATGCCGATCACTCTGCGTGACAACCATTCTAGCTCCCCTTTCTATAGGTAAATAAGTGTGCATATAGATACCTACCCATTTCCCATAAAAATTTCCAAAACCGTGCAACTTTTATCTTTATAAAGCCCAAACTACCCCTGCGCCATATTCCTCTACGAATTTGAATGGACGCGGGTAATTTATGATCATATTGCAAGAAGGCGGCATCTACCCGAAACTTCGACAAACATTACGTATAATATATATACATTTTGAAAGGGACGATAGCAAATAATAAGAAATATGTAGAATAATATAAAGTTTTCGTATTCTGTTTCCACAAAAGGATATATGACCCGTACCACCCCAACCTCCCCTATTCGGGACCAATATTATATTTTCTTTCGCTAACATAACGCTCTGTCAAGGAAATGGGATGCTATAAGATGGGGAGAGAGGTTGCGTATGGGAAACACTAAATATTATTTTTATTTTGTTAAATAAACATATTCATGTGATCGTCATCGGAATTAGTTTTTTCCTACTCATTGGTAGGTTATAACATTATGTATCGTATCTGTAATAATATATATATATATGTAAAATTCATAACTAAAAATGGCCGCGTCAAATTAATATTTAATTGAATATTTTAATTCCGGAAAGTCTGCAGAATCAATTTATTGTTGATGACAGAATAAAAATAGTAGAAAATGAATCTCAATAATACGAACTTAAAGAAAATAATCCCCCTCAGGGCCTATGTCATCTTTGGGGATGCTGTGTGGAGGGTATTATAAGGAAAGGAAGGAGAGGAAGTTCTGGGAAGAAAAAGGATATTAAGGGTGGGTAGGAATCTGGGGGTCAGTGTGTCCTGAGGGACGAGCGTATGAATCCATCCCTCCCACTGCGGTGCAAGGCGATGTTCTGAAAGAGTACGGCTGGAGAAGTCAAAGGGACTCCCTTAACCATTCTCTCCCGATCCAGCTGGTGGCAGGACCACTTGGGGTGACCTATGGTGTTGGTTATCCAATAAATGGTTCCCGGGGCGGCGGTACACATACCCGCCTCCCAAATTGATGTAGTACGGAATTGTAAAAAAATTGCATTAAATGATTTTAGCCGCGTTTTTGACCAGAGAATGATGTATCAAAGAATTCGCATTATTTTACAACGTCATGGAAGTATTTCTAATTTAATATGAATTTATTATATGTAAAAGCCTGTACGGCGTTAAGCCGCCGCTACCCGAATTTCCACCGATTTCTTACGTATCTCCCTTAAACACGTCAAGTTTTAAAGCTCTTAAAAAAATTTATGTTATTCTTGAAGATAATATCTAGACATTCCCCGCGCCGAAACACAAATTATATAAAATTCCCTCGATTGAAAAAAATCGCAAAGTATGCTCCAAAAATTATTATAAACACGTTTGTTTCAGTTATTTTACAAGTTATATGTATGAAAAAAATTCACAGATTTCTTTAAATACTGTTTAAGACAAGCCCCGTAAGATTTTTGCTCTATTTTAAACGAGTCGTGTTTTATTAAACATTTTTAAAAATTTTCATACCTTAAATACTGGCGCGCTCCTTTAACATTCTAATTTCATATCTCTCCATCTTCGGCGCCTTAATAAATAAAATATAAAAATATTAAATGAAGTTCAAGTTTATTGCAGTTTTTCCGCTTTTCCCCTTTCAGCGATCGTAAATTTCCCTCATATGTAAATACATAAATATATGGGATGCATGGCCGAATTGCCTGCGACATTCTTCTTTGTGAAAAAATGGCTCAAGTCTCCGGCCTTTTTACGAATAATAACATAAAGTAGAGGGGTCGAAAGATCGTTCGCGCGGGGGAGGGTTCGCCCTTTCTCCATACGTCTAGCTAGCCCTTCGACTTCTCCGTGCGTTATTGCTTTGTATTCTGATAAATGGATAGTGGTGGCACATGGTGTGTGGAAGGATTTAATGTTTATTGAAGGCTTTAACTTCAAAAGTTTAATGTGAACTTCTCGGAATGTGGCAATGTGTGTGTTGACCAGACAGAATATAACAGAATATAACTCGGCCATCCGGACAAATCGGCAAATGCCGAGCACTTAATTGATACCGACCATTACTTTGGATTTTTTCCTGAAGTGCTGGGAACCAAAACGCATCGAGCATTTCTGATTAAATTCGTGTTTTGTAGATTTCTCAGGAATGCCTCAGTGTAAAATGCGACTTTTTATCGTGTTTTAGTGGATTTTTATAACATATTTGTATATCAGCCATATCAGCATTTGTATAATGCTTGAATTATTAATGCATTCATCGTGTTTAACAGTGTTTCAAACTTTAAAATTCTGTGATATTTAAAGAACAAAAGTTTGTGGTTATGTTTTCGTAATATTTTGTCGATCGGACTGTGATATATATGTTTTTTTCTTCACTTTCTTTAATTTTATTTTTGTCGTGGAACCGATTAAAAGTTTGCATTCCACTCCACGCCAATGCAGATATTATTTCCCCAATAGCCAGATTTTCCGGGAAATTTATCCTGCCCATCAACCGGTTTCATCCCATTTTTACAGTTGTCCTGTTTGACCGATAAATCACCCCGACAGCCCATTGTGGATGATACGGATTCACATCAGAATACAAGGCATATGAGATGGGCTGGCCGATGTGAAATGGTTATGATCGAAAAATCGTTCTTCAGCGATGTGACCTCGCGTCCAAAAAAGATTGTTTCTAATTTTCTCTTATTTGAAATCATACAATTTGTAAGTATATCTACTTTAATACCTACTTAGAAACATCTCTATCTCAATGAAAATTCTATTTTTCATACTTTCTTCAGGCGGGTAGTGGCTTTCAGGTGGTACACAACCCTAATAATTTTTGTTTGCTGAAAACTCACATTTTAATAATTTCCAGCGAATTCGTAACTATGATAACTTTTTTATTCCAACAGATCCCTGGGAATGTAAGATCTTTGTATTTAAGATGAATAAAAACAATACCTTACCATTAATATATTTAACGTATATCGATTTTAAAACTTTATAACCCGTTTTTCAACTATAAAGTTAGCGGTAAGCGGTAGGCGCCAGATTTCATTTTTCTAGGCGATGAATTAATAACTTCGGGAGGATAACATGGAGGCACATTTTAAATATTAGTAACACGTTCTTCAGAATTAATTAAAATGAACGCGGCGGAAAGGTCTAATCTCCAGGCCTGCTAGGGTGAATTCGATCATACGTTCGTCCAATACGCCGTGCCGCGGGCGTATGTTTGTTTACAAGCTTTCTTCACTTGCGTCTTTAAGATTCCCACATTATTTGTCGTCTTATTCTTTTCATTGATAGGGCAAATTCGACGGTAGGTCCGTCCAATACACGGGTCGCGAGTCGCAAGTTGTGCACACGGCTTCTTTACTTACGTTGTCGTTAAGATTCTGAATATATTTTAGGATATATTGTCGTCTTAATATAAAAAAAAATGTTAACATGAAGGGCCATATTACCAATAAGTTTAATAAAACTTATTTCGGGAAACTCAACATTACACAATTAAATCTAAATTACAAATTACAAATTTAGAGGTGAGTTCAATGAAGATTGCAGATTTTAAAACAGACTTGACATAGTTAAATGAAAAATATTTAATAAAATGAAGACAATATTAGCGAAACTCAACCGAAAATCTGGAGACAGAAAAATCAGAAAAAGATATTGTCTCCACAGGGACTCGAACCCAGGACCCTTTGCTTACATGGCAAGTGCTCTACCAACTGAGCTACGGAACCCATATCAAATTCGGTCACTTTTAATTGTATCATACTTCGACTAAGAACTACCAACATTATCTTCTTTTTCTTAAAGCACATATTATTGGCTGCTATCTTTATATATGATTGCAAGATTCAACTCGAACTAAATGCTATCTAGATAGTGTCTGGATAGTTTTTTTTCCATTTTATTTTTAATACGCGACATCTATTGACTTTTCTGCAAGTCTAGGATGAATATATATTTTTAATTTTTAACTTTATGAGTAAAATCTCAAATTATAATATTTAATAAAACGAAGACAATATTAGCGAAACTCAATTGAAAATCTGGAGACAGAAAAATCAGAAAAAGATATTGGCTCCACAGAAACTCGAACCCAGGACCCTTTGCTTACGTGGCAAGTGCTCTACCAACCGAGCTAAGGAAACCCATATCAAATTCGGTCACTTTTAATTGTATCATACTTCGACTAAGTACTACCAACATTATCTTCATTTTTTTAATTTGTCTGATTTTAATTATTAGAGGAGTTAACAAAAATTGTCTAGCAACTGTGCATTTTCCAAGAAGATACATTGCTTAATTGAATATCTGCTATGACTATGCTGTTGTGTAGAATATAAGGGAAGAAAAAAAACATTCGTAATTTTTTTAAAATTATTTATTTATTCAGACCTTAAATGCTTTTACAATATCACTTTATTATAGATTAGCACATATTAGTGTCAGCAATTCTTTGTAGTTGATCATTTCTGCGTTGCAAAACGATATCGAGAAGATGAAATTCTTCTCCAACCATGACAATTCCCACCTCATTAATTGTTGGCGCATTATATCGTCTGACATGCTCTCTTGCTGGTTTTTGATCAGCACTAATGATAATTTTATGGCTGTCTAATGGCATGAGATCAATTGCATTTTTGAACATTCGAATTAAATTATTGTTATCATGTAACATTTTTTGCAACGACTCAACAATATGCCTTTTGACTTAAGTAAAGATTTGACAGTGTGCATTCAACTGATCATTTTAATCTCCCATGAAATATATTTGTAGAAATTTATGCTGTGAAAAGGAAGCAAAGAGTAAATTTGTCCCTGAATTTTAAACGTCGGCATAAAATTTTCTTTTATAACGTTAGCTCCAAATGAAGTCATCTGAAAACATGAATTGTATTTTCTAATATTTTTGAGGAAATGTTTTGAATCATCAGTAATTCCTTGCAACAAATTGATCAGTGGTGCTATTGGCTGATCAATTTCAGGTAGGTTCACTTTACCGCTCGCATAATACATTCCTTGAGTTTCTCCTTTAAATTTCATCGCTTTGCAGTGTGGACAAATTTTATCCATTTTACCGATTTGAACAAATTTACATGAGGTATTGTTTTTCGACTGGTTCGTATGAAAAAGCAATTCGATGGTACGAAGCATGGTTATTCAAAAGTTGCACTTGCATTCGTCTTCGGCGTTGATCTATTTTTTCTTGACGTTGTTGAGATAAATGTGCTGCTCGTCTTCTTCGTGCTTCTACTCATAAGCTTTTAAGTCTTTCATACCGACGATTCGCCAGTTCTTCTGCTCGCCTCTGAATAATTCTAACTCGAACATGTTCATTATCATCTAAACGTTCTTGATCAGTGCGGTTTGATCTTCTCTGAAGATCTGCGTTTGCGTGTCGAGTACGATAGCCTGCCAATGTTTGAACGTGAGCGAGGCATCCCACGAATGGTGATCAACTTTGAAAAAACTTAAACATCAATCAACTGGTCACAGTTACTCTTTTTTGACCCTTTGAAAATTTGTCATATATAATTCGATTTGTTAATCTGATTGTAGGTTTTGCAAAGTTACGAACTGACATTCAGTACAATTATGAGTAAATTTAAAACGCACAGAGAAAACAAATGAGTGAAAATAGTAAGATATAATTCTACTTTTAAATCCGATTAAATTCTTTTAATTCCTAATTGTAGGTATCATAAATTTTTGTATCTTTTAAAAAAATTAATAAAATGGCAACACTGTCTAGAACTGTCATTCCGTTGTTTACTATGACAAATTATGTCAATTTAAAATGAAATATAATTATCCTTTTCCTTTGGAACTTCCAAATAAAAAGTATGTAGATACGCTATTCTACTAAAATGCAATGTACTGTAAAAATTTTTAGTCAATCCATCGATTACTTTCCGAGATTAGCGAACGCAAACATACGGAACCTAAATTTTTATATATATAGATTATAAATTGAGATTTTACTCAAGAAGTTAAAAAAAAATCATAAATACACTAAGAAAGATAAGTAAAAGTTTAAGCAAAGAAGTTTGTGCCAATTGTTAATAAAGGTGCTGAGAAAAAGGTTTTCCCAATGTTTTGCAGAAAGAACACAGCAAATTCGTACTACGAGAATTGGCTCTGGTCTGAACTTTATGACAATTCAAACTAAATCTTCTTTTGGTCAAAGAAATTATTTTTATCAAGCCCCACTCATATTTAGTAGCCTTCCAGAACATATAAAGTCATCTTATTCCTTGTACACTTTTAAAAAGAATCTTAAATTATTTGTGTTATTAGAGGATTGCCAATTGATTTCCTATACTTTGTCCTTTCTAAATTATTAGCTAAATGATTATGTTTACAATAATTAGCTAAATTAATATTATTTTTGGTTAAACCGTTTTTTTTCATCTTCCTCCTGCCAAATTTATAGCATATTATATTATATACATTTATTTATTATTTACAACTTAATGCTTTTTTAAATTAGATCACCAAACTCTGGTCACCCTAAAAGTCTACATGTTTACATTAATGTAGGTACTACCTAGCGCCATCAGTTTTGTAGGTACCCATAATCTCAACCTGTAAGAAATACAACAATATTGTTCTTTCAGTAACTGTATAATTTTGTGTTGTTTTGAATTTGTATAATTGTTAACCTCAACACAGGCTTGTCCTAGTAAGGTGACAAATTGTATTGTAAACATTTTTACCTGCAGTGTAAAGAAACAATAAATAAATGTTATGTTTGTTTGTTATTGGAAGTTTAAAGTTCACTAGGTAAGCGTAGTTTTGCGTAAGTACCTGCAATGTATTGAAGGAGTTATTCCAAATAAGTGTGACGATAAGTGTGTTTGATTTATTTTGCAAATTTATTTATTTTTTCGCTTTCGTATTACCTTTATTCATCTACGAACACAGCATAAGATTATCAACTGCTCCCAACTATTCAGTAATTTGGGGACTATCGCGTCTCCAAATTGGGTAGATATTTTGCGAGGCTCTTGGAAGTGACGAAGAGAAAGAGAAGGGGTGATGAAGGTTTGGTAAGTACCTGGTTATTCATCAAACACAGCTGATGCAATTTATGAATAAAGTTTCACCTAGGTATCTATATTAAAAATTGACACATTAATCTCATGCCATTTGAATTCCAATTTCACGTTAATACCTGCATAATTTATTCATCACAGCCAATTTCACAACAAATTTAACACTCTCTACATTCCTCAAATTCCACTTATTTCAACAAAGAAAACAACAATAATTCAATTAAATGAAAATAATTTTCTCTGCTATAAAATAATACGAAAATAATAATTCAATCCAATCAAGCTAAAGCAAAAGAACGAAAATTGAAAAACAAACTTGAGAAGAAGCCATGCGAAATAATTCAAAATTCAAACAAAATCATGTGTTTTTATTTTGAAAATTTGATCGCTTGTAAGTATTATAGATGCTTCAATTAAATAGTGCAAGTAGAACAGATCTTGGCCATAGAAAATATCGATCATTTTCTTTCAACTCTTTTTATAAGCCTAGAAAAAAATAAAGTATTAGGTCTGTAAAAAAACACTTTCAAGTGCAAATTTTCCTACTGATAAACCCCTTTTTGGATATGGTTTTTTTTGTATAATGTGGTAAATTCAGTTTTTTTTATAATAATCGCTAAAAAATTGATATTTATGCCTGAACTTCACAAAATATAATAACACATGCATTTTCGCGTTGTTATTTTTGACATCAATTAAAACGGCCGGCACTCGACGAATTTGGATTTTTGAAATTATAAAAAAATTATGCCATCGACGTAAGAACTACGTACTTGTCACACCCATTTTGTATAATTTCCGCCCCGTCTGCGATGGGGAACAGAGGTCCCTAAACTCTGCGTCGCTGGTTCCGTGAAACCAATTTTAAATTTCCCTTCTTCAAATTTAGCAAATTCACTTTGTGGCACCATTTTATTAATGAAATAATTAAAAACACTTTGTTTTTACCACAATAAACTTTATTTAAAAGTCAACATGTTTCAAGAACGATGTTCTCTTCATCAGGACATAAAATGTACTAAAAACTAAATGATCAAACATAGAACGGCGTGGGTAGAAATGGAAGTAGTGGGGGAGGAGAGAGGTGGAAAGGGGAGGTGCTTAGAAGATCAACAAGGGGGAGGGGGGGGGGGGGGGGGGGGTGGAAAGGGGGTGCTTATTATATAGGGGGGGGATTAAGGAACATTTGAGATGTCTAAATAGCAATAATTATTCGGAATTTGCTAACCATCTAATTGAATTTAACCATTCATTTGATATAAATACTGGTTTTAAAATTAAAATTTTACACACTAACGTTAGTGGTTTTCACTTAGATCTTTTAGAAATATTAGAAATTAGGAAAAATGTCAATAGAAATTTAAATATTATTAACAATCAAATTAATTTTGTGAATAACCCTATCTTAAACATATTTCCATTGTAATTTTTTGTCTTTGTTCTTCTAAGCACCCCCCTTTCCACCCCCCCCCCCCCCCCTCCCCCTTGTTGATCTTCTAAGCACCTCCCCTTTCCACCTCTCTCCTCCCCCACTACTTCCATTTCTACCCACGCCGTTCTATGTTTGATCATTTAGTTTTTAATACATTTTATGTCCTGATGAAGAGAACATCGTTCTTGAAACATGTTGACTTTTAAATAAAGTTTATTGTGGTAAAAACAAAGTGTTTTTAATTATTTCATTAATTTTAATTTCCCCTTTCTTACAATAAGCAATGCGTAAGAAAGGAGTTAAGGCGATCCAATAGTTCAGGAAAAAATCGAAATCGGAATTCACGCCCTTTATGGGAGGAGTTTAAAAATACTTGAGAAAAAGCTTTTGGAAAGGTTGGAAAAGGTATTTGAGTATTTTTTTTAACAGGTTGATTTCGTAAGGCATGTAAAAAATATTAATTCCTTTTTTACGCATTGTTTATTATAAGAAAACGGAAATTTAAAAATAATTTTACGAAACTAAGCGACGCGGAGTACGCGTGCATCTCCCGCTCCGGCCGGGGCGTGACTGATACGAAATGGGTTGTGCCCTGTGAATGGTTTTTGTGCCCATGCCATAAGGGTCACTTCAAGAATCCAAATTCGTAGAGTGCGGGCCGTATTGATTGATGTCAAAAATAACAACGAGAAAATGCATATTTAATTTTATTTTGCGAAGTTCGAGCGTAAATATCAATTTTTTTTGCGATTATTATAAAAGAAAGTAAATTTTCCATATTATACAATAAAATCAAATCCGAAAAGGGGTTTATAAATAGGAGAGTTTGGACTTGAAAGTGTTTTTTATAGACCTTATACTTTATTTTTTTATAGGCTTATTAAAAGACTTATAAAAAAAATGACCGATATTTTTAAGGGCCAAGGTGTGCTCTACACGCAATATTTAATTGAAGCATCTGTAATACTTCTAAGCCATTAAATTTTCAAAACAAAAACATATGATTTTGTATGATTTTGCATTATTTAGTATGGCTTCATCTTAACGTTTTTTACAGACTTTTACGAAATCAAGCTGTAAATAACAACTCTTATATACCCTTTCCAACCTTTCCAAAAGCTTTTTCTCAAGTCTTGTCAAGTATTTTTAAATCCCTCCCAAAAAGAGGTGTGGATTCCCTAATCGACATGTTCCTGGACTATTGAATCAACTTAATTAGACATATTTACCAAAAACCACCAGCAAAAAAAATTCCCATACTTTCGACGCGTAGTTAGTACTTAACATTTTTTTAACATTATCTACACACAGAAGGTCCTGAGGAAAATAATAACTAGTCTTTGTGAATATTAGGATTGCTGTGTGGAGGAAATGACGGAAAGAAAGTTCTGGGAAGGAAAAAGGTATCTCATTGAAGAAGAAGGAGGTAACAATAATAATCTATACGAAATTATGAAAGAAAACAAAACACATAAATAGAAAAAGATAATTGTCGCAACTTGGACTCGAACCCAGAACATGATATTGGGACATTTGATAAATTGAAATTGAATTGATTTTGAGCGTGAAAAGAAAGCTTTCACTTAAAACGTTAGATGTCACTACATGCCGCGGCCGGTTTTCTCGCGGTGCATTTCAAATGCATTAGAATAACACCAGTGGTTTTGATTTGCAAAATATTAAGTTTTACTGTCACCTCATGTTCCTTGTTTTGTTTCGTTTGTCTTTAACTGTTTCAATGTTTTACTGGAAGAACTGAACTCCAATTTTTTTTCCCTATCCCCATATGGGGGTGTGCTGGACCTCGTCCCTGCTTCATCTTTAGTTACATTACTAATTTTGCAGATCCTTCTCAAATCTATCTGCGCCTCCCCCAATGACATGTGCAGGCTTGATGCTTGATCAGTCGACCTTGACTATCCCTTGTCCTGCCTCTGACTACCCAACGCTGAATTTTCTTTTAGTCTTCGGGTATTTTACCCCAAATATTCAGTTAACATTGAGGCTTCACTGAGTGGTTGGCTAAGGGACACGGAAGCTAAGTGTAGTTTATGGTCAGACCGAAAGCCATTCACATTTTTTGTTAGTACTTGCCAATTGATTTGAGATTTATTGTATTACTTATGTTCTCTATTTTATGCAGGTGCTTGCAGGTTTTTACAGATGCAATGCCGCCTCATGGAGCCTCATGAATGAGTTTTTCTTTTGCCCTGTTTAATTTATCTTTGTCTTCCTAACCTATTTTTTGCATTTTGTTTTTCCTGTTAAGCACTTGCATACTGCTTGCTAACAACGTATGCAAGGACACTGGAGGTCTAGATTCGTTCAAAATAAATAAATGTAGCTTCGTTTAACCAAAAAAATTAGAATCTTGCGAGAGCCTTGAAGGAGTAACCATCAGTTACTTATACCAGGGCGGGTAAGAGGTGGATTACCTCCACTGTTACCTCATAATTTTGGGAGGTCGTTGACCAATTGCCCTGAGGGAAGGACCGCCACTGATTAACGGGGTGACAGGACAACTAAACAAAGTGGCACTTGATCACTCCTTCAAAAAGTCATTAAAAGGATGTAATAAAAAAACTTGATTTAATGGGTCAAGTTACATTAGAGATTAGATTATGGTCTGTTTTTCATAACTTTTAATGACCTTTCAAAGGGCTGTTGAAATGCCACTTTGTTAAGTCGTCATGGAACCTTTATGAAATTCCTCGAGAACAAAAAGCAATAAATAATATAACTTACTAACTATCATGCAACAACTCCAACAGCTCGTAGGGCTTTGAAGCAAAGAATGGACGGTTACCTCGAGAGTGTTTTCTCTTGGGGTAAAAATAATCTCGTTGAATTTAATGTTTCATAGACCCAATCTTGTCCGATTACGTCTAAAAGGGATCGAAATGAAAATCTAGTCTCTTTCAACGGAAGCAATCTTCCGAACAGGCCCTCCATTGATATGCTTGGTGTAACCCTAAGTGACCAGCTCAGGTATGGGGGCTCCATCGAAGCCAGAGTAAAGTTAGCCTCCCAAAAACTGGGCGTAGGTACTGTACAGGGCCCGCAGGTACTTTAATAGTACACAACTGCTAACCTTGTACAAATCACAAGTACGTCGTTGTACGCCCCACGGTTGAATTTGGCAGCCATCTCTGGTCTGGAGCTCCAAAATACCTGAAAAATACCCTCGACTCTGTGCAGAAACGGGCGGTCCGTTTGATAGATTCTCCCATCTTAACAGACGGATTGCAATCTTTAGAGCACAGGCGTCGGGTGGGAATGCTATCCTTGTTCTACCGGTATTACAATGGAAGATGCTCCGAGGAACTAGCATCATTGATCCCTTCGGCACCGGTGCATAGTCGGGAAACACGCCAAACGCGTGCCCAACATTTGTACACGGTTGACATTTGCCACATGAGAACGGGTTGTTTCCTCGACTCGTTCTTGTGTTCAACAGCTCGGCTGTGGAATGATTTGTCGGCCTCTGTGTTTCCTCCTTCCTACAACATGGATGTCTTCAAGACCAATGTTCATTCCTTCCTCTCCTCAAAAAGACCCTCCACACAGCATCCCAGATGACATAGGCCCTGAGGGAAATTATTTTCCTCAGGGCCTCCTGTGTGGAGTTAATGTAAAAAAAAAATAATAAAAAAATGCCGTTTCCCCGCAAGGGCAGGCAGAGAGAACGGACCGCCAAATAATTCGGTCTTAGAACACATTCATTGCCTCATACACAGTCTCATATATACTTTTCTATTATTCTGACTCTTGGCATTGCCCGACTCAAGTATCTGATTCATTTGATCGTGCCACGTCTTCCTCGGGCGTCCTCGATATCTTCTACCATTTACATTTGCGTCAAGTATTCTCATATATAAAGGTTTTTACATTTTCAATGAATTCCCTTTAAATATTAAGGCAGCTAAAAATCTAAAAGTTTTTCGTGGTTCACGTCTCAATTTTGTGAAGTCCAAGTTTTAGTATGTACCTACGTATATAATATAATTTTTTATACTAATTTTACATTAGATACAGGTACCTTCATTAGACATTATAAAATGTAAAAATTACATAAATAAAGCATATACAATTAAATCATCATGTTCGTCCATTCCCTCAACATTCAATACCGTAGAAAGTGGGTACCTACCTAATTAAAACGTCTCATTTCCCCCACACCTCCAACCAAATTATTATTATACAATTTAAAGAGGTCGCCTCCTCTCGGCAGTCGTCTCTTTCTTCCTCCATTGCTGGTTGCGCGGTAGGTAGTACAGTACCCCCCCTCCAGTGTTTGCCGGTTGCGTGGTGGTAGTACAGTACCCCTCCCCCCGTGTGTGTTTATTGGGCGGTGGGTGGGAGAGTGTGTTGGGGGGAGAGGGTCGTAGAGTAAAGTAGGCACTTACTGATACTTTGAGTGCAGGCGGACGGTTGTGAAAAGAAAGACTATGCAATGACGACTTATAAATTGTAGAAAATTGTTTTGTTTCTTGAAATTTTGTTGGTATCTAAAGCTATTGTATAACAAGGATCTCGACTAAAATTCCAGAGGACGTAGGTTCAAATCCCAGCGTGTGCAAAATAAATTTTATTTGATTTATTTGGGCTATTTCACAATTTTATTAATGTAAAATAACAAATAAGGTGTTAGGTATTAGCGGAACGTTTCAGAGAGGAAGATACTCGATGTAAGACCACCAATCAGAATTGAAACGTTGCTGAAATTGGCTTTAATATTATAAGTTTTTATAATTATTTTGGGATGGTAAGTCTATTAATGTTTATTCATCAGACCTCCGGCACACTCTGTCAGAACCTCAAAATATTTCCATTATGCAAACAAAATTCAAATAAATAGAATATTTTTGAAGGAATCCGAAAACCCAAAAACTGTTTTCGACACTTGATGAAATACACTTTCAAATTTTATAACTCGAAAGAAATGACATGTAGAAATTCTGAATGTAAACATAAAAATTCCAAAAATGACTGACTTACATTTTTTTCCAACTAGAGGCAGACATTTTACTAGAAACATATATTATAAAGGTTATCGTCACCTTACTTTTTTATCGTTTCGTGTGAAAATAATTAATCTAATATTCCTTGAAGTTTAATAATTTTTATCAAATGGCTCTTGGAAACTTTGGTTTCAAAAAGGTTTGAATATAAAGCGTGGTGTTTTTTTTTCTAATATTGATAATAGTACCTACCTAAGGGAGACCCAACGATTTCTATGAGACGTACTATTTGAGGTGTTCCCAAAAGCGTAGAGGAGATGTACCGAATATGGCATACGTCCCTAATATGAGATGATGGTGTTTCTCAAAATGTAAGTGAGAACAGCCTCTATAACCCATCATTCCCTATTCCCCACCGACCGACCTTAAATATTCAGGACTCGTCCTAACGCCGGCCACACTACCACCACCTGAGAGAGCGATTAAGTTTTTTTGCCTCATCGATTTGATATTTACATAAATTTCACTTTATTTTTTCTCAAAAAATTGAAAATCTTTCACTGATAGACATTATTATTATTTAAAGTTTATTGTTTCATAATGATTTGAAGTTAAATTCAGGTAGATTTTATTCTACGAAAATATTTCTTTTTATTGATCTTGTTCATAATATGGGATTTAATGATGACCCAAATATGGAATACTATCTATATTAGGAAGAGTATTTTCAATATGGAATTCAAGTGGAACTAAATTTCTTTTTGCTATTCCAGGTTGTATTTTGACCTCCACGAACCTTATAATGTCGTAGAAAAAACAGCGGAAGACGTGGAAGAAAAAAAAATGATAAAAGTCACGGGTGCCGTAAAATCAAAAACTGTGGGATATCAGAGGCGAAGAGTGGATCCAATGTTTAGCCTGCCGCCATTGGTGTCATTATTAGTGTTCGGGAGCCGATAATATAGATTTTTTGTGATTATTGCATGCAAAATTTAAAAAAAAAATCAGTGTAACCCATAATAGGAGCACTTTTTTCAATATTGGTTTTTTCTATTGTTTTACCTTTCGTTTAAAATGAAGACGTTTGTGTATTTCTTTTAATATTTCGTTGACATTTTAATTTCCGTACCTAACTATATTTTCAAAGATTTTAATGAATAATACTTAATAAACGATTCAATTATAACTAATCAGATTTATTTTCCTAAGCTATTCAATATTCGGTACACCTCCTCTACCTACTTAACCTGAAGGGTTAAACCTTCGCTTAGTTTTTACTACAGAATTTCAAAATAACTACTAAAAAAATTACATTCACGAATTTACTGATTTGATCTAAATTTGCACGTTTATTTTTGGATAATAGCCCAATCAGAAAATTATTTTATTTAATAATATCTTTTCTTAACTTTAGTTTTGGTACAAATAAATCCGTGCTTAAACATTTTTATCTCAATACTGTACAAGACTCCCAACGCACTCCCAATTGTCCGGAGCCGGTGAACGTGATTTTAGATTTGTTCAGATATTCAAATTTGGATTTTAACCTCGGCTGAAGCCATTTCAAGTGACCTTTCTTTCACCATGAGCGATATTGGGAGTATCCTCCACTATTTGAAATGTAACCAAAAATTTGGTTTTTTCCTTAAAAATTTAAATCAGAGCAACTTTTCTCTTCAATCCACCTGCAGGTTTATTGAGCTGTATTATATGGCGGGAGGGGAGGTGGGAGGGAAGGTGGAGGCAGCGTCGATTACGCCCCGCCAGCCAATCACAGCGCGCCGTTTAGCGGAGAAATGGCGGCCAACAGGCCGGGCGGACCGACGCTTATTATAATGAATTATTCTTCCTAGGGTATTGTGAATTAACAACTATTATTAGAGAAAGGTGACATTTAGACAAATTACCGACTTACAAACGAAAACTTACGAATTTTGTAAGTTTGACTTTGCAATCTAGCAATACTTGGCTGAGAGGCCAATTTCATGTCATGGGTCACTTACTTATTGCAAGGTTAAATTTATTTATTTTATTCAGGTTCTCCATAAAACAGTTATACACTAAAAATTATGGAGAAGATTGTGACTTGTGACGTATGTCAAGAGATAGTTAGGTACTTAATTCTCTGTAGGTGACATTGAAGATGTCATCGAGTCGTTAAGAGTCTTTCGGAGTATACGCGTTACGGATATATAAGTTGATCTCTTTCAATATTGGTGGATTTAATATGGTACCGGAGATTAACTTAAAAAAATGTTTGCCTAAAAATATTTTTCGGCGGGCTTCTAGGGTGTTAAAATCGAGCTTTTCTGTTGAGAATAATGATGGATACAGGAATGGGTAGTATGTATATATATCTATACATACTACCCATTAATATAATTAATACCCACTAATCTAAAAGATCTATAACTTTTTGATCTTTTCCATGTTCTTCTTCTATTGATTATAACGCTTTTTGGTCGATTTTTGTAAGTTTTCGTTTGTCTTGCAGATCATCTAGTAATACTTGTCGGAGAGGCAATTTTCATGTCATGGGTCACCTACATTGCAAGGTCAAACCTAACTTAATTTAAAAAATCTACAAATTTGTCATCTTTTTCACATCATCTAGTAGTACGTCCATAATTGAAATTTGGAGCCACCTCTAGGCAGGAGTCCGCGATTCTTGATTCTGTGCAAAGGAGGGCGGTCAAAAAATGTGTTTTTGATTTGAAAATTTGATTGTTTAGAAATATTACAAATGCTTTAATTAAATACTGCGTCTAGAAAACTTGGCATTGGAAATAATCGATTTTTTTAAATAAGTCTCTTTGTAAGCCTGGAAAAAAAAATATCAAAATATTTTCGAGATGAAAACTTCCACTAAAGAACCCTTTTTCGAAATAGTTTTATTACATGATGTGGCAAATTAAGTTCGAAATTGATGGGAAAGCATTTTAATATTGGCGCCGAAATTTCACAAATAAAGCAAAAACCCTTTCGCGCTGTTTTTTCGGTGTTAATCAAAAAGGGCGACATTCAACGAAATTCGAATGAGAATTAAACCTTATGCGGTCCGGCATTAAGACTGCGTGCATTTTGTATCAGTTAAGATGAATCCATACTAAACAATGCAAAATCATACAAAATCATATGTTTTTGTTTTGAAAATTTGATTGCTTAGAAGTACCTATTATAGATGCTTCAATTAAATACTGCGTATAGAACATACCTTGGCCCTTAAAAATATCGGTCATTTTTTTATAAGTTTTTTAATAAGCCTTTAAAAAATAAAGTATAGGGTCTATAAAAAAACACTTTCAAGTCCAAACTCTTCTATTTATAAATCCCTTTTCAGATACGGTTTTATTGTTTAATGTGGCAAATTTTCCAAATTTATTTTAATAATAATCGCAAAAAAAAAATTGATAATGAAATGATTGCTTGGTTCCGTGATATGAATTTTTAAATACCCACTTTATTATAGGTAATAAACAATGAAATAGAAAGGATTTAGTGTTATTTGCAGACTTAATGATATCAACCAAAGATATTGGAATATAAGGTAGATGTGCTATCTGCTGTTTTTACTACGTGGGTCTGCGCTTCCGGGTGTCGCCGATATTGTTTACCAATTAACAAATAAACTAAAATAACAAATAATTAACGAATAAACCAAACGAACGTTAAACTAAATGAACGAATTCTTTCCTTATTCAAAATATATTGTTAACCAATATTAATGCATATTTTCAAAAAATCAACGAAATTAACAAATTCTTTTTGTATGAAAACTACGCTAATTAGCGCGTAGTCCGGCGACAGTTGCGCGGACACCATAGCATATCTGTTCTGTATTTAAATATCTTTGATATCAACATATAAAACAACTCTCAAATATCTTCTCCAACCTTTCCAAAAAAGTCTTCTCAAGTATTTTTAAATCCCTCCCTAAAAAGGCGGGGATTCCGATTATGAATTTTTCAAGGAGTAGTGGATCACCTGAAATGACCGATTACCACCTCTAGTGCACAGGAGCTAGCAGCCTTGATCCCTGGTACACCGGTGCACGTGCGTCCAACACGAGCGGAACACAACATAGTTGATGTTGGCTCCACGAGAACAGGACGTTTCTTCGACTTGTTCCTTCGATACGTTTTTGTATAAGTCGATTCATATATTGAACGAGCTACCGTCATCTATTTTTACTCTTTCATATAATCCATGCATCATCAAGTCTCGCATTTAAATCCCTTCCTTCAGCCCCCAATTTAACCCGCCTTATAAATCTACCGATCCGGTGGCGACATAGTCCCCTGTCTTTACACCTTACACACAAGGGTGCTCTTGCAACCTATCACAAATCTAACCTTCCAAAATTATGGAAAATACTTACCAGTCTAAAGTTTAGTAAAATAAAGTAATTTAGAAATATATGATGCATGAACGTATGTCTGTAGGTACTATTGGGAGATTCGCAACAGATATATCTCAATTCAAAGTCAATTACTACATCATTATTAGAAGCACGTGGAATTTTTGATATATACATATATGTGGATAGGTACCTCTAAAATGTCAGTAATGGTTCCCATGGCCAAATGTTGGAAAATATTAGTGTCCGACCGAAACAGGACTTTCCACCGAAACCGAATCTTCGGCCGAAACCGAAACTTTTTTAGACATGTTAAAAATCGATTGTATACTGTTATTTGGCTTATTTTTTCACTTATTCAGACAATTAACACGTATCAAATTAAATAAATAAAAAAACAACAATTGCAGTATGTGAATTCATAATATTTTTTAATATTATTTCTACAAAACAATAACTAATTTAAGTGTAAAAAATAATCCAAATAACAGTAAACAATCGTTTTTTAACATGTCTAAAAAAAATTTCCGATAACGAAACTGATGCCGAAACTAGATTTTTTTGCCGAAACTTGCCGAAATCGTAACCGAAACCGAACCTTCGGCCGGTCACTAGTAAATATTGACCAATTCGTGGAATTGAAGAGAAACTATTGTTAGAGTAACTAATTAGGATAAAAAAATAATACAGTGGTTAAAAAGATATTAGCGTTCACCAAAACACCAGCAAAATATATTCAAGAGGGGGTGGGGGTAAGCACAATTGAGAAACCGGTTTTTTTTTTTGTTAAAATATGTACCTAAAAGTGTTCTACGACACTTGAAAAATTCATAACAATGCAAATTATTTCCAACGTTGGATGATTCGTATTCTTCATTGATTAGGCGTAAGCATCTTTAGGAAAGTATCTACTGATTATTTATAATATTTAATCATAAATAATAATATTCCGATGAATTGTAGGGCGCATTTTTTGAAAAATCGCCTCAAGGGCGCTGTACAAACCCTTAACATATCTCTACAATCTTCTAGAAAAACCATTTTAAGATGAAGCCATAGTAAATAATGCAAAATCATACAAAATCATATGTTTTTGTTTTGAAAATTTGATCGCATAGAAGTATTGTAGATGCTTCAATTAAATACTGCGTGTAGAACATACCTTGGCCCTTAAAAATATCGGTCATTTTTTTATAAGTCTTTAATAAGCCTATAAAAAAATAAAGTATAAGGTCTAAAAAATACACTTTCAAGTCCAAACTCTCCTATTTATAGGGGTTTATAAATAGGAGATGGTTTTATTGTATAATGTGGCAAATTCAGTTTATTTTATAATGATCGCAAAAAAAGTTGATGTTTACACCCAATCTTCCCAAAATAAAATAAAATATGCATTTTCGCGTTGTTATTTTACAATATGGCCGCTAGTCGACGAATTCGGTTTTTCAAAGTGAACTCTATGGCGTCCACCGAAGAACTACTGTCCACGCCACAGTCGCCAAACCTCAGTCACGCGGCCGAACTGAGCGGGAGATGGACGCGTCACTCCGCGTCGCTTGATTTCGTGAAATCAATTTTAAATTTCCGTTTTATTACAATAAACAATGCGTAAAACAGGAATTAATATTTTTTACAGGCCTTTACGAAATCAACCTGTAAAACAAAACTCTCAAATACCTTTTCCAACCTTTCCAAAAGCTTTTTCTCAAGTATTTTTAAACTCCTCCTATAAAGGGCGTGAATTCCGATTTCGATTTTCTCCTGAACTAGTGGATTGCCTTAACAACTTATGGCTGAAATTTACATCCACCGGTTCATGGATCACCGATACGAAACTACATATACAATGATTTGACCAATGAACGCGATTCTGCTTAAAAATATACTACACAGTCAGAAAATATACCTGGAAGGTCACTCGAGATTAAAACTGTTATAATATACACCAGTGTTGAATGTTTTCTACGAAAAAAGTCTAATATTCGTTACATATTGTATGTATCTCATTAACCAATGAACAGAGTTTAACTAAAAGCACACAACGTAACTAAAGTGTTCTTCCGCCCTTAATCTAAAGCATTTTATATAAAAGCCCTGTAATGCCGCGATGTTTTTATAGCGGCTCCGCTGGGAATAAAGCAATACACCACGTACCCACCACTTTGGCCTGTTAATCGGCGCCCAACCCACGCCCACCCCCCTTTTTCTAACCCACCCTTGTACCCACCATTTCCCGCTATAACTCCCCTTCCTCCCACTGGCACTTATATCCCACCCTTCCCAGTGTTTTGCCTCCTACTTCTGATCTTATTACCACCTCTTCGCTTCATTGTATTACTTACCTCCAGTGCTGGTTTAGTAATGGAATGAGCCGGAACGGCGTTCCGGAATCTCTTTTTCTACTATCTCATCGCCTTAGAAAGCCGTAAACGTATTATTATAAAATATTTTGAACTTTGAACCCCTTTCGACTTTCAAAATTACATTTGACTCTTCTTCTGGAGCCCTCACCAATCAAAGGTTAGCTCCAGTGGCGGCTCGAGCACTTCTTTAGTGGTGGGGATCGACATATGTTACGTACTGTACCGTAATCTTACCAACCAACCAACCGTAGAACGTAATATAAAATTTCGCAGAAAAAATTTTGATGGTCTAATCATGCTAGTCGGATATATAAATACAAAATAATATAAAATTTCCATAGATATATACCAATTTACAATAAGTATTATAAAAATAAAGCTTTATCTTGCAAGATTGTTATCGAACTTAATTTGAACACGAGCGATTCCCGCCCGTAACTGTGCAAACAAATGGTTCAGAGGGGATCCAAAGAATTGTCCCCGCGGGTATTTGAATTCACGTACGAGTGCGCATGCGCCGTTGCATACAATCGCGGAACAACGCAAGGAAAGTGTGGGGATAGTTCGGATTATCCCCCAAGTGCGCAGTACATTCTGCGCACTGAGAATCTGAGAAATAGACCCGCTGTTCTTATGCGCCTTATATTGTTCGCTGTACGCGCGTAGGGTCTTATTAAAATCATTCGGAATATTTTTTTAATTTTATTTCTGCAAATATTAATTACTTTTATGTTTACAGAATTCATTCATTTTGGTGAAGACCACCGACTATTATTTCCTCTAGTAGGTTTTGAGTGTAATTGGTGGGGACTGTCCCCATTGTCCCCCTGTGAAGAACCGCCACTGGTTAGCTCCCCGCGTTCCGAATTTTTACCGACAACATAATTGCCTTGAACTCTTAAAAATACGTGTTGTTTTTGAAGATAAAAATGTATAATCTCCAATCGTATGCGGATTTGGGAAAGAACTCGTAATATCATCTTCCTTGATAGAAAAAAAATTGTAAACTACGAGTATGTATGTTCCAATTACAAAAACACAACTGGTTCTCTTATTTAGTGTGCTATGGGCATGTAACAAATCACAGCGTTTCTTCAAATGATACTTAACTCAGATATCGTGAGTTTTTTTGTTCTATTTTAAATAAGTTGTGTTTTAATAAATATTTTCACAAGCTATTTACGCTAATTAATTATAAACGATTTTTTTTAATATTAGCGCCCTCCCTCTATCAATTGTACTTATATTTACGTATCTTCCTTTCAAACCATCTTCAGAACCCTTAAGGCCTTCATCGATCCAACTGGAAAATAAGTTAAATGTCGTTTAAAGTAAGATTTGAATAAAAAGTTTTACGAAACGATGGTTCCTACACCTTCTGTTTTTCGAAACAAGCACTGTTTTTCCGCGTTTCCTCTTTTTACCCAATCTTTTTATAATTCCCTCTTCCCCATCTCCCCGTGCCACTGCCTCCCCCACGATCTTATTAACCTCCCTTCCCCATCGTATTACTAACTCCATTTACTCGCTTTACCCCTACTCCTACTTACACCCACCTCCCCTGAATGAATTGCCTACACTTTTACTGCCCAAATTCCCATTTTTATTAGCAGGGGCAAATCAAGGCTCTCTAAATTCTGCAGATTTTTTTTATTTATTGACTAAGCCATAGCGTTTCCTTCAATGGACACTACATTTCTATCTCGCCAGAGTTCGCTTGAGCGTGGTTGCTATTACAGTCGTCAAATCTGAGTAATCAATATTAGTATAGTATAACTCTTTGTTTGATATAAAATTTTTTCCACACAAATTATAGGTAATATGGTTTATAATTAAGTAGGTAAGTATTTCAATACCTACTAAAAAAATTATGATTGCAGATGAAATTTTGGTTTTTATTTATTGATTCAGAAAATTTAAAAAAAATGTTTTTTCAGAACTTCTAGAAACCGTTTAACAAAATTTCACACTTGAAAAGGGGCAAATGAACATAGGTATGTTTTATTTGATATGAAGTAGGACGTAACTATACATTTATTGTCAATTTTTTGTCCATACTCCACAAATCAACACAAATACTCAACAAGGGCAATAGGTATGTCAAAATATGTATATTGGTTATTGCCAGTTTGAATACATCTTTTGGACAGACAAACATTAAATTTCATGCTACGAAACGCAATAATGCTTACATTTGTAATATTATTTTATTTTTTATTTTTTTTTTATTAGTAATAGAAGGTACATAAATTACAAATAAATTTTATACAGTAATTAATTACATAGTAGAATATTTGATGTACCCCCATAATTAAGCAAGGCTTGTGTGTATGGGGGGGTGATATTATAAAAAATTGGTTTATAGACTCATTTGAGTGCTCCCCTCCACGGAAATCTTTAGTAAAAGGCGAAAGATTTATTCGTTATTGAAGGGAAACCAGAGTATGTATGATAAGTTTTATATTTGTGTTATTATAATTATTGAATCTTCCCATATAATATCCACTTTGAAGTCTAACCCTGTAACAAGATCTTACGAGAATCTATCTACATAATATACACTTTATTTCCACATGTACCAAAACGTGCACTTATATAGCATACCTGATTTTCTTCTTATTACCACCCTCCCTCCTCTTCTGCGCTCCTACCCACCCTCCCACCATCTCACCCTCTCAATTCTCCCATTTCCCCATTCCTCACCATTTCCTTCCAGTTCGCCCACCTCCCCCTTCCCATCTTCTCTCTGAGGGGTAATACCGAGCCAAAAGTTTCTAAGTGGGAGGTTTAGCCAACTAATTCCCGCCTCATCTGAAATAATGGGAAATGGTTTATATACCCTTAGCTTGCTACTACATAGTTACTACCCTTAACATTTTGTAGCTAAGGGTTGGTACATCGGTTTGTGGAACTACTTTTTTGGTGTAATTGTAAAATTTTGCCAATTAGGAGGAAAATCTGTTTACCGAAATTGGAATATTTTTTGGGAAGCGTGAAATCTTCATAGATTGTTTAGGGTAAACAACGCAAGAGATTTGTTCGAAAATGTACAAATCAATTAATATGGCAGACTATAAACAAAATTAAATTGTTGCTTTTATTATTAATATTTTTCATTGGTACATTTCTACACCGTTAATATATATATATATATTTTTTCATGAAAACCGTACAAGAGTCCCAACTGCTCCCGCCTGGAGCCAGTAAGACTATGGCATCCCCAATTGGGGTAGGTATGTTGTGAGGCTGAAGGGAGTGGGTAGGGAAGGAGATAGGGAAGAGGAAGATGGGGAAGTAACTGACTATTCAGATCTGGTCACCAAACACGGCGAAAGCCACTTCAGGCAACGTTTCAATTATGAATGGTGGTCTTACACCAGGGCGATACTGAGATTAACTTCCACTCTGGAAAGTGCCGCAAATATACTTATATTATTTTAAATGAATAAATTGTGAAATTCACAAATTAATCAAATAAAATTTATTTGCCACGCCGGATTCGATCCCGCGACCTTCGGAATGCGAGTCAAGCGCCTTACCACTGCACTACGCCGGCCGTCGAAATTACAATAATAATGTCTCAATTTGTATTTAACATGTTTCGCTATCGGAATTAGTTATTTCAATTCATTTGGTAATTGGATAAGTCATGAGGTGTTACTAAAATTTTCAAACTTTTCGGTTCAAGTTGCAGAAAAATGAAGTCTAGCTGGAATCAGAACATCTAGAATCTAGACAATTAAACCGAACGGAATTGTATGGTTTTAAAAGCACACTTTTCTATTAAAAAAACTTAAACATTCCCGGGATAGGATAACCTGAAGAAGAAACTATTTGAAGTCTCCCAAAAATATTACTCCTCTAATGAGAATGAACCCGAGATGCTTGTATGTTAATCCGACACTTTAGACTTCTCGGTTTCAAATTACTAATTACATGATAAAAAATATTTTAATTCTCTTCCCGAACGGGTATAAAAATAGATTTACTGTAAGAACACTTAGCAAAATCTTTGAAAAGCATTAATTCAAACCATATTTATAATTTCCTAGTGCGTAATAATAATAATAAAACACATTTATTTATCAATAGACTTTTACGGTTTTATACATTTTGTTCATTTATCATTTATTCTCTTGATAAAAAGGTCACTGCTCAGCTATACATTCAAGATTTCTCCTGGAATGTAGCTGGTTTTCAGCAGTATACAATTAAATAGCAAACTGAATTCGCTGATCAAAGAAAGAAACCAGCTTCACAAGCAGTGGAAACAAGACCCATGAAATATGTCTCTTGTAGTCCATAAAAATAAACTGAGAAACTTAATAACTAATTATAGGAGAAGTTTGAAAAACAAATATTATGCCAATAGCCTTCAACAAAACCTGAATAAACATTGAAAAACTTGGAAAACCATTAACTCAATTTTATCTAACCGTGCACATAAACCCTCCAACACCATCGAATCTCTCATCGTAAATAATTGTGAGCTTAGGGGACCCAGTGAAATAGCTTCAGCATTTAATGAATTTTTCTTATCAGTTGGAGAAAAGTTGGCAGCTGCCATTCCATCATTCCTATATATGTAGAACCTTATAGTAATCCTATATAGTAATACTATATATGTAGAACCAAAGGCAAGTCAATCCTTATATATGGCTAGGACAAATAAGGCTGAGGTATTAAGGATCATCGCTAAATTTAGGTCGAATGCAGCGGCAGGTATCGATGGAGTAACCCCGTGCATCCTTAAAACCTGTAAAGAAGAACTAGCTGAGCACCTAGCGTAACTTATCAATTCCTCTATAGGCTCGGGAGTATTCCCAAATCAATTAAAGCTAGCAAAAATTATACCAATTTATAAAGAAGGCTGCAAAAAATGTATTTCTAACTATCGCCCAGTTCTATCAGTATTTTCAAAGGTGTTCGAGATTATTATCAAGGATAGACTTCTAAAATACATCTCTAACAACAATATCCTAACACCACAGCAATATGGCTTTCAAAAAAACTCCAGTATCCAATGTGCCACAGTACATAGACTAGGGCGAATATGTAGCAGCTATTTTTATAGATCTAAAAAAAAGCCTTTGATACAGTAGATCACGAAATACTCCTACAAAAAATGGAACATTTGGGTATAGTCGGAAAATCTTTAAAGCTCCTCCGAAGTTACCTATCTGATAGATATTGCCTTGTCGACATCGAAGGGAACCTAAGCGGCTTTTGAAAAATCGCATGTGGAGTGCCACAGGGCTCGATTCTAGGACCCCTACTTTTCTTACTATACATCAATGATATAACTAAATGCGGCATCTTGGGAAAACTTCAACTTTACGCTGATGATACTGTGATTTATTATCGTTGTAAAAATCTGAGGGAACTTGAATCTCTAATGCAGTGGTTCTTAACCTTTTTGGCTGGCGACCCAAAGTACGAATATATTTGAAGTACGCGACCCTAATCTAATTTTTTTATTTTATTTTTCAGTGACAGGTACTAAAATGATATATTATGTAATTTTATACTATAAAATTACAACTACATCCTATAAAATTTATAGGATGTAGTTGTAAAATTATAAATAAACAACTTTATTTAAATGTTCTGTATTAAAATCAGACAAATCAGCATTAAAACAGTTAAAAAATTTACAACAAAATAATTAGTGACTACCCTGGTGTTGTATTTTTGAGCAAAAATCATGTATATGGGAGTTATGTTTATAGAAAGTGTACACCGCATGTCATGCTGAGGATCCAATCTATTTCTGTACTTATTCTTCATAACAGCAAGGCATGAAAATCCTGCTTCACATAAATAAGTAGTTGACAAAGGTAGAAGGGCTTTTTCAGCTAATTTTCAGATAATTGTGCCCAAAATTTTGTGAGACTCGTTCTGGCAAATCTCTCTTTTAAAAGTGCATAACCTTACATTTCGAGCAATTCTTCTTGTTATTCAGCTGAATCGTTTTCAACGCCCATTACATCTACTTCAAATAGATTTCTTACCCAACTGTATTTCACGATATGGACATTTTGTGGAATAAATCTTTCCATTTCATTTTCAAGTTTTCTCAAATGTTCTGAAAAAATAGACATGGTCTTCACGAAAATACGGTTGCCATTAAGATTAATATCTTCCAAAAAGAAGTTTAATGTTGGAAACGCTGCCAATTGACATTGAGCAATTTTATTTTGCAAAAGTTTTGTTTTGTTTTTAAAAACAGTATTTTTTTCATAAATGTCTACTACAGAGCGATTTTGACCTAAATAATAATTGTGACTATACTAGTTTAGTGACATCGATCGAGCAATCAATACGCAATTTCCGCGACCCAACCCAATACCTCTCGCGACCCGAATTTGGGTCGCGACCCGAGGTTAAGAATCGCTGCTCTAATGAATAAAGATCTCGCAAAGCTAGCTAAATGGTTGCGGATAAATAAATTAAGCCTCAATGTCAAAAAAACTCACTACCTCACTTTCGGGAAAAAAGATTACATGACAATGAAAATTACTCTTGGAAATGAAAAGCTCCAAAATGTACAAGTAACGAAATATTTAGGGTTATTCATAGATTCTAACCTATCGTGGAAATCCCATGTTGATAACTGGTGTACTCTATCGACTTCAAGATGTGCTCCCCACAGCTTTACTGCGTGCCACATATTATGCTCTGATCCACTCTCACCTAAGTTATCTGGTTAGTATCTGGGGCACCATTACTAAGAAACAAATATCTGAAATACAAGTAATCCAAAATAGAGCCATAAGAAATATTTACCATCTACCGTGGGATACGCATGTCAAAGACATATACTCACTGACACAAATTCTTCCCTTTACCATTCTGCCAAAATATAGCATCACCACTGCCATCCTACAAATAATTCAACACTCGTCACACCCCAACACTAAACCAGCCTTTAATTCCGATATACACCAGCACAAAACACGATCACAAAATCAAATACACCTATCGTCATCTACACACACAACTAAATTTGGAATTAATTCCTTACCATACATCGCACATACGCAATACAACGCATTACCTAATGTCCTAAAACTACCAGAATCAAACAAAAAAATATTGGCAAAGGCTCTAAAAGGATATTTTCTCAGCAACTTTATTAACCAGTGACGAATTTATCTGTCGTCCTTTGTAACTCTTGTATATTCTTCAATTACCTGTATCAAGTGTGTCTAGTCCATTTAAAAATCTATGTATTGTTCATTGATTTCCGTGTTCTTATGTAAAAATAATTTTCCTTTAGATGTATAATGTTGTCCTTCCCGAAATGAGTTTTATTAAACTCATTGGGAGTAATGTATTATAAATTTTATGTAATAATTTTGTAATATATTATCTCTAATAAAAAAAAATAAAAAAAATAAAATTACATAAAAAATTAAAATAATCATAAATCATATCTCCAATTTCTTCGCGTGGCATTGCGACGCATGCCGGGTACACGCTAGTTATTTATAATTTAATTTACAAGTTTGTTACCTGATCTAAAGTAAATAACAGGCATATGTTTCAAAGCATCACCAGATTTCACTAAGACTTTCTTCGCAGCAATACAAGTTGGGTAGAATGATCCAAGTTAAATACAAAGTTTCCTTGTTAACGAATATTCCTAGTTATTATGCACACACAAGGTTGAGTTTCTAAGCTATTAAGCGTTCCCGCTCTGTTTGTTAGCAATATTTCTATAATCCCAGCGGTGGAACTGTTTGTCGTTACATTAAGTAATATCATCACGCTCTTCTCTACATTTTCATTACAAATTGTTTTATTAGGTTTCCGGGAAATAGCGTAATCGTCCAACATGGTTAGGGTGCCCAATCGTCGCGGTTTAGTGAATCAATGGAATCCAATTTTACTTTCAAAAGATCTTCGCAGCTAAAAATCCATCATAACAATTTAGGCATATTTATCGTGTTATATAAAACTCTTGTCAGATGCTAACTAGAGTATAACTATACGTTATGGTCTCCCATTTTATAATATTCATTCCGACAGTATTGAAAAGATTCAACCCAAGTTCCTGAGGTATATAAACTATAAATTGCATATTTCTGCACAAAACATTGATTATAATTACCTACTGGATAAAGTGTCCATATTAAAATTTTTAGAAAGAAGACTACACAAAGATTTAATATCTACTATTACATAAAATACTGCATTACAAAATTGACTATGCTGAATTGCTTTAATTAATCAACATCCATATTCCCAAAAATCTTGCCTACATTTACTATCTTTTTACTGTAACAACACCAGGACACTGTCTTACCAAAATTTCTCGATTCCGAGACTTCACCGTCTTGGAAATAAATATTCTGATCTGGGAGATATATTTCACCTTAAAAATAACCCCTATAAACAGTGTTTATTCCAATTCTTTTACATAACTAGACACAAATAGACGTGTATAATTTTTGTAATTTTTGTGTATGTTGAATATCTATTTATGTGTGATTTCTTATTATTTTTACTGATGTAATTTATTTGATTATATGCTTTTGTTGTCACAATTTTTTATTGTATTATATTTTCTTTATTGTTTTAGTTTTGAAGTATTTAAAATAACTGTGATACTCAACTTATAAACTAGAATGTAAAAGCCCATTAGGGCGTGTAATAAATAAATAAATATGCTAACATTATCAACCAACAGAGATCAACTTATGTCATATCATTATAATAACTCAGGTATATATATCATTGACGGCGTGATAGAATTAATATTGAATATGCCTACAGGGATGCCATTGTCATGTCATTTTTCAGGTTACTATTTCCCTAACCACATCACAATGCTGGAACCATGACAAGAAAAATAGTGCAAATTCGAGTGCATTCGTTTTGAAAACAGAAGAAGATTTGGGACTACCTTGGAAGCAAGTTGTTTGTGTTTTTTTGTGTACGCAATCTAGTTTTTAAATAAAAATAAGGAATTTGACCATCTGGAAGCACATAACATCGTTTGGTACTCATTCGTTTTGTTGGGGCGATAATTTCCTCGAGGTATCGCGATGGAATCACAATACTATATTATGGTTATTATACTATACGACCTCCGTAGTCCAGTGGCTAAGACTCTTGACTCACATTCCGGAGGTCGCGGGTTCGAACCCGGCATGCGCAAATAAATTTTATTTGATTAATTTGTGTTATTTCACAATTAATTCATTTAAAAAATAATATATAGCATATTTGCGGCATGTTCCAGAGTGGAAGATACAATCAGTATCGCCCTGGTGTAAGACCACCATTCAGAAATGAAACGTTGCTTGAAAATGGCTTTAGCCGTGTTTAGTGACCAGATCTGAATAGCCAGGTACTTCCCAACCTTCCTCTTCCCCACCTCCTTCCCCTCCCCACTACCTTCAGCCTCACAACATACCCCAATTGGGGATGCCATAGTCTCACTGGCTCCAGACGGGAGCAGTTGAGATTCTTGTGCGGTATTCACTGTAAAAAAAAAAAATGGTTGTGTCGTTTGCTCTTTCGCAGAGATACAGTGGTAAGTGAATAATTCCTTTTTCATTGCGTACCTTGTTTTTTCCTACGCTTACCTACTGTCACCTAATTCCAGCAAACACAATTTCGTCTCGTTTTTATTATTTACATTATTTAAGTGCATCTGAAGTTGTAGTTTCGGATGCAACGGATTGCAATCTTTAGACACAGACGTCAAGTGGGAATGCTGTACAGCTATTTCGAATAAATGCTTCATGAGAATTTTTCAACGAGAAACTAGCGTCATTGATCCAGTCGGGAAATACGCGAAACGCGCGCTGAACATTTGCGCACAGTTGACAGCATGCTTGTCACACGAGAACGGGTTGTTTCTTTAATAACATGTTTACTCCTTCCTCTGCTCAAAACGCCCGTCTACACATCATCACCAAATACGACATAGGCCCCGAAGAAAGTTATTTTCTTTAAAAATAAATAACAGAGTTAACGTAAAAATAGAACGAAGGATGATGTTAACAACAGGGTCGTTCAAGGGTAATTTCGTTCGTAATTCCAGCAGTGTAATAGGTATTGAATACAAATTTATACATTTCCTTCTCCACACTACCACACCTTGTAAAAACAAGTTGCTCACTTCAATTTTCTTTAATTTTTGGGAAAAGATTTCCCGTTTTTCCATTTACAAAACATATTCTGCCTATTTTGGGAGGCTGTTTCCAAGATGGCGCCACTTCCGTCCCCACCCCTGTACCATTAAAGTGGTGGAGGCTGGGGTTGGCAAAAGGCTGAGGGGGTGGGAGGTGGGAGTAGGGGTGTGTTCTGTGTCTCACTTCCGCCTCCTGGTAATACTGGCGTCATTGTTTCCGGGAAATCGTTGCCGATACCAATTTACAAATATTTACTTCAATCTAACTACTGTTCTCCTAATTTTAATTCAAGTGTTAATTTTCATAATGATGAGGTAATAAAATCTGCGAGGAAATTAAGATTTTCTACTTTAACCAATTTGACCTCTTCCGCAAGTGTTCTTAAATATTTCCATTCTTCTTCAATTTACTGGCCTTCCCATGCAATTCAATTCAATTTCAAAACAAGTGGTTCGCTAAGTTTGGTGAAATAGTCTGGGTCTTGGCGGCGGATGCGTTAGCTCACCAGCTGCATGGCCGGATCGGGAGAGAATGGTTGAGGGACTACCTTTAATTCTCCAGCGGTACTATCCCTCTCTCTCTCTGGGAACATGGCATTGCACCGCAATGGGAGAGATGGATTCATACGTCCGTTACTTCTGGACACACTGACCCTCAGCCTCTTCTTCGCCTTGCCTCCGGCTACTCGACGCTGAATTCCTTAGGGTCGTCTGGTATTTCCTCCCAATCTCCCATTTACTTTTCTTTGAGGCATCACCGAGGAACCGGCTAAGGGGCGCGGAAGCTGAGTGTGGTTCACGACTAGACCGAATTTCATGCGCATTCTTGCTGGGACTGCCAATCGATTGAAGAGGACTCCCAACCGTTTGCCATTCCCTTATTACTTATCTATTGTGTCTTCTTCCCAAACAGGTGCTTGTAGGATAAGCTAGATACAATCACCCAGCGCTTGCCACCTCGTGGACTTTCACCAACCTGTCCCATTGTCTTGTCTATATTTTGTCATACTAACACATATTGTATCTGTATTTCCCGCTAAGCACTTGCATACTGCTTACTAACAACGTGTGCAGGGACATTGGAGGACTAGTTTCGTTATCAAATGTAGAGTCGTTTTTACCCAAAAAATTAGAGTCTTTGCAAGAGCCTTGAAGGGGTAACCATCTGTTACCTATACCAGGGCGGGTAAGTGGTGGGTCCTCCAATGAATGACCCTCAGATTCCGACCCACCCGTCATGTCCTATTCCTTCCCAGAACTCCCTCTCCTTCCTTTCCTAAAAAGACTCCTTAAAGATAATATAGGCTCTGAGGGAAATTATTTTCCTCAGTGCCTCCTGTGTGGAGCTAACGTAAAAGAAATTAAGAAATTCTATTTAATTCGTTTTTAGATAATATTGATCAGTGTAAGCAGAGAAAACAAATCAATATACAAAATCATGTTTTATACAAGTAGCAGTAAGGCTCGCCGTTTAAAATCTACTTCATTGATGTTAAACATTATATCAATTCCAAAGTTATTTTATTTAACAACAGGATAGCTTTTCCTACAAACTTGTCTAGTTTCTTCCCTGGTCTGTTAGTAAAGGTTTTAACAATTTTTTTAGAAGGTGCTAAATTATACTGATAACCACAATATCATTAGATAAATAACCTAACTGACAAAATAAGACAAATTTTGATGAAGCCATACTAAATAATGCAAAATCATACAAAATCACTTGTTTTTGTTTTGAAAATTTGATAGCTTAGAAGTATTACAGATGCTTCAATTAAATACTGCGTGTAGAACATAGGTCCTTAAAAATATCGATCATTTTTTTATAAGTCTTTTAAAAAGCCTTTAAAAAAATAAAGTATAAGGTCTATAAAAAACGCTTTCAAGTCCAAACTCTCCTATTTATAAACCCCTTTTCGGATTTGGTTTTATTGTATAATGTGGCAAATTTAGTTTCTTTTATAATAATCGCAAAAAAATGATATTTACGCCCGAACTTCACAAAATAAAATAAAATATGCATTTTCTCGTTGATATTTTTGACATCAATCAATACGGCCCGCACTCTACGAATTTGGATTATTGAAGTGACCCTTATGGCATGGGCACAAGAACCATGCACTGGGCATTACCTATTTCGTATCAGTCCCGCCCCAACCGGCGTAGGAGACAGTCGTGTTATTCCGCGTCGCTTAGTTTCGTGAATTCAATTTTAAATTTCAGTTTTCTCACAATAAACATGAAATCAACCTGTAAAAAAAAATTCTCAAATACGTTTTCCAACCTTTCCAAAAGTTTTTTCTCAAGTATTTTTAAAATCCTCCCATAAAGGGCGTGAATTCCGATTTCGATTTTTTCCTGAACTATTGGATCGCCTTATGAAACAAATTTAAAAGCGATAGCATTCATTGGATCCTCAACAAAGGTCGTTCAATAATTAATTAGTCAAATCACGCAAATTTAAATAAAAAGTTCTCTAATTCCATTTTTCTTACCAATAAAACACCTGATTTAATTCTGTCAAATATTAATGTTTCCAATTCATCAAAATGCTGTTAAGGCTTGTCGAAAAATGTACCAACGATTGCTTCAAAAATTATTTTTAAACTATCCTGTTCCGACGTATTCGTAGTAAACTGTGTCGCAGTAAAATATATGTTCAAATCCCACTTGTAGATATAGATGTACCCAATAAATAATTCGTCACGATTGGTAGAGACACCACACGACAGCTTAAATGTTCTAGCACAGCACAGCTTGAAAACAGGAATAATGTTAAAAAAAATCAGAGTGTGCAATTCACATGCGGTAGAAGTGAAACTTTCAGAAAACTAAGTAGACGAGAGTGGGGAGACTACGAAGCACTTTTTTTTATCAATGTGAAGGATGATTTTTTTTCCTATAAATTTGGTCATCTTATTAGTATTTGTGTTTTATTCTTCAGAGACGCTAGATGTCGCTTTTTTGTAATTTCTTTTGCCAGTTCATTTTGGGGAGGTTTGAATATTGGATTTTACAAAAATAAACTTTTTTTTGGGCCGCAGGATTTGGCTAAATGTCTGCAAAGGTTCGTCAGGCGCTTTCTACCAGTACACCAAATGTGACTTGCGTAAGGCTGTAAATTTATCGTATTATATTGGAAACGACCCGTGAAACAAATAAGTATTTTATTGCTATCTCATTCTTTCGCTGGCCAAATCCTATATGTAGATGTATGTGTTGGTCTCTTTTTAAGGTCGCTAGCTTCCATTTCATCGAGTTTCAAATCACAACAGTGCTAAAGAAGTTTTAGTAGAAGTAATTAAATTTTCACAAATGGTTATAATATACTAGCTGACCCGACAAACGTTGTTCTGCCATATAAATTATTTCAAGAGAATATTTTGGCTGTCAAATAAAAAATAACGAATGTATTGTAAGTGTGTGGGGATGGGATCTATGACAGAAAGAGGAATGAAGCACTGTAGACGATGACCGCCGATAAAAACAAAAAACCAACTAAAGTAGAAAAATGAAATAAAGAAAGTCAATATGAATTGAGTGCACGATATTTTTTATCAGTCCGTCTTTAGTCAACACAAATAAGCTCAATGGTTTGCCCACGCGAGAACATGATGCTGAATGAAACATCAAAATGACGCGACGCTTCTCGTGAATGTCTTGCGTTCGATGTTTCGGATGAGGCGGACGTAGCGCCATCTGTCATTCAACAACATAAATAATTTCGTTCTGTTTGAAATACGAAAGACGGTTAAATTTGTTCATACAATATACATGTAGTCCAGTAAACGAATGGTCCAAAAGGAGGTGTAGAGTGCGTGAGCAGGAACCTAAGCGATTCTTTCAGGACTTGTTTAGGGTGCTTAGGGTGTGAACATACTAAAAGTCCTGACGTCTAGGTGGTGAGCTAGGGGGGGGGGGAGGGGTGGGAAGGTCCCGATTTTCGGGTTTCCGTTTATATCTCAAAAACGGTGCGTCGCAGAGGAAAACTTTTTTAGAATAAGTAAAAGCTCATAAAATTATCTACAACTTTTATTCTATACGTAATTTTGGAAATCCTAACCGTTTTTGAGTTATACGCTCCAGAAATGTCAATATTTTCAAAAAAAATCATTTTTCCTCACATTTTTCATCAAACATTCCTTCATATCGTCTAAAATATTCATCCAAGAAAGAAATTTATTTAAAAAAAGTTGTAAATAATTTAATTACCTTTTAGAATATATATACATATGTAAATAAATCTCCAACCAGTAAATATTTACAGCAATTTTAAGTTTTTTCGTAAAATGTCGTCATTTTCAGAAAAAGCTGTTTTTTCTTACCAAATTATTAAGACGGGTTTTTTCTTCATGGGAAATTCCTTATTAATTTTTGCACGCAAGAAAGCAGGTAAGTTGTTCTCGAACAGATGATAAATGGAATTCATTTTATAATCATTGTTATTGTGAAGGGTGATTAGGTGAGTCGTCAGAGATGCTACAATAACGTGCTACGATGCTGTTCAAGTTGGTGAAAAGGCAATGAATGCGATAGTGGGCTTGACATTCTCAGACATCAAGTTGTCCCGCAAAGTTCGGGCATTCCCAATGTCTTCTGTCAGCTCATCGATAAAAATTCAGGATGAAAAGGTTGCAGTTGACCCAACATTGCTGTTTCAGCGGATGTGTATAAGCAAACGATCAGATGAGGATTTGATGAAATTCTTTGAGTATGAGTTGGCCCCATTTCCCTTGGCACTTTTCAATGAAAATGGGATGCGAAAGACAACTAAATCTGTTCTGTATAGCTTATTCGAGCCTACCAAAAAAACTGTTCTACTGTCTCAGATGAACATAGTTGTGGACGGAGGATTTCTCCTACACAGAGTAATTTGACAAAAAGATGCCTCCGTTGCCGCAATTTGTGATCGTTATATCACCTATGTCAACCACCACTATCCTGGAATGACTCGCACTGTGGTATTTGATGGGTACGCAAACCCAGTCAATAGTACGAAATCACAAGAACAGATGCGACGATACAGACTGAGAAGGTCAGCCGACATCAATTTGACATGGAACAAATCAATACCCGTTAAACAGGAAGATTTTTTATTCAATCCTACCAACAAAAGTAACTTCATCTCCTTACTACAGACAAAGTTTCGGGAGAATGGGATACAGACTCTTCAGGCCACCGATGATGCTGACGTCCTTATCGTGAAGATTGCTGTGGAACTATCCTTTCACAACTCTGTAGCTGTCTTTGGTGAGAATGTGGACCTTACTGTCCTTTTGATTGCTTCCAATCCTCCCACCTAAGATATTCTGCTGCTGAAACCCGGACGAGGAAAAACCAAAACAATGGCACTGTTCACCCAAGAGATGCAGCATCGTAGATTTGAACACATCATATTTTTACATTCATTTACCGGATGCGATATAAAGTCTGCAACTTTCAGGAGAAGCAAGGCGGGCTTTTCAAAATTGTACTTGGAGTCAAAAATGATCAAGCAAGCGGCAATGATCTTTTACAACCCCTCCTCCACTCACGACGAGGTTGAAGAGGCTGGAAATAAATGCTTCCTGAAATGGTATGCGGCGCCAAAAAGATAGACCTCCCTTAACCAGTACCGCTTCCAGTCGTTTACAAGGTCCGTGGCAAATATGAAGCCTGACATCAGCTCCCTCCCTCCAACAGAGAGTGCAGCTAAACAGCATTTCCGGCGGACATACCACCAAGTTCAGCAGGGGCTCGGGATTGAGCTGCCCCCTGAAGAATGGGGGTGGAAACACGAAGGAGACACCCTGGTGCCAATTACAACAGAAGATCCTCCAGCACCGAAGGTCCTTCTGAAAATGATATTTTGCGGCTGCACCAAGGATTGTGCAATTGGCAAATGTGGATGCCAAAAAGCAATGCTGACCTGTTCTGCAGCGTGCCTTCACTGCCAAGGGAGATGCCTCAATAGCGTGCCTGTTGCCGAGGACGACGATGAAAACGATGTAGAGCCCTTTCAGCAAGAACTATCCACCACTGAGAATGACGATGCCATGGATGAACAACGCTTGCCAGGACCCTCACGTCCAAAGAGGATATGAAACGTGAATCCATATAAAGTTGAGAGTGTAACATGATGTTATTGAGAACAGTGCCAAGGGAAATGGGGCCAACTCATACTCAAAGAATTTCATCAAATCCTCATCTGATCATTTGCTTATACACATCCGCTGAAACAGCAATTTTGGGTCAACTGCAACCTTTTCATCCTGAATTTTTATCGATGAGCTGACAGAAGACATTGGGAATGCCCGAACTTTGCGGGACAACTTGATGTCTGAGAATGTCAAGCCCACTATCGCATTCATTGCCTTTTCACCAACTCGAACAGCATCGTAGCACGTTATTGTAGCATCTCCGACGACTAACCTAATCACCCTTCACAATAATAATGATTATAAAATGAATTCCACTAATCATCTGTTCGAGAACAACTTACCTGCTTTCTTGCGTGCAAAAATTAATAAGGAATTTCTCATGAAGAAAAAACCCGTCTTAATAATTTGGTAAGAAAAAACAGCTTTTTCTGAAAATGACGACATTTTACTAAAAAACTTAAAATTGTTGTAAATATTTACTGGTTGGAGATTTATTTACATATGTATATATATTCTAAAAGGTAATTAAATTATTTACAACTTTTTTCAAATGAATTTCTTTCTTGGATGAATATTTTAGACGATATGAAGGAATGTTTGATGAAAAAAGTGAGGAAAAATGATTTTTTTTTCGAAAATATTGACATTTCTGGAGCGTATAACTCAAAAACGGGAATAACATTTGGCTGTCATCAGTTCTTTTGTTTTGCTCTTTCAAAAAATATTCTTAAACCAATCTTTTTATTGTGTTTTGGCTGTAAAAAGTTTAGTGTGTTGGAATCTTCTCCCCCCTGATCTTCCAGGAGTCATTTCTTGCTGCTCATTTACAGATATTTATATATATTTTTTTACTTCTGTCACTTTTTATTTTAGCTGTAAATTTTTTGAACAATGGAGGAGGATTTCCCTCCTGTACCCCTTACAAAGCCCCCAGATCCCCCTCCTGACCCTCCAGATGGAGACATTTCAGATAAAATAGACTTTTCAGAACATTCAAACATTTCAGACAATGAATCTGTCATCCTAACCTCAATTAAAAAAAGAAAAATTAGTCCCCTTTCCCCAAAAAAACATGATTCGCCTTTGTCTTCTCAGTCCCCTCCAGCTCTTCCTCAACCTCCTCCAACAATCTTTTACTCTACTCATTCCCGTGGCCCCTACATTGTATATGCGCAAAAAACTGAACAAGGTAAAACCATCCATCCTCTTGAATTTGGTAAATTTCTTTCAAATAACAAGAACCTTTCGATTAAACCTGGAGGTGTTAAAGCCGAGGGTCGCTTCCGAATCTCTGTTGAATTCCTGTCAGGTTCAGCCGCCAACAACTTTATCAAAAATATATTTATTTCATCAAATTCTAAATTCAAGGCGTACATCCCAACTTTCAATGTCACTCGAATGGGCCTGGTCAGGGGTATCTCGACCGATCTGTCCATTCCAGAAATCCTGTCCTCACTTTCAACCCCCCAACATATCGGCAATCCCATAAAAGCCAGGAGGCTAAATTATAAGGACACCTCTGAGGGCATCGTTTCCTGGAAGCCCTCACAATCTGTCGTCATCACATTCGAAGGACAATCTCTTCCCTCCCATATTTATTTATTTTACTTATTTATATTCCTTACCAGTTGAAATGTACACTTATCCCACCACTCAATGTTACAACTGCTGCCGTTTTGGTCATACCAAAGCTGCATGCAGATCCCCTCCCAGATGTTTCAAATGTGGAGAAAACCACTCGGCTGACCAATGTTCTTCTCTCTCTTCACCTAAATGTTTTAACTGCTTAGGCGCTCATTCCGCCATTAACTCTTCTTGCCCCGAACAATCTCGCCAAAAAAATATAAAAATTTCTATGGCCTCTGAGAACTTGTCTTTTCTGCAGGCTTCTAAATTATTCCCGCCTGTTAAAAAATCATTTTCCGAGGTTTTATCCAGTAACTCTTCATCCAACCCTCTCGCCTCCTCCTCAACATCTTCCCGTTCAACAAAACTCACATACAAAAACCCTATCTCTAAACAGGCTCGTGGATACGATCAGCAACAACACAACCTACTTCTCTTAAATCCCAATGGTTCTCCTCTTTCACACGCCACAAATGGGTGCGCAAACAATTATAATTCATCCTCAACAAACTATCAAAAGCTTTCTGAACAACTCTCCCAAGATAATTCTTCATTTATTCAAACTCTTATTATGCTTCTAATTGACCTAATTTCTTCTCAAACTAATCTACCGTCCAACGCTGCTTCTATTATTTCCACATTAAAATCATTTATCCAAAATGGCTCTTCAAGATGTCAGAATTCTTCAGTGGAATAGCCGCAGTGCTATTTCTAACAAATCAAACTTTCTTAACCTATTAAATTCAAACCTTGTTTCTGTGGCTGCTGTCTCGGAGACATGGTTTACTCCATCCACCCACTTTAATGTGGGAGGGTACTCCTGTCTCCGCGATGATCGCCCGGAAGGTACGGGCGGTGGTGCTGCCCTTTTTATTAAAAAATCCCTTCCGTTTTTCCCAATAAATAATATCAAACCCCCCAATGCTGACTTTCAAATGGTTGCAGCTAAAATAAAGGACACTTCCTTTGTTTCTATCTATCTTCCCCCAACATCGCACTTCAATAAACAAGCGTGGTTGCAAATTGTCCGTCAACTAAGCCCTCCTTTCTTTTTATTGGGTGATTTTAATGCCCATTCCCCCGTCTGGGGTTCTGCTTTCTGTGATCGAGACGGTCGAAGTGTGATGGATTTCCTAGATGAATCCAACCTTTTTCTTTTGAATGACGGATCTCCTACTAGAATCTCTCGCCCCAACACAAACCCCAGTGCAGTGGATCTCTCCATATGCTCTATTAATCTGGCACCTCTCTCTTCGTGGGTGGTGTCCCCCGACCCTTGCTCCAGTGATCATTTCCCGATCACCATCACTTATCAAACTTCTTTCCATTCAGACAAGTCCCATATTTCGACAAAGATTAAAACAAAACACACCAAATGGGACGAATTTAACTCACATATGGATAAGTTTATACAAAATTTATCCTATACCGATACATTATCTGTCAAAGATGACTACGATAACTTCAAATCAATGCTCGTAACTGCAATCAATAAATCAAATCCTCCCCCTAAAACCAAATCTCTCAAAAAACTCCCTCCAACTCCCTGGTGGGATGAGGAATGTTCCAAAGTAGTGAGAATTCGGAAAGCTAAATCTCTTTCCTATCGTCACAATATGACTATGGAGAACTATCTCGTATACAAAAATGCCGAAGCCAATGCCAAAAGGGTATTGAGGTCAAAAAAAAAATCCGGGTGGTACAACTTCTGCAGTTCAGTATCTCCGAACACTCCAATTTCAGAAGTTTGGTCTATGATTCGAAGATTTCGATCCTCCTTCAGTCCAACATCTCCTCGAGCTTCTCATTCTAAATGGATAGACGAGTTCTTGGACAAAATTGCCCCCCCTTCTGTACCTAACTTAGATGAAATAACTCCAATCCACAACACTCCTATGTCTGATCATTGGCTTGACTCTCCATTCACTTTAATTGAATTAAAAAATTGTTTATCAACAGTCAAGGACTCATCTCCAGGCAGAGATGGTATACCTTATAGCATTATCAAAAATAGTAATGTTAATGTTCTTAATCACTTTTTAAGCATCTTAAATAAAATCTTCCAGACTGGCATAATACCTGATGACTGGAGTTCTCAAATAATCATCCCAATTCTAAAATTAAACAAATCACCCAATTCTGGATCCAACTATAGGCCAATTGCTCTTTCATCCACCCTTAGTAAAATTTATGAAAAATTAATTAAAAACCGGTTAGAATTTTTTGTCGAGAGTAATCATCTTCTCTCTCCATCCCAATTTGGATTTAGGAAAAAGAAATCTACACAAGATAACCTTGCCATCATCAGCACTGATATTAATTTATCCATTTCTAACAAAGAAGTATGTCTTGCAGTCTTTATAGACATAGAAGGCGCCTTTGACAATGTTTCCATCCCAATTCTTAAAAAAAAACTTTTAGGCCTTGGCTTACCCCTCATGTTTGTCCAATCTATTATTAATCTTTTTCTCGATAGGAAAATTTTCATTGAGCTACCAGATGTTACTCCTCAGAGTAGGTCAATTTGGAAGGGTTTACCCCAAGGCGATGTATTATCCCCCTTACTGTATAATATATACACACACGATATGCATGTCACCATTCCCCCTCAAGTAAAAGTTGTTGAGTTCGCAGATGACATAGCTTTCTTCTTATCATCCAAAATCATTCCATCCGCCGTCAAATATCTTAATGAAGCCATGGATGCCCTTTGCACATGGCTTACTTTAAATGGTCTTGAACTTTCAGTACAAAAGAGTCAGTGTGTTACCTTCTCAAATCGTCATAATAACCCCCCTGTTCAAATTTTATTTAAAAACTCTCCAATCCCCAATGCTTCCGAAGTAAAATTTTTGGGAGTAACATTTGATAGGAAACTTAAATGGTCTTCCCACATTAATAATATAGTTACAAAATGTGAAAAAAATTTAAATATTATCAGATCATTGACTGGCGTTTGGTGGGGTGCTCATCCTATCTGCATTAAGTTGCTCTACAATGCACTTATTCGAAGTCATCTCGACTATGCCTGCCCACTTTTTAGTACTGCATCCAAAAATGCACTCAGTAAATTAGACAGAATTCAATCTAAGTCATTGCGAATAATAACTGGCGCGATGCAATCGTCGCCCATCAATTCCCTTCAAGTAGAATGTTCTGATCCTCCTCTTCATTTAAGGCGTCAATTATTTGCTGACAAATTTGTTCTTAAATGTTTAAATTCTAAAAGTCATCAGATTATTCCCAGAGTCTCGTTGTTCAACGACTCAACACTTTCATCTACAATCAGAGCTCGAACTAAACCTCTCCCTGCCATCTGTAAAAATTTTCGCTCTCTCTCAGAGCTTCAAATTATCAAAAATGATCTTCTCCCTTTGTACAAATTAAAATATAGTCACGTTACCCTATCCCCAACGATTTTAGAAGGGATCGGCATCCTTAAAAGTCATTCCAATCTCCCAGCCCGTACTGTCAATAATATGTTCAATGACATTATTTCTTCTAAATGGCCCAACTCTTCTCTTTTATTTACTGATGGCTCCAAATCTCCGGACTCTCCTAACTGTGGTATTGGTATTAACGTTTACCACAATAATTCTAATGAAAGAATATTTTATTCAATTTCAAACCAATTTTCAATATTTTCTGCCGAGTGCATTGCGATTATTGAATCTCTCAAATATATAATAAAAAATAATTTTGAACATTCTCTTGTTCTCTCTGACTCTCTCAGTTCCCTCCAAAAACTTAAAACAAGTCCTCTTCTTCATCCTGATGATCACTTTGTATGTCTTATTCGAGTATTGATAACCTCCATTCAAAGCTCTGGAAAAACTGTCACTCTGATTTGGATTCCTGGACATGTTGGCATAGTGGGTAACGATATTGCTGATTCCTTGGCAAAACAAGGAGCGTCTAACCCTACCGTTACCCTCGTAAACCATATTCCCCTGTCTGATATTTTTTCCATCATCAAAGATAAATCCCGCAATGTTTGGACAGAGTATTGGAACATTGCTAGTCAATCCAAGGGTGCCCGCTACGCCTCAATACAAAGGACTATCCCATCAAAACCGTGGTTTCAAAAATTCCCCCATTTTTCCAAAAAAGAAATTTCCTTACTTATTCGTATGAGAATCGGTCATTGTTCCGTTCCTTCTCACCTTTATAAAATTCATGTGCTTGACTCCCCAGATTGTACGTTCTGTGGTCTAGATGTGGGAACTTTAGATCACATATTTTTTGATTGTCCCTCTCTAAATAAATATCCTCTCTTCTATCAAGCGTTATCAAAAATTGCCTCTCCTCCATTCAACATCTCATCTCTTCTAAGTCTGAACTCTACTCCAATCTTCCATAAAATTCTGAAATTTGCACATTTAAATAAAATTAATATATAAATTCACCTTTCCTTTCTCTGTAATTATAAATGATGGCCTAGAACACCCTTGAAGGGTGAAAGCCAGAAATAATTGTAAAAAAAAAAAAAAACTCAAAAACGGTTAGGATTTCCAAAATTACGTACAGAATAAAAGTTGTAGATAATTTTATGAGCTTTTACTTATTCTAAAAAAGTTTTCCTCTGCGACGCACCGTTTTTGAGATATAAACGGAAACCCGAAAATCGGGACCTTCCCCCCCCCCCTCCCCCCCCTAGCTCACCACCTAGACGTCAGGACTTTTAGTATGTTCACACCCTAAGCACCCTAAACAAGTCCTGAAAGAATCGCTTAGGTTCCTGCTCACGCACTCTACAACTCCTTCCTTTACTGGACTAATGGGGTTATATGTATCTTTTATGCCAAATAAAAAAATAATAAAAAAAAAGTTGTCAAAAAATACATTTTTTTATCTGGAAAGACACCCTAATCACCTAGCGGTATGAAATATACTTTAAAACCTATTCTCATACCTACCATATATACATAAAAAAATCATAAAAATTGGTCAAGCCGTTTCGGAGGAGTGCGACCACAAACACCGTGACACGAGATTTTTATATATAAGATTAGTTAGAGCTGTGTAATAGTGCGTAATGCGAGAAAAATTTAGATATTTTCTACGTCTTGCTGCGCCAAAGTTCCTTCCATAATACTATACTAATAGATAGGTGCTTTTTATACAATTACAATTAATTTGAATGTCTACAACGGTCCGGTATAAAAGATCAGCCGATATGTCAGCCTTATAATATGGCTAACGATGTCATTATAATGTTTCGTTACCGTGTGTCAATCGCCCGGTGACATGTGTCCTTTTACTTGTGATTACATCTTGACTGAATGTTATTGCGGGGGAATAAAAACCTCGAAGGTAATAATTAGTTCATTGACAAATTATAATTATTACAAAATATTACTGTTAGCTTCCTCGATGGAGTTTTATGCAAATATTTTTAAAATAAATAATTCGAGGGCTGTCCGTAAAATAAGGTCTCCAAGGTGCTGTGGTCGCGAGGAACAATTTTACGCGAGATCCAGAAAAACCGGCATGTAGTCTGGTTTCCCTAGCCAAATCCCCACGAAGCTGCACTCTCTGCGACACATAGTCTCGGCGTGGCAGCCGTTCGCGATGGAGCTTCCGCTCGCCGCACTCGCCAGATGTGAATTACGCTCTATAATTAGATTTTTTTTGTGCGAATAACAAAACCCCGGTAGAAATTTATTCCCACCTATTTGAAGTGTACGGAAAACAGTGTATGGGTGCGAAAACATGCGTAAATGATGCAGAGAATTTAAAAGCATGCCGGACGGCCATCGGTTACAGATGAAAAAAATGCCAAAGTGGAAAAAAACAATGATTGCAAGTCGACGTGTGACGCACGGTTCGGGAGCTCTGTGGTATGATCCCTTACGTCAGTAAGACCACTATTGACAAGATTTTGACAAAAAAATTGGGAGATCACAAAGTCTGCTCAAGGTGGGTCCCAAAATGCTCACCGAAGATCACAAAGAACAACGGGTTGAAGCAGCCCGCAGATTCCTTGAGTGCTACGACATCGATGACGAATAATTCTTGAACTTAATGGTGACTGGGGACGAGACCAGGATACACTACACGACCACAGAGATAAAGGAATAATCCCAGTGGCATCATTCAGATTTGCAGATGCAAAGTTTAAAAACGAATTACGGAGCGTAACTCACACCTGGCGGGTGCGGCGAGTGGAAGCTCCATCGTGAATGATTGCCACGCCGAGACTAAGCGTCATAGAGGGTGCAACGTGGTGGGGATTTGACAAGGGGAAACCAGGCTACACGCCAGTGTTGTAGGATTGCCCGTAAAATCATTCCTCGCAACGGCAGCGCCTTGGAGACCTTATTTTACGGACAGCCCTCGTATTATAACATAAAAAAAGCATGTTAAAAATAAAAAAATGGTATCCACGAACTCGAAAAATTCGAACCTTCAAGAAGAAGATACTCTCTGGAACCGTGGGTTAAAATTGAGATTCAGATTTAGAGTACATACCAAATCAAGTATTGATAAATAATAGAGAAACTTAACAATATGGGTGACTTGGGTGACCTATGGCATAGGTGTTGGTTATCCAATAAATGGTTCCCGGGCGGCGGTACCCATACGCTCTTCCCAAATTGAGGTGAAAATAAATTACAATGAAGCATTTTTTTCTATTTAATTAATGTTATCCCGTTAAAAAACACTAATAAAATGCGCTCTTTAAATTTTTTTAATGCAGTCATGTTCTGTTTCAATTTTTGCTATTTTCATTGCCATACGACACCCCAAGTAGTTCGCTACGTTTGGTGACTTAGCAGGGGTATCCGGGTTCATGGGGGTGAGGATTGTCAAGGTCTCGGCGGCCGATATCTCTGCTCAAAAGCTGTGTGGCGGGCAGAGCGACCAGTTAAAGAGGTCTCTCGACCTCTCCAGCCAGAATCCCTCGACTTTTCGCCTTACACTGCAGTTGAAAGGATAAATTCATACGTCCGTCACTCCTGGACACTTTGACTCCCAGATTCCTACCCACCCCTCATGATTATTTCCTTCCCAGAACTACTTTTCTTGCTTTCCTTTAAAGACCACTTTAAGACGTTATTACAAAATTGTTACTAGCAAGTTATTTAGATACCAATGAAAACGTGATAAAACCTCCCATCTTACTTTTATTTTAATTTGTTGTTGTGAAACGATAGGGAAAATCCATCGGAACTTTTAATTTTCTTGAATGGGACAGTCTCGATATGTCAGGATTGATAGCAACTCTATTCGGTGGGGAATCTTAGGCAGTCTGTCATAAAATTTATTTTCTAGTCGACGTTGCGGAAGTAAAGTGGATAATAAATCAATAAAATCCTATTAATGACAACTACAAAGAAAAGAAAAGTTGAAGCTGAGTGACACGTGAAATCATTTGAAACTAAATTAAGGCTGTGGAAAGTAACTCGAAATGAATAACACAAGGCATTTTCCAACACTGCATGGACAAAAGCCTTCTACATCGTTTGAATACGCTGGTGAGTGCGCGAAATTAAATGAGGCATTTAATGAACGATTTAAGGACGTGAAAAGAGAGCAAACGGATTTGAACACATTTGCTACATAGTTCAACGTCGAATCATCGAATGTGCCTGATAATCTGTAGCACGAAATTATTCAATTACAAAGCGATGATGAACTAAAAGCTAGATATAACAATCTTCCCAAATAAAGTCAGGAATCACTGGTTATATTAAGTCAAGCACACAGCATCTCCTAAGATAACATATTCCCCGAGGGAAATTATTTTCCTCTGGGTCTCCTGTGTGGAGCTGATGTAAAAAAAGTAAGACATAATAATTTACTGACCAGCGTCTATTTACCCCATTTTACATAGAAATGTTAATTTGTTTTAATATTGCGTTGAGAATTTCATTCAATACATTAATAATATCTACATCCAATAGATGATATCGAATCCCGTGCCTTGGGCAACATAATTGGGCAGGCCTAACTAATGGTCAAATATAGTGCAATACACCATTAACATGTTTTTTTAATTACTTCATTAATTAAGATTTAAAATATGCCACAGTAAAAATAAATGTATTTTTTAATCAATATAATAAACGTCTAATTAGTACGAATTTGCATACACGGCTTCGACTACAGTTGCAGTGTAGAAAATTATTATATTTGTATAATTATGAGACTGACCAAAACCATCTTTAAATTAAAAGTAATGTTCAATTTTCATAAGAATTTTTTTTTTTGAAGGTTATCATAAAAGTATCATAAAAGAAACCATAACAGAAAAGGGGTTTAAATAGAAGAGTTTGGACTTGAAAGTGTTTTTTATAGGCCTTATACTTTATTTTTCATAGGCTTATTAAAAGACTTAAAAAAATGACCGATATTTTTAAGGGCCAAGGTATGTATGTTCTACACGGAGTATTTAATTGAAGCATCTATAATAGGTACTTCTAAGCGATCAAATTTTCAAAATAAAAACATATGATTTTATATTATTTACTATGGCTTCATCTTAATAATAATAATCTAAACGAAAATATGAAAGAGAACAAGACACAAAAATAGAAAAAGATAATGGTCGCAACTGGGACTCGAACACAGAACCTCTAGTCTATCCGGGACGTGCGTTTACCAATTCCACCATTGCGTCCAACTGTCATAATAGCCAATCTCATATTTCAAATTTTAGAATTAACAATACTATCTTCTACTAATTTATTTTCCAAATCACAGGCAAAAGAAAAAAAAAGTTTACCAAATGGAATTGGTAAACGCACGTCCCGGATAGACGAGAGGTTCTGGGTTCGAGTCCCAGTTGCGACCATTATCTTTTTCTGTGTCTTGTTCTCTTTCATATTTTCGTTTATATTATTATTATTATCTTCTTCTTCAATAAAAGAAATGTCTTAAATTACTAATCGTCCTAAATGCAGAATATTTATTTATTCTAGCGATGCGACTTTGAAACTATTTTTTAAACGCATTTGCCGATATCGGTTGATTAAATATACATTTTTTGGGAGGAGGGTATGGGTACCGCTGCCCCGGGAACGATTTATTGGATAACTTACACCTCTGCCATAGGTCATTCCAAGAGATTCGCTTCGTCTTGGCGCAGATGCGTCTGCCCACCAACTCCACGGCAGGCCGAATCGGGAGAAACTGGTTAAGTTAATTCAAGCTAGGTTAAGGTTTGATGCAAGTCCAAAAAGGTAAATGTTTAGGAGAGCCAAAAAACTATTTTTTCCGTAACTATGATCTCATAACTTCTTAGGATATCCATGCTGATAGATCAATTAGTTTTGTTTTAAAAACGAGCAAATAAAACGAAATATTTTGTATGTAAAGCCTTTAAAAATACTGTTGATAAAAAAAAACGCTGACTTGAATCAAACAAAAACATGGACTAAAGTCCTTCTGCTTCTAAATGAAATTGAATATTTTGTTATGACATGTGGTGTATTATGAAAGGATCAATGTTTGAAAATTGTTTTCTTCCATAAAAAGCGTAGTAATGTATAATTTGAGTCATAATACTACATCATTTGTAGGATTTGAGTCATATTACTCAAAACGCAACAAAATCATAAAGATGCCAGTCCATGGTACATCTTTCTGCTTCTAAGATGGTTGTTGCATCAAAGGTAGTTGTATCCTTAAATATTTTTGAAACTCCCTTTTTTCTTCATAATAGGACCTGTATCTTTCTGCCACTGATAAACATGATAATTTACTTTAAGTCTGCGTCAAAAACTCATTTCTCCAAATTTTGGGTTCTTGGGTACAGAATTAACCTTTTGACTTCTCTAGGACGTCTCTCTCGGAATATCGCGTTGCACCGTAGTGAAAGGGATGGATTCATATACCCGTCCCTCCTGGATTTTCTAATCCCCAGATTCCAACTCAACCCCCATTCCTTTTTCATTCCCATAACTCCTCTACTTCCTCTCTTTCCTATCTTAAAAAAACAAGTGTGCAATTCACACGCGGTAGAAGTAAAACCTTCAGAAAACTAAAGCAGTCAAGCGTGGGGGGGCTACGAAATACCGCACCAAGGGGTGACCGATAGGCTACAAAGCACCGCAATCGCATTCCAGTGCACCTTTTCCTATACATATGGTCAAATTTGTGTTTTCTTCTACGGAGTCGCCAAATGTCGCTTTTTTGTGTTTTCTTTTGCCTGTTCATTTTGCAGTGGTATGAAGATTGGATATTGATTTTACAAAAATAAAAATCCTTTTTTTGGATGACTTAGAATTTGATCCTTAGTCCGCAAAGTGTCCGCCGAGGTTCGTCAGGCGCTTTATACCCCTACATCGTATCGCACAAAGAGGAGACCAATTATGTCTATCTCATTCTCGCGCATGTATGTGTTTGTCTCTTTCAGTGTCGCTATTTTTCGTTCTATGTTAAGGAAATAAGTTACGCAATATTTATGGTTTATAATTAAGTAGGGAGGCATTCAATTAGGTACCTACTTATAAATCTTAGGATTTCAGAAGAAATTTTGGTTTTGATTTATTAAAAAATAAAAAAATTTGAAAAACACTTTTTTGCAAAGAAAAATATTTTTTTACTCTGAACACAAGAACGAGCCGAGGAAGCGACCCGTTCTCATGTGACCAATGTCAACCGTGTACATATGTTGGGGACGCGTTTGGCGTGTTTCCTGACTATGCACCGGTGCCGAAGGGATCAATGACGCTAGTTCCTCGTAGCATCTTCCATTGAAATACCTGTAGAACAAGGATAGCATTCCCGCCCGACGCCTGTGCTTTAAAGACTGTAATCCATCTGTTAAATTAGGAGAATCTATCAGACGGACCGCCCGTTTCTGCACAGAGTCGAGGGTTTTTTTTTCAGGTATTTTGGGGCTCCAGTCCAGAGGTGGTTGCCAAATTCAACCGTGGGGCGCACTTGTGATTTGTACAGGCTTAGCAGTTGATATAGTAATAATAAAGATAGTGGCAAATATAAAGATACTAGCAGACCCGGCCACACATTGCTGTGGCTAACGAAACACAACGCCATTACCCAACCTTTATAAAATCCACACCACCCGCTTGCCAGCTGCCCGCTGCCCGCTGCCCGCTGCCTGAATTGAATATTTGAATTTCTCGACTTTTTTCTACTATAATAAGCATGTTTTTATACATATAAACCTTCCTCTTGAATCACTCTATCTATTGGTGAAAACTGCATGAATATCCTTTGCGTAGTTTAAAAGATCTATGCGCACATACTTTTTGAGCGACTTCATCAAATAAAATAATTCAAATCAAATACCTGCTTACTCTAGGACATCTATTTTCCAATTTCTTCCTTAGAACGAATTTCAAAAGTGACTATAGTACGGCCCGCCAGCCGTTTTAAATCACACAAAAATATGTTTTCTTTAAATTTCTCGGCTTTTCTCTAATATAATTTACATGTATTATACATATAAACAATCCTCTTCAATCACTCTATCTATTGGTGAAAACCGTATGAAAATCCGTTGCGTAGTTTAAAAGATTAACGCGCACATACATTTTGAGCGACTTCATTTTATACTATGTAATGATGATGATGATGATGATGATAATGATAGTAAAATTATACATTATATAATTATACACTATACAGAGATATGTTCACAAAAAATAAGATAAGATTAATAGACACAGTTCAGATTTAAAACAGTCTGGTAATATCAAGTCTAATAATCTGATTATATTCAGATAGACGCTAATATTTCTATGGTCGTGTCGGCTACAGGATGTTGGCGAAGCGGAAGTGAAGTTTCCATTAGACGGATCGTTAGCAAATTGTTCTTCTCATCTCTCTTTCTCTACCCCACCTCCTCCTCTCTTTCTCTTCTCTCTGTCTGGTGGTAGGGAGGAGGGAGAGGGGAGGGGATTGTTGATATTTCATGGTGCGAATCAAGGGCGGAGATTCAGAAAATCTGTCATATCAATCAGAATACGAAAAGGTTTGCAAAAATGGTCTAAATATTGTTGCATCGATTATTATACGTAAATAACGTCAAATAAATGGAATCAATAAAATTTATGATTTTCTCTTACTAAATTTGTGAGGTGGGAATGGGAACTGCCGCCCCGGGAACCATTTATTGGTTAGCCAATACCCCTGCCATAGGTCACTCCTCATCAAGACCTATGTATGGAGTATCTTGATGTACGGCTGCGAAACATGGTGCCTATCCGAAAGAGATAAACGGAGACTAGAGGCTTTTGAGATGTGGTCCTATAGAAGACTATTAGGAATTTCCTGGAGAGACCACATTACAAATGAGGAGGTTCTCCAAAAAATCGAAGGAGAAAGGCACCTGCTCAGTACCTTGTCCGAAAGGCGTTCAAGATGGATCGGCCATGTAATAAGACAAGAAGGCATGCCATAATGGAGGGTATAACCGAGGGGACAAACTCTAGAGGACGCCCACGCCGAGAGTACCTGGAGGACCTGCTGGTGGCCGTGCGCTGCTCATCATATGCAGACTTCAAAAGAGCCGCACAAAACAGGGAAGAGAGGAAGAGACGAATAGATGAAATTGCTGCAAACCAATCCCAGGATTGAAACCAGAGGGAGAGAGGTCACCCCAAATGGTTCGCTACGTTGAGTTGTCCTGGCTGAAGGAGACAGCAGGAATCTCTCGGAAGTTAATTTAGCTATGTTCTTTAAAATTTGCATTAGAACAAACGATTCACCTTTTCTTTAAGGCACCACCGAGGAACCGGCTGAGGGGCGCGGAAGCGGAGTGTAGTTAACGGCTAGATCGAACGTCATGCGCATTCTTGCTGGGACTGCCAATCGATTGGATAGGAATCCCACCCGTTTTCCTGCGCTATACCTTTATTAATTATGTACTGTGTCTTCCTCCCTACAGGTGCTTGCAGGACACGCTGAATACAATCATCCAGCGCTTGCCTCCTCGTGCTCATTAAAAAAAAAAGTCCTTGCGAGAGCCTTGAAGGAGTAACCATCTGATACTTATACCAGGGCGGGAAAGTGGTGGATAACCTCCAATATTCATGTTTAAGTTTATAATAATATCATCAAACTATCTACCTTCATAGTACCTTAAGCACCTTTTTAATCTTACAATATTTAATTTATTGAACTCCTTTATACAACTTTACACGATAATTAAATTAAATACCTACCTGTGTTGTACCTGCTTATATCTTTAATGTTCAGTTTATTATGTTATATACTTTAAGCTTATTATTATACTCCTGAACAACTTGTGTCTATAATAATGCATGTAAAATCCTCCAAGGCGTGAATGAATAAATAAATAAACATCGCCTTGCACCGCAGTGTGAGGGATGGATTCGTCCCAGCGGAAGGAAAAGGTTTAAGTGATGGGTAGTATTTCTTTATATCCTTCCTTTCCTCAAAAGACCCTCCACACAATTACATAGACCCCCAGGGGAATTAGTTTCCTCAGAGCCTCGTGACTGAAGCTTTTGCATCTTCATTAAATTTCCTTTTTAACCAGTAACAAACAGGATACTTTCGTTAGAAATGAAAATGCATCAGTTTCCTAAACCCCATCTTTTAAAAAGGGAGCTACTAATAGGTATATCCTCTTGTGTACATGAAAATACAGATTTTAAACTCTTTAAAAGTAATAAAATAAAATACATCAGTATAAAACTTTTGAATGTAGCTGTAACTTTGTGGTTATCCATTATAGATAAATGAAACACTTAATATTTGAGTAATCCGACCGGATTTGACAGTTTTGAAATATGGATGGGAACAATGTATTATTATGGTAGGGGTGGAGCTGTTGCTAGGTATTAATGAAGAGTGGGTGGGTAGGGGAACCTATCCATCCAACGAACAAAAAATATTGTCTTACAGCCCAATGATGGATATGTTCCCCAACCCACCCACTCTTTATTAATACCTAGCATCGGCTCCACCCCAACCATAATAATACATTGTTCCCATCCATATTTCAAAACTCTCAAACTAGTATACATTTGCCAGAAGAAGGAACGGTCGTTCTGAAACCGGTCGGATTTACTCAAATATAAAAGTGGTTCAAACAAAGTTAAATTATTTCATTTACATCAGTATAAATTAATAAATCCACGCGCACCGCCCTTGCATCAGATCCCCTCTTCTTCCAATGTCAACCCTCCCACCATCATTTCCTCTTCCGGCCTACAGCCTCCCCAGCGTCGAAGCCTCCCTCCAACTACCCCATCCCTGTACCCCCGTGTAGCCTACACCAGACTGTATGAGAACCAACCCCCGACTGCTCTATCGATCCACTATACGGTAAATAGCCGCGCGTGAAGGGTGATTCGTGGTACAAGTGCGCGCTGGGTAAAAATAAATATTTTGATAAGAAAAAATAGAAATATATATATTAATAACTTGAGAATGAAATGACTTGACAATTCCAGTAAGTGCTACCCCAATGCTACGTACCATTTTTCTAATGAAGGCTTTATTTATTTACTTATTAAGAATTTTTTTATTCGTTACCGTTGTTTTCAATATGTCTATGAATAAAATTTTTGGAAGTGAAAACTTCTTTAACACCGCTGTGATTTGAAATTCGATGAAACGGAAGCGAGCAATACTAAAAAGAGACAAACAAATATATCCTTAGGATTAGCCTTCGAGAGAATGAGATGGCAATAAAATATTTATTTATTTCACGGATACTCGGTTCCAAAATAATATGATAAATCGACAGTCCCACGCAAGTCTCCTTCGGTCTAGTGCTATAAAGCGCCTGACGAACCTTAGTGGCCAGACATTCAGCGGACTAAGGATCGAATCATACGAAATCCAAAAAAAAAGACATTTTTCGTTTTGTATAATCAATATTCAATCTTCAAACCACTCTAAAATGAACAGGCAAAGAAAACACAAAAGAAAGCGACTCCGAAGAAGAACCGAACACAAATACTAATAAGATGACCAAAAGTATAGGAAAAGGTGAACTGGAATTCGACGACAAATATATAGAAAAAATCATACTACACATAAGTAAAAAAAATTGTCTTTTATGAAGGTCAAGTAGATATGCAAATTTTCATCAATCTTGGAATAAACTGTAGATTAGTATAAAAATCAAATCCACGCCGCCCGTTCACGTCCGCCATGCGCCACAGACAGTCATTTGGTGATAGATGTAGTGCTGCATGACCCGTGTGCTTTAAATTTAATAAAAAAAAACTATGAAATTTTACGAACAATATCACCACTGATAATTAAGAACCCTATTTGTTAAACTGTCCAATTAGGTTTTGAATAATTCTCATATTATTATCTCTCTTCATTAATTTATTTTCCAGATATAAATACCCACAAGAATCAATCTAATTTCAATGCTGTTCTCATCCTTAAATTATGATGTGTCGATAGCAAAAACTGGCCGAGTAAATCAAATATTTGAAATGTTGGCCGAGCGGTGAAGCGAAACCAGGGTCGGAGAAGGATAAAGATTATTTCAAGGGGCCCATAAAAACTATTAATACTTACTGTAATGCTTCTTATGTCTTCTCCAGAGACATTCGTTATATACAGTAATTATGTAAGTATTGGGACCAGCATTCTTCAGTAATATAGGATGCTTATTTGAAAGACTTTGGTTTCTGGAATCAGAATGTTTATTGACGTATCGTAATTTATAATTGTAGTTTGGAGGACTAACGTATTTTCTAACTGGAAGCAAGGTTTTGCCTGTGGAGCTCTAGAATTATAATGACTCTGCACATCTACCTTCGGTAACCTTCGGCACATCTCGGAATGAAACCATGTGACCCGAAGAGCCCCTAGACAACTAAAGCAATGTGAGAACTAATCATAGACTAGGTAATTATGAAGCATTACAATTACTGATTAAAAAAGGAAAAAATATTGAAGGTTAAAGACCTAATATAGGAATTTTTGTTTCATCCCAAAAACTAAATCGTTAGTTAATAAGAGACATGATATGATATCATTTAAAAATTAATCATTTTCAGTAGAAATTGTGATTTGAGATTTTCACGGCTAAAAGTAATATAGCTCAATTCCTCTAATAACTGGTATTTTAGTATAATTTAAAATGGTTTTCTGCGTTTAGTTTTGGTGTAGTCACCACTCACCGGATGCCTTTATTATTTTACACTGGGCTCCTTCCAACATAATATATATTTTTTATTGCAATTCCACATTGTTCCAGCTACTCGGATAGAAAACTGTCAGTTAAGTATTATTTTAGGAGAGTACCATCTATCTTCGTTCATGTCTTATATACGAATGGTTACGATAATGGCCAAATGCATCTAGTTTGCGGGTAGAAGCCATAAGCGTTGCAGATCCACAGCCGCAGAAAAGCTTTTATAGAAAGGACGTCAGGTACAGTTAAATATTCGTCGTAAAGTTTACGACAACGTAAATAAGGTAAGTTTCCCATTTTAAGTAGTCTTAATCACTTGAATCAATAGACACTTTGGGAGGCGGAGATGGGCACCGCCGCACTCGGGAACCATTTATTGGAAAACCAACACCTCTGCCATAGGTCACCCCAAGTGGTTCGCTACGTTTGGTGACTTTGTAGGGGTGACCGTGTTCATAGGGTGAAGTTTGTCCAGGTCTTTGATGCGTCTACCCACCTTCTGCGTGGCGAGGCGGATCGAGAGAGACTGGTTGAGGGAGGCCTTTTGACCATTTCAGCCGGACTTTTTCGACTCATCGCCTAGCACCGCAGTTGGAAGGATTGATTCACACGTCCGTTACTCCTAAACACACTGACCACAGAATCCTATCCACCCCTCATACTTTTGTCCTTCCCAGAACCGTCTATTCTAAAGACACTTCACACAGCGTCTTCTAAGGACACACTCCCTGAGGGAAATTATTTTCCTCCGAGCCTCCTGTGCTACCTAAAACTACCCTACGTTTACATGTAAAAAAGATTTACATTCAATTCAACCAATCCGTCGCGTTGTTTTGCCGTTCCTAATTTCAACCCTGTCTACAATGATTTCAAGAATGGTGTCCGCTGCAACACCATATTTTGTTCTCCGTTAAAAAGTATCCTCAACCCAAATGCCGTAAATAATATCATGTCGCGCAGTCGGAACAAGACCGCAAAAACTCGAACCGACTGCCGAAATGGAGAATGCCATACACAACCTAGGTAGATAGAATAGCGAACCGAAGGCTTAGACTTGTAATGAAGATAGTGGAATGTCTTTTGCCACAAGGAATATTTTGGTGTAAGCTTAATGCGTTATTTCGACATAGCGAGTTCTTTGCAGCACCGAAAATTCTTAATGTTTTCTGTCACTGAGTTATACCAATTTAATGGAGTTATGCTTAGTATGGTCATCTGAAAATAAACTTGCAACAAAAACGTAAAATAAGATTTACACAAATTTCGAAAAATATCCGGAGTAAGCATAACTTGAAAAATTAAATCCCTCTTCCGCAATGAAAGAATCAATTTAAAACTAAGGCAGAGAATGTTAAAAAGTTATGTGAGGTCAGTCTTGCTGTATGGATGAGACATGAACCTTGAAAGTAAACACCATGAACAGGTTAGGGACTTTTGAAATGTGGCTTCACCGGAGAATGCTTAAGGTCACATGGACCGACATGATCACCAACACAGAAATTCTAAGGCGAGCTAGAGCAGATAGACAACGGCTTACATTGATAAAAGTCAGGAAGATTTTATATCTTTCACATACTTCGAGGGAAGAAGTATCACTTGCTCCAATTAACATTGAAAGGCAAGATCGCCGAGGGCCTGGTATGGATAAATGTCTTGCCTTGGCTGCGAAATGTACGAGAGTGGACCGGCATTAGAAGTGTGGAGGAGCTATTCCGGGCAGCGCAAGACAGAGAGACATTTTCCAGAGTGATCGCCAACGTCGGGGGGACCTGATAGGGCACACCAAGAAGAAGAAACAACTATTTTCTAAAAACATCGAATCTCATTACGCTCTTACTTTCGGTGACGTAAGTAAAGAATAAGGTGATGAAAGTATACAAGGTGATTAAAGTATACAATAAGGTGATTAAAGTATACAATATAATATCAACAAATAAATAATCGAATCAAATTTGATGTTTTTGTGTCTAAAAGTTCCCAGAATAACAAGCACCGTAGATATATCCTAAATATTTTAATTACCTACTAGATGTTCGACAAATTTACACAAAATCTATTTTATTCATCTCTTTAAAAATTGTACAACTAAATTTCACGAAAATATACGAAACACAGGATCATTCATGCGGCATAAATTGAATTGGGAGGTGGATAGGTTCCAGGTTCCGCCGCTCCGGGAACCATTTGAATAACCAACACCCTTGCCACCCTGGTCACCCCAAATGGTTCGTTATGTTTGGTGACTTGGTGAGAGAGTTACCCGTGTTCATATGATGTGGTCATAGATATGATGAGATTAGCCTAGGTCTTGGTGGCGAATGTATTTATCCACCTACTGCTTGGCGGGCTGGATTTGGAAGACTATAAGACTAGATTTCTCCAGCCTAAATCTGTCGTCCCATCGCCTTTCACCGAGGTGGGAATTATCGATTCATACGTCCCACTCCTGGACGCTTTGACTACAAGATTCCTATCCACCACTCATGCCTTTTTCCTTCTCAGAACTTCCTATCCTTTCTTTCCCAAAAAGACCCTCCGTACAGCATCCCCAAAGACGACATAGGCGCGGAGGAATTTTTTATCTCGGAGCATCCAATATGGAGCCTCAGGCCTTGACCAAATTTTTTTCGATTTGCAATCAAGTCCAAATAATTTGATTATTTCTAAAGATATCCGAAAATTAAAAACTGTTTTAGAAAGTGGCTAAAATCTGCTATAAAATTTTATAAATCTAAATAAACACATTATTTTTGAAGTATAAAAATTTAGCATGCAAACATGTAAAGTTTTAAAAATGGTTCACCTTTTACTTTTTTCTTACTAAAATTACTGACGAGGAAAAGTAATAAAAACACATATATATTTTATTAGATAAATGAATTGTAAACCGTATCGTTATCTCACTTTTTGTAGTTTCAAGTAAAAATATAAAAATTTAGGGTTTCATACATTTTTGGTAAATTTTCGATCGATTGTCCATGGTTATTACTTATTACTTATTACGAATAATTTTTAGAAAAAAACTTTAGATTCGCCTTAATCAACATAACAAACAGTGATGGAATGGCCGCCGGATTGTCGCCGTATCGGTTCGTTAAAATGCATCATTTTCCGCCGCCCGTGATGCAAAAAGTTTCCTTTTATAGTGATTAAGGGGAATCTAAAGTTTTTTGCTAAAAATTATTCGTAATTAACCATGGACACTAATCCCGAAAATTTACCCATTTTTTTCAATTTGCAATCGGAAACTTTGAGTTCATAAAGGTGTACATTTTGGTTAACTTTTAGATTTGAATGCACAGGGTGGTTTTTTCTATTTCCAATATCTTTTAGATCATATTTCTCACTATGATAGTGAGGGAGACATAACTCTTCTATGAGACCCATGTGAACTGGAATAAATATAGTCTCCTGTGATTACACAGGTTAACATGAACATTGCTAAAAAAAATGCAATCGTTCGAAAGTTATGCGCGTACATACATTTCGGCGATTAATTTTTAGAGATACATATTAACTACGTCGCCAACATCGTTTCCACGGCAACCGTTTGTTTTGCTTTTCTTCTGACGTTTGCGATAACTCGATTTTGTTAGGGACAGAAAACGTATGACAAATAATTTCGTAATGCTAGAGCTTATTCATAACACCAGAGCTTACCAATATACACAACCTTAATTACTAGCAAATAATGTAGCTTTCTATTAGTGAAAGAATTTTTAAAGTCCATTCAGTATTTTGTGTGTGAAAGAGCAACAAACATCCATACATCCATACATCCATACATCCATACATCCATACATCCATACATCCATACATCCATACATCCATACATCCATACATCCATACATCCATACATCCATACATCCATACATCCATACATCCATACATCCATACATCCAGACATCCATACAACTATCCAAACTTTCGCCTTTATAATATTAGTAGGAAACATTGATCCAGAATTCTGGAAAGAAAACGCGTCGCATTAAATTCTTTACAATATAAGAACACGTCAATGTGTGGTGGTTAGATTGAACGCATCCCAAAATCGAACTACCTAATATTTGAATTGAATAGAATCGGTGGCAGAATATGTGTCGGTAAGAAGTCGACAAAAAGCAGAATTTGTACGTCATCGACAGGAACACGTGTTGGCCTGTCGGACCTCTTTATGTGCCACTTGGCACATTATGCGCCGCAGGTTATTTACCCATTGTTCTTATTCTAGATATCTGGATATTATTCCAAATCATCGCCGTCCGATGGTTTTATGTATTCCACAATTTTTTGTAAGAAATAAAGAAAATGCGATACTGCTGTTTAAAAAAACAAAAATTAAACCAATTCCCCTCCCTCTCACATTTAAAAAAATTAACGCGCTTTTGTGAGAAAATTTTTGTTGTGATTTGAAACTCGATGAAAGCGAAACGACACTGAAAAGAGAAAAACACATAAACGCATAGGATTTAGCCTACGAGAGAATGAGATAGAATGAAACCTTACCGCATTGGCCGCTTTGATTACGAGCTCACTTTTCAAGGGTCGTATTGGTTGAGTTGTGTGTTAAAGGTTTCACTTTTACCGCGTGTGAACTGCACTCGATTTTTTTTTACATTAGCCCCACATTTTTACACAGACCCTGAGGAAAATAATTTCCCTCGCGTCACCATAATTCATGTCACCTCTGGGGATGCTGTGTGGAGGATCTTTTTAGGAAAGGAAGGAGAGGAAGTTCTGGGAAAGAAAAGCGTTTGAAGGGTGGGTAGGAATCTAAGGGGCAGTGTAGTGTGTCCAGGAGTGACGGACGAATCCATCCCTCCCATCGCTGTGCAAGGCGAAGTTCCGAGCGAGTATCCAGCCTGCCATGCAGCTGTTGGGCAGATGCATCCGCCGCCAACACCAGGTCAAACCCGGGCACCCCGTAGTAAGTCACCAAACGTAGCGAACCACTTGGGGTGACCTACAGCAGAGGTGTTCCTGGGACGGCGGTACCCATACTTGCCTTCCAAATTGAAGCTTGACTTTCCAATTGTACTTTTATTTTAATATTGTCTTTATAAATAAATACCCTCTTCTATCAAGCCTTACCTAAATTACCACCCTTCGGTTCAACGTCCCATCTCTTCGAAATCTGTTTTCCACATTAGGGAACGTACCCATACTACGTGACACGTTTAGGGGGGGGGGTCTTCAAATTGTCACGCTCCATACAAATGAGCGGCGGGTTGCTTAGAATTTTGGTCACCCGGGGGGGGGGGGGGGGGGGGGGGGTTAAAAATTGCAAAAAGTTGGCCACGTAGTATGGGTACGTTCCCTTATAAGATTAATCCGTATTATAAAATGTATATATTATAAGATCACCTCCCCTCTCTCAACAAATTGAAATGACGACTAACAAAGATTAACCGATGTTAAAGTTTATTTTGCTTTATTAGTATGTAATAGGCGTGTTTTTTAAATCTTTTTTGACCATATTTTTTTACCTACCTACACCCTCACTGTGCCATCTCTACGCCCTCTAATTTTCTCTGGGTCTTCTACTGCCCCCCTGAAAGTCTCAAACGACAATATAATTAATTGTAAAAAACGGATAATATGATTAATTGTACACGAAAAAAACATATTTTAAAAAAAACGGCAGATATTTGTGCGGGTCGCAAAAAAACGGATAGATAGTATAATTGTACATGAAAAAAAATATAGTAAAAAGAAAACGGCAGATATTTGTGCGGGCCGCAAAAAAACGGATAGTATAATTAATTGTACATGAAAAAAACGGTTCCATGACAGTTCATCCTGCGACAATTCAACCGGCGACAGTTCATAGTGCGACAGTTCATCCGGCCGACAGTTCATCCTGCCGACAGTTCATCCTGCCGACAGTTCATCCCGCCGTCAATTCATCCGGTGACAATTCATCCTGACAATTCAACTTAACTTAACCTAACCTAACCTAACCTAACCTAACCTAACCTAACCTAACCTAACCTAACTTAACCTAACCTAAACTAACCTACAAGTATAACCTATAAGTATAAGTATGTCGTATTTTGTTATTCACGCATGCTTCTTCGGAGAGATGAAATTATTGTTAGTAAAAATATTTTTACAGCGGATTTCCACTCAAGATGCCTTCAGATATAAGTATATCGATTTTGGTTGTACGGCCGTATATCCTCTTTGCATACTTACTTAATAAAAATCTTCTAAATGATCAGGCAGGATGAATTGTCGCCCGATGAATTGTCGGCGGGATGAACTGTCGGCAGGATGAACTGTCGGCAGGATGAACTGTCAGCCGGATGAACTGTCGCAGGATGAACTGTCGCCGGATGAATTGTCGCAGTATGAATTGTCGGGTCACCGAAAAAACATATTTACAAAGAAAACGGCAGATATTTGTGCGGGCTGCCAAAAAACGGATGAAAAAAAAATCTTTAAATAGAAAACCCCAGATATTTGTGCGGGCCGCACAAATATCCGCCGCGGGCCGCAGTTTGACGACCACGGACCTAGACTGTCCTAGACCCTTCAAGGGTGAAAGCGTTGTGTTATACGTATTTCAATTGTCCGTGTTTGAGTCCTGCATGAAATCTGGTTCAATAAACTCAAATTTTCTTTGATTTCACTGTCATTTTCTAAAGTAAAACTGATTTTAGATGTATTTTTATTTTTAATATGAATACCGAATAAGCATCTCAACCGCTTCTGCCTAGAGTCAGTGTGACTATGATAGGTAGTGGGGAGGGAAAGGTAGTCGGAAAAGGAAGGTGGAGAAGTGCCTGGCTATTCAGATCTTTTCACCAAAGACGACTAATACGTTTCAGTTCTGTCTTACACCAAGGCGATAATGAGAGTATCTTCTGCTCTGGAACGGGCCGCAAATAACCCTTATATTATTTTTGAAAGATTCAAGTATGAAAAACAAAGATATTGAAATATAAGTACTTAGATGTGCTATCTGCAGTTTTTACTTGGTGGGACTGCGCTTCCGAATATCGCCGATATTGTTTACCAATTAACAAATAAACTAAATGAACGAATAATTAACGAATGAAGCAAACGAACGTTAACTAAATGAACGAATTTTTCCGTATTCAAACTATATTGTTAACCAATACTAATGCACACTTTCAAAAAATCAACGAAATGAACTAATTATTTTCGTATGCAAACTACTCTAATTAGGTCGTAGTCCGCCGACAGTTGCGCGGACACCATAGCATATCTCTTTTGTATTTGAATATCTTTGATGAAAAAGCACAAATCAATGAAATAAAATTTATTTTTAATTTTTAACCTTATGAGTAAAATCTCAAATTATAATATTTAATTAAATGAAGACAATATTAGCGAAACTCAATCGAAAATCTGGAACCAGAAAAATCAGAAAAAGAGATTGGCTCTACTGGGACTCAAACAGTGAACTTGCAATCATATATAAAGATAGCAGATAATAATATGTGCGTTAAGAAAATGAAGATAGTGTTGGAAGTTCTTAGTCTAAGTATGATACAGTTAAAAGTGACCGAATTGGATATAGGTTCCGTAGCTCAGTTGGTAGAGCACTTGCCATGTAAGCACAGGGTTCTGGGTTCGAGTCCCAGTGGAGCCAATATTTTTTTCTGATTTTTCTGCCTCCAGATTTTCGATTGAGTTTCGCTAATATTGTCTTCATTTAATCAAATAAAATTTACTGGCACGCGCCGGAATTTGAACCCGTGATCTCCGAATCGCTTGTCGAGAGCCTTACCCCTCGACTATAGATGCCTTATATGTGTTGGATAGCCCTTTATGGGAGGAGTTTAAAAATACTTGAGAAAAAGCTTTTGGAACGGTTGGAAAAGGTATTTGAGATTTTTTTACAGGATGATTTCGTAAGGGCCTGTAAAAATATTTTTTTCTATACATTGTTTATTGTAATATAACGGAAATTTAAATTTGATTTCACAAAACTAAGCGACGCGGAGTCACACGTCTGTTTCCCGCTCCGGCCGGGCTTGACTGATTCGAAATAGGTGTGCCCAGTGCATGGTTCTTGTGCCCATGCCATAAGGGTCACTCCAAGAATCCAAATTCGTAGAGTGCGGGCCGTATTGATTGATGTCAAAAATAACAACGAGAAATTGCATATTTTATTTTAATTATTATAAAAGAAACTAAATTTGCCATATTATACAATAAAACCATATCCGAAAAGGGGTTTATAAGTACTTGAAAGTGTTTTTTAGAGACCTAATACTTTATTTTTTTCTAGGCTTATTAAAATACTTGATTTGAAATTGACCGATATTTTAAAGGGCCAAGATATGTATATCTATATAAACGCAGTATTTATTTGAAGCATCTATAATACTTCTAAGCGATCAAATTTTCAAAACAAAGACATATTATTTTGTATGATTTTGCATTATTTAGTATGGCTTCATCTTAAAGTAATTATTTCAGTATACGAGTATATGTGAAGAAGATCTGGTCGAATGTAAATGAGAAAGTTACGGATAAAGAAACATCTTCAAAATTTATCACCCTTTCAGAAATTCTAAGATCTAGTAGGTACAGCCAGTCCGTAAACTCAACCTGCAGACAGAGCGACACAGACAAGGCGTATTAAGAAAGAAAAAAAGACAAGCAGGCTCTGAGCGACCGCGAAAGTCTTTCAAAAATATACGATTTGTGTGAAGTTTCGCGGACGGGCGCAGAAAAAGTCGTCGGCCGAGAGCCTAATCTGATGTGTCGTTTTTTATAGCCTCAAGTCGCGTCGTTCAAGTGGCTGAAATGGAATAAAATAACTTTTCACAGGTTTACCACTAATCACATCAAGGTTTGTGGAAACTTCTGCTCCTTTAACTTCAGATTTTAAATCTTCCTCACAGGAAAAACTAAACCCTTTTACACATTTTTCCACAAATTCACGCTATGCACTTGCTCTATGTAAGTATAATAAATACAAAATAATACAAGAACAACATGTCAACCTACCAGAGACCAAATGGGAAAATAATTCATCGACTCCAAATATTTTCATATCAGAGGATTCGGCTCGGTGGAACTCCTAATTGGACCTATAAATCCTACTGATCCCTCAAGTAGTATTATTAGTATAGCGCAGTTTTGTATTATTTCACTTCATGTACGCTTAACTATAATAAACCTAATAATCATTCAGTGGTTGTATTCTTAAGATTACGCCTTCAGTGCTCCTTACGAGTCCTTACAAAATATTAGCCAGTTATGTTAGTTATGTCATTACTTGTGCCAGATAGGGTAACGTGTAGGTCCCAACCACGGAGGCGCGAAATGTCGCTCGTTTCACCACGTGTGAAGGGAGAACTTAGTCTCTTTTGCGCTGTAGAGCTGATCCGAGATGTAAACAGTATAACACCTAACAAATATAAACCCAACCCAAACATTAAAAATATAATTTTAAAAAACCTTTGTTTCGGGGCAGAAAATATTACCACAATATTATTTACACTAGTGGCGTGTGGTCCATATGAAAACATACCTGCCCGTTTATCAAGATAATTTTTCATCTAACTCAAATTGTTACTAACTAACTGTTAATAAACTTAAATTTATGTATACGATACTGCCGCCATGGGTCGACCCACAGTGCCCTTCTTGACAATATAAAGGAAGATACTGTGTTTTTACTTACGTCGACAGAATAGCAATTAATCCTAAACACGGGAATACCTCCGCACTGATTCTCCTAGTGAGGAATTCTCAAAACAATACTACTAACCTACTCGTAATCACATACGGTTATGAATCATTAAATTTTTTTTTAATTACTGAAACTTATTATCCATGTAAACCACGGTAATAATAAGGTTATTATTTACCGTAGGAAACCTTCATAAACTATCATTGTCTTAGCCATAAAATTGTATTTTAATTCTACTCAAGGAATACAAACTTTATTTTTTGATCGTCATAATGTGAACCATTTCGTCGTAAAGATTAATCGAAAGTGGTAATTTCACGTAAAACTACGCCTTTTATTTACATAGAGTAAAAGCATAATGATGAAGTGTGACACATAGAGAAAAACAGGAATAACAATATTTAACAATCACGTACGGTACCCAAAGCGTTGTTATTGAAAATGTATATCTAATATGAGCGTACGATCCGCCTGCCGTAGCATAAAAAACTGCATATGACACGCAGGATTCAACTAGCATACAAAAACTTTCAAATCTCTTCAATTCAATTATACTGCTATCAGGTTTAGTCCCTCCCCCGGGTCAGCGCGATCCTCCCGATCCCTCGCCAATAAATTAGGCTTCGCGACAAAAGCTGCGCGCGAAACCTTAAAAAAGTCCGAATTCAAATTGGCCGCCTATCGGTACAAATGATCGGTTTGTCCGCCGCCTCGGACCGACTGGTGACGAACTCAAATCCTTCAACCCTTTCCGCGAACAAATCATATAAAAACGATAAAAATAAAAAATTAAGATCCTTAGAGAACATCGGTTAATACGATTTGCAATGATGCATATTTTTTCTTAAAATAAATTCCAAAATTCCTGTGTTACGAATATCCTGATAATATTCGAAAAACTCCTATTAGAAACGTTATAAACGGTTGCTCTTGTTTGTGCATTCATGAAGGGCTTAGCTTGCAGAGGAATTTGCCAGGCGCATTTGTCATCTCAGCCACTTTGTTTTCTTGTAGAAATATTTTAAGGACTTGTCAACGTGCTATAGTTCTTAATGAAAAGCTAAAAAACATTAAATTTTAGAGAAATCTTCTTTACAACAAAACTTCTCATCAATCGGCCTCAAAGTTTCACAAATATTGGTGACGTAATAGTTCAAATTGCTCCGAACTGATGGGATTCTTTTGCATTAATTAACTAACCATCATGCCGTTTCCCCGTTGGGGTAGGCAGGTAATATAGTTGACCACAAACCTCTGCCTTCGCACACACTCCTTGCTCTTCTATTATTCTGACCCTTCGAGACCCGACTATAATATTTATTTAACTTGGTCGTGCCATGTCTTTTTTGTGACCTTAATAATAAAATTGATACTCTTTATTCATACCTACACCGCGATTCGCCCAATCATGAAACTTCACGAGAGTTTAATTTTCAAAAGGGGAAATTGTTTGTATATTTTTTCAAATTTGCAAAATTTGTATTTTTCTTCGTCCATTTTCAGGCTTCAATAATCACCACATTCATCAATAACTAGAGAGTTCCCGGCATGCGTTGCGATGCCACTTAATTAATAAATTGTTATAATCGCTTCTTTTATACAAACCTTGTCCTGACAATAAGAACACAATTTTTTTTAATCTATTTTGGTGCAGTCGTTCGGAAGTTACGCACGTACATATATTTCGGCGATTCATTTTTATTTATATAGAAGAAAGAAGAAGAAGATTACCCCCCGAAGTTACATAACGCTCAAACACGTTCATTCGAAATCGAACCCATGCTCTCTTAACACTACAGTCAAGTGTTTTAGAATAACATGCCATTACACCTCAGAAGCTATAATATTGTACTTTACCACTAGACACTAAATTCGAACGTAACGGAAAGGGTGAACAGAGTCTCGAAACTAGGTGTTTTTTTGAAAACCTTTTATGTAAATAGGAACAAGCTATTTGGGGTCCTGAAATGTGGCCCCAAACCGGGTCCCTGTGGAATCCCTGTTCGAGCACAATTTACTACCACCTGCATTGCTACTTTTATCCTTTTGTATCCAGAAATTCAACATTTCAGCGTTGTTTCCTTCCATAAAACTTAATCGGGTTAAATTGTTTAATGTCTCGAGAAGGTGTTAAGCTGGGATGTATCAATTATTGATTCTACGAAATCATCAAGGGAAAATGATCGTCACGAAATGATCGGAGCGCCCAATCTTGATCGAGGCATTAGTGGAATTTGGTGTTGTATTCCCATTAGAGGCAGTATTATTCGATGCCAAATTGGTCGGGCTTAAGCGGTTTAAGGGTTTCAAATTGTTGTCTTGAATCTCGTTGGTTTAATGAGTTTATTTGTTAACAACTTCGCACCAGTGTATTTTAAAAAACATGAATTAAGTATGTTGAATCCTTAGATATATACATTACAATATAAACAGTTTTGGATTTTTCACGCCTAACTGCGTTGTTTGGGTTTTTTTAAACAGATATTTTAACTGAACTACAAATTTGATTGTATAAACCAAATAATACATCAAATCAACCGAGAATATTATGTGATATGCTAGGATTAGATTAGAATTAGTTCCCTCCAATGGAAAAAGGTCTTGATTTTCTGGCATCTATCCCACTCACCACCACTCCGTGACGTCTCCGTAGACCCCCAGCAATACTAGATACTTGCCGTGACAATAATTTTAAAAGTATGGAATTGCGCTAATGGCTTTGCGTTTGTTCTTAAACAAATGCTGCTGCCGCTCTTTCTCACACACTAAATAACAACTATCGAAAATGAGACAAACGGTGATCGTATGTCTGCACCCCCCCAAAAAAAACTTACAATCATTATCATACTATATCAAAATTCAGTTTTCTAATATGTGTATGTAGATCGTAATCATCAATATTAGAACATTTAAAAGAAATTTCATAGAAAATATTTAATGTGGACGCAAAGCAAACTTCCTACGCGAATTTATAAGTAGAAAATCTTGAGAGTATTTCTGTTTCAAATGATTACGATTTTATAATATTTTTTTGATAAATTCTACGAATACGTGATAATCGAAAAATATAGGTGAATTCATTGGCTATATGGAGCCATAACCAGTTTGTATGTCTCCATATTAAAAATTGATGATATGATTTTTTTTAATGTGGGCGGAAAATTTTCAAAATGATCACAAAAAGTTTTAGAATGCGCTGTCGCTCCAGTGGTTAATATATAATTTTATACCCTCTTAATAAATGTACATATAATGTCATACCCCTAAGTCGCTAAGTATTTGCTTCCTTGGAAAAAATGATAATGATTCGTTTATGTGGCTGAACTTTTCGTCTGAATGTTTTCAACTTTACAGAAATGGGTTTACAGCTGTTGAACAAAACGCGCGCACATAAAACAATAATGATTGAGGTGGTAACAAATTTGTTCTGCTCATTTTCTTTATTGAGCATAATAGTTTAATACCATTAATATGGTGCTTGTAGGTAGAAAAGAAGTAATTTTTTTTTTATTATAGCGACTATATAGAAAACATTTTAAATACAAATTGTAATGTGAAATTAAGTATAAAATATTTTATTTTTTAGTCCTCCTCACTAGGGGGTCCTGTGTCGAGGCGGACTAAAGTTGTTTAAATATAGTTCATTTGTCTTCTATATCGTTTTTAGCGTCTTCGCTAGGGTTTTCTCATTGACCTCTTTAAGCCATATTTTTATTCTTGATTTGTATTCAATTATATTTTTTATTAGTTTTATGTCTTGGGGAAGGATGTTATGGAGTTTTGTTGCAAAGTATGTATAGTTTCTTTGTCCAAATGTGGTTTTATAACTTGGAATATTTTTAATATCATTTTTATTCGATCTAGTGTTATGCATACACGTTCTAGTAGAGGATTCATTATTTTTGAAGAGCTTCAATAATATATTTTTGGCATATATTTGTTGTACATTTGGTACTTCAAAGTTATTGAAAATTTCATTTGAAGGCGTTCTAATTGGTACTTTCAATATGGTCTTTATGATTCCTTTTTGAATCGTATTCAGGCTGTGTAGGTACGTATGTGCAGCAGATCCCCATCCTATGATTCCATATTCAATTCGAGAATGACATAACGCGTAGTAGACCTTTTTCATATCCTTTTTATTTAACACGTTTCTTAGATTTTTAAAGAAATATATAATGCTTGTGTGTTTTTCCGTAATCGTCACCTAAGTTGAACAAGGTTCTAACTGACATTTTTTTTCCAAAAATGACCTTTGATTACAAAACCATTTCTTTCGCTTATTTCTATAACCAAAATAATTTTTGTGTTTTTTTTATTTTTATATTTTTATTTTTATTGTTTAAAGTTCATGCAGGAGGCACAGAGAAAAACAATTTCTGACAGATGCTGTGTGGAGGGTCTTTTTAGGGAAAGTAAGAAGAGGAAGATATGAAGAGTAGAGGAAGGAAAAAGGTATGAGGGGTGGGTAGGAATCAGGAGTCGGTGTGCCCAGGAGTGACGGATGCATGAATATATTCCTCCCACCGCGGTACAATGTGAAGGGTCGAGAGAGTCCGGCTGGTGAGGTCAAAAGGTCTCCCTCAACCGGTCTTTCCCGATCCGGCGGGTGGGAAAATGCATTCGCTACTAAGACCTAGACAAACCCAGGCACCCTTACTAACGTAGCGAACTACTTGGGGTGACCTATAGTAAGTGTGTTGGTTATCCAATAAATGGTTCCCGGGGTAGCGGTACCCACACCCTCCTCCCAAATTGACGATATGTATTCTTGATACAAATAGAAATTTGCATCCAGAAATTCTAAAATTAAGCTGCATTTAGTTTACAAGGTTCTAACACCACTTACACACTCTATAGTTACGTGCAATGTAGTTCGTCACTTTGTTTGGATATGGTTCTAACTTCGGCTTAGCATATTATGAAGCTTCAAAGTTTGCTAAGACAAATTTTCGTTATGTTTTAACAATTTTTTAATTTCGAAAATTAAAACTAATGTTAGTGAACGTGAAAAATGGGCACCGCTCATGAAAAAGTTAGCTATTCAATGAAAAATTTAATATGCATATGAACGGGCCGCTACATTATGTCCACTTGACCAAGTTCAGTGAAACCACGCACGTTGTCTTCACGCGTACGTCAAGCATTTAAACAAAACAAATACCCATTTCGAATAATCAATCATGCTCGTCTGATATGATAGTAGTTTCACACTCGTTGATTAAAACCACTGTTATACATAGGGGTCGTCCATTAATCACGTGAGGCTCGAAAGGGGGGGGGGGGGTTCGGGAAAAATCACCAAATATCACGACGGGGGGGGGGGGGGCATAATGAGATATACGTGTATTTATTTTTCGTGATAATATTCTGAAAATTTCAAAATACTTTGTACAAAAAAAAATACACGTGATTTTGGGGGGGGGGGTTAGTCTAAAACCTCACCACATATCACCGGGGGGGGGGGGGGTTAAAAGTTGCGAAAAAACATCACGTGATTAATGGACGACCCCATATACATATGACTTCATTAATTTTGATGATTCGGTACTGATTATTTTTTTTTTTTACATTTACTCCACAAAGGAGGCCCTGAAGATGCTGTGCGGAGTGTCTTTATGAGGAAAGGAAGGATGGGTCTTGATGAGACCCATGTTGTAGGAGGGAGGAAACACAGAGGCCGGCAAATCGTTCCAATTGGAAAACATACATATCTAAGCATATTTTAAAAGTTGTGACTAGATGTTAGACATTACGATACCAGATCAGGCCTTTGAAAATTAACGTAAAAATATAAAAATATATATCATTTAAAAATACATAAATTATTTTCTTGTAATGTAATTTTTAACAAGTAGGTACTGTCACTAAGCAATAAATATTTTTAATACATAAGAGTAGTCTGTTCTTTTCAGCAGATTCACGTTTTGGCGTCTGAAATCTCGACCAAACAATTAAAATTTTGAAAATAACACTTAAATTCAAAGCAATAGTTCTAGGGTTCATTGGACCGGAGCTTCAGACAGACGCTTTCGTAACCGAAATCGGTATATATTTTTTTTTTGTATGTAAAATCAGGTAATTATTTATAACATTATTACAAAACATGCAAACGCAACTGAAAAATAAATTAAAAATATATTAATTATTATTTTTGAATTGATAAACTAACGTTTAAGACAAGATTTTTATGCATAGCACAAAGGGTAACAATTATTATAAGCAATAATTATCAGCGTATGACTTATCAAGTACATGACTTTTGGTTTTTATAGCTTTTTTTTATTTCTAGCGCCTCTAAATTGCCATAGCTATAAAAACCAAAAGTCATAGAATTAATAATCAATTAGACATATCAAGTAGTCCAATATTAGGTCTGTTTCCAATAAACCCTAAAAAAAATTCCCAGTGCTCCTTACCACCATGCCAGTTGATGCTTTGTTTCTCCAAATTTATTAATAAACTAGACTCTAAAGGATCATCACCGCCATGACTGCCTGGATGGAATCTCCCCTGATGACGCTCTGGAGACGGGAGACGATGAAATACCCTCCGTAAACGGCTATTTACATTCATTTTAGTGTTTGATACATACGTGATTTTTTTTTCTCAGTTTCATTTTTCATGCTTTTTCGTTTATTTTATTTAATTTATGTGTTGTTATTTAATTTTTACCTTAACTTATTATTTATCTTTTTTTGTTATTTTACATTATGGAATGTATTGCATTGCACTTCCCCTGCATACATTCTGGAATAAACTTATATTATTATTATTATTATTATTATAAATTATAACCCATTTGTCTACCTAATTAACTTTCAGCATTTCCCATTACTTGAGTGCTTATGTTAATGTATTTTATGATCGTCTATGTGTTTGTTATATTTGTATCATGTTGTCTCCCTCTATATTTTGTTATATTTATATAAGCACAAATTATGTACTTCTTGTTTGGTATTAATTTGTACCCTGAAGATGCTTAAGTAAAGCGAAACCGGTGGGTTCATAAATTAATAAATTTCGTTAATTAAATAAAAAAAGTATTTTATTTTATTAAATTAAAAATACATTCCTGAACATACTTGTAGTTGTATTCCACAGGTCAGGAATGATTTGACAGCTTCTGTGTTTTCTTTCTCCTAAAACACGGGCCAATTTAAGGTAAAATAATACTCTCCTTTCAATCCTTAAATGGACCCTCAAAGCAGTAGATATCCCCAAACATGATGTGGACTATGAGGGAATCCCGCAGGGCCCCCTGTGCGGACCACATTTAAAAAAGATTATCTAAATTAATTATTTTCATTTACAAAGCGGTTCGTCTGAAAAAGCACTAGTTTGCGGTGTTTATATGTATTTTTTCAAAATATTATACCCAAAAAATATATCGAAACTTCTTTTGTCCATCAAAGCATCGCGCTCGCTATTGCGGTTTGTATTACACGCGAAAATAAAAGAAACCACGTGTTTTCTCATTGTTTTACCTGCTTTCCTGACATTCCCCAGCCTTGTCTTACCTATGTGAAACTCGTCACATGTCCGTCTTTAACTCCTGCCTTTGAGTCGTAAAAACCGACGCGAAAAAAGCGCAAAAAGCGACAGAAAAGCGTACACATGGCTGCTGCTTCTTGTATAAATTTTTCGACACAATAGCTCTGTTTATGGTAAAAATACCAGCCTGGCTTTGTTCGCCTTTCGCCGCCTGACGGATTCCGCGTGGACTTTTTGCCCCTCTTTTCAGGATCGTTCGTGTTGCTATTTTTTCGTTTTTGAACTGAGCACATCATCCGGGGCTATTTGTTCCACGGCTCCGCTTGAATTTGGAAGTGGAGAATTATTCACATCACATTTAAACTGTTAATAGTTGGAATGCGGCCTTGTTTGGTTGACTCCATTTTCCGAGGGTAATTTCTATATCCTGCTTTAGGTTCTCCACTTTATTTTTAAAGGCTGTATGTTGATTGGCGGTGTCTTTGAACTTACCAATAGGTGCCTTATTAAAGTTCACAGATAAAGATTAGGCCCTTTGCTATTTATGGAGAAATCATCTCCTATATGACACAGTGCTACTACTGAAAGCTAATGAACGGAAATAAATAACATGGCCAACACAGATATCAAGGTTTCACATACACTTACTAATACTAAAAAAAAATAATATACTGTTTTGCATTTTAAAACCCAAAGAAATAAAAAAATATGTATAATCTACTCTAGGACAAATACACAACAATATAATTGCAATACCTTGAATTTAGTGGTAGAAAGCAAAACCAAAAATAAAATACCCAGGAATTACAGTACACAAATGTCTAAAATGGTTCAAACACACAAGTGTATTCAAAGACAAAGTGAGGAAACTGTTAAACGTTTTTAGTCATCTAAGACATTTCCTAAATAAAGGCTAACTCAAAATGACGTTCTTTGCCTTCTGCCAATCAATAATACAATATGACATTATAGGATGGGGAGGAACTTATGAAACAATCACAAACTATTTACAATTTTGCTTACATCACTATTATTTTGAAAATCATTTTAATTATCCAGGCAACACTTCCTTCACCCGAAAAAAGGAAATCACCAAAGTCAACATCGAAGATTGGTTAGGATAGGTACAACCAAGATGAAACAACCAAGTTAGCTTAAGGTTTAAGGGCAGCAATTTTTCTAATCATGAAATGTATTCGAAATAATAAAATTGCATTTATAAAAGCCAAAATTCACACAAGCTTGCAATGCTTATCCAAAGAAAAATAAAATTTTATTCGTCGAATTTGAGCAAAGGATATATATTATTATTTCCTGCTACAACCCGTCAGTAAATGTGACCGTAATGGGCCGCACAGCGTCTTGCGATCAACGATCCTTTGCAGGACATTCGTCATCATTGATATCATCGGTTGTCATAAGGCAGGACATCAGGAAATCTTTTCTCACAAAAAAGACAAAAAAGGATTTTTTAATAAAAATAATGATAATAATTGGATAATTTGTGGAACACATCTTTCGTGAAAAATCACCTCAAGGGTACAATTTATTACGACTTCGTAGGCTCTTTTTAATTTTATTATTTACAAACGGACACAGAAAACGTACTTATGCACCTGGCAGGTCACTTCTGATAAACACAGTTTTATTACAAAATTTATGCTTAGAGATGGTGTGATTTTGCACGCGGAGGGCGTGTATTTAAAACATGAAACCGCATGATTTTATATTTGTCACCCTTCATTGTTACTGTTGATATTACATTTATGAGAAGATTAATGCCAAAATTCGATTTGTAATTGTAATTCTTGAATTGCTATTTGTGGATTTTCATTTGATACTATAAGTGCCGTGTCGTCTGCGAAAATGAATCTATGCGCTTTTCGAAATAGTTTCGACATAGCTATAACATAAATTATATTTGATTTTGGACCCAGATTTGACCCCTGTGGTACACCAGACCTTATTTACTCATCATATTCAATATTTTTACATTAATTTTTCGATTTGATAAGTAGTTACTAAAGAAAGTAAGCAGATTACCTTGGATTTCAATGATTTGTAGAACTGTTATTATTTGTTTATGTGATAGTTTGTCAAAGGCTTTATAGAAATCAATGAAGAGTACAAGTACATGTTTTTGAGAGTTGAGTTCGGGCAGTTTAGGGCGTCACAGGTATATTATATTTGATATTTATTTTGAAAGACTGTAGAATTTAGGTCTTTTTAGGAGTGGAGAAATTTTATGAAATGAATTTAAAAGCTCTGCAAGTTCTAACTACAAAATAATTTTTATAATTTGCTTAAATTTTTTCCCAAATAGTTATTTACAATGTCGAGGACTGTAAATCTGAAGGTGAAGGGTTTTTGGCGTTATGGAAACGACTGTCTAAGGTTTTTATTATTTTTGGTAATTATTATTAGCATCAACCAATAATGAATGTAGAATCAACCAATAATCGACTACCGACATCCCCTGAGTTTCAACGCATTTATCTAAGAAGTTAGTGGCATGGAGAAATCGCACGCAATTATCAAGAAAGGATTTTTGTGTTAAATCGCAATGGATATTTTTTTCCATTTTTTATTTTTATTGAATCTGATTGATTATTAAGGTATCCCAAACAAACGAAATACGTAAAACTATGCGTAAATTAAAGTTAAATTAAGAGGATCTCTGAATTATGCGTCCCGGAAAATACTGGTCCGAGGCAATTAACCCTTAGATCAACCCTTCATCGGCTATAAGCAGACTAATAGAACCTAAACGAAAGCCAAATACTAAGTTTGGAGATCGTGCTTTCGAAGAATCTGGGCCTAATGCTTGGAATAGACTCCCTCGAGAATTAAGATGCATAACAATCCCAACAGAATTTTGGTCCAAACTAAAAACCTACCTCTTTGGGCTCTCGTACTTTTAATTTAAATATACCTATCTGAGAGAATCATACTTGTATTGCTTATGACTTTTACACTGAATTAAAATACACTTTTCTCACTGAATTAAAATTACTCGAATCCTTACATTCGTCTCTTGACGAATCACATTTAGGAAGATCAAAGCCTTGTGACCGCCCACCATTAAATGTTGCTTTTACTTTCCAAAACACACTCATTAAAGAATATAATATTTATTAATATTAAAATATTTTTCAGGATTAAATAACATGTGTTCACAATTGTGTCTCTGCGTGCGACCTCTATCTAAATTTCTTTAAATAGACAATAAACAGTGTTAATTTCAAGCGACTTCCCAAGTAAGTATGGTCCTGTGTTCATTTATTTTTAGGCAGCATCGCATTCATTGGTCAAAACATTGTACATACTCGTATTTTTGTATCGGTGATCAATGAACCCGTGGATGCAATTTTTAGCCATAAGTTCTTTTTAATTGTTTGTCTAGTTTATAGTCTTTCTAGATTTTAGAAATGTATTATAAGTTTGTACAGCGCCCTTGAGGTGATTTTTCACCAAAACATTTACATGTCTTTTGCGCACATTTGACCTGTTTACGGAGTGCATAGGTTTACGCACTCTACCATAAGGAATCTGTATTTTTATACATTCTGTACATTCCATACGTATTCTGCTTATAAACTATTAATGGTTTTTTAGGTGCACATACTAATCCCAGCAAGATATCGTATGCGACGTCAACGATCTAGTATCTTCGGTCTTTTTAGTTTTCAAAACAGGCACATGAGAAGGAAGAGGACAAACGTTGAAGGAGGTAAGTGTACGCATCCACATAACCGCGTGTGATTACCCCCCTATATACCTACTTACCTCATCACACAAAAAACAATTGAATGGTTATCTGTATGAGAATTGCCACATTGCACCCGTGAAACTAGCATTATTTACAATACATTATTATATCGAACGTGTTATTTCATATCATGCATTTTTATTGAAGAGGAAATATTGTTCATTTGAACGGCGCGTCCCCGAAATATTGATTTCTCAACACTTTTAATATGAGGTGATTCATGCTTCCAAAAATAGAAATTATTTTGTTGCACAACGTGAAATTGCAACCTGAGATGACTCACGGGGAAATAGAAATTATTGCATGAATTTAAAATATTGTGAAACCGACTGACCTGCCACTATAAAAGGTCTGCGAAGAAAGCAGTTGGCATTCAGTCTTCACCATCAGCGATCGGAATAACATCTTTACACAGTTACTACCTGAAGATCCTCGACATCGAAACGCTGCTCAATTCAAGACATCAGCCTCGCCGTCGACGTCACCTTCGCCAGTCTCGCCATCAAGAGGCCAGTCTCTTTCATCTCAAGAAATAGGAACGACATCACCCACCAATCACTGTGTCTGAAATCTCTACAAATCACCTGCCTGAACATCTTCAGACTTGCCGACGATTCATCGCTTGACTTTGCTTCTGCTGGAATTACCTTCAAGACGCCAGTCTCTCCTTCTCTTGTGCGGGCTTTATCATCCCGTACAATTATTATCATATAAAACCGTTTTAACACAATTGGTTATTCAATAAATAGAGGTGGAACAAAAATAAGAAAAACTTGAAAAAATTAAAGGCGGCCTCCGTGGTCGAGGGGTAAGGCTCTCGACTTCCACACCACAAATTAAAATTCAAATTGCGGCGTGCGCTAGAAATACAAAATAAAAAAATTGTGTTATTACACAACGTACCTATTCATTTAAAATAATATAACGGTACATTCCAGAAGGGTAAGAAACATTCAGTATTGCCCTGGCTGTAAGACCACCATTCAGAATCTAAACATTGCTTGAAATAACTTTAGCCTTGTTTGGTGATCAAATCTGAGTAGCCAGGTATTTCCTCACCTTCCTCTTCCTCATCTCCTTCCCCTCCCCACCACTAGATCTGAATAGCCAGGTGTTTCCCCACCTTCATCTTTCCAATATCCTTTACCTCCCCTCTACTGTCAGCCTCGGGAGCAAAATCACATGGGACGGTCGGTCTAAGAGCGAGGTCGACAGCCGTATACACCAGGCTAGGCTTGCATTCAATAAAAGGTCGAAAATAATAGAATCGAATAATATAGACCTGAAACTGAGAATACTCCTCATCAAGACCTATGTGTGGAGTATCTTGATGTACGGCTGCGAAACATGGTGCCTATCCGAAAGAGATAAACGGAGACTAGAGGCTTTTGAGATGTGGTCCTATAGAAGACTACTAGGAATTTCCTGGAGAGACCAGATCACAAATGAGGAGGTTCTCCAAAGAATCGAAGGAGGAAGGCACCTGCTCAGGATCTTGTCCGAAAGGCGCTCAAGATGGATCGGCCATGCAATAAGACATGAAGGCCTCTTGCATGCCATAATGGAGGGTATGACCGAGGGGACAAACGCTAGGGGACGCCCACGCCGAGAGTACCTAGAGGACCTGCTGGTGGACGTGCGCTGCTTATCATACGCAGACTTCAAAAGAGCCGCACAAGACAGGGAAGAGTGGAAGAAACGAATAGATGAAATTGCTGCAAACCAATCCCAGGATTGAAACCAGAGAGAGAGACTGTCAGCCTCACAACATACCCCAAAGGGGTGTTTCCATAAACGAGGGTTTCTGTTGAAAAAAATTGTTTTATATGTTTTCATTCAATATTATTGATTTTAAAAACTGTCTAAAACTGACAAAATCAAAACGGCCCATGGTTTGAAAATCGGAATGTGACGTCACAAGCGTCGCTCAGCTTGGCCAATATAAATTAACACTGTCAGTGAGCGTCCTCGTTCTTGACGTCACACGATAACCCCATAATAATTATTTATTGTTTTGGCGGTAATTCAAAAATTGGAAACTTTGAATCGCTGTAGAAAATTTATTCGTCAACATAAAAATAAAATAAAAATGCTTTACATAATCTTCGTAATTTTTTAAGGAATGAAAAAACGTGGAAATACCCCATTGCGGATGCCATATACTTACTGGCTACAGACTCTTGTGCGATATTCACATACAAAGACAACATATTAATTTTCTTATATGTGAACTGCCTTGGAAATAAGCGCTTTGCGATGAACTTTTTAAGTAGATAGTATAAAAATATCTAACATAAGACTTCAGTTATAAATAAAGTTAAAGTTGAACAAGTGTTTTCTTCAGTGGTACATAACTATCCACCCTTACAAATTAATTCCATTTGTTCCTAATAAAGTCATTACTTAACTATGCATCTCTATCGCAAAAATTCCCTCCAACGAAATTCCTCAGATCTACACATATTAGGGTGGGTCCCCTCAACACACTAACAAACTTGGTATATTATCACCACTCAGGTACTGCTGCATACCCCACATTCCAAAACATACCGTGAAGGCCGGTAGATAGCATCAGTATCACCCCAGCAACATGTGTTTTAATTGGCGGGCGTGAGGGACTAATTTGATTGGGTATCCATGTCTTGAATTTTTGGGTTAAAGCAACAATTAATTCATTCAACAGCATCATTAGGTCTTTTTAATTAGGTAAAATAAAGATATAACCCACATTTAAGAAATTTATTTAGATATTTGAAAAATCGTATGGTACTGTCAGCATTCTCAACGAATCAGTTCCAATATTTAAAATGGCAATTAAAACAATTTGTGGTAAAACCATGTATGATCGTGTGAAAATGTGGAGATCCGCAAAGAATGCAAGGCTGATGTAAGCGTAATGAGTAAGATTAAGAAAGGGACCCTCAGATGGTTTGGGCATGTAGAGCGAATGAACAAAGAAAAGTAGATGAACAAAGTAGTATAAGAAGAATATATGATGCAAATGTGAATGGTCGAAGAAGTCGGGGACGCCTAAGGAAGACATGACATGGATCAAGTGAATCAGATACTTGAGTCGGGCCATATCAAGTGTCATAATAATAGAAGAGTGTGTATGAGACGAAAAAAACCATATATAAGACCATTGTTAGAACCACTGTATGGCATATGGATGTGAGGCACTGACACTGACGGTAAAGATGGCTGAAAAGCTGGATACTTTTGAAAGAAAAGTGCTGAGAAGAATATGTGGACCCGTGAAAGAGGGTGAACAGTGGCGCATCCGGCACAATACAGAATTGTATGATATATATAAGGCACCTAGCATCTCAACACATATAAGACTCCTCAGGCTGAGATGGGCTGGGCATGTACAGAGAATGCCGGATACACGCGTCCCAAAAAGAATTTTGACTGGACACCCAGGTGGAAAGAGAAAAGTGGGAAGACCCAGACTGAGGTGGGAAGACGAAGTAAGAGGGGATGCAGCACAGCTTCTCCAGGTACCAAATTGGAAGTCAGCCGCTGAGGACAGGAGAAGTTGGAGGCGACTGTTGCAGGAGGCCAAAGCTCGATATGGGCTGTAGCGCCATCGAAAAAGAAGAAGAAGTGTATGAGACGATGCATGAATGTTAAGGCAAAGAGTGTGTGCCAAGACCGAGTTATTTGGCGGTCCTACCTATCCCTGCCTACCCCTGCGGGGAAACGGCGTGATGATAGTTAAAACAATTTTCTGTAAAAAAATTACAATATTGATTGGATTATCACTAGTCTGAATTCTTCAAACAGTTTCAGTTTTGAAAATGGCACTTAAATTCAAAGCAAATCCGAATTACAGATTAATTAATTAATGCATACAGAAAAACAGCTGAAATTAGTACTTTTGATGATGAGAAGCATAATTTCCATAATTCTTCACGTTAGATATGGGATATGATATATGATAAAGGTCACACTATATTACAGCGATTGTAATAGGATCGCGATTACATTGAAATTTTTAATTTTCATTTCTTCATGTATGAAATTATTTTTTTTCCCTTTTATATCGGAGGTCGGCTATCATCGGGGCAGTATTACCCCTGGAACAACTGGAATCGACGAATCTTCATGAAGGTTTCGAAGCCACAAAGATCGATGTCTTCCTCTAGGATGTTTTCCAATCATCGGGTAGACTTATAGCACAATTTTCTCTCTTCCCTCTTAAAATTAGTTAACCCATTACTTATTTTTTACACTATTTACTAACAGTGAATATATTTAAATCTGATCAAATTTATGTAACTACAAGAGGACCCTACAATGATCCTTGTGGTAATCCGAAAAAACCTGTAAATGTCTTAGGTATATTTCAACCGAATTTTATTATTCTTTACTTGGGTTTCAATTGCAATAAGTCGCCCATATATCTAATGCCTTTAACGTATTGTGTCGTCATGTTACAATATAGACATTTTCTGGAATGCAGAATTGTGAGAAATGATTCCTTTCAACGTTATTTTTATTTCTAGGAAACTGTACAAAATGATTACTCCATCTTTTCTAGTTTGTAAAACGTTTTTACAGATTTTATGATTCGATGGTAAAGAGTAAAGTTGTTCTTACCGAGAAAACAATAAACGTAACCACAAATAACTATATCAGAATGCCTATTATGGATAGGTAACCACTACACGAGTTATAAATGATACCCAAATACAATAATTATGGGCATTTTATGACAGGAAATGTTTTTTTTTTTTAAATGTTTACAGAGGTTCTCATACCAAAAGTAACCACGACTTAGTAAATTGAACTCACACGTTCTCATAAAAGAAACGCATTTATCAAAACTAATCTTTATCTTAAACGTAATTTAGAAAACATCAGTTTTAAAATGTATTATTCGTCGCGAATATAAACTGGTTTATCTTTTTTCTAAAAGTCTGTGTTATATAGAATTATATACGTAGTTTCAAGAACCTTCTGTAAGAACTGTAGACAGTTATAAATAGTTGTGTGTAGTTTTGATCGTCAGTTAAGTAGTACTTACCTTAGACGAGTGGCGACTATGTAATTATAGTCTAATGCACGAACGGTTACTGAAACAGCCGATGATACACGATATACAGCCGAGCACCCTCAGCATCGGGTTTTCTTGCTTCTGAAATACTAAGAAAATTCAATAGGACGGACGTCTGGTCCGGTTAAATATTCATTGTAGACCTCAAGATAATGTAAATAAATGAACTTGTAATCTCGACGAATCTTTATTAGAATTTTCCGAGAACATTTTAAGTAATCTCAATCACTGGGATAGAAGAACATTACAATGTTGTTTTAGAAAAAACTAATGAACCATGGTTCGTTTAGTTTACGTTTAAAATTACGTTGTTTTTAGGTCAACAGTGTTCTAGATACCTCCGGATATGTAGTTTTACTGTTGGGTCATTGTTTTTTGATAACTGTCATTTAACCTTCCTCGTATTATTCATTTAAATAATTGGTTTTTGGTCTTTACTATTGTACACCTTTAAATATTCACTCACAGTATAAAATCCTGTACGTGTCATCACAATTTAAAATATACCTTTTATTCCATTGAACCCAACCAAGTATTTTTAATTAATGTTTTGAATCGGTTAAGAGATCAATTAGGCCCCATGACCTGTCAAGATTACTTGCTCTTTCTTGGTTGAGCTTGTGAAGATTTCTCTTAGAATACGGCATTCTGTATGAAACTTATTCGGATTGGCGCGTTGACATTTATTTCATTTATTTGGCATTTATTTCACAAAGCCGATTTCAATGGATGTACGGTTTTGCATACCTATCAATACACATAACCCATTTGGCGCACTACGTGCAAACTTCCTAATCAATTTTGTACCCAACTGGGTATCAAATCACCATGTTGAAACTGCTGAAACTCAAATACTCTTGAAAAATAATTAATGTTCTCCTTATAATTTAATGCAGCATGAACGAAAAATTGACATTAAACTACATCTTCTCTTTACGCAGTACACCCTGTCTCATTTATGAAGAACCAAATTAATTCCCCTCGTTCTGGATCTGATTTGGTCAGATGCTACAATAAACATTTTTATCCAGGTGCAATAAAAACCTCGATATAATCAAGTCCCATCTCAATCCCGGGTTATGCAGCCCAAGTCTACAGCCTGTCCCTAACAAGGAGTTGTAAACTCGACGGCCGGTAATAGAGTTGGTTTTGGTCATTTGGGCCAATAAAGTGGACCAGTAACAAACAATTTAGTGGCCACGTTTATTGTTGGAATTAAATGATGTTAAATTGTTGATGAATGCGAGCAACGATGGAGCACACTAGTTTATTATTGGAGGAATTTGTTAAGTTTTTTTCTACTTTTACCTAGTCTTGTGGGTAAATTTAGAAAATGTCAAATGTGTCAGATATTTGTGAATATTTTTGGAGGTTAGTGGGTATCTGTGGATACAGGATATAATAAATGGGAATATTTGTTCACGATATTATTACCGAGGATGGGAAGGTTTTTTTTAAATATTATTAGTGATTTAGTGGATTTTTACATATTATTAGTGATTTAGTGGATTTTTAAAATATTATTATTTGTTTATTTATTAATTTAGAAATGTAATAATACTTAATAAGCTAATAAATAATTACCGCTAAGCTAAACATAATGGCTAGTAAGGAGGTGCATTTTGACAAGTAATTATTTGAATTTTTAAATTTGAATAATATTTAATAATTAATAATTATAATTAATATTTGAATTTTTACACTTAATTTTCATATTAATATTTTATTTTATTTTGTACGACAGACAGGTAAGTCCAATTATGGTACAATTTTCTTACAACTAACAATACACGTACATAATTTTTTTTAAACATGGTATAGTGATATTAAACACATCTACATCTGCTGGTAGGGCATTAAGCAATGTCATACCTCTTGTCATGCTATGTTGAGCCAAGACATCTCTCCGACCCTGCGAATATCTGTATGTTCGTACATATTTCGTATTATTTGAAGATGTTTTTGGATATTTGTAAATGTTTTCGGATTTTTGGGTATGTTTTTGGATTTTTGTGGATGTTTGTAAATGTTGCTGTTTTACTTTTTTCACTCTATTCACAGTGTCAGGACATAATAATTGAGGATATTGGTAGTAATTTGCGGAACATTTGAGAATATTGTGGGTATTGGTGATTAGATTATGTATGTCACTTATTATGAAGATAAAATATATTTACTAGGGTAGACTGAAAAGTGTACATATGCTTGTACATATGCTTAAGCAGCGCAAACAAAATGGTCTTCAGAAGATTGCCAGGTGGATTGTGGAGGCGACATTCCTCCTCTGTAAGCATGCGCAGGTTTGAGGTCGTTGAATCCAGTGTATTTTGAGAAGCGGAAGTATGGAGACGTGTTCTAGTGCCATTTCAACGTGTGTTAAATGAGTATTATGTAGTCCATAAATAATCAACAGGTTATTTGTAATTATCTCATTATATCGGCTGAGTCTAGTCACATATCCACTATGAATGGTTCTTTCATCATTATAAGCGTGTATTTTTCATCATTTTATATACCCGTCTACAATAATAATGACTATTATTGGGCCATTAAGTTGTCTATGGTTAAAGAAACAATAAAGGCAGGTTAGTGAATAGATGAAGTGGTTTAATGATGTTCTTGCAATGAATTTTTTCCGTTGTTTCAATAGCTATTTGTTGATCGGTTAATCACCATCAAATATTTAGGAATAATTATTTGAACGCACTTATGGTGCTGTAGTTTGTAATAATGAATGCTGTTAATTCCTTATTTCGGGTAAAATCGATTAAAAAATGTAAAAATTATTTCATGAATGGCTTGTCAATAATATCATTAGTATATCTGAAGTCTAGGTACACACAGCGAATAACCTGACAATAATTGAAAATACTCTACAACCGCCACAATAAGAGGGAAGGGGGGGGGGGGGTGGAGGTAGGAGTAAAACTAATCGACAGAAAATTTGATAAAGGGATGGAAAGAGGAGTGGGAGAATGGTTACATGGGAAATTATTCAAAAGAGGAATTTTTTGAGATCATTTCGTTCGTCTATAGATTCATAGATTCTCAACCTTTATTACCCACCGCCCACTTTGAAAATATATTTTTTTCTAGCGCCCCCTAAATCTGAATCTGAAAATCTGAAACAACAATTTTCGTCACGATTATATTTACCACAACGTAGGGGGCGTAATGGGATGAGATGGGGCAGGATGGGTTGGGGTGCGATAGGTTTCTCTGGGTCTCCAACCGCCCTTCTGAAAGTCTGAAACGTCCCCCCAATTTGCTGTGGTCTTCTACCGCCCCCTGAAGGTCTGAAACTCCCCCAAAGGGGCGTTATCGCCCACGTTGAAAATCTATGTTGAGTATTCAGACATCTTCGAAAAATCAAAATTTGATTGAGTACGCAGTTATACATAAAAGTGTACCCTCTATCGGCAACGATGAATACCGTACAAGAGTTTCATATGCTCCCGTCTAGAGCCAGTGAGACTAAGGCATCCCCAATTGGGGTAGGTTTTGAGACTGAAGAAAGTGGAGAGAGGAAGGAGATGGGGAAGTACACCGGGGCAATACTGAGAGTATCTTCCACTCTGGGACGTGCCGCAAATATATTATTGCATTACATATAGTATTACAGCTTAATTGTGAAATAAAACAAATTAATCAAATAAAATTTATTTGCCCACGCCGGGAATCGATCCCGCGACCTTCGGATTGCGAGTCAAGAGCCTTAGTGCCTCCGTTACTAGATACAAGATACTTGGTCCTCGTGCGCGTATCATACGCGCCGATCGTGAGTACCCCCCCGTACGATTTTGCTGGTGCCCATTCACGGCGCTACGCGGTGGCTGTCAGTTTCCAATCAGTATCACGATACTGACATTGCTGATTGCACGGGACGCGTCGCATCATTTGTATCTGATACTTATTCGTTTGACGTTTGACAGAAATGGTGTCGGAACATGAAAGTAATGTTAGATTTGTTCTGGAAGTGGAGAAAATGCATGTTTATATAACTATACTTTACCAGAATACGTAAGAAAGGATGTAGTGGAGAAGGCATGGATTGAAGTTGGAAAAAAAGTCATATGACATCGCTTGACAGCGTGTTCACTCCACGGCTGTACGTGAAAAATGATCAAGTTCAGTATATTGTATATTACGGATAACGCCATGTACGGAGACTGGCATTAAAAAGTAGTATGTCAGCAGGGTACTTGTGGTTTCGTCACAATTACGTAGATTGTAAGTATCTCCATGAACGGAGGGGCTTAGCCCTGACTTTCAAGCAGAACTCTTTTGGAACATCGCCTTGCACCGCAGTGCGAGGGGTGGATACATATAATATGTCCGTCACTCCTTTTGACTCCATTGGCGCCCATATTTAATCATTTTTAAATACACTATACACAAATCTTGGTATCAAAAAGTATTCCAAAATTGGGACGGGAATTCTGTTTAAACTTTTTTTCTAAAGATTGAAATCTTCATTTTGAGTGATATGTTAATAGCACTAACCTAACAATCAATTTTATGTATACGTCCATCTTTCCACTAATAAATAAATCCACGATTTACATCTTTCTGTAGTTTCTCACGCCAAACAATAAATAAATCCACTTTTTACAAATTTCCCTACGAACGAACTCAACTCGCCATGCACGGAATTAAATGGTCACCGCCATCACAAGGCAGTTACTGTACCTAACCAATTTGGATTTTATTCGATAAGGTTGACACCAATTAAGGGACGTATCGAGTTGTTTAAACAAAGTTGGATGGTGGAAATGTAAAGGACTTGGAGAAATCATGTGAAACGAGTAGCAATCTTTTTCTCACAATTATTACAGACTGTAACTCGCAGCAGGAAAATTGCAGAAACGGACTGTGACTTGCGAGGATCAAAGAATTTTTTTTCCTATTCTATTATTATTTTATTTTTTCTTTGAAATAAGTGGTAAGAGTAATAATTATTATTCTTACCTAGCATGTTTTCAGTCTTTAAACTTACCACTCCCCCGACATAATGGCGACGTAGTATGGGTACGTTCACTAACCTGTAAAAACGTAGAAAAAAAAAAAATTTATGTAAGCGTTTGTGAAGGTCATTTCATCAACATTCTCCAGCCCTAAAGATTCCGAAATTCTCCAGTATTTTAAAATAAATATCAACTATACTTTTGCCACTAATCTCCAATAGTCCTAAATTCTCCAGTATTTTAAAATAAATACCAACTCTACTTTTGCCACTAATCTATTCACAAATGTAATACTAACAGCGATGAGGGTAGCAAATAATGTAAAATCATGCAATGTCCAGTGTGTTAACTGTAATGTCCTCCGCGTGCAAAGCCGTATATTCTCCAAGCATAAACTTATAATTAAAGTGTGTTTATCGGAAGTGACCTGTCAGGTAAGTATGTTTCATTCCTAATAAATTCTAAGCATTCCTAATAAATTGTACAGCGCCCTTGAGGTGATTTTTCACAAAAACGGCGCTTTATAAATTATCCAATTATTATTATTATTATAATCCTGGGTGCGGCAATGCTACCGTCCGCTCTTACCCCTATCCTTCCCGGAACTTCCTCTCTTCATTTCCTTAAAAATACCCTGCTTACGCAATTATGTACATCTACCTTCCTCATCCATTTGACATGTTTGCCGATTTCTTTAAAGATGTGTTTGAACCCGGCATTTCAGATGAACAAATTCCGGAATTTAATTCTGATATAAATTTGCAATTATCTAATATTAAAATTAACCTCACTGACATTACAAATTACATTAAAACACTTGAATCCAAATTAAGTTCTGGACCGGATCAAATTCCACCCATTCTGATAAAAAACTGTGCAGACAGCTTATCCATTCCATTGTTCATGTTATTTAATAAGTCTTTTTCAACGGGTAATTTCCCAAAACTGTGGAAAAAAAGTTATTTAACACCAATATTTAAAAGCGGGGATAAATCTGCAATTGATAATTATCGTCCAATTTGTATCCAATCATCCATACCCAAGCTTTTCGAAAAATTGATTCTTATAAAGATAAACCCTAGCGTGAAATCCATCATTACAACTTGCCAACATGGTTTTGTCTCGGGCAGATCAACCTTAACCAACCTATCCCTGTACGAAAATTATATATCAAAGGCACTTGCCAATAGACAACAAGTCGATTCCATATATACTGATTTCAGCAAAGCGTTCGATAAGGTTTGCCTTAAAATTCTTGTTAACAAACTGGCGGAATATGGCATAACTGGTAACTTACTATCCTGGTTTATGAATTATTTGTCTAATCGAGAACTTACTGTCTGCATCAAAGGTCAACTGTCCTACACATTTAAAGCTACAAGTGGCGTGCCCCAGGGCTCACATCTAGGACCCATTCTTTTCAACATATTTATAAATGACGTTACAAATGTATTTACTCGTGTCTTTATATTGATGTTCGCAGATGATATGAAAATTTACCAAATTATAGACAATATTAATGATTGCTTATTCTTACAATCAAATCTCATTAGCTTTTCTGATTGGTGTATCCAAAATAAATTAACCCTTAATGTAAAAAAGTGTCAAGTCATGAGATTTTATAGGAAGAATAACCCATTGATTTTCACATATAGGATGAACAATCAAGCCCTAGTATCTGTACCCGAAATAAAAGACCTGGGGATAATATTTGACACAAAATTATCATTTATCTCTCACATTAATAACATAACCACTAAAGCGATGCAAATGCTGGGTTTCATTTTAAGAACTTCAAAAGATTTCAAAAATTTAAAAACTTTAAAAATATTATATTCATCCATTGTCAGAAGTCATTTAGAATTCAACTCAACCATTTGGAATCCATTTTACAATATTCGTGAAAAATCCATCGAGCGAATCCAACATAAATTTTTACGAAATATAAATTATAGATTAGGAATTCCTATTGAAAATATTAGCTACATGTCACTGTTGAAAATTATGGACCTCGCTACATTAAAAGAAAGAAGAATATGTACTGATCTATTTTTTCTGTATAAAATTGTTAATAACATGTTTGACCCCCCTGAACTCCTTAGGCTGATTAATTTTCATGTGCCTAGTAGAACGGTTCGTCAGATTGTACCTTACCATTGTAACAATTCAGGTACCAATTCAGAAACAAACTCAGTAATGAACCGACTGCACAGTACAGGGAATAAATATTACATGAACACCAACGGTACTGAAAGTCTATCAACCTATAAAAACATTGTTATTAAATCTGTATGTCTATCTAGATAAATTTGAAATGTTCATAAATTTTCAATATGTGTCGAATGTATATGAATGTGTATCCTTTATTTTATTCTGTTGCTTTTAAGCTGCAAGAAAATCACTTTTTTAAATGTATATGAATGTGTATCCTATAATCTACTCTTTTGTTTTAAGTTAAAAAATCTATTCTTGATACTTATTTAATTGTTATCTCTTAACTCTTTGATTATAACAAATGTGTTTTTAATTTTATCATATGTAAAAGCCCTAATTGGGCGTGTACAAATAAATAAATAAATAAATAAATCCAATACCTGCATAACTGTCCCATATGACAATATGTGCTAATATTACCTACCTGTGGAACAATAATTCCAAGGAGCTGTCAGTCTGTTAGTAACCGGTACAATGATCATTCTTTCAGTTCTTTAATATCGACTGTGCTGAAGAAGTCACTGTGCAATGACCACCAATCTAGCGATCTCTCAGTGTTTTTGATTGGTGTCTATTTAAGTCATCCGTGCAGTTATCGCCTCCTATGATATCTCGGTCACTTTAATATCGATTTATGCGGAGACTTGTGCATTGATCAGCCAAGGGATTCATCGGCGTCATAATATAACAAGAGCGCGCAAGAGGAAATTAGGGTCAGTCAGATTCGTTTCCAGTGACCATTATTCATTTATTTCAGTACAGCGCGACTAATGAACAGTATTAAAAATATGATCTAATCCTCCAGGGAAATTATATCTCTAAGGGCTTCTTGTGGATTTAGTTTAAAAAAAATATATATAATAGCACATTATTTGAAATCAGCGAGTGTTCGTATCCTCTGAAGATAGGGTTTTCGTTTTTGGTCCAACCTTGTTGTAGCTTATAGCGTAGTTATATATTGAAAGCAGATACAATCTCAGATAGAATGTGTCCCGCGATACGTTTAGGAGAACGATTTAAATTTTACATGGATAGGGTCAGGCAGTTTTGAGAAAATATTTGGTTTAGCTTTCTTAGCATACGCTGAATAGAAGGTTCTGGAAACAAATAATATTTTTTAGTGGAAATTCTTAAAAATAACATGTGGTATTCGAAATACAAAAGTATATCTATAATGTAAAAATGAATCGCTGAATGTGTTGCTAAGCGCATAACTTTCGAACGACTTCACCAAATTGGATAATTATTTGTTTTGTGTGTTCTTTATTGTCAGGACAAGGTTTTTATAAAACTCCCGGTGAGCTTTGGCATTATGAAATTTGTATAAAAATCTATAATATAAAAATGAATCGCTGAATGCGTTGCTAAGCGCATAACTTTCGAACGACTGCACCAAATTAAATAATTCTTTTTTTGTGTGTTCGTTATTGTCAGGACAAGGTTTTATAAAACTTCCGGTGAGCTCTGGGCATTATAAAATTTGTATAAAAACATTGCTATTGGTGGCACGCGAGGTTTGAAAACTGAATGTATGGAAAGCGGGTGGGAGGGAGAGATGGGTGAGGGGGGGGGGGGGGAGGGGGGAGTTGGAGGGGGCGGAGTGGGAACCCCCTTACACCATGCGAGCGAAGCCGCGGGAAAAAGCTAGTTGTGAATAAAAAAATGAGATCTTGATTCTAAAACGTCGACTACACTATTCGCTTCGACGCTTCGACGAAGTCCTCGACGAAGTTAGCCGAAGTTCGAAGCGCGTGTCTACACTACACGCTTCGACGCTTCGACGAAGTCCTCGAATGGCAGGTCTGCAGATCATAAGCTACCAATGAAGAAGATTTTAGAATCCGGACAGGCTGATGTCTTCAGATGCCAATCACCCCCCCAGGATATTTTCAGTCAACTTCAAAGATGGCGAGAGTCACTTCCAAGATATAGATTTTTAGTTGATTTGTCGTATTTCAGTCCAGAGGATCGCCTAATGCCCTGGGTTACCGGACAAAGAATTATTAGGTTTCATTTCTAATTAACTACCATGTATGGATTCCTATTTGCCCAGAATGCTAATGGGGGGAAATAGTTATACCAAGTCAATGGACATCTTCAATTTATTACTAAACAAATACAAAATGCTGTTACTGGGGCAGTTTAGTTATATATAATAAATACCGCATAATTTTTTACCAATTGGAATATAATAATATGTACCTATACATATATGCAATATGTATGTAACGGTGGTAAGATTGGTAAGATTCATTTAGTGGATTTTTTTTCACAAATGTTTGAATCTTTTGTTATGATTTAAATTTACTTGATTCCTACTTTTTTCTCTTTATGACCAATGTAAAGATTAAAAGAAGGATTTTTAATTAATAGTGTATGTAATAAATTGTAAGGTGTGTAAAGTAAAAACCAGAGCACGGAAATAAAAGTCAATATCAACGAAACACGTTCGGTGATAACATGAAATATGGAATCTATTGAATTTACAATAATAAATTAAGGGAATTGATTGGCTAAGATCTATTCTAATTTTAATAATCTCACGGGTGTAAGGAACAAGATAACTTCCATCAGCCAAATTGAAATGTCACATGATAATCATTTAGATTCTAGTTTGGATAAGTTAAAACAGAGTATTTTGGGGCGCCAGATCGTTTGATAGTAACGTACAAGATGTAGGAATAAGTTAAATGGTTAACAAAAGAGATCGTGGTTTTGCCCTTCTGCTTGGTGTGACCCGCGTCCTTCCCACTCCGTCACCTCCACCTTCCCCCTCCCCACTCCACTCCCCCCTCTTCCCCCGTCCCGCGAACCCCCCTCCCGAGTTCCCCTCCCAGGTCCCCCTCCCCCCTCCAAGGTTCCCCCCCCCTCCCCCCACCCCCCTTCCCCATCTCTCCCTCCCTCCCGCTTTCCATAGCAATAGCCGCTTCCTCGCGTGCCACCAATAGCAATTTTTTTATACAAATTTCATAATGCCAGAGCTCACCGGAAGTTTTATAAAAACCTTGTCCTGACAATAAAGAACACACAAAAAAAGAATTATCCAATTTGGTGCAGTCGTTCGAAAGTTATGCGCTTAGCAACACATTCAGCGATTCATTTTTATATTATAGAAGTGTCTAAAAACACGCAAAAGTTGAGACGATCCACTCCTCCCCCCAAAGCCGAAGATTTATCAGATGGTGATAAAGAGCTTTTAATTGTCCGATTCACAGAACACCACACTTAAATTTGTAATGGAGCTTTTTACTTTTAACGGCTTCATTAACTTTATCGTGTTCACGTAATGGTGCATGCATATTATTACGCGTCTTTCTTTAAATACTTCATTAATTATCGACGAAGATAATAATGAACCGTGTTTATTTGAGAGAATGAAAAATAATTATCGGACGACAACACAACTTTGTCCTTTGGTTTACATTAAGATTTTTGTATATTCATATACATACGTATGTATACAAATAATATAAATGTATTAGAATGGGAATTAATTATTAAGAATAGAGTATTAAATATTATAAATAAAGTATAAATAATAAAGTAGTAGGCTGTTTTGGGTGTTGCCAACGAGATTACGAGGAACGGATGCGCGCCCTTTTTCTTACAAAACTTCCTTTTGGATATGTGGTCAAAATACCTAACCATAGTGCATAATTAAAAAAAAACAAAATGTGGAGAAAATATCTATGGATGAGAGCAATTTTATTAATTTGAATTTAAAATTACAGAATTCGATTTTTCAAGATTTTGTTCGCAACTTTTGCAATTCTTTAGTAAATCATTAAAAACATAATCTTGGCAAATTTAATATGATCATGAATAAAAAATGCAATAACTAACATATTATCGCGAAAAAGACGGTGTTAATTGGTGTTCCAACCTCATTATCTACTCCAGCGCGTGGCGTGGTGGACACTCGCAAATTCGCCTTCACAAAACAGTACCATTCATAGTAAAAACGTTGCTTTTAATGTCTTTAGACGTGTTTGGTGTCAGGTTACTTCTCAACCTTCGCCTCTTCACTCTCTTTCCCTTTCTAACTTCCTTCAGCCTCACAACATGCCAACATCGTACATGCATAGTCCTGCTGGATTCAGATAATTGAACGTCTTGCACAGTGGAGGTTATCCACCTCTTTCCCGCCTTGGTATAAGTAACAGATGGTTACTCCTTCAAGGCTGTCGCAAGATTCTAATTTTTTTGTTAAACGAAGCTACATTTATTTATTTTGAACGAATCTAGACCTTCCAGTGTCCTTGCATACGTTGTTAGTAAGCAGTATGCAAGTGCTTAACAGGAAAAAAACAAAATGCAAAAAAATAGGTTTGTAAGACAAAGATAAATTGAACAGGGCAAAAGAAAAACTCATTCGTGAAGCTCCATGAGGCGGCATTTCATCTGAACGTCTTGCACATATATAAATTAATAAAACTAGGAATCCTCAGAGTGGAAGATACTTTGGTGAAAGCTCGCCATCCAAAAATGAAACGATGACATTGGCCGTGTTTGGTTAATATGAATAGCCAGGTATTTCCCGACCTTCCTCTACCCCATCTAATTCCCGTCCCCACTACCTCCAGCACCGCACGACACACACCAATATTAGGGATGCCATAGTCGCACTGGCTCCAGACGGTTGAGAGCAGTTGGGATTCTTGGGCGGGATTCAAGTAAATAAAATAATAAAAAATGTAATTTGTTTATTAATTCCACACAGGAGGACCTAAGGAAAAAAAATCACTAAGGGCATTTGTCATCTTTAGGAAGGAAAATATATAAGGGATGGGAAGGAATCTGGGGGTTAATGTGTCTAGGATGCGGTGCAAGGCGATGGGTTTGGAGAGAACCGCTAGAGAGGTATAGGTTAGGTCTCTCTCAACCAATCTCTCCCGATCTGCCCGCCACGCATTAGGTGGGAAAATGCGCTAACCGCAAGGTCTAAATAAATCTCACCCTATGAATCTGGGCACCCCTGCTACGTCACCAAATGTGGCGAACCACTTTGGGTTACCTATGGCAGGGTGTTGGTCATCCAATAAATGGCTCCCTGGGCAGCGCACTCATTCCCGCGACTCCAGATACTAATATCTACAGCTTGTATGTCGGACGAATATCTACAGCTCCTATGTTGAATTAATATCTACGAACTTCAGAGTGTTGACTAATATCTACAGAGCGTAGGTTGAACTAATATCTACAGAGCGTAGGTTGGACTAATCAGCTAAATGTGTCCAATAGTCCGATATTAGGGATTTTTACATACATACACATAAATTAAGTTTTTTAAACTGCATACGCAACATTACGTTATTCCAATATGCTATACATAATTGCAAATCCAACCTCTGCCAGTGCTGTAGATATTCGTCAACACTTTGGTTCTTATAGATATTAGTCAACAGTTTGAGCTGTAGATATTCGTCAACACTTTGGTTCCCATAGATATTAGTTCGATTTTTGGAATTCCTGTAGATATAAGTAGACGACTCCATTCCCGCCCCTTGTATTGTAATCATTTCGACAGAGAGCGTTTATTACAACAAGAAAAATGATTTTTTCTAAATAATAATATTCGGTAGGTATGTTTTTGAACCCAAGGGAAACCGATAGGGTCCGGACCCTATCGTTTTAAGGACCTTATCGATTGGAGTGATATTTATATTAATACACGTCTCCGAGGAGGTCTCAAAACCAAACAATGGGTCTGTTGCCTGGTAGCAGGGCGGATGCGGTGACTAGGCGAATTTTATACCATCATTGTCATTCGGACCCCTGAAAATAAGGTCCTCGCTCGCGGCGTGTTTTGTAAAAACAAAATATCACTAAATGTTTGTCAAGGTCCGGACGTAAATCATAACTCGATTGGCTCGGCGATTCTCAAACTCTAGCGCACATTCTTGCATTTATTTAAAAAACGGTACCTATGTCTATTTGAATATAATTTTGCAATGCATACTAAGTTTTTGATTTGTGAGCATGCTCATTTTGGCGTGACACACATGCTACTAGATATCATTTGATCAACAGCGGCAAGAAAGTAGATATGCTACTAATGAGCACGTGAGATAATTTATAAAGCGCCGTTTTTGTGAAAAATCACCTCAAGGGCGCTGTACAATTTATTAGGAATGTTTAGGTTCTAATTCATTTTACTATTTATAAATGGATACAGAAACATACTTACCTGGCTGGTCACTTCCGATAAACACACTTTAATTAGAAAGTTTATGGAGAAGATACGGCTTTGCACGCGGAGGACATTACGGTTAACACACTGGACATTGCATGATTTTACATTATTTGCTACCCTAGTATTACATTTATAAATAGATTAGTGGCAAAAGTAGAGTTGGTATTTATTTTAAAATACTGGAGAATTTAGGACTATTGGAGATTAGTGGCAAAAGTATTGTTGATATTTAGGACTCTTTAGGGCTGGAGAATGTTCATGAAATGACCTACACTATCGCTTACTTTTTTTTTTTTTTTTTTTTTTTTTTTTTTTTTTTTTTTTTTTTTTTTTCCTTTTTTTCTACGTTTTTACAGGTTAGTTATTTACGGTGTCGAGGGCATTGAATGTGAAGGTGAAAGATTTTGAGTTTATGGATACGACTGTCTGAAAAGGTGAGTTTTAAGTCTAGCTCTAAATTCCGCCGCGTCTGTGATCATTCTTAAGTCATATGGCAGTCCATTCCAGGCTTTAGGTCCTGACACTCCGAAAGCGCGCTCACCGAACTTAGTATCTGGTGTGCGCTTTGGTTCCTTTAACCTTCCGATAGCTGATGACGCTGCTGACCTCAGGGTTGACTGACGATAATTGGAATTTTCTGGAATACACAATTCCGATAAGTAAGCCGGAGCCATTCCGTTGAGGGACTTAAATACCATCCAGCGGAGCTTAAACTGGATCCTTTCAGGACATTTAAGCCAGTGTATATTTTTGAGATGCTCTGAAATGTGGGAATATTTAGATACGCCGGTGATAAGTCTTGCCGCAGCGTTGAAAACGGATTGTAATTTGTTGATTTGATATTTTGGAAGACTTGCATATATTCCATTGCAATAATCTAAGCGTGAAACCACATACGAATTGACTAGTAATTTAGTCGCCTCAGTTGGCAGGTTTCTCCTTACTGCTTTAATTTGCCTCAATTGAAAAAATCCCGTAAGTATCTAAAAATTTCAACCTCAGTAGTCCCCGTGACTTGGTCAAAATACCACATGGCAGAACAATATTCTAGGTTCTAGCACAGCATAGCACGAACAAATATTGGTGCTACTGAATTGATGTTCTGTAACTTTGGATATATTAAATTACTCTTCAAATAAACTTTACTATACCTATCTTCCGAGATGTTTAAAGTAAGAAATCTTGAGCCATAAATGCAAGATCCTCAAATATTATTGTTTCTTTACAAACTTGAAAAATTACTTGAAAAATTCTATAGGATCGGGAAATCAGCTGATCAACTGCCGCCATTTTGAGTTCCGTTGTTCGAAGTATTCTCCTAGAAATAGCATTACTATTTTTTTGTGCAGTAGTTTTTAAATATTGTGAATAATAGAGATAAACTAGTAAGAGATACCTTTATTTTTGGTACATTATTTAGGCCAAACGATGATTCAATAAACACAACAACTAAATCTCTACAAACAAATAAACGAATAAATTAATACGATGGCTTGTGTCATATCATTCATTCCCATGTAATGACTTTACGGTGATGTCACGAAACGTCGAACAGTGACGTCACCACTAAAATTTCAATAATGCCAACTTGACGGCGTGTTTTTAGGACCCGATTAAAAATAGACTTTTTAATAATTTTTTAAAAACTCTGCGTTTAATATTATTAAATAAAACTTATATATTCAGAATCAGCGTTTATTGGCCTATATGAACATATTTTTTTAAAGCCATAATATTTTTCACTGGAGTTCTTTATTGTGCGAAGATTAACGATAATTTTTTTTCAAGAATTCAGACTATCGCATGATTTTTCACCGGGCTGTACTTATATCTACTTATAAAAAAATATTGAAAGTTTGAGGAAGGCTTGTGGGTGATTAAAAGCCATGGGCATTCTTCTTAGAATAAGTGACAGCTTCTCCTCGGCTCCATCCTCCATCTGTCATAATCAGCCCACAAAAAGGTCACTAAATACCACACTCCAACAAACAAACAAACCAACAAACAATCACTATCAAGTATTATGTTGTTTTAAACTTTTTACATTTTTTATTTATTAAAAACACATGCCTATAAATATATTTAAAAAAGAAACATATAGTTCTTAAAACTAAATAAAAAAGTAATTTCTCGTTAAAGAAAATACCCAACTAAATAGAGAAAACATTTATTGTGTTATTAAATATTGTTGGGAAATACGCAGTTATTATTATTATTATTTTTATCGTTGCTATCATTGCTGCATTTGAAGTCGTTTTTGTTGTATGCATAACTTTTTTTTTCAGTTTGAAAAATAGATGAATTTTCAGGCCTCCAAACTTTTTATGCCCTTAGTTGCCGATAAAAGGTTAATAACAAAAATTAAGGCGACCCTACAGTCCAGGAAAAATTCTAAATCAAAAAGCTTTTGGAAAGTTGGAAAAGGTATTTGAGATTTTTTTTTACCAGTTGGTTTCGTAAAGACCTGTAAAAAACATTAACTCCTTTTTTTACGCATTGTTTATTGTAATAAAATGGAAATTTAAAATTGATTTCATGAAACCAAGCGACGTGGAGCCTAAAGTCTGTTCCCCGCTACGGCCGGCGGAGGACTGACTGAAAATGGGTGTGGCGAGTCAGTAGTTCTTCGGTGGATGGTGTAAGGTTCACTTTGAAAAACCAAATTCGTCGCTTGCGGCCGAATTGTAAAATAACAAAGCAAAAAGGCATATTTTATTTTATTTTGTGAAGTTCGGGTTAAAATATCATTTTTTTTTAGATTATCTTCCACTGTTTACCGCAAATATATCTACCTTATTTTTTTTAAACTAGCTGACCCGACGAACTTCGTACCGCCTCAGAATCAATTACTGTTTAGCCGAATTAAATTCAGTTTCTTTTATTAAGTTAAAAATTACACCATGAAGAAAGGATCGATTTATATTTTTTGTGATTTTCTTACTTTTCCACTAACTTAAGTGAATTGAGTTTCATTTTCTTTATACGTGTGAGGAGTATTTATCATAATTATTGTATTTTTCCTTTAAAGGGGTACAGACATACGTTCACCGTTTGTCTCATTTTCGACTGTAGAAATTTAATGTATAAGAAAGAGGGGCAGTACTGCACGTTGAAGAAGAAAAGCAAAACAATCAGCGCAGACATTTGAAGTTTTTGGATTTTTGGAATTCACTCACTATCCAATATTATAATTATCACAATATTGCTGCAGCTCTTTCAAAAGATGAGAATTCGTTCCATACAAAATGTGTGAGGAAAATAATTTTCTTGCATATATTTTTTTTCGTGAATTTTTCCTATTTATTAATAGCTATTCTGCTATTCGGGGCGAAGACAAATCCAACAAATCAAAGATCATAAAAATCGGTCCAGCCGTTCTTGAGTTATAAATGATGTAACTAACCCGACGTTGTTTTAAGGAAGGGTCATACTGAGCAGACGCAACGCTACGCAACGCGACGCAACGTTCCTGTCCCGTTCACACTGGCCGACGTACGTACGCGTCGCTGTGACCACGTGACAAGGGGTCTCTGGTTGTGCGCAGGCGCGTTTGATTTGACACATTTGACATTTATTTTTTAGGTTATGTTTATGTGATTCACTTCTCAGCAGATGACAGCTTTGCCATGTCTTGAAAGTGAATTTGAAGATGATTTGCTACGATTATTATTATTAAATCAATATTCTCGTAAAAAGAAAAAAGGGAGAAGTATTTGGGTCCACAACATTAACAAACAAAGACAAATGTTTGGAGAGTTCCATACTTTAGTAAAGGAACTAGAATCTGATGACGGACGATTCTTCATGTACTTCCGTATGAGTAAAGTGGTATTTGAAGAGCTTCACAGCATAATTGAATATGACATAAAAAAAGAAAACACACATCTTCGAAAGTCAATTGGGACCAGAGAAAGACTGGCAGTGTGTCTAAAGTTTGATTGACATTCATTATAGGGGTATAATATTGAAAATCATGCCATGAATAGCTGAAATTTCTTCCTAAGTTGCACTGCGTATGCAGAATCTCTATAATCCTGTAATTTGATTTTATAAATAACTTCGTGCCGTCCAGTTTCAATGAACTGTTCGTCATCCATTTTTTAATAATATCTGTCAAAAAAACAACCACAGATATTGCGAAACATAACGTTAGATGCTCAGATAACACCAAAAATATGTACAATCATCTCGTAGTAGGCGTGACCATACCCCCTCCACCTTCCACATGGCCCACGCCGATCTGGCTGTGGCAGATCAACGTCGCGTAGGGGGCGTCGGTTTGCGTTGCGTGGAGCTAGTCTGATTCTAAAGCATCCGTTTCCATAGAAAATGTGTGGATGGTAAGCAGTCCAGATATGGAAATGGTGACGTCTATCCACGTGGCGTGGCGTTGCGTGGGCTTAGTGTGGCTTTACCTTTATATACATATTACGAAGGTGATTAAATTCAGAAAACACAAATGAATCACTTTTTTTTTGCGCACCTTTTTCGCGACCTTCAGAGAGTCTTGCCACTCGATCACGGAGGCGGTTAAAAGCTGTTAATCTATGAGAAATAATTATGTTCAAGGGCGGCTGGTCGCACAGTGTGTTTGTGTGCAGCACTGGCAAATTATAATGTCTAAATTTATTTTATTTACGTACTCAAGACTATAAAATCTCTAATTTAAATCTACAGGATCTCTAATTTAATCATTTCAAAATATTAGTTACCAATATAATGCTACGAATATTATCAGTGAGAATGCTTTTAACCTTCCATAGCGCAGCCGTCGAGCGTCCTCGTATCGGCCGCATTGGTGTGCATTCGGTTTACAAACGAACGAAATCATGTTTTTGTATGGAATATTTAAAACATCGAAAGCGCGTCGATTTCGCTATTTGTACCAGAATTTGACTTCAAACGGTGTGCCACCCACCCAACATATTCCGATAGTTGCCGAAGTTTACCGATTGACCATGAACCATGACGCGAGGTGACAAGAATACAATCGAATTTCGGCGAAGATCATACATAGAATAGTTTGCGTCTAGCGCAGTCATTTAATAATTGTCATTGTTTTGTTTTTTGTATTGATTATATTAAATACCAATAACCTAATTTATTAAAACATAATTTTATTACAAAAATGAGTTCAACCAGTGTTGAATACATAAGAGGAAATAACAGTTTGTTTAAAAATAAGTAAATTATTAAAAATTCCTAATTAATTTTTTTTTTTTGTCATAAGTCAGTGAACCACCACATTCTCAGGGCAGCGGCCGCCACTGATTATGTTACAGGCGAATTACCTTAATTCCTCTCAGTATCTGTGTTCCAATAAAAAGATAAATAAAAAATAATGACAAAGAAAATTCTTAAAAAGTCATATTTTTAGTTAATAAAATTTGTCATCTTTTCATGTGGTCAATCAGCTCCCTGACAACGGCTTCTAGCCTACCGATTTTTAAGAACACAATAAACATATTCTACATTATGTGTATTTGTAGGTATAAAATACAGTTAGTTGAGTTACCATAAAGGTTTGGTCTCTCACCTACCTCTTAACCCGTGGCCGTAAATCACCTTAATATTGCTAAACAATTTTATTGCCCCTCGTTGGCTCCGAGATTTCTGAATTAGGCCATAAAAATAATATTATGCCTGTGTGGGTTGGAAGAATTAAAATGGTCATGGTTAGGATTAATATAATGGCTTGATAAGGTGATTTTTGGTGTTCTTTTTCTTGTGGGAGTTTGTTATATATTGTTACGTTACGGAATTGTTTCCCGTGCGAGCTAATAGCGAATTGACCCCTTGCACAGGCCCTCCGCCCCTCTCCCCGCACCGCGCGGCGCCCGTGCCAAGCGCCGAGCGGCTCCCCGTCCCCATTCCTTCGCCGGCCTTCGGCAGAATAACTGTGTTCCCCGTGATTCGCGCTAGGCGCTCTCCGTAAACGCTCACGATGTTTTACTTTAATTGTGTATTGTGCTTAAAGAGGTTTACGCCTACCCAGAATCCTGTCTGCCGACCGCCTATCTCCTGCTTGTGAGTACCAATGAACCTTGCTACCCCTCTGTGTGCTAAGAACTGACATTTAAATTCACTAAACACGTGTAGAGAGAGTTGAGAGAAGCTCCCCCCGTTATGATAGAATTAATTAGAGATAGCCAAATACTCATGTGTGTAGTGCCGATGCTGGCCTTTTGTAGAACCCTGTTCACCTTTAATTGAATAAAACCCTTTTTCGTGCATAACAACTGTGTTCTGATTGAGGAAGGAGACCTGGAGATTTTGAGGAAAGGAAGGGGAGTAGGAATTAACAAGCGAACCACAGACACTCGCCCTGGGTTTAAGAGGGACCTTGCTCGCGCCGGCTGTGCAGAGCTAGCCGCCGGCTTGTTTATTGCATGTCCTTTCCAGGTTTAGGGTTTAGCGTTGGCCGCAAGTAGCGCCAATGCTAGCACTGGGCCCAACGTGGTGCTTTTTTTTTGCGTTTTAATGCTAGCACTGTCGCCCGACGTGTGGCATTTTTTTTTCCTCCCTCTTCACGGTCCCACAGTCTCGTTCTTCAATCAGCAATTGTTTAAACTTTATAATGTATAATGTTTTGTCTTGTTACTCCCAATTTGTCTAGCATTTCCATCAAGAACCCCGGCGCGATTGTAACTTCGAATTGCAATTTAAATTATCACGGGCACGATTCCTTCATTTTCGAGTCGTCACTCGACAAAACATTATCACCGGTATTCCTACGTAAAGTGCTCAACCAAGAAAGTTGCCGTCGTGAATAATATAGTGTTTACAAGTGTCGACCGACTAAATTTGCTAGTTTCAAATACAAGATTAATAGTGGAAATGTACACAAATATTTAAAACAAAGTTATTCAACAATTAAAATCCTGTATATGATAAACCAATTACCCGCTTCGTTTCCCGAAAGTTAATTAACCAGTTTTTATTAATAAACTTATTCCGCAGTGTGCTGGTCTGTATTTGATATCGACATATTCTGCGAATAGGGGACTATTTCGCAAAATACTGGCCTGTATATATAACGGCATATTTTGCAGCTTAAGGGAAACAAGTGGATTAAATTCTTTCTACCTTTTGACAATTGAGCATTTTTCTAATTTTGCCGCCTGTTTCATCATTTAGCTTTTTTTTCTTTCGTAAGAAACAGACGACATAATTTGAAAGACGTTCGGTTCGCGTTGACGTCGATTCCTCGAGTCAGGCATTACATTACGTATGCACATTTCTGCATATAACTTGTTATGACAAAAGGAAGTCGGCGGATAAATACCAATAATTGGTGATGCTCAAATCAGGCTACAGTCTAGCCACGTAAATAAAGAAACGATTCCCCAAGACATTGTTGAATTTTCAAACAAATACTTCCACGAAAACTTGTATAAAAGAAAAAATATTTCTTTCCTTTTCTGAAGAACCCCCCTTTGGAAAGGAAATGGAAATATTCTAAAAACATGTTCGTTTAAGGCGAACCTCGTTTCCGTTTTTCATTTCCGGACTTTTGCAAATTTGCAAACATTTTTCAAAAACATCGGAATAAATTCTAAAAACGTGTTTCATTAAGATGAATCCCGGCCCGTGAAATTTTCATATCCGGACTTTGAAAATTTTCAACAAATTTCCAAAACAGCTGGATTTTTTCACAAAATCACGTTTTTTAAGGGAAACCGCTGCCCAATTTTTTCTCGTTCTTGGACTTTGAAAATTTTCAAGAAATTTCCAAAACATCTGGATTTTTTCACAAAATCACGTTTTTTAAGGGAAACCGCTGCCCAAATTTTTCTCGTTTTTGGACTTTGAAAAATTTTCAACAAATTTCCAAAACATCTGGATTTTTTCACAAAATCACGTTTTTTAAGGGAAACCGCTGCCCAAATTTTTCTCGTTTTTGGACTTGAAAAAATTTTCAACAAATTTCCAAAACATCTGGATTTTTTCACAAAATCACGTTTTTTGAGGCAAACCCCTGCCCAAATTTTCAAATAAACCAAACACTTATAAAAAACGCGTTTTTTTTTCAAAAACTTTTTGTAAAAATACGTCCCCAGTGGTCAATCTCTGCCCAATTTCTTTCCAATTGCGAGTCTAGTTCTCACTTTTTCCAACATAAGGTCACTCTGATACGATCTTATACACCATGGAAGTTCCTCAAGTTACGCTGGGTATAATCCCGCACGTCTTTACTTCAAGAAAGGAAGAATTACTACAGGCCCTGAGAAATAGAAAGATTTCTCCTCGGAATAAATCCAAAAAATGCCTTACTCTATATGCTTCTTTCTACAACAAAAAATACATCAGGAGGTTGCAATTTCAACCGGAAGTCACCTCGGAAATCATCACTACCCCCCTCACAGTCTCCGAAGCAAAACCCTTGGTGGTGCAAGCCCAGGAACCAACAAAAATATACGATCTGACAACCTGGAAAACGAAATACAACGGACTCACGGATGTGGAGGATTTCATCAACAGAATAGAAGAAACAGCTCAAGTCAGAGGAATTCCCGAAAATATCCTACACAGAAATTTCATAGACCTCATCGCTCCTGAAATGCTTACCTGGCACAGGATACATAAGAGAAAAACAAACTCATGGAAGGAACTCAGGGCGGCACTTTTAACTTTCGGAGAAAAAAAGGCCCAACATAGAATCAGGCTATCCTTACTCGCTATCAAGCAGCACTCCGGAGAGCCTGTCGCTAGATTCACGCAGAGGGCAGAGGCCATCAATATTAAGCTTGCCCAACCCGTTCCTGAAGTGGAACTCCTCCCAGTTTTGATCGACGGTCTCCTGCCCAGATACGAAAACATCATAACTTCCCAGAAAATTTCCACGCTGGAGCAACTTAAAGATGTCTGCCAGCTACTGGAGGCATACCAGGATCGAAAGAGGGACGAAAGGTTCCCCAAGGAAAACTTTCACCCCAGCACTTCGTCCGGCATAAAACCAGAGCACAACGAAAAGAAATCCTGCTCTTTTTGCCACAAGGTTGGTCACTCCCAAGCCTTCTGCTTCAAGCAAGCTAAACTTTTATCTTCAAGAGACCCCCATTCTAACAAAAGACGATCCGTTGATCGTTCTCCAAGAAGAGACGAAGGGAGGAAGTTTGGTAAAAGACCACGCCAAGACAATACTGAGACACCCATCCAGGACCTCAGATTCATCAAACCCCCTACAGACTTCTCCAGACCCCCGCCCAATTGGACAGCCAAGAGGACAAAAAACTAGAACCCAACCACCCGGGCCATCCTCCCCATAGGCCGAAGGAATGGTCGGAATGGTTGGAACACGTCAAATTCTTCAAACAGGCCTTACCCCTCTCTACAGTTTGCTGCAAACAGGCAATAGACGGTAGACCCTTCGCGCATTTTTCTATAAACAATGTGGTTTTTTCTGGTCTCCTCGACAGCGGCGCGTCTGTCAGCTGTCTGGGCGACAACGCTCACACCTTATTCACAAACTGTGGTTTTAAAATGGAAGAACATTCCTCACATGTCACCACGGCAGACAACGCTTCACAACGTGTCATTGGTTCTCTCACCCTGCCGATCAATTGCGACACAAAAACAGTTCGGATCAAATTTCTGGTTGTACCTACAATCTCACAAAAATTTATCCTGGGAGTGGACTTTTGGATGGCTTTCAAAATTGCTCCACAGTTGTTTAACAACCCCTCCGTCCCTCCCCAAGTGAACGAAATTCGTACAGTAATACCGTACGAAAATTTGAACCCCCTACAAACAAATCAGTTGGATCAGATGATCAACAAGTTTGAATCAATCTCCTTCGAAAGGTGCGGTTTAGGCTTAACCAACTTAGTAGAACACCACATAAAAACAACAGGCCCCCCAATCAAACAAAGGTATTATAACCTCGCTCCACAAAAATTAAAAATTCAAGAAAAAGAATTGGACGATATGTTAAGAATGGGAGTGGTGGTACCCAGCCGCAGTGCATGGACCAACCCCACCTTAATAGTTTCAAAGAAAGATGGCTCGGCCCGTTTCTGCCTCGATAGCAGACGCCTCAACGCATGTACAGTGTCAGACGCCTACCCCCTCCCCTTGGTCAACTCCATCCTCGACAGACTTCGAAACGCTAAATACATCTCATCTATAGATTTGAGCAAAGCTTTCTGGCAAATACCCTTGGATCCCAGCTCCTGCGAAAAAACTGCCTTCGTAGTGCCTGGCAGGGGTATGTTTCACTTTAAAAGGCTACCCTTCGGTTTTTTTTTTTGGCACAAGTGCTAGAAGGGTAAGAGGATTTCTTAGCCCTACTGCTCCATTACCACGTCGCCTTTTTTGCGGCGAGGGGGGAAGTGTTACGTTACGGAATTGTTTCCCGTGCGAGCTAATAGCGAATTGACCCCTTGCACAGGCCCTCCGCCCCTCTCCTCGCACCGCGCGGCGCCCGTGCCAAGCGCCGAGCGGCTCCCCGTCCCCATTCCTTCGCCGGCCTTCGGCAGAATAACTGTGTTCCCCGTGATTCGCGCTAGGCGCTCTCCGTAAACGCTCACGATGTTTTACTTTAATTGTGTATTGTGCTTAAAGAGGTTTACGCCTACCCAGAATCCTGTCTGCCGACCGCCTATCTCCTGCTTGTGAGTACCAATGAACCTTGCTACCCCTCTGTGTGCTAAGAACTGACATTTAAATTCACTAAACACGTGTAGAGAGAGTTGAGAGAAGCTCCCCCCGTTATGATAGAATTAATTAGAGATAGCCAAATACTCATGTGTGTAGTGCCGATGCTGGCCTTTTGTAGAACCCTGTTCACCTTTAATTGAATAAAACCCTTTTTCGTGCATAACAACTGTGTTCTGATTGAGGAAGGAGACCTGGAGATTTTGAGGAAAGGAAGGGGAGTAGGAATTAACAAGCGAACCACAGACACTCGCCCTGGGTTTAAGAGGGACCTTGCTCGCGCCGGCTGTGCAGAGCTAGCGCCGGCTTGTTTATTGCATGTCCTTTCCAGGTTTAGGGTTTAGCGTTGGCCGCAAGTAGCGCCAATGCTAGCAATATTAAGGACCGTCTGTTTCAACAGAAAGTTAAATCGTGTCGTCAAGTTAAATTTTAACTGTCAGTTAAAGTAACGAGGATGTTAAATAGGACCGCGCGCTATTTCAAGTGTATCTTGCTTAAGTAATAGTTGTCAGTGTGGCCAGTCTAAAAAGCAGAATATTCGTCGGAATTATGTGGAAAAACGCATCGAAATATTTTTTGTAACACCGTAAACTAAAGCAGAACAACTGTCAAAATATGAAAATATCCGGTTGTATTTTGTGTCGCGTCATAGAATCTGAAAGCTTTGTTGTGATAAAAAAGTATTTGTATGAATATTTACAAATAAAAAATGACGACCTATTAAAATACATGTAATATACAATATGAATGTAATTTACTTTCCAGTAGTTGTGATATCTCCTTGAATTTGAAGTGTCACATATTCTACGATATATTCAATTCAATTTATTTATTGTATCGAAAACGTCAGAAAAACATACATTTAATACCTTTTTTAAAATCCGTTGGTAAGAGTTTTACGTTATTTTTGTAATGTTTATGATACAATAAAATGATTTGAAGATCTTGTAAAACTTGCCATACATCGATTACTAAAGCTTGTCTTTTAAAAAGTAACGCTTAATATGTCGATATCGGAATTGATTCTGTTCAACAGCAAGATTTTTTCGACATGCGGTGCCGCGCTAAGAAATCGAGATCATCCCAGATAACCAAATTATTGACGCGGGGTCGAAATGTTTTTGGTTTTCGCGTTGAGACATATTGGACGAGGAATTCATCGTCACTATTGTAGCGGCTACTTAACCCGCTCTGCGAAATTTACCGCAGTGCCACTGACCTCCACAGAATTCGCTGGAAGAACATACCTACAGCGATACATCTACCTACCCGCGAGTACAGTTATGTAGTAGAAATGATAATCCGCCACCTACGCGAAAGAGCTAGAACGTCTGGCTGTACCAAACAAGTGCCCGCAGAAAGTTCGAGCGATTTCTCACCTTTGCGTGAATTCACCGCATTACCTACTGCGAGACTAATTACTTGCCACGGGTATATAAGCCGCGCTCGCTTGCTCGGAGTCAGTCAGTACAGTACTTTCCATTCATCGGCCGAACAAACACATCGAGCAGTGCAGTAACTCTTATCGTGCCTGCGCCCGGCACGGGCCTCGCGCAGTCGACAGTGAATATCAATTTATCCAGCGTGACCCAGGAACATTCCAGCACCTTCGAGGAACTTCTCCAACTACCATCTCGACGTGAGATGGCAATCAACATCCTGCAACGAGCAGCAACAACAACCGGCAACGCGCCATCATCCAGCATCCTGCAACGAGCAGCAACCAGCACCTGGCAACGCGCCAGCATCCTCATCGCCTCACAAGGTTCCTTCCTGCGTCACGTGTGTGCTCCGACTCACTGGACACACAGCCGCCATATCCCGCCAACACGACGTCGATCGACCGCCTGGACCAAGGTCAAGTCTACTCCGCCACGGTGTAGGGCAACATGCCGGCTTCCTGAAGACCTGTGATCTTCACCGCCGTAGTGTCCTGACCTTCATCTTCACATCATCACGCAGCAGCATCACGACTGTCACTCCGCTCCCGCTCCGCATCGACCTCTGCTACGTAGCCACAATAAAGACTGACTCACACATTGACTGCACGCCTTTCATTTCTCTCTACCGATACGGACCGCTCCCTCACTATCATCGTCTTCTACAATATTTATCATGATTACTGATTAATATATGTAATCAATGTTGAAGCACGCAATTTCGTAGTTTACCTCGAACAGAGCTGTCAAATATTCCAATATGGCGGAGTAACTCTAGAGTAACTATCGGTTTTCGGAAAGTAAATACAAAAGTTAAAAGTAACGTAAAACAAGCAGTCAAATTGATTGAAAAACGCATTTTGGTGAAATTTAACTTTAGTTACTGCTTTTTGCTTTACTTTTACTTTAGCGAGGGTTGAAACATTGTATTGAATATTGTATGCCTGTTTAATATAGCCGAGCTCACATCATTATTAGTGATGTGTCGGATCGTTAAAAATGTACATCCGCGGATACGGATTTGGTGACAAGATCCGCGGATACGGATCTTTATTTTCTTATTCAATCGGTGTCGGCGCGCGAGACCTTGAAACGATAGTCGACGTTACGCCCGCCGTAACGACGGTATGGTAACTTAATACGATAAAATATTTGATTTTAAGAAATAAAAAATATTTACTCAGAATGGAATTTAATAGTTTTTTAATTCTACCTAATCACCTATATATAACATTTCATCCTATCACTTGAAAATGATCCGCCTGAAAAGTAACGGATACGGATACGGATCTTTCTTCTCCCTCGGATATCCGCGGATACGGATACGGATACGGATTCGGATACGGATCGCTCAGTGTCTTTCTGGTTTAAGACCACCATTCAAAATTGAAACGTTACATGAAATGGCTTTAGACGTGATCGGTGACTAGATCTGAATAGCAAGGTAATTCACCACCTTCATCTTCCTGTCTCCATCCCCTCCCATATTAGATGCCATATTTTCATTGACTCCAGGTGGTTGGGAGGGAGGCGTCTACTAATATCTACAGGAATTCCAAAAACTGAAAAAATCGAACTAATATCTATGAAAATCAAAGTGTTGACGAATATCTACAGCTCAAACTGTTGATTAATATCTATGAGAACCGAAGTGTTGACGAATATCTACAGCACTGGCAGAGGTTGGATTTGCAATTATGTATAGCATATTGGAATAACGTAATTTTATTTTTATTTTTAGTTTATTAAGGAAACAAACAGTTATACATATTTTCATAATAGAGTAACATATTACATGGTTGCATTAACCAGCGAAGTTTCCGCTAAAATTTATAATATATATTTATAAACATAGATTAAAACATAAAAGAAAACATAAAGTGGTAGAAAAAAAGAAAAAATATATATATGTACAACAGAAATGAAAAAAAAAACACAAATTAAAGCATGTGGGATATGTAAATCATCCAAATATTATTATTATTATTATAAAAAGAAGGAAAACATGCAACAGGGGTGGAGAGTTCTAGTAATATTGCGTATGCAGTTTAAAAAATTTAATTTATGTAAGTATGTATGTAAAAATCCCTAATATCGGACTATTGGACACATTTAGCTGATTAGTCCAACCTACGCTCTGTAGATATTAGTTCAACCCACGCTCTGTAGATATTAGTCAACACTCTGAAGTTCGTAGATATTAGTTCAACATATGAGCTGTAGATATTCGTCCGACATACAGGCTGTAGATATTAATATCTGGAGTCGTTGGGAGCAGTTAGGACTCTAGTGCGGCGATCACATTAGAGGTATCACATTTTTTTTACATTCTTAACAGGAGGCCGTGTTGGGTTATGCTGTGTTAATTATTTCTTCATACATTTTTTTATTTTATGAAGCTACATTTTTTTCACAAGTAACCATCGACCATTCGATGAAAGTAATACATGTTGTCTTTGATGTTGAATGTTCACCACAAATATGTCGCAGTCAACAGACAAAGCGATACTGAGATACACTGACATTTTCCATTCAAAATATATTAAGGTAAAACGAAACCTATATTATAATCGGAGGCGTCTACTAATATCTACAGGAATTCCAAAAACTGAAAAAATCGAACTAATATCTATGAGAATCAAAGTGTTGACGAATATCTACAGCTCAAACTGTTGATTAATATCTATGAGAACCAAAGTGTTGACGAATATCTACAGCACTGGCAGAGGTTGGATTTGCAATTTTGTATAGCATATTGGAATACCGTAATATTGCGTATGCAGTTTAAAAAACTTAATTTATGTAAGGATGTATGTAAAAATCCCTAATATCGGACTATTGGACACATTTAGCTGATTAGTCCAACCTACGCTCTGTAGATATTAGTTCAACCTACGCTCTGTAGATATAAGTCAACACTCTGAAGTTCGTAGATATTAGTTTCAACCAAAGATATTGAAATATTCATGAGCTGTAGATATTCGTCCGACATACAGGCTGTAGATATTAGTATCTGGAGTCATTATAATCTACGCATTCTCAGATGGTGCCAATTTAATCATTTTAGGTTAAAACACCTTTTGCAAGTTATACATCCAAATATTAAGGTGAATTAATAAATTTATTTTATTTATTTATCTTTATTTCTATTCTTGAACATACACAATACAGATTATTACATCAGTTTACATAGATATTAAGTTTAGTAATAAGAAAAAAAAAATGTTAATCATCCGTAACTGTATGTATGTAAGTACCTAGTAGTATTTTGTGAACACCTCACTAGGCGAACCTGTGCTGAGGTGTTCCCATGTTTGGGAGTAAATGCTATGCTGTCAACATAAGTAGAAACACCGTATCCTCTTTGATATTGTCAAGAAGGACACTGTGGGTCGACCCATGGTGGCAGTATCGAATACATAAATTAAAGATTAGTTGCAGTTAGGATCTACATATACAGTTATTCATAGCATCTAGTTTATGTTTAGGATAAATAGTAGTTGTGGTATATAGGTAGGAATTTTTATCTATGGACCACTCGCCACTGGTATAAATAATACTGTGGTATTATTTTTTGTCTCAAAACAGAGTTTTTATAATAATTTATTTTTAATATTTGTGTTTGGTTATGTTTGGTTAGGTGTAATTATATCAAAGATTTTTTTGGTAACTCAGTCATTTAATTTAATGCTAATGTTAGAGTTCTGCTATAGTTTTTGTTGCTGATAATAATAATACGATAAAATTTCAGTTTATACGAAGCAATACGTCCTATGCTCGTCGCTTCGGAGCTGGACGGTGACTGACAAGAAAAATAGTCCTTACGCAGAAGGCAGGAGGATCATTTTGCCTTTCCTAATTCATTAGATTAATCCACTCTTTACTCATGTTTTTTTTTTACATGAATACCGCACAAGAGTCCCAACAACTCCCGTCTGGAGCCAGTTAGACTATGGCATCCCCAATTGGGGTATGTTGTGAGGCTGAAGGTAGTGGGGAAGGAAGGAGATAGGGAAGAGGAAGATGGGGAAGTACCTGGCTATTCAGATCTGGTCACCAAATACGGCGAAAGCCACTTCAGGCAACGTTTCAATTCTGAATGGTGGTCTTACACCAGGGCGATACTGAGAGTATCTTCCACTCTGGAACGTGCCGCAAATATAATTTTTATTTTAAATGTATAAATTGTAAAATACACAAATTAATCAAATAAAGTTTATTTGCCGCGCTGGGATTCGATCCCGCGACCTTCGGAATGCGAGTGAAGCGCCTTACCGCTGCACTATGCCGGCCTTCAAAACCGTCCGTCATGTAAACAAAACCACGCGAAAATGCATATTTTATTGAAGTTAAAACTTCTTCAGCACCGCTGTGATCTGAAACTTGATGAAACGAAAAAGCGACACTAAAAAGAGACACTCATACATCTATTGGATTTAGCCTGCGAGAGAGTGAAAAAGAATGATAATATTAGTCTCCTATTTAAGCGGTACTTTTTAATTAATCGGCCTCCTCCGCTAAGTAACCTCCCCATGCTTGTATGCTTTATTTTTCTGAAGGTTTCACTTCTACCGCGTGTGAACTGCAAGCTTGTTTTTTTTATGATATGAAGTTTGGGCATAGATAACAAAAATTTTCCCGATCATTTTCTAACGCACTGAATTTGCCACATTATACAATAAAACCATATCCGAAAATGGGTTCATAAGAACAAGATTTCACACTGGATTTTTTTTTACCTGTTTCTGTATTTTTTTCGAGGCTTATAAAAAGACTTGATCATTTCCAAGGCCGAAATGTGTTCTACTTGCAGTATTTAATTAAAACATCGATAATATATTTCCAAGCGATCAAATATTCAAACCAAAAACAACCGATTTTGTATAATTGCAGTGACCAATAACAACAGACTAAAATCCCAAAAATCAAATTGGTTTTAAATAAGTACTGAGTTGCTCATTACAGTCGATTTATATTCTAAATTCCCCTCTGTACACGTGTGACTCTGAACCATTAGTAAAAAGGTTAAAATAATTGCTTTAAAACAGCCTTTTCAGGCCATTTAGATTATCGCGTTTACCGAGAACTCGTTAACCCGCGCTCGCTACTCTTTGTTTCTTTCCTCTTTCCCAAATATCAGCTTTTATGACATGTACCTTCACGCTTCTTTATAAAATAAACCAAAAATTAAGAAACAACCCTTTTCCTACAATTAAATCTTAGATAAGAAAATAATTAAATACATTTAATTACGTTTTATTGTTTCTGTTCTCTTTCTAGTTCTCACTATGCAAAATGTGTACGTAGGACTATAATACGAAATGCAAACACCTCAGTAACCACCTTATATTTTAATCATTTGCTTGTAAATACATTTTTATTTATTACTGTCATCATTTCAACAACTATGCTAAACAATCCACGGCTATTTTATGTTTTAATTGGTTATTTCATTTTTATTTTATTCTTTCTCTTCTCTTTTTTTTCTTTTGCTATGCTAAACAAATAACAGTTAGGTACTGTATTTTAAACTTTTTTATTATTTTATTTTATATTCTTTCTCTTCTTTTTATTTCCTCTTTTTATTTCATCAATTTTCTTTCTTTTTTTTCACAAATCATTTTCCACATGTTCATACTCATAATTATTTGACTGTCCTAAAACGGGACAATACTCCTAGTTGGGCAGTCAAAATTTAATAAATTATGTAAATAAATGTATAATATTGTGCTAAATAAACAAATAAATAAATTTTATTTCGGTTGAGACTCTATCTGTAACTCCGGTTAAATAAACTCTTATTATGAATTTAGGTTAATTATTTTCAAAATTTGAAGTATTTGTTTGGAGATCTCAGAAAAGCATTTGCGTTAAAAACCTTATATATAATGTTAGTATTTAAGATGAAGTCATAGTAAATAATGCAAAATCATATGTTTTTGTTTTGAAAATTTGATCGTTTAGAAGTATTGTAGATGCTTCAATTAAATACTGCGTGTAGAACATACCTTGGCCCTTAAAAATATCGGTCATTTTTTTTGTAAGTCTTTTAATAAGCCTATAAAAAAATAAAGTATAAGGTCTAAAAAACACACTTTCAAGTCCAAACTCTCCTATTTATAAATCCCTTTTCGGATATGGTTTTATTGTGTAATGTGGCAAATTCAGTTTATTTTATAACAATCTTCCCAAAATAAAATAAAATATGCATTTTCGCGTTGATATTTTACAATACGGCCGCTAGTCGACGAATTCGGTTTTTCAAAGTGACCCCTACGGCGACCACCGAAGAACTACTGTCCACGGCACAGTAGTGAACTAGTGGATCGCCTTGCGCGCCGGCCGTATTCCCGCTCAAAAAGAAGAAAATGGAGAGATATATAATTACAAATGTTGGAGAGAGTGCGCTAATGTTTAAAAATGTAAGATTGAAGCGAAAATTGTGAAAATGTTTAATAAAACACGACTTGCTTAAAATAGAGCAAAAATATTTTGGGGGCTGTCTAGAAGCATTCAAAGAAAGCATTCATTAAAACACTATGAATTTTTTCATACACATAACTTGTAAAATAACTGAAACAGACGTGAAAATAATAATTTTCGGAGCATACTTTGCGATTTTTTTTTTCAGGGAATTTCATATAATTTGCATTTCAAGTTTCAACGTGGGGAATGTATAGATTCGTAAATAACATATATTTTTTAAGAGCTTAAAAAAACTTCAAATGTTTAAGGGGGATGTGTAAGAAATCGGTAGAAATTCGGGTAGTGGCGGCTTAAAAGTGAAAAATTTTATTTATTTTTTATTCATTTATTTATTTAGTGCAAGATACATTTATATAGATAAATTTATGAAATATTTTGACTGCGATTTTCACAATAGAGGACTCCAGTCCAATTTTTTAATTTTTTTTAATGAATAATGACCTTCTAACTTAAATAACTGCATTTTTATTTTTAGAGCTAGTTTTAATAGTTAAAATAATTGTCAAAGTTTTAATTTTTCACGATCCCCCTAAGACCACCGAATGTACGGTGAATCGTGTGACGTCATCACTCCTGAAAAATTACTATAGGATTGAGCAATCAGCTGATTAAATGCCGCCATTTTGAATACCGTTATTCGAAGCATTCTCCCTAGAAGTAGCATTACTATATTTTGTGCAGTAGTTTTTCAATATTTTAAATAATAGAGATAAACTAATAGAGATACCTCTATTTTTGATACTGAATTATTTAGGCTTAAATATTGTTTTAATAAACACAACAACTAAACCTCGATAAACAGTATGAAATAACGACTAACATGAAATGTTGTTAATACTGATGGCTTATGTCATACCTACATAATCAAAGATTTCAATACAATGGTGACGCGTGACGTCAGCACTAACCATTCAGTAATACCAACTTTACTAAGTGTGTTTTGACGAGAGTTTAAAAATGCACTTTTTAATATTTTTTTAAGAACTCTACGTTTAATATTATGAAATAAAACTTATATATTCAGAATCAGCGTTTATTGGTCTATATGAACATATTTTTTTAAAGCCATAATATTTTTCACTGGAGTTCCTTATTGGAACTGATTTGTTATTATTCAGTTGAGACACGAAGCGAAATAACATTTTTACCTACAACTAGTACAATTTAACCTACGTACAACAATAATAATCATAATTGTTGTATATAGGTACAAATACATAATAAAGACAATAATTCATTTAGTCCTATTGTTCCCAACTAGTAGGACTAAATGATGCACCTTTTTCCACTAGTCCATACCGCCTACAAAACGGAGGTAAGGAAACATAATATTTACGAGGTACGCTTGCCTCTAATTCCAGCTTCTAAACTGAAGCATCATAATTCTTCTCTCCTCTTCCTTCTCTTACTAAACTATCTCTCCAACTACTATCTTCTATCTGCCACAATGACTGCGGTAACCGTGAAGCCATATCTCAGATTCACCGTGTTCTCTTTCTCCCGGCACATCTGATAACGGATTGTTTATTATAATATAATGGGACATTACGCCATATCTTTCTACCTGTTTTTATTCCTTTTTCATTTTATTATTGTGAAACCCGTGAAAAACCACGGCCTGTTATAATTAATAGGACTTGTGAAGCTGAAAGTTTATATAAAGAACACACCAGGACAAGGACAACAATATCGCTGCAAAACGATCAAGAAAAAATATTCACGAAAAATATTTACTGCAGTAATTTTTTTGGCCATGAACATAGAAAGTATTTCACTCGTACCTCCCAGTATATTGTTTTATGTAATACTAGCAGACCCGACCACACGTTGCTGTGGCTATCGAAACACAACGCTATTACCCAACCATTATAAAATCCACAACACCCGCTTGCCAGCTGCCCGCTGCCCGCTGCCTGAATTGAATATTTGAATTTCTCGGCTTTTCTCTACTATAATAAGAATGTATTATGCATATACATATATAAATATACACCTTCCTCTTGAATCACTCTATCTATTGGTGAAAACTGCATGAAAATCCGTTGCGTAGTTTAAAAGATCTATGCGCACTTACATTTTGAGCGACTTCATTTTATACCGAACACCGATAGACACGAGCGATCGCCACTAATTATACAATGCTTGCAATGCAACACTGGATATTTGAAAAGGGAAAATCAAATACCTACTTACTCTAGGACATCTATTTTCCAATTTCTTCCGTAGAACGAATTTCAAAAGTGACTATAGTACGGCCCGCCAGCCGTTTTGAATCGCACAAAAATATGTTTTCTTTGAATTTCTCGGCTTTTCTCTAATATAATTTACAATATTATACATATAAACATTCCTCTTCAATCACTCTATCTATTGGTGAAAACCGTATGAAAATCCGTTGCGTAGTTTAAAAGATTAACGCGCACATCCATTTTGAGTGACTTCATTTTACACTATGTAATGATAATGATAATGATGATTCTGTGGGAATTATATCACTGAGTATTGAGTAATCATTTTGTAATCGTTCTTTGCACAAAATAACTAACGAAGCTCTGAGAATTAAAGAAACCGTATGCGGGACAAACACGTAGTACTGTAGACGCGGGGTAGAAATCTCAAAATGGGAAGCCAAAAGCAAGACAATTGCACTGGTCTCGATTTCTAGTACTTTAGTACTAAACTGTCACCTCTTCGAGTAAGGTCATGTCTTACCAGTAGGAAAATTGCATTTAAAAAGCGCCAAAATACCATCCTGTGTGATGAGAAAATGTTTCCATTACACGGCAAACAGTAGTAAAAGAGAAGAAATAACATATCATTTATATGTACCCACAAATTACTTATTATTATCGATTATTATAATAAGCAATACAATTAATTTTCATGTTCCCCGTCCGACAATTTTGTGCGTCATTAGAGAAAAAATACACATTCTTGATTGTCTTATGGTGCGGCCAAACTGAGGCCAACTTCCAACTTCAAACTTTCGAACGATTACGTAGAAGGGTACAGTTTGTCAAATAAGAGTAGAAAATATATGAGGGCGCCACTGTTGATCAAATGGCAATACTAAACACATAACTCATGGTGTTAAAGTAAAGCTGTGTAACCTACATTTTTATAAAAAATTAAAAAGGCATAATACCTACCTAGTGGAAAAAATATTTTTTCATATTGCAGTATAGATACCCGCCGATCTCAAAATTAGAATTGCTTATAGGCATATTATTATTATACCTTTACAATTTTATGTTAACATAATGAAGAATAACTATAATGTAATAAAATACTAGCTTTTGCCCGTTGCAGATGCAACTAACGGGTTAAAACACTATGCGATTTGACGTGTGAACGTGGATGAAGCGAGGAGGAGTGTGTGTTAAATTAAATATATGAAGAAAAACGATGTCTGAATACGGATGAAGCGATGAGTGAGCGCCTACAAAGGGAACAGGTAGTCGACGAACGGTTTAGCAATGCATAATTTCATGATGCCAGAGCTCATTATTTTATATAGAATGAATCGACTGGGTGCGCACATCAAATCCCAAAAGTTTCATCGCAATCGGATGAAAGGTTTAGCAATGCATAATTTCTTGATGCCAGAGCTCACTATTGTATACAAAAACCATTGCGGGCATGCATACATCAAATCCCCAAAGTTTTATCGTAATCGGATGAACGGTTTAGCAATGCGTAATTTCATTACGTCAGAGCTCACTATTGCATACAAAAACCATTGCGGGCATGCACACATCAAATCCCCAATGTTTCATCGCAATCGGATGAACGGTTTAGCAATGCATAATTTCATGACGCCAGAGCTCACTATTTTATATTAAAAAAAATAATCGAGGGAATGCGCACATCATAGTGGAAGGTACTCTCAGTATCGCCCTGGTGTAAGACCACCATTCAGAATTGAAACGTTACTTGAAATGGCTTCTGCCGTGTTTGGTAACCAGATCTGAATAGCCAGGTACTTCTCCACCTTCCTCTTTCCTATCTCCTTCCCCTCCCCACTGCCTTCAGCCTCACAACATACCCCAATTGGGGACGCCATAGTCCCACTGGCTCCAGACGGAAGCAGTTGGGACTCTTGTGCGGTATTCATGTAAAAAAAAATCAAATCCCCAAAGTCAGAGAAGCCAGATCCGGAGCTCACCATTTTATACAGAAAGAATCGAAGGGATGCGCACACAGTGTCCCCAAAGTTTCCTCGCAATCGGATGAACAGTTTAGCAATGCATAATTTCGTGATGTCAGAGCTCATTATATTATATATAGACCAATGAATTGTTCCCGGGGCGGCCGTACCAATCCCACATTGAATGATTATCATAAAAATGAAATATACAAAAAAGCGCTATATAAATTTATCATTTTTGATAAAAAATATATGGTACTAATGTTTAGAGGTACCTGCACGTACGTAAAAAAAATATTAAATATATTTAGGCTGGGTTGTTCAAAACAATATTTAAAAATCTCCAATTTTTCAAGTTAATTTAAACGTTCTGTGAAAGTTCTGTTCAAATTCTATTCAAGTTTTGTAATTATTTTATACATTTACAAAAAAATACATAAGCAATATCATCAGATGATACAGAGTTGTTATGTGCAGGTTACCTGCACGTATGTAAAAAAACATATGAAATATATTTAGGCTGGGTTCTGTGAAAGTTCTGTTCAAATTCTATTGAAGTTCCGTAATTATTTCTGTTTTGAAATAATGAGTATAAATAAATAATAATAAGTTTTGATGTTTTGAATAAATAAAACTCGCCCATTGCGTGAAAATAAACTTGACTAATTTAAAAATAACGTTCCTACCAACAGTGGTTGTCAAGAAGCAACCTCCGTGTACCCACATATTTCAAAAAGTGAACATCTAGGGTAATTTTTTCATTTCATAACATGAATTTTCGATTTAAAATTTAAAGGAAAGAATATCCTCACATAAGCCGGTACCTACCTAGTACATACGGAGAAAAATAATATTTGCGTAGGTACCTACGTGTTTTCTCAATAAATACTTGGCGAATTTGCAATAATTCGATAGAACGGTAGGTACCTACCGTGTTATAAATGTAATATCAATGCTGCATTACCTACTTATTTGATTTTCAATGGAATTAAGTACCTACGTAAGTACCTGATTTGGTTTCTCAAAACCTCAGATAATATGAATGCTGCATTAACTACTGTTTATTTTCTACGTGTAAATCCTTCATATTTTAAACGCCAGTAGGTACCTACCTCGAGTTCATATTAACTGGCTGGAAAATTATGCATTGTCGATGATAGATCGATTTCGGCAAATGTCAAAAAATTTCAATCTTTAATGCAATATAGTGTAATATTTTGAATGGAATGCGGTACATGTCGCAACTTTAAAAGTTTCTAAAACTTGTATTTTTACAATTTATTGAAAAACATCTCGGTCAAAATATTTTTTTACGCTGTAATCTGCGTTCCCGCAAAGAGCCTTTAAAATGTCCATTTTTCTACGTTATTTTGAATAAAGCCGTAAAATTAATAAATCCCTAGCAAATACAGTTTTGTATGGGAGGTGAACTTTTCTGACGCACTGAAATATTCGACATTTTTTAACGGGTGAACCTGTCGGCAGAAAATATAACTGAGGCCGAATTTCTTCGTCGGTGAGAGATCTAATTGTAGTTTTCGCCGTTGGGTGCGCTGTTAATCCTGCATCATCTTTTTTGTATGAAATCTGGTCCTCAATCGGGACACGACCCTGTCTGAATCCGCTTCGAGCGAAAGTGACCCTTAAGGTGGTTGAAACGTAAAGGGCAGAGTGGTCGTTTTTAGCGCGGCAAAAAAAGTGAGGTTTTCCAAAACTGTGTATTAATATATACTAGGTTTTGCCCGTTGCAGAAGCAACTGACGGGTTAAGACACTATGCGATTTGACGTGTGAACGTGGATGAAGCGAGGAGGAGTGTGTGTTAAATTAAATATATGAAGAAACCTGAGTTCACAGTGGCCTTGCAACGCATGCCGGGTACCCGTTGTATATAATGTTATGTAGTGCAGCGCTTGCATTAAAATGTAATTTCCCAGGAATTGGAATGGAACCATTACAGTTAAGTTGACCCCGAGGTTACAATGACCTTGCAACGCATGTCGAGTAACCGTTGTATATTATGTTATAAATTGCAGGCGCTTGCATTAAAATTTTATTTCCCGGGAATCGGGATGAAACCATTACAGTAAAGTTGACCCCTAGGTTACAGTGACCTTGCAACGCATGCCGGGTACCCGTTGTATATAATGTTATATAGTGCAGGCGCTTGCATTATAATGTAGTTTCCGGGGACTTGGGATGGAACCATTAGAGTTTAGTTGACCCTGAGGTTAAAGTGGCCTTGCAACGCATGCCGGGTACCCGTAGTATATAATGTTACATAGTGCAGGCGCTTGCATTATAATGTAGTTTCCCAGGACTTCGGATGGAAACATTACAGTTTTATTGACCCCGAGGTTAAAGCGGCCTTGCAACGCATGCCGGGTACCCGTTGTATATAATTTTATAAAGTGCATAATTTTATAATGTTGTTTCCCGGGACTTGGTAGGGAACCATTACGGTTTAGTTGACCCCGAAGTTAAAGTGGCCTCGCAACGCATGCCGGGTACCCGATGTATATAATAATTTATTTACGCACAAATAGTCCATTAACAATAACAATCGGTTGCACGGTTTAGCAGTGCAAAATTTCATTATGCCGGAGCTCACTATTGTAGTTGTATTGTATTTCATTTTGCAAGTGTAAGTACTAAGTAGGTTCTTTGTTGTAATATTTCACCAAAACGACGCCATTATGCTGTTGAGCATAAAATAATTTTCACTACAAATAAATTCATTCAATATCATGTTTTGATTTTTAAATGAAAAAAGTCCCCGCAAGTAAGTACCTACCTAGAACACGCGTAATGTATATATATATATACAATGTTCAAATAGAACACACTTAAAAACAAAAAAAAAAAAATAATAAAAAAAATTGACAATTCTTTAAATTTTTCTAGTAAATTTTCAGTTCTATAAAGTTCCGTTCGAGTTCTGTAATTATTTCAGTTTTGTGATGTAACTGGTCTGTAATGATAAAACAATAGAATTTGAGTAGAACCATCACAGAACGTGAAAATTAACTTTAAAAAAGTTCAATTATTCTGTATCATCGAAACAACCTTACCATAGTATTTATTGCATTAAAACCTAATTCGTTGTGTAGGTACCCATTCAGGTAGGTACCTGCGCATTTCCTTAGATTCCGGCAATCTTAGCTTTTTTCATCATATTTGCAATACTACCGAAATAAGTAGGTACCTACCCCGAATGAATAACGTGTTAATTTGAACTGGCCAGGAATATTTAAACTTCTGATGGAATCTGTGAGCGCGTGTTTTGTTGATTTTTTTTCGGAAAATTTCGAGTTTTGTCAGCATCTCCTGACGTATTTTACATGAGAATCATATGTTTTATTGTTATTAAAAGTTGCGGAATCATTCCGGCTATCGTATTTTTTAAAAACATCTAGCCCGGAATCGGTTTTTCGGCGGCAATGTGGTTTTCCGAAAAACAACGACCCAAACCGCCGAGAGTTCCGTTTTGTTAGGCTAAAACTTTGACATTTGAGATCTGCGTCAACGGTCCTAGCATTTTCCTTTGTGAAATTAAGGGGTTTTTTCGTCATTTTTTTTTTAACCAACGCCATCTGTCGGCGGGAAATATGACCGAGCCGAATCGAGTGATTCGAGCAGAGCTTCTAGTTTTCGCCGCCGATTCGTATCGGAGAATAAACCCCTGTATATATTTTATTTTGTCATTAAAAATTTGCTTACAGTTTTCATTCCCAATTTGCTTCAACCGAAACTGAACCTTAAGGTGGGTGAAACGCAAAGGGCGTACTGGTCGTTTTTGCGCCGACAAAAAAGTGAGTGAGTTTTCCCAAAACTAAACATTAATATATATACTAGGTTTTGCCCGTTGCAGAAGCAACTGACGGGTTAAGACACTACGCGATTTGACGTGTGAACGTGGATGAAGCGAGAAGGAGTGTGTGTTAAATTAAATATATGAAGAAACCTGAGTTCACAGTGGCCTTGCAACGCATGCCGGGTACCCGTTGTATATAATGTTATGTAGTGCAGCGCTTGCATTAAAATGTAATTTCCCAGGAATTGGAATGGAACCATTACAGTTAAGTTGATCCCGAGGTTACAGTGACCTTGCAACGCATGCCGAGTAACCGTTGTATATCATGTTATATATTGCAGGCACTTGCTTTAAAATATTATTTCCCGGGAATTGGGATGGAACCATTACAGTTAAGTTGACCCCGAGGTTACAGTGACCTTGCAACGCATGCCGTGTACCCGTTGTATATTATGTTATAAATTGCAGGCGCTTGCATTAAAATTTTATTTCCCGGGAATCGGGATGAAACCATTACAGTAAAGTTGACCCCTAGGTTAAAGTCGCCTTGCAACGCATACCGGGTACCCGTTGTATATAATTTTATATAGTGCAGGTGCTTGCATTATAATGTAGTTTCCCGGTACTTGGGATGGAACCATTATAATTAAGTTGACCCCGAGGTTACAGTGACCTTGCAACGCATGCCGGGTACCCGTTGTATATACTGTTATAAAGTGCAGGCGCTTGCATTATAATGTAGTTTCCCAGGACTTCGGATGGAAACATTACAGTTTTATTGACCCCGAGGTTAAAGCGGCCTTGCAACGCATGCCGGGTACCCGTTGTATATAATTTTATAAAGTGCATAATTTTATAATGTTGTTTCCCGGGACTTGGTAGGGAACCATTACGGTTTAGTTGACCCCGAAGTTAAAGTGGCCTCGCAACGCATGCCGGGTACCCGCTGTATATAATTAATTTATTTACGCACAAATAGTCCATTAACAATAACAATCGGTTGCACGGTTTAGCAGTGCAAAATTTCATTATGCCGGAGCTCACTATTGTAGTTGTATTGTATTTCATTTTGCAAGTGTAAGTACTAAGTAGGTACTTTGTTGTAATATTTCACCAAAACGACGCCATTATGCTGTTGAGCATAAAATAATTTTCACTACAAATAAATTCATTCAATATCATGTTTTGATTTTTAAATGAAAAAAGTCCCCGCAAGTAAGTACCTACCTAGAACACGCGTAATGTATATATATATATATATATATTTTATTGTTTTTTTTATTTAACAATGTTTAAATAGAACACACTTAAAAATAAAAAAATAATAATTAATTAAAAAAAATTGACAATTCTTTAAATTTTTCTAGTAAATTTTCAGTTCTAGATAGTTCCGTTCGAGTTCTGTAATTATTTTAGTTTTGCAATGTAACTGACCTTTAATGATAAAATAACAGAACTTGAGTAGAACCAATAAAGAACGTGAAAATTAACTTTAAAAAAAGTTGAATTATTCAGTATCATCGAAACAACCTTACCATTGCATTTAAACCTAATTAATTGTGTATCTACGTATTCGGGTAGGTACCTGCGCATTTTCTTCTCTTTGCTTTTTTCATCATATTTGCAATACTACCGAAATAAGTAGGTACCTACCCCGAATGAATAACGTGTTAATTTGAACTGGCTAGCAAAATTTTAACTTCCGATGGAATCTGTAAGCGCGTGTTTTGATGATTTTTTTTCGGAAAATGTCGAATTTCGTCAGCATCTCCTGAACTATTTTATATGGGATGGGCATACAATTTTGGTTTTAAAAGTTGCGGAATTCTCTATTGTATTAGATTTTTGAAAAACATCCGAGTCGGGATCGGTTTTGGGGCCGCAATGCCGCGTACCGTAAAACCACTACCGAAAACCCTGAAAAGTCTGCTTTGTTAGGCTAAAAATTTGACGTCTGAGATCCCTGACCTGACTCAATATTCCTAGCATTTTCATTTGCATCGAAACTGATGGCCAAAATGACATCATTTTTTTGGAAACGCGAACCTGTCGGCGGGAAATGTAACCTGGCCGAATTGAGTATAATTTTACTATTGGTTCTAGTTTTCGCCGTTGATTCGCGTCAGTTTTTCTGTGAATAAGGCGCTAATTTTGTCGAAAAAAACTGACCTCGCAAAATCAAAGTACTGAGGGTGCACTGAATTTGCTTTAACCGAAAGTGAACCTTGAGGTGGGTGAAACGTAAAGGGCGTACTGGTCGTTTTTGCGTCAACGAAAAAGTGCGCGGAAAAAGAGCTTTCCCAAAGTGAACAATACTATATACTAGGTTTTGCCCGTTGCAGAAGCAACTAACGGGTTAAAACACTATGCGATTTGACGTGTGAACGTGGATGAAGCGAGGAGGAGTGTGTGTTAAATTAAATATATGAAGAAACCTGAGGTTACAGTGACTTTGAAACGCATGCCGGGTACCCGATGTATATAATGTTATAATATAGTGCAGGCATTTGCAAGGCGCTTGCATAATAATGTAGTTTCCCTGAACTTGGAATGGAACCATTACAGTTAAGTTGAACCCGAAGTTACAGTGATGTTGCAACGCATGCCGGGTACCCTTTGTATATAATGTTATAATATAAAGCAGGCGTTTGCAAGGCGCTTGTATTATAATGTAGTTTCCAGGAACTTGGAATGGAACCATTACAGTTATGTTGAACCCGAGGTTACAGTGATGTTGCAACGCATGCCGGGTACCCTTTGTATATAATGTTATAATATAAAGGAGGCGTTTGCAAGGCGCTTGTATTATAATGTAGTTTCCAGGAACTTGGAATGGAACCATTACAGTTAAGTTGACCCCGAGGTTACAGTGATCTTGCAACGCATGCCGGGTACCCGTTGTATATAATGTTATAATATATTGCAGGCGTTTGCAAGGCGCTTGCATTATAATGTAGTTTCCCGGAACTTGGAATGGAACCATTACAGTTAAGTTGACCCTGATATTACAGTGATGTTGCAACGCATGCCGGGTACCCGTTGTATATAATTTTATAATACAGTGCATGCGTTTGCAAGGCGCTTGAATTATAATGCAGTTTCCCGGAACTTGGAATGGAACCATTACAGTTAAGTTGACCCCGAGGTTACAGTGATGTTGCAACGCATGCCGGGTACCCGTTGTATATAATGTTATGTAGAAATACAAATCCCCAAAGTTCACCTTTATTGGTTAACCAACACCTCTGCAATAGGTCACCCCAAGTGGTTCGCTACGTTTGGTGATTTAGTAGGGGTGCCCGGGTTCATGGGGTGAGGTCTGTCTAGGTCTTGGAGGCGGATGCCCAGGACACACTGAACCCCAGATTCCTACCCACCCCTTAAACCCTTTTCCTTCCCAGAACTCTCATCTCCTTCTTTCCTAAAAAAATCCTCCACACAGCATCCCCAAAGATGACATAGGACCTGAGGGAAATTATTTTCCCCACGGCCTCCTGTGTGGAGCTCATGTAAAAAAAAAATAATTAAATGCATATAAATTCACCTTTCCCAAAAAGCCAGAAATAATTGAAAAAAACATGTTCTTAATATATTTTCCCTTGCTTAGTTCTGCACTCCTGGTATTCATCTTTTTAAAATTTTGTTTTATTCGAGTAAAAAAAAGAACAGAAAAAATATTCTTTCATGGCGTACTCTACTCCCCCCCCTTCCTCCATCCCGCAAAACCCCCTCCCGGGTTCCCCTCCCCCTTCCCAGGTTACCCTCCCCCCTCCCTGGTTTTCCTCCCCCCTCTTTTTTAACCAACACCTCTGCCCTAGGTCACCCTATGTGATTCGCTACGCTTAGTGATTTAGCAGGGTTGCCCGGGTTCATGGGATGAGGTGTGTCTAGGTCTGATGATCAGGACACACTGAACCCCAGATTCCTACCCACCCCTTAAACCCTTTTCCTTCCCAGAACTCTTCTCTCCTTCGTTTCCCTAAAAGACGAAGCGAGCAGGAGTGTGTGTTAAATTAAATATATGAAGAAAAAACGATGTCTGAATGCGGATGAAGCGAGGAATGAGCGCCTACAAAGGGAACAGGTAGTCGATCGCTCCCCCAAAGTTTCGTCGCAATCGGATGAACGGTTTAGCAGTGCATAATTTCATGATACCAGAGCTCACTATTTGTAGTTGTATTGTAAGTACTGAGTAGGTACTTTGTTGTAATATTTCACCAAAACGACGCCATTATGTTGTTGAGCATAAAATAATTTTATAAAAACTTCTTTTCATCACAAATAATTTTATTCGATATCATGTTTTATTTTTAAAGGAAAAAAGTCCCTGCAAGAAAGTACCTACCTAGAACAGCGTAATATATATATTTTTTGTTATTTCACAATATCCAAATAGAACCACGCTTTATTCATAAATAATCTACACATTTAAAAATAAATAACATAAAAATAATAAGGCTGGGTTGTTTAAAAAAAAGAATTGACAATTTTACAAATTTTTCTTGTCAATTTTCAGTTCTAGAAAGTTCTGTAATTATTTCAGTTGTGTGATGCGACTGGCCTATAATGATACAAAATAGAACTTGAATAGAACCAACACCGAACGTGAAAATTAACTTTAAAAAAAATTGAATTATTTAGTATCATCGAAACAACCTTACCTTACTTAGTATTGCATTAAAACCTAATCAATTGTGTATCTACGTATTCGGGTAGGTACCTGCGCGTTTCATATTTGCAATACTACCGAAATAAGTAGGTACCTACCCGGAATAAATAACGTGTTAATTTGAACTGGCCAGGAATATTTAAACTTCCGATGGAATCTCTAAGCACGTGTTTTGGTGATTTTTTTTTAGAAAAGTTCGGATTTTGGTAGCTTTTCCTGAAGTTTTTTACATAGTATGGGCATGTTATATCGGTGTTAAAAGTTGCGGAATTCTCTACTGCGTTAGATTTTTGAAAAACATCCAAGCCGGGATCGGTTTTGGGGCCACAATGCCGCGTACCGTAAAACCACTACCGAAAACTGTGAAAAGTCTGTTTTGTTAGGCTAAAAATTTGACGTCTGAGATCCCTGACCTGACTCAATATTCCTAGCATTTTCATTTGCATTGAAACTGATGGCCAAAATGACATCTTTTTTTTTGGAAACGCGAACCTGTCGGCGGGAAATGTAACCTAGCCGAATTGAGTGTGATTTTACTATTGGTTCTAGTTTTTGCCGTTGATTCGCGTCAGTTTTTCTGTAAATAAGGCGCTAATTTTGTCGACAAAAATAAACTCCGCAAAATCAAAGTACTGAGGGTGCACTGAATTTGCTTGAACCGAAAGTGAACCTTGAGGTGGGTGAAACGTAAAGGGCGTACTGGTCGTTTTTGCGTCAACGAAAAAGTGCGCGGAAAAAGAGCTCTCCCAAAGTGAACAATACTATATATACTAGGTTTTGCCCGTTGCAGAAGCAACTGACGGGTTAAAACACTTTGCGATTTGCGTGTGAATGTGGATGAAGCGAGGAGGAGTGTGTGTTAAATTAATTATATGAAGAAACCTGAGGTTACAGTGACTTTGCAACGCATGCCGGGTACCCGTTGTTTATAATGTTATAATATAGTGCAGGCATTTGCAAGGTGCTTGCATAATAATGTAGTTTCCCTGAACTTGGAATGGAATACAGTTAAGTTGATCCCGAGGTTACAGTGATGTTGCAACGCATGCCGGGAACCCTTTGTATATAATGTTATAATATAAAACAGGCGTTTGCAAGGCGCTTGTATTATAATGTAGTTTCTCGGAACTTAGAATGGAACCATTACAGTTAAGTTGACCCCGAGGTTACAGCGATCTTGCTACGCATGACGGGTACCCTTTGTATATAATGTTATAATATAAAGCAGGCGTTTGCAAGGCGCTTGCATTATAATGTAGTTTCCCGGAACTTGGAATGGAACCATTACAGTTAAGTTGACCCCGAGATTACAGTGATGTTGCAACGCATGCCGGGTACCCGTTGTATATAATGTTATAATACATTGCATGCGTTTGCAAGGCGCTTGAATTATAATGTAGTTTCCCGGAACTTGGAATGGAACCATTACAGTTAAGTTGACCCCGAGGTTACAGCGATGTTGCAACGCATGCCGGGTACCCTTTGTATATAATGTTATAATATAAAGCAGGCGTTTGCAAGGCGCTTGTATTATAATGTAGTTTCCAGGAACTTGGAATGGAACCATTACAGTTAAGTTGACCCCGAGGTTACAGTGATCTTGCAACGCATGCCGGGTACCCTTTGTATATAATGTTATAATATAAAGCAGGCGTTTGTAAGGCTCTTGCATTATAATGTAGTTTTCCGGAACTTGGAATGGAACCATTACAGTTAAGTTGACCCCGAGATTACAGTAATGTTGCAACGCATGCCGGGTACCCGTTGTATATAATGTTATAATACAGTGCATGCGTTTGCAAGGCGCTTGAATTATAATGTAGTTTCCCGGAACTTGGAATGGAACCATTACAGTTAAGTTGACCCCGAGGTTACAGTGTTGTTGCAACGCATGCCAGGTACCCGTTGTATATAATGTAATGTAGAAATACAAATCCCCAAAGTTGTCCTTTATTGGATAACCAACTTCTCTGCCATAGGTCACCTCAAGTGGTTCGCTACGTTTGGTGATTTAGTAGGGGTGTCCGGGTTCATGGGGTGAGGTCTGTCTAGGTCTTGGAGGCGGATGTCCAGGACACACTGAACCCCAGATTCCTACCCACCCCTTAAACCCTTTTCCTTCCCAGAACTCTCATCTCCTTCCTTTCCTTAAAAAAAATCCTCCACACAGCATCCCCAAAGATGACATAGGACCTGAGGGAAATTATTTTCCCCACGGCCTCCTGTGCGGAGCTCATGTAAAAAAAAAATTAAATGCATATAAATTCACCTTTCCCAAAAAGCCAGAAATAATTGAAAAAAACATGTTCTTAATATATTTTCCCTTGCTTAGTTCTGCACTCCTGGTATTTATCCTTTTAAAATTTTGTTTTATTCGAGTAAAAAAAAGAACAGAAAAAATATTCTTTCATAGCGTACTCTACCCCCCCCCCCCCCCCTTCCTCCATCCCGCAAAACCCCTCCCGGGTTCCCCTCCCCCTTCCTAGATTACCCTCCCCCCTCCGTGGTTTTTTCCTCCCCTCCCGCGCTCATTATTTCATTGCCGTTACATTTGGTTTTCAAACAGCTCGCGTGCCACCTATTGAAATATTTTTATGCAAATTTCGTAATGCCAGAGCTCACCAGCCAATAAACAAACATAACAAAAAAAAATTCAATTTTGTGCAGTCTTTCGGAAGTTATACGCGTACATACATTTCGACGATTGATTTTTATGCAAATTTCATAATGCCAGAGCTTACCAGTAGTTTTATAGAAACCTTGTCCTATCAGTAACGAAAACAATAAAAAAAGAATGTTCAGATTCGGTGTATTCGTTCGAAAGTTATACGCATATATACATTTCGGCAATTCATTTTTATACAAATTTCATTATGGCAGATCTCACCGGTATTTTTATGCAAAACCTTGTCCTAACAGTAACGAACCCACCAAAAAAACAATTATTCAATTCGATGCATCCGTTCGAAAGTTATGCGCGTGCAAACATTTCGGCAACCATTTTATACAAATTTCATAATGCCAGTGCTCACCAGAAGATCAATAAAAACCTTATCCTAACAATTACAAACACAAAACAAAAATAATTATCCAATTCGGTGCATGCATTCGAAAGTTATGGGCGTACTTGCATATCGGCGATTCATTTATAATATATCAGTTTCTCAGGTACCTAACGATTTTATAGTTTTTCATACAGTTAAATATACCTCAGTCAATTTCTGCGCTCCTGGTAGGTACCCTGTAACGTTTATACAGAATGTGCAATGCAATTTTTCACAAAAATGGCGCTTTAATTTTATTTTTATAATTTTATAATATATCAGTTTCTCAGGTACCTACCGATTTTACAGTTTTTCATATAGTTAAACATACGTATGTATAAAGCCGCCGACAGGGCCTAGCAGCAGAAATCTGCCAAACAGAAGTATGTAGACACAATCGGAGACATGCCATCATCAAATTCTCAAAGATTCGTCGCAATGGGATGAACGGTTAACCGTGTATAATTTAATGAAGCTAAAACAACATATTATTATCTCGGTCAATTTCTGCGCTCCTGATACTTTGGATCCATTATTTTACAAAACCTAGGGTTTTTTTTCACAAAAATGGCGCTATAATTTTTTTTTTATTATTTAGGAAAACAAATTTGGTCATCGGGATAAGCACCTCATTTTATTTGATTTTATTAAATTTTGTATTAAGTACCTACTTAGTATTTAAATGGTTAATAATATTTCATTTATATGGCAACACAACCGTTAAACTTTGTCTCAACCACCTCAAGCACAGCCTGAAAATCGAACACCTGCGCCCGTTTTAGAACATTTTACATACAAATTACGTCAGGTAACGCTGTCAGGGCCTCGCTGAAAACTTGCGGTGGTTTTGAATAATGTTCCATGCTTAGTGTTGCAAGATTCGAGAAAATTTAATAAAGATTATTAATCACCCTCGTACGAATACAATCAATTTGAAACATGTTCCATAAGTCGTTGAACAACAGCATTTTTTTCGCGCTAGGATCTGCGAACGTTCCAATTTAGATTTCGACACATTTTTGAATTTCTCCAAGGAAAAGCTGCAGTTTTAGATTCTGTCGACAGGCGTCTCCGTGAAAATTGTACCTATTTTTAAACATTAGTTTCAAAATATGACTTTTCCGTGGGTTTTTCGCAAATGTCAGTTTTCCAACAAATATTACGACGATGTTTTTGTGAAAAGTGATAATTACGACGGTCAATTAACCTTTGAAAAACTCTCGTTGACGTAATTTTAATAAATTTTGGCTTCCAAGCGTGATATTTTCGACGAAATCGCATATGCAAGTCGGCCGGTGGGCAAACGAAAAATGAAGAATGACATTTAAAATTTATGTACCTAGCCAAATCAATTTTGTATGGGAGATTTTCGCTATATCTTTCTCAACTTTTCCATGCATTTAAAAAGAGATACACTCCCTTAATCGGCCTTGAGGGAAAGTGAATCTACAGATGTGCCAATCTCGATGAGCCGAGAAGTCAATTTGGCTTGCCAAATTTTAAAAACGGTCGCAAGCCAAAGTGACCCGTGAGGTTTCACCCACCCGAGGGGCAAAGTGGTCGCTTTTCCCCTCAAATCGAAAGTGAGTTTTGACCCATCACGAACGGCCGCAAGCTAAAGTGACCCTTGTTGTTTCACCCACCCGAGGGGCAGAGTGGTCGTTATTCCCCTCAAATCAAAAGTGACCTTTTCCTGACCAATGGCGTGAGCGGAAAAAGTGAGTTTTCCCTGACCTATCCCAAAACCAAACAATACTATATATACTAGGTTTTGCCTGTTGCAGAAGCAACTGACGGGTTAAAACACTTTGCGATTTGCGTGTGAATGTGGATGAAGCGAGGAGGAGTGTGTGTTAAATTAATTATATGAAGAAACCTGAGGTTACAGTGACTTTGCAACGCATGCCGGGTACCCGTTGTATATAATGTTATAATATAGTGCAGGCATTTGCAAGGCGCTTGCATAATAATGTAGTTTCCCTGAACTTGGAATGGAATACAGTTAAGTTGATCCCGAGGTTACAGTGATGTTGCAACGCATGCCGGGAACCCTTTGTATATAATGTTATAATATAAAATAGGCGTTTGCAAGGCGCTTGTATTATAATGTAGTTTCTCGGAACTTAGAATGGAACCATTACAGTTAAGTTGACCCCGAGGTTACAGCGATCTTGCAACGCATGCCGGGTACCCTTTGTATATAATGTTATAATATAAAGCAGGCGTTTGCAAGGCGCTTGCATTATAATGTAGTTTCCCGGAACTTGGAATGGAACCATTACAGTTAAGTTGACCCCGAGATTACAGTGATGTTGCAACGCATGCCGGGTACCCGTTGTATATAATGTTATAATACATTGCATGCGTTTGCAAGGCGCTTGAATTATAATGTAGTTTCCCGGAACTTGGAATGGAACCATTACAGTTAAGTTGACCCCGAGGTTACAGCGATGTTGCAACGCATGCCGGGTACCCTTTGTATATAATGTTATAATATAAAGCAGGCGTTTGCAAGGCGCTTGTATTATAATGTAGTTTCCAGGAACTTGGAATGGAACCATTACAGTTAAGTTGACCCCGAGGTTACAGTGATCTTGCAACGCATGCCGGGTACCCTTTGTATATAATGTTATAATATAAAGCAGGCGTTTGTAAGGCGCTTGCATTATAATGTAGTTTTCCGGAACTTGGAATGGAACCATTACAGTTAAGTTGACCCCGAGATTACAGTAATGTTGCAACGCATGCCGGGTACCCGTTGTATATAATGTTATAATACAGTGCATGCGTTTGCAAGGCGCTTGAATTATAATGTAGTTTCCCGGAACTTGGAATGGAACCATTACAGTTAAGTTGACCCCGAGGTTACAGTGTTGTTGCAACGCATGCCAGGTACCCGTTGTATATATTCATGATACCAGAGCTCACTATTTGTAGTTGTATTGTAAGTACTGAGTAGGTACTTTGTTGTAATATTTCACCAAAACGACGCCATTATGTTGTTGAGCATAAAATAATTTTATAAAAACTTCTTTTCATCACAAATAATTTTATTCGATATCATGTTTTATTTTTAAAGGAAAAAAGTCCCTGCAAGAAAGTACCTACCTAGAACAGCGTAATATATATATTTTTTGTTATTTCACAATATCCAAATAGAACCACGCTTTATTCATAAATAATCTACACATTTAAAAATAAATAACATAAAAATAATAAGGCTGGGTTGTTTAAAAAAAAGAATTGACAATTTTACAAATTTTTCTTGTCAATTTTCAGTTCTAGAAAGTTCTGTAATTATTTCAGTTGTGTGATGCGACTGGCCTATAATGATACAAAATAGAACTTGAATAGAACCAACACCGAACGTGAAAATTAACTTTAAAAAAAATTGAATTATTTAGTATCATCGAAACAACCTTACCTTACTTAGTATTGCATTAAAACCTAATCAATTGTGTATCTACGTATTCGGGTAGGTACCTGCGCGTTTCATATTTGCAATACTACCGAAATAAGTAGGTACCTACCCGGAATAAATAACGTGTTAATTTGAACTGGCCAGGAATATTTAAACTTCCGATGGAATCTCTAAGCACGTGTTTTGGTGATTTTTTTTTAGAAAAGTTCGGATTTTGGTAGCTTTTCCTGAAGTTTTTTACATAGTATGGGCATGTTATATCGGTGTTAAAAGTTGCGGAATTCTCTACTGCGTTAGATTTTTGAAAAACATCCAAGCCGGGATCGGTTTTGGGGCCACAATGCCGCGTACCGTAAAACCACTACCGAAAACTGTGAAAAGTCTGTTTTGTTAGGCTAAAAATTTGACGTCTGAGATCCCTGACCTGACTCAATATTCCTAGCATTTTCATTTGCATTGAAACTGATGGCCAAAATGACATCTTTTTTTTTGGAAACGCGAACCTGTCGGCGGGAAATGTAACCTAGCCGAATTGAGTGTGATTTTACTATTGGTTCTAGTTTTTGCCGTTGATTCGCGTCAGTTTTTCTGTAAATAAGGCGCTAATTTTGTCGACAAAAATAAACTCCGCAAAATCAAAGTACTGAGGGTGCACTGAATTTGCTTGAACCGAAAGTGAACCTTGAGGTGGGTGAAACGTAAAGGGCGTACTGGTCGTTTTTGCGTCAACGAAAAAGTGCGCGGAAAAAGAGCTCTCCCAAAGTGAACAATACTATATATACTAGGTTTTGCCCGTTGCAGAAGCAACTGACGGGTTAAAACACTTTGCGATTTGCGTGTGAATGTGGATGAAGCGAGGAGGAGTGTGTGTTAAATTAATTATATGAAGAAACCTGAGGTTACAGTGACTTTGCAACGCATGCCGGGTACCCGTTGTTTATAATGTTATAATATAGTGCAGGCATTTGCAAGGTGCTTGCATAATAATGTAGTTTCCCTGAACTTGGAATGGAATACAGTTAAGTTGATCCCGAGGTTACAGTGATGTTGCAACGCATGCCGGGAACCCTTTGTATATAATGTTATAATATAAAACAGGCGTTTGCAAGGCGCTTGTATTATAATGTAGTTTCTCGGAACTTAGAATGGAACCATTACAGTTAAGTTGACCCCGAGGTTACAGCGATCTTGCTACGCATGACGGGTACCCTTTGTATATAATGTTATAATATAAAGCAGGCGTTTGCAAGGCGCTTGCATTATAATGTAGTTTCCCGGAACTTGGAATGGAACCATTACAGTTAAGTTGACCCCGAGATTACAGTGATGTTGCAACGCATGCCGGGTACCCGTTGTATATAATGTTATAATACATTGCATGCGTTTGCAAGGCGCTTGAATTATAATGTAGTTTCCCGGAACTTGGAATGGAACCATTACAGTTAAGTTGACCCCGAGGTTACAGCGATGTTGCAACGCATGCCGGGTACCCTTTGTATATAATGTTATAATATAAAGCAGGCGTTTGCAAGGCGCTTGTATTATAATGTAGTTTCCAGGAACTTGGAATGGAACCATTACAGTTAAGTTGACCCCGAGGTTACAGTGATCTTGCAACGCATGCCGGGTACCCTTTGTATATAATGTTATAATATAAAGCAGGCGTTTGTAAGGCTCTTGCATTATAATGTAGTTTTCCGGAACTTGGAATGGAACCATTACAGTTAAGTTGACCCCGAGATTACAGTAATGTTGCAACGCATGCCGGGTACCCGTTGTATATAATGTTATAATACAGTGCATGCGTTTGCAAGGCGCTTGAATTATAATGTAGTTTCCCGGAACTTGGAATGGAACCATTACAGTTAAGTTGACCCCGAGGTTACAGTGTTGTTGCAACGCATGCCAGGTACCCGTTGTATATAATGTAATGTAGAAATACAAATCCCCAAAGTTGTCCTTTATTGGATAACCAACTTCTCTGCCATAGGTCACCTCAAGTGGTTCGCTACGTTTGGTGATTTAGTAGGGGTGTCCGGGTTCATGGGGTGAGGTCTGTCTAGGTCTTGGAGGCGGATGTCCAGGACACACTGAACCCCAGATTCCTACCCACCCCTTAAACCCTTTTCCTTCCCAGAACTCTCATCTCCTTCCTTTCCTTAAAAAAAATCCTCCACACAGCATCCCCAAAGATGACATAGGACCTGAGGGAAATTATTTTCCCCACGGCCTCCTGTGCGGAGCTCATGTAAAAAAAAAATTAAATGCATATAAATTCACCTTTCCCAAAAAGCCAGAAATAATTGAAAAAAACATGTTCTTAATATATTTTCCCTTGCTTAGTTCTGCACTCCTGGTATTTATCCTTTTAAAATTTTGTTTTATTCGAGTAAAAAAAAGAACAGAAAAAATATTCTTTCATAGCGTACTCTACCCCCCCCCCCCTTCCTCCATCCCGCAAAACCCCTCCCGGGTTCCCCTCCCCCTTCCTAGATTACCCTCCCCCCTCCGTGGTTTTTTCCTCCCCTCCCGCGCTCATTATTTCATTGCCGTTACATTTGGTTTTCAAACAGCTCGCGTGCCACCTATTGAAATATTTTTATGCAAATTTCGTAATGCCAGAGCTCACCAGCCAATAAACAAACATAACAAAAAAAAATTCAATTTTGTGCAGTCTTTCGGAAGTTATACGCGTACATACATTTCGACGATTGATTTTTATGCAAATTTCATAATGCCAGAGCTTACCAGTAGTTTTATAGAAACCTTGTCCTATCAGTAACGAAAACAATAAAAAAAGAATGTTCAGATTCGGTGTATTCGTTCGAAAGTTATACGCATATATACATTTCGGCAATTCATTTTTATACAAATTTCATTATGGCAGATCTCACCGGTATTTTTATGCAAAACCTTGTCCTAACAGTAACGAACCCACCAAAAAAACAATTATTCAATTCGATGCATCCGTTCGAAAGTTATGCGCGTGCAAACATTTCGGCAACCATTTTATACAAATTTCATAATGCCAGTGCTCACCAGAAGATCAATAAAAACCTTATCCTAACAATTACAAACACAAAACAAAAATAATTATCCAATTCGGTGCATGCATTCGAAAGTTATGGGCGTACTTGCATATCGGCGATTCATTTATAATATATCAGTTTCTCAGGTACCTAACGATTTTATAGTTTTTCATACAGTTAAATATACCTCAGTCAATTTCTGCGCTCCTGGTAGGTACCCTGTAACGTTTATACAGAATGTGCAATGCAATTTTTCACAAAAATGGCGCTTTAATTTTATTTTTATAATTTTATAATATATCAGTTTCTCAGGTACCTACCGATTTTACAGTTTTTCATATAGTTAAACATACGTATGTATAAAGCCGCCGACAGGGCCTAGCAGCAGAAATCTGCCAAACAGAAGTATGTAGACACAATCGGAGACATGCCATCATCAAATTCTCAAAGATTCGTCGCAATGGGATGAACGGTTAACCGTGTATAATTTAATGAAGCTAAAACAACATATTATTATCTCGGTCAATTTCTGCGCTCCTGATACTTTGGATCCATTATTTTACAAAACCTAGGGTTTTTTTTCACAAAAATGGCGCTATAATTTTTTTTTTATTATTTAGGAAAACAAATTTGGTCATCGGGATAAGCACCTCATTTTATTTGATTTTATTAAATTTTGTATTAAGTACCTACTTAGTATTTAAATGGTTAATAATATTTCATTTATATGGCAACACAACCGTTAAACTTTGTCTCAACCACCTCAAGCACAGCCTGAAAATCGAACACCTGCGCCCGTTTTAGAACATTTTACATACAAATTACGTCAGGTAACGCTGTCAGGGCCTCGCTGAAAACTTGCGGTGGTTTTGAATAATGTTCCATGCTTAGTGTTGCAAGATTCGAGAAAATTTAATAAAGATTATTAATCACCCTCGTACGAATACAATCAATTTGAAACATGTTCCATAAGTCGTTGAACAACAGCATTTTTTTCGCGCTAGGATCTGCGAACGTTCCAATTTAGATTTCGACACATTTTTGAATTTCTCCAAGGAAAAGCTGCAGTTTTAGATTCTGTCGACAGGCGTCTCCGTGAAAATTGTACCTATTTTTAAACATTAGTTTCAAAATATGACTTTTCCGTGGGTTTTTCGCAAATGTCAGTTTTCCAACAAATATTACGACGATGTTTTTGTGAAAAGTGATAATTACGACGGTCAATTAACCTTTGAAAAACTCTCGTTGACGTAATTTTAATAAATTTTGGCTTCCAAGCGTGATATTTTCGACGAAATCGCATATGCAAGTCGGCCGGTGGGCAAACGAAAAATGAAGAATGACATTTAAAATTTATGTACCTAGCCAAATCAATTTTGTATGGGAGATTTTCGCTATATCTTTCTCAACTTTTCCATGCATTTAAAAAGAGATACACTCCCTTAATCGGCCTTGAGGGAAAGTGAATCTACAGATGTGCCAATCTCGATGAGCCGAGAAGTCAATTTGGCTTGCCAAATTTTAAAAACGGTCGCAAGCCAAAGTGACCCGTGAGGTTTCACCCACCCGAGGGGCAAAGTGGTCGCTTTTCCCCTCAAATCGAAAGTGAGTTTTGACCCATCACGAACGGCCGCAAGCTAAAGTGACCCTTGTTGTTTCACCCACCCGAGGGGCAGAGTGGTCGTTATTCCCCTCAAATCAAAAGTGACCTTTTCCTGACCAATGGCGTGAGCGGAAAAAGTGAGTTTTCCCTGACCTATCCCAAAACCAAACAATACTATATATACTAGGTTTTGCCTGTTGCAGAAGCAACTGACGGGTTAAAACACTTTGCGATTTGCGTGTGAATGTGGATGAAGCGAGGAGGAGTGTGTGTTAAATTAATTATATGAAGAAACCTGAGGTTACAGTGACTTTGCAACGCATGCCGGGTACCCGTTGTATATAATGTTATAATATAGTGCAGGCATTTGCAAGGCGCTTGCATAATAATGTAGTTTCCCTGAACTTGGAATGGAATACAGTTAAGTTGATCCCGAGGTTACAGTGATGTTGCAACGCATGCCGGGAACCCTTTGTATATAATGTTATAATATAAAACAGGCGTTTGCAAGGCGCTTGTATTATAATGTAGTTTCTCGGAACTTAGAATGGAACCATTACAGTTAAGTTGACCCCGAGGTTACAGCGATCTTGCTACGCATGACGGGTACCCTTTGTATATAATGTTATAATATAAAGCAGGCGTTTGCAAGGCGCTTGCATTATAATGTAGTTTCCCGGAACTTGGAATGGAACCATTACAGTTAAGTTGACCCCGAGATTACAGTGATGTTGCAACGCATGCCGGGTACCCGTTGTATATAATGTTATAATACATTGCATGCGTTTGCAAGGCGCTTGAATTATAATGTAGTTTCCCGGAACTTGGAATGGAACCATTACAGTTAAGTTGACCCCGAGGTTACAGCGATGTTGCAACGCATGCCGGGTACCCTTTGTATATAATGTTATAATATAAAGCAGGCGTTTGCAAGGCGCTTGTATTATAATGTAGTTTCCAGGAACTTGGAATGGAACCATTACAGTTAAGTTGACCCCGAGGTTACAGTGATCTTGCAACGCATGCCGGGTACCCTTTGTATATAATGTTATAATATAAAGCAGGCGTTTGTAAGGCGCTTGCATTATAATGTAGTTTTCCGGAACTTGGAATGGAACCATTACAGTTAAGTTGACCCCGAGATTACAGTAATGTTGCAACGCATGCCGGGTACCCGTTGTATATAATGTTATAATACAGTGCATGCGTTTGCAAGGCGCTTGAATTATAATGTAGTTTCCCGGAACTTGGAATGGAACCATTACAGTTAAGTTGACCCCGAGGTTACAGTGTTGTTGCAACGCATGCCAGGTACCCGTTGTATATAATGTAATGTAGAAATACAAATCCCCAAAGTTGTCCTTTATTGGATAACCAACTTCTCTGCCATAGGTCACCTCAAGTGGTTCGCTACGTTTGGTGATTTAGTAGGGGTGTCCGGGTTCATGGGGTGAGGTCTGTCTAGGTCTTGGAGGCGGATGTCCAGGACACACTGAACCCCAGATTCCTACCCACCCCTTAAACCCTTTTCCTTCCCAGAACTCTCATCTCCTTCCTTTCCTTAAAAAAAATCCTCCACACAGCATCCCCAAAGATGACATAGGACCTGAGGGAAATTATTTTCCCCACGGCCTCCTGTGCGGAGCTCATGTAAAAAAAAAAAATTAAATGCATATAAATTCACCTTTCCCAAAAAGCCAGAAATAATTGAAAAAATCATGTTCTTAATATATTTTCCCTTGCTTAGTTCTGCACTCCTGGTATTTATCCTTTTAAAATTTTGTTTTATTCGAGTAAAAAAAAGAACAGAAAAAATATTCTTTCATAGCGTACTCTACCCCCCCCCCCCCTTCCTCCATCCCGCAAAACCCCTCCCGGGTTCCCCTCCCCCTTCCCAGATTACCCTCCCCCCTCCGTGGTTTTTTCCCCCCCTCCCGCGCTCATTATTTCATTGCCGTTACATTTGGTTTTCAAACAGCTCGCGTGCCACCTATTGAAATATTTTTATGCAAATTTCGTAATGCCAGAGCTCACCAGCCAATAAACAAACATAACAAAAAAAAATTCAATTTTTTGCAGTCTTTCGGAAGTTATACGCGTACATACATTTCGACGATTGATTTTTATGCAAATTTCATAATGCCAGAGCTTACCAGTAGTTTTATAGAAACCTTGTCCTATCAGTAACGAAAACAATAAAAAAAGAATGTTCAGATTCGGTGTATTCGTTCGAAAGTTATACGCATATATACATTTCGGCAATTCATTTTTATACAAATTTCATTATGGCAGATCTCACCGGTATTTTTATGCAAAACCTTGTCCTAACAGTAACGAACCCACCAAAAAAACAATTATTCAATTCGATGCATCCGTTCGAAAGTTATGCGCGTGCAAACATTTCGGCAACCATTTTATACAAATTTCATAATGCCAGTGCTCACCAGAAGATCAATAAAAACCTTATCCTAACAATTACAAACACAAAACAAAAATAATTATCCAATTCGGTGCATGCATTCGAAAGTTATGGGCGTACTTGCATATCGGCGATTCATTTATAATATATCAGTTTCTCAGGTACCTAACGATTTTATAGTTTTTCATACAGTTAAATATACCTCAGTCAATTTCTGCGCTCCTGGTAGGTACCCTGTAACGTTTATACAGAATGTGCAATGCAATTTTTCACAAAAATGGCGCTTTAATTTTATTTTTATAATTTTATAATATATCAGTTTCTCAGGTACCTACCGATTTTACAGTTTTTCATATAGTTAAACATACGTATGTATAAAGCCGCCGACAGGGCCTAGCAGCAGAAATCTGCCAAACAGAAGTATGTAGACACAATCGGAGACATGCCATCATCAAATTCTCAAAGATTCGTCGCAATGGGATGAACGGTTAACCGTGTATAATTTAATGAAGCTAAAACAACATATTATTATCTCGGTCAATTTCTGCGCTCCTGATACTTTGGATCCATTATTTTACAAAACCTAGGGTTTTTTTTCACAAAAATGGCGCTATAATTTTTTTTTTATTATTTAGGAAAACAAATTTGGTCATCGGGATAAGCACCTCATTTTATTTGATTTTATTAAATTTTGTATTAAGTACCTACTTAGTATTTAAATGGTTAATAATATTTCATTTATATGGCAACACAACCGTTAAACTTTGTCTCAACCACCTCAAGCACAGCCTGAAAATCGAACACCTGCGCCCGTTTTAGAACATTTTACATACAAATTACGTCAGGTAACGCTGTCAGGGCCTCGCTGAAAACTTGCGGTGGTTTTGAATAATGTTCCATGCTTAGTGTTGCAAGATTCGAGAAAATTTAATAAAGATTATTAATCACCCTCGTACGAATACAATCAATTTGAAACATGTTCCATAAGTCGTTGAACAACAGCATTTTTTTCGCGCTAGGATCTGCGAACGTTCCAATTTAGATTTCGACACATTTTTGAATTTCTCCAAGGAAAAGCTGCAGTTTTAGATTCTGTCGACAGGCGTCTCCGTGAAAATTGTACCTATTTTTAAACATTAGTTTCAAAATATGACTTTTCCGTGGGTTTTTCGCAAATGTCAGTTTTCCAACAAATATTACGACGATGTTTTTGTGAAAAGTGATAATTACGACGGTCAATTAACCTTTGAAAAACTCTCGTTGACGTAATTTTAATAAATTTTGGCTTCCAAGCGTGATATTTTCGACGAAATCGCATATGCAAGTCGGCCGGTGGGCAAACGAAAAATGAAGAATGACATTTAAAATTTATGTACCTAGCCAAATCAATTTTGTATGGGAGATTTTCGCTATATCTTTCTCAACTTTTCCATGCATTTAAAAAGAGATACACTCCCTTAATCGGCCTTGAGGGAAAGTGAATCTACAGATGTGCCAATGTCGATGAGCCGAGAAGTCAATTTGGCTTGCCAAATTTTAAAAACGGTCGCAAGCCAAAGTGACCCGTGAGGTTTCACCCACCCGAGGGGCAAAGTGGTCGCTTTTCCCCTCAAATCGAAAGTGAGTTTTGACCCATCACGAACGGCCGCAAGCTAAAGTGACCCTTGTTGTTTCACCCACCCGAGGGGCAGAGTGGTCGTTATTCCCCTCAAATCAAAAGTGACCTTTTCCTGACCAATGGCGTGAGCGGAAAAAGTGAGTTTTCCCTGACCTATCCCAAAACCAAACAATACTATATATACTAGGTTTTGCCTGTTGCAGAAGCAACTGACGGGTTAAAACACTTTGCGATTTGCGTGTGAATGTGGATGAAGCGAGGAGGAGTGTGTGTTAAATTAATTATATGAAGAAACCTGAGGTTACAGTGACTTTGCAACGCATGCCGGGTACCCGTTGTATATAATGTTATAATATAGTGCAGGCATTTGCAAGGCGCTTGCATAATAATGTAGTTTCCCTGAACTTGGAATGGAATACAGTTAAGTTGATCCCGAGGTTACAGTGATGTTGCAACGCATGCCGGGAACCCTTTGTATATAATGTTATAATATAAAATAGGCGTTTGCAAGGCGCTTGTATTATAATGTAGTTTCTCGGAACTTAGAATGGAACCATTACAGTTAAGTTGACCCCGAGGTTACAGCGATCTTGCAACGCATGCCGGGTACCCTTTGTATATAATGTTATAATATAAAGCAGGCGTTTGCAAGGCGCTTGCATTATAATGTAGTTTCCCGGAACTTGGAATGGAACCATTACAGTTAAGTTGACCCCGAGATTACAGTGATGTTGCAACGCATGCCGGGTACCCGTTGTATATAATGTTATAATACATTGCATGCGTTTGCAAGGCGCTTGAATTATAATGTAGTTTCCCGGAACTTGGAATGGAACCATTACAGTTAAGTTGACCCCGAGGTTACAGCGATGTTGCAACGCATGCCGGGTACCCTTTGTATATAATGTTATAATATAAAGCAGGCGTTTGCAAGGCGCTTGTATTATAATGTAGTTTCCAGGAACTTGGAATGGAACCATTACAGTTAAGTTGACCCCGAGGTTACAGTGATCTTGCAACGCATGCCGGGTACCCTTTGTATATAATGTTATAATATAAAGCAGGCGTTTGTAAGGCGCTTGCATTATAATGTAGTTTTCCGGAACTTGGAATGGAACCATTACAGTTAAGTTGACCCCGAGATTACAGTAATGTTGCAACGCATGCCGGGTACCCGTTGTATATAATGTTATAATACAGTGCATGCGTTTGCAAGGCGCTTGAATTATAATGTAGTTTCCCGGAACTTGGAATGGAACCATTACAGTTAAGTTGACCCCGAGGTTACAGTGTTGTTGCAACGCATGCCAGGTACCCGTTGTATATATTCATGATACCAGAGCTCACTATTTGTAGTTGTATTGTAAGTACTGAGTAGGTACTTTGTTGTAATATTTCACCAAAACGACGCCATTATGTTGTTGAGCATAAAATAATTTTATAAAAACTTCTTTTCATCACAAATAATTTTATTCGATATCATGTTTTATTTTTAAAGGAAAAAAGTCCCTGCAAGAAAGTACCTACCTAGAACAGCGTAATATATATATTTTTTGTTATTTCACAATATCCAAATAGAACCACGCTTTATTCATAAATAATCTACACATTTAAAAATAAATAACATAAAAATAATAAGGCTGGGTTGTTTAAAAAAAAGAATTGACAATTTTACAAATTTTTCTTGTCAATTTTCAGTTCTAGAAAGTTCTGTAATTATTTCAGTTGTGTGATGCGACTGGCCTATAATGATACAAAATAGAACTTGAATAGAACCAACACCGAACGTGAAAATTAACTTTAAAAAAAATTGAATTATTTAGTATCATCGAAACAACCTTACCTTACTTAGTATTGCATTAAAACCTAATCAATTGTGTATCTACGTATTCGGGTAGGTACCTGCGCGTTTCATATTTGCAATACTACCGAAATAAGTAGGTACCTACCCGGAATAAATAACGTGTTAATTTGAACTGGCCAGGAATATTTAAACTTCCGATGGAATCTCTAAGCACGTGTTTTGGTGATTTTTTTTTAGAAAAGTTCGGATTTTGGTAGCTTTTCCTGAAGTTTTTTACATAGTATGGGCATGTTATATCGGTGTTAAAAGTTGCGGAATTCTCTACTGCGTTAGATTTTTGAAAAACATCCAAGCCGGGATCGGTTTTGGGGCCACAATGCCGCGTACCGTAAAACCACTACCGAAAACTGTGAAAAGTCTGTTTTGTTAGGCTAAAAATTTGACGTCTGAGATCCCTGACCTGACTCAATATTCCTAGCATTTTCATTTGCATTGAAACTGATGGCCAAAATGACATCTTTTTTTTTGGAAACGCGAACCTGTCGGCGGGAAATGTAACCTAGCCGAATTGAGTGTGATTTTACTATTGGTTCTAGTTTTTGCCGTTGATTCGCGTCAGTTTTTCTGTAAATAAGGCGCTAATTTTGTCGACAAAAATAAACTCCGCAAAATCAAAGTACTGAGGGTGCACTGAATTTGCTTGAACCGAAAGTGAACCTTGAGGTGGGTGAAACGTAAAGGGCGTACTGGTCGTTTTTGCGTCAACGAAAAAGTGCGCGGAAAAAGAGCTCTCCCAAAGTGAACAATACTATATATACTAGGTTTTGCCCGTTGCAGAAGCAACTGACGGGTTAAAACACTTTGCGATTTGCGTGTGAATGTGGATGAAGCGAGGAGGAGTGTGTGTTAAATTAATTATATGAAGAAACCTGAGGTTACAGTGACTTTGCAACGCATGCCGGGTACCCGTTGTTTATAATGTTATAATATAGTGCAGGCATTTGCAAGGTGCTTGCATAATAATGTAGTTTCCCTGAACTTGGAATGGAATACAGTTAAGTTGATCCCGAGGTTACAGTGATGTTGCAACGCATGCCGGGAACCCTTTGTATATAATGTTATAATATAAAACAGGCGTTTGCAAGGCGCTTGTATTATAATGTAGTTTCTCGGAACTTAGAATGGAACCATTACAGTTAAGTTGACCCCGAGGTTACAGCGATCTTGCTACGCATGACGGGTACCCTTTGTATATAATGTTATAATATAAAGCAGGCGTTTGCAAGGCGCTTGCATTATAATGTAGTTTCCCGGAACTTGGAATGGAACCATTACAGTTAAGTTGACCCCGAGATTACAGTGATGTTGCAACGCATGCCGGGTACCCGTTGTATATAATGTTATAATACATTGCATGCGTTTGCAAGGCGCTTGAATTATAATGTAGTTTCCAGGAACTTGGAATGGAACCATTACAGTTAAGTTGACCCCGAGGTTACAGCGATGTTGCAACGCATGCCGGGTACCCTTTGTATATAATGTTATAATATAAAGCAGGCGTTTGCAAGGCGCTTGTATTATAATGTAGTTTCCAGGAACTTGGAATGGAACCATTACAGTTAAGTTGACCCCGAGGTTACAGTGATCTTGCAACGCATGCCGGGTACCCTTTGTATATAATGTTATAATATAAAGCAGGCGTTTGTAAGGCTCTTGCATTATAATGTAGTTTTCCGGAACTTGGAATGGAACCATTACAGTTAAGTTGACCCCGAGATTACAGTAATGTTGCAACGCATGCCGGGTACCCGTTGTATATAATGTTATAATACAGTGCATGCGTTTGCAAGGCGCTTGAATTATAATGTAGTTTCCCGGAACTTGGAATGGAACCATTACAGTTAAGTTGACCCCGAGGTTACAGTGTTGTTGCAACGCATGCCAGGTACCCGTTGTATATAATGTAATGTAGAAATACAAATCCCCAAAGTTGTCCTTTATTGGATAACCAACTTCTCTGCCATAGGTCACCTCAAGTGGTTCGCTACGTTTGGTGATTTAGTAGGGGTGTCCGGGTTCATGGGGTGAGGTCTGTCTAGGTCTTGGAGGCGGATGTCCAGGACACACTGAACCCCAGATTCCTACCCACCCCTTAAACCCTTTTCCTTCCCAGAACTCTCATCTCCTTCCTTTCCTTAAAAAAAATCCTCCACACAGCATCCCCAAAGATGACATAGGACCTGAGGGAAATTATTTTCCCCACGGCCTCCTGTGCGGAGTTCATGTAAAAAAAAAAAATTAAATGCATATAAATTCACCTTTCCCAAAAAGCCAGAAATAATTGAAAAAATCATGTTCTTAATATATTTTCCCTTGCTTAGTTCTGCACTCCTGGTATTTATCCTTTTAAAATTTTGTTTTATTCGAGTAAAAAAAAGAACAGAAAAAATATTCTTTCATAGCGTACTCTACCCCCCCCCCCCCCTTCCTCCATCCCGCAAAACCCCTCCCGGGTTCCCCTCCCCCTTCCCAGATTACCCTCCCCCCTCCGTGGTTTTTTCCCCCCCTCCCGCGCTCATTATTTCATTGCCGTTACATTTGGTTTTCAAACAGCTCGCGTGCCACCTATTGAAATATTTTTATGCAAATTTCGTAATGCCAGAGCTCACCAGCCAATAAACAAACATAACAAAAAAAAATTCAATTTTTTGCAGTCTTTCGGAAGTTATACGCGTACATACATTTCGACGATTGATTTTTATGCAAATTTCATAATGCCAGAGCTTACCAGTAGTTTTATAGAAACCTTGTCCTATCAGTAACGAAAACAATAAAAAAAGAATGTTCAGATTCGGTGTATTCGTTCGAAAGTTATACGCATATATACATTTCGGCAATTCATTTTTATACAAATTTCATTATGGCAGATCTCACCGGTATTTTTATGCAAAACCTTGTCCTAACAGTAACGAACCCACCAAAAAAACAATTATTCAATTCGATGCATCCGTTCGAAAGTTATGCGCGTGCAAACATTTCGGCAACCATTTTATACAAATTTCATAATGCCAGTGCTCACCAGAAGATCAATAAAAACCTTATCCTAACAATTACAAACACAAAACAAAAATAATTATCCAATTCGGTGCATGCATTCGAAAGTTATGGGCGTACTTGCATATCGGCGATTCATTTATAATATATCAGTTTCTCAGGTACCTAACGATTTTATAGTTTTTCATACAGTTAAATATACCTCAGTCAATTTCTGCGCTCCTGGTAGGTACCCTGTAACGTTTATACAGAATGTGCAATGCAATTTTTCACAAAAATGGCGCTTTAATTTTATTTTTATAATTTTATAATATATCAGTTTCTCAGGTACCTACCGATTTTACAGTTTTTCATATAGTTAAACATACGTATGTATAAAGCCGCCGACAGGGCCTAGCAGCAGAAATCTGCCAAACAGAAGTATGTAGACACAATCGGAGACATGCCATCATCAAATTCTCAAAGATTCGTCGCAATGGGATGAACGGTTAACCGTGTATAATTTAATGAAGCTAAAACAACATATTATTATCTCGGTCAATTTCTGCGCTCCTGATACTTTGGATCCATTATTTTACAAAACCTAGGGTTTTTTTTCACAAAAATGGCGCTATAATTTTTTTTTTATTATTTAGGAAAACAAATTTGGTCATCGGGATAAGCACCTCATTTTATTTGATTTTATTAAATTTTGTATTAAGTACCTACTTAGTATTTAAATGGTTAATAATATTTCATTTATATGGCAACACAACCGTTAAACTTTGTCTCAACCACCTCAAGCACAGCCTGAAAATCGAACACCTGCGCCCGTTTTAGAACATTTTACATACAAATTACGTCAGGTAACGCTGTCAGGGCCTCGCTGAAAACTTGCGGTGGTTTTGAATAATGTTCCATGCTTAGTGTTGCAAGATTCGAGAAAATTTAATAAAGATTATTAATCACCCTCGTACGAATACAATCAATTTGAAACATGTTCCATAAGTCGTTGAACAACAGCATTTTTTTCGCGCTAGGATCTGCGAACGTTCCAATTTAGATTTCGACACATTTTTGAATTTCTCCAAGGAAAAGCTGCAGTTTTAGATTCTGTCGACAGGCGTCTCCGTGAAAATTGTACCTATTTTTAAACATTAGTTTCAAAATATGACTTTTCCGTGGGTTTTTCGCAAATGTCAGTTTTCCAACAAATATTACGACGATGTTTTTGTGAAAAGTGATAATTACGACGGTCAATTAACCTTTGAAAAACTCTCGTTGACGTAATTTTAATAAATTTTGGCTTCCAAGCGTGATATTTTCGACGAAATCGCATATGCAAGTCGGCCGGTGGGCAAACGAAAAATGAAGAATGACATTTAAAATTTATGTACCTAGCCAAATCAATTTTGTATGGGAGATTTTCGCTATATCTTTCTCAACTTTTCCATGCATTTAAAAAGAGATACACTCCCTTAATCGGCCTTGAGGGAAAGTGAATCTACAGATGTGCCAATCTCGATGAGCCGAGAAGTCAATTTGGCTTGCCAAATTTTAAAAACGGTCGCAAGCCAAAGTGACCCGTGAGGTTTCACCCACCCGAGGGGCAAAGTGGTCGCTTTTCCCCTCAAATCGAAAGTGAGTTTTGACCCATCACGAACGGCCGCAAGCTAAAGTGACCCTTGTTGTTTCACCCACCCGAGGGGCAGAGTGGTCGTTATTCCCCTCAAATCAAAAGTGACCTTTTCCTGACCAATGGCGTGAGCGGAAAAAGTGAGTTTTCCCTGACCTATCCCAAAACCAAACAATACTATATATACTAGGTTTTGCCCGTTGCAGAAGCAACTGACGGGTTTAAACACTATGCGATTTGACGTGTGAACGTGGATGAAGCGAGGAAGAGTGTGTGTTAAATTAAATATATGAAGAAACCTGAGGTTACAGTGACCTTGCAACGCATGCCGGGTACTCGTTGTATATAATGTTATGTAGTGCAGCGCTTGCATTAAAATGTAATTTCCCAGGAATTGGAATGGAACCATTACAGTTAAGTTGACCCCGAGGTTACAGTGACCTTGCAACGCATGCCGAGTAACCGTTGTATATTATGTTATAAATTGCAGGCGCTTGCATTAAAATTTTATTTCCCGGGAATCGGGATGAAACCATTACAGTAAAGTTGACCCCTAGGTTACAGTGACCTTGCAACGCATACCGGGTACCCGTTGTATATAATGTTATATAGTGCAGGCGCTTGCTTTAAAATGTTATTTCCCGGGAATTGGGATGGAACCATTACAGTTAAGTTGACCCCGAGGTTACAGTGACCTTGCAACGCATGCCGTGTACCCGTTGTATATTATGTTATAAATTGCAGGCGCTTGCATTAAAATTTTATTTCCCGGGAATCGGGATGAAACCATTACAGTAAAGTTGACCCCTAGGTTACAGTGACCTTGCAACGCATGCCGGGTACCCGTCGTATATAATGTTATATAGTGCAGGCGCTTGCATTATAATGTAGTTTCCGGGGACTTGGGATGGAACCATTAGAGTTTAGTTGACCCTGAGGTTAAAGTGGCCTTGCAACGCATGCCGGGTACCCGTAGTATATAATGTTACATAGTGCAGGCGCTTGCATTATAATGTAGTTTCCCAGGACTTCGGATGGAAACATTACAGTTTTATTGACCCCGAGGTTAAAGCGGCCTTGCAACGCATGCCGGGTACCCGTTGTATATAATTTTATAAAGTGCATAATTTTATAATGTTGTTTCCCGGGACTTGGTAGGGAACCATTACGGTTTAGTTGACCCCGAAGTTAAAGTGGCCTCGCAACGCATGCCGGGTACCCGCTGTATATAATTAATTTATTTACGCACAAATAGTCCATTAACAATAACAATCGGTTGCACGGTTTAGCAGTGCAAAATTTCATTATGCCGGAGCTCACTATTGTAGTTGTATTGTATTTCATTTTGCAAGTGTAAGTACTAAGTAGGTACTTTGTTGTAATATTTCACCAAAACGACGCCATTATGCTGTTGAGCATAAAATAATTTTCACTACAAATAAATTCATTCAATATCATGTTTTGATTTTTAAATGAAAAAAGTCCCCGCAAGTAAGTACCTACCTAGAACACGCGTAATGTATAACGGGTTAAAAAATTATGCGATTTGCGTGTGAACGTGGATGAAGCGAGGAGGAGTGTGTGTTAAATTAAATATATGAAGAAACCTGAAGTTACAGTGACCTTGCAACGCATGCCGGGTACCCGTTGTATATAATGTTATGTAGTGCAGCGATTGCACTAAAATGTAATTTCCCAGGAATGGGAATGGAACCATTACAGTTAAGTTGACCCCGGGGTTACAGTGACCTTGCAACGCATGCCGAGTAACCGTTGTATATTATGTTATAAATTGCAGGCGCTTGCATTAAAATTTTATTTCCCGGGAATCGGGATGAAACCATTACAGTAAAGTTGACCCCTAGGTTACAGTGACCTTGCAACGCATACCGGGTACCCGTTGTATATAATGTTATATAGTGCAGGCGCTTGCTTTAAAATGTTATTTCCCGGGAATTGGGATGGAACCATTACAGTTAAGTTGACCCCGAGGTTACAGTGACCTTGCAACGCATGCCGTGTACCCGTTGTATATTATGTTATAAATTGCAGGCGCTTGCATTAAAATTTTATTTCCCGGGAATTGGGATGAAACCATTACAGTAAAGTTGACCCCTAGGTTACAGTGACCTTGCAACGCATGCCGGGTACCCGTTGTATATAATGTTATATAGTGCAGGCGCTTGCATTATAATGTAGTTTCCGGGGACTTGGGATGGAACCATTAGAGTTTAGTTGACCCTGAGGTTAAAGTGGCCTTGCAACGCATGCCGGGTACCCGTAGTATATAATGTTACATAGTGCAGGCGCTTGCATTATAATGTAGTTTCCCAGGACTTCGGATGGAAACATTACAGTTTTATTGACCCCGAGGTTAAAGCGGCCTTGCAACGCATGCCGGGTACCCGTTGTATATAATTTTATAAAGTGCATAATTTTATAATGTTGTTTCCCGGGACTTGGTAGGGAACCATTACGGTTTAGTTGACCCCGAAGTTAAAGTGGCCTCGCAACGCATGCCGGGTACCGCAGTTTAGCAGTGCAAAATTTCATTATGCCGGAGCTCACTATTGTAGTTGTATTGTATTTCATTTTGCAAGTGTAAGTACTAAGTAGGTACTTTGTTGTAATATTTCACCAAAACGACGCCATTATGCTGTTGAGCATAAAATAATTTTCACTACAAATAAATTCATTCAATATCATGTTTTGATTTTTAAATGAAAAAAGTCCCCGCAAGTAAGTACCTACCTAGAACACGCGTAATGTATATATATATACAATGTTCAAATAGAACACACTTAAAAATAAAAATAATAATTAATAAAAAAAATTGACAATTCTTTAAATTTTTCTAGTAAATTTTCAGTTCTATAAAGTTCCGTTCGAGTTCTGTAATTATTTCAGTTTTGTGATGTAACTGGTCTGTAATGATAAAACAATAGAATTTGAGTAGAACCATCACAGAACGTGAAAATTAACTTAAAAAAAGTTCAATTATTCTGTATCATCGAAACAACCTTACCTTAGTATTTATTGCATTAAAACCTAATTCGTTGTGTAGGTACCCATTCAGGTAGGTACCTGCGCATTTCCTTAGATTCCGGCAATCTTAGCTTTTTTCATCATATTTGCAATACTACCGAAATAAGTAGGTACCTACCCCGAATGAAAAACGTGTTAATTTGAACTGGCCAGCAAATATTTAAACTTCCGATGGAATCTGTGAGCGCGTATTTTGATGATTTTTTTTCGGAAAATTTCGAGTTTTGTCAGCATCTCCTGACGTATTTTATATGAGAATCATATGTTTTATTGGTGTTAAAAGTTGCGGAATCTATCCGGCTATCGTATTTTCAAAAAACATCTAGCCCGGAATCGGTTTTTCGGCGGTAATGTCGTTTTCCGAAAAACAACGACCGAAACCGCCGAGAGTTCCGTTTTGTTAGGCTAAAAATTTGACATCTGAGATCCTGACCTATGTCAATAGTCCTATATAGCATTTTCCTTTGTGAAATTAGCGGGTTTTTTCCTAAATTTTTTTTTTCAAACGCCGTCTGTCGGCGGGAAATATAATCGAGTGATTCGAGTAGAGCTTCTAGTTTTCGCCGCCGATTCGTATCGCAGAATAAATCCCTGTATATATTTCATTTTGTCGGAAAAAAATTACCCCCAGTTTCCATTCGGAATTTGCTTCAACCGAAAGTGAACCTTGAGGTGGGTGAAACGCAAAGGGCGTACTGGTCGTTTTTGCGTCGACGAAAAAGTGAGCTTTTCCCGACCTACCCCAAAACCAAACAATACTATATATATATATAGAAATTGAAATTTAGAAAGTTTAGAAATTGCTCACATTTATTTAATACTAGATAAAGTACCAAGCGTTGCCTGGGCTTTAGATCATGTCTCTAATTTTAGATCTGAATATATTTAACTCATTCAGATCTAAAAGTAGTGTAAATAAACTTACCAATAGTTATTCTTCCTTTCTATCTATTGTTAAATTCAAATTTGCGTTAAATTAAATTAAAGCTAATCGCTTTATAAATCACCTTTTAATCAAAGTTATGTCATGAAGAAAATATGCTTTTTAAAAAGTGGTTTACTGTATTCTATACATTCAGTGTCATTGCACTTCAAAAAAATATAAGACAGTTAAATTGGTGTTGCCAGTCTACAAATTAGTAGTTCAAGTTTTTATATTTTCTACTCTTGTTTGACAGACTATAATTCGTGCGTTGAATGTTCAAGTTGGAAGTTTGGCATCGGTGTGGAAGTAGCATATCTTTTTAACACATGAATAACTTTTGAATTAAGAAATTACTGAAAACCGCTGTAAACAAAAGAGTGTTACTTACTTGCCACATTATTTTGCGAGTATGGCAAATCTATTTATATCACGACATTGATGCGGGATCCATAAACGTAATTAATTCATGTAAGATGCGATCAATTCATTCCGCTCGATCTTGGAGAAACAAAGTAGTTCAAATATGACTGAAGACCCCAATAACAAGGTAATTAACTCCCATTTAGTCTCAAAAAGGGCCAAGTTATATTAAAGTTAGAAGGTTTATATTTCGATTCGAAATGTTCTATTCATTCTTATTTTTAATTTTAACGTTGCGGTTTGCCAGAGATAGGTTATATTTTATTCGTATTTATTCCCCGTCAATATCGGTCTGGTTATCAACAGTGCGGCCGTGCTTGGAAATAAAGTATAAAGGGTAAAATAAGGTATAAAACGGTATAAAGTCGTTGGTTGTTATACCTACCGGCCTGTGGCGTCGTAAACATTTCGACACTTTGGAATACAAGGTTCCATCTGTCGAGGTAACAACATGCGATAATGAACTCTACAGTAGCTTACTATAGATGCCATTATCGCATGGCGTTACGGAGACACTTGGAACCTTGTTATTCCAAAGTGTCGATTTATTAAAATTGAAATTTTTTTATTGAAATGAAATACCTACCACTGTCTATTCAAATATCGAGCTAAGTGTAGTTTATGACCGAAAGACATTCACAATTTTTGTTGGTACTTGCCAATTGATTTGAGATTTATTGTATTACTTATTTTCTCTATTTTATGCAGGTGCTTGCAGGTTTTTACAGATGCAATGCCGCCTCATGGAGCCTCATGAATGAGTTTTTCTTTTGCCCCGTTTAATTTATCTTTGTCTTATTAACCTATTTTTTTGCATTTTGTTTTTCCTGTTAAGCACTTGCATACTGCTTACTAACAACGTATGCAAGGACACTGGAGATCTAGATTCGTTCAAAATAAATAAATGTGGCTTCGTTTAACAAAAAAATTAGAATCTTGCGAGAGCCTTGAAGGAGTAACCAGCTGTTACTTATACCAGGGCAGGTTAGAGGTGGATACCCTCCACTATTCGAATATCGACTTCGTTGTAGTGCTTTTCTGTGGCGAATGGTTGCTGACTGCACAGTCAACTGCACCACATCTTAATTGATAAAATTTATATTGATTTTATATTTTATATTTGAATTTATCATTTTCATTAATTTTAATTCTGATTTACATTATTTAAAAAAAAAATAATATTTGCATCGCATTATATATTATTATGTGTATTAAATTAAAGGTTTGATTTAGTGATTTTTTTAAAATTTAACTTAACTGCACTTACATTATTATTGTTTAATTATTTAATTTAAGTCCAGTGGGTAAGACTCTTGACTCACAATCCGGAGGTCGCGGGTTCGAACCCGGCATGCGCAAATAAATTTTATTTGATTAATTTGTGTTTTCACAATTAATTCATTTAAAATAATATATAGGTAGTATATTTGCGGCATGTTCCAGAGTGGAAGATACTATCAGTATCGCCCTGGTGTAAGACCACCATTCTGAATTGAAACGTTGCTTGAAAATGGCTTTAGCCGTGTTTAGTGACCAGATCTGAATAGCCAGGTACTTCCCAACCTTCCTCTTCCCCACCTCCTTCCCCTCCCCACTACCTTCAGCCTCACAACATACCTCAATTGGGGATGCCATAGTCTCACTGGCTCTAGACGGGAGCAGTTGAGATTCTTGTGCGGTATTCACTGTAAAAAAAAAAAAAAATTATATTAGAGGCACTGCTGAAAATCAGCCACATTCCAGGAGAAATCCTGAATGTTGAGTAGCTGAGCAGACTCCAGTTACTAATATCTACAGCCTGTATGTCGGACGAATATCTACAGCTCATATGTTGAACTAATATCTACGAAATTCAGAGTGTTGTCTAATATCTACAGATCGTAGGTTGAACTAATATCTACAGAGCGTAGGTTGGACTAATCAGCTAAAAGAGTCCAATAGTCTGATATCAGGGATTTTTACATACATACTTACATAAATTAAGTTTTTTAAACTGCACACTCAATATTACGTTATTCCAATATGCTATACATAATTGCAAATCCAACCTCTGCCAGTACTGTAGATATTCGTCAACACTTTGGTTATCATAGATATTTATTTATTTATTTAAACGCCCGTAGGGCTTTTACATAGAATGCAGTATATTTTTTTTAATTACAGTGAAAAGATTATAAGTAACATAATATATGTTAAAAACAAAATATAGATTATATAAAATATAAGCGTTAACAAAATACAGGTAACATAAAATATAAGAAATAAAATATAGGAGTTGAGATAAAGTAGGTAAGGTTAAAATTGTTGTTCACATTGGTTTATGGGATAGGTAGAAATAAATAGTTGGCACATATGGCGTTTGAAGTTTGCTAAGTTCAAATTATTGTCAAATACATCCATGTTGTTTAAGTATTTGTTACCAAGACTATGTAAACGTTGTATTAGTCAACAGTTTGATTCTCATAGATATTAGTTCGATTTTTTCAGTTTTTGGAATTCCTGTAGATATTAGTAGAAGCCTCCGCTGAGCACAGACCCCTTTGTCAATAGAATAAATGATAAATTAACAAAATGTACAAATGTTTGTGTTATTATCGTATTATTAAAAATCAACGTTAATATTTGTGTCGAACGAAAGGAGGCGTCTACTAATATCTACAGGAATACTTAATTTATGTAAGTATGTATGTAAAAATCCCTGATATCGGACTATTGGACACATTTAGCTGATTAGTCCAACCTACTCTCTGTAGATCTTAGTTCAACCTACGATCTGTAGATATTAGTCAACACTCTGAATTTCGTAGATATTAGTTCAACATATGAGCTGTAGATATTCGTCCGACATAACAGGCTGTAGATATTAGTAACTGGAGTCGAACGAAAACACACCATAAAATTAATCACTTTCTCAAATGGTACCATAAAAAAAATATTTGGAAGACTAAGATATTTTTATGAACTGCTTTGCAGCCAACATTTTAATAGAGACGTTATTGGTATAATTTACAAAATATGTGCCCTTTTGGGACCAACAAAGGGACCAAGGATGACAAAGGATTAGTAGCTTTTAAAAAATACAACAGCAATACATCAAAACGATATGGATCTTCCATTGGGTCCCGAGACCTTAGCTGGCACTTGGTCACCTGCCCGGGATCTGGGACCTGGGACCTCTAGTTTTGTTTGTTTGTTTTTATGAGTTAATAGTGTAGACGCACCTTTACACTTTAATATCACATTATATTATTTGAGATGAATGAGATTTAAGATGAAGCCATACTAAATAATGCAAAATCGTATGTTTTTGTTTTGAAAATTGAATCGCTTTGAAGTATTATAAAAGCTTCTATTAAATACTGCGTGTAGAACATATCTTGGCCCTTAAAAATATCGGTCAGCTTTTTAAAAAGTTTTTAATAAGCCTATAAAAAAATAAAACGTGAAGTCTGTAAAAAACACATTTAAGTCCAAACTCTCCTATTTATAAACCCCTTTTCGGATATGGTTTTATTGTTTAATGTGGCAAATTCAGTTTCTTTTATAATAATCGCAAAAAAATGTTATTTTACGCCCGAAGTTTACAAAATAAAATAAAATATGCATAAAATGGACGAATTTGGATTTTCAAAGTGAACTCTATGCCGCCCACCGAAGGGCTACATAACTTGTCACGCCCGTTTTTTTTTATCAGTTCACTCCCGAACGGAGCGGGAAACGGACGATAGGCTCCGCGTTGCTTTGTTTCATGAAATGAATTTTAAAATTCTGTTTTATTACAATAAACAATGTTTAAAAAATGAGTTAATGTTTTTTACAGGCCTTTACGAAATCAACCTGTAAAAAAAAATCTCAAATACTTTTCCAACCTTTCCTAAAACTTTTTCTCAAGTATTTTTAAACTCCTCCCATAAAAGGGCGTGAATTTCGATTTCGATTTTTTACTGGACTATTGGATCGCCTTAAACAAGAAAAATATGTCAAAGGAGTCAAAAGAATTGTATGTTCCTTGGATTGCCTGCATTTTTATTGTTTTTTCTTTCGTTATTTAATATGACAATTAAACGGTTCCCTTAACAATTATCAGCTTACAAGCATAACAAAATTACCACTATTAATAGGAAACAAGATCGTTGGTATATATCTAGTTGGTATACTAAAAAACTGTTAATGGCGTTTGAAGAAAATTTTCTATGTCTGTGTCTGTACGTTTTGCTTTTTGAAGAAAGGGAGTAAACTGGCGAATGCGTGACGAGAGCGTTACGAAAAGCCGAAATAAATAGTACGGACCTGGGTGCGTGGCTGCCAAATTACGAAGTCGGCGCTGTCGCTAAGTAAATTTCAATATTTTAAAAACTGAGGCTTATCAGAACTAATCACAAATAATAATCAGCAGTAACAACGAATATCAAAACAACAATCACTGCCATTTGAAAACTGTCGTTGCTCGATGGCATTGACTTGATCACGTGACAATTCAAAATCCGTCGCACGCCAAGTGCTGTACTGTAGTTGGTCTTGGAATATCCAACCATAGTGGGTAAAGTAACAATTTGCATCAAACAATAATGTCTGTTGTCTGTGCTGTGCTTGCGTTACTTAGTCTTGCGTGAATTAATGAAGACTAATTCAAATGTGCAACAAACTATTAATATGAGAGGCGGGAATGGGTACCGCCGTCTCGGGAACCATGTATTGCATAAGCAACACCCCTGCCATAAGTCACCCCAAGTGGTTTGGTGATTTAGCAGAGATGCCAGTGATTATGGGGTGAGGTTTGTCCGGGTCTTGGCGGCAATTGCGGCTGCCCGTCTACTGCATGGCGGGCCAGATCGCGAGAGACTGGTTGATGGAGACATTTTGAATTCTCCAGCAGGACTCTCTCAGGGGAGTAATGGATTTATACGTCATACCATTTTTCTTCCCAGACCTTCCTCTCTTACCTTTCCTCAAAAGACCCATCCCCAACGATGAAATAGGCCCTGAGGGAATTATTTTCCTTAGAAACTCTCGTGTGGAGCTAATGTAAGAAAATTGACTTTTTCAAAATTGTTTTTTTTTTTGGTAAAAACGGGTGAATAAAAGATAAAATCAATAATCGTTAACGATGTAATAATAAGTTCGACCGTTGCGACCGTTACCCTTTTTTATTTTCTGTGTTTTGTTCTGTTTCATATTTCATTTATATTTATTATTTTATCTTCTTCTTAAACGATTAGTATAATATTATTTTACTGGATGTTATTTTCATCTCTCATTGGCACAGCTATATCCTGGTACTCACTTTGAAAGCTTTTTTGTTTATCCAATAAAATGTTGCATTTTTCCTCGCGATGGGATAAATTAGATTGAAAACGAAAATAAATATTTGAAAATCGAATCGAACGTTTCTCCCTTCCCCCCTTACGTCAATCGTCAATCAAAATCGGATTAAAAATAAATAAAAAGGCGATTTTTCGCATTGCAACGGATTCGAAATAACGCGGTTCTTTTATTTAAATGGAATTTTTTATTTATCGGCACGTATTTCATCAGGAAATTAATTAATTGGAAATGTTGATTGATCTGTCACGTACGGCGGTACCTACCTCGCTAGTTTATTTGTACTTTTCTGTGACATACGTACTAACATATATTGGAATATTTTTTCACTTGTGCAAAGCATTGGATACTGATAAAAAATTGTAAAGGTAAATTAATAAAATTCGTTTACCTGTAAACACAGAATAAAACTTGTTTTACATAAAAATGGATTACAACTATAACACTAAAACATTACTACATATATCATTCATAGGATAATTTTCAGTAACTTCTCATCGTTCCCTAGGACAACTGCAGATCACTAACGTAACAACAGCTGATGTCGAATATTTTAGGGCCGTCTGTTTCAACGCTCGCTAAAGTAAAAGTAAAGCAAAAAGCAGTTACTAAAGTTAAATTTCATCAAAATGCGTTTTTAAATCAATTTGACTGCTTGTTTAACGTTACTTCTAACTTTTGTATTTACTTTCTGAAAACGGATAGTTACTCTAGGCTCTAGAGTTACTCCGCCATATTGGCATATTTGAAGTTCTCTGTTTATTTTTGACAGTTCTGCTCGAGGTAATCTACGAAATTCCGCGCTTTAACGTAGTAATCATGATAAATATTGTTGAAGACGATGAGAGTGACGAGGAATAGGCCACTTGCATCACATTTTTTTAATTTTTTTTCCGGTTCAGGCAAATATTTTAAGACATTCTGTATTTTTTATTTATTTTTTAATAGTATTTTTGAAACCCTGGGGATTTTTTGAAAATTTCAATCCGAAAAATCAGACCATTTTTTATAAACCGGAAATACGGGACATAATTTTATAGGTGTGAAAAAACGATAATTACATAGCCGAAAATCATTTAAAAAAAAAGAACGTTTTCCACACGAATGGCACAGGAGAATAACGAGGCATACCAAAAATATTACATCTCATAAATATTTTTTTCCTTGATCCGTCCTGTTGATCATAAATCATTATATTGTACAGCGTATATATTACTAAATTCAATGTAATATACTTGTGCTTGTAAATTATAATAATAATAAGAATATTATAAAATTTTATTTTGTTAAAATCAGCACCATAATCATTATAACTCTAAAACACGTACCAACATCTTCTTCACGTTCTGAAGAGAACCCCGTACATCTAAAATGTACGGGGTTCTCTTCAGAACATCTGTCAAAAAGTGAAATCAAATGATAAGTTCGCAGAGAACAAACAATAAATCTAGTGAACGAATTCAAAAATTCGCCTGAAATCAAAGTGATGCCATATAAAAAAATAAATCAGTGTGGAATTTTATAAAATTAATAGGAACATTTTCGGCGACGGGACATTTTCATGTTGTGACGTCACGAGCCCAAATAATGGATTTATTTATTTAAAAATAAAAAAAACTGTACATTTCTAAAACTTTTTACTAACATTTTCGTAATCTTTGTAAAAAACTCTATCCACACGATTTTTTCCAAGTCGTTATGAAGTCCATGCAAGTGGCCTATTCCTCATCCAATATGTCTTGCAGCGAAAACCAAAAACATTTTGACCCCGCGTCAATAATCTGGTTATCTGGGATGATCTCGAAATTTTGGCGCGGCACCGCATGTCGAAAAAATCGAAAAATCGACATATTTAGCGTTACCTTTTAAAGACAAGCTCTATTAATGGATGTATGGCAAGTTTTACAAGATCTTCAAATCAATTTATTGTATCATAAACATTACAAAAATATTACATGAGTAGTAGGTAGGACCTGAACAGAATCGTTTCGGATATCGACATACAAGACAAGCTCTAATAATGCTAGTATAGTTTGTATACCTACTACTTACGTTTAATGTAATACTCTTACAAACGGATTTTAAAAAAGCTATAAAATGTATGTTTTTCTGTTTTCGATACCATAAATAAATTGAATTGAAGATCTCGTAAAATATGTGACACTTCAAATTCAAGAAGATATCACAACTACTGGAAAGTAAATTACGTTCATATTGTACGAGTATATTATATGTATTATAATAGGTCGTCATTTATTTGTAAATATTCATACTAAAACTTTTTTTTCGGAACAAAGCCGTAAGATTCTACGATGCAAAAAAAATACAATCGGATATTTTGACAGTTGTTCCGATTGTAAGATTTAGTTATGGTGTTGCCGCATCAAAAAATATTTAGATGCGTTTTTTAACGTAATTCCGAGGAATATTCTGCTTTTTAGACTGGCCTCACTGACAACTATTACTTTAGCGAAAATACACTTGAAACAGCGCGTGGTCCTATTTAACATCCTTGTTACTTTAACTGACAGTTAAAATTTAACTTTAGGACACGATTTAGCTTTCTGTTGAAACAGACGGCCCTAAGAACACTTAGCCATTGTGAACGGTCACTTATTCGTTAGCGATCTGCCATCGTACTGGGGAACGATGAGAAGTTACCCAAAGTTATCCTATCAATCGACCGTGCGGAGGCCTGGTCACCAACATGGCAGAAAGCACTTCAAGTACCTAAAGCTTCGATTCTGAATTGTGGCCTTTCACAAGATTCTGAGAGAATCTACCCTGCTGGGATTCAATTCTTGGTCATGATGTGTCTTCTGCGGGCGTCCTTATAACTTCTTCCACTATTCACGAACCTGCAGTTCATACGATCTTATTTTGACCCGTGGACCGCGATTTACAAATTTCATTTTTAGTCCATCATGCCGCCACCAGAAAATTGGTTTGTTTTTTATACTATTTTAACAAGTTGCGGGAAACGACCATTATAGCTCCATTTCGATTGGACAGGGTGTAACATTAAAACTGATAAGACATGATCGACTACCTACCGCCCACGCGGCAAGGAGGGATTGTGACACAATATTAAACAAATAAAACAATAAGTCTGAAATAACTCAAGGACATTTATTGATTGCAATTTGAATGAAATTGGTAGAGCAGGACAGTTAATCTACAGGGCATGTCAGGTAAAGACCTGATAGAGATAAAGGATTTGAATTGCTAACGTAAGAAATCTGTGCCGTCGAGGCCATGGAGAATTTAATTTAAGCGGGCGCCAGCCAGGGTAAAGCAACCTGACATAATCTACAATCAGTGAACCTAATTAAACTAAGATAATAACAATAATATTCATTTGCCTTACACGTGATTAAAGATAAGTCGAATTCCCACCAAACCACGAGCGTTGGTCGCGAGCCCACCTGTCAACACGGTCCCTCCACACAACTGACGCTTGCGGATAAAACTTGAACTAGCGAACTCTGGAACTCCAGATGTGCCAACCTCGGGAACAAAATGCGTTGTTGTTATTACTTAGGACGCTGCCGGTAGCTACCTGCTACAAGGGTTCTCACTTTACATATCCATGTTTTGAGATATGAGGTGTTAATATTTGCAAAGACGATTTTCATAATCTATTTACCATTGTCTGAGTTTGAGTTTGAATCTTGTGTTATATATTTTAGTTTAAGATATTTTAAAGGGAAATATTTAAATAGGATGTAATTTTACCATTTTAGAACATACCTACCTGCAGACTAAACGTGCAGATGAAACCATGTGCAATCAGGTAGGGCATAAAGCCGGGTACAGATTGCTGTAACGTAACATGCAATGTAAAATGAAAGGAACATTTCATAAGTGTGGACGCAGCGCGCGCACGAACCGAGCATGTACCTACTCGCATCTGTTTCCGGCATGCGCCCATGAGCATAAAGCATAACTCAGTCTGTCGGGAACAGTTCTCCATTGTTCGCGCGCGTTCTGCAGTATATGTAGATACAAACAGCCCGTCCACACTGAAGCTCCGTGCACACTGCGCGCATGAATTGGCAATGAATTGAAATGCTCTGTTCGTGCGCGTAGTGTGCACGGTTCTTGCGCGCAAGGCGTCCACACAATGGGAATTCTGTTACATTGTGACAATGTGGACGGTAAATTCTTTCATTGCGTGTTACATTGCATGTTACGTTACAGCAATCTGTACCTGACTTTAGATTTTAAATATATGAGCCGAACACCATTCCGGGCCACGACCCATTTAAACATTTTCCTTTAAAATATGTTAAACTAAAATACTTTACATTTTCTGTTTTCTATACTGGATATGTTGTAAAGCAGTAGTCCTCAACCTTTTTGTCGCCGTGGACCGGTAAAAGTTTGATAATTTTACCGCGGCCCACTGAGCAGGGGGTGGGGTGGACATATTCAATGTAGTTTTTTTTTAATAACAAAGTATTTGAACAATAAATAGTAATAAAAATTACAATTGTGGTGCATAAGTTGTAGTGACAAATAAAAGTAGAGAAAGCGCAAGGTTTGTGGGAAAAATGAAGAAAATATATATAATAACAATGAAGAATTATTCCAAAAGCTTCAGATAATTATCATTTAACAATACTTAACAAGATTTTATGGGTAATCCTTCTTCTCCTTTGTTTTCTGAAATATTTATGGATTCTATTGAAAACCAACTTTTCGACTGTGGAATTTCCTTATTATCTAATTTTTTTGTTAGGATTAGATAGTTGAAAATATCTGCTTTATTTAGTCAGGTAGCAACAGACAATAAAAGAATTTTCTTACATTCATTAATGACCTTCAAATTAATTTTAAATTTATATAAGAACAGCGACAATGACAGCTTAAAATTTTTTTTTTCAAAAGTATTTTGATTTTTAAGCAAGCCCTTGCGTGGCCCAGTACCATTTGGTCTTCGGCCCGATACCGGGCATACAGTGGTTGGGGACCACTGTTGTAAAGCAATACTAAACATTAATTTTATATGAAAAGTCAATTTCGTTGTAAAACCACGTATAAATTTTATACATAAAATCAATTTCTTTGTAATACTAAAGATTAATTTTACCTGAAAAATCAATTTCGTTGTAACACTGAAGATAATTTTTTACGAAGAGTCGTTGTCATACTAAAGATTAATTTTATATGAAAAGTCAATTTCGTTGTCATACTAAAGATTAATTTTATATGAAAAGTCAATTTCATTGTAATTTTATATGAAAAGTCAATTTCGTTGTCATACTTAAGATTAATTTTATATGAAAAGTCAATTTCGTTGTAATTTTATATGAAAAGTCAAAATGGTCTGTAGAACAAACCAACATTCGGCTAGCGCTTTGTTGAAGTTAATATTTTACTGAAAAATTGATTGAATGGTGTTCAAACCAAAACGGAAAACAATAATTAATAAATACAATAATAGTCGTGACAAGTCCTCCATAAAACTGTGTCCTACAAACTGATTTCAATATTTTGTCTAACCAATGCCGTTCATGTTATTATTACAAGGTAATTTCACAATGGACTGGCGCCGCTCACTCAATTGAGCGGAAAAATCTTATAACTCGGATTGTGAATTCTGTCGATTGACTGCAGATTTATTATGAAACTCCCCGACTGAAGTAATTTCATCTAATCTCTCTAATGTTGCGGAGTTTAACCTTTCCATTACGGCGCTAGAAAATTCAACGCTCTACGGTGCTGTACAGGCACGCGTTGTACATGAGAGCTCGTTCACATTGAGCATATAAATACAGCCCCGGATCTTCGTTTTTTTTTAGGCGGGGCAAAAACTGAAAAATGCCGCCCCCGCCCACTTAGGTATCTATATTTATTTTAACCTTGCTGGGGGGGGGGGGGGGGGGGGTGGGCCATATTCGAATCAAAGAACTGGTTTTACTGTAACTAATTAAGAAATTTAATTATAGCTACACCCAGAACATGCAAATGGTTTTCTTTAAATTCTGGCTGCATATAGTCTGCAACCAGAATTTTAAAACTGCACTTTGAACACGAGAATGGTTTCCATCAAAATGCTTCAGCAGATGAAATCACAACTGAAATTTATCTTGCTGGCTGCTTATTCGTTTTAAACTGCTACATTGCATTGTATTTAAATAAAAGCTGAAATAAAAAGGCTGTTTTACTTCTCAGTCATATGATGGCTGCCATCGTGTAATAAACAAATCATGACACGCATAACGACGTAAAAATTTTAAGTAAGTTTGAATAATGACGAATTGACGACGTAAGTGATTGCACGTATTAAATTGAGTTTAAAAAATAAATATAGTAACTTAAAAAGCATAAGATAGTTATATAAAATACTTACCCAGAAAAGCGATCGATGAACTGTGATAGATTTATTGATGCGACACTAATGACATCAGTATTGTACCTTCGGTTGATCAACAAGTACTAAAGAGTAAAAATAAACAACACACTTTTGACACATTTTTAAAACAAAACACTGTCGTGGAGAGAGATCGACGAGGGAGTTTTCGAATATAGCTTCATCTCTTTTGCACGCACGGTAACCAGAGCAGACGCGTGCTGCCGCGATCTGTGGTTCCTGCGGGCGAGCGGGTCGGGTGCGTATTTTGAACTTTGCCTACGCGCCTCGCGAATAATAAATGTTCGTGCAGCACATCTCACTCAGGGCTCTGGGTATCAGTCGAGTTAATATGGCCGTGAAATTTCTCTACTTGTACTATTATTTATTCCGTGGTCAAAGTTGAGTTTGGCCGCCCTCTGAACTTGCCGCCCGGGGCATGGGCCCCGGCTTGCCCCCCATTAGATCCGGGGCTGTATAAATATAAAAGATCATAGCACGCCACATATCGCTCTCCATACAATTTCTTCAGACCGTTCACACCTGAGCGCTTTATGCGCACATCAACCATAGACAATGCACATCTTACGCCGTAACCGCTCCTGAGGCGATATGCCAACAGTTAAGCGCCCCCCACTCCGACGAAAACAGGAGAGGGGGTCATTTTAATTACGGAGCTGCCAAGACCGGTGGGTGACAGATGTCAAGTTCATAGATTCGGTATAAAAAATGCGTACTCCGTGGCCACTCGCTAATTCAACTGACCCCCTCTCCTACCATAGGAAGAAATATTTTATCTGCGCCGAGTGAACGTCACGAAACATAAGCGCTCGCGGTTCAACAGATACCTGCTCGCGGTTATATTAGATGTCTGAACGTAACTTTAAGGATAAACATCACGTTCCTTATAATCTACGCATTCACAGATGGCGCCAATTAAATTATTATAGGTTTTTATTACTTTTTGCACTTTATGCTTTAAAATATTGAATTGAATCAATTGTTTGCGCCCATACATATTCAATATGAAAATAAATAAATAGTTTTGGCCATAAACAAACCCAAATCCTTCAAGAAAGGCTGAAAAACTGTCACCGATACAAAATTGAATTTTTCAGCCTCTCTTGAAAGATTTGGGTTTGTTTATGGACAAAACTATTTATTTATATTCATATTACATATGTACGGGCACAAACTATTAATTTACCTTAATATTTTAAAGCGTAACGTGCAAAAAGTATTAACCTAAAACAATTTAATTGGCGCCATCTGAGAATGCGTAGATTAAAACGTACGTGACGTTTAACCTTAAGACGACATAAGTAGCGGGTATACTTGCTACTTGACTCGCTGAAAACCGTTCGCATTACTTTCAAGTAGAGTACAATAATTTTTGCCCGCCGCCATTGCAAGTAACGGCGGATGACGGGCTACTACAAAGCAAAGTAAATACGCTAATTTAGTAGATTTTAATGCTTATTTTGGAAGAATAAATTAATAGCAGCATAAATAAATAATTTTAGAGTAGCAACTTCGCTCCAATGCCACGAAATTTCCGCGCGTTTAAAGAAGTACTCTTTCAACACGGCGCACAGTGGACGAAATGGAGAAAAAACGCGAATTAAGTGGTTTTTGCAAACGTTATTGTTTTAAATATTTATATTTTTTTAGTGTAGCACGATAGTTTCTGCACTTTATGGGATTATTTAAATATGTCAATAGCGCTTGACGGAAATTTTGCAAGGCCGCAAAGTGTGTCGTAAATTTGATGTTTGACATCGCGTTTTTCCGTTCTCTCCGGATTCTCATACGGTTGTGTATTAAGTGACGTTTAGATATATGTACAAAATTTTATTTTGTCTGACATTCTTCAAGGTATTTTCTATTTAATTTACTAAATTATATATCAATATCACATGTGTGTGAGATTTGAACTAACATCTAATTTTCCACTATTTTTATATTTTTTTACTGTGAAATGCTTATTTCAATTAGCATTTAGAAACAAGATATCGTTTTTTCCATTTATGAATATATACATATTGTAGACTGAAGTTTCACCTTTTATTTCATATATAAATTGTGATCATCTTTTGTTCTCCGTTGAACAATTTTGTTATTTTCAGGAAGGCCTATATGCATTCCCCGGAGAGAATTATTCGAGGTATTAAATGCACGGGGTATATTAAATGCCCACTTCTGTGAAATGAAAGAAGTTTTTAATTAATTACCTTACACAAAAATACCACATGGTTTCAGGTTCGAATATTTTAAGCACTACATTTTACAAAACTGTACAGTATTTTTCACTACAATCGATGAAGAAATGAAGTAAAAGCCGTTGAGCCGTATTGTGAGGTTTGAAAACATATTATAGAGTGGTTGCAAGAAATGATAGTTGTCTCCAAATCTTTGGGTAGACTAATAAAACTATTTCAAGAAAATGGTTCTAGATCAAGGAAGAAACTCTTGATGAACTCCAGTTAGCAGCAGATGTGAGTTTGCAAAAATGTAAAATGGGGCTGCGATGGTTAGGTAGTCACAGTCACTACAAGCAAAGGCATAGTGATGGAGAATATCATGATGACTCTAATTTCCCTACACTTCAGCTCTACAGCGAAGGAAACTCAAGAAGCAAGACTATTATATGGCAAAACCCACGGTCTTTATCTACAAGGTACTGCAGACCAATCAGATTACAATTTAAAAAAGAAACTCCCGAGATAATAAGAAATAATTTTGCAATAAAAAAAAGGTTCTGTTTACCTCCTGAAGTTTTAAGCCTACTAAAAATTCGTCCAACGGTTCTGGAAATTTTTGTGATGATTTAGACTCCAACGACAACGGAGACACCTTTAGCACTTAGATTTTTTACCATTTTTCGATTAAAATATGGGTGTACCTAATTATTGCACGTCTTTTTGTGTTCATAGATGTGAAATATAATATTTAAAATAATTTTTTTTTTGAAGAAGATAATAATAATAATCTAAACGAAAATATGAAATATAACAAGACACAGAAAAACAAAAAAAGATAATGGTCGCAACTGGGACTCGAACCCAAAACCTCTCGTCTATTTTTCTGTGTCTTGTTCTCTTTCATATTTTCACTTAGATTTTTATTATTATCCTCTTCAATGATATATTACATAATGCGAATAACCTTCGAAAGTTATGAAAAGAGAGTTTTTCTTGTGAAATTTAATATTTTTTATTTCCCTAGATATTTGTATATCTTCAAAATGTATTATTTTGTTATAAATTTCTACGGAAGAGTAAATTAATAATTTTTACTTTTAAATAGTTATAATTAATTAATAAAATTAAAAAAATATATAATTGACATATCTCAGCGACTAGAGAGACTGACATCCAGCAAACGGATGTTCGAATCCTACGAAACGAAAAAAATAAACATTTTAATTTTTGTGAAATCAATATCCAATCTTCTAACCACTTTAAAATAAATAGGCAAAAGAAAAGAAGCGACGTCTAGCGACCAGGCGCGACCGATACCTTAAATTTTTGGTGGTTCACCGCGTAATTCATCAAAAACGTAAAACAAAAGTAGGCAAATAAGTTAAAAATAAAATTGGGCAGAGCCCAGTAACTCATGATAGTGGTTATTCACAAAAATGTGGTTGAGGCAAAAAAGAGGCAAAAGTGGTTGAGGTTGAGGCAAAGACAAAAAACGGCACTTTACAAATGAGTCGTGTAATTTATATAGATAGTCAATTACTTAAATAATTTTTTTAAAGAATTACGCAATTTAAAAATTATTAAAAATATTATGTAGGAATACGATGAGCTGCAAAATGTTGTTAAATTTTTTTGGCGGTTCGTCGCACGAGTGCACTTTAGGACGAGCCGCGCCTGCTAGCGACTTTCTAGTGTCACTTCTATCGCGTGTGAATTGCACGTTCTGATTTTTTTCCATCCGTTTTTCAAGCCTTCTGATAATCTTCACGTTCGGAATTCGTTTGACAATTTTTTTATTTTTTTAATTTTTTTTTATTTTTTTATTTTAGCATATAAAATATAATATACATTTAGATAATGTAGTAATTTGCGTACATGTTCATTTTAAAATACGTTAATACCACTCTTCCATGGAAGCATTAGCTTGTGTCTGGAAGAGTAGTGTACATTTTTAATGCTATATTTAAGTTCTTAAATTACCATGTGAATGTAAAAAACAATAAGTTGTAAGTTCGGTGATATGTAAATAGTTGCTAAAAACAATACAAAATTTAACTTATTTGAAGAACAGAGTATCACTTGGAAACTGAGTTATAAGTAGTTGTTCTTGAGATTAGATTAGTCGGAAACTTTTTTTTTAGTTTTTTTTTTATATTATCTTTAAAATATTTTTTAACAGTGTTTATTAATTGGATTTTATCATTAATTTTTCTAATTTCATCCGGTAATCGGTTGAAAATAAGTCTTCCTTGATAAGTATAATAATTTTGTGCAAAGGAAGTGTTTAATTTTGGGCATGAGAAAATATATTTATGTCTAGTACGGTTTTCAGTTATAAATTGATATTTTTCTTTTTCTTTTATAGTTTGAATCAATGCATTTCTATTGTATAGATCTTTGAAAGATGGTACTTGGAATTCCTTAAATAATTGATCCGTTGGGTAGTCCGAAGGTTTTTTCAATATGATTTTAATTATTAGCCTCTGCACAACTTCAATTGGGGAAAGATTAGTTTTGTATACGGATCCCCAGCTAATGATAGCATATTGTAAAGTTGATTGAACCAAAGCGTAATATATTAGATATAAGTTTTTTACAGATAAAAAATTTCTGATTCTTAAAAATATATAAATCAATTTTCTAATTTTTTTTACAACTTGACAAATTTGTTCCTTCCATTTCAAATTTTTATCGATAATGACTCCTAAATATTTGATTGTGTTTGTTGTTTTTAATATTCTGCAGTTTTGGATACAATAATTTTTACTATGTGTTTTGGAATTATCATGGATGATGATGTCAATGTTTTTAGGGGTATCATTTTTGTGTATTGCAAATGGAAATACAAATGTTTTATCACCATTTAGTGATAGTAAATTTACGTCGAAGAAATTCTTTAAAATATTTATGTCTTCGGTGGCTTTAAATGTTACTTTTTCCCAAGTTTTATCGCTAATTATTAATACCGTATCATCGGCATATGAAGTAATTTGGCCATGTAGTGGTTGAAAAAAAATGTCATTAACATATATGGTGAAAAGGATTGGTCCTATTACTGTACCTTGAGGGATTCCAAAGTCTGATATTTCTTTATCGCTATTAATCTGATTTATTTTTACGACTTGCGGTCGATTTTTTAGGTAGTTCGAAATCCATTTAATTGCATTGTCTTTTATACCTATATTGTTTAGTTTTTTTAGTAGAATCTCATGGGATATACTATAAAAAGCTTTTCTGAGATCAATAAATATACCGGCACATTTTTCACCTTTATCCAATGATTCGTTGATGTATGAGGTTACATTAGCAATAGCATCTTGTGTGCTGAGTGAGAATAAAGTTATTCAGTTTTAAACACACAAACTCTTTAATTTAAGCATCATAAAATAATTACATCCCGCGTTAATTGGTGACCCCGACAAAATGGAAAACAAAATAAATACAATGTACTATAAGTTCTTCATAATACCGTGTCCTACGAACTAGTTCCAATGTTATCGTTATAATATTATTACAAGGTAACTTCCAAATAGTTTGGCGCCGTGGTGTCAATTGAGTGGAAAAACGAATTAATCGGATTGTGAATTTTGACTTATTTTGTTTTTTGACTTATTTCGATCCGACTGAAGTAATCCGATCTAATCTCTCTAAAGTTGGAAGGTTTACCACCAATAATAAATTAATTCAAATTAAATCGGGTTTAAAAGTGTCTCCTGTAGTTTTGTTTATAAACAAAAATAAAATAATTTTATGACGCCTCTCGTTTAAACCTCTACGATAAAGACATTATAAGAGAAATATTGAATAAAAAGCCATAAAATGTTTTTATTTCTTTATTTATTGCAATTGTTATTTAGTTCTGCTAGATACAATGTAATAAGCCGCATAACTCTGTGATGAAGACATTAAATAAAATGTTCAATAAAAAATCCATCTTTTTATTCAAATTATTTTTTTTGCATTTATAATTATTATTTATTTTTGCTGGTTACTGTGTGCTAAAAAAGTGTCATATAGCATATTTTTATTACAATACTTTTTTATGACTTCATGATTAAACAGAAAATCAGATTACATGCATAATAAAAATTTATCATAAGAGAAAACCAGATAGAATCAGCGGTTGATGTGAATTATTAAAGTGAAAACTTCTGTAGCACCGTTGTGATTTGAAACTCGATGAAACGAAAAATAGCAACTCTGAAAAGAAACGAACACTATATCCAAAGGATTTAGCCTGGAGGGAATGTGGTAGAATAATCGGTCTCCTCTTTAAGCGGTGCTTCGTAGCCTATTGGTCTCCTTTTTGTGCGATGCTTCGTAGCCTTCCCACTCTTGTCTACTTTAGTTTTCTAAATGTTTCACTTCTACCGCGTGTGAATTACGCACTCTGATTTTTTTTAAATTTGAAATATGAATATTTTATATGAGACGATCATCGAAGTAAATAATTTTAAAAACTATTTTATTTTTATTTTAACTTTATGAGTAAAACCTCAAATTGTAATATTTAAAAATTAATATTTATAAATTTCAAAAACAATTATAAGGGAGTGTTTGATTTTGAAATAATGACAATATGCACAGTTCCTGCCGGAATGTCATTTTATCCTTCCTACCCTCCCCAACCAATATCACCATGGTGAAACAAAACAAGGCACAAATAACAACCAAGACTGTACATTGAGATGGCCTGAAATTTTGCAACCAACTAGTTGTGTTTTGGTGTTTTCGCCCTTCGTATTTTGGTAAGTGCCTTTGGTTTCCCTTGTCCTTACATTCCAATTATTTACCAATACATTCATTCATCTAACTTCAGAAACATTTTCGTTTTTGTTTGCCGTTACAGTCCATTTTCGCCAGTTGCATTTGAGGCTGTAAGTTCGAAACAGTCTCGGATGCAACAGGGAGTAAAAAAAAATGTTAATCTTAAACGTTGAATCGTATTAACAGGAGTCACAGTCGCAATTGCGGTGGGCTCACTATTTCAAGATGTAGAAAATCTTGATTTTTTTCTGCATAAATAATATACTAAAGTTAACCCCATTAAAAAGTCCTTAGGTGTTATCAGGGAACTAAACTACCAGGGAATCTTGTTGCAGGCTGCATCGAGTTTCTTCTTGCTGTTTTGTGGCCACCAAGAACACCTGATCTTACTCATATGGACTTTTTCTTAAGGTGCTATCCTAAGAACATTGTTTACGTAAAATATTCAGAATTCAGAATTCAGATTATGATTCCTAAAATGATTTAGTGTACCTGGGGGTCGATAGGCATAACTTCAGATGATATTAAATCGATATACCGAGCACGGTTTCACGGTTTCAGCTGGCAAAACTGGAAGACCTGTCTACGAATTCACATCCCAAAACGTTAATCGCCAATAAATTACGTAAAAATTATAATAAATTGGCAAAGTTTAATTGAAATATTAACCTAAATATGCGTTGGCAGTTCACATTTGGTTTTTGACACTGAACTGGAGTTAATTTGTTGATGAGATTTCATATTTCAACAATGTTAGTCTCTCAAAGATCCAACGGAATAAATTGATGGCGTCTTAGATGCATTATTTGTGTATGGATCGCGTATACAATTTCTTTCATTTCTAAGAGCTTCGTTCGTTCAATATGTCCATTAAAGAAGCCTGTAATTTTGGGTAACGTACGACATTATTAAAAAAATATGTTTATAATGATAAATCGAACTTATCTGAAACTACGTAGCTGTCGAAAATTTATCAATCCTCGGTCGGAATATCTGTTAACAATCGTAGACCGTGCTCGCAAATATTGATAACTGACCATAGATTACGGATTTGGTCAATATTGTATTGATATAGGGTTTTATCGTTCATTCTTGCAAGACCTCCGGGGTCCTAGCATGGCTATCGATATAGGTTTTATCGAAAATGTCGGTAACTTGTCATCTCTCCCGAGCACGACTGCAGGTCGCTAACGAACAAACAACAGTTCACAACGACTAAGGGTTCCTAATTTATTTGAGGTTAAGTGTTGTTTGTTCGTTAGCGGCCTGTAGTCGTGCTCGGGAGCGATGACAAGTTACTGACATTTTCGATAAAACGTTTATCGATCGACCATGCTAGGTACCCAGGAGGTAGATTGGATATCGTTAAAATGTTTGCCAGAGAACTAATATCAAAATTGTCTACAGCCTCGATTACATTGTGCGAGTTTACAAGCTACTAGCCGGCGAATTCACTATCTGCTAATGAACTCGCACAGTGTAATCATATTTACAAAATTGTGAACAATTTACGAAAAAAGTTGAAAGGGGGCCTACTTTGCTGGCAGGCTTGTTACCTAGTAAACTAACCTTGCATCATCATTGTTGCTAGTGAGCTAGCCGCGAGTATCTCAGTTTTCTACAAAATATCGACAGAATTAGTTCGCGCGGGAGTCGTTATTTTAGCCTCGCTAGCTAATTCGATACTGAGCGAGTGGAAAGTTTTGTATCGTCATCACAATCGCACTCATCGATTCGCCCGCTTTTAAACATGCCGGCTAGTATCTTGTAAACTTGCTCAATGTAATAGAGGCTTTAGTAAGGTGAAAAAAGATGTTCTGCGTATTTTAATACATGAATAAATAGCATACCATTAATACACATTAAGTTATTTCATTTTAATAATAATAATAATAATAATAATCTTTATTCAATGAAATAACAACAATATAACTAAAAAAATTACATGCTCAAAGTAGTTTACAAATAGATTACATCAATCAGTACAGAAAAATTAACAAATAGGAAGTAACGTAAGAAAGGTTATACAGGAGTAGTATAGTTATACAGTATTTTTAGTTGTGCATAGCCTGCCTCACTAGGTGAACCTGTATTGAGGCAGAATTTTCGTTAATTGTTTCTCGCAATTTTATCTATGGTTTTATTATAAATGTGTAAAGTAGGTTTCCATACAGCAAAAAACTTTATTTTAGTTAACATTATTGTTTGCATATACCTACATAATTCATAAACTGCAAGGTTATTACTACAATAACAACTGTCAATGACTGGGCGTTTGGGTGAGGGCACCAGTATAGGCTCGATCATTAGAATGTATCCATTTTTTAACATATTTTTTAAACTCTCTTTGTGTTTGACTCAATTTGATGTTTTCTGGGAGAATGTTGAATATTTTTGTGGCAAAGTATCTAAAGCTACGTTGACCAAAGGTGGAAGAGAGTGCTGGAACTTGCAATATGTCTTTGTTGGAGTTACGTGTAAATCTTAAGTTTATTTTTTTTCGTAAAGCACCTGTTTGTTTTTAAAGAGATGCATGAGGATAATTTTTACATAGATCTGTCGAACATCAAATACTCTCATTATTTTTAATATAAGGTCACTGTTTGCAGTTAGAGGAAGTTTGAGAATAATTTTCATAATTGTTTTCTGCGCCTTTTCGACAGGATCTAGAGCTGATGAAGTGCCCCCTCCCCATGCAATGATACCATACTCAATTAAAGATTGGGTGATTGCAAAATAAATCGTTTTTAGGAGTTCTAAGTTAAGAAAGTTCCTTATGGATCTGAAGAAGTGTATTGTTTTTCTAATTTTATTTGCAATGATCTGGGTGTGTAGGTTCCATTTAAGGTATGGGTCAATGGCGAGGCCGAGCTACTTCATCTGTGAAGTGTGCTCTAAACTGGGGCACTCACTACATTCATTGGAATTCGTACAGCTATGAATTTTTATGGAGTAATCATCATTAGGCTGGCCTGTAGTATTGATGCTTGAAGTAACATATTTTGTTTTCTTCGTGTTAAGGGTAAGTGTGTTGATATCTAACCATTTTTTAATGAAGTTAATATTTTCTTCAGCTTTTTTAAATACAGCTGACCAATTAATGTCTTCGAATAATAAGACAGTTTCGTCTGCAAAGCTAACAATGTGTCCCTGAATTTTAAGGTTGCAAAAGTTGTTAATATATAGTAAGAACAGAGTCGGTCCCAAAACGCTTCCTTGTGGAATTCCATAGTCAGTTGAGCGCTGATTAATATCACGGACACCTTTTTAGATGATCCTGTATGCAGTGGCGGCTAGTTCATAAGAGCTCCCGAGCGCCGCACAACCCACAAAAATTGAAGATCATAATACGAAACGCGGTTCGGTTATAAATTATTATAATATTTTCTCAAGATCTCGTACAGTACGTAGGTAGGTACCTATTATACGTGCTATCTGAGCGAAGAGAGGCCCTTGCGCCCATCTTCATAGCAGTTCGTTTTCGATAGCGGTCCAGAATCTTACTACTTTGTGAGCAAATCCCGTGAACAGTCGTGTGGTATATACTTGAGGGAGCGGGCCGGATCGGTAGAGAGAAATGAAAGTCGTCATGTCGAAGTGGTGAGTCAGTCTTTATTGGGCTACGTAGCAGATGGTCGGTGAGCGGTAACAAGATGTAAGGCGGGGTGCTGTGATGAGATTCTGCAGGCGCACGGATGTGATGGAGATGGTGCGGTGAAGGTCAGCGAGTTGCTCGACACCATGGCGGTGGAGATGACCTATCTTCCAGGCCGTTGCTCGACGCTTTGAATCGCGGAGATGAACGGTGTGTGGCTCGGTGAGCTGAGCCACCAGCAGGTAGTCCTGGTGAGGCGGAGCGTGTTTCCATGGCAGCGAAGCACGGTGGGGCTTCGGGGTGCCATGAAGTGGTGAACTGATCCCTGGACTGAAGGTGACGCAAGCCTTTTAAGTCGCGGGATGGATCTGATCTCTGGAGCTGAAGACACGATGGGCCTTGTAGCTGAGACGTGATGGTGGACCTCGAGGAAGCTGCCCTGGATGCGTAGCGATGCCATGCAGGAGCACTTGTACGGAGATCTGTTACATGCTGAGATGTTGGCCGACTGTTAGTGTGAGACTGAACTGCAGCGGGCGAGCGATCGGCTGCTTATATAGCCGTGGTAGAGTAACTACCTCGCGGTAGGTAATACGAGCCACTTCGAGAATATTCGGCGCCGTACAGATATTGTACGGTGCTGTCTCGAGACCTTTCTAGGCGAGGGCGGTATTATTATCGTCGGGCTGGCACGGGAGGCGAGAAAGTACATCGCGGCCAGTATAGGTACGAAGGTACCTAGGCAAGTAGGTTTGCCGATGCGCGCGGATATTAGGAGATGTTTCTCGATTCCTCTTTTGGTGGCGAAGTTTATAATGATGTGTCGCCACATACTATTCTTTGCAAATTTCACGAAAGCGCGAACGCCGCTCCGAATTTTACCCCCACATCGAAAGGAGCGGTTCGTACAGTGGTGTGTTAAACGAGAACGCTTATTTGTAATGTTTTTGTCCACATTTTGTCTTCAATTTAACAGCAGAGCTACTATTTTAAACGAATGTTCCGCGCGGTCTTCTCTTCAAGTCACTATATTATAATGATAATGAGTGATTAGCTGATTAGTTGTCAACAGGCGGGCATAACTCCGATGCAAAATGTTACTCAAATCTTTGTGTAATATCATAAATCATAATTCCACTTTGGTTTGTTTATAGTCCTCAGCTACTACATCCACCAATAGGAATCTTTTATTTGTCGTTGCATTTCTCTGGTTTATTTTTTTTTTATATTTATATTTCCGAAGCAATAACTACGAACATGAATTTTGGGAATTCGCGTTCGAATGAAAATTGGGAAAACAGGACCCGTAATTGGAACAAAAGTACAAGTGAGAAACTTCCTTTGGATGTTATTTCAGTGTTCCTATAGTATTTTTTGAAATGTATTGTTGAAATTGTATTTTAAACTGTGTTGTAAGTACATGTTTACGTTTTAACGGAACGGAGAATAGAACTTATTTATAAGTAGATATGTACCTTTCCTAAATTTATTGTTTAACTTAATGACTCTGGTGAACCCCCACATATTTTGACCACCGGCCGCCACTGCCTGTATGTACCTAGTAAATTGTGTCGCATAAAATAAAACCATATCAACACCACTGAAATATTGTTCCTTCGTTAACAACTCGAATTGCCGTGAAAATCCATTCGATGAGCCCAACTAATAAAAAAACGAATTTGTATACATTACGAAGTCGATTGGATTCCTTTACGATGTTTCACTTTACTTCTGAATGTTATTTCTATGGATTTCTCGTATAATACACCTCTCTGTATTATAGCACGAATAGTTTATTTAGCATGACGTGATTGTAGGACTGTGTAATGAAATATATTACAATATTTTATTACCTGTATTTTGTAACATATTGGATTGTTGAGTTTTATGTAATTCAATGCGTTTCATTTTATCAAATAAATCATGATTTTTGTTTCACCTTCACCAAGATGAAATCAGGCTTAAAAATAGAACGAATATTATTGAATCAAATTGCATTTCCACGAGAAGGGAATACAGATTTGAAGGAGTATGAAATTATAATCTCGCATCAACAAAACACAATAGCGAAAATTATGTATTGCTAAAGGCTCTCGAAGTCTAAAGTCATGGTGTTTGAAAGAGAGAGTACGAAAGCAGTGCGCAATATAGTTGTGAATGATGAATACTTGGAGCAGGTGGATGAGTTTGTTTGTTTGGGAAGTATGTTTACGAGAGATGGGAAGGCTGATAGAGATATTGAAAGAAGGGTGAATGCTGGTAACTCTATTACTAGATGACTGAACGCCGTTGGCACCAACAAAAAACTGTCCAAGGACGCGAAACTAGCCGTCCATAATGGAGTACTGGTACCTACCCTGATGTATGGCAGTGAGGCATGGAACTGGCAGAGGAAGGATTAAAGTAGACTGAACGCTGTAGAAATGAGATCCCTGAGGCGTATGTGTGGTAAAACCACGTATGATCGAGTAAGAAATGTGGAAATCCGCAAAGAATGCAAGGCTGATGTAAGCGTAATGAGTAAGATCAAGAAATGAACGCTCCGATGGTTTGGGCATGTAGAGCGAATGAACGAGGAAAGGAGTGTAAGGAGAATATATGACGCAAATGTGAATGGTAGAAGAAGTCAAGGACGCCCAAGAAAGACATGACACGACCAAGTGAATCAGATACTTGAGTCGGGCCATGTCAAGAGTCAGAATAACAGAAGAGAATGTATGAGACGTTGTATGAATGTAAACGAGGCAAGGAATGTGTGCCAAGACCGGGATGTTTGGCGGTCCGTCCTCTCTGCCTACCCCTGCGGGGAAACGGCGTGATGGTTAGTTAGTAAGTTAGTCTCTCGTTGACAGCCGTTTTTTAACCGGATAACAGGCAATGCGAAAAGGGTGTCCTTGTAAACGATTAGTAGAAATTTTAGACTCCTTTAACGGAAGCAATCTTATGAATAGGCCTTCCATTGATATGCTTGGTGTAACTCTAATTGACCAGCTCAGGTATGGGGGCTCCATCAAAGCCAGATTTACTATCAGAAGCTGGATGTAAGGGCCCGCAAAGACACGCAAATAGTACACAACTGCTAACCCTGTAAAAATTGCATGTACGCCCCACGGTTGAATTTGGCAGCCACGTCCGATCTGGAGCTACAAAATATCTGAAAAACCCTCGACTCTATGCAGAAATGCATGTCCGTTTGATAGATTCTCGGGTGGGAATGGTACCGTTGTTCTACCGGTATTTCAATGGAAGATCACTGGTACACAGTCAGAAAACACGCGTCAAACGTTTGTGCACAATTGACATTTATTAATCGATGAGTTCTTGAGTTCAGTAGCTCGGCTGTAAAACGATTTGCCTACCTCTGTGTTTTTTCCCTCCTACCACATGAGTCAAGCTTCAGTTCACCCCTTCCTTTCCACAAAAGGATCCTCCATACAGCATCCCCAAATATGACATAATATGCTCTGAGGCACTCCCGACGTCTACTACGTGGGTACATGCTACTTTATTAGAAATATATGGTGTTTCTTGAAAATTAAAAAAGAAACAATACCTAAAAATAATTTCTGTCGAATGAAACAGTAAGCCTTCTGAAAATTATTAGAAATTAGCTGGTCCCGGCATGCGTAGCAATGCCATTTAAAGGATTAAGTTGATTCTCCCTGCATGTCCTTCCCCGTGCGTCCCCGCTCCCTTTCGCCTTCCCCGCCTTCTCCCACCCTCGTCTCTTCCCTCCCCCGTTCAACTTCCCCCTGCCTTTCCTCCCTGCCGCTAAAATACATGAAATACACACATTTTCATTACTTATAGAAATTTCATAACGCCAGAGCTTACCATTATATATAGCCTATATGTTATCCTCATGTATGAGCTATATAATTTTAAGTTTCATTAAAATCCATTCAGTAGTTTTTGTGTGAAAGAGAGAAAAAACACACATACATCCATACAAACTTTCGCGTTCATAATATTAGTAAGATTATATTCGTTCGGTACTACTATTTGACTGGATAACCACGTCCCCTTGAGCCTGTCCAGATTACGTGATTCAAGATATATATGAGCGTCGACATACAACGTTACGCACGAGTGTGGACTGCGGACCGAGTCCAGTGAAGGATGTTTAGGGAAAATTCCCTACATCTAGGGAAAAAAGGGACAAACATCTAGGAATTTTTTAGGGAAAAGGGACAACATACAAGGAAATTTATCGCATTTTTGAATGGTCCTCTATACAAGGTATCTGCAGTTCTAGCTTCAGAAGGAAATCCCTGATGCTCTTGGAGGATTTTGGACGTTTTTTTTCCGGTGAACACCTTTCAAGAGCGCCTCTGTGTGCACAGTGTAAAGACAGGGGAACTATATCGCACCCGGTTGTTGGACAGCGTAGTGAGTAAGTGCTGTAGGAAGGGAAGGCAATCTTCTTACGAAAAAAGAAAATGACCAACACCAAAAAGTTTAGGAACCTCTGATCTATATGTATATTTATTTTAGTAATATTTTTCAATCAAGTTCCTAAATGTATTTATTACTGATGATTCCTATTTTTTAAACAACTTCGAAAAGGAGGAGGTTCTCAATTCGAGTGTATTTTTTAAATTTATTTTTTTATTTATTTATTTATTTTTTTTTGTTTGTTACCTTAGAACTTTCGACTGGGTTAACCGATATTGATGATTCTTTTTTTATTTGAAAGCTGGTGCTTCCCGTGTGGTCCCAATTTAATTTGGTCCAGTTCTGACAATGGCATTCATGAGAAAATCATATAAATCTTAAATTTGCATTAAGTATGTGCGCGACAAATGGACGAATAATTCAATATCACGCCAACCGATTTTGATGATTCTTTTTTATTTGAAAGGATGTACTTCAAGGGTAGTTTGTTGAGAGTTTGGTTAGGTTCTGATTATGGGATCCATGACAAAGTAACGGAACTCTCCAATTCTTAAGAGCAAATTTACGATACTCGGCCGAATTTTAATTGAATTAGTTAGTGTACTTCAGATTCCCTAAAAATCAAAAATAAACAAAAATTTAAACAAAAATTTAAACAAAACAAAAAAAAACGACTCAAAAAAGGCACCAAAAAGTAAAAAAAGTACCCGGCCTGTTACCCCTTGGTACCCCGGTCGTGTTCACTTGACAGCTCCCCTCCAGCCGCGGCCCGCTCTCGCCTCTCACCTCGTCAAGTTGCGCGTGCGACACAAGCACATCTCACCTATAACTATGTATGTAGTTTCCTTGGCTGACACCGGCTCCAAAAATAACAATCGTACCTACATATTGATGAGTAGAAAAAGTAAGTTGATTATTAAGTTGTAGAAGAATACGAAATTATTTTTTTACTTTTTGGTGCCTTTTTTGAAGTCGTTTTTTTGTTTTGTTAAAATTTTTGTTTATTAATCTTCAGAAAAAATACTTTTTTTAATGATCTTACCAATAACCTACCTTCTTTAATATAGTGTGGGCCATAAAATTTTGCACTTTTGAAATAATCACGGGAAAAAATACAAATTGTATTAAAATAAATGATTAATGATAAGAACAAAAATATGCTGGTAAATCATTTCGAAAAAATAATTTCGTCAAAATTGTTGCCATCTCGCTGCTGGCATTCCTCAAATAGGTCCTTAGATTTTCGAAAACTTTTCAACACAAATATTAAGGTGTGTTGACCATTTCTTGATGTTCTCCTTTAGTTTGATAATAGTCGCTGGTTTATTTACATAGACTCGCCTTGTATATGTCCCAAAAAATATCATCTGGGGTTAGATCCGGGATTCGGGAAGGCCATGGAATATCTCCTCTGCGCGAGATCAGTTTGTTAGGAAAAATTTCTTTAACCAATTTCTTTTGCTCCATGGCCGTCTTGTTTGTTTTCCTGCCGGTTTCTTCAAAATTTTTAAACCATGATTTAATTAAATTAACACTTGGGCACTGATTAACTCTCTATGATGCCTATATATTGGTGATGCGAATGAAATAGACAGCGTGCATCATTGTTTTTGTAAAAATGTTTTACCCAGAAAGCGCATTGCTCTCCCGTAAAGCGATCCATGTGACTACATTTCAAAGAAGCGAGGAGCCGCGCATAAGTGACCCCTCTCTCCTCCGTTCTGAATCCCCGCTAGCATGATTACAAAAGTGAAAATGTGTATGGCCCACCATATACTATGAAAGACCGATTAAAATATCGTAAAAAGGTTTTCAATAACATTTATTGTTCCGGAATAGTAAACAATCCTTTCAATTCCGGGTTTATTTGGTATAAATATCTGAGGCAGATTGTGCATGAGTCCCTAACACGTCGCGAAATGAACATTTTTTTACAATAGCTCCTTACAGGAGGCCCTGAGGATCCCTCAAGACTTACATCATATTTGGAGAAGGGTCTTTTAAAGGAAAGGAAGGAGCGAATGTTCTGCGGAGGATTGGAATGTAGGGGTCAGTGTGTCCTGGAGTGACGGACGAATGAATCGATCCCTACCACTGCGGTGCAAGGTCGAGAGAGTTTTGCTGGAGAGGCCAAATGGTCTCCCTCAACTAGTCTCCCAATTCGACCCGCCACGCAGTAGAAGCTGGCCAAAACCTAGACAAACCTCATCCCGTAGCGAACTACTTGGGGTAACCTAATGCAGGGGTGTTGATTATCTAATAAATACCCATAATTCACCCATAGCCGCCTCCCAAATTTACAATTATCTATCTGTAGAATATCGTTACATATAATTCTTCTTCGTTTTCTTCTTGTGCCCTGGCCGTTCAACGGACGTTGGTTGTCGTATTGGCTATGCGGATTTTGTTTACTGCGGCCCGTAACAGCTCTACGGTAGACTGGCCAAACCACCGTCTCAGCATTTGTCTCAGGTTTTTCAGCCATGAGGTTCTCTTTCTTCCAGGGCCCCGTCTTCCGGCAATCTTTCCCTGCATTATGAGATGCAAGATCTCAAACTTCTCTGGATGTCTCATTACATGCCAAGATATTGAAGTTTTCGGATATTTATAGTTTTAATAACATCTTTTCAATTATTCATCGGAACCATAATATCTTCATTAGTAACGCTGTCCATCCAGCTTATTTTAAGTATTCTTCTGTAGATCCACATCTCGAACGCCTGATAATACGTATTATAATATTTGTTACATAATAACTTCTATCGAGACTTAAATCATCAACAATCAATATCACTCAATATCCAATCCTGTTCCATCAAATAAAATGTCTTCGCGCCTTGTTGGGTTCGGATTGAATTTTAGCCACGGACATTTGGTTCGCTACCCGACAGTGACCCGTTACGCTAAAGTGGCTGTAGCAATACCCCCGAGGTGTGGGATCGAAGCCTTCATCCGCTCAATCCAATAAAACTTGTCAGTAATCAATCATCATTCACATACTGTTGTTATTAGTTTATGAAATAGGTTTATGACCTGGTGTGATTGATTTTTTTACGGTCGAGATGTTGTAAGTGCGAACAAAATTGTCGGTAAATGAAGCAAGTTACGTTATTAATATCAATATTGTTTGTTTGTAAGAGCACGCCAACTTGTTTCAGTACGATCGTGCTCTGGTCATGGTGAATAATATAAACTTAATGAAGTGTTCGCTGAGAATACAAGAGTGCGGTGAAAAATAAATAGAGAAATATTTTTACACGATGGAGTTGAATCTTGGATCCCACAATCCCGAAAATCCATCTGAATGGAAGGAGTGAGACTCCTGCAGATAACAGGCCCTTCAGAAGATAAGTGGAAACTTGAGTGATAATCACGTGGGAAATGCCCATCTGGAACAACTGCCCAACAACTGAATGGATTTTAATGAAACTTTACAATAATATTTTAATTTATTAATTTATTTTACAGACTTAAAGAAGTATTGAATATTGACAAATTGAAAATGATTTATTTTTCTCTGGTGCAATCTTCACTCATGTGTGGAATAATAGGATGGGGTGGTGCGCTTGATGCTTTTATAAAACCTTTACAAACAACTCAAAATTATATTATCAAAGTTATGTATAATAGAATTAAAACATTTTCGACAGATGCTTTATACAAAGAATCTAAACTTTTCAGTCTCCGTAAACTATTTATACTGCAAACTATGAAATATATCTTTAAAAACATAAACAAATTCGAAAAAAATGTAAACAGAACCAATATTAGAAATAATAATGTATTCTATACCCCCCAAACACACACAAAACAAATGCAAACTTACAGCAGCTTTATTGGACCTCGTACCTTCAATAGTTTACCAAAAAATATTCAAGTTGCAACTAAACTTCCGCATTACATAAAAGAGTTAAAATTATGGCTAAACCATACAGATGTAAAAACTCTATTTATTTTGTTTTACATCACTTTATGTTTTTAAAAAACTCTATTTATTTAGTTTTATATCACTTTATGTTTTTAAAAAACTCTATTTATTTAGTTTTATATCACTTTATGTTTTTAAAAAACTCTATTTATTTAGTTTTATATCACTTTATGTTTTTAAAAAACTCTATTTATTTAGTTTTATATCACTTTATGTTTTTAAAAAACTCTATTTATTTAGTTTTACATCACTTTATGTTTTTAAAAAACTCTATTTATTTAGTTTTATATCACTTTATGTTTTTAAAAAACTCTGTTTATTTAGTTTTATATCACTTTATGTTTTCAAAACACTCTATTTATTTAGTTTTATATCACTTTCTCACAAACTTTACACCTATTATTACAATACTTTATTTTTTATTTTAACTTTTATGAGTAAAACCTCAAGTTGTAATATTTAAATAAATTAAGACAATATATTTGTTTTGTACAATTTGTTTTTGCTTTATATACCACTGTTTGTTTTTTCTAGGTACTAAATAATATTTTAACTATATTACCCACGCACAGGCTGCGCCTTAGTGGGTTCCCACATTATTGTTATGATTTTCAAAATATGTAAATATAAATTGTAAAATATGGAAAAAATAAAGGAATTAAAAAAAAAAAAATATGTCTCATACATCAGAATAATATTTAGGCTATAATTTATAAAGCTAGCTAAGAAGGGGACGCGGGAGGGGAACGGGGACGCATGGAAAAGGTGACTCAGGGAGAAACAATGTATTTCTTTGAATATGGCATTGCAACGCATGCCGAGAACCAGCTAGTAATTCATAAATGTGCAATGTTGTACAGAGTCAATAACGTTGATTCCCGACAGTGATATCTCGACAATGAATTAAAATTGTTAAGTCTCTCGTGCAGAAGACATATTGTTTCCAACGTGACTTTTATTATATTAAAAATTGTTATTTAAATTAGACAGCTCTGATTTCCTCAGGCTAGATACATTTCATGTACCAATCAGTAATACTCGATCAAAATTTCTTTTGAATTGCAAAAACAATATTAGGACTGATAGGTACTCGCTTGTACCCAGATTGAATGCAGTTGACATTATTTCTGTAGAAAGCATATGTCTTCGACTGCACGGAATTTAGTTTCAAGATCCCTATAATAACGCATCTCTTAAATAAATGCTAATGTTAGCTTTTAATATTCTTCCGCATGGGTTCTATTTTATAATATCTCCCCTGCTAATGTTAGCTTTTAATATTCTTCCGCATGGGTTCTATTTTATAATATCTCCCCTCAACAATAATATCCAAATAAATGGAATATCCTCTCTTTGCAATAATATCCAAATAAATGGAATATCCTCTCTTTGCAATAATATCCAAATAAATGGAATATCCTCTCTTTGAAATAATATCCAAATAAATGGAATATCCTCTCTTTGCAATAATATCCAAATAAATGGAATACTAATGAACGTATCCGTAAAATGAAAACTGTTTTTGAAAGACGATGAAATTTTGTAATTCGAAATAAGCATAGATACAATTTTTTAAAGATAAACAAACAGTTTTAAAAATGGCTTACTTAACGTTTTTTTAACTAAAATTATTGATTCCGAAAAAAAACAATTCGTATTAAATTTTATCAGGGAAAAATATTACAAACGTTATCGTCATCTCACTATTTTGTGGATTCACGTAAAAATGTATTTCTTTTCATATTGCGGTCGCAAACTTTGGTTTCATAAAGGTGTACGTTTGAATTATTTTCTGGTTTGTTGTTTTGAATGTAAAGCGTGGTGCTTTTTCTTTTTATGATCTAAACAACGATTACTTTTAGATCTATGCGAATTATTCCAAAAAGCGAACAAATTAGGGGTTTACAGATTTTACTCTTAAAAATCATAAGTTTGTAATATCTATAATATAAAAATGAATCGATGAATATGTTGCTAAGCGCATAACTTTCGAACGACTGCACCAAATTTGATAATTCTTTTTTTTGTGCGTTCGTTATTGTCAGGACAAGGTTTTTATAAAACTTCCGGTGAGCTCTGGCATTATGAAATTTGTATAAAAAAATTGCTATTGGTGGCACGCGAGGTTTGAAAACTGAATGTATGGAAAATGTGAGGGAGGGAGAGATTGGTGAGGGGGGGGGGGGAAGGGAAGAGGGGGGGAGGGGGAGGGGAGGAAAGGGGTGGGGAGGAAAGGGGAGGGGGCGGGGGGAGTGGGGGAGAAGGGGGAAGGAGGGTGGTGAGCGGGGGAGGGGGGGGGGGGGGAGGAGGCGGAGTGGGAACCCCCCTTACACCATGCGGGCGAAGCCGCGGGAAAAAGCTAGTAGTGTAATATAAATAACTAATATAGTATCTGTTTAAAATATACCACAATTTTTTGTTCAAATTGTACCAATCGGAAGATGCCCGTTATAAAGTGAAACCGATCCGGTCATTAATAAGAAGTGGTAGAATTTTATAAAGATGTCTTATTCCATAAAAAAATCATTATAAAATGGAATTTCTCTATGTTTCAAAATTAGGAATAAATCCCATTTGCATTAACTCTCACAATTATTGTCTGTTTGACCAACCCAGAGTAATTCATGCACGTTTTAAGGATGGTTTATTTGATGACATAACAAAAGTATGTATTTACAGGCGTAACAAAATAACACATAGTATTTATGTAAATGACATTAGGAATGCATCGTGGGTCTGGGTAAGAAGCAAGTAGGTGCTTTGGTAAAATATTCCTAAGTTGTTACCGGAGCAGGTGTGTATGTGTTTGAGAATCTATCAATCATTACGTATTAATCTACGTGATAATTTAGTAGCAAGTCAGTTACAACTTGTATAAGTTGTCAGTTTTTTTGCCGAAACGTTTTATTAACAATATTTATTTATTTATTTATTTAATACATGAATTATCGAGAGTACATATAGTTTTTTGTGGTATTTCACCCTCCATGCTAGGGATGACCCTGTGTTATGGCGGGTGAAGTTTACAGTTTGCGAATATACATTCATTAGTATAGGTTGAAATTTTTCACTAATTGATACTATCCACACAAATTCTCCTACAATAAGAGAGTTTATGTAGTTATATTGGATTACAAGAATAAGGTGAAGAAGTTAAAGAATTATTGGTAAAGATAAATTATTTTTAGTACATTACGGAATTATTGATATATATAGTTCAAAGTAATCAGTCTTATACATATAATGCTGCTTAGATTGTAAATAAAGATATTTTATGTTTTGCCTGCTCTTAATACTATGCACACAGATCTTCTATAATAAGAGAATGATATACTTATAGTTAGATTGGGTTACAAGAAGAAAATGGAGAAGTTAGAGAATTATTATAAAATGAGAAATTGGAGGAGTTGTTAGATGTAGATCATACTAATTAATCTTGTACATACAATGCCGCTAATTTAGAAAATAGAGATATATTATGTTTTGTCTGAAAGGTTATTAAATTGAAAGAGTGTAAAGTGAATGGGTGTTCAAATTGTAATGTATTCCATGTGTAAGGATCCATTTCGTTATTTGTTTTTTAAATGAATGGGGTTGACTCAACGTTTTTAAGTTTTCAGGGATAAGTTCGCAATAAAACTTATATATATAATAAAACTTATTTTCACTTTAATTTATTTTGCCGTAACCAGTTTCAGCTTGTTAAAGCCATCTTTAGACTAATATAAATTATTTTGAATCTACGGTTTATATACATAACATTGTTACAAGTCATTTGTAAGATTTAATAATTATGCAGAGGCAGCTTCACACTTTAAAATTGATTCATATGAGTGTACGAAGGATGCACTATTCCTGTATAAAGTAGTCAACAATAATATTCAATGTCCAGAGTTGCTAAATAAAATTCAATTCAATGTACCTGCACGTTCAACACGCTCTTCTGTACTGTTCAGGGTGGATCAATGCAAGACAAACTGTAAGCAGAATTCTTGCCTGAACAAACAATGCAATTGTTATAATAGCGTATTATCCAATGTGGACATTTTCAATTAACATAAAAGGTCCATAAAATAGTATTTCTCTGATGGTTCTTGAATAATGTTATGTTTTTATTGTTTTTATTTCTGTTATGATTTGATTTACATGTACAACCTCTCTCCATGGCTACCATTGTATTATAGATTTTTTTGTAATTTTTCAAATTATATAAAAAAAACTTGTTTTGAGTATATATATATATTTTTGTTTTAAGTATATAATTTTGGATTCATATTCCTTTTTTATAAAATTAATTTACTTATTCTTATTATGTTGTCTCAGTAGAAGTAAAGTCACAAGGAGGAAATCCATAATTGGTTTTATTTTGGCTATTTAATACTATGTAAAAACTGAAATAAATGTAAACTGTCGATTTCCCGAAAATTAATAAATAAAATAAAAATAAAAACATACGAGGGAGGGGGGTGGTCTACAAAAGTCAATTATACGGATTTTCTTATATTTGTTACCAAGTCGTCTTAGAATTCGCAACATTATTCATTGACTCCGCACCCAAAAACTCGACCCGGGACGCGTATTTACAATCCCTACCGCGTTTCAGTCGCTTTAAATTTTCAATATCAAAATTTAAATATTGAGAAATAAAATTATCAATTTCTAATATACAAATTGGAAAGATTATTTTATCTAGATTTTAGAACAATTTTTGTTTTTGCAAAGTGATAAAAATTATCAATTTAGAGGTGTATTTACAATATATGGGAATAATATTAAAATTTAAATATTTAGAGACAAAATTATTAATTTCTAATATACACATCAGAAAGATTATTTTTATCTAGATTTTAGAACAATTTTTGTTTTTGCAATGTGATAAAAAATAACCAATATAGAGGTATATTTAAAATGTAAATTGTCGTTACCGCGACTGAATCGGTATAGGTTTTGTAAATACGCACCCCGGACCTGCTCCTAGATCTCGAATACTTTTAAAAGAAAGCACGCCTTGGAAAAAACATTTAATTTCAGAAAATTCTGTGTACACTACACAACACTAGTGTACAGTAATTTCTCCCTAATTCCACGCGACTGAGGCCGCGGGTAAGTGCTAGTAAAATATAAAATTGTAAAACTGTAGTACAAAATTTAAAGCAATTATTTGCTGGGAATAAATTTTTCATTTCGATATTTGCAAGTTTCTGTTTTGTATACCGGCTCACAAGATTAAATTTTCTGAAAACAATACCATTGTTTAACAGTTAAAGTATCAAGATAACTGAAGATTTATAACTCAATATCTCCAAGGAACGTAACCCAAAATTAAATAAACAATAGCGTAATTTATTATTGATATTACTTATTGAACTTCACCAGCATAAAGATTGAGTAACGCTCAGAAAATATCACGCATACTTAACCATATTACTGGCACCATCCTCTTCACTATAAATCATTCGGATGATTTTGGAGGCAGTATTATTGATGACTTTGTTTGTGGATACAGGATGATTAGAAAATATTTCATACTTTATGAAATTTAAAAACATTATAAAGTCTAGACGGATTCAAACAGGAAACTTACTGAGTAAAGCCCATTACAAAAATCGGTTCGATTGTCAAATATTTCGTGTATTCGAATATTTAAAAAGTTTTTGCATTATTAACATTTCTGACGACACACGTATCGCAACTAACGGATTGCCATCTTTAGTGTTAGTTGGGAAAGCTGTTCTTATTCTACCGATATTAAGTGTTTTAATGGAAGATGCTTTTACAAAATAGCATCATTGATCCCTTCGGGATTCGTTTATTTAAAGCCCTTGGTATTACATGATTGGTATTACAATTTTAACATGAAAGATAAATTTGAAACTTAAGAAAGAAGAAACATTTAAATTCAAGAAACAACTCTCAAAAATACAGCAATTTGATAGGTTTACAAAAATATAAGACGGGCTCAGGAATACATAGTATTGGAATAAATGTTTTACATGATCCACAAGTTCATATTAAATATGTCAACATCACCTAAGTACTGATTTCCCGTAGTGTTAAATCGTTGTATCTGAGAGTGGGCAGTGTGAATGCTTAGGAATGCTGCAGTGGAATAGTGTATTTTTTCGAGTTGTTACCGTGGGAATTGGTAAGTTTACGAGTTGCAGGAGTTCGCAACAGTCGAATTTAGGGTTCAGTATTTTTAACAAAAAGGTTCGTGGGTTCAACAGCTCGGCTGTGGAACGATTTGCCTCTGTATTTCCTCTCCCTTACAAAATTACTCCTCTTACTCCAAGAGAGATTTATTCTCGGTGTAAAGTTAATTGGAGCATACAGACAAATTTACAGATGGACGGAACGCAAAACGATGGTGTTAAAATAGGACTTCGCTATGCTCAGTCAACCAACGAAAAATACTTTAACCACTCTCGAGTTCTGAATTTTTCACGAAAATTCAAAAACTGTTGTGCTGCAAAATTCGTTCTATCTTCTTGTCCATTATGGTCAGACATATGATGTAAATAGCTTTAGATACTGTAGCGGTCCCAAGGGGCGGGGGAAGCCTTTTGCTCTCGGCTAGCTCAATGTCGTCGGCAGGCAGGAAACCTCTCCTCGCCAAGGTCGTAGGTAACTAGGGGGTAAAGGGTACATAGGTAATTTGCCAAAGCCCGCCCACATGATCCCATCAAATGAAAGAGGTAGCTGGGTGAAACATATCTGCATTGTCAGGTGTACATAATTACAACATCTAGTAAAACATAATTATAAGTCACAAATCAACAACAATCCCTTGCTAGGTATTTCCTACGAAGGGGTCTCTCAAATCTCTCCGGGTGTGTGGTCATTTCAACCGAGTATTGCTAGGGGACACATTAATTAAAAGGGATCTCGCGGAAATTTACTTAGTGTACCGCGATGTGCGCAGCCTGTCGGAACGACGGCCGGTTCTGGCGGGCGGCGGGCTAGCTTCTCGCGGGACTGTGACGGGGAGGGGTGCGGTATGTCATTTCTTGCAAGGGGGAACCAGGCAGCGAGCTTCAAACGGGACTGGCGGAGAGGGGAGCGGTATGTCATTTCTTGCAAGGGGGGACCGGGAATACACTCGCCGCGCCGCGGGGCTGTGACGTCCTAATACTTGCAGAGCGTATCGTAACAATACAGAGAACACCAAGCTGTATATTTGCTTTTATAAGTTTACCATATACCTAGGCATTACAAAAATTGATGTTGAATGTCTATAATATTCAAAAATAAACCTCTAAAGTGACTGATTTTGTAACAATTGATAAAATATTTATTAATTATATTTTTTCTATTATTTTTCTTTTTAAGTGAAAACTTCTTTAGCACCGTTGTGATTTGAAAATCGATGAAACGAAAAAAGCGACACTAAAAAGAGACAAACAGGTCATCTATAGAATTTAGCCTGCGAGAGAATGATCGTAGCCTCCCACTCTTGTCTACTTTAGTTTTCTGAAGGTTTTACTTCTACCGCATGTGAATTGCTCTGTTTTTTAACCCCGACACAAAAAAGACGGGTATTATAAGTTTGATGTCTTTGTGTGTGTCTGTCTGTGGCACTGTAGGTCCTAGACGCTCTTCCTTTCCTTCTGCGCAACACTGTATACGTGTGAACTCTGGGCAAACTACATGAAGAATAGTATAGAAAGACTTCGGGTTCAGTATAACAACGCCTTCCGCATAATGTTTGGTCTCCCCAGATATTGCAGCGCTTCCCGGATGTTCACGGACGGGCGAGTTCCTGGCTTTGCAGCCCTTATTAGATCCAGGGTGGCAGGAATTAGGGAAAGGATAACCAGCTCTGGAAACATCCTCGTCACGGAAGCCCGCCTCAGTCCATCATCCAGTATTGATGCACACTGGAGAAAAATACTGGCTCCTTATGTGCTCACAGAATCCTGAAAGCTTAATATTATTATTTCTTTTGTTTTCCTTCTACTACTATTAGCTTATTATCTTTTTTTGTTTCGTGTACATTCATATCCACCTTCTTTTTATTTTTTTCCTTTCAAATACTTTGTACATGTATGTGTATATTATACCCTTATGGAATGTGTGGGATTGCACTCTCCTCCCCAAATACTGGAATAAAAAGGTATTTATTTATTTATTTAAACGAAAGGACCGATATGATGCTTTTTTTTTTTGAAAGCTGACGTGATCGAGATGGTTCTTAATTCTTGAAAATTGGCGTTTCAAGGTCATGAGCTCTTTTTTGTGTCGGGGGTAACTTAAAATTTTGAAAATTTTACTTATTTAAGTTGTCGAGAGGTAGCACTGAGAAATTGATTGAAACTTATCAGGTAAAATGAAGTCGTTTTCGGTTCTTCCTGTAGTATCGATCCAGCATGTACGAAGCTCGAGGCAGGCGGAGAGAATTGCATCCAATAACCCATGGCCGGGAACAAAGCGCCTTACACGTTTCCAACCATACAAACATCTTGAATAATGTGACTTCATAAGAAAGACAAGAAGTTAATGACTCTACTTGCTTGCAGGGGGATGAAACATTACATAAATATATTCAATTTATTATGAAAAATTAATTTTATATTCTTTTCGAGGACATAAAAGCAATAAAAATGGCATTCTGGAAAATGCAGCCCACAAATAATATTGTTTCTTTGAAGAGACCACTTTGTTTGATTCAGCGTTCATGTTTGTAGGTTTAAGAGGAACCGTTACTCGATCTTTTTTATATTTATATCATTGAAGAAGAAGATAACATTAATAATCTAAACGAAAATATGAAAGAGAACGACACATAAAACAGAAAAAAGACAATGGTCGCAACTGGGTCTCGAACCCAGACCTCTCGTCTAACCGGGACGTGCGCGTTAAGATGAAGCCATAGTAAATAATGCAAAATCATACAAAATTATATGTTTTTGTTTTGAAAATTTGATCTCTTAGAAGTATTATAGATGCTTCAATTAAATATTGCGTGTAGAACATACCTCTGCCCTTAAAAATTAATAAGCCTATAAAAAAATAAAGTATAAGGTCTAAAAAACACGCTATCAAGTCCAAACTCTCCTATTTATAAACCCCTTTTCGGATATGGTTTTATTGTATAATGTGGAAAATTCAGTTTATTTTATAATAATCGCAAAAAAAGTTGTTTTTACACCCGATCTTCCCAAAATAAAATAAAATATGCATTTTCGCTTTGTTATTTTACAATACGGCCGCCAGTCGACGAATTTGGTTTTTCAAATTGAACCCTATGGCGTCCACCGAAGAACTACTGTCCACGCCACAGTCGCCACGCCTCAGTCACGCCCCGAACTGAGAGGGAGATGGACGCGTTATTCGGCGACGCTTGATTTCGTGAAATAAATTTTAAATTTTCGTTTTATTACAAGGTTAAATTATTAAATTCTCAAATACCTTTTCCAACCTTTCCAAAAGCTTTTTCTTACTCCGTAAGTAAGTACTACTAAAACTAAAAGTATTTTCAAACTCCTCCCATAAAGGGGCGTGAAATCCGATTTCGATTTTTTCCTGCACTATTGGATCGCCTTAACCAATTTCGCTATTGCCATCTTCTGTCAAGCCGTCATAATAGTCAATCTCATATTTCAAATTTTAGAATTAACAATATTATCTTCAACTAATTATTTTTCCATATTACTTATTATATTATACCCGTTTCATTGGAAACAATCATTCTAAGTGCCTTCACGGAGATACTCACAAGATACTCGATCCTCGTGAGCGTGTCATACGTGCTGATCGTAAGTACCCCCCGTACGATTTTGCTGGCCCTTCCACGGCGCTACGCGGTGGCTGTCGGTTTCCAATCAGTATCACGATACCGACAGTGCTGATCGCACGCGACGCGTCGCGTCATTTGTGTCTGATACTTATTCCTTTGACGTTTGACAGAAACGGCGTCGAACATGAAAGTAATGTTAGATTTGTTCTGAAAGTGGAAAAAATGCATGTTTATATAACTATACGTTACCAGAATACGTAAGAAAGGATTTCGTGGAGAAGGCATGGATTGATGTTGGAAAAAAAGTCATATGACACGCTTGACTGCGTGTTAACTCCACGGCTGCACGTGAAAAATGATGAAGTTCAGTATATTTCGGATATCGCCGTCTACGGAGACTAGCATTAAAAAGTAGTATATCAGCAGGGTATACTTGTGGTTTCGTCACAATTACGTAGATTGTAAGTATCTCCATGAACGGAGGGCCTCAGAATTGGTTTGTATCCTGGATAGCGTCTCGGATAAATGTATCCGGATTTATTCATATGGAACAATTGAATTTTTATAAAAGTCTAAATGAATATATTACATTATATTATTATTATAATGTTTAAATTATTATTGTTATCTTCTTCTTTAATGATATATTACGTTGATGGGAATATCCTTCAAAAAGTTATAAAAGAGAGTTTTCTTGAAAAAAATTTAATTTTTCATATTTAATTAATTATGGATTTGACGCCAAAATACCCAACTAATATGTACATTTTTTTAAACCACCTTTTCCTACACATTTGGTCATCTAATTAGTATGTGTGTTTTCTTCTTCGGAGTCGCTAGATGTCGCTTTCTTTTGAGTTTTCTTTTGTCTGTTCATTTTGGAGTGGTTTGAAGATGTGGTATTGGTTTTAGAAAAATTGGATTTTGTAGGATTCGATCCTTAGTCGGCTAAATATCTGAAGATGTTCGTCAGGAGCATTATATCACTACTACTACTACAAAGGAAACTTACGTGGGACTGTGGATTTATCGTATTGAGTAACAATTTGTAAGACAAATATCAAGTACGGATGTGATCATATTTGTTTATTAGTTTTTTTTTTAAATTATAAAATTCTTGCTTTTATCATGGAGTTTTATTTTTTCAAAAGAAAGACTACATTCCCTGGTTAAGAATAACCAGACAGCATTTGAAATTCTCCTACTACCACCACACTAAGCGGAAAATGTTGCTATTGTGGTGATGAAGGTCTTAGCCAGCCGAGGAATTGAATGCACAATGTCTGGGTCCTGGGTGGGACCCTAATGCAATGCCAACCAAAGCACTAAGCAATCGAATCACAGTACAAATAATTTTCCTATGGGAATGAAGCGTTTTTCCTGGATGATTAGTACTTATGTGACTTTCCAGTCTTCCAACTATCTTAAGGATTTAATCGGCTCGATTGCGACTTGAAAGAAGAACAAACAAACACGTAATACTAATTATTAGTTAACATGCAATTAAAGCATTCGATTTCAAACATTTCGACCCAAAAATCGAAAACGAAAGAATTTTTAATTTATGAATGACAAATTTTTGTTCCAACCCGATTCAATCGTTTGTAATTTTAATATATGACTGTCAAAATCGTTTATTAATCCCTTTTTAATTTCTATTTATTCTTTCATCACATTTACATAAGTAGGGAAAAATTATAGTTTAAAATAATTGTCATTAACTCACAAATAATAATTATTGCCAAACTTAATTTCATTGTACCATTGATGCCATTCGTCTTTCACATGGTAGTCGCACTGGCTCCTGGCGGTTTGTAGCAGCTGCTGGGACTCTTGTGAAGTATTCACATTTAAAAAAATGTCATTTGTAACATGTTCTTTCATTTATAACCTTGAAACATTAATAAGAGGAACAGATTAATTATTAGGGTTTCAAGTTTGCATCTCCACACCTTCTTCCCTTCCCCCACGATCTTCTCGCCTCACCACATAACCCAATTGAAGATGTCATAGTCTCACTGGCTCCAGAAGTTTGGAAAAAGTTGGGACTTTATGCGGAATTCACATAAAAAAGTCTATGTTCTGAACAAAAATTGAATAACAGTTTTTTCTGCGTACTAACCCATAGGTTTTCAATGCGGGCGATAACGCCCCCTTGGGGGCATTTCAGACCTTCAGGGGGGCGGTAGAAGACCAAGCGAAATTGGGCGGCGTTTCAGACTTTTAAGGGGCGGTAGGATACCCAGAGAAACCCATCCCACCCCATCCCATCTTGCCCCATCCCACCCCATCATTAGGGGCCATCCATAAATTACGTCACACCTTAAGGCGCCGCAAACGGGCTCAAAAAGAATAAGATGAAGAGATATGAAATTATGAATGGTAGAGGACCGCGCCAGTATTTAAAGCGACAAAATCGAAACGAAAATTGTGAAAATGTTTAATTAACATGACTCGTTTAAAATAGAGCAAAAATCTCGCAGGGGTTGTTTTAAACAGTATTTAAAGAAACACTGTGAATTTTTTCATACATATAACTTGTAAAATAACTAAAACAAACGTGTTAATAATAATTTTTGGATCATACTTTGCGATTTTTTTCTATGGAGGGAATGTTATATAATTTGCGTTTCGGCGCGGGCATGTCTAGATATTATCTACAAGAATAACCTACTTCATAGAATCTATGGTCTCTTCGGGTTAGATGGTCTCGTTGCCGAGTTGTGCCGTAGGTGATTAGGTTTCAATAGCAGATTAGAAGTAGTTCTAATCTGACTCTGTGAAAACCTAATGACTTCAGCCTGGAAGAACGTTTATCGTCAGAAGTATTATTATATTTACAATATGTCAAAAAACGGTCACCGTGTTATAAAGAACCCAAGTCTTTCAATAAGCATCCATTTATAAGTACCGGAGAATACAGGTCCAAATTACAATATTCTCTGAAGAGAATCAAAAGAGACATCCCAGGTAATTAGTTAATCTTTCGGGTAATTAAAATAAACCTATCAGTTTACTATCCCTGTGCTCAAGAAGCCTACTGTGAGATGTTTAACATCTAAATCAAATGCAGCATCCATATTATACCTGAGAGATCACTATCAATCAACTTCTCCGTATGTTTGTATTATCATATTCAATGGCAGCGTATATATGATACTTAAATTACCTTTGGGAGCTGTTACTTTTAGGAACTTACTGACTTCCATACCTATAATTTATTTATTTAATTATTAACTCCCTACTGAGCGTTTAGATGACGATTATAAATTAATTGAAAACAACGGAATTAAATAAATAAAAAATATTTTAAAAAATAAGGCATCAAATACAATGTTATACTTGTTATTATCACACTATCGAATAAAAAAACCCGTAAATTTTTTTTTAAATTTATTATTATTTTATTTTATTTTTATTGTACAACAGAATAATTCCAATTAGAGTACAATTTAGTTAACCTATCAGAATTTAGGCAAGTGACTCTTCAATAATAGTTTTAAGGTATATAGAGAACAGTCACTTACATCCAAATGCTTTGCAATTCCATACAGAACAACTACCCTCGTCGTGGCATGCTTTGCCAAGACGTCTGTTCTGCCATTCGGTACTTTAAATAAATCATGATGTTGACTTCGGCTGTAGTGGTCTGGTATATATATATATATATATATTTTTTTTTTACAGTGAATACCGCACAAGAATCTCAACTGCTCCCGTCTGGAGCCAGTGAGACTATGGCATCCCCAATTGGGGTATGTTGTGAGGCTGAAGGTAGTGGGGAGGGGAAGGAGGTGGGGAAGAGGAAGGTTGGGAAGTACCTGGCTATTCAGATCTGGTCACCAAACACGGCTAAAGCCATTTTCAAGCAACGTTTCAATTCTGAATGGTGGTCTTACACCAGAGCGATACTGAGGGTATCTTCCACTTTGGAACATGCCACAAATATACCATATATTATTTAAAATTAATTAATTGTGAAATAACACAAATTAATCAAATAAAATTTATTTGCGCATGCCGGGTTCGAACCCGCGACCTCCGGATTGTGAGTCAAGAGTCTTACCCACTGGACTACGGAGGTCTTAATTTTCTGCTGAAAATATTGTAGTACGGGTAGGTACTGTTTCGGTTTATCGTTTTATTACAAAGGTTCCAATTTTGAAAATATCATTTAAATTAAAAGCAAATCTTAGATTTCGACCGGAACCGGATTATAGATACACCACCGAAATTAATATTTTTGACTTTTGGAAACCCATGAAAAATCACGGAATAGTCGCAAAGGCGCCATTTCGTACTGATATCGCTTCGAAATGTGTTGACCGGATTCGGTAGTTTTCGGTCGTTCGTCGTTAAATAGTTAGGAATGTTTGAGATCAAATTGGACTAATTACTAATTACGTCACATCAATTGGAACAGTGTGAATTTTCAACAAATCTGTTCAGTTTCGAAAATGGCAAAAAAAACAATTTTCTGTTAAAAATATCATTTTTATAGGAAAGTACTTTATTGCTGTCTGAATTCTCCGAACAAAGATACTATAAATTAATATGAAAACGAATGTTAAATTCATAACAATTGTTCAAAAGTTCATTCAGTGATTCAAAAGTTAACGACAGTGGCACAACCGAAATTAGTATTTGATGGTATTACTTTTGGAGGTTTTTTTCTTATTTACTTACCCATGTACTTATAACTCATCATCCATTTTTCAGGTCCATTGAAGCCTAAAGTTAAAAAAAAATTACCGTTAATCAATTATACACGGATTTTTTAAATTTAATCCTTTGATATAAATAAATTGAGATCAATACAAATATTACACTGTTCTTTAAGCAGTTAAATATATTTTTCTATAAATTATCCTAGACTATACTGTAGTGCGTATGAGATATGATTTGGTTCCCTCAAGGCCTCTTCTATGGTCTGTAAGGATGGTTATCGGTGATCAAGCAATCAGTAATAAGATTCAACTCTATTGTAGGTGACATCCCTAATTTCGTGGAATAATTTAAGGAAAGAACGAATTTTAGAATGCTTCTTCTAGCTTCCCAGAAAAAAAAAGATATTTTATGTGCCTACGTAAAAATATGTGTGTATCTTCAAAACACCCCGGCACAGCTTGGGCAACTATTTTAGAAGTTAGAAGAACGGCCAAAATACGTGAAATTATTCATAGTAAAAGAAAATAACACCACACATACCTGGAAGATTTTCTCAAGCGATTCCTGAGCGCACGTGATGTAAAAAATGTAGATGTCATTTTGCTGTCAGATGATATTATTTTTCAATTAAAAACAAATATTTTTCCATCACACGTTTCCACTGGGTTGCGTGGTAGGCATTCCGTCTCGTTCCAGCAGCAACTTCAGACGAGACTGAGCGCGTATCACATTATCCGTTGGCCGTGTGATAATGATCCTGTCATTAAACTGAAACTGTCATTCCTCGCAATGGCGAGGAATGACAGTTTCAGTTCCATCGCATTGATCTGGGTACGCGTCCCCACCATCGTGAGGGTCCAAATACAAATATCTCTTGATCACGCAAAGGTTGAGATCAAAGTCTCCAAACAACCTTTTCACAGACTCAGCAAAAATAACACAGGCTCCTGATTTTCGAGCTTCTCATCGTCTTAATAACCTTTTACGACTCAGGGTGGTAATTGGCCTTCTACAAAAGTGTGGTGAACGTGTGTCTTGCGGTATGAGAGAGACATGCGTATATGAGTGAGACAGCATGAGGAACATATTAAATGGTGTGATTGTTGTCCATTGTTCTCTTTACCATCAGATTTCTTACGAAGCACCATTGTAACCCATCTCGGAATAAATGTAACTAGACTACCTACGTCTTATTATTGGCATTATACCCGAACTGAGATCATCACTATCAGAGGAATCTGGATCCATCAACAAGGAGTCCAGAATATTATGGGATAACCGGCCACGGTCATCACACTTCAAAAGGCTGCGCCAATGCTTCTCTCCCAATGTGCCTCCAGTCCTGCTCCAATACTCTTCCACCCAGTCTAGCCACCACATCTTTGGTCTTCCTCTGGGTCTCTTGAAGCTTTTCACTAATCCATTTGTTTGACTCCTGTTACTTCTCTCATTTCTAATAAACGCTTCATTTGTACTGTATCTTTCCTCTTTTTGATTTGCTCTCACAGGCATATCTTTCGCTAGTACTACCTAGCAGCTAGTAGATGTTGTGTTTGACATGTATTCCATTTGCTCATTTTTTCCAGCTTGTTTTAAAAGTCCAACTAATAATCTCCAGCCAGTTAATGGGAAATGAGATAGATCTCTGTACACGATTCGTTTAGCCTCATGACGTGAGAAATGGCCGTTGACACATAAACAAAGATAAATATTCATCCTCGGCCGTAACAAGAAGAGCAAATCTGATGGTACGTCTTTCGAAAGATGGTAGAAAAAGCTGCTGAGGATATGGCGCTCACAAAATATAGATTATCCTCTGCAGGCAGATATTCCTGGAGTAGGTTACAAGAAAATTGGTAAATAATGAAAGAAAAAATATTGGATCGGAAAGCTGAATGATTGAATATATTTAACCGAATATAGCTTGAAACTTCATGGGGTGCAATTTAACAATGTTTTGTGATGATAATATACGTCCTGGAAGACAAAGTTTTTGAAGAAAGAGATAAAGGCCATGATGAAATTGTTTGTTTAAATATTTTCACTAAATTTAACCCTGTCAAGCAGCGCAAGGTCGAAACCTTGAAGTGAACCCCTGAATGGTGGTCTCTAAACAGAGTGGTGCCCTCCTAAGATTACTTTATACTCCAAGATGCAAAACGCTTCATAATAATTTTTTTTTACAGAAATTCCTATCTTTGCTGTGGCTGTTGCAGGGACTGCGGGTGATTCTGTTCCAAAATATTTCGAACCAATTTGAACCAGAAATGGTGAACATGGTCGAGGGTACCCACCACTTCTATTTAATAAATAAGGAAAAATTTCCAAAATTGGTAGCAAAGCAATCCTAGGTATTTTAAATAATGCCACATTGTGGCAAAAAGCGTTCCAGTGGCGTTCTTGCTCACCTCTTTAGAGTTGAGTAAGAACGATTTCAAACATACGCTCATAAAAATATATGCCTTTTACTACCTACTGATTCTACACGGTGTCCTACAACGCGTAGTACATGCAGAAAACAGGTGAATATGCCTCACATTAGGAGTCGATTTTGTAGTACAATTTTTTTTAATTTGAGCTTACAATTTTTTTGAGTAAATCGAGTCCGAATTTGGAAATTTTTAGGTAATTTTTTTTAATCGTTTGTTAACTGACAGCTCTTTTAAAATGCTTAGAAGTCTTTTTAGTTTCCGAAAAAAAATAAAAAGTGAAAGAAAGAAATCGTGTTCTGTGCAAGCTTCTGGACATCGTGTATTCATTGTACAAGTGTTCAAAACAAAACGAAAAATCGCTAAGCCTGGTTTTGAGCCCATGTTTTCTGGGACTAGAGAGGAGCGTTCTGCTATGTAGATGGTCATAATCAGACAAGATAAATGATGAAAACATGCGAATCGATAATCTGTATCCTCCACCTTAAGCTTTCATGGCAGTAATCGAAGAAGTGTTAGTCCAACAGCTCTGCTCCGTGGTCCACGGTCCAGCATCTATTATCGGTTTATCTCGACGATGATTCAATCAGGGTGTTTGTCCCGGCGACGGGGGGCGCACGATTTTCACACAATTAAGATATCGGAGCGGGCCCCCAAATAAATAAATAAATAATAAACGGAATGGGAATAAAAAGAAGTGACGGCGCCCCGTAGAGCTTGAAGCAGCGGGTGGAATAAAGACAGGTTCATACAGACATGGTATTTGGAATCAGATAATATTGTAGTTTGTTAATTCGAGTTAATAACAAACGTACCGAGTTGCTTAGTTTTGGTTACTTAGAAGATTTTGGTTATTATCTTAAGTGATTTTCCTTGAATATGCCTTCTGATGGTGTTTGAAATTGGGTAAGAATATACGTATTGTGATGCTTAGTTTTGACTACCAGTAAATTTCCATAATACAATAAATTCAAAGTGGTAATAGTAGTAGTAATATAAAGTAGTAATAGTAATAGTTTATACAAAGGAATGCCAAGGGAAAAAAAATGAACAATAACAGTGCGATTTTGGCACAGGACAAACAATAACGGTACCATTAAACAAGAATCATTAAACCTAAAATATAATACTGAACAAGAGGCAGTTTACGTTTAGAAATAAAAAACATTTTGAGTGTACATTAAACATAAAAGTACAGTAAGGATGAAACTGAAACCAAACAATTACCGGAAACTGAAACCGAAAACTGATTATTACGGAAACTGAAACGGATGAAACTGAAACCAAACAATTATCGAAACACGGCTTATTAAAGGATATTGAAAAGGAGTTACGATTCGCGAAAGGTATGTTTCTTTTTAAATAAGTTTGTTTTTAAAGCCCATTTAAATTCAGCCAAGTTTTGGATATTAGCGAGAGCTGAGGGAAGTTTGTTCCAAATGAGCAGGCCAGTTACACGAAAAGATCGATCATAGTACACTAGAAAGTTCAGGAGGCAAGGCACGAACTCGGGTAATAATAAACGTGTTGCTTAGATTTGATTACACAATAGATTTTCCTCAAATAAGCTTTCTGATAATATTAATCTGGTAATAATAAACACATTGTTTAGATTATGTATTTGGAAAATTTTCAACAAAATAATATAGTAATAATAAACACATTGTTTAGATTATGTATTTGGAAAATTTTCAAATGATTTTTCTCAAAATGATGCATTTGAAATCAGGTTTTTCTTAATTTTGATTGCAGTATTGCAGTTTGTTAATCCTAGTTAATAATAGAAGTTGAGTTGAGTTAAGTCGAGTTTTTGAGTTTCGATCACTTACGGATTTTCGAGTGATTTGGGGTTAATAGGATAATGAGTTTGTTTATAGAAATTTAATGAATGAATTGGGTTGCTTTGTTTTATTTTAAATGTGTTTTTATTAGAAACTAGCTTTTGCCCCCGGCTTCGCTCGCATAGTATTAGGGGGGTTCCTTCGCCTCCTCCACCTTCCCCATCCCCACTCCGCTCCCGCCCCCTCCCCCCTCACTCCCCTCGGCTCACTCTCACCAACCCCCCCATAACGATTACAATAATTTTTCAAAAGGCTCGCGTGCCACCTATCAATCGTGCATTATCAATCAAACACACGCGGTTTCGCATTCATAATATTAGTATAGATCAATATTTTACACATATTTGAATTTTAACTATCAAAGGGATCTCCATAGTAATCTAAACAAATAACAAAATGACTTGTATAATTACTTGTAGTTACCAGCAAACGATTTGTTTTGCTTTTCGTCTGGGCAATAAACGTATAGTAAATAATTTCATAACGCCAGAGCTTATTCATAACGCCAGAGCTTACCAATATCTACATACAGCCAATATAACTAGCAAATAATGCAGCTTTCTATTAGTGAAAGAATTCCATTCTGTATTTTTGGGGGGAAAGAGTAACAAACATACATACATCCATACATCAATACAAACTTTCGCCGTTATAATATTAGTAGGATAAACTCAAAATTCAAAAGCTCTCAATAATTTTTTTCATAATCTTACAGAATGTAAACCCAGCTTTATACCACCGAAAACCGTAGTGGAATAAAAGCGAAGGCGAGAAGGCATCTGTATATTATTGTGAGAATGATTTTCATACCACGCTCCTCAATAGCAGTGCTCCAAGTCCACTTTCCTGGCTCGCCCCAGGAACGCGATGTACCAACACCGAATTATCCATAAACCAAATATTTACGACCCACCTCGTCCGATTATGTTGTACGGAATAAATGTATGAAAATATTTTCCGGCTATTAAGATTTTATTCGTTTTAAGTAGGGATTAACGTCAGGGTAATGGAATTTTATGGTAATTTTTGATTGATTTATAATGTTTTTGGCGAAATAAGCGAGGCGTGCGATTGTTTCAGAAAACGATTTGGCTGTTTTGTTTTTTGTGTTTGTTTTGTGTCGCAAACTTTTGCACACGCACATCAGCATGTTGTGAGCTCACAGGAGAAATCCAAAGTATCAAGTAGTTATAAAAATGCTGCATTAATAATAACAATAGTTTATTCCGGAATGTATGCAGAGGAAGTGCAATGTAATACGTTCCATATTTCTATGTAATAAATAGAAATTAGACAAATAATAATAAGGTAAAAAGCAAATTCTACTAATATTATAAAGGCGAAAGTTTGTATGGATGTATGAATGTATGTATGTTTGTTACTCTTTCATGCAAAAACTACTAATTGGATTTTAATGAAATTTCACAGTAATATTGCTCATACATCAGAATAACATACAGGCTTTAGCTCAGAGCTCTAGCATTATGAAATTTGTGTTAAAAAATTGCAATAGGTGGCACGCGAGCTGTTTAAAAAATGAATGTAACGGGTATGGAGGGGGCGGAAAGGGCGGGGAGGGGGTGAGAGGGGGGTTGAGGAGGGGGAGGGGATGAGAGGGGGGGATGAGGAAGGGGGAGTGGGGGGGAGTAGGGGGAGGGAGTGGGGGCGGTAGTGGGGGGGGAGGAGGGGGAGGGGGCTAAGGAGGTGGTGGAGAGGGGGAGGGGAGGGGGGGGGGGGGGAGAGGAGGAGGGGGGGGGGGGTGTAGAGTGAGGATAGGGAAGGTGGAGGAGACGGAGTGGAAAACCCCCTAAAACTATGCGAGCGAAGCCGGAGGCAAAAGCTAGTCTAAAATAAGCAATAAACGAATGTGCATGAAAAATTATATTGAAAAAATATTAAACACAAAAATGAATGCAAGCTGCCGTTTAAGGAGAATATTTGACCGTTTTCCGTCTCCCGCCTCCAAAGGGGCATCAGGTGGGACTCCATCTAGGTAATCCAGAGACTCCATCCAGGTAAAGGGCGGTGACGATTATGTTATTCGGTTGGCGTAGTCTGTGCCATAAGCTTCTCCTGCAGTGGCGGAGAAAAGCTCAGAAAGTGTGCACTTGCCCCTGCAGGAACATTTTCGTAGCGCTGCAGTATCTCGGTAGGCAAAAAGTTGGTAATAATAATTGTTGGCGACTTTAAGTGTATGCCATTAGGATGCAGTATAATCTACCTACAGTTCTAACGTGTACAGCGATGTACAGAATGCATTGACGTTAATTTTTTAACATTACATAGAGGCAGTAGAGCAACTGTCTTTTGAAGCATGTCACAAATTAGTAAAACTGCCCCCATAACCTTTACATATTTCTGCTGGTAGTTTATTTTCTTGTTGTAATGAACATAACACAATAATGTCACTTTTGAGTGTTTCTTTGACTTTGTTGACTTTAGTATTTCTAAATCTTTAACAGTCAAAATGAGATATTATGATATTTGCGGCCAGTCGTAAAGCTTGACATCACGGTATATATGTGGCAGTACTGCATCACGGCCATTATAATTATCGTATTGAATAATAATCTTAAAGAATGGTGTCTCGTGTGACGTAACGAGACACCATTATATGCGTTTTATCCAAATTCACGACGAAAGCTCATAAATTGTCATTTTTTGAGATAACAAAAAACTAATGTTATTTTTTTACATTAGCTCCACACAAGAGAAAAGTGAACAATTCTACTCAGGCCTTTTTCATCTTTGGGGATGCTGTGTGGAAGGTCTTTTTAAGGAAAATAATGACATGAAGTTCGGGAAAGGAGAAGGTATAAGGGGTGGTTAGGAATCTGGGGGTCAACGTGTCCATGAGTTACGGATGCATGAATCCATCCCTCCCATTGCCGTACAAGACATGTGTCAAGAGAGTCCGGCTGGAGAAGTAAAACGATCTCCCTTAACCAGTCTCTCCTGATCCAGCCCGCCAAGCACTACGTGGACAAGCGCATGTGCGGCCAAGTCTTTCACCCGGGAACCCCTGTTAGCAGCCAAACGTAGTGAACTTGGGGTTACCTCTAGCAGGGATGTTGGTTATCCAATAAATGGTTCCTATGATAACTTATATAAAAGAAATTAAAAACAGAAGACTACGTACAATATATTGATCGTCCAGGTGATTAAGCAGACATCTCCGAAAAATCGAAATTTGCTTAAGTATACTATAGAATACTCAGATAAATACTACCAAATCAATCATAATGCAGAAAAACTTGCAGATAAAATAAACAAGCAATTCAGTTTTTTGGGTTAATATTAGAAAATTATTATATAGCATATTTAATATATAAAACAAAGACCCGTGTAAATATTGGTTGATTTATGGTAAGCATTTTCAATTTGGGAGGCGGGAATGGGTACCGCCGCCCCGGGAAGCTTTATTGGATAACCAACACCTCTGCCATAGGTCACCCCAAGTGGTTTGCCACGTTTGGTGATTTAACAGGGGTGCCCGGGTTCATGGGGTGAGGTTTGTCTAGGTCTTGGAGGCGGATGACCAGGACATTTCAGATTCAGACCCCAGATTCCTACCCACCCCTTAAACCCTTTTCCTTCCCAGAACTCTCCTCTCCTTCCTTTCCTTAAAAAAAAACCCTCCACACAGCATCCTCAAAGATGACATAGGCCCTGAGGGAAATTATTTTCCTCAAGGCCTCCTGTGTGGAGCTCATGTAAAAAATAAAAAAATTCGAATATTCCTCATTATTTCAAAACTTAGTATTTTGATATATTATTATAAAACTAATATATAACTTTATTCCATTTAATTTTATTTGACCGTAACCGGTTTCAACTCGTTACAGCCATTTTCAGAATGGTACAAATAATTCTTAGTCTACGGTTTATATACACAACATATTGGGGAGGGGGAGAGGGGTGGTCTACAAGGATTTTAATCAATTATAATAATTATATTTGTTGCTAAGTCGTTTTAGACCGTCAAATTTCTAAATATTTTGGTAATTCCAGTAAGCTAATTACCTTGGGTTTGTAGCTCACTTCAATGATGATTAGGAAAAACCTTACAATTAATATGAGGTACTAATGACCAAATTTTATTGTCAAATCGTTATTATATTTTTGAATTAAGGTATTTTTTAATGCTTTTTGAAGAGATTCATGTTTACATTGGAGTGGGAATGGTCTAAACTAATTACATATTTTAATGAAATTATCTCTCAAAAATAGAAATAATATTTTGAGATGTCTGACTAATCAACTGGACGATCGATACATAAAACTTTACCCATAAAACCAATAATTCATTCACGCTTATGATCCCTTAATCAGAAAGCAAGCACTGGCTCCACCCCATGGGGCCAATGGATTTATTATCAAACATTTTTTAAAGCTGGTAAGTAATATTACGTGATTATCATTGGTAACGCTATTATCACGCTACCACACAGCAGACAGAGAATAGATTGCCTCTAATATTAAACGGATATTTTAAGCCCTTATTAATTGTGTGAAGGGTATTTTGAGAAGAGGAAGGAGTGAACATGAGTCTTGAAGAGATCCATGTTGTAGGAGGGAGGAAACACAGGAACTGGCAAATCGTTCCACAGCTGAGCGTTTTTGTTTTTATTTTTTAACTAGCTGGTACTCGGCATGCGTTGCTATTCAATTTAATAAAGAAATTGTTTCTCCCTGCGTGTCCTTTCCCATTCGTTCCGTTCCCCTTCCGCCTCCCCTTCCTTTCCCGCGTTCCCACTCCCCCTTTTTTATATGAATACCGCACAAGAGTTCCAACTGCTCCCGTCTGAAGCCAGTGAGACTATGGCATCCCCAATCGGGGTATGTTGTGAGGCTGAACGTAGTGGGGAGGGGAAGGAGATAGGGAAGAGGAAGGTGGGGAAGTACCTGGATATTCAGATCTTCCACTCTGGAACGTGTCGCAAATATACTATATATTATTTTAAATTAATAAATTGTGATATAACACAAATCAATCAAATAAAATTTATTTGCCACGCCGGTATTCGATCCCGCGACCTTCAGTGTGCGAGTCAAAAGCCTTACCGCTGCACTACACCGGCCCCTCCTCCATCTTCCCTCTCCCCACTCCACTCTCCGCTTCCCCTGACCCGCGAACCCCCCTCCCAAGGTCCCCGTCCCCCTCCCAGGTTCCCCTCCCCATCTCCCGCGAACCACCTTCCGCGAACCTCCCACCCGAGTTCCCCTTCACCCTCCCGCATTCCATTCATTCAATTTTAAAACAGCTCGAGTACCGCCTATTGCAATTTTTTTATAAAAATTTCATAATGCCAGAGCATACCAGTAGTTACATACAAACCTTGTCCTGGAAGTTATGCGCGTACATACATTTCGGCGATTCATTTTTATTTATATAATAATATCTATATATAGAATATAGATTCTTCATTTCAAGCACACGCTAAACTGGCAAAGGATTTTGTCGACAGGTCAAATTTAACAATATTAATTAAGCACACAATACCAACATAACTTACAAAAAAAAACCACAATACAGAAAATAGATAAGCACATAAGAATAAACAGAAGAATTACTTAATACCGTATTAGCATTTTTTAGGGTGAATTGCCAATTTCAAAATAAAAACAAAGCTTGTATGTAAAAACATACGCAAATTACTCATTGTGACCCAAAAGTTGATCCGCCGACAATTGGTCCCCCGAAATGATATTTTCTATCAATATACCTACATAAAAAATCTCGTGTCACGGTGTTTGTGGTCGCACTTCTACGAAACGGCTTGACCGATTTTTATGAAATATTTTATGTATATTTGGTAGGTATGAGAATATATTTTATACCGCTTGATCATAGGTTCTCAACGTGGGCGATAACGCCCCCTTGGGGGGTATTTCAGATCTTCAGGGGGGCGGTAGAAGACCACGAGAAAATTGGTGTGCGTTTCAGACTTTCAGGGGAGCGGTAGGAAACCCAGCGAAACCCATACCACCCCATCCTATCTTGCCCTATCCCATCCTATCCATCAATCCCAGCCATCCACATGTTACGTCAAACCTTAAAATATTTTCCCTATCCCATTACGCCCTCTCCGTTGTGGCAAATGTAACCCCATCGTGGTACCCTATTACACCCCCTCTGTCGTAGTATCCCGTTACGCCCCCACCGTTGTGGCAAATGTAACCGTGTCGTGGTATCCTCTTACGCCCCACTGTTTGCCGTTTTGGATTCATGAAGTAAGGGGGCGCTAGAAATAAAAATATTCTCAAAGTGGGCGGTGGGCAAACTAAGGTTGAGAATCTATGCGCTAGAGTTAGTGTCCCTATCCAATAAAAATGTATGTTTCATATGTTTTGGTCTGCAAATCTCGGAAATCATTTGATGGATTGACTCAAAATTTTTACAGAACATTGCATTTTAGCAGTAGAGTGTTTCTATATAGTGAGTTATGTCGTTATGAAATTTGTATAAAAATTTTGCAATAAGTGGCGAGCGAGTTTTTTGAAAAATGTGTGTATTTCATGTATTTTTTTGGATGGGCGGGTAGGCGGTAGGGGGAGAGGAATCCAGAAGGAGCGAAGGGGAGTGAAGGCGGGAAGATTCGCTGAAAGGCGGGAAAAGTGATGAGCGGGGGGTTTCGGGGGACGGGTGGAAGCGAAAAGGGGAGAGGGAACAGGGACGAATAGGAAAGGACACGCAAGAACAAACAGTATCTTTATTTAAGTGGCATTGCAATACATGCCTGGTTCATCTAGTAAAATTATATTTTTATGTGCATTATTTACAAATTTTAAACATAAAATCGACTTAAAAAATAACCTTAATAATAAGTTGGTATAAATATCAAACGAATTTATATACAATGTCGAATTTTTGTACTTATGCGCCGGTATACACAGTATATAGGCAAGTAGATTTTTCCTTGATGCATTTGAATGAAAATATGTTACATACTTTATTATTTGGCGGGGACACCTCTCTGCACATCCATTCGGGGACACTTAGTTATATTTTGTGTAATTAGGTTTACTGTATTTTTCCCTAATATGTTATTATTATTTCCCTAAACCGACTGCATATTATATATAAGTACACCGGGGAGCCAACTGTCGACGGTGTCATAGAACCATTACTCATAGTCATATTTACACATAAGATTACAAACAATATCAATATTAAAATTCTTGATCTGTTAACCATTTTTTATTTATTTTTTTAGATCGGTGGTACAATTTAATTCGATTTTTGTGAGCATTGCATTCTCAAGAACGAGTCATAGAAGTGACAAGTCCTCAAGTGACAAACGTCAACCGTGTTCACATGTTGAGCGCGCGTTTGGCGTGTTTCCCGACTGTGCACTAGTGTTAAATAGATCAATGACGGTAATTCTTCGGAGAATTTTCATTTATGTAATGTAACCGAGTGTATAAATGTCAAAGTCAAAAATGTATATATTCTTAGAGTGCCTTATATCGCCACGAACATAACACGAAGGTAATATGAATAAAAATCGCTTGGCGAACAGGGTCTAGATGTTACGTTTTCGAACGCAAAATAAATTTTTATTTATTTTGTGAATAATTTTATAAGAAAGAAAAAAACGTCAATCAATGGAAACTCACAACCGATAAAATGTTGTTTCTTTAATGCGTTCAAAAATACATTTTAGGCCAATATTTTTTGGTAAAATTATTATACTTGAAGTAATTAACAATTGTATTCCTTCGAACACAGCACACTTATTTTGTGGAACCATTTTAATTCAAAATGAATAGAATACCACGTTTATTGTTTATAAAAAAAACAAGTTTCATGAGCAATGCTCACTTATGCAAGGTTTACAGGGCTGGGCAGTATTTGAATTACTTGTAATTGAAATACGTATTTCAAATTTAAATACGTATTTTGTATTTGTATTTCAATTACTTCCTAAAAACATATTTTGTAATTGGTATTTCAATTACCTGATGCTGAGGTATTTTGTAATTTGTATTTAAAATACTTATGGTCTCAAAATACATTTTCAAATACATTTAGCGACCTTAATAATGATAATGAAAAATAAACTGACATAGATCATACGTAGACTAAAAACGCTAGAATCCAGAGCAATATATTATGTATGTTAATATTTCGAGTTGGCAGCACGTCCTGTGCTATAATAGCACTGTTATTGTACATTTTCATATTTGTATCATATTATATTATGCTTGTTATTGCTTTGTATTGCACATTTTTGTGTTATAGTATTAGATCAAGCACTATAGGAATAATTTGACTGAATGCTAGATTATTTTTAAGTTAATTAGAGTAGAGCGCACTTGAAGTGAAATAACACAAAAATGCGCTATACAAATGTCGTGTTATAATAATAATAATTATTACTATCTAACACCTGGGTCCTATTCCTATACCACAAAACTTTACAAGTAGAGCGGATATGAGATGTGTCTTTTGAACAATATAATAATAATAAATGTTTATTCCGATATGTGGGGAAAATAGTGCAATCCCACATATTTCATAAGGGTTATAATACATACACAAAATATTTTAAAGATAAAAAAAGAAAAGCAGGTGAATATGATTGTACATGAAAAAAAAGTAATAAAAGAAAATAGTAATAATTGGTTTTTAGGATTCTGTGACCACATCAGGAGCCAGCATATGATTGGTCAATTTTTGCACGTCTCTGTTTCACTCTGCTCAACTTTGCTTTTATAGAAACGAAACTTCTATAGAATACTTAGATAAGGGCACTTACGACAACTTATTGCAACCAAAGGTTCTACCAAAACCAAATGTATTTTGTATTTAGTATTTCAAATACACGACTAGAAAGTATTTTGTATTTCGTATTTTAAATACATGCAAAAAAGTATTTTGTTATTTGTATTTTAATTACAGCAAAGCATGTATTTTGTCCAGCCCCGCTTACGACTAATTATATAAATAATAGGGATAGACAACGGTGTAGGGCATACTTTTCAAAGGGAACAAGTTTAATAATGGATCATTTAAAGATATTTTTTGATTGTTAATAATATTCAAATTCGCATTCACGCTCTTTCTGATCTCCAATTTGTCCAAACGAGCACCTTTAAAATTACAACATAATTACTCAATTCCACTATTGAAGTCAAAAGTATGACAAGTCTTCAAGAAATGATTGGCAAACTCTGAGAAACTATTATTGTTTAAAAAGCTCAAATGTTCCTTTATCCTACTTAATAGAAACGGTAAGAGAAGTTTTAATTAATCCAAAGCATATTTTTTATAAACATAATGTAAACCAAATCTTAGCGAAGATTAATCGACTATTGTGATTTAGCATTAACATTCGCCCAATTTATTTATTGTCTATTTTTCCTGATGTCTCACTCGTCCGTACACTGTCTTTACACATTCTTCTGCGTGCTCTCATGCTGAGATTTAAAGCGTCAAAATGTTCACGAATGTGAGAGACTTGGGACGTTACTTTATTTATGAAGATCCCGATCCGAAATCCAGAATAAAGAAGATGTTCAAACACAAAATTTCACAGGTAAATGAAATGAGCGTTTGGCATATCTGAGGAAACATTCCAAACAAGCTAACTCTTTCAGACCCGAATTGAAACGAGCAGATGATGCTTAATTACAGGAAATATTTAAAATATTTCGTTTAATTTTTTTCAAAATATTTTAGATCTTAGGTATAGCTTCATTAGAATTCACGGGGTGTGTTTTTCTTAGTACGACAAAAAAATTATTTTTAAACACTTTTCCTTAAAAATCAAACACATATTTTTATTTACATTAAATCCACATAGGAGGCCTTGATGAAAATAATTTCCCTCAGGGCCTATGTCATCTGGGATGCTGTGTGGAGGGTCTTTTTGAGGAGAGGAAGGAATGAACATTGGTCTTGGAGAGACCCATGTGTCAATTGTCAACCGTGTACAAATGTTGGGCAGGCGTTTGGCGTGTTTCCCGACTATGCACCGGTGCCGAAGGGATCAATGACGCTAATTCCTCGGAGCATCTTCCATTGTAACACCGGTAGAACAAAGATAGTATTCCCACACGACGCCTATGCTCCAAGGATTGCAATCCGTCTGTTAAGATGGGAGAATCTATCAAACGGACCGCCCGTTTCCGCACAGAGTCGAGAGTATTTTTCAGGTATTTTGGAGCTCCAGACCAGAGGTTGCTGCCAAATTCAACCGTGGGGCGCACTTGTGATTTGTATAGCGTTAGCAGTTGTGTACTATTAAAGTATCTGCGGGCATAGTATATCTATTCATTTTAATTGTCTGCGCGTCCCCGTGAATTCTGGTTCAATGAACTTAAATTTGTTTTAAATTTAAGTGTCATTTATTAAATTTTAATTGATTGTGTAAATGATTCAGACAAGTGATAAAGTAATTACCATTAATGTAAGATGATTTGAACAAAAAAATATTTTAATTGTAATTAAAAAATTGGAGTTACAATATCCGTGATTTTTCAGAGGTCTGCCTTAGTAAACTATAAAAATATCGCATCTTTAAACATTTGGACAAAAAATATATATATGGTGCAGTTTAATCACAAACTTCACATGTGTAAAAAATATAAGCATGGTTACCACCCGAAATAGCATCTAGAATCCAATAAAAAAATAATAATTCAAAAAGGCAGTATTGCCAGCAATTAGAAAATGAAAACCCCCTAAAAATGTTTTTTTAGGTAAGCGCCTTGGTGGCAACACCTTATAGGAGGGGTTAGAATGGCATTAAACGTCTACTCTATGCAAGCAGTGCCTATTAGGGATGTGTCGGCTCTGCTGGAATGGGCTATTGAACTTGGGTTCTTCGCGGGAAGGGGATCCTACACCTACTCCTATTTCAAATCGACTAATCCCAGAGATCCCGGTCCAGGGCTTGGACCCAAACCCGAAACTCGATGCCGGACTCAGAGCCGGAACCCGAATGCCTCTACCCGAATGTCCCCGTGTTCGCAGTCCGAGCAACTCGCAACACTCAGGTTCTTATCCGGGTTCGAGTTCTTGTGCAGTTCGAGCTCTGAGGTCTGGCTCCGGCCGAATCCGTGCATCCCAGTAGCTGCAACTGCACCCAGTACCCAGTTGAACTCAAGTTCTTTTAAAAGGAAGCAAATTTCAGAGACCTCCGACAAAATGCAGAACTTACCCAACGCTACGGCCTATGGGTCTCGACTCTTGATGTGGTGTCTGCATAAACCAAATAGCACGGTACTTCTCAAAGGTACTCATGGTAGGTTATAATGCTTGTTGTCAGTGGCATCCGTCAAGTCGGCATTTGCATATTTTAATGATTGAACCACAGGCACCAGAACTCATTGAAACCCAGTCAGCCGTCGCGGACCATTTTTATTCTGTGTAAATTGGGACGAAAATTCTGACAAAATATATATTTTCAATTATATACACGGCTCGAAAGGGTTTAAAAAGGTTTGCAAAAAGACGTGATATTCCCTTCGTCGCTTCTTAGGGCCCCGAGCAACGGGGAACTTAGAAACAAACAAATAATAATAAATGAAGCCGGAACGTAGAAAGAGTTTGAGGTGTAAAAGAATAAAAATTGAGACATTCCAGACTGATTGGAGGCATCGGACAAGGATAAACAACTGATAGGTTGGTTGTATAGATGTAAAAATCAGGCCCGTGACAAGGGTTTGCTGGAAGACATCTAGGTGAAAAATCTTCCTTTTCTGCAGGTGTCTTTTTCTATTGCATTTTGGCAGTGTTTCTTTAATTATTATTAATTATTTTCTTAATAGCCATCCCTATGCTTAGAACGACCACGTCTCAGCACCACTATTTGTATTTAGGTGTAAGATGGTACAATATATTATTATCCAAAAACAAAATTAGTATAACAGAAACACTGAAATATGAATTATTCAAAAAACAAGTTAAGTCCCAGAAATTGGATAATGACATATTGTACTCTTAATGTAAAATACCCTTAAAGTAATTAATTAATTATTTTACCCTTACTTAAACTGCAACAGTTAAAATTAAAAAAAAATATATGTATTGTTATTGTCCTATATAACTGTTTTTGTCTAAATTGTGTACCTATCTAAGATATTTATTTCATAAGTTCTTTTATAATTGTTTACACAATTCATTAGAACACTTATTATTTTTTTGTATGTAAATACTCCTCCCATAAACACGAGCTCCTAGAACTCAACTTATGGAGTAGTAGTATAAAATATGAATTATTTTATAACCTTGCATATATTATCATTTGTAATGTATAAACAAAAATCTTGAAATAAATAAAATAAAAAAAATAATAATAAAAAATATCATTTATCATGAATAATCCTAATAAAATACTCGCACAATAAAATATTTGATGGCTCTAAAGTCAAAATTCCATTGATCTAATATACCTTCTAATAACCATTAATTAACCAAACGAAAGCATATAAAGCCGATCTGGTTTCCCTTGTAATAAAGGGCGGCGTGAGGGTTGTACTTGTAGGTAATAATAATTCAATACCTTTAAATTTATATGACGAGAATGCCAACATTCTTATAAATACTAACCAGGAATTATTAGATTCCTGGTCAAATAAAATTATTCACGCAAAACACTTCAATTATCTCAACCAAACGTATGTTGACAAAATTTCGTCAAACAAATGGTTGAGTATTGGAGAGTTGAGCGCAGAAATAGAAGGATTTATGCTTGCCATTCAAGATAGAGTCATTAATACTAAAAATTATAGAAAGCATATAATCAAAGATATAAATCAAATTGATGATTTATGTAGAAAATGTGTGGCTTTTCCCGAAACTATAGAACATATTATATCGGGATGTGCTATATTAGCGCCTTCCGAGTATACATTTAGGCACAATCAGGTTTTAAAAATAATTCACCAAAGTTTGGTAATTAAACATAACTTGATTGACTGCCGTAATATAGTACCATATTATGAATATGAACCAAATTCATTTTTAGAAAATGAATTTTATAAAATATATTATGATAAAACTATACTAACAGACAGAACAATTAGTCATAATAGACCTGATATAGTTTTACATGACAAAATTAAAAAAATAACTTATATCATTGATGTAGCTATTCCAAATTCCTGTAATATTCAAAAACTATTTCTGAAAAAATAAGAAAATACACAGATTTAGGAAATGAGATTAAAAGAATTTGGCATTCTCGGACTATAAAAATATTGCCATTTGTTATTTCGGCCACTGGCATAATACCTAGGAATCTGATTCAAAATTTAAGCATATTAGATTTGTCAAAGAATTTGTATATAAAAATGCAAAAATCAGTCATTTTAAATACATGTAGGATTACAAAGGATTTTTTAAATATTTATATTGAGGGATCAGTAGGATTTATAGGTTCAATTAGAAATGCCACAGAGCCGAACCCTCTGATATGAAAATATCTGGAGTCGGTGAATTATATTCCCATTTGGTCTCTAGTAGGTTGACATGTTGTTCTTGTATTGTTTTGTATTTATAATACTTATATAGTGCAATTGCATAGCGTGGGTTGACTAGATGATCATTTGGGGAAGTGTGTTAAATACTTAGTTTTTACCACTTTTATTGTTTATAAAAACTAACATGTTTCGTGAACAATGCTCTCTTCTTCAGGGTTTAATTAAAACTGATTATAAATAATACACATAGACAATAGAGATAATAGAGGGAAGAGGGGCAATAGGGAACAATTTACAAAGGGAACAGGTATAATATTGGGTCATTTAAAAACAAATTCGCATTCACACCCCTTCTGATTTCTAAAATTTCTAGTCTATCTATATTTTGAATTCCATTGACATTACAATGTATTAATTTTATTCCACTATTGAAGTTAAAAGTGTGACTAGTTTCCACCAAATGGTTGGCAAACTACGAGAAACTGTTATTGTTAATTTATTTATTTATTACGGCCTTTTTTTTGTATTCTTTCAACATTTTGTACATATATTTACTATAATGTGGATTCCAGACGGTAGAATTGACGGGAGAAAAGTTATGTGGTTAACAAATGAAAGATTTGATTGAAAATTGATTCCTAAGTCTTTAATTTGTGTTAATGTCTGAAGAGCATTGTTATCAATGTTATAATTAAATATCACTGGATTAAAGTTTTCATACGTTCTTAAATCCTTTTTTTTACATGAGCTCCACACAGGTGGCCCTGAGGAAAATAATTTCCCTCGGGGCCTATGTCATCTTTGGTGATGCTGTTTATGGGGAGGGTTTTTTTAAGGAAAGGAAAGATGAGAGTTCTGGGAAGAGAAAGGGTTTAAGGGGTGGGTAGGAATCTGGGGTTCAGTGTGTCCTGGTCATCCGCCTCCAAGACCTAGACAAACCTCACCCCATGAACCCGGGCACCCCTGGTAAATCACCAAACGTAGCGAACCACTTGGGGTGACCTATGGCAGAGGTGTTGGTTATCCAATAAAGGTTCCCGGGGCGGCAGTACCCATTCCTGCCTCCCAAATTGAATTTATTTCGAAGTTTCTCGAAGTTTTACCTACCTATATAAATGAAACCACAAACCAACACTTCAATTTTTGTATCTCTATCATTATTATTTGCAAAAGAATTTTTAAGTTTGTTATTTGCATAAAATACAGGAAGAATTTGATTTGGTACATTCTTTGTTAATTATAATAATAGCAAAATACTATATTTTTGACGAATAATAACGCTCTCCCCAACAAATAACCGAATTTCAATGCGAAATTTTCAGTTCCCTAGATATTAGTACTCATATAAATAATCAGGGGGTACTGAGGGCATACTTAACAATGTTAGTATTAAATAAATAAAAAAGTAAAGAGTTAACGCGTAAACAAGTATAATTTATGGGAATATTTCTCCCGCCGAGGAAGACTTTACCTCTCGCACTGACAAATGCAAACACTGCGATCTGGGCAGGGAATTACCGATGGTTAAAAAAGCAGAGAACACGTCAACATTTTTGATACAACTGCCCCCAACTTCCTAGAGCCAGGGATACAATGCCTACGAACGGGTCGTTTTTAAGTTTCGTTACGGTGGTTAGCTGGGGTAAGAAACCAATTTCTTTTTGTCGGTTTTTCTGTTTGTTCCCTCCCTCAACACGCTTTCCTTGTTTTTCTTAAGAAAACCACCACGCATTCCTCAAAGATGAAATAGACATAAAGAAAACCACTACTAACTTATTTGACCTATTTACATTTATGTAAAGGGACCAGAAAACTTCGCATTATTTTTTGTAAAAAGTGGTATAATTTTTGGCGAAGTTAGCCATATTATTTGACGAACTCTGTGTTATTATTGGAAAAAGTTGATATTCAAGCTTGTCAAAACCACAGATAAAGTCACATTTACAACACGTTTTAGTGTTTTATTAATTATTTTATTCACGCCAGACTACTGCATAAAAAATTGCGTTATTCACCCGAAAATCACATGAATATACCAAAATACGACTGTCAAAAATTTCATCAACTTTGTCGAAAATTTCATTACCTGGGTATCTAGCATGGTCGATCCATATACACATTCACATCAATGTTCACAACTACTTTTGGATCCTAATTTATGTGACGTGAACTGCTATTTGTTTGTTAGCGGCCTGCAGTCGTGCTCGGGAGCGATGAAAAGTTACCGATATTTTCGATAAAACCTATATCCATCGACCATGTTAGATATTCTGATGATCCATTATAAGCATACGGGGAAGAGGGGGTATCTACATTTTCACTTCGTTGTGATATTTAGGTTTCATGTATTTTCTGCCTGCTCTTCTGCTATATTATAAAAGCCATGGGCGTAAACTATCTGCGTATTGCCCCCCTCATTTGGGCCCATTCCCATATTTCTCAGGGCTGGCAACTTAATAGCAGTCCGCGGAGAGATGATTAGTTGTTACTAAACTTGTTACTGGTCGCTTGCTGAGACTGGTCAGTGGCCAGTGGCCAGTGGTCATACTGGTTCGTCACTGCAACACAGATACTGAAGATACGCGCTGCAAACTCATACTTATGGTAGGCTTAAGTGGGAAAGAAAATCTGGAGTTAAAGCCGGAAAAATTCTGAATTTCTACTTTATTACTATCTGAGGAAAGGATACAAGGTAGTAAATAAGATTTAGAAAAGGAACGTCAGATGCTTTCATGGTGTACAGCGGATGGACAAAGATAGGTGCTTAACCATTTAAAAAATTCGCCCGCAAGTAGTGAAAACCAATCATGTTAATAGTGATCCCCCAAGGTACAGCGCTGGAACCAATCTTATTAACCACATATGTGAACGACATTTTCATTCAACTATTAAATGGTTATTACTTCATATGCTGATGATGCAGCACTAATAAAAAGCAAAAGACTTAGAAAAATATAAAATTAAAGGCCATTGAAGAAATAAACACTTTAGTCAGATTTCTTAGTTTTTAAAGGGTCTGCGATACTGACACAAAATCCCGTGATGTTTCACGAGTCTGCGCTTGTATATGTATATAATACCACATCATTCATTAAATAATTCATCATTTATAACCTAACCTCAAGTCCAAAAATATATAATTATACCACACCTACAGTCAGATGCCTAAATCAAATCGTCAATCAGAAGTAAGATCTCTATTGGAACTAATTCTAAATATTATCCCATACAATAGCAGCCCATTTCGTATTGTTACCTGCCTATTATTTGTATTGTTCGAACTGTCAGATCAGATGCGAGATATTTAATGGTTATTTCATATTACAATACGATATTGTATTTATTTATTGACTTCTCTATTATGTCAATAAAGAAAAAAAGGTATTATGAGAGACAAGTTAATAAATGTCTTGTGGTAATGTTTTTTTTAAGATTAATTTATAGTAGTCTCTGTAGTAGTCTGTAGGTATTCTTATTGTAGTTACACTTTGATAACAATGTTTTTAATCAAATAAGTGGTTATTCAATTGTTTTAATTAGCACTCCGATCAATTCTTTTCCTTATTTTCTCAATTTTCTGGTGCATGACTGACGTATCAATCCATTCCTCCCGCTGCGGTGTAAGGCGATCTGTCGAGAGGCCAAAGGGTCTTCATCGACTCCAGATACTCATATCTACAGCCTGTATGTCGGACGAATATCTACAGCTCATATGTTGAACTAATATCTACGAACTTCAGAGTGTTGACTAATATCTACAGAGCGTAGGTTGAACTAATATCTACAGAGCGTAGGTTGGACTAATCAGCTAAATGTGTCCAATAGTCCGATATTAGGGATTTTTACATACACACTTACATAAATTAAGTTTTTTAAACTGCATACGCAATATTACATTATTCCAATATGCTATACATAATTGCAAATCCAACCTCTGCCAGTGCTGTAGATATTCGTCAATACTTTGGTTCTCATAGATATTAGTTAACAGTTTGAGCTGTAGATATTCGTCAACACTTTGGTTCTCATAGATATTAGTTTGATTTTTTCAGTTTTTGGAATTCCTGTAGATATTAGTAGACGCCTCCGTCTTCATCTATCTGCATTTCCCAATCCGGCCCGCCACGCAGCTTGTGAATACGCGTATCTACCGCCCAGTCCTGGAAAAACCTTACCCCATGAATCCGGGCATCCTATTGAGCCACCAAATGTAGCAAACCTTGGGGTGACCTACGGAAGAGATATTGATTATCTTCATGATTTCCGAGGCGGCGGACCCATTCTTGCCTCTCAAAATTACTATGAAGCGGAACTGCGCTCGTAACAGTCATGTAGGTTTTGAAGCCATAGGTACGGCGTTTTCCTTTACTACGTTTTCAATTTTCTATCTTTCAGTGCATTTTTTTAGTTGGCTGCAAACTCCTTCGAACAGGTTCTCTTTAAATACTCGTAAAACAGACTTGGGATGCCCAAGACTGTACTGCCTCGAAGAAGGTTGAATTGCGTCCAAACCCCGTAAGTAGGTATCTATAAACTCAAAGAATCAAAAACTTTTGATGTGAAAACTTCTTTAGCACCGTTGTGATTTGAAACACAGTGAAACGAAAAATAGCGGTACTAACATCTATAGGATTGCGAGAGAATGATATCTATAATAGGTATAATCGTGCGTTTTTTGTGTTTCTCTTTGTGTGGTGCTTCGTAGCCTATCGGTCTCCTCTTTGTGCGGTGCTTCGTAGTCTCTCCACTATTGTCTATTTTAATTTTCTGAAGGTTTCACTTCTACCGCGTGTGAATTGCACACTCTATTTTTTTATAAAAAAATAAAATTAGATGGATTATATATGCTTGAATTCACTTTTAACCAGATTTTGGTTAAAGCTCTGCAACCGGCCCGAAAAGAAGAAGATGGAGAGATACGAAATTACGAATGTTAGAGGAGAGCGCTAACATTTACAGCGACAAACCCGATGCGAAAATTGCGAAAATGTTTATTAAAACACGACTCGATTAAAATAGAGCCAAAATCTCGCGGGCATTATCTTAAACAGCATTTAAAGAAACACTGTGAATTTTTTCATACATATAACTTGTGAAATAACTGAAGCAAACGTGTTAATAATAATTTTTGGAGCATACTTTGCGATTTTTTTCTATCGAGGAAATTTTATATAATTTGCGTTTCGGCGCGGGCAAAGCCTAGATATTATCTTCAAGAATAACATATATATTTTTAAGAGCTTTAAAATTTACCGTGTTTAAGAGGGCATTACCAGAGAAAACCGGAAATACGTCATTTTCAAAAAAGATTTTAGTCGTATTGACTCTTTTCCACAAAAAATTATAAATGGATTTCGAAAGATTGTTCTTTTATCTAGCATTCGCATGTAATAAATTTTGAGAATTTTTTTAAATTTTTATTATAATAAAAGGTTATTCCATAGGTCGTTGGGAGATTTATTAAATTTTCAAAAAAGAAGACCCATTTCAAATAATATAATCATGCAGTAAAATAAATCAATATATTATCTAGCAAACGCATGTTTTAGAATTTAAATTTTAGTTTCAATAAAATCATTAAAAAATATGTACGTACATGTGTTTCTTGACGAAAATTGGTCCATTTGTATATTTATTTGCGCACTTACAAAATAATATATTTCAGATTTTTTTTACATTCTTATTAAATTTAGACATTATTGAAAAATGATAAATACTTATAATCAAAAAATAATTACAAATAGTACATTATTTTAATAGTTTTATCATCACGCCTTTCAGCATTTTTGGATGAAGGTATAAATTAAAGCTAATTTGGATTGAAATCAATTCGATATTGAGTTATAATTTTAAAAAGCTGGTACGGAGAATAATTAATCTTTCTCATTGTAACCGCCCTGCACGATCGTAAGAACAACTTTCGACGAAATGTGGATTTTCGTACGTTGGCTGGTTAAACACTCTTAAGGGAAATATGTAATAAATCGGCACAAATCCGGGTTGCGGGCCCTTAAGATACCTATCTAATGAGAGGAGAAAAGGAAAAATTGGAAAAAAATAAGTTTTAAAGATTCGATTTTCAGTCTAAAGGATTTTGTTTCTCATACATTAATTAACACATTCTTATACGTACCTGTTTACAATAATAAAATAATTCCATTACATCCCATAAAACAGCATAAATAAATAAATCTTCTTTATCAGTCACATCCATCGAAATATCTAATTCGAGTCTTCAACATTCATGCATCGGATCTAATCGGCCATCCCTACGAGGTAATTAAAACTGGTGTCGAAATAAGAAAAATGCCCAAACAACCATTAATCCGGTGGAATAGAATAGATGAGGTTGCCCCCAAATTTAGGTCGAGTAAATAATAATATTGTCCTTTGATACGATTACGATAACAGTCTGAAATAGATTCTCCCATCTTAACAGACGGACTTTTTTTATTTTTTATGTTAACTCCACACAGGAGGCCATGAGGAAAATAATTTCCCTCAGGGCCTTTGTCATCTGGGATGCTGTGTGGAGGGTCTTTTTGAGGAGAGGAAAGAATGAACATTGGTCTTGAAGAGAGCCATGTTGTAGGAAGGAGGAAATGGAAGGAGAGGCCGGCAAATCATTCCATAGCCGAGCTGTTGAACACAAGAACGATTCGAAGAAACGACCCGTTCTCAATTGACAAATGTCAACCGTGTACAAATGTTGGTCACGCGTTTGGCAACACGCGCACATGTTTCCCGACTATGCACCGGTGCCGAAGGGATCAATGATGCTATTTCCTCGGAGCATCTTCCCTTGTAATACCGGTAGAACAAGTATAGCATTCCCACCCGACGCCTGTGCTCTAAAGATTGCAATCCGTCTGTTAAGATGGGAGAATCTATCAAACGGACCGCCCGTTTCTGCACAGAGTCGAGGGTATTTTGCTTTTTTAGACTGCAATCTTTAGAGCACAGGCGTCAGGCGGGAATGCTGTCCTTGTTCTACCGGTATTACAATGGAAGACGCTCCGAGGAACTAGCGTTATTGTTCACCTCGGCACCGGTGCATAGTCGGGAAACACGCCAAACACGCGCCCAACGGTTGACATTAGTCACATGAGAACGGGTCGTTTTTATGACTCGTTCTTGAGTTCAACGGCTCGGCTGTGGAACTATTTGCCAGCCTCTGAGTTTCTACAACATGGGTCTCTTCAAGACCCGTGTTCACTCCTTCCTTTCCTCAAAAAGACCCTCCACACAGCATCTTCAAAGATGACATAGGCCCCGAGGGAAGTTATTTTCCTCAGGGCCTCCTGTGTGGAGTTAATGTAAAAAAAAAGTGGAAATAAGTTTATATTTGTTTAAATAAATCATTTATTGGATATCCAACACCCTTGCCATAGGTCACCCCAAGTGGTTCGCTATTTTTGGTGACTTAGCAGGTGTGCCCGGGTTTATGGGGTGAGGTTTGTCTAGGTATTTGCGGCAGACCGGCGTGGCAGGGCGGATCGGGAGAGGCTGGTTGAGGGAGACCTTTTGAACTCCCAGACTATCTCGGCCTTGCACCGCATTGTGAGTAATGGATTCATACGTGCGTCACTCCTGGACATTGCCCTCAGATTCCCACCCACCCCTCATACCCTTACCCTTTACCCTCCTTTATTCCCTTAAGAAGACCTTCCGCACAGCATCTCTAAAGATGACATATGCTCTGAGTGAAATTATTTTCCTCAGGGTCTTCTGTGTGAAGTTAAATTAAAATAAAAAAGAAAAAAATAACTCACCTAGCACAATCTATATCAATCAATAACCTCAATCGCCCCAAGTGTTGTATCCAGTATGTGGCATGTAGTAGGTATGTTTGTAATGCCACTAAAGTGGTGGAGTGTTAATCAAGTGAGGTCCACTCGATAATATTATAATGAACGGTTTCGATCCACTCGCTCCGGCCATAATAACGTGACTAATCACATACAAAAACAATTATTTGATCAGCTCTTTATTCCGAGAATTAAGGCCCGAATGCCAAGGTAATTATTATGGACCAAACCTGTATGGCGAGAACAAGGTGGTTCAAAATTATATTTAATAGTTTTATTTTATTTTTTAAATTTGAATTGCTTTAATATTTAACTTTAATCACTTTTATTTGTTTCAGTTCCGATAAATCGGCGTTTCATTAAAATATTATTTATCAAGTTAAAAAAAATAAGCATAAGTTGGGAGACATAATTAAAATCCCACAAAATTTTATTGTGAAGGAAACTAAAATAGAAACATAAAAAAATAAAAAAATAAAACGGCTAAACACATACATAAAAAAAAAAAAAATGGCTACAAGGTTTGTATTAATAGTTGTAAGCCTATAGCCACCAAGTACTACATAAACTCAAATATTTGCCAATTTTTTTGTGTTTAATTTGAAGAACTTTATTTAATTTTTTTTTAAATGATGTAAATCAAATTTAATAATGTTAGGTATTATTAAGTTGTGCAAGTATTTTAGTTTTTTTTTAATTATTGTGACATTGTTTCGGCTTACATGGCCATTTTCGAACTGTGGTTAGACCAGATATGTTTTTAGATTTTCACGGCCAAAAGCATTTTTGTCATTTGTTTTTACCGGATCTGCCGGATCTGCCCTGATGATGGACATTTCAACGCTGTCCGAAACGTTGGCTAAAGAAGAAGGTAGCGCAACACGACATAACACCCCAAAAACAAATAACGACTGTGGTTGGATCACTTTGAGTCGACTTATTTACATGATTCTTTTTACCACCGCCCAATTTAAATTTTTACGGTGCCTAAAATGATTTATTACCAGTTAAACCGATATACTGATAATATAATTATGACAATAGATTCACTACTAGCAGTTAAAAACTGACAGGCCCTGCGGGCGGCTTTTGCTTCGTCTTCGCCCAGTTTGAGTGTTGGTGACCATTTTATAAAACCGAAAGAAACTGGTTCCAAAAATAATCGGTTCCTTGGATCCACTGGGGTGTAGTGATAGCTAGTCACCGGGACAAAGTAACCGCGACAGGCAATGACGTCATATTAAATACATAGACGCGTGTTATTATTATTCACCACTGCCAGTTACAATAAAAATCATATTATCATCAATCTCTCCATATCCGGAGAGACTCACGAAATTACAAATCCAGTAGTGTTTACGCCTGCCGGGAGATGCTTCTCACGCTAGCTATCAACGTGAGTGGCGCTGTCTTTTGACTTTGCATTAATTCGGTTCTGTTACAAAAGTAGATTAGTGTACAAACTCCACGTACGAAAACGGTTTTGCGTAAGGCGCGGCGTCAGAATTGCATTCTTATTCTTGGCTATGAATACTGTTTAATTATAAGGGGTCTGGAATAAATAATTTTCCTTATAATTTTTAATTTTGTGTTAGGATCTTTCGCTCGTTTATTGATTTCTAATTGTTCAAGTAATTTAATCTAAGAACTTTTCTTTCTATATGACAGGAAACAGCTGTCACAATAATAAAAAACTAAAATACTTTCAGAACTCAAGAATAACATTACTAAATTTGATTTAGATTTAATTTAGAAAAAATCAAATATTTGCCGCCATTGTCGGGAAGGAATGCGATACACTAAACTAGCGCCTCTAGCTGCCAGAGTTGCAAGTCAACGCAAGTAAATTCTGTCAATATTTTACTGGAGATGGGCAATCTAGGTATCTATATCTATCTATATTATATTAATAAAAATTAAACGCCGAAATGTATTTTTCCGAACGACTGTACCAAATTGGATAATTCTTTTTTGTTGTGTTCGCTATTGTCAGGACAAGGTTTGTATAAAACTACTGGTGAGCTCGGGCATTATGAAATTTGTATAAAAATGAATTGCCGAAATGTATGTATAACTTCCGAATAAATGCACCAAATTAGAAAATTCTTTTTTCGTTGTGTTCGTTATTATCTGGTGATATGAAATTTTGCGGTGCGAGCTGTTTGAAAACTAAATGTGCGGGAATTAATTTATAGAACGCGGGAGGGAGTGGGGAGGGAACCAGGGAGGGGGAGAGTGGAACCTGGATGGAGGGAGGGGAACTCGGGAGGAGGGTTTGCGGGACGGGGGAAGGGGGGAGAATGGAGTGGTGAGAGGGATGATGGAGTGGTGAGAGTGGAGTGGGGCGGAGTGGTAACGCGAGAGGGGAAGATGACGCGGGAGAGGAATGGGGGGGGGGGGAAGGCGTACGGGACGAATGGGAAAGGACACGCAAGGCGAAACAATTTCTTTATTAAATGGCATAGCAACGCAAGCCGGGTACCAGCTAGTTTATTAATATTCAAGAATATAAGTTTAAAAATAAAGGAAAGAACAGTTAGATTTCTCCAACGATCGAACAATGTGACAAGAAATCCTCAAGTCTAAGCGAATACGAAGAAAATTAATATATTTTTTAATTAGTATTTAATAGTCATCCTATACTCACAGCACACAATTTAGTTTCCACCACAAAAACCCACAAACACATAAACATCTTGCCCGCGTCTTGTATATGTGTTAAATACATACAAGATCATTAATTAAATACAATAAATAACTTTAGGTCGGTTTTACACCTTTAAGCAACCATTTATTAGTAACAAGGTGTGTTTTGTCTTTAAGATAATGGCCTGAGTAAGTGCGTCTCATCCATTCTGTGGTTGAATTATTGAGAAGGAAAGGGACGTGTTGTTAGGACGCGAAGATTTAGTTCGAGGAGCTTGGGATTAATTGGAGCATGGGTTAATTGAAACATTTTTATATTTTTTTCATATTGAGAAGATTATATTCAAAAGATTTGAAGATTGTTTTTGTGAATCCGCAGAATTAATTGTACAATATTTTTGTTAAATTACTTGCATTTATTAGCACACTGGTGACATTGGTGTCATTGGACATTGGTGACACTTCGAATTAGTTACATTATTTTCTTACAGATCAGTTAAATACTTACTTCTTATTCAATATATAGCAATAATTTTAATGTTTTATTTATTTGCACAAGAAAATCATATAATTTTCTAAGATAACTGAAATGTAACATTTTGCTTTTACAGAATTAGTCGTTGATTTTAATATAAATTTAAATGAATCTTTTTGGGTGTTGGGTGTTGGGTGTTGGGTGTTGGGTGTTGGGTGTTAGGTGATGGAAATCATATGGACATACTATTAATTTGCACTATTTTTTTTGCTTTATAATTCGTGTTATATGTTAAAAATAAATAAATTACACGTAGGAACCTGTTTATGAAATATATTCATTTTGCATTTTTTTTATATATACCTACATATTTTTATATGAATACATAACAAGAGTCCCAGCAGCTCTCGTCTGGAGCCAGTGAAACTATGGCATCCCCAATGGGGGTATGTTGTGAGGCTGAAGGTAGTGGGGAGGGGAAGGAGATGGGGAAGAGGAAGAGGGGAATTACCTGGCTATTCAGATCTGGTCAAATAACGGCTAAACGCCATTTCAAGCAGCGTTCCAATTCTAAATGGTGGTCGTACACCAGGGCGATACTGAGAGTATCTTCCACTCTAGAATGTGCCGCAAATGTTTATTTTAAATGGTTTAATTGTGAAATAACGCCGGGATTCGATCCCGCAATCTTCAGATTGCGAGTCAAGAGCCTTACCGCTCGACCACTTCGGCCGTCAAAGTAAACTCTTAAGAGTGGAATTGCTCACGAAATATGTCGATTGTACAAAAACGATAAAAGTAGTTAAACCGATTATTAAAATTTACAATTTGGTAGGCGGGATTGGGTACCGCCGCCCCGGGAACCTTTATTGGATAATCAACATCTCTGCCATAGGTCACCCCAAGTGGTTCGCTACGTTTGGTGATTTAGCAGGGGTGCCCGGGTTCATGGGGTGAGGTTTGTCTAGGTATTGGAGGCGGATGACTGAACCCCAGATTCCTACCCACCCCTTAAACCCTTTTCTTTCCCGGAAATCTCCTCTCCTTGCTTTCCCCCAAAACCCCTCCACACAGCATCCCCAAAGATGACATTGGCCCTGAGGGAAATTATTTTCCTCAGGGCCTCCTGTGTGGAGCTCATGTAAAAAAAATATATATATATAATTTTTTTTTTTTTTACATATAATTGGCATTTCATGCCCCTTGGTTCCTATTTCATCGGTGGTGTGTATTTAAAGAATGCGCGTTTGGGATGTAGGATTTAGTGCTGCGGACCAGGCTGGCTGGTTTAATTGTTATGGGTACCATCGCTAGAGGCACTGGCCAATGGAGCAATGGACTCCAGGGATGAAATGGAATATATAAAGTGGATTATGGATTTATTAAAACATTTATTAATATTTCTATTTTTGAAAATGACAATTTATGGTGGAATTCCATTATAATAATATATTAAAACAAGTCTAATATCTAATTATTTTGGTTATTCCCAGCAAACTTAATTACCTCGGGTTCGTAGCTTACTTCAATATTGTTCGGGGAAAACCTTACAAGTAATATGAATTATTAATAATAATTTGTACCAGTCTGAAGATGGTGATGACTGTGATGCTGAAACTGGTTACGGTAAAATAAATTAAAGTTTTCGGAGGATTTTTAAAGTTTTAATAACTTCTTTTTATTTATTTATCCGAACCATATCATCTTCATTCGTAACGCAAGTCGCCTAATTAGTGCTTTAGTAAGCGTCCATGCTTCCATTCCGTAAAATAATATCGAAAACACGTAGCATCTGACCATTCACATTCGTAATCCAAGGTTGAGATCATGACTGTAGAACATCTTTTTCATGCGGATAAAGGTAGCACGAGCTTGCTCAATGCGGCATTTGATTTCAACCGAAGGATCCCCTCTATCATTTACATTGCAGCCCAAGTATACTATACTTGCAATGATTGTTACAATTATCTGCTATATATGGGGCTGGGAAGAATTCCAAAATCAGAAAAATCGTAATCCGGGAATATTTGCCTTATTTTCATTTAAATAATTAAAAGATTAAACAAAAATAAAATTTATTTTCACCTGCTCAATTACGAACTCCCGACCTCCGGGTCCACAGCAGGGAAGCTTACCGCTCTGCCTTAAAGATTATTTTATATAATAAATATATTGTTAGTTTGTTTTGAATGAAGATGTATTTTTCCCAAGCCGGAGAACTGTTAAAATCTATTTTTGTACATTGGATATAATAAAGAATTCGTTTATAAACAAAAATTTTAACAAAACAAAAACACGACTTCAAAAAATGCACTAAAAAGTAAAAAAATAATTTCGTATTCTTCTACAACTTCATAATCAACTTACTTTTTCTTATCATCAATATGTAGGTACGATTGTTACTTTTGGAGTCGGTGTCAGTCAAGGTAGGTTTGTAACTACATGCACAGTTATAGGTGAGATGTGCTTGTGTCGCACAAGCGACTTGACGAGGCGAGAGCGGAGTTGCAGCGGGATGGGTATCTTTGCTGACACCGACTCCAAAAATAACAATCGTACCTACATATTGATGAGTAGAAAAAGTAAGTTGATTGTGAAGTTGTAGAAGAATACGAAATTATTTTTTTACTTTTTAGTGCATTTTTTTAAGTAGTTTTTTGTTTTGTTAAAATTTTTGTTTATTTTTTTATTTTTAGTGAATCTGAAGTACACTAATTTGTCTAAATATGGGTGGACCTACTAAACGTGCTGCTCATATGAGACAGACATAATTTGACCATAACGACGTTAGGGTCAAATTAAGAGATTCGGTCGAGTTTCGTTAATTTGCTCCTAAGAATTGAAGAGTTCCGTTACTTTGTCATGGATCCGATAATCAGAACCTAACCAAACTTTCATCAAACTATCCTTGAAGTACATCCTTTCCAATAAAAAAAAGAATCATTGCAATCGGTTGGCGTGATATTGAGTTATTCGTCCATTTGTCGCGCACATACTTTATGCAAATTTAAGACTTATATGGTTTTCTCATGGATGCCATTGTCAGAACTAGACCAAATTAAAATGGGACCACATGAAAAGCACCAGCTTTCAAATAAAAAAAGAATCATCAATATCGGTTCACCCAGTCGAAAGTTCTGAGGTAACAAACATAAAAAAAAAAAATAAAAAAAAAAATAAAAAAATACAGTCGAATTGAGATCCTCCTCCTTTTTGAAGTCGTTTAAAAATACCTGATACCTACGTGCACATAAGCACAGGTACATAAAATGTCGTTACGTCATTAATTTACAGATGCCTGTCCAGATATATTTTTGGTATCGTTAAATTACAAATGGCTGTTCAGAAAAATTTTCTAATGTCATTAAATTACATATATGCCTATCCAAATATAATTGTGTTGTATCATTAAGGCGATCCAATAGTCAAGGAAGAAATAGAAATCGGAATTCACGCCCCTTTATCGGAGGAATTTAAAAATACTTGAGAAAAAACTTTTGGAAAGGTTGGAAAAGGTATTTGATTATTTTGTTTACAGGTTGATTTCGTAAAGGCCTGTAAAACACATTAACTCCATTTTTACGCATTGTTTATTATGATAACAACGAAATTTGAAGATTTCGTGGAACCAAGCGACGCGAAGCCTATTACGTCTATTCCCCGTCCCGGCCGTGCCCGAACTGATAAAAATGGGTTTGGCAAGTCTGTAGTCCTTGGGTGGATGGTATAAGGTTCACTTTGAAAATCCAAATTCGTCGACTGTCAAAAGTAACAACGCGAAATGCATATTTTATTTTATTTTGTGAAGTTCGGACGTAAATATATATTTTTTGCGATTATTAAAAAAGAAACTGAATTTGCCACACAAACAAAAAAACCATATACGAAGAGGGGTTTATAAATAGGAGAGTTTGGGAAAGTGTTTTTTTGTAGACCTAATACTTTATTTTTTTCTAGGCTTATGAAACGACTCATAAAAAATTACCAAAGGTTTTTAAGGGCCAAGATATGTTCTACACGCAGTATTTAATTGAAACATCTATAATACTTCTAAGCGATCAATTTTTTAAAACAAAAATACATGATTTTGTATGATTTTGCATTATTTCGCATGTCTTAATCTTAAATTACAGACGCCTGTCCAGATTTATTTTTTTATCATCAAAGTCCAGATACATTTTTGTTATCATTAAATTACAGATGGCCGTCCAGATGTAATTTTGTTTATGTTATTAAATTATAGATGCCTGACCAGATATAATTTTTTTTATGTCTTTACAGATACATTTTTGTTGTCATTAAATTACAGATGCCTGTCCAAATACTCGTATAACTTTTTATGTCATTAAATTACAGATGCCTGTCCAAATACTCGTATAATTTTTTATGTCATTAAATTACAGATGCCTGAACAGATATAATTTTGTTATATATTTTTTGCATTTTTCTTACCACTTTCCAAATTCCTATTAAGAATTTATATATTTTTGTGTGGTTGTATATACATTCATTGGTTGAGTGACTTTCACCGAAATGTTTACGTTTATAAAGTGCTTTCATTCGGAAAGTTAACCCGCTCAACGCACCTTTGATTTTTTGCCTAAAATCTCATTTGGCATTATTGCACTTGAGTTGTTATTCTCGTCGCGTATAAACATTAGTCAAAGGTATTTTCTGTTTATTCTTTCGCATCGTGGATAAGCCGAAAAGGCTCAATTGGAATTGTAAGATTTGCAAAAGCTACCTACTTGAAATTTCCAAAAAAAAAATAAGAAATGATGTGGAACTTTTGGAAAATGTCAAGTTGATGAGTAGTTAAATGGATATTTGGGGATTTGAATGCAGGCATTTGAAGAAAATAGACGTTGAAGGGTCTTATTTAAAATACATAATATATTTGAAACTAGAAATTCTTCTAAATAAGACTTTGCAATGTAGTTGTTGAAATAGAGGATAAGCTTAAATGCAATATATAATATTTTATAATCAAAGAGTCAATGAGATTAATGGAATTTTGTTAAAATCGTGGACCATGTGCTGACCTACCAAATTTTTGCATTTTTTTTCAATGTTGCAAAGCTCTTTACACTATTTTATAACACCGTTATCGCCACTTGTTTCATATGTTCTCAAGAAAATTCCAGAGCGTAATATTACTAATACTACGGAATAATACGGAATATTACGTAATAATATCGAACGTCTGGCAAAAATACTATATTTTTCGAGTCGCTCCCCCAATTTCGTAGGTACTACAGTCATAAAATCCAATTGAAAAAATATTGCACAATTATTCCCACCTAATGTACCGGGGGGATTTTCTACATCAACTAACAAAAAAGATTTACCGAGAAGATCAAAAACCAAAAATTAAAAGTGGATCCCGCACTCGACCTTGCAGAACACCGACTTTGACAACAAATAGAAGCACTTTGATCCTTTTCTTTGTTGTACGTAGATCGCAGATAGTTTAGTTATTCTTATTAGTTATTATTTATTATAATAGTCCTTCGCGGAATCCTGCAACTTTAAGGTCCTTCAGTTGATCGTTTGGTTCTTGCTTGGGTGATCTTGATGATTTGCTTGGGCTCGGTGCCGAAAGTATTAAAGGGTATATAATACGAGCCCGTATTCAAACACACTTAACTTTTCAATTGGCTTGATGAAAAGGTTTCTGCTTCGTCGCTTTCTTTGCTGAGGATCTGGCATGCATTGCGGTTAGGGAGGTTTCGTGAATAGTCCCTCGAAAATATAATTATTTTGTGTGTTAAAAATAAAGCGTCATTGAAAAGCTAAAACAAATACGAGGATTACACTTTTATCATCTGACTTTTAAAGCTAAATATTATAAACGTAAACCTGTCATTTTGTTTAGAACACAGTGCACTTGGCTTATACTTATAGGTATTGGTACATAGGTAATATTTATAATACTTTAATGAAATTATAATCTCACAGGGAATTCAGTATTAATAGTTTTTGTGTTTAATTCATAAAACTCCATTTAATTTTTAAAAATTTAATTGAAATTAAATTAAATAATGTTATCATTAAGCTCTGCAAGTATTTTACTAAGTTTTTTAGTTACAGCTGTTTCGGCTTACAATACCATTTTCAAACTGTCATTTTCAAACACTTTGAAAATGGCCTTGTAAGCCGAAATAGCTGTAACTAAAATGTTTACTAACATACTTGCAGAACTTGATAATAACTTTACTAAATTTAATTTTAATTAAATAAAAAAAATAAAAAAATAAAACGGAATACAGTATTTCATACAGACTAACTATTTAGCTAACTTAAAAACCAATATTAAAATGACGTTAAAATTTACAGAAGAGATTTTTGATTTTTAGAAAAATATAACCTCAAATGAAAGTGGTCTAAATATTAGATGTTAATTAATTCAATAAAAATAAAACTTGAGTAGGAGATATTCAGGTGTAACAATGTCATCAAATGGCCACTCAACAAGCCGGAAGGTTCCCATTAAATGCCGATTATAAGTCCGTTTCAGCTTTTTAACAAATTGTCATCAGCAGAAAAGGACAACTAACATGCTGCTAACATTGTCAGCTTATTACAATACAACAAACAGATGAAACGCACTAAAATCTGCCAAAAAAACAAATTGGCGTTAAATGGCCATTTAACGACAATGTTACAGAAGAATTTCTGCGAAACCATTTTTTTATTTTTTTTTATTATTTCATAAATGATTAAATGTTACATTTTTTGCCATTTTTGACTACCATACTAGGCTATTGCCCGTGTTGTGGTAGTCATACATGTAATATAATTTTATATAAACAGATAATAAAATATAAGAAAAGAAAAGAAAAAAATAACATATTTAGGGATAAATAAAACAATTAAGGAAACCTTAACATTTAGTGCGGTGAAAACAGATCTCCCACGTAATGGAGTATCTTTTCTCTCAATTAGTTTCTCAGTAAATTGGTTTAACCGGTAATAAATCAATTTAGACACCTCCAAAAATTGATATTTAGATTCAAATAAATAAGTCGTCTCAAAGTGGTTTAACCACAGTTTGAAAATGGTATTTTTGAAAAAATTAAATGTACTTAGTTCTATGAATTAACCCTTAATTACTCGCATGGGGTCAAAGCATTTTCGGATTAAAAAATGAAGCACTTGGCGCGGCCCGATTCCCCCCGCGCCCTCACTAGCTTTATAACGCTCGTCTAAGTTTGTATTTTAGTAGCGACCAAGTCATGGGAGTGGAAGTACGCGTCTCTGCTCTCTTGAGCGGTGACCCCGTGCGATTAATTACGTTACTTTTTTTGGAAGAGGTATTTTATCGCAACGTACCAACAAAATGCAAGAAATGCACAAGATTTGTGTGCAATGATCACTCTGAAATATACTGTCAACAGTGTAACAAGAGTGGTTCGGAGAGTTCCTCAAAAGTACGAGTATTAACTATAATCTCAGTATACCTAAGTACAAGTTGTTAATTATTGATAATTATTTTAGTTTAACTTGTTTTTGTATAATTAGTTAGTAATTCATGTTATTACTTATAGATATTACAGAATAAACAAAGCACTTTAATAATATAATAGTTTCATTTAATTATATATTTCAATATATATTAAAAACTACTCATACTATTTGGGGTCATCCGTGACCCCATGCGAGCAGTTATGTAATGTTCTTTGTGCGAGTAATTAACGGTTAAACACAAAACATGAAGAAAACGAGAAGAAAATAATTAAGAAAATAAGAACCATAAAAAACTCTCATTTCCGTAAATACCAAATATCATAAAGCAAAAATTTATAATTCAATTTATTTAACTTTTCGAATAAACCTCAACCAGGGTTGCCCCCGAATGTTCATTGTTAATAGTGGCACATTGTTAAAAGATTAGTTGCATCCAAAGGTACACCAGCGAACCTTTACAGTAAAGCAGTATAACAATAGCTTTCATCTCCAATAATAATTTGCTCACAAAGAAGGCGTGATAGGCCGAACACTTGATGTTTGCAATATTGTTTTTTTTTTTCAATATATTTTATTTATTTATTTATACCTACTTTAATTTTAAAGCTTCGTACGGATTTTATTACACCGTATGAAAAGCTGTTTTTATTATTGTGCTTGCCGAGCGGAAAATTGCGCCCTTATTGATTTCAAAGCATATCTTGAGCCGTGTAAACAGAGCTTTAGAATTGGTTAAGATTTAAAATTATAATGTTCAATGCGCGTTGAAGTGGTTGAATGGAGTTTTGAATTATTTGATAAGTAGAAATGAATAATATTTAATGTAAATATTTTTGTCGTAGTTGTGTGTGAAATGTTTTTTTTTGTAGAATAAGTTAAGGGCGTTTAACCAGCCAGCGGCCAAAAATCCAAATTTCGTAGAAAGATGTTCTTACGATCGTACAGGGCGGTTCCAATGAGAAAGATTAATTACTATCCGTACCAGCTTCTTAAAATTATAACGCAATATCGATTTTATTTCATTCCAAATTTGCTTTAATTTATACCTACATCCAAAAATGCTGAAAAGCGTGATGATAAAACTATTAAAATTATGTACTTCGTGTAATTATTTTTTGATCTTAAGTATTTATCATTTTTCAATAATGTCTAAGCAAAATAAGAATGTAAAAAAATCTGAAATATATTAGTTTGTAAGTGCGCAAATAAATTCACAAGTGGACCCATTTTCGTCAAGAAACACGTGTACGTATATATTTTTAATGATTTTATTTAAACTAAAATTAAAATTCTGAAACATGTGTTTACCAGATAATGTATTGATTTATTTTACTGCATGATTATGTGATTTGAAATGGGCGTTGTATAATACAAAATCTTTTTTGAAAATTTAACAAATCTACCAACGACCTATGGTATAACCTTATTATCCTAAAAATTAACATTTTAATTAAAATTTAAAACATGCGTTTACTAGATAAAAGAACATTATTTCGAAATCAATTTATTTTTTTTTTTGTGGAAAAGAGTCAATACGTCTAAAATCTGATTTAAAAATGACATATTTCTGGTTTTCTCTTAATTTAAGACAATGACAATTTTTCATCCAATGGAGTTATTAGTAACCCAGATATCGAAATTAGAAGTGTGTCGTTCCGGCCGGAGCGAATCCGATGATTCCGAGTCCGAATGCTTTTGATTCACTCCGAGTCCGCAAAATGTAATGAATCGATTCCGGAGTCACTCGCACACGGGCGAGGTTGAGGCGGAAGGAGGTGTGCGGCGCGGGCCGGGCGGCCGTGGCGTTGATAGTGATAGTACAAGAATCATTTACGGGAAGAGGTGTGCGGCGCGGGCCGGGCGGGGTTTTGTTACCCTCTCACTCGGGAACGAGGGACAGAGTGAGAATACAGGACTCATTCACGGGATGAGGTATGCGGCGTGAGCGGGGCGGCGTTGTATTGCTCTAGCGGGGCGCGATGACAGCGGGCATGAAAACATTTTTCGAAAAGAAATATCATTATCTCTTAGTCAAAAGATAGCACGGAGCATTGCTTTTTACCTATTGTCGGTCATCACGGAGCAAATTTGTCTTCTCGCAAGTTCGCGCCAGTGATACTCTGATGAATTACTAGTTTTATGAAGAACGTAAAATATCTAACTGCCTAACAAACCATCACGCCGTTCCTCCGCAGGGGTAGGCAGAGAGGAATGACCGCCAAACAACCCGATCTTGGCACGCACTCCTTGCCCCACTCACATTCATACATCGTCTCAAACATACTCTTCTTTTATTTGGAATTTTGACATGGCCCGACTCAAGTATCTGATTCACTTGATCTTGCCATGTCTTCCCCGGGCGTCCCCAACTTCTTCCACCATTCACATTTTGCCATATATTCTTCTTAGGTACACTACTTTCTTCGTTCATTCGCTCTACTTGCCCAAACCATCTGAGAGTCCCCTTCTTAATCTTACTCATTATGCTTACATCAGCCTTACATTCTTTACGGATCTCCACATTTCTCTCACAATCATACATAGTTTCACCACAAATACGCCTCGGGGATCTCATTTCAACAGCATTCAGTTTACTTTCATCCTTCCTCTGCCAGTTCCATGGCCCACTGCTATACAAGGACTCCGTTGTTCGTAAGTTTCAAATTTAACGTAAATATCTTACACGGTTCTCATAAAGCCGACAAAGATATCAATCATCTCAAACACATTATAATTAACTATTTAAAGATAAGACTTTTCGCTCGCAATAAACAATAACATGTTAATGTACACACGCCCGGCTACATAAACACGATTCCCCAACTCCGTAACGTTCCACGATTCCACCGAGTACGGCGAGTCCAGCTGAATCAGCATCTCGGCATTGAATCAGCAGGAGTCAAATTGAGTTTGGTTCCGGCCGATTCAACGACTCCGGCGGAGTGACACAATGAGTTTCGTTCGGCGAGTCCGGCGGAATCAACTCTAGTCATTGAATCAGCAGGAGCCAAATTGAGTTTGGTTCCGGCCGATTCAACGACTCCGGCGGAGCACCACGATGAGTTTGATTCGGCGAGTCCGGTGGAATCGCCGGAATCAAAGGAGCGAGTCCAGTGAATCGAGTCCACTCAGTCGAATACGGGTCCGGAATCGATTCCGTAAAATGAGTGAATCAACCCACTTCAAATCGAAATATGTAATCTTTTGAAGTGAAAATTCTATAGCCCCGTTGTAATTTGAAACTTGCGGCATTAAAAAGAGGCAAACACGTAGGTACATCTATAGGATTTAGCCTGCGAGAGAATGAGATAGTATAATCGGTTTCGACACTCTTGTTTACTTTATTTTCCTGGAGGTTTCACTTCTACCGCGTGTGAATTGCACACTCAGTTTAGTTTCCTAATTTTTTTTTTCTTGATTGTCAAAGATATCCTTCTCAATTGTTTTTCATATGTATATTTTATGTGAACACCGCACAGCAGTACCCACTTCTCATAAGCCTCTACAGCCAATGAGACTATGGCATCGCTAGCAGGGTATGTTGTGAGGCTGAAGGTGAAGGAGGGGAAAGAGATGAGGAAGAGGAAGTTGGTGAAGTGGAAGATGGGGAAGTACCTGACTATTCAGATCTAGTCACCAATCAGGGCTAAAGCCATTTCAAACATTCAAATTTTCAATTCTGGTCTTTTCAATGGTGGTCTTATACCAACGTTTCGGAGATAATTTTTTATCGACTATCTGAATTTTTCACCCAACTTTTTGAAAATTGGTTTTTAAAATTTTTAAAACAGCACTTAAATTCAAAGTTAATCTGGGTTTCTGAGTTATGCAATACAAGCACACCTGACATTAATATTCTTCTTTAGATTATGATTTCTTGAACTTCAAATAAAAGAAAACTTGCATTTTAGCGATAATGCATAAATCTAAGGCAGCTGTTGTTAAGGTTAACGTCACGTACGTTATAATCTAAATAATTACTATTAAATAATTTTAGGTTTTTTAAATTTTTTGCGCGATACGCTTTAAACTATTAAGTTGAATTAATTGTTTGCGCCTGTACATTTTTAATGTGAATGTAAATTTTATTTATTTATTTATTTATTTGTTTGTTTATTTAGTACAAGATTATACATGTATATACATAATTCATTAATTTTTTTTTGACTGCCCAACTAGGAGTATTCCCGTTTTAGGACAGTCGAATTATTATGGGTAAAATGGAACATGATTTGTATTTGTACAAAAAAGAAAGAAAATTGATGAAATAAAAAGAACAAAAAGAATATAAAATAAAATAAAAAAGTTTAAAACCTAGTAACTGTTATTTGTTTAGCATAGTTATTAAAATAATATAAATTTAAAAAAGAAAAGGTAAATAGGTACATGTATGTAACTAATAGAAATTGAGAGGGTTAAAACATTTAGGTAACTTTTGTATGCATTGCATATTATAGTCCTACATACATGTGTTGTAGAAAAAAAAGAAAGAAAAGGAGAAGAGAAAAATAAAATTAAAATTAAATAACCAATTAAAACATATAATAGCCGTCGGTTGTTTAGCATGGTTGTTGAAAAGATAATAAAAATAAATAAAAGTTATATATGTGTGTACTTAAAAGCAAATGTTTAAAATATAAGGTGGTAACTGGTGTTTGCCTTTCATATTATAATCCTACGTACACATTTTATATAGTGAGAACAGAAAAAATATAGTAAAATAAAATAAACAATTAATACCTAATTATTACTGTTGTTTGCTTAGCACAGTTATTAAAATAATAGGTATATATATGTACTTAAAACTGGTGTTTACATTGCTTATTGATAAGCCCACATATATATGTACATATTTTGTATAAATATTAATATAAAAGAGAGGAGATATAAAGAATAAAATAAAATATTCAATTAAAACATAAGATTAACAGCTGCTTGGTTAGCTTTCTAATTTAAAAGTAATAGGTAGGTACATACATACATATAATAATATAGATTAGAAAAAAAGGGTATCTTTTGAGAATTTTTGTTGTTGTTTTTGGTTTGTATTTGATTTCATTTTTTGTGTAGTAAAAGTTCACTCTCCTTTCTCCCTAATTGTTGAAACCAAGTAGTGGTCAATTTACGAAGAACACCTGTGCTTTCTTTTTTCCAAGCATCAGGCATGAAGTTGTATAGGTTTGGACCTAAGAAAGAGAAGTGTCTTTGAGCGAGAGATGTTTTGGTTGTGGAAGTTACAATTGGATTTCTCCGTGAGTGTCGGGTGTCGTGAGAGTGGTTAATAGATGGGTAGAGGTGGCGTTGTTTATGGGTGTTTAAAATTAATTTTCTCATGTACAGTTGCCTAACATCTAGAACTTGTAAGTCTTGAAATAGTGCATCACTGTGATATCTAAATGGTTTTTTGAGGATTACCCTTAGTAGTGATTTTTGAGCTTTTGCTAATTTGTCCAAAACAGTTTTTGCACATCCACCCCAACCTAAGGATGCATAGTCTAAAAGTGACCCACACATAGCATCATAAATGAGTTTCAATTCTTTTTTACGTAAGATGTTTCTGATTGCCATAAACATGTACGTGAGCTTTCTAACCTTTGTGGTGACTAGATCCACGTGACCGTCCCATCTAAGATATTTGTCTAATATAACACCAAGGTATTTTATACTGTCCACGCATTCTAATTTATAACAATTACAGGTAGTTGAGTCACTGCATTTATGTACGAAAATATTATATGCTTCCTTGGGTTGGCCGGCTTCTGTCGCACTAAATCGTATAAATTTTGTTTTTTCCGAATTGAGTGTTAAGAGATTACAGTCTAACCAAAGTTTTAGCTGTTTTATTCCATCCTCTGCTTTGCAGTGTACATCGTTCCATGTTCTTCCTTCAAATATTAAGACTGTATCATCTGCAAACGTTATAATGTGATTGGAAAAATTGCTGTTACACAAATCATTTATATAAATACTGAACAAAATAGGTCCTAAGGTACTCCCTTGGGGTACACCAAATTCTACAAGGGCCGGATCACTAATAGAATCGTTAATTTTAACTTTTTGGTATCTGTTAGCTAAGTAACTACCCATCCATTTGTGTAGCTGTCCCTGAATACCTATAGCCTTTAGTTTTTTTAGAAGTATTTTATGGGAAATGGTATCAAAAGCTTTGGCAAGATCTAAGAAGAGAGCAATAGACTTATTTCCCCTGTCAATATTTTTGGAAATAATATCTGCCAGTTTAGCAATTGCATCTTCTGTTCCTAGACCTGGTCGAAAACCGAACTGGTTGTTAGATAAGATTTTATGAGTTTCTAGGTAAAGGGTGAGACGATTTTTTACGATTTTCTCAATAATTTTTGAGAACGAGTTGAGCAGAGATATTGGCCGATAATTATGTATATCCGATTTGATTCCATTTTTGTGAATCAATATAACAGCTGATTGCTTAAGGTGGTTTGGGAATATTCCTGTCTTGAAACTAAGATTACAAATGTATGCAATAGGATTCGCTATGAGTGGTTTTAATACTTTCAACAGATTTGAGGAAATTTTGTCTGGCCCACAGGCATTAGATGACTTAAGCTCATCTATCATTTTCATGACTTCATTGGTCGTTGTTTGAATCTCGTCTGTTTTATGATTAAGAACATTTGTAGGTATGTTGGCTAGTTCAGACTCAGTTTTCTGACATTTTTTAAGGATTTTATTTGCGAGAGAGGCTCCTACTGAAGTGAAATAGTGATTAGCAAAATTAGCCATCAATTTGGGGTTAGTAGTACTTGTATTTTTAATATCCAATGATTGTATGAAAGACGATTTGCTTTTTTTTGTTTTGGTAATTTTACGAAATATTTCCCAGAAATGTTTTGGAGTTATGGTGTTTTCGTATATATATTTTTTGTAGAAATTTTCTTTAGTGGAATTAATTAGTTTTTTACATAAGTTTCTATATTTCTTATATTTTTCTTGAACTAGAATATTATCTGATTGTCTTTTAGCATTTTTGTGAAGTTGATTACGTCTGTGGATGGATTTGACTAGACCAGGGGTGATCCATGGCATGAGTTTAAATTGTTTGTTCGGTATAACTTTGTTGACAGTGTGATTGGATATGTAATATTGTAATTTTGTGATAAATTGCTGCATTGCTTGGTCAGTGTCAGTCTGATCTATTACGTTTTGCCATTTTTCTGTAGACAGCTCCTCAACCAGTGCGTTGTAATTTATTTTAGAAATATATTTATTTTTAGAAGCAGAGGAAGGCTTATTTCTTAGGCCGAGCGCTGTGGTGTAATGATCTGAAATTGTTGTGTGTATAACAAACGAGTCAGTAAAATCAATGTTTTTAACATTGATGTGATCCAAGCAGGATTTACATGTACCTTGTACTCGAGTTGGGGTATCAATTATCGGAGTAAAAGCGTTTTCAGTGAGAAAACATAAATAATCATCGGATTGGCGATGATTGTCTAGAATTGTATTAATATTTAAGTCTCCAATGATTATTTGATGTTCTGGGTTATCTGTGTTGTTAATGATAGAGTGGAGTGAATTTAGAAAGGAATCGATGTTGTGAAATGATGGTGATCTATAGATTGCAAAAATGCATAGGTTTTTGTTAAGCACAATTTTTAGACAATTAGCTTGTGATAAAGTGAGTTCGTCAACTTGCGTCTGAATACCGTCCCTGACATAAATTACAATACCACCAGCTTTATTTATTATACTCGTTGTGTGGTACTCAGTATAATTTTGTATCTCTTTGGAGGTGAAGTATTTATTAATCCAGCACTCAGTTAAAACTAGCATATCAAATGTGAAATTAAGTTCGTCCAGAAATACGAGAAAGTCATCAATGTTGGTAATACTTCTTATGTTCTGGTGAATAATTTTCAGACCGTACGATTCCCAACAATATTTATTCATGTCTTCAGGATTGTCAATCACATTTTTGGTACATGTGAGCAAGGTTTCTTCGGGTCTGTCAAAAGATACTTGAATCATTTATAGTTTCTTTTTTTTTAAAGTTAATTAAGTATATCCACAATGATAAACTTTGGGAATATACAGATGTGTGTGTGGTGTTTGAGTAAAATAGTATGTGTATGCTTGTATAAGTGAGTCATAGTGTGAGAAGGGTATTTTCAGAGGTAATGTGGATAGCTCGTGATTCTGTTGTTTGGCGTACGTAGACACGTCCCGCTTTCACCCATACGTAAGCTAGCTTTTTTTCCGTAGCCGTCTTCTTCGCCAGGTAAAGTAAGCGTTTATTTGTCGATGTTAAGTGTTCTGATATATAAACGGGTGTACGCGGTCCGGAGAGGCCTATGGAGCTCGTGTTGAGTTTATCTTCCTTCGTGGTAGCGTTCAAATTGTATCTTTTTACGCAACTTAAGAATTCATCCCTTAGGTGAATTTCTTTGAACCGCGCAATTATAGGCCGGGTTTTGGTTGGGGTTGGCCTACCAGGAGCTCTAAAGGTTGACTCGATATCATTTGTAGTGGTGGTTGTGCGTATTTCTTGACTAATGTTGAAAATAATATTTTGTAACTTTTCTCCTTCAACCTCTGGTATCCCTCTTATTTCGGCCACGAAATTTTTTTGTTGGCGTTCTTGATCGTCGAGTTTGAACTCGAGCATTGTTACTTTAGCTTCAAGTTCCATATTTTTATTTTGGATGGAATCTATGTTTTTCATTTTGTGCGTCGCCTTTTTCAATTCATCCTCAAATCCCTCCATTTTTGAGTTAAAGAAGGTCATCGTTTTCTTGAAGTCTTTGAATTCTTCATATAATACAGTCACTTTTGATTGGATGCTCTTGTACTCTTGGAGTTCCATCTTGATTTGGCGCAGTTCCTCCATAAGAAGAGTTTCCCCCGGAGTTAGGCCTGGTTTGCTGACGTTGGCAGGAGGAGGTGCGTTCTCTTTACTCGATGTGGAAGTTGATCGCGCCGTTCGACGAGGTTCCGTCTTGCATCCACTGCATTTGATGTTAGCGCGTTTTTCTTGGGAGAGCTTCCGGTATTGACCCTCAGTAATGCCGCCGCAGGCGAAGTGAAGACTCTCTTCACAGGAGGAGCACCAAAACATTGATTCCTTTGTGATTATTGGTTCTGGACACTTGCTGCAGGTGAAGTTCTCCATATTTATTTTTGTGTCGATAGGTGTATATTTTGAAATTATTATTATTAACAATAAAATTTATCTTTATGAAAATAGCTTATTGCTATAAAAAATAAAAACAAAAAGTTTATTTTTTATTTTTTACTTTGGCCGGTGTGAGAATCGAACCGAGGGCGCCGCCTTGGGAATGATGTGTTTACCCACAGAGCTATCTACCCGTTATGTTCGACGGTGGATATTACTCATATATTTAAGATTGGTGACACAGGATTTATTTTGAAAAGTTTTTAATATTTTGTTATTAATATTTTTTTTTAAGTTCACTATATTTTGCACTGTGATTTATAAACTATTCGTTGAATTGTAGCACGGAATTGTGTTGTATGAAATCCTTTTGCAGCACAAGATTGGTTTTTTTGCTTTTTAACTATCACGATGACAAGCGTATTTCACATTCACAATATTTTTATATTGAAGGCAATTTTCACCGAGCTTGTTAGATAGTGCGGAAGGGTAATGTTGTTTAATCACTTTACACTGTAAACTTACTTGGATAAAAGAGATTATATTAACAAAAAGTATTTTTTTACGGACCACGTCAACAATGCGTTTCTTATGTTAGCGGTGACACAAACCAATATCCTATATAAATATAAATAGTTTTATCCAAAAACAAACCCAAATCTTTCAAGAATGGCTGAAAAATACAATATTTAATTGAGTCACCGGTACAAAATTGAAATGTTCAACCCTTCTTGAAAGATATGGGTTTGTTTATGGACAAAACTATTTCTTTATATTCATATTAAATATGTACCGCGTCAAACAATTAATTTACCTTAATATTTTAAAGCGTAACTTGCTAAAAATATTAAAAACCTATAATAATTTAATTGGCGCCATCTGTGAATGCGTAGATTTTAACGTACGTGACGTTTAATCTTAAGTGGAAGTTTCGACTTTATCGCCATCTGCATAAGGCGTGATTTAGCCCGATACCTAATATTATACGTTGAGGTGTAACGCCATTTAGCATAGGCATTAGCGCAGACCCATGAAAAATCATGATGAATCAGTTCCAATTTTTAAATTTGTCAATTAAAATTATTTTTGGATATAAATATTATTATAGGTAGGTACTTTATCACTTCTCTGAATTCTTCAAAATAAATAAAAAACTTCCAATTATGAATACGTCACACTTAAATTCAAAGAAAATCCGGGTACTAGGGTTCATTTTTTATTTTTACAATAGTTTCACACTGTGGGTCCCCAGAAAATAATATGAATCTGGGGGTCAGTGTCCAGAAGTAACGGACGTATGAATCCAACCCTCCTGCTGCGGTGCAAGGCGATGTTCCGATAGAGTCCTGCTGGAAAGATCAAATGATCTCCCTCAACCCGTCTCTCCCGATCCGGCCTGCCAAGCAGTTGGCGGGCAAACGCATCCGCTAAGACCCGGAAAAAACTTACCCCATGAACCCGGACGTAGCTAACCATTTGGAGTGACCTGTTGCAAAGGCGTTGGTTATCCAATAATGCTTCATTGAAGCAGAGTTAGAGAAACATAACCCAAATAAGTATTTATCTATCTTCTATCTATCTATCTATGTAAATAAAAATGAATTGCCGAAATGTATGTATGCGCATAACTTCCGAACGACTGCACCAAATTGGAAAATTCTTTTTTTATTGTGTTCGTTATTCTCAGGACAAGGTTTGTATAAAACTACTGGTGAGCTCTGGCATTATGAAATTTGTATTAAAAAAATGCAGTGAGTGGCACGCGAGCTGTTTTAAAACTGAACGTACCGGGACTGAATGTATGTAATGCGGGAGGGGGAAGGAGAACTTGGGAGGGGGAGGAGAACTCGAGAGGGAGATTCGTGGGACGGGGGAAAGGGGGAAGTGTAGTGGGGAGAGGGAAGGTGAATGAGGCTTAGTGAGAACGCGATAGGGGAAGGGGACGCGGGAGAGGAAGGGGAACGGGACGAATGGGAAAGGATACGCAGGGAGAAACAATTTCTTTATTAAATGGCCAAGCCAAGCAACTCATGCCGGGAACCAGCTAGTTTTTGATAAAATGAACTTTCACAAATATAATAGATTTCATCTTTGCTTGTATAAGAAATCAAATTTCTTAATTACTTTTCCAACGCATTTATAATTCGAGTATTATATTTATGGTTCAGAAACATTAATAGGACTTCTAGAATGCCAACATCCTACAAGCATTTGTCTTTCCACCATCTCACTTAGCATACAGCTGACAAACGATAAAATAATTAAAACCTACATACCTAGATTTTGAAAATAAATAAAATTTAAATGCTTATTAACTCGTAAAAATACACCCATTCGAGCATCGTTTAATATATACGACGTACCCCAGAGGGCGTAGTCAATTAAAATAATTCATGGCCGAAGTTGGTCTTTGGGATCGTCTGCCTCTCATCGTGGCGTTAAATGCAAGCAATTAAAAAAATCTGAGTGGTAAAGAACTTGGCTATCTCAAATACAAGGATAGTACCTACTTTAAAAATAAATCTGATATTAAGATAAAGCCATGCGAAATAATGCAAAATCATATAAAAATATGTGTCTTTGTTTTGAAAATTTGATCGGTTAGAAGTATTATAGATACTTCAATTAAATACTGTGTGTAGAACATACTTGGCCCTTAAAAATATCGGTAATTTTTTTAAAAGATTTTTAATAAGCCTAGAGAAAATAAAGTATTATGCCTCATCCGCACGCTTGGCAAACCTCAACAAGCCTTCACAAACGCAAACGTGCGGATAGAGTGTTTGGCTTGGTTTGCGTAAGTTTGCAAGCGCTTGTAGCCGATCCGATAGAGTGTCGGTTTTTCGTCACAAATCAAAGGGAATTTGCTGCAAGCGTTTGCAACGCATCCACACGTTTGTGAGCACTCAGTCTCGTCTGTGCAGTGGTGGCTAATGGACGTGAGTTGCGGTTAGTATATTATGCGTGAGTTGTACTTCAAAATGAGTGACTGGTCAAATGAGAACGTTTTACGATGCCGGGAATTCTACCAGGGAGAGCCATGCATTTGGGACCCAAGCCATAGACTGCTTAAGGATAATAAGAAGGTTACCGAAGCATGGAGTCGCGTTAGTAACTTTTTGAAGAAACCAGTAAAGGAGCTGAAAGCCAAGAAGGAAATTGTTATGGTCAGAAAACATCTAAAAAAGAAAGAAGAACGTATTCGTTTCTTCCACTTGTTTTCTTGTATTTATAATAAAAATAACTTAAGGCGATCCTATAGTCCAAGCAAAAATCGAAGAATTTACGCCCTTTTATGGGATGAGTTTAAAAATACTTGAGAAAAAGCTTTTGGAAAGGTTGGAAAAGGTATTTGAGATTTTTTTACAGGTTGATTTCGTAAAGGCCTGTAAAAACATTAACTGATTTTTTTCGCACTGAATTAAAACAGAATTTTAAAATAGATTTCACGGAACAAAGCGACGCGGAGCCTAACGTCCGTTTCACGCTCTGTTTAGGGGCGAACAGATAAAAAAAACGGGCGTGACTAGTTATGTAGCCCTTCGGTGGACGGCAAAGAGTTCACTTTGAAAATCCAAATTCGTCTACTGCCAGCCGTATTGTAAAATAACAACGCGAAAATGCATATTTTATTTTATTTTGTGAACTTCGGGCGTTAATATCAATTTTTTTTGCGATTATTATAAAAGAAACTGAATTTGCTACTTTAAACAATAAAACCATATTCGAAAAGGGGTTTATAAATAGGAGAACTTAGACTTACAAATGTTTTTTACCGACTTTAAATTTTATTTTTTTATAGGCTTATTAAAAGACTTAAAAAAACTGACCAATATTTTTTAGGGCCAAGATATGTTCTACACGCAGTATTTAATAGAAGCTTCTATAATACTTCTATTTTCAAAACAAAAACATACAATTTTGTATTATTTTGCATTATTTACAATAGCTTCATCTTAGGCCAAATGTTATGGCCGATGCAACAACCTCGACGTCCGTCATGCTTGCCTCTTCAGAACAAACTGCACTCGCAAGCGTGTGGATGGCCACGTTTGAATTCCGAAATCAAGCCAAACGTTTGAGATTTGGAGTTTGCGGCAAGTGGCAAACGTGCGGATGAGGCATTAGGTCTACAAAAAAACATTTTCAAGTCCAAAGTCCCCCTTTTAGGATATGGTTTTATTGTTAAATGTGGCAAATTCTGTTTCTTTTATAATAATCGCAAAAAAATTGATATTTTCGCCCGAACTTCACAAAAAAATTAAATATTCATTTTCGCGTTCTTATTTTTGCATTAATCAATACGGTGGCAGTCGACGAATTTGGATTTTCAAGTGCACCTTTTGCCGTCCACCCAAGGACTACAGACTTGCCACACTAATTTTTTATCAGTTCGGTCCCGGCCGGGACGGGGAATAGAAGTATTAGCCTCCGCGTTGCTTGTTTACGTGAAATCAATTTTAAATTTCGTTGTTATTACAATAAATAATGTTTTTTATAGGCTTTTACGAAATCAACCTGTAAAAAAAATCTCAAATACCTTTTGCAACCTTTCCAAAAGTTTTTTCTCAAGTATTTTTAAACTCCTCCCAAAATGGGGCGTGAATTCCGATTTTGATTTCTTCTTGGACTAATGGATCGCCTTAATTGAAAGGTTTTCGAAGACCAAAATAAATTAATAACAATAAAACATAGCGTTTATTTATTTTGTTACTGTCTGAACTTCCTGGCATTGCCCGGGCTTTAAAAACGGTTTTTCGTTATAAGATCGAGTAATTTTCTGGTGTGCAAAATTTCATCAAAAAGTAGATATGTTCTAAAGGTAACGTTTTTTCTTCTAGTAAACTTATAGACAAAATAAGAAAACAAGGAACACAAACAAATTTGTTGTAAAAGATGAGGAAAATGCGACATGGACGTAAATTATAAGTAAAGTAGTTAATAGACAGAAATGAATCTAGATGAATTCAAATATAAATGACACAAAGAAAATGAAGTTAAATAGTTCAAAATAGGGCACAACACTCAACAATAAGGACCTACGCATTAAATGTGAATCTGTGGTGTTATCAATATAAATCAGAAAGAAAGCAAAAGTAGCTTGAAATCTAATATCTTTTATCCTCCACTGTTCCTAGTAAAGCCAAGAACGCATGCGTTTTACTTTGTACTATCGTGGCGTGAATGAATGTAGATGAATTTAAAATTAAAGCACAAATAGTATGAGTTCTAATATCTTTTATCCTCCACTGTTCCTAGTAAAGCCAAGAGCGCAAGCGTTTTACTGTGTGGCGTGAATGAATCTGGATGAATTTAAATATGAAATGATGAATATAAAATTAAAGTAAATATAGTTTTAATTCTAATATCTTTTATTCTCCACTGTTCCTAGTAAAGCCAAGAACGCACGCGTTTTACTTTGTAATAACGTGGCGCGAATGAATTTGGATGAATTAAAATACGAATTTATGATAAATTTAAAATGAAAGTACAAACAGTTTGAAATCTAATATCTTTCATCCTCCACTGTTCCTAGTAAAGCCAAGAATGCAAGCGTTTTACTTTGTACTAATGTGGCATGAATGAATCTGGATGAATTTAAACATGAAATGATGAATATAAAATTAAAGCACACACAGTTTGAATTCTAGTATCTTTTATTCTCCACTGTTCCTAGTAAAGCCAAGAACGCAAGCATTTTAATTTATACTAACGTGGCGTGAATGAATCTGGATAAATTTAAATATGAATTTAAAATTAAAGCACAAATAGTTTGAGTTCTAATATCTTTTATCCTCCACTGTTCCTAGTAAAGCCAAGAACGCAAGCGTTTTACTTAGTACTAACGTGGCAGTACTGGCAGTCTGTCGACAGGCATAAACCAGTGTAGCAAATGATAGCCTGTCAGCCCGTGGTCCTATATTTCAATGTTTAGAATCATTATGCTGTTTGCCTAACGTTTTAATCCACTAATTACTAAATGTTTCAACTCCGCGGGACGTAACACGTGAATAAATTAATATTAATTAGTTTTCCGTGCCGTGGCAGCAATCGAATTGATAGTTGGCTTAAAAAATGGGTTCGCATGTATCGTGAGCTATAAATATAGTCTTGCGCCTAGATATTTGTTGGGATACGGAGTTAAAGTTAAAATGCTGTGTTGCTAAATATGGCTTGTAGCTACAACGGCGTACATTTTCTCAAATTTCCCCGCGCTTTTATCACTGTTTTACAATGTTTTTTTGAAGTGAAACTTCTTTAGAACCGTTGCGATTTGAACCTTGATGAAACGGAAATGAGCGTCACAAAAAGATACAAACATATAGGATTCCGCCAGCGAGAAAATGAGATTGACTAATCGGTATCCTCTTTGCGCAATTCTTCATAACCTATTGGCCTCCTCTTAGTGCGGTGCTTCTTAGAATAAAATGTAAAATATTTTTTAAGCTTACATGGTAACAGTATTATAATAAATAAACCCTAAAATTATCCAATTCCTGATACTCTGAATTCGTCTCATTCTCTCCCATTTTCTAAAGGTTTCACTTCTACCGCGTGTGAACTGCACATATGATTTTTTTAACATTAACATCTTTGGGGACAAAGTGTGGGGGTTTCCTGAGGAGAGGAAGGAGGAAACACAGAGGCCGGCAGTTACACGAGCTGTTGAACTCAATGACGAGTCACAGATTAGTGGAAAAGAAAAAGTGGTGGTCTTAAGTAGCATTTAAAGAAACGTTGTGAATTTTTTCATACATAATAATATAACTTAACAACAGAAGAAATGTGTTTTTAACAATTTTCGGAGCATTTTTCGAGATTTTTTCCTGTCGAGGGAATTTCATAAAATTACTGTTTCGGCGTGCAAATGTATAGATACGAGTATTATCTTCAAGAATAACTTTTTTTAAGAGCTTTAAAACTTAAAAGTGTTCAAGGAAAGTACGATAAATGAAGATAGGGGAATCTGTCAAACGGACCGCCCGTTTCTCCACAGGGTCAAGGGTTTTTTCCAGCAACTTGAGGTTAGGACTTGAAAGAGGAGAATACTCGTATGATGAAATTGAACAAACTTTAAACATTTCCTCTTTAGAAAAACGTAGAAAGGACTCTGATCTAATATGCATTTTCCAAATTATCAACAGTATTACTGACACACCTGCTTTGTTACAACTCATCCAGTTCAACATTCCTTCCCGTAGACTCCGAAATAATAAATTGCTGTTCCTCAATCAACATTCTACTAATTATGGATATCATTCTCCTTTATCCAGAATGTCGAGACTTGTCAACACAAATCAAAGCATTGAATTTGTTGGTGTAAGCCTAAATGACTTTCGGCAGTCGTTACGCAATGTGGTTTTTTAAAGTCTTTTTAAATCCATCTTCAAGCTACTTGTAGTTATCTTCTCTATGTACTTTTATATTATATGTATTTTGTCAATGCTCTTCATCTATATGTAATCTCCTTTCATCGTGATCTCTCTTTTTTTCTTTTCTGTTCGTGTTATTGTTATATTGTTAATTGGACTATTCGTCCGTAAATAAATAAATAAATACATAAATAAATAAACAAATAAATAAATAAACTTTGGTCTCCAGACTAGATGTGGTTCACAAATTCAACAGTGGGGCGCACTTGCAATTTGTACAGAATCATTGATATATCATCTATACGTGATTTTGTGCCAGAAATTAAAAAAAAAATACACCGCTGCTGCTGCATGCCTCTGCTGGTCAACCGCGACATTTGACGAATATTTAAAATGGTAAAAATAAAGGGAAAATTGTGAAAATGTTTAATAAAACACTACTCGCATAAAACAGAGCCAAAATCTCTTAGCGTTTGTCTAAAACAGTATTTAAAGAAACTCTGAAGTTTTTCATACATATAACTTGTAAAATAATTGCAACAAACGTGTTTATGATAATTCTTGGAATATACTTTTCGATTTTTTTCTTTATTTGCGATTAATTTCTTTTAATTTGCGTTTCGGCGTCGGGAATGTATGGATATTATTTCAAGAATAACATATATTTATTTAAAAGCTTAAAAACTTCAAATGTTTAAGGGAGATATGTAAGAAGTCGGTAGAAATTCGGGTAGCAGCGGCTTAAACACGAAAAATAACGAAAACATTTCGACTGGTCACAACGACAATTTTTTTTCCTGTAACATTATTACAACTCGGGCATAATTAATTGAGGAACATCAGCTTAAGTTTTATTCATAAAAACAACACCTCTCATCTCACGCAGTTTGTACGGGAGAGAGCGTGACAGAGCATGGTACGTCCGTGATTAAGTAACGAATTAATTCCATTGCTCCCCATTAAAATATACACCGAAACATCGCGTTGAATTTAATTTTTCATTTCGTTGGTCCTATCATCGGCTATAGACCACAAATCAAAATAAATACATCGTTATACATTATATTAAAACCGTTCTAGTCAGGGAATTACTAAATTCGTGGTGTTGCCATGTTTTGATGCTTCCGTGATTAAAAAAATATTTATTAGAAGAACGGATATTGTTAAGTATTTCAGTCTGAAACTACCTTCAAACTAGCGTGAATCGGAAAAAGTTTTAAGTGTAGCTCTTCTTTAAAGTGAAAAATTCTTCAGCACCGTTGTGATTTAAAACTCGATGAAACGAAAAATAGCCACACTAAAAAGAGACAAATACATACATCTATAGGATATTGCCTGCGAAGGATTGAGATATCAATTATCACTCACGGTGTTATTGGTTGGGGTAATGCTGCTAAAACTAATATGAACCCTCTCGACAAAGCACAAAAAGCCTTAATTAAAGTTATTACAAAAAAACCTTATAGATTCCCGACAATACAGTTATTTAAAGACTTTGCTGTATTGAACATACAACAACTGTACATCAAAATTATAATTATACATTACCAAAAGGACAAACTAAACCATCATACTGCACAACACAATTACGACACAAGACACAGACACCAACACATGACTCCAAAGACAAATACTAACTATGGACAAAGACATTACCGTAATTTGGCTCCAAAATTTTTTAATTTAATTGAAAAAGATATTTAAGATTTTCATATGACTAAAAATGCTAATCTAAAACACCAAACTCATACGTGGATACTCAACAAAGGCGTTGTATACTGCGGGCAGATAATTTAATATCAGAGGCGGCCGCTTGCTTAGTGCATTCGTGCACTGCGCTGCCGAACACCAATATACGTCAGAAGTGTAAATTAGTACATCCTCTCCCGAAGTATTCCCGCCAATTCGTTACAAAATCTTTACCAATTGACTAAACTCCCGAGCATGAGAGAAAGGTATTCGTGCACATTTTGTTATGCCCAGGCGTGACGTCCCATGAAGTTATATTTCTACTGGGATCATCTCCAGATGCTGGAGTGCCAGTGCCCGTGAAATGAGCAAGGCAGGTATAGACCCATAAGGACGATTGACGTGTGAAAGCAGAGAAGACATATGGTGCCTGGGTGCACTAGCGGAGCAAATGACATAACATTTAACTTGCGTAAAGTGGTCCCGAACCTTTGGAATGAAATAGTTATGTTCAACAAATTTAAGATTAGTTAACAATGTTATGTTGTAACGCCATCGGTCGCCGGCGCGGCGCATCGACCTCAGTATCGTTTCGGTTTTTAAAGCATTTTAACGGTTTTCGCAAGTTTTATTCTGTTAAAAAAATATTTAAAAATGAGTGCTACTGAAAACATTGCGATTAACGTATATTTTATCAAATGTAACTTAGTGGAGTATTATAGTGAAACGGTTAAACTTTTCAAAATAAGTTGTACTATTCCAATGACAACTGTTGAGTGCGAACGGTGTTTTTCTACATTAAAACGTGTAAAAACATTTCTGAGTACACCATGTCCCAAGATCGGCTTAATGCTTTGTCAATGATGACCATCGAAAAAGGTTTTATAGCTTCTATACCAGACTTTAACAATCGTGTCATTGAAGTATTTTCACAAATGAAACAGCGACGAATAGATTTTCTCTACAAGTGAACGTTTGTACTAGGTATGTCACTCCCTTTAAATCACTTTATTTTCCCATGTTAATGTTATCTTTTTTTGGGAAATGCACTGCCCGCAAATTTTGTCACGGGCCGCCTCTGTACCATATAACAACACACTCAACTGTATCTTTCTCTTTTCCTCTCAAATATTTGTTATTATTAAATATTTGTTATAAATATGTATTATACTTCAAACTGTAGAAAAAAAAACAAAAAATGTATTTGTGCTTATCCTGGTTAATCAATAATTTTAAAAAAAGAAAGATATTATAATCGGTCTCCTGCTTATGCTGTGCTTCGTAGCACTCTTGTCTATTTAAGTTTTCTGATGATTTCGCTTCTACCGCGTGTGAATTGCACACTCTGTTTTTTCAAATGGTTTGATAATTTCACTGGCGAAAGTGTTATCGTGATCAAATTTTGGGTTATTATGCCGTGTTTCTTTTCCTCACTCTTTGGCCAATGTTTCTGACAACGTTTCAGTGTACATCGTCAGGGCAGATGTGTAGATCTTGATGAAGTATGCGCCTTAATATGTAGGTCACACTGAGAGAAGCGATTTATATATATTTTTAACGTAATGTCCATGCAGGAAACCCTGGGGCCCGTCAGGTCGTATGTAATCTTTGGGGATGATGTTTGGAGGGTCTTTTTAGGATTGAAAGGAGAGAAAGTTCAGAGGAGGAAAAACGAATCAGGGTAGATAGGAATCTGAGGTCAGTGTATCCAGGAATGACAGACTGATTCCTCCCAATCAGTCCAAGATAACAAACATAAATCCGGGCAGCCACGCTACGTCACTAAACGTAGCGAACGACTTGGGTGACTTATGGCAGAGGTGTGCGGAACCCATTCCCGCCACCCAAATTGATACCTTAGTCTTTGCTCTTGGTGTTACTCTGCGTAAACAATCTGGTCATGATATTTTGTAGCTCTGGCGTCATGATATTTTGTTCTGCATCAACACAGCTATATTAATCTCACAACTTTCCACCGTTAACGACGGAGCTTTGATATTTCATCGAATTCAGAATATTGTGAAATGACACCACATTTTTCAATTTTTCAAACAGAAAAGTAGTGTTGAAACTAGAGATACCACAAATAGTGATTTTTCCAAATACCGAATACTGAATATTCGGCTAGGCTCTCGGCCGAATACCGAATATACGGCGACACTAAGTACATTTCGCAAACAATATAACTTATAGGCCCTCAGGCAGTTGGTGGACGATGACATCGTCCACTACATTGTCAGCTAGATAATATAACTATAACTATACACAGACAAACTCGGGCCGATTCACAAGATCTACATTACAACATACATTCTACCAATCTTCATCTAAAACGACTTTTGGACAAAGAAATATGGAATACTTCTCTGTAAAATTATTTAATTTACTCCCTCTTGCAATGAAAACCATAAAAAAATAACCGCCTTCAAAAGAAGCATAAAAATATGGATTATGGACATGGGAAGGAAGAAAATAGATTCAATTTTGCAACCCAACAAAGAATAATGCTTGTTTTGTACTTTCTTTTAGATCTAACTTAATAATTTTCCTTGGCAATATTCTAACATAGATTAGATATTTACTTATAATTCAAATAATAAAACTTGTACAATGTTACACATTTTCTCTAAAAACTGTAAAAAAAAATAAAAAAATATATTAAAATCAATTACTTTTCGCAAATAATATTGATTTTTACCAAAAAAAAAAACTCTTCGCTTAGATCGAACAGCGGACCCTTACAATTTGACCCTTAGAATTTGCTAAGATTTATTTATCATTTCCCGGAAGTAGGTATAATTTATGAGGAAAAACGCAATCATTTGCAACCAACAAATGCTGAAAAAATTGTTTACATTCATCATAACTTACCACTTAAGCATTAAATATGCTGATTATTTGTTAAAATAAAAAAAATTGTGGGAAATGTTTTATTAATTCTGCGTTTTTTCATGATTTAGTATTCGGTATTCAGCCGAATATTGCGAACCATTCGGCCGAATACCGAATATTAAAAAAAGTAGCCGAATAGGCCGAATACCGAATAGCGGCCGAATATTCGTGGCATCTCCAGTTGAAACCAGATTGGGTGGGTAGCCAATACTTCTGCTACACCAAAATAATAAGTATATATTAAGAATCATGTCCTTACCAAAAAATTTCCACTACACAGCCTGTAAACTAATGGCGTGCCACGGAAATCCAAGAAAAATTATCACGCACACACAAACTACGTGTTTTATTATAATTAGGTGAAATTTTACTTTATTAGGAGGGCGGCCAACAGGCAACAGTACTGATGGGTTGATAGGGGTAGGTACCGGAATAATTATTGCTTTTGTTTGTTTGTTTTTACCTAGTACTTTATCCTTCATTCAAACGTTTAGAAGGGGAAATTTATATTATATTACTAGCTGACCCGACGAACTTCGTACCGCCTCAGAATCAATAGCTGTTGAATTAAATTCAGTTTTTTTATTAAATTAAAAATTACACAATGAAGCAATTATCAATGCGCAACTGTCCGTGTTTTGTTTTTGTCAGTATCAGAGATGGCGTTGTTTAGGGATTTATATTTTTGTGATTTTCTTACTTTTACAATTACTGCGAAAGGGTGCCGCCGCCCCCGGAACCATTTATTGAATAACCAACACCTCTGCCATAGATCACCCCAAGTGGTTTGCTACGTTTGGTGATTTAGCAGGGGTGCCCGGGTTCATGAGATGACTTATGTCTTTGTCTTGGCAGTTGATGCGCCTGCCCACCTGCTTCGTGGTTGACCGGATCGAGAGAGACTGGTTGAGAGAGGCCTTTTGACCTTTCCAGCCGGACTCTCTCGCCCATTGCCTTGCATCACAATTGGAGGGACGGATTTATACGACCGTCACTTTACACCCTTACACAGTGACCCCCAGATTCCTACCCACCCCTAATACCTTTTTCCTTCTCAGAACTTTCTATCCTCCCCATTCCTTAAAAAGATCCTCCACACAGCATCCCCTAAGATGACATAGGTTCTGAGAGAAATTATTTTCCACAGGGCCTCCTGTGTAAAAAAATGCGTTTCATTTCAGAGATTTATTATAATTATTGTATTTTTACTTTATAGGTTTTTCAGACATGCGTTCACCATTTGTCTCATTTTCGACTATTAACATTAATTTTATAAGAAAGAAGGGCAGCATTATATGATTAAAAATAAATGCATAATAATCAACACATTGACATTTGACGTTTTTGAATGTTTGGAATTCACGCACAGTTCAATATTATACAATATTGCTGCAGTTCTTTCAAAATATGTAAATTCTTTCCATACAAAATTTATAGAGAAAATAATTTTCTTTATAACTATTTATTTCGTTAACTTTTGTAATGTTTTAATAATTATTCTGTTATCCAGGGCGGAGACGAATCCAACAATTCAAAGATCATCAAAATCAGCCCAGCCGTTCTCGAGTTATAAATAGTGTAACTAACCCGGCTTTGTTTTATAATTAAGATTTTAATGCCTCACCATAAAAAAATAAAAAATTTGTCCAAAAAAAAAAAATCGGAGTGGAACAACCTTTACTTTTAGGGGTATGAAAAATAGATGTTGGTCGATTCTCAGACCTAACATATAAGCATAAAAAATTTCATAAAAAATTGGTCCAGCCGTTTCGGAGGAGTATGATAACAAACACCGTGACACTAGAATTTTATATATTAGATTTATTGTTTGAAATATTTCCAGAGTCTTAACAATTATAACATTAATTAAATTGGCCTTTCATTAGATATAAACACTCCTATTAAAAATATCAATCAAGGTTTGGTTGTTACTAAGTGGAGATGCAAGCAGTGGCGGTCCTTCCCTCAGGTCAATTTGTCAAAAACCACACAAAATTATAAGATGAAAGTAAAACATAATATTATTATGAAATATTAAGCAAATCAAAACAACTGGTATTATTCTAATGTATTTGAAATTCATCGCAAGATAGCAGGCAGCGGCAAACAGAGACATCTAACGTCTTAAACGGAAGCTTTCTTTCCCACGCACTATGATTGGCTGGGTCAAATTATGAAATGCACCGGTATCATATCATCCGTCTCTTTACGCACCACACAATAAACGAGATGGCACTATGCCGCTCAGTAAAAAGTTTTCGGATTCTGAAGACAGTTTGGGTCAGTGCCGCGAGGGAGAGAGAGCATGTTGAATATTATGCATCTGAAAGAGATGGTTTGATAAACGTAGGTTGATTTTGCATAATTTGACGTGTGTGGATGAATTTGACTTTCAAACTCATGAGGTACTGCAGGTACCTCACGAGTGAATTTGATATTGTATCATAATATCATTTTTTTAAATGACCGTTAGCATATAGTATTTAGTACAGAGAAAAAGAAGAAGGAAAATAAATAATAATTAAGCATAACAAAGCAATTATATCTAATTGTTACGTCAATGAATTAGATGCATAATTTCAGAACAGTAAAAATCAATTTCCTTTTCAGATAACATTACAAATTTCCAATGGATTACCGCATTCTAAAATGAAATGGCAAATCTGGATAATTCAAAACTAGACAATATACATTACAGCCTTACTAAAAAACCCAGTGAAAATTTTATTCAATTGACAAACAGCCGCGGATGTGAAAACATTACTAATTAAAAATTTGTTCATTGAAAGAAATACACATGGTTTACACGGCCTGAGAGGGTAGTTTATCTCTGTTTTAACGATTGATGTCCGAACGAAATTTGGAATTTTTCCAAAGTACTTTAAATGTTCTATATATTTCTTATTTTTGAAGGTGTAAAAACAAATACTATTTATAAAAACTAGATAAATTTACCTTTTAGATTTGTGTATTTAAAATAAACTTTAGTTTTCAAAAACTGACATATTTTAAGATTCAAACTCGGAAAAAAATGGAAAAAAATTTCCTACCAAAAATTTTTTGACTAATATGTAGAGAAATTTAAAAAAAAATCAAAATTTCAAAAACACAGTCCTTTTATGTAATAAATTTGGAAGGAAACTATCGCCTCACTTTTTCCTCGTGCATACAATAAAAAAATAATAAAAATTTCAAATTTTTTTTTATTGCTAAAAAACTAACCTAACAATAATACCGGCTTTTATGACAGATTTCTAGCATCTCTAAAGACGTTAATTTCTTTGATACATTTAGGAACACATGTATTAGATATTAATATTTAAAAAAAATACCACTTACATGAAATTCTCATAAAATAAAATCCTTTACATGTAAATTTGAATTTTCATGTATCATATAAAATAGTTTTTGACATTCCAATTTTCAAAGTACGATTATAGTTATTATAACTTGTCTAAAACTTATGAAAAACCACAAAAAACACAGTTAATATATCAATTATATAAATATAAGTGTATATTAGTCATATTAATAGAAATTAACCATCACATTTAAGTAATATTGCACATCCGCGAAGCGAAATTTTTTCGCGCTTCCAGCGCGAAAGTTTATTTAAGAGCACGAACAACGAATGCGCAGGCGCCGCCACCTAGCGGTTATGAAGGAAAACAAACAATTTAGTACCTACACTATAAAAAATTACATTGTTGCCAGATTTAAAATACATTTTAAGAACAAACCTTATTAGTAATGTTTCGTGTTTTAGTGTATTTTTGTTTTATTCATGTTGCTGCAGCAACACGGGTTATCAGGTGTGCTATGGTTTTTTTAGTAAGGCTGATACAATACAATATAAATACACATCCGAAAACTCGTAGTACAAGTGGAAAATTAGTGAATCTACATCATATTTGCAGTCAATTATGTGGAATACATTTTTTGTTTAATGTAAAAACATACTTTTTAATACAATTTTATTTGAACTAACAAATGACAGCCAACCACGTTTTACTTAGCCCAAGCTTCGTCAGGGCTTATTATATTAATAACTAGCTGGTTCCCGGTATGCGTTGCTACGCCATTTAATAAAAAAATTGTTTCTCCCTACGTGTCCTTTTCCATTCGTCCCGTTTCCCTACCGCCTCCCCTTCCTCTGCCTCGTCCCCTTCCCCACTAGCGTTCCCACTTCGTCTCCTCTACCTTCCCTCTCCCTCGAGTTCCCCTCCCTTCTCTTAGGTTCCCTTCTCCCCTCTCAGGTTCCCATCCCCACCCTTCGCGCAAACCCCCTACCCGAGTTCCCCTCCCTCTCCCCCTCCCCCTCCCTAATTCCATACATTAGGTCCCGATACATTCAGTTTTCAAACAGCTCGCGTGCCACCTATTGCAATTTTTTCATACAAAATTTATTTTGATTATCTTGTCTTATTAAGGGTATAAAAAGGTGGAAATTCATAATAAGTTTAATTTTAAGCATATTATAGAAATACAAACTGATGTAAACTGTAAGCTGGTGATAATCAGATAATGAATGTATAAATTATAAATGATTGAAAGAAAGATAACATTAATAATCTAAACCAGCGTTTCTCAACCTTTTTCAGCCACGGACCCCTAGGAACTCAAGCACAATTTTCAAGGACCCCTCAATATATTTCTGGATGTTTATTTTAGTATTACAAATACAAACAAAAATACGTTTTAAAAAAAAAATCAGAGTACGCAATTCACACGCGGTAGAAGTGAAACTAGAAAGTCGCTAGGTGTCGCTTTCTTTTCTTTTGCTTGTTTTGTTTTAGAGTGGTTAGAAGTTTGATAATGATTTCAAAAAATAAAAATGTTTTTTTTTAGATTTCTTAGGATTCGAACCACCGTTTGATGTCTGTCTCTCTGGCCGAGACTTGTCAGGCACCTTGCGAACTACGCTATGGAAGGCACGCGCCGAGGTGAGAATTTACAGCATTATATTAGAACCGAGTATTTGTGTAGAACTGAAGTGTGACGCATTTCCGTTTCATCCGAATTTCAAGTCACTTTCATTTGACAATCTCATATTTAAAATTATGAAATTAACAATAATATCTTCGACAATTTTTTTCCGCATTATTGACAACTATCTTTTGGAAACCATCATTCGATAACTGGTTTGTAACCTAGATAGTGTCTCGGATAAATATATTCGATTTTATTGTACATAAAAAGAGAGTTGTTCTAATAAAATTGAAATTATAAATTCTTCACATTGCGATTATACACACAGCATCCCAGTGGTGGTCAGAATTAATTGAATTTACATTAATTATACAGATCAGCGATCCGTAAAAGAAAAGAATAAAATTGGGATGACAACTTGCAATCCTTCTAACACCAAAAGGAATTATGTTTAACGCATTGCAAACACGTTCTTACAATGTCAAATACCTTATTTTAAAGCAGGTTAGAATGCTTTTATTAATATATAATAATTATACTTATTTGCCTACATTTTTAACGGCACACTACAAACCAAATATATATGACTTAAATTGAATATGACTTGACAGTGAAGACACAATACATAAGAATTGTATTAAATTTGACATGACAAAAAAACAGCAAATTTTGTCGTTCAGCTATCGTTGTAGAAGCTGATTGTTTGATAAGTCGAGGTTACCAATGAAATCGATTATGTGATTGGACTTAAATTGGTTAAAAAAACAGGACGTATCATATTAGATAGGGGATGCAGTGTGGAGGCGTTTTTAAGGAAAGAAAGAAGAGGAAGTTCAGGAAATAGGTATGAGGGGTGGGTAGGCATCTGGGTGTCAGTGTGTCCAGGAGTGATGGACGCGATGGACGATGCAAGGCGATGGGTCGATAAATTCTGGCTGGAGAGGTCAAAAGAATCTCTCGATCCGGCCCGCCACGAAGCAGGTGGGCAGATAATCGGCAGCTAAGAACTTGACAAACCTCACCCCACGAACCCGGGCATGCCTGCTTAGTCACCAAACGTAGAGAACCACTTGGAGTGACCTATGCAGAGGTGCTGGTTGTCCATTAAATAGTTCCCGGGGCGGCGGTATCCATACTCGCCTCCAAAATGCATCCTCCTCCCTCTTTCGTTGCATAAGGTTCTAACAATTTTTTTTCTAATGCCATTCCAAGATAGGGTCACGTTCTATTTAAATACTTAACTTCAAAAATGTTGAAATAAAATACTTTACGTGAGATTAAACATCAAAATTAGGAATTGTTAAATAGATTATGAGAATTCGTATTTGCAAACTTTGACACCCCAGAACGTGGTAAGGCGAAGTCAAACCCCTATCCAACTAAAGTGACGAACTGTACTGCGTCTCGTAAAACGATTAACTGTCAAGTACAAATAAAATTCAAAACAGTGCAAAAGGTTCAGAAGAGTTGCCAGAACTTCGTCACAAAAGTATCTTCGAAAATACATCACGTAATACAGATGTATCTGAACATTATTTTGGTTATAAAATTGACAAAAGAAATGGTTTTGCATTCAAAGGCAATTTTTAAAAGAATGTCAGTTAGAACCTTGTCCAACCTCAGGTTGTCCAACAAGGTTATAACTTATAACTGACATTCTTTCAACACCTTTAACAACTTTATTCTCAACACCTCAGTGTCTTAGGCAATCCAATAGTTCAGGAAAAAATCGAAATTGGAATTCACGCCCCTTCAAGGGAGGAGTTTGAAAATACTTGAGAAAAAGCTATTGGAAAGGTTGGAAAAGGTTTTTAAATTTTTTTTTTAGAGGTTGATTTCGTAAAGACATTAACTCCTTTTTCACGCATTGTTTATGGTAATAAAACGGAAAATTAAAATTAATTTCACGAAATCAAGCGACGCGGAGCCACACGCCCATCTCCCGCTCTGGCCGGGGCGCGACGGATAAGAAATAGGTGTGGCGTGGTCAGTAGTTCTTCGGTGGACGCCATAGGGGTTCACTTTGAAAAACCAAATTCGTCGACTAGCGGCCATATAACAACGCGAAAATGCATATTTTATTTTAATTTGGGAAGTTCAGGCGCAAATGTCTATTTTTTGCGATTATTATAAAAGAAACTGAATTTGCCACATTATTACTATAACACCATATCCAAAAAGGGGTTTATAAATAGGAGAGTTTGGACTTGAAAGTGTTTTTATAGACCTTATACTTTATAATTTTATAGGCTTATTAAAAGACTTAATTAAAAAATGGCCCCTTATTTTTAAGGGCCAAGGTATGTTCTACACGCAGTATTTAATTGAAGTATCTCTAATACTTCTAAGCGATCAAATTTTCAAAACACAAACATATGATTTTGTATGATTTTGCATTATTTAATATGGCTTCATCTTAATGTCAGACGCATTGGAAAGCCTCAAATGGTCACAAGGAAATTGCTCGGAAATTAACGGAAAACAGTGTTTTTTTTGTTTTCCATCAAATTTTTCAAATTATTCTCAATACAGTTTTTGAGGAGCTAGCCAAAAACCTTTTGTGTTAAAAACAAAATTCTGGTTTGCAAAATGTTGAATCTAATCAAATAATATCCTTAAAGTTCTCCTTTTCTCAGTTCTTTCTTCAAAATATTTTCAAAATAACATGTCGTTAGCTCGATGACAGCCAGAGTTCTCAGGTTCGGGGTTTAACTTTAAGGCTTTGGTCATCTATCCGTGAAATGAGGTCCTCGGACCCTTGAAACCTCTTTCTGCCTCTCTGAGTTGGATAAATAATATTTCTGAATTTTATGCGATCTATTTATGTGCCACTCTTTTATTTATTTATTGTTTTTCAAAATACCATCCCATTAAACCGCAATTCAAGAAGTTTGTTCATAGTTTTTTTGTTATTTATACTATAGTATTGAATGTAATTGTAGCTCTTTGCATCATTTATTAATCAAATGCCACAATTAACTTATAACTCTCTTTTAAAAATTATTTCTTCTTAATTAATCAAATAAAATTTACGATAGAAATGGGCAATGAAAAATTAAACTTTTTGGATTTAACTTTATCTATTATAAATAATAAAATCGATTTTTGTATATATCGCAAGCCAACATACACTGACATAGTAATTCATAAAACCTCCAACCAACCTGTCTCACAAAAACACTCCACCTTCCATTCCATGATACACCGCTTAGTAAATGTCCCAATGTCTAATAATAATTTTCTTTCTGAACTTTCTAGAATAAAACAAATTGCTATAAATAACGGATATGAACCAAAATTAATTAATAACATCCTATATAAAAAAAAACTTGTATCATCCTAAATAAAAAAAATGTCCACTAATTGGTAGGATTCAAGATTCATACCTCTTTTTATAAAAATAAAATATGTGGGACAAGAAAACTAAAACTCCTTACCCTCTCGACTTCAAACTCTATAGCTTCCACATTGTGTTAAAACTAATGGCGCAAATTATATAATAACATCCATAAAATATAACGAGGCCTTGTCCACAAGACTAATCGGCCGACCCTCTCGTAATATCTCATAGTAATGGTGATAATAGTCTGCGATTCGCCTAACAATTGCTCTGGCGGAATACGCTATCGAGGGCCGTGTATATAGTTTAACGACGCCGTTTTACGGCCGAGAGGAGCCATATATAAATATATTATATAATTATATTATGGTATGCTGTGACTATTTGAATTCTTGGATAACTATACTTCTTAGATCTGGTATTAAATTGCTTGTTTATTACCAGATGCTATTACTTACTAAAATATGGGAAAAAGTCTTAGTTGAGGTTTAAAAAAATACACTTATATTACATTTACCATAGATGGAATTTTTTCTTTACTTTCTCATGGCAATGAGGGTACTTCTACTTACTATGTAATGCTGAATAAATGTGTACAACACTTAATAAAACATTATAGCTAGAAATAAAATAATTGTAGCAACAATTAAATTATATTATTAAATAAAAATGTAACTAGAACATGAGACTCATAACAAAATAATAATATTTTAAAAACTCAGGGTCGTGTTTAGCCCGAAAAGGAAACTAAATAGTTGTAAACTAAATAAAATAAACCGATAGCTTGTCGCGTTTTAAACTATAAGGGAGGGGGGAGGCGCCAGTTCAAATAGACCAGAATTAAATGGTAAATCAATAAACTCCAAACTAACCGAAGTATTAGCTCACAGGTAATGGCGATTTCACCGAAGTATGTGACTTCTCTAACAACTATCTGGACCCTCTGGCTTTCTACTTGGAACTCTTGATGAAAAATTCTCTTGTTCATAGTATGTTTTGGGCAACAAAAGAAATACTGGATTCCATTTGTTCAAATTTATATTTCCAATTAGGAATTCATATTTCAATTTTGACTTGATGCGCAGCCACCAACTTAATATTGGGTATTTATTTCGCAATTTCAAACTGTTACAACTATACCACATAATACATGTTATAAGTATTATTAATCACTGATAAATAACTGTAATAATGTACCTAGACTCCTCCTCCATCCATAATGAACCATCCCTCTTCCCTATCTCCTTCCCATCCCCACTACTTTCACCCTCACAACATACCCCGATAGGGGATACCATAGTCTCACTGGCTCCAGACGGATGCAGTTGGGATTCTTGTGCGGTATTCATATAAAAAAGGTACATAAAACAAGGGGAATCTAAATCAAATATTAGTAAATGCATACGTAGTACGTACACAACTATGTGTACATGTACACACGTGTATATGCATATGCATTCGTGTGCACGCTTCACACATATGCACGCATACATGTACACATACGCACGCACACACATTTACATTTATCCACATATTATACAGCTAATGCATAGGTGAATGATTCAATAATTATAAGGCGGCTGGCAATAAGTTAGGAGATCGTCAGGTACATGCAAGTTTAAGTTCCTTCTGAAGGTAGTGTTTGAATTCGAAAATATAACCAAGTCTTCAAATTCGCAGTATTTAGAGTATAATAAAATCTCATGCATTAAAACCCAACATAATTATAATTTTAGTTATTTAATTATAATTAATATTTCAGATTGCTAATTCGACCACTATTATTTTTATTTAATATCACCACACGTCATTTCACGCCCATAAATTGCATCAATAATTTTAATAATGGCATTCTCTTCACAATTCATAAAGCCCGGCTTTCCGCATTTAATTTTATTTTCCTTAAAGGCCTTTAACCAGCCAGCGGCCGAGAATCCAAATTTCGTCGAAAGATGTTCTTACGATCGTACAGAGCGGTTCCAATGAGAAAGGTTAATTATTCTGCGTACCAGCTTTTTTAAATTATAACTCAATATGGATTTTATGTAATTCAAAATTTGCTTTAATTAATACCTACATCCAAAATAGCTGAAAGGCGTGATGATAAAACTATTAAAATTATGGACTTCTGTACTTATTTTTTGATCAAAGAATTTATCATTTTTCAATAATGTCTAAGCAAAATAATGTGTAAAAAATCTGAAATGTATTTATTTGTAAGATAGTTGATAGATAGACAAAATAGAGAAATTTTCGTCGTAAATAGATTTTTTTAATTATTTTATTTGAATTAAAATTAAAATTTTGAAACATGCGTTTACTAGATAAAGTATTGATTTTCAATAATATACGATTACATGCTATGAAATATGTCTCGTAAAATAAGATTTTTCGTTTGAAAATTTAACAAATCTGCCAACGACCTACCGTACCTATAAACTTATTATACTAAAAATTAACATTTTTTCTCAAAATTTAAAACATGCCTATACTAGGTAAAATAACAATCTTTCTAAATCAATCTGTAATTTTCTGTGGAAAAGAGTAAAAATGATATATTTCCGGTTTTCTCTAATTATTCCCTCTTAAATACGTTTTAAAGCTCTTACAAAAAAATATAATATGTTATTCTTGAATATACCTAATAATATTTTTGCATTGACTACGCCGAAATCCAACCTCGACAGAAAAGAATCGCAAAATATGCTCTGAAAATAATTATAAAAACATTTTTTCAGTTATTTTACCAGTTACATGTATGAAAAAAAATCAGTGTTCCCTGAAATGCTACTGTAGATAATCGCCGAAAATTTAGATAATATTATGATTTTTGCTCTATTTTAAACGAGTTGTGTTTTATAAAACATTTTTCACAATTTTCGCTTAAATATTATCATTTTTAATATTAGCGCGCTCTCTCCAACATCCTTATTTACATATGTCTCCACCTACTTTTTCTATTTTAGACATTTTTCCAATAAACGGATCTGTTCTTCACGAAAATCCTTTAATTACCCTTTCCCTTTTGTTCACCACCCACTTAAAATTTATGTATATGTCCGTCAATATTCTACATCCTAGGTTAGTTCTAATATTCTCCTGACTAAGGAAGGGTGCTTCCGAAACAGGTTAAGTGTGAAGAAATTAAAATTAAAGAGGTCTGTAACAAATTTACATGTGTTCATTGTGAAAAGTAAATTATTTAGCTTCTCTCTGGTACTCAAGTTTGTGCCAAATTATCTACAATAAAACCTTTGGTGCTAGTGAATTGGCATGTGTATTAAATTCATTGTGAAAAGTAAATTATTTAGCTCCTCTCTCTGGTACTCTAGTTTGTGCCAAATTATCTACAATAAAACTGTTACTGCTAGTGAATTGGCATGTGTATTAAATTCATTGTGAAAAGTAAATTATTTAGCTCCTCTCTGGTACTCAAGTTTGTGCCAAATTATCTACATTAAAACCTTTACTGCTAGTGAATTGGCATGTGCATTAAATTCATTGTGAAAAGTAAATATTTAGCTCCTCTCTGGTACTCAAGTGTGTGCCAAATTATTTACAATAAAACCTTTGCTGCTAGTGAATTGGCATGTGTATTAAATTCATTGTGAAAAGTTAATTATTTAGCTCCTCTTTGGTACTCAAGTTTGTGCCAAATTATCTACAATAAAACCTTTGCTGCTAGTGAATTGGCATGTGTATTAAATGCATTGTGAAAAGTAAATTATTTAGCTCCTCTCTGGTACTCAAGTTTGTGCCAAATAATCTACAATAAAACCTTTGCTGCTAGTGAATAGGCTTGTGTATTAAATTCATTGTGAAAAGTAAATTATTTAGCTCCTCTCTGGTACTCAAGTTTGTGCCAAATTATCTACAATAAAACCTTTGCTGCTAGTGACTTGGCATGTGTATTAAATTCATTGTGAAAAGTTAATTATTTAGCTCCTCTTTGGTACTCAAGTTTGTGCCAAATTATCTACAATAAAACCTTTGCTGCTAGTGAATTGGCATGTGTATTAAATGCATTGTGAAAAGTAAATTATTTAGCTCCTCTCTGGTACTCAAGTTTGTGCCAAATAATCTACAATAAAACCTTTGCTGCTAGTGAATAGGCTTGTGTATTAAATTCATTGTGAAAAGTAAATTATTTAGCTCCTCTCTGGTACTCAAGTTTGTGCCAAATTATCTACAATAAAACCTTTGCTGCTAGTGACTTGGCATGTGTATTAAAATCATTGTGAAAAGTAAATTATTTAGCTCCTTTCTTTTGCTCCTTTAAATAATTTGTCGGTCGGTGAACCAGGGAAAATAGCCTTAAAATAGGGAAATAAGACAGACATAATCTTAATATATAAAACAAAGTCGGGTTATTTACACCATTTACGACTCAAGAACGGCTGGACCGATTTTTATGATCTTTGATTTGTGCTGATTGTTTTGCTTTTGTTCTTTAACACCCCCCCTTTCTTACACACTAAATGTCAACAGTCAAAAATGGGACCAACGGTGAATGTATGTCTGCACCCCTCCAAAGGAAAAATAAAATAATTATAATAAATCTCAATCACACGCAAGTAAGTGGAAAAGTAAGAAAACCACAAAAATTATAAATCCGTACATTGATTTTTAAGGCTGTCAGTATTTTCTGAATTCTGAGGTGACCTCCTTCCATGTTTTTTCAAACAATTAAATTTAGAGTGGATAAATAGATAGACAGGTACTTTCTGTAACACTTGACGAAAGACTCGTGACTTTTGACCATTTAAATACATATTTTTTAATTAAATGAAAATAATTACCCTCACGGCCTGAGTCATCTTTGGGGATGCTGTGTGAAGGGTCTTTTTAATGAAAGACGGGAGCGGAAGTTTTGGGAAGGAAAAAGGTATGAGGGGTGGGTAGAAATATGGGGTTCAGTGTTTCCAGGTCATCCGCCGCCAGAACCTAGATAAACCTCACCCCAAGAACCCGGGCAGCCCTGCTAAGTCACCAAATGTAGCGAAAACTTGGGGTGACCTATGGAAGAGGTGTTGGTTTGCAAATAAATGGTTTCCAGTGTCACGGTACCCATTTCCGCTTCCCAAATTGTAAACGTCGCTTGAAATGACTTTTGCCATGTTTAGTAAATGGATATTCCCAATCTTTCATTCCATTCCTCAAGAGTCTTCCTCCACTCATCTCGGTTTTGTGTCAGCTCTCTCCAGTTTAGAAACTCCAAGGTAGATATATCTTTGAGAATGTTGTCGCTCCATCTTAAACTTGGTCTTCCCAGGCTCCTTCGCCCTGTCGGTCTTGAGTTCAGCAGGGACTTTGGTGCTTGATGCTCGGTCATTCTCTCCACATGACCCAATCACCGAAGTCTTCCTAGTCTCTTTAGCCTAATAATATCCTCTAAATGGGAACGTCATAATACCATTGGCTCCGGGAAGTTAGGTCTCTTCAGCACCGGGTATAATGACCCCGTTAAAGTAAATTTTGACTTGGGATAGGTGTAGGTTTAGTCCTACCTACCCACTATTTTACAAAACAATAAATAGTGCAATAATGTGTAAATATTACGTACCTCATCCATCCATTGATTATATTACTCCATAACTAAAACACATGTTTTAAAAGAATAAATAAAATTCATCAAGTTTACATTGATTCCCCACTTGTTCGGTGATTGCTACAATAGTTGACAGTGATTGCTCACTTTAGCGATTCCATAAAAATTGTTACTGAAACAACCTGGAGATGGTTTACACTTATTTATTGAAGTGAAAACTTCTTTAGCACCGTTGTGATTTGAAACTCGATGAAACGAAAAATAGCGAAACTAAAAAGAGACAAACATATGTCATACTTCCACAGGATTAAGTCTGCGAGAGAATGAAATAGTTTGAATTTATTTATTTATTGCATCTTCACAATTTAAATACATTCTTTAGCATGTAATCTTAACACCACTAGGGTATGCCAGTATTGGCGTTAATAATTTCACAATTTATTAAAAGTAACACACATAAATATCGGTCATTACCAAACCGTTATATACAAGCAAAATACAAAAAAAAATTAAACATTTAAAAACGAAAAAGAAAATGAAAAAAGGAGGAAATTTGTAGAAAAAAATATACATGAATTAACAACCATTTTCAACAATAGAGAAAATTAAAAAAAAAATGTACACGTGTATCCTTATGGTTTAAAAAAATAATATAATGAAAAAAAAAACAAAGATTTATAAGCTATTACATGTTAAAAAACAACATTAAGGCGATCCAAAAGTACAGGAAAAAATCGAAATCGGAATTCACGCCCCCTTTATGGTAGGAGTTTGAAAATACTTAAGAAAAAGCTTTTGGAAAGGTTGGAAAAGATATTTGAGAAATTTTTTTACAGGTTGATTTCGTAAAAACCTGTAAAAAACATTAACTTCCTTTTTACGCCTTGTTTCTTGAAGCGGAATAACGCGTCCATCTCCCGCTCAGTTCGGGGCGTGACTGAGGCGTGGCGACTGTGGCGTGGACAGTAGTTCTTCGGTGGACGCCATAGGGTTCACTTGGAAAAACCAAATTCGTCGACTAGCGGCCGTATTGTAAAATAACAACGCGAAAATGCATATTTTATTTTATTTTGGGAAGATCGGGTGTAAATATCAACTTTTTTTGCGATTATTATAAAATAAACTGAATTTGCCACATTATACAATAAAACCATATCCGAAAAGGGGTTTATAAATAGTAGAGTTAGGACTTGATAGCGTGTTTTTTAGACCTTATACTTTATTTTTTTATAGGCTTATTAAAAGACTTATAAAAGAAATGACAGATATTTTTAAGGGCAGAGGTATATTCTACAAGCAATATTTAATTGAAGCATCTGTAATACTTCTAAGCGATCAAATTTTCAAAACAAAAACATATGATTTTGCATTATTTACTATGGCTTCATCTTAAAGTGAGTTAGTATCAATTTTTTTTGAAATACATATAAAAAAAAACCTTTATGGTCAGAATTGAGAGAGTACATACAACAAAGTTAGCATAAGTACAGCATAAAATAGTTTTCATTCCATTGAAGTGCCATTTGGGTGTCATTATTTAAATTAAATTTTTTAACCCACTTAGAATTGGTTAACAATTTTATAAGTATAATCGGTATCCTCTTAGTGTGGTGCTTTGTAGTGTCCCCACTATTGTGTTTTCTTCTTCGGAGTCGCCAGATGTCGCTTTCTTTTGTGTTTTCTGTGACTGTTCATTTTGGTTTGTAGATTTAGATATTAATTTTACAAAAAAAATAAAAAAATAAAATTGTATTTCGTAGGATCCGACCCTTGATCAGCTGAATGTCTGGTCGCTAAGGTTCGTCAGGCGCTTTATACCACCAGAACTAAGGAGACCATGAGTTTATTATGAGACCGTGGATTTATCGTATTATATCGGAACATACATTAATAAAAATGAGGAAAATTTCATATCTGGGTCATATACTTCGAGGGGAGAAGCATCACTTGCTACATTTAATATTGAATGGCAAGATAGAGGGTCGCCGAGGGCCTGGTAGGAGACAAATGTCTTGGCTGCGAAATATACGAGAGTCGACCGGCATTAGAAGTGTCGAGGAGCTATTCCGGGCAGCGCAAGACAGAGAGACATTTTCAAGAGTGATCGCCAACGTCGGGGGACCTGATACGGTACACAAAGAAGAAGAATTGGAACCGAATACCTGTGAAATAAATAAATATTTTATTGATACCTCATTCTCTCGCAGGCTAAATCTTATACACATATGTAAGTGTTTGTCTCTTTTTATTGTCGCTCGCTTCCGTTTCATCGAGTTTCAAATCTCAACGGTGCCAAAGAAGTTTTTATTTCAAAAAGTTTTTTTCGTACGGTATTTTTTTTTTTTTTACATGAGCTCCACACAGGAGGCCCTGAGGAAAATAATTTCCCTCAGGGTCTATGTCATCTTTGGGGATGCTGTGTGGAGGGGTTTTGGGGGAAAGGAAGGAGAGGAGAGTTCTGGGAAGGAAAAGGGTTTAAGGGGTGGGTAGGAATCTGGGGTTCAGTGTGTCCTGGTCATCTGCCTCCAGTACCTAGACAAACCTCACCCCATTAACCCAGAGTGGAGCAGGTACACCGTACTCCTTCGTTTATTAAAATTCTTTGAAAATCGCTCATCAATATTTATTTCGCCATGTAAATATGTATTATTGTGAGTATCATAAGTGACAACCCTGTCTGCAATGCCAGACGATGGGTCTGTAATATCTCGGTTTGGGGAGGGGGGGAGAGGGCTAGAAGGGAAGAAGAGGTGAGATAGAAGATAATACGTGAGAGGGAGAGGTTGCAGACATATCTGTAGAGATTTAAGAGGTGGGCGTCTCTTGCCTGAGGGGAAACCCTGGAATGACCATGGGATTTAGTCGATTGGTCTGTGCAAATTTCTACGATGGATTTGGGTGTAACGCGTTGCAAAATGACAAAACCTAGAACGAAATGACATTTTTATTTTGATGAAAATTAATGTTTCTGCACATTTTTAAGGAATTTCTTACACCTAGAACAGTGGCTGGCAGACTTTCAAGTGAGGAGAGCCTAATTGTCAAGGAAACAGGTTAAAAATGTATCGAAGCCGTAAAATGGGGATGGTTAGAGAATTTCTGAGACAAAAACCTCCGTGAAAATATGATTTTTTTGTTTACATTAACTCCACACATAATTTCCTTGGCCCTGAGGGAAAATAATTTCCCTCAGGGCCTTATTTATCTTTGAAGATGCTGTGAGGAGGGTCTTTTGAAGAGAGGAAGGACTGAAATGGGTCGTGAAGAGACCCATGTTGTAGGAGGGAGGAAACACAGAGGCAAATCGTTCCACAGCCAAAAGCTGTTGAACCTCAAGAATGAATCGCAGAAACAACCCATTCCCATGTGACAAATATCAACTGTACGTGTATACATATCAGATCAATGACCCTAGTTCCTCGGAGCATCTCCCATTGAAATACCGGTAGAAAAAGGATAAAATTCCCGCCTGACGCCTGTGCTCTAAAGATTGCCATCCGTTTGTTAAGATGGGAGAATCTATCAAACGGACCCCTCATTTTTGCACAGAGTCGAGGGTTTTTTAGGTATTTTGTGCGCAATTCCCAGGTTGTAGTTCTCTCCAGATAGCTGCAGTCAGGTTGTAAGGCTGAGCTGCCTTTGTTAGCTTCCTTCTGTTCACACCGAGGAACCGTACAATGCGATGATAGAGTTTGAGGTAGTTTGAGGTAATCCTTTGTAGTAAAAAACACTTGTGTTGTGATACTGGATGTTTGTAACTGTTTATTCTTGTGAATAAATTTACAGAGAGGTTTGGTCTGAGCACTTGACTGCGACAATAATTTAGACTAATTAATTTACAGAAGTGAAAGACGGTTTGCTAAACAAGCAGAGTTTAGACGAGGATAATAACAATAGAGAGAGACTGTTTTTGTAAGATTGAGAATGACAAGCGAAATCAAAACACGCCATTTTATAGACACAAAAAGAGAAAGTTTTATGCGCCACAGACAAAAGAGATTTTAGACAAGACATTTTATGGCGATATTTTAGTAAGAGGTGGCATAGACGCGAAAGTTTAAGAAAAAGGGCTCTACACATCGAGATTAGAATAAATGATAAGTAAATGTTCAGTGCTACATGAATTTAAATAGAAAATAGGACAATCACAACACACAACATCCAACCAGAGGTGTTTTCCCCAGACCAGAGGTGTTTTCCAAATTCAACCGTGGGGCGCACTAGGGATTTGTGCAGAGTTAGCATTGTGCGCTATTAAAGTATGATTGAATGGAAGCGGCACAAATATTTCCGAAAGTATAAAATGAGCGATACTAATTTAATACTTTAATTCGCAATCTTACTACAATTGTTATTGCTTGTAATTAAAAATGCTGTGATTCAAAAATTTTATTAGGATTTTTTCCTGGATTATCATGAATAACCACCAGCTAATTTCGCGGTATGAGCATGGAATACTTGGTATGTTCGGATTAATAACTCACACATCACATCTTCTTCCTCTTATCCTATTTAGGTCGGGGACACACTGCATCGACAAGGCTCCTTCATGCGTCCCTGTCTTTTATTGCTTGTTAAGGTTCAGCCTCCGTCCATGGCAGTCCCATCCTCTCCTCACACAGTTTCTGGAATAGCCTCGCCCAACTGTGTCTGGGGCGGCCCACTGGACGTCTACCCTCTGGAATCGCACTCCGTATTTTCCACGGAATTCGGTCATCAGACATTCTTAGTACATGCCCATTGCCCAAGCCACCAGTGGCGGCCGCTGCCCTGAAAACGTGGTGGTTCACTGATAATCCGTAACTATGAGATAACGATTTCTAAGCAACATTAGGTAAAAATGATCCCACTAATCTTATTTGGAGAGAAGATCTATTTTAAGCTGTTTTCGAAGTGCGAAAACTTCTACATATCGCCTTTTAATTAAAATTTTTATTTTTCGGTACTAAGAAAATAAAAAGACAATACTATTTTTTCGTAAATAAATCTTAAATTTCAACCCAAGAAACTCTTTTTTTTTTACAATGTTTAATTTATTTTATTTTATGTTTCATAAAATAAAATAAATTTGAAAGTAGTGTAAGAAGAATATACGACGCAAATGTGAATGGTAGAAGAAGTCAGGGACGCCCGAGGAAGACATGGCACGAGCAAGTGAATAAGATACTTGAGTCGGGCCATGTCGAAAGTCGGAATAATAGAAGAGAATGTATGAGACGATGTATGAATGTGAGTGAGGCAATGAGTGTGTGCCAAGACCGAGATATTTGGCGGTCCGTCCTCTCTGCCTACCCCTGTGGGGAAATGGCAATTTAAACTGGATACAAACAGTATTTATAAACAATGTATAAACAGCACGAGGGCAAAATTGTTAAAGTTACCTATGAAAAAATTGTATTGCTTAATGATCTGCGTTTTATAATTTAAAATATCAATCAATAAAAAAGCAAATATATGTAAAATTTAGGTATTTGCTGTACCTTTTGATTAAAAAAAGAATTATTCAGTTTGGTTAAGTATTTTGGCCTCAAATCCAAATTTAAGTTTGTATGATAAAGGCCGCTGGGTGACACACCAAAATAACTTAATTTTTCATACGGCCGGCATTGCGCGCTGGCGATGTTTGGGATATTCGATACAAAAACATAATTCGTTGCAAACGGCCTGCACACCGGACAGGGTGAATTCGGGCGGAACTTTGAGAATTTGCTCTCCCTGATTCATATTATATTATGCGTTATATTGGTAGGTGATATTTTTAATGAAATTCATAGATTTTATATTTTTCGGTAAGATATTATAAAGTAATTTTAGACGATATAATTTACCAGTGCTGCACACAAACACACTGTTCAACCAGCCGCCCTTGCAAGCCACCTCAGTTGCGATTTTTCTATGAAGAGTAGCAGTGGTTCGATGTTTAGATCGTCTCAGAACGTCGAGTTTCTTATATGATTCCATTTCGTAACCCTTGCCACTCCTCTCAAGTACCTCAATTCGGCAACTTGGACTCTAGAGCGTGTTCTTCCGTTTAGTTTTAATAAAAACCAAACACTCTAATTCTTCTTTCTTACGAAGTTATACTTGCGTTTGCAGACATTATCAATCAATAATCTACAATGAGAATAACAAAAGTGTTATAAGTTCCCTACATCATATAAAACACCTAAATAATATTGGCGCAGCCAGCATGACCAGAAAAACCTCTTTAGTTAGTTAGTTTTTTTATGCAATTTGGGGTTTTTTTTATCTTTTTTACATAGTGAATAAATAAAAAAAATGACAGTCATTTAGTGTTATGCATAAACAGCTTGTATAGTTTTGCTGCATTGAAGTGTGGCAGCTGGGTGCATCAGCAAACAGCCCGATACATGATGTATTCAATAATTAATGGTTATGCATTACCCGCGGACAGACGCCGTACACTATACCATATTATTGCACCTCCACTACCAGGCGCCCTGTAAAAATAGGTACTGGAAACTTCGACCAAGTATTTGGATTTTATTGATTTTATTGTAGTATTTCCTAAGTTAAGTTAATATTTAAGAGTAAAAGTTTTTGAATTGAAAACATCTTTAGCACCGTTGTGATTTGAAACTCGATGAACAGAAAAATAGCGACACTGAAAAGAGCCAACAGTCTCCTCTTTGTGCGGTGTTTCGTAGCCTATCGGTCTCATATTTGGGCAGTGCTTCATAGCATTCCCATTCTTGTCTACCTTAGTTTTATGAAGGTTTTACTTTTACCGCTCGTGAATTGCACACATTGATTTTTTATTAATTTCCCGTTAATGGATGGTTGTATGCGCTTCAGATTTTAACTTGTCGTCCGTCGTCACCTGAGAACGATAGTGAAATATCTAAAAAAATCTTTTGGTTTTGCTTATAAAATTCTTTATAGAGACTTTATTAATTTGGTCTTTACAGCTCTCAAATTTTTTTTATAAGAAATATATGCGTATGCCCCACCTGCAGCGTGGTGGGCCGGATCGAGAGAGACTGGTTGAGGGAAGCCTTTTGACCAGTCCAGCCGGTCTCTATCGACATCGCCTTGCAGGGATTGATTAATACGTCCGTCAATCCCGGATACACTGACCCCCAGATTCCTACCCACCCCTCATACCTTTTTCCTTCCCAGAACTTCATATCCTTCCCTTTTTTAAAAAGATCCTCCACACAGCATACCTTAAGATGACTTGACGAGGATTTTTCATTGGAGCTGATGTAAAAAATATATATATTTAAAGCAAAGCAGCCCTTAATAAAACATTCCCCATAATTAAATGTAAGACTGGGATGGCATACATGTCTTTCTATAACACTAGAATAAACATTTTATATAGTGATATATTTGTTATGTGTGGTTCTCACAATTAGGGTGTGTACAAATAATATCTGTGGGTTATGGCTGGTAGAGATAATGAATATCTGTGCAGACAGTTGTGTGCATGTATTACGATGGGATACATAAACGTGTATCACATCACTACGGGATGTGGATCGGTGCTCTAAGCACGGCGGGATTGATGAAGATGTAGTCAACTGGCGGCGAAGATCACGATCTTCCTGGTCCTACAGTGAGATGCTCGACACCGTGATTGGTGGAGATGATGTGGCAAATTCCTCCAGGCCGATGCTCACCACTGTGGATAGTGGAGATACATAGACGGTGGTGGAGTGAGGATGTAGTGATGTAGCAGATCCTCGATGCTATGCAGACGGAGGCTGGACCCCGGGAACCACATATTTGATAACGAACACCTCTGCCATAAGTCGCCCCAAGTGGTTCGCTATGTTTGGTCACTTAGCAAGAGTGTCCGGTCTCATCGGTTGCACGGCAGGCCGGATCGGGAGAGAATTTCTCCAGCTGTAGTCTCTCGGAATATTGCCTTGCACCGCAGTGGGAGGGATGGAATTATATGTAATCCCTCCTGGACACACTGACCTCCAGATTCCTACTCACCACTAATACCCCTTTCCTTCCCAGAACCTCTGTTCGCGCGTTTTTATGTGGGATTGATTGGGTATTGCATTCGCAGACTTGGTGGGTAGATATGTCAAAATCCTGAATTTATCCCACCTACCTAATCTTTCCTTCCCAAATGTCACCATAAAAATTGTTGCTAGAAATAATCAACTTTGGAGAGGTGACAGTTTGCTTTCCTGCTCAGTACAAAATAACATCTCAGACAGGGCGCATGTATTGTAACCTCTTGTTATAAGAATATTGCGAATTTTAAACAGTGAGAAGTGTACACCAAAACTGGAGATCAGCGAGGCCCCATCTGCAACGGTGAGTCCTATTTTCCTTATTCCAATCTGGGCTTATCTAATTTTCCAAAAGCCCAGATCTGAACTATCGACTGACTATCCATCAGGTTTTGCGAGTGTATGCTATCTAATCGTCCCGTATAACTTAGCGATTTCACGTAGTTTCGGGACTGGTCCTTCGAGGGCTGCATAGGCTTTGCTTTGCAGCATTTACCGCCAATTAACAGTGAAGTCGCAGTTTCATGCCACCAACCACCTCACCCTCGCTTCTTATAAATACCCTCCACACAGCATCCCCAAAGATGACATGGGCCTCGGGGGGAATTATTTTCCTCAGGGCCTCCTCCATGGAATTAATGTAAAAAAAATCCACTTTCCCCGTACTCCTAAATGATGCCAATTTCACTCAGGTCTAGAATATTCGGGGCTTTTGTGCATTGTACACAAAAAGGTACTCGTATATAAACATGTCATAGGTATAGGTATTTGATTACCGATACCGATGAGGATGTATTGTAATATTTGGTTGGATTTTTAAAGATTTTTAATAATTATTTATGCAAGTTTAGATTTATGTTGTTGAATTGTGCTTTATTTGAGAGGCGGGCATGGGTACCGCCGCCCCTGGAAACATTTATCGGATAATAAATCAACACCCCAACGTTTTCGGCAGGTTGAGTGATCTAGCAGGGTTACCCGGGTTCATGGGTATAGGTACGGATACGGTGTATTGGCGAATGCGTTTGCCCACCCAATGCGTGACGGGCCGTTTTGGGAGAGACCAAAGATATTCAAATTCAGAAGCGATATGCTATGGTGTCCGCGTAACTGTCGCCGGACTACGCGCTAATTAGCGTAGTTTTCATACAAAAAGAATTTGTTCATTTCGTTGATTTTTTTAAAATGTGCATTAATATTGGTTAACAATATATTTTGAATAAGGAAAGAATTCGTTCATTTAGTTTAACGTTCGTTTGGTTTATTCGTTAATTATTTGTTCTTTTAGTTTATTTGTTAATTGGTAAACAATATCGGCGACACCCGGAAGCGCAGACCCACATAGTAAAAACAGCAGATAGCACATCTACTTATATTCCAATATCTTTGGGAGAGACTGACTGAGGAAGACCTATTGATCTCTCTACTCGGATTCTCTCGCCCCATCGCCTGTGCACGGCTGTAGGAGGTATGGATTCATACGTCCGTTACTCCTGAACACATTGACCCCCAGATTCCTACCCATATACTTTTCCTCGTATACTTTTCCTTCCTTCCTTTCATTTACCTTCTTCTTCCTTTTCCCTAAAAATACATTCATAGCATCCCCAAACACGACATCGTCCCTGAGGGAATTTTTTTTCCGCATGGCCTCCTGCGTGGACCTAATGTAAAAAATTGTATACCATTGTATAGAAGGTACATAGGAAACAAGCCGAACGCGCGCCCATCGTTTGTACACGGTTGACATTTGTCACATAAGAAAGGCTACGGAGTTTCTTAGACTCGTTCTTAAGTTCTACAGCTCGGCTGTAGAACGATTTTCCGACCTCTGTTTTTCCTTTCTCCTTCAACGTGTGCCTCTTCAATTTCATGTTCACTCCATCCTCTCCTCAGAAAGACCTTCCACACAACATCCTCAAAGATGACGTAAGCCATGGGAGGAAATTATTTTCCTCAAGGCCTCCTGTGTGGATTTAATAAATAGACAAGTGAGGTTTCTCTAGGTCTGGCATGATCTGGACTCACTGAACTCCATATTCCTACCCACCCCTCTTACCTTTTGCTTTCCAGAAGTTCCTCTACTTCCTTTTTTAAAAAGACCCTCCGCATAGCATCCCCAAAGATGACGTAGGCCCTGAAGGATTTTTTCCTCTGGTCCTGGTATGTGGAGCTAATGTAAAACAAAAGTTAAGGGTAGGAAAGATTTAGTAACAATAGGTTAAATAAAGGAAAAAAATCATTTTTATAGATGATATTTGAATGATGAATAAATTTACACCATTCAATAAATAATATCCTAGTTTGTCTAACTAATTGTCTTAATTCCTTACAACTTTATTAACATTTTCCTTATATTATTACCTTTTTATTACCGCCCAAACAAAATAATAAACTTGTATAAAAGGTGCTATTCACAGTAAAAAAAAAACAAATAATAAACATGCAGACAAATGATTAAACACGCGTCCCTCTCGTATCCTTATATCGTGTGCAATTAAATTAATTTCCACCTTTCATTGATACGATATGTCACTTTTCTTGAAGTGCGTTATTCTTACAGTCAGCTGAAGGTGTGAGGTCCCGTCTTTATCCATCCACGTTGTATTGTAAGAACACGGGCAGATATTATTATAACTGACCACGTCTGGAATAATGCAGCAAGTCTGTTTTATGCAAGTACCTACCTACAAAATTTAACATTAAAATATTAAACCTTTACATGTATCGCGAAACACACATACATTTAAGTACCATTAAATTAAAGTAAAATGCAATTTTTTGTACAAAAATATAATAAAAATATTATACATAGTATGTCTGGAAGTACCCGAAGGAATATAACAGCATTTTGAGCAAATTTGGAGTCAAAATGTATATATCATTTTCCCATCACACATCGCAACTGAGTAGTCGTGTATAGCCTAGCGGCATAAGTGTATAAGCCTAGTGCTAAGCATTCCATTTCGCTCCGGAGAACGGTAACACATGAGACAGTGCGCTTGTAAGAGTGGGATCAGTGGCGCCTTGTGATTGAAAAATATATTTTATTACACAGAAACATCATTTCAATTTTATTTTGTTTCATGAAAAAATAATTAAAAAAAAATTCACGATCTAATTCAAGCTGTCAATGACTTTTCGGAAATTATTAACACTATTTTTAAGTGTCTATGGTAATTTTTTTGATACAAATGTAAACGCCTGGTGTTGTCGCTTTCTAATACGGCTTAAATCGCACAAAAGGAGATAGAATGACTTTTGTGATTGGGTTTCAGTTCGTGACATAAGATAAATAAGAAAGCCAAAAATCCACAATCGAAAAAATATATTTTACTAATAAATTTGTTGTCTTTTAATTTTTTTAAATTCTTCGCAAGCATAGTTCCCTATTTTTACTGTAGTCACTGGATTTTAGGCCTTATGGAGTTCGCCACTGCTTTTCACTATCTATAAGATGTGATGCTCTTCTAGAATATAATAATGTGACCTTTATAGCAATGTTTCAGAGGGCCCAACCTCCGCAGGATCATTTCACACGAATAGCTTGTCCTGGCTTAATGCCGGCCATTCCTCTCGCGATCCTTGTTTGGAATGTGCCATGTAAATAAACGACGAAGATTGCAAGTAATTTGTTAACAGACGGACGAAACAAGGATGTTTTATATATTATACGTCTTTATGGTGTGTCGTCGGTTCGAAAGCATTATTTCTCAATTTCAAGATTTGGCCTCTTTTTGCTTGCTTGATTTTAGCGTGCTTATTTCTAGCCCAAACATGTATCACACTATTTCTTCGATGGAGCAGGCAGAGAGGCTAACTACTATCCAACTAACACGTATCCATCTAACAGTTACGTAGAAAGAGAATATGGAAAACCATCTATGTCTTGGCTTATTTACATTTATGCTTCAAAACGATGGAAAAATAGTTGAATCTCACATATGACTCAGGCATCTCATTTCTACTACATCCAGTCAACTTTCATTTTTCTCCATTAAAAAAAGTTTTAGCATAATAATATGTGATGCAGAAAAGGTAGAAAAGTGCTAGACATGGTGAAAAACTAGGCCAGTGGAAACATTTACTCAATATAACCTGGATACGCAGTTACTTATCTAGTACTAGTGGCGTACCGCAAGGTAGTCTTCTGGACCCAGTTTTATTTCTTATTTGTTTATATGTTTATTTGTTGTCAACTGCTTTAAAGGTGTCGACGTTTCCACCTGTATTTAACAGTTTATCCCTTCTTTTGACTCCAGATACTAATATCTACAGCCTGTATGTCGGACGAATATCTACAGCTCATATGTTGAACTAATATCTACGAACTTCAGAGTGTTGACTAATATCTACAGAGCGTAGGTTGAACTAATATCTACAGAGCGTAGGTTGGACTAATCAGCTAAATGTGTCCAATAGTCCGATATTAGGGATTTTTACATACATTATTACATAAATTAAGTTTTTTATACTGCATCAGCAATATTACGTTATTCCAATATGTTATATATAATTGCAAATCCAACCTCTGCCAGTGCTGTAGATATTCGTCAACACTTTGGTTTTCATAGATATTAGTCAGCAGTTTGAGCTGTAGATATTCGTCAACACTTTGGTTCTCATAGATATTAATTCGATTTTTTCAGTTTTTGGAATTCCTGTAGATATTAGTAGACTCCTCCCTTCTTTTTAGGTTTTATGTTAGAAAAATATATTTAAATTCATAATTCATTAAAATCACCTACCTAAAGGAAGGGTACCTGTTGCTAGAGTGGATAAATAAATAACTCTCTTAGACCACTATCAAATTCTTCAATCTAATATAGACATGCTATACAACAGGTGCTCACAAAAAAATTTATATTTACATGTAGAAAAAAGCAAAACTTTGACTTTTTTCAGAAAAAAATATCTTTCTATTCAATACATGAAATAAATTTAGATGGTGTAACGGAAATGAGAGATCTTCAAATAATAATGGACGTGAAGCGACACGCATTAAACAAATTGTCAATAAGGGTTTGAAAACAAAGAAAAATGAAAATAGGTATCATAAAACACCAATGTATTTTAAATATCAGACATTTTACAAATGAAAGACATGAAAAACGATGTCACGAACATAGTGACAGTGATTATCTAAAACAACTACCTATATGTGCAGGCAGACGAAAATAATTCAACAAAAAACATCGCACATTACGGTCAAGTGTTGAAGGATACAGTATAACTGGAATCACAACGCGGGCGACGCCGGGAACGAAACCCGGTCGCATCATAAAAATGTTTATTGTGTGGTTAATATTTTTTTCACTCCACCATTCGAAAACACCACAACGGGCATATTAAACAGAAATCGACAAACAAGACACAACCTTACAATAATATGCTCCAATCTCGTACACAATAAATAAAATAGCTATTGTAAATTATGTCTAATAAATAACCACCTCGTTGGGAAGAGAATTGGGTGCCCTAAAAAAACGTGTAAAAAAGTACATAGCACGTCGAAAGGCAAAAGGTAAATTTGTTGGGCTTAGACACATATTAGGGTCGGCTAACGATCACTTAACAAGGCAAAACTCAAATAGCCTGAATTTAGGTCTGAGAAATAGGGCTGCAACAATCTGAGATATATTCATAATTATTTAATAATTACTACCAGTTTTTCGCCTTGTCGATCTTTAGATTTTCTTTTTCTCTGAGACAAGGTGGCAAAATATATACAATTTGCAAAAACCCATGTAAATTAAGAAGCTCTAAAAACTTTTGAGTGTGTCCGTTTTTTTTTTAATTCTCCCCACAGGAGGTCTGATGAAAATAATTTCTCTCTGGGACTGTATCATCTCTGGGGATGCTGTATGCGGTGTCTTTTTGGGGAAGGGGAGGAGTGATTACGGGTCTTGAAGCCCAGAGGGCTGTAAATCGTTCCAAAGTCGGCTTCTTTTTTTTTTTTTTTTACATCAACTCCACACAGGAGGCCTCGAGGAAAATAATTTCCCTCAGGGCCTATGTCATCTGGGATGCTGTGTGGAGGGTCTTTTTGAGGAGAGGAAGGAATGAACATTGGTCTTGAAGAGACCTATGTTGTAGGAAGGAGGAAACACAGAGGCCCGCAAATCATTCCACAGCCGAGCTGTTGAACATAAGAACGAGTCGAAGAAACGACCCGTTCTTATGTGACAAATGTCAACCATGTACAAATGTTGGGCACGCGTTTGGCGCGTTTCCCGACTATGCACCGGTGCCGAAGGGATCAATGATGCTAGTTCCTCGGAGCATCTTCCATTGTAATACTGGTAGAACAAGGATAGCATTCCCACCCGACGCCTGTGCTCTAAAGATTGCAATCCGTATGATAAGATGGGAGAATCTATCAAACGGACCGCCCGTTTCTGCACAAAGTCGAGGGTATTTTTCAGGTATTTTGGAGCTCCAGACCAGAGGTGGCTGCTTCTGAACTCATGAGTCGTCGAAGCAATCCGTTCTCATGTGACAAATGTCAATCGTGCACAAGTGTTGGGCGTGTTTCCATTTTATGCCGCATTTTCTGAATATTCACCGGTGCCGAAGGGATCAAGGCATCTTTCTTTGAAATACCGGTAGAACAAAGGCTGCATTCCCACTTGACGCCTGCGCTTCACGTTTTGCAATCCATTTATCTGAATTTGTCGAACAGTCAACGACACCGACATATTGGAATGAGTTACTTGGTCACTCCAGCGCATTGGTGAACTTTCTCTGCTTTTCCTGCCTTCCATTTTGCCAGTTACTACGATTTTCTTCAAGTTAGAGTCCTAAGTTTATTTCTGCAACGTGTCCAAAGTATCTTAAAATACATTGTAGGCGCCGCGCGTAGCTATGGAGTTCACATGAGGAGGAGGGGTTCGATCTTCGGTGGAATTCGATCCTGGGTGGAGGGGAGGGGACAAGGAGAAAGGGGGGCTGAAAAATTAATTAGAAAGTTATTTAGGAATTTACCATAACTTAGTACTTAAATATCATTAAGAAGAGATTGTGCAAATAATTCAATATTGCATGTCCAGGAATTTAATTAATCTTACAAATATTATTCTCATTTTTTCACATTTTTACTAGCTTTTCGTGTAATTCTGAGCATTTTCTCCCGTACCACATTTCAGAGTCGTCAACAATATTCAAAAAGTCAATTTAATTTACATTTTTTACTTTAGATATTAGGAATCATTGTTTAAGTCAGTCAAGTACGTTCATTAACACCCTGTATAATGTTTTCAAAACCATTATGGATTATGTGTTAAAAGTTTGAAAACAAAATTCAAAAAAGTAAATTTAATTTACATTTTTTACTCTAGATATCAGGAATCCTTTTTTTTTTTTTAAATCCTTTATTTTTCCCAATTTTACGTTTTATAGTTACATATTTTAGATATAATAAAAACAATGAGAACCCACTAAGGCGCAGCCTGTGCGTGGGTAATATTATAGTTAAATATATTTTATTTTAGTACCTAGAAAAAAACAAACAGTGGTATATGAGGCAAAAACATTATTAAAATTGGTTTAAACAGTTTGTACAAAAAGTGTGTTCAATAGTGTACAAGGTAATAATTAGTGTATAGTGTAATAACAGTTATAAGTGTAATAATAAGTGTAAAGTTTGTGAGAAACATAAACTGATGTAAAATTAAATAAATAGAGTTTTTACATCTGTATTTTTAACTCTTTTATGTAATGCGGAAGTTTAGTAGTAACTTGGATATTTTTTGGTAAAAGGTTAAAAGTGCGAGGTCCAATAAAACTACTGTGAGTTTGCATTTGTTTTGTCTTTGTTTGAGGGGTATAGAATACATTATTATTTCTAATGTTTGTTCTGTTTTCATTTTTTTCGAATTTGTTTCTGTTTTTATAGATATATTTCATAGTTTGCAGTATAAATAGTTTACGGAGACTGAATAGTTTAGATTCTTTGTATAAAGCATCTGTTGAAAATGTTTTAATTCTATTAAACATAACTTTGACAATATAATTTTGAGTTGTTTGTAAAGGTTTTATAAAAACATCAAGCGCACCACCCCATCCTATTATTCCGTACGTGAGTGAAGATTGCACCACCATTGTTTAAAGTCAGTCAAGTATGTTCATTAACACCCTGTATAATGTTTTCAAAACCATTAAACATAGGATTATGTTATGGATTATGTGTTAAAAGTTTGAAAACAAAATTCAAAAAAGGAAATTTAATTTACATTTTTTACTCTAGATATCAGGAATCAATGTTTAAAGTCAGTCAAGTACGTTCATTAACACCCTGTATAATGTTTACAAAACTATTAAACCATAAAATATAGGATTTGAACCCGCGACCTGCGGATTGCTAGACGAGAGCCTTATCCATGGCCATGGAGGTTATATTGTGCTATACAACCAGCGACCATTTTTTTCATTTTTGGTTTTCAAAAATAAAAGAAATCACAATTACCAAAGAACGATATTTTTTTTGTATTATCCATATTTATTAATTATGTTGATGTGCTATGCCTGTCTCACTAGGAACTCATATGTTATGGCTTATACGTGCCAGAAAATTTCAGCCGCAGTCGTCGACACGACTTGTTCAAAATACCATACGGCAGAACAGATGTTCTAGCACAGCATAGCATGACAAGAGGAATGGTGCTGTTGAACGAAATATCGGAAACGCTAGATATATATAACTCTTCTTTAGATAGCCTTAAGATTTTTTGTATAATAATCATCTTCCTTGTTTTTGTTGACTGTCAAAATGAGAAAATTGTATAGAAATTGAATAATAATCTGTAGTACAATTAAAAAAAAATGTTGACAGCAGGTGCAGTTTATAACAGTTCCATGACAACTCAGAATCATGCAATTTCTACACCCTTTTGAAAAGTTATGAAAAAAATGAAAAATAGCCCATAACATTTTTTTTTCGTTATTTGTTTTTGGGAATTATACCGTGTTGCGCTACCTCCTACTTTAGCCAACGTTTCGGACAGCGTTGCAGTGTCCAACATCGGGGCAGATCCGGCAGCGTATTTACAAAACCTATACCGATTCACTCGCGGTAACGACAATTTACATTTTAAATATACCTTTATATTGGTTATTTTTTATCACATTGCAAAAACAAAAATTGTTCTAAAATCTTGATAAAATTATCTTTCTGGTGTGTATATTAGAAATTAATAATTTTATTTATAAATATTTACATTTTAATATTATTCCCATATATTGTAAATACACCTCTATATTGATAATTTTTTATCACTTAGCAAAAACAAAAATTGTTCTAAAATCTAGATAAAATAATCTTTCCAATGTGTATGTATATTAGAAATTAATAATTTTATTTCTAAATATTTAAATTTTGATATTGAAAATTTAAAGCGACTGAAACGCGGTAGGGATTGTAAATACGCGATCCGGTAGATCCGGCAGATCCAGTAGATCCGAAACACATCTGCCAGATCTGCCCTGATGATGGATACTGCAAAGCTGTCCGAAACGTTGGCTAAAGAAGGAAGTAGCGCAACACGGCATAACACCCCAAAAACAGATAATGAAAATACTTTTGGCCGTGAAAATCTAAAAACGTATCTCCATAACCTATTTTCCTAATTTTTTCATAACTTTAAATGGCTTTTCAAAGGAGGTGATGAAGTTGCGTGATTCTTTTTTTTAATATAATTAAATATGTATTGTGAACTGAGTACCTAGCATGGTCGATCGATATAGGTTTTATCGAAAATGTCGGTAACTTGTCATCGCTCCAGAGCACGACTGCAGGCCGCTAACGAACAAATAACAGTTCACGTCAAATAAATTAGGAGCCCTTAGTCGTTGTGAACTGTTGTTTGTTCGTTAGCGGCCTGCAGTTGTGCTTATGAGCGATGACAAGTTACCGACATTCTCGATAAAACCTCGATCAATCGGCCATGCTAGCACCCCCGGCATAGAATAAGATTTGAAAGTGTTTTTTCGACGTCTAATAATTATATCGTAATGCTATTGTATCGTAGGGCGACTAGAGTACCTACTGGCCTGGGCGCATCAAATTACAAAGTCAGTAGGTAAAAATCTCTATTAAAAATAGTCCAATCACCATGTTTTATTAACAACTCTTGCTGCAAAATAAAACACAACAACGAGTACCAACGATAATCGCCACCATTTGCAAATTATCGTTACTTGAAGACACGATACTTCAAAATCCGTCGCGCGTCGAGCTGATTGGGTCAGAGGATGGTTTTTTAAAGATACTGTTCGTAGTGCATGCGAATATGTGTGTATTTTCAACGTATCTCAACAGTTGTCATTAGATTAAGTAGTACCAACGTTTCTCATTAGATGTCGCTAGAGTAGGTAGCTTTATACTACGTGTATTACGTCCTTACATACGAAATTGGCGTTTTGCCGTACTGGCAACTTTGATCTCAAATATCTTCTCTTTGGTTAGGAATTCGAAATTCAAATTTATACAGCTATTTACTAATGTATTTGTGTTTCGAAAATTATAATTCATTTGTTTTTCCTTAATTGTTTTTTTATCTTTGCGTCACTTAGTTTACAAAATGGAAAACTTGAAATATCGCGTTATTTACGAGTACGAGTTCCACCGTGGCACCAGTGCTACTGAAACATGTTTTTTTTTGTTGTTCACTACAGCTTTCTTAAACCTGGTCAGACGATTACGGCAGATGTCTATTGTCAGCAACTGCAAACCATGATGGAAAAGCTAGCTGCTAAACAACCGAGGCTGGTTAATCGCTCTAAGCCACTGCTGCCTCATGACAACGCTAGACCACACAATGCACAACAGACGGCTAACAAATTAAAGGAGCTTCAATTGGAATGTTTAAGACATCCACCGTACTCTTCGGACCTTGCCCCAACAGATTACCATTTTTTTCGAAATATAGATAACTTCTTGCAAGGGAAAAAATTCAACTCCGATGGGGCAGTCTAAACCGCCTTCAAAGATTTTATTGATTCCCGTCCGAATGGTTTTTTTAGTAAAGGGATCGATAAACTACCTATGAGATGGCAAAAGTGCATAGATAGCAATGGTATATACTTTTATTAAATAAATATATTATTTTAAAAAAAAATCAACTTTGTGTTCCTCCCATACAAAACGCCAATTTCATATGTAAGGAACTAATATACAACGTGTCCGGAAACTCGTATTACAAGCGGGAAACTGTTGAATCTACATCACGTAGAGAACCCAAAAAACTTATTTTTTTCGATCTGAGCATTTCGATTTTAATATATTTTTTTTAATTTTTCCATTTTTTCGGCAACTAAAGGGTTAAAAAAATGTTTGAGCCCGGTTTACCCTTCGATGCATTTTACAAGACATTACACAGCTGAAATCAACCCCATAGTGAATTTTTTTTTCAAATTTAACCAAAAAAATTGCAACTTCGGACCCGACTTACTCGAAAACGAAAGCTCAAATCAAAAAAGTTATATGACAAATCGACTCCGAATGTGATGTAGATTTACCAGTTTTCCGCTTGTACTACGAGTTTCCGGACACCGTTTATAGTTTTTAGATGTCTCAAGTTAGTAGTACTCTCGCCCGTTCGGGTCTAAAACCCAAACGATTACGAAGATATCCGGTGGTAACCTCACTCGGCGGCTGTGCGCGCTTTAGAGAATCCTTTAGAACGGACGTTAAGTCTAGTTAGATATTCATTGTAAACGCGATAGAAATGATGAACCGAACTATTATTAATAGACTCTCTGATTTGGACCGTCTATAGATATATTTTGCAATACTAGAATTTTGAAGTAACCTTTTATAATAAAGAGCTTTAATGAGAAAACCAATTGTATAGGTACGTACATGTACATTGTACATTGTACGTGCTCTCCTGAGTAAAATATCTCAAAATTTAAAGAAAAATACTCGTGAAAATATTTAACATGCAAAGTACCCATCATTATCCCCGTACCCTACTTAAAATACTGATTGATATTGGATCGCGCAATTACAAAACCGCTTCCAGCCGCGTCGCGGACATGGAAATTAGTCTTCGATACAGTTAATTAGCAGGTCTGTATGGAGACTGGGCGCGGCGTGGGGCGATGGAAGGAAACAGGTTCTGTAATCTCCCTTTTGTTGGCCAGCGAGGCAACAACAAATAAAATTGCATTTAATTGACCGATTTGTTTTATTACGAGAGGGGATAGGGATGGGAAGAAACTTCTAAATCGTTATTATCGATACAATGAAATTTTTTGAATTTATTTTGAAGTGAAAACTTCTCCACTGGAGCAGCGATCACGCGAAATAAATAAATTTGCCTCGATTGCTCGCGATTTCCCAGAAGATCATTTTTTAAATTTAAAAAAAATCATATCTTCGAATTTTAGCATGTAAACATAAAACTCATTGTAGTGATATATAGCCAATGAATTAACCTGTATTTTACCGTTTATCTCATATCTGTAAGATTTATAAAAACAATATAAAAAAATCTTAATGTTTATAACCGCGCGAATCCTGCGTGTTGTTACTTTGAAACTGCTGTGAGGGATACTTATTCGAGTCAACATAGAATATTTTCGATTTCTGTATGTTGTCTATGGTATACTAGATAATGAAATATGCATGTCTATGGAAAAGGGACTTAATTTTAACCGCAAACAGCTGATCAAAAATTCGAGGTGAAAAAAAATAATATTTTCTAAAATACTCTACGAAGTTCGGATTTGCCACATCTATGGTCATAATAGATAAAATATTTCAAAAGCTTTGTTTTAAAATAAATGCCTGGTAGTAAAAATGTTTTAAATAATTACAAAAAATGTTTTACGAATGGTAGGAAAATGTGATCCAATTTTGGGCCGCTATCAATCGCAGAAAAATAAAAGTGGTCCATTTTCGACCATAATCGCTCCAGTGAATCACCGTTGGGAATTGAAACTCGATGAAACGAAAAATAATCACACTAAAAAGAGACAAACTCATACGTCTATAGGATTTAGCCTGCGAGAGAATGAGAAAGCAATAAAATATTTATTTAATTCATGGACTTTCGGCTCCAATATAATACCATAAATTCACAGTCCCATGCAAGTCTCTTTTGGTCTAGTGGTATAAAGTGCATGATGAACCTTAGTGGCCAGACATTCAGAGAACCACAGATCAATCCTACGAAATAGAAAAAATATATATCTTTGTTAAATCAATATACAATTTTCAAAACCACTACAAAATGAACAGGTAAAAGAAAACACAAAAGAAAGCGACATCTAGTGACTCCTAAGAAGAAACCGCAGATAGCGTGTCATTCAAAAGCTCACTTATCCGAAGTAAGTACAGTTTTTTTCAATAAAATCGCTTATTAATTTGTGTAGAAAATATCCAGTTCAACATGCTCCAAAATATCGAATAGGTTGTTCCATCCCTAGTTCCACGCAACTCAGGCACATTAGTGTAGGCCATTTAATCGACTAATTAGATAACAGTTTGTTAGGAGCATGTTAAGATTATTTTTACAGCACCTTTTTGAGCTTACACACTCTTGTGAGCAAATGTTAGACAACTACCTGATAGTGTTAATTTACAATATTACGATAACCAAAGAATTTAGATACAGCGGAATGGGTGCCAGGATAAATTACACGCACCAAACCACAGGCATCAATTTTACGTACCAATGCAACAATTTGAATTACACATGGACGAAATTACACAAGGATAGAATTACAGGTACATAAAAATTACACCAATCGTTTAAATAAATAAAAAATGTTTATATAATGCCAGAATTACACAAGGATGAAATTGCACGTACTTAAAAATTACAAATGCTGGACTTACGCATTTTAAACGTTTTTTAAATTAGAATAAAACAATACAGCGTTAAATTTGCAAAATTAATTTCATATTGGAAAAAAATATTATAATATAGGTTACGTTAAGAGCGTTTAACCAGCCAGCGGACGAAAATCCACATTTCGTCGAAAGTTGTTCATACGATCATACAGGGCGGTTACAATGAGAAAGATTAATTATTCTCCGTACCAGCTTTTTAAAATTTTAACTCAATATCGAATTTATTTAAATCCAAATTAGCTTTAATTTATACCTTCATCCAAAAATGCTGAAAGGCGTGATGATAAAACTATTAAAATAATGTACTTTTTGTAATTATTTTTTGATTATAAGCATTTATCATTTTTCAATAATGTCTAAATTTAATAAGAATGTTAAAAAAATCTGAAATATATTAGTTTCTAAGTGCGCAAATAAATACACAAATGGACCAATTTTCGTCAAGAAACACATGTACGTACATATTTTTTAATGATTTTATTGAAACTAAAATTAAAATTCTAAAACATGCGTTTGCTAGATAATGTATTGATTTATTTTACTGCATGATTATATTATTTGAAATGGGTGTGGTATAATACAAAATCTTTTTTGAAAATTTAATAAATCTCCCAACGACCTATGGAATAACCTTATTATACCTACTAAAAATTAAAAAAATTTCTCAAAATTTATTACATGCGAATGCTAGATAAAAGAACAATCATTCGAAATCCATTTATAATTTTTTGTGGAAAAGAGTCAATACGTCTAAAATCTTTTTTGAAAATGACGTATTTCCGGTTTTCTCTGGTAATGCCCTCTTAAGTTTTTCTTGACATTGTTTTATTTTATTAGGTGTAATTTAAATAAGAATTTTTTAAAATAAACAATTTTTTAAGTCCGTGTAATTCTCTCCGGTGTACGGACAACTCAACAGTGTACAACTTCATCACTCCTTTGTCATTAAAAATTAAAAAAACTTGGCTAAATAGGTTGCGTTAGATTAGGTTATGTGCTATTTCCTCGCTTTTAATGACTTCTCAAAAGGGTGTTGAAATGCCACGTGTTGAGTTGTCATGGAACCATCCTCTCCATGTGTGATTTAGTCAATCCGCGTATAATTCTGGCACTGTACGTGGATTGGACGCAGGACGCTTGTGTAATTTCATCACGTAACTGGCGGAAGATGTTGTAGTAAGAGAACTTGAGTATCGAAGCCGAAAGGTAACTTCGCATTTCGTATTTTTTTAATGTGTATATCGCTTAAGAGTCCCAACTGCTCTCGGTCCAGAGCCAGAGGGACTATAGGATCTCTATAATAAGGATATTTATTTATTCATTTATTTATTTTCGGGAAATCGACATTTTATATTTTTTCAGTTTCTACAAGTGGATTACAGCCAAAATAAAACCAATTGTGGATTTCCTCCTTGTTACTTTACCTTTGTTTAAACAGCATAATAAAGAATACGAAAGAATAAAATTGATAATAAAGGAATACGAAGCCAAAAATTATATAAAACAATTAACAACTAACTAACTAACCATCACGCCGTTTCTCCGCAGGGGTAGACAGAGAGGACGGATCGCCAAACAACTCGGTCTTGGCACACACTCTTTGCCTCACTCACATTCATACATCGTATCATACATACTCTTCTATTATTCTGACTATTGACATGGCCCGACTCAAGTATATGATTCACTTGATCGTGCCATGTCTTCCTCGGGCGTCCCCGACTTCTTCTACCTTTCACATTGGCGTCGTATATTCTTCTTACACTACTTTCTTCATTCATTCGCTCTACATGCCCAAACCATCTGATGGTCCCTTACTTAATCTTACTCACTATGCTTACATCAGCCTTACATTCTTTGCGGATATCCACATTTCTCACACGATCATACATTGTTTTACCACACATACGTCTGAGGGATCTCATTTCAACAGCATTCAGTTTACTTCCGTCCATCCTCTACCAGTCCTATGCCTCACTGCCATACATCAGGGTAAGTACCACGACTCCATTGTGGACTGCTAGCTTCGCTTCTTTTGACAGTTTTTTATTAGCGCTAACGGCATTCAGTCCATCATTAATGGAGTTACCGGTATTCACCCTTCTTTCAATATCTCTATCAGCCTTCCCATCACAAACAATAAGGAACTCCAGTAAAAAATATTATGACTTTAAAAAAATATGTTCATACAGACCAATATACGCTGATTCTGAATATATAAGTTTTTTTTTATAATATTAAACGTAGTGTTCGTAAAAAAATATTAAAAAGTGCATTTTTTAACGTCTCGTTAAAATACACTGTAAAGTTGGTACGATTGAATGGTTAGTGCTGACGTCACGCGTCACCAGTCATTGTATCACATTGTATTGAAATCAATTAACATGTAGGTATGGCACAAGCCATCAGTATTAACAACATTTCAGGTTATTCTTTATTTCGTACTGTTTATAGAGATTTAGTTGTAGTGTTTATTGAAACAATACTTAAGCCTGAATAATTCAGTATCAAAAATAGAGGTTTATCTCCATTATTTAAAATATTGAAAAACTACTGCACAAAAAAAATAATGAATGAAGAAAGTAATGCTTCTTCTAGGGAGAATACTTCGAACGGAACAACGGATTTCAAAATGGCGGCAGTAGATCAGCTGAGTGCCCAATCCCATACTAATTATTCGGGAGTGATGACGTCACACGATTTACCATATTTCCGGGGGGTCTCGAAAAATTAAAACTTTGACAATTATTTTAACTATTAAAACTAACTCTAAAAATAAAAACAAAAACGCAGTTATTTAAGTTAGAAGGTCATTAATTATAAAAAAAAATAAAAAAATTGGACTGGAGTCCTCTATTATGTAAAACGATACGTTGTAATGCTGAGTGGAAAACGGAAAGAGATGGGAAAGAGGCAGGTTAGGAAGTAATCGACCATTCAGACCTGGTCACTAAACATGGCCAAAGCCACCAGGGCGATATTGTGAATGTAAAAAACGTCAACCGTGAAAAATAAAACATGGAAACTCCGACGGTAAACACAAGCTTGGACGAAAGCATTTCAAATACCAGGTAATAAAAGCATTCAAAAAGCTTTCGGGAAACAAAACCAATTCAGAAACTTAATTAAAAGATGGATTAAATAACAAAAAAGGCAATATGTATTACGTAAAAGCATTACTGTTCGCGCATATGGGATTGATTGGGTATTGCATTCGCAGACTTGGTGGGTAGCATTTGTCAAAATCCTGAATTTATCCCACCTACCTAATCTTTCCATCCTAAATGTCACCCTGAAAAATTGTTGCAAGAAAAAGTACTCAACTTTGGAGAGGCGACAGTGCGCTTTGCTGTTCAGTGCAAAATAACATCTCAGACAGGGCGCATGTATCATAACCTCTTGCTATAAGAATATTACCATTTTTAAATTTAAACATTGTGAAGTGTACACCACAAACTGGAGATCAGCGAGGCCCCATCTACAACGGTGAGTCCTATTTTCCTTTTTCCAATCTGGGCTTATCTAATTTTCCAAAAGCACAGATCTGAACTATCGACTGACTATACATACGCGATTACGCGTGGTGGCCGATGATACTTGTCAAGCTTAGAAATAGGAAATGTCCACAAAACCTGTTCAAGATCTGCGCTGATTACCTCTGCGACAGAACTATCATCCTTTCTTTTGGAGACTACCTGATTGAACGAGGAGTTGACATGGGTTGTCCTCAGGGTTTAATCTTTGGACCTGAGTTTTGGAATATTGTGTTTGACGATTCCTCCAGGTTGCCCTTACCTGAGGGATGTATCTCGGTGGACTACGCTGATGACAAATTGAATCTTGTCTCGGGGAACAGCAGAAAGGAAGTTTAGAGTAAAGCTGAAGAGGTTTTAAGTGTGATTTTAGAATGGGGAAAGAGAAACCGGCTGACCTTCGCTCCCCACAAGACTATGGGACTCCTGATGGAGGGTAACCTCAATAGAAGTAGAAATCCAACTATCAAAATATATAATAACTTAGCGATCTCGTAGTTTCGGGACTGGTCCTTCGAGGGTTGCATGGGCTTTGTTCTGCAGCACTTAACGCCAATTTACAGTGGAGTCGCAGTTTCGCGACACCAATTACATTATGTACATCATACATGATTGTACATCATACCTTATAATATTAGCTGATTTTTATTTTTTTTCGTTACTGCTTTTATGTATTTTATTTCATTTCATTTTAGTTTTATTTCGTTTTCTACAAATTTATTATTTCATTTCTGATTGAATTTTGTATTGTAAAATGGGGACACATCACAGTGAGGCACACATTATCGAATAATGTTTTTAAATATAAGTTATTGTACCAAATAAAAATAAAATCTACAACTCTGGAGCATAATTAAGGCGATATATTGCTTCTAATACACTTGGGTCACAACATCGTTCTTGGTAAACATGTCTAAATAAATTGATTTTGAGTCAACTGCGAACCGGTTCCGCCGCAGATATTATTTAGTGTTTGCCAGTTAATCCCATTAATATGAGAACGAGTCTCTAATAGTGCTAGTAATGGAAGGAGCTAGTAACTCGGTAATGGTCGTCATGATTATATGTACATGTATGTATTTACTAAACTCGTACCTGAGTCGTTTAAGATCAGAGAGGTAGGGTTTTCAAAATGGGTTAACCGTAAAAAAAATAAGACTTTATGAAATTTTTGTTATTTGTTTTTGGGGTGTTATGCCGTGTTGCGCTACCTCCTCCTTTAGCCAACGTTTCGGACAGCGTTACAGTGTCCATCATCAGGGCAGATATGTTGGACACTGACATCTGCCCTGATGATGGACACTGTAACTGTAACTGTCCGAAAAGTTGGCTAAAGGAGGAGGTAGCGCAACACGGCATAACACCCTAAAAACAAATAACAAAAATACTTTTGGCCGTGAAAATCTAAAATCTTATAAGACTTTATGAAGTAAAAATAAAATTACTTATATCATAAATCTTTACCTACTATAGATACTACGGCAAAAACTCTGAGCTCTGGCGTCATGCAATATGGTGGTCAAGGGGTAAGGTTCTCCACTTTTGATCCGAATGTCGCGGGTTCAAATCCCGCCATATGTATTTTCACAATTTAATCATTTAAAATAATATAAGATATATTTGCGGCACGTTCTATAGTGGAAGATATTCTCAGTTTCGCCCTGGTGTAAAATAACCAATCAAAATTGAAACGTTGCTTGAAATGTCTTAGCCATGTTTGGTGATTAATTCTGAATAGCCAGGTACATCTCCTGCCCCTTACCACCCACCTTCAGCTTCACAACATACCCCAATTGGAGATGCCCTAGTCTAATTGAGTTAGGACTCTTCACATAAAAAAAAATCTGCATTACATAGTGGAACTTATTCATAAACAAATAAGTAAATTCTATCAGAGCATTTCGTTTTTAAATTATGAAATTGACTGTTAACCATCTAGAAACCGATTTTTAAAATTTGGTCAAAAAAGTTCCAAATTCGGCCAAGATTTACTCGAAAACGTAAAACTTAAATCAAAAAACGTTTTGCAATTAAACCGATCCCAAATGCTACGTAAATTGACCAGTTTTCGGCATGTACGTACTACGAGTTTCATAACATCGTAGCTACCCGGGGGGGGGGGGGGGGGGGGGGGGGGGGGGGGGGTTAGGGGTGCCCGGGATCATAGGGTGAGGTTTGTATAGTTGGTGTGGAATGCGTCTGCACACTTACTACGTGGCAGGCCGAATTGAAGGGACTGGTTGAGGAAGACCTTTTGACCTCTTCTACAGGATTCCCTCTCAGAACATCGCCTTGCACCACAGTGAGAGGGATGGATTAATACGTCGGTTTCTATTGGACACACTGACCCCTATATTATTAGATACCCACACCTCATTCCTTTTTCTTTTCGAGAATATCGTCTCCTTTTTTTCCTTTGAAAGATCCCCACAACATATCTAAAAACGATAATATAAACAATGAGAGATATTTTTTCCTCAGGGCCTCCTGTGCATTGTAAAAAAACATTTTTTTACGATTAGGTATGTACAGATATAATATATATATATAAAATTTTCGAAACAATTGTTATATGCTCTGTTCTAAGCGATTGATGTATTTGGCTTCAAAACCACCGAAATTTAAACATTTACATGAAGCTTTAATCATAAGATGAAGTATGGGTTGTTTCAAAAAATTTGAACAATTCATCAAATATTTGAAGTTAATTTTCCCGTTTTGTGTGAGTTCTATTTAAGTTATGTTATTAAAATATAGGCCGAATGCTTCATAAAACTGAAATTACCATAGAACTTGGGGGTCGTCCATTAATCACGTGAGGCTTGAAAGGGGGGGGGCGGGGGGTTCGGACAAAATCACGAAATATCACGTGAAATTATTATTCGTGATAATATTCTGATCATTTAAAAATACTTTGTACTAAAATAATACACGTGATTTTGGGGGGGTATTTTGTTAGTCTAAAACCTGACCACATATCACCAGGAGGGAGAGGGGGGGGGGGGTTAAAAAGTTGCTAAAAAACATCACGTGATTAATGCATGACCCCTTGAATAAAACTTTTAACTTCAAATATTTGGTGAATTGTTAAAATTTTTTGAAACCCCATCATTTATTGTGATTTTTTTTAGTAAACTCACAAAATTGCACAACTTTTTCTCTAAAATTACATGTTGGGTAAAATTTCTCTCATCTTCGGTTAGGCCCTAATTGAATGATAAAAGCTTTGCGCCTGCTTCTGTTTAAAATCATAATTGGCTATGTATCTATAAAGAGTGATTACGCGCGTAAGTTCGCCCTATTTTGCGTTATAAGATGCTTAGTCATGGATACGGTACTTCGCCTCTACGTTAACTTTCATGGGATTTTAAAATAATCAAACATCACGTCCTTTGTTCACGTGTGTTTGTTTTTAAGGCCCGGCTTCCTGCATTTCTACCTACTTTTTGTGTTTTTGGTTTGCACAAAACTCACATTTTAATCATTTCCGGCGAATTCGTAACTACAATAATTTTATTTTTCTAATCGACCTTTGGGGATGTAAGTTCTTTATATTTAAGATTAATGAAAACAATATCTTACCTTATTATTATATTTTAAGTAAAATGGCTTTCAAATTTTATAACCGGTTTTCTATAAAGTTAGCGGTACGCACCAGATTTTATTTTTCTAGATAATGAATTAATAACTTTGAGAGGGAAACGTTTAGAAACATCTCAAATATTTGTAACACGTTCTTCAGAATTAATTAAAATGAACGCGGCGGAAAGGTCGAATCTCCAGGCCTGCTAGAGCGAATTCTGCCGTACGTCTGTCCAATACGCCGTGCCTCGGGCCTATATTTGTTTACATGCTTTCTTCACTTACGTCTTTAAGATTCCCATATTATTTTAGAGTGTTTGGTAGGGCAAATTCGACAGTTAACCGGGTCCGTCCAATAAACTGGGTCGCGAGTCGTAATTTGTATACACGGCTTCTAAGGTACTTTGTTAATACATTTTAGGGTATATTGTCGTCTTTAGTTTTAAAGCTCTTAAAAAATTTTATTTTTAAGATAATTTCTACACATTCCCCACGCCGAAACGGCAATTATATGAAATTCCCTCTACAGAAGAAAATATCTAAATATGCTCTCAAAATTATTATGATTTTTTTTTCAGTTTTTCTCTTTTATTTAATCCCCACTTGATTTTTGCTCTATTTTAAACGAGTCGTGTTTTATTAAACATTTTTTTAAATTTTCGCTTAAATATCATTATTCATATTTATATATCTCTCCCTTTTCTTACTGAGCGGGTACACCGCGCCTTCAGGCCTCGGGAAAATTCTGTCAGAAGATTTTTTGGAGAGCGTTTAACAATTTTATTTTTATTCTACCAATGTAAACGGTAGTAAAAGCTTCAATTTATCAATTTTTTGCATTTATAATATAAACCGATTCCTAGTAAAGTTTAATCGAAAATAGTGATTTTTTTAATTCTTTGCCCTAAAATATTGGCACGAAATGATTGTGTTATAATTGAAGAGGTAATATTTTTGTCCCACTTAACAATATTTGTTGTCTGTTCACAGACCTTTCGACATTTTGTATTAAAAAAATTGTCGATTGTTACCAAGATCTTGAATAATTGGTTAGGGATCGTCCATTAATCACGTGATGTTTTTTAGCAACTTTTCAACCCGCCGCCCCCCCCCCCCCCCCCCCCCTGGTGATATGTGGTGAGGTTTTAGACTACCCCCCCCCCCACCAACCCAAAATCACGTGTATTTTTTTAGTACAGTATAATGGAATTTTCAGAATATTTTAGAATATAATTTTCAGAATATTACCTATCTTAAATTACAGGTGTAAACTGATTAAATTTTGGAAAATTAAGCATCGTGATAAAAATTTCCAGGGAGACATTAAGATTGCTGGTTGTTTTTGACTGGCATTTGGTTTATAAATCGTGCGTTCAACGAAAAATAAATACACGTGATATCTCATTATATCCCCCCCCCCCCCCCCCCTCCTTGTGATATTTCGTGATTTTTTTCAGAACCCCCTCCCCCCTTTCGATCATCACGTGATTAATGGACGACCCCTTAGTTATCGTTAAACTGTTATTATAAATCTATAGATAATGTGCACATACTTAGTTTATATACAGTTTTAAGGTAGATTTCTTCCTTTGAACGGCAATGATCCTGTGACAAACATATTTTTTTAATGAATTTCGGCTTGCACAAATCCTACAATTACATCTTGTGCTTTTTCACGAGTCTGCGCAAGTAATCTATAAAATCTAGTTATAAATAAATATTATTTATTACCAATTACTTTATCTAACGGTTTGGCATGTTAAATTCCTGAGTAAACGTGCACCGGAAGCCAATTAAACTAGGCTAATCTTAGGCCTAACATAAGCAAATATATGCAGTATTATCCAGGCGATAATATCGCATACTTTTTTTTTTTTTTTTTTTTACAGTGAATACCGCACAAGAATCTCAACTGCTCCCGTCTGGAGCCAGTGAGACTATGGCATCCCCATTTGGGGTATGTTGTGAGGCTGAAGGTAGTGGGGAGGGGAAGGAGGTGGGGAAGAGGAAGGTTGGGAAGTACCTGGCTATTCAGATCTGGTCACTAAACACGGCTAAAGCCATTTTCAAGCAACGTTTCAATTCTGAATGGTGGTCTTACACCAGGGCGATACTAATAGTATCTTCCACTCTGGAACATGCCGCAAATATACTATATATTATTTTAAATGAATTAATTGTGAAATAACACAAATTAATCAAATAAAATTTATTTGCGCATGCCGGGTTCGAACCCGCGACCTCCGGAATGTGAGTCAAGAGTCTTAGCCACTGGACTACGGAGGGCGTCAATGTACTCATGCATAAGTGCATACATCTTTTGGAATCATTTGGTTTGTACTCTTTTTCATAATAAGCAAAATAAATTAATAAATTTTTATTAAATGTCAAAAAAATAATTGTCATAATGTATTGTGTCTGCTAAGCACAAGCGAAAGCTTTAATGGAAGAATAGCATGAAATAAAAGACAGTAGAATAATATTAAAAAATTAATAATAATCACTGAATAAGCAAAACATTATCTACCTTTATAATTACTGTGTGTTAATTGTTACTCATCTGATAAATTACCATTTATGTATAGTTTAATAAGTTATTCATTTCATATTTTTAATGATCATATATTTTATATTTTTTATGAGTTATTTATTCCATATTTTTATGATCCCTTCTTCTTCCTTGCGCTGTCCCAATTCATTGCTTAGGTAGGCTGTTGGGGTCGGCTCTTCTCGTTCTCAGGTTGTAATTTCTCCTGTTCTGGGTATCGCCTTCATCCAGGCCGTTTTTCTGAAGAATTTTGGCGCATTGAGTCATCCAAGAGTTCTTCGGTCTTCCTCTGGATGACTGTCGATGAAGCTCCATAGACATTGCCTGTCTCACTGTGTGATCCGATGGTCTCCGTCTTATGTGTCCATACCATCTCAACTGTCGTTCCTCCAGCTTACTATTTATGTCTGTGATACCCAGGCTACCACGAATGCGTGAACTTTTGATCTTATCTTTTAGTGATACTCCTGCCGACCATCTAAGCATTCGCATTTCTGCTGTTTCGAGTTGCCTAGAGTAGGAGTTGTACATAGTCCAGCATTCGGAGCCATACATTATTGCGGGTCTTACAATAGTCTGGTATATCTTTCCTTTAAGATTTATAGGCATTTTGGAGTCACACAATATTCCTGTTACGGATCTGAATTTAATCCATCCCACACCTATTCTATGGATGACATCCGCTGCACATCCCCCGTCTCTGTGGATTAGTGAGCCCAGATACTTAAATGAATCACAGTTGGCTAATGTTACTCCATCCAGTGGCATCGAAGGAGTAACAGCAATTGTGTCTCAAATGGCAAATACAAATATTCAGTCTTTTTCCTGTTAATTTTTAGGCTATTATCCTCCAGAATACCCAATATTACCCTGTATTGTTACTAACCAGGGGCGGCCCGCTCCGTGGGTCAAATGGTCTTTGGCCAGGTGAGTATATCACCTAACCCATTTCATTTCCTCGAAAAATATTTTTAGTTGAAATATTTTCATCTGCGTTTAAACATAATGTTTTTGGATGGTCCAATCGTAACATTGAAATGAAAAATATTGGTAATGAGAGAATCGACTCTTTCTCTCAACACATAATTATTTTAATAACATTGTAACCTCTTCTCGTAAAAAAGACGTTACAACGGTGTTCTCAGTGGCCTGACCGAGTTTTCTGGAAGAGACATTTTCAATTCGATTTAAAATTTTGCAGCCTGAAAATGAATCCATTTAACTTTATTAATGAACGATCGAATTTAATTATTGTTTGCAATGGGAATTTCGCAGGATCATTACTGAGAAAATCGCTGAATTTTTAGCTGATAAGAGTTGAATTAATAAATCACGGCATTATACCTATAAATAAAAATATAACAGCTATCACAATAATAAAAAACCGAATTATTATCAATTTATTCCGGATTACAAAAGATTTTTTAAAATTTTTATATTGAGGGATCAGTAGTAGGTTATAGGTCCAATTAGGAGTTCCATCGAGCCGAACCCTCTGATATGAAAATATCTTTGACATGTAATTCTTGTATTATTTTGTGTTTATTATACTTACTAGCTGGTTCCCGGCATGCGTTGCTACGCCGTTTAATAAAGAAATTGTTTCTCCCTGCGTGTCCTTTCCCATTTGTCCCGTCCCCCTTCCGCCTCCCCTTCCTCTCCCGCGTCCCCTTCCCCTCTCGCGTTCCCACTCCGCCCACTCCGCCCACTCCGCCTCCTCAACCTTCCCTCTCCCCACTCCACTCCCTCTTTCAGTCGTCCCCCGAATCCCCCTTCAGAGTTCCCCCTCTCCCCTCTCCTCTCCCCGCTCCCGCATTCTATACATTCAGTTTTAAAACAGCTCGTGTGCCACCTGTTTCAATTTTTTTATACAAATTTCATAATGCCTGAGCTCACCAATAGTTTTATACAAACCTTGTCCTGACAATAACAAACACAACAATAAAAGAATTATCCAATTTGGTGCAGTCGTTCGGAAGTTATGCGCGTACATACATTTCAGGGATTCATTTTTATTTATAGAGAAGAGAGAAGAAGAAGAAGATATAGGGCAAGTGCATAACGTGGATTGACTAGGTGATCATTTGTGGAAAAGTAAGTTTTAAGTTTTTAAAGGGTTAAGTTTTTCCTGCGGGAACGATTTAACCCGGACATAAAATCTGAAACGTTTACATATATAATGTTATTATCAAGTTCTGCATAATAACTATATTTTGTATCCATAGTAACAAATTAATATATGGTTGCTTTTCTATAAATTCACAACAGAATGTTCTTTAACTTGTGTGGATTCTGCTTTTATATGCAATTTTGAGATAATTATTTAAATTTTAAAATAAAAAAACGTTCTTAAATATTTTTAATTAGCGTCGAATCTTCCTTCGTCTTGCCTAATATAATAGCGCTTTTAACAAATAAACTTAATTGGTATCTTATTTAATGATCTCCATTGGTATTAAGTTAACGATCAACATTGTATAATGTAATATAATATGAATAAGTACAATAGATACTCGAATAAGATAAACTTTATGCTGAAGGCACTCTGTAAAATATCGCCTTATTACCAAAATAATAATTAAGAGGCAAAGAACAACGGAACAATTTGTTTATAATAATGGGGAGACGTTTTGTTATGTAGGGTGACTGTGTGGTTAGGCATTACAATATGTTTATTTTCTTTATTTGTAAATTTAATTCGTGTTTTTAAAAATAGAATCCAAACAAGTGAATAACTGACATCGTCTGTTTTATGGAAAATTTTCATGTCATTGTGAAAAACTTATGAGTTTTGTATTAATTGACTCGATTGCACTGATTGAACTTAATTATTGATTGGATGAAATTACGGAGGCCTCCAAGCTACAAGAACTACAAAACAAGGTTGGTGGATATGTTATTTTCCCTGGAGTTTTTCTTTGTGCCATTCTTTGTGATATATTTGTCCGCGAAAGTAGAGTTTTCATAATCATATCTTTGGGTATTAAGCCCATAGGGTCTGGAGTTATTTACACACCTCAGGCTCGCATATTATAATGCACTGTGTTTGGAGTACACCTTGGGATTGTGTTTATTTAAGAGGAATACACAAGCCAAAAATGTGAGTATTCTAAGTGTGCCTTATATCACCATGAACACAGTTAACAGGCATCAGACCGGTCAGTAGTTGAGTGGGCATCGCGTTTGGGTCCCGCCCAGGCGTTCCGTGTTCGATTCCTCGGCTGGCTAAGTCCTCCATCACGACTCGAGCAACATTTTCGGCTTACAGTTCCAAGAGACAGTCGATTTTAGCCAAATATTGGAATTTACGTATTTTTGAATAATTTTGCATTAAAGAAAAAAGTTAGTCAAGGGAAAATGTCACATGTGATCTTAGCTTTAAAACCTTATATTTAAAATTTGTTTATTTACTTGTGCACACATTTCTAATGAAAAAAAAAACATCGGAGATGTTGCAGAAAGATACATTATTTTGTTTTTTATGCGAGTACCGAGTCAGCGTAGACCGAGTCTCAACTGCTCCCACATGTCTGGAGCCAGTGAGACTACGGCATCCCAAATCGGGGTATGTTATGAGGCTGAAAGTAAATAGGGAGGTGAAGGAGATGGGGATGAAGAAGGTGGGGAAGTACCTGTCAATACAAATATAGTTACCAAACATGGCTAGAGCCATTTCAAGTAACGTTTCAATTCAGAATATTGGACTTGCAATCCACTTGTTCACAATTCACTTGTGCACGCCGAGGATCGAACCCACGACCACCGGATCGCTAGTCGAGAGTCTTATCCCTCGATCATGAAGGCCGTCGTCATTGTTTTAAATAAGCAAAAATATTTATCTAAACATATCCCTATTTAAATTTATGATGGTCACCCCATGCTGCGTCACGCATCTACTTATTAGTATTTATTTAACATGTATAATTAATAGAGTTCCTATTCGTTATAGTTATAACAGATCGTTCTTCTAACGTCTTCATTATCTCGTATTGGATCTACCCATTTTTTATCCTATTACAGTCAACGCGGTTGATTTTAGTAGAGAGGGGCTCGGCTGAGAAAAAAATAAGCATTGAAACACCACCTAGACTTTACTTTTGGGATTGGACATGTTTATAGTCAAATTAATTTAACAGTTCTAAATTACCACAAGTTGTTTCGTTCAAAAGAACTGTCGTATAATCATATATTTTTCAATTTTACTTCCTAATAAAATTTAAAAAATGCGAGTATATTTTAAGAGCGAACCTCTTTTTCGGTTCATGATAATATTTTAATTGTGATGAATGAAGAAAAACAAAATGCAATTTTAATTATCGGAAAACTTAGAAGTATTGCCGAAAAATTTTGCCTGCCGTGAATTTAAAGCGAAAAAAGAACGAGTAGGATTTTTGATAATCTCCGTGGAATCGCAGTAAGTCTCATGACATGTATCCAGTAATAATTAAAAATGTAAGTTGCTTTCCTATTCACAGAGTTTTATCACACGCTTTGTAGTCGGGTGGTCAATTGCGTTCGGTTCTTTTCCAGGCTACTCGAATTCTATCGTCCTACATCGTCAATTACCTATCTTTTTCCTACTATATGATGGAAGTAGGAGAAATTCAAACGCTATCAGGTCTCTCTTTAATTAAATAAACTTGTATTATTTTATACTGTCATTCCGCATTCCGCGATGATTGGTGGTATGACAACATTTTTCTCGTGAAAGATCAATTATACTTCTACAATTATATCTATATACGAAGACATTAAAAATCACGGATTCTCTAAATCGGGGTTTAAATTTTTTTGGACCAAAATTTTTTCACCTAACATAATTTTCGTAATTTCACATTTAAAGTAATCATGTAACAACAATCAGTAACAACTAATAAATTTGATCACTTTGAGAATATCTTATATTGCATTGAAAATACTAAATTCATCTGTCTTCAACCTCATTTCCAAAAACTTTAGTTTTCGTACATTATACCTATATGCTTTCTCTGCCAAACTAGAATTAGAATTATGTAAAAATATTTTTATTTATTAAATATATTATACTTTCATAAAAAGCTATACTTGTGTGTTTTTTTTACATTTGCTCCACACTGGAGGCCCTGAGGAAAAAAATTTCCATCAGGGCCTACACATGCCATCTTTGGGGATGCTGTTTGGAGGGGTTTTTTAGGAAAGGAAGTGGAGGAGGGTTCTGGGAAGGAAAAGGTCCGAAAAACCTGGTCATCCGCCTCCTAGACCTAGACAAACCTCACCCCGTGAACCCTGGCACCCCTGCTAAATCACCAAACGAAGCGAACCACATGGGGTGACCTATGGCAGAAGTGTTGGTTATCCAATAAAGGTTCCCGGGGCGGCGGTACCCATTTCCGCCTCCCAAATCGAATGGGAGGAGATTATTATTTAGTTAGTTATAAGAATACATTTTTTAATACTGTTGTTATTATTATGTAGTTTTAATTTTGGTTTTTTTTTCTTGATTTCTCTATATTTTTGTGAAATTGTGTTTAAAATTTTTTGAAGCTTTTTTTAGGAGACCTTATATTTTCTGGCAATTTATCAAAGAAATTTGTTCCTACAAAATACTAAGCGAGCACCTTTTCACTGAACTTCGTCTGCAACGAAACCGAGTGAGTAAATATTTTATATTCAGTGATTGGTAATTATTTGAGTTCGCTGACACGTAAGAATTTGTATCTGTCGATCTCAGCGGATGAAAATAAACCACAACAATGGCTGAAGGTCCCCACTCTCGCAGCCTTCGCGTCTTCATCTCGTTACGGCTGAGCAAACCACGCAGACATCTCAATATTGTGATCCTGGCCGGGATGCTGGGCTAATTAATCTCGACAGTCGCTCAGTCCTCGGTGCCCGGTGGGTGTGTGTAATGGAAGGTGAACCTTATTATAGGCTGTATGCTTATTGCTTACCGATAACTCAATCAGGGTTACCTAAACACTTTTGTTTTTACAACTTATTTTCAACTTATACGATACGATACGATACGATTGTACCACCCCAGCCAGGAGTACTCCTGTCCCGGTGAGACCGGTACACCAGGGGGCACTGATTTGTTAGGACTGGAACACGTGCTCTAAGGATAGGTGGGAAGTTGGAGTTTAATCTGCCGGTATACATGGCAACCTAATGAGCCAATATTGGAAAGTAGGTTGGGTCGGAATGGGATGGGTTGAGCAATGTTTATTTCAATATATTTTTTTTCCTCTTTGTAGTTCCTCCCTTTCCAAGTTGTTCCTTCCTTCATCCTTCTTCCATTTTTCTTGTTCCTCCTCCCGTTTCTCACTTATTCTGCCGGGTCACTATTATCGGAATCCGTTTCGTTCATGGTATATATTTTCTGAGTTGACTCTCGGAGTTTCTCTTTGTCTAGCTATTTCCTTCCATTCTTCCAGCGTTTTGTTATAATTGGTCATGTCATGTTTTAAAGAGTCATTCCACGTATAGATAGGTCTTCCAATTTTACGTTTGCCTGTAGAGTAAAAAAAAATTGCGTTCACTCCACACAGAAGGCACTAAGGGAAATTTTTCCTTTAGGGCCTATGTCATATTGGAAGATCTTGAAGATCTTGAAGGTCTTGACAAGATCCAAGCTGTAGAAGGGAGGAAACACAGAGGCCGGAAAATCATTCGACAGCCGAGCACTTTTTTTTATAGCACCACACAGGAGGCCCTGGGGATCTCCCATCTTTGGGGATGCTGTGTAGGGGTCTTCTAAAGGAAGGAGAGGAAGTTCTGAGAAGGAAAACGGTATTAGGGGTGAGCAGGAATCTGGGGATCAGTGTGTCCAGGTGTGACGGGCGTATAAATCCATCGCTTGCACTGCGGTACAAGTCGATTTGTCATGGAGAAGTCAAAGGGACTCTTTCAACCATTGTCTCCCGATCAGGCCTGCCACGCATTTGATGGGCAGACGCATCCGCCGCCAAGACCCGGACATTACCCAATGAACACGGGTATCCCTGCTAAGCCACCAAAAGTTGCGAAGCACTTGGGGTGACCTGTGGTAGAGGTATGATGTTTATCCAATAAATGGTTCCTGGGGCGGCGGTACCCATACCCATCGCCCAAATGGAACTCAAGAACGAGTCGTAGTTGTAACCTTTGATATATTATATAAGAATGGTAGTGATGTTGTTACCCGTTCTCATGTGACAAATGTCAAACGTGTACGTATGTTGGGAGCGCGTTTGGCGCGTTTCCCACCTATACACCGGTGCTAAAGGAATCAATGACGCCAGTTCCTCGGAGCATCTTCAATTATAATACCTGTAGAATAAGGAGAGCATATCTAGCTGATGCCTACGCTCTAAAGATTGCAATCCGCTTGTTAAGAAAGGGGAATCTATCAAGGAGACCGCGGGTTTTTTTCCAGATATTATGGAGCTCCAGACCAGGGATGGCTGCCAAATTTAACAGTTTAAGATTTGTACGGGGTCGGCGGTTGTACAGTATTGTGCACTATTAAGGCGATCCAATAGTTCAGGAAAATATCGAAATCGGAATTCACGCCCTTTATGGGAGGAGTTTAAAAATACTTGAGAAAAAGCTTTCGAAAAGGTATTTGAGAATTTTTTTTTACAGGTTGATTTCGTAAAGGCCTGTAAAAAATATTAATTCCTGTTTTACGCATTGTTTATTGTAAGAAAACTGAAATTTAAAATTGATTTCACGAAACTAAGCCACGCGGAGTCACACGATTGTCTCACGCGCCGGTTGGGGCGTGACTGATACGAAATAGGTGTTGCTCAATGCATGGTTCTTATGTCCATGCCATAAGGGTCACTTCAAGGATCCAAATTCGTAGAGTGCTGGCCGTATTGATTGATGTCAAAAATAACAACGAGAAAATGCGTATTTTATTATATTTTCTGAAGTTCGGGCGTAAATATCATTTTTTTTTGCGATTATTATAAAAGAAACTAAATTTGCCACATTATACAGTAAAACCAAATCCGTAAAGGGGTTTATAAATAGGAGAGTTTACCTTATACTTTGTTTTTTTAAAGTCTTATTAAAAGACTAAAAAAACTGATCGATATTTTTAAGGGCCAAGATATGTTCTACACGCAGTATTTAACTGAAGCATCTATAATACTTCTAAGCGATCAAATTTTCAAAACAAAAATACATGATTTTGTATGATTTTGCATTATTTACTATGGCTTCATCTTAAGGTATCTTCGGGCCCTGTACAGAACGCCCAGCTTCTGAGAGGGAAACTTGATTCTGTCTTGTCTTCGATGGAAGTTGAACTAAGTATAGGTAATTGGATATATTTCCATTATTTCTAGAGCGAAGGCTCACAGTGTGGGTTGAGGGTGAATTAAGATAGACTTGAAAATTAGAAATGAAAACTCCTTTTTTTATTACTTTGATGTTGGATTTGTTATGCAAAATGGATAAGTACGATGCACGTGATAAGCCGTAATACAGGTATGAATACATTATGGCCCAGTCAACATTAGTTTCTACCTAGGCAATGCCTGATGCAACCGAGTCGGTTTTCTTAGATCCCGTGAACACTCAGGCTGTGGGCCCATTATGCTATGCAGTACCGGATTATCCCTAAGGCAGAGTAGGCAACTGCCTAGGGGCCCCGCATCGGCTAGGGGCCCCGCTTCCTGAGAAAAAATGACTTGCTTTAATTAGTGAGCAACGAAGTTTCGGAAATGTCAGTTTTCAAGATGTTTTCTTTTTTTTATTAGAAACATTTACAGATTAATAACATTAAGTACATGCATTAAAGAAAACAACAAATTATAATAATAATTAGCTTATAACCCAATAAATAACTAATGTTCATATCATGCACAAACAATAAATAAAAAATCTATAATTAAAACATTTATATAATCATAGTTGTATTTTACTTTTCTTTCCTTCTATTTGTTGCAACATTACTTAGTATCTGAAGTGATTGAAGGTGCCGCGTGTGGTAGCCCCGGGCGGCAAAGTTGAATGAACCCCCCCCCCCCCCCTTAGTGAAGTTGATGTAATTTTAAAAGTTTTTTATTCAGTTCACACGGGCCTCTGACTCTGGGGGCCTCTAAACGCCACCATGTTTCCTTGATCAAATCCTAAACAAGGCTTTAAGGACACTGCAAAAAAATATTTTTAATTAATTTTCTGAAAGATGCATTTGTTAATAATGCTCTCACTATTTGAGGAAATTGGTAAAATTGATGGAGATACAGCATTTTATATGAAACCGTTTTAAACAGTTTGTATGTTGAATTATCCTCAGCAAAACTTTGAAAGCGTTTTTCTCGAAAGTTTTTTAACACGTTTTTAAACCTGGTTGACAACATATTAAAAAAAACGTTATATGTTTTCCTAGGTAGTCAGAGGGAGTTTTTTTTTTCGATTTTATTTTTTATTTTTGGCAGCATTTTGAAGTGAATAACGCGATTTCCGCTAAAAACTTTCGGTGAATTTGTTATTATAAAATGGTAAAAAAAACTCATCGCATCGGTCAAGTCAAGATTTTGAGTTATGATAGTTATGATGTTCACAAACTTCAGAAATATTGTTTGCGAGAAAATCGATTTACAATTTTTTATACTCGAAATATACCTACTTGAATCGAGCGTAAGGGCCGGTCGCTTGAAACGCTGTACCTTCGTTAGTTTTGCTCCGATTTATTTGAAATTTTGACACAATACTCAATATACTGACATGTTTTACATTCAGAAAAAGTTTTAAAACCTTATCTACTTACCCCCCCCCCTCCCCCCCCCCGGTAAGGGGGGCCCCGAGACTTGCGTTGCCTAGGGGCCCCGACATGGTTAATCCGGCCCTGATGCTATGCTTTCATTTTACCTACTAATTGCAGTGATAAAGTTCACCACAGTTGTCAGGACTCCGAGGTCGAGGGATAAGGCTCTCGACTAGCAATCCGTCATCCTCAATCCAAGTAAATTTTATTTGATTAATTGTTTTTTTTTCACAAATTAATCATTAAAAATAATACAAGGTATATTTGCGTCACGTCCCAAAGTAGAAAATATTATCAGTGTCACCTTGGTTTAAGACCACCACTTAGAATTGAAATGTTGCTTTAAATGGCATTAGCCGTATTTGATGACCAGATCTGAGTAGCCAGGTTCTTCGCTATTACTTTCTTCCCCAACCCCAGTACTTTCGGCCTCACAATACATCCCTATCGGACCATAGTCTAACTGGCTCCAAGCGGTTAGGAGCAATTGAGATTCTTGTGTGGTAATCACATTCTCTATATTCCCATCAATGCCGGAGCATTGGCGCTGTTGGTGTAAACTTACAGTATTAATACCATAGCGACTGTACGGTAGAAATTTTAGAATTCGACTCCGAGTACGACCCTGGCGTCGCGCCATTTGAAACCATCGGTGAACGTGAACTTTGTGACTTGCTACTCGTGCTAACGTAATGGAACCAAATTAAAGTAAGTAGATGATAATACCAAAAGATGGCGCCACTTACGTTAACTGCAAGCATGAGGAACGTCGTTGGATTTGCATTTGCATTAATATCTCCAGTCTGGAATCTGGATACGGATGATAATTTGTGACTAAGCTACTGTCGTGTCGCCCACCGCCCGCAGGGCCTAGCAGCAAAAACACGTGTAGCGGGTTTTTGCTGCTAGTTTTGTTTTGTTTAGGTGGGACTTGTGCGTCCCTAGAGGTCCGGTCTGAAGTTGGTCATAAATCGAGCTCCTTGTATGACTTCTCTTGTTTTCCAAAACAATTGAGGTGATCGCTCAGTAATTATTGAGGTTATGCTCGGGATAAAACCCTTGTGTTAAATTTCTGGTAAATTGATTAATTGTTTTTAAATAGTTCAGATAAACTTGCAGTAACGGTGAAATGATTATATGCCGGCTGTGAGGCTTTTAGAAACGGAATAATTGAATCTTGGCTAAGAATTGATGACAATAGGCTTCATGACTTGACAACTTCTCGTAAAAGCATAGACAAAATGATTCAGACGAATTTGTTACATAAAAACTAAGATAAAATGTAACGCAGACGTTAAATTCAAATCAAACGCGTCTATAGATGGAAATGATGATGTATTTAAATATAAAATGACAAAAGAAAAGGGAGGAATACAGATCCCGCCAATGTCAGGGAATTTAATAAAAATGCACTTTCTAGATGAGAAAAGTGTGGAGAAGTTGAATAAAAAGGAAATTAAGGTGCGCTCGGCAAAATTGAGGGAGATACAGCCGTTTAAAATATGAATAAATTGTCACTTCATGAACCGATACTGTCCGCCATTTGACACTAATATGTTGGTATCCTTGACCTGATAAAAACAAGAGCCTAGATACGATTGTAGCCGACTTCATGGGATACATGAGGCGCGTAATTATGAAATTTGTCTAGCGGACTTTTTTTCAACGATTTTTTAAACTGTTTTTCACCTTCCAAATTAAAGTAACCTAACCTAAGACTACGCTAAACATGGTTTGTGATTCAAAAGAAAGTGCCCCTTTATAACGCCTACTCGCGTCAACGCAAGAAAAACATCCCAGTTTTCAAGTAGTTTAGCGGCTACGCCAGGTTTGTGTAACATGGTTTGTGATTCTGGCGTACATTCTCACAAGACGAAAGCTAATTTTAATTTTACGTAATCGAAATTTAGAATGAAATATTTTCCACTGTGCATATTAACCGTTGCCAGCGATCTCCAAAAATTACCATTATTAATTCTGTTTTTCATAATTACGCGCCTTAATATATATCCCACGAAGTCGGCTACAATCGTATTAAGCTTCGTTTATATCAAGTCTGAGATACCAACATAACAGTAACAAAATGGCGTAGTATCAGTTCACGAAGTGTCATTTTATTCATTCTTTAAACGGCTGTATCTCCCTCAATTTTGCCGAGCGCACCTTTCTTTTTTATTCAACTTCTCCACACTTTTCTCATCTAGAAAGTGCATTTTTATTAAATTCCCTGACATTGGCGGGATCAGCATTTCACCCAAAGAAAATTATGTTAATTATTTCAAATGGAACGTTAATTATTTCAAATACTCAATACATTATTTACGCACCAGATTTAAATGTCCGGGTTAAATTTTCCCCACAGGAAAAACTAAACCCTTTCACACACTTCCCCAAATGATCATCTAGTCAACCCACGCTATGCAATTGCACTATATAAGTATTATAAATACAAAATAATACAAGAACAACATGTCAACCTACTAGAGACCAAATGGGAATATAATTCACCGACTCCAGATATTTTCATATCAGAGGGTTCGGCTCTGTGGCATTTCTAATTGAACCTATAAATCCTACTGATCCCTCAATATAAATATTTAAAAAATCTTTTGTAATCCTATATGTATTTAAAATTACTGATTTTTGCATTTTTATATACAAATTCTTTGATAAATCTAATATGCGTAAATTTTGAATCAGATTCCTAGGTATTATGCCAGTGGCCGAAATAACAAATGGTAATATTTTTATAGTCCGAGAATGCCAAATTCTTTTAATCTCATTTCCTAAATCTGTGTATTTTCTAATTTTTTCAGAAACAGTTTTTTGAATATTACAGGAATTTGGAATAGCTACATCAATGACATAAGTTATTTTTTTTAATTTTGTCATGTAAAACTATATGTCTATTATGACTAATTGTTTTGTCTGTTAGTATAGTTTTATCATAATATATTTTATAAAATTAATTTTCTATAAATGAATTTGGTTCGTATTCATAAAATGGTACTACATTACGGCAATCAATCAAGTTATGTTTAATTACCAAACTTTGGTGAATTATTTTTAAAACCTGATTGTGCCTAAATGTATACTCGGACGGCGCTAATATAGAACATCCCGATATAATATGTTCTATAGTTTCCGGAAAAGCCAAACATTTTCTACATAAATCATCAATTTGATTTATATCTTTGATTATATGCTTCCTATAATTTTTAGTATTAATGACTCCATCTTGAATGGCAAGCATAAATCCTTCTATTTCTGCGCTCAACTCTCCAATACCCAACCATTTGTTTGACGAAAGTTTATCAACATACGTTTGGTTGAGATAATTGAAGTGTTTTGCGTGAATAATTTTATTTGACCAGGAATCTAATAATTCCTGGTTAGTATTTATAAGAATGTTGGCATTCTCGTCATATAAATTTAAAGGTGTAATATTTCTATCTGCCTTGCAAATTATTTTGTGCATTTCTGAGCTATTAGCTTTCCTATGGAAAAAAATTCTAAGCATTTCTACCTGATTGTGTTTCAAAGATGTTATTTTGACTACACCTCTACAGCCTAAATTTCTAGGTAAATTAATTCGTTCTATAGCTGAATTTTGATGATGGCAATTAAACTTTGTTAACGTAGTTCTAATTAATCGTTCTAAACTATCTAAATCTGTATTGGACCATTTAATTATGCCAAATGAGTACGTTAGTAGAGGTATTGCCCAAGTATTTATTGCTTTTACTAAATTTTTAGCAGATAGATTGCATTTTAAAAATTTTCAGATCCTAGTTTGAAATTTAATCCTAATATCATTTTTAATACTAGTGTGATCTAATCTATTCGATTGCGGGTATCCTAAATATTTATAAACCTCATCCCCTTTCATACTTTGAATTTTGAAATTTCTAAATATACCCTCGTCTCCATCTACAATTTTGCCTTTCTCTATATGAAAATACATAAAAAATAAATAAATATATTTTCTCTATATAAAATATATGATTGTTTATATTATTATTATGGTGGTATTGCTGTAATAAATATATATTGTAAATGTCTGCTTATCTTTATGATCGTTTCAGCATCATAACCTCTTCCTGTCACTTTATTTGTTACGATTGTGGATATTGTGTCAATAAATAATATAGCTTTAAAGATTATACCTAATCGCGTTCTAATTACTTACAACAATACAACGGGCACCACAGGTTAATTGGATTATCTTCACATTTCCTGCGGATTCTAATGGTGCATTCCACTTCCAAGAACTGAATGATTGTGTCCAAAAGAGACAGTGTTCCATTAGTAGTCCTAAAATTCCCTTGGTGAGTTCCTGTCCATATTTATTTATTTATTTATTATACGCCTAAACGGGCTTTTACAAACATGTGATTTTGTGGTACAGCAATCATGAAGTAAAATATGCTATTCAAATTATATACAACCCACCCACGAGAATATGCTGACATTGATTGCCATTATTGAGGTATTATAATACAGGCTCCATATGACTATATTCCGTGCAGTTGAACATATCTACTACTCCCTAGAAAGTATTGCAATCTGCACGCAAACTAGGTACAAGTAAATATCTAAATGATGCAATCCGGATATTGATGTTGAATTTAAAACAAATTTTAGATCGAATAGTTCTTGTTGGTATTAAGAGGGCATTACCAGAGAAAGCCGGAAATACGTCATTTTCAAATAAGTTTTTAGACGTATTGACTCTTTTCCACAAAAAATTATAAATGGATTTCGAAAGATTGTTCTTTTATCTAGTGAAGTTATGTAATAAATTTTTAGAATTTTTTTTAATTTTTAGTATAATAAGGTTATTCCATAGGTCGTTGGCAGATTTGTTAAATTTTCAAAAAAGTTTTTGTATTATACCACACCCATTTCAAATAATGTAATCATGCAGTAAAATAAATCAATACATTATCTAGCAAAGTTATGTATTAGAATTTTAATTTTAGTTTCAATAAAATCATTAAAAAATATGTACGTACATGTGTTTCTTGATGAAAATTGGTCCATTTGTGTATTTATTTGCGCACTTACAAACTAATATATTTCAGATTTTTTTAACATTCTTATTAAATTTAGACATTATTGAAAAATGATAAATACTTATAATCAAAAAATAACTACAAAAAGTACACTATTTTAATAGTTTTATCATCATGCCTTTCAGCATTTTTGGATGAAGGTATAAATTAAAGCTAATTTGGATTGAAATAAATTCGATATTGAGTTATAATTTTAAAAAGCTGGTACCGAGAATAATCAATCTTTCTCATTGTAACCGCCCTGCACGATCGGAAGAACAACTTTCGACGAAATGTGGATTTTCGTCCGCTGGCTGGTTAAACGCTCTTAATAAATCAGGGTTGCCTAATTATTTATGAAAAATTAAAAACGATAAAAGTCAATTCCGAAATAAGTCCTCTGTCTGAGAGTTTTAATAATTTTAATTCTATAAATAACAATTTATTGTTTCTATAGGTTGACCGAGTTTAGAGTTAAGGCGATCCAACAGTCCAGGAAGAAATCGAAATCGGATTCATGCCCCTTTTTGGGAGGAGTTTAAAAATACTTAAGAAAAAGTTTTAAGAAGAGTTGGAAAAGATATTTGAGATTTTTTTTTACAGGTTGATTTCGTAAAGACCTTAATTTTTTAAGCATTATTTATTGTAATAACAACGAAATTTAAAATTGATTTCACGAAACGAACCGTCGCGGGGCCTAACACGTCTATTCCCCGTCCCGGCCGGGGCCGACCTGATAAAAGATGGGTGTGGCAAGTCTGTAGCCCGTGGGTGGACGGCAGAAGGTTCACTTTGAAAATCCAAATTCGTCAACTGCCACCATATTGAGTGATGTCAATAAAAATAACAACGCGAAAATGCATATTTTATTTTATTTTATGAAGTCTTGGCGTAAATATCAATTTTGTTTTGCGATTATTATAAAAGAAACTGAATGTGCAACATGAAACTATAAAACCGTGTCCGAGAAGTGGTTTATAAATAGGACAGTTTGAACTTGAAAGTGTTTTTTTTATAGACTTAATACTTTATTTTTTCTAGCCTTACTAAAAAAAAGACTTGTAAAAAACAGACCTATATTTTTTTGGGCCAAGATATGTTCTACACGCAATATTTAATTGAAGCATCTTTAATACTTCTAAGCCTAAGCGATCAAATTTTCAAAACAAAAATACATGATTTTGTATGATTTTGCATAATAAAACGAGTCGGTTCCCGACCCTTCCACATCCCTTTCACTTCTCACTTTTATGCTTATCGATAAGTAACTCAATACGGACAATACTTAATACTGTTTTTATTATTAGAGTTTGTAATTAGAATATTTATTTATTTATAACATTACATTTGATACATTTGTATGGCAAAAATAACATAATAATAACATTGAAAAATAACTATAAAATGTGTACAAGTGTTATTATGACTTGTGGGTCGATATTAGTTCCTAGCTAGGCAGATTGCCCGTTCCAAGGAACCAAATGCTGGTGAGAATGCAAAAAAAAAAAAAAAATTAACAAAATTATCATTTAAATTTTTTAAATTAAATATAAATTAATAAAGATGCCAGAAAATTTATTCTGCAACAAAAAAAGAAAAAGAAAATAAAAATGTTTTTTTTTTTATTTTTTTTATTTAAATAATATACGTACTAATTTTTTTTACTAAATGTGCCGTTAATAGGCCATTTAAAATTTTAAGTGACATTATTTAATAGTTTTTCAGATTCCACCCTACCTAAGCCAATCAACCATTTTGTTATTATTGAACTGACGTGGGACATTTTGCAAGCTTTAATATTTAATTCTAGGGGAATTTTATTATATATTTTTGGTCCAAGATATGTACATGTTTTTTAATACTTTGCCGTATTGCTCCCTGGCACCACAAGATCCTTTCTGGTGTGACTTCTGGTGATATATTTAATAATGTTATTTAGAATATTATAGAAATATTATAAATTATTATAGAATAATGTTCATATTTTCTAGGGCTCACAAACAGTAATCGTGGGTCGAAACCAAATTATTGTCCTTACTAGATAATTGAACGTGGAATATTTTTAAATGCGATCCTAGTTTCAAATTAGAAAGACAAACTCTGTCTAATGCGCGGGTCACATTATGCTGGTTGCCAGCCGTGAGTTGAAGAAGCCGCTTCTGCCAGCCGTCAATCAGCTTGGTGTGACAACAAAATTCGGCGCTGGCGTCGCCAGCCGGCGAGTATTTGTCAGCGGCTGACGAAGTTGGAAATGTTTAACTTTTGGTAGCAGGCAGCGGCGAATAATCAAACCACTATTGCGTCTATCAGCAACGAGAAAGCACGTGTTTTTTTTGTGAAGTTGTTTAGACTTGTGGTTGTTTAGTTGTGACTATTTTATAATTTGTAATTTTTAATTGATATAATTAAAGTTATTTATAATGTCTGAGTTAAAGTGGACTGCGAAACAAATAATAACATCTTTAAACGTTTTTCAAAATAACCCTTGTTTGTGGGACGTTACGTCGAAAGACTATTTATGTAAATAGAAACTTTAAAGAGGTGTCGTACAACAAACTATTAGACAACTTACACATGTCAGATATACCAGGATCACTTGATTCTTTGAAAAAAAAAAAGTTTACGTGATACCTACCGCAAGGAATTGCAAAAGATTGGAAAATCTAGCGAGTAGCAGCAACAGTAGTGTGATCAGATTGCCCGCCGCTGCTAGCTGGTACTACTACCAGCCGCTGGTAAGCAGCAGCTGGCAACCAGCATAATGTGACCCGCGCTTAAAATTTCATTTGCATTGAATAGCGACTTTTTCTTATTAGAATGTTAAGTACTTGACAAACTATAATGTATTTTTCAATTATTGCTAAAACACCGTGTGGCATCATTTTAATTAAATTACGTAACTAACTCGGTATACACCGCAATTAAAAAAATTCTAATATGTCTCAAAACCAACGGATCAGGATATATCTAAGAATTGACAAATCTATCTATCCTGATGAAGAAATAAATGGTTTTAAAGCATGTTGATAATTGTGATAAAATAGTGTTAAACACAAAGTTAGTTATTTTATGAAGTATATATTATTATTAATTTAAAATTATGAAGATTTGCAGAATTTTAAGATTTAAATCAGTTTACACGCGGTAGAAGCGCAACTTTACCAAAACAATCTCAACCAATACTTGAAAGTTTAAGGGTCATAATCAAAGCGACTAATGAGCGCAGACCAGCGTAATTTTCGTTTCATATCTCAACCAATAGGAGCCTTTAATAGTGAAATCATAATCAAAGCGGACAATGAACGCAGTCGATGCGTCTCAGGTGCAGTAATTCAGTAAATCAGGTGCGTCATTTCCGTTTCATCCGAAATCCAAATCATAGCGGGGCTATAGAAGTTTCACTTTCAAGTTTATCTGTTCAAAACATATAAACATAATTGACATCAGAGTAATAATTACATTTATAATTGGTAAAATCAATCACCAACTGATAAACGTAACATTTCTTTTTCATAATTTTGAATTTATATTTTTTTATTTACAAACTACGCTTGTGTGTATGGGTGGAAGGTGTTATTTATTTAGCAGTTATTAAAAATCATTTTCTTATTAATGTTATAGTTTTTATAGTTTTAGTTTAAAATTTTTGTTTTAGTTGAAGTTTTCATTGTATTTTTAAGTCGAGTTTTGAATTCTTTGAAACTATTATTAAGGGATGTTACATTGTCTGGAAATTTATTAAATAAATTTATTCCTAGGTGTTTACAGTTATTTTATCAAAGGTTTGTTTCATATTTTCATATCAGAAACGATAACATGTATTTTCGCCTGAGGTTCGCTGTTTCTGAATGGTACCTACAGCTTTCTTTAAAATAATATCTTCTTTGTACATTTGTAAAGTTGAACGATACACGATTTTTTTAAAATCAAGGTGATCCACTAGTCCTGGAGAAATTCGATAACGAATTTCACGCCTCTTTTTGGGAGGGATTTAAAAATACTTGAGAAAAAGTATTTGGAAAGGTAGGAGAAGGCATTTGAGAGTTTTTTTTTCATAGGTTGATTTCGTAAATTCCTGTAAAAAACATTAATTCCTGTTTTACGCATTGTTTATTATAATAACAAGAAAATTTAAAATCGAGATTGCACGGAACCAAGCGACGAAGAGTCTAAAGACGTCCACACACCTCCGCGTCTGGGAGGTGGGAGGAGACTAAATGCGACAAAACGATCCGCTATCAGACCTTCTGCAGATGGCATAAGGAAGAAATTCGCAGTTGGGTAAAACCTCTTTTAATCCATTGAAAAAAAATATCGCCAAAATTCATTTTTTATTTTATTTTGTGAAGTTCAGGCATAATTTTTTTTGCGATTATCATAAAAAAAACTGAATTTGTCACATTACACAATAAAATCGTATCCGAAAAGTGGTTTATAAGTAGGAAAATTAGCACTTGAAAGCGTTTTTTTATAGACTTAATACTTTATTTTTTTCTAGGCTTATTAAAAGACTTAAAATAAAAAAAATGATCGATATTTTGAAAGGCCAAGATATGTTCTACCCGCAGTATTTAATTGAAGCATCAATAATACTTCTAAGCGATCAAATTTTCAATTAAAAAACACACGATTTTGCATGATTTTGAATTATTTCGCATGGCTTCATCTTAAGTTCAGGAGAATATAAAAATGATATCTTTAATATTATTTTGGTGGATAGTTTGTTCACGATAATGTTTGTTTGTTTCAGGCATCGAACTCCCAAAATCTCGATCTAAAATCAAATTCGTTTACCATAGCGCTGTAGAGGCGGACATATTAAAATATATTATGTATGCCTTTATTATAACACAACGTATTAAATCATACGAAATATGAATGCAGTTTGGTTTGGTTGGTTGCATATATGATTGCACGGAGTGCATTTTTTGCGCTTTTGTATGCAGCGCCCATAATGTTTCAGTGGGAGTGCCAAAATCGACAGGTTACTAACAATGTTTGGAATATATTTTAAACACATATATTACACCTCCCCGGCCACAAGTAGGGTTGTCAAAACAGCCTGACGCCTTTTGATATTAACTTATTTATTTTAATTAATTAGAAGTACTTATTGTTTTATGAGATGAAGTGATTACTTCTGAAACGCGTCATTGAACATTTATTTTAGGAGAACGCGTGCGAAATATATTTACTTTAATAATAATTATAATATATGCAAAAGTAACTTTGATTCGCTAGTACCTAATGATTGTAATAGTCTTTACTACGACCAATTGATATCTATCTACAGATCGTTTTATTCATACTCTTACTCGTGTAGTGTTGTGCAGGTGGATAATTTAATTTAATTAATTATTTTTTTTTTGTTAAGAAGCTCGAAATTGATAAACATTGCTTCTTCATCAGTCTCTTTGGGCGTTTCCAGGGTAATGGGGGATCGGGCGAGTGTTCCAAATTAGAGATGGGTAAGTTCTGCTTTCAGAGAGTCCGAGTTCTTGGGTGCGGAGTGGATACTGGGTGCTGTTGCGGCTATAAGGATGCAAAGGTTCGGTCAGAGCCGGAATCCGCAAAAGAATTCCAATCCGGGACCTGCTCCCGACTCCCGAGTGGCTCAGACGGCGAACACGAGGATGCCGGTGGCGGTGGAAGCATTCGGCTTCCGGCTCCGAGTTTCGGGTTTGGGTCTGAGTTCTGGACCGGGTTCTCTGAGAGTAGTCGATATGCAAAAGGAGTAGGAGTAGGATCCGCTTCCCGCAAAGAATCCGAGTTCTGGAGCCCACTCCAGTTGAACCTACACATCGCTATTCCAAATCGTTGAGTACATATACATTCAAGCGTACAAAAAAATTTGCTGGTATTGAAAATATATTAACAAAATATGAAATAATTTTAGCACACTTTGAATGAATGCTGACTTACTAGAATGTTATCATAATTTATGCCTTACCAAAATCAATAAACGAATAAAAAATCAACCAGTCAAAACATTATTTTTTAATTTGTATAACTATTTTTAAATGTCTTTAAATACTTGATTTTTTTTGGCTTGACTGACTTTTGAAACTTCCTACCCAGCCATCGGATCAACCGCTCTACCAAAATTCTAAATCGCGAGTTTGTGAGGCCGACATTTTGGTAGGTATATTAAGTGCATTAATTTCTTTTACATTCAGAAAAATTCACAGAAAAACAGAAAAAAACAATGGTGACAACTGGAATATCCCAACATTTTTTTCGGCTTTTCTGTGTCTTATTCTCTTTCATATTTTCTTTAAGTTTATTATTGTTATCTTCTTCTTCAGTGGTATATTACATTGATGGGAATAACCTTCAAAAGTTATAAAAAGAGAGTTTTTCTCATGAAAAATTTAATAATCATATTAATTTGTTAGGTACTCAGTCAACAACAACAGTCTTTTGAATATTTCTATTTATGAAACCGACAATTCATGGTGGAATTCCATTATAAAAAATAATAAAACAATTTGAAAAATCAATCCACCAATCAAAAATTCCAAATCTTCATAAATATAACGACGATTTTAATTAAGAATAGCGATTATAACAATAAAATTATATCATTACTAATTCATATTTCTTGTAAGGTTTCCCCAAACAATACTATAAACTACAAACCCGTGGTAATTAAGCCTACTGGGAATAACCAAAATAATTAGAAATTCGACAGTTAAAGACGACGTACTAGCAAATGTAAGAAAACGCAAATAATTGAATAAAATTCCCTTCCCCCTCCCCCATATGTTGTGTATATAAACCGTTGATTAGGAATAATTTGTACCAGTCTGAAGACGGCTTATATAATTTGTTTATAGGTGTTGAATAAGTATTTTTCTTATGATATTAACTAGGCTGCCAGCCCTGTTTATAATTATTTCCCGGGTGTTTTTCTCCCGCCCTGTCAGTGGATATAATTTACAGTGTTCCTTCAGGGAATCGAACCTGCATCTGCAGCAAACACTGTCCGGGTCCAGGCCGGGGTGCACAGTACTACACACTTACACAGTGCACACTGCTCTCAGCACTCAAATGTGGATGATTCCTCTCACCGACTAAATAATGTGGGGTGGATTAGATTATCACGTCTAAAAATATAACCAATTAATTTATTTTGTCAAGTTTCAAGTACATTTTTATTTACATTAGCTCTAGCACCAAAATAATTCCCCCGGGGCCTGTGTCATCTTTGATGCTGCGTGGAGGGTCTTTTTGAGAATGGAAGGAGAGGACGTTCTGGGAAGGATAAGGGTATAAGAGGTGGGTAGAAATCTGGGGATCAGTGTGTCAAGGAATGTCGGACGTATGATTCCATCTCTCTCATTGCGGTGCAAGGCGATGTTCCGAGAGACTACGCCTGGAGAAGTCGAAGGGATTCCCTCAACCATTCTCTCCCGATCCGGCCTGCAATGCAGCTGGTGGGCAGACGCATCCACCGCCAAGACCCGGACAAACCTCATGCATAAACCCGGGCACACATGCTAAGTCACCAAACCACTTGGGATGACCTATGGCAGAAATTTTGGTTATCCAATAAATGGTCCCTGGGGCGGCGGTACCCAAACCCATCGTTTTTTAAATATTTAATCTTGTTGTGGTCATCATAATTGCCTTCCAAACTTTCCTCAGCGGTGTTACTTTATTTTTTTTTTTTAATTTTAACATTTATTTATTATTTTTCTCTTTTTAAAATTGATTTTCATTTTATTTTTATTTTAAAAAGACAAACAGTACCTATAGAATACTTTTTTTAACCCGTTTAATCACAGGAGACCCAAGTTGTCGGAAAACATCATATGCCGTTATAATAACAGGAGACCCAGATTGTCCCAGAGCGACCGTGCATTATTAAAAGTTAGATATCTCTCTTTCTGTAATGCGAATATTTGTGATTTCTTTTATGTTAGACACGTAAAGAAATAATGCTTCTCATTGTCTTAGAATTATATGAACTAGGTTGTTCAAATATTTTACAAACCTGATCAAAAGCGACGGTTAAATTTTTCGCCTATTTGTGACGTAACCCACATTTAATTTTAAAATAAAATTGTATGAAAGTGAAAAAAAGTGAGGTGACAGTTTTATTACAAATTTTGTTTAGAAAAGGAATCTGAATTTAAAATTTGAAGTTTATTCTATTTTGATTACTTTAATTCAAATATTCGCAGGTATGCATTTTTTAGCCAATTTACATTTCCAATATTAAAATTTTTATATTTAGAAACAAAATTTATGATTTCTAATAAACATATCGGAAAGATTATTTTATCTAAATTTTAAACAATTTTTATTTTTGCAAAAGCGTTAAAAAAAAACAATAAATAGGAACTTTAAAATGCATGGGAAGAACCAGGAATTTGGCGCACAAACCTTGACAGGCAAAAGTTGACAGAAAATTATTTTCTTATTATTCGAAGGGTTAACCAACCTAAAAACTTAAAAGGTTGAAAAAAAATTTTAATCATTCGAATTTTAGCAAAGTTTGTTATTTTATTTATTTAAATATATTTTGGTTTATACTTAAAAGTTGATATATATGTATATACATATATATATATATATATATATATATATATATATATATATATATATATATATATATGTTATGGTTAAGGTTTTCACGGGTGTAAGATGTAAAACACTTTTCTCGGTTTACCCGCGTAACGTAGTCCTGAGAAGGACTTTTTAACTCCTGACGTTTCGGACAGATCACACTGTCCATCGGTCATTGTCATTCGGTCACTGTCATTCGGTCCAGAATCCAAGACTCGGATTCTGGACCGAACAGACATGCGAAAGCTATCAGTTTGAGACAAAAGCTAAAGACATAAGGCCTCTGAAGATGGACAGTGTGATCTGTCCGAAACGTCAGGAGTTAAAAAGTCCTTCTCAGGACTACGTTACGCGGGTAAACCGAGAAAAGTGTTTTACATATATATATATATATATATATATATATATACATCCCGCTATCATTGCTGCGTCTTCTAATGGTCCACTTTCATTCAATCCTGCGTCCGACCGTCATTCTGCGTCCGGTATACGGACGCAGGATTGAACACATGTAATTTCAAGTTTTCCCCACTCCTGTACCCTCCAACAATCCAAAAACGAAAATAAGCCAGACGCGGTATTGGTACCTAAATCAACTGAAATATGCTATTTTAGTTCAGGGCTTTGTCACGCGAGCGGCGAGCCGCGGCGCTGCAGTAGACGAGCGTATATTTTTAGCAAAATATACGTTTCATTGACTAGCGTATTGCAACTCCTACATTTGGCAACATCGCTTTTTGATTGCGTTTCTTCTGTTTCCTAGAACGACGAGAACAGATCAGTCACAATAAAACATCGCACATTGCAAAATATGATTTTATTAAAATTCACAGAGAAGAACTTTAAATCATAGTTTTGTCTAGAAAATGTGCAAATCGTCGAAATTATCGATACACATAAATTAATTCTAATGTACAAATGATGTTTTAAGCATTAAACCCAACCATTTTTGATTTATTCGTTGATTTTAATCAAAATTGGCGCCAAATACGACTCCAATAAATATACATCTTGTCAAACATACATATAATAAAAAATTTAATATCGCTAAAAGACGCCGTTGTTAACCAAGAGTTTTTTTTATTAATATTGAATTTGCCGAGCGTTTTATTTGAAAAGTGAATTGAAATTTGTGGTTTAATTTCGAGTAATATTCAATCACGGCTTATTTCTAAAAATAAGGACAAAGTTGCCTTAACTAATTTACTAGAAATGATATTTTTTCAAGTTCTTCTAAAGGTCTTCAGAGACTACCGTTGTATATTTTTGAAAAATTCTGAGTTAAAAAATGAAAATAAAACTATCAGAATTTGGTAGTTTATTATAATAATATTCAACCTAAATTTTTATCGTCATAGTAAGTAGTAAGTAGGAAAGGAATGCCGCTTTCTGTGTGTTTTAGTTAGTTAAGACGTACAAGAAAATCGAAAATTACTTTAATCAGGAACTGACGGCCTCCATGGTTGAGAGGTAGCGGATTCAAATCTCGGAGTGCGCAAGTAATATTTTATTTGAATAATTTGTGTTTTTTTTTTCAGAATATAAATATTCATTATTAATAATTTGTAGTAACTTTTACGGCTCGTACCAAAGTAGAAAACATTCCGAGTTTGACCCCGGTGTAAGACCACCATTCAGAATTGAAATGTAGATTGAAATGGCTTTAGCCGTGTTTGGTGACAAGTGAGAGGATTACTGAAGAAGCTTTAAAAGGGAGATATCATGAAACAATTACAATTAATACACGTAAGCGATTGTTCTGAAAAATTTAATAAAACACGACTCACTCAAAAAAAATCTCTAGGTATTTGAGTTAAGTAGATATCATTTAAAGAAACAATGTGATTTTATTTCATATTAATAGCATGTTAAATGACCGACCTGTGGGAACTTTTTATAATTTTCTAAACATATGTACCTACTGTGATTTATTTTTTCTACAAAGGGATTATTTATTGCGTTGCTTCGTGAAATTACTATTTTCGAATAATTTTTAAATAGAATAAGTAAAATTATTTTATACATTAGCTCCACACAGGAGACCTTAAAGAAAATATTTCCCCATCAGGGCCATGTCATCTTTGGGGATGCTGTGTGGAGGGTTTTTTAAGGAAAGGAAGGAGAGGAATTTCTGCGAAAGAATAAGGTGTGAGGGGTGGGTAGAAATCTGGGGGTCAGTGTGTCCAGGAATGACGGACGTATGGATCTATCCCTCCTACTGCGGTACAAGATGATGTTCCGAGAGAGTCCAACTGGAGAGGTAGAAAGGTCTCCCTCCACCAGTCTCTCCCAAGACAGAAGATAAACCTCACCCCAAGAACCCGGGAACCCTTGTTAAGTCAACAAACGTAGCAAGCCACTTGGGGTGACCTGTGGCAGAGGTGTTGGTTATGTGTAGTAAATGGCTCCCGGGGCGACGGTACCCAAACCCGCCTCCAAAATGGTAAATTATTAAAATGCGAATTATACCTACGAGATGAAACATGAATGTGATCGAAGACAAAGAGCGTAAAAATGTATGCGTTATTTCACCTCCACGCAGCACACTTTTTCATCTCATCTCGCCGACTTATAATATTTTTTGAACTGCAAATTACGCATCCTTATCTTAACTAATCATCCATAACTCAAAATAATTGTTTTGAGGCGATGTTTATGAAAGCATAATTAAATATTTCCGGGCAGATAAAACATTTATTGACTGTCAACGTCGGCCGGGCCTCTTTACGTTTGATTTTTTTATATCCCATTATTTTAAATCGACGCGCTGATATTATGAGCGATATTATAACCATTTGTATTCCAGAAATAAGTCATCATTCTTGAATTGAAATGAAAAAATGCTCTAATTTATATTTAATTAGTTTATATGTAAACATATTCACTCTTTCCTCTCCTGAAGAAAATTATTTTCCTCTGTGCAGTCAATATATAAAGATACACTAACAAGAAACGAATGCGCGGTCGTTTTAATACGTAGGTACATATATACCTAATTTTTTTATTTTTTTTTTCATAATTTAGAGTACCAAATGTCTAAATAGTATTTTTATTAAACCAGTTTTTCAAACTTCACAATTTTTTTCACAATGCATTTCATATTTAAAAAAAAAACTTTTTTGGGTACCTGCAATGGACAAACTCCTAAATAAACGTTTTTTTTATAATAACTTTTTTTCATTAATTTGTAAGGCGGGTATGGGTACCGCCGCCCAGGGAAGCATTTACTGGATAATCAACACCTCTGCCACAGGCCACCCCAAGTAGTTCGATACGTTTTGTGACTTAGCAGGGGTGCCTGGGTTCAATGGGAGAGGTTTATCTGGATCTTAGCGGCGGATGTGTTTTTTCCACCAACTGCGTAGCAGATCGGAAAGGGAGAGACTGGTTTAGGAAGACCTTTTGACTTCTCTAGCTGGACTCTATCGGAACATAACCTTGCACCGCAATGAGAGGGATATATTCATACGTCCCATAAGATAAGATAATATTCAATTACGATTATTTTAAGACCCTCCACCATCCACATCCACTCCAGCATCCCCAAAGATGACAGACAGGCCCTGAGGTGAATTATTTTCCTCAAGGCCTCCTGCGGGGAGCTAATTTAATACAATGTTTTTATGTATTTAAAATAAGTCCTGTTTTTTCATTATCATTTTAATTTTACTTCTCCGTTTTATTTTACTTCGAATGATTTTTATTTTACTTTTTCAAACAAAGATTTTTTTTATTTTACTTCGTTAAGCCGCCGCTACCCGAATTTCTACCGATTTGTTACATATCTACATTAAACATTTAAAGTTCTTAAAAAAATATGTTATTTTGAAGATAATATCTAGACGTTCCCTACAACGAAGTGCAAATCATATGAAATTCCCTCGATCGAAAAAAATCGAAAAGTATGCTCCGCAAATTAATATAAACACGTTCATTTCACTTATTTTAGAAGTTATATGTACGAAAAAATTCACAGTGTACCTTTAAATGCTACTTAGATGTTCTCCGTAAGATTTTTGCTCTATTTTAAACGAGTTGTGTTTTATTAAACGTTTTCACCCTTTTCACTTCAATTTTTTCGTTTTAAATATTAACGCGCTCTCTCCAACATTTGTAACTACATATCTCTCCATCTGCTTCTTTTTGAGCGGGTATATGGCGCCTTAAACAATCGTTATACATTCATATTTGACAGTGTTAAGAATTTTTATTTCGATGATCAATAAAATTACGACACAAAAAATTATATGAAAGTATTGGCCAGAAAAAATTAGATAAAATCACTGTGTCCAGTCTTCTTGCCACAAAAACATGCCTGTTTCGCATGTCATGGGACATTCTTTACGCTCCAGATTTTTTTTAACATTAGCTCCACACAAGGGGCCCCGAGGAAAATAATTTCCCTCAGGGCCTATGTCATTTTAGGGGATGCTGTGTGCGAACCACTTGGAGTGATCTATGGCAGAGTTGTTGATTATCCAATAAATGATTCCCGGGGCGGCGGTACCAATACCCGCCTCCCAAAATGTCTGTACTAGGCTGCATTTTCATGCGTGTAACACGAATGACACGAACCACGAATTGTGGGAAAGGAATGAAACAACAGCAAACGGCGCGAAACGCCACTTGCAGATACTTCATTCCTTTCCCAAAATTTGTGGTTCGTTTCGCGTTGTTACACATATGTATGCTTTCATACTTGTAGGTGCTAGGTATCTAATATATTAAATAATGTGTTAAAAGTATTTTTGAAGTGAAAACTTCTATAGCATTGTTGTAATTTGAAACTCGATGAAACGAAAAGTAACGACAGTAAAAAGAGACCATTTATAATCTATAGGATTTGTCCTTTAAGAGAATGAGATAGTGTAATCGGTTTCTTCTTTGTGTATTGCTTCGTAGCCTATCGGTCTCCTATTTGTGCGTGCGCCGTAGCCTCCTCAATCTTGTCTTCTGAAGGTTTCACTTCTATCGCATGTGAATTGCATACTCTGACTTTGTTTTTAATTTTTAGATAATATTTTTTATTTTGTTGGTATCAGTAAAACAAACGCGAAAAAAGACTATGTACGCTAAATTGACGTTTACGCTTCAATTATTTTTGTGTTTTCTACAAACCATTAGATTTTAAATGGCAAAAAAATACTAGAAATGAGTGACTTATTGTTCCGAAGTTTCTTTATAATTAATAGGTTACATAAGATTTCTACTGATAATCGTGTTGTTTTAATAATTACCCACTTATATTCAGAGTTAATTCTTTAAAACTACATACCATTAACAGATTTTATTTTATTTTATACTAGCAGACCCGGTCACATCATGCTGTGGCTAACGAAACACAACGCCACTACCCAACCTTTATAAAATCCACACTACCCGCTTGCAAACTGCCGCTGCCCGCTGTCTAAATTGAATATTTGAATTTCTCGGCTTTTCTCTACTATAATAAGCATGTTTTATATATGTTAATCTTCCTCTTGAATTACTCTATTTATTGGTGAAAACCGCATAAAAATCCGTTGCGTAGTTTAAAAGATCTATGCGCACATACATTTTGAGCGACTTCACTTTGTACGTATTGATAATATATTTAATTTATTTTTGTTCTTGCTTATTCATCAATAGATTAAATGATAAATAGTTTAAAGTCGTTTAACCAAAAACTTGAATGAATAAATGGCAACGTTGCAAGACGTCCGTTTGTCGTCAACATGAAAATAAATATATAATTGGACCCTACATTGTTTACAAAATGAAAGAAAGAATATGCAGGACGCCTCACTACATTAAATATGAAAGGAGTTCAGATTGGTGAGACGTTAAAGGGCGTTTTTTTCGTTTTGTATATTTTTAAATTAATGTTTTTCTAAAATTTAAATACCTAGCAACAATCAAACACTGAAAAGATAGTATATACTTTCGTTAGAACTATGTAAAATCAAGTCCTTCAGATAGACGCAGTAATGTCGATCCGATGAAAGGACGCAGAAATGATAGCGGGATGTATATATATATATATATATATATATATATATATATATTATTTTTTTTTTTGACAGCAAAAATGTACTCATTGGAACATTTTAAATCAAATCAAAAAATTCAGTCCATATCTGCGAAATGGATAAATAATTTCAGGGGACGGTCTTAACATGAAGCATTTCCATGAGGTTCTATTTAATCTTTGGGGATGCTGTACGGAAGGTATTAGACTTTTATATATCCCATTGCCGTTTCACAGAATATGGTTTCTTGTTCACTTCACACAAATTTACGTCAAAACAAAATATTAGAGTTGGTGAATGTTTCTGTGAACATGTTATTTTGCTAGCGGTCGAACTATACTAATTCCCAGAACAAGATCTTCGGTGAAAAGATCAGAAGTTGTTATTAATAATATTTGCGTTTTAATTTTAAAAAAGAAATAATTTATTGACGTACAACTTGAACCCACCTCCCATAAGTAATGATACATAATACGTACTCGGGGTCCGGTGATTCATGTGTTATAAAATATATTATTAACCCCGTTTCCCAGAATACCTGCTGCAGCGTCTTGCATTCCTGAAGGGTGAGGAAATACGTTGGGACACCAGTTAATGGCAGATTCTCAACTCATTTTGACTAATTAAGGATCGGTTGCATGTCAGGATTGAAATTTCACATGTTTCTTCTAAACATATTTATAACTTTTTTACAGCTTTTTAATGTAATTGAAGAGAAGAGTTTATGCAGCCTGGAGCTAAATACGGAAGTCATAATTTGGGGAATGTTGTAAGGTTGAAGGAAGTAATAATAATAATAATAAATTGATGTATTGTACAGCGATGTTTTTGTAAAAATCATTCCAAGAGCGCTGCTCAAATATTACACACTTGCTAGAATCATCATCAAACAGAACTAATATTGTGGTTGAATTCCAGAACCTGACTTCCATTGAATGTCTGAAGCCACGCCTTAAGCGCCGCGCCACAAATAACATCTGTGTTCGTGAAATTTCAAGCAAAGCTACCTTTGTAATTCGGTTTTTAATTCAAGAATTTGCCAAGTCGCTACTTCCGTCAGCAGCTCGCATGTGGACGTTTATTCCCTTGGTATAAGTACTACGCATTCATAAAATTTAAGTATATCTGGGGATATGGAGAGATTACATATGGTGTCATTGCCTGTCGCGGTTACTTTAATTCGGTGACTAGCTGTTACAGGATCACAGTGGATTCGAGGAACTAGCCATTTTTGGAAGCAGTTCTTATCGGATTTATAAAATGGTTACCTACGTTTAAACTGGGCGAAGCCGCACTAAAAGCCGCCCGCAGGGCCTAGCACCAAAAACTTGCGGAGCGGGTTTATCTTAATATGTATATACGGAGACAAAAAAAAACGAACTTTAACATCATTATCAATAACTAGCGCAGACGAGTGAAATATCACAGGATTTTATAATTCCCAATTTGGGATGCTGGTATGGGTACTGCCGCCCCGTGAACCACTTATGGTTATCGAATACCTCCATGCCGTAGGTCATCCCAAGTGTTTAGCTACGTTTGGCAACTTAGCAGGGTTGCCCGGGTTCATGGGGATGGGTGTGTCTGGAACTTGGGGTGCCAGGTCATATCGGTAGAGCCTGGTTAAGGGATTTTGACCTCTCAGGCAGGAATCTCTCTGACCCCAAGATTCCTACCCACACTTTTTTCTTTGCCAGACCTTCATTTCCTTCCTTTCCTAAAAGGACCCTCCACACAGCATCCCCAAAAGATGAAATAGGCCTTGAGGGAATGATTTTTCTATGGGCCTACTGCGCGGAGTTAATTTAATAAAAAATCATTTTTTTTAAATTGAATTTATATAACAATTTACTACTGAACAGTTCCCACGTTTGATAATTCTACACATTTCCGTAAAATGTAATTTAAAAAATATATATCTACATAAATATATGGTCGGTCGGATTCCCATCTGGTTCTCACCCAGGCCTCCTGTGTTCGATTCTTCGTGCTTAGTGTCAGATATATATATATTTTTTTTAATAATTTTTTTTTAAAGAAAGACAAACATTCCCGGGTGACGAATAACCCAACAATGTTTGAAAATCTCCTACTACCACCAAAGAAAACCGAAAATGTTGCTTGTGTTGTGATGGAGGACTTAGCCAGCCGAGGAATCGAACACGCGACGCTGGGGTTAGACCCAAGCGCTATGCCCACTCAACCACTGACCAGTCATGGTAGTAGGTTGTCAGGATACTCGTAACCAGGGAGTGTTTGTCTTTCTTTTAATAAGAAAACTATAATTTATGTAATTTTATTTACCTACATGTATAGAGGGTAGTCGTATTAATTTTCAAAAATAGCTAACTCCGCAGCGTATTTCGATTTTTTTTTTATCTCAATTAAATCAATAATACTTTAACAGCACGCCACTGGCCCAAGGCAGTAACGCAGGTACCTAATAACGTAATAACTAAGAAGTAATAAGTAATAATAATTTGAGGCAATTACCCCCTAAAGTCCCATTCTCACGAGCGCGGTTCTCGCGTGCACCGCGCAAATGTTTGTTATAATCAACTAAATACTTTAATATTGGCAACAGGAATCAAGTCGTGAACTAAATATAGTCATTTTATTCTGTATTTTATTATATTAATGAAAAGGATGAAGCTATGAGAGCATTGCTTACTAAATTCTTTGTTGTATGTTAACTCCGAAAGTTGCCGATTCAAATCCCAGCACATCTCCCTTAAACATTTGAAGTTTTTAAGGTCTTTTTGTTTTTAAAAAAAAAGAAGTTATTTTTTAATATAATATCTGTAGATACATTTCCCACGCCGAAACGCAAATTATACGAAATTCCCTCGATAGAAAAAAAAGCAAAGTAAGTATACTCCGAAAATTATTATTTTCAAGTCCGTTTCAATTAGGTATTTTATAAGATATATGTATGAAAAATTCACAGTGTTTCTTTAAATGCTGTTTTAGACAGCCTCCGAGAGATTTTTGTTCTATTTTAAACGAGTCGTGTTTTATTAAACATTTTCACAATTTTCGCATTGATTTTATCGCTTTAAATATTAGCGCGCTTCTCTTACATTCGTAATTACATGTCTCTCCATCTTCTTCTTTTTGGGCGCGGTTACGGCGCCCCAACATTTTTTTTTTCATTTAATAACGTACATTTGCGACACGTTCCAGAGCAGAAGATACCCAATTTGGAAGGCGGGTGTGGGTACCGGCACTCCATGGGAACCATTATTGGATAACCAACACCTTTGCCATAGGTCACCCAAATGGTTCACTACGTTTGGTCGCTTTGCAGAAGTGCCCGGGTTCATGGGGTGATGTTTGTCCGAGTCCGGGGGATGCATCTGTCTACCAACTGCGTAGCAGGCCGGTTCGGGGAAAACTGGTGTGGGAGACCTTTTGACATCTCCAGTAGGACTCTTCCAGAACATCGCCTTGCATCGCAGTGGGAGGGATTCATTCGTATCTCCATCACTCGTAAGAACTGACCCCAGATTCCTAACCACCCCCGAACCTTTTTTCTTCCCAGACCTTCATCTTTCCTTTCGGACGATCCCGAGATCATACATTCATTTGCGCTTAATATAGTGGAGAAAGGGGTTACCCCAGACACTTTAGGGTGAATTTAAAGCTTGTGGGAAACGAATCAAGTAAGTACGTAATCAATGTGTTAAAAGTTTTTGGTTAATTTGATTTTAAACGCTTGTATAGATTTCTCCAGTGCTAAATTAAGATGTAAATCTGCACGTCGAGGAGCTCCTGTATTTGCTCCTGCAAAGAAACAATTAAAAGCTCATTTTAGGGTCCACTGTTTCCCATTTTAGTGGTTCGGGCAACAGCCTCCGTTTCTGAAGACTGCGATTGAACATGGTCCATTTGAGCCGGACCATAAACATTTCGCAACCGTGAAATAAGTACCTACCAGTCTTGACTCCTGAAGAGTCACGTTTGGGCACTTGGTTTCTTTAAACAGTTTGTTGCTGTTACGACTGTATGTAATATCTAATAAAATGTGTAATTTAAAAAACATTCTTCTTAAAAAAAATTTAAGTAATATCATCTACATTCTTTAATGCACAAAAGAGTACAATTGCATCTACCCCAGTCAATACACTAACTTCGGAAGATTTGCGAAAATGTGATTGTCACAAAAGATGTATATATCTTCCTTCCTTTTCTTCTAGTATGCTATTGGAGGTTATCCACCACATCGTTATTGGAGGTTATCCACCACTTACCCGCCCTGGTGTAAGTAACAGATGGTTTCTCCTTCAAGGCTCTCGCAAGGACTCTAATTTTTTTGAAAGAACGAAGCTACATTTAGTTTAGAATGTATTTGACCTCTAAATGCCCTGCAAACGTTGTTAGTAAGCAGTATGCAAGTGTTTAGCGGGAAATACAAGATATGTGTTAGAATGACAAAACATACAAGACAACGAGACAGGGTATCTTCAGCGCAATCTCACACAGCAGACTGCAGCTGGAATAATTTTAGAATTTCATTAGTAACAATTAATTTGGGAGGTGGGTATGAGTACCGCCGATCCGGGAACTTATTGGATAACCGACACCGCTGCCATCGGTCGCCCTAAGTGGTTTGCTACGTTTGATGACTTAGCAGGGTTTCATTGTCTAGGTCTCAGCGACAGATGCATTTGCCCATCTACTATGTGCTGGGCCGGATTTGTAGAGACTGGTTTGATCTCTTCGGCCGGACTCTATCGACCCATCATCTTGCACCGCAGTAAGTGGGATGAATTCGTTTCATCCGTCACTCGTGGACCCATTGACGCGCAGATTCCTACCCACCCCTCTTTTTCCTTTCCAGAACTCCCTTTCCTTCCTTTCTTTAAAAATATCCTCCATCCAAGATAACATAAGCGCTGAAAGAATTTTTCCTCAAGGCCTCCTGTGTGGAGCTAATGCAAAATTAAATAAATAATAAAAAAGTGAAGTATCAATGTTTCGTCCTGTAAGAATAAAATATTGGAGATTTCTTATGAATGACCTACAAAGAATGTGCGTTGGAGATACACCTATTGTAAATCAATTTTTTTAAAGTTAGTTTTTACATAGATGATAATATCGACAAGGCATTTTTAGATTTTTTTTTCTGTCCTGTAGTACTATTCTACTGCTATCCTGTGGTGTTTTTATAGGGTCATATAACGTATAACTTACTACTGTCAAGTTGAATAATACTTTGAAAGTTGCATGGAAACTGTAACGCATCCCGCGTAGCTCATTGACCATAGCTTTAAACATTCTGCCTCTGCCACATATAAAATAAAGGTCAATTAATTTCGTATTAATAATGAATTAAGCACGAATTCATGGGGTAATCATCACAGCATAAACACGTACCTATCTAATTGGTGGGCCACGTTAAACATGATGGACTGATGAGAGAATCTCAGAGAACACGTATCGAACGTTTAAACATTTATCACCAGAGAAATAAATATTTCTGACACAACATGTCTTTGTGATGGCGTCATTACAATATATTGTGCAAAATCCAATAAGATATGAGCGTCTTTTTTCTTTGGCCCGTAGTGGTTTTTCGGAATATAAGCAACATAAGGTGATTCAATAAATAGTCCAGGAAGAAATCTAAATCGGAATCCATGCCTCTCTTTGGGAGGAGTTTAAAATACTTGAGAAAGAGCTTTTGAAAAGGTTGGAAAAGGTATTTGAGAAAATTTTTTTACAATTTTATTTCGTAAAGGCCTGTAAAAAACATTAACTCCTTTTTTACGCATTTTTTATTGTAATAACAAGGAAATTTAAAAAGGATTTCACGGAACCAAGCGACGCGGAATCTTGGGCGTCTATTCCCCGCCGAAGGCGGGGCGTAACTGATACGAAATGGGTGTGCGAAGTTTGTTGGTGGACGGCATAAGGTTCACTTTAAAAATCCAAATTCGTCGAGTGCCAGGCGTATCGATTGATGTCAAAAATAACAACCAGAAAATGCATATTTTATTTTGTTTTGTGAAGTTTAGGCGTAAATATGATTTTTTTGCGATTATTATAAAAGAAACTGAATTTGCCACATTAAACAATAAAACCACATCCGAAAAGGGATAAGTAGGAGAGTTTGCACTTGAAAGTGTTTTTTTTACCTAATACTTTATTTTTTTCTAGGCTTATTAAAAGACTTATAAATAAATGACCGAGATTTTTAAAGGGTAAGATATTATATTCTACACGCAGTATTTTATTTTCTTTTATTTTATTTATTTATTCTTAGTAAATTTACATTACAATGGCATAATATATTGTCCTCCACACTAGGAGTTCACCTGTGTTGTAGAGGACAGATAAAGCATCTATTAATACTTCTAAGCGATCAAATTTTCAAAACAAAAATACATCATTTTATATGATTTTGCATTATTTCGCATGACTTCATCATAACTTTAGCTTTTTTATTACCTACAATAAATACTAATCCAACTGTGTTAGATCATGCCAAATAAAATAAAATTACATATTTGTAAAAAGCATTAACTTTGTGGCTCGTCATAATTTACAATAAAAACACATAAATTTGTTACAGACCACTTTATTTTTATTTTATTCACACTCTACCTCAACTCTAGTATTTTGAATAACCAAATTTATTTAGCTTTTAGTCCTATTCTAGACGTATTTCCAATACGCCCTGTCCTTGCCGGAAATCCTGCAATTACCTCATCGGCTTTGCTCACCTCCCACTCAAACATCTAAAATTTGTGTACATGCCTGTCAATATTCTGTATCGTAGGTTTGTTCTAATATTCTCCCGATGAAGGAAGGGTTCTTCTGAAACCGGTGGAGTGAAAGACAATCTTTATTTTCACTATTAGTTCTACAAAGTATTGGATAATACTTTGTAGAACTAATGGTTAAACACAAAGTTTGGGTTTTAACGTGTAGATCATTTTCCTGCATAGTCACCTCCCTTGTCAATGCATTTAGTATAGCGGTCCACAAGTTTGCGCTTTCCTTTCAAGTAGGTTTTCGGTTGGTCGTGAGGCCACTATTGAGGTCGACGGCCTCGCAAAGCATCCTTGAGCGGGCACACGGGTTAAAATCGAAGGGAGCAAGATCTGCTCTGTAGGGAGGGGGTTCCGCTACCTCAACATTGGTAAACCATGACTGGTGTCCAAAGAAGATGTTTCCTCAACGATGGTACCTCGCTGGAACCATCTCTCGAGCTTGCTGAATCTCGACGTCCTTGGTGGAGGTTGACCGGCATCCTGTTCCCTCTTCGTGCGTCTCACTTGCCCGGTCACTTCTAAACGTTCTCCGACCAGAGAAAAGGATCACTGCTCGCTGTTACTCCTTGGTGCAAGCTGTTAGCGTAGCGAATACTTTTACACTGTAATAGCAGGAAGACAAATGACGCGATCAGGATCAAATTGCGTTCAAGTGAGCACCAGAAGTACCAACCCTAGGCACGCACTCGCGAAAGGCCGAAAGGTTTTTGACTCATCCTTAAACATTTTAAAATTCAGTAAAATTTTGTGTTTCATATCACCCTCGTGAAACACTGTAATTTCGAGTCGAGACGTTGTTGAAATGGCTCTAAAATATTTAAAGAGCAGTTATAAACAGTTGGATTGTGCTCCGCGATTCCTGACGACGTCCAAATCGAGGCTCAGGGTAGTGGTCGTAGTTAAAAAAAACGACTGCAGCAAAGATCATCAGGTCTCAGCTCTGTATGCACCTCTAGCTCCAGCTGTAGTCGGAGGGTTTTCAGAAGGTGCAGGGGCACCAAGTGATGTGTGTGCATCTGCAATGGTGCAATTCCCGATCCATGTATCTTACAAATATTAGTCTTCTACAGTAGTCTGATGTCATTCCAGGGTTTTGATAAAGGCATAATAGGCTTCAACCTCTGATGTTTCTGATGGACGCGAATTTTAACGCCTATATGATGAAAATTTGCGACTTTAAATGTGTCGGATTTTTGGGTTTCAATCTTGATAGATCCGTGTCCTTCGGTGCACAAGTTTCTGATGATATGTAAGTGTTTAGGAACTTCTTATAACTAGTTGCGCTATTCATTAACAGACAGTTCAGTAACACTATTAAATTACACTATTATTCTCCTTTTTATCTAAGCTATTTTAAATTGAAGATATAACGCTGTGATTGGAATATTACTTAAAATTTTATAAAACCAACACGTGTTCCGATAAAGTTCGCCTTTTTACTTGTTAAATTCTGCCTGTTGTTTTATTGTAGATAAGCTTTTTTGCTTAAATTCATTGTTTAGCTGTAACCTCAGTTAAAAAAGCTAAGATATCATTAAATTTATGTGAATGATGTCAGAAAGAAGTCATTACACGATTTACTAAATGGTAGTTATCAAAATAATTTGAAAAAGAAGGCATTCGTTTTAAATTAGATGGCGAATGATTTGGTTTCCAACACAAATTAGATTTAAATTATACCGAAATTATGTTTGCATACTTTTAAAACACGCGTTTTGTGGAGAAATTATTAGACATAAAACTTGATAAAACTTTACAAACCGAAATTAATTTTGTGGTTAAGTAGATTTAATTCGTGGATTTGTGAAGATTTGTGGAATTTTTTTTTATTTCTTAGATATTCGAAAGCTATTTACTAAAAGAAGCATTTGTCATATACGAAAAAATAACCTACTAATCGCTCCACAACATCAAGCACGCACCCGCTTTTCATCAAACCTGGGTTGCGTGGTCCCAAAAACTAATACCTCATTCGCTCAACGACAATTCTGGTTCATCTCATCGCTCCTAAAATATATAATGCTCTGAGTACTTTACATAAAGTCAAGTAATTCTAAGTCTCTTTATATAGCACGTGTACAACATTGGATTTTCGAAAGGGGACGAGCATACTTCAAAGAATACATGTGTTCTTAATTATTATTTTTGCAATTCATAATTTTTATTGTCATTTGTATTTCTATTTTTCTTTAAAATGTTATTTTTTTTTCCCCTTAGTTTTTCACTTTAAATTTATGTTTTAATTTTAATTTAGATACCTATATGTTTTAATTTATAGGTATTGTTTAGAACACTTGAGTTCTTAACACTTTTTTTTTTTTTTAAACTTTATTTATTCTCATTTCTTTGAACATATAGTATACATATAATAACATAATATATAATAACAAATAGTATGAACAAGAAATGAAAACCCACTAAGGCACTGCCTGAGTGTGGGTAATATTAAAACTAAATACTATATTTCTAAGTACCCAAAGTATAAATTAGACTTAAAAAACATATAAAATATAAAGTTGGTATTTCATAGGTAGAATAAGTGAAAAAGGTTTTTTTTCAGCTATTATAAAATTAAAATAAAAATATGGAAAAAACATACTGATTTTTTTTTTTAGTTATTATAAAAAAATAAACAGAAAACATATTGTACTACAGTTTAGAAAGTAACAGTCTGCAATAATTTAGTATTGGTTTGTGGGGTGTAAAATATATTATTTATTCTTTTGCTCGTTTTGTTTTCATTTATTTGGAAATTATTTTTGTTTTTAAATACATATTTCAAAGTTTGTAATATAAATAATTTACGTATATTAAATATTTTAGTTTCTTTGTATAATAAGTTAGTCGAGAATGTTTTATTTTTGTTATATATGACTTTGATTATGTGTTTTTGAATTATTTGTAGAGGCTTCATAAATGTAGGAATCAAGTGCACCACCCCATCCTATAATGCCATAAGTGATTGATGATTGCACCAGGGAAAGTAGATCATTTTCAAATTTTCAATGTTTAGTACTTCCTTAAGTCTATAAAATATGTAGGTCAGATATCTTAATTTAGAAGTGATTTGATTACTATGTGATTTCCAATTAAGATTTATATCTATTGATACTCCTAAATATTTTATATTTTCGACATTAGTGAGTTCGTTGCACATGAAGCACATTTCTTGATTGCAACTAGTATTATGGATTCTTATTTTAAGGTTGTCTGTAGGTTTATTTTTAATGGTTTTATAAAAAGGTAAATAAAATGTTTTGCTATAGTTTAAAACGAGTTTGTAGTATTTTAGCCATGTTGAAACCAGTGAAATACAATCAGTTGCTTTCGAAAAAGTTTCTTTCCAATGATTACCATCCACTATTATTGCCGTATCGTCTGCGTAAGAAACAATTTTACCAGGGATTACAAAATTACTTAATCTTTATTATTAGTTTATGTATTTCAACATTTTAATTTTCATTTTTATTTAAAATATGTATTTTTTTCTCTTTATTTTTCACTTACGTATTTCTTAATTTTTATTCAGAAAGTTTAATTATCTGTTTCAATAAAATTGTATGTATTAATTCCTATTTAAAATATTAAATGCACGACTACCACAACATGGGCATTAGCCTAGTGTCGTTGCCAAAAAAAAACGAAAAATCTATAACTAATAAAATTTTATGAAATAATTTTTTTTTAGTGGATTTGTGAAAAATTTTAAGATATTCGTGGATTTTGTGGATATTTAAGAATGTTTTGGACATTTTTACTATGGACCGGTTAGTGACTGATTGACTACCACCTTTGATTACCTCCCAGACGATGTGGGTTCGATTCCTCTGCTAGGTAAATCCTTTATCATGACCATAGTAGCATTTCCGCTAAGCATGATGGTGGTAAGAGTTTCTCCAATATTTGTAACCCGCGAATGCCTTTAATGAAAAAGGAAATTTTCTAGGTATTGTATTTAAATAACCACTGGAACGATCATGGTAAAGAAATGGACCACTTATATTTTTCTGCTATTGATAGCGTAAATAAAAATTGGACCACATTTTCCTACCATACGTAAGACATAATTTATAACATTTCCCCGACCAGCCATTTTTTTTTAAACGAAACTATTGAAATGATTTATCCATTATGACCATAGATGTTGCGAATCCGAACTTCATAGACTATTTAGAACGAGGTAAAAAAAAAATTAAACGTTTACGCTTACGGTTAAAATTAAATCCTTTTTCCTTAGATATGCACCTTTCAAGTATACCACGAACAACATACAGAAATCGAAAATATTATATGTTGACTCGAATAAGTACCCCTCACGACAGTTTCAAAGTAAAAAACACGCAGGATTCGCACGGTTATAAACGTTTTTAATATTTTTTTATAAATCCTACAATCATCATCATCATCATTACATCATCATTATCATTATCATTATCATCATTACATAGTATAAAATGAAGTCGCTCAAAAGGTATGTGCGCTTTAATCTTTTAAACTACGCAACGGATTTTCATACGGTTTTCACCAATAGATAGATTGATTGAAGAGGAATGTTTATATGTATAATACATGTAAATTATATTAGAGAAAAGCCGAGGAATTTCAAGAAAACATATTTTTGTGTGATTTAAAACGGCTGGCGGGCCGTACTATAGTCACTTTTAAAATTCGTTCTACGGAAGAAATTGGAAAATAGATGTCCTAGAGTAAGTAGGTATTTTTGATTCGAATTATTTTATTTGATGAAGTCGCTTAAAATGCATGTGCGCATAGATCTTTTAAACTACGCAACGGATATAAATGCGGTTTTCACCAATATATAGAGTGATTCAAGAGGAAGGTTTATATGTATAAAAACATGCTTATTATAGTAGAGAAAAGTCAAGAAATTCAAATATTTAATTCAGGCAGTGGGCAGCTGGCAAGCGGGTGGTATGGATTTTATAAAGGTTGGGTAATGGCGTTGTGTTTCGTTATCCACAGCAACGTGTGGCCGGGTCTGCTAGTATGAGAAAAATGATAAAATACAGCTTAATTCATTGGCTACATAGCACTATAATAAGTTTTTATGTCTCCTTGTTAAAATTCGAAGGTATGATATTTTTAATATTGGCGAAAAATTTTAAAAATGATCTTCTGGGAAATCTCTAGCAATCGAGGAAAATTTATTTATTTCGCGTGGTCGCTCCAGTGGTTAATACGAAAATATAATACGGAGACGATAACCACCGTAAAAACCTACAATTTACGACGGTATTGGTTATATATGCACCTACCTAATTTGAAGAAATGCTATTTGGTAAATTTGAAATGCACCTGGTGATGAATCTGTTATCAAATCACGTAACCAAAAGAATTTATATTCCGTTGTCCTTTTACTGCTATGGACTTCTCATAAAGGATGCATTCATATAATAATGTCGTAAACAACATCAAAATTACGATGCACACGGCTACAAGGTTCCAATAAACAAAACAAAAAATTTAGTTTTTCTAAGAAAAGTTGTTCTAACCTGTTGCTGTTTCACTTTGTGATGGCATTATTTATTTTGTTGAAAAACTAGCTGACCCGGCGAATTTCATACCGCCTCAGAACTCACTGTTGTGTTCACTTTTTAGCTGAATTAAATTATTTTTTTTCATTAAGTTAAAAATTACACAATGAAGCAATTATCGATGTGCAACAGTCCGTGTTTTGTTTTTGTCAGTATCCGAGATGGCGTTGTGCACGGATTTATAATTTTTGTGATTTTCTTACTTTCCCACTTACTTACTAAATTAATTGCGTTTCATTTTCTTTATACGTTGAGGGAGATTTATTGTAATTACTGTATTTTTCTTTCGGAGGGATGCAGAATTGCAGACATACGTTTATTTCATTTTCGACTGTTGATATTTAGTGTGTAAAAAAGAGGGGCAGCATTATTGGTTTAAGAACAAAAGCAAAACAATCAGCGCATTGACATTTGACGTTTTTGAATTTTTGGAATTCACTTACTACTCTATATTACACTTATCGCAATATTCCTGCAGAGCTCTTTCAAAAGATGTGAATTCGTTCCATACAAGTGTATGAGGAAAAGAATTTTCTTCATTATTTCTTTTTTCGTGAATTTTTCGGATGTTTTAAAAGCTATTCTGCTATTCTTGGTGGAGACAAATCCAACAAATCATAGATTATGAATATCGGTCCAGCCGTTCTCGAGTTATAAATGGTGTAACTAACCCTACTATGTTTCATATATTCAGATGATCAAACTTTTGATATACATAAAGGGTAAAAATACTTCTTACACTTTGTAATCACAGATTAATAATTTAGAAATTTTTGAAATTACTAAAAATGTTATTTCCCATTTCTAACAAACTTCCCTATACCACCCCTCTCTATTTGTGAAGAACATTGTTCTCTTAGATTGTGTATAAAAAAATAAATTGATGTAAACAAAATTTTTTCAATTTGAAATAGTGGGTTTTCCAATAAGAGGTGTTATTTTGATATTCGAAGAAAAATGTAATTTTTTAATATAAACGATCGGATGTTTATTTCATTATAAAGAGGGAGGTATGCCGTTACTAGTGGAAAATAACATCAGGCAAATGACCACCACGACCATGCTTACAGGACCATATCATTTTCATGAAATTTTCCATAACCAAATCGCAAAGTGGCTGCCCTATGTCCTCTCTAGCCTCACAAATTCCATCTTTGAGGTCTTGAATCGACGCTGGGCTATTGGCGTAGACCTTCTTTTTCACGTGGCCCCAAAGGAAGAAGTCGCAAGGTGTTAAATCACAAGATCTCGGTGGCCAATTGTGATCACCTCTTCGATAGATAACACGGTCCGGAAACTTTTCCCGTAAAAGATCAATGGTTTCGTTGCTTGTGTGGCACGTAGCCCCGTCTTGTTGAAAGTAAACGTTACCCAGATCAATACCATCCAATTCCGGCCATAAAAATCATTAATCATCTCTCGATAGCGCAATCCATTCTCCGTAACTGTTGCTCCAGCCTCATTTTTGTAGTGAATTTTAATAATTTCAATGCGTTGTTCAAGCGTGTGTCGTTCCATTTTTATTAATGGCGTAGTTTCTACTTGTCAAATGTCAAAAAATGACAGCTTCAAAACTGACATCTACCGAAATAGCGGGCTATTCAAAATAACACCTCTTATTGGAAAACCCTATAATTGTTTTAAGATGATATTTTACTTTTTAAAAAGAGGAACACAGCTGTGGGACGATCTGAATTATTACACTTATATATTAAAAAAAATATTTTTAAATTAAATTAGTTAATAAAATCTTCTTCAAACACAGCAAACTTACTTTGTGGTACCATTTTATTTCAAAATTAATAGATTACTTATAGATTACTTAATAGATTATTTTAGCCGCGTTTATTGTGTAAAAAACCCAAATGTCGCACTTAGAAACCCGATAATATTCTTTCACAAAAACATTTTAGTATCTACGTGTATTTCAAAACGTGGAGTGACCACAAACGCCACGTCATATTTTATCGGCAAACTGGGGGAAATAAGAATAGATCAACACCGTGTTTCAAAAGTCCTCAAGTTGGTATTAGAAATAGGTAATAATTCTGTCCTGCAGGTGTTGCCTTGAATTTTCAATGATTGGGACCTCCCATGATCTGGTGGAATTGTGGTAATCGTATGGTAATCAGTAGCTATAGTAATCAAGCAATCAGTTGTATATAAGCTTCATTGAAAGCAGGAATTTGGGGTTTATGTGTCGTAGACATTGTGTGGCGTCACACATTAGTCTCATGGTAAATAGTGGTTCGAGTAGACTAGAAGCGGAGAATGACGGTGAAAAAGGAATAGTAGATGGTAGAAAAGGTGGGGAATATAAATTAAGTAAAGAATAAAGGGAAAAGAAGGGGAGGTTAGTTGTGTAGTTAGTTAGACCAGGGAAAGCTTTTCAATTTGAAAGATTTCGCGAAAAATTTGATGACAAAACATACATATAATGATTTTTTGACTCCATGCTTTTGGAAAGGTAGATAGGCGGAGGAAATTGGTGGAATAAAAGATCGGCGAAGAGAGGAAATACGACGTTTTTCAGATTTCGTAAAGAAATTAAACAAGAGAAATTGGAACACAAATACACCAATAGATTGACGCGCAACGACGGGTTAATTCCGAAATTTAACAATAAGTACGGACAGAGAACGTTTGAATACATCATACCGAAGATATTTAATTTATTACCTGACACTATAAAGCAATGTAATTCTATGAACAAGGTTAAATATATGGTGAAAAATTGGCTATCGGAAAAATAATATTTATATTGATATGTATGAAAATATATTGAAACTGTAGAAATAAGATGCAGCCAACAAAACATACTTCTCTTTGCTGCCAGTTTTTAAGTCACGTAGTGTTCACAGAAAAACCAAAATAACCATATATAAGACCATTGTTAGAACTGTATTGGCATATGGATGTGAGGCGCTGATACTGACGGTAAATATGGCTGAAAGTACTTTTGAAAGAAAAGTGCTGAGAAGAATATGTGGACCCGTGAAAGAGGGTGAACAGTGGAGCATCCGGCACAATACAGAATTATATGATATATATAAGGCGCCTAGCATCTCAGCACATATGAGACTCCTCAGGCTGAGATGGGCTGGGCATGAACAGAGAATGCCGGATACACGCGTCCCAAAAAGAATTTTGACAGGACACCCAGGTGGAAAGAGAAAAGTGGGAAGAACCAGACTGAGGTGGGAAGCAGGGCCGGATTTACGAAATCTGGCGCCCTGTGCAGTAGGTACCGATGGCGCCCCCCCCTCCTATATTTTTATTTTGATTAAAAATTCGTTCACCTCAATTTTTTTTATTTAATTATTATTTTTTACACTAATTTATCAAATAAAATCAAAACATAAAGGGTGTAACTTTTCCAAGTGACCTGGCGGTAGCTCTCACACTCGTTTTTTTTTAAAGAGAGGATCGCCAGGAGCCCTATACTCTCTGAATCTATTGGGTAAAAACTCTTTGCAAGTTATGCTTTAAAATAATACAAATTTTAAAATACATATAAAATATAGGTTACGAGACAATGCGTGTGGTTTCGCTGAACTAGGTCCATTAGACATTCTTGAGATTTACTGCGTTTATGTACCTAAATACCCAAAGTGAATATTAGAAAAAGCAAATACAAATACGTTCTCTTGGCAACGTACAACACAAGAATAGCATCTACTAGCTTCTGACAGGCAGTCCCGACGAGAGACAGTGAGCAGTGATAATAAGATTATAACCTCAAATTTGTGCCTTGCATTTCCCCTGTGTTGAGCGAACAAACACTAAACACTGACGTATGGTATCAACGGCTTACGAACAAAAATACCGCGCTGTGATTGGTTATTGAATTTGGATCGCACCTATTCGTCGTAAAAGACGGTAAAAGATATATGGAAAAATAGATCTTACGTTTAAACTAAATATATGGAATTTGTAGAAAAAAATTCTGTAACTGACTATAAATTCATAAGCCGTTGATACCAACCAGATGCGTGCGCATTCTGTTTCTTTGGAAAGTGTTGCTAGAGCGTTATAATTATTTCGTACTATGGGTAATTTTTAAACGATTCAGGGAATATTATAACCAAATTTTAATACAATATTTATTTTCTCACGGCGCCGCTTCGGAGTTGGCGCCAGGTTTTTGCACGTTTTTGAACGTATGGCAGATCCGGCGCTGGTGGGAAGACGAAGTAAGAGGGGATGCAGCACAGCTTCTCCAGGTACCAAATTGGAAGTCAGCCGCTGAGGACAGGAGGAGTTGTAGGCGACTGTTGCAGGAGGCCAAAGCTCGATACGGGCTGTAGCGCCATCGAAGAAGAAGAAGAAGATATATGATGTAAATTTTAAATTTAAAAAATGTGTATGTAACTAAAATATAAGCACCTGTTGACAAGTCAATTCAATTGGCTTAGCAGGACTTGTTTGTTGATTATATGTATTATCTATTCTTTCCATAGCGCCATGCACCATGCCTTGGGAAGTTACCGAAAGTTATCCTATCAATCCATATCGATCAACCGTGCTAGAAGGCCTGGGATATTACCTACAGATTTTATTACAGAATATTTATATTTAAGTAAAATGTGAACAACACATTTTAGAATTTTGTATTTTTTATTTTATTCCACGCAGGAGGCCTTGAGGAAAATAATTTCCCTGCTGTGTAGAGGGTCTTTTTAAGAAGAAGAAGTATTGAACACAAGTATTGAAGAGACCCAAGCTATATGAGGGAGGAAACGAATACAGCCTAAATGTTAAACTCAAAAACAAGTGGTAAAAGTGTTGCGTTCTCTTGTGAAAAATGGTGAACTAAAGTGCAAAATAGTATGTAGGTAGTAGGTTCGTTCCTGCATACCATCTTATTTTCTGCTTCAAATCCCCTTTCTGACCGTAGTTTCATCCCTTTACCCTCGATTAGTCGTTTCTTGTACCAAATTAATTCAATTACCTTTCTAAAATGCGTTCCCAAAAAGAACTATTATTTATTATTTTGCCTGGCCAATTTCACACGTGATCCATCAAAAATTAGCGCCCATTATCGTCCCATTGTGCGGCACAATGGCCCAGTGGTCGGGAAGATTCCGTGAAGTCGAGGGTTCTACCTTCTATCCCGACGATCACGTTCACCGGAGCCAGGTAGTTCGGCTAACATCTGTTTTACCAGAAGGTGGGTAAATAGTAGATACAATGCTCGTTATAATGACACGGACGGTCTTGAAGGCAAATGATGCAGTGGCGGACATTTTACATTTACGCCTTTTTAAGAATCGTTTACATTTCAGGCGAAATTACCTACTGATATTCCATGGACTACGTAAAACGAGGTACTATTTAGTTATTTAGTTAATTAAATAAACCTAGAACTTTTTATTTTTATATATTTTTTATTACATATTTTTTTTTTTTTTTTACATTAACTCCACACAGGAGGCCTTGAGGAAAATAATTTCCCTCAGGGCCTATGTCATCTGGGATGCTGTGTGGAGGGTCTTTTTGAGGAGAGGAAGGAATGAACATTGGTCTTGAAGAGACCTATGTTGTAGGAAGGAGGAAACACAGAGGCCGGCAAATCATTCCACAGCCGAGCTATTGAACATAAGAACGAGTCGAAGAAACGACCCGTTCACATGTGACAAATGTCAACCGTGTACAAATGTTGGGCACGCGTTTGGCGTGTTTCCCGACTATGCAACGGTGCCGAAGGGATCAATGATGCTAGTTCCTCGGAGCATCTTCCATTGTAATACCATGTAAGAATCTTAATTGTAATACTACCTTGTTCAAGGATAGCATTCCCACCCGACGCCTGTGCTCTAAAGATGGGAGAATCTATCAAACGGACCGCCCGTTTCTGCACAGAGTCGAGGGTATTTTTCAGGTATTTTAGAGCTCCAGACCAGAGGTGGCTGCCAAATTCAACCGTGGGGCGCACTTGTGATTTGTACAGGGTTAGCAGTTGTGCACTATTAAAGTATCTGCGGGCCCTATACAGCACGCCCAGTTTCTGGGAGACTAACTTTACTCTGGCTTCGATGGAGCCCCCATACCTGAGCTGGTCACTTAGGGTTACACCAAGCATATCAATGGAGGGCCTGTTCGGGAGATTGCTTCCGTTGAAAGAGACTAGATTTTCATTTCGATCCCTTTTAGACGTAATCAGACAAGATTGGGTCTTTGAAACATTAAATTCAACGAGATTATTTTTACCCCAAGAGAAAACACTCTAGAGGTAACCGTCCATTCTTTGCTTCAAAGCCCTACGAGCTGTTGGAGTTTGTGTACACTTATAGATATATAAGTACACTTATAGATATATAAGTGTACACTGTACAGTGGAGTTAGGTAAATTACATATCGGTACAGAAATTATTTAAAAATTGCAATCTCACCAAAGAAGAAGCTAGTTCTTGTGCTTGATGAGCGAGTTACACTAATTACCTATAACTGAAATAGAATAACATTATGCAATAGGTAAGTATATAATAGGATCAATTGAGACTTCTGGATCATCTATATGTGTAGGTGTACATACATAGGATACAATTACATACTAAAATATTGTGCACTTAGGAGAAATTCGAAAAATCTAAATAAAATAGAGATGAATACAGGTTAATAATAAATGTAAAGAAAGAGAAAAACAGGTAATTATTTGGATATGATTTTAGATTTTCACGGCCAAAAGTATTTTTGTTGTTTGTTTTTGGGGTGTTATGCCTTGTTACGCTACCTCCTCATTTAGCCAACGTTTCGGACAGCGTTACAGTGTCCATCATCAGGGCAGATGTGTAAATGTTAGTGGTAAAATGTGTGCTTAAGTACTTCGAAGCAATACCGTGTTGCCAGCTCCACTCCACTGCGAGCTGGAATTACAGTATACTAGGAGATGATTTTCTGCATTTTGCCTTGGTGTAGCCGTCAATCACCGGATACCAAGAACTATTGAGCTTGGCTCCGTCGTCTCCATTAATGTTGATACGATTTTTATGAATTTCAATTGCCTCTGTAATTAGGCGTGCTCTATAAGTTTTGGGTCTTCCCGGGACTTCAGGAACAAATCCAAATTACTTTATATTTACTTTGGATTGGAACAAATCCAAATTACTTTGGCCATTACTTAATTTGTCATACATATGTACAATAAACAATTGTCTCACCTGACTTACTTCTACCATTTCATACAAAAATATTTAAAAAAGAATTAACTAAGTCTGATATAATTTTCCCGATTTGGCGGGTGAAAACTGTTTCTATAAAATAAGTACTTTTTTAAATATTCTCATGGACGACTTTGAATAGAGATGTCAAGCGTGGCTTATTAAAGATATTGGCTTATTATAGATTTTTTGTTTTAGGGTTGTCAATAGAACAAAAACGGAGTTATCATTACATAGTATAAAATGAAGTCGCTCAAAATGTATGTGCGCGTAGATCTTTCAAACTATGCCACGGATTTTATGGCGGTTTCACCAATAGACAGAGTGATTCAAGAGGAAGGTTCATGTGTGTAATACATGATTATTATAGTAGAGACAAGCTGAAAAATTCAAATATTCAATTCAGGCAGCGGGCAGCTAGCAAGCGTGTAGAGTGGATTTTATAAAGGTCGGGCAATGTCGTTGTGTTTCGTTAGCTACAGAAACGTGTGGTTGGGTCTGCTAGTAATTATATTTTTTTTGGGAACACACGTATTAGCTTGAAAACAAGTTTATGGGACTTGACTGCTATTGTTATATTGTCGTGAAAACAAACTTAGGAGTCCGAGGTATAAAAACGTACTATGCATATTTTATTTACAATACACGTAGGTACCGACCTATGTAATAATGTAAAGTTACATAACACATGCCGCCACTGTAAAATTACCTGAAATAAAACATACTTACCAGTAACAATGGAACCTTGTAAGATAGACACCTTGACAGCCTACAAGGAACAACCCCTCACGTGACAGTGGGGGGTATGTTTACCAGGAAAACTACCCTAGACAACTACTACACTACACCCCGCACCCCAATCCTACACCCCAGGCAGATAGATACTTAATAGGGGAGTCCATTTGTCCGCAAAATTGGCTGAAGGTTACTTCAAAACGTATTATTGCTGTTATTGCTAATTTAATTATGACGATACTTGGTTTGCAATTAGTTTTATTTATTGAAAACTAGCAGACCCAGCCACACGTTGCTGTGGCTAATGAAACACAACGCCACGCCATTATCCAACCTTTATAGTCAACGTCATCTGTTAAATCAAATCCACACCGCCCGCTTGCCAGGCCGCTCCCTTTATTTATAAATTTCAACCAATTTACACAAAACCTTGACAATTTATATACCTAAAAACTTTCCTCATGAATCACTCTATCTATTGGTGAAAACCGCATGAAAATCCGTTGCGTAGTTTAAAACATCTAAGCGCACAGACAGCGGGAGCAACTTTATTTTATACAATGTAATAAAGATGTATGGTGTAACATTGGTAACTTTTTTTTTCTTAGCGTACGCCAATGAGCGTATTTTGGCAGTATTTTTCTAAAAATATTTCCGCTTTGCAATAAAAACCAAATTAATGGAATATTTGTGATCGTAAAAATAAACATGTAATTTTTTAAATATAAAAATTTTGAATACAAACCAAAAAAAAATACGCACAATTTATTTCACAAAATCATTATCATCATTACATAGTATAAATTAAAGTCGCTCAAGATGTATGTGCGCTTAGGTCTTTTAAACCACGCAACGGATTTTCATGAAGTTTTCACCAATAGATAGAGTGATTCAAGAGGAAGGTTTATATGTATAATACATGCTTATTATAGTAGAGAAAAGCCGAGAAATTCAAATATTCAATTCAGGCAGCGGGCAGCGGGCAACTGGCAAGCGGGTGGTGTGGATTTTATAAAGGTTGGGTAATGGCGTTATGTTTCGTTAGCCACAGCAACGTGTGTCTGCTAGTGATTTATAAACGTTATTGTCACCTCTCTTTTTTATCGTTTCATGTAAAAATAATTCTTAAAAATTTCACGAGAGTCTTTTTTTTTCAAATTGCGGTCCGAAACTTTGGTTTCATAAAGGTGAACAATTTAATTATTTTGTGGTTAACTTTTAATATAAATCGTGTTGTTTTCTCTTTCCAATACCGTTTAGTTAATACTTCTCACTATGATAGTAAGGGAGACACAACGATTTCTATGATTTCTACATACTCCTGTGAAGAAATTCATGATCCTAAACTAGATAGATAAAAGTAACTAATTTGAGTTGGTAGTTACAATTTTGAGTGACATTTTAAATTTGTCTGGTTATCTTTTCTCATAAACGGTCTCCACGATGCAAAATACAAACGGCTTAAAGTTTAAAGAAACCTATCAGTAACAACACTACATATTTCAATCTTACACAGACGATGGTCACTCAGATGGGATTGTTTGAATATATTGAATATTATTAATCAATATGATTAGTTATCTTCATAAATAACGTATACCTGTATTTAAAATAGTAGGTGGGTTTGTTAGTAGTTGGTTACGACGGGAGTCCGAGTAAGCTGACGTGATTTGAAGCAAGGGCTAGCTATATATTCACATACGGGGTCCGATCTTGTGAGGGGGTTCGATCTTGGGGAGAAAAGATTAGAAAATTTTTTAGAAAGTTTTTTGGAACCACCACCTAGCACAATTTATTTTTTACGTCACTTTGACAAAAGATATGACTTAAGGCTCTGCAACCTGGCCCGAAAAGAAGAAGACGGAGAGATATGAAATTACGAATGTTAGAGGAGAGCGCTAACATTTACGGCGACAAAATCGATGCGAAAATTGCGAAAATGTTTAATAAAACACGATTCGTTTAAAATAGAGCAAAAATCTCGCGGGCATTATCTGATTTTTTTCATACATATAACTTGTAAAATAACTGAAACAAACGTGTTAATAGTAATTTTTGGAGCATATTTGGCGATTTTTTTCTATCGAGGGAATTTTATATAATTTGCGTTTCGGCGCGGGCAAAGTCTAGATATTATCTTCAAGAATAACATATATTTTTTTAAGAGCTTTAAAACTTACCGTGTTTAAGGGAAATATGTAATAAATCGGTACAAATCCGGGTTGCGGGCCCTTAAGGGCCCTTAACCAGCCAGCGGCCGACAACCAAAATTTCGTCCAAATATGTTCTTACGATCGTACAGGGTGGTTCCAATGAGAAAGATTAATTATTCTCCTTACCAGCTTTTTAAACGATTGGGAGTGGGGGGGGGGGGGGGGGGGGGATGTGCACCCCTATCCCCACCACCCCATTACATACGCCTGAATCGAAATATCGTTTGGTACCTACTGAGAAAATGCAGACCTCTTCAGCTGAGCTCTCATGACTTGTACCTGTGGGAGGAATGGATTCATGCTTCCGCTATTCCTGGAAACACTGATTGTTACCCAAGATTCGTACCCACTCTGTATACCCTTTTCCTTCCCAGAACTTCCTTTCCTTCCTTTCCCTAAAAAAACACTACACAGCATCCCCAAAGATATTTGCCCCGAGAGAACGTGTTTCTTAAAGGCCTCCTGTGTAAAGAAACAAAAATATTCCCGTCGTGTAAAATCTCAGGTATTCTGAATTAGGTTAGGTTAGATTCCTTACTCGGTTCCCCCCGCAGTACCTACCTAACCGTAATCAATAACAATCAGGCGTGCTGTCAGATATCCCTGTATTTTCCAATAACAGATCAATGGGATATTCTCGCTTCGCTGGCAACACTTTATTAACAACACATTTTGTAAACACATCAGTTCAGCTTATCTATGGTTATTATATTGTTATTGTGTTTGCATTATTAACACAGGTAGGGAGACGGTCGTTCACGCGGTGATCTTTCGAACGACAAGTTGGATGATATGTTGGACGATGGGTTTGTCGAACCGCTGCGAAGAAGAAGAAATGTTCTGTAAGTTTTTTTTCTTCTTTAAATAGAGAAGGTTACAAACATAGTAAAAACAATAAAACAAGAAGTACCTTGTGAGCATGTTTCATGGTCGAAATATTTGCCTATCAGGGACCTGTATTTTTATTAAAACTGTGTTGTTTAAATTTAAATGGGATGGAGATCTACGATGTCAGGCGAGTGTAAGTGAGACGGAACGTAGGGCGCTTCGGCTAAATGGAACATTTGTTTCATCGCTTAGATTGCAGTGCAGTTGACAATGTTTTCTCAGATGTAGTAGATGTGTTCTAGTGCTCGGAATATCGTTACAAATAGGCTATAATAACATACCTCAATATCAATGTTAGCATAATACCTACCAGTGGCGGCCGCTGCCCTGAAAACGTGGTGGTTCACTGATAATCCGTAACTATGAGATAACGATTACTAAGCAACATTAGGTAAAAATGATCGCACTAATCTTATTTGGAGAGAAGATCTATTTTAAGCTGTTTTCGAAGTGCGAAAACTTCTACATATCGCTTTTTAATTAAAATATTTATTTTTTGGTACTGAGAAAATAAAAACACAATATTATTTTTTCGTAAATAAATCTTAATTTTCAACCCAAAAAACACTTTTTGTTACAATGTTTAATTTATTTTATTTTATATTTCATAAAATAAAATAAATTTGAAAGTAGTGTAAGAAGAATATACAACGCAAATGTGAATGGTAGAAGAAGTCGGTGGCGCCCGAGGAAGACATAGCACGAGCAAGTTAATCAGATACTTGAGTCGGGCCATGTCGAAAGTCGAAATAATAGAAGAGAATGTATGAGACGATGTATGAATGTGAGTGAGGCAAAGAATGTGTGCCAAGACCGAGTTATTTGGCGGTTCGTTATCTCTGCCTACCCCTGTGGGGAAACGGCGTGATGGTTGGTTAGTTAGTTTTATATTTCATTTTAAACAGGATACAAATAGTATTTATAAACAATGTATAAACAGCACGAGGGCAAAATTGTCAAAGTTACCTATAAAAAAATTGTATTCCTTAATGATCAGCGTTTTATAATTTAAAACACCAATCAATAAAAAAGCAAATATATGTAAAATTTAGGTATTTGCTGTACCTTTTGATTAAAAAAAGAATTATTCAGTATTTTTGCCTTAAATCCAAATTTAAGTTTGTATGATATAGGCCGCTGGGTGGCACACCGATATAGCTTAATTTTTCATACATATGGCCGGCGTTGCGCGCTGGCGATGTTTGGGATATTCGATACAAAAACATAATTCGTTCCGCTTGCAATGGGCCTGCACACCGGACAGGGTAACTTCGCGCGGAACTTTGAGAATTTGCTCTCCCTGATTCATATTACATTATGCATTATATCGGTAGGTGATATTATTAATGAAATTCATAGATTTTATATTTTTCGATATAATAATTTTAGACGATATAATTTACCAGTGCTGCACACAAACACACTATTCAACCAGCCGCCCTTGATACCTAGTACTGTTCTGCATGGGTTTCATATAATTTAATAAAAAAAAAATTATTCATGATTACTGTTCTTCAAAATTATGATACATCTACTTCACATGTTTATAAAAGCCTGTATAGGCGCATATTAATATTGACAAACAAATAAATAAATGCAATGATTCCCAAGATAGGCGAGTAACTCTTTTTTAATGAAGTTTTCATTTCCAATTTATCATCATTCTAAATGATGATTATTTTGGTAATGAAAACGTCGGTTCTGGATCGTTACCAAAGTATATAGGTACATTTAAATATTTCTATTTTAGAATTCTCTCTCTCTCTGGTTTTAATCCTGGGATTGGTTTGCAGCAATTTCATCGATTCCTTTCTTCCACTCTTCCCTGTCTTGTGCGGCTCTTTTGAAGTCTGCATATGATGAGCAGCGCACTTCCACCAGCAGGTCCTCCAGGTACTCTCGGCGTGGGCGTCCCCTAGCATTTGTCCCCTCGGTCATACCCTCCATTATGGCATGCAAGAGGCCTTCTTGTCTTATTACATGGCCGATCCATCTTTTAGAACTCTCTCTCTCTGGTTTCAATCCTAGGATTGGTTTGCAGCAATTTCATCTATTCGTTCCTTCCACTCTTCCCTGTCTTGTGCGGCTCTTTTGAAGTCTGCATATGATGAGCAGCGCACTTCCACCAGCAGGTCCTCCAGGTACTCTCGGCGTGGGCGTCCCCTAGCATTTGTCCCCTCGGTCATACCCTCCATTATGGCATGCAAGAGGCCTTCTTGTCTTATTACATGGCCGATCCATCTTTTAGAACTCTCTCTCTCTGGTTTCAATCCTAGGATTGGTTTGCAGCAATTTCATCTATTCGTTCCTTCCACTCTTCCCTGTCTTGTGCGGCTCTTTAAGTCTGCATATGATGAGCAGCGCACGTCCACCAGCAGGTCCTCCAGGTATTCTCGGCGCGGGCGTCCCCTAGCGTTTGTCCCCTCGGTCATACCCTCCATTATGGCATGCAAGAGGCCTTCTTGTCTTATTACATGACCGATCCATCTTGCGAGCCTTTCGGACAAGGTCCTGAGCAGGTGCCTTCCTCCTTCGATTCTTTGGAGAACCTCTTCATTTGTAATGTGGTCTCTCCAGAACTAGACCGTCTTTATTCTACTACTCCTTTTTCGGACACTTGGATGGAAATTTCTTTGACGGGTAAAAATAGTTGCGTTGATCTAGAAATTGCTCCCTGAATTAGACGTAATTTCATGACGCCAGAACTCATCCAACCCACCCAGAGGGCAACTCTCACAAATTAGGTAGATATATTAAGTTTTCTGAAAAATAAATTTGCTAAACCAAGGTGTATAGCTAATTTACTGTTTTCAGACACCTTTTCCTCGGGGATGAGTATTTTGTATTCGGTTTCTCGGTAAATTGAATACAATACAGAATACAGGGCGCCATACACTTCATGAAAAGAAGCATCATTAAAATTTGTTGTCCGACAATGGAACGTTTTGTATCCACGCGCTTTTGTTGGAATCCAACCGTTTTTTTGTCGTGTAATACGATTTTAAACACTTTTAAAGTCATTGTATAAATAGTTTGGAATTCGCTTATTTCGTAACTAACGATGATGACTTTGTGATTTTTTTTTAAAGACAAATATTCCTGGGTTATGAATAACCTCTTAAAAATCTCTTTTTACCACCGCATAAAGCGGAAAATGTTGCTTGCGTTGTGATGGAGGGCTTAGCCAGCCGAGGGATCGAACACGCGTTCCCTGGGTGGGGACCCAGACGCGATGCTAACTGAGCCACTGACCGGCCGTTTTCGAAATAAGATTAAGAATATTTTCTTAGTAAAAAAAAATCCTATACCGAGTAGAACCAGGTTTTGAATGAAGAGTTTTCAGGGTTTCATGATACGAGTATATTAATACAGCTTTTAATGTTCATACTAGAAAAAATCAATAGCAACCTTTTGCAACCAGCAAAAGACCAAATACATGACTGTAGGATGCACCCAACAAATCCCAACTCTCTCATGTGGAAACGAAAATTTCGAACCGGTACCAAGATTCACATACCTAGGCTCCCTGATAACAAACGACAAAAATATCACAGAGGAGATACAAAAGCGCACAGTGAGCGCAAATCGCTGTTATTTCCGCCTACAAAACCAATTAAAGTCCAGACTGCTGTCCAGAAACACGAAGATATTAGTGTACAAAACACTTATCAGACCAGTACTTACGTACGCAGCTGGGACTTGGGTACTAACTAAGAGGAATGAGCGAGCACTGGACGTTTTTGAAAAAAAAATTTTGAGGCGCATCTTCGGACCGGTTCTAGAAAATGGATTTTGGCGCAGACGTTATAACAATGAGCTCTATACTTTGTTTAAGGAGCTAAACGTCGCAAAATTTATAAAATTGGGAAGACTTCGGTGGCTGGGTCATGTGGAGAGAATGACCGAGCATCAATCACCAAAGTCCCTGCTGAACTCAAGACCAATAGGGCGAAGGAGCCTGGGAAGTCCAAGACTAAGATGGAGCGACAACGTCCTCAAAGACATATCTCTCTTGGAGCTTCCAAACTGGAGAGAGCTGGCACAAAACCGAGATGAGTGGAGGAAGACACTTGAGGAGGCCAAGACCCACCAGGGGTTGTAGAGCCAATAATGATGATGATGAATTAGTCTTTAAACTTTTTGAAGTAAAACTTCTTTACGCACGCTTTACTTGGGGAGTAACCTGGTGAATGCGTGACGAGAGCGTTACGAAAAGTGTGATCGAGCGAGGCGGACGGTTGGGCCTTTACGCACGCATGACTTGGGGAGTAAGCTGGTGAATGCATGGGGAGAGCGTTATGAAAAGTGTGATCGGGCGAGGCGAACGGAAGTTGAGAGGGAGATATAAGTTAGTGAAGTTTTACTTCAGTCGTGTGGTCTAAAGCATACTCGTTTTTTTATTTTTAAAATTCTTTGTTATGGTCCCCAGCTCTTGACGAAAATGACTGCGAAATAAAAATCGAGATATTGACACAGAAATTCTATATAGGAAAAGCTTTTCAATTTTGACAGAACGAAAGTTTTTACAATTTCAGCATAAACCTATTTTCTGCTTTATGTTTTAAATTACATAATAACATCAAATCCACTTCAAATTGTCAAAATTCAAGATCATTGCGATGTTTCCAGTCAATCGTCAATCATTTTCTGTCGGTCCAACAGCGGTGACGGACAGCTCCGACTTCTTGTTTCATCCACTTTCTTACCTTGTGACCATTGTCAAGTATTATATTGTTGCAGCTGGGTGACCACTCGTCTTTCTATTGTGCCTCTTACCTTTACAAGCATTGTGCTTTGCGTATAACGAACTATGGTGGATACAATTAGCTGGCAGTTTAAACGGGTGACCATAGTAGGGCATAGATGTCAAGAAAAGTTTATTTTTAAAAGTCGTGAAACTTTGATATCTTAATGTAAAGCAACAGTCATTATCAAAAACAAATGAACCTTTAAAAATTTTTTTTTTGGTACTGGGGCAAAGTAAAGAGTAAACTATGACGAACCGCAGAAACGAATGAATGCTTAAAAACTATCTAAGCATTCATTGGATAATCAACGCCCCTTCGAAAGGTCACCACAAGTGGATCGCTATATTTGGTGACTTAGCAGGGGTGCCGGGTTCACGGGGTGAGGTTTGTCCAGATCTTGGCGGTGAATGCGTTTGCCCGCCTACTGCATGGCGAGCCAGATCTGGAGAGACTGATAAATGGAGAACTAACCTAGACCAAACCGAATTATCTCGACCCATCGCCTTGCACAGCAGTGGGAGGGATCGATTCTCACGTTCGTCACTTCTGGACACATTGACCCCCAGGTTCCTACCCACCCTTATATTAGAGCTTGCTTTCCTTCCATTTCCTAAAAAGACTATCCGACACAGTATCCCCAAAGATTTTGGCCCTGAGTGATTTTTTTTCTCAGGGCCTGCGTGGAAATAATGTAATTTTTTTAATTTTTTTAAATAAAATTATTAAATTTATTCATTTAAATTAATTATTTTTTTTTAATTATTCATTATTGTTTTTTTTTAATAAGTAAGCTGAATCTTACTATGGTGTTTTTAAATTTATTTCGAAAATTATTATGAACCCTTTCACAGCTCGTGCACGTATCACTTTTAGTGATATAAATGACGCGATAATTGGTCTCACATAAAAAGAAAATTGGATATCTTTATCGCACACACTATCTATAGTACAATTAAATTCGTTATAACTTTGTAAACAAAAAAAGATAGCAGCCAAAAATATGTGAAAAATTATTTAAAATATTGTTGATTCTGTATTTAAAGCATGAGTTCAACAAAAGTGAAATAAATAGGTCCCAATGGCCGACTTTAGGCGCTTAGACCTATATATGTATATAGAGCATAAGTCACTAGTTATAATTGTAAATCTTAATTATAAACCAGTAAAAAACAAAAATTATAAACCAAAAATAAAGTTGGTTGTTTTCAGGTGGAAAAAATATAATAAGCAATTGTTGAATGAAACACTAGTATATATTGAATCATTTGGCGGGTATAAGATAAGCCGCCATAGCTCAATTGGGAGAGCAGCTGACCGGCAATCAGAAGGGCATGGGTTCAAGTCCCGTTGGCGTCATGTATCTTTTCTCGGAAGATTTTTCAATGTGGATGAGTGTTTCAGGCTGATAATTATTGCTTATAATAATTGTTAGTAAAATAAGTCACTAGCTGTAAGTCTTAGATGTAAGTCACTAGTTGTAATTGTAAATCTTCGTTGTAAGCCAGTATTATTAAATCCTTTAAATACTTATTTGTATAGCGCCCTTGTGGTGATTTTTCACAAAAACGGTGCTATATAAATAAGCCAAATATTATTATTATTAAAAAATTCTCCAATCCCCCGTATATGCGCGCAATATAACACGCAATTTAACAATATCGATATTCTTAATAACACTCTTGTGAAATACCGAAACGAAGTCAAACGTGCGACCACAAATGTTAATTAAATTAATGCACAACTATAGAAAAGGTACAGCATGAGCATCTCCTGTCCCCATCCCACCCTCCTCTGCCTCTTGCCCTTTCCTCTTCCTTCTTCCTTCTAATATACTTATATATATTTTTATGTTGTTGTTGTTATTTTCATTTTCATTTAATGGTTATTAACAATTACAATTGTATATCTTCTTCTAATATATAAAATTCTCGTGTCACGGTGTTTGTTACCATACTCCTCCGAAACGGCTGGACCAATTTTGATGAAATTTTGTGTGCTTATCTGGTAGGTCTGAGAATCGACCAACATCTATTTTTCATACCCCTAAAATTAAAGGGTGTTCCACTCCGAAGAAAATTATTTTCCCCATACATTTTGTATGGAACGAATACTCCTATTTTGAAAGAACTGCAGCAATATTGTAAGGGGTGTAATATTGAACTGTGAACCGGGGGAGGGGGGAGGGGGGAAAGGAACACAGGTAGGGGGGTTAGCAGGACGGGGGAAGGGGAGAAGTGGAGTGGGGAGAGGGAGAGGGAACGCGAGAGGGGAAAGGATACGCAGGGAGAAACAATTTAGATCAAGGTATGGTATACGCAGGGAAAAACAATTTAGATTAATTCAGCTAATAAGTTGACAACAGTTTTTGATTCTGAGGCGGTACGAAGTTCGCCGGATCAGCTAGTTATATCATAATAACCAACATTAGCATAAGAAACTGTTTTGGCTTACCTCATGTTTAACCTCTTGTATAACTCATCCTGTATATATTTTGTTGTTTGTTTCTTACAATAAATAAATTAATAAATTATACCTGCCACCCAAATTCTTCATCTTAAATTACTTAATTAAAGCTTTTTCCTTATTTCGTCTTCGTGAAAAGTTAAGCTGTAGTAGATAAGTACCCACATAATTGAAATATGTATTTGCAAATTATTTTATACATACATAGCATAGCACCAAATAGTACTCAGAAAAATTGCAAGGTAAAAATAGCAAAAAAGTTATATTAATTTAAGTGAAGCCTGGTCACACAGATTCCTCATCTATATCTATCTATTCTTAGTCTATTATTCTTCAATTACACCCCTGTCTCCTAATATTCCTGCTTTATGCGATAATACACCCCTGGAAGCGTGCATTGTCCCGCCAGGGGTGCATTCATTATTGTGTTGGTCTATTATTATCGACACCTTTGTATTTGGCAGCCGGGTTGGTATTATTATATTATATTTGTCGGCCATTTGCTCAAATGAAATGTAATACGCAGAGATAATTGGACAATGAAACTTATTTATTTTCGGTTTGGAATCAATAAACGGTGTTAAGATGTCTTTACTGCGAAATACACGGTGCGTACAAAGTAAGTTAATAAAAATTCAAAAAGGGTTAAGGCTCCGCAACTGGTCTCGAAAAGAAGAAGATGGAGAGATACGAAATTACGAATGTTGGAGGAGAGCGCTAGCATTTACAGCGACAAAATCGATGCGAAAATGTTCAATAAAACACGACTCGTTTAAAATAGAGCAAAAATCTCGCGGGCATTGTCTTAAACAGCATTTAAAGAAGCACTGTGAATTTTGTCATACATATAACTTGTAAAATAACTGAAACAAACCTGTTTATAATAATTTTTGGAGCATACTTTGCAATTTTTTTCTATCGAGGGAATTTTATATAAATTGCGTTTCGGCGCGGGCAATGTCTAGCTAGATATTATCTTCAAGAATAACATATAATTTTTAAGAGCTTTAAAACTTAAAGTGTTTAAGGGAGATATGTAAGAAATCGGTAGAAATTCGGGTTGCGGGCCCTTAAACACTTGACGTACTCGTAGCATCTCAACACTTACTCATCATCGCAAAATAAGATTACACCTCGGAGCGAGAGCGGGTTAGGTGAAATTGTTACTCAACATGGTGGGTTAATCGCGCGCATGCGCGTGTTTTTACCGAGTCTCTGTACGGAAGATGTAGTAGCTGTCAGAATTTAAACCACCCGATCACCAGGGTTAACTCAGTACCCCGTGCGTTGTAACTGACGAAATGGCGAACTTTTATGAGAATCTTGACGTTTTGAACGGAGCTTTGGCAAATATTGACCGTATTCGCGGCATTCGTGCACCACGGCTACGTAAAAGGTTTAAAAAAAGGTACGATCCATTTGTGGCACTCACGGAAGGAGATTTTAGGTCTAAATATAGATTTACCAAAGTCAACGTTGTGTTGACTGATGTTGACGTATGAATAAACGTGAAGTTGGCAACACGCCGCGAAATGCTAAATTGGCCGCGTTTTTGAGCTTTGGAGCAGTGTTGCTACCGTAAAAAAATCATAACAGCTGTCGAGAAACATTATGATGATGAGTAAAGATTTTTACCCTGAGCAGTGTAGGCTTACTCCACTGTGTAGCTACCGCGACGCTACAGAGCCGTGGTACGGTTTTATGATGAGTAAGGCTGTAACAATATTGATTTTCCCAGAATAAGTGCGGTGTGGAAACATGGACACTTGGAGTTAACGAAAGAAAGCGAATAGATGTCCTCGAAATATAGTGCTCATGAAAAATGCTAAGAATTCCATGGAGAGCCAGATGGACAAACATGTCCATTCTGGAAGAGCTAGACATCCACAATAGAATTAGTATCTGCCTACAACGTATCTTAAGATACTTTGGACACGTTGTTCGCCAAACCGAGGACTCCAACTTGGACAAACTCATAGTCACTGGCAAAGGAAGGCAGAAGAAGCAGAGGAAGGTCACCAATGCGCTGGAGTGACCATGTATCACTGACGTCCAATACGTCGGTGTCCTTGGCTCTGCACGCAGCGCCGAACCGCGAGGAGTGCAGGAGTCTTGTCCACCATGGAAATTGGAGCAAGGGGGAGCGATCAGTAATGAGGAACCGACTTGATAAGAAGAATTTTAACGATAAAGCAGAAAATGCGTTTGCACGAAGCAGTTAATAGAATCTAATAGTGAACCCTGGCATCATGAATTTTTGATAGGTTTTTTCATAGGTAGGTCACAAATGGATGATTTAATATCGCCGCATTTGCGAAAATTGACCTCATGCTCTGTGCGTATATACAATATAATATTTCCTAAATGCTCTATATTGCTAAGGGGCTTTAAAATACCCTTTAAATCGTGAAGAGACTGCCCAAGAATCCATATTGTTCTGTATTTCAATTGTTCGTTGAAATTATTTTCAATAGAACGTTGTAATTCTATAAAAAAATAATACATACGTACTTATTTAAAAAAAAAAACATAATTTTAACATATTTTAATCTTTCTGCAGTCGGTCAAACATTAATTTTTATACACGTAATCAGGTAGAAAACAGGATTTGTATTGGGAAATAAAATTGTTACAAGTTAAATCGTAATTAAAAAATAATGATTTACAATTTTTTTTATAAGAACAACTCTCTTTTTATAACTTTTGAAGGTTATTCCCATCAAAGTTATATGTCATTGAAGAAGAAGATAACACATAATCTAAACGAAATTACGAAAGAGAACAAGATACAGAAAAATAGAAAAATATAACGGTCGCAACTGGGACACGAACCCAGAACCTCTCATTAAGCCTGGAAGGGCTCTTTACCAATTCGACCATTGCCACCTTCCATCAAACCGTCATAATTGTCAATCTCATATTTCAAATTCTTAGAAATAACAATATTATCTTCGACTATTTTTTCCATATCATAGGCAACTACCCTTTTCATTGGAAACATTCATTCTAAGAACTGGTTTGTAACCTGGAAAGCGTCTCGGATAAATATATCAAATTTTATTTTTATGGAGCATAATAGTCGATCTTTTTATAAAAGTCTAAATGAATATTCTATTATTTTTTTATATATATTTTATTGTCACTTGTGACTGTTTTTTTTTTTTTTTATTTGTCTTGTTCTACCACATATTGTCGTTTCGATTATTAGTATTATCTTCTTCAGAAAAAATAATTATTACCTTGAAATATCTTATTAACTATTGTCTTGTTTACGATCACACTGTACCTGATCAATATCTTATTCCAACGTCACAAAGTTGCATAACATCAATTTCCCCCGAAGGACCTACAAAGGGTCCTGCCACGGGCATAAAGGACATAATAGCAGCGTTATTAACGCCCCTTTCACGCTTTAGGACTGTGAAATATATATGGAAAACACTTCACTGACAATGCGACTTATTCTTTGAATTACCCTGTACGGAACAGGGTTAAACAACCTGGGGAAATCATGGTTCTTCAGTTCGCATTACACGCAAAAGTTGGTTACCTCTTCAAGGATTACGCAAAAATCAATGATTTTGCCATTATTTGCTCACAAACCTTCACTATTTTCCAGAAAAGCATTTATGGCAAGATATCAATTTTTTTTAAAGCACTTTAAAGAAATATGTTTGAAAACTTCGAATTCTAAGGTACAATATTTCTTGCGCGAAAACTGGTCATTTTTTAATAATAGAATTTTCTTACATAATCCATATATTTTGCCTAAGATTTTCTTATTTCAATTAAACAAGTTTTCCAAAGAAACGGCACAATCTCAATGACAATTATTTTTTCAAGCTTTCCTCAGGCAGGTGTACCATCATACCTATTGCAAAAAATGCAAATGAGAAATTTCAAATAATCACGACGATTTCACATTGGTAAAAATATCAGATTGTGCAATTCACGCGCGGTAGAAGTGAAACCTTCATAAAACTAAGGTAGATAAGAGTGGGAAGACTACGAAGCACGGCACAAAGGGGATACCGATTAAACTAACTCATTCCATCGCAGGTTCAATCCTGTAGATGTGTAGATGGAAGTGTTTGTCTGTTTTTAGTGTTGCAATTTTTCGTTTCATGGAGTTGCAAATCACAACGGTGCTAAAGAGGTTTCAAAGATCCATTAAAACGGAAACGGAACTGCAGACAAATATAAACGCTACTCTCAGCTTATTATCGCCAATTATTAAGAAGATTATCGACCCCTGCAATGAATATATGAAACGTCCTTAGATAATAACAATATGATATTTTTCCCCATTATTTATAAAAACAAGGTTTTATTGTTGGCGAAGAAAGACATTATTCGGCAACTTTTTGATTCTGTCTTTTCAATGTGCATTTGGGTGTGATATTATTTTTTGATGTTATCTTTGATTTTCTAGGGAATTATGTCATTTAGAATCTCTTTGATGTCACTAGAATCAAATCAATTTTGGAAATAATTGTGTGATCTTTGTACCATTGTATTTCGGTTGTTTTCGTAGAATTAGAAATATAAATACAGACCACCATTCTTTGAACCGGTGGGGTAATAAAAAGAAAATGGATAGTCACACATTTGTTCAGAGATGTCTGCATTATTCTAAATTATAACTTTAAAGAAGAAATATGATGTACGATTCTGTACTTCTCTCTGTGCTTCTCTCACAAATTGTCTTTGTGTATTTTTAATTACATGAAAACAATTTACTTTAAACACACCACTGATTTAATTAAACTTATCAACATGTTTCAAAACCAGTGGTTTCTTCGTCAGGATAATATTAAAACAAAGAAAAATCAAAAAGACAAAAAGTATAGACAAATATGTTCTTATACAGAAATATTACAAACAGTGGTCGTTAATTATAATACGCAAAAAATATTTTAGAATATGTGATAATTGCATTTATATACTAAAAACTTTTATAAATTAACACAAAATGGACAAGTTGAAATAATAAAAAAAAATATAAAAGATGGGTGTTTTAAAAAAATCTTTAGTAATTAATAATATTTCATTCGCTATACACTTTTTGTTTCCTAAATTTCTGAGTTATCCAATTGTAAACCCGTTGTTTGTTTATAAAAAATTTAATCCTTTATTTACAGATAAATAATGATTTGTTTCTAAAATGTTGTTAACAAATTCAGAAAAATAAATAATTAATTAGTATTTAAACACCTAAGGTGCACCTTAGCACTAGTATTCCAATTTTTCGAAACCTTCCTTATACAGGGTGTTAAGGGACGTACTCGACTTACTTTAACCAGTGATTCCTGACATTATTTGGAGTAAAAAATGTAAAGAAATTTTGGTCTCCGGTGAATTTTTTGGACAACTTTTTTTTTTTTTTCAAAAAATTTTTCTTCAAAATCAAACAAAAAAAAATTCTTCCGCGTGTAGTCACTGGTCACTCAGCCAGGTGTCCGACGAACCCCTCACCCCGCCTCCAACTTTTCAACAACTACCATTTTTTATGTATGTTTTGTAGAAAAAAAAAAAAAAAAACATCAAAAATGTCACCGGAGACCAAAATTTCATTTACATTTTTTACTCCAAATAATGTCAGGAATCACTGGTTAAAGTAAGTCAAGTACGTCCCTTAACACCCTGTATAGAAAAGTTACAATCGTTACAAATTAATTTATAGACTCCAGATTTATTAAAAAATCACCCCTGTCCTTGTTATTTAATACATTCTTCTTCTTCTTCTTGGTGTGTCTCGACGTCGGCGATCACTCTGGAAGATGTCTCTCCGTCTTGCGCTGCGCGGAATAGCTCCTCCACATTTCTAATGCCAGTCCACTCTCGTACATTTCGCAGCCGAGACATTTGTCTCCTACCAGGCCCTCGGCGACCCTCTATCTTGCCTTTCAATATTAATTGAAGTAAGTGATACTTCTCCCTTCGAAGTATGTGACCCAGATATGAAATTTTCGTGAATTTTATTAATGTAAGCAGTTCTCTATCTGATCTAGCCCGCCTGATAATGTCTGTGTTGGTGATCACGTCGGTCCATGGGACATGGGACCTTGAGCATTCTCCGTTCTCGGTTCTCACTAAATTTGTCCGGAATTTTGAAACTACTTTACCTAACCTTATTTGGTCTCCGGTGTAGAAAGTAAGAAAAGAAAAGAAGTTAGAAAACGAAAGGGGGTATTGAAGGCACAATTTACAAAGGAACAGGTTCAATAACGGGTAATTTAAAAATATATGTTTTTTGATTATTTATAATATTTGGATTAAAATTAAAATAGACATTAAAAGAAATCCTTTAATTTTGAACTAATAAAAATATTTTAATAATTTGTTTGATTCTTTGAGATTTATTTCGACGGCAATCCCCTCTACATGATCAAAGAATTTAAACGGTTCTTTCATAACATTGCCATTTGATGGCGTTCGTGGTTAAGGGGTAAGGTTCTTGACTAAGAATCCGGAGGTCCCGGGGCTAAATACTGGTATACCTATGCGTAAATTTTATTCGATTAATTTGTGTTGTTTCACAATTCATACATTTAAAATACTAAAATACTTGTGAAAAATAAAATCGGGATTGGCACCAGAACTCCATTGTTTTGTAGACTATTAAAGTCGCTTCTCCTGCCACCTGATTACTTAATTTAACAAAACCATGACAAAAGAAAAAAAAAGGTGATATTTTCTTGCTGGCGTAAAGTACCCACGCTAATTTTAAGTTGTAGTTACTTTTAAAATTGTCATTCGAAATCAATTATCGAAGATGCTATCAATCATTCCCATCTTTCAAATATAAATTTCACGCGTTCATACACTCTAACAACACAAAGAAAATAACATCACGAAAAAATCCTTAGAAAATTATTACAAACGTCTTTACTTTCACAAAGGCGAATAACGACAACGAAAGAATACTATCATAATTCGAAAGCTATAAGCGCCCTTCCCCATAAATTCACACTTAAAATGCAATAAAGTTGCAGCTTGCAAAAGATGAAGTTGTCAATATATATATATTTGTATGTCATTGAAGATATGTCTAAAGAAGTATCGCTTATGTAAATGGGTCGTCAACATTTTATAAACAGAATTTTTGGTTAACTATTTTTTTATTTATTTATAAGAATGGGCTCTATACTTCTGTGGCTGGGTCATGTGGAGAGAATGACCGAGCATTAAGCACCGAAGTCCCTGCTGAACTCAAGACCAATAGGGCGAAGGAGCCTGGGAGGACCAAGATTTAGATGGAGCGACAACGTCCTCAAAGATACGAATATATTTGGAGCTTCTAAACTGGAGAGAGCTGGCACAAAACCGAGATGAGTGGAGGAAGACTCTTGAGGAGGCCAAGACCCACCAGGGGTTATAGAGCCAAGTAATATTTACTCTTGAATATTTAGGTACTTACCATTAAATATTTTGCTTCTTTTGAAAATCTGTAAATCGATTTTCATAAAAAGCAAATTATTTTAACTAGCTGTTAAAAACTCGCTCCGCAGGTTTTTACTGTTAGACCCTGCGGACAGCTTTTGGTTCGGCTTCGCCCAGTTAGTGTTGGCGACCATTAATTTTATAGATCCAATACGAACTGATTCCAAAAACAGCTTGTTCCTCGGATCCACTGTGGACAAAGTAACCGAGACAGATCAATGACGTCATATGTAATATGTAACCACTTTACGCAACATAATATATTACCGTCATTCGCCAACCCCCTTCAGTACCAGTACATTCAGTTTTCAAACAGCTCGTGTGCTACCTATTACAATTTTTTTATTAAAATTTTCTTTTTTCATGTATTTCAAATATTCATTTGTGTATATTATAAGAACGATCAATCAAATATTGTACCTTACATAGATATGTAAAATATATACAATTCTTGATTCGATCAAAATATTAGCCGAGAAGGTACTTCAAATAAATTTATTAATTTAAAGAGTTTCGAAAATTGAATTTTGATTTAACAATCATTGTTTTGCAAAATGTCATTCTCAAATTTTGACATTTTTGATAGTTTTGCAAGAGTTTTTGTAATGATTACAAAACTTTTCAGATGTATTGTCACGTGGTTGTAATAATCCAGAAACATTCGCGGGGGTTTAAAGAGTGTATTTTGAAAGTTTCAAACATTTCCTACTCTTAATAACTAGCAATACAAAGACATCTCATATACTCACATAAATACATATACCCAAGCAAGCAAATTTTGATTTATGTGTATGTAGATTTACACACGGCGTTGAGATGACTTTTCACAAAAACTGCGCAATTCAAACCATCCAAATAGTAATGTTATTTTTTAAATGCTTGGAGGTTGACAACTGGAGGTTGACGATCACTACATTAAACGATTAACCTAGAAATACCTAGCACTAAATCCTCCACATTCGTGTCAATAGCGCATCAATATGTACCGAAACCGACGCAGGATAATAGGCTACATTATGTCACAAACTGAAATCATTTCATCCTATTGACTCCGCACAATAGGGACAAGTCTCCCGTAATAATGCACTCAATAGTGCCAATAATAGAGTCAATAATAGTGTCAGTAATAAAGGATCTGTCGGGTGAATAGTGCTGGAAAGGATCCGTCGGGGAATGGTGCTAGAACGGTGATATATCTATGCGAAGCGGGTGCCGAATCTGTCGTTCAATTGGCAGATGTTTATTGTAAACTGTGTTTAATGGTAAAATAACAAGCGTTTGAGTGGATGGAGACGTGTGGGAAATTTTATTATTGTTAATACAATGTATTATGTATGACAAAGGATATTTGTTACCAGGAATGCTGGGGAATTGACTTTACTGGACAATTTAATTTTTGGCAACATATCAGACTATGGTATCTATTCTGTACCTTCGGAGAATGGTCTAATATCGTGAAATGGGAAATGGGTTTTTATAAAATCGTTTGTATCAAAAAACTTAATGCCATATTTATTGAAGATGTTTAAACTAAATGTTTATGTGTTCTGATTACTAATTTTTATTTAAACTGAATTAAAATAAATAACTTTGTAAACCACCACTATTTAATTAAAATTATCAACATGTTTCTAAACCGAAGGTTTCTTCGAAAATTAACATTAAGATGAAGAGTTACTAAATAATGCAAAATCGTACAAAATCATATGTTTTTGTTTTGAAAAATTGATTGCTTAGAAGTATTATAGATGCTTCAATTAAATACTGCTTATAGAACATACATTGGCCCTTAAAAATATCGGTAAGTTTTTTTACAAGTTTCTTAATAAGCCTAGAAAAAAATAAATTACCTATAAGGTCTATAAAAAATACTTTCAAGTCCAAACTCTCCTATTAATAAACCCCTTTTCATAAATGGTTTATTGTTTAATGTGGCAAATTCAGTCAAAAATTAAATAAAATATGCATTTTCGCGTTGTTATTTTACAATACGGCCGGCAGTAGACGAATTTGGATTTTCAAAGTGAACTCTATGCCGTCCACCGAAGGGCCACACAACTAGTCACGCCCGTTTTTTTATCAGTTCGCCCCCGGAAGGAGCGTGGAACGGTCGTCAGGCTCCGCGTCGCTTTGTTCCGTGAAATCAATTTTTAATTTCTGTTTTATTACAATAAACAATGCGTTTATTGTAATAATACATAAAGAGGAATTAACGTTTTTTACAGGCCTTTACGTAATCAACCTATAAAAAAAATTCTCAAATACCATTTCCAACCTTTCCAAAAGTTTTTTCTCAAGTATTTTTAAACTCCTCCCGTAAAAGGGCGTGAATTCCGATTTCGATTTTTTTCCTGGACTATTGGATGGTCTTAATGTTAATCAGATATCAGATAGATTAACATTAATGTTAATATTATCCTGACGAGGAAACCTTTGGTTTGGAAACACGTTGATAATTTTGGTTAAAAGTGGTGTCTCACAAAGTTATTTGTTTTCATTTAATTAAAAATGACGTCACAAAGTGCATTCGCAAAGACTGAAGAACAAATTTTTATGTCCATTGCATGCTTAAACTTTCTAATAAATGTGCGTTTATCTGAATTGGCCTTCCGAAAATTTGGGAATTGAACCAAGGACCTTTGGGCCTAGTCAGGGCCTATTCTCTGACCACCGAGCTAATTCGACCCTGTCCGCTTCGGTCATATTTAACTGTATAATACTTCGGCAAGAACTTCCGACATTATCTTTATTTTTCTCATATTTTTATTGGCTACCTACTTTATGTATGATCGCTTTTCCGTTTTCGATTCGATTCTTCCCGAACTAAGTGCAATCTAGATAGTGTATTTGTTAAATATATCCAATTTTTTTCATGTGCGGCATCTATTGACATTTCCACAAATCTAGGATGAATATTAATTATTTATTAAGGCGATCCAATAGTTCAGGAAAAAAAATCGAAATCGAAATTCACGCCCTTTATGGGAGGAGTTTAAAAACACTTGAGAAAAACCTTTTGGAAAGTTTGGATAAGGTATTCGATATTTTTTTTTACATGTTGATTTCGTAAAGGCTGTAAAAAATATTAATTCCTCTTTTATGAATTGTTTATTGTAATAAAACTGAAATTTAAAATTTATTTCACGAAACTAAGCGACGCGGAGTCGCACGTCTGTTTCCTCCTGCCGGGGCGTGACTGATACGAAATAGGTGTGCCCACTGCATGGTTCTTGTGCCCATGCCATAAGGGTCACTTCAAGAATCCAAATTCGTAGAGTGCGGGCCGTATTGATTGATGTCAAAAATAACAACGAGAAAATTCAAATTTTATTTTATTTTGTGAAGTTCGAGCGTAAATATAATTTTTTTGCAATTATTATAAAATAAACTGAATTTGCCACATTATACGATAAAACCATATCCGAAAAGGGGTTTATAAATATGAGAGTTTGGACTTGAAAATATTTTTTATAGACCTTATTCTTTATTTTTTTATAGGCTTATTAAAAGACTTATAAAAAAATGACCGATATTTTTAAGGGCCAAAGTATGTTCTACACGCAGTATTTAATTGAAGCATATATAATACTTCTAAGCGATCAAATTTTCAAAACAAAAATACATGATTTCGTATAATTTTGCATTATTTACTATGGTTTCATCTTAAGTTATTCCAAAAAAATCTTATACTACTTACTGTAAAGAGAAGGTACTTATTTTTTAGCTCGTCTACTTCGATTTACTTACTCATTATCAGTTGCAGTTTTAAAAATGAAAAGGTTCATTACATTATATCACCCATGCACCGAAAACTGATATAATTATAGGTATGTTTAATTAACTAACACATTGAGAACCAAATTGAGTCATCGTGTAGATAGATCTAATTACACTTTCCTGTTATTATTTGTTATTGGTTGGCCCATTGCAAGTGTTCGTTCATTCGTCTAACAGATCCGGTTCACAATTAGGAGCACGTCAGTTGAACGAATCAATCTTACACTCGGTACGTCAAATTTACCATTTATCCCCGTTTGGAGATTGATTATTATTGTGATGTGATATTCAGTTGTGTCTACTTACAAAATCATACCCGTGTCTTGATGAATGTCTGTGGTTTCTTTGTGTAGCTGTTTTCTGTAGTTAAGTGGTTAGTGAATTAGAAATGAATGGTTTAGTCAAGTAATTTTATTTTTATTGCAATTTAAAATTTTTGAATTAGTTTGTCATTTTTATAAACCCAGCTCAACCTAACCTAACCTAACCCAACATCAAACAAACTCAACAACCATTTCTGTAAATTCTCATCGCAAAATATTCTGGTCTAATTAACTTCACCACAAGTGATTCGCTGCGTTTGTTGACCTAGCAAGGGTGACCAAGTTCATGGGGTGAAGATTTTCGAGGTCTTGACCCCCTGTGTGGCGGGCCGAATTTGAAAAGACTGGTTGGAGTAGAAGTTTTTCCAGCAGGACTCTCTTGATCCATTGCTTTCCACCTGAATGGGAGGGATGGAATCATACGTTCGTCATTCCTTAACACACTTTCCCTCAGATTCCTACCCCCTCAGGTCTTCCTCTCCTTACTTTCCTTAAAAGAACCCCCTCACGGCATCCCTAAAGATGATATAGGCGGTGAGGATAATTTTTAATTTTAAGGAAACAAGGATTTAGCAAGGGTTATATTTATGGAACCAACAACATGGCGTCTTATCTTTTTTCCAAAAAATGATAATAAAAAACTTGCCCAAAACTCATCAATTTATACAAATTGGTGGCCTCCGTGGGTAAGTGGTCATCATCGTTGACTACAAACCCAGAGATCACGGGCTCAAATCCCGGTGTGCGTAAGTCTTTTTTTAATTGATTTTGTCTTGTCTTTAGATTTATTTGATTAATTTGTGTAAAATCACAATATATTAAAAAAAATCAAAGCGTCTTTTTTGAAACAATTCATCTTTTTCAAATAACTTTTAAAACGTAATTTTTTTTTTTTTTAAATTCAAACACTTTAAATTTATTTTGGTTTCACTGTGCATTGAACAGCAATGTCATCGAATGAGAATATGCCCGCGCGTGGGTGCGTGATTGCCACCAACATCTGATGTAATGTATTGTCATCGACAACGCGTCTCTCTGCCGAGTTTCACCTCGATCGGATGTCGGGAAGTGGGTCAATTTCCACTTCTTCACACATTCAATGAAGAACACACATGCGAAATTCAAATGGATGTATATGTAGAATATTCAGTATATTTCCGACACGTTTCAGAGTGGTAGATGTTTTCAGAATCGCTCTGATGATCGCTTGAAGAAGCTTCGGGATGCCATAGTCTCACTGACTCCAGACGGTTGGAAGCAGTTCCAACTATTATAAAAAAATTATAAAGCGTGTTAGCGAGTATTCCTGTCATTTTCCAGATTCCTACCTACACCTAGTCCCCTTACCTACATATGTGAAATCACAAAGTCAGTGCATTACAATCTTGACATGACATCAGTGCTCTATGATCACTGGGTGGTTTACCCGTGCTGAGGCCTCCATTTCATATACAAAATTATACACAATACATATTGGTGAAAAAAGGTGAATGATTCAATTACGAGTTACGTTCAAAACCTTATAAATTACAATTGGTGATGAAAATTATTATTTTTTTTTAAATTTATTTTAGAGAAAGTTGACAGCAAATCATTACAAAATAATACAATAATAAGATGTTAATTATGCCAATTATGAACTTTCCACTGATGAAAGGGGGGGAGGAGGAACATAGGAATAAGATTAAGAGGCAAAGGACGGGAATATACAGGGATTGATCTTTCTAGTTTGAGCCTTGAGCCATGTTGCTTAGTGAGTTTTCGTTTTACGTCACGTAAAGTCGAGTTAAAAATGTCAATCTGGTAATCATTTAAGTTAAATGAGTGTGTGGATCTGTAGATAAATGAGTTCTGTTTGGAGTTGGTCTTACAAAGAGGAAGATTAAAGGTAAGCGACTGCCTGCTGTTACGATTTGGAACATGGAATGATAGGCGTTGAAGAAGATCAGCTATTCTTCATCTTTTTTAAAGTGAGTACAGCACAACAGTCCTAACTGCCAGGTGCATGTGGGCATGGGAAGGAGATGGGGCAGAAGAATATTGGGAAATTCTTGGATATTCAGATCTGGTCAATAAACGCGGCAGGTGTCAATTCATACTTTTTTTCCAACAGATTAAGCCATGTAATTTTAAATAACATTACCGAATCTGCTATATTTTTTCGACAAGTTAACCTCTGTATTTTGAAGAACTTTGCAGAGTCTTCATTACTAACATGAGGTCGAAAAGAGAGGAAATTGAGTTACCTTAAAAATCTATTTTGAACGCTTTCAATTCTATTTTTGTGCACTGCAAAGCCTGGGTTCCACACTTGAGATACGTATTTAAGGATACTACGAACATATGAGAAATACAGTGTTCTGAAAGTAATAGTAAATTCTTTAAATTGTCTTTAAATTGTTTACAGGAGCGGATTATGAAACCAAGCATAGAAGATGCGTTAGTGCCTATATGGTCGATATGTTTATTGAAACACAGTTTACTATCAAGTATAACCCCAAGGTCCTTACTTATAATCGGTGCAAAGTGGAAAGTGTTATTGGGCAAGATACACAATTATCCTGCCTTCAGTGAGTTTTTATGCTTCCCTTTTCCTAGCCTTTCAGAAAGTTCTCAACAACGCCAATGTGTACCAGTCGCAAGTTTTTTGAAAGTAAAACCATCACATTTTCTGCTTCTAAAATCAAGATAAATTCACTCACTCTTGAATTAAACACTACTTTATTAAAATACACCCTGCGCCTTGGCCGATTTAAGACAATCACCTTACTCTGTATTCAGAGAGTGATCTGTACCGGTCTCTCTGAATATGGGATCCAGCGCTGGCAGAGTCTTGGTTATGGCGTCATTTCGCAGTAACCCTAAGACTAATCGTAAGCTGCAAGCCAAACAAATGACCATTTATCCACTGCGCAAGTGCATTTATGAATACACTTACAGACACAATTGACTTGGCGAAAATAAATTGGTTTAGTGAGCTCTGTGTCAAACAGTGTTAGAAATATTTTCGTGATTTTCACTTTTTAATTTTAGGTGGTGAACATGATTTTTTTTGTAAATCATATCAATAGGAAACCTGTTTAGATAAGCAACAAAAACTTTTGAACAGTGATCACAGATGGAGATTCCCGTTCTGCTTAAGCCGCCGCTACCCGAATTTATACGGATTTCTTACATATCTCCCTTAAACACTTTCAGTCTTACTCATCATCGCAAAATAAGATACAACCTCGGAGCAAGACCGGGTTAGGTGAAATTGTTACTCAACATGGTGGGTTAATCGCGCGCATGCGCGTGTTTTTACCGAGTCGCTGTACGGGAGATGTAGTAGCTGTCAGAATTTAAACCACCCGATCACCAGGGTTAACTCAGTACCCCGTTCGTTGCAACTGACGAAATGGCGAACTTTTATGAGAATCTTGACGTTTTGAACGGAGCTTTGGCAAATATTGACCGTATTCGCGGCATTCGTGTACCACGGCTACGGAAAAGGTTTAAAAAAAGGTACGATCCATTTGCGGCACTCACGGAAGGAGATTTTAGGTCTAAATATAGAATTACTGTTGTGTTGACTGATGTTGACGTATGAATAAACATGAAGTTGGCAACACGCCGCGAAATGCTAAATTGGCTGCGTTTTTGAGTTTTGGAGCAGTGTTGCTACCGTAAAAAATCATAACAACTGTCGAGAAACATTATGATGATGAGTAAAGATTTTTACTCTGAGCAGTGTAAGCTTACTCCACTGTGTAGCTACCGCGACGCTACAGAGCCGTGGTACGGTTTTATGATGAGTAAGGCTGTTTAAGTTTTAAAGCTTTTAAAAAAATATATGTTATTTTTTAAGATAATATCTAGACATTCCAGGCACCGAAACGCAAATTATGTAAAATTCCCTCGCTAGAAAAAAATCGAAAAGTATGCTCCAAAAATTATTATAAACAGGTTTGTTTCAGTTATTCTACAAGTTACATGTATGAATAAAATCAAAGTCTTTCTTTAAATGCTGTTTAAGACAACCCCCGCAAGATTTTTGCTCTATTTTAAGCGAATCGTGTTTTATTAAACATTTCACGATTTTCGCATCGCTTTAAATATTAGCGCGCTCCTCTAACATTCGTAATTACATATCTCTCCATCTTCATCTTTTTGAGCGCGGTTACGGCGCCTTAAGGATAAGGAATTGCCTCTAACTTTAAAATTATGAACGACTTGAGACAGACGACATACGACCGTAAAATTGTTATTATCCTTAAAAATAGCGACTTTTAACGGATAATAACCAACACCTTTGCCGTAGGTCACCTTGATTGGTTCGCTACGTTTGGTGAATAGTGTGGCAGATGTGACGGGCAGGACCGGGAGAGGCCGGTTTGGGGAGACCCTTTGACCTCTCCAGATGGTCTCTATCGTCGCATCTTCTTGCACCGCAGCGGGAGGGATGGAATCATAAGTCCGATACTCCTGCAGACACTGACCCTTGGATTTTTATGCACCCCTCAATACATTTAAAAAAATATGTAAAAAAAACCCTCCACACATCATCTTCAAAAACGATACAAGCCCAAAGGGAAATTTTTTTCCTCCGAGCCTCCTGTGTGAGATAAATATTAAAGAAAAATTATAAAATTCAAATGGGGTGGCAATTTACAATGTCAGGCAAGTTTAAGAAAGACAGAGCGCGCGCTAAATGGGCTAGAACCGAAAGGTAGCGATTTTGATTTCCAATCGAATTTCAATTGAAGCCATTTCTATTGTTTATTACCGTTAACTATCTAGTGCCCTTCGTGATGTGCCAAAGTTACAAACTGGAACGACTCACCGGAATAGTATTCGCACCAGTCTTTCGAACCGACGAAACTTTCTTGAAACTTTTGGAAAACATGATGCACCTCACTAAAAGAGATGGACAACATACGACCCATACTGATAAATATCGAGTCAATATTGTTATTAGGTAGACCGATCTAGCATATTTTATGTCTGTGATGTGATACATTGTATTATTGAAATTTTAATGCTTTAACGTAATTCGAGAAACCAATGAAAATCCACCATGACAATATCCATTGTTTTTATTATCTCTTTTCAAAGCTCATTTCATTCTGAATTTTATACATAAAATAATACTCCTAAAAACACTTGTATGGCTGTAGATTCGTGGGATATATGATAATTTACACATATATATGTGAGAAGGCCAACGATAAAGTGACATTTTATAAAGAAAATGTATTTTTGACAAGGTACTCTTAACGAAAATGAACATTTTCATGTAAATCTATAAATTATGTCAAGGATACCATTAAGGCAGTCATCCCGTGTAAAGGCTATTTTTTAAAGCTTTTTACGTGAATTTTTGGAGACCCAAATAAACATACATATGCAAACTTTTCACCACAAATTTATTTATAGTTTGTGCACACTTTACAATTTTGCAAAAAAAATATTTTCTTTTAAAATAGCTCCACACTGGAGGCCCTGTCATCTAAGAGGAATCTGTGTGGAAGGTTATTTTAAGGAAAGGAAGAAGAGGACCTTCTGGGAAGAAAGTAGGTATGACGGGTGGATAGGAATCTGGGGGTCAGTGTGTCCAGGAGTGACAAACGTACTAATCCATTCATGCAACTGCGATGCAAGACGATGGATAGAGAGATTCTGGCTGGAGAGGTCAAAAAACCTTCTCAATCAGTCTCTCCCGATTCGGCCCATCACGCAGCATCTGAGCAAAGATGTCGGGCTGAAAAAATTGTAAAGTGTGCTCAAAATATAAATACGTATGTGGTGAAAAGTTGGTTGTTGTACATTTATTTAGTTAGAAACAAAATCTTTTAAACCGTTCAGTTCTGGCTTCTTGAAATTTACATAACTTTTTCTCCCTTGAATTATATAAGTATTTCAGCTAGCCATGTCGTTTTAAATATCCACCTAACTTCAATATATGGATATATATTCGGTAGGTATATATTTTTTATCAGAGCAGGAAGGTATTGATGAATCTCAAGTAAAACCGTAAATTATTTAAAAAAAAAACATTTTTCACTTACGGTCATCTTTAGGATATAAATACTGGGAAAAGTTCTTGTTAAGGGTTGAAAATCTTAGAAGAACCCAAAAAATATTTAAACATTATTTGTGAACTAGCTGACCCGACGCACTTCATGCCGCCTCAATAACTGTTGTGTTAACTTTTTAGCTGAATTATTTTTTTTTTATTAAGTTAAAAATTACACAATAGTTACACAATATTATCGATGTGCAACTGTCCGTGCTTTATTTTTTCGGTATCAGAGATGGCGCTGTGTACGGATTTATTTTTTTATGATTTTCTTACTTTTCGACGTACTTACAAGAATTGCGATTTATTTTATTACATTGGTGAGGAAAATTTTTAATAAATTAAAAAAAAAACAAAAAAACCAAAAAAAACCAAAAAAACAAAAAAATTTCAAATTAAAGTAACAAATGTACATCGAAAATTAAAACTTTTCAAAACAGGAATTTTTTATAATTATTATATTTTTCCTTTGGAGGGGTGCAGACACACGTTCACCGTTGGTCTCATTTTCAACTGTTGACATTTAGGGTGTAAGAAAGAGGGGCAGCATTACAGTTTAAGAACAAAAGCAAAACAATCAACGCATTGAAATTTGACGTTTTTGAATTTTTGGAATTCACTCGCTATTCAGTATTATACTTATCGCAATATTCCCGCATCTCTTTCAAAAGGTGAGAATTCGTTCCAAGCAAAATGTATGAGGAAAAGAATTATCTTCGTAATTTTTTTTTGTGAATTTTTGCAACGTTTTAATAACTATTCTGCTATTCGGAGCAGAGACCAATCCAACAAATTAAAAATCAAAAAAATCGGTCCAGCCGTTCTTGAGTTGTAAATGGTGTAACTAACCCGACTTTGTTTTATATATTAAGATTACCTAATCGTTTGACTTCAGTGCTAGCAATCCGATTTTTTTATCCCTACAGAACATTATTTGAGATAACATTTTTAAAGGCATTTTTCATTTTGAAATTCTACGGCTGAATTTTTATAAATAACTAGCGAGTTCCCGGCGTACGTTGCAATGCCACTTAAATAAAGTAATTGTGTCTCCCTGCGTGTTTTTTCCCATTTGTTCCCGTTTTCCTTCCGCCTCCCTTCCATTCCCGCGTCGGCTATTCTTCGCGCGTTCCTCCTCCACCTTCTCTCCCTGCCGCTAAACTATACGAAATATACTCATTTTTCAAACAATTCGCACGTCATCTGTTGCATATTTTTTATTCAGATTGCATAACGCCAGAGCTCATCAGTATATAAAAACCTTAGCGGGCGTGAGCACAACAACACACCGAAGTTTCATCGCAAACGGATAATTAGGGTAGGAAATTATTCCATAACGCCAGAGCTCACTATTACATATAAAATCCATCACAGCATGATGCGTACATCAAATCCCCAAAGTTTCATCGCGATCGGATAATATAGGTTTAGGAAAGCATAAGGGACAAAAAAAGATTTTTTTATTTTTTTATATATAATATTAGGTCCTTACATATGAAATTGGCGTTTTGCCGTACTGGCAAATTTGATCTCAAATATCTTTTATTTGGTTAGGAATTCCAAATTCAAATTTATACAGCTCTTTACTCATGTATTTGTGTTTCGAAAATTATAATTCATTTGTTTTTTCCTTAATTGTTTTTTTTTCTTTGCGTCACTTAGTTTACAAAATGAAAACTTGAAATATCGCGTTATTTACGAGTACGAGTTCCACCGTGGCACCAATGCTGCAGAAACGGCTCGAAGGATTAATGATGTGTATGGCGACGGTGCCGCAAAAGAAAACACAGTGCGTTTTTGGTTTTAACGTTTTCGTTCTGAAAATTTCGACCTGCAGAACAAGCCCCGTGGACGGCCGGAGACCAAAGTTGATAATGAAGAATTGAAGGCTATTGTGGAAGCGGATCCATCGCAAACCACATCCGAGTTAGCTGCATTCTGCGGTGTTAGTGATAAAATTGTTTTAATCCACTTGAAGCAAATTGGGAAGGTGAAAAGCTTGAAAGGTGGGTACATCACGAATTGAGTGAAGCAAATCAACAAACGCGCGTCAGAACGCTAGACCACACACTGCACAACAGACGGCTACCAAATTAGAGGAGCTTCATTTGGAATGTCTAAGACATCCACCGTATTCTCTGGACCTTGCCCCAACAGATTACCATTTTTTTCGAAATTTGGATAACTTCTTGCAAGGGAAAAAATTCAACTACGATGGGGCAGTCCAAACCGCCTTCAAAGATTTTATTGATTCCCGCCCGAATGGTTTTTTAGTAAAGGGATCGATGAACTACCTATGAGATGGCAAAAGTGCATAGATAGCAATGGTACATACTTTGATTAAATAAATATATTATATTTAAAAAAAAACGACTTTATGTTCCTCCCATACAGAGCGCCAATTTCATATGTAAGGACCTAATATTATATTAAGATCCTTAGAATATTCTTTAATAAAATACAAAAAAAATAGACATTGACACATAATAAATCGCCCACCTGAGGGAGTGATTCTACACATAAAAAAAACCTATTTTTGTTTAGGTACCTGCTAAGTCTAACTTGATTTAGGTAGGCACTAGGTAACAAGTAGAAGCCTCCATCCTCTATTCGTATGCGCACCGCATCAGGCTGTATTTTATTTTATTACCAGGTGTAATAGCCTCTGAAATTATTTCTACATTTGTCATTCAGCCTGTTGTTAAGTACCCCCTCATTAGGAGTCATATCAGTTCTGGTTGAAGAGGATCCTAAGGAAGAGGTGAACAATCTTTGGACAATTTGTGTTAGGTTTTTAGGTACCGTTTTAGACCACGTTCTTGGTGGATAAACGCAAATTGCTGTAGTCCTGAAAATGCAGGGAACAATTTGATTTTTGTTTAATGAAGTCAATCACACAATGCTAACGAAAAAAATTCTAAATCTGGTACAGTTTTAGACTATATTCTGGATGAATATTCGCAAATTGCTCAAATCGATGTAGTTCTGACAATTCACATACTCACATAAGCACAATTATGACTTTTACATGATGAAGTCAATCACACGGGATGGCCCGAAGCTCTGTGGGGAACCCACTTGCACAGCGCGGTGTAAACTGTGCGCCCTAAAGTTAAAGCTTAGACTTACGGATTTTCTATACTTCGTTTGTATGGAAACACTATGATATGAAACAATGCTAATAAAAAATATCTTAATTTGGTACCGTTTTAGACTGCATTCTGGTTGGAAATTAAGTAAATTGCTGTAGTGCTGACAATGCTGATACATAGGTACCTTTGTGATTTTTGTGTGATGGAGTCAATCACACAACGCTAACGAAAAAACAACTAAATCGGGTACTATGTTAGACTACGTTCTGGATGGATCTATGCAACTTGCTGTAGTGCTGTCAATAGAGATAAACAATGTGATTTTTGTATCACACAATGCTAATGAAAAAATATCTAAATCTGGTACTGTTTTAGACTACGTTTTATTTTTGGATGGATTCACGCAGATTGCGGTAATGCTGACTATGCAGTTAGTACATTTGTGATTTTCGTATGCTAAAGTATACAAACGAGTAGTTGCTGGTCAATATTCCAAATCATAAAACTTCGTTTAAAATGACCATTTTTTTCATGAATGCACAGTTTTTAATTTATGTGTGATAAATTAATTGTTTTTTATCGTGATTACCCTGTCCCTGTGGATAATGGCACTCTAACAAACTTTTATTGTTTTTCACATATTTATCAGTAACCAGAAGGTTATTGTTCTTAGTTATAGCAAAATGTTTAAAGGTTGATAATTGTTAAAAACATTTTTATAAACTAAAGTATCATTTATCACTAGCATACGGTATTTCTAAAGGGACCGTTTTCCCTTAGGTGAGCGCCAAAAACTTTACCTCCTTAGCCTATAATGTATTGAAAGAGCTTCTATCGGATGCCGACAGATGCCAGCAGGGAAATTGCTTCCATCGCTTGCCGACAGGGATGCCCCGGATGGCAGCCGAGAGTGGTTCTAATCGGCCTACCGCTCAGATTCAATTAGCCGCTAATATAGACAGGTCGTGTGATTTGTAAGGTAATTATTGTAAATACGTAAACTCATAATAAACCAGTTGGTATCAAGGACCTACTGTTATTCAGAAGTAACCCCACAGAACAAAAAGTATTTGAATGTGAATAATACCAAACATTACAGCAAAGATGTAGTTTCAACCTCCACGTGTAGTAACCATTCACTAACCAAATAAATGTTAGATCTTCAAACTTTCTTTCTTCTACTGTTTTGTGCTCAGCTATCTTTCTGCCTACAAATAAGCTATCAATCAATCAATCTTAGTCCTTATTTCCTAAGGCTTCATTTGTTTGACTTATTTCTCAAAAACAATTATTATACAACGGTTTAGTTTACCGATTCACGGTTTGTCAATGTATATTTTCCTTCTGTTTACTTCACAAATATCAACGTCGCCCGTGATGACATACATTACAAAACGCCATTTGCAAAAATGAGAGCGTTTTCCGATATGATGGTGAGTGATGATTTTTACCACCTTTAACCTGATATTAGATTGCTGTCACTTTCCTTGAGTCTTGAGCGAGCAGTAACCGACATTTTCCCTGGCATAAAACCAACATAAACTAAATCCTTTTTTGCTTCGAAATAAGCCAAACGTTTATGACAACTGAATAAAAATATATATCTCGTCTTCAAACAAAACAGAACAACTTCGCAAAAAATTGAAAACCCACGTCTTTTCTCAGGAGCGTTTTTACCTTAATACAAGGTCATTTTTTGCCCCTGCTTACAAAGTACCACTTTACTTTTTCACTATTCTTCTCTTTCCACATGCGTCTTTATTACCAGTTATCAAGAAAGAGACAGTACCCAGTTATAAATGTCCCACCGATTAAATAAACAATCCGTGTTCTGTTTACTAAACGCTAGGAATTAATAACCCGGGATTAACCTTAACGTCTGGTTTGAGGCATACAATAACCGCGGGTCAAACTGCTGATTGGGGTTAAACGGTTGAACATTTATTTATAAAGTTTCAATTAACCTTAACCTCAGGTTAAAGCAGCTTATGGTATAAACTGCCAGTTTGGGTTTAAAAGATGAAAAAACTTGAAAGTCAAACACGAAACTTGCAATTTTTGTACAACGATCGAAAGATGTAAAGCAAAAAATAAGCATGCTGTCATTTTTTAAAGATTTATGGATAGTTCAAAACCACGTAGCTTATTTATTGATTTATTCTCGACCCGTATGGATTTTACATTTTTAAGGCATGTTTTTTTAGATTAACTCCACACATGAGGTTTGTGGGGATGCTGTGTGTAGTGTCTTTTTAGGAGAAAGGGAGGAGAGAAAGTTCTGAGAAGGAAAAAGGTACGAAGTAGGCGCATCTACCGCCAAGACCTGAAAACTCACCTGATGAACCCGGGTGCCAGTGCTAAGTCACCAAACGTTGCGAACCACTTGGGGTGGCCTATTGCAGAGGTGTTAGTTATACAATAAATGGTACCCGCCTCCCAAATTATACCCAATATAAAAATATGGATAAAATATAGAATGCAAATAACACTAATAAAGAAAAACACAAATAGTTTATGACAGAAACGAATTTGTAATCTAAAATAATTAGTTTCACCTGTTTTTTTTTAACCTAATTTTTTTTAAACCTTGTGTAAATTTCAAGAGCTCATCATTTTTAGGTTTTGACTGATTCAGATATTCTATACATATAGTAGAGTCACGCGGGGTAACGGTGCGCAATTTATACATTAAGATTTTTTAATTAAAATGATACAGATATTTTATTTCGTTGTTAGTTTATTAACACGTTTGATTAAAAAGGTATTTAAAACAAACGCAAAACCAATTAAGGTTCATAAATCAAAAATATACATAAAAAGCTCCAATGGATGATGATTGCGTACACTATTCGACCCATGTTCAGTGTAAGAATACTCATACTATAGTGTAAGTATAAGAATTCAACTCCCAATCCATTTTTGTTTGCACGATTACCTACCTACTATCTGTGTTTGTGCTTCCAAATAATTTATATTTACAGGGTACCTACGTAGTCACGTGGGTGCGTACCTTATCCCATCACATAAAAATAAAATAAACTAAAAAAAATAATAATAATAGTATCTGTATGGGAATTGCCTCTGCACCCGTGAAACCAACATCATTTTACCATAAATTATATCATGTACCACACCGTTCCGACAAAATTTCTTAAGCAATAACTCCCATCACTAACGCAGAGGCGAAAAAAACACAAAAACATGAAATAAATAAGTTTACCTGCCAATTTATATTTTTACGTAGGGATCACTGTAAGCTTGCGTTCATAACCCTTTCAAGATGACCTTTACGCTACAGAATTGACAAATGAGCGCAGGTGAAGCTTGCACGAATTTTTCGCCAACATCGCCGCGTGCACTTACCCACTGCCTACATTTACCCCACGTGACTCTTTGAGTACTTTTATATACCTTAAAAGATGAGTTGTAATATTAATTTTTTTTATTTGATTTCATATTCCATTATTACATACACATAGCGGAAATTTGAAATGCTGAAAAGGACAATAAATCTAAAATTTTCTCCGTTTTTTTTTCTTTTTCAATCTGTTTCTTCGAAATATTTCTTGGAAAATAGTGCGTCTTTCAATTGTTCGATTATTCTGTTAAAATGCATTAAATAGTGTCATTTATGATATTTACTAAAAAAATGTAAGTAAGTATTCTGAATTTATCCAATGTTATTTTATATTAAAATTACATAATTGTAAGTCTACATAAAAAGGAGATACGATTATTCATGTAAATAACAGTTTGTCCTTTAACTTTAATGCATTTTAAATTTCCGTGATCGACATGGTCAATATGGTGATCCTTCACTAAAACGACACTTCTTAATTTCAGCTTGAACTTCCCAACCATTTCTCCATGACCTTTCCTTCCCTGAATCCAAATGAACTTCTTCAGCATACACTAAATAGACGCTTGTGGGGTAATGACTTTTTTCTATCATTGTACGTATTACATTTTTGGTAACCATTGGGTTCCTAGATCCTATGATTATTTCACCACGATTCAAATTGCTTACTAAATACGTGTTGATCGTTGTACTTGCATTACCTCCGAGGACCGTTATGGATCACCTGTGAACGCTCCTAACAATTACCAGGCACTTAGCGTTGCTGTAAATTATCGCTAACGTGCAACAGGTAAACACGAACGCTTATTTAGCATTCTACACGTGTAATGGCTTCGTTTGACTTTACGCACGTGTAATAATATTATGTAAAACTTCAATTTCCATATTAGAACAGGATGAAATGAATCAGGTCTGATTTAATTTGGTATGTACACGGGCAAATATAAATTAGTGAACATCTATAACAAAACACAAGTATAGTCTGTCAATTAAGAGTAGAAAATATTAAAAATGGAACTACAAAATGTGTAGGCTGCAACATCAATTTAAGTATAAAATATTATTTTAAAGCGCAATGACACTGAATTTATAGAACACTTTAAATCACATTATAAAAAAAAATTTTTGTTCTCAAAGCAAAAAAAATGAAAGAAGCACTGTTGTTAAGGTACCGACTAAATGACATAAATTAGATTAAGATAAAGCCATACTAAATAATGCAAAATCATACAAAATCATATGTTTTTGTTTTGAAAATTTGATAGCTTAGAAGTATTATAGATGCTTCAATTAAATACCGCGTGCAGAACTTACCTTGGTCCTTAAAAAGATCGGTCAGTTTTTTTATAAGTCTTTTAATAAGCCTAGAAAAAAATAAAGTATAAGGTCTATAAAAAACACTTTCAAGTCCAAACTCTCCTATTCATAAACCCCTTTTCGGATATGGTTTTATTGTTTAATATGGCAAATTCAGTTCGTTTTATAATAATCGTAAACAAAATTGATATTTACGACCAAAGTTCACAAAATAAAATAAAATATGCATTTTCGCGTTGTTATTTTACAATATGTTCCTCCTCCCCCCCCCCCTTTTTTATATTTTGTAACTAAAAAATGAAACTAAGAAAATACTCTTACTATGTCACACTTTATTATTTAATATTAAATATCATCAGTAGAAAGTTCATAATTGGCATAATTAACATATTTTTATTGTATTATTTTGTAATATCTGATTTGCTGTCAACTTTCTCCAAAATAAATAAAATAAAATAAAATAAAAATAAAATAGACGAATTTGGATTTTCAAAGTGAACTCTATGCCGTTCACCGAAGGGCTACATAACTTGTCACGCCCGTTTTTTTTTTATCAGTTCGCCGCCGGACGGAGTGGGGAACGGACGTTAGAAAAGTAAAATTCTGTTTTTTTATAATGTGTAAAAATGAGTTATTGTTTTTTACAGGCCTTTACGAACCTGTAAAAAAATCTCAAATACCTTTTCCAACCTTTCCAAGCTTTTTCTCAAGTATTTTTAAACTCCTCCCATAAAAGGGCGTGAATTCCGATTTCGATTTTTTCCTGGACTATTGGATCGCCTTAAACGGTGTTTTACAAAGGGATTTGCTTTCATTTTATTTAACATTTGAATTTAATAGTATATAAAAAGCAAGAATCATTAATTAATAGTGATTTTAGTTACACTACTTTTTGATCTAAGTGAGTTTAATGTATTCAGATCTAAATTTATAGACATTCTCTGAAGCCTGGGCAATCCTAGGTACATAAGCTAGTATTAAATAAATGTGAACAATGTCTAAACTGCGCTTTATATTTTATTAATTTAAACAAAATTGCAAGGATAGGTATAATAATAATAAACCTATATGTATTCCTAATTTTGAGATCAACGGGTATCTATATCGCAATGAAAAAATATTTTTTTCACTTTTATGCCTTTTTAATTTAAAAATGTAGGTTACACAGGTTTACATTTTCACCATGAATTATATTTTTAGTATTGCCATTTGAACAACAGTGGCGCCCTCCTACGTTTTCTACACTTATTTGACGAACTGTAACGCATAACTCCAAATTCGAAAAACGATGGGGCAAGCGACAAACCCGAACAATTTTTTGGTTATCTTTCAGATATAAACTTTTCCCATTTCTTTCAAAATGTGAAGATCCAAAAAGACGATTTAATAGTTAGGTATCTTTTTATTAATCTTGCATACTTAATGGATATAATACTATTTATTTAGACACACATTGTCTTGTACGTACATGGGTATGATATAAGAATATACCTAAGTAGGTGGATAATTATTATAAGTAGGTAATAATTAATAATATATAATTTTTTTTTATTGAACACCGCGCAAGAGTCCCAACTGTTCCCGTCTGAAGCCAGTGAGACTATGGCATACCCAATTTGGGTATGTTGTGAGGCTGAAGGTAGTGGGGTGGGGGGGGGGGAAGGAGATAGGGAAGAGGAAGGTGGGGAAGTACCTGGCTATTCAGATCTGGTCACCAAACACGACTTATGCCATTTCAAGCAACGTTTCAATTCTGAATGGTGGTCTTACACCAGGGTGATACTGAGAGTAGCTTCCACTCTGGAACGTGCCGCAAATATACTATTATATATTATTTTAAAAGAATAAATTGTGAAATAACACAAATTAATCAAATAAAATTTATTTGCCACGCCGGGATTCGATCCCGTGATCTTCGGTGTGCGAGTCAAGAGCCTTGCCGCTGGACTACGCCGGGCGTCATAATTACTTATAATCATAATTACTACAGATGAAACGGATAGTTGTTTGGCCGGATACTGGATACCGGATGTCCGGCGAGCAGCGAGGCCGGATGGACGGATATCCGGCGGCCGGATATTCGGCCCATTGTGTCGTTGCATCTCTGTTTTTTACGATTTTTAGTTCACTATAATGGTGATTGTGATTAGTTAATCATGTTAATTTAAGTTTTCGCTACTCTGCGAGGTTTTTGTAAGTTTTTACAAAAAAGTTTTTAGTTTAGATATTTACTATTTATGTATTTATAATTAGAATGAATATCTCGGAAGAAAATTTTAGTTTTTTGGAAGGCCTTATGGCTTTTTTGTAACTTTTTCGACTTTAAATAAAAGCCGTCATAATTATAAGCCATTTTATTGATATTTACTTCACAAAGATTAATGTATTGCATTGTAGTATGGGAAATTGTCGTCATTTTTGAATATCCGGATAGTTACCGGATATCCGTTTTATCTCTAATAATTACAACAACATACAATAAAGGTTATTGTATATCTGCATGTATATTTGCTTTTATTTAGCTTAAAATAGTAGGAACTTAAATTGCACAACGGTTTCAACATATCATACTCGTTAATATATAAAAAAGATTTTTTTTTTAAATAGAAATTAAGTTACATGTTTAGTACAGAAGGTATAAATTACAAATTACAAAAACAAAATAAATTCCATTACACACATTTCATACGTCTTACTTACCTCTTTTATATTGGAGGATCTTATCAAAAATTAAAAATTGCACTACACACATTTCGTTACTTCTTTTTCTAAAATTTTAAAATACTTTCGTATTTTTGCAGAATTTTGAATTCTTTCAAAAAGGAAGTCTTAATTTATATTTTTCTTCTTGTAGAGTGATTATGCAGTATTCTCAAGACTATGCTTTTTGCAGATGATGTAGTACTGATAGCAGATAATCATTGTGACTTACAGAATAGCCTGGAAAGGTGGAGAAAGATCCTGGAGGATAATGGCCTAAAAATTAGCAGGAAAAAGACTGAATATTTGTATTTACCATTTGAAGACACAAACGCTGTAACTCCTTCGATGCAACTGGATGGAGTAACATTAGCCAACTGTGATTCATTTAAGTATCTGGGCTCACTAATCCACAGAGACGGAGGATGTGCAGCGGATGTCATCCATAGAATAGGTGTGGGATGGATTAAATTTAGATCCGTAACAGGAATATTGTGTGACTCCAAAATACCCATAAAACTGAAAGGAAAAATATACCAGACCATTGTAAGACCCGCAATAATGTATGGCTCCGAATGCTGGACTATGTACAACTCCTACACTGGGCAACTTGAAACAGCAGAAATGCGAATGCTTAGATGGTCGGCAGGAGTATCATTAAAAGATAAGATCAAAAGTTCACGCATTCGTGGTAGCCTGGGTGTCACAGACATAAATAGCAAGCTGGAAGAACGACAGTTGAGATGGTATGGACATATAAGACGGAGACCATCAGACCACACTGTGAGGCAGGCAATGTCTATGGAGCTTCATCGACAGTCATCCAAAGGAAGACCGAAGAACTCCTGGACGACTCAATGTTCCAAAATTCTTCGAAGAAACGGCCTGGATGAAGGCGATACCCAGAACAGAAGATATTACAACCTGAGAACGAGAAGAGCCGACCCCAACAGCCTACCTAGGCAATGAGTTGGGACAGCGCAAAGGAAGAAGAAGAGTGATTATGTTGATTTTTGTTATTTTTTTTTGTATTTTTTTCTATCAAAGTTTACAAATGAGAAAATAATTATAACATATGGTGTAGGTACCTACTATGTTTTCTTCTGCTTAATGTGGCTCCTACAACACAGCATCAACCTTACAATTGGTGTAGATTTTAAAGTTTCCGGCGGCGTATTACCGCCTTTGTATCCACCCCTTTGTATACTATATTGAGTATTCGCTTTGTCCTTTTTGGCAGCCCGATTTCATTGCACGTTATGTCTGTGAATGTCCTTTTTGTATATAATTTTATGTAAAAAGTATTTTGGTAACAGGTTTTTCATTATTTTATGTATACTTATAATCGAGATTCGAGATTCTGAAGAGAATTGACATCAAATATAGAGATAGACGAATAATCCAGGCGCTATACAAGAATGAGGCCGCTATAATTAGATGTGACAATGATACAAAAGAAGCCAGTATAAGACAAGGGGTGAGACAGGGATGTTCTCTGTCACCTGTTCTTTTTAACGCTTATATACAAAGTGCGATTGACGACTTGAGAGAGAGAATGAGTCACAGAAAAGGTGTTAAGATACACGGGCAAAAGGTGGATATGATAAGGTTTGCTGACGATATTGCCATGGTTGCTGAAAGCGAAGAAGAACTCCAAGAGGCCTTAACAATCATGCAAAGCATTCTTCAAAACAATTACAACATGAAGATAAATAAAGACAAAACAAAGCTGCTGACTGTAGGCCGAACGCAACATCAGATGAAAGTAGAGATGTCATGGGACGGTCGGTCTAAGAGCGAGGTCAACAGCCGTATACACCAGGCTAGGCTTGCATTCAATAAAAGGTCGAAAATAATAGAATCGAATAATATAGACCTGAAACTGAGAATACTCCTCATCAAGACCTATGTATGGAGTATTTTGATGTACGGCTGCGAAACATGGTGCCTCTCCGAAAGAGATAAACGGAGACTAGAGGCTTTTGAGATGTGGTCCTATAGAAGACTATTAGGAATTTCCTGGAGAGAACACATTACAAATGAAGAGGTTCTCCAAAGAATCGAAGGAGGAAGGCACCTGCTCAGGACCTTGTCCGAAAGGCGCGCAAGATGGATCGGCCATGTAATAAGACAAGAAGGCCTCTTGCATGCCATAATGGAGGGTATGACCGAGGGGACAAACGCTAGGGGATGCCCACGCCGAGAGTACCTGGAGGACCTGCTGGTGGACATGCGCTGCTCATCATATGTAGATTTCAAAAGAGCCGCACAAGACAGGGAAGAGTGGAAGAAACGAATAGATGACACTGCTGCAAACCAATCATAGGATTGAAACCAGAGAGAGATAATCGTGTTCATAGTCAGCGCTTCTCGCAGAGTATTGTTTAAAGTATTAAACTCATTGTCCTAAATTAGAGAAATTGCAACTTATTTAGTTCTCCACTGTTATGGAAAATAATAATCGATAAGAGGTATTTAAAATATGGAGCAATAATGGAGTTGTTTGATTGAGTTTTTCTGGAACCATCTACCCATGTTTCTTTTGTGTTTACTCGGCGCGCTAGTTTGTTTTGAATTTAATATAACTCCTAAGTATTTCATATCAGTAACATTTTAAATAATTCAATTAATTACATCAATTTTAATTTTACTTTCACTGCATGTCCTCCTATGTCCAATTATGATACATTGAGTTTCTTTGTATCTAATTTTTTATTTGTAGCTTTTTCGATACAATATTTAGTTCATTTTATAAAATATTTATTAGTTCTTCATGGTTATCTCCAAAAAGGTGTATTTGTTTATCATCGGCAAATAGTTATACTTACCATTTTGAAACTACTTTAACGATGTAATAGGCCACTTGCATCAATTTTTTTTTAATTTTTTTCCGGTTTAGGCAAATATTCTAAGACATTCTGTATTTTTATTTTTTTTTTTAATTGTATTTTTGAAACCCTGGGGATTTTTTGAAAATTTCAATCCGATAAATCAGACCATTTTTTATAAACCGGAAAGACGGGACATAATTTTATAGGTGTGAAAAAACGATAATTACATAGCCGAAAATCATTTTAAAAAAAAATAACGTTTTCCACACGAATGGCACAGGAGAATAACGAGGCATACCAAAAATATTACATCTCATAAATATTATTTTTCTTTGATCCATCTTATTGACCATAAATCATTATAATAAACAGCGTCTATATTACTAAATTCAATGTAATATACTTGAACTTGTAAATTATAATAATAATAAGAATATTATAAAATTTAATTTTGTTAAAATCAGCACCGTAATCATTATACCTCTAAAACACGTACCGACATCATCTGCACGTTCTGAAGAGAACCCCGTAGATCATTAAAAGTACGGGGTTCTCTTCAGAACATCTGTCAAAAAGTGAAACCAAATGATAAGTTCGCAGAGAACAAACAATAAATCTAGTGAACGAATTCAAAAATTCGCCTGAAATCAAAGTGATGCCATATAAAAAAATAAATCAGTGTGGAATTTTATAAAATTAATAGGAACATTTTCGGCGAAGGGACATTTTCATGAAGTGACGTCACGAGCCCAAATAATGGATTTATTTATTTAAAAATAAAAAAAAACTGTACATTTCTAAAAAATTTTACTAACATTTTCGTAATCTTAGTAAAAAACTCTATCCACACGATTTTTTCCAAGTCGTTATGAAGTCCATGCAAGTGGCCTATTAATACAGAGTATAAACAATAAAGGTGCGCGGATCGATCCCTGTGGTACTCCTAATTTAGAATTATTAGTCTTATAAACTCCTCCTTTTCCGAGAATAAAATACTGCGACAATATATAATTATTTTTAAATGTAGCAATGTTATTAAAATTGATACGAAAACAGTGCAAGTATCGTTCCCCGTACGATGAAATCTTTATGAAAGGGCATTGTAGGTACGCAAAATTAGCGCGAGAAGCAACTACATGAAACGGAGTAAGGAGTCTCGAATTATGTTTTTTGGGTACACATCAAAAATACATACAATCCAGTGTTCGAATAATACTGAAAAGACAGAATGTTAAGTGTATCTACATGTAGATAGGTACTCATTTCTTAGTGTTTTTTTTTTACTTCCTATCGCGTCCAGAATTTTTGAACTTATGCTTTTGGTCATGAATCAATCAAAGGGCAGGTCAGGAATATAAAATATTACTTAGTTAATTTAATTACTGCCTATTCAAGATCAAATAATAAACCCCTCGCTAAATTATCCTTTAATTACCAGTCCAACCTCTTATCTCAAATCTTACAAACAACGTCTTGTTAGCGATTTGACACGTCTGAACTCTGAACGTTCAAAACGTCTCAACGTATCAAGTTAAACGTAATACTGTGTTTAACTACCACATACAGAGATTGCCAACCTAAGGATGAAGGCATAAAAAAGGTTTGTTTAAAATCGTCCACTTAAAAAAATCCCTATTTTACTGTGGAGATAAAGGGTGTCCTCAGATTTTCCATATTTACGAAAGATGCTTGGACAAATTATACGCGATGATTTCTGTAACCTACATAGATTCCTCTATTTGTATTTCATTTAAAGCTAACTCGGGTGTCATAAGTCATATTGTCTTGTTTCTCTTAAGCATCAATTACATTCAGCTAGTTTACAAGCTACTATCTACTAAGTTTAAAAGCGGGTGAATCGGCGAGTGAGATTGTCATGATGACACACAAAACTGTCCACTCGCTCAGTAGCGAATGGTAGCGAACTACCTAGCCAGTTGAAATCACGTGTTGCCATATTTTCTGGGTGTTCTAGCGTTAAAAATGAAGTGGAACGTAAATGAAATTGTGCATTTCTTAACATCTGTCAGCAGTATCCTATGTTATGGAATATAAAATTATTGTTTTTTTAGCATTTCATCTACCATTTGCAGTAAATCATCAAAATTGGTACGTCAAAAAATCTCCATTTAGCCCTTAAACTGTCTCAAACGAAATGACATTTTACGAAAACTTTTTGTTATTACCGCTTCACAATTAAAGCTCTATAAATGAAACATTTCTGAACGTAGCCGAATAGTAAAAACTGTTTTAGAAAGGTTACAAAATAAGCTTTCAAATTATTATATTACAAATAAATATTAGCATTTGTAAATATTAAAATTTAGAACGCAAACATTAAAAATAGGTAAAAATGACTCACGTGATGTTGTTATGTAAATTATGTAAACGATAATACTTATTCTATTGTATAAATGTGTAATGAACACTTTTGTCACCTCACTTTTTTATCATTTCATTAAAAAATATTTAATAAAAATTAAAAATGTAGAACGCGGTCGAGCCGCCGGTAGTAAATTTGGGCGGGTAAATATTCGTGTCAACTACGCGACTGACAGCATATTCCTGTATGTATTTCTATGGACAACTTGAATAGAGATGTACAGCTTGATCTACTATCGACCTTTTAATTTTTGTTTTAGGGATGTAACTAAAACAATAACGGAGTTAGAACGATTTCCATGGAGACACACGCGCTAACGTATAAACACGCTTATTGTACTTGACTGCTGTCGTATTTCTAACGCATGTATCTGCTTAAGTTGCGGAGGGGTTTCTCAGAATATTTCGAAAAGCCAACGGATCTTCATCCTTCAACTCTTTTAGTAAATTGTTAAATGCACAATGTTTCTCACGTCTTTCTACCCAGGATTTTACCCACACTCTTCTGTGTCGTTTTTCTTTCCTTTTTAACTCATTTTTTATAAATAAATAATATATAAATAAATAAAGGTCTTTATTCCAGAATGTGGGGAGGTGAGTGCAATCCCACACATTCTATATAGTGTATAAGTACATACATAAAACACATAGATATTTATAAAATATGGTAATAAGAAGGGAAAAAAATAAAAATATAAGTAAAAAAAATAAATAAATAAATCAGTCTGGGGTTATAACATGCGCTAAAATAATGATTCCTGAACGATCTACTTCCGACGTCACGACATTTTTGTAGGAAACTGATTTGGCAGGTCGCTGTTAGCGCCAGTAGGGAATAACGACGCCTGCGTGAACTAATTCTGTCAGACGTTTGACAGTCGAAATCAGCTGTTTATTGGCAGCCATATTGAAAACATAAATAAACCAATCACGAGTAAGCGTGTAGCAAGTAAAGTCGACGACCTTTCAACTTTTTTCGTAGATAGTCAACAATCTGCTAGTTAGTAATACGATTACACTGAGCGAGTTTACTAACAGATAGTAAATTTCCCAGATAGTAGCTTATAAACTCGCCCAATGTAATTGACTATTTAATCTCAAAAGAGTTCCACTGCATGCGAAAAGCAAAGCTATTGCAACACCTCGATCTGTCTTTTTTTTTTGTGAGCCTGTTCGTAGAAAATTCTCAATTGCTTCCAACTGAGAGACTATGGCACCCCGTGGGGTATGTTGTGAAGATGAAGGTAGTAAGAAAGGGAAGGAGATGGGGAGGCGGAGGGTGAGGAAGTACCTAGCTGTAGGAAATATCTGCTCATCAAAGATGGCTAACCATTTCAAGCAACGTTTTTGAATAGTGGTCTTTCACGACGGCGATTTTGAAAGCATCTGCCACTCTGGAATGTGCCGCAAATATACAATTGCAAAATAACACATTTTTTTTTTTTTTTTTTTTACAGTGAATAACCGCACAAGAATCTCAACTGCTCCCGTCTGGAGCCAGTGAGACTATGGCATCCCCAATTGGGGTATGTTGTGAGGCTGAAGGTAGTGGGGAGGGGAAGGAGGTGGGGAAGAGGAAGGTTGGGAAGTACCTGGCTATTCAGATCTGGTCACTAAACACGGCTAAAGCCATTTTCAAGCAACGTTTCAATTCTGAATGGTGGTCTTACACCAGGGCGATACTGATAGTATCTTCCACTCTGGAACATGCCGCAAATATACTACATATTATTTTAAATTAATTAATTGTGAAATAACACAAATTAATCAAATAAAATTTATTTGCGCATGCCGGGTTCGAACCCGCGACCTCCGGAATGTGAGTCAAGAGTCTTAGCCACTGGACTACGGAGGTCGTCAAATATTTATCAAATGAAATTTACTTGCGCACGTTGAGATTTGATCCCATGACCTCCTATATTCGTAGCCCACATTGTGTGGCGAAATAAAAAAATAAAAAAATAGAAATAAAAGAAGGTAAGGAATAGCAGAGATGTAGACAGCAAGAAGAGGTACTTGGCTATTTTGAATTTCAAACCATATGCATTTATCTACCTATTGATTACGGTGAAATTTTTATTTCTATTTATTGAAAATTTAACCTAGGATATGTTAGTTATGAGATAAAAGGACATGTGGAGGGGAAAACAATTGATAGAGGAAGAGGGTACTTTTTTTTTCAATTCAATTCATTCATTTTAAAAACATTACAAAATTACAATGTCAAAGTGTTTTTAAAAGCGAAAATATGTGAGATAAACAAATTTAGACTAACAGCAACAATGCTTGCAAAACAGCTCCCCCGACTGGCATCACCATTGGCCAGTTAGTTCTGCAAGCCGGGAGATAAAACGGATGGAGATAACCATCGGGAACACAGAAACTAATGCTCTCCATGATAGAAGAGTTTTCAAACTATCCACGAATCAGTCATGAAAAAATGTGTTGCAATAAGCACATCCCTTCTGACCCGTAGAGGGTTCATACCGAGCATTCCCAAGAGAGAGTCGGTAGAGTAGAGCCTTAGAGCCTTGTGTAGTAGCCATACTCCCTCAGGTAAAGAAATCTCAGAAATTTCTTCTGAACCGTCTACAACATGAGGGAATACTTACTTCACTTGGTGCGGGCTCCAAACCACTGATCCACTCTCAAGCCTACTCCTAACCAAAGCATTGTATAGTACTGTGAGAACCCAGGTGTCTCTGAAATTTCTCGCAGTGCGTAGGACAGAACCCAGCATTCTCAGTGAAATATTACAAGTCAAAAGTTAACCTACTAACAAACACTACTACCAAGATCTTTTAAGAAAGTCTCGCAGACGACAGAATTACAGATCGATGCGCTGTAGAACCACTCGTCCCGACGCGACCGCGACGGGAGAATAAACATAAACATTTATCACCCTGAACGTCACATCACGGAAAGGATTGTATCTACTAACAGTCGTCATTTGCTGATATTTTAATAAGTTGCTTTGTTCAAAGAGAATTAGGTACATATAAACGTTATGAAATGTTACCACGAAGATAGTTTCAAAATTATATATTTCATTATTGATGCATTACTGAATGTAAAACTGATGTAATTACTTTTTAAAACCTGAGGCCAATAAGCTGTCTTTCTTCTTACCTCTTTCTTCTTACCTCTAGAGTAAATATCATTTGATTTATTTTCATATCTGAAAGTTTGTTATTATTTAACAATATAGATGTCTCAATTATTACCAATGTTAAGATTTATGGAACGAACCGTTACAATTAACATTTCTTTAGTCTTTGCTAATAAGGAAAGAGTTGCGATGAAATAACTAAAAGAGAAATGCCTTTATTCATCCAAGAGGATGCGTTTTAGATTATTGTAATAATATCAACAAAGTAACTACTTTCATAGAACCTTAAGGGCCTTTAACCAGCCAGCGGCCGAAAATCCACATTTCGTCGTAAGATGTTCTTACGATCGTACAGGGCGGTTCCAATGAGAAAGATTAATTATTCTCTGCACCAGCTTTTTAAAATTATAATTCAATATCGATTTCATTTCATTCCAAATTTGCTTTAATTTATACCAACATCCAAAAATGCTGAAAGGCGTGATGATAAAACAATGAAAATTATGTACTTTTTGTAATTATTTTTTGATCATTTGTATATATCATTTTTCAATAATGTCTAAGTAAAATATGAATGTAAGATAATCTTAAATATATTAATTTGTAAGACCGTAAATAGACAGAAAAATAGAGAAATTTTCGTCATAAACAAGTGTTCGGATATATTTTTTAATGATTTTATTTGAACTAAAATAAAATTTTTAAACATTCGTTTAATAGATAACGTATTGATTTACAATAATGTATGATTACATCGTATGAAATGTGTCTTGTAAAATAAGATTTTTCGTTTGAAATTTAACAAATCTGCCAACGACCTACGGTATAACCTTATTATATTAAATTAAACATTTTTTCTCAAAATTTAAAAAAATGCGTTTACTACATAAAAGAACGATCTTAAGAAATCTTACGTATAAAAATCTCTTGTCACGGTGTTTGTGGTGTACATTTGATAGGTACAAGAATAGGTTTTAAAGTATATTTCATACCGCTGGGTGATTAGAGTGTCCCTAACCAGAAAAAAAACTGTTTTATGACAATTTTTGTTTTTCTTTACTTGGCTTCAAAAAATACTTATAACCCCAAATTTTAATCCTCCTACACCAACCCCTCCCATTTTTTAATCGCGATTTTAGTATTTTTGTACGAAAAGATTGAACCGTCTTTTTTATTTCAAACATAACGAAATTATTTGTGTTGATGAATGACAGATGGAGCTACGTCCGCTTCATTGAACTTTCATCCACACATGCGCAAGACATCACCATTCACGAGAAGCGTCGCGGCATTTTGATATTTCATTCGGCATCACGTTCTCGCGTGGGTAAACCATCTAGCTTATTTGTATTGGCTAAAGACGGACTGACAAAAATATCGAACACTCAATTGCTCTTCGAAATTCATATTGATTTTCTTTATTTCATTTTCCTACTTTAGTTGTTTTTTTTTTGTTATTTTTTATTTAACAACCAAAATGTAAAGTAGAAATAATTTATATAGCACAACAAAGTTTACCGGGTCAGCTAGTCAATTTATTTTTTTTTGTGGAAAAGTGTCAATACGTCTAAAATTTGATATATTTACGGTTTTCTCTGGTTATACCCCCTTAAGCACTCCTGTTTTACTCTTATTATACTTAAAACTAACTAAACTCCTTTGTACAATTTTACACGATAATGAGACTACATACCTACCCGTATTCTACCTGATTATACTCGTATCCTAAATGTTCAGTTTATTATGTTATTTACTATACGCATATTATTGTATACTCCTGCACAACTTATGTATCTGTAATAACAAATACATGTAAAAGCCTCCAAGGCACGAATAAATAAATAAATAAACATATTTTTCTGGCTTTATAAAGCACCCTTGTTGTAAGTAAAATTTATTAAAAATAATTAAAAATACATACTACTGACTTTAGGCTTCTTTTTTTCATCTTAATTATCCATCCTCCATTTCATTCCACCATTGAATGAAGCTATCTCCTACTTAGATATGAAGCAACAATACACACAAATGTAGTACTAATTCTCAACAAAGAGATTAATGTTTATTTGTTCTTGCCCCGCCTCTCCGCATTGCTTCGAATTATCGGCCGACAGCCATTTTCTGCTGTTCCGTCATTATTAGTTTGTTGTGTTATTAGGTATCTACTTATAAAGCAGCCCGGCGATGGCCGTGTGATAAGTTAGTGACCCAAAATCCGAAAAAATCTTTTATATTCAACACTTCATAAAGTTTTTATTCAATGAATAGTTATACTCCAAAAAAAATAAAATTGTTAATTTCTTATTTTACCTATTAAGATAGCCTCATACTCAGTCAAGTAAATTTAAATATTAATCACTGTTGAGTATAGTGTTGTTATTTAACTGAGGGCGATAGTGGGTAGGCTGCAAAAACTGAAATGTTTCGTACCTGTGAATATTTTGATTTTTTTTAACTTATCAACTTTACGGTATGGATTAACCACTTGGGGACACTCTTGCAAAACTAATTTAAACAACCTACAATCAGTACAAAATGCAATGGTTAAATTATTAGTTCAAAAACATATATTTTCCCAGAGACGAAACATCATTGTTGTATAGGAATTTAACAATATTACAATATTGTTCCAAAATATAATATTAGGTCCTTACATATGAAATTGGCGTTTTATGTGGGAGGAACATAAAGTCGATTTTTTTTTAAATATAATGTATTTATTTAATCAAAGTATGTACCATTGCTATCTATGCATTTTTGCCATCTCATAGGTAGTTCATCGATTCCTTTACTAAAAAAACCATTCGGACGGCAATCAATAAAATCTTTGAAGGCGGTTTGGACTGCCCCATCGGAGTTGAATTTTTTCCCTTGCAAGAAGTTATCCAAATTTCAAAAAAAATGGTAATCTGTTGGGGCAAGGTCCGGAGAGCACGGTGGATGTCTTAGACATTCCAAATGAAGCTCCTCTAATTTGGTAGCCGTCTGTTGTGCAGTGTGTGGTCTAGCGTTCTGACGCGCGTTTGTTGATTTGCTTCACTCGATTCATGAGGTATCCACCTTTCAAGCTTTTTCACCTTCCCAATTTGCTTTAAGTGGATTAAAACAGTTTTATCACTAACACCGCACACAGCTAACGCGCGATATTTCAAGTTTTCCATTGTGTAAACTAAGTGACGCAAAGAAAAAAAAACAATTAAGGAAAAAACAAATGAATTATAATTTTCAAAACACAAATACATGAGTAAATAGCTGTATAAATTTGAATTTCGAATTCCTAACCAAAGAGAAGATATTTGAGATCAAAGTTGCCAGTACAAAGTTGCCAACCAATTTCATATGTAAGGACCTAATAATAACCACGGACTGCGAACCCTGGAATATAACGTTGCAAAAATATTTAACATGTTACCAAGTAACATTTTACGGAAATTGGTTAGCAATTGGCTTCTGGATATGGGGAGAGTCGAGAGCGAACATATGCTAACACAATCTCACATACCTAATATGTACTAAAAAGTTTATATTAATGCATAAAAATAAAACTTTTACTCTGTTTTTTGATCCGTGTAAAATAAGGACTGGTCTTTGATTCTTGTAAAATAACGACTATACATTTCTAAAAATAAGTTTTGAAAATTTCTATAAAAATACATTGGAAATTCTTGTTCATATAGTCGGGTTTATAAATGGGTAATTTCTTTTACTTAGGAAAATCTAAAAATAATAGTACATTTATTAAAATTAAATGGTCATAAATGCATTGATGGTTCATATGTCAAATATTGGTGTATTAAATGTGTAAATTCTAATTATGCAACTGCAAATGTTCTCCAAAATAATCCAGAAAAAATATCATAATTGTGATCTCCCGATAGAAACCATTCACTTATTCGGAATACAATGTAATTAAATGTAATGCCTTTGTAATTTCAATGGAAAAAAATTTGGTTAACTTTTTTACCTAAAATATTGAATTCGAAATTGGATAGGTCCGATGGTTTCGAACTCCTGCAACTCCATAGAGAGGTACAGGAAGTCGGTACCATCGATACATCGCATCGGCTTGGCACAGCGAAACATACTTATAGGTGTAAATACACGGTTAATGTTGCAATTTTACAAACCTTGGATCTTACTTTTAAATTTGTTGGTTGGATTTTTATATTATATACGTATTTTTTTAATCGTAACATGTTGATATTATATATCCCACTGTACTAAATTTTTGTTGCCTATATTTTTATTTAATTTATATACCTTTTATTCACATCGTAACTTTATCTAAACTATTTGTTTTCTCATGTTAAAGATGGAGGTACTGCCTTTATTATTTATTATTTATGTAAAAGAACTCTGGGCGTAAAATAAAAGAAATAAATAAACAACTAAATAAATTAATGTTCTCCAAAACGAGTTTGAAAAATCATTTTTCATATATTTGGATTATAATTGTGTAATTTCTACTATTTAAGAAATTCTAAAAATTATAGTACTTTATTAAAATTAAATAGTTATAAATACATTGTGAATTCATATGTCAAATATTGGTTTATAAATGTGTAAATTCTGATTATGCAATTGTAAATGTTCTCTAAAATGGCCTGGAAAGAATCTCCTTCTTGTGATCTCACTAAAGAAAACACTCATAGAACATTAATAAATGCATTCACTCTGAATGCATTTATTTATGTTCTCCAAATTGACCTTGAAAAAAATCACATCTTTGCGATTCTTTTAAAGACATAAAGAAACCATCCCTTAATTATATACAATTCTTAGTGTTCTCAAAAGTTGTCTCGACAGAAGCAAATTCCCGTGATATTTTGAACGTAACTATTTCTTTGTTAAGAATATTATGAACTAAATATACAATTTGGCTGTCCTGAAACGGGTTTTCTGCCCAGTTGGACAGACAAATGATCACATTGTAATGTATTGTAATATATATGCATATGTAAATAAATAAATAAAAAAATAAAAAAATAAAAATAAAAAAATTTGAAAAATTGCTATTCTACAAATAGATTGAGATATATGCTGAAATAATGGTTACTAAATAGAGATTGCTTATATTAAATTTATGTGTGTTAATTGTGACGATCCGTATTGTTATTGTAATAGTATAATGTATGTATGTTTAAATTGTAATTGAAAATTAACATCCTTTGACAAACTGCTTTATTGCGGTTCAGCGTGATTGTACTTTGAAAATCAATAAAAAAAACGTAATTTCTTACTTAGCATTTCAAATTTAATTATTTTTTTCTAACTTCCATCTATGGACTCTTTTACCTTAAATTTAACGTCTGTGTCACCTTGCATCTGACTTTTCAATACAAATTTTGTCTATGCTTGTCATTTGTCTGTGGTCTTTCAGTTAACTTTCGCTTTCATATTATGTGATGTTTTCATTATAAATTATTGCAATTCATTCCATATATTAGAGCCCCAGAGCTCAGACCTTGAATCGAATCACTGTAAATTGCAATTCTTCTGAATTATTAACTGGATTACAACAATATCCAGTAAAAAACAAAAATGTTTTTACTCTAAAACCACTCCAAATCTCTGTGCGCGTTCCCTTGGATGAGAAACGAAGGCAGTCAAACAGCAGCTCAATTTACAATTGACGACAGACTGTCCAGAGACCAAACCAAGGGACTGTCCAAAAGACTGACTTTAAATCAATCATCCTAATTTCTAAATTCTAAGTCTGGTTTAATAAACTTTTTTTTTTCGAATTTTAGTAATTTTCAAAATTGGAACTGATTGTGTGAAGAAACCAGAAAAGGCATAAAGGGTCTCTCTACCGGTTTAAGTATTTTAATTGTCATTTTCAAAAATGAATTCAAAATTGTTTAAATTTGAAATTCACAAAAAAAAACATTAATCTTAATATATAAAACAAAGTCCGGTTAGTTACATCATTTATAACTCAAGAACGGCTGGACCGATTTTGATGATCTTTGATTTGTTGGATTTGTCTTCGCCCCGAATAACAGAATAGCTATTAAAACATCGGATAAATTCACGAACAAAAAAATATGTAGAAAATTCTTTTCCTCATACATTTTGTATGGAACGAATTCTCATCTTTTGAAAGAGCTGCAGGAATATTGTGATAAGTATAATATTGAATAGTGAGTGTATTCCAAAAACTTCAAATGTCAATGCGCTGATTGTTTTGCTGCCCCTCTTTCTTAGACACTAAATGTCAACAGTCGAAAATGAGACAAACGGTGAACGTATGTCTGCACCCCTCCAAGGGAAACATACAATAATTATAATAAATCTCCCCCACACGTATTAAGAAAATGAAACGCAATTCCCGTAAGTAAGTGGAAAAGTAAGAAAACCACAAAAGATATAAATCCGTAAACAATGCCATCTCTGATACTGACTAAAACAAAACACGGACAGTTGCGCATTGATAATTGCTTCATTTAGTAATTTAAAAAAAAACCAATTTAATTCACCTAATAAGTTAACACAACAGTTTTTGATTCTGGGGCGGTACGAAGTTCACCGGATCAGCTAGTATTAATATAGACGACTGAGCTCAGCTCAATAATTCTTCGTATCCGGCAAATGACGGATACACCAAAACTAAACGCAGAAAACCATTAAAAAAATATGTACTGTAATACCAGCTCGAAGATGATAAAAGCTGGAAATACAGTTCCGCAACTACATACATAAGCACACATTTCATACCAACACGGCATAATACCCCAAAAACCATAATATACGAATTTAAAATACGTAATTTCTCATGACACGCCCACTCACCAAATTTAAGGAGCCAGGCAACATCAATTTTTAACTGCCAAAGATGGAAAACATGTTTTGTAATTGTTAAGAATTGAGAGGCAAGCTTGAATTTTAAATAATTGGAAAAATAATTTAAATATGCGTTAGTGTGTTAGTTTGCTACATTTGGTGACTTGCTAGTCCGGGTCTTGGCGGCGGATGCGACTGCCCACCAGGTGCGTCGCAGACCGGATAGGGAGAGAGTTGTTAAGGGAATACCTTTGACTTCTCCAGCCGTACTCTCTCGGTACATCGGGAGGGAAGGATTCATACATCCATCACTCCTGGACACACTGACCCCCAGATTCCTACCCACCCCTAATACCCTTTTCCTTCGCAGAACTTCCTATCCTTCCTTTACTAAAAAGACCCTCCACACATGACATAGGAATTGTTTTCTTCAGTGCATCCTGTGTGGAGCTTTTGTAAAAAAAAAAAAATAGGTGTTACTCATTTTATAATTCTGAAATGTGCATGCTTAAAAGAGATGAGCTTAATAAGATCAGTAGAATCAAAAACATTTTTTCTATATTATTTTTTGCTCTCGAAACAGTGACCTCTGGAATATAATGATTTTATTAGTACTGAACTACTCAAGATGTTCTTTAAAATAAAACACCTTCTAAAAACAAGTCCCATGAATGTGACGTTTACGTTAACTCCACACAGGAGATCCTGAGTAAAATAATTTCCGTCAGGGCCTGTCGTCTTTGGGAATGCAGTGTGGAGGATGTTCTGGGAAGGAAGGAAGGAAGGGTGGGAATCTGGTCAGTTATCCAGGAGTAATGGACGTAATCTCTCCCACTGTGGTGCAATGCGATGATTCGAGAGAGTGTGATTGGAGAGATCGACTACTACCGTGACGAGATTTGTTCTCCGTTGAACCCAGTATTGTTTCATAGAATTTTGACCAAACTCAATCGCCCTCTATTGAGGGACTTGACTGCTATGTCAGATGTCCCTGAAAATGCCTGAAAACTCTGAATGGTGGTCTTATAAACCAAGACGATAATATCTTTGAGTGTATCTTCTCTGGAACGTGCCGCAAATACATCATCTTTTTTTAAATGATTAAGGGAAACGTATGCGCGGCCAATTTCTGCCCGTTTCATACAAATCTTAGATTTGGATTTGAGATCAAAATATCTAACCAAACTGAAAAATTATTTTTGTAATCAAAAGGTATATCAAATATCTAGTTAGGATGTGAGCTACTTAATTTATTTTGGCTTTAAATTATAAGATATAGGCCATTAAAGATTTTTATGTATCTGGATTTTAGAGGTGATTTGTGCAATTATTTGTGTGTAAATGAAAAACAATAAAAAAATATTTTACTATATTTATCATACACATATGATGAAATATAAAATAAAAAAATTAAAATTTATTAAAAAAATCATTTTGATGGGTGTAAATTAATTTTTTTAATGTTTTTCTTTGTGTGCCGTATCAGGTCCCCCCGACGTTGGCGATCAGTGGAGGTGGAGGATATCCATCTCTTACCCGCCCTGGTATAAGTAACTGATGGTTACTCCTTCAAGGCTCTCGCAAGATTCTAATTTTTTTTCTTAAACGAAGCTACATTTATTTATTTTGAACGAATCAAGACCTCCAGTGTCCTTGGAAAAACAAAATGCACAAAAATAGGTTAGTAAGACAAAGATAAATTAAACAGGGCAAAAGAAAAACTCATTCATGAGGCTCCATAAGGCGGCATTGCATCTGTAAAAACCTGCAAGCACCTGCATAAAATAGAGAACATAAGTAACACAATAAATCTCAAATCAATTGGCAAGTACCAACAAAAAATGTGAATGGCTTTCGGTCTGACCATAAACTACACTTACCTTCCGTGTTCCTTAGCCAACCACTCAGTGAAGCCTCAAAGAATGTTAGCTGAATATTTGGGGTAAAATACCCGCTGACTAAAAGAAAATTCAGCGTTGGGTAGTTAGAGGCAGGACAAATGTCAGTCAAGGTAGTCGTTGGCGATCACTTTTGAAAATGTCTCCCTGTCTTGCGCTATATAGCTCCTCCACACTTCTAATGCTGGTCCACTCTCGTATATTTCGCAGCCAAGACATTTGTCTCCTACCAGGCCCTCGGCGTCCATCTTGCCTATTGAATTGTGTCGAGTAACACAATTCAATGAACAAAATTTACTTCCACACGCCGGTATTTGAATCCCACCCCCACCTTCGGATTGCTAGGCAAGAGCTTTACCCCTCGACCACTGATACTCGTTTATTGACCTCCTCACACTCCTCATACCGATTATCTTTTCTTGTTTATTATTAAATTTCTTTTAGTATTCTTGATTCTCGTTCTCTTGTCCCATTTCCTTCGAGTCCTTTCCCACCCGAAACGATTGTAGGTACTTCAACTTATTAGGAGTAAACTATGCCATTTTTTACATTAAGAATTATTTATCATCTTGCAAACATCCTGTTTTATAATTATTTTGGTCTGCCTATTAGTGGAAACGGGATACCACGCGAGTTCAGCACGAACATTAACTTTCTTAAACGATTCTAATCATTATCCACGTCTAAACAATCAATGTTGATATATTGTTTCTTTACAAGCCTCGTGAAACGTGTAATTATTATAAATAATTTACCGAGGAAATAATGGAGCCGAGGCAGCACTGAATAAGTGGCACTATTTATCTTATTTTTGGTTTGTTAACCCTCGAAACACCGCCAACAAATAGTTAGACGTGATTTGAAACTGGAAGAAGCCCTTATACATCGGAAATGCTATTTTCATCAATAAGAACGAGACACTACAAATAATCCGACAATGGCTGTAAGATTGGAAAGACCCCAAGGCTTGCTATACCTATCCGTTTGACTTGTAACTCGCTTGATTCGGTATGTGTCGGGGGTTGGTTATATTTCGGAGAATGTCGAGCTTAGCACGGCTTGGAACATAACCAGTAATTACTAATTATCTGTGATTTGAATTTCACCCCAATCTCCCATTTACTTTTCTTTATCGCACCACCGAGGAACCGGCTAAGGGACACGGAAGCGGAGTTTAGTTTACGGCTAGATCGAACGTCATGCGCATTCTTGCTGGGACTGACAATCGATTGGAGAAAAACCCCACCCATTTTCCAGCGCTATACTTTTATTATTTATGTACCTACTGTGTCTTCCTCCCTACAGGTGTTTGCAGGATACAATCACCCAGCGCTTGCCTCCTCGTGTTCTATCACCAATCTTGTCTATAGTAGTACTAAGACTTATTGTAGATATCTTGATTTTCCGCTAAGCACTTGCATACTGCTTACTAACAACGTATGCAGGGTCACTGTTCATTTAAAAAATTTAGAGTCCTTGCGATGAAGGAGTAACCATATGTTACTTATACCAGGGCGGGTGGATAACCTCAAATGTCTGTGATTTGAATAGAGGAACGTGTTTATTTTTCATTGTAAAACCTTGTCGTTTCTCACCCGGCACGCCGCTTAATGTCTCGAAAACCCTTCTGGACGGAAGGAGAAAGACTCCTTAGAACACCTCTCACCCCAGAAGATAGGTGGAAGCTTGAGTGGCAATCAGCCAACGTCAAAAACGCCCATCTCGTTCAAGACCCCACTGGGAGACAGCCTGGGTTCTCATTGCCTCGCAAACTCTGGACTGCCATTAAAAGGATAAGGTGCTCCCATAGCCGTTGTGCTCACATGATGCATGGATGGGGCTTTAATGTAATGCGGTGCGGTGCAGACCACCGAACATGTGGTCATCGAATGCCCGCTCCATTCATTCCCCGGCGGAATTAATGAGGTCCACAGGGCAACGCCTGAGGCCCTAGACTGGCTCACAGACCAAGATGTCCCCCTCTGACCCCCCCACCATACGAAAGAAAACTCTAAAACCAAACTATTGTTTACGTGAATACTAAATCTATGCTTTCTACTGTCAGCGGGAGATCGCTATCTTTGAAAATGTTATCTTCAGCAGTTTATTTCATGAACCTAAAATACGTTTAGGCAGGTTGACTTTTTGTGAGTTTTGATCAAGTTCTCCACTTCGATCAGCAATTGAAGAAATGGACAAAGGTTATGGGAAACGACTGAAGAAGAACAAAAAGGAGACGGTGGTTACCAATAGATAAATCTACCGAAATAAAAGTTTCAATATTGAATTGTAAAATAATTGTACCTACTTACGAAATTTCTTTCGATGTTATTTCTAACAATTTTTCGGGTAAATTAAACCCCATTTCTTCTCCACGGTTACAGCCTCCGGTCCCAATGGAGATGTGTGTGGAGATGTCCATCAATTACACATACATTCGTCTGACAAACGAGATAATTTAAACTAAATTTAAATATTCAAATATGTTTTATAAACGCTCAGGAGGCGGGCACTGTTTTTTTTACTATCTCAGATACCGGAGGCTAATTCTTTAACTTCTTCGGTTACGAAGATGAAAATATCCACTGATTTTTCTCGTTAAACTCCTCTGTTATCGACATGTATTTATTTCTTTCAGAGTCCATTAAAAGTCTTCAAATTAATAATCCTTGGATTGTAAAGAATGTAAAATTGTCAAGATTAATTTAAAAAATTAGCATTACCAAAAATTAATGCACATTACTTTTAGTTACACAGTCAAAAACTTTAATCCTTCTTAAAATCCCAAAATTAGAGACATCTTTTGGCCAGAAAAATCAGTAACTCCATGCTACAAAAATTATAATATAATATGATACCCTTAAAAATTAATTAAAAAATCATGGAGATACACTAGATATTAGATTTAAAACAAGACCAAGTAAACACGAAGATGAGAAAATTATTAAAATTATGAATAAACACCAACACCACAACCAAAAGTCAATAAACGTAAAGGTGAGGAAATCAACAAACATGAAGAGGAGGTTTACATGAGTAAATCAGCAAACATCAGGACGAGGTAATCATGATGTAACAGCAACAACAGTCCGCCTAGAAACAGGAATCCCTAGTGAAAAGGACTGTGAATATACTATTAAAGTATTTATAATTAGTCATTGTCATTAATAAAAAGTTGGATGTTGGTTTGAGAAAAATTCTACGTTGTAGTCCTTTATTCTTCTATTTTTTATTCAAATTACTTTACTGTCTTCTTATAACGGGGATTTAGGATCTCAGGGACCTGTCTTTGCAAAAAGGCAGATATCAGGTTGGAATTTTTATGCGAATAATACAAGTTCGTGAAATTTAAAAAAATAAATTTCACAGAATTGGGTTCCAGAACTGCCAAGCCTCTCTCCGGGGAAGAGATGGCTTGGTAGAAGTAAGACGTTTGAAACCATCACGAATAAGATGGACAGAAGTTTGAAAAACACCATTATAATCTTGTTAGTCTCGAGTCTGCATTTTTGACAACTTGCTTTGGAAGACAGGAGCTTGTAATACGACGTTTAAAGAAAGATTAAAATAAGTCCCAAATAGGGACCTTGTGGAACGCCAAAAAACAACTTAGGGATATTTTAAAAGATATTTAAATGTTATCTAATTATAGTATTCCTTGTGGGGACACACCTCCCGAAACATTAGTTTCAATTCAGGTATGTTTCTTTCTTCTAAAAGTATCTAATTCAATCGTTTCAGTGTGGGTTTTTATATATTTTTTAAAACTATAAATAAATTTGTGGATATTTATTATTGTTAGGTATGGATCATTAACTCTTCCCCGATTAAACTACTCGAATCTCTACGTGGGTATCGAACGAATCATTTAAATATTTATTTAAAAAAAACTACAGGATGTTTGATTAACACCCGCATAGATATTAGGCTGATGTTGGGTTTGAGAAGGCATGAAGTGGTCAAATTAGTTTTTAACATTCTCATACACAATTTTGGTAGTTTATTGGAAAGTATCTTGACTTGAAAAAAAAACTTATAGTCGCATACAAACGCACTACTTCTCTGTAGACCCTTTGACCAATGATTAGTTGCTTACGTAATTTACTCCATACCCTTCCAATGACAGATTTTTCAAATTTCATTATATCCTTGGGTCCAAAATTACGACTATGTTTTGAGTGTGAAATTGTTGTAATGCGAAACAGTTTATCATGAAGCTCAAAAAATGCTTTGCTCTTATATCTCTTGATTGATGTTGAGTTTTGGATTGTTAAAATATGCCACTTTCATAAGCAACAAACATATAAAACTATGAAATATATCATTTTATTATAATATGTTCCTAACATAATTTTATGTGCATTCATTACATTCTCCTTTTCTTGGTACGTCGAATAATTAGTAGGCGCATGGAGTTAAGAACATTTAAAAATGAAAACAAATTATGTTTGGAATACGACAGCGTTCTTTCTAGCATCCTACCTTAGTCTGGGCAAAAAATCCAACGCGTACGCGCGTGTCGCTGCTCTCTTGGGTGCTGAACCCATGCGACCAATTACGTTACAAGAACGAACGACAAAAAACTACCAAATAAGTGCCATAAGTGTAGTAAATTTATTTTACAGAAAGGGTGGGTTTCTTCATTTACCGAGAATGCTAAATGCATGCTAATTGTAAAAGTAAACGGTCAAATGCGTAGAAATTTTTAAATTTCGATCGTTTACTTTTAATGAATCTGTTGATGAGTCTAAATATATATATATATTTAAATTTTTTTGGCTACAGCAAAAATTAGTAGTTTTAAGAGTGATTTGAAACCGTTTTATTTTTTTAATTGTTTAAAGTCAAAGTATATTTTTGTTTCTTGATGTTAATTTTAATAAAGTATTTTAATATTTTTGGTAATACACACTTCGTTTTATCGACTAAATGTGTGATTTTATTATTAATAACAAAAATAATAAGCCTTTTTATTCTGGACTTCTGTTAGGTATGAATAGTAGACATGTTCTTGTTTGTTATAATATATCCCGAAGCTCAGTTTGCCTCTTGGCATAGGTCTCCTATAACATTTTCCACGGGGACCTGCCTCTTCTCCAATGATGTCCAGCCGTGAGTTTGAGGTCGTCTTTCCATCTTATGGGATGACGTCCTCTGCTTCTCTTGCCATCTCTGGGATACCAGGCAGTGATATTTTTGCACCATTTCTCTTGTGGATGGCGGATCCATTTCCACTTTTGCTGGTCAATTCGGGTAACTATAATGGCAACTTTAGTTTTTCCCTTATTACACTACAACTCACTCTGTCCTGTTTCCTTACTCTGGGAGCGTTCTACCTTTTTTGTGTGCGATGTTATCAATGCGCTCTAATTAACGTTTAAAGAACTTCCAACACATTTTTACTACCAATTTTCGTTTGTTTAATAAAGTGGCAAAGTAATGTTTTTTTTACTTGATCTTGACTAATCTTCGAATTAGAAAGCCAAGTAAGGACCTCCCAGCTTTTTTCATCTCAAATCTCGTCTGATGTGTTTTGATAAATTAGATTCATATAACTCGTTTTTTGCGGCAGTAAACGTTGGCCATTATTTATCACGGATATCACGCACCCAGGAAAATACGCTCTAATGCCATATAATAGCACCCCTGTGAATACAGAATGAGGAATAAATAAACACAGTCGTTGAGATGAATAATCTCATCCGGACAGATCATATAAAATGTGTTAACTCAACTTTATAATAAGTGGGGATGGTACAACTCACCTTTTCAGACAGCCGCATCCATAAAGTCAAAAACCTTTTACCTTCACCTTTACAGGCCGCGACATTGTAAATTACTAATTTTGTAAAAATGTCAGAAAATAAGAACTTGTAAGCTATGTAAGGTCATTTCGTAAACTTTCTCCAGTCTCAAAACATAAATATCAACTTTTACCACTAATCTTTTCATAAATGTAATATCAACAGTAATGGAGGGTAGCAAATGAAAAATCATGCCATGTCCAGTGGAGGTTATCCACCTCTTACCCGCCCTGGTATAAGTAACTGATGGTTACTCCTTCAAGGCTCTCGCAAGATTCTAATTTTTTTTCTTAAACGAAGCTACATTTATTTATTTTGAATGAATCTAGACCTCCAGTATCCTTGCATACGTTGTTAGTAAGCAGTATGCAAGTGCTTACAGGAAAAACAAAATGCAATAAAAATAGGTTAGTAAGACAAAGATAAATTAAACAGGGCAAAAGAAAAACTCATTCATGAGGCTCCATGAGGCGGCATTGCATCCTGTAAAAACCTGCAAGCACCTGCATAAAATAGAGAACATATAGTTTGGCAAGAAAGTGTAGAAATTAATTCAATTGGAACTAAACGTGTTCATTACTATGGCAACACCGAATTATATGACGTTTCCTATGGCTGTCATATTATGTGTTATCATATTGTGGGTATCAACGTGTTACGGTTGATTTATTGTCTTAAATCTGAGTAGAATATCGCTGATTTGATAATATTTTTATTCATTGTTTGCCTGAATTTAATTAAAATGAATAAATTATTACATAGTGATACAAGAGGGGTTATATTTTGCGTTTTTCAACGCTGCCTAGCCGAGTGTCACGCGAAGAAGCTTCTTTTTAATTTAGAAGATGTTTGCAAACGAACTGCAGAAATGACTGGTACGTAGTATAGTTTGTTTAATAAATTTCATTAGTATTACAAGATTTATGCCAATTTTCGAGCGATAATAACCATTACAATCTGATTTGAGGTTATGGTAAAAAAATCTGATTTTGACACTTCATTTTGACAGTTAATATGCGGCCACAAGAAAAAGGGAATAACTCAATAAAAAAAATAATAAAATAATATTAAACTCGTAGAAAAGTTACCTTTTTCTCGTTTTCTCTTTCTTTCTTTCCAAGTGAATATTATCTAGTGTGTGTTTTTAAAACTCCCTTATATAATAATAATTTTAATGATTTTTCACACACAGGTAAATCTGAATCAACGGTAAGACGAATTGTCAAGGAAGAGGAAAAGGCAGATGGAAAATTTGAAACACCGGGAAAACGGAAAATGGGCATTATGTAGTAGCATAAGTGCTGATGATTGGAAAAATTGTTGCAAACACGTGATGAAAATTGATGCAGAATATTATGCATGAGGCAGTAATATATATGATGATATCGATGAACTGCGTTTAGATGAAGATGAAGATACGGAAGAAGAAGAATCACACGAGGACGAAGACAATAATTACATGTCGGGTGTTGAATTAATAGACTTAAATTTTTAAGTACCTACGTTTTTATATCGGAATAAAAGCCCACTTAAAACTTGTTTTGTTTTATTTTGCTTCTATTAAATTACGGTTTTTTGTGCAAATTTTTTGAAAATACAAATACGCTATGAAATATGCATTTTGCCAGAAGTGTTTTTTTAAAACATACCTTCATTGTCTTATGAGCCATCTTGGTGTTGCCATTTAAAACTAGAAAACGATCGCAGCGCCATCATTTATTTTCTACACTTTCTTGCCAAACTGTAAGTAATACAATAAATCTCAAATCAATTGGCAAGTAGGTACCAACAAAAAATGTGAATGGCTTTCGGTCTAACCATAAACTACACTTAGCTTCTGTGTCCCTTAACCAACCACTCAGGAAGCCTTAAAGAATGTTAACTGAATATTTGGGGTAATGGTAATGGTCATGCAATGTTAAGTGTTTTATATATATAACTGGTTCCATGACAGTTGGTCCGCCGACAATAGGTCCGGCAACAATTGGTTCGGCCGAATGTTTAGAAGATGTTTTCTTCAAGTAAGTACGGCCATACAACCAAAGTCGATATACTTATATCTGAAGGCATCTTGAGTGAAAATATTTTTACTAATAATTTCGACCCTCCGAAGTAGCATGCTGCAACCACAAAATACGACATACTTATACGTGCAGTCGGCTTAGCAAAAAAACGCTAAAGATTCCTACATGCATATAATATAACTTTTATATCTGAATATAACACAAGAGTCCCAACTGCTCCCAACTGTCTCGAACCAGTGAGACTATGCATTCCCAATTTTGGTATGGTGTGATGCTGAAGGTAGTGGGGAGGGAAAGGAGACGTGGAAAATGTACCTGGTAATTCAGATAGAGTCATGTACACGGCTAAATCCATTTCAAGTAACGTTACAATTCTGAATGAATTAAATTAACAGTTTGTAACCCCTGATGTCGTATTTCCCGCCATTATAACAATAACGAACAGCAGCAATAAAAGCAAAAAAAAAGGCGAGCAATATTTTTATTATTGCTGACTGTGCCTGAAGAGCCGGGCTTGCTGCTTTAAGCTGCTAACAAGGTATCACAATATAATATTTGTTTTTCAGCAAACTGACTTCTTGGCTTATAGCGGTTCAGGAATATAACGTGATAAGTTAAAAAATGTTAATAATATCGAAAACTTAAAATGTTGGTGCTTCTTCAATTATGCTTTTTTGACGAAAATGACCACGCGCATCATAACCTGATAATTTAAATACATTCATATACACTTACAGTACCTATACTTCAATAAAAAATAATTAACAAAATAATCACTGACCGACCAAAGGTTCGGTTTCGGCAAGTTTCGGCAAAAAAATCTAATTCCGTCACCAGTTTCGAAACTTTTTTAGACATGTTAAAAATCGATTTAACAGGTTAACTACTTTTAGGAACTTCTCGTTCGGCTGACTTCGGGTGAGTTCGTGGCTCGTATGTCACCCGCCATCGTCAGGAAAATACTCAATTAATGAGGTCCTTCCTTTAAGTGTTGATTATTGACAAATGTTTGTTCCAAGAAGTAGTAACATGTTTGAATCTTGATGTATTTTATAGCATTAATATTAAAAAAATAAATTTTCACGTACTTCAATCATTTTTTTTAATTTAATTTACTTAACACACATAAAAACTTATTGTAAATTTACACAAACAATTTATAATGTAAGTGTTGATTATTGACAATTTTTGGTCGAATAAGTAGTTAAGTTTTGTTATTTTTTATAAATTTTGTTTGTTTTATAAAAGTTATGTAATTTTTTTTTCACGTACTACAATTATTATTTTTTATTTTATTTATTTAATTTAACACTTGTTAACTCTCTGAATAAGTGTAAAAAATAAGCCAAATAATAGTAAAAACGATTTTTTATATGTCTAAAATTCGGTTTCGGTTTCGGCCAGATTACGACTAACACAGATATTAATGTTAATTCGAACGTGCATTTTTAACACGTAAATATATGATTAATGATTTGTAAGAATTTTTTTTTCAATAATTTAGGTTCGAAGAATGTCAATAATGTAAACAAGTAATCTTTTGTTAAACCGTCAAACTACGAAGTTAGCCTTGTGATTATCCAAAGATCACGAGGCACATATTGGATTTTGTTAAATTAATCCAAAAAAAATATTAAAGTATCTCTTCAATTGGCCACATTTTGGGAAGCAGAGCCTCGCGGGTGTTTGCAAATTGGCTAAAATGTGGCCAAAAACGCTCCAGTGGTAGTAGCACACAGTCTACTTTCATCATTTGATTGTTTCCGAAATATATGGATCTTTTCAGAAGCGACGCCCATGTTAAAGTGTTCGAATACCGAACTAACGAGAACATTCCGGCCGCCTCTCGTTAAATACACCTAGCGCCGGCAATACGATGGCTGATTGTGTAGGTACCTATCGCATCGATAATGAGCTGCAGACCTACCTACCTCTCACGCGTTCCAGAAAAGGTACGAACTATTGCACGCCTGAAATGCACAGTTCGAGCGCATTCGAGAAAGTCGCCGAGTGAAGAATTACTACCAGACAAAGCAATACTCCGACTCGCCGGACTATATAAAGGCGATCAGCAACAAGTACAGTGTTTCCAGTGTGTACATAGCGTTCAGTATTCTCGCCTCACGCAACCGCAGTTGACCTTGACCCAGTAAAAATCCACGTTCGTTTGTTACCTAGTACCGGTAGTGTATTTAATCTGTTCCGCTTTCCAGTTCAGAATTGATTTGTAAAATTGTAATGTTGTTAGAACTCAATAAAGACTTCCAACACGCAACCTTAATCTCGAGTTCTTCACTTCTTTAAACATAAAATGTTTTTCAGCGCCAACCGCCCTGCGTTTACCATTCCTTCAACATCCCTATCAATTAACCACAAGAATTAATTGTAAAAACGACCCGTTCTCTAGGCTTACTTCACCAACATGTCCTTAAAACATTTATTAAGCTTTATTTTAATTAGAAAAATTAAATAATTTAACTTTGTATAAACCACTTATTTGATGCGCAAATCCGACCGGTTTCGGAACAAACGTTCCTTCGTCAGGGAAAGCTTATACTAATTAGTATAAGCTTTCCCTGACGAAGGAACGTTTGTTCCGAAACCGGTCGGATTTGCGCATCAAATAAGTGGTTTATACAAAGTTAAATTATTTAATTTTTCTATAATGGATAACCACAAAGTAATAGCTACATTCAAAAATATTTATTTTAATTATTAAGCTAAAAGCACTAAAATGTTGGAAAAAGCAACATTTACATTACCAAGATTAATTATAACACAATGAGATGTGTTATTACAATTATTCTTATCTGCCTTTATAATATTTCTTCAAAAAATCGTCTTTTTTTATTTTCATGATCTTTTTATCACAGGTGTCTTTTTACTGGAATAATATTAATGACCCTATTTATCATTGAAATGTTTATTAACGGATTTAAAATATAATTCAGACAGCAAAGGATAGTCGTAAATTAAACGATATTTGATACTTTGGTGTATTTGGGCGACAAACTGCGTAATTAATATAATATCAATCTTAAGACGTTTTAGTATTTATAAAGATTTAAATAAATGATAAGTAATAATATAATGAAAGAAAGAAACAGAGCTAATTTGATTGTCGTTGTGTAATATAGATACCTTCTCGTTTTCATGAAAAAATAAGTAAGTGTAGTACCTAGTAGTACCTAACTTACATTTATTGTAAGTGACTTTTAAGCAGATGGACGCCCTCGAAATTGTGCGCTAGAGAAAAATGCTCAGGATTGCATGGACACCCAGACGCACAGATGTATCCATTCTGGAAGAGATAGGCATCTACCTGCGTTCAATGGATTCTAAGATACTTTGGACACTTTGCTTGCCAAACTGAGGACCATAATAAACTTGGAGAAACTCATGGTCACTGACAAATTACCGGATAACTAACACCTCTGCCATAGGTCATCCCAAGTGGTTCGCTAGGTATGGTGACTTAGCAGGGTGCCCGGGTTCATGTGGTGAGGTTTGCCAAGGTCTTGGCGGCCGATGGGTCTGCCCACTTGGCGGACACATCGGACACTGCTACGTGGCGGGCCGGATCGAGAGAGACTGGTTGGGAAGGTCTTTTGACAACTCCAGCCAAAATCCCTCAACCCATCGCGTTGCACCGCAGTTGGAAGAATGGATTCATACGTCCGTCACTCCTGGACACACTGACCCCCAGATTCCTACCCACCCCTCAAAGGTACATATTTTCTTCCCAGAACTTCCTCTTCTTCCTTTCCTTAAAAAAACCTTCCACAAAGCATCCTCTAAAGTGACATAGGTCTTGTGGGAAATTATTTTTCTCGGGGCCTCCTGTGTGGAGCTAATGTAAAAAAAGTTGGTTTTGTGGTAATTAACCTTACTTTCATTTGAAGTAATGGCTTTCAAGCGAATAGATGGCCTCGAAATTGTGTGCTAGAGAAAAATGTTCAGGATTCCATGGTCAGCCAGACACAAAAATGTTTCCATTCTGAAAGAGCTGGGTATCCACTTTAGGCTTTCAACTATCTGCCTACAACTTCTCGGAGAAACTCATAGCCACTGGCAAAGTGGAAGTCAGAAGAAGCAGAAGAAGGTCACCAATGCGCTGGAGTGAAATATCACTGGCGTTCGGCACGTCGCCGTCGCTGTCCGCAGCAAGGGTAAGGCTCTATCGAATCCCGGTGTGGGCAAAATAAAGCTTTCATGATAAATTTGTGACATTTTACAATTAATTCATTAAAAAAATAAATTGTAATAAATTAACATAAAAGGTGGTATAACAAAAAAACAAAGGGTAGAAAAAACAGAAACAATTGTAGAGAAACTTCAAACTACGTTGTCCAACCTCACGCCACTACCTACGTTAATATAATCGTAATGTTTTTGTAAAGTTGCCATTGACGCCTCCCTTAGCGTAATATATTATCTTTTATTATTAATTTTATTTATATTTTCTTAACCATCGACTCCCTCCCCCCTGACCATGAGATATTATAATTTTATATTATAAGGTACAGGCTTTTGATAAGTTTTATTGTTCGTTCAGTATCTGAGTATCTTGAGGTGTGATTGCAGAGAGGAACTTGACGATTTATTGATTTCGTGATATCAAATAAAGTTTTTAAAGACGGACCAATGAAACATGTTTAAGATTTTGATTTTTATTTTATAGGAAGGCTGGTTGGCACAAAAATGCAGTCCTAGATCTTAGTCAAATAACAAATAATACAGCCGGAAATATGGAATCGTTGTTAAAAATTGCTCTTGGTCTACCTGTGATTGTAGAATTCGGACTTATTTTGAATTTACATGTGATTTTCAAAATTGAATGATTGGCTACATGTTATTTGTTATGAAGCTGTTGTAAAAATTTTTTGTGAGTATTTTTCTGCAACAAAATTGTTCTTGTTCTGGTATCCTCTTTGTATAAAATTATTGCTTTAAAGCGCCGCAACCGGGCTCAAAAAGATGAAGATGGAGAGATATGAAATTACGAATGTTAGAGGAGCGCTCTAATATTCAAAGCGATAAAATCGATGCGAAAATTATGAAAATGGGATTGTCTTAAACAGCATTAAAAGAAACACCGACATTTAACCAAAATGTTTTCAAAATATTGTAATATTCAATTAAATGAAGACATTATCAGCGAAACTTAATCAAAAATCTGAAACAGAAAAATCAGAAATAGAAATGGGCACATCTGGGATTCGAACTCAGGACCTTCGGCTTTCCGAAACGCAACTCTACCAACTGAGCTAATGTGTCCCTATCCGATTCGACCATTTTTAACTGTATCTTACTTAGAACTACCAACATTGTCTTCATTTTCTTGGCTGTTATCTTTACGGATTGCAAGATTCAAATCCGAACTAAACTCTATCGTGATAGTGTGTGGATAAATCTTTATTCATTTTATTTTTAATATGCGACATTTTTTTACTTTTCTTCAAGCCTAGGGTGAATATTTATTTTTATCTTTAAAGCCGAAGGTCCAGAGTTCGAGTCCCAGAGGTGCCAATATCTTTTTTCTGATTTTTCTATTTCCAGATTTTCAATTGAGTTTCGCTAATGTTGTCTTCATTTAATAAAATATTACAATTTGAGGTTTTACTCACAAAGTTAAAAATAAAATTAAAATATTGTGCTACGTTTATAAAATGTACCTACACAGTTCTATTAATTATTATTTATCTATTAAAAGAAATACTATTATTTCTAACCCCTTTCAGCCCTGCCACCCCCCGCGGCCACTATCTCCCGATCTGTAAATAAAGACATTACGGCCTTCCCAGCAGACTTTACTGTACGGCCTCACCTACAGCCTTCCTACCTACCTCCATATGTGTCGGGTCTACGAGGTCTCCAGGTCTCCCGGTATCCAGGTCTGCAGGCCGTTCTGGTGACCTGCTAAGTGGAAAACCTACCCCGATTGTTTAGATCGCAGGGCGCGAAGGGTTTAAACTAATAAACGGGTGTTTTGTGGAGTTATAATTTAAGAACTTTAGAACGATGGAATATTGTTAAAGAATGTGTTTCTGTGATCGAAAGGAAACTTATTTGTAGTATTTTTAAAGCTTTTATTATGTGAATATCGCTCGTGAATTATAGTGAAAAAGAACAAATTCAATTTATCCAGGCTACCACCCACCGTAGATGCAGTCCAGTAAAATGCTTCAAGAACATACTTGCAAGTGCAGACTTGGCTTGGTCACCATAAAGATCCAACTGAACGGGGGTGGAAGAAGGAAGCTGTTGGGTTACTAATTCCAGTACCAATGATGAAGGAGACTGCTCCTCAGGGGTTGCTGAACTTTATATAATGCCAATGCAAAAAAGGATGCGCTGGAAAGAAAGTCTGCGTAGAAAGTCGGGTTTGAAATGCTCCCTACTCTGTATTCGCTGTAATGGTAGCTTGTGCGAGAATGCTGTGGAAGCCTTCGTTCATGATGATGACGAGGAATTTGGTGACAAATTTGGCTGATGATACATAGGAAGACTACATTGAAACTGTAAATGGCACTAAGAAACTAAAGTCAGTAGTTTTATAAAATATTATTATTTTCTTTTTTTTACCACACCAAAATCTTTATTGGGAAAAAACGGCTTAGAAATCTGCATTTTAAAGCTGCAGAACTCTATAACTTTGAACGCTGACATCATGAAATTTGCACATACTTGTCCGATTTATTTTTTCCTTCATTAGAAGTCAACACGTTTTAAAACAATTTATAAATTCGAAATAAACTTACAAATACCCGAAAATAAACAAAAAATAAACTTACGAATACCCGCAGTAACAACACGACAAAATACACTTTTCTACTGCAGCTTTCAAAAGCGAACTACATTGCCCAATCTCCGATATAACGATTTCACACTGTGGGAAATCAAAACTTATGTGATTTTGACATATTCAATATCAACTTCGCAATATTTTTTCCAACACTATTCCTAAACACATTTCTTATTTTTGTAAACTTATCTAATCACCATATTTTTCCGTTTGTTTCTTGTATTTTTATGACTTATTTCTTGTATGTATTTTTTATCTAATGCAATTTTTTTTATTTATTTCTTACTTAAGTTTCAAAATTAGCTGACATGTTCAAATTGTATATAATTTATAATAATATCTCTTATCATATTTTTTAAAGATAAATACATTTTTCGAAGCTAAGAGATTTTTTGCTTCAAACTTCTTAAGTTGGTAATTGCATTCAAAAAAACTTATAATAGAGAACTCCAGTCCATTTTTTTAATTTGTTTTATTTATTTATTTATTTATTTATTTTCGGGAAATCGACAGTTTACATTTTTACAGTTTGTACATGTTTGTATAGCCAAAATAAAACCAATTATGGATTTCCTCCATGTGACTTTACCTCTGATTAACAGCATAATAAAAAAAATTAAATAATAAATTTATAATAAAGCAGTATGAGATCAAAAATTTTATAAAACAAAAGATTAAGTATATAAAACTAAAATTTACATAAAACATAAAATATCAATACATTGGTAACCATAAGAAGCCAGATTGTACATATAAATCAAATCATAACAGAATTAAAGATAAACGATAGAAACATAGACACATAACATATTCATGAATTATCATGTTTTAATGAATAATGACCTTCTAACTTAAATAACTGCAATTTTATTTTTATTTTTAGAGATAGTTTTAATAGTTAAAATAATTGTCAAAGTTTTAATTTTTCACGATCCCCCTAAGACCACCGTACGTACGGTGAATCGTGTGACGTCATCACTCCTGAAAAATTACTACAGCCGATCAATTGATCAGCTGATCAAATGCCGCCATTTCGAATACCGTTATTCGAAGCATTCTACCTAGAACTAGCATTACTATTTTTTTGTGCAATAGTTTTTCAATATTTTAAATAATAGAGATAAACTAATAGAGATACCTCTATTTTTGGTACTGAATTATTTAGGCTTAAATATTGTTTCAATAAACACAACAACTTAATCTCTATAAGCAGTATGAAATAACGAATAATATGAAATGTTGTTAATACTGATGGCTTATGTCATACCTACATAATCAAAGATTTCAATATAATGACTGGTGACGCGTGACGTCAGCACTAACCATTCAGTAATACCAACTTTGCAGTGTGTTTTGACGAGAGGTTTAAAAATGCACTTTTTAATATTTTTTTAAGAACTCTACGTTTAATATTATGAAATAAAACTTACATATTCAGAATCAGCGTTCATTGGTCTGTATGAACATATTTTTTTAAAGCCATAATATTTTTCACTGGAGTTCCTTATTATACGGTGTCGAATGTGTTTTTAAAATAACCATGGATTTTAATAGCTGTATTCTCTCCATTCACAATAATATTATTCTACAAAAACAACCCCCTTGGTTACCCCACGCCGTGCAAGGGGTTAAAACCAACCTGGAAGGTGTGTTTGATGAAGACATCAATATATTATGTTTTTTATTGTTGTCATTGGACGGTATAATAATAATATAATGGTGATGTATTGAAACACAATGGGACAGGCTTCCTAGAAGTGAGAGGCTTTAAATAGTGAGCCTTTTTTACCATTCTTGGGATCGTGTGAAATAAAATGGTAAGGGGTCCATTAGGATAACAGTTGATTGACTTGTTAGATGTTGCATGATAGGGGGTAGATTTACTCGGAAAAGCTACGTGATATTGATTTATGGTCAGGTTTTGGCATAATAATTGATTGAGAGTAGCGATACATTGTTTTAATTCGACCGTTTTGCATTTCGTCTGTCTGCGAGGTTGTTTGTATGTTCTATTACTGTTTCAAGATGGTGGCAGTTTTAAGGTCTCAGTAGGAAAGATTATTTTTTCAAATGCGAAATCTTTTTCTATTCGAGCTATCAGTTTTTTTTTCAATAGGCCACTTGCATCACATTTTTTTAAATTTTTTTCCGGTGTAGGCAAATATTCTAAGACATTCTGTATTTTTTTTATTTTTTAAACGTATTTTTGAAACCCTGGGGATTTTTTGAAAATTTTAAACCGAAAAATTAAACCATTTTTTATAAACCGGAAAGACGGGACATAATTTTATAGGTGTGAAAAAACGATAATTACGTAGCCGAAAATCATTTTAACAAAAAAGAACGTTTTCCACACGAATGGCACAGGAGAATAACGAGGCATACCAAAAATATTACATCTCATAAATATTTTTTTCCTTGATCCATCTTATTGATCATAAATCATTATAATGTACAGCGTCTATATTACTAAAATCAATGTAATATACTTGAACTTGTAAATTGTAAAAATAATAAGAATATTATAAAATTTTATTTTGTTAAAATCAGCACCATAATCATTATACCTCTAAAACATGTACCGACAACATCTTCACGTTCTGAAGAGAACCCCGTACCCATTAATTGTACGGGGTTCTCTTCAGAACATCTGTCAAAAAATCAAACCAAATGATAAGTTCGTAGAGAACAAACAATAAATCTAGTGAACGAATTCAAAAATTCGCCTGAAATCAAAGTGATGCCATATAAAAAAATAAATCAGTGTGGAATTTTATAAAATTAATAGATACATTTTCGGCGACGGGACATTTTCATGTAGTGACGTCACGAGCCCAAAAAATGGATTTATTTATTTAAAAATTAAAAAAACTGTACATTTCTAAAAATTTTTACTAACATTTTCGTAATCTTAGTAAAAAACTCTATCCACACGATTTTTTCCAAGTCGTTATGAAGTCCATGCAAGTGGCCTATTATTTCAACCTGCACGAAGGAAGTTTGAAAAAAAGAATTGTCATTGTGATAATAATTTTTTGTTTTACATATTATGGTTTAAACATGAAGGTATAAGCACCTTTCCTTTTCGAGCAACTTTTGTTGGTGCTAACTATATTTCCACACCATATAGAAATATGGGAAAAATTACTGCCTTGACGAGAGGTCGTCTTTGTTATGCTTCTGTCACTCCATATCTTTTGCAAATTACTGCCTGGACGAGAGGTCGTCTTTGTTATGCTTCTGTCACTCCATATCTTTTGCAAATTACTGCCTGGACGAGAGGTCGTCTTTGTTATGCTTCTGTCACTCCATATCTTTTGCATTTTACTCATGGTGTATTTAGGTTACATTCTTCACATCATATTTATTTGGCTTTAATTTCAACTATTGTATTAATTACATCTACAAAAATGCAAATTGTTTACAAGAATCTTCAAAAACATTGACATCATTATCACCCTTGGCTCTACAACCCCTGGTGGGTCTTGGCCTCCTCAAGAGTCTTCCTCCACTCATCTCGATTTTGTCCCAGTTCTCTCCAGTTTCTCTCTCTCTCTCTCTGGTTTCAATCCTGGGATTGGTTTGCAGCAATTTCATCTATTCGTTTCTTCCACTCTTCCCTGTCTTGTGCGGCTCTTTTGAAGTCTGCATATGATAAGCAGCGCACGTCCACCAGCAGGTCCTCCAGGTACTCTCGGCGTGGGCGTCCCCTAGCGTTTGTCCCCTCGGTCATACCCTTCATTATGGCATGCAAGAGGCCTTCTTGTCTTATTGCATGGCCGATCCATCTTGCGCGCTTTTCGGACAAGGTCCTGAGCAGGTGCCTTCCTCCTTCGATTCTTTGGAGAACTTCCTCATTTGTTATGTGGTCTCTCCAGGAAATTCCTAGTAGTCTTCTATAGGACCACATCTTAAAAGCCTCTAGTCTCTGTTTATCTCTTTCGGATACGCACCATGTTTCGCAGCCGTACATCAAGATACTCCATACATAGGTCTGATGAGGAGTTTAGAAACTCCAAAAGAACGTCGTCGCTCCATCTTAATCTTGGTCTTCCCAGGCTCCTTAGACCTATCGGTCTTGAGTTCAGCACTTTGGTGCTTGATGCTCGGTCATTCTCTCTACATGACCCAGCTACCGAAGTCATCCCAGTTTTATAAATTTTGTGACGTTTAGATCCTTAAACAGAGTATGTAGCTCATTGTTGCAACGTCTGCGCCAAAATCCATTTTCTAAAACGTATACGTTTATCTTAAAACATTGTGCCAATATTAAAATTGTTAGAACGAAATAAGTGAGACCTTCACATCTCAAAATAAGTCCAACCTTCCTAAAACTTGCGTCCTTTCAAAGTGACTGTGTGTATTAATACTAACTTGTGACAATGATTTTTTGACCTCGGTATTTTAATAGTCTTACCGGTGAGAAATCGATTGTAACTTATCTTTCTGTTACATGCGTCGTTTATGAGAAAGAAATACAGAATAGAACGGAGTCATCATCGGAATACCTAACCATAAAGAAAATCTTCGTTCGTAGAGGCAAACCGTTGATAACTCTGTTAAATCTTTAACTCTTTCTCATGAACGACATATTATATGTGATAGAAAGAGAGAAAACCATGGAGTTTTTGGCAGACCATAATATTGTAAGCTTAAATTAAAATGGCTATATTCAAATCGCCAGCCGCGAATCTGTCAATAAGTTTTATTAGTGCATAATTTAGCACATGAAAATATAATACCAAATATTTGTTATTTTTTCATTCGGTTGTTAATTCTAGCATAATATAGTTATTAAAGAACAGACTCATAAAACTAATAGGTAGGTTCTACATCTAGACAGTAGTCAACAAACTTTTTTAACAACAAAAAACAATTTCAAAAAGCAGCTTTTTTTGTGGTACCTAACTTAATTACTGTGAAGCAGAAAACCTAATTATTATGTTGTCATGTAGCAAAATCTTCCGAAGTTTGAGTTTGAGAGTTATTTGCTTTTTATATATTTAATTTTTTCTAAAACTTTTAACTTTTTTACATTAGCTCCACATAGGAGGCCCTGCGGAAAATAATTTGACTGTGTTGTGTTTGGGAATGCTGTGGGGAGAGTATTTTCAGGGAAAGGAAAGATAGGAAGATCTGGAAAGGAAAATGGGAAGGAAAAAGGTATGAAGGGTGGGTAGGAATCTGGGGGTTAATCATATATTTGGAATTTTACGACAATGATTGTATTTTAGGCTCAGTCGTGGTTTTCCAATACGAGACATGGAATGGAGACAAGACCAAACAAGATACTTACAAAGTTATAAGATATGGGACGCGGGTATAGGGAACGTACCCATACTACGTGACCCACTTTTTTCAATTTTAACCTCTCCCCCACCTCCCCCCCGGTGACCACGTGTAGTATATTCCAAGACCCCCCCTCCCCCTACAGTTTTCACGAAGTAAATCATAAATATGGTTTTGAATCATTTCTTGCCAACAAAAAGGTTAAAATATATTATTGGCTTATATTTGTCTTTATTAATACGGCGCTTGCTGCGTAACGGCAAGAGTGCATGCAACAAGTGGAAAAAATATAAAAATAGTTAACGGAAAAAATATAAAAAGATTTCTAGATTGACTACGTGATAAAAACCTAAGCCCCCCCCCCCATTGTGACCAAGGGTGGTATTTTGAAGATCCCCCCTCCCTAAACGGGTCACGTAGTATGAGTACGTTCCCATAGGTACTGCCGCCTTGGTAACTATTTATGAAAAAGCCTCACCCCTGACATAGATCACCCCAAGGGGTTTGCAACGTTTGGTGACTTAGCGGGGGTGCCCGGGTTCATGAGATGAGGTTTATCTAGTCTTGGCGGCGGCTGCTTTTGCTAACCTACTGCATAATATCTTAGGCACAGATTGTCAGAAATAAATACCTGTGCATTAGCGCCGTCCCAGACAGCTCAGATACTTTGTAGATATGCCCTATTTATTAATTAAAAGTATGTGACCAGTTTTTATAAAAGATTTCCTACCTCTGTCGAAAGGCATAACAAATAACATCACCGCAGGTGACCATATCTCCGAAGAGGTGTTCGATATGACACTCGAATATATACATATATATTTAGCGACTAATTTATGTGGCTTGTTGGTGAGCTTCATTACCCGGCCATCCGAGGGTGTTTAGCGCATAAAAAATACAAAAAGAAATATACAAAAAATACGAAAAAAAACATTAAAAAAGATTCTAAGGAATCTAAGAATCCCAAAGACCGGCCGTAAATTTTGACACAAAAGGTAAAATAGACTTATATGAATCGGACGGTCGTTACTTTTGACCCGTGGGTGAATGTTTATACTCATTTAAAAATGTATTTGTCCGCTTTTTGGTTTTGTCTTTTTTATGTCTTTTTGTGTTTCGGTTTTATGCCTGAATTTTAGAATGGGGTTTATTATAACTGGGTATTTAAATGTTTTATTATGATTTTTCTTGGAATGGTTTTTGATATCAATATCAAATTTATTTGAATTTTTTGTGATGTGGGATGTGATGTCTCTATTATTTTTTGGTTTTGTATTAAAACATGTACCCACTCAATTATTCTTTATTATATGTACTTCTGTTTTTGAACACCCAAACATTTTAATTAGGTTTTTATTGTTATGAGGGCATTACCAGAGAAAGCCGGAAATACGTCATTTTCAAAAAAGTTTTTAGAAGTATTGACTCTTTTCCATAAAAAATTATAAATGGATTTCGAAAGATTGTTCTTTTATCTAGTGAAGTTATGTAATAAATTTTTAGAATTTTTTTAAATTTTTAGTATAATAAGGTTATTCCATAGGTCGTTGGCAGATTTGTTAAATTTTCAAAAAAGTTTTTGTATTATACCACACCCATTTCAAATAATAATGTAATCATGCAGTAAAATAAATCAATACATTATCTAGCAGAGTTATGTATTAGAATTTTAATTTTAGTTTCAATAAAATCATTAAAAAATATGTACGTACATGTGTTTCTTGACGAAAATTGGTCCATTTGTGTATTTATTTGCGCACTTACAAACTAATATATTTCAATTATTATTTTTAATTGTAAAACTAACGTTTTTAAGACAAGATTTTTTATGCATAGCACAAAGGGTAACAATTATTATAAGCAATAATTATCAGCCTGAAACACTCATCTTTGTGCTATGCATAAAAAATCTTGTCTTAAAAACGTTAGTTTTACAATTAAAAATAATAATTAATATTTGACAAGTTTAAGTATTTCCCCAATAAATGAAGACATAATTTGTCTCGACGCCACCTAGCGAGGGATTTAACACTTACAATGTTTCTCTCGCAAAAATAAAGTTGGTTGTTTTCAGGGGAAAAAAATATAATAAGCAGTAATTGTTGAATGAAACACTAGCATATATTGAATCATTTGGCGGGTACGAGATAAGCCGCCATAGCTCAGTGGTCAAGAGCAATCGACCGGCAATCGAGAGGACACGGGTTCAAGTCCCGTTGGCGTCATGTATCTTTTCTCGGAAGATTTTTCAATGTGGATGAGTGTTTCAGGCTGATAATTATTGCTTATAATAATATATTTCAGATTTTTTTAACATTCTTATTAAATTTAGACATTTTTGAAAAATGATAAATACTTATAATCAAAAAATAACTACAAAAAGTACACTATTTTATTAGTTTTATCATCACGCCTTTCAGCATTTTTGGATGAAGGTATAAATTAAAGCTAATTTGGATTGAAATAATTTCGATATCGAGTTATAATTTTAAAAAGCTGGTACGGAGAATAATTAATCTTTCTCATTGTAACCGCCCTGCACGATCGGAAGAACAACTTTCGACGAAATGTGGATTTTCGTCCGCTGGCTGGTTAAACGCTCTTAAGTATGTACATTTCTATTTATACAATATTAAGAAATTCAATATTTAGAAAGCGGTACGCTCTGGCGTCATGAAACTTGCAAAGAATTTTGTGGAATTTTGTCAACAAATGTTTTCATTCTTTGAGACAGCCATTTATATGATTAAAATAAGATAACGCAAACTATTCAGTGTGAATTGGGGTATGTTGCGAGACTGACGGAAATGGGGAGGAGAAGGAGATGGGGAAGAGGAAGATAAGCAAGTACCTGGCTATTCATCTGCGGTCACCAAGGCCAAACAACGTCACAGAATTCAACAAAAAACAAATAAGGTCCTATGTCATCTTCGGGAATGCTTGGGGGGTTTTTTTAAGGAAAGGAATGAGGGGAAGTTCTGGGAAGTAAATAGGTAAGAGGAGTGGGAAGAAATCTGGGGTCAGTGTGTCCAGGAATGATGGACGTATGAATCCATCCCTTCAATTGCGATGCAAGGCTATGGGTCAAGGGGTTCCGGCTGGAGAAGTCAAAAGATTTCATCAACTAGTCTCTCTCGATCCGGCCCGCCATGCAGCTGGTGGGCACATCGGCTGCAAAGACCTTTATAAACATCACCCTATGAACCCGGGCACCTTTGCTAAGTCACCCAGCGTAGCGAACTGCTTGGGGAGACTTATGGCAAGGTGTCGGTTATCAAATAAATGGTTCCTCCCAAAAAATTAAGCAAATGAAAGCATTTCGGGATTTTAACCCGCGACCTACGGATTCGCAGCTGAGGGTCGTAACCACTCAACGACAGAGGTCTTCGAAATAATTATATAGACGTAAGGGAACGTACCCATACTACGTGGGGGGGGGGGGATTCAGCAAGTAAGTGTATGTACTGTGACCAGCGGGCGGTGGTTTTTAGTTTTTTGAGGGTTGGCTACACTGAATAGTAGAGGGGGTCTCCTGACCAGAACGAGTATCGCAGGAATATTGTAGTACGTAAACTCACGTTGTAGTGTCCAGTTGCATGAAAGATGTCCGCAAAAAATCCCACCAAGTGCTCTGATTCGCTTTTTACTCACGTAAGGAATAACCCCTACAAGAAGAAAAATTTAGGATTTCTGAGCTCTATTGTGACTGGAGAAGATAGGGGTTGACTTATTACATTCAAGTGGAAAAAAAACAGTTGTCAATGTGGCGTCACATCAATTCCCCATCTGTCAAAAAATTTAAAACTACGATTTCTTGCAAAAAAAAATAAAGCCATCCATTTTAGTCGAATTGCTACCTCAGGTTGAGATCATCAATGCACAACAATATTATGGTACCCTAAAAAACGTCAAAACGAGCATTCAAAATAAAGGGAGGGGATGCTGGCCAGAGAAGTGTGTTCATTTCATTAAAACGTCCGTCCTCACACAGCCTTATGACTCGATGACACACGGCGAGTTTACAAGCTACTATCTACTAAGTTTAAAAGCGGGTAAATCGGCGAGTGAGATTGTCATGATGACACACAAAACTCTCCTCTCGCTCAGAAGAGTAGGAAACTGAGGCCGCTGCTAGCGCCAGTAACAAAAATAACGACGCCTGCGTGAACTAATTCTTCAGATGTTTGACAGTCGAAATCAGCTGTTTATCGGAAGCCATGTTGGAAACATAAATAAACCAATCATGAGCAAGCGGAGCAAGCGTGTGGGCGAGTAAAGTTGACGACCTCTCAACTTTTTTTCGTAGATTGTCAACAATCTGCTAGTCGCTGCTAGTTAGCAAGTAACACGATGACACTGGGTGAGTTTACTAACAGATAGTGAATTTCCCAGATAGTAGCTTGTAAACTCATAGCCGTGTGTCATCGAGGCTTTAGCCACCACACGCTTTTGGACTCATTTGGTTGGGATGTTTTGAACCACCCCGCGTTCCCCACCCCACCTCACACTTGGTGTCTTCGGATTATCATCTTTTCACCTTCCTGAAGGCATATATGGATGAAAATAAATTTTCAACTGACGAGCAGGTGCAGAAAGTGGTCCAGAAGTGGGGGAAGGAGCTGGCGGGAGAATTCTTTGAGGAGTGCATAAAGAAATTTGAAACTTCATCACATGCATTGAACGGGTTGGTAATTATTTGGAAAAATATTCAACAAGTGTATCAACAATACCCTGTAATTTTTTTTTCAAATACACTTTAAAAAAAAAATCAGAACACTTATTTCTGAATATGCCTCGTAACACTGATATTATTACTTTTATCCAACCCTTAGATAAGAGAAACAAATCCAACCCCATAAGAATTTAAGGATGTTGTGAATGAAACCAAAAAAAAATCACACTTATAATTTTTATATCCGTTCATCTTAATGATAAAAGGTTAATTGAATTATTCGTCTCTTGTAAACCCCACTTTACAACACCCGATGTCTCACTATTGGAATTGATGCGACACTCGAAACAGACATTCCTCGGAGGAAATCCGAAACCATCCGTCCGGGGTTTAAGCACAACACGGCCGATTGCTGTCCGAGATATCGGAGGACATAATAATACTAAATATACCACGGGCCCTTTGGGCGCGAGGCATGCTGCGCCCATGGACAGTGTACGTTTCAATTCTGAGGAAAGGTATAAAAGGTTTAAGTATCACAATAAACATGTTTGTGGGAAACAGTGGCGTAGTGTTAAAATAAATAATATTCAAATAATTTTTATTAATAATATTTGTGTCGACATAATATACACGTTGTCAGGAAATTCGTAGTATAAGCGGGATATTGGTGAATCCACATCACAGGATTTGGAATTTCGATTTAAAAAAAAAAAAGTCAAAATTGACTCCGAAAGTACTTACGTAGATTCACCAATTTCCGCTTGTACCACGAGTTCTCACACCGTGTATAGTACAACTCTTGACTCTCTGAAATCAATAATCAGGCATTTAACTAAAAAAAACTTAAAGAGGTAATACCGAAATAAACAATGAATAAATAGGATTAGAAGTTGATTGCATTTTTTTTTAAATCCCGAATACAAAATTACATATAATCTACCTGTCGCCGGTTACTATGTCGAGATCCGCTTATTCCTTCTTTAGTTGACGTTCGGACATGTGTAGGCGTACCAGGTAAGTATGGTCTTGTATATTTTCTGTCTATATAGAGTATAAATTAATAAAAAATATATACATAGATATATAAACAGGTATAAATTTTTAAGCAGCATCGAGGTCGTTGGTCTAATGCATTGTAGATATAGTTTTGTATCAGTGATCAAAGAACTGGTGGATGCATAGACATATGATTATTAATAGACCAGAACATAAAGGTGAGGGGAAGAAACCAACTACAGCGGGGTGCAGAGCGGGAAGATGAATTCGGTGATATGTGATTCGTCAATAACTCAATCTGAGAGTATATGGGCATATCGCATTATAATATCACCATTTAGTTCTTAAAAGTAAACTCTGCTCTTTAATGAATAGACCTTTTTACATGGGAGCGCGAATTGCTCGCCGCGAAATGAACAAATTTACAATTTCCAAATACAGCAAAGTAAAGTTCGCCTATTTTCATAGTCCAATATTTTGTTGACGTATTTAGTTAAGACACTTTTACAAATGTTTCATAATTTACTTACCCCACAAAATAGCGATGAGCACACGCCATGTGTCTACAAAAAGTGTGTGTTACAAAAACGACCATATTATGTGATCTGAATAAGCTTATAATAAAGTAAAATAATGCTTTCCTATGGAATGTAATACGACAATAGGGTTTATTCTCTTTTTCACTTCTATTTTTACACGTTTTCAAAACACAAGCCACTATTTTTGCCGTGTTATTTCGTAAAATGCACCGATGAGTGCTCGACGCTGGCTCGCAGAAGAATGATGACATCACATTTTTTAGTTTCACGCGAAGCCATACTCGATCCCAGCCGGTTCCAATGGAACCGGTGTGGGGAGGGGGAAACAATACGCTTTTATCGCTTAGGGCAGGTCTATTAATATTCATATGTCTATGGGTGGATGCAATATTTTAGCCACAAGTTGTAGTTAGAAGTAAGATTGTAGAAATATATTATAAATTTGTACAGCGCCCTTGAGGTGATTTTCCACAAAAACGACGCTGTACAAATCGTTGTAACGCTGCCAGAAACGTGGTCTAAAAATAAGAATGAAACGCAACATGGCATTAGAACCCAAAAAATAATCAAGACAGTACTTTTGGCCTCGAAAGGCTTAAAATATTACCAATCTCAATTTGATATCAGGATACAATTCATAAATATTTACCAGCTCATAGTTTCACACTTCAAAGTGAAAATCATTGTTTTGTCTTAGAAAATACACGTAGATCGTAGATAATGTTGTGCAATTTTCATTACGCCAGAGATCACTGCGATGTTTTATAGTAGGTATTTATACAAAAAAAAGTTGTTAAGATGAAGCCATAGTAAATAATGCAAAATCATACAAAATCATATGTTTTTGTTTTCTAAATTTGATCACTTAGAAGTATTACAGATGCTTCAATTAAATACTACGTGTAGAACATACCTTAGCCCTTAAACATATCGGTAATTTTTTTTATAAGTCTTTTAATAAGCCTATAAAAAGATAAAGTATAAGATCTAGTTTTTGCACTGATTCCATTGTATTAGAATTTGAAATTAAAACACTTTTGTACTTTCTTCCACTAATTTATATTTCACCAGGACCGGTTTCATCCTATTATCTACTGACATTTTCAGACTGGTCAACCAGTTGGTTAACTGGTCAACTAGGTGGTTAACCAGTCTGAAAATGTCCGTAATAGGATGAAACCGGTCCTGGTGAAATATAAATTAGTGGAAGAAAGTACAAAAGTGTTTTAATTTCAAATTCTAAATTATAAGGTCTATAAAAAAGACTTTCAAGTCCAAACTCTCCTATTTATAAAACCATTTTCGGATATGGTTTTATTGTATAATGTGGCAAATTCAGTTTATTTTATAATAATCGCAAAGAAAATGATATTTACACCCGAACTTCCCAAATTAAAATAAAATATACATTTTCGCGTTGTTATTTTACAGTACGGCCGCTAGTTGACGAATTTGGTTTTTCAAAGTGAACTACTGACCACGCCACACCTATTTCGTATTAGTCACGCCCCGGCCGGAGCGGGAGATGGACGTGTGGCTCCGCGTCGCTTGATTTCGTGAAATCAATTTTAAATTTCCGTTTTATTACAATAAACAATGCGTAAAAAAGGAGTTCATGTTTTTTACAGGTTTTTACGAAATCAGCCTGTAAATTCTAAAAGCTTTTTCTCATGTACTTTCAAACTCCTCCCTTAAAGGGGCGTGAATTCCGATTTCGATTTTTCCTGGACTATTGGATCGCCTTAAAATAATAATTTAAATCTTCTACATCCAGATGACAAAAAACGCTTATTAATTTTTTGAAGTTTGAGTTGTTTAAAAATGTGTGTATTTTATAAAGTTTATCGGCAGGAAGGGAAGGCGGGATGGAGAGGGGAATCTGGGAGGGTGACAGGGGAAAAAGGAGAGGGGGTGGGCTGGGAATTTAGAAGGGAAACGTGGGAGGGGAATAGGACGCTTGGGAAAGGACACGCAGGGACAAACACCTTTATTCTTTGAGTGGCATTGCAACTAATGCCGAGTATTCGCTAACTACAAAAAATTACAAGTGTGCAATTCACATGCGTAGAAGTGAAACCTTCAAAAAACTAAAGTAGACAAGAGTGGGGAGGCTGCGAAGCACCGCACAAAGCCGGAGACCGATTATTCTATCTCATTCTCATGCAGGCTAAATCCTTTAGATAATAATAACATAGTATTTATATAGCGCAGTTTTGTGATATTTCACTTCAAGTGCGCTTAATTATAATAAACTTAAAATTAACCTACAGTGTTCCTTACGAGTCCTTAAAAAATTAATTAAATAATGTGAAATAACGAATATACAAAAATATACAAAGCAATACCTAAAGAACAATATTAACAACAAGAGTGAGTGCTGTTTTGGCACAGGACAATATATAATGATAAACCATCACGGTGCCATTCAACAAGAATCATTTAAACTAAATTATATAGAACAGGAGGCAGTTAACATTTAGAAATAATACAAATTCAGAGTGCACATAAAACTATAGCAAGGAGGTAATCGAAACCAAACAATTACCAGAAACTTGAGGAACTTGGCTTATTATAGTAGATTAAAAAGGAGTTAAAATTCATAAAAGGTATGATTTTTTAAATAAGTTTGTTTTTAAAGCTCTTTTGAATTCAGCCAAGTTCTGGATATTAGTAAGAGCTGAGGGAAGTTTGTTCCAAATGAGATGTATGTGTTTATCTCTTTTTAATGTCATTATTTCTTTTCTTCGAGTTTCAAATCACAACGATTCTAAAGAAGTTTTCACTTCAATAAACAAATAAATTAGAATCAAATATTTTGTATTGAGGAAATTAATATTAAACAAGAATCAAATATTAAACTGATTTTGACATAATATAGTAGGTACTGCCAAAGGAAATTCTCAAGAATGCCTTTCCAAATTATTTGATTTCTCATATTTTATAACATTATTTACAGATTTTATTGATTTAACATTATATTATTATAATAACAAGTGACCAATTCGTACCCAAAATATTTTAATTGCCTCGTTAAATAAACGTATAGATGGTCTGATCAAGCATTAATGTGCCTCGTATCAAATTTCGGACGGAAAAATTAAGACATTCGAATTAATATCCGATTAAATCCGAATTTACAATCCGGTGTTTGAAGTGCATCATTAAAAGCTATTAAGTTTTCTACAGCGGTCGAAAACTCCTTCATTTTCTGACCATCTTCAAACTTTGGTAAAACAAATCACTTGTACTTTTTTTTCATCAAAAAGACTTTATACATTTTTTTAAAATTAAATTTTTAAACCCTGGCGATTTTTTGAAAATTTCAATCACACCACTTTTGTATAAACCGGAAAGACAGGACATAATTTTACGGCTGCGAAAAAACGATAATTACATAGCCGAAAATCATTTAAAAAAAATAACGTTTTCCACACGAATGGCACAGGAGAATACATTTCATAAATATTTTTTCCCTTGATCTATCGTATTGGTCATAAATCATTATAATGTTCAACGTCTATAAATGACTAAATCCAATGTAAAATACTTGTCCTTGTAAATTATAATAATAACAATATATTATAAAATTAGATTTTGTTAAAATCAGCACCATTACCATTATACTTCTAAAGTAAACTCTGTTCGCAGAGAACAAACAATAAATCTAGTGAATGTTAAATGTCAAATTCAAAAATTCGCCTGAAATCAAAGTGTTGCCTTATAAAAAAAATAAATCAGTGTGGAATTTTAGAAATTAATAGGACATTATCGGAGACGGGACATTTTTATGTAGTGACGTCACGAGCCCAAATAATGGATTTATTAATTAAAAAAAACTGTACAATTCTAAAAAAATTTACTAACATTTTCGTAATCTTAGTAAAAAAATCTATCCACACGATTTTTTCCAAGTCGTTATGAAATCCATGCAAGTGGCTTATTGTGAAATTGTGTGCACTAAGTAACATATATTTCCTTGTACTTCGGTGTTATAAATATAAAAATGTATTTTTTTAAACGAAACATTAAAAAAAATCACATTACTTTCAATACATTATTTTCATTAAGAAAACTATTTCAAAACAACGGTAGAAGTGAAACCTTCAGAAAACTAAAGTAGACAAGAGTGGGGAAACTACGAAGCACTTTTTTCAATGTGTAGGTCGATTTTCCATATTTTTGTTATCGAATTTCAGTGCACATTTTCCAACACGTTTGGTCATCTTATTAGTTTTCTTCTTCGGTGTCGCTAGATGTCGCTATGTTTTGTGTTTTATTTTTCCTGTTCGTTTTGGAATGGTTTAAAGATTGTATATTGATTTAACAAAAATATTTTTTTTTTGGATTTCTAAGGAATCAATCCTTGGTCTAAGAAGAGAAAGGTGACTTGCGTGGGACTATGGATTATCGTATTATATTGGAACTGAGTACCCATGAATTAAATAAATATTTTATTGCTATCTCATTTTCTCGCAGGCTTCCTATAGATATAAATGTATGTGTTTGTCTCTTTTTAGTGTCGGTCATTACCATTTCATCGAGTTTCAAATAATAATGGAGATAAATATGTTATCACTTCAAACGGCAATACTATTGGATATGTAGGTAAAACAGTTTTCAACAGCCATAGATACCGGACCCCTGATTATAAAAGTCAGTGTAAACATAAATATGATGGTAAAGCATAAGAGATATAATATAATTTGAAACTGGTTACACGATAAATTGAACCCCGTCGTAAGTCCGGCCGGGTTCAGCTCGGGTCAGTAAAGTATGTATAACACTGTAATCTCGTCTAATTAATTTATAAGATAGTCGTGAGAACGGTGTGGTAAAGTACACCCTGATTTACAGTGAGCTTTACGGAACAGAGTGGTTTCTAATTATAACATCTAAGAAAATATTAGACTTTATTTTACGATGTAATGAGTCTACGTTTACATACGTAAAGACGTTTCCCTGGACATCTCTAGGTGCGTCTTCGTGTATGGACGTGAAGACGCCCAATGATGAAATAACGTTCAAGAAAGTTACGTTACGTTAGAATAAAATAACGTCCCTGGTCGTTTCGAAGTTGAAGGACGAAATAACGTGTCTGGACGGTACGACGTGTAAGGACGTCTATGGATGTAAGGGAACCTTTTACGAATATAATAATAAACAATACGACGTCTAAATATGTAACATGTAACGTCTATGGACGTAAGGACGTATAAGGACGCTCGAACGTGTAAAGTCATACAAGAACGGTCGAGTATGTATGAACAAACAGCATTGCGTAGGAAAAAAAGATAATTTAACTCGTAAATTAAATTTCTGAACATAATAATATTATTTGCGCCATCTCTTTTATCAATGTGATATGTAAAAAAAGAAATTTTACAAACCCCTCTTCCTCTCTCGCCTCCCTCTGGGTTTGAACCCCCCCCCCCTGTAGTTCTTTGATGATGATTCAAGTACTTCTAAGGAAGTACGAGCATTTAAGGAGTCAATAACATCTATGGACGCAAGGATGTCTAAGGACGCGTGAACGTGAAAGGACGTAGAGACGTCTATGGACGTAGGAACATGTAGGGTAGACTGGGGACGATTGAAACAATTTATGATTGAAACATCTCAATTTACTCGAAAACTATAATACCTAAGAGTGTGATACAATACTCGAAACTCCGTCAGGTCTGTTGGGAGGTTTCTACAAAAGCGCACTAGCCAGCGAGTGACTCAATCGTGCGTAGGGGACATTATTGGATTTCGCACTAAAAAGTAAATATTTACGAAATTTTTGTTTATATTATAACTCATTGACGAAATGTTTTATTACATCCTTTTCGTTATCTATTTTAGAGTATTCATAATGCATTTGCGTGACGTTAATGTTTATTTATGAGGGTTATTTTTTACTTTGAAGTAGAAAATGCAGCGTGGGGATGGTTGAAACACTTTTACTTCAACTATTTGTAGTAATATTTCGTTTGTATTTATGGATATGATGTTTATATGTTCTATGATCTGTCTACTTATCAAATTAAATTTATTGAATGGTCACAACCCGTACAGGTAAGCTACTATAACCACTTAAAGACGATGGGGAAATCTGTACGTCTAAGGATGAAAGAACGTGTAAGTCGATAAGAACGTTTAAGAACGTAAGGGAACTTAAATTAAAGGACTTAGATGTTCATCAAATTTAACACCTAAAGAAAAAAACTGATTAAAAATAGAGCTTTTTAGCGAGAACACATTTCTTAACATTGAAATGCACAAAAAATGATTGCTTTTTTAATGATTTTGAATACACCGACCCACCACTCAGAAATACTAAGGATCTTACAATTTCTACACTCAATATTTCTGTCATCGATATTCTTTAACTTATTTATTTCCACATGGCATAATTCTATCAATTTGTAATATTTATTTGCACACTTCTAACAATCTGCCATTTAAAAATAACTTGTGTAACATTTAGTTTTTTATAAATCCATTTCCAATAAATAAACGTCGCAGACACTCCCCATTAAATCAATACCATTCGCTTATTATGTCTGTTGGTATTAAAACAACAGTTAACATCGATTCACAGATTATATCTGCGGGCATTTGCATATATCTCTAGTCGATATGCAATTACGTTAGTTTATTATTTGAAATATGAGATATTAACGATATGCATTGAGAACAGACTGTGCCACTATTGAGTCAATATAAATCATTTATGATAATTGATTGAAATATCATTAGACTGTTGTGGGATTTATTATAAAAGGATACATTAAGTCAAACCTAGAAATATGTTGTATTTTAATTTGTTTGTGTTTATGTGTAATATATCCGATTAATTATATTATTATAATTATCCGATTCACTATCCAAATTTAAAAATAGCATCATAACAATAATATAAATACATACATACATACGTACACACACATACACACACACCTTCCCACTTCACACATCACCCGGTAATTACTTAATATGCATACCATAAATAAGGAACCTCAATGAAACACATAATAGGTACCCACCATGAAATATACCTACTTATTAATTGTTAATTGTTTTCACCAATGTAACTAATGTACTGTTTGTTTCTGTTTATAAAAAAATATGCCACTGGAACTGTAGAACACCCAATTAAAATATTAAAATCCTATATGTATAATATAACTCCCTAAATAGATTCGAAAGGATTTACTACTTTATTCATCTCTTCCTTCACCTATATAATGCTCTCTTTATGATATTAACACTCAATTTTAATCATCTTTCTGTTTGAATTGTATAAATCAGTATGTATCTTACCTTAAATATTCTTATGTTGTAATTAAATTTTCTTATGTATGATACTCATTTATGTACCTCTACGCCTGTCTCAACACAGGTATACCCTAGTGAGACAGGCATCGAATAATGTAATTGTAAACATACCTTTTATAGATAAATAAATAAATAAATTAGGAATTTTAAGTACTGCACAAAACTGCTCCCAACCGTCTGGGTGAATTAGATTATGGCATCCCCTCTTGGGGGAGCCACGGCGGTTACTGGACAAACTCAGAACCGTGCAACTTCAACACCTCCTTTGAAAGATAAATTAAAAATTGGTTAAATAGGTCACGTTAGGTCAGATTATGGGCTATTGTTCCATTTTTTTTCATTACTTTTAATGGCTTTTCAAAAGGGGGTTGAAATCGCATGATTCTGAGTTATTGTGAAACCGTCACGACAGTTAATCCCCCGATAGTAGTTGGCCCCCCGAAATGTCAATTATTATAAAATTATATTTTTTTGTTAATTATTTGACGATTTCAAACCTAAAAACGATTTTAAAAATACCATTATTCATAAGTCCTTACGGGTATCAAACGAATTTATTAAATATGTTGATTTTTTATACTTATACGTTGGTAGGTATATACAGCATACAGACAAGTAGTTTTATTCCTTACGAATTTGTAAGAAAACATGTTTTATACTTTTGTTATTTTGTTGTGCTCTATTCAAATCCCTTCGGGGACACTTTGTTATATTTTGTACTAGCCGTACCCGGCATGCGTTGCTATGCCATTTAATAAAGAAATTGTTTCTCCCTGCGTGTCCTTTCCCATTCGTCCCGTTCCCCTTCCGCCCCCCCATTCCGCTCCCGCGTGCTCTTCCCCTCTCATGTTTCTACTCCGCCTCCTCCACCTTCCCCCTCCCCACTCCATTTCCATCTTTCCCGGTACATTTAATTTTCAAACCGCTCGCCTACCACCTATTGCAATTTTTTTATCCAAATTTCATAATGCCAAAGCTCACCAGACAATAACGAACGCAACAAAAAAATAATTATCCAACTTGGTGCATTTGTTCGGAAGTTATACACATACATGCGCGCACATACATTTCGGCGATTCATGTTTATACAAATTCCTTAATGCCAGAGCTCACCAGTAGTTTTGTACAAACCTTGTCCTGACAATAACGAACACAACAAAAAAAGAATTATCCTATTTGGTGCAGTCGTTCGGAAGTTATGCGCGTACATACATTTCTGCGATTCATTTTTATTTATATAGATAGATAGATAAGTAGGTATACGTATTTTCGTATGTCGGGGGGCCAACTGTCTGGATCAACTGTCGTGGAATCCCTATGGGGTATGCTGTGAGTATGAAAGATAGTAGGAAGGGAAAGGAGAAGAGGACGAAGATATGGAGAAAAGGAAGATGGGGAGATACCTGGCTATTCAAACATGGCTGAAGCCTTTTCAAGCTAATTTTAAGTTCTGAATAGTGACCTTATACTAGAACTGAGAGACTCGTTTAGTCTGGAACGTGCTGCAAATATACTTCTTCTCCTTCTTCTTCTTGTGCCCTGTCCGTTCAACGGACGTTGGCTATCATGTTGGCTATGCGAACTTTGCTTACTGCGGTCCGGAACAGCTCCACGGTAGACTGGCCAAACCACTGTCTCAGGTTTTTCAGCCATGAGGTTCTCCTTCTTCCAGGGCTTCGTCTTCCGGCAATCTTTCCCTGCATTACGAGATGCAGTATCTCATGCTTCTCTGGATGTCTCATCACATGTCCAAGATATTGAAGTTTTCGGTTTTTTATAGTTTTAATTACTTCCTTTTCTTTATTCATCCGAACCATAACATTTTCATTTGTAACCCTGTCCATCCAGTTTATTTTAAGTATTCTTCTGTAGATCCACATCTCGAATGCCTCAAGTCGCCTAATTAGTTCTTCAGTAAGCGTCCATGCTTCCATTCCATAAAATAATATCGAAAATACGTAGCATCTAACCATTCGCATTCGTAACTACACACTATTAATACCTACTACATTATTTTTAATGAATTTATTGTCAAACGACACACAGTTGGGATTTCAACCCGCGACCTGTGAATTAGTGGGTTAGAGTATTGCTCCTCGACCACGGATGACGTTAGAGTACAAACAATTTTGAACACAAACATTCTTAGTAACAAATAAACACTAGGTAGGTAAGTATTTTCTTTAGGTGGACTTTGATACTTTACGGGTAAGGAATTTTAACACCATTCGTCCTTAGAGAAACACCTCCACAACGTTTAAAATAATAAATAAACAAAAAATCAGAAAATGAATGCCCCTCTAGGTACCGTTAATAAATAATCGAAAGGATGGCATCCGATTTGGTAGGCAGGTAAATCTCACCTGTCAAGGTGTTCTGTTGTGGCCCGTGCTTCAATATGAGTATGACTGTATCTCTACACTCTACCTCTACAGTCTACACTCAGTCAGTACAATACCATGTCAAATGATTATCACCGACGGCTGATTGTAGCTGGGTTTAAGCCTTATAAAGGGTGTCACAAGTTAATAAAAATATCACTCGAATTTGACTAAAAATGAACCCTCTCTCATCCAAATTAATTCCTACAACTACAGATATAAAAAATAAATAACATATTCGTAGATACTTGAAACATTAGTTTTTTTTTAAGTTTTTTTTTTTAACTGATAGTTTAGGAAATATTCAACCTCATTTTAAAACGACAGTGGTTCTGATAGGTAAAGGACGTATTAGTATGAAAATTTACCATATTCTGCAAAGAATATTCACAAAAAATACAACAATTAAAGACTATATCATGTCTACTTAACACTTGAAAGTATTATTGATGTTTTCTTCTCATCAAAACGCATATAAAATGAATAGGCATAATATTCGAAAAGTGTTCTCGTATGTGTGGGTTTGATAGTATAACCTCAAACGACCAGTGTCGTTTTGAAATGACACGATACAGTAGTATGCTAAAAACAAATATTATATCAATGTTTTTGTTGTATTTTCATTATAATATGAAAAAATGTACTTTTTACTGTAAATAAAAACGGAAAAAATATATGAATATAATGATTTTTTTTATATTCTTGAATAAAACAAAGGCGTAATTGCGTTTCTCTACAAAAACAAAAGAAACAACATTTAAAGCCCTTATTTCAGGTTTCTTTAATAAATAATAAATAAAATAAGATAATATTTTCAGGAATTGTTAATCCAATAATTCTGACAGTTATATTTTCCTAACTCGATTCATTTGTTCTGATACTTTAATTTATTTTATTCACACTCTACCGGTTTCGGAAGAACCCTTCCTTCATCATGAGAACTAACATTCGATACAGAATATTGACATATATGAAACAATTAGGTATGAGTGGAAGGTGTACAAAGGGGAAGGGGTAATTACGGGATTTCAGGCAAGAACAGATTGATTTACTGGAAAAATGTCCAGGATAGGATTAAAAGATAAATTAATTTTGTTATTCAAAAATGTTTAAGTGCTCCAAGTTATCTAATTTGTTGCTATTATTATTACGGTGAAGAATTTTAACCCCTGTGTCCTTATTAAAAGTATTAGGTCCTATGAAATTGGCGTTTTGAGGAACACAAAGTCGATTTCTTTAAATATAATATATTTATTTAATCAAAGTATGTACCATTGCTATCTATGCACTTTTGCAATCTCATAGGTAGTTCATCGATCCCTTTACTACAAAAACCATTCAGACGGGGATCAATAAAATCTTTGAAGGCGGTTTGGATTGCCCCACCGGAGTTGAATTTTTTCCCTTGCAAGAAGTTATCCAAATTTCGAAAAAAATGGCAATCTGTTGGGGCAAGGTCCGGAGAGTACGGTGGATGTCCAATTGAAGCTCCTCTAATTTGGTAGCCGTCTGTTGTGCAGTGTGTGGTCTAGCGTTGACATGAAGCAGCAGTGGCCTAGAGCGATTAACCAGCCTCGGTTGTTTAGCAGCTAGCTTTTTCATCATGGTTTGGATAATAGACATCTGCCTGGCTGTAATCGTCTGGCCAGATTTAAGAAAGCTGTAATGAACGACACAAAAAAAAACACACACACAACTGTGTTTTCTTTCGCGGCACCGTCGCCATACACATCATTAGTCCTTCGAGCCGTTTCTGCAGCACTGGTGCCACGGTGGAACTCGTACTCGTAAATAACGCGATATTTCAAGTTTTCCATTTTATAAACTAAGTGACGCAAAGAAAAAAAACAATTACGGAAAAAACCAATGAATTATAATTTTCGAAACACAAATACATGAGTAAATAGCTGTATAAATTTGAATTTGGAATTCCTAACCAAAGAGAAGATAGATATTTTAGATCAAAGTTGCCAGTACGGCAAATCGCCAATTTCATATGTAAAGACCAATATTATCTATGAAAACGAGATGATTGGCAAACTCCGAAGAATTATTGTTATATAAGCGTCTTAAATGTTCATTGGTGTACCGGCTACTAAAAATCCCATTATCATCTGTTTTTTATCGACTGAACTTTAAAAAATTAAACAAATCGTTTTAATAATGGTTACTAGACACACTTATTTGATAGAATCGTAGGTTAGTTCTAATATTCTCCTGCCAAAGGAAGGATTTTTTCGAAACCGGTGGAGTGTGAATAAAATAAATTAATGTGGTCTGTAACAAATTTATATGTGTTTATTGCAAAATGTTAAGCCGGCGCCAGACACGAATTCAAAGAAGTGATCAAATAAGTGTTCACATGTGTGGCACGGGCATTTGACACTGTTGTCACACATTTGATCACTTAAGTGCGCTTTGCCGTTCAGTATCGGTTTTTTAGCGCACATCAAAGGGATCAAAGTCCAAATGTTTGTGTGCCTGCCACACTGCGCGAAGCCCAGTTGCGAGAGCGTCGCCGTGGAGAGGTGTCGTTTGTGCGTAAATAACCAAACGAACTAACGATGGAGTGGAATAATGAGAGCCTTTTCGAGTTTATGGAGTTGATGCAAGGAGAGCCAGATATATGGGATCCAAAATGTAAGAAGGGCATAAAAATCGAAATAACATCGCAACAAATCGTCGTCCATGTTATGTGAAGTCTATTTGAAAACTGTGCTCAAAGAAGTGATCAAATCTTTGAACACATATCTGGCAGATAAAACAATATGTGACCAAATGTGTGAGCAAGGTCTTCAAAGAAGTGATCACTTCTTTGAACTTCTGTCTGGCGCCGGCATATCTCTAATCAATGCTTTAATTGCTGGTACCTACCCTGGTGTGTAGCAGTGAGGCATGGAACTGGCAGAGGAAGGATGAAAGTAGACTGAATGCTGTAGAAATCAGATCCCTGAGGCGTATGTGTGATAAAACCATGTATGATGTGCGAAAAATTAGAGTTCCGCAAAGAATGCAAGGCTGATGTAAGCGTTATGAGTAAGGTTAAGATTAAGTCAGATTAGGTAGCATATAGAGCGAATGAACGAAGAAATTAGTGAAAGGAGAATATAAGACGCAAATGAGAATGGTAGAAAAGCCGTGGACTCCCGAGAAAGACATGGCACGATCAAGTGAATCAGATACTTGAGTCGGGCCGTGTCAAGAGTCAGAATAATAGTGTACGTATGAGACGATGTTTGAATGTGACTGAGTTGAAGAGTGTGTGTGATATTAAAAAAATCGTTCGTAATATCGGAAAATGTTATTAAAATTACTGAAAAAAATACTTTCCGTATCTGTTTGAAACTCGAATAGGTGTATTAAAATTGGTGTATTAAATCGGTCATTGTTTTCTTTTGATTAAGTCCCTCTCCAATTAATTTTAACAATTCATTCTGGAATAGGTGTATTAAAATAGGTGTATTAAATCGGTCATTGTTTTCTTTTGATTAAGTCCCTCTCCAATTAATTTTAACAATTCATTTCTTTCATGCAGTAATGTTACACCCTGTATGCTGTATGGTGCAATCATATCAAGGAGTGGGTAACAATAATGCAACACAAAGGAAGGCAGAAGAAGAAGACGTTTGTATAAACGATCTCAGCCCCCCCGCGGACGTATTGTGAAGCTCATCTGACACCTTTATTTGTTTTTAAATTGCGCCGGGGCCCGCTACACCCCTGAGCCCGATCTCTCCGTATCTGGGATCACGGATGCACCACTGGTGTCTTACTGTTACAACGAATAAAATATTAAGATGAAGCCATACTAAATAATGCAAAATCATACAAAATCATATGTTTTTGTTTTGAAAATTTGATAGCTTAGAAGTACTATAGATGCTTCAATTAAATACTGCGTGTAGAACACACCTTGGTCCTTAAAAACATCTGGTCATTTTTTTATAAGTCTTTTAATAAGCCTATAAAAAAATAAAGTATAAGGTCTATAAAAAACACTTTCAAGTCCAAACTCTCCTATTTATAAACCTCTTTGAGGATTTTGTTTCATTGTATAATGTGACAAATTTAGTTTCTTTTATAATATTAGCAAAAAATTTGATATTTACGCTCGAACTTTACAAAATAAAATAAAACATGCATTTTCTCGTTGTTATTTTTGACATCAAATCAATACGGCCCGCACTCTACGAATTTGGATTCTTGAAGTGACCCTTATGGCAAGAACCATGCACTTGGCACAATCCATTTCATATCAGTCACGCCCCGGCCGGAGCGGGAGATGCACGCGTTACTCCGCGTCGCTTAGTTTCGTGAAATTAATTTTAAATTTCCGTTTTCTTAGATAAACAATGCGTAAAAAAGGAATTAATATTTTTTACAGGCCTTTACAAAATCAACCTGTTAAAAAAAATCTCAAATACCTTTTCCAACCTTTCCAAAAGCTTTTTCTCAAGTATTTTTAAACTTCTCCCACAAAGGGATTGAATTCCGATTTCGATTTTTTCCTGAACTATTGGATCGCCTTAAACGGACGCAATGTCCAGCAATACCCAGTTAGTAGATAGGTACTATTTTACTTCTGTAGTTGTGGCAACACAACACCGCACCACCGTTCGAGCAGAATCATTATGAAGACGTCACAAATTTAAGATGGAGGCACGACTCTCTGTCGCGATCTCGTACGGACACAGTAAATATAAACACCGGCATCATATAATAGAGACTAGGTCTGTGTGCGGGTGTACGGGCGCCCCCTGGAGTATTGGCCGGATCACGCTTACAGTATTATATCCGACAACTTATTGCTGGGAACAAGGTATGTAGAATTTATAATAAGTACCTAACATGTCTTTTATGGTTTAATGAATTTAGTTTAAATAATGAATTATCAAAAATATATTTTTATATAAGACCACTGAGTTCCCGGTATGCGTTGCTATGCCGCTTAATAAATAAATTGTTTCTCCATGCGTGTACTTTCCCATTTGTCCCGTTCCACTTCCTATCCCGTGTCCCCTTCCCGTCACGCATTCCCACTCTGCCTTCTACACCTTCCCTCCCTGCTCCCCTCTCCCGCTTCCCCCGTCCCGCGAATCCCCCTTCCCATGTTCCCGTCTTCCTTCCCGCATTCCATACATTCAGTCCCTGGACATTCAGTTTTCAAACAGCTCGCGTGCCACTTATTGCATTTTTTATACAAATTTCATAATGCCAGAGCTCACCATATATATATATAGAAATCAGCAAGCACACATCAAATCCCCAAAGTTTCATCGCAATCGGATGAATGGTTAGAAACGCATAATTTCATAATGCCAGAACTCACTGTTGTATTTAGCAACCATCGCGGGCATGCGCACATCAAATCCCCAAATTTGCTTTGCAATCGGATGAATGGTTTAGCAATGCATAGACACCTCATATACATACTCATATAAATATAAGCATATTTTGATTTTTATGTATGAATGTATTTTATTTTATGCCAGGGCTGAGAATCGCACCCCGATCAAACTGATTGAAAGGCAGTAGTTGTTACACTAAAACCATTTTGAGAGCGGTGACATAATAATTCATTGGATGTATTTACTGAAAATAAGAAATGTGTATTTTTCAAAAATTTGGCATTTTTTTCAGATGGTCAAAATATTTTCGCTTTACAATAAAATGCAAATATTTGGAATATTTCTGAGCACATTCAAAAACCAAAAACTGTTTTAGAAAGGTGATGACATGCGCTTTGAAATTATAGAATTGGAAATAAACATATATTTTTTTATTATAAAAATTTTGCATACAAACATAAAAAAGTTTTCAAAATGGCTCACCTTATGTTTTTTCTAACTAAAGTTACTGATAATAAAAACACATTCATATTTTATTAGACAAATGTACATCAAATACATATTGTAACCTTACTTTTTGTCAATGTAAAAATAATTTATAAAAATTCCCGAAGTTTGCGATTCAAAACTTTGTGTACATAAAAGTGTACAGTTTACTTTTTTGGTGGCTATTTTTTAGATTGGAATATAAAGCGTGGTATTTTTCCTTTCTAACACCGATTTGAACATTATTCTAACTATGATAGTAAGGGAGTTCCAGCGTAAAGAATTATCTAGGCGTGTATTTGTGAATTTTAGAACGTTATGTTAGCACAACCGAAATTATGTTGCTTACTAGCAAACGTAAACCCAGTGAACCCACTAAACCGTGAATCTGAACCCGTGAACCCACTAAACCCACTAAATCCCGTGAATAATCGGGGGTCTGATATATTTAGGGTCTATAGTCTGAATTCGAGAACAATCAGTTTAAATTTTGAAAATGGTAATAAAAATAATTTCTTCTTCAGAAATAATGTATTACAGATAGGTACTTCTCTGAATTCTTTAAACACTCTGTTTTGAAAATGAAACTTAACTTCATAGCAAATTGAGTTCATTGAACAAGTTTACACACAGGAAGAACACGCAGGGAAACTAACGTACAACGAACGAAATTAGTATGATTGTTATAATTACGCATTTGAGTGTAACATGAAGCAGAACTCTTTTGGAAAATCCTCTTGCACCGCAGTGGGAGGGATGGATTCATACATCCATTACTGGACCCCCGGGTGATTCGCTACGTTTGGTAACTTAGCATGATTGCCCGGGTTCATGGAATGAGATTTTTCTTGGCGACGGATGCACTTGCCCACATGGATGGCGGGTTGGATCGGGAGGGATCGGACTCTCTACCCATCACCTTGTACCGCAGTGGGCGGGATGGATTCATATGCCCGTCACTCCTGACGGCCGGCGTAGTCCAGCGGTAAGGCTCTTGACTAGCATTCCGAAGGTCGCGGGATCGAATCCCGGCGTGGCAAATAAATTTTATTTGATTAATTTGTGTTATTTCACAATTATTCATTCATTTAAAATAATATATACCTAGTAGGTATTATTTGCTGCACGTTCCAGAGTGGAAGATACTCTCAATATCGCCCTGGTGTAAGACCATCATTCAGAATTGAAACGTAGCTTGAAACGGCATTAGCTGTGTTTGGTGACCAGATCTGAATATCCAGGTACTTCCCCACCTCCCTCTTCCCTATCTCCTTCTCCTCCCCACTACCTTCAGCTTCACAACACTTTGCAATTGGGGATGCCATAGTCTCACTGGTTCCAGACGCAGAGAGCAGCTGAGACTCTTGTGAGGTAACAATATAAAAATAAAATAAAAAAAACTCCTGAACACATTGACCCCCAGATTACTACCCATCCCTCATACCTTTCCTTCCCAGAACTCCCTCTCCTTCCTTTCCTTAAAAAGACTTTGCACACAGCATCTCTAAACGTTACAAAAACCCTGAGGTTTTTTTTCCTAAGGGTGTGTAGGGTTTGTGTAGCTAATGTAAAAAAAAATATAAAAATAAAAAACAGAAAAATATATTAATGCTCTGGCAAAGCCGGGAAGAGTAGCTGCAAAATAAACGTGCATTTTTATGAAACATTATTTATTTGATAAACGACTAATATGTATTAGCTATTCGGTCTAACTATCGCAAAACATATTTCTTTGAATTATTAAGAATCTTTAATACCGAAGTTATTGACGCACTTCCTACCACAATAAAAAACGTTTTACTGGCACAGTTATTACCGATGATTTTCAAAAACACAATTCTTAAATACAATCTCCCCGATCTACATACCAAATAATCAAATACCAGCACCTTTTGTACGTAAATAAAAACAAAACTATGCTAATTTATTCAAATAACTGTTATTAATAATTCAATATACATAGTTTATCACACCGCGAGCTTACATTTGAAATACCCTCAATCAAACAATAAATTCTAAAAAAGCTCAAGCGAAATTCATTCCATTTATTAGGGCAAAATGCATACAATAAAGGTTAAATTCCCGTGTATATTTTGTTAGAATTTCGACTGAAATCCGATCATTTGATTGCTGATAAACTGTATTGCATCTCTTTATATTAAACACATAAAAAACATCTTAAGTCTCAAAGTTTTATCGCACCATTTAGAACTTTATTTAAATGAGTTTTAAAGGCGTTTTTAGTGTGCGTTTAATTTATCGTGAGCTGTTAATTGAAATGTTTAATAGTAGTTTGGAAATTCGTGGCACGGTTACGGAGGAATTAAAAACAGAATTCTATGCAAATTGATGGTTAAGAAATTGTTAGAATAATGGTCAACATTGAAAAATAATGTGAGCAATTAAAAATTATTGCAGGTAGGTTCCTAACTTTGGGAATAATTAAATATAATGGTATTTTTTAACTACTGAATAGATTCAATTATTGCCAGGGGGCTAGTGGGCTATAGCATTATCATATTGGCTAATTTTACGATGTAAAAATAATTTATTTTTAATTCTGAACCATTACATATTTTTCTTAGAATACTTAATACTTTATCATTTCCATTATTTTGAAGATTTTGTAGACAGGACCATACTTACCTGGGATGTCGCTAGAAATTAAGACGACAATATAACCTAAAATATATTCAGAATCTTAACGACGTAAGTAAAGAAGCCGTGTATACAAATTGCGACTCGCGACCCGTGTACTGAAAGGACCTACTATCGAATTTACCGTATCAAAGAAAAGATCAAGAAGAAAAATAATGTGGGAATCTTAACGACGTAAGCGAAGAAAGCGTGTAAACAAATATACACCGCGGCACGGCTTATTGTTGGAATGTACGGTCGAATTCACCCTAGCAGGCCTGGAGATTCGACCTTTCTGCCGCGTTCATTTTAATTAATGAACGTGTTACAAATATTTAAAATGTGTCTCCATGTTGCCTGAAGTTATTAATTCATCGTCTAGAAAAATAAAATCTGGTGCTTACCGCTAACTTCATAGTTGAAAAAACGGGTTATTAAGTTTTAAAATCGTTGTACGTAAAATATATTAATGATATGGTACTCTTTTTATTAATCTAAAATACAAATAACTCGCATTCCTTGTGCGGCATGGAAATAAAAAAAAGTTATTATAATTACGAATTCACCGGAAATTATTAAAATGCTAGTTTTGAGTAAACTAAAATTATTAGGATTGTGTACCGCCTTAATATCTACTGTTTATTGTCTATTTAAAGAAATTTAGATAGAGTTCGCACGCAGAGGACATAATTGTGAACACATGTAATTTAATCCTGAAAATTATTTTAATATTAATATATAAAATATGATTTAATGAGTGTATTTTGGAAAGTAAAAGCAACATTTAATGGTGGGCGGTACAGTTGTACAAGGATTTGATCATCCTAAATGTGATATACATGTGTTATATAACCTAACTGAGAAACGAATCATAGATTTCCTCATTACATTAATGTATTACGTATAAAATGAAACACTATGCTTAAATTTTATAACAACTAATACACTTACCAGGTGAATATCTTGACAAAGATTAATATTTTTGAACTATGTTTTTTCAGCATATTTCACGGAAATTATATACAGACCCCCTCGTTGCATTGTTGTCTTGACATTTTTCGTTAGGAATCGGGGCCTTTTATATATACGATGCTTTTAGAGTACCTTCTTAGAAAATAAGAATACCGCATGAGAGTCCCAATAGTGAGTGTAACTATGAGTATAACTCTACGTTATGGTCTCCCTTTTACAATACTCATTCCGACAACATTGAAAAGATTCAACACAAGTTCCTAAAGGTATATAAACTATAAATTGCATATGCCGGTGCATATTCCGGTACAAAACATTGATTATAATTACCTACTGTATAAAATGTCCGTATTAAAACTTTCAGAAAGAAGAATAAATACAGATTTAATACTGTACTCTGACTGTCCTAAATTGCTTCAATTAATCAACATCCATATTCCCGAAAGATCTGGCCGACAATTATTACCCTTTTACTTTAACAACACCGGGACACTGTCTTACCAAAATTCCCCGATTCCGAGACTTCACAGTTTTGGAAATAAATATTCTGATCTGGGAGATATGTTTCATCCCAAAAATAATCAGTACAAATATTGTTTATTCCAATTCTTTTATATATCTAGGCACCAATAGACTTGTATAATAACTTCTGCAATTTTTGTTTACATTGCTTTTCTATGTATATGTGGGATTTCTTATCATTTTTACCTATGTGTTTTTTTTTATTGTATGCTTATGTTGTTTACAATTTTTTTTTCATTGTCGTGTTTTCTTTATTGTTTTAATTTTCAAGAATTTAAAATAAATGTGATACTCAACTTTTAATCTAGAATGTAAAAGCCCATTAGGGCGTGTAAAAAAAAGCTCCTAACCGTCTTGAGCCAGTGAATGTTGTGAAACAGAAGGTAGTGAGAGGGAAAGGCAATGAGAGAGAAGTAGGTGAGGAAGCACTAAACAGGGCTAAAGCCAATTCAAACAATGTTTCGGTTCTCAATGGTGGTCTTCCACGAGGTGACGATTAACTAGGTCTTGGCGGCACACGCTTTTACCCACCTACAGCGTGGCGGGCCGGATCGGAGACCCTGGTTGATTTACATCTCCAGCCGGATTCTCTCGACCCATTTACAACACAACGGGAGGAATGGATTCATACGTCCGACACTCCTGGACACTACAACCCCCAGATCACTACCAACCTATCATACGTTTTTCCTTTCCATTCTTCCTCTCCTTCCTTTGCCTAGAAAAGACCCTCCACTCAGCATCCTCAAAGATGACACAGCATCGAGGGAAATCTAATGTAAAAAAAAAATATTTCTAAATTATCATTATATTAGTAGGCACCTACCTAGGTACTGAAAAAACTTACATGGAAATATACGTTCAAGTTAAAATCTGAATTAGTGTAATCTTAACTCTAATTAATACGCCTAAACAAATAAGAAATTACATACGTATTTTAAATTGGTTACAAAAATTGTCTCCAGTAAAATACAAGACTTGCGTAGTTTGTCACCTATGGTGAAAGTTTTCGTGTGAAGTTTTTTTTGGTGCACGAAATGAAGTCATTATTTAAGTTTGTAGAATTAGTAGCGAGCACGAAGTTGAAGTGCTTAACTAAAAACAATCACGCCAAGTCATTAAGTGAAACCAAACTCAACGTAATCATTATTTTAACTACAGAGTTATTATATCGTGGATGGAATAAACTTCAAAGTGTTAGGTAGACCATCATCATCATCACTATTGGCTCACAACCCCTGGTGGGTCTTGGCCTCCTCAAGAATCTTCCTCAACTCATCTCGGTTTTGTGCCAGTTCTCTCAAGTTTAGAAGCTCCAAGATAGACATGTCTTTGAGGACGTTGTCGCTCCATCTCCGTCATAGGTAGATACGTCTGCCCAACAATCTGCGAGTTGAATCGGGAGAGGTCGGCTAAAGAGACTTCTCCAGCTGGACTCTCTCAAACAGTTGCCTTGCACCGCAGCGAGAGGAATGGGTTCTTAATTCACACGTCTGTCGCTAATGTACACAATGACTTCCAGATTCCTACACACTTCTTATACCTTTCCAGAAATCGTTTCTTCTCCAAAAAGACTTTACAAACAGCATCCCCCAAGACGACATAGGCCCTGAGCGAAATCATCGGTGGGTTTCGCGGTAGAGGGATAAGCCTCTCGACTAGCAATCCGAATGTCGCGGATTCAAATCCTGTCCTGCCCCAGTAAATTTAATTAGATTAATTAGTGTTATTTCACAATCTATTCATTTAAAATAATGTACCGACAGTATATTTGGGTAAGTTCCAGAGTTAAAGATATTCAGAATTGAAACGTTGGTTGCTTGAAATGGCTTTAACCGTGTTTGGTGACTAGATCATCAATAAATAATCAGATAAACCGTCCCTCCTTCCCTCCTTACTACCTCCAGCCTCATACCTACCCCAATTAAGAATGCCATAGTCTCACTGACTCCGGACTTTTGCGAGAGAGCCTTCTGTTTGGAGTTAATGTAAGAAATTTAAAATTATTTTGAGAAGTCGTTATCTTAGGTCTAACATCTAATTGATTTGGAACATTACAATCATTCATTTTGCCTAATTCACCATTTTGGAGACGTAATAATGTAATTTAGATATGCGGATAAAAACATTTATAATCAACGATCATCTCCTTGGAAAGGTCGCGGGTTCAGATCCCACGATGGGCAGATAAAAAAATAATTCGATTTAAATTTTTTTAATATTTTTTCAGTATTTTAATCATTTTCATCGTAAGTACTATACATCACTACACAAGTAAGTCTAAAGTCATGATGTTTGAAAGAGAGAGCACGAAAACAGTATTCAATATAGTTGTGAATTATGAATACTTGGAGCAGGTGGATGAATTTGTGTATCTGGGTAGTAGGTTTACGAGGGATGGGAAGGCTGATAGAGGTATTGAAAGAAGGGTGAATGCCGGTAACTCCATTAATAGAGGACTGGATGCTGTTGGCGCTAATAAAAAACTATCAAAAGAAGCGAAGCTAGCATTCCACAATTGAGTCCTGGTACCTACCCTGATGTATGGCAGTGAGGCGTGGAACTCGCAGAGGAAGGATGAAAGTAAACTGAATGCTGTTGAAATGAGATCCTTGAGGCGTATGTGTGGTACAACAATGTATGATCGTATGTTGTAAGGCTGATGTAAGCATAATGAGTAAGATTAAGAAAGGGACCCTCAGATGGTTTGGGCATGTAGAGCGAATGAACGAAGAAAGTAGTGTGAGAAGAATATACGACGCAAATGTGAATGGTAGAAGAAGTCGGGGACGCCCTTGGAAGACATGGCACGATCAAGTGAATCAGATAATTAAGTCGGGCCATGTCAAAAGTCAGAATAATAGAAGAGAATGTATTAGACGATGTATTAATGCAAGTGAGGCAAAGAAAACAAACACATTCCTGAAGTCCTTGGAAGACCCAAACCGCATCGAGCACTCCTAGTTATAGAAGCAATTAAAATCCACAAAATCCTACTAAAGTTAATAGTCATATTGGCCTCGTCGTGGTAATAGTTCTTGATATCCTATAGGTAGGTACTTGACGGCTAAAACAGAAGTAAACGCCGAAAACCACAATTAATTAATTATTATCTTACTGAAATACCGGCCCTAACAGGATTAACGCTCCCAATACATTTCAAGACAATCTACACATCTGTCCTGAGGATGTACATTGTTCATTGTAACGCTGTTCCAAGCGTTGGTTAAAGAACGAGAAAGCGCAACACGGCATAATAATACAAAAATTAATCGCTATATTACCACGAAAATTTCAAATCATATTATTGAACCATCTAACTGGCTGTCGAGAATGAAATAAAAATCACCAAAACACTTCGCGAAACCGCATTTAAAATTTAGTTATTAAAATATCTACCATACAAAATCACTTGAAATTACCCTTTTTAACGAGGCAGACATTCTGAATTAATAATCGATTTGTTTAACTCCCTCAAACATAGTTAGAATTAAGCCCGCTATAAAGTTGTTCAGGTTATAGAGCGATCAGAATAGAATGGCAAAGGCCACGACCGAACCATAAAACCTGCTAAAACCCAATAAAAGCCCGAATCTCTGACTTTAATGAACCATTCAGGACATTATTTTGGAAGACATTAAAATATCTTCGCGTTTATTGATGTGAAGAAAATAGAGATATTTGTTTATGGTTATTTTGTCGGAATTTGAAATTTATTTAGGGGAAAACGGGGCAAGTTGTGACAATTTTTTATGAATTTTTATATAATTTTATTAAACAGTTGAATAATCTATCTATCTATCTTCTATCTTTCTTCTATATAAATAAAAATGAATCGCCGAAATGTATGTACGCGCATAACTTCCGAACGACTGCACCAAATTGGATAATTTTTTTAATTTTTGTGTTCATTATTGTCAGGACAAGGTTTGTATAAAACTACTGGTGAGTTCTGGCATTATGAAATTTGTATAAAAATATTGCAATAGGTGGCACGCGAGCTGTTTGAAAACTGAATGTACCGGGAATGAATGTATGGAATGCTGGAGGGAGGAGGGGGGAGGGGAACTTGGGAAGGGGGTTCGCGGGAGGAAGGGCGGGAAATCCGAGAGGGGGGAAGGGAACTCGAGAGGGTATAGGGAAGGTGGAGGATGCGGAATGGGAAGTGAGAGGGGAAGAAGACGTGGGAGAAGAAGGGGAGGCGGAAGGCGAACGGGACGAATGGGAAAGGACACGCAGAGAGAAACAATTTAGTTATTAAATGGCATAGCAACGCATGCCGGGAACCAGCTAGTATAACAATAACATTGAAAAATATTTTCATTAATTAAGCAGTTTATACATACTTAGGGGCCATCCAAAAATTACGTCACACCTTAAGGGGGGGGGGGTGTAGAGAAGTGTAACATTGTGTGACAAGGGGTATGGGGGGTCATCAACTTTGTGACGTCACATGCATAAAACGACTACGACTGTCATAAAAAAAATCTCTATTACATTACGCCCCCTCCGTCGTTGTTTCCCATTACACCCCTTCCGTCGTGGTATCCCGTTAATATTTTTACATGTTAAATTGCAAAATATGTCATGCTGGGGGGGGAGGGTCTCACAAACGTGACGATGTGTAACAGGGATGGGGGGGGGGGGTCAAAAAGACATGAAATTCGTGTGACGTAATTTATGGAGAGCCCCTTAGTTCAAAAATAGTAATCTGTAATGACACTAATGACATTGTCTCCAATGAGATTATTAATGCCAGACTACACCCATCCCGTTTATCTGGGGTATGCCCGAGGCACACATTTTAATTTATTGCGGCGAATTCGTAATTGAATTATCATTTTTATTTCCATACCTTACAAAGGATGCGAATATTCATATTTTAGATTAATAAAAACAGTACGTTGCCATCATTTTTTTTAACGTACAACGCCTTTAAATTTTTTTAATACGTTGTACAACTATAGTTAGCGGTGAGCACCAGATTTTATTTTTCTAGACGATGAATTAATAACTTCGGGAGGTATTCATTTAGAAACATCTTAAATATTAGTAACACGTTCTTCAGAATTAATTAAAATGAACCCGGCGGAAAGGTCGAATCTCCAGGCCTGCTAGGGTGAGTTCGAACGTCCGTCCAATACGCCGTGCCGCGGGCGTATATTTGTTTGCACGCGTTCTTCACTTGCGTTGTTATGATTCCCACATTATTTTTCTTCTTATTTTCTTTGATAGGGTAGATTCGACAGTAAACACAGGTCGCGAGTCACAATTTGTGTACACGGCTACTTTACTTACGTCGTTAAGATTCTGAATATATTTTAGGGTAAAATAGTACCAAAAACTTTTCAATGTTACACAAATTTCAAGCTTTTTTTAATGCCATGTAAGTATGTCTGGATTTTATCAAGAATATAACCTACTTAAATATATTTTTATGCTTTGTAACAACATTGCTTCCCAATTAGTTAAATGGAAAAACATTAATGGAATTCTTAACTTAAATAAAAATTTAAAAATTCAATTTTTAATTTATTCATCCCAGGGTCGTCATCCTTTTCTAATTCTTCCCCTGGATTAAGATTTTAATTTTCTTAAAAATTTGAAGAATCGCATTTTTTTTTAATTTTTTTAAAATTTATTCTAGCGTTATGAATAACATAATTGTTAAATTTTTAAAACATTTTTACATAATATATTTTGCAATTTTATTATGTTGGTTGTAAGGTAGGTTTGTGAAGGTGAAACTATGAATAGGTATTTATTTATTTAAACGCCCATTGGGCTTTTACATACATTGTTATAAGTATTATTACATTAACTATATGGCATATAAAAGTTTAAGTACATATATGAATAAAATAATTATTATATGTGTAGTACCTACATAAATGTTTTACAAATAATATAGAATACCATTATGGAGAACAGTTTTTTTTTTTTTTTTGTACTTACAAACAAAAATAACGGGATTGAAATTAATCAGCATTAGTAGGGACTTAAGCATAATCGAAATATAAATTAAATTACAATATTAATTTGTAAAGTTACATATATATATTAAAGTTAAAAAGTCTAAAAGAAAAGAGTGAAATAGATAGAAGCTAAAAAGGGTTTTTCACTATGGAATGGTGAAGTCATACATTTCAGCAAAGTTTTTATGTAGATTTCGTTTAAGCACTGCTACGGAATCTCTAAATATATCAACGACATTACCAAATTTATTACAAAAATTTTGTATTCGATTTAGGGATATGTGCGCTTGATAATTTGTTTTGAAATTGTCACAGAAAAACGTGGAATTTTGTCTCGTATTTTTGGAAGGTACAAATAATTTTATTGTGGCCAGAATTTCAGAGCTGTCGATTCTAAAATTAATAATTTTATTTAGTAGAACAAGGTCGGAGATAATTCAATACAGTATGTATTGTTGCATGTTTCGTGAATACCTTACTAGGAGAACCTGTGCTGAGGTGTTTACGTAATTAATTTGTTGCCTGAATGTTTCCGGTCTATTTAGTTAGGAACATGAAATTTACAGTATTTTTTAATAAAGAATAATATGTTTTAATCAAGGAAAATTCCATCCCATGCTATAATGGAGAAATATACTGAAATACTCTAATATTAATAGTAATATTGTTACGTCATTCTCAATTCGACTGACTGTACGCGTGAGCTTTTGTTAAAGCTCTTTTCCTCTCATTATATTACCCCTATCACAGAGTACACAAATGGCTATCGATCTCTTTCTCACCTGCATGTTACCATGGGAGACCCTTTCTGCCTCTCCCTTTCGCTCTTATGCTAATTCGATGGCAATTCGTTGACGTGCAATCAATTTTCTCGTTAACAAGGGAACATTTCTGGAAACGGAAAGCGAAAATAAATAAACTGTAAAAATAATTAAAAAATAATAAAAATAAACATTCAATCTATGGATAACTAATACGCACATATGCAAATAAGTATCTCCAGTTGTTTATCGTGATTATCTATGTAAAAAGTGAGTGAACTGTGTGCAAAGGTTTTCTAAAACGTGCATTAAATTATAAAAAAATTCAATATAATATCCGAAACCCCAAAGAACGGATGAGAAATCCACAAAACTCTAAGAAATAAATAAAAGTGACAGTTAAATTAACCATAGACAAAAACCCAAATTTTTGTCATCATAGATACTGTATCACTACTTCAAAATAAAAACGGGGCAGGTTGTTATATTTATATACATAAAATAATTAATAATATTAAAAATAACTGAAATGGCAAATACAAGAGGAAAGGGAGCCATCATTGAAAATGAAGACAAATTAAACATGGAGAAGATATTACAAATTATCGAAAAAAAAATTGACTCCATGAGAAAAGAAATTATCTCTAAAATAGATAAGCAAACACTGGACAATCAGAAAAGCATCGAATTTATGAGTACACAATATGATGAACTAATTAAAAAACTGGAGATAACAATCCTACAAAACAAAAAAATAGAAAATGAATTTATAATGATTAAAAAAGAGCAGCAGGAGAAAAACACCATAATTAAACAACTTGAAATAAAAATTGCAGATATGGAGTACAAAACCCGCTCTAACTATATGGAAATAGCGGGCATTCCTCAAAAAAATGGGGAACAACAAATTGAAGTGGTAAAAAGAGTTGCGGAGGCGGCTGGAGTGGAATTAAAATATGCAGAAATAATCGAGGTAAAGAGGATACCTGACAGACGTATTAATGCACCACCTAAAATATTAGTACAATTTACTGATAAAATAGTCAGAGACAAGATTATACAAAATAAAAAAAATATTGATTATGCAAAAATTAAGGATATATCCACTGAAACCATATACATTGCGGAAGAGATAAGCTTTTACCATAAGGAACTACTATGGAGAACAAAACAAACTGCAAAAGAAAAAAACTATGCATACGTATGGTTCAAGGATGGAAAAATTATGGTAAGAAGAATGCCGAATGAAAAATTAATATACATTAGACACGTAGACGATTTAAAAAAAATTGTATAAATTAAAAGGAACGACGTAACAATAATTAGAAAAGTAAAATAAAAATGACTGACACTATTGTTACCACGGAACCAAGTGATCTATCAAAGTTTAACAATAATTACTTCAATATAATGCACAAAAATATAAGAAGTATCAGAAAAAATTTTGATGAATTGTAAATTTTAATGAAATATTTAAATATCAATCTACATATACTAATTCTTACTGAGTGTTGGATAAACCAGAAATACTTGAATTTGGAAATAGCTGGATACACAACCTACTCAAGTTTGAATAACATAAAACAAAATGATGGTGTAATTGTATACATAAAAAACGAAATAAAAGCTGAAGTTGAGGAAATTATTGCTGTAAATGCCAATTGTTTAAAAATTAAAATCAGTAAAGAAAAGGCTATATTAGCAGTCTATCGGTCTCCTTCAACAAGAAATATAGACCCATTCCTTAAATCGATAGACGAAGAACTCTGCCTACTGAAAGACACAAAAAACATATTTTTTATTGGAGATGTAAATATAAATATACTAGAAAATGGACATCCCAATAAAATACAATATCTGCAGATGTTAGCCTCCCATGGACTGGAAAGCCTAATAAATGTACCTACTCGAAAAGTGGACGACACACAAAGCTGCATAGACCATATTATGAGCAAAACAAAAGAAATTACTCAAACTGTTGTATTTAACTCGACTATTACTGATCATTATACAACTATGCTTTCAATAAAAATAAACAAACCAAATAAAATTATGGAAAGACCGCTAACAACAGAAAAAACACAAACCAACTGGAATGTCATTAAACAAAATCTACAATGTACCGATTGGAATAAACTACAAAGTATGGACAATACAAATGAAGCATGGAATTATTTCATAGAACTCATACAGCAAAACATTTTATCTAATACTGTAAAAATTGTTAAAAAAATTTCACATAAAAATATACACATCAAACCATGGATCACACAGAATGTTATAAACTGCATAAGAAAAAGAGACGAGTTACACAAGAAGCTAAAAAATAATCCATACGATATACACATGTTAAGATACTACAAAAGATATAGAAACATATGCAAAAAAGTAATTACACATTCAAAAGAAACTTACTATAAGCAAAAAATAGATGATTGTAAACAAAATCCCCGTAAGATGTGGCAAATAATAAATGAAATAACTAGTACTAAATCTACCAACGCCACATCAATTGACGAGCTGAATATAAACAATGTCCCCAGGAAATACGCTGAGAATCCTGACCAAATTCTTGAATATGTCAATAACTTCTTCATAAATATAGGATCTAATTTAGCAAAACAAGCTACGCTCTAATCTCCTGAGCAAGGAAAAAAGCTCGAGTTTAAACAAATCACAGCTGATGAAATCAAAAATACAATTTCTTCTCTAAAATCAAATGTATCTTCCGGGGAAGACTTAATAACAACAAATGCAATAAAATTTCTCTGTAAAGAACTTATCGTACCTCTAACATATCTAGTAAACATGGCTATAACTGAAAGCGTATTCCCCACAGCTCTCAAAAAAGCTATTGTAATACCAATATATAAACAAGGATGTAAAAGTGACATAAACAACTATCGACCAATAAGCCTACTCAATACATTTTCAAAAATATTGGAGAGAATATTAAAAAAACAACTCCTTTCCTACTTAGAAGAAAATAAAATATTATCAGAAACACAGTACGGATTTAGGGAGAATCTAAGTACTGGTGACGCCATAGAAACTATTACAGATATGATTATAAAAAGTTTAGACAGAGGAGAAAAAACACTGGCAATCTTCATAGACTTACAAAAGGCATTTGATACAATAGATCACAAAATCCTTTTTGCAAAACTTTCAAAAATTGGTATGTCAAATAGAACTCTAAACTTATTAAAAAGCTATATGATGGAGCGTACACAGAGTGTTCAAATTAACAAGAAAAAAAGCAAACCTCTCCTCGTCAACCATGGAGTACCGCAAGGAAGCGTACTAGGACCGATATTATTTCTAATATACATAAATGATATCGGTAGCCTAAGAACGAGAGGAAAAATCATAAGCTTTGCTGACGATACAGTAATTGTATTCAACGAAAAAGACTGGAGAAGTACCTACAAAGAAGCGGAACATGGACTTGGTCTACTGCAAAACTGGCTTAAGAGAAATTCCCTTACACTTAATGTCAATAAAACAAAATATCTGACATTTTCTATAACAGCCAGAGGACAGCCAGAGGATGACTTTAATCTCAAATTACATACATGCCAAGAAAACAATCAAAATCAAGGCTTAACATGCCACTGTCCTACCATAGCACACTCCAAAAGTATCAAATATCTTGGTATTGAAATTGATGATAATCTCCGATTGAACGCACACATTGAAGTAATCACAAAAAAACTCACCAGGTACATTTACTTCTTTAGAGCCATCCGTAACATCCTCAACATAAACGACATTAAGAAAGTGTACTACGCTTTATGTCAATCACAAATAGAGTACGGGATAACTGGATGGGGGTCTGCTTTGAGCACTCACACAGAGCGACTCAAAATAGCCCAAAAAGGAGTACTGAAGACAATACTGAAAGTTCCGCTTAGAACTCCGACGGAAGAAATATTTAATAACTTTCAAGTCTTCAATGTACAGAAACTTTATTCAAAAAATATTTTATTTAAACTGAAAAAAAACATATATGTATACTCCACTGCCCAACATAAATACTCAACCAGGTCAGTAAGCAATAACATCCTGGTTACTCCCAGTTTGAACACATCTTTTGGACAGAGAAATAATAAATTCCATGCTATAAAATTATACAATGCTCTACCAGATCAAATCAAAAATATAAAGGAAATGAATATATTTAAAACAAAAGTAAAAATATGGCTGAGAGATCAAAGTGATAATAAAATTACAAACATCATGAAGATGATATAAAGACAATCCATAACCAAATACAAATATTTTAAAAAAACTACAGGCCACCTCAGAACAGGAAATCCTAGTGAGGAGGTCTGTGAAAAAAAAATGAATCTATACTTATTATATACATCATACATACATGTACAAACCTTGTTATTGAAATTAATAAAAAAAAAAAAAAAAAAAAAAAAAAAAAAAAAAATTAAATATAAACCACGATTTTTTTATTATTTAAATACAGCCATACTAATAAATTTTCTAGTTACAAATCTATTTGTAATTGTAACGTTCAGATTACTTTTTTATTAGACTTTATTTTTGATTAGATTTTTGAGACATTAAACTATTTCTGGCTGACTCTTTTTTAAAGGTGTTTTATCTTTTCGGTTTTCTGACTCGCTCTTATCGTTTTTTGGAAAAACTATAGAAAATTCTGAATGGTTTCAATAAGTACCTATATCAAGTCGCCTTGTCACATTATGTAGGTAGGTCCTGTCATGCGCCTCGGGTGGAAGTGCCTACCTTCTGCACCAGATCTAGCTCAGGTTTTTGTCCGGCAGAGCTGGTGAGATCTCTCTACACCAGGGTGGTAGGTTCCTAGGGAGCAAGTGAGAATACCTAAAATAAGCCAACACTGCACGTACCTCGCCAGGGAAATAAAACGCTGTCTGAGGTAAACATTACTTGTATTGTTAGAGATTTGTAAATACAACCATGGGTACATCCACAATCAATAATTATGCACAGGTAAGCTAATTGTCTATCTACACATGGGGAAGTCTACCAAATCTCTCTCTTACTCGTGCCGTCTCTGGGGGTCAATCGTAGGTATGCGAGAAATAAGGGGGAGACACACAACAAAATGGAGGGTTATTTACTCACAGGTGCCAAGGGGGGGTGATCGTCGGGAGGTCCCAGGAAGGGGCTACCTAGGGGCAGGGGGGCCATGATGTGCTTGGGGTCGCCACAGGTAGGGTCCCTATGCTGCAGGGGCCTCGGGCGTGCTTCTCGAAACACCCCAAAACATCGCGCTTTGTAACGATTGTTCTGGAAAAGGCGCAATTATGTGCGTCGGGCGACACAGCTTCTCGCTAGCGCGATCGGGGCAGAATGGCGCGGGCCGGTTTGCGAGACCGCCGTGGGCCATTCTGAGGAAGCGGGGGGCGGGGGTACAGCTGGCAGTTTGTAGTAGAGCTGGGAGTTCGTAGAGCTGGGAGTTCTGCTACCTAACAGTCCTTACCTAAGATGTATTTTTAACAAAATCATTGTCTGACAAAAAAAATACTAGCATGAAAAAAGTGATCCATATATATTTTCTCTTTCGAAATTGCCATTAATGTTTAATTTTTCAAAAAGTTCATTAAGAAGTACCTACAATAAAACTTCTATTAAGTCATAAATTTCATAAAAAAACTAATCCCACAGCAAGGGTTAGTAGGAATTGAAGGAGTACAGTATCAATTGAAGAACAATAATTTATTTCTTTGCATTACGCAATTACGTCAATTTTCACGGAAAGGTTCACGAAAGTATTGCTAGCATTGGCGCTACTTGCGGCCAACGCTAAACCCAAAACCTGGAAAGGACATGCAATTAACAAGCCGGCGGCTAGCTCTGCACAGCCGGCGCGAGCAAGGTCCCTCTTAAACCCAGGGCGAGTGTCTGTGGTTCGCTTGTTAATTCCTACTCCCCTTCCTTTCCTCAAAATCTCCAGGTCTCCTTCCTCAATCAGAACACAGTTGTTATGCACGAAAAAGGATTTTATTCAATTAAAGGTGAACAGGGTTCTACAAAAGGCCAGCATCGGCACTACACACATGAGTATTTGGCTATCTCTAATTAATTCTTTCATAACGGGGGGAGCTTCTCTCAACTCTCTCTACACGTGTTTAGTGAATTTAAATGTCAGTTCTTAGCACACAGAGGGGTAGCAAGGTTCATTGGTACTCACAAGCAGGAGATAGGCGGTCGGCAGACAGGATTCTGGGTAGGCGTAAACCTCTTTAAGCACAATACACAATTAAAGTAAAACATCGTGAGCGTTTACGGAGAGCGCCTAGCGCGAATCACGGGGAACACAGTTATTCTGCCGAAGGCCGGCGAAGGAATGGGAGCGGGGAGCCGCTCGGCGCTTGGCACGGGCGCCGCGCGGTGCGGGGAGAGGGGGCGGAGGGCCTGTGCAAGGGGTCAATTCGCTATTAGCTCGCACGGGAAACAATTCCGTAACGTAACACTTCCCCCCTCGCCGCAAAAAAGGCGACGTGGTAATGGAGCAGTAGGGCTAAGAAATCCTCTTACCCTTCTAGCACTTGTGCCAAAACAAAAAAAACATCCAAGAGAAAGGGGGGAGAGAGAGAGAGAGAGAAAAAGAAAAAGTTGCTAGCTACAAAATAGTAGAAACAAAAACAAAAGAGAAAAAAAAAGCATGGTGAACAAAGAATTATACATGAATGTACATGAAAGAGCAGTGGCATACATAAATATAAACAAGGACCTGCTGGAGATAGGTACAAGGGTTATGCAGTGATAGAAAAAAAATGACTCTAAATTGTATCATTGGTCTGTGAGCTAAGTTTGCGTAGCGTGGTTTGCGTAGGATGTTTGGGGTGTTTGAACGTTGCACTGAAGTTATAAGGTTACTTTGTCACAGTAACCTGGCCCGTTTGAGATTACACTCAAGGAACACTAGGGCCTTAAAGAAAACACGAAGAAGAGAACGCAGGATGAGGCTTCTTGGTGGTGGAGAGGGTTCTACCTGTCACAGAGGTCAAAAAGGTAGCTGCTTCCGGATCCTGTGGGTGGGCCAGTATGACGTCATTGAGGTACTGGAGAGTGGAATTGTAATTGGTGGTTGGTCCTTTATAGAGGAGGTGGTTTGTGTGCATGACAGCCGTTGTTGTGATGGTGGTTGGTACACTGGTTTGTATACAGTGGGATTGTTGGATGAACAATTGTTGGTATTGTTATTTGCGCAAGGGCACAGGAGCATTGGCATGATGGCAACAGAGCAATTTGCAAGGTGCAGCTGGAACATTTGCAAGATGCAGCAGGAACATTTGTACAATGGCAACAGGAACATTTGCGAGATGCCGCAGGAACATTTGTACAATGGCAACAGGAACATTTGCGAGATGCCGCAGGAACATTTGTACAATGGCAACAGGAACATTTGCGAGATGCCGCAGGAACATTTGCACGATGGCAACAGGAACATTTGCAAGGTGCCGCAGGAACATTTGTACAATGGCAACAGGAACATTTGCAAGGTGCCGCAGGAACATTTGTACAATGGCAACAGGAACATTTGCGAGATGCCGCAGGAACATTTGTACAATGGCAACAGGAACATTTGCAAGGTGCCGCAGGAACATTTGTACAATGGCAACAGGAACATTTGCGAGATGCCGCAGGAACATTTGTACAATGGCAACAGGAACATTTGCAAGGTGCCGCAGGAACATTTGTACAATGGCAACAGGAACATGAACCAACTTAGAGCTGACGTGCTCGGGTTTTTTTGAGTGATGGTTTTGTGATGATACAATTCGCAACTACACGCACGACTCACACTAGGTTATGTTAGGTGTGGTCGGGTGCTTTTGGTACGTAGGGTTTGAAGGCATGGGACCTCCGTGACGGTAGTGAAGGCAGCATGAAGAGAGGCGCAGGTGTAGATAGGGTGAAGAGCTGCTGGTCTTCTTATTAATCCGGCGAAAAAATTATTATTAGAACAAAATTCTTGAAGTTTACCTGCCTGGTAGACCAATGATGAAAAGGTTTGGAGAGAAACAAGGTGTGCATGTTGAGAAAGATTGGATTAGTTTAACGTGTAGAGAGAGAGAGAGACGGAGAGAGAGTTAACTAAGTGTAACTACAGACTTATACATATTACAAAGGTACGTATTCAAGGAAGGTTCTGTTTAACCCATTTAGTTTTTTTTAAAACTAAATACATTTCCAAGAACACGTAGGTAAGGGTTTGTACGTATGACAAAATGCCCCCTTTCGAAAGAAGTTGGTCTTCCATGACCTATGCTCGCGTCTATACGGTAGCATTTTTTCTACTTTCGAAGAACAAAAACATTGAGTACAAATAAGTTATGAAAAGTGGGAAAGGAGTAGGAAGTTGAAAGGATCCGTGTATGAAGGTTGTCCCATTTGACAAACGAAACGCCAAGTGCGTAACGCATATATCCCCATTCACGGATAATTTCGAGGAAGGGAAAGGGTGACAATTGGGAACATTTGAACGAAGAAAACTGCTGAGGACTCGGCTATTTCCGAAATTCGACCTCTGAGTGGAAGGTGAAACAAGGTCTACAGCAGTTATCCTGGCACATTACAATACCATTTGGTAGTGTGGGACAAAAGGAATACACTGACATAAAAGAGTCTAATCCTCCACGTGTATTGGGTAGAAGATTAGAGGGTCGTTTTATTCTCCTACTTGTTTGCGAGAAATGACAGACCCTTGCTCAAATCTCACAAACCTGGGGGGTTTTCTTGTTCGTCTCCCAGACAACGAGTTAGGTGTTTTTTGTGTCCATCAACTTAACTCCTACGACACGATGCCCCATAATCATGAGTGAAGCGTATGATTAGTCCTTTTGAGATAGTGGATAGTTCCTGGGTTCTTGTGACAGGAAGTCCACGGGCATGTTAATGAGTACTCTGCTGCAAAAGCAATAATTTTCTGATAACAGAAAATAAAAGGCGCGTGATCTACGCTTGGTAGGTCACACAAACATGGGGTAGATATTATTTCGTTCGCACGATTCATGGTGAGTATTGTAACGTCTTCACGTCTCATGTACAGGAATGAACGATTTACAACAAATTTTGCCCAGTATTGAAAGACAGTAGCCCAATTACGTTCGAAAATGTGGGTCCCCATTCAATACAGACGGCGGGTTAAGCGGTTCTCATGCCAAAGGACACACGACCAACTTAGTAACATTTAGTTATGAGTATAAAGTAATTATAACGAGCTTCTCGTATCATGGCGGATGTTTTGAGGATCTCTCCTATGATGGTAGATATTGTCACGTTTTCACGTCTCACGTGACAGGAATGAACGATTTACAACAAATTTGCCCAGTATTGAAAGACAGTAGCCCAATTACGTTCGAAAATGTGGGTCCCCATTCAATACAGACGGCGGTTTTGCAATGATGTAATTAATACGGCACTGCTGTAGCTTAATAATTTCATATTAGCATACGTTACAAGACTTGCCAAAAGGCGATAAACACAAATTTTATTGAAGATCTGGCCAAGATTTTAAACTTCAAACAAGAATAATGGTACAATAAAGGACAAAAGAAACTGATGTCATGATAAAATATTGTACCTCATAATGAAGTTGTATATGTACAAAGAACAATGTTAATGAAGGGACGAAACGTATTGTCACTTTTATAACAAATATTTTTTTTCAGAATCCGACAAAATACGATTCTGGAAAAAAATAGAGCAATTGGGTTGAGCGCCATTCTAATTTTTGGAAAAAGAAGTAAAACCACAAGTAGCAACAAGGTTGCCCTTGAATTGTTTCGAATCCAGCGAATGTGACCTGATAGGTGTGTACATTTGGTGTATTCGAAACGATCCCCAATATACAACATTACTATGAATGTGTTAGGATGGGGTGAAGAGGAAAAAGAAAAAAGAAAAAACGGGAGGATTTCCTATTATAACGGAAATCGTCGCGACATTCTTACAATATGGTGCTGTGACCATAGTAGTGAGCTGCGGCAATGGTCTGAAACCAATGGTTATTATACAGACTTGCACTTATGATTTTATATTTACAACATTAGGGTAGGGACGTACTGGTACGGCAAAAACCCGACACAAAACAATTAAAAAAAGGTGATATGACAAGATGAGGCGATGAGGTGAGAAAAAAAAACGCGCGGATGCTGCAAGAATTGTGAAAAGGAAAGCGACGTCTTGGAGCAAGAGTTTTCCGGAACCGTTGATGGTAGGAGGAAAAGGAGGCCCTTTCCCGAAGTGATCAATTTCAGGAAGAGGATGCATACAAGTATGAAAACGGTGCCCCAAGAGGTGCTCTTGTGGTACAGCAGGCAAGGCACGCAGGGTGTACAAGAACATATAAAATTATGCAAAAAAAAAAGAAAAAGAAAGTACAGGAGTTAGGCTACCGTTGACATTAATGTGCCTTCGGGTGTAAGGATTACCTTACGAATGCCCATATGGGTGATTATTTACATTTAATATTTACATGTAACTCACGTCACTTATGACAAGAGTTTTGCCAATTTGATAACGCCTGAGTACTTGATGTGATGGAATTTACTGATTCCGTAACAGTAAGGCATTTTGGAATTATTCCTAAGAGAAATCTTTCTATTTCTCAGGGCCTGTAGTAATTCTTCCTTTCTTGAAGTAAAGACGTGCGGGATTATACCCAGCGTAACTTGAGGAACTTCCATGGTGTATAAGATCGTATCAGAGTGACCTTATGTTGGAAAAAGTGAGAACTAGACTCGCAATTGGAAAGAAATTGGGCAGAGATTGACCACTGGGGACGTATTTTTACAAAAAGTTTTTGAAAAAAAAACGCGTTTTTTTATAAGTGTTTGGTTTATTTGAAAATTTGGGCAGGGGTTTGCCTCAAAAAACGTGATTTTTGAGAAAAAATCCAGATGTTTTGAAAATTTGTTGAAAATTTTCCAAGTCCAAAAACGAGAAAAATTTGGGCAGCGGTTTCCCTTAAAAAACGTGATTTTGTGAAAAAATCCAGATGTTTTGGAAATTTCTTGAAAATTTTCAAAGTCCAAGAACGAGAAAAATTTGGGCAGCGGTTTCCCTTAAAAAACGTGATTTTGTGAAAAAATCCAGATGTTTTGGGAATTTCTTGAAAATTTTTCAAAGTCCGAAAACGAGAAACATTTGTGCAGGGGTTTGCCTCAAAAAACGTGATTTTGTGAAAAAATCCTGATGTTTTGGGAATTTCTTGAAAATTTTTCAAAGTCCGAAAACGAGAAAAATTTGGGCAGCGGTTTCCCTTAAAAAACGTGATTTTGTGAAAAAATCCAGATGTTTTGGGAATTTGTTGAAAATTTTCAAAGTCCGGATATGAAAATTTCACGGGCCGGGATTCACCTTAATGAAACACGTTTTTAGAATTTATTCCGATGTTTTTGAAAAATGTTTGCAAATTTGCAAAAGTCCGGAAATAAAAAACGGAAACGAGGTTCGCCTTAAACGAACATGTTTTTAGAATATTTCCATTTCCTTTCCAAAGGGGGGTTCTTCAGAAAAGGAAAGAAATATTTTTTCTTTTATACAAGTTTTCGTGGAAGTATTTGTTTGAAAATTCAACAATGTCTTGGGGAATCGTTTCTTTATTTACGTGGCTAGACTGTAGCCTGATTTGAGCATCACCAATTATTGGTATTTATCCGCCGACTTCCTTTTGTCATAACAAGTTATATGCAGAAATGTGCATACGTAATGTAATGCCTGACTCGAGGAATCGATGTCAACGCGAACCGAACGTCTTTCAAATTTTATGTCGTCTGTTTCTTACGAAAGAAAAAAAACTAAATGATGAAACAGGCGGCAAAATTAGAAAAATGCTCAATTGTCAAAAGGTAGAAAGAATTTAATCCACTTGTTTCCCTTAAGCTGCAAAATATGCCGTTATATATACAGGCCAGTATTTTGCGAAATAGTCCCCTATTCGCAGAATATGTCGATATCAAATACAGACCAGCACACTGCGGAATAAGTTTATTAATAAAAACTGGTTAATTAACTTTCGGGAAACGAAGCGGGTAATTGGTTTATCATATACAGGATTTTAATTGTTGAATAACTTTGTTTTAAATATTTGTGTACATTTCCACTATTAATCTTGTATTTGAAACTAGCAAATTTAGTCGGTCGACACTTGTAAACACTATATTATTCACGACGGCAACTTTCTTGGTTGAGCACTTTACGTAGGAATACCGGTGATAATGTTTTGTCGAGTGACGACTCGAAAATGAAGGAATCGTGCCCGTGATAATTTAAATTGCAATTCGAAGTTACAATCGCGCCGGGGTTCTTGATGGAAATGCTAGACAAATTGGGAGTAACAAGACAAAACATTATACATTATAAAGTTTAAACAATTGCTGATTGAAGAACGAGACTGTGGGACCGTGAAGAGGGAGGAAAAAAATAATGCCACACGTCGGGGGACAGTGCTAGCATTAAAACGCAAAAAAAAAAAAAGCACCACGTTGGGCCCAGTGCTAGCATTAAAACGCAAAAAAAGCCCCACGTTGGGCGCCAGTGCTAGCATTGGCGCTACTTGCGGCCAACGCTAAACCCAAAACCTGGAAAGGACATGCAATAAACAAGCCGGCGGCTAGCTCTGCACAGCCGGCGCGAGCAAGGTCCCTCTTAAACCCAGGGCGAGTGTCTGTGGTTCGCTTGTTAATTCCTACTCCCCTTCCTTTCCTCAAAATCTCCAGGTCTCCTTCCTCAATCAGAACACAGTTGTTATGCACGAAAAAGGGTTTTATTCAATTAAAGGTGAACAGGGTTCTACAAAAGGCCAGCATCGGCACTACACACATGAGTATTTGGCTATCTCTAATTAATTCTTTCATAACGGGGGGAGCTTCTCTCAACTCTCTCTACACGTGTTTAGTGAATTTAAATGTCAGTTCTTAGCACACAGAGGGGTAGCAAGGTTCATTGGTACTCACAAGCAGGAGATAGGCGGTCGGCAGACAGGATTCTGGGTAGGCGTAAACCTCTTTAAGCACAATACACAATTAAAGTAAAACATCGTGAGCGTTTACGGAGAGCGCCTAGCGCGAATCACGGGGAACACAGTTATTCTGCCGAAGGCCGGCGAAGGAATGGGAGCGGGGAGCCGCTCGGCGCTTGGCACGGGCGCCGCGCGGTGCGGGGAGAGGGGGCGGAGGGCCTGTGCAAGGGGTCAATTCGCTATTAGCTCGCACGGGAAACAATTCCGTAACGTAACAGTATGAACAACAACTTATGAAAATATAAAATAAAACAGAAACAACTTATACTTAACCAACAACATTGATGACATGAGAACAAACCTTGGAACTGGACGGACACCCGTTCGCAGTTATTAATATTGGCCTCATGAGAATGGGTCGTTTCTTTGATTACTTTTTGTGTAAGTCGCCTCTTATGTGGAACGAGCGCGCTTCATGTGTTATTTCTGCTACATACAATCCAAGCCTCTTTAAGACCCGCATTTATAAATCTCTTTCTACAGCCCCCACCTTTATCATTAGCTCCTGTAATGTATTGAAAGAGATCCTATTGGATGCCGACAGATGCCAGCAAGGAAACTGCTTCTATCGCTTTCCGACAGGGGTGCCCGGGTTGGCAGTGCCCGTCGAGAGTGGTTCTCGCCAGCCTATCGCTCAGATTCAATTAGCCGCTAGTATAGACTGGTCGTATGACTTTTAGTATAATTACTGTAAATACCTAAATTTATATTAAATCAGTTTACATCAAGGACCTATTGTTATTGAGAAGTACCCCCAGACAACTAATAGTGTTTGAATGTGAATGATACCAAACATCACAGCTCTTAACAGGAGGCCCTGAGGAGAATAATTCCTTTAACGGCCTATGTCATCCTAGGGGATGCTATGTGGAGGGTCTTTTTAAGGAAGGAAGGGGAAAAAGTTCTGGGAAGGAAAAAGGTAAATAGGTCAGGGTGTCAACGAGTGACGGACATATGAATTTATCCCTCTAACTTGCAAGGCCATGTTCCGAGAGAGTCGAGCTGGAGAGACCAAAGACCAAATCAGACAGTCTCTCCCGATCCGGCTTGCCATGCAGTTGGTTGACAGATGCATCCACCGCCAAGATCCGGACAAACCTCACCCCACGAACCTGGGCACCACTTCTAAATCACCAAACGTAGCGAAACACTTGGGGTGACCTATGGCAGAGGTTAGTAATCCAACAAATGGTTCCCAGGGCGGCGGTACCCGTACCCGCCTCCAATTTTAAAGACCTCAAACTGCCTCACAACGCTACCCTATCGGGCGGCGACATTGATCTTTCTTTATTCTATATAGACAAGGGAGCTCTTGTGAAGTGTTACGTAAAAAAATAAAAATTAAGCGAGGAACAGTTTAAGTTAAATTTCAACAATAGGTATAATGTGTTCTACTATATAAAATGAATCATCAATCAATCAGAACAAATAAATAATATTAAACAATTTAATAAAAAAGTGATATTAACCCTTCGAATAATAAGAAAATAATTTTCTGTCAACTTTTGCCTGTCAAAGTTTGCGCGCAAAATTCCTTGTACTTCCCATGCATTTTAAATGTTCCTATTTATTAGTTTTTTTAACGCTTTTGCAAAAATAAAAATTGTTCTAAAATTTAGATAAAATAATCTTTCCGATATAATTATTAGAAATCAACATTTTGATTTATAAATATTAAAATTTTAATATTGGAAATGTAAATTGGCTAAAAAATGCATACCTGCGAATATTTGAATTAAAGTAATTAAAATAGAATCAACTTCAAATTTTAAATTCAGATTCCTTTTCTAAACAAAATTTGTAATAAAACTATCACCTCACTTTTTATCACTTTCATACAATTTTATTTTAAAATTAAATGTGGGTTACGTCACAAATAGGCGCAAAATCAAACCGTCACTTTTGATCAGATTTGTAAAATATCTGAACAACCTAGCTCATATAATTCTAAGACAATGAGAAGCATTATTTCTTTCCGTTTCTAACAAAAAAGAAATCACAAATATTCGCATTACAGAAAGAGAGATATCTAACTTTTAATAATGCACGGTCGCTCTGGGACAATCTGGGTCTCCTGTTATTATAACGGCATATGATGTTTTGGGACAACTTGGGTCTCCTGTGATTAAACGGGTTAAAAAATAAATCTTTTATGCAAAACATATAATAACACACAACCTAACCTTAAATGTAATATTATTGAAGAAGAAGATAACAATAATAATCTAAACAAAAATATGAAAGAGAACAAGACACAGAAAAATAGAAAATGATAATGGTCGCAACTGGGAACTCGAACCCAGAACCTCTCGTCTAACCGGGACGTGTGGTTTTACCAATTCCGCTATTGCCACCTTCTGTCAAACTATCATATTTGTCAATCTCATATTTAAAATTTTAAAAATAACAATATTATCTCCAACTATTTTTTTTCCGTATTATAGGCAACTACCCTTTTTATTGAAAACAATCATTCTAAGAACAGGTTTGGAACCTAGATGGCGTCTCGGAAAAATGAATCCGATTTTATTTACATGAAACTATTGACTTTTATAAATGTCTAAATGATTATTCAATTTTCTATAAGAAATACTCTCTTCTTATACAAATTTTTATATCTCCAATAATAACAATCGTACCTACATATTGATGAGTAGAAAAGTTAAGTTGATTATAAAGTTGTAGAAGAATACGAAATTATTTTTTTACTTTTTAGTGCATTTTTTGTAGTCGTTTTTTTGTTTTGTTAAAATTTTTGTTTATTTTTGATTTTTAGTGAATCTGAAGTACACTAACTAATTCGATTAAGATTCATCCGAGTATCGTAAATTTGTTCTTCAGAATTGGAGAGTTCCGTTACTTTGTCATGGATCCCATAATCAGAACCTAACCAAAATACCCTTTAAGTACATCCTTACCAATAAAAAAAGAATTATCGAAATCGGTTGGCGTGATATTGAGTTATTCGTCCATTTGTCGGGCACATACTTGATGCAAATTTAAGACTTATATGATTTTCTCATGGATGCCATTGTCAGAACTGGACCAAATTAAAATGGGACCACACGGGAAGCACCAGCTTTCAAATAAAAAAAGAATCATCAATATCGGTTCACCCAGTCGAAAGTTCTGAGGTAACAAAAAAAAAATACAATCGAATTGAGAACCTCCTCCTTTTCGAAGTCGTTTAAAAATTAAATATAATATTTTGTAAAATGCATACGTTAATGTAACTCTTATTCTTTATATTATATTAATAAAAAAATGTATACAGTAACTCATTCGTCATAAATATCAACACATTCATTCGTATAATATTTATTTATCCCAGTGTCAAAATCTGTCTGTTGGGGCGACGCATCTCTCGGAGCAATTTACATTCTTTCCAATAAATAATTGCTGCAGCGGTGAGCAAATATTCTCCGGAATATTTATTGCCCCTCGCTTGTGCATAAGTTGTTTATTGTCTGTGGATTCCGAGAGAAATATAATTGTTTATATTATTTATTCATCGATGAAGGTTCTGAAATAATTTTGAAGGTTATTAGTGAGTTTGTTTGGGTGATGTTTAGTCGACTCGTCATCGGAAAATAAGTTTATGATAATGATGATCCATTTAGGAACCTAGAAAAATAAAATTGGGCATTAATTTAGAAAATTCAAACAACCAAACACTATACGAAACTGTCACCCTTCAGAATATGAAAATATTTTTTACACCTCACCTCATTTAAACAATACCACATAACACCATACCACAATCTCTTTCTGTGTTTTCTTTTTTTAAATGTAAATACCTCACAAGAACCCAGCTGCTCCCGTCTGGAGCCAGTCAGACTAGGTCACCCCCAATTGGGGAAGTACCTGGCTATACAGATCTGGTTACCAAACACGGCTCAATCCATTTCAAACAACGTTTTAATTCTGAATGATGGTCTTATTTAAATAGGTCAAAATTCGAGCACGTCCTGTAGATCAACAAAAAGCTGGCTGCGTGCCCGCATGGAAGCAGGCAATTCTGGTCGCTGGCGGGCTCCATAGGTCGCAATTTCTGCAAATCCAATCTGCCACCTGACGGCTCACTAGCAAACACCGCCACCGAAAATGCTAACTTATTAAGAAAAATGCTTGAGGAAAACTCAACCCTCAATGATCAAGGTGCTGATCCGGCATCAGTTCCTCATTGCGGTTTTCATATGAAAAGCTGAGAATCCGGCATCGGGATGTAATCCAAGTCTTACTAGACTATGATGTTAATAAAGCTGGTGGACCTGACGGAATACCTGCCCGGGTATTGCGGAGGTGCGCTGCAGAAATAGCTCCAATTTCGAAGAAAGCTATTTAAAATGTCCCTGAAGTCTGGCATTGTGCCCTCTGGTGGGAAAAACGGCCATTCATCTTATTCCAAAGAAGGGTGACCGCTCCAACCCGGCCAATCACAGCCCCATAGAGATCACATCAGTTCTGTCCAAGGTGATGGAACGGGTGATCAACGAACTGCTCACAGACCTTGAGGAGAACAAAATCATTAACTACAGTCAATACGAATTCCAGTGGAACCGCTCGTGAGGCGATCTTTTCGCGCATGTGACGCATTTTTAGGGGCGGTGCCTGGAACATTTTGGTTAGACCCAAACGGTTGTACTGGACATTTCCAAGGCCTTTGACCGGTTTTGGCACCAATGACTTGTCAATAAACTGCTATCTTATGGACTTCGCGTATCCTTGTGTGCGTGGATTGCCGAGTTTTTAAAGGAGAGGTCGATCCAGATGGTTGCTGTTGCTCTCATCTCTTCCTGACATTTAATAAATGCTGGCGTCCCACCGGGATCGGTTCTTTTTCCGAATATGTTTTGGTTGCACATCAATGACCTTTTGTCATGTGCACCAATTGATTGTTACACTGAGGACAGGACAGTCTATGGTGACTTTTTTTTGACAAACCCCCAAAGGGCACACAAACTCCAAAGGCTCGGAGGGCTTTGAAGCAAAGAATTGACGGTTACCTCGAGAGGGGTTTCTCTTGGGGTAAAAATAATCTCCGAAAATTATGTCCGATTATGTTTAAAAGGGATAGAAATGAAAATCTAGACTCCTTCAACTGAAGCAATTCAAGCCTCGACGAAAATAGGTCTTCCATTGATATGCTTGGTGTAACTATAAGTGACCAGCTCAGGTACCATTTTCCTCAGGGCCTCCTGTGTAATGTTAATTTAAAAATTATTGAAAAAAAGATTACAATCCATAATACCACAATATCTCATTTTAATATTTGAGTTTCTCAGACAAACTTATTTTTAATTATAATATCATTCCCTACCTAACACTACATTATTTTAAGAAGAATTTATAAAATGTATTGAATTATATAATAGCTTTTCCCCGGCATGGTTGCAACGCCATTCAAAGAAATAAATTGATTCTCCCTGCATGTCCTTTCCCGTGCATCCCCGTTCCCTTCCACCCTCCTCCCTCATCTCTTCCCTCATCACGAATCCAACCTCCACGTTTACCTCCCCCTGCCTTTCCCCCCTGCCATAAAATACTTACATTTTCATTTATACCAATTTCATAACGCCAGAGCTTACTCTAATATATAGCTTACATGTTATTCTGATGTATGAGCAATATTATTGTAAAGTTTCATTACTCAACATTATACTTATCACAATATTCCTGCAGCTCTTTCAAAAGATGAGAATTCGTTCCGTACAAAATGTATGAGGAAAAGAATTTTCTTCAAAATTATTTTTTTCTTGAATTTTTCCGATATTTTAATAGCTATTCTGCTATTCGGGGCGGAGAAAAATCCAACAAATCAAAGATCATAAAAATCGGTCCAGCCGTTCTCGAGTTATAAATGGTGTAACTAACCCGACTTTGTTTTATGTATTATAATAAGATTTAAACAATTTCATCATGCTTTGCATAAGCAAGCAGGAATAATTTGGGAGGCGGGTATGGGTACCGCAGCCCCGACAACCGTTCATTGAATATTCATTTATTTGATGTTCACTTTGATTTTTAGCGGAAAAATGATTTATTTGTGGTGTTTCTACTATCGTGGTACGAGAACACAACAGAATGGAGTTGGCAGGAAAACACTTATTTTTCTTCTTCTTCTTCAGCACACTTTATTTAATGTAATAAATACAGTATTACAAGAGGGTCTATTTACCCTCACTCGGGTGGTCCACGACCACACCACACTGACAAATATCGAAGTCTCTACTTCGATCTCTCTATTGTCAGTTTTCCTATACTGAACCGTAGGTATAACTCGTACCTACCAGCTTCAGTATAATTACACAAGTAAAGGCACACAGCGTGTACCTTCTCGGTTCACTCTACTAGCGAGACTAACGCAAAGGGCCTATCTTCCCTCTGCGCAACTGAAGATACACCTCGGTGTATCTTCCAGTTCAACCGCAATAACAAGACTGACTTCTCTGTTCCAAAATCACAATACTTAAAGGAAATCATACAAAAGATGCATGAGACAAAACATTTGAACCGCTCCCACATCTGGATTTTAAAATCCCGCAATAAAACAATTTCCAAAGTCGGCCCAAAAGGGCCACCCATAAAATTAAGTACATCATACAATACTGAAATGGAGAAATGGCGAAACTAACATTAAAAATTCCCAGATCTCAAATTCTTAAATTTAACCCCCAATAAAACAATAAAATTACTTTTAAAGGTTTGCCAAATCGGGCACACCATTAGGTACAAACTTACTTAATGTTAAGGTACATACTTAAAACTAAGAGATTAAGTTAATTTAGTTTGGGTCATAAAATAACCGCCAGCACCCTTTCTATTTTGGCGGCTGCAATAAACATTCATGTGTTCTATTTGAACTGTACAGGTAAACAAACCTACTTAAAATAAACAATTTAACAAATTAACCCTTTGTTCCTTATCGGTAAAGGTATGCCCCCATATAATATCAGGCCGAATACATTTATTTCTATAGGTTGGGAGCTTACTTGAAAAACCCAAGGAAGAATTTTATTTGCAAAGGTGAAAATACGTTTAACTAAAATGACTAAAATAACACGAATGATACGACTAATTTTTATTACTTAAAGCGAAATGGATAAATCGCATTCTGGAATAAACATGTGGGTTAAATATTGTTGCTAATTACCCCAACTCATCTGCGCCTCCTCCAGCGACATGTGTGGGCGTGAGTTTGGCTGGGCGAACTCGGCGTCCTTCCGCCCTGCCTCCGGCAACTCGAAGTTTCCATCCTTAGGGTCTTCGGGTACGTTCCCCTACTTCCACTTACTATCGTCAAGGCACAACCGAGAAACCGGCTAAAGGGCGCAGACGTTGAGATTCATTCACGGCAGACCGACCACCATACACATTCTGGCTGGTACTGCCAGATGACGAGAGAGGTATCCCACCCGATACAAGCGTCCTTCATATCACAATACTTGTTTTCATTATCTTTTCTTGCAGATGCTTACAACATACGCAAGATGCCATAATTAATTTGTTTATCCCTGACTTGCTTTATGTAAGCACTTGCATACTGCTTCCTAACACTGTATGCAGGGACACTGGAGGTCTAGATTCGTTCAAACTAAAATGAAGATTCGTTCTTTCAAAAAAATTAGAGTCCTTGCGAGAGCCTTGAAGGAGTAACCATCTGTTACTTATACCAGAGCGAGTAAATGGTGGATTACCTCCACTGTTGCTAATTACCCATCTTGGCACTCTTGTATATTTAGTGTTTTTATGCTATTTCACTCAAATTCGTAAATGTTAACCTCAGTAGGTTAGGTATAGCAAATTAGTCCTAGTGAAGTTGATGTTTTATGTAACAAAAAAAAAAGATTTATGTACAGAAAAGCAAATAAATAAAATTGTTTCTTGTAGTATTAAGTTGAAATCAAGTTATTTTACACAGCAAAATATCTTATAAATTCTCAATTGAATCATGATTTGACAGCCGATAACGCACGACGGACATCTTCCGACATCTGACAGGTTTTGCCTTTTTGTCTTAATTTTCTCGTATAGGTGAATCAACTTAAGTTGGAAGCAATAAAAATGCTTAGAATTGATGTATTGGTCTATCTGTGTGAACGTGAAGCGACGCCCACTAAACCGATAAGGCTCTCTGTCTTGCTTACTCCCGGTTATTGCAACTAGTTAGAAGAGAGGCAAGTTTTTATTACACCGCTTAAGACTGCAGTTACGGGGTGTCCTATTCATTCAGTTCGTAATTTGATTTAAACATACGTGCACCTACATATCGCAAGTGAAATAATAACAAATTTTTAAATTTGAAATAATAAATAGTTTTCATTTTGTTTAATTCGAATCTTTGTAAAGTGTGCAAGTTTAATAGTTATTACGACATCATGTAGTTCTGTTACGAAACGGGGCTTCGCATATCACTGAATTGACAAACTCGTGAAATTTTATTCCGCGTGTTTAAATATTTTATTCATAATATAAAAAACGGTGGTCAACTTTTAAGCATAAATGACTTGTATGATTTGACGTCTAAGGCAAGCGGAGTATCACAGACTAGTATTCAACAGTTAATCTTTTGTACCTTTGTGTTAGTACCTAATCTGTTATATTTTAGATAATATACGTGTAGATAGTTGCTGATGATGACTGTTACATAAATAAATAATTACTGTTAAAATTAAATAATCCATAAGCAGCCAAAGTTTTAAGCACAGATTAGGGAAATCACACTACTTCATTTCAACATTAGGTTCTTAGTTTAGATAAACTAAGTAATTCTTTGAAATAAAACTTTACAAATGTCAAATCCGTACAAAAAAATGGCGGCAATGGAGATGTTTTACATGGGAAATTTTTAACTTTGAATGAAAAACGAATTTCAATGTAGGTATGTTTTTCCATCTATCGCGACCGAAACCGATGTTTATTTTGGTAATTAAGTTTAAAAGTAGTTTGCTTTTCAAAATCTATGCCCATTAAACGTATAGCGGCATGTGGCGGCTTGTGGATTATTTACTTTATAAAATATTATGTAAGTATGTATATTATAATAAATTAATCTTTTTAATTTACACAATATTTTTTTAACCTTGTCGTTATTTATATGAATTCAATCCTGAAGATTATCACATTTAGTTAATAAACTTTACTTTTCTTCCTAATCCTTCAGTAATTCAATAAAAAATGTTGTAAAACAACAACAACATTAGTTTTATGTTACCGACTTCAACACGCTTTGGATTCGAATTCTCAATTGTGAAATAATTATTAAATGTTTTTTTTAAAGGGTAAAACGAAACACGCTGTATAAAAGTTTTGCATCTGTGTGAGCACTGTGATGAAGTCAACTTAACTTGCGAGACCTATAACGCTATCTTAACACAAAAGATACGGAAGCACTCGTCAGGAAGATATTGTCTAACCGTGCTTTTGATGGAATACAATCCTTCAAAATTAGGGTGCATGTTGTCAAGTAGGTAAAAATATTTCTGCTTTGCAATTAAATCCAAATAAATGAAATATTAGTAAACGTCTCCACACGTATTTACAATTTGGGAGGCGGGTATGGGTACCGCCGCCCCGGGAACCATTTATTGGATAACCAACACCTCTGTCATAGATCACCCCAAGTGGTTCGCTACGTTTAACTTAGCAGGGATGCCCGGGTTCATGGGGTGGGGTTTGTTCAGGACTTAGCGGCGGATGCGTCTGCCCACCTGCAGCATGGTGGACTAGATCAAGGGAGACTGGTTGAGGGAGGTCTTTTGACCTTTCCAGTCGGACTCTTGACCCATCCATCGCCGTGCACTGCAGTTGGAGGGATGGATTGATACTTCGGTCACTCCTGGATATACTGACCCCCATATTCCTACCCACCCCTCATACCTTTTTCCTTCCCAAAACTTCCTATCCTACCCTTCCTTAAAAAGACCCTCCATACAGCATTCCCTAAGATGACATGGGTCCTGAGCATAGACATCAGAATTCAATAGACCAGAAGATACAGACGAGGGGGTAAAACCAAACTATGGGGGGCGAAGAGAGGAAGATGACTGTGATTCGTTAAAAAATCAATCTGACAGTATATAGGCATCACGCATTACAATATCACCATTTAGTTCTTAAAAGCAAAATCTGCTTTGAATGAATAGACCTTTTTACATGGGAGCGCGAATTGCTTGCCACGTTAATAACATATTTGCTAAGGCCAAATGCGCGCCCAAAAAGATTCGCCCCAATACACATAGTAATATTTTGTTGCCGTGTTCAGTTAAAACACTTTTACAAATGTTTCATAACTTACTTACCCCTGTAACCAGCGACGAGCACACTGAAGAACCGCCCACAATCGCTATGTTTTTTTTTTTTTTACAGTGTATACCGCACAAGAATCTCAACTGCTCCCGTCTGGAGCCAGTGAGACTATGGCATCCCCAATTGGGGTATGTTGTGAGGCTGAAGGTAGTGGGGAGGGGAAGGAGGTGGGGAAGAGGAAGGTTGGGAAGTACCTGGCTATTCAGATCTGGTCACTAAACACGGCTAAAGCCATTTTCAAGCAACGTTTCAATTCTGAATGGTGGTCTTACACCAGGGCGATACTAATAGTATCTTCCACTCTGGAACATGCCGCAAATATACTATATATTATTTTAAATGAATTAATTGTGAAATAACACAAATTAATCAAATAAAATTTATTTGCGCATGCCGGGTTTGAACCCGCGACCTCCGGAATGTGAGTCAAGAGTCTTAGCCAAGATATATTGTATAGCACAAGCTACCGTTTTGGCGTGATATTTCGTTAAATGTATGGATGTTAGCTTCTCGCTGTTCACGGCAAGAATGATGACGTCACACATTTTAGATTCAAGCGAGGCTCTATCCCCTCCCCATGGAGCGAGCCGGTTCCAAGGAGGAGCTCTAGCCGGCTTCATGGGGAGGGGGAAATAATACGTTTTTTATCACTTAGGGCAGGTGCAGATATATTCGATATATTCATATGTCCGTGGTCCTTAGGGAAATTATTTTCCTCAGGGACTCCTGTGTAGGGCTAATGTAAAAAAAATCCAAAAACCAAAAATTGTTTTCGAAAGGTAGTAAAATACACTTATTTTTAGAAAAACAATTTTTTTTTAAGTTTTAAAAATGGCCCACCTTACGTTTATTCTAACTAAAATTACAATAAGAAAAAAAAATAAAAACACACTCACTTTTGATTAGACAAATTAATAGAATAGGTTATTGTTATATCACTTTTGTGTTGTTTCATGTAAAAAAAATCTTAAAAATTCAAGTTTCAATTTTTTTTTCAAATTGCGGTCGATAACTTTGGTTTCAAAAAGATGCACATTTTAATTATTTTATGGTTAACTTTTAGATTGATTCGAAAATAAAGCATTATTATTTTCTCTTTCCAATACCGTTTAGATCGTACGTCTCACTGTGATAGTAAGGGAGAACAAGGGATTTCTATGTGACATATGTGAGCTGGGACAAACATGGTTTCCTGTTATTAAACGGATTAAGTCATAACTATATGCTTCAAATACCTACCCGTAATACTATGTAGGTACTGTGTTTTTACATAAGTACCTAAATATTGTTCTAAAATATTTTAAGGGGACATTAAATTATAGGCAACTTTTCGAAATAATGCTTTATCTGCCTACACCTATCCTATAAGCCTAACATTCCTGCATTTCTATGTTTAAAAAATTGTTATAAGTAGCAAGGAATAGATACCTAAAAAACTGTTTATTACGATATTAAAAACACGGTTCTTCAGCATTTCGTTTTTTATACATTTCGTTACCCCAAAACTGTTAAATCCCCGAAAAAACATTATTAAATTAATACGGTATAGTATTTTATGATGTAAGATTTCCGTGTTAGATTTAAAACACTGAAAGAACACCGGTCGTTTAGGAAAGCTGTTATTAAATTTAATGAAATTATTAAAAGATGCATCGCCTGTCTTTTAACGCTCGTTGATATTTGTACCGCTATAATTCAACCCCTACGTGAAGAAATTAGGGGTGGATTCCGAGAAACTAAATAACTTCCCATTAAAGCCTATCAAGGGTTGGAGGAGGGTTCAGAGTTTCACAAACTTTAATGTGAACAATTTTTTGTGAGAACAACTCTCTTTTTATAACTTTTGAGGGTTATTCCCATCAATGTAAAAATCATTGAAGAAGATAACATTAATAATCTAAACGAAAATATGAAAGAGAACTAGACAAATCGGAGGGGACCCCACTCACCCCACCACTTTCCCAACGGAAAAGGAAACATGGTTTCCTCCTTCACCGCACACGTCAAGACTCTATTTTATTGAATCAAGCTACATTTATTTGAACGACTCTAGACCCTTCAATGTCCATGCATATGGGGTTAGAAAGCAGTATGCAAGTACTTACATTAATACAAAATAATAATAAATGTGGCAGTCCGAGGAATAATTCTTCGGCAATCTATAGAGAAAAATATATATCTTCAGATAAAAGTGTTGGTAAATAAAAAGAAAAATAAGAGCTGTGCCCGGCTGAGGAAGCCTGGAATAAGAGAAATGACGAAAAAATAAAAGTAATAATATAATGCAAGTATTTACAATAATAACTTAGGGAAAATAAAATGCATAGAAAGAAAATATTCAGAGAAGGTATTCCACGAACCATCAGGCAGTCCCAATGACAATGTGCATGAACTAGACACAGAAAAACATAAAATGATAATGGTCGCAACTGGGACTCGAACCCAGAACCTCTCGTCTAACTGGGAAGGGTGCTTTTACCAATTTGGCCATTTCCAACTTCTAAGAAACCGTCTTACTTGTCAATCTCATATTTTCAAATTAGGACAAAAAATATTAATATCTTCGGTTATTTTTATCATCTGCTATCTAGGCTATCTAGGTTACAAACCAGTTCTAAAATCCGATTTTATTTATATGAAACACTAGCTGGTTCCCGGCACGCGTTGCTATGCCATTTAATAAAGAAATTGTTTTTCCCTGCGTGTCCTTTCTCATTTGTCCGGTTCTCCTTCCGCCTCCCCTTCCGCTTCCCCTTCCTTTCCCGCGTCCCCTTCCCCTCTCGCGTTCCCACTCCGATTCCTCCACCTTCCCTCCCCCCAATCCACTCCCCCCCCCCCTTCCCCATCTCGCGAACTCCCCTCCAGAGTTCCTCTCCCCCTCACAGGTTCCCTTCCCCCCTCCCGTATTCGCCTCTTCCCTCCCGCATTCCATACATTAATTCCCGGTACATTTAGTTTTCAAACAGTTTGCGTGCTACCTTTTAATTTATATATACTTTTTTAATTTCATAATGCCAGAGCTCGTATGTGTTATTCTGATGTATGAGCTTTATTATTGTAAAGTTTCATTAAAATCCATTCAGTAGGTTTTTCGTGAAAGAGTAACAAACATACATCCATACAAACTTTCGCCTTTATAATATTAGTAAGATATTACTTTTTATAAAAGCCTAAATCATTAATATTTAATTAAGTATTAATTTTTTTATAAAAATAACTCTCTTTTTATAAATTGTTAAAAGCGCACTTGACAATTTGACGAGAGGTTCTGGTTTAGAGTCCCACTTGTCACTTGAGACTTGTTAAGGGAAATCTAACACCTTGCACACAGCATCCCCAAAGATGACATAGTCCCTGAGGGATTTTTTCCTCAGACCCTCCTGTGTGGAGCTGATGTAAAAAAAAACTGAGCGTTCATCGAAAATATAATAAGTGTTAAAATTATGAAAATAAATTTTCGATTGGCTCAAGTGCGCTTTTAACTAGCTGGTTTCGGCATGCGTTGCTATGCCATTTAATAAAGAAATTGTTTTTCCCTGCATGTCCTTTCCCATTCGTCCTTTTCCCCTTCCACCTCCCCTTTTTTTTCACCTTCCCTCTCCCCACTCCACTCCCCCCCCCCCCTTCCCCCATCCCGCGAACTCCCCCTCCTGAGTTCCCCTCCCCTCTCCGAGGTCCCCCTCCCCCCTACCAGGTCACTCTCCCCCCTCCCAGGTTCCCCTCCCCCTCCCTGGTTCTCCTCCCCCATCTCTCCCTCCCTCCCGCTTTCAATAGCAATAGCCGCTTCCTCGCGTGCCACCAATAGCAATTTTTCTACAAATTTCATAATGCCAGAGCTCACCGGAAGTTTTATAAAAACCTTGTCCTGACAATAACGAACACACAATAAAAATAATTATCCAATTTGGTGCAGCCGTTCGAAAGTTATGTGTTTAGCAACACATTCAGCGATTCATTTTCATATATAAGAGAAAATTCATATTACATCAATAAAGAATGTTACCCCAAGCCAAAAATTAGCTCTTTTCGAATACGTTAAAAACAACATTTTAAATCAAAGAAAGTTTCTTTAAAATATCACAATAGTTTGAGTAGGTATGTTAAGGTCTGATTTTTTTGCGTTCAGCCTTTGTTACCTTGTTAGGGATGCTTTCCTCCGAATATGCAGGTGATAACTTAACAAGGGTATCCTATATTTATAGCCGTACCTGATAATGAGACTGATCGATTTGTTTCGCCTACCCATCGACACGCAAAGGTATAGATTGTCATCTCCAGAATAACGCGTGGTTTAACCTCAAAATTAATGTCGACAAGTTGGCGTGTTGTGTTGGTATTATATTTTTTTATTAAGAGATTGGTCACGTGTTTAGGAGACATCTGGTTTTCAAGAAGGATATTATAATGATGAAAACTAGACTTGATATTTCCCTTTAACGCTTCCATTCCGAAAGGGGGTAATACACTTACGCTGATCGAGTTTTGTTAAGTACATAAGTTGATTTTTACACCATACAAACAATTTGATCAGCATTTAAATACAATATCCTAGTACGACATTAAGTGCCTCCGTTCACGGAGATACTTACAAGATACTCGATCCTCGTCAGCGTATCATACGAGCCGATCGTAAGTACCCCCCGTACGATTTTGCTGGTGCCCGTTAATGGCGCTACGCGGTGGCTGTCGGTTTTCAATCAGTATCACGATACCGACAGTGCTAATCGCACGCGACGCGTCGCATCATTTGTGTATGATACTCGTTTGACAGAAATGTCGTCGGAACATGAAAGTACTGTTAGATTTGTTTTGAAAGTTGAAAAATGCATGTTTATATAACTATACGTTATCAGAATACGTAAGAAAGGATTTAGTGGAGAAGGCATGGATTGATTTTGGAAAAAAAGTCATATGACATCGCTTGACTGCGTGTTAACTCCACGGCTGCACGTGAAAAATGATCAAGTTCAGTACATTTAGGATAGCGCCGTGCACGGAGACTAGCATTATAAAGTGGTATATCAACAGGGTACTTGTGGTTTCGTCACAATTACGTAGATTGTAAGTATCTCCATGAACGGAGGGCCTAAGTAATATCAAATCCCGACGAACTTACGGTTGTAATGGGCGTATCTTACTGGAAAGATCTACAACAATAATATTTGAGTCACTTTTTCTATTATTTTCTCTTTTACCGTTTTACATTATTTAATAATAGACTGCTGACCGACAATATTAACTAATCTGAGTGTTATTAGAAAGGGTAAAAGGATTTTATTGGGGGACCCCAGTGACCCCCCACCCCGGATTTTATACCTTTAGGTAACGTACCTAAAGGTTATGTCGAAAATTTTGTTTTGGGGTACTTCAACTTCATCATATTTTCTAATTATCAAATCGATGATCAGCGCGATTTTCGGTCCGTTTTAACTTTTCACAAAAATTAGATCTGCTGTTATGTTTATCTTTTACATATTTCTTCTGTCAATTTTTCATCTTTTATTCCACTGAAATACTGTTTTTTTGACAAATAAAAAACTTTCCGATAAATCCCGTATCAAGCATAAAACTAATTAACAACAAATGACTGATGGATTTTTTTCAAGAGGTTGATGGGATCATTTTGACTAGGAACTAGAGGTTTCTGGAAACCCTTGGAAACCAAACGGATAACCGTAAATGATAAAGTTGCAGTTGTAATAATAATTGGTTTATGTGCAATAGTCGAAGTTTCAAGTTTTAATATTTGCAATGACGACAAGTTCATTTCTGACATTTTTTCACCATTGAGAGGAAAATTCCAGTTTTTTTCAAAGAAGCAGTTAGTGAACAAATGATATACCGTGGTATTTTAAACTCTGTGGCGAAGTTCAAAAAACGCATTCGGTTTTAATTTATTTTTTATTGTATTTGAGGTAAAAATATTACCAATTCAATACATTTATTTGCACGTGTTGGAATTTTAAAAAACTAACAAAACTAGACAATTGAGAAACGTAGCTACCAAAGCAGCCAAGTCTTCTCTATGTATCCATGCAGCGACGTAGATTAATGGCGTACGTACGAGTCGCATACTTATACTTAGATCCGGTGTGCTTTAAGTATTCAAAACACACGTCAAAAGTTTCCATAAACCAAAATGTCAATAAGGATTTCAGCATGAGGTAAGTCTCCAATAATAATTATTATTCATTGATTTTTTTTTCACAAGGGGTTGAAATTCCGTCTATTTGTACCTAAAGTGCGTACCTACAAACATACGAATGAGTAATTATGTTGATTGATTAGAATAAGTTAAATGTTTGTAAACCTGTCAGGTTTCAGCTACTAGGTGGGTTTAACATAGTTTAGCATAGACCATGTAGGGACTCCACTCATAATGTGAGAGAGAGGTGAATTCATTCTTCATTTATCTATGGCGAGTCTCTTCTGGCCTGGGTCATGAGGTACAGTCTGTCAAATAAGAGTAGAAAACATATAATCACGCCACCGTTGATCAAATGGCAATACTAAAACTACACCACATGGTGGCAATCTAAAGCTGTGTAATATATATTTTCTGTAAAAAATCAAAAACATATAAGAGTGGGAAAAATATTTTATTATTGCAATTTCGATACCTATTCTCAAAATTAGAATTGCATATAGGTATATTATACCTTTGCAATTTCTGTTAATACAATGAGGAATAACGATATTATAGTAAAATAAAAAGCACAGTTAGAAATTGCTCACTTTTATGTAATATCTGGTTCCATGACAGTTCATCCTGCGACAATTCATCCGGCGACAGTTCATCCTGCGACAGTTCATCCGGCCGACAGTTCATCCTGCCGACAATTCATCCGGCGACAATTCATCCTGCCTGATCATTTAGAAGATTTTTTCTTCAAGTAAGTATGCAAAGAGGATATACGGCCGTACAACCTAACCTAACCTAACCTAACCTAACCTATTTAGTAAAAATATTTTTACAGCGGATTTCCACTCAAGATGCCTTCAGATATAAGTATATCGATTTTGGTTGTACGGCCGTATATCCTCTTTGCATACTTACTTAATAAAAATCTTCTAAATTATCAGGCAGGATGAATTGTCGCCGGATGAATTGTCGGCGGGATGCACTGTCGGCAGGATGAACTGTCGCCGGATGAATTGTCGCAGGACGAATTGTCGGGTCACCGTAATATCTACTTGCTTTAGTACCCAGTACAAGTTGGCCAGGTTTCAGATCATGTCTCTTATTTTAGATCTGAATATATTTAACTCATTCAGAGCTAAAAATAGTGTAACTAAACTCACCATTAGTATTCTTCCTTTTTTACCTAATTTTAAATTCAAATTTATGTTATATTAAATGAAAGCAAATCACTTTATAAAACACAATTTAATCAATTCTATAAGGTACCTTAACAACAATGCTTCTTAGAATTAATTTTTTTTCTTTAAGAACAAAAAGTGTCTTTTTAAATGTGACTTATACTGTTTTTATATGTTCAATAATTGTTAAATTGGTGTTGCCAGCCTACAAATTTAGTAGTTCCATTTTTATTGTTTTCTATTCTTTATTGACAGACTCTACATAGTGATTATTATATGATAGTTCACATGAGCAGACAGGGCATAAGAAGAAGAAGAATGAAATCGGTCAAAAATATTTGAGAAATTATACAACCGCAAAACAATTCTGCGGTCCATATTATTTTTCATGAAATTTAAATAATTTAAAAAACTGGAAAATTTTTAGCCAGGTTCATCTTATTTTCCCAAAATAAGAGTTTTTTCTGGCATATTGTGTAAAAAAGAGCATATTAATATTAGGAAGGTAAAGTTTCTACGAATAATAGGTTCGGTATTCTTTCGGAGGTTTCCATCAACACGTGCCTCTATGCATGACCCATCTTCCCAAACTTCTATCGTATTCGTCAGGTGTTCAATAATACATAAAAAAAATAGCCAACGCTTGCAACGGAGAGTGCACGGAGAGTAATAGAGGAGTGATAATGGACTATCAATGCTTCTACGCAGTGCTATAAAACTGGATAAATAAACTTTTATATTCTAAATAGGTCCATTAGGAACCAATGCAACAAATAATCGTAAAAGATGGCAAAACTCTACAAGTCTTGGCTGGCTACGGTGCTTTTCTTGAATTAAATAAAACATGTAGAAGATAAATAGATAAAAATAATTTAAACCGTAGATAAATATTTTGTAGGTACATGTAATGAAATAACCAAAGATATTCAAATACAAAAGAGATATGTTATGGTGTCCGCGCAACTGTCGGCGGACTACGCCCTAATTAGAGTAGTTTGCATACGAAAATAATTTGTTCATTTCACAGATTTTTTGAAGATGTGCATTAGTATTGGTTAACAATATAGTTTGAATACGGAAAGAGTTCGTTCATTTAGTTTAACGTTCGTTTGGTTTATTCGTTAATTATTCGTTCATTTAGTTTATTTGTTAATTGTAAACAATATCGGCGATACCCGGAAGCGCAGTCCCAATAGTAAAAACTGCAGATAGCATATCTACTTATATTTCAATATCTTTGGAAATAACTAATCATTCATGGATTTGACTTGCACTGCTATCCACCCTTTGTTACATATTTTTTTTCCAAGGAAGCTAAAACATATATGAAAAAACACTTTTAATTTAAATTAAAAAATAATTAATAGTTTGAGCTAAGCATTCGCTTAGCTCAAACTTCGTCACTGTTTATTCAGTTAATATAATAAGAATTGACGAAGCTTGAGTTAAGCTAAAACATATATGAAAAAACACTTTTAATTTAAATTAAAAAATAATTAATAGTTTGAGCTAAGCATTCGCTTAGCTCAAACTTCGTCACTGTTTATTCAGTTAATATAATAAGAGTTGACGAAGCTTGAGTTAAGCGAAACCTGGTTGAATTTTTTTCACGAGAGCTCCACACAGGAGGCCCTGAGAAAAATAATTTACCTTAGGGCCTATGTCATCTTTAAGGGATGCTGTGTGGAGAGTTTTTTTAAGGAAAGGAATGAGAGGAGGTTCTGGGAAGGAAAAGGGTTTAAGAGGTGGGTAGGAATCTGGGGTTCAGTATGTTCTGGTCATCCGCCTCCAAGACCTAGACAAACATCAACTAATGAACCCGGGCACCCCTGCTAAATCACCAAACGTAGCGAACCACTCGGCGTGACCTATGGCAGAGGTGTTGGTTATCCAATAAAGGTTCCCGGGGCGGCGGTACCCATTCCCGCCTCCCAAATAAAATCTAAATTTGTATTTCGGTTTCGAATTCAAGAATTCGTCAACGGATGGCGCCACTTACGTTAGCAGATCACATGAGGGTGTACCCCCCAGGTATAAGTACCTACTACGGAATTGTAGAATTAAAGTTTCTCCCCGGATTGACGGTAATACTTAGAGTTGCGAATAATAGTATCACGCGGCTATATCTTACAAATGACGTCATTGCATGTCGCGGTTACTTTGTCCCGGTGACTAGCTGTCACTGGATCACAGTGGCTCTGAGGAAACGGCTATTTTTGGAACAAGTTCCTATCGGATTTATAATCTTAATAATTAATAGCCAACCAGGATTCGCTTAGCTCAAGATTCATTATTATTTAATTCAATTAGGGTAGTTTCAAAAAAATTTATGAATTCATCAAATATTTGAAGTTAATTTTAACGTTCTGTATAGGTTCTATTCAAGTTCTGTTATCACATCATTATAAGCCAGTTGCTGCATGTAACTGAAATAATCACAGAACTTGAGTAGAACCTACTTGAAAATTAACTTAAAATATTTGATGAATTTATCTTTTTTTTTTAAACAACCCACCCTTAGTAATAAGACCTTACGAAGCTTGAGCTAAGCGAAACCGGTCTGGCTATTAAATATATTAATTCAATTAAATGCGGTGTATTATATAGTAAGTTTAAATTTTTTTTTGTTTACGAAGGTTTCAATGAATGTTGTTTTACGAAAATAACTTTGCAAAATGATAAAAAATAAAATAACAAAAGTCTTAAATTGAGATACGAGATTGATTAAATTACAGAAAATAAGCAGGTCTTAAAACCTTAGTGTTGGTTGTTAGCATTTTTACAGTCCTGAACAGAATGGTTTATGTTATCGAAATAAATAAGAACAGAAATTGTATTCAGTTTATTATGTGCCTATGTTCAGGTAGTTAACAAAATAAGGCTGTATTTCCAACAACCTTTACAACATAGACACATTGTTAGCTTTGCAGACGATACTGTCTTATTATTCGAAGACATTAATTGGTCAGCTGTATTTAAAAAAGCTGAAGAAAATATTAACTTCATTAAAAATGGTTAGATATCAACACACTTACCCTTAACACGAAGAAAACAAAATATGTTACTTCAAGCATCAATACTACAGGCCAACCTAATGATGATTACTCCATAAAAATTCATAGCTGTACGAATTCCAATGAATGTAGTGAGTGCCCCAGTTTAGAGCGCACTTCACAGATGAAGTACCTCGGCCTCACCATTGACCCATACCTCAAATGGAACCTACACACCCAGATCATTGCAAATAAAATTAGAAAAACAATACACTTCTTCAGATCCATAAGGAACTTTCCTTTTTTTATTATTTTTTTTTTTTTTATTGTTATTAAGTTTATTTAGTAGAACTCCATTTTAATTTTTAATTTATTTTATATATTTAATAATATTATTGAGTATGGTATCATTGCATGGGGAGGGGGCACTTCATCAGCTCTAGATCCTGTTGAAAAGGCGCAGAAAACAATCATGAAAATTATTCTCAAACTTCCTCTAACTGCAAACAGTGACCTAATTTTCAAAACAATGAGAGTATTTGATGTTCGACAAATCTATGTAAAAACTATCCTCATACATCTCTTTAAAAACAAACATGTGCTTTACGAAAAAAAAAATAAACTTAAGATTTACACGTAACTCAAATAAAGACATTTTGCAAGTTCCAGCGCTCACTTCCACCTTTGGTCAACGTAGCTTTAGATACTTTGCCACGAAAATATTTAACATTCTCCCAGAAGACATCAAACTGAGTCAAACACAGAAAGAGTTTAAAAAATATGTTAAAATATGGATATACTCTAACGACCGAGCCTGTACTGGTGCCCTCACCCAAACGCCCTGTCATTGACAGTTATTATTGTAGTTTTTGCAACCTTGCAGTTTTTGTATTGTGTATATGCAAACAATGATGTAAACTCAAATAAAGTTTTTGCTGTATAGTAACCTACATTATACTTTTATAAAAAAACAATAGATAAAATTGTAAGAAACATTTAACAAAAAATTCTGCCTCAATACAGGTTCAACCTAGTGAGGCAGGCTATGCACAACTAAAAATATTGTATAATTATGCTACTTCTGTATAACCGTTCTTACATTACTTTCTATTTGTTAATTTTTTTGTACTGATGTATACATTGAATGTGTACTTTTTTAGTTGTAATGTTGCCAATTTAATTGAATAAAGATATATTATTATTATTATTATTAACATATCAACAAGTTTACGAGGAGCCCACTTAACCTAAATAAATAATAAGGTAGCCTATAGACTACAGCGTGTATTCCAATTTTCTGATTCCTATTCTCCCATACATCATTACCATAATGACGTTTAAAAAAATTCATCACGTCTCAAGTTCGGAATTAAGCTGTCATAAAACTTTGCGGCGGGAACGTTATTTAATGTAAGAAAACCCGTGTGAATTTTGGCCAATCAGCCACCGAGTTTACCGTCTCGATAAACGAACGATTCTAAAATCATCGCTGGCGATTGGACGTGACGAAATTGAAAAGCTAACGATCCAAAATGGCGTCAGATAATTGTTGTTGACACATTTGTCACGTTTGTTGGTTAGGTTAGGTTTTTTTTTAAGGGAAATTCGTGACGAATACGTTAATTTGAACAATTAATTAAAATTAATTTTATTGTGATAACTTTTGATGGTTTTGGTCTTCAATGCAATATATATCTAAACGAAACATCTAACAGAGTGAGATAGGCACAGAAAAATAAACAAAAAGTTACGTTCGCGACTGGGAGTCGAACCCAAGGTCTCTCTCTGATGGGACGGGGTAATGGAAGGCGGGAAGGTGGAAAGAGAACGTGGGAGGAGGGTGGGAAACATGAGAAGGAAGGGCACGTGGGGGCCGTGGGACGGGAATGGGGACGGAAGGGAAAAGACACGCAAGGAAGGGATGGGAGACGGGAGAAGTCGGGAAGGTGGAAGGAGGGTGGGGAACGCGAGAGAGGGAAGGGCACGTGGGGAACGTAGGATGGGAACGGTGATGCAAGGAAAACACACGCAGGGCAGGGATGGGGGACGGGAGAAGGCGGGAAGGAGGAAGGAGAAAGTGGGAAGAGGGTGGGGGAAGTGAGAGAGGGAAGGGCACGTGGGGAACGAAGGATGGGAACGGTGATGCAATGAAAAGACGCGCAGGGAAGGGATGTGGGACGGGAGAAGGCGGGAAGGTGGAAAGAGTACGTGGGAGGAGGGTGGGGAACGCGAGAGAGGGCACATAGGGGACGTGGGTCGAGAACGGGGGTTTGAACGGGACGCAAGGGAAAGGCCACGCAGAAAAGGGGTGGGGGACGAGAGAGGGGCAGTGGAGGTAATCCACCTCTTACCCGCCCTGGTATAAGTAACTGATGGTTACTCCTTCAAGGCTCTCGCAAGATTCTAATTTTTTTTTGTTAAACGAAGCTACTTTTATTTATTTTGAACGAATCTAGACCTCCAGTGTCCATGCATACGTTGTTAGTAAGCAGTATGCAAGTGCTTAACAGGAAAAACAAAATGCAAAAAATAGGTTAGTAAGACAAAGATAAATTAAACAGGGCAAAAGAAAAACTCATTCATGAGGCTCCATGAGGCGGCATTGCATCTGTAGAAACCCGCAAGCACCTGCATAAAATAGAGAACATAAGTAATACAATAAATCTCAAATCAATTGGCAAGTACCAACAAAAAATGTGAATGGCTTTCGGTCTGATCATAAACTACACTTAGCTTCCGTGACCCTTAGCCAACCACTCAGTGATGCCTCAAAGAATGTTAACTGAATATTTGGGGTAAAATACCCGAAGACTAAAAGAAAACTCAGCGTTGGGTAGTCAGAGGCAGGACAAAGGATAGTCGAGAGAGGGGCAGAGGGAGGGATTGCAAATGAGACATAGTAGCGGTATGGGATGGCAAGGAGTAAATTTAGAAAATCCACACTTCACACACAGACAGCCGTAAATGGCCTGCCCACGCGTCGGAAAACCTTCTGATTTATTCGTGTAGCAACAGACGGAAAAAATGTGAATCCAAAAGCACTTCAATAAACAATTAAAAAACAAACACTTTCTTTCTTTGAGAGATGTTTCAACGCTTGCAGGTTATTCGGTAGTTAATTAAAAATATAATAAATCGTTTTCCAAGTTTATTCGATTGCGGGCATCTAGAGGGGAAATTAATTCAAACACAAAGGTAAGCATTATGGTAAGTAATATTAATGACATTATTCGGGTTGAAGCGCCGGTTTCTGCTGAACGCTTGTAGAATGACAATATTTGGTACCTACTCACCGTCACAACATGATAAAATATGCATCTTGCGCACCCATAGCAAAAATTATTTGCTAACCAGACAATTTTTTGGCAAGAAGATGTCATTCCAATTTCTCCTTAAACGGTCCTTAAATATGCAGCCGTGGTTTTAAGTAGATTTTGCTATACATAGAGGAGGCGTCTACTAATATCTACAAGAATTCCAAAAACTGAACAAATCGGACGAATATCTATGAGAACCAAAGTGCGTAAGAATATCTACAGCTCAAACTGCTGACTAATATCAATGAGAACCAAAATGTGGACGAATATCTACAGCACTGGCAGAGATTGGATTTGCAATTATGTACCTACAGCATATTGGAATAACGTAATATTGCGTATGCATTTTAAAAACTTAATTTATGAGTGTATGTATGTAAAAATCCCTAATATCGGACTATTGGACACATTTAGCTGATTATTAAGTATTTGGGTTTTTGTTTTAACAGCTTTGTTTATTTCGAGTGCTTCTAAATTATTTAGTCTGTTACCATTTCTACGTCAGTTAGGTTAGGTTAGGTTAGGTTGTGGAGCCGTGTATTTCGAAATAAATAAATAAATTAATATCTTTGTATTATGACCTCCATGTTTGTCCAATAAATTATTGTCCTCGTAAACAGCAAAATATGTAATATTATGCAAAAACTTCATGTACGTACTTTAAACGTTTAAGCCTTTACGTAATTGAAGTAATTTTGCTTTTCCGTACAACCTCTTACTCAGCTGCCCTCTGTAGATATTAGTCCAACCTACGCTCCATATAAATATTAGTCACCACTGGGACCGTCATAGATATTCGTCCGACCTTACCTCTGTAGATATTAGTCAACACTCTGAAGTTCGTAGATATTCGTCCGACATACAGGCTGTAGATATTAGTATCTGGAGTCTACATAGATACCGATAAATCATAGACGAGCAGAAGTAGAAACCTACAGTGATAAAAGGGTTGTAGGTATCCAACACGGCCGCTATCTTTAACCAGAAACGTAACACTCAAACAAATTAACGGACAGATGAAATACCAAATAATGGTCGAATTTAAACAAGACGTTGCTATGCTCCTAAAAATGAATATGTAGAGACCCACGTGGTAGGAGGGAGGAAACACATAGGCCGTCAATTCGTTCCACAGCTGAACTGTTGAGCTCAAGAACGAGTCGTAGTAAGGTCACCTTCTCATGTGATAAATGTCAACTGTGTGTACTTGTTGAGTGGCGTGTATCCCGACTACACGTACCGGTGCCGAAGGGATCAATGGCGCTGATTCTTTGGACCATCTTTCATTGTAATACCGGTAAAACAATGATAGTATTCATGTGCTCTAAAGACTGCAACCCGTTTGTTAATATACTTAGGTGAAACATCGATCGGCCGTTTCTGCATAGAGTCAAAGGTTTTATCAGGTATTGTGGGGTTTCAGACGAAAAGTGGCTGCCAAATTTGACAGTGCGACGCACTTGTGACTTGCGCGGGTCAGCAGTTGTGTACTATTAAATTATCTGTGAGTCCTGTACAGTACGCCCAGCTTATGAGAGGCTAAATTAACTTCGATAGAGCCCCCGTGCCTGAGCTGGTTGATGTCTTAGGGATACACCAAGCGTATCAACGGAAGGCATATCGGGAAAATTGTTTCCGTTGAAGGAGGCTAGATTGCCATTTCGATCCCCCGATCATTGTCTGCTTCAAAGCCCTCTTAGCTATTGGAGTTTGGAGAACTAAAAGCTAACATGAACTACTGTCATCCGTGTAACAATGAATTGGATGCACACGAAAAAAGGTCATTGAGTGAAACAAAAACAAAGTCGAAGACAGAGCCGATCCCTGTGGGACGCGCCAGCATTTATTGAAAGTGGGGAAGAGGTGAAACTGTAAACAGTTCAAACCGTCTGAATTGACTTCGGAAAAGTCTGAAAAGTCGGCAATCCACCAACACAAGGATGCGGCAAATCCGTCAGAAGGCAGTTGTTGACAAGTCCTAGGTGTCAAAACCATTCAAACCGTCCAGTTTGGATCTCACCGCAACGTTTCTTGCACATATACGCAAGTAGATCACCACACGTGTGGTTCCGCCGGAATCCGTATTGACCATCGTTAATAATTTTATTTTTCTCGAGGTATTTGAGCAGTTTGTCGTTGATCACACGTTCCAACACCTTGGACAGAACAGATGTGATCGCTATGGGGCGGTAGTTGGCTGTGCTGGAGCGGTCACCCATCTTTGAAATAGAATGAATGACTGCTTTTTTCCAACCAGAGAGTACAGAGGCAGACTTCAGGGACGTTTTAAAAAGCTTTATCAGAATTGGAGCTATTTCTGCAGCAAACCTCTGCAAAACCAGGGCAGGCATTCCTTCCGCTGGCTTTGTTAACATCAGTGTATAACATTCAATCGGGAGTCGGGAGCGTGTATTGTTAATTTCAATACTATTTAAAATATCATTTCGATGACAAAATAGGTCAATTTCATGTGAAAATATTATTCAGGTATTTGGTAATCTGAGCTGAGTTGACAAAGGTGTCGGATTACCACACAGACGTCGTGGGTTCATTTCCTCTGTTGGCTAGATCCTCCAACGACGCACAAGCAATATTTTCCGCTAATGATGGTAAAAGAGTTTTTTTTAAATTTGTTAGGTTTTTCCTCGCTCGGCGCTCTCATTGATTTTTCACAAAAACGGCGCTACGTAAATCGAACAATTATTATTATCCTTTAATCGAAAATGTCTATCTTTCTTTAACTTTGATGCTATCTCTGTATCCGTCTTTTTCGACAATCTGTTATGTTAAACAACCAAAATTATTCTTATTTTTTACACTAACAACCTCGCTAAAAGAAACCGATTTGCATCAATTACTACACATATCTCAACGGCAACAAGTAATCAAGTCATATTACCGTGTGAAAAACAACTACAAAATGGCGCTCGATTACGTCATTCCCGTCAGACACCTATATAAAAAATAATCCAACCAAATCGCTATTACTGTCACGCCCGAACAATGAGCTTATTATTATTATTATAATTTGGTGTATTTAAAATTAACAATTTGCCCCAGAGGTCCGCCCCCCCACATTGTCTCGTACGGATTAGTATGAGACGCGTTCCCGGTTTGTATGGAGGCGTGCCTGGGTGGGGGAGAGCGGGGAGGATTTCCACTGGGTAGAGTCGTTGTTTATGACACAATTGTCAAAATTAATTTTGCTCACGTCCTGCGTGATGGAATACAAAGGACCTGCGTACTGGTGATTTTGGGATCCGGTAGGCTTAACCCTGGAGCGACGACAGTCTTAACTGTTGACTTTATGAACACCATGTGTTGCTATAGCACTACAAACTAAGAAAATGTTTTGAGGCTGAATGATATTGAAGGGAAAAGATAAAGTATGGATAAACCTAGAAATCGTGGTGTCAGGTAAAAAAAATATATTACGTGCATAAAAATTGAAAACTTTATTTTTAATATCAGAGATGAATAGTAAAGGTAAAAGGTTATTGTCGTGCTTACAAAACGAAATACTCTTTTTGCTTCATCCACATTCACAAATTGTCCCACATATTATACTTCAGTTATTTCAGAGGAGGGTATGGATACCGGTGCACTGGGAAATCGATAACAAACACCTCTGCGTAAGTCACCCCGAGTGATTGGCTACGTATGGTGATTTAGCTTGGGTGCCCGGGTTCATGGGGTGAGGTTTGTCCGGATCTTGGAGGCAGATGCGTCTACTCACCAACTGCATGGCTGGCCGGACCGGGAGAGATCTCTCCTGCAGGGATCTCTCGGAAAATTTTCGTACTTATCATATTCCTTCCCAGAACTTGCTCTCCTTCTTTTCCTAAAAAGACCCTCTACACAGCATTCCCAAAGATGACAAAGGCCCTGAGGAGAATTATTTTCCTCACGTTTCCCGTGTGAAGCTAAACAAATAAATGGTAACTGGGGTATTTGTTTGGTAATGTAAAGTTACGAGTATTCTGGAAGAATTTCTAAGCAAATGAAATTTCTAAGGAGATGAAAAAAATCTAAAGATATTGTCCAGCCTGCGTGGTTAAGTGGAGTTACGATCCTTGGATACGAATCCGGAGGTCACGCGTTAAAATCACGGCGTGCGCAAGAAAATTTTATTTGGTTAATTTGTATGTGTTATTCCACAATTCATTAACACAAAATTAATATAATACAGTATTTTCATGGCACGTTCAAGTGTGATGCGTAGATTCTTTCAGTATCGCCCTGGTGAGAGACCACTATTCAGAATCGAAACACTGCTCGGTAACCAGATCTGAATAACCAGGTACTTCCTACTCTTACTCTTATGCCTTGCTCTTCCCCGTCTCCACCCCCCCCCCCCCCCCCCGACACCATCACCAGGGTTGGTAGCAGGTGAGTTATATTTTTAAATACGTATAACGTATTAAGGGTCGACCGAGACATGTTTTTCGTTCTCGGCCGAGACCGAGAATAAATTAAAATCTCGGCAGAGACCGAGAGCCGAGACAGAGAATAGATAAAAAATGAAAATGCGCTATTTTGGCATAATATAGTATATTTAAGAATGTAATAATAATTTGTTTTAAGGCGCCGCATCCGCGCTCAAAAAGAAGAAGATGGAGAAATATGTAATTAGGAATGTTAGAGGAGCGCGCTAATATTTAAAGCGATAAAATCGAAAATATTTAATAAAACACGACATCATTTAAAGAAACATTGTGAATTTTTTTCACAATTATAACTTGTAAAATAACTGAAGCAAACGTTTTTAAAATAATTTTTGGAGCATACTTTGCGATTTTTTTTTCTATCGAGGGAATTGCAAATAATTTGCGTTTCGGCGTGGAAGGCGTCTAGATATTATCATTATGGTTATAAGTAAAACCCGCCTCGCTGCCAGCCGACCAATCACAATCGACAGCTCTCTCACGCACTGACACCAAGTGACAAATGTGAACGCGTGCGGTAGATTTGAATCCCATTATCCTATACCGTACCTACTTAAAACGGTCTCGGTTATGGCCGAGAATCTCGGCGATTTTTCGCCGAGAACCGAGACAGAGTTCTCGGTAGAATTTGTAGCCGAGAATGCCGAGACCGAGACCGAGACCGAGATCTCGGTCGACCCTTATAACGTATTCATCTTCTCCTTCCGTACTACCGTAGTGTCCAGGACGCCATATGTCGTTTGGTTCCGTGCAATCGATTTTAATAAACAATGCGGAAACAAAAAAGGAGTTAACGATTTTACAGGCCTTTACGAAATCAACCTGTAAAAAAACAACTTCCAAATACCTTCTCCGACCTCACCGAAAAAGTCTTCTCAAGTATTTTTAAATCCATCCCAAAAAGAGGCGGGATTTCGATTTCGAACTTTTCAAGGACTGGGGGATCACCTTAAGGGCCCGCAACCCGGATTTGTACCGATTTATTACATATTTTCCTTAAAGATGGTAAGTTTTAAAGCTCTTAAAAAAATATATGTTATTCTTGAATATAATATCTAGACTTTGCCCGCGCCGAAACGCAAATTATATAAAATTCCCTCGATAGAAAAAAATCGCAAATTATGCTCCAAAAATTATTATTAACACGTTTGTTTCAGTTATTTTAGAAGTTATATGTATGAAAAAATTCACAGTGTTTCTTTAAATGCTGTTTAAGATAATGTCCGCGAGATTTTTGCTCTATTTTAAACGAGTCGTGTTGTATTATACATTTTCGCATCGATTTTGTCGCTGTAAATGTTAGCGCTCTACTCTAACATTCGTAATTTCGTATCTCTCCATCTTCTTCTTTTCGGGCCCGGTTGCAGAGCCTTAAACTTGTTCATCATTTCTACAATACCATTAAATTTTTTTACCCCTGAAAATACTCTCTTGAAACTTTAGTTGGGAAGCCATAGCTAAGAGATTAGAGGAAAGTTTGTAGAAAGTAAGTAAATATCTTGCCACACAAATCTGGTCACTAAACAGTCGTAAACAATATGATACGTCGTAAAAATTCATTAATGTTATTATTTAATTAGTAAAAATATTATTGCTTTGAAACAGGTATAAAGTTTGAGAGGTTAAAACGGGTTAACAATACGTAATTAGGAACACCTTTCTGAAATTCAAATTTTAAATTAAGAATGTTGATACTTCTAAAAGATGTATAATTTTTTCTCGCATCCTTCCAGGTATAATAATAAATAAGAACCTATTATTAATCATTTGTTTTTCGAGGCTTTTAATAATGAAATAGAACCTTTAATGCCTTTAGCTTATTAGGAGGGAGGTGTAATATTATGGAGAATGCTAGGATATTTTTGCTGGATGATATAAAAATGTTTTAAGGTCATAATATAGTTTCACTCTGTAGAACATTTTAAAAACATAATTTCTATTTATTTTGGGTGGCGGGTATAATTAAAATATTAATTAATAATTATTAATTTTATATATATTATTATATATACATTATTAAAATATATATTAAAGACAACCAACACCTCCGCCATAGGTCATCCTTAGCAGGGGTGCCCGGGTTCATGGGGTGAGATTTGTCCAGATTTTGGCGGCCAATGCGTCTGACCACCTGCTGCGTGGCGCGTCGGATCGAAAGAGACTGGTTGAGGAGGTCTTTTGACCTCTCCAGCCAGAATCCCTCGACCTATTGCCTTACACTGCAGTTGGAGGGGTGGGTTCGCATGTCCGTCACGCCTGGACACACTGACCCCCAAATTTCCATTCACTCCTCATAACTTTTTGCCCTTTCCAGAACTTTCTCTCCTTGCTTTCCTGAAAAGATCCTTTACAATAAAATTTTCCACACATCATCCCCTAAAATGACAAAGGCCCCAAGGGAAATTATTATCCTCGGGGCCTGCAGTGGGAGATAACGTAAAAAACAAATTAAAACTTATAAATGCACTAAAAAACCACAATCAGATAATAGATAAACGTTATTATGTATTTTAGGTGAGTATTTTGACAACATTAATTGTAATTTAGCGTTCGCGATTTGGGATCGGGTCCCGGGTTCGCCGGCTCCGGTCGATCCCGTGCGTCTTGGTCCGAGACACTCGCGAGTCGGGAGCAGGTCCCGGGTTCGAATTCTTTTGCGGGTGCCGGCTCCGAGGTCCGACTCCGATCGAACCTGTGCATCTCGGCATCGTGAGTGGCTCTCGGGACCTGCTCTAAGAACTCAAGTACTTTTCAAAGGAAACACGTCTCGGAGGCCTCCGGCAAAACGCAGAACTTACCCATTTCTAGTGTGTAAGGCCTTTCTTCCTACGGCAGGGTGTAATAACAAACAAATAAACTGTTAATTACACGATTCGGGTTCAACAAGTCCTCCATCATTGTACAATCAAAATTTTCCGCTTATACTCGTAATTATGGTAGTAGGAGATATTCTATAATCTATAATCAAGTTATTTCTAAACCTGAAACGTTTGTCTCTCTTAGGAAATAACCTAAAGATTCACTGTTGAAAGCATCCACTATTATCTCTAATCCGATATTTTAAGGTTTTGATCGGTCTTTCCGTTAAACTGTTTGAAGAGTTGTTATGGCAACGCCTCCGACGAAATAACGAAATATCGTTTAACGAAATTAACGTTTCGTTGTGTTTAAGGCGCATTAGATCAATATTGTTGGAGAGGAAGCATAAATAATATATTAGAGGTCTAATCTTATTAATGAGATTTTTTCGAGTAGACATTTTGATTTTTAATTAAATTTTGTAAATCATTGAGAGAATAAATTATGTTTCAGATGAGCTGTTCAGGATCTCAACTTCCGCTCTCCTGACAAAGCAATCCGGCGTGGTAACACCAGATTCCAAGGGAAGTGTGGCTGGAGTAACTCTTCAATAATAACTCCAGCTCTTGAATAATTGGTCTTTATTGAAACAATAAAAGACCCGTAGGGTAGCTCATGTACGGTGAGCCCAATGATGCTATCTCTCTCCGCGGTTTTATAACCCACATGAAGTGAAAACCTGGCAGCAGACGTTTTGCCCAAAAACGACCCGCCCAAGACGGATGGTAACAAGAGAAGAAGGAATTAAAAAATCCGTGGCAATACGAAATCGCCCTGGCAATTGCCAACACAAAAAATGTTGCCACAACCATTAGGGTGACAATCACAAATATTAATATTTCAGTACCTGAAATCTTAACATATTCCCGCCCAAAACGAGTATTAAGGAATAGTCGTTTTTCATAAAATAATATATTAGAAGAGATTGCAACATTGGTACTCAGAATTTACCCAACGAGTTCACATACAAAAATTAACAATATTCAATATATGGATATCAAAATAATAACAAAAAACTTATAACTAAGTATATAACCCTATGTCAGACTTGACATTAAAAAATGAAAGTTTAATAACGTAGAACCTTCTGGTGCGCTGCACCCACTTATGTGAAAATGGTTTAACACTTGGCACTGATGAGCCTGACGGCACTTTGATTTACACATCACATCACTTTTAGCGTTGTAATTGGTTCTTAATCCAGGTTGGAGGAAGCATCCTCCATGGGAAGTAGACAGAGCTGTGTCACGGCTCTTTTGGTGACACCTCTGGCCGTCCTCAAGGAGACGACGCGGACGCGTCCGTCTTGGCCAGGGTGGATCTCCGTCACTCGCGCCATCCTCCAGTACTGCGGAGGTAGCTGGTTGTCTTTGATGATGACCATGTCACCAGGCTGTAAACTGCGTTGACGTCCTTCTTGCCATTTGACTCGGTTCTGCAATTCTGCTAGGTATTCCCGGCTCCATCTGTGCCAAAAAGATTGAACAACGGTAGACATCTTTTGGTAAATATTAAGCCTGTTTGTAGGCAGATGATGGATATCAAGCTCAGGCAATGCTAACAGGTTGTCGCCAATAAGGAAGTGTGACGGAGTGAGGGCGTTTAAGTCATTTGGATCTGATGTTAATGGAGTCAGAGGACGGGAATTTAAACAAGCCTCAATCTGTATTAGTATGGTATTCATTCCTTCGTATGTCAAAACAGTTGACCGCATTGCTTTTTTTAAATGCAACTTGGTCATTTTAACTGCACTTTCCCAAAGTCCCCCGTGATGCGGTGAGCGGGGAGGCAAGAAGCTCCAGCTAATATTCTGCTGGGCCAAAAAATTATGGATTTCTTTATCAGATGCCTTCAAAAAATCAAATAGTTCAGTAAGTTCCCTATAACTACCTGTAAAGTTATCAGTAAAGAGTCGTGAGGGTTTACCCCTCCTAGCTATAAATCTTTTCAATGCATTCATAAATGCCATTGAAGTTAAATTAGTCACTAATTCTAGGTGAATTGCCTTCGTTGAAAAACAAATAAATAAACATATGTAAGATTTTACACTCTTAGCATTTCTGGTTAAACCAGACTTAATTAAAATTGAACCTGCAAAATCTATGCTGGTTACATAAAATGGTCTATGGATTCGGAATCGGTCAGCAGGAAGGTCACCCATGAGCTGGCGACACTTGCGCGGACGGACTCGGAAACATACAATACATTTATGCAGTGCTCGCTTCACTGCGTTTTTACCAAATATTGGCCAAAAACGTAAACGCAGTAATGCGAGCAGAGCATTACATCCTAAATGTAAATTCTCATAATGCAGATGGATTATTATTAAGTCAGTCAACTTATGATTTTGTGGTAACAAAATTGGATGTTTTTGAGAGCCTGAGGTAATATCGGATTGTGATAGTCGACCTCCAACACACAACAACCCATCCTGCATCAAAGGATTTAGTGCCTTTACTTTGCTCTGCCTAGATACAAATCTTCCATTACTCACAGACGCTATTTCATCATGAAATGCGAATCGCTGAGCGTTCAAATTCAATACATGCATGGCATGTTCCAGTTCGCTTACAGAAAGCTCGTCGACCCGCATCGGTCTTCGTTTAGAACAGTTATGTATGAAACGTAACATATAAGCAACTACGCGCCTCAGTCGTCTTAATGAAGAATAATTATTAAATATTTCCCTATTTCTAAAAGATTTTTTATTAAAGCAGAAAATTTTCCTCGGTACCCGAATATGATTTGCTTTACCGAGACTCAGCGTGTAAATCTGCCAGGCCAATAAAAGGTCATTGGGTAGCTTGTCATCCCAGGATGTTTTTAGCTTCCACAATCTCTGCATAATTATCTTACCGACAATGATTACTGGGCCTACCAGTCCTAAAGGGTCAAACACTTTTGACATTAATGATAAAACTTGACGTTTTGTTACTTCTAACTTTGAGTCTATGCTTTCTACCTGATAGGTAAACTCATCAAGTTTGGTGTCCCATATTAATCTGAGAATCTTAGCTTCATTGGATTTATTTGGCAATAATTCTAAATTATCTTTAGAATCATTAATCGAGGGCGCATTAGACCTCCATTTTCTAATCTCCATGCATGCTGTAGCAAGCGCATTAATGATTTGTGATTTAAGCAAGTGACAAGTATCAATGGAGTCACTACCAGAAAGAAAATCATCTACATAAAAATTTTCCTTAAGGGATTTACTAGCTAATGGATGAGTAAATGAAACGTCATTACCTAGCTGATGCAGACAACGTATTGCTAAATAAGGCGAAGGAGCCAAACCATATGTCACCGTGTTTAGCGTATAGTGTTTCGAACAATCCTCCGCATCCTTTCTCCATAATATACGTTGGTAATTTCTGTGTTCCGGGTTGATATTAATTTGGCGGTACATTTTTGCAATATCTGCAGTGACTGCATATTGATGTTTTCTGAAAAATACCAAGTGGCAAAATATATCATTTTGAATGGTGGGCCCAATCATTATTTTTTTTTTTTTTTTTTTTTTTTTTTTTTTTTTTTTTTTTTTTTTTTTTTTTTTTTTTTACAGTGAATACCGCACAAGAATCTCAACTGCTCCCGTCTGGAGCCAGTGAGACTATGGCATCCCCAATTGGGGTATGTTGTGAGGCTGAAGGTAGTGGGGAGGGGAAGGAGGTGGGGAAGAGGAAGGTTGGGAAGTACCTGGCTATTCAGATCTGGTCACTAAACACGGCTAAAGCCATTTTCAAGCAACGTTTCAATTCTGAATGGTGGTCTTACACCAGGGCGATACTAATAGTATCTTCCACTCTGGAACATGCCACAAATATACTATATATTATTTTAAATGAATTAATTGTGAAATAACACAAATTAATCAAATAAAATTTATTTGCGCATGCCGGGTTCGAACCCGCGACCTCCGGAATGTGAGTCAAGAGTCTTAGCCACTGGACTACGGAGGTCATTAGAGCGCGATTCAAAGAAATCCCTCGAGCGGGTTTAGCCGACCCGTCAAAAATAACACGAATTTTAGTAGTTGTGCTTGATTCTTTAAATACAGCGTGATGTGGTAAATAATAAGTAGTTTCATCACGTATTGGCGGTTCACATTCAGTCATGTGACCTAACGCAAGATACTCATCAATAAATTCCGAGTATTGTTCCTTTAAACTAGGTTGTCTTAAGAATTTCCTTTCCATTGACACTAATCTACTTTTAGCAATACTAAATGAATCTCCTAATTGAGATAGGTTAGATTTAAATGGTAAGTTCACTACAAATCTACCATTTGCATCGCGTTTATGCGTGCCTTTGAAAATCTTTTCACATTCACTATCTTCCAGAGAGTGATGCTTACTATTTTCAATTTCTTCAACCTTCCAAAACCTTTCTATTTGATTCTGCAAAGAATTTAATGAAATATGACAAACTTTAACTGGCCTCGTATTTTGACGCCTCTGTACAGCTCCTGATATTATCCAGCCTAGCTCCGTTCGATGCAATGTAGGTTTATCCTTTCCTAACTGTATCTGATCCGTACGAACCACCTGCCAGAATATCTCTGCTCCGATCAGCATATCAATAGCAGCTGACTGGTAAAACTGCGGATCAGCTAACTGGATGCCGTCTGGAATGTTCAACATTTTTGGATTAATCAAGGTCTGTGGAAGATTGCAAGAAATCTCATCTAATACCAAACAAGATATTTCATCCCGGTATTGAGAACATAATGATTTAAATTTAATGTCAACTGTTTCCTTTACATGAATTAAATTATTATGCAAACCTGAAACAGGTATATTCAACTTTGTACAATGCAAATTTAATCTTTTACAAGTATCCTTTGTAATAAAATTAGACATTGAACCCGAATCCAAAAGTGCGCGTATTTTGTGTGTTCCACCATACGCGTCTTCTATTTTTACTATTATGGTAGATAGTAAAATTTCCCGCCCGTTCATGTCACTATGACATGCTAAATTTACTGGTGCCTCCGACTGACCCTTGCCAGTTGAAGTACCCGCTTGTACATTATCAGTATTGATATGTAACAGAGTGTGATGTTTTCGATCACAAACACTGCATTTTTCCTTCCACCTGCACAACTTTGAAAGGTGCCCCGGTTTTAGGCAGTTATAACATAAATTGTTCTCTGAAACGAGCTTTCTTCGTGCCGCTGGTTCTTTGTTAACAAATATTTTGCAAGAATAAATGAAATGACTGTCATTACACAGCATACAATTAACGTTGCTCGACGCTAACGTAACCTTGTTTGTAGACTTCTTTTCCTTAAAATTAAAAAACTTTGCTTTTGTTGCAACTGGTTCCGATTTCTGTTGCATTCCACCAATATCACCTTGGATAGTTTCCAGGATCTGAGACCTTTGTGAAATAAAATTGCTAAACTGCACGAACGTAGGATAAACTTCGTCGCATTCTAATGATTCCCAAAGGCTACGTGTGTGATTATCTAACTTTGAGGTTAGAATATGAATGATTAACGTGTCCCAATGGTCTGTCGGTAGCTTTAAGTTGCGTAAAGCTCTCAAATGAATGTTTGCTTGATCAATTAAATTCCTTAATTCATGATGATTCTGTCGTTTTAACGGTGTAAAACTAAATAAGAAATTCAAATGTCTATTTGCTATAAGTCGGACATTTTCGTATCTCGAAATAAGCATTGTCCAAGCTGCACTATAATTATCCCCGGTTATTTCTAGCGAACTAATCAAATCAAGTGCCTCTCCGGACACATAACTAATAAGGTAATGAAATTTCTGAACATTATTTAATTTACTGTTATCATGAATTAAGGCAATGAACGAATTTTTAAAAGTCAACCATTTATGGTTGTCACCTGAAAACACTGGTATAGAGATTGGTGGTAAATTTACTGAGATATTTGGGACATTTTCAATCTTCTTAAATTTTGATAACATTTCCTGTCCTAATGCAATTACATTAAAATATGTACCTTCAAAATTATCCCTCGCGTCATTATCTTCTGATTTGTTCAATAAATCAATCTCCAGCTGAATTTTGGAGAATTCTATCAGAGAAGGTTTAATGGCTTCCAACCTCGTTGACAACACGCCAGGTGTAATATCATTTTCGTTGCTTAAATAGGTTTCGAATCTCGTTAATGAACCTTTCAAAACCCCGCGCCGTTTAATCAACTTGTCGAGTTCCATTTTTTACAAACGAAATAACACTAACTTGATTTAAAAACTGAATACACAATACACAACGCGACAGTTTGACGTAAACAACAATGAATAATACCATAAATAATATACTTTGGATCATAGAGAAACCACTCACAATACTATAGCATACAAAGACGAAACTTGCAACCGCGTGGCTAGAAATGTAGGTAGGCAAAAGCAAAGTTATTCGGCAGACTGAATACAACAATAAAAATTATTATCACCAACAAAATTTATGCTATATTGAAAGCATCTGATTATGAACACCCGAATATAATTCGATATAATCAATACGAAATAATGTGGCATCTACACAGATTTTTAGCTTTTTAAATGGAATTTGAAAGGACAATGAAAGGAAGGCTACAACCTGATTTGCTGTGCATGCGAGCGTCGTGATGAGGCTCGCTTGATCAATCCAATGATGGTGATGAGGACGCCGACTGGACCACTCCCGATGATGATGAGGCCTGACTGGGCCACTCCAAATAATGATCTTCCGTCTCAAATGGATCAATCCAAATAATGATCACCCAGCTTGAATGGGTCAATCCAATAATGATCATCCGGCTCGAATGATCAATGTTCAGGATCTCAACTTCCGCTCTCCTGACAGAGCAATCCGGCGTGGTAACACCAGATTCCAAGGGAAGTGTGGCTGGAGTAACTCTTCAATAATAACTCCAGCTCTTGAATAATTGGTCTTTATTGAAACAATAAAAGACCCGTAGGGTAGCTCATGTACGGTGAGCCCAATGATGCTATCTCTCTCCGCGGTTTTATAACCCACATGAAGTGAAAACCTGGCAGCAGACGTTTTGCCCAAAAACGACCCGCCCAAGACGGATGGTAACAAGAGAAGAAGGAATTAAAAAATCCGTGGCAATACGAAATCGCCCTGGCAATTGCCAACACAAAAAATGTTGCCACAACCATTAGGGTGACAATCACAAATATTAATATTTCAGTACCTGAAATCTTAACAGAGCATATATCCCATTTTTTTGCATCGACTGCAAATACTTTATTTCGTTTATTTTCCATATCTTTATCTACAGAAATTGAATTTTTATTTTTTTGTCCATTATTACTTCGTCCCACATGATTAATCCGATTGCGATGAAACTTTGGTGATTTGTTGTGCGCACGTCTGCGATGATTTCTATATATAATATTGATTTATATCATTCTGAGATTTGTATATATATTTTGCAATTGGTGGCGCGCGAGTTCTTTGAAAATGTGTGTATTTCATGTAGTTTAGCGGCAATGAGGGAAGGCGGGAGGGGTGGTGATCCAGGAGGGGGAGAGGGGAATGAAGGAGGGGGGGAGGTGATAATACGAGGAAGGTGAAAGGGGAAAACGGGATGAGAACTAGGGCAGGAACGGAGACGCATGGGAAAAGACACGTAGAGAAAAACCATTTCTTTTTTACAGTTTTTTTAATTTTTTATTTGCTTATTAGAATAAGCCAAATTTATATTCTTTAACCTGTCATTTGCCAGGAACGCGCCGGCGCGCGAGAATCGAATTTCAAAAATGAATATTAATTCAAATAATTTGGATGAGATTTTAAATTTTATTCCATTAATATATAACATAAAATAAAGCTTAAAATAGCTTCCTCCATTCTTGTTCTTAAGGTAATTTAAAAAAGGTAAGGTAAAAAACCCTGGCCTTTGACAGGTTAAGTGTATTAGTTTTATATTATTATGACAGCTGTTTCATACCACTGTGGTTAAACCACATTGAGACGACTTATATGTAAGATTTGGTTTACAAGTACTGTTGTTTTTTTTTGCATGAAGTATTAAAGTACGTAAAGTCATTTAATAATATATTGGTAAAAACCTATTTACTTAAAAATAATGACCTGCAAATCCTGATCCAGGAAAAATATCTGGAGCTATGCATTGATCAGCCTTTGACATTTAAACAAATATACAAGGTATTAAAGACAAAATCATCCCCTTAATTAGCGTATTTAGCCGGCTATCATATCTGTTGAAAAATAAATTAAAAAAGGTTTGTATACACGTACACTCGAATTTAAATTATTTGATTGAAACTGGGGAAATGCATATGAAACATACATAAATGAATTACAGGTAATACAAAACAAGGTAATCAAAAAACTATTTCACTACATGCCCAGAACATCACAACTCTCAACAATACAACTCTCCTTATTTACATAATATGCAATAAACTCGTACATACAAACACAGAATTCATTAAAACGTCCCAAGTACACAAACACTTTACACGACAACACGTTAACATACATTTAAACACCATCCACAACACGTTAAATCAAACAACTATTGGAAGCAATCCATTGGTTACGAGGGGGCAACTTATATAATTGCATCCCAAACGACAATAAAAACGAAAAAAAGCTGAGTAAATTTAAAAAAAAATATTGATGTTTATTCTTGATAAACAACGTAACGATATAGAATAGCGCCGCATTATTATATTTACGAGGTCTGGGTTCGAGTCCCAGTTGCGACCATTGTCTTTTTTCTGTGACTTCTTCTCTTTCATATTTTCGTTTAGTTTAGTTGTTATATTTAGTTTAGTTTAAAGTGTTTAACTATTAAATGAGTGAAAATGTAATTTTGTTTTTAAATTATTGTGTGAGGCACTAACCATAAAATTTTTGGTTTTCCCTAATTTTAAATAATGAAATCAGGTTTATCCCAATTGTGTGATAATGCCATGCAGTACTAAATTTTGATTCGGGGATTTATCAAACACTTTTTTGATCAATTTTTATATTTTAATTAAAACTTAAATACTTAGGTACAGATTAACATTATTAAATGTGATAAATAACTTAGTAAATAATAATGGAGTTTTTCTAGAATGCACAACAGAAATTAATAAAGTATTTAAACCTATTGCATAATTAAAATATGTAGGTATGTATTAAAACTTCCAAGGGTGGCATCAAATTCTGGGTGGGAAAAAGGGTCCCATATAATTTACAAATGAATCCTTGTTCATAATATTACTTTCAGAATTTCCTTAGCAATACAGTTGGTAATACATTCACTCCACGATCCTATAACAAACAGGCATTAAATTATTACACCCTAAACCTAAACAAAACGGAGGCATATCCCATTAAAATTTCAAACACATTCTGGTTATGTTAATGACATGTTGTGTGACACCGAGCACTTGATTAAAATTCTAATAACGATCCCAATTTTGAATATATCAATTAAGATAATAGTCTGGCAAATAAATTAAATGTAGGTACTACGCTTCGAAATATCTGACGTTTGTTTTGACAATGAATAATAAAAAAATTCAAATACTTTGACATTTTTTAAACTTCATACAATTTCATAGGTATTTGACCCGACACCAATGAGAAAATCCAGACTTTAAAAAAAAAATTTCAACATTAAAGTCACCTAGAATAATTGATAGTTCGAGTGGAAAAATGGCGATAATTTAATTATTTTAGGAAAAATTCCTTTTCGCAAGATATGCTGCAAAGTATAATCATGAATTGTTAGTTTTTTTTTATCTTCGTATCGTACGTAAATAATTTCCCTCAAGGCCTATATCATCTTTGAGGGTGCTGTGGAGAAGGTCTATTTATTCTTCTTCTTGTGCCCTGCCCATTCAACGGACGTTAGCTATCATGTTGGCTATGCGGACTTTGTTTACTGCGGCCCGGAACAGCTCCACGGTAGACTGGTAAAATCACTGTCTCAGGTTTTTCAGCGATGAGGTTCTCCTTCTTCCAGGGCCCCGTCTTCCGGCAATACTTCTCTGGATGTCTCATCATTTCCAAGATATTGAAGTTTTCGGATTTTATAATTTTAATTACTTCCTTTTCTTTATTCATCCGAACCATAACATCTTCGTTTGTAACCCTGTCTATCCAGCTTATTTTAAGTATTCTTCTGTAGATCCACATCTCAAATGCCTCAAGTCGCCTAATTAGTTCTTCAGTAAGCGTCCATGCTTCCATTCCGTAAAATAATATCGGGTCTACTTAAGGAGAGAAAACAGGAAATTCTAGGAAGGAAAAATGCGTGAAGGATGAGTAGAAATCTGGGGTTCAATGTGTCTAGGTCATCCGCTGCCAAGATTTACAAAATAGACAAACCCCTGCTAAGCCACGAAATGTGCGAACTACTTGGGGTGACCTATGGCAGAGGTTTTTCAACCAATAAATGGTTCCCGGGGCGGCGGTACCGATTCCCGCCTTCCAAATAATGTTTGCGCTTCTAAATAAGCAATATGAATAATTTGTTTTGAACGTATGAAATCGCAATTCGTCCAAGAAAGTATACAAATACAAAATTGGATTGAGTCACTGATACAGTACTGTTTTCATATGCGTTTCTTGAAATAATTGGGTTTTTTATGTTAGCAAAACTATGTATTCGTTGACTTGAAAATAAGAGACCCTAATTTCTACGGTTTTCGTTATTTCTTACGCCTATTTTGCTGGAATTCGTTCCAGATTTCAACGATGAAAGGAATTGTAGTTAAAACGCTTCATACAGGAGTGGTTTCGCTCTGTTAAGGGTATCTTCAGACTGGCACATCATGAAATGGTTCTCTATTGACACGTCATGTTAATTATTGAATAATTTTCAAAACCCATCAACTCGATAAGGCTACAACAAATTGATAAACCTGTCAAAATCTCAGAATATATTTAATATTCTAGCCTCGAGGCTTTGCAAGTATTTATTCATTTCGTTTAACATACCTTCTAATATGGGCGCAGACAGTCTGGGTGTTGATTGTTAGTCGTGTTGGAACTAACTAATAAAAATTATATTAGGCTGTCGTAAGACAAAAATAAATATCGCAGGCACTAATTAAATATATCAATTTCCCTTTTTGTTATACGGGTAAGTTGGTTAGCAAGGCGTACAATTATTCAAGTTCAATGAACTGTAATTTAAAATTGGAACCACTTATCGTAATATCAAGCGATGTAGAAGGTACAAAAATATTTTAAAAATCATTCATTCTTTATTCAAAATGCTTATTTCATTTGTTCAAATGCTAGACAGATCCTTAGACGAAATATTACAGTGAAGATACGTTACTGAGACAAGTTCATGGTTTCAGTGAACTAGGTCCAGTGGACATACTATAGTCGGCCAGTTCATATGATAAACATAGTCTTTGAATGGCTATCCTTTTCTAAGCGATGCTACATTGTTTGTTCCGTTATAAAAAAACTTTTTTATCTCATTATTGTTACCAACTTACAAATAATGGTAATACCTTACAAAAGTGGCTATTCTTATTATGTTGTTCGCAGATTTTCATAATTTTATTGTTTCATTAGAAATAAAGTTTGTTTCCTGTAGTATCTTCTCAACATAAAATATATTTTACTTATTCTTTACCTACCGTTGACCTACATTTGACACCATTGACCACGACTTTCTCATTAAGAGACTAGAGGTAACATTCGGTTTACATTCCAGCGTAAAAAAATTGCTACAATTCTTTTTTTTTTTTTTTTTTTTTTTTTTAATATTGTACAACAGATTTTTTATCCAATTACTGTACAATTTTCTCATTTTGACAGTCTTAACATCTAGGAAGATGATTATTATACAAAAAAATCTTAAGGCTATCTAACGAAGAGTTATATATATCTAGTGTTTCCGATATTTCGTTCAACAGCACCATTCCTCTTGTCATGCTATGCTGTGCTAGAACATCTGTTCTGCCGTATGGTATTTTGAACAAGTCGTGTCGACGACTACGGCTGAAATTTTCAGGCACGTATAAGCCATAACATTCCAAGAGGAATGGGCTGTCAATACGATTATGGATTATGTTAAAACTAAGAATTGCAAGATTTGCATAACGTCTAGTTTCCAAGCTAAATCTATTTGTTGCCTCAAGTAATTCCATATGGTGCATGAATCTCGGGTACGTTCCATGCATCCGCATATAGACATACCTAAGGAACTTTTTCTGAATTTGTTCTAGCATATTAATATATTTCGCTTGGTGCGGAGTCCACACACCACTGGCATACTCCAGCTTACTTCTTATGACTCCATCAAACATGGCTATCATTGCATCTGGGTCATCAAATTGCTTACATATTCTGATGATGAAACCCAGGAGTTTGTAGCATGCTGGAGTGAGCCGTGATATATGATCCGAGTATGTCAGTTTGGGATCAAAGACGATACCGAGATCTTTAAAGCTATTGACTCGGCATAATGTTTTCCCTTTAATGTTGTTTTCAAAAACTATGGGCTTCTGGGAGCGGGTATATGTCATAGTTACACATTTTTTTATATTGAATTCTAATTTGTTTTTTACTGACCATTCTGCAATAGCATCAAGGTCAGATTGCATTTTTAAGCAGTCATAGTAACAGATTATTTCCATCAAAAGTTTGAGGTCATCTGCAAATAGAAGACATTTGCAATATTTTACACAAACCTGGATGTCATCTATAAGTATAAGGAACAGCAAAGGACCAAGGTTTGAACCTTGGGGAATACCTGATAACGCCGGGAATTGTTTAGATTCATGTCCATTTATTATTACGTATTGACTTCTGGCTTTTAAATAGGACGCGAAGAATATAAGCGTTTGTTGATCGAAACCAAGTTTGTACATTTTAAGTAGTAAAATATCATGATCAACTCGATCAAAAGCCTTGGCAAAATCCGTATACACTACATCTGTTTGGTGTCTCGAGTCCAGTCCGACGGCCACCAATCGCGAAAATGTTAACAAGTTTGAAACCGTGGATTTTCTTGGCATGAAACCGTGTTGGTTTTCTCCTAGAAATGGCATAATTTGGTGATGTAATTTCTTGTAAATAATCATTTCAAATATTTTTGGTATAGTTGACAGTACAGCTACTGGTCTGTAATTCCTTATATCAGACTTGTCTCCAGATTTGAAAATTGGGCTTACACGCGCGAGTTTCCAAGAATGAGGGAAACAACCAGTCGATATGCTAAGATTAAATATATAGCTCAGCGGTTTACAAATGGTTTTTGACATATGAGCAATTATATTAGGGGGTATTCCGTCAGGGCCTGCAGCCTTGTCGAGCTTTAAAGTTCGAGTACAGGAGTCTACTTCCTCTGGACAGGTTAGCTCAAGACCGATTTTGCCAATATTCCAGGGCCTCTCGGTTCGAGTAAAGTCTAGATTTAGTTGAGGAGCTATCTGGCTGTACACTGATTTGAAATAATCGGCAAATTTTTGGCTTACTATTTCGGGATCGGAAAAAGTTTCCGTTCTATAACTCAAGTTAATTTGGGTATGTGGATTTGCTTTTTGGGATTTAATAAAATCCCAAAAACATTTGACATCATCTTTGATCCCATACTGAACTTTTTCTAAATACTGACGCTTTGCAATTGTTATATCTTTTTTAAGCTCGGATCGCATCGCAGAGAATAACAAGTAATCCGATTGATTCTTGTGCAGTTTATATCTTCTGCGATGCGATTCTTTGCTTTTTAATTTATCTATAATTTTTTTAGAGAACCACGCCGGATAATTTACATTTTTACATATTTTTTTCCTAATGGGAACACATATTTCAAAAATACTAAATAATACATTGTTTAAGTACGCAACTGCGTCATTTGCTTCCGATATAGTATGTAGGTAGTTCCAATCAAATTCTGAGAGTATGTCGCATATTAACTGCATATCTGCTCGCTTGAACTGGAACTGATGGTTGGAGGTAGGTAGAAGTGCCGGGCGCGTAGCGCTGTTCCGCAGCTGACGCCGGTTACATTTTGTCCTGGTTAATTTAGTATGAATAGCTAAGGTCGGATGAAATTTATCTTCGTTGACCAAGGGTTCCTCACATCGACTTACGTCGCAACTAGTCGTGTTACTTAGTACTAGATCCAGTATGTTGTCAAAATGATTTTTAATTTCATTTCCTTGTTTGAGGTTATTGGAGTTCAAGAAATATAAGTGCTCTAACATAACCTCTTCGGGTTTGTTATATAAATTGAAATCCCCAATAATAAGGACGTTTCGGTCTTTTAAAATTCTTGATTGACATTCCTGATCAATATAATCGTAGAAAGTTGTGCGATTCTCCGAGTCATTGGTGCAATAAAAGTATACAACACAAATATAGGCGGTAAATGTTTTTTTTGTTACCTTCACCCATATGTGTTCGCCTTCCGTTTCGAGTATTTGCATTCTCTGGGACGTAAGTGTATTCTTGACCGCAATGCACACACCGCCACCGCGTGCATCCTTATCTCTGTCTCGCCTGTAGACAGTATAGCGCCTGTCGAACAATTCCGAATCGAAGACATTGGAGCTCAACCATGTTTCGGTCAAGCAGATAATTTCGAAGTTTTGTAGTAATAAATTTCTCGAAAATTCTTCCGTCTTAGTGTTTAGACCTCGAACATTTTGGTAAATTATTTCCAAGCTCGCCATCAGATACTAGTATGTTCCTTATTAGCCGTTTGCAAAAATTTGTATTTACTTACGGCAATACCTGTTGGCCAGACTGATGGGTTAAGAAATGTTTCTCGATTTTCTTCCGGGACACCTATCTTAAACGAGCTGTAGTTTCCTCGAGCGTTTAATTTCACTATATCAAATTCGGTAGATATTATCGTTTTGAGGTAGTCCTCGATAGCAGGTACCTCCGTTCCTGAGGTAAATCTCCACACGTGAATGTAGAACTTTCGTGCAACTGCTCGTAAAGTTGAATCTGTTTTTGTTCCCGTAACGATAGGCAGACGTTTACGTGGCTTACGTTTTACTGTCTGCCAATCAGTGTTGTCAATGATTTTCGAAGGATTGTCCTCACTTTTAGGAGAAGAAGTAGAAGGAGATGGGTGGGATTTCAACGAGGACTCCTCGTTGACAAAGGTTTTTCGGATATCTTTGATTTGCCTGTGGTCACCACCACTTTACTTGGTCCTGCCTTTGCAGAGCTGCCTAACCAATCTAACCAAATCTAACCAATCGCTCACAAGCAGTGAAGGTAAGAAATAAACAGTCTAACTTCACAAAACTCTCTTCAGGGGTACCTCAGGGGTCTGTTTTGGGTCCATTTCTCTTCATTCTATTCACAAATGATGTCGCAACGATTATTAAGTCATTTGGTCTCATATCTCACTGTTATGCCGACGATCAGCAAGTCTACTCTTACTGCACACCAAATGAGATCACCGGCCTTAAAATTCGCATAGCTGAGTGTCTAGAAGCAATCAGTCTCTGGATGTCCTCAAACAAACTGAAGCTAAATCCTTCAAAGACCGAGTTTCTGTGGGCAGCCACAAATAGCTAATACTCACCAATTCTATTTCCGGCAATGACGTAATTGCGAAAACAACCGTCAAACTTCTAGGAGTTTATCTGGATTCAGATCTTTCATTGAAAAGCCAGGTGAATAGGACCATTAGCACGGGGTTCTTCTACCTTAGACAACTTAAATCAGTTCGTAGGAACCTTTCTACAGAAGCAACTAAGCTTCTTGTGAACTCGTATGTAGTATCACGTCTTGATTACTGCAATGGCATCTATGCAAGTCTTCCTAAATGTCAAACTGACAAACTACAATCAGTTTTCAACGCCGCAGCACGACTTATCACTGGGGTACCCAAATTTTCGCACATTTCGGAACACCTCCGAAATCTTCACTGGCTGAAGTGTCCTGAAAGAATCCAATACAAGTTATGCTGGATGGTGTTTAAATCTATCAATGAAATGGCTTCTCCCTATATCTCTGAACTATGCATTCCGGAAAATATTGGTCTAAGGCAGTCAACTCTTAGATCAGCGACATCTTCTGCAATTGGAAGGTTGAAAGAACCTAAGCGAAATCCGAACACTAAGTTTGGTGATCGTGCATTCGCAGTATACGGCCCTGAAGCTTGGAATAAACTTCCTATGGAATTGAGATGCATAACCAACTCAGCGGAATTTAGATCCAAACTGAAAACTCACTTTTTCCGATACTCCGTTCCATAAATTCATCATTCTATTTAAACTCTGCAATTTTGAATAGTTTTTTTTCTCTCTTTTCTCTTGTTTACAGTTAACTCAATCTGTTTAATGTAATTTGTTAATTGTGATACCTCAATCTGTTTACTGTTGAGGGATGAATCACCTTAATGCAGTAAAGATCGAATATTAAATTTATTAATTTATTTAAAATATCTATACCTTCCCGTAAATCCAGTTAACCTTCATTATACTTTTTGCACCCGTGTTCTCGAATTGTAATATTATGTAAAAACTTCCTACTTCTTCTGGCGCTAATCTTAATTGTAAATATGTGTGTTAATAAGTCACCAGTTTTAGGTTAGAATCTATATGTCTTAGTCATAAGTCACTAGCTATAAGTCTTAGATGTAAGTCACTAGTTATAAATGTAAATCTTAGTTGTAAGCCAGTAATATAAGTAGCTATAAGTCTTAGATGTAAGTCACTAGTTGTAATAGTAAATCTTAGTTATAAGCCAGTAATATTAATTATTTTATATATTTATTTGTACAGCGCCCTTGAGGTGATTTTCCACGAAAACGGCGCTATATAAATTAGCCAATTATTATTATTACCATTAAACATTTTCAACGTACCTCTTAAGGTAAAATTATTTGCAAATATTATACATAACATAATTTAATTTTTTCATTGTTGCAATATTGTAATGTTTAAATATCGTATTATTTATTTTTGATTTGTTATCTGCACAACTTCATATTATGTGTTTCTCAACTATTTCTTACTGTTTTACAAGCTGACTAGAGGTGTATTTTTCATGTTGTTGCTATCTATACCTTATACGAGTACTATGTTACATTACGAATGGCGTTAATATTATAAATAAATAAATAAACATAACTGTAACGTGTCATGAATTTTTATAATGTAATTGGATAGATGTCGTAACTTTTCATGTTTACTAAGGTTTTTTTTTTGAGAGCCAATGATCTTGCGGTTCACATATTTTTTTAATATAATTTTCTCCTTTTTTATAATTTTTTTTTTTGCTTCACAAATCTTACAATCTGGCTCTGCGCTTTTTTGTCATTTGTTTTTGGGGTGTTATGCCGTGTTGCGCTACCTCCTCCTTTAGCCAACGTTTCGGACAGCGTTACAGAGTCCATCATCAGGGCAGATGTGCCACACATCTGCCCTGTAACGCTGTCCAAAACGTTGGCTAAAGGAGGAGGTAGCGCAACACGGCATAACACCCCAAAAACAAATAACAAAAATACTTTTGGCCGTGAAAATCTAAAATCATATCTGGCTCCGCGCTAGTTTAAAATTATCTATAATACTTATAAGATTAGATAAATATTTCATGAAACATCAATCAAGGATTGGTTTCTTAATATGCATTTTTAAGGAGCACTTCCACGACTTCTTTGGAAGCTTCTTGTTCAAATATGTTTCTCTTGAGTCTTCGCATCATTTCCGAGGATCGTGACCCCCACTTCAATTGCCCTGATTGGCTTTTCGACTCCTTTCGGTCCGTCTTGGAGAGCCGACGACCTGATACTGGATATTCTTCTTCTTCTTGGTGTGCCCTATCAGGTCCCCCCGACGTTGGCGCCCGGAATAGCTCTTCCACACTTCCAATGCCGGTCCACTCTCGTACATTTTGCAGCCAAGACATTTGTCTCCTACCAGGCCCTCGGCAATCCTCTATCTTGCCTTTCAATATTAATTGGAGCAAGTGATATTTCTACCCTCGAAGAATGTGACCCAGATATGAAATCTTCCTGATTTTTATCAATGCAAGCAGTTCTCTATCTGCTTTGGCCCGCCTGAGAATTTCGGTGTTGGTGATCATGTCGGTCCATGGGATCTTGTTAAGTTTGTTTTTGTCAAAAACAGTTTGATGTTCCAAGCATACAGAAAATATATGCCAAAAACATTCTAGTACATGACCACAAAAATTATTCACATGCTCATAAAACCAGAGCCAAACAAACAGACATACTTAAAATACCAAAGTGTAACTCTTCGTTTGGATAAAGAAGTTCTAAATTTTTAGCAGTAAAGTTATTTAACAAACTCCCACTTAGTATCAAACAAATTAAAACAAAACATAGCTACATTAAGGACATTAAATGTTGGCCGAAGGAACTATCGGAAAATGAACTTACTAGTATACTTAAGGCGATCCACTAGTTCAGGAAAAATCGAAATCGGAATTCACGCCCTTTATGGGAGGAGTTTAAAAATACTTGAGAAGAAGCTTTTGGAAAGGTTTGAAAACGTATTTGAGAGTTTTGTTTTACAAGTTGATTTCGTAAAGGCCTGTAAAAAATATTAATTCCTGTTTTATGCATTGTTTATTGTAATAAAACGGAAATTTAAAATTGATTTCACGAAATCAAGCGACGCAGAGTGACGCGTCCATCTCCCGCTCAATTTGGGGCGTGACTGAGGTTTGGCGACTGTGGCGTGAACAGTAGTTCTTCGGTGGACGTCATAGGGTTCACTTTGAAAAACCGAATTCGTTGACTAGCGGCCGTATTGTAAAATAACAACGCGAAAATGTAAGGGCCAAGGTTTTTTCTACACGCAGTATTTAATTGAAGCATCTACAATACTTCTAAGCGATCAAATTTTCAAAACAAAAACATATGATTTTGTATGATTTTGCATTATTTACTATGGCTTCATCTTAAAACGTCGTCGTAGAGGTTTCTGGAAAACCTTATCCAAACAATGAAGTTAAACCATAGAAGTCGCTGAAAACTTATGCAAAGCATAGTCCCCCTCAGCACAGGATCTCCTAGTGAGGAGGAATATAATTTTATGTATACTACGAATATAATTTTATATATACACCTAACATGTTTCATATAAAAATGTAAAAAATAATAAATATGTAATAATTAAATAAAAAAATGACACGTTTTCGAAATAAAATAAAATTATGGTTAGGTACGTAGTAAAATCACTACAAATATTTACTTTCTCACTAGGTACTTACATAACAAGCAAAACAACTTTAAAATCATTCGATTTATATTTGTACATACAAGTCTAAAGGTGGTAGCAATTAAGTAGAGATTAATGTATGTAGAATGGTAATTATTATTAACAACCGTTTGGGAAGTAATGTTTGACTCTACCTTAGCTAACTAAATACAGGCGAGGGTATGGAATAGATGGTGGTATAGATGTATAGTTGAGGTATGGAGCCTTGACAGGAGGCTGCTGATAGAAGGTTTAACAGGAGTGGATTGGAGATGTTAATTAGGCACAAAATTGGCTCAAGAAAAAATTGACAGATGAAACCATACTAAACTAAACTAAACCATATAAAATGCAAAATAATACAAAATCATATGTTTTTTTTTTTTTTAATTTATCGCTTAGAAGTATTATAGATGCCTCAATTAAATACTGCGTGTAGAACATATCTTGGCCCTTAAAAATATCGGTCATTTTTTTAATAAGTCTTTTAATAAGTCATAATAATATAAAAAAATAAAGTATTGGGTCTCTAAAAAACACTTTCAAGTGCAAAAATTCTCCTACTTATAAACCCCTTTTCGAATATGATGTTATTATATAATATGGAAAATTCAGTTTCTTTTATAATAGTCGCAAAAAAATTGATATTTAAGCCTGAACTTCACAAAATAAAATAAAATATGCATTTTCTAGTTGTTATTTTTGGCATTAATCAATACAGCCCGCACTCTACGAATTTGGATTCTTGAAGTGACCCTTATGGCATGGACACAAAAACCATGCACTGGGCACACCTATTTCGTATCCGTCACGCCCCGACCAAAGCTTTTTCTCAAGTATTTTTAAACTCCTCACATATGCGCAAATTCCGATTTCGATTTTTCCCTTGTGAAGTTCGGGTGTAAAAATATATATTTTTTTGCGATTATTATAAAAGAAACTGAATTTGCCACATTAAACAAAAAATAGGAGAGTTTGGACTTGAAAGTGTTTTTTATAAACCTTGTACTTTCAAGGCTTATTAAAAGATTTATAAAAAAAAATGACTGATATTATTTTTAAGGACCAAGATATGTTCTACATGCAGTATTTAATTAAAGCATCTATTTTACTTCCAAGCGATCAAATTTTCGAAACAAAAACATTTGATTTTGTATGATTTTGCATTATTTATTATGGCTTCATCTTAATCAAGCCCATTTGAGCCACTAACCGAACCGACCCTGCGCATCCTTAGCGAAATGGGCGTTACCAAACAGACCGACCACTTATAAGTCATTACTGCCCCAAACCTGAAAATTAAATGGATCCTAAAGAATTTAAATTACCCCAGCCCCTCCCCTATCCAGCCAGCAAGCCCTGGGCCCTGGGGTGAGCACATTCTTCTGACGGAACGGGATGGTATCTGATACTCATCTAATAGCCGCCTGATAGCCATCTGATTGCCCGCTATTAGAATACACATCACTATGCAAATATTATTGTTGTTTCAAGTGGTGATGGATTGATTACATCAAAATTGAATGCTAATATTGTTTTTACTAATCGATTTAAAATTATTTTTGTTTTTAGAATTAGTCTACCAACTTCTACGATCAAGTATTGACTTTCCTGCGAATCTTTTTGCACCTTTGGTAAGGATAACAACGCTAATTGGGTTAAATTTTTAGTACTCTACGCTTTGAACTGAACCTACATTTTTGACGTCATGTCTGTGAACAAATCTTTAGTTCCTGTAGGACCCGATTTCTTGTTGCAAAAACAGGACCTAACCATAGTAGAAGAACCAAATAGATTAGTGCAGGCGTTTGAAAAATAATAAATTAAAATATATTAATTTTGAAAGTGAAACTCTATGTTATTAACATTTTTTTCGGATTAGAGTTTCTAACTAAGCTTACATATTTAAAAAATCAAAACTCTATTGTATGAATCGTATCTATGACAAAGTTTGAAAAATGCCACCAATACTAAATTTTTGTCAATTATGTCCATATTTATAAAAGCTTAATTGATGTTCATAAAATGCAGTTACATGCAACTAACAATCATATTTGGGCAATTAACGGCGTTTTGTTTAAAATCACTTCAAATGTGCTAAACCTACGAATAATGTAGTAATTATTGGACTAAAAAAGAACCAAGAATCCAAAAATTTAGGTTTCAGTTATGTCGAATGGTAACCTCAATACCGGGCATACGTTTATAATAATAATAATATTGTAATATTGTAATAATAATAACATGTACCATAATATCAGGAGCCATCGGTGCTTCATTTCCGGAAATATATGCAGAGGTTCTTCTAAATGTTCTGGCGATTTCCTCTGTATTTGTGGACTCGTCAATCTGGCCGGCGATTCGAGTGTTTGGTTAGATCAGGTTGTTGCTTTTCTTCCAGAATTGAGCGAACTGTTTTTTGTCAAGCCATGTTATGATATCGTCCATCTTTGTTTGTTCGGCAGAGCTTTGGCAGTGTTTGAGGGCTCTTTTGAACTCCTTCCTTTTCCGTCTTCTTTCTACAGCAATGGGGCCGTGTGATGGTCTCCCATTTTGAATCCACATCATCAACGCCGAACTGAGTTTTTCGTAGTATTCTTTGACTTTTTGGTTCCACCTGGCAATGTGACATTATGTTTTTGGTTCGCTTTGATTGCTCTCCCGATAAAATATAATGTTAGCAGCCATTCTTAGGGCTTCCACGATATCTGTGTACATATTGTCCATGTTTTGTATATGATCACATTTGGGCGTAGACTTTTGTTATTACTGAAATGTCAGTTCATTCAAGATTTCATACGTACCTATTGCAAAATTTTTAATAATGATTTTGAGGACTTTCAATCTTTTACCGTGATTGATTTTTGGGTGTCGCGTGTTATGCTTTCTCGTCTTTAGACAACATTTCGGTCAGGGTTACAGTGTTCATCATGAGGGCAGATATGTGTGTCGTGAAGTGTGTATTCATGCATGAAGATACGATGGTGTTTGCAACAAGTGTTAATCTTCTTAGGGTAGTAATTAGTTAAATCATTACAGTTTTCAGCGTTTCGTTTTGGTTTAGGCATCAATAATCGGAAACCAGATGTAACATCTGGTCTTACGATGGATACTGCAAAGTTGAACGTTAGTTAATTCCTTCATTAGCCAACGTTTGCGACAGCGTTAGAATATTTTTGGCCGTGAAAATCTCAAATCATCAAACAGAATTAATAGACTAGCGACTGTACGGTGGAAATTTAAGAATCCGGCTAAGAATACGACTCTGCGCTGCGTCTTACGCAAAACCGTTTTCATACCTCTTGTGTGAGACCTGGCTCAAAGAAGCGGACCTAAAATACATCAACCTAGAAGGATACAAACACGAAGCATCCTGCCGGCCGCAGGGAGCTGGTGGCGGAGTCTCCATTTTCATAAAAGATTCCTTAGAATACGATGTGATTAATAACACGTGCGACTCCGACAATAATTTTCTATGGCTTCATGTAAACAAGCTTAATCTAAAAATAGGCCTAGTGTATAAAAAACCAAATACTGTTTTCAAAGACTTCCTGGAGACACTATCCTCTCATCTAGAATTATACAAAAGAGGTATTGTATTTGGAGACTTCAACATAAATCTGCTCGACCCAACCAATACACAAACTTGTAAATACACAAATACAATTAGATTTAACAATTACAATATTTTGAACAAAATAAACAAAAAACACGCCACACGCATCACAGAAAATACGAACACAATAATAGATCATATACTTACCGATACAAAACTATCATACTCATTAACGAACTGTGATAATTCTATATCAGATCATAATATACTACTCCTTGATGTTATTCACACATATATTAAGAGTACATCCTTAAAATCATCCCAAAAATATACACATATTAATCTTGATAATTTAAAGAATGATGTCATCCAAAATCCTTTTAATCTTAATATGAATAATGACTCGGTATTAAATTATGATAATCTTGTAAACTACCTCACAAATAAAATTAATTCTAACAGCACCACTAAAATTAAAACAAAAAATAGAAATAATCCAGACTGGATAACCAAAGACCTTATAAAATTGATCAACAAAAGAAATAAATTGCATCTGAAATTAAAAAAAACAACCCAATAACATATTATTGAAAGCAGATTTCCTAAAAGTAAGAAATAACATTACAACAGAAAAACGAAACTTAAAACAAAGACACTACAGTGCTCTTTTTAAAAAATGCGAAAATAACAGTAAAAAAACTTGGAAGTTAATGAATAACATTCTTAAAAATCAGTCTAATACTTCGAATAATTTTTGTACTAAATTAATAATTAATGATGAAATAATCACTAACAATGTAGAGATATGCGACCACTTTAACAATTTCTTTTGCAACATTGGCTTCTCCTTAGCTAATAATATACGTAACAATGTCGTACACAAACCGGCCAATGAAATAACATTAGTATACGATAGTATAGAATCTTTATATCTTCAACCAACAACAGAATTAGAAATAAGCAAAATATTAAAATCATTGAAATCAAATGCGAGTGCCGGTTACGATGAACTCAAATACAAAACAGTGCTAAGTCTCTCAACGGAATTGGTTCCTATATTATCAAAACTGATTAACCAATGTTTTAAAGAGGGAACTTTTCCAGACAGCTGTAAAATTGCCAAGGTGATACCAATTCACAAAGGTGGGTCCAAAACAAATACCTCAAACTACAGGCCCATCTCAATCTTACCAATCTTATCAAAAATTTTTGAACGTGTAATCTACGAAAGATTAAACAATTTCCTATTAAAAAATCATTCTTTTATAAAAAACAGTATGGCTTTAGGAAAAAATCTAACACACTTGCGGCAATAAACGACTTAATCAGTAAACTTAGGAGTGGTATTGATGGTGGAAATTATATCTTATCTATACTAGTTGACCTTCAAAAAGCCTTTGATACGGTAAGCCATGATATACTTCTCAAGAAACTCGAGAAACTTGGTGTAGTTGGTCCTGCTCTTAATCTATTCAAATCATACCTTAGCAATAGAAAGCAATTCGTAAGCATTAACAGTCAAAATAGTAAGCACCTTCCAATAAACTATGGAGTTCCGCAAGGATCCATACTAGGGCCACTACTGTTCCAAATTTATATCAATGATATTTCACAATTAGAATTAAACGGTGAAATTTTCTTATATGCCGATGATACTGCAATATTCTACTGGGGTAAAGATCTAAACATACTACTAGAAAATGCACAAAGTGACCTAGAAAGAATTTGCGGTTGGCTCCAATCAAATATCTTAACAATGAATATAAAAAAAACAGGATACATGATTTTAAGTTCAAACCGTAAAATAATTCCTCCACATGTTCCATTAAAAATTGAAAATAACGATTTGCAAATCCTGAAACAGGAAAAATATCTTGGGCTGTGCATCGATAAGCATTTAACTTTTAAACAACACATTCAAAATGTAAAAGATAAAATCACACCCTTAATTAGCGTTTTTAGCCGGTTATCATATCTATTACCAATTAGATTAAAAAAAAGTTTATACTATAGTCTCGTACAATCACACCTAAATTACCTGATTGAAATCTGGGGAAATGCGTATGAAACATACATCAATGAATTACAGGTAATTCAAAATAAGATAATCAAAAAACTATTTCACTACGAATCCAAAACATCCACAAAAAAATTATATTTGGAAACAAAACTGCTAACATTAAGAAAACTATACGAGTATAATATATGTGTCCTTATATACAAAATAAATAATAAACTCATACATACAAACACAGAATTCATTAAAACGTCCCAAGTACACAAACATTTTACACGACAACACGATAACATACGTTTAAATACCATTCATACTAACTACGGTAAGCAATCAATTAGTTACGAGGGGGGCAATTTATATAATTGCCTTCCAGATGATATCAAAAACGAAAAAAGTGTGTGCAAATTCAAAAAAAAATTGTTCATGTTTATTCACAAAAAACAAAGTAGTGATAGTGAATAATATCGTATGGTAATATAATATCATATAAATGTTAGTATTGCAATCTAATGTAATCTAAGGTTATGAAATGTAAAAACTATATAATGTAAAAACTATGTAATATAATGTAAAAAGTACATAATTCAATATTCTAGTTAAGTAAGTGAAAATGTTATTTTCTTTTTTACTGGAATAAAAACTTATGAAAAAAAAAAATACATGTTGTTGGTGTACAAAATCTACTTTTGTAATAGAGCCGAATTAAAGCAATGCCAAAAGATGGCGCTACTTACGTTAATTTACATGAGGAGCATCGTCTGGCAGGCGTAAGTAGACACTATTAGATTTTTAATTTCATGAATCTCTCCGGATGTGGAGAGATTGACGATAATATGGTTATTATTGTAACTTACAGTTGTAAATAACAATACCACGTTGTGATTTCTACCACGCGTCTATATATATTATGTATGACATACGACATCATCGCCTGTCGCGGTTACTTTTTCCTGATGACTAGCTGTCACAGAGACAAAGGTAACTGGATCCAGGGAATTTTTGGAACAAGCTTCTATTGGGTTTATAAAATGGTCACAAACAATCACATTTAGCGAAGCCGAACCAAAAGCCACCCGCAGGGTCCAGAAGCAAAAACCTGCGGAGCAGGTTTTTAACTCCTAGTAACAGTGGAGGTTATCCACCTCTTACCCGCCCTGGTATAAGTAACTGAAGGTTACTCCTTCAAGGCTCTCGCAAAATTCTAATTTTTTTGTTAACCGAAGCTACATTTATTTATTTTGAACGAATCTAAACCTCCAGTGTCCTTGCATACGTTGTTAGTAAGTAGTATGCAAGTGCTTAACAGGAAAAACAAAATGCAAAAAAACAGGTTAGTAAGACAAAGATAAATTAAACAGGTCAAAAGAAAACTCATTCATGAGGCTCCATGAGGCGGCATTACATCTGTAAAAACCTGCAAGCACCTGCATAAAATAGAGAACATATGTAATACAATAAATCCCAAATCAATTGGTAAGTACCAACAAAAATGTGAATGCCTTTCGGTCTGACCTTAAACTGCTAGTAACAAATGAATTCGTTAACAGGATAACAAAATATAGAAACAAATGGTCACCACTTATTTGTGTTCCTTGGATCGTTTACCATCCTAAGCGCCGCGTCGTTTGTGGCCTAATCGTTTAACCCTCAGCTGATGTAGCAAGCCTCGAGTCCATAGCCCGTTCACAGACTTGTCCTAATTACACAGCCCGCCCGTCATTATTATATTATTATTATTCACGAGAGCATATGGAATGGGCTGCATGATACACGGCATTATTTATCCTACCTGTATATTGATAAGGGGTGGTTTTATTGGTGTTAGAACGGTATCTGTGTTTAGTGTCAGCAGGTGGTTGTCGAGATGTATTAGGAAACAAAATGATTACACATTTTTAAAATCAGTTGTCGGAAGCTCATTGCTCTGGACTTGTAGATTCAAGATGCACCGAAAGATTTTTTTTGTGATTGACCGAAGAAGTATGGAGCTGAGAGTCAAAGACAATAAATGCCCTCTTCAAACTGTTTCAGATCTACAAAGTATTCAATTTGGGATGGGGGTATGGGTACCGCCGCTCCGGGAACTATTTATTGGATAACCAACACCTCTGCCGTAGATCACCTCAAGTGGTTTGCTACATTTTGTTACTTTGTAGGGGTGCCCAGGATCATGGGGGTGAGTTTTATCAGAATTTTTCCAATCAACTGTGTGCAGGCTGGATCGGGAGAGACTAGTTGATGGAGACATTTTGACCTCTCCTGGACGACTCTCTTAAAAAATCGCCTTGCACCACAGTGAGAGAGAGATATACGTCCGTGACTCCTAAACACACCGACCCCCAGATTGCTACCCACCTCTTATATCTTCTACTACAGAACTTCCTCTCCTTCCTATTCTAAAAAGGTGGTAACATGTTTTCTGATATCGTTAAAAATCACAATATTACCCAAATTACCCAATAGCTTTATCTACCTAATTATCTATAAACGTATTACAAATTACGAAGGGACATCTAGAGCTTTTTACAAAAATTGAAATTTACTAATCTCTTGTCAATCTAATGTTTTGTCATGTTTTAAGAAACCCTTTTCTCTTAAGGTTGCCCTTTAACAATTTGCCTTTTAGATTTTCCTTTTTAGATTTTTCTAGTTTTTTTTAAATACCTACCTCAAAAGAGTTCTAACTCCTTCCAACTGTCCGGAGCGAGTCAGACTATGCCATCCCCAATTTACGAGTATGTTGTGAGGCTGAAAGTGGGTTAGAAGAAGATAGGGAAAAGTATGGTGGGAAAGCTCCTGGTTGTTCAGATCTAGTATTCAGATAAAGTCAATTCAAGCAACATTTGAATGGTGTCTTACTCCAGGGCGATTTGAGATACACTCAATAATTTACTATAAATTATGATTTTGATGAATTGAGAAATGTTAAATAAAACAAATTAATAAAAATAATTTACTTCCGCTTGCCGGATTTGAATCCGCCACCTTCAGATTGATATTCGAAAGTTATAGAGCCATAACCCTCGATCTTGTAAATAAATAAATAAAATATCATCTTCTCAATATTTGAAATTAATAGTTTAGAATCGTCACGATCTGTCATAAACAAATTTAATAATAAATAACCTATTAGGAAATATTCAGAAACAATCACTTACAGCATAGGTATCTCGCACAATCCAATAGCTAAATTAATTATGCATTTATTACTTGAATTTCAGCTCACATAAGTTAGTAACACACAGATAAAAATAGAAAAGTTTTTGGTATCTGGTATTAGACGGCTACACCAAAACAAGAGCAGACACCCGCTTTACGAGGATTAAGTAGGATTAGCATGAAACTCTGTATAATTTCTACAGACATACTTCACCACCCTGGTAATGGACACTGTAACACTGCCCGAAACGTTGACTAGAGAAGGAGGAAGCATAACATGGCATAATAACAAAAAAATAATCACTGGTAGGGAAATGATAGGTAGAGACAATCAAAGATGTAGTACTGTGTCTTTATTATGTAGATGCGCAGCGGCGGCGTTTATATACGCGCGCGATGCCTTGTAGAGCCGGGAGAGTTAAAGAAGCCGCGGGCTGACCATCGCGTTTCGTTGCAAGACTCATTGACACTTCTGGCTGTTATTGCGGCGCGTACTAGAAATCTCGTAGTTGCGCTGCGAATGGCTCGAATTATTTACGTAACGCGTCGCTATACACATCAGCAGGTAGTATGCATTTGTTTTAAAGAAAGATCGTTGGTTCCCCATGATTCCATTCTTCACTTGAAAACTTTTCAATATGCCCAAAAATCATCTTGCCTATTATTTATTTTTTTACTTTCTGTACAGGAATGTATGTATTTATTTCTGATGCCTAATAACCAAATCAAATAACGATCAGAAATTAAGTATCCAACCATTAAAACACGAGTTCGTACAATTGTCCGCAGACACTTTGCAATATTTAATTATTATCTGTAAAACAATAAACAAATAGTCGGAAGGCTCCGCAAACAAACAATAATGATGGCCGTCGCGCATCTCTTGAGGGGTGATGAGGAGAGAGGGACGATGGTAATCTCAGCCGCAAATCTCCAAACCAATTATACACCTGTCACCGGGACTTGTTGAGCTTATTTTGTGGTTTATCTCACGCGAGGTAACGAGGAGTTAACCCCAAAATGGGACGGCGGGGTTTTTAAGGTCTTTGTAACGGAGAAGACGACTTTGATATTTTTTGTACGCTTTAGTTTTTACCACCATTCGTTTCTCGTTTTTTGGATAATTTAACTAATTATTGGTTTGTCCGAATTTGAAATACACAAACATGTTTTTGATTTTTTTGGGTCCTGGTATTGTGTTGCTTTTCATTGTCCAATTTGGAAGATCATTTCTGTATAGATAATTTTAAATATAGTTTTTATATACCTATTATTTAAACAAAATGTAAACGTTGTTGTGAGTAAATCAATACATAAGATGTACTATAGGTAATGCTGTGGAAAGATTTAGATACCTCGGCAGTATTCTCACGGAGACTCTGGATACAGATGTAGAAGTTAGGTGCAGAATTGAAGCAGCAAGAACTGCATTCGTTAAAATGAAATCCCTCTTCTGCAATGACAATATCAGCTTAAAACTAAGGCAGAGAACGCTAAAATGTTATGTGTGGCCGGTCTTGCTATGTGAAACATGGACCTTGAAAGTAAATACCATGAACAGGTTAGAGGCTTTTGAAATGTGGCTTCACCGGAGAATGCTCAAGGTCCCATGGACCGACATGATCACAAACACAGAAATTCTCAGGCGGGCTAGAGCAGATAAAGAACTGCTTACATTAATAAAAATCCGGAAAATTTCATATCTGGGTCATATACTTCGAGGGGAGAAGTATCACTTGCTCCATTTAATATTGAAAGGCAAGATAGAGGGTCGCCAAGGGCCTGGTAGGAGACAAATGTCTTGGCTGCGAAATATAAGAGAGTGGACCGGCATTAGAAGTGTGGAGGAGCTATTCCGGGCAGCGCAAGACAGAGATACATTTTCAAGCGTGATCGCCAACGTCGAGGGGACCTGATACGGCACACAAAGAAGAAGAAGTAGGTAATAGATATTGACGTCGTTAATCTATACAGTTTCAGAAAAAATGTCCTGCTATTAGGTACTCAGAAACATGTTACAATTGTTGGGCTAATCATAATTTGTGACCTTATTGTGCCGCATTTTATCTCTTTTGTGTCTTGGTTCTCTTTGTAATATGTGTCATTTTAGTGAGTCTTTATAATTTTGAAATTTTATGTATCTTATAGGGTACAACGTGCTAATAATAAGTGAGGTTTTTAAAGTGAGGTAAGAACTTCAGTAAGGACCCACCCATCATAATACGCCGTTGGTTACTGTAGGGAACCAGTGAACAAGTAAAGGGAGAAAAAAGTTTACTAATTCTAACCAAAAACTATTAATCGTTGAGTTTTGGAGTCACGAAATTTGCACATCTGCAATTTTTAGATCCACGCAATTATTTAGAACCCTTTTGTAATGTTGAAATAGATTTTAAGCGTAAAAATTACTGGACGTCATAATTCCACATTTTTTACTACGCAAGTGTTTGATAGCTTGTTGCTAGAACACTCGGTTAGCAGTCAGGGATTAGAGTTTGATACCTACAGCGAGTACGACTTATTCAAAGCAAGTGTTTTGCTTGGCTGCAGTAAAAATCTGAGGATAATCGTATCTGAAATGTTTTTAATAATTTTATTCGTACGACCAGTCAAGCAAGGGTTAAAAGGCTTTCTGAGTCCAATTTGTAAGTGATACGAGAACATACGGGGCGCGTTTGAAGGCTTTGATCGCGGGAGCAGGAACTGAGTTACTAACAGCCCTATTAAAATGCAATACGCAATTACCTTACCTATACAACCCAACCCTTATCTTACCCTTTACAAATTGTCATTTTTGTGGTTTAATAAGCTTTGCGAATATTATAATTGATAAATTTAATTCAATTTGTAAAGATTTTCTAAGGACATTTTATATCTGCGATGTCCTTTGAATCAATATTTTATCGACGTTCTTGGCGGACCGGTTAGATAAATTGCTCCGTGAACAGAGATTGTTAAATAATTGATATTGTTTTTTTCGCAAGTGGACGATACTTTCAGTATTGCCTTAGCCAAAAACACGATTGAGAATCAAAACAGGGTGGGGCTTTTGCAATTTCCAAGGCCTCTGTGGTCGAGGGGTTCAAATCTCGGCGTGCGCAAATAAATTTTATTTGATCGACTTATGTTATTTTACATTTTAAAACAAAAAGAGTGATATTTGTGGCACGTTCCAGTGGAAGATATTCTCAGTATCGCTCTGGTGTAAGACCACCATTCAGAATTTAAATGTTGCTTTAAGACGATCCCCTAGTCCTGGACCCATTCGAAATTGGGCGGAGCAAGCGACTTTAGCGTTGACCAATCAATCGCCAACCACGGTGTTTTATTATTTCGCTCGTAAATTTTTATACAACAAACAGTAAAGCACGTCTATACTATCCGAAATCTGGGCGGCTACTGACTGACTGGGACGTTCCTTCTGCGGATCGCAGAAGGGTGAAATTTGCAGTTGGGTGACGCCTCTTTATTTTCCTGTAAATCAAACATCGCCAAAGTTCATTTTTTTTTTCTGAAGTTCCTATATAAATATCAATTTTTTATGCGATAGTTATAAAAGAAACTGAATTTTCCATATTGTAGAATAAAACTATATCCGAAAAGGGGTTCAAAAGTAGGAGAATTTGCACTTGAAAGGTCTTTTTTTATAGACCAAATAATGTATATTTTTCTCTAGGCTTATTAAAAGACTAATAAAAAAATGACCAATATTTTTAAAGGCCAAGATATTTTCTACAAGCAGTATTTAATTGAAGCATCTATAATACTTTTAAGCGATTAAATTTTCAAAACAAAAATACATGCTTTTGTATGATTTTGCAATATTTCACATGGCTTCAACTAAAATAGCTTTAGTCGTATTTAGTGACTATTTTTTTTTACATTTACTCCACACAGGAGGCTCTGAGGAAAATAATTTCCCTCAGGGTCTATGTCTTCTGGGATGCTGTGTGGGACTAGATCTGGGTAGCCAGGTACTTCCACTCCTTTCTATTCTCCATCTCCTTCCCCACCCCAGTGCTTTTTTTGGGACTCTTGTGAGTGTGACTATCACAAAATAAAAACCGTGTGAGTGTGCAAATCTTACTAATCTAACAATACTTTGCGAGAATCAACAGACTTTTTTCTCTGGTTATTATATTTAAAGTAAAGTTGTTATTAAATTAGTAGATTACAAAAGATGTAACTTTTTCATACAAACAGTATCTACGGTTTCTTGCGTAGATTTTTAGATTTAAACCATTTTACATTCATCCACAGACGTTTTAATGAATCAAAAATCGAATTTTATTGCTGGGTCATTAATCTCTGGCAGAGTAATATGATGAACTTCCTTTAGATCTTAAGAAATATATGCATATATTTTACTTAACTCTGAAAAATACCAATTCAGGATTTATAAACACATTTATTTTTCCTTTTTAATTTCTGATTTGAACTCCTATTGAGAGGCCACCAACCGCCACCACGCTGGGGTAATAGGGCTTCATAATAGAATTATTTAAGATCTTATAAGCGTGCGTAACTCTACTTAGGAAAACAGGTAAATCGACCATTTAAAAAATCACAAGATTTTAAACAAAACCATTTACACCATTTATAAGTAGTGTCTGTCTACCCTTGTGTATCTAACTCCAGGCGTAAAGCTTTTCTCAAAAGTCACATAATGAGCTTTGTACCTATAAGGCAACAATAATCCCCATTCCTAACAAACAAAGATTCATAAGCGGCCAGTTTACCTTACAATAAGCTTAGTGGTTTAAGCACAAAAGCTTGACAAAGGCGAAACCGTCCGTAGTAATGATAATTGTGTTATTGCCTCAAATTTACAAATTTTCTGGGCGGCAAACTATAACAAAAATCATAACTGTTTTTTTAGAAATTACCTTAAACTTTGCTGGTATAGCTTTGTTCTTCGGACTGAAGACTAAGCTTCTATTATCCAGGACTAAAGGAAACTATTATCCGATGATCATATTAAGAATTCTGCAGATATTTACGTGGAACTGTGAGAGGTTTTGAAGTATGTATGTTTAACCATGCTTGAAGTGTTTGGGAGAAAGGTGACTTCTGAGTACAACAACAAATTAACAACTCTGCTCAGAAGTTGTTTGTAATTTTTATTTTTGATCAAATTAGTTTGGTTTCTGATCTAATAAATTGTCTGTATTTAAGACACATAGGCCACCAAGTTTCTCAATCCTCATGCGAACTATGATACAATACGCCTATTTTTTTTAGAAAGACAAACATTCCCTACATAGTGTTTACAATTTTACGTAACATAACATAATATTTCATATGCTCTCCTAATATTAGGTCCTTACATATGAAATTGGCGTTTTGTATGGGAGGAACATAAAGTCTTTTTTTTTAAATATAATATATTTATTTAATCAAAGTAGGTATGTACCATTGCTATCTATGCACTTTTGCCATCTCGTTGGCAGTTCATCGATCCCTTTACTAAAAAAACCATTCGGACGGGAATCAATAAAATCTTTGAAGGCAGTTTGTACTGCCCCATCGGAGTTGAATTTTTTCCCTTGCAAGAAGTTATCCAAATTTCGAAAAAAATGATTATCTGTTGGGGCAAGCTCCGGAGAGTACGGTGGTTGTCTTAGACATTCCAATTGAAGCTCTTTTAATTTGGTAGCCGTCTATTGTGCAGTGTGTGGTCTTGCGTTCTAACGCGCGTTTGTTGATTTGCTTCACTCAATTCGTGAGGTACCCACCTTTCAAGCTTTTTCACCTTCCCAATTTGCTTCAAGTGGATTAAAACAGTTTTATCACTAACACCGCAGCCTGCAGCTAACTCGGACGTGGTTTGCGATGGATCCGCTTCCACAATAGCCTTCAATTCTTCATTATCAACTTTGGTCTCCGGCCGTCCACGGGGCTTGTTCTGCAGGTCGAAATTTCCAGAACGAAAACGTTGGAACCGAAAACGCACTGTGATATCTTTTGCGGCACCGTCGCCATACACATCATTAATCCTTCGAGCCGTTTCTGCAGCACTGGTGCCACGGTGGAACTCGTACTCGTAAAGACCTAATATTATTACTACTTTTATTTAAGTAGGTAGTACCCGATTTCACCCGTGTTTTAACACATAACTAAACATTTTTGTACTGATCAATAATATGACTTTCAAACTTTTTTGTCTAGTTATTTGAGGTTGATTTTTTATATCCAAGGGTAACAGCTCACTATAAAAAATTCAGAGCTAATTAATCTTTTATTTATATACTACTAGCTGGTCCCGGCATGCGTTGCTACGCCATTTAATAAAGAAATTGTTTCTCCCTGAGTGTCCTTTCCCATTCGTCCCGTTCCCCTTCCGCCTCCCCTTCTTCTCCTGCGTCCTATTTCCCTCTCGCGTTCCCACTCCATCACCTCCACCTTCCCTCTCCCCACTCCACTCCCCCCCCCCCCCTTCACACGTCCCGCTAACCACCCTTTCGAGCTCCCCTCCCCCCTCACACGTCCCCTTCCCCTCCCGCATTCCCCTTCCACCTTCCCCGCCTTCCTTCTTCCCTTTCCCGCTCCCTCGTCCCGCCAACCCTCCTCCCGCGTTCCATATATTCAATCCCAGTACATTCAGTTTTAAACAGTCCGCGTGCCACCTTTTACAATTTTTATTCAAATTTCCATTTTTCATGTATATTAAATTTGGTACCAAACATAGGTACCTATTTAAAATATCTAAAATTCTCTATTAGGGGAGTACCTACTTTAAATAAATTTTTCAACATTTCAAAAATAGAATCCTGATTGAACAATCATTCATTGTTTTCCAAAATGTCATTCTCTAACACGCGAACTGTCAAACGTGCGATGTTTCCTGTTATTATCTTATTTTCTGCAATTTTCTTAATTTTTCCTCCTCTAACTTCAAGGAATATTCTAAAAAAAGAATTAGCGAAATCGGTTCAGCCGCTCTCGAGATTTGCGCTTACCAACAAATTTAGTGATTCATTTTTATATATAAGATTTAAGACAAAAATGCTGTTCAAATTTCAGAACGAAAATCCGTTAAAAAGAATTTAGTAATTCACAATAATTGTTTCTACTTCAATGTGCCTAAGTGCTCTAATTTTTAATTTATTAGATGAATGAATGTGAATGAAGCAAAGAGTGTAGGTACGCCTAGACAGAATTGTGGGGAGGAATGCAGATCCGGGCACCACTTTTTTTTGGCAGAAAACCATGTTTTCACCGCGTTTTAAGTTGAGAACTTTAACCTGGAAGGTGAAAAAAAGTGCGGAAAGCAATAAAAAAAAATTGAATAACTAATTAATTTTCAATTACGTTAAGTAAAATTTCACTTCACGAACAGATTATGTCAGTACGCCCGCCACTTTATAAATAAACCAGTCATACTAACCTAAGAAAAGAAAGTCAGTGTTGCCAACTCCCAAAAATATTTATCCCTAAACTAAACTCAAAAACCCCTAGAAACCGGCAAATTACTTGAAAATACCCCTAAAATTTTTTTTTTTGTAAAAATAATGAATAATAATGAATAAATGATAAGCTGTAATGTTTTTTAATAATCTTTATTTATAAATTATTTAAAACATCAAATAAGCTAGGTTTGTGTAATATGGTTTGTGATTCAAAAGAAAGTGCCCCTTTATAATGCCTACTCGCGTCACGGCAAAAAATAATCCCAGTTTTCAAGTAGTTTAGCGGCTACGCTAGGTTTGTGTAACATGGTTTGTGATAGAAAAGAAAGTGCCCCCTTCGTAGCGCCTACTCGCGTTACGGCAAAAAAACATCCCAGTTTTCAAGTAGTTTAGCGGCTACGCTAGGTTTGTGTAACATGGTTTGTGATAGAAAAGAAAGTGCCCCCTTCGTAGCGCCTACTCGCGTCACGGCAAAAAAACATCCCAGTTTTCAAGTAGTTTAGCGGCTACGCTAGGTTTGTGTAACATGGTTTGTGATAGAAAAGAAAGTGCCCCCTTCGTAGCGCCTACTCGCGTCACGGCAAAAAAACATACCAGTTTTCAAGTAGTTTAGCGGCTACGCTAGGTTTGTGTAACATGGTTTGTGATAGAAAAGAAAGTGCCCCCTTCGTAGCGCCTACTCGCGACACGGCAAAAAAAACATCCCAGTTTTCAAGTAGTTTAGCGGCTACGCTAGGTTTGTGTAACATGGTTTGTGATAAAAAAGAAAGTGCCCCCTTGGTATGTATACTAAAGCGCCGTTTACACGCACACTTCAGAACGATCGAATCCCGCGCCACTTCAGGCACTGGTTTGTCTAGCAGGATTGTGTATAATACCTATTATCTTTACTTTAAAAAACAATCTACGTTTTAAATGGTTTGTCTAACGGGATTGTGTATGTTATCTTTATTTTAAAAAACATCCCAGGATTTGAATGGTTTGTCTCCATTCCAGTACCTACGCGCCTTATTATTTATTCCCTACAATCGTATCTAGGCTCTTGTATCAGGTATCCCTACCAACAAATTAGTATCAAATGGCGGACATTATCTGTTCATGAAGTGTCACTTCATACATTCTTTAAACGGCTGTATCTCCCTCATTTTTGCCGAGCGCGCCTTAATTTCTTTTTTATTCAACTTTTCCACACTTTTCTCATCTAGAAAGTACATTTTTATTAAATTTCCAAATGGTGCCCGGATCTGCATTTCACCCGAATTGTGTAGTGGTCTATCCTTTCTGTGGGAAAATGGCGTAAGGTATATACTATTAGTTTAGTTTTTTATTTTTTACTTGAATACCGCACAAGGGTCCCAACTGCTCCCGTCTGGAGCCAGTGAGACTATGGCATCCCCAATTCAGTTTGTTGTGAGGCTGATAGTGGAGAGGGAAGGAGATAGGGAAGAGGAAGAGTGGAGAAGTACCTGGCTATTCAGATCTGGTCACCAAACACGGCGAAAGCCACTTCAGGCAACGTTTCAATTCTGAATGGTGGTCTTACACCAAGGGCGATACTGAGAGTATCTTCCACTCTGGATCGTGCCGAAAATACACTATATATTATTTTAAATTAATAAATTGTGAAATACACAAATTAATCAAATAAAATTTATTTGTCACGCCGGGATTCGATCCCGGGACCATCGGAATGCGAGTCAAACAAAAATATGAAATGTTTATGAAGAGTGATTAAATATTTACTTAATAAATAAAAAAATCTTTGCTTTGGCCTCCTCAAAAGTAGTAAATATAATGATTACGGTATTATTTTAAATAATTGGAGACCAGCAATCAATGATTAATTGCAAACAAAATAAAGATAGTGTACGTAATTACAAGATAATGATTTTCAATTTAATATTGAGAGAACTTATCTCTTACCTTTGGTATTACTCTATCAACACCACCTGTGCCAAAGAAATGACTTAATGGTAGACTTAAAAATAATTAATTAAAAGCAATTAACTGGCCAACACTTTCTATGGAGCAGCTGAAGTGTCAATTATTTAAATTTCAAACGAAAATATAATATAAATTGAAACATTATTCAATTTGCGTGATGTAATTATTTATAAATACATACCTAATGAAAATGATGAACCTACAGGATGTCCGGTATCTATAACAGAAGATTCATTTACCTTCTCTTGTTTGCGAATCAAAGATCAGTTGCAGAGGCTCCATCGAAGCCAGAGCTAAGAGCGTTTAACCAGCCAGCGGACGAAAATCCACATTTCGTCGAAAGTTGTTCTTACGATCGTGCAGGGCGGTTACAACGAGAAAGATTAATTATTCTCCGTACAAGCTTTTTTAAATTATAACTCCATATCGACTTTATTCCAATTCAAATTAGCTTTAATTTATACCTTTATCCAAAAATGCTGAAAGGCGTGATGATAAAACTATTAAAATAATGTACTTTTTGTAGTTATTTTTTGATTATAAGTATTTATCATTTTTCAATAATGTCTAAATTTAATAAGAATGTTAAAAAAATCTGAAATATATTAGTTTGTAAGTGCGCAAATAAATACACAAATGGACCAATTTTCGTCAAGAAACACATGTACGTACATATTTTTTAAATGATTTTATTGAAACTAAAATTAAAATTCTAAAACATGCGTTTGCTAGATAATGTATTGATTTATTTTACTGCATGATTTTATTATTTGAAATATGTGTGGTATAATACAAAATCTTTTTTGAAAATTTAATAAATCTGTCAACGACCTATGGAATAATCTTATTATACTAAAAATTTAAAAAAATTCTCAAAATTTAAAACATGGGTACGCTAGATAAAAGAACAATCTTTCGAAATCCATTTATAATTTTTTGTGGAAAAAAGTCAATACGTCTAAAATCTGATTTGAAAATGACATATTTCTGGTTTTCTCTGGTAATGCCCTCTTAAGGCTTTGTAGTAAGCGCTCAAAAGGAAAAAGCAGGGGAGATATGTAAATACGAATGTTAGAGAGAGAAATGATAATAATTAAGCGAATGTTTAATATGAAAATGTTTGATAAAAAACGACTCCTTTAAAATAGAACAATAATCTCATGGAAAATGTCTTAAATAGCAATTAAAGAAGCACTGTTATTTTTTTTCACACAAGAAACTTGCAAAATAACAGAAAAAAGTATTTTTAATGATTTCTGGAGCATAATCAGCGATTTTTTTTCATGTGAATTTAATATAATTACCGTTTCGCGTAGTAAAGTATAGATATTATCCTAAAAAATAACGCATATTTTTTTAGAAACTTAAGTGTAGCACTGTAGCGCTTTTTGCCGCAATATGGCACCATTTATTTGGATTGATAATCTGCCAGTTATAGGGAAATTTTCCCTAGATGCATTAATTTTTTTTTGAGTTATTTTCAATTTTTCCCGGTATAAAATAGACGTTTTATAGAAGCTAATCAGGGATGGTCCGACGCTCTATGGGGAAAACGCTTGCACTGCGCGGGTGTAAACTGTTCGACCTAAAGTTTAAGTTTAGACTTACGGATTTCAATAGAAGCTAAAAGAGACTACTTCATTTATTTAAGTAGATGTCAGTGTCCTCTAGTTTCTTACGAATTGTTCGTCGTAATGTATCCAAAAATGTTAAAATGCCGCTTTTTCGTGTTTTAGTGGATTTTTCTAACATATTTGTACACCAGTGTAATAAATATTGAATTAATAATGCATTCATTGTGTTTCAAACTTAAAAATACAGCCAATATTTTAAATACATAATTTTTTGTGGTTATGTTCGTATTTATTGCGTATTTTTTTTACCGATTAGACTGTGTTTGACAATGCATTATTTTCAATAAATAAAGCCATAATCGAGTTAAAATGAGTATTGCAAATTTAAGATAATTAATGCTGCAGTTATTTTTGGTGAATACGTTAAAAATTACATTTTAGTCCATTTAAGTGTCGTCATTTCTCGAGCAAAATCTATGGCAAAAGTTTTTTCAGGGGAATCATTAAACACTTCACAACTTGTCAAAATTCAGATTGCAATTATAAATTAGATCATTTAAAAGAAACTTCATAGAAAATATTTAATGTGGACGCAATATTCAGCTTCCTACGCGAGTTTCTAGCCAGAAAATCATAAGAATATTTCTGTCTCAAATGCTTATGATTTTTTAATGTTTTTTTTTTATATATTCTGAAAATATGGGATGATTATTATTATTACATATCATACTCAAATTACCCATCTGGTCAGTAAAATCTTTTTTTTTTTATTTCTTTCTCCATATAATATTTTATTGATTTGTATTTTAGTGGTTTAAATTTTTTTTTTATTTTTTTTTTTGAAATTTTTTGATACAATACATATAATACATACAATGTAATGTTTAACTCAAATTTATAAATGTTAACCTCAATACGGTATATTAGTCCTAGTGAGGTAAATTTTTTTTACGTAAAAAGAATATATGTGTGGTGAGAAATTATAAATAAATAATTAAATTATTTAAACATATGTGAATTCATTGGCTATACAGCACTTAATTCGGTTTATGTGTCTCCGTAATAAAATATGATTTGGTATGATTTTTTTTATAATATTCAAAATGGGCTCCAATAAATCGCAAACAATTTAAGAAAAAAAAATTATTTGGTCTGTCGCTCGAGTGGTTAAAGCTAAGGGAACGTACCTATACTACGTGACCTGTTCGGGGGGGGGGGGGTCTTGAAAATACTACGCTTGGTACAAATGAGCGGCGGGGGCCATAGGTTTTTGGTCACCGGGGGGGGGGGGGGGGGGGTTAAAAATTGCACAAAGTTGGTCACGTAGAATGGGTACGTTCCCTAAGTGTTCAAGAGAAATATGTTATAAAATGGTAGATATTCGTACCGTACAGGACCCGCAAATACTGGAATACTTTAATAGTACACAACTTCTAAACATGTGCAGATCGTTAGTGCGCCCCACGGTTGATTTTTTTTATTTAATAAATTACATTTTTTTATGATTTTCTCAATTTCAATACTAGGCTTAAACACGTATTAAGGAAGTCATACACGGTTTAAATTATAATGTAAAAACTATAAAAATAATAATTTGTAGTATCTAACAAACAATAAAAAAAAATAAAAAACAAAGTGTGATATAAAAAAATAAAGTGTGACACCTTCAGAAAACTAAAGTAGACGAGAATGGGGAGGCTACGAAGCACCGCACAAAGAGGAGTTTAAAAGTTGAAGAGTTGTAAAGAAGTTTAAAAAAGCAAAATGTGCTATTCACACGTCGTAGAAGTGAAACCTTCAGAAAACTAATGTGGACAAGCGTAAGAAGGCTACAAAGCACCGCACAAAGAGGAGACCGATTATATTATCTCATTCTCTCGCAGGCTAAATATTATAGATGTATCTATTTGTCTCTTTTAAGTATCGCTATTTTTCGTTTCATCCAGTTTCAAATCACAACGGTGCTAAAGTAGTTTTCACTTCAAAAATCAAAAATAGACTAAATACTATATTTTTTAATTACACTACGTAGTATACATACATTATATATCGTGCAGAGGTAACAAGTACTTGCCTACATTCATTAAAAATTAATATCATCTGGCAGTATCTACGTCCTACATACAGGTGACCACATTCATTCAACATTTATCCATGATACATTTGCATTAGGTACATACTTCTTTCCATTCAACATTGCATCACACAGTGGTAAAAAGTAGGTACACTAGACACCACCGTGTTATCACAACCACAAAATTATCGCCATTCACTAATATTATATAATTGCGGTTTGAGGTGACTGAGGTAGAAAACCCATTTAATATATTTTCGTCTTTTTATCTTATTATCGGTCTCATTACTGAAGGAAACTTACTACTTTAGAGATAATTATAATAATAACGCAGTACACTGTAAAATCACGAGATATTATAATTATTGTGGGTTTTGTGAAACTAAAAGTAATGATAAAATATTTGCTTTAGGATCAATGCTTTCAAAAGTAGCGAACCACTTGGGTGACCTACGGCAGGGGTGTTGGTTATCAAACAAATATTTTCCGAACGGCGGTACCCTTACCCGTCTGCGTATTTACAATCCCTTTTCAGTCGCTTTAAATTTTCAATATCAAAATTTAAATATTTATAAATAAAATTATTAATTTCTAATATACACATTGGAAAGATTATTTTATCTAGATTTTAGAACAATTTTTGTCTTTGCAAAGTGATAAAAAATTATCAATATAGAGGTATATTTAAAATGTACATTGTCGTTACCGCGACTGAATCGGTATAGGTTTTGTAAATACGCTACCCGTCTCCCAAATTGGTAAGAGAAACCAAAGACAACAACGATAATAGGAGTTCCGTTACAATAATACAGCACTGTTTTGTGAACGTTCCCCTCAAGTACACATTACGCTACATAGATAAACTAACATAATACATTAAAAAAATAACAGATATTTTCGTATAAATATTATGTATTTTTGGGGTGTTATGCCGTGTTGCGCTACCTCCTTCTTTAGCTAACGTTTCGGACATCGTTGCAGTGTCCATCATCAGGGCAGATCCGGTAGATGTGTAATTTTTTGAGTTGAAATGTGTGCTTATTTACTTCGAAGCGATACCGTGTCGCCAGCTCCACTAACTTTCACCTGTACAAAATAACTGTGACAGGCAGTGGCGTCATTGCCGCGGAACGGAATAGAAAGTTCAACAAATCATGGTATTTATGCTAGCCTGAGGCAAGTTCGTTTGCGAGTTGCCGACGGAAGTGGCTCCATCTCTTAACGAATTCTAAAATTAGAAATCATAGTGGTAAGAATATTAGAATTAGAATTACAATGGTTAAAGCGAATTTAGTCAATATAAAGGTATTAAATAAAAAGGTTTACCACTAGCTGGCATTACTGTATACTTAGACATGGTTTTTTTGCGTTTAGCTTTGGTGTAGCCATCAATTACCGGATACCAAGAGCTATTGAGCTTAGCTCCGTCGCGTCGTCTCTATTAATATTAAATGGATTTTCTAGATATTTGAATTAGAATTACAATGGTTAAAGCAAAATATTACGTGCATTCTAAAATCGTGGCAGCCTTACCTATTCGACTTGTCTACAAGAGTATTGAATAAAACGAATGTTTTGAAAAGGCGCTTTGCAAAAATTTCCGTCTGAAGTCACAAGGTTCACTCGGATGAAGGTTTACTCGATGAAATGTTCCATTCTCGTTTCACCGAGTGTTCACACGGTTCCTTCGAAGGAAGAGTTCACTCGACATTCTCGCTACGAAGTCGTCAAGAGTAGTCGCGGCCGCATTGGAATTCGTCCGGCGCTGACGGCTAAGTTCGGGAATATTTACGATTTCAATTGACATTTCCGATAACGTCGAACTAAATTACGAGAAATTGGCGATTCTTGTAAACAGTAAATAAATTTCAGCACCATAAAATGAACATATGGTTATATAATAACCTGAAAACTGATGTCTACCAGTATTTTTGCACCATGAAAATATTTTTATTCCAAAATAGGCCTCGGCTTGCAATAAAATCCATATAAATGGAATATTTATTAACGTATTCAAAAACTAAAAACTGTTTTGGAAAGGTGATGAAATGTGCTTTCAAAATTTATTATTAGAAATAACCACGTAATTTTTTAAATATAATAATTTTTAACGTAAACTTTTAAAAGTTTAAAAAATGGCTCTACTTGCTTTTATTCTAACTAAAATTACTGGTAACAAAAAAAATATAAAAACACACACTTATTTTGTTAGAAAAATAAATTATAAACGTTTATGTAACCTCACTTTTTTGTCGTTTCATATAAAAATAATTCATAAAAAATTCACAATGTTTCATATTTTTTTTTTCAAATTCGATCAGAAACTTTGGTTCCATAGAAGTGAACATTCGTATTCTTTTGTGGTTAATTGTTATATTGATTATATAGAACATTATTTTCTCTTTCCAATACCGTTTAGATCATATTTTTCACTATGATAGTAAGGGAGAAACAACGATTTCTATGAGACGTGTAGGAGTTATTTCGAAAAGTGAACTAAAAGGAGCATTTTGACGTTTAAGCCGCTCCGGCTACTCGTCCTCACGCCAGAACATTTCGGCCGACTGATTTGCGAGTGAAAGACTGTTCACTTGAGTGTTCACACACATCATTCGCGTCACGTGATGTTAAATTCCGGTTGCGAGTGAACAGTGCCGAAGGAAGCATTCCAACATTGTTGGAATGCTTCACTCGGCACTGTCTCTATTCACTTTCGTGTTCACACGGTTCATTTCGAGGGAAAGAGGCGGAATGAAATCACGAAATGAACGATAAATGAATGGTGTGAATGGGCTATTAGTGCCGAAGTTCAACAATAAGCCATGTTTCAAACCATTATTAATAACACCCGCACGCAGCCAATACACCTCCTGTTAATAGCGTTTGACACTAAATATCCCCACTGCTCTAAGTCGAAATTTTTCATGCGAAACGCGGCGTCTTAATGTGTAAAATGTAGCTGCAGTATTAAAGCGATAAGGAACGTATGTTTATTGCCTTTTTTGCCGTCACGGTACCGTAACCGTTAATCATCACGGTAATAATAAAAGCGTTCAACGAGTCACTAGATTACGCGTAATTCTAAAAATGGAGTCAGTAAATATATCAATTCTTCTTCTTCTTCCTTGCGCTGTCCCAATTCATTGCCTAGGTAGGCTGTCAGGTTCGGCTCTTCTCGTTCTCAGGTTGTAGTTTCGTCTGTTCTGAGTGGTTCCATGACAGTTCATCCTGCGATAATTCATCCGGCGACAGTTCATCCTGCGACAGTTCATCCGGCCGACAGTTCATCTTGCCGACAGTTCATCCTGCCGACAGTTCATTCCGCCAACAATTCGTCCGGCGACAATTCATCCTGACAATTCAACCTAACCTAACCTAACCTATAAGTATAAGTATGTCGTATTTTGTTATTCACGCATGCTTCTTCGGAGAGTCGAAATTATTGTTAGTAAAAATATTTTTACAGCGGATTTCCACTCAAGATGCCTTCAGATATAAGTATATCGATTTTGGTTGTACGGCCGTATACCCTCTTTGCTTACTTACTTAATAAAAATCTTCTAAATGATCAGGCAGGATGAATTGTCGCCGGATGAATTGTCGCCGGATGAATTGTCGGCGGGATGAACTGTCGGCAGGATGAACTGTCGGCAGGATGAACTGTCGGCCGGATGAACTGTCGCAGGATGAACTGTCGCCGGATGAATTGTCGCAGGACGAATTGTCGGGTCACCGTTCTGAGTATCGCCTTCATCCAGGCCGTTTTTCTGAAGTGTTCTGGAGCATTGAGATCCAGGAGTTCTTCGGTTTTCCTCTGGATATTTGGAGGTATCAATTGATATACCTCCCATACTCCAAATACCCCCAAACTTGTTGCCCAGATAGATGGATTTGCGTCCTTTTGGTCCAGAGGTATTTAAATAAAATCATGCAAATGTTCGCAAATACCTGCATAGTTTCATCCTCTTCGCCTACCTAAACAACAAGATTAATAGTTTTAATTATCTGTACAAATGTTATCGATTAAAACAGGTAAGTGTATATCATTAATTTACATACAGGAACAAGGCTAGTGTCATAATTTGATTAATAATTAAAGCCATATTTTATTAATTAGCTCAATTAATTCAGGCTGCTGATTAATAATTTCCAGTGAGCTGTCAACTGTCAGTATAAGTAGGCCAATTGCAAGTTAGTAAGAGGAAGTCATTTGATTTTTTAATGATGCATAAATGTTGGCCAACGTTATTAATTATAATGATTTCGTAATAAATAAATTATGTTAAGATTTTTTTTTCCAATCAGTGAGTAAAGATTTTTTAAGCAATTTGCGATATTTAACTGGATCCTATGGTTACATTTTGATTTTTCTAACCACCATTTGAGAATTTTCTGGTTTTTCTAACCACCTGAGCGATTGATGCCCTAAATTAGGTCGGTGATTAATACAAATTAAACTGAGTCGTAAATTTTAAATATTTTAATTTTTTATTTTCATAAAACCAAATTTTTTTACATTGTATAAAATGAAGTCGCTCCCACTGTCTGTGCGCTTAGATCTTTTTAACTGCGCAACGGATTTTCATGCGGTTTTCACCAATAGATAGAATGATTCATGAGGAAGGATTTTAGGTATATAATTTGTCAAGGTTTTGTGTTAATTGCTTGAAATATATAAATAAAGATTGGGCTGGCTGGCAAGCGGGCAGCGGGCAGCGGGCAGCGGGCTGTTATATGGGCGCGCCAGGGTGGTGTGGACTTGTTTTAACAGATGGCGTTGGTTATAAAGGTTAGGTAATGGCGTGGCGTTGTGTTTCGTCAGCCACAGCAACGTGTGGACGGGTCTGCTAGTATTTAATAAATGGTAAAATGTATGTACGAGGGTGTGTGTGTGTGTGTGTGAGAGAGAGAGAGAGAGAGGGTGTATGTGTGTGTGTAAGTGTGAGTGAGTGCATTCGCCTGCCCCATAGCACTGGTAAATTTTAAGGGTACTAGTCCACGGCCTTGGGTTCGGCTCTAAGGACATTTCAATTGTAATAATTTTGTACAAGCATGTTTCATAGATGTCCAATTTGTGTCTGAAATAAATACATTATATAAATAGTTAACACGGTGCGTGATCAACGATTTCGTTTTTTTCTATTTTTGAGTAGTTTTAATATCATGTGGTAAAGGTTAAATAAATAAAAAAATGTAGATATTGCTAAAATTATAAATAAATTAGCCTGGAGCAGTACTTTTACAGGAGTGGTCAAAATAACCTCCAAAATATTCCAATTTTGGCTTTGAATAAATCATATTTTCCGGAAACTCGAAGGAACGAAATCTGTTGAACATTGGCTATTGCTGAAAACTGCAGACTGGTGGGTAGAGGCAGAACGTTCGACTGGCAGTACGATTAATCGAATTTAATTTTCCCAGAAGCTACCGACTTAGTACATTATCAAAACGATTTATGCTCACTAAAAGGTCTGAACCATAAACAAAAACTATTCTATTACAACATTGTTAATTTATATCTTCGTCCATAAATGCATAAACACTCAGATCACCGATTTTCAAGACATCGAATCAAAAAAAGTATGTTAATAAATCAAATCAAAAATTTCCCTTTAAAGTACCTACAAGTGTTCTTAATTGTTATAATATTTATTGTAACTTAAAAAAAAATAAAGTAAGGAATGATATAATTTGTCCGAACAAACGTTACATTTCAATGACATTTTCAAACATTTTTCAAACAGTTAGGCAGGTACCACAAAATCAAAAAAAGCGCAAAAGGATGTTCATATTAAAAATACGACTCTTTCACATAAGAAAAATGAATCTTTATTGAACCATTGTCAAAGTTAGTCATCTATTCAAAGTTAGGCACCTAGTCAAAGTAAGTCATCTAATCAAAGTTAGTTATCTAGTCAATGTTAGCCATCTAGTCAAAGATAGTCATCTAGTCAAAGTTAGGCACATGGTCAAAGTAAGTCATCTATTCAAAGTTAGTTATCTAGTCAAAGTTAACCATCTAGTCAAAGATAGTCATCTAGTCAAAGTTAGGCACCTAGTCAAAGTAAGTCATCTATTCAAAGTTAGTTATCTAGTCAAAGTTAGCCATCTAGTCAAAGTTAGCCGTCTAGTCAAAGTTGGTCATCTAATCAAAATTAGCCATCTACTCAAAGTTAGCCGTCTAGTCAAAGTTAGTCATTAGTCATTGTTAGCCATATAGTTAAAGTTAGACATTAACCACTAGAACGCTTTTTGCCACAATATGCCACTATTTAAAGTACCTCGGATTGCTTTGCTGCCAATTTTTTTTTCCTTATTTGTAAGTAATTAAGTAGAAGTTTACGATTTTATTATATTCTTTTTTATAAATCCTACCAATATGTGATAATCGAAAAATATAAGTGAATTCGTTGGCTGTACCGAACTATAATCAGTTTGTATGTCTCCATATTAAAATTCCGAGGTATGATTTTTTTTTAGTGAGGGCGGAAAATATTCAAAACGGTCACCACAAAAATCTGAAGCAATCGTAGAAAAAAGTTTTAAATTGTGCTGTCGCTCCAGTGGTTAAGTCAATTTAGTCATCTAGTCAAAGTTAGCATCTAACCAAAGGTAGGCAATCTATTCAAAGTTACTAAACTAGTCAAAGTTAGCCATCAGTCAAAGTTAGCCGTTTAGTGAACTTTTTTTTTCTTCTCTTTATCCATTTCTTTGATGCTTTCATAATTTGTGGATTTTTCGACCACCATGCTAGGCACATAGCTACATTACCTACCCATGTTATTGTGGTCAATGTGACGTTAAACAGGACTTCGCTACGTCATAGTCACGTCAATAAGAAAGACATTCCCAACTCACAGCGACATGCTAAAAGTCTTGTCTTAATAAAATTTTTAAATATTTTTTTCACATCTTACCATCTCTATTACCTACGATTAAGATTTTTTTTCACATGAGCTACACACAGGAGGCCCTGAGGAAAATAATTTCCCTCAGGGCCTATGTCATCTTTGGGGATGCTAAGTGAAGGTTTTTTTTAGGGAAAGGAAGAACATACAAAAAAACGAGAATGTATAATGTCATATAAATAAATAAATGTTTATTCCAGTATGTGGGGAGGAGAGTGCAATCCCACACATTCCATAAGGGTATAATATACACATACATACACAAAGTATTTGAAAGAAAAAAAAAAGAAGAAGAAGGTGGATATGAATGTACATGAAACAAAAAAAAGATAATAAGTTAACAGTAGCAAAAGGAAAACAAAAGAAATAATAGTATTAAGCTTTCAGGATTCTGTGAGCACGGAAGGAGCCAGTATTTTTCTCCAGTGTGCATCAATACTGGATGATGGACGAGGCGGGCTCAGTCCATCATCCGGGCTATATAATATTGGTAACCCAAAAAATGACTTTATACTGCGAACTGAACGACATTACGTTGACAAACGACGATGGAACAAGGGCGTTGGCGAAGTCTACCGAATTTCTGCCGAATAAACTCAGAACTTCCGTATCAACTTTCCTCCCGTGCCACATACCGCGCGTCAGCTCTTCTTAACAAAAGTTTTATATCGACTTCAGATCGGCATTGTCCCAATTAAACCGAATGTTGTCCCAGTTAACCGAAGTAAATTAGTATTAGTTTCTGTTGCCCAAATAACCGGCTGTTCCGATAAACCGGTGTACCAATTAAACGGAACCGACTGTATTCGGTTGTTCCCTTCGGTATAATGAGCGGAGAACAATAATTACATTACCCTTCTCCATAGGAGCTGTCAATTATTGTTGTTAAGTCTGTCAGACATCTTTTTGAGAGGTTAGTTTATCGTTCCGCCGCTAGATGGTATGTGGTGTCCGTTTCGATTCGTTTATCCAACATTAATTGTTTAAACGACTATTAAAGATTAGTACCTATGTACATGTTTAAACGGCTCCGAGGCAAGCTGGTAAAATCGCCATACGAGCGTCTGGAATTTATGGTTTTACTTCTTATCCAAGTCAACGGCTCGCATTGTGTAATTTAAAAAGAGAATGACAAGGGAGTCTAGACAGCAATGATCAACGCCAAGGAATTGGCTGTCTATTTACGTCACCCCCACCATGCGACCAGCCGAGCCACTATTGGTCAATTCTGAACAAAGGAAAAATCTGAATCGTAAATATTTACGACAGCGAATTCATGTTCCGAAAAATTTGGAGCTCAATTTCGAGAAATTGGGAATAATTTGGATCAAGAAATAAACATCATCACCTAAAAATGAGTATATGCTACAAAAACAACCCAAAAACTGACGTCTATCAGTGATTGTTGCACTTTAAGAAAAATATTTACTGTTTAAAATTGTACCTTATATCACATATGTATACTTGTACCTTTTCTTGTAAACACAATAAAAATGATGTGAGGCTTTGGTATCCTAAGTTGGTAAGATCATGGCAAAAACTATCACACATAATTTTGACACAGCTGACTTCCAATCGTAGCGACCAGGGAAATTACCTAAAACAAGTACCTTAGAAAAATTAAGGAGGTTCTGTCCCCCAAAAGTCCGACCTGAGTTTGCCCTATAAAAATAGAAGTCAAACCGGTAGGAAGTCAGTTCAAAACTATCAGCCAAGAAGAAAGATACCAACTCAAGATACCAACAGTCTCCAAGTTCAAACCTCTTTTCAAGTGTTTTAATCAGTCTTAGATTCAGTTTACCTCTCCCAGTATCCCAGTAACCTAAAAACCCCAGTCTCCCACAGTCTCCAAAGTGAAAAATATTTATTTTAATCCAGTACTCAAATCAGTTTTGCCATTATACCTAGAAGCATTTTTTGTCAAAGTAGTAAATTCATTTAAAAGACCAGTGGCGTTCCAAAATCCACTGGCGTACGAAACTCCATTGGCGTGTCATTGTGGCCAGCTCCCTATTATATTTAGTTTATGTACAAACGTCTAGTACAACATGTTAAAAACACATTTAAAAAATACAAAAATTATTAAAAACACATTTAGTCCTGTTATTTAACATGTCTTCTTCTTCAATGGCGCTACAGCCCATTTCGAGCCTTGGCCTCCTTCAAAATAAGCCTCCACCGCCCTCTGTCCTCGGCCGTCTTCTTCCAATCTGCAACCTGGAGTAATCCTCTTGCATCCTTCCTGACATCATCCTCCCATCTTCGGTACTCGTGTGCTTGGCATTGAACCTTCTTCGGTACTCGTGTGCTTGGCATTCGGTGCACATGTCCGGCCCATCTTAATCTTTGGAGTCTTAAATGGGTGGAGAGTCTGGGAGCTTGGTAAATATCATAGAGCTCATTATTGTGGCGGATTCTCCATGCCTCTCCCTCTCGCACCGCTCTTAAGATTCTTCGAAATACCTTTCTTTCGAAGATGTCCAGCCGTTCCGCTGACTTTGCTGCCAGTGTTCCCGCCTCACATCCATAGGCCAAGACCGTTCTGATAATTGTTTTATATAAGGTTATTTTGGTTTTCCTATGGACGTTTCGGGATTTGAACACTGGCAGCAACGCGAAGTAAGTTTTGTTAGCGGCTGTAATGCGCTTTCTTACTTCTACTGGGTCTTCATTGTCCTGCGTTATGATGGAGCCCAGGTAGGTAAACTCTTCGACCACTTCGAAATTATAATTGTCTTTGAATTTCACTTTGTCTTTTATTCTGCGGTGAGGGGTTCTGGTTTGCATCATGATTTTTGTTTTATTTTCATTGATTTGCAAACCCACCTCTCTTGCCGCAGTCTCCAAAGGGTCAAACACTTCTCTTACAGCCTGTAGGGATCTTCCGACAATGTTAAGGTCATCTGCGTAGCCAACTATTTGATTGCTTCTGTAGCAGATGTTTGAGTCGGTACTGATCATTGTCTTCCTCACGACGTGAAACCAGTACAATATTGAAAAGGGTGGGTGCTAAGCCATCACCTTGTTTCAGCCCCTGGAAAACGTTAAAATCCTCCGTTGTTTCACCTCCTATCCTTACTCGACACCGTAATCCGACCATTGTTGCTTTTACAAGCTTGACTATTTTGGGCGGTATTCCAAAATTGAGGAGTATTTCATATATTTTCTCCCTATCTATACTGTCATACGCCTGTTTGAAGTCAACAAATAGTTGATATATATCTATATCGAATTTCCAGCATTTTGTCAGGATTTGTCGAGTAGTGAAGAGTTGATCAGTGGTGGATCTCCCCCTCCTGAACCCTGCCTGATATTCTCCTAGTAAGTTTTCTGAGTAATATTCTAGTCTTTCTTTCAAAATCATTGTGAAAATTTTATACGCTGTACAAAGTAACGATATTCCTCTGTGATTTTCACACTTCAATTTGTCTCCCTTTTTATGTATGGGGCATATTATGCTAGTTTTCCATTCTTCTGGTACTCTTTCAGCGGTCCATATTTTCACAATGAGATTGTGTAGCAGGTTCTTCAGTTGTTCGTTTCCATATTTATAGAGCTCTGCAGGGATATTATCTCCTCCCGGAGTTTTATTGTTTTTCAGTTTCTTTAGGGCAGCCCTTATTTCTGCCATTGATGGCGCTCTCGTTGTTTCATCACTATTTAGCTCGTCCGGAATGTGAGTTGGTTCGACTGTCAGGTTGTTATTGGGATTTAAGAGCTGTTGAAAATATTCTTTCCACCTAGTCTTGATCTTTTCCTTATCTCCTATTATGTCTCCATTACTATCTCTGCACAGAGATGTGTTGGGTTTGAAGCCCTTTTTCAATACATTGACGCCTTTATATGCCTCACGTGGATTGTTATTTGCAAAGTCATGTTCCATTTTCAACAATATGTTGTTAAAATACAATCTCTTCTTTCTTTTAATTAAATGGTTAGCATCTCTTCGTGCTTGTTCGTAGGCTTGTCTTTTTGCTCTAGTTCCTCTTTCTATACATAATTTTTTTAGAACATTTTTCTTGCAGACGCTCTGTATGCACTTCTCATCGAACCAGGGATTTCTAGCCTGTCTTGGTCTATTTCCAATGTCTGATTCTGCCGCTGTCAGCAGTTTTATTTAACATGTATAGGAATAAAAAAGTCACAGGATGTCTTTAAATGCAACTTTGGCATCCGTCGAGAGATTTTTGCTCTATTTTAAAGAAGTCGTGTTTCATTAAATATTTCCACTTATTTTAATCGTTTTACATACCTCCCATTCAAACCAAATCTTCTAATTTTTAAATGCTTACGACGGAGCCTTAAAATACCCTGCACACAGCATCCCCAAAGAAGATATAGGCCCCGAGGAAAATTAGTTTCCACAGTGCCTCCTGTTTAGAGCTAATGACTTCTTCTTCCTTGCACTGTCCCATCTCATTGCCTAGGTAGGCTCTTGGGGTCGGCCCTTCTCGTTCTCAAGCTATACCTTCTTCGGTTCTGGGTATCGCTTTCATCCAGGCCGTTTCTCTGTAATATTTTGGAGCATTGAGTCATCATGGAGTTCTTTGGTCTTTCTCTGGATGACTGTCGATGAAGCTCCATAGATATTGCTTGCTTCACTGTGTGGTCTGGTGGTCTCCGTCTTATACCATCTCAACTGTCGTTCCTCCAGCTTACCGTGTCGTCGCCTCAGTTCTTGCTTGCTCAATAGACCATTTTAGTTTTTGTTCAATCTCCACTTTAAAATTAAAAATAAAGTATAAAAAATGATAGTTAATCACTTAACTAAAAATTATTTAAACTAATGAAACCTTTACCTTTACGGAAATAGCTTTATCTTAAACATCTTCTCCTCCTGTAAAACTTTCTAATGGTCTATTGAATAAACGAGAACTAAGGGGACGGTGTATGTCCGTGACACCCAGGCTACCACGAATGCGTAAACTTTTAATCCGTGCAGAGCTAATGTAAAAAAATATAAATATTACCTTTCCTCAAACCATATTGAACATCCCTGCAAACCAGTGGTTGTTCACCATTCGAGCCGTGAAAGCCCTCGCCTCAGCAATTAAATGATACACATCTTGATTTATATTATTTATTTACAGTTTCTCGATCGCTCGGATAGCGCCGTGGCCGACATTATTTGTTTGCCCATCGACTGCGGAGGAACGGAACGCCCTAGGAACAATTCACAAGGGTCCTGAATCAATTGCCAATTGAAACCAGTGAAATATTCACAAGCGAAAATTGATTCCTCTTAATGAGCGTTCGATTTTAAAGGGGGGAAATTTTACTGCTCACGTAAAGTATTTCTAAATATCATGATGAAATGTTAAAAAAGGTTATTTAATAATAACGTTTGGTGGTGGTTAAAAATGTCTGTGATAGTAGCTGAACCGACGAACGGGAATTAATGCTAATGAAAGTAATTTGTGTTCTGCCAATTCTGGGGTTAGCAATGGGTTTGGTGTGAGTCCCTTTCAGTACATATTGATGCCATAACGACGTTGGAGTGGAAAAATGGCTAAAGCCCCGTCGGTTACGCTATTTTTGAAGTGAGAACTCCTTTAGCACCATTGTGATTTAAAAAACGAAAAATAGACACACCAAAAAGAGTCAAACAAATACCTCTACAGGATTTAGCCTGCGAGAGAATGAGATAGTATATTCGGTCTCCTCTTTGTGCGGTACTTCGTAGCCTCCCCACTCTGGTCTACTTTAGTTTTCTGAAGGTTTCACTCCTACCGCGTGTGAAATGCACACTTGTATTTTTTTACAATAGCTCCATATAGGAGGCATCTTTGGGGATGCGGTGTGGAGGTTTTTTTAAGGAAAGGACGGAAAGATAGTTTGGGAAGGAAATGGGTATGAAAGGTGGGTAGGTTATCTGGGATTCAGTGCGTCCTGGAGTGACAGACTTATGAATCCATCCCTCCTCGCGGTGCTAGACGATAGGTGGAAGGAAATTGGCCGGAGAGGTCAACCAGCCTCTCTCGATCCGGTCAGACATGCAGCAGGTGGACGAACGCATCGGCCGCCAAGATCTGAACAAATCTCTCCCCATGGATCCGGGCACCCCCACTAAATGTAGCGATTCACTTGGGGTAACCTATAGCGAGAGGTGTTGGTTATCCAATAAATGCTTCCCGGGGCGGCGATACCCAGACCCGCCTCCCAATTCCCAATATTAAAGATGATCCTACACAATAAGACGCATGTTCTAGGTAATTCTAGAAAACTTGATTTGATGAACACAAACACAAACAAACAATATAGCTTATTGTGTAGGATTTCTTTAATGTCACGCGTCACATGGCGCTATTGTCATTTTTCCAAAATTCAGTTTGCTAAAGGTTGTCGTCGTATGCATGACGATGTATTCTGATTCCTAATGAGTAATGACTCTCCAGGTATTAGAGTTTTCTTTCTATCTCCTCCAAGGCAGGGTAATAAGACCATAGGTGAATTGGTGTTTCTTCATCTTATTCAAATTTCCTACGAAATTTCTGCTTCCTATTATTCTTCTTTCTCCTGTTTTCAATGTCCTGAGGTACCAATGTCTTTTGTTAATCCTACTAGATTTTTTGTGATCTTCTAATGACCGAATGAAATGATTGGCTCAAGATTCAAGATATACAAGTCGGATATTGAATGAAATTCTTGCTGGGAAGAAGTCTGAAACCTTTCATAAACTGAGAACACTGCCTGAAAGACTGGAAAGACACCTGGAAATAAATACCTGATATAAACCACAATATTATTCCAATAAAAATTACGACGAAAGTTTCAACGCTCGGCAATTAATTTAAACAATTATCCCAAATCACAGCATGCACAATCACACAAGAACAATAACAGGACCATAGCACGTATTGGTTAGAAGATTGGCGCTTTAAATTAGAAGTGTTATGGTAGCATTTAAACTTTGACGCAATCCTATCACAAGTTTTCAAGGAAATGATAATATCATCGTCTTGAAGGACCGTAGCATGAGTTACATAATAGTTAGTTAGTAGGTTTATTGATCTTTCGAGCCAAACCATAACTTAGTAGTGTTGTGGTAACGCCGCTGAAGAAGTGATATTTAAATCAATTAGCATCACGACACATTTCTATGGAAATGTTAATACTGTCTTTCGTCTCGAAGGACCACAATACACATTTATTCTTAAGTTGGCTAGTTGGTTGGTTTTTTGGTCCTTCGAGCCGGACCATAAAGCAAGCGACACAAATCACTATCCCACCACATATTTCCATAAAAATGATAATATGTCGTCTTGAAGAACACATATTGGTTAGTAGATTGGCTGCTTGATTAGTTCGTTGGTTTGTTGGTCGATTAACGCCACTGCTAGTGATATGATTGTTCGTGATATCCACACCATATGATAGAAATTTTAATATCGTCATTTCGAAGGAACATAACGCTCATTGGCTGGTTGGTTTGTTGGTCCTTCAAACCGGACTATAACGTGGTATGATAATTTTGTAGTGGTATTCCCAATGTTGAGATGTAATATTTAAAAAAAAACCCCAATCACAATCCCACCACACATTTTCATGAAAATGATAATATCTCGTCTTGAAGAACACATATTGGTTTGCAGATTGGCTGCGATTAGTTGGTTGGTTTGTTGGTCGATTAAGCTGGACCGGATAATGGTGTAACGCCACTGCTAGTGATATGATTGTTCGTGATATCCGCACCATATGATAGAAATTTTAATACCGCCATTTCGAAGGAACATAACGCTCATTGGCTGGTTGGTTTGTTGGTCCTTCAAACCGGACTATAACGTGGTATGATAATTTTGTAGTGGTATCGCCAATGTTGAGATGTAATTTTAAAAAAAAAACCCAATCACAATCCCACCACACATTTCCATAAAAATGATAATATCTCGTCTTGAAGAACACATATTGGTTTGCAGATTGGCTGCTTGATTAGTTGGTTGGTTTATTGGTCCTTTAAGCTGGACCGACCTTTGTAAGATACGAGTAGTTAGTAGTGTAACGGTGATTCATTGATATGATTGTTCATGATATCCACACGTATTTCCATAGAAATGTTAATATGGTCGTTTCGAAGGAACGTAACGCTCATTGGCTGGTAAGTTTGTTGGTCCTTCGAGCCGGACCATAGCGTGGTACGATAAGTTAGTGGTGTTATAGTAACGCCACTGCTAAGAGGTGATATTTAACTAACGAGACGCCGGGGGGCGCCCGGAGAGCGGGAGGCTGGGATTGCGGACCGGGGAGTGGGGAGTATGGTGGTACACTGGGCAAAATGGGAAGAACTGTTTTTTTAAACTGGAGTAAATATTTAGAGATGCAATGAAAACTTACAGTCCAGTACGTAGAAAAAACATCAATTCTCAAAAAGTGATACAACATGCAAGATTACTTTTAAAGGAACCTCATTTTTATCTATGGACAATATACGCGGAAAAGTTTATTTTTATTTTTTAATGTAAATACATACCGCAAAATGATCCCAACTGCTCCCAACCGCTGGATCCATTGTGACTATGAGATTCACACACAGGTATTTTGGGACTCCAGACCAGAGGCGGCTGCCAAATTCAACCATGGGGCGCACTTGTGATTTTTACAGGGTTAGCAGTTGTGTTATCCTACTATTAAAGTATCTGCGGGCCCTGTACAGTACGCCCTGATTTGTTGTATTAGGTTTTATTTTCCTGTTAAGCACTTGCATAGTGCTTTCTAACATCGTATGCAGGGACACTGGAGGTCGAGATTCATTCAAAATAAATAAATTTAGCTTCGTTAACAAAAAAAAAATTAATCTTGCGAGAGTCTTGAAGGAGTAACCATCTGTTACTTATACCAGGGCGGGTAAGTGGTGGATAACCTCTAATATACAGTACGCCAGTTTTTCAGAGGCTAACTTAACTCTGGCTTCGATGGATCCCCCATATCTGAACTGGTCACTTAAAGTTACACCAAGCATGGAGGGCCTGCTCGGAAGATTGCTTCCGTTGAAGGAGACTAGATTTTCATTTCGATCTCTTTTAGACGTAATCAAACATGATTGGGTCTTTAAAACATTGAATGAGTCTCTATTGGCGGAACGACAAATACGACTAAAGTCATTTCAAGCGACTTTTCAATTCTGAATGCATGGTGGTCTTCCACCGAAGTGGTAATGAGAGTAACTTCCATTTGGAATACGCCTACCTCATTTGAGGAATCTTATGTGGCTGAAGAGAGTGTGGAGAGGAAGGAGATGTGTAAGAGGAAGTTTGGGAAGTACCTGGCCGTTCAGATCTGCTCACCAAATCACCGTCTCTGAATTGTGGTCTTTCAACAAGATATCTACCACTCCAAGTTGTCTTGCATCGAAACCCACGCCACTAGCTATGACGCCAGCGAATCGAGTAAATGTGAGGCTTCACACCTCCACCTCTGATCGTTTTGGAGATACACTGGTATTAAAGGTAAACGATAGAAATTGACTGCCCGAAATTCCTAATTGACTTCAAGCTTGATATTTTTGCACTAAAGTTTTCACATTTTAATAGAAATATTTGGATTAATTATGTGCAAAATAGATTACGCACTACATTCTCCCCTATCAGCAATCTTGTTTCCATGGCACAAAACCATTAAATCCGCAATAATAATACTGATTACAACGCGTTTAGGATCACTGTACCATCCACGAATGCCAAACCATTATACAGTGTTATTAATTACATTTTCAGACAGGTTTTTTGAGCTAAGGCCTGCGTTTAATATACTCAGACCAAAAGGTATTAACAACCGACCGTTAAAGCCTTTCTTAGTCCTATTTAAAACCAGGATCCCCTCAATATGGTTATTATGTATAATTATCTGTACTCCCTAATCTCGGGTTAAGCAAACTTCTTTTCAACTCTGTTGGTGTTTTTTTCTTCCGTAATTTACGACCCAGAGAAGCCTGTCGACGTTCTGTTGTTAAAATAATATAACTTGGATATGTTTTTCTATTATTTTGGGCTTTTTAAGGCATTTAATGATGGCTCATGCTAATTTTCACACACTATATTTTTAAGGGTCTAAAATGACGAACAAAGGCGTGACGCAGAGGATGAATAAAGTACGAGTATGTTATATTATTAGAAATGATTTATGACTTATTTTGCATTCTTTTTTAACCGACTGCAATCTTCATATATGATAAGTGCATAGGTAGTGCAATTAGTGATAGTTAATTATGATTTCTATATTATGGATTCATATAATATAGAAATGAGTTTAGTGTTAAATTTATTACGCAATTGTCACACTTTTATAATTCACAGCATTTCAATTATTTTGAAAAACCTCGTAAACTTGTCTTAAGTAATTTCGCTTTAATCTACATTATTAATACGCTAACGTCTGTCGTATATACTCGCTTCACGTAATATATGCAAACGGAAGTGCTGCCATCTACAATACTCAAGTAGAACTATTGAAGTTTTCATAATATTATAGTTTTCCCGCGAAAGTGTTTTTTTTTACCCACTAGTTAAATATTATCAAGGCTTGTAATTGTTCGCGAGATTTTTGTTGGGTGTGTAAGTTTTAAAAGATTGTTAGCCTTGTAAAGACCCTTTAGTGTTTGGCGTGATCGAGAGAATGAAACCCGTGGTAGGGCCATCCTTATCTATGTGGACTTTTCGGTTATTTTTAATTTTAATTTAATAAGACGCCCATTGGGCTTTTACATACATCTATATATATAAAAATCAAAATATGTTTTTTTCTGGGTTTGTATGTATATATATGTATGTCCGCTATGCATTGCTAAACCATTCATCCGATTGCGATGAAACTTTGGCGATTTGACGTGCACATGCCCGCGATGGTTTCTGTATACAGTAGTAGAGGGGATGAGGGGGGAGGGTGGAGTAGAAGGGGGAGGGGAGGGGGATGGGTTGAGTAGGGAGGGGGAGGGTGGAGGGAGGTGGTGGTAGGGGTCGGGGAAGGGGAGGGTGGAGAGGGTTTGGGTAGGTGGGAGGGGGGAAGGGGTAGGGAGAGGGGGAGGGGAAGAGGGGAGGGGGGTGTGGGGAGGGGGAGGGGGGAGGGGTAGGTGGAGGGGGGGCGGTAGGGAGAGAGGGGGGAAGGGTGGTGGGGGAGGAAGGGGGAGGGGGAGGAGGAGGGGGAAGGGGAAAAGGGGAACTCAAAGGGTGCGAAGGTCAGGGAGAAAAGGGGAACTCGTAAGGGTGCGGAGGGGAGGGGGAGGAGGGGAACTCGGGAGCGGGGAGGGGAACTAAGAGCCGCCCGCTGGGCCTAGCAGCAAAAACCTGCGGAGTGGGTTTTTAACTGCCAGTAGTTCATAAAAAAACAATATAATTAGTACATAATAAGTAGTAATAACAATAACATAGCAACCATATGATAAGGACGTACATATGTAAGGGGGATTTGAGGGGTTCAAATACCCCCCCCCCCCTCCATCGGCCTCAGTTTTGCGTAAAGTAAAAGCGAATAAATACGTATACAGTAATATAATGTGCAGTTAACTCAATTCCATAATGAATCGCCTGCATGTACTGAGAAATAAATATGTTTTGGATGAATCTATAAACATTGCTAGTTTAACCTCATACAAACACTACTTAATTAAAACTGTCTGTCAGCGCTTCTTAGTTTGACTATAATCAAATACAGATTTAAAATATTAATTTCTTAATACATAATATCCGAGATTTATGATATGTTGTATTGTATTTATAATAACCTACTGATTGTACTTTTTATGTTGATACTACAATTTCTATTGTTCTCTTTTATGAATTTTAAATTTATATTTTTCTTTTTATTTTCTTTTATCTATGTATATTCTGTATTTATATGTAAAATAATTGTTATTCTTTTGTAAAAGCCGTTATAATCGGCGTTAATAAATAAATAAATAAATAATTATCGAGATACTGAGAGATCATTTTTTTTTTAAATATATTTTTTTATAAGTAAATAATTAACTTAATTATTAACGAATAGGAGATTAAAATTAATTAATATAAGTAGAGACTAAATTAAATAATTTACTAAACTAAATTAAAAAATTAAATGTAAAAATTAAGGTATAAATTGAGAAATTTTAGAAAAAAAGTGTATGTACACTATGGAGAGCTAAATTCGTACAATCCAGCAAAGTGTGTTTGACAATTTTGTTTTATCACTGATACAGAATCTCAGAACGTGTCTAAATCTTCTTACAAAATATGTTTGATGTAGATGGAGGATGAGATCGAGTAATCGAGAACCTTAAAAAAAGGCTTTGCTATTGGGGATTTCGTGAGTTAATTTCCCCGAAAAAGGCGTTTGATTTTGAGGTGTGTTTGAGAGCTTAATAATATGTTTTTAAATTTTATCTTGGGGTTGAAAACAAATGTAGAAGATATATGAATAATATTTGTGTGTGTGTTTTATTTTTATTTACTTTTACATTAGCTCCACACAGTAGGCCCCGGGGAAAATAATTCCCCTCAGGGCCTGTGTCATCTTTGGGGATGCTGTGTGGAGGGTCTTTTTGGGGAAAGAAACGAAAGAACGTCTATCCTTCCCAGAACTTCATAAAAAGACTTTTGAAGGATAAACGTATGAGGGGTGGGTAGGAATCTGGGAGTCACAGTGTTCAGGAGAGACGGAAGAATGAATTCATCCCTTCCACTGAGGCTCAAATCCTGTTTGAGTCCTGCTGAAGAGCGTTTAACCAGCCAGCGGCCGAAAATCCACATTTCGTCGAAAGTTGTTCTTACGATCGTGCAGGGCGGTTACAATGAGAAAGATTAATTATTCTCCGTACCAGCTTTTTTAAATTATAACTCAATATCGACTTTATTTCATTCCAAATTTGCTTTAATTTATACCTACATCCAAAAATGCTGAAAGGCGTGATGATAAAACTATTAAAATAATGTACTTTTTGTAATTATTTTTTGATTATAAGTATTTATCATTTTTCAATAATGTCTAAGTTAAATAAGAATGTTAAAAAAATCTGAAATATATTAGTGTGTAAGTGCGCAAATAAATACACAAACGGACCAATTTTCGTCAAGAAACACATGTACGTATATATTTTTTAATGATTTTATTTAAACTAAAATAAAAATTCTAAAACATGCGATACCCAGATAATGTTTTGATTTATTTTACTGCACAATTAAATGATTTGAAATTGGTGTGGTGTAATACAAAATCTTTTTTGAAAATTTAACAAATCTGCCAACGATCTGTGTTATACTCTTATTATACTAAAAATAAACATTTTTTCTCAAAATTTAAAACATACGAATGCTAGATAAAAGAACAATCTTTCGAAACCCATTTATAATTTTTTATGGAAAAGAGTCAATACGTCTAAAATCTGTTTTAAAAATGACATATTTCTGGTTTTCTCAGGTAATATACCCTCTGAAGAGGTCAAAAGATCTCCCACAACCAGTCTCTCTCTCTTACTTCTATGATATTGAAAATAATTTTGATATCCTTTCGTTATTCAAAAGTAAATTATTTTATTATTTTTAAAAGATTCAATATTCAATAATAGTTTCAAATTTCATACACCATTGTATTCGCGTATTTTTTTAAACATGTGAGGGTGCGTAGGCTTGGGTTTCTGACGTCCATAACATAGGTACGATTACATTTTATAAAATATGACGTTTCTCGAAGCACTAAATAAGGCAACTTAAAGTACGCGGAGTTTAAATAATAATTTGCTTTTAATTTATAGAGTCATGGCTAGTTAGTGGAGCGTCTACCAACGTCTATTTACTTAACTGCTCGTATAATGATAACTAAGGCACAACAACTTGAGTATTTCACCAGTATTCATAATAGCTAGGTGTTCTTTAAAGCAGGGTAACAGGAGGTACTATATTTCTTTTATAGCATTTGGGCTTATATTAGTATGTAGGTATATCTAAATACTAAGCGAGATAATTTTGAATACAGAATAATTAAAATTTTTGGAAACAAATAATTCCTTTGACATAAATAAAGGGTTAGAAAATTTACACACACATACAATAGGATATACATGTATACACACATACAATAGGATATAGGATTTACATGCTTTCATGTATATTGTAGTCTTAATTTTCAGTATTATTGATGAAGAAACATCAGGTTTTAAAACACGTAGATAATTTGTATTAAAAATGGTGGTGTGAATAAACTTGGTTTTTTTCTTTAATTCAAAATAATGCATTATTTTAACACTTATTATTTAGGAATTATTGAAGAACAGTAAATTTGTTTTTTAGCAACTCTAACTTACCTATTTACTTAATATAGTCGTACTTACCGTATTTTTTGATACTTATAGGTTTGTGCGACTAAGATCAGAACGCTTTCTTAGATAAAGTTCAAGAATGTTTTTTTTACTGAGTTCATTTTAGATTTTAAAAAAGTAAAAAACAAACTTAAGCTTCAATGCCATTGGTATAAAAGTTCAGACAAGTTTAAATGTCTTGAAATACGTTAGTTTCAGTGCAGTTTTAAAAGAGTGGTGGGAAGGAAAAAGGTTCAAGGAGTGGGTAGGAATCTGGGGTTCAGTGTGTCCTGGTCATCTGCCTCCAAGACCTAACAAACCTCAACCCCATGAACCCAGGCACCCCTGCTAAATCACCAAACTTAGCGAACCATTTGGGGTGACATATGCCAGAGGTGTTAGTTATCCGATAAAGGTTCCCGGTGCGGAGGTACCTATTCCCGCCTCCCAAATTTTGTATATTTAACTTTTAAGGCGGAAAGGATGCAGAGGGACACAGAAACCAAGTACAAACAATTTTTACCAAGTAGGTACAAACGATTTTACAGAGGACCTTTGTTTCTCTTATCTAAGCAGAGGACACGTTTGAATGTATTTGTCCACACCTACAGTATGATAAGTTATATCCTTTGCAATTTACATTTTACTTGTATTATGAAGTTTTTTTAATCCAAAAATTTTTTAATGCGCCAGAAAAGCAAATAAATGTTATTTTTTATTCATCCAGTACACCAATATGCAAGCAAGGTTCTTTTTATTATGATTTTCCCGTAGTTGGTTTTGACAGGTAAATTATTGACGAGAAAACGAGTGCGATTAGAAAAGGGCTTGGAATTGGTAGAAGGATAGAGTTAGTAGTGGAAATTGTGTAATTACGGTAAAATAAACAGGAGAGGAAGAGAGTGTCGGAAATATTATAAGTATCTACATACGTGTATTTTACGATCAACTATTATGCTGCATGTGTAGGTAAGTACGCGTTTGAACTTTTGAAAAGTTACGTTTGGAAACAATGTATAGATAGCAAACGATAGCATATCGTAGGTAAACAAGAAAAAAATTCCCTTAATAATAAGTTGGTATGAATATCAAACGAATTTATGTACTGTGTCAATTTTTTGTACTTATGCGCTGGTCCGCTGGTATAGGCAGTATGTAGGCCAATAAGTTTTTCCTTGAATCGTGTGAATGAAAACATGTTTTATACTTTGTTATTCGGCGGTAGGTACATCATCTCTGCACATCCCTTCGTGGTCACTTTGTTACATTTCATGTAATTTTTTAGTTTATTTTTATTTCAGCATTTTCCCTAAACCGACTGCATATTGTTTATAAATTTGCTGGGGGGCCAACTGTCGGCGGATCAAATGTCATGGAACCATGTATTTTCAAGGTATTTAATCAAAAATGTAATTTATTTGTTTAAAAAAAAATTCAGCATTGAAATGACAGAGCTATGAGATTTCAAAGCTTCGGGTAACAAGTCTGCAATAGTGGCATAAGTACCTCCATGCACATATCGTATTGTCATTTTCGGCTGGTCGCAAACACCAACATTTTTGCAGATTATATCTTCGGTACTATTCGTTATTATCCAAAAATTCACGAAGTCCTGTCCTCAGCGTGCTCTAAATCAGAAATGAGCAACCTGTGACCTGCGTCAAAATGCGGCGTGTGAGACCATTTCTTTTGGCCCGCGAGCCTCTTCGTACTTCACTTGACTAAATAAAAAACTTCAGTATTTTCTTCAAAGTTTGGAATCAGCCGCCCTAAATAATAAGATTTTCCTAACATATTCTTTAAAGGTACAAAATTTTGTGGTAAGGCCTTAATACGCCGCAATCGGGATGAAAAAGAAGGAGATGGAGAGATATTAAATTACGAATGTTAAAGGAGTGCGCTAACATTTAAAATTTAAAGCGTCAAAATCGATGCGAAAATGTCTAATCAAACACGACTCGTTTAAAATAGAGCAAAAATCTCATGGAACGTATCTTAGGTATCATTTAAAGAAACCTTGTAATTTTTTTCACAACTATAACTTGTAAAATAACTGAAACAAACGTGTTTATAATAATTTTCCGAGCATACATACGGAGCATGTGATTTTTTTGCTATCGAGGGAATTTTATATAATTTACGTTTCGGCGTGGAACGCGTCTAGAAATTATCTTCAAAAATATCATATATTTTTTAAGAGCTTAAAAACTTCAAATTTTTAAGGGAGATATAGAAATGCGGGTAGCGGCGCGGCGCCTTAAGAGCGTTTAACCAGCCAGCGGACGAAAATCCACATTTCGTCGAAAGTTGTTCTTACGATCGTGCAGGGCGGTTACAATGAGAAAGATTAATTATTCTCCGTACCAGCTTTTTTAAATTATAACTCAATATCGAATTTATTTCAATCCAAATTAGCTTTAATTTATACCTTCATCCAAAAATGCTGAAAGGCGTGATGTTAAAACTATTAAAATAATGTACTTTTTGTAGTTATATTTTGATTATAAGTATTAATCATCTTTCAGTAATGTCTAAATTTAATAAGAATGTTAAAAAAAATCTGAAATACATTAGTTTGTAAGTGCGCAAATAAATATACAAATGGACCAATTTTCGTCAAGAAACACATGTACGTACATATTTTTTAATGATTTTGTTAAAACTAAAATTAAAATTCTAAAACATACGTTTGCTAGATAATGTATTGATTTATTTTACTGCGTGATTATATTATTTGAAATGGGTGTGGTATAAGACAAAAACTTTTTTGAAAATTTAACAAATCTGCCAACGGCCTATGGAATAACCTTATTATACTAAAAATTAAAAAAATTCTAAAAATTTATTGCATACGAATGCTAGATCAAAGAACAATCTTTCGAAATCCATTTATAATTTTTTGTGGAAAAGAGTCAATACGTCTTAAATCTGATTTGAAAATGACATATTTCTGGTTTTCTCTGGTAAGAAGTCCTCTTAAGAGTAGACAAATTTTACCTTCGCATTACAGCTCTTTTCTGTTAAGATCCATGTTTGTTTGAAGCATTTTAAAGGTTACTGTTTCATAAAATGCCAAAATTTTTCTTGATCAAATTTTGTTCAACTTTCCGAATGATAAAAATTAACAGTTAACCATTTTTCGTACTTTCTTTAATATTTAAGAATTATAAATATCGACCCCATTTATTGTTCTGGCTATTAGTAGGTGACAGGCAAAGAAAACCTTGTCAAGTTGTTACGTAGGTACCCTACTCTGCCCGCGAAGATGTTGAAATTTGATAAATCGGCCCTGGTCGATCTTCATTGCTCTAAATAAAATAAAAAATAACTAAGCCAGACAAACCTATTATAAAGATTATGGTCACTTAATTTTTTTCGTTTTATTTAAAAATCATTATTTAATAAAGCAATTTTTGAGCCGGTGAACTTTTTGACGATTTTCTCTGTATGTATTTTGAGGACTACGGGAGCGTCCAGGGTAAACATTTAAAACCAAATACAATTTGGTGTTCTCTTTTTTTCTAAATCTGTTTATACACATTATAATATGTCTGACCACATAGTCCACAATAAAAAAAGAAGATGTGTCAAGCATAGCATTACGTGACCCGATGGGTTAAAAGTCACAGATAAAATGATGATTTCTCAATGCCACACCATAATTTACATCACAATTTGGGTGCTTCATCGAAGCAAGAGTTAAGTTAGCCTCTCAGAAACTAGGCGTACTGTACAGGGCCCGCAGATACTTAAAGTACACAACTATTAACCCTGTACAAGTCGCAACTGCGCCCACGGTTGAATTTGGCAGCCACCTATGGTCTGGAGCCTCAAAATACCTAAAAAAAACCTTGACTCTGTGCTGAAACAGGCGGTCCGTTTGATAGATTCTCACAACATAACAAACGGATTGCAATCTTTTGAGCTCAGGCGTCAGATGGGAATTGGGAATATTGTCCTTGTTCTACCGGGATTACAATGGAATGATCCGAGGAACTAGCGTCATTGATCCCTTCGGCACCGGTGCACAGTCGGAAAATGCACGCGCCCAAAGATATTTTTATTGGCATTTGTCACGTGAGAACGGGTCGTTTCTACAATTACTACGAGACGATTTGCCAGCCTCTGTGTTTCCTCCCACCTACAACATGGATCTCTTTAAGACCCATGTTCACTCCTTCCTCTCATCAAAAAGACCCTCCACACAGCATCTTCAAAGACGACATAGGCCTTGGGGCCACTTCCTTACTTCCTATATACTCCCTGATAAAAATACCTAATCTTCCATTAAAACCTGATCCAGTGTAATAAGGCGGAGGAGATCGGGTCATCAATAATAAGTATACGGATGGTGTGCCTTATATAAACACTAATTAATCTCCACCACGCTTAGCACCGAGGTTACAGATGATTACTTTTTTTGGATTAATTAAATTTCCTATTCTTTATTGTCTGAACTCAAGTCGTGAGCGTCTGTTGAGAGATAATAAAGTGATGGTTAGGTGATTGTAAAGGATTCAGTGATGCGATGAAATTGATAACAAAGATTTTATTTAAAATTCTAAAGTCTCAACTAGACTCTCAAGAACAACACGACACAATACTCCATTCTACTGCAATATACAGAAATGCTTGGGTTGATTAGCTTTCGGATTCCACTACGAAATACCTACTAGAATTCATGTTTTATTTCAGTGAAGAAATTGTTAGACTAAGTACCATATGTACTCCTCTTTGCCCAGAATACTAGTGGGGGGAAATAATTACATCAATTTAAGTGGACATCTTCAATTTGTCACTAAACAAATTCAAAATTTTGTTTCTGAAGCATTTCAGTTATGTGAAATAAATATGTGTAATTTTTATTATCCAGATGTAAAAGTCCGTAAAAGGGTCGTTAATAAATCAATAAGTAAACGCATTTACATTGCTCAATCTCCGATTCAGTGGTTTCACGCTATGGAAAAGCCAATACTTAGACGACATTGAAACTAGCCATAAGGTTGGCCGCAAACACCAGGTTTTTTTCATCTGATTGTCTGATCAGACAAAAATCGATTCGAAAACCGGATTGGTTATAATACTAGGGCTACGCCCGTTGTCGGACCGGATTGGACGGTCGGCACGGAGGCGTCGCGCCAATCGGGTCATCAGATTTATGTCTGATCACACAATCGGATGGAAAAACCTGATATGTGCGGCCAGGCCAGATGTAAGTCACTGTAATTATAAATCTTAGTTGTAAGCCAGTCATAATGATTTTATTTTATTATGTGTGCGATTTTACCTTGAGGTGATTTTTCGCGAAAACGGCACTTTATTATTACTGCCATTTTTAATGTGAACTTGGTTAATTTTGTGAATCATATGAAAAACTTATTCCAAACATATTCTTAAACCTGCGTTTGTCTCTTTTTAAATCGTTTGCTTTTAAAATTTTTGATCCTTTTATTTTTATTCTACGTGTGCTTTTTTGTATTGTATTTTTTCTTTGTTGTTCAACCCACAAATTCGAACTTTTCCACAACCTCAGTGCGTAAATAGAAGGATTCGTAAAAAAATAAGTTAATCACGTCAACGTTTCGGACAGAGTTAGAGTTTCCATCATCAGAGCAGATATATACCAGGGCCAGTAAGTAACGCCTCCTATTTTTTTCTCCTTTAATTCAAGTAATAAAAAATGCAAATACAGGGGTCGAAAACCACACTATTGACGTAATTTTTTACTTTTCAATATTATCTCCGTCCATTTTCAGTGCTTTGGTCCATCTTTTAACAAGGGCATGTATCACAGTGTTGAAAAAAGCACGGTCATATCCAGAACACCATCGCGATAACTTTCCTCGCCAATCACACATATTTGATTTTTTTTGTCCTTGGTGAGTTTGTGTGATGCCATTCCATTTACCGCCCCTTTGATTCAGATTAAAAAAAATTAACCCATTTTTCGTCTCCCGTCACAATTTTTTCCAGAAACTAAGAGCTCCAAGTGTTGTGAGGCCATTGTTTTTCTTGTTTCTTTATTATGGCCGGTTAAGTTTCTTGGTACCCACCTTGAACTTTTATTGAAAAATCAGTTGTCGAATAATCGTCATCACACTGCCTTTACTCAGGGAGAGAATGCGACATCTGTAGTTAGTGGCGGTCACCACGAATGAGTGCAGTCGCTGCAATCAACGGATTGCGCCGCGCCGCTCCGTTTTTCCTCAGCCAGGGCGTTTGTCCACCAGCTTCGTTACAGTAACGAACCAATCGTATAGCAGTGCTGACGTCCACTGTTGCATCGTGGTACACATTTTTCAGTCTTTCATGAATGTGAATTTTTGCGTTTCACCTTTTACAGTCAAGAACCAATCACAGAACGCTATCTATTACGAACATCGATGTCGGCCATTTTGCAAGCGACTGCAGTGCTAATACCTGTCGACGCAAAAAGTTACTACTGCAGCAGATTGTAGAAGAACGTTTGAGGAATAGCACCAAATTCAAAATTTTCACTCAACTAACTTTATTTAAGTAGAAAAAAATAGGAGGCATTACTTATTGACTGACCCTCGTAGATTGTGCTGAAGTGTGTGTTTATGTATGTAGAAGCGATACCGCGTTTCGCGCATTAATCTTTTTAGGACCGGTATTTCAGTATAAAAATTAGTGAAATTTATGTGATTTTCGGCGTTTAGGTAGATATTTAGCTTAGCTTAAAGTTTGCAAAAAAGGAGAAAGGCATAATGATCCAAAGATAATCGCAGTAATAATTTCAGACTTTAATGTCTTTAATCTGTTTGAATGGAAAGTATGTACACGGTAGAAAATTTTACGGAATTGAAAATTTATTTTATAGCTTTGTAAAAAGGATAATCTTTAAAAATTTTGTAAATACATGTAAATCAGGCGCGGTCCTTCCATAACGTGTATGCAGCAGAAGCGTGCACTCCATATAGGCACATAAGCACTGCCTACCCTACCGTATTTGTAAAACATAAGCATGTAAATAATATTATAATTTATTAAATTATTGCTAAAAATAGATACACACTTTCAAAAATAGGCGCGAAAAAGATGAGAAACCGAAACTAAGCGAGCGCCACAACAAACGGCACACTACAAACGTGGCATAAACTGTAACTAGAAACTACACGCGCGCCCTCCGACTGCCTCACTAAAATGCGGCCTAAGCAGGAATTATTTCTGCTTGAAGCTAACTTCATACAAGATAAAATATCAATGTTTACGAAATGCATATAGCATAGAGTAGAAGTGTCGTTTTGAATTTGCTTCTATGAGGTTTTTTTGTTAGTATTAGGCAGTGCTTTCTGGAACAAAATTAGCAAATGGCAATCAGTGACGACAGTGACATCTGTTGTTATCTATTTCTATCAACTAGTTGTCTTACCAGCAGCAAGCACACTTAGCAAAAACATGTACGAACGGAGTAATTTGAAGTAAGTTATTTATTTATTAATTTGAATCAATTCGGCGGTTTTTTCTACTGCCTAACCTGATTAAAAACTCAGTGCACGCCACTGGTATGCAGTATATACTGTGGATGCGGCGCATTCTTCCTTTTAAGGTGCATAATTTATAAAATAATAATTGTTATTTATTTTTTGAGCACAAAAAAAAATCATGAAGCTAATTTTTTTTCTAGCAGTAAACAGCAATAAATACTGCAATTTAACGACACCGTCCCAACCTCAGCGGCCAAAACCGCCGCGCGGACAGAACCTAGATACATAATAACAACACCATTCTCAATGCTAGTGCCAAATGTCATGTAAAACGCACCAATACCAGCGACAGTGGATTCTCTGTTCAATTCCGCATCCACGATGTTAGAAAAAATTTGATTATCGCGCATGCGCGTTTAGTTCTGTCTGCCAAGTTTTGCCTGAAGCAGTACACGCATTCGATGGAGCAACCAACGCGCAGAAAACGACTATAATGCGCTTAGGCATAGTACACAGAATAGCATAACAAAGGGGATTAATTCGGTACGTTGTAGAGAATTTGTTCGCCCGATCATTTTGACAATTTGGCTTGAAAAACGGATGCCGATTGATACGTTAAGAGGGCATTACCAGAGAAAACCAGAAATATGTCATTTTCAAATGAGATTTTAGACGTATTGACTCTTTTCCACAAAAAATTATAAATGGATTTCGAAAGATTGTTCTTTTATCTAGCATTCGAATGTAATATATTTTTTTTAATTTTTAGTATAATAAGGTTATTCCATAGGTCGTTGGCAGATTTGTTAATTTTCAAAAAAGATTTTGTATTATACTACACCCATTTCAAATAATATAATCACGCAGTAAAATAAATCAATACATTATCTAGCAAACGCATGTTTTAGAATTTTTATTTTAGTTTCAATAAAATCATTAAAAAATATGTACGTACATGTGTTTCTTGACGAAAATTGGTCCATTGGTGTATTTATTTGCGCACTTACAAAACTGATATATTTCAGATTTTTTTAACATTCTATTTAAATTTAGACATTATTAAAAAATGATAAACACTTATAATAAAAAAAAATAATTACAAAAAGTACATTATTTTAATAGTTTTATCATCACGCCTTTCAGCATTTTTGGATGAAGGTATAAATTAAAGCTAATTTGGATCGAAATAAATTCGATATTGAGTTATAATTTTAAAAAGCTGGTATGGAGAATAATTAATCTTTCTCATTGTAACCGCCCTGCACGATCGTAAGAACAATTTTCGACGAAATGTGGATTTTCGTCCGCTGGCTGGTTAAACGCTCTTAAATAGCTTTCGAATATCTATTTAATTCATTTAATTTTAGAACTGGAATAATTGATGAGAAGCAGTAATCACATCTTGTTCGTGGGCTAGTCTGTAGGTATTTATATTTGATATTAGATAGTAGGTAGGTATTTTTTTTTTTTTTTACATGTGTTCTTATTTTTTTTTTTACATACAAAAATATTAAATTTATTTCAGTATCCCCTATACAAAAAGTCACCGAGCGCCACTGATATAGATATACATGTATATTGGTAGACACTCGCATGACATATTCAAGAACGAAAAAAAATCAGAGTGTGCAACACACATGAGGTAGAAGTGAAACCCTCAAAAAACTAAATTAGACAAGATTGGGAAGACTTCGCTGCACTTTTTTTATCAATGTGAAGAATTATTTCTTCCATATTTTTGTGGTCGAATAGAGAACTCCGGGCCATTTTTTTATGAATGACCTTCTAACTTAAATAACAGCGTTTTAGTTTTTATTTTTAGAGTTAGTTTTAATAGTTAAAATAATTGTCAAAGTTTTAATTTTTCGAGACCCCCCGGAAATATGGTAAATCGTGTGACGTCATCACTCCCGAAAAATTAGTATGGGATTGGGCAATCAGCTGATCTACTGCCGCCATTTTGAAATCCGTTGTTCCGTTGTTCAAAGTATTCTCCTTAGAAGAAGCATTAGTTTTTTCATTCATTATTTTTTTTGTGCAGTAGTTTTTCAATATTTTAAATAATAGAGATAAACTAATAGAGATACCTCTATTTTTGATACTGAATTATTTAGGCTTAAATATTGTTTCAATAAACACTACAACTAAATCTCTATAAACAGTACGAAATAAAGAATAACATGAAATTTTGTTAATACTGATGGCTTGTGCCATACTTACATGTCAATTGATTTCAATACAATGTGATACAATGACTGGTGACGCGTGACGTCAGCATTAACCATTCAATCGTGCCAACTCTACAGTGTATTTTAACGAGACGTTAAAAAATGCACTTTTTAATATTTTTTTACGAACACTGCGTTTAATATTATAAAAAAAAACTTATATATTATATTTATTGGTCTGTATGAACATATTTTTTTAAAGTCATAATATTTTTTACTGGAGTTCCTTATTCCAGTGCACCCACGGACATATGAATATATCTGGACCTGCCCTAAGTGATACAAACGTATTATTTCCCCCTCCACATGGCGCCGGCTGTAGCTCCTCCTTGGAACCGGCTCGCTCCATGGGGAGGGGATATAGCCTCGCTTGAATCTAAAATGTGTGACGTCATCATTCTTGCCGTGAACAGCGAGAAGCTGACATCCATACATTTAACGAAATAACGGCAGCTTGTGCTATACAATATATCTACGTATCAATATGCACATAGCGAATGTGGGCGGTACTCCAATGTGCTCGTCGCTGGTTACAGGGGTAAGTAAATTATGAAACATTTGTAAAAGTGTTTTAACTAAACACGGCAAGAAAATATTGATATGTGTATTGGCGCGAGTCTTTTTGGGGCGAGCATTTGGCCTTTGCAAATAAGTTTTGAACGTGGCAAGCAATTCGCGCTCCCATGTTAAAAGGTCTATTCATTCAAAGCAGATTTTGCTTTTAAGAACTAAATGGTGATATTGTAATGCGAGATGCCTATATACTGTCAGATTGATTGTTCAACGAATGACAGTCATCTTTCCCCTCTTCGCTCTCCATAGTTTGGTTTTACCCCTCATCTGTAACTGCTTGTCTATCCATTTGGATGTCTATGAGTGCACCTTTTCCTATACATTTGGTCATCTTATTAGTATTTGTGTTTTCTTCTACGGAGTCGCTAGATTTTGCTTTATTTTGTGTTTTCTTTGCCTGTTCATTTTAGAGTGGTTTGAAGATTTTGTATTCATTTTACAAACATATATATATTTGGCAATACCGTGTTCCTTCTACTTAAATTAATCATCTATTTCTTTTTCATCATTGGTAATACCACAAAATCACATAATTGCAGCGTTTAAAATAATATAGATAATAATTGAACTGGTTTTGGGTTGTATTTCACATTAATAAAGAGCCTTCGATAAACACGAACTCGTGCGTAATTAATGACTTTTGGAAATTTAATAGTTGTTATGAGTTATTAGGCTCCGTTTTGCGGTAATTAATGGCTTGCTCTTAGCTTAGCCGGTGATACGAGAAACTTAAGATAATTATTTTATGGTGTTCGCAAATTAACGCAAATTTTAATTTCGATTTTGGAAGTGAAAACATCTTTAGCACCGTTGTGATTTGAAACTCTATGATACAAAAAATTGCGACACTAAAAAGAGACAAACACATACCTACATCTATAGGATTTAGTCTACGAGAGAATGATAGAGTATAATGGGTCTCCTCTTTGTGCGGTGCTTCGTAACTTCCCCAATCTTGTCTACTTTAGTTTTCGGAAGGTCTCGCTTCTACCGCGCGTGAATTGCACACTCTGTTTTTTTTTATGTCGATAAAGTGCTTATTTTATTTAAATACTATCTCTTTTTGCGGTGCTTCGTAGCATATCGGTCTCCTGCTTGTGCGGTGCTTCATAGCCTACCCACTCTTGCCTAATTTCGTTTTCTGAAGGTTTCACTTCTACCGCGTGTGGATTGCACACATTTATCACCGTTGTGATTTGAAACTCGATGACACGGAAACGATACTAAAAAGTGCGAGAGAATGAGATAGAATGAAACTTACTTGACCGTTAGTGACGGATGTGTGAATACATCCCTCTTACTGCGGTATAAGGCATTAGGTCGAGAAAGTCCAGCTGGAGAGGTAAAAAGGTCTCTTTCACGTTCCGGCCCGCCAAGCAGTAGGTGCGCAAACGCGTGTGCCACCAAGACCTTGCCACTTGGGATGATCTATGGCAAGGGTGTTGGTTATCCAATAAATCAAGGCATTCGACAAAGTATGCCATAAAATTCTACTGGTTAAGCTACGTAATCTAGGCATTGTTGGAAAACTTTTAGACTGGTTTGCAAGCTATCTATCTGATAGAGTACTACTTGTAAAAATTAATTTGTTCCTTTCCAATCAATTTATAGCTACCAGTGGTGTACCACAAGGGTCTCATTTAGGCCCAATTTTATTTTTACTGTTTATAAATGATATTGTTGATATATTTGATAAAGATGTAAACGTGTTGCTTTTTGCAGATGATTTGAAAATTTTTAAAATAATTAAAACGGCCGAAGATTGTATCTGTCTACAAAATAATTTAAACAAGTTAATTAATTGGTGTTCTCTTAACAAACTTTTTCTGAACATAAATAAGTGTCATTCAATAAGATTTTACAGAATAAGTCAACCAATAATTTATCCGTATGTACTTAACAACTCTACCCTTACCTCTGTCGAAGAAATTAATGACCTGGGCATAATTTTCGACTCAAAATTAAACTTCATATCCCATATAAACACAATCACTAATAAAGGAATAAAAATGCTTGGCTTCATTCTTCGAAATACCAGAGGTTTTAGGAATATTTCAACTGTAAAAATTTTGTATACATCCTTAGTACGTAGTCAAGTGTAATATAACTCCTCGATCTGGTCCCCCCATTTTAAATTACATTCAGATACAATCGAAAAAATTCAACACAAATTTCTATGACATATAAATTTTAAACTCGGTATGCCCATTGAAAACATAAATTATAACTACTTGATGAAAGAATTAAATTTATTAAATCTCTCAGATCGAAGAATTATATCCGACTTAATATTTATGTTCAAAATTGTAAATGGTAAAATAGACAGTCCTGATTTAACTAAGCTCATCGAATTTCATATACCCACTAGAGTAACTCGCTCCAAAATCTTGTTTCAATGTAACAACAACAGAACTGAGTACACGAAACACTCGCTTTTACCTAGATTACATGAAGTTAGTAATAGATAGGCAGATGTGGCGGATCTATTTAACTGCACGGAAGCTAGGTATAAGAAGGCTATTCTATCATATATTTTCAATCAATATTAATTTTATTTATACTATAGTATTGAATGTAATTGTAGCCCTTTGTGTCATTTCTTAATCAAATGCCACAATTAACTTAACTCTTTTTTATAATTATTTCTACAACTAATATTTTGTGACATGTAATATGTATTTATGGTATATTTATACCGTTAATAAATAAATAAATAGTTCCCGGAGCGGCGGTACCCTTACCCGCCCCCCAAATCCATCTATTTTTATAGTGATTTACCAACACGTAAATCAATTGTAACAAATGAATAAAAGTGCATTTTAAAAAAATATTAAATTCTCACCTAAAATCGATTGTAACAGATGAATAAAAATGGATTTCAAGAAACGTAAAATTCTAAAATAAAACAATTGTAATAGATAAATAAAAGTGCATTTAAAAAATATATAAATTTCCATACGAAATCAATTGTAATAGATGAATAAAAGTGCATTAAAAATGTTAAATTTCCACACAAAATCAATTGTAATAGATGCATAAAAGTTCATTCCACATAAAATCAATTGTAATGGATGAATAAAAGTGCATTAAAAAAGGTTAAATTTCCACGTAAAATGAATTGTAATAGAAGAATAAAAGTGCTTTTAAAATTTTGTTAAATTTCTACATAAAATCAATTGCAATAGATGAATGAAAGTGAAATGTTAAATTCCCACATGAAATCAATTGTAATAGTAATATGTTAATTCATTACAATTGTAATAGATGAATAAAAGTGCATTTAAAAAAAAAAATTAATTCCCACTGTAATAGATGAATAAAAGTGCATTTTAAAACGTTAAATTCTCACATAAAATCAATTATAATAAATGAATAAAAGTGCATTTAAACATCGACTTTTAGTTTGAATATAACTATGTAAACATTGGGCATTAACTATGTAAAAAATTTTGACATTTTATTTTGAAGAGTTTTATTTGACATGTACATTGTACACCTGTTACTTAATTGTTATTTATCTGCTACCGGTTTCGACACATTCGTGTCATTCACTGGCAATCCTAAAACTAGATAAATAAAAATTAATTATGAAATATATATGTGAAATTAAACACTTCTAAAAAATGGATATAGATATGATTTTAGATTTTCACGGCCAAAAGTATTTTTGTTATTTGTTTTTGGGGTGTTATGCCCTGTTGCGCTACCTCCTCTTTTAGCCAACGTTTCGGACAGCGTTACAGTGTCCATCATCAGGACACATGTGTAAATGTTAGTGGTGAAATGTGTGCTTAAGTACTTCGAAGCAATACCGTGTTGCCAGCTCCTGCGAGCTCGCATTACAATATATTTGAATGCATCATCATCTGTAATGCTAGCTCGCAGTGGAGTGGAGCTGGCAACACGGTATTGCTTCGAAGTACTTAAGCACACATTTCACCACTAACATTTACACATCTGCCCTGATGATGGACACTGTAATGCTGTCCGAAACGTTGGCTAAAGGAGGAGGTAACGCAACAAGGTATAACACCCCAAAAACAAATAATAAAACAAAAAATGAATATAATTAAAAATAGCTGAAACTATAGTCGACTCTCTCGTAATCATCATTTTATCACTTAATGACTTCTGACAGTAAGCCGATGAGATATCGAAAATGTTTTATGAAAAGACAATGTCCAGTTTCTTGCCATTCGCCCCCAGTCCTTTCTGTCCTTTTCCAATCCTCTTTCACGCAGTCTGTTAATTCTGTCTATTAATCTAGCTATCGGTATCTATTTCATCGGTATGCCTCGGTTACCTCAATTGGGGCAGCCATTTTGGTCATCATTTATGATGGCCTGCCAACTGGCATTCTTAATAAATGTTAATAGTTCATTTTTATATCCAGTCTAAGAAATGATCAACCTCTCGGGTCAAATAGTACAATATCTGTCACCAAACGATACGTACCTACTTACAAAACTCGATCTATCGCCTTTTCTTCTATGGTCAGACAGATAAACAGATACAGAAAGCGATAACCCCAAGCTTTCTCTTTGTATTTGAAAGGTTAATAGTAGTCGCTCCCATATAATTTGAAAAAAAATATATAAAAAACAGAAAATCGCACACAAACAGTTCACCTTTTACGATAGCTCCACACAGGAGGCCCTGAGGAAAATAATTTCCCTTAGGGCCTATGTCATCTTAGGGGATGCTGTGTGCGGGGTTTTTTAAGGAAGGGAAGGATGGGAAGTTCTGAGAAGGAAAAAGGTATGAGGGGTAGGTAAGAATCTGGGGGTCAGTGTGTCCAGGAGTGACGGACGTATGAATCGATCCCTTCAACTGCGGCGCAAGGCGGTGGGTCGAAAGATTCTGGCTGGAGAAGATAAAAAACCTCCCTTAATCAGTCTCTTTCGATCTCGCGCACCACGCAGCTGGTGGGCAGACGCATCGGCTGCCAAGACCTGGACAAACCTCACCAAACGTAGCGAACCACATGGTGTGACCTTTGGCAGAGGTGTTTGTTTCCAATAAATGGTTCTCGGGGCGGCGGTACCCATCCCCGCCTTCCAAATTAAACCTGTCAACATTTGTAAAATTTTTAAATGATAATTTATTTATATTTTAAATCAAACGAAAAATTTTAAGAGACAATGAAACGTTTATTTACCTAAAAAAATCGTAATTTTGTAAAAAGTGGAAAATAAAGTTTACAAAAAAATATCATGGCGATATTTAAAACTTTCGCCATGTTTGCGTTCAACATTAAAACTATATATATTCGTTCAATATGTTCGAATGTAGTTTTAAAATCCGAAAGAATCTTTCATCGGTTTTCAAAAACGGCGAATCTATTTGTAATTGAATGTCAAGCGGGAATATTTCATGACATGTTATTTTATTGTCTGGAGCCGAGTGTTTAAACCTCTTATTCATCATGATCTCATTTTCATCTCTCTGAGAGGTATCACAGAAACAATTCTTAGAAAACCATGAAAAAACATTTAATCACAATTTATAACCTATAATTTCTCCCTTGGATCAAATTATTTAGGTAGGTACCGTAAATTCCTACATTGGATGAACTTAATATTACGTATTTATTTGGTGATTTCCTTGTGAGATTATTATTTGCCACTTTCTGATGTTAATTATTTTTTATCCATTTTTAAACCGTCAATTTATAGACATTATCTTTTGCTTTAGACCTTCATTTTGGGAGGTGGGTATGGGTACTGCCACCTCGGTAACCATTTTTTGGATAAACATCTAAACATACAACATCTAACACCTCTGCAAGTGGTTCGCTACGTTTGGTGACTTAGGAGGGGTGCCCGAGTTCATGGGATGAGGTTTGTCAAGAACCATCTTGTGTCTGTGTCCATGTGTCTGCCCACCTGCTGCATGGCGGGCCAGATCGAAAGAAACTGGTTGAGGAGGTCTTTTGACCTCTCTTGCTAGAATCCCTCGACCTATCGCCTTGCATCGATATTGAAGGGATGGATTCATACGTCCGTCACTCCTGGATACCGTGACCCCCAGATTCCTATGTGGAACTAACGTAAAAAAATATTTATATCGGTATATATCTACCTATTTTCATGTTCATATAACAAAAAACATTGATTCTACAAGCGCCATGTGAATCAATTGAAACTTACGTGAGAAGATATTAATATTTGTATAACGTAGTCGACATAACTTCTATGGTTTCTTTGTGTAAATACCCCTGGCCAGTGTAAGAGCTATAAATAAGAAAGGTATTGGTAGATTGCTTAGGTGGTTTGGTCACGTACAGTGGAAGGACGAAGAAAATAGTGACTCTTTTACTGCCTATTCAAAAGAATATAAGAATGATTATAAACAACTTTACTGTCACTTGTTAGTTTTTTTCTTTGTTATGTTTGCGTGTTGTAGGTAGTTGCTTGTAAGAATTGTACCTACTGTTGGATGTGTGTAGATACTACTCATAAATACCACCTATGTAATAAGTACCAATGAATACCTTTCTGCTGCTCCCGTCTGGAGCCCGTGAGGCTATGGCGTCATCAATGGGGTATGTTGTGAATGGGAAGGAGATGGGGAAGAGGAAGATGGATACTGGCTATTCAGATCTGGTCTAAAAACAGCTAAAGCCATTTCAATTCTGAATGGTGGTCTTACACCACTGTGATACTGAGAGTATCTTCCATTCTGGAAAGTTTCGCAAATATCATATATATTATATAAAATTAATTAATTGTGCAATAACACAAACAAATCAAATGAAATGTATTTGCGCACGCCGGGATTTTAACCCGCGACCTTTGGATTGCCAGTCGAGAGTCTTACTCCTCGACCATGGAGACCGTCTACAAATCGACCTACTTCTCTTTAGCATTTACTTCGAAACCATTGACGAAGGACCTTATTGTGACTATTGGTAAGTCTAATAGAGTAAACTGTCCTAAAAATCACCACAACTTTTGGTTTAGAACCAAATTAGCTTCTGGAAAGAAAAAATAAATAAATATGGGGGAAAACGGGAAATGAAAATCAATAATTTATTCGACAAGACATGTTTTTATTTTGTTTTTGATGTCTTAACAGTCCATTTTACCTTCAAAATATCATCAGAACTACCACAATGTACACAGCAGTTTATCAAACACAAAAATCAAATTTATGTAACTAGATAAGTACTTCAGTTACAAAGAGGTTAACCATAGTCGGTATAAACATTTTCTTCAAGTTCGACAAAAGGACCTTTTTAGTAAACTGAACAATGTAGAATACACAAAGTAGGCTTGAGAAGTACAAAAATAACGAAATCTCAAACCTACAACCAGAATTTGCGTAATTTTTTCCGGTTGTTGTTTCCAATCAAACTTGTGTCTTTTATTTTGGCTAAGTTAACTTGGCCTTGCCTACAGAAATATTGGAAACAACGAACGTAAGAAAAAAATCGGCTTTTGCAGTTATGTTTCTAATTTCAGCATTGTACGTTTGTATATCTAGTGTAGGTATTAAAAACCATGTAAGTAAATTTTGAGCGGTTTATTTTTTTAATTCACTTGATGTAAATTGTTTTTTCATTGAAATATTACATTTTTTTACAAGATATGGCTATTGATAAATTGATACATTTACTGAAAAGACAAAAATCGATTTTACAAATAACATTTTGTTTACTCTCACAATTATTGTAATATTTATAATTAATTTGTCAATTATTTACAATTTTCATAAATTATGTTTTACGTAACGTAATTATTTCGTATTTACAATTATAAATTTTACGATTTCCTTGAAATACATTTAGTTTAGTTGTTTTCACATATTAGTTTTTCCTAAATTGTTGCAATGGATGCTAAAAATTCTTTCATGAAATTTTTATGTATATGCATTGGATTTTCAACCCAAAAAAGGTTGTTGTTGTTGTTAGCACATCTGATATTCGAGCTACAGCTCTAAATCTTTTGCCAAGCGATTGATTGATCTAAGCAACTTAGCTATCTCAATAACCTTTATACCTGCCGTCATTATTACCAATACGTTTGTTAAATATTTTATGGATAGTTCACTATTAGCACTAAAGTATAAAAATCATATAAAGTCATTAAAAATCTAAACTTATGAGTCAAAAACTTCAAATTAATGATAGTTTTGGCAAGATGAGCATGTTTATCCAGAATTTATATGATTTTTTATGTACAAATTATAATAAATTTGATGGGAAATTAGTTATAGCATTTTAACATCCATTTGCAACAATTTATAATCACTTGGAATTTAAATTCACACTTAAAATTCTTTATTCATAAAGTAAGTACACATCTTCTATCTAAAGTCTTAAATATATTACAAAATAATATCTATAACGCAGAGTATTTACAGAAATATCTTAACATTATTTGGCACTGTCTTATTCCCTAATAGTAATGATGAGTCCTTTTTTTATTAAAAAAACCATATACATATATAAAACCATTAAGTTAAATAAATTTATGGAAGTATTTGTTCTCTTTTCTCAAAACGGGAATTACACAAAAATTAATGAGTGTTCTCTTATTTTAAAAAATGAATGACACAAAACTTAATGAGTGTTCTCTTTTTTTAAAAAAGGAATTACACAAAAATTAATGAGTGTTCTCTTTTTAAAAAAAGGAATGATACAAAAATTAAGGAGTGTTCTCTTTTTATAAAAAAGGAATGAAACAAAAAATAATGGGTCTTTCTCCACAGAACTTCGTTGTTAATTAAAATTTTAAATACAATATGAAATATCGCTACGATTTATTTTCAGATAATAATAAATAATTTTAATTTGGTTAATTAATTACTTTTATTTTGGAGTCGACGATTAAGGGATCATTACTTGCTTATTTTGAATAGGAAAACATGGTCATTCTTATGATTTAAAAAAAATCTGGGATCTTTGTCCATCAATAAAAACCAATGGATCAGTGTTAATTTACTAATGGATCCTGCCATTTATACAAATAGCCTCATTTATCACAAAATTAATTGAAAAACTCGTTTAATTATGGGGATTGGCAATATATACCACCATTTTATTAATTAATTTCAATGAGTTTAAAGCAGTACCGGGATAAGACTATGGCAGCTGAATTTGTGCCCCGGGCGCAATATTAGAGAGGTTGCCAAATTTGGAGGTAAAAAGATTATTAATGAGTATGTTTATAAAGTATGCGTATTGCTTATGGCCCTAATAAAAAATAAGTAATTTTGACAAGAGTGGCAAGACCGGTAAGCTCATTGGCTTTGAAACCGGAGGTCGCTGGTTCAATATCAGGCATACCAAGTAAAAATTATTTTTTCTACTACCTGCATTATTTTAATTATTCGGTATATTTTAATCTTGTTCCATAGTCGAACAAAGAGAATCATTCAGAATTAAAACTTTGGCGTTGCTTGAAATGACTTTAGCATTATTAAGTGACAAGATCTGAATAACCCGGTGTATTAATGGTTTCCGAAATGTTTCATCCTGACTCGAAAGCACTCTTTACCACGGAAATAGTTAATATTTATGTATATTTCGCATAGTACTCAAAATAATAACATTTTTTCTGTGCCTTCTAACCTTCGTGCCATACAAAAAAAATGTTTTAAAGTTACAAATCAAATACAGCCTGAAAAATTACACATCATTCAAAACAAGCTCTCTTAAAATTTTCACAATTTAGCGTCCTTAAGATCTAACAGAAGAAAACAAAAATTGTTTGCATCAATATGCTCCATCTATCAATTATAATTAATATAATACACGTTTAAATAAATTATTTAACTTTTAATTACTAATTAACAAACATTCCACAACGAATGTTTGTTAATCACGGTTTCACTTTAAGCGTCTGTAATGTTTATCAATTGTTTTGCAAATAAACTAAAATATCACTGGTTTTGATGGTTTTCCCTTGCACTGTGGTTTTATGAATCTTTTATCTTGAATTAATCTTCCTCGGAGTTGAATTTGAAAATTTGAGATTTGTTTCAATCGGAGACATTCAAATCTGTTAATTTAACTATTCTTAATTCATAATTAAAAATCTGAAATACGACACTCAGAATCGTTTAGATCAACGCCTTGTTATTTTTTATTATCAAATCTCTCATATTAAACCCCGTTTCGGAAAAGAAAATCTAATACATCATTTCCAAATAAAAATCTTGAATTTCAGTGAACAGATTTTCAGAGATTCAAAATACAAGAGAATTTTTTTGAATTTTGACGTCTTTATGACGGAAACAAAATAAATTCAAACTTTGTATTGCAAAACCAATCAATTATTTATACAAATTCATCACTTTTAAGTTCTATTAATTAGCTATCATCTTCAACCTTCGTTTTCACTTTCTGTGAGACATTCGTCGTCCATTTCCATGTCTATGAGTTCCTCCTCTTCCTCGTCGTATCCTTGACTGTCGTATCTTTGCGTTCCATCGTCGTCTGTACTGGATTTAGCTCCTGATCCTCCTTTGGATTGTCCTGATTGTGAGGACTTGGCTTCTTCTTCTTGTTGCATCCTTTTGTGTTTCGTCCTTCTGTTTTGGAACCATACTTTCACCTGTAACAAAGAGAAGAAAATGATTAGTCAATTTATTCACCATGATGGCTTCCGTGGTCAGGGGGTAGGGCTCTCTAGCTCTCCAAATCCTGGCGTGATGAATGGAAATGTGTTCATTCACAATTTAATCATTTAAAATATTATGATGTACATTTGAGGTACGTTCCAGAGGGGAAGATTCTCTCAGTATCCACCATTAAACCACCAATCAGAATTGAAACTTTGCTTGTAATGGCTTTTAGCTGTATTTGGTGAACAGATCTGAATAGCCAGGTACTTCCTCATTTTCCTCTTCCACATCTCCTTCCCTTCTCGACTACCTTCAACCTCACAATATACCCTCACTGACTCCAGGCGGTTGGGAGCAATTGGAACGTTTTTTTGCCGTATTGACCTTAAAAAATCCACTTGAATTTATTTTTCTTTTGGCATTCCTGACATATTTTAGCGTACCTATGTACATACCTATCGATTTCTGTGGTACGCGACAAAGAAATTTTGTTTCAGGCATTATACAGCCTTTTAGTAGGTACCTACTGAGCCAATTTTTAGACGTTTTGTGAAAAGAAAAGTTTTTCGGATTGGTACCTCTAATACGGATAAAAAAATCTTATATTAATTCCATTTTTCCGTCAAGTTTTTAGAAATAGGTACCTAAATACATTTTCATTTTCAGTAGACCATCAATTTTTCGCGAGTTCAAATTAAATGCTGTATTTAATTGTGTTATTATTTATAATGTATTGAGTGTAGTGCAATCCCACAATTTCCATATTGCACTTTTTTTAGGTGGTAAAAAATAAAATAACCTTTTAAAAATATTTATCTAAAATTGAATGCTAATATACTATAACTTCATTTACCACCCGAATTCCATTGCTTTTTTCATATTCTCATCTTATATAGTGAACATATGTTATTTTTAAGGCTATTTTTGTGTTTCAATATCAGAGAAAATCGCTACATTTAATCATTCACCCCTTTTGCACATAACCATTCAACTCCCATTAAAAATGGCATATCACAACAACGTAAGTCCTCGTTTGCCTCGTTATAAATTAAACATTTCATTGGATATCAATAATTTTCAGTGCTGGCAATATTACAACTGGTTCGCACTTCGCAACCCGGCGAATAGATGTAGCTCGCTGTGTTGGCTTCCATTGTACGGATGCATTCCGACGGCAGCCATTTTGATTCCAGCTTTCCCGCGAGAAATAAAACCGCGGCAAAAGTTGGCGAAGGTACCTACTCAGTCAAGGGACGGACTCAGATAATAATATATTAACCAAATCAAAACTGTATTATTAATTATATTATGAAGTTCATCACAATTTGTGTGGCTTTTTAAAAAAAATGATATAAGTACCTAATATATGTTTGTATCAACCTAATTGAAGTATATTTAAACCTGTGCTTTTCTTGCCTCATGGGATCGGGTTAGACCAGCGATAATTTGCTTTTACGTCTTAGCTTCAAAGATTATGTTTTAATAAAGCAACAATTTTCTTTGTATGTAATGGCTGAGGTCCCGGCATTGTTAGGGTTTTGCATAGTTTATAACACAAGATTTTCAGAAACGTATTTAGACTACCATTCAGCATTCGAAATTTCAACAATCGCGCAATAAAACGGAAGATTTCTATAAAAATCAAATCCACAATACCCACAAACTACAGATACTCTACTTTAATCATAATGATAATATTTGGCTAATTTATTTAGCGCCGGTTTTATGAAAAATCAACTTAGTGTCAATCACTCGAGTATGCTTTAGACCACACGACTGAAGTAAAACTTCACTAATCTATATCTCCCTCTCAACTTCCGATCGCCTCGCCCGACCGTTCGCCTCGTTTTCGTAACGCTCTCGTCTCGGATTCACCAGCTTACTCCCCAAGTCAAGCGTGCTTAAAGAAGTTTTACTTCAATAAGTATTTAAAAGAATTAATATTACTGGCTTACAACTAAGATTTACAATTATCACTAGTGACTTACATCAACTTATAGCTAGTGACTTATTTTAACAATCAAGATCTACAATTATAACTAGTGACTACATAAATGCATAGATTTTTCTGTTAATTCATGGCGGAATCTCATTTTTTCAAACTGAAGGTGCTCGCTATACGGAGAAACCGATCCGACCAGAAATAAACATACAGAAAGTTATGAAGGTATTTTTTTAATAAATAAAAAAGTGTTATCGAGAGCTCTCCATAATGAATACATCACGATAAAGCAGTTTTTCGTGTAGGTTTGTTGTTTCAATATCATTTAAAAGATATAATTCATTTCAACCATTTTCTCATACGCTCATGTCTTGATACCTACGCTTAAAGATTTTGTCTTGAAGATATAAATAACAATGAAAATAAATTTACTCTTTGGTACCTACGTGATTTACATTAATAAAAGTTAATAATGATATTATTAAGTTCAACCAATTTTCTTCATGCTTTTCAATACATTATCTCATGATTTCAAAAATTGCATCCATATTTTTCTAATTAATTCTTTAAACCAATAAATTAAAAATTTAACGCAACTATTTTATGTAGATATGTAATTTATTTACTACGAAAAAATATTTTGCTGCTTTCAAAACGGCGAAGCTCGGTGCACCAGTAGATAAGTATATAAATTTCTCTGCCTAATTCGGCCCTGTTTCAGCACTTATGTAAGTACTTAATAGCTCCCTCTGTATGTGTAGTTGGCAAGTTCGTAGCAATTTATCAACAGCCAAATGGCATGTGAAATGCGCTGCTAACGTTTTTATTGTGCTGCAAATATTCATTGAAAGGTATATCCTATAATATCCAGAACATCATACACATTACATTATTCAGTGTGAAGAATGTACATACTACATACATACCGAGCAGTTGTGGGTATTGGCAAATATAAGTGGCATTGGATATAATTGTAGAAATGCGCTGTTAACGTTTTAATTGTAGGTAGATAGAGTCAAATATTCATTGAATGGTAGATCCCATAATATCCAGAACATCACACACATTACTCATACAGAAATTTAAACTCCATTTGCCAAATATTTGGATAATGAAACACTTCCACATCGAATTTTTTGTGTTCTTCTTTATTGTGTGGTTGCAAAGGCATATTTAGAGGTCTATCAAACACTTTACATTCAGCAGAAATTCTCTTTTGGACGATTAGATCACTCTGAATCAGTGATACAGTTAAATGGTTGCAATGTCGAAAAGGTGGAAAGATTTAGATACCTCGGCAGTATTCTCACGGAGACTCTTGACCCAGATGCAGAGGTTAAATTGAAGCAGCAAGAACTGCGTTCATTAAAATGAAATCCCTCTTCTGCAATGACAATATCGGCTTAAATCTAAGGCAGAGAATGCTAAAATGTTATGTGTGGTCGGTCTTGCTCTATGGATGTGAAACATGGACCTTGAAAGTAAATACAATAAACAGTTTAGAGTTTTAGAGGCTTTTGAAATGTGGCTTCACCGGAGAATGCTCAAGGTCCCATAGACGGACATGATCACCAACTTAGAAATTCTCAGGCGGGTTAGAGCAGATAGAGAACTTTAATAACTTTTACATTAATAAAAATCAGTAAAATCTCATATCTGGGTCATATACTTCGAGAGGAGAAGTATCACTTGCTCCATTTAATATTGAAAGGCAATATAGAGGGTCGCCGAGGACCTGGTAGAAGACAAATGTCTTGGCTGCGTAATATACGAGAGTGGACCGGCATTAGAAGTGTGGAGGAGCTATTCCGAGCAGCGCAAGACAGAGACATTTTCAAGAGTGATCGCCAACGTCGAGGGGACCTGATACGGCACACAAAGAAGAAGAAGAAATTCTCTTGCACCTTTTCAAATTCCGGTATCAAAAACTTTTCATCACTTCATTTATTTTTGTAAATTTTTTATAAAGTAGGTACTAGTAAAAACCTGCGGAGCGGGTGTTTAATTGCTAGTTATAATTAATTCAGTGGTGTTTATGAGTAAGAGCATTGTACCAGGGTAAACTTTCACGTATAACTGCCTCATTTTCAATCTTTGGAGATGTCTATCTAATCATATGGACGATCGATATATCATGATTTAGATAGCGTTGATTGCCAAAATGTAACAACACGGTTTTTCAGAATTATTTTATTTTTAATAAAAAAAATAAAAGGATGAATTGTGACAGTATTTTTGATATTTTAGTTTAAGGAAAGAAATAGTGAAATTGGCAATGAACTCAATCAACGCTATCTGATATTATCAATAAGAGGAAACACAACAACGAAATAAATTACTATATGAATCAGTGGTTATGTGATAAAAGTATGATTCAATTTCCGACCATTTAATCCATTACCGCAAATTATTCTTTGTATTTCATCATTTTATTTTTTAAACACAATTTGTGGTCAACAGAGTGGGAATTTCCCAATTTCCTATGATTAGTGTTCTTTTCTTGTTATAATGAATGAATCTAATTTTAAATCTGATCACGTATACAGTGGCTAATAATTTGATAAGATTTCAATACACTCACGAAAAGATGAATAAAGTAGAATAGAACTAACGGTTTTGTTTTTAATTGTATGAAACATGTATAACTTGTTCAACGTATAACTAATATACGAATTTACGTATCCATTAATTGTTAGCTAATATAATTGAAGATAATAATAAGTACCATTCTTGTTGATGACCAATGTTTACAAACGTTGTATCAGGCCCCATGGTTTTTGTTGATGACCAATGTATATAGAACTAACAAATGTTGTGTCAGGCTTCATCTTTCTTATTGATGACCAATGTTTAGAGAACTTACAAATGTTGTGTCAGGCCCCATCGTACTTGTTGATGACCAATATTTTGAGAACTAAAAAATGGTGTGTCAGGCCCCATCGTTCTTGTTGATGGTAAAATTGGTAAATGTTTAGAGAACCAACAAATGTTGTGTCAGGCCCCATAGTTTTTGTTGATGACCAATGTTTAGAGAACTAAAAAATGTTGAATCAGGCCCCAAAGTTTGGTATAGTTTGGTATCTACTGCCGAATGAACAAAGGCTCAGAGGCTTTAAAAAATTATACAAATATGAAAATAAAACACATAGGTAAATGAAAAGCTGAAATGCTAGAGCTTTCCGCAAGTACCTAAATATCTAATTTACAAAACATTTTATCATTATTTTTGTAATATTGTGCATCTCCTTAGTTGTTTGTTTACTCTAGGCAATTTATCCCACAAGTCTTTTCAAAGCACGCGACGATTAATGAATTTCAAAACCTCTTTCTTTCATGTGATTTTCTTCATCTACGATACTAGGCGTATAATAGTAGTCTTTCATAAAAACAACAATAATAAAAACGGTTAATCATCAATATTTTTTTTACAATATTACCTACACTTTTTGTTCATTCATCATGATTCTATTGACAAAAGATCACTGCTGAGCTATAATCCAGAATTTCTCCTGGAAAGTAGCTGGTTTTCAGCAGTGCCTCTCGGTCAGGAGTAGCTGGTCTTTAATATTTGTTCGCCCTTCACATTACTTTATTATTGCATATATTTAAATTGGAGGTTTATGTGTCTGTAAATAGTGTTAATAAACTTGTAAGTATTGAATCGTCTTACTTATTCGCTTTGCCATCTACACACTTACACAACACCCACATAACCCCCAAAGTTCTACATCTTATATTATGATTTAAATTATAATATAAGATGTAGAAAATTTTAGAATATAAAAAACAATAAATCGCCAGAAAAAAAAATATTTTTGGAAAAATTAAAACAAAATACGTAAGTTAAATTATTCCACTTATTTTACATAAGATAAAAATTTTAACGCACATTGTTCGTGGTAGAAGAATGGATGTTAATGATCACATTGTTTTTATAATATGTATTGTCATTTTTACTTTAGTTCGTAACTTTCTGACTTTGTATAGCATCCTTCACATTTCAATCGAATGGCGGCTAAAAATTAATATAACATTTGCAAATATTGACATCGTGTGGTCAAAAATATTGCGGTTTATACGTCAATCTTCCTTACCACAGCTGTAAACTTTAGTTATTTGTGTTTGTAAGAACTAAAAAATATTAAAATATTTTATAGAAGTTAAAAAGAAGCTGAAAGATCCTACAACAACATTGGATTCGCAGTAACCACTGATAAATTATTAATATATTATGAAACATAATCGACGATCCCGAAGAACAAGTCGGATCATCTAAAAATTAAAAATCGCATTGTTGACTTACTTTAATTTCTTTTTGTTGATTTAAAAGTCTGAATTTTTAATTTTGGATGAAAAGAAATGTAATACATATATTTTCTTAAACGCTACGATTCTTGATCTTAAAAACTGTAAAAATGCAGAAATGAAACATTAAGCCGCCGCTACCCGAATTTCTACCTATTTCTTACATATCTCCCTTAAACATTTGAAGTTTTTAAGCTCTTAAAATAATATACGTTATATTTTTAAGATAATATCTAGACGCGTTCCACACCGAAACGCAAATTATGTGAAATTCCCTCAATAGAAAAAAATCGCAAAGTATGCTCCAAAAATTATTATAAACACGTTTGTTTCAGTTATTTTACTAGTTATAGTTGTGAAAAAATTCACAATGTTTCTTTAAATGATACTTGAGACGCCTTCCACGAGTTTTTTGCTCTATTTTAAACGAGTCGTGTTTTTTTAAACATTTTCACCATTTTATCATCGATTTTATCGCTTTAAATATAACATTCGTAATTACATATCTCTCCATCTTCTTACTTTTGAATCTGTAAAACTACCAAATCGGACATCCGACATGTTCTTCGGGGTTCTCGCTTTTTCATCCCATGATAAAAAAAATCAACTAAAACCTAATCTAACCTAACGTAATCTAACAAAAATGGGACAAAAATAATACAGACATCCTGTAAAGACAATAAATTAATGATTAAAAATAGTTATAAGAAAGAATTCAGCGTAGTGGATATAGGTACATTTTGTCCTTGTGATATTATGTCGGGGGGTATTTTGTCCGAGGATATTTTTTCGGTGGATGAAAACACACATTGTCGAATCGTTGAGTATAAGGAAACATGATTGAAAAATCTCAGAAATCAACCACAGTGATCACACAAACATATTCCGACAGGAACCTAATAAACAATAATCATTCTACATCTACAGCCCGGAAATTAAATTTTTTATAATTTTTCCTTACAATCCCAAAACATAACATATGTGTAATCATAATCACCTTTATCGTTACTTTATTTGTTTATCAGTCGTCGACGACTCCAAATACTAATATCTACAGCCTGTATGTCGGACGAATATCTACAGCTCATATGTTGGACATATCCATGAACTTCAGAGTGAGGACTAATATCTACAGTGCTAAAGTCGGACGAATATCTATGACGGTCCCAGTGGTGACTAATATCTATCTATGGAGTGTAGGTTGGACTAATATCTACAGAGGGCAGCTGAGCAAGAGGTTGTACGGAAAAGCATAAATTACTTCAATTACGTAATTACTAATTACGTAAAGGCTTAAACGTTTAAAGAACGTACATGAAGTTTTTGCATAATATTACGTATTTTGCTGTTTACGAGGAAAATAATTTATTGAACCAACATGGAGGTCATAACACAAAGATATTTATTTATTATTTATTTCAAAATACACGGCACCACAACCTAACCTAACCTAACTGAGATAGAAATGGTCATGGTAACAGACTAAATAATTTAGAAGCACTCGAAATAAAGAAAGCTGTTAAAACAAAAACCCAAATCCTTAATATTCAGCTAAATGTGTCCAATAGTCCGATATTAGGGATTTTTACATAAATACATACATAAAATAAGGTTTTTAAACTGCAAACGCAATATTACGTTATTCCAATATGCTATACATAATTGCAAATCCAACCTCTGCCAGTGCTGTAGATATTCGTCCACACTTTGGTTCTCATAGATATTAGTCAACAGTTTGAACTGTAGATATTCGTCCTCACTTTGGTTCTCATAGATATTAGTCAGCAGTTTGAGCTGTAAATATTCGTACTCACTTTGGTTCTCATAGATCGATCATAGTCCGTTTGTTCAGTTTTTGGAATTCCTGTATATATTAGTAGACGCCTCCTTCGTCGACTACTCGAATAAATAAATTAACAAATAGTCGCTTTCCCCACAATTATTACGGGGTTTAATGTCATGCTTTTGCATATTTAATTCTGAATAATTACTCTGATAAATTACTTAAGCTCTTATTTAGCTCAACATGACGCTTGAAATTTAACATTATAAATACAAAAATAATAATAATACCTTCGTTTACATTAACACAATATTTAAGGCGTCGTAATAAATCAAAATATTAACAGTTAAAATTTACATTATAAATAAAGTAAAGTGCTGAAGTGTTTTCATAAATAACATTGACATTACCTGATTTATATTATGGCGATCTACTGAAGTGTGGTTCTTATACATGGGAAGATATTATCTTAAATACATGTGGGTCTATAAAATACATGGTCTTCTGTGTTACTTTGTTGTCAGATCGGAACCTGATCTAAAAGAAGCATTTAAAGCGATTGTGAAAGCTGAAAACGAGATTAAAAGTAGCTGTTCACACGCTTGTTTGCGTTTCACCAACAGAATTGTCACCACTAAAAGTTGATAAACTTGTATTTGAATCAGTGAGGATATTTACGTTGAAATAATTTTCACATGGCATAACAATTTAACCAGTAGAAGAATAAATCAGACCAACATATCCTATTAAGGTATCCAAAGACAAATGTATTGAGAAGAGAAAAACAAAGAACTCAATATCTTTAAAATAATTATCATTCTAGTGCTAAGCTAAGACTTGGAGGGTTCCGTTCCGCCTGTATCTATATACAATATGCAGTCGGTTAAGAAATCTACGAACAAAAAATATAACTAAGGGTGTTCCCGAAGAGGCGTGCAGAAAGGATGTACCGCCGAATAGCAAAATTATAAAACAAATATTCATTCAAATGCATCAAGGAAAAAAAACTGTTTTTCTACATACTGTAATAATACCAGTGATTAAATACATAAAAACCAACAGTGTAAATAAATTCGTTTGATATCCATACTATTGCTATTACCATGGTATTATTATAGGTATTTTTGAAGTAGATTTTTGGTTTGAAATTGGTAAATAATGCAAAAAAATATATATTCATTTTAATTTCGGTGTGGGGGCAACTGTGGTGTCACTGTCTTGTAGTGATGTACTCTTATGAAGAACAGCACGGGGTAGGTATTGGATATATTATTTTATTTATAATTAATACAACAGACAGAAATGTAAAAATTGAAAATAAATAACAAAGAGTAAATAAGAACCTGCCGGCCAAAAAAGATGTACATTTATATGTTACTATAAAACAATACAACAACAAAAACACGGATGATGAAGTTTGGGTCAAGTAAAAACAAGAAATCCGAGAAATGTTGAGGGTTATCGCAAAATAATTTACCTATTTGAAATTTTGCCACTAGCTTGGATGTTACACATTGCATATGAGGTTGGAAGTGTGTTAAGTTAGGTATTTGGAAAGGAATATGGAAAGCTTCTGGATTTTTCTTACTACAGAAGAATGTTGAGAAGAAGATCCGAAACGAATATTTGTAGCAAGTTCACCCATGAGCCATAAAAAATATTGTATTATTTTTCAATTAAAAAATAATGAAACAGGGACGGCTCTGATGGGCAGAATGGAAGCTAGTTGACCAGCAAACGGGCTTTTTTATAATAAGCTTGCAGTATGTAGAATTGTAGAGTGTTGGGAGACCTAAATACAAGAGATTGTATGGTGGAAGGCAAGAACTGCAACCTTAGGAAAAAAGAATTGAATAAAATAGCTGGAGGTCCACAAAAGAGGAGTGGGTTACCTATAAATATAACTAATAAGGCTTTAAAGATTCTTGGCTACCTTTGTAGAACCCTAACTGATTTTAAGTCCTTGGATTGCATGAAAACACTCTACATTTAATTAGTTAGAAGTCAGGTGGAATATAATTCAAATATTTGGTCCCCTTTCTATAAAGTACACTCTAACAAAATAGAACGTGTTTAACACAAATTTTTTAGGTACTTAAATTTCAAACTCAAAATTCCAATAGAAAACATTAATTATTTAAGTTTGATGAATCGACTTAATTTAATTACGCTGTCTGACAGAAGAATCATTTCAGACCAAATTTTATTAGTTATGAACAATTTAATTGACAGCCCTGCCATCGTTGCTACTATTAAACTCCATGTACTGACAAGGAATACTAGACAAAATATAACATTCTTTTGCAATGCATACACAACTAACTATCAATCACACTCACTTACCAATAGGATGCATGATTTAGGCAACAAGTTTGGTGGTATTGTAGATATTTTCGCTGATTCCCTTTATATTCTAAAATGCAATTTAAACCAACACTTTGTGGAATCCCACAAATTATTGTAACGTGGGTATAATATATTTAACGATTTGATGTGTTATTGTAATGTTTTATATTAAATTTTGTTCTATGTCAAATATTACATTGTTTAAAATATTTCACGGTTTTACGCAAGAATATACAAGTGGCTTTTTCTTCGAAAACTATTTGTATCTACATTCTTAAATTTTTTCTTTCACTTTTATAACTTTTGGTATACATTCTATGTATGTGTAATCCTCTATAACTTAAATGTTATTTCATAAGCTATGTAAAAGCCCCCACGGGCGTATAAGAACAATGAATAAATAAATGAACTAGACTTTGCATGAATCGCTGCGCCAATGGTAATAACTATGAGGCGGATAGTGGTGGCAAAACGTTAAATTCCAGAGCCGCTCATTATTAAAGGCAAAACAATTAAATTCTCATTTTTAAACCATTCAAATTTGTTTTAAACGGAGTGTAGTTTGTGCAGGTGGCTAGCGAATACAACGAGAGATTTGGTGTGAATAATTTTTCAATTTTGTATTATTTTTGACGAAATTGGTTTTTAAACAGTGAATTCGTATACACAACACTTTTGCGCATACAAAATATTAGATTTTCAGTTTAGAGGTTGTGTGATATCAATTGTGATATTTTAATGAAATATTATACAAAGTATAAAGGAAATAGATAAAAAATTTAATTATAAAGACGTTTCAGTTTTGTTGCTGGGACAAGTACGCACGTGTCGGCGCTTCTGCAATTCGACATAGAGTAGATTAACCATATAAATAAAAGTTGAGTTCAAATGGAAAGGGATAAATCAATTATACTAAAATAATATTAAACCGTATATTCGACTCTGTCCTTTTTGTGCTAAAAATTACTTTACTTGATTTGCTAGCTGCAGTTCGTCGCGCCTGACATGAAATATGATACCATTTTTTACAATATTATAAAACGTGATAATAATAATATTTTTGTCTATTTCTCTCCAATACAAAACATACGGAAGAGAAAAGACACTTATTGTCCGCTTGTTTACTATAAAAACAATCCTTTATTAAATACAAGAGCAACTGGAAGGGTTTTCGTAATTTTTATAATCTTCTAATACGAATTGGTATTGGAAAATAATATCAATTTATTTATTATTGTAATATATAGGCAGTATTTTTAAGAAATCTTTTATCCAATAAATGGTTCTTGGGAAGGCGTTTCCCATACCCGCCTTCCAAATTGTATGGGTACCGCCGCCCCAGGAACCATTTATTGGATAACCAACACCTCTGCCATAGGTCACCCCAAGTGGTTCGCTACGTTTGGTGTCGTTGGCAGGGGTGCCCGGGTTCATGAGTGAGGTTTGCTGGTTCTTGGCGGCGGACGCCTCTGCCCATTACAGTGTGACAGGCCGAATCGGGATGCATGGTTGAGGGAGACCACCGACCCCCAGGTTCCTACCCATCCCTTATACATTTGGCGGGTATAGGTACCATCACCCCGGGAACCATTTATTGGATAGCGAACAACTCAACCATAGGTCACCTTAAGTGGTTCGCTACGTTTGGTGACTTAGCAGGAGCGCCCGGGTTCATGGGGTGAGGTCTGTCTTGGCGGTGGATGGGTCTGTGTAGGTAGACCTTGTGACCTCTTTTGGAACATCGCCTTGCACTTGTCACTCCTGGACCCACTGACCCCAAGACCCACTCCTAAAACTTTATACCTTATACCTGACATATAAATTTTAAAATTACTAAAGACTAGCTGGTACTCGGCATGCGTTGCTATGCCATTTAATCCCATTCTTTCCGTTCACCTTCCTCCTCCCTTCCTCTCCCACGTCCCCTTCCCCTCTGGCGTTTCCACTCCTCCACCTTCCCTCTCCTCACACTACTCCTCCCCTTCCCCGTCCCGCGAACCACCCTCCTGAGTTCCCCTCCCTCCTCAAATAATCACCTCCACCCTTCCGCGGATCCCCCTCCCAATATCCCCTCCCCCTCCTGAGTTCCCCTCCGATCTCCCGGGCTCCCCTCCCCCCTCCTGCATTCCATACATTCATTCCCGATACATTCAGTTTTCAATGAGCTCGAGTGCCACTTATTGCAATTTTTTTATACAAATTTCGTGATGCCAGAGCTCGTGTCCTTTCCCATTCGTCCCGTTCCCCTTCCGCCATCCCTTCCTCTCCCGCGTCCCCTTCCCCTCTCGCGTTTCCACTCCGCCTTTTCCGCCTTCCCTCTCCTCACTCCCCTCGCCCGCTTCCCCTATCCTTTAAACCCCCCTCCCGTGCTCCTCTCCCCCCTCCCCCTCCCCACCCCTCCCGCGGAACCCCTTTCCTGAGTTCCTCTCCCTTGTTCCCCTCCCCTCCCCCCGTCATCCTTCACCCCTCTCCCATCCGCCACCCCCTCCCGCACTCTGTACATTCAGTCCCGGTACATTCAGTTTTCAAACAGTTCGCGTGGCTGTCATAGCCTCACTAGCACAAGACGGTTGGGAGCAATTGGGACTCTTGTGCGGTATTCACATAAAAAAATATTTATTTTTAACTTCAAAAACTCATATTGTAATATTAGCGAAACTCAGTCGAAAATCTGGAGACAGAAAAATCCGAATAAGATGTTGGCTTCTCTTTTTTTTTACATTAGCTCCACGTGGGAGGCACCGAGGAAAACAATTTCCCTAGGGGCCTATGTCATCTTTGAGGATGCTGTGTGGAAGGTTTTTTAAGGGAAAGGAAGGAGAAGAAGATATGGGAAGGAAAAAGGTATGAGGGGTGGGTAGGAATCTGGGGGTCAGTGTGGCCAGGAGTGACGGACGTATGAATCTATTCCTCACACTGCGGTGCAAGGCAAAGGCGGGTCGAGCCGATCCAGCCTGCCACGCAGTGTTTGGGCAAACGTATCCGCCACCAAGACCTAGACAAACCTAATCTCATGAACCCGGGAACCCCTGCTAAGTCACCAAACGTAGCGAACCACTTGGGGTGACCTGTGGCAGGTGTGTTGGTTGTCCAATAAATGGTTCCCGGGGCGGCGGTACCCATACCCGCCTCCCAAATTGAAATCCTTAAATCCTCTGGGACTATTTAAAAATAAGTATTTAATAGGTACCTAAGCGTTTTTTGCTAGTTTAAAAATGAAATTATGTCATCCCTAGAGTACGGCTCTGTAATAGCCGCCACTTGGCCGCCTCTTAGTAATAACGATGACAAATCTAAGAAAATATCATTTTTCGAATTATTTTTCATATTGTTTTATGTGAGAATTATGTAGTAATCGTTTTTTATACATAACTTTTGAATAATTGCCCGTTACCAATAAAAACTTGTGAAACATTATTCAAGTCATAAATCACAAGAATTTGACACGTTCTTGCTTATATAGTAGGTACATAACTTACGCTGAAAAACATCGCTTAGAATAACAATGGATGCAAAAACTGACACGATAAACCAGTTCTGTTATATTGTCAAAGTTGCAAATGGCGGATCATGAAAAATAAATGTGATTCATATAGCATAACAATACAATTAATAATAATCACACGCATGATTGCTCATTTAACATAAGTCTTACAATGGAAGTCTCTGCTTACCCCTACGGTACGGTATATATATGGTATTAAATTAATACATTAATTACATGTAGGTATGGCTGTCACATAATGAAAAGGTACGGGTTTCGTAAGCGGTAGTCAAGTCTTAAATAAATTCATGGAAAATGAGGGTTGATCGTGGGGTGAAATCATGTTATGTACCTACGCTAACTCGCAGTGGGCTGTTAGGTATAATATGGAGAGGATTTTGATTCGGGGGGTTACTTTGATCATCGCAGAGATCGGCATAATTCTCGCTAACACTCGCTTTTTAAACTACTTCGAAAAGGAAAAGGTTTGTTACCTCAGAACTTTCGACTGGGTAAACCGATATTGATGATTCTTTTTTTATTTGAAAGCTGGTGCTTCCCGTGTGGTCCCATTTTAATTTGGTCCAGTTCTGACAATGGCATCCATGATAAAATCATATAAGTCTTAAATTTGCATCAAGTATGTGCGCGACAAATGGACGAATAACTCAATATCACGCCAACCGATTTCGATGATACTTTTTTTATTGGAAAGGATGTACTTCAAGGGTTATTTGATGAGAGTTTTGTTAGGTTCTGATTATGGGATCCATGACAAAGTAACGGAACTCTCCAATTCTGAAGAACAAATTTACGATACTCGGCCGCATCTTAATCGAATTAGTTAGTGTACTTCAGATTCACTAAAAATCAAAAAATAAACAAAAATTTTAACAAAACAAAAAAACGACTTCAAAAAATGCACTAAAAAGTAAAAAAATAATTTCGTGTTCTTCTACAACTTTATAATCAACTTACCTTTTCTACTCATCAACATGTAGGTACGATTGTTATTTTTGGAGTCGGTTTCAACCAAGGTACCCGCGGCCCGGCGTGTTCACTTGACAGCTCCTCTCCCGCCGACACCGACTTCAAAAATAACAATCGTACGTACATATTGATGAGTAGAAAAGGTAAGTTGATTATAAAGTTGTAGAAGAATACGAAATTATTTTTTTACTTTTTAGTGCATTTTTTGAAGTCGTTTTTTTGTTTTGTTAAATTTTTTGTTTATTGAATGTTTGCTTTGTCTAAACCAATTCTCATATAAGTGGTTTCTATTTATATTCAAACATTCTGGTGGTTAAATAATTTGTTAAGCTGTTTTTGAAGTTAAAACCTTTTTAGCACCGTTGTGATTGGAAATGAGCGACACTAAAAATGATAAATACATACATCTATAGGATTTAGCCTGCGAGGGAATGAGATATTTATTTAATTCAAGGCTACCCGGTTTCAATATAATACGATAAATCCACAGTCCCACGCAATTCTTCTTTAGTGTAGTGGTACTCAGCGGTCAGAAATTTAGCGGACCAAGGATCAAATCCTACCAAATACGAAAGAAAATTAAAATCCAATCTTCAAACCACTCCAAAATGATCAGGCAAAAGAAAACACAAAGAAAGCGTCATCTGGCGACTCCGTAGAAGAAAACACAAATACTAATAAGTTAACCATATGTTTAGGAATAGGTACACTGGAATTCGACGTCAAAAATATTCGTATGAAAAAAAACATCCTTCAAATTGAGATACGTTTTGAGATTTTCACGGCCAAAAGCATTTTTGTTATTTGTTTTTGGGGTGTTATGCCGTGTTGCGCCACCTCCTTCTTTAGCCAACGTTTCGGACATCTCACATCTACCGGATCTGCCCTGATGATGGACACTGCAACGATGTACGAAACGTTGGCTATAGAAGGAGGTAGCGCAACACGGCATAACACCCCAAAAACAAATAACGAAAATCCTTCATATTAATAAAAAAGCACTTCGTAGTCTCCCCATTCTTATCTACTTTAGTTTTCTAAAGGTTTCACTTCTACCGCGTGTGAATTAATTTGCCGTCTCCATACACACTCTTTCGACCCATGGCCCTTCATGGCAGTGGGAGGGAGGGATTCATACCTCCATAACTATAACTTCTGGACAGAATAACCCCCCGATTCCTTATCATCCCTCACGCCACCGCCGCTTTCCTTCCCAGAACTAATAATAGTATTTTTTTTTATAATAACAGTAAAATTATATCTAATAATGGTAACATTATAATAATGGTAAAATTACAATAATAATCTATTATTTTTTAATGTTTTTAAATGGGGATATCTTTATTTTTATTTTTTTATTAGCGTTCAAACCTGCTAAACTACACATGTAGTTGTTTTTTTTAAATAAAGGCAAACATTCCCGGGTTACGAATAACCCGGCAATATTTGAAAATCTCCTGGGTGGGACCCAAACGCGATGCCCACTCAACCACTGACCGGTCAGCATTAAGAATTATGTTTCATTTCGCCTTTCCGGTATTTATACATGCTATGTAAAAGAACATTTTTTAGAATCATTTGGGTCACAAATATATTGTCAATGCTCTTCTATAAATACCTAGTGTTACTCCATTTTTAGCCGTATACAAAAATAGGTTATGCGAAATCAAATGATAACTTTATATATTATAACACAACATCAAATATATCGACTTCTCCCCTATTCACCCCTGGCAAAGAGATCAGTCTCTCTCTCGACCCCTCGCATTTAAATCTTGTAGGGGTTGTCGGTATTGATACCTCCCCCCTTATTTCATCAACCCCTGGTACATTATTATTTGATCCAATGGTGTGTATCCGTTGCAATAACATCCATTTCATAAATCTACATTCAGAGGTCGACAACCACTCATTTTATAATAACGTATTAAATAATTCAGCAAACAAAATTCAGTATAATTGATTTTATTGGTTAATTCGACGAAGAACTTCCCAATGTTGGGTAATACACCAATTTATCTGCATTTGAAAGATTCCATCTTTCTTCTTAACGATTTGTTTAGTGTCTTCATTTCAATACCATACCAAAGAATAGAGAAATTATAACAATCAACTTTCGACCAAGTATATCTAGACAAATAGTGTAAGTCTTAAAATGACACCGGAAACAAATATATTGGTTTGTGAAAACATTTATCAAAATAAAGTGCATTATCTCACAGGCACAAGAAGCTTTGGTTTTTCCTTTCGTTGGTCTGCGTAGAGCTAATTTATTTTCCAGCAAGTTCCCGGCAACAGAATCACTAGCTTTCTGAAGATCATTTTTAAAACACAAAATTGAGACAGCTAGAAATATTTTATGTATGGGCTATCGCGAACTTTGTTATTAACAATTTAATCAGAGATATGAATAATTAAAAAAATATATAGTTACATATAGCATGGCGGAAGAAATAACACAGAAATTTATACAATGTACAAAGTTCTTATTACAAATAAATAAATAAATAAAAAAATGAAATATTTTAACTTTGTAAAAACCACTTAATTGATGCGCAAATCCGACCGGTTTCGGAACAAACGTTCCTTCGTCAGGGAAAGCTTATACTAATTTGACAGTTTCGAACAATGTTTTATTATGGTAGGGGTGGAGCTGTTGCTAGATAATAATGTAGATTGGGTAGGTAGGTATTAGTGTAGAGTGGGTGGGTAGGGGAACAAATCCATGATTGGGCTATATGACAATATTTTTTGTTTGTTGATAATAGATTCATTATTTTTAAGGGATTTTTTAATTTCCAAGGCTTCTAAGTTATCTAAACGTTTTCCTTTATTATTAATATGAAGAATATTTATCCCTGTATTTTTTTCAAAACTATGGTTATTTTCAATGATATGGTTAGCAAACTCAGAAAAATTATTATTATTAAGACATCTTAAATGTTCTTTGATTCTGATTTCAAAATTACGAGTGGTTTTTCCAATATAAAATGAGGGACAATCATTGCATTTGAGTTTATATATTCCGGAATTAGTCAATTAATCATCGGATTTGCGCATCAATTAAGTGGTTTTTACAAAGTTAAAATATTTCATTTTTCTATAATGGATAACCACAAAGTAATAGCTACATTCAAAAATAAATAAATAAATATAGATTCGAGGCAGCAAGCTATGTGTCTAGAAAAGTAACATTTGATTGAAAATGTTTAATTTCTTCCTAGCAAAGTCACGCAAAAGATGCGACAGAATTCGATGGGTAGTTGTATTTTAAAATTACTCATTGGTGGTGTCACTTTTGGATTGAAATTAGGTATGGGCTAATCTAAAGTTGTTACATCAATGCAATTAACCAATCCGATTCTTCAATTTCGTATATGCCAAGGATATAAAGGAGCTTTTTATGTACCTACATACTTGACGTATCTAGGTAGGTACAAACCCAAGGTAAAATAGTGGGAAAGCAAAAATAAAAATAAAGAATTGAAAAAACGAAGAAAATTTTAGAATGTTGTCTATAACCACACAATCCAAATTGCATTGTTTATTCATTATTTGGGTTGATTATTATTATTAGGAGCGTACACCATTACTTCATGACGTTATATTCCAATTAGTGTCGAGCAGATTATAAAGGCTAGAAAGTTTTGTCTATGATCATATTTCTGATGCACGAAAAGGGATTCAGAAATAAAATAAAAGAATTTCAAAGAAATAGGTAGGTATCAACTAGTAGCAACGCTCATTTATTCACTTGGCCATAACAATCAGCAGGGGATGAAAATAAAATAATGTGTTTTTTTTTATTATCCATTGCGCATTGCATACCAGAGCAACACAAAGCCTATATTTGGTCATAGAGCTAAGCATGAAAACAATTTCTTATAAATAATTAACCACAATAATTACAAAACTCCGTTAAGTCTTATTTATAAATTAACAAAAACAAATAACTTTATTACTATAAAACCCCCAGCGAAAGGACCCACTTTTAAAAAAAAAAATTTTTAATTACAAAATCATAACTAAAAAGCCCTTTCTAATTTCTCAGGTGTAAACGTCACATCTGTAAAAAAATGTCTTGAATCTTAATTAAAAAAAAAAAAAACAATTCTTGATTTATAAATTCAGACGTGAAACAGAGATATCTCAAAGCCCAAGTGAAATTTAATCAATGAAAACATGTTTTTAGATAACTCTCCATTACACAATCATGAATTGATTTGTTACCAATCGAATAGCAATTACAATATCCAATAGACATGACAACTTTAAGTCATTGAAAGAGCACGAAACAACTTTATTATTGTCGTTTTTAATGCTGTTTAAATTCTTAATGAATGAGCTCCACGAATTTAAATTATATTAAATAGTATTCGGAAAATATAATCTCTTTTCCATTATAGAACTAGTGTTGTTAAAGAAGATATTATTGTCTATAACTCTCAACGAAAACGATAAAGAAATAATGATATACGGAAACAGATATCTTATAATTTTCTGTTTCTTTATCTGTTTCATAATATTATTTTAATTGAGAGTAGTTGTTTATATTGTCTTCTTCAATTATTAAATATTAACATGATGTTTATTAGCGTCAATAAGTTAATCCTAATAAAATGAATCAATTATCAGCTAAATAAATAAATAAAAAAGTGTTTTTACAAAGTCATTTGCTTTTATTTAATTATCATTTAAATTGCAAATACGCGTAAATATTTTAAAATATCGGCGTTTTAACTAACAACTTATGTTTTCAATTAATGTAATTTTATCCTAACGTTGTATATAGAATATAGATGCTAATTTATAACCGTTTTACGGTCACCCCTTTAATTAATGCTAGAAATTTTATGGCTCCCGTGAATTTGTTTGTTACAACTCATGTATTCTGACTTAATTGTCAATTTAAAAAAAAATTTACATTGAAAAATAACGATTGTGGATTCATCTGCTGACACATTTCGATATTAAATTAAGACATAACCATAAATATAACGATTATTTACAAAGTCGACATAAAAGCTAAAATATTTTGTTTTGACAATATGAAACCATCTTCAGAGTCCAGAATAATAGGGCAAATGTAAATAACCAATTTTTCATTAAATATTTTCAACTTACTTCTACTATTTGTTATTATAACTAAATAGTTAAATTTTTTTAATCTTATATGATTTTAGATTTTCACGGCCAAAGGTATTTTTTTTATTATTCTTTACGTTTTCTTCACTTGTAATTAATAATACTAATTTCGTTTGTGTTTGTGTGTGTGTTGAACTAGGATTTTTAATTTAAGCATCATTTTCAAAGTTGTATCTCATTGTGTATCAATCTCAATTCAGAAAAGCGATAATATTTTGAGGAATTTGAACTGATAGGTTGATTTTGATTTGGAAGAACTCAGCCTATCACTTGATTTTTTACGGTTCCCTGCTAGTCTCTGTAATAATTTGTATACAATTATTTTATTGACTATATGAACAATTAAAGAACTTTCTGATACTACATTTTTACGCATATTTTCTTCCATGAACCGTGGAAAATTGATTATCTCGAATTCATTTCAACATTTCTCTCTCCAATCGGCCACATTAATTAGTGTATTAAAATATTTAATAAATTTGTAATTATATTTTGGTTCTCATACCGGCGGTTTGCCATCCCCTCGCTTTTAGCAAAGCAAACAGCCATTTACAAAGGAAAACATTCAAAGTGGAAACTCTCCCTGGGCACTTTGCTGCGAAAATACAGCCTTCCCACTCGCACCAATATAGGTTATTATCCCAAATTTAGGGAGACAGAGCGAGAGGGGTGGAGGGTGTTTGCTGCGTTTATAGAGCTTTTCTCGCCACTTAGGAGGAATAAATTAACTGGTTGGTACTCGTAAGTACCTAGTTACATCGTATTATAACTACTCGTACTTAGTAGTTACAATTTATTATAACTACGAGTATTTATTTTAATAATATGAAGCATTTTATTTGTATCCTATCAGTAATTGACGAAATATCATTTTTCGTAAATTTTTTTTTCCATAAATTTATTTTAACTCGAAAAACCGTGAATAACTCACTTAGATACCTAGATTTTACGTGATTTCGCGTTTTTTTAAATTATACCGAAGCTGCAGAACTCATTATGCTTAATTATGGCGGCATGTCTTATTTTTAGAAGTATAAAATTGATTTTGCATTGCCCCATAAACCTATTCAAATTTCATAACGCCAGAGTACACGGTTAGAAAGTTTTTACTGCACCAGCCATACAACAAAACAATAAGATATTAAATTAATAAATTACTTCGTTTTTACTGTTAATTTTTACTGTTTTTATTGTTTACAAAACCGACAAATTAATTAATTAAATAAGATATTATTTTAGATTTCACGGCCAAAAGAAAAATTGTTATTTATTTTTAGGGTGTTATGCCGTGTTGCGCCACAACGTTCTTTAACCAACATTTCGGATTAATTAATTGAAATCCGCTACAATGCATTAATGTCTGATCCACGGAGGAAAGAATTCCTCCGTGGTCTGATCTAAACCTACCACTACTTTCTACCAGGCGTACTATTAATGACATTCTCTTACTTTTTAAATTACTGAACAATCTCATAGACTGCCCTCAAATGTTAAGTGTTATAAATATTCGTGTCCCTGTTAAATCAACTCGACTCCACCACCTTTTCCACAGTGACAATCATAGCACTAACTATTCCTATCATTCACCGCTAGTGCGTTTTCACCGAACTGCCAATACGTATACAGACCTTTTCGATATTTTCAATACCTCACCGTCTTGCATCAAAGCAAAAATAATTAGTTATTTATGTAACTGATATGTTTGTAAAATGATAAATATTTGTTGTACTAATATGCATCGTATGTATGTACTGTATGTTATTCTATATATGATGTGAGAGAGGTTTTAGGGTGGCACACCTGTTTCCGGCCATACAAGAGCGAGACAGGTGATCCCGCATATAAAAGGAGATGCAGGCCTCTCCTCACTCTCTTTTTCCAACCGCCAACACGTTAGTTAGGACGTATTTATAGCCATTACTTATAATAAATATCCATATCGCCAATACGCGCATTATTTATAAATAACCTCGCCTACACTCGAGTCTGTATTTAACAGTGGCGCAGCCTACGGTACACGATTCTGCACAATACGGCAGAAATATCGCGAAAAGAATCGACGCGCAAAAAAATTTGGCACAAAAATTTGGCAAAAATACGCGGTAACATTATTATTTCGGGTCGGTAAGAAAGGCCGGACCGAAATTATTCCAACACTTCACTGCAAGGAGTGAAGTGCAAGAAGACACTGGAGCCAGCCAGCTTTTCGGAAGGGGGAAGCACGGGAGGTCCAGCGTCAATCGACATCTCTGAGGGTCAAGGATCGGAGATCCAGGTCGCAGGAGTGATCTGGGGTAGCCATCGGTGTTACTGTGTGACGGGTCTGGAAGGAGCCATCAATTCACAGGGTCAAGGAGCAGTTTCCGGAGCAGGGTCCAGGGAGCAGACGGCAGAAGAAGAAGCCTCATTGGGAAGTTTTTGTTTTTTCTGTTTTTCTTTCTCTCTATTTGGGTACCTTCTGGGCATTGGGAACATGGAGTCTCGAGGATTGGAGTCCTTCAGTTTGCGTGACGGGAACTGGGAGAACTTCAAGGTCCGCCTCGGACAATTTCTCCTCGTGAATGATGAAAAGTTTGCATCGGATGATAAAAAAAGGGCTATTTTCCTGAATGCATTGAAAGATGATTGTTTTTCCTTATTGGTTAATTTGTGCATTCCTAAAAAGGTAACAGATATTAAGTTAGAAGATTTGATATCTAAACTTGATGAGTATTGTTGTTCAACGAAATGTTTTTTTGAAGAGAGATCTAAGTTTTACAGTGCTAAACAAAGAAATGACGAATCAATCCGTGAGTTTGCAGTGCGGTTAAAGTCTCTTTCTACTAATTGCAAATTTGGGAATAGTTTATCAGTAAATTTAAGGGATTTCTTTGTTTTGGGTTGTAAACCAGGAAAGGTAAGGGAAAAATTATTTCTCGAGGGTGAATTACACTCGTTCGAAAAATGTTTACAAGTCGCCGAGTGCATTGACCTCGTAGCTTCAACTCAAGCGCAGTCCCGAGTTGATAATACGGTTTACGCTAATGTACAGCTCAAGGCCGGTCGACTCTCTTTTAATAATTCGCGTGTGAAAGACAGAGACGTGAAGCGTTTCGGGCATAGCAACAGGGCACGGTCACAGTCGCCAGCGAACGCTGTGAAACAAAATTGTACCGTTTGTGGTCACAATAATCACATCGCGACGGAATGTAGATATAAAAATTATTTATGTAAAATTTGCAGTACGAAGGGTCATCTCGCAAAACAGTGCAAGCGTTCCTCAACACGTAAGAGTGTGAATACTTTGTTGTCGGACACAAAGTTGGGTGAAGTTAATAGTGTCGAACCATTTTTTATTGAAGTTTCACTAGACGGGATCAAGAGTAAATTCATGGTAGATTCTGGAGCATCTTGTTGCGTAATTTCCAAGGAGTGTTATTTCAGTAAATTCAGTAGAATCAAGCTAGTGCACGAAGACATTAGTCTACGGGGTTTTGACAATACGCTCGTGAAAGTGGTAGGTACAATTACGCCACAAGTGGAATTTAACGGTCAGTGTCACAATTTGAAATTTGTTGTTGTCACAAGTGCTTCGTTATCGATAGTGGGGCGTGATTTTATGAATCTTTTTAACGTCGGGATTAACGGAATCGTAAACAGTATAAAACAGAATACTTTGAAGCAGCGATTAGTAAAAAAATTCCCGGAAGTTTTTACGGATAAACTAGGAAAATTTAATAAGTACGAAGTGAATTTAACTTTAAAAGAGACCGCTATTCCGATATTTCGTAATCACAGAGTTATGCCGTTCGCTTTGAAAGAAAAAGTCGAAAGGGAGTTAGATAGTTTACTGTCAGACGGTATTATAGAACAAGTCCAGTTTAGTGAGTTTGCAAGTCCAATTGTTCCAGTAATTAAGAAAAACGGTAGTATTAGATTATGTGGTGATTATAAATCGACAGTGAATAATCAGTTATTAGTTGACAAATATCCATTACCTAGGATAGAGGAGCTATTAACGAAAGTAAATGGTGGGAAAGTTTTTGCAAAAATCGATCTTAAATCGGCGTATAGTCAATTTGTTTTAAAAAAGGAGTGTAGGCGTTTTACAACAATCAATACCCATTTAGGATTGTTTCAGTATAAGCGGTTAGTGTACGGGTTATCTCCCGCGCCAGCTATATTTGCAAAGGCAATGGCAAATTGTTTGTCAGGATTACAGAACATGACGTTTTATTTGGATGATATTATCGTGATAGGGGAAGACGAAGACGATTTAGAGAAAAACGTATGTGTCGTGTTAGAAAGGTTGAAACATTGTAATCTAACAGTGAATAGTGACAAGTGTGAATTCAATTTAAAAGTTATTGAGTTTTTAGGTTATAAAATAAGTGAACAAGGGATTCAACCGTGTGAACGGAATAAAGAAGCCATTTTAAATGCACCAGCACCTAGTGATTTAAATAATTTAAGAAGTTTATTAGGTATGATTAGTTATTATCGTAATTTTATTCCAAATATGGCAAATATATTGTCACCATTATACGAATTACTTAAAAAAGATGTTAAGTTTCAATGGGGTACGGAACAAGAAAATAGTTTTGCGATAATTAAAAGAATATTAACTTCGGATAGGATTTTAACGCATTTTGACGAAAATATACCTGTGAAACTTGTCACAGATGGTAGTTTTAATGGGGTAGCAGCAACATTACTTCATAGGTTTCAAAATGGCGTAGAAAGACCGATTGGGTTCGCAAGCAGAACTTTAACTAAAGCGGAAAAGAATTATTCTATTCTAGATATTGAAGCAACAGCAATTATTTTTGGAATTAAGAAGTTTTATCAATATTTGTACGGCAGAGAATTTATTTTAGCTGTGGATAATCAGCCGTTAGTGAGAATTTTAGGTGAAAATAAAGAAGTACCTAAGATTGCCGCGTCAAGGTTACAGAGATATGCTATTATGTTAGGTTCGTTTAATTTTAAAATTGAATATGTAAAATCGAAAAATAATTGTTCAGACTTTCTGAGCAGGTGTCCGATTGAAAAGGTTAGCTGTGAAGATGAGATAGAGTCTGATTACATTAATTATTTCGAGAATAATGGGTTTAATTTGTCTTTAGACGTGATAAAAAGCGAAACCGAAAAGGATGATGTGTTAGGTCAAGTAAAAAATTTTCTTATCGAAGGTTGGCCAGCATCAGTAAAAAAGACACAAAGTGGTAACTTTATTAGAATTTTTTGGGAAAAAAGGTTAGAATTGTCTTTGATAAATGGGTGTGTTTTATATCAACATAGGGTTGTTGTACCTGAGTCTTTAAGACAAGAGGTTTTAAAGATGTTACATAGATCTCATTTAGGGGTTTTTAAGACTAAAGGTATTGCAAAAAGCTTTGTCTGGTGGCCAAAAATTAATCAAGATTTGGAGAAAATAACGGAAAATTGTAGAGATTGTTTAGAAATTAAACCAGAATCACAAAAGAGTTCTTTAGCAGTGTGGCCATATGAACCTGAAGTATGGTTCAGGGTACATATTGATCATGGTAGTTTGTATAACAAAAATTTTTTAGTGGTGGTAGACTCTTCTTCAAAGTGGATTGAGTGTCTGGAAGTAAACAGTCTGTCTTCAAAAGAAAATATCGAAATACTTCATAGATTATTTTCGCAATTTGGTTTTCCTGCAACTTTAGTTAGTGATAATGGTACGTGTTTTTGTTCTGAGGATTTTGAAAATTTTTGTAAGAAAAATGGGATAGAACATATCACTAGTCCAGTCAATCACCCTAGTAGCAACGGGCAAGCTGAAGCTACAGTAAAGACTTGTAAAAATTTCCTTAAAAAAATTTGTAAACATAATGGATTTCCTTCAGATTATAAAGAAAAGTTAGGTAACTTTTTAGCAGACTATAGGAATACAGTTCACGCAACAACAGGAGGTGAGCCATCTGTATTATTAATGGGTAGAAAAATTAGAACAGTATTTGACTCTCTGATTCCAAGGAAAATTGAGGATAGAACGGGTAGTTCAGGTTCTACTCGACGAAACAAAGTAATAAAAAAGGTTACTCAGAGCCAAAACAATCAGAAAAGACAATATAAGGGTAGAGTTAAATCAGGTTTTAATATAGGTCAGAAAGTAATGACTAGAGATTTCAGATCTCAGGGTAATAGGTTATGGGTCCCTGGGGTTATTGTGGATAAAAAAGGTAGTAAAATATATTTCATAAAAATTAACAAGTCTAATATGGTGTGGAAAAGACATTTAGACCAGCTAAAGGAATTACATGTTTCATGGCAGGAGGAAGATAACCAGGAATTCGCGTCTGACACGTTGGAATTGTCGACGGACGAATTAGATCTCTCCGGTATGTTACGTAATAGAAGTGTCTCTAATTCTGTTTCTCCATGTTTCAGGTCTAACCCATGGCAAGGAAGGCTTCGGCCCAGGTGACAGCACTTCGCAGTCGAAATGGACAGAAATGGACAGAAGGGAAACAGAAAGAACAAAAACAAATGTTTTGTTAATTTTAAATGTAATGTGTTAATTTTAAATGTGAAATATGAAATATAAAATATATTGTATGAAATATGTAGCTATAGGTATCACTTATGTAGCCAGGATTCTCCCGTTTAAGTAGGGGAGGATGTGAGAGAGGTTTTAGGGTGGCACACCTGTTTCCGGCCATACAAGAGCGAGACAGGTGATCCCGCATATAAAAGGAGATGCAGGCCTCTCCTCACTCTCTTTTTCCAACCGCCAACACGTTAGTTAGGACGTATTTATAGCCATTACTTATAATAAATATCCATATCGCCAATACGCGCATTATTTATAAATAACCTCGCCTACACTCGAGTCTGTATTTAACATATATAATGTTTGTAAATGTTCGATACACTTGTATTATGTATGTAATAGCCCTATGTACGGGCGTTTAAATAATAAATAAATAAATTACAGTGTCCGTCATCATTCATCATACATCTGCCCTGATAGTGGACTAATTTAATTTATTATGGACTTTTTCTTAAGTGTGCTGACTTAAAACTTTTTTGATGAACTTTTCGAATAATTTTTCCACAGTGATTTTTCGCAGTTAATAAATTGTCATATTAATATCAAAAGGAGTAATATAGCTACCCCTGCTTAGATTGATGCTCTTTAAAAGTTCGTCCAAAACAACCCCTTTGCTGTTAGAGGCTACAGGGGGGATGGTGGCCAATAATAAATTGAGAGGGTAGGTACTACACTCAATCCTCCGCCGCCAGCTACTCCTCAGTAGGGTACCTACCTACAACTGTTAACAATGGGGTGGATTGGGGAGGGGAGGGTATAATAGGTGATGTATTACGCAGGGGAAGTGGGGTGATTGGGCAAAGGGTAGATTATACGGCTAATAAAACCATTCGTCACGAATTAGGGGATTAGAAATCAGTGGCGGAGTTTGGTTCACTCTGAATTATGTTTTTTTTTTATAGTTTATAAAATATTATAATTTGATGAAAGCCGAAATGAGGTAGGTACTTAAGGAGATCAAATAAGAAACTCGACGATCCGAGACGATCTAAACATCGAACCACTATGACTGTTCTTTGAAAAATCGCATCTGAGGTGGCTTGGGCACGTGCTAAGAATGTCCGATGACCGAATTCCTATGAAAATGCTGAGTGCAATTCCAGAGGGTAGACGGCCAGCGGGACGTCCTATAGACACAGTTAAACGAGACAACTCCAAAAACTGTGTGAGGAGAGGATGGAACTGCCATGGATGGAGGCCGAACAAACAGCGCAAGACAGGGATGATTGGAGGCGCCTTGTCGATGCAATAGGTCCCCGACCCGAATAGGATAAGGGGAAGAAGATGCTGATGAATTGAATTTAGTGTATAATACAAAATAACTCAAAAGTAAGTAAATAGATATCCATAGATAAAATAATTTGACGTCGCGCTCTCCCACTCAAATATTATCTAAGTGTATAAATCCACACTAATAATTAACCAAAATCAAGGGCGGATTAAGGGGGAGGGGGAGGGGGCACGTGCCCCCGTATTTTTTTGTACTGTGGAGATTCCATCACAGTACATACTTAGAAGCAAAAACTATCTTTATTAAACATTTAATTTTTCTATTGTTTTGACAATTTCATAAACCTTCCTAAACATACTTGAACTTGTAGAAATAAACTTGAAGTATGTACTTGAAATATTTAATTAAACGAAGACAATATAAGCGAAAGTCAGTCGAAAATCTGAGAACAGAAAAATCAGAAAAAGATATTGACACCGCTGGGACTTGAACCCAGGACCTCTTGCTAGAGCAAGCTAGAGCAAGAGGTCCTGGGTTTCGACTGACTTTCGCTTATATTGTCTTCGTTTAATTAAATATTACAATTTGAGGTTTTACTCATAAAGTTAAAATAAAAATAAAAATATGTGCTTGAAGTTTATTTCTAACAGTAATTGTTGATTTTTTTGCCCATCCTCCCCTTGTGCCCCTCCCCCCCCCCCCCAGAAAAAATTTCTAACAGTAATTGTTGATTTTTTTGCTCGTCCGCCCCTTGCGCCCCCCTTAGAAAAAAATCCTGGATCCACCCTTGACTTTACCACAAAACGACAACAGGTCTGTTTGGCTCTTCGCCAAACAGACCTGTTGTCGTTTTGTGGTACCTACCTAAGCAAAACATTTGTAAGATTCTAAAATATAAATGAATAATGAAATAATGATGAATAAGACATTATTATCCCATGATTTGAAAAAACGAAGAACGCTTAGTTACCGCAAAATTTATTAATTTGTGTGTATGACGGCCTCCGTGGTTGAGTTTATACTATCCTCGGCTACCAATTCGGAGATTGCGAGTTCAAATACCGAAGTGCACAAAAAATTTTACTTAAGGCGATCCAATAGTTCAGGAAAAAATCGAAATTGGAATTCACGCCCTTTATGGGAGGAGTTTAAAAATACTTGAGAAAAAGCTTTTGGAAAGGTTGGAAAAGGTATTTGAGAATTTTTTTTTACAGGTTGATTTCGTAAAGGCCTATACGCAGTAGGAAGATACCGACACTTACATTGCGTTCCAGAGTCGAAGATACTTTTAGTACCGCCCTGGTGAAAAACCATCATTCAGAATTGCAACGTTGCTTGAAATAGCTTTAGCTGTGTTTGGTGACCACATCTGAACAGTCAGACCCAGACCTCTCCACACTACCGATAGCCTCACAACACACTCCAATCAGTAGGTAATGCCGTTTTGCAGTAACTCACAAAAATAAATTGCCTCAAGCACAAACAAATCACAAAAATAAAGCTGAGAAAGTAACTACTTACAAAAAAGTAATACTATCTAATATAAGAATGTTATTTAAAAAAATGTATTTAGTTACGTACCTACCTACTGGTTAATGATGTAGGTACATCCACTTAATTATTTAACGAAGTGATAAATTTTATTTCACGCGCCGCCCCTGGTTTCTTATGTAACCGATTACCCCATGGAATTAATTGCATAGAATTATGATTTTATCTTTGGGATTTCATGCAATATTACGCCATTGTATGTCACTAGCATCGGATCTGTACCCCATAACCGGCAACCGTTATATTTTTTTGTCATAATATAGGTACCTCCTTGTACCTACTAACTGAAACATTATGAATTATGACCAATGAGGGTAGGCAGAAAACGCAATGCGTATTCAATGATTTCATCGGTACCTGGGAAAAAATATGAACACTTAATAATTGGATACAAAGATATTGAAATATAAGTAGATGTGCTATCTGCAGTTTTTAGTAGGTGGGACTGCGCTTCCGGGGGTCGCCGATATTGTTTACCAAAAGTAACAAATAAAATAAATGAACGAACAATTAACGAATAAAGCAAACGAACGTTAAACTAAATGAACGAATTCTTTCCTTATTCAAACTATATTGTTAACCAATACTAATGCACACCTTCAAAAAGTCAACGAAATGAGCTAATTCTTTTCGTATGGAAACTACTCTTATTAGGTCGTGGTCCGCCGATAGTTGCGCGGACACCATAGCACATCTCTTTTGTATTTGAATATCTTTGATTGGATACGATCGTACTAGGAGTTTTTTTGCAAAATCAATATCCAATCTTCAAACCACTCCAAAATGAACAGGCAAACAAAACACAAAAAGAAAGCGACATCTAGTGACCCTGAAGAAGAAAACACAAATACTAATAAGATGATCAAATGTGTACGAAAAGGTGCACTGGAATTCTACTTGTCTACTTTTCTGAAGGTTTCACATCTACTTAAATGTCCTTAAATAGGTAGAAACGTTTAGTTCTGTTTAGTAATCTCAGTACCTAGGTAACCTTTTTATCGGAAGTGTTAATAAAAAGGGAAACTGGCATATTTAGATGTAACCAAATATTTTTACTAAGTCCGAATGTAAAATGATTTAAGTATTTTAATGTAAATTACTTCCAATGACGTGATGTGCAGATATAATTAGTAATCTGTTACTGTCAGTATCACCATGGTTATACTTCTTAGATTTAGCAATTCGATGTTATGTGCAATGTAATTATCTTGACTCTTCATGTTAATTGAATAAACACAAACCTACAAATCAACCTACAGCAGAAGTTAGATTGTTGGAGAATATAATGGAGCAAGTAAAAAATTACAACTAACTTTAATATTTAGAATTACAGTTACCATTTTATACGTGTATTTATTGAAAATACTGTAGTTCCTCTCCTTCCTCTTCCTTATCTCTTTCTATTCCCAACTATATTCTACCTAACATCATACCCCAAATAAGAATGCCATTAGCTCCAGAAGGTTGGAAGCATTTGGGATTCTTTGCACTATTAAAACATTATGAACTTTAATGGATTCAATATATTAGCTTTGACTTCTTGTGGGTACATTCAAGCAAGTTTATTCAAAACCAAACTATACCGGTCTAAACGTTTTTGAAGTGATAACTTCTTTCGCACCGTTGGGATTTGAAACTCGATGAATCATACATCTGTAGGATTTAGCCTGCGAGAGAAAGAGATAGAATAATCGGTCGCTTCTTTTTGTGGTGATTCGTAGCCTCCCACCTCTTGTCTACTTTAGTTTTCTGGAGGTTTCTACCGCGTGTGAACTGCACACGTGTCGTTTTTTGTTTAATTATTAAAGAACATTCAAAAAACATAGTTTCAAAATCTGTTTTTTATGTTGTCTTACAACATATTGTTGTCTATCTATGTTACCTACTCTTTACAAGAAAATATTATTTTAGAATATAAATTTTACATCTTATGATTCCTATAAATTTCAAATTATAACATTCATTTGCATTATCATGACCACCATGCCATCATGCCAATACCATGGCAGAAGTATGTAGACTATGTAGGCTATACTACAATGGAAAGATAAGTATTGTAAGCGATTTCTTTTTTTTTCAAATTCTTACATTATAAAATTGGGGCATCAGCACGTGAGAATCATAACTTAGATTAAGCTGAACAATAAAATAGATATTTCTAAGAAAATAGAAATAAAATATTAATAAAAATTCAAAAGCAACATTAAAAAACCCGCCAAAGATCACCATTTTTAAATAAATCAATATCACAAAACTCATTACAACCATATAGAGAAGTGAAGAACTTTCATGAAGTACCGACCAACCCAAAATAAGAGTAAGGAGTATTCAAAATTAAAAAAAATAGTAACTAAATATGTGAAGGATAATTTGCAATTCATGTAATCTTTTAAATCCTCAGGCTGAGATGGGCTGGGCATGTACAGAGAATGCGGGAACCACGCGTCCCAAAAAGAATTTTGACTGGACACCCAGGTGGAAAGAGAAAAGTGGGAAGACCCAGACTGAGGTGACAGCTTCTCCAGGTACCAAATTGGAAGTCAGCCGCTGAGGACAGGAGGAGTTGGAGGCGACTGTTGCAGGAGGCCAAAGCTCGATATGGGCAGTAGCGCCATCGAAGAAGAAGAAGAAGTAATCTTTTAAAAAAGCTCGTTCCTTTCGATAGGTAAAATAAAACACAAGACTCTTGTTAAAAATAAATCGGAGAGCACAACTTACAATGCACGTATGTATTTTACGGACTATTTACAGTTTTATCCTATTTTGTGGAAAGCTATTTTAAAAGTGTTTCTTTCTTCGTTTTAAGTTGGTTCTTCATTGCTGAGGATCGTGACCTTTACTACAATTTCCATGGTACCAATGATACTTGGTACACTGATGTACCAGTATGCATGTATATGTACAATGATACTTTGTCACTCCAGCGCTTTGGGTGACCTTCCTCTGCTTCTTCTGCCTTCCACTTTGCCAGTGACTATGAGTATCTCCAAGTTGGAGTTCTTATTTGGCGAGCAACATATTCAAAGTACGAGTACCTTAAGATACATTGTAAACAGATAGGCAACTTTTAAAATAGTTTTGGAAAGCTATTTTAAAGTATTTCATTACCCCACTATATTCTTGAATCGATCAAATGTCAAACAGGTACCTAAATAATTGATTGTGTATTTAGCTCGTTACCTTGTCGATGATTGATTGGTGGGAGTACGTAAATATTCAATCTGTTTCATAATCGTCCGTACAACAACTGGAAACCCTGCTTCAAAATCCGATTAATTTCAATATTACGATTTCAATCTACAAATTATCACTATTGCGACACCCCCCTTAAGGCATTTAACCATTAGAACAGAAATAAATTATCATAATCTTACTTATTCAATAACCTATAATTACGTAAATAATTATATTGGCATATTGACTCATATGTAAGTTGAAGTTATGAATTAATATAATTTTATTGTTAGAATAAGTAGGTAGTTTTGTTTACGGCATTATTTAAGATGAAGCCATTCGGAATAATGCAAAATTATTTATTTATTTATTTTATTTATTTATTTTCGGGAAATCGACAGTTTACATTTTTACAGTTTTTACATGTTTGTATAGCCAAAATAAAACCAATTATGGATTTCCTCCATGTGACTTTACCTCTGATTAACAGCATAATAGAAAAAAAAAATAATAAATTTATAATAAAGCAGTATGAGATCAAAAATTTTATAAAACAAAAGATTAAGTATATAAAACTAAAATTTACATAAAACATAAAATATCAATACATTGGTAACCATAAGAAACCAGATTGTACATATAAATCAAATCATAACAGAATTAAAGATAAACGATAGAAACATAGACACATAACATATTATGAAACATCAGAGAAATACTCTTTTATGTACCCCTTATATTTGGTAGGTTCGGAATTGAAAATGTCCACCTTGGATAATATGCTATTGTAACTATTGCATATTCTGTTCAGACAAGAATTTTGCTTGCAGTTTGTCTTGCATTGATCAACCCTGAACAGGACAGAAGAGCGTGTTGTACGTGCAGGTACATTAAATTGAATTTTATTTAGCAACTCTGGGCATTGAATATTATTGTTAACTAATTTATACAGGAATATTGCATCCTTATGATGCCTTCGTACACTCAATGAATCAATTTTAAAGTATGAGGCTGCCTCTGCATAATTATTAAATCTTACATATGACTTGTAACAAAGATATTTGAGGAATTTGTTTTGAATTGCTTCAATTTTGTTCGTATGGATTTTATAAAATGGAGACCAAACAACTGACGCTAACTCCAAATGACTTCGTACGTAGGCAAAGTAGAGTTGCTTAATGACGTTGATACTATTAAAAAGTTTTGTGTTTCTCATGATAAAACCTAACATTTTAGCAGCTTTATTTGTGATTTGTTGTATATGAAGGTTATATTGTAGTTTACTATCAAGGGTTATTCCAAGATCACGAATATCTGAGACTGTTGCAATGTTGTTGTTATTTATAGAATAATTAAATAATGTTTTATTTTTATTTCTTGAAAAGGTAATATGATGACATTTTGAGACATTTAGAAATAGTCATGAAAGTGAAGTCAAAATCATGTATTTTTATTGTGAAAATTTGATCGCTTAGAAGTATTACACATACTTCAATTAAAAACATATCCTGGCCTTTAAAAATATTTGTTCTTTAATAATCCTAGAAAAACATAAAGTATACAGTCTATAAAAAATACCTTCTAGTCCAAATTCTCCTATTTATAAACCCCTTTTCGGATTATGGTTTTATTGTTCATGTGGCAAATTCAGTTTCTTTTATAATAATCGCAAAAAATTGATATTTACGCCCATACTTCATTAAATAAAATAAAATATGCATTTTCTCGTTGTTATTTTTGACATCAATCAATACGGCGGCAGTCGACGAATTTGTATTTCAAAGTGAACCTTATGCGTCCACCCAAGGACTACAGACTTGCCACACCCAATTTTTATCAGTTCGGCCTCGGCCGGGACGGGGAATAGACGTATTAGGCTCCGCATCGCTTAGTTCAGTGAAATCAATTTTAAATTTCGTTGTTATTACTATTCTTCTATAATTGAATGGACTTTTACAATATTGTATATTTATATTAAAAGCGTAGAATCAATAAGCGCCTCAGATGTATAATATTTTATTTGTATGCATATTTTTTTAAGAACATTTATTTTATCGATTGAGCATCCTGCTGACTGAGATCCGTATCCGTTCAAACCTGTCAAGATGGTAGCCGCGTTGAATAGTACCTTTTTACTCCGTCAGAGTTCGCATGAGCGTTAAGAGCCATCGAATTAGAATGATCAACACCACGCGAAGTCCACTGATCACAGAACTACTTCCTTAAACATCTACGGCATAAGAGTAGGTACATGTAAAATTATCAAACTAAATTTACCTACTTTAATTTTACTTACTTCTCAGCTAGTTGGGAGCGGCTCACGTGCGTTTTATGGAATGCCGAAACGAAGCAAATGACGGTTTTATTACATTATCAACATGATATATATCGACAAACAAACTATGTTTACGAAACAATAACAAGGCACTTTTATAATTTGAGAAAAGTAGATAATTTTTTACATAGTTTCCTGTCCGTAAAATAACAACAACAAAAAATAACCCTCAGGCAAGATCAAAATATTTCTGTCTTGCAATAAAATTCAAGTAAATAAAATATTTCTAAACGCGTCCGAAAACCAAAAACCGTAAAATTTTATAAAACATAAAATTTTTTACGTAATCATAAAATTGTTTTAAAATTAAATCAACTTACGTTTTTTTTTCTAAAATTGCTGATACTGATAACGAAAAAAATAAAAACAAGCATATTATATTAGGCAAAAGTATTAGATATAAACGTTATCGTCAACGCATTATTTTGACGTGTCATGTAAATAAAATACCTAAATAAAAACTTCCCACAGTTTCATTTTTTTTTTAAATTGCGGTTGGAAACTTTAGATACATAAAGGTGTACATTTTAATTATTTTGAGGTTAGGGAACGTACCCAAACTACGTGACCAACTTTTTGCAATTTTTAACCCCCCCCCCCCCCCGGTGACCAAAATCCTAAGGAACCCGCCGCTCATTTGTATGGAGCGTGACCTTTTGAAGACCCCCCCCCCCCCTAAAAGTGTCACGTAGTATGGGTACGTTCCCTTAAGAGCGTTTAACCAGCCAGCGGACGAAAATCCACATTTCGTCGAAAGTTGTTCTTACGATCGTTGGTGGTTACAATGAGAAAAAATAATTATTCTCCGTACCAGCTTTTTTAAATTATAACTCAATATCGAATTTATTTCAATCCAAATTAGCTTTACTTTATACCTTCATCCAAAAATGCTGAAAGGCGTGATGATAAAACTATTAAAATAATGTCCTTTTTGTAATTATTTTTTGATTATAAGTATTTATCATTTTTCAATAATGTCTAAATTTAATAAGAATGTTAAAAAAATCTGAAATATATTAGTTTGTAAGTGCGCAAATAAATACACAAATGGACCAATTTTCGTCAAGAATACGTACACTTACGTACATATTTTTTAATGATTTTATTGAAACTAAAATTAAAATTTTAAAACATGCGTTTGCTTGATAATGTATTGATTTATTTTACTGCATGATTATATTATTTGAAATGGGTGTGGTATAATTAAAAAATCTTTTTTAAAATTTAACAAATCTGCCAACGACCTATGGAATAACCTTAATATACTAAAAATTACAAAATTTTCTCAAAATTTATTACATGCGAACGCTAGATAAAAGAACAATCTTTCGAAATCCATTTATATTTTTTTGTGGAAAAGAGTAAATAAGTCTAAAATCTGATTTGAAAATGACATATTTCTGGTTTTCTCTGGTAATGCCCTCTTAACTTTTAGATTTGAATTTAGTGTCGTGTATTTCTTTCTTACGCCGTTTAGACCATATTTCTAACCATGAAATTAAAGGAGACACAATGATTCCTACGAGACCTGTATGAATTGTATGAAATTGTGTGAAAAGCGAACAAATTAGCTTGAGGGGTTAATCCACATAATGTGACTATCATCATCTTTATCTAATGATAATCTTAATAATTTCTTAGTTTTCGTGAAAATTAATTATGCTTGTCCGTTTTAATTTATTGCTGAATAATTCACAGCTTTCTTCTGTAATCCATTATTTCCAATTGAATACTTTATGTGCAATCTAATTATGCTTTTTGCGCACTTGCTAATTAGCAAGCTTTAAGTTTTAGCGTTATTCTGCGGCATAATTTATGAATAATTTAAATGGTAGTTATATAGGTAGTAAACTAGATTAAAATAATTAATAATGAACAAAAGTTATGCGGTTTGTAGTGTCTGGAGCAGGGTTTCCCAAACTGTGTTCCGCGGAACACCAGGGTTCCGCCGAACCTGAATAGGGGTTCCGCGACAATTTGTCGGAACAATTTTATTTAATATAAAATACACATATTCATATTTAAACACTATTTATGTTATTCACAAGAAATTATTACTTGTATCAATATTTCACAATGGTTCTTAAATTAGTTGCTAGACCCTTCCAGGTAGAGAGACTAAGCTTTATGGAATTTGAAAAAGCCGTTTATGCTGTTATTGCAGTAAATTTTCATTTTATATATTGAAAAAAAATCTCTGAAGTTTATTACTATGGTTTATAATACTGTGTTAAGAGTCAATAATATGAACATCTGTGTGATGTGGAAACAATCACAACGGGATAAAGGATCTGTATGTGTTTCACGAAATTTCTGTTCCCAAGGAACCCAACCATATTTTTTACGATATCGACTTTACCTGGAAGAAAAATATTGAAAAAATCAATCAGTTTTACATCCTTGTTTGTAATTAGCCAATCTATAAACGCGCATGGTGAGGTAAATGTTAAAAAGTGAAAAAAATACAATTTAGGATTTAATCAGTTCAATCTAATCATTTTGATTGTTTTCCTACCTTACGTTAATATTTGAATGAATTTTAAAGTAGATGAAGAGGTTCCCAAAGAATTTTAAGAATACCTGCATAACTTGAAAACAACTCTTTTGCAATATTTTTCGAAAACTAGTAAGGACGTTTCCTGGGTTTGGAATCCATTTTCCGTGAAAGCTAGGTAAATCAGTAGGCTTAAGCGCAAGTGAATATGAAAATCTATTTGATTTAATTAGTGACTAACAAAAATACAAAATCAGTGCTTAAATGATTTCTGGGCAAGTTTGTCAGAAGAGTACCCCAATAATTTATCAAAACAAACTATTATTGTTCCTGATCTCGCAACTCACAAATGATATGCAACTCACAAATCCAAAATCGTCAAAGTCATTAGGGAACGTACCCATACTACGTGACACTTTTAGGGGGGGGGGGGGTCTTCAAAAGGTCACGCTCCATACAAATGAGCGGCGGGTTCCTTAGGATTTTGGTCACCGGGGGGGGGGGGGGGGTTAAAAATTGCAAAAAGTTGGTCACGTAGTTTGGGTACGTTCCCTTAGGTGCTTTATTTATTCTACTTTTTTGTTTACATTCCATTTTTTTGTTTGTATACTAAATAAATTATATATTTAATAATATATTTTTTAAATGTTTATTATTAGGAATTTTTTGAAATAGGCAATTCACCCTAAAAAGAGTGCTTTGTACCCAATCTAAAAAATAAGCCAAGTGTTCCGTTAAAATTTACGGGCTTGCAAAGTGTTCCATTGAAGAAAAAGTTTGGGAAACCCTGGTCTGGAGCATTAAACGTTAACTTAATGTACTCGTAGACTGGAGTAAAGTGGCGTGAAGTTTGGTAAATATATTGTTCTGTTAATATTTCTAAAGGAGCAATTTCGAAATTTGTTAAACAAATTGCATTCATGTCGAAAATGGTTTTATCAGCACTGAAAAGTAATATTATTTAATGGTGTTGGATGCATACCTATTTATTTATGTATATACTGAATTAGGTAGAAATTAACTCCTTGATACTTGTGTGGTGTGAACACATGTATGATCGAGTGAGAAATTTGGAGATCCGCAAAGAATGCAAGGCTGTTGTAAATGAGCGAAGAAAAAAGTGTAAGGTAAATATATGACGCAAATATGAAAGGTAGAAGAAGTCGGGGACCCCCGAGGAAGACATGGCATGATCAAGTGAATCAGATACTTTATTCGGGCCATGTAAATAGCTAGAATAGTAGAAGAGTATGATTGAGACGATGTATGAATTAATTAAAGCATGGCATGTGTGCCAAGACCACGTTGTTTGGCGGTCCATCACTCTGACTGCCCCTACGGTCAAAGACACGATGGTTACTTAGTTGGTTACTTAGTTGGTTACCTTTTTAGGGTAGGCAGATGTGGCAAATTTTTAAAACAACAAAGAACCAAATAAACAGCGAATTTTTGTGTAAACATTTTGTGTTATTTAATACGGAAACACGATTATTTTAAGACGACTTATCGTTTTCTAGAAATATGGGTTTTGAGAGGGAGTTATCTATTTGGAACCGAAGTGGGTATTCAATTTGGAACCGAATTTTGAAAAATGATTTACCCTTAAAATAGTTGCGTTGATTTTATTTAATAATTTTATTTTAGTAATTTGTACATTTAAGTTTACAAATTTCTAATTAATTATAAAATTTCATATAGTAAACTAAATTTTATTTAGTTTTATGTAGCTCCTTCAAACCTTGCACTTCCTTGTGTTATGTCTGTGAATGTCCTTGTTGAATATAATTTTATTTGAGAAGTATTTTGGTAAAGGGTTGTTAATTATTTTATGTATAAATATCATCGTATTCAAGGTCAGCATCTGTTTCACGGTTAGCCAATTCAGTTCCTTTAACATTTTGTTTACTTTTGAAAATCTATTTCGCAGAAGTATCATTCTCATTGCCATTTTTTTTGAGAATTTTAAACTTATTTTGTTCTCGTTCGTTACATAGGAAAAGGATAGTTGAGCAATAGTTAAAATGTGGAGCAATAACTGATAAACACATTCACGACACTAAAAGGTGTGCAAATTTTATAGTGCCAAACTCATCGTTCGTGAGTTTTTTCCACTTCAAATACACGTAGGTAGATATCTATTGAAAAAAAAATTGACGTACATATTTTATTTTCTTATTTTACACGGTTGGACGAATTAAAGACCTTTTAAAAAAAATCTGTAATGACGGAGATACCTAACTATTTTATAAACGTGTTAAACACATAATAACAGAGTGGTCTGGTAGACAGATACTTAGGTCAGGAATTCAAGCATATCTTTCGCAGCTAATTTCCAATTAAATTTTGCATGTTAAAACTTACGTGACTCTTATAAACTGAAGTTTACGTCTTGATGAAAATTCAATAAAGAAAATAATCAATGCACTGCATAATGCACCAGGCAAGTAAGAGTAAAGTAACCATTTAAAGTCATAAACACACGGTAATTACACAGGTAAACGGGTCTCGACGGACTGCCGGCATTAAAGCACATTTATTAATAAATTTATTGTAATTTTTCCGTAATTATTTTTAATAACGCGTAAGGACGGCGCTGTTTGCATAGGCGGCGGCCATTTTGTGTAAGTGGCAGAGGTTCGCAACTTGAAACACAGAGCCGTTAAAATGTGTTAAAAAAACAAATTAAAATTATTAATCTTTTTTGTAATAATGAGACCTTTAAGCCGCCGCTGCCCGAATTTCGACCGAATTCTTACATATCTCCCTTAAACATATGAAGTTTTAAAGCTCTTAAAAAAATATGTGTTATTTTTTAAGATTAATATCTAGACGCGTTCCACGCCGAAACGCAAATTATATGAAATTCCCTCGATAGAATAAAATCGCAAAGAATGCTCCGAAAATTATTATAAACACATTTGTTTCAGTTTTTTTTCAAGTTATGGTTGTGAAAAAATTCACAATGTTTCTTTAAATGATATTTAAGACGCATTCCATGAGATTTTTGTTCCATTTTAAAGAAGTTGTGATTTATTAAACATTTTCACAATTTTCGCATCGATTTTATCGCTTTAAATATTAGCGCGCTCGTCTAACATTTGTAATTACATATCTTTTCATCTTCTTCTTTTTGAGCGCGGATGCGGCGCCTTAAGCTCATTATCGTTATAGTAATGAGAACTTTAAGGTCGTGGGTTAAAAGAAATACGTATATTCCAAATTTTTTTAACAAAAAAGAAGTCGGGACGCCGGAGAAAGAAACGACACGACCAGGTGAATCAGATACTTGAGTCGGGACATGTCAAGAGTCAGAATAATAGAAGAGTGTATGTTTGATAGATGTATGAATGTGAGTGAGGCAAAGAGTGTGTGCCAAGACCGAGTTGTTTGGCGGTCCGTCCTCTCTGCCTACCCCTGCCTTGTAAACGGCGTGATGGTTTCTTAGTTAGTTAGTTACAACCAAAAAACCGTAACCATAAAATATTACAGTAAAAGCCATCCCAAGCAGAAAAAATCCTCTAACAGTGTGCTGTAGATTCGTGAAAATTGCAATGCAAAACTTTCTTTTAGGAATTTTCAATTCATTATAACCACTTTAAGCTTGCAACACCATTTCAATCAGGAGCTACGAAGTTTCGAAATATCGTTTTGATTGTCAAAAATAAGACGAGTAGGTAGTTTGAAAAAAAAGTTTATTTTATTTTGTTGTACTAGTAATATAGGGGTAACATGTTTATAAAAACGAACTTCGAGTAAATTTTGTATTTCTGTCTTTTTGTTTAGGTTTGCCGCTCCTGTATAACAATTTTCATCATTATAACCCTGGACAAAGTAATAAAGATTTTCTTGAAGCATTTCAAAGCACCAAAGGTTTGTTCGGACGCTACGAGCTTAAAGCTATACCTGTCCACTCACACTACAATACACCTAATGACTAATGACTAATACCTACATAGTTATAAGGTAATCTTATGTAGGTAAGTAATTATGGTAAGTGTATATTTATTGCGAATAGAACCTATTATGGTATGTACGAGATACTTAACGAACACAAGTGGCCATTCTACTTTCCTATGAAAATTGAGATTCAAATACATGTTGCATAAAATGGGTAACTATATTTGCTTGGTAAATTGTGAATATTAAAATGATACCTCGCAATTTCGTCCTTAGTTGAGGTAGAAGAACTTTGAAATATTTGGAACCAACAATTCGAAAATTTCTAAAACGATAGTTGAATCGGTAAGTAGGTATACCGGAAAGTTTCGAATCATTTTAAAGATTGTGCCAGAAAACTTAATCGATTGTTTTATACATATCCAACATTAGGTATCACACGCACATTTTTTGCAACATTTTAATGGCAAAATATAAATATCATTGTGGAAAACAAGTGGAAATCGTTGAAATTATTTTTCATGGGTTTACTTTAAGATATGTGAAATTTGGGAAGCGCGTATGGGTACCGCCTCTCAAGGACCCATTCATTGGACAAACAACACGTTTGCCTTCAGGTCACCCCAAGTGATTCGATAAGTTTGATGACTTAGCAAGGGTGCCCGGGTTCACGGGGTGAGGTTTTGGGGCGGATTTGCACCACAGTGGGAGGGGTGAATTCATACGTACATCACCCCCTGGACATACTGACCCCCAGATCCGTACCTACTCTCCATACTTTCCTTAAAACAATCCTCCACACAGCATCCCCAAATATTACACCCCGGAATTTATTTACCTAAGGACTTCCTACGTGGATATTATGTTATGAAAGGTACCTACCCTAGCTATAACAAAAACTTATCAAAGTAGGCCAGTGCAATTAGCAATCCGCGATCGGAATTATTCCGGTAGTCCCAATTTTTTTATATGTTTTATATACTCATCTAGTGATGGAAAATCTGAGTTTTCGACCTTGGGTCACTTGAGCTTTCGCCGCCATTTTAAAAAAACCAGCCAAAATCGAGCCAAAATCTAGTTTTTCTCAAATATCTCGTTTTCAATAAAATTTTTGGCTAAAGTGTCTTTACAAGTTTAGTAGAACATAAAATTACCTACAATTTTTATTCAAACAAATTTTCTTCTATCTCGAATGAATATCGAGATATGCAGGCACAAAAATATATACAAGTTTATAAAAACCGGTAAATTGCTCGACTTGGTTCGGTTTTTTGTGCGTATCACTTTTCCAGTACAATTTTGTGAAAAAATTATTGAGATCAATTTTGTAGAAAATAAAATTTCATAAAAGACGTAGGTATAAGTTTAATGTTTAATTAGGTATCCCGGTTCTAATCCAAAAAGTTCTAAAAAATTAGATCATAAATTGAATTGGTAGAATAGTGTTTTAATCTACGCATACCTTGATTATTCTTTTTTTTAACAATTATTATTGAAATAACATGTGACATACATAACAGCAAAATTAACCACCAATTTAAACACAACATATAAATAAAATTATTAATTAAGTACATAGTTGTGGTAAAAAAAGAAAAATAAATGTATTTTCTTAAAATTTATAATTATTGACTTTAGTTTCTTGCTGCCACTTACGGGCCCCGAACAGCTTCAATATAGTCTTCCTATGTCTCATTAGCCGAATTTGTGACTGGGGCACCAAATTCCTCGTCATCATCATGAACGAAGGCTTCCACAGTATTCTCGCTCGTGCTTTCATTACAGTGAGTAGGGAGCATTTCAAACCCGATTTTATACATGCGCACTTCCAGCGAAACCTTTTTTGCATTGGCGTGATATAAAGCTCAGTAACGCCTGAGGTGCAGCCTCCTTTAACATTAGTACTGGAGTTAATAACCTAACAGCGTCCTTCTTCCACCCCCATTCAGTTGGATCTTTATGGTGACAAAGCCAAGTCTGCACTTTGAAGTATGTTCTTGAAACATGTTGCTGGATTGCATCTTTGGTGGGTGGTTGCCTAGATAAATTGAATTTGTTCTTTTTCACTCCTTTGACAAAAATAATGTTCCTTAAATTTTCCATATTTGATTTCTCACTGCTGCCATACAAAGTGCAAAGAATTGTTCGGCAGCCAAAGTGATTGTTTCTCCTTTGCTTTTGGATCTTGAAATAAACGAACAAATTTTATTCGCTAAGTGGTTCTTGAGAAGAATATTACAAAATTTGTATATACCTTCTACGAACGGAGCACCAGTTGTGTCGCAGCCACTTATGGCACGAATGAATAAAATGTTTTCAACTATTTCAATGTGTTTAAAACATTCGTCAGAGTACAACGCTTTAGGTGATTTTTACCTTTTCCAACTTTTTGGTAATACACGTTTGGAGGTGAAAGAGTCGATATCCTGACCAATGATTACGACTGCATGATGTTGAGATGATAACGAGTTTGCTGTGGTTATTATGTGAACATCAGCATCCTGTGCAGCTTGTACTGTCGTTATTTGCGACCGATCAAATGAGGCTCTGAGTAGGGAAATAAAACGGAACTTGTTCTTCTTATTTCCCAGAAACATTTCCTTAGTGCTTTTCTTTTCAACCGAATCTGGGTATCCTCGAATTCCACTGCTGCATTGGCTCCATAATGATTTTGTACATATTCTTGGAAATATTCTTTAAGTTCAATTTCACACTTTTTGGCAATACACATATGATGGAATAGCATTCACACCCTTATTTTTTATGCTATTGGTCACCGCCGCAGGAAAAACTATCGCATCCTTACGTTTTAAAAGTAGGTTTCCAAAGTTCTGGTTGATAACTTCTGACATAGCAAATTTTCCCATCTTTTCCCATTCTTTTCATTGTGCCACTGCTTGTAGACATAATTACGTTTACGTTTTAGGAAATGGTTCATGGCAAGCAAACCAATCAATGAGAGTTTGGACGTCTTTGTCATCCCTTTTAATTCGTGTAGGCCTCATCTCTACATGTTGCTCTGACGTTCCTGATTCAACTCCACAGAATGACTCGATACCCTCACAAATGTTATGCAGATAAACACATCCGTAATCCTATAATAGCTATAATTCTGTGAAGTCTAAGTTACGACCGACTATAGTTTCATGGGGGCTGGCGACTATAGACAATTCATGAGTAAAAAACAACAAAGATTTCAATACAAATTAAATAACTCCAAAGAAATGACTCTTAAAATATCATTTTGTTTAAGATATCTGTATAAAGAGCTAAGTTATCTGAAAAAAATATGTAAGAATCTAAACCACATTTTTGGAATTGACGACCTCGATTTGGAACTACATGTTGCCCTTATACTGATCCAGACAGACACGACATAGGTGACACCTGATGTTCTGGAGTACTGGAGTGTCCTGAGGGGGGGGGGGGGGGGGTTGACCCCCTCTCTTGTCTATTTATAGTTATAATATGTAAAAATGTAATGTGAACAAAAGTCGAATAACGTGGTAATATGGTGATGAATTTTCTGTTTTCACCTACCGATATTTATTTACATATACTTTATATCAGTAAAAAAAACACAAAAAACATAAAAATCACACATCTTTTTAGAAATTTTGTTCTCTACAAAATTGGTATCCGTAATTTTTTCACATAATTGCATTGGAAAAGAGATACGCACAAAAAACCGAACCAAGTCGAGCAATTTACCGGTTTTTATAAACTTGTATATATTTTTGTGCCTGCATATCTCGATATTCATTCGAGATAGAAGAAAATTGTTTAAATAAAAATTGTAGGTAATTTAACGTTCTACTAAACTTGTAAAGACACTTTAGCCAAAAATTTTATTGAAAATGAGATATTTGAGAAAAACTAGATTTTGGCTCGATTTCGGCTGGTTTTTTTAAAATGGCGGCGAAAGCTCAAGTGACCCAAGGTCGAAAACTCAGATTTTACATCACAAGATGAGTGTATAAAACATATAAAAAAATTGGGACTACCGGAATAATTCCGATCGCGACCCCCTTTTTTGCGCTAATTGCACTGGCCTAAAGTAGCAATATTTATTGTTTAATTACTCATCTGCCAAAACAAAATCAACGTTTTTCAAAACTTTTTCTTACTTTTTGAATAATTAAAAACTTTTTCTAACATTTTAAATCATTTAAAAACTACTCTTACATTTTATATAATTTAAAAAAATTTCTTATGTGTTTAATTATTTAAAAACTCCTCTTATATTTTAAATAATTTTAAAACTTTTTTCACATTTTAAATAATTTGAAAACTCCTCTTACATTTTAAATACTTTAAAAACTTTTTCTAATATTTTAAATAATTTAATAACTTTTTCTTTTATTTTAAACTTCGATCAAGTCTACCGATATCATACGTCAATGATTTTAAAGAATATGAAAACTCTTCTTAAATTTTGAATAATTTTAAAACTTTTTCTTACATTTTAAATAATTTAAAAACTTCTCGGACCATTGTTCTATATTAAAACCATTTATAAATATGTGTGTTACGGCGCGGCGCAAGGAGATTGCGACCGGAATTATTATAACTTCTAAATGGGTTATTCTGTGTAATTTGCTTGTAATGTTAGCCTCTAATGTTAGCTTGCAATCGTTATGGTCATACTATAAGTTGTTTACGCTCCCATTAGACTTGTTTTACTAGGTTTTTTTAAAGTAAGTGTCGAATAATATTAAGATTAGGAAAAAGTGCTTTGAATTAAAAAAAATCTTGCTGGGATCTGTGCATTTCGCAAATATTTTAATAGTCATGAATTTTCTATTAATTTATTTTTTTACAAAAGAGAGCTGACGTTGGAAAAGTATCGCAGCGAAAATATCCTGAAAATAATATAAATTTAATCTATAAAAATGAATGTTTCTTTATTTACTTAATTTCTTATTCTTTTTTTTATGAGTTCAAAATTGTAGTTATTAACTAAAGCTTCTACGAGGAATTTAATCGTAACACTTGTTTCATTCAATAAATAATATGTATATAATTTATCAATGTAATATGAAATTATGATATGAACTAAATTTGTCAATTTGACTGGCCTAAAACAGGATCCATTCCTAGTTGGCTAGTCAAAGTTTCCACATATGTTTCATTGTATAATTTATTATTATTATTATTATTATTATTATTTGTCCCATGTATGTTTCTACAGTCTTAATCCGATTGCGATGAAACTTTGGTGATTTGTTGGGCGCACTTCCGCGATGGTTTCTGTACCTATAATATTGAATAGTGAGTGAATTTCAAAAAAATCAAAAACTTTCAAATGTCAATGCGCTGATTGTTTTGCTTTTGTTCTTAAGCATATAACGCTGCCCCTCTTTCTTACACACTACATTTCAACAGTTGAAAATGAGACAAACGGTGAACGTATGTCTGCACCCCTCCAAAGGAAAAATGCAATAATTTTAATTATACTAGGTAAGTGGAAAAATAAGAAAATCCGTAAATAACGCCATATCTGAAACTGACAAAAACAAAACACGGGCATCGATAATTGCTTCATTGTGTAATTTTTAACTTAATAAAAAAACTGAATTTAATTCAGCTGATAAGTTAACGCAACAGTTATTGATTCTGAGGCGGTATGAAGTTCGTCGGGTCAGCTAGTTATGTAATAAAAATAACGTGCTAAATTAATTAATAGCTAATATTCACAATATTAACGTCATTAATCCATATTTATTAATTAAAATATCATTATCGATGTTAATTTATTTATTTCATATTATAGAAACAAACAGTAGGTACGAGGGTTACAGTGATTAAACAATTTACAGATATTAAACAATATTTAATAGTGGTTTCAATTACCATACGTTTTTTGTAATGTCTTATTTCTGATATAATTAGTATAGGTGTGTGTGTATGTGTCAGTGTGTTTGTAGGTGTCAGAATTTGTGAACTGTGAAGGAAAATGTATGCGCGTTGAAGAGTTTATATCATTGACATGATGCCCTTTTTAAATGTGGGCAGTGAACCCAAAAAAATGTCGAGGTTAGGAAAGGTTAGAGTGTAGGCAAATATTATAGTTTCTATGAAGAGTGCAGTTAATTGGCGAATTAATTTTTGCATTTGTTTTGTAATTAGGCGTGTGGAATAGTGATGTATGACGTGTATCTACGTATACGTCTTAAAGGCATGTTAAAATTAATTATAGAGATGTATTAAATAGATATTAATTATAATATCATCAGTTGTTGTATTAATTAATAACACAGCGTAATAATATTGCAATGTTTTATTATTAGTGTTACAACGCTAATGACTTCCACTATTAATTATTATAGAGATCTCAATAATAAAATTTAGAAAAAAACGTCGACTCCTCCCACGTTTCTTCCCCTCCCCCAAAATTACCCTTCCCACTACCCCCACCTAATTAAATTTAATCGTTTTTGTATATAGGTAGAATTTTTAAGTTAGTTTTAAGTTTGCTAGTGAATGACTTGGATGGGTCGAAACCGGTAGTCAAAAAATTAAAAAATTAAGTTGATGTACGTAGAAAATAAAACTTTTCAAAACGAAATGTCCAGAAATTGTTTCTTAGTTTATGCCCAAGTAATAAAAAAAATCTTGAAAGTTCTGCCAAAAATATGGGTCTCGTAGTAAACCAGCAAAAGACCAAATACATGGCTGTAGGATGCACCCAACAAATCCCAACTCTCTCATGTGGAAACCAAAATTTCGAAACGGTACCAAGATTCACATACCTAGGCTCCCTGATAACAAACGACAATAATACCACAGAGGAGATCCAGAAGCGCATAGTGAACGCAAATCGCTGTTATTTCTTCCTACAAAACCAATTAAAGTCCAGACTGCTGTCCAGAAACACGAAGATATTAGTGTACAAAACACTTATCAGACCAGTACTTACGTACGCAGCTGAGACTTGGGTACTAACTAAGAGGAATGAGCGAGCACTGGACGTTTTTGAAAGAAAAAAAATTACGGCGCATCTTCGGACCGGTTCCAGAAAATGGATTTTGGCGCAGACGCTATAACAATGAGCTCTATACTTTGTTTAAGGAGCTAAACGTAGCAAAATTTATAAAATTGGGAGGACTTCGGTGGCTGGGTCATGTGGAAAGAATGACCGAGCATCAAGCACCAAAGTCCCTGCTGAACTCAAGACCAATAGGGCGAAGGAGCCTGGGAAGGCCAAGACTAAGATGGAGCGACAACGTCCTCAAAGACATATCTATCTTGGAGCTTCCAAACTGGAGAGAGCTGGCACAAAACCGGGATGAGTGGAGGAAGACTCTTAAGGAGGCCAAGACCCACCAGGGGTTGTAGAGCCAATAGTGATGATGATGAATAAAAAAAACCTTTTTTTAAACACCCAATATGAAGAGTTATAAAGGTAATCGAACGTAGGTATATGGTATATTAGACGTTGTACATAACTTGAAACGTCACAAATTAAAAAATAAGTGAGATATTTTACAAATTGTTATCGATTTTTTTTGTATTTGAATAAGTGTTTTGTGGGCTTGTCCAAGCGATAGAACTGAGCATAATTTTAACAAGCTTCCAGTGAACAGGATCAAATAGGGATGTTTTAAGATTTTCACGGCCAAAAGAATTTTCGTTATTTGTTTTTGGGGTGTTATGCCGTGTTGCGCTACCTCCTCCTTTAGCCAACGTTTCGGACATCGTTGCAGTGTCCATCGTCAGGGCAGATCCGGTAGATGTGTTACACATTAGATGCTTCACATATCTACCGGATCTGCCTGATCTGCCCCGATGATAGACACTGCAACGATGTCCAAAACGTTGGCTAAAGAAGGAGGTAGCGCAACACGGCATAACACCACAAAAACAAATAACCCAAAGGTACAAATATTTTCAAATTTAACAACCTCCGTAGACGAGTGGGTAAGGCTCTCAACTAACAATCCGGAGGACGCTAAAAAAATCGTGAGATGCGTGTTATTTCTAAGTGGTAGAAGATTCTAATAATTATACAGATACCCACGATGATGTTGTTGTTTCAATTTGGGAGGCCGGTATGTGCACCGTGCCCCAGGAACCATTTATTTGATAACCAAAACCTCTGCCATGGTGGCCGAGTTAATTGGGTGAGGTTCTTCCGAACCTTGGTAGGGGACACATCTGATCGGGAGACACTCGTTGAGAGAGAACTTTTCACCTCTACAACAGGACGCTCTTGGAACATCGCCTTGCACCGCAGTGGGAAGGATGGATTCATACGTCCGTCACTCCTTAAACCCTTAGATTCCTACCCACCCCTCAAATCTTTTTTTTCCTAGAACATCTTTTCCTTCCTTTCCTTAAAGGTCGGTCCACATGGCAAAAGATGACATAGGACCTGAGGGGAATTATTTTACTAGTGTGGAGCTAATGTAAAAAACAATAACATAAAAAATCATACAGTGGTTCTCTTGCAAATTTAACTATTATTTTCAAGGCATTAGGCTTTGTTCTCATTTCCAACTAATAGATTGAAATGGATAGGAACTGAGGTCAGTAAAACAGTGGAATATTGCGTCGTAAAGCGGCCATAAACCAGCGTAATATTCTAATTTTCCCCGTAAATATGACGTTAACTTTTCCTGAATGTTCGCCATTTCGACTAGGCTTCTATGCTCAAAGCCTTATCGGTGAATTAATTTGTTACCGTGGCATTAAAGTGTAATAATTATTGCTGCATGTTATTTTTACAAGCCTTTTTTATAGCAGTTTTTATGGTATTCAATTACCGCATAGCTCCAGTTACGAGAAATGTTACCTATGCTTACCTAAGTTTAATCTAAGGTATTGAGGCGGGAAGGAAGGCATATAAATTTGTAGAAGTATTGCACCCAATGGCGAATTATCATAATCCATTTTAGGTAAATCCTATTGGATAATTTTCAGGAATAAGATGTGATGCAGCGAAGAAATATCCAAATCCCCTAAAAAATGTGTTAAACCGGGTCTAAATCTGACGCTAATAGCAGTTACACGTTAAGGACGGGTTGTTTAAAAAAATTTGATTAGTTCATCAAATATTTGAAGTTAATTTTCACGCTCTGTGGAGGTTTTATTTAAGTTCTGTTATTACATATCATTATAGGCCAGTTGCTGTATGAATCTGAAATAATTACAGATCTTGAATAGAACTTCCACAGAAGGTGAAATTAACTTCAAATATCTGATGAATTCATCAAATTTTTTTAAACAATCCATCCTAAATGACCTGGCGTCCAAAAATTACGTTTCAATTTTCACTTATTTATAAATGAAAACCAAAATTTCCAATAAAATTATTATGTTTAAGGCGATCCAATAGTTCAGGAAAAAATCTAAATCGGAATTCACGCCCTTTATGGGAGGAGTTTAAAAATACTTGAGAAAAAGCTTTTGGACAGGTTAGAAAAGGTATTTGATAATTTTTTTACACGTTGATTTCGTAAAAGCCTGTAAAAATATTAATTCCTCTTTTATGAATTGTTTATTGTAATAAAACTGAAATTTAAAATTTATTTCACGAAACTAAGCGACGCTGAGTCACACGTCTGTTTCCTGCTCCTGCCGGGGCGTGACTGATACGAAATAAGTGTGCCCATTGCATGGTTCTTGTGCCCATGCCATAAGGGTCACTTCAAGAATCTAAATTCGTAGAGTGCGGGCCGTATTGATTGATGTCAAAAATAACAACGAGAAAATGCATATTTTATGTTATTTTGTGAAGTTCGGGCGTAAATATATTATTTTTGCGATTTTTATAAAATAAACTGAATTCGCCACATTATACAATAAAACCAAATTCGAAAAGGGGTTTATAAATAGGTGAGTTTGGACTTGAAAATGTTTTTTACAGACCTTATACTTTATTTTTTATGGGCTTATTAAAAGACTAATAAAAAAATGACCGATATTTTTAAGGGCCAAGGTGTGTTCTACACGCAGTATTTAATTGAAACATCTATAATACTTCTAAGCGATGAAATTTTCAAAACAAAAACACATGATTTTGTATGATTTTGAATTATTTACTATGGCTTCATCTTAAAGAACATAATATTGTGTGCTATTTTTTTTAAACCGGCTTTATTTTGGACCGGCTAGTAGCCAATTATAAAGATTTTATTTATTTGACTGAGGAATGAACCGTTCTCCCTGGGACTTTTGAACTTTTAAAATATCTTTTAAAACTAAAAAACAATAATAATTTAGGTTTTAGTGAGGATCTTTCTTCCTTGCCGGAATTATTAAGTGACTGGAGTCAAAAAAGCTACCAACTCAGTCGAATCTCAAATAGATAAGACCGACATTATTTCGTATATTAACTGCTGTAAAGTAATCCAATTTCAGAAAATACGCTTAGCGCGCGTGTTTCCATGGGTGCCACCAAAAGTTGGTAGAATTGAGTTTCGGCACGATCGGGTGTCGAGAAGCGGGTTAATTTCCATTTTCAAGATTCCTTTTCAAACCTACATTCATGAACTCATTCATTCAAGAAAATGTATTTGAAAATAATTTAAAAGTGACATTCACAATGAATTTGAATTCGTTCGACACAAAATGAAGCATTTCGTTTAATATAATATAAAGTGACTCCTACTTACAACTGTAACTAAATCCCCTCCCAAAAGGCAGTTTCGCCATTCCCGGAGGGTTGGAGGGTTGGCCACTTGGCTACTAGAGCGGGGCGTAAACTACCCCGCTGGGAAAAACGCACCCCTAAAATTAAGCCATTTCTCTAACTCGCGGAGATTTGATCGATTATACCGATTTAACTTTTTACCCGCGTTGATCTACTCCGTTTTTTCAATACCCATACGCGGTATGTATATGACATATTTCAAGTACCACGAGGCACGAGGACACATTCACTTGATTATAGATGTTTTTTACGAAAAAAATTTTTACTTTTGAAATATGCCTGAATATGTCAGCATCGTGATCGTTACACAAATATCCTAGCGAGCGGGAAAAAATACTGTGACATAGTAGCGCTGTTATATCGGCAGTCGAAGTTAGCGTAACAAGGGCTGATACGGGCGCGTGTGAGGCATGGCTTTTGCCGTATCAACTGTTGTTACGATCGCGTGGAAAAGGTTTTAACCCGCCGCGCGCCGTTGGTGATATCACAAGGGTGAAAATGTAAGTTTATAATGTGTTTTTCTTGTTAAATAACCGGTAAGATAGTTTGTTACTTTTGTAAGGCCGCCGACAAATGAATTTATTGCTAATTTTGTCAATAAAAAAACAATCTAAGTAGGTATTCTTAAAATTGGTGACTATTTTTGTTTCGTTTTGTTTTCTATTTGTATTTAATTACGATATTACTTCTATCCAGAAACACCAATATATGAGTATACAAAACACTTATCAGACCAGTGCTCACATACGCAGCTGAGACTTGGGTACTAACTAAGAGGTATGAGCGATCACTGGCTATTTTTGAAAGGAAAATTTTGAGACGTAACTTCGGACCGGTTTCAGAAAATGGATTTTGGCACAGACTTCATAAGAATGAGCTATATATTCTGTTTAAAGATCTAAACGTCACAAAATTTATAAAACTGGGAAGACTTCGGTGGCTGGGTCATGTAGAGAGAATGACTGAGCATCAAGCATCGACAGGGCGAAGGAGCCTGGGAAGACCAAGTTTAAGATGGAGCGATAACGTCCTCAAAGATATATCCATCTTGGAGATTGTAAACTGGAGAGAGCTGGCACAAAACCGTGATGAGTGGAGGAAGACTCTTGAGGAGGCCAAGACCCACCAGGGGTTGTAGAGCCAAGAGTGATGATGATGATGGGTAGGTACCTACTTTTTGTAGAAGAAAGTTCTTACGGTTATGCCCTCTGCGTGCAAACTGAATCTTAATTTCTTTAAATAAACAATAAACAGTGTTAATCTCAAGTGACCTCACAGGTTAACCATGGTCCTGTATATTTTCTGTCTACACAGAGTATAAATAAAACACCATATTTATGTACATTTTTACGCAGCATTGGTCAAATCATTGTACAAAACTAGGCGTACTATACAGGGCCCGCAGATACTTTAATAGTACCCAACTGCTAACCCTGTACAAATCACAAGTTCGCCCCACGGTTGAATTTGGCAGCCACCTCTGGTCTGGAGCCCCAAAATACCTGAAAAAACCCTCCACTCAGAAACGGGCGGTCCGTCGGATAGATTCTCCTAATTTAACAGACGGATTGCAATCTGTAGAGCACAGGCGTCGGGTGGGAATGCTATACTTGTTCTACCGGTAGTACAATGGAAGATGCTCCGAGGAACTAGCGTCATTGATCCCTTCGGCACCGGTGCGTAGTCGGGAAACACTCCAAACGCGTACCCAACATATGTACACTGTTGACATTGGTCACGTGAGAACGGGTTCGAATTTCGACTCGTTCTTGTATTCAACAGCTCGGCTGTGGAACGATTTGCCTGCCTTTGTGTTTCCTCCTTCCTGCAACATCTCTTCAAAACCAATGTTCATACCTTCCTCTCCTGAAAAAAAAACACAACGCAGCATCTCAGATGACATAGGCTCTGAGGGAAATTATTTTCCTCTGGACCTCCTGTGTGGACTTAATGTAAATAAAAAACACAATATATTTCGGAATCGGGTACCTAATCGATAAACCGGTGGATTCAATTTTTAGCCATAAGTTGTTATAATTGTTAGTCTGTTTTTTCGTTGGAAGTAAGATTTCAGAAACATATAATATATATATAAGTTTGTACAGCACCCTTGAGGTTATATTTCCCAGAAACGGCGCTATAAAAATCATCCAAATACTGTTATTATTAAAGTGAAGACTTATAGATTTTTTTGTGATGGAACGGTAAGCTCCTTAACTTTTAAGTCAGATTTCCAGGTTGATTCTGATAATCCTAAAATTCAGAATATCCCAAGTAAATGATTCTCTGGCTAAATCAGTGTAATCATTCATTCAAATACTCGCATCATTCCAGTCCAATGAAATACAGAATCCCCTGTGCAATCATCCCCCTTTCGTAACGCGGTCCCTCCCCTCTCGATATGGTGTCCGCCGCTCAGTAAGTTCAGTTCCCGGGGGGAGCGGGCTACCAGACTAGTAGAGGGATGTTATCGGGCCGATGACATGGCCACACCCCCTGAATTAAGCTGTCCCCCTGGTACCACAGTAAAAACGATTTGATTTGTCTTACAAGGTGGTGACTTTGAAGGTAGTATTGCTGATGATGTAATTGGGGATGAAAATGCTGGCTGCTTGTTAATTTGTGACATATTTGGAAGTGGGTATTACAAGATGACAATTAAGATTTCTATGACATTTTAAATCTATAGGTAAGAACCTACTAGGTTCCTGCACAGTGTAATTTGCACAAAAGTACCGCTGCCCCAGGAATCATTTATTGGATAAACAACAACTTTGCCATATTATGTCATCCCATGCGGTTAACTACCTTTGGTGACTTAGCAGGGGGCTCGTGTTCATGGGGTGAGATTTGTCTGGGTCTTAGCGGCGGATGTTTCTGTCCATAAGCTGCTTGTCAGGCTGGTTGAGGGAGACCTTGTGACTTTTCAAGCGAAACTCTTTTGGAGCATTGGCCATGTGTGGGATTCATACATCCGTCATTCCTGGACCCACTGACCCACAGATTCCTACCCACTCTTCATATCTTATCCTTTCCATGGACTCTTTTACTCTCAATTTCACGTCTGCAACACAATTTATCTTTATTTTTCTACATCAAAATTTTCTTTGTATCATTTTATCTATGCTTTCACGAGAATCAAAAGTGTCAAGTCATTTAAACACATTGTTTTCAATTACTTATTTAAATTCAATTATTCCATTTCTAAAGGCCTTAAATCAGCATCTAAAATCATTTCACCTTTATTAGAAGTATTTCTGAACTGGTTTATATGCCATTCATCAAAATACAAGTAATCCCAAGTAATACAAGTGTTGAAATCACTAACATACTGTGCGAAAACCCCCATTTATTTACATCAGCTCCACACAGGAAAGTCCTGAGAAAAATAATTTCCTTCAGGGCCTATATTATCTTTGGGGATGCTGTGTGGAGGTTCATTTTAGGATAGGAAAAGGGTGTGAGGGGTGGGTAGAAATTTGAGGGTCAGTGTGTCAAGGAGTGACGGATGTATAAATCCATCCCTCCCACTACGGTGCAAGGCGATGTTCCCAGAGAGTACGGCTGGAGAAGTCAAAGGAACTCCCTCAATCATTCTCTCCCTATCCGGTCTGCCATGCAGCTGGTGGGCAGACGCGTCGCCGCCAATAACCGGACAAACCTCACACTGTGAACCCGGGCACCCCCGCTAAGTCACCAAACGTAATTTGACATAAGCAATTTTTCCTTTTTATTATACTTACCAATTTACCAATGGGTAATGCTAGCCAAGGTGTGTCGGCGAGTGATATAATAAAATCAGGTTAAGATCACATACTTTAAGTTTAATAAATTTTAAAGATTTACAAATTGAATAAATAATAAAAAATAATTTGTGTGGCTATAAAGTGAACTCGCTGTCATTCTCTACAGTAGCGAACCACTTGGGGTGACCTACGGCAGAGGTGGTGGTTATCGAATTAATGATTCCGGGGGCGGCAGTACCGATATTGACTCGTTTAGAAGACGAAAGTTGTCAACATTAAATCTCGATTAACGCCTGAGTCCAGAGAACCACAAGGGATCGTATCTTTATAAAAATAATTAATAAGAAAAATGTAAAATTTTGTATATTAATAATTTTTCAGTTCAACGTTGCAAAAATCTCCCTTCTAATAATAAACCAGCTTTTTATACAAGAAATAATATTCATAATTTTTTGAGAAATGCTAAAGATAAAGACCATAAATTGACTAATTCCGGAATATATAAACTCAAATGTAATGATTGTCCCTCATTTTACATTGGAAAAACAACTCGTAATTTTGAAATCAGAATCAAAGAACATTTAAGGTGACTTAATAATAATAATTTTTCTGAGTTCGCTAAGCATATCATTGAAAATAACCATAGTGTTGTAAAAAAATACGGGGATAGATAAATATTATAAAGGATAGATATAATATGAAGGAAAACGTTTAGAAAACTTAGAAGCCTTGGAAATAAAAAATCCCTTAAGAGGGCATTACCAGAGAAAACCGGAAATACGTAATTTTCAAAAAAGTTTTTAGACGTATTGACTCTTTTCCACAAAAAATTATAAATGGATTTCGAAAGATTGTTCTTTTATCTAGTATTCGTATGTAATAAATTTTGAGAAAATTTTTTAATTTTTAGTATAATAAGGTTATTCCATAGGTCTTTGGCAGATTTGTTCAATTTGCAAAAAAGTTTTTGTATTATACCACACCCATTTCAAATAATAAAATCATGCAGTAAAATAAATCAATACATTATCTAGCAACCGTATGTTTTAGAATTTTAATTTTAGTTTCAATAAAATCATTTAAAAATATGTACGTACATGTGTTTCTTTGCGAAAATTGGTCCGTTTGTGTATTTATTTGCGCACTTACAAATTAATATACTTCAGGTTTTTTTAACATTCTCATTAAATTTAGACATTATTGAAAAATGATAAATACTTATAATCAAAAAATAACTACAAAAAGTACATTATTTTAATAGTTTTATCATCACGCCTTTCAGCATTTTTGGATGAAGGTATAAATTAAAGCTAATTTGAATTGAAATAAATTCGATATTGAGTTATAATTTAAAAAAGCTGGTACGGAGAATAATTAATCTTTCTCATTGTAACCGCCCTGCACGATCGTAAGAACAACTTTCGACGAAATGTGGATTTTCGTCCGCTGGCTGGTTAAACGCTCTTAAAAATAATGAATTTGTTATTAACAAACAAAAAATATTGTCTTATAGCCCAATCATGGATATATGTTCCCCTACCCACCCACTCTTCATTAATACTTAGCAACGCTCCACCCCTACCGGATAATACATTGTTCCCATCCATATTTCGTAACTGTCAAATCAGTATACGTTTGCCCTGAAGATGGAACGGTCGGCTTTACTCAAATAAGTGGTTCAAACAAAGTTAAATTGTTTCATTTATCTATAATATAATTAAAATGATATATTTACCTGTGTTTCCGTCAAACTCAAGGACTGAGCTAGTTGTTTCCTCTCAGCACCGACAACGTAGTGATTCTTCTCGAAGGCATGCTCCAGTTTCAGTAGTTGTGAGGGGGAGAATGCGGTGCGGATGCGTTTCGGCTTTCGGAAAGGCTGCAGCAGGAAACCCGGGATGTCCGGCCCTGGGAACATAAAGTTGGCTATCATTCCAGGTGAGTAAACCCGCTTGTTTCAATGCTTGTTTGTCACTAATACTAACATCAAATCATAATAAATTAAACAAATAACAAATATCTTCAATAAAATATAAAAATCAAAATATATTTGCTTCTGTCTATGTAAATGAGATGGTTATGCGTTGCTAAACCATTCATCCGATTGTGATGAAACTTTGGGGATTTGATGTGCGCATGCCCGCGATGGTTTCTATTAGAGATGAAACGGATCTCCGGTATCCGATATCCGGCCTATCCGGCCTATTTTTACTATCCGGCCGGATACCGGATATTAAAAAACTACTACAATTTCCTATAATAAAATGCAATACATTAATCTTTGTCAGGTAAATATCAATAAAATGGCTTATAATTATGACGGCTTTTATTTGAAGTCGAAAAAGTTACGAAAAAGCCACAAGGCCTTCCTAAAAACTATAATTTTCTTCTAAGATATTCACTCTAATGATAAATACATAAATAGTAAATATCTAAACTAAAAACTTTTAGTAAAAACTTACAAAAACCTCGCAGAGTTGCAAAAACTTAAATTAACATGATTAACAAATCACAATTATACGTGAACTAGAACATCGCCAAAAACCCAGAGATTATTGAAATGATTAAATACTGACATTGAAGCAGCATAATATACCTCTTGTTCTTCTTCTTATCAAAGAGAGTATTTTGAATTAATGCGACATGCAACGAGACAATGGGCTGAATATCCAGTCAGATTTGATGTGTGCATGCCCACGATTGTTTCTATGGTGAGCTCTGGCATTATGAAATTATTATTGCAATAGGAGGCATGCGAGCTGTTTTAAAACTGAATGTACCGGGACTAAATGTATGGAATACAGGTGGGGGTAGCCGTAATTGTGAGGGGGGCTCGCGGGACGGGGGAAGCAGGAGAGGGGAGTGGGGGAGTGGGGAGAGAGAAGGCGGAGTGGGAAGGGGACGCGGGAGAAGAAGGCGAGGCGGAAAGGACAAGGAGGGAGAAACAATTCATTTATTAAGTGACCCAGCAACGCATGCCGGGAACTCGCTAGTTCTATATAATTGTCCCAGAAAGAGCTCTCCCTTCTCACATGTCTTGTATGAAAACAAAAAAAGAATATTCTAGAGCGAAGGCTTCAAGATCGAATTCTCTCTGGGACTAGTACAGATAGGTAACAATAATGGGAAAATTTATTACGATTAACTTATTGAAGAATGATAATGAACCACATTGCAGTATTTAATCATTGAACAAGATACCATTAACAACCCTGAAACAATATGAAAATGTGAATGAGATAAAAACACAGAAAATTAAAAAAGGGCAAAGAACTCGAAAATAATGTACCTACGACGTCAAAATAAATCCTCTCCTGAAGATTGCTTCAAATTTAGAGATGTCCATTCACGCTGACTTAGTCATTAATACTCACGAGCATTGTGAGATAATTTTATGAATATACATAAATTATAATGGTGACTTCAACATAAATACAGACAGAAGGTTTATCTAATTAAAATGCAGAACAAAAATTGCAGAATACAAAACTATTTAAAAAATAATAACTTAACCCTTAAATTTAAAGTGCATACAAGCCTTTTCCAGAATTCGTAACTTGCATTGAAAAGAGAAAATATAATCTCCTTACGCCCACCAGGTCTCTATCTTTAGGAGTCAAATTATTTTTTTATAACTAACATGGTGGAATTGCTGGTTGATAAGATGTTAGGCTTTCCGAACTTTATTTATTTATTTTATTTTATTTATTTCTATATATTACAGTATTTACCTATTTATTATAATTTTTACATAATATATTTTGAAATTTAATTATGTTGGGTGTAAGGTAGGTTTGAGAAGGTGAAACTGTGGATGGGTAATTTTGTATGTTTCGTGAACACCTCACTAGGAGAACCTGTGCTGAGGTGTTTACGTGTTTGTGATTAAGTGTGACAAGTATTTATGTGTTGTAGTAGAAAGTTTTTAATTTTTGTTTTAAACTTTAAGAGAGATAATATTAAGATATATATATATATATATTTGAAAAAATAAGAAAAATATGTATATACATAAACATACATATACATACATATACATACACGTACATGCATATATACATATAGATATATATATACATACATTACTTTCGGTCGTCGGTTTAGCTTTTAACTGAACGATGAAAAAATAGTCTCAGCCTCACATATTGTACGTGATAAAATTCAATAAACGAGCTTCTGCACAAAAGCTTCTTCGGGTAATGCAGATAAATTGAACTAGATCTTTCTGGATTATCGAACACCTTGAATTTCAGTAAAAAGCTAACAGGCTAACAGAAAGGTTGAGAGCATTATAAAAACAAAGTCAAAGAATCTCAAAAGCATCGCGCGGTTCCCTAAAACACTAGAATTAAGATGTAGCAAACTTGTTCTATTGACATACTTCGAATTTCTTGAAACCGGGGAACAATGTATCCAATTATGGTACGAAATTTCTCTCCTCGATCTTTTACGAATACATGTGAAAACCGAATGCCTTCCACAAGGCTTGTGGTCAATCCTTTTTTTCATTTAGTTTTATGGCACGTGTAGAATTAGATGGGACAAAAGGTTGATCTGAACATTAGATGGCGAATTATTCAATAAACTTATGAATGAACATGACGTGATTTTTCATTTGGTTGGGTAAAATGTTTTGCAGTACCTAGTTTATTATTTATCTCATTAATATTTGCGGTCGGTAGGTACCTACCTAATACGTCACTATGTGGTAAACCTCTACATATTACCACATGACAATTTAAATTTTTAGAAGATTGGTACCAGAAAATATTCGGTGGTTTTCGATATATAATATTTTCTTATTTTTATCAAGGGATCGCTTTTTGTGTGTGCTGTTAGATATTTAGAGTCTTAATTATTATTGTAGGTACCTATTTGTATTTTTGATCCTGTTGCTGTCACTGTCAAAATGAGGTTTGGTACGTACTCCCCCTTTTTCTCCTCTAAAACTTTATCAAACAAAATATTCTATGTCTGTACATTTTGCTTTTTTTAAAATACGTTGTCTAGTTTGTGTACTGAACGTCAGTTGATGGCGTTCAAACCATTTTGGAAGGTACTAACTTGTATAAAAAGTAACTTATCAAAAAAAGCAAAACGTACCAAGATGCTTGTGGTACGAAATGGATATCTATATTAAATAAAATAAAATATTTGCACTATTGTGAAAATCCAGAGAGGAAATCGGGGAATACATTTTTAGGGTTGGGTTTCATCTTATATTTCAATATCTTTGGGTTTCATCTATAAATCTAAGGACTAAGGTAAATTTTTATTTTGGTTTGTAAATGGAACTGAAAGGCTTATGGGTATCTACAATATCAGATGTTTTCAATACTTAAAAAAAATTACAAAAGATGACCATAACAATTTGGGAGGCAGGTATGCGTACCGCCGCCACGGAAACCATTTATTGGATAACCAACACCTCTGTCATAGGTCACCCCAAGTGGTTCGCTACGTTTGGTGAATTAGCAGGGGTGCCCGGGTTCACGGGGTCACCTATGGCAGAGGTGACCATGCAGTTAACACATGTTTACAATTTGCATAGATAATTGCAGTAACACAAAATATCTTCCTAATATAAAACATGCTAGTAGATTGTAAATCATCAGTAACAGTTTGTAAATGGTTAAGATGAAGCCATAGTAAATAATCCAAAATTGTACAAAGTTATATGTTTTTGTTTTGAAAATTTGATGGCTTAGAAGTATTATAGATGCTTCAATTAAATACTGCGTATAGAACACACCTTGGCCCTTAAAAATATCGGTAATTTTTTTTATAAGTCTTTTAATAAGCCTATAAAAAAATAAAGTATAAGGTCTATAAAAAATACTTTCAAGTCCAAACTCTCCTATTTATAAACCCCTTTTCGGATTTGGTTTTATTGTATAATGTGGCAAATTTAGTTTCTTTTATAATAATCGCAAAAAATATATATTTACGCCCGAACTTCACATAATAAAATAAAATAAGCATTTTCTCGTTGTTATTTTTGACATCAATCAATACGGCCCGCACTCTACGAATTTGGATTCTTGAAGTGACCCTTATGGCATGGGCACAAGAACCATCCACTGGGCAAACCTATTTCGTATCAGTCACGCCCCGGCAGGAGAGAAGGACAGTCGTGTTACTCCGCGACGCTTAGTTTCGTGAAATCAATTTTAAATTTCCGTTTTCTTACAATAAACAATGCGTAAAAAAGGAAGTAATATTTTTTACATGCCTTTACGAAACAAACCTGTAAAAAAAATTCTCAAATGCGTTTTCCAACCTTTCCAAAAGCTTTCTCAAGTATTTTTAAACTCCTCCCACAAAGGGCGTGAATTCCGATTTCGATTTTTTCCTGAACTATTGGATAGCCTTAAGTAGTAATGTTTTGTGAACACCTCACTAGGATAACCTGTGCTGAGGTGTTCGCATGTTTCAGATAAAGTTATATTGTTAGTTCATGATATTATATATTTCAGACTTTATTCCACAATTTATCAACCCATAAGTGTGGTGTTAACAATAAAAGCTAACAAAACGATCTTTCGTTCGTAGGTTACTAGGTACTTTCCTTACTAAAATGTAAAGTTATTTATGTATTGCTAACCGATGAACAAGAGCGTGACGCTATAAACACCGGCAGATTAAGGTGGGTGGACTTGGTTGTTGTCGCAGAAGAGCACTAAACAAAAGATTTACTTAATTTTAAATGGTGGACAGTATATCAATGTTGCTATTAAATGGAGAGTGATGATATCGTGGATGATGCTTGTTTCAAAATAATAACAAAACACAAAGGAATACCTAATCATAATTATCAAGTGTATATCCGATAAGTTTTAAAATTTTCACGGCCAAAAGCATTTTCGTTATTTGTTTTTGGGGTGTTATGCCGTGTTGCGCTACCACCTTTTTTAGCCAACGTTTCGGACATCGTTGCAGTGTCCATCATCAGGGCAGATCCGGCAGATCCGGTAGATGTATTACACATCAATAATAAAAAAACAAATATTTATTAAAAAAAATGAAATAATTTAACTTTGTATAAACCACTTATTTGATGCGACCGGTTTCGGAACAAACGTTCCTTCGTCAGGGAAAGCTTATACTAATTTGGCAGTTTCGAACAATGTTTTATTATGGTAGGGGTGGAGCTGTTGCTAGATAATAATGTAGATTGGGTGGGTAGGTATTAATTAGATAACTTAGAAGCCTTGGAAATTAAAAAATCCCTTAAAAATAATGAATCTATTATCAACAAACAAAAAATATTGTCATATAGCCCAATCCTGGATTTGTTCCCCTACCCACCCACTCTACACTAATACCTACCCACCCAATCTACATTATTATCTAGCAACAGCTCCACCCCTACCATAATAAAACATTGTTCGAAACTGTCAAATTAGTATAAGCTTTCCCTGATGAAGGAACGTTTGTTCCGAAACCGGTCGGATTTGCGCATCAAATAAGTGGTTTATACAAAGTTAAATTATTTCATTTTTCTATAATGGATAACTACAAAGTAATAGCTACATTCAAAAATATAAATATTTATTAGTTTTCGATCGATTTGTATCACTGACAAATGGATATACCTGCTTATTTAACTGTTGAAATATAATTGTTTTATAACCTAGGTACCTACATGACTTTCCGAAAACTACTTCAAACCGTCAAATTTCATGTTTATATATCTAAAATAAGGTTGACATTGCAAGCAGAGTTGCATCGAACATCGAACTCGTAAAGATGCATTTCTATTGACTTTTGGCAGGGATTGTTGGAACTTTATACAGCACCAATACCTGCACCCAATCCTATGTGTTTATTGGTTGAGTCGTCACTAATTCTCTCTCACACATACTTTTATAAATAATATTTCTGAAAACGTGTGAAAAATGCGTTGTCATATAAGTTTTGCTTTTTCTGAATAGATATATTTTATTCTAATTCAAAATCTGATTGTTGGCTTTATTAAAATCATAACAAAATGTGGGATTAAAAATGGCTTCGTTGTTTTACGAAGTTGTGGAGTGGGACGACAAGAGATGAGCTTTCACATAAGGTAGAGCTATCCCACTCAGCCTCTTTTTATTATATACTATGCCGTCATTCAACAAGCACATCAGTCAATAAGTTGTTATAATCTAGTTCACCCACCTCTCACACCAAATAACATTGGCGCAGCCGTTAGGGAACGTACCCATAAAACGTACCATTCAGGGGGAGGGGGGTCTTCAAAATACCACGCTTTTTTTTTACATGAATGCCTCACAAGAGTCCCAACTGCTCCCGTCTGGAGCCAGTTAGACTATGGCATCCCCAATTGGGGTATGTTGTGAAGCTGAAGGTAGTGGTCAGGTAAGGAGATAGGGAAGAGGAAGGTGGGGAAGTACTTGGCTATTCAGATCTGGTCACCAAACACGGCTAAAAGTCATTTTAAGCAACGTTTCAATTCTGAATGGTGGTCACAGGGCGATACTGAGAGAATCTTCCACTTTGGAACGTACAGCAAATATACTATATATTATCTTAAATGAATAAATTGTGAAATACACAAATTAATCAAATAAAATTTATTTGCCATGCCGGGATTCGATCCCGCGACCTTCGGAATGCGAGTGAAGCGCCTTACCGCTGCACTACCCCGGCCGTCAGTTCAACGCTTGGTACTGATGAGCGGCGGGGGGATTAGGTTTTTGGTCACCGTGGGGGGGGGTTAAAAATCGCAAAAAGTTGGTCACGTAGTATGGGTACGTTCCCTTACGTAAATCGAACGTTCTACAAATTATTTTAGAATAGAGCATCCACTATCTTTCAAAAATTCCTAAACATCACTAAACAACTTGTGTAATTTTGTTCCAATATATAAATCTAAACGTTTAATGCGACCGTAAATTTTGACGCATGTTAAAAAGGTGGCTATCGAGTTTCATTGTGTACCTACCTCACCTTTACTTCAGAGATAATTATGTACAGAGCTTTTAAAGAAAATGTAAGAGAGTTGTCTGTAAAGATGCCTTATTTAGAGTTCGCACAAGGAGTAAAAAAGCTTCAAGTGTGTTTTTCTTGCCTATGACAGCCTTAACTCTTTCTGACCTGAATTAAAACTGGCAGTGGTAGAACCTGAATTGTTAACAAAAATTGGTAGTTGCAACAGAAAAAGAGTTATCACAATAACAGGGGGCGCGTTTCATATTGGACGACATTTAGTAGGTACCTACGCTGCGCAGAGACATTTTATTATATAAAATAAAAAAAAGCCAAAAATTAAAAATTGAAACTTAATTTTTTTATTTTAAAATGGCGGAAAAAATTCTAAGGAGATTACACAAAAAAAATCATCTTTCAAAATGTAAAAATGGCTATCGCTTGAACTCGTAACTAAAGTCTAATAAAATTACAGGTGTGCAGTTCACATGCGGCAGAAGTGAAACCTTCAGAAAACTAAAGTAGACAAGAGTGGAGGGTTTACGAAGCACCGCACAAAGAGGAGACCGAATATTCTATCGCATTCTCTCGCAGGCTAAATCCTATGAATGTATGTATTTGTCTCTTTTTGTGTGGCTTTTTCGATTCATCGAGTTTCATATCACAACGGTGCTAAAGAAGTTTTGACTTCAAAAACCAAAACTAAAGTAGACAAGAGTGGAGGGGCTACGAAGCACCGCACAAAGAGGAGATCGAATATTCTATCGCATTCTCTCGCAGGCTAAATCCGATTGATGTATATTATATTTATCTCATTTTAGTGTCGCTTTTTCGTTTCATCGAGTTTCAAATCACAATGGTGCTAAAGATGTTTTGAATTCAAAAAATTAAAAGTTTGCAGTTCACACGCGGAGGAAGCGAAACTTTCAGAAAATTAAAGTAGACAAGAGTGGAGGGGCTACGAAGCACCGCACAAAGAGGAGATCGAATATTCTATCGCATTCTCTCGCAGGCTAAATCCGATGGATGTATATTATATTTATCTCATTTTGGCGTCGCTTTTTCGTTTCATCGAGTTTCAAATCCCAACGGTGCTAAAGAAGATTTCACTTAAAAAATAGAACGTAAAGCTAGTTATGTCAGCAATTGAAAAACGAAAACCTCAAATTTTTATTCGCTCTAAATAAATAATACGAGTATAATAAAAGGAAAAATTCTTAAATCTGTACATTTTCGAATAAACACTCTGTCTTATGGGGTTAAAAGCATCGCGTCGCCAGATTATTACAGACAGATATCGTTGGGTAGAAAAAGTAGCTGGGAGCTTTTTATCCCCTGTATAGTAAACAGAGTAGATAGGTGCTAGTTTGTACTTCGTGTAGGGCGCTTTGTCATTAATAATTCTCATGTATTATTCCAAAGACTATATTTAGTATACTTGATCGTGCCAAAACTTACATTTTATTCTACAAAACTTACATTATTCTCAACATCCACGGAAAACTGGTCAGTTTGTTACAAAGTTTTTTTTTCTTCTTTTGAGTAGCTTACATGTTAATGTTGTGTAAGGGAAAACTTACAACAGCATTATTATTAAGTATTGCCATAAATGGTTCTAATATAAGGCTTATGTATGGCTTGTCTCTGATACGTGTAACGCAAATAAATCGCGTAAAGTAAAGAAATGTTATGAGACAATGTTTGTCACCTATTCATTTTTGAGAAGATAAGTCGAAGATATTCAAATATAAGAGATGCGCTGTCAGCAGTTTTTAATGGGTGGGACTGTGCTTCCTGTACTTCCGTACTTCCGTACTTCCTTGACTGCCGTAATACAGTACCATATTATGAATATGAACCAAATTCATTTTTGGAAAATGAATTTTATAAAATATACTAGCTGATCCGGCGAACTTCGTACCGCCTCAGAATCAAAAACTGTTGTCAACTTATTAGCTGAATTGATCTTAATTGTTTCTCCCTGCGTATACAATACCTTGATGTAAAATGTTTCTCCCTGCGTATCCTATCCCCTGTCGCGTTCCCTCTCCCTCTCCCTACTCCACTTCTCCCCTTCCCCCGTCCCGCTAACCCCCCTTCCTGACTTACTTTCCCCCCTCCCCCCTCCCCCCTCCCCACTCTCCCCTCCCCCTTCCCCCGGTTCACAGTTCAATATTATACCCCTTACAATATTGCTGCAGTTCTTTCAAAATAGGAGAATTCGTTCCATACAAAATGTATGGGGAAAATAATTTTCTTCGGAGTGGAACACCCTTTACTTTTAGGGGTATAAAAAATAGATGTTGGTCGATTCTCAGACCTACCAGATAAGCACACTAAATTTCATCAAAATTGGTCCAGCCGTTTCGGATGAGTATGGTAGCAAACACCGTGACACGAGAATTTTATATATTAGATTATGATAAAACTATACTAACAGACAGAACAATTAGTCAAAACAGACCTGATATAGTTTTACATGACAAAATTTAAAAAAATAACTTATGTCATTGATGTCGCTATTCCAAATTCCTGTAATATTTAAAAATCTGTTTATGAAAAAATAAGAAAATGTACAGATTTGGGAAATGAGATTGAAAGAATTTGGCATTCTCAGACTATAAAAATATTACCATTTGTTATTTCGGCTGTTATTTTGTCAATTTTTTTTATATAAAAATGCAAAAATCATTCATTTTAAATACACATAGGATTACAAAAGATTTTTTTAAATATTTATATTGAGGGGTCAGTAGGATTTATAGGTCCAATTAGGAGTTCTACCGAGCCGAACCCTCTGATACGAAAATATCTGGAGTCGGTGAATTATTTTCCTATTTGGTCGCTGGTAGGTTGACATGTTGTTCTTGTATTATTTTGTATTTATAAAAATTGACTAGATGATCATTTGTGGAAAAGTGTGTGAAAGGGTTTAGTTTTTCCTGTGGGGAAGATTTAACCCGGATATAATGTCCGAAAAAACAAAAGAGACAAAATCTTTTCGCATTTATTCTGCACCAGTGGGAATATATTATTGAATAATTACAATGGTTAACAATAGGCCACTTGCATCACATTTTTTAAAAAAAATCCGGTTTAGGCAAATATTCTAAGACATTCTGAATGTTTTTTTTTTTAATCGTATTTTTGAAACCCTGGGGATTTTTTGAAAATTTCAACCCGAAAAATCAGACCATTTTTTATAAATCGGAAAGACGGGACATAATTTTATAGGTGTGAAAAAACGATAATTACATAGCCGAAAATAATTTTAAAAAAATAACGTTTTCCACACGAATGGCACAGGAGAATAACGAGGCATATCAAAAATATTACATCTCATAAATATTTTTTTCCTTTTCCATCTTATTGATTATAAATCATTACAATGTACAGCATCTATATTACTTAATTCAATGTAATATACTTGTACTTGTAAATTATAATAATAACAAGAATATTATAAAAGTTTATTTTGTTAAAATCAGCACCAATTACCTCTAAAACACGTACCGACATCATCTTCATGTTCTAAAGAGTTCATGTTCTGTACATTTAATGATGTACGGGGTTCTCTTCAGAACATCTATCAAAAAGTGAAACCAAATGATAAGTTCGCAGAGAACAAACAATAAATCTAGTGAACGAATTCAAAAATTCGCCTGAAATCAAAGTGATGCCATATAAAAAAATAAATCAGTGTGGAATTTTACAAAATTAATAGGAACATTTTCGGAGACGGGACATTTTCATGTGGTGACATCACGAGCCCAAATAATGGATTTTTTTATTTAAAAAAAAAAAAAATGTAGGTACATTTCTAAACAATTTTACTAACATTTTCTTAATCTTAGTAAAAAGATCTATCCACATGATTTTTTCCAAGTCGTTATAAAATCTATGCAAGTGGCCTATTAGCATTATCGTAAAAAATATTTTTTTTTAAATAAAGAAAACTCTTACGAACTGAAAACCATGTATTTAATTATTTCGTGTATGTAAAATAAACAAAGGCAGATTTTTTACTCGTCCAATACCCAAGTGACAGGTGTTCTTAACACGGTCGAGTACAAGTAACAAACAACTTGCACACAACCTGCTAATGAATGCCTCGCATGAGGTTATTAGCGCGTTCTTTATAATACCTAATCCCCACGAATTGAAACAGAATTTAAAAGACAATACATCAACAACTAACGACTATTAAAGTGCTCACTGATTGCTGAATTACATATATTATATTATATTTAGAGGCTTTATCCCAGCAAGACATCTGCTTAGGATTTTTAATTGCTGAGAATTCAGTGAATCGCTTGGTTGTTTCCCATAATGTGAACTGGTTTTCATTCGCACTAATTTATTTAATGGTAAATTCGTGGAGGCAATTAAATAAAGGCAAATTGGAAGAATCAAGGAGTTTGAAAGCTCTTCAATCGCTTCTGCAGGAGTCTCAATCTTCTACAAGTACTTTTCATCTAGAGTCGTTGGCTCACTGTTGAGTATCGTGACTCTACCCCAATTGCGCTGACAAACTAGACTATTTCATTACTCTGATACTTGATTTTGAATTTCTAAGATTTCTTTACCCGTATGGCTACTACCCGTGGTTCTATCATACAGACTTTCTCTTGGATGTACTGGGAATGATCCATCTACGAATCAGAAGGGGTGTGCACACACATTGTCTCAAATTAATTCGTGCACGGTTCGAAAACTCGACTATCATGACGAGCATTCATTTCTATGAATATGTACTGTTTTATCTCTGTAGGACTAATATCACTTCGGATGTTGACGTATATATAATATCAATGAAGCATAGGTACTTCTGCAAGTATTTTTGCGGATTGTATAGAACATGCTTTTTATATATCTTATTATTTTATTTACTTGCACTGACTATTTATGTCTGACAAAGCAATATTATCTTTAAAAACACATTAAAAAAGCAGTTTTGTAATGCGTTGATAACAAAATTTATCTGAATTGAATTGAATCTGTATAATGATAATTGTTCAGTATAACGCATCGGTTTTCTTCCACTTTTTCTTCTGCCTTCTACGTTGCAATAAACCAAGAGTTTCTCCATGTAAGATTTCTCATTTAGTCGAGCAACGTATCCAAAGTATCTTAGGATTTTAGGATACCTGTGTTGTAGGCAAGGAATTCAGACAATGTAAAAAGTACCTATAATTTAAAAATTATATCATCTGTTTACAGTTCTTAGGCTCAAACTTGTCAATTAAAGTCAGACTTCGTTATATTTCAAATATCCGCATGTCATCCATTTTCATGAAAGCGTTATTTACTAATTAACTAGATTTACTTACGTAACATCCCGTGTTCACAGTAGATATCGGTCTGCTAATATCATTTATATTCTATTTTGAGTTCCAATTTCTGGTATGGTTCCTAAAGATTCTACACTATTTGATTGCTCCCTATAGTAGTTTTTAAAGTTGCCTTTATAGCTACATGGTGTAGAGCAGCATATCCAAGCTGACATATAATTTTCTCTCCTGTCTTCTAATGCGTATTCTATATAAATTTTAATCAATTACCATTACAGTTAACCGTCATAGTTTTTCGTGATACCCGTGCCCTGAAGATTTTATACTTCTCCCTGGTCGGCATTTGGCTGGAGAGTGGTTCGCTTATCCGGAATCATCATGAGGTGGGGTGCTCCCTCATGTTGGAGAGGGTTCAAAAAAAAGTTTCTAAGATTTCTCTACATGAGGGAGTATGACCACTATCCGTGGCTCTACCCAACGATCTTTCTTTTGGGCATGCTGGGAGTTCACTCCCTGGAGCTCAGAAGAGAGGGTATGCCGCCACTCACTTATTCAGACTGCTGCGAGGCTATATTGAGAACTCAGCCATTTTGGAGCGCATGAGTCTCTATGTTCCAGATGGCTATCTTGGACAGCGTCATCATAGATTATTCTATCTTCCTGCCTGTGGGACTAACCTGCCTGAGGAGTATATTGCTCCTGAACGTAATGTCCTCCGAGATTGATGTATTTGGCGGCGGTGAGGAAAGATTCAAAAGGGAAATTCTTTTGATTCTTAAAAGAGTCTTTCCACACTGACGAAATCTTCACCACTGCCTGAGATTTTTATTTTGAAATTGCTATATTTCTTTTATGTATAAATATTTGTAAAACATTATTATTAAAATATTTATATGTCAAGAGTTAGAGTGACAGAAGGATGTGTGTGATACGAATGAATGTTAATTGAAGCAAGGACTGTGTGCCGAGGCCAAGTAACTTGGCGGTCCATCCTCTCTGCATATATCTGCTGGTAAACCCTCATGATGATTAGTTCATCAATCACGTCAATTCTTATACCAGCTTCATATTTCCATGTATAATATAACCATATATCCATTACGACGGTTAGCAGATATTTTTCAGAAGCCTTTTTTTAAAATTGACCTTTTTTGCACAGGACAATAAAGAGTTTACCTTATATTTGCAGCTGAATATTTGTAAAACATTATTATTAAAATATTTATATGGCGTTATTTCTTACATTAATAAATTAAAATTTGTAATTGTGCAAGAAATTAATAAAAAAATATTATTAGTATTGAATAGAAAAGTACGTGAAGCCATAACTAATTATCAGTTTCTCTAATATAATTGGTAGAAAATAAAACTTAATTCGTTGAATATAACGATTATAATTGTATTGATGTATTGCTCTGAGCTTTTATGACGTTTTTTGTGAATTTATCACTGTAATTTAAATACAGGTGTAAGGTTTCAACAATTATTGTGCCCATAGGGCTTTTATTGTCGTAAATTGACAGTCACCTGCAAATATAAGGTAAACTCTTTATTGTCCTGTGCAAAAAAGGTCAATTTAAAAAAAGGCTTCTGTAAAATTTCTGCTAACCGTCGTAATGGATATATGGTTATATTATACATGAAGCTGGTATAAGAATTGATGTGATTGATGAACTAACCTTCATGAGGGTTTACCAGCAGATATGGGCAGAGAGGATGGACCGCCACGTTACTTGGCCTCGGCACACAGTCCTTGCTTCAATTAACATTCATTCGTATCACACACATCCTTCTGTCACTCTAACTCTTGAAATGGAGTGAAAATGGGTCTTAAAGGCCGACAAATCAATCCACAGCCGAGCAGTTGAACTTTTTCATGTGACATATATGTAAACCTTTTACATATGTTAGACGCGTGTTTGGCGTGTTTCCCGACTTTGCATCGGTACCGAGGGGATCAATGACGCCAGTGCCCAGGGCATCTTCCATTTAAATACCAGTATAACAAGGACAGCAATCCCACCCGACGCCTATGCTCTAAAGACTGCAATCCGTTTGTTAAGAGCGTTTAACCAACCAGCGGCCGAAAATCCACATTTCGTCGAAAGTTGTTCTTACTGCAATATATTACTTTAAAAAAATTGAAATATATTAGTTTGTAAGTGTGCAAATAAATACACAAACTGTCGAATTTTCGTCGAGAAATATTGTGCGTATATATTTTTTAATGATTTTATTTAAACTAAACTTAAAATTCTGAAACACGCGTTTCCCAGATAATGTATTGATTTATTTTACTGCATGATTATGATTTGAAATGGATGTTGTATAATACAATTTTTTTTTTGATAATTTAACAAATCTGCCAACGACCTATGGTATAACCTTATTATACTAAAAATAAACCGTTTTTTCTCAAAATTTAAAACATGCATTTCCTAGATAAAAAAACAATATTTCTCAATCAATTTATAATTTTTTATGGAAAAGAGTCAATACGTCTAAAATCTGATTTAAAAATGACATGTTATATCTGGTTTTCTCTGGTTAGCAGGAGCATCTATCAAACGAACCGCCAATTTCTGCACAGAGCACTTTCGAGGGAATTTTCAGGTATTTTAGGGCTCCAGACTTAACAGTGGGCCCCCTTGCAGCTTGGGCAGACTTTCTTACCTACTCAATTTGTTAGATTCCGTAAAACAATTATTATTTAACCTTTTGTAACCATCGATGTTTAGAAAATCTCCAATGTTCACATATTTTTTTTGATAAACGTTCGTCTTGTTATGTGAGGTATATTATTTCCACAATTTTTATGACTATATCCAATGCCACATTTAATTAATGACGCAATAACAGTAGAACACCTAATTAACAACAATTCGTTAATTTCTTAATTACTTCGGGCAGGCATAAGTGCTCACATAAAAAAATATAGCTTGTAAAAAAAATAGTAAATAATACTTTGGTCGTTAAGCGAGCCAATTGTACCTTATTTTCACGTGTGGTGGTTTTAGTATCAGCTTTTACATTCTTAATAGGCAACGAATAAAAACCTCGTAAAATAGTTGAATAATTAAGAAACTGATCGTTTGATTGTTGAATGGTTAACATAATAATGTGATAATGAAATAAGTAAGACATTAAAAAAAGTCGTATTGGATATACTGTGTTTTTGTTTGTTTTGTAAGAGTTTATATAATAAAATATTTCTGGTAGGGACCTGTTCCTATCTGCTCAAATAATTCAATTTTTTTTTTCGATTTTTAGGTACCAAGAGCAGAAAATATAATAATATGTCGGATATATTTATCCGTGACGCCATCCAGGTTACAAACCAATTCTTAGAATTATTGTTTACAATAAAAAGGCTAGTTGCCTATAAAATATGAAAAATGAGATGGGCTATTATGACGGTTTGACGCACGTCCCGGATAGACGAGAGATTCTGGGTTCGAATTCTAGTAGCGACCATTATTTTTTTTATATTACACACCAGATTTAAGTGTCCGGGTTAAATTTTCCCCACAGAAAAAACTAAACCCTTTCACACACTTCCCCAAATGATCACCTAGTCCATCCACGCTATGCAATTGCACTATATAAGTATTACAAATACAAAACAATACAAGAACAACATGTCAACCTACCAGAGACCAAATGGGAAAATATTTCACCGACTCCAGATATTTTCATATCAGAGGGTTCGGCTATGTGGAATTCCTAATTGAACCTATAAATCCTACTGATCCCTTAATGTATGAAAAATATAAAAAAAAATGTTTTGTAATCCTACATTTATTTAAAATGACTGATTTTTGCATTTTTGTATATAAATTCTTTGACAAATTTTGAATGAGAGACCTAAAATATAATTTTAAATGGGTTTAAATTTTATTATTATTATTATTATCTTATTCTTCAATGAAAATATATGTGCTGAAGTAGAAAAATCTCTTTGTCGGAGAGCTTTGTGGTAATGACATATGCTCCGACTTTTACCTCTAGATTTTTAGGTTATTTATGGTAAATTTGGGAGGTACCTACTTTTTTGGTTTTATGTGATAAGTGTTCCCAACTGCCTGCAGCCAGTGAGGCTATGTATTCCCTAATTGGAGTATGTTGTGAAGCTGAAGGTAGCAAGGAAGAAGATTGCGAAGAGGATTGTGGGGAAGTACCTGGCTATTCATATCTTGTCAACAAACAGGCCTAAAGCCATTTTATGCAACGTTTCAATTCTGAAAGATAGTCTTACACCAGGGCGATACCGAGAGTATCTTCCACTCTGGAAGGCGCAGCAAACATAAGGGGTAGGTTATTTTTAATTAATTAATTGTAAAATAACACAAATTAAACAAATAAATGTTATACTTTTGAATGTAGCTATAACTTTGTGGTTATCCATTATAGATAAATGAAACAATGTTAAAGATAAAGACCATACATTGACTAATTCCGGAATATATTAACTCAAATGTAATGACTGTCCCTCATTTTATATTGGAAAAACAACTCGCAATTTTGAAATCAGAATCAAAGAACATTTAAGGTCTCTTAATAATAATAATTTTTCTGAGTTCGCTAACCATACCATTGAAAAGAACCATAGTTTTGAAAAAAATACGGGGATAAATATTCTTCATATTAATCATAAAGGAAAACGCTTAGATAACTTAGAAGCCTTGGAAATAAAAAAATCCCTTAAAAATAATGAATCTATAACCAACAAACAAAAAATATTATCTTACAGCCCAATCATGGATATGTTCCCCCACCCACTCTTCATTAACCCCTAGCAACGCCTCCACCCCTACCACAATATCTACTTAATAATAAAAATGGTTCCACCCACTATTTTGTAATTGTCAAATCAGTATACGTTTACCCTGACGAAGGAACAGTCGTTCCGAAACCGGTCGGCTTTAAACAAATAAATTTTGCTTGCGCACGCCGAGATTTGAACCAGCGACCTTTGGATTTCTGGTCAAGAGCCTCACCCCGCAATTCTTATGCCAATGCTACGTTCATGACACCATACTCATCATAAGATAAATAATGATTTTAACACAGATGTACCTACCTACTTTCTTACCTATTAATATAAAAGAGAGCTGAAACTCGGGCGAAGCCGGGTAGTTATGTTGCTATGAACTAGCAATCCATTATATCATGATTTGAGTATAAAAAGTAGAAGGAGACAGCAGAAACGCAAAACAGTACTAAAGATATTTTCTAGAAGCAGTCAGAACGCTCCAAGACCATATTTTAAAACATTTTTATATTTCATTATTCATAATTAAAAGGAAATTAGAGATAACGTAGGAACTAGCCTAAATACCTTAATTAAAGATTGAAACCATTATTTGGTGAAGGGAACGTTACGTTCTGGAAAAGGTACGTTTATATATCGTTTAGTAAAATATAATAATCCCCTCGTATTAATAACAATATAACAACAGCACACCGTTGTTAAAATAACAACCTTAAGTGATACACACCAGAAGGCTAATATAAAACGTTTACCTGATGATCGTATTATAAAAAAGATATAAAATCATAATGGTACGCCCTTAGGTAGATGCCTAGATAATTCGGTTCACAGATATCGTGTTGAAGTTATCCAAAGGTAATTTTTTTTTACATTGAGGCAATTTGCCTCAGCGCCTATCTTATCTGAGATGCTGTGTGGAGGGTCTTTCTTAGGAGAGGAAGGAATGAACACTGGTTTTGAAGAGACTCAAGTTGTAGGAAGGAGGCCGGCAAATCGTTTCATAGCCGAGCAGGTAGAACTCAAGAACGAGTCGAAGAAGCGACTACACATGTTGGGCGCGCGTTTTTGACGTGCCTCCCGACTACGCACCTGTACCGAAGGGATCAATGACGCTAATTCCTCAGATCATCTTCCATTGCAATACTGGTAGAACAAGGATAGCATTCCCAGCCGACGCCTGTGCTCTAAAGATTGCAATCCGTTCGTTAAGGTAGGAGAATCTATTAAACGGACCGCCCGTTTCTGCGCAGAGTTGAGGGTATTTTTTAGGTATTTTGGAGATCCAGATCAGAGGTGGCTGCAAAATTCAACCGTGGGGCGCACTTACAATTTGTACAGGGTTAGCTGTTGTGTACAGTACGCCTAGTTGTTGGGAGGCTAACTACGAGTACCTGAAACGATTTAGTAAATATTAATGTAATAAAACGAGTTCCTCTAAGCATGATGCACAATAGTCCCAACTGCTAACTGCTACCACCAAGAGTGATAGCAGCCGTTTGCACCTACGTATCACCGTTGTGAGAGACCACCATACAAATCCAAAATGTTGTTTACAATGGTTTTAATTGTGTTTGCTATCAAGTCTAAATACTCAAGTACTTCCCCATCTTCCTCTACCTCATCTCCTTCCCTTCCCATTACCTTCAGTCTTACCATATACCCCAATCGGTGATACTATTGTCTCACTGGCTCCAGATGATTGGGAGCAGTTGGGACTCTTACGATATACAATAGTCCCAACTGCTAACAACGGAGTGGTAGATGCTTTCAATACCTACCTACCTACCTTATAAAAGACCATGTCAATCCAGTACGAAAAGTGATGATCCACGTTTTGGAATAAAATAGAAAACTGATCGTAACTGGCCACTAAAGGTAATATTGCAGATTGCTATTGATATCACCAACTACTATCAAATCAATTTATGATTTTCTGTTGCTATAAAAAAGGTTATGAGATCATAAAATGATAATATCCCCAATTACCGACGTGCCTTAGCATATCGAAAATAAATATTGATCGACAAACTAAATGATTACCCGTGTAAAAATTATTATTTTTATTATTAATAACTATCGTATCGTTATCGTAATTTATTTTTTACAGCATTGTTTTGTATTCAATATATTGCCCGGCATGTAAAGTAATATTAGCAGTTTGGCCAGAAGGTACTTACCTGCTTTTATTGTTTTTGAAATATGCTTTTAAATAATGGATAATGGTAGTTATAAAGCATAGTAAAAATAATAATTGGAGCCTCTGGCAATATATTATATTAATTTGATCAGGCATCGTATGTATAAAAATGTACTGAAGTAATTTACATGTAATTTGTATTTTAACAAATATTTTTATTTATTTTTTATTACAATATAAATAATATGAGTTACGAGTACATACATATTTCATAAAATATTATATTTAAGGTCATCATTGGTCAGGCATACCTTATCAGGAAAGAGGAGCTATTGTGCTTGATAAGGGAGCCACGATTCTTAAGGGACCGCAACCCGGATTTGTACCGATTTATTACATATTTCCTTTAAACACGGTAAGTTTTGAAGCTCTTCAAAATATATGTTATTCATGAAGATAATATCTAGACTTTGCCCGCGCCGAAACACAAATTATATAAAATTCCCTCGATAGAAAAAAATCGCAAAGTATGCTCCAAAAATTATTATTAACACGTTTGTTTCAGTTATTTTACAAGTTATATGTATGAAAAAATTCACAGTCTTTACAGATTTTGTCGCTACAAATGTTAGCCTCTCCTCTAACGTACGTACGTCATAAAATTGTTAATTTTATTTATTTGTTCTGATTGGTTGATGATACGGCGCAATTCAGAAGGAGGTAATTATATTTTTTATGTATTTTTATAGTTTGTATTCAAATACAAACTATGTATTTATTCATTTTTATGTAAATGCCATACAAAGACAAGTCAGTCCAAACATTCTTAATTTTTTAACATTTGTTCGGGGCCTACGTCATTTTTAGGAATCCTGTGTGGTGGGTATTTTTACGAAAAGGAAGTAGAGTAAGTTCTGGGAAAAAAAATGGTATGAGGGGTAGGTAGGAATTTAGGGGTCAGTATGTCCAGAAGTGACGTATGTATAAATCCATTCCTCCAACTGCGGTGTAAGGTAATGGGTCTAGAGAGTCTGGCTGGAGAGATCACAAGGCCTCCCTCAAAACGACAGACGCATCCGCCGCTAAGACCCGCTCAAGCACCCCTGGCAAACCTTGCTAAGACACCAAACTTAGCATACCACTTGGGGCGACCTATGGCAGAGGTGTTACTTATCCAATAAATGGTTACCGGGACGGTGGTACCCTTAACTGCCTTTTTAAATTGGCTATATTGTGAGGATAAAGGGAGTGGGTGTAAGTAGACAGGAAATAGCAATGTGGGGAAGTATTTTAGGAGATTTAAATCTAGATACCTAACATTGCGAAAGCATTTCAAACAACATTTTGGTTCCGGTGTTCTTTCAGAAAAGCAAGACTACGAGGGCGATGCACAAAGAAAGAAGTTATGTAAGTATACATAGTAAGCAAATTAATATCTGTGTCAATGGTACCTACTCGCAGTATCCCCCTAGTTGTATATTACCAATCAGAATGGAAACATTTCTTGAACTGTTTATATTTCTTGGTGAGCAGATCTAAGTAACTAGGCATTTCCCAAACTTCGATCTTCTTCACTTCCTCATACCCTTACGCGTTACCACATACCTTAATGTCGGTACCTTTGCCGTTGTCCCGCTGGCTCCCGGCAATTCGACTCTTGTGCGGTATTCATATGACATAAATACCCCTGTAATTGAAGAGAGAGAAAAAAAGCAGTAGGTTTTCGTACCTACCTAGGATATCTTTTATTAAATTCGCTAGGTAGGCACCTACTTATAAAATTATTCAAGAAAATTCTTCATACCTTCTTCTGGTTCTAAAGCAGCCTAATAACCAGTTTACGCGAACTGCACCAATCTAAACGTTCGTTGTAGGTATACAACAATTAATATCGCATTAACCACCTGATACTAAGAAAATGATTTAGCATCATAAAGCTTTTTTGGATGCTAGTTATCTTTTTTTCCTTTACGTGAACACCGCACCAAAATCCCAACTGCTCCCAAGCGCCTGGAGCCAGTAAGACAATGGGATCCCCAAATTGGGTAGGCATGTTGTGGGGCTGCAGATAGTGGGGAGGGGAAAGAGATGTGGGGGAGGAAGGTAAAGAAGTTCCTGTGTATTCTGATCTAGTAGAAAAACACTGCTAAAGCCATTTCAAGCAAGGTTTCAATTTTTGAATAGTGATCTTGCACCAGGGCGATTCTGTGAGTAGATACCACTTTGGATTGCATATGATTAAATTGTGAAATTACAAGAAAAGGGATTTGAACCCGCAGGATCGCTAGTCGAGAGCTTTACCCCTCGACCACGGAGGCAACTCTAATTGCTTCACACAACTAGAGGTGGTTCTGGTTCTACTTAAGGATAAGGAATGTTCCTTAATCTTAACACGAACTTTTTTACTTTAACCAGGGGTGCTTCCTTTTTTTCTTAAAGATAAGGAATTGTCCTTAACTTTAAAATGAACGACTTTTTGGGTCAACAATGGGCGATTCCTTTCTAATTAGAGATAAGGAATTGTCCTTAACTTTAAAATTAACCACTTTTTCGACAACAATGGGCGATTCCTTTTCTAATTAGAGATAAGGAATAGTGCTTAACCTTTAAATGATCGACTTTTTCCGCCTTAACTTAAGGATAAGGATTTTATCTAAACCGTCAAATAATTAACCTTTCCGATAACTACGATTTCAGTTCAGACAGTGGAAAAGCCTTTATTTTTGGGATTAAAATCAATAATTCATTATGTATCCTTAAGAAGAACAGGAATCGCTCATCATATTATTAAACTTAACATTGGACATCACAAGATACTGCCTTCATACTTGTCTTCAAATACAGAAAATCTTACATTCAAATAAACGCTTAGGTACCTACATACTTTTGTTAGCGCTCTTGTGAAATTCAAAACGTTGTTTAAAACTACTCAAAAATGTATTTAGTTGCAACACCTGATTAGCCAGGTAGGTAAATTCCAACCTGCACCTTTCCCTTCCTCTTTCTCCAAAATTCCTTCAGTCTCACATTTATAAAAGTACAACTTTTCTACAATACTTACGAGTACCTATCAAACATAGATATTTGTGTTTATTTTACCTGCACAACAGCTGCCAAAGGGTTAAATAACGTTTAAATATTAATTAAACCTTCAATACGCTCATAATGTAGTTAGGTTACTATGGCAAATTATTCAAACTTAAACGATTTTGCCTCCGAATCCGTAGGCAAATTTAATTAACAATATTATTACTGCCATTAGGGAGTAAAATATTAACTGAAGTTAGTTGGCTCCGAAGGTCGATTTTAAATTAATCACAACAATTTTGAGCATCTGCCGGCGTTATTTGTTACCCCTTTAATCTTTTTACGAATTAGGTAGGTACTTTTGTATATTATCTACCCCTATCTGCCTTAATAAACCGGAAGGCTCTAATTAAACTGATTTATATTCATTGTTTAGTTAAAAACGAATTATTGGTTCAATAAAAAAATATTGGGTTGGCAAAATTTTAACCTAGTTATAAAATGACTGGTACGTGTGACGTGTGTAGTGCCTATATTTGGGAAGTTAGGGGCCGCTATTTGTAGGGTGCAAATTTTCCCAATGATCGCCAACCTTCGATAAGATATAAAACCAGCAGATTTAGTTATGCGAAGTTTTTTTTACGTGAGCTCCACACAGGAGGCCCTCGGGACCTACGTCATCTTTGGGGATGCTGTTTGGAGTGTTTTTTTAAGGAAAGGAAGGAGAGGAGAGTACGCGGAAGGAAAATGGTTTAAGGGGTGGGTAGGAATCTGGGGTTCAGTGTGTCCTGGTCATCCGCATCCAAGACCTAGACAATCCTCACTTGATGAACCCGGGCACCCCTGCTAAATCACCAAACGTAGCGAAAAACTTGGGGTGACCTATGGCAGAGGTGTTGGTTATCCAATAAAAGTTCCCTGGGCGGCGGTACCCATTCCCGCCTCCCAAATTGGAATTGGAATTAATTTCATGTTTATTATTTTTTTGTGTGAATACCGAACGGTACAATAGTTCCCAACTGGAGCCAATGAGACTATGGCATCCCTAATTGGGGTATGTTGTAAGGTATTAGGGAAGGAATGGAGATGAAGAAGTGGAAGGTGGAGGAATTTCTGGTTATTCAGTTCTGGTCACGAAAAGCAGCTAAAGCTGTATTAATTTCTGAATGGTGTTCTTACACCAGGTCTTACCTTGCTGTAGGTATATTATATTAATTTAATTAATTTTGATACAAGTAACACAAATTAATCAAACAAAATTTATTTGAGCACGCCCGGATTCGAACCCGCGACATTCCGATTGCTAGCCGAGAGCCTTATCCCTCGACCACGGAGGCCGTTGAAGCCATCTCAGAGATTTTCTAATTTACCAGTTAACCCGAAATGGGGAATGTGGCAAAGGAAATTATGAAAGAAAATTATGAGCGAATTAGGTAAGTACTTTTAAGAGGAAAGTTTGAAAGAACCTGGCTATTCAGTAATTGTAGCTAAGCACGCTTCAATCGACCACGACGCGACGATTCGATTTTGAATTGGTTATATATCTCCGATTAAAAATATACTGATAAAATATCGCTCTCTGGAACAAGCCTGATCCATCTTGTAGTAAATAGGTTAAAATATTGTGGTTTTCAGCGTTTAGCTTTGGCGCAACCATCAAGAACTAATAAGCTCAACCTCCTCTTGCGTTTGACATAAAAAATGCCAATTACCACACTATAATTATTATACGAAAATACGAACCCTCAGAGGATTCACGCTTGCAATACGATAACACATCTGCATACATACACACTTACATCGCCAGTAGTCAGTTCGAAACATGAAAGGGCTAAGACCTAGCCAGTTAGGGAAATACGAAAAAATCCATAAAATCAAAAAAAAATTGCACGTCTGCCATCGTGACGGACGCTGTAACGCTGATCGATAAGTAGACTAAAGAAGGAGGAAGCGCAACACGGCATAACAACCCAAAAATAAATCACGATAATGCTTTATATCTTTCATTTTAATTATTATCTTTGTCGTTCAACAGTTTTACCATGCGGAGTTCGTCGAAAGGAATTATTATATAAAACGAATTACTTAGAAATTTAAAATTTAATTTGTCATGACACGCCCATGAGATGCTAAAAGCTTTTAAATAACAAATGGAAAACTGACAAACTGGCAGTTATAGCGAACCCAAAACCTGTCAGTCTAGCATCCTAGCTACTTGCTGGTTACTGCTCACTGGTTCCCGGTTAACTCGTCTACGGCAGGAATGGTTAATCAAGTTACTTAATTACCTTAGTTAATAGTATGACGTTTTAATAGTTTTGAAACATAAATACTGCACGCAGCTAACGACCACACGGTTATTGTAAAGTAACATTACTATCACGTTGGTATTTGTGGATACTAAAAAGATTATGAGGATATCATTTTAGTCCAAAGTATTTGTTATTTTTTTTTTTTTTTTATTATTTTATTCAGGTTCTCCGTGAAACAGTTATACACCAAATTATTAGGGAGAAGATTACAAAATTTAAAATAAGAAAAAAAAGTCCGTGGGGGCAATTTCACTATGTTGTGACGTATGTCAAAAGATAGTTACTGAACTCTCTATAGGTAATATTGAAGGCGTCGTTGCTCAACGCAGAATCGTTAAGTAGTTGAATTCTCTGTTTAATGGCGCATTCTGAAAGGAAGAAGCTCTGCCTTTCGGAGCATAAAAAAGTTCGTGGGATCTCCCACGAGTATACGCGTTAGCGACATAAAGGTTTATCTCCTTTAACGTAGGTGGATTCAGTACGATACCGGAGATCAGCTTAAAAAAACGTTTTCCCAAAAATATTTTTTGGCGGGCTTCTAAGGTATTAAGGTCGAGGATTCCTGTTAAGAACAACGATGGATACAGTAATGGATAGTATGTATATTCCCTCAAACTTAGGTAATGCATAAACCTTTTTTGTACACTTTCTATTTATAGGATACGGTTTAGTTCAGAAGGGGCCCAAATAATGGAGCTGTATTCTAGGATGCTGCGAACAATTGCTTCATTTGTTCTTCTTATTGCATCTTATTGTTCAGTATATTCCCTTGACGATTTTATCACAAAAAATTCCCTATTTAAATCATCCTTAAATACTTATAAAATATCAGCAAAGCGAATAAAATGTGATTTGTTTACCGTGGAATTAGAAGGAATTATTCGTATTTTAATGTAAAAATATTAGGAATTTCAAGCAGACGCGTTTCGTCCTCACGATAAAATATTCCTAATTTTTAATAGTTTATTGGGAAATCCTGATGCTCCTGGCGTTTATTAGGCCTATTAATTCATTCGTATTGCCTGCAATCCCGTTTTTAATCGGAATTACGAATAATTTGAAGAGATTTCTTGAATTATAATACCTTAGCATCGGTCCTGAATTCAATTCCTAGATGTGACCGTATCTTTTTCTGATTTTTTTCTTTCAAATTTTCGTACGAGAGTCACTAATACTCACTAATGTTGATTAAATATTACAAGTTGACTTTGTACTCATAAAGATAAAATAAAAATAAACTTCATTTCCTGATTATGAAAATTATATTGTTGACTGTTTAATAATTAGTGGTAACATATAAAATAATGTTAAGTTGCGATTGAACCTAATAATTAAATACTCGATTTAACCCGAAAATTCTAAAGGGTATTTTAAAGTTCTAAGAACGGGTTATGCCACAGAATTTGAACAATTATAAAATTTCGAAGTTAAACATTTTATTGAAAGTTATGTTACCATACCATTATGGGCCAGTTGTTTCAGAGAACAACAACAGAACTAGAATAGAACTTTCAAAGAGCTTGAATTTTAATTTTGAAATATGATAAATTGTTCAATAAAGCAACTGGCCTTGTTTCGTGAGAAAATTTGGTTAATTTATTTAGTCAACACCTAGTACGGATCTAGTTGAAAAATGCAGCACAAAATAAGTAATGTTGGGTAATTGAAGTGTTCCACGTTCATACGTCATTCCGGGGGTAATTGCATGATTAGGCGTTTAGATCAGTGATTAGAGTGGTAGACACTAGACACAGCTTCTCGTGAGCCAGGGTACGAACCCGTAATCCGTAGTTCACAGTTGTGTGCGATGTAAACACTACCTGTGTAATTAGGTGATCAACAACTTTAATCATTCTGACCTGATTTTTAAATGCTTTCGTGATGCATTAGGAGGGTAGTTTAAAGTGAATTCTGCACACGGACATATGAATATATCTGGACCTGCCCTAATTGATAAAAAAAGTATTATTTTCCCCTCCCCATGGAGCCGGCTATAGCTCCGCCTTGGAGCCAGCTGGGCTTACGAAAGCCTCGCTTGAATAAAAAAAAATGTGACGTCATCATTCTTGCCCTGACCAGCGTAGAGCTAACATCTATACATTTTACCAAATAACACGGCAATATATTATGAGAGCTTGTGCTCTACACCTACCTAGAACATAGCGAATGTGGACGTTTAACTAAGTACGGCAACAAAATATTGCTATGTGAATAGGGACGAACCTTTTCGGGGCGAGCATTTGGCCATCGCAAATATGTTATTAACGTGGCAAGCAATTCGCACTCCCATGTAAAAAGGTCTATTCATTCAAATCAGATTTTGCTTTAAAGAACTAAATGGTGATATTATAAAGCGAGATGCCTATATACTGTCAGATTTATTTTTTAACGAATCACCCATCTCCCATAGTTTGGTTTTACCCCTCATCTGTATCTTCTGGTCTATTGAATTCGGATGTCTAAGATTCTGCACTATATTTCCACTGCCCAAAACAAGTGGAATACGCTCTGTTGTGAGGATGAAAGGTGTATATAGGTGAGATGGTTTGTTGGAAGGTGCTTGAAATGATATATTTAGAGACCAAATCTGAATCGTCAGGCGCTTTGCAACCATTCTCTTCCCCATATTTTTTTCATCACCCACTCGAACGTACCCCGTTTGGGGATGGCTTAGTCCCACTGGATTTAAAAATAAATAATATGTATTAGCTCCACACGTGAGGCTCTGAGGAAAATAATTTTACATCAGGTCCTATATTATGTGTATCTTGTGTGGAGGCTATTTTTAAGGAATGGAAGGAAAAAGGAGTTCTTGGAAGTAAAAAGATAAGAGAGGTTGTTAGGAATTTGGGGGTCAGAGTCCCCGGGAAGGACGGACTTGTTAATCTATCCCTCCCACTGTCTATCCCTCCCACTGCGGTTCCTCATCCGTATCCGCCGCCAAGACCTGGACAAATCTCACCCCATGAATCCGGGCACTCATGCTACGTCAACGAACTTTGGGGTGACCTATGGCAGAAGTGATGGTTATCCAATAAATGGTGCCCGAGGCGGCGGTACCCTTACCCGCCTCCTAAATCGCTGTATTTCACGATAATATAACATTACCAGACATATGTATAACGTATGAAGCGCACCTGACTTAGTAAAGGGGGCATTTTAAACAAATCGTTGAACGGTGTGAACCTCGGCTTATCAGCATTCTGCATGTTTAAAAATAGCAATGTGTGAATGTTGATGTATTTGCAGCGTTTGCCATATATAAAAAAAGTCTACTTGTATAAAAAATGTTTTGTATAAATATAGCAGTTTAAACAAATCGTTGAGTGGTGTGAACCTCGCCTTATCCAGGTATTAATAGTTTTAATTAAACAGCTCTGATTCTAACGAGGCATTTTTAATCATCGAGATAAAATCACTGACGAAGTCTACATTCCTCGTCAATAAAATGCTCAAAATATTATCACGGCTGAACAGTTCTAACAGCTCTAGGCTAAGAGATCTGACGCCCAGGATGTAGCGAGAAATCGATAAATAAATTGAAAAAAAAATACCTAAGAGATATTAAGAGATACCTACTGTTTAGTATTGAAACAGCTTTGGGACTTTGGAGAAAAAAGAAGATGACTACAATCCTACCTACGTGGCCAGTTCGAAATATTATTGTACAATCATTTTTAAAATACCCACAATATCAGTTGAAATATTGTCGCGCTGGTGATAAGAGCAATTATTGATTCTCTCTCGAAACTCGCGTTCATGTAAATTTATTGATACTTTTACCGTGTAATAGCGCCATCCTAGGATAGACCAGCAGATCGCCATATTAAAAGGTAGGGCTATTCTCCTCTTTTCTTGTCCTGTGATAAAAAAAACGTAATCAAATGTTCAATATCTTAAGTATTACAATCCGCTTAAGTTTTCAATTGGGCCATAACATCGGGCCTTAACACCTACATAATTTAAAAAAATTTATAATAATATAAAAAAAAAATCCAAGAAAAAGACAAGAAGTTGTCCACTCAATTAGATATCCAGTTGGCCACAATATTCAGCTGAATATAAAAATTATAATCGGACTGTTTTCAAATACCTAATAAATGCACAATATTCAACCCGAATTTGAAAAACTACAAACAGTCACCTTTATTCAAAGATCAATCGACAAAACATTTACATCCTTACTAATAAACGTAGTGTAAAATTTGTATAGTTGATAAATAACATTGTATGTGACAACTTTAGGTACATACAGCCAGTATGGTCGCGTAAAATAGAAACTGACGTAGAAAAGTTTACATTTTGCTTATCCAGTCAATAGTTTATCTGTTATATGTAGGTATATAGTTGAAATTTTACATGGATTGTCGAAAAATTTCCATGTTCATGTTTTTTCATCTTTTTGGAGAAGTCGTAAAAAATACAATTTTATAAACTAGATAAAACCACCCTTTAAATTTTTGTATTTGAAATATGCTTTGATATTTATAAATTGGGATATTTAAATTTAAGACATGAAAAAAGTTGAAATAAAAAATCACATATATTTTTAGTACAAACGTCGAAAAATTAAAAAAAAATACGAAATTTGGAAAACAGTTTTTTATTTGAGTTATTCATTAAAAACATATTTTGATGGTATTCAGATAATTACCAAAACAATTGATATTTTGGAATCTGTTAAAATAATTTTCTTAATCAATCTTTCGGCTTACCATTCAATGCTTCATCACTTTTAGCATTTATCTGGTAATGAAAAATCCAATGCTACGAATAAATAATATTTTGTGTACTTTGGAAAAATATCTGAATAGATTATATTATCCATAATACATATAAAAATGAATCGCTGAATGTGTTGCTAAGCGCACAACCTTCGAACGACTGCACCAAATTGGATAATTCTTTTTTTTTTGTGTGTTCATTATTGTCAGGACAAGGTTTTTATAAAACTTCAGGTGAGCTCTGGCAATATGAAATTTGTATAAGAAATTGCTATTGGTGGCACGCGAGGAAACGGCTTTTGCTATGGAAAGCGGGAGGGTGGGGGAGGGGATCCTGGGATTGGGGGAGGGGGGACCTGGGAGGGGGGAGGGGAACTTGGGAGGGGGGTTCGCGGGACGGGGGAAGGGGGGGGAGTGGAGTGGGGAGAGGGAAGGTGTAGGTGACGGAGTGGGAAACCCCTAATACCATGCGAGCGAAGTCGCGGGAAAAAGCTAGTAATATATAAAAATGGAACAGCAGGACAGAAGAATGGTCTCTATAAGGAATCGTCAGGTTGATTATGACAATATTTTTTTCAACTTCCAATTTATCAAAACTTATCATAAATATATAATACTGAGACGTGAGGCATGAAAATTTAGAGAAAAAAACCTTGTAAATTTTTGATTGGTGGAATCCACCCTCCATCTAACATCTTTGTCTCTAGGCTGTATCTCTAAGCTGTAAACATGTAGATATAACTACCACCTATCAGCTAAGTTATTAACAATATTAAATGCTAACAAGGAGACTGACTTCATTCAATAATTAGGACCATTAAATCAACAAATTGGTTCACCGTGCTGCGTTCTGGTCGAACGATTCAACTAAAATACATTTTAATCAACTGGATTAAAATGCGTAGGTAAAACAAATACAAGCTTCCTGCTTTAAAAAACACGGGAATTAACGCATTATGCAATAAAGTTTTCTGGTCGGTCGATTCAACAAAATTACAATTTAATTAATAAAGATATCTATTGTCAACCTACTTTATAAACAGTGACCAGACAACTTAGAATCATGCAAATTTAACACCTCCTTTGAGAAGTCATTAGAAGTGATGAAAAAAATGTATTAAAAAATTGTTAAATAGGTTATGTTAGGTTAGGTTTTTTTTTTTACATTAGCTCCACGCAGGAGGCCCTGAGGAAAATAATTTCCCTCAGGGCCTATGTCATCTTTGAGGATGCTGTGTGGAGGGTTTTTTTAAGGAAAGGAAGGAGAGGAGAGTTCTGGGAAGGAAAAGGGTTTAAGGGGTGGGTAGGAATCTGGGGTTCAGTATGTCCTGGTCATCCGCCTCCAAGACCTAGACAAACCTCACCCCATGAACCCGGGCACCCCTGCTAAATCACCAAACGTAGCGAACCACTTGGGGTGACCTATGGCAGAGGTGTTGGTTATCCAATAAAGGTTCCCGGGGCGGCGGTACCCATTCCCGCCTCCCAAATTGAAGGTTATAGGCTATCATTCAATTTTTTTCATAATTTTTGACTTTTCAAAGGGGTGTTGAAATTGCATAGTTCTGAATTGTCAATTTAATATTATTTATACGACCGGGTTAAATCTTCCCCACAGGAAAAATTAAACCCTTCCATTCCACAAATGATTAAGTGTATTAATAACCTAAGTATACTGTAAATCCATAGGCCGCTGGTTCATATCCGGCTCGAAGGACCAAATGTTGTATTTTATAATAATAAAGCACTTGAGAAAGATTTTACGAAGATTTATTTATACTTTATAATAATTCCCGACTTTTATTATAACGGACTGGAATGATGATTCTCTTTACAAAACAATACAAGAACAACATGTCAACCTACTAGAGACTCCAGATATTTTCATATCAGAGGGTTCGGCACGGTAGAACTCCTAACTTGACCGATAAATCCTACTGATCCCTCAATATAAATATTTAAAAAAATCTTCCGTAATCCTACATGTATTTAAAATGACTAATTTTTGCATTTTGATATATAAATTCTTTGACAAATCTAATATGCCTAAATTTTGAATGAGAGAGCTATGTAGGTATAACGCCAGTAGCCGATATAACAAATGGTAATATTTTTATAGTCGAATTCTAAATCTGTATATTTTCTTATTTTTTAAACGACTTCAAAAAGGAGGAGGTTCTCAATTCGACTGTATTTTTTTTTTTTTTTTATGTTTGTTACCTCAGAACTTTCGACTGGGTGAACCTATATTGATGATTCTTTTTTTATTTGAAAGCTGGTGCTTCCCGTGTGGTCCCATTTTAATTTGGTCCAGTTCTGACAATGGCATCCATGAGAAAATCATATAAGTCTTAAATTTGCATCAAGTATGTGCGCGACAAATGGACGAATAACTCAATATCACGCCAACCGATTTCGATGATTCTTTTTTTATTGGAAAGGATGTACTTCAAGGGTAGTTTGATGAGAGTTTGGTTAGGTTAGGTTAGGTTAGGTTAGGTTAGGTAGGAACTCTCCAATTCTGAAGAACAAATTTACGATACTCGGCCGAATCTTAATCGAATTAGTTAGTGTACTTCAGATTCACTAAAAATCAAAAAATAAACAAAAATTTTAACAAAACAAAAAAACGACTTCAAAAAATGCACTAAAAAGTAAAAATATAATTTCGTATTCTTCTACAACTTTATAATCAACTTACCTTTTCTACTCATCAATATGTAGGTACGATTGTTATTTTTGGAGTCGGTTTCAACCAAGGTACCCGCGGCCCGGCGTGTTCACTTGACAGCTCCTCTCCCGCCGACACCGACTCCAAAAATAACAATCGTACGTACATATTGATGAGTAGAAAAGGTAAGTTGATTATAAAGTTGTAGAAGAATACGAAATTATTTTTTTACTTTTTAGTGCATTTTTTGAAGTCGTTTTTTTGTTTTGTTAAAATTTTTGTTTATTTCAAAAACAGTTTTATTAATATTACAAGAATTTGGAATAGCGATATCAACGAAATAAGTTTTTTTTTTTTAAATTTTGTCATGTAAAACTATATCGGGTCTATTGTGACTAATTGTTCTGTCTGTTAGTATAGTTTTATCATAATATATTTTATAAAATTCATTTTCTAAAAATGAATTTGATTCGTATTCATAATACGAGTATGGTACTATATTACGGCAGTCAATCAAGTTATTTTTTAATTACCAAACGTTGGTGAATTATTTTTAAAACCTGATTGTGCCTAAATGTATACTCGGACGGCGCTTATACAGAACATCCCGATATAATATGTTCTATAGTTTCCAGAAAATTCAAACATTTACTACATAAATCATCAATTTGATTTGTATCTTTGATTATGTGCTTCCTATAATTTTTAATATTAATAACTCTATCTTGAATGGCAAGCATAAATCCTTCTATTTCTGCGCTCAACTCTCCAATATTATTTTATTTGTATTATTATAATTTCTACAAAACATATTATAGGTATTCACCTTTCTCTCTCTCTCTCTCTATTCTACTGTTCGAGAACCGTATACTTATGATTTCTTATATATCATTGCCGCATTCAACTGCCTGGAGCCAGTGAGACTAAGACCTTACATTATACCCCAATTGGGGTGGATTATGAGGCTGAAGACAGGGGAAGGAGATGGAGGTGGAGATTGGGGTATGTTGTAATCTGAAGGTAGGGGACAGTGGGGAAGTACCTGTGAATTCAGATCTAGTAATTCAATTATATTAGCCTCCACGGAGTCTTGTTAGAAGGTCTTATGCAGATTAGGTGTATCTTTCACATCGCTGCAGATCACTCTAGGTATTTTGTGTTCGGTGGATTTGTAAGATTAGGTATGGATGAATTTAAAGAACAGCAAAATAGGTCATAATAAATTGTAGACATAAGTTGTTGACGCAACTATGTATACCTATCTATATACTTTGTTCCATTTCTCTACCCATCCTTTTTTTACCACAATTACCTGTCCCTACTGACAATATTACCTACCGTACAAAAATAAAATCAATATGTCAGTCAGTCTGTTAAAAGAAACTGTGCAACGAACACCATTATTCTCTCAGTTTTATATAACATCGACTAGTTTATGGAAGCTTGTGCAGTGAGTGATTTAGTGCTCCCTCAGACCCATAATATTGAGCAGAACATCAACCATAAGGGGTAAGTCAGTTTCCTTCCCCATTCATCTGTTTACCATTCCCCATAGTTGTGTCAAAGTATTCACAAGCATAACATTTTTTTAATATATTGATACAGTCCACTCCACGTGTGGCATTTGCGATACCATAAGTATCTACCTATTATTTATATCTAGTTAGGTAGGTACTACCACACTGACATTCCTAAATATGTCTAAATTATTTTATAATAAATTTTCTTTGAAATAAATCTATTTGTGGTTTGATAAGAGTTGGCTACCCATACCTACGTTATTATAGAATAATATAACAAACGTCCTACATAAAACCACAAAAAACAATATTTTGTTGTCGCTAACCGGTTTCGTTTGAAACTACGTTAGTAGGCATAGGTCACCCTAAGTGCTTCGCTATGTTTGGTGACTTATTGGAGGGGACCCCACCACTTTCCCAACGGCGCGGCGTTTTAAGGAAACATTCATATGGTTTCCTCCTTCACCGCACACGTCAAGACTCTACTTTTTTTGAACGAAGCTACATTTATTTGAACGACTCTAGACCAAATAAATAGAAGTAGCAGCCCGTGGAATAATTCTTCTGAAATAGGTAACTTAAAAAAAAGAGATAATAGTGTCAGTAAAAGAAAAAGAAACATAACGGCTATAACCAGCCGAAGAAACCTTCTGAAAATAAAATGAGTAATGAGGAAGAAAACAGTAATACGATTATGTTAGACATATTGTAAGTAATTACTATAATAGCAGAAGGAAAATAAAATTAAAAAAAAGAAGTCAGAGAAAGTATTCCATAGACCAACGGGCAGTCCCAATGAGAATGAGTATAGCTATCGGCCCAACCGCAGACGATGCTCGCCCTTTAGCCGGCCGAAGTCTGCGCCCTTTAGCCGGCTCCCTGATTTTGCCTTGAAGAAAAGTTCTTGTGAGAGAAGGGGAAGTGTTTGAAGACCTTGAGGAAAAGATGAGCGTCGGGTTACCGGAGGGGGGACGGAAGGGCATCGAAACCGCGTGGTTACGCCTAGGCCTACGCATGTCGTTGGGGGAGATCGGGCGGATCGCGGGGAGACCTGGTGACCTAGCAGGTGTTCCCGGGTTTATGGGGTGAGGTTTGTCTGCCGGATTGGGAGAGACTGATTGAAGAAGACCTAACCTATACATCTCCAGCCGGACTATCTCGACCCATCGCCTTGCACAGCGGTGGGAGGGATCGATTTGTACGTCCATCACTCCTAGAAACGCTAACCCCCAGATTCCTAGCCACCCATCATACATTTTTCTTCTCCATAACTTCCTCTCCCTCATTTCCCTGAAAAAACCTCCACACAGCATCCCTAAAGATGACAAAGGCGCAATTCGAAACGTGCTTGAAATGGCTGCAGCTGTGTTTGGGGATTACATCTGAATAGCCAGGTATTTCCCAACATTCCTCTTCCCATTCTCCTTCCCCTCCCTACTAGATATACCTTCAGCCTCGCAACATATCCCAACTGGGGATGCCTATTCTAACTGGCTCCAGGCGGTTGGGAACACTTGAGACTCTTGTGCAGTATTCATATAAAAAAAAAACATATTAAAAAATCGTCGAACAATAAAATTTTTATTGATATTGAGGGTAACTTGTCATCATTCCCAAGCATGACTGCAGATCGCCAGTGAAAAAAACAGTACGTAAACGATCTACAGTCGTGCTCGAAAACGATGACAAGTTACCGACGTTATTGATATAACCTACATCAATCTACCGTGCTAGATAACCTGATCTCATTATGGTCGTTCGAAATTAACTCGAGTAGTTATCAGCAATATTGTTATGCAATAAAGGAAATAAAAATGCATAGGTAGATGTTATACAAAGAAACATGGCAAATTAACTGCAATTATTTTAATTAATGTTATTAATGATGCAAATTATTGATTGCTATACCTACGAGTAAGTACATTTTTAGATGCATTAGTGCAAACAATTATCACATAATAGATGCACTTATCAACTCAACAAACACGGTATCAATTCTTTGCATAGGTATTATATTTTTAATGAATACGGCGCGGGCGCCCTTGAGGTGATTTTGACGCAAACTCGACAGATCCCCGGCAGTAAGCCTGTCGAAAATAATATAAAATTATAAAATCTTTATATGTAAAAAAATCTCGCGTCACGATGTTTGTTCGAGATAAACTCCGGAACTACTTAACCGATTTTGATGAAATTTGGCATTCTGTGTGTAATTTGGTCCAACTCAGATGAAAAATTAGGCGACTTGAGGCATTCGAGATGTGGATCTACGGAAGAATACTTAAAATAAGCTGGATGGACAGGGTTACAAACGAAGATGTTATGGTTCGGATGAATAAAGAAAAGGAAGTAATTAAAACTATAAAAATCCGAAAACTTCAATATCTTGGACATGTGACGAGACATCCAGAGAAGTACGAGATCCTGCATCTCATAATGCAGGGAAAGATTGCCGGAAGACGGGGCCCTGGAAGAAGGAGAACCTCATGGCTGCAAAACCTGAAACAGTGGTTTGGCCAGTCTACAGTGGAGCTGTTCCGGGCCGCAGTAAACAAAGTCCGCATAGCCAACATGATAGCCAACGTCCGTTGAACGGACAGGGCACAAGAAGAAGAAGAAGACAGATGAAAAGATAGTTTTTATCTCGATTATTGACCTCAATATTTATTATTGCGAATTAAATGTTCATTATATGTTTGTTATAGGACAATGCTTTGTAATTATTTGTAAGTTCCATAAGTTTCTAACAGATGGTGGGGTTAGTTAATTTATCGACACTACACTTGGTTATCCAGGTTGGGTAACCATTCAGTAGATGGGGTTGTGTTTCGTTAGCCACAGCAACGCGTGGGCGAGTCAGCTAGTATACATATATTTTTTTTTTTAAATTTCAATTCCCGGGTTATGAATAACCCAACAATGTTTTAAAACCTTCTACTACCACCACACTAAGCGGAAAATGTTACTTGTGTCGTGATGGAGGACTTAGCCAGCCGAGGAATCGAACACGCTCGGGTGGCACCCAGAGGCGGCCCCTTCCTTAGTGCATTTGTGCACTGCACTGCCAAACATCGATATACGTCAGAAGTGTATGTAAATTAGCACATCCTCTCATGAAGAATTCCCGCCAATTCGTTATAAAATCCTTACCAATTGACTAAACTCCCTACCATGAAAGAAAGGAATTCGTGCACATTTTGTTATGCCGAGGCGTAACGTCAAATGAAGTTATATTTCTACTGGGATCGTTTCTAGATGCTGGATCCGTGAAATGAGCAAGACAGGTATATATCTACCCATAATGAAGATTGACGTGTGAGAGCAGAGAAGACATATAGAGCTGGCGTGCATTAGCGGAGCAAATGACAAAACATTAATCTTGAAGTGTGGTCCCGAAACTTTGGAATGAAATTGTTATGTTTAACGAATTTAGAACTAATTAACAATGTTATGTTTTAACGCCATTGGTCACCGGCGCGGCGCATTAACCTCAGTATTGTTTCGGTATTGACAACATTTCAACGGTTTTCGCAAGTTTTATTCTGTAAAAATACTTATTTAAAATGAGTGCTACTGAAAACATTTCGATTGACGTCGATTTTATCAAAAGTAACCGAAGTTCATTTGAGAATAAATTGTTTTTGAACAATAAAGGACCTTCAAAACCATTGATCAATATAAAACAAGTTTGTAAAATTAAAGAAAAAGTGTTAATAGAGTGTTTAAAAAATAACTTGGCATTCTGGCTTTGTGGACGTGACCGTTTGAGCGATGAATGGATTTTCTCTACAAGTGAACGTTTGTGCTAAGTACGTCACTCCCTTTAAATCACTTTACTTATAATGTTATAATTTTTTTGTGAAATGCACTGCTCGCAATTTTTTTCACGGGCTGCCTCTGATCGCGATGCCCACTTAGCCTCTGATCGGTCATTTGCGTACCATTAACCAATATCATCCCAAAAATTGACTCCAAAACTACCTTTAATATCTAATAAAGGTAATTATTAATTAACGAATCTATTTACAGTGCGATTGTTTTTGTACTTTTACGCTGGTAGATATATATCGTTGATGAATGTGAATGAAAATATGTTTTATAGTTTTGTTATTCGACGGTACATCCTCTCTTCAACGTTAGAGGAGCGCGCTAGTATTCGAAGCGACAAAATCGATGCGAAAATTGTGAAAATGTTTAATAAAACACGACTCGTTTAAAATAGAGCAAAAATCTCGCGGGGGTTGTCTTAAACAGCATTTAAAGAAATACTGTAAAATTTTACATATATGTAACCTGTAAAATAACTCAAATAAACGTGTTTATAATAATTTTTGGAGCATTCTTTGCGATTTTTTTCTATTGGTGGAATTTTATATAATTTGCGCTTGACGTAACGAATATCTGGATATTTTCTTAAAAAATAACATATATTTTTTTAAGAGCTTAAAAACTTCAAATAATTAAGGGAGGTTTGCAAGAAATCGGCAGAAATTCGGGTAGCGGCGTGTTAGATAGTTACAATTTTGGGAATAATTTATAAGGGGACAGGACAAATCAAATTTTGAAGTCATTCAGGTCTATGAACTGAAAAAAAAACGAGAATTGTTGAGAGACAGCAAACACGGAATACTAAGGGGAGAATAGCGGGTGATTTCAATAAGCAAATGATGTACGCTTTTGAAGGAAGAATGATTTTTATAATTGAAGAAGACATGGTCAAGAGTCTCCTCCACACCGCACTGGCAGAGTGGACTATCAAGGACTCAAATTTTACCCAAATGCGTTGCAATAGAGCAGTAACCAAATCTCATACCCGAAATGCAGGAAATAAATCTTTTTGATTTTTTTTTGCCGTGGAACTAAGGTTTACTTGGAATATCGTTTTGAATTCCAGCATAGAAAGGTCCAATTTTCTATTTTTTTGTAATATAAACAATATGGGTTACAAAATATTAGATATATTTAAGGTCATCATTGGTCATGTAGGTATACCTTATCAGAAAGGAGGAGCTCTTGTTCCTGATAAGGGGGCCGAGTATACCATATTTTCCCAAAATCGACAGCAATTGACATATACGTAAGTACCTACGCCCGGGGGCCAACTGTCGGTGGATCAACTGTCATGAAATCATTTTTCATAAGTGTGGTAGCAAAAAAATAGTAGGTATCATAATGCTTTCCCAATTGAATTGTAAGCACAAATTCTATGTCAGAATTGGTTAGGTAGTTATACTTCAGGCAGCTAGGGCATAAGTGAGAATGAAGTAGGTTGGCAGTAGGCACCTAAGTTTATTTAATTATATATATATAATTAAGATTAATATCGATGTTAATGTTAATATATTATAATCTATAATATTAATGGGTACTTGTAGTAATAATGTTAATTTCACATGCAAAATAGCTAATTAGCTGAGATCCGCCTTTCAAACGCTTGCAAATATTTTTTTACGGAATAAGATTTCATTCAACCCTTTATTTGCGCATCTTTGGGGATGTTGTGTGGAGGGTCATTTTGGGGAAAGAAAGGATAGGAAGTTCTGGACCATCAAAGTGTCCAAACCAACGGGTGTATTATTTTCACAAAATGTATAAATTTTTTTTTAAAGAACGACAAACATTCCCGGGTTACGAATAAACCAACAATATTTGAAAATCTTCTACTACCACAACACTAAGCGGAAAATGTTACTTGTGTCGTGATGGAGGACTTAGCCAGCCGAGGAATCAAACACGCGATGCCCGGTTGGGACCCAAACGCGATGCCCACTCAGCCACGTATCTTTCGTTTAAAACTTTATTTGTGCATTATTCCTTATATATAAATTATTGTTAAGGGTCAGTTGTTTCGCAGAAATTGAACAAATCAACAAATTTCGAAGTTACTTGTATACCTATTAAAGTTCCGTGAAAGTTCTATTCAAGTTCTGTAAATATTTCAGTTGTGTGTAGCAACTGGCCGATAATGAATGACGTAATAACTGAACCAGAATAGATCTTCCACGATATCGACTTTGAAATTATTTGATGAATTGTTCAAATTCTGTGAAACAACTGACCCTTAACATAACTACGTACTATATCTACCTATCTACGTATTATTTTTATACTATATCTTCCTACGTAGGTACTATATCTACGTTGCATGATGCTCTACTTGCAGTATGATCTTTTACCAGGTGAAATTTTAATAATATTAAAACATCTTCATACATTAAAAATGAATTCTTTAACAGTAGGCGCCAAACTTTAATACCGATCTGACTTTCATACAGAAATCATCGCAATAGGCGAGTTTAAGGCCCACCTTTTTCTCTGTTGCACTTATGTATAACGTATAACGAATCTTTCTCTTTCACTTAGGGTCATTGTCAAGTCAGTAAACTGTATACACATACGCGAGAATGGATTGTATCAAATTTAGGTCGTCAATAAGTTTGGCGCTTATGTCCAATACATAGTGAAAATTTCATAAATGCCGCTTGGATATTAAATATAACGTGATGGTTTTAGCGACTCCAGATACTAATATCTACAGCCTGTATGTCTGACGAATATCTACAGCTCATATGTTGAACTAATATCTAAGAACTTCCGAGTGTTGATTAATATCTACAGAGCTTAGGTTGAACTAATATCTACAGAGCATAGGTTGGACTAATCAGCTAAATGTGTCCAATAGTCCGATATTAGGGATTTTTACATATATACTTACATAAATTAAGTTTTTTAAACTGCATACGCAATATTACGTTATTCAAATATGCTATACACAATTGCAAAAACAACCTCTGCCAGTGCTGTAGATATTCGTCAACACTTTGATTCTCATAGATATTAGTTCGATTTTTTCAGTTTTTGGAATTCCTGTAGATATTAGTAGACGCCTCCGGTTTTAGCTACCTTAAAATTATCTCATTTCTCTAACGACATGATGCTAGGGCAAATGAATGTTGTACCTAATAGTTGAAAGTTTAAATTAGTATCTAATCTAGTGGTGTAATAATTTTCCTTAACTTGTACCTATCGTTAAAACCGTATCAACTGGGAATTATAATCGTATTAAGGAATTTGTACCTAATAATGACTCAATTGAACGTGACCTTAATGTTAAAATTTAACTAACGGATAGTTAATCATAAAATAAACGTTATTTTCTGAAGGCATTTTTTATTAATTTATGTCTATTCTCGAAGTGATACACTTTACATTGGTTTACATAGGTAGATAATAAGTTTCAGTAATAAAAACAAAATTTAATGATCAGTAACTGTATGTTACACCTCACTAGGAGAACCTGTGCTGAGGTGTTCCCATGTTTAGGATTAAGTGCTATTCTGACCACATAAATAAAAACACCGTATCCTCCTTGACATTGTCAAGAAGTGCACTGTGGGTCGATCCATGGTGGCAGTATCGTATACATAAATAAAATATTAATAGCAGTTATATATACCTACATAGTTACTCTTAGCATCTAGATTCTTCTCAACTTTTTAAAATGAAACTTCTTTAACCCCGTCAGTGATTTGAAATTCGGATGAAACGGAAATGCGTCACTGAAATTTATTATTTGAATCCTCGGTAGATACTAATATAATGCGGTAAATTCGCGCGTCGGCACAGCCCTTCGATTGCGCAGTGAGCAAGGCGCACGACAAGTCTCAGCGGCCAGAGAGACAGACATCAAGGAACGGAGGTTCAAATCCCGCAAAATTCAAAAAAATATATTTTTTGTGTAATCAATAGGTATCCAATCTTCAAACCACTTTAAAATAAACAGGCAAAAGAAAAGAAAGCGACAGCTACCGACTTTCTAGTTGCACTTCTACCGTGTGTGAATTATAAACTCTGATTTTAAATATAAACTGATTCCATGATAGTTCGACAGTTGGCTCCCCGGCCTACTTATATACAGTATGCAGTCGGTTTAGGGAAAATACGGTGTAGGGGAGACCTAGGAGAGTTGTGACAAATACGATTTCTCCCTACCGATAATACACGAGAAGCGGTTGCGTAATTATGACGTCTGCGTGCAAAAAAATGCGAAAGTAAGTTTTTCTTCAAAATTTTGATTGAATTTATATCACGTCTTATTACATGTGCGTTGTTTTGTTATTTTTTCTTAAGTTGAATGGTTAGTTAAGTCTCAAAACGTTGCATTGATCTTTTGTGTTTGCATCGTGTTTAGAAAGAATCATTATTCGTACCAAGTCATAATTTTGAGCACCCAGGAGAGTTGTGACAGCCTGTCACAATTCTCCTTTTGACTTCATTTTTCTGCTGGGTTATGTGCATTAGTAGATACCTATATTAAGGTCAAATTTTGCAAGTGCAGTCCGCAATTAAAGCATGTCTCACTTGTGATACTTTAATACTTTAATTAATTTTGATGATAGTTTTGGAAAAAGAAGAAATAGTGCTACCTTAATTCACTTAAGTCATAACTGTGAAATGTTTCTTGAGCGAGATATATCCCTTAAATTGAAAATTGTCACAACTCTCCAAGGTCTCCCCTACCTACGTGTATTTAAGTAGGTACAGGTACAAAAAAAATAACTAGTTATCCCCGAAGGGGTGTGGTTATTATTCAGTTTATATTAAGTAAATATTAGTTCCCTCTTGGCGGCCATTTTTGTATAACCGTTTGGATAGAATATTTTTTTGGTTCACCAAGTCCTCTCTTAGGGTATTTTAATTACTCATCGATTTGTATACATAGAATGGAATTTTGAAGCACGCTCTCAGTATCGCCGTAGTAAAAGGCCGCATACTTTAGAATCAAAACGTTGCTAGAAATAACTTCAGCCGTGTTTTGTGACCAGATTTTAATAACAACATATTTCCCGTCCTTCCTCTTCTACATCTTCATCCATTCCCAATTCATTTCAACCTTTCAGTCGGGATATAACATTCTCAAAATGACGCCACCGACTACAAAGTTGGGTGTGTCGATCTTTACAAATTAATAATATTCTTTAACTTTAATTTTTCAACACGAGCAACAAATTAAACAATAAACTGCCACCCCGCCCGCGCGCATTAAGCAACAATCGACCAATTACCGTTCGCCTTTATTGTCGCTGGGGTAGAGCGGGGTGCATTGTGCCGCCGGGTGACGTTGAACTGCCCCGATTTAAATGGCTTAAGCCGGTTTTAATTCGTCTTTTGTTAAAGTTAAAAAATAACCATTACGACCCCTACCCAATAGGCACAATGTGAAGTTAGTTGAAATGGGTGTCATAAAAGACAGGAGTGCTCAACTATTAGAAATTAAATTCTTTGTCGTCTGTGTTCTAGAATGAAACAAACTTATTTAAAGTTTTTTAAAGATGATAATGTCTACTGAAATTTGCTATATCTACACCATAGTCAATGAAGAAGTGCAAGACGGGAAACTGTGTGCCGCATTTTCGAATAAAAATAAAAAGACACTGCGATAAAAATGTTACCTACCTATTCAAATTACGATTAGGTACCTACTCGTGGAAAGGTTTGTACCTTAAAATCCTTTCATATTCTTAAAGGACTTGGTCCTTTATTTGATTTTATACTACTAAAATCAATGTTTTTAGCAAAAAGTTAACATATTAGGTAACTTTATCAGTAATTATTTGATGGCAGGTATTGTTAACTACACCTAAATAAATAAACGCGCGCGTAAGAAAAAAACAAAAAATGGTGAGCTCTGGCATAATTAAATTTGCATGACTTTTTGCACATGATATTCATTCAAAAGCAATTATTTTTAGCCCGCAGCATATTTTTCTTTATGAACTTAAGTTGATTTCTCTGAGGGAATCGTTAAAAAAATAAATGCCAAATTGTTTTCGAAGTGAAAATTAGCACCGTTGATTTTAAACTCAATGAAACGAAAAATAGCGACCCTAAAAAGAGACTAATTCAATTTTAAGTCAATTTAATTTATTCATTTAAAAAAAAATTACAAAATTTAGCGTTTTTAAAAGAGACAAAATATTAAGATTCAATTTAAATTTAAACGTCAATGAAGCTCAAATCAGACTAACAGCAAAAAAGCTTGCAAACACATATATCTATGGGACTTTTCCTGCGAGAGGATGAGATAGTATAATCGGTCTACTCTTTGTGCGGTTCTTCGTAGCCAACCAACTCTTGTCTACCTTAGTTTTCTGTAGGTTTAAAAGGCATTAAAATTAAATTATAAAAAATAAATTGTTTACTATCTCTGCCACTATTATTTACGCGTCATATTTCACACACACTGACATACTTTCCGTAATAGGTATTCTTTACTTTATTCATACAAAAAACTATTTCAATGCACATATACAGTCCCAACATGGGTGGGAATAAGCTCCTCTATTCAATTGTCAAAAAACATAATTCATTCAGTTTATGAATGGTAAAAGTCATCTCTTGAAAAAAAGTCACTCCATGCAACTCAATAGCACGCCCTTTACGGATAAAATAACAATAATGGACTGCTCTATATAAAAATATGACAATGGATTGGATAGTACGTAGGGGTAGGATATTATTATACTTACAGTAAATGTAGCTAGGTTGGTACCTTTCTAATTTTCAATATCATAAAAGTATGTTTTTACATAATGTGTATGTGGGTTTTTTTTACATATCGACAGGATATCATGAATATTGTTATGGAATCTTATATTTTTTATAATACGAAGTAGAGTTGAAGAAGATTGGGAGATCCAGTCTATTTAGATCTTGTCATTATGTCCTATAAGTAGATAATAACACATACATTTGTTTTAGACCACTTTTATTCACTTTTATTTTAATATAAAAGTGGTCTAAAACTAATTTATGTTTTTTTATTTATTTTGAATTATGGCGAGCCACAAAGTTACTACTTTTTACAAATAGATAAATAATAAGTCTGTCTGTAAATATCTAATTATATAGAGCATAGGAGGACATATTTTTGCACTGCCCCAGAGGTGATTTTTCACAAAAACGGCGCGAAACAAATGAACCAATAGTGAATATTAGGTACTACTATTAAGGCTCTGCAACCGGGTTCGAAAAGAAGAAGATGGAGAGATACGAAATTTCGAATGTTAGAGGAGAGCACTAACATTTACAGTGACAAAATCGATGCGAAAATTGCGAGAATGTTAAAAAAAACACGACTCATTTAAAATAGAGCAAAAATCTCGCGGGCATTATCTTAAACAGCATTTAAAGAAACACTGTGAATTTTTTCATACATATAACTTGTAAAATAACTGAAACAAAAGTGTTTATAATAATTTTAGGAGCATACTTTGCGATTTTTTTCTATCGATGGAATTTTATATAATTTGCGTTTCGGCGCGGGCAATGTCTAGATATTATCTTCAAGAATAACATATATTTTTTTAAGAGCTTTAAAACTTACCGTGTTTAAGGGAAATATGTAATAAATCGGTACAAATCCGGGTTGCGGGCCCTTAAGTAGATATTATTAGGCCTCCGTGGATGAGGGGTAAGGCTCTCGAGTAGCAATCCGAAGGTGGTGGGTTCAAATCCCGGCGTGCTAAATAAATTTTATTTGATTGATTTTGTGTTATTTCACAATTAGGTAATTAATTAAAAATAATATACCTATTGTACCTACCTATATTTACTGCTCTTTCCAGGGTGGAAAATACTCTCGTTATCGCTCTGGCAGAAGATCTTCGTTCAGATATGAATCATTGCTTTAAATGGCTTTAGCCGCGATTTATTTATGGGTTATTATGCCGTGTTTGGCTACCTCCTTATTTAGCCAACGTTTCGGACAGCATTACAGTGTCCATATCATCGGGGTTATATATTTTTCAAATAATTAAGAAAAATATATTAAAATTTTTAAAAGATAGACAAACATTCCCGGGTTACGAATAACCGGACAATATTTGAAAATCTCCTACTACCACCACAGTAAACCGAAAATGTTGCTTGAGTCGTGATGGAGGACTTAGCCAGCCGAGGAATCGAACAAGGAACGCCTGGGCTGGACCCAAACGCGATGCCCACTCCACCAGTGACCGGTCAAATAATTTCAGGTTATTCGTAACCCGGGAACAATTGTATCTGTTTATATTTTTTTAAACCAACAAGATTCGTTCGGTAGGTATGTTAGGTACCTAAATCTACTTACCTATTATACCTAAGTATGTAATTAGTTTTTTTACTTACCCAAAATAATGTGTAGGAACTAACGTATCTATATGTTCAACTTATCAAACACTGATAACATAATTGAATTCATATTATTGATTGTAAGAATTGAGACGCAATAGAAGCTGTAATCATCTGTAAAGACATGCGTAAATTACTTCAGAAATGGCATCAATTAGTAGAAGGCGATAACTGGTTCAGAACACGACTGATAAAGATATACTTTTTTATAAATGTGAATGGAATAATATTTAAATAGTAGGATTATTTATAATACCATTACCGCCGTTTTCGCAGGGAAATCACTTTTTTATATCGTAGGTATTTAGCTACGTTCATATCGTCATTAGGCTGTTAGGTATGTGTAGCACAAACAAGGATAAATAGAAAGGAGACAGATGTATGATCTGTGGGCACATTAAATTTTGGCTTCAGTAGATTAATAAATCTGCCAAAATTATCAAATAACACAGGTACCAACTGCGATCCCTGAGATGTACCAAATAGCTATGGCGGAAACATTTCTGGTTTAAAACCCGGCGAAGTCCAAATTAGCACCAAAAATTGTAATTAACGCTTAAGATTTATTTTTAATATGGATACATCACAAGAGTCCCAACTGCTCCCGCCAAGGAGACAATGACATCTCCAATTTTATTTTTTATTTTAACTTTATGAGTAAAACCTCAAATTGTAATATTTAAATAAATGAAGATAATATAAGCGAAACTCAATCGAAAATCTGGAAACAGAAAAATCAGAAAAACATATTGACACCTCTGGGACTCGAACCCAGGACCTCTTGCTTTCCGGGCAAGCGCGCTAACCATTGCGCCACGGTGACGATTTGAAATTCGGTCATGTTTAGGTAATGTTTCGGTCATGGTTCTTAGTCGAAGTATGGTACAGTTAAACATGACCGAATTTCATATCGTCACCGTGGCGCAGTGGTTAGCGCGTTTGCCCGGAAAGCAAGAGATCCTGGGTTCGAGTCCCAGAGGTGTCAATATGTTTTTCTGATTTTTCTGTTTCCAGATTTTCGATTGAGTTTCGCTTATATTATCTTCATTTATTTAAACATCTCCAATTATTGGGGTATGTTGTGAGGTTGGATGTAAATGAGGAAGGGAAGGAGATGGGAAAGAGGATGGTGGGGAAGTACTAAAACCATTTCAATTCTGAATGGTGGTCTTACACCAGGGGGATATTGAGAGTGTCTTCCATTGTGGAACGTACCGCGAATATATAATTTTTATATTATTTTCCAAAAACACAAATCAATCAAATAAAATTTGTCTGCGATCGCCGGAATTTGAACGCTCCGGATAACTATATTCACTAGTCGAGAACCTTTTTTTTTTTACATGAGTTCCACACAGGAGGCCCTGAGGAAAATAATTTCTCTCAGGGCCTATGTCATCTTTGGGGATGCTGGGTGGAGGGTTTTTTGAAGGAAAGGAAGGAGAGGAGAGTTCTGGGAAGGAAAAGGGTATAAGGGGTGGGTAAGAATCTGGGGTTCAGTATGTCCTGGTCATCCGCCTCCAAGACCTAGACAAACCTTACCCCATGAACCCGGGTACCCCTGCTAAATCACCAAACGTAGCGAACCACTTGGGGTGACCTATGGCAGAGGTGTTGGTTATCCAATAAAGGTTCCCGGGGCGGCGGTAACCTTGCCCTTCTACCACTGAGGCCATCAGATACTAACATGCAGCTATTTTTAGTGATCAAATCTCAATATTTAGGTACCTACCTCTATTGAATTCTAATTTCCTCTCAATATCTTCTCCCACCGTTCTTTCCCCATTCTACTCCTCATTTTTTACAATTTTTAATTCGTAAATTAACAACAAAGGAGGCATCCACAGTTACAAGAAATGCATAAAATATTTCTGACAGCCTTTCACATCTTCTACAAAAAAAAATGTTTCAAAGCGTGCCGAAACAATTATTAAACACATCTATCTCATTTAAAAATCACACAAATTCCACTAAGTTCATTATGTATTTTAATCTTCCAGGAAAGCCTAGGTAACAAATTCTGTTTATCTCAATTCCTAAGTCATCGTATCTGTCCTCCTCAATTAGCATTATCCCAGACTTAGCTCAAACAATGGTTTAGCTACCATCACAATAGCCACAGACAAACCAACGTCACTTAGGTAGATGAATAAAGCTCAAGTAATTTATCCTAATGTTAAGTGGGATACCGAGATGCTGCAGTTACTTAAACGGATTATGTTATTTGATTTACGATGCGCCCGTGAGATTCTTTGTTTATTGTTTATAGTTTTGAGAATGTAGGTATATTATCCGGGACCAACTAATTCCTGCTTCTTGCGGGTGGTATTATAAATTACGGCCTCTCTGATTTGTATTCATAATAATTGTTTTTGATAATTTATTGGCTGGGAATTGGTTAGGTAATTTGGAGTGCCTATGGTTAGGTTAAATTAATTTAGTGATATATGACCTATTGTTAAATGAATTTAAGCCTCTACTGCTTTTCTTGGTGTTGTGGATTTGGTTGAAACAGACTGTGATAACACCCATACCAAAATCCACAAATTTTATGTCCATAGATACTTGTAGATAGGGACTATTGTGTTTGGAATAATTTTAAATTATTTTTCGGACATCGGGAATCGAACCGTAGATATAACCTAATGCCTAAATATGCAGTTGAAAATGATTTCGAAAGTGGATACCTAACTTCCTGGACAAAAAAATAGTTGACAGGCAGGAAGGAATTTAGTACCTATTTATATTTCTATGAGTAGGTATGTTGTAACTTTGAGAGATTTGGTGGATGCCTACCTCTTACTTAATTAACTAAAGAGTTAGGTATCTACATCTACCTATTGTAAGGTTGTATCTATTTCAGAAAGGCGCTACATTTCTATATATCAAACAAATAAGTACCTATACAGATAGGTAGCTAAATATATCTAACAAACTCAAAATTAGGACCAATTTTAGAACCGTAATCTTGGTCAACTATTACATATGTTTATGGAAGGTTTGATAGGTCTATATTAACAAACGGATTGCAATCTTTAAAGCACATATTATTGGTCTATCGGTGTTACAATGGAAGGTGCTCCAAGGAACTAGCGTAATTGATCCCTTCGGCACTGGGATATAGTCGGGAAATATGCCCAATATATGCACACAGTTGACGTTTGTTACATTTTATTTGTGTCACTGCGACTCGTTTATAAGTTGAACAGCTTGGCTTTGGAACGATTTGCCGACTTCCAATTCTGTGATTTTCTCCTACGTACAACATGAATCTCTTCAAGACTCATTTACACCCCTTCCCCTCGTCAGAAAGACTCTCCACAAGCGTCCCCAAAAATTACATATGCTCAGTGGGATATTATTTTCCTGAGGGACTTCTGTGTGGATTTAATGTAAAAAAAAGTTCCAACTTAGTAGGTACCTACCTAGAGAGAACTAAACAAATTCATGGGTATCTATGGATAGGTACCCACTCCTTACAAAATAAAACCATAACTTTCAGATCTCCTGTACCTAACGGATACAATTAGATTTAGGTAGGTATCTACCGATAGGTACTTCGATGACAATTGAACCCGCATTCGATTAGGGCTAATTATCGAAAATTATGCCGACAGTCAATTAATTACTTGCCCCTATTTTAAACACTCAATAGCGTTGTAATAGATCCCTGGTTCAAGTGACTAAGTTTCATTAAATTGCACAGGAGTGGGTACCTACTCGTACCTACCTTCAACAAATGCTTACTTGAACTTCAACTGAAATAATTGAAATCTCAGCCAAATACCTAATAGATATAGAAGAACAGGTACGTGTCTAATTATATCAATAACTTATCGATAGGTTGTTAGGGTTTTATCACTTGCTACTACTATCAGGTTTAGATACTGTGGAGGTACCTATCTACTAGTAAGAAAGCCAGGTTCAATCTGAACCGCTTCTTTCTGTGATAGGAACTAGGTAGGTATATCAGACGTCTCCAATCACACAATAACCTTCAAAATCACACTTTAAAAAAGTTTTAAATCACTAACCTCCTGGAAATCTATGTGGGAAAATCCTTCCATGTCTGCTCAGTAACCATGGATACAGGGGGTAGGAATCTCTTGGGGGTTGTGGAGGCATTGGTCTATGCACTAAAGCCGCCAAAGCCGCTCCTTGCAATTGCGCCAGCAGTCTCGGTTCAGTCAGACAATTCGGCGGTGCCGCAGGAACAGCAGAGGGTCTTAGAGGAACCCTCCTCGCCAGCTCATTGCTGTTATCTCTGCTGTTATTGTTGTTATTGTTATTGGTAGACTCGCCTACGATGCTGTCGATGCTGAAGCCGATCTTCGGCTTCGGAGCCATGATGGGGGTCGGCGCTAGCGGCATCATACTGCTCTGCGGCCCGTAGGCCGCACCGTATAGAAGTATCTTTAAGCCTCGATATTCACCCCTGGTTAATTTAGTTCAAAACACAGGGTTTCGAAAGAAGTCAACAAATATCACGCGTCTGACATTTGGAGCTTAAAAATATATACCCAACAATAAACAAACAATAAAGTTTCGCTGTAAATTAATTTGATTAACTTTTCAAAAGAAATGTCACGATGTTAATAATTAGATAACATTTGTTATTATTGATGTGGTAAAAATTTTGTTCAAATTAATTAATTTGGTTTTAAAAAAATCGCACTATTAAGTCATCTAACATAGAGTTATCACTTTTTATATCACTGTTTCACTGAGTAAGCCGTTTTGCACAGGGTTTACGCAAATATGTCACTTTTTTAAATAATTAAAAAAAACTGTGTTTTCATGTTTACATTAGCGATATTTTATAATCTGTCGCAAAAATCGGTGCTAAAATTCGAATAACAATCCGCACTCTGTAATAGTAGTTAAATTGCACAAAAAACCCGCTTTAAAAATGTCACATAAAAAACTTTTAAAAGCGTGTTCTTATTTTGAATTGTGTTTGTTATATCTAATAGCTGTCAGTTGTTTTTCGTTTTGACTCAAATCCGCGTCGATCGAGATAAAACATACGCTGCACCGGTTCTGGAAGCCGACTGAAGGCAGATCTCCACAGCTCCTTGTCTGCCCCCCTTCAGTTGTCCGGGAGGGTTTGTCTGAACGCCTATTGGCGTGAATCTGACACACATTAGTGGCCATGGCAACGCCGGGCTGTGCGCTGATTGGGCAGAGGCGCGGCCAATGGGGAACACGCCCCATGGCGGTGCACTGGACTGAATTATAACTGAAATAATGTTTTTTACAAGTGATTAGGGGAGACTTTATAGCATTGGGTATTGAATGGTTTTGTGCGATTTTGTGCAATTTATCAGGCTTTTTTTTAAAACTTGTAATTTCTTACAACTTATTTTATAAATAGGGTGTATTTTTGCTGGGGTTTTTTTGATGTTAGTGGTTTTTGATTTTAGAAGGTAGATAGTTGTATTAATTAAATTTTGTTAAGAGCTTTAATAAATTGGCATTTTTTTTTTAAATTAAAATTATAAATAAAATTGAATTGGCCGAATTGGCAGAGACGCGCATAAGGCTAAAGATTTTGGGTTCGAGTCCCAGTGTTGTGACCGTTATCTTTTGTATTTTTCTGAGTCTTGTTCTCTTTCATATTTTTATATTATCTTCTACTTCAATGTTATAAGTAAACGCACCTAGAACACGCCTCACAAATTTGGAATCCAAGATACCTACATAACATACCTATATGTTCATAGAATAGAACGTGTTGATGAAAAATTTCTCTCATACATAGATTTTCGGGCGTTTTATGGATTCCAATCAAATGAAGATATCCGTCAATTCTTTAAAATCCCGAAATTAAATTGTAGGAGAATTATTCCTGATCAATTGTTAAGATGAGGCCATAGTAAATAATGCAAAATAATACAAAATCATATGTTTTTGTTTTGAAATTTTGATGGTTTAAAAGTATTATAGATGCTTCAATTAAATACTGCATGTAGAACACACCTTGGCCCTTAAAAATATCGGTCATTTTTTTAATAAGTCTTTTGATAAGCCTTTAAAAAAATAAAGTATGAGGTCTATATAAAACACTTTCAAGTCCAAACTCTCCTATTTATAAACCCCTTTTCGGATTTGGTTTTATTGTATAATGTGGCAAATTTAGTTTCTTTTATAATAATCGCAAAAAATATTGAAATTAAATAAAATAAAAAAAATACGCGTTATTCGTATTTTAGTGTTATTCCGCGTCGCTTAGTTTCGTGAAATCAATTTAAAATTTCAGTTTTCTTACAATAAACAATGTGTAAAACAGGAATTTATATTTTTTACAGGCCTTTACGAAATCAACTTGTAAAAAAAAAATTCTCAAATACCTTTTCCAACCTTTCCAAAAGCTTTTTCTCAAGTATTTTTAAACTCCTCCAATAAAGGGCGTGAATTCCGATTTCGATTTTTTCCTGAACTATTGGATCGCCTTAACAGAATCCTAGATACTAATACGATGTCTTCCTCGTATCTTTTACAAAAAATAGATATTAGAGTTCCTGGTCGCAATGGCAGAAACGTATCCCTTTTTTATAACAGCCGCTCCAACACCAACTACTTACAAAATTAATTCATACACCTAGCCTGCCACTATCATAACACACACCTCACATATACAGACATCTTCAATATAACTTTCAACAAATTCAAAGCAACACCATTAGATAAATGTAATGCATCACAACACACCACTTAAGGCGATCCAATAGTTCAGGATAAAATCGATATCTGAATTCACGCCCTTTATGGGAGGAGTTAAAAAATACCCAAGAAAAATCTTTTGGAAAGGTATTTTAGAATTTTTTTTTATAGATTGATTTCGTAAAGGCCTGTAAAAAATATTAATTCCTTTTTTACGCATTGTTTATAATAAGAAAAGGGAAATTTAAAATTGATTTCACGAAACTATGCGACGCGAAATCACACGACTGTCTTCGGCGCCGGTTGGGGCGGGACTGATACGAAAAAGGTGTTGCCCAGTGCATGGTTCTTGTGCCCATGCCATAAGGGTCACTTCAAGAATCCAAATTCATAGGGTGCGGACCGTATGGATTGATGTCAAAAATAACAACGAGAAAATGCATATTTTATTTTATTTTGTGAAGTTCGGGCGTAAATATCAATATTTTTTGCGATTATTATAAAAGAAACTAAATTTGCCACATTATACAATAAAACCAAATCCGAAAAGGGGTTTATACATAGGAGAGTTTGGACTTGAAAGTGTTTTTTATAGACCTTATACTTTATTTTTTAATAGGCTTATTAAAAGACTTATAAAAAAATGACCGACATTTTTAAGGACCAGGGTATGTTCTACACACAGTATTTAATTGAAGCATCTATAATACTTCTAAGCCATCAAATTTTCAAAACAAAAACATGTGATTTTGTATGATTTTGCATTATTTAGTATGGCTTCATCTTAACATCCATATTTATATTTATTATATTATTTATCAGATTTGTTTTCCTAATTTACAATATGTTCACATATTCCCTAATTACATACCTACACATCATCCTTATACTCCTATAAGATCATAAGCTTACCCTTTATTGTGTTTTTTTATATTTTTATCATGCATATTTACGTATTGTGTTTTTTTATATTCTTATCATGCATATTTACGTATTTAGCTTCTCTATTTTTTTCTTAGTTTTTCTTGTCTAGTAACCAAAAAAAAAATTATCAGCGAAAACATGTTTTTAGGCTTAATGTTTTATTTTAGCACTCATTTTTATGTATCTTTGTAAAGCTGTTTTTTTCCAAATAAAGATATTATTATTAATATCTAATAGGTTTTCTATGAGAAAAATGATGTTTTTCTTGATTATTTTAAAGTGACTGAAGTTTTAAATTTTGTTTTTATTAAAAAATTATTTCGAATAATAGAACCTACCTAGGTACATGTGAGAAGATGTAAGAAAGAGAATGATGCAAGGATTGAATGCCAAGACCAAGTTGTTTTGCGATCCGTTCTCTCTGTCTCCCCCTGCTAGAAAAAGGTGTGATGGTTAGTTAGTAAAAAAAAAATGAGGTACCTACCTACGTACTTAGGTTCCTAAGCTATCTATTAGGTATGTAAAAGAGAGGTCTAGTACCTACAGTTTACTAGAAAGAAGGGGATGATTTTCAGAATTAGATATTTTAGAGTGGAGATTGATTTAAAAATTATTTTGTTTAGGTAGGTATCTATCTACTATCCACCATGGGCGGTTCGTGACTTTTCAGTGAGCTAGAGTGCTAAGATTGAAAAAAACGATATTATTAGGTAATATTGTTGTAGGCGAAAATGATTTTTTTTATTATTTTTTTTTTTATGTAGAGAACTGCGCTTCCCCATATTGAAAAAATTCCCAGAATCCTGAAAATATCGTACAAAAAATTGAATTAAAAAAAAATCGTTTTCACCTCCAACATCAATAGGTACCTAATGCAGATTTTCAACTGGTATCTACCCATTTTTTTTTCTTTAATTTTGTAAGCGTCAAGGCGAAGAGGAAGGTTTCCCTTTTTCTGGGTGATTTTAGAGTATGAAGGTTTTTTTTACATGAATACCGCACAAGAGTCCCAACTGCTCCCGTCTGGAGCCACTAGGGTATTTTGTGAGGCTGAAGCAGTCCTGGATTTGTTAATAGGCCTTATAGGCCGCGGCCTAGGGGCGGCAGAGTTCAGGGGGCGGCGCTCGCTCGCTCGTTAATTTTGTGTACGATTATAAACAACAACAAAAAAGTCACTGTGGATAGATAGAGTTTTCATTCTATTAACCTTTAGACGCCCAGTGGTCGCGTACGGGACCGCGGATTTGAGTCTTTCAATGCCCAACGGTCCAATTCGGGACCGTTGATTGTGGTGCGAATTTTTCACAAAAAAAGGCATTGGCAGTGTGCTACCTTTATTGCACGAGCGTTTAAGGGGAGAAGTAGGTGTAGAACCTCGTATTTTTAGTGATTTTCATGATTTTTTTAAATACGTAAGGATACATACCTATATATTTTATTTACATCTTGCGGTCATTTTACGTAATATGTGTATTGAAGAGTATATTCTAAAATTTTCAAATATTTTCCCCAAAAAATAACGGAGATATCAACTGCCGCGCATTGTAAGTCGCCATCCGGTTGGACAATTTGTGTAACTCGTGGAGATCACAATTTTTATCCGAAATCAATTTTTCAAAAAAAAAAGTTTTTTATAAGTATTTCTTCTATTTGAACCTCACTTCTTACAAAAAATCGAAAATTAATATTTTTTTGAGAAATGTGAAAATTTACTACCTACTTATGATTTTTTACCATTCTTTTTAACGTTTTTTTGGCATAAAAAAATAGTTTAAATAAAGACATTGTTTAGGATTTAGGGTTCAAATAGAGCGCATTTATATAAAGAAACTATGTGCTGAGTTTGATAAAGATTGATAAAAAACTGTACACAAATTATATTCGAAAAAAGAAGTTTCGATAAAAATGTGTTCGAAAATAAGAGTGGCAGTTAAATAGTGGAGTTCGACCGAGGGACACTAACTCGAACGCATATAACTTTAAATGGAATTTTGGTTTGAAATTTTCAGAAAATATTTTTGAATGGTTCTACCATCGATTTATAAAAAAAATTTTTTTTTTAAGCCACTACGCTTATTTCCTCCTTACAGGAACCTTAAGACGCCCAGTGATCCCGTACGGCACCGCGGATTGCGTCGTGCGATTATGGTGCGAATATTTCACAAAAAATGCCTTTGCAGTGGGCACCCTTTATTTTGTTACTAATCGTATTTTGGAATGCTTTTTGGAAAGACTAAATAAAGTGAGTGATCAGATTCAGCGCTCATCCGTTGATTTACTGACGGTATTTGATTTTTGTGGATCTCTTCTTGAGTTTATTATACCAGAGCAAAAAAACTTTGATTATTTCGAAGAAAGTGCAATTGAAATGAGCGCACTTTGGCAATGTGAAAGCGACATTCAGAGTAAGATGACCCCAAATGAAAAAACTTTATAGACGAGACATTAAACGAGGGTATTGAAACAACTACCTAACTGAGATCTGAATTAGAGAGAAGGCATATGCGAAGACATAAGGCATAAAATGAAGGCATAATACGAGTACTTCAAAGAAAAAAAAACATTTTTTTTTTAAATGGGTGAACTTTCAGCACAGAGAGTCTCAGAAAAAGTCAGCCTCTTGTGCAATGATTTAGAATACGATTTAGTTCAGGAATGGGTACACTTTCAAGGTCACGTTTCCTCTAATAAGACGGCGCAGAAACCTGACACTACATCATTACTGAATTTTTTAAGGAAACTTTTGAGGGAACCATCTCTGTGCAACGTTTACCCAAACTTGGATATAATAATAATTATCTTTATTCTAGGATGTGGGGAGGATAGTACAATCCCACACGTCCCATATAGTTATACATATTTATATAATTACACGGTAAAGAAATAAGAACATAAATAGAAAATAAAAATAATTAAAAATATTTGTAATAAAAATTAATAACAATAAAAATAAATAATCAATTATTACGCAGGGCGTGATCTTGAGTGCGCTCGGGCCCATCGCTCACTCAGGGTGGAGCTTGGTGCTGGAAGGCTGCGGTCACCAACGTGTTGTCGGAGGCCATTAGCCGCATCCTGGCTCCAGTGACCCGGTGTCTCATCAGACTGACGAATCCATGGAGTCCTAATTCTGTGAACATTGTTGAATCGCTCTAAAGCTTATAGCTCTCCGCGTCGCACTTTGCACTCCGGTCACAAATTTTTCTGGAGAAACGAGTTTTTCCTGTTAAAAGCGAGTGAAGAAATACCAAAGATCTTCATTATTACAAGAAGAACTTTACTCTTCGGATCTTCTATGCATAAAAGTAACTAAGAAGCTATTATAAATGATTTTGTCAAATAAAAAATCCCGTAAAAAATTGTAATTCTTATTTCATGTTACGCTTTTATTTTACGAATAAATCATTCTTTATTTCATATTTGAATATCTACTTAACGTATATTTGAATTTTTTTTTTTAAATTGTGCGTAACCTAATAAAAGCCTACATGTGACTGATCATGGTAGGTGGCAACTTCTAAGAAGGTGGAAGGGGCGGCGCAAATGAAGTGGCCTATACTGATGAAAAGTGTAAATACGGCCCTGGGCTGAAGGGAGTGGGGAGGGGAAGGAGATAGGGAAGAGGAAGGTGGGGAAGTATCTGGCTATTCAGATCTGGTCACCAGACACGGCTAAAGCCATTTCAGGCAACGTTTCAATTCTGAATGGTGGTCTTACACCATGGCGATATTGAGAGTAGGTATCTTCCACCCTGGAACGTGCCGCAAATTCAAATAACACATATTTGCCATGCCGGGATTCGATCCAATTTTTGCCAAATACTTTTAATTTTATATTTTGTTTTAAGTTATATTAAAGATTTGTGAAATGGGAAATTTTTTTTAGGGCGTCTTTTTAGAGATATTGTTGTGAGATTTGTAAAAAGAATTTGTTTAAAAAAAATTCTTTCCGTTTTGTATTTTTATTTGAACAGATAGGTTCCAACTAGGTATGTAACTACCCTTGAACCTGGAACATGTTGGAAAAGGGTTGGTTTGTGAATATTTTTTCATTATTTATTTTAAGCAATTTTTCAAGATGTTTTAATTATTTTGTTTCCTTTTAGATATCTATGTAGAGTAGATGATAGCTTAGAATGGGTAATGTAATCGTATAATACTAATGTAATTGTACAATACCAGGTGAAAGAGAGAAAACATATTTTTAGAATGTTTTTTTGGTCCCTATCGGTAAATCATACATTAGAAATTTTATAAGATAAGATGATTTTATAACAAAATATTTAGTAGATAATAGGTTCTGACCAGCGGCGTGTGAGCCACAAAGGCTTAAAAGCTGTGACTACCCTAAGAAAAATTGACTAGGGTTACAAATAAATCGTAAAAAATAATTTAAACGGCGACAAATTTTTGACGAAAATATACTTTTTTGATGAATTCTTTAACTTTTAGCCTGCGCTCATTTATTCTGTTGGTCATAGCAACCAGTGGCCACAAGTCAAAATAATTAAATGGCCACTTTAAAATATCTATTCAATCAGTGGCGGATACTGAAAAAACTCAAGGGGGGGGCGCTAAAGATATAAGAAAACTAAAAAGTAGACAACAGTGGGGAGAACACGAAGCACCGCACAAAGAGGAGGTACTATCTCATTCTCTCGCAGGCTAAAACATATAGATGTATTTGTTTGTCTAATCACAATGGTGCTAAAGAAGTTTTCACTTCAATAAATAAATAAAAGATTGGCCGATCGCACATTTAAAACTTGACTGGCCACTGGGAGCTGTAGGGCTGCATTACACGATCAAGGGAATCAAATACTTGAGTCGAGCCATGTTAAGAGTACCTTTACCTGAAACTACGTATGAATGTGAATAAAGCAAATGCAAATGCAGTTAACTCCGCATTTATGGAGGACTAAACGCCATTGGCGCTAACAAAAAATTGTCATGAAAAGCGAAGCCAGCAGTCCACAATGGAGTGCTGGTACCAACCCTGATGTATGGCAGTGAAGTATGAAACTGGCAGAAGAAGGACTAAATGCTATAGAATTGAGATTCCTGCGGCGTATGTGTGGTAAAGCCATGTGTGACAGTGTGAGAAAAATATGAAAAGAATGCATGGCTGATACAAGCGCAATAAGTAAGATTAAGAAAGGGAATCTCAGATGGTTTAGACATTTATTTATTTATTAATTTTCGGGAAATCGACAGTTTACATTTATTTCAGTTTGTACATAGTATTAAGGCGATCCACTAGTTCAGGAAAAAATCGAAATCAGAATTCACGCCCTTTATGGGAGGAGTTTAAAAATAATTGAGAAAGAGCTTTTGGAAAGGTTGGAAAAGGTATTTGAGAGTTTCGTTTTACAGGTTGATTTCGTAAAGGCCTGTAAAAAATATTAATTCCTGTTTTACGCATTGTTTATTGTAATAAAACGGAAATATAAAATTGATTTCACGAAATCAAGCGACGCGGAGTGACGCGTCCATCTCCCGCTCAGTTCGGGGCGTGACTGAGGTTTGGCGACTGTGGCGTGGACAGTAGTTCTTCGGTGGACGCCATAGGGTTCACTTTGAAAAACCGAATTCGTCGACTAGCGGCTGTATTGTAAAATAACAACGCGAAAATGCATATTTTATTTTATTTTGGAAAGATTGGGTGTAAATATCAACTTTTTTTTGCGATCATTATAAAATAAACTGAATTTGCCACATTATACAATAAAACCATAACCGAAAAAGGGTTTATAAATAGGAGAGTTTGGACTTGAAAGTGTGTTTTTTAGACCTTATACTTTATTTTTTATAGGCTTATTAAAAGACTTATAAAAAAAATGACCGATATTTTTAAGGGCCAAGGTATGTTCTACACGCAGTATTTAATTGAAGCATCTACAATACTTCTATGCGATCAAATTTTCAAAACAAAAACATATGATTTTGTATGATTTTGCATTATTTACTATGGCTTCATCTTAAATACCTAAAATAAAACCAATTATGGATTTCCTCCTTGTGACCTTACTTCTACTGAGACAGAATAATAAGAATAAGTAAATTAATTTTATAAAAAAGGAATATGAATCCAAAATTATATAAAACAAAAATGTAGAGCGAATGATTGTAGAAAGATTTTCTTATATTTAGGGGTGGCCAAGGGGGGGGGGGGGCGCGCCCCCCCATATGTATCCGCCCCTGATTCAATGCACAATCATTCATTCCCCTACTTAAAACGACATACCGCTTACCTTGTAGCGCAAAGCAATGCACGCCACTGCTCACCTAGAGGCATCCAAAAATATTTTGAAAAAAAAAATTTAAAGACGCTTTTTAATAACAGTTTGAATGTTACCTAATCAAGTTGTTTTTAACTCGTCAAATTCAACCCTGTCAGAACAGAGTGATTAAATATATCTTCCGGGAAACGCAAGAAATCAACCCTTGTCAATACCTACCTACTCCCAACCTAGCCAATCTAGGTATCTACTTATGTTACTGTATCAATTAGTATAATTATTGGGTTCGAACGAATGAAGTAGGTACCTACCTAATGTCATTCAAATGCCAAAAATTCTGAAACATTCCGAAATACATTTTCCTGACTTGCGACTGTCGCAATTCCGAGTATGGATAAATAGTTTATAAGGTGATCCCCTAGTTCTTGAAAAGTTCGAAATCGGAATCCCTACCTTTTTTTGGGAGGGATTTAAAAATTACTTACCTAAGAAGACTTTTTGGAAAGATTGGAGAAGGTATTTGTGAGCTGATTTCTTAAAAGTCTGTCAAAACAATATTAACTCATTTTTTATGCATTGTTTATTGGAATAACAAGGAAAATTAAAGCCGATTACACCAAGCGACACAGAGTATATGGAAGTCTATTCGCCACCGCAGAAGGGTGGAACTGATACAAGGTTAATTCTCAATTCCAATACGTCGAACGCCGCCCAATTTGATTCATGCTGTCGAAAACAAAGCAAAATCGAATTATTTTGTGAAATCCAGGCACAAATATTAGGTCCTTCCATATGAAATTGGCGTTTTGCCGTACTGGCAACTTTGATCTCAAATATCTTCTCTTTGGTAAGGAATTCCATATTCAAGTTTATACAGCTATTTACTCATGTATTTGTGTTTCGAAAATTATAATTCAATTGTTTTTTCCTCAATTGTTTTTTTTCTTAGTTTACAAAATGGAAAACTTGAAATATCGCGTTATTTACGAGTACGAGTTCCACCGTGGCACCGGTGCTGCAGAAACGCCTCGAAGGATTAATGATGTGTATGGCGACGGTACCGCAAAAGAAAACATAGAGCGTTTTTGGTTCCAACGTTTTCGTTCTGGAAATTTCGACCTGCAGAACAAGCCCCGTGGACGGCCGGAGACCAAAGTTGATAATGAAGAATTGAAGGCTTTTGTGGAAGCGGATCCATCGCAAACCACGTTCGAGATCGCTGTATGGGGCAGTCCAAACCGCCTTCAAAGATTTTATTGATTCCCGTCCGAATGGTTTTTTTTAGTAAAGGGATCGATGAACTACCTATGAGATGGCAAAAGTGCATAGATCCCCATACAAAACGCCAATTTCATATGTAAGGACCTAATATTATATTGAAATGTTTTTCCATTATTTTGTAAAGAACTTAATTTGTCACGTTATATAATAAAACTTTATCCGAAAATTAAATAATTAGTAGAAGATTTCGAACTTGAAAATATTCTTCAGAGGCCTGATACTTTTTGTTTTTCCAGACTTACAAAAGGACTTACTTGATTATATTATTTCCATGGCCAAGATGTGTTCTGCCTACTCGTAGTAATATTGAAGCATCTGTAATATTTCTATGCGATCAAATTTTCAAACTAAAAATACATGATTTTGTATGATTTTGCATTAATTCGCATGGCTTTCGTCTTAATGCCAACCGTAAACCGAAAATAAAACCTAACTAATTCATCATCATCACTCTTGGCTCTACAACCCCTGGTGGGTCTTGGCCTCCTCAAGAGTCTTCCTACACTCATGTGGGTTTCGTGCCAGCTCTCTCCAGTTTAGAGGCTCCAAGGTAGATATATCTTTGAGGACGTTGTCGCTCCATCTTAACCGTGGTCTTCCCAGATTCCTGGGAAAAAACATAACAATTTAAATTTTGTTAAAGTTTTTGTTGTTGTTATTGTTAGGTTCTCTAATTTTGTGATCCGGCTATAGTGGTTCCCAACCTTTTTCTAACCAGGGACCATTTGTACGTTTATTTTTTCGACAGGGACCACAAGGTAGGTAGGTCCCGACCGAGTTTCACCCCCCATGACCACAATTCTCTAGCCCCCCCCCCCCCCCCCCCCCCCCTCCCCGGGGGAGGAACCAATTTTTATTTTATGAAATGAGGGGGGGTGACACCACGTTAGGGAACGTACCCATACTAAGTGATCTGTTCGGGGGGGGGGGGGGGGGGTCTTCAAAATACCCCACTTGGTACAAATGAGCGGCGGCGGCGGCCTTAGGTTTTTGGTCACTGAAGGGGGGGGGTTAAAAATTGCAAAAAGTTGGTCACGTAGTACGGGTACGTTCCCTTATCCGCCCATACTAGGCTAGGCCACTACTTATAATCAGTGCCGTGGGCTAGCATGGGTGACATATTTCCAATCCCTACCGCGTTACAGTCGCGCTACCGACTGAAACGCGGTGGAATTGTAATGCATAAATCACCTTACAAACACTACCGCGCTTCAGTCGCGCTACCGACTGAAACGCGGTAGGGATTGTAATGCATAAATCACCTTACAAACACTACCGCGCTTCAGTCGCGCTACCGACTGAAACGCGGTAGGGATTGTAATGCATTAATCACCTTACAAACACTACCTCGTTTCAGTCGCTTTTTTTTTTTTTACATGAGCTCCACACAGGAGGCCAAAGGGAGTAATTATAGAGGGGTTAGCAGAGAGGATGGACCGCGGTAATGTTTGTAAGGTGATTTATGCATTACAATCCCTACCGCGTTTCAGTCAGTAGCGCGACTGAAACGCCGTAGGGATTGTAAATACGCTACATGGCACGGATAGCATAACGGGACGGGCGTAATTGGATAGGATAGGATGGATTCTAGCAGAATATTTACCATAATGGAGGGGGTAAAACGGGGTAGGATGGTGCGGGGCGAAACGGAATACCGTAGTGGCCACTGACCACAAGGTACAATAATGATAAACTGAATATTGACAGTATTTTTTTAATTCGGACTTCTCGATCAGGGACCTCCCGCGCGCTGGATCGCTTATTGACCGGCGGACCATCGCCGCTAGCCTCTTGCGGACCACTGGTTGGGAAACCATGGGCTATAGAGATTTCGGTTTTCCGAAAATTGTAGATGATTATGTTGAACGATCTAGTAATAAAAATGTGCCTCAAAATAAGTCATTGTCCCGATCAAATGTTTATTGAAAATGTTGATATCTATTGAATAGATAGGAGTTTAGATACCCGCGAAATATTTTTTTTTTCTTAATTATGTACCTACCTACCTAGGTTGGTAGGCATACAAAATATTTATCTGAAAAATTAAATTATTTTATACAATATAAATGTAAATGGACTATGAAATCAGAAATAACAATGTTTTGATTGAATCTGCCATGTTAATTTCAATGAGAAAGTTGTTACCTTTATTATTGATTTATTGTTTGCCAATATTGTTTTTTTACACGATTCCTAATTCAGTGGTTATTGGAGTAAACTAAAATAATTAGCTCATTCTATTAAAGGCAATGAGTAGAAATTTTTTATGTTGACATTTTTAGGCCTTGTATTCTTTGGTAAGTATAGGGGGAAGTCCCGTAGTGCCGAACACCTAAACTCGGGAGACATTAAAAAAAAGAATGGATTTGTATTTATTTATTCATTATTGGGTACACAACAATCACAGACATGTAAATAAATCAACAACAATCAACAGTATACAAATATCAAAAGTGAAAACAAAAGCCAATCATTGGCATCAATTTTTGGTTTATCATTCTGTGGTACCTAGTACCGAACATATATAAAATGGATAACATTTTAACTTTTGAATGCTTTTAAATGGTTGTTACTCCGGTTTCTTCACAGCTATAAATATTTGATGTTGTGACATTGTGTTTATATAAAAGACTTTTTTAGTTATCGAAAAATACATCCACCTGTGGTTTATTAAAGCCAACTGCACGTATCAAACTGGTAGTCTCTGCTGTTATTAGTTGCAAGGGTGGATGACGCTTCATATATTCGTAGTAAAAAGGCTTAACAACTGTAGATATTTTTTGGCATATTAAAACGATTAGGTATTTTGAGGTGTACAGCTAGATCAAATGCTGGTTTAAAAAATCTTTTCTTGTCAATGGAAGGCATCTATAAAGCCTTGATGTGTGTTTCTAAGACATTCGTTCGGCTAACTTCGCTTCTTTGGATAGTTTTTTTTGGCGCCAACGGCGTTCAGTCCTCCATTAATAGAGTTGCCTGCATTTACCCTTCTTTCGATATCTATGTCCGCCTTCCCGTCTCTCGTAAACATACTTCCCAAGTACCCAAACTCATCCACCTGCTCCAAATACTCTTTATTCTAACTAACTAACAATGAAAAATAAATGATTTTGCTTTTGCAAGGTAGGTACCTACTCTCCATTACAATTGACATTTATTTTGAAAGACTGGGGAATTTAGGACTCTTTAGGACTGGAGAATTTTGTGAAATGATATTAAAAACCCCTACATGTTCTTATCTGTTTGATTACATTTTCACATAATTAGTTATTTACAATGTCACGGGTTGGGAAGGTGAAGGTGTAATGTGTTTTTTCTTTATGGATAGGACTGTCTGAAAAGGTCATTTTTAAGTTAAGACGACAATATACCTACCCTGAAATATATTCAGAATCTTAACGACGTAAAAGACGTTTGGAAACGACGTTTGGAAAGACTAAATAAAGAGAGTGCTCAGATTCACAGCTCATCTGTTGATGTACTGAAGGTATCTGATATTTATGGATCTCTTCTCGAGTTTATTATACCAGAGCAAGAAAACTATGATAATTTCGAAGAAAGTGCGATTGAAATGAGCGCACCTTAGCAATAACAGGGCGACATTTAAGGAGTCTGCCCACTACACCGCTCCATACCATGACCGTACTATGAACGTATCAGCCACGAAATAAACACGCTACGCCCTACTATGCCCACTAGAACGTGCTAACACCGTATGATAACACAGTACGTAACGGGTTTAGTGACCGTATGATACCCTTATCTATACACCGGGATTAGTGTCCGTACCATCCTCGTTCAATAGGCGCTACCCGCTGACGCACGTCTCATAGAACTGAACACAAATCACGAACTGACGGAGTGGCAACTAGAAGAAGATTAAACGCCGTAGCGTGCTATGCATAGAGCGGACCGGCACCTGCAAAATAAAGTCATCGAGAATTCGCCGTCAGTCCGGTCATGGTATGCGACGGTGTTGGTCGGTGACGGGACGGGTTAGTGGGCAGCGTTTCATACTGATCGATTCAAATATTATTTTTTTGCATGCGCCGCTACGGTTACGGTCATGGTATGGAACGGTATAGTGGGCAGAGACCTTAAGAGTAAGATGACCCTCAGAGAAAAAAATGTGTAGACGAAAGATCAAATGAGGATATTGAAAGAACCTCCTGACTGAGAGCTGAATTAGAGAGAATGCATAATGCGTATATAAACTTGAAAGAAAAAATTTCATTTAATAAAAGGGTGAACTTTCAACACAGAGTCCCAGAAAAAGCTCAGTCTCTTGTTCAATATTGTGCAATGATTTAGAAGAAGATTAAGTTCAGGAATGTGTACACTTTCAAGGTCACATTTCCTCTAATAAGACGGCAGAGAAACCTGAATCTACATCATTACTGAATCTTTTTAAGGAAAGTATTTGAGGAAACAATCTCTGTGCTTCGTGTACCCAAATTTGGATATAGCTCTCCGCGTCGCACTTTGTACTCCAGTCACAAACTGTTCTGGAGAAAGGAGTTAGCGAGTGAAGAAATACCAAATATCTTCATTATTGCAAGAAAATTTTTACTCTTTGTCTCTTCTATGCATAGAAGCAGACTGAATACTATAAAATATGAAGCTATTATAGATGACTTAGTCAAATAAGAAATCCCGTAAAAAATTGTAATTCTTGTTTCTAAAAATTGTAATGTTGTATGTTACTTTTACTTTGTGAATAATTCATTCGTTTATTTTTACCTACTTAATCCATATTTGAATATTTATTTTTAAAATTTTGTGTCACCTAATAAAAGCCTACAAGTGAATGATTATGATAGGTGGCAACTTCTAAGAAGGAGGAAGGGGCGGCGCAACTGAAGTGGCCTATACTAATGAAAAGTGTAAATACGGACCTGGTCACAGTGGGCGAGTTTAAGGATAAAAAAGCGACATGCCTCCCCGCCGATGCCTTTCCATGTCGCACGTACGTTTTACGGTAATTGGAGGTCTGAATTCAGGACACATCAGTTCCAAATTTTAAAAAAGGAAAAGCAATTAATTTTCTATAAAAATATTACGATTGTAGGAAGGTAGGTACTTTATCGATCGTGTGAAATCTGGACGAAATCAGTTTCAATTTTTAAAATGACCCTTAAATTCAAAATAAATTTGAATTATTTTTACCATGGATAACATATGTCGGGGCCAACAGGTAAAAAAAATCCTCAGGGCCTTAGTCATCTTTGGAGATGATGTGTGGAAAGTCTTTTTAGTGACATGAAGGAGAGGAACTTCTGGGAATTAAAAGGTATGAGGGTGGATATTAATCAGAAGGGTCAATGTGTCCAGGAATGACGGACATATAAATCCACCACTGGGTGGGTCGAGAGAGTCCGGTTGGAGATGTCTAGGTTAGTTCTCCCTCAACCAGTGTCTCCCTATCCAGCCCACCATACAGTAGATGAGGGCAAACGCATTCACCCCAACGACCTATACAAACCTTACACCTTGAACCCGGACACCAATGCTTTGTCACCACGCGTAGCGAACCACTCGGGGTGATCTATTCAACAAACATTACCCTTAAATGCCTCCCCATAGAACCAGAGTCATATATAGACAGACCCACATCTGAAATTAGTGCTTTTGATGATAAAACGCGTACCTACCTACCCACCCAGCTTCAATAAAGGTTCCTGCGCACCCACGAAACGAAGAACCTACCCATCCAATTACGCTGATACTTTACTGCTTTCTTGCCTAAGTAGGCACCTACATACCTACTTATATCAACACTTTTCTCAGCACGATTGAAACTTCATCCCCAACTCATCAAAGTTTCAAAACATCCAACCATCACACACAAAAGCACCAGATCAAAACAAAACAACCCCAAATTCAGCCATTGAAGTAAAGCTTCCCTTTTCGTTGCATTGATTAATTTACTGGATCGCTTACAATGTTTACTTTTGAGGCTCTGTATTCACAGCTTTGGGCGTTGAAAACAGTTTTCTACAAAACTCCCTTATAACACTAGTAAAAATATCGTATCAAAACTCAGCATAATATAATTTAGACATAGAAGGAAATGTTCCCTTTTTGTTTTACCGATTATTTTACCAGATCCACTTACAATGTTTGCTTTAAAGGCTGTCTTCACAGCTCTCGGCGTTGAAGAGAGATGGAACCTTGTGAAAGAACGAGTCGATTGCTTACGCGAATGATCATTGTGAGTGAAAGAGATGAAACGTGCTTACTTTGCGTATGAAAAAATGAGACGGTGAATGTGTACTTTTTCGGGAACGCCCACCAATTTAGTTCTTGTCGAATTTTATAGTCATTCATTAAAGTAATACAGTGCTTACTCTGTTAAATTGGGTGGCTTTAATTGGTTTGCAAATTAACTGGACGCGAAAAAGCTTGCCAATCAATATTTCATAACGAGAAAACCCGTTTCGACCGTGGAAATGAAAAAGAGACCATAGGCAATATGTAGATACATTTGCACAAAACATTACGCTTTTAAGGTTTCAGTATTTACCTAAATTTATTTTTAACTTAAGGTGATCCAATAGTTCAGGAAAAAATCGAAATCGGAATCCACGCCTTTTTTTGGGAAGAGTTTAAAAATACTTGATAAAAAGCTTTTGGAAAGGTTGGAAAAGGTACTTGAGAATTTTTTTTACAGGTTGATTTCGTAAAGGCCTGTGAAACTCCTTTTTCACACATTGTTTATTGTAATAACAAGAAAAAAATTAATTTAATTTCACGGAACCAAGCAACAGACTCTAAGATGTCTATTGCCCGTCGTAGGCAGGGCATAACTAATTAAACTGATACGAAATGGGTGTGTCAAGTTTGTAGTCCTTTGGTGGACGGCTTAAGGTTCACTTTATAATCCAAATTCGTCGAGTGCCGGGCGCATTGATTGTGTCAAAAATAACAACGAGAAAATGCATATTTTATTATTTTTGTGAAGTTCGGGCGTAAATATATATATTTTTTTGCGATTATTATAAAATAAACTGAATTTGACCCATTAAATATTAAAACCTTATCCGAAAAAGGGTTTATATGTATGAGAGTTTGTGATTGTGAAAGTGTTTTTTTATAGACCTTCTACTTAATTTTTTTCTAGACTTATTAAAAGACTTATAAAAAAATTGACCGACATTTTTAAGGGCCAAGGTATATTCTACACGCAGTATTTAATTGAAGCATCTATAATACTTCTAAGTGATCAATTTTTGAAAACAAAAATACGTAGGTACATGATTTTTTATGATTTTGCATTATTTCGCATGGCTTCATCGTAATGCGTAAAACCTCAAATTGTACTATTTAATTAAAAAAAGACAATATTACCAAAACTCAATGGAAAATCTGAAAACAAAAAAATCTGAAAAAAGATAGGGTCACATTTTGTCTTCATTTAATTAAATATTATCTACAATTTGAGGTTTTACTCAGTCAAGTTAAAAATTAAAAATAAATTTTCATCCTAGATGAAATAATGTCAATATTGAAAATAAAAATGGATAAAAATTTATCCGAGACTAGTGTCTACCCGAACTAAATGCTGTCTAGATAACAGCTTTTAGTTTGGGTTTGAATCTTGCAAGCATGTATTAAGATAGCAGCCAATAAAAATGGCTCCAGATACTAATATCTACAGCCTGTATGTCGGACGAATATCTACAGCTTATATGTTGAACTAATATCTATGAACTTCAGAGTGTTGACTAATATCTACAGAGCTAAGTTCGGACGAATATCTATGACGGTCCCAGTGTTGACTAATATATACAGAGCGTATGTTGAACTAATATCTACAGAGCGTAGGTTGGACTAATCAGCTAAATGTGTCCAATAGTCCGATATTAGGGATTTTTACATACATACTTACATAAATTAAGTTTTTTAAACTGCATACGCAATATTACGTTATTCCAATAAGCTATACATAATTGCAAATCTAACCTCTGCCAGTGCTGTAGATATTCGTCAACACTTTGGTTATACATAGATATTAGTTCGATTTTTTCAGTTTTTTGAATTCCCGTAGATATTAGTAGACCCCTCCATAAAAATATATCTACGTTAAGAAAAATTAAAATAATAATGTTGGTATAGTTCTTAGTCGAAGTATGATACAGTTAAATATGACCGAATCGGATATTGACACATTTGCTCAGTTGGTAGAGTTGGGCCCCGGCAAGACGAAGGTCCTGGGTTCGAATCCCAGATGTGATCGTATCTTTTTCTATTTTCAGATTTTGATTGAGTTTCGCTAATATTGTCTTCACTTGATTAAATATTTTATAAAACATTATTTCACGATTTCGCTTTCATTTTACAATTATTTTTATTACATTAAGTTTGCCGGGAGTGTACTGTATCTACCTACACTCAACTTTCCTCGATGAAGAGCAAGGACTTATAACACCTTAAAAAAAGGACATATTTTCGTTAGAGTCCCTACCAGAACAAAATATTAAACGAAATAGCTTTATAGTTTTTATTAGAACTACTCTCCTTAACAAATCTTTTATTTAAGTGATTTATATTACATTGATGGTAATAACTTTCAAAAGTAATAAAAAGAGAGTTGTTCTAATAATACCTAATTGAATTTTCATTTAAACCTTTACAAAAAGGTCAATAGGTGTTCCATACAAATAAAATCGGACATATTTATCCGAGACCCTACCTATCTAGGTTACAAACCAGTACTTCGAACAATTGTTTCAAATGTAAAAATAGTTGCAAATATGTAATATTATGAAAAAAATGATCGAAGACAATATTTTTAATTCTGAAATTTGAATTATGACGTTTAAATAAGAGGTAGCCTAATTGATAAGGCATTTATCCTGGTAAGATGGGGAGTTTTGGGTTTGAGTCCCAGTTGCGCCTTGGTCTTTTTTTATTTTTCTGGGTCTGTTCTCTTTCTTATTAGTATTATATTTTTCTTCAATAAAAATCTCGTTCTTCGAATTAAAAAAAATAGGGTGAAACCGTTTTGATGATTTTTGGCACCTTTGAAAAAGGTTTGCATTAATGCCTACAATACACAACATCTTTTTTCAGCCCGATTCCAATTAGAGACCAACATTTTTCGCTTTACGCGATCGCTATTTTCATATCTACAATTTCAGTTGGCATCACAGCTAACAGCATGGTTCATGTGTTGTTTGCAGTGATGACAATTGGAATGGTAGATGTGAAAATAGAAATGAAAGTAGAAATAAAAATAGCGATCGCGTAAAGCGAAAAATGTTGACTTAGGTCTCTAATTGGAATCGGGCTGTAAAAAGATGTTTTGTATTGTAGGCTTAAGTGTGTGAATTTCATGTATTAACGTCATGGAATTTAGTAATTTTTAATGAGTGGTTTCATAATAGAGAACTCCAGTCCAATTTTTTTAATTTTTTTAATGAATAATGACCTTCTAACTTAAATAACTGCATTTTTGTTTTGATTATTTGGGTTAGTTTTAATAGTTAAAATAATTGTCAAAGTTTTAATTTTTCAAGACCCCCCGAAAACCACCGTATGTATAGTGAATCGTGTGACGTCATCACTCCTGAAAAGTTACTACAAGATCGGGCAATCAGCTGATCAACTGCCGCCATTTTGAAATTCGGTGTTCGAAGTATTCTCCCTAGAGTAGTATTACTATGTTTTGTGTAGTAGTTTTGGAATATTTTCAATAATAATCGTACAATCCCATACAATGACTTTACGGTGACGTCACGACACGTCGAACAGTGACGTCACCCTGACGGCGTGTTTTTACGACCCGATTAAAAATGGACTTCTTAATAATTTTTTAAAAACTCTGCGTTTAATATTATTAAATAAAACTTATGTATTCAGAATCAGCGTTTATTGGTCTATACGAACATATTTTTTTAAAGCCAGAATATTTTTCATTGGAGTTCCTTATTGGAAGAGATTTTAATTTCATTGGAGTTTGGATTATATTAATATTTTACATGTATAAAAGGTCTGCTCTCGAAATAGAGCATTCGTAGGTAGGGTAGTACCTACCTACATACTAGCTTAAAGTTATTGCTACGGTTTTTTATATTTTAGTTGGTAACTACCTACCTACCGAGCTAGGTCCTGCTGGAAGAATTATTTCTAATTTGAAAGCCTTAGAAAAAGTTTTTCTAATTTGAAAGCTTTGGAATAATTGTTTCTAACCTGAAAGTTTTAACTCATTGTGGAATTTTATTTTAGTATGACCTATTTATTGGATTAAACCTTTACAAATTATCATAAACTGGATTATACCTTTACAAATTATCATAAACTGGATTATACCTTTACAAAAGTATCTATCTTCAAATTTTTTAAATAAATAAAGTTTAAAATAAGAAAATGTTATAAATTACTAGCTGACCCGACAAACATTGTTCTGCCATATAAATTATTTCTAGTGAATGTTTTGGTTGTTAAATAAAACATAACGAATGTATTGTAAGTGTGTGGGGATGGATCTATGACAGAAAGAGGAATGGAGCGCTGTAGACGATGACCGCCGATAAAAACAAAAAAATATCAACTAAAGTAGGAAAATGAAATAAAGAAAATCTGAATTTCAAAGAGCAATTGAGTGATTTTTCAGTTTTTTTATCAGTCCGTCTTTAGCCAACACAGCTTGATGGTTTGCCCACGCGAGAACATGATGCCGAATGAAATATCAAAACGACGCTTCGCCTCTCGTGAATGTCTTACGCATGTGTGGATGAAAGTTCGATGAGGCGGACGTAGCGCCATCTGTCATTCAGCAACATAAATAATTTCGTTCTGTTTGAAATACGAAAGACGGTTAAATTTGTCCGTACAAAAATACAAAAATCGCGATTAAAAAATGGGGGGATGGAGGTGGGAGGGTTAAAATTTGGGGTTGTAGGTATTTTTTGATGCCAAATAAAAATTTAAAAAAAAAAAATTGTTGAAAAAATTGTTTTTTTTTCTGGATAGAGACACCCTAATCACCTAGCGGTATGAAATATACTTAAAACCCTATTCTCATACCTACCAAATATACATAAAAAATGTCTAAAAAATCGGTCAAGCCGTTTCGGAGGAGTGCGACCACAAATACGGTGATACTAGTTTTTTATATATAAGATTGTTCTAATCAATTTTACACCTATTATTACAGTGTATATCGTTTATTACACTATACACGTATTTAAACGTCCACTATTGTATACACTTTTTGTACAAACTGTTAAAACAATTTTTGTTTATGCTTTATATACCACTGTTTGTTTTTTTCTAGGTACTAAATAAAACTTATTTTTACTATATTACCCACGCACAGGCTGCGCCTTAGTGGGTTCCCACATTATTGTTATGATTTTCAAAATATGTAAATATAAATTGTAAAATGACTGGTCAGTGGTTGAGTGGGCATAGCGCTTGGATCCCATCCGGGCGTTGCGTGTTCAATTCCTCGGCTGGCTAAGTCCTCCATCACAACACAAGCAACATTTTCGGCATTCTGTGGTGGTAGTAGGAGATTTTCAAACATTGTTGGGTTATTCGTAACCTGGGAATGTTTCTTTCTTTTAAAAAAAAAAAACATATGGGTAAAATAAAGGAATTAAAAAAAAAAATATATATATTTAAACCGTATTGCCGGTAATAATATCGTGTTTTCGTGGAGAAAGAAATTATTATATTATAAATATTTTATACAAAACATATTATAACTACCAAACTAGGTAAAAATCGTGGCTCCCTTTATCAGGCACAAGAGCTCCTCTTTTCTGATAATGTATACCTACATGACCAAAAACGACCTTTATTATAATACTAGCTGACGCGACAAACATTGTTCTGCCATATAAATTGTTTCTAGTGAATATTTTGATTGGTAAATTAAAAATAACGAATGTGTTGTAAGTGTGCGGGGATGTGATCTATGACAGAAAGAGGAATAGAGCGCTGTAGACGCTGATCGCCGATAAAAAAAAACACCATGTTACCATTAAAGTGTAATGACATATTGTTATGTGTTAGTGTTATAAGATTAAAGGGAGATGTAATAATGAGCCTTTGTCGGGCTCGGGTGTAATCTGCTAGTCAACTTTGATTTCCTCACAGGAAACCTTGGACGCCAAACCCAGCCTAATGTCTGGGTATGTCAACCAGCGGAGAACACGGTACTCAATTCTCAGAGTGTGGGCCATTAGTTTTCATAGCATTCCTGAAAAGGCTGCACAAGGAATCTACTTAATAAAACAAAATGTGGAGTATAGAATCGGTTCACTGTATTGTTTTCGTAAGACATAATAAAATAAATGGTATGGACTCACCCCCGGGACCAATATCGTAATTTTATGCTATTCCTAGCTACCCTAATTAAATTTACTGCCGCCGAACTCCCGATGTCGGGAGAACCAACCCCAGCTCCTGGTGGCAAGGGTGATCCCAACCTCTGCGGCTCAGCTTGGCCCTGCGACCTCCTCAGCAGTCGCATGGAAGTGATGTTAGACCTGGACCCTCAGGAGAAGGAAGGAGTACCCAGACTCTACTCCAAATTGTAAAGGAAGGCCCGTCAGCAATTCGAGGCGAAGAATCGTTCAACACTGCGGTATTCTCGGGTTTGTTCCATAAATAAACCCTTGGGGGGAATTCGATAGTTGGCCTGCGTATAATCACGGCGCGGCGAGTTATTATTTAATCCGATGACTCGGATAATGAGGTACAATAGTCTTTTCACTCGGACATTGCCAATTCACTCGTGGTCACTGGGACCCTCGCGAAACTCACATTTTACGTGAATAAATCTTCGGTTAGATGCACCGCGCACCATGATAAGCGTGGCGGGTTATTATATACACCGATGGCTCGGATAAAGAGGTACATTAATCGTAACACACGTACATCGCCATTAAACTCGTGCTCCCTTTTGGGACCCGCGCGAAAACTCGCATTTTACGCGAATAAATCTTTGATTTTTATATTTAAAAAACACAACGTGTTTCCGTCCCCCGAATGCAGATGCCCAAAGCTTGGATTACAATCACATCGTATTAAAACTTAAGATTAATTGACCGTTGTTTTCACGGCGTACCGCACATCTCGCCGTGAAAACCAGAGTGCGGATCCGGAAACCAAACCCAAAAAATGCCGCCTACCGACACGTTGAACGAAACTCCCCCAGGTTTGCCAACCTAACCAATTAAAATGCATTTAAAAAAAATAGTACCTAACTTACGATAAATACAATCGCTTCATAACAACCAACTAAAGTAGGAAAATGAAATAAGGAAAATCAAAATGAATTTCAAGAGCAATTGAGTGTACGATATTTTTTGTCAGTCCGTCTTTAGCCAATACAAAAAAACTCGATAGTTTGCCCACGCGAGAACATGATGCCGAATCAAATATCAAAATGTCTTGCGCATGTGTGGATGAAAGTTCGAAGAGACGGACGTAACGCCATCTGTCAATCAACAACACAAGTAATTTCGTTCTGTTTGAAATACGAAAGAGAGTTTTATTTGTTCATACAAAATTACTAAAATCGCGATTAAAAAATGTGAGCATTGAGTTATTGGTATTTTTTGATGCCAAATAAAAAAAATACAAAAAAATATATCCAAAAATAGATTTTTTTCTGGGTAGGGACACCCTAATCACCTAGCGGTATGAAATTTACTTTAAAACCTATTCTCATACCTACCTACATAAAAAATTTCATAAAAATCGGTCATGCCGTTTCGGGGGAGTGCGACCACAAACACCGTGACACGAGATTTTTATAAATAAGATTTTGTAAAATATGTACCTATATAATATGTATCTCATTTTTTTAATATTAGAATAAAAAAAGGTGTGTTAAAATGCCACTCATGGAACTGTATTTCTACAATGGCAGTTTTTGTTCCTGAGACTTTCTCGGAAAAGCACCAGGACTGGTGCCCTTTCTCTTCTTCAGGCTTTAAAAAATCCACGGTAGGTAGGTACCTACCTATTTATAAAATTATTGTTAGTACAATATGATATAAACAGGTAGAGATCAAAAGGTATAACAGATAAACATACGGAATATTGTCTGAATTTTTTTGTGTACCATGACAATTTCATCAATTTGTTAGAGTTGGGTAATTTTTTTTAGCAATTTCTCCTTACACATTATTCCTGCAAGAGATGAGGCGACAAAAATAGATAGTCCAGACAACCAAAATTGAAATGTCTATGATACAGTTAATAATGACCGAATCGGATATAGATACCTTAGCTCAGTAGTCAGAGATGTCGCCCGGAAAGCGCAAGGTCCTGGGTTCGAGACCCAGATGTGCCAATATCTTTTTCTGATTTTTCTGTCTCCAGATTTTCGATTGAGTTTCGCTAATATTGTCATCAATTAATTAATAATTACAATTTGCGGTTTTACTCACAAAGTTAAAAAAAAAAATTATATCTCCATGACGAATTCAATTTCATTCGTAAGAGCACGAAAATTATGGTTTTTCCAGCCAAAAGGTGTATTTAATTTTGGGATGTTTTTGTAGTGTAGATGTGTTGGTCAGTAATTTTTTCCATCAAATTTGAGTAGAGCATTTTTGAGTGGAGTTTTATAATAGGAACTGAAAGCATTTAAATTTTTTAAAAATCTTGGAGTTCTTATGGATACTTTCAGAATTAATTTTATTATTACTTTTATGTTCGAACTGCTTTATATGCGTTTTAGAAGCAGATCCCCATCCAATAATCCCATTTTCTATATGTTTTTGGCAAAGAGCGTAGTTTCATTTTTACTAAGTATTTGGCTTATGTTTCTAAAGTAGTACTTTAGCTTTGTGAGTTTCTTTGTAATGAAAAAAATAAAATAAATATTACAGAAAAAAGCCCTACTAAACTACTTTTAAGTAGTTGGTCATTAAGTGCTTTTAATTTGAAGGTAAAAATAAAACTTAAGTATTTTACTTAACTACCCAGTTAGAAATTGTTTGTGTACCTACAAGAAGCGTACATACTTTGCCCTTTTCCAATCCATAGCAACATACGGTATAGTGGGATGGGGTGGTTGTGCTGAAACCATTATTAGACCAATTATTTTAGTTCAAAAACTAATTCTGAGAATTAGGTAGGTATATTTAAATGTCAACCTACTCATCCCTCAAATGAACTCTTTGCAAAAATCAGGGTCTTAGATATTCGACCCCTATTTACTAAAACAAGCATTTGTTATATATGAAAAAATAATCTACTAATCGCTCCACAACATCAAGCACACACTCGCTTTTCATCAAACCTGGGTTGCGTTATCCCAAAAACTAAAACCTTATTCGCCCAACGACAATTCTGGTTCATCGCTCCTAAAATATATAATGCTTTGAGTACTGACATAAAGTCAAGTAATTCGAATTCTCTTTTTATAACACGTGTACAACATTGGATTTTCATAAGTGGACGAGCGTACTTTAAAGAATTCCTGAGTTCTTAACACTACATTTAAATTATTAATTTTTCATTTCAAAATTTTAATTTCCGTTTCCATTTTTATTTCTATTTTTCTTTAAAATGTTGTTATTTTTTTTCTCTTAATTTTTACACTGAATTTTATTTATTTTTTTAATTTTAATTTATTTACTTATATGTTTTAATTTATATATTTGTGTAGAACACTTGAGTTCTTAAGATTTAATCTTTATTATTAATTTTTGTATTTCAAAATTTGAATTTTCATTTTTATTTCTACTTTTCTTTAAAATATGATCTTTTTTTCTCTTTATTTTTCACTTACTTTTAAATATTTCATAATTTTTATTTAGTATATTTAATCAACTGTAGTATAGTATTTGTATTAATTTAAATAAATATTAATTATACGACTACCATACACGGGCATGAGCCCAGTGTGGTAGCCAAAAAAACAAATATCTGTAACTAATAAAAAATTTTAGAAATAAAAAAATTAAAAAAACACATTTTAATTTCGGTAGGTTATTTAAGCAATTAGGTTTCATGTAGTCCAGCGTACTTTATCCATATTTTTTAAGTGCTTAGATTAGTCCTTCATTTAACGTAAAACGAGTATTAAAGTAAGTGTGGTCTAGCCTATTTATGTTTATTGGGCTATTTATCAGTGGCTGTTCGTGAGTTTTCATTGACCTATAGCGCTAAGATTAAAAAATACGACGTTATCGACGATTTTGTATGAAGATTTAATTTAATTTCAATTTTTTGTTTGAAGATTTTAAGGAATCCACATGTCCTCAAACAAAAAGTTATCAATATTAATCGTATTTTTCAATCTCAGCACTCTAGCTCACTGAAAACTCACGGACCGCCACTGCTATTTATATGGTGAAATATTACACAAAATATTAATAGTGTACGTCAAAGGTTCTCAACGTGAGCGATAACGCCCCCCTTGTGGGCTTTTGAGACTTTCATGGGGGGCAGTAGAAAACCCAGAGAAAATTAGGGGGCGTTGAGATGGCACAGTGAGTGCGTTGGCAGGTAAAAAAAATTAATCACATTTTATTTATTTATTAACAGAAACAAACAAGTACATTATGTAATTAAACAGTACATTTGAGATTCTGGTAAAAATATGAAACGTTATGCCATTATTCGTGTACACTTTAATGATCCTGCAGATCTACCGAATCTGCAGGATCTGCCCTTGTAATGGACACTGCAACGATGTTCGAAACGTTGGCTAAAGAAGGAGGTAGCACAACACGGCATAACACCCCAAAAACAAATAACGAAAATGATTTAGATTTAACAATTATTATAAGCAATAATTATCAGCCTGAAACACTCATCCACATTGAAAAATCTTCCGAGAAAAGATACATGACGCCAACGGGACATGAACCCGGAAGATTTTTCAATGTGGATGACTGTTTCAGGCTGATAATTATTGCTTATAATAATTGTTACCCTTTGTGCTATGCTTAAAAAATCTTGTCTTAAACGTTAGTTTAACAATTAAAAATAATAATTGATTTCGATTTGTTTTACAGGAAAGTCCCCAAGCTGCAATTCCATACCTCGTAATAGATTCAGCTAATAGACACTTAGAATAATAAATAAATTATTTGAAGTGTGCATATTGGAACCTAGAATTAGTTTCGTTTGGTTTATTAAAAAGTAGGATATTCCTATAAACTGTTTATGACATTCGTAGGTGAGCACTCTTTAGCGTTGGTTTCCCACGAAATATATATTTTTACTGTGTTTTGAAACTTTTCTTATTAGTTCACTATGACAACTTTAAAGGTATTTTCTCGTAATACCATACTCATAGTGGAAGTTTAAAAGCTCTCGGCGTTTTTTTTTTAATAATGACAGCTTCCTCAGAAGCAATGACGCCGACCATTTGAAACTTTTTGAGCTGGGACTGGATATTAAAAGTTAGAAAAAGAATACTTTTTGATTGCTTGTAATATTAACGGAAGAATTATTAAGATTTATTTTTTATTTTTTTTTATTTATTTATCTATATAAGGTATGTTCACATTACATTATTGGATGCCTGTCTCACTAGGGTATACCTGTGTCGAGACAGGCGTATATGAACTTTATGATTATGAACTTTATCCATACCCTATACCTCTGGTTATAGAATTCTACGGTCTGAGATCTACTACACGTTTCATCACTTAGCAGGGGTGCCCGGGTTCATTTGGTGAGATTTGACCGGGTTTTGGTGTTGAATGCATCTGCAAACCAGCTGCGTGGCAGGCCTGATCTGGAGAGACCGGTTAGTGGAGACTTTTTGAGCTTTTCAGGAGGACTCTCTCGGAACATCGCCTTGCACCGCAGTGGGAGAGATGGATTCATACGTTCCTCCTGGAGGCACTGACCCCTAGATTCCTAACCACTTCTCATACCTTTTTCTTGTCCAGAACTTCATCTCTTTCCTTTCCTCAAAAGATCCTCCACACAGCATCCCAAAAGTGGAAGATACTCTCAGTATCGCCCTGGTGTAAGACCACCATTCAGAATTGAAACGTTGTTTGAAATGGCTTCTGCCGTGTTTGGTGACCAGATCTGAATAGCCAAGTACTTCTCCACTTTCCTCTTCCCTATCTCCATCCCCTCCCCAATGCCTTCAGCCTCACAACATACCCCAATTGGGGATGCCATAGTCCCACTGGCTCCAGATAGGAGCAGTTGGGACTCTTGTGCGGTTTTCATGTAAAAAAAATAAAGATGACATACGACCCTTCCCGGAGGGAAATTATTGTGTGGTACTAATGAAAAAAATGGTTGGTGTGGTAATGTAGGTATAAAGAAGAGTATTTATGGCTTGGATTTTTCTTATAAAAATCTTGACACTTGACCTTTAAGGCGATCCAATAGTTCAGGAAAAAATCGAAATTGGAATTCACGCCCTTTATGGGAGGAGTTTCAAAATACTTGAGAAAAAGCTTTTGGAAAGGTTGGAAAAGGTATTTGAGAATTTTTTTTTACAGGTTGATTTCGTAAAAGCCTGTAAAAAATATTAATTCCTTTTTTACGCATTGTTTATTGTAAGAAAACGGAAATTTAAAATTGATTTCACTGAAACTAAGCGACGCGGAGTCACACGACTGTCTCCCGCGCCGGTCGGGGCGTGACTGATACGAAATAGGTGTGTCCAGTGGATGGTTCTTGTGCCATGCCATAAGGGTCACTTCAAGAATCCAAATTGAGTGAGGTGCGGGCCGTATTGATTGATGTCAAAAATAACAACGAGAAAATGCATATTTTATTTCATTTTGTGAAATTCGGGCGTGAAAATCAATTTTTTTTTGCGATTATAATAAAAGAAACTAAATTTGCCAGATTATAAAATAAAACCAAATCCGAAAAAGGGTTTATAAATGGGAGAGTTTGGACTTGAAAGTGCTTTTTTACAGACCTTACACTTTATTTTTTTATAAGCTTATTAAAAGACTGATATTTTTAAGGGCCAAGGTGTGTTCTACACGCAGTATTTAATTGAAGCATCTATAATACTTCTAAGCCATCAAATTTTGAAAACAAAAACACAAGATTTTGTACGATTTTGCATTATTTAGTATGGCTTCATCTTAAAACAAGAGGAAGGTGACTGTCTATATGAGATTTTTAAAAGCTCCCTTATTTTGCACACTTGTTGTTAAAAAAAGAGAAAAATTATTGTCTACATCTTATTTCGAAAAACTATATGCAAATCCCGGTCATCGCCGGAGACTTCATCTACTTGTCTTATAAAATTTAACAAGCATTTCAAAAACGACTTCACAACTGTAGAAATGTATAATTATTATTCTCATACAAATATCACGACCTCAAAAATAATTGAACACCTGAAACAAATTTGATTATAGCACTTAATTAAATATAACAAAATTACGCAGGTAAGTACTTACGAAATTTAATAATAATAACACCATCATTTCCTATTCACGATTTTTAACACATTAACGCCCAGCGTATCATTTCCTAGCAATCACAGCCGGGGAAGAGTCAACACTTTCGGTCCCGGCCAGCGCTATAAAAGTGGATGGAGCGGGTAATCGGCTGTCTAATGTGTTTTATCTCTTATCCTACGTTGGATCCGATGGCTAATCATAGGGTGCTGCGAAGGGAGGGGGGAGGGGGAAGGGGAGGGTCGGACCATGAAGTGGAAGAAGGAAGAAGTCGTGAATGTTGGCACTCCGAATTATCCACTCATCGAGTTGAATGATCGCCCGCAATTGGCTCTTCACGCTATTTTATCACTTTTTATCAAAAGCTTCGATTTGCTACAAAGCTTTTTTAAGAGCTTATTTTTTTACATTTAGCTCACCAAAGTCACCAAACTAACTAACTACTTGGGGTGACCTATGGCAGTGGTGTTGGTTACCCAATAAATGGTGCCCAATGAAGGCGACACTCATACCCGCCTCCCTAATTATTGGCCTGTTAATGTGACGTTTTCCGAAGAAAAACTATTTTATTGGAGTAGACAAATATCTTCGTATTTTTGGGGTATTACGTCGTGTTGCGCTATCTCCTTCTTTAGCTAACGTTTCGGACACCGTTACTATGTCCATCAACAGGGTAAATCCGTAATTAATCCATTCAACATCTGCCCTGATAACGGATACTGAAACGCTATCCGAAATGTTGGCTAAAGAAGAAGGTAGAAACAAGACGTAATTAGCCAAAAATCCAAACCCAAAGAATCTTTTTTAAAAAGCAGAACATAAGAAAATTTTATTATTATTTTTTAAATTAATAAACTAATATTTAAGACATGTGCATAGCACAAAGGGTAACAATTATTATAAGTAATGATTTTTTTTATTTATAATAATTGTTACCCTTTGTGCTATGCATAAAAAATCTTGACCACTAGTTTATCAATTTAAAAAATAATAATTAATATTTGACAAGTTAAAGTATTTCACCGAAAAATGTATGCATAATTTGTCTCGAGTTATTTATAGTGGGAGATTTAGCACTTACAATGCATTTCCCTTACAAAAATTAAGTTGGTTGTTTGCAGGTGGAAAAATGTAATAAGCTGTAATTGTTCAATGAAGCACTAGAATATATTGAATTATTTGGCGGGCAGGAGATAAGCCGACGTAGCTCAGTGGTTAAAAGAGCAGTTGACTGGATATCAGAAGGACGCGGGTTCAAGTCCCGTCGGCAGCACGTATCTTTTATCGGGAGGAAAAAATCGAAATCGGAAATCACGCCCCTTTATGGGAGGAGTTTAAAAATACTTGAGAAAAAGCTTTTGGAAAGGTTGGAAAAGGTATTTGAGAAATTTTTTTTTTCAGGTTTTTTCCTAAAGGCCTATAAAAAACATTAACTCCTTTTTTACGCAATGTTTATTGTAATAAAATGGAAATTTAAAATTGATTTCATGAAGCGCCACGGAGCCTAACGTCTGTTCCCCGCTACAGCCGGGGGAGGACTGACTGAAAATAATAATAATAATAATAATATATCTTTATTGAAAGAAATTTGCAAGATTATAACTAAAAAGTACATATTCAGTGTTATGTTTACAGTGGTTTAAAATTACAAAATGGGTGAAAATGGGTGTAGCAAGTCAGTAGTTCTTCGGTGGACGCTATAAGGTTCACTTTGAAAAACCAAATTCGTCGACAGGCGGCCGTTTTGTAAAATAACAACGCGAAAATGCATATTTTATTTTATTTTGTTAAGTTCATACATCAATTTTTTTGCGATTATTATAAAAGAAACTGATTTTGCCACATTAGGTATACAATAAAACCATATCCGAAAAGGGGTTTATAAATAGGAGAGTTTGGACTTGAAAGTATTTTTTATAGACCTTATACTTTATTTTTTTATAGGCTTATTAAAAGACTTAACCGAGTTTTTTATATCGGGTATGTTCTACACGCATTTAATTGAAGCATCTATAATACTTCTAAGCGATCAAATTTAAAAAAAAAAAATATGATTTTGTATGATTTTGCATTATTTAGTATGGCTTCATCTTAAGATATCAAGAAATTACTTTTAAAAATGCAACGAATATTTCCTTTTTTTGAAATTACATTCGCTAAAACTCAGAATTTACTATTTCTAACATCAAGATCATTAATTTAAAAAATGAACAAAATTAAAATTGGGTTTGCTAATCCAACACTTTGCATTATCTCATATTTTCTCTACTTTAATCACCAAAGCCGGCAGTTTATATCACTGTCCCATTTGGCTTTAAGTCAGTACTTACCCGGTTAGAAAACAAACACTAGCGGTGCAAGGAAAACACGTCGCTATAACCAAACCCACTATGGACCAAATTTCGAGGCTTCCGCAAATACAGCACGAGAATAATAAGATAATGGGAGAGAGGGGGAGGGGATACGGGTGATGCGAGATCAGAGGGTGAGAGAAAGGGATGGAGTCGGTACTTTGCGGAATTGGCGAATGCGTTTTCAGGCTGCTCTTGTAAGGAAATTGAAAAAGGAGTGTTAGCCATTTTGAGAATTTTCCTTGTTTCTTTAGAATTGTATTTTTTTAAAATATAAATAGTTTTAACAAAATAAGAGACAAGCTTCCAGCCTTCAAAGCCTAGGTACATTTACTTTTGTAGATAGATTCCTAAATATCAAGTCCCAGAATTTTAACTATTATAACTTTAAACCTCACAGAATTAAAAATAGGATAGACACATATTAACCGCAGTCTGATAATGGTATTGAGCGCCGAAACAGCTGTTACAATAATAAAAACTAAAACAAATCTCAGACTTATTGACATTTTTAACTCTACTTTACATGACATAAAACGAAAACTCACTAAGCAACATGACTCAAACTAGAAAGTTTAATCCCTATATATTCCCATCCTTTGCCTCTTAATCCTAATTCTATATTCCTTCTCCCCCCTCGCCTTTCATATATTGTAAAAAAAATAATTTAATTTAAGAAAACACCCTTACAATTTCACACTTTATTATTCCTTCACTATCATAAGTGGAAAGTTCATAATTGGCATAATTAATTATCTTACTATTGTTTTATTGTGAAATCTCAGATTTGCTGTCAACTTTCCCTAAAATAAATAAAATAAAAAAAAATAACCATGGTGACCGTTCACCCTAACATATGCAACGCTTCCCTCGTACAGAGACGCAATTGCCTGTATGAGATTTGTATTCACTCCATACTTGGACAACACCTTCCATAGCTTTTCCTGTCTACTCGGTCGTATGTTTTTTGTAGATCTACAAAGGCGCAGAAATGTGAGCTTATTTCATACTTCGTTCATCTTAGACACGAGAGACTGTAGATCTTTGAAACTGTTAGAAATCAGTACTGTGTCATCAACATACAATAGGCAACATACTTTCAAATTAGCCCAATTAGTTCTTCCTTTTTACTTTATATTCTTTTCTGTTGTACTATGTATTTGTACATTTTGTACCAATGTTAATGGCATGTATTGTGCCGAATACTTGAAAATAAATAAGTGCTCCGTTTGTGTGGAAGCATTACCAAACAATACTTTCGTATCCATTGTTCAATTTGATTTGATTAATTATTATTTTTTAAGTTTTAGATTGTTTTAACTTACATCTGGGTTGCCAAGTCGTGTTGAAAAATTTGTAAAATTAATTTCTAACAGAAAGTCACATCTTTTGGGATGCCACATAGACACGGATCCAAAGTGTGTAGGGATGTTCATTTTGGGAGGGAACGGGGTGAAATTGGATCTTTTCAGCACAAGAACAAAACGCAAAAAAGATATAAAAAAAATTCGGGTCTCTTGGACGTGTCTCAAGACTGAACAAACCTAAAAAGCCTGGGTTACTACCAAAGTGATCGTTGACAATATTCCTTCGGAGCATCTGCAATTGAAATAATGTAGAAACACAGAATTTCTCCAGCTCAATCAGCTCCATATGGGAGGCCCTGAAGAAAATTATTTCCCTCAGGACATATGTCATCTTTGAGGATGCTAAGTGGAGGATTATTTTTAGGAAAGGAAGGAGATGATGATTTTTGAAGAAAAGGACACGAGGAGTGGGTAGGAACCAAGGGATCAGTGTTTCTATGTGTGACGAATCCGTCCATGAATCCATCCCTCCCACTGTAGTGCAAGGCGATGGGTCGAGAGAGTTCTGCTGGTGAGGCAAAACTCTCTCCAAACTTTACACATCTAAATGTGTCTTGTGTGGTGTTCGCATAAAATGGTACCTACTAATCTATCTAAACTCGGTGTTTATAATATTATTAATAGCATTGGTAACTAGTATCCCAGAATGGCTAACAACCCACTAAGAATCTGCTTCAAACCGGCCACATAGTTGGTGGTTGTTATTTAAATAAACAAGACACGACGGGCGCATTCGCCATCTTTGTTTATTTTTTATTTCCCGCCGTAATTCATCGATAATTACACCCCTGGGGGCAAAATTTGTAAGTAGACTGCAAATTAACAACCAATCGAAGTATGGACAAATGACGGTCATTAGATTTAACGTTCCATTCGTGATGTTTGAATATTAAGGCTTCTCTCTTCTGGCGCGATAGGTGCCTCCCTGTCCGACACCCGTACGCATGCGCTACGGGCAGTATTTTTTGATATTATTTTTACTAATATTATGGGTGCTACAATCAATGTGTAATTCTCTCCGTAATGTGAGATGGTTTTTTCCAAAGAACCCACAAATTGCTGCCGAGCGCGGTGAAAGGGGTATTACGAGCAGGACCTACCTACTTTTGTAGATTAAGATTCACATCTTCGTAGGTACCTACGTACTTACCTGCTACAGAGTAAAGAGACGATTTGAATTATCCTCAAGTTAGTGTTAACCCCTCCAACAGCCCTCAGTTCTGATTGTCGAAAGGTGAAAATATTTTCGCTTTGCAATAAAATCCAAATAGTAGGTAAAGTATTTCTGAACGCTTCCGACAATTAAAAACTGTTAACGTTCAAGACTGAACAAGGTGATGAAATACATTTATAAATGTTATCTGTCTTCTATATAAATAATAATGAATCGCCGCATTGTAGGTAGGTATGTACGCGCTAACTTCCGAACGACTGCACCAAATTGGATAATTCTTTTTTTTTGTGATCGTTATTGTCAGGACAAGGTTTGTACAAAACTACTGGTGAGCTCTGGCATTATGAAATTTGTATTAAAAAATTGCAATAGGTGGCACGCGAGCTGTTTGAAAACTGAATGAACCGGGACTGAATGTATGGAATGCGGTAGGGGGGAGGGAAACTCGGGTATCGGTTCGCGGGAGTGGGGGGAGGGGAACCAGGGAGAGGGGAGGGGAACCTGAGAGGATCGAGGGGAACTCGGGAGGGGGCTTCGTGGGACGGGAGAAAGGGGGGGAGTGGTGTGAGGAAAGGGAAGGTGTAGGAGGCGGAGTGGGAACGTGAGAGGGGAAGGGGACGCGGGAGAGGAAGGGGAAGCGGAAGCGGAAAGGGAACGGGACGAATGGGAATGGACACGCAGGGAGAAACAATTTCTTTTTTAAATAGCATAGCAACGCATGCCGGGTACCAGCTAGTTAGAAATACCTAAGCCCGCTGCCGCTCATTTGTACCAAGCGTGACATTTTGAAGACCCCCCCCCTAAACGTGTCACGTAGTACGGGTACGTTCCCATAGATACTACACAGGGTATTAAGGTACGTACTTGACCTACTTTAAACAGTGATTCCTGACATTATTCGGAGAAAAAAATGTAAATGAAATTTTGGATTCCGGTGACTTTTTTGATATTTTTTTTTACAAAATTTCTTTCTTCAAAATGAAATAAAAACCAAATATTTTCTGCGTGTCGTCACTGGTCACCCAGCCGAGTAACCGACCAATACCTCACCCCACCTCAAACTGTTCAAACTTACCATATTTTATGTTTTTGCAGAATTTTTATTTTTTATTTTTTATATATGAATACCGTACCAGAGTCCCAACTGCTCCCGTCTGGAGCCAGTGAGACTATGGCATCCCCAGTTGGGGTATGTTGTGAGGCGGAAGAGGGCGGTGAGGGGAAGGGTATGGGGAAGAGGGAGGTGGGGAAGGAAGTGCCTGGCTATTCAGATCTGGTCACCAAATACGGCTAAAGCCATTTCAAGCAACGTTTCAATTCTGAATGGTGGTCTTACACCAGGGCGATACCTACTGATAGGTACTTCCACTCTGGAACGTGCCGCAAATATACTATATATTATTTTAAATGAATGAATTGTGAAATACACAAATTAATCAAATAAAATGTATTTGCCACGGCGGGATTCGATCCCGCGACCTTCGGATTGCAAGTAAGAGCCTTACCGCTGGACAACGCCGCCCGTCATAATGTTATCGTAGACCAAAATTTTGGTCCACTTTTTTTCCTCCCAACAATATCAGGAATCACTGGTTAAAGTACTCGTATGTCAAATAAGTTCCTTAACACCCTTTAAATGTCTACCTATAATTTTACTTTAGGGAACGTACCCATACTACGTGACCAACTTTTTGCAATTTTTAACCCCCCCCCCCCCCCCCCGGTGACCAAAATCCTAAGCAACCCGCCGCTCATTTGTATGGAGCGTGACATTTTGAAGACCCCCCCCTCCCTAAACGTGTCACGTAGTATGGGTACGTTCCCTTAGCGTCATCGCCAATGATTTAATTGGTGTTGCGGCAGACTCAATAGTTCCTGGCATAGAATTTCTTATTAAGTTACCTAAAATAAGCAGGTAAGAAAATTTCTACAAAAATTAGTCAAAGTGGCGTCAAAAGAGACCACGTGCAATCACGAGCTCCCACTTAATCTAATATATTCCTTGCCTAATTCTTACCACAATTCTAACAATTCTCTCAGCGAGCTGTCATCACCGACACGAGCGGCTCATTAAAACAATCGGAGGGCCATGTGATGACACGTGTACCTTCTTGTGTTAACATGTGTCAATGCATTGGCGGAGATGTGATATAAAAATTAAAATTACTTTGCTCAGATTAGAAAAAGCGTTAATATTAACACAAATGTAATTATAACCTAATCGAAAAAAAATCGTAAGCAATCCTCTTTTGAATATTTTCCCTCTTTATACTTTTTCCCCTTCAAACGACCAGGTAATTCTCACTCGTTCATTTATTATTATTATTCTTCGGCCGATTTGGTTTTGCCCCTCCTTCCGCCCTACATAGACTTCCAAATTGATAGACTTGCGCTAACGTGAAATCTGGGTATCATTTCGACTATATGAAGGCAATCCACATGAACATATTATTGGCACCAGAAGGGTTCGAGAATGCTTTAAGGCGATCCAATAGTTCAGGAAAAATCGAAATCGGAATTCACGCCCTTTACAGGAGGAGTTTAAAAATACTTGAGAAAAAGCTTTTGGAAAGGTTGAAAAAGGTATTTGAGAATTTTTTTTAACATTGGAGGGGACCCCACCACTTTCCCAACGGCGTTATAAGGAAACATATGGTTTCCTCCTTCACCGCACACGTCAAGACTCTATTTTTTTTTTGAACGAAGCTACATTTATTTGAACGACTCTAGACCCTCCAATGTCCATGCATACGGGGTTAGTAAGCAGTATGCAAGTACTTACATTAACATTATACAAAAGATAAATAAAAGTAGCAGCCCGTGGAATGATTCTTCTGAAATCTATAGAGAAAAATATATACAGATAAAGGTGTTAGTAAATAAAGTAAGTAAATTTTGTGCAGTCAAGTAGTCACGCACACGACAGGCGTTCCACCCAAGAAAGCAGTGGCCGCTGTCTATCAGTACCTTCCTGCTCTCAGGGTGGCAGGTTGATTTCTAATTTCTTTTTTACGCATTGTTTATTTTCACGAACCTAAGCGACGCGGAGTCACGCGTGCATCTCCCGCTCCGGCCGGGGCGTGACTGATACGAAATGGGTTGTGCTCAGTGCATGGTTCTTGTGCCCATGCCATAAGGGTCACTTCAAGAATCCGAATTCGTAGAGTGCGGGGCTGCATTGATTGATGTCAAAAATAACAACGAGAAAATGCATATTTTATTTTATTTTGTGAAGTTCGAGGGTAAATATCAATTTTTTTTTTGCCATTATTATAAAAGAAACTAAATTTGCCACATTATACAGTAAAACAAAATCCGAAAAGGGGTTTATAAATAAGAGACTTTGGACTTGAAAGTGTTTTTTATAGACATTATACTTTATTTTTTTATAGACTTATTAAAAGACTTTAAAAATATGACCGATGTTTTTAAGGGCCAAAGTGTGTTCTACACACAGTATTTAATTGAAGCATCTATAATACTTCTAAGCCATCAAATTTTCAAAACAAAAACATATGATTTTGTATGATTTTGCATTATTTAGTATGGCTTCATCTTAAGTAACACTCACTTTATTTACTTGATCACCGAAGAGCGCACATAGAAATACCCTGCACAGAAAAGTAAAGTTCGCTAAAGCAAGGCAAAAGTTTTCAGCGTAGTAGGTAGATATATTGTGGGACTTTTCTGGAATATTTTTTAAATCGACTGGCGTAGCGACTACTAAAATAAAGTGAGGTGAGCATGATGGGCCTAACACATTACTCACACTGATGCATATCTTGCGTACAGCAAGTTTCGTTCAGACGTTAATAAGAAATAAAATAAAAAATGTTTATTGAAACAAAACAATGACTTTATTTGAAACCACGATATAATTATTTAATTGTTTATGTACCGACCGGTTTCGCTTTACACAAACATCTTCAGGGTATAAAATTAAACTGAAAAAACAGAAAAAAAGTTTAGTTTAATTTTATACCCTGAAGATGCTTGTGTAGAGCGAAACCGGTCGGTACATAAAAAATTAAATAAGTAAATCGTGGTTACAAACTAAGTCTTTGTTTTATTTCAATTAATATGTCAAACCACGAAGTGACTGCTTTCTGCCAAAATATAAAAAAAAAAATAATAAAAAATAAATAAAACAAAAAAAAATAAAAAAAATAATAAATGTTTACTTTACAATTTAGAGTTCGATGCCAAAGCGTGTAAAGAAGAGTTATATTTACATATTGAAGTGAAAACTTCTTTCGCACCGTTGTGATTTGAAACTCGATGAAACGAAAAAGCGACACTAAAAAGAGACAAACACGTACATACAACGTGTCCGGAAACTCGTAGTACAAGCGGGAAACTGGTGAATCTACATCACGTAGAGAACCCAAAAAACTTATTTTTTTCGATCTCAGCATTTCGATTTTAATATTATTTTTTTTCTATTTTTCCATTTTTTCGGCAACTAAAGGGTTAAAAAAAATTTTGAGCCCGGTTTACCCTTCGATGCATTTTATAAGACATTACATAGCTGAAATCAACCCCCTAGTGAACAATTTTTTCAAATTTAACCAAAAAAATTCCAACTTCAGACCCGATTTTCTCGAAAACGAAAGCTCAAATCGAAAAAAGTTATGCCACAAAATCGACTCCAAATGTGATGTGGAGTCTCCAGTTTCCCGCTTGTACTACGAGTTTCCGGACACCTTGTATATAGGATTTACCCTGCGAAAGAATGAGATAGAATAATCGGTCCCCTTTTTGTGAGGAAGGTACTTTGTAGCCTCCCCACTCTTCTCTACTATAATTTTCTGATTGTTTCACTTCTACCGTGTGTAAACTGCACACTTGTAATATTTTTCAAATTGGAATCATCTTGCAAGATTAAAAGATAATTATTTTTTTTTTATTTTAGAGACACTCCACCCTACACCACTGAAAATGATTGTAAAAATATAAAGCTCTTAAAAAAATCCCACCATTTGAAGATGTGAGAATTTCGCCGTTAAATTTATGGTTTAACTTCTGACTCCACTTTGAACCACATCTGCATCGAGTTAAGGCAGTTTTTGTTAAGTTAATGCGCGGATCCAATCACCACTAATCTTTATCTCTCCTGATTCCTGAACTTACTTATACTTAATCTAAATTTGTGTTAACAAAAATAAGTGCTTTCGAGAAAAGCGCTAAAAACGTGGATATTAATTAATTTGGTAAAGGACCTACTGTTGACATGATCCGAATAAAGCCTTTGATTTACTTTCACGTACCATGTCTTCCTATGACCCATCTTATTCCATTCACTTTCGTCTACTTTGATTATCACAGTTCCTCCATAGCCTCCCAAAAATCTTCACTGGATCAAAATTTGCAATTCGGGAGGCGGAATGGTACCAACACCCTGCCATAGGTCACCTAAAGTGGTTCGCTACATTTGATGACACCTAGTGGTGGCCTGGTTCATGGGGTTTGTCTACGTATTGGCGGCGGATACTTTTGCCCACCTATGGACCTCCATCGCCTTACTCTGCGTTGGGAGAGAAGGATTCATTGATGGAACACATTGACCCCCAGATACTTCTTCATTTCTCTAAAGGGATCCTCCACACAGCATCCCCAAAACTGATATACGAGAGGCCCTGAGGGAATTTTTCCCTATGGGCCTTTTGTGTGGAGGTATGACCTGAAAGAATACCTACAGTTCAAGCCCTGCTGCATGGTATGTAAGTCACGTAACGGAGTAGCTCTGGCTTACTTATCGGATGTGTATTCCTGAAAATATCAATTTACGACAGTCGACCCCCAGGTCAGCAGCGTCATCAGCTATGTCAGAAGGTTGAAAGAAACGAACTGCACACCAGATACTAAGTTCGGTGAGCGTGCTTTCGGAGTGTCAGGTCCTAAAGTCTTGAATAAACTGGAACATGATTTAAGAATGATCACAGACACCACGGAATTTAGAACTAAACTGAAAACTTTTTTTTTAGACATCGTATCCATAAAGTCAGAAAACTTTTACCTTCACAGTCCACGGCATTGTAAATAACAAAATGTGGAAGAAATGTAATAAGTAGTAATAACTATTGACTATTTCGTAAATAAAGATAAGAAGAATTTTTAAAATCTTTCTAAATTAAATTTAATTCTCCAGTACTAAAATTGAACAACAATAATATGTATGTATTAAATAAATTAATTGTTTGGCTTTTCCGGAAACTATAGAACATATTATATCGGGATGTTCTGTATTAGCGCCGTCGAGTATAAATTTAGGCACAATCGGGTTTTAAAAATAATTCACCAAAGTTTGGTAATTAAACATAACCTGATTGACTGCCGTAACATAGTACCATAATGAACCAATTTCATTTTTAGAAAATGAATTTTATAAAATATATTAACAAATAGATAAATTAGACAAAACTATACTAACAGACAGAACAATTAGTCATAAAAGACCTGATATAGTTTTACATGACAAAAAACTTGTCATTTATGTCGCTATTCCAAATTCCTGTAATATTCAAAAATCTGTTTCTGAAATATTAAGAAAATAAACAGATTTAGGAAATGATATTAAAAGAGTTTGGTATTCTCAGACTATAAAAATTTTACCATTTGTTATTTCGGCAACTGGCATTATACCTAGCTCTCTCATTTAAAATTTAGGCATATTAGGTTTGTCAAAGAATTTATATCTATGTAAAAATGCAAAAATCAATCATTTTAAATACATGTTTATTTGTTTATTTATTTTGAGAAACATTACACATTACATTGTTATAAAGAGCTTTGGCTGTCCAACTAGGCAATTTGCCCGTTTCAGAACAGTCAAAATGAACAGATATTTTACATTTAAATAGTGTGTTGACTATAATATTGTCTTAAACTTAAATATAACACTTGATAAATAATATTAAGGTTTTGATGGTAGATACAAGAAGTTACTTATAAGTGTAAATTATATATTTATCAATAGAAAATAAAATATAGACAAGAGAAATAACAAGAACATTCCGAAAGAAAAAAAAAATGTGTTTTTTTAATTTTTTATTAGCACTTATGCTCTTCAACCAATTCAAGAAATTTTAGTATTGATTTTGATGAATTAATCAACTCGAAAATCAAAAAATGGGTAAGAAAAAAAATAATGCATTAAAAAAGAAAAAAGAAAGTAGAAAAAAGAAAATGCAAAGAATTTTTTTTTTGTAGTTTTAAAACTTAAATTGTATAAAAATAATATTAAGGTAAGAAATACCAATATAATACGTAGTAGGGTTACAAAAGATGTTTTAAATATTTATATTGAGGTATCAATAAAAATATTTTAAAAAATCAGTAGGATTGAGACTGATCCCTGATCAGTAGGATTTTTAGGTCCAATTAGGAGTTCTGCCAAACCGAACCCTCTGACATGAAAATATCTGGAGTCTGTGAATTATTTTCCCATTTGATCTCTGGTAGGTTGACATGTTGTTTTTGCATTGTTTTGTATTTATTATACTTTTATAGTGCAATTACATGTGAAATTCCACGTTAATTGACTAGGACTAGATGATCATTTATGGAAAAGTGTGTGAAAGGGTTTAGTTTTTCCTGTGGGGAAGATTTAACCCGGACATAAAATCTGAAGAAACAAAAATGAGCTGTAGGTACTTTCGCCACTAATCTTCTAATAAGACGTAATACCAATTGTAGGTAATAGAGGATAAAATAGCACATTTAAGTCATGCGATGCGAAGTGTATAAAGGGTCCTCTGCATCCAGAATCGTATCTTCTCCAGGCTTAAACTATCTAAAAAGGTGTGTTTATCTGGAGTGATAAGCCAAGTGAGTACCAACGTATATTTTCTGTATCTTTCTGTATATAATTAGATAGAGCCTGGTACGTCAGCCACATTTGTACAGCTCCCTTGATGTGATGTACGTACATAACAAAACATGACACTATTTTATGTGGTAGGTAGCATGTTATGTTTTAAACGTATCGTAAAGCATTTTTTAATCTAAAACACAAGATATTGTAACATCCATTTCTAACACCCAAAACATTCCTTCATTTCCTTCATAGTCCCGAAGAAAGACCACCTACCAAAAACGTAACTTGAAAATATGGCCTAAAAGCTATAAAGTTTACTACATAGCTAAACCTTTATAGCCAGGTAGGCACTCTAGAAAATTCCTCAATTTGTACCATAGTACTATCAATGCTTATTGATAAGTATTCACATAAAACCACGTTCGTAATTTAGAAATTACGTGTTATTTACACAAATAGTCCAGCAATGCATCCACGAGCATTTACAAGCAGAGATCATAAAGAAATTCCATACAAACGATACGTGAATAATAATTTAGTGATTTATGCGCCAAGTCCGCTGGAAAGTACCTCTGTTAATTGAACGCCATCGTTACCCGCATACTTCTGCGCCTATAAAATAAACACTCACTTAAATGCGGGCCTTAGCTAATACCCATAAACTATGGCTTTCAAATCTCACAATGCTTTCTCGAGAGCATAAACACGTCAACACTTTGTATCGGGTGCTGGGATGGTCGGTGAAAGATACCTAGGTAGGTACTTCATAATATGCTCACTGAATATTAGAATATGAATCTATATAGTAAACATATCTACCAACACTATTAAAGAAAATAAATAGCTTTGCACAGCAGAGCTTTTTATGGTTTAGAATTTTTAACTTTAGATCTACCTTAGGAATTTGGGTGGCGAGTATGGGTACCGCCGGCCCAGGAACCATTAATTGGATATCCTATACCTCTGCGATAGGTCACTCTAAGTGGTTCGCTACGTGTGGTGACTTAGCAGGGCTTCCCGGGTTCATGGGGTGAGAGTTTGTCCTGGTCTTGGCAGCGGATTTTTATTTTTTTACGTTAACTCCACACAGGAGGCCCTGAGGAAAGTAATTTCCCTCAGGGCCTATGTCATCTGGGATGCTGTGTGGAGGGTCTTTTTGAGGAGAGGAAGGAATACACATTGGTCTTGAAGAGAGCCTTGTTGTAGGAAGGAGAAAACACAGAGGCTGGCAAATCATTCCACAGCCGAGCTGTTGAACACAAGAACGAGTCCAAGAAACGACCCGTTCTCATGTGACAAATGTCAACCGTGTACAAATGTTGGGCACGCGTTTGGCGTGTTTCTCGACTATGCACCGGTGCCGAAGGGATCAATGACGCTAGTTCCTCGGAGCATCTTCCATTGTAGTACCGGTAGAACAAAGATAGCATTCCCACCCGACGCGTCGCGACGCCTGTGTTCTAAAGATTGCAATCCGTCTGATAAGATGGGAGAATCTATTAGGCGGACCGCACGTTTTTTCACAGAGTCGAGGGTATTTTGGAGCTCCAGACCAGAGGTGGCTGCCAAATTCAACCGTGGGGCACACTTGTGGTTTCTACAGGGTTAGCAGTTGTGTACTATTAAAGTACCTGCGGGCCCTGTACAGTACTCCCAGTTTTTGGGAGGCTAACTTTACTGTGGCTTCGATGGAGCCCCCATACCTGAGCTGGTCACTTAGGGTTACACCAAGCATATCAATGGAGGGCTTGTTCGGTAGATTGCTACCGTTGAAAGATACTAGATCTAGACTAGGATGCATCTGTCCAACCACTGCGTGGTGGGCTGGATCGAGAGAGACTGGTTGAGGGCGGCCATTTGACCTTTTCAGCCAGACTCTTTCAACCTATCACCTTGGAGCGCAGTTGGAGGGATGGATTAATATGATTGTCACTCTTGGACACCCTGACACCCAGATTCCTACCCACCCCTCGTACATTCCTACACATCCCAGAGCTTCCTCATTAACTCCTTCCTTTCCATAAAAAACCCTCCACACAGCATACCCTAAGATGATATGCCCTGAGGGAAATTATTACGATACGATAGAGAAGCGGAGGGTGGGGAAGTACCTGACTATTCAGATCAGGTCACAAAACATGTCTAAAGCCATTTCAAGGAAAGTTTTCAATTCTGAATGATGGTATTACACCAGGGCGATAATGAGAGTATCTTCCACTCTGTAACACGTCGCAAATATACTAAAATTTTAATCAAATTAATTGTCAGACATCTCCAAATTTTGAGATAGTGTGGAAAGCAATACTCGAATGCTCACCATAAATCAAATGTTTTTGTCTATGTTTTGCACATTAAATGCTATAAAATGACCCTGGGTAGCACACCACAATTTCTTACTAATAGTACCTAACCCAGAAAACATAAATTTGTGTATTTCACTCCAAGTTTTTCGGCATTATAATTGATTTGGTGGTGTTGTATTTGGTGAGTATTGTACCAGATACAGGGCACACATTTACATATAACTTCATACTCAATTTTAAATTTCGATTTTTTGGAGATATCTGGCTAATCAACTGACCGATCAATATATTCTACCAATACAATGTATAAGAAAGCAAAAAAACTAGGTAGGCAATAACGACCAGAACTTATTTAATCTAAATCTCTAACATGTGTGAAGCTCATCACTAAAAGGAATTTAATTCAAATTAATTTGCCCGTGTTAAAACTTTTAATATTATTATTATTACGTACTGTTTCTTCTAAAAGTTTTAAGTGGTTCTAATCTCGGGAACTTTTAGCAGAGGTGATGAACGACGGAAGTTGTACAGCAATAAACTAATGGAGAGCTTGTGTTATTACAGGGAATTAAAATCTAGAAGCTTTCAAATTACTCATATCTTTTTCGGGAGATAAAATCATATCATTGCACATCACCGCTTAACTCGCGCTTCTAAATCGGATTCGTGACAAGCGGTTTCTCTTGAGGGTAGGAAGTGTTAAGAATAGTGACATCTATGAGATAAATACTGTAGTTAATCACATTGATTTAATCTTGATTAGCTTATTAAGAGAGTATGAATGCTAGAGACCTCTGGATGAATTTTATGGAAGCTATTGTTACCGACTAACTAAAATAGACCACGTGACCCAGTAGGTAGGTGTCTAGTACCAGTGTTATTGTTATTATCGTATTTTTAATAGTCTGAAAGACGGTATTTTTACAGTTTTTAGCTGTATAAAAGGGATGCTATTTAAAATATTTCTCTCTCTCGCATTAATCGATACTTAGAGTACAGTCCCTGTACTGCCCAGGCGGGGTCCGGGCCAAAATTAATTACAAAAAGTGTTGATTTCATTGTTACTCAAAAGTGTTTATAAATAAAACGACTCTGCATTAAAAGGTGTTTTACAATAAAAAAAAGTCCACCACCCCAGATGAAATGAAGTGACTTGACAGGAAGATTGGGTATTATTTTTTTATATATTTTATTATGTTTTGGAATCATTTAGTTATTTGTAAGATACTAACATTGTAAAATCAATATTTGATAAGCCTAAGTACCTACCATTAATTATCTAAATATATAGACAAATAAATACACGATTTTTGGTGGATGTATAACAATATAATGTAAACAAAAACGAAAAAAAATGAACAATAATACAAAAAACGGCCGTCCGGCGTGGTCGAGAGGTAAGGGACTCCAGATACTAATATCTATAGCCTGTATGTCGGACGAACATCTACAGCTCATATGTTGAACTTATCTACGAACTTCAGAGTGTTGACTAATATCTACAGAGCTAAGGTCGGACGAATATCTATGACGGTCCCAGTGTTGACTATCTACAGAGCGTAGGTTGAACTAATATCTACAGAGCGTAGGTTGGACTAATCAGCTAAATGTGTCCAATAGTCCGACATTAGGGATTTTTACATACATAATTACATAAATTAAGTTTTGTAAACTGCTTACGCAATATTACGTTATTCCAATATGCTATACATAATTGCAAATCCAATCTCTGCCAGTGCTGTAGATATTCGTCAACACTTTGGTTCTCATAGATATTAGTCAACAGTTTGAGCTGAAGATATTCATCAACACTTTGGTTCTCATAGATATTAGTTCGATTTTTTCAGTTTTTGGAATTCCTGTAGATATTAGTAGACGCCTCCGAGGTAAGGCTCTAGACTCGCAATCCGAATATCGGGGGATCATATCCCGGCGTCGCGTCGGCAAATAAATTTTATTTGAATAATTTGTGTTATTTCACAATTAATTCATTTAAATCAATGTATAATATGATTGCGGCACGTTTCAGAGTGGAAGATACTCTCAGTATCGCCCTGATATAAGACCACCATTCAGCATTGAAACGTTGCTTGAAATGGCTTTAGTCGTGTTTGATGACCAGATCTGAATAGCCAGGAAATTTCCCACCTTCCCCGTCCCCTTCTACTTCACCTCCCCACTACCTTCAGCCTCACAACATACCCCAATTGAGGATGCCATAGTCTCACTGGCTCCAGACGGGAGCAACTGGGACACTGAATGCAGTAAAAATTAGTAATAACATTTTTTATTGTAATAACTTTGAAGGTTATTCCCATCAATGTAATTTATCATTGAAAACTAAGATAATACTGATGAATCTAAACGATTGTAAAAGAACAAGACACCGAAAAATAAATAGCTTAAGGTCGCAACTGCGGCTTGAACCCAGCATCTCTAATCTTATCAGGATAAGCACTTTAACCTATTTGGCCATTGAGACCTCTTATTTTTAAGTCATTTTTGTCAATCTCATATTTCAAATGCAGATAAGTTAACTGTTTATTTTCTGTGTCTTGTTCTTCTTCTTATTTCCGTTTAGATTTATTAGTATTGTCTTCTTCTTGAATTGTAAAAATGTTTTTTATTTTTATTTTTACTTTATGAGTAAAACCTCAAATTGTAATATTTAATTAACACCGTGGCGCAGTGGTTAGCGCGTTTGCCTGAAAAGCAAGTGGTCCTGGGTTCGAGTCCCAGAGGCATCTATATCTTTTTCTGATTTCTCTGTTTCCAGATTTTCGATTGAGTTTGGCTTATATTGTCTTAATTTAATTAAATATTACAATTTGAGGTTTTACTCATAAAGTTAAAATAAAAATAAAATATTCATCCTAGACTTGCAGAAAAGTCAATAGACGTCGCATATTAAATAAAATGGATAAAGATTTATCCAGACGCTATCTAGAGAGCATTTAGTTCGGGTTTAAATCTTGCAATCATACATAAAGTATGCGTTAAGAAAATATATGCGTTAAGAAAATGAAGATAATGTGGGTGGCTCTTAGTCGAAGTATGATACAGTTAAAAATGACCGAATTTGATATCGACACCGTGGCGCAGTGGTTAGCGGGTTTGGCCGGAAAGCAAGAGGTCCTGGGTTCGAGTCCCAGAGGCGTCAATATCTTTTTCTGATTTTTCTGTTCCAGATTTTCGATTGAGTTTCGCTTACATTGTCTTCATTTAATTAAAATGTAAAAATAAGAATCTAAAATGCTTACATCAAGTGACAGGCTTAGCCAGTTTTATTTTTTTATATGTATTCCCCTAGGGTAGGTACAGTCAAAATGTCTACATCTCGTAGGGTGTTGAATGTTTTGCAGATAAGTTCCAATAAAATTTGCGCAAAATTAGACTTATGATGTGAAATACAGAATAAATTATTGGATCCGGTATAGACTGGAACTTTTCTCACAATCGGGATATAGCAGGAAGCGAATACCGAGAAGCAAGAAGCAGTAAACGAGAAGCAACGGAAGCGGAAAGCGGGAAGCAAGAAGCAGCGAGAAACGTGGTGAAGTGGAAAGCAGGTAGAATTATTAGGAAGTAAATAGCAGCTTGAAGCGGGAAGCAAAACACCAAAAAGCAGTAAGTGGGAAGAAGGACATAGGTAACAAGAAGCAATGGAAGCGGAAAGCCTGAAGTCATGGGAAACGTGAAGGAAGAAGCAGGAGAAGCTGGAAGCATGCAGCAGAAAGCAAAAAAACAACCTGAAGCTGGGAACGAGAAACAAGAAGCAGCGAGAAACAACAACAACAACAAAAAAATACGCGGGAAGCTGGAAGCGGAAAGCAGGAAGCTGGAAGCGAGAAGAAACGAGAAGCAAAATTAAGCGTAAAACCAAAGCTCACAACCAATTCCTTTATTCCTGCCCACCCTAAATTCCAATACTGGCTTATTAGGTTGCCGCATGTGTACTGGTCCAATCACCTTCCCACACTTAGAGCATGTGGTCCAAGTCCGAACAAAACAATGCCCCCTGGTGTACCGGTCTCACCGGGACAGGAGTGCTCCTAGCTGGGGTGGTACAATCGTATCGAATCATATTGGATCTGGTGTGGCGATCAATGAAATGCAATTCTTTCAAATGAGAGATGAATGAAAGGAGAAATGATGAATCAATATTATAGTTTACAATTGTGTATAAGAAAACGCATGAAACGCTAAAACTTCGGGAAACGAATTTTCTCAATATGTAATCGTTTGGCCCATGGACAATTTCACTTAGGTTGTGCGACTCAGATTTTACATTTTGATTTTGCATTTGAAAGTGATTTTCAACCGCCATGCCATAAGGAAAATTAAATAGTTAAGATAACTAAAACACCCAAAACACTGTACATATATGTAAATAAACATTGATAAAACAGAACACTCACAGTAAGAACAGTGATACAACAATTTTTCGTACTTCAATGTAATGTTTTACCATTGTTCTATTTTTTCAAGTTATTTTATGTTGTTACTGTTCTGGTTACCGTACATATTAATAAATAATACGTCGAGTGAGCATCGCTTTAAAAGTAAGTGACTCACTTCAAAAGAATTGTAAAACGACAAAAAAAAACTGAGCTGTTCAGACTACAACAAATTATGGACACACGTCCAATGCAACTGTATTGGACGTGTGTCCATAATTTGTTATAAGAGATGTTATAAGAAAACATTACCTATGTTGAATGGGTACCTACAACTTCAGCAGGCGTATATTTGTCTACTTTGCATTTCGATACTAAAAAATAGAGTACTTATATATTCGATTACACTGTCTACTTTTTGACATGTGCATATTAACCTGCATAAAAATAGATTAACTGACATTAATGAAAAAGGCAAGAGCAAATAATATTGTTGAACGGTTACGTAATTTGTTGAATCAAATCATTATATAATAAAATATTACATCCTTTCTATTTATTGAGCGTTCATATTGTATCATACGTTTGATTGAAAAAAGTTTCTCTAGAAAGGCTATTTATCCTAAAGACTTAGACTTTGGTTTTACTTTTACACTTTTACGGATTCTTTGATTCGTTATAAGGAAGCGAAAATCATTTTTCACAAAGACTGTTGTGCATAAAATATTATATCTGTATGTAGTACAGATTATGTGTTTTAACCGATCTGTCTTCGAATGGTCGGTCAAGTCAAGCATCGGGTTCGCACCTAAGCTTCAACGGTTCAATCCTCTGCTAGCTAAGTCCTTCGTAATTGCATTAGCAAAATTTACTGCTTTTAATGTTTGACAATCATTTATATTTCTTATTGTTTTGTATATGTTTATATCATCTGCAAAAATTCAAACTTTGACGTCGTTGAAAATAGTAAGAACCATCATTCACAAATAGCAAAAATTAAATCGGTCCCAAATATGACCCTTGGGGAACACCGCTGGTAACGATGAATTTACATGAAGTTTTTATGTAAGGATTATAAAGTAACTAACTTATTCGTAACCGCGAATGTTTTTATAAAAAATATCTGTTAAAAATGTATAAACTCTTATTATATTTAATCTTTTACTTTTTATCTACGATTTACCTTATCATTTTCTACACTTTCGTGTAAAATTTCTACCAATCTAATGCAAATTATATCTGTGCCAGAATGAAATAATTGTAAATAATAATCCGCAATTTACCACCCACGGTATCAGAATAAACAGCCAAAGGCAGCCTCACATAAACACGCATTAATGTTCCAACAATCAATCTCTCAGCCATCGGATAAAACAAATTTTAATAAATCATCAGATTAGAAATCGTGAAAAAATTCACAGAACCAAATAGATACTTGGCTATGAGGCTGGGTGTCTATCTCAAATCATCTCGCTCAATTTTCACACAGATTCTAAAAGTTTATTATTTAAATTCCGTTCGATAGCATTAATGTATTTTTTAAAAAGGAATTTTGCCAAAGTTAACGGTGTTTTATTTTTTTTTTAATTTATTTAACGCTCAATGGGCTTTTGCATTTTGGTAGTACAAATGATTCATGACAGATTATTTAACATATATACAGAATAATAAAAATAGAATTTGATAAAAAAAGCACACAAGTCATAAAAATACAAAAATACAGCGATTTCATAGGTTTTCAGAAAAACAGATAGGTTTAGGAATAGTTTTGGAATAATAAGTTTTTTAAAAGATCAACAAATTTCGCCAAGCTTATGTCAAATATGTCAATATCACCTAAGTACTGATTTCCCATAGTGTGAAATCGTTGTATCGGAGAGTGGGCAATGTAGTTCCGCTTATGGATGCTACAGTAGAATAGTGTATTTTGTCGTGTAGTTACTGTCGGTATTCGTAAGTTTATGAGTTGCAGTAGTTCGCAACAGTCAAAGTGTTGTGATATGTTGTGTTCTGTATCGAACTGCACCCTGCGTAGTACAGGTAAACAATATCCAAGAGTAGGTACCTGAAGAGAGGAACGGAAATTTTGCGTAAATTATGAATTTTGTTAAAATTTTTGTTTTGTAATAAAGAAAGGATATAAAAGTCACAAGACTTTGTCACAATGACAAAATTTTGAATGTTGGTAATACTAGTTTGGAATTTTTTGTTATTTGTTTTGTTTTTATGTTTATTATGTTATACCTCGCAACACCGTCCTTCCATTTTTTTTTTCTTTTTGTTAAAACATTTGTTTAACGTTTTTCCGGTACATAATATCCATTTGGAAATGATTATGGAGTGATTAGTGAGATATTATGGAGTGTTGACACTTACCTACATGTAAATACACTAGAACTATTACAGTGGTTGGACAGCTATCGATTTCTTACATATCTCCCTTAAACATTTTAAGTTTTTAAGCTCTTAAAAAAATGTGTTATTTTTGAAGATAATATCTAGACGCGTTCCACGCCGAAACGCAAATTATATAAAATTCCCTCGATAGAAAAAATCGAAAAGTATGCTCCGAAAATTATTATAAACACGTTTGTTTCAGTTATTGTACAAGTTATAGTTGTGAAAAAATTCACAATGTTTCTTTAAATGATACCTACTTAAGAGTCGTTCTACGAGATTTTTACTCTTTTTTAAACGAGTTGTGTTTTATTAAACATTTTCGCAATTTTCGCATCGATTTTGACAATTTTAATGTTAGCGCGCTCCTCTAGCATTCGTAATTTCATATCTCTCCATCTTCTTATTTTTGAGCCCGGTTGTGGCGCCTTAGAAAGGAATTCATTAACGCGACTCTTGAAAGGCCCGGATTATACGAAGGAAGAAAAGCAGATGCAGGAAGCTAGTGCCACACACGATCCGACTTACCCAAAAATGAGTCGGAGAAACGACTTATTCTCTCAATGCGCTAGTGTCCGTCATGTTTCGTGTACAAGCACCGCCACACTTGAGGTCAATACTGCTAGCTCCTTCTAGCAGGCTCCTTTGAAATGCCTGTAGAACAGGCTCAGTAAGACTGCATTGCACATGTGCATTAAAGATGGCAATCGGTCTGTTAACAACGGACTGACGGACCTCCCTCCTTTGCACAGAATCGTGTACCTAGAATTTATAAGGCATTTTGGAGCTCCAGCCCAGAAATGACTTCCATATTACATATTTGAAATTTGAACAGGATTAGTATCCGGCCACTATTAAAGAATCGGCAGGCCCTACATGTAGGTACAGTTTTTTACAGATTTTTTAGAGTACCTTAGCTTATGGTGTAGGAACTACACTCTGATGAGATTTCTGCAACTTAAAAATAAAATCAATACAAATACATTTACCTTACATAACACTTACCTAATAGCATTCGGTTGGAACCTTCCAGCAACTAATAAAAAAGCACTTATAAATACATTTTTATTTTGCCGAATTTGATTACACGGTTTGAGAAACCCTGCCCAATCACGCCCTGATATTCCACATGATTTTATTTTCACAGATTTATTAAGCTCTGATGAAACTCCGCAATCCAAACACATCCATCAATCACGACTTGAGTTTGAACCGTGTAATATGTGCTTTACAATGGCCACGACCGTTACAATGTACCAAAATACATATACTTGTCCGTTGTATTAATATTACTATCGAGACGAGATATTGTATTGTAATGATATGATGTATTAACAATTTGCTCGGCTTTTCCCACAATGTTATGTTTGCATCTGGATTAGGTTTGGTAATTGGTGTAAATTATATCGTGGGTGATTTTGTTAGTGTTTGGTATAACATTGCGTTGGTTAGTTAAAAAAGCGAATAGGCAAACCTATCTAAATATGATTGTATTTTTTAAGTGATACGTTCTACGAGTAACTGAGACAAGGCATAACCATTTAGGGAAGATAGTTAATTAGTTAATTAATGCGATCCGATAGTTCAGAAAAAAATCGAAATCGGAATTCATGCCCTTTATGGGAGGAGTTTAAAAATACTTGAGAAAAACATTTTGGAAAGGTTGGAAAAGGTATTTGGGATTTTTTTTTACAGGTTGATTTCGTAAAGGCCTGTAAAAAATATTAATTCCTTTTTTATGCATTGTTTATTGTAAGAAAACGGAAATTTAAAATTGATTTCATGAAACTAAACGCGGAGTCACGCGACTGTCTCCCGCTCATACGAAATAGGTGTGCCCAGTGCATGGTCCTTGTGCCCATGCCATAAGGGTCACTTCAAGAATCCAAATTCGTAGAGTGCGGGCCGTATTGATTGATGTCAAAAATGACAACGAGAAAATGCATATTTTATTTTATTATGTGAAGTTCGGGCGTAAATATAATTTTTTTTGCGATTATTATAAAAGAAACTAAATTTGCCACATTATACAATAAAACAAAATCCGAAAAAGGGTTTATAAATAGGAGAGTTTGGACTTGAAAGTATTTTTTATAGACCTTATACTTTATTTTTTTATAGGCTTATTAAAAGACTTAAAAAGTGACCGATATTTTTAAGGGCCAAGGTGTGTTCTACACGCAGTATTTAATTGAAGTATCTGTAATACTTCTAAGCCATCAAATTTTAAAAACGAAAACATATGATTTTGCATTATTTAGTATGGCTTCATCTTAAAATTAAAAAAAAATATGGTTGGGAAGTGTTTGCCTTTTCAATTATAGCAATTAAAAATTGGCCGAACTACAGTAGGTATAAGCCACGTGATCCAGTCAGTGCCATCGATTAACGGCAGTTTGCAAATGTCGGCTATTTCTGTTGATATATTCGTTGTTCGGTAGATACCTACTGCTGATTTGCGTGTTATTTTACCGCAAGAATAAGATTTTTTTAACATATAATAAAGACCGTAAATAAATAGACAAACTGAAGCATTTTCGTCACTAAACAAGGGCGCGGATCTTTTTTTATGATTTTATTGGAATTAAAAATAAATCTCTGAAACGTAACTTTACCAAATAATTTATTGATTTATTTTACAGCATGATTATACGATACAAAATTTTGTTTCAAAATTTAACAAATCTGCCAACGACCTACGGTAAAACCTTATTGTCCTAAAAAAAAGATATTTTTTTAATTTTTAATTAAATGAAGACAATATAAGCGAAACTCAATCGAAAATCTGAAAACAGAAAAATCAGAAAAAGATATTGACACATCTGGGATCCCAGATGTGTCAATATCTTTTTCTGATTTTTCTGTTTTCAGATTTTCGATTGAGTTTCGCTTATATTGTCTTCATTTAATTAAATATTACAATTTGAGGTTTTACTCATAAAGTTAAAATAAAAATAAAAATATTTTTTTAAATTTAAAACTTAGCTTTACTAGACAAAATAACAGTCTTTCGAAATCAATTTATATTTTTGTGGAAAAGAGTCAATACGTCAAAAATTTGATTGGAAAATTAAATATATCTGGTTTTGTCTGGTTATTCCCTCGTAAGCGGAATGATTAAGCGGCGGCATTCCGAATATATTATGGATTTATTTCTCTTGACCACTTTTAAGTTTCCAAAAAAATATATGTTATTTTTGAAGATAATATCTATACATTTGCCATGCCGTAACAGTAGTTATATCTACTTTTATATCTACTTTTATCTATAATTCCCTCGATTTTTTTCAAAACGTTTTTTTTCTGTTATTTTATAATATATAAGTTATATGTATGAATAAATTCACTGGGTTTCTTTAAATTCTATTTAAGATACTGCCCATGAGATTTTTCTCTATTTTAAACGAGTCGTGTTTTATTAAACACTTTCACAATTTTCGCTTAAATATTATCGTTTTTCATATACACGCGCTCCCTCTAACATTTATGTTTACATATCTCCCCCTATTCTTGTTTTTGAGCGCTTACTGTCGGGCCTCAAATAGTAATGTATCCTTATAGACCCTACTCGCCATCTATTTTGCAGAACATCTTGCAGGAAAGAAGTTGAACAGTCAACCAAATTATTATTATTCCGACGACCCGACACACGATGGAGGAATAATAATAATTCGGCTGGCGTTTTAGCCTACTCACAATAAAATTTGCAAAACCTCAGCATGCTGGCCTGCAAGCTGTTCTGCAAATCGGATGGTGGGTAGGGTCTATTAGCCACAGCACTGACATCGTAATTTGGCGGTTGTGCATCCATTCCACATAAAACTAGCAATTTCTTACAAATAACCAAAACAAATTCGGCATCTGGAAAAAGAAACTTCAAATGTACTGCTACTAAAACATAAAAATAATGTTAATGTGCTGCTACTTTTTTTTTTTTTTTTACCTTAACTCCACACAGGAGGCCCTGAGGAAAATAATTTCCCTCAGGGTCTATGTCATCTGGGATGCTGTGTGGAGGGTCTTTTTGAGAAGAGGAAGGAATGAACATTGGTCTTGAAGAGACCCATGTTGTAGGAGGAGGAAACACAGAGGTCGGCAAATCATTCCACAGCCGAGCTGTTGAACACAAGAACGAGTCGAAGAAACGACCCGTTCTCATGTGACATATGTCAACTGTGTACAAATATTGGGCACGCGTTTGGCGTGTTTCCCGACTATGCACCGGTGCCGAAGGGATCAATGATGCTAGTTCCTCGGAGCATCTTCCATTGTAATACCGGTAGAACAAGGATAGCATTCTCACCCGACGCCTGTGCTCTAAAGATTGCAATCCGTCTGTTAAGATGGGAGAATCTATCAAACGGACCGCCCGTTTCTGCACAGAGTCGATGGTATTTTTCAGGTGTTTTGGAGCTACTAAAGCAAAAAAACAAATTTACTGCTACTAAAACATAAAAATAATGTTAATGTACCGCTACTAAAGCATAAAAATAATGTTAATGTACTGCCACTAAAACATAAAAATAATGTTAATGTACTGCTACTAAAGCATAAAAACAAATGTACTGCTACTAAAACAGAATATCTCTGGTGTAACAAAGAATATCACTAATGAAATATCACTAGTGTAACACAGAATATCACTAATGAAATATCACTAGTGTAACACAGAATATCACTAATGAAAATCACTACTGTAACACAGAATATCACTAATGAAATGTCACTAGTATGTAACACAGAATATCACTAATGAAAATCACTACTGTAACACAGAATATCACTAATGAAATGTCACTAGTATGTAACACAGAATATCACTAATGAAAATCACTAGTGTAACACAGAATATCACTAATCAAATATCACTAGTGTAACACAGAATATCACTAATGAAATATCACTAGTGTAAAACAGAATATCACTAATGAAATATCACTAGTGTAACACAGAATATCACTAATGAAAATCACTACTGTAACACAGAATATCACTAATGAAATGTCACTAGTATGTAACACAGAATATCACTAATGAAAAATCACTAGTGTAACACAGAATATCACTAATCAAATATCACTAGTGTAACACAGAATATCACTAATGAAATATCACTAGTGTAACACAGAATATCACTAATGAAATCTCACTAGTGTAACACAGAATATCACTAATGAAAATCAATACTGTAACACAGAATATCACTAATGAAATGTCACTAGTATGTAACACAGAATATCACTAATGAAAAATCACTAGTGTAACACAGAATATCACTAATCAAATATCACTAGTGTAACACAGAATATCACTAATAAAATATCACTAGTGTAACACAGAATATCACTAATGATATATCACTAGTGTAAAACAGAATATCACTAATGAAATATCACTAGTTTAACACAGAATATCACCAGTGTAACACAGAATATTACCAGTGTAACACATGATATCAGTATTGTAATTATAATTAGTTTGTGATTAGTTTATATAATTAGTTTGTGATTAGTTTATATAATTAGTTTGTGATTTAGTTGTCTATGATGGGCTCTTCGGGTAACGTGGTTTCGGAAATTAACTGAAGGTAGATATGCAGAGATTATAATTCTAGAGATCCCCAGTCAGAAAGGACATCAGTCGTCTTGCAAATTATTTTTATAAATAACGTTACGTCAATAAACATTCGCCGTGATTTAAAAAACCCAAGTCTTTCAATAAGCGTCATGTAGTATTTGAGAATACTGGTCCCAGTACTTACAATCAACGAACATCTCTGGAGAAAACATCCGAGATATTCCAACTAGTGAGGCAGGCACTTTAAAAATATGTGTTAACCTTTCATAGATACTTTGAACGGTGAACCTACCTAATAATTAATTAAAAAAAAATGATGCATTCTGCCAATCAATAACGGAAAACTTTATTAAAATTCACCGTAAAAGAAATTGAAAAATATGGTTTGTAAATAAATGCATACTTCCTGAACCGCAACACGATAATTTAATGACGTATAATTGCGTCGAAATATTTCCCCAACGCGAATTTACCATCTCGGATTAATTGATTGGTAATTTTATATATTTCGGCGTAATTAATAAATGCACAACAAAAACATCTGCGTGGATCATGCAGGGGGAAGTCCCCTAGCGCCAAACGGCAGGCAGTACCGAACGAATACAAAACCTGTAAACAAATAAGTGAACGAAAACGGTCGTTTGTCGTGGTAAAGAAAGGGACAGAGCTAGTTAGGCCGCGAAAGGCGCGGCAGCAGTTAGTCATGCTCTTAGCTCCCATGAGAGCCGACGCGTTCATTTTGCGCGTGAACGTGACGTATCATGTATACAAGAAAATTCTGGATGTTGCAAGATTTACGTGTGGCGAAATTACTATTAGAGTTTAATTTGTAAGTGTGTTTACAATTTTAGTGCTCAAAACTTGTATTAAATAAGTATGTTTAAGATTATACTTATGTTAATTTTGTCCTACGAGTCCCTAGGACCAAACAGTGTTTTTTCCCCTATGATCGAACAATTATTTTTCTGCGATTATTTTGTTTTAAATAATATTAGAGGTTCCATTTTATTATTTCAGGTAATCTTATATCTTAAATAATGGACACAGTGAAAAAGGGTCGCTGGCAACCCGAAAATTTAAAAGCTGCAATTGGAAAAGTAACTACGAAAAAGATATCCTTAAGAGAAGCTGCTTCAAGTTACTGTATTCCCTCTACTACTTTGGGAAAGTGATTTGTTTAAGTGAGGGAAAAGAAGTAGAATTAAAACCTGTCTTAGGAAGGTTCATGAAAACCTTTTCGTCGGAAAAATGAGAATATTTTAGAAACACACATCAAAGACTTAGCTTACAGACGCATGCCATTGACAAGAAACGATTTTTTAAAACCAGCATTTGATCTAGCTGTACACCTCAAAATACCTCATTGTTTTAATGAGCCAAAAATACAGCTGATAAGCATTTTTATTACTAATATATGAAGCGTCATCCACACTTGTCACTAAGAACAGCAGAGTCTACCAATTTGATGCGTGCAGTTGCGGATTCAATAAAGCACAGGTGGAAAGTCTTTTATATGAACACTTTTTTACTTTTTGCAGATGACATTAAACTCTTTCTGAGAATAAAATCATTAGAAGACTGTCGAAAACTCCAGGAAGATATAAATTCAATTATTGACTGGAGTATCGATAATAAACTCGAATTCAACTTCCAAAAGTGTTCAGTTTTGTATTTTACGAGGTCACAAAAAACCATATACTTTAATTATAAAATGAAAGTCACGTCTTTGAAACACGTGGTGACTTGCAAGGACTTAGAAATTGTGCATGACGCTCGCTTAACATTTCATGCTCACATTGAAAAGATTTGTAAATCAGCCACAAAGATGTTGGGTTTTGTCATACACAATTCTAAGGAATTGACCAACCTTACAGTTATAAGGCTGCTTTACTTTAGCTTGGTGCGTAGCATTCTCGAGAGTGGATCTCAGATATAGGGCCCAGAGGACATCGTCTATGTACTAATGGTCGAGAAAATACAAAATAATTTTTTACGATACCTCTATATGAGAGAGTTAGGTTTTTACCCATGGCTGTTTCCAACAGCATTTATCTCGGGAATGCTGGGTATCTGCAGCCTTAGTTCCAGAAGAGATGTCGCATTACTGCTGATGGCTTATAAGCTTCTAAATGGTTTTATATCGGTACCAGATACTCTGGCTGAAATAGGATTCTATGTCCCGGATAATTTTACGCGAGGTCGCCAACACAGACTTTTGATTCTTCCCAGATGCAGAACTAACTCACCAATGGTGATGCCCTTGTGAAGACTCACTAGGTTAATTAACTGCCTCGCACTAAATGTGGATATTTTCCACATTTCCTACAACGATTTTAAGCGTGAAATAACACTTATGTTTTATCTAAATGTTTTACTTTAAATGTATTTATTATGTATCTTTTCTAACCGCTTTTGCAATGTATTGGTTTTATGCTGTTTTTGCAAATAAATGAATAAATAAACACAATTTCACACCATCAAATATTTATAACTGTGACGAAACCGGAGTCACAACCGTTCAAAGGCATTCAAAAGTTAAATTATTATCCATTTTTTAAGTATGTTCGGTACTAGGTTCCACAGAATGATAAACCAAAAATTGATGCCAATGATAAGCTTTTGTTTTCACTTTAAATTTGTATTCTGTTGATTGTTTGTTGATTTATTTACATGTCTATGATTGTTGTGTACCCCATAATGTGTAATAAATAAATACAAATCCATTCGTTTTTTTTAACGTCTCCTAAGCTTAGGTGTTCGGCACTACGGGACTTCCCCCTATTGGTTTATATCTTGTGTCAATTCGAACCAGGAGACCAGTGTTGTGTGCTGCAATTACCTACCTATGAGCGGTAGCTTATAAAACAATTTTGAAAGTTTTTGTAACTTTCACACATGATTATCTTTTAATGTTTGGCACTTTAAGCACGATACCTAACTATTAATTATCGTGATTGATAATTTCTGGTAAAATAAACTCATTAAAATAATTAATATTTGAGTATGAAAAAAGAATGCAAGGACGCCATACTTGACGGCCTCTAAGTGAGTGGTCACGATCCTCGACTACGAATCCGGAGGTCACCAGTTCAAATCCCGGTTTATTCCATAATTTATTAATTAAAAATAAAATGCATTATGGTGTATTTGTTGCACGTTTCGGAGTGGTAGATAATTTCAGTATTGCCCTGGTGAGAGAAAATCATTCAGAGTTGAAACATGGCTTAAATTCGAAAATCGACCACCGCATGAGCGCCGCATGGTAGTCGAAGATCCATAAATGATGTAACCATTCAAAGCAATGAATAAAGAAAAATTTAAAAAAAATTGGGAGGCGGGTATGGGCACCGCTGCTCCGGAAACCATTTATTGGATGACCAACATCTCTGCCATACTATGTGGTTCGTAGCGGTGACTTAGCAGGGGTGCCCGGTTTCGCGGGATTTAGTTTGTCTAGGTCTTGGCGGTGGATGCGTCTATCCACTTACTGCGTGGCAGGTCGAATCGGGAGACCATTTGGCCTCTCCTGCACGATTCTCCTGACCCATCGCCTAACACTGCAGTGGGAGGGACCGCATATTACATCCGTCACTCCTAGACACACTGTCCCTCCTACCCATCCTTCCTTCCTTTTAAGGACCCTTCGCACAGCATCCCCAAAGATGACGTAGACCCTCAGTGAAATTATTTTACTCAGGGCGTCCTCTGTGGAGCTATTGCAAAAAATGGATTTAGCCACCAGAGTGACCAGATCTTAGATACTTCCCCACCTTCCTCTTCCCCATCTCCTTCTTCTTGACACTATCTTCAGCCTGTCAACATACCCCAATGGGGATACTATAGTCTCACGAGCTCCCGACGGTTAGAAGCAGTTGGAACTCTTGCGCTATACTCAAATAAAATTTAAAAAAAAGAAAACTAATTGAGAAAACATGGCACAATCACGTGAATCAGACAGATACTTCAGTCCGGCCGTATCATAAGATAGTAGAATAACAGAATAGCATTTATGAGACGATGTATGAATGAGAATGAAGCAAGAAGTTAACCAATACTCATGATTACCCTTATCTTATCAAACCTTCCCCTTGCCACTCTATTATGAAGTGAATTTACCTAAGCTGCCTAATGTTCCGAGCACCGGGCTCTTGCCAGTGGCGCAACATTCCACCGGGGCATGAATATTGATAAATGTGTTTACGTGCACGCCTGGCCAAGGGCGTACCGAGGAGTATTTTGGGTAATTTATCAATAAAAAGCTATCATTAACTCGCTATCACAAGCGATGGGTCGTCATCGACGTTGCGGGCAGGTAGGGTTGGGCAAAATATCGATGTTTTGTTTAGAAACTTCATAACACATTAACAAAAAAAGTTGGATTTCATGCCTGTCCATTAAGGCGCGGTGTGCCCGCTGAAAAAGAAGAAAATGGAGAGATACGTAAATACGAATGTTAGAGAGAGCGCGCTAATATTAAAAACGATAATATTAAAGCGAACATTGTGAAAGTGTTTAATAAAACACGACTCGTTTAAAATAGAGCAAAAATCTCGAATGGGTCGTCTAAAATAGCATCTTAAGAAACAATGTGAATTTTTTCAATAACTTGTAAAATAACTGAAAAAACGCGTTCATAATAATTTTCGGAGCATACTTTGAAATTTTTTTCCCATCAAGCGAATTTCATATAATTGCCGTTTCGGTATGGGGAATGTACTTATAGATATTATCTTCAAGAAAACGTATATTTTTTTGTAAATTCAGTATACTTTTACTTCTGATGATGTAAACATTGTTCATGAAAATTGAGTGTGTATAAAATAAAGTGATGTAGATATACAAATTATTTAAGTCACAATAAGAAATGCGGGAAGTCTGATCTTAAGTATTTACAAGATGTAAACAGATGTTTGATTAGAAAATCAATGCAATGTCATTTTGGAGGCGGGTATGGGTACCGCCACCCCTGGAAACGTTTATGGTAATGCCAAAACTTGGTGGTTCACTACTTTAGTGACTTAGCAGGGGTGTTCGGCTTCACGGGGTGAGTTTTGTCCGGATCTTGGCGGTGGATGCATCTGCCCACTGGTTGAGGGAGACTTTTTGATCTATCCAGCAGGATTCATACTTCCGTGAGAAAAGAAGCTCACCCCCAGATTCCTGTATACTTCTCTTACCTTTTCCGTTTCCAGAACTTCCTCTCCTTCGTTTCCTAAAGAAACCCTCCAAAGATGACTTAGCCATAAGGGGTTAGGTATTTTACTTAGGGCCTCCTGTGTGGAACTAATGTAAAAAATAAATCGATTACAGTTCATACGCAGTAGAAGTGAAACCTTCACCCACACAATCTCAACCAATAAAAGCCTTCATAATCAAAGCGGTCAATGCGCGCAGCTTGACTTACTGTACGTAGGTAAGGTTTCATTCTACCTCATTCTCTCGTAGGCTAAATCCTATAGATGTACTGTCACTCGTTTCAGTTTCATGAAGTTTCAAATCACAACGGTGCTAAAGAAGTTTCATTTCAAAAAATGCAGATACTGTAATGTAATTGAGAAATAACATGAATTTATCGATTACATTTTATTTAACCCGCAACCTCTGGATTCGTTGTCGAGGTCGTCAGATGATAGTATTCTAGTTCCAAGTCACAATAAGTCTATTGAATTCCTAAGAAAATTTGATAAACTTCATAGCAAACATACACATGAGACGAGGAAAAGAAATGAACTAAGACTCGCCTTCAGGAAAAAAACACGGAGTCAAAAGTCATTGATGTACGGAGCATTGAAGATATTTGGAGAATTACCAGAAGAAATAAAATTGGAAGAGAGCATGAAGGCAAATAAAATCAAATTGCGAAGATATGTGAATGATTTGGTATGTGTTATTGTGAATGTATATATAAGGATTGTATTAGGACGTAGATAACTATGTACCTATTTAAAATACCGCAATAAACAATAATAAATTAACAAAATAACATCGATGTCATTTATATTTACCATTACCTAATGTATCGATGTTTCGACACAAAGCCCATCCCTAACTCGGCAAGACATAAAGATGACTGCGATTAGACCTGTAGTAAAACACGAACTGATTCCAATCGATATTATAATATTATATCTACTATCGACATTTCCCTGTGTTTATCGATTATTAAATTGGATATTTGGAATTAATCGGTCGACTGGAAAGAATGCTAATCATCCTGTTGGCGTCGATAATAAATGATTTATTTATTTAAATATGGCCGATTATTTAGATAGAGGGTCATTAATGATTTTATTTAAAAAAATTGCATCATTACAGAAATATAATGACGAACTAGGTAGGTACTAAAATATTAAATATATCTATATCACATTACAATAATATTATTAATATCATGTTATCAATTTGGGAGGCGGGTATGGGTACCGCTGCCCCGGGAACCATTTATTGGACAACCAACACCCCTGCCACAGGTCACCCCAAGTGGTTCGCTACGTTTAGAGACTTAGCAGGGGTGCCCGGGTTCATGGGATGAGGTTTGTCTAGGTCTTGGTGGCGGATACGTTTGCCCAACCAAAGCGTGGTGGGCTGGATCGGAGGAGACAGATTGAGAAAGGCCTTCACCTTGTACCGCAGTGTGAGGAATAGATTCATACGTCCGTCACTCCTGGCCACACTGACCCCCAGATTCCTACCCACCCCTCATACCTTTTTCCTTCCCATATCTTCTTCTCCTTCCTTTCCCTTAAAAAACCCTCCACACAGCATCCTCAAAGATGACATAGGCCCCTAGGGAAATTGTTTTCCTCGGTGCCTCATGTGTGGAGCTAATGAAAAAAAAAAAGTTAACCCCTCGGACATCGGACCTAGTTTGTCGGATGAACGAAATATTTCCGATTTGCAATAAAATCCAAATATATGAAGTATTCCTGAACACATCTGAAAACTGACAACTTTTGTTGATAGGTGACGAAATACGCTCTAAAATTTTTCAATTCGAAATAATCATATATTTTTTAAATATAAAAATTTTCAATACAAAATTTAAATAGTTGTAAAAATGGCTCACCTTACGTTTTTTCTAACTAAAATTACTGGTACGATTTTAGATTTTCTCGGCCAAAAGTATTTTCGTTATTAGTTTTTGGGGTATTATGCCATGTTGCGCTACCTCCTTCTTTAGCCAACGTTTCGGACAGCGATGGACACTGCAACGCTGTCCGAAACGTTGGCTAAAGAAGGAGGTAGCGCAACACGGCATAATACCCCAAATACTAATAAAAAATAAAAAAATTACTGTTAACAAAAAAACATACTTTTTAGGCAAATAAATTTTATATGTCACGTCCAAGTTTTGTCGTTTCACGTAAAAATAATTATTTAAATATTCCTGAAGTTTCATAATTTGCGAATGCGTGACGAGAGCGTTACGAAAAGCGAGGCGAACGGTAGTTGAGAGGGAGATATAAGTTAGTGAAGATATAAAGAGACAGGGTCACGTTTCGTATATTACTATAGGGGCAAGAGAGAGAGAGGTGCGAGCACACATTTTCTTACTCTCTTTCTCTCATAACTAGATACGTTTCGTATATCTAAGACACAGTGCAGGCCTATTGTCTGTATCGCACTGTAGGAGCAAGAGAGAGCAGCAGACTCTTCCTTTCATATAGATGGAGCCAAAGAAGTTTTACTTCAGTCATGTGGTCTAAAGCACACTCGTTTTTTTTTGCGGTTTGAAAATTTGGTTTCATTTTAATTATTTTGCGGTTAACTTTTCAATTTGATTATAAAGAGCGGTGTTTTCTCTTTCCAACACCGTTTAGGCCATATTTCTAACCATGCGAGTAAGGGAGAAACAACGATTTCTATGAGGCCCACATGAGTTGTTCTGAGAACCGAACAAATTAGCCTGAGAGGTTAAATATGTAATTTCGCTCCGTTTTTTTCTACGTGTCGACGAAATACCTCAAACGAAAATAAGTGTGTCCAATACGACGCACGTCCATTGTGAGTACTTTTTTAACATAAAAATAAATTAAATTCTGTTATTAAAGAATTAAAAAAAAAGTATTCTGAAAGATCTATTCAATGTTCATTTTATAATTAAAAAAAATCATAATCATAGGATCTACAAAAATAGGAGACATGATTTTTGGAAAAATATTTTCGCTTTCCTGAACAAATAACATTTTGTCCTTTACGGCATTGCAAATTTCCGTTATCGATATATTATGTATGTACGCACGCAGAAGCCGGTAGGTAATTATTTAAAAATAATAAGACTTTGTTTTTTTACAATAATAAAGGAAACAATGGAAGCATGCCGACTGTCGCCTGGCTACGACCGACTGCACAGACTAAAAGCGACGGATCCAATAAAAGTGATGCGTTTTGTGTCTAACAAAAGATAATTATGATAGGCTACCTAACTACTATCAGTGCACTATTTGGGCGTGGCCTATATTACCATATAGCTCGCCATGCAATCCCATAAAAACATCGTACACGAGAAAAATAATATAATATAATATGTGTTGGCGTCGCATGGATGATATGCTGTGATATTTGAAATGGTGCTACCCGTAAGCAGGAGAGGGATCAGATGGATTAGGGTTCGCTCAGGGAGTTGATACGAGAATGAACCGATGTTCGAACCCACCACGGATCTTGCTTTGTATTCCCCTTCCAATGGGTAGCTCCACCCGTACAAAAGGCTTCGAATAGTCCACAATGTTCCAGAACATTCCACAACATTCGAGAGTGTTCAGGAATGTTTCGCAATGATCTGGGATGTTCCGGGATGTTCCCGAACGTTCCAGACTATCCCCGAACATAGGCTCTAAGTAGTTCTGCCGCTCCCGCTGGCGGACTAAAGGTGGTCGGTGCTCGCCCAACTCTCCGAAGCCTTCGGCAATCATCGTAACCGTTCGTACCTGAGACATTAATTAAATTAATTACATGGATTTCGTCCTCGCGATTTCATCTCTAAAAAGAATTGATGTAAAAATAAATGAAATATTCTAACGTAAATAAATTTCTAAAAAAATGTAATTATTCTATCAATTTGGGAGGAGGGTATGGGTGCCGCCACCCCGGAACCATTTATTGGATAACCAACACCCCGCCATAGGTCACCCCAAGTGGTTCGGTACATTTGACTTGGTACGTTTCGGTACGGTGACTTAGCAGAGGTGCCCGGGTTCTCGGGGTGATGTTCGTCCGGGTCTTAGTGGCGGATTCGTCTGCTGCTTTTCAGAACTTCAACAAAAAAAATACCCTTGACTCTGTGCAAAAACGGGCGGTCCGCTTAATAGATTCTCCCATCTTACAGATTGCAAGCTTTAGAGCACAGGCGTCGGGTGGGAATGCTATCCTTGTTCTACCGGTATTACAACGGAAGATGCTCCGATGAACTAGCGTCATTGATCCCTTCGGCACCGGTGCACAGTCGGGAAACACGCCAAACGCGTTCCCAACATGTGGTCGTTTCTTCGACCCGTTCTTGTGTTCAAAAACTCGGTTGTGAAATGATTTGCCGGCCTCTGTGTTTCCTCCTTCCTACGAATGAACATGGGTCTCTTCAAGACCAATGTTCATTCCTTCCTCTCCTCAAAAAGACCCTCCGTACAACATCCCAGATGACATAGGCCCTGAGGGAAATTATTTTCCTCAGGGCCTCCTGTGTGGAGTTAATGTAAAAAAAAGCATCCTCTCATTCCTTTCCTTAAAAATCCCCTCCACCCGGATGCTGGGCGTGATTGAAATAATTTTCTTCAGGGACTGCTTTCTGGAGCTAATGTAAAAAAAGTGATCCGGTTCATAAGATGATGTTTGTCTAGGTTTTGGCGGCGAACGCATCGGGAGAGAATGGTTGAAGGAGACCTTTTGGCCTCTCCAGCCGAAATCTCTCGAATATCGCCTTGCACCGCTGTGGGAGGAATGTACCACAGTGACCCTCAGATTCCTAATCATCCCTCATACCTTTTTTTCACCAGAACTTCATTTCCTTCCATTCCCTAAAACAAAGCATCCTCAAACATGACATTGGCTCCAAGTGAAATTGTTTTGTTCTCCTGTATGGAGCTGATGAAAAAAAAAAAAAAAAAAAAATATTTCAAAATAATTGTAAAATACTTTTCCGACTATCACACTCTCAAGTCATCAAAAATACTTTCCTCTATTCCACTTAACTCCCGACAAAATATTTGAGTGGGCTCTACCATATCAAATAAAACGTGAATTTATAAATAAATACTTTCATCCCATCCCATTAATATTATTAGGCACTTGTTATATCTGACACCGTTTAATGTATTTCTGTTTCGGGTTCAACACCCAGAATAGACAAATGGAATCATGTTGTTTGCCTTACACCTTGCATTGGCATCCCGTTGAGATTCCTAAACGATATTTTATAAAAAGGGATAGATTCCTCATTCTAGATTCTCTTCGACAATTAACTCTGGCCAGATGCTTCGGTTGATAGTGTCTGTTGATAGTCTCGCTTTGGAGATTCGTGATTAAAATGTGATGTGATAATTTGAAAATTTGGATTGAAATATTTGTTTTGGTCATGCATTGCATGAATGTAGAAAGAAATAAATATATAATTATTACGACGAGTTGATTTACGAGTACAAGTAGGAACCTATAGAGTAAGCTGGTTAATGCGTGAAGAGAGCATTACGAAAAGTGTGATCGAGCGAGGCGAACGGTCGGACCTTTACGCACGCTTAACTTGAGTAAGCTGGTGAATGCGTGACGAGAGCGTTATGAAAAGTGTGACCGGGAGAGGCGAACGGAAGTTGAGAGGGAGATATAAGTTAGTGAAGTTTTACTTCAGTCGTGTGGTCTAAAGCACACTCGTTTTTTTATATATGTACCTACTTTACCTCGTTATAATCCGGGCCACTTCAAAACCCGCATTAATAAATCTCTTCCTACAGCCCCTATCTTAATCCGCCTCACGATGCTCAGGGTGGCGACGTTGTTCCCCTGTCTTTACATCTGTACAGATGGATGAGCTCTTGTTAGTTGTTACATATACATTTTTTTTAATGCGAGTGCCGCGCAAGAGTCACTACTCCCGACTATTCGAAACAAGTAGGACTATGGTACCCTCAATTTGAGCATTCTTAGTGAAGGAGGTGGAGGAGGAAAGTTTACTTGTGACTGGCTCTTTAAGGTGATACACAACCCTAATAATTTTTGTTTGCTCAAAACTCACTTTTTAATCATTTCAGCGAATCCGCAACTATAATAACCTTTTTAGTCCAACAGAACACTGGGGATTTAAGTTATTTGTATTTAAGATTAATAAAAACAATACCTTACTAATAATATATTTTACGTACAACGATTTTAAAACTTGATAACCCGTTTTTCAACTACAAAGATAGCGGTAAGCACCAAATTTTATTTTTTTTGACGATGAATTATTAACGGTCGGGATAATAGTCGGGAGTGAGACATGGAGATACATTTTAAATATTTGGAACACGTTCTTCAGAATTAATTAAAATGAACGCAGCGGAAAGGTCGAATCTCCAGGCCTGTTAGGGTGAATTCGACCGTATGTCCGTCCGATACGCCGTGCCGCGGGCGCATATTTGTTTACACGCTTTCTTCACTTACGTCATTAAGTTTCCCACATTATTTTTCTTCTTCTTCTTTTCTTTGATAGGGCAAATTCGACAGTAGGTTCGTCTAACACACGGGTCGCGAGTCGCGATTTGTATACACGGCTTCTTTACTTATATCGCGTCGTTAAGATTCGGAATATATTATAGGGTATATTGTCGTTTTAAAGTTGGTCACTGATGGCTAAAGTCATTAAAAGCAACGTTATTCTGAATTCTGGTATTTAACCAGAGCGCAACTTAACCCCTCAGGCCTCGGGCTTATATTGTCAGAAGGCCAGGAAACTTCCGCTTTGCAATTAAATTAAAAAAAATTGAATATTTCTGAATGTATACGAACGATAAAAACTGTTTTTGAAAGTGGTGTTTTTATATATTATAATTTTAATCTTTTAAATTGCTAACTAACTAACCATCACGCCGTTTCCCCGCAGGGGTAGGCAGGCAGAGAGGACGGACCGCCAAACAACTCGGTCTTGGCACACACTCTTTGCCTCACTCACATTCATACATCGTCTCATACATTCTCTTCTATTATTCTGACTTTTGACATGGCCCGACTCAAGTATTTGATTCATTTGATCGTGCCACGTCTTCCTCGGACTCCGACTTCTTCTACCATTCACATTCGCGTCGTATATTCTTCTTACACTACTTTCTTCGTTCATTCGCTCTACATGCCCAAACCATCTGAGGGTCCCTTTCTTAATCTTACTCATTATAGTCATTATGCTTACATCAGCCTTGCATTCTTTGCGGATATCCACATTTCTCACACGATCATACATTGTTTTACCACACATACGTCTCAGGGATCTCATTTCAACAGCATTCAGCATTCAACTTACTTTTTAAATTGCAATCTTTTTAAAGTTTGCATAATGGCTTATCTAAGGTTTTCTCAAACTATTACTGATGTCGAAAAAAAAAACAAAAACACGCACAATTTTTTTACACAAATTTATAAACGTTAATGTCCCCTCGCTTTTTTGTCGTTTCGCAAAAACAATAAATTAATAATTAATAATCCATGATGCGATCGGAAATTTTCGTTTCATAGAGGTGCATGTTTAATTTTTCTGTGGTTAACTTCCAGATTCGAATACACCTAAAACATTTTTTTTTTATTTCTGTATTTTTTAAATTTTAAGGAAGATACAAAGTTTTCTATGAGACCTACGTGAGTTGTTCCCAAAAGCGAACAAATTAGCCCAAGGGGTTAAAAATCTGCCACGAACTCTGGTAGGCACCTGTAAATTATTCAGTATTAATTAAAATGAAGTGATACATTTTGAAAATTTATTTGGTCACGGCGGGATGGGAACCGGCAACCTCTGGTTTCATATTCAAAGATTTTAACAGCTTGATCATGAAAGTCTTCTAACAACAAACACAGTACCTACGTAATAAGAAGGTATTCTTTCAATATTTTTCAATTTTCAATTCAATTTTCTTTACCCAACGATTAAAAAATCTTTTTACATATTGAAAAAAATTAACACGGCAGGAACTAATAAAAAACAGCACAGTGGCATTATAAGTGATTTAATCCCAAAATAAAATCATAGTTGTTAGGTACAAAATCGTTCGGATTTCAGAATTTTATTTAAAGCATTAAATGTAGAAAATCCATACCACCATAGACATCCAAATTTAAGAGACCAGATCTTCTGTGTATCTACACATGAGGGGTAAAACCAAACTATGGAGGGTGAAGAGAGGAAAGATGACTGTGATTCGTTAAAAAATCAATCCGACAGTATATAGGCATCTCGCATTATAATATCACCATTTTGTTCTTAAAAGAAAAATCTGCTTTTGAATGAATAGACCTTTTTACATGGGAGCGCGAATTGCCCGCCACGTTATTAACATATTTGCGTAGTCCAAATGCGGCAAAGGAAAGGTTCGCCCTTTTTCACACAGGAATAGTTTGTTGCCGTATTTAGTTAACACACTTTTACAAATGTTTCATAATTTACTTACCCCTGTAACCAGCGACGAGCTCACTGGAGTAACGCCCACATTCGCTACGTTCACATATATTAGGGTATAATGCATAGCACAAGCTCTCACTTTTGTTCGTAAAATGTACGATGTGACCTCGGCGCTGGTCACGACAAGAAAGATGACGTCACATTTTTTAGATTCAAGCGAGGCTCTCGTAAGCCGAGCTGGCTCCATGGAACCGGTGAAATAGGAGGGGGAAATAATACGCTTTTATCACTTAGGGCAGGTCCAGATATATTCATATGTCCATGCATACCACAAACTTTTAAATTAAAGAAAAATGTTCTCTCTTTATAAAACTGTTTACATATATTATACCTAACCATGGTAGAAAAGAAGATATGTAATATGTGTCATTTGGTGGCACATCTGGCACAATGTGACTCAACGTCTATTGAAATTTCGTGGCGAAAATGTCACTATGTGCCTCAGCGATTTAAAACAGCGAGAAAAATTGTTACTTTTACATTCACAAATCATAAATATCAAAGTTGTTAACAAAATAGCTAATGTCGCACTAAAATGTTTTCGAAATGTCTACAGCAAATTTAAGATTCGCTCTCAGATATTAATTTTTGGAAGGAATTAATTTTTATCGTTGAATTCTTTAACGATATATTTTTATTAGCAAACGTGAGCAAAACATTCACTGAGAAAGGATTTCACATAAATTTGAGGCTTTTGTTATCTTAATGTCTTCATTTAGAAAGTAATTTTCTGACATTCTCATTTTGCGGCACGTTAATTAATTGGAACCTGAATAGGAGGTAGTTTATGCACTTAAACAAAAGTTTGTTGTAATAAATTAAATTTCCTCCATTTATTTAAAAAAAAATTGCGAAATTATATTGATGCCTAGTTGATTTGCTGGGATATGTTATACTCTGGATGAATTCTATCATATTCGTCAGATAATTTTTTTAGGTAGGTACCTATCTAAGTACAATTGGATTTCCTTGAACACTTTTATTGGAACTTGTAGGAGTAATTATTTGTGTTTTATTAAGTTTGACGGCCGGCTTGGTGCAGCGGTAAGGCGCTTGACTAGCATTCCGAAGGTCGCGGGATCGAATCCCGGCGTGGAAAATAAATTTTATTTGATTAATTTGTGTATTTCACAATTTATTCATTTAAAATAATATATAGTATATTTGCGGCACGTTCCAGAGTGGAAGATACTCTCAGTATCGCCCTGGTGTAAGACCACCATTCAGAATTGAAACGTTGCTTGAAATGGCTTTAGCCGTGTTTAGTGACCAGATCTGAATAGCCAGGTACTTCCCCACCTTCCTCTTCCCTATCTCCTTCCCCTCCCCACTGCCTTTAGCCTCACAGCATACCCCAATTGGGGATGTCATAGTCCCACTGGCTCCAGATGGGAGCAGTTGGGACTCTTGTGCGCTATTCATGTAAAAAAAAAGAAAAAAAAAGTCCCACCTTCCTCTTTCCCATCTCCTCCTCCTGCCCACTATCTTCAGCCTTAAATCAGACCCCAATTGGGGTTATCATTATATAATTGCACTAGCTCCAGATGGTTGTGAGCAGTAGGGACTCTTGTGCGGTAGGTAGTAGGTAGGTACCTAGTATTATAAAAAAATGTTATTTGAAAATATATTCTTGATCTGTGAAAAGCATCTGTGAAATGTTCTAAAAATGTCACGTGAATACCGCGGAAGGTCGCTAAGTTGTAAACGTGTAGGAAGTGGTGCTGAAGGAAATTGACTGGACTGGAAACTTCCTGGATTTTCGGATCCCGTCACTAAACTTGTCTAAAGCCATTTCAAGCAACATTTCTACTATATTATAGCCCTGGTAAAAATCCACAATTCCAAAATGGTTTTAACCATGCTTGTTGGCCAGATCTGAATAGCCAGGCACTTCCTAACCTTCATCTTCCCTATATCTTTCCTTTCCCAAATCCCCTTATCAAGCGCGGGTTGTTTTGCAATATTGAACAATACATCAAATTTCATAGGTAATAAATACCATTGCGGTATAATAAATAGAGAAGCAAACTTCATTACCGCGCTTCAAAAAAAGCGTAACCATTCTAAAACCGCGCCGACGTAGCTCTGAGAACACGAAACATTTTAACAAAAATACACTTGTCTCACTTACACAAGTCACGAGAATAACACCGCCGCCAGGATTAGATAAAGACAGAAACCCAAACCTGTGATGGCGCGGTAGTGTTGCATACTTATGAAATTTTACCCAAAATATGCAATAAAATAGAGGGGTTTTTTAACGTTAGTTTGTAATAAGATTAACTAATTTAAATTATTTTAAATATGTGTTTTTTTTTATTATATGACTAAAACTAAGCACAACTAATGAAATAATTAAGACATTTTTTGTTTAAATATTTTGTATTTTACTAATAGACATTACAAAACTAACAGTATCTGAAACCTATGCGGAGAACAGTGGCGCACACAGAAAAAACATTCGGGGGGGGGAGGGGGTTTTACAAAACATAAAATGCATGCTGTATCCATATCTATTCAAACGTTTATATACTAATGTGCAGTGTATACCAGAGGTTCCTAGCCTTATCTGGCTCACTGCGCACTATCCAAGTATAGTATTCTTTTTAACGCCCCTCCCCCCTTCATTATGAAATGCGAGACAATACGCATAGAAAAAGCGCCGCAGGCGAAATTTTTTTTAATGTGAAAGTTTTATTACATTTGCAAGGGGAAGCTCATCAACGTCCCAGTCAGTGGTGCGATATCGCCCCACTTGGGAATCACTAGTGTAAATAAACAAAACAACCATTAAATTAAATTTTAAATGACAAGAATTTTTTTTTAAGTAGGCTCGAGTACATTTCTTCGCGCGGTGCGAAATTATTTGACACTGAATAAGCCATGACAGTTTACATCAGCAATTAATATACTTATAAAATTATGTAACATAAAATAAATATTATAATACAATATTAAAATTTACTTAACCAAAGTTAAATATATTCATCAAGGGACTAGTGCACGCAAATTTCAGTTTTCTAAAAATGTGAAATACACGAAATATTTAAAATCAAAGGTTACCTCCATAGTCACTTATTACATAAATGATGTATTCTCCCATTAAAATGGGAAAACCAAAATGACTTTTTAGTGGCAACACTGATCCTATATTATGGAATTTGACATTTTATTTCAATTTGTGTGCTTTTTAAGTAAATATGAATATGTAAACAATAAAGTTACGCGTATATTTATTATGTTTTTCTGACCTTGAATTGCACTTCTTCACGACGCATTTACCCATTTTAAAGATAGTTTTGATCGCGTACCGTCCGGTTGAACTTGGTCGGCGTCTCAGTGAGCACTAAACTGACATTAGCTGAGCATCTGCTTTTGGACATATGTACGGTGGCAACGCTTTGGCGCGGTCATTAGTCATCTATGTATATATATCAATGGGTAATACACAAGTTCTGCGAAATTCAAAATCTGTTAGGAACCAAGTAATACGAAACAACCGGCCCTGGATTAAGTAACGATAGAACTTGAACAGAACTTTAATGGAACTTGAATTTTAATATAAAAATTTGATGAATTGTTTGACGGCCTCTGTGGTAATATATTGATAAAAGCTTTGAAAAATGACTGTAATTTTACTATAGGTATATTAAAAAAGGTTTTGTAGATCGCAATGGATATAACACATCGATAAGAAAATAGTTGAGATATCCCAAAAAATTCAGACCTTGCTTGGAATTTAGAATGGCAATAATTGTGTTTGGTGACCAGATCTGAGTAGCCAGGCAGATCCCCACCTCCATCTTCACCATCTCCTGCTTCTCCCTACAACCTGCAGTCTCACAACATACCCCAGTTGGGGATGACATAGACTCACTGGCTCCATACGGGAGCAGTTAGGACACTTGTGAGGTATTCACATATAAAAAAACCGTCCATAGATTCGCGATGCAATAGTCACATAGGTTCCGAATATAATATCAGGAGCAGTTGGAATTCCTTGCCGGTATTCACTTACCTCGCCCAATTAACCCAGCTATCCCTGCTAAGTTACCAAACGCAGCGAACGGGGTGACCTATGACCTAGGGGAGACATATGACATTGTGGTGAAATATGACCATGGGGTGATCTACGACCTTTGGGTGACCTACGACCTTGGGGAGACCTACGACCTTGTGGTGACCATCCTTAGCCTTATCCTTATCCTTCTCACTTCCCAAGTCAAGCGTGGGTAAAGGCCCGACAGTTCGCCTAGCAATCGATCACCGTTCGCATCGATTACCGTTCGCATGACATTTTTCATAACAATGACCGCTTTTCGTAACTATCACCACTTTTCGTAACAATCACCACTTTCCGTAACGCATTCACCAGCTTACCCCCCAAGTCGAGCGTGCGTAAAGAAGTTTTATTTCAAAAATACAAGTGTGCAGTTCACACGCGGTAGAAGTTAAACCTTCAGAAAACTAAAGTAGGCAAGAGTGGGGAGGCTAAGAAGCACCGCACAAAGAGGAGACCGATTATTCTATCTCATTCCCTCGCAGGCTAAATCCTATTTGCATATGTTTGTCTCTTTTTAGTGTCGCTTTTTCGTTTCATCGAGTTTCAAATAACAATGGTGCTAAAGAAGTTTTCACTTCAAAAAATGATTTCCACGGTATTAAACATTGTCGCTGCAATCCATTTTAATTTTAACTTACAACAATACAAAAGGTATGGTATTATTCTGTTTGCATACTGAATTTAAATTTCCTAACAAATCCTAGGAGAGATAATGGCTGCCATTAAAACTGACGACTGAATAATGTTCCTGTTAATTTTCTATGACCGTCCGGCGCTCTCTAGAGACACAGCACCTCATTATTTCCCATATTATATTGTGTTGGGAAATTCAGTGGCGTGCATAGGGATTTGCTGTGCAAAGTATTGGTCCGATGATATTTAATATTTTCTACTGTTGTTTGATGCGCTTAAATAAAACACCGTTTCTTATAACAACAATGGTCTATTTTATAAGAAGACTAGCAGACCCGGCCACACGTTACTGTGGCTAACGAAACACGACGCCATTACTTAACCTTTATAAAATCCACACCACCCGCTTGCCAGCTGCCCGCTGCCTGAATTGAATATTTGAATTTCTCGATTTTTCTCTACTATAATAAGCATGTTTTTATACATAGGTATAAACCTTCTCTTGAATCACTATATCTATTGGTGAAAACCGCATGAATATCCGTTGCGTAGTTTGAAAGATCTATGCGCACATACATTTTGAGCGACTTCATAAAATAAAATAATTCAAATCAAATACCTACTTACTCTAGAACATCTATTTTCCAATTTCTTCCGTGGAACGAATTTCAAAAGTGACTATAGTACGGCCCGCCAGCCGTTTTAAATCGCACAAAAATATGTTTTCTTTGAATTTCTCGGCTTTTCCCTAATATAACTTACATTTATTATACATATAAACATTCCTCTTCAATCACTCTATATATTGGTGAAAACCGTATGAAAATCCGTTGCGTAGTTTAAAAGATTAACGCGCACAAACATTTTGAGCGACTTCATTTTATACTATGTAATAAAATAAAGATGATGATTATCTCGTACCTACTCGTATATAAAAATGTAAGTTCCGTATGTTTGTGTCCGCAAACCTCGGAAAGTATTCGATGGATTGACTCAAATTTTCACAGAACATTGCATTTTGGCAGAAGAGAGTTTTTATAAAAAAAGTAAGTTCTGGCGTTATGAAATTTATATCGAAAAATTACCACAGGTGGTGGGCGAGTGGTTTGAAAATGTCTTTTTTTTCATATATTTTAGCGGCAGGTAGGAAAGATTGGAGGGGGAGGGTAACGAAGGAGGTGGGTTTCGCGGGAAGGATAACGTGGGAGGGAGGAGGCGGGGAAGGTGGAAGGAGAATGCTGGAGGGGAAGGGGACGCGGGAGGGGAACGGGGTCGAATGGGAACGGACATAGGCAAAGCCATGCCAATCAAAGAAATAATTTATTTCTTTGATTGGCATTGCAACGCAATAAGAGCGAGAAAGGACGGTCCAGGATACCAATGGAATAGGTATATGTGGCCGTCTCTCTGATCTTGAATACGGAAACATCTATTTTAACACTCTGTGCAGGTCTGGATATCTACCTTGCCGGCAACCGTCAATGTATTTGTCACTAGAGCCATCTACGCTCAGTGATTGACTAAACTAACTAACTAATTAATTAAACTAACATCTCATCATATCACAAATAGGTAATAGCAATAATAATAATATTTGGATAATTTATAGAGCGCCGTTTTTGTGAAAAGTCACCACAGGGGCGCTGTTACGTTTATAATCATTTCATATGCTCCATCTAATTTTATTATTTAAAAATAGATGGAGAAAATATTCTGACCTGGCAGGTTACTTCTGATAAACGTACTTTTATTATAAAGTTTATGCTTGGAAAGGGAAGAAAAAAATAGAAGAATTGTAACCTTGACAAATAAATACCTTAAGATTGGAAGTACAAGGATTTAAAATAATTACGATTCATCGCTCGGTGGCGTGTGTTCAATTTCTGGGCTCGCTTCGCCACGATATAAGCAACATTTTTCGCTTGCTTTGATGGTAGTAGAAGATTTTAGAATATTGTCGGGTTATTCGTAACCCAGGAATATTCATATTTCTTAAAAAATAAAGTTTTTTTCAAAGATAACCTTATTTCATGAAATTCTAAGCATTTTTAAAGGAGTTGAAAGATGTAAATAACTAACATTCTGGCAAATTACAATAATTAGAGGCAAAGAAAACAAAATGCTGTTTGGTAGCCAAGGAATTATTAGCCAATCTACGAGTACCTAGTACAATAAAAACATATTTAATTTTTTATTCACCATGTTAATTTTATTCTATTCACACTCTACCGGTTTCGGAAGAACCCTTCCTTCGTCAGGAGAATTTTAGAACTAGCCAAAATTAGGTTAGGTAAGTTCTAATATTCATCTGACGAAGGAAGGGATCTTCCGAAACCGGTAGAGTGTGAATAAAATAAGAAATAAGAGTTTTTATTTAAAATTATAGCGAGCCACAAAGTTAATTTTACAAATGTATTTTATTTCCTGCACAGGAATGGGGGCTCCATCGAAGCCAGAGTAAAGTTAGCTTCCCAAAAACTGGGCGTACTGTACAGGGCCCGCAGATACTTTAAAGTACACAACTGCTAACCCTGTACAAATCACAAGTGCGCCCCACGGTTGAATTTGGCAGCCACCTCCGGTCTGGAGCTCCAAAATACCTGAAATGAAATACCCTCGACTCTGTGCGGAAACGGGCGGTCCATTTGATAGATTCTCCCATCTTAACAGACGGATTGCAATCTTTAGGGCACAGGCGTCGGGTGGGAATGATATCCTTGTTCTACCGGTATTAGAATGGAAGATGCTCCGAGGAACTAGCATCATTGATCCCTTCGGCACCGGTGCATAATCGGGAAACACGCCAAACGCGTGCCCAACCTTTGTACACGGTTGACATTTGTCACATGAGAACGGGTCGGCTGTGGAATGATTTGCCGGTCTTCGTGTTTCCTCCTTCCTACAACATGGGTCTCTTCAAGACCAATGTTTATTCCTTTCTCTCCTCGAAAAGACCCTCCACCTATATTAAGCAATCACTTTAGCATAAGGGAGCATAATTTCCAATTTCGCGTTGAAAATTTCCATCGCACGCCTTTGACTCTCATAATATTATAATGGACACGAAATGTGAAACCTAATGTTTGAATCAAGCTATGATTGCCAGTAATTAAAAACACGACGAGACATTTGCATGTCTAAATTAGCCGCTTTGTCAAAATAAATTGTGGAATAAAAATTAAATTAATTATGAGTTAGATTCTAATTTCAAAAAGCAGAAATTAATAATTAAAATGAACTACACGTAATTAATATAATATTAGGTATCTAAAATTATTAATTATTATAAGTATTGTTTTTTCATTTGAATATCCTTTGTATGGAGTTGTATGGAGATACAACACGCTTTGGCAACGAACTTGCTTATAAGCATGTTCATTATTTAGCATAATTAGACAGATTGCCATTCCGATTTTCTTAATTAGGATAAAACTTGTTTTTAACTTCATTATCGTCTGGTTTTCTCATTTTTAAAATGGTACAATCAACAACTTTAATTTTATTATTTCTTTTGTTAAAGGATTTCTTAACAACTTGTGAGCTTCTTGATTCTCGACCTGGAGATCGCTGACTTTAAGCCGGAGCGTGGACAAATAAAATTGTGCAATAATAATGACATTGCATTTCAATTAAAATTTTCATTAATTCACATAGGAGGGCCCGAGGAAATCAATTTCCCTCAGGGTCTATGCAGTCTATTGGGATGTTGTGTGGAGGTTTGTTACATAAAAGTATTTGTAACAAGGTGTGTGCACCCTCTTATACACACTTTATTTAGGATTTCGGTGCGTGGCACCTCTAGTGCTGCCCATTGACATTTGGGCATTGGTAATATTGCGAGCCCTGCAATATTTCGGAATGCAACAGTTGTTGATCCTGCACGAAAAGAAAGCACGCCATTCTTGGTGGAGCAGCCGAGAGCTCAGGGCTGACCTCTCAACCGCAACACGACGGATCCTTTTTGAATATCGCTACGATCGTGATTGTGAACCTAGGACGTCATACTCGCCATCTTGGGAGCTGACTGAAAGTCATCCTGGAGGGATGGTTGGCACCATCATCCGCCTTTCCTGTTTCTGGAGGGTCCTTTTGGCTGGGAGCAATTTCTCTGGAGTCCTTCCCTTCTCACGATGTGAGATTCGTTTCACAAAAGAACATTTCATCATGCATCATTTCAACTTACCACGCTGATGCCGGCTAAAGGGCGCGGACTTCGAGCATCGTCTGCGGTTGGGCCGATAGCTATAGGCATTCTCATTGGGACTGCCCGGTGGTCTGTGGAATACTTTCTCTGGCTTTTCTTTTTATATATTTTATTTTCTTTCCGCTATTATAGTAATTACTTACATTATAACATAATCATATAACTGTTTTTTCCTCATTACTTATTTTATTTATGGAAGGTTTCTTCGACTGGTCATAGCCGTTATTTTTATTTTTCATTTTCTTGTACTAACACTATTATCTCTTTTTGATGTTACCTATTTCAGAAGAATTATTCCACGGGCTGCTACTTCTATTTATCTTTTGTATAATGTTAATGAAAGTACTTGCATACTGCTTACTAACCCCGTATGCATGGACATTGGAGGGTCTAGAGTCGTTCAAATAAATGTAGCTTCATTCAAAAAAAAAGTAGAGTCTTGACGTGTGCGGTGAAGGAGTAAACCATATGTTTCCTTATAACGCCGTTGGGAAAGTGGGGGGTCCCCTCCAATTACCACGCTATCAAAATGAACAATTTAAACCTAAGCAAGCCCAAGCCAGACAGCCTTAGTTTCAGGATATCACTTTTTTAGTTTTATATATATTTTTGTATTTCAATGCCCACTTTTCTTTGAAAATCATTAACTTATTCCTTACATCTACCATGCGACTCATTTTTGCTCATAATAATCTACCTTGTACATTGTTGCCACACCATCCCCGGTAACAGGGTTTTTTTGTGAAGAAGAAAGAGTGAACAAGGTCCTGAATAGTCCATGTTGTAAGAGGGAGGAAATACTCTGCCAGCAAAGAGTCTACCGATAAAGTCAAGTGGAATTGTCAATTTTCGGGGTCAGATAGGTACGTACCTATTTTTTACATTGTCTCCTTACAGGAGGTCCTGAGGAAAACAATTTCTCTCGAGACCTAAGTCGTCTTTAAGATGCTGTGTGGAAGGTATTTTTAGGGAAAGGAAGGAGATGAGATTTTGGGGGTGAAAACAGGTATTATAGGGGTGGGTAGAAATATGGTCTAGTAACGGATGTATGAATCCATCCCTCCCAGTGCGGAATCCGGCTGGAGGGGTAAAAATGACGCTCCCGGTCCGGCCCGCCACGCAATAATTGGTTAAACGCGTATGCCGCCAAGATCAAGAAAAACTTCACCCACGAACCCGGGTACCCCTGCTAAGTTACCAAACGCAGCTAACATCTTAAGGTGACCTATCGCAGGGGTTTGGTTATCCAATAAATGGTTCCCGGGGCGGCGGTACCCACATCAGCTTCACAGATTGAAAGCCATCACAAGTAACGCAATGTTTCGATTCTGAATAGTGGTCTGTCACCGGGGGGATACATGCCCTGTAGGTTTTAGGTACTAACTAATTGGTCATATAAAACACTTTCATATTGATTTCCCGACAATCAGGATTCTTGTCTATCAAGTAATCATTTGGTTATTTCACTTTCCAGTGGGAAATGTCAATCGTCGCTCGTATTATTTGCTATAACGAGGGGAACGTGGAATTTCTACCCTCGTTATAACGAATAATAATTGAAATAATTAGACCCATAAATCTGAGAACCGCTTTTACGAAAATGTCGGTTTCTTGAAACTTTAGACCGTTTCACAAAAACGAGGGTTTTTAAATAATGTATATCTCACGCTTTTTAACAAGCTGCACAGTCTCCGGATTGTCTACTGAAGTATTTTTAACATACATAATTGTGAATGAAATTTTTTAAAATTTAAATAACTTAATTTATTTGTTTTAGGGTCTAGGCAAAAAATGTAATTTAATCTAATATTACCTCTTGACATACAATTTCAAATATATTTACTGTTTTTTGAAAGCTTATAAAAGACGCTTGTAGATTTTAATATTACAAATGGACACACAATTAAAAATGTTTTTTTTACGTTGATATAACTGAAGATATTTAATTTTTTTAAGTGAAAACTTCTTTAGCACCGTTGTGATTTCTTCTTCTTCTTCGATGGCGCTACAGCCCATATCGAGCTTTGGCCTCCTGCAACAGTCGCCTCCAACTCCTCCTGTCCTCAGCGGCTGACTTCCAATTTGGTACCTGGAGAAGCTGTGCTGCATCCCCTCTTACTTCGTCTTCCCACCTCAGTCTGGGTCTTCCCACTTTTCTCTTTCCACCTGGGTGTCCAGTCAAAATTCTTTTTGGGACGCGTGTATCCGGCATTCTTTGTACATGCCCAGCCCATCTCAGCCTGAGGAGACTCATATGTGTTGAGATGCTAGGTGCCTTATATATATTATACAATTCTGTATTGTGCCGGATGCGCCACTGTTCACCCTCTTTCACGGGTCCACTCGTCCACATATTCTTCTCAGCACTTTTCTTTCAAAAGTATCCAGCATTTCAGCCACCTTTACCGTCAGTATCAGCGCCTCACATCCATATGCCAATACAGTTCTAACAATGGTCTTATATATGGTTATTTTGGTTTTTCTGTGGACACTACGTGACTTAAACACTGGCAGCAAAGAGAAGTATGTTTTGTTGGCTGCTGTGATTCTCCTTCTGATTTCTGCTGGATCCTCATTATTCTCTGTCAGACTGGAGCCCAGGTAGGCAAATTGGTCGACCACTTCTTATAAGTAGTTGTCTTTGAATTGTGCACTACTTCTTCTTCTGTGTGAAGGGTTCCTGCTCTGTATCATCATTTTCGTTTTGTTGACATTAACCTGCAGTCCTACTTCTCGTGCCGCTGTTTCTAAAGGATCGAAGACCTCCTTAATGGCTGAAATTGATCTTCCAACAATGTTAATGTCATCCGCATATCCGACAACTTGACTGCTCTTGAAACAAATATTGGAGCCAGTGTCTATTAGCGTTTTTCTTATTACATGTTCGAGCACAATGTTGAAGAGAGTGGGAGCCAGACCGTCCCCCTGTTTTAGTCCCTGCGATACTGTGAATTCTTCCGACAGTTCCCCATCTATTTTGACCTGACATCTTGAGTCTGACATTGTGGCTTTGTGGCTTTGATGAGCCTAACCAATTTAGGTGCACCGTTGTGATTTAATTCAATTCAATTATTTATTCATTTTAAAACATTACAAAATAAATAAATTTCAATGCGTTTTAAAAGAGTATTCAGATTTAAAATTTAAACAGGTTTAAGTAATTTATATTTCAACGAAGCACCATCATACTAACAACAACAAAGCTTGTTGTCTGAATTGTGCTTCATTGATATTAAACATATCGATACTCGAAGTGATTCTATTTCACAACAAGACAGCTCTCCCGACTGGCATAACCATTGGCAATTTAGTTCTGCAAGCCGGGAGATAAAACAGTCTATGCTGTCGATGACTGAGATTATCATCGGGAACATAGAAACTAATGCTCTCCATGATAGCCGAGTTTTCGAACCTTCCACGAATCAGTCTGAAGAAATGTGTTACAATGAGCACATCCCTTCTGACCCGTAGAAGGTTCATACCAAGCATGCCCAAGAGAAAGTGGGTAGGGTAGAGCCACGGATAGTAGCCATACTTCCTCAGGTAAAGAAATTTCAGATTTTTTTTCTGAACCCTCTCCAACATGAGGGAATACTTCACTTGGTGTGGGCTCCAAACCACCGACCCACTCTCAAGCCTACTCCTAACCAAAGCATTGAATAGTACTGTGAGAACACGGGTGTCTCTTAAAACTTGATGAAGCGAAAATGCGACACTAAAAAGATACAAACACATAAATATTTAGAAAGAATGAGATAGAATAATCGGCCTTCTCTTTGTACGGTGCGTCGTAGCCTCCCCATTCTTATCTTCTTTAGTTTTCTGAAGATTTCACTTCTGTTGCGTGTGAACTGTACATTGTAATTTTTTTTACAGTAACTCCTACACAGGAGGCCCTTGGCAAACCTTGGACTGCCATCAATAGGATGAGGTGCTCCCATAGCCGTTGTGCTCACATGATGCATAGATGGGGCCTTAAAGAGTCGGCGATGTGTGAATGCGGTGCGGTGCAGACCACCGAACATATGGTCAACGAATGCCCGATTCTTTCATTCCCCGGCGGGATTGATGAGGTCGACAGGGCAACGCCTGAGGCCCTAGACTGGCTCGCAGACCTAGATATCCCCCTCTGACCCCCCACCATACGAAAGAAGAAGGAGGCCCTGAGGAAAATCATTTCCCTCAAGGTCTTAGTTATATTTGGCGATGCAATAAAGGGTTTTTTTGAGGAGAGAAAGGTGTGAACATGCATGCGTCTCTTCAAGATTTGTATGTTGTAGGAAGGAGGAAACTCAGAGGCCTGCAAATCGTTCCACTGTCGAGTTGAACTCGAGAACGAGTCGTAGAAATGACTCGTTCTCATGTGACAAACAATGTCAACAGTGTAGAAATGTTAACCGCGTGTTTGTGCTTGTTTACCATGAATTTCATGGATTTTATAATTTTAATAATACGTAATATTATCATTACATATTACATAGTATCTATAAAATGAAGTCGCTCAAAATGTATGTGCGCGTTAATCTTTTAAACTACGCAACGGATTTTCATACGGTTTTCACCAATAGATAGAGTGATTCAAGAGGAATGTTTATGGTATAATACATGTAAATTATATTAGAGAAAAGCCGATAAATTTAAAGAAAACATATTTTTCACTTTTGTCACTTTTAAATTACGTTCTACGGAAGAAATTGGAAAATAGATGTCCTAGAGTAAGTAGGTATTTGATTTGAATTATTTTATTTGATGAAGTCGCTCAAAATGCATGTGCGCATAGATCTTTTAAACTACGCAACGGATATTCATGCGGTTTTCACCAATAGATAGAGTGATTCAAGAGGAAGGTTTATATGTATAAAAACATATTATATATTTATATGTATAAAACTCTTATTTACTTCAAATTCATTATGTCAACTTGTCTTCATGTAAGTATATGTAATTTTTTAATATAAGTACTTTTAATGACATACTCTCTGTACCTACTCGCATTTTACAATGGCACTCCAAAATTCAAGCACGAGAAATGTTTTCTCTTTTGAATTGGGCAGTTTGATTAAAAATAAATTTATATATTGTAATTAGTTTTAAGAACCAAATGATTTATTATAAATCTGTATACGTATGTATTTTTTTAAATAAAAAAAAAATTAAAAAAAAAATAAAAACATGCTTATTATAGTAGAGAAAAGTCGAGAAATTCAAATATTCAATTCAGGCAGCGGGCAGCGGGCAGCTGGCAAGCGGGTGGTGTGCATTTTATAAAGGTTGGGTAATGGCGTTGTGTTTTGTTAGCCACAGCAACGTGTGGCCGGGTCTGCTAAATATAAACATTTAAAAAGTACAATAAGGTCGTCTCGTAACTTTTTATAACAACAGTTAAATTAATTTTTCGATATTTCTAAAAATGACGAAGTTATGAGCTTCCACAACTTGGATAAAACGCATTTAGTAGTTTCTCGTGACGTCATAATTCACAATTTATAATTCGAATGACAGTGCTGCAGTACCATACAACGTAAGTATCTTGATTTCCAATCTTTTCGACCAGCCTTTCATCAGGAAGGTGTTTTTGATATGTTACATCCTTTGTTGGATAATTACATCGATATTTATTTCGTGTACCTAAATTTGTGGTGATGTAGGCACATTTAATTTTTTGAAGTTTTTGGGCATTAAGTATGTAACATTTTCTAGACATTTTGTTTTGAAGAGTTTTATTTCACTTGTTCAAGTGTTACTTAATTTTTATTTATCTGTTACCGGTTTTCACACATCTGTGTCACTCGCTAGCAGATAGCAGGTAGCAGATAAATAAAAATGATGTAACAAATGTACCTAATGCATAAAAAAACTCTTCAAAAATTATATTTTTAATTTTTCGGTGGGGGATTTGAATCCACCCCTCCCTGTTTAACCAATGGAGCGACAGTGCAATTCATAACTTTTTTCTCCGATTGCTCGAGATTTTTTGGAGGTTTTTTCCGCCCACATAAAAAAATCATACGAATTTTAATATGGCGGCATACAAACTGATTATTGTTCTATACAGCCAATGAATCCACCTATCTTTTGTCGATTATCACATATTCGTAGGATTTATTAAAAAAATATTATTTTTAATTGATAAACTAACGTTTAAGACAAGATTTTTATGCATAGCACAAAGGGTAACAATTATTATAAGTAATAATTATCATTAGCGAGAGATTTAGCACTAACAATCCCTCTCTCACGAAAATAAAGTTGGTTGTTTTCAGGTGGAAAACTGAAATTATCAATAATTTTTTAATGAAACACTAGTATATATTGAATTATTTGGCGGGTATTAGATAAGCCGACATAGCTCAGTGGTAGAGCACCTGACCGGCAATCAGAAGGACACGGGTTCAAGTCCCGTTGGCGGCATGTATCTTTTCTCGGAAACTACATGAAACTACAAACTACAAGCGGCATGTATCTTTACTGGTACCCGTCTATTAAGGAGGTAGCTACCTACTGGTAGCTACCTCCTTAATAGACGGGCGCTGGGAGCGCACGTCTATGGTTTGAATTTAGAGTGTTGTTTGCTGTACGACTGCTGAAAGAAGCATCATACAGGGTTCTTTTATTTAAACAAGATTCCGGATAATTCTATTGTAAGAAAGTGTTATTAAATATATATTATATCAATATATTACAGATTGTTTCAATGCAGATGAGTGTTTCAGGCTGATAACTACTGCTTATAATAATTATTAAAAAAAAATTATAAAATCGTAAACTTCTATTAATTACTTAAAATAGTAGGTACTTCTACTTAATTACTTACAATGACACATCACGGGCATTAGCCTAGTGTGATAGCCTAGTCGAAAAAACACAAAAATCTGTAACAAATAAAATATTATGAAATAAAAATAAAATAAAAAATAAGGAGAATTTCCCAAAATTGGCAGCAAAGCAATTTGAGGTATTATAAATAGTGCCATATTGGGGCAAAAAGCAAGTGTTATGTAGTATCTGCTAGTCAATGGTATGTTGAATGCAATCAACGATACTATCCAGTCCTGATTAATTTACGCCTTTTTTTTAACATGAGCTCCACCATAGGAGGCCCTGAAGAACATAATTTCCTTCAGGGCCTGTGTCATCTTTATGCTCACCTATGATGCTGTGTGGAGGTATTTTTTAAGGAAAGGAAGGAGAGGAGAGTTCTGGGAAGGAAAAGGGTTTAAGGGGTGGGTAGGAATCTTGGGTTCAGTATGTCCTGGTCATCCGCCTCCAAGACCTAGACAAACCTCACCCCATGAACCCGGGCGTCCCTGCTAAATCACCAAACGTAGCGAACCACTTGGGGTGACCTATGGCAGAGGTGTTGGTTATCCAATAAAGGTTCCCGGGATGGCGGTACCCATTCCCGCCTCCTAAATTAAAGTATTAAGTAAATTGAAGTAGAAAAATGAACACTGTCTTTTTGTGCTAAAAAAAAGTTGCATACTTAATTTTATACTTGTGTGTCCTTCATATTAGAACATGGAAAATTTAAAAAATTTATCGATTTTTAAAAATTTGTTAGTTCATTTTTAACGAATTTATTACGTGAACACCTTTCGGACTAGAAGAATTTATATATTATTAATTACCTATGCTGACTTTTTTTCATACGTGACAGCTCTATAAGAAATGCGAGCACTTTGTCGACTCCGGGGCATGCAGATCTACAGCTCAATTACACATTTCTGTTAACGATTTTCGCCACCTCTGATAAGCACCTTTCTACCTTATTAACATAGCTATGATTACAATTGTAAGGATACAGCTCAACGATGAAAATATGGAGTTACAATTATAGGCTAAACATGACAGCACACGAAAAGTGAAAAACGTTGTTTTTATACCGTTCAAATACATTTTGCTTTAATTTGTGTGTTAAAATCTCTTCACGTAACAAGTAATCCTATAGGTAATATTATAGAGTATTGTGTCCTGGTAAGTCTAAAGTAAGTCTAAAGTCATGGTGTTCGAAAGAGAGAGTACGAAAACAGTGTGCGATATATTTGTGAATGATGAATACTTGAAGCAGGTGGATGAGTTTGTTTATCTGGGTAGTATGTTTACGAGAGATGGGAAGGCTGATAGAGATATCGAAAGAAGGGTAAATGCCGGTAACTCCATTAATGGAGGACTGAATGCTGTTGGCGCTAATAAAAAACTGTCAAAAAAGCGAAGCTAGCAGTCCACAATGGAGTCCTGGTACCTACCCTGATGTATGGCAGTGAGGCATGGAACTGGCAGAGGAAGGATGAAAGTAAACTGAATGCTGTTGAAATGAGATCCCTGAGACGTATGTGTGGTAAAACCATGTATGATCGTGTTAGAAATGTGGATATACGCAAAGAATGTAAGGCTGATGTAAGTATAATGAGCAAAATTAAGAAAGGGCCCCTCAGATGGTTTGGGCACGTAGAGCGAATGAGCGAAGAAAGTAGTGTAAAAAGAATATATGATGCAAATGTGAATGGTAGAAGAAGTCGGGGACGCCCGAGGAAGACATGGCACGATCAAGTGAATCAGATACTTGAGACGGGCCATGTCAAAAGTCAGAATAATAGAAGAGTATGTATGAGACGATGTATGAATGTGAGTGAGGCAAAGAGTGTGTGCCAAGACCGAGTTGTTTGGCGGTCCGTCCTCTCTGCCTACCCCTGCGGGGAAATGGCGTGATGGTTAGTTAGTTAGTTAGTTAGTTAGTTAGTGTCCTGGTGTGGTTTTGTAGGCATGCTTTTTTTAAACAATTCTGCGGTTTATTCCGAGATTGACGAAATTTTGCACACTTGACATTTAAAATGGTAGGAGAATCATTGTCTACTTGAGATTTCCAAAAACCACCCTTTACATCCATTGGAGCTGAATTATGATACGAGTATGAATTAAGATAATGCTACATGAAGTTTGACATTTGATCATTTGACGTTCAAAATAAGAAGAAAATTAGTATTTTTTACATTAGCTCAGGAAAAATAATTTCCCTATGCCTATGTCATCTCTGGGAATGCTGAGTGAAGGGTCTTATTAGGGAATGGAAGGATAGGAAGTAGCCAACCTCTTGGGATGACCTAAGGCAGGGGTGTTCCAGGTTTCCGGTTCGGCGTTACCCATACCCTCCTCCCAAATTGCAAACGTCTACATCTGATTTTAAAATAGCCTGTAACCGGGTAAGCTAGTCTTACAGAAGCAAGCAAGGAAAGGGACACATTATAGAGATATTCCTACGTACAAAATAATTGTCCACTTTCTCAAACACAAACATGAAGTTTGGTTACCAGAGGGATACTGGAAGTATGTTTCTCTTTGGAACGAAACGGTAAATCTTAACTATGAAGCAGAATTTCTTTATCAGTTAAATCTGGCAGCACGGAATTTGCACACCTATTTTTCTGGAATGGGTATCTTGGTTTACACAAATGTTTTCTTATCACTACATTATTTCTTTCAAAACGCATTTTATTTTTATTTATTTGCTGGCGAATCGGGCATTTATTGACTTTTAATGTAATTTCAAAGACAAATTCGTAATCCGTATCGCAAGACGATGTCTGTTCTGAGACAAATAAGGTTAGGTAAGGTTAATTAAATATGAAGAATAAGACGAACGCCACATTATTTTTCAAAATCGTACTTGATATATAGATACAGATACAGATCTGAATATCCAGACGCTTCCCAACCCTCTCCCACCCCATTTCCTTCAATTCCCCATACCTTTCAGCCTCACAACATACCCAATTGAGAATACCATAGTCCAACTGGCTTTGGGCAATCGGCAGCAGTTGGGACTCTTGTGCTGAATTGACATAAAGAACAAGTTAAACGCTCTTACTGCCAAAAATAACACATCTCCATCTAATTTTCTAATAAAATCTTTTTCATCATCTTTGTAGTTTTTTGAATTCTTTTATCAATCCCCCTATCTATTATTTTAATTAATTACCATACTTAATTAATCTTTATGGTTCCTGTTTGCGAATTTCTTTAGGCAGCTGGTGTGTCACCTATATATTTTATTACAAAGTTAAATATTGTCTCTAAATTACAAAGCTAAGGTAAGTACATACTAATGAACTGACATAAAACATGAAATGGAGTAGGCATGTAGGTAAATAATATTAGGTCCTTACATATGAAATTGGCGTTTTGTATGGGAGGAACATAAAGTAGATTTTTATTTAATATAATATATTTATTTAATCAAAGTATGTACCATTGCTATCTATGCACTTTTGCCATCTCATAGGTAGTTCATCGATCCCTTTACTAAAAAAACCATTCGGACGTGAATCAATAAAATCTTTGAAGGCGGTTTGGACTGCCCCATCGGAGTTGAATTTTTTCCCTTGCAAGAAGTTATCCAAATTTCGAAAAAAAATGGTAATCTGTTGGGGCAAGGTCCGGAGAGTACGGTGGATGTCTTAGACATTCCAATTGAAGCTCCTCTAATTTGGTAGCCGTCTGTTTTGCAGTGTATGGTCTAGCGTTCTAACGTGCGTTTGTTGATTTGCTTCACTCAATTCGTGAGGTGCCCACCTTTCAAGCTTTTTCACCTTCCCAATTTGCTTCAAGTGGATTAAAACAGTTTTATCACTAACACCGCAGCCTGCAGCTAACTCGGACGTGGTTTGCGATGATCCGCTTCCACAATAGCCTTCAATTCTTCATTATCAACTTTGGTCTCCGGCCGTCCACGGGGCTTGTTCTGCAGGTCGAAATTTCCAGAACGAAAACGTTGGAACCAAAAACGCACTGTGTTTTCGTTTGCGGCACCGTCGCCATACACATCATTAATCCTTCGAGCCGTTTCTGCAGCACTGGAGCCACGGTGGAACTCGTACTCGTAAATAACGCGATATTTCAAGTTTTCAATTTTGTAAACTAAGTGACGTAAAGAAAAAAAAACAATTAAGGAAAAAACAAATGAATTATAATTTTCGAAAAACAAATACATAAGTAAATAGCTGTATAAATTTGAATTTGGAATTCCTAACCAAAGAGAAGATATTTGAGATCAAAGTTGCCAGTACGGCAAAACGCCAATTTCATATGTAAGGACCTAATATAAGTTTCACATACGGTATAGACGAAAAATAAAAGACAGGTTAAGTAGAAACAAACAACAATAGAAAAAAGAACAAGGTTATTTACATACATATGGATTACAAATAAAATAAAAGAAAAGGAGTGAAAAAGAAACAAGACAGAATAGAACATGACAAGAAAATTATGTAGGTACTTTCATCCTTAAATGAATTTAAAAAAGCGTTACTCTGAATTTTTTTATTTTGCTGAATTTCCTTATGCAAATCTGGAAGGGACATAATAAGTCTATAGGCAATATAGCCCTTCATTTGATTTTTCACATAAACGGCGCTCTACAAATTATCAATTATTATAATTATTATTATTCAGAGATTTTATCCCATATTTTGTAGTGTGTGTTTGAGGAACGCTGATTTTATTGCCATTTCGAGTATTGTGAGAGTGGATTGTCTTGATTGTAAGGTGGCTTGATGTTAGTGTGAGTTGATTGTTGAGTATTTTGTGGGATGGTGCTTGTGATTTTATGTTTAGGTAGAACTGTGATTAGAAACTGAATAGATGTCTCAGACGTGGGTGTCCATGGAAGTCCAATAATTTAATTATTCTTGAGTAGGTAGGTACCCAAGTAAATATATTTACAATTTCGTTGGGTAGGAGGTAGATAGGTTTAGAAATTGCATATCTACCTATGTTTACGTCAGAATTTTAATGATTTTCTGGTATTGTAAGGTAGGTATTATAATTGTAGGATATGTGAATCTGAAAGTAGGTAGGTAATTATAAAAAAATGCCTTAGAGTCATTGCCTTTCAAGTCCCGATACTGTCAATTTTATTTAGAATCGAACACGGTTAGTAAACTTGAAAAGTCACGCAATCTGATTGGAAAGCTGCTAAAAATTTAAACATAAGAAATATAGGTACATTTCCAATATGGAATTATCAATTTGATGTTAAAAATAAAATTAACAAACTTCTGGCTAGTTTGAATTTACACAATCAATTATAATATAGAAAATTTCATTTTCAATATTATCGATAAGATTCATTAATCCAGATTTGCAGACACAACCGACAAAAATCAGAGTGTGCAATAAGGTGGGTCACGAATGTATGGGAATTTTTTTTCTTGATTAGATTTGTCTAATCATAAAAGGGTGTTAAATGATCACGTATTTTTTTAATAATATTTGGATATCACCTTCCTCCGGATTCTCTTTGAAATTTCACAAAATAGAGAAAAACCCACCCTTGTTAAATCTTAAAAAAATATAAGATAAATTATTTGAAATTAATTATTTTTCAACATAACACAAAAAAGACTGAAAATTTTGATATATTTATTAAAAAATATATTAATATTTATTAAAAAATATATTTATTAAAAAATATATTTATTAAAAAATATATTAATATAATTCAATTAATTCAATTCAATGGAAGATGCTCCGACGAACTAGCGTCATTGATCCCTTCGGCACCGGTGCACAGTCGGGAAACACGCCAAACGCGTGCCCAACATTTGTACACGGTTGTCATTTGTCACATGAGAACGGGTCGTTTCTTGGACTCGTTCTTGTGTTCAACAGCTCGGCTGTGGAATGATTTGCCGGCCTCTGTGTTTCCTCCTTCCTACAACATGGGTCTCTTCAAGACCAATGTTCATTCCTTCCTCTCCTCAAAAAGACCTTCCACACAGCATCCCAGATGACATAGGCCCTGAGGGAAATTATTTTCCTCAGGGCCTCCTGTGTGGAGTTAATTATCTCATAGGCAGTGTATTAAAAATCCTTCTTAGGTACCTACTCTAAAATTTCGGCATTATTTAGCGAGACTCGATCTTGGGACTTTTTGTACATTTGCTATGGAAGATTACAAAAAATATGGTTTAAAGGATTCATCATTCAACTTTTATAAACTAGAAATAACCCTTAGAATGAAAATTTTCAAAACTTTGAAATGAATCCGGAGGAAGAAGATCGTGTCAGAAATTTGAAAAATTTTAAACACGTCGTTTTGGACCTATTTGGCACCCTCTTATCGCTCTTAGAATTTAAAAATAACATTTATTTTACAATGACCTGCCTTTGTGTGCAATTCACACGCCTAAGAGGTGAAACCTTCAGTTTTCTGTAGACAAGAGAGGAGAGCCTACGAAGCACCACACAAAGATGAGACCGATTATGCAATCTCATTCTCTCGCAGGCTGAATTCTATAGATCCATGTGTTTGTTTCTTTTTATAGTGTCACTATTTTTAATTTTCACTTCAATTAGTATTTTTGATCCATACTGCTTATTCGACGTTTATAGATAATTTAATATTGAATTAAAATTAAAAATCATTGATGTAGGTACCTAACGAGGGTTTTTACAACTAGAAAAAGATTATGGAATGATTTTAACTACCTATCTACAAATAATAAACTCGTTTTTTATTAAGAATTATAATTACTTAAAAGTAAAGATTAATTGTTAAAAAAGAGATTGTGAAATACTGAAAAATATTCACGACATGAATAATTAACAAAATGTGTTAATGTTTCAGTTAGAAAAAAATACCAATATTTTTGTGAACAAAGCAAAGATACCTCTAAAGATTAGGTAAGATTTTTTGTTTTATACTGTTTTACGCTTATGAAAAAGTTTTTTTGAATAATACCAACTCATTACCGAGATTAAGCTGTAGGTATGTGAATTAGGAAATTAACAATTTACCTCTATCCAGACATTCAAACAACTATGGCGAACCTAAAACAATTCATAACAACTGTCATAAGAGACATTGAAAAATGATTTTAAAAAATCAAATTGATTGTGAAAGAGTGAACAGACATGAATACATTAGTCCCAACAAAGTGTGAATAACCCTTATAAACGCTATCAAATTAATTAAGGCTTCTGCGCATTATTTTCAATCATTAAACCTTCGAGAAAGGCACCCCGCCGTTTTTTAAAAATTCACAATCGCCGAAAAGAAACACTAAAAATAAATGGCAGTTTGTTGAAAATATAATTAACCTCAACGAATTGTTTTATTCGCGACAGTAATAGTTAAAATAAAAACTAATGGTCCGAGAAACTACTCGATAAATCCCGCATCAACCAGTTAAGTTAATTAATTTAATTGAATTAATTAGCCAATTACCATAGTTTTTGGGCTAATTTCGAATTTTGCAAATAAATTTCACAATTCTGGTAACCCCAATCATAGTGAAGTTGTTTTGTTAATATTATACTTACCCACAAGCTTAGTTGCGTAGGTATCTACAGGACGATTTTATTGTAAGAGTGTTCGGGACATTTCATTCAATTGGCCCAGAAAGCGAAGTTTTTTTTTGTTTGAAATTTAAAGACAATATACCTAAATAGAGATCAGACTAGGAAGACACGAAATTTAATATGAGGTTTATGCTAGAAGCTAGCTACAGCATTCAAATGGTGGGTAGGGGGGGGGGGGGGCAAGGAAGAAAGTTAATTTAAAATGAAATAATTGGCTCATCTAGAGATCATTTACGTCACTCGGACGGATAAAAGAGTTGGTGTAAAAAATATTGTCGTATTTTCCAAGAAAGTAATCTACGCAATTTAGGTACGCAGTACTGAAACACCTCCTAACCCCCTCCCCCCTTGCTTTCTATGAATACTTAAGTTTGTAATCTCTTCAAAAAATATGTGTTTTTTTAAGACAAGTAAAATTTATTACATTAAAATTCCCTCCATAGAAAAAAATCGCAAAGTATGCTCCGAAAATTATAGAAAGAAAATCTGTTTCTGTCATGTTAAAAAAATCACAGTGTTCCTGACAATTGTGGAGAGATTTTTGCTTTTAATATCTAACCCATGCTGTATTAAAATTTTCGCTTACGCCCATTAAATATAATCATTTTTTAAATAATAACGAACTCCCTACCTTCGTATTTACATTTCCCTTTCACACCATCTTCTTTTTCTTGAACGCTTTCTACGGAGCCTGTTTATTTAAACACTCTGTATTTTATAAAATACAACTTTACTTTTCTCCAGCAAGTATTATTTACATCAAACCATTCAAATAAAATAGTTTTTTGTAGATAATAATACAGGATGTGCCGCGAGCAGTGTTTGGAGAGGCAGAAGTACTACTTATAAATTTGATGAAACTCGATACCATTAAGGCGATAAAACTCAATTAAATGGTCAATCAACGTGAATTGATGTGTTCTTTGGTTTTCACACATCTGGACGTAATTTAGGCAGACATATTCTATTAGTTTTAATGTGGTATTTGATTATATTTGATGGATGGACTCAACGCAAACAGGTTTCATGCGAACTGTGATGTTCGATGATATAAATGTTGTCATGATGTGTTCTGTCTGTAGCTGTAATGGAATAAACAAGAAAACATTAATTTGGTCATCTGGTGTACCTACCTAACTAATTATCCTGTGTGTAATTTGGCGTCTTGAAAAATACGTTGTGATAAAATTTCTATCTGCCAAATTAGAAAAATCGTAACTTTGAATCAGATTAAGTGCGTGGTTATGCTTATCTATTTTGGTTTATATCTGCATGTCATTTAAAAAGATGAATTGGTTGAAAACATCTGAAAGTAATATATGTTATATTAATTTATCTAAAGAGCTTAGTGCCCCTTTTAAAGTTAAAATTAAAATCGAATATTTTCTAAAATATATATTTCATAAAATGGAAAAACCTTTTATTATTAGATACCTACCAAAAAAGGTGTGATGTTTAAAAGAAATCATAATCTGTTCACTCATAGATGACGCTATTTTAAGCCAAAACACCCTTACACAAGAAATATGTAGGTGAATAAATAGTTTTGTCTATAAAAAATAATGTCTTTCAAGAAAGTCTAACAAATACATACGGTATTGTATCGGTGATCCAATCCGATATTGTCTTTTTAGCCATTCTTGAAAGATTTGAGTTTGTTTTTGTTTATGGACAAAACTATTTATTCGTTTTTATGTTGCGTATGTCAATGTGCGGGCGATAACAATTAATTCATTATATTTTAAAGCATAACTAGTAAACAACGTTTTTCCGTAAAACAGTCAAACTCGCGCCATCTACGAGAGATAGGATTATGAATTCTTTTACCTTGATAAAAATACCTTACAGCAGGTCCGGACGATTTAATTTTAGTTTATCAACTCGACACTTGAAAGCATACATCTCGTAAGTTGATCAACTAAAATTGAAACCTCTGAATCTTCTATAATAATTAGTAGTAATTACGCCTACCATTGCTAGGCATAAAAACGACACTGTTACTGACATCTTTGGTGCAGTAGGAAAAATAAATATTATGTTTGTTACCGACATCTGTTGTTGAATAGTGAAATTATTTTCAGAGTTCATTCATAAAACCATTCATTCATAGATGTCTCTCCATTATAAATTTAAAACATGTTTCCAAGATTTGAAAGAAAATTGGACAAATTTTGCAAAATAAACCGTTTTCTTCAACAATAAAATTATTTGCAAGCAGGCAAAAAAATTCTTTCAGTTTCGGATCTTTTTCTGGATTTATTTTTTCTCAACATTTTTTTTCCTGGGCGTTGGCAACCGTGGTATTGTATTACACACATGAAGTTTGCAGCGCATGAGCTCAGCAACTTCCGCATTGGTGTTATTTTAAATCTGACATTATTATTTATGATAAATACAACAAACAAAAACAGAGAAGAAACGATAATATTTCTTCATAATTTATTTTTAATTTGACTTAAACATGATGCGATGAAACGGCTTGACACAAATGAGGTCTCACGTGTTTCAGAGATGCTTTGAATTTATTTTTAGAAATGCAAGAACAAGGACATTTTATTGGGAATAAATATCATGCTCGATATGCTGAGGTTATGTTTATTTCTGACCTCATCGGTTCACACATTATCCTTCAAAGAATTTCATTTCCTTCTTCATTGAGTTGCTACGCAGAACGGTAGGGAAATTTAATAAATTGCCAAACATGCTGAAGTACTTTATCAAGTCATAAAAGCAGACTTAACAAAAATCGAAAGTTGTGCTCGGAAAACCTTGAAAAATAAAGTTTTGTTTGTAGACGGAAATTGATAAATAACAAAATACTAACGTTTCTTTAAATAATGGCAAATCAAGCACATTTGTGAGAGCCGTGAAGAACAATATTTTTATTATTTCATTCTAGATTGTTCCTTAGAAAACTCGCAGTCAATTTTAAAATATTTTTTATTCGTATAGCGACATCTCTTCTAATTTATGCAAAATTAAAACATTAGTGGCATAGTAAATACAACAACCATTTCGTTTGAGCTGTTTGTCGCTAGATGGCGTCAATCACACTTTAACAGAATAAAAAAACAGATTTAAATAAACAAACCAATAATAATTTATTTTTATGAATTACATTTTTTTGATGTTTCATAATATTATACAATATAATTTATAAAAAATAGCGCGGTGATTGCTCCACTGAACTTTTATAATTTTCCTTGTGCGTGTCATGTGATATTTTCGTCAAAAAAAAAACGAAAAAAATGTAGGTATATGTCTCTTTTTCATTAGTAAACAAATTAAAAAAAGTTATGATAACTTTCTTTTTTATGTAGTTTGCGTAGCGTTCGTATAGACATGCCGTTATAAGCCACACGGCCAGATTTGAAATCTGAGGGTGTCTATTATGTTATCTAAACTTGAACCCTACCACAATATGGTGTGCATTAGTGGCAAAATTAAAGCAACGATTACACTGGCCAATTAATTGTTATTACATTTTTTTTTGGTTATTAGAATGGCTTAGACTAATTTTTAAAATTGGGATATCTTTATTTATTTATTTATTTTTTTGCAAAAAACACTGAAAAAACCAATACATTGCAAAAGCGGTATATATAATACAAAAATTTAAATATTAAAACATGAGTGATATTTCGCGTTTAAACACGTTGTAGGGTAGGACATATGGAAAATATCCTCATTTCCTGCGAGAATATTAGGAGAAAGTTAGGAAGAAACCTCTAAAGTTTCGCGGTATGAGCGTGAAACACAACGGAATAATAAAAATGGAATAAGTTAGCCGAGTTTTCTATCGATTATTATAGTTGATAGTTATCGAGAGGATGGTCAACCCCTCATTCTGTAACTCTTTTTGACGAGAACCGACTCCAGTATTTTTTTGATTCACTCGGTCGTGGCGTGTCTTCCTCGGGCGACCTCAAAAATTGTTTTTCTAATTATCGCAGATTTAAAAAAAATGTGTGTAGGTTCCTGACTTGCATAATAATTAATAATATCTCAAGAAATGAAAAAAAAAATTTTTTTTAACGGACACCTACATTGTCATCTACTGTTTTTTATGCCCCTGAAATAGTAATTCACATAAAATTACTTATAATTTTTGGTGTATTATTTCTTCTTCGTCTTCTTGTGCCCTGTCCATTCAACCACAGGCGGCTCTAGGGGTCCAGAAGTGGAAGGTATTTAAAAAAATTAATATCAAATTAAATACGATAATATTCTTAATTACCTCACGAGTTTGAGTCAACATTAATTATTTCATGTGACAAACCTACAATATGCAAAATCAACCTACGTTTATCAAAACCATCTCTTTCAGACCCAAAATATTCATCATTCTTTCTCTCGATCACGGCCATGACCCAAACGGTCTTCAGAATACCAAAACATTTCTTCTAGATCTAGACGGTATTAGTGCCATCTCGTTTATTGCATGGCGCGTAAAGAGACAAAAGACATGATATTGGGACATTGGAAAAATTGACCCAGCCAATCATGGTGTGTGGGAAAGAAAACTTCCATTTAAGACATTAGATGTCATTGCTTGCCGCTTGCCTGCTATCTGCATTTTAAATACATTAGAAAAATATCAGGTGTTTTGATTAGCATAATATTTCACAATGCTTTCTATCATCTTATAATTTTGGGAGGTTTTTGACCAATTGTCCTGAAGGAAGGACCGTCACTGCGTTCAACGGACGTTGGCTATCATGTTGGCTATCATGTCGATGAGGTTCTCCTTCTTCCAGGGCCCCGTCTTCCGGCAATCTTTCCCTGCATTATGAGATGCAAGATCTCGTACTTCTCTGGATGTCTCATTACATGTCCAAGATATTGAAGTTTTTGGATTTTTATAGTTTTAATAACTTCTTTTACTTTATTCATCCGAACCATAACATCTTCATTCGTAACCCTGTCTATCCAGCTTATTTTAAAATTATTTATACTACTAGGTGGTTCCCGGCATGCGTTGCTACGCCATTTAATAAAGAAATTGTTTCTCCCTGCGTGTCCTTTCCCATTCGTCCAGTTTTCCTTCCGCCTCCCCTTCCTCTCCCGCATCATTCCCCTCTCGCATTACCACACCGTCTTCCCTCACCCCACTCCCCTTTCCCACTTCCCCCATACCGCGAACCTTCCTCCCGAGTTCCCCCGTATTCCATTCATTCAGTCCCGGTGGATTTAGTTTTCAAACAGCTCGCGTGCCACTTATTGCAATTTTTTCATACAAATTTCATAATGCCAGAGCTCACCAGTAGTTCTACAAACCTTGTCCTGACCATAACGAAAACAACAAAAAAAGAATTATCCAATTTGGTGCAGTCGTTCAGAAGTTATGCGCGTACATACATTTCGGCGATTCATTTTTATTTACATAGATTTACATAGATAGATAGATTGATAGATAGATAGATAGATAGATAGATAGAAGAAGATAGATTTACAATTATTATGCATCATTTACAATGCATTATTCACCAATTTTAAACCTAATCCACTTCAAAAATTACTTTCCATACTAAGTTGGTATGGATGTCAAACGAATTTCAACATTCTCCCAGAAAACATCAAACTGAGTCAAACACAGAGAGAGTTTAAAAAATATGTTAAAATATGGATACATTCTAATGATCGAGCCTATACTGGTGCCCTCACCCAAACGCCCAGTCATTGACAGTTGTTATTGTAGTAATAACCTTGCAGTTTATGAATTGTGTAGGTATATGCAAACAATAATGTTAACTAAAATAAAGTTTTTGCTGTATGGAAACTTACTTTACACATTTATAAAAAAACAAACAATTAACAAAAATTCTGCCTCAATACAGGTTCACCTAGTGAGGCAGGCTATGCACAACTAAAAATACTGTATAACTATACTACTCCTGTGTAACCTTTCTTACGTTACTTTCTATTTGTTAATTTTTCTGTACTGATTGATGTAATCTATTTGTAAACTACATTGAGCGTGTAATTTTTTTAGTTATATTGTTGTTATTTCATTGAATAAAGATTATTATTATTATTATTATTATTAATTTATTTATTGTCAATTTTTTGAACCTATACGCTGGTATACGCAGTATAATATAGACAAGTAGTAGTTATTTCTTGATGTATTTAAATGAATATTATGTCTTATACTTTTGTTATTCGGCGGTACATCCTCCCTGCATACCCTTTCCGAACATTTAGTTACATTTTATGTTAGTAGGTATAAGGTATTTTCCCTGAACCGACAACGTAAGTATGCCGGTGAGCCAACTGTGGGAGAACAACTGTCATGGAACCGTTTTTTACTAGATTTGCATACAAGTAAAATGAAAAATTTGCTTTTCAATAATAATATTTATTAGGATAAATTTTATAATCTTTGCCCATTCCTAGTCAATACATTTACAGAAACGACACATTGAAAAACAATAATTAAATTATTAACAAACTTAAATTCTATATCACAATAACAAAATCACCTGTCAAGCATTAACTATTTACATGTTAAAATATTATTAATATCTACTTTTTACATTAAATTACTAGAATGTCTTTACGTATCTAAATGAGGCGCTCGGTGCGAGAACGGTTTAATTTTCCTTTGCGTTGAATTCTTATATTATATTTTATTTCGTATTCATATAAATAATTCACACACATTACGTATTGATATTATTAAAGAGGTTTATTTTTTGTTATTGAATGTACAAAATTCTAAAGAAATTACGAAATGTGACAACATTTTAAATGTAAAATAGAAAGTGCGCTTTTAAAATTACCGTGAAGTGAATAAGCATGCGTTCCTTATCGCTTTAATACTGCAGCTCTTTCTTAGACATTAAATAATGTTGAGACACACAAAATACGTATGACAGATTCCTCCAAAGTACTACTTTTTTGCGACGGGAATTGCGTTTCATTTTCTTTATACGTGTGAGGGAGGTGTTTGATAATGATTGTATGTTTCCTTTGGGGGGGTGCAGACATACGTTCACCTTTTGCCTCATTTGCGACAATTGTTATTTAGTGTGTAAGAATGAGCGGCAGCATTATATTATGTTTAGAACAAAAGCAAAACCTTCACCGCATTGCCATTTGACATTTTCGAATTTATGGAAATCACTCACACTTCAATATTATCCTTGTAACTATGTTCCATACTTTCAAAATTATCGTCACAGCAAGTGTTATTGATAGGGGTCTACAGAGACGTAAGTGAGAGAGATGTAAGAATATGATGACTTTTTCCTTACTTCAATACTTTTAACCACATTCCATACTTTTAAAATTATCGTCACAGCAAGTAGATATTATTGGTAGACGGTTGTACGGAGACGTCTCGGTTCAGTATATGAGGGAGATTCAAGAATATGATGACTTTTTCCTTTAGTGGAAACACTGTAAACAGACCTAGGTACATTGTGTTATTGTGTATCTCATCTTTTGAAAGAGCTGTAGCATTATGTGGTAAGGAACGTATGTTTATTGCCTTTTTTGCTCTCGTGAACCGAAAGATCACGGTAATTATAAAAGCGCACAATGACAATCCTAGGAACGTTTTAAAATTTATATTTACAATTCATTTTATGAAAAATTTATTATATATTATATGAAATCAATAATTAGTTATGAAATTAATTCCCAACTTCCTCTTTTGACTTATTTTACAATCCAGAAACTACGCTTTAAAAATTGAACACTTTTAAAATCTGAAAAACTATACTAAGAGAATGATTACCTACTTTATAAAAATACACGCTGCGTTTTACAATGTTGCGTCGAGTGCTCTGAATAAAATTAATTAGGAACCTATAAGTACATTCTTTGATCGATGAACGATCTTTGAATGATTCGTTGAAGTATTATTTGAACGATGCCAACTCTAGTTAGCATTTAGCTGAAAGTTTATGGAAAGTTGGTCGCTGTTTGATTGAGGTGTCAAATATCGTAATTAGGTTAAAATTGATAGCCATCAACAATTAAGTTCTTAGATTACGTTGGTTAAAACATCACTAAGCAAATTTATAATGGCCTTTCGCCATAGCGATCAAATGTACATAAAATCTAAGGTTCAACCTAAAATCCAAACTATAAATAGCTAGAAAATGCAAGATGCAACACGTAAAGAAAACTTTCTGCTGAAGATTCCAATGAGATGTTACAAAGTATTTAGCGATATTGAATTATGGAAATCGATAAAAAAATGTGTTTACGTTAGGGGCCATTAACCAGCCAGCGGCCGAGAATTCATATTTGGTCGAAAGATGTTCTTACGATCACACAAAGCGGTTCCAATGAGAAAGATTAACTATTCACCGTACCAGCTTTTTAAAAATAATAACTCTATACGTCAATTTTGCTACCTTCAGAATTCGCTTTAATTTATACCTACATTCAAAATTTCTGAAAGAAGTGATGATAAAACTATTAAAATTATGTACTTTTTGTTATTATTTTTTGATCATAAGTATTTACAATTTTTCAATAATGTCTAAACAAAATAAGAATGTAAAAAAATCTTAAATGTATTAGTTTATAAACCGTAAATAAATAGACAAACTGAAGTATTTTCGTCACAAAACATGTATGCGGATCTTTTTTTAAATGATTTTATAACTTAAATTAAAATTCTGAAACAGCTTTCCTAGATAATTTACTGATTTATTTTACTGCATGATTATATGATTTTGAAATGTGTGTTATGTAATACAAAATTTTGTTTGAAAATTTAACAAATCTGCCAACGATCTACGGTAAAACCTTATTGTACTAAAAATAAACATATTTTCTCAAAATTTAAAACATAGCTTTACTAGATAAAAGAAGAGTCTTTCGAAATCAATTTATAATTTTTTGTGGAAAAGAGTCAATACAGTCTAATATTTGATTTAAAAATGACATATTTCCGGAATTTTCGTTTATTTTCGATTTATTGCGTTGATTGCATGGATCTTTGATGGTGCGGTACATTATAATAATAATAATTTGGTATCTAGTGTGGAGGGCCGTCAATGGGCTCTCTGGAATACTTACGTTACGACAAGATAAGATGTCAAAATATTTATATTTCTGGTGTAAATAATACAGGCAATAACATTGTGGGGCATTCCAACATTTTACAAATTGCTCATTTTTCAAAAATATTTTTTACTTACACTTGAGCAGAAAAGTAATAATGTTCGCGTGCCATTCTACAGTGTGTTAATTAAATAATTTATTTGGCAGCTTTCAATTTATTGTAGCCCCTATAAACAAGCTTTTTACACATTGGCACGATCCCATTTCTTGGGTGTTGGCAAATATTACACGCAATTCAGCAATTGATAATATAAACATAGATTTGAGAATTATAAACAAGTTAAGTTTTAATATTTTTCACATGAAATAATATTTTATACCTATCGGAATAATTAGTTGTCAAAAGAAGATAACATCAAGTAACTGTGCCAATTTCTTGTATCATTCCATTTTTATAAGGAACATTTCTATAAACCTATTTTGGAGTTTTTTATGTTGAACAGTTGTAGTGTTGTTGGCAAATTTAAGATTGTCAATTCACAAACAAAAAATCTTTTTTATTATTTGAACTCCTCCCGAACTAGCAGGTACATGCTTTAAAAACTATATTAGAGTCAGAGCAGAGATTAGTTTTCGTGTTTTTTACACAGATTTATAGGTACATATTTACAAAAATAGTCATTGCTATCACTAATAACCACAACGCAAAATCGTTCATAAAAAAACTCGGACCTCTTTAATGGCATTGTAAGAATACTAGAAATTATTGGACAAAACAATCAATAATTGCTAGAGAATTCTACCTCCATAATATAACTTAAATTAGGTCCTAAATTGGTAATTAATATCCATTTTGTTCAGTTTTAAACATTTTGGTAGAATCAAAATCTCAAACCAGGATTAAATAGGAAAGGTAATAACAAATACTTCGGGACTGTTCTAAATCAGTGATGGCTCGTGACTTTTGAGGGTGCTTAATGGAACCAAGATTGAAATACATGAAGTTATTTATGTTTCTATAGTCAGAAATCCTGCTCAGGACCTTGTCCGAAAGGCGCGCAAGATGGATCGGCCATGCAATAAGACAAGAAGGAGGGTATGACCGAGGGGACAAACGCTAGGGGACGCCCACGCCGAGAGTACCTGGAGGACCTGCTGGTGGACGTGCGCTGCTCATCATATGCAGACTTCAAAAGAGCGTGGAAGAAACGAATAGATGAAATTGCTGCAAACCAATCTCAGGATTGAAACCAGAGAGAGAGTCAGAAAAATAACACAGTGTATGAAGGTTTTTAAGAAATTTAAGATTGGTTAGAAGCAGCCCCAGAATGCGGAGAAATCCACGGAAAATATACAAAATGCATGCTTTTGCAAAACAAAATCTTTTTGAAAACATCACCGATTTATTGGTCGTTCATGTGGAGCATAGATACATTTTGTTGGAAAACTAGAAAAGTAAAGAGTTTTAGTTGAATGTTTAAATTGTTAAATTTTAAATTGTGTCATCGTAGGAGAAAATTAGTTTCTTAGGTAACATTTTCAACTTCAATATCGTAATAGTATTTCTAAAATTACAAGCTTACAGATCTCATCAATATAAAATCTTATTTCTAATATTTGTTGGAGTTTTTCACAAAAAATCTATTTATTCATATATAATAGTTGTGACAATTACCATGGTATTACATTATTAACTACATAGTCCCAGCGAGAACACGTATGGATGTCATCGACGTTCATCCTCTTCATTCTCACGCGCCTTTTTGAAAAAGAAAAAATACAGCAGACACTAGATCACTCGCTGGGAGCTGGGACTTGTTCGCTTATGTTGACGTAATCGACACTTTTTTACATAAAACATAAATGTCGTGACAAAATAAAGCATGATTCAGTTTTTTCTGGTTTAAAATCGACAATAATTATTAGAGGCATTAATTAGGTTGCTGTAATAAATATTTTGTGACTTTGTTGCTTCATTCAACAAATTATTACAATACCTTTTTTAAGGCAATTGACCCTCCGTTAAAATATTATTGTACATCAATATTTATGTTGTGGCATTCGGCATTTTGTTAAATTACTTTGTGTTGTGGCAATTGATACTATTTTACTCCCAACACTTTGTACAAGCCACTAATATGTATAAATAAAACTAATATATCTTATTCTCCTAAAATTGAAATGGAATATTTTCCCTTACTAGGTGAGGAGGAAGCCTATAATACCTACTTACAAACTACCCTTAAATTGATATAATGTAAATTTTACAATCTTCCCGTTGTGAAAAGAAACATTTTCACAGCGACAACAGCAGAAATAAAAAAAATCTAATATTTTACACATACAGTTTGAGCGTCGTTTTCCCCTGAATAAATAAATAAATACACACTTTAACAACTAAATTCATACAAACTATCGACTAGTTCCATGTTTATTTGTGCTGGAAAGCAAAATCAGCCCTTCTGCTATCTTTGGAACACCTTTTGACAGTTAGCCTCCAAAACGCAACCCTGAAATCTGGCGAATAAAATGCGTAAATAAAAGGATTTATAGCGGAATTAAACCAGCCCAACCAGGTTAAGAAAGCCATCAAACCAGGCTTGACATAATCCCTGGGCAGGAAAGGGGTAAGCAGATAATACAGAAAGAATGGCAGCCAACACGCTACAAAACCGCCCACAACAATGCTGAGAGTTTGAGCTGTTTTCGTCTCGCGTCTCAAAGACGAAACTCTGTTATTTTGATGTTCAACTGTATGCTCGTTGACGAAGTGTTGCTTTGATCTGATAGATACCCTGCTTACTTTGCTTGTTTTGTATGTAACAGTGGCACTGCGTTTTAGTTTAACATCTTCAGTGTCTGTTTGTATTTGGAAGTTGGTAACGCTTCTGTTCATACTATTACAGCTCCGACGATGGTTTTTCTTCTTCTTTTTGATGTTCTCACAGCTGTAGCAACATTGTCTTGGTGGGACCAGCTCGTAGTTCTGCGGGGGTTCCTTGGCCTTGGTTGGGGGCAGTGCTGGATGAGCTGGATGGTTTGTGGGGGTGTTAGGGTCGCCATTAGGGGGAGTGGGGGTCACGTTTGGGGGGGCGGCAGCAGAGGCCTGGTTGAGGGAGTCCGAGGTCTCGGATTCTGCGCGAAGACAGGCCCAACGGGAGAATCTCTGAAAAAAGAAAGGAGCATTATAAAAACTGGATAAACGAAAATTATGAAGGTGTTCATATCTTCCATGGTAAGGTCAACAATAAATCAATAACACCTATTGTGCTTATTTAGCACGGTTAAAAAGAGATTTATGTTGATGCGAAAGATGATAATAACAATCTTATAATCTTATAGTAACTACTTTGGAAATACTACCAAATATTTTTTTTTTCAAAATACCTACAATTTGAGAGAACTGTATAATTAGTAGTATACCAAAGTTTTCAGTGGTTTTTACAAAAAATTTAGGTTTATGTTTTTTTTAACGTCTAAAAGAATGGAACCTTTAGGGCACCCCGTTCTATAGTAACATTATACATGGTTTTGGGTATAAATCAGGTAATTTTTTTTTGTAAATATGTTCGTTGTATTGAGTAAGTATGGTAAAACATAACGAGAGGAAAATATTAAGTAATAAGTATTTAGAAGATACACAATAAAAGCTTTAATCTTTGTTAAGTTGCAACACTCTGTCTGTATTCTTCCATACCGTTTCCACAAACCATATTTCAATACGTCTTTTAAAATCGATTATTTTTGATAAGTTTTTATTGCAAGAGGTGGTATATAAAATAATTTGATAGAGAAATATTGCATATTTCTTTGTCCAAAAGTCGTATGTATGTTGGTAGGTACCTACGTTAGAAAATTATAATAATATACCTGACAAGTTATTACCTATATAAAGCAGACAATCCTTTGTCTGAAACAGCTAAAACCACTCTCGAATGATGAGCTCTGGCGTCATAAAACTAGCACATACCTACTTATAGTGTAGAATTTCTAAGTCAACACACGCAATTATCTAAAAGCTACGTGAGTTTTGTAGTTTCGCAATACCCATCTAATAACGTAAATAATTTATAAATAGAGCGTTGAAACTAGAGTTAATGATGTTTATCAGTATATTTATGGATGTACAGCATGCGAAATATTAAATGATTTTCAACTAAAACATTTCTATTTCCTAAATGACAAAATTATTGTGGTTGAGGGGTCAGGCAGTCGACTAGCAATTCGGAGGTCCCCGGTTCAAACCCCAGCGGGCGCAAGTAAGTTTTATATAAGCGTTGTTTAACAATGAAATCGTGTAGAATAATAAAAGCTATATTTGTGGCACGTCCCAGAGTGGAAGAAACTTTCAGTATCGCCCTAGTGTAAAACCACTATGGAAATGCGATTAAGTACCGATTATTATTCCTTTAAACCTACAGTTAAACCGTGTCGTGGCAACATTGGTCACGTGACCAATGTAGTTCCTCCGACGACCGCTCCAACAGAAGCGTCATTCCAGTTACCGGACTCGTCTCGAGAACACGTTCTAAATTATTAATTAATCACATTTCCATTTCTACCCGCGATGTATAAAACTGTAAATGTGTCTGGCATAGACGAAATAAATTATAAAACGTGGTGAACTCTTTTACTGTTACATATCACGCAATATCCTTCCTTTGGAGTTGAGTAAGTATTACCGACGACTTTAAATAAAGTACCTCCACACCACCATTGCTTGAAATGGCTTTAGCCGTGCTTAGTGACTAGTTCTGAATAGCCAAGTACTTTCTCAGCTTCCTCTTTTTCATCTCTTTTACTTCCTCTTACCTTCAGCCTCACAACATACCGCAATTGGGGATGGCATAGTCTCACATGCCCCAGGCGGTTGGGAGTAGTTGGAACGCTTGGTATTCAAATTAAAAAAAAAAACAGAGTGTGCAATTCACACGCGATAGAAGTGAAACCTTCAGAAGTAGACAAGAGTGGGGAGGCAACGAAACACCGCACAAAGAGGAAACCGATAGGCTACAAAACACTGCACAAAGAGGATACTGTTTAAACCATCTCATTCTCTCGCAGGCTAAATTCTATAGCTGTGTGTGTTTTGTCATTTTAGTGTCGCTATTTTTCGTTTCATCGAAAAGAGAATTAACTTAAAAAAACAATTACAAGTGTACAGTTCAAACGCGGTAGAAGTGAAACCTTCAGTAAACTGAAAAAAAACAAGAGCGGGAAGGCTTTGAAACACCGCACAAAGAAGAGACCGATTATTCTATCTCATTCAAATAACATCTTATCAAACACGAAACACAGTAGGTATAGAAACATAATTAAATTTGTTTTCTTTCTGAAACATAATATGTATTTATAAAACAAACATACAAAACCTACTAATTTTAGAATCAGCATTGATTACACAACCCCATAACCGAGACACATAAATATCACATAATATTAATTCTGTATCCGAGAAGCATACGGATGCAAGTCCAAAATTTGAGGAAATGAGTTTTTGATGCAGACTTGATGTAAATTATCGTGCTTATCAGTGGCAGATAGATACAGGTCCAATCATTAAGAAAAATAGGATTTTCAAAAGGTTTGATGCAACAACTATCTTAGAAGTAGAAAGATGTACATGGACTTGCATCTTTATGATTTAGTTGCATTTTGAGTATTATGACTCGAATCCATTTGCATCCTTCTGTCTCTAACATTACTACGCTTTCTTTGGAAGAAAACAATTTTCAAACATTGATCCTTTCATAATACACCATATGTCATAACAAAATATTCTATACTCAAGTCCGTGTTTTAGTGTTTGATTCGAGTCAGTGTTTTTTTTTCAATACTTTTAAAGGCTTTACATATAAAATATTGCTCGTTTTTAAAACAATACTAATTGATTTAATATTAGGTCCTTACATATGAAATTGGCGTTTTGTATGGGAGGAACATAAAGTCGATTTTTTTAAATATAATATAATATATTTATTTAATCAAAGTATGTACCACTGCTATCTATGCACTTTTGCCATCTCATAGGTAGTTCATCGATCCATTTACTAAAAAAAACATTCGGACGGGAATCAATAAAATCTTTGAAGGCGGTTTGGACTGCCCCATCGGAGTTGAATTTTTTCCCTTGCAAGAAGTTATGTCACATAAATAATTATGTAACTAATGCAGTTCTTGCTTAGGTGTTTATTTTGTCTATGGTGTTTTTTTTGGACACTGGTAATTTTTGAAAAAAAAGAAGAGCAGTTTTGTTTATGGGCACTTCCTCGCGAGCAGCTTCTGGGCGAGCTGGTCGTGAATTAGTCACTCACGATAAAGGTGTTTAATTTTGAGTTTAAACCATGAGAATCTAAGTTAATTAAAACCTAACCGAACGCGGGTGATTTTTTCGTAACACGCGAGGCTCGTGTACGTATAATTTTTAATGGATGACTTGTAAGTCCCATTCTTTATCGATGTGGTTGACCGACGCCGGCAGTGATATTTTCGGCCTTGCTGTAACTTTAAAAGTGTGATTAGTTGTCCCGGTCAAGGGATGTATTTTGGAAATGGGAATATAAGGAATTCCCGACAGATAAACGGAGTGTTAAGCCCGTGCAATGATGTTTTCGGTCGTGAGATGCCTAACACGCGATTAGAGTACGGCCGGCAAATTAATCCGAATCGAATCGTGAATTAACCATCCTCACCCGTCCTGCAATCGTGGCTTTGCCAAAATCGGGAAGACGCTGCTTTTCATCGGCCGAGATTATTATTTACTTGGGACAAGCTCGACATCTCATAAATCTCGCCACGTTGTCTGGGAGCCTGTTCCTACCTCGTTTGGAGACTTTCTTGGGTTATCATTACATCACCAATCCATCCTCATGGAAAGCCCTAGGCTGGCTTTCATCCAGGCGCGGACTGGAACGTGCTACCCGTAACATTTCTCGATGGGCCGGCTTTCATCCTGGCGCGCACCTCTTCAAGGAACATCATCACGGCATTGTTTAGTTAGATAGATAGTTTAGCGAGTCCATCTGGTACGTATGTTTTTATTTGTTTTCCTTTGATACCCTGATGGGAAGTTTGTACACATCCGTGTTGTTTTTGTGTTCAATACATTATTGTTTAAAAGTCAATATTCTTTGATTTAATTGAATCCCTACCTACTTGATGGAGAATTACTTGGCCCACTATCCCGAGTTTGGATCTCTGCTCTGCCGCCAGGTAATATTTAATACGAGCCTAATTCGTTACAGTGGCGCCAAACGTGTAAAATCAGTTATTTTCGGTGCCCGAAACGTACTTCTCTGTCATGTGGGTTAGATTTTTCGGTTTTGGCTGATAATTTTATAGAACTGAATCGGTGTGTGTGCATTTATTTGGTTATATTTCTGACATTAACCGGTCTGCAGGGATTCTGTGTGTCATTATGAAAATACAACTCTTGTTGTGATAATTGTGATAATTATGAGGTTTATTCTCGTTTGTTTACATCGTACAATTATATTGACAGCTACTTTGAGTGTTGCCACTCTGATTAAACAAGGAAAGTAATAAATAATATTACCTTGAAGTTTGAACCGGTACTTTTATTTTACGGTACGGAATTATTTTTTCTTTTACTGGCAATTTTTGCATTACCTGTCATCTGTTGTTGATGCGCAGTCAGCTGTTGGCGTTGTTGTGTTTGCGTCACTGACGTATTGAGAGAATACATTGGTCTAACTGAATGTAATCTTACTGTGCGTTTTTTATAGAGTGCGTAAATAAATATTGTCTATAAATACAGTTCCTGGTACGTAAGCAATGCGTATAAATACTTGAATACATTGAATTCCTTTTGAATTAATTATAATTTAAAATGAGCAACTTACATTCTCAAATCTGAAGGAACCATTTGTACATTATTGTGAGGCAATATTTGCTTGACTTTACCATCATCGTGAGTGTGTGGAAATGTTCATGATGTCTTGTAAGGGCTGACATTATTGTTAGGCGATTTTAGATAAAACGAGGTTTTATTTATGCTTATATTAATGGAATACTTTTGCTGCATTGAAGGAAATACATTTACATAAGTTTTAGGTTGCATAATCGTTATTAATAAACAATAATTTTTTTATTGAATTTATAAGTACAGGGTGTTTGGTAATTAAAGTGTTACGGTGATATTATTATTAATTTCAGGGTGGATAATTATATTATTACGTTTAATTAAATATAACTATTTATGAACAATAATTTAATTATAAATTAAATTATTTAAATTTAAATAATTTTTTTTATTATTTTGAAAATTTTTTGTTTTCAACAATGGCGATTTCCGATATTAATGGACTGTCAAAGGAGGAAATGACAAAATTATTAACGGATCGTGAGATAGTTCCGGAAGCAACATTAGCCAGTATGCGCGAACAGGCTCGTACTTTTAATAGAAGTTTGAAAGAAGGAGGTACTTCCAATATGAATATAGGTGATGATAATACAGGGAGTGGTTCAAATATGAATATAGGTAATGATAATACAGTTAGTTTAGAAAAGACTACAACCGTAATTAATAATTATTACCAGTCGCCTATTCCTCCAACTTCTTCTTCGTCCGTTCATTCTTGGGGTTTAAAATTTTCTGGGTCTTCGGATGTCAGAGATTTCATTTTACGCATAGAAGAATTATCCAGATGCCGGAAGGTGGAGTTGTCCGCGGTTGTTACCTCTTTCTCTGACCTCCTGGAGGGAAGGGCACTTTCCTGGTTTAGAACTATTTTTGATGATTCTTTGTCTTGGTCAACTTTGAAAAAGCTCCTCATTGCTCGTTTTGACGTTTGTACCAATCAAACGGAAGCTTTAAAAGCCTTGTTCGCTATGAAGCAAAAATTTAACCAGGCTATAGTGGAATATGTCGAAGATGTTCAGTTAGCAAACTTAAGGCTGGATGTTCCGCTTTCTGAGGAACAATTGGTGGACTTAGTCTGTGACAGTCTACAACCGAAGTATGCCTTGGCCATTGCCTATTTCTCGGAAAAGAATCTTTCAGCTTTAGTAAGTGTATGCCGTAAATTCGAAAAGCTTTCGGTAGACAAACCTGTACCTCAATTTAATTCATCTCCGCGAGTTCCTTTTCCTAAAACGTCGTATTCTCATCGGGTTCCATATTCTCAATCGTCGCACTCGCCACGAGCTCAAGGCTCGTACTCTCCCCGCGCTACTTATAATCAAGCTTCCTTTTCTTCATGCGCGTCTTCTCCTAGTTCTGCTTTTAATAGTAAGAAAACTTTTAATTGTTTCTATTGTAAGGAACAGGGGCATACGAAACAATTTTGTCAAAAATGGAAAAGGGATTCTCTTTAGCATAATGAAACGAACAAGTTTAATTCAAAAAACTAGCCGACGATCTTTTGCGTTCTGTGCACAAGGATGACAGGAGGTCGTCGTCAGTTCCTAGTAATGTATCTAAGTTTACCACGCACAACATGGACGCATGTGTGCCGTTAGCTGATTGTGGACGTGATGTTAGACCACATGTTAATATTAAAATTAAGAATTTGGTTTTTTCAGGGCTTTTGGACAGTGGAGCTACTGTCAGTTGTTTCGGGGGTTCTGTGTATAATTTTTTCATAAGTTTAGGATATAAGTTAAATAAGTTAGATTCCTACGTTACCACCGCGGATGGCAAACGTCAGGATATAATTGGTACTATGCGAGTACTAGTATTGTATAATAATATTAAGAAATATATTAAGTTTTTCGTTATACCGTCTCTGTCCTCTTCAATTGTTTTGGGAGTAGATTTTTGGAAGCAATTCGACGTGGCCCCTCAGTTGTTTCCAAAAGTCGACAGCAATGTTAATTTTGGGAAGGTTGTCGGTGAGGTTCGTAAATTAACATCAGCTTCCTTGCTGTCCCCCCAAGACAATCTCAAATTAAATTCTGTTATAGTTAAGTTTAAATCAATTTCTTTCGAAGAACGTGGTTTAGGTAAAACCCATTTAGTACGTCATAAAATAAATACAACAGGGGATCCTATTAAGCAACGTTACTATCCTTTATCTCAAACTCGCCAGAAACAATTAGAAGAACAATTAAAATAAATGTTGGATTTAGGTGTTGTCCGCCGTTCTCGTTCGGCTTGGTCAAACCCAGTTTTGATTGTTCCTAAGAAGGATGGTTCTGTCAGGTTTTGTTTGGACTCGAGGCGCTTGAACAGCGTCACATTGGCAGATTCCTACCCCCTCCCTTACATTTCACGTATTTTAGATAAACTAAGGGGTGCTCGTTTTATTTCATCTATAGATTTGAGCAAATCATTTTGGCAGATTCCCTTGGATAAGGAATCCTGTCCTAAAACGGCTTTCGTTGTACCAGGCCATGGTTTATTTGAATTTGTGAGGATGCCGTTCGGTCTTAAGAATGCTCCCAGCGAATTGCAGCGTCTGGTAGATGCTCTTTTTGGTCCTGAGTTTGACGAGAATGTCTTTTGTTATCTCGATGATTTAATTGTTATTTCGGAAGATTTTGAGTCACATTTGAAGATTTTGAATAAAATTTATGAACGATTAAGAGATGCGGGTTTAACTGTTAACCTCAAAAAATGCGAGTTTTGTAAAGAAGAGTTAAAATATCTAGGTTATATCGTAGACGCGAAAGGTCTTCGTACAGACCCCGTTAAATTAGAATGTATTCGTACTTACCCTACCCCTAAGAATTCAAAGCAAATTAAAGCTTTTATAGGTCTTTGCGGTTATTATAGGCGTTTTATCAAAGATTTCTCTACTATTGCGGCCCCGTTGACAAAACTCACTGGTTCTAGAATGGGAATAAGTAATTTTTCTTGGACTTCAGAAGCGGAAGACGCGTTTAAAAAATTAAAAAAAGCTCTGACTTCTGCTCCCGTTATTAGTTGTCCAGATTTTTCTTTGCCCTTTACTATACATTGCGACGCGAGCAACGTTGGAATCGGCGGCGTGCTTACTCAGGTGTTTGACGGTGAAGAACATCCTGTCTCCTTTTTCTCTAGGTGCTTAAATGTTCACGAACGAAACTACGGCGTTACGGAGCGCGAACTCCTTGCGGTGTTAGAATCAGTCAATCATTTCAGGCCTTACATAGAAGGTGTTCATTTCACAGTGGTGACGGATCACTCCAGTTTGCAGTGGTTGGTTTCGTTGTCCAATCCAACTGGTAGACTTGCGCGTTGGTCTACGCGTCTTTCCCAATATTCTTTTGATGTGGTGCACAGAAAGGGTAAATTAAATCTTGTTCCAGATGTTCTTTCTCGTAAAGACGATTCTACTGTTGCTGCCATAGATTCTTTGCCTACAACTTCGGATAGTTGGTATAGTAATTTGTTTTCCAATTGTATGAATAATCCCCAACGTTTCAATAACTTCCAAATTAAAGATAATTGTTTATTTCGACATTCTAAATCTCGTTTCGCTTTGCAAGAGGATACAGCCTGGAAGCTGGTTGTGCCTTTTGAGGACCGCAACGCTATTTTAAGTAAAGAACACGAATCTATTAACTCTTGCCACCCCGGTGTTTTCAGAACGTATAAGAAAGTTCAACTCCGTTACTTTTGGCCGGGTATGTATAATGACGTCAAAAAGTTTGTCAGTAAATGTAAAACGTGCAAAGCACATAAAATAAATACATCTGCGCCGGCGGGTATTTCTACGAATCCAAAAATAGTCAACAGACCGATGCAAATGTTGTCTATCGACCTTGTAGGACCTCTTCCACGTAGTTACGCGGGTTTTATGTACATTTTATCGGTTGTTGACATTTTTTCCAAATATACATGGATTTTTCCGCTCAGAAATGCTACTGCGAAAAGCATTGTAAAAAATGTTGAACAATTTATATTTCTAGTCCACGGTGTTCCGCAAACCCTTGTGTGTGATAATGGTAAACAATTTGTTTCAAAAGAGTTTAAACAATTGTTGGCCGATTATAACGTTCCTATGCCTTTTTATAACGCCTATTACACCCCGCAAAATAATGTAGTGGAGCGTTATAACCAAACTATCGGGACCGCCTTGTCTATCTTGTCCGAGTCTGACCATCGTAATTGGTCCAGATTTCTGCCTCAGATTCAGTCAGCCTTGAATAATACTGTTAATTTTGCAACAGGTTTCACGCCTTTTTTCCTTATGCACGGCAGGGAACAAATTATTGATGGCAATTTACACAAAATTAATGTTTCTTCTAGTGTCGTGGACATACCTTTGTATCAGTCTAGAGCCGAATTTGCAAAAAAATTGGAAGACTTAGTTCCTATTTACGAACAAGTTTCAAATGCATTAATACAAGCCTTTAAAAAGAATGCCCAACATTATAATTTACGCCGTAAATCCGTGGTTTATAATGTAGGTGATGTCATGATGATGGAGGAGGAATTTTGCTCAATCCAGTGGTCCGGATTACTTTTCCCATAAGTTGGCACCTAGATTCGTTCGTAATGTGATAAAAAATAGAGTCTCGGATTTAGTGTACACATTGGCAGATATGCAAGGTAGAATTGTTGGTAATTTTCACGTCAAAGATATTGTTCGGATAGATTAGTTTTTGTTTTTTTTCTTTAAGGAGGCCTATGTTGTAGTGTGTAGGCCTACCAACCCTTCACATTATTACATTTGTTTCTTTTGTGATTGTTCTGGTCTCATGCTTTGGAGTTTGGTACCTCCAAATCTTGTGCTCAGTGCGAACACTTTATTCTAGTTCATTGACGATAAAACGTTTATTTACCCTCGGTAAACTGGAATGTGATCCTTGTGGTCACTGGCGCCCAAAATTTTGTTAGTTAAGTCTTTCTTTCCTTCGTTACTTTACCTTTTCTGCTAATAATAACATGCTCTAGTTTCGAGTTTTTTTTGTATTATTAAACGTATGATTACTTTGGTAATAATATACCTATTCACATAAGTACACACACACTGATTTCATACCTTGTTCCCTCTGTTTAACGGATTAAGTTGTAATGCTATTATTTTTAAGTTTATGCCTTTCTTTCTTCGGTCCACTGGAGGCTCTTTTATTGCCCATAGCCCACAGAACCTCCAGGGAACTTGAGAAGAAATATCTTGGAATTTTGTGTCTCAGAGACTTGAGCTACTTTCTGATGCACAAAGGTTCTATTAGTTCTATTATTGATAGTTTGTATTTCATAAGTTCAAGTATAGTATAGCTTTCCTAAAAGTTCTTTATATAAACCCTAGTTCATAAGAAAGTTGTTTCTGTTTCTAACAAAGAAAGTACTGCTTTGGCATGCTTAACTAATGATAAATTCCTTTGGAATTATCGCTTTGCCTCTAATACAGGAAAGTGTGTTCTGTATAGTTTTTTAGTCTAAATAATATAAACATTAGTGTCTTACTGTTAGTATTATTATTAAACTATAAATTAAGTATTACTAGTGTCATTCATTAAAATTTTGAATTGATCACCCCTCGAATAGTGTCAACTCACTGAAAGCCATAGTTGATCACACATTTTGTTTTGTTTGTACAAGAAATGCTGACTTTTGTCCACACGTGGAGTGTTTTTTTTAAGGAATGCCAGCTTGGGTATTGCCTTGGTCTCATTTTTTTTACAAACAATGTCACTCTGTTGAGTGTTTGCTGCAGGTTGTTTTATGGATTTTTGGATATCCTAAACTGCGAGCTTAACTTTCTGTTTTGCTGTTGAGTACCAATTGACTTTTGTCATGATCTGATAGACAGGTATTGTGTTATATAAATCCTAGTCTGACCACCTTGATTGGCAGGTATTTATTGTTTTATAGAACCTGACCTGATTTGTTTTTTTGCGAAAAATGGATAATTTAAATATTATTCTAGTTTGACGACCCTTCTTACAAATAGGTATTTCTTCGGAATTGTAAATCCTGGTTCAATAATGACAGTTAGATGATCCAATGTAAGATCCCTACTCTGTCCACATCTAATAGACAGTTTGTAAACTGATTCTATATTACTTGACACAGAAAAATATTTTCTTGTGTCCTAGTTTTTAAAAAATGTATATCTATAAAGATATTTTCATAATTTAGGCTTCTTTAATTTTAAGTATTTGTTTAATTTTAAGTTTTGTCATAAGAATGTTAAACCGGATGGACTTAGTTAGATAGGTTACTCATTTTGCTATTTAAATATAGCGTAAATTCAGTGTAAGTGAGGGCTGTTTGACCCTAAAGTGAAGCCAAATTGGCCTTTATTTCCTATGCAAGGAAAAATGATTTTTTTTTTCTTTTCGGCAAAATATTGGGTTGTGTTTTTTTTAAATAAATAATTTTGAGTATGTTATATTTATAAATTTTTGTTAAGTTGACACGAAAACAACAGGTCTCTTTTTTTTTAAAAAGTAAATCCAAAACTTTGTTTAATTTAGTAGATGTTGGTTGACTCCTTGTTTTCGTGCCTTTCTTTTCTTATTTGTTCTTTATTATTAAGAAATTTATTTTTAAGAGACTTACTTTTAAGAAATTTAGTTCTAAGTTGCTACTTTAATTACTAATCAATGTTTTGTTATCATTTTTCTAGATACCTGATGGACTCATAGTTTAGTTAGTTTATGAACTTAATTTTTCATGTTTGAGGGCAAACATTTTCGTGGGAAGGGGGGAATTGTCACATAAATAATTATGTAACTAATGCAGTTCTTGCTTAGGTGTTTATTTTGTCTATGGTGTTTTTTTTGGACACTGGTAATTTTTGAAAAAAAAGAAGAGCAGTTTTGTTTATGGGCACTTCCTCGCGAGCAGCTTCTGGGCGAGCTGGTCGTGAATTAGTCACTCACGATAAAGGTGTTTAATTTTGAGTTTAAACCATGAGAATCTAAGTTAATTAAAACCTAACCGAACGCGGGTGATTTTTTCGTAACACGCGAGGCTCGTGTACGTATAATTTTTAATGGATGACTTGTAAGTCCCATTCTTTATCGATGTGGTTGACCGACGCCGGCAGTGATATTTTCGGCCTTGCTGTAACTTTAAAAGTGTGATTAGTTGTCCCGGTCAAGGGATGTATTTTGGAAATGGGAATATAAGGAATTCCCGACAGATAAACGGAGTGTTAAGCCCGTGCAATGATGTTTTCGGTCGTGAGATGCCTAACACGCGATTAGAGTACGGCCGGCAAATTAATCCGAATCGAATCGTGAATTAACCATCCTCACCCGTCCTGCAATCGTGGCTTTGCCAAAATCGGGAAGACGCTGCTTTTCATCGGCCGAGATTATTATTTACTTGGGACAAGCTCGACATCTCATAAATCTCGCCACGTTGTCTGGGAGCCTGTTCCTACCTCGTTTGGAGACTTTCTTGGGTTATCATTACATCACCAATCCATCCTCATGGAAAGCCCTAGGCTGGCTTTCATCCAGGCGCGGACTGGAACGTGCTACCCGTAACATTTCTCGATGGGCCGGCTTTCATCCTGGCGCGCACCTCTTCAAGGAACATCATCACGGCATTGTTTAGTTAGATAGATAGTTTAGCGAGTCCATCTGGTACGTATGTTTTTATTTGTTTTCCTTTGATACCCTGATGGGAAGTTTGTACACTTCCGTGTTGTTTTTGTGTTCAATACATTATTGTTTAAAAGTCAATATTCTTTGATTTAATTGAATCCCTACCTACTTGATGGAGAATTACTTGGCCCACTATCCCGAGTTTGGATCTCTGCTCTGCCGCCAGGTAATATTTAATACGAGCCTAATTCGTTACAGTTATCCAAATTTCGAAAAAAATTGTAATCTGTTGGGGCAAGATCCGGAGAGTACGGTGGATGTCTTAGACATTCCAATTGAAGCTCCTCTAATTTGGTAGCCGTCTGTTGTGCAGTGTGTGGTCTAGCATTCTAACGCGCGTTTGTTGATTTACTCAATTCATGAAACCCACCTTTCAAGCTTTTTCACCTTCCCAATTTGCTTCAAGTGGATTAAAACAGTTTTATCACTAACACCGTAGCCTGCAGCGAACTCGGACGTGGTTAGCGATGGATCCGCTTCCACAATAGCCTTCAATTCTTCGTTATCAACTTTGGTCTCCGGCCGTCCACGGGGCTTGTTCTGCAGGTCGAAATTTCCAGAACGAAAACGTTGGAACCGAAAACGCAGTGTGATTTCTTTTGCGACACCGTCGCCATATACATCATTAATCCTTCGAGCCGTTTCTGCAGCACTGGTGCCACGGTGGAACTCGTACTCGTAAATAACGCGATATTTCAAGTTTTCCATTTTGAAAACTAAGTGACGCAAAGAAAAAAAACAATTAAGGAAAAACAAATGAATTATAATTTTCGAAACACAAATACATGAGTAAATAGCTGTATAAATTTGAATTTGGAATTCCTAACCAAAGAGAAGATATTTGAGATCAAAGTTGCCAGTACCTACGGCAAAACGCCAATTTCATATGTAAGGACCTAATAATTACTTTTTTTGTTATCTACCAGCGTGGATATCCGAAGAAGTTATGAGATAATAGTTTTTTGGCTCTCCTGAACATTTATCATTTTGGACCTGCATCCGTGTGCTTCTCGGGTACAGTTATTAACCCTTGGAGGTAACGAATTAATATTTCAAATAAATTGCTAGGAATAATAATATGAATTTAGCTGTAAGTGTGGCGCCGCACAGTGGGCTGAAAATCGCCTTTCATAGACATAGAGGCTTGAATTTTGAAGGGTATTTTTTTTTGCTGGAAATGGATTCTGCTGATCATTACTATGCTACAAATTTTGTATGAAGCAATTGCGTGTACAAATGATGGAGTTATAATTTTTTTATGAAAAATTTGTATGGCACTGACATTAAAAATGAGGATATCTCTGGAATCATAAGGTTGGCCATTCCATCCTTACACACAGATATACTACTATTTATTTTTATTTTTTTGACATACTTCGTATTGTGGCACAACGTGCGATTTATTTTTTAAAAATCTTCAAAGTTGAAAAAAAAACTTTTTTATGTTGATGATTCATTTTAATGCTTAAATGCATTATTATCCTCTTCTACAATATTTATCATGATTACTGATTAATAATCAATGTTGAAGCACCCATTTCCGTACATTACTTCGACCAGAACTGTCAAATATGCCAATGATGCCAATATGGCGCAGTAACTCTAGAGTAACTATCGGTTTTCGGAAAGCAGGTAAGTACAAAAGTTAAAAGTAACGTACAACGAGCAGTCAAATTGTTGAAAAACGTATTTTGGTGAAATTTTACTATATTAACGGCCTTTTGTTTAACTTTTACCTTTAAAGTTAAAAACAAAAGGCCGTTACTATAGTTAAATTTTACCAAAATACGTTTTTCAATCAATTTGACTGCTTGTTGTACGTTACTTTTAACTTTTGTACTTACTTTCCGAAAACCGATAGTTACTCTAGAGTTACTGCGCCATATTGGCATTTTTGGCATATTTGACAGTTCTGGTCGAAGTAATGTACGGAAATGGGTGCTTCAACATTGATTATTAATCAGTAATCATGATAAATATTTTAGAAGAGGATAATAATGCATTTAAGCATTAAAATGAATCATCAACATAAAAAAGTTTTTTTTTTCAACTTTGAAGATTTTTAAAAAATAAATCGCACGTTGTGCCACAATACGAAGTATGTCAAAAAAATAAAAATAAATAGTAGTATATCTGTGTGTAAGGATGGAATGGCCAACCTTATGATTCCAGAGATATCCTCATTTTTAATGTCAGTGCCATACAGATTTTTCTTAAAAAAATTATAACTCCATCATTTGTACACGCAATTGCTTCATACAAAATTTGTAGCATAGTAATGATCAGCAGAATCCATTTCCAGCAAAAAAAAATACCCTTAAAAATTCAAGTCTCTATGTCTATGAAAAGCGATTTTCAGCCCACTGTGCGCCGTGGGGTGGTGATTATTATGTTTGCTAAATTGGTGTAAAGTAAGAAATACGCCCTAAATCATACCATGTATATCTACAAAATCTGGGTTCAACCTCACGCGCTTAATGTATACCGCGTATTTATACGCGCAACGTTATTATTTCGTGAGGTTGCTAAGCACTTTCAGCTCACAAACGTACATTATGATGTAAATATTTATTAACATTGTTAACTTTGAGGTGTTAATTCACTTATATAATTATAATATAATTCACTTAGTTATGCAAAAATTAACACAATGTATTTGGTGAGATCATTTAATTTAGTTTTAGTGGTATATTTTTATATTTTGCGTTTTTGATTGCTTCTAATATGTAAATATTCGATTTAAAAAAAAAGTTCATTTATAATACGTTTCCTTGTAATTCGATACAGAGTTATAAATACTTTCAGTATTGGGTATTGCTTTGGCGAGAAACCAGATTTGCATAGTCAGGTACCTGCTTTGCAATGTCCCCTTCGTTTATGAGGGTTGTTTTTCCTTCTTTTGTGTCTTCCTTCTTCTTGCCTCTACTCGGCTTTTCTTAAATACTCTTATTTTAGGCACTTTTTGCTTTTCTCTCTTCTTTTTGGATCTTCTTGGATTATCTTAGTCCTTCTTGTCTCCTCTTCGGTCTTCTTGCTTCTTCTTGTCTCTTCTTGATTATTTTTATCTCTCCGGTGTAATAATGCAACCTAATAAGCCGATACTGGTACTGAAGATAGACAGAAATAAAGAAATTAATTGAGTGTTGGTTTCTCGCAACCCGCTTCTTTTTGCTTTCCACTTTATCTTGTTTTAAGCTTCTTTCTCTAATAATTTTCTTAACCTTCTGATAATATCTTACATATTCTAGCTTGGTCTTACTTTATCTTGACTTTTTGAACCCTTTCTTGTCTCTAGACTTGACTAGCCACTTATTAGTTCTTCTGGCGCTTCTATTGAAGTCTTTTTGCTTCTTCTTGGCTCTTCTTGGCTCTCCTAGGCTCTGATAACATCTTCTTGGAACTCCTAGCATACATATTCTTATTTCTACTGTGTCTTTTTATATAAGGAGCCCCTGAAGAGGCCTGTGTCGAGATCTAAATGCAACACATCTAAATGCAACAAGTGACCACTTGAGTTGTCGCTACGCGTCCGTGGCTTGGAGTTTATTTACTCGTGGTTATGAATTATTCATACAATGAATTGAAGTTTAAATCGAACACGTCTTTCCCAAAAGTAGTAAAATTATTTCGCGAGGTGAAACAGATTTTACTGATTGTTAGACGTGTGTATGACAATTTCCAGGTAAATCTTGAACAAAACACTAATTATTTGAAAATGAGCCAGGAGCCATACACGTCCTGTATGAATAGCATACCACAACATCTTTACCCCCAATGCCTCATACGTTAATAAAACTATTTTATTTTTTCTACGGTGTGGTTGATATTAAATAGGTTTTACGCGGCATACTTATTATGGGATTTATATTTAAAAAAATTGTTGTCAGATGTGTGTAAATACGATGCAATGATATTTTTATTGTATTCTTTAATTTATTGTAAGCGTAACGTACTAGAGTGGATTCTTTCCAAAACCAGCGATGTAAAAATAATAATCTTGATTTATTTATAAGTGTGCGCAAATAAATCAAAAAGCAAAACACCTTCATACGCAGAGAAACGATTACATAATATTAAGTTCTCTTAGTATAACATCGTGAAATCCTGCTCTGAAATATACCATAACTCACAGTACTTGCTTTCATATTAGGGCCTAAGCCTCAGCAAAATAATATTAATATTAATTTACTTGAAAGATTATTTATTGCGAAACTTTAGGGTGGGAAAAATGGTAAATTGAAAAAATAAACTTCTCGTATAACCTCTTGCTTACCCCCGCAGAACTGCCCTAAAAATAAATTACTTGGTTAAATAATGCAGGATTTAATTTAAATTTGTTGCTTTTTATAGTCCTGGGACAAGAGACAAAGCATGTTTTTTTATGAACATGTTTGGTGTTTTTGCTGTGAGGGACGAATAAGATTATAATATTCTTTACGTTTACTGTGATGTAGAGTAATTAAGTATTTCATATGGAAAGAATACGATAGATGGCGGTAAGCATGTAGCTTGCACCATAGCTCGCCAGATGGCATTGGCGTACAAGAAGCAGTCTCAGAGATATACTTTGCGAGCTCCCGTGGCAAGGCTCCAGAGATTTACCTACCCCCGAATAGTAAACAGACGTAGCTAACCAGCTAGGTTATTCCAGTAAATAAACACTTTTATATTCAAAGAACCTTATTTAATAATTACTATCTGCCGAGGAAAGGGCAGACATAACAATTGGCGCAGCCGTATAAGTATAATTGTGTGAAAGTTACGCGTGCGAATAACAATTGGTGCTGGACACGGAGGACTAAGTCACTGCTGGAGTGACTTGCAGTTTTGGCAAGGAATCGGAAGAGATTCTGCTCGAGATTAAGGAGCATTTGGTTCCGTGGCTACGGGCTGAATAAGAAGATTTTTGTTTTAGGAACAGAAGTGAAATACCGCAAGGAGGCGATCTGGTTGTGGATCATTGGATTAATCAGAAGTTTCAAGGTCAAAACGGATCATTGGATTAATAGTTTCAAGGACGAATCTGTGGATCATTGGATTAATCAATTAATCAGAAGACAAGGATAAAACCCAGAGGGAGACCAGAAGAGTTCCTGAGATAAGTATTTTTGATTCTTTGAGAGGGATTATTTGTTATTGTTTTCTTGTTGATTTTTCTTTGCCGATTTATTTGTTGGGAGTTATGGAATCGGGTAGAATACCACCGTTTTGCCATCTCTCCGGAGACTGGGGGTTGTTTCGACTTCGGATAGAGCAATTTTTCGTGATCCATGATGACAAAGCGTCTGTGGAGAAAAAACGGGCTTTTTTATTGAATCTCCTAGAATCAGAAACGTTGACCTTACTAATTAATCTGTGTTTTCCAAATAAAGTAACGGACTTATCTTTTGATAAACTTTTAGCGCTTCTCGACAAACATTGTAACAAAAATCGTTCAGTTTTTAAAGAACGGGAGAATTTTTTTTTAGCGAGGCAACAACAAGGCGAGACGATAAGAGATTTCGCGGTTAGACTTCGTTCTTTAGCAACGTATTGTCAATTCGAAACGAGGCTTGAAAAAAACCTCATAGACATGTTTGCAATCGGGTTGTTACCGGGACGCGCGAAGGAGAAAATTTTCGTAGAAGGGCAAACGTTATCGTTTAATGAAATAGAAGGACTTGCAGTTAGTATGTCAACTTTGGATAGTGCTAATACAGTAAAATCAGAAGTAAACCTAGTAAAAAAACGAGTTACTAGCGATGGGGTCAAGCGAGATCAGCGTAGGGAACGATCGTCGAGCCCCAAGGGTAGTTTTAACACGAAACCAGCTTATAGGTTAGGATCAAATTCAGGTACGAATTTTAGATCACCCGTGGGTAGTTTTAAAAAACAGTGTTTTATTTGCAAAAGGAATGATCATCTATCGTTTGATTGTAAATTTCGTAATGCGAAATGTTTTAAATGTAAGGGCGTTGGGCATTTACAGAAATTCTGCAAGAATAATCCTATAAATCCCATTTTTGAAAATCACAGGGATAGTAAAGTTTTAGTTGCGTCAATTAGTCCGATTACTGCTGAAATTGAAATTAATAACAAGAAGTTTACGGCAATGATTGATTCCGGTTCATCTTTATGTGTGATGCCGGAGGGTATTTTTAAACGACATTTTAGTTCAATCATTTTGTCACAAGACAAGCGGATTATTTCAGGTTATGGAAATAATCGTTTAAAAGTCGTAGGAAAGGCGATTTTTGATGTGAAATTTAAGGGTAGGAACAAAAATATTAATTTTATTGTAGTAATAAAAGGAACAGAATTAATTGTGGGAAGAGATTTTATGGAATGTTTCGATCTTGGGATAACTTCTCAGGAGACAATTAATTTAGTGACGCCGCAAATGAGGAATGGAGAAAAGTTTATTCACGGATTTCCGGAAGTTTTTTCTGACTAGTTGGGTAAATTTAAAAAAAAAAAAAATTAGGTTTTTTTTGTTGTATTTTTTTCTTGTGGTTTGTAAATTTTTTAGGTGTCTTTTATAGTGAATAAAGACGCGGGTCCAAATTTTTTTTTTCAATGCTAGGCCGATCCTATTAACAATAAAAGTAAGTTGAGTCTGAATTAAAGTCAATAGTAAAAGACGGAATAAATTCTTCGATTAATTAGTGGGGAGTTTGCTTCCCCGAGAGTACCATTAAGTAGGAGGAAGGGTGATATCTTTTTGATATTAGAGTTGTTTGTACATGGCGTTACTTAACAACTTCACCGATCATATTTGTTTGTAGAATTTGTTTGTACATGACGATACTTACAAGCTACCCGATCTCGTTCGTATTAGAATTTGTAGTACATGGCGTTACTCACAAATTATGCGTTCATTTTTTTTATTTTGGAAATTTTAGCTTTTTGTACATGGCGTTACTTAAGTGATAATTTCAAGATACCCGTAGCTTACGTTGGTACATGGCGATACCTTCGAGCTTTAGCTATAGGATTGGGGTTGAACAAATTTTTTCGGTTTGGTACGGAAGAGAATGACATTATGGGTAGACATTTTGTCATTGATGAGGATTTTAGGGGAACACAAAAATATTCCAGTTTTAGCGGCTAACAGATTGCAGCGTTATGGAATTATATTAGCAGGATTTGCGTTTAAGGTAGAATTTGTCAAGTCATGTCATAATCATGCGGATTTTCTATCTCGGCTTCCGGTAGAAAATTCTCAAGAAGAATTTGAAGATGATTATGGATCAGATTTTGTGTGTTATGTAGATAAATGCGAGCACATAGATATCAAGCTCATTTCCACAGCTATAGAGACAGACACGGTTATTCAGGAAGTTTTAACGTGTTTGCGTAAGGGCTGGCCAAAACGAGTTGGTCGAGATGATGTACTGTGGAGATTCTGGGTTAAGAGAAACGAAATGTCCATAGTCAAGGATTGCCTTTTCTGGCAACATAGAATTGTCATTCCGAGTTCCTTACAAGAACATGTGCTAGAGTTATTACACAGATCTCATTTAGGAATAGTTAAAATGAAGGGCCTAGCAAAAGCTTATTTTTGGTGGCCATCACTGAACAATGACATTGAAAAAATAGTTCTAAAATGTGATGATTGCGCGGCTATGAGGCCGGCACCTTCTAAGAGTCATTTGTCGGTGTGGCCGAACCCTGGGGCAACTTGGAGTAGGGTGCATGTAGACTACTGCGGACCGGTAGCAGGAAAAATGTTTCTTGTAATTTGTGACGCTTTTTCCAAGTGGATCGATTGCTTAGAGGTTCCAAGGGCGGATTCGTTTAACACGATTAAGGAATTGAGAAGAATTTTCTCTAATTTTGGTAACCCTGATTGCATAGTTTCGGATAATGGAACAGCATTTTCTAGTGTAGAGTTTAAAGAATTTCTTAAAGAGAATAACATAGAATTTTTAAATTCACCGGTAAAATTCCCTCAGTGTAATGGACAAGCTGAAAATTCAGTTAGAACGGTAAAAAATTTTTAAAAAAAAATTATGGTTAGGAATAATTTTCCAGTAAATTATGTAAGTAGATTATGTGATTTTTTATCTGATTATCGAAATTCGCCACATTGCACAACGGGATTAGAACCGGCAGTCTTGATGTTTGGTAGGAGACTGAAATCAACTTTCAGTAGTTTAATTCCTAAAACCACTCAGGAAGATGTGTCAGAACAGAGAAAAATAGCTAACGATAATATAAAAAGGAGTCAAGATAATCAAATAAGGAATTATGGGGGCGTAAAAATTAGGAATTTACATGTTGGTCAAAAGTGTCTGGTCAAGGACTTCCGTCAGGTGAATAAAGTTGGTTGGGTTAGAGGTATTGTAGAAAGGAAAGTGGGTAAAAAAGTTTATATCGTTAGGATCTGTGGTACTCCGTTGACTTGGAAGAGACATATTGATCAGTTAAAGAGTTTATCTGTGAGATGGGAAGAGGAGAGTGAAGATAATAACCCACCCACCGCGTCTGAGGTCACGAAATGCGCTTCAGACGAGTTGGGGACCTCAGCTTTGTTGAAGGGGCTAACGTAGAGTTCTCTTGATTTCAGATTACCAGCGGATGATCGAGAGCAAACTACTCAACTAAGACCTTGGGAAGGAAGGCTCCGTTCAAGGCGTTCATAAAGGTCCCTCCCAGAGAAACAGAAATATTTAAGTTGAAATATTTCAAATCATGTCTATGTTTGGTTGAATTTAGAGTATAAAATCATGTATAAATGAAATATTTAAAATCCTATTTTTTTTGTCAAATTGTATAACTTCTTTGAAAAGAACATGTCTTGTATTTATTGTAGCCAGGGCTTGAGGTTAGGTGGGGGAGGGTGTGATGTAGAGTAATTAAGTATTTCATATGGAAAGAATACGATAGATGGCGGTAAGCATGTAGCTTGCACCATAGCTCGCCAGATGGCATTGGCGTACAAGAAGCAGTCTCAGAGATATACTTTGCGAGCTCCCGTGGCAAGGCTCCAGAGATTTACCTACCCCCGAATAGTAAACAGACGTAGCTAACCAGCTAGGTTATTCCAGTAAATAAACACTTTTATATTCAAAGAACCTTATTTAATAATTACTATCTGCCGAGGAAAGGGCAGACATAACAATGGGCAGACATAACATTTACCTATGCCATTAGCTACACGATAAAATTGTTACGTAATTCCCAAAAGCTGCTGACTGTAGGCCGAACGCAACATCAGATGGGAGTAGAGATGTCAGGAGTTCCACTAAAGAACACCAAGGAGTTTGTCTACCTCGGGAGCAAAATAACATGGGACGGTCGGTCTAAGAGCGAGGTCGACAGCCGTATACACCAGGCTAGGGTTGCATTCAATAAAAGGTCGAAAATAATAGAATCGAATAATATAGACCAGAAACTGAGAATACTCCTCATCAAGACCTATGTATGGAGTATCTTGATGTACGGCTGCGAAACATGGTGCCTATCCGAAAGAGATAAACGGAGACTAGAGGCTTTTGAGATGTGGTCCTATAGAAGACTACTAGGAATTTCCTGGAGAGACCACATCACAAATGAGGAGGTTCTTCAAAGAATCGAAGGAGGAAGGCACCTGCTCAGGACCTTGTCCGAAAGGCGCGCAAGATGGATCGGCCATGCAATAAGGCAAGAAGGCCTCTTGCATGCCATAATGGAGGGTATGACCGAGGGGACAAACGCTAGGGGACGCCCACGCCGAGAGTACCTGGAGGACCTGCTGGTGGACGTGCGCTGCTTATCATATGCAGACTTCAAAAGAGCCGCACAAGACAGGGAAGAGTGGAAGAAACGAATAGATGAAATTGATGCAAACCAATCCCAGGATTGAAACCAGAGAGAGAGAATTCCCAATTATTTGTAAAACTACGCTATTCAACAGCTTTATGTAGAACTAGATTTTGCCCCCGGCTTCGCTCGCATAGTATTAGGGGGGTTTCCACTCCGCCTCCTCTACCTTCTCTATCCCCACTCCACTCCCCCCCTCCCTGTCCCTCTTCCCCCTCCCCCTAACCCCCTCCCTGTCCCTCTTCCCCCCCCCCCCTTCCGCCCTCCCCACCCACCCCCTTCTACAACCCCTCCCCTCTCCACCCCCCTCCTCCCCGCCCCATCCATACCCTTTTCATTCGTTTTTCAAACAGCTCACGTGCCACCTATCGCATTTTTTAAAATAAAAATTTCATAATGCCAGAGCTCTGAGCTATAGCCTATATGTTATTCTGATGTATGATCTATATTACTGTAAAGTTTCATCAAAATACATTCAGTAGTTTTTGCGTGAAAGAGTAACAAACAAACACCCATACAAACTTAGTAGGATTAGTAGGATCATCTATCTGTTTGGATATTTGTTCGATTATACCATTTATTATGAACTAACTATTTCCCGGCATTTTCTTTGCAATGCCAATTAATAAAGAAATTGTTTCTCTCTGCATGTACTTTCCCTCTGCGTCTCATTCCCCTTCCTCTCCCATGACCCCTTCCCATCTCGCGTTTCCCCTCCACCATCCCCGCTTTTCCTCTCCCCTCTCCTGCTACCCCGTCCGGCCAACCCCCCTCCCACATTCCATATATTTAGTCGCAATACATTCAGTTTTCAAACAGCTCACGTGCCACCTATTACAATTTTTTTAATTAAAATTTTCGTTTTGAATACATTAAAAACATTCATTTTGCGTTTTATAAGAACAATAAATAAAATTTGGTACTTAACATAGGTACCTACCTATTTAAAATACCAATAATTCTTACTTAGTACTTCAAGTAAATTCATTAATATAATTTTGATTGTACAATCAATGGTTTCGGAAACGTCATTATCAAATTGCAACATTTTTGATAGTTTCGTAAGAGTTTTTGTAGTGATTAAAAACAGTATTGTGATGTGGTTCAAATAATCCAGAAACCTTCGCGAGGGTTTTGAAAGTTTTAAACATTTCCTATGCTTGATATAGCAATCAACAAACAAATTACATAGGTATATTTATTTACTCGTATATATAAGCAAACATATTTTGATTTTTATATATACATATATGTGTACGACAGTTATCCATTGAATTATCAAAATGGACAAAATTAGCTCAACGACTTTCTGACAGATTATCTGCTCAATTTTCGGATTAAATATCTGCAGGATTAGATGTAGAAATATTTATGACTAGCTGGTACACGGCATGCGTTGCTATGCCATTTAATAAAGAAATTGTTTCTCTCTGCGCGTCCTTTCCCATTCGTCCCGTTCACCTTCCTCCTCCTCTTCCTCCCCCGCGTCCCCTTCCCCTATCGCATTCCCACTCCTCCTCCTCCCCTCTTCTCACTCTACTCCCCCCCCCCTTCCCCCGCGCCGTGAACCCCCTTCCCTAATTCCCCTGCCCCCTCCCGTATTCGCCTCCCCCCCTCCTGCGGATCCCACTCCAGAGTTCCCGTCCCCCTCCCGAGTTTCCCGCCCTTCCGGGCTCCCCTCCCCACTCCTGCATTCCATACATTCATTCCTGATACATTCAGTTTTCAAACAGCTCGCGTGCCACCTATTGCAATTTTTTATACAAATTACATGATGCCAGAGTTCGTATATGTTATTCTGATGTATGAGCTATACTATTGTAAAGTTTCATTAAAATCCATACAGTAGTTTTTACGTGAAAGAGTAAGCACATAGATCCATGTTTCGTTTAATATTACGGATGTCCGATGGCATGCGATCTAATGCTATTTTGAACATTTTTACCGAAGTTTTTTTGGGTCTACCGTACCGAAGGGACGAACGTCAAATGATTGACAGGAAATTAGGTAGAACAGTTTGTATGGGAAAATGAAATTGTTGTTTTTACTATCTTCCCCGCAATCTTTCCATATTTTCTTACCGTTTACACCTTCCCTGGACTACGACAAACATTTCAAAGCCAAAATCAGCTAAATTGGCCCAGCCGTTCTCGAGTTTTAGCGAGACAAACGAACAGCAATAGATTTTTATATATATAGATTATTGAAATTAGTATTCGATTTGACGATTGTCGAAAAAAATACCGTTCAAATTTGTTTCCATTAATGAGATCCTAATGCAAAATAAGTTTTTTTGTTCCCCCAAATCAATACAATAAGAAGGCGAAACATCTGTCATTCCAGGACATAAATACTTATAAATGAAGAGTTAAAAGCGTGTGAGAGTAAACATATTATCAAACATATCCAAATAAACTTCGCGTTATTACTTATTACGATGCTTGAAAAACTTTTCTCCAAACTGACAGCTGGGATTGCTAGCAATGTTTTTGTTTGGGTAAATCTCTACTTGAATCGTCAGATGGTTAACTAAATTAAGAGTTTTTATTTCTGTCGTGTATCTAAAAAGCTTCCGGCTTTTAAACATAGATGGTGGTGATAAGAACTGTCAGTAGATTTCGCTAGATGGCAGGTAGCTTAGAACTAAGTTGTTCAGAAGAGGGGCGGTGGGCTGAGAGTGGTGTTTTCTGTAAACACTCGTTAGAAACAATTTAGCCAGCTCCTAGTTAGGACGACTAACGAGGTCCTTGTAATACGCGAAGTATTGAATAAAACCAGATAAACGAACAAGAATCTATTTATTCCCAAGAAGTAATCTCCATCCAAAGTTTGTTGGAGAATCTGCTAGTGTGTCTATCAAATAACAGAACACTACTGTTTCAGATTAGTGAGCTCAGAAATCAATGCATTAATTGCAAATCAATAATGTATTTGAAAAGAAGTTCTTCAGCCGTGTTTGTTTGTATTGCGTAAATATGTATGAAGTTTTAATGTCTTTCAACAGATGTCGTTCACTATGTGAGAGAGTCAAATCACGGAAACAGCCGATGATAACCGATCGATAGTTGGGCACCTTCAGCGACTTGTTCCCCTGGTTCTGATACAAACATAGAGCATTAATTAAAACGGACTAATTAAAATGACTCGAAACTCCCGATCAGAAGTATTGTTCATCAGAGAACATCGGAACAGCACATCAGACATCTATTATTTGGTAGAGCAAAGTTCCCTTAAAAAGTCACCACAATACTTTATTTAATTCAATATAATTTATTATCAAAAGTATCCACTTTACAGGGTTTTTAGGTAATTTTATAAAGCATACTTTCGAATATATAAAGTAACTAGCTGACCCGACGAACTTCGTACCGCCTCAGAATCAATAACTGTTGAATTAAATTAAGTTTTTTTTATTAAGTTAAAAATTACACAATGAAGCAATTATCGATGCCCAACTGTCCATGTTTTGTTTATGTCAGTATCAGAGATGGCGTTGTGTACGGATTTATATTTTTTGTGATTTTCTTACTTTTCCACTTATTTACGGGAATTTTTAAAAGGAAGCGGGTACGGGTGCCGTCGCCCCATGAACCATTTATTGGATAACCAACACCTCTGCCATAGGTCACCACAAGTGGTTCGCTACGTTTGGTGATTTAGGGTGCCCGGGTTCATGGGGTGACTTTTGTGCGGGCCGAATCGAGAGAGACTGGTTGAGGGAGGTCAATCGACCAATGGGTCGATAGAATTCGGCTGGAAAGGTCAAGGTAAAAGGTCAATTCCGGTCAAGGAAAGCAATGGCCTTGCACTGCATTTGGAGGGATGGATTCACTCCCGGATACACTGACCTCCAGATTCCTACCCACCCCTCATGCGTTTTTCCTTCCCAGAACTTCCTTTCCTACCCTTCCTTAAAAATACCCTCCACACAGCATCCCCAAAGATGATATAGGTCCTGAGTGGAGCTTACGTAAAAAAATAATTTCTTTTCAGAGATTTATTATTATTGTATTTTTCCTTTGGAGGGGTACAAAGACATACGTTCACCGGTTGTCTCATTTTCGACTATTGACATTTTTATTGTGTAAGAAAGAGGGCAGCATTATACGATTAAGAACAAAAGCAAAACAATCACCGCATTGACATTTGAAGTTTTTGAATTTTTGGAATTCACGCACAGTTAAATATTATACCAATCACAATATTGTGCAGTTCTTTCAAAATATGAGAATTCGTTCCATGCAAAATGTATGAAAAAATTATTTTTCTTCATAACTTTCTTTTCCGTGAATTTTTGCGATGTTTTAATAGTTATTCTGTTATCCGGGGCGGAGACAAATTCAACGAATCAAAGATCATCAAAATCGGTCCAGCCGATCTCGAGTTATAAATAGTGTAACTAACCCGACTTTGTTTTATATATTAAGATTAGGTATACATTATACATAGCATAGATATAAAATTATTTTTATAAAGTAGGTAGGTATAAACTTTACCATTAGCATCACTCCACACAGAAGGCCCTGAGGAAAATATTTCCCCTTAGGGCCTACGTCATCTTTAGGTATGCTGTGTGGAGGGTTTTTTATGAATGAATGAGAGGAAGTTCTCGAAAGGAAACAGGTATGAGGGGTGCGTAGGTGGGTCCATGAGTTAGGGATGGATGAATCCATCCCTCCCACTGCGGTGCAACGCGATATTCCAAGAGAGTCCTGCTGAAGAGGTTAAAAGGTCTCCCGATCCAGCCTGCCACGCAGTTGGCGGGCAGACGCATCCACAGCCAAGTCCCGGACAAACCTCACCTCATGAACCCGGGCACCTATGCTAATCAAACGTAGCGATCCACTTAGGGTGACCTATGGCAGAGGCGTTGGTTAACCAATAAATGATTCCTGGGGCGGCGATACTCACAACCGCCTCCCAAATCGTAAATGTGGCGATTTGCGAATTGATCCTCTTCAACAAGATTTCCCTCCTCAGAGATGAAACAGTCTATGCCGTCGGTGATGAAGATAACAATCGGGCACACAGAAATGAATGGTCTCCATTATCGAAGAGTTTTCAAATCCAAGAATCAGTCTGAAGAAATGTATACCATAACTGTACTATATTGTTCACCTCTGTTCTGCTCCGTAGATGGTTCATCACGAGTACACCACGGCCGACGTAGTCGAGCGGTAAGGCTCTTGACTCGCACACCGAACGTCGCGGGATCAAATCCCGGCGTGACAAATAAATTTTAAGAAGATTACTTTGTGCTATTTCACAACTTATTCATTTAAATTAATATATAGTATATTTGCGGCACGTTCCAGAGTGGAAGATACTCTCAGTATCGCCCTGGTGTAAGACCACCATTCAGAATTGAAACGTTGATTGAAATCGTTTTAGCTGTGTTTGGTGACCAGATCTGAATAACCAGGTACCTCCCCATTTTCCTTTTCCCTATCTCCTTTCCTTCTCCACTACCTTCAGCCTCACAACGTACCCCAATTCATATAAAAAACCCACCATAGAGAAAATCGGTAGAATAAAGCCACGAGTAGCAGTTAGATCTTCTTCTTCTTTGTATGCCGTATCAGGTCCCCCCGACGTTGGCGATCACTAATGAAAATGTCTCTCTGTCTTGCGCTGCCCGGAATAGCTCCTCCACACTTCTGATGCCGGTCCACTCTTGTATATTACGCAACCAAGACATTTGTCTCCTACCAGGCCCTCGGCGACCCTCTATCTTGCCTTTCAATATTAAATGGAGAAAGTGATACTTCTCCCCTTGAAGTATATATATGACCCAGATATGAAATTTTCCTGATTTTTATTAATGCATGCAGTTCTCTATCTGCTCTAGCCCGCTTGAGAATTTCTGTTTTGGTGATTATGTCGGTCCATGGGACCTTGAGCATTCTCCGGTGAAGCCACATTTCAAAAGCTTCTAAGCAGTTAGATAGTTAGAGAAATCGCAGAAATTCAAATATTCACCAGACATTGTTTGAAAAAACGAGCCACCTCAAAAAGAAAAATAAAGATATCTAAAAGTTTGACTTAATTTGAATTTGAACAAAACGTTTTAAATAAAGAATAGAACACAAAACCGTTGATAAATCTTCAAATGATGAGACAAAGCCTTATTAGAGTTGCAAGGCTCGCTTTTAAAATTGGTATTGAAATTTTATTGTAATTAAAACACGAGCGAAACGTTTTCTTATTGTCTTAAGACATTTTTATTATTCCTTTACGCAGGAAGGAAGAAACGAGAAAAGGGAATAAAAGAGGAAGATAAAGTTGAGGCCATTATTCTTATTTCGTTACCACAGGTTCGTTATAAAAATATCTCGCTTGTTGTAGAATAATTCAGGATTTTTCTACCTACGGAATATAAAATAAATTTAATGAACTACGTTAAAACGACAATATACCCTTAAATATATTCAAATCTTAACGACGTAAGTAAAGAAACCGTGTATTCAAATTGTGACTCGCGACCCGTGCACTGGACGTACCTACTGTCGAATTTGCCGTGTCAAAGAAAAGAAGAAGTATATAAATAATGTGGGAATCTTAACGACGTAAGTGAAGAAAGCGTGTAAACAAATATACGCCACGGCACGGCGTATTGTACGAACGTACGGTCGAATTCACCCTAGCAGGCCTGGAGATTCGACCTTTCTGCCGCGTTCATTTTAATTAATTCTGAAGAACGTGTTACAAATATTTAAAATGTGTCTCCATGTTGTCCTCCCGAAAATATTAATTCATCGTCTAGAAAAATAAAATCTGGTGCTTACCGCTGACTTTACAGTTGAAAAACGGGTTATATAGTTTTGAAATCGTACGTAAAATATATTAATGGTAAGGTGCTGTTTTTATTAATATAATATATAAATAACTCGCATTTCTTGTGCGGCATGGAAATAAAAAAGTTATTATAGTAAAATTATTAAAATGTGAGTTTTGAGCGAACAAAAATTATTAGGATTGTGTACCGCCTTAACGCTTTACGGTAAGCTCACGACCAACTGATCACGAGTTCGAAATCGGTGTGGGTAAAAATGTTTTTAAATTAAGTTATATGAGTTTTTCTGAACCTATAAATATTACTGTTTAGAAGATATATATTTGTACCACATATACACTAATTCGCAATATCGTCCTCGTGAAAGAATCTAATAGTTCATGGAAATGGTTTTAGCTATGTTTAGTGACCAGTTTTCAATAGCCAGAATTTTGTTTAGAAATCACATTAAAAGCGTTTAACCAGCCAGCGGCCGAAAATTCACATTTCGTCGAAAGTTCTTCTTAAGATCGTACAGGGCGGTTCCAATGAGAAAGATTAATTATTCTCCATACCAGCTTTTTAAAATTTTAACTAAAATTCGATTTTATTTCATTCCAAATCAGCTTTAATTTATACCTGCATCCAAAAATGCTGAAAGGCGTGATCTATTAAAATGATGTACTTTTTGTAATTTATTTTTGATTATAAGTATTTACCATTTTTCAATAATGTCTAAGTTAAATAAGAATGTAAAAAAAATCTGAAATATATAAGTTTGTAAGTGCGCAAATAAATACAAAACGGACCAATTTTCGTCAAGAAACACATACACGTACGAGTATATATTTTTTAATGATTTTATTTCTATAAAATTCTGAAACTTGCGTTTCCCAGATGTATTGATTTATTTTACTGCATGATTATATGATTTGAAATGGGTGTTGATACAAAATCTTTTATGAAAATTTAACAAATCTGCCAACGACCTACGGTACCTATTAGCGTGTGTCGCTCTCCATAGAGAGAAAACAAATGGCCTTATATTTAAACGCCCGGGGTCTCAAAAGTTTCGTATGATCTGTAGCTATTCGAAAACGTAAAAAAAATGAAATTATTGTTCACTATTAGCCCGCTAAAATGGCCGGAAGTTTCGAAAAAAAATAAAACAAAGGGTTCATATTTTATATTTTGTACCAAACTTATTTTTCATTACATAGCTGCAGTACAAAGATCAAAAAAAAAATTTTTTAAACATATGCGATGTGTTGGTTAAAAAAATAAAAGGGGAAAATAACACTTTTTCTGGATAAAATCAGAATTCTTGTTGACTTACTTGTATTCATAAAGTTGAACTTTTTTTCACTTTTGTGTCAGTTATACGCATTTTTTAATAATAAACAAGCGTTAAAAGGTTAGATTACTGAAAAAAAAAATTAAAAATTAAAAAAAAAAAAACGGTTTTAGCTTTGTTTTCTGATTTTCAATGCATTTTAGCGGGCTAATAACCATTTAAAAAAAAAAATATTTAAATGCAATTCTCATTTTCTTTGTGAGACGCAACTTTTGAGACCCTGGGCGTTTCTGAATTCAAAAGTTGAAATAATTGATACACGCTAGTACCTCTATCCTTATTATACTAAAAATAAACATTTTTTTTTCAAAATTTAAAACATGCGAATGCTAGATAAAAGAACAATCTTTCGATTCAATTTATTTTTTTATGGAAAAGAGTCAATACGTCTAAAATATGATTTAAAAACGACATATTTGCGGTTTTTTCCCTCTTAAAAAAGGACTGAAAAATATTATTTCTTTAAACTTTACAGGTTTTTTTTCCATTATTAGCAATTTTATTGGATAACCAACACCCCAGCCGTAGTCAGCCAAATCACCCCAATAAGTTCATTACGTTTGGTGGGAATGCCCGGGTTCACGGGTCGAGGTTTGTCTAGGTCTTGGCGGCGGAACTCTTGCCCAACTACTGCGTGGCGGGCAGGATAGGGAGAGGCTGGTGGGGGAGACCTTTCGATCGCTGCAGCTGGACTCTCTCGACTTATCGGTTTGCACCGCAGTGGTAGGGATGGATTCATACATTCGTCACTCCTGACACATTGATCCCCCACATAGATTCCACCCACCCCACATACCTTTTTCCTTCCCAGATCTTCCTCTTCTTCCTTTCCTTAAAATACCCTACACACATCATCCCCAAAGATGCCTCCTGTGTTTTATTTTTATGTGACCTCACAAGAGCCCCAGCTGCTCCCATCTGGAGCCAGTGAGATTATGGCATCCCCAAACGGAGTGCGTTGTGAGGCTGACGTTAGTGGGGAGGGGAAGGAGATGGAGAAGAGGAAGGTGGGGAAGTTCCTGGCTATTCAGACCTGGTCACCAAACACGGCAAAAATCATTTCAATTCTGAGTGGTGTTCTTACGCCAGGGCGATACTGAGAATATCTTCCACACTGGAACTTTCTGCATATATACTAAACATAATTTTAAATGAATTAATTATTATGAAATAACACAAATTAATCAAATAAAATTTATACGCCTACACTGAATTTCGATCCCATGACCTTCGGATTGCGAGTCAAGAGCCTTATCCCTTGACCACGGAGGCCTTCAGTATGGAGATCTCTATCTCTACATATCAAAAATTAAAGTCGTCCGCGTCGTCTGTCTGTCTGTTCGCGATAAACTCGAAAACTACTGAACGGATTTTCATGCGGTTTTCACTTATATTTCAATATCTTTGGGTTTTCACCAATAGATAGAGTGTTTTGTGAGGAAGGTTTATGTATGTAAGTTGTCAAGGATTTGTGTAAATTGGTTGAAACATAATGATAATTGTTAGAAGTGTCGGAAAAAGTCGAGCCGCCTGGTAGCTTTCATCGAAAACGTTGCCTAATCCTTTTGGGATATAACAAAACAATGCATAGTGGGATATTCCTCTTTTGTACATCTACAAAAAAAAGTCCGCGAAGGCATATATCTATCTTTTACGGATAGCTAATACTATACCCATTACATCTTTAAAAAAAAATGGTCAAGTAGTACATTGCGGTAATTGAAAAGTTATTTACGGTAAGTTATTAAAAAAAAGTCCGCGAAGGCATATATCTATCTTTTACGGATAGCTTACTATACCCATTACATCTTTTAAAAAAAATGGTCAAGTAGTACATTGCGGTAATTGAAAAGTTATTTAGACGGATACAGTATTAATCCTTATTAACTTAAATACGTTAGTTACCCCAAGCATTTCATGCACATAATTATAATCTTTCACACCATCTCTACGTATTATAAATTAAAGTCCTCCGCGGCATCTGCCTGTCTCTTTGCGATAAACTCAAAGACGGCGGTGGCTATAAAGGTTGGATAACCATCCAGTAGATGACGTTGTGTTTTATTAGCCACAGCAACGCGTGGCTGAGTCAGCTAGTATTGTATAAAAAAAGGTAATTTATTTTTTAATGTCAAGTATTTTCACGCTAATTTTCAACATGGAATATGCAAACGTAATCCTAAAATAATGTGAGTAGTACCTATTGTAATGTTGAAATATAATTAAACAAATAATACCCGCTATAAACATAATACCTTTGTTGTAAATTTTGAATTTTAAAATGTTTCGTACGAACAGACAATGAAAGATAAAGGTTTTGATAGTAGGTAGTTCTATTTTTGAATATGTATTACGTTTATTAGGGGTTGAAATCTCATTAAAAATAATAGTGAAATGAAATTGGATAGGTACGATTTTGCTTGATTTCATTTTGAATTTTAATGGATTCCATTTTTAATGATATGTAAATAAGAGTAATGCAGTTGGTTGATGACAGAATTATTGGAGGGAAAGCACAACTAAAGAAGGTAAAATTTTGCGTTAAAAAATAAAATTTATTTAGTTATTTAGTGTTAAAGTGTTTAGTTTGTTTGCAGTATGTTTTAGAGTGGTAACGACTCTCAGTATCACCATGGTGTGAGGCCACAATAATGCATTCAGAATTGTAAATCTTGGTCGCCGTGGTCTAGGGGTAAGGCTCTTGACTCACAATCCGAAGATCGTGCGCAAATAATTTTTGAAGTAAAACTTCTTTACGCCTTACGAAAGTGATGTGTTACGAAAAGTGATATGTTACGAAAAGTGTGATGTTACGAAAATTGTGATGCGAACGGTAATCGATGCGAACGGTGATTGATGGCGAGGCGAACGGTCGGGCCTTTACTTACGCTTGACTTGGGGAGTGATAAGGATAAGGATAAGGATGGTCACCCCAAGGTCATAGGTCACCCCATTGTTGTAGGTCACCCCAAGATCGTAGGTCACCCCAAGATCGTAGGTCACCCCAAGGTCGTAGGTCACCCCAAGGTCGTAGGTCACCCCAAGGTCGTAGGTCACCCCAAGGTCGTAGGTCATCCCACGGTCGTAGGACATCCAAGGGTCATAGGTCACCCCATGGTCGTAGGTCATCCCAGGATCATAGGTCACCCCATGGTCATATGTCACCCCAATGTCACATGTCACTCCTATGTCAATGTTAATGTCAATGTCATATATTCTTTTATAAGTTAGTGAAGCTTTACTTCAGTCGTGTGGTCTAAAGCACACTCGTTTTTTTATTTGATTAATATGTCTTATTTCACAATTAATTCATTTAAAATAATATATAGTATATTTGTGGCATGTTCCAAAGTAGAAGATGCTCTCAGTATCGCCCTGGTGTAAGACCATCATGCAGAATTTAAGCGGTGCTTTAATTCGTTTTAGCCGTGTTTGGTGACCAGATCTGAATAGCCAGCTATTTCCTCACCTACCTCTTTCCCATCTCCTTCTCCTCCCACTACCTTTAGCCTCACAACATACCACAATTGGGGATGCCATAGTCTCACTGACTACAGACGGGAGCAGTTGGGACTCTTGTGAGGCATAAATACAAAAAACCGTGTTTGGCGATTAGGTCAGAATAGCCAGATAGGTACTTTCTCTTTCCCATCTTTTTCCTTTTATCCCTGCCTTCAGCTTCACGACTTATACCAATTGGGGATACTATTATAGTCTCAATCACTTCGGACGGTTAGGGTAGTTGGGACTCTTGTGCTGTTTTCCAAAAAGAAATGGCACGTAACGTCAGTTTAATCAAATATATGATTTTCAGAAGAAACAAATGATGAATTTATGTCACCATTATTACAATAATTGCTGGGGGTAATAAACAGAATAGTTGCCTTACACGCAGTTGATTGGGGTTCAATGAACGGTGGGCTGCAGTGGCATTTTTAAAAATTAAAATGTTTTAAAAAGTAAAAATTTTAATTTAACGTTTTTTTTAAATAATTTTTTGTAAGTGTAAGAGCGTTTAACCAGCCAGCGGATGAAAATCCACATTTCGTCGAAAGTTGTTCTTACGATCGTGCAGGGCGGTTACAATGAGAAAGATTAATTATTCTCCGTACCAGCTTTTTAAAATTATAACTCAATATCGAATTTATTTCAATTCAAATTAGTTTTAATTTATACCTTCATCCAAAAATGCTGAAAGGCGTGATGATAAAACTATTAAAATAATGTACATTTTGTAATTATTTTTTGATTATAAGTATTTATCATTTTTCAATAATGTCTAAATTGAATAAGAATGTTAAAACAATCTGAAATATATTAGTTTGTAAGTGCGCAAATAAATACACAAATGGACCAATTTTCGTCAAGAAACACATGTAGGTACGTACATATTTTTTAATGATTTTATTGAAACTAAAATTAAAATTCTAAAACATGCGTTTGCTAAATAATGTATTGATTTATTTTACTGCATGATTATATTATTTGAAATGGGTGTGGTATAATACAATTTTTTTTTGAAAATATAATAAATCTCCCAACGACCTATGGAATAACCTTATTATACTAAAAATTAAAAAATTTTCTCAAAATTTATTACATGCGAATGCTAGATAAAAGAACAATCTTTCGAAATTTTTTTTTTTTTTTTTTTTTTTTTTTATTTATTTATTTACATATGCATATATATTACAATACATTACAATGTGATCATTTGTCTGTCCAACTGGGCAGAAAACCCGTTTCAGGACAGCCAAATTGTATATTTAGTTCATAATATTCTTAACAAGAAATAGTTACGTTCAAAATATCACGGGAATTTGCTTCTGTCGAGACAACTTTTGAGAACACTAAGAATTGTATATAATTAAGGGATGGTTTCTTTATGTCTTTAAAAGAATCGCAAAGATGTGATTTTTTTCAAGGTCAATTTGGAGAACATAAATAAATGCATTCAGAGTGAATGCATTTATTAATGTTCTATGAGTGTTTTCTTTAGTGAGATCACAAGAAGGAGATTCTTTCCAGGCCATTTTAGAGAACATTACAATTGCATAATCAGAATTTACACATTTATAAACCAATATTTGACATATGAATATAACTATTTAATTTTAATAAAGTACTATAATTTTTAGAATTTCTTAAATAGTAGAAATTACACAATTATAATCCAAATATATGAAAAATGATTTTTCAAACTCGTTTTGGAGAACATTAATTTATTTAGTTGTTTATTTATTTCTTTTATTTTACGCCCAGAGTGCTTTTACATAAATAATAAATAATAAAGGCAGTACCTCCATCTTTAACATGAGAAAACAAATAGTTTAGATAAAGTTACGATGTGAATAAAAGGTATATAAATTAAATAAAAATATAGGCAACAAAAATTTAGTACAGTGGGATATATAATATCAACATGTTACAATTAAAAAAATACGTATATAATATAAAAATCCAACCACACAAATTTAAAAGTAAGATCCAAGGTTTGTAAAATTGCAACATTAACCGTGTATTTACACCTATAAGTATGTTTCGCTGTGCCAAGCCGATGCGATGTATCGATGGTACCGACTTCCTGTACCTCTCTATGGAGTTGCAGGAGTTCGAAACCATCGGACCTATCCAATTTCGAATTCAATATTTTAGGTAAAAAAGTTAACCAAATTTTTTTCCATTGAAATTACAAAGGCATTACATTTAATTACATTAATAATTGTATTCCGAATAAGTGAATGGTTTCTATCGGGAGATCACAATTATGATATTTTTTCTGGGTTATTTTGGAGAACATTTGCAGTTGCATAATTAGAATTTACACATTTAATACACCAATATTTGACATATGAATCATCAATGCATTTATGACCATTTAATTTTAATAAATGTACTATTATTTTTAGATTTTCCTAAGTAAAAGAAATTACCCATTTATAAACCCGACTATATGAATATGAATTTCCAATGTATTTATATAGAAATTTTCAAAACTTATTTTTAGAAATGTATAGTCGTTATTTTACAAGAATCAAAGACCAGTCCTTATTTTACACGGATCAAAAAACAGAGTAAAAGTTTTATTTTTATGCATTAATATAAACTTTTTAGTAAATATTAGGTATGTGAGATTGTGTTAGCATATGTTCGCTCTCGACTCTCCCCATATCCAGAAGCCAATTGCTAACCAATTTCCGTAAAATGCTTGTACTTTTCAGTTTCCAAGCATCGGGTATGAAGTTGAACAATTTAGGCCCTAAGTAGGAGTATTGTCTTTGGGCATGTGATGTGTTTGTAGTAGGCGGAATTACTGGATTCCTCCCTGCATGACGGGTGTTGTGGAGATGATCGATGGATGGATAGTGATGTCGGTGTTTTTGTGTATGTAAAATAATTTTTCTTATGTATAGTTGCCGTACATCAAGAACTCGTATCTCTTTAAGTAATAGCTCACTGGGATACCTAAATGGTTTCTTAAGGATGACCCTTAGAAGTGATTTTTGTGCTTTTGCTAGGGGATCAATTATTGTTTTGGAACAGCCGCCCCATCCCAAGGATGCATATTCTAGCAGTGAGTTACACAAGGCATGGTACATTTGTTTCAGATCTTTTACGCAAAGAATATTTCTAACAGACATGAATAGATGAGTAAGCTTTCTAATCTTTGTGGAAGTCGAGACAATATGTTCGTCCCATCTCAGAGATTTATCTATGATAATTCCTAGATATTTTATACTATCGACACATTCTAAGTTTAAGCATTTACATGTGGTCCGGTCAATACAATGGTGAATAATGATGTTGTGTATTTCTTTTGGTTCTCCTGCTTGTGTTGCTCTGAAACGGATGTATTTGGTTTTATCTAGATTAAGTGTTAGGAGATTATTGTCTAACCATTGTTTGACCTTGTTTAACCCTACTTCTGCTTTACTGTGAACAACATTCCAGCTTTTGTCTTCAAATAGTAAGACTGAATCATCAGCAAAGGTGATAATGTGGTCGGCAAAGGAACTGTTACATAGATCATTTATATATATATTGAATAGAAGTGGTCCTAATGTACTTCCTTGGGGTACACCGAATTTAATATTAGCTGAATCGCTTATAGTGTCGTTGATGAGCACTCTTTGGCTCCTGTTATCTAAATAGCTACACAACCAATTGAAGAGCTGCCCTTGTATACCGATGCGCTGTAGTTTATTCTTCAGAATTTTGTGAGAGATAGTGTCGAATGCTTTTGCTAGATCCAGGAAGAGCGCAATGCATTTTGTACCTCTATCTATGTTATTAGAGATAATTTTTGTCAATTTAGCAATGGCATTTTCAGTGCCTAAACCTGGTCGGAAACCGTATTGGCTATTGGAAAGGATGTTGTTGTTTTCTAGGTACAGGCTGAGCCGATTCTTAACAATCTTCTCAATAATTTTAGACACAGAGTTGATCAAAGAAACTGGTCGGTAGTTGTTAATCTGTGATTTATCCCCATTTTTGTGAAGTAAAATAACAATTGATTGTTTTAAATGGTTGGGGAATTTTCCAGAGTTAAAGCTTAGATTACAAATGAACGATATCGGTGATGCTATGGCGGATTTTATATTTTTTAACAGATTTGAAGAGATCCTATCTGGGCCACACGCATTGGATGACTTAAGCTCGTCAATTATTTTCATCACTTCTTGTGATGTAGTTCGAATGTTATCTATTTTATGACTGAGATTACAGCATGTTATCTTAGCAAGATCAGTTTCAGTTGTGTTATATTTATCAAGAATTTTTTTTGACAGTGTGGATCCCACTGACGCGAAGTAGTTATTTGCAAAGTTTACCATCTTTATTGGATCTGACGTGATGGTGTGATCAATGTTCAATGATTTAATTTCAGATGATTTATTGATTTTAGTTTTAGTTATATTACGAAATGCTTCCCATAGCGTTTTTGATGTATAGTTGGTTTCGTAAATAATTTTTTTAAAGTAGTTTTCTTTAGTTGATGTAATTAAATTTTTACACAAGTTCCTATATTTTTTATATCGAGTTTGTAGTATGATATTCTCTGGGTTCCTATTCGCCTTTTTGTGTAGTTGATTCCTCCTGTGTATTGATTTAACAAGACCAGGGGTGATCCATGGCGTTAGTTTTAATTGTTTGTTAGATATAATTTTGTTACTAGTGTGTTTAGATATGTAATCGTGTAATTTGGTGAAGAATTTCGTCATTGCTAAATCAGTATCCCTTTGGTCTAGAACGTTTTCCCATTTTTCTGAATTTAAGTCCTCAAGTAGGTTGAAGTAGTTTATTCGAGGTATGTATTTAATTTTAGCAGTAGTGGGAGGTTTATTTTTAAGGCAGAGAGCTGTAGTGTAGTGGTCAGAAATTGTGGTGTGGATAACAAATGATTCGATGTGTTTAATTTTTTTGATGTTAATGTGGTCTAGACAAGATTTACTTGTGCCCTGTTCTCGGGTAGGGCTGTTAATTGTCTGTATGAACCCATTTTCCGTAAGCAGACATAGATAATCTTCGGATTGACGGTGGTACTCAGGAATCGTATTAATATTTAAATCGCCTAACATAATTTGCCGTTCTAATTGTTTTGAACTGTTGATGATTGATTGTAAAGAATTCAAAAAAGTGTCAATATTTTGGAATGAGGGTGATCTATAGATTGCAAAAATACATAAGTTATTGTTCAATACGATTTTCATACAGTTTGCTTGTGGTAGTAAAATTTCGTCGACTTGTGCTTGTAGACCGTTTCTGATGTAAATTACAATTCCACTGGATTTATTTAAATTTATATTTGTGTGATGTTCCGAGTAATTGTGAATCATTTTAGAGGTGTACTCTTTATTTATCCAGCATTCCGTTAATATTATGACATCGAATGCGCAATTAAATTGGTCTAGAAAAATGAGGAAATCGTCAAGTTTTGAAATGCTTCTAATGTTCTGGTGTATAATTTTTAGACTGTAAGAGCCCCAATTATAGTTTTTTATATTATTTAGATCATCAATTATATTCAAGTTACAGTATATACCTGGATGGTTATCAATATCACAAGGTAAATCAAACATAATTAAATGTTGGTTGTATGTGGCATAGAGAAAAGTGTTCCAGTAATATATTATTAAATTTAAAAACTATTCCCAGTGTGGTTGCATGGATAGGTGTGTATGGAAATAATTTAGTGATTTGGTAATATAATGCAGAATGTTTAAAGTCGATGAAACATCGTGATAACAAATTAATATATATGTATGGTAAAAATATAACAAGTGAAAATGAGCGAGGCGGGTGCTCGTACCTTCTTTGTGCAATGAAATATTTAATTAACTTTAAACTATGTAAATTCTGGTTAATAATATAATGAAGATTGGTAAATTCGCTATCTCGCCGAGTTAATGATTTATTGCATATACCTGGAAACGAGCGAGACGGTACATACCTCGGTAGTACGATTCTTTCAGTTGCATCACATAGTTGCGAGCTTGCTTTCATCAGAAATACATATTGCATTGGACCCCGTGTCCCGTCTGACATATATCTGCCCCGCCTTCGACCACGTGAAACGGTAACCTCGCGTTTTCGCTTCTTGTCTTGCCTTCCAAAATAGTTGCTTGCCTCGAAATGTCAGCTGTTCGGAGACGTAGATCCTGGTACTCGGTCCCGCAATTCCAATGTTCGAAGTATTCAATTTGTCTTCCAAATTCGGGTTGTTTTTGTTGTATGATTTCACATCCGCTAACAGCTGTTCTTTGGCTATGTTCGATTTTAGTTTGATTATAATTTCTCTCGGGTGAATATTATTTATTTTTTTTGCTGCGCGATGAATAGCGTCTATGTCCTTGACTTGGATGTTCGACTTAGTTTTTTGGCAAATATTAAAAATGACGTCTTGTAGTATTTCTCCTTTATTTTCTGGTATGCCTCTGATTTCTAAGTTGTTGGCCTTCAGAGCCCGCTCCTGGAATTCTAGACAGTTTTCCAGAACATTAATCCTGGCTTCCAAATCGATGTTCTTTTTTGTAAGCTCCTCATTCCTTGATTCAATTTCACGGATCCTTCCTAGGAAGTCCTCGTATTGTGCACTCATGAATTGAATGCTTTCTAGAATTTTATTGTTTTGTTCCAAGATATCATTTTGTTTTCTTTCGAGATTAGACGTCTTATCCAAGACTAACCCTTGCAGATCTTCTAAGTTTGTCTGGGCCTGAACTGTGGTCGACGGTCCTTTATTGGTATTTTTTTTACCTGGCTCCAAAGGTTCGTTACCGCTGACTGTATCAACTACGCTCGAAGCGCTCGTCACAGTAGATGTCTTCGTGTTTTTGCACTGTTTACATTTCAGTAGGGAACGCCGTTCCTGAGTGAGTCTACGGAAACTGTTCTCAGTAATTCCCCCACAGGCTAGATGAAATGTGCCTTTGCACGCCGAGCACACAAAAATTGACTCCTCTGTTATTACTGGCTCCGGGCAAATGTTGCAGTGCATTTTGAAAATAAATTTGTGAGCTACCTGCGTTACGCCTTAGTAATGTTAAATTACGTTTTTTGTTTTTACTGATTACACTCAGTAGGTACGGTAAATCGCTTATATGAAGTTTATAGATTTTAGACTATGTTGTCACAAATAGCAATCACTATCGTTAACTTTCCGATATTAGTGTTTTTGTCACTTAGTAATCACTTTAAAGCAGAGCAAAAATATTATGAACTAGTTACAATGGCGGTTATTGTGGTATAATCCATTTATAATTTTTTGTGGAAAGAGTCAATACATCTAAAATCTGATTTGAAAATGACATATTTCTAGTTTTTAGTGCCCTTTTAACATCCCGCGATATTTCACGGGTCTGCGTTATTGTACACACAATCTTTCAATAGTACTTTATAACGATTTCTGCTGACTGACAAAAAATGCAGGAGGACCTAAAAGATCTTAATGTTTACTACACAGCATAACCTTAAAATCAATCTTAAAAAGTGTTTTATCGTGAATATTATGATATTACGAAATAAAAATATGATTACCAATGAATATGGCCTGAACGGCTCAATATTAATCAACAAAACGGAAGACAAAGATTTGGGAGTGATATTAATAATGTAACGATTTATTCTTAGAACATGTAAAAAATTCAATAACTTTAGAACAATGAAAATCCTATATTTTGCTTACGTCCGCAGCATACTAGAATACGCGTCACAAGTTTGGAACCCGCAATACAAATCATGTGTGGAAATTTTGGAACGTGTTCAAAATCGATTTTGTAGCTACAGCCCCCACTTAAATCACCAAGATTCAGCCGTGCACTTCAATATACTTTCATTGGAAGATGAAAGAAGCTCGGCCGATGTACTCTTTCTACAAAAAACATAGCCAGATCCGTCGTAGAACTGCCCAGAACTCTTACAACGAATCCAGATACGAGTTCCCAACAGACGAATCAGATCAGACACGATTCTTAGCCTCCCTCGGTACACTAATTCTAAGCAGAACTCCTTCATTTATCGTGCAACACAGACTATACACAATTTAACATTTTTAACTCTACACCACACTTCTTAAAATCACACGGACGGTTTCTCAATACTTTACAATAACAATAACTATAGATACCCATCCAATGCATCGACCACCCTATGAACTTACTTGTCATTTTTTTTAAATTTTAAAATTTTTTTGTTGTGCTTATTTTTATTACTATACCTCAACTTAACCGATCCCCCCCCCATCCTTACCCTTTTCCCACCTAAACACATTGTTTCTTAATTATTGTAATTATTCACCATCATCTTTCGAATCACTTCACTTGTATATAATACCCATGTGGAAACCTGTAAATGGTTCAATTATTGTTACTCAATTACCATAACCCTCTGTTATTAATGTAAACAGTTGGTCTCCCAAACAAAATAAAATAACAATGTAACCAAATGTACCATATTTGATGACTTATTAAAATAAATTTGATATCTTATATGCGTATATTATTCGATGAAAAGTTTACATTTGTCCAGTACATCAAAGAAGTAACAAACAAGGCTGTGATATTTTATGTTGGAATTTATTTTACGATAAGTAAAAGATTTTGTGTCCCTTTATTCTTTTAAGATTCTCTTCACTGCCTTAATAAGAAGTAATTTAGAATTAAATTAGCACACTACAAAATCACATCAAATAAAAAATGAGTGTTCATCAAAAATATTTAAGGTTCTACAATTTAAAATTATCATTTTTTTTTACTTTAGTTCCACAAAGGAGGCCCTGAGGAAAATAATTCTTTCGGGATGCTGTGTGGAGTGTCTTTTTAGGGAAAGGAAGGAGAGGTAGTTCTGGAAGGAAATTAGTAGAAGGGGTGGGTAGGAATCTGGGGGTCAATGTGTCTAGGAATGATGGACGTATGAATCCATCCTTCCGGTGCAAGGCGATGGGTCTAGAGAGGCCTAGGTTAGGTCTTCCACAATCAATCTCTCCCAACCCGGCCCGCTATGTTGTATGGAGTGGGCAAACGCAATCGCCGCCAAGACCTAGACAAACCTCATCCCATGAACCCGGGCACCCCTGCTAAGTCACCAAAAGTAGCGATCCACTTTTTTTAAGTGAAACTTCTTTAGCCCCGTTAGCGATTTGAAATTCGGATGAACCGGAAGTGCGTCACAAAAAAATATGATTAGACGGTCCTCGGTTCTAATTAGTGCGGTAAATTCACGACTGAGCACGGGCCTACATTAGCGCCGCGGTATGAAGCCCCCGACTCTCAGCGCCCTGAGAGACATCCAGGAGATACGAAACCTATCAAATCCAAAAAAAAAAAAACTTTTTAATTTTTATAAAATTAATATCCAATCTTCAAACCACTTTAAAATAAACAGGCAAAAGAAAAGAAAGCCTCATCTAGCGACTTTTTAGTTTCACTACCACTGCGAGTGAATTGCACACTCTGATTTTTTTTTGGGTGTCCTATGGCAGGGGTTTTGGTTGTCCAACAAATGACTCCGGGGCGGCGGTACCTATATCCGCCACCCAAATTGGAATACACATTTAACAAATTAATCATGAAAATGTAATGAAACTATTTGATTTAATTGAAAATTCTAGGGCAAATTTTACAAAAGATTCATGCCACGTGGCATTCAAATTAGTTGATGGCTTAATGGATGCACCAGACCTTTTTTTAAAAAGCACTTCATTTAAAAATGCACCTGACTGAAAGCTAATAACGTTCCGAGTACCTAACCATAACACGAGGCTTTCACTGCTAGTTTTTGGTTTATTCATCGAAAACTAACTAATTCATTCGTTCCCCAGTCCAAAGACTACACAGATTTGGAATTAAATTCAGTTCCGTTTGTGTTTTAATTTATCCTATACTGAAATTTAAATCAGAAATTTCTACCATTTTGTTTCTCTAATAAAATTATGCATAATCTGTAACTCACTTTTTATGTATTTAATTTTACCATTATTTATAAATATTTTACCATAAATTTACCATTAATATTTACAGCTTGCTTTTTCTTTTAACCCAAGAAAAATAATCTACGCCTCGGAGACGTAAGCGTTATACAAGAATTGCCATTCTTTTTTTTGCACAACGTTGTGCGCTGTTAGCTCAGTAGCCGAGCAGATGTTGCGCAGGGCAGCTCTGCCACCACGGAAAGTACAACAGAAATAGAAATACATACACCTTACGTCCGAAAGACCTATGATTACCTTTTGTGTAACTTTTTCAGACTTGTTCGTATAAATGTTATTTATAGCGAAATAAAAAAACATATATTGGTATATTATTAAGTATAACGACTGATTAGCATTTAAACTTTGATAGCGTATTTCATTTAAAAAAAGACTTAATATTTTGTAGTTGATTGGTAAGACGTTTAGATAATTTTGTTATTTTTTTAATTAAGTACAATATATTTTTTATAAATATTTTTGTTTTATTTAAAGTACAAAAGCTTAAACAAATTATGTAACTACCTTTAAACTGTGTACGTATGGATAATATGTCAAATATTCACTTTTAATCTTCAGTACGTCTATAAGACGTATGTTGATCTTTAAGGTATGCAAAAATAAGATTATTTTTATAGGGTTAATGTTGATTTTTACAAATCTTCTCCTGCCAGGTATTAACACTGGGTTTAAATATATTTTTCTTTTTATTTCTATTATAATTATGTTAATTCATTTAAAAGTTCCAAAAGCATAAATAAATAATTAAGTATTCATTTTCAACACAGCCAGCCTATGTAGTATAATGTCATAGTTCTTGAGTTAGACTGCAGATCACCAACAACTCAAAACAACTTCACAACGTTCAAGTCGTTCATATAGACTAAGTGTTCTTAATTTATTCAACTATTGGGTGCACGTTAACGATCTGCAGTCGTGATCGGGATGAATGACAAGTTATCCAAATTATCGACAAAACCTCTATCGAACGATTGCGCAGGATAAAATATTCTGATCAAAAATTCATTGGAATGACGGATTTTTGGTGTTTTTTTTTCACTTACATTTTTTTCTATTAATTCTATTTCTAGCTTTTCTCATTCTATGACAAATTTAAGATTATTATCTTCTCGATTCCAGAATGGAAATACAAATTAAAGGAATGTGGGATTATTCCAGGATTACGAGAAGCCGGAAAGAAACCGCTTACACCCATAGGCGGAATTAGGGGGGGGGCACGTGCCCCCGTGCCCCCCCAGACGGTATTTTTGTGTACTGTGGAGATTCCGGCACAGTACATACTTAGAAGCAGAAACTGTATTTATTAAACACTAGCTGACCCGGCCAAGCGTTGCTGTGGCTAATAAAACACTTTGTAAAATCCAACCTTTGTAACCACCGCCGTCTTTGAGTTTATCGCGAAGAGATAGACAGATGCGGCGGAGGACTTTAATTTATAATACCTAAAGATGGTGTGAAAGATTATAATAATGTGAATGAAATGCTTGGGGTAACTAACGTATTTAAGTTAATAAGGATTAATACTGTATCCGTCTAAATAACTTTCCAAATATCCCATTGTACATGACCATTTTTTTAGAAGAATGGGTATAGTAAGCTATCCGTAAAAGATTGATGTATGCCATCGCGGACTTTTTTGTAGATCTATAAAAGAGGAATATCCCACCGTGCATTGTTTTGTTATATCTCAAATGGATTAGGCAGTGTTTTTGATGAAATCTCCCAGGCGCGGCTTGACTTTTTCCGACACTTCTAACAATTATCGTTATGTTTCAACAAATTTACACAAATCATTGACAAATTAAATACCTAACCTTCCTCACAAAACACTATCTATTTTTTGAAAACCGCATGAAAATCCGTGCAGTAGTTTTCGAGTTTTTAGTTTATCTTCATTATTATTCACTGTAGAACGCAAATCTGCCATACCAATACGAATGTTATCATTTATCTGTCTCTCGCTGGTCATCAGTGCGGTTTGCACGTGAGGTAGATCGTGGCCCATTTGATTGACTTCGACGATCTATGTCAGCTCGTCTTTTCCTTGGCATATTAAAACAGTAAATATTATAGTTCTCACGCACTGACAAACTGATGATAGAAGATTTTAAATGGTAACATAATGACAGGTAACATTTGACAGTATGACAATATGACAATCAGAATTCTTTTTTTTTGCATTCCAATTCTAGATTACGTTGTGCTTCTGAAAGTAGGTAGAACTGTTTATATGAGAAAATGAAATTTATGTTTTTACTATCTTCCTCACACTTTTTTCATATTATCTCACAGTTTAAACCTTCCCTGGACTACGACAAACATTTCAAAACCAAAATCACCTAAATCGGCCCAGCCGTTCTCGAGTTTTAGCGAGACAAACGAACACCAATTGATAAGAATAATAAGATAAGAAGATAGAATGGGTATCGTAAGCTATCCGTAAAAGATAGATATATGCCTTCGCGGACTTTTTTGTAGATCTATTAAAGAGAAATATCCCACCATTAATTGTTTTGTTATATCCCAAAAGGATTAGGCAGCGCTTTCGATGAAAGCTACCAGGCGGCTGGACTTTTTCCGATACTTCTAACAATTATCGTTATGTTTCAACCAATTTACACAAATCCTTGACAACTTACATACCTACACCTTCCTCACGAAACACTCTATCTATTGGTGAAAACCGCATGAAAATCCGTTCAGTAGTAGTAGTTTTCGAGTTTATCGCGAACAGACAGACAGACGGGGGACTTTATAATATGTAGGTATTAAAAAAATATTCAATTAGATTTTTTAATTTTTTTCTTTAATATAACATTTTGTCAATATTTTGAAGACCTTTCTTAATCTTCTGTCTCATTCACGCACTCAATTTTCATATTATGACATAAATTTTTTATTTTATTTATTTAAATTTAATTTTTCTATTGTTTTAACACTTCTAAAAATCTTCCTATATATACTTGTAACCGTTCGCTCCTTGTGCCCACCCCCCCCCCCCCCCCCCGCCCCCAGAAAACAATCCTGAATTGTTGATTTTTTTGCCCCGTCCGCCCCTTGTGCCCCCCCCAGAAACAAATCCTGGATCCGCCCTTGCTTACACCTAACTAAGCTGATTGTTTATGTCGTATTCTGGGGAAATATCGGTGTTACAATATTATGCATAAGTTATCTGGGATATTTAACTGAAAGACCGAATAATACATTAGAGAATTATAGAAAATTAAATATGTAAATTTTTAAAAATTTTAAGCAAATTGTAATCGCCAATACCTGTGAGCTTGGTTAGTTTTGGGTTTATTCATTTAACGTTTAAGAGGGCATTACCAGAGAAAACCGGAAATACGTCATTTTCAAAAAAGTTTTTAGACGTATTGACTCTTTTCCACAAAAAATTATAAATGGATTTCGAAAGATTGTTCTTTTATCTAGCATTCGTATGTAATAAATTTTGAGAAATTTTTTTAATTTTTAGTATAATAAGGTTATTCCATAGGTCGTTGACAGATTTGTTCAATTTTCAAAAAAGTTTTTGTATTATACCACACCCATTTCAAATAATAAAATCATGCAGTAAAATAAATCAATACATTATCTAGCAAACGTATGTTTTAGAATTTTAATTTTAGTTTCAAAAAAATCATTAAAAAATATGTACGTAAATGTGTTTCTTGGCGAAAATTGGTCCGTTTGTGTATTTATTTGCGCACTTACAAACTAATATATTTCAGATTTTTTTAACATTCTTATTAAATTTAGATATTATTGAAAAATGATAAATACTGATTGAAAAAAATAACTACAAAAAGTACATTATTTTAATAGTTTTATCATCACGCCTTTCAGCGTTTTTGGATGAAGGTATAAATTAAAGCTAATTTGAATTGAAATAAATTCGATATTGAGTTATAATTTAAAAAAGCTGGTACGGAGAATAATTAACCTTTCTCATTGTAACCGCCCTGCACGATCGTAAGAACAACTTTCGACGAAATGTGGACTTTCGTCCGCTGGCTGGTTAAACGCTCTTAATATTCTGTTCAATTTGAACTGACGCCCCCTTGTAGTAATTTTAACATCGTGATTATCATTTTTAAAACATTTGATTTTATTTTTAAAACACGACAAGCTATCGATTTATTTTATTAGTTTCGAACTATTTAGTTTCTTTTTTTTTGGGCAGAACACGACCGTGAGTTTTAAAATATTTGAATATAATTATTATGTTTATGAATTAGAGTATCATGTTCTTGTTTCGTTTTTATTGAATAATATAATTTAATTTTTGCCACAATTCTTTTATTTTAAATTAGCTGACCCGGCCACGCGTTGCTGTGACTAATAAAACACTTTGTAAAATCCAACCATTGTAACCACCGCCGTCTTTGAGTTCATCGCGAAGAGATCATCAGTGCGGTTTGCACGTGAGGTAGCTCGTCGCCCATTTGATTGACTTCGACGATCTATGTCAGCTCGTCTTTTCTTTGGCATATTAAAACAGTAAATAAAGTTCTCACGCACTGACAAACTGATGATAGAAGATTTTAAATGGTAACAGAATGACAGGTAACGTTTGACAGCGACTGAAATATGACAATCAGAATTCTTTTTTTTTGCATTCCAATTCTGGATTACGTTGTGCTTCTGAAAGTAGGTAGAACAGTAGAACTGTTTATATGAAAAAATATAATTTTTGGTTTTACTATCTTCCTTACAATTTTTTCATATTATCTCACCGTTTAAACCTTTCCTGGACTACGACAAACATTTAAAAACCAAAATCACCTAAATCGGCCCAGCCGCTCTCGAGTTTTAGCGAGACAAACGAACAGCAATTGATAAGAATAATAAGATAAGAAGATATAATGTGTATAGTTAGCTATCCGTAAAAGATAGATATATGCCTTCGTGGACTTTTTTGTAGATCTATGAAAGAGGAATATCCCACCATTATTTGTTTTGTTATATCCCAAAAGGATTAGGCATCGTTTTCGATGAAAGCTACCAGGCGGCTGGACTTTTTCTGACAATTCTAACAATTATCGTTATGTTTCAACCAATTTACATAAATCCTTGACAAATTACATACCTAAACCTTCCTCTAAACACTCTATCTATTGGTGAAAACCGCATGAAAATCCGTTCAGTAGTTTTCGAGTTTATCGCGAACAGACAGACAGACAGACAGACGGCGCGAAGGACTTTACTTTATAATATGTAGAGATATTTTAAATATTAATGTCTTATTAAAAGTTGTATTATTTACTAAGCATTACATTGACGTATTCATTTCCTCAGCGTTATATTTGGCGAAAACGTGTTTAATTAATTAATTTATTAACCGTCATAAATTTAAGTCCCCCTTTTTCCCATTTTCTTAAATCGAGCGCATTCTTTTCAGGTAGTCTTGGTGACCCCGCTCTAAAGGAAATGGGAATTTAGAAAAAAGAATTACATATTTATAATGTTAAAAGTTCGAAATTTTACGTTATCATCATTTTACATTTTACATATGGCTTATCTACCCGTACCACTAATTCAAAACATAGAAATAATTCAATACGTACTAATTTATAGTTTTTAATTAGAAATATATGACCATCTGAACCCAACTAACCCAAAAAAGATATTTTTTTGAAAAAATTTCTTAGACAATCTTGTCACACGCATTTCTAATCAGAATTTCAAATAAAATTATTTTTGGTGCCGTAAATTGATAATTCGGTCTTTTGTGCGGCGTATCCTTTCCCACGCGTCCCTTTTCCAGCACTCCCAAAGATGACAAACTAACTGAGGGAAATTATCTTTCTGTTAATGTGAAAAAGCAAAATTTCGAAAATCGTATGGTTTGGAAGAGTATTACTTTGAAAGTCACATTTTAACGAATCTAAATAAATACATTATAATTTTCCAGGATTTGTGGATACCTACACAATAAATTGGTATTCTCCAAGCTTAATGAGGCAATAGTCTCTGACTAATTCTCAACTTAATGTGTGTTTCAATTATTCACCTTTCATTAGCGTTATCCACCTCCTAATTGATCTGTAAATAACTGATTGCCTCTCTGGAGAGTGGTGCTCGGTTCATTAGGAGAATCACATCCAAGGTGTAAACAGATATTATTTGATATTCAGAACCAGCGCGGTTGGTAAAAACGCCGTAAACATGGCCTCCGGTCGTACGTAAATAAAACGCGGTCTGAAACATCACTGAAAACTGTCACTGTCACTAGAATAAAATATCATAAACATTTTTTAGGGCTGGATAAATGTCAGGTCAAGGTTATAACTAATAACTAATATAATAATAATAATAATAATAATAATTTTTATTTTAGTAATTTGTACATTGAAGTTTACAAATTTCTAATTGATTAAAATATTTCATATTCACTATATTTTTTTCAAGTTTTATGTAGCTCCTACAATACATCTTGAACTTTCCAATTGGTGTGGACTTTAAAGTTTCTGGTAGTGTGTTATACAACTTCATTCCCTTGTACAGTAGACTGTTCTGCGTATTCGCTTTGTCCTTTTTTTGTAGCCTAATTTCCTTGCACGTCCTAAACTAACATACAACACTTTATTTTTTCTGGAATGTAGGGAGTACATTCACACACACGCTACTTGTACAATACATTGCTGCTAACTGTAATACTCGTAGAATCGTCAATAACCGTATGTCTATAACCTACCTACTAAAAATAATAATAACCACTCGGACCCATAAGCTTGTTTTCACCACAATATAACATTACCAAACATATGTGTGATGTATGAGGTGTACCTGACTGATTATTTACTTTGAATTTTACATTTTTATATTCATGATTACGTAGGTACTTGCTTTGGCTCTTTTTCTAATAACTAACAACTTTAATCTATACGTATAATATACATTTATGGTTCCATGACAGTTAGTCCGGCGACAGTTGATCCAGCGATAGTTGGTTCGGCGACAATTGGTCCGGCCGACGTTCGTCCGGCCGACGTTTGCTCCGGCGACAATTGGTCCGGCGGCAATTGGTCCGGCCGAAAGTTTAGAAGATGTTTTCTTCAAGTAAGAATGCAAAGAGGATATACGGCCGTACAACCAAAGTCGATATACTTATATCTGTAGGCATCTTGAGTGAAAATCCGCTGTAAAAATATTTTTACTAATAATTTCGACTCTCCGAAGTAGCATGCGGCAATCGCAAAATACGACATACTTTGTACATATAAAATATTTTCCTTTTATAAGGAGTTCATATTTCAAGTATTTTAGGTTTTTTACTAACGCTTGATTTTTTGATTTCCTCAGGATAACAGGTTTCCATCTGACAAAGCTCCCTGCTGAGAAAACGAGCTGTAAAAAATGATTTAAAGCTCATTCCCTCAGGCTTTGTCAGATGGAACGTTGTTTTCTTAGGGAAACTAAAACGTTTTTCAGCTTTCAAGCATTTTTATTTTTAAATAATTTATTTGGCTAATGAATTAATAAAGTAGGTCGAATGCAATTATATTGTTGATTCATTTGGTAAAACCAATTACTCATTTGATAAACTTAAGTTTAACAGAGGGAATATTTCCGACAAACTATAAAAATACAATTATTTCACCTATTTATAAATCTGGAGATCCTCAACAAGTAACTAACTACCGCCCAATTTGTCTAATCTCAAATATTGGAAAGATTTTTGAAAAAATTGTGAAAAACCAATTGGTCGGTTTCCTAGAAAGTAATAAAATTCTTCACCAAAACCAATTTGGTTTTTATAAAGTCATTGGATAAAGGTGAAAAATGTGCCGGTATATTTATTGATCTCAGAAAAGCTTTTGATAGTATATCCCATGAGATTCTACTAAAAAAACTAAACAATATAGGTATAAAAGACAATGCAATTAAATGGATTTCGAACTACCTAAAAAATCGACCGCAAGTCGTAAAAATAAATCAGATTAATAGCGATAAAGAAATATCAGACTTTGGAATCCCTCAAGGTACAGTAATCGGACCAATCCTTTTCACCATATATGTTAATGACATTTTTTTTCAACCACTACATGGCCAAATTACTTCATACGCCGATGATACGGTACTAATAATTAGCGATAAAACTTGGGAAAAAGTAACATTTAAAGCCACCGAAGACATAAATATTTTAAAGAATTTCTTCGACGTAAATTTACTATCACTAAATGGTGATAAAACATTTGTAATTCCATTTGCAATACACAAAAATGATACCCCTAAAAACATTGACATCATCATCCATGATAATTCCAAAACACATAGTAAAAATTATTGTATCCAAAACTGCACAATATTAAAAACAACAAACACAATCAAATATTTAGGAGTCATTATCGATAAAAATTTGAAATGGAAGGAACAAATTTGTCAAGTTGTAAAAAAAATTAGAAAATGATTTATATATTTTTAAGAATCAGAAATTTTTTATCTGTAAAAAACTTATATCTAATATATTACGCTTTGGTTCAATCAACTTTACAATATGCTATCATTAGCTGGGGATCCGCATACAAAACTAATCTTTCCCCAATTGAAGTTGTGCAGAGGCTAATAATTAAAATCATATTAAAAAAACCTTCTGACTACCCAACGGATCAATTATTTAAGGAATTTCAAGTACCATCTTTCAAAGATCTATACAATAAAAATGCATTGATTCAAATTATAAAAGAAAAAGAAAAATATCAATTTATAACTGAAAACCGTACTAGACATAAATATATTTTTTCATGCCCAAAATTAAACACTTCCTTTGCACAAAATTATTATACTTATCAAGGAAGACTTATTTTCAACCGATTACCGGATGAAATTAGAAAAATTAATGATAAAATCCAATTAATAAACACTGTAAAAAAATATTTTAAAGATAATCTCAAAAAAAAAAAACAGTTTCCGACTAATCTAATCTACTTATAACTCAGTTTCCAAGTGATACTCCATTCTTCAAATAAGTTAAATTTTGTATTGTTTTTAGCAACTAATTACAATAATTCTGGACACATTATCCAAATAGTAAAATTGTTTTGATAGTAGATAAATACTTATAATTACATATCACCGAACTTACAACTTATTGTTTTTTACATTCACATTGTAATTTAAGAACTTAAATATAGCATTAAAAAATGTACACTACTCTTCCAGACACAAGCTAACGCTTCCATGGAAGAGTGGTATTAACATATTTGAATATGAACATGTAAGCAAATTAACACATCATCTAAATGTACATTATATTTTATATGCTATAATCAATAAACGTTTGATATAAAAAAAAAAAAAAAAAAAAATTGTCTATGGTGACAAATGGCCTTGAACTTCCTCTATGTCATTGTCTTTATTCTTCCTCTATGTTATTGTCTTTGGTGGACCAAGTTATTTTTGGTTAAGTTGGTGACAATGATGACAAACCGTCTAGTATGGAGAAGGCTTAAGATATCGATCTATCGATTGGTTTACTTATGCTCGTGCTCCGTTGAGCCGCTCGCTCTCATTCTCGCCATCTTAATAAATTCCTTCTGCTATATCTTGTCGTGTCGTGTTCGAGTATTCGATTTGTAAATCTTTATTTAATAAACTTAAGGTCTGTGATCTTAAACTGTTTTTATCATATTTCTCGCAGACACACCGTGGCTAGCATTTCCCATTGGTAAATTGGTGAGTATAACAATAAGGCAATTTGACTAAATGCCAAAAAACATTCGCGTGCGTGCGCACAACAAATCACCAAAGTTTTATCGCATTCAGATGAATGTTATACGAAATTTATTTAAATTTCTCTTTAGTTTTAAGTATTTCTTAATATTTTTTGGAATGTTAAAATATTAAATGTACGACTACCACAACACGGGCATTAGCCTAGTGTGGTAGCCAAAAAAAAAAATATCTGTAACTAATTAAAAATTTATGAAATAAAAAAAAAAAATAAAAAAAAAAAATAAAAAAAAAATTTCATAACGCCATAGCTCACCATTATACATAGAAACCTTCGAGGTCGTGCGTATGATAATTCACAAAAGTTTCATTGCAATCGGATGAATGATGTAGGACATAAAGGACAAACAATTTGGGAGGCGGGAATGGGTACCGCCGCCCCGGGAACCTTTATTGGATAACCAACACCTCTGCCATAGGTCACCCCAAGTGGTTCGCAACGTTTGGTGATTTAGCAGGGGTGCCCGGGTTCATGGGGTGAGGTTTGTCTAGGTCTTGGAGGCGGATGACCAAGACACACTGAACCCCATATTCCTACCCACCCCTTAAACCCTTTTCCTTCCCAGAACTCTCCTCTCCTTCCTTTCCTTTAAAAAACCCTCCACACAGCATCCCCAAAGATGACATAGGCCCTGAGGGAAATTATTTTCCTCAGGGTCTCCTGTGTGGAGCTCATGTAAAAAAAAAAAACAAGTAACATTCATTTTTACGTACGTATGTAGACATACTCTTACTCATACATAAAATTTCGAGTACAGTAATACGAGCATGTGCCAAGTCTGTTAGACGATAAACATGTAAAAACTTTTGTACAAAAACATGTATATGAATAAAGAAAAATTTAAAAAAAATTAGACAACCGAAGAAATGTCAAGGTTATTTTCTAAGAACGTAATGCTAGCGACATCTCAAGAACATTGTAATCAACAGACAGTACTAAAGTTAATTATTTCAATGAAGTACTTTTGCTTTTATTTGCGCACACAGATGACTCCAGTTCTCACATTTTAAGATGAGGAGGGACTATTATCATTTTACATTCCTTCAATTATCTTTCATTACACTCTAGGACTTGATTACGTTTCTCGCAAATGGAATAAGATGTTATGATAAAATTTTAGAGAAGGAGTTGAACATAACAGCGTGAAGTTAAACATGTCTTCCAAAGTTTGATGCACTTTATAATCCATTTTACAGGGCGTAGTGTGACCTTGCAAGGACGAGAATCTTCTCAGATGATGTTGGTTTGACTTTATTAAATCAGCTATCTATCTTCATGAAAATCTCAACGGGAAATATGTAATTTTTAAATCAAATTCTAGACGTGTCGACTCTTTTCAACAAAAAATGTAAATTAGAATTATGTTTTAAATTTGTTTATTTTTATTTAAATAAGCGTTGGTCATTGGCAGATTAGTAAAATTTTCAAACGAAATGTTATATTATCATACAATACATATTTTAAATCGTATAATCGTAGAGTAAAATAAATCAATAAATTATTTGGAAAGCTAAACTAAAAAAAAAACTAACTAACCATCACGCCGTTTCCCCGCAGAGGGGACGGACCGCCAAACAACTCGATCTTGGCACACACTCCTTGCCTCGTTCACATTCATACATCGTCTTATACATGCTCTTCTATTATTCTGACTCTTCACATGGCCCGACTCAAGTATCTGATTCACTTGGTAGTGCCATGTCTTCCTCGGGCGTCCCAGACTTCTACTTCCATTCACATTTGCGTCTCCTTACACTCCTTTCATCGTTCATTCGCTTTACATGCACAAACCATCTGAGCGTCCCTTTCTTAATCTTACTCATTACGCTTACATCAGCCTGCGTTCTTCGCGGATCTCCACATTTCTCACACGATCGTATATGGTTTTACCACACATACGCCTCAGGGAACTCATTTCTACAGCATTCGGTCTACTTTCATCCTTCCTCTGCCAGTTCCGTGCCTCACTGCCATACAGAGGTACTAGGACTCCATTGTGGACTGCTAGCTTCGCTTCTTTTGACAGTTTTTTTTTGTTGGCGCCAACGGCGTTCAGTCCTCCATTAATAGAGTTGGCTGCATTTACCCTTCTTTCGATATCTCTGTCAGCCCTTCCATCTCTCATAAACATACTTCTCAAGTACACAAACTCATCCACCTGCTCCAAATATTCATCATTAACAACTATGTTGCACATTGTTTTCAAACTCTCTCTTTTAAATACCATAAGTTTAGACTTACATTCATCATTAACTCATTCTGCATACATACTTCGGTCATCCTAGACACGAGAGACTGTAGATCTTCCATACTGTTAGAAATCAGCACCGCATCATCAGCATACAACAGGCAACATACTAATTGAGTAATCTGGAAGTATGTTGCCTGTTGGAAAGCTGTTATCCGGAATTTAAATTTTAGTTTTAATAAAATCATAAAAAAATTCGAGTACGGCTTTTGTGACGAAAATACTTCTGTTTGTTTATTTATTTACGATCTTTTTAACTAATATATGTCTAATCGTTTTTACACACTTATTTTGCTTAGACATTATCGAAAAATTATAAATACTTGTAAACGCTTTAAAAATGTTATTATCACGCGTTCGAGCATTTTTATTGCTAACTTGAATGTAAGAACACATTAAAGCAAACTTTGAATGAAATGAAATCGATATTGAGTGTTTAGATAAAAATGCTGGTACGGAGAACAACCAATCTTCATTATCGGAACCGCCCTGTACAGTTGCAAGGGTACGATCGCAAGACCATCTTTCGATGAAATTTGAATTACCGGCCGCTGATTAATGGTCTTAATAATAGTTTAGTTTTTATTTTAAGTATTTAGATACGAATATGGACAGCCAGATATTCTGGAAGAGCTAGGCATCCACAATAGGCTTTTAAACTATCCGCCTACGGTGTACCTTAAAATACTTTGGACACGTTGCTAGCCAAATTGGGGACGCCAACTTAGAAATACTCATGGTCACTGGCAAAGTGGAAGGCAGCAGAAACAGAGCAAGGGCATCCAATAAGCTGGAGTGACTAAGCATCACTGGCGTCTGGTCCTAGGGTGTCCTTGGCTCTCCACGCAGCGCAGGACCACGAGGAGTGGCCAGTTGGGTACCTACTCGGGGAAGTAGTGAAGCAGACCTAGGTAGTTAAGAATAGAGTAATAAAGCTTTTTCAAAATTAGAATTAGGTTTAGATTGTTAAAAACAAAAGATAAGTTGTCATGTTGTTGTCTTCTTGAAAATATAATACGTAATGTGGTTCGGCTGTTTCAATCTCAATCCGTTCGTATAGCGGGAGCGTATGCGTGCGCTAAATAAATAACAATTCACTGAATAACTGCAAATGAAGGAAGGGTAAAATGGAGTGCCACTGCACTTTCTATAGTCAATCTCAGGCCACTGGTTTTGTCTCTTATAACTTATAAACTTATTATAACAGTTAAACAGTTCACAATACAACATTTCCTTCAGTGTACGCGTTTGTGTAATGTTTCACAAATTTCACGTTGCGGTTCACAATCCACGAACAAAAGAACAAAAACATGAACAATTCACCAAATTGAACTGTCGCTGGTATTTCAACATTACACGTATCGAGCGCAATATAACCCTCCTTTCGAGCGGGCAAACCAAAGTACAATATGTAGCGGCAGGCAATGTCACGAGCAAGACATACAGCACGGGCAGCGGAACAAAATGCAATAAAGAATCTTGCGTATATCACAGGCGGTCAGAATTATCGGTTTGACAATACTTTTAGGCGAAAAGCGAACAAAGCTGTTTTGTTTTGGCATTTTATATAGGTTGGAATTGGAATAAGGGAACAAAGCAGTTACTCAGTTACTATCATAGACAAACAATGATTCAAATTCAAACTGGCGCAACCATAATGTCTGTCCTGTTGTTTTCTTGGATATATTAAATAATAAAATTTGTATTCTACATTTTGGGGGTTCATCCGGAATTGCAGGGAACAGGCAGATAAAATAAGACGAAAGACGGATTATTTGAAAAAGAAATTAAATACGTGAAGTGTTTTCGTTCGGACTTTGTAAGTGCGCGGCGTGGAAAGAATGGTTGATGAAGTTATCGGCAATGTGGCGCTGGGTGGCAACACGATGGAGTTGGTTGAGGACCAGCTCACGCGGATGAGGGTTTCTGAGCTCAAGATGGAGCTCAGGAAGAGACACCTGCGAACTACTGGTCATAAGCGTGAACTAATTGAACGTCTACGAGCGGCTCTTCTCGTCGAACGAGAACATATTGAAGACGAAGAAGACGATGATGATGATGATGACCATAGAAATTGTCTAGTAATGAAGAACCGACTTGAGAAGAATGTAAGGTAAATTTGCCACAGACCTTGCAATAAGCACAGCTTTGTAAAAACTGTACACGTTTTTTTGTTACATGGGCACATAAAGTTTTAGTAAAATAAGTATTTAAAATTGTGTTCAGTTAATTGAAATTGAATTGAAAACGATATCAGGTAAACTTAACACAATGGCTGTTTTCTAAATATTAGCTTAAACGAAACACGTACGTAAAATCTTTTGTTTACTGTGTGTAAATATTTATACGGGCGGGCCTTTGTATTTTCTTGATAATTCTAACGATAAAAGCTTATTGGCTAATTTTCACAACGCAATTTGTGAAGTAATATCTCAAGGACGTAACATAAATCTAATGGTAAAATTATTTTAGAGGTCTTCTGTCGATCTACGTAGGTGCCTACAAAGAAGGTAAAAAGGGCTTTTTGCAATAAACGAAAATTTGTATTGCATTGTGACGTACTGAGAAAATTTTTAGACTTGGCAAAACTGTTAAGAATGAAAAAAAAACACAATATTCCAATTTACATAAAATTTTATGTTTGGTACTTTGACGTAGGGATGTCGAAAGTGAAAAAAAATATCGATATTTCGATATATCGATATTTATTAAAATATCAATATCGACGTCGATATATCGAGGAAAAAATATCGATATATCGAGGAAAAAATATCGGTATATCGGTCAAATTTTCCAAAGATTTTGCGTTTTTAAAATAATAGTGTATTCAGCTCAATATTATCAATGGTAATTTTTATACACAATGTGTATTATTTAAATGTACAAAAATCTCAATAAAAATTATGGTATTTTTAACAGTATTTATTTTTATTAGACAATAATTACAAAAATATAAAAAAAACTAAAAAGCTATCTTCTGACTAATATTTTTAAACCTTTTTATTGTATCAGGCAAACCAGTATTTATCCTTAATCTTAAGTATTCCAGAAATCTTCGTATTTTTTTTTAATTCACGAGTTGTTTTTTTTTTAATATCCCAAATTTGTCGCATTAGTAAATGAAAAAATAAACTTAAAATCTTTAATACACACCTAAAGGTATTGGATCCACGTTGAAAAAAAGTTTACCAGCAAGCGGTGTAAAAAGTTATTAGTCCCTAAATGTTATATAAAAAACGTTGTACTGTCACACGAACGTCCTGACTGCTCGGGAAGTCAATCTTTGCTGACGTGTTACGCAGCGACGAAACGTTTTGCTGAGTTCGGTAATAGGGGGAAGGACGCGCTGGTATGTGATGTCAAGATATAGAAACAAAATTTAATGGTCCCTGCAATTTGAAATTTCGATTTGTTTTCGACGCTCTCATATTAGTTAAACCATTGTGCGGCGGCCTGAAGTGACGCGGGACTCCGTCGCTCCAAAGTGTGCGTGTGGGAGGCGCTATGGGAATGACTTAGTCAAAATGGCCGAAAATATAATACATTTCTATGCACTTACCTACACATATGAGATAGTATTGTAAGCTATTAATAGTTAAAATTTCAACCGCTAGATGTCACGAACCCGATACAGTTACTTTTTCCGTTCGTTCCTATACGGTTTTGGATTCTAGTGACTTTCGTTACATAAATATACAAAAGTATCGTTTTTGATACAATTTTCGATAGTGGATATTTAATATCGATATATCGGATCAAAATATATCGGTTAAAAATATCGATATTTTGAATTAAAAATATCGATATATCGATATATCGATATTTTTTCAACAAGCCTACTTTGACGTAACTGTCGGAAAGCTTTGAAATGAGATTTTCATTTCTACTTGGACATTTTTTTACATAAATGTTTTTTTTCTGAATATTCACGGTGATTTCTAAATCATTGTAGGTAGACACCTACGGAACTATTGTGCTGGAATGGAACGTGTTACATGGTTTGTGTAATACTTTATAATACTAGCGGTACAGCAAGAATCCGTGGAATATACATCACACGGTGTTTCCGAACAAAATATTTCCTTTCGTTTAATAATTGAAGACAATATTACTGACTCTCGATCGAAAAATTGAAACAGAAAAATCAGAAAAAGAATTGAATCCATGACCTTAGGCTTGCTGGGGTTCTACTCTACCTCTGAGATAATTTGATCCTGTCCCCTTCAGTCATATATAACTGTATCATACTTGACTAAGAATTTTGTTTTACATTGACTCCACGCAGGAGGCCTCAAGGAAAATAATTGCTGGGGTTCTACTCTACCTCTGAGATAATTTGATCCTGTCCCCTTCAGTCATATATAACTGTATCATACTTGACTAAGAATTTTGTTTTACATTGACTCCACGCAGGAGGCCTCAAGGAAAATAATTCCCTACAGTGTCATCTTTGGGGAAGCTGTGTGGAGGGTATTTTGTCCGAAGTCAGTGCGTCCAGGAGTAACGGACGTATGAATCTGTGGTGAAGCCAACACTCAGGTACGTACCTACTTAAGGTATATACCTGTGCAGCATGGCGACGTCGCCGCCTGGTACCATCGGAACGGTACACGAGTAATACCTACCTACCTATCTGGAAACTCGTCGCACTTTATGGAAAGAACCGGAGCATTTACATTCCTTGTTCATTAGGCGTCAGAACTATCGAGAAGCGTATCGTATTCTCTCGATATTATCAGCCGAATTATTAAACCGTTACCTCCGCCGCGGCATTATAAAAGCCGGAGTAATGGTTTGACCTAGTCAGTCGATAGAATAGCAAGCCAAACAACTTGTACCGTTATTTACTACGTTCACGCTCTGTGTATTATTTGAATTATTAATTCTTATTAATAAACGATCAACAGTTAATTCCAGTGTTTTCTTTACGCGTTTACGTAGCACGTCTGATTGCTACAGTGGTGACCCCGACGTGATGAATTTATTAAGTTTTTTTTTTAATTACGATTTAAATTAATTATAATAATATATCTTCCAATGTCTCTTCCAATCGGATCATCGACATCGACAAAGACGTCGCCAGAAGTTAACCGGGTAGCGGTAAGAATACCGCCCTTTTGTCCGAACGATCCAGAATTATGGTTTGCGATGGTTGAAAGGAGTTTTGAGGCTTCAGGAGTCACAGCTGACGCAACCAAATTCGGATTCGTCCTTGGAGCCTTGGACCCTACTTATGCACAAGAAGTCCGGGACATTATTGTCAAGCCCCCTGATACCGGAGCCTACGCCCTCTTAAGAAGTGAGCTGACCAGACGCCTCAGCTCCACACAGGAACAAAAGACAAGGAGACTTTTGGAGCACGAAGAACGGGGAGACCGTAAACCATCCCAGTTCCTCCGTCATCTGCGCACCCTCGCGGGCAGCGCCGTGCCTGATGAGGTGTTAAGAACTCTCTGGATGGGCAGACTTCCCCGGAGTATGCAGGTTGTTTTGGCTACACAACAACAAACCTCGTTGGACGAGTTGGCGAACCTTGCAGACGCTATTGACGACTACGCCGGCAGGCCAGCAATCAATGCAGTTTCAGAGCCGACTCTTGATAATAGCTTGATCAGCAGGTTCGAACGAATGATGCTGCCACTCCAAGAGGAGTTGACCACCCTAAGACGAGAGATAGCAACGCTGCGCTCAAAAGACCGTCAATCACGGAGTATCAGTCCTCGTTGGCGGAGAAATTCCTCCCGCTCCCGTTCGAAGGATCGCCAATCCGAAGGCATGTGCTGGTATCACAGCAGGTTCGGGGCTAGGGCGCGTGCATGCAATCAACCTTGCAACTTTGTGCAGGGAAACGCCCCGGGCTCACACTGATGGCGACCAGCACCGGGAGCCCTACTCAAATAAGTCGCCTGTTCGTCACTGACCGGAAAACACGTACTCAGTTTCTCGTGGATACTGGGGCGGACCTCTGTGTTTTTCCGCGGCGTTTGGTTCAAGGTCGTCCAGCCAAGCAAGCTTACGAACTGGCGGCCGCAAATGGCAGCACCATCGCAACTTACGGTAGCCTGACGCTCAACCTTGACTTAGGTCTACGACGCGACTTCACTTGGAGCTTCGTCATTGCTGACGTCTCCAAGCCCATCATTGGAGCGGACTTCCTGGCGAAATTTGAGTTGCTGGTAGATATCCGCAACCGACGACTGCTGGACCAAGTGACTAACCTGACAACCACAGGCAAGCGAAGCAGCAACAATATTGCTTCTATCAAGACTGTCACAGGAACGTCCCCTTTCCACAAAATTTTACAACAGTACCCTGATATCACGCGCCCTGATGGCGCCATGAAGGAAGTTCGCCATGCTACCCTTCATCACATCCGAACTACTCCAGGCCCTCCAGTTGCCGAACGACCCCGCCGCCTCGCTCCTGATAAACTCAAACGGGCCAAGAAGGAGTTTGAGACCATGGTCCGTTTAGGAATCGCCCGGCCTTCCGAGAGCTGCTGGGCATCGCCACTACACATGGTCCCCAAGAAGGATGACCAATGGCGACCATGCGGTGATTATCGCGGGCTGAACGCCAGAACCATTCCTGACCGATATCCTGTACGCCATATTCAGGACTTCACTCAGGCATTGAGAGGCGCCAAGATTTTCTCAACCATAGACCTTGTACGGGCTTATAATCAGATTCCGGTGGCTCCTGACGACATTCCAAAGACGGCCATATCTACTCCGTTCGGACTCTTTGAATTTCCAGTGATGTCTTTCGGCCTCCGTAACGCAGCTCAGACCTTCCAACGCTTCATCGATGAGATCACCAGAGGGCTGGATTTTTGTTACGCCTACATCGATGACATACTCATCGCCTCGTCAACAGAAGAGGAGCACATGACCCACCTCAAAATCTTGTTCCAGCGTCTTCAGGATTATGGTGTGGTCATTAACCCTGGAAAATGCCACTTTGGTTTGCCTGAGGTTAAATTCCTGGGATACCTGGTGTCTGGCGCAGGCACTACACCCCTGCCAGAAAAAGTCGATGCTATTAGAAGTTACAATCGACCAGAAACTGTAAAGGATCTCCGCCGGTTCCTCGGAGCCCTCAACTTTTATAGGAGATTCCTGCCCAAAGCTGCAGATACTCAAGCCCCACTCAATGATTTCCTCCAAGGAAATCAGAAAGGCAAGCAACCAATACATTGGACCAAAGAGACCGTGGAAGCCTTTGACAAGTGCAAGGAAGCACTTGCTCAGGCAACCCTGCTCGCTCACCCCAAGTGCGAAGCTCCACTCTCCATAGTCAGCGACGCATCTGACACCGCAGCTGGTGCCGCGCTCCAGCAGCTCATCGAAGGTCACTGGGAGCCGTTGGGGTTCTTCTCCAAGAAATTCAGTCCAGCGGAGCGAAAATACGGCGCTTATGACAGGGAGCTCCTGGCCATCTACCTCGCTGTAAAACACTTTAGACATATGGTAGAGGGCAGGATGTTCACCATCTTCACCGACCATAAGCCCATCACCTTCGCCTTTCAGCAAAAGGCTGACAAGTGCTCACCGAGACAATTCCGTCACCTAGACTATATCAGCCAGTTCACCACCGACATTCGCCACGTGGCAGGTAAAGACAACATCGTCGCAGATGCCCTCTCCAGGGTCGAGACAGTTCACGCTCCCTTGGATTACGTAGCGCTAGCAGCTGACCAAGTGAACGACACGGAACTGGAAAAGTGCCTACAGGGAGGTTCTAACCTCCAGCTAAGAAAAGTGCGCATTCCCGGCATCGACACGCAACTCTACTGCGATTTATCGACAAATATAGCCAGACCTTTCGTCACAAAGAAATTCCGTTCTGCAGCTTTCAATGCGGTTCATCAGCTGGCTCACCCAGGCATCAAGGCAACGGTCAAACTCATAACTGAACGTTATGTCTGGCCGGCCATCAAAGCTGACACAAGGAAACTCGCACGCAACTGCCTCCAGTGCCAACTAAGTAAGGTGTCACGACACGTGTCAGCACCCCTTGGAACCTTTCCTAGAACTTCATCCAGATTTGAACATGTCCATATCGACATCATCATCATGCCCATGTCAGAAGGATGCCGGTACTGCCTTACATGCGTAGACCGGTTCACGCGATGGCCAGAAGCGTTCCCTATCAAGGACCAAGAAGCAGAAACAGTGGCGCGCGCATTCTACCAGGGTTGGATCACCAGGTTCGGAACCCCGCTTCGAATCACCACTGACCAAGGAAGACAATTCGAGTCTAGGCTGTTCAGGCAATTGAACTGCTTAGCAGGTACGACGCAGATTCATACCACCGCATACCACCCTGCGGCAAACGGCATGGTGGAAAGGCTACACCGCCAGCTCAAGGCTGCGATCAAATGCCACCAGAAGGACCGTTGGACCGAAGTGCTTCCCACTGTTTTAATGGGAATAAGAGCAGCCTGGAGAGACGACCTCGCTACCACCTCGGCCGAGCTGGTGTACGGCGAGCCGCTCCGTTTACCAGGAGAATTCCTCGTTGCACGACCAGCAACCTGCGACAATACGAGCAACTTCCTCAAGGAACTTCGACAGCACTTCAATGAACTTCGACCGGTTGAAGGTACCCGCCATAGTGAAGGACGTCATTTCATCTTCAAAGACTTACCCACAGCGACTCACGTTTTCTTGAGGGACGACACCATTAAGAGCCCGCTTCAGCAACCATACAGCGGCCCTCACCAAGTCGTCCGCCGGAATGGTAGGACCTATGTCATCCTATGCAGAGGAAAAGAATTAACCGTGAGCATTGACCGCCTCAAACCGGCTTACATCGCCAAGGAACCGAAAGAAGCCGCAACAGAGCTACCACCAACCCTTCCAAAACCAGCCATCAAACAGGATCGGACTCATACGACTACTCGTTCAGGAAGGCGTGTTCGTTTTCCCGATTACCTTAATGTCTAAACTACTTTTTTATCGCAGCCCTTATCTGTGCCGCTGGGGGGGGAGTGTGTGGTGAAGCCAACACTCAGGTACGTACCTACTTAAGGTATATACCTGTGCAGCATGGCGACGTCGCCGCCTGGTACCATCGGAACGGTACACGAGTAATACCTACCTACCTATCTGGAATCTCGTCGCACTTTATGGAAAGAACCGGAGCATTTACATTCCTTGTTCATTAGGCGTCAGAACTATCGAGAAGCGTATCGTATTCTCTCGATATTATCAGCCGAATTATTAAACCGTTACCTCCGCCGCGGCATTATAAAAGCCGGAGTAATGGTTTGACCTAGTCAGTCGATAGAATAGCAAGCCAAACAACTTGTACCGTTATTTACTACGTTCACGCTCTGTGTATTATTTGAATTATTAATTCTTATTAATAAACGATCAACAGTTAATTCCAGTGTTTTCTTTACGCGTTTACGTAGCACGTCTGATTGTCAACCCTCCCACTACGGTGCAAGACGAATTCCGAAAGAGTGCTGGAGAGATCAAAAGGTTTCCCTCAACCAGTGTCTCCTGATACGGCCAAATTCCGAACCTAACCCCATGAACCTTGGCACTTCTGCTAAGGCACCAAATGTAGCGAACCACTTGGGGTGACCTGTGACAGAGGTATTGGTAATTCAGTAAATGGTTCTCGGGGCTGCGGTTACCAACATTATCTTCATTTTCTTAACGCATATTTTCATTGGCGGCTATTTTTTATGAATTCCTTTGTGTTATTAAGTTGTAATGCTTTACAAATATACACCACACTTGGGCGTCAATGTAATGCTGCGTAAATGAATAAGTAAACTTAATAGAACATTAGTTATATGTCACTAAGAAAGATAAGAGTGTGTCAAATTGTTACGCGAATACATCGTGTTCTTAGTACATAAGGAAGTTAACACATACATATCGTATCACCGGTATAATAAAATGTTAAAAGGTATGTTGTTAAAGGGAAATAACATCTGCCAGCTTTATTTTTAAAGGGGCGCCACTGGTTGATTAACCAGGCTAGCAGATGGGTTAGCAATAATCCTCTCTCAGGGCCTTTGGTATACAAACTTTAAGGTTAAAATAGAAGAATTTTAAATAAAATAGACAGTATTGAAAAGTAATAAGAAATATTAGATTTATTAAAACATAATAGAAAACATAATTGGGACATTAAAACATATTTATAGTTCTTAAACTCACCTCCCTTGGATCGACCCAAAATTCAAGTAACTAAACTAACTAAATAACAAATCTTGAGCCTCTGGTTTTTCTCATGATGTAGAGTCTGACAAATTACCTTGAACTGTAGTCGGCTGAAAAACAGTTTTTGCTTCAAAATTTCACTCCAACCATGGAATATTTGTATATCCAGGCGAGGCTAAAATTCCATCATCATTAGACAGGCTAGTCTTCTTGTGATTTAATAAACTTCCATATTTTTAAATGAATTACCTTGATAGTGAGCAAATAAATACAAATTATATCCATGCGGTTATTTCGGTCTCAGAAATGTGTATTAAACACTTTATCGGCACCACGAATTATACTGGTCGCGGCCTTTTAATAATGAACCATTTCGGATAAATAAACAATCATTTTACTTTTAAAATATTAAACGAAATAACACGTAAAATAAGAATCACGTGTGACTTTATTAAATAGTCCACCACTACGGGCTATCAACTGAGGAGTGAGCTCCAAGCAAATTTTCCGATTTTTATACCTTATTCAAAAAGAAATAATTGTAAGATTTTACTTCCAAAATTCAAAAAATAAATTTATGTTGAAGTTTATTATTTTTTTAAATATTATTTAATCACCTCTTGAAATTAGGTACCTGCTTGCCTAAATCTATGATAAAATAAACTGCGAGATATTTGACAAATATTTTATCATAACAAAAAATAAAAGCGTGGCAACAATTAAATTATATTATTAAATAATAAAATCAGGACATGACACTCTAACAAAATGATAATATTCTACTAATATGTCTTCTCTCATCGAAACAAACTTCCGGATTCCCTGGCTGCCTACTTGGAACTGCCCGATGAAAAATTCCATTGCTCTTAGTATGTTGTGGGTAACAAAGTAAATGCTGGATTCGATTTGTTCAAAGAATATTTTCAATTAGGATTTCAAATTTCAATTTGAATTGATACGTAGCAACCAACTTAATTATTGGATGCTTACTTCATCAAGTGATTACTTGTGCATTATAATTTCAAACTCTTACGAAGTAAACTCCTTCTCTTTCTTTGAATAGAGCACAACGCATAAGTAATATTATAGTGTAATTGTCTAATTACGTATACTATCATAAAAAAATATTTCACTTAAATAATCTAATTTTTATATCAATTAGAAAAAAAACACGTCTGACTTTGAAAGGTCAGTTAAAGGTTCAGTTTTTTAGCCTTATTCTGTTAATAAATCAACGCCCGAAATCGATGAATCGATTCGTTGTCAAAGCTTTCAAAATATAGACATTACGTACTTAACTACGACAGTAAACAAAAAACTGTCTCATGTGCCTAAATGTCAAATTGAAGCATTTACTTTTTTTATTATTCTTTTGAATGATAACCAATTCAGTTAACATAAACCACGGATCAATCAAAGCCACTTGTGTATATTGTTGAATGGGACTGATATTATTCAATTTATATAATACGTAACATAATTCCTTTGTAAACGGTATAAACACTCAGCTGCGTGAGTAAATATTAAACAATGTCGCAAGAGAAGTAATATTTACCAGGAAATTACGAAATTTCCTTTAGAAAATAAATTGCTTGCTTATGAAGAAAATATTTAAATTACAGATCTAAAGCGAATCTTATGCGCATACACTGTTCAGCGCCATAATTTTTGATTTGATTATAACTACTAGCTTACCCGGTCACACGTTGCTGTGGCTAACGAAACACAACGCCACCTACTGATAAAGCCTTTACCCAACCTTTTTAACCAACGCCATCTGTTAATTTGTATAGATGTCAAATCCACACCGCCGCTTGCCAGCCCGCTGCCCGCTGCTCGCTTGCCAGTCCGCATATTTATTTATTTATTTATTAATCATTAACGCCCTTATGGGCTTTTACACATTTACATTTTTATGTTTTAGAACATACAGGTGTGTTTAAAATACAAAGAAAATATAAATAGTTTTTATACATGGTAGGTACATATAAATAAAGCTGGTTAGTAAAAAGTATAGCATTATACAATAAAGAGAAAAAATCAGTTTTATATGTATATACGTATATAACAAATAATAATAATGGTGAGTTTTTTTATATATGTGCAATTTATGTGTTGAATAAAGAGCGAAGTTGATTTTAAACAAAAATACGTACTACCGACTTGCACCGCACTAAAATTAATATACAAAACAATTCCATTTTGACAATTACTTTATCGTCAGAATTTCTGCTTTAATTACAATCAAATTAAAATGTTAATCAAAGTATAAGTCGTTAAAGTCATTTTGTTATTATTACCTATTACAACGATAAACAAGAACAGTTTTTATAAGGTTTGTTTATAAATTATAAATAACTAACCTTTATTGCGCCTTATATTATTGTAGGTGTTTTTAACGGAACTTAACTATGAGGGTTTACAATAAACTGTGCACACAAAATTTCAAGATGGGGATTTATAGTTCTATTGTAAATATTCCAAAACACTGAGTTTAAATTTGGTCACTGACAGATGACGATAAACATCGATTGAGTTGTATTTATTTCCTAGTCGATGAAGCCTTTCGATAGGCGAGTTTTCGAAGTAATTATTAGTAGGCGCGTTGACAAAATAAGGCGCATTCAGTCTTGTATTACGGGTAGGTACTCGCAGTTGGATTAGTTTGGTTAAATCAAGGGCGTCCAGTCTGCCATTTGAAATATTGAAAAGACAAATTAAATCACTCATTGTTCGTCTTGAAGTTAATTCATTTAATTTTAGTAAGTCCATTAAAAATGTGTAGTTAAGTTCTTCGATTGGAATTCCTAATTTATAGTTTATAAATCTCAGAAACTTATGTTGTACTCTCTCAATTTTTTGTTGGTGAATCTTATAAAAAGGAGCCCAGATTGTTGAATTGTACTCTAAATGGCTTCTCACTAACCCAGTGAATAGCAATTTAAATGAATTAATTATTTTAAAATCTTTTACCGTCCTCAATATAAACCCTAAGCTTTTCATGGCCTTGTTAGTTATTTCGTTTATATGAGAAACAAAAGATAATTGATTGTCAAAAATAATACCTAGATCCTTAATTTGTTCAACTCTTTTTAGAAAGATGTTGTTGATGCTGTATTCATATTTAATAGGATTTTTAATTCGGGTAAAAGTTATTGTTTGACATTTTTCAATATTGAGGAAGAGTTCATTATGGTTGCACCACTCTTGTAGCCTCACAAGATTTGTTTGTAATACGCAACAGTCATTGAGATTAGTAATTGTTTTGTAAATTTTAAGATCATCGGCAAATAAAAGTATCATAACTCCATCAAAGATTGTAGTTATGTCGTTGATGAACAAGGAAAACAGCACTGGTCCTAGATGTGACCCCTGGGGAACTCCGGAAAAGATTTCGAATTGATTTGAAAAGTGCGAGTTGAGTTTGACTGTAATTTTTCTATTGTATAGATAACTCTCAAACCATCTCAAAATATGCCCCGTTATTCCAAGGGATTTTAATTTGTGTAAAAGTATTTTGTGTGAGACTTTGTCGAAAGCTTTGCTAAAGTCAGTGTATACTACGTCCGTTTGAAGACGATTGTGCATATTATTAAATAAGTATTCCTGATAAATCATTAAATTTGTAAGAGTAGACCTTTTTGGCATGAAACCGTGCTGTCGATGTGAAATTACTTTGTTGATCTCAGGAGATAGTTTAGAAAGCAGAGCAGATTCAAATATTTTCGGGATCTACGACTGGATACAGATAGGTCTATAGTTGGATATATCAGATTTATCACCCTTCTTGAAAATTGGAGACAGAAAGCTTGTTTTCCATTTATTCGGAAAGATGCCAGTTTGTTAAATAATATGTTGAATCTTTGAATTTATCGGCTTTTCTCTACCACAATATGCACGTGCTGTACATTTAAACCTTCCTCTTAATCACTCTATCTATTGATGAAAACCACATGAAAATCCGTTGCGTAGTTTAAAAGATCTAAGCGTACATACAGCGGGAGCGACTTTGTTTTATACTACGTAATAATCGTACCATTTCTCTATATATTTAAAGGAGCACTAACTGATATTTGAAAAATTGCAAGCACTAAGAAAACAAACCAATGATGATGTGACTACATCATTAGGGAACGTACCCGTACTACGTGACCAACTTTTTGCAATTATAACCCCCCCCCCCGGTGGCGTATTTACAAAACCTATACCGATTCAGTCGCGGTAACGACAATTTACATTTTAAATATACCTCTGAGGGAGCGGTCCGTATCGGTAGAGTCGGGACGTGAGAAATGAAAGGCGTCAGTCGATGTATGAGTCAGTCTTTATTGTTGCGCTACGTAGCGAGGTCGAATCGGAGCGGAGTGACAGTGGTGCTGCTGCGTAATGAGTGAAGAGAAGGTCAGGAGACTACGGCGGTGAAGATCACTGGTTTTCAGGGAGCCGGCGTGTTGCACTACACCATGGCGGTGTAGAAGTGACCTTGGTCCAGGCGGTCGATTGACGTCGTGTTGACGGAACACGGCGGCTATGTGTCCTTTGAGTCGGAGCACACACGTGACGCGGGAAGGAACCTTGAGAGGCGATGAGGATGCTGGCGCGTTGCCGGTTGTGGTTGCTGCTCGTTGCAGGATGCTGGATGCTGGCGCGTTGCCTGTTGTTGTTGCTGGCTTGTTGCCGGTTGCTTGTTGCTACTCGTTGCAGGATTGCTGGTTGCCATCTCATGTCGAGATGGTAGTTGGAGATGGAGCCCTCGAAGGTGTTATGAAGATGTTCCTGGGTCAAATTGGATATGTGTGGTTCACTACTATCTGCGCGGGCCCGTGCCCGGCGCAGGCACGTAAAGAGTTACTGCACTGCTCGGACTGTGTTTGTTACATTATTATATTCTTTTGTTACAAAAAAAACCGCTGCCTGCTAAATTCACATTCATCAAACGCGCGAACTGTCAAACGTGCGAAGTTAAAATAGTCGTTAAGTTTTCTGAAATTATCCACTTTGCTGCGCAATTTTATTATTTTTTCTTTCCGTTAGAACCTTCTACAAAGTATTAGAAAACTTAAAAAAAACGAGGAATGAATAGGTAAAGTCATTCTGAAGTTATGGCGTGACAAGGGAAAACAGGGATTCATTTTATATATAAAGATTTTGAATATAAGCTTATGTTTATGTAATTAAGCCTCACTATGCATTACCATAAACCACATTACGATTATTATTATCACATTACATAATGATATATGTACAATATTGTCATTACGTTATTCCACAATCTAGATCAAAAATATACACATATTTTAATATTGTGAAATCATCATCATCATCGACGAAACGAGAATGGAACTCTGACCCCACGCCTTACGATAAACCGAGTTCGTACGTGGAGTTGGTATAAAAATCAATTTTTTGCGATGGCCCCATTTACGTTAACAGTTGGCATGAGGAGCATCAGTGAATAAAATATCACGCATCTAAGTATTATATATGACGTAATTGCCTGTCGCGGTTACTTTGTCCCGGTGACTAGCTGTAACTAGTAGTGAAACTGGGCGAAGACAAACCAAATGCTGCCAGTATATCTACTAACTATCTTTCCAAACGTTCATACTAACTTAACTATTCGTAGTTTATAAGACAAAAGAGTATGACGAGTGTTACCATTGGCATCAGTAATACAGTAATTACTAAAAATCAACGGTATTACAAAACATGCTAAAACAGACATTCTGCCTTACCTTATTGGTTAGAACAAGGCGTTGTAGTAATGAAAATAGTTACCTTTGGACCTTTGATGGTCGTGGAAGACAGCTGCTGGTGCCTCCTGGCCACCACGCAGGATATCCTGACGTACACATACAGCATGACCACCATGGGGATGAAGAACGATCCCATGGCGGAGAACACCACGTATCCTGGGTTTTGGTTGTAGCGGCATTCTCCCCGTTCTATCTCGTACCTGGAAACAGGGAGAAGTTATTTAGATTAAATCACAATTTGGGGGCGGATATGGTCACCGCCGCTTATTGAATAACCAAAACCCCTGCTATAGGTTACTCCAAGTTTATCGTATACGTTTGGTGACTTAGCAAGTGGGTCCGGGTCCATGGGGTAAGGTTTTTCTAGGTCTTGGCGGATCGGGAGAGACTGATTGAGAGAGTCCTGAGACTACGTTTCTGGTAAACCATCGAGTTAAATATCCAAGTAAGCTAGACACCCATCCACTACCAAAAAACGTTACATACAATATACTAAAAAAATTATGAAAAACGAGTGTGCTTTAGACCACACGAACGAAATAAAACTTCACTAACTTACTTATATCTCCCTCTCAACTTCCTTTTCGCCTCGCCCGACCGTTCGCCTCGCCGATCACACTTTTCGTAACGCTCTCGTCACGCATTTCCCAGCTTACTTCACAAGTCAAGCGTGCGTAAAGAAGTTTTACTTAAAAAAATGTATTTATTTTTAACTTTATGAGTAAAACCTCAAATTGTAATATTTAATTAAATGAAGACGGCGAAATTCAAATTTATTAGCAAAACTCAATCGAAAATCTGGAGACAGAAAAATCAGAAAAAATATTGACACATCTGGGACTCGAACCCAGGACCTTCTACCTCAGTAGAAGGTCTTAGCAGAAGGTTCGAGTCCCAGAGGTGCCAATATATTTTTCTGATTTATTTGTCTCTAGATTTTCGACTGAGCTTCGCTAATATTGGCTTCATTTAATTAAAAATAAATAGTTTAATAAACATCTATTTCCGTCTCCAAATAAGTAAAAATATTATTGCAAAATTTTGTTAGCTATTTCAAGTGAATTTAACGTCCTTTGTTTACAATACATCATATTTTGAAGGTAAGTTTTAATGCTAATTTTTTTCCGTTTATTTTATTTTATTTTATTTTTTATTATTATTGTACAACAGAATAATTCCAATTACAGTACAATTTAGTTACCCTAGCAGCATTTAGGCAAGTGACTCTTCAATAATGTTTTTAAGGCATATAAAGAACAGTCACTTACATCCAAATGGTTTGCAATTTCATTTAACAGCACCACTCCCCTCATCATGCTATGCTTTACCAAGACGTCTGTTCTGCCGTTCGGTACTTTAAATAAGTCATGATGTCGACTTCGGCTGTAGTGGTCTGGTACATATAAATCATAGCATCCCAAGAGAAATGGGCTATTGATGAAATTGTTCCAAATTTTGAAAGACAGAATAGCAAGACTTGCTTTCCTTCTTTCCTTTTAGGCTCACAGAATCAGTTTCCTCAAGTAAGTCAATATGGTGCATGAACCTTGGATAGGTTCCATGCTTCCGCATATAAACATACCTGAGGAATTTCTTCTGGATTTGCTCTAACATATCAATGTACTTCTGATGGTACGGTGTCCAAACATCGCTCGCGTACTCCAGTTTGCTTCTCAGTATGCCATCGAATAACGGTAGCATAGCTTCTTGGTTATCAAATTGCTTACAAGTCCTGATGATGAATCCAAGAAGTTTGTAGCAAGACTGAGTAAGCTGCGATATATGGCAGAAGAATGTCAGTTCGGGATCAAAGACGACACCGAGATCTTTCACGGATTTTACACGTGGTAACGTTTCGCCTTTTATTTTATAATCGTAAATTATAATTAAAACCAAACTAGAACCCATTTCAAGTTCATAGTTTGGATTAAATTGACCTAAAAACTAATTATGTAAGTGGTCAAAGCAATGGACAACGATTTCGTCAATTATAATTTCAATAAATTAGCTATTAAATTATATTATTTTGCTTCCCCGGCAAACCAAAAGTAATTGATTTATATAAGGTGTTTTATAAAAATATTTATTTCTTATTAGAGATGTCCAGCGAATCTGGATTTATCGATATCGAAAAAAAATATTTCCTGTCTAAATATGTTAACTAGGGCGACGGAAAAACAGTTTTTTTATGCATTCAATATCCTAGGAAGAAAGGATGCTTACGACACCATGATCGTTGCTTCGTTGCTGGTTGGTTCCCTCAGTACTACTTTAGGAGGGTTTAAATAATAGAATCGAAAAAAATATAAGTGTGCAGTTCACAGGCGTTTTTGCCGGAAGAAGAATATGTCGGCCTCTGTGTTTCGTCCTTCCTACAACACGGGTCTCTTCAAGACCATTGGAGGTTATCCACCACTTTCCCGCCCTGGTATAAGTAACAGATGGTTACTCCTTCAAGGCTCTCGCAAGGACTCTATTTTTTTGAATGAATGAATCTACATTTAATTTTGAACAAATCTAGAGCTCCAGTGTCCCTGCATACGTTGTTAGTAAGCAGTATGTAAGTGCTTAGCAGGAACTCAAGATACAATGAATATAACTATAGACAGTCATACTAACTGCTTACTAACAACGAATGCTAGTATGACTATAGACAAGATTGATGATAGTCCACGTGAAGGCAAGCTCTGGGTGATTGTATCCAGTGTATCCTGCAAGCACCCGTAGGGACGAAGACACAGTACACACGTAATAAAAGTATAGCGCTGGAAAACGGGTGGGATTCCTCTCCAATCGATTGGCAGTCCCAGCAAGAATGCGCATGACGTTCGATCTAGCCGTAAACTACACTCCGCTTCCGCGCCCCTTAGCCGGTTCCTCGGTGGTGCCTTAAAGAAGAGTAAATGGGAGATTGGGGGGAAATGCCCGACGACCCTAAGACCAATGTTCATTCTTTCCTCTCCACAAAAAGTACCTCCACATAGCATCTCAGATGACGTAGGCCCTGAGGGAAATTATTTTCCTCAGGGTTTCCAGGCAAATACCTCCAGGGTATTTGTCTCTTAATAATGTCGCCTTTTCATTTAATAGAATTTCAAATCACAACGGTGCTAAATAAGTTTTGATGTCAAAAATAAGTCAGACAATTTTAACATTTACTTGAAAAAAATATTCGTAAGTACTACAAAGAGAACAAGGATTACGCCTACTGTGAAAACTAAGGCAAAAAGCTGTCTGTCGTTATATTTTGGCCATTTCCAACGGCGGGTGTCATAAAAGAGAGAATACAAAATGAGGCTAGTGAACTTATTTAAATAATAAAACAATAAAAATACCTTCCGAGAAAATAATTATTACCTGAACAAAGTCTTGACGTCATACAAAAGAATATTTATTAATTTTGAATGTTATAGTATTTGATACCGTTAACTCTTTTGGCTGGGCTTAAAAATTAACAATATTGAATATCTACGGCTATCCATTATCTTATACATAAAAATGAATCACTGAATGTGTTGCTAAGCGCATAACTTTCGAACGTCTGCACCAAATTGGATAATTATTTTTTTTGTGTGTTTGTTATTGTCAGGACAAGGTTTTTATAAACTTCCGGTGAGCTCTGGCATTATGAAATTTGTATAAAAAAATGCTATTGGTGGCACGCGAGGAAGCGGCTATTGCTATGGAAAGCGGGAGGGAGGGAGAGATGGGGGAGGGGAACCAGGGAGGGGGAGGGGAACCTTAGAGGGGGACCTGGGAGGGGGTGGGGGAGGGGAACTCGGGAGGGGTGTTCGCGGGACGGGGGAAGGGGAGGGGGGGTGGAGTGGGGAGCGGGAAGGTGGAGGTGACGGAGTGGAGGCGGAAAAAAAGGGAGGCGGAAGGGGAATGGGAAAGGACACTCAGTGAGAAATAATTTCTTTATTAAATGGCATAGCAACGCATGCCGGGACCAGCTAGTACTAAAATAAAAAAGTTCAATAATCTAAAAACTCCCTTCCAATATTAAACGAATATTTTATACAAGAAAAATTTCGGCAATTTTTTGAAGATATTGCTAAAGAAATTGACTCACTCCGGCATATAAACTGAATTGTAATATCTGTTCCATATATAATCGTAATTTCGAAGTTAGTGTCGAAAAACATCTACATAAGGTTTTGTTAATAATCATCTTTTTTTCTGATTTCATTAATCATATTATCCCAAAATCTAAGTTTTAATAACAAATTAAAACAGTTTTTTTTTCCAGTCATATTAAATTAATTTTAATTTCATTTTTTGAGATTAGCTCCGCACAGGAGATCTTAAGGAAAATAATTCCCCCAGGGCTTATGGCGTCTTTGGGGATGCTATGTGGAGGGTCAATTCAGGAAAGGAAGAAGAGGAAGTTCTAGGAAGGAAAAAGTTAGAGGGATGGTTTGGAATCTGGGGGTCAGTTTGTTCAGGAGTGACGGTCGCATGAATCTATCCCTTCCACTGCGGTGCAAGGCGATGTTTCGAGAGAGTCCTGCTGGTGAGGTCAAAATTTCTTTCTTAACTAGTCTTTCCGGATCCGGCCTGCCACGCAGTTGGTAGGCAGACACAACTTTTTTTTTTTTTTTCATTAACGCCACACAGGAGGCCCTGAGGAAAATAATTTCCCTTAAGGCCTATGTCATCTGATGCTGTGTGGAGGGTCCCTTTTAAGGGAGGAAGTAATGAACATTAGTCTTGATGAGATCCATGTTGTAGGAAGGACGAAACACAGAGGCTGGCAAATCGTTCCACAGCCGAGCCATTGAACACATGAACGAGTCGAAGAAGCGACCCGTTCTCATGTGACAAATGTCAACCGTGTAAATATGTTGGGCACGAGTTTGGGGTGTTTTCCGACTACGCACCGGTGCTGAAGGGATCAATGACGCGAGTTCCTCGGAGCGTCTTCCATTGTAATACCGATAGAACAAGGATAGCATTCCCACCCGACGCCTGTGCTCTAAAGATTGCAATCCGTCTGTTAAGATGGGAGAATCTATCAAACGGACCGCCAGTTTTTGCACAGAGTCGAGGGAATTTTTCAGGTATTTTGGAGCTCAAGCCACTACTGCCGCCAAGATCCGGACAAACCTAATCCCTTGAAGCCGGGCACCCATGGTAATCCACCAAAGGTAGCGAACAACTTGGGGTGACCTATGGCATGGGTGTTGGTTATTTAATTAACGTTCCCGAGTCGGCGGTATCCATACCTCCCTCCCAAATTAACAAAATCGAGATCATCAAAATCACCGAATAAAAGTATGATTTCGATGGCAGGTTTTATACATTTATTTACCTATATAAGGTATGTGGTGGCGCCAGTTTCAATTAAAATCATTTATCTATGATAAGAAGCTGAATAACTGCTTTGTTCCCTTTCCTTTCCCTTATTTCCATTACCTATAAAATGCCAAAAACAAGGTGCAGTGACAAACAGCTTTGTTCGCTTTACTTGTACCTAAATTATTGTCACACACAAAAACTGTGAACCGCCTGTAACTACGCGGAAGTTCATTGTCGTTCCCGCCTTACGAAGTAATTGTTGTTCCCGCCTTACGAAGTGTATGATTGTTTTTTCCTCGCCTCACGAAGTGTGTATGGTTTGCCGGCACCTCGTGTGAATTCATCGTGATTTGTTTTGCCCGCTGATATTGTGTATTGTTAAGCCATATGTATTTGCGTGAAACCGCCCGCCACATTAATTTAAGTTATCTCGCCGCGGCTGTGGAGAATGCCGTGTTATGAACCCTTTAGACTTTAGACTAAACCAGCGGCCTAAAGTGGACTATAAGATGTTACGTTACGGAATTGTTTCCCGTGCGAGCTAATAGCGAATTGACCCCTTGCACAGGCCCTCCGCCCCCTCTCCCCGCACCGCGCGGCGCCCGTGCCAAGCGCCGAGCGGCTCCCCGCTCCCATTCCTTCGCCGGCCTTCGGCAGAATAACTGTGTTCCCCGTGATTCGCGCTAGGCGCTCTCCGTAAACGCTCACGATGTTTTACTTTAATTGTGTATTGTGCTTAAAGAGGTTTACGCCTACCCAGAATCCTGTCTGCCGACCGCCTATCTCCTGCTTGTGAGTACCAATGAACCTTGCTACCCCTCTGTGTGCTAAGAACTGACATTTAAATTCACTGAACACGTGTAGAGAGAGTTGAGAGAAGCTCCCCCGTTATGATAGAATTAATTAGGGATAGCCAAATACTCATGTGTGTAGTGCCGATGCTGGCCTTTTGTAGAACCCTGTTCACCTTTAATTGAATAAAACCCTTTTTCGTGCATAACAACTGTGTTCTGATTGAGGAAGGAGACCTGGAGATTTTGAGGAAAGGAAGGGGAGTAGGAATTAACAAGCGAACCACAGACACTCGCCCTGGGTTTAAGAGGGACCTTGCTCGCGCCGGCTGTGCAGAGCTAGCCGCCGGCTTGTTTATTGCATGTCCTTTCCAGGTTTTGGGTTTAGCGTTGGCCGCAAGTAGCGCCAATGCTAGCACTGGGCCCAACGTGGTGCCTTTTTTTTGCGTTTTAATGCTAGCACTGGCGCCCAACGTGGTGCTTTTTTTTTGCGTTTTAATGCTAGCACTGTCGCCCGACGTGTGGCATTTTTTTTCCTCCCTCTTCACGGTCCCACAGTCTCGTTCTTCAATCAGCAATTGTTTAAACTTTATAATGTATAATGTTTTGTCTTGTTACTCCCAATTTGTCTAGCATTTCCATCAAGAACCCGGCGCGATTGTAACTTCGAATTGCAATTTAAATTATCACGGGCACGATTCCTTCATTTTCGAGTCGTCACTCGACAAAACATTATCACCGGTATTCCTACGTAAAGTGCTCAACCAAGAAAGTTGCCGTCGTGAATAATATAGTGTTTACAAGTGTCGACCGACTAAATTTGCTAGTTTCAAATACAAGATTAATAGTGGAAATGTACACAAAAATTTAAAACAAAGTTATTCAACAATTAAAATCCTGTATATGATAAACCAATTACCCGCTTCGTTTCCCGAAAGTTAATTAACCAGTTTTTATTAATAAACTTATTCCGCAGTGTGCTGGTCTGTATTTGATATCGACATATTCTGCGAATAGGGGACTATTTCGCAAAATACTGGCCTGTATATATAACGGCATATTTTGCAGCTTAAGGGAAACAAGTGGATTAAATTCTTTCTTCCTTTTGACAATTGAGCATTTTTCTAATTTTGCCGCCTGTTTCATCATTTAGCTTTTTTTCTTTCGTAAGAAACAGACGACATAATTTGAAAGACGTTCGGTTCGCGTTGACGTCGATTCCTCGAGTCAGGCATTACATTACGTATGCACATTTCTGCATATAACTTGTTATGACAAAAGGAAGTCGGCGGATAAATACCAATAATTGGTGATGCTCAAATCAGGCTACAGTCTAGCCACGTAAATAAAGAAACGATTCCCCAAGACATTGTTGAATTTTCAAACAAATACTTCCACGAAAACTTGTATAAAAGAAAAAATATTTCTTTCCTTTTCTGAAGAACCCCCCTTTGGAAAGGAAATGGAAATATTCTAAAAACATGTTCGTTTAAGGCGAACCTCGTTTCCGTTTTTCATTTCCGGACTTTTGCAAATTTGCAAACATTTTTCAAAAACATCGGAATAAATTCTAAAAACGTGTTTCATTAAGGTGAATCCCGGCCCGTGAAATTTTCATATCCGGACTTTGAAAATTTTCAACAAATTTCCAAAACAGCTGGATTTTTTCACAAAATCACGTTTTTTAAGGGAAACCGCTGCCCAATTTTTTCTCGTTCTCGGACTTTGAAAATTTTCAAGAAATTTCCAAAACATCTGGATTTTTTCACAAAATCACGTTTTTTGAGGCAAACCCCTGCACAAATTTTTCTCGTTTTTGGACTTTGAAAAATTTTCAACAAATTTCCAAAACATCTGGATTTTTTCACAAAAATCACGTTTTTTAAGGGAAACCGCTGCCCAAATTTTTCTCGTTTTTGGACTTTGAAAATTTTTCAACAAATTTCCAAAACAGCTGGATTTTTTCACAAAATCACGTTTTTTTTTAGGGAAACCGCTGCCCAAATTTTTCTCATTTTATGGACTTTGAAAATTTTCAACAAATTTCCAAAACATCTGGATTTTTTCACAAAATCACGTTTTTTAAGGGAAACCGCTGCCCAAATTTTTCTCGTTTTTGGACTTTGAAAAATTTTCAACAAATTTCCAAAACATCTGGATTTTTTCACAAAATCACGTTTTTTAAGGGAAACCGCTGCCCAATTTTTTCTCATTTTATGGACTTTGAAAAATTTTCAAGAAATTTCCAAAACATCTGGATTTTTTCACAAAATCACGTTTTTTGAGGCAAACCCCTGCACAAATTTTTCTCGTTTTCGGACTTTGAAAAATTTTCAAGAAATTCCCAAAACATCTGGATTTTTTCACAAAAATCACGTTTTTTAAGGGAAACCGCTGCCCAAATTTTTCTCGTTTATGGACTTGGAAAATTTACAACAAATTTCCAAAAACATCTGGATTTTTTCACAAAATCACGTTTTTTAAGGGAAACCGCTGCACAAATTTTTCTCGTTTTTGGACTTTGAAAAATTTTCAACAAATTTCCAAAACATCTGGATTTTTTCACAAAATCACGTTTTTTGAGGCAAACCCCTGCACAAATTTTTCTCGTTTTTGGACTTTGAAAAATTTTCAACAAATTTCCAAAACATCTGGATTTTTTCTCAAAATCACGTTTTTTGAGGCAAACCCCTGCCCAAATTTTCAAATAAACCAAACACTTATAAAAAACGCGTTTTTTTTTTCAAAAACTTTTTGTAAAAATACGTCCCCAGTGGTCAATCTCTGCCCAATTTCTTTCCTATTGCGAGTCTAGTTCTCACTTTTTCCAACATAAGGTCACTCTGATACGATCTTATACACCATGGAAGTTCCTCAAGTTACGCTGGGTATAATCCCACACATTTTTACTTCAAAAAAGGAGGAACTACTGCAGGCCCTGAGAAATAGAAAGATTTCTCTTAGGAATAATTCCAAAACGCCTTACTGTGACGGAATCAGTAAATTCCATCACATCAAGTTCTCAGGCGTTATCAAATTGGCAAAACATGCATCTTGTTAACCCTGATCATCATTACGCCCCTGACCTCTCTTGGCCAGTCGTCAATGAGTGCGATGCGGTCTCTTTAAAAGTCTTATAATTCTTGTCATAAGTGACGTGAGTTACTTGTAAATATTAAATGTAAATAATCACCCATATGGGCATTCGTAAGGTAATCCTTATACCCGAAGGCACATTAATGTCAACGGTAGCCTAACTCCTGTACATTCTTTTTCTTTTTGCATAATTTTATATGTTCTTGTACATCCTGCGTGCCTTGCCTGCTGTACCACAAGAGCACCTCTTGGGGCACCGTTTTCATACTTGTATGCATCCTCTTCCTGAAATTGATCACTTCGGGAAAGGGCCTCCTTTTCCTCCTACCATCAACGGTTCCGGAAAACTCCTGCTCCAAGACGTCGCTTTCCTTTTCACAATTCTTGCAGCATCCGCGCGTTTTTTTCTCACCTCATCGCCTCATCTTGTCATATCACCTTTTTTTAATTGTTTTGTGTCGGGTTTTTGCCGTACCAGTACGTCCCTACCCTAATGTTGTAAATATAAAATCATAAGTGCAAGTCTGTATAATAACCATTGGTTTCAGACCATTGCCGCAGCTCACTACTATGGTCACAGCACCATATTGTAAGAATGTCGCGACGATTTCCGTATAATAGGAAATCCTCCCGTTTTTTCTTTTTTCTTTTTCCTTTTCACCCCACCCTAACACATTCATAGTAATGTTGTATATTGGGGATCGTTTCGAATACACCAAATGTACACACCTATCAGGTCACATTCGCTGGATTCGAAACAATTCAAGGGCAACCTTGTTGCTACTTGTGGTTTTTCTTCTTTTTCCAAAAATTAGAATGGCGCTCAACCCAATTGCTCTATTTTTTTCCAGAATCGTATTTTGTCGGATTCTGAGAAAAATATTTGTTATAAAAGTGACAATACGTTTCGTCCCTTCATTAACATTGTTCTTTGTACATATACAACTTCATTATGAGGTACAATATTTTATCATGACATCAGTTTCTTTTGTCCTTATTGTACCATTATTTTTGTTTGAAGTTTAAAATCTTGGCCAGATCTTCAATAAAATTTGTGTTTATCGCCTTTTGGCAAGTCTTGTAACGTATGCTAATATGAAATTATTAAGCTACAGCAGTGCCGTATTAATTACATCATTGCAAACCGCCGTCTGTATTGAATGGGGACCCACATTTTCGAACGTAAACTTTTGTAACATTATAGGCGCGAGCCTTACAATATCTACTATTATAGGTGTGAACCTTACAATATCCACTGCTATAGATGCGAATCTCATAATATCTTTGTGTTTTTACACGTCACGGGGAGTCCGTCATAACTACTCATTGTTTGCTCGTCAACACAGGGTTGTTGATCGAGAGGGTGATTTATCTCATTAAATTGTTTTAAATACCTATTGGGTTACTGTCTTTCAATACTGGGCAAAATTTGTTGTAAATCGTTCATTCCTGTCACGTGAGACGTGAAAACGTGACAATATCTACCATCATAGGAGAGATCCTCAAAACATCCGCCATGATACGAGAAGTTCGTTATAATTACTTTATACTCTTAACTAAATGTTATTGAGTTGGTCGTGTGTCTTTTGGCATGAGAACCGCTTTGTTATAACTGTGTACTTATATAATCTGTGCACCAAACGTGAAGACGTTACAATACTCACCATGAATCGTGCGAACGAAATAATATCTACCCCATGTTTGTGTGACCTACCAAGTGTAGATCACACGCCTTTTATTTTCTGTTATCAGAAAATTATTGCTTTTGCAGCAGAGTACTCATTAACATGCCCGTGGACTTCCTGTCACAAGAACCCAGGAACTATCCACTATCTCAAAGGGACTAATCATACGCTTCACTCATGATTATGGGGCATCGTGTCGTAGGAGTTAAGTTGATGGACACAAAAACACCTAACTCGTTGTCTGGGGGACGAACAAGAAAACCCCCAGGTTTGTGAGATTTGAGCAAGGGCCTGTCATTTCTCGCAAACAAGTAGGAGAATAAAACGACCCTCTAATCTTCTACCCAATACACGTGGAGGATTAGACTCTTTTATGTCAGTGTATTCCTTTTGTCCCACACTACCAAATGGTATTGTAATGTGCCAGGATAACTGCTGTAGACCTTGTTTCACCTTCCACTCAGAGGTCGAATTTCGGAAATAGCCGAGTCCTCAGCAGTTTTCTTCGTTCAAATGTTCCCAATTGTCACCCTTTCCCTTCCTCGAAATTATCCGTGAATGGGGATATATGCGTTACGCACTTGGCGTTTCGTTTGTCAAATGGGACAACCTTCATACACGGATCCTTTCAACTTCCTACTCCTTTCCCACTTTTCATAACTTATTTGTACTCAATGTTTTTGTTCTTCGAAAGTAGAAAAAATGCTACCGTATAGACGTGAGCATAGGTCATGGAAGACCAACTTCTTTCGAACGTGGCATTTTGTCATACGTACAAACCCTTACCTACGTGTTCTTGGAAATGTATTTAGTTTAAAAAAAAAAACTAAATGGGTTAAACAGAACCTTCCTTGAATACGTACCTTTGTAATATGTATAAGTCTGTAGTTACACTTAGTTAACTCTCTCTCCGTCTCTCTCTCTCTCTACACGTCAAACTAATCCAATCTTTCTCAATATGCACACCTTGTTTCTCTCCAAACCTTTTCATCATTGGTCTACCAGGCAGGTAAACTTCAAGAATTTTGTTCTAATAATAATTTTTCGCCGGATTAATAAGAAGACCAGCAGCTCTTCACCCTATCTACACCTGCGCCTCTCTTCATGCTGCCTTCACTACCGTCACGGAGGTCCCATGCCTTCAAACCCTACGTACCAAAAGCACCCGACCACACCTAACATAACCTAGTGTGAGTCGTGCGTGTAGTTGCGAATTGTATCATCACAAAACCATCACTCAAACAAACCCGAGCACGTCAGCTCTAAGTTGGTTCATGTTCCTGTTGCCATTGTACAAATGTTCCTGCGGCACCTTGCAAATGTTCCTGTTGCCATCGTGCAAATGTTCCTGCGGCATCTCGCAAATGTTCCTGTTGCCATTGTACAAATGTTCCTGCGGCATCTCGCAAATGTTCCTGTTGCCATTGTACAAATGTTCCTGCTGCATCTTGCAAATGTTCCAGCTGCACCTTGCAAATTGCTCTGTTGCCATCATGCCAATGCTCCTGTGCCCTTGCGCAAATAACAATACCAACAATTGTTCATCCAACAATCCCACTGTATACAAACCAGTGTACCAACCACCATCACAACAACGGCTGTCATGCACACAAACCACCTCCTCTATAAAGGACCAACCACCAATTACAATTCCACTCTCCAGTACCTCAATGATGTCATACTGGCCCACCCACAGGATCCGGAAGCAGCTACCTTTTTGACCTCTGCGACAGGTAGAACCCTCTCCACCACCAAGAAGTCTCATCCTGCGTTCTCTTCTTCGTGTTTTCTTTAAGGCCCTAGTGTTCCTTGAGTGTAATCTCAAACGGGCCAGGTTACTGTGACAAAGTAACCTTATAACTTCAGTGCAACGTTCAAACACCCCAAACATCCCACGCAAACCACGCTACGCAAACTTAGCTCACAGACCAATGATACAATTTAGAGTCATTTTTTTTCTATCACTGCATAACCCTTGTACCTTTCTCCAGCAGGTCCTTGTTTATATTTATGTATGCCACTGCTCTTTCATGTACATTCATGTATAATTCTTTGTTCACCATGCTTTTTTTTCTCTTTTGTTTTTGTTTCTACTATTTTGTAGCTAGCAACTTTTTCTTTTTCTCTCTCTCTCTCTCCCCTTTCTCTTGGATTTTTTTTTTGTTTTGGCACAAGTGCTAGAAGGGTAAGAGGATTTCTTAGCCCTACTGCTCCATTACCACGTCGCCTTTTTTGCGGCGAGGGGGGAAGTGTTACGTTACGGAATTGTTTCCCGTGCGAGCTAATAGCGAATTGACCCCTTGCACAGGCCCTCCGCCCCCTCTCCCCGCACCGCGCGGCGCCCGTGCCAAGCGCCGAGCGGCTCCCCGCTCCCATTCCTTCGCCGGCCTTCGGCAGAATAACTGTGTTCCCCGTGATTCGCGCTAGGCGCTCTCCGTAAACGCTCACGATGTTTTACTTTAATTGTGTATTGTGCTTAAAGAGGTTTACGCCTACCCAGAATCCTGTCTGCCGACCGCCTATCTCCTGCTTGTGAGTACCAATGAACCTTGCTACCCCTCTGTGTGCTAAGAACTGACATTTAAATTCACTGAACACGTGTAGAGAGAGTTGAGAGAAGCTCCCCCGTTATGATAGAATTAATTAGGGATAGCCAAATACTCATGTGTGTAGTGCCGATGCTGGCCTTTTGTAGAACCCTGTTCACCTTTAATTGAATAAAACCCTTTTTCGTGCATAACAACTGTGTTCTGATTGAGGAAGGAGACCTGGAGATTTTGAGGAAAGGAAGGGGAGTAGGAATTAACAAGCGAACCACAGACACTCGCCCTGGGTTTAAGAGGGACCTTGCTCGCGCCGGCTGTGCAGAGCTAGCCGCCGGCTTGTTTATTGCATGTCCTTTCCAGGTTTTGGGTTTAGCGTTGGCCGCAAGTAGCGCCAATGCTAGCACTGGGCCCAACGTGGTGCTTTTTTTTGCGTTTTAATGCTAGCAAAGAACCTGAACGGACCATATGAAGTGCAGTTTGGTGAGTTTTTGGCATCCCCTTTTAACCTTCCCTTTGAGCAGTTATTTAGTGAACCTTATTTAAATTTGGCACACGCACGCGCACCCGCTTTGCGGAGGAGATTGTCGCGGCCATCTTGTACGCCCAACCATTGGTCCTAATTTCGAGCCCGGATGCCTTTAATTTGTTCGTGTATATTGATGGCCTTGAAAATAAATAGATATAACCAAATTCGTAGATATATTTGTGACGCTATAATAAATAATAATAAATCTCTGCGCGAACCGTATTTGTATTCAGAGTGCCCGTATTGCATTTGTACTAAGTTGTTAGTTAGTAGGTACATTGTACTTAACCGCTATTGTATTTAATTTCGGCTACAATTTTAGCGAATAGGTACGCTACGCTGGCCCGGAATTATTGTCGCCGTGTTGCAATACTTGAAGATCGGCCGGCGCTGAATAAGTTATTATTATTTGTAATTGGTACGCCAGGCATTTCGCCCCGTACCAAATTTGAACGTAATTAATTATTGTTGTCGCACAGCGCCGGCGCCCGGCACTGAATAAAGTAGTTGTTAACCTTGCTATTACGGAGCTAGGTGTTAACCTGCGCGTACCGAATAGTTTTAAAATAAATAGATATAATTTAATTCTTCTTTTTTTGATAGATTATTTATTATTGCATTATGGCATCTGCAAAGGAAAAGAAATTGAAATTGATGACGTCTCAGCAAGAGGCATTAAACGGACGTATTAAAAAATTATTTGAACTTTCAAAGGGGATTTCAGACGCAAATATTCAAGAGGAATTTTTATCGCTAATTGATACGTTGGATTCGACTAGAAATAAATATGAAGAAACACATCAGCAAATTAATGTCATTAATTTGGAAATTGATCCAGATTACACCCCAAAATTTGAAAGTTGGTTAGAATTTGAAGACATGTACTGTAAAATAAAACGCGCACTTTTGTTGATTCAAGAAAGGAAACCGCAATTAGACTTACAAATCAAAAATTGTAAAAAACCAAAACTCCCGGCGGTTGATTTGGTGTTTTTTGGTGGAGATCTTAAGAGCTGGCCAATTTTTTATTCTAGTTTTGTGAATACAGTGCACAATAATGAGTCCCTTTCAAATTCGGAAAAATTGTATTATTTATTGGGGAAAATTAGTAAACAAGTACAAACAACATTTTCGGGTATTGTGTTGTCACCTGAAAACTACGACATAATATTTGATTCTTTAATTGAGAAATATAATGATAAACGCGTTATCTCTTCCGCTTACCTTGATCAAATTTTGAATTTCAAGTCGTTTTCAGAAGCTAATATCAATAATTTGGAATCGTTTGTTGATAATTTTGCGTCTGCGGTGGCTGCAGTCAAAAATGTAAATTTGGAAAATTTGTGTGACTTCATTTTTCTTCATATTGCATTGAAAAAACTTGATTTGGATTTCGAAAGAATTTATCGTGAAACGGATTTTCCCTCGTTTGAAGATCTAGTAAAATTTGTTCGTGAGCAAATCAAAATCTTGCAGCGAACAGGCTCAACAAGGAAATCGTCTGCACACATTGAGACGTCAAAGAGATCACAAAAATCTACGCAAGCATTTTTAAGCGCTGGTAGCGATTTGGATACAACCGAAAATCGGCCGTTTATTAAATGTTTACTTTGTAAAAAACCGCACGGACATTTGTATAAATGTCAGGAATTTAAAAAATTAAGTATTAAAGAAAGATTCAACTTTGTCAAGGGTAAAGGATTTTGTTTTAGATGCCTTAGTGATAAACATAGAGCTAGAGCTTGCAATTCAAACGAAAGTTGTCATAAATGTAATAACAAATTTCATCATACGATGTTACATTTTGAGGAACAGGGTGAGTCACGCAGAAGGCAGTCAGATTCTTGGAACGCCCATAGAAAGGAAAACCAGACCGCTGATCAAACAATTGATCCAAAGGAAGGCAGCTCGAATCCTGATGTGGCTTTATGTACGTTTTCAACTGTTCGGCCTTATAATTGCAACGCACATTGTACAGTTTTGTTGGCTACCGCACAAGTAGGTATTATGGACTCGCAAGGTAATGAACATGTTATTAGATGTTTATTAGATAGTGCATCACAAAGCAATTTCATTACTCGTGATTGTTGTAGAAAATTGGGTTTCTTTGAATATCAACGCCCGTCTTGTTCCACAGTTAAGGGAATTGGAGGGTCTTCAAAACCCATTAGAGGTTCGATTAATACCAACATTTATTCTCGTTTTAATCGGGCAATAAATTACAATGTAACTTCGTTGATAGTGGACAAGGTGACAGAATGTTTACCTACTGCTAAAGTGGACGTACCTTCATTGTCATACTTGAATAACTTACCCTTGGCAGACGGATCGTTTGGAGAACCAGGAGAAATTGATATGTTGATAGGAGCTCAGCTCTTCCCGCATCTCCTGTTGTCAAAAAGGGTCAAGGACCCTTCGCATAGGCATAATTTGCACGCTTTAGAAACGGTTTTAGGATACGTTATTTTGGGGGCAGCACCAACCCGGGTTGAGGGGAATGCTACCGTATCTTGTTGTGCTATGATGGACGAACCAGAGGATATTTGTCTCAAAAGATTTTGGGAATTAGAGGAGATAAATGTACCGTCTATTAAAAGTCCTGAGGATCGTGAATGTGAAGAGATATATAAAAGAACTACATCACGAGATCCTGTAAGTGGAAGGTATATTGTAGCCTTATCATTTAAACGAAATGCTTCAGCACTTGGGGATTCGTTTGCAATGGCAAAGAAAGTTTTTTGTGCCTCGAACGCAAATTGGAAGCCTCTCCTAAATTGAGAGAAGCCTATAACAATATTATTCATGAATATTTAGAGAAGGAGTACTTGTCTCCTGTCATTCCAAATAAGAAGGATCAAACGCCATATTATATAATACCACACCACGGAGTAGTGAGGGAAGATAAAATTACCACAAGTTTGAGAATAGTCCTAGACGCTAGTGCGAAAACAAGCACTTCAATATCATTAAATAATATTTTATATAGTGGGGAATATTTACAGGGGGATTTATTTAATATTATCATGAATTTTCGCGTGTTTCCAATTTGCACTCTCAGCTGATATACGCAAAATGTTTTTGTGTATAGGAATGCAGGAAAATGATAGGAAATATCAACGGATACTATATCGCTTCTCGCCAAGCGAGAATATAAATATCTATGAGTTTAACTGTGTTTGTTTTGGACTTACATCCAGTCCATTTCAGGCTTTACGCACGATCAGACAATTAGCATCCGATGAAGGAGAAGCTTTTCCCGAGGCAAAGAAAATCATCGACGATTATTTATACATGGATGACTTTGTGTTCAGTTTGGAAACTGAGGAAAGTGCAAAGGAAACGTCATCGCAGTTAATCGCATTATTGAAAACTGGCCAGTTTGACCTTGTTAAGTGGACCAGTAATTCGGAAAATGTTTTGGAATCCATTCCAGATTCACACCGCTTGTCATCGATAAAGGAATTTGATGAAGAGTGTAAGCATAAGGTATGTTACGTTACGGAATTGTTTCCCGTGCGAGCTAATAGCGAATTGACCCCTTGCACAGGCCCTCCGCCCCCTCTCCCCGCACCGCGCGGCGCCCGTGCCAAGCGCCGAGCGGCTCCCCGCTCCCATTCCTTCGCCGGCCTTCGGCAGAATAACTGTGTTCCCCGTGATTCGCGCTAGGCGCTCTCCGTAAACGCTCACGATGTTTTACTTTAATTGTGTATTGTGCTTAAAGAGGCTTACGCCTACCCAGAATCCTGTCTGCCGACCGCCTATCTCCTGCTTGTGAGTACCAATGAACCTTGCTACCCCTCTGTGTGCTAAGAACTGACATTTAAATTCACTAAACACGTGTAGAGAGAGTTGAGAGAAGCTCCCCCGTTATGATAGAATTAATTAGGGATAGCCAAATACTCATGTGTGTAGTGCCGATGCTGGCCTTTTGTAGAACCCTGTTCACCTTTAATTGAATAAAACCCTTTTTCGTGCATAACAACTGTGTTCTGATTGAGGAAGGAGACCTGGAGATTTTGAGGAAAGGAAGGGGAGTAGGAATTAACAAGCGAACCACAGACACTCGCCCTGGGTTTAAGAGGGACCTTGCTCGCGCCGGCTGTGCAGAGCTAGCCGCCGGCTTGTTTATTGCATGTCCTTTCCAGGTTTTGGGTTTAGCGTTGGCCGCAAGTAGCGCCAATGCTAGCACTGGGCCCAACGTGGTGCTTTTTTTTGCGTTTTAATGCTAGCAGGTATTAGGATTATACTGGTCACCAAATTCCGATTTTTTTTCGTTTGTCACTTCTACACCTAAAACAACTTGTACGAAGAGAAATATATTGTCTTGTGTCGCCAAAATATTGGACATTATGGGTTTCATCGCGCCTGTTGTCCTATATGCAAAGCTCTTAATAAAGCCATTTACGCACGTCGGCATAGACTTTGCCGGGCCTTTAAAGGTAACCATGTCACGTGGACGTGGAATTCGTTCTCAAAAGGCATATATTTGCTTATTTGTGTGTTTAACAACGAGAGCGATACACCTTGAATTAGCGTCAAGTTTAAGTACCGAATGTTTCCTGAATGCATTTAAACGCTTTCTTTCCCGCCGTGGTCCCGTGTCAAATTTATATTCAGACAACGGAACTAACTTTGTAGGAGCTAAACGAAAGTTAAATGAATTGCACGCATTTTCCACATCTTCACATTTTGGTGAAGAATTCGCAAGTGTTTTGGCCAATAATAGAATAAATTGGCATCTAAACGCGCCAATCGCGCCACATTTTGGTGGAAATTGGGAGGCAAATATCAAAAGTATGAAGACTCATCTTTTTCGCGTAATAGGAGATCAGATTCTGTCTTTCGAGGAGACAACTACAGTGCTCGCGCAGGTAGAAAACATTCTAAATACAAGGCCATTATGTAGGACGCTCTCTTCAGACCCATCTGAAATTCTCGCGTTAACCCCCGCTCATTTCTTAACGACTACCCCGCTGAAACACCTGCCAGCCATGACCATCGAGGAGGATAATTTGAACCTTCTATCGCGTCATGACTTGCTCGATAAATTGATTCAATCGTTCTGGAAACGTTGGAGGTTGGATTATTTGCATACCTTGCAAGTACGTCCCAAATGGAATACTCCCGCTAACCCTGTCAAGGTCGGTTTAGTAGTAATTGTGGGGACCGAAAACGATCCTCCATTGCATTGGCCGCTAGGGGTAATTGTCGAAGTTTTCCCCGCAAAGGATGAAGTAATTCGTGTTGCTCGCGTTAAAACAGCGTCGGGAACATATATTCGGCCTGTCGTGAGGCTTTACCCTTTGCCGACTCAATAATGAGTTATTATTTGTTAGATTTAGTTAAACATAGCTTAGGAAATTTAGGTTAAGTATTTGGTTATATTTGTTTATTTGCGATAGTGCTATCACAGTGCGGTTTAGAAAGGGACCCTTTCAAGGCGGGGGGGATGGTGGCGCCAGTTTCAATTAAAATCATTTATCTATGATAAGAAGCTGAATAACTGCTTTGTTCCCTTTCCTTTCCCTTATTTCCATTACCTATAAAATGCCAAAAACAAGGTGCAGTGACAAACAGCTTTGTTCGCTTTACTTGTACCTAAATTATTGTCACACACAAAAACTGTGAACCGCCTGTAACTGCGCGGAAGTTCATTGTTGTTCCCGCCTCACGAAGTGTATGATTGTTTTTTCCTCGCCTCACGAAGTGTGTATGGTTTGCCGGCACCTCGTGTGAATTCATCGTGATTTGTTTTGCCCGCTGATATTGTGTATTGTTAAGCCATATGTATTTGCGTGAAACCGCCCGCCACATTAATTTAAGTTATCTCGCCGCGGCTGTGGAGAATGCCGTGTTGTGTATTGTGAACCCTTTAGACTTTAGACTAAACCAGCGGCCTAAAGTGGACTATAAGAACCTGAACGGACCATATGAAGTGCAGTTTGGTGAGTTTTTGGCATCCCCTTTTAACCTTCCCTTTGAGCAGTTATTTAGTGAACCTTATTTAAATTTGGCACACGCACGCGCACCCGCTTTGCGGAGGAGATTGTCGCGGCCATCTTGTACGCCCAACCAGTATGTTTACATTACATTATTCGATGCCTGTCTCACTGGGGTATACCTGTGTTGAGACAGGCGTAGAGGTACATACATAAATGAATTTCATACATAAGAATATTTAATTATAACATAAGAATATTTAAGGTTAAATACATATTGATTTGAATACAATTAAAATAGAAAGATGATTTAAAGTGTGGGTAAATATTATAAAGAGAGCATTATATAGATTAAGGAAGAGATGAATAAAGCAGTAAATCCTGTCAAATCAATTTAAGGAGTTATATTATATAGGATTTTACTATTTTAATTTCTTTAATATGGGTAAGGACATAGTAAGTTGGTAATTCTGTCTATTTGTAATCTATTTGACAGATGTTAGCAGTAGTGTGACGTCCAATACTTATAATTCATTTCTTTATATCTTGTTTGAATTTGGTGATTGATTCGGTTTGTCTAATCGTAGCTGGTAGTGTATTGTGTAGTTTGTATTTAAAGTGTTTTTGTCTATAGGTGGTTTTAGAAAAGGGAGTTTGGAGAAGTTCTTTATTTTTGGCTCTGGTAATGTGTATCATTTGTGTTGGTTTGTATAGGATTTTGTTGTTTTTATGTAAATAAACTAAGATGGATTTTGCGTACACTGTTAATGTCCATAACGTTGAAATTATTGAAGATCGTATCAGTGCTGGTAGTGAGAGGAAGTATAAAAATTATTTTTATTATTAGTTTTTGTGATTTAATGATGGGGTCAAGGGCATTAGAATACTCAGATTAGGTACTCAGATTCCTAGTTCATCAGGCGTTAACGCCAATAAAAAAAATCAGATTGTGCAACTCACATGCGGTAGAAAACTAAGAAAACCAGAGTGGGGATACTACGAAGCACTTTTTTTATACAATGTGAAGTTTGATTTTTTTCCATATTTTTGCCGTCGAATTTAAGTGTACCTTTTCCTATACATTTGTATTTGTGTTTTCTTATTCGGAATCGCTAGATGTCGCTTTCTTTTTTTTGGCCGTTAATTTTGGAGTGGTTTGAAGATTGGGTATTGATTTAAAAAGAAACATTTTTTTTGGGATTTCGCAGGATTCGACCCTTCGTTCGCTGGATGTCTTCCGCTGAGGTTAGTGGGGCGCTTTATACCCCTACACTAATGGAGGCTTGCTTGGGACCGTGGATTTATCGTATTTTAATGGAACCGAGTACCCGTGAATAAATAAATACTTTATTGCTAACTCATTCTCCTGCAGAATAAATCCTATGGATCTATGTTTTTGTGTATATCCGTCGCTCGTTTCCGTTTCATCGAGTTTCAAATCACAACGGTGCCAAATAAGTTATCACATCAAATTAAGATTAGAGAATTTACATAAATCTACAAAGAAATAAAGACAAACAAAAGTTTTGCAATTCATACATTTGAAAGATGCGGAAAATATGTTACTAAACAAAAGACACAAAAGTAGAACGCTACTAAGAAGCAGCAGTGTAACTTACCCAAACTATATTTTTCTTAAAAGATATGCCAGACATAAAAATATTGTTGGCCATAAATTTTTCCCCACTGTAAGTGAATCAATCTAAGTTTCCAAAATTCCTTAGATTAGAACGCGGAATTAAACGAATGACGAATTTTATTTCGGAACTGAAAACTTTTCCACGCTATGACTGAACGAAGAAAATGGTTAGGGGCAATCAAAGTGTTTTAAAGAAAGTTAACTTTAAACAAAACAAACTACCAGCTAAAGGAAATTTTAAGCGGCAGAATAGTCGGATTAAATCTGAAATAATTTACAAAGATTCTTTGTTTCTTGTTTTTGCTGGCGACTTTATCAGGACAGGTTTATTTCGGTTTTTAGAAGCTTACATTGGATGAAGGAGTAATTCAAAATTAAAAAAGTAAAACATGAATTAAAATTTGAATATTTTTAAATAAGATATTCCTTTGTGTCTATAATATTTTGTAATTTAAAGTTGAGTTGACAGTTGGTAGTTTTGAATTCGTCATATAGAGAAAAAACTTTTTTTTAATTCCGCACGGACCTCAGGAGGCCCCGGGGAAAATAATTTCCATCAGGACCTTTGTCATCTTTGGGGATGGTGTGTGGAAGATCTTTTTTGGAAAGGAAGGAGAGGAAGTACTGGGAAGGAAAAAGTTTTGATGGGTAGGTAGGACTCTGGGGGTCAGTGTGTCTAGAAGCAACTGATACACGATTCTATCCCTCCTACTGCGGAGCAAGGCGATGTTCCGAGAAAGTCCTGTTGGAGAGGTCAAAAAATCTTCCTCGACCAGTCTCTCCCGATCTGGCCTGCCACGCAGTTGGTGGGCAGACGCATCTGCCACCAAGATCCGGACAAACCTCACCTCATGAAACCGGACGCCCCTGCTAAGTATCCAAACGTAGCGAACCACTTGGGGTGATCTATGGCCTACGGCAGAGGTGTTGGTCATCCTATGAATGATTCCCGGGGCGGCGCGCGGCGGTACTAACAATTATTGTAATTTAGCTATGGTACCGGGTAACTTAGAATCACGCAACCTCAACACGACCTTTGAAAAGTTATTAAAAAAAAATGTGTAAAAATTGGCTAAATACGTTACGTTAGGATGTGGGCTATTTTCAATTTTTCAATGAATTTTAATACCTTTTCAAAGGGGTGTTGAAATTGCATGATTCAGAGTCGTCATGGAACCTAATTTATTCAATTAAGAAATATAGCAGTTATAATCCCGCTCCGCAGGTTTTTGCTGCTAGGCCCTGCGGGCGGTTCTCTTTTAAGTGTTGGTGACCATTTTATAAATACGATAGGAACAAAAATAACCGGTTCCTCGAATCCAGTGACAGCTAGTCACCGGGACAATGTAACCGCGACAGGCAATGACTTCATATGTAATACATAGACGCGTTGTAGAAATCACAACGTGATCTTATTATTTACAACTGCCAGTTACAATAAACATCCATCTCTCCATACGCGGAGAGAATCACGAAAGTACGAAGTGTAATTCTGGTCGTCTCTGTAATAAAACATTATTATTACAATATACAGACAATTAACAAATTTATTTTCGATTGACAATGATCTCGAGGCAAATGTTTTATAACCACTTTCAGCTTCACAAATCCTGTAATAAGGAACTCCAGTGAAAAATATTATGGCTTTAAAAAAATATGTTCATATAGACATAGACCAATAAATGCTGATTCTGAATATATAAATTTATTTAATAATATTAAACGCAAAGTTTTTAAAAAAATATTAAAAAGTCCATTTTTAACAGGGTCATAGAAACACGCCGTCAAGTTGGTATTATTAAAATGTTTAGTGGTGACGTCACTGATCAAATTGTATGGGAATGTAGGTATGACACAAGCCATCGAATTAATAACGTTTCATCTTATTCGTTTATTTACGAACTGTTTATAGAGATTTAGTTGTTGTGTTTATTGAAACATTATTTAGGCCTAAATAATTTAGTTTAAAAAATAAAGGAATCTCTTATTAGTTTGTCTCTATTATTGTAAATATTCAAAAACCACTGCACAAAAAAAATTGTAATGCTACTCTAGGGAGAATACTTTGTACTCTGAATTTCAAAATTAGTATTAATATATTTATTTCATTTACGTTTTCACAATATAACATAATATAGCTTACATATTTTATACGCTCTCCTAAGAAAGCAAATGCTTGTGTTTAGGAGAGGACAACTTGTTAATAACTTAAGAATTATTTGAAAAAAAAAATCCTTATCACAAACTTAAGAGTTTAACTTGTGAAGAGATTCAGACTTAACATATTTTAAAAGTTTATAGGAGTAATTAAACAAGAAATATAGATGTATATAAAACATTAGGAATAACAAACAGTAAAAAATGGCGCCAGTTGAACAACTGATTGCCCGATCTTATAGTAACTTTAGACGTCACGCGATTCACTACACATACGGTGGTTTTGATCTTGGAAAATTTGGTTGGGATCTTGAAAAATTTTAACTTTGACAATTATTTTAACTATTAAAACTAACTCTAAAAATAAAAAATAAAATGCAGTTATTTAAGTCGGAAGGTCATTTTATTCATTGAAAAAAAATGGACTTGAGTTCCTTATTAGGTTAGGTTAGGTTAGGTTTTTTACGGGTTTGTGCTAGTACACCACTACTAAAACAATCTCCATTCAGGCAAATCTCCGCCAGATTTTACAGATACTTGAAATCCTGAAAATTCACGAACTGCTACCTAACAGATTTGTTTCCTGCCAATTATTTGAAGCAATGGATGTTCTATTTGCTCGACTAGTCATCGATCTATTGACTTTGGTGTGAATTCCTCAATGTAGCATATTTGCCAGCGGAAACCAATAATTCTCTTACAGCTGACATGAATTGACAACGTACTCAATTCCGTTTTATGGTTTATAAGCGTGGGAGTGGAATTAAAAATGTGTCAAGCAAACTAAAAGGCTTACTTAAAATCATTCGTAGCGTAAAAGTAAAATTCAAAATTTTGAATCCACAAACACTTTCTCGCTTTACACATTTTGAAAAATACAAACTTTTTTTAAGTGAAAACTTCTTTAGCACCGTTGTCATTTGAAACTCGATGAAACGGAAACGGGCGACACTAAAAAGAGACAAACACATCAGTGGCGGTCCGTGAGTTTTCAGTGAGCTAGAGTGCAAAGATTAAAAAATACGACATTACTGATGTTGTAGCTGAAAATGAAAATTATTATGGTTTTTTAATTTCAACTTTTTGTAAGAAGATCTTTCAGTATGTGGATGCGGCGCATCCTTTGACTGAAAGAATTCTGAAGATCTTCACACAAAATTTTTTTTTTTTTTTTTTAAATAAATCATTTTAAGCTACAACAACGTCAATAACGTCATATTTTTTAATCATAGCGCTCTAGCTTACTGAAAACTCGCTGATCGCCACTGAAACAAATACATCTATAGGATTTGGCCTGCGAGGGACTGAGATAAACTAATCGGGGTCTTCTTTTCCATTGAAACGGAAACGAGCAACTGCACTAAAAAGAGACAAACACATACATCTATCGTATTTAGCCTGCGAAAGAATGACTTTGGCTAAACGGTGCTTTGTTGCCTATTATCGCCCTCCTCTGTGTGCGGTGCTTCGTAGAATGAAATGTAAAATAAAATTTAAACTTGGTAACAATGTTATAATAAATAAACCCTACAATTATCCTACTACTGATACTCTGCATTCGTCTCATCCTCTCGAAGTTTTTTTTTCGGAAGGTTTCACTTCTACCGCGTGTGAATAGCACACATGATTTTTTTTATTATTTTCAAATAAGAACTGAAGAAAATAAGAATAAAAACTGACTTCAAAGATCATCATTTTTTATTATGGAAAAACGAAACGTGAATTTATATATATTTTTAAATGGGAAAATTTAAAAATAAACGCTTCAAGGGTCATTATTTCGTATTATGGAAAAAGGAAACGTGAATATATACATAATTTTTTTTAAATGGGCAAATTTAAAAATTATAAGGGAGATTGTAGTAGACTTCAGACTTAAAAGAAATGAGACGTTGAATGGAGGGGAGGCAATTTTAGATAAGGCTTGATAGAAGAGAGCATATTTGTTTAGAGAGGGACAACCAAAAAATATGTAAAAGCTGGGGAGTCAAAGATGTAAATTAAAAAGAAAGGTGAGAAGTAAACATGTCAAATTTTCATTCGAATAAGTAAGGAATTTTCTTTTTTGGAAAAATGGGGGTATTGCTGAAACCATGGTTTTGATTGGATATCCCTTTGCATTGAGGCATAACAGGCACCCTTGGATTGACCAGCATAGCCAATATTCTGCCCAAACATTGCGGGATCTATATTTGAGGAAAATAATTCGAGAAACTTATTTCCCTCGTACAAGCGAGCCCATCACAATAACAAAAAGTCAAATACACACCGATGATGACTGTTAGCGCCAATTGTGATTTGGCTGCGTTCGGCTAATTATTTTTGTGTTTATTTGGGAATGAAAAAAAAATTGTTCCATGGCAATTATCTCTTCCCTTTCCCTTTTCCCCACTTGTTCCCCCATGTCATTATTATTCACAAGTAACCGTGTGATAAGCTTTTACTTGTCATTATAAGTACATAGAAATCATTTTGCTGAATCATCTAGCTGAAATATGACGTATGGCAATTTAATATAGTATTCATGGATGGATTCAATTAATAGTACTGTAATAAACAGGACACTGCAACCTTATGAGAAATATGCTGCTGTTGGGAGTTGAAAATACCAACTGCTATAGGAAATATGAAGAAGTTGAAGAAACATGCCAAGATGTGAAGATGACTTATATATATATCCGGGGACTAGAACTTTATTAAGGGACTGGCAAGTGGATACTGTCAATGGAAGAAAGTGTAATAGGCGATTGGCCTACTGCAGAACTTCATTAAGGGACTGGCAGTGGCTGCTGTCAATGGAAGATGGTGTAATAGGCGATTGGCCTGTTGCAGAACTTCATTAAGGGACTGGCAAATGGCTGCTGTCAATGGAAGATGGTGTAATAGGTGATTGAACTGCTGCAGAACTTCATTAAGGAACTGGAAAGTGGCTGCTGTCAATGCAAGATAGAGTAATGGGCGATTGGCCTATTGCAAAACTTTATTAAGGGACTATCAAATGGCTGCTGTCAATGGAAGATGGTGTAATAGGCGATTGGCCTAATACAAAACTTCATTAAGGTTCTGGCAAGTTGTTGCTGTCAATGGAAGATAATGTAATGGGCGATTGGCCTGCTGCAGAACTTTATTAAGAAACTGGAAAGTGGCTACTGTCAACGCAAGATAGTGGAATGGGCGATTGGCCTATTGCAGAACTTTATTAAGGGACTGGCAAATGGCTGCGGTCAATGGAAGATGGTGTAATAGGCGATTGGCCTACTGTAAAACTTCATTAAGGAACTGGAAAGTGGCTGTTGTCAATGCAAGATAGAATAATGGGCGATTGGCCTATTGCAGAACTTCATTAAGGGACTGGCAAATAGCTGCTGTCAATGGAAGATGGTGTAATAGGCGATTGGCCTACTGTAGAACTTCATTAAGGAACTGGAAATTGGCTGCTGTCAATGCAAGATAGAATAATGGGCGATTGGCCTATTGCAGAACTTCATTAAGGGACTGGAAAGTGGCTCTGCCAAACATGATGAAACCGGTAAATGGCCTATTGTAGTACTCATTCTAGGAATACGCTGACCTTCTCTGATGACAAAAAATCAATTTGTTTAACTCAATAATCGATAACTTCATCTTCAGACTTAAGGTAAAAACAAGCTGGGTAAATTTAAAAAACAATTATTTAAATTTATTCTTGATAAACAAAATAATGAAATAGAATAGTGCTGTGTTGAAATATTTATTTTATCTTAATGTGTTTCTTCCAATTTTGTTTGTTTTCCATATCATTGTTCCTTGGATTATTATTTGTCTGAAGTGAAGGAAAAAAGATATAATATAATCATACAATGTAAGTAAATACTATCATGGTAGAAAAAATATATATCGAAAGAAAAGAAAAGCCAGAGAAGGTATTCCACAAACCACCGAGCAGTCCCAATGATAATGCATATGGCTGTTATATGTCTTATAAATGTGGTTTTGTCGGTATTTCTTTTATTTTCATAAGGTTTCTTCGACTGGTTACAGCTCTTATTTTTCAATTTCTTTTACTAACACTTTTATCTCTATTTTTATGTTATCTATTTCAGAAGAATTATTCCACGGGTTGCTACTTCTATTTCTCCTTTGTATAATATTAATGTAAGCACTAGCATACTGCTTACTAACCCCGTGTGCATGGACATTGGAGGGATTAGAGTCATTCAAATAAATGTAGCTTCGTTCAATAAAAAATAGAGTCTTGACGTGTGCGATGAAGGAAGAAACCATAATATGTTTCCTTATAACGCCGTTTGGAAAGTGGTGGAGTCTCCTCCAATGACTGATTGTGAGGTGACTTTTAGTCGGTTTATCAAAAAAAACTGAACCTAATGTGATTATTTAAAGGGTTTAGGCCACATATTTTCATAATTTGATTAAAATGATATACTGACCATCCCAGCATGGGCGGACTCGTGATGGCCAGTGCCACTGCCCATACGGCCAGGATCATGAGCAGGGCCAGGCGCTTGGAGCGCCGCCTGCGGGAGTACTTGAGGGGCTGCGTCACGGCGAGGTAGCGGTCCACGCTGATGGCGCACAGGGAGAGGATGGAGGCCGTGCAGAGCAGCACGTCCATCGAGATCCAGATGTCGCAGAGCACCCAGCCCAGTCGCCAGGTACCTGAAATATAAAAAAAAATAATGGTCAGTTTTGTGTCACTGGCATCGCGTCAGTTAGTTATTATCAGTATTCGCGAATCTACATGCGAAGAGGGACCGCGATACTGGTGGGGTCTCGTTCAACAGGGTTAAAGGAGCGAGGGTGATGAGCCTCAGCAGTGATGACTCAAGAAAAACAGGTATCAATTTAGGAGGCGGTATTGGGTGCCACCGCCCCGGGAACCTTTATTGGATAATCAACACCTTTGCCACAGGTCACCCCAAGTGGTTCGCTACGTTTGGTGATTTAGCAGGGGTGCCCGGGTTCATGTGGTGATGTTTGTCTAGGTCTTGGAGACGGATGACCAGGACACACTGAACCCCAGATTCCTATCCACCCCTTAAACCCTTTTCCTTCCTAGAATTCTCCTCTCCTTCCTTTCCTTAAAATAACCCCTCCACACAGCATCCCCAAAGATTCTGAATGAAATTATTTTTCTCAGGGCCTCCTGTGAGGAGCTCATGTAAAAAAAGATTATCAAATCAATTTCAGTTCTGGATCTTTATGCATTTATGGTTGTCTTTACCCGCCTCACACAATGGCATGCGAGCCTTTTGAAAACTGAATGCCTCATTTTTATAAAACGCGCGGTCGCTCCCGAGAAATGCGTCATAGCGACTAAATTCCCAAGAGCCAGACTACTGATTGACATATCCCCCGCACCCCTCAGAAAAGTTGCGTTCACACAGAAAGCAAAATAAATATCAACTTTCTTTTGGGACTTCCTGTATTCATGGGTAATATTTAAACTGATGTAACTTTAAGACATATACAATTTTCAAATTCGTAACATTTAAATTAAAGTTTTACTACATTTTGGATCTATAGACAGTGTGTCTTGTATCTTTTTCCCTTTTTCATGTGTCTTTTTTAGGAGGCCGTTGCGTTCGTTCAATACAGTTATGAATAGGACGTTCAAAAAATAAAGGTTTCTTTCGGAGTTAGCGCTACCGCCATTGATCCTATATTTAAAACTCGGAAACTAATAATAAAGATCATTAGGTAAACTTTCAAAATCACTGGAAACGCTTCATTAGAATATTTTTTAGAAAAAACCTTTTGATTCATCTTAATTACTTTAAAAGAAGATTTTGCATTCGGGGCGATTGAAATTACTTTATTCAAAATTTTAATTACACATTCTCCTATCTCTTCGGCGAAGCGCGTATTCATTATTTTCCATCAATCTTTAGTACGAATCGGTTAACATAACGAATATTTAAAAAAATTGCGTTGGATTTGTTAAAAAAAAGCATGGATAAATTTCGCCTTTGCCATCGTTTCGCATGAGAAGAATCAAAATACAATTGTTAAATTATTAAAAAATATAAGCGTAAACAAATAAAATACCAAAAAAGCGGAAACTACGATTTTTTTTTTATTAGAAATGTGAGAATGTATGTAATGCCGAATTCAGACGGCTCACTCGAGTGAAAGTTCATTTATGTTTCATTCCGCGTTCACACGGTAGCGTATATATACAGAATGATAAAGAAATGAACGTTCATCCATTACTTCCCACTATATTGTCTTTGAACGAAATCGTGTGCGTTGAAATTCGTTTGATTTATGATGATTGACTAATATGAAACGGTTAAGCACTATATTGTTAAAGAAATGCCTTAATCATTAAAATCTTTTTTTTTACATTAGCTCCACACACAAGGCCAAGAGTGATAGAAGTGTGACTTCATTCCTCTCAATGAGGTGTAAGACTGTGGAGCGAATGAGACCGGCTGGAGAGGATAAAAGATTTCCCTCAACCAGTCTCTCCCAATCTAACGCATATTGTTCGAATAGATAAAAGTACATTTAAAGATCTGTCTTTAAATTCATGAAGTTCATGATTTCAGAGGCACAGCAAATTCTCTAAAAAGAGCAGAGTGTCCTTTTCGTTCCACTTAAATACAATTTTGACTTTATGCGTGTGACGTGCTTTCAGTACAGGAAGCAAGACAGAAAAAACGAGATCGTGAAACATTCATTCCGTGTTTGAGATATCCTTTTCCTTTCATTCTGTACGCGAGTGAAACGCGCTACTCACATCAAGCGTTCGTACAATGGTACGATGTTGATTGTTATTTATTTATTAATGTTACATGTTACTTTGTAAACTACGATTCTATTTTGATTGTAGTATTGAATTGTAAACTGTGCCTGTTCTCAACACTGGATTACCTATCAAATCAGGCATAGTACTGCCATGTAGTAATAATGTTTATAAAGACTAACAACAAATTTTTTTAAATAATGGCGAATAGGTTTAAATACAAAACTAAAATACTTCATTCTCATGGGTTTTATACGTGCGGTTTTGATAATGGGTTTGCTAAAAGCTTCAGCGTGCCCATCCGAAACATGTGATGGTATTTATAGTCTTCTCGTTTGATGGTCGATTGGTGGCTAATGGCCGGAATGTATTGGGATAGAGGGTGCTTGGTGGCCTGAAGGAAAGTGGAATGATAAAATGATTTGATATCGTCAGAATCAGGTGTTCGAATCTCATTAATTTAACGATGTTTTTGAGTATCATGGTAATTGTTATTGGATTATGGTAAATTTTAAATGGAAGATTTGATGATAATTATAACCATTTTGGAATTTCAGCAGTGTTACAAGTGGGTTAACTTATTAACTTTTATTTTTGTTAATTACTATTCACTATATATAACAGTTTATTCCCAGTTCTTTACACTAGAGATTCGTGTATGCAGGTCTACAAATATGCATCATATTTGTAGACCTCTTGTTCACGTTTGTTGATTTTCTTATCTTCATTTTTATTGATTACATTCTCATGTTTCTTGATTTCCTCACCTTAATACTTATGAAGCCCATCTTCATGTTTATAACGTGTATAGTGATGTATTTGATTGACTTTCGCCAGTGATTCCTGACATTTTTGAAGAAAAAAAGTTAATTTAATTTTTTTTGGTTTTTGCTTGTTCTCATGTTCTTTTTTTTCCATTCGTTTTCATTTATTTTTATTTAATTTAAATTAAATTTAATAATGTTATTATAAAGTTCTCCAATTATTATAGACAGCTGTTTCGGCTTACAAGGCCAACTTGGTTAATCTACCTAAAAACGACTTATTTATATGATGGGTCTTTAGGGATGTATTTGATTTACTTTCTTTTTGTTTTATTTTGTTATCTTTTTTCATTTTTTCTTTTTTTTTCATGTATTTTTATTTATATTTAATTTAAATTAAATTTAATAATGTTGTTATTAAGTTCTTCAACTATTTGTACGATTCTAAATTTAAACTTTTTGAACCTGCCTCAAATGATTTTTTTACCGGTTAAATCAATAATTATAAATGTTATTGACATTTCCTTAGACAGTAAATAGTACGTGGAAGAAAAGAAAACTATATAAACAATCGCGATTAATAACGGCTGTGAGGCAAATAACATTGAAAAAAAACAAGATAAATAAAAATAAAATTAATTTAATATATCCGGTACATATTAAAAAATCAGAAAAATTTGCATATCTCGAATTTCTCGGCGCAATATTTAAAAAAAAATTGATAAAAAAAATTGAAATTTTTTTGACAGGAATGGTTTCGAAAATCTTCACTTACCTGTTAAATGATATTCCCGCCGTTTTTAATTATAAACATCTTTACATTCGTTGGCTGAACACATCTTGACTGTCCGTTTGATAAAATTTATATTATTTTTAAGCGAATATTTTTTTATTGGCCGACTGACAGTTCAAAAGAAATGTTCCAAAAATAAAAGCTTCACATGTTAAACTGACAGACGACTGTAATTTGACATTGTAGTTTAAAAGGAAGAACGTAGGCGATGAAACTATTCTGGTCTTTCTCTAACAAGGGACACGCGATTGCAAAAGAGAAGTGCAACTATGCGACACTAATAAGTCATTTATTTGTTCTTTGTCTATCTATTATTAGGACGCATCCCCGTTTAATAACGGAATACCTCCTTGTAGCTGATGTCAGCAGCCCAAGAATAGCTGGTCCCTCTGACAGATGACACTTTTCTCCAATCAGCTTCTTCCTACGGTCTCTAACAGGGTGACAATATAATTCACCTAGCTTTTATAGTGCACAGCACAGACAAGAAAGCTTTGTGAAAAAAGCATACTAAAAAAGAAAACTTTACAACAAGCTTTTTAATGTCTAAAGACTTAGGGTGTTCGGTAAACTGACCTTTAAAAGTCACATTGGTTGAACCTTTCGTCACCTCATTTGAATATGGTTCTTACCTCACTTTGCCTTGTTCTGAGAGTGAATGGACAACTCAGATTGAAGTTAACTCAGAACCAGTGGCGGTTCGTGAGTTTTCAGTTTGCAGATGAAATATTCCGGATTCTTCCAGTCAAGGGATGCGCCCCGCATCCACATGCTTGAAGATCTTCATAGAAAAAGTTGAAGTTAAAAAAAAATATCATTTTCAGCTACAATGTCGTATTTTTCAATCTCAGCACTCTAATTCACTGAAAACTCACGGACCGCTACTGCTCAGAACCTCCCTTGAAAAGCCATTAAAATCTATGAAGAGGTGTTGAGTTGCCTTTTTTTGAGTTGGCTTGGAACAGTTCTGAGATATGAGGTTTCAAAGTTTGCAAAGACGATTTATCAAAATCTATTTAACAATTTCTGCTTTTGAGGTTGAATCTATTGTAAAGTATTTTAAATTTAACAAACTTTAAAGGAAACCATTTAAATAGCAAATATACTTACGAGTACCATTTTACCTAAACATGAAAATAGAACCTTATGCAACTAGCTTGAGCATAATTATAAATTGCATAAAGCCTCGATGACACAGGGCGAGTTTACAAGCAACTATCTGGGAAATTCACTATCTGTTAGTAAACTCGCTCAGTGTCATCGTGTTACTTGCTAACTAGCAGATTGTTGACAATCTACGAAAAAAGTTGAAAGGTGGTCAACTTTACTCGCTACACGCTTGCTCGTGATTGGTTTATTTATGTTTTTCAAGATGGCTGCCAATTAACAGCTGATTTCGACTGTCAAACATCACAGAATTAGTTCACGCAGGCGTCGTTATTCTTGTTACTGGCACTAGCAGCGACCGCAGTTTCCTACGCTACTAAGCGAGTGGGCTGTTTTGTGTGTCATCGTGACAATCTCAATCGCCGAATTATCCGCTTTTAAACTTAGTAGATAGTAGCTTGTAAACACGCCCTGCGTCATCGAGGCTTAAGGTTATAATTACATATCCCTGATGCATTTCCAAGCTGGGGCAACGTCCCATTTAAATAATTTCCATTAAAATATGATAAACTAAAATACTTTTCACAAGATTGAACTTCAAAATTAAATATTGTTAAATAGATTACGAAAATTCGTCTTTGCAAACTTTGAAACTTCAGAACATGGTAAGGAGAAGTTAGAACCCCATCCAACCAAAGTGAAGAACTATAATGCGCCTCGTGACAATGATCAAGTGTCAGAAACAAACAAAATTAAAAGTATACGCGATGTTAGAATCAAGTAAAATAAATTAACTTGATTTTGGAATTTCTTCATAAAATTAGGAGAGAGAGGCTTGTTGTAACGGGGGTAAGTAGTAACAGCTTTGGGGCCATTCATTTATTACGTAAGACGATTTAGGGGGGGGAGGGGGGTTGACCATGTCTTATTTTTTCTTACAAGGGGATGGGAGGGAGTCTCGGTAGTTCTTACGTAAGATGACAAAAATGCGCAAAGGTAAAATTATATATACATCACATGTCATTTAGTTCTGAAAATTATTTTGGTTATAGAAATGAGCAAAAGAAATTGCTTTGGTTTCATAGGTCATTTTTGAAAAAAAATGTCAGCTAGAACCTTGTCTAAATGAAGTGACTCTTTGGTAGCAGTTTTAAAGTTTGCTGATTCTCGTTTTTCTCCTGTCTCACGGATAATTTATTTATTTATTACATTTGTTTACAGACTTTTACCCAGTGATAACACAGAACAAAGCATACAATACAATCTGGAAAACTGTAGAAATGTATGAAGAGAATGGTAGTTATTTACGAATTAGCTAGGTACACCTGAACAAAGCAATGACAAATGGTATAATTTTTTTTACATTAGCCCTGAGGATCAGGAGGCCCTGAGGAAAATAATTTAGTTTTAGTAGTTTTTTTTTTATTAAGTTCAAAATTACACATTGAAGCCATTATCGATGCGCAACTGTCCGTGTTTTGTTTTTGTCAGTATCGGAGATGGTGATGTATACGGATTTTTATTTTTTGTGATTTTCTTACTTTTCCACTTACTTACGGGAATTACGTTTCATTTTCTTCATACGTGTGAGGGAGATTCATTATAATTATTATATTTTTCCTTTACGTTTCCTTTTACGTTAACCGTTTGTCTCATTTTCGACTGTTGACATTTAGCGTGTAAGAAAGAGGGGAAGCATTATAATTATGTTTAATAATAAAGCGAAACAATCAGCACATTGTCATTTGACGTTGTTGAATTTTTGGAATTCACTCACTATTCAATATTATACTTATCACAATATTGCTGGAGCTCTTTCAAAAGATGAAAAATTCGTTCTACACAAAATGTATGAGGAAAAGAATTTTCGTAAATTTTTTTTTTTCGTAAATTTTTTCGATGTTTTAAGAGCTATTCTGCTATTCGGGGTGGAGACAAATCCAACAAATTAAAGATCATAAAAATCGGTCCAGCCGATCTTGCGTCAAAAATAGTGTAATTAACCCTACTTTGTTTTATATATTAAGATACAGGAACATAACCAAAAAATTGATCCTGTTGGCTGTTATAGTAAGGTTGGATAATACATTGCAGCAGTTTGAACAATACTCGCTATTTATTCAACTATATCACTGCATACCTTTACATAACTAAACTCACAGATGTTGCAAGAGTTCAATCAAAAGTGAAATTTTCAAGAACCTACAATAAATCCTAAACAACTGTCTGCCCGTTCTAACTCTGTACAAATAACTGTACGTGATAAATATTCTCGTACTGTGACGGTACAAGGATATTTATCACGTATTTTTCTCATCAGGCGCGAAGGTGTCTAACGTATTTATAACACGGTAAAACGAATATCTCCAACATTTTCAATTTTTGTATGTAGATTTGGTAATACACAAAATGGAAACATCAAGCCAGCGTGTGCGCAGAAATACATGTTTGCTTATTCCGGGAAAATATTAAAATAATAAATTTCAAAAACGTTGCCTTAGAAAATACAATTACCAGACAGGGCTTGTTATATTGAAGACACCATCGACCAATAAAATCTAGGCAGGATGTGTGAACGTTAAAAATGACACCGAAACCAAAATTACTGCTTTCAAAAATTGGGTTACGAAAACATTTATCAAAAAAAAGTTCGTTAAGTCATTACGTAGGAGTCAAATCGAAAAGAACTCAACAGTGTGGGCACCAAGTTATGCTATTCATTCACTCAAGATGGAAAGAATCTAAAATTATGCTTATACATACCGTGTCAACTAAATTACCAAAATTATCCGAACGTAGAATAGCTGTTGAATGTTGGATGGTATTTCGACAACCGTGCGAAAATCGCCGTTATGACTTCTGGTCAAATATCGATATAAAAACAAGGCAATTTCTTTTTTACGATTGTTTTCTGTTTACCGGATAAAATATCTTATTATTCATGTATATTACATTATAAAATCGTAAGAAGTTTTCCCAGAATAGCCAACTTAAAAAGAGCCAAAAAAAATTATCCCGTTCGGCAAACAATTATCAAAAAAATATATTCGTACGATTATGCACTGATTTTATTACGTCTTCGCAAAGCTAAAAACATACCCAACATGAAAAAAACAATTCGTAGGAGTTTTGAAATAAACAATGACATTGATAATCTTTTGAAAACATAAAATATTGTGGTTTTTACCACTGACAGCTGCTAAAAAATGACCCGCCATGTCACAGAAAATTAATTTAAAATCATTCCGAGAAGCCAGATTAATCAAATCAACCGTTACGTCAAGAAATATGTTAACGCAAGCAATTCTGACCTTATCCTTCATAAAGTTTCTTTATACATAAAGGTAGACTTATTTCCGTATAGGTAAGTACCTCGCAAACCAACATCGAGGCAATATCTACCGTTCTATTGATGTAACTCTAATTAAAAACTTTAATTCCATACAAGCCATTAAATTATAATATTTACGTATCTCTAGTTAGAAAATTATTGGAATATAACTCGGTAGTTTGGTCTCCATCTTTTAAAATTCACATTAACAACATTGAGCGAATACAACAAAAATTTGTACATTTTATTAATTTAAAATTAAACATCCCACTAGAAACTTAAAATATAATTTATTATTAAATAATATTCTAAAAATACATTCACTAGAAGACAGACGTAAAATAAACGACTTAACATTTTTATTTAAAATACTTAACTCTAAGTTCGACTGTTGCAAACTCAAGCAACTCATAAATTTACGAATACCGACAGTAACTACACGACAAAATACACTATTCTACTGCAGCATACATAAGCGGAACTACTCTCCGATACAACGATTTCAAACTATGAGAAAGCAGTACTTAGGTGATGTTGACATATTTAACATAAACCTGGCGAATTTTGTGAATCTTGTAAAACATTTATTCCAAAACTATTCCTAAACATATCTCTATTTTTGTAAACCAATCAAATTGCAGTTTTTTTGTATTTTTGTGACTTGTGTGTATTTTTTATCTAATTTCATTTTTTATTATTTCTTTATCTGTTTAAAAATCATCTGTCATTAATTAATTGTACAACCAAACATGTAAAAGCCCCCTGGGCGTTAAGGGCCCGCAACCTGGATTTGTACCGATTTATTACATATCTCCCTTAAACACGGTAAGTTTTAAAGCTCTTAAAAATATATATGTTATTCTTGAAGATAACATCTAGACTTTGCCCGCGCCGAAACGCAAATTATATAAAATTCCCTCGATAGAAAAAAATCGCAAAGTATGCTCCAAAAATTATTATTTACACGTTTGTTTCAGTTATTTTACAAGTTATATGTATGAAAAAATTCACAGTGTTTCTTTAAATGCTGTTTAAGATAATGCCTGCGAGATTTTTGCTCTATTTTAAACGAGGCGTGATTTATTAAACATTTTCGCAATTTTCGCATCGATTTTGTCGCTGTAAATGTTAGCGCTCTCCTCTAACATTCGTAATTTCGTATCTCTATATCTTCTTCTTTTCGGGCCCGGTTGCAGAGCCTTAAATGAAAAAATAAATTAAACAAAAAACCTCCAACACGGAACCACAATTGCATACTCCCGTCCGCCATAGATACTCAGAATTTGGGTAACGATTTTTCGGTTGTTTTGACATTTTTACCAAACGTTCCAAACAAACTCTAAATTAATAGGTCTCAGTGGAATTTATATTGATAAACAGAACAACAAATCCAATTATACAAACTGCCTATCTCTGCTTCGACTTGTTTAATTTATTTATTGTACTAAGTATTCCCAATTTACTCTTTTCCATCCTGCATCGTGAAGTATTTGGTTTTTGTGATACGTATTATGCTCATTTAGATGTTCTCTGTGTTAAAAAAAATAATCAACATGTACAGCTGGGCGTGAAAATCGAAATAAATAAATAATTTTACAGTCAAAATATCACGCGAAGCACCGCTTTTTACCTTTTATTGGTCTGCAAGGACAAAATTTAAATTTGTCTCACAAGATATTATGCTTAAGAAGCGAGGCGACGACGACGCACGGAATCAGGTGGGGAGTTTTGACATAAAATTTCTCGTTGATGTGCCTAATTGTTCGACTGAATTCGTAACACACGCCTTATCTAGAGTTGATGTATCGATGGAAGACACACATTTATTCATATATTAAGGCGTTTTAATTTTTTTTACCTTACGTTTTCTGGAAACAGAAATTTGACAAAATAAAAATATTTTGAATTGCGTATTAAATTTTACCGTTAAATAATAACTCGTCAATAATTTCGTTTTGTAGAACAGTGATTTTCAAACGTTTTCATGTAGGTACCATTTATAGGCTGAGCGAAGCAAAGTCCTGTTTTGACTCGACCAGTTGGCATTTCGTTTGTCTGTAATTTTTTTACGTGTTCAATTCTCACTTAATCCCGCCATTGTTTGCATGAGCGTTGATCCTTCTACGAGCTGCTTTCAAATAGGAATAATCAATATTATGGTATCTGCCTGACTGGAGAAAGTTTGAAAAAAGAATTGTTATTGAGACTCTGATGTTTGTTGACCCCTTGTTTCCCTCCCACACCAACACCTATATATTTATGTGCAGTTTGTCAAATAAGAGTAGGAGGAAACATAGGAGGGCGCCACTGTTGTTCAAATGGCAATACTAAAAATGTAATCATGGTGATAATCTAAAGCTGTGTAACCTACATTTTTATTAAAAATTAAAAAGGCATAAATGCCAAAAAAAATTTTTTTCATTCCACTGATCTCAAAATTAGAATTACATATAGGTATATTATTATTATATCTTTGCAATTTTGTGCTAACATAATGACGAATAACGATATTGTAATCATCATCATCATCATCATTATCATTATCATTATCATTATCATTACATCATCATCATTATCATCATCATCATTACATAGTATAAAATGAAGTCGCTCAAAATGGATGTGCGCGTTAATCTTTTAAACTACGCGACGGATTTTCATACGGTTTTTACCAATAGATAGAGTGATTGAAGAGGAATGTTTATATGTATAATAATCATCATCATCATCATTATCATCATTATCATTATCATTACATTACATAGTATAAAATGAAGTCGCTCAAAATGGATGTGCGCGTTAATCTTTTAAACTACGCGACGGATTTTCATACGGTTTTTACCAATAGATAGAGTGATTGAAGAGGAATGTTTATATGTATAATAAATGTAAATTATATTAGAGAAAAGCCGAGAAATTCAAAGAAAACATATTTTCGTGCGATTTAAAACGGCTGGCGGGCCGTACTATAGTCACTTTTGAAATTCGTTCTACGGAAGAAATTGGAAAATAGATGTCCTAGAGTAAGTAGGTATTTGATTTTCCCTTTTCAAATATCCAGTGTTGCATTGCAAGCATTGTATAATTAGTGGCGAGTTAATTAGTTTATACGTATAATACATGCTTATTATGTAGAGAAAAGCCGATAAAATCAAATATTCAATTCAGGCAGCGGGCAGCGGGCAGCTGGCAAGCAGGTGGTGTGGATTTTATAAAGATTGGGTAATGGCATTGTGTTTCGTTAGCCACATCAACGTGTGGCCGGGTCTGCTAGTAAAATATAAAGCACTCATTACATAGTATAAAATGAAGTCGCTCAAAATGGATGTGCGCGTTAATCTTTTAAACTAGGCGACGGATTTTCATACGATTTTACCAATAGATAGAGTGATTGAAGAGGAATGTTTATATGTATAATAAATGTAAATTATATTAGAGAAAAGCCGAGAAATTCAAAGAAAACATATTTTCGTGCGATTTAAAACGGCTGGCGGGCCGTACTATAGTCACTTTTGAAATTCGTTCTACGGAAGAAATTGGAAAATAGATGTCCTAGAGTAAGTAGGTATTTGATTTTCCCTTTTCAAATATCCAGTGTTGCATTGCAAGCATTGTATAATTAGTGGCGAGTTAATTAGTTTATACGTATAATACATGCTTATTATGTAGAGAAAAGCCGATAAAATTAAATATTCAATTCAGGCAGCGGGCAGCGGGCAGCTGGCAAGCAGGTGGTGTGGATTTTATAAAGATTGGGTAATGGCATTGTGTTTCGTTAGCCACATCAACGTGTGGCCGGGTCTGCTAGTAAAATATAAAGCACACTTTAGAAATTGCTCACGTTTATTTAATATTAGCGTACCCACTTGCGTTGTCCAGGCTTTGGATCATGTCTCTAATTTTAGATCTGAATATATTTAACTCAATCAGATCTAAAAGTAGTGTAACTAAACTCACCATTAAGGATTCTTCCTTTCTACCTATTGTTAAATTCAAATTTATGTTAAATTAAATGAAAGCCAATCACTTTGTAAAAAAAAGACAATTTAATCAATCAATTTAATCAATTTAATCACATCGTCATTAAGCAGGTAACTTAACAACAGTGCTTCTTCGATTTTTTTTTTTAAGAACAAAAAAATTTATTTTTAAATGCGTATGCAGTGTTCTGTATTTTCATTGTCTTTGCCCTTTAAAAGAATATTTGACAGGTAAATTGGTGTTGCCAGCCTAAAAATTTTATTGTTCCATTTTTTATATTTTCTACTCTTATTTGACAGACTCTACATCTGTAATTTTTTTGTGAAGAAGGTTCCTTCCCAAACCGGTAAAGTATTAATTATCGCAATAAATGATTTCAAAAAAATTTCTGTGTTTACAATCCTACTAATATTATAAAGGGGAAAGTTTGTATGGATGTATGTTTGTTACTCTTTCACGAGAAAACTACTGAATGGATTTGAATGAAACTTTACAATAATATAGCTCATACATCAGAATAGTCTATAGGCTATAGCTTAGAGCTCGGGCGTTATGAAAAATAATTTCATTTTTCATACATTTTCTGTCGGTAACAAAATCGATTTATTGCAAACGTCAAAAAAAACAAACCAATTGTCACCTTGGAAACGATGTTTTTTTTTTTTTAATTTGGCAATTCACCCTAAAAAGATTGCTTTGCTGGCGTCGTACTTAATAACTATCTCTAAAAATGAATCGCCGAAATGTATGTATGCACATAAATCCGAACGACTGCACCAAATTGGACTACTCTTTTTTTTGTTGTTCGTTATTTTATATAAAACTACCGTTGAGTTCTGGCATTATGAAATTTGTATAAAAAATTATAATAGGTTGCACGCGAGCAGTTTGAAAACTGAATGTATCGGGAATGAATGTGTGGAATGCGAGAGGTGAGAGGGGGGAGTGGGGAGGGGGTTAGGGGAGGGAGAGGCGGGAGGGAAGGAAGGGGAAGGATGGAGGAGGGTGTGGGGAGGAGTAGGGGATGGGGGGAAGGAGGTTGATGGGGGGAGTGGTGTGGGGAGAGGGAAGGTGGAGGAGGCGGAGTGGGGTGGGAGATGTCGGAGGGAAGTAAGGGGTAGGGGTGAGGGGAGGGGTGGGTGGAGGTATAGGGGGAGTGGGTTGATGGGAGTGGAGAGAGGGAAGGTGGAGGAGGCGGAGTGGGGTGGGAGAGGTGGGAGGGAAGGAAGTAGAAGGGGGAGGGGTGGAGGAAGGTGGGGGGAGGTGGAGTGGGAGGGGTATGGGGTGGAGAAGGGGTCGGTGGAGAAGGAGATGGAGGGAGAGGGGGGTTGATGGATGAGTGGAGTGGGGAGAGGAAAGGTGTAGGGTGGAGGAGTTTGGGGAGGGGTGAGGGGAGGGGGGAGGGGGAGGGTGGTTGAAGGGGGGAGTGGAATGGGGGGAGGGGTGGGTGGAGGGGGAGGGGGGTTGATGAGGATGGTGGAGTGGGGAGAGGGAAGGTGGAGGAGGCGGAGTGGGAAACCCCTAATACCTTGCGAGCGAAGCCGCGGGAAAAAGCTAGTATTTTATATTTGGACATGACTGTAAAGCATTTAATTTTAGGATCGTTGTTAGTTGTTTTAATTCCAGAAACACATTTAAAAAATACGAAAGCAACGTAACATGCGAAGGTTTCGAATTACCTGACAGTATTCCGATATCCAATTGCTCCCATTACCTTCATTATAAGTGAAAATGTTTGTGCTGTGCTGGGTTACCTATTTGAGCAATTGTGACGCTCTTGTCCACTCGGCTGCTAACCAATCTCAGAGTCAAAAATCAATAATATCTAACAAAAGTTTCCACGATTTTACGTTAAGAATTTTTTAAGGAAAACCCCAAAAAATATACCGGATTTTTACGAAAAACTACGCAAATTCTTTCGAACGCCTACCCAAAATAAGCCAGTAAAGCAGAAATATGTGTGAGCTGTGTCGTCATGAAATTTGCACAGTTCTACTTCCGGTAATCTTTTGGTAACAGAACGTATTTCAATCCTGTTACAGAGATTTGAAAAACCAATCGACTTTCAAAAAATTGTAAAAGAAGTCAAAATAATATAGGTAGGTAGTTTAAATAATTTTCTTAATTTAAAAAAAAAATTAGAATTGATGAATTTAATTTAATTTAATAACTTTAAAACAACTGAAATGCACGATCATAATATTTAACAGGCCTTAAAAATTATAATAACCTTCCTTCTGAATTGCGCCGTATCATCAATCAATCAGAACAAATAAATAAAATTAAACAATTTAAAAAAAAAACTTACATTAGAACGTAAATATTTTAAGCAACACATTATAACGTACAACCTAAGTAAGAATCGTGGCTCCCTTGACAGGCACAAGAGCTCCTCTTTTCTGATAAGGGAACGTACCCATACTACGTGACCAACTTTTTGCAATTTTTAACCCCCCCCCCCCCCTCCCCAGTGACCAAAAACCTAAGCACCCCGCCGCTCATTTGTACCAAGCGTGGTATTTTGAAGACCCCCCTAAACGTGTCACGTAGTATGGGTATGTTCCCTGAGGTGTACATCAATGATGACCTTATATATAATATTGTGTAAAAGTAACAAAGTATATTACAAACTATACATCAAATAAAAATTTAGGTTCCGTACGTTTGTGTCTGCAAATCTCGGAAAGTAATTGATGGATTGATTCAAAACTTTTACAGAACATTGCATTTTAGCAAAACAGTAATTTTATATATAATGATAAGTTCTGGCGTTATGAAATTTAATACCGTTTACGTTGGTGCGCTAGCGGTTTGAAAATGTGGGATTTTTTAATATATTTTAGCGGCAGGGAGGGAAGGCAGGAGGGGGAGGGTAACGAAGGAGATGGGGTTCACGGGAAGGTGAAAGGGGAACGCAGCAAATTTGCAAAGGTACAGAGTAATAATTCAGATATATATTGAAACATTTCATTCATTTTTATACGAATATTTTAATTTAAAGTTGTACCCCCTTAAAAAGCTGTGCTTTTGAATGTCCTTTATTAAGTTATCAAGTTTTGTTTAAAGTTATGTTTATTAGGTTTAGGTTATTTATCAAGGTTTTCTTGCAGAAACTTCGATAGCAAAGTTACTTTATCATAAAATTACGTCAGCTCATTAGCGCGTACACTGTGTTTATCCTTTGTACAAGCATAATTCTAATTCCGAAAGCACCATCAATAATATTACTTCGTCGTAAAGGCTTAAACAAAGCCTAGAGAAGCATTGTCGCCTTCAACAACACAATAACCATTATAAGCGAAAATTATAGCCACTTTTAAAGTGTCTCCCTTTACTAGCGCCTAATACCCGTTATTCGGGTGTAAAGCCGACCGCAAAATATCCAAATTGCGATATTGCTATCATTTGGAGCGCGTTACTCTAAAACAGGGCTTCACGATTAATTTTGTCTAATTAGATTGACCGGTTATCGGTATTTTTTAAATTCAATATAACGGTTTTGTCCGGTTTTGACCGCTGAATACTGATTTGTGGGCAAATTAATAATATTAGGTCCTTACATATGAAATTGGCGTTTTGCCGTACTGGCAACTTTGATCTCAAATATCTTCTCTTTGGTTAGGAATTCCAAATTCAAATTTATGCAGCTATTTACTCATGTATTTGTGTTTCGAAAATTATAATTCATTGTTTTTCCTTAATTGTTTTTTTTCTTTGCGTCCCTTAGTTTACAAAATGGAAAACTTGAAATATCGCGTTATTTACGAGTACGAGTTCCACCGTGGCACCAGTGCTGCAGAAACTGCTCGAAGGATTAATGATGTGTATGGCGACGGTGCCGCAAAAGAAAACACAGTGCGTTTTTGGTTCCAACGTTTTAGTTCTGGAAATTTCGACCTGCAGAACAAGCCCGGCGGACGGCCGGAGACCAAAGTTGATAATGAAGAATTGAAGGCTATTGTGGAAGCGGATCCATCGCAAACCACGCCCGAGTTAGCTGCAGGCTGCGGTGTTAGTGATAAAACTGTTTTAATCCACTTGAAGCAAATTGGGAAGGTGAAAAAGCTTAAAAGGTGGGTACGTCACGAATTGAGTGAAGCAAATCAACAAACGCGCGTTAGAACGCTAGACCACACACTGCACAACAGACGGCTACCAAATTAAAGGAGCTTCAATTGGAATGTCTAAGACATCCACCGTACCCTCCGGACCTTGCCCCAACAGATTACCATTTTTTTTCGAAATTTGGATAACTTCTTGCAAGGGAAAAATTCAACTCCGATGGGGCAGTCCAAACCGCCTTCAAAGATTTTATTGATTCCCGTCCGAATGGTTTTTTTAGTAAAGGGATCGATGAACTAACTACCTATGAGATGGTAAAAATGCATAGATAGCAATGGTACATACTTTGATTAAATAAATATATTATATTTAAAAAAAAATCGACTTTATGTTTCTCCCATACAAAACGCCAATTTCATATGTAAGGACCTAATATATAACAACACAATAATCATTTTATATACTTTACAACACCTCCACGAACTAGCTCCTCCGGGAAATCGTGTTTGAAGTTCGTTTGCACTCAATTCGAGACAACTATCGCTTAGTAATTTTTAGAATAAATACAGATAGGGTTATGATAAATTTAAAGATCTCTTGTCGCTTTTAAATAACTTGGGAATTTATTTATGATTCGACGGTTCCAGGGGAAAATGTCTAAAATCTTTTTGTGAACTCAAAGTTAATGCTTCTAAAATATAATAAAAAGATGATTGGATAACATATAATTATGCAAGATTTACGTACATTTACCCCGTCACCGGGTTACATCTGGCGGGGCTTGGACATCGGCAGGAAAGAAACATCACTGAGTTGATTCTAATTTTTAAACACGTGTTCCAAGCAACCGCGAAGGCGCAGGAATGACCCCTAGAACAGCTAAAAAAAGAAGAGCTCGGAGAGGTGCCTGCAGCCCTTGGCTGACCACGTCCCCCCTCCCCCACCGAATTCTTGGCCAATCTAAAGTGTCTAGTCAATGTTGCCAATCTTTGACAACTAATATTAAATATTTAGTACCTGACAACGGAAATAATCTTATAGGGGCAGAAAGTTAAAATTCAAGAAAGTATTTCATGACATTTATCTCAAGTATTTGACTCACACATCACACAAATCTACCTTGCAAACACTTACGGCGGTTGTTTCCAACTTTTCGATCGATCACTCAGCTAAGTAATATTTTTTTTTTTTTTTTTTTTTTTAATTATTTATTGAAACATTTATTCTAATTACAATTTTACAACAAATATATATATTTTTTTACAGGTATTTTTTTTTTACTACCCTTCCATTTAAAGCATTTGCTTGTGTATGGAAGGGGAGTGTACATAGATGCTATTAGTAATTAGTTATAAGTTAGTACTTAAAATAATTAATTGTACATAAATATATGTGAGCTGCAGTATTTATTTGATAATGATGTGAATTTTTTTTAAAAAAAGAAAGAATGTAATGGAAAACTAAGGATATTTGTAAGATTAATTGACAGTAGTTTTTTTCTTAAGAATATTTTTTAAATGTCTCTTGACAGAGAGTAGTATTCGGGTTTTATCATTAATGCTTCTGATTTCTTCTGGTAGACGATTGAAAAAAGTTCTTCCCTGGCAAGTATAATGATGCTGTGCAAAAGACGTATTGAGTTTTGGGCATAGAAAAACATGTTTAAGTCGAGTTCTGTTTTCATTTAAAAATGGATATTTATCTTTTTCCTTTATAATTTGAATCAATGAATTTTTAATATATAAATCTTTAAATGTGGGTACTTGAAATTCTTCAAACAGGCGTTCTGTTGGGTAGTCTAAGGATTTTTTTAATATAATTTTAATAATTGTCCTTTGTACAATTTCTATTGGAAGAAGGTTACATTTATACGCGGATCCCCAACTAATAATAGCGTATTGTAGAGTGGATTGAACTAAGGCATAGTAGATTAAATATAGATTTTTTATCGACAGAAAATTTCTAATTCTTAAAAATATATATATTAATTTTCTGATTTTGTTTACTACTTGACATATTTGTTCCTTATATTTCAGATTTTTGTCGATAATTACTCCGAGATATTTAATTTTATTTGTTGTTTTTAATATTGTACAGTTTGATTTGCAATAATTTTGGCTATGAATTTTAGTATTATCGTGTATGACAATGTTAAAATTTTTGGGAGCATCGTTTGGATGGATTGCAAATGGAATTATATAATTATATGTTTAGTAAAGCTCGATTCGCCTTTTAAGCTGGAAACAAATTAAACCCACGCGACGCGACGCAACGTTCCTGTGCATGTTCACACTGGCCGACGTAGGTACGCGTCGCTGTGACCACGTGACAAGAGGTCTCTGGTTGTGCGCAGGCGTGTTGAATTCTACACATTTGACATTTATTTCTTAGGTTATGTTTATGTGATTCTCTTCTCAGCGGACGATAGCTTTGCCATGTCTTTTGAAAGCGAATTTGAAGATGATTTGCTACGATTATTATTATTAAATCAATATTCTCGTAAAAAGAAAAATAAAAAAAAGTGAGAAGTATTTGGGTCCACAACATTAACAAACAAAGACAAATGTTTGGTGAGTTCCATACTTTAGTAAAGGAACTAGAATCTGATGACGGACGATTCTTCATGTACTTCCGTATGAGTAAAGTGGTATTTGAAGAGCTTCACAGCATAATTGAATGTGACATAAAAAAAGAAAACACACGTCTCCGAAAGTCAATTGGGACCAGAGAAAGACTGGCAGTGTGTCTAAGGTTTGATTGTCATTCATTATAGGGGTATAATTTTCAAAGTCATGCCATGAATGGCTGAAATTTCCTACCTGCGTTTGCAGAATCTTATAATCCTGTAATTTGATTTTATAAATAACTTCGAGCCGTCTAACAGTTTCAATGAACTGTTCGTCATCCATTTTCGAATAATATCTGTCAAAAAACAACCACAGATATAGCGAAACATAACTTTAGATGCTTAGATAACACCACAAAGATGTAAAATCATCTCGTAGTAGGCGTGACCATACCCCCTCCACCTTCCACATGGCCCACGCCGATCTGGCTGTGGCAGATCCGCGTCGCGTAGGGGGCGTCGGTTTGCGTTGCGTGGGGCTAATCTGATTCTAAAGCACCCATTTCCATAGAAAATGTATGGATGGTAAGTAGTCCAGATATGGAATTGGTGACGTCTACCTACGTCGCGTCGCGTTGCGTGGGCTTAGTGTGGTTTTACCTTTAGTCGGAGGGTTGCGTTGGGAAGAGCGTTTTTATGTATTTGTGGAGTGTTGAATCAAAAATTTAGGCTCAACAATTTTTTGAAATGAAACTTCTATAGCTCAACTGTGATTTGGATTTCGGATGAAACGGAAATGTCGATTTACTGCACCTACGAAGCATCAACTGCGCTCATTGGCCGCTTTGATTATGATGTCACTTTTAAAGGCTCTTATTGGATGTTATATGACACGAAAATTGCGCTTCTGCGCTCATTGGTCGCTTTGATTATGACCTCACTTTTGAGATTGGTTAGGATTTTTTCGGTAAAGTGTCGCTTCTACCGCGTATAAATTGCACTCGATGTTTTTTTTACATCAGCTCCATACAGGAGGCCCTGAGGAAAATAATTCCCATCAGAGCCTATGTCATCTTTGGGGATGCTGCGTAGAGGGCCTTTTTAGGAAAGGAAGGAGAGGAATTTCTGGGTAGGAAAAGGATATTAGGGATGGGTAGGAATATGGGGGTCAGGAGTGATGGACGTATAAATCCATCCCTCCCACTGCGGTGCAAGGCGATGTTCTGAGAGAGTACGGCTGGAGAAGTTAAAGGGACTCCCTCAACCATTCTCTGCCGATCCGACCTGCCATACATCTGGTGGGCAGACGCATCCGCCGCCAAGACCCGGACAAACCTCACACCATGAACTCGGGCACCCCTGGTAGGTCACCAAACGTAGCGAACCACTAGGGGTGACCTATGGCTTAGGAGTTAGTTATCCCATAAATGGTTCCCGGGGCGGTACCCATACCCGCTTCCCAAATTGAGTTGATCAGTATGATTGAGAACATCGGCCGTCTCACTCATAAGAATTAGTTTAGTAACCGACTGTGCGATTATTAAAACAGGAACATTTTGACCGGCAACGCGTTTTGGTAGGGAATATTTTAACTAGGGACATTTTTACAAAGAAAATTATTACCGTCCATATATATCACACCTTTCCTTAGATATCCCCGAATCATATTTTCTTGCTGATCGAATACAAAATATTAGATTTCGGTTAATTTTATTATGTTGAAACATCTGTTCAACCGGTCTCAGTTTCAACATAAGTACGTTAAAAATAATTTATTTGGCACTAGCGGAATCTACTATCAGATAAGGAAGGGGGGAAGTGGGATGGGGGGGAAGGGGGAAGGGGGAAGGGGGAAGGGGGGGAGGGGGATGGAGGGAAGGGGGGAAGAAGGGAAGGGGGAAGGGGGAAGGGGGAAGGGGAAGGGGGAAGGGGGAAGGGGGAAGGGGGAAGGGGGAAGGGGGAAGGGGGAAGGGGGAAGGGGGAAGGGGGAAGGGGGAAGGGGGAAGGGGGAAGGGGGAAGGGGGAAGGGGGAAGGGGGAAGGGGAAGGGGGAAGGGGAAGGGGGAAGGGGAAGGGGGAAGGGGAAGGGGGAAGGGGTAATAGGGAAGGGGGAAGGGGGAAGGGGGAAGGGGGAAGGGGGAAGGGGGAAGGGGGAAGGGGGAAGGGGGAAGGGGGAAGGGGGAAGGGGGAAGGGGGAAGGGGGAAGGGGGAAGGGGGAAGGGGGAAGGGGGAAGGGGGAAGGGGGAAGGGGGAAGGGGGAAGGGGGAAGGGGGAAGGGGGAAGGGGGAAGGGGGAAGGGGGAAGGGGGAAGGGGGAAGGGGGAAGGGGGAAGGGGGAAGGGGGAAGGGGGAAGGGGGAAGGGGGAAGGGGGAAGGGGGAAGGGGGAAGGGGGAAGGGGGAAGGGGGAAGGGGGAAGGGGGAAGGGGGAAGGGGGAAGGGGGAAGGGGGAAGGGGGAAGGGGGAAGGGGGAAGGGGGAAGGGGGAAGGAGGAAGGGGGAAGGGGGAAGGGGGGAAGGGGGAAGGGGGGAAGGGGGAAGGGGGGAAGAGGGGAAGGGGGAGTAATGTGGGGAGAGGGCAGGTGGAGGAGGCGAAGTGGGAACGGGACGAATCGGAAAGGACACGCAGGGAGAAACAATTCCTTTATTAAATGGCATAGCAACGCATGCCGGGACCTGCTAGTTATAAATAAATATGGACAACGGACATTTACTTATCTTTTCCCTACGATATTCAATAAGATGCCAATGAACATAAAAATCGTATCAAATTGCCCAACCGATATAAAAATAAAACTTAAAAAATGGCTAATGGATCAAAACTTCTTATATTGATATTGTTTTTTAATCTTATGACTTAATGAGTAATTTGCCTGTGTCTGCCTGTATATCGTATGCCTTTGTATTGTAGTTACTTTAAAGTTATTCTTCTGTACCTATTTTGTATATTGTGGTTTCTTGTTATATTTGTTCTTTAGTGTTATATTAATATTGTTAAATTGACCTTCTGACAAACTGCTTTGGCAGTTTAGCGGGTGCTTAAAATTAAGAATAAAAAAAAATTACTGGATTGGAAACCCTACCCAAAACCTCATTTACAAAACTGGTCGCACCCTGTGAACAAAGATATAAAATCAGGCCTCCAATTCTTGCCCGCTTTAAATTTGGTTTTCAAATTTAACGATACGGCTGTTTAATGTATTCAAAGTAAGCCACTCAAATTCATTTCGGTTTCTTTATGGGGTCGCTTAAACTGGAACGTAATCTCGAAAAAATTCCAGTATCTTTGTTCTGGAAAAACGACATTTTGGTGCCATCTGTCGACTGTAATGGAAGCGCCAAGATGTGGAGTTTAAGAAGAGAAGATTTAAGACGAGGAAATTATAATGTAACGTATTTAGAAAAAAAAAACACTCTTTAATCTTGGAAACATGACGCCGTTTATAAGAAATTGTTTAGATTACCTGCTGATAATTTTAAAAGCACCGTACAAAAATAATATATATATAGTATTGTTTGGTTTTGGGAAAGGTCTTTTTCCGCGCACTTTTTTGTTGACGCAAAAACGACCAGTACGCCCTTTGCGTTTCACCCACCTCAAGGTTCACTTTCGGTCGAAGCAAATTCAGACATGGAAGCTGGAAGTTTTTTTTTTTCGACAAAAAAAATATATACAGGGATTTATTCTCCGATACGAATCGGCGGCGAAAACTAGAAGCTCTACTCGAATCACTCGATTATATTTCCCGCCGACAGACGGCGTTTGAAAAAAAAAAATGACGAAAAAACCCGCTAATTTCACAAAGGAAAATGCTATATAGGACTATTGACATAGGTCAGGATCTCAGATGTCAAATTTTTAGCCTAACAAAACGGAACTCTCGGCGGTTTCGGTCGTTGTTTTTCGGAAAACGACATTACCGCCGAAAAACCGATTCCGGGCTAGATGTTTTTTGAAAATACGATAGCCGGATAGATTTCGCAACTTTTAACACCAATAAAACATATGATTCTCATATAAAATACGTCAGGAGAAGCTGACAAAACTCGAAATTTTCCGAAAAAAAATCATCAAAATACGCGCTCACAGATTCCATCGGAAGTTTAAATATTTGCTGGCCAGTTCAAATTAACACGTTTTTCATTCGGGGTAGGTACCTACTTATTTCGGTAGTATTGCAAATATGATGAAAAAAGCTAAGATTGCCGGAATCTAAGGAAATGCGCAGGTACCTACCTGAATGGGTACCAACACAACGAATTAGGTTTTAATGCAATAAATACTAAGGTAAGGTTGTTTCGATGATACAGAATAATTGAACGTTTTATAAGTTAATTTTCACGTTCTGTGATGGTTCTACTCAAATTCTATTGTTTTATCATTACAGACCAGTTACATCACAAAACTGAAATAATTACAGAACTCGAACGGAACTTTCTAGAACTGAAAATTTACTAGAAAAATTTTAAGAATTGACAAATTTTTTTTATTAATTATATATTTTTTTTATAAGTGTGTTCTATTTGGACATTGTTAAATAAAAAAAATAATTACGCGTGTTCTAGGTAGGTACTTACTTGCGGGGACTTTTTTTTAAAAATCAAAACATGATATTGAATGAATTTATTTGTTGTGAAAATTATTTTATGCTAAACAGCATAATGGCGTCGTTTTGGTGAAATATTACAACAAAGTACCTACTTAGTACTTACACTTGCAAAATGAAATACAATACAACTACAATAGTGAGCTCCGGCATAATGAAATTTTGCACTGCTAAACCGTGCAACCGATTGTTATTGTTAATGGACTATTTGTGCGTAAATAAATTAATTATATACAGCGGGTACCCGGCATGCGTTGCGAGGCCACTTTAACTTCGGGGTCAACTAAACCGTAATGGTTCCCTACCAAGTCCCGGGAAACAACATTATAAAATTATGCACTTTATAAAATTATATACAACGGGTACCCGGCATGCGTTACAAGGCCGCTTTAACCTCGGGGTCAATAAAACTGTAATGTTTCCATCCGAAGTCCTGGGAAACTACATTATAATGCAAGCGCCTGCACTATGTAACATTATATACTACGGGTACCCGGCATGCGTTGCAACTGCACTTTAACCTCAGGGTCAACTAAACTGTAATGGTTCCATCCCAAGTCCCCGGAAACTACATTATAATGCAAGCGCCTGCACTATATAACATTATATACAACGGGTACCCGGCATGCGTTGCAAGGTCACTGTAACCTCGGGGTCAACTTAATTATAATGGTTCCATCCCAAGTCCCGGGAAACTACATTATAATGCAAGCGCCTGCACTATATAAAATTATATACAACGGGTACCCGGCGTGCGTTGCAAGGGCACTTTAACCTCGGGGTCAATAAAACTGTAATGTTTCCGTCCCAAGTCCCGGGAAACTGCATTATAATGCAAGCGCCTGCACTATGTAACATTATATACTACGGGTACCCGGCATGCGTTGCAACTGCACTTTAACCTCAGGGTCAACTAAACTGTAATGGTTCCATCCCAAGTCCCCGGAAACTACATTATAATGCAAGCGCCTGCACTATATAACATTATATACAACGGGTACCCGGCATGCGTTGCAAGGTCACTGTAACCTAGGGGTCAACTTTACTGTAATGGTTTCATCCCGATTCCCGGGAAATAAAATTTTAATGCAAGCGCCTGCAATTTATAAAATAATATACAACGGGTACACGGCATGCGTTGCAAGGTCACTGTAACCTCGGGGTCAACTTAACTGTAATGGTTCCATCCCAATTCCCGGGAAATAACATTTTAAAGCAAGCGCCTGCACTATATAACATTATATACAACGGGTACCCGGTATGCGTTGCAAGGTCACTGTAACCTAGGGGTCAACTTTACTGTAATGGTTTCATCCCGATTCCCGGGAAATAAAATTTTAATGCAAGCGCCTGCAATTTATAACATAATATACAACGGTTACTCGGCATGCGTTGCAAGGTCATTGTAACCTCGGGGTCAACTTAACTGTAATGGTTCCATTCCAATTCCTGGGAAATTACATTTTAATGCAAGCGCTGCACTACATAACATTATATACAACGGGTACCCGGCATGCGTTGCAAGGTCACTGTAACCTCAGGTTTCTTCATATATTTAATTTAACACACACTCTTCCTCGCTTCATCCACGTTCACACGTCAAATCGCATAGTGTTTAAACCCGTCAGTTGCTTCTGCAACGGGCAAAACCTAGTATATATAGTATTGTTTGGTTTTGGGAGAGGTCTTTTTCCGCGCACTTTTTTGTTGACGCAAAAACGACCAGTACGCCCTTTACGTTTCACCCACCTCAAGGTTCACTTTCGGTTGAAGCAAATTCAGACAAGGAAGCCGGGAGTTTTTTTTTTTCGACAAAATGAAATATATACAGGGATTTATTCTCCTATACGAATCGGCGGCGAAAACTAGAAGCTCTACTCGAATCACTCGATCCGGCTCGGTTGTATTTCCCGCCGACAGATGGCGTTTGAAAAAAAAAAATGACGAAAAAAACCGCTTATTTCACAAAGGAAAATGCTAGGACTATTGACTTGACATAGGTCAGGATCTCAGATGTCAAAATTTTAGCCTAACAAAACGGAACTCTCGGCGGTTTGGGTCGTTGTTTTTCGGAAAACGACATTGCCGCTGAAAAACCGATTCCGGGCTAGATGTTTTTAAAAAATACGATAGTCGGAAAGATTCCGAAACTTTTAAAAACTATAAAACATATGATTCTCATATAAAATACGCCAGGAGATGCTGACAAAACTCGAAATTTTCCGAAAAAAAATCATCAAAACACGCGCTCACAGATTCCATCGGAAGTTTAAATATTCCTGGCCAGTTCAAATTTACACGTTATTCATTCGGGGTAGGTACCTACTTATTTCGGTAGTATTGCAAATATGATGAAAAAAGCAAAGATTGCCGGAATCTAAGGAAATGCGCAGGTACCTACCTGAATGGGTACCTACACAACGAATTAGGTTTTAATGCAATAAATACTAAGGTAAGGTTGTTTCGATGATACTAAATAATTCAATTTTTTTTTTAAGTTAATTTTCACGTTCTGTGTTGGTTCTACTCAAATTCTGTTTTTTCTCAATAAAGGCCAGTTACATCACAAAACTGAAATAATTACGGAACTTTCTAGAACTGAAAATTGACAAGAAAAATTTGTAAAATTATCAATTATTTTTTTTAAACAACCCAGCCTTATTATTTTTATGTTATGTTATTTTTAAATGTGCAGATTATCTATTTGGATATTGTGAAGTAACAAAAAAAAATATATATATATTACGCTGTTCTAGGTAGGTACTTTCTTGCAGGGACTTTTTTCCTTTAAAAATAAAACATGATATTGAATAAAATTATTTGTGCTGGAAAGAAGTTTTTATAAAATTATTTTATGCTCAACAACATAATGGCGTCGTTTTGGTGAAATATTACAACAAAGTACCTACTTAGTACTTACAATACAACTACAAATAGTGAGCTCTGGTATCATGAAATTGTGCATTGCTAAACCGTTTATCCGATTGCGATGAAATTTTGGGGGTGCGGTCAACTACCTGTTCCCTTTGTAAGCGCTCATTCCTCGCTTCATCCGCATTCAGACATCGTTTTTTCTTCATATATATTTAATTTAACACACACTCCTGCTCGCTTCGTCTTTTAGGGAAACGAAGGAGAGAAGAGTTCTGGGAAGGAAAGGGGTTTAAGGGATTGAGTTCGAACCCGCAATCTTCGGATTGCGAGTCGAGAGTCTTACCTCTTGACCTAGAGGGCCCTAAATTATATTGCGTTATTTTGATAACCAATTTCAAAATAATTTTAATTTCAAAATACAACAAAATTTAAAAATCAAAAAAGAATTTAAATTTCAACAAATTTTTAAATCCAAAAAATTTTAAAATCCAAAAAATTTTAAAATCCAAAAAATTTTAAAAACGAAAAAATTTTAAAATCAAAAAAATTTCAAAATCCAAAAAATTTTAAAATCGAAAAAATTTTAAAATCCAAAAAATTTCAAAATCGAAAAAAATTTAAAAATCGAAAAAATTTAAATTCCAAAAAATTTTAAAATCCAAAAAATTTTAAAATCGAAAAAATTTTAAAATCAAAAAAATTTCAAAATCCAAAAAATTTTAAAATCGAAAAAATTTTAAAATCCAGAAAATTCCAAAATCGAAAAAAATTAAAAAATCCAAAAAATTTTAAAGATCACAAAATTTTAAAATCCAAAAAATTTAAAATCCAAAAAATTTAAAAATCGAAAAAGAAATTAAAATCCAAAAAATTTAAAAATCGAAAAAATTTAAAAATCGAAAAAATTTTAAAAATCAAAACATTTAAAAATCGAAAAAATTTTAAAATCCGAAAAATTTTAAATCTTCATCCACGTTCACACATCAAATCGTATAGTGCTTTTACCCGTCAGTTGCTTCTGCAACGGGCAAAACCTAGTATATATAGTATTGTTTGGTTTTGGGAGAGGTCTTTTTCCGCGCACTTTTTGGTTGACGCAAAAACGACCAGTACGCCCTTTGCGTTTCACCCACCTCAAGGTTCACTTTCGGTTGAAGCAAATTGGGACTGAAAACTGTAAGCAAATTTTTTTCGACAAAATGAAATATATACAGGGATTTATTCTCCGATACGAATCGGCGGCGAAAACTAGAAGCTCTACTCGAATCACTCGATTCGGCTCGGTTGTATTTCCCGCCGACAGATAGCGTTTCAAAAAAAAAATGACAAAAAAAGACTTAGCATTTTCCTCAAAGGAAAATGCTAGGTCTATGGTCAAAATCTTAGATGTCAAATTTTTAGCCTAACAAAACGGAACTCTCGGCGGTTTCGGTCGTTGTTTTTCGGAAAACGACATTACCGCCGAAAAACCGATTCCGGGCTAGATGTTTTTTGAAAATACGATAGCCGGATAGATTCCGCAACTTTTAACACCAATAAAACATATGATTCTCATATAAAATACGTCAGGAGATGCTGACGAAACACGAAATTTTCCGAAAAAAAATCATCAAAATACGCGCTCACAGATTCCATCGGAAGTTTAAATATTCCTGGCCAGTTCAAATTAATACGTTTTTCATTCGGGGTAGGTACCTACTTATTTCGGTAGTATTGCAAATATGATGAAAAAAGCTAAGATTGCCGGAATCTAAGGAAATGCGCAGGTACCTACCTGAATGGGTACCTACACAACGAATTAGGTTTTAATGCAATAAATACTACGGTAAGGTTGTTTCGATGATACAGAATAATGGAACTTTTTTTAAGTTAATTTTCACGTTCTGTGATGGTTCTACTCAAATTCTATTGTTTTATCATTACAGACCAGTTACATCACAAAACTGAAATAATTACAGAACTCGAACGGAACTTTATAGAACTGAAAATTTACTAGAAAAGTTTAAAGAATTGTCAATTTTTTTTATTAATTATTATTTTTTATTTTTAAGTGTGTTCTATTTGAACATTGTTAAATAAAAAAAAATATATATATATATATATATATATACATTACGCGTGTTCTAGGTAGGTACTTACTTGCGGGGACTTTTTTCATTTAAAAATCAAAACATGATATTGAATGAATTTATTTATAGTGAAAATTATTTTATGCTCAACAGCATAATGGCGTCGTTTTGGTGAAATATTACAACAAAGTACCTACTTAGTACTTACACTTGCAAAATGAAATACAATACAACTACAATAGTGAGCTCCGGCATAATGAAATTTTGCACTGCTAAACCGTGCAACCGATTGTTATTATTAATGGACTATTTGTGCGTAAATAAATTAATTATATACAGCGGGTACCCGGCATGCGTTGCGAGGCCACTTTAACTTCGGGGTCAACTAAACCGTAATGGTTCCCTACCAAGTCCCGGGAAACAACATTATAAAATTATGCACTTTATAAAATTATATACAACGGGTACCCGGCATGCGTTGCAAGGCCACTTTAACCTAAGGGTCAACTAAACTGTAATGGTTCCATCCCAAGTCCCCGGAAACTACATAATAATGCAAGCGCCTGCACTATGTAACATTATATACAACGGGTACCCGGCGTGCGTTGCAAGGTCACTGTAACCTAGGAGTCAACTTTACTGTAATGGTTTCATCCCGATTCCCGGGAAATAAAATTTTAATGCAAGCGCCTGCAATTTATAACATAATATACAACGGGTACACGGCATGCGTTGCAAGGTCACTGTAACTTCGGGGTCAACTTAACTGTAATGGTTCCATCCCAATTCCCGGGAAATAACATTTTAAAGCAAGTGCCTGCAATATATAACATGATATACAACGGTTACTCGGCATGCGTTGCAAGGTCACTGTAACCTCGGGATCAACTTAACTGTAATGGTTCCATTCCAATTCCTGGGAAATTACATTTTAATGCAAGCGCTGCACTACATAACATTATATACAACGGGTACCCGGCATGCGTTGCAAGGCCACTGTGAACTCAGGTTTCTTCATATATTTAATTTAACACACACTCCTCCTCGCTTCATCCACGTTCACACGTCAAATCGCATAGTGTCTTAACCCGTCAGTTGCTTCTGCAACGGGCAAAACCTAGTATATATAGTATTGTTCACTTTGGGGAAAACTCACTCACTTTTTTGTCGGCGCAAAAATGACCAGTACGCCCTTTGCGTTTCACCAACCTCAAGGTTCACTTTCGGTCGAAGCAAATTCAGACAAGAAGCTGGGATCCTTTTTTTTTCGACAAAAAAAATATATACAGGGATTTATTCTCCGATACGAATCGGCGGCGAAAACTAGAAGCTCTACTCGAATCACTCGATTCGGCTCGGTTGTATTTCCCGCCGACAGACGGCGTTTGAAAAAAAAAAGTGACGAAAAAACCCGCTAATTTCACAAGGGAAAATGCTATATAGGACTATTGACATAGGTCAGGATCTCAGATGTCAAATTTTTAGCCTAACAAAACGGAACTCTCGGCGGTTTCGGTCGTTGTTTTTCGGAAAACGACATTACCGCCGAAAAACCGATTCCGGGCTAGATGTTTTTTGAAAATACGATAGCCGGATAGATTCCGCAACTTTTAACACCAATAAAACATATGATTCTCATATAAAATACGTCAGTAGATGCTGACAAAACTCGAAATTTTCCGAAAAAAAAATCATCAAAATACGCGCTCACAGATTCCATCGGAAGTTTAAATATTTGCTGGCCAGTTCAAATTAACACGTTTTTCATTCGGGGTAGGTACCTACTTATTTCGGTAGTATTGCAAATATGATGAAAAAAGCTAAGATTGCCGGAATCTAAGGAAATGCGCAGGTACCTACCTGAATGGGTACCTACACAACGAATTAGGTTTTAATGCAATAAATACTAAGGTAAGGTTGTTTCGATGATACAGAATAATTGAACTTTTTTTAAGTTAATTTTCACGTTCTGTGATGGTTCTACTCAAATTCTATTGTTTTATCATTACAGACCAGTTACATCACAAAACTGAAATAATTACAGAACTCGAACGGAACTTTATAGAACTGAAAATTTACTAGAAAAATTTAAAGAATTGTCAATTTTTTTTATTAATTATTTTATTTTTATTTTTAAGTGTGTTCTATTTGGACATTGTTAAATAAAAAAAATAATTACGCGTGTTCTAGGTAGGTACTTACTTGCAGGGACTTTTTTCATTTAAAAATCAAAACATGATATTGAATGAATTTATTTGTAGTGAAAATTATTTTATGCTCAACAGCATAATGGCGTCGTTTTGGTGAAATATTACAACAAAGTACCTACTTAGTACTTACACTTGCAAAATGAAATACAATACAACTACAATAGTGAGCTCCGGCATAATGAAATTTTGCACTGCTAAACCGTGCAACCGATTGTTATTGTTAATGGACTATTTGTGCGTAAATAAATTAATTATATACAGCGGGTACCCGGCATGCGTTGCGAGGCCACTTTAACTTCGGGGTCAACTAAACCGTAATGGTTCCCTACCAAGTCCCGGGAAACAACATTATAAAATTATGCACTTTATAAAATTATATACAACGGGTACCCGGCATGCGTTGCAAGGCCACTTTAACCTCGGGGTCAATAAAACTGTAATGTTTCCATCCGAAGTCCTGGGAAACTACATTATAATGCAAGCGCCTGCACTATGTAACATTATATACTACGGGTACCCGGCATGCGTTGCAACTGCACTTTAACCTCAGGGTCAACTAAACTGTAATGGTTCCATCCCAAGTCCCCGGAAACTACATTATAATGCAAGCGCCTGCACTATATAACATTATATACAACGGGTACCCGGCATGCGTTGCAAGGTCACTGTAACCTCGGGGTCAACTTAATTATAATGGTTCCATCCCAAGTCCCGGGAAACTACATTATAATGCAAGCGCCTGCACTATATAAAATTATATACAACGGGTACCCGGCGTGCGTTGCAAGGCCACTTTAACCTCGGGGTCAATAAAACTGTAATGTTTCCGTCCCAAGTCCCGGGAAACTGCATTATAATGCAAGCGCCTGCACTATTTAACATTATATATAACGGGTATCTGGCATAAGTAAGTGAAGTTTTACTTCAGTCGTGTGGTCTAAAGCACACTTTTTTTAATTTATTTTCACGTTCTGTGTTATTTTGTCTTCGATCGCGATGAAACTTTGGGGATTTCATGTGCGCATCGCCTCAATTCTTTCTGTATAAAATAGTGAGCTCTGGTATCATGAAATTATGCATTGCTAAACCGTTCATCCGATTGCGATGAAACTTTGGGGATTTGATTGCTGCATCCCTTCGATTCTTTCTGTATAAAATAGTGAGCTTGGGCATCATAAGATTATGCATTGCTTAACCGTTCTTCCGATTGCGTTTGGGGATTTGATGTGCGCAGGCCGGCAATGGTTTTTGTGCACAACAGTGAGCTCTGGTATCATGAAATTACGCATTGCTAAACCAATTAACCGATTGCAATGAAAATTTGATATTTAACCGATTTATATTTAATTTAACACACACTCCTCCTCGCTTCATCCACGTTCACACGTCAAATCGCATAGTGTTTAAACCCGTTTATTGCTTTTGCAATGGGCCCAGCTAGTATATATATTAATGTTTGGTTTGGGAAAGCTCTTTTTCCGCGCACTTTTTCGTTGACGCAAAAACGACCAGTACGCCCTTTACGTTTCACCCACCTCAAGGTTCACTTTCGGTTCAAGCAAATTCAGTGCACCCTCAGTACTTTGATTTTGCGGAGTTTATTTTTGTCGACAAAATTAGCGCCTTATTCACAGAAAAACTAACGCGAATCAACGGCGAAAACTAGAACCAATAGTAAAATCACACTCAATTCGGCCAGGTTACATTTCCCGCCGACAGGTTCGCGTTTCCAAAAAAAAAGATGTCATTTTGGCCATCAGTTTCAATGCAAATGAAAATGCTAGGAATGTTGAGTCAGGTCAGGGATCTCAGACGTCAAATTTTTAGCCTAACAAAACAGACTTTTCACGGTTTTCGGTAGTGGTTTTACGGTACGCGGCATTGCGGCCCCAAAATCGATCCCGGCCTGGATGTTTTTCAAAAATCTAATACAGTAGAGAATTCCGCAACTTTTAAAACCAAAATTGTATGCCCATCCCATATAAAATAGTTCAGGAGATGCTGACAAAATTCTACATTTTCCGAAAAAAAATCATCAAAACACGCGCTTACAGATTCCATCGGAAGTTAAAATTTTGCTAGCCAGTTCAAATTAACACGTTATTCATTCGGGGTAGGTACCTACTTATTTCGGTAGTATTGCAAATATGATGAAAAAAGCAAAGAGAAGAAAATGCGCAGGTACCTACCCGAATACGTAGATACACAATTAATTAGGTTTTAATGCAATGGTAAGGTTGTTTCGATGATACTGAATAATTCAACTTTTTTTAAAGTTAATTTTCACGTTCTTTATTGGTTCTACTCAAGTTCTGTTATTTTATCATTAAAGGTCAGTTACATTGCAAAACTAAAATAATTACAGAACTCGAACGGAACTATCTAGAACTGAAAATTTACTAGAAAAATTTAAAGAATTGTCAATTTTTTTTATTAATTATTATTATTTTATTTTTAAGTGTGTTCTATTTAAACATTGTTAAATAAAAAAAAAATAATAAAATATATATATATATATATACATTACGCGTGTTCTAGGTAGGTACTTACTTGCGGGGACTTTTTTCATTTAAAAATCAAAACATGATATTGAATGAATTTATTTGTAGTGAAAATTATTTTATGCTCAACAGCATAATGGCGTCGTTTTGGTGAAATATTACAACAAAGTACCTACTTAGTACTTACACTTGCAAAATGAAATACAATACAACTACAATAGTGAGCTCCGGCATAATGAAATTTTGCACTGCTAAACCGTGCAACCGATTGTTATTGTTAATGGACTATTTGTGCGTAAATAAATTAATTATATACAGCGGGTACCCGGCATGCGTTGCGAGGCCACTTTAACTTCGGGGTCAACTAAACCGTAATGGTTCCCTACCAAGTCCCGGGAAACAACATTATAAAATTATGCACTTTATAAAATTATATACAACGGGTACCCGGCATGCGTTGCAAGGCCGCTTTAACCTCGGGGTCAATAAAACTGTAATGTTTCCATCCGAAGTCCTGGGAAACTACATTATAATGCAAGCGCCTGCACTATGTAACATTATATACTACGGGTACCCGGCATGCGTTGCAACTGCACTTTAACCTCAGGGTCAACTAAACTGTAATGGTTCCATCCCAAGTCCCCGGAAACTACATTATAATGGAAGCGCCTGCACTATATAACATTATATACAACGGGTACCCGGCATGCGTTGCAAGGTCACTGTAACCTCGGGGTCAACTTAATTATAATGGTTCCATCCCAAGTCCCGGGAAACTACATTATAATGCAAGCGCCTGCACTATATAAAATTATTTACAACGGGTATCCGGCGTGCGTTGCAAGAGCACTTTAACCTCGGGGTCAATAAAACTGAAATGTTTCCGTCCCAAGTCCCGGGAAACTGCATTATAATGCAAGCGCCTGCACTATTTAACATTATATATAACGGGTATCTGGCATAGGTAAGTGAAGTTTTACTTCAGTCGTGTGGTCTAAAGCACACTTTTTTAAATTTATTTTCACGTTCTGTGTTATTTTGTCTTCGATCACGATGAAACTTTGGGGATTTCATGTGCGCATCGCCTCAATTCTTTCTGCATAAAATAGTGAGCTCTGGCATCATGAAATTATGCATTGCTAAACCGTTCATCCGATTGCGATGAAACTTTGGGGATTTGATTGCTGCATCCCTTCGATTCTTTCTGTATAAAATAGTGAGCTTGGGCATCATAAGATTATGCTTTGCTAAACCGTTCATCCGATTGCGTTTGGGGATTTGATGTGCGCAGGCCGGCAATGGTTTTTGTGTACAACAGTGAGCTCTGGTATCATGAAATTACGCATTGCTAAACCAATTAACCGATTGCAATGAAAATTTGATATTTAACCGATTTATATTTAATTTAACACACACTCCTCCTCGCTTCATCCACGTTCACACGTCAAATCGCATAGTGTTTAAACCCGTTTATTGCTTTTGCAATGGGCCCAGCTAGTATATATATTAATGTTCACTTTGGGAAAGCTCTTTTTCCGCGCACTTTTTCGTTGACGCAAAAACGACCAGTACGCCCTTTACGTTTCACCCACCTCAAGGTTCACTTTCGGTTCAAGCAAATTCAGTGCACCCTCAGTACTTTGATTTTGCGGAGTTTATTTTTGTCGACAAAATTAGCGCCTTATTCACAGAAAAACTGACGCGAATCAACGGCGAAAACTAGAACCAATAGTAAAATCACACTCAATTCGGCCAGGTTACATTTCCCGCCGACAGGTTCGCGTTTCCAAAAAAAAAGATGTCATTTTGGCCATCAGTTTCAATGCAAATGAAAATGCTAGGAATATTGAGTCAGGTCAGGGATCTCAGACGTCAAATTTTTAGCCTAACAAAACAGACTTTTCACAGTTTTCGGTAGTGGTTTTACGGTACGCGGCATTGCGGCCCCAAAACCGATCCCGGCTCGGATGTTTTTCAAAAATCTAATACAATAGAGAATTCCGCAACTTTTAAAACCAAAATTGTATGCCCTTCCCATATAAAATAGTTCAGGAGATGCTGACAAAGTTCGACATTTTCCGAAAAAAAATCACCAAAACACGTGCTTACAGATTCCATTGGAAGTTTAATTTTTGCTGGCCAGTTCAAATTAACACGCTATTCATTCGGGGTAGGTACCTACTTATTTCGGTAGTATTGCAAATATGATGAAAAAAGCAAAGATTGCAGGAATTGAAGGAAATGCGCAGGTACCTACCTAAATGGGTACCTACACAACGAATTAGGTTTTAATGCAATAAATACTACGGTAAGGTTGTTTCGATGATACAGAATAATTGAACTTTTTTTAAGTTAATTTTCACGTTCTGTGATGGTTCTACTCAAATTCTATTGTTTTATCATTACAGACCAGTTACATCACAAAACTGAAATAATTACAGAACTCGAACGGAACTTTATAGAACTGAAAATTTACTAGAAAAATTTAAAGAATTGTCAACTTTTTTTTATTAATTATTTTTTTTATTTTTAAGTGTGTTCTATTTGGACATTGTTAAATAAAAAAAATAATTACGCGTGTTTTAGGTAGGTACTTACTTCCAGGGACTTTTTTCATTTAAAAATCAAAACATGATATTGAATGAATTTATTTATAGTGAAAATTATTTTATGCTCAACAGCATAATGGCGTCGTTTTGGTGAAATATTACAACAAAGTACCTACTTAGTACTTACACTTGCAAAATGAAATACAATACAACTACAATAGTGAGCTCCGGCATAATGAAATTTTGCACTGCTAAACCGTGCAACCGATTGTTATTGTTAATGGACTATTTGTGCGTAAATAAATTAATTATATACAGCGGGTACCCGGCATGCGTTGCGAGGCCACTTTAACTTCGGGGTCAACTAAACCGTAATGGTTCCCTACCAAGTCCCGGGAAACAACATTATAAAATTATGCACTTTATAAAATTATATACAACGGGTACCCGGCATGCGTTGCAAGGCCGCTTTAACCTCGGGGTCAATAAAACTGTAATGTTTCCATCCGAAGTCCTGGGAAACTACATTATAATGCAAGCGCCTGCACTATATAACAGTATATACAACGGGTACCCGGCATGCGTTGCAAGGTCACTGTAACCTCGGGGTCAACTTAATTATAATGGTTCCATCCCAAGTACCGGGAAACTACATTATAATGCAAGCACCTGCACTATATAAAATTATATACAACGGGTACCCGGTATGCGTTGCAAGGCGACTTTAACCTAGGGGTCAACTTTACTGTAATGGTTTCATCCCGATTCCCGGGAAATAAAATTGTAATGCAAGCGCCTGCAATTTATAACATAATATACAACGGGTACACGGCATGCGTTGCAAGGTCACTGTAACCTCGGGGTCAACTTAACTGTAATGGTTCCATCCCAATTCCCGGGAAATAATATTTTAAAGCAAGTGCCTGCAATATATAACATGATATACAACGGTTACTCGGCATGCGTTGCAAGGTCACTGTAACCTCGGGATCAACTTAACTGTAATGGTTCCATTCCAATTCCTGGGAAATTACATTTTAATGCAAGCGCTGCACTACATAACATTATATACAACGGGTACCCGGCATGCGTTGCAAGGCCACTGTGAACTCAGGTTTCTTCATATATTTAATTTAACACACACTCCTCCTCGCTTCATCCACGTTCACACGTCAAATCGCATAGTGTCTTAACCCGTCAGTTGCTTCTGCAACGGGCAAAACCTAGTATATATTAATGTTCACTTTGGGAGAGCTCTTTTTCCGCGCACTTTTTCGTTGACGCAAAAACGACCAGTACGCCCTTTACGTTTCACCCACCTCAAGGTTCACTTTCGGTTCAAGCAAATTCAGTGCACCCTCAGTACTTTGATTTTGCGGAGTTTATTTTTGTCGACAAAATTAGCGCCTTATTCACAGAAAAACTAACGCGAATCAACGGCGAAAACTAGAACCAACAGTAAAATCACACTCAATTCGGCCAGGTTACATTTCCCGCCGACAGGTTCGCGTTTCCAAAAAAAAAGATGTCATTTTGGCCATCAGTTTCAATGCAAATGAAAATGCTAGGAATATTGAGTCAGGTCAGGGATCTCAGACGTCAAATTTTTAGCCTAACAAAACAGACTTTTCACAGTTTTCGGTAGTGGTTTTACGGTACGCGGCATTGTGGCCCCAAAACCGATCCCGGCTTGGATGTTTTTCAAAAATCTAACGCAGTAGAGAATTCCGCAACTTTTAACACCGATATAACATGCCCATACCATATAAAATAGTTCAGGAGATGCTGACAAAATTCGACATTTTCCGAAAAAAAATCATCAAAACACGCGCTTACAGATTCCATCGGAAGTTAAAATTTTGCTAGCCAGTTCAAATTAACACGTTATTCATTCGGGGTAGGTACCTACTTATTTCGGTAGTATTGCAAATATGATGAAAAAAGCAAAGAGAAGAAAATGCGCAGGTACCTACCCGAATACGTAGATACACAATTAATTAGGTTTTAATGCAATGGTAAGGTTGTTTCGATGATACTGAATAATTCAACTTTTTTAAAGTTAATTTTCACGTTCTTTATTGGTTCTACTCAGTTCTGTTATTTTATCATTAAAGGTCAGTTACATTGCAAAACTAAAATAATTACAGAACTCGAACGGAACTATCTAGAACTGAAAATTTACTAGAAAAATTTAAAGAATTGTCAATTTTTTTTATTAATTATTATTTTTTTATTTTTAAGTGTGTTCTATTTAAACATTGTTAAATAAAAAAAAATAATAAAATATATATATATATACATTACGCGTGTTCTAGGTAGGTACTTACTTGCGGGGACTTTTTTCATTTAAAAATCAAAACATGATATTGAATGAATTTATTTGTAGTGAAAATTATTTTATGCTCAACAGCATAATGGCGTCGTTTTGGTGAAATATTACAACAAAGTACCTACTTAGTACTTACACTTGCAAAATGAAATACAATACAACTACAATAGTGAGCTCCGGCATAATGAAATTTTGCACTGCTAAACCGTGCAACCGATTGTTATTGTTAATGGACTATTTGTGCGTAAATAAATTAATTATATACAGCGGGTACCCGGCATGCGTTGCGAGGCCACTTTATCTTCGGGGTCAACTAAACCGTAATGGTTCCCTACTAAGTCCCGGGAAACAACATTATAAAATTATGCACTTTATAAAATTATATACAACGGGTACCCGGCATGCGTTGCAAGGCCGCTTTAACCTCGGGGTCAATAAAACTGTAATGTTTCCATCCGAAGTCCTGGGAAACTACATTATAATGCAAGCGCCTGCACTTTATAACATTATATACAACGGGTACCCGGCATGCGTTGCAAGGTCACTGTAACCTCGGGGTCAACTTAATTATAATGGTTCCATCCCAAGTACCGGGAAACTACATTATAATGCAAGCACCTGCACTATATAAAATTATATACAACGGGTACCCGGTATGCGTTGCAAGGCGACTTTAACCTAGGGGTCAACTTTACTGTAATGGTTTCATCCCGATTCCCGGGAAATAAAATTTTAATGCAAGCGCCTGCAATTTATAACATAATATACAACGGGTACACGGCATGCGTTGCAAGGTCACTGTAACCTCGGGGTCAACTTAACTGTAATGGTTCCATCCCAATTCCCGGGAAATAATATTTTAAAGCAAGTGCCTGCAATATATAACATGATATACAACGGTTACTCGGCATGCGTTGCAAGGTCACTGTAACCTCGGGATCAACTTAACTGTAATGGTTCCATTCCAATTCCTGGGAAATTACATTTTAATGCAAGCGCTGCACTACATAACATTATATACAACGGGTACCCGGCATGCGTTGCAAGGCCACTGTGAACTCAGGTTTCTTCATATATTTAATTTAACACACACTCCTCCTCGCTTCATCCACGTTCACACGTCAAATCGCATAGTGTTTTAACCCGTTAGTTGCTTCTGCAACGGGCAAAACCTAGTATATATAGTATTGTTCACTTTGGGAAAGCTCTTTTTCCGCGCACTTTTTCGTTGACGCAAAAACGACCAGTACGCCTTTTACGTTTCACCCACCTCAAGGTTCACTTTCGGTTCAAGCAAATTCAGTGCACCCTCAGTACTTTGATTTTGCGAGGTCAGTTTTTTTCGACAAAATTAGCGCCTTATTCACAGAAAAACCGACGCGAATCAACGGCGAAAACTAGAACCAATAGTAAAATTACACTCAATTCGGCCAGGTTACATTTCCCGCCGACAGGTTCGCGTTTCCAAAAAAATGATGTCATTTTGGCCATCAGTTTCGATGCAAATGAAAATGCTAGGAATATTGAGTCAGGTCAGGGATCTCAGACGTCAAATTTTTAGCCTAACAAAGCAGACTTTTCACGGTTTTCGGTAGTGGTTTTACGGTACGCGGCATTGCGGCCCCAAAACCGATCCCGGCTCGGATGTTTTTCAAAAATCTAATACAATAGAGAATTCCGCAACTTTTAAAACCAAAATTGTATGCCCATCCCTTATAAAATAGTTCAGGAGATGCTGACAAAATTCGACATTTTCCGAAAAAAAATCATCAAAACACACGCTTACAGATTTCATCGGAAGTTAAAATTTTGCTAGCCAGTTCAAATTAACACGTTATTCATTCGGGGTAGGTACCTACTTATTTCGGTAGTATTGCAAATATGATGAAAAAAGCAAAGAGAAGAAAATGCGCAGGTACCTACCCGAATACGTAGATACACAATTAATTAGGTTTTAATGCAATGGTAAGGTTGTTTCGATGATACTGAATAATTCAACTTTTTTTAAAGTTAATTTTCACGTTCTTTATTGGTTCTACTCAAGTTCTGTTATTTTATCATTAAAGGTCAGTTACATTGCAAAACTAAAATAATTACAGAACTCGAACGGAACTATCTAGAACTGAAAAATTACTAGAAAAATTTAAAGAATTGTCAATTTTTTTTATTAATTATTATTTTTTTTATTTTTAAGTGTGTTCTATTTAAACATTGTTAAATAAAAAAAAATAATAAAATATATATATATATATATACATTACGCGTGTTCTAGGTAGGTACTTACTTCCAGGGACTTTTTTCATTTAAAAATCAAAACATGATATTGAATGAATTTATTTATAGTGAAAATTATTTTATGCTCAACAGCATAATGACGTCGTTTTGGTGAAATATTACAACAAAGTACCTACTTAGTACTTACACTTGCAAAATGAAATACAATACAACTACAATAGTGAGCTCCGGCATAATGAAATTTTGCACTGCTAAACCGTGCAACCGATTGTTATTGTTAATGGACTATTTGTGCGTAAATAAATTAATTATATACAGCGGGTACCCGGCATGCGTTGCGAGGCCACTTTAACTTCGGGGTCAACTAAACCGTAATGGTTCCCTACCAAGTCCCGGGAAACAACATTATAAAATTATGCACTTTATAAAATTATATACAACGGGTACCCGGCATGCGTTGCAAGGCCGCTTTAACCTCGGGGTCAATAAAACTGTAATGTTTCCATCCGAAGTCCTGGGAAACTACATTATAATGCAAGCGCCTGCACTATATAACAGTATATACAACGGGTACCCGGCATGCGTTGCAAGGTCACTGTAACCTCGGGGTCAACTTAATTATAATGGTTCCATCCCAAGTACCGGGAAACTACATTATAATGCAAGCACCTGCACTATATAAAATTATATACAACGGGTACCCGGTATGCGTTGCAAGGCGACTTTAACCTAGGGGTCAACTTTACTGTAATGGTTTCATCCCGATTCCCGGGAAATAAAATTTTAATGCAAGCGCCTGCAATTTATAACATAATATACAACGGGTACACGGCATGCGTTGCAAGGTCACTGTAACCTCGGGGTCAACTTAACTGTAATGGTTCCATCCCAATTCCCGGGAAATAATATTTTAAAGCAAGTGCCTGCAATATATAACATGATATACAACGGTTACTCGGCATGCGTTGCAAGGTCACTGTAACCTCGGGATCAACTTAACTGTAATGGTTCCATTCCAATTCCTGGGAAATTACATTTTAATGCAAGCGCTGCACTACATAACATTATATACAACGGGTACCCGGCATGCGTTGCAAGGCCACTGTGAACTCAGGTTTCTTCATATATTTAATTTAACACACACTCCTCCTCGCTTCATCCACGTTCACACGTCAAATCGCATAGTGTCTTAACCCGTCAGTTGCTTCTGCAACGGGCAAAACCTAGTATCTATATTAATATTTGATTTTGAAATAAAAAAAGTAGTTTTGATCACAACCGTTTTGCATTTTATCTGTCTGTCAAATTCGGTCGTTTTTGTGTTTCGTTAAAGATTCTTTTGTTCAAATGTAAAATCGTCGTGTGTCTTTCTTATTTGCACTTTTAAGGTACTTTCCTGCTACCTGAAGACAGCTTTAAAAAATAATTGACAGTGAGAAAGTGACAAACCTCACCCCCGATGAACTCATTCACCTTTGCTAAGTCACCAGAGGCAGCGAACCGCTGGGAGTGACACCATGGAGGTGTTTTTTATCCAATAAATGGTTCCGGGGTGACGGTATCCATATATAGGTGTAGGTATATATAATCTTCTATATTTAAATAAAAATGAATCACTGAAATGTATGTACGCGCATAACTTCCGAACGACTGCACCAAATTGGACAATTCTTTTTTTTTTGTGTTCGGTACTGTCAGGACAAGGTTTGTATAAAACTACTGGTGAGCTCTGGCATTATGAAATTTGAATAAAAAAATTTGCAATAGGTGGCACGCGAGCTGTCTGAAAACTGAATGTACCGGGACTGAATGTATGTATATAATATAATGAACTAGGGGAGGGGGTTCGCAGGAGGGGGGGAAGGGGGGGAGTGGAGTGGGAAGAGGGAAGGTGGAGGAGGCGGAGTGGGAGCGCGACGAATGGGAAAGGACACGCAGGGTGCAACTATTTCTTTATTAAATGGCATAGCAACGCATGCCGGGTACCAACTAGTTGATAATATAAATCTCCTTGTCGACAGGTTCAAGTGTTGTAGTTTTATTATTATAATTCTGTTACTGTTCAAAATAACATAAATTACCCGGTGACATTTCTGTGCTCCTGGTATTTTGTTCCTATCCACAGGTTATTTTGGGGTTTATTTTATTTATGAAATAATTCACGGAGACCCGTGAGAGACAACTCACAGCATTTAAAAACCCGCTCCGCAAGTTTTTGCTGCTAAGCCCTGCGGGCGGCTTTTGTTTCGGCTTCGCCCAGTTTAAGTGCTTATGACCTTTTCATAAATCCGATAGGAAGTGATTCCAAAAATAGCCGGTTCCTCGGATCCACTTCGATCCAGTGACAGCTAGTCACCGGGACAAAGCAACCGCGATATTATTATTCACAACTTTGTATTACCGTCAATATTTCCGTATCCGGAGAGATATTCAAATCCACAAATCTGTAGTACTTATGAGACCTCATGCGACCTGTTAACGTAAGTGGTGCCATCCTTTGACGAATTCTTGAATTTGAAACCGAATTACAGCGGTACCTTTGTTTGAAATTTCACGTACACAGATGTTTATATGGCGCGGCGTCAGACATGCACCCGAAGCCGAGTTCTTAAATTTCAACCGCGCAGACGCAAGGCTATTAATACTGTTTGATTCTGAAAAAGACAATAAAAATTATTTTCCGGGAATGATATCTATTATAACAGGTAACTACTTTGTCGCATGTCCGAATTTTTCACAATTGACACTAAAAATCAAAGCAAATCTGAGTTCTGTATCTTTGATAATTTATAAGTTTACGTCATAATGTTTGCGAAATGTTCATGGACGTATTATATTATTATCTCCACTTTTGGTTGTAGATAATAACGATGTCAATGCGGTTCATCACTCACCGGGGTTGTTCTCCATAAATTTGACAGCTCCAATAAATTTGAATAGTTCAGAAAAACGTCGAAAACGAATTACTGACAAGCCCATTGCGTCGAACCGTGGTTTTAATATTTATTCACAATTTATTCACCGATCTGTCAAAAATTTTTATCCTGTCAAGAGTACTTCAAAATATGTTTTGAAAGCGGCTTATTTCTGTAAACGAAAATAAATCAAAATAATTAGATATTCCCCTTGACGTGTGAAACCCACATATTTTGGATTTTAAGCCATCGATCTTTTCCTATCACTCTACCGTTACTGAGCATTTTTACTTTATTTTTCGTTTTGGCACTTGAAACAATTTAATACTGAGGTCGAATTATTTGGTAGCAGGTGTGTAAATTAATTATTTTGTAGTAGTAGGTAATTACATCTATGTATTATGTACGGAAGATGGGTTCGTTTTTTAAACAAATCTATAGTTTTTATCCAAGATTTGATGAAATATTGCTCACTTTAAAATAGGAGAAAAGTCACAGTTGTCATGAGATTTTGAAAAACTAAATTTTGACACTTCCTGATGAAATTTTGCACACTTCTGATTTCGAGAAACTCTGTGTGGAGTGCGGGCAATGCCGAGAAAATATTATAATTATAATATCAAAAAACGTTCCTATTCGTGTTTAGTATCCATTACATCATTTGTAAACGATTCTGCAAAAAATCCAATGCAATTCATTTATGTAGATCATCGACAAATTCATCAGAAACTCATTTTACGTTTTCTAAAATTCTGCCACAGCAGTATGTATTCAATGTCAAACGGTGCGTTCTGGAGTCGTGAAAATATAACAGTATTTTATTTTACTGTCTGTTAATTATTTATAGATCTATTTTCAATTAGATTCGCTGTGTCTATCATGAGTTATGGAGATTTGAAAAAATTGATTATCTGACAAAAAATAGAAAAGAAATTTTAAAATAATCTTATTACTGGCATGAAAACTTTAATATGAACTTTAATACGGGAGGCGGGTATGGGTACCGCCGCTTCGGGAACCATGTATTGGATAACAAACACTTCAGTCGCCCCAAGAGGCAGGCCGGATAGGGAGTGACCCGTTAAGGGAGATCTATAGATCTCACCATCAGGACTTTTTCGAAACATCGCCTTGCACTGCAGTGGGAGGGTTGGATTCATATATCCGTTACACTTGGATTCACTGAAACCCAGAATCCTACCCCCCCCCCCCCCCCTTGCACACTTTTCCTTCCCAGAACTTCCTTTTTTTAAGTACCCTCCTTACAGCATCCCCAAAGAAGAACGGGGAAATATTTTCTTCAGGGCCTGATGTGTGGAACTAACGTAAAAAGAAAACATGAAAAAGATTTCGAAAAATACATGTCACCTAAAACACAGGCGAACCAAAATTATCACTAGTTACTAACTACAAGTGATGAACACAATAGATATGCAATAAAAAACATAAACCAAAACACGATTCGTGAAAACATATTCAAAGTTTTTTTAGCACTTTACATTTGCGTCAGAAAAGTATTACAATGGTTAGGCCGGTTACAGTGCTCGACCGACAGTCGGTGCGTACGGTCGGTCCTGACGATCGCATACCACCGACCGACCGTCGGTGCCTACAGTCAGTTCACGCTTGACCAAAAAGCTAACCGGACGTCGAACGCGAAATGGTCGCGTTTACGAATAGTTTAATTGCTGCTTATTATCTTCGTAGACGTATTATGGGGGTATGACACGACATCTTTTTTCATCGTTTTTGTTGATTCGGGCTGAAAAAGGAGGTGTGCTCTATTTTCGGTTGGTAATGCTGATTTTCGTAAAGATTGGTGGCGGTACTTTTGACATCTGTCATACTCATCTGTCACTGTCATTTACGTGCTGTAACATTTTTAGGGATTGGTGTTTTATGGTGGATTTATGCATTTTTATAAGACGGATAGAAACGAGGCTTTGAAAGCTATTGCTTTGGCATCTGCGGCAGTTTTACCGGCGCTGCAGTGATTTAAAAAAGGCGAGTGACTCACAAATTAGATCGGAAGTTGTAGAGAGAACTATGGCTTCTCCGGCGTAACGAACACGGCGCACTAAATATGCTCTAAACAATGAACTTCGTCTAAAAAATTGTCCGGTTTCTTTAAAAATATGTATTTGAGAATGCCAGACGCGGTGTTCGCTGGAGATCGCCAAAAAAAATCAATTAAAATTGAATTTCCCAAGCTGTCTGGATGCTCTAGATGGGAAGCACATTTATTGGATAACAACACCTAACTATTTATTGGATAACAACACCTTTGCCATAGGTCACCCCAAGTGGTTATCTACGTTTGGTAACTTAGCAGGGGTGCCCGGGTTAGTCTGTGTCTTGGCAGCGAATGCATCTGCCCGCTGGCTGCCTGGCAGGGCGGATTGAGAGAAAATGATTGAGGGAGTCCCTTTGACTTCTCCAACCATACTTTCTCGGAACATCACCTTGCACCGCAGTGGGAGGGATGAATTCACAAGTCTGTCACTCCTGGATACACTGACACCCAGATTCCTACCCACCCCTAATACCCTTTTCCTTCCCAGAACTTTCTCTCCTTCCTTTCCTAAAAAGACCCTCCATACAGCATCCCCAAAGATGACATAGGCCCTGAGGGCAATTATTTTCCTCGGGACCTCCAGTGTGGAGCTAATGTAAAAAAAGTATATGTTGTGGGTAAGATATAATAAGTTTCAAAGCTCCTTTGCCCCATTAATCCAAATAGTTAGTCAGCGTCCTTGAGTAAAGTTATAGTATTGATACAGGGATGGGATACTGTCAAGATTCACATTCCAGGTGTTAAAGGATAAATGGCTAAAGCGCCAAGCAGCTGGAAAGGAAGAGTGACTCAAGAAACGTATAGCTGTATGGCGCTTGAGCCATTTTTACCTATGCAACTGTGCGACGCTTTAGCCTTTGTCCTTTCCAGCGTCAATATTATAAAATAAAGTCCTCCGCCGATATTTTTAAAACATTTTTCTTTGAACATAACAATTTTGTGAAATTCTTATTTTAATTTATCATAATTTGGAAGGTATAACAACTGTTTTCATGAAATTCATAATGAATACCAACATACTTAATTTTTCTTTACTTTATCAATTATCAATATTAAACAATCAATATAAAAATACAATAAGTACATATATTATATATTTAAATACATATTAGGAATAGTCAACATTTTCAGAAGTCTTGCCGCAGCAGTATTGATATGAAATCTTTAGGCAACTGGAGCGGCGAATCCTTCCTTTAGCTCCTCCACATATAATTTTCGACCTCCTTCCGGCCGGGCTGAGGGCATATCATCCGCCGGGCTGTTGTGGGGAATCCACACCCCCTCTCCCACAAATAATCTTTTAGCAACTATGAAATTCTGAAACAAAGAAGATGATACCCTTTATCTTTCACGCACTTAATGGCTGTATTAAAAGTATTTAAGTGTTTTTTCACAGGGAAGTTCTTAGAGATTTCATTCCTGCCAGTGAAGTATAATTTTTTTTACATTTAGTTAGAAAGATTATTCCATAATAACAATACTAGGTAGAAACCAGGTTATCCTTAAAGTTCCTGTCTTCCTGAACAGATTTTTTTTAAATGAGACTTCACTAGTAATTTATTTTTATTTTTTATTAGTTTTTATATACATACACATGTAACTCATGAGTAATTAAACATTCAATGTTGATTAAAAAACTGTAAAAACACATACATGTATACGATATATAACCTTTACGAGAGTGCAATTACTCGTGTGTAAAGGCAAGAACAAAAAGGAGTTTTTTTTTTTTTATTAAAAATAAAATAAAAAATTATAACACAAATATATGTATATGTGCATAAATAATAATGAAGTTACACATGCTCCTACTACACCACAATATAATGTTGCCTATGTCATCTTTGAGGATGCTGTGTGGAGGGTCTTTTTAGGAAAAGGAAGGAGAGGAAGTTCTGGGAAGGAAAGAAGGTATGAGGGGTGGGTAGGAATCTGGGGTCGATATATGCCAAGATCCGGACAAACCTTACCCCATGAACCCGGGCACCTCTGTCATATCACCAAATGTAGCGAACAACTTGGGTGACCTATGGCAGAGGTGTTGGTCATCCAACAAATGGGGCGGTACTCATACCCGCCTCCCAAATTGAATATAGAAAGAAACCATTCGTAGAAGCATGCACTCACTTGAAAAAATAAATGGTTACTTACTTTTGTGTCAAGAGTAAAGCGGTGATAGATTCCACTTAGTAATATTCATGTCTCCGGCAACCACCTCAATCCTGATCCAGTCATCCTTTCCATATCTCACATCAAAGTAGACTGATCCATCCAAGACAAAATTGATCTCTTCATCCGTGTGCAAATGTTCTTTGAAGAATGACTTCTGCTTGTAATTTGGCAGACACTCCTTGGAGCAAGTTATATGATCCTCATATGTATACCCACGATCACTCTTATCTTTTATCAAGAACTCCATCAGTTTTGTAAGTATCGCAGTTGATCTGTGGAAAAAATATGGTGACAGCTTAAAATTGGAAAAGAATAATGTTAATAGGTATTATATTTTATGTACAAATTAATACAAGCTATTGTATTACCTTGAAATATTCAAGTCCTGTCTGTAAACTTCATCAAGGTTTAGGAATTCAGGAGGGTTCCTCTGGTGATCCAACCGCTGGGAGTTTACAAAACTATCCGTCAACCAAGCGCGCACCATTTTTGCTTTTTATTATAACTCAATTGCCTCATTTGATCAAGTTTTAGAGCAAGACATTATGATAATGGTCCAAAAAACCAACGATTTACGATATAAAGACAACAAACTGCGCACAGAAACTGCAAATTATGGTGTTGTTTAATGCTGTCACAATATTTTGACAGTAATGACATTTTTAAAAGGTGTTGCCATTTTTTGACGGTTTACCGTCTCAAAATATTATTACTTTTTCTCCAACGGCAACTAGCTGCATGATGAAAAACTGAACGAAAATTCGGCACTACCAACCACCGGTGGTTGGTAGTGCCGAATTTCGTAGTTTTTTCATCCCGAAGGCATAGACAAACTATGAATATCATAGAACTACTCAACCACCAATGGTTGCCACGTTGGTAGTGATGATTTTTCGTACTGTTTGGTATTTATATTTCGGCGGTATTTTTGAAATCTGACATCTGATTCGTATTGTACTAACTTGTAACGCAATCTAAAATTATTCAAGGCAATAAAAAATGTTAATCATTGCCGTATATTGTCCAATATCTTGTTCAAACTTTTTACATGATGTCAAGATAAATAATTTACAATCCAACATAAACAAATGTCACATATGAGGTTTTGCTGAATAATGAATCCATTTTCATTATTCCATTAGTAATATTTCGTTTATTAGAGGAATGAGAGAGCACTGGACGTTTTAGAAAGGAAAATTTTGAGGCGTATCTTCGGACTTGGTTTAGAAAATGTATTTTGGCGGAGACGTTACAACAATGAGCTATATACTCTGTGGACCTAAACGTCTCAAAATTTATAAAACTAGGAAGACTTTGGTGGCTGGGTCATATGGAGAGAATGACCAAGCATCAAGCACCAAAGTCCCTGCTGAACTCCAGACCGATAAGGCGAAGGAGCCTGGGAAGACCAAGATTAAGATGGAGCGACAATGTCCTCAAAGATATATCTACCTTAGAGATTCTAAACTGGAGAGAGCTGGCACAAAACCGAGATGAGTGGAGGAAGACTCTTGAGGATGCCAAGACCCACCACGGGTTGTAGAGTCAAGAATGATGATGATGAATATTTCGATAGTTTCTGTATTGGAAATTAATGAGTTGGGTGTACGGTTTTATTTCAAAAATAGTTCAGATATACATTCAGTTCAATAATATTACAATACAAGCTGGCTTCTTTACGTTTTTGTCATCGAATACAGCTGATTTATATAGAGAAATTGTTTAACTCTGGATGTGCAAAAGAGCGTTGATAAAATATGATAAGGCTGATAAATTTTTTTAAATTCTGTCAATCTTTCTCGTTATTTATATTTGTACGTATCTGCTGTAATGTAATGTATCTTTTCATACTTGATATACTGTTATTATACTTACATACTGTAAATGTGGAATTCCGTGTAAAAGCGTGATAGGGTGTTAATAAATTAATAAGTTTAATGATATATTACATTGATGGGAATAACCTTCAAATGTTATAAAGAGATTTTTTCTTATAATTTTGTTTTTATAAGGTTTAGATATAAAGATAAAGCATATTTTAAAGTTCCTTTGAGGTGATAAATGGCCCTATGGAATTTTATTTGTAATGTAAATAAATAAAAGAAAAAGTGTGTAATCAACCAGGCTATAATAATTAGCAAATTTGTAAAGATGCATAAATGTACAAACGTAATAACTTATTACGCTGCTGTGTTTGGCCGCAGCTGGTCTAGGATTATGTTATATGGCATCTGATAATCTACATTCCTAAAAAAAATATTACAAATTACAAACATTATAATGTTATGTGTATAAACCATAGTTGAAGAGGGCCTTAATAGGCTGAAACCGTTTACAGTCAGAAATAAATTAAGTGGAACAAAATTTTAAATTGTTTTAATATAATATTATTGTGATAATAGTATGCAATTTAAGAATTCAATTTAAAATACCAGAATATGTACATATGTTGCTGTGTGGCTGCCTGGCTGCAGCTGGTTTGGGATTGTGATGGTCCATTGCAACCTATTGCTGATGGCTTAATGGCCTATGTTCCACTGAATCCTGAAAAAAGGATGAAAAGCGTTGGCATGACTAAGAACGTTGCATCTAGTACACCCCAGAGTAACTAACCATCACCGTTTCGCCGAGAGGCAGAGAGGATGGACCGCCAAACAACTCGGTCTTGAAACACACTCCTTGCTTCACGGTAGTGCCATGTCTTCCTCGGGCATCCCCGACCTCTTCTACCATTCACATTTGCGCCATATATTCTTCTTAAACTCCTTACCTCGTTCATCGTTCATTCGCACTACATGCTATAATAATTATATATACTATACTATACTATACCTGTAATCTTACTCATAATATTACAATAAAAACACATAAATTTGTTTAAGACCACTTTTATTTTTATCATAATATTACACTTACAGCAGCCTTGCATTCTTTGCGGATCTCCACGTTTCTTACACAATCATACATGGTTTTTACACACATTCTCAGGAATCTCATTTTTACAGCGTTCAGTCTACTTGCATCCTTCCTCTGCCAGTTCCATGCCTCTGCCAGGTACAGGTAATCTCCTCAGGGCAGGTACCAGCACTCCATTGTGGACTGCCAGCTTCGCTTCTTTGGAGTTGTTTGTTAGCGCCAACGGTGTTCAGTCCTCCATTAATGGAGTTACCTGCATTTACCCATCTCCCGTAAACAAACTTCCCAGATGCACAAACTCATCCACCTACTATATTAAACACTGTTTTTCTACTCTCTCTTTCAAACACCATCACTTTAGACTTACATTCATCATTATTATTATCATTAACTCATTCTTCATACATATTTGTTCATCCTAGACACGAGAGACTGTAGATCTTCCATACAAATCAGCAAGGCATCATCAGCATACGACGGGCAACATACTTTCAGATTACTCAATTAGAGTAGATCGTGACAATACTGTTTAACCAACTCAGCCCAAAGTAGATTGTGATAATATTGTTGAAATGCATGTAATTAATTTCATTAAATATATAATAATAATTTAAATTACCAGTATTTTCCCAGATAATCTCACTATCAGCGTAAATCAAGCACTGCGAATTTGCCTGAATTTCCATTTCTGTGTTGGAGGTAGTCGCCCTAAATTATATAGGTTTGAAGTAGAATTTGGTAGCAGGTGTGACCACAGCCTCCTAAAGTATATACAATAAAGATTTATGAAACAGTTTTTAAATTATGTAATTAAGTACATACCTAGAATGTATTTCCAACATAATTGTTTATACGCAGTTAAAAGTGAGAATAGATGTTTAGGTACTGGTTTGTCTTCTAAATTTCTATTATAATTAATAAATATTGCACTCGAAATTAAAATATTTAATATTTTCACTCACGTTTGACGTGGAAGCTCTTGAATATTTTCTTTCAATGCTCTGTTGTGCAAACAGACCACAAATATTACATTTTTTCGTCACTTGAGCTGCGCATTGTATTTCCGATGTTATTTGAGCACTGTACGAATTTTTCATTGTCTGAGAACTGACGCGTCTCAAGTCTATTGCCTCAATTCAGCATGCATTCATCCATGCATCATTATGAGGGTTCAAATGCAAACGAACAACAACTGACAACATAAATAAACCAATTTGGTTCGCGATATAAAATCCTCGTGACAGGTGACAGGTGACAGCTGATAATGTGTGTTGTTTGCAGTGATGCCAACTGTAATATTGATGAAAATAGAGATCGTGTATTGCGAAAAATTTGGTCCCTGGTCTCGGTACGGGAATCGGGCTGAAAAAAGATGTCGTGTCATACCCCCATTAGGAATAGAAGATGTAGATATCACGTACATCCGATCGTCGCCCAAAGAGCATTTCAAGGGGAATTCACTCGTCGGTCGACCGACGGTCCGCATGCGCACGCACTCGATCGACGATTCTCGTACGGACTGCGTAGCGATACACGCATGCGTACGGTCGGTCTTGCACTGAACGATTTATGAATTTTCATACAAATGACAAGCGCGACCGACGTACGCACCGACCGTCGGTCGAGCACTGTAACTGGCCTTAGATTTTGATTGCTTTCTAAGAGAGTTGGTGTGTTAACTTCACCCCTAGGGAAGGATTCTTTTTAACAGATTTGCTACACTCTTGGACTGTAAAGTGAGACACGTAGTTTTTAAAGCTCTATTAACTGTCGTGTCCAAATATTTGGTATGTTAAATGAACATACATTATGTACGTTAAGGTAAAGAGGTCAGCTCTTTATGGAATGTGATTTCTTTGTTCAATAACAATAAAGAGGTCAGCCCTTTAAACGGAATGTGATTTCTGTGTGTGTCCGTGTCCAAATATTTGGTATGTTAAATGAACATACATTATGTACCTCTGATGTGTTAAGGTAAAGAGGTCAGCTCTTTATGGAATGTGATTTCTTTGTTCAATAACAATAAAGAGGTCATTATGTACCTACCTCTGATGTGTTAAGGTAAAGAGATCAGCTCTTTATGGAATGTGATTTCTTTGTTCAATAACAATAAAGAGGTCAGCTCTTTAAACGGAATGTGATTTCTCTGTTCAATATCAATAAAGAGGTCATTATGTACCACTGATGTGTTAAGGTAAAGAGATCAGCTCTTTATGGAATGTGATTTCTTTGTTCAATAACAATAAAGAGGTCATTATGTACCTACCTCTGATGTGTTAAGGTAAAGAGATCAGCTCTTTATGGAATGTGATTTCTTTGTTCAATAACAATAAAGAGGTCAGCTCTTTAAACGGAATGTGATTTCTCTGTTCAATATCAATAAAGAGGTCATTATGTACCACTGATGTGTTAAGGTAAAGAGATCAGCTCTTTATGGAATGTGATTTCTTTGTTCAATAACAATAAAGAGGTCATTATGTACCTACCTCTGATGTGTTAAGGTAAAGAGATCAGCTCTTTATGGAATGTGATTTCTTTGTTCAATAACAATAAAGAGGTCAGCTCTTTAAACGGAATGTGATTTCTCTGTTCAATATCAATAAAGAGGTCATTATGTACCACTGATGTGTTAAGGTAAAGAGATCAGCTCTTTATGGAATGTGATTTCTTTGTTCAATAACAATAAAGAGGTCATTATGTACCTACCTCTGATGTGTTAAGGTAAAGAGATCAGCTCTTTATGGAATGTGATTTCTTTGTTCAATAACAATAAAGAGGTCAGCTCTTTAAACGGAATGTGATTTCTCTGTTCAATATCAATAAAGAGGTCAGCTCTTTAAAAGGATCGTGATTTCTTTATTTAACACCATATTAGTTTATAAAGTCAATAGATATATCGCGAGTTTTAATGTTCATACAAAAGTAGACATTATCGTGAGAACCGATGTATTACGGGTAGACTGCGCTAAAAACGACTTATAATCTTACTAATAAACGCTTTTAAATTTTATTCCACTGATAAAAAAAACGAGTGTGCTTTAGACCACACGACTGAAGTAAAACTTCACTAACTTATATCTCCCTCTCAACTTCCGTTCGCCTCGCCCGATCACGCTTTTCTTAACGCTCTCGTCACGCATTCGCCAGCTTATCCCCAAGTCAAGCGTGCGTCAAGGCCCGACCGTTCGTCTCGCCGATCACACTTTTCATAACGCTCTCGTCACGCATTCTCCAGCTTACTCCCCAAGTCAAGCGTGCGTAAAAAAGTTTTACTTCAAAAATCATTTACCATAAATTAGTGATTGTTTACTGGTAAGGGGGTTAGTTTTTTAAATTTTTTTTTTAAATTTATGGAAATTTATATAAATATTGTCACTTTTAAAGGACGTAAAGCTACTACTTTGATTTGAATATTATAAAGTGAGACGAATATATGTGAACCTATTCATAAAATAGTGCAGTTTCATTCAACTAAAAAAAATACCGCCACCCTTAAACGCGCAGATTATGAATTACTTTAAGTTTACCCTTAACAGACCACCAGCAAAGTTGGACCACCAGCAGAGTTAGTCAGGGGATAACGGGATCTTGTACATCACGCCTGTAATTTGTTAAAGTGCTTTTTCGACAAATCAAGAGTATTCTTACTAAAACAATTTTCACCACGCAACACCAACACAACACCACGTAGACACCATGTAATTAATTATACCAAATGTCAGTGGTGTAGCATTGGCGCAGCCTGGTAATCGTAACAATAGAAAGTCAGTAATCCTAACATAAATATAACCCTAACTTTACTACGCTTTACCAGAGTATTAACACTTTTAAAATCTTTTTTCTTACTCGAAAAATGTCAGAGTCGTGTTGCTTTGTACCTATACAATTCATGGTGAAAATTGTCCGAATTTTATTCGTTTATTTGAAAAAATCGGAGGGAGGACCGACTGAAACAGAAAAAAATACGATCACATCTAACAAGAATTTGAGGTTTTGCTCATTAAGTAAAAAAAAAAAATGTTGTGGTTTCACCTTTAAGGCGATCCAATAGTCCAGGAAAAAATCTAAATCGAAATTCACGACCCTTTAAGGAGGAGTTTGAAAATACTTGAGAAAAACCTTTTGGAAAGGTTGGAAAAGGTATTTGAGAATATTTTTTTAAAGGTTGATTTCGTAAAAACTTGTAAAAAGTAATAACTCCTTTTTTACGCATTGTTAATTGTAATAAAACGGAATTTTAAAATTGATTTCATGAAATCAAGTGACGCGGAAACACGTCCATCTCCCGCTCCAGCCGGGGCGTGACTGATACGAAATAGGTGTGGCGTTGTCAGTAGTTCTTCGGTGGATGCCATAGGGTTTACTTTGAAAAACCATATTCGTCGATTAGCGATCGTATTGTCAAATCACAACGTGAAAATGCATATTTTATTTTAATTTAGTAAATTCGGGCGTAAATATAATTTTTTTTGCGATTATTATAAAACTAGCAGACCCGGCCACACGTTGCTGTGGCTAACGAAACACAACGCCATTATGGCAGCTGCCCGCTGCCCGCTGCCCGAATTGAATATTTGAATTTCTCAGCTTTTCTCTACTATAATAAGCATGTATTATACATATAAACCTTCCTCTTGAATCACTCTATCTATTGGTGAACCGGCTAAACCGCATGAAAATCCGTTGCGCAGTTCAAAAGATCTATGCGCACATACATTTTGAGCGACTTCATTTTATACTATGTAATGATGATAAGCTGAATTTGCCACATTATACAATAAAATCATACCCGAAAAGAGGTTTATAAATAGGAGAGTTTGTACTTGAAAGTATTTTCATAGACCTTATACTTTATTTTTTATAGGCTTATAAAAAGACTTATAAAAAAATGACGGTTAATAATAAGGGCCAAGGTCTACACGCAGTATTTAATTGAAGCATCTATAATACTTTTAAGCGATCAAAATTTCAACACCAAAACATATGATTTTGTATGATTTTGCATTATTTACCATGGCTTCATCTTTAAAAAAAAGGATATCCTCTCTTCTATTCCACCTTATTTAAAATTGCCTCTCCTCAGTTCAACATTTCATCACTTAGAAGTCTGAACTCGACTCCAATCTTCTATATACCTACTTATTAAATTTGCCCGTTTAAATAAAAATAAATATTTTCGCGTTAATTTAATTTTCAATCTTCAAGACGTTTATCAACTAATCACTTCCTTCAGCCACTTCCCTGACGCGCGAAATTAGTTTCTCAGTCTAAAGAAATATTTGTAAATGGGTGAGGTTTATCTAAATCTTGGCACTTACTGCGTGGCAGGCCGGATCGACCGGAGAGACCGGGCAAGGGAGACCATTTGGCGACTCCAACAGAAATCTCTCGACCCATCGCCATCGGTGGGAGGGATGGATTCATATGTCCGTCACTCCTGGACCTTATCATTCCCAGAACAGCAATTTGGAAGGCGGGAATGGGTACCGCCGCCCCGGGAACCTTTATTGGATAACCAACACCTCTGCCATAGGTGCCCGGGTTCATGGGGTGAGGTTTGTCTAGGTCTTGGAGGCGGATGACCAGGATACACTGAACCCCAGATTCCTGCCCACCCCTCAAACCCCTTTCCTTCCCAAAACTCTCCTCTCCTTTCTTTCCTAAAAAAACCCCCCCATACAGAATCCCCAAAGATGTCGTAGGTCCTGAGGGAAATTATTTTCCTGAGGGTCTCATGTGTAGAGCCATTGTAAAAAAATAGGGTGTGCAATTCACACGCCGTAGAAGTGAAACCTTCAGAAAACTAAAGTAGACAAGAGTGGGAAGGCTACAAAGCACAAAGAGGAGACCGATAGGCGATGAAGCACTGCACAAAGAGGAGACCGATTATAGTATCTCATTCTCTCACAGGCTGTGAAACGACTGGCCCTTTCCGTTTCAGCTTTCGAACAATTTATTCATTATTTTTTTAAATCTATTTATCTGTGCAAAGTATGTTTACATGGGGTTTTTCAATACCTGTCTCACTAGGATATACGTGCTTAATAGCTATTTGATGACAAATGTTACATTCGAATTTCTGTGAAACAATTTTATCTAATTTTGTTCACAAATACATTCAAACGTCTCCCTTTTAAAATAATTTGAAAGTAAAAAAGTTTAAAGGATAATTCAATCAGAGTGTGCCATTCACATGGGATAAAAGTGAAACCTTCAGAAAACTAAAGTAAACAACGGTGGGGAGGTTACGAAGCTCCGCACAAAGAGGAGACCGATTATACTACGTCATTATCTCGCAGGCTAAATCCTATAGAATTGTGTTTGTCTCTTTTTAGAGTCGTAATTTTTGTTTCATCGAGTTTAAATTCACAACGGTGCTAAGAAAGTTTTCACTTCGAAAGAAAATTCGCTTAAAATGGCAGATTGGATGTGAATTACGTAATAATAATAAGTATCTATATTTTAAAGCTCGCATCATATCCAATTTAATGTATTATATGAAAATCATACAAAATTATTAGAAATAAGCCTGTTATTTATGTGTTAGCAACACCGGGTTTACTTCGACGAAGAAGAAATTTCCAATTCCCATAAAGTAAACGAAATTTATGTTCCAGTCGGGTCGTAATTTATTTTTATATTCATAATGCTTGCCCAATAAATTGGGTTCGATGATTCCCTTCCCCCATAACTTGCTTGGGCCCAAATACACCCTGCTTTACCTTTAAGGGAACGAAAAATGGCGATGTTGTCGAAATCATTGTGAAATTTTGCATAATTTATTGAAAAGTGTAGAAATACCTAAAATAAAATATGATCTGAGAGAAATACATGCAAAAGTATCTGACTGCGTAAAATGGGTAAAATATAACATTATAACCAACGTTTTGCAGACCATCTTGGAATTCTTAGCTTTGTTGGGGCAAGTACATCCTTTCCAATAAAGAAAGAATCATCGAAATCGGTTGGCGTGATATTGAGTTATTCGTCCATTTGTCGCGCACATACTTGATGCAAATTTAAGACTTATATGATTTTCTCATGGATGCCATAGTCAGAACTGGACCAAATTAAAATGGGACCACACGGGAAGCACCAGCTTTCAAATAAAAAAAGAATCATCAATATCGGTTCACCCAGTCGAAAGTTCGAATTGAGAACCTCCTCCTTTTCGAAGTCGTTTAAAAATGAAGTCGCTCAAATGTATGTGCGCGTTAATCTTTTAAACTACGCAACGGATTTTCATATGGTTTTCACCAATAGTGATTGAAGAGGAATGTTTATATGTACATATAATACATGTAAATTATATTAGAGAAAAGCCGAGAAATTCAAAGAAAACATATTTTTGTGCGATTTAAAACGGCTGGCGGGCCGTACTATAGTCACTTTTGAAATTCGTTCTACGGAAGAAATTGGAAAATAGATTTTTTTTTTTTTTTTTTTTTTATTTTTTTATTTTTTTATTTCATACAATTTTTGAAAATACACTTTTATGTTTTTTTCTTGATTACCATACTAGGCTAATGCCCGTGTTAAGGTAATCATACATGATATAAATTATACAATGTGTGAACTAGAACAAAATATAGGTTTGAAATAGAAATTATAAGATATTAGAAACAAGAGAAAAAAAAAAGATAAAAATATTTAAGGTAAAATATAACAAGATATATGTATATGTATGCACATACAAATACATACAAACACACATACATACATATATATACATACATATATATATATAAGTTTATGTTACGGCATTTAGTGGCTCAAAGCGTCCTTTAATTACCGGAACTTCTTGATCATTTCGACTTACTGGCTCATTTGGGCACTTAGTGGCTCATCGTTTTTTTTTTTTTAAGTCCATCATATCAAACTCGATGAGACGAGTCGAACGGTGTAAAAAAAATTTTTGAGTGAATAAATGACATTTTTACGTGGACCGTTAATGCTCCGGAATGCGTTTTTTATCAGTAAATATTCATCCATACTTAGAACATCAACTGGGTACACTTTTTATCGCATCTATAACATCACGGCATGCGACGTTGCCGGATGTTCTCGTCATACAATATCATTCAAACTCCAAGTCGTTTATCAATGCTTTGCGATATTGAACTCAATGGTTAAATTCCTCAAAATCTATTATCGCATGACATTGCTATGTCAGATTGAATCTTTTGCGATTTGTTATATGTTTGCCGGTATGTTATGTTGTATTCTATCTACATAGGTAGCCAGACTGCCAAGCGCTCGCTGTGGACTGTTAGTTGTTTTAGAAGAACAGACATTATATTATACGAGTAATATTTAGCGGCTATTCGCGCGCTTTTTTAAAATTGAAGATTGATTTACGAATTGCTTTTATAATATCGTTATTAATTTTGTGTTAATTGTTTTTGTTTTTAATACAAGATTTATATTATTTCGTATTTTATTACACATTTATGTAGTTTTTCTTTAATAAATAAAATATTTGCTACGTAATTATGTATTTGTCTTTTGCGTTCCGAAAGCATAGTCAGTTGTAATGTGATGATATCTATACAGGGTTTTCTAAAAATTTCAGAAATATATTAGGTACTCATTTAATATGTTTTTTCATACAGTTATATTAATTTGTTTAAATGTTTTTTTAGTAGAACGTAATTTTTATAATGGATTATAATATTATCATATTTAAGAAATCTAACAAGTTTTTCATTTAAAAAAATGCTCTGTACCTAGGTAATTACTTTACGCGTGACTATTTTTCAAAAGCATTGTCTCTAGTTGTATTGTAGTAGATAATAAAAAGGTGTTTTATTGTTGTTTGGGTGTATTTTATAAAAAATATTATGAACAAAAATAAACAATAATTTAAAAATAAATTACAATATACTGCCTACATAGTCCAGGAGTAAGACCCTTGACTCACAATCCGCAGGTCTCAAATTTTATTTGATTAATTTGTGTTATTTCACAATTAATTCATTTAAAATAATATAAAGTATATTTGCGGCACGTTCCAGAGTGAAAGATACTCTCAGTATCGCCCTGCTGTAAGACCACCATTCAGAATTGAAACATTGCTTGAAAATGGCTTTGGCCGTGTTTAGTGACCAGATCCGAATAGCCAGGTACTTCCCAACCTTCATCTTCCCCACCTCCTTCCCCTATCCATTACCTTCAGCCTCATAACATACTGGGGATGCCATAGTCTCACTGGCTCCAGACGGGAACAGTTGGGACTCTTGTGCGGTATTCACTGTAAAAAAATAATATTTAGGTATTAACTTACTGGCATAATACGGTGGTTTGAGGGATAACCAAATTTAGTTAATTTGGTTATCCCTTAATTCTGATGGGTTACGGTACCACAATTTGTGAATTGGTCAAAATAAAGTTGGCAACACTGTCTCGATGTTAAGTTGATATTTGCGCTAGATTGGTATACCTATTTAATATTTATGACGCCGCGGCCGCCCAGCGCATCCAATCGCGTGTGGAATTTGTCGTATGAATCCTTTTCTTTCGCATTTTATAAAATGTCACGGCAGAGAATTAATACCATTATTGCGATGTCAATGGATTCTTCAATTAACGGTAAGATTTTATCATATAACCTAAAATATTGTGTTGCATAATGAATTATTACAATCAATGACGTAACAAAAATGTTTGGTAATTATCGATTCGGACCATACAATGGTTCGGACTGGCCACGCTTATTACGAATAATATTTATTGTGTAATAAAAAGTTTCCTTATATAGTAATTAAGGCGAATCTAAAGTGGTTTTCTAAAGATTATTCGTAATAATCGTGACCAGTGCGAACCGAATGTTTTTTTTGGTAAAATTACATTATAATGCGTTGCATTTTTAGGTTATGGTCTCTATAAAAACGCTTTTCACTGATATTTTAATAATAATTCTTGTTGATTTTCACATAAGTACGATAATTATGCGTATTGTTTTATTATGTTTATGATTTTTAATGTGTTTTGTTATTTTATAGATACAAATATATCTAGTACAAGTGAAGAAGGTTCGCGAATTTCAGAGAGTAAAAGAGCCGTAATTAATGAAATGGAAGAAAAACTGGATGATCTATTTGCAAACTCTCCAGATTCAGGTAGCTACATATAAATTATTACTCTCAATGACTTAATAAAAGTGTTTTTTAATAAAATTACGTTATAATGCGTTGCATTTTTAAGTTATGGTCTCTATGAAAACGCTTTGCACTGTTATTTTAATAATAATGCTTGTTGATTTTCACATGAGTACAATAATTATGCTTATTGTTTTATTATCTTTATGATTTTTAATGTGTTTTGTTATTTTATAGATAAAAATATATCTAGTACAAGTGAAGAAGGTTCGCCAATTTCAGAGGGTAAAAGAGCCGTAATTAATGAAATGGAAGAAAAACTGGATGATCTATTTGCAAACTCTCCAGATTCAGGTAGCTACATATAAATTATTACTCTCAATGACTTAATAAAAGTGTTTTTTAATAAAATTACGTTATAATGCATTGCATTTTTAAGTTTTGGTCTCTATGAAAACGCTTTGCACTGTTATTTTAATAATAATGCTTGTTGATTTTCACATGAGTACAATAATTATGCTTATTGTTTTATTATGTTTATGATTTTTAATGTGTTTTGTTATTTTATAGATAAAAATATATCTAGTACAAGTGAAGAAGGTTCACCAATTTCAGAGGGTAAAAGAGCCGTAATTAATGAAATGGAGAAAAAACTGGATGATCTATTTGCAAACTCTTCAGATTCAGGTAGCTACATAATAATTACTGATAATATACAATAATCTTAGGTATTTTTCATTACATACCAACATCACGTTACTTATTATTGTGAAATGTTTTAGCAATTAACGGTAGTGATGCTTAGTTTTGGAATATTACATTATTATGCTTTATTTTAGAAGCAAGTGTGACGTCCGGCAGTGATGACTTATTCAAGTTACCCTCGAGAATTTCGTCTGATTCTGGTAGGTAGACTAACTCATTTACCTGACAAACGTTAACCAATGATTCTTGATCATATATGTGATAAGCGCATGGTAAGCGCTCGTTTCAAATTTCCAACTTGGTAATGTAAACGCTATGCTGTAGCGCAGGGGTTCCCAACCTTTTTGTACTCTAGAGCATATTCTAAAATATCGGTAGGGTGGCGGGCACCACCTATTTTTAATCGACAAACTCCTCCCATAACTTCTCATTTTCCCATAATTTATTAATAAATAATAAACAAAAATGTTTCAAAATAATAAAATTATTATTCAAATTGCATACACACAGAGAAATGTATTTAATGTATTATTACGTCTCGCAATCGAAATGAAAATCTCGTCTCCTTCAACGGAAGCAACCTTCCGAACAGGCCCTCTATTGATATGCTCGATGTAACTCTAAGTGACCAGCTCAGATATGGGGGCTCCATCGAAGCCAGAGTAAAGCTAGCCTCTCAAAAACTGGGCGTACTGTACAAGGCCCGCAGATACTTTAATAGTACACAACTACTAGCCTTGTACAAATCGCAAGTCCGCCCCACAGTTGAATTTGGTAGCCATCTCTGGTCTGGAGCTCCAAAATATCTGAAAAATAACCTCGATTCTGTGCAGAAGCGGGCGATCCGTTTGATAAATTCTCCCATTTTAACAGACGGATTGCAATCTTTAGGGCACAGGCGTCGGGTGGGAATGCTATCCTTGTTCTACCGGTATTTCAATGGAAGATGCTCCAAGAAACTAGCATCATTGATCCCTTCGGCACCGGTGCATAGTCGGGAAACACGCCAAACGCGTGCCCAACATATGTACACGGTTGACATTTGTCACATGAGAATTGGTCGCTTCTTCGACTCGTTCTTGTGCTCAACAGCTCGGCTATGGAACAATTTGCCGGCCTCTGGGTTTTCCCCTTCCTACATCATGGGTCTCTTCAAGACCAATGTTAACTCCCTCTTCTCCTCAAAAAGACCCTCCACACAGCATCTTAGATGACATAGGCCTTGAGGGAAATCGTTTTCTTAAGGGCCTCCTGTGTGGAGTTTTTTTTTACAGGGAATACCGCACAAGAATCTCAACTGCTCCCGTCTGGAGCCAGTGACACCATGGAATCCCCAATCGGGGTATGTTGTGAGGCTGAAGGTAGTGGGGAGGGGAAGGAGGTGGCGAATAGGAAGGTTGGGAAGTACCTGGCGATTCAGATCTGGTCACCAAACACGGATAAAGCCATTTTCAAGCAACGTTTTAATTCTGAATGGTGTTCTTACTTACACCAGGGCGATACTGATAGTATCTTCCACTCTGGAACGTGCCGCAAATATACTATATATTATTTTAAATGAATTAATTGTGAAATAACACAAATTTATCAAATAAAATTAATTTGCGCATGCCGGGTTCGAACCTGCGACCTCCGGATTGTGAGTCAAGAGTCTTACCCACTGGACTATGGCGGTCGTCAAATAGGCCGGACTATGGAGGCCGGAGTTAATGTAAAAAAAAAATTAAAAAAAAAAAAACAAAACGCAAAAAACACAAATACAAAGAAAACTTACCGACCCCGTGAACGTTTAAGTTTACCGAACAAAGAAGTCATCCCATAATAAAATGACTGACACACCACATATGCTCAGGAATCGCTGGTTTAAGTTTGTGTGGTAACTTTGTATAATTCACTCTGTATAATTTTCCACACAAATTTAATTTATTAAATATGTTATAAAATGTTATTGTATTTTTAAATTTTAGATTCATATACCAGCGATCATCCAGGGAAGCAGGAGAAAACGGACTGCTGTGTGTCATCAACTTCAAAACAATGTACATCTGATTTAGCTAGTAAAAAACCAAGAGTTTATGACCGTAAAAACTTCTGTCCATACTGCTTCAAGCTGATAACCAACTTTGTACGCCACATCACTATCCAACATCCCTTAGAGGCAGAAGTGATTGAATATAATAAAATTTTAGATCCCGATCTGCGCGAACGAAAAAAAAAGCGTGAATTAATTTCGAAGAAAATAAGAAATAGAGGCAATTATCTATATAATCAGGACGCGATAAATAGAGTTGATGGAATAATACTACCGAATCGCCGCCCAAGAACGACTGCGACAGCTAAAGATTATGCGGTTTGTATAGAATGCTGTGGCACATTCAAAAGAAGTTTACTCTATAGACACCTGAAAAAATGTTCGAATAGAAAACAATCACATGAAGGAAATCCACTAAAACGCTGCAGAGTGTTAAAATCATCCGCTATTTTATTATCCCCAGACAATTCTGAGATCACTGAATCTTTAAGATCTCAGATATTTCCTGTGTTCAAAAATGATCCTATTGCAAAAATTGCAAAGTCTGAGCCATTAATTTGTGCATATGGTTCCCTACTATTAAGCAATCATAAAGAACATCATTTGAAAACACACATTACATCCAAGATGAGAGATCTCGCTAGACTGTTCATGGTCATCAAAGAAAAAAATCCTGCAATATCCTCATTTGACCTTGCATTTGACCCTATACATTTTAATGTTTTTATGGACGCTGTCAAAATAAATAGTGGTTACGATGAAAGTACAGGTTCTGTAAAAATTCCTAGCATCCCTCAACGACTTTGTACAGCTATAAAAGATTGTGCTGATATTTTGATGCGTAAAACAATACAGAATCCTGTGCTGACCACTTCATCCAAAGATGTTATAAAAAACAAGTTGTCTGAATTTAAAATAATCTTTGGTCACGCTTGGAAATTTGAAATTTCTACTAACGCTGAAAAATCAAGGAAAACTCAAAAAATGCTGAAAACTGATGTCATGCCTTTAACTACTGATATAAAAAAAATATGCACGGAAGTTATGAAACTAGAAGTGAATATAGCTCAACGATTTGAATGTGAAAAGTCTTATATCGCCTATGAGGAGCTATGTAAAATAACAATTGCTCATATTATAATTTTTAATAGGAGGAGGGCAGGAGAAGTTGCAAGAGCTCCATTAGAAAATTATATAGCCAGCCAAAATGAAAAACAAGACATTCCTAAAGAAATATTGGAAATCATGAGTTCTGAGGAGCAAAATGCTATACATACATTATATTGCTTCCATATCCCAGGAAAAAGGGGGAGAACAGTTCCAATACTTCTTCGAAATCAGATGAAAAAAAATGTAGACACTATATTTGCATACAGAAATTTAGTTGGAATTCCAAATGAAAACAAATATTTATTCCCAAAACTAGGAGGTGAACCTTATTTTTGTGGCACGCAAATTTTAAGGGAACTAAGACACAAGTTTTCCTTTGTGAATTCAGATCATATAACTTCAACTGGGCTGCGACACCATGTTGCAACCATGAGCCAAGTAGCTGGAAAGAATAATGCTTATGTAAACGCTTTGTCTCATTTCTTAGGGCATACACCAGGTACACATAAAGGGAATTACATGATACCACAACTAGCTCTTGAGAAAGGTAAAGTTGGCTTGAATTTACTGCAATTAGCTGAGGGAAAAATATCTTGCCGATCACAGTCTGATAATGGAACGAACATTACAACAACTTTACAAAATGAAATAGATTCCGTCCCTCAACCTGAAGAATCACATAAAGAAAATGTGGATCATGTTACGTTGGATAATAGCTTAGAAAATGACCAAGAGTCTTTACCAAGTAATTTACTTGATGGGAATATGGCAAAAAAAATTATAGTTAGAAGAAGGTGGCTTAATCAAGAAAAAGATGAACTTTATAAAAACTTTGCAAATTATTTCATCGAAGGGATTGATCCTGGCGCTTCGAAAATAAACGAAATAAAAAAACAAACAGGAATATTGTCAATGAGGTCATGGAAGCAAATTAATACATTTATTAATAATCACCGTGTCAAGAAATTGCCCTTACCTAAGGATTTGCAGAGAAAAAGAGAATTCTACCTCCAGGATGCTTAACTTGAATTCAAATGAATTGTATTGATTAAGAGACCGCTATACCGGCTTCAACGATTGAACGATCCAAAGGTATCGACTCCGATTCCACTACAGCTGATATAAAGCGTGAAGCAATCGTAAAGTAGCTGTTGGCTTGTTCCATAGTTTGATCATTGGCAGTCGTTATAGCAGTTCCATATATTTTATCTTTTGTAATACTGGCATACAGAGTACCGGGCGAATAAGGCCCCTTTATCTTTCATCATGATATTGGTTGTGGAGGGTTATAATTTATTTTAGTTTTTGTTAAATTTATGTGCAAGGTATAATTTGATATCCCTTGTTAAATAAAAAAAAACGAAGGATTCTTCTGTAATGTACAACGCTAAATGTTTCGTGATAGATGTATAATAAAAAGTTATTTGGTTTTAATTATGATTTAATTTTTTATTATATTATGCTGTTTTTATAATGATTGTGAATATAAAGTTATTAGGCTATAATTATTTTTTTATTGTGTTATGTTATTTTTCAAATGATTACACACTTTTTTTAGTATGTATAGTAATATTTTTTGTTTTAAAAAATTCAAATTAAAGAGTTTTTTTTCAAAATGATCGTTTTTATTTTATCACCCTTGAAATGTTGAAAGGTACGTTTGAGACCCGTATTGTAGGAGGGAGGACACACAGAGGCAGGCAAAAATGAGTCGTAGAAATGACCCGTTCTCATGTGACAAATGTTGGGCACACGTTTGACGTGTTACCCGACTAAAGAGACCGGTGCCAAAGGGATCAATGACGCTAGTTCCTCGGAGCATCTTCCATTGAAATACCAGTAGAACAAGGACAGCTTTCAAACCAGACGCCTGTGCTCTAATACACACACACACCGACACTAATCTTGGGATTAGTGTGTCGGTAACGGGCATATGGGTCTATCCCTTCTACTGCGGTGCAAGGTGATGAGTCGAGAGAGCCAGGCTGAAGAGGTTAAAAGGTCTCCCTCAACCACCCTCTCCCAGATGCGACACCTAGTCAAACCATTTGGGGCGGCCTATTGTAGAGACGTTGGTTGTACAATGTATACTATAGAAAATAATAAAATTAGAATACGTGTATAAAATTGGTGGAAGGTAGGTACCTACCTATCTGTCATACAACTGGAGACAATGCTTACACGTGTAAAAATAATTATAGGGTAAGATAAGATAAGATAAGTAGGTATAACATGATAATATAAAACATTATATAAAAATTACATTTTACACACATTTTAATAAAACTGTATGTAAACATGAAATTAATAAACATATTAAAAATTATAATTTGCAAACCAACCTACAACTTAAAGAAGCGTACGAATCAATGAACAAAGTAAGTTTTGTAATATATTTCTAATAAGTTTATTCATAATTTTTCGAAAACACTAATAAAACTAAGATAAAATAATTATGTAGCAAATAAAAGAAACTACACCAATATGTATTTAAATACCTAATTTTATTTGTGATAATAATAAAATAAACCTTAACACAAAAAAAAAAAACAACCGTAAACACCAAATAAATAACAATATTAATTAGCAAATCATACTCCAATTTTAAAAAAACGCGCCAATAATCAAAAACGGCCGCTTGAAATAATAAATGTGTGAATAAGCAACATCCGACCTGTTCTGTCAACCTACCTTCATATGAACTATATTGGTATGTATATGTAGCATTAAACTTGGCAACGTAGCGTGATGCGGTAAGTGTGTTCTTAAAATAGATCAAGGAATGCACGTTATTTTAAGATATTTTTTTTTAATAAATAAACATAATTTTTGATTACATATTATAGCTGACCATATTTTAAACAAAATTTAAAAGACAGCATGTTGGTACTTCATCTACGTAAGTATATATTACATGCGAAAGAATGAGCAACTTAAGTGGCTTCTTCTAAGATGAGCCACAAAATGTGGTATGACATAAATATATATATATATATATATATATATATATATATACACTTACATACACATACACATATATATATAATTATAAAAAAGAAAATGTTTGAAAGAAGTTAAAAATAAAATACTATATAAAATATACATAAAAAATAAAATACAAAATATAAACTTATAACTATATAAAATACTAAAATATAACTATATAAAAATATAAAATACTAAGAAGTAAGATTTAAATATGTTAATCTATAATTTTTTTTTTTTTTTATGAAAGCTAAATTTTTTTTTTCTGGAGGTTTGTCAAGGTAGGTAATTAATCACCTAGAAGAGTATATATTTAGGTTAGATTAGATTTCAGTGAAGTCAGGTTAGAAAAAGATGTGAAGTATGATATTTTATTTAGTTAATTTAATTATTTTCTTATCCTTTATAATGGTTAGGAAGTCAGATATTCTTTAAAGAAATCTCGTCCCCTTTCGAATATCCAATTTTGAACACGAATAGTAAAAAGAGGTATGGTAATACTTGATTTTATATCGGTGCTCAATGCATTGTATATTTTGGGGGCAATGAACCAAAATTGTCGGTGAGCGAATGTGGTTCTAGTTTTTGGAACCATGCATCCCAGATTTGATGAAAAGCGGGTTTTGGCTTGATGTTGTGGAGCCACCAGTAGGTTATTTTTCCGTACGTAGGATAGGCTTGTCTTAGTGAATAGTTGGCGAATATCTAAGACCTTAAATTTAGTAAATAGCACATTAGAGGGGTGGGTAGGTTGGCATTTAAATATGATTCTCAGTATTAGTTTTTGAACTGTAATTATTGGATTAATGACGGATTCTGTGCAACCACCCCATCCCAAAATACCGTAAGTTGCAATGGATTGAAAAAGGGCAAAATATACGCTTCTAAGGGTTTTTAGGTCTAAGATGGATCTAAGAGAGCAGAATATATGGCAGAGCTTACGGAGTCTTTTCACTGTGTCACTTATGTGTGCTTCCCAACGTAGTTGGTCATCTATGATTATGCCCAGATATTTAACTTCCTTAGATGATTTAAGGGTAGGACACGTGCAATTTGTAATAGGTGGGGTTCCGGGTGGGTGTGGCTGCATGTTTAGTGAACACGAGTGAATTATTGGTTTAGGGCAGTTGTTGGGAAAATTATGTTTGCGTATGGAAAACGTCATATATTGTGTTTTGTCAATATTGAGTGTAAGGAGATTTGTGTCAAGCCAATGCCTCACTTTTATTAGGCCATTATTAGTTTTATTAATAACTGCTTGCCATGTTTCATCTTCGAATATTAAGACTGTATCGTCGGCAAATGATAAAATCTTACCTCCAATATCCATGGTACATAGTGTGTTGATGTATAAAAGAAATAAGAGTGGTCCTAGTACACTGCCTTGCGGTACACCGTAAGACATGGATAATTTTTTGCTTTTATTTATTTTGTCAGACTGGATAAGAGTTTGTTGAGTTCGGTTTGTTAGGTAGTTTTCGAACCATGTGTAGGGTATCCCAGTTATTCCGATCTGTTGAAGTTTTTTAAGCAGTAAGGGATGGGAGACCGTATCAAATGCTTTTGAGAGATCGAGGAAAACAGCAAGCGGTTTTCGACCAAGGTCAAGATTAAAAGAAACTTTTTTTGTGAGGGCGGCTATTGCATCTGAGGTACTCCTACCTTTGCGGAAACCATATTGGTTGTCCGATAATATTTTGTTCTCTTCAAGGAACTTGTAGAGTCTATTCTTCACCGCTTTTTCTATGATTTTAGATATTGTGCTAAGTAAAGATATCGGTCGATAGTTATTTACAGATAGTTTGTCTCCTGATTTGAATATTGGGATTATTGTGGCTAGAGATGTCCTAGAGTAAGTAGGTATTTGGTTTTTGCTTTTCAAATATCCAGTGTTGCATTGCAAGCATTGTATAATTAGTGGCGAGTTAATTAATTTATATGTGTATAATAAATAGTAGAGAAAAGCCGATAAATACAAATATTTAATTCAGGCAGCGGGCAGCTGGCAAGCTGGTGGTGTGGATTTTATAAAGATTGGGTAATGGCGTTGTGTTTCGTTAGCCACAGCAACGTGTGGCCGGGTCTGCTAGTATTAAATAAAATGGATAAAAATTTTATCCAGACATTATCTAGATTGCATTTAGTTCGGGTTTTAATCTTGCAATCATACAGATAGCAGCCAATAAAATGAAGATAATGTGGGTGGTCCCAGATGCGCCAATATCTTTTTTCTGATTTTTCTGTTTTCAGATTTTCGATTGAGTTTCGAATTCAATTCTTCACATTTCAAATCTAATTAAAGTTCTGTGAAAGTTATATCCAAGATATGTTTTTATATCATTACGGACCAGTTGCTTCACACAACTGAAACAAAAACAAAACATCCCGTACTTAGAATCGGCATTTAACGAAAACTGTCAAAAAATAAAATGGCGCTGAATGGCTCCTTTGTCACGGGTGAATTTCTGCGAAACAACTGGACCTTAGCATGTTAAATTTCAAAAAAGTTTGGAAAATTTGAAAAGTACTTGACATAGAGATCTATAATTTATATAATAATAATTTTATTTATCTTAAAAAATGGAACATGTTACAGTGTTACTTTTTCTCCATTAAAAGCATTTGCTTGTGGATGGAGGAGCTTGTGGATACATTTTAAATATGTACAATTTATACAGTCAGGTGTTTCACATAATATATGCACAGATTCACAGTTAATATATCTACTGTTACACCGTTAAAACACAGTTTAATCATATCGCAATCGAGATCCTTTAACTAAAAGATAAAATCATCCACATGTATTCAGTAATAAGTAAAATAGGTATAATTTTTAGTGTGACATTTATGTGGTGATGAGGGAAGCAGCAATTTTCCCGTTGGTGATTTCTCTAAAATGTTTTTTGATGGAGTTCATCAATTGTACTTTGTCATTAATGCTTCTGATTTCTACTGGAAGGTTATTAAAGAAGTATTTTCCTTGGTGTGTATAATGGTGTTGGGCAAAAGACGTGTTTAGTTTGGGGCATTCAAATACATGTGTAAGTCTTGTACGATTTTCAGTTTTGAATGAGAATTTATCTTTTTCTTTTATAATTTGTATGATTGAATTTTTCTCAAATAAGTTTTTAAATGTTGAAATTTTGAATTCTTCGAATATGCGTTCAGTGGGGAATAGGGTGTGTCAATTATTTCAACTTTTGAATTCAGAAACGCGCGGGGTCTCAAAAGTTGCGTCTTACAAAGAAAATGAGAACTGCATTTAAATTTTTTTTTTAAATGGTTATTAGCCTGCTAAAATGCAGTGAAAATCAGAAAACAAACCTATATTTTTTTAAATTTTTAATAAATTTTTTTTCAGTAATTTAACCTTTTAACGTTTGTTTATTACTAAAAAATGCGTATAACTGACAAAAATGAAAAAAAAGTTCAAGTTTATGAATACAAGTAAGTCAACAAGGATTCTGATTTTATTCCGAAAAAGTGTTATTTTCCTCGTTTAAATTTTTAACCAACACATCACATATGTTTAAAAAATAATTTTTTTTGGTTCTTTGTACTGCAGTTATGGAATGAAAAATAAGTTTGGTATAAAATATAAAATATTGACCCTTTTATTTTTTTTTTCAAATCACGAAATCTATTTTCTTTTAAAACTTCCGGCCATTTTAGCGGGCTAATAGTTAATAATAATTTCATTTATTTTTACGTTTTCGAATAGCTACAGATCATACGAAACCTTTGAGACCCCGGGCGTTTAAATATGTATAAGGTCATTTTTTCTCTCTATGGAGAGCGACACACGCTAGTAGGGAAGTCTGGAGGTTTTTGTAGTCACTAAACACAGTTAAAGTCATATTAAGTCAATTTTCGAGTCTGAATGTTGGACACTTATCTTTGCTGAATCCTCAATTCTATAATGTCAATTTTCGCATTTCAGATTATTATTTCAAGGGCACGTTTATTTCGAGTAATGAAAAAACGGAGAAATTATTTTGTTTTATTATTGTAATTTATTAAAATTCAATTTTGTCTGTCGCTGAAATTTGGATAAAAAAAGCATGTCGTAAAAGAAAAAATATTAGAAAGCGGAAAATTTTGAATTAACGACAACACTGTTTTGTAAATATTATGATTTGCTTATTACCTACTGTGAAACGGTTTTCGTGTTTTAGGGAGTCTGCCTTTTTGGTTTGTGAATTTTAAACAGGTTTCTGAGGAAATATTTTTCGTTTATTAATATTGGTATCTACCTATTACATTGTAGAAGCAATACGTTTGACGGCAAATGGAATCTTTAGTATTAATTTACAAAGACATGGAACACTAAAATTATATTTATTCACAGCTGCATATATTAGGTCCTTTCATATGAAATTGGCATTTTGCCGTACTGGCAACTTTGATCTCAAATATCTTCTCTTTGGTTAGGAATTCCAAATTCAAATTTATACAGCTATTTACTCATGTATTTGTGTTTCGAAAATGATAATTTATTTGTTTTTTCCTTAATTGTTTTTTTTCTTTGCGTCCCTTAGTTTACAAAATGGAAAACTTAAAATATCGCGTTACTTACGAGTACGAGTTCCACCGTGGCACCAGTGCTACAGAAACGGCTCGAAGGATTAATGATGTGTATGGCGACGGTGCCGTAAAAGAAAACACAGTGCGTTTTTGGTTCCAACGTTTTCGTTCTGGAAATTTCGACCTGCAGAACAAGCCCCGTGGGCGGCCGGAGACCAAAGTTGATAATGAAGAATTGAAGGCTATTGTGGAAGCGGATTCATCGCAAACCACGTCCGAGTTAGCTGCAGGCTGCGGTGTTAGTGATAAAACTGTTTTAATCCACTTGAAGCAAATTGGGAAGGTGAAAAAGCTTGAAAGGTGGGATTCATGAATTGAGTGAATTGAGTGAAGCAAATCAACAAACGCGCGTTAGAACGCTAGACCACACACTGCACAACAGACGGCTACCAAATTAGAGGAGCTTCAATTGGAATGTCTAAGACATCCACCGTACTCGATTTCCATTTTTTCGGTATTTGGATAACTTCTTGCAAGGGAAAAAAATCAACTCCGATGAGGCAGTCCAAACCGCCTTCAAAGATTTTATTGATTTCCGTCCGAATGGTTTTTTTAGTAAAGGGATCGATTAACTACCTATGAGATGGCAAAAGTGCATAGATAGCAATGGTACATACTTTGATTAAATAAATATATTATATTAAAAAAAAATCGACTTTATGTTCCTCCCAAACAAAACGCCAATTTCATATGTAAGGACCTAATATTTCTTACGGCCTCCGTTGTCGTAGAATAAGGCTCTCGACTAGCAATCCAGAGGTCACCGGTTCAAATCTCGGCTTTGGTAAGTGATTTTAATTGATTTGGTTGTGTTATTTCACAATTTACCACTTAAAAAATAGTGTACAATATTATATTTGCGGTACGTCCCAGAGGGAAGATACTTTCAGTGTCATCTTGGTGTAAAACCATCATATTGAATTAAAACGTTGCTTGAAACTTTGTATCCATGATATGTAAGCTTGGGGTGTGTAAATAACCTCAAAACTTGATGAGCATTATACCCTTAGAATTATTGAATATGAATTTTCTTCGCTGACAAAAAATATTCGTACAAAAAAAAAATGGTAATCAGCATTGACCTAAATGTAAACACCGACACCAACCTTCTAAAGCGAACGTCTTCTGCATAGGCGGCTCTTCAGACGATAAAATATCACCACCCACAATTGCAATATAATATTTCGTGACAGAAACAATTAAGAATACCAAGCCGATCCGACAAGAGCAAAATTCACAATGATTTTGTAGGTAGGTCGTACTGCCATAGGTCACCCCGAGTGGTTCGCTACGTTTGGTGATTTAGCAGGGGTGCCCGGGTTCATGGGGTGAGGTTTTTCTAGGTCTTGGAGGCGGATGACCAGGACATACTGAGCCCCAGATTCCTACCCACCCCTTAATCCCTTTTCCTTCCCAGAACTCTCCTCTCCTTCCTTTCATTAAAAAAACCCTCCACACAGCATCCCCAAAGATGACATAGGCCTTGAGGGAAATTATTTTCCTCAGGGCCTCCTGTGTGGAGCTTATGTAAAAAAAAAAAAAGGTTGTGTTCTTGGTTGACACAATAATAAATTATTTTAAAAATTTAAATAATTGTTTAAACGAACACACGCATGCCATCTGTGGTCCATCCACAGTTGAATGGGCACAATACATTTTAATGTCATTGACAATACACAGAGGCCGCCAAACTACTATATTTGATAATTTTTTTAAAATAGGAAAACAAATATTTCCGGGTTACGAATAACCCTACAATATTTGTCCTATTATTATCTGTCCGATTATATATATCCTACTACCACCACAAAAAGCGGAAAATGTTGCTCGTGTTATGATGCAGGACTTAGCCAGCCGAGGAATCGAACACGCGACTCCCGGGCGGGACCCAAACGTGATGCGAACTCATCTACAGACCATATGATATAAATAAACAAAAATTTTAACAAAACAAAAAAACGACTTCAAAAAATGCACTAAAAAGTAAAAAAATAATTTCGTATTCTTCTACAACTTCATAATCAACTTACTTTTTCTACTCATCAATATGTAGGTACGATTGTTCCTTTTGGAGTCGGTGTCAGTCAAGGTAGGTTTGTAACTACATACATTGTTATAGGTGAGATGTGCTTGTGTCGCACAAGCGACTTGACGAGGCGAGAGGCGAGAGCGGGGCCGCGGCGGCGCGAGGAGATGTCAAGTGAACACGCCGCGCCGGGCCGGGTACCTTTGCTGACACCGACTCCAAAAATAACAATCGTACCTACATATTGATGTTTAGAAAAAGTAAGTTGATTATGAAGTTGTAGAAGAATACGAAATTATTTTTTTACTTTTTAGTTTATTTTTTGAAGTCGTTTTTTTGTTTTGTTAAAATTTTTGTTTATTTTTTGATTTTTAGTGAATCTGAAGTACACTAACTAATTTTTCTGAATATGGGTAAACCTACTAAACGTGCTGCTCATATGAGACAGACATAATTTGACCATATCGACTTAAGGATCAAATTAAGAGATTCGGCCGAGTTTCGTTAATTTGTCATGGATTCGATAATCAGAACCTAACCAAACTCTCATCAAATTACCCTTGAAGTACATCCTTTCCAATAAAAAAAGAATCATCGAAATCGGTTGGCGTGATATTGAGTTATTCGTCGATTTGTCGCGCACATACTTAATGCAAATTTAAGACTTATATGGTTTTCTCATGGATACCATTGTCGGAACTGGACAAAATTAAAATGGGACCACACGGGAAGCACCAGCTTTCAAAAAAAAAAGAATCATTAATATCGGTTCACCCAGTCAAAAGTTCTGAGGTAACAAACATAAATAAAAATATATACAGTCGAATTGAGAACCTCCTCCTTTTTGAAGTCGTTTAATAATATTTATTTATTTAAAAATTATTTGAGACAAAAACAAATACATAATATTACGATGCTTAAGAAGGTTTTATCCTTTGTTTGGCGACCAGATCTGAATAGCCAGGTACTTCTTTACTACCTCTTCACATCTCCATCTTTTTATTTATTCATTTTATTTTTATACTAGCTGACTAATAAAGCACAACGTTATCTACTGGATGGTTATCCAACCTTTATAACCACCCCCATCTTTGAGTTTATCGCGAAGAGACAGACCGATACCGCCGAGGACTTATTTTTATAATACGTAGAGATGGTGTAAAAGATTATAATAACGTGCATGAAATGCTTGGGGTAACTAACGTATTAAGGTTAATAAGGATTAATACTGTATCCGTCTAAATAACTTTTCAATTACCGCAATGTACGCGACCTTTTTTTTGAAGATAGAATGGGTATAGTAAGCTATCCGTAAAAGGTAGGATAAATGCCTTCGTGGACTTTTTTGTAGATCTATAAGAGGAATATCCCACCATGCATTGTTTTGTTATATCCGAAAAGGATTAGGCAGCGTTTTCGATGAAAGCTACCAGGCGGCTTGACTTTTCCGACACTTCTAACAATTATTGTTATGTTTCAAACAATTTACATAAATCCTTGACAAATTACATACTTAAACCTTCCTCACGAAACACTATCTATTGGTGAAAACTGCTTGAAAATCCGTTCAGTAGTTTTCGAGTTTATCGCGAACAGACAGACAGACAGACAACGCGGGGGACTTTAATTTATAATATGTAGAGATGTAGAGATAGAGATATTTAAATTACTGTACTATCGATTAGGTAGTACATTCATTTCAATAACCATTCACTAACAGTTCAAGTTTTCTATTTTAATATTCTTAACATTTGCGAAGATAGTTATTTAAAGATATTGAATCCCTTACCCATCAAATGTTTTATAAATTTCATTTATTAGCACCATTCCTCTTGTCATGTTTTAGAACATCGCTTTTGCGAGTGGTATCTGTGGTGAACAAAACGTGGTGATGACCTTTTTCCTGTGAACATCGCACAAAAGTCTCAAATACACGGGGCAGGTGAAACTAGAGCACCCTGCAAAAGGGGTATTGTATGAGAGCACGAGTGGGGACGAGAAGTAGAGTGGATAGAGTAAGATTGGGAAGTATCTGGCTATTAAAATCTGAGGACGGAACATGGCTCTTGCCATTTAAATAAGGTTTAGATGGCGTATGCGTGATAAACCAAACACGATCCTGTGAGAAGTGTTGAGTTTCCCAAAGAGTGCAAGGTCGACGTTAGCGTAATGAGTAAGATTAAGAAGGGGACGCTTAGATGGTTTGCGTATGTACAGCGAATTCAAAAAAAGGAATATGGGGAGAATTTTATATGGAGCAAATGTGAATGGTGGAAGAAGTTGGAAAAGACATGGCATGATCAGGTGAACCAAATGTTTGAATTAGGACATGTGAAAGAGTCAGAACAACAGAAGGGTTTGTACGGGACGATGTATGAATGTGAGTGAACGAAGAAGTGTGTAACAGAGAGTAAAACAGAGTTATTTGGCGGACCACCCTCTCAGTCCACTAAATTACGCTTTTTCTTTAAAGATTCTTCTAAATAATATATCATATTATACTCGTAGATAAAAGAATCGATAATTCCAAAACATATTTTTATTGGTAGTTTTCAATATTTAAACGCTTGAAAATGTGGAATTTATCGCAGTCTCCGATCGTTTACACTCCTTTGTGCGTGAACTGTTTTCATAAAAACAGGTGGGAACCCAAATTGACCCATAATTCAAATAATTTACCTAATGTTCATTCCAAATTGTGTAATATCTCTGAAAAATTGCCTAATTTTGATTTAAGGTAAATTGTACAGATGATTTTTATGAATATAGGATATTTATCAAAAGTTTTGTTGAATAGGTTTATGTTGTTTTCGAGGAATATAAACCCACAGCTTTTCTTATAAAGAAGGCTTCGATTTGGAAAGTTGCGTGTAGAAATTCGGCGAAGCATAATGTTATAATATACTAGCTGGTTCCCGGCATGCATTGCTATGCCATTTAATAAAGAAATTGTCTCTCCCTGCGTGTCCTTTCCCATTCGTCCTATTCCCCTTCCCCTCTCGACTTCATCTCCTCCACCTTCCCTCTACCCACCCTACCCCCGTCTCGGGAACCCCCTCTCCCATGTTTCCCCTCCCGGGTTACCCTCCCCTCCCTTCCCGCGAACCCCCTACCTGAGTTCCCTTCCCCCCTCCTCTCCCCCCCTTCCCGTATTCCATACATTAATTCCCCGTATATTCAGTTTTCAAACAGCTCGCGTGCCACTTATTGCAAATTTAAATACTAATTTTATAATGCCAGAGCTCACCAGTAGTTTCATTCAAACCTTGTCCTGACAATAACGAACACAAAAAAAGAATTATCCAATTTGGTGCAGTCGTTCGTAAGTTATGCGCGTACATACATTTCGGCGATTCATTTTTATTTATATAGAATATAGATAGATAGATAGATAGATAGATAGATAGATAGAAGACAGAAGACAGAAGACAGAAGACAGAAGACAGAAGACAGAAGACAGAAGACAGAAGACAGAAGACAGAAGACAGAAGACAGAAGACAGAAGACAGAAGACAGAAGACAGAAGACAGAAGACAGAAGACAGAAGACAGAAGACAGAAGACAGAAGACAGAAGACAGAAGACAGAAGACAGAAGACAGAAGACAGAAGACAGAAGACAGAAGACAGAAGACAGAAGACAGAAGACAGAAGACAGAAGATAGAAGATAGAAGATAGAAGATAGAAGATAGAAGATAGAAGATAGAAGATAGAAGATAGAAGATAGAAGATAGAAGATAGAAGATAGAAGATAGAAGATAGAAGATAGAATATAGAAGATAGAAGATAGAAGATAGAAGATAGAAGATAGAAGATAGAAGATAGAAGATAGAAGATAGAAGATAGAAGATAGAAGATAGAAGATAGAAGATAGAAGATAGAAGATAGAAGATAGAAGATAGAAGATAGAAGATAGAAGATAGAAGATAGAAGATAGAAGATAGAAGATAGAAGATAGAAGATAGAAGATAGAAGATAGAAGATAGATAGATGGATAGATGGATAGATTACAATATTAACATAATAAATTAAATGTACATTTTTGACGTGAAACTTTTTTTGCACCGTTGTGATTTGAAACTCAATGAAACGGAAAAGACACTAAAAGAGTCAAACACATACATCTATAGGTTTTAGCCTGCGAGAGAATGAGACATTACCGCATTGGCCGTATTAATTAAGAGCTCATTTTCAAGGTTGAGCTTGTGTGGGTGAAATTTTACTTCTACCGCGTGTGCACTGCACTCGATTTAAAAAAAAAATTATTCCACGCTGTCAGGTATGGGGTTGACGTAGATTATTGAAGCTGCAGTAAATTTTTTTTTTTTTTTATAAGTTTAGGAATACTCTGTCAGTGTGTGAAGTGTGAAATGCGCTGAGTCAGCGGCAGCTAATCGGCCGCCAACTCAGCGTCTTGAGGGGTTCAAAATGATATCACGTATTGTTTGGAGAATATTCCCTCTTTAACGAGTTTTATAAGGAGATGGAGGAGATAAAGGTTGGCAAATACATATACGGTTCTTCAAATCTGGTTACAAAAGACGGCGAAAGATATTTCAAGCGGCGTTTCGATTCTTAATTGTAGTCTTTTACCAGGGCGATACTGAGTAAAATATGTTAGAGTCAGGCGGGGTAACTGTACGCTATTTTTACATGGGGATTTTTGTATTAAAAAGTTTAAGGTATTTTACTCAATTTTTATCTTAATTAATATGATTGATTATTTAGGCATCTCAAACAAACATAAAAACCTTATACGGATCATAAATCAAAAAGTTATATAAAATAGTTCACACGCATGTCGATTGCATACACTTACCTCACGTGTGGGGTAAGTATTCGCACACTGTAGGGTAAGTGTTCGCACCGAAAATCTCCCGCCTTACACTTTGTGGTGATTCTTTGTGGTGCGGCTTTTTTGCAAAGAGGTGGTCGTCCGATTTTCATGGTTTTATTTATTGGTTTTCGAATCATTTTTGCATCTGCCTCTCTCTGTTTCTGCTGACAATTCTTTCTATAGGGACGGTAATTAGTTCAGACTTGCAAGCATTTTTTCGTCGTTTTTGTCAATGTGTTGCTTTTGGCAGGGGACTTATATCAAATATTGGGGCGTGAAGGGCTGATGTTGCAGCTTGTGATAGGGAGCTGGCCTGAACTTTAATTACATCTTCAATCGGAGCAGTAAGGACCTGACAAATAATATTTTTATTAGGTCTGACAGACGTTTATGAGTTTCTTGGTGCCGCATGTACTTCAGCATAGCATCTGATTGTTCAGAATATCTGTAAATTATTTCACTCTAAAAAAATAACAAAAGTTGAAATATTATGCTACAAAATTAATTGTATGTAGTGGGTTAAGTGTTCGCACTAATTCAAGTGCGTACGCTTACCCCAAAATACTTACCCCATCACACCAAAATTCAATAAACTTTATAAATCAGATTAGTGGTTATCTTTATTAGAATTACCACTTTGCACCCGTGTAACTGACAGTATTTCACCAAAAATTGACATAGACCACATTGCTCTGACACAGTTGTTTACGCAATAGCACACATCGATAACGGAGATGAAAAAAATAAGAAAACCACGAAAAAAAGTAAATTACCTACCAATTATTATTTTCATATTAGGATTCACTGCGCACATTTTCTGCTTCAAAGCGACACAGAACGCTTCTGAATTAAGGAATGCGCGGGCGCAAAACAGCTGATCAAAACATCATGATCTTGTCGGAAACATCACTGCGAACACTTACACTCCGCGTACGGTTACCCCACGTGACTCTATTGGTATTACCAACGTATCGCCTGAGCTGTCAATATTAATATTATTTTTAAAAAAAGTCCTTTTAAGGACTTCGTTACGGGTAAGCCGAGAAAATTATATATACAATTTTCTCGGTTTACCCGTAACGAAGTCCTTTAAAGGACTTTTTAACTCCTGACGTTTCGGACAGATCTCACTGTCCATTTTCAGAGGCCTTATGTTTTAAGTTTTTGTCTCAAACTGATCGCTTTCGTTTGACGACCACGGACTTAGAGCCTAGTCTAGTTTAATATTCATTGTAATATTTACAATAACTTAATACCTAGTAATCAAACAACCGTCAAATTTGTTTGGCAGATACCCAACACATTTTAAGTCGTATTAATATAGGAAATTAAGAGACTATTTAAAAATTCGTTAAACGTGGAAACTTTGAACTTTGCGAAAAAAGCGTTAAAAGGAAAAAAAAAACTAAAATCAAATTTTCCCCGACCCACTTTAACAGACCCCAAAATGATTTATTACCGTATTGAGTAAAATTGCTTTCCGGGAGTCTCGCCACCGCTGTATTCAAATCGGAATTATTTCGCTTTAACTTTCTGAACACTTTTGAACATTTCAATCGGATTACACATTGACTTGGTTTTTTCAATTTCTCCTCGTCATTTTTTAGAGCCAACGCTTGAGCCAGTTGTTAGCACGTGTTACGGCTTAGGGTTTTTAGATCGGCGTTACGAAATAAGATTAACAATTTATTAAAAAAAAACTTCAAGGATTCGCAATATTACGTTTCATGTTTAGCTTTAAGGTAAAATGTGGATTACTGATTCAGTAGCGTAAAAAGTCGGTTCCAAAAACGAAATTCCATTTTCTGATGTTTTCTTTACATAAAATTTCAGATTTACAAATCCTATATTTATTATCACATCCCTTGATTTTTCCCGGATCTTTATTCGTGTAAATGTGGACGTATATCCTTTATTACTGAACACAAACGCCAAGTTCTGGACGTGGTCAATGGTGGAAGAGAAATCATGATTCATGATGTGTGTAGGTATATTAGAGTAGTGGAAGGTATGGTTTCATACGACCGAACACTCCTGGACATATTGACCCCAGGATTTTTACCCACCACTCATATCCTTTTCCTTCCTAGAATTTTCTCTCCTTATTTCCCTAAATAGACCCTCTACACAGCATCCCCAAAGAAAACAGAGACCCTCTTAATGATTTTTTTCCCTTACGGACTCCTCCAGTGGAGCTAATTTAAAAACAATGCTTATTGTGTTTCTAACATCTGTGCACGGCTTTTGTGTTTAAAATAGCCAAAAAAAACAATGTAATTGAAAATAAAACGGTTTGGTTGTGATATGGTGTTTGAAATATTGGTCAAGGGCCGAAAAGAAATTGAAAATCCATCATAAAGACAAAACGGTACCTTCTTCACCGGAGATGAATACAAAATAGCAACGTCCGTCCGACAGAAGGTTCCTGCTGGGGCGGTCAGCATATTTCCAGATGAATATAAGCAGCGTGAAAATGCTTGGAGAAGTAGACTGGAAACCTCACAAGATGGATAGAATTTTCTTTCGTTATTGATGGACATTTTGATGTCTATTCATGGGTAAGAAAGTACTTAACAACACCCAAAATCTCTGCTTAGCTCGTTGGCCATCCTAAAAACTTATTTTTTTTAATGTTGTTACTAATTTTGTGACGTCAATTTAGAATACAAAAATTCGTGCAATGTTGAAAAATGATTTAATAATTGTATGGTTATTTATGTTGTGAGAGTGGTTTTGTGTTTTGTAAAATGACTGGCGAAGGACCTTGAATTTTGTGTTACTAATCACTGCTTGCAATAGTAAAATTAAATGTCGCATAGAAGGAATGACTCACCGGAAAAAGGATACGGATCTTGTATGCTAGTAATGCTGCATTCGCTTCCATCCAAGAGGCACGATCACAATAGGCGTAAATGTTCGTTATTTTTATAGTGCACGGAGCAGTTATTTTCGCGGCGGGAGTTATATTGCAGACTTTCGTGAGCAGAGCACAGTGATGGCTATATGCAGCGGGAGTTTATTGCAGACTGATTAAGATTGTGGGTAAGCGAGGGGGGAAAAGGTAGGACAAAAGGACCTTCAACAATAATTAATACCAAGTCCAAGCAGTGATAGTATGTATGCGTGCTGTGTAGGTATGTGTATGTGTAGGTATTAGTATGTGCGTAACCAATAATATTTCGAAATATTCGAGGCTTCCGAGACAAGCAAAAGAAATGTAATTTTTATTGATTCTAGTTTTTGCACTGATAATTCGTGGTGGAATTCCATTGTATTAGAATTTGAAATTAAAACACTTTTGTACTTTCTTCCACTTATTTATATTTCACAAGGACCGGTTTCATCCTATTACGGACCAGTCTGAAAATGTCCGTAATAGGATGAAACCGGTCCTTGTGAAATATAAATTAGTGGAAGAAAGTACAAAAGTGTTTTAATTTCAAATTCTAATTTTTATTGGTAATATTTTGTAGATCTATTAAACGTGTGGCCACATTTATTCTTTTAATGAAGGTGTACATTTATCCAAAATGTATTGCACAATGTTTTCTCGGCGTTAGTAGATTATTTTTTATCTTCTCATAGTTTAGCGTTTAGGAAATGATCTTTGAAAAAAAAACTAGTGATGATAATAATATCGATGATTACATGTCATGTTTGGAATATTTTTAAACCATGAAAACAGATACTTTCAAATAAATCTCTTGGGGGTTGGTATGACTTCAGAAATTGTCAAAAGATGTGGAATCGATTTAAATCACGTTTTAAGGGAAATTAACCGGAATTGAAAATTAAAAAGAAAAAAAGATTAACGTAACAAGCTATTATTAGTGTGCGGGAGTATATGATATTCCCGGCCGGGTATGAGTACCGCCGCCCCGGGAACCATTTATTGGATAACCAATATGTTATGAAGCAATTCTTAAAAAATTATTATTCCGTCAAGTACTTTAAAAAAAATGATAATATTGGCGACACTCTCAGGATTTTGGTGTCTGTGCGAGGCGCGAGAGGGCGTTGTTCCGGTTCCGCACACTTTGATTTTGAAGCGAGTAGAGCGGCTCGCTTTGGAAATCGACGGGTCACAGATTGGGAGTAAAATGTGCTAATTGTACGGGAAAGACTAAAAGAAAGTATACGCGGGCGATAATTGATTTTTGGTGAAATTTTATTAATGGTTTTCAAAGTAAAACCCTCAAAAACGCGAGTGAGATCGTGATGAATCGTGTCGAGTATAATTTTGCGGCATGTTATTGTGGCCGGGCTCAAAAATTGTAATCGGGAGTGAGCAGAGCCATCCTGTCGGTATATAGTAGTTTACGCTGATAATAATCATTTTCCCGCGGCTGACAATCCCGCGGAGCTCGCCATTTTTAAGAACTCGCGCCGTAAGGGAGCAAGAGTGTCGCCACCATTTGGGATAGGACCGGTAGTCAGGAGAGGATCATGGGTCCCCACCATCGGTGATCGTTCGGCTCCAGAGCCGAAGGCCAGGAGAGGAAGCAAGAGGACCGGCATCCCGCGGAGGATCATGGGATTCCGCCTGTCATAGTCGAGCGGTTCCCGAGCGGAGTTTTACTGATTGGTGGAGAGAGTCTGGGCCTCCCCTTCGGTAGGAACTCACACCAGGCGTCTCCGGGAGAGGCCACGAGGGCCTCCTACTCGCAGCTGCAGTCCGGGGGGGGGTAAATAGGTAGATAGGTTAGAATTAGATTGATTCGAGGTCCCGGGTGAGTCCTTTTATGTATCATTTATTACCAGTATTCCTTTATACAATATACCATACTTATGTTCTCATTTAAAAGTGGGTTTTAATGGCAATAGCCCAACACCCCACTCCTTTCCAGGGATGTTACATTAAGAATGCCCACGCCGTGAAGGGTGAGTCTCGTGCTTGCTGCAAATTGACATTCCTCGACTGTATAGTCGAGGATTGGTGTCCAAAGGTTCCATTAGAACCAAAAGTTGATTTGTGGTGAGCGGAAGAGAGATGTAATTGGCTGGCATCTGCTACTTACAGCCTCCCACGTAAACTGCTATCTACATAGTAGATAGCACTTAATTTATTCAACCTAATTATCTTGCTATTCCACGTAGTAATTAGCTACTTTACAAAATACTAAAAGTGAGATTTAACAAATACCTCTGCCATAGGTCACCCCAAGTGGTTCGCTGGATTTGATGACTTTGGTTTGCCAAGGTCTCAGCGACCTGCTGCGTGGCGGGCCAGATCGAGAAAGACTGGTTGAGGAGGTCTTTTGAATTATCCAGCAAGAATTCCGCGATCCATTGCCTTGCACCGCAGGTGAAGCGATGGATTCATGCGTCTGTCACTCCTAGACACACTGACCCCCAGATTCCTAATCACCCCTCAAACCTATTTCCTTCTCAGAACTTCATCTTCTTCCTTTCCATAAAAACCCTCCACACAGCAACCCCTAAGATGACAAAGGCCCTGAGGGAAAGCATTTTCCTCAGGACCCCAGGGTGTGAAGCTAATGTAAAAAATCCTATTTAATCTATTTGCGTTGATGATGGACACTACAACTCTATCCAAAAATGTTGGCTAATAAAGATCGGAGATGCACAACATGGCAGTAAAGTCTTTTTTTTACATTAACTCCATACAGGAGGCCCTAAGGAAAATAATTTCCCTCAGGGCCTACGTCATCTGGGATGCTGTGTGGAGGGTTTTTTTGAGGAGAGGAAGGAATGAACATTAGTGTTGAAGATACCCATGTTGTAGGAAGGAGGAAACACAGAGGCCGGCAAATCATTCCACAGCCGAGCTGTTGAACACAAGAACAAGTTGAAGTAGCGACCCGTTCTCATGTGACAAATGTCAACTGTGTACAAATGTTGGGCACGCGTTTGGCATGTTTCCCGACTATGCACCGGTGCCGAATGGATCAATGATACTAGTTCCTCGGAGCATCTTCCATTGTAATACCGGTAGAACAAGTCTAAAATAAATCACTATATTAATAATTTTTATTCGTGAAATATCAAATCATTTAACCAAAGAAGAAACTTCAATAACATTGTTCAATAAACTGTCAAAAGGACTATGTAATTCAAAGTTAGTCCCTGCATTTTACAGATCTGGAAAGATATACACACGGAATGTTTAGCAATAGATTATTTGTTATTTAATCTTATCGCATTTTTACGCAGATCTACAAAATTTATGACGTAACCTTTGACAATTTTCGTGATTTATTTCCTGACGTTAATTTACTGACAAAAGTACCAGATTTGAAATATTATTTTTGTACAAAACTTCATCGTTTAACAGTTTAAAATGTTTTATTCTCTATACAGTATGTAAGCCCTATCATATTTTGGGATTCATTGTACGGACCCATACTATGTTATAGGAAGGAGATAATACAGTAGTTGACAAGATCATAAGTTATTAAAAGTTTATTCAGCAAATTTCAATAATGCTCTTTATAAATTAGCACAAATAACTGGCTTATCACTTTTCAACCAAATTTCTCATTCTTTAACCATATAGCGGAAATCGCCATAAGGACTTTTAAAAGTTGGAATTTATAATATTATTGAATTGGAAATTTCGGTAATATTAATTGTTTTACGCTCTTAAATTTTGCCTCTGCTTGAAGTTAAGAGTTTAATTCTCTCGTTTGGAACCCATATTACAACATTCCTTAACAGGCTATTGAAAGAATTTTTTTACCGCTTAAATAGGTTAATTGTGACAATTTCGTTGAACTATATATATTATGTACAACACTCTTTTAAATGATCTGAATCTGCTTTAATTGTCGTACAGAAGGATTTTCACTGACATGGTATTTCTAAACAATGCATTTGATTGTTCAGAATTGCTTGCATTGATAACCTTTATGCGAATTCCATTACGTAATATTAGATGTCGGAATTTACTTTAGTGCTTAAGTTATGAGATGAACTTCTATAATACACTAACAAGTGCTCATAACTGCCCAGAATACTAAAGGAGTAAATAACGATACCGAATCAGTGAATACATTAAAATAATGCAAAATAAATAAAAAAAAAATACACAATAGTCAAGTAGTCAGTTATGTAGGAATAAAGAAAAAAACTGTATAATTTTTAGTGTCCGACCGAAACAGGACTTGTTTAGACATTTTAAAAACAAACGCTTAACTAATCACTGTGGAAGATACTTAGCCATGTTTGGTGACCAGATCTGAATAGCCAGGTACTTCCTCTTCCCCAACTCCTTCCCCTCCCCCCTTCTTTCAGCCTCATAACATACCCTAATTGGGGATGCCATAGTCTCACTGGCTTCAGACGGGAGCAATTGGGACTCTTGTGAAGTATTCATAAAAAAATATAAATAACTATGCGCGAGAAATAACGCATAAACTCTCAATACAATCACGCCGGACCGGCCGGCGAACTCAGATTATGATGGCGGGTGGTACACGAGCCAAGAACTCATCCGAAGTCAGCCGAACGACGAGCGATATACAGTGTGCTTTTGCATTCATACCAATGCAAAAGCACACTGTAGCAAACCAAAGCCTGGGTTACAGTAAGCTTGAACCCGGTGGCGCCTTGGTTTTTACCTTAACTAGCCTTCAGCATAAATACCACTTTATTAACATAATCCCTTACACTTCTCTCTTTCGGTGTAACGTTTAGTGGTTTCATTTTCCTGTCTAACATTTAACGCCCAACGTATTCAACTCCATTGTAACAAGCCCGTGAAAATTGAAGAAAAAATACATTTATATTAGGCGCTTGTTTGGCATGTCTCCTGTCTACGTATTGCTCCATGGTACTGAATTGATAAATAACGCAATTTTTTACTTACCGTTGAATAATACCGAATTCCCACCTTTTTCTTGCAGACTTTGTTCCAAGGATTGCAATTTGTTTTTATTTGTTAATATTACGATTGTTATTTTGCTTAGATCAACGGTATTATTCAGGTATACAGGGGCTCTAAATCAGGTTACACGACTCAACAGAAGGGCGTATTGCTATTTGCACAGGGTCAGTAGTTGTGCACTACTGTGTTTGTATGTATTATGCACGCCCTCTGTACAGTACGCCGATATTCAGTACAGGAGATTGCTTATTCAGGAATCCCAGGGGCACCAGCGGTCAACCACTGGCTACAATGTATACCGAGACACTTTGGGCACATCGCTCACCAAACTTTGTTCGAAAATTCGAACCTGGAGAAGCTCAATGATTGTGGCAAAGTGGAAGGCAGGGAAAGCAGACGAAGATGCGCTGGGCTGATCTCCAGCGGTTCAGATGTTCCTGACACCTGCTGAAATAGTAATCGACAGGCGACAGGCGACAGGCGACCGCTACGAGTAACTAACGTTAAAAGCGCCAACGTTTTTTGGCTTGGCCTGTTAGGGCCTATTTCCCAATGGGAATGCATGACGATCGAAATGCTGAAAATATGCTGAAAAAAACGCTGGCGTTAGCTTTGAGCTTTGAACTTTAAGCTTTGATCTTTAAACTTAGAGATTAAGGCTTTGAGCTTTAAGCTTTGAGCTTTAAACTTAGAGATTAAGGCTTTGAGCTTTAAGCTTTGAGCTTTAAGCTTTTAGCTTTAAGCTTTGAGCTTTGAGTTCGAGCTTTGAGCTTTTGCTTTAAACTTGAGGTGTAAGCTTTGTAAGCTATACAGCTCAAAGCTTACAGTTCAAAGCCCAAAGCTCAAAACTTAACCCTAAAAAATTGGGTGGTTTTTAAAAATGTTTCCGCTTTGCAAAAAAAAAACAATAAATGTGATATTTGTAAACCTATATAAAAACTAAACTGGTTTTAAAGGGTAATGAAATACGCTTTCAAATGTGTTATAAGAAATTACAATGATTTTTTTTTAATATAAATTTTTTTAATGTAAACTTTAAAAAAGTTTTAAAAATGCTCATTGTTCATGTTACATTTTTTCTAATTAAACGATAACGAAAAAAAACACGTTCAAATTTTTTCGTCCGCAAAAAAAGAAAATAATGTGTGTGTTTCTGTCTAAGCATTCCGATGTTATGCGTTGCTAAACCGTTCATCCGATTACAATGACACTTTGGTGATTTGAAGTGCGCATGCCCGCGATAGTTTTTATAGAATAATGAGTTCTGGCATCGTGAAATTATGCATTGCTAACCGTTTATCCGATTGCGATGAAACTTTGGGGATTTGATGTGCGCATGCCCACGATGGTTTCTATATACAATAGTGAGTTCTGGTATCATGAAATTATGCATTGTTAATCGTTCATCCGATTGCGATAAAACTTTGGGGATTTGATGTGCTTGCCCGCGATGGATTCTACAATCTCGTATATAGTGAGTTCTGGCATCATCTGGGATGAATGGAAAAGGATAAACAGAGCGAATTTTTTTCATTATTAAGTGGCATAGCAAGGCATGCTGGGAACTCGCTATTGTATTTTAATGCCAATGTCAGAATTCGGCAAATTGAATTATGTAATTGGAAGTACCTTCTTTAAAATCCTAAATAATAATATAAATTGAGCGACCGATAGACGTGATTTTTTTGCACAGAGATTGAGAGGACTGAGAAATGACATAGGCTACTTTTTATCATGGAAAAAACATTTCATTCCCGTGGGAAAATTAGTAATACAGTAATTTACCCCTAATACCATGCGAGCGAAGCCGCGGGTAAAAGCTAGTACTCAATACAATTGACTTTACATTTGTCGATCTCAATTTTAGAATTACACATATTGTCCTCAAATAATTTCCTTTTTTTTCACCTAAATCCTCTTTCTTCTGATTTCCTTGTTTAATCATAAAACTAGTCTACTATGTTGTAAACAGTATATCCTTTTGTATATTTTTTCTTTGAAGGGTTCAATTTCCCTCCTGAAATGAACTTCTTAAGACATGAACCGAAATTCCTTTTGACGCCGGGAATTTAAATCTACCTTCCTAAAAGGAGGTCCTTTGTCATAATATCCGTGTCAGTGTCAATTGAAGTAAAACTGTTTTCACTTTTCATTTTAGATGGAATGTGTAACCGAACGAATGTGAGAGGTAAACTTCTTAGAAATTATTGAAATAATTCCTTACATATCAACAAAATATTCGAATTCTGGAAAAAAAACAACACTGTAAATCGGTGAACTGTGTCATAAAAATTAACGAAGTTTTATTCGTGAGATGTCTATATTAACCATGATCCTATCTGTGGATAATAAACTTACCTTATTCGTACCTGAATGTGCAGTGGACCTTTGAAATTTTCATTAACCTATCAAAGATTTCAGTTTTTTAGTAAGGCTATTAGCGTTTTTTTACGTCGTTAACTATTTTTACGTACTACCAAGAATTACTGTATTTTTCCAAATTAACCAAATCTTAAAAAGTTTAGCGTATTTTTACTATTAATTATTTTATTTACATACTCGTATCACGATCAGTTATATTTTACCTTGTTTTGTTTTTTTAGGATAAATTTACTCATCGTCATCAAAATATCATCGTTTTGTATGTATAGACAATTATTTGTTCAGTCGGCCAATTCCAATGTTTAAAACATTGTCAAATTTATCCCTTTGGACAAATGGGCCGGTTGGACAAAGAATTGTCCAAATGGACATTCGATCTCTTCGTGATGATGAGTTTACCAATATGATTATATTGTTTTGTACATCAGAATTTTCCGATAGGACCAAAAATTATTGGATTGAACAGACGTGAATGTATTTGGATAGTGTCGAAAGTTTAAAAAGTTTTTCCAACTAGTTTGGAACACCCACCTGAAGTCCCCTCTTAAACCGAAAATGACCAAAAATAATTGGTTTTCAATTTGGGAGGCGGGTACGGGTACCACCGCCGTAGAGAGTAGTTGGAGTCCCTTTGACTTCTCCAGCCGTACTCTCTTGGAACATCGCCTTGCACCGAACTGACCCCATCCTACCCACCTCTAATACCCTTTTTCTTCCCAGAACTTCCTTTCCTTCCTTTCCTAAAAAGGCCCCCCACACAACATCCACAAAAATGGGAAGGGGAGGGGAATTGAGGGCATACTAATATTGAAGTCAGATTCTGGTCATTTTTTAACCCCCGATGCAAGGAGCGGTGTTATAACTTTGACTGTCTGTGTGTCTGTCTGTGGCATCAAACGAATAGACCGATTGTGATGCGGTTTTTTTTTGTTTTAAAACTGACGTGATCGAGATGGTTCTTAGCTACTGAAATTCATGAAAATGAAGGGTGTTTCAAGGTCAAAAGTTCTTTTTTGTCTCGGGGGTTGTTTAAAATTTTAAAAATATTACTTATTCAATTCCATTTTGAAAATTTTTCACCAGTTAAGTTTGTTTTTAGTACGCTTTAAAACCAGAAAATCAAAGTTTTAGTATTTAGCCAACAACGCGTATGAAGCCCATAAGTTCTGTTATAAAATTATTCCATCCATATTAAAACGCGTGACGAGAGATTCTAATGAGACCAAACAAAATCATAATGAAGATTGGCAGGGATGATACGAAGTAACTGTTAAAATTTAACCGTGTTTAATATTCTTGGAAAAAGATAGCATACAGCATTTAAAGCAAGTAACAACAGAAATACGCAATAGATACAAGGATGTAAATGGAATCGTAACGTAATACTAACAATAGTTACGACACTCATAAAGCTGGGAGCTTTGATATATAATGTTCTTAGAATAGCTTTTTAGTATTTATTTATGCATAAATTAATTTCTGAATTTAAATATTAACGCCCTCAGAGCTTTCACATAAAATAAGTACTAATAAATTACATTAGTGCATTTTTTATATAATAATGATAGAAATCACAACTGAATGTAAAAAAAAAACTGGGAAGAGCAAAATGAATCAACTAAACAAGTAATATTCATATGTACAAAAAAATTTTTTTTTTTTTTCGTTATTTGTTTTTGGGGTGTTATGCCGTGTTGCGCTACCTCCTTCTTTGGCCAACGTTTCGGACAGCGTAGCAGTGTCCATCATCAAGGCAGCTCCGGTAGATATGTAATTGTTAGCGTTGAAATGTGTGCTTATTTACTTGGAAGCGATACCGTGTTGCCAGCTCCACTACACCTGTATTACAGTATACTTCAGAATGGCTGTAGATTTCAGGCGTGTAATCAGGCGTGCTACAAGAGAATTGGTTCCAAAAAATCGATCCTCGAATCCACTGTCGTTCAATGATCGCTAGTCACCGGTACAAAGTAACCAAGATAAGCAATAGCGTAGGAACCGGTTCCAAAATCGCCTGTTTCTAGACTTCACTGTCATTTAGTGGTCGCTTGTCACCGATACAAAATAATCGTGACAGGCAGGGGAACTGCGAAGTCACTAAATCGTAGTATTTATACTGGCCCGGGGCAAGTTCCTATGTGAAATGCCGACGGAATTGGCGACATCTTTTGACGAATTCTAGAATTAGAAATCACAATAGATAGAATATTAGAATTAGATTTATAATGGTTAAAGCGAATATAAAGGTATAAATCAAAATGGTTTACAATGAGCTAGTATTATAGTATACTTGGACATGTTTTTTTGCGTTGACCTTTGGTATAGCCGTCAATTACCGGATTCCAAGAGCTATTGAGCTATTAATATTAATTGGATTTTTGCAGATTTCAATTACCTCCGTAATCAGGCGTGCTCTGTAAGTTTGGGTCTTCCCAGGACCTCAGGAACAAATCCAAGGAAATGGCCGGTTTCGATTAAGTGCTCGGTGATTACCGATTTATCAGGATGGAGTTTACAAGCACGAAAGTGTTCTGCTATCCTTTTGGAGATCATCCGCTCTGTCCAAAAAAATCTTACCTGCCTAGAGTGAATAGCAATAAACAATACTAGTAGAAAAAGTATCCAAGAAAAATTAACGAAAAAAGTAAGCAGTTGTTTATATAATAAACATTAATGAAACAAAATGTTAAAAAAATCTGGATTAAATTAATTAAAGTTTGGACTTTGTTATAAATTGGTAATTTGGCAGAAGGACTTCAAGGAAAACATCTTGTTCAATGGCGGAATTCTTCTCGTTTATTAACGGAAAATGTTACAATAATTTGTTCCCGACCCGACAAAACACTGAATTTGGTCACTTTGACCACTTGCTAGATAATGCTAGCTGTTTACAGGAGATCCACGAATTAAGAGAGTTTTTAACTAAACGCAGGCTATTTATAAATAACATTTTCTAACACCAACAAAAATAAACAAAACACACTTGTGTCAGCCATCGTACGAAATATGGCAGAAATCGAGAAATCTGCTTTACCGTCTAGCATTTAATTTAGTATCGCCTTACGTCGCTAGTCTGTAATCTGTACCAACAAAAACAATAAGCTACAAAAATACGCCGCTAGATGGCAGTAGCCTTCACTTTTTGGACAGACTTAATGAAAATATTTATGCAACTGAATCTACTTTCAAGCCAGTACAGCTTTTAGACTGGATATTGAATGGCTTAATTTACTTTCGAAGAATAAACAAAGAACAACTCTGGAAGTCTGGTGGTAGGATATGGCACCCGGAATGGTGTTATCGTGTATGGATTATGGAAAAGTAAATATTTACACAGAAAATTGACTGAAAACTTTATTATTCAAGATTGTGATAATTCCTCCTTAGTGATAAAATCAATCTTAATAAAGTTATCAGTTTATATCCCCATTCCTACGGTCACCAAATGCGGATGACGATAGAGGGAGTACATTTTTATTTTATTTTATTTATGATAAGTACAGTAGACAGGGTGGTTAACATACTGTAAGGACTCTTTATTTTAGCAGGAAGTGAATAGAGCAGTCTTTCTCAAAGCGGGCGATATCGTCCCCTTGTGGGCGATGGAGGATTTCAAGGGGGCAGTAGAAGGAAAAAAATTAGGGGACGTTAAGAAATCGGCTGCAACTTACTGAAAGCGGCGACTAACGGCTGTTTTTAATTGAATTCAAGCCTGATATTAACAAACTCGTCGAAACGCAATAGATTCATCCATCACATTAGTTAAGATTTAAATTCAAAGCCTTCTTTTTATGTTAATTAAAATATTCGTAAATATGATTTACTACGATTTTTATTTCCTATCATTGAAAACATTCAACGATCTCAGAATTAGGATATGGGTCACATACCCTATCTATCGTATCCATTTAATAATGCGTGTTTAAAAAATATGTTTGTAATAATGGTTTTTAAGATACCCACGCAATAGATGGTAATATAAAAAAGTTAGTTAAAAAATACGAGGGCACTAAATTTTTTTAAATCTTGAAATGGGCGGTTGTCGAAATCAGTTTGAAAACCTATGCCAGGGGTCACCAAATGGCGGACCGCGGTCCGGATCCGGACCGCCGACCTATTTTGTGCCGACCTTGTGTAAACAATACAAAACAATTTTTCATTAAGGATCTTATATCGGAATTTGAAAAGATTTTTAGAAAATTGAGAATGTCGTCGACATCCTTAGTAACATTTACATCCTAGTGATGAATGGAGCATTGAAGCCTCCAAATATTTTTGGGAGTTATAAAGCTGCTCTCCAGATGAAAATGTGCGATTTCCAAGAAGTTTTTCCAAATTTCTTGTCAAGAGTTTTGGATAACATTTGTTTGTGCTAATAAATACCTTGAAACTTCTCACTTTGTTTGGGTCAACATAGTATGTTTGTGAAGCAGCATTTTCCAAGATGAACTTCATTAAAAATAAATTCCGGAGCAGACTTACCGATTAACACCACCAAGATTTAATGACAATAGCCTGCACAAATTTTAGTCCAAACTTCGGACAGGTAGTTGAAGGCAAAAAAAAAATTTTTTCTCACTAATATTGTAAAAAACTCTTGGTACTTCTTTTTATTCACAACATTTGTCATTTAATAAAATAACGTTCCGGAACCCATTCATTTTATATGTTCATTGATATTGTATACTGTATCCACACATATTTAAGCCGGGGGTGGGAGGGGGGTAAGCTTTTTCCCTTCCGGACCGCGACGATCATGTTCTTTTAAAAAACGGACCCCTAATGAAAGTAATAAGGAACTCCAGTGAAAAATATTATGGCTTTAAAAAAATATGTTCATATAGACCAATAAACGCTGATTCTGAATATATAAGTTTTATTTCATAATATTAAACGTAGAGTTCTTATAAAATTATTAAAAAGTGCATTTTTAAACCTCTCGTCAAAACACACTGTAAAGTTGGTATTACTGAATGGTTAGTGCTGACGTCACCCGTCACCAGTCATTGTATTGAAATCTTTGACTATGTAGGTATGACATAAGCCATCAGTATTAACAACATTTCATGTTATTCGTTATTTCATACTGTTTATAGAGATTTACTTGTGTTTATTGAAACAATATTTAAGTCTAAATAATTCAGTATCAAAAATATTAGTTTATCTCTATTATTTAAAATATTGAAAAACTACTGCACAAAAAAATAGCAATACTACTTCTAGGGAGAATGCTTCGAATAACGGTATTCAAAATGGCGGCACTTGATCACCTGATTGCCCAATCCTATAGTAATTTTTCAGGAGTGATGACGTCACCCGATTCTCCGTACATACGGTGGTCTTAGGGGAATCTTGAAAAATTAAAACTTTGACAATTATTTTAACTATTAAAACTAACTCTAAAAATAAAAAATAAAAATGCAGTTATTTAAATTAGAAGGTCATTATTCATAAAAAAAAATAAAAAAAAATTGTACTGGAGTTCTCTATTGGTGACCCCTGACCTATGCAATGGATTCTTATTTCTCAATTTATTTTAGTAGGAAGAAAGTAGACTCTTATTATACTCTATACTTTAGCAGGAAGTGAAGAGTGCCTTATTTATATTTTAGCAGGTGTTTTATTCCACTACATATAGTACCAAGTGAATAGAGCCTTATTTTAATTGTATATTTTAGCAGGCAATGAAAAGTGCCGAAATACACTCTTTATTTTGATATTTCTATTATTTAAATGCCTAAAAATTATGATCTTGAGAACATATAAGAAAAGCTTTAGAAGTTAGGAAATTAAGGAGGATGGATGGAAGATTTTATGGACAAGCGCAAAATAAAGTAATACTAAAAACGCAATAAAAAAGGTATAAACGAATTTGTGTTACTGTTATGAGTGTTTTGACTCTTAACGAGTTTTTGTTAGTGTAATAACTGATATTTTCTAATGTTTCTTGTTTTTTGGGTTGTTGAACCGTATGTTTTCTTTACCTTCTTGAGCCAATGAACGGTTAGTAGCTAAAAGGATTCCACCCAGGCGTCTGGGATTCAATTCCTCTGCTTCCACCATCGCTCAAGCAAAATTTACGCTTATGATAACGGTGGTAGAAGGAATGTCGATATGTTATTAATAACTCTGGGGTGTTTGTCTTTCTTTCAAAAAACCAAAACAAACCATCCAATGAATGATGTCTTAATTTCAAAGGCCTTGCATTAGCCGTGCCACATGCCCAATGTAATATCACTTCAGTGTGAATATGTGTCAGTAATAGTTACTCGACTACTTTGGCTTGTTTCTAATTAATTTATTTGTTTTTTCGTTTTCCCGAGGAGAAAACCCTTTCAATGCATTTTCCAGGTCTCTTTGTGTGATTGTTTGTGGAGGACCCCGTCTTTTCTTCTTCAATTAGTATTAATGTCACCACTAGTCTTTTTAGTGAAAGCATAAAATTGAAACCGAGATGCCGAACTTCGTTACAAAAGGAGTTCGCGGATTGGAAACCCAACGATGATTAAATTTAAAATATTTGTAAAGTGGGTATATTTAACAAATTATTGAAATGTTATATTTGCACCACGTTCCATATTAAAAAATATACTCAGTATTGTCCTTGTGTGAGGCTATTCATAAACGAAAAAGAGTTAAAACGGTTTGCGATATGATTAGTGACCATATCTAAAGAGCCAGTTTAATTAGTAGTTTATTTAGATGTAACACTAGATATAAAATGTAAAAAATTGTAGTTAAATAAAATACAACATAAAAAAATCCTCTCAACCTCCCTCTTAGTAGCCTCTTTCCATTCTCTTACTTTATTCAGCATTGCAACTTTCGGCAATCTGTGGACACTTTCATTTACAAAAACTTTTTTTTAAAATTGGAGTACCTAAAGCATCGGGCCAATAATGACCCTTGCTTCACAATGGTTAATTATAAAATGAGAATCAGAATTTTTCCATGATGATTGATTTTTGGGGTAAAAGGGTCCTCTAGTCGGGTCTTCAACGTTTCGAATAACCTTTCAGTGTCCATCATTAGAGCAGATGGAAATGTTTTTGTTTCATTCTACTTATTTCAGATGAAAACGGACCATAACAGAAGTAAGTGGTTATGGGAAATACATTTTATTGAAAGCCATTTTTTCATGAAACGTATCTAAGTTACAATTTTCTTAACCCTGAGCAACAAAACATTTATCGAACAAACTATCTAAAAAAACAGAAATAAAACATCTAAAACAGCGATTGAACCTAAATAAAACAACGAAAAAAAAATTGCGATCGAACTGTAAAAAAAAAGATAAAATGCCGAAAGAAAACATCGACCGAACAAACAACAACGAACCACAAATAAAACAACGAAAAAAATAAAATGTCGATCGATCGAACGAACTGGAATACCACAAATCAAACACAGATCGAACGAACAAACTAGAAATTCAAAAATAAAAGATCGAAAGAACGAACTAATTAAAAAACCACAAATAAAATATAGATCGAACAAATAACTACGAACCATAAATAAAACATCTAAAATAAAATATCGGTTGAAAAAATGAACTTCTAATAAACCATAAGTAAAAGATCGAAAATAAAACATCGGTCGAACAAACAATCAGACAACCACAAATAAAACATCGGTGGAACAAACTAACTATAAAACCGTTTATAAACCATCGGCCGAACAAACCAATTATAAAACCATAAATAAAATATCTGTGGAACAAACTGGAAATCCATAAGCATAACATCGGCTGAATAACCAGAAAATATAATAAAACATCGGTGTTGACGGTGATAATGGAAAGCCAAAATCTTTGCAAGATCTATTTGTAAGAAGATTAAATTGTCACCCGTCCCAAAATAAATTGGTGTGGGGATAAATACCTTTGGGATCTTCTCAAATTCGAGCCAATACGAAACACTGTCAATATTATAAAGTTATTCGATTTTCGTTGCTTAGTAATAATATTTTGTTGGTTATAATGTAGAGAAGAATAAAGTGGAAAATTATAGTTTTGTGATTATTGAGTTTGAAAATTGTTTTTGGTTTATTTTTGGGATTTATTTTCATGAATAAATGTCATCAAATATGTAAGTAATGAAAACAGATTCTAACAAATAGCACTTTGGACCTGTGTCACAAGCAGCTATAGAAGATGAAGCTTGGCGTATTTCGACATATCGCTCACCGTACATTCCCAGTGGGAATATATGGTGAATGATATGTTGAAATAGGCCAAGCCACATCTTTAGTTTGAAACTCGTCTTAGAGAAAAAATAGGTTTTAAAGTATAAAAATAGCATCCGTTTGTATTTTTTTTTAATGTTGGATTCTGAAAGTGATCGTAAATTATACTTTTTAATTGTATTTTCTGTCCGATTTTTAAAGTAAAGCTTCTATAGCCCATATGTGATTTGGATTTCGGATGAAACGGAAATGACGATTATTGCATCTGCGACGCATCAACTGCGCTCATTGGTCGCTTTGATTATGACCTCACTTTTCAAGTATTGGTTGAGATTGTTTTGGTAAAGTTTCGTTTCTACCGCGTGTAAACTGCACTCGATTTTTTATAGTTTTTACTAGTTTAATCTCAAATAATACAAGCGGTTGACACAAAACACTTTTGCTTGACCTGCGCAAGGTTTGAAATTTACTCAGCCTTTTCCATCTGAAATGACAAAATAGCCGCACCCTGCGTCAACTTACAACATGATTTACATCATGAGCTACGGAGCTTTATCTACGTCCACTTGATTATAAAAAACAACACTCACCTCCATGTAGTTTGATCAATATAAAGATAAACTTTTGCTCTTTCGTATTATGTCTAAAATTTAATGAGGAGAAAAAACTGAAAATGCTAGTGAAAACGGCGGTGCCATCTTTGACCATTTCATATTACTTTATCTCGTTTTTCGTCTATTGTTTATATTATGATACCATATTCTAAGAAGTTGTTTTCATTAATTAATTCATTAAAATCGCGACTTCATTATTTTGCATCTACCCTACGAAAAAAAGTATTGATTTTTATAGTAAATAAGTTAAAAGGAAGTGTAATTTTTTATTATGTATATAATAAACAAAAATTTTAACAAAACAAAAAAACGACTTCAAAAAATGCACTAAAAAGTAAAAAAAATAATTTCGTATTCTTCTACAACTTCATAATCATCTTACTTTTTCTACTCATCAACATGTAGGTACGATTGTTATTTTTAGAGTCGGTGTCATTCAAGGAAGGTTTGTAACTACATACATATATAGCGGAAGGCAGCGTACAAATTGGATAGCCATATAAATGTTTTGTTACACGGGCAACATTAGAAACCCGCACTAGAATCATGGCGACCTTGCCTGTCATTCTGGTTTCACGCCCCGGTTGTCAAGTCGCTTTTGTACGCTACCTTCTAATCTCAAATCCTTCTGATAAATTTAATAATAATCTGTGTCGGTTTTGTATAAATAAATGCAAGTCAAACTTCATCACATTACTTATTTAAATCCACCGACTATCCTTTCGGCAACGTGTTTGGAGTCCACGTATCCTGGCAGAACCGCCAAATCTCATCCGCCAAACATACTTTGGTTGGTTGTGCTTGTGTCGCACAAACGACTTGACGAGGCGAGAGCGGGGCCGCGGCGGGAGGGGGACTGTCAAGTGAACACGTTGGGCCGGGTACCTTTGCTGACACCGACTCCAAAAATAACAATCGTATGTACGAAATTATTTTTTTACTTTTTAGTGCATTTTTTGAAGTCGTTTTTTGTTTTGTTAAAATTTTTGTTTATTTTTTGTTTTTTAGTGAATCTGAAGCACCTACACCAACTAATTTGTCTGAATATGGGTAGACCTACTAAACGTGCTGCTCATATGAGCCAGACACAATTTAACCATAACGACGCTAGGGTCAAATTAAGAGATTCGGCCGAGTTTCGTTAATTTGCTCCTAAGAATTGAAGAGTTCCGTTACTTTGTCATGGATCCGATAATCAGAACCTAACCAAACTCTCATCAAACTACCCTTGAAGTACATCCTTTCCAATAAAAAAAAGATTAATCGAAATCGGTTGGCGTGATATTGAGTTATTCATCCATTTGTCACGCACATATTTAATGCAAATTTAAGACTTATATGGTTTTCTCATAGATCCCATTATCGGAACTGAACCAAATTAAAATTGGACCACACGGAAAGCACCAGCTTTCAAATAAAAAAAGAATCATCAATATCGGTTCATCCAGTCGAAAGTTCTGAGGTAACAAACATAAAAAAATAAATAAAAAAAAATACAGTCGAATTGAGATCCTACTCCTTTTTGAAGTCGTTTAAAAATGCATTCGAATGCCACAATATTACCTAGATAATATTAATCAATTAGGTAATGGCATCTTTTGATGATTTTCCTTGAATTTTTAATACAGATCGACTTTTATTTACCTCATGACGTCGTAACTTAAACTACTTAGACTAAATAAGTAAGTCTAGTTTCTGATAATTCGTGGTGGAATTCCATTGTATTAGAATTTGAAATTAAAACACTTTTGTACTTTCTTCCACTAATTTACGACTATATTTCACCAGGACCGGTTTCATTCTATTACGGACATTATAATTACCTGTATGTACCTAAAATTAACAAAATAACTTATAATACCTTAAAATTGACAAAATAGAAACATTGATTGTATAGAGACAATGTTCCCTGCCTAAGTGTGTATAAATACCGTAGCATGAGAATTTCAACTGCCAGTCTGAAAATGTCCGTAATAGGATGAAACTGGTCCTGGTGAAATATAAATTAGTGGAAGAAAGTACAAAAGTGTTTTAATTTTAAATTCTAATAAATAAGTAACATATCACTAGTCAGAATTTAATTTTATTGACCGTAACCGGTTTCAGCTTGTTAAAGTCATCTTCAGACATCAAAAATAAAAATATTATAATACCTACTCTATTCACAGTCCTCCTCACTAGGGATTCTTGTTTTGAGGCGGACTGCAGATTGTAACATGGGTATTACATAATGATTTCCTCTTCTTCGTGTTTGTTGATTTCCACAAAATAAAGAATTCAATTATGCAGTCCATACGCGGGAGAAATGAAATCTTCAGAAAACTAAAACAGACAAGACTGGGGAGGATACGAACCACCGCATAAAGAGGAGACCGATCTCACTCTCTCGCGGGATAACCCCTATAGGTGTATGTGTTTTTTTTTTATTTTAGTGTCGCTTTTGCGTTTCATCAAGTTCCAAATCAAAACGGTGCTAAAGAAGTTTTCACTTCAAAATGTTTTTGTTTGTTGACCGGTTGTATCAAAACTTGAATGATTTCTCATCGTCGTGTTTAGATAGCCACATTTTTATTACGTTTTTAAACTTTTTTTTAAATACATACATAGTGTTTGAAATATAATTAAGAAGGGCATTATATATGATTTTGTAGCATGAAAATTATGTTTTTTTTAATCCAAAAGATATATTTAATTTTGGGATGTTCAATAGATTTGAGGTTGTCATCTTTGTGGGGTATCGATTGAGTTCGGGAGTCACCCTTGGGATGGAACCTCTAAGATAAACCTACTTGATTCTGTGCAAAGAAGGGCGGTCCATCTGATTGAAAATCTGTTATTAGGAAAATTGCCATCTCTAATGAACAAATGCAATGTGGGCATACTGAGTCTGATCTTCAGGTATTATAATGGAGCATGATCTAAGGAGTTAGCAGCATTGATCCCCAGTGCACCGGTGAACGTGCGTGAAGCATGACGGACACTAACATAACACCTTTTCATAGTTGATGTTGCCTTCATGAGAACGGGTCGTTTCTTCGACTCGTTTTTGTGTAAGTCGACTCTTATTAAACAAACTATATTGGAGGGGACCCCACATTCCCAACGGCGCGGCATAAGGAAACATATGGTTTCCTCCTTCACCGCACACGTCAAGACCCTACTTTTTTATTGAAAGAGGCTACATTTATTTGAACAACTCTAGACCCTCCAATGTCCATGAATACGGGTTTAGTAAGCAGTATGCAAGTACTTATTATAACTTTATACAAAAGATAAGTAGAAGTAGCAGCCCGTGGAATAATTCTTCTAAAATAGGTAACATATAAATAGAGATGAGTCATATTTAATTTCAATACCCGCTATATCCGATTTTTTGACAAAATGATCTGAGTATGACATCTTGTTCACATTTTAGCGAGAAACAAGACTAATCTAAAATTGAGTTTCAAAACCTCCTTTGTCACAACCAAAAACCATATTAAAACTGCGAGTGAGAAACAAAACCCGCTATATCATTCAAGAAGTTACTATCAAAACCCGCTATATCGGAATTCAACCAATCACGAGCAGTTATTTTGCCAAGATGGCGGGTGTAGAAACACGCCCCTCAGGTCAGTTGAGTTTCAAAGGCCTCTATATTCTATACAAATCACGAAGAGAGTATTAAAATCCGCTATATCCATTTTATTTAAATATTTCTAGAAATACATTGAAAAATGAACACTTCGTATGTATACTCCAATTCATTATATAAAAAAATAAACAGCAATTTTTTTATTTACGCTAGAGATGTGACAGATTTTTGCGGTTTTCTCCGAATCAGTGAAAGTTGATATAGCGGATATAGAAATTGAACGACTCAGATAATAGTGTTAGTAAAAGAAAAAAAAAATAACGGCTACAACCAGTCGAAGTAAGTAAGCAAACTACAAGTATCTGTTTTCTTCCTTCATATAATCCGGCCCTTTCAAGACACGCATTACTAAATCCCGTCCTACAGCCTTTATTTTAAGCAGCCGGTGGTGACACAGTTCCCCTGTTTTTACAATGTACAGACAGGGGATCAGTTCATAGTGTGAGATGTGAATGAATGTGAATGAAGAAGGGAGTACGTGTCAAGAGAGATTTGTGTTTTAGTTGGTTATCTCTGTCGATCCCTGCAAGGGAAATGTACGGATGTTCAGTTGAGTTCATCACGAGTTCATTCATCATCGTGAATGCATGAAATGCAATCAACCGAGGAGGGTTGAATATACTAGAGCTACTAAAAAGTTGTCAAAGGTAGCGAAGTTAGAATTCCACTATATTGTATCTACAGGCATCTGATACCGAACTTTGATGTATTGCAATGCGAATTGGAAGCGAGAAGTGGAAGGAAAACAGTAGCTCAAAGAAATTACACAAAAATGGCACTTTATAGAATAGCCTAGTAGGGGAGCAGGGGGAATTGGAGCCTACTAAGGAAAAAGTTCAATAAAAGGCAAATTTAAAGATACTTTAGGAACTTTTTATCATCATCGTCATCATCATCTTCTTCCCCTTATCCTATTCGGGTCGGGGACCCATTTCATCGACAAGGCTCCTCCATACGTTCCTGTCTTGTGCTGATTGTTCGGCCTCTACCCATCTGGAGATGCCTCGCCCAACTGTGTCTGGGGCGGCCCACTGGACGTCTACCCTCTGGAATCGCACTCAGTATCTTCCTCGGAATTTGGTCATCAGACATTCATAGTACATGCCCAAGCCACCTCAGTTGCGATTTTTCTATGAAGAGTAGCAGTGGTTCAATGTTTAGATCATCTCGGATCGTCGAGTTTCTTATATGATCCCATTTCGTAACCCCTGCCACTCATCTACAATCAGAGCTCGAACTAAACCTCTCCCTGCTATCTGCAAAAAATTTCGCTCTCTCTCAGAGCTTCAAATTATTGTTGAAAATTGACATGCTACCGGCATCTGTTGATTGATTGGAGTAAACTCCGACTGTATATCGATCCATAAAATGGTGTGAGTCTCTGCTCGGGTTAGGAACCTGCTTTAACCACGAGTTAGGTAGACGCCATGTTTGTTCAGACTTTAGTATTGGCAAACACTTTCAAACGTCAAATGTGTAGTTTTTAATTCTATAAATATGTGCAGTTTTTAGACTATAAAAATGCTAGCATCTGATTATTATTGTTCTTTCCTACGCAAGTTTAAACAGTAAAACAACTGTCAGTGTTTGGCCCGGTGTATTATCACCGTTAAAATACATTTATAACATGTCACAGTGAATAATAAAAAGTGGAGTTTTTTGCAAAAGAAGTTATTTATTTAAAAGGACCCTTACAATTTTAACAATTATCAAAAATGATCTTCTTCCTTTGAACAAATTAAAATATAGTCACGTCACCCTATCCCCAATGGTTTTAGAAGGGATCGGCATCCTTAAAAGTCATTCCAATCTCCCAGCCCATTCTGTCAATAATATGTTCAATGACATTATTTCTTCTAAATGGCCCAATTCTTCAACTAAAAATAAATAGCAAATAGCGTACCTGTTGGACCGAGTCATGTTTCCTAAAATATTACTAACACTCGAGAAAACTTCAATGAACTGCAACCGCGAAGTCGTGGAGGACCCAGCTAGCCGGGCAGCAGGTTCCACCTGATGACCAGGATTCCGGCTGAAGGCACCAAGGAATTCTGGGAATTTGCCAAGCTCAAGGCGTGAGCTCCATCAAAGGCTTTCCGCCAGGAATTTGCCACCACTACAGGAAGTAGAGGCCAGGCAAGGCCATAAAGGTGTTCCGTCGCGTTTTACGTCGCCGTACGACATAGGATTACGTGGATAACTTTCAATGCAAACATGGCGGAGCACAAGTAGTTCTCACAGTAACGGCCGATAACGCCCGCTTGATTACTTCGGGTCGCGTTTATCAAAAATTACATACTTTATGATCCGGCTCGTGGTTTGTAATCTTAAGACATAAATATAAGGGATTATCCCATGTTAAAACTTGCAAAATTAACACCTATGTGACAAGTCAAATATTCGTCGGGCTCCCGTCGCGGCGAATATTTAAAAAGTGCCCGAAACTAACATTGCCACACGCAAAAAAATAAAGCCAACGGCGATTCAACAAATAACGTGAGCGGCCAGGTGAAAGTTAATTCAGTCACGAGAATAATTATTCGAATTTAATAATTATTATCGTGACACTATGATTGTCGGATGAGTTTGTGTACCTAAATAGTATGTTTACGAGAGATGGGAAGGCTGGTAGAGATATTGAAAGAAGGGTAAATGCAGGTAAATCCATTAATGGAGGACTGAATGCCGTTGGCACTAATAAAAAAATGTCAAAAGAAGCGAAGCTAGCAATCGACAATGGAGTCCTGACCTACCCTGATGTATGGCAGTGAGGCATGGAACTGGCAGAGGAAGGATGAAAGTAAACTGAATTGCCGTTGAAATGAGATCCCTGAGGCGTAAAAAATGTGTAAAACCATGTATGATCGTATGAGAAATGTGGATATCCGCAAAGAATGTAAGGCTTATGTAAGCATAATGAGTAAGATTAAGAAAGGGACCCTCAGATGGTTTGGGAATGTAGAGCGAATGAAAGAAGAATATAGTGTGAGAAGAATGACGCAAATGTGAATGGAAGAAGAAGTCGGGGACGCCCGAGGAAGACATGGCACGATCAAGTGAATCAGATACTTGAGTCGGGCCATGTCAAAAGTCAGAATAATAAAAGAGTACGTTTGAGACGATGTATAAATGTGAGTGGGGCAAAGACTGTGTGCCAAGACCGAGTTGTTTGGCTGTCCATCCTCTCTGCCTACCCCTGCGGCGAAACGGCGTGATGGTTAGTTAGTTTTAGTTTACTCAAAACTAGTTTACTCTCAAAACTCCCCGACTGATCAAGAAATCGTAAAATCTTTTAAAACTTTTCTTACAAATTAATGACCATATTTTCGCCAAAAGTAACCCCTTTCTTCAAACATTCCTTTGTCCCAAAATCCTTATTAGAAACGTTCCCAGCTTACCTATATGTCATTATTACAATAAAGAATCCTTTATTGTAGGGCTGATAATACAATTGAATCGAGACGAGCAGTAAACGGCGAACCCACAAAGTCAGAGACTTGGTAACTAGTTTTTAATTTTTTTTAAATTTCCAGTAAGACTATGTGTTATTTAGAGACTCGTGTAGGCTTAGTTTTTTTAGTAATTACACGCGATTGGCGAGATGAACATTTATTGTAACATATTGGCTATAGTAACGTCCTAACTATCGTGCTGGCGGTAGGAAAAGAGAGCGAGGAGATGCCTTCATCTCCTTTTATAGTGAGATCTCCTGTCTCGCTCTTGCATTTAAAGAAACAGGTGTGCCACCCCAAAAACCTCTCTTACACTATGGCAACCCCAATTGGGGTATGTTGTGAGGCTGAAGGTAGGGGGGAGGGGAGGGAGATGGGGAGAGGATGGTAGGGAAGAACTAACTAGAGCTTCATTAGTTCACCTCCATTCGAATTTTTATAGTATACTAGCTGATCCGGCGAACTTCGTACCGCCTCAGAATCAAAAACTGTTAACTTATTAGCTGAATTGATCTAAATTGTTTCTCACTGCGTATACCATACCTTGATCTAAATTGTTTCTCCCTGCGTATCCTTTCCCCTCTCGCGTTCCCTCTCCCTCTCCCCACTCAACTTCTCCCCTTCCCCCGTCCCGCTAACCCCCCTTCCTGAGTTCCTTTCCCCCCTCCCCCCTCCCCCGGTTTTCAGTTCAATATTATACCCCTTACAATATTGCTGCAGTTCTTTCAAAATAGGAGAATTCGTTCCATATAAAATGTATGGGGAAAATAATTTTCTTCGGAGTGGAACACCCTTTACTTTTAGGGGTATGAAAAATAGATGTTGGTCGATTCTCAGACCTACCAGATAAGCACACAAAATTTCATCAAAATTGGTCCAGCCGTTTCGGAGGAGTATGGTAACAAACACCGTGACACGAGAATTTTATATATTAGAAGATATTATATTAATTTCAAATACTATTATATAGATATACATTATTCCAACGAAGTTACCCAGTCTTGGTAAAAATATTTAATAGAAATGGGTGTAGGTAGGTACTTGACAATAATTTAAACCTGAAAACTTCAAACACCGTAGCGTGAACTATCTCTACCTAATTTATAAATTACTAGCTGGTTCCCGGCATGTGTTGCAATCTTATATTCAAAGAAATAAATGGTTTCTCTCTGCATGTCTTTTCCCGTGCGTCCCGGTCCCCTCCCGCATCCCCTACCCTCCCGCGTTCCCCTTCCACCTTCCCCGTCCACCCTCTCCCCTCTCCAGCTCCCCCGTCCCGCAAACCCCCCTCCGGCGTTCAATATGTTAAGTCTCAGTGCATTCAGTTTTCAAACAGCTCGCGTGCCACCCATTACAATTTTTTTATTCAAATTTTAATTTTTCGTATATTACAAATATTCATTTTTATATATTATAAGAACAATCAATGAAATTTGGTAACTAACACAGGTACCTACTAAAAATATCTATAATTAAGAAAAAATCATAGACAATTCTTTTAAAACAAAAAAAAAAAATCTGCCTGCTAAATTCAATTTCGAACTGTCAAACGTGCAAAGATAAAATAAACGTTAAGTTTTATGAAATTATCCAATTTTCTTAATTTTTCTTTCAGTAAGAACCTTCTACAAAGTACTAGAAAACTTTTAAAAAAAGATGAATGAATTAGATAAAGTCGTTCTGAAGTTATGGCGTGACTAAAGGAAACAGGAACTCATTTATATATGTATAGATTGTTAACAACATTTAAGCATTTTTCAATCGATATTAACCTTGATTTGCATGATATTAGCAGATTGTTTAATTTTATGTTAAATATTTATATTCTCTGTTTCCTATATTTTTTTAACCTTCCTGTACTCGCGCATTGGTCTCTCAGACCGACAAATCAATAATCCGTGGTTTTCTAAAAAATTAATAACAGTAGGATTTTGAGGTTTTTAGGAGCTTCTTAATTTGTTCTTTGGCATTTTTTAGCGCAGCTCGTGCATTAGTGCTGAGTGCATGTGTGACACTTATTAACTGTTATCGGTCTTAAGGTAAGTAACTGTGGCGACGCATTATCCTTCGCCATCAAAAGAAGATACGAGAAATATCTAATATTCGCGCGATATGGGCAAGCTACTTACCTGAGTACATACTTACCCACTGCTGCGGCCGCCCGACGATAATAATATTGCCACCGCCTAGAAAGGTCTGGAGATAGAACCGTACAATATCTGTACGGCGCCGAATATTCTCGTCAACTGACGAAGTGACACGTATTACCTACCGCGAGGTAGTTACTCTGCCGCGGCTATATAAGCGACTTAACTCGGCGCTCGTACGGTAAGTCCCGATCCGTCAGTCAACGCTTGTCCGCCAGCGAGGAACCGTCTAGACGTTATACAGACGCTATGTGATTTACACGCATTCTCCAGCGCAGCTCGGACTCTCCGTAACACCTTCGAGGCTCTCATCCACCACCACTGTCTCGCAGCCCGATCCGCCGCACCACGACTTGAGATGTCTTCGCCCGCAACACATAAAGCCCGCCGCGCTTTCTGTTCGGGAAGCAACTCGATCTCCGGCACTCCGAAGCTTGTCTCGTTTCGCTTCCGCAGAGATTCTCCTCATCGCCTCACAAGGTCTTCTTCTTGCCCTGCGTGTGACTCCAGCTCACCGAAGTCACAGCCGTCATCTCCGTCCTCATGACGTTGAGCGACCGCCTGGAACTGGTCAGCATCTACCACTCTAGTGATCTGAAGAGACGTTATCTTCACCACTGCAGCTTCCTGACCATCATCACATCTTACAGCGCACCATCATTGTCTGCTCTTCCGTTTACGCCCCTGGCTCATTGACTATCGCTACGTAGCACAATAAAGACGACTCACATTACATCGATTGACGCCTTTTATTTCTCGTTCTGCCTCCCGCTCCCTCATAACAATTGCTACCCAAAAATTATAAAAGTGATTAATCCTTATTTTTACAATATTTTATTATTCTTGATGCTTTTATTAATTAGATTTCAGAGTTTTATTTTAATAAGCACATGAAAAAGTTTATTTTTGTTATTTAAGTTAGAGTTTAAAAAATTATGTTGTTTTTAAGAAGCTGAATTAAAATTCTGTTTCTACCAAATAAAGTAGAAGTTTTAATATTTTTTAAATTCCATTATACCCCCTTCTATACATATAATGAATACCAATAATGCTTAAAAAGTTTAAAATTAAAATAATACTGAAGAGATTAAATCTCGGTCTAAGAAACCGTGCGTATGCCGTTGGGCGCGAGTATACGAAGGTTAACGCTTGTGTATTTTTATTGTTATTTTCATTGTAACAAAAAAAAGATGTAGCTACTACTTTGTATGTTAAAGCCGTCTAAGCGATGGCTCTAGGCGTTTTAAAAAAATAAGAAAATATTCATAAATATATTTTGTTTATCCATTGAATTTTCCGAAGCGATGCCACTGACCCCAAAGTTAAGTGAGGAAAGATAACACATTTCGTCAGAGCGATATCCTTCCTAGTTCCTATTAATATTATTAGGTCCTTACATATGACATTGGCGTTTTGTATGGGAGGAACAAAAAGCCGATTTTTTTTTATATAATTTTTTTATTTAATCAAAGTATGTACCATTGCTATCTATGCACTTTTACCATCTCATAGGTAGTTCATCCATCCCTTTACTAAAAAAACCATTCGAACGGGATTCAATAAAATCTTTGAAGGCGGTTTGGACTGCCCCATCGGAGTTGAATTTTTTCCCTTGCAAGAAGTTATCCAAATTTCGAAAAAAATGGTAATCTGTTGGGCAAAGTCCGGAGAGTACAGTGGATGTCTTAGACATTCCAATTGAAGCTACTCTAATTCGGTAGCCGTTTGTTGTGCAGTGTGTGGTCTAGCGGTCAACGCGCGTTTGTTGATTTGCTTCACTCAATTCGTGAGGTACCCACCTTTCAAGCTTTTTCACCTTCCCAATTTGCTTCAAGTGGCTTAAAACAGTTTTATCACTAACACCGCAGCCTGCAGCTAACTCGGACGTGGTTTGCAATAGATCCGCTTCCACAATAGCCTTCAATTCTTCATTATCAACTTTGGTCTCCGGCCGTCCACGGGGCTTGTTCTGCAGGTCGAAATTTCCAGAACGAAAATGTTGGAACCAAAAACGCACTGTGTTTTCTTTTGCGGCACCGTCGCCATACACATCATTAATCCTTCGAGCCGTTTCTGCAGCACTGGTGCCACGGTATATTTCAAGTTTTCCATTTTGTAAACTAAGTGAAGCAAAGAAAAAAAAACAATTAAGGAAAAAACAAATGGATTATAATTTTCGAAACACAAATACCTGAGAAAATAGCTGTATAAATTTGAATTTGGAATTCCTAACCAAAAAGAAGATATTTGAGATCAAAGTTGCCACTACGGCAAAACCCCAATTTCATATGTAAGGACCTAATATAAAGGCGAAAGTTTTTTGTTTCGGCTGAGAGGTTATAATCTCTGACAATATACTTCTGCATAAATACAATGGCCACAAATATATTGGTAGGAAAAACTCATGGAAGATATAAGGGAGCAGATTCCTCTGGAATGTAGTTGTTTGCTTATGAGATCACTATCTAAGTGCAGTTCACTTTTTTAAACTGAGTTGTTGTTAATGTGAGTAGTTTTTGCAAGAATGCTCTGCGACAAGATAATTGCGATAGGTTTATGCGAGTTATATAACTAGGACTGCGTCCCGCTGCCCGCTGCGATGATTGTCAATAATAAAACTTGGAGCACCGAATACTTGCGAGTTGATCGAAATCGTAACATCAGGGAATAATAAGGGGCGCGGGGGAAGGGAGATATTCATTGCCATAGGAAATAAATTATATTTAAATCCAAAATAAACACAAAAGCAATCCGCCAAGCGCAGCCAATAATACTCGGCGCTAACAGTCTGGATCTATGGATATATAGATGTTTGTAGGTTTGTTACTCTTTCAAGCAAACGTACTGAATGGACTTAAAATTTTTTTTCGCTTATAGAAAGCTACATCATTTGCGAGTAATATAGGATATATAGAATGGTAAGCTCTGGCGTTATGAATGAGCTCTGGCGTCATGAAATTATTTACCATAAGTTTTCTGTCCCTAACAAAATCGAGTTATTGCAAACGTCAGAAGAAAAGCACACAAATGTTTGCCTTGGAAATGGTGTTTTTTTTTTTAATTAGGCATGTTTCATAACGCTGATGGATTTCATACGTATTTGTGTTCCAATTTACCATGCAGATCGGAGGAATCCAGATTTTGGACTTCCCCTTAAGGGTCAGCGTTTTTTGGAAAAATCGCACGGAAAATACCTTAAGAACAAGAATGGAGGAAGCTATTCTGACCTTTTCCTTGGTACAGTTTCTTTATACAAAAAATTTAAAATCGAATCCAAATTATTTGAATCAATATTCTTTTTTGAAATTTGTTCCGCCCGCAATTTCGCGACAGGTTAAGTGTACCTACCTACACGGTGGACTAAGTACCGTAATATCGCCAGTCTATCAACAACCATCGTAACAAATCGTAACGTGACATTTCGCTCTACGTTGAAATTTTATTTTTATCAATCGGAAGTGTGTAATACGAAGCATTACATCGCCGTCTTTATCGAATGCTTTGTGTGAACCGCTTATTCGTGTCATGACTCAACTTTATCGTGGTTCTAATAACCGACCAGAACAATCTTATCGTACGCTTTTGGATACATCTGTGACATTCGCCGAATGGAGATCAAGCCACGAGACACAAGAGTATTGCATAATTGTGTATACCGGATCTTGTTTGGTGATCGGGCATAATTCGTATCGAAGTCCATAAGCGTTTTATTAAGCAAAGAGTGGCCGCAAGGTTATTCTAAAACCCTCGTGCATAATCGCGGATCAAGGCAATTCACCCTAAAAAGAGTGCTTTGTTGTTAATATATAACTCTAAAAATGATTCGCCGAAATGAGCGACGAGGGGTGAGGGAGGGGGGATGGGTAAAATGGAGTGACGAAAGGGAAGGTGGAGGAGGTGGAGTGGGAACCCCCCTAATACCATGCGAGCGAAGCCGTGGGCAAAAGCTAGTTTAAAATAAATTATAAAACAATATTGTTCTTCCTTTTCTTGATGTTTTTGATCTGAATAAATTGCATTAATTTGTAAAAAATAAATAAATGTTCATTGGTTTATTTTTGTATAACCATGTACATTGTCCATATGTCTTGGATCGAGTAGGAATGTACCAGATTAAGGGAAAATTCATTATAACATGTCTTTGTCGTTGAGTAGGGGCCCAAAAAACAAACAATTACTGCTCCTGTCACTTGATTGACAAATAAAGGTCAAACGTTCGAGAGATGGGACCCCATTACAGACTATTTATGGACAAACAAGATGTCTTATTGGCACAGTGATGGGTGAATTCGAGATATTCATCTAAATGATTGATTATTTTAATTATTCGAAACATGTCGATATTTAAAAAAATATACACCAAATAATTTAAACTGGCGCAGAGTACCTACTTAAGTTTGACAAAGTACTTTTGCCCGAAAGTAGGAAAGATTCTGACTTTTGATGTCAGAATTGTAGCCGTAAAATATAAAATAAAAGTTAAATTTTTTTAAATACCTACACTAAAGTAACAAAATAACGCTTTTCAGGATAAACGAAGAAAAGTCATTCATAGCAACTGAATCTCCATGTATTTATATAATAAATCCTTCACCCTCAATGCCCGCGACATTGTAAATAACAAATTTGTAAAAAAATAAATAAAAATAAAAATCATAATAGAATATATCAGTCATTTTAAATACATGTAGGATTACAAAAGTTTTTTAAAATATTTATATTGGGGGATCAGTAGGATTTATAGGTCAAATTAGGAATTCCACATAGCCGAACCCTCTGATATGAAAATATCTGGAGTCAGTGAATTATTTTCCCATTTGGTCTCTGGTAGGTTGACTTGTTGTTCTTGTATTGTTTTGCATTTATAATACTTATACAGTGCAATTGCATAGTGTGGTTTGACTAGATGATCATTTGGGGAAGTTTGTGAAAGGGTTTAGTTTTTCCTGTGGGGAAAATTTAACCCGGACATTTAAATCTGGTGCGTAAAAAAAAGGGTTTGTAAAGGTCATTTTATGAACATTCTTTAAACCTAAACAGTCCTAAATTCTCCAATCTTTCAAAACAAATATCAACTCCACTTTTGTAACTAAACTTTTAATAAATGTAATACTAATAGTGATGGGGGTAGCAAATGTAAAACCGTGCAATGTCCAGTGTTTTAAATATAATGTCCTCCGCGTGCAAAGCCGTATTTTCTTCAAGCATAATTAAAGTGTGTTTATCAGAAGTGACCTGCCAGGTAAGTATGTTTCTGTATCCGTTTGTAAATAGTAAAATTAGATTGAATCTAAGAATTCTTAATAAATCGTACAGCGCCCTTGAGGTGATTTTTCACAAAAACGGCATATTCAATTTATCCAGTTATTATTAGTATGTATTAAACGATCGAATCGAAGTAAACATTTAAAAATCTACGGAATGTAGCTATTATTATAATTTTGGAGGCGGATATGGGTACCGCCGCCCCGGCAACCATTTATTGGAAAACCAACACCTCTGCCGTAGGTCACCCGAGTGGTTCGCTACGTTTGGTGACTTAGTAGGGCTGCCCGGGTTCACCGGTTCAGGTTTGTCTTCGGGATCGGGAGAGAATGGTTGAGGTAGTCCCTTTGACCAGTGGCGGCCGCTGCCCTGAAAACGTGGTGGTTCACTGATAATCCGTAACTATGAGATAACGATTCTAAGCAACATTAGGTAAAAATGATCCCACTAATCTTATTTGGAGAGAAGATTTAATTAAAAGTGGTCTTAAACAAATTTATGTGTTTTAATTAAAAGTGGTCTGAAACAAATTTATGTGTTTTTTATTGTAAATTATGGCGAGCCACAAAGTTATTGCTTTTTACAAATATGAAAAAAAAATATTTTTCGGTACTAAGAAAATAAAAACACAATACTATTTTTTCGTAAATAAATCTTAAATTTCAACCCAAAAAACACTTTTTTTTACAATGTTTAATTTATTTTATTTTATATTTCATAAAATAAAATAAATTTGAAAGTAGTGTAAGAAGAATATACGACGCAAATGTGAATGGTAGAAGAAGTCGGGGGCGCCCGAGGAAGACATAGCACGAGCAAGTGAATCAGATACTTGAGTCGGGCCATGTCGAAAGTCGGAATAATAGAAGAGAATGTACGAGACGATGTATGAAAGTGAGTGAGGCAAAGAGTGTGTGCCAAGACCGAGTTATTTGGCGGTCCGTCCTCTCTGCCTACCCCTGTGGGGAAACGGCTTGATGGTTGGTTAGTTAGTTTTTTAAACAGGATACAAACAGTATTTATAAACAATGTATAAACAGTACGAGGGCAAAATTGTCAAAGTTACCTATAAAAAATTGTATTCCTTTATGATCAGCGTTTTATAATTTAAAACACCAATCAATAAAAAAGAAAATATATGTAAAATTTAGGTATTTGCTGTACCTTTTGATTAAAAAAAGAATTATTCAGTTTGATTAAGTATTTTTGCCTTAAATCCAAATTTAAGTTTGTATGATAAAGGCCGCCGGGTGGCACACCAATATAGCTTAATTTTTCATACATATGGCCGGCGTTGCGCGCTGGCGATGTTTGGGATATTCGATACAAAAACATAATTCGTTCCGTTTGCAATGGGCCTGCACACCGGACAGGGTAACTTCGCCCGGAACTTTGAGAATTTGTTCTCCCTTATTCATATTATATTATGCATTATATTAATAGGTGATATTTTTAATGAAATTCATAGATTTTATATTTTTCGGTAAGATATTATAAAGTAATTTTAGACGATATAATTTACCAGTGCTGCACACAAACACACTGTTCAACCAGCCGCCCTTGCCTTTGACCTTACCAGCCAGATTCTCTGGGAACATTGCTTTGCACCACAGAGGGAGGGATGGTTTCACACGTCCGTCACTCTTGGATGCACTGACCGTCAGATTACTAGCCATCCCTCAATTAATTTTTCTCCCTAGAACTTCCTCTCCTTCCTATCCTAAAAATACTCTCAAACAGCATCGCCAAACATGACGTAGGCCCCGAGGGGAACTATTTATCTCAGGTCCTCCTGTGTCTGGTATAAAAAAGGGTACTATGTGAATTTCGGTTATTAATTTAATACTTGTATATTTTTTTAGGGTTAATTAGTAAGAATGCTTCAAACTCATTAGCTAAGGGATATTTATACTCATAATCAGTAATACAAACATGTTTTGTAAATATTCTGTTTTGTATATAAATATAGATATTTTTCCCTTTTCCGACCGATGTTGGCTCCCTGCAGATACAGGGTCTGAGGCCAGTTTCCCGGTTGTTGAACTCTTGTCCAAATTCTGTGTATATAATATTAAACGGTGGGTATGTGAAAATATAGCGAAATACAATCTCAAATGTTCCATCCATCCATTTTATCACATGACACTATAAATCGCTCAGTCTTGTAACGGAAAAAATAGATTCTGTTCTTGTTAGAACGTGATCGATGGGTTTCATAATGCAATTCTTTTAGTTCTTTTTATATTCTATGTGCTAACTCAACTACAGAGAGGATACCATCGCAATTAAAGTTGTGTTTTTAGTTTACGTACTCTTTTCTGGTTGTATTTTTAGTGTTACTATTTACAACTTAGTTAGGTTCATCAACGATTTGCAAGTATTTAAAAGCAGGAGATTAGATTAAAATTTGCAGAATTACTTGAACGTACGACTTGAAAATGGCAATTAAAATAATTTCTGTTAAAAATGTTTTATTATTCTTCTATAAAAGAAAAGTTATTTCGTGGCCCCTTTTTAATAAAAAAAATAATCTACACATAGAAAACAATTTTTATTGCTTTCGATATTATTCTACATCTTCTTCTTGTGCTCTTTTCGTTCAACGGACATTGACTATCATGTTGGCTATGCGGACTTTGCTTGCTGCGGCCCGGTCTACAGTAAACTGGCCAAACCACAGTCTCAGGTTTTCAGCCGTGAGGTTCTCTTTCTTCAAGGGCCCCGTCTTCCGGCAATCTTTCACTGCATTATGAGATGCAAGATCTCGTACTTGTCTGGATATCTCATCACACGTCCAATTTATTGAAGTTTTCGGATTTTAATAGTTTTAATAACATATTTTTCTTTATTCATCTGAACCATAACATCTTCTTTCGTAACTGTAATGTTTTTAAATCTGTGGCTCCATAGTCCACCATGATAAAGATTACAACGTAAGTTCGATATTTTAGTTTATTGTGAATTACAATGATCGCAAGTAATATTGTATTTATGTCAACGGTACCGACTGTTTACTGAGGCTTCGTAAATAGATCTGAACGCTGCCGAACACGCCAGCTGTTCCATAGTACTGTGTGCCCGCTCGGCAAACTCCGGAAACCCGAACTTTTCCGAGTGGGCGCGAATATACCTACTTACTCATATACTGCAGTAACCCTGTCCATCCAACTTATTTAAGTATTCTTCTGTAGATCCACATCTCGAATGTCTCAAGTCGCCAATATTATTAAGTAATAATATTTGTAAATTTTCGGAATTAAAAACTTACTTGGCTCACCAATCGAATATATCGTCGTTGTATGAGTAAATGGTAACCAAGAACTATTTCGAGGATCTGTGGTTCAGACATTAAATTAAACAGATGCCGACAGAGGAATTCATCTCAAAACAAGCAACCTAACCTAAGTACCTACCTTTTTGAATAGATTGCTATTTGGTTAGTACGTACTCTGTCGAGATCCATAGTCACTGCTCGCGGAGAGTGATATTTAGTTTCCACTTTTACCCCTGTAAGGTGCAAACAGCTCGCTTGCCTTACGAGAAGGAATAGTAAATTTTCCCTAAACCGACTGCTCTTAAATTATGTATGTCGACTTTAGATTTTTGGGCCTTCTATCCTATCTGCATATTCCTTCGGGTACATTTAGATATATTATACGGAGGTTGGAATAACGCATTTTCACTAGACCGACTATGCACATAAGTAAGAGAGAGAAAATGTTAAAAATCGGAAGTAGAATTTACACAATTTAAAAATAACTAATTATTTTTACATATTAGTTTTTTTTATTTATACCTGAGATCCACACAGGAGGCCCTGAGGAAGATAATTTCCCTCAGGGCCTATGTCATCTTTGGGGATGCTGTGTGGAGGGTTTTTTAAGGAAAGGAAGGAGAGGAGAGTTCTGGGAAGGAAAAGGTTTAAGGGGTGGGTAGGAATCTGGGGTTCAGCTTGTCCTGGTCATCCGCCTCCAAGACCTAGACAAAGCTCACCCCATGAACCCGGGCACCCCTGTTAAATTACCAAACGCAGCGAATCACTTGGTTGCCCGTAATATGGAAAAATAATTAGTCGAAGATAATATTGTTAATTCTAAAATTTGAAATATGAGATTGACAAATACGACGGTTTGACAGAATGTGGCAATAGCGAAATTGGTTAACGCGCAAGTCCCGGTTAGACGAGAGGTCAGGTTAGGTTCGAGTCTTAGTTTTCCTATGTAACGAAAGAGAACAAAATAAGTTACAAATTCTCCAAAACAGGGCAATGAGAATAATACTTCGACGAAATAGATTTTCAAAAATAATTAAAATGTTAAAGGAACTAAATTGGTTAACCGTGAAACAGATGCTGATCTTGAAAACGACGGTATTTATCCACAAAATATTGAACAACATGTTCACAAAATACTCCTAAAATAAAATTGTACACAACAAGGACATTCACAGATATAACACAAGGACGTACAAGGAAATTAGGCTACAAAAAAGGACCAAGCGAATACGCAGAACAGTTTAAGGGAATGAAGTTATATAACACACTACGAGAAACTTTAAAGTCCACACCAATAGGAAAGTTCAAGATGTATTGTAGAAGCTACATAAAACTAGAAAAAATATAGTGAACATGAAATATTATAATTAATTAGCCGCATTATGAAATATTATAATTAATTAAAAATTTGTAAACTTAAATGTACAAATTACTAAAATAAAAATGATTATTATTATTAGTTACGAACATTGTCTTGTTCTGTTTTTTGTTCTCTTTCATATTTTCGTTTAGATTATTATTGTTATCTTCTTCTTCAATGATATATTACATTGATGGGAATAACCTTCAAAAGTTATAAAAAGAGAGTTTTTCTTATAAAAATTTCTTATTTTTATTTTTATTTACCAACTCATTAGTGTATATTTTTCTCCGTAGATTTCAGAAGAATTATTCCATGGGCTGCAACATTTATTATTCTTTTGTATTATGTTAATGTAAGTACTTGCATACTGCTTTTTTAATCCTGTATGCATGGACATTGGAGGGTCTAGAGTCGTTCAAATAAATGAAGTTTCGTTCAATAAAACAGAGTCTTGTGTGCGGTGAAGGAGGAAACCAAATGTTTCCTTATAACTTATAACGCTGCCGTTGGGAAAGTGGTGGGGTCCCCTCCAATGATATAATACGAGAACTTAAAGACTGTAGACTGTAGACCTGTAGCTATCAGTCTCCAAGGATTTGAATTTTAATTTTCATTTATTTATTTATTATTTGAGATACAAACAGGATATTTACAAACATTTTTGTGGGTAATATATAAGAAATTAAAATACAAATATAAATATCTCTCGTGTCTGCAGTAATCACATTTAAATTTTCACAGAAGCAAACACATGAAAAACAATGCAAGTATTATTTATACATAACTTGAAAACTTAAATACAAAATTGAAATACATAATAAGTATACAATATTTATGAAGTATTTACTAAAAATTTATAAAACGACAATTTTTTTTTTCTTTTTTAGGTGCACAAATCCTGGAGATATTTTTTGAAATAATATCTATGAAAGTGTATATTTTAACAAGATCGTGTTATGATCGAGACATTCTAGACATATGATTAAAATATCCAGTATTATTGGTAAAAATTTCAGTCCAGAATATGTTAAGGAAGATTTGGGCCTGGCGTATAACTTGATTTGGTTGACTAAGTTACTGTCTACACGATTATTCACAATTTTATTAAGCATTAAGAGGTCATTTATGTTTCGTCTTTTAACCAGACTCTCTAATTTGAAATGTGTAAGTCTTTATTCGTACACGCCTAGAAGATGGTAGACACCTGATCGGTAAGACAAAATCCGTGTAAATTTTCTTTGGACTGATTCGAGTCTAGATACCTGTGTAATATAATGTGGATCCCAGACTGTTGACCCGTACTCAAGAACACTACGGATTAAGGAATTGAATAGAATTATTAGGCTATTAGAATTCTTGAAAAGTTTGGTTGATCTTACAATAAAACCAAGTAATTTATTTGACTTACTCACAAACTTCACACACACTCACATTTAAAACTACTAGTAAATAATTATAGGTAGGTACGACGTTAAAAATAAACGAAAATATGTAGCATGTTACCTTTTTTTCTCGTAATACAATGTTGCCGAGGTTGTTAGTAAGAATAAGAATTTTAAGTCATTTTACCATTACAATGTGTCTTCTGAGAAAACCCCACGCGACATTTTAATAAAGGAATGTTTTCCAACACAAAGCCTCTGAGACAGTATTCTTTTTAAATTAGGTTTGGGTAGGATGAGTTATGTCAGGTCAGGGTAAATGGTTTTACTCGTTACGCATAACACAATTACCTACTGAACATAAATATGTTTAAATGTGAATTCCACACTACGGAGCTTGTAGAGGACGTACACGAGGCACCTTCGCGCGTCGCAAGGCGGAAAGAATGGGGAAAAGTCAGAGATGCCGACTTACCTTATATCTTCCTTTGCTTGACTTAAGACTCTGTAATCAGGCTCGAAGAGAAGAAGATGGCATTTACAGCGACAAAATCGATGCGAAAATTGCGAAAATGTTTAATAAAACACGATTCGTTTAAAATAGAACAAAAATCTCGCGGGCATTGTCTTAAACAGCATTTAAAGAAACACTGTGATTTTTTTCATACATACAAAGTGTTAAGGGACGTACTTGACTTACTTTAACCGGCGATTCCTGACATTATTTGGAGTAAAAAATGTAAATGAAATTTTGGTCTCCGGTGACTTTTTTATACAACTTTTTTTTTTTTTCAAAATTTTTTTTTCAAAATCAAACAAAAAAAAATTTCTTCCAAACTTCGTCACTGGTTACTCACCCGAGAATCCGACCAACCCCTTACCCCGCCTCCAACTGTCCAACACCTACCATTTTTTTAAGTTTTTGTAGAAAAAATAAATAAAAAAAACATCTAAAATTTCACCGGAGACCAAAATTTTATTTTCATTTTTTACTCCAAATAATGTCAGGAGTCACTGGTTAAAGTAAGTCAAGTACGTACCTTAACACCCTGTATAACTTGTAAAATAACTAAAGCAAACGTGTTTATAATAATTTTTGGAGCATACTTTGCGATTTTTTTCTATCGAAGGAATTTTATATAATTTCGTTTCGGCGCGGGCAATGTCTAGATATTATCTTCAAGAATAACACATATTTTTTAAGAGCTTTAAAACTTACTGTGTTTAAGAGAAATATGTAAGAAATCGGTAGAAATTCGGGTTGCGGGCCCTTAAATTTCACTGGTTCATCCATGGACATATGAATATATGGAATATATATATCTGGACCTGCCCTAAGTGATAAAAGCGTATTACTTCCCCCTCCCCATAACTGTTCCATGGAGCCAGCTCGGATCGACGAGTGCCTCGCTTGAATCTAAAAAATGTGACGTCATCATTCTTCTCCTGACCAGCGCCAAGCACGCATCATTCATTTTATGAACAAAAATGAGAACCTGTACTGTACATTATACCCTAATATATGTGAATACAGCGAATGTGGGCGTTTCTCTAGAGAGCTCGTCGCTGTTTACAGGGGTAAGTAAATTATGAAACATTTGTAAAAGTGTCTTGACTAAATACGGCAGCAAAATATTCCTCTGTGAAAGAGGTAACGAACTTTCCTTTCACGCCTTTGGACTACGCAAATATGTTAATAACGTGGCGGGCAATTCGCGCTCCCGTGTAAAAAGGTCTATCATTCAAAAGCAGATTTTGCTTTTAAGAACTAAATGGTGATATTATAATGCGAGATGCCTATATACTGTCAGATTGATTTTTTAACGAATCACAGTCATCTTTGGCCCTTCCATAGTTTGGTTTTACCCCTCATCTGTATCTTCTTGTCTATCTATTTGGATGTCTATGGGTTCATCACTTTCACGACCACTAACTCGCGAGCTCACGATAGCTTTGTGCGTTTTGACACGGTTGAACAAGGGGGCTCCGTAAATCCCACCCACAACATAATTAATATCAACATGGTGAGTTTTGTGGATTATGTATAATATTTATTCCAATACTATTCCTGAATACATCTTGTATTTTTGCAAACCTATCTAATCGCTGAATTTTTTCAATTTTCTTATCTTGTATGACTTGTGTGTACTTTTTATCTAACGTAATTTTATTTTTATTATTTCTTTCTTAAGTTTCAAAATTATCAGTCATGTATGTAGGTAGGTACTCCCAATATGTCAAAATCCTCTGGGCGTTAATTTTTTTTTTAGTAAAACTTCTTTACATATGATTGACTTGGGGAGTAAGCTGGTTAATGCGTAACGAGAGCGTTAAGAAAAGCGAGGTGAACGGTAGTTGAGAGGGAGATATAAGTTAGTGAAGATAGAAAGAACGAGAGTTACATTCGTATTCCTATTACTGTAGGGGCAAGAGAGAGAGGTGCGAGCACACATTTTTTTATCTCTTTCTCTCATTGCAAGTTACGTTTCGTATATCTAAGACACAGTGCAGGCATATTGTCTGTATCACACTGTAGGAGCAAGAGAAAGCAGTGCGCGCGCACATTTCCTTTCTCTCTTCCTATCATATAGATGGAACTAACGAAGTTTTACTTCAGTCGTGTGATCTAAAGTACAGTCGTTTTTTTTTTTGCATTAACTCCACACAGGAGGTCATGAGGTAAATAATTTCCCTCAGAGCCTATGTCATCTGAGATGCTGTGTGGAGGGTCTTTTTGAGGAAAGGAAGGAATGATTGGTCTTGAAAAGACCCGTGTTGTAGGAAGGAGGAAACATAGAGGCTGGCAAATCGTTCCACAGGCGAGCTGTTGAACACAAGAACGAGTTGAAGAAGCCTCCCGTTCTCATGTATTTGGCGTGTTTTCCGACTGTGCACCGGTGTCGAAGGGATTAATGAATGACGCTAGTTCCTCGAAGCGTCTTTCACTGTAATACCAGTAAAACAAGGATAGCATTCCCACCGCGACGCCTGTGCTCTAAAGATTTCAATCCGTCTGTTAAGATGGGAGAATCTATCAAACGGAGGGCCCGTTTCCTCACAGAGTCGAGGGTATTTTGGAGCTCTAGACCAGAGGTGGCTGTCAAATTCAACCATGGGAAGTACTTGTAATATTAAAGTATTCTGCGGGCCCTGTTTTTGGGAGGCTAAAAATAAAATAAAATTGGAAAACTATGAATAAAAAAAACTAAAGCCGTGTAAGGGTTGTTCCTTTTATATTTTTTTCTGTTATCAACGATCTACATAACCTCAAAAGTCATCCAACGTAGTTAATAATAAATTGCGTCCGTTTCATCATTTTTTATCACCTCACATCAAAGTAAAACTTCACGAAATTCTGTTAAGAGCGTTTAACCAGCCAGCGGACGAAAATCCACATTTCGTCGAAAGTTGTTCTTCCGATCGTTCAGGGCGGTTACAATAAGAAAGATTGATTATTCTCCTTACCAGCTTTTTTAAATTATAACTCAATATCGAATTTATTTCAATCCAAATTAGCTTTAATTTATACCTTCATCCAAAAATGCTGAAAGGCGTGATGATAAAACTATTAAAATAGTGTACTTTTTGTAGTTATTTTTTGATTATAAGTATTTATCATTTTTCAATAATGTCTAAATTAAATAAAAATGTTAAAAAAATCTCAAATATATTAGTTTGTAAGTGCGCAAATAAATTCACAAATGGACCAATTTTCGTCAAGAAATACATGTACGTACATATTTTTTAATGATTTTATTGAAACTAAAATTAAAATTCTAATACATAACTTTGCTAGATAAGGTATTGATTTATTTTACTGCATGATTACATTATTTGAAATGGGTGTGGTATAATACAAAAACTTTTTTGAAAATTTAACAAATCTGCCAACAACCTATGGAATAACCATATTATACTAAAATTTTTAAAAAAATCTAAAAAATTATTACATAACTATGCTAGATAAAAGAACAATCTTTCGAAATCCATTTATAATTTTTTGTGGAAAAGAGTCAATACGTCTAAAAACTTTTTTGAAAATGACGTATTTCCGGCTTTCTCTGGTAATGCCCTCTTAACTAGGTATAAATATACAAAAGATGAATATGCAAAAGCCTTTATTAAAAACGCTGTACAAAGAGTTACTTTCGCAGAAATCCCACATATTTATCATTATTTCCGCCATGGCAGAACCGCTGACCGTGGAAGTAAAATGTCGACATGTTATTTGTTGTGGTGTGGCGAGGCGAGGAGAACACGAGAAAAAGTCCTGTAAATGTCAGTGGCAGAACCTCAAGCATTATTATAGTGGTTAGTCTTTGTATGGTATTAACTGAAAAGATGACCTTAATCCCTTAGGCCTCAGCCATATTCTGTCAAATGATCAAAATATTTCCGCGTTTTTTATTTTAATTTTATATGTATACCTGACAAGTGAAGACTAACTAACTAACCATCACGCCGTTACCCGCAGGGGTAGGCTGAGAGGACGGACCGCCAAACAACTCGGTCTTGGCACACACTCCTTACCTCGTTCACATTCATACATCGTCTCATACATGCTCTTCTATTATTCTGACTCTTGACATGGCCCGACTCAAGTATCTGATTCACTTGGTTGTGCCATGTCTTTCTCGGGCGACCCCGACTTCTTTTACTATTCAAATTTGCGTCATATAATATTCTCCTTACACTCCTTTTCTCGTCCATTCGCTCTCAAATCATCTTTTTTGATCTTACTCATTACGCTTACATCAGCCTTGCATTCTACGCGGATCTCCACATTTCTCACACGATCATACATGGTTTTATCACACATACGCCTCAGGGATCTTATTAAGCCTACTTTCATCCTTCCTCTGCCAGTTCCATGCCTTACTGCCATACACCAGGGTAGATACCAGTACTCCATTATGGACGGCTGGTTTCGCGTCTTTGGACAGTTTTTTGTTGGTGCCAACAGCGTTCAGTCCTACATTAATAGAGTTCCCTGCATTCACCCTTCTTTCAATATCTCTATCAGCTTTCCCGTCTCTCGTAAACATACTTCCCAAATAAACAAACTCATCCACCTGCTCCAGTATTCATCTTTCACAACTATATTGCATACTGTTTTCGTACTCTCTCTACCATGACTTTAGACTTACTTAGGTTCATAATTAACTCATTCTTCATACATACTTCGTTCATCCTTGACACGAGAGCCTGTAGATTTTCCATACTTTTAGATACTTCCGTACTGTAAGACTATGGCTTCCCCAATTGGGGTATGTTGTGCGGCTGAAGGTAGAGAGGAGGGGAAGGAGATGGGAAAGAGGAAGGAAAAATACCGGGCTATTCAGATCTAGTTACCAAATACGACTAAACCTATGTCAAGCAACGCTTCAATTCAGAATGATGATCTTACACCAGGGCGATACTGAGAATATCTTCCACACTGGAACGTGCCGCAAATGTACTATGTATTATTTTTAAACGAATTAATTGTGAAATAACTCAAATTAATCAAATAAAATTTGTTTGCGCACACCGAAATTCGATCCCGCGACATTCGGATTGTTAGTCAAGAGCCTTGCCCCTGCACCACGGCGGCGCGGCCGTCCAAATAATTGGAATATTTCCGAACCTACTTGAAAACTAAAACTTTTTCTGAAAGTTGACGGAATTGGCTTTCAAATTTTATTATTAGAATAAACATTTTTGGATTGTTTTTTTTTTTGTAAATCCACCCATACTAATCCATACTAAGTACAAAAAAACGTGCGGCTCACAAAAACTCAGAAACGAGTCCCGGTACGATCATGGGAGTTATATGGTGGGGTAGATCTCTATCCCCCTCCAGGATGACGGTTCCAGTTTTTACCTAAAGGGCGTGCTTTTGAAGATAGAAGGGCTGGAAGTTTCGCCCTCTTGATATTTCTAGAACAGTCTTCCGGAAAGTTCTAGAATTTTTTGGAACATCCCAGAATACTCTCGAATGTTGTCCTGAGCGAAGTCAGGTAACACAGCTAGTATATTTTAAATGCGAAAGTGTGTGTTTGTTTGTTTGTTAATTTCACGCCTAAACCAGTAAACCGATTTTAAAAATTCTTTCACCGATAGAAAGCTACATTATCGGCGAGCAATATAGGCTGTAAATAAAGGAGGGAGGAAATGCAGGGGGAAGGTGAGGTTCGCGGAGAGGGAAGAGACGAGGGAGCGGGGAAGATGGAAGGGAACAGGGACGCACGGGAACGGACATGTAGGGAAAATCAATTTATTTCTTTGAATGGCATTGCAACGCGTGCCGGGAACCAGCTAGAAAATTATATAATTTTCCCGTTCCTAAACTTCACAGTGTTAATTTTGTGTATTGTGTAAAGTCACGAGGAGGAAATAGAAAATTTGGTTTTATTTTGGCTATACTATACTTGCAGGTACAAACCGATAAATTAATGATTACCTGAAAATGAATTGACGGTCTCCGTGGTCGAGGGTCAAAGTTCTCGACTACCGATCGGGAGATCGCGGGTGAAAATCCCGACGTAGGTACACACATACATTTTATTTTATTTATTTATGTTTTCACAATTTAGTCATTTAAAATAATATATGGTATATTTGCGGCGAAAGTATATTCCAGAGTGGAATATACTTTCAGTATCGCCCTAATCTAAGACCACCACTCTAATTGAAATAGCCGTGTTTTGTGATTAGATCTGAATAGCCAGGTACTTTCCCACCTTCTTCTTCCCCATCTCTTTCCCCTCCCCACTCACCTTTAACCTCACAACATACCCTGATTAGGTATGCCATGGTTTTACTGGTTCCAGATAGGAGCAGTTGCGACTTGTGAGGAATTCACATAAAAAAAATAATAAAATAAATATCTAAAGCCACTTCACGCAATGATTCGAGTCTGAACAGTTGTCTCACATCTGAAAGGTACTGGGTGTACGAATCTTTAACTCTGGAAAATTAGTCCCACAAAATATGTCCGATGCCCGCGCTGTGCAAGCGGTTGTAAACTGGGCGCCCTTAAGTTTAAGCTCCGAATTACAGAATTAAATACTTAAATTATCATAGTGTGGAAGCACTATGCTATAAAACAAATATTTATGAAATAACAGGAAACATTTTTTTTTTGCCCAGGTTGGGTTTTGAACCTATTACTTCTCGGTCGTTAAAGAAATTATTTTTGATTAAAACTATGATATTGGAGTGCTTCAAGAACCTTTGCAGCGAAGAGTTATTGATTGAACACACTGCACATTCAACCGCACATAATGGATTTTGAAATGAAAGGCATATCTACCTACGTATTTGTCAGCGTATCAACCAGCTGCATTCCGGGAGAAATCCGAATTGTACAGCTGAACAGTACTCCTTTGTAATCATAATAAAATCAATGTAATCAGAGAAAGTAAGATGTGTACGGATTTGAACTCAGGACTACTCAGGACAAGAAGTCAGAACTCAGAACTGCTGAAAACCAGCAGCAATCCGGGAGAAACGCGAATTGTACAGCTGAGCAGTATCCCTTTTGTCAATACAATCAATGTAATAAAAAAAGTACGATGTGTAAGGATTTGAACTCAGGCTAAGCACTACTAAAAACCAGCTGCATTCTGAGAGAAATCCGGATTGTACAGCAGAGCAGTACCCCTTTTATAAATTTATTTATTTTTTATTTTTTCAGATTCTCCATAAAACTGTTATACACCAAATTATTACGGAGAAGATTACAAAATATAAGAGGAAAAAAAGGCCAAGGGGGCAGTTTCACTATGTTGAGATATATGTTAAAAGATAGTTACTGAACTTTCTATAGGTAACATTGAAGATGTCAATGCTCAATGCAGAATCGTTAAGCAGTTGAATTGCTCTATTTAATGGGGCATTCTGAAAATAGAATCAATGTAATCAAAGAAAGTAAGATGTGTAAGGATTTGAACTCAGGCCAAAAACTACTAAAATCCAGCTGCACTCTGAGAGAAATCCGGATTGTACAGCTGAGCAGTACCCCTTTTGTCAATAGAATCAATGTAATCAAAGAAAGTAAGACGTGTAAGGATTTGAATTCGGTCCAAGCACTACTAAAAACCAGCTGCATTCTGAGAGAAATCCGGATTGTACAGCTGAGCAGTACCCCTTTTGTCAATAGAATCAGTGTAATCAAAGAAGGTAAGATGTGTAAGGATTTGAACTCGGGCCAAGAACTACTAAAAACCAGCTGCACTCTGAGAGAAATCCGGATTGTACAGCTGAGCAGTACCCCTTTTGTCAATAGAATCAATGTAAGCAAAGAAAGTAAGACGTGTAAGGATTTGAACTCGGGCCAAGTACTACTAAAAACCAGTTGCATTCTGAGAGAAATCCGGATTGTACAGCTGAGCAGTACCCCTTTTGTCAATATAATCAGTGTAATCAAAGAAAGTAAGATGTGTGAAGATTAGAACTCAGGCCAAGCACTGCTGAAAACCAGCTGCATATCGGAAGAAATCAGGATTGTAAGCGGAGCAGTGTCTTTTTTGTCAATAGAATCAATGTAATCAAAAAAAGTAAGAGATGTAAGGATTTGAACTCAGGCTAAGCACTTCTAAAAACCAGCTGTATTCTTAGAGCGAAATCCTGATTTTACAGCTGAGCAGTACCCCTTTTGTCAATACAATCAATGTAACCAAAAAAAGTAAGATATGTAAGGATAGGGCAATACTGGGCAATAAAGGGCAATACTGAAAACCAGCTGCATTCTGAGAGAAATTCGGATTGTGCAGCTGAGCAGTGTCCCTTTTGTCAATACAATCAATTTAATCAAAGAAAAAAGATGTGTAATGGTGACAATCTATTGCCAAATAAATGTTTTTATTTTTATCATTATATTATCTGTCGTTCGTTCAGTTTTAAAGATAGGCTCAGGATAGACTCAGGATAAGGCAATACTGAAAACCAGCTGCATTCTGAGAGAAATTCGGATTGTGCAGCTGAGCAGTGTCCCTTTTGTCAATACAATCAATTTAATCAAAGAAAAAAGATGTGTAATGGTGACAATCTATTGCCAAATAAATGTTTTTATTTTTATCATTATATTATCTGTCGTTCGTTCAGTTTTAAAGATAGGCTAGGTTAGTTACTAATCCATTTAAAAATAAAATAGACGCAAAACCAGTTCATATTACGGTATAATGGATCTCTGAAAGGATCCTAATAAACGTGTAGAGGAAGATGGAAAATAAGTAGAAATAAAACAAAAAGAAAATGTTGAAAGCTGTTGCTTTCCCTTACGTTTCGGGAACTTATCAATCAGTCATCGTATTATTTTGTCACACATTAATTCTACAAGGACAACAATATGTTCTACGTGAAAATGTAATTCCGTACGGGAAATGAGTTTTATGTACGAATTTTAATATCATGTTTCCACATGCGATACCTTTTACATAAATATCCCGTAATAAAGCGGGTGGAAGAAATAATATTATTTTCTTACGAGTTATTTATGTTTCAGTATCTACCTAGGTCTGTTATTTTATAATACAATAATATTAAGGTAAAAATCTTCCTTCTCAGACATTTTTTATGAAAACGAAAACAACAGAAGATACTAGAATATTGAATGTCTTTAAGCCGCCGTTACCCGAATTTCTACCCATTTCTTACATATCTCCCTAAATACGTTAAGTTTTAAAGCTCTTAAAAATATATGTTATTCTTGAAGATAATATCTAGACATTCCCCGTGCCGAAACGCAAATTATATAAAATTTCCTCGATAGAAAAAAATCGCAAAGTATGCTTCAAAAATTATTATAAACACGTTTGTTTCAGTTATTTTACAAGTTATATGTATGAAAAAAATCACAGTGTTTCTTTAAATGCCGTTTAAGACAACCCTTACGAAATTTTTGCTCTATTTTAAACAAGTCATGTTTTATTAAACATTTCCACAATTTTCGCATCGATTTTATCGCTTTAAATATTAGTGCTCTCCTCTAACATTCGTAATTACATATCTCTCCATCTTCTTCTTTTTGAGCGCGGATACTGCCCCTTAATGGTAAACGCTTCCTTTCGTTATGATAATATTAATTAATACACCACGGTAACAAAATTAGCACGGGACGAGGAACACATTTAACATTAATTGCATACTTATTCGTTAATATTTTTACCGAAAATATTATATATTATCGTTGTAAATCCCATCCGTTCATTGGACAACTACTGAAAAAAAAACTAGTTGGCAACTCATCGCTGTCCACAGGAAAGCAACTTGCGAATTTCATCGGCGGTTTGCACACAGGCAATTTCTCAAAGACCAGCTGTCAAGGGCTACCCAACAAGTCACTCGCAATTCGCAGTGCTAGTCGCCGCGGCCGGTGCGTTTTAGTTGTCAGGTAGACAGGTTGCCTTGGTTGCGCCTCACGATCTGTAAAGTTTTCGAGTAATTTGCGATATGTCAGAGCAGGAAAATTTCGAATATGTTAAGGAGGTTATTATTATTATCGTATATTATTGATAATTAATAAATAATATTTTTAAACGACTTCAAAAAGGAGGAGGTTCTCAATTCGACTGTATTTTTTTTTTTTATATTTTTTTTATATGTTTGTTACCTCAGAACTTTCGACTGGGTGAACCGATATTGATGATTCTTTTTTTATTTGAAAGCTGATGCTTTCCGTGTGGTCCCATTTTAATTTGGTCCAGTTCCAAAAATGGGATCCATGAGAAAACCATATAAGTCTTAAATTTGGATTAAGTATGTGCGCGACAAATGACGAATAACTCAATATCACGCGAACCGATTTCGATTATTCTTTTTTTATTGAAAAGGATGTACTTCAAGGGTAGTTTGATGAGAGTTTGGTTAGGTTCTGATTATCGGATCCATGACAAAGTAACGGAAATCTTCAATTCTTAGGAGCAAATTAACGAAACTCAGCCGAATCTCTTAATTTGACCCTAGCGTCGTTATGGTCAAATTGTGTCTGGCTCATATGAGCAGCATGTTTAGTAGGTCTACCCATATTCAGACAAATTAGTTGGTGTAGGTACTTCAGATTCACTAAAAAACGAAAAATAAACAAAAATTTTAACAAAACATAAAAACGACTTCAAAAAATGCACTAAAAAGTAAAAAAATAATTTCGTACTCTTCTACAACTTCATAATCATCTTATTTTTTTCACTCATCAACATGTAGGTACGATTGTTATTTTTGGAGTCGGTGTCAGCAAAGGTACCCGGCCGCGTATTTACAAAACCTATACCGATTCAGTCGCGGTAACGACAATTAACATTTTAAATATACCTCTATATTGGTTATTTTTCATCACATTGCAAAAACAAAAATTGTTCTAAAATCTAGATAAAATAATCTTTCTGATGTGTATATTAGAAATTAATAATTTTATTTCTAAATATTTAAATTTTAATATTATTCCCATATATTGTAAATACACCTCTATATTGATAATTTTTTATCACTTTGCAAAAACAAAAATTGTTCTAAAATCTAGATAAAATAATCTTTCCAATGTGTATATTAGGAATTAATAATTTTATTTCTAAATATTTAAATTTTGATATTGAAAATTTAAAGCGACTGAAACGCGGTAGGTATTGTAAATACGCTACCCGGCCCAACGTGTTCACTTGATAGCCCCCCTCCCGCCGCGGCCCCGCTCTCGCCTCGTCAAGTCGCTTGTGCGACACAAGCACATCTCACCTAAACTATGTATGTAGTTACAAACCTTCCTTGAATGGCACCGACTCCAAAAATAACAATCGTACCTACATGTTGATGAGTGGAAAAAATAAGATGATTATGAAGTTGTAGAAGAGTACGAAATTATTTTTTTACTTTTTAGTGCATTTTTTGAAGTCGTTTTTTTGTTTTGTTAAAATTTTTGTTTATTTTTTAAAATAATCGTTAAACCAGCTGGTAGCTGAAATCGTTAAGTTGAGTTGCACCCTAAATTGAGTTGCCAATTAGTTTTAGTTTGGTTTCGGTTTCTCCATGAGCGAAGGACCTAAAAGTTTATATCCGGGACGATTTACTTTTTAAACGACTTCAAAAAGGAGGAGGTTCTCAATTCGACTGCATTTTTAAATTTTTTTTTTATGTTTGTTACCTCAGAACTTTCGACTGGGTGAACCGCTATTAATGATTCTTTTTTTATTTGAAAGCTGATGCTTTCCGTGTGGTCCCATTTTAATTTGGTTCAGTTCTGCCAATGGCATCCATGAGAAAACCATATAAGTCTTAAATTTGCATTAAGTATCCGCGCGACAAATGGACGAATAACTCAATATCACGCCAACCGATTTCGATGATTCTTTTTTTATTGGAAAGGATATACTTCAAGGGTAGTTTGATGAGAGTTTGGTTAGGTTCTGATTATGGAATCCATGACACAGTAACGGAACTCTTCAATTCTTAGGAGCAAATTAACTATTCTCGGCCGAATCTCTTAATTTGACCCTAACGTCGTTATGGTCAAATTATGTATGTCTCATATGAGCAACACGTTTAGTAGGTCTACCCATATTCAGACAAATTAGTTAGTATACTTCAGATTCACTAAAAATCAAAAAATAAACAAAAAATTTAACAAAACGAAAAAACGACTTCAAAAAATGCACTAAAATGTAAAAAAATAATTTCGTATTCGTCTACAACTTCATAATCAACTTACTTTTTCTACTCATCAAAATGTAGGTACGATTGTTATTTTTGGAGTCGGTGTCAGCAAAGGTACCCGGGCGGCGTGTTCACTTGACAGCTCCCCTCACGCAGCAGCCCCGCTCTCGCCTCGTCAAGTCGCACGTGCGATACAGGCACATCACACCTATAACTATGTATGTATTTACAAACCTACCTTGGCTGATACCGACTCCAAAAATAACAATCGTACCTTCATATTGATGAGTAGAAAAAGTAAGTTGATTATGAAGTTGTAGAAGAATACGAAATTATTTTTTTACTTTTTAGTGCATTTTTTGAAGTCGTTTTTTTGTTGTGTTAAATTTTTTATTTATTAATTTGCAACGCTTCGATTTCAAATACCGAGTAATGAATGGTATGACGACCAACTAAGTTTTAATTTTGGAATTTTTATAATACTTCTTTTTTCGTGTAAAAGTAATTTATAAAAAAAATCTAAAGCTTCATAAACATTTTTCAAATTGCGGTCGAAAGCTTTGATTTCTTAAAGGTGTAGGTACTTTTTAATTATTTTGTGGTATATTTTTTTTGATTTGAATGTAAACCTGGTATTTTCTATTTCTCAAATAGTTTAGATCATATTTCACACAATGATAGCAAGGGGTAACAACGATTTCTACGACAACTATATGAGATGTTCCCAAAGTGAACAAATTAGCCGGAGGGGTTAAAAAATCGGTTACATGCCAATTCAGAATAAAACCAACTCAGAACCACATCAGAAAAAGCAGTGAAAAAATAAATTTAAAATAGCCGGTAACCATAACCTGATTTAAGGGCCATTAATCAGCCAGGGGCCGAGAATTCAAATTTCGTCGAAAGATGTTCTTACGATCGTACAAGGCGGTTCCAATGAGAAAGATAAATTATTCTCTGTACCAGCTTTTTAAAATAATAACGCAATATCGATTTTATTTCATTCAAAATTTGCTTTAATTTATACCTTCAGCCAAAAATTCTGAAAGGCGTGATGATAAAACTATTAAAATTATGTATTTTTAATTTTTCAATAATGTCTAAGCAAGTTAAAAATTTAAAAAAATCTTGTATATGTGGCGGCACATCATAAACTTCGCCATCAAAAGAAGACACGAGAAACATCTAATATTTGTGCGGCGCCGGCTCTTGCCTAGGTACACCTACATATGCCGCTCGCGATGTACTTTCTCGCCTGCCGTGCCAGCTGGACGATAATAATATCGCCCCCGCCTAGAAAGGTCTCAAGACAGCACCGTACAATATCTGTACGGCGCCGAATATTCTCGTCAACTGCCGAAGTGGCTCGTATTACCTACCGCGAGGTAGTTACTCTACCGCTGCTATATAAGCAGCCGATCGCTCGCCCGCTACAGTTCAGTCTCACATTAATCGTCGGTCAACATCTCAACATGTAATAAGTGCTCCTGCATGGTACGCTCCAGGGTAGCTTCCTCGAGGTCCATCACCACGTCTCAGCTCTAAGGCCCACCGTGTCTTTAGCTCCAGAGATCAGCCCCATTCCGCGACTTACAAGGCTTGCGTCACCTTCAGTCCAGGGATCAGCTCACCACTTCATGGCACCCCGAAGCCTCACCGTGCTTCGCTGCCATGGAAACACGCTCCGCCTCGCCAGGACTACCTGCTGGTGGCTCAGCTCACCGAGCCACACACCGTTCATCTCCGCGATTCAAAGCGTCGAGCAACGGCCTGGAAGATAGGTCATCTCCACCGCCATGGTGTCGAGCAACTCGCTGACCTTCACCTCACCATCTCCATCACTCCGTGCGCCTGCAGAATCTCATCACAGCACCCCGCCTTACATCATGTTACCGCTTCACCGACCTTCGCTACGTAGCCAATAAACGACTGACTCACACATCGACTGCACGTCTTTCATTTCTGTCTCCCGCTCCCTCATATATATTAGTTTGTAAGACTGTAAATAAATTGACAAAACTGAAGTACTAAGTATTTTCGGCACAAAACAAGACGTGCGCGAATCTTTTTTAAATGATTTTATTTAAACTAAAATTTTAATTCTGAAACATAGCTTTCCCAGATAATTTATTATACCTATATTAATTTTCATCATTTAGCAATAAATTTGGGAATATTGTAGACACGTTTGCAGATTCCGTATTAGTTATAAAACGAAGTCTTTATAATTACTTTAATGAAATACATGATTTTAATTAATTTTATTTTTTACTATTAATTTAATCATTATATACTACGTACTTGCCCAACTATTATTACCTTTCTTTGTAAAAGCCCACTAGGGCGTAAATAAATAAATAAATAATTTGCCAGATAAAAGAACGATCTTCCGAAAACAATTTTTACTTTTTTGTGGAAAAGAATCAACACGGCAAAATTTTTATTTAAAAATGACAAATTTCCGATTTTGTCTGGTTATTCCCTCTTAACCTATTTAACCATTTTCTGAGTTGGTTTCATTCTGAGTTGACCGGTCACCAAAAAAAAACACACCAACCACTTTTTACATACATCGCAACTGATAACTTCCTCTAACTCGGCTCTTTGTTCCAAATTATTATAATAAATCGTTACTTCGTCCATTGTTGAAAGCTTGTCAATATCACTCTAGTCACTATGACTTCTGCCTTATGACCCGATCGTATGCGGGCCTAAGCAATTAAACCGAAGAATAGGTCAAAGGGAGTTAACGCCGTAAAGTAATTATTGGTCTGAAAAGCTATATTAACTCCTCCTCCTTAGAAGTTAAAGGATTAAAACAGACATTAACTGCTATCAAGATAAGAAATATGGGTTTATTACCCTCACACATACTAAAATGTCTGTGTTTAGGAGAGGTTTAATCAGATAAACGAAGCTTACAGAATCTCAGGGTGAAAAGATTACATTGTCAAATGTTTTTGAAAGAAAGACAAATTTTACCGGATTATAAATAACCTGATAATATTAAAAAAAAGCTCTAACCATTTACAATTATTACAAGCGCAAAAAGTTGCTTTTGCAATGATAGAGGACTTAGTTTTGAACTCTGGTCTGGAGCCCCAAAATACCTAGATGTATATCATGGTTCCATGACAGTTCATCCTGCGACAATTCATCCGGCGACAGTTCATCCTGGAACAGTTCATCCGGCCGACAGTTCATTCTGCCGACAGTTCATCCTGCCGACAGTTCATCCCGCCGACAATTCACCCGGCGACAATTCATCCTGCCTGGTCATTTAGAAGATTTTTTCTTCAAGTAAGTATGCAAAGAGGATATACGGCCGTACAACCTAACCTAACCTAACCTAACCTAACCTAACCTTACCTAAAAGTAAGTATGCAAAGAGGATATACGGCCGTACAACCTAACCTAACCTAACCTAACCTAACCTAACCTAACCTAACCTTACCTAACCTAACCTAACCTAACCTAACCTAACCTAACCTAACCTAACCTAACCTAACCGAGTGTTTTCACTAGCCGAAAAGCAAACAGTAAGAAATTTTAAAATAATATTCCGCTGTTTAGCTTCAATCACAATTAAATTCCTTCGCATTTAAATTCATTCTAAACTCATTATAAATATTTTTCCTTTCGATCCACGTCAAGTTAAATAAATCTATCTAATCTATAAATAAATCTGATTTCATTCGGTGCGTACAAGCGTTTGGTTTAATTCTGTTTTTCAAATTGAATTACTCCGCAGTGTAAGGTAAATAATAGAAAGAACATTCAGGAAAAAAAAAAAAAACCTAACCTAACCTATTTAGTAAAAATATTTTTACAGCGGATTTCCACTCAAGATGCCTTCAGATATAAGTATATCGATTTTGGTTGTACGGCCGTATATCTTCTCTGCATACTTACTTAATAAAAATCTTCTAAATGATCAGGCAGGATGAATTGTCACCGGATGAATTGTCGGCGGGATGAACTGTCGGCAGGATGAACTGTCGGCAGGATGAACTGTCGGCCGGATGAACTGTCGCCGGATGAATTGTCGCAGGACGAATTGTCGGGTCACCATATATCATATATACCAGAGAGGTATTTTGGATGTTGTTCGTATTAAATATTGGGATTTTAATATTGTTTTCATATCCTGCTGATATATTGAAATGTAATTGTTTTAGCTGTATTTCTTTGAAAGTTTGTAGTATTGATTATTTTTTTATATACAAGGTGGGGCCAAAGTAATCACCCTATTAAAAAACGCTATAACTTTTGCAAATGGCGCCAAATGTCAATTCAGTTTTGATATTTGTGAAGTAAACAAACGCAGATTACAAATCGACAAGCCATGAATCGGTTTACTCCGCAAGAACGCGGAATAATTGTGTCTATTTTTTTGCACAACAATACGTCGGTTGTGTTGGCGTAGCGTGAATTTCGTCGCAGATTTCCTGGCCGTCCGACACCAACTGGACAAACACTGCGGTGTTTGGCCACTCGTCTTGAAGACACTGGGACAACACGAGATGTTCCCAAGGCAGGCCGGCCCCGGAGCAGCCGTTCTGCTCAGAATATCGCTGCTGTTGCCCAAGATGTCGAAGATGAGCCCGGTACGTCGACCAGACGACGTGCCACGCAATTGGGCATTAGCCGGCGGTCCATACGCAGTTTTTTGGTGAAAGATTTGAAGATGTTCTCTTACAAAGTGCAGACAGTGCATCAGCTGTTAGCTGTTGACCGCCAAAAGCATACAAACCTATGCTCAAGCCATCCTGAATCTCTAAAGGAAGAATTTCCGGGTAGCTTAATCTCTCGTTTTGGTGATTTGCACTGGCCGGCCAGATCACCAGATTTAGCCGTTCCAGACTTCTTTTTATAGGATTTTTTGAAGTCGCGGGTTTACGTCAACTAGCCTCAGACTCCTTGAAGCCCTTAAAAAGAATATTCGCCAGGAATGCGAGAACCTGTCGCCCGAACTTCTGGCAAGAGTGATGGAAAATGCCATAAAATGGGTTCGTATGGTCATCAACTCTGGGGGCGGTCACTTGACCGATATCATTTTCTCGACATGATGGAATAAATTCTAATGGATTAAATGAACAAATTTCACAAGCAAAACCAAAGTTTTTCATTAAAAAAAGAAATTACAGCAAAAGAACATCGGGTGATTACTTTTGTCCCACCTTGTATATTATCTATTGTAGATACCTTAAATATTGAAAACATTTTTTCAGTAGAAAATGTAGATGATTTTTTCAGGATAACCTTAATAATTAATCTTTGAACTATTTTAAGAGGATTTAAAATCATATCATTATGTTTCTCCCCATCCTATAAAACCGTATTGTAATATAGATTGAACAAATGCATAGTACACTCTTTTTAGGTTTTCCAGTCTAACTAGCATCATTAATTCCTTCGGCACAGGGGTACAATCGGGAAAAACGACAATTGAGCGACCAACATTTTTATACGGATGATATTTTACACAGGTAAACCTGTAGTTTCTACGACTCGTTCTTGAGTCCAACAGTTTGGCTGTGGAGCGTTTTGCCGGCGAGTTTTCTGCCTCCTGCAATATGGGTCTCTTAAAGACCCATCCCCACACCATCCCGAAAGATGGATTAGGTCCTGAGGGAAATTATTTTCCTCAGGGTCTAGCAAAAAGCAAACGTCAGAAAGCTAGCAAGGGAATCGAACCCACGAAACCAATTTCATTTCGAAATTGGGACGAAAAGCTTTCTTTATATATAAGTAACCAAAGATATTGAAATATAAGTCGATGTGCTATCTGCTGTTTTTACTATATGGGTCTGCGCTTCCGGGTATTGCCGATATTGTTAACCAATTAACAAATAAACTAAAAGAACAAATAATTAACGAATAAACCAAACGAACGTTAAACTAAATTAACGAATTCTTTCCTTATTCAAAATATATTGTTAACCAATATTAATGCACATTTTCAAAAAATCGACGAAATGAACAAATTCTTTTTGTATGAAAACTACGCTAATTAGGGCGTAGTCCGGCGACAGTTGCGCGGACACCATAGCATATCTCTTCTGTATTTGAATATCTTTGTAAGTAACCCTTGTTACTTAACTAGTTGTTCTGCAAACATCAGTCGCGTTCAAAAAAATTATTTTACTAATTTTTTCATGTCCTTTTTGATTTCCTCTGAAACCAGATATGTAAGTGGGTATTTAACTACTTATCATAAACTGAATATTTTAACATTTTATATTTTATCCGAATATTTTAATATCGCAACATTTAAAAAAATCTCAAATAAGAAATTATATAATTTTTTCAAAGAAACTTCACTTTCTCAATCACAATTCTTTTTTCAAACTTTCTTCAGGTAGGTACATAGGTAGGTACCATTATATTGAAAAAAAAAGCATATGAGAAAGTTCAAATAAACACGACGCGCGACGACTTGAAAAAAAGGCCACTATCTTGAAACGGAAACGGAACCTACGAACCAATTTACAACAAAATAAATTCAAAACAATCGTTTAAAAAAATTCTTTTCTGCTCTCAGTCAATTAATTAATTTCTTGAAAAATTATCTTCCAGTGACGTCATTATTAAATGCAGTATTTTGATGTTTTTTTTACATAAAAGATGTCTTCAATATCCTTTCAGAGTCCTGAGGCAATTTTTAATTAAACGGAGCATTAGAATTATGAGCCAATTATTATCATTGCAAAATGCACGGTGGTTACAGCTTGTAAAAGTTGAAAATATCACTTTAGAAGTTTCAAGGAATTTATTCTTTAGTGGTATTTTATGAAGCACCTTGAAATAAGAAGCGTTTTAATATGATCGAATGGTGCCGAATTTATAAATAAATCTTCCGAAATAAAATGATGATTGATTGGCACTTTGGATGTTATCGACCACTTATACGCCCTGGTATAAGTAACAGATTTTATTATTTTTTTATTTATTTTTTATTTATTTATTTATTAATTTTCAACGCCCTGTTGGGCTTTTACATGACAAGTTTATAATACAGAGACAGTTTTTAAATGAAAAAGATAAACTATAAAAATATAACTAGTAAACATCATATGAAAGGTAGGTATACAGATAAATTTAAGGAAAGTTAGTGCATTACAAAAAAAGAGAAAGTTTCTAAGTTGTAAATGGCATAGAAATAAACTAATAAACTAGTAGATATGTTAGTAATTACAAAATTTACAGGTGACTGATTAAATGTGATGAATAATACATGTCAAAATGCAAGATACATAAAAAGAAAACGGTAACAGGTTTTTATATTGTAGATTAATATAGAAATACACAAATATATGCAATAGACCCTACGTGTTGCTTCTTAGATATCAAAATATTCTACATAAAAAAATATTGTTCAGATATTTCTTGAATAAAGGTATTGTATTAAATACATCGATATTTGAGGTGAATTTGTTCCCTAGTGTGTGTAGTCGAGAAATTGGTGCATGTATGTGGTAGTTGGTTACAGAATTACTGTTGCAGAATTAGATGTTTTGCCTTGTTTCTCGAGTAGGTACTTTGAAATCAATGAGATGCAGGAGTTCGCAACATTCTAGAATCTAGATGGTTACTCCTTCAAGGCTCTCGCATGATTCTATTTTTGGATTCTAGGTTCGTAAGTTGCAGGAGTTCAGAGCTGTTCAATTTGAATTTTAATATTTTAGATAAAAACTAACAAAGGTTTATTAAAGTCGATGTAGTAAATTTACAAAAAAAATCCTTAGTGAGCGCATGAATTATGGATAAATGATTTTATTATTTCATGTTTATAGTGTAACAGTGACATATTCCATATATCTATATGCGAATACATATTACCCAAGTTTTGGATTCTGTAGAGTGGTATATTGAATTGTGCCCTAGTCGTAGTATTGCCACAATAAAACGGCAGTACTGACCTTGTGTTACTGGCTGGCACATTAAAATTTATGAGCGCCAAGAATTCAGGGCTGTCAATTGTATTATGCAAGATTTCAAATAAAAATACTAAATCGGAAACTGTTCTTTTATCACTCAAATTTAATAAATTAGATAATTTCAGTAGGTAAGTGTAGTTTAGTTGTTCTTTTGGTTTTTTTTAGTTTATAATTTAAAAAGCTTAGGAATTTTTTTTGGACTCTTTCTATTGTTTGAGAATGCACATATAATAACAGAATTTAGAAGTAACGTAGGTACTCGAATACATTGCAAAATAGTTCACCTCAGAATACTTTCGAGCGGGCAAACTCAGCAATCTTGTTAAATCGGTAAATGCCGAGTACTTAATTAAAACCGGCCATTACATTGGATTTGTTCCTGAAGCGATGAGAAGGCCCAAAACGCATCGAGCACGTCTAGTTATATGACTAGGATATATGACGCAAATGTGAATGGTAGAAGAAGTCGAGGAAGTCGAGAAAGACATGGCACGACCAAGTAAATCAGATACTTGAGTCGGGCCATGTCGAGAGTCAGAATAATAGAATAGCACCTATGAGACGATGTATGAATGTGAACGAGGCAAGGAGGGTGTGCCATGACTGAGTTGTTTGGCGATCCGTCCTGTCTGCCTACCCGTGCAGGAAAACGGCGTAATGGTTAGTTAGTTAAGGATTCATTTTTAAGTGAATTGCGCAATATGTGTGATATTACAAAAAGAATATCTTTAGAGAGATGGTGTTTTTTTATTTATTTCTTAAACCAGGTTGGGTTGCACCTGAAAAGAGAAAATATCTGCAATATGTCACCCCAAATGGTGCTCTACTTGGGTGATGTTTGCCTGGTCGATGTCCACCTGGCGGACTGGATCGGCAATGACTGGATGATTGAGGTCCCTTTACCTAACCAGCCGGATTCCCTCGACCCATCCCTTTCCCTCACAGTGGAAGGGATGGATTCATACATCCGTCAATCCTTGACACTGACCTCCGAATTCCACGTTTCCTACCCCCCCAAAGAAGTCAGGCCCTGAGAGATTTTTTTTTATTCAGAGCCTCCTGTGCGAAGCTAAATTTTTAAAAATCAGAGTGTGCAATTCACACGCAGTACAAGTGAAACAAGTCGCTAGATGTCGCTTTCTTTTCTTTCGCCTGTTTATTTTAAAGTGGTTTGAAGGTTGGATATTGATTAAAACTAAAAATGTTTATTTTTTTGGATTTCGTAGAATTCGAACCTCCGTTCGCTTGATGTCTGTCTCTCTGGCCGCCGAGACTTGTCGAGCGCCTTTCCCACTGCACTATCAAAGGCAGATGCGTGAATTTACCGCAGTATGTTGGAAACGACGACCGTTAAATAATAAATTTTTGTGACGCATCCGAATTTCAAATCGTTAACGGGGCCAAAGAAGTTTCAGTTCAAAAATGTTAATAGGCTAGATCTTTGACATGTAATAACAACAGATTAGACCTCTCATACAAGATTTTAATCTAAAAATAACACCACCTAAGAGTAATTTCATAAAACAACTCTTTCGAATTCTGATGCCTCGCTTCGAAAGCCTATATACAAAAGTTTCCTGCAATATACAACACTGAACAGTTATTGCTGAATTCCCATGATGCATTTTACGGGCCAATTTTATCAGTCAATAGCAAACCTGAAAAGCATTGCATCACAAGATATAGAGTTGAACTTAACAACCCAATTTGGTGTAAACGTGTTGTGCAAACTTCCACGAAACCAGCGAAGATCGTTTATTTTGTGGCAAAAATGTTGTCATATTTTTTTGCGTGACGTATTATGAAAGAAATTTTTATTAAATTGTTAACGCTTAAGTCTAAATATATCTTACTGCCTCAAATGCGTGTTTGAAAAATGATCTTTACAAAGCCAGTCTAATGAGCGTTGAGAAGAACTTCCTAAAAGACAAATTTATTCCGTGCTGACAAACAAGAGGTAAAAAATAATCTTTTTTTTTTTTAATATAACATATTTATTTAATCAAAGTATGTACCATTGCTATCTATGCATTTTTGCCATCTCATAGGCAGTTCATCGATAGCTTTACTAAAAAAAACCATTCGGACGGGAATCAAACTCGGACTTGGTTTGCGATGGATTCGCTTCCATAATAGCCTTCAATTCTTCATTATCAACTTTGGTCTCCGGCCGTCTACGGGGCTTGTTCTGCAGGTCGAAATTTCCAGAACGAAAACGTTGGAACCAAAAACGCACTGTGTTTTCTTTTGCGGCACCGTCGCCATACACATCATTAATCCTTCGAGCCGTTTCTGCAGCACTGGTGTCACGGTGGAACGCGATATTTCAAGTTTTCCATTTTGTAAACTAAGTGACGCAAAGGAAAAAAACAATTAAGGAAAAATAAATGAATTATAATTTTCGAAACACAAATACATGAGTAAATAGCTGTATAAATTTGAATTTAGAATTCCTAACCAAAGAGAAGATATTTGAGATCAAATTTGCCAGTACGGCAAAACGCCAATTTCATATGTAAGGACCTACACTAAAATGAATGTAACTTTTAATAGCGAGATAATGCACTTTATTTTTTAAATATTTTTTTAACCAATTGACGTGTGTTTTATGCGGTTGTGGATGTCGAAGGACCTTGAAATGCGTATTTTTCACGAGTTATGTAAACCGTGTGAAATGTGTGTGAAAGACCATTGCACATGTAGAGAGATTGTATATAAAGGGAAAGGAGAAAAAAGAACTTACTGCACTGGCACTTCCTTCTGTCTCGACTGTTTTTATTCATGCACTGGTGTGACTATATTAGTCGCGCTTACCTGCGTTATGTGTATTAAGTTTGCGGATGCGGTAAGCGGTATAATTAGAGATGTTCATGCGGTGAGGGTCGATAAAAGGACTGAATGTGGGTAATATAAAATGACAGGTATATAGGGATGGGTAGGAAGGAACATGTGACAACACTAACCATAATTACAGTCTATGGTGTATACATAGATGAATGTAAGTAATTGTAGATGTGTATTTGAAAATTACGAACGACCAATACTTTTGGTTTCGGTGTTATTATTAAGGATTACAATCCCTATCTAGATAATACCCCCTCGATGGGCTAGAACGACGATGACAAAAAATCTTAAAATTTTTCTTATGGATATATTTGTAACAATGATTGGCATAGGTACTTTATTTTAATTTGTTTTAACCTCTTTTCAGAATTTATAGACTGCAGAACAATGTACATATTATTTAACAACTGTTTATAAGACGGGAAACAATAAATAACCCTTAGGGAAATTGAAAAGCTTTAAATAGCAAAATTCTACAAACCTGCGCATCGTTTCTAAGAAGCACTTTCAAACATTATGTTAATGTAAGTCTATTCAGTACAAACTATTTATTTTATTTCTATTCTCGAACGTACATTTTGCTGATTGTTACAGTGGTTTCCTAGACAATAAGTTTCAAAGGAACGTTAATGATCAGTAACTGTATGTAACTGTAGTAGTAACTGTTAGTAGTAGTGTTTTGTGAACATCTCACCAGGAAAACCTGTGCTGTTCCCATGTTTTGAATTAAGTGTTATTCTCTCGACATAAGTGAAAACACCGTGTCCTCCTTGAATTTAAGAAGGGCACTGTAGGTCGACCCATGGCGGCAGTATCGTATACATAAATATAAGATTAGCAGCAGTAAGAATTAGATAAATCATTGTCTTGATAAACAGGTACATAGGAATATTTTTCTATAGACCACACGCCACTGGTATAAATAATATTGTGGTATTATTTTCTGTCCCGAAACAAAGTTTTTTATATTTGTTTATTATTTTTTAGTTTGAGTTGTGTTATGTTTGGTTAGTCGTTATAATGTTTTTAGTGAAGTTAATACTTTGTTGTTTTTTGAGAAGAATTGTAGATGTAGATATTCGTAGTAGTTGCTTCAGTGTGGCGGGCATGCAGTTATATAGCTTAGTTGCGTAGTACTTAAAGTTTCTTCGCCAGTGTGAGGTATGAGTTATCGGTATATATATATTTTTTTGTGGAGGCCCTGGTTTTAATTGCTATTTGAGGTTGCATTAAAATGTGGAGTTCATGTTGGAAGGAGAACAGCAGTACAGATTTGGCATAAAGTTGTCTTATTGTTATAGCGTCTAGTGTTTCGTTAATTTCATTCGAATTTGTGTAGAGAGGCTATTAAAGTAGCAATTTTCTCTAATTAACTGAATAATCGCCACTGTTTCTCTTTAGAGTTAGGCAGAGAGGAGAAACCGCCAGAGAACTCTGTATTGGCACAAATTCCTTGCTTCATTCACGTTATTAATACTATTCTGGTATTACGAGTCTTGACATGCCTCGAATCAAGTATTGGATCATGTGATATCTTCGTTAGGTGTCCATGATTACTTCTCGTCACTAATTTCTTTGATCATGAGCCCTACATGTCCCTTTCTTAATCTTATTCATTATGCCTTGCAATCGCTCCGGATCTTGTGTTTGAGGGGAAAAACATTAAGGAAAGTTCAAATCATTGTGTTTCGAAGAGTTCCAATTTTCAATGTGCATTCGTTATTTTAAATTTTCTGCTACCGGTTTTGACACATCCGTGTCATTCACTAGCAATCTTAAAACTAACTTAAAAATTCTATACAAGTACAAATATGATTAGATTTTATTAGGTGTAGGTATTTTACTAGTGGGAGGGCCAGAACGGTGTGAAGGGTAACAAATGTACATTGAAAATTAAAACACGTCAAAACAAAATGTCTAGAAATTGTTACATAGAATAAATAGCCTGGAGTGAAAGGTCGAACAAAAATTCTTCGAATTTCAGCAACCCTGTTGAAAAATATTTTTTTCCGCATATGATCTTCAGGTGGAGCAGAGGACTTGAAATGTTGAAAAAATTATCGATTCTAGAATTTTTAAAAAATTTAAACGAATATTATTATTAACTTTAGCTTTATTATCTGCGTTAATAAATTTATTGAATAACAAGCATATACATATTTTTTATAATTACAGCCTTCAGTCGTTGTCATTTACACATAGGGTAGCTCCCTGAATTTCAGAGGAAAAGTGTGATTTTGTTTCGAATTTCGGCATTTCTTTTCACGATTTTATTCTTGCTCTAATATATCTTTCGCTTGCTATACAGCCAAACTAACTTCAGTGACCTCACACCTCTCCCCACAGACAGGGAAATAAGTGTGGCAGGGAAAATTGGGACCTAAAGTACTGCCATCCAAAGCATTGAAAAGATGACGCACTGATAAATTCGTTGGCATGCAACGAACATAAACCAATGTAATGGTATATTTAAATGAATTTCAATCAATGCGATTGCTCCATTCTTGGAGCCAGTATTTACAGCAGTTCCATCGAATCCAATGGCTACAATGGTTGATAAATCTCCAAAGTGCAAATGTGTTTAATTGAATCCTTTATGGAATTAGCGGTTTCAAAAGGAGGCGCGACCCAATGTACTGAGAATCCGCCTCGAAAAGCAAAACAATATGTTTTTCTGTAATTGTTTTCCTGTGGTACTTGTTATCATGTTTTCCTTGACCAATGGTTTTGTCTTTCCGACCATCAAAATATAACTCACTTATTGTACCGTCAGAACTCCTGATGCTCGAATTCTACGTTCTCTGCAACTCGTCTCGAACTCGCGCTCGCATCGTAAATTACTTCTATCTATTACTTTTGGGAATTCTTGCTTAGAAATAAAACCAACATCTTGAAGAACTGCACTGGCGATGGTTGATGCTGATCTGGATTTTTTTATCGATGCCTCATCTGATTTGTTTGTAATTTCGATGTGAATAGCGTGGAGTACGCCGGCAAAAGTGTATGAAATCTGTATCTTGATTGCTGTCTGATAACCTTACACTATCATTCGAGATCTCTGCACTACTCTGCAGTCAATGTAGTATCTGGTGAGGGGCTCAGGTTTCTCAATAGTCAACAGTGTTTTTGAAATAATTTATTTTGCCTCATCAGTTGTGATTGCCTACGCTCCAAAGCCTTGGTTGCCACTATATCTTTAGAGCCGATAAACATTTTTCGGCTACCTCTCTGATCTTGCAGTAATTCTAACATCTTCTTGGGTAATTTTTACTAAACATTTACAAAAATCGACACAAACGCACTTGCACACAGCAATATCAAAGAGTTTTTTTGTTGCATCTTCATAAAATTCAGATTTCTTTTTAGGTATTCGTCATTTCTTTAAGCATTTGTACTTGTGATAATACCTGGTTAGTCTACTTTCAATTTGACTTTGAGTTACAATAGGAATAGATGCTTTATATCACAACTTAATTAGATCGATTGCAATTATTTCACATATTTATTTATTTATTTATTTATTTATTTACACATATACGGCACAAATCGTGCCATTAACATAATTGACATACTTATAATAGTACAACAACATGAAGAATAACAATATAAATGTTAGTCAAATTTAAGAAAAAAGGTAAAAAGTAAGGTAATAAGTAGTGTATAAAAACAATAATATATAAAAGTAAATTATAAAGTGAATAGTTTAAGATATAAAGTATTAAGTACAAACTATAAATGAAAGTACAAAACTAAATTAATTAAAGTACAAACTATAAATAGTTTAAAATATAAAGTATTAAAGTACAAACTATAAATTATTAGGTAAAAGTAAAAATAAAAATTTAAAGAGAGAAATAAAACAATAAAATGTACAAATAAGATACCTATCTCAAGGTACCTACAAAGATTTAAATATAAAATATAAAAAGTAATAAATCCTGGATTATGTTAACTGATATGATAAATTTTACAAGTACCTATGATTTCTAGTGCATTAATAGTTTTAGAAGTACTGGTAGGCATATTATGTTTACATGAAGTATTTACGTGGTACTAGCAAACAAATTTAGTTTAACGCATCTTTTGTATGAAGCCAGATTACCGGCAGCGTTATCGATATTAGCATATTCATTGCCTAAAATATGCAAGCGATTTATGGTTGAGTTTTGTTCTGCGTTCGTCATAGTATTGTCACAGTGGAAAGGTGTTTTGAGTCGAGTCGGTCTACAAGGTACATGGTAATTTATTAATGAGACAAGTTCAGGGGAGTCAAACCAGTTATTGTTTATTTTAAATAAAAAAATAAGGTCATTGAGTATTCTTCTATCTTTTAACGATAAGAGTCGCATTTTTTGTAATAAAGATTCATAGTTTATGTCAACCGCGGGAATACCTAATTTGATATTAATTGATCTGAGAAATTTGCGTTGGATTCTTTCAATAGAGTTTGCATGGCTTTTGTAGAAAGGGTTCCATATGGGGGAATTGTATTCTAAATGGCTCCTAACCAGAGTTGTATATAGTATTTTGAATGTTTGGATATTTTTGAAATCTCTACAAATTCTTACAATGAAGCCCAGCATTTTCATTGCTTTACCAGTTATTATATCAATGTGGTTGGTAAATAGTAGATTAGAGTCGAAGGTTATTCCAAGGTCCCTTATTACAGGTACTGACAATAAACTGTGATTGTTAAAAGAGTAACTATATTTGATAGGGTTTTTAATTCTAAAGAAACTCATGATTTGACATTTTTTAATGTTAAGTGTAAGTTTGTTAATGGTACACCATTCTACGAATTTTATAAAATTGGATTGGAGGGACAAGCAGTCGTATATATTTTTACATATGTCTTTCACAGAAGAATATTTCCCATATACCCATTGCAAGTCATTTCTGATCCATAAATATTACTTTATTACGTCCGAATAAGTCGGTAACACATTGTCTTTTAATTTTTATGGGCCACCATGAATATAGGACAAAATGATTTTTTTCTTGTTTTAGGCATTTTACAAACAAATCACAATCAAGTTTGCGTGGCTATTCCAGCGAACTTGCGCTCGGCGCTGATATTTGTTTTTACTGATTGGCCACATCTGTTGTATCACAAAATAGTGTTAAAGGGTGGAAGGGAAGAGGGGTAAGTTAGATTGGTTAAAATAAAATATATTTTTAACGTTTAAACTGGATTAGATGAGGTGTTTGTTTACTAACAAAATCTGAAAAAACCCACTTTTTCGTAGAACTTTAGGGTCAGTGCTCCACCTGAAGATGAAGTAAGAATTTAATTATATTTTGTGTACTTTACAGGGTACTATCAAAGCACCCATTAGTAATACAGGACATAAGAAATTTGAAAAAGAAAATTCACTCAGCCCTAACAGTGAGTGCCCAAGAAATACATAAAAAAACTCAAATCATCGAAAAAAAATAATTTCATTTTTTCACCATTTTCATTCATCCAACAGGTTTTAGCAGCTGGTGGTTACAAACATGGAAAAGCTAGTAAAACTTTTCCGTACGTAGTTTCAGATATTCTCTCCACGTAAACTGACAAGTAAGACTAAAAGCCTCCTTGATTCCACCCCATTAGTATTCCCAATGAACCCACCGTAGCAACGTAAATCCGAGAAGCCGTCTAGATCACTCCCTTACCTTGACGGTACCCCATCAGTTCTAATATTGTAGACGGTTATAAAAATGTTAAGGATACATAAGCAACATGATGGTAGCCCATAAATAAGAGGTGCAGCACAGCATTTGAATGGCTGTGGGATGAAGGGATATTTTACCAACGCGATTGTAAATGTTGGTGATGGATTTTTGTTGTGATAATAAATTACGTGGTTCAATGTTTAGATCACCTCGGATTGTCGAGTTTCTTAAACCCTACACATTGAACCACTGCTACTGCTACTCTTCATAGAAAAATTGCAATTGAGGTGACTTTGGCATGTACTAAGAATGTCTGATGACCGAAATCCGAGGAAGATACTGAGTGCGATTACAGAGGGTAGACGTCCAGTGGGCCGCCCCAGACACAGTTGAGCGAGGCAACTCCAGAAACTGTGCGAGGAAAGGATAGGTCTGCCATGGACGGAGGCCGAACGAACGGCGCAAGACAGGGACGTATGGAGGAGCTTTGTCGATGCAATGGGTCCCCGACCCGAATAGGACAAAGGGAAAAAGATGATGATGATGATAATAAGAGAGATTTCGAACTACCCAAAGTTAGGAAAAATATATCATCCATTTCAGGAAGCATGTTTATAAAAAAATATGCCATTTCAGTCACGGTGACGACCGGAGGCTTTCTTTGGGCAAAATCATTTAATAAAGCCTATAGGTTGTAATGGTCCGCCACCCCTGGCTTTTGACACCAATTGTGATGAACCCTACCTAGCTGATTTACTTTTCTAAGCTTCTACCTCGTAGTTTAAATCTCCTAGCTCCTGTCTCGTAGCCACGCTCATAATTCTACCCTTATGTCCTACTGATCACACCACTAGGTATGATGGCCTGACTCAACCCTCCTTTCGGTTTATTTCTACCTCAGGCTCGTGATTTCTAAACCCCTATACCTTATAATCTAGCTAAACCTACCCTATCTTCTTAAATCCCTGCGATTTTCTCACAGTAATCAAGATTTAAGATTTTAGTTCACATTATTTCTATAATCTGCGTTGTGTATTTTTTTGTTTTAGATTTTACATCTGTTTGCATACTTAATATGCACACATATGTAGAGAAGATAATGTATTACGTGTGGTAACCCCTAGATTCTTTTAGAGAAAGGGTGAGAATTTTCCGATCAATTTATTTATTATTATTTTAGAATATTTTACCGAGTTTGATAAACTAACCCCGCCTTTAACTTTGTGTCTATTTGATTTCCGTAGGAATTTAGTGTGTTTATTTAATTCTTCCTATCACCGCTGATACATCGATAACATAAACAACAGTTAATAAATTAGATCATTTCAAGAAATAAAAAAACCTTACCTTACCAGTGTAGAATGTTCGTATTCGAGAGTCCTGTTTTCTCAATTGGAGTTCTTGTCTGCAGCTTCCCCTAACATAATGTTTTGTATACATAGTTAGTGTTATTTGTTAGTATTCGCAAAACTGTTGAAATAGTAAGGATGGATGGATATGGGGAGGGGGATAATATGTTTGCTGAAAAGTCGGCTCCTCCGCTAACCAAGTGAAAACCGATGAACAACAATTACAAACTCGAATTCTCCCAGTACGTTTGCTAGGCTTGTCCTTAGATCCGAGTTTTACTCTCTTCGACGAGCGTCTCATGCTATGAAAGGGGCCCTTCACGCCAGCAGGGGGAATACCAAGTCTTCATACCGTTTTTCTGTCCCACTCCGACTTCCGACGCCTCCGGGTTGAATTTAACTCTACTGAGTCTAGAAGGGGTATTTCATGTCTTCCCTTATCATGTCTCTATCCGTTAAATGTGGCGTAAGCTTGTGACGGGCAGATCCTTCCTCCCACGTGACCGACCCAGCGTTACACTCCACCTCTGACTAGCTGACATAAAACTCACCTCGTGAACCTTATGTTTGCTTTCAGGTTTGACAAGAACTTCCGGTATGCGAATAACCTGTAGCTTTAATGCCGCGTCTGCGTATTGTCCGCACACGTCCTTCCTCTTCCCCGTATGCCCCACCTCGACAATACCGCCACAAGATCAAAGCTCTCTCCGTTCGGGAAAGGTTGATACTTACATTTCCGGATGGCTCATAAACACATACCGTAGCCTTGAAACTTACGTTCGAGAAAAGTTAGGATTCAGGACTGTATGAGTATTTGAACACCAGTGTTTTTTAAATGAGGTCACTAGCTCCTCGTGTATTAGGTTTTAGGATTATGGGTATTTATGGGTTCTTGGGTACCTACTTGCTATAAGAAAGATTTAAAACGAGATAAGTCAAGTTGTCATTGAATTAATGACCTCCTGAATAATTGTGATGAGCTCTCTTTGAGTTTGAAGCTAGTCGCAGTACTTTACTTTGCGAAATTTTGCGCGCGGAATCAATGCTACCTATTGGCGATTGCTCTAGTATAATCAGTTGTTTAGAATTGAGTGAATTTAACGTCGATTTTTCTTTCACATATTGGGCGAAGTTTTCGTCGTAAGCTATGATTGATAAACCTGCCCCTTGACTTTTGTGCTTTTGTTTTGTTTATTCGTTGATGGAATTTAGGTGACCGTGTCATTGAACTCTAATCGAAATTTTAGATACACAATCGAAGGCCATATAACATACCCTAATCTCGTCGGTGAAAGGATTCGGTAGGTATTAGCTATACCTATCAATTTGCTATTTCTATTGATTTTTGCGTTACGTATTTCATTTCTCATGGTTATTTGTTTATTTAATTTATGTGTTGTCGTTAATTATTTTCCCTCGTCTTATTATTATTATTATTATTCAAGTACGCCAATGTAATTACCTAGAATGATTAAGAGGCACACTCCTATCACACCTTGTAATACCTAATCAAACTGTGCCAATAGTTAATTAACTCCGATGAACGAAAGACCGATATTAAATAGGTACATCATTTTTATGGTTTGTTTGTTTACTCTTCACACAGACGACCTTCGGTATACTGACCTACTTTGGAGATTGTTTATTTCTACGGTCATTGTCCTTTTGAAGCACGATTCATCGTTTAACTAATTATTTCTTATTTATTTGACCTAGTTTTGCTTAAACACTGATCATTTAAATAGGTACCTTGCTAACCTAGAGGTATCTGGATGTCCTAGTTTCAACTAAGGTATAATTTGCTTGACCTACATAGTTCTGAGAAATATAGGTATTTCGGTTACGAATCGAACTGATATCTTACGTCGCATTCCTTATACGCGCTTAAATAAACATTACACCTACCTAACTAAAACAAGTACTTGTATGACCTAATTTATAAGTAGGTATTGTTTGTTTGACCTAATTTTGAGACGCATGTATACTCCCGCACACGAAATATAGAATAAAGAGCTTCCACGATAGTCATTTATTACGTCCTACTCGCCTCGATTCGTTTTATATGAGTTATAATAAATTAGCGTATTTACCTAACTGAAGCAAAACCTACATATGTAGCCTAACTCAGAGTAGATATTTCCTGGTTGGCTTGCTTTCGAGCTGGTGGGCATTGTTATCCTGCGTGGAAAATAACATAATCTTTTAATTAGTTGCAGTGTGTTAGTACAAAACTCCAAAGCTCCGATTGATTTATTGGTGATGCACGCCCGTCTCTTTCTTCTTTGTCTCTGAAAATAATTAATAATTGTTTTGATCTTACCGCCCTCGATCGATTACAATTTTTCCCAGTCGGGACTTTCATAAATTCGACATTGTGATCGAGGTTTTCCTTTTTTTCGATTCCTAGCTAATGGATTCCTATCGGCCCCTTTTGAGAAAAGACTGATGGAAAAAAACTCTTCAAATATCTGTCTATTTAAGATTCACTTCGGTATTTCGCTTAGTTCCTCAACCTTGTATTAACTAATGGTTTATTTCATTCGCCTTCGAGAGGTGATTCATCAAATAACAAGTCAGATGTTTAATTTTATTGTCCGGAATTAGGTAAATTATTATTTATTCTCAATATTTTAATATCACTTTAGAATTAATAACCGTAGATACGCACGTTTTCCAAGTGTACGAATTATTATCACTACTGTTTATTACAATTTCGTTATTCAATTCACAAAGGATTTTTAACCGCTAATTATTGAACGTGACTCGAACAATTCGTTATTGTTATTTATTTTACCTATGTCATGTTATTTAAAGTAAAGTTAAAGTTTTAATTATTATATCACCTATAGTTAATTTTAAAATCGCGTGTTATATTTTCTTTTATCCGGTAATTTGATTTATTTTAAGACACTGGATTTTTGTTAAATGTTATAAAACCACTAAATATAAGTTGTAAGAAAGAACCCCGAATGTCATTTAATTCTTATTTACTGACTTTAAACACTTTCATTATAAAACACCCGAACTTTCACGAAGTATTATTTTAAAGCACTTTATCGGACTTTTATTTCTCAATTTTAAGAGGAAAATAAAACACTGAATTTACTATTTTTGCAAACACTTGTAGACATTTCAACTTTACTAGTAGTCTTCCACGACCACGACCACGATCCCGCACTTCCCGTTGTTTTTCGTCCGAACTCTCCCCCAATCTCCCAACGAATTCCCCTTCTTTATCAAACCATGGTCTTTTAAAGACTTTTTAGAGCTCTCCTTTCATAGAAAAATCACTCCTGATCGCCCAGACTTTCATAGGAAAAGGACCAAATTCGGTTCCTCCGTATATGACCTTTTGTCAAATCTCTGTTAATCCCCTATCTCATATCTTAGAACCAAATTAGTTTAGTGTCTCTCTCTCGTAAAAAATCACATAAATTTTCTCATTGACAGGTATTGATATTAAAAATTTCATGTACTTGCTCGTAATTCATTTTTTAATGCCTACACCATAAAAGTAATGTTTTTATTTTAGAGTAAATATTCGTATTTAACTTGTATAATTTTGTTTAGGTCGTTTCGTGTTAATGATACCCTTAATTGCTTGAAATCATGTTCTATAATTTTATTTGGATAAAGTCATATCAACAAAGTGATAGCCAACCTTTTTTCTCTAGTCAAACGGTTAGCGATTCCTTCGACGGTTCACACGCATTTCCCAGTGTCAGGCTACGTTAAGCATCTTTTCCTGTGATTTGATTTAATTGTAGAGTGACCAAAATGTACCGTGGCCTTTGATATGTAATATTTTCAATATCCTGTTTATCGTGAATAGTGTTGTCAGATCAGAGTAATCCTTATATCGGTACTTATTAAAGTCAATTTAAGTAGTTCCAATCAGTTTTCTTTTGAGATATTTGGCTCTAATAACTTCGTTTCACAATTCCATTTCCATATCAATAGATTTTCCCACTTTTTCAGGTTATTATATTCAGTTTGTGAAAATTTCCGAGATTCTACCCGTTTTTTGTGATCATTCCAGATCGGTTTTAATTAAATCGACCCCTGGGACCATTCATGTTACGTTTTCCGTGCCCTTATCGATGATTTTTCATTTATTTATTTCCAACATTCCCGTCTAAGATTTTTTTGTGTTTACGTTTAAAATTGTAGGTACCCAAAACCCCCAGTTCCCGATCGCGTCTTATGTAAACACGACCCGGAGTCGATAATCTTTCAACTCTTTGTCCTCAGTATTGTTTTTAATACAGTTCATTCAACCTAAGTTCCTGTGAGAATTAATTCAAGGCCGCCCAAAATGATCAAAGTCCACTCTCTTATTGGTAGAATTTAAACTTCCTTTGTTCTCGATATAACTATGATATGGTGTTCCCTCGCTTCAGTCTCTATGCAGATCTCTGTAATAGCTCCCAACTGCTCGGACAGATGTCGCCGAATGTACCATTTTCTCTACATAATATTTAGAGGGAAAAAAAAAATTCTTGTAGGCTTATCGTAGGTTGAAGGTTGGCATTCATCACAAGGTACCACTTTAGTCACTGCGACGACCATAAAAGAGCAACTTTATTTTTTTTATTTCTATTTAATTTAAATTAAATTTAATCACGAATTTAATCATTAAGTTCTGAAAGCATTTTAGTTTTACTTTTATGACAGCTGTTTAGGCTTACAAGGCTATTTTACAACTGTGGTTAGACAAAGAGATCGCTTATTTATATGATTCTCAATTTTAATTTTGAAGGTGCTAAAAATGATTTATAACCGTTTAAATCGATTTATTAAGAAATAGTTGTGATAATATATTCTCAATAAATCGGTTTAACCGGTAATAAATCATTTTAGGCACCTTCAAAATTAAAATTTAGAATCACATAAATAAATCATCTCAAAGTAGTTTTAAAATGGCATTGTAAGCTGAAACAGTTGACAATAATAAAAAACTAAAATACTTGCAGTACTTAACAATAAAATTATTAAATTAAGTACCCTTTTTTTAAAAGAAAGACAAACATTCCCGGGTTACGAATAACCCGACAATATTTGAAAATATCCTACTACCACCACAGTAAGCCGAAAAATGTTGCTTGAGATGTGATGGAGGACTTAGCCAGCCGAGGAATCGAACACGGAGCGCCTGGGTGAGAGCCAAACGCGATGCCCACTCAACCACTGTCATTTATTATGATTATTTATTATTTAATTTTTAAATAAAACAAATTAAATACAAAAACAATTAATAAGATAAACTTTTGTTTGAACAAAATCATTTACAAAGCCACATTTCAGTCACGATCAGGACTGTAATTGATTAGAGTTCGTTTGTTCAAAAACATTTTCAAAGCCCATTTATCAACCCTGGAAACACATTGCACATATTACATGTTCGCATTCCGTCTATAGACGATTATTTATTCAAACCAAAAAAAAAAACATTGTCAAAACCAAATCGTTTTTCATACTACTCGGCTTCGTCAATGTTGCAAAGCTCTCTTTCTTTAAAACAATAAGAGAAGTACGGAACCATCAAAATATTGTCTTATCTAAATATATAAAAAATCTCGTGTCACAGTGTTTGTGGTCGCACTCCTCCGAAACGGCTCGACCGATTTTTATGATTTTTAACGTATATTTGGTAGGTATGAGAATAAGTCGTAAAGTATATTTAATACCGCTAGGTAATTATGATATTCCTGTCCAGAATTTTTTTCCTATATTTTTTACAATTTAATTTTTAAATTTTTTTTGGCATAAAAAAATTCCTATAAACACACAAACATTCGACCTCCTACCCCCACCCTCCCATTTCTTAATCGCGACCCTCCCATTTGTTAATCGCGATTTTAGTATTTTTGTATAAACAAACTTAACGACGCGTCGTTCGTATTTCAAACAGAACGAAATTAGCTTTTGTTGAATGACAGATGGCGCTACGCCGCCTCATCGAACTTTCATGCACACATAGAAATAATTTATAAGGCAGAACAACGTTTTCCGGGTCAGCCAGTTTTTTTTAAATAAGAGAAATATACTCGTTTATCAAATTTCAAGGCATGTAGGCGATGCAGCTGATTTTTCACGAGGAATATAGTTGCATTGCCTTGAAATTTAAACCTGAAAAGATGTGCATATTTCATTATGTCAGAGATCACAGATGGACAAAATATAGTTTTTTCGTTATTTGTTTTTGGGGTGTTGTGCCGTGTTACGCTACCTCCTTTGGCCAACGTTTTGGACAGCATTGCAGTGTCTATCATCGGGGTAGATCCGGTAGATTCGTGACACGGCATAACACCCCAAAAATAAATAACGAAAATTCTGTTGGTTGTGAAAATCTTAAAATCTTAATATAGATTTTATTATTTTATTTAAGTGGCAGACTAACACATCCTTTTATAAAATAAAGCTTCTCTCGTCATTGAAAATTGGCAGGATATTCCTGTTGTGGTCCGTCCATAATGCGTATTATTTATCGGCAAGGGCACAAGACTCCCCGGGTAATAGACCATTTACTCAAACACCTGCGAGCACGATACTAAGGCGAAACGTACCGATAAATCGTCACGTAATTGATTGCTTGGTTACGTAGTTTCCAACCAATCTACGTGATACAAAAAATGATTAAGACCATATATTATTATATTCGACTCGGATCCGGTTTATTTTTATTAGCAGACAATTATTTCAAAGGGACACGCGTATACTTAAAAAAGCTTTGAGCTCAATACACACTGCAATTTAAAGACACCGTCCCAATCTTAGCGGCCCAAAACAACAAACGCGCAAAATGCCAACCGGACCGAAATACATAATAACAGCGCCATTATCGATGCTGGTGTATCGAATGTCGCAAAAACGCACCAATACCTGCAACAGTGGATTCTCTGCTCCATTCCGCATCCACGATATTAGAAAAAGTTTGATATTTACGCATACGCGTTTAGTTCAAGTTTTGCCTGAAGCAGTATACGCATTCGATGGGAGCATCCAACGCGCAGAAAACGATTTTAATGCACTTAGGCAGAACAGCATAACATTTTGACAATTTGATTGATACGGTAAATATCTTTCAAATATCTCATCATCATCATCTTCTTCCCCTTATCCTATTCGGGTCGGGGACCCATTGCATCGACAAGGCTCCTCCATATGTCCCTGTCTTGTGCTGATTGTTCGGCCTCTGTCCATGGTAGCCCCATCCTCTCCTCACACAGTTTCTGGAGTTGCCTCGCCCAACTGTGTCTGGGGCGGCCCACTGGACGTCTACCCTCTGGAATCGCACTCAGTATCTTCCTCAGAATTCGGTCATCAGACATTCTTAGTACATGCCCAAGCCACCTCAGTTGCGATTTTTCTACGAAGAGTAGCAGTGGTTCAATGTTTAGATCATCTCGGATCGTGGAGTTTCTTATATGATCCCATTTCGTAACCCCTGCCACTCCTCTCAAGTACCTTATATCGGCAACTTGGACTCTAGAGCGTGTTCGTTCATTTAGCATCCATGTCTGGTGGTCGTAAGTGAGCGTCGGGCGGTATACTGTTTTAAACACTGCCATCTTTGTTTTGATGCTCGGCTCGGCTTTCCTTATCAATGAGCTGTAGAGAGGACGCAATACACTGCTTGCCGCATTTATTCTTCTATCAATTTCCCCGTTTTGCCGACCATCGCTGGAGAATTCGACCCCAAGGTATTTGAACCTTCTTTCAAATATCTACTTAATTAATTTAATTTTAGAACTGTAATACTTGATGTAAGCATAAAGGTTTTGTAGAGTTAATTTGACATCCTATTTTTGTAAGTAATCGTATCTTGCTCGTGGGCTAGTCTGTAGGTATTTATATTTGATATTAGGTAGGTATATACTTCTCCCTCCCTTATACAAAAATTCCACAACCTCCACTGGCGTATACCGATTCTCGTGTTGTGTACTCTACTCGCGTCGTAAACAATTTGTCGCGCACAGTCCGTATACGTCGCTACGGAAACCATAAGACCAGCAACGCCATCAATCATTGTTGAATTCTCGAAATGTCAATACTAAAAAAGCTTTCATAGCTGTCATTTTTATATCCTGTCTAGAAATACATTCTCGATGCTAGTGTGTCGAATGTTACATAAACGCACCAATACCAGCAACTGTGGATTCTCTACTCCATTCTGCATCCACGATGTTAGAAAAAGTTTGCGATGCAGAAGCATAATCATTGACTGTTTTGTTCAAAGCATCAATTGATCTAAAGCACACTCAACGTTTCGAAATGTCTGACAAGTGAAGCTATGTTCAAAGTCTTGACGACGCGACGTGATTATAAATTATCACCGACGAGTTTATAAATTATTTGCCTGTATATGAACCTTCGTGCAGATTGTAAGGCGCTAGTCGCCATGTTACTTGAATCGATTATCGGTCACTCCACTCATCCGATTGCGTTGAAACTTTGGTGTATTGTTGTACGCACGGCCGCAAAGGTTTTTGTATATAATGGTGAGCTCTAGTGTCATGACATTTGTAAAAAAATACAATAAGTGACGCGCGAGTTGTTTAAAAAATGTGTGTGTTTCAATGGGGGGAAGAGGGTGGAGGGAACAAAGAAGGGGAGTTCTGTGGGAGGAGATTGCGGAAGGGGGTAAGAGGGAGGGGTGAAGGCGGGGAAGGGCGAAGGGGAACGTGGGAGGGGAAGGGTTTCAAGGGAGAGGAACGAGGGCGAGCACGGGGACGCATAGGAAAGGACACGCAAAGATAAACTATTTGTTTGTTGAGAAGGAAACAGCGGATATTTATTTATTTACGCCTATTTAGGCTTTTACATACACAAGTATATAACAATATGTACGAAATTATAATCGTAAATAGTGCATGAAACGACTGTTTAAAACACTTGCATAAAAATAAATATGAAGTAAAAATATTATTGAATTTGATCCACATAGTATGTAGGTACAAAACATAATAAATCCAAAATAGTATTTTTTCTTTCAGCCGACAAAATACTGTTAACGTGTTAGTCAATTTAAATTTTAAATAGCTTTATCAAAATATTCCCCTACTTGATGAAAAAAACTCCAATAAGGTATGCTTATATATTAAAATTGATGAACTAACTATATTAACAACATCGAAGCATTTGTTTCCTAGCTGTTGAATCCGTTGGCGTCGCATAGGAGTGTGTTTAATTAATGGAATAAATTAAATATGGGACTATTAATTAAAGTTATTTGATTATTAATTTGGACGGATGGATTTGGATGGATAACATTTGGACGACTAGATCACTCTGAATCAGTGACACAATTAAATGGTTGCAATGTCGAAAAGGTGGAAAGATTTAGATACCTCGGCAGTATTCTCACGGAGACTCTTGACCCAGATGTAGAGGTTAAATGCAGAATTGAAGCAGCAAGAACTGCGTTCATTAAAATGAAATCCCTCTTCTGCAATGACAATATCAGCTTAAAACTAAGGCAGAGAATGCTAAAATGTTATGTGTGGTCGGTCTTGCTCTATGGATGTGAAACATGGACCTTGAAAGTAAATACCATGAACAGGTTAGAGGCTTTTGAAATGTGGCTTCACCGGAGAATGCTCAAAGTCCCATGGACCGACATGATCACCAACATAGAAATTCTCAGGCGGGCTAGAGCAGATAGAGAACTGCTTACGTTAATAAAAATCAGAAAAATTTCATATCTGGGTCATATACTTCGAGGGGAGAAGTATCACTTGCTCCATTTAATATTGAAAGGCAAGATAGAGGGTCGCCGGGGGCCTGGTAGGAGACAAATGTCTTGGCTGCGTAACATACGAGAGTGAACCGGCATTAGAAGTGTGGAGGAGCTATTCCGGGCAGCGCAAGACAGAGAGACATTTTCAATAGTGATCGCCAACGTCGGGGGGACCTGATACGGCACACAGAGAAGAAGAAGATTATTAATTAAGTTTCCTTTCTTAGTTTCGAGGGCTTCGAGGTTAATTAAACTCGGTTAAACCCAGGTTATTTTAGTTTGTATTAAAAAGTGCATATTTTAATTTTATATAAGTAGGTACTTTATTGCCTGTCAAAAAATGTTCCTTGAATAGTTGGTTATTTTTTTTGTTAAGTTTTTTAAAATGTCACAAGAAAATCATGTATTGTTTCGTAGACATGTAGTGGGGTTTGTATTGGAAAGGGACGTTAAAGAGGTCTCAAGAATACGCAGCACGTTCAAGTGTTCAACCACTAACGTATTTTAAAATACCCAAGACGAGACATGCTTGGCGTCATACACATAATAATGGACTAGTGTATCTACACTATTTACGTGAGATTTATGAACGTAGACTTGGTAGATACGAATGGTGGGTGGCAACCGTAGAAATATTTTTTTACAGAGATGACTATAAGTGTGAAATAGATTACTTTTTTATTATGGGCCTATGTAATCGTTGAGATGCGGTGTGGACGGTTTTTTATAAAGAAATGAAGTAGAGGAAGGAAAAGTTATAAGAGGTGGGTAGGAATCTGGGGGTCAGTGTTTTCAAGATTAACGAACGCTTGAATTTATCTCTCTCACTGCGGTGCAAGGCGATGGGTAGAGAGATTCCTAGTGGGAAGGTAAAAAGGTCTCCTTCAATTCTCCTTCAATATCTCCAAATCCGGCCCCCCACACAAATTCCGCGCCATGACCTACACGTGTCTCGGATAATCCCCTCCCATGGAACCGGGCACCCCTGCTAAGTTACCAAACATTGCGAATCACTCGGGGTGGCCTATTGTATTGGTTTTCCAATATCCGCCTCCAAAAGTGAATTTTGCTTCCCATATTTGTACTTAATGACAATTATCACTTGAAAAAGGGTCGCTTCTGTGACTCTTAACAGATCAGCTATGGAATGTCGGCCATTCTTTCATCCCTCCTGCAAGGTTGGTCTCCTTAATATCTATGTCCACTCCTCCCTTCCTTCCTTTCTTTAAAAAGACTCTCTTCACAGCATCCGCAAGTATGACGTTGAGGGCTTTCTTTGCATATATATTTAAAAAAAAAACAAACCGGTTGGTTATAAAATCAAAGAAAAAGGAGGGGTTTAGAATAAAAATAATAAGTTTCGTTATTTGTTTTTGGGGTGTTATGCCGTGTTGCGCTACCTCCTTCTTTAGCCAACGTTTCGGACAGCGTTGCAGTGTCCATCATCAGGGCAGATCCGGCAGATCCGGTAGATGTCTTAAATCTTAAAACATAACCAAAAATAATAATTACTTGAAGTTCAAATAAGAAATTTAAATTAAAGTTTGCACAACTTTTCATAACACGCACGAAAATATACGGAACCTAAAAATAATTTAAGACTGTCGACCCCAAGCATCTTCCGCCGTGCAACTTTACATGAACTCTATATACGTAGCTGGTAAACATTACTTCTATGTTATATGTGATTTATTGACTAAGCTTAGCTAAGTCTGTTTTATCCGGACTATTTGGCATTTTATTTGCCTGTAAAATTGTTTGTTACAAGAGATTGGTTCAAGATGGCGGCAGTTTTAATGATTCATTAAAAATATTTTTTTGAAAAGAGAAATCATCGTGTTCATTAAATAATTTATATTTATTTAGATAATTACAAATCTTTAGGTTTCAGAAAAAAATTAAATGGCTCTGATTTAAAGAAAGAGAAAATTGGAAACAATTAACCGTTCACGAAACTAAAAGTTAAATGTTTTTACGTTAGCGTTTGTTTATCAGATGTGCAAAATTTAAAACACGTAAGGGAACGTACCCATACTACGTGACACGTTTAGGGGGGGGGGGTCTTCAAAATGTCACGCTCCATACAAATGAGCGGCGGTTTGCTTAGGATTTTGGTCACCGGGGGGGGGGGGGGGGGGGGGGTAAAAAATTGCAAAAAGTTGGTCACGTAGTATGGGTACGTTCCCTAAGAAGTATATTAGGGCAGTATTATTTATCAAGAAAACGAAAAAAATCAAGGGTTTTCAAACCTTTCAAAGACTATTCATCAAGGTATCCTTAAAGGTACTAACCTAATACTTCGTCTAAATTCACTTATTTTAAACTATCTACCTTTCGTCCCGGGAAGCGTTCTGTATGTCTTACTACTTGAGACTAACTTGGTTTCAAACCTTCCACGAGTACGTCTCGTCAGCCTCAAACTAAACTACCTTTACCCGGCTTCATCAAGCGAAGCCTCGTTCAAACATCCTGCTACCCCCGCTGCAAAGCCTTCCTTTACGTATCTTTTAAGGTTGAGTAGACACGGTTACTGGAATTGGGCTATTGGGAGGCGTAGTTCGTACGGTCACGTGGAATAGATGTTTCTGATTTATATTACTTTTTAGCATCTTAACCAATGGAGCGATTATAGTAAAAAAAATAGACGACATTTATTTTTATGCGATTGATAATGGTCCAAAATTGGACCACATTTTCCTAACATTCGTAAAACACTTATTATAATTATTTAAAATATTACCATGGCCAGCCATTTATGTATTTTAAAACGAATCTTTTGAAATTCTGTATCTATTATGACCATAGGTGTCGTAAAACCGATTTCCGTAGACCATTTTAGAACGATGTTAGAAATAAGTTTTTAAAATATTTTTTCACGCCGAATTTTTGATCAGCTGTTTACGGTTAAAATTAAATCCTTTTTACAAAGACCTAACAAAACAAAGACAAAAGAGACAAAACCTTTCATTAGCATTATTAGCAAGTACACCACAGAAAACATACAGAAATCGAAAATATTCTATGTTGACTCGAATAATTACCCCTCACGGCAGTTTCAAAGTAACAAACACGCAGGATTCGCGCGGTTGTAAATTTTACTATTTTTTTTTTTTATAAATTCTACAAATACGAGATAAACAGTAAAATACAGGTTAATTCATTGGCTATATAGGGCTGTAATATGTTTTTATGACTCCGTGTTAAAATTCGAAGGTATGATTTTTTTTAATGTTTCCGAAAAATTAAAAAATGATCTTCTGGTAAATCTCGACCAATCGAGGCAAATTTATTTATTTCACGTGGTCGCTCCAGTGGTTAAATACTGATTTGTGAATAAAAAAAATACAAACGAAATGTCGATGAATTGAAGTTGTAACCACTGGCGCGATAGCTAACCAAATTTAGGTAGCTCTTGTTAGGTAATTTTTATCATTTAAAATGATTTTATTTTTAACTTCCCCCAATCTGCTAATAGTCGCTAATTTGATTAAGCTTCTAACGAATGTCAAAAGATTTTACTAGTGTTCATCTCATTGAATTTTCTAGATCAGTGACCATCAACCTTTTTATCCGGGGGGCCAATTTATTCAAAAACTTTAATTTTTCAATAAAAAAAATTGCACCACCCCAAAAAGCTAAATACTGTCGATTTTTATCACGCTGAAATTTAAAAAGAAACTATTAATTTTTATCATTCGGAAAGTAAAAAAAAATCATTCAAGAAAACTGTTGGTATTTTGTGAAACAAAAACCTTTAAAATGGATCTCATAAAGAAAAACGCTACGTTGAAGGTGAATTTTTTCCTGTTCAAACCACGAAAATGAGCCTTTATAAATGTAAGAAAAATATAATTATTTTGAGCGGCTGATTCAAAACTTTGAAGAAAGTCTGAAGTAGAAGCCGTTGAATATTCTTTATTGTTCTAGACGATCGTACCTATCGATGTTCTAGACGAAGTTACCTGCCTTGGAACAGATTGTCTGGTGAGGTGGGTAAAAGAAAACTATGTACATAAATGAAAAAAAAAACGCCCGGGTTGCCGGCACTAAAACTGAAACTGATGTTTTTACTATAAAGATACCTTTAAATTGTGTTCTAAAAATTGAGCATCCGTCTACGTAACATTTTATTTTAAATAACGGTGACTAAAGACGTTTCCAGAAGACTACAGACAAAATACTAAAAATGGTGTTTTGCAAATTGCCCCAGGTAAGTATAAGGTAAGACAATTTTGGTAACTGACATGCAGAATTAACAACTGGAACATTATTACCGACCAATATAAGTAGTTATTATTTTAATAATATCTAAAAATCGTTAATCTAAAGTTGTTTTTGGCACAAATAATGATTTTTAGTTAAGCCTGTGAGCTTCAGTTAATATTTAAGCACTTACTCTTAAGTCAGTGATCTCAATTATCGTTTGTTTTGTTAATCTATCGTTTTAATCTGGTAAAGTACCTATCCCAATATTTACAATATCTATTGTAAATCCATGACCATGCACGGTTTGAATAATGTTCAATTTCATGGCCGAAAGTAAGGTTACTTAAAACATTATATCGGAACAGATTTCTGTCGTAATTTTAACCCTCCGTGCACTAGGTGACTAAAAATCTCATTAAAAACTAGGGGGGGTATGATATACCCCAAAATATAAAGTGATAAAATTATCATATTTATTTCTTTTACATTAACTCCACACAGGAGCCTTGAGGAAAATAATTTCCCTCAGGGTCTATGTCATCTGGGATGCTGTGTAGAGGGTCTTTTTGAGGAGAGGAAGGAATGAACATTGATCTTGAAGAGACCCATGTTGTAGGAAGGAGGAAACACAGAGGCCGGCAAATCATTCCACAGCCGAGCTGTTGAACACAAGAACGAGTTGAAGAAGCGACCTGTTCTCATATGACAAATGTCAACCGTGTTCAAATGTTGAGCACGCGTTTGGCGTGTTTCCTGACTATGCACCAGTGCCTAAGGGATCAATGACCCTAATTCCTCGGAGCATCTTCCATTGTAATACCGGTAGAACAAAGATATGTATATTTTTTCGGTGGAATAAAGCATTTGGTATTTATGAATATGTAGTAATATTTAGGTTTAGGTAAAACGTATGTTAGAAAGTATGTACTAAAATATTTCTATTATAAAAGAACAAAAAAAAAACACAACTTCTGTAATCTTTGTAATTTAACAATGTACTAATTTTAAGTGGCACTTTTAATTATCACAATAGTTTTATTTTAACAAACTACAATATATTAACATTTTTAATATACCAATCTTTCCTTTATTTGTCACAAATTTAACGTAGGAAAGGTGTAAACCAGGGTGTGTGATACCCGTACGCATTTTAGGGGCATGTAACTCACTTGGCGGTCGCCGCCGGACTGACTTGGCAACACTGGTCGGAACGGCAATGTCGCAATTCCAGCTCCTGAGAATTCGAACTTCGGCACTATCACAGTTTTGAAACTATTGCGATTTTTGAAAAACTGGGGTATGTCAAATCCCACCTGGTGCACGGAAGGTTAAGTAAGCAGAACACCCCTTGAATAGATTACCTAAGTAAATGTTTTGTTTACTGCGAGCTTAAGCTATCGGTAAAGCACTTTGGGTGGAAGATAACTTAATAGCGCTGTATAAATTATTTCTTATTATGATTAGTAACGAAGACATCAGACAAGAACTACTGACTGACGTTCATAAATTTAACACGTATATGTGTGAGTCGTGGAAACAGCTAATTCTACACATGTCTTGTATCATATTGAATACATTTGATACAAGAAAGTTATGAGTTCACAAAATTAAGTGAAATTATACAAACATGGTTATAATAGATAGCGATCGTCTGGCTGATTAGTCAGACATCTCTGGAAAATCGAGATTTGTGTTGAGAACGCAATTATATGTAAAAGTGAACCCTTTATCTGGAACAATACTCAGATTACTCATGAAGACCAAAAAATCAATTATAATGCAGAAAAACTTGTCGCGACAACCGGTGTAGTATAGGGGTAAAGCTCTTGACTCGCATTCCGAAGGTGGCGGGATCGAATCCCGGCGGCGTATTTACAATCCCTACCGCGTTTCAGTCGCTTTAAATTTTCAGTATCAAAATTTAAATATTTAGAAATAAAATTATTAATTTCTAATATACACATTGGAAAGATAATTTTATCTAGATTTTAGAACAATTTTTGTTTTTGCAAAGTGATAAAAACTTATCAATATAGAGGTGTATTTACAATATATGGGAATAATATTAAAATTTAAATATTTAGAAATTAAAGTATTAATTTCTAATATACATATCACAAAGATTATTTTATCTAGATTTTAGAACAATTTTTGTTTTTGCAAAGTGATAAAAAATTATCAATATAGAGGTGTATTTACAATATATGGGAATAATATTAAAATTTAAATATTTTGAAATTAAAGTATTAATTTCTAATATACATATCACAAAGATTATTTTATCTAGATTTTAGAATAATTTTTGTTTTTGCAATGTGATAAAAAATAACCAATATAGAGGTATATTTAAAATGTAAATTGTCGTTACCGCGACTGAATCGGTATAGGTTTTGTAAATACGCATCCCGGCGTGGGAAAATAAATTTTATAAGATTAATTTGTGTTATTTCACAATTAATTCATATAAAATAATGTATAGAATATTTGCGGCACGTTCCACAGTGGAAGATACTATCAGTATAGCCCTGGTGTAAGACCACCATTCAGAATTGACACTTTGCTTGAAATGGCGTTAGCCGTGTTTGGTGACCAGATTTGAATAGCCAGATCCTTCCGCTTCCCATCTCCTTCCCCTCCCCACTATTTTCAGCCTCACAACATACCCAAATTGGGGATGCCATAGTCTCACTGGCTCTAGACGAGAGCAGCTGAGACTCTTGTGATGTATTCACATAAAAAAAGAGAATTACAATGAAATGTTGATGCTTTCTGGGTCACTAGTATATATTTAAAAATGTCATAATAATGTACCGGACAGTTATGCCTCCTGGTGTTATTTTGTAGCTTATTTAATATGTATAACACAGATACATGTAAATAATGTTTGATTTAAGGCGAGATTTCGAATACTGCTTTTCCCATTTTCTCAAAACTTGGTATTTGGAGATGTCTGACTAATAATCTGGACAACATTTTTCAAACAATGGTTGTAATTTTTCTTATCATATTTCATAATACTAGAGCTCACCGTTCGTTGTACGTAGAAACATTTGCAGACGATCGCACAACAATTGAATAAAGTTTCACCGCTATCGGATGAATGATACAGTAACACATATGGGACAAAGAAAGAAAGATCATTTTTTTAATTGAAAATTCTATAGCCCCGCCATGATTTGGATTTCGGATGAAACGGAAATGACGATTACTGCACCTGCGACGCATCGACTGCGCTCATTTACCGCTTTGATTATAATATATAAAATAAAATAAAAATGTCACTTTTAAAGGCTCCTATTGGTTGAGATATGAAACGGAAATTATGCTGGTCTGCGCTAATTGGTCGCTTTGATTATGACCTCACTTTTCAAGTATTGGTTGAGATTTTTTGGTAATGTTTCGCTTCTACCGCGTGTAAATAATAGTGTAGTAGTAATACTAAAGATAAAAATATAAAAGGAGTTGCAGAAATTAATCACAATAACAATAAAGAAACCATAAATTAGCTGTTTTTAAAATGAGTTCTTTTTAATAACACATCCACTAAGTAATTTTTGATTATTTTCAAATACCTCAGGCTGTAAAAAGTTTTGGACTTGGTACAAAAGATTTAAAATTTACCTACTTGTAAAAAAAGTAATTGGATTCACAGACCAGCCGTTAGCTACGAAAATTGCTACGATGCGTGTCAATCGATGTACAAATCGGTAATGAAGACCGATCGTATCTCAGGCATTGATTCAACCTTAACCGATAGCCCTTTCTGGTAACTGATGGCCGGTGATTGTGCGAGGTTAGAGTGTCGCTTAGGGGTGGTCGGGAGGAGTAGGTAATTTCGGGGGTGACATGTGAGGCCTATCTGTCTGATAATGTGTACTCTGGAGATAAACGCATCAGCTATTTGTCTGGTGCCAAATCACCCCTTCTGTTGTTAAGGGTTGAACGAAGATTATTATTTCGTTGTTGTTGAGAATTCTAAATATTAAACGAATCGTCGAAAATACTAATTTCACTTGTTTGTCTGTCTGCAACTCTTGTTAAATGAACTCCACGATACGGTTTTGTTTGGAAATTTTCAAAATTGTAAGTGAGTGTGTGAATTCAGACAAACGATAAAATAAGTACCTAAGTATTATTCATTTTTTCATTTATTAATTTTCAACGCCCTGATGGACTTTTACTTGACAATACAGAGACAGTTTTTAAATAAAAAAAGATAAACCATAATAAGATAACTAGTAAACATCATATGAAAGGTAGGTATACAATAAATTTAAGGAAAGATAGTGCATTTCAATAAAAGAGAAAATTTCTTAGTTGTAAATGGCATAGAAATAAACTAGTAGGTTTGTCAGTAATTACAAAATTTGCAGGTGACTGATTAAATGTGATGAATAATATATGACAAAATGTAAGATAAATAAAAAGAAAACGGTAACAAGTTTTTACATTGCAGATTAATATAGAAATACAAAAATATATGCAATAGACCCTATGTGATGCTCCTTAGATATCAACATATTCTACATTAAAATATTGTTCAGATATTTCTTGAATAATGGTAAACTTGTCTTAAATACATCGATATTTGAGGTGAATTTGTTCTCTAGTGTGTGAAGTCGAGAAATTGGTGCATGTATGTGGTAGTTGGTTACAGAATTATTGTTGCAGAATAATATGTTTTGCCTCGTTTCTCGAATTGGTACTTTGAAATCAATGAGATGCAGGAGTTCGCAACAATCTAATTCGGAGTGAATAATTTTAAACAAAAAAGTTAGGTCGTTTATTTTTCTTCTGTTTTCTAGGGAATGCAATTTAAGCGTATTTAGTAAAGATGTATTAATGTGTTGAATAGGTATGTGTAACTTGAAGTTAATAAATCAATCTTAAAATATTAATCTTATAATATAAAACATATATGTATGAAATAAATTTAAAAAATTTGTGCTGCACTCTTTCAATATTTCTTATATGGATTTGATAATATGGGGACCAAACTATGGAATTGTATTCCAGGAAGCTGGATATACGATTTTTATAACTTCCAACGAATCGAAGTCTTTGATTGTTCTGATTATAAATCCTAGTGTTTTCATGCCGCTGTTAGTTATTTGTTGTACTTATGTGATTTATAAAATTTAATTGCGTATCAAACACAACTCTAATATTCCTAATTTTTTATTACTTTTTCTAAGATTTTGTTATCTATTGTGTATTTGAAAGATAGTGGGGTCTTTGTTCGACAAAATGTTAATGTCTTAAGGCGGCGATTGACATGAGCATTTGGCCGTATCGTAACATTCGAGGCGAGCGTGTTACGTTACGGCATTACCTGACTGATCTGTACCCTTGCTCATGGCGAACACTATGCTCGACTGCGCTCCGCCACCGCCACTCGTAATCAAAATGTCGGATAACGAAGTCGTGTTACTGGGTTCTGTGGTTTGAGATGAGAGGGGTGCCATAAAATAGTCATTTCTTTATATTTTTCAATGAACAACAGAGTTTTATCCTGGTCCCATTCCATCTTCAACGCTCGTCAATAAACACTTCGAAACTATTGACACATGCGCTTGCGACGACGCTTGGGGTTGTACTGACCTAAATTTAAGTGCGTAACGTAGCACTCAAAGGGATTCACGACAATACCGACAACCGGGTGGAGCACGCGGCGCTCGCAGCGAGCAGATCGACTCGCTGTACTGACCTGTAACATTTTGTCGTAACGTAACGTTACGTTACGATCAAATGTTACAGGCCTGTAACATTTTGTAACATCAAATGTTACTGACCTGTAACATTTTGTCGTAACGTAACGTTACGTTACGATCAAATGTTACAGGTCAGTCGCCGCCTTTACATTTATCGATATTGAGGAATGAGTTGTTTGCGACACACCAATTTTGTAATTTGACGATGTTTGACTGTAAGATTAGGCAGTCACCTACATTGGATATTTCTTTGTATAATTTGATTTCATCGCCAAAAAGCAGAACTTCTACATCGTCGAAACAACTTATGATATCATTTATGAATATTAAGAAAAGGATGGGGCCGAGATGACTCCCTTGCGGTAGACCACTAGTTACATATAATAACTTAGATTTAGAATGTTTAATCTTAACAAATAAGATTATATCAATTGTATTGTTATTATGAAGTATTGTGTACTTATTTTGTTCAAATTAGCATCTTTCAGAAGAGGTGTGAAGGTTTGTGTCCAAGATTTGTCTATGCCATTGGCTTCAGACTTCTTTTCTTCTATGTGAGGAATTTTCCGAATAAATCTTTCATGTTAGGTTAGAACTAGGTTAGAAATTCAATATTTGCAGTACTACCCTATTTCACATCTTCCAATCGATTATTTAACAAACAATTTTTAAGGATCGATCCAGTGTTCAAATATTTTTAGTACAAAATGTTTTTCACTTGCATCTCTGATGAAAATTTGGTATGATGTACGTCAGACGTTATCATAAAATATTTTATAAACTCTTTCAGTTTCACTTTTAATTGCTACTTAAGTTCAAAGCAAATCAGAGTTTTAGAATTCATTGAACCATAGCTACTGGTTATGCATTGTAATATGTTTTATTTACGTGGAAATAATATTGTTGCATGTGTTAGGGTGAACGGTGATTTTACGGGGTGGTTTGACATCACAAAAGGTGTTAAGCAAGGCTGCGTAATGTCACCATGGTTATTCAATCTATACATGGATAATTGTATGCAAGAATTGAAAGATGTGGGATTGGGCGCGAAATTGAATAGTCTGAAAGTATGTTGCCTGTTATATGCTGATGATGCGGTTCTGATTTCTAACTCTATGGAAGATCTACAGTCTCTAGTATCTAGATGAACGAATTATGTATGAAGAATGAGTTAATGATGAATGTAAGTAAATCTAAAGTCATGGTGTTTGAAAGAGAGAGTACGAAAACAGTGTGCGACATAGTTGTGAATGATGAATACTTGGAGCAGGTGGATGAGTTTGTTTATCTGGGTAGTATGTTTACGAGAGATGGGAAGGCTGATAGAGATATTGAGAGAAGGGTAAATGCCGGTAACTCCATTAATGGAGGACTGAATGCCGTTGGCGCTAATAAAAAACTGTCAAAAAAAGCGAAGCTAGCAGTCCACAATGGAGTCCTGGTACCTACCCTGATGTATGGCAGTGAGGCATGAAACTGGCAGAGGAAGGATGAAAGTAAACTGAATGCTGTAGAAATGAGATCCCTGAGACGTATGTGTGGTAAAACAATGTATGATCGTGTTAGAAATGTGGATATCCGCAAAGAATGTAAGGCTGATGTAAGTATAATGAGCAAAATTAAGAAAGGGACCCTCAGATGGTTTGGGCACGTAGAGCGAATGAGCGAAGAAAGTAGTCTAAAAAGAATATATGATGCAAATGTGAATGGTAGAAGAAGTCGGGGACGCCCGATGAAGACATGGCACGATCAAGTGAATCAGATACTTGAGACGGGCCATGTCAAAAGTCAGAATAATAGAAGAGTATGTATGAGACGATGTATGAATGTGAGTGAGGCAAAGAGTGTGTGCCAAGACCGAGTTGTTTGGCGGTCCGTCCTCTCTGCCTACCCCTGCGGGGAAACGGCGTGATGGTTAGTTAGTTAGTTAGTTAGGAAATAATAATTTAATACATTTATATTACAAGAATGGTGTTTGGCGCACTCTCTTTGGATTTTTAGCGACACTACAATGTGGTTCGAATTACTGCTAAATCATCAGACATCATATTATTAACTAGCAGACCCGGCCACACGTTGCTGTGGCTAACGAAACACAACGCCATTTACCCAACCTTTATAAAATCCACATCATCCGCTCGCCAGCTGCCCGCTGCCCGCTGCCCGTTGCCTAAATTGAATATTTGAATTTCTCGGCTTTTCTCTAATATAATTTACATGTATTATACATATAAACCTTCCTCTTAAATCACTCTATCTATTGGTGAAAACCGCATGAAAATCTGTTGGGTAGTTTAAAAGATCTATGCGCACATACATTTTGAGCGACTTCATTTTATACTGTGTAATGTAATGATGATACCTACCACAAAACTTCAATTTCTACTCATATAATTTGGCACTTACCTATCTTATTAAAAAAAAACACAAAAATGCATATGCAACAAAAATGTATTTTTGACCGATTATAATCGGATAATTAGATAGAGATAATTATCTCTATCTCTACATATTATAAAGTAAAGTCCCCCGCGCCGTCTGTCTGTCTGTTCGCGATAAACTCGAAAACTACTGAACAGATTTTCATGCGGTTTTCACCATTATATAGAGCATTTCGCGAAGAAAGTTTAAGTATGTAATTTGTCAATGATTTGTGTAAATTGGTTGAAACATAACGATAATTGTTAGAAGTGTCGGGAAAAAGTCCAGCCGCCTGGTAGCTTTCATCGAAAACGCTGCCTAATCCTTTTGGGATATAACAAAACAATTAATGGTGGGATATTCCTCTTTTATAGATCTACAAAAAAGTCCGCGATGGCATATATCTATCTTTTACGGATAGCTTACTATACACATTATATCTAATATGCAATTGATAAGAATAATAAGATAAGAAGATAGAATGCGAATAGTAAGCTATCCGTAAAAGATATGCCATCGCGGACTTTTTTGTAGATCTATAAAAGAGGAATATCTCACCATGCGTTGTTTTGTTATATCTTAAAAGGATTAGGCAGCGTTTTCGATGAAAGCTACCAGGCGGCTGGAATTTTTCCGACTCTTCTAACAATTATCGTTATGTTTCAACCAATTCACACAAATCCTTGACAAATTACATACGCAAACCTTCCTCACGAAACACTCTATCTATTGGTGAAAACCGCATGAAAATCCGTTCAGTAGTTTTCGAGTTTATCGCGAACAGACAGACAGACAGTCAGACAGACAGAAAGACGGCGCGGGGGACTTTACTTTATAATATGTAGACTAGCGTGAATCAGAGATGTCGCCAGGATTGGCGAGAAAAGTGCAGTTAAAAGATATTTAAAATAAATAACCTGACCTGTAAAAATAACTGTCTCGATTCCGTGGTTTTAAATTTTTGCGAATCATTGTGAATTTAAGGCTCTGCAACCGGGCCCGAAAAGAAGAAGATGGAAATATACGAAATTACGAATGTTAGAGGAGAGCGCTAACATTTACAGCGACAAAATCGATGCGAGAATTGCGAAAATGTTTAATAAAACATGACTCGTTTAAATTAGAGCAAAAATCTCACGGGCATTATCTTAAATAGCATTCAAAGAAACGTTGTGAATTTTTTCATACATATAACTTGTAAAATAACTGAAACAAACGTGTTAATAATAATTTTTAGAGCATACCTTGCGATTTTTTCTATCGAAGGAATTTTATATAATTTGCGTTTCGGGGCGGGCAAAGTCTAGATATTATCTTCAAGAATAACATTTTTTTTTAAGAGCTTTAAAACTTACCGTGTTTAAGGGAAATCCGGGTTGCGGGCCCTTAATTGCTGTTGTGTTAAGCTAGACAACTGGCTTTGTGTGTGTTTCAAGTTACGAAAATTATACGGAAATTAAATTGAGTGGATGGATTATATTTCAGAGGCCTCCGATATTGCTGAAATCGATAATTAAGGTTAGTGAAACTGATTTTCCCTTGAGATATTATGTCGGATCGCCATTATTTTTTATTTTAGTTCGCGCCAAGTTAGATTCATAATTAATAATATATTTTTGAGCATTGAGCTCAGAGAGCCTGGGGAACTTACACACCCCATGCTTGCCAATTATAATGCAGCTACGGATAATCAAACAGTATTATTAGCCTAGGATCTGCGCGTGGTTGAATTCCAGAATCCGACTTCCATTGCATGTCCTACGTCACGCCTCATACGCCGCGCCACAAATAACATCTGTGTTCGTGAAATTTCAAGCAAAGCTACCGTTGTAATTCGGGTTTTAGTTCAAGAATCTGCCAAAAGATGTCGCTTCTTCCGTAAGCAGCTCGCAAATGGACGTATATTACCTAGGTATAAGTACTAGGATTTATAGGCGGTTATAGGCTATATGCAATAATACGAGTATATTACATATTTTGGCGTCATTGCGTGTTTCGGTTACTTTGTCACGGTTACTTTGTCTCGGTGACTAGCTGTCACTGGATCACAGTGGACCGAGGAACTGTCTATTTTTGGAACTAGGGATGGACATTCAAAAAATACATCGATGTTTTTTCCGATGTAATGCATCGAATGGTTGCATCGATGTTAATACGATGTATTGAGAAATACATCGATGTTTCCAATACATCGATGTATTTCTGATTTCTTATGTGGAATTCCCTATATTTCGGTGGTACAAATCAAAACACGCGTCGGGAGGGGGGAGGGGAGGGGGGGGGGGGGGGGGGGGGCGCAGCGCTTCTTATTAAACAAACAGCCCCGTATTTTGCGTATCGCTTGTTGGAGTATAACATGCAATATACTGGCAACGAAATGAATAAATTAATTAGTACCACAATGAATAAAGAAAAGTTTAAAAAAAAAACTTTTCGTATTCGATGCATCGAATAAAAAACATCGATATATATTCGATGTTGAAGTATTAACAATACATCGCTTCAATACGATGCATCGTTACAATACATCGAGTGTTTATAATACATCGATGTATATCGTCCATCCCTATTTGGAACCAGTTCCTACTTCCTACTCAAACTGGGCGAAGCCGAAGTAAAAGTAAAAGCCACCCGCAGGGCCTAACAACTCCGCAGGTTTCTAACTGATAGTTGAATTTAATACTTTTCATAACTAACAAATCCTATTAACTATTACATGCCATATTTGAAGTACAGCCATTGCAAGAGTTGAATAGAAATAACTTGTTCGTGGTAAGTACGAGTACCTGTGTACATATTTAAGACTCGTGTTGCATATTACAGAGTATTTAAACTTCTACCCGAGCAACCACCACTAGAAAACTCATTAATTAAGCACGACAAGAATCCAATTATTTTGCCCAGTTTACGTGAGAACAATTTTACTTTATGCAATGCATGGAGAAAACTGCAAACTATTTGGATCAAATATATTAGAAATATCTATGGATAACGAGATGAAGAATAGATAAAAGGGAAGAGACATTGAACAAATTATCATTGATTGAAACCTAAATCCAATGGTCAAGAGAATATATTTTTACGGTAAAAGTAAAGAGGAATTGCTGAGCGGCCATCTTCACAAAAAAGTTAATTATGGATTTGAGGACAAAACACCCTACTTTATTTGTTTTTAATATTTTAAAATATGTCATTAAACTATTCGATTATTCACGACTTTAGAGGCAACTTTTTAACTACGGCAATCATAAATTTATATTTTCATAGATTAAATTGATGCTTTTCATAAACTATATAAACGTATAAACGCAGCCAAAGAGATAAATTACGTAGATGGCGCGACCGAACATTGGTTGATGTCAGTATGGTGACAGGCCGTAAGGAATATTCACCATTTCTAACGAAAATATGCAAGGAAAATCACCTAAAAGTTCAGTTTTTTAATCATTAAAAAAACCTAATTTCTTTAACATGGTGGCGGGTCAGAATGATCCGATTTTTGCAATAATAATTATTACACCATATATATTTGGTTAGGAAAATTTACTTTAGTCCAATCTTTGAATTTGAAGCAAATACAATCGAACAAGATTCAAGTGGGTTATTAATTAATAAATTGTCTACAAAAATGCGCCAAAACGAGCTCCATACCCAGTTGAATAAGGAACCCCAGTGAAAAATATTCTGGCTTAAAAAAATATGTTCATATAGACCAATAAATGCTGATTCTAAATATATAAGTTTTATTTGATAATATTAAACGTAGAGTTTAAAAAAAAATATTATAAAGTCCATTTTTAATCGGGTCGTAAAAATACGCTGTCAAGGTGAGGTCACTGTTCGACGTGTCGTGACGTCACCGTAAAGTCATTGATACAAGCCATCGTATAAATTTCTTCGTTTATTTACATACTGTTTATAGAGATTTAGTTGCTTTCATTGAAACAATATTTAAGCCTAAATAATGTTTCAAAAATAAAGGTATTTCTTATTAGTTTATCTCTATTATTGAAAATATTCAAAAACAACGGCACAAAAAAAATAGTAATGCTATTTCTAGGGAGAATACTTCGAACAACGGAATTCAAAATGGCGGCAGTAGATCAGCTGATTGCCCGATCCTATACTAATTTTTCAGGAGTGATGACGTCACATGATTCACCATACATACGGTGGTTTTCGGGGGGTCTTGAAAAATTAAAACTTTGACAATTATTTTAACTATTTAAACTAACTCTAAAAATAAAAATGCAGTTATTTAAGTTAAAAAGTCATTATTCATTAAAAAAAATTAAAAAAATTGGACTGGAGTTCTCTATTTAAACAGCTGTCGAAAAAATGTCGGAATCGGAATATTTATCTTTACAATTCCTTCCAGGAAACCTTTGGGATTTTTGATAAATTGATCAAGACAACGAATAAAACATGTGGGTAAAAATTGCAAGCGAAGTATTTAACATCGATGTTAGAGCAGTTTATCTGCAACTACACTTCACAGCTTCTTGTGATTTTTTTGACCTACCAGAGACGAGGTGTAAATACGTTTTAAAATAAAAATTTCTCCTCCAGCCCGAAAAACTTTTAGGAATTCCAGAAATATGTGACAGTAAAGAATTGTTTATATTTACCCAAGTTGTTAAAACAGAATATAAACTTGTCCGAATGTGAGATATTTTTCACAGCCCTTAAGTATAAAGGGGAGTGCGATGCCCACAGAAATGTTACATGTTTATTCGGAAGGCCAAGTGACATATCGGAGTCGTGGCCCAACTCGAGTGGGGATGAAATGCTGAAAAGTCTCATTTTACTTTTTTAGGGTCGTCTCACCCACCGCTTCTTTAAATAATATATAAGCGACCCACCCCCAGCAAAATAAAGGAAAAAGAAAAGTTCTTGGAAAAGGAAATTCTAACTCAAAAACTACGTCATCAGTTGGACTGTCATTTAGAAAAATGACGCTTTTATAAATAAAGTCCACAAGCTACGGTCCGTTAAGATGTCCATTAAATACTCTACAAAGTAGTCATATTTATAACAGTAGTCGAACACCGTTTGTTCGGTTTTGATATACGTGTACTTACTCGATTGTAATATTGTAACTGCACGTCATATCTGCAATTTTTAGGAATCCTATTTAATGGAAAAATTTAATAAATGCGTAGTTTTTTAATTACATTACTCCCTCAAAATAATTTATATGTTACTGGCAGAATATATTATAAGATATGGATTAACAATATGGGGAAATACTACTATAACCAATCTGAAACAAGTCCAAGTTGTACAAAACGCAATTGTAAAATTATTAGTTGTCCCTAATATTTTCAGAGACATAATACACCGTTGCTATTTCAGAGTGCCAAAATTTTACGACGATATTGAATTTATTACCTTACACTATAAAGCAATGTAATTCTATGAATAAGGTTAAATATATGGTGAAAAATTGGATACCGGAAAAACAATATTTATATTGATATGTAAGAAAAAATGTTGAATCTGTAGATATAAGATGTAAATTTTAAATAAAAATGTACATGTAACTAAAATATAAGCACCTGTTGACAAGCCAATCCAATTGGCTTAGCAGGACTTGTTTGTTGGTTATATGTATTATCTATTTTTTTTTCAAAAATAAAAATAAATTTAAAAAAAAACCTGTGGAACCTTCGGACGTAAGTAAAATATTTGAAGGCAAAATGCGGTGACATTTTAATAGAAAATAATTTCTGACATAGTTTTTTATGTACTCAATTAAATGAACTAGTTAAGATTTCAAGTCAACCAGAATTCACAGAGAGGGTATTTTCAAAGATTTTTTTTGGTTCTTGAAAAAACTCCACACAGGTGGACCTAAGGAAAATAATTTCCCTCAGGGTCTATGTCATTTTTGATGTTGTGTGGAGGGTCCTTTTTTGGAAAGAAAGGAGTGAACCTGTGTCTTGAAGAAACCCATGTTGTAGAAGAGAGGTAGCACAGAGGCTGAAAAATCGTTACACAGCCAAGCTATGTTGATGAATAAATTTTCTACAGCGATTTAATATTATGTCACTTTTGATTTGCTATCGACACTTAATTTTTGTTCATGTATAATATTGCTAACTTCACGCCAGCAAACGTCGGTAACGGCAGTCACACCAGCCAGAAGCGTTTTCTACGTCAAAATGACATTATTGCCAGTTTGAACCATTTAAATAGTTTTAAAATCAATAATTGTGAATGAAAATCTTAACTTTACAGATCAGAAAGACGATAAGAATTGGAAGAATAATTAAAAGCTTTCATCCAATTTAGACCATATCTATAGTTTGACAAAACCCTGGAATATAAAATAGAAATGGCGACTTACAATTTATCACACCTAATCTACGCATTATTCTGCCGGATAAGGAAATTATATTGAAACTTTTAATAATTTGAAAACTTCATTATGAACAAAAAGGCCCAGTAATTTTGCAGAAATTCAAACGTAACATTGTCATCAAAGAGCTATTCAGCGCCAATTTGTTTTTTGACATAATTTAAAAGGTCTCCGTTTAACGTCCATTTTAGGAGCGTTTCAGCTTTCTTTCAATTTATAATATGCTGACAAGCTTTCCGATGCAATAGTTGTCCTCTTCTGTTGATCACAATTTGTTCAAAAGCTGAAATAGACAAAAAAGGCATTTTACAGGAACCTTTCAAATGTAAAAAAAAAACAAAAGGGCGCTGAGAATTTCTGCGGAATAACTGGAATTTAGTCTTAAAAATAATACAATTATGGCTAGGAGTTCTACCGAGCCGAACCCTCCGATATGAAGCTTTTTTTTCGAGAACATATAAATGTGATTGTTAATAAATCTCTCAAACAACTTGGTTTCATCACTAGAATTACTTCTGACTTCAAAAACATAAATACCCTAAGAACACTTTATTGCTCTTTGGTTCGCCCCCATCTTGAATTAGCTTGTGTTATATGGTCTCCTTATTATACTGTCCATATTTGTCATATTGAGTCTATTCAACATCGGTTCCTAAAAAGGATTGCTAGGAGGCTAGGATTAGAGCGAGGCAATTACTCGTATGCTGAAATTGAAATAAAGACCTGCTTTTTCTCAATCAGTACTCGACTAATTATGGTATAACTCACCACTGTTCAGAATGTCTAAGAGGCCAACTCACTCCAAGACCTTGATTTTTTTTGGTGTTAGTTCAAATGATTTCTGTCGCTCCTTAAACAATCGAAGATATTTTATATTTTTATTTTTATTTTTTATTTTTCTAAAAGAAAGACAAACATTCCCGGGTTACGAATAACCCAACAATGTTTGAAATCTCCTACTACCACAACAGAAAGCCGAAAATGTTGCTTGTGTTGTGATGGAGGACTTGGCCAGCCGAGGAATCGAACACGCGACGCTCGGGTGGGACCCAAGTGCTATGCCCACTCAACCACTGACCAGTCGCATTTATCCTAATTTTTGCAAAGTTTTGCCGTGACTTAACACTTCTATTTTCTTCTATTTTCCCAGTTTGTCTTTGCTTCCATGTACCATCCTCAACCTTACAATGTTCATTTCTAAATTTCGTGATACGTTGATGTAAATTGGACGTAAGTTCGCAAATAAATAAATATGGAAATATCTAGAGTCGGTGAATTATTTTCCCATTTGGTCTCTGGTAGGTTGACATGTTGTTCTTGTATTGTTTTTTATTTATTATACTTATATAGTACACTTGCATAGCGTGGATTGACTAGATAATCATTGGTGGAAAACTTGATGGAAGAGTTTAGTTTTTCCTGTGGGAAGATTTAATCCGGACATAAAGTCAGCTAAAATAAAAAATAGATACGCTATGGACTTAAACATATCATGTGGAAATTGAAACACTTCAAAACATACAATTTATGTTTGTTGCAAACTAAACAAAGAATTAAACATTTGTTTGGATTTGCCCATCAAATAAGTGGTTTATACAAAGTAAAATTATTTCATTATTAAATAATTAAACACTTGGGAGTTATATCAAGCAGCGTGGAAGGCCTATTAGGATGAAGTACATAATAGAACACAATGTCAATTCACATATGTAAAAAGATCTAATACTTACCCATAAGATGCAGCGCCACGGCAGGCGGCATGACACAGATGCCCACCAGCCAATCAGCAACAGCTAAACTTGTGACGAAGCAATTAGTCACAGTCCTCAGTCTTCTGGTAGTCAACACTGCCAAGATGACCAAAGTATTGCCGATGACTGTCACCACAATCAGAATACAAAACAGGCCTACAAGGCTCACATCTTGAAAAGCCAAAGTTCCGAAAGATTCATCATCAAACCGGTTGATGGTCACGTTCAAACCAATATCATGAGACGTAGAATTATCAAAAAGTTCTGGTCTTGTACTGTAAGTCGTAGTTGAGAAGTTAAAGAGGGATGATGCAAAGTCTTTCGGACTATATATGCCATCTTCCACATTGTAAACGGTCTCTTCTGGGATGTATAATGTGTCTTCTATTGGTAGATTTTGGTCTTCTAATTGAAGTATTGGTGCTGGTGGTTGGTGAATGTGGTCGTTGGTATTGAAATAGCCCTCATCAAGATCTGCGATCTCTCTTGACACTGAGAAAATATCTTCTTGTGGAAGCTCTTCCTTGTCGGTGGGATCCATCCCGATGGATTTTGAGGGTCAATGATCATTTCCTGCAACAAATAAATTACAAAATTAAAAATTGTCTTTACGTTAGGCAAATAAGAGTTTTCGCTTCTTTAACAGTCACAGAACACCACAACTATGTGTACTGTTCTGTGATATAGTGAAGAATGAAGCTAGTGTGATCCCAATTGGTAGGATTTTCCAAGCGATGGGATCACAATTTATATTTTTTTTTTTATAATTTAAAAATATAATCGGTTGAGGCCTCTGATATGTACATACTGGTGCACCTTGAAATATCAATGATACTGCAGTCATCACTAAGCCCTAGCCCATTGTATCTAAACGAACGTATTCTTGATTTGAGGAAGATGAAAAAAAAACAAAACCAGTTATATTTTAGTACACTTTAAAATTAAAACCAAATAAACAAACAATAATTCTTACGTGTTTTATATGAGGTAGTGGCAAAGAAAAACAATTAAATCAGAATTCCACCAAAAAATCAACTTTAGTAGTTTAGTAAATTATTTAGGGATCATCTTTGCATTTGATTTTGTGTGAAGGGCCTTTTTGAACAGACGAAGGAGTGAACTTGGGTCTTGAAGAGAGGCAAAATTCTGCAGCTGAACTGTTGAACTCAAGAACAAGTCGTAAAAGCGACCCGTTCTCCTGTCTCGAATGTCAACCGTATTGAGCTCCCATTTGGCGTATTTCCCGACCGTGCACCGGTGCTGAAGGGACAAATGACGCTAGTTCCTCGGAGCCCCTTCCATTTTAATACCGGAAAATAGACCGCCCGTTTCCGCACAGATTTATGGAATTTTGGTACTCTAGACCAAATTTTTTGACCAAAAATAATAATGTCATTTTTTAATTCGCCAGCTTCTCCCACGTCTTAGAAAACCCTTTCAGAGGTGATTCTTACCTTAAACCACGTCCATACAAACTCCCACAGTTGCTCCTTTCGTCGTAAAAATAAACCCAAATAACCCACAGAAATAAAACTGATATAAACATGATTTTTATTCGATGTGTTGCTCGGATGTGTATTATCACCAGCATTTGGTACTGAAAGACAGTTGCCGTTGAAAGAATGACTCACATGATATTTTAACAACTTGGCGAAATTAGGTAATTATATCAATTCATTTTCAAATATACTTAAGTCTGTCATGTTTTTCAACGTCATTTGTTTGATTTCGAAAATCGACTTTCTTTAAACATTGAGAAAGAACGTGAAAAAATACAATAATAATTTAAAGCGAGAAGTGATTAATTTATAACTTTACCAACGTATTTTTAATCTTAGTTGACTTCATCACAATACTCACAAAGCTTACAGGCAGCTTGCTTTGTGTAGACTTTAACAAAAATACAAACAAAATTATATTTTCTCAATCAGTCAAAACGTTGACGGTAATATAAAATGTATTTTGGCATTCCGAATATTGTTTATTACATTGTTATTAAAATAATAATATGACCATTTTTAATATTTTTCGCCGACATTGAAAAAAAACATATCTCCGAATTTTAATACGGAAAAATTAAAAAAAAAATGAATGCATCTAGGGAAAATTTGCCTAAAACTGGCAGCAAAGCAATCCGAGGTATTTTAAATGGTGCCATGCTATGGCAAAAAGCGCTCCAGTGGATAATAAGGGAAAAAAAACTAAAGATGCCGACATACTCATAGCTACCCGAATAGACCAACAAAAGTGGAGATGGACAGGTCTCATGATCCGCGATCCACAAAAGAAATGGTGCAAAAATGCTACTGTCCGATATCCTAGAGATTGGCAAGAGAAGTTTTCATCAGTGTATGAGAAAGATTACATTAGAAGCAATGAAGAGACTCAACCTCAATCTGAATCAATAGACTATTCGAACAGCTCTCTGCATACAGTAAATATTAGTGTACACGATGTAAAAATAGAAATGCTTAACCTCGACCAAAGCAAAGGCCCTGGCCCTGACAAAATTCCACCACTCATAATAAAAAAATGTGCACACAGTCTTGCACTCCCTCTGACTATCATTTACAGGAAATCATTATCTTCATCATTTTTTCCAACAAGATGGAAACAGGCTAATATTGTACCAATACCTAAAAGCGGAGACCTTCACGAAGTCACAAACTATAGACCCATATCTATTCTCTGTTCATTTGCGAAAATTTTTGAAAAATTAATTTGTCCATATCTGAGTTATCATCTCAAAAATCTTATAACTCCAAAACAGCATGGTTTTCTCTCCCAGAAATCAACATCCTCTAATTTACTTTGCTATGTCAATACCCTAACCGAAGCTGTCGATAGAGGTCAACAGATAGACACAATCTACACAGATTTTAGCAAGGCCTTCGATAAAGTAAATCATAGATTACTAATTCATAAATTAAAACAAATGGGTGTTCATGGTACCTTGCTAAATTGGTTTTACTCCTATCTAACTGACTAGTAAGAGTAGTATTTGATGGCTATGAGTCAAGAGGATTAGATGTGCCATCTGGAGTGCCGCAAGGGTCCCATTTGGGCCCAATCTTGTTTCTTGTTTTTATAAATGACTTGTGCGATGTTATTTTGGATTCTGAAATTTTGTTGTTTGCGGATGATTGTAAGATATTCAAAATTATCCATACATTACTAGATTCAATACTTCTCCAAAACGATATAAACAGAGTTTCAAAGTGGTGCAACGATAATAGAATGTTTCTGAATTCTTTAAATGTGTTCACATAACCTTTACGCGTAAACACAATTCTATTCCGACTCAATATTTTATCGACGGTACTAAACTCCAGGAAGTCGCAACCATTCGGGACCTAGGCGTATTATTTGATAAAAAAACTTACTTTCACACCTCATATCGACAATATCATTTCTAGATCTATGAAAATGCTAGGATTTATCAAACGGAGATTGAACAGAGAAGACTAAATACAGATCTAAATTTTCTATTCAAAATTGTAAATGGTTGAATAAACTGTCCATTTCTACTTCATCAAATCAGGTTCAATGAATTGGTTCACGACTGGTAAATTATGTTCCGTTAAATATTAAAAAATATCGAACTAAGCTGGGGTATGACTCAGCTTTATCGAGAATGTGCCGTAATTTCAATGAGGCTTATAAAAAACATTCGATTAATTTGACAATGTCAACATTGGCCAACTTCAAATCAGCTCTTAACAATCTTTAAAGCTCCCTATTACGTTGTTCTATAAACTTATGAACCTATAAACTCATTATTCTAAAAACTTATTCCTTGTAAAACTTGTTAATTATTATTTTGTAATGTATAGTATGTGTTTGTGTGAATGAATGTAATGTCAATGTTGTGTTTGTCTTTAATTAGTGATAGCATCAACCATGTTTAGTGTAATTGTATCTGTGAAAGCTTTGATGTAAATCACTGTTGACAAACCTAATAAAAAAAAGTAGAGGACGTCATCAAATAAGATGGGAGGACGACCTAAAACTCACGGCTGGACATAATTGGAGAATAGTAGCGCGTGACAGGTCCCAGTGGTAAATGTTAAATGCTATGTCAAGAGGCAAACTGAGATTCGGGATATATTATAACAAACAAGAACATGTCTAGTATTCATACCTAACAGAAGTCCGGAATAAAAAGGCTTATTATTATTATTATTAAAATATAGAAAGTTAATACAGTTTATCCCAATGTGATAATCTTCAGGACTGAATTGTCGTATTCTTAAGGCTCCGCAACCGGGCCCGAAAAGAAGAAGATGGAGAGATACGAAATTACAAATGTTAGAGGAGAGCGCAAACATTTACAGCGACAAAATCGATGCGAAAATTGCGAAAATGAATGAAAAACACGAATCGTTTAAAATAGATCAAAAATCTCGCGGGCATTGCCTTAAACGGCATTTAAAGAAACACAGTGATTTTTTCATACATATAACTTGTAAAATAACTGAAACAAACTTGTTTATAATAATTTTTGGACTTTACATAATTTGCGTTTCGGCGCGGGCAATGTCTAGATATTATCTTCAAGAATAACGTATATTTTTTTAAAGCTTTAAAACTTAACGTATTTAATGGAGATATGTAAGAAAACGTTAGTAATTCGGGTAGCGGGCCCTTAACAAAGAATTTATTTTTTTATATTTTATTCAAGTAAAATTGAAATTATATTTTTTCTCATTTAACTAGGTAGAAAAATAACAAAACACGTTAAAATAACAAAATATTACATTACAGCGCTATACTATTTCATTACTTTGTTTATCTAGAATGTTTTTTATTTTTTTTTCATTTTTAAGGTCGATAGGTTCCAATTCCAATTTAGTTCCGTTGCGTAGTTTAAAAGATCTATGCGCACATACATTTTGAGCGACTTCATTTTATACCATGTACTGATGCTATCCGCCGTTTTTACTGGGTGATTTTTGCAGCATATTATAATTGAAGACTTGTTATTTGTAGCTGTATGGCTCGTTCAGTCAGCATTCCCCAAAAATTCTGTTATTTTATTTTCGTTCCTAGCTCTTACTATTGATTTATTGGGGATTCCCGTGAAATATTCCTCGCTTTTCCCCTGTGTCATTCTCGTTTCTTTCGTACATTGTGATTGACGGGAACTCGCGAAGGAAATTATTGCTATCGATTGTTGAAAAAGCTGTTATTCTGTTAGTGTTTTTAAAAGTGTTTTAATTTTGAGGATAACATTTTTTTTACATATTTGACTAGCTAGAAATGTTTTTTTATATTTTAGGAAGTCAAAATTTGTGTTTTGTGTCGCCGATATTATTAACCAATTAACGAATAACCTAAATGAACAAATAATTATCGAATAAACTAAATGAACAAATAATTAACGAATAAACTAATTGAATGTTAAACTAAATGAACGAATTCTTTCCGTATTCAAACTATATTGTTACCCAATAAATCACATTTAAAAAATCAACTGAATAAACAAATTATTTCCGTATGCAAACTATTCCCACTATGTAGTAGTGTGCCGACAGTCGGGCGGACATCACAGTTCACAAAGGAAATTTTAAAGATTTTTGGAAGATCCCAACTTCTGTAAGAAGTAACTTACTCGATACTGATGGTTGTCTATATTTTGTTAAAAAATGTTTACAGTTGTGTCAAAATCTAGAGAGGAAATTGGGGAAGACGTTTATGTGGACAAAACGCCGCCCGGCTTCCTCTTTAGCTTCCCGTAAGCTTGCAAGATATTGCAAGAGAATATTAAACGTATGAACGTCATCTAGGTCAATGTTTTCACTTGAAAGAGTATGTACCATATTATAGCGGAACGAACTTCTTGGGCAGACGTGCAGAAAATACCTACAGCGACATTAATAGGGGTCGTAATATTTACATTTTTAGTATGATAATATTGTACATGTACGTGTATATTATTACTGGAAAACATTTCGATTTTGGGTTCTGGATTCAATTCTTGGATGCGACTGAATCTTACTGAATTTTTACCTATACAAAAATGTTTCACAATCTCCTTTACTTGTCACTGGCTAGAAAACTCCTTTGGGGAGAATGGCTATTAAAAAAAACTTATCGGATGACCGAAATATTTGGTATTTCAGTGGGTGGTGTTACAAATAGTAAACGGTTAAAACCGAGCATAATAAAATAAGGATTTATTTATTGGATCGCAAACAGAATATATCATAAAATGATTACTGTGTTTAATATTTACAATACGATTATAGCGATTTCAATTACAACACTTTTTGTGCAACAATAAGTTACAATAATAAATATTAAATGAAATTACAAATACACATAACAAAGAGGACCAAAATAAAATATTTATTAAAATTAACATACTTATAAATGATATATACTTGTTTATTACATGGCAGAGTTGATTTAAAAAACTTGTATTACTACGAAAAGGATCGATCCAAAAGTTTTTAGGGTTTCTCGTAAATTTTGGCCTTACATTTATTTGATTATTAAAGAGGAACCATATATGTTGTCCAATAATTTAAGTTGATAAATAATATCTACTTATACTACCTAATGTATATTTACTTTTGGCAAATGAGATATCTCTAAAGTGAAGTCTTTCAGCGGACCTTTTCTCATTTTTTTAAACAGACTCCACTTTACTGCCAAAAATTGCATAGGTGCTGTGGGTACCAAATAACGGAACCGTACTCTAAGATACTTCTTACATTTGAGTAGTACAAGAATCTGAAGCCATTGAGCTTTTTGAACGATTTGGTGATTTTGGTGATAAAATCGAGCATTCCATTGACCCTGATTGACAATGTTTTGCTAATGGTTTCTGAATGTTAGCTTCAAGTCAAGTTAGATTCCTAGATTTCTAATGGAGTCTATTCTTTTTAGGATTTCATCACGGTTAGTTTTTCGTCCTTCCCTTTTCTTACATAATGTATTCTGTTTTGTCGTAGCACCAGAAAAAGCCCTGTGGTTAGTTAATAATCTTAGGTTAGAAGGCATAATATTTGATTTGATTAGAAAATTATTCACAGTTTTAAGTATCAGGTGGGTTAGAATATTTTATATCCTGTTAAAATGAAACCACTTAAATATATTTTGAATGGTTTTGAGAGTTTAAAGAAATATTAGCATGGTTAAACCGACATCACGGAATAACGACCAATATATATGATACAATATACCTAAATCGTGGTAATATTGAAAGAAGTTTTCGCTTTTCCGACTTGCAATGTTAATATTGCAGCAAAATGGTAAATGTTAAAAGGCAAGAAGATTTACATTTCGCCGAGGAGAAAATGACTTGAAAGACGCATATAAAATAATATTAAATAACATATCACAGATTATTAAGGCTCTGTTCGCAGTTAGCGCAGTAGGGGTGTTCTGGCGCCTGCTGTTAGCTATCTAGGGGATGTTTTACGCTTTACGTTACACGGGGTATAGTGTAAAGGTTTAGCTGGCACATATTGCTCGAGGGAAATCTACTGTTATAAAGGGGGAGGAGAGGCACCCATTCACCTACTATTCAGGAGGCCCCGAGGAAAATAATTTCTTCAGAGATTTACTTTTGGAATGCTATGTAGAAGGTCTTTCAAGGAAAGGAGGGAGAGGAAGTTCAGAGAAGGAAAAACATAATGGGGTTGGTAGAAATCTTATGGTCATTGTGACCAGGAGTGACAGACAAAAGAAACCGTCCCTCCCATTGCCGTGCAAGGCGGTGCGTCGGGAGAGTCCGGCTGGTTAATCAAAGGGTCTCTCCCGATCTAGCTCGCCACGCAGCTGGTGGGAATATATCAGCTACTAAGACCTGGACAGAACTCATCACAGATGCTTCTTTGAAGCATCACCGAGGAACCGGCTAAGGGGCGCGGAAGCTGAGTGTGGTTCACGACTAAACCGAACGTCATGCGCATTCTTGCTGGGACTGCCAATCGATTGTAGAGGATCGTTTGAACTGTCCCAACCGTTTGCCATGTCCTTATTACTTATCTACTGTGTCTTCCTTCCAAACAGGTGCTTGTAGGATATGCTGGATACAATCACCCAGCGCTTGCCAGCTCGTGGACTTTCACCAACCTGTACAATTGTCTTGTCTATATTTTGTCATACTGCTTACTAACAACGTATGCAGGGACTTTGGAGGTCTAGTTTTGTTATCAAATGTAGAGTCGTTTTTACCAAAAAAATTAGATTCCTTGCAAGAAAAAGCCTTGAACGGGTAACCATCTGTATACCAGGGCGGGTAAGTGGTGGGTCCTCCAATGTCCAATGTCATCACAGATGCTTGCAGCATACGCAACATGCCATTACCCTGCGAGAAGCCGCCTTTCATGTTTATCTGTTATCTTTTTTGATTAGTTTAACTCGGACTTGCTTTATATTATTCGCATTTCGTATATTATGTAAGCACTTGCATACTGCTTCCTAACACCGTATGCAGGGACACTGGAGGTCTAGATTCGTTCAAACTTAAATGTAGATTCGTTCTTTCAAAAAAATTAGAGTCCTTCGAGAGCCTTGAAGGAGTAAGTGGTGGATAACCTCCAATGTTCATCACATGAATTCGGGCATCGATGCTAAGACACCCAACATTGCGAAGCACTTGGGGTTATCTATGGCAGAGGCATTGGTTATCCAGTAAATGTTTCCTGGGCGGCGGTAATCGTACCTGCCTCCCAAATTGAAATATTTTGTGACGATTCACTGTTACGGTACCGTGACGGCAATAAACATACGTTCCTTATCGCTGTAATTCTACAGCTCTTTCTTTCTTGTGACTGTTTCCCTCAAAGTACAACTTTTTTGCGACAGGTATTGAGTTTCATTTCGTTTATATGTGTGAGGGAAATGAAAATGATTCTATGTTTCCTTTGGGGGGGTGCAGAATACGTTCATCGTTTGTCTCAGATTCGACTGTTGTCATTTAGCGTGAGAGAAAGAGCGGCAGCATGTTTAACAACAAAAGCAAAATCATCAGCGACTTGCCATTCACTCACCCTTCAATAAAAGAGCATGTATGAGACGATGCATGAATGTGAACGAGGCAAGGAGTGAGTGCCGAGACCGAGTTTTTGGGCGGTCCATTCTCTCTGCCAACCCCTGCGGGGAAATGGCGTTATGGTTAGTTGGTTAGTTAGTTCACATGTAACAAACACTTTGTGGGAATACATAATTATAATAAACACAATAATTTAACTTTGTTTTAATTCCACTTAATTGTTTCTCCATCCAACTGGTTTCGTTTCATCCTGAACCTTCATCAGGGGCAAATAAAAATATATTGAACATTATACAGATATACATGGTATTTAAAAGAAAATTACAAACACTTGGGATGTCTAAAGAGTGTAGGTTTTTCAGAATTCGCAACAAACCTAACAGATAAAGATCACTCATTTAATAAATGTTCCGGGATAGATGTGTTGCATAGAAATGGGATTGATCTACGCCTAAAAAGTGTTTAACCAGCCAGCGGCCGAACATCCACATTTCGTCGAAAGTTGTTCTTACGATCGTGCAGGGTGGTTACAATAAGAAAGATTAATTATTTTACGTACCAGCTTTTTAAAATTATAACTCAATATCGATTTTATTTCACTAAAATTTGCTTTAATTTATACCTACATCCAAAAATGCTGAAAGGCGTGATGATAAAATTATTAAAATAATGTACTTGTTGTAATTATTTTTTGATTACAAGTATTTATCATTTTTCAATAATGTCAAGTTAAATAAGAATGTTAAAAAAATCTGAAATATATTAGTGTGTAAGTGCGCAAATAAATAGACAAACGGACCAATTTTCGTCAAGAAACATATGCTCGTATATATTTTTTAAGGATTTTATTTAAACTAAAATAAAATTCTAAAACATGCGATACCCAGATAATGTATTGATTTATTTTACTGCATGCTTATATGATTTGAAATGTGTGTGGTATAATACAAAATCTTTTTTGAAAATTTAACAAATCTGCCAACGATCTATTGTATAATCTTATTATACTAAAAATAAACATTTTTTCTCAAAATTTAAAACATGCGAATGCTAGATAAAAGAACATCTTTCAAAATCCATTTATAATTTTATGTGGAAAAGAGTCAATTCGTCTGAAATCTGATTTAAAAAATGTCATATTTCTGATTGTCTCTGGTAATACCCGCTTAATAATCTTGAAGCCCTTGAATTAAAAAAAGTCTTAAAAAATAAATATAACCAATTTACTTAATAAATAATTAGATTTGTCTAAAATCCTTATTTTTTAAATATTTCTCTTACCCCCGCCTACTTTCACCCCTCCCTCTTGGGCAGCTCACCCCTCACCCCCACCTAAGTTGATGTTCTCTCTCCCTCTTTTAATTTTCTTTTAAATATCGTATATATTTGTATTATGTTCAATATATTTTTATTAACCGAAACCGGTTGGATAAAGAAAAATAAAGTGGAATTAAAACTATGTAATTGTGATTATTACATTAACCTAGCTGACCCGACAAACGTTATAGAATATTTTGGTTGTTAAATAAAAAAATAACAAATGTATTGTAAGTGTGTGGGGATGGGATCTATGATAGAAAGAGGAATGGAGCACTGTAGATGACGACCGCCGATAAAAACAAAAAAACACCAACTAAAGTGGGAAAACGAAATAAAGAAAGTCAATATGAATTTCGAAGAGCAATTGAGTGTACGATATTTTTTGTCGGTCCGTCTTTAGCCAATACAAATAAGCTGGATGGTTTACCCACGCGAGAACATGATGCTAAATGAAACTTCAAAATGACGCGACGCTTCTCGTGAATGTCTTGCGCATGTGTGGATGAAAGTTCGATGAGGCGGACGTAGCGCCATCTGTCATTCAACAACATAAATAATATCTTTCTGTTTGAAATACGAAAGACGGTTATATTTGTTCGTACAAAAATACTAAAATCGCCATTAAAAAATGGAAGGTGGGGGTAGTAGGGTTAAAATTTGGGGTTGTAAGTATTTTTTGATGCTAAATAAAAAATTAATACAAAAAAAGATTAGTTTTTCTGGATAGAGACACCCTAATCACCTAGCGGTATGAAATATACTTTAAACCCTATTCTCATACCTAACAAATATACATAAAAAAATTTCATAAAAATTGGTCAAGCCGTTTCGGAGGAGTGCGACCACAAATACCGTGACACGAGATTTTTATACATAAGATAATTCATTTCAAAATTGCTTTGGATGGAACTCAAAACTAATAATATTTCAGAAAAATCGTATTTAAAAATCCTGTACCTCATAAAAAATGTACATAAAGTTTTTTTATAGATACATTTGACCCTTCTCAGGCCATCGCCATTTGTCGGTTACAAAGTGTGTTTGTTAACGCGTCTGGAAAATTCACCAAGTTGTAAAGGAACACAAAAGAAAATCTAACACGTTGAAAAAACATCGGCGGGAAATTCAATTAATTTCTTTTGCTTGGCGAAGCAATTTCGGGATGTCTTTTTCTTTAAGATATAGTAAAAGTGTCAAGTGTTATTTGTAGTTAGTGTTATTTGTAATTCGGACGATCTCTATTATAGTAAAGGAGTAATATCCTTGGCTCAGAACCCAGAATGCATCAGAATGTTCATGTTCAAACTAAGAACAAAATCACCGTAATAACTTTTTACAACTTCAATTTGAACATCTGTTCGTGTGAGCTTCGCACCCTTTTAGCAAAACAGGATCTGTTCATAGCGTTAAGGAACACCGCTAAAACTTCTCCAATATTCTCAATCTTTCCACCCAAATCTCCACATTCCCAGGAAAAAACAAAGATAATATTTATATTCCTCCTGTCAAAATGTAAGCCCGTATAAGCCGGCATTATTTCCCGCAATTCTTCTCGATTTCTTAGGCTTTTCTCCGATTTCTCGGTTTTATTTTTTATTTTGTTCGAGTTCTCTCTGCGTTCGTGAAACAAGAAATATCATTAGATTAGGAGGAATTTGACGTGAAACGGATTATCGAACGGTAGAAACTCAAGCAATTTCATAAATTAATATTTGTTGTGAACGATAACAGATTTATTTGATTTTATTTTTATTTTATTGGGAAAGCAAACAATTTACGATATCATAAAACATGTTGTGTAACCGAACAAATAGCTTTTTAGTGATGTTCTCTTAAATAATTAATGGTGGGATGGTGGGAGAGATGAGAAGGGGATGGTTCTGGTCTGTGCAGAGTTATGTATTGTGTAATACAGGGACAGATATAACGCAGGAACAGCTTACGAATTTATAATATCGAGTAGTGCTTCCGTTCGGCTTTAATTCTGCTATCATTTTACATTTCACGTTTGAGCTTTGTGCTTGTAAGGTTGGGTTAGGTTAGGTTCAACATGGCAAGACTCAATGTACGCTTTAATATAAGTACCACTGAATAAGTGAGGACCTCCCCGATTGAACGGTTTAGAGATTCGACTTCCAGTTTAGAAGTCGTGGGTTCGAATCTTAGAGTAAAGAATAAAAAAATATTTTATTAATATTTGTTATTTCTTTCTTTATATAGTGCATTTGCGGGACGTATCAAAGTTATAGATACTCTTAGTATCGCCCTGATGAAATACAGCATTGAAAGGGCTTTAGCCAAGCTTCTTAATCAACCATTCTGTTATTTTATTCCCATTTTCCTCAGTTTAAAATTTAGTTCCACATCGTGGAGGCAACGCACTTTTACACGGTTTCATCATCTCACCACCCCACCACCTCACCACCTCACAACCTCACCACTTCACCACCTCACCACCTCACCTCCTCACCACCTCACCAACTCACCACCTCACCACTTCAACACCTCACCACCTCACCACCTCACCTCCTCACCAACTCACCACCTCACTACGTCAACACCTCACCACCTCACCACCTCACCTCCTCACCACCTCACCACCTCACCACCTCACCACCTCACCACCTCACCACCTCACCACCTCACCACCTCACCACCTCACCACCTCACCACCTCACCACCTCACCACCTCACCACCTCACCACCTCACCACCTCACCACCTCACCACCTCACCACCCCACCACCCCACCACCTCACCACCTCACCACCTCACCACCTCTACACCTCACCACCTCACCACCTCACCACCTCACCACCTCACCACCTCACCACCTCACCACCTCGCCACCTCGCCACCTCGCCAACTCGTCACATTGCCAGCTCACCTGTTCGATATTTCTAAAGATTATTAAAAACGTCGATGTAGAAAATTAAGTGTATCTGCTTAAAAACAGAATTGGGGATTTTTTTCTCTTGCGGATAAATGATAAAAATCTATTTGTCCGTTTGGTATTGTCAGTATAAGGACTTTTATAAATTGTTAAGCTAAGGCGAGTCCTTGCCATTTTCAAAATTTTAAATAAACGCATTTAATCAAAAACTAAATCAATTATAACAGTAAATTCTTCGATCATAAAAACCACATCGAAGAACCCGCGGTCTAGCCAAAAAAAGACTTAACACTGAAACTAATAATAGAGTTATATACGGAGACACAAAAGGTTCTGTTCGAAGGCTATAAGAGCACAGTAGCCGTGTTGTAGTATATCCGCAGACACGAGAGCGAGCTTACAAAGTTCTTGCAAAGCTCCAGAAGTGCCTCGCACAAACTTAGTTATTTTAGAGTGAGTATTTAAGGGATTTGGGCCTGAAGCAACTTGGATGCTTGTTTTTCATTCCATAAATAATATGGTGGAATTGGGGTGGATTCATTTATAAGAATCAGTGGTGTAGAGACTGTATAGGAAGTAAGGTCAGTTGTGAAAGAGCTGGGACCATGTCTCCAAGGGCCGGTTACAAGACACCCCAAAGCAATTTTTAAAACTTTTGTGATTTATTTACTTTTTACCATTTTTAAATTTTTTTATGCAATTTTCAACTTGTAGTATAGTGAGTTTGGAAGAGTGAGTAGGTGAGGCAAGAATGAGAGTGCGAATATGTGTGCACAAAATTTAATAATAGGCAGACAGCGAGTGACAAGACCGGGTGTGGGTCGATCATTTAAAAAAAATATTTGCTTTAAAACAGTCTTCATAAATCCATATATTAAGAATTGAAACTGAAGAAAAAAAAAGAAACTTTATTGACCAATAAAATAACTGCGTCGATTTTGAGACCACAATATCAAAGAAAAATACAAAACGGCGTGCTTATAAAAAATATGGTATTTTTACAACGCAGACGACAACGAATTTACAATTTATTGATGTAAAAAAGAGAGTGTGCAATTCACACGCGGTAGAAGTGAAACCTTCAGAAAACTAAAGTAGATAAGAGAGGGGAGGCTACGAAGCACCGCACAAAGAGGAGACCGATTATTCTATCTCATTCTCTCGAATGCTAAATCCTAAAGATGTATGTGTTTGCTCTCTCTTTAGAGTCGCTATTTTTCGTTTCATCAAATTTCAAATCACAATGATGCTAAAGTAGTTTTCACTTCAAAAATATATTAAGGTAGGAAACTGTTTATCTCTTAAGGTGATCCAATAGTCCAGGAAAAAATCGAAATCGGAATCCACGCTTCTTTTCGGGAGGAGTTAAAAAATATTAGGTCCCATACGCGCCTTAATTAAAAAACGTGATAATATTAATATTAGGTCCTTACATATGAATTTGGCGTTTTGAATGGGAGGAACATAAAGTCTTTTATTTTTTAATATAATATATTTATTTAATCAAAGTATGTACCATTGCTATCTATGCACCTTTGCCATCTCAAAGGTAGTTTATCGATCCCTTTACTAAAAAAACCATTCGGACGGGAATCAATAAAATCTTTGAAGGCGGTTTGGACTGCCCCATCGGAGTTGAATTTTTTCCCTTGCAAGAAGTTATCCAAATTTCGAAAAAAATGGTAATCCGTTTGGGCAAGGTCCGGAGAGTACGGTGGATATCTTAGACATTCCAATTGAAGCGCCTCTAATTTAGTAGCCGTCTGTTGTGCAGTGTGTGGTCTAGCGTTCTAATGCGCGTTTGTTGATTTTCTTCACTCAATTCGTGAGGTACCCACCTTTCCAATTTACTTCTTCAAGTGGATTAAAACAGTTTTATCACTAACACCGCAGCCTGCAGCTAACTCGGACGTGGTTTGCGATGGATCCGCTTCCACAATAGCCTTCAATTCTTCATTATCAACTTTGGTCTCCGGCCGTCCACGGGGCTTGTTCTGCAGGCCGAAATTTCCAAAACGAAAACGTTGGAAACAAAATCGCACTGTGTTTTCTTTTGCGGCACCGTCGCCATACTCATAATAAATCCTTCGAGCCGTTTCTGCAGCACTGGTGCCACGGTGGAACTCGTACTCGTAAATAACGCGACATTTCAAGTTTTCCATTTTGTAAACTAAGTGACGCAAAGAAAAAAAACAATTAATAAAAAAACAAATGAATTATAATTTTCGAAACACAAATACATGAGTAAATAAGAAAAAAAAACAATTAAGGAAAAATAAATGAATTATAATTTTCGAAACACAAATACATGAGTAAATAGCTGCATAAATTTGAATTTGGAATTCCTAACCAAAGAGAAGATATTTGAGATCAAAGCTACCAGTGCGGCAAAACGCCAATTTCATATGTAAGGACCTAATATTATACTTGAGAAAAAGCTTTTGGAAAGGTTGGAAAAGGTATTTGAGAAATTATTCCCCGTCGCCGGCGGGGCGTAACTGATACGAAATGGGTGTGCCAAGTTTGTAGTCCTTAGGTGGACAGCAGAAGGTTCACTTTAGAAATCCAAATTCTTCAAGTGCCGGGCGTATTGATTGATGTCAAAAATAACAACGAGAACGGCAAGCTTTGTTACTGTTAGTTTAAATCTGCTTATCTCATCTAATATTTTTTCTTTTAACATCGTTTTGAAATTGTAATTTTTTTAAGTGAATAAATTGATTTGAAAACGGCCATCTATTGGTATACAGAAAAAAATCATATTACTAACTATGCTATCGACATCTTTTGACCGAAGTTGAAACTGGATAAATAATAATCAATACACCACAGAAACGTTATGTGTTGTTTGGACACACAAAATGCTAAAACAGATTGTTATCTTTTACTTTTCATTATCATTGTATTTTGAGCTTTGTTTAACAGTTTACTGTGGGTATACTTTTAAACATTTAAATTGTACATTTATTTAATGCCCATAGTTTAAAATGTTAATCGTCCTTGAAACACTAATTACCACTACGTGAGGGATCGAGTATTATTACAATTTCTCCGAAAAATACAGATTGGAGAATCGTGCATGGTTTAAAAATCGTAATATTATCTTTTACTGGATTCTTATTAAACAGTTTAAATTTTTAGGATAATTAAATTATATGTCTTTGTGAGTTTTTGTAGGCGTAGAAAAAATAACCTGTAAAAATTGCTATGAAATCTTCTATTCATGAACCCTTTTTTCGGATATGGTTTTGAAGTGAAACTTCTTTAGCGCCGTTAGTAACTTGAAATTCTGGTGAAACGGAAATGCGTCACAACTCAGTTTGACACAAATACTCGGTTTTAATACAATGCATATAAAGGTAAATTTGCACCTCAGCGTGCGTCTTCCATAGCATAGTTGGCAAGGTGCCTGACAAGTCTCAGCGGTTAGAAAGACAGACATCAATCGGGGTTTCGAATCCTACGAAATCCAAAAAAAAACATTTTTCTTTTGTGAAATCAACATCGAATCTTCAAACCACTTAAAAAAAACAAGTAAAAGAAAAGAAAGCGGCATCTAGCGACTTTCTAGTTTCGACAGACCTATGTAAAAACTATTCTCATACATCTCTTTAAAAACAAACATGTGTTTTACGAAAAAATAAATAAACTAAAGATTTACACGTAATTCCAACAAAGACGTATTGCAAGTTCCAGCACTCTCTTCCACCTTTGGTCAACGTAGCTTTAGATACTTTGCCACACAAATATTCAACATTCTCCCAGAAAACATCAAACTGAGTCAAACACAGAAAGAGTTAAAAAATATGTTAAAATATGGATATATTCTAATGATCCAGCCTATACTGGTGCCCTCACCCAAACGCCAAGTCATTGACAGTTGTTATTGTAGTAATAACCTTGCAGTTTTTGTATTGTGTATATGCAAACAATAATGTAAACTAAAATAAAGTTTTTGCTGTATAGAGACCTACATTATACATTTATAAAAAAAACATAGATAAAATTGCGAGAAACAATAAATTAGTGGGCTATGCACAACTAAAAATATTGTATAATTATGCTACTTCTGTGTAACCGTTCTTATATAACTTTCCATTTGTTAATTTTTTTGTACCGATTGATGTTTTTGGAAACTACATTGAACATGTAATTTTTTTAAGTTATAATGTAGCCAATTTCATTGAATAAAGATATTATTATTACTTCTACCGCGTGTAAATTACACAGCCTGATTTTTTTGTATGGTAAGCATTTTAATATTTATGCCTGAACTTCACAAAATAATTTGAAACATGGTAATGCTTTTTTTAATACATGGAATCAGGCGGGCGGCGTTAAGTGGAATGTTTAATCTTTTCGCCATCTGCGCGAGGAGTGGGAGATCCATTTAATAGAATTTAATTTAACGTAATATTAGATGATGTATGAATCTGATTGAAGCAAGGAGTATGTGCAAAAAATTAGTTGTTTGGCGGTCCATCCTCTCATCTCTCCCCTGCGGGGAAACTGCGTAGTGTTTATTTACCCAATTAATACAAATTTATTGAAAACAAATATCTAAAACATCTTTCGTAGCATCCTACTAATAAAAATCTTATTTTTTATTGGTTAAGACCATTTTGACTTTGTATGAATTTTTTTTTGACATATTATAAACGAAATTTATAAAAGTGAGGAGAATTAACGTCTTCCCTATTCGGTGAAATGAAAGTTAAAAAAAAATTAAAAACAAACAGTTGTTCATAATTGTTACATCCAATTATTTTCGGATTGTTGATTGATTATGGGTTGCCGACTTTTGGGGGGTCAATTCCGACGGATGCTGATGGTTTCACCTAATTCTCACATTTAATAAATGCTGGCGTCCCACGAATTATCTCAGTCGGTTCTGTCTCAGACGTGGATTTTGTTGCACATCAATGATCCTTTATCGTATGCACCCAATCATTGATTCGCTGATGATAAGTACAGTCTATGATAGCTTTGTTTTCGATAAGCTCCTATAGGAACAAAGTAGTTTGATCCTTGACAATGGAGTTTACAAAGGTCTTCTTTTCATCAAACACTTGAATCAAATACGTTTTGAAAACGGTATCCAAAAGATTCAACTAGCTCATTTTATTTCTTTTCCATTAAAATGTACGAATTCAGCAATTAATCGCCTAACTTTATTTATCTCCCAATAAGCAATCTGTCTTGAGCCATAATCCTTGGAACTTGTAACCTTCTCTCGATGCTGAATACTTCGACAAATCTGGAAGAAAATGCCATCACATCAACCAAACCAATCTGGAAATACGAAGCCACGATTCATTTCCACAAGTGCCAGGAATGAATTTACTAATTAATTAATAGCAACTGACCTTGAAATTTATGCCACGTTTTGAAGAATGGTTAGCTTTAGGTACACACAGGATACGTACAAACGGCACCGTATTCATATTTAAAATGTTAAACGTCTGAAGGGACAGATGTGTAATTCAAAATAAATTGTAATGTAATACGACAGGTGATTTTAAATTACAGAGTCAAATAACAAAAATAAGAGAAAGCACAAAATTTCAAGAACCATAAATTCATTTTAGTGTATAAAATAATGGATTATCTCAAATAAAATTTTGCTTCACATTAGGGTATTCGTACGCATGACCTATTTTTATCTCTTACTTTTCAATATTGTTTTAGAGATTTTGTTGTCCTCGACTGAGTGATTTTAGGTAAATTTGATAGTATCATGGAGATGTTAAAATAATACTAGGTATACATTAATTAATTAATTATTATAATATAATAATAATAATTAATAATAAAATTAACATAATTATTATTGTAGGCAGGATCTCAGAAGTATTATTGAAATCGGAGCGATACAGTCGATTTATGAAATCAAACGACTTAAGATAAAGCCGTGCGAAATAATGCAAAATCATTCAAAATGACGTCCTTTTGTTTTGAAAATTTGATCGCTGTGAAGTATTAAAGATGCTTCAATTAAATACTACGTGTAGAACATATCTTTGCCTTTGAAAATATCGGCCATTTTTTTGTTTTTAATAAGCCTGGAAAAAAAAGTATAAGGTGAATAAAAAAAACTTTCAGTGAAAACTCTCCTACTTATAAACACCTTTTCGGATACGATTTTATTGTATAATGTGGCAAATTCAGTTTTTTTCATAATAATCGATGAAAAAATTATATTTACGCCCATACTTCATAAAATAAAATAAAATATGCATTTTCTCGTTGTTATTTTTGACATCAATCAATACGGCCGGCACTCGACGAATTTGGATTTTTAAAGTGAACCTTATGCCGTCCACCTAAGGGTAACACACTTGCCACACTCATTTTGTATCAGTTCCGCCCCGTCTGCGATGGGGAATTGGGGAATAGACGTCCGTAGACTCCGCATCGCTTGGTTCAGTGAAATCAGATATAAATTTCTTTGTTATTACAATTAACAGTGCGTAAGAAAGGAGTTAATGTTTTTTACAGGCCTTTACGAAATCAACCTGTAAAAATCAACTCAAATACCTTTTCCAAAAGCTTTTTCTCAAATCTTGTCAAGTATTTTTAAATCCCTCCAAAAAAGGGGCGTGGATTCCAGTTTCGATTTTTTCCTGGACTATTGGGTCACCTATTTGAATGAAAATATGTTTTATATTTTTGTTATTCGGCGGTACATCGCCTCTGCACACCTCTTCGGGGAAACTTAGTTGTACTTTGTGTATGAAAGTATACCTATTTTCCCTAAACACATTTTATATATAAATATGCCGGGGGACCAACTGTCGAAGGATCAACTGCCATGGAACCGATAACTGGATAGGTAGGTAATTCAATCAATTCGTCACTCGATTTCTATATCTGTCTTAAGTTCTGGCTGTAGTAACGATTAGTTTAAATGAATTGAATAATTAACATTTACGTCAGAGGCACTTTAATAAAGTTACACGTTCAAGTGCCACAAGTAATCCGTTGGCACATTGACTAATTATTTACATACCAGTTCACAACGGAACACCTCATTCACAAAAGGAGAATTTGTAGAATTAATGTGTAATTGAAGCGGGCAAAATCGCTGACGTCGCAAAACGGAAAATAGACGGCTGGAAAAATTCAAGTGTGAGAGTAAATAAAAAGAGGAATGAAATGTTTACAAGATTTTGTTTGCAAAATGTAGAAATATATATTTATTGTTATTTTGTTAAATGCGTAGAACTCATGTTAAAAAAAATAATTAGAAAGTAATTCAAATTTAATAATGATATTATTAAGTTTTGCAAAAACGTGGTATTTCCACGTTAAATTATTGCTTAAAAAAATTACGATGATTACAGAATTTTTATTTTATTTTTATATTGACGAATAAATTTTCTACAGCGAGTCAAAGTTTCCCATTTTTGAATTACCGCTAAAACGATATTTTGGGGCGGGCCTATCGTGTGACGTCATGAGCGTGGACACTCACTGACAGTGTTAATTTACGCTGGCTCAGCTGAGCGAAGCTTGTGACGTCACATTCCGATTTTCAAACCATGGGCCGTTTTTAATATTGAATGAAAACGTATAAAACAAACATTTTTAGTGGGATGATTAAAATTATCTTTAAATATTCCGTACATTTTCAACAGATTCCCTCGTTTGTGAAAATACCCCATTTTAGTTTTTTTATTGTGACAACTGTTTTGACGTTCAAGGCAATTTTCAAACTGTGGTTTTGCCTTAATTATGTGATTTTATTTATATTTATATGGTGAAAACCGATTTACTTAGTAAATTAAATATTTTGTCAGCCACTTGCCGTTAATTATTGATTTCCCCCCTTTCCCTTCCCTTCAAACATGCCACAATCAAAAAGAAAGGCAAACCAAAATTTTACCCGCCGTACGGTTAGAAACGTTTTTAAATGACAATTTATTAATTCTACGTATCATGTATGTAATTAAACACGATAAAATTAATGTATTCATGAGAATCAGCTTGTTGTCGTGAATGAATAAATAATATAATTAATGTATTCATGAGAATCAGCTTGTTGTCGTGAATGAATAAATAATAGAATTAATGTATTCATGAGAATCAGCTTGTTGTCGTGAATGAATAAATATTATTACACCGATTTATAAATCAGGTGACTCTAAAGAAATTAATAACTACCGACCTATATCAGTATTATCAAATATCTCAAAAATTTTTGAAAAGGTAGCTAAAAAGCAAATACAAAATTTTATTGGAATTAATAATATACTGAGTGACCAACAATTTGGTTTTCGCGCAAAAATAACCACACAGGACGCAATCATAGATTTAACAACAAAAATACATCAAGCACTAGACAAAGGCAAAAAATCTCTTGCAATTTTCATAGACCTAAGGAAAGCCTTTGACAGCATAAGTCACAAAAAATTACTATACAAGCTTAACGAAATCGGAATTATAGATAACGCTAACACATGGATAGAAAGTTTCCTTAACTCTAGAAATCAATATGTAAAAATAAAAAACATTCTTAGTGAACCGAGTACAAGCGACTTTGGAATACCACAAGGCACGATTTTTTGCCCTCTTCTATTCATCTTGTATGTTAATAATATCTTTGAATTACCAATAACAGGAAAACTTGTTTCATATGCAGATGATACTGCAATTATATTCCAAGCAAATTCATGGAATGAACTTGAAATAACTGCTAATCATGATATTAATATCTTGAAAGAATGGTTTGACGAAAATTTATTAACATTAAACATTGAAAAAACCTATTATATACCTTTTAGTATAAATAACAAAAAATCTCCTCCTATCGCCTTAAATATTAAAATTCATTCAAAAAAATGCACCACTAAAATATTAACATGCCAAAATAATGACTGTCTATTCATAGCAAATAAAAAAGAAATAAAATATTTGGGTGTAATAATAGATAGTAACCTTAAGTGGAAGACTCAAATTACCAATACTATAAATAGATTAAGAAAACTTATATACATATTTATTAATTTAAGAAATATACTTATCTAAAAAATCTTAAAAATATATACTATGCTCTAGCCCATTCGATAATACAATACGGTATTGTTGCATGGGGAGGAGCTTACAAAACCTCAATTTCACCGTTGGAAATTACTCAAAGATTAATAATCAAAATTATTACTAAGAAACCATCAGATTATTCAACCTCTCAACTTTTTCAAGACTTTCAAGTCCCACCTCTAAAAAATACATATATAAAAAATACACTGCTTCAAATACACAAAGACTATTCTAATAAGTCGCACCACGCCATGGTCCGCGTTGAGAGCAATAGGCAAAACACAGTGGGTCGCTTGTGTACGCCATTAATGCATACCAGTTTTGCACAACACTACTACACGTACAATGGAGTGGTGTGGTTTAATCAACTAGCAATAGAGCTGAGATTAGAACCTGACTACAATAAATTCAAAAATAAATTAAACAATAATATCTTAAATAATTTAGCCACTTAGAACCGCATTAACCTTTAATTAACAATACTTATTCAAAAATTTATTTTAAATTATTATTTTTTTTTAATATTATTTTATTTTTTTTACACATTCGATTTATGTAAGTACGTAAATATAATGTATGTGTTATAATTTTTAATTTTAATTTTTTTATTTAAAAAAAAAAATATATATATATTTTTCTCTTCCCTTTACACACGAGTAGTTACACTCTCGTAAAGGTTATATATTATATACATATATATGTTTATACTGTTTATAATCAATGTTGCATGTTAGTATTTAATGATTTGAGTTTAATCCGTTTGTAACCTGAAAATGTAATTACTCATGATTATATTACATGTATATGTATATAAAAACTAATAAAAAAAAATAAAAAAAATATAATTAATGTATTCATGAGAATCAGCTTGTTGTCGTGAATGAATAAGTAATATAATTTTTAAGCCATATTATTATTCTCTCAGGATCTTATTGAAAATTGCTTTTTAACATTTTTCTCGGATTTAAAATTTTTTTTTTTTTTTTTTTTACATTAACTCCACACAGGAGGCCCTGAGGAAAATAATTTCCCTCAGGGCCTATGTCATCTGGGATGCTGTGTGGAGGGTCTTTTTGAGGAGAGGAAGGAATGAACATTGGTCGAAGAGACCCATGTTGTAGGAAGGAGGAAACACAGAGGCAGGCAAATATTATTATATGCAGATATTTGCAAGTAAAATAAAAATACATATTACTTCAAGGCGTTCAGATTATGGAATGGGTCTGTAAATGATTTATATGTTTTAGTAGTATTAAGAACGTGATGTGTGAATTAGTTTGCGACTGGAGCGATTTTGGTCGAAAAATGTACCACTTTTATTTTTCTACGATTGATTTCGGTCCAAAAACGGACCACATTTTCCTACCATTCGTAAAACATTCATTATAAATTATTTAAAACATTTCTTCGCCAGCCATTTATTTAACGACGCTATTGAAATGCTTCATCTATTATGACAATGTAAGTCACAAATACGAACTTTGTAGACTATTTTAGAACGATGTTAAAAATAATTTTTTTAAATATTTTTTCTCGCTGAATTTTTCATCAGCTGTTTAAGGATAAAATTAAGTATTTTTTCCATAGATATGCACCTTTCATTATCAAGTACACCACACACAACATACAGAAATCGAAAATATTTTATGCTGATTCGAAAAAGTATCCCTCACGGCAGTTCCAAAAACTCACACGATTCGCGCATTTATAAACTTTACGTTTTTTTTATATATTTTTATATTTTTTTCGTAAATCTTAAAAATATGAGACAAACGGTAAAATACAGGTTAATCCATTAGCTATATAGTAATATAATAAGTTTTTATATCTTCATGTTAAAATTCGAAGGTATGATTTTTTTAGTGTCGGCGAAAAATTTTAAAAATGACCTCGGAAACCTCGAGCAATCGAGGCATATTTATTTATTTCGCGTGAACGCTCCAGTGGTTATAATCTCTACATTTTATAAATTAAAGTCCTCCACGTCATCTGTCTGTCTGTCTGTTCGCGATAAACTCAAAAACTACTGAACGGATTTGCATGCGGTTTTCACTAATAGATAGAGTGATTGGTGGGGAAGGTTTAGGTATATAATTTGTTAATTTGTTAATAACGATAATTGTTAGAATCGTCGGAAAAAGTCAAGCCGCCTGGCAGCTTTCATCGAAAACACTAACTAATCCCTTTGAGATATAAGAAAACAATGTATGGTGGGATATTCCTCTTATATAGATCTACAAAAAAGTCCCCCCTCCCGCGTTCCATATAATCAGTCCCAGTACATTCAGTTTTCAAACACTCGTGCTCGTGTGCCACCTAATACAATTTTTTATAAAAAATTTCATTTTTTCATATATTATCTATAAAATTAATTTTTGTATATTTAAAGAACAATCAATAAAATTTGTTACCTAATATATTTAAGATATCTATAATTTTAAAAATCCATAGACAATTCTTTTGTTACGAAAAAAAAACAGCTGCCTGCTAAATTCACATTCGTCAAACGCGCGAACTCAAACGTGCGAAGTTAAAATAGCGGTTAATTTTTCTGAAATAATCCAATTTTCTTAATTTTTCTTTCCGTAAGAACCTTCTACAAAGTATTAGAAAACTTAAAAAAAAAGATGAATGAAATAGGTAAAATCGTTTTGAAGTTATGGCGTGACCAAGGGAAACAGGGATTAATTATTCTGCATGGGTTCTGTAAAAAAATAATTCCAAATATTTCTTCATGATTACTGTTCCACTAAATTTTCTGCACAACGCGTGTTTATAAAAGCCGTAAGTATGGTCTAAAATACAAATTCATTCATATTACTGAGTAAATGTTTATGAAATATTAAAAAATACAAATAAACGATAACTATATTCAACATTTACATATGCAACACTTTTATTTTTTATTCAAGATTACTACGTGTTAATAAAATGAAGAAAAATGTGAATCTTTTGTTTTGATCCAGACCCAAACGTTTTGTTTGTTGGTGTAGTCAAAGCGGGTTGTTCCAATTCAACGAGGCAGGCACGTTATTATTTTTCGTATTTTTAATTAGAACGTCTCTCTTTATATTTTTCTGTGAAATTAGAAGTGTGTTGTCTTTTATATGATTTTCTTAGACCAATTTTTTTTTAGCCCGTGGAAGGTAAGAATAAAATTAAATATTTATTTCGTCTTCATATTTTTTTGGAATTGTGAAGCTATGTTGTACAATTTCTCAGAGTCAAATAAAGAAACTGTTGAAGAAGATAAAAAGCAGTAACAGATTGTTGGGAAACATGGCGTCATACCCGAAAATGTTAAAAATAAGTTACTACTTTTTGAGAACAAAACACAAAGAATTTTCTTTTATTCGATTTTTCCACCGACCATATAATCTCTAGAAGTGCGACCCTTACCAATTTGAAACGAAACTCAAGTCGCAAAATTAAATCGAAATATTATATATTTCATTTTAACTCCTAGGACATAGACAGGACAATTAAATTAATTGACTTATCGGATTTTATTTTGGGGTACTATGCCGTGTTGCGCTTGTTGGCAAGCCGAATGAGACAATTGAAATATAACATAAAACATTTTGAAGAGAAACTTCAGTGGCACAGTTGTAATTTGAAACTCGACGAAAGGGAACGAAACTAAAAAGAGAAAAACAAATACGTCTATACGATTTTGCCTGCGAGAGAATGAGATAGAATGAAACTTTACCGCATTGGCCGCTTTGATTATGAGCACACTTTTAAAGGCTCCTTTTGGTTGATATTGTGTGGGTGAAGGCACTCTAGGAGGTGGTGGTGAAGGTGTCACAACGTGTGAAATGCACTCGATTTTTATGGTGACTGCGACGCGACGGGGCCAAGCTTAATTATTCTTGGAATCCGCCTTTTGGAGGCTACACCGAAGCTAAACGCCAAAAACCGCATTAATTTAACTAATTATAAATTTACTGAAATTCCGGTACTACGAGATCTGACGCACGCAAGTACCGCTTCTACATACTTAAACACAAACTTCACCACAATATACACATCTGCCTCGATGATGAGCACTGTAACGCTCTCCGAAACTTTGGCTTAAGATGAAGCCATACTAAATAATGCAAAATCATACAAAATCTCATGTTTTTGTTTTTGAAAATTTGATAGCTTAGAAGTATTACAGACGCTTCAATTAAATACTGCGTGTAGAACATACCTTGGCCCTTAAAAATATCAATCATTTTTTTATATATATTAGTCTTTTAAAAAGCCTTTAAAAAAATAAAGTATAAGGTCTGTAAAAAACACTTTCAAGTCCAAACTCTCCTATTTATAAACCCCTTGTCGGATTTGGTTATATTATGTAATGTGGCAAATTTAGTTTCTTTTATAATAATCGCAAAAAAAAAGATTTTTATTTTTTTTTTATTTTATTTAGTAACTATATAATATTTTTTTTATATTTTTATATGAAATATGTTAGATGTATATATAAAATAGAAAATATATTCGTAGTCCTCCTCACTAGGAGATCCTGTGCTGAGGGGGACTATGTTTTGGATAAGTTTTTCAGCGACTTCTATGGTTTAACTTATTTGGATAAGGTTTTTCATAAACTTCTAAGATGTTTTAAGTATACTAGTAAGGTCGTTTTCCGATAGTTCCTTCAGCCAACATTTAATGTCCTTAATGTAGCAATTTTTTGTTTTAGTTTGTTTGATACTAAGTGGGAATTTATTATATAACTTTACTGCTAAAAATTCAGAACTTCTTTGACCAAATGAAGAGTTACACTTTGGTATATTAAGTGTGTCTGCTTGTTTGGCTCTTGTTTTATGAGCATGTGAGGTGTCTTCCTCTGAGTCGTTTTTGCTGTGATGTACCAGAATGTTTTTGGCATAGATTTTTTGTATGGTTGGAACATCAAACTGTTTAAAAATTTCTGTTGTTGACGTCCTTATGGGGACCTTTAGAATGGTCTTTATGATGCAATTCTGAGTTATCTTAAGTTGTTTTAAGTGATTAGATGCTGCTGAGCCCCATCCTATTACTCCATATTCCAATCGAGAGTGGCATAAAGCATAATATACTCTCTTTAGATCCCTCATCGACAAGATGTTTCTTAATTTTTTGAAGAAGTAGATGAGTTTTGTTAGCTTTTTTTGAGGTATGATCAATGTGTGAATTCCACTGTAGTTTTTCATCAATTTCAATCCCAAGATATTTAATCCTTTTTGTTTGGGATATAGACGGGCAGGAACATTGTGGAAAAGTATTTTGACATTCATGTAATTTGAGGGTATGCACATTCATTGGTTGTCCTCTTTTGTTTTTGGAGAAAGTGAGATATTTAGTTTTATTAACATTTAATGTAAGCGAGTTTACTTTTAGCCAGTTTTGAAGTACAGCCAGACCATGTTCCGCCTCCTTGTAGGTTCTTGTCCAATCTTATTCGTGGAATATAATAACAGTGTCATCTGCAAAGCTCATTATGTTTCCATTTATGGGAAGATTCATAAGGTCATTTATATATATATCAGAAATAGTATAGGTCCTAATACGCTTCCTTGGGGGACCCCGAATTTAATTGGAAGAGATTTGCTCTTTCTTTTACCAATTTGTACTATTTGTTCTCTTCCAGTTAAATAGCTTCTAAGTAGGTTTAGAGTTGTTTCAGTTATTCCATTTTTTTTTAGTTTTAAATACAGTATTTCATGTTCAATTGTATCGAAAGCTTTTTGAAGATCAATGAAAACTGCTAAGCATTTTTTGCCTTCATCCAGTTTTCTAATTATTGTATTAGTTACATTAGCTATAGCGTCACCAGTACCCAGGTTTTTCCTAAAACCATACTGCGTAGGTGATAATATTTTATTGGTATCTAAAAATGTAAGAACTTGTTTTTTTATTACTTTTTCCAATATTTTCGATAGAGGAGTTTAAATACTAATTGGTCGATAATTTGAAATATCATTTTTGGGACCATTTTTATATAATGGTATGATCGTAGCAATTTTAAGACAAGCGGGAAAAACACCTATAGATAATGATAGATTTACAAGGTATGTCAGTGGTTGAATTAACTCATTTTGTAGGTATTTAATTGATTTGCTTGTTATCAGTTCATTTCCCGATGAGGTATTTGTGTTTAAGGAGGTTATAATATTTCTTATTTCGTCACTTGTTATCTTGACTATATTGAGGCTGTTTTCATGATTTACCCCCGAACTTCACAAAATAAAATAAAATATGCATTTTCTCGTTGATATTTTTTTTGACATCAATCAATACGGCCCGCACTCTACGAATTTGGATAATTGAAGTGACCCTTATGGCATGGGCACAAGAACCATGCACTGGGCACTACCTATTTCGTATCAGTCCCGCCCCAACCGGCGTAGGAGACAGTCGTGTTATTCCGCGTCGCTTAGTTTCGTGAATTCAATTTTAAATTTCAGTTTTCTCACAATAAACAATGCGTAAAACAGGAATTAATATTTTTTACAGGCCTTTACGAAATCAACCTGTAAAAAAATTCTCAAATACCTTTTCCAACCTTTCCAAAAGCTTTTTCCCAAGTATTTTTAACTCCTCCCATAAAGGGCGTGAATTCCGATTTCGATTTTTTCCTGAACTATTGGATCGCCTTAAGACGGAAAAAGCGCCACACTGCATAAATATTACAGTGAAAATTGCAAATCATATCCAAATTGTGCATTTGTCGAAGAACGAATGTCGATCTTTGGATAAAGAAATTTTTATTGAAAAATAAGATAAAACTAATAATCTAAACGAACTTTTAAGAGAGATCAAGATACAGAAAAAATGAAAACGATAATGGTCGCAACTGAGACTCGAACACAGAACCTCTCGTCTAACCAGGACGGGCGCCTCTTCCAATTCGGCCATTGCCACCTTCCATCAAACCTCATATTTGTCAATCTCATATTTCAAATTTTAGAATTAAAAATATTACCTTCGACTAATTTATTTATTATAGGCAACTACCCTTTTCATTGGAAACAATCGTTCTAAGAACTGGGTTCTGAGTTCGAGTCCCAGTTGCGATCATTATCTTTTTAATTTTTCTGTGTTTGTTCTCTTTCATAACGTTCGTTTAGATTATTAGTGTTATTTTCTTCTTCAATGACATATTACATTGATGGGAATAACCTTCAAAAGTTATAAAATGAGTTGTACTTATAAAAAAAATGAAAGAAAATTTTGATTGCTTACGGTCACACTGACACGCCCGTGACATATTTCTTGTCAGTTTATTTCTTCGGAGAGTATGGTGTGAAATTGAGCAAACATTTTCATATGTCGCAATTCTTTCTTGAACACACAATCAATTTCTTCTATCTAGAAGTCAAAAGGCCTTACGCAAATTGGCGACATAAGTTTTTTTTCAAATTGGTATAGATCATACTTCTTTGTATTGTGATCAGTTGTAAAATTTCAATCCCACTAAGTCAGTGGTTCTTAACCTTGTTGGAGGTACTGACCCCCACCAGTCTAATGTGCGCATTCACCGAACCCTTCTTAATTGGAAAAATAAAATATGATTTTTTCAAATTCAATACAAAGGTATATATTTATACATTGGTGAACAAAATGAACAAAACTATTATAGAACAAAACCATTAAGACCAAGGAACAAAACTATTAAATCATGATTTTCACACAAAAACAAAAACATAATAATTAATATTTACTGCAAATATGTGTGCCTTCTGCTGTTGCCATCAAGAGACCAGTTCAGAAACCATAATATATGAGTCGGGGTGTATCTTGACCTCCGCCAAACCCGCGAGACTGACTCACCGAACCCTTGGGGTTCGATCGATTCCAGGTTAAGAACCACTGCACTAAGTGACTGCGTCCTTACGTGGAAACAATTCTACGAAAGTACGAAAGCTATCAAAGTTATGAGTAGGTACCGTAAAATGGGGCGATCTTATCATTTTTCAACTCTGCAGCGAAATAACTCTAATAAAAGAAATATAATAAAATTTTTATTAAAAACATTTGTTTCACAAATGTTTATATCGTATTTATATTACCTACATGTTAAATCAAGCAACGTTAAAACACATAAATATATTGGTACGTACGAGTATAAATGTGTTTGGGGAGCTTGGGGAGTCAGAATAACATGGTGATCGAAGTGAAATTTCGGAGAAAGACTTAAGAGCGTTTAACCAGCCAGCGGACGAAAATCCACATTTCGTCGAAAGATATTCTTACGATCGTGCAGGGCGGTTACAATGAGAAAGATCAATTACTCTCCGTACCAGCTTTTTAAAATTTTAACTAAATATGGAATTTATTTCAATCCAAATAAGCGTTAATTTATACCTTCATCCAAAAATTCTGAAAGGCGTGATGATAAAACCATTAAAATAATGTACTTTTCGTAATTATTTTTTGATTATAAGTATTTATCATTTTTCAATAATGTCTAAATATAATAAGAATGTTAAAAAAATCTGAAATATATTAGATTGTAAGTGCGCAAATAAATACACAAATGGACCAATTTTCGTCAAGAAACACATGTACGAACATATTTTTTAATGATTTTATTGAAACTAAAATTAAAATTCTAAAACATGCGTTTGCTAGATAATGAATTGATTTATTTTACAGCATGATTATATTATTTGAAATGGGTGTGGAATAATACAAAATCTTTTTTGAAAATTTAACAAATCTGCCAACGACCTATGGAATAACCTTATTATACTAAAATTTAATTTTTTTTCTCAAAATTTATTACATGCAAATAAAAGAACAATCTTTCGAAATCCATTTATAATTTTTTGTGGAAAAGAGTCAATACGTCTAAAATCTGGTTTGAAAATGACATATTTCTGGTTTTCTCTGGTAATGCCCTCTTAAGTACAAATGTGAGTTAAAATTTCTAGTAATTAATATTAAGATAAAATTAATCAGACATCTCCAAATACTAAATTTTGAGATAGTGAGGAGAGCAACATTAGAATGCTCATCATGAATCAAATGTTATTTACACGTGTCTGTGTTACGCTTATTAAAGTGATATAAAATAACACCGGGAGGCAAACGGTCCGGTACATTAGTACGACATTTTGAAATTTATTACCAGTAACTCAGAAAACATTTTTTTTTTGTTTATTTCACCATAAGGTTTTCTGTATTCAAATTGATTTGGTGGTGGTTGCGAAAAATCTGAATATTGTACTATAAAGATGGTACTCTTGTTTATATAACTGCGAAAGCAACTCGAACTTAGATGTTTTATCGATATCTGACTAATAAACTGGAAGATCGATATGTAGATAGTCATTTATTACAAATGGCATATTATTATAGAGATTGAGGAATTTATAAAATGTGTTTACATTTCTCTCCATTTGAAAATATCTGAAAAAAACTTCAACTTCACAATTTAACTGACAATATTTTAAATAATCTATTTAGAAACTAATTTGACACTTCAAGCGTCATTATAAACGCGTTGCTCGAAAAAAAATATCATTTAAAAGAAGTGATGGATTATTTCATAGTGGTAGCGAGAATTACGCAGATATCCGTGATATTTTAATTCGTTTTTTATTTTTATATTTTTAACCATATTTCTACACAGTAGGCCCCGAGGTAAAAAAATCCTTAAGGTCTAATTCATCTTTAGGGATGCTGGGTGGATGTCTTTTGAGAGAAAGAAGGAGAGGAAGTTCTAAGAACGAAAAGGTGTAAGATGTGGGTTGAAATCTGGAAGTCAATGTGTTCATGAGTGACTAAATTATGAATCCATCCCTCCAACTGCGGTGAAAGCAATTGGTCGAGAAAGAGGCTGAAGAGGTCAACTGAACCAATCTCTCCCGATCCGGCTCCCCACGTACTAGTTGAGCAAAAGCATCTGCCGCGAAAACCTATACAAACCTCACGCCATGATGCCGGGCACCTTTGGAAAGCCATCAAACATAGCAAATCACTTATGGTGACCTATGAGAGGGGTTATCTAATAAATGGTTCCTGCGGTACCCATAACCAGTTCAATTTGGGATGCGAGTATGGGTACCACCGCCCCGGGAACCATTTATTCTACAGCCAACATCTCTGCCATAGGTCACTCCAAGTAGTTCGCTACGTTTGGTGACTTAGCAGCGGTGCCAGGGTTGATGGGGTTAGGTTTGTCCAGATGTTTGCGGCGGATACTTCTGCCCACCAACAGTGTGGCTGACCGGGTCGGGAGAGAATGGTTGAGGGAGACCTTTTGACCTCTCCAGAAGGACTCTCCCGGAACATTGCCTTACACCTTGATTGGAGGGATGGATTCACACGTACGTCACTCCTGGGCACACTGAACCCTGGATTCCTATCCACCCTATATGTTTTTCTTTCACAGAACTTCCTCTTTTTCCTTTCCTAAAAAGACCCTTCACACAGCATCCCAAAGATGACTCTTATTTGGAGCTTATGTAAAAAAATAATTTGCTAATTTGATCAGATATGTATTTAGATTTTCACGGTGAAAAATATTTTCGTTAATTGTTTTTGGGGAGTTATGCCATGTTGCGCTACCTCTTTCTTTAGCCAACGTTTCGTTCAACACATCTGCCGTATATGCCCTGACGATGGACGCTGTCCTAAACGTTGGCTAAAGAAGGAGGTAGCGCAACAAGGTACAACACCCAAAAAAAAATGCTAATTTCATATTCAAAGTCGCCCCCGATTCAAAAGTTACCCCATATTACAATACCTACTTTGTTAGAAGGTACAATTTGCAGAACGTACCTTATATCATGGAAGCAATAATATTAATAATAATGATAATAATCTCCATTTCATCAGAAGTTTGGTTTCTCATCAAAACAGCGGTGGGAATCCATTGTACAGACCTGGTCCCTATCTTAACTTCAAGGTAGGTGTTCTATGTATTCCAATCAAGCTCCCAGAGTTTGGTTAGCGAAATACTCCGGCGAGATTCCTAAATGGGGGGACTCCTCATTCCTACGTATATTGGAACCCACAAGCAACGCACCGTCCTCTAAATAATCATGATTTGGAAATAATTGAACTATCTACCTATTGATTTAATTATATAGATACATTAAAAATTACATTAAAATACATTAAAAATAATGCTGCATAAAAAAAAGTAAGCTAAAATTAAAGTAAAAATAAAAATTTGTAATTAAGGTAAAATTATAGGTAAAATGAATTATTTTATGATGTGTTTTATATTGGTTTTGTGTGTATGTGTTTTATTCTTATTATTATGTAAAGAGATTTTGGTAATATTGTCTTTTTTGTTCTTTAATCCATTTTTCAATTTTGAGTATGAATTTGTTTTTGTTTTCTTCTATTTTAATTTCAAGGGTAAGACTGTTGAATGCTTTTATAGCAAGATATTTATAGTGCCTTTGTTCACAGGTTCATTGAACTCCGAATTTAAGCCGCTGCATTCGGAATTTCTACCGTTTCATAACATATTTCTCTTGAACACGTAAAATTTTTAAGTTTGTGAAAAAAATAATATGTTATTTTCTAGTGACCGACCGAAGGTTCGGTTTTGGTTTCGGCAAGTTTCGGCATCAGTTTCGGTTTCGGCAGATAATCTGCCGAACCTTCGGCCGCACCGAAACTCTGCGTACATGAATTATCGCGCGTCGTTCGGCTGAGTTAGTGGCTCGTGTGTCACGCGCCATTATCAGCTGAGTATATTTAACACGTGTAATTAGAATGCTGTGATTGTAAACGCAATTAAAATTAAAATAAGTACTCAATTAATGAGATCCTTTATAATATTAGGTCCTTACATGTGAAATTGGCGTTTTGCCGTACTGGCAACTTTGATCTCAAATATTTTCTCTTTGGTTAGGAATTCCAAATTCAAATTTATACAGCTATTTACTCATGTATTTGTGTTTCGAAAATAATAATTCATTTGTTAATTCCTTAATTGTTTTTTTTTCTTTGCATCACTTCGTTTACAAAATGGAAAACTTGAAATATCACGTTATTTACGAGTACGAGTTCCACCGTGGCACCAGTGCTGCAGAAACGGCTCGAAGGATTAATGATGTGTATGGCGACGGTGCCGCAAAAGAAAACACAGTGCGTTTTTGGTTCCAACGTTTTCGTTCTGGAAATTTTGACCTGCAGAACAAGCCCCGTGGATGGCCGGAGACCAAAGTTGATAATGAAGAATTGAAGGCTATTGTGGAAGCGGATCCATCGCAAACCACGTCCGAGTTAGCTGCAGGCTGCGGTGAGGTGAAAAAGATTGAGTGAAGCAAATCAACAAACGCGCATTAGAACGCTAGACCACACACTGCAGACGGCTACCAAATTAGAGGAGCTTCAATTGATTGTAATTTCTAAGACATCCACCGTACTCTCCGGACCTTGCCCCAACAGATTACCATTTTTTTCGAAATTTGGATAACTTCTTGCAAGGGAAAAAATTCAACTCCGATGGGGCAGTCCAAACCGCCTTCAAAGATTTTATTGATTCCCGTCCGAATGGTTTTTTTAGTAAAGGGATCGATGAAGTACCTATGAGATGGCAAAAGTGCATAAATAGCAATGGTACATACTTTGATTAAATAAATATATTATATTAAAAAAAAATCGACTTTATGTTCCTCCCATACAAAACGCCAATTTCATATGTAAGGACCTAATATAAGTGTTGATTATTGACAAAAGTGTTTTTGTCAATAATCAACACTAATCAAAAAAGGTGTTACGTTACAGAAGATAAAGAATAGACCCCCTTATTCCTGTTGCGAGGAGCTAGTGAATTGACCCCAGTGCACTAACTCGCCGCACCGCCCCTCTCCGCCCCCCTCCCCGTACGCGCAGTCCGTGGCCCGAGGCCGAACGGAACCCGGCAGACATTCCCCCGCTACTTTCGGGCTCGGCAACAGTGTCCCAGAGTGTCCACAGTAATTGCGCCGCGGCGCTGTATCGAGAACCTAAGAACTCGCGATGTTTACTTTAATTGTGTATTGTGCTCGAAGAGGCTTACGCCTACCCAGTACCTGTCTGACGACTACCTATACCCTGCTTGTGAGTACAAATGAACCTTCCTTCCCCTCTGTGTGCTAAGAACTGACATTTAAATTCACTAAATACGTGTAGAGAGTTTAGAGAAGTTTCCCCCGTTATGATAGGATTATAGAGATAGCCAAATACCCATGTGTATAGTGCCGAGGCTGGCTTTTGTATAACCCTGTTCACCTTTAAATGAATAAACCCTTTACGTGCAAAACTGTGTTCTGATTGAGGAAGGAGACCTGGAGATTGTGAGGAAAGGAAGAGGAGGATGAGGAGGAATTTACAAGCGAACCACAAACACTCGCCCTGGTTTTAAGAGGAACCTTGCTCGCACCGGCTTTGCTGAGCTAGCTGTTGGCCTGTTTATTGCGTGTCCTTTCCAGGTTTTGGGTTTAGCGAATGGCCGCAAGTAGCGCCGATGCTAACAAAGGATAACCTCAAACCGAATCATAACCTCCTTGTATGGAACCCCCTGGGTTTGGAAAACTAAGAAGTCTACTTCACCTGCTCACCTTACAACTGACAGAAGACTGTCTGGAGACCAGACCCTGGGACCCTACAACATTGACCCCCAGATTCCTAGCCATCCCTCTTACCCTTTTCCTTCCTAGAACTTCCTTTCTTTTCAAAAGAACCTCTAAAAAGAACCTCCACACGGCATTCCCAAAGATGAGGTATTTAGTAGTAGGCCCTGTGGGATTTTTTTCATCAGGGCCTCCTGCGTGGAGCTATTGAAAAAACACATATTGTATATCATCGTTCAGAGACACGGTCAAAGTTCAACGGTTACGTCTCAATATTATATAATATCAACATTGTCCCACAAACTTAATCGCACGTTAAATTGGCAATAAGTAATAATCAACCCCAAACATGTCCCACCTCAAAGACTAGCTCAATTATAATGGGTCGTGGTGAGAATGTCTACGTAACTATCTTAACATCCGTGATAACGTGAATAACACGTGCTCATACATCCCAGATCATGGCTGGCAAACCATTTAATCCAAACTGCTTTGCTGACATCAGCATATTAACTTGTAAACGTAATATCTGTCTTTCCGATATAATAAAAAAATGAGTTTTATGTCCCCGACAACTTCACAAGAGCGCCCAGACACAGAACTTTTGTTGTTCCGAGATGTAGAACTAACTTACGAATAGTAACACCGCTCGGAAAAATGATTCTGTTACTGAATTACCCCTCATGTTAATATTTTTCAACGAAACGTTGTCTAAAGAAGGAGGTAGCGCAACACGGCATAACACCCCAAAAACAAATAACGAAAATACTTTTGGCCGTGAAAATCTTAAAACGTACCAAGTATTCAACAATTCAAAAACGCTATTATTACTAAATAAAATAAAATGTGTGTTTATTATTGGTTACGCATAACTGTAAATGTGCATTTAAAATAAAATAAATAAATACAAATAATAAATAATAACTTCTAGAAAGCACACGTAGGTAGAAACCGAAGATAGTATCAAAGATATCTTTGCCAGGAACATTTATTTATTTTACCTCAAACCAATAATAATAAAAACAACGCCGTTTTAAAAAAAAGTTCGTTTCCAAAATTATTTGTGAAGTTTTTGAACAGCCGAAAATTCCTATCAGTTTTCTACTCTATTATCAAATAACAACAAAATTAAATATAACTACATATTTTTTCCCCGTATCCATTGTAAAGTTCTGTTCCAATATGTGGTTTATTATATCATATAAAAAATATTGTCGAGTTTTTGGTTTTGGCCCAAATCTGCAACCCCTATTCTACATGGTAGTAATTATTATTACATACTATTACACTTCAACGAAATAATATCTTGCGATATTGTTCCAATTGCCCAACAACCGCCCGGTTCGAAAGGTTTATTTTGTGTCACAAATAAAATATTTTGAATTTCCTTCGAAGGGATGAAAACGACCCTTCTATTGTTAGATGAATATTATAACATTGTGCGCCATGTATAAATTTTCAAGTACGTTCTTAATGTTTTTATTTTTTTTTTAAATTAATTTTAAATGATTATCTCTCCCTCACTCTCACAGTGAGAAATGTGGTCTGAGGTCAAAAACAAATTATACACTACATTCATCTCTCAGAAGGACGTGCACAAAAAAAAATAACATCTTTTCAGACCAATTTAACAAATGCGTAAAAGAAAAAATTAAAACAAATTGTTAATTTCGAACCCTCTACCCATGCTATCTATTATTTTCTAATTTTGATTTTCTCTTTATAAAATAAAATAATATTGGGATGATTTATACAGCGCCGTTTTGTGAAAAATCATCTCAAGGGCGCTGGTAAAAGGCTAATTATGTTTTTTTTTTACATGAGCTCCACACAGGAGGCCCTTAGAAAAATAATTTCCCTCAGGGCTTATGTAATCTTTAGGGATGCTGTATGGAGGGTTTTTAAAGGAAAGGATGGAAAGGAGAGGTCTGGGAAGAAAAAGGGTTTAAGGGTTGGCTAGGAATCTGGGGTTCAGTATGTCCTGGTCATCCACCTCCAAGACCTAGACATACGTCACCCTATGAACCCGGTCTCCCTGCTAATTATTCTGGAACATTAATCATGATGTGAAAATGTATTATTTTTTTATACAGATTCATAGTTTAATTTCATTTAATCTATCCTTCGTACTTTAATCTGTTTTTTTTTATTTCTACCATTTTATGTTTTCTTTATTATTTTAATCTATGTTTTTTTATATAATACTATGAATTTTCGCGGAAACTTCGCTGGTTTATGCAACCATGTAATATGTAATTACCTTAATGAAACGTGTACAATTGTTTGCTTCCCTAATAAACTAAAATAAACAAATAAAATAAACAGTGTAAGAAAGAGAAAACACAATGCATTATAAACAAAGTAAAAATATTTTAATAGAAAGCTGTCACTTTGTGGTTTGACATATTGAATGAAATAAAACAATAACTTTGTTTCTTAACCACGATTCATTTAATTTTTATAATACCGACCGGTTTCGCTTTACTCAAGCATCTTCAGGGTATAAAATTAAACTGAATCATCTTCACTCAAGCATCAAGCATCTTCAGGGTGTAAAATTAAACTCAGTTTAATTTTATACCCTGAAGATGCTTGAGTAAAGAGAAACCGGTCGGTAGTATAAAAATTAAATAAATCTTGGTTAAAAAACAAATATTTTGTTTTATTTCATCCAAAATAAATGTGTTTATTTCTAACTAGCTTTTTCCCGCGGCTTCGATCGCATGGTATTAGGGGATTCCCACTCCGCCTCCTCCACCTTCCCTTTCCCCACTCCACTCCCCCCCTCAACCTCCCTCCCCCCTCCCCCTCCACCGACCCGAGAATTATCCAATTTGGTGCAGTCGTTAGGGTTTTTGCACATATGTACATACATTTCGGTGATTCATTTTTAGATATAGTTATTAAGTATGACGCCAAAAAACACTCTTTTTAGGGTAAATTGCCTAATTAAAAATAAACATCGTTTCCAAGTCGACAATTGGTTTGCTTTTTTTCTGAAAATTGCAATATATCGATTTTGTTAGGGACAGAAAACGTATGATAAATAATTTCATAACGCCAGAGATTATTCATAACACCAGAGCTTACCAATATATATATATATATATATAGCCTATAGTACTCGCAAATAATGTAGCCTTTTATAAGTGAAAGAATTTTTTAAATCCATTCCGTAGTTTTTGCGTGAAAGAGTAACAAACATACATCCAGACATCTATACATCCATACAAACTTTCGCCTTTATAATATTAGTAGTATCCTAAAATTTTAAATCGTATCTCCCAAAAACAGTTTTAATTTTTCTAACGCGTCCAGAATTTAATGTTTCAAAGACCCAATCATGTTTGATAACGTCTAAAAGGATCGAAATGAAAATCTAGTCTCCTTCAAAGGAAGCAATCTTCCGAACAGGATCTCCATCGATATGCTTGGTGTAACTCTAAGTGACCAGCTCAGGTACGGGTTAAGTTAGCCTCTCAGAAACTGGGCATACTGTAAAGGGCCCGCAGATACTTTAATAGTACACAACTGCTAACCCTGTACAAATCGCAAGTGCGCCCCACGGTTAAATTTGGCAGCCACCTCTGGTCTGGAGCTCCAAAATACCTAAAAAAAAAACCTTGACTCTGTGCAGAAACGGGCGGTCCGTTTGATAGATTCTCCCATCTTAACAGACGGACTGCAATCTTTAGAGCACAGGCGTCAGGTGGGAATGCTGTCCTTGTTCTACCGGTATTACAATGGAAGATGCTCCAAGGAACTAGCGTCATTGATCCCCTCGGCACCGGTGCATAGTCGGAAAACACGCCAAACACGCGCCCAACATTTGTACACGGTTGAGATTAGTCACATGAGAACGGGTCGTTTCTATGACCTCCTCCCTCCTACAACATTGGTCTCTTCAAGACCCGTGTTCACTCGTTCCTTTCCTCAAAAAGACCCTCCACACAGCATCTTCAAAGATGACATAGGCCCTGAGGGAAGTTATTTTCCTCAAGGCCTCCTATGTGGAGTTAATGTAAAAAAAAATTATATTCCACGTATTTGAATTTTATTATAAAGCGGAAATATTTGGACCTCGTGACAGAATAAGTTAAACTGAGGGGTTAACACAGTGTTATTATAAAGCTCCGTGTTATTTGCCTGTGAATGTGTGTTTAAATTATACAAACACACAATTACAGTTGAAATAATAGCGTTGTGGAATAATAATATCTATTTATATAATTGGTTTGATACTTATACGGTGTTATCTTTGACTTGAATATGACTTTATTAGGGTACTGTATTCTATGCAGACTTAAAAAAATTAAGAGGGTTTAAGCTTAGTCCTTTATCATTGCACAAGCCACATCTTCAACTTATAAAAATGGCAGTGGGAGCTTTTAAAAAAATGACAGATTATCCGTTACCCGGGAAAGTTTGTTTTTCTGAGATTTAATTTTCTATTTTTTTTTTCGAAGAATTATTTATTTATTTATTTATTTACGCCTATTTAGGCTTTTACATACATATATATATATTTTTTTTTTTTTTTACAGTGTATACCGCACAAGAATCTCAACTGCTCCCGTCTGGAGCCAGTGAGACTATGGCATCCCCAGTTGGGGTATGTTGTGAGGCTGAAGGTAGTGGGGAGGGGAAGGAGGTGGGGAAGAGGAAGGTTGGGAAGTACCTGGCTATTCAGATCTGGTCACTAAACACGGCTAAAGTCATTTTCAAGCAACGTTTCAATTCTGAATGGTGGTCTTACACCAGGGCGATACTAATAGTATCTTCCACTCTGGAACATGCCGCAAATATACTATATATTATTTTAAATGAATTAATTGTGAAATAACGCAAATTAATCAAATAAAATTTATTTTGCGCATGCCGGGTTCGAACCCGCGACCTCCGGAATGTGAGTCAAGAGTCTTAGCCACTGGACTACGGAGGTCGTCATATAATAATATTAACAAAATTATACTGGTAAATAGTGCAGGAAACTACTGTTTAAAACACTTGCACAAAAATAAATACAAAGTAAAAATATTAGGTATTGAATTTAAACCACACAGTATGTAGGTACAAAATATAATAAATCTGAAATAGTTTTTTTTCTTTCAGCCGACAAAATACTGCCAATGATTTAGTCAATTTTAATAGCTTTATCAAAGTATTATTCCCTTATGAGATGAAAAAAACTTCAATAAGGTGTGATTATATAATAAAATTGATGTACTAAAGATTTCAACAACTTCAGAGTATTTGTTTCCAAGCTATTGAATCCGTCGCATAGGAGTAAAATATTGACTTGTTGACTTAGAATTGCTACAATAATATGGTAGGTACTGTCTTGTGACTGACCTGCCTGGAGTATGAAAAGAGATTTCATATAATAAATCAAGGGTATCAAACATTGAATTAATGATTTTATACAAACAGGTTAAATCGGAAATGATTCTACGATCAGATAATTTTATTAAATTTAATGAAGAAAGTACGTTATCGTAATTTAGGCATTCACTAGGAATGCCCATTTTAAAATTCACATATCTTATAAATTTATTTTGGATTCTTTCAATCGCATGTGAATGAACCTCATAATTTGGGGACCAAACCGTGGAATTGTATTCTAAATGACTCCTTACGAGTGACATATATAATGTTTTTATAGTATTGACATTATTGAAATCACTAGATACCCTTAAAATAAATCCCAACATTTTCAAAGCTTTATTGGTTATTCATTATGCATGAAGAACTTTTTCTTCGCTAAAGCGATGTGAGAACCCCATATGTTCCGACCCACACCCACTTCCAAATCTTGCCTAGTGAAATAGTCGATTTTCATATCTTTGAAACTGGTGGTGACTCGAAAGTAGGGCAGCCGACAGTTGACCCGGACAGTTGACCCCCGGAAAGGTTACCCCCCGGACGGTTGATCTCCCTGACAGTCCGCCAGTCATTCCTCGGATCGTTGACAGCTTAAAGAATTATTTCTGCTGTATCTCCCATTACAACGTAGGTCTCTTCAAGACCTATGTTCACTCCTCCCTCTCCCCAAAAAGACCCAGCATCCCCAAAGGTGCGTACATGTGGACGGCCAGTAATATTTTTAATGTTATTTTTTTTAACAATGGCTCTACAAAGGAGGCCACGAGGAAAATATTTTCCCTCAGAGCTTGTGTCATCTTTGGGAATGCTGAGTGGATGGTCTTTTTAATAAAAGTAAAGAGAGGAAGATCTGGGAAGGAAAAAGGGTATGAGGGATGTGTAAGAATCTGAGTTTCAGTGTGTCTAGGTCATCCGCCGCCTAGATCTAGACAAACCTCATCCCATGAACCCAGGCACCCCTGTTAAGTCACCAAACGTAGGGAAATCACTTGGGGTGTCCTATGGTAGAGGTGTTGGTTGTCCAATAAATGGTTACCGGGGTGGCGGTACCCATACCCGCCTCCCAAATTATAAGGCTAATATTTAATTTTGGTTCGTCCTCTTTGTTTTATGTTCTAACCGTTATTATTATTACGTGATTTATTCTTTTGGCGAGTCAAATTTAAATAAATGACAGAGCTATTGACGGAAATTATTTTTATTTTTGGGTTTGGGGTTAAGAGGGCATTACCAGAGAAAACCAGAAATATGTCATTTTCAAATCAGATTTTAGACGTATTGACTCTTTTCCACAAAAAATTATAAATGGATTTCGAAAGATTGTTCTTTTATCTAGCATTTGCATGTTATAAATGTGAGAAATTTTTTTATTTTTTAGTATAATAAGGTTATTCCATAGGTCGTTGGCAAATTTGTTAAATTTTCTAAAAAGATTTTGTATTATACCACACCCATTTCAAATAATATAATCATGCAGTAAAATAAATCAATGCATTATCTAGCAAACGCATGTTTTACAATTTTAATTTTAGTTTCAATAAAATCATTAAAAAATATGTACGTACATATGTTTCTTGACGAAAATTGGTTCATTTGTGTATATATTTGCGCACTTACAAACTAATATATTTCAGATTTTTTTAACATTCTTATTAAATTTAGACATTATTGAAAAATGATAACTACTTATAATCAAAAAAATAACTACAAAAAGTACATTATTTTAATAGTTTTATCATCACGCCTTTCAGCATTTTTGGATTTTTTTATTTTTTATTTATTAAATTACATAATACATTTTGTACAAAAATTTGAGTAGACCCACAAAGCTGTCATATGACAGCTTGTTTGCAGGTTCTAACAATTTAAACATTCTTAATATAATATCTAAGAAAATATTAGTAAATACATTTACAGCCGTTGTGTCCAACATTTTCGGATGATTAATCCGAGTGAAGCTGAGCCTAGCGCCTTGCGCCGCTAAGCTAAGGTATGTTAGAAAAATGCTCCATTTTAGCTGTGTCCAACAACTTGATCGTAGCGCTCGGTGTGTAGCCCCATTTGCTTTCGTACACCAAAAAATGACGTCAAGTTAGCAACTTTACATGTTAAATTAATACCGAAACGTTAATTAATTTTATTTATTATTAATACAGATATTTTATTTTAAATAGTGTAATACATAAACCGACATTTTATATTTTTAAAACAAACGTATTTAATATGTTAAAAATAAGGTGTTAATTGACTTACTTTTTTGTTTACGTGCGTTTGAAGTTTGACATTAGAATCAGTTGAAATTTTGTATTCAAAATAGACAAGGCGAAGCGTTCGAAAAATTTTACGCCAAACGAAAAAATGAGACTTTTAGACCTAGTTACCTCGTCGCAGGTCATTTTGTCGAAAGCGACAGGTGGCCCAAACTACGCTACGCTTGTAAAATCAAAAGAAGCTGCTTGGAATGACATTGTCCTCGACAAGTGCTAATTATATTCCACATATTATTACAAAAATGACACTCGAATAAGTCAAAACTTTACCTTTCGCTTGCGTAAGTTAAATTATCTTCTACTTGGCTCAAAACATATAAAAAAACACGCTTTTGTCATCCTAAAGCGGTTATAAAAATCGCCGTCATTTAATACTTCCATAAAATTTATATCGGCATCTTGCCGCCGCCATTCAACCATAATCACTATATTCAATATAGGATTCATATTTCAAATTGAAAAACCAAATAAAAAAGCCGACAAAAGAGTGAACTGATGACAGATAATTACGATAATTAATTGACATTGACAGTTGACAGCTCGATTGTTTTCGCGGATTTTTGTTCGCTCTGTTGTCAGTTTTTATAAGTAGGTCTTCCTTAGTAATTTTAATCCACCCGGCTACCTTCCTTACATTTGAGTGTGGTGGGACGATCATTGTGTTTCGACACAGCGTATTTGGGCATTTGAGCAGGGCTGAGCGGAGATCTCGGCTGAGCATAGGTTGGACACAACGGCTGTTATAGTTTTAAGGAAACATTAGAATAGATCACATGGTAATATTAGATAATTTAACTTACAACCATAAATATACAAGATATTTCAATATATCTGCCTAATAACAAGATATGTAGGCAGCTATATTAAGATATTCACAGATACATGGAGTTTTCGTTCATTAACCATAGTTTTATCATTTTAGGACTTAGTCTCTCATTTTTTTCAAATTTTATGTTTTTATTGATTTTATTGAAAATCACTGGTAATAGATATTCAAGAGTACGGCTTCCATATTTATTTAATATTCGAGGAGTTTTTAGGCCCTTTCCTTCTCTAAATCTTGTGGTATGTTTGTGTACAAGTAGATGTTTGTAAGGGCTTTCCCCCATATTATCCATAATAGTAGTGAACCAGTGGAGACCTTTTATTGTAAGTAGGCTCTCTGAGCCATACAGTAGTTTTAAGTTATATCTCTGTTTGTAAATATTTGTTGTGACAATTTTTTTTATTATGGCAGTTTGTAAATTTTCAATATATTTAATGTAAGTAGTGCTTGCATGTCCCCAAGTTCGAATACCATATCTAAGGATGGATTCGATCATAGAAAAATATATGAGTTTAAGAGTACAATGAGGCAAAATAAATTTTAATTTGCAAAAGTTGCTAGCTAAGGATCTGAGCTGGTTACAAATTTTAGCCACTTGTTTATCCCACTTAAAATTGTTATCAACAATTATTCCCAGATAAGTATATTCATTTGTGAAATCTATTTTTTCACAGTCACAAACATTAACAATTCCTCTATGTATACAGTCAAAGCTACGAGCGGTTATTTTAGGAACATTCCACATTTTCAAACTTGGTGATTTTATGTACATGCATTTGGTTTTTTTCACATTAATAATTAATCCTACATCATGAGCCCATTTGAGAAGCTCGTTAAAATCTCTTTGTAATTCTTGTATAGCTATTTCAGGATTTTCATTTGATACAACAAGAGCAGTATCATCAGCAAAAATGAATCGACGAGCTTTTTTGAAAATCTTACACATAGCAATTACATAAATAATATATAATTTTGGACCTAGAATTGACCCTTGCGGTACTCCCGATTTGATGTATCTTGATTTACTTATTATATTTAAAATCTTCACACTCATTTTGCGTGATGAAGTTATAAATTAAAGCTAATTTGAATTGAAATAAATTCGATATTGAGTTAAAATATAAAAAAAAAGCTGGTACGGAGAATAATTAATCTTTCTTATTGTAACCTCCTTGCACGATCGTAAGAACAACTTTCTACGAAATGTGGATTTGATTTCACTGCAGAGATATTCAAGATTATCATTGTGTAGCATAGGATCATTGAGTCACATAACAGTTTGGACATCTTGCTAAAGCCTTCTCTGGTCGTTTTAAGTTTTACCCTTATCACTTTCAAGATCCCAGTAGTTGTAATGTAACCTAACGCCCTCTTATAAGGGTAGTACCGGAACCCTATATCTATTACCGGCTTATGTTATAACTTCTTCATAATAGCTTTCCGTAAACACATGCTAAGGCAACAAGTGCTTTACGTCTGAAAAGGTCGTTAGCACGGTTGAAGCCTGAAGGGACCAGGATCAAGGTGTTTAGGAGCTTTCGTGGCCAAGGAATATTTGACTTTGGATAGGTGCGAAAATTAGTTTTAATAGTCACCACCTGACGGGAGAAGAAGTTTTAGTTTTTGGAAAGGTTTCTTGTTGTTTTTTTTTGTCTATGTGATTGCCGCACACGAGATCCAACTGATTCCAACATTCTTAATCCAGATCCCAAAGTAAGTACATTATGGAGCTGAAGATATTAAGGAGGGAAGAAAATGGTAAAAGGTAGGTGGGGAAGAATCTGGCTATTCAGATATGCTCACCAAATACGGCTTTCAACTCCGAATGGTGATCTTTCAGAAAGACGTTTACGAGAGTATCTTCCACTTGGAAACTGGCCCCAAATAAAGGTACAACGCAGTATATATTTATTAATCGTATCTCACTCCTGGACACATTGACCGCCAGATTCCTATCGACCCCTCATACCCTTTTCCTTCCCAGAATTTCCTCTCCTTCCTTTCATTAAAATTTATTTATTATATTTATAAATGATATTGTTGATATGTTTACTGACATAAATGTGCTACTGTTTGCCGATGACATGAAACTATATAAAGAGATTAACCACATTAATGATTGTATTACACTTCAAACTAACTTAATATATATCTTTTTGAATGGTGCTCTATCAACAAACTAGCATTAAATATAAATAAATGTCAGTTCATTCATTTTTCCAAAATAAACAATCCTATTATTTTTCAGTATTCTTTAAATGGTGAAAATTTAAATTGTGTTAGTGAAATCATGGATCTAGGCATTATGTTCGACAGTAAACTCACCTTTGTATGTCATATTAATAATATTATCAACGAAGCCCTAAAGACTCTCGGTTTTGTTTTGAGAGCTGCAAAAGATTTCAATAATTTAGACACATTTATTATGTTATATAAAACCCTTGTCAGATGCCAACTTGAATATAACTCTACGTTATGGTCTCCCTTTTACGACATTCATTCAGACAACATTGAAAAGATTCAACGGAAGTTTCTAAGGTTTATAAACTATAAATTGCATATTCCTATACTAAACATTGATTACAATTGAGGGAGCGGGCTGCATCGAAGTATAAGTCAGTCGTTTATTAGGCTACGTAGCGAAGGGTCGGTGAAGCGGTAACATGATGAAATGCAGGGTGCCGTGATGAGATGCTGCAGACGTACGGAGGAGATGGAGATGGTGTGGTGAAGGTCAGCGAGTTGCTCGACACCATGGCGGTGGAGATGACTTATCTTCCAGGCCGTTGCTCGACGCTTTAAGTCGCGGAGATGAACGGTGTGTGGCTCGGTGAGCTGAGCCACCAGCAGGTAGTCCTGGCGAGGCGGAGCGTGTTTCCATGGCAGCGAAGCACGGTGGGCTTCGGGGTGCCATGAAGTGGTGAGCTGATCCCTGGACTGAAGGTGACGCAAGCCTTATAAGTCGCGGGATGAAGCTGTTCTCAGGAGCTGAAGACACGATGGGCCTTGTAGCTGAGACATGGTGGTGGACCTCGGGAAGCTGGATGTGTGTAGATGCCTGTAGGAGCACTTGCGCGGAGATCGTTACATGCTGAGATATTGGCCGACTGTAAGTGTGAGACTGACTGAGCTAGCGCCGAGTTTAGTCGCTTTATATATACCAGCGCGACCGGTGGAGTAATGTTCCATTCGCCGGCAATGTTCACACTGGAAGGTACTGGAATATACGCGGTGCCGAATATTCAGGCGGCTTGTAAACTCTAGACCTTTCTAGGCGGTGGCGATATTATTATCGTCATCGGCGCGGCAGGCGGCCAAAGTCCATCCTGCCGTCGTAGGTAGATAGGTACATAGGTGAGTGGCTTGCCAGCGCCGCGCGAATATCAGATGTTTCTCGTTCGTTCTTTCTGATAGCGAAAGATAATGCGTCGCCACACAATTATCTCCTGGATAAAACGTCTCTATTGAAACTTTCAGAAAGAAGAATAAGCACAGATTTAATACTATTACATAAAATACTGCATTACAAAATTAACTGTTCTGAATTACTTCAATTTATCAATATCCATGTTCCCCAAAAATCATGTCGACATTTATTACCCTTCTACTTTAATAACACCAGGACACTAGCTTATCAAAATTCACCGTTTCCGAGACTTCACAGTCTCGAAAATGAATATTCTAATCTAGGTGATATATTTCATCTTAAAACTAATCAGTATAAACGTTGTATATTCTATCACTTTTATTCTTCTAGGCACAAATAGATTTACGTAATTTCTTCAATTTTTGTTTATATTGAATATGAGACTTCTTATCATTTTTACATAATATGTATTTCTATTTTATTATTTATTTTGTTGTTACACTGTTTTGTGTATTTTTTTTTCTCATTGTATTATATTTTCTTCATTGTTTGTTACTCAACTTATAAATTATAATGTAAAAGCCATCAGGGCGTGTAATAAATAAATAAATAAATAAAAAAAAGATCCTCCACACAGCATCCTCAAAGATGACCTTGAGGGTTTTTTTTTCCACGTGGAGCTACAGTTAAAAAATAATAATCAATGGCACACATTTCGCGAGTTTTACTTTGGTTAAAAAACAGATTTTCTGCGTCGAGAAAACACACTTACGTTCCTTATAAAAATTGTATATTCAGTCCATTCCTACTGATAAACTTCTTTTATTGTCCATTTTAGCATTTATGAACGTATTAAGTCAGCGCGATGTTACCTTAAAGAGTATTAACGATCTTCTAAGAAGTAATTTTGTGTATAATGTACAGAAAATATGTGTCTGAAGATAATATTATTACCGTCAGATAAGTGACAACGTAGGCGAAGACGGCAGATTTTTTCACAATATTATATTTAGAGCTCGAGATAAAGATATCAAATTAAAAACATACATTTTTCTATTATTGTTTTGTAAACACACTGAAAATCCACAATTTAAAACTGAACTTATGGATTAAGTTCGAGTAAATCTGAAAATTCTCTCGGGATTATCGGGAGATAATTCATAAAAATCATTTTAAAAACCAGGTTTAGCTTCTTACACTGATCTTGTGAAATTTTAGGCTGAGGGAAGTCAGATTTCAAAGGAACCAACACCTGCCATAGGTCACCCCAAGTGGTTCGCTACCTTTGGTGATTTAGCAGGGGTGCCCGGGTCCATGGGGTGAGGTTTGTTTAGGTCTTGAAGGCGGATGACCAGAACCCTAGATTCCTACCCACCCCTTAAACCCTTTTCCTCCTCAGAACTATCCTCTCCTTCCTTTCCTGAAAAAACCGTCCACACAGCAAGATGACATAGGCCCTGAGGGAAATTATTTTCCTCAGGGCCTCCTGTATGGAGCTCATGTAAAAAAAGGCTATTAAGATGTAGTCACTAAATATAGCTAAAGCCACTTTTTTACATTAGCAGGAGGCCCTGAAAAAAATTAATTCCACTCAGGGCGTACGTCATCTTTGGGGATGCTGCGTGGAGGGTATTTTTAGAAGTTCTGGGAAGAAAAAGGTTTGAGGTGTGGGTAGGACAGTGTGTCCAAGAGTGACGAACGTTTGAATCCATCCCTCCCGCAGCGGTACAAGGTGATATTCCGAGAGAGCCCTGCTGGAGAGATCAAGAAGTCTCCCTTAACCAGTCTCTCCTGATTCGGAATACCTTAAAGTTGGTGGGCAGAGACATTCGCCGCCAATACCCGAACAAACCTCACCCTATGACTATGATATCCCAACCTAATAACCACCCAATTAAAATTCAAAATTCTTTATTACATGGAAATAAGAAAGTGTTAGGATTTTACCACATTTATTTAATCATTGAAGAATTTTAATAATATTGATAAATCCAAATGAAACGCAAAGCAGAACAAGTCGCAGAAAATACATAGGTAACGGTCGCAATTGAAGATCGAACCCAGGATCTCTGTCTTACCGGGACAATGCTTTTAACTAAGCTAATGAGATCTGATTATTTAGAAAGATACAAAGATAGGAGCCAAAAAATATGAGATTAAGTTCAGGATGTTATTTGTAATTCTTAAATTGATTTATGAGATTGTAGACTGGTATCACTGAGCACCGCTTCCCGGCCGAATAGAGGACGATGCAAAACCATTCCGGTTTCAACGTTCGTTCCGTCCTACTGCCTTTCCTCTAGGCGAGATAATTATTAAATATGTGCCAACTCATTGTAATACAACGTTTCTTGTAAATATATTTGACTCGCGTAATCAAGAGTTATTATTGAAAATCTCCACTGTACACGCAATCAGTTTACAGATTTTAATCATAATCCCCTTGCCAAAAGATCTACGTAAATGACTTCTCAACAAATGTCTCAATTAAGTTTTACGTGGATGGGTACAGCCTTAGGAAGTCATTCCCATAAAATGAACATTTTATCAAGAGAATACATGAAATGCTTTTTTTAACGTTGAGCCCCATTAAAATCAAATAAAGTTTTTTTTTTGGAAAGATTTGACCTCATATCGGAAAGAGAATTAAAAAAGATCATGTAAATCACTAATTACATAAAACAGTTTGCAATAAGTAATTTAATTTAAATAAATTTTAATATAGAATAGACAGAACAATAAAATTAGGTATTGATAATTCACATTGCTTGTAAGATATTCCCCAAACAATATCAAAGTAAGCTACAAACCCAAGGTAATTAAGCTTACTGGGGATAACCAAAATAATTAGAAATTCGACAGTCAAATGAGACTTAGTAACAAACGTAAGAAAACCCATTTAACTGAAAAAAATCCTTGTAGAGTAGACCACCCTCTCCCACCTCCGCCCGTCGCGCCTTTTTTGTAACGCGAGGTGTCGCGTGGGGTCGCTTAGTACCCCAAAAATAAATATGATTAAATTATTGTTGTAGCATACATTTTATGTTATTTTAACTGATTACAGTCAGGGGATAATGATTGCTTTGAAATAAAAAGAAATGTTAAAAATTAGTTATTTATTTTCAATGCAAAAATCAACAAGGAACATTTTTTTGAAATTTTGAATCTTATTTTTTAATAGAAAACTTTAAAAAAAAATCCAACCAATTTCCATCAAACTTATAACTATTTGATGTTGATATAGACTTATTATTATTACAACAAAAAAATCAACAAAATACCATAAAAAAACATATAAACTTGATTTTTAATGGTATTTTGTTGATTTTTTTAGCCTCACGCCGGAACACAAGTCTGTATCTCACATCGCACATGCGCAAACTAAATTTTCTCGGCGCTTGCGTCAAGTATTGTCCCTTTTAGGAAGCTACCTAAAGTAAGAAATCAGTGGGAACATTTAAAATGAACATAATAAGCATTTCTGTAAAACCTGGGCTTTTAAAGACCCCGCGCGACGAATCGAGGGTTAAGTACTGTGCAGGGCCCGCAGATACTAGTACACAACTGCTAACCCTGTACAAATCACAAGTGCGCCCCACGGTTGAATTTGGCAGCCATCTCTGGTATGGAGCACCAAAATACCTGAAAAATACCCTCGACTCTGTGCACAAAAGGGCGGTCCGTTTGATAGATTCTCCATCTTAACAGACGGATTGCAATCTTTAGAGCACAGAAGTCGGGTGGGAATGCTATCCTTGTTCTACCGGTATTTTAATGGAAGATGCTCCGAGGAACTAGCGTCATTGATTGCCATGCCAAACACGCCAAAGGCGTGCCCAAAATATGGACACGGTTGACATTTGTCACGTGAGGACGGGTCGCTTCTTCGACTTGCTCTTGTGTTCAACAGCTCTATGTTTCCTTCTTCCTACGACATGGGTCTCTTCAAGACCAAGACCATTTTCATTTCTTCTTCTCCTCAAAAAGAGCCTCCACACAGCATCTCAGATGACATAGGCCCTTGGGGAAATTATTTTCCTCTGGGCCTCCTGTGTGGAGTTAATGTAAAAAAAGGCATACCGAAGATCTGCTGGTTCCGAGTAGTAAGGCTGTTGCGTGTTATTTAAATGGAAATAACAAAAATTGCCTAAGTTTCCCAAATCTCGTTCACACAGCCAGGTACCTGAATAGGAATGTTAATTAGCAGCCACCCTATTAATCCTCAATTTAGAGTATTACTGATGAATTTCCAATACCTTCAGGATGTTATGGAATCTATTAATTATTATTTCAACTAGCGTATACAGTCAGTACACCTTAAATACCTACGGACAGAACAGGGGTGTAAATTTTTGTGTTACAGGAAGGCTGTACCTACACTTGCACAGTTTTTTTAATGTGAATACCGCACAATCTAACTGCTCCCTTCTGGAGCCAGTGAGACTACGGCATTTCTATTTAGAGTATGTTGTGAGATTGAAGGTAGTGGGGAGGGAAAAGAGCTGGGAAGGAGGAAGTTTGAAAGTACCTGACTTTTCAGATCTGGTCACAAAACCCGGCTAAAGATATTTCAAGCCACGTTTCAATTCTGAAAGGTGGTCTTACACCGGAGCGATTCTGAGAGCATCTTCCACTCTGAGATTGCGAGTCGAGAGTCTTACCCCTCGACTACGGAAGATGTCAGGCCACAGTATTTCTCTGACGGTGACATAAAATGTAACGCTCTTCGAATAAGAAAAGGCCGTATTATTGTTTAGTACGTGACACGGTTTAATAATAGCAAAACGCTCGTTAAACTTTTACCAAAATGGTTACAACGAGTATATTCACTCTAGGTTAGCTGGAATCTGAAGCTAACTGTTCCATATGCGTCTTTTTAATTCAGTCCTGCCAGAGATTTACCTGAAGATGCGCGGTAAGAACCGGGAAGCAACTTTACTTTCTAGAGTTAATGATGACATATCGGTCATCCCAGCTGTGACATCCCTTTCAGGGATCATATCTGAGTGGCGGCGTGAAAATCAAGCAATAGCATCCCTCGCTCTGATTAGTAAGTTACGACGCATTAATGAGAGAGTACACGAGATAGAAGAAATAATCAATATTAGGTATATGTTCGGAAACAATTAGATGATTTGATTTTAGATTTTCAGGGCCAAAAGAATTATCGTTATTTATATTTGGGGTGTTATGCCGTGTTGCGCTACCTCCTCTATTTGGTAAAGAAGGAGGTAGCGCAACATTGCATAATACCTCAAAAATAAATAACGCTAATAAGATGGTTTGTTACACGTATATTTCTGAGCTCCTCGTAGATAGATATGATTTTAGATTTTCACGGCCAAAACTGCCTCTTTCTTTTGCCTATAAAAGGAGGTAGCGCAACACGGCATAACACCCCAAAAATAAATATCATAGTAGATACCATATTATTGTCGACAGATTCACGTTATGAAGTTTTATTATTTCTTTTTTTTTCGTTATTTGTTTTTGGGGTATTATACCGTGTTGCGCTACCTACTTCTTTAGCCAACTTTTCGGACACCGTTGCAGTGTCCTTCATCAGGAGAGATCCGGCAGATGTCTTCCGAATCTGCCCTGATAATGGACACTGCAACGCTGTCCGACACGTTGGCTAAAGAAGGAGCTAGCGCAACACTGCATAACACCCCAAAAACAAATAACGAAAATACTTTTGGCCGTGAAAATTTAAAAACGTATCTTTTATTGTTTTGTTTATTTTATGTTATCTAAACAATTTTTATTATCATATTTTGAATTAATTTTTGGTTCAATGAGAAAGAAACAATTGGTTTTGAAACGTTTGATAATTTTAAAAGTAATGTTGAAAAAAAATTGGTTATTTTGTTTAATTCTTTTTTTTATTCCATGTTATTAACGTTTCCTCGTAGTTCAAATTCATACAAGGTGCCATAATGAAAGTAATTTCTTTCATTACACTTAGAAACTGCGTGCTGTTATTTCGAAAAGAAAGCCTTTTGTAAAAAAAGGTTTGAGGTAAGGTTTATTTAAATTAACACAATCGGCCGCATTCTCTGCACCCCTGCTCCAGATTCTAGAAGGTGTAGTTTTAAGGGTGGGCATTACTAGAAAGGGAAAGCGGGGAAGGTAAAGTGAGGTTGGCAAGATATCTACATAAGGTTCAGCCCCCAATCAGATGACAAGAGGTGGTCTGGGTTATACCTGATTGAAACCCTGGGATAAATTATTCTGTAGGCTGTGGAACAGGGGATCAGGTATTACTGGGAGCTTCTGTTCTGGAAAGGTAATCAATCCAAAGTAAGTGTTTTTATGGGATATCGCAAAAGAATTTTAAAACTTGGACTCAGTGGGACTATGTCAACACCAAAACCACTCGAGCGATTGGTGTTTTAGTTTTTGATTTGGTCATTCGATTTAATTAATATCTTTCGTCAGAATATTAATAAAGAAACATATAAACTGTTTACGGCGATTTAAAGATAATGAATCCACCTAGATTTGACCGTTAATCTCATATTTGTAGGTTCGTTAAATGTGGTCCAATTTTGGACCGATATCAATCGCTAAAAATAAAGGCGGTCCTAATTTGGACCTAAATCGTTCCAATGGTACTGTGTACTATTGTGTAGGTATACACACAGAGAAGCCTTGAAAAATCTATCTATCTTCTTTACATACGAACAAGGGCGGCTGGTTGAACGGTGTGTTTGTGTGCAGCACTGGTAAATTATATCGTCTAAAATTAGTTTATAATATCTTACCGAAAAATATAAAATCTATGAATTTCATTAAAAATATCACCTACCAATATAATGCATAATATAATATGAATCATTAAAAAATGTTTTACACTACTGACATGTTTCTTATACCCAAGTATTTATTACGAAAAATATTGTGAAAATAATTCCATATTTGAGTACATATTTTTAGCCTTAGCTCAAACGTGGATTTACACAAAAACTTCTGATATATATCTATATACCTATGTTACCATAACACGCACATGCAAATCGCTCATCAAGATATAACTTATCCCTACTCTCTTACCAAATAGTACTTTCTTTGATTTTATATTGTATCTGTATTTTTTACAAACACACTTGCACTTAATGTACTTGTATTTTCATTACATTTTAATAGTATTTTAATTACACAAATGTACTTGTATTTTTTTATTTTTTTGATACATGCTCCTTGTATTATTTTTAATTCAATAATACGTATTTTCTTTCATATACTTTTCATATTATTTTAAATTTTTCTGTTTTTCCATACTTATTTTTTATATTCATATATCTTAAACTTATGTAGATATTTTGCATTATTTTTAATTCCTTTATACATCATACTTGTTTTAGATGTATAAATTTTTATTTTTTATTTTTATATTATTTTGTTTTTCATTCAACTTATTTTTAATTTGTATTATTATACTTTACATAAAATTGGCCACTACAACACGGGCATGTGCCTAGTGTGATGGCCAAAAAATTATCCATTTACTGTAATGTATAAACTTTACTGAATAAAGAACATTAAAAAAAAAAAAAAAAAAAATCAGGGAGAGCAAATTCTCAAAGTTCCGCGCGAATTTACCCTGTCCGGTGTGCAGGCCCATTGCAAGCGGAACGAATTATGTTTTTGTATCGAATATCCCAAACATCGCCAGCGCGCAACACCGGCCATATGTATGAAAAATTAAGATATTTTGGTGTGCCACCCAGCAGCCTTTATCATACAAACTTAAATTCTGATTTAAGGCCAAAATACTTAACCAAACTGAATAATTCTTTTTTTTAATCAAAAGGTACAGCAAATACCTAAATTTTAAATATATTTGCTTTTTTATTGATTGGTGTTTTAAATTATAAAACGCAGATCATTATGGAATACAATTTTTTCATAGGTAACTTTGACAATTTTGCCCTCCTGTTGTTTATACATTGTTTATAAATACTGTTTGTATCCTGTTTAAAATGAAATATAAAACTAACTAACCAACCATCACGCCGTTTCCCCACAGGGGTAGGCAGAGAGGACGGACCGCCAAATAACTCGGTCTTGGCACACACTCTTTGCCTCACTCACATTCATACGTCGTCTCATATATTCTCTTCTATTATTCCGACTTTCGACATGGCCCGTCTCAAGTATCTGATTCACTTGCTCGTGCCATGTCTTCCTCGGGCGTCCCCGACTTCTTCTACCATTCACATTTGCGTCGTATATTCTTCTTACACTACATTGTAAACATTGTAAAAAAAAGAGTTTTTTGGGTTGAAATTTAAGATTTACTCACGAAAAAATAGTATTGTGTTTTTATTTTCTTAGTACCGAAAAATAAATTTTTTAATTAAAAGCGATATGTAGAAGTTTTCGCACTTCGAAAACAGCTTAAAATAGATCTTCTCTCCAAATAAGATTAGTGGGATCATTTTTACCTAATGTTGCTTAGTAATCGTTATCTCATAGTTACGGATTATCAGTGAACCACCACGTTTTCAGGGCAGCGGCCGCCACTGCATACGAATGTATATAAATAAAAATGAATCGACTCAATGTACGCGTATGTACACGCATAACTTCCGAAAGATTTAACCTATTTCATTCAAACATTGGGGATTTGATGTGTGCATGCCCGCGAAGATTTCTAAGTACACTGGTGAGCTCTGGCATTATAAAATTTGCAAAAAAAAAATTGCAATAGGTGGCACGCGAGCTATTTGAAAACTGAATGTACCGGTACTGAATGAATAGAATGCGGGAGGGGGGAGGGGAGAAGAACCTTGGGAGGGGCGAGGAGAACTCGGGAGGGGGGTTCGCGGGACGGGGGAAGCAGGCGAGGGAAGTGGGGAGAGGGAAGGCGGAGTGGGAACGCGAGAGAGAAAGGGAACGCAGGAGAGAAAAGGGAGGCAGAAGAGAAACGTGACAAATGGGAAAAGAGACGCAGGGAGAAACAATTTCTATGTGAGATGTCTCTGCGTTGCTAAACCATTCATCCGATTGCGATGAAACTTTGGGGATTTGAAGGCAAGGGGAGGGGAAAGGAGAACGGGACGAATGGAAAAGGACACGCGGGAATAAACAATTTCTTATTAAGTGGCATAGCAACACATGTCGCGAACACTAGTCGTTAATGGAAAGAAAGCTTCCATATTACCATAAAGCAATTTCTATCATTCCTCTTTCACGTTTTCTTAAGGCCCGGTAGTAACCGTTCAAAAAAAAAGGAAAGGAGATATATGTAAATATGAATGTAAGAGGAAACGCGCTAATATAAAAAAAAACTATTGTAATTAAGCGAAACAGGCCATAAATGTGGATTCTTTAGCCCTTCTTGCTTAAAAGGAAGTTAAAGGGAAGTTACGACTCTTGTGCGATACTCACAAAAAAACTGGTCTTGAAAAAGAGTTTTGAAGTGAAAACTTCTTTAGCCCTGTTGTGATTTGAAACTCGATGAAAAGAAAGAATATTGTATAAACATTGTAATTAAATAAATGTGGTTAGCTGGAAGAAATGGGGTCTACCCATAAGCTACACCTTTTGTAACTTTCATTTTACAATAAATATTTTTTGATTTTGAAAAAAAAAAAAAAAAAGAACGACACTAAAAAGAGACAAAAACATTCATGTACAGGATTTAGCCTGCGAGAGAATGAGATAGAATAATCGGTCTCCTCTTTTTTTTTAAGTCTCGCGGTATTTAAGCATGTTAAATACATTGAAAATTCAATCATTAATACACTGGTAGGTATAAAAATGCGTTAGAAAACTCCACCAAAACACGATGAAAAATTACATTATACACGTGAGCATTTTTGCATACATGTGAGCAACCGTTTCAGATATATTCGTTTAATTCAGTTTACGTAACATGAATATTCTTATTAAAAATAGAGCAGTGACAACTATTGAATACTATCAGAAGTAGGCCACGCTGCTTTCATAACGTCAAGTGAATATTCAAATGTATATCTTTTTTTTTTAAGAATTGAGGAATATTTGTACAAAATTGGCAGCAAAGCAACTCTTGGTCTTTTAAATTGTACCAGTAGTTGTTGTAAGAAGCCCTAGAGTGGTTAAAAATGCATACATGCAAGCAAGCAAATATACATTCATTTTTATATACCTACTAGCAGACGTTCGTTAGCCACACGTTGCTGTGGCTAACGAAACCCAACGCCATTACCCAATATTTATAAAATCCACACCACCCGCTTGCCAGCTGCCCGCTGCCCGCTGCCTGAATTGAATATTTGAATTTATCGGCCTTTCTCTGCTATAATAAGCACGTATTATACATATAAACTAATTAACTCACCACTAATTATATAATGCTTGCAAATGCAACACTGGATATTTGAAAAGGGAAAATCAAATACCTACTTACTCTAGGACATATATTTTCCGATTTCTTCCGTAGAACGAATTTCAAAAGTGACTATAGTACGGCCCGCCAGCCGTTTTAAATCGCACAAAAATAGGTTTTCATCGAATTTCTCGGCTTTTCTCTAATATAATTTACATTTATTATACATATAAACATTCCTCTTCAATCACTCTATATATTGGTGAAAACCGTATGAAAATCCGTTGCGTAGTTTAAAAGATTAACGCGCACATACATTTTGAGCGACTTCATTTTATACTACGTAATGATGATGATATATGTATAGATAAAGAATAAATCAAGTTATTTTAATGAGTGTCTCCTTTATAGATTTCTTGAAAGAAAATGCGCGCACATTCACTTTGTCTGTGAGCTTTGTAACCGCATGAAAGTTTTCGCACTTTTAAAAATGTTCCGTTCATGGGCAGATTTTCTAAGATTATTTTTATAAAGTGCACTTTTTAATTGCACTCTCGCTACGTAAATTGGATTTTATGCAAACTACATTGAAGAAATACTTTAAAAAAATTACAAGTGTGCGTTTCACACAAGGTAGAAGTGAAACCTTTAGCATAGAATGTTTTATCTCCCGGCTTGCAAAACTAACTTGCCAATGGTTATGCCAGTCGGGAGTTAAATAGAATCACTTCGAATATCAATATGTTTAATATCAATGAAGCATAAACCAGACAACAAGTTTTGTTGTTGTTAGCATGATTGTGCTTCATTGAAGTATAAATTGCTTAAATCTGTTTAAATCTTAAATCATAATACTTTATCTCTTTTAAAACGCATTGAAATTTTATTTTGTAATGTTTTAAAAATGAATAAATAGTTGAATTGAATTGAATAGAATACTAAAGCAGTCAAGAGTGGGGAGGCTACGAAGCACCGGACAAAGAGGTGACCGATTATTATATCTCACTTTCTCGCAAGCTAAATCCTATAGATTACAGATGTATGTGTTTGTCTCTTCTTAGTTTCGGTTTTTCTTTTCATTTTAAAAATTTCAACGGTGCTAAAAAGTTTTCACTTATTTACTTTGTAGAAGTTTTTACTTTGTATAAGAGTAATTATTACTACTAGAAAAAAGAATAAAAAGAAACCAAAACACATTCATCGCATTCGAAGACCTGGAGAAGGCTTTCGACAAAGTAGAATGAAAAAGACTCTTCGAGATTCTGAAGAGAATTGACATCAAATATAGAGATAGACGAATAATCCAGGCGCTATACATGAATGAGGCCGCTATAATTAGATGTGACGATGATACAAAAGAAGCCAGTATAAGACAAGGGGCGAGACTGGGATGCTCTCTGTCACCTGTTCTTTTTAACGTTTATATACCGAGTGCGATTGATGACTTGAGAGAGAGAATGAGTCACAGAAAAGGTGTAAAGATACACGGGCAAAAGGTGGATATAATAAGGTTTGCTGACTTTATTGCTATGGTTGCTGAAAGCGAAGAAGAACTGCAAGAGGTCTTAACAACCATGCAAAGAATTCTTCAAAACAATTACAACATGAAGATAAATAAAGACAAAACAAAGCTGCTGACTGTAGACAGAACGCAACATCAGATGAGATTAGAGAGGTCAGGAGTTCCACTAAAGAACACCAAGGAGTTTGTCTACCTCGGGAGCAAAATAACATGGGACGGTCGGTCTAAGAGCGAGGTCGACAGCCGTATACACCAGGCTAGGCTTGCATTCAATAAACGGTCGAAAATAATAGAATCGAATAATATAGACCTAAAACTGAGAATACTCCTCATCAAGACCTATGTATGGAGTATCTTGATGTACGGCTGCGAAACATGGTGCCTATCCGAAAGAGATAAACGAAGACTAGAGGCTTTTGAGATGTGGTCCTATAGAAGACTATTAGGAATTTCCTGGAGAGACCACATTACAAATGAGGAGGTTCTCCAAAGAATCGAAGGAGGAAGGCACCTGCTCAGGACCTTGTCCGAAAGGCGTGCAAGATGGATCGGCCATGTAATACGACAAGAAGGCCTCTTGCATGCCATAATGGAGGGTATGACCGAGGGGACAAACTCTAGGGGACGCCCACGCCGAGAGTACCTGGAGGACCTGCTGGTGGACATGCGCTGCTCATCATATGCAGACTTCAAAAGAGCCGCCCAAGACATGGAAGAGTGGAAGAGACGAATAGAAGAAATTGCTGCAAACCAATCCCAGGATTGAAACCAGAGAGAGAGAAGAGTAATTTACAGCCATCCCAATATCACAAAAGCGAAGACATCAGATTATTTTATTATTTCACCGGGGTATGGCAATAAAAACCTATCTGCTAAATGAAACTTGTGCGTCACGTTTTCTCAGTGAAATTTTGTTTCGTAATTTTCGGATTAATTTACAATTAGAATTTTGATCTATGTGCGGCTGCGAAATGTAAATCAAAGTCGGCGGTTGGTGGGAAATTGATTACAGAATTGGAGTACGGCATTAAATGTTTAAATTTTGTTAACTATAAATAGTAAAATAATTCTATTAGAAGCATAAAATAGACACAGGGGTCAATTTTTTTGTTGCTATAAAAAAACTTTTAAAATGTTTTATTTCGAGCATTTAAGGTTTACTCAAAATCATACTTAGGATTATTTTTTTACATGAGGAAAATAATTTCAATCAGGGCCTATGTCATCTTTGGGGATACTATGTGAAAGGTTTTTTTTAGGGAAAGGAAGGAAGGAAAAGGGTTTAAGGGATTAGTAGGAATCTGGGGTTCAGTGTGTCTTGGTCATCCGCCTCCTAGACCTAGACAAACCTCACTCCTTGAACGCTACCCCTGCTAAATTACCAAACGTAGCGAACCACTTAGGGTGACCTATGGCAGAGATGTTGGTTATCCAATAAAGGTTCCCTGGGCGGCAGTATCCATTTCCGCTTCCCAAATTGAGAGATGTTGAACGCATCGGGGAATAATATATGTACATTTCGGTCAGTAATATTGTAATTGCGAATCTTCCGTGAGAAACTGCCGCAAGTTTCATGTTTCAATTAAATTAATAACAATTTTCGTTATTTTTAACGTTAACGTTTCGGACAGCGTTGCAGTGTCCATCATCAGGGCAGATCCGACAGATCTGGTATATGCGTTGGCTAAAAAAGGAATTAGTGCAACATGACATAACACCCCAAAATCAAATAACGAAAATATTTATGGCCATGAAAATCTAAAAACGTATCCAAATTAATAACAATTTTGATATTTATATATATGATGTATGCATTCAATGCATATGGGTACTGTACTGTGTAATGGATAGCAAACATACTTAAGAAGTTTCACCAGTCATCGACAGATTTTTCGAACTGAACAAAATTACATTGATGCAGAAATTCTATTTGGAAAAGCTGTGCGAATTTCATAATGCAAGAACTCACGGTTTGTGAGTTTAGGATACTTCAGAAGGTAGTGGCAGATGGTATCGCCTGCGAAAAGACCACCATTCAGAATCGGATCGTTGCTTAAATTTTTTTCGTTAAGGAACGTAAATAAATCGTTCAGACCAATGTTTTTTTTAATGCTTAGAAGATAAGGAACTTTTCTTTATAATTTGGGATGGAGCGGAAATTTTATTAACCTTTTAACTTCCACGACTTTTTCTCTTCCTTATTTTTTTATTTAATCAAAGCCATTTTGTAAATGAAAACCTTTTTGAGCTTTCGGAAACTTTGTTCCTGATGTCGTAAAAAATCTATTTGAAGCGGGTACCTTACTGTGCGAACTTTCGAAGTCCTTTGAGCTAAGTTTAAAAAGACCATTTTTAAAAACTACCATCTGGAAAACTACAAAGACGTGAGAAATAATAAAAAACGTACATTTTTAAATGATAATTTCTCTTTCGGTTCGTGTTCCAATAAATCTTTTGTGGTAGTTTGTTTCATCAATTTGAGTTGTTTTTAAATGTTCATTCATACCTACTTGTGTGATCTTTCACATAAGAAAACACTGCGCAATATTTATGGACCTGAGCTATGAATACTTGATGTGAGTGGATGAGTTTGATTATTTGGGAAATGTAATTGAAAGATGTGTCAGACCAAATCGTGGTGTTTTAAAGGGAGTGGTAACGGTGGGTACTAAGTAGTTGTGAATGACGAATTCTTGGTAAATTTAAGTGAAAAATTTCGGGTGCTTAAGAAGTTTGTTTAGGAGAGATGGAAAGATTGATAAGGGCATTGGAAGAAGTATAACATGCATTTATAAACTATATTACCGGAGGACTGAAAAAAAATGTTGAAGCGAGACACAAAGATGGTGTAATTTTCTTCAATCACTTTGATTGAGATTACTGTTGATTAATGTCGGGAATCTCCAATAAAGATCGAGTTTCTTCGAAATTATAAGTTACTTACTTGCTTTATCGCGAGGTTTAAACTGTGTGTTCCACTGGACCAAAGGTCCATTCTAATGCGAATAGTTCTAATCCTAAATAATTTGGAAGCCAGTGAAGTCGACACTGAAGAAGCCCAGCTGTTGACCGTACATCATCGGCTTTTTCCGTAACCCTAGGTACATGCACTAGATACGATCGGCGACAACCACGACACCAGATGACCGGAAACTTCAGAATTATGAAACGTCAACACCTCATTTGAAAAGTCAATAAAAGTGATAATTTTTTTTTGGTGAATGGGTTACGTTAGCTTAGATTGTGGACAATTTTTAATATTATTTTTTTCATAACTTTTAATGACTTTCCAAAGGGATGTTGAACTTGCATGATTCTGAGTTGTAATGGAACCACGACTACATTCTTCCAAGGTGCTACTGAACTGACATCTGTTGAGACACCTTAAAACTACATAAAAATTCGCATACTAGCGACATCTGTTGATGGATATTGATTTTTTGATTTTCAGAAAAAAAAAGTGGTTGATAAAAACGGTTGATAAAAAAGAATGGAAACTCGGTTCGCTGGCTCAATGGTAACACTGGTCCGGTAAACGGAAGATTCCGAGTTCGGGTCTTGGAGTTAATTTGGTCCTGGTCGCAAGTATTTTTCCTTTTCTGCACGCATCCCTAATTTATTGAAAACTAGCTGGTACCCCGCAAGCGTTTAATAAAAAAACGTCCCGTTCCTCTTCCTAGTAAACCCCCTACCCGAGTTACCCTCCCCCCTCCAACCTCACGCCTTCCATACATTCATTCCCGGTACATTCAGTTTTTAAACAGCTCACGTGCCACCTATTGCAATTTTTTTATGCAAATTTCGTAACGCCAGAGCTCACCAGTAGTTTGATACAAACCTTGTTCTGATAATAACGAACACACAAAAAAAAAGAATTATCCAATTTGGTACAGTCGATCGGAAGTTATGCGCGTACATACATTTCGGCGATCCATTTTTTATTTATTTAGATTTAGATAGATTAGATATTAGCTCATTTAATATTATGGATTGCTCAATTTAGCTAACTTTCGTCCTTTCTTTGCCAGTTCCAAGGCTAACTGCCATATATTAGGGTTAGTAGCATATCTCCCTTTGTTACTGTTATGCATTGGGTTTCCAGACCCGCTGGTTGACGGCACTGATTAACAGCCCTGTCCCAATGTAATGCCTCATTAATTTTGGCTATTTATTTAAGACCAACATATTGTTTTCTACCAGCGTGAAAAGTCTGGAATATTTTCATTGAAGCTTAATTAAAAAGCCACATCGACAAATACAATTAATAACGGCCTTTACCATTTAATTGTTTACCGAGTAACAATTCCTTTGGTATTAAATTTTCATCTGTACTTTATAGGCGAAGTTGGTTCTTCCCACATCTAGCCATAGTACATATCTGCCATTAACCATTGGCGTGCGGTATCGTTAATTTTTGGGCACGTTAATAAATATGTAGATATAGTAACACAACGAGTTCTACGAGACCTATATAATTTTTTCCGATTACCGAGCAAATAGACCTGGTTAAATAATAAAGCTGTTCTCCAGATGGAAATTATCGATTTCCTAGAAAAAACAGTTTTAAAACACCAAAAACAGGATGTTTCTTATCAAGAGTTTTGGATAAAATTTGTTTGTGCTAATTTTATTTTATTTTATTTTATTTTATTTGTGTACAAAAAATTTACAACATTACAGATAATTAATTGTAAAAGTACCATTTTCACAGTGAGTATGTAGCGCCAAAAACCGTACAAACTCATTGAATCTTTTGAAGAATATGTCGAAATTTTTATCTAATATATTTAAATAGCGTATCGCTCTTCCCACGGGCGAATTCGGGTACAGATTTGTACGACTCGATCGGCAATATAATATGTTATGGCGACGTGCCCGAGAGTGAGACTCTGGTACAAATAAATTTATTTGTGCCAGAATCTCACCGTTAGAGACGAGGCCATTGATTAACTGAAAGAAATATTTTAGCAACGCAAAACATCTACGAGTTTCTAGAGAATGGTAGTTAGTCATACCTAGAATAAATCTCGATGGATACAAATATGGATAAGTTCCATAGAGGCGTAAAAATAAAAAACGTAGGAATTTTTTATGAACTCTTTCAATGTTCAAAATATAGGTTGCTTCAAATGGGGCCCAGATAATACAATTCGACTCCAGTACACTTAGCACCAGTGAGTTGTAAAGTAGCCTGATTGTTAGTGGGTTAATAAATACCCAGAATCAAAAAAAATTTCACTTTGGGTCAACATACGAGTATGATTGTGAAGCAACATTTTCCAAGATAAACTTCAATAAAAATAAATTCCGGAGCAGACATACCGATGAACATCTCTAAGATTTGATGACAATAGCTTGCGCAAACTTTAGTCCAAACTTCGGACGGATAGTCCAAGGCAAAAAATGTAATTTTCCTAATTAATATTGTAAAAAACTCTTCGTACTTCTTCGTATTCATAACATTTGCTTATTATTTAATAAAATAATGTTCCGGAACCCGTTCGTTTTATTTGTTCATTGAAATTGTATCTACACATATTACAGTTTATTATTTCTATTTTTAAGCCGGGGAGGGGTTGGCTTTTTCCTTTTCGAACCGCGACGGTCATGTTATTTTAAAAAACGGACCGCCAATGTACGTAATTGGTGACCCCTGCACTAGGCTATATATATAGATATTATTATAGCCAATTTGTGCTCATGATTTAACACTAAGAATGGTTCACGTCCTCTGTTTCAACTATCAGTGCCCGATATGGATCGCACGTCACTGGCAAAAGTGTTAGAACTTATATTCTTAGTTCCTGGTCGAGGTACAGAATTAATTAAACAGAACTTTGTGGTTGAGCTAGCAATTTATTTTGGAGTTTGAAACACATTAATGGTTGACTGCGCGATGCATCTTGAAATATAACACTTTGTTTTCCAATATTATTTTAGCAACAGGGTTTATTTGTCGTTCTCCGTCTAAAATGAAATTGTCAACTTTCAAATATATTTCAGAGCGGAGTAAATCATTGTACGTGCTAATTTTTTTTATAATCTTACTAATATTATAAAGGTAAAAGTTTGTTTTAATGTATGTTTGTTACTCTTTCACGCAAAAACTACTCAATGGATTTTAATGAAACTTTACAGTAATACAGCTTATCCATCAGAATAACATGTACGAGCTCTGGCATTCCAATATTATTTTAGCAACAGGGTTTATTTGTCGTTCTCCGTCTAAAATGAAATTGTCAACTTTCAAATATATTTCAGAGCGGAGTGAATCATTGTACGTGCTAATTTTTTTTATAATCTTACTAATATTATAAAGGTAAAAGTTTGTTTGGATGTATGTTTGTTACTCTTTCACGCAAACTTTACAGTAATACAGCTTATACATCAGAATAACATGTACGAGCTCTGGCATTATGAAATTTGTATAAAAAATTGGCAAGCGAGCTTTTTGAAAACTGAATGTACCGGGAATGAATGTATGGAATGCGGGAGGGTGGTGGGGAACCCAGGAGGGGGAACTCGGGAGGGGATTCGCGGGAGGGGAAAGGCAAATACGGAAATGAGAAGTTAAATTTGAAATAATTTTTTCAAAATTTGAAATAATATCATTTTTTTAATATGATTATCTTACTGATTTTATAAAATTAAAAACTCAGAGATAATCTATAAAAATTAAAATTAAAAAATATATATATGTATTTTTTAATGATATTAAATTCATTATACAAGAAAATATATTAAAATTTTAGAATATTGACAAATTCTGTATAACTATATGGGAAGTTAAATGTGATGTAAATTTTTGAAATAATCTCATTATTTTAATATGATTATCATTCTAAATTTTAAATACTTAGAGATAATCCATTAAATTAAATTATGTAATAAATTACATTGAATGTTTTGAAATGATGAAAAATTCTACATACGTATAAATGGAAAGTCGAATGTGATAAAAGTTTTGAAAAATTTTTGAAACTATCTAATTTTTTTTATACGATTAATCGCGTATTGAGTATTTTTGTGTAACCGTCTTTCGTATTTTCAAACAGAACGTAAATATTTATGTTGTTGAATGACAGATGGCGCTACGTCCGCCTCATCGAACTTTCATCGAGAAGCGTCGCGTCATTTTAATATTTCATTCGGCATCATGTTCCCGCGTGGGCAAACCATTGAGCTTTTTGTGTTGGCTAAAAATATCGTACACTCTATTGCTCTTCGAAATTCATATTGTTTTTTTTTAATTTGATTTTCCTACTTAAGTTGGTGTTTTTTTTGTTTTCATCGGCGGTCATCGTTTACAGCGCTCCATTCGTCTTTCTGTCATAGATACCATCCCCACACATTTACAACACATTCGTTATTTATTATTATTATATTTAATAACCAAAAAATTAATTATTGTAAGCAAGAATTATCAGCCTGAAACACTCATCTACATTGAAAAAATTTTCCGAGAAAAGATGCATGCCGCCAACGGGACGTAGATGAGTGTTTCAGGCTGATAATTATTATTTTTTTTTATTTTTTTTTTATTTTTTTATTTTTTTTATTTTTTTTTTATTTACATATGCATATATATTACAATACATTACAATGTGATCATTTGTCTGTCCAACTGGGCAGAAAACCCGTTTCAGGACAGCCAAATTGTATATTTAGTTCATAATATTCTTAACAAAGAAATAGTTACGTTCAAAATATCACGGGAATTTGCTTCTGTCGAGACAACTTTTGAGAACACTAAGAATTGTATATAATTAAGGGATGGTTTCTTTAATTATAATAATAGGCCACTTGCATGGATTTCATAACGACTTGGAAAAAATCATGTGGATAGATCTTTTTAGTAAGATTACGAAAATGTTAGCAAAAGTTGTTAGATATGTACAGTTTTTTTTTTTTTTTTAAATAAATAAATCCATTATTTGGGCTCGAGACGTCACTACATGAAACTGTCCCGTCTCCGAAAATGTTCCTATTAATTTTGTAAAAATCTACACTGATTTATTTTTTTATATGGCATCACTTTGATTTCAGGCGAATTTTTGAATTCGTTCACTAGATTTATTGTGTGTTCTCTGCGAACTTATCATTTGGTTCGACTTTTTGATAGATGTTCTGAAGAGAACCCCGTACATTTAATGATGTACGGGGTTCTCTTCAGAACGTGAAGATGATGTCGGTACGTGTTTTAGAGGTATAATGATTATGGTGCTGATTTTAACAAAATAAAATTTTATAATATTCTTATTATTATTATAATTTACAAGTACAAGTATATTACATTGAATTTAGTAATATAGACGCTATACATTATAATGATTTTATTATGATCAATAAGATGGATCAAGGAAAAAAATATTTATGAAATGTAATATTTTTGGTATGCCTCGTTAGTCTCATGTGCCATTCGTGTGGAAAAAGTTCTTTTTTTAAAAATGATTTTTGGCTATGTAATTATCGTTTTTTCACACCTATAAAATTATGTCCCGTCTTTCCGGTTTATAAATAATGGTCTGATTTTTCGGATTGAAATTTTCAAAAAATCCCCAGGGTTTCAAAAATACGATTTAAAAAAAAAAAAAAAACAGAATGTCTTAAACATTTATAACAAATTTTTAATTTTAGATAGGTACTTCCAAGAAAAGTGAAACTGGCGGACGAAGGATGAATGTAAACTGAATGCTGTAGAAAGAGAAAGGAAAGTAAAGAAAATGTGTGTTGCGAATGTGAATGGCAGAAGAATTCGAGGAAGACACGGTCGAGTGAACTAGGTACATAGTTGCATTGGGCCTGTTATGCATAAGGCGATGCATGATTGTAAATGAGGCAATGAGTGTGAACCATGCCTGAGTTGATTGGCGGTCCGTCCTCTCTGCCTTCCCCTGTACCCTGTGGCGATACGGCGTGATGGTTAGTTAGAGTTAGTTAGTTAGGATCTAAAAACAGAAGTACCTATACCCGTAAAGAAAAATATCTTTGTTTTGTGAATTGACCAATTCTTACAATAATATTATTAAAAAGGTAAGCTTTCCCTGATTACAAATAACCCTTGAATAAACAGACAATATTTGAAAACTTCTACTCGACGTTCTCGGTGGTTACGAATCATTTATTACATTATATATACATTTACATTTTTTTCTTAAAAACTAATATTCTATGTTTACAGGTGGCTTAAGCCTTGTTTGGAGACCAGATCTGACTAGCAAAGTACTTCTCTACCTTTCTGTCCTCCTCTTTCCCCTCCCCCCTATCCGAAGCTTTACAGCCTACCGCAACATAGAAGAGCTTTTGTTTTACAGAATAGAAAACGATCGACAACGAAAATTTTAAAACTTTTATTTGCATAATGTCCGTTTGTAATAAAATCTGAAAGAATCTTTCATCTGATTTCCAAAAGTATTTCAATTTGGGATACGTTTGAATATTGGAAAATGGATGTCTAAATAAATCGTGAATCCTGTTGTAATAAAAATAATAATTTTTATTAATTTCTTACACCTTACAAATTACATAAAAGAATTTATGACATATAATATCTTTCAAAAAATTGTAGAGAGACTCTTTCCAGAATAGAAAGAATTTCTCTTTTGAATCTTTCCTCACCGACGCACGTCAAATATATCAATCTCGGAGGAGATTTGGTTCAGGAGCAATACACTACTCCCTATAAGAGAACCATTAGCAGGTTTGTCCTACAGGTAGGAAGATAGAATAATCTATGATGACGGTGTCTAAGATAGTCATCTAGAACATATAGACTCACGCTCTCCAAAATGGCCGAGTTCTCAAAATAGCCTCAGTCTGAATAAGTGGGTGGCGGCATAGCCCTCTCTTCTGAGCTGCAGGGAGTGAAGTCCCAGCATGCCCAGAAGAAAGTTCGTCGGGTAGAGCCATGGATAGTGGCCATACTCCCTCATGTAGAGAAATCTTAGAAACTTTTTTGAACCCTCTCCAACATGAGAGAGCACCCCACCTCATGAGGATTCCAGATAAGCGAACCACTCTCCAGCCCACTGCTGACCAGAGAGGAGTATAAAATCTTCAGAGCAAGGGTATCGGAGAATAAACCTTAATATTTTTAAGGCCGATTGGCACACTCCTTCGATATGAGGACGAAATTTCAAATTACTTTCATATATTTATAACAGTTATTGGGGAAGTTAACAGACTGGGTAGAAATGATTCCCTTTATATCTGTATCAATTAAGACGCATAAGTATTTATTTCCACAACGTGAATTACTAAAGGTGTTATCTATCTGGCAGCTGGCTATTGAGAGAGCGAGTCTACAGACTACAATCCATTACAATCCATTAGTTATCTCCTTTACCCTCATGTATACTGGACGTCAAATAAGCTACTAAACATTCCTACAAATGCGATAGATCATTAGTACGTTGATGACAAAATTTCATGATATCCCAGGGGTTAAAATGCAAACGCTTTCCTAGTACGAATAGTGACCATTCTTCTCGGAAAGAATTTATTTTCATCTCACTGAGAGCAGCATAATAAAATGGGGTTAGTTTAATTATAATTAAAATTTTTAAAGAAATTTACACTTCCCTTTGGTGAAGTGTAAGAGTTTCATTTAATAATAAGCAAACCTTCTTTACGGCTAATTAAAACTAGTATTACTGTGGACACTGGACCTCGGGTCTCAAACTGGTATGTTTATAGTTTCTCTTATTAAAATAATAAAAACCAGAGTGTCCTCTGAAATCATAAGATTTGTAAGTAGTTACTTAATTACCAACCAATTTAATTATGAACCATAAAACGGTTAAAACCCTGGTGCATATTATTACGGAGAAAAATATATAAGAATGAAAAGGTCTTGGGGTTCATCATCTCAAAGTTCAATATTTGTGACACGCATTCAACTCTTAGTAACGTTCACTCGAACGAATGTTCATTTTCGTTTCATTCCGTGTTCAGACGACGAAACGGTTTGGTTTCATAAAGATGTACATTTTAATTATTTTGTGATTAACTTTTAAATTTGAATATACAGCGTGTTGTTTTCTCTTTTCAATATCGTTTATGAAAAATATTCATTTCATTTCCCACTATGATATTAAGGGAGACACAACGATTTCTATAAGATCTATATGAGTTGTACCGAAAAGCGTACAAATTAGCGGAACGAATACCATTTTGACGTTTTGCGTGCGACGTGATCACTTCCTCTGAGAACAGGACGCAATCAAAACTTAATGAGCGTTCACTCCCTGTTCGGCCGTTTCGCTTTGCTTTCATTCCTCGTGCGAGTGAAAAAAGCCGAATGCCAATATCCAACATTGTCGGATCAGACTAGTAACTTTCATTCCACCCTTTTGTTTCATTTCTTCTTCAGGAGTGACACTGCGAGTGAAAGAGGCGGAATAAAAGACCGAAATTGACGAAAAGTGAAGCATCTGATTCCACCATAATGTCGCTGGTCAAGGCAGCATCCTTGAAATTGATCGGCGCGTTCTGATAAAAATGTCACCATTTCAACGATAATTCTTTTTAAAACTTTCTTCAGGCAGGAAGGAACCATAATAACGGTCTCTGGAGGGATAAATAAGATGTATCTAAGACGGCGACCATCTTGAACCAGAACCGGAACGTACCAAAAAACTGTACAGACAGATGATATATCAGTCACTAACCGTGCATCTCTGTCTTGGTACTTATTTCTGCAATCTACATTCATACATACATATTATTCTGTCATTAAATTTCTTGACGTGTCGTGACTCAAGAATTAGGTGCGCTTGATCATATCGTGTCTAGTGCCAATCTCTTCACAATAATTTTCTATTCATGCGTTTTCAGGCATAAACCAATCTAATCGTCCCAATTTTACCGTGTGCATTGCTCTTACAAAGTCTTGAGTAATTATTGGACCTTCATATGCAAAACATGCCGTATATGGGTTAACCGTGCGCCACCCTTGGGGATTTAAATTCATCATTGGATTTCAGTAATTTCAAAAACTCTCTCTTCCTTCCACTAATAAAACAAATAAACAAGGAAAGGTATAATTTCAAAAGTTATGACAAACAGTTTCAAGAGCTTTATCGCAAGTTAAAGGTCGATTTTTAAGGTTTTTATACAAGCATAATCATGAAATCCTCTAAAATTCTTGCAAAAGCCTATAAGAAACCATTTTCTGCAACTTAATATAAACATTCAGCTTCCAGAAGGCAACTGGTTACGGATCTCACACGACAAAAGGGGGATGCTGTCATTTATCTCAGAACACTGATCTGGGCCTTAAGTATCTGAAATCCCTTAACTTAAGGTAATGTTAGAGTTGCGCCAACAGAATCTGCCATATCGAAAAGGTTGCGATTTAAAAAACATAAAAAAATGGTCGAAGCAAGGTTTTTGTGAGTGAAATTAGGGTTAATTAAAAACGCTAAAAACTTTTGGCTTGGACGGAGATGATATCATCATCCATAAAAGATAGAGTTTTTTTGTATAAAGAATAGTGTCTCTGGCGGGCAGTAATGTTGCGGACGCCTTTTTTAATACAAATCTACAGTTTTAATTATAAATTGTTTTTGTGTTTAATTGGTAAAATTCCATTTAATTTATATTTTTTAAATTTAATGTAAATTAAATTTAATAATGTTATTATCAAGTTCTGCAAGTATTTTTTGTTACAGCTGTTTCGGCTTACAAGGCCATTTTCAAACTGTGGTTAAACCACTTTGAGACGACTTATTTATATGAATCTAAATGTCAATTTTTGAAGGTATTTAAATTGATCCATCACCGGTTAAACCAAACAAGAGTTTGAAAATGGCCTTCTAAGCCGAAACCGCTGTAAAAAAACATAAAAACTAGAACTGGTTAATATCATTATTAAATTTAATTTAAATAATTTTTTTAAATAAAAATACATTGTATTACTATTCAACAAATATAACAATTTCAAATAACTTTTTGATTTTGAATGGTGGTCTTTCAAGTTTAAGGTTAATATGACTGTCTCCTTGGAGTTAAACGTGACAGTGACAGCCATTTCACCTGCTGATGGCATTTTTTAAATTTTATTTTTAATTTTTTTAAATTTTTTTAAATTTTTTTTTAAACTTAATACAATTATTAAATACAAATACACATATTTTTTAAAAATATTCTCCCATAATAAGCAGATGCTTGTGTGTACGGGAGGAAGTATTATTTGTTAGGTTCTTTTGATTTTATTTTTTTGAGATTTAGTTAAAATAAAGAATAAGAGAAACTTATGTGTATATATGTATACATTTTTTTAAATTTTTATTTATTATTTATTTTTTTTTAGTTAAGGTTTTCAGTATATTTTTTTAATTGTGTTTTGAAATTTTTAAAACTGTCCTTAAGGGATCTTATATTTTCAGGTAATTTATTAAATAAATTTGTTCCCAAGTATTTGTAGTTTTGTTGACCAAAAGTTTTTTTACAAATGGGAATTGGTAACATGTATTTTTGCCTGAGATTTACTGTGTTTTTGAAAGGTATGGTTTTGTTTAGGATATCCTCTTTGTAAACTTGTAAGGTTGAATGATACAGGAAGAGAGTATTTAATTTTCTGACTTTAAATTCTTTGAATATGAGTTCAGATGGATATAAAAATGATTTTTTTAATATTATTTTAATTATTAGTTTTTGCGCAATGTAGAGAGATTGTGTGTGAGTTTTATAGGCGCCACCCCATCCTATTATACCATATTGGATTATGGATTGACAGAATGTGAAATACGTTATTCTCAGTAGTTCTTTACTTAGAATGTGTCTCAAACAGATAAAAATATATGTCAATTTTCGTACTCTGTTTTTAAGAATGGTTATATGCGGTATCCATTATAGACATTGGTCAATAGTGATTCCTAGATATTTGGTTGAAGTTTTTATTTCAATATTAGTACACAATAAGTTACAGTGGTGTTGTTGAGTGTGTGGTGCAGAATGGATCCTTATGTTTATTTCATTCGGCGTGTTTGGTTTTTTTGTGAAAAATGGTATGTAATTTGTTTTTTTAGAGTTTAATGTTAGTAGGTTATTGTCAAACCATGTTTTTAATTCATTTATGTCTATGTTAGCCTTTTTATTCAGTTCTAACCATGTGTTTGCTTTTAGAAGAAGCACTGTGTCGTCTGCATATGAGATTATTTCCCCGTATTTAGCAACTATTAAATATATCATTTACAAATAATATGAACAAAAGTGGTCCTAGAACTGTGCCTTGTGGTATTGAGAAGTTACTACTTTCGGAATCACTTAGTTCATTTAATAATTTTACTTGTTGTGGTCTATTTTCCAAAAATCTTATAATCTAGGATAGCACCAGTCCATTTATTCCAATTGATTTGATTTTTTTTTATTAAGTTAGTATGAGATATACTATCAAATGCTTTTTTAATGTCAATTATAAAATACATTATAAAACTGTTCAATAAGACAAAAATATGGTTTGACTTAGTTTTCTTAGGATAATAAGTAATATAGTTATCAAGCTTAAAAATTATTGTAAGTGACTTGCAGAAGGTCCAAATTTATTCTTATAATTCGCGATGGGTACCGCCGCCGCCCCGGGAACCAAGTATTGGATAACTAATACCTCTGCCGTAGGTTATCCCAAGTGTTCGCTACATTTGTTTACTTAATAGGAGTTACCGTTTGTTCATGGGGTGAAGATTATCCAGGTCTCGGCGCCGAATTTTTCTACCTACCAACTTTGTGGCAGACCGAATCGGAAGTGATTGGTTGAGGGTGATATTTTTACCTCTTTAGCAGAAATTTCGGAACACCACCTTGCACCACCGTACAATTCATGGGTACGTCTACTGGACACACTGACCTCCAGATTCCTAGCCACCCATCTATATTGTTACTTTCAAGAACTCGCTCTCCTTCCTTTCTTAAAAAAGCATCCGCTAAGATGACAAGGCACTCAGGGGAATTATTTTCCTCGGGGTGTCATTATTTTTTCTTTTGTATTCTGATAGCTGACCACGTTTTCAAAAATAATGTATAATATTCGGTAGTGGAATATTTTTGTGTTTGAAAAACTTAACCCCGGTCCGGACGGCTGGAATGCAAATTAGTCTCATGGTGGGTTTCTTCATTTACCGAGAATGCTAAATGCAATGCTAATTGTAAAATTAAACGGTCAAATGCATAGAACTTTTTAAATTTCGATCGTTTACTTTTACAATTAGCATTGCATTTAGCATTCTCGGTAAATGAAGAAACCCACCATTAGTGTTTTATTTTTTTTTTAAATAATTTCCCTCGGGGCCTATGTCATCTTGAGGATGCTGTGTGGAGGGTTTTTTTAGGGAAAGGAAGGAGATGAGTGTTCTGGGAAGGAAAAGGGTTTAAGGGGTGGGTAGGGTGGGCACCCCTGCTAAATCACCAAACGTAGCGAACCACTTGGGGTGACCTATGGCAGAGGTGTTGGTTATCCAATAAAGGTTCCCGGGGTGGCGATACCCAATCTCGCCTCCCAAATTGTATACCCTTGTATAACTTTATAGACCGATAAAAGGTACAACACTAAGAACTATGCGATCTAAACAGTGCAAAACAATGCATGCACTTTTTCATAAGTGGGCCTTGAGCCAATTTTATTTGGTTTCGGGGTCATTATGAATTTAACAGGACACGTCTATACATACTACGTCAAAGGTTTGTCTTAATAAATGCCCATGTATGAACGTAACTAAATGGTTTTATTCGCATAAAAACCCAATTATTTAAAGAAAGGCATACAACTACAATAGTGAATCGGCGATTCAATCTGATATTTTGTCTGCATGCCTTTCTTGGAAGAATTGAGTTTTATGCTATCAAAATATTTATTCATATTTATTTTTCGTATTTAAGGGCGCAAATAAATAATGTACCTTCAGGTATTTTGCCTTTGTGCATGTGTTTTTGTCACGAACTGTCAGATATATAAAAAAATCTGTTATTTCCGCTTCGCAATTAAAGCTCTACGATTGAAATACTTCTGAATGTAGCCGAATACTAAAACCTTAAAAAAATTGTAAAAATGACTCACTTGATGTTTTTATGTGAAAACGGTACTGAAATCACGGATTATGTAAAAAAAAACACTTATTTTATCGTATAAACAATTTTGTTACCTCACTATTTTACTATTTCATACAAGAATATATTTAATAAAAAATTAACAATGTCTAACGGCGCTTAGGCGATTCGGCGGAAGAAAACTGTTTCTACAAAATAAGTCTTTTTTATGTATTTCTATGGACAACTTTTAATAGAGATGTAAAGCTTGATTTTATATGGATCTTTTACTTATTGTTTTAGGTTTGTCACTAGAACAATAACCGAGTTATAATTTTGTCGTGTAAAAAAGATTCGGGGTCGGAGTGGTTAATATTTTATAGAATAACTGACAAAAATGTTTTTTTCTTCTAAAATAAATAAATTACCGCCATCTAAGAACGAGCAGATTACGAATCATTTTAAGTTTTCCCTTAAGGCTCTGCGGGGCCGGATAGAAGAAGATGGAGAGATGCGAAATTACGAATGTTAGAGGAGAGCGCTAACATTTACAGCTAACAAAATCGATGCGAAAATTGCGAAAATGTTTAATAAAACACGACTCGTTTAAAATAGAACAAAAATCTTAAACAGCATTTAAAGAAACACTGTGAACTTTTTCGTACATATAACTTCTAAAATAACTGAAACAAACATGTTTATAATAATTTTTAATAATAATAATAATAATTTTGGAGCATACTTTGCGATTAATTTCTATCGAGGGAATTTAATATAATTTGCATTTCGGCGCGGGCAAAGTCTAGATATTATCTTCAAGAATAACATATATTTTTTCAAGAACTTTAAAACTTACCGTGTTTAAAGGAAATATGTAATAAATCGGTAGAAATCCGGGTTGCGGGCCCTTCGAATCTCGGGCGGGAATTAGAAATTAAATCTACGTTTCTCATTTTGTTAATATTAATGCCATAATTTCAACTAATTAACCAATTGTAACATAATATTAAAATTTTCAAAAATATGAATTGTTAACAAGATTACCTTTAATTATATGCCATCAGATCTCCTCGTTCCTGTAAAGAAAAAAAAAACATTGTTAAGTATCACGTTCATTCTACCAAGTAATATAAATTCTTTCAGAAAACTGTGTTTAGAATGGTCACTTAAACCAAAAACATTACAATATTATACGCACACTTAGTTATTTTGTTCATTTAATTTCAGATTTGATTTGCGAGGCGCGAATGGATACCGCCGCCCCGGGAACCATTGGATAACCAAAACCTCTGTCATGAGCACGCCAGGTGCTTAGCTATATTTGGTGACTTGTCAGGGGTGCCCGGGTTCAGGCTTGGGGTAAGGTTTCCCTTGGCCGTTTGCCCATCTTCTGCTGGTAGGTCGGATCTCCAGCCGGACTCCCTCAACTCATCACCTTGCGCCATGGTGGGAATGATGGATACATACGTCCATCAATCCTAGACACATTGATCCCCAGATTTCTACCCATCTGTACCTTTGTCTTTCCTAGAACTTCCTCTCATTCTTTTCCCTTAAAAAAATACACATGAATACGGTCAACTTTCATAGGGGGGGGGGGTGAATCTACGCCCCGGGGGGGGGGGGGGGGGGGTGAAATCCGCCCCGGGTGCCACCATGCTCGCTACGCCACTGATCCCAGCATCCCCAACGATGACATAGACCCTGAGGCATTTATTTTCTCAGTGCATCTGTGCGGATCTAATGTAAAAAAATCGTTATTTCAGTTATGAGTCTGTCTGTGATTTCAATTCTAAACAACTCTTTCAACGCTTTTTGCATGATATGTTTTTAGGTGTGGAAACTGGAACTGATTGTGTAGTAATTCAGAAAAACGATAAAAATCTACCACATAATATTTAACAGAAAATTAATTAGAACTCTAATTTTAAAAATTGGAACTGATGTTTCAAAAATTTAGTCTAGCGAATTGTCCCGGATCTGCGCTTGTGCTATAACTATATACATCCGTAAACGTGAGTATTTATTATTTGGAAAATGGCAATAAATTGCATTATAAACAATAAATTTATGTCTGACCAAAATAAGTTTCGAATTTGAATTTTAAAATAAATACTATTAAATTTACTCTAGATTAATAAGTAATTAATTAAATAAATTTACAGTCATTGTGAGAAGTATATCTTAAAACATCAACCTTTTTAATTTTAAAAGCTTGGGTAATAAATAATATACCCGTGGTATATGAAACGCGCTGGGAAAATATATCGATAAATTTTCATAACTAAATTTTGCGCATGAGGTCATTGTTAACCGGACAATTAAATTATCTGGTTACATAAATATGAGCCATTCATTGTATAATTTTATCCCCTAAGGTTTAGAAAATATAATTACAACCTTTTTTAAAGCCTTGCTAAATATAAGGGAGGTTTAAAATTAAAGACCTCTTTGTATGTGACATAATTAATCGTCAATTATTAAGTAGGAAGTTTCGCAGGGGAGGTTTGTGAAAAATAAACTTGTAAAATTTAGGGATTTGAATGAATAATTATTATTTCTTATTTCTGGATACTTATTTAAATTTTTTTTCTCAAAATCAATAACTGTTGTGTTAACTTATTAGCTGAATTAAATTCAGTTTTTTTAATAAGTTAAAAATTACACAATGAAGCAATTATCGATGCGCAACTGTCATTTTTTCAGTATCAGAGATGGCGTTGTGTACGAACTTACAATTTTTGTGATTTTCTTACTTTTCCACTTAATGGGAATAACGTTTCATTTTCTTTATACGTGTGAGGGAGATTTATTTTAATTATTGTATTTTTCCTTTGGAGGGGTGCAGACATAAGTTCACTTATCTCATTTTCGACTATTGACATTAAGAGTGTAAGAAAGAGGGCTAGCATTATATGTTTAAGGACAAAAGCAAAACAATTAGCGCATTTGACGTTTTTTTTTTTTTTTACACATATGTTTTGCAAAATATTATATTTAAGGTCATCGTTGGTCATGTATACCATTATTTAGGTTAGAAATGTTGCTTGAGATGGCATCGGCCATTTATATTCAGATATTTACCCTTGCCCATACACTTCCCCTCCCCACTGTCTTTAGCCAAAAAACTTAGGCCAATTGGGTTGCCATAGTCATATTTAATCCAGGGCAGTTAGAACCTTTATGAGGCTATTATATAAAATGTATATTTTTAAATCATTAAAGATTTCAAATATTATTATTAACCTGTATATACATATTATTAAATTAATAATTTTGGTGCCGAACACATTTTAAATTTTCAAGAAAAATTATTTATTATTTTGAAAACAAATGTGTTTAAAAGTTAAAACTTTCAATGATTAAAAGTTTTCACGTAGTTTTTTCAGCACAAGAGAATACTTAAAGAGATCTTAAAGAAGTTTTTCAAAATTTTTTCCTCGCAAAGAGTAGTATTTCTAAGAAAACCTCATTTGTGATGGATGTATTTTAATGAGAAATAACACAAAAGTTTGAGTTGAATGGTGTTATCATCTTTTTTACTCTTTTTAACGCTATTTTATTGTTAACTTTGCACAACTGACGGTTATAGAAATAATTTTTTTATTGCATGAGATATTTTTTTGTTAAAAATCTTCAAACAGTTGTATAAATATTTGCGAGTTGTGTTTTTAGGACATTTCTTTTGTCTAGCTCGGTCGATCGATTAAGATTTTATCAACTTGTCATCGTTCCCGATCACGACTACAAATTGCCAACGAACAAACAACGGATCACTTCGACAAAGTTATGCTATGGTAACAAGTTAACGATTATTATTGATTTGTTTCGATCAACTGTGCTAGATATCAGGCGTGGTCCGTCCATACATAATGTGGATGCTGCGTATCCCTTCTTTTCCAGGTTTAAAATAAGTATAGGTAATAATAATAATTATGTATTTATTCCGAATAAAAAAGCCTTCGATTTATTTTTTCCAGCCGTAAACCGCTCTATACTGCAATAACAATACCGCCACCGTCCCAATCTCAGAGATCAACACTAACCCGACACACGGAGAAGGTCGAAATACATATACCATATACCTACTCAATGCTCGAACGTCGCGTAAACTCACCAACACCAGCAACACAGTGGATGCTCCGTTAATTCCGCATCCACGACGCAGGAAAGAGTGTGATATTTTTGATATTCGCGCAAGCGCGTTTAGTCAAGCCTGCCATGGTTGAAGTAAGGCCGAATGCGGATTCCGTTGGAGCATCCAACACACAAAAAAATGACTTTAATGCTTATGGGCATAGTGCACAGAATAGCTTATCCGAAGCGTACGGACAAAGTATTATTAGAGATTTGTTTGCCTGACCACCTTACGACAGTAATTTGTTTTCTTGAATGGCCGAATCCGATTGATACATTGAACATCATTCGGAATACCTATTTAATTTATTTAATTAGGGAACTGTAATATTTAATGTGAAGCATAAAGGTTGTATAGAGCTAATTTTACTAATTTTATTTTATTGGTAGACTATTTTTGTCGATAATTGCATCTTGTTCCTGGGTTAGTCCATAGACTTTTACGTTTGATATTAGGTATGTACTACAGCATCCCTTATACAAAAAGTCACCAACCGCCACTGCTAGACATCTTGGTATGAAGCCGCCATCAAAATGGCGTTGCGTTTTATCATCGGTTCTTACCGCAAACATTGGATTCTGGCGTAAAATATTCTTTATTAGTAAATGTTTTCCAATCCCTGAACAAAGCCAGCAGAATTCTTTTCACAAAGAATGTACTAGGTGGCACAAAAGTCAAAATTATCCTATCGACACTGCATTTAGATAGGGTTCTAACTTCACTTCACCTTGTTTCTCATATTTTCTCATATTCTATTTACCAATTTATGGGTTTGAAGTTTAATCTTATGTAAAGTATTTTAGTTGAACGTATTTTAAAGGAAAGCATTAAAATATGACGTAAACTTACCCTTTTAGAACATATCTAAACAAGCAAATAGAACCTTGTGCAACCAGTTAAGGCATAATAATTCATTGCAAGGGTTCTAATTACATTTCCCTAAAGCTATTTCTAACTAGGGCCACGTCCTATTTAAATATTTTCCATTCAAATATGATAAACTAAAATACTTTATTTAATTAAATGAAGACAATATTAGCGAAACTCAATCGAAAATCTGGAAACAGAAAAATCAGAGAAAGATATTCGCAGCTCTGGGACCGAGGTCCGAGGACCGAAGCCGAAAGACCTGGGTTCGTGTCCCAGAGGTGCCAATATCTTTTTCTGATTTTTCTGTTCCCAGATTTTCGATTTGGTTTCGCTAATATTGTATTCATTTAATTAAATAGTAAAACTTTGTCGAGTGGTCGTGGACCTCTCTCCAGGTGTGGCGGACGTATTAATCTATCTTTCAATTTGCGGTGCAAGGCAATATTCCGAGAGAGTCCTGCTGGAGAGGTCAGAAGGTCTCCCTCAACCATTTTCTACCGTTCCGGCCTGCCACGCAGCTGATGAGCAGATAAATCCACCGCCAAGATCCGTGAAAAATATCCAAACCTCACCCATGAACCTAAGCATTCCTGCTAAGTCTTCCAACTTACACACTTACTGCCTTTGTGGGAGTGGGAAAACTTTTGCACCCCCTTGTTGATTACATCACGCATACTAACTGTATACTTCTTCTCTATACACGTGAACATAGTTGTTATTCGAAACTGTGTTTAGGGTGATAACGAAATAACATGCAGTGTTATGCCAGAGAGCCACAAAAGCATGAAACGATAATACGGCTCCAGCTAGCAAAGCAGGAGATAACAAAAATGTTACTAGCAAAGCTTTTACCTGAACGCGAGCTTTCGCAGACGCTTTTTTGCGTACTAAAGATTGAAGATTCTGCGAGGAGGAAGTGTAACATTTTAATTAGGAATGTAGGGAAATGATAAGGGATGATAAGAGAGGGTTTTGTTTTCTTCTAAATTGAGGTTTTTTGTTTAAAAATGCCTGAAAAAGGTTGGAGACGCAAAAAACTGATTGGCTCGTTCAATGTTTTCGAGGGATCAGCAATTTATTTACGTCGAGTTTTTTTTTTGTATTTTTGTTAATCCGCTTTTTAGCGCAGTGTTGATGGTTGGATGATATTGTGTACATAGGATATATGAGCACTAACTATTATTCTTATACAGCCAGTTATGAATGCCATATTCTCGTCTATAAATGGTTTCCAATACACTAATTACTTATTATTATTATCATTCTCCAATACCAAAACTTCACAATATAATAGCCTCCGTGGTCAAGAAGTAGATTCTCGACTAGCAACTCGGAGGTTGCGGGTTTGTATCCTGGCGTGTGCATCTAAATTTGGTTTAATTAATTATGTGCTATTTTATTTTTATATTTCAAAATTAATGGATTACTTAGTTTTAACAACGTTTACTGTTAATAAAACCCGACATGTTACGTAAGCAATGCTTACATAATCAGTGTTATTTTAAAATAACCCGTGGTTAAAACTGAGTAATCTCCTAATTTTGAAAATTAAAATGGTGCATTATAATACATTAGCTCCGTACAGGAGGACCCTGATTCGTCTGAGTCGCAAATTCTGACTCCTGACTTACGTTGTAGTCAAACCTAAATGGAGCAATGCATTTAATATTGATCCTGTAGGCGAGTTCCAGGAAGAAACAGGAATGCATATTGACTCGCTGATTCTGGAAAATCCCACTCCCTTGGAAAATTTTGAGCAGTTTTTGACTCTCGGTTTTATTGAAAGAATCTGCTTCTAGATCAATCTGTTTTCCCATCAAATGAGGCAATGAATTACCATTACCAACCTACAACAGTTCAGGAAAAAAAATTATCGCTACATATTTTATCGCTTTTATCACTAAACGTGGTAATGGGAATGAAAACATAATCAGAGATAGAGAAAAATCAAAGATTTTAGGAGGCGAGTCCACATACGACTTTTAGCTGACAAGGTGCTCAATTGCACCTAAAAGTAGGTCTGCATCTGATCAAGTGGAAACCAAGAGACATAAGCCCCATGTTCCCATATGTACCCTGAAATACTTCTGAAAAATAGCACCCACATACTTCTTTATGTCGATGTACAATACATATGTAGAGCTAGCTGGGGTACCCGGTTTTGGTCAGGGAGTTGATAAGAGATTAAACTGATGTTCGAAATCACGACGGATCTTACTTTGTATACCACTACCAATGGATAACCCCTCATACAAAAAGTCTTCTAATGGTCCCCAATGTTTCAGAACATTCCACAACATTCGAGAGTGTTGTGGAATGTTCCTCAATGATCTGAAATCTTCCGGGACGCTCTCGAACGTTCCAGACTATTCCCAAAAAATCCACAACATTCCAGAATGTTCGGTTGGTCGGTTACTCGGCGTTGCGCATTTTTTTGTCTGATTTTGAAGAAAAAAGTCACCGGCGCACAGTGGTTTTACTAGTATGGGAGCGTCGGAAACAATTCGAAATTTCAAATTGCAAGGATCACTAAATTTGGTTTCTATATCTTGACACCACATACCAGCGCATCTTTCCCCATACCACAAAATTCAACAAAACGTTTCGTCACTGCGAAACACGTCAGCAAAGATTGACTTCCCGTGCAGTCAGGACATTTGTGTGTAAATGCAACGTTTATTATGTAACATTTAGGGACTGATAACTTTTTACACCGCTTGCTCGCAATTTTTTTAACATTGATTCAATACCTTCAGGTGTTTACTAAAGTTGCTAAGTTTATTTTTTTCATTTCCTAATGCGGCAAATTTGGGATATTTTTGTTAAAAAACATCTCGTGAATTAAAAAAATATTACGAAGATTTCTGGAATACTTAAGGTTAAAGTTAGATATTCAATAATATTCAGTAAATGTGCTGATGTACTTTTGTATCTGAACTATTTATGTATCATATTTAAAAAAAAATCTTGTGCACTTTTGCGGTTCTACAGCTCGGGAAAATTTAAGTAATTTAATTACTGTAAAATTTGAGTGCTTCATAAACATTATTTTTGTCACAGGTTTGGTTTCAAAGGATTTGTTCTTAAGATAAAAGAAGTTATTTGGCATTATGATGAACTCGAAGTGTCAAAAGATGGAAAAAGATTTTAATATTTTTGAAAAAATGTATATAAACCTTACACGTCCTTAAAGAGAGGTTGGATAAATTCGGTAAAAAAATCACGGGTTTCAAATTTCGCATTAATACAAGATGGACTATTGCTCGTCGAGATGATGTGATGGAAAATAAAAAAAATGACTTGAGACTCCGATTGGTTGTATATATATATTTTTTTTTATTTATTTTTTTTATTTCATACAATTTTTGAAAGTACACTTTTATGTTTTTTTCTTGATTACCATACTAGGCTAATGCCCGGGTTAAGATAATCATAAATATGCGATTTATCCTGAAAATAGATCAGACACAATTTGAATGTAGTTCAGACCAATCCAAACGCTTGAAAACCAAAGATCTTCGGAAAAGTGCAACTCTTTCTCATTTGGTGTTTGAGAAAGCGGTATATTTTCCGGTCAATCGGTAACATCAAAATTATTAGAAGACATTATTCTAGGCGCTCATCTGTTAACAGACAAGTGTACAAGATATTTGATGATAATCGCTCTTCTTAATAAAAGGTGTTCATTGGACCGCGAGAGGTGCGGATTATTCTAGTATTTTTAAATCTTCAATTGTACCTACCTTTGCGATTAGTTCGCTGGAAGTCTGACAATATAAACGTAGTGTGACAGAATCCTTACCTATCGTCCATCAGATATTGCCACCCGATTAAGATTATCAGAAGAGGCTCAGGAAGCTCGGAACAAAGATTTTTAAAAAATATCGCGAGAACTATTCTAGAAAATGTTCTCGTGAGAAATTTTATGAAGATGTTTTTAATTCAATGTTAGTTACATCTGATCCTATCATAACTAGTTACAGACAACCCTAAAGAAACCATTAAATCGTTTTCCTAAGGAAGTTTTCGATTTAATAATTCCTCCGGATATTCATTCTTCAAATATCTTTAGCACCGACGATGATGATGATTGTTCATCGTCTGCCTCAGAATGTTAAAAAGCAAAATTAAACATTACTCGGCCTTTATTTTCACACGGATATGGACATAAATAATAACAATTTTAAGAAAAAAAAAAAATTTTTTCGTTGATAAAAATATAATAAAATCCAGAAATCGTTAATAAAATCCAGTAAAACTTACTAAAACCGAATATTATAATTTTTTTAACCATACCGAAAAATAATATCACATTTTTTCCCCCGTTAATCCTCCCTGTGAATTGTTTCCAACTTTTGCGGTATTTGGAACCACTGTGCGGCGACCAAAATTTCATTTACATTTTTCACTCCGAATAATGTCAGGAATCACTGGTTTAAGTAAGTCAAGTACGCCCCTTTACACCCTGTATATATCATAAGAACGGAATATATTGCCATTGAAAACTATACAAAAAGTTTTTAAAGTATACAGGTAAAACTAAAAAAATATATATATTATTTCCAATAAACCTATGATTTCAACAAATTTATCCCCCTTCGATGCACTGCGAAATACCGATCACCTCGTTGAAAAGTCTTTTTATATCGATATAACATGTCTGATTTATTGAAAATGTTAAAAAACGGACGAAAATAAGAAAAAAAAGTACCTGCTTCAAAAGTTAAGCATCGTTTCGTTTTTGAGTAGTGGCCTTAACTGGGAAAGCCAGGGAGTGGGTTTTCTACGTTGCAACGTGGTGTATGAAACATGCATCTTTAAGTATCTATTTAAAATGTATTTTGACTACCTATGGGCTCCGAGCCAACCAAGAAAGGAAGAAAATGCCTTAACATTCCCAAGTACAAGATCCAACGAAATTAATTAGTGACCTTAATAGGGTGTGCTCCAACTACATAGAGCATCTCGGTTTCTGTGAATTTGTATGTCTTTGGAAAGTTCATTTCTGAGTGTGAATAGGCAAAGCCGGTTCTTTTTGACATATTTGGAATTAAAAACGAAGACGTCATTTTGCTATCCGATGATATATTTTTGTCAATTAAACAAAAATATATGTTTTTAATTTTAATCTTATATAATCGTAGATAGCGGAGACTAGAGGCTTTTGAGATGTGGTTCTATAGAAGACTATTAGGAATTTCCTGGAGAGACTATATTACAAATGAGGAGGTTCTCCAAAGAATCGAAGGAGGAAGGCATCTGCTCAGGACCTTGTCCGAAAGGCGTGCAAGATGGATCGGCCATGTAATACGGCAAGAAGGCCTCTTGCGTGCTATAATGGAGGGCATGACCGAGGGGACAAACTCTAGGGGACGCCCACGCCGAGAGTACCTGGAGGACCTGCTGGTGGACGTGCGCTGCTCATCATATGCAGACTTCAAAAGAGCCGCACAAGACAGGGAAGAATGGAAGAGAAGATTAGAGGAAATTGCTGCAAACCAATCCCAGGATTGGTTTGCAGCGAGATAGATAATTTTGATTAAATAGTGAGTTAATTGGGGATTCTATTGGTTTGCAGAGAGAGAGATAATTTTGATTAAATAGTGGTGTTTTCAAAGTGATTTGTTTTTATTTAATTTAAAAAATATATGTTTCCATCACACGTTGCCACTGATCACACTGCTACACGTGGCGATGGGATCACGTGATGCGCGTTCTCTCTCCTCTGTTACAGCGAGATTAACTCTGTTAACAAGACGCAGTGCGTAGCACGTGACCCGTGCAACCTGCAACCAACATCGCAGTTGCAACGTGCGATGGAATTTTTTTTTAATTAAAAACCTCTTTAGCATCGTTGTGATTTGAAATTCGATGAAACAAAAAATAGCGACACTAAAAAGAGACAAACTCGTTTATAAATAGGAGCCTGTGAGAGAATAGGATAGACTAATCGGTCTCCTCTTTATGCAGTGCTTCGTAGCCCATCGGTCTCTGTATGTGCAGTACTTCATAGCTACCCCACTCTTGTCTACTTTGGTTTTCTGGAGGTTTCACTTCTACCACGTGTAAACTGCACACTGTGAATTGAAAAAAAGTCTCATTGGACTGCAAAATGACATCTACATTTGTACTCAAAATAGGCACAGGAATCGCTGGAAAATCCTTCGGGTAAGTGCTATTACTCCGAGTATACACGGTGTCAGAAAACTAGAGGTATAAGTAGGAAACATCGGATCTGAAAGTATATTATTTCTCGAATGCTCGATTTATCATTTTTATCGGAAACCGGATTAATCCGGTTGACCAACACAAATAATAAACTGAAAAACATTATTTCCAAGCTATGCAATATTTGCACTGGTAATTTCATTTCTCGGCCCATGAGACCTGTTTATTTGATTAACGTGAAAATCACAATTTTTCGCTTACCTATCCATAAAATCAGCCATAAAATTTCCCCTTATATAAACTATTACCTTTGAACCTAGCACCCTTGGAAAATAAAAAATGTTGACGTCGATTGTTTCATTGGAAAAGGGGGCAAATACAAGCCTTTTTAAATTGAAACACCACCAATGAATCAAAATGAACTAGACTCTCATCATGCAAAAAAACAACAAATAATGAGTTAGTGCTAGACAGAAACAATGCCAGTAGTTTTCAAACTGCAGTCACGATTTATTGACACAGTGTACGGTTTGATTTCGTCAGTCGGTAATTTTTTTCGAGAATTCCGTTTTCGGTTCAAGATGGTGGTGATGGTTTTCTTCTTCTCAAGTCGGTTCCTCATGGCTGAGGATTTTGACTACTTCTTCAATTTTCGTGGTGAACAAGGCTCCTCCACTTCTCGCGGTTCTTCGCTGCGTGAAGAGCTGCGGTCACTGACGTACTGGACGTCAGTGATACTTGGTCACTCCAGCGCGCTGGTGACTTTCCTCTGCTTCTTCTGCCTTCCGCTTTTCCAGTGACTATGATTTTTTTCCCAGTTCGTTTGACGAACAACGTATCTTAACACTAGAATACTAATATATTTTTTTTACTGCTTAATACTACTGATCGATTGGGAGGCTACTATTTAGAAAACAAGTAGTTTTTTTTAAGTGTCTTTATTAAAATATGAAAAATATATTTTTACATAATAGAGCAACCTCTGCATTTTTAAATACAAAAACAAAAAATATATATTCTAAATCAACACAGTCTTTAACAGTGGCTTAAACTTAACACATACCTAACTTTTTTGGCACAACAAAGATATTTTAAGATTATGATAAAAAAATTCTTGCAAACATCTTAAAAACTAAACATGTGTTATAAAAATATAATATTACAATTTTTAGGTCACATAACTCTAAAGTTAGTCTATTTTTGTTATCACAAGTGAAGCAATTTGGCGATCGATGTTCCAGACAATATGGTTTGTTGCATTTTGCATAGTAGTACACACTCACGTGTTTTTTTTTTGGTGATCAAAAGTTGCACATGCTTCGTTTTCCTTTTTTAATGACATTTTTTTCCACATTTTGTACATTTATATTTTTATCATGAAATCCAAACATTAACTTTTAAGCGCCCTTGAGGTTATTTTCTCACGAAAATGGCGCTATAAAAATCATCCAACAATTATTATCTATTATTATTATTAACTTCTAAATTGTATTCAATATCACCAGCAGAGTAACCTCCCATTAACCAATTTTCTATTTGACTATCATCTGGATTCACCATTAAACAAAATATTTATTTTTATAAATACAATTAACACTAATCAAAAACTCCAATAAGAATAAACAATTCCAAAATAAAAATAATTACCTTTAATACTAAGGATCGCCTCCCAAGCGATCAAACACCCTGTAACTCAGCAAAGAAAAGAGCCTGCGAGACGCGCGAAGGCTATCCACAGTGTCGCGGGGGGCACTAAGTTGAGGTGACCTCGCGAGTCGTAATCTCACGATTTGAAATTACATAAAAAAAACTATGAGAGTGTGGCCTCCCAGGTTATGATTAGTACTCTAGGGTTAAGATACTTTGTAAGCAGATAGTTGAAGTCCAATTGTGGATGCCTAGCTCTTGCGTGGCAGTTTTAATGGTACAGTAAAGATTATTTTTTCAAATGTGTATTCGTCCTGTTTAATTGGTCTTTCTCGCCTGTATTTTTTAAGTATTACGGTAAGTACGAGTATTAGATACGCGCCATAAATATATTTAAATCCATTTAGGCATTAATTTCTTTAAATTAATAATTTATGCTATGAGACCATGAGGGCCCCATCTATAGTTTTTGCATTATATTGAATTTACCTATGTGACATTGAAATTCAGTATATTAATGCATTTTCTTACCTCTGTGAAGCAGGCAATTACTTCCGACGGGAGTGTTAGTGAAAGCCAACAGATGTCACTCCTTGTCAGTCATTATCAAATAATTCGCCCAATAATTGAATTATTGTTGTACCTAAGATTTGGCACGTATTATTAATAGGCAGATTTATATTCATTGTTGAAACTTCCTTGCTGTGCAAAACATCTGTTGAGATTATGCAATACCGCCTTGGCAGAAATCGATATTTTAAATGAAAAGAAGTGTCTTTTTGTGTTGGACATCGTGCAAGAGCTGCATTCTCTGAGTGAGTATTGTTTTGTTTTCACTTAGGATTTTGGAATTGCTGGGTAAACTGTTTTGTGTCACATAGGGAAGAGTTCAATTTTCCTTAATTTACATAGGGTAGTCACTCCTTCGTGTCAGGGGCTATTTACACGCCCCTACAAGTATCTACTTACATGCCTGAAGAAATTTAAAAAAAAAATGCTATTCAGAGAGTGACGTTTCTTTGTAAAAATTGAATAATTCCTTAATTGACAAAAAAATTGCTGCATAAAACGGTTTGTAATAAAGTACTCGTATATAGGTAGGTATCTACTTACAAATATATTGGCATTTCAGAGGAAATTTTGCTTGTGATTTATTATACTTTTTTGGACGCGAAGCCTACTGTGCACAGAACTATAGGTAGTAAAAATGATATTACTGATGGATCACAACTTTTTTTATATCAAGTAGTTACTTCATATCTTATTGTCTTTGCCTTATAATATTAAACTTCTGTAAATATGAAACATTTTTCCAAGGATATTAATTAGGTAAATAGTAGTAAAATACGTGCTTTTTAATCGTTTGGATGGTTCAGGTCAAAAAATATTTTGTAACGATCCGGAAAACATTTGGTGAAATTCACCATCATCAGCATTTTGGGAGGCGGGTGTGGGTCGTGGGTACCGTTGCCCCAGGTACTGCATATTGGATAATCAAATCCTCTCCCCAAGTGGTTCGCTACGTTTAGTGATTAGCGGGAGTGCCCGGTGAGGATTGTCTAGGTCTTGACGGCGGATGTGTTTGCGTATGGTAGACGTATCGAGAGAGAGTGGTTGAGGGAGACCTTTTGACCTCTCCAGCCAGAATTTTTCGACCCATCAATGGATTCGTAAGTTTGTCACTCCTGGAAAGATTGAACCCAGATTCTTACCCACCTGTTTTCTTCTCAGTACTTCCTCTTCTTCCTTTCCCTAAAAATACCATTCACAAAGCATTCCCTAAAGATGACAAAGGTCCTGACGGATATTTTTTTCTTCTATTTTATTTTTTTTTACATTTGCTTTACCTACGTGGAGCAAATGTAAAAAAAAAATATTGCCAGAGCAGGGCAATCTTGTTAATCCTATATCAATGCTATTGACCCTTTCTTTAGCATTACAAAATCAAGTGTGATTTATTTGGTGAACCCTCCTAAAAAAAGGAAGCGAAGAGGCTTCATTACATTAATGATTGGTAAGAAATTGTGAAGAACTCGCGGTAAACGAAAAATTTGCTTGTCATGATTAGGGTTAGCTAAAAATATCCCCTTTCTAAATTTTACCCCTGGTTACCTTGATTTGAATTATCTCGGCAAGCCGTGGAAATTTTACGATTTTCGCTACTCATCCAGAACCAAAGGTTGCAATATTTATGCTAGATTTGTTTTAAGTTAGCAATTTGTTCGTAAAAGGTATTGGATAATCCTTTCTGAAATCAAAATCACTTATCTTAAAATAAGTAACAGTAGGAAGTTTAAAAAAATAGGAAAAAACAACCGATATCACTTAAATAAAAGGAAACATTAACAAAAGGGGTAGGGTTCATCATTATTTATCACTAGCTGGTTCCTGGCATGCGTAGCAATGCCATATTAAAAGAAATAAATTGTTTCTCCTTACATGTCCTTTTCCGTGCGTCTTCGTCCCCCTCTCGCATCCCCTACCCTTCCGCGTTCCCCTTCCACCTTCCCTGCCCCCTCCCGCGTTCCATGTATTCAGTCCCAGTACATTCAGTTTTCAAACAGCTCGCGTGCCACCTATTACGAAAACAATCAATCAAATTTGGTACCTATTTAAAATATCTATAATTTAAAAAATCCAAAAAAAAAAATTAACACAAAAAAACAGCTGTCTGCTAAATTCAATTTCATCAAACGCGCGAACTGTCAAACTTGCGAAGTTAAAATAGCCGTTAAGTTTTCTAAATTTGTTCAATTTTCTGTGCAATTTTCTTTCAGTAAGAACCTTCTACAAAGTATAAGAAAACTTTTTAAAAAGATGAATGAAAGATGGAAAGCCGTTCTGAAGTTATAGCGTGACCAAGGGATACAGGGATTTTTTAAATATATAAGGCGAGAGAGCTGGCACAAAACCGAGATGAGTGGAGGAAGACTCTTGAGGAGGTCAAGACCCACCAGGGGTTGTAGAGCCAATAGTGATGATGATTATTTTCTAACAAATACCCTTTCACCATTATCGCATACTTTTATGGGTTATATTTTACCATTATCCATTTTATTTATATTTTAAAGTTACGTTCTTAAATCCTCGTTACCGGTGACTCTTTACATCAGTTGATAAAATAGCGCAGTTTTAAAAAAATATTCTAAAATTCAATGATGATCAAGCAAATTAAAATATAACACCCCCTATTTGAGCGAACATTTTCAAGGGACATCCTGTAGTTAAGGCAGTTTCTTAAAAAAAGATAGCAGGGTTGGAGATTGATTTATTACTCTCGGTAAGTTCACCCGAAACCCTGAATTTTTCAACCCGGTTGGCGATGCTGAAAAACTTGTTCGAAAACATTTTGGAACGCATTTCCGTTTAATTTAATTAATTAACTACCAAGTAAGTTTAATTATGAAATGTGGCGTTTCGCATGGATTAAGGTTAGGCCCACTTTTATATTTGAAATGGTAAATTGCTGGTATTAGCAAATATTGGTTAAAGAGCGAAGATAGATGTTATTTTGTATTGTTCTCAAAATATTTCACGGAAAGAGTTACCTTTGAAATTTGGAGCTTAGGGTGATCATAAAAAATAATTTAAAGGTTACTCATAGTATTCTATAGACTCTTTTGTAAAGGTCATACTGTGTACAAAAATGTCTCTATTATGATAGGTCACTCATTCTGTCCTTTAAGTCTTTTATATATTTTAAATCGCAATGCTAACCCAACCAGATTGAAATGATGTAAAGATAAAAGTGATAATCTAATTCCGAAAACTGTTGCTTAAATTGTATTTTGCCGGGTTTCGAGTGTTGAAAAATACTCGAAACCCGGTAAAGTAGAATAAATACATTAATTTATTGATAACCAGCTGCGTTACCCGGCTTCGCTCAGGACAACATTCGAGAGTGTTCTAGCCACAATGATGTTCCCGGTTCCCTATTCCCGAACGTTCCACGACGTATTCCGCCACTCCTTCCAGAACATTTTAGGACTCTATAGAACCTTCTAATACTTTCCGGAAGACCGTTCTAGAAATTTAAAGAGGGCGAAACTTCCAGCATATCTACATCTTCAAAAGCACGCCTTTTAGGTAAAAACGGGAAGCGTCGTCCTGGAGGGGGGATAGAGATCTACCACTTCCTGGATCGTACCGGGACTCGTTTCTGAGTTTTTGGATTTTATTTTTAATATATATTGATTTCACGGGTTTGGCATATTTTTTAAGTAGGTATTTGAAAAAAATATTTTTAGAACAATTTTTGCAAAATGTTTGTTAATAGTTGAAACATTTGCTATTTTAAAATATCTTTCCTCTGTTTTTTTCTATTCTCCGTTAGTCTCCACCTTCCAAAAACTTCACTGATTAATCTTTCTGAACTTCGCAATATCTCCCCCATTTCTTTCACCTCTCCACCCCCTTCAACCACGCAACATACCCCAAATTGATACCCCAGTGGATCTCAGCTGTTGAGACTTGTATGCTGAATACATTAATAATAAAAACAAAAACCTACCCCAATAAATAACACCTTATCCCTCGAGCGCTCGGGACTGGGACCAAATTCCAATACACACGATGAAATATTTTGAAATTTTTACAAACCTAGTGTTACGATAGAAAGTAGTGGAGTCATTTATTAATGATATTTACGTTGGGTGACATATTGTTATCCTTATAAATGTAAAGACATATTGTTATGTGTTTGTGTTATATGATTAAAGGGAAATGTAATAATTGGCCTTTGTCGGGCTCGGGTGTAATCTGCAAGTCAACTTTGATTTCCTCTCAGGAAATCTTGGACGCCAAACCCAGTCTAATGTCTGGGTATGTCAACAAGCGGAGAACACGATACTCATTTCTCAGAGTGTGGGCCATTTGTTTTCATAGCATTCCTGAAAAGGCTGCACAAGGAATCTACATAATAAAACAAAGAGTAGAGTATAAAATCGGTACACTGTATTGATTTCATAAGACATAATAAAATAAATTGTATGGACTCACCCCCGGGACCAATTTCGTAATTTATGCTATTCCTAGCTACACTAATTAAATTTACTGCCGCCGAACTCCCGATGTCGTGAGAACCATCACCACCTCCTGGTGGCAAGGGTGGTCCCAACCTCTGCGGCTCAGCTTGGACCTACGACCTCCACAGCAGTAGCATGGAAGGGATGATAGACCTGGACCCTCAGAGAAAGGGAGGAGTACCCAAACTCTCCTCCAAATTGTAAAGGAAGGCTCGTCAGCAATCGAGGCGGAGTATTGTTCAACACTGAGGTATTCTCGGGTTTGTTCCATAAATAAACCCCCGGTGGGAATTCGATAGTTGCCCTGCATACAATCACGGGCGCGGCGAGTTATTATTTAAACCGATGACTCGGATAATGAGGAACAATAGTCTTTTCACTCGAACATCGCCAATTAACTCGTGGTCACTGAGACCCACATTCTCACAAACTCACATTTTACGTGAATAAATATTCGGTTAGTTGCACTGCGCACCATGACAGGCGTGGCGGGTTATTATATAAACCGATGTCTCGGATAAAGAGGTACATTAATCGTAACACTCGAACATCACCATTAAACTCGTGGTCACTTTGGGACCCGCGCGAAAACTCGCATTTTACGCGAATAAATCTTTGAAATTTATATTTAAAAAAAACACAACGTGTTTTCTTCCCCCGAATGCAGAAGCCCAAAACTTGGATTTCCATCACATCGTATTAAAACTTAAAAATTAAGTGACCGTTGTTTTCACGGCGTACCGCACATATCGCCGTAAAAACCAGAGTGCGGAAACGGAAAAAAACCCAAACGCCGCCTACCGACGCGCTGAACGAAACTCCCCCAGCCTTGCCAACCTACCCAATTAAAATGCATTTAAAAAAAATATAGTACCTAACTAACGACAAATACAATCGCTTCATAATACTAGTGTTACATAAAAGTATTTGTAACAAGGAGTGTGCACTAGGGTGTGTCAATTATTTCAACTTTTGAATTCAGAAACGCCCGGGGTCTCAAAAGTTGCGTCTTGCAAAGAAAATGAGAACTGCATTTAAATTTATTTTTTAAAAAGTGGTTATTAGCCCGCTAAAATGCTTTGAAAATCAGAAAACAAACCGAAAACATTTAAAAAATATATTTTAATAATTTTTTTTTTTCAATAATTTAACCTTAGAGCATTCGTTTATTATTATAAAATGCGTATAGCTGACAAATTGGAAAAAAAAATTCAAGTTTATGAATACAAGTAAGTCAACAAGAATACTGATTTTATCCCGAAAAAGTGTTGTTTTCCCCCTTAATATTTTTAACAAACACATCACATATGTCTCATAAAAATTAATATAAAATGTGGACCCTTTCTTTGTTTTATTTTTTTTCCAAATCACAAAATCTATATATTTTTTAATTTCCGGTCATTTTAGCGGGCTAATAGTGAACAATAATTTAATTTATTTTTACGTTTTCGGTTAGCTACAGATCATACGAAACTTTTGAGACCCCGGGCGTTTAAAAATAAGGCCAAATTTTTTCTCTCTATGGAGAGCGACGCAAGCTAGTGTGCACCCTCTTATATACACATTATTTATGGTTTCGGTGTGTGGCACCTCTAGTGCTTGCCCATTGACATTTGGGCATTGGTTATATAGCGAGCCCTGCAATATTGTGGAATGCAAGAGTAGCTGATCCTGCACAGATTCAAATCAGCAGATTCGAAAAGAAAGCACGTCATTCTTTGTGGAGCAGCCGAGAGCTTAGGGTGGTTCTATCGACCGCAATACGAAGATCGTAATTGTGAACCTTGGACGTCATACTCGCCATCTTGGGAGCTGTCTGCAAATCATCCTGGAGTGATGATTGGCATCGAGAATCATCCACGTCAAGTCAAGTCCTTTTGGCTAGGAGCCTTTTTATCTTGGAGTCCTGCCCTTCTCAAGATGCTCTGAGATTCGTTTCACAAAAGAAGATATCATCATGCGTCATTTCAACTTGACACGGTATCAACATGAACTATTTAAAACTAAGCAAGCCCATGCCAGACTGCCTTAGTTTCAGTATGTCACTTCTTTAGTTTATTATATTTTCAATAATGAGGCGGGAATGGGTACCGCCGCCCCGGGAACCTTTATTGGATAACCAACACCTCTGCCATAGGTCACCCCAAGTGGTTCGCTACGTTTGGTGATTTAGCAGGGGTGCCCGGGTTCATGGGGTGAGGTTTGTCTAGGTTTTGGAGGCGGATGACCAGGACACACCTAACCCCAGATTCCTACCCACCCCTAAAACCCTCTTCCTTCCCAGAACTCTCCCCTCCTTCCTTTCCTTAAAAAAAAACCACCACACAGCATCCCCAAAGATGACATAGGCCCTGAGGGAAATTATTTTCCTCAGGGCCTCCTGTGTGGAGCTCACGTAAAAAAAAAAATTATATATTTTTGTAATTTTAATACCTTCCCTCTTTGAAAATTATTAACTTATTCCTTTTGCCATGGGAGTCATTTTTGTTCACAATCATCTACCTTTTAAATTGTCGTCACCTCACCCCAGGTAACACTAGTACAGGTGTAAATAATATATCGATACAACATACAACGGAAAGAATTTGTTTTAAATTCAAGAGAATTTCGTTTTTCGAAAATGGGTTATAAATTAAACTTATTAGAATAATGATAACTGATAACCATAACCATTTATTAAGAGTCTTTAGTAGTTGGGAGCACGCAGCAGTTATATCGGACACGCAATATGGCCATTTATCCGAGGATTGTTACATTTTACAAATACGATTAGTCATTGTAATTCCACAAAGGCCTGGAATATTAAAAACATGTTTATGAAATCTGAATACCATATGTTTATAATTATTTCCGGTCTATAATCGCTTAATAACTGGTGTTGAAACGTTGGAATGTAGATTTTAATTTATAATGATTGATTCACTACTTAATTTTTTCAGGAATTTCACCGGAGACAGTGTGGTGAGCTCTAAAACTTGGCCATAAGATAAAATATTGTATACTTTTGAATGTAGCTTTGTCGCAACAATAACATTTGGCTGTCATCAGTTCTTTTGTTTTGCTCTTTCAAAAAATATTCTTAAACCAATCTTTTTATTGTGTTTTGGCTGTAAAAAGTTTAGTGTGTTGGAATCTTCTCCCCCCTGATCTTCCAGGAGTCACTTCTTGCTGCTCATTTTCAGATATTTATATAATTTTTTTACTTCTCGTCGCCTTAGTTCGTATTTGTCCAACAGACCATTAGAAAATTTTAGACGAGAGAAAGGTTTTCTTTCATTATTTCAATAAAACATTATGATAGGTGTAAGATAAAGCATTTTCCGTAAAGGTAAAGGTTTGATTAGTTTAAATAATTCTTAGTTAAGTGATTAACTATCATTTTTTATACCTTATTTTTTAGTTTAAAGTGGAGATTGAACAAAAACTAAAATGGTCTGTTGGACAAATAAGAACTGAGGCGACGTTCTGTCTCTTTTTATATAAGCTGTAATTTTTTGAACAATGGAGGAGGATTTCCCTCCTGTACCCCTTACAAAGCCCCCAGATCCCCCTCCTGACCCTCCAGATGGAGACATTTCAGATAAAATAGACTTTTCAGAACATTCAAACATTTCAGACAATGAATCTGTCATCCTAACCTCAATTAAAAAAAGAAAATTTAGTCCCCTTTCCCCAAAAAAACATGATTCGCCTTTGTCTTCTCAGTCCCCTCCAGCTCTTCCTCAATCTCCTCCAACAATCTTTTACTCTACTCATTCCCGTGGCCCCTACATTGTATATGCGCAAAAAACTGAACAAGGTAAAACCATCCATCCTCTTGAATTTGGTAAATTTCTTTCAAATAACAAGAACCTTTCGATTAAGCCTGGAGGTGTTAAAGCCGAGGGTCGCTTCCGAATCTCTGTTGAATTCCTGTCAGGTTCAGCCGCCAACAACTTTATCAAAAATATATTTATTTCATCTAATTCTAAATTCAAGGCGTACATCCCAACTTTCAATGTCACTCGAATGGGCCTGGTCAGGGGTATCTCGACCGATCTGTCCATTCCAGAAATCCTATCCTCACTTTCAACCCCCCAACATATCGGCAATCCCATAAAAGCCAGGAGGCTAAATTATAAGGACACCTCTGAGGGCATCGTTTCCTGGAAGCCCTCCCAATCTGTCGTCATCACATTCGAAGGACAATCTCTTCCCTCCCATATTTATTTATTTTTCAACTCCTTACCAGTTGAAATGTACACTTATCCCACCACTCAATGTTTCAACTGCTGCCGTTTTGGTCATACCAAAGCTGCATGCAGATCCCCTCCCAGATGTTTCAAATGTGGAGAAAACCACTCGGCTGACCAATGTTCTTCTCTCTCTTCACCTAAATGTTTTAACTGCTTAGGCGCTCATTCCGCCATTAACTCTTCTTGCCCCGAACAATCTCGCCAAAAAAATATAAAAATTTCTATGGCCTCTGAGAACTTGTCTTTTCTGCAGGCTTCTAAATTATTCCCGCCTGTCAAAAAATCATTTTCCGAGGTTTTAGCCAGTAACTCTTCATCCAACCCTCTCGCCACCTCCTCAACATCTTCCCGTTCAACAAAATTCACATACAAAAACCCTATCTCTAAACAGGCTCGTGGATACGATCAGCAACAACACAACTCACTTCTCTTAAATCCCAATGGTTCTCCTCTTTCACACGCCACAAATGGGTGCGCAAACAATTATAATTCATCTTCAACAAACTATCAAAAGCTTTCTGAACAACTCTCCCAAGATAATTCTTCATTTATTCAAACTCTTATTATGTTTCTAATTGACCTAATTTCTTCTCAAACTAATCTACCGTCCAACGCTGCTTCTATTATTTCCACATTAAAATCATTTATTCAAAATGGCTCTTCAAGATGTCAGAATTCTTCAGTGGAATAGCCGCAGTGCTATTTCTAACAAATCAAACCTTCTTAACCTATTAAATTCAAACCTTGTTTCTGTGGCTGCTGTCTCGGAGACATGGTTTACTCCATCCACCCACTTTAATGTGGGAGGGTACTCCTGTCTCCGCGATGATCGCCCGGAAGGTACGGGCGGTGGTGCTGCCCTTTTTATTAAAAAATCCCTTCCGTTTTTCCCAATAAATAATATCAAACCCCCCAATGCTGACTTTCAAATGGTTGCAGCTAAAATAAAGGACACTTCCTTTGTTTCTATCTATCTTCCCCCAACATCGCACTTCAATAAACAAGCGTGGTTGCAAATTGTCCGTCAACTAAGCCCTCCTTTCTATTTATTGGGTGATTTTAATGCCCATTCCCCCGTCTGGGGTTCTGCTTTCTGTGATCGAGACGGTCGAAGTGTGATGGATTTCCTAGATGAATCCAACCTTTTTCTTTTGAATGACGGATCTCCTACTAGAATCTCTCGCCCCAACACAAACCCCAGTGCAGTGGATCTCTCCATATGCTCTATTAATCTGGCACCTCTCTCCTCGTGGGTGGTGTCCCCCGACCCCTGCTCCAGTGATCATTTCCCGATCACCATCACTTATCAAACTTCTTTCCATTCAGACAAGGCCCATATTTCGACAAAGATTAAAACAAAACACACCAAATGGGACGAATTTAACTCACATATGGATAAGTTTATACAAAATTTATCCTATACCGATACATTATCTGTCAAAGATGACTACGATAACTTCAAATCAATGCTCGTAACTGCAATCAATAAATCAAATCCTCCCCCTAAAACCAAATCTCTCAAAAAACTCCCTCCATCTCCCTGGTGGGATGAGGAATGTTCCAAAGTAGTGAGAATTCGGAAAGCTAAATCTCTTTCCTATCGTCACAATATGACTATGGAGAACTATCTCATATACAAAAATGCCGAAGCCAATGCCAAAAGGGTATTGAGGTCAAAAAAAAATCCGGGTGGTACAACTTCTGCAGTTCAGTATCTCCGAACACTCCAATTTCGGAAGTTTGGTCTATGATTCGAAGATTTCGATCCTCCTTCAGTCCAACATCTCCTCGAGCTTCGATAGACGAGTTCTTGGACAAAATTGCCCCCCCTTCTGTACCTAACTTAGATGAAATAACTCCAATCCACAACACTCCTATGTCTGATCATTGGCTTGACTCTCCATTCACTTTAATTGAATTAAAAAATTGTTTATCAACAGTCAAGGACTCATCTCCAGGCAGAGATGGTATACCTTATAGCATTATCAAAAATAGTAATGATAATGTTCTAAATCACTTTTTAAGCATCTTAAATAAAATCTTCCAGACTGGCATAATACCTGATGACTGGAGTTCTCAAATAATCATCCCAATTCTAAAATTAAACAAATCACCCAATTCTGGATCCAACTATAGGCCAATTGCTCTTTCATCCACCCTTAGTAAAATTTATGAAAAATTAATTAAAAACCGGTTAGAATTTTTTGTCGAGAGTAATAATCTTCTCTCTCCATCCCAATTTGGATTTAGGAAAAAGAAATCTACACAAGATAACCTCGCCATCATCAGCACTGATATTAATTTATCCATTTCTAACAAAGAAGTATGTCTTGCAGTCTTTATAGACATAGAAGGCGCCTTTGACAATGTTTCTATCCCAATTCTTAAAAAAAAACTTTTAGGCCTTGGCTTACCCCTCATGTTTGTCCAATCTATTATTAATCTTTTTCTCGATAGGAAAATTTTCATTGAGCTACCAGATGTTACTCCTCAGTGTAGGTCAATTTGGAAGGGTTTACCCCAAGGCGATGTATTATCCCCCTTACTGTATAATATATACACACACGATATGCATGTCACCATTCCCCCTCAAGTAAAAGTTGTTGAGTTCGCAGATGACAAAGCTTTCTTCTTATCATCCAAAATCATTCCATCCGCCGTCAAATATCTTAATGAAGCCATGGATGCCCTTTGCACATGGCTTACTTTAAATGGTCTTGAACTTTCAGTACAAAAGAGTCAGTGTGTTACCTTCTCAAATCGTCATAATAACCCCCCTGTTCAAATTTTATTTAAAAACTCTCCAATCCCCAATGCTTCCGAAGTAAAATTTTTGGGAGTAACATTTGATAGGAAACTTAAATGGTCTTCCCACATTAATAATATAGTTACTAAATGTGAAAAAAATTTAAATATTATCAGATCATTGACTGGCGTTTGGTGGGGTGCTCATCCTATCTGCATTAAGTTGCTCTACAATGCACTTATTCGAAGTCATCTCGACTATGCCTGCCCACTTTTTAGTACTGCATCCAAAAATGCACTCAGTAAATTAGACAAAATTCAATCTAAGTCATTGCGAATAATAACTGGCGCGATGCAATCGTCGCCCATCAATTCCCTTCAAGTAGAATGTTCTGATCCTCCTCTTTATTTAAGGCGTCAATTATTTGCTGACAAATTTGTTCTTAAATGTTTAAATTCTAAAAGTCATCAGATTATTCCCAGAGTCTCGTTGTTCAACGACTCAACACATTCATCTACAATCAGAGCTCGAACTAAACCTCTCCCTGCCATCTGTAAAAATTTTCGCTCTCTCTCAGAGCTTCAAATTATCAAAAATGATCTTCTTCCTTTGTACAAATTAAAATATAGTCACGTCACCCTATCCCCAACGATTTTAGAAGGGATTGGCATCCTTAAAAGTCATTCCAATCTCCCAGCCCGTACTGTCAATAATATGTTCAATGACATTATTTCTTCTAAATGGCCCAACTCTTCTCTTTTATTTACTGATGGCTCCAAATCTCCGGACTCTCCTAACTGTGGTATTGGTATTAACGTTTACCACAATAATTCTAATGAAAGAATATTTTATTCAATTTCAAACCAATTTTCAATATTTTCTGCCGAGTGCATTGCGATTATTGAATCTCTCAAATATATAATAAAAAATAATTTTGAACATTCTCTTGTTCTCTCTGACTCTCTCAGTTCCCTCCAAAAACTTAAAACAAGTCCTCTTCTTCATCCTGATGATCACTTTGTATGTCTTATTCGAGTATTGATAACCTCCATTCAAAGCTCTGGAAAAACTGTCACTCTGATTTGGATTCCTGGACATGTTGGCATAATGGGTAACGATATTGCTGATTCCTTGGCAAAACAAGGAGCGTCTAACCCTACCGTTACCCTCGTAAACCATGTTCCCCTGTCTGATATTTTTTCCATCATCAAAGATAGATCCCGCAATGATTGGTCAGAGTATTGGAACATTGCTAGTCAATCCAAGGGTGCCCGCTACGCCTCAATACAAAGGACTATCCCATCAAAACCGTGGTTTCAAAAATTCCCCCATTTTTCCAAAAAAGAAATCTCCTTACTTATTCGTATGAGAATCGGACATTGTTCCGTTCCTTCTCACCTTTATAAAATTCATGTGCTTGACTCCCCAGATTGTACGTTCTGTGGTCTAGATGTGGGAACTTTAGATCACATATTTTTTGATTGTCCCTCTCTAAATAAATATCCTCTCTTCTATCAAGCGTTATCAAAAATTGCCTCTCCTCCATTCAACATCTCATCTCTTCTAAGTCTGAACTCTACTCCAATCTTCCATAAAATTCTGAAATTTGCACATTTAAATAAAATTAATATATAAATTCACCTTTCCTTTCTCTGTAATTATAAATGATGGCCTAGAACACCCTTGAAGGGTGAAAGCCAGAAATAATTGGAAAAAAAAAAAAAAAAAATGTAGCTACCTATAACTTTGTGGTTATCCATTATAGATAAATGAAACAATGTTACTTTATTTGAACCACTTGTATATTTGTTTAAAGCCGACCGGTTTCAAATAGCAAATATTTTTTTGTTGTGATACACAAAATAATTGTATGTTATTTTGAAGTTTCAGTTTTTAAGTTTTTTATTTTTTCCATAATGTAACTTTGTATACGCAATATGGACATGTTGAAATGAAATGATGATATTTCTCATTGTTCTTTTTTGTTAATTTTGTTGTGATACATAAAATAACTGTTTGTTATTTTTAAGTTTAAAACTCTTATTATCCGCTTCAAACTTAAATGGAATATTTTGTTATGACATGTGGTGTATTATGAAAAGATCGATGTTTGAAAATGGTTTACTTCCATAGAAAACGTAGAAATGTTAGAGACAGAAGGATGCAAATGGATTTGAGTTATAACTCAAAATGCAACTAAATCATAATGATGCAAGTCCATGTACAACTTTCTGCTTCTAAGATAGTTGCATCAAAGGTGGTTGCATCCGTGTACATTTTTGAAAATCCTATCTTTCTTCATGATAGGACATGTATCTTTCTGCCATTGATAAACGTGATAATTTACTTCAAGTTCGCAACAAAAACACATTTCTTCAAAATCTGGACTTGCATCCGTATACTTCTCGGGTACAGAAATAAAAATAGTATAAAATAATTGATGTTGAAGCTAGCAGATGGAGCCGGCAGTTGATGGAAATGACTTTGCAATCTTTAGAGCACAGGCGTCAGGTGGGAATGCTTACCTTATTCTACCCGTATTTCAGTATCCTCGGCACCTGTGCGTAGTATAGAAACACACCAAGTGCGCGCTCGACTTATGTACACGGTTGACATTTGTCGCATGAGAACGGGTCGCTTCTACGACTCATTCTTGAGCTCAACAGCTCGGCTATAAAACGATTCTCTGTGTTTCCTCCCTCATATAACATGGGTTTCTTCAAGACCCGAGTTCACTCCTTCCTCTCCTTAAAAAGACCCTCCACACATCATCTTCAAAGATGACAACGGTCACGAGAGAAATTACATTCCTCGGAACCTTCTGTGTTTTTTTTACATGAGCTCCACACAAGAGGACCTGAGGAAAATAATTTCCCTCAGGAACTATGTCATCTTTGAGGATGCTAGGTGGATGATTTTTTTAAGGGAAAGAGAGGAGAGTTCTGGGAAGGAAAAGGGTTTAAGGGGTGGGTAGGAATCTGAGGTTCAGTGTGTCCTGGTCATCCGCCTCCAAGACAAACCTCACCCCATGAACCCGGGCACCCCTGCTAAATTACCAAAAGTAGCCAACCACTTGGGGTGATCTATGGCAGAGGTGTTGGTGTGGAGTTAATGAAAAAATAATAATAATTGTAAAGGTTTGTAATGACCAAATCTACCAAATCCATATAAAAAAACTCTCCAACGTTCAAAATGCTCATAGCAATAAAAATGTAACTGCTCAAATGTAACAGACCAATGTTTTGTTTTATTATCCAAAAAACCATCATTTTCGAAAGTTATTTTAGTTACCAAACAGATATTCGGGTGTCCATCACGGTAAGTATTAATAAGTTGTAAGTATTTTTAATGAACCTTTAGAATTTATTTCACAATTTTCTGATAATAGATAATCCAAATATCATTTCATTTCAAAACTTTCAACTTATTAATTTTTAATTATTGGTTTTTGTAAAAGCCTCCAATATCGCATTTGAATTATACCGTAGCTACGTACATTTTTGGCTTCACTATCAGTTCATACAGAAAGCGGTGCCAAGTCCTGTTAGATCCAGTAAGATTTTTCTCGAATTTTTTTTCGAATTTCCAATTTTTTTGCCGTACAGAAATATTTTTCCATAGAAGAGTATAATTTTTTTTTACTGACGCAGTATAATTATTTCCCTTAATTATTTGTCTGGGCAAAGAGGAATACATAAGGTCATAAGTCCCAGAATTTCTGAAATGAAATAAATCCCAACTTTAGTATTTATTACGTAGTGGAATCCAAAAGCTTATGAACGCAAGCAATTCTGAACTATTACATGTCTCATTTAAAATTTTATATGGAAATACCAAGTCCGTGAAAATCTTTCTGTCGGAAAATTTAAGCATCATCAAGCATATTCAAGTCATCTAAAAGTATTGCAGTTTACCAAAATTGCTGGAATTCCTATTTTAGACTCGGAAAACGCAAGAATTTATTTTGTGTTCTTTCAATAGCTTGAACGTGAATATACATAATAATGTGGGTTCTAGACGGGAGAATTGTACTTCCAAAGGCAAAATAAAGGAGAACGATGTATGGGATCAATATTGATAATTTTGGAGACGGATACGGGTACCACCCACCATCCCCAAAGATGACAGATGAGGGGTATTATTTTACACAGGGCCTCCAGTGTTTTTTTTTCACATTGGCTCCACGCAGAAGGCATTGAGGAAAATAATTTCCCTCAGATGCTGTGTGGAGGGGTTTTTTTAAGAAAGGGAAGGAGAGTAAGTTCTGGGAAGGAAAAGGGTATGAGGGGTGGGTAGGAATCTAGGGGTAGGTGTGTCCAGGAGTGAAGGATGTATGAATCCATCCCTTCAACTGCGATGCAAGGCAGTAGGTCGAAAGATTCTGGAGAGGATAAAAGACCTCCCTCAATCAGTCTCTCTCGATCCTGCCCACCATCATAATCATAAAAATTACACAACAAAGAAAGTATACTTACTTTGCAACTAAACTCCATAATATTCTTCCCCAAGACATAAAACTAATAAAAAAATGTAATGAGTACAAATCAAGAATAAAAACATGGCTGAAAGTGGTCAACGAAAACACTCTAATGAAGACACTAAAAACAACATAGAAGACAAATAAACTATAATTAAACATTTATTATTAATTTTTTAAACTTTATGAGTAAAATCTCAAATTATAATATTTAATTAAATGAAGACAATATTAGCGAAACTCAATCGAAATCTGGAGACAGAAAAATCAGAAAAGATATTGGCTCCGCTGGGACTCGAACCCAGAACCCTTTTCTTACATGGAAACAGCTCTACCGATTAAGCTACGGAACCCATATTAATTCGGTCACTTTTAACTGTATCATACTTCGACTAAGAACTACCAACATTATCTTCATTTACCTAACGCACATATAATGTTGGTAGTTCTTAGTCGAAGTATGATACAGTTAAAAGTGACCGAATTAATATGGGTTCCGTAGCTTAATCGGTAGAGCTGTTTCCATGTAAGAAAAGGGTTCTGGGTTCGAGTCCCAGTGGAGCCAATATCTTTTCTGATTTTTCTGTCTCCAGATTTCGATTGAGTTTCGCTAATATTGTCTTCATTTAATTAAATATTATAAGTAAACAATTCTACTCCACCTCGGCACAGGAACCCCTAGTGAGGAGAACTAAGAAATACAATATCTTTACCTAACATAACCACTATGTTTTGTATACTTATAGAATTATTTTATATAGTCGCTTAAATAAACAAAAAAAATCAACTTCGCTAATCGCTAATATGGACCCAATTTCACTGACGTAACACTATGTGAGAACAGCTATCTAGTGAACTTTCTCGAACTCTTCACTTGTCTAATAAATCTCAGACGGCAGAACACGTAGCAAGACAAATACAAGATACTTGGAGACTACTATTTATCCCATTTGGCCCCTAATTCATTAGGCAAACATTCATTTCAATTTCCTTCTGCTAATGCCCAGTGTTCGAGAAAAGAGAGATACGTGTTTGCTTCGACCGAGACGTAATTAAGTTTTCCTCTGAACTTGGAGTATTAACCTTTCGGCGCTAATCCGTTTATTTTTCTTGAAGACTGTTACGTGAATCATCTGTAACATTTTTTGTGTTGTTTTTTGATTGTTATCGATTTTTATATTTTTGTTGATTTTTTATTTAAGTTTATTTAGGAAACATACAGTTGTAAATATTCCTTTGTAAAACTCAAGATTGAAAAGTCTTGGAAGTTTTATTAAGTTCTAACAAGAAGTCTTTATTTAGTTCTAACAAGATTACAGCGGAACAGATTAAATACACTACCGGTACTAGGTGAACAATCGATCATGGATTTTTACTGGGTCAAGGTTAACTGCGGTTGAATGAGGCGAGAATACTGAACACTATGTGAACACTGGAAACACTATAATTGTGTGCGTTGCTGAGCGCCTTTATATAATCCGGCGAGTCGGAGTATTGCTTTGTCTGGTAGTAATTGTTCACTTGGCGACTTTCTCGAAAGCGCCCGAACTGTGCATTTCAGGCACGCAATGGTTCGTACCTTTTCTGGAACACGTGAGAGGTAGGTAGGCCTGCAGCTCATTATCGATGCGATAGGTACCTACACATCCAGCCATCGTAATGCCGGTGCTAGGTGTATTTAACGAGAGGCAGCCGGAACGTTCTCGTTAGTTCGGTATTCGAACACTTTAACATGGGCGTCGCTTCTGTAAAGATTCATATATTTTGGAAACAATCTAGAGCATGTGGTAGAATAGGCTGGCTGCTACACATTCATTTTACATTTAATAGTGAATATAATATAAACCAGTGAAGTTCCATTTATGATTTTAAAAAATAAATGGTTACAGATTGGGAAGCAAGATATTGATAGTTATAATATTAGTACAAAGTTAGAAAAAAGAAAAAGTAAATAATAAAGGAATAAAAGTTTTGGTTAAAGCACATTGTAAGGTTAATTTAATTTTAAATGTTTCAAGGGCACAGTTAAAATAATCGATATCTCTTAGGGCGTTGTAAGATTTGCAGATACGTCCGAGCAAAGAATTTTGTGCATATTTCTTTTGAAATGTTGTATAAAAAATAAGGTATTCGATCTGGTATTGCGTTTGGGGCAACGAAATGCAATCCTTTCTAATAGATCTGGTGAGTCAACAAGACAGTTCACAATCTTGTATAGAAAAAGTACGTCAGAAATTTTTCTCCGTTTGTAAAGAGCAATAGGTTTACAACGGTGATTTTATTTTTTACCAGCTGGTACGCGGCATGCGTTGCTACGCCATTCAAATAAATAAATTGATTCTCCCCGCATGTCCTTTCCCGTGCTTCCCCGCTATCCCCAGAGCTTACCATTATATACAGCCTATTTTATTTGCTGACAATGTAGCTTTCTATTGGTAAAAGAATTTTTCAAATCGGTTCAGTAGTTTCTGAGCCTATTCAATGCAAACAAACAATCAAATCTTTCCTCTTTATAGTATTAGTAGATTAATAATAAAAATAGTTTATTACGGAATGCGAAAATTATATACGCAATGCACTCCATATTGCACATGTATGTGTATATGCTTTCCATGGAAATTATTGAAAAAGCTATCCATGGAAAACATTGAATATGCTATCCATGGAAAGCATTGCATATGCTATCCACTGAAAACGTTGAATATGCTTTGTATGAATAACTTTGAATATGTTATCCTTAGAAAACCTTCAAGATGCTATCCATTCGAAACCTTAAATATGCTGTGCATGAAAAAACCTTAAATATGCTATTCATGGAAAACATTGAATATGCTTTTCAAAGTAAACAATAATATGATATCCATGGAACACCTTCAATACGCTATTTTTAAAACATTGATGAATCATAATATTACAATAATATGATATCCATGGAAAACCTTAAATATCCTATCCATGGAAAACTTTGAAAATGCTCTCCATGGAAAGAATTGCATATGGTATCCACAGAAAACAGGTAATATGCTTTCCATGGTATACCATCAATATGTTATCTATGGAAAACTTTGAAGAAGCTATCCATGGAAAACCCTAAATATGCTATCCATGAAAAAACCTTCATTATGCTATCCATGAAAAACATTTAATATTCTATCCATAAAAAGCATTGCATATGCTACAGATAATATTGAATATGCTATCTATGGACAACATTGAATATGCTATCCGTTGAAAACCTTGAAGATGCTATCCATTGGACACCTTGAATATGCTACCAATGGGAAACTTGGAATATGCCATCCATGGAAAACCTTAAAGATGCTAACCATAAAAAACTTTTAAATATGCTATCCATGGAAACCAATGAATTTGCTATCCATAGAAAAACCATGAATGTGCTATCCATGGAAAACATTGAATTTGCTATCACTGGACAATAATGAATATGTGTGAGTAATATGAATAATTAAGTTTTATCCAATGACTGGATTGGATAAAACTAAATTAGAAATTTGTGAACTTAATGTACAGATTACTAAAATAAAAGTTAATAAAAAAATAATATTTTGCTAAGGTGTACTCGTGCGTACATTTTTAATTTTTTTTTATTAGGTACTTACATATATCTAGTGTTAATTTTATTTTAATAAGGGAAATGAAATAATAATAGAAGTTGGAAGACCAAGTTAAAGAATGGGTCACATAAATTATAACGTTCGTTTATTGTTTGGAACACGAGGCGAAGATAATAATTGGTTCCGAGAAACAGGGCATAACTCCTCGAATAATATGTTTATTGTCTATTCGGATCGTAAATCATGTGCCCTAATTTATTGCTATTGCTTTTCATTTTTTTAGGTCAAGGTCAGCTTCCTGGATGTGGTGGAGTTTAAAGATCATCCTGGACTACGCTTTTTGTATGTTAACTGTTTATATTTGTTTTTCAACGCGCAAAAAATACTTCGAATTGTTAAAACAATTTGCAACTGTTAAACCATTACTAGTAAACTATAAATTTTTTCGTAGTCAGTAAGTAGTAAGAGTCGACGTGGTTGTAAAAATAGAAAAGGTTTTTTAAAAGTTTATACTTAAGTAACCAAACCGAAGAACCACTTAGTGCAATGGTTTTTAGCCGTTTGTCCGTTTAAAAATTATTACTTTTTAACACATCAAGCTTTCGGAGTTTCAGCAGCTTGGAATAAACTCCCACGTGAACTTTATCACATAACAAGCTCAACAGAAGTAAGAGTGGTACTCAAAATTCACCTTTTCACTTCAGAAAATTAAAACAAAAATAAATAATAAATTTCTAAGAGCTCAAAGTAGGTATGTATGGACCAAAGTAAATTCTAAAGTTCCAAATAAAATGTAAAATTAATAATGTAGTATGTAGTAAAATGTAAAATTAATAATGTAGTATCATTATTATTTATATTTAATTTAAGAAAATTATCAAGAAGAAGCCAAAGCAGTGTTCTGTGGTGGTAGTCAGTTATGTGGTTAGTAATTTCGGGATTAGTATCTCAATTGACAAATGCGTCGTTTCTTACTCGGGCTATGTGGGTTCGAAAGCTCTGCTAGTCTTCCATCATTGCTCTAGTAACAACTCATTTTGTGATGGAAGTTCCGCAGGTTTTAACTACTAGGCCTTGCGGGCAGCTTTTGGTTCGGCTTGGCCCAGTTAGTGTTGGCGACCATTTTATAGATCCAGTACGAACTGATTCCAAAAACAGCCCGTTCCTCGGATCCACTGTAGATAGTCACCGGGACAAAGTAACCCAGACAGAGCAATGACGTCATACGTAGTATATTTTTTTATTTTATTTATTTATTTATTTACGGACAACAGTCCATTAAAAACATAATAATAACACGAATAAAAAAACAGAGATGACAAGAGTGAAGGGAGAGCACATAAAAATGAATAGCAACGACAAATAAGTATATAGCACAATAACCACATATTCTCAAATTCGTAGCAGTTATGCCTAAGGGGGAGACGTCCTCGTTTGACCTGCTGAAGGAAGTAGCGACATCTTGTGTCGAATTCTTGAATTATGACAGTAGTTTGGTGTGAAATTTCACTTACAAAGATGATTTTACGCGCGGCGCGTATGGCGTGGCGTCCGACATGCCTTCGTAGTTGGGTTCTGAAATTTAACCACGCAGACGCTACGGTATTAATACTGTTCGATTAACTTATTTTTTTTAATTGGCAAGGTTTTTTTGATACATACAAGTATAAACATTTAAGCTTATGCATGGGTATTATAGTAATATGTATATAATTTAGCGGTGTATACTTGATACACATAAGTTATATACTCGTAGATACTTACATAGAATAGACATATTGAATCACCATACTAGGCGACTGACTGTTTCAATGTGACCAATGGAATAATATAGTTGCTTTGTCTGTAGAAGTCTAGTCTAGTATACCGAAACATATTGAATAAAAACGCTCAAAATTGAACTAGTTGTAATGGAAAGTAAAACAGAAAATGACGTCCACTTTCATGAGACGAACGATTTTAGAGGAGTTTCTGCGAATTAGTTTTATTTTTATTTTTTAAACTTAACCACTCCAAACCCTAAGCTTGTTTACACGATAATATAACTATAGCTGTCAAGTACAAGCTTGTTTTCAAGCTTGTTTTCAAGCTAACGCGTGTGGCGTGTGTTCCCACAGAAATCGTTATGACTCCGTTACTGTTTTAGGGTCAACCTTAAAACTAAAAGTAGATGATTCATAATCAAACTTCGCATCTCTTTTCAAAGTTGTCCACAAAAATACACAAAAAAGACTTATTTAACAGAAACAGTTTTCACCCGCCAAACCATTGTTTTTTTTTTTATTAAATAATCTTGTACGAAATGGTAAAAAAGTGAGGTGACAAAATTGTTTATTAAACATTTGTATTTTAGAATGAGTGTTTTTTTTTACATTATCCGTGATTTTAGTACCGCTTTCCCATAAAAACATCACGTGAGTCATTTTTATAATTTTTTCAAGTTTGCATTCTAAATTTTAATATTTACAAATGTTAATTTGCAATAATACAATTTGAAAGCATATTTCATAACCTTTCAAAAAGAGCTTTTATTATTCGGCTACGTTAAGAAATAAATCTTATTTATTGAGCTTTAATTGCGACAATTTTTTTTATAAATCTGACAGTTCGTTTAAGACAAAAAACTTGCACCTGAGTGGTTAAATAAATAGCTAAGCTAAATATTGCAGATTTTAGAAATTGGATAGATCAATTTAGATCAAATTAGACCTATTTATTAATTATTGTAAAAGGTTACTGAGTTCCAAATTTTGTTTTAACCCAGTTTTTATCATTTTTTTAATATGAGTTCTGGTTTTGGCACGTGTTGATGGAATTGGGTGAGGAATTGAACAATTTTTGGACAATACAGTTAATGAGCCTTTGGCCCAGCCTTTTTTAGCACCGTGTACATTGTACATGTGGTAGCTACTGGTACCTACTGGTAGCTACCTCCTTAATAGACGGGCGCTGGGAGCGCACGTCTATAGTTTGAATTTAGAGTGTTGTTTGCTGTACGACTGCTGAAAGAATACAGGGTTCTTTTATTTCAACAAGATTCCGGATAATTCTATTGTAAGAAAGTGTTATTAAATATATATTATATCAATATATTACAGCGGCGACGAGGATTAAAAAGAATTTACGCGACAAGAAGACAATTCACAATGTTTTTTTTAAAGAAATTCGGGGAGAATTTTTGTGATATGGCGGTACTGTGAAATATTTACGGACGGGGAGTCTTGCGATGTTAAACAGTCAGCAGTCAACATAAACCGGATTGTGGGTGTCTTTGAGAGCGAGATAAAGAAGTTTTTCAGCGGGGAGCTGAAAAGAGAAACTGGAAGAGCTGTAACGAACGGAAACTGTTAAATCGGCGGGGAGCCGAACGAGCCGAGTTTTATAAAGAAAATCTGCAACGGGGAGTACCAGAGGGTCAAGAATCAGGCGGAGTATCGAGGAGCAGCAGGGAGCTGATCCTGACCAGAAGCAACCGGAGCAACAAGGAGCGGCAGGGAGCTGTTCCTGGTAACTCCTGGGAGCTGAGAAGGTGCCAGGGGCCATCAAGGGAGCAGGGAGCTGATCTCAGTAGCCGGGGCTGGATGATTAATTTCGAGCTGATGGAGGGATGATCATCAGCAACATATTTAAGTTAAGACTTACATATTGAATTAGAGCAAATTTGGAATTGTTGAAATTTTTTTTTTGTGTGCAAATCACGGCTCAAGTAAAGCCGTTAGCGACTTTCAGTCATAAGACGGATTGCTTTGGGGTTTTTCGAGCAAGATTGGAGAATTACTTTATCTTATATGATGAAAAGATTACTGCCGAAAAGAAACGAGCTATATTCTTAAGCGCTTTGGAAGAGGAAACTTTTAAATTATTAATAGAATTGGTAACGCCTAAAAATATTAATGATGTGACGGTAGAAATTTTATGCGAATTTTTAGGTAATTATTGTGAAAACGTTACTTCCTTGTACGAAGAAAGATCAAGTTTTTATAATGTTATCAATGAACCTGGTGAAAGCGTAAAAGAATTTGCTGCAAGATTGAAAAGTTTGTCGATTAATTGTAAGTTTGGGGTAAGGTTTGAAGAAACGTTGAAAGATTTATTCATTTGCAAAATTAAAAATCCTAGAATTAGGGAACGTTTATTCATGGAAGGCGAAAAAAATACGTTTGAAAAGTTAGTTACTATTGCATCGTGTTTAGAATCATCAGAATTTAATATAAAATCAGAAGAAAGGGTGTTTTATCAATTATTTAGTTCGCGTTCTAGATCAAAAAGTCAACAGAGAAGGGATTCTGTCAATTCACATCATAATAGAAGTACATCGCGCGATAGCAAAAATAAGCCAAAATTGAAGCAACCAGTTTCGGAACAGAAAAGGTGTTTTAATTGTAATAAATGTTAGCATCGGCGCTACTTGCGGCCAACGCCGAACCCAAAACCTGGAAAGGACATGCAATAAACAAGCCTTGGAAAGTTTACGTTCGAAAATGTGGGTCCCCATTCAATACAGACGGCGGTTTGCAATGATGTAATTAATACGGCACTGCTGTAGCTTAATAATTTCATATAAGCATACGTTACAAGACTTGCCAAAAGGCGATAAACACAAATTTTATTGAAGATCTGGCCAAGATTTTAAACTCCAAACAAGAATAATGGTACAATAAGGGACAAAAGAAACTGATGTCATAATAAAATATTGTACCTCATAATGAAGTTGTATATGTACAAAGAACAATGTTAATGAAGGGACGAAACGTATTGCCACTTTTATAACAAAATTTTTTTCTCAGAATCCGACAAAATACGATTCTGGAAAAAAAATAGAGCAATTGGGTTGAGCGCCATTCTAATTTTTGGAAAAAGAAGAAAAAACCACAAGTAGCAACAAGGTTGCTCTTGAATTGTTTCGAATCCAGCGAATGTGACCTGATAGGTGGTTCATTTGGTGGACCTTATGTTGGAAAAAGTGAGAACTAGACTCGCAATTGGAAAGAAATTGGGCAGAGATTGACCACTGGGGACGTATTTTTACAAAAAGTTTTTGAAAAAAACGCGTTTTTTATAAGTGTTTGGTTTATTTGAAAATTTGGGCAGGGGTTTGCCTCAAAAAACGTGATTTTGTGAAAAAATCCAGATGTTTTGGAAATTTGTTGAAAATTTTTTAAGTCCAAAAACAAGAAAAATTTGGGCAGCGGTTTCCCTTAAAAAACGTGATTTTGTGAAAAAAAATCCAGATGTTTTGGAAATTTGTTGAAAATTTTTTAAGTCCAAAAACAAGAAAAATTTGGGCAGCGGTTTCCCTTAAAAAACGTGATTTTGTGAAAAAAAATCCAGATGTTTTGGAAATTTGTTGAAAATTTTCCAAGTTCAAAAACGAGAAAAATTTGGGCAGCGGTTTCCCTTAAAAAACGTGATTTTGTGAAAAAATCCAGATGTTTTGGAAATTTGTTGAAAACTTTCAAAGTCCGGATATGAAAATTTCACAGGCCGGGATTCATCTTAATGGAACACGTTTTTAGAATTTATTCCGATGTTTTTGAAAAAGGTTTGCAAATTTGCAAAAGTCCGGAAAAGAAAAAAAAAAAAAACGGAAACGAGGTTTGCCTCAAACGAGCATGTTTTTGAATATTTCCATTAGCTTTCCAAAGGGGAATTCTTAAGAAAGGAAAGAAATATTTTTCTTTTATACGAGTTTTCGTGGAAGTATTTGTTTGAAAATTCAACAATGTCTTGGGGAATAGTTTTTTATTTACGTGGCTAGGCTGTAGCCTGATTTGAGCATCACCAATTATTGGTATTTACCCGCCGACTTCCTTTTGTCATAACAAGTTATATGCAGAAATGTGCATACGGATATAATGCCTGACTCGAGGAATCGACGTCAACGCGAACTAGGCATTTTTCGAATTATGTCGTCTGTTTCTTTATGAAAGATGATAGGTGCGCAAGAAAAAGGGAGAAACGGACGACAGAAGTACAAAAAAAATGCCCAATTGTCAAAAGGTAGAAAGAATTTAATCCACTTGTTTCCCTTAAGCTGCAAAATATGCCGTTATATATACAGGCCAGTATTTTGCGAAATAGTCCCCTACCCGCAGAATATGTCGATATCAAATACAGACCAGCACTCTGCGGAATAAGTTTATTAATAAAAACTGGTTAATTAACTTTCGGGAAACGAAGCGGGTAATTGGTTTATCATATACAGGATTTTAATTGTTGAATAACTTTGTTTTAAATATTTGTGTACATTTCCACTATTAATCTTGTATTTGAAACTAGCAAATTTAGTCGGTCGACACTTGTAAACACTATATTATTCACGACGGCAACTTTCTTGGTTGAGCACTTTACGTAGGAATACCGGTGATAATGTTTTGTCGAGTGACGACTCGAAAATGAAGGAATCGTGCCCGTGATAATTTAAATTGCAATTCGAAGTTACAATCGCGCCGGGGTTCTTGATGGAAATGCTAGACAAATTGGGGATAACGAGACAAAACAAGGATGACACGCAAAATCGTGAAGCGTTCCACATTTTTTATGTTATTTTTTAAGTTTAAAACTACTATTATGTAATGATATTACTTTTCTTACTTTTGTACTCTATTATATGTTTATTTATAAAAGGCAGTATAGCCGTTTATGTATTTAAAATAAAATAAAATAAATAAAACATTATACATTATAAAGTTTAAACAATTGCTGATTGAAGAACGAGACTGTGGGACCGTGAAGAGGGAGGGAAAAAAATTGCCCCTAAGTTGGAAATCAGTGTTGGCATTGGGGAGGTGAGGAAAAAAAATTGCCACACGTTGGGCGACAGTGTTAGCATCGGCGCTACTTGCGGCCAACGCCGAACCCAAAACCTGGAAAGGACATGCAATAAACAAGCCGGCGGCTAGCTCTGCACAGCCGGCGCGAGCAAGGTCCCTCTTAAACCCAGGGCGAGTGTTTGTGGTTCGCTTGTAAATTCCTACTCCCCTTCCTTTCCTCAAAATCTCCAGGTCTCCTTCCTCAATCAGAACACAGTAGTTATGCACGAAAAAGGGTTTTATTCATTTAAAGGTGAACAGGGTTCTACAAAAGGCCAGCATCGGCACTACACACATGAGTATTTGGCTATCTCTAATTAATTCTATCATAACGGGGGAGCTTCTCTCAACTCTCTCTACACGTGTTTAGTGAATTTAAATGTCAGTTCTTAGCACACAGAGGGGTAGCAAGGTTCATTGGTACTCACTAGCAGGAGATAGGCGGTCGGCAGACAGGTACTGAGGAGGCGGGAGCCTCTGGAGCACAATGCACAATCAAAGTAAACATCGCGAGCGTTTACGGAGAGCGCAATCACGGGGACACAGTTGTTATGCCGAAGGTCGGCCGAGGAATGAATGCCGGGAGCCGCTCGGCGCTTGGCTACTTGTGTCGAGCGGTGCGGGGAAAGGGGGGCGGAGGGCCTGTGTAAGGGGTGAATTCGCTATTAGCTCGCACGGGAATCAATTCCGTAACGTAACATAAGTTAGGACATATGAAATCGGATTGTAAGGTGGCGGCTAACAATAATTATTTGAAATGTTTTAAGTGTGGACAAAAAGGGCACATGGCAAAATTCTGTACAAATATTTCTTCTATAAAAAAGAAAAAAATTGTATCTAGTATTAATGAGAGGGTTGAACCATATATAATTAAGTTGAAATTAAATGATATTTCATTCGAAGCTATGATAGATTCAGGGGCGGAGATTAGCGCTCTACCCGAACGTTTGTATAAATTGTATTTTAAACATGTTAATTTAATGGAATGTAATTTGCACTTAGCAAGTTACGATAATAATCCACCAAAGTCAAGCGGCAAAGTGAATTTGCAGGTTACTTGCAACAATATAAGTAAATGTTTCGAATTTGTTGTTATTGAAAACGGTTCTGATTTAATTATTGGTCGAGATTTTATGGAATTATTTGGTATTATTATTAATTGTGCTAATAATTTTCAGGTTGAAAATAATTTTCGTTCTATCGGTGAACACAGTTTAGATGTAAATACGCTGAAATCACAATCTGGAGATGTGTTAACAAATAATTTAGGAAAATTTAACAAATGTAGTGTGGAACCTGCGGTAGCCATGTTAGGACGAAGGTTATGGTCGGGTTTTGATTTAATTTCACCAGTAATTGCAGAAAGAAGGGGGGAGAGGTGTATGTCTGAGAAGGTAAAGGAGAAAATATTGGATAGGAGGGAAGAGCAGAGAAAGTTTTATAAATCTAAAAAAATAAATGCAGAAAATTATGTAGTTGGGAAGAAAGTCATGGTAAGGGATTTTAGAGGAAAAAAAGGTTGGGTTGCAGGCATCGTAAAGAAAAGAATTGGAAAAAATACATACTTAATTTATGAAAAAGATACCGGTCAAATATGGAAAAGGCATCAGGATCAAATGACATCGATGAGTATGAAGGGGAATCCGAAGGAGCGTGAGAATATATCTGGTAAAGATCTAGGCTCTGACACGATGGTAACAGACCTAGACCTTTCCCACTTTTTCCGGAAAGGTGCTAATGGGTCGTCTCCTTTGTTTCAGGAACTACCATGGCAATCTCCTTGGGCTGGAAGGCTTCGGCAGAAGAAGATTTGAGCTAATTATATTTTATTTTAATTATATTTTAATTTATTGTTTGTAATCAAGCTCGGGTTATATTGAAAAAACCCGGAAGGAATTCTCCTCTTAAGTGGGGGAGAATGTGGTAGCTACTGGTACCTACTGGTAGCTACCTCCTTAATAGACGGGCGGTGGGAGCGCACGTCTATAGTTTGAATTTAGAGTGTTGTTTGCTGTACGACTGCTGAAAGAAGATCATACAGGGTTCTTTTATTTCAACAAGATTCCGGATAATTCTATTGTAAGAAAGTGTTATTAAATATATATTATATCAATATATTACAGTACACGTGTACACGCATATGGTATGTCTCTGGCTATGGAGTTTGGGTTTTAGTGAAATTGTTAGGACAGGAGCACATAAATTTAAGACATTGGACATATTAGACCTTAGTTCCATAATTTCAGGAAACAACTTATTGGCGGGATAAGTCATGGTCTTTTGGTACATTATTTTAATAAATGACTTTTCTACTGGTTTTACCCCCCCCCCAAGCGATTATTCCATAGGAAATGGATGAAAGCACCAATGCGACTGAACAAGGTATTAACAATATTGATCATGCATTTGAATTTGTAAATTAGGTGTCTCAGTTTGATGACAGTTTTTTTTTTGTATATGGTGAGTCCATTTGAGTTGGCTAGTTACTAGTTACAATGTAATTGTTTGAAATTATAATGCACAAGTAATAACTTGATGAAGTAAGCACCCAATAATTAAGTCGGTAGTTACGTATAAATTCAAATTCAAATTTGAATTCTTATGGGAAATTTTACTTTGAACAAAAGGAATCCTGCTTTTCTTTTGTTACCCAAAACATGCTAGGAACAAGAGAATTTTTCAAGAGAGTTCCAAGTAGAAAGCCAGAGGGTCCGGATGTTGGTTTCGACGTGAGAAGACGCATACTTCGGTGAAATCGCCATTACCTGTGAGCTAATACTTCGGATAGTTTTGAGTTCATTGATTTACCATTTAATATTGAGTTCTATTTGAACTGACGCCCCCCCCCCCTGTAGTAATTTTAACTTCTTGATCACCATTTTAAAACATTTGATTTTGTATTTAAAACGCGACAAGCCATCGGTTTATTTCATGTAGTTTTCTAACTATTTAGTTTATTTTTTCTAAAGGCTAAATACGATCCCGAGTTTTTAAAGTATTAGAATATTATTATTTTGTTAGAGTCTCATGTTCTGATTTTATTATTATTTAATAATATAATTTAATTGTTGCCACAACTCTTTTATTATAGCTAATGTTTTATTAAGTGTTGTACTGTACTTATTCATTTACCAGCATTACATTGACGCCCAAGTGTGGTGTATATTTGTAAAGCATTACATTGGTGCTCAACGTGGGGCCCGAACCCACGACCATGAGATTAAGAGTCTCTTGCTCTACCGACTGAGAATGTAATGCTTTACAAATATATCCGGCCTGCCATGCAGTTGGTGGGTAGATACTTCCGCCGCCAAGATCCAGAAAAACCTGACCCCATGAATCCGGGCACCCCTGCAAAGTCACCAAACGTAGCGAACCAATTGGGGTGACCTATGGCAGAGGTGTTGGTTGTCCAATATATGGTTCCCTGGACGTTAAGTGGCATTGCAACGCATGCTGGGAAATCGCTAATTATTCATAAACTTACCCTAAAGCTTAGGTATGTATTAACAAATGATACAATAGAAAAAACATAAAATTAGGATTATTTTTGTTACTCTTCGACTCACAATAATCACCAAAAGCTTTTATGGATCCATCCACTCATGGTGCTTTTACTTATTGACGATAATCATAAAAAAAGCTTGTGGAATATTTATATTCAGCCTTCTTGACGAAACTTGGGTTTCTTGGTAGCTCTATAAAAACACCATAAAAAGCCCAGCCACTCTGAAATACACGAGTGATAAATTGGTATTGGCTCTCCTCATATTCAAGTACGCCATCGAAGTATCGAGAGGCAAAGCTCGGCTTCCGATGAATAGTTTCTCTGGAAAAATGTATTATTATCTGGATATTATTCCAGATGTTTAGTATAAATAAACTTTGTCGTGTATTATTGGCACGTCCGTATTTTATTTCCCAGGGGTTTGAGGGTAATCAGGGTTTAAGAAAGCTTCGAGAATCAATGATTGAATATCAAGTTTTTTCAGAAAACTTGCGCTTTGATATTAAGACTAATTTTCAAAGGTGTTATTAAATCTACTAATTTCGATTGTACTGGTCCAATGAATACGGATTTGTATTGAATTTAATTGGGAATAACCAGACAAAACCGGAAATATGTCATTTTAAAAATCAAATTTTAGTCGTATTGACTACTTTCCACATATTTTTTTTTTTTTTTTTAATTATTGTTCACGTAAGACTGTTGTTGTTATTTTCCGCTGTTGCAGAATCCCCGCTCCAAGCGCCCAGTGTCAGTGTTGAATTTGAACGTAACAATTTTATTCGCGTAGTAATGTTTCACTTTAAAAACTTTATTGTTGTTAGTCAAAACTGGTTGATTTTTATTTTTTTATTTTTTTTTATTTATTAAATTTCAGAATACATTTTGTACAAAAAAATTTAAGTAGATCCACAAAGCTGTCATATGGCAGCTTGTCTGCAGGTTCTAACAATTTAAACATTCTTAATATAATATCTAAGAAAATATTTGTAAATACATTTATATTTTTAAGGAAACATTAGAATAGATCACATATTAATATTAGATAGTTTTACTTACAGTTAGAAATATATATGATATTTCAATATACCTGCCTAATAACAAGATATGTAGGCAGCTATATTAAGATATTCAAAGATACATGGAGTTTTCGTTCATTAACCATAGTTTTATCATTTTAGGACATAGTCTCTCATTTTTATCAAATTTTATGTTTTTATTAATTTTATTGAAAATCACTGGTATTAGATATTCAAGAGTACGGCTTCCATATTTATTTAATATTCGAGGAGTTTTTAGGCCCTTTCCTTCTCTGAATCTTGTGGTATGTTTGTGTACATGTAGGTGTTTGTAAGGGCTTTCCCCCATATTATCCATAATAGTAGTGAACCAGTGGAGACCTTTGATTGTAAGTAGGCTCTCTGAGCCATACAGTAATTTTAAGTTATGTCTCTGTTTGTAAATATTTGTTGTGACAATTTTTTTTACTATGGCAGTTTGTAAATTTTCAATATATTTAATGTAAGTAGTACTTGCATGTCCCCAAGTTCGAATACCATATCTAAGGATAGATTTAATGTGCCTTTATCTAGTGTGTATTTATTAAGACTGACTAAAAGGAATAACTTCATTTAGTGCGTGTTTTTTCAGACTTACTTTTGTTAATTTAGTTGTAGACTTGCCTAACTTAAAAATTGTGTTTATTTGTGCGTAATTTTGTCATTGAATTATTGTGCCAATACCGCGTAATTTTGTTATTGAATTATTCGGTCAATGGCTTACTTTACCCACAAAGAACGGGCAGACATTCATTAATGAGATTCGCCGCAACGTACGAATTGACAATAATACACACACTAGATAAAGGCACATTAAATCTATCCTTAGATATGGTATTCGAACTTGGGGACATGCAAGTACTACTTACATTAAATATATTGAAAATTTACAAACTGCCATAATAAAAAAAAATAATTGATGATAATAATTGACAGATGTCAAGTGCAATTTGCTCCGTATAAAACAGTAAAAATAAAGTGCAAAACGTATGTTTAATCAACATAAAACCTGTGAAACAGAAGCATAACAGTGTTGCTGTAAAACTGAAGCAATTACCACGTATGTACATGAACTATATCTAAGAAAAAATTGATTTTAAAAATTCAAATCACTGTGATTTTTTGACATTTAATGATTTGATATTGAATACTCTACCTACATACGTTCCATCTATCGCTACCTGTCAATAGATGGCAGTATATGCACAAATTTAACCATATCGCAAAATAAACTAATAATTTGCGCTAATAAACAACAGATGGCTGTTATCGCATAAATCAAGTAAAAAAATATTATTTACCGCTATTGTTCAATAGAGGGCAATAAGTGCATACAATATCAAATTCTGTTGAATAATCTTTGAAAATGGAAAAAGGCAATAAAACACCTAAATCAAAAAATGAGGACCCGTTTACAAAATCCTGCCTGACCCCAAGATCTCCAAATCAACACGAGGAGGATCCTTATTCAGATTCGGAGGATAAAAGAAAAAATGAAGAAGAAACGTCCACAATGATAGAGGCAAACGAGGTAAATAATGCCCTGAAAAACTCAAGACTTACCATAAATAATATTAAAAAAATAATAACGGAAGGGAAAGGAAAAATCATTCTAAAAGAAAAAATAAACGAAGGCATGGATCAGCTATTCGACATTATTGCCCACTTAGTGGCTGAAAATAATGAAATGAAGGGCGAATTAAAAATATTACGACCACTAATAAAAAACTCTACCCAAAATATTATTGAAATAAAAAATGTAATGAATGAAAACAAGTCGCTTCTCGTAAACATGGCAGAAAAAAATGAAGAATTTAAAAACAAATTGCATGTCACCAATATTAATAACCAAAATAAAGAAATTAAAACACCTCTTCCGGCACAGGACATCACACATCGCAGAATTAAAACAGCACAACTTCAATGGAAAGAAATAAAAATACGGATCTTTGGAGAAGAAGCAGGCCACCAAATAAGAAGAAATCTGGAAAAAAACTTTAAAGATGTAGATTGTTCCAGCTATATATACCCTGGGGCAACACTAGACTGGTACACGGCAAACATCATAAGAGAAAGCAAGAATTTAAACAAAAATGATTTTGTAATTTTAATAGCCGGAGAAAATGAGACATCCCCTAAAAACTTTCTAAGCAACTTGTACTACACCCTACGACAACTAGCCCATACTAATGTCCTAATACATCCAGTTACTAAAAACAACTATTTAAACATCTATAAACTGAATTCTGAGATTATATCTCACATCTTCGAATTAAAAAATTATTGTAAATTTAGTGGGCCCATTTTTTATGAAAAAATGAATAGCCATACAATTATCAAAATGATGAGCTTAACAAGGGCGCATATAAAAAATGAGATCAATAAAATATCAGTCTACAATTTTGAGCACCCACATCCATCAGAAAAAAACCCAAAATATATTCATTCATCCATTCCTACACAAACCCGAGATGACAGGAACTCACCTTATCCGAAAAAACAAACTATTTTTTTATGAATAATACACGTACTCTGTACGGGACGCTGGCACTGTAGTCGCCACCCGCACAGACGATGTAGTGGGAAGTTGCCGGCTGGCCGTTTCGACGCCTGGGGAGAAAGGGAGAAAAAGTGAGAGAGAAGGGAAAAATGGGGTAAATGTAGGGAGAAAGGGAGAAATGGGGAGAAGGCGAGGAAAAATGGGGAGAAATTGCAGGGAAAAATGGATCGAAGGCGAGGGGAAGAAGGGAGGTAGAGCGGGGTAGAGGGGTAACCTGCGCCTTGATAAAGGCGTTTCGAAAGTGTATGCAGGAGTCTTCTGGGTGGGCGGTTCGGCCAGGGCCAAGAAGAAGTCCAAGTTGCAGTAGTAGATCGGAGCAGGCAGGAGAGAAGGCGAGAGATGCTGATGTGGTGATGAGATCTGGAGCTCTGCCGATCTGGCGAAATGTCGGCCGTATTTAAAGGGCTCTCAGCCGGGAGTCTGCCCATAGAAGGCCCTTTTTTCATCTCAATTCTCAGAACTGAGATGAGTTCTTAGAAATCTCATTGTCTAGAGTTGAAAACGCCACTGCGTTCGTTCCGCTGTTGCGTAACGAAGCAAAAAACGCCACACCGTTCAATCTCGCCCTACACTCTGCGCTTCTCCGATATTTTGTTTATTTATGAGTTTGCACAATTTTGAGACATATTTAGAAGAATTTGAGACATATTTAGACAATTTGTGCAAATTGAAATGAAACAAGGTTGCACAAATTGGACACATAGAAGTAGGCTCTGCATAAAATTGAATTTGCGCAAATGTTGTAGGTATGTACAACAGCCCAAGAAGGCTTTGCACAAATCACAATTTTATGCAAAGTAGTTAGATAAGTAATGTGTAGGTTTATACACATGAGATAAGATCAAAGATATAGTTTTATGTTAATGACAGAGCTTTGCGTAAATTGGATCTGCGCGAAGGTTTGTATAGAAACGGATTCGCACAGATCGAATTCACTCAAAGGGAAAAGGTTAAAAATAAATGGAGATGAAGGTGGGGTCAAGCGTTGTTCTTTTGTCTTTAAACCGACTGCTATGACCCCTAATTAATTTTATTATTGTAAAACATGAAAATATTATAAACTTTAACGTAATTATAATCTTAAATATAATCTTAAATCTACGTCCGGTACATCCTCCCCCCGGTGCAGTCACGGCTGCGCCTAGCTGTTAGGACGTACAGGTCGGCGGCATCCTCGACGTCCGGTTCCCCTGGGCTGTCGGGTCCTTGGTCCGGGTTTGGTCGAGGTTGGTGCTGGTGCTGATCCGGGGGTGATGACGGCCAGTTTCACAGCAGGACGGGTGTAAGTTCCCGTGGCTGTCTGGACCCGGGCGGTCCTCACTTGGCCATCAGCAGCAGGGATGGCCTCGATGATTCGCCCGCGCGGCCAGCTGTTGCGTGGTAGCGCGGGGTCCATGATGACCACCAGGTCACCGGCCTTAAGGGGGTCAATCAGGTGGTGCCACTTCTGTCGGGCGGCCAAGGTGGGGAGGTATTCGCGGAGCCACCGCCTCCAGAACATATCCGCCAGTTGTTGGCTGATTCGCCACTGTCGGCGGAGACATACCTCCTCCTCCTTGTTGTCATAGAGAGACAGATGTGGGCGGCTTCCTGCAGATCCTATGAGGAAGTGGTTGGGGGTCAAGGGCTCTTCGTCTCGTGGGTCAACAGAGATGTGAGTCAGAGGCCGACTGTTGACCACGAACTCAGCCTCTGCCAGTGCCGTGCGCAGGGTTTCCTCCTTTGGCGCCCTTTCCCTTAAGGTGGCGCTCAGGGCTTTTTTGACTGAGCGGATCAACCTTTCCCAGGCTCCCCCCATGTGGGGACTGAGGGGGGTGTTGAAGTGCCACTCTACGCCCTTGGTGGCAATGGTGTCTGACATCCTGGCATCCTGCTGCAGGGATTCCACCGCATCTCTTATTTCCTTGTCGGCACCATGGAAGTTCGTCCCGTTGTCCGAGTATAGCACCGCGGGTTGACCTCTTCGGGCGGTCATTCGTTGAACAGCCATGATGGCTGAGTCGGCAGATAGTGAGGCCGCCAGCTCTAGGTGGATGGCGCGGGTGGAGAGGCAGGTGAATAGTGCTCCATAGCGCTTCTCTCGATGTCTGCCGACTGTGACCTCCATCGGCCCGAAGAAGTCTAGCCCACAGTGTGTGAAGGGGCGGTTGTGGTGTGCCAGGCGGGACGACGGCAGTATCCCCATCAGTGGTGGAGAGGGTTTGCTTCGTCGTAGGCGGCAGGTAGGGCAGTGATGGCTAATCTTCCTGCTGACGGTGCGGAGTCGCAAGATGAAGAAGCTGCACCGGATCTCGGCTACTGTTTTCTCCGTGCTTGGATGGTCCGCCTTCTCGTGGTAGTGGCGGATCAGCAGCCGGGCATATGGGTCGGTGCCATCCAGGATCACGGGGGTCTTCGCCACGCTGGTTGTTCCGGTGAGCTTCCTCAACCGCGAGCCCATCCGCAAGACGTCATCAGGGCCAAGGAAGGGGGCCAGACTGATGAGGCGACTGGCGGCAGGTAGCGCCTGGCCGAGCCTAATATTGTGCAGGTCGGTGGAGAAGGCGTCTTCTTGGGACCTCCTCACCCATCTGCGCTCGGCCTCCCTCAGCTCATCTGAGCGTAGCGTGAACTCGGCGGGTCGGTTCGGGCCCATCCGACAGCGCCTGACAAAACGCAGCATCCACGCTGTAGCGCGAATCAGCCGGTGCCAGGAAGAGAACCTCTCGACCAGAGGTAGCGCCTCTCCAGTTGTGGTGATGTGGCCGACGAAGTGCTGAGGTCTGGTCTCGAGGGTCTGGTCGTCCGGCTTGGTGAGGGTCCGCTCCTTAGGCCAGTCGCTCTCCGGTGTGGTGAGGAAATCGGGGCCGCGGAACCATCTTCCCTGGAGAGACAGGTCAGGCAGTTCTAAGTCCCGGGTGCCGATGTCGGCCGGGTTTTGCTTGGTAGGGACCCATCTCCAATTGGCTATGGAGGTGAGTTCGTCTATCTCGCCCAACCTGTTGGACACGAAAGCAGAGTAGTTGCGCGGGTCCGTGCGCAACCAGCACAGCACTGTGGTCGAGTCCGTCCAGAAGATGGTTGACGCTATCTGCGCTTGGCTCTCCAACCGGATGGTTCTGGCCAATCTAGCCGCCATGAGTGCGGATTGCAGCTCAAGGCGGGGTATAGATAGCGGCTTCAGAGGCGCCACCTTGCATTTGCTGGCAATGAAGGTGGCTTGTAGAGCGCCCTGCACCTCCTCCACGAAGTAGGTGACGGCACAGCAGGCTTGCTCCGAGGCGTCGCAGAAGACATGCAGGGTCACGCTGCTCGTCTTCCGTTGTAGTGACTGTCGTGGGATGGAGACGCTGCTCTCCTGGAGCAGGCTCATCCAATCTCTCCAGCGTTCGGCGTGCTCCGGAGTTATCAAGTCGTCCCATCCAACGGTAGAACGCCACACGGCTTGCAGCAGGATCTTCGACCGAATAGTGAGGCAGGCGACGAAGCCCACCGGGTCGAAGATCTTCATGACAATGGAGAATAGCTGCCGCTTGGTGGGCCGCGTGGCTTCTTCGGGGCTGATTGCTTCCAGAAAGGTGTATATGAAGCGGTCGGTGGATGGGTCCCACACCAGCCCTAGGACCCTCTCAGTCTCGCTGCACCTGCTGTTAATGGTTACCGTGGAGGTCGCGCGGTCACCAGGGGGTACTCCAGCTAGCACGGCCTGGCTGTTTGAGGCCCAGTTGGTAAGGTGGAATCCTCCCTTTGCAAGGAGGGACCTTACGTCGCGGACTAGGGTAGCAGCATCGTCAGGACTCTCCACCGCGTCCAAGTAGTCGTCCATATAGAACCTTGAACGAATGGCTGCTGCGGCGGCCGGGTACTGGTCTTCGTACTGCCCGGCCACCCTGTCCCGCACGTACTGGGCACTGCTGAGCGAGCAGGTCGCCCCAAACATCATCGATGCCAGCTGGTAGGTTTCAGGTTCCCTCTCGTTTGGTGACCTCCACAGGTAGAGTTGAGAGGGCTGGTCCTCTTTCCTGATTTGTATCCGTAGGAACATCTCCTGGATGTCGGCAGCAATAGCTACGCTGCCTTCCCGGAACCGGAGGATGTTTCCCAGGAGAGAGGACAGCAGGTCGGGGCCGGTCAGGAGTTGGTCGTTGAGCGATGTCCCTCTACATCGGCTGGCGGCGTCGAACACCACCCTTATCTTCCCTGGTTTGTTCGGGTTGGTGACAGCGAAGTGGGGAAGATACCACTTTCGCGGGGCAGGGAGCGACGCTTCATCTGGGGAGAGGCGTCTGGCGTACCCTTTGGCGACAAGTTGGGCCATCTTGTCGGTGTACGCCGCTGTCAGGTTGGTGTCCGCAGCCAGCTTCCTCTCGAGGGACTGGAGCCGCTTCAGCGCACACTGCCGATTGTCGGGCAGTGTGGCGTCAGGGTGTCTCCAGAGGAGACCAGTTTCCCACCGCCCAGTTGCGAGGGGGCGGGTGGTCTTCTCCATTAATGCCATGGCTTTGGCGTCCATGGCATTGACTCTGGCCGCAGACGTAACGCCGAGGGAGTCGACGGCAAAGTTGGATTTTACCAACTCCCTCAGGCGAGCATCTGCGGCGGTCTCTGACTGGAGGGCCAGTGTGGTAGCTGGCCCGTCATTGTTGGGGTTTGAGCCTCCGTGAGCGACCCACCCCAAAGCGGTCCGTGACACAATGCGGGTAGTGTTATTCTCACGGAACTCTCTTGATATAATAAGGTGGGCATTATCTTGCCCGATCAAGAGCTTCGGGGTGACGCTTCGTCCAGGAACGCGCTGCTCCGGCAGGCTCAAGTCAGCTATGGTGTTGGCAGTGATAGTGAAGGTGGTTTCTAGTCCAGTGCCCCGGATCACCAGCCTCACGCGTTGGGAGTGGGCGTCAGAGGTGCACAACCCCTTCGCACCGTGCAGCCGCAGGTGTTGGACAGGGCCGTGGGCGCCGATCTGCGTCGCGGTGTCAGCGTCGATGAGGGTTATGGTGGAACCAGAATCCAACAAAGCGAATGATGACACTTCCCCTCCGGTGGGGCCCCGCAACACGATCGGCACTACCGCCAACAACACGCGGCAGTCCGTTGTTTGGCGTCACATATGCACTTCACCGTTCACATTGCTCTCCCGGTGGAGCAAACGATGATGCGGGTGACGGCACTCACCCACACCACACCACACTTTTTCCTTACAGTCCTTGGAGTGGTGTGGCTCCAGGCACTTTCGACACAGGTTGCACGCGCGCACAGTCTCCCACCGGAGGGTAAGCGATTTCGCAATAAATTCGCGGCACTCACGGGTTTTATGTTGCTCACCGCACTGAGCGCACGCATTGTTTTTTACTGTTTTTGCACTATTGTGCTTTCCCGCCGGTGGTGGTGGGCGGTTGGCCGCTCCACCTGATGGCGTATCCGCCGCACTGGCCAGAACGTGCTCCCGGCGCCCTCTGCCGGGCCGCAGGGGATCCACCATCCCGCTGACCGGGATCATGCCGGCAACACTCCTCAGGAACGCTGCTAGCTGAATGATCGTGGACTGCGTCGTCTGGCCCAGGTGACGCAGCTCCAGCAGCCAGGCCATCCTCAGGGTGCATGGCATCTTGGCGGTGATGTCGGCCAGCAGGGTGGGGTTGGTGAGATAGCCCCCAGTCCTCAGCTCCCGCAGGGAAGTCACCAGATTCTGCACGGTGCCGGAGAAATCGGCAATGTCCTCCAGGGTGGCTTCCGCTTGCAGGAAGGGCAGCTTCCTCACCTTGTCCAGCATGAGGTTTGCGATGGACCCGGAGCCCCCGTACCGCTCCTCCAAGGTTGCCACGATCTGAGGGACGCACTCCGGGTTCAGCAGGAGGGAGTAAACATTCTCCCTGGCTTTCCCCTTCAGCGCCCGCTGCAACCTGATGAGGTTTTCGCTCGTGGTTAGCCTGCAGGTTGCGGTGGATTGCTCATACTGAGCGATCCAGGCTGGCCATTCGAGGGGGTCCCCGGAGAATGTGGGGAGGTCCTTGGCGGTAGACTGCCGGGCGACGAGAGCGGTCAACCGGATGTTGTCATCTACTGAGGGGCGGGGGCTGTCCTGGTCGCGCGTGGAGCGGATGGCGTCAGCCAGCATGGTGCCAATTTGACGGACCCACTCGCCAGTGTGTCGGGCAGTCTCATCGGCGGTCGGCTGCGGAGGGAACAGCGGTGAGAAACCCTGGGGTGTGGCGACGAGCTGTGGTTGGGAGGCAGACGGTTCGCCATGGTAGGCTGCCTCGTAAGCGCCAGGCTGCACTGCTGGTTGCGCCGCAGGATGGGTACCCGGCTGGTACGCAGGGTGGACGTCAGGACGTATCCCAGGGTAGGCGCCAGGGAGCGCAGAAGGGTGCACGCCAGGGTGTGGACCAGGAGCCGCGCCAGGTTGTGCAGCAAGGGGCGCGCCGGGGTAGGCGCCAGGGGACGCGCCAGCATGAGCACCAGGGGGCGCGCCGGGGTAGGCACCAGGGGGCGCGCCAGGGTGTGCACCAGGAGGAGCGCCAGGGTGTGCACCAGGAGGAGCGCCAGGGTGTGCACCAGGAGGAGCGCCAGGGTGTGCACCAGGAGAAGCGCCAGGGTGTGCACCAGGAGGAGCGCCAGGGTGTGCACCAGGAGGAGCGCCAGGGTGTGCACCAGGAGAAGCGCCAGGGTGTGCACCAGGAGGAGCGCCAGGGTATGCACCAGGGGGCGCGCCAGGGTGTGCACCAGGAGGCGCACCGGGGTAGGCACCAGGGGGCGCGCCAGGGAGGTGCTGCGTCGCGGTGGGGATGGATGCGAGCAGCGCGTCAAGCTGCCTGCTCATCACTCGGTTAGCCCTCCGGAGCTGCCTGACGGTGTCCTCTGTTGTGGTGGAGTCATCCTCTGCATCCGAGGACGGTACGCTGTCAGGGCTGGCATGATGTGTGTCGGTAGGGGCAGCCCTGGCCTCAGGGTTGGCCGCACCGGCAGGGTGAGGGCCCGCAGGGCCGGCAGCATGTAGGCCGGCAGGGGCAGCCCTGGCCTCAGGGTTGGCCTCACCGGCAGGGGCAGGGGCCACCACTGGCTCCGCGTCGGGTTGGGAGTCCGAGCTCGAGGCTCGGCGACCGCTACGCAGGGACGGCATCTCGGGACGTCACTGGAAGGCGTGAAGGCGTGAAGACGTGAAGACGTGAAGGCGTGAAGGCGTGAAGACGGTGATCCGGCTCGAAGGACCATGTACGGGACGCTGGCACTGTAGTCGCCACCCGCACAGACGATGTAGTGGGAAGTTGCCGGCTGGCCGTTTCGACGCCTGGGGAGAAAGGGAGAAAAAGTGAGAGAGAAGGGAAAAATGGGGTAAATGTAGGGAGAAAGGGAGAAATGGGGAGAAGGCGAGGAAAAATGGGGAGAAATTGCAGGGAAAAATGGATCGAAGGCGAGGGGAAGAAGGGAGGTAGAGCGGGGTAGAGGGGTAACCTGCGCCTTGATAAAGGCGTTTCGAAAGTGTATGCAGGAGTCTTCTGGGTGGGCGGTTCGGCCAGGGCCAAGAAGAAGTCCAAGTTGCAGTAGTAGATCGGAGCAGGCAGGAGAGAAGGCGAGAGATGCTGATGTGGTGATGAGATCTGGAGCTCTGCCGATCTGGCGAAATGTCGGCCGTATTTAAAGGGCTCTCAGCCGGGAGTCTGCCCATAGAAGGCCCTTTTTTCATCTCAATTCTCAGAACTGAGATGAGTTCTTAGAAATCTCATTGTCTAGAGTTGAAAACGCCACTGCGTTCGTTCCGCTGTTGCGTAACGAAGCAAAAAACGCCACACCGTTCAATCTCGCCCTACACTCTGCGCTTCTCCGATATTTTGTTTATTTATGAGTTTGCACAATTTTGAGACATATTTAGAAGAATTTGAGACATATTTAGACAATTTGTGCAAATTGAAATGAAACAAGGTTGCACAAATTGGACACATAGAAGTAGGCTCTGCATAAAATTGAATTTGCGCAAATGTTGTAGGTATGTACAACAGCCCAAGAAGGCTTTGCACAAATCACAATTTTATGCAAAGTAGTTAGATAAGTAATGTGTAGGTTTATACACATGAGATAAGATCAAAGATATAGTTTTATGTTAATGACAGAGCTTTGCGTAAATTGGATCTGCGCGAAGGTTTGTATAGAAACGGATTCGCACAGATCGAATTCACTCAAAGGGAAAAGGTTAAAAATAAATGGAGATGAAGGTGGGGTCAAGCGTTGTTCTTTTGTCTTTAAACCGACTGCTATGACCCCTAATTAATTTTATTATTGTAAAACATGAAAATATTATAAACTTTAACGTAATTATAATCTTAAATATAATCTTAAATCTACGTCCGGTACATACTCCTAAACCTGACGACATCAAATCCACCTTCATAATAATGCATCAAAACGTGCAATGCATTCGAAATAAAATATTAGAATTAGAAAATATTCTATATGAAAAAAATATCGATGTACTTTGTGTTAGCGAACACCGGTTACAAAAGGACGAAACGACATCTATTAATTTTAATGGTTATAAATTAGGTTCAATTTTTTGTCGAGAGAGTCATATTCATGGAGGTGTTTCCATTTACTTAAACGAAAACATTATATTTAAAGAACTAGAATTTGTTAAACAAATAACAAAAGAATTTGTATTTGAATGTGTTGGTATTGAAATTCCAAAACTTAAAATGATAATTTGTACAATTTACTATAATGACTCTGATATTAATATTTTTTTTGAACAACTTGAACTTTTACTAAACAAAATTTGCAAAAACAACAAAAAACAAATAATACTCTGCGGTGACTTAAATATTGATACAAGCTACAAGAACAAAAACGCAGATTCACTCAAAAACACATTAAAATCTCACAACATACGCTTGATTATTGATAAACCTACTCGTATACAAGGAAATAAAAAAAGTATAATTGATCATATAGGTACAAATATACCAAAAAGCTCTTACACATGGGAAGTCACAGAATTAGCTGTATCAGATCACATGGCGCAGTTAATGCACGTAAAAACAGAATATAATATAAACCAAACGTGGTATACAAAAAAACAATTATTTAACACAGAAAACACTAACATTTTTAACAATTACTTATCATGTATATGTCGGGAACCACTAAAATCCATTGAATCCATTAATGACAGCTACGAATACTTCATTAATGAAATAAATAATGGTATGAAGTTTTGTTTCCCCTTTAAACTATATAAATATCCCCAAAAACGCAAAATAAATTGGGTAACGACTGGTATTAAGATATCTATTAGACAAAAAAGATATCTGTACATGAAACAAAAAAACACAAATGACCTCACAATCATAAACAATTACAAACATTACAAAAAAATTCTTAGTAAAGTAAAACAGGTAGCTAAACGGAATTATAATAGTAAACGAATTCAAAACGCGCAAAATAAAACCAAAACATCGTGGAACATAATAAAAGAGAACTCAAATAATTCTAATTCTAAAAGTAAACCAAAAATCTGTCTTAAAATAAATGATAACCTGGTATCAGAACCAAAAAACATTGCAAATGAATTTAACATTTTCTTTGCACCACCGCCACCACCAAAAAATACATCTCTACGTCCACAATCTGCCAAAACAGTCGAAAACAAACAGTCGCGATCATTCTTCATAACGCCTGTAAACAGGGAGGAAATTATTAAAATCATCGCAAAACTGAAAAATAAAAGCAGTGTCGGCACTGACAAAATCCCTATAAAAATTATAAAAGCATGTGCAGAAGCGTTAAGTTACCCGTTGGAAATATTAATTAACAAATCTTTCGAATCAGGAACCTTCCCAGAACAATTAAAACAATCTATTATTGTACCTTTGTATAAGAAGGGTCCTAAACAGGAAATCTCAAACTACAGACCGATATCCTTATTACCAAACTTTTCAAAAATATTTGAAAGAGCCATTTACAATCGCATTTATAACTTTCTCGAAAACTTTGAGATAATATGTCCACAACAATTTGGATTCCGTAAAGGCCGTTCAACAACACAGGCAGTATTCAATTTTTTGAACAAAATTCTAGAAAATATTAATGTTAGTAAAAAAACCGTAGGTATCTTTCTCGACCTCTCAAAAGCATTCGACAATGTTGATCATGAGCTTCTTCTAATTAAACTTGAACATGTAGGTATTAGAGGATTAGCATTAAAATGGTTTGAATCGTACTTAAAAAATCGTCAGCAGAAAGTTCAAATTTCAAATATCGATGAAAAAATGGTCCAGTACATGGTAGAATCCAAATGGAGAAAAATAAACAAGGGTGTGCCACAAGGAAGCATTCTTGGGCCTCTCCTCTTCCTTATCTATATAAACGAACTCCCAATAATTGCTGGCACAGAATGTTCAATGTTCGCTGATGACACCGCTTTGTTGTTTGAATGTAATGGAGACGTTGACGAATTTAACAAACAAGTTAACGAGACTTGCCAATTAATAGCAAACTGGCTGTTATCGCAACATCTATCACTCAACACAAACAAAACCCAAATTTTAAAATTTTGTCCAGTGCAAGCTACACCTATAAATATAAATGTAAACATTAATAATAATATTATCGAACCTTCCCAAACCTGTTCACTACTGGGAATAGAATTAGACATAAACATAAACTGGAAAGAACATGTCTCAAAAATTGTAGCAAAAATCAGTAGTTTTTCTTATGTTCTGGGTACCTTGAGAAAAATATTGAACACCGAATCAGTAATAGCCGCATACTATGGTTATGTATATTCAATAATAAAATACGGTATTATTTTTTGGGGAAACTCGGTAAACGCCAAAGATGTCTTCATCATACAAAAGAGATGCATAAGAAAAATTACAAACTCTGGTCGTTTAGATTCATGTAGACCTATGTTTAAAAATCTGAAAATTCTGACAGTCACAGACATATATATAATGGAGTTATGCATGTTAGTGCGATCATCTACAGACAAGTTCCCACTAAAAAACTCAACACATAAATACGCTACAAGGCTCACAGAAAACCTATTAATGCCAAAAGCAAACAAAACAATATTCCAAAAAGGACCATACTACATGGCCATTAAAGTATATAACAACCTTCCACATAACATTAAACAAATACAAGATACACACAAATTCAAATCGTCACTAAACACTTTCCTTGTTAATAAATGTCATTACACGTTGAGTGAATACCTCACGTAAATGAAATGCCTATTTTTATTGGTATATATATTTGTATTTTTTTTTTATTTTTTCATTGGTATATTGTTATTTTATCTGTATAAACATTGTAATTATAATAAAACAAATAATATTATATAAACATTGTAATTAAATAAATGTGGTTAGCTGGAAGAAATGGGGTCTACCCATAAGCTACACCTTTTGTAATTTTTATTTTACAATAAATATTTTTTGATTTGAATATTACTTTACGTTTACATGCTTGCTTACAAGCTGAAGGTGGACATTTTGAAAATTTGTTTAACTAGTTAAAAGCGATGATATTAGTTAAGTATTCAATTAGTTTATATCAATTTAATCGTTAAAAGCGTGCCTTCAATTGTTGTTTAAGTGCAGTTATCTTTTTACATTTGGTTTAAAACATACGATCTGTATAAACGTCAAATTCTCGGTCTTGTTATTGTTTACAAACGCTATCCATGGATACAGGCCAAATCACACCAAGCAACGTTGCAACAATTGCGCCCGGCAAGCTAACAGCAACTTTGTTGGGTAAGTGCTACCTTACACTAAGGATTTTTAGTAGGTATGTCTTTTTGTATGGGAAAAAAGTTGGAATTTCAGAAAAAGTTATTAATCTTTTTTACTCCTACCATAATGTAGAATCACCTCCCGAAGTTAATGCACTTTACCCCCGGACACCCTATATTAAAAAAAAAAACTTATTTTGTTTAGATGTTATTGAAAAATTATAAATACTTGTGATCAAAAAATAATTACAAAAAGAACATAATTTTAATACTTTTATCATCAAGAGTTTGAGCATTTTTGAATGTAGGTATTTATCAAACCAAATTTTGAATGAAATAAAATCGATATTGAGTTATTATGTTACAATGCTGGTATGGAGAATAATTAATATTTGTCATCGGAACCTCTTCGGATCGCAAAATCTTCGTTCGACGAAATTTATATTCTCGGCCGCTGGTTAACGGCTCTTTTAAGCGTTAATGTGGACACTCCTGGACACATTGACCCCCATTTTCCTAGCCACACATACCTCTTTCCTTCCCAGAACTTCCTTTCCTTAAAAATACCCTCCACATATTTTCCCCAAAGATAAAATAGTTCCTGCGGGAATTGGTTTTTATTTTCCTTTTTTTGTTTTAAACTGTTTCTAATTGTGTGAAAACGATTAACGATAAACAGAAAATTATTTTAATTCGGTATTTAAAATATGTATTACTTCTCGTTAAATTTTTTAGGGTTAATCTCAACAAGTGCAGTTATATTTCGTGATTTTTCAAGGGTTCTCACTTTTTACTTAACATTTTCATGCAATTACAAAACCTGCAATTAAGTTTCCACCGTGATTTTTGCGCTTTTATTTAAACGGAATTATAGACGTATGTGAATTTGTTTTTTTTTTTTTTTTTTTTTTCATAAGAAGCAAATGAATGAATGAATTTGTTTTGTTGTTTGTACTCCCGGGTTGTATGTAGGTCACACTGGGTCTGTTTAAGTGTTGTCATCATATGTGAGCTTTTTCATGCCAGAGGTCTGCGAATGAAAAAAATGTGTTCGAGGTATATTTGAGTAACAATAAAAAGCTCTCAAAGGCTCGGCTTTGGCGTCATGATATTTGAACAGGTTTTAATTTAGTTTTTGACAAATTTTTTCTACAGTTTGAAAGTTAATTTCGTACATGATCTATAAAATATTAATAAAATAGGCAGTATGTCATATGTGTAGTCAATGAAAGCAATCTTCTGAACGGGCCTTTTATTGGTATGCTTGGTATAATTCTAAGAGACCAGCTCAGGTAAGGAGGCTCCATCGAAGTCAGATTTAAGTTAGCCTCTCAGAAACTGGGAGAACTGTACAGGGCCCGCATTTACTTTAATGGTAAACAAATGCTGACCCTGTATAAATCACTGTTGAATTTGGCAGTCAACTCTGAGACCAGAGGCCTGGGCCCCCAAAATACCTGAAAAACCCTTGACTCTTTGCAGAAACGGGTGGTCAGTTTGATGGATTCCACTATCCTTAAAAGCGGATTTCAATCTTTAGAGCAAAGGCGTCAGGTACGAGTGGGTAGCTGTATTTGTTCAGCCGGTATTACAATAGAAGATGCCTCAAGCGTCATTGATTCTTTCGGCACTGGTGCAATCGGGAAACACGCCAAACACATGTACATGGTTGACATTTGTCACATGAGAATGAATCGCTTCTACAACTTGTTAATGTGTGTTCAGTAACTCGGTTGTGGAACGATTTGCTGGCCTCTGTGAGCATGTTTTAGGACCATATTCACTCTTTCCTCTCCTCAAAAAATCATCCACAAAGCATCTCCAAAGATAACGAACGCCCTGAGTTAAATTATTTTCTGCAAGGCCTTCTACGTGGAGTTAATTTAAAAAAAAAAAAAAACCAAAAAATAAGAAAAAAGCTTTTGAAATTTTGACAACTTTTTCGTTGCTGAAAAAAGTAAGAAATGTGCGAAAATACGAACATACGATATATTAAAGAAACTAAAATCAGAATATAATTAGCCATATTTAGTTTTAAGAATAAGAAAGTTTTCTGTAAAACTCCAATGGTATTGCGATGTTGCGATGTATAATAACGTTTGATGTAACTTTGAAAACTTTCGTATAACCGCGAGCACTGTAAACTTATTTTTTACGATCCACAATGACAATTTGAAGTATCCAATTGCTCTCTTGAGAAATGTCATTTTGCACTTATCATATTTGGACCTCTAAAAAAGACGAACAACGACCGCTTGGAGCGCTGTATGCATCATTTATCTTCATAATGCCCGTTATAAACTTTCTAAGCGAAAAAAGTTGACATGGTCTTTTAAAAAATGTGTTTCAAATCTTTCTACCATTTTCGTAGCGCCATTAGAGTCGGCAGATCAGCTTTGGGCTCTTCTTTAATAGCATCAACGTCCAAGATTTTTAGTCAATTGTTCGTACGAGAAGATAAACCTAATATGTTCGTTATTTTAATAGAAACTAATGATCAGGGGGATGATTAGTGGAAGAAGTTGTACCAAATTTAAATAATGATTAAAGAATATTGTGTAATGTGTACAAAATTGTTACTCTCAAAGGTAAGCTAACACGATAATTAAAATTTAGTCAACCTTTATTGCAACTGAAATAAAAGAGTTTGATTAAGAATGTGAATTTTATTTATGAAAAAATGTTACAAATAGTATTTAAATTTAAGGGACTTAGATTTTACGACTAGGACTCTATTATATTAAAACACAGGGTGATGTGTGTTTTACGCGGCTGTGGATGTCGAAGGACCTTGTAAACTGTGAAATGTGTGTGAAAGACCACTGCACGTGCAGGCAGAATGCACATAAAGGAATAGGAGAAAAAAATGACTTACTGCGCCGACACTTCCTTCCGTCTCGGCTGGGTTATTCATGCGCTGATATGACTATATTAGTCGCGGTTACTTGCGGTGCGCGGGTTCGGTTTGCGGATGCGGTAAGCGGTATATTAGAGATGTTCATGCGGAGAGTTTCGATTAAAGACTGACTGTCGGTAAAGTTAATTTTACAGGTATATTGGGATGGGTAGGAAAGGAACATGTGACAATACAAGCTATAAGTACAGGGTCTATGATATATGTATATGTATGTAAGTAAGTGTAGATGTGTGCTGTGTAAATGCCCAACCATTGGGCGTGGAAGATGCTCTAAGAAATCATCTTCAGATCTTTAGGCTACAAACAGCTAAGAAGTGAATTAAATAAAAACGGAGGCCGCCATTGTTCATTCCTTATGCAGCTGTCCCTCTCCCGCCGCCTGATTCCCAACTGACGTTTGCCGGTTTGCCACAGAAAAATATGCCGAGCTCGCCAAAATTAACGAGTATATTTGGTGCTTAACTACAATTTTGTGATAAAAGGCAAGTACTGTCTGTAAAAATTGGATAGTGGTAGTAAAATGCTACAACGTTGTGGAGAGGGAGGTACTCATATATTGGTTGTAGGATTAAGCTTGCTCTGATGATGGCCAAAACTTGAAAGAAGATTAAGAAGTAAGAAACAAACAATTGAGGAGGGGAAGACGCGGAGGGGATAAGGTTTCTGTGAAATTGTTAGGAGAACGTGAAACCGTGAGATCAGCACAATGCGACTGAATAAGGAAAATTAACTTTATAAAATGGTATAATTTGGAGGTCTGTCTGAAACATTCTGCTTTAGGGGTAAAATTAGGAATAGGTACATGGAAAACACCCGTCTTGCAACTTTTATAACTGAACAATATAAAATTTGCAATAAAGAGTATATTATTGTCTAAACACCGTTTAAAGCTACTCAACTCGCGATAAAAACAATGCTGAGCTGAATACAGTAGTTAAATTTTTGTTATTTGTTTTTGAGGTATTATGCCGTGTTGCGCTACCTCCTCCTTTAGCCAACGATCCAGCAGATCCGGTAGATGTAGTTAAATTATAGCAGTAAATTTTCATGACTCCAGGACCCATCGTTTTAGCAGTTTACTCTACGTAGACAATTCTTTAAAATTAGATGAATGAATCTTGCTGCGCTTTAGAACAAGAATTATATTATTGCGTTGTAACATTTAAAAATTAATTAATCGTTTTTTGCTTATATTATTAAAAGAAGTACTTACGTGAATTATTATTGCGTAGTAACATTTAAAAATTAATTAATCGTTTTTTGCTTATATTATTAAAAGAAGTACATCTAGTCTCAGACAATCTGGCCTGCCACGCAAATGGTGGGCAGATGCATCAGCCGCCAAGACCCAGTAAAACCTCAACCCAATGAACGTGGACCCTGCTAAGTCAATTCAGTTGGCAGCATCGGAAAGGAAATGTTAAATTGAATTCCAAAGATATAAAAAGTAATTTTTGGCTAGGCCCTAGGGTGAAACGTGCGAGAGAGAAGATTTATCCGGATAGTTGTTTTCGAACTCGAGTTTGCTGCAAACTTTTTTTATTAATAATATACCCAAATGTATTTCCGTTCACGAATTATATTTTCTGACCAATATTCTTTTTGCTTTCACTCGGCATTTCACGGCTTTTGAAACTGCTACGATAGGAAGAAATCTAATACGTTTATCTTTTAGTGGGAAGTTACGTATGTACGTGTTGGTGGAAACGTGATAGGTTATTAATTGAGTTGAGATATGTTTTCGTTTGTTGATGGATACGTGATTATTTTGTATTTAATAAACAAAGTGTACAGAGGTTGCGGAAATTATAATTGCTGGAGGCCCTTATCCATGGGTCATCGACCCCAATATGACAAGGGAAAGGGATGAGTAGAGAATATTGAACTTTTTGAATCACAGGAAACCATATTATTTGTTCCAGCTCACACATAAATCACATCATAAATCGTTATATCTCCCTTATTGTCATGTTTGGAAATACGATATTAACGGTGTTAGAAAGAGAAAACTCTTTGCTTTGTATTCAAATCTAGAAATTAATCATAGAAAAAAAATTAAAAATCAAAGTTTCGGATCGCAATCTTTCTATCTATATTAATCTATTAATCTATATTGATAAAAATGAATCGCCGAAATGTATGTTCCCGCATATTTGAAAAAATATTTTTTCCTGCGACCAACTTTTTTTTCACATTTTGTATTAATCCTTTGCGCAGGAATACCTAAAATATTAAAAATATATTTCATGTATTTAAGTAGATATAAGAAGGATAGTAATTTTGGGGTCTACCTTCGGCCTCCGTTGGCTGCAGTTAAAAATTACATATTTCCGGTTGTTTCTGGTTATTATTATATATTTTCTGTAAATAAATTTAAATTTTAAATAAATAATGGGCGGCCTATTTGTAATATTTTTTTCAATCCGTACTTAACTGACATCTGTTGAGACCTCTCAAAACATTTTTTTACATTAGCTCATCACATGAGGCTCCTGAGGAAACAATTCCCCCCAAGGCTTATGTCATCTTTGGGGACGCTGTGGGGAGGGTCTTTTTAGGGAAAGGAAGGAGATGTAGTTCTAGAAAGGAAAAAGATATGAGGGGTGGCTAGGAATCTGGGGCTCAGTGTATTCAGAAGTGACGGACGAATGAATTCATCCCTACCACTGCGGTCCAAATCCTGTAGAGAGTCCTGCTGAAGAGGTCAAAAGATCTCCCTCGAGCGGATCTGACGCATCCGCACCAAGATCCGGACAAACCTGATCCCCATGAACCCGGGCACCAAACGTAGCAAACCACTTGGGGTGACCTACGGAAGAGCTGTACGTATCAAATATATATTTCCCGGGGCGGGGGTACCCACACCAGCCTCCCAAACTACAAGTAATTGCCTATACTAAGACATCTGTTGAAAGACATTGTAACTACGTACATAATCTTATTCAATACAGGGTTAAATTTGACAATTAATGGTGAAAAAATTGGATAAGTAAATGAAATCAAATACCTGGGTGTAAAGGTATCTCATAAAAATATTCACATTAAACCATGGATCAGTCAAAATATTATAAACTCAATCAGAAAAAGAGATGAACTGCACAGAAAAGTAAAAAGCAACCCTTATGATGTCCATACACTTCGATTCTACAAAAGATATCGTAATACATGTAAAAATGTAATTCGTTATGCTAAAGAAACATTCTATAAAAACAAAATCGATGAATGCAATAATGATTCCCGTAAACTCTGGCAGATCATTAATGAAATTACAAATACTAAAGCATCGCATAAAGACAAAAACATTAAAGAATTAAACATTGATGAGATTCCCACATCTTTTACGAAACACCCAGACAAACTTCTTGACTTTATAAACAACTACTTTTGCAATATAGGCTCTAACCTTGCAAATAAAATTAAACAAAATTCTACTACTGTTGAAAACACAATGAGAAATGATGATGTAAATCATGAAAACAGCCTCAATATAGTCAAGATAACAAATGACGAAATAAGAAATATTATAACCTCCTTAAACACAAATACCTCATCGGGAAATGAACTGATATCAAGCAAATCAATTAAATACCTACAAAATGAGTTAATTCAACCACTGACATACCTTGTAAATCTATCAATATCTAAAGGTGTTTTTCCCGCTTGTCTTAAAATTGCTACGATCATACCATTATATAAAAATGGTCCCAAAAATGATATTTCAAATTATCGACCAATTAGTATTTTAACTCCTCTATCGAAAATATTGGAAAAAGTAATAAAAAAACAAGTTCTTACATTTTTGGATACCAATAAAGTATTATCACCTACGCAGTATGGTTTTAGGAAAAACCTGGGTACTGGTGATGCTATAGCTAATGTAACTAATACAATTATTAGAAAGCTGGATGAAGGCAAAAAATGCTTAGCAGTTTTCATTGATCTTCAAAAAGCTTTCGATACAATTGATCATAAAATGCTGTACTTAAAACTAAAAAAAAATGGAATAACTGAAACAACTCTAAACCTACTTAGAAGTTATTTAACTGGAAGAGAACAAATTGTACAAATTGGTAAAAGAAAGAGCAAATCTCTTCCAATTAAATTCGGGGTCCCCCAGGGAAGCGTATTAGGACCAATACTATTTCTCATATATATAAATGACCTTATGAATCTTCCCATAAATGGAAACATAATGAGCTTTGCAGATGACACTGTTATTATATTCCACGAACAAGATTGGACAAGAACTTACAAAGAGGCGGAACATGGCCTGGCTGTACTTCAAAACTGGCTAAAAGTAAACTCCCTTACATTAAATGTAAATAAAACTAAATATCTCACTTTCTCCAAAAACAAAAGAGGACAACCAATGAATGTGCATACCCTCAAATTACATGAATGTCAAAATACTTTTCCACAATGTTCCTGCCCGTCTATATCCCAAACAAAAAGTATTAAATATCTTGGGATTGAAATTGATGAAAATCTACAGTGGAATTCACACATTGATCTTACCTCAAAAAAGCTAACAAAACTCATCTACTTCTTCAAAAAATTAAGAAACATCTTGTCGATGAGGGATCTAAAGAGAGTATATTATGCTTTATGCCACTCTCGATTGGAATATGGAGTAATAGGATGGGGCTCAGCAGCATCTAATCACTTAAAACAACTTAAGATAACTCAGAATTGCATCATAAAGACCATTCTAAAGGTCCCCATAAGGACGTCAACAACAGAAATTTTTAAACAGTTTGATGTTCCAAGCATACAGAAAATCTATGCCAAAAACATTCTAGTACATCACCACAAAAACGACCCAGAGAAAGAAACCTCACATGCTCATAAAACCAGAGCCAAACAAACAGACACACTTAATATACCAAAGTGTAACTCCTCATTTGGTCAAAGAAGTTCTGAATTTTTAGCAGTAAAGTTATATAACAAACTCCCACTTAGTATCAAACAATTTAAAACAAAAAATAGCTACATTATGGACATTAAATGTTGGCTGAAGGAACTACCGGAAAATGACCTTACTAGTATACTTAAAACATCATAGAAGTTTCTGGAAAACTCTATCCAAACAAGTTAAACCATAGAAGTCGCTGAAAAACTTATCCAAAGCATAGTCCCCCTCAGCACAGGATCTCCTAGTGAGGAGGACTTCGAATATATTTGTATTTTATATATACATCTAACTAACATGTTTCATATATAAATGTAAAAAATATTATATAGTTACTAAATAAAAAAAAAAAAAAAAAAAAATACTCAACTCAAAACTGACTTTCACAGCGAACTTTGAACATGTACTAAAAAAGGTATCAAAAAAGGTAAATTTTCTTAGAAGACTAAGACGTAAATTAAATAGAAACACTACGGAGCTTATTTATAAAACTATCGTTGCTCCACATTTGGACTACTGCTCTACGATGTTATATTTGGCCAATGAAGGAAATTTGAACAAACTAGAAGTTATACAAAACAAAGCTATGAGATGTATACTGGGGAAAGGCAAATACGCAAAGATTAATCAATTGAGAGAGGAGCTAAATTGGATTCCAATAAAAAAAGAGACTACTATTTAATGTGTTAATTTTCGTGCATAAAATTATGAAAAAACCAAATGCCAAAATACTTTAAGGATGAAATTGTTTTTAATAGAGACATTCATAATTACAAAACAAGAAAAACAAACAGAGTTCGATTGCCACAAATGAAGAAATCAAAATCACAGAACTGCCTAATGTACAGAGGACTAAAGATGCCTGAAAGTATGAAGAATGCAGAAAGAATGAATGTATTTAAAAATAAATGTTATGCTTACTGTAAAAATATTTAAATTTATCAAATGAAATTTTACATTGTGCTTATTAGTTTATATTCATGTAGTATAAACTAACTCAATAAATTAAAAAAAAAAAAAAAAAAACAATTTTTCCAGAAAATAAAGCACACCATTTCTAGTATGCGCTAGATCGTTTTGAGAATAACAAGTAGCTAACTAAAATGAATGGAAAATAGGTAAATCATTTAAAGTTCGAAACAAAATCAGTTTGAAAGGAATCAAATATTATTTTATGGCACTATTATATGATAAGACTATTCAAGCGTTGATACTGAAACACGAATGGAAACTGAAAAATGGAGTCAAATGGTAAGAAAAGAGGAATACAAAAAGAAAAGTGTGAAAAATGAGCAACTTGCACCGATATTGAAGTGAAACATCTTTAGCATCGTTGTGATTTGAAAATCCTCGAAATGGAAAAGAGAGTATATCTGTAGGGTTTAGCCTGCGGGAGAATGAGATCGAATAATCGGTTTCCTCTTTGTGCGGTGCTTCGTAGCCTCCCCACTCTTGTCTTTTTTTTACATTAACTCCACACAGGAGGCCCTGAGGAAAATAATTTCCCTCAGGGCTTATGTCATCTGGGATGCTGTGTGAAGGGTCTTTTTGAAGAGAGGAAGGAATGAACATTGGTCTTGAAGAGACCCGTGTTGTAGGAACGAGGAAACACAGAGGCTGGCAAATCATTCCACAGCCAAGCTGTTGAACACAAGAACGAGTTGAAGAAGCGACCCGTTCTTATGTGACAAATGTCAACCGTGTACAAATGTTGGGCACGCGTTTGGCGTGTTTCCCGACTATGCACCGGTGCCGAAGGGATCAATTGCGCTAATTCCTCGGAGCATCTTCCATTGTAATACCGGTAGAACAAGGATATCATGCCCAACCGACGCCTGTGCTCTAAAGACTGCAATATATCTATTAAGATGTGTGAATCTATCAAACGGACCGCCCGTTTTTGCAAAGAGTCGAGGGTATCTGTCAGTTATTTTTGAGCTCCAGACCAGAGGTTAGGAGTTGTGTACTATTAAAGTATAAAATTTATTATACTTTTTTTTCTGAGAAGCACCGCACAAAGAGGAGGCTGAGGCTACAAAGCATCAAGAGGACACCAATTATTCTATCTTATTCTGTCGCACGCTAAATCCTATATATCTCTTTTTAGTGTCGCTCGTTTCTGTTCATCATGAAACAAAGATTTTATTATTTCAACAAAGAACAATAAAAATTGAGCTATGTTCGCAAAAGCACAATCACTACATTTTATCAATGCTAATTAAAAATGCATGTAAGCGGCTCAATGAAAAAAAAACAGTGTAGAAGAAATATATTGTTGGATATGAACAATTTCGAAGTTGAAATGGCAATTGAAAAAGTAGAAAGAGCAACCGCTCGTCGGAACAGCAGAGGAAAAGGCACCTTCTGCGGTAAATGGCTTGAAAATAAATGGTTCGTTGTCTATTTGATCGATATAAGTTGTGTCTATTTTGGTATTATGTTGCGTCACCTACTTTTTGTGCTAGTTTTCTTTACATAAGACGGTACTATTATAAATCCACTACTGAAAGCTTATTTATAATAACGAACATAACGGGTTTAGTCCACGTAACAAAGGTTGACAACCCCAAAATATCTTATTCTCTTTATTTTAAAATAGAAATCAGTTGAATGAAATAAAATAATTTAACTTTGTTTATACCACTTTTATACAGAGGTACATATTAGAGGTGGCCCTTAACTGTATACCTAGTTTTAATTAACAATAAATACATAATGGTAGAACTTAGACATGTTTTATTAATATTTTCAAAAACTACAATAAATGGAAATTTTAATGACATTAAGTTTTAAAAATTATATTATCCAAGTGAGCTCCATCAGCCTGTTGACATTGTCTAAGGCAGATTCGAAAATTCTCAAAAAACACGTTGACAAGTTGCCCGAGGGGTGGCGTTAATTTCCCGTACAATGTTTTGTTTTAACTGATTTATTGTTGTCGGATTGTCTTTATAGACTCTTGATTTTAAGTATCCCCACAAAAAATAATAACACGGGCTGAGATCTGGGCTCCGTGGAGGCCACTCAATGTCTCCTCCTCGTGAAATGAGTTTTTCGGGGAACATCTTCTTCAAACGGTCCATGGACAGTTTAGCAGTGTGTCAAGAGGCGCCGTCTTGCTGAAACCAGCTCCTTGAATTGTGGCCTTGAAAATCTTGAAGAGCTGGGACCAAGAACTCCTGAAGCATCTGACAATAATTCTTAGATTTCACTGTCATAGCAACTCTCCTTTCGTTTTCAAAGAAATATTGGCCAAAGATACCCCTCTGATATTGCAGCCCACACAACGACCTTCGGGCTATGCAAGGGACGTTGATGCTTCTGTCGGGGGGTCTTCTTCTACTTCTTCTTCTATTCTCAGACCAATACCGACAATTTTGTTTATTAACATGGCCATTGATATGGAAATTGGCCTCATCACTGAACATTATGTTGAAAAAATTGTCAAAACGTTCCAGCATCGTATTGGCAAAATTAAGTCGAAGATCGGTATCATTCAGCTTCAACTCTTGCGTCAGCTGAATTTTATAAGCTTTTAGATATAAATCGTGACGTAAAATTCTTTGTAAAATGGTCCTCTTGATGGATAAGGCTTGGCTTCTCTTGCGAGTAGTTTGTTGTGGATTTTCCCTCACTGATTCACTAATACGCTAGATAACTTCTGGTATCCTCGCTGACTTCGGGCGACCTTCATTAATTGTTATTACTGTTGAGCCGGTTGTCTCAAACATTTTGATCTATTTCCGAATAGATTTTGCTCTTGGTGCTTGATTAATGTCTCGTAAACCGAAATCAGCACGGTACATTCGTCTCGAAATCGTCACGGAATAATTGTTTATGTAATATGCACGAACACAAAATGCGCGCTGCTCTCCCGTGAACGGCTCCAAGGCGACTAAAATTTCCACGAAATAACGCGTCTAACGATACCCCCCGAACCGCGCTCGCCCCACGCATTGTTAAAAATATAACGAAACAAACCGCGAACACAGTTATGGTCCACCCTGTATTTCAGTAAATCCGACCGGTTTCAGAACGACCGTTCCTTCTTCAGGGGAAATGTATACTGATTTGACAGTTTTGAAATATGGATGCGAACAATGTATTATTTTGGTAGGAGTGGAGCCGTTGCCAGATATTAATGAAGAGTGGGTGGGTAGGGGAACATATCCATGATTGGACTATAAGATAATATTTTTTGTTTGTTGATAGTAGATTAATTATTTTTAAGGGATTTTTTTTATTTTCAAGGCTTCTAAGTTATCTAAACGTTTTCCTTTATGATCAATATGAAGATTATTTATCCCCGTATTTTTTTCAAAACTGTCAAATCAGTATACATTTCCCCTGAAGAAGGAACGGTCGTTCTGAAACCAGTCAGATTTACTCAAATATAAAAGTGGTTCAAACAAAGTTAAATTGTTTCATTTATCTATAATGGATAACCACAAAGTTATAGTTACATTCAAAAGTATAGAAATCAGTTAGTTGAATCTGCGTGAAATAGCTAACAGCCATTTTTTTTTTCAAAACACATGTCAACTTTTATCAGATTTTTTTACATTAGCTTCACACAAGAGTGCCTGAGGAAAAAATCCCCCAGGACCTATGTCATCTTTGGGGATGCTATGAGGAGGAACTTTTTAGGGCAAGGAAAGAGAGAATGTTCTGGAAAGGAAAAGGTATGAAACATGGTAAGGAATCTGACGGTCAATGTGTCCAGGAGTGATGGACGTATGAGTCCATCCCTCCCATAACGGTGCAAGGCGACGGGTTGTAAAATTCCAGCTGGAGAGATCAAAAATATTTCCCTTGACCAGTCTCTCCCGATTCGGCCTGCCACGCAGTTGGTGGGTAAACGAATCCGCCGCCAAGACCTAGACAAACCTCACCCCGTGAACCCGGATACTCTTCGCGAGTCACCTTTCGTTAAACGTAGCGAACCACTTCGGGAAACCAATGGCAGGGTGAACGTTTTCCAATAAATGGTTCCTGGGGCAGCGATACCCATATCCGCCCCCAAATTGACAATTGCCGCCAACAATATTTCTATCACGATCTATGGAGCTTAAAAATCATCACTCTCCCAAAAATTAGACAAATCGCGTATTTTCGACAGCACACCATTGCAACAAAGAAAAAACAAATGAAACGTATCGGTTCTTAAGGAAAATTAACTTAAACAATGCACTACAACAATAACAACTTTCTCAAAAAACGTTTTATTTTATTAATACAAAGATAATTAGAAGAAATTATGTTTTGGTTAACAGACGAAAACTAACGTTTAAATTCAAAGATTTCCTGGAAATGTCAAGAGAAAAACTTATTTAATCCATTAGGAAAGAAGGCGAACACAAATTACATTTTCGCATTTTGACACCAAGCGCTCCAAAAACCACTTAAACACTAATTTAGAAGATGTATGCTTTGAGAAATGTGATATTGTTACCATACAGCGGTAATTTGTGTAATGGAGAAGCGGCGAGCTTTTGAAAATAAATTAATCTCTGAAAACTTAAAAAAATAGCCGCATTGAACAATTTCAAACTACAAGTATGTCTATCGTCCAGTTGATTGATCAGACTCTGATAATGTGAAAAGAAATATTCAAATGCTCGCCATAAATCAAATAATCTTTACACGTATCTGTGTTTTACACGAGGCAAACCAGTCGTCGAGAAATTTGAACATTAGTTATTTTACAAAAATGTTGCTATCACTGTCTCGCTTAAGAGGGTACAAGCGAAAACCGGAAATACGTCATTTTTAAACGACTTCGAAAAGGAGGAGATTCTCAATTAGACTGTATTTTTTTTATTTTTTTTTTATGTTTGTTACCTTAGAACTTTCGACTGGGTGAACCGATATTGATGATTGTTTTTTTATTTGAAAGCTGGTGCTTTCCGTGTGGTCCCATTTTAATTTGGTTCAGTTCTGACAGTTGCATCTATGAGAAAATCATATAAGTCTTAAATTTGCATCAAGTATGTGCTCGACAAATGGACGAATAACTCAATATCACGCCAATCGATTTCGATGATTCTTTTTTTATTGGAAAGGATGTACTTCAAGGGTAGTTTGATAAGAGTTTGGTTAGGTTCTGATTATGGGATCCATGACAAAGTAACGGAACTCTCCAATTCTGAAGAACAAATTTACGATACTCGGCCGAATCTTAATCGAATTACTTAGTGTACTTCAGATTCACTAAAAATCAAAAAATAAACAAAAATTTTAATAAAACAAAAAAACGACTTCAAAAAATGCACTAAAAAGTAAAAAAATAATTTCGTATTCTCCTACAACTTTGTAATCAACTTACCTTTTCTACTCATCAATGTACGATTGTTATTTTTGGAGTCGGTGTCAACCAAGGTACCCGCGGCCCGGCGTGTTCATTTGACAGCTCCTCTCCCACCGACACCGACTCCAAAAATAACAATCGTACGTACATATTGATGAGTAAAAAAGGTAAGTTGATTATAAAGTTGTAGAAGAATACGAAATTATTTTTTTACTTTTTAGTGCATTTTTTGAAGTCGTTTTTTTGTTTTGTTAAAATTTTTGTTTATTAAATCAAATTTTAGACGTATTGACTGTTTTCCACATAAAATGATAAATTGACTAGCTGAACCGACAAATGTTGTTGTGCCATATGAATTATGTCTAGTGAATATTTTGGTTGTTAAATTAAAAAAATAACGAATGTAAGTGTGTAGGAATGGGATCTACGATAAAAAGAGGAATGGAGCGCTGTAGACGATGACCGCCAATAAAAACAAAAAAACACCAACTGAAGTTGGAAAATGAAATAAAGAAAATCAATATGAATTTCGAAGAGCAATTGAGTGTACGATATTTTTATTCTAACATGATGCCGAATGAAATATCAAAATGACGCTTCTCGTAAATGTCTTGCGCACGTCTGGATGAAAGTTCAATGAGGTGGACGTAGCGCCATCTGTCATTCAAGAACATAAATAATTACGTTCTGTTTGAAATACGAAATACGGTTAAATTTGTTCATACAAAAATACGAGATTTTTATATATAAGATTTCGAAAGATTGTTCTTTTATCTAGTAAACGCATGTTTTAAATTGCGAGAAAAATGTTTATTTTTAGTACAATAAGGTTATAATAAAATAATAGTATAGGTGCCTTATTTTAAAACGAAATAATTTTTACGAGACATTTCATACCGTGTAATCAGACATTATTGTAAATCAATACATTATCTAGTAAACTCACGTGTCAAAATTTTAATTTTACCTCAAATAAAATCATTAAAAAATATATCTGAACACTTATTTATGACGAAAATTTCTCTATTTTATCTATCTATTAACGGTCTTACAATTAAATATATTTAAGGTTTTTTTACATTCTTATTTTGTGTAGACATTATTGAAAAATGCAAAATACTTATGATCAAAAAACAATTACAAAAAGTACATAATTTTAATAGTTTTATCATCACGCCTTTCAGCATTTTTCGATGTAGGTATAGGTAAATTAAAGCCAATTTGGAATGAAATAAAATCGATATTGTATTATAATTTTAAAAAGCTGGTACGAATAATAATTTATCTTTCTCATTGGAACCGACCTGTACGATTGTAAGAACATCTTGCGACATCTTGGATTTTCGGCCGCTGGCTGGCTGGTTTCTAATACGCAGATGAAAATAAATTAAACAGTAATGATACATCTTTTTAATCCGCACACACTTTATTTAATCCTGTGTAATTTATTACACTTAAAAACAAAACAGACGGATTAATTAAATAAATTAATCATAACGAAATTTGAAAAGGATAACCACAACCCTCGCAAGCGAAAAATGCTAATTCTATGGTAGTTTTTCCGAAAAATATTTACTTTAATTTTGACAGGATATAACGCAAGCTGGAAAAAAACACAAAGATTAAAAGTACACCGTTAAAATATCTGTTTACAAGGTAGCTGGTAGATGATATATTAAGAATTTTTATTGGAGAGTACTGGTACTCAAGCCAAAAAAGTTCGTAAGTTGTTAAATGTTATTTCTGAAATGTTATTGAATCACTTACACAAGGACTAAGCGCGCGATTTGACCGGTCAGTGGTTGAGCATAGCGCTTGGGTCCCACCCGGGCGTCGCGTGTTCGATTCCTCGGCTGGCTAAGTCCTCCATCACAACACAAGCAATATTTTCGGCTTTCTGTGGTGGAAGATTTTCAAACATTGTTGGGTTATTCGTAACCCGGGAATGTTTGTCTTTCTTTAAAGAATTTTTTTTTTTTGTAAGTTGTTGTTAATAAACGTGGCAACAATAGAGAATGGATAATATCAAATATACGAACAATAACTTCTTTTTTACCTTAGCACAAGGAGGCCCTGAGGAAAATAATTACCTTCAGGGCCTATGTCATCTTTGTGGATGCTGTGTGGGGGGTCTTTTCAAGAATGGAAGAAGAGGAAGTTCTGGGAAGGAAAAGGTATGACGGGTTCAGTGTGTCCAGGAGTGACGGAGGTATGAATCCATCCTTCCCACTGGGATGCAAGGCGGTGGTTCGAGAAAGACCTGCGGGAGATGTCTGTAGGTTTCCGTCAATCAGTCCTTCCCGATCCGGGCTGCCACGCAGTAGGTGGGCAGACGCATCCGCCGTAAAGACCTGGACAAACCTCAGCCAATGAATCTGGGAACTCCAGGTAAGTCATCAATCGTAGCAATCCACTTGGAGTGACCGGTGTCAAAGATGTTTTTTTTTATTACATAACTCCACACAAGAGGCCCTGAGGAAAATAATTTCCCTCAGGACCCATGTTGTAGGAGGCAGGAAACACAGAGGCTGATAAATCGTTCCTCAGCTGAGCTGTTGAACTCAAGAACGAGTCGTAGAAACGACCCATTCTCATGTGACAAATGTCAACCGTATACAAATATTGGGCGCGTGTTTGGCGTGTTTCCCGACTATGCACCGGTGCCGAGGGGATCAACGACGCTAGTTCCTCGGAGCATCTTCCATTGTAATACTGGTAGAACAAGGACAGCATTCCCACCTGACGCCTGTGCAATAAAGATTGCAGTCCGTCTGTTAAGATGGGAGAATCTATCAAGCGGACCGACCGTTTCTGCACAGAGTCAAGGGTTTTTTTTTTTTAGGTATTTTAGAGCTCCAGACCAGAGGTGGCTGCCAAATTCAACCGTGGAGCGCACTTGCGATTTGTACAGGGTTAGCAGTTGTTAGCAGTGATTTTTTTGTATACTTATATACAAACCAAATAAGATTTGAATATACAAAAAAAACTCTTATTATTTTAACAAATTATTATATTGAAGTCGAAAATATCCAATGTTGATGAAAAAGTATCACTTAATTTCAAAAGAACTATCACGCAGGATTCGCGCAGTTTTAAAGTTTACGATTTAATAATTTTTTTTTATAAATCCTACATATATATGATAATCGACAAACAATAGGTGAATTCAATGGCAATTTACAACTATATTCAGTTTATATGTCTCCATATCATAATTCGGAGGTATGATTTTTTTAATGCGAGGGGATAATATTCAAAAAGGTCACCCAAAAAGTTAGAGCAATCGGAGAAAATAGTTTCAAATTCGGCTGTCGTTCCAGTGGTTAAATACGTCAAATAAAGATCCAGTCACCGTGCAATGTACATTTTCCGCGTGTTTTCCCCAATTTACAATACAATATCATTTTATTTCTTATATTTTCTTTAAAAAATACAGTAGCACGATGAATGTAAGTAGATACGATTTACAGAGCCATAAGCGTTAGATCAGTATTACCACTGTGGTGCTTTATTTGGGAAAGAAATAATTTAGACATAATGTAATTTACATTTTCCGAAATGGGAATGAAAAGATTACGGTCACTGGAAAAAAAAGGCAAAAAATAATTTGAAAGGGAAAAATGCCAGATTAATTCTGACATGATTGTTATTATTACACGGTGGATGGTGTTGGATACTAAATAAAACCTTCTGAAGAATATGGAGCTTTTTTCAAGGGTGTCCTTATTTATTTTTTATATGAATAACTCTTGTTTTAATAACTTTTAAAAGTTATATCCATCTACGTAAAATATCATTGAAGGAGATAATAATACTAATAAATCTAAATTAACTAAATAAATCTACGCTCGTGCAACTGCATAAAAAAGGTGTTCTGCAGTCATGATCTCAACCTTGGATTACGAATGCGAATGGTCAGATGCTAAGTGTTTTCGATTATGGAAAGGAAGCATTTTTTTTTACATTATCTCCACACAGGAGGCCCTGAGGAAAATAATTTCCCTCAGGGCCTATGTCATCTTTGGGAACGCTGTGTAGAGGGTTTTTTAAGAAAAGGAAGGAGAGGAGAGTTCTGGGAAGGAAAAGGGTTTAAGGGTGGGTAGGAATCTGGGGTTCAGTGTGTCCTGATCATCCGCCTCCAAGACCTAGGCAAACCTCACCCCATGAACCCGGGCACCCCTGCTAAATCACCAAACGTAGCGAACTACTTCGGGTGACCTATGGCAGAGGTGTTGGTTATCCAATAAAGGTTCCCGGGGCGGCGGTACCCATTCCGCCTCCCAAAAAATAAGAAATAAGCATGGACGCTTACTGAAGAACTAATTAGGCGACTTGAGGCATTCGAGATGTGGATCTACAGAAAAATACTTAAAATAAGCTGGATGGACAGGGTTACAAACGAAGATGTTCGGATGAATAAAAGGAAAAGAAAGTAATTAAAAAAAAGGAAGTAATTAAAACTATAAAAATCAGAAAACTTCAATATCTTGGACATGTGATGAGACATCCAGAGAAGTATGAGATCTTGCATCTCATAATGCAGGGAAAGATTGTCGGAAGACAATCGTGGTTGTGGTTTGGCCATCTACCGTAGAGCCGTTCCAGGCCGCAGTAAACAAAGTCCGCATAGCCAATGCGATAGATATAGATAGTTAACATGAACGGACAGGGCACAAGAAGAAGAAAATTTGAGAGATGTTTCAGAATTCTAATTTTTTTTTGTAATTTACTTTGATAACGGAATTTTTTTTAATTTTTTTTGTTATTATTATTAAGTTAAAAGAAACATAATATTTCGCTTTCTTAACTTAAATACAGAGCTTATAATATAGTACAGTAGTAAGAAGTAATATTTTTAATTTGTTTTTTGTTTGTTTTGAGTTTAAATAGTTTTTTTTTTAAATGTTTTTATATATATATATTTTTTATTTATTTTAAATTTAATTTGTAATTTAAAAAATCTCTTAAAAGGGGCTTAGGTAAGGATTTATATGCATACTTTTTTTCATAGAAATATTTCGACGACGCAGATCACAAGAGAAAAAAAATGCAGAAAAATTACAAATTTAACTCATTTTTTATTTCTTGTCAGTTACAACAGCTTAAATTTCCGTTAGCGTTGTAGTCGAAAATAAAATTATTTTTTATTATCTTTCATTTGGCTGGTTTAGAAGAATGTAAAGCCATTTTATTTTTTTAACCAATTTAAACCATTATTTTATAGATTGTACACAAAATTGACTTTATTTGTTTTATATTTTATAAATAACTCGGTATGCCTCATACGTCTAGTAATGTTACATTGTCACGTAAACAAGCTTATGAGGCCGAGTGGTTAAGCTTCAAGGATCTTAGAAAATGCTTTAAACAAGGTTAGCTCATGGGGAGGGTAAAGAAGTGATTGGCTAAAAATTCGAGACCTAGCTTGCAGTCCATGCTCCACTGGGAGATTTGAATTAATTGCGATACAAGTGGCAGTGTTTTCCTTCAATCTACGTCACGCATTCGAAATTTCGAAAGCGGCCCGACGAGCTTTTTTTTCTAAAAAGGCCCGTATGAGCTTACCTTGTTAACCCTCCGCCCGTCGCATCTTTTTATAACGCGAAGTATCGCGCGGGGTCGCCAAGAATACCAAAAACATATGTGATTAAACTGTTATTATAGCATACATTTCATGTGTTATTTTAACTGATTAAAGTCAGATGATAGAACAATGAGGATCCAGCAGAAATTAGAAGGAGAATCACAGCAACCAACAAAACATACTTCTCTTTGCTGCCAGTGTTTAAGTCACGTAGTGTCTACAGAAAAACCAAAATAGCCATATATAAGACCATTGTTAGAACTGTATTGGTATATGGATGTGAGGCGCTGACACTGACGGTAAACATGGCTGAAATGCTGTATACTTTTGAAAGAAAAGTGCCGAGAATGCTGGCGCATCCGGCACAATACAGAATTGTATGATATATATAAGGCCCCTAGCATCTCCGTACATATGAGACTCCTCAGGCTGAGATGGGCTGGGCATGTACAGAGAATGCCGGATACACGCGTCCCAAAAAGAATTTTGACTGGACACCCAGGTGGAAAGAGAAAAGTGGGAAGACCCAGACTGAGGTGGGAAGACGAAGTAAGAGGGGATGCAGCACAGCTTCTCCAGGTACCAAATTGGAAGTCATCCGCTGAGGACAGGAGGAGTTGGAGGCGACTGTTGCAGGAGGCCAAAGCTCGATATGGGCTGTAGCGCCATCGAAGAAGAAGAAGAAAGTCAGATGATAGGGGCTGCATTGAAATAAAAAGAAATTATTAAAATATTTATATTCATTTTAAATGTGAAAGGTTAAAAATCAACAAGGAACATTTTTTTATTATTTCGAATCATACTTTTTAAAAATTAAACATTAAAAAATCTTAACAAAATCTATCACTATGTATTTGATATTGATGATCTAATTATTACAAAAGAAATTAACAAAATTCAATGAAAAACATATAAACTTTATTTTTCATTGTATTTTGTTGATTTTTGTTGAGCCTCACGCCGAAACACATGTCTGTATACACGCACATACGCACACTGAATATCGGCGGTGCTATCGTCAAGTATAGTCCTTTTTATGAAGCTACCTAAAGTAAGGAATTAGTGGGAACATTTAAAGTGTTCATAATTATCATTTCTGTTCTAGGCTTTTAAAGACCCCACACGACGGGTCGAGGGTTTAAAGCAATTTCTACGATTCTTGGTTAAACATCACAAGCCTTACAATTATAAAGTTCAGACATTTCATTTTTTTACTATTTAATTTCAAATTACAAATATTACCATTACCCACAAAGCAGATTCTATGGAAGTCACAGTCAAGTATATTCAGCAAGGTAGGTACTAACTCGTACTGTAAATTGCTTTAAATACTCAGGAGAAAATTTTCAATAAAATTTTGTAAGTTCTCGTAGATAACGCGATTTGATTAGCGTAGTGAGCGTTCATCTGCTTTGTTAATCCTTTGTTGGGATACAATCAATCAGGATAACAAAGTTAATAGGAATTTAGATTGGGATTTCAACTGATTCGATCAGGGTTGATGATTGAGAGCGGGTGTCAATTATTTTTAATCCTGATTTTTTTAAAACAAACTGGACGTGTTTATTTAAATTTTGATTGAACAGAAATACTTTTTTTTTATTTACCATTCTCGTAAATTCGAACCCTTTTTTATTAATTGCTTTTTTGGGGTTGTTTTTTTTTCAATAATTGAAATTTTATTTTAAGCATATTTAGGGGACCTTTAATGTAAATGGTTTCATTTTTAATTTGTATAGAAAAATCTGAAAATAGCAATTCTGCGTTTCTTCTGAAGGTACATTTTGACAGCTTTAATATTTAATATCTCCATCACAGTTCATGATCTAAGTTAACAATGAGAACAGAAAATCATTTCATGCCCCTAAATATTACAGTTTAAATGCGCAAGCTAATTTAATGACTTCAGAACTCACCATTCAATTGTTTTTGCTGGTTTAAATATCACACTAACAGATTTTTGCATTTTGGTTTGGATTCAAATCATTTATGCAGGCAAATCAATTTAAAAAGCTTGTATCGAAAATGTAGCACAAATATAATGGATGTGGATCAAATATCGAATACCCGGCATGCGTTGCAATGCTACTTAATGAAATAAATTGTTCTATTGAGTTTTTCCTTCCACCTTCTCCGCCTTCCCCTCTCCCTCGTCCCCCATCGTCTAAAATAATAATACTTCTTCTTCTTCTTGTGCCCTGTCCGTTCAACGGACGTTGGCTATCATGTTGGCTATGCGGACTTTGTTTACTGCGGCCCGGAACAGCTCCACGGTAGACTTGCCAAACCACTGTCTCAGGTTTTTCAGCCATGAGGTTCTCCTTCTTTCAGGTCCCCGTCTTCCAGCAATCTTTCCCTGCATTATGAGATGCAAGATCTCATACTTCTCTGGATGTCTCATCACATGTCCAAGATATTGAAGTTTTCGGATTTTTATAGTTTTAATTACTTTTCTTTCTTTATTCATCCGAACCATAACATCTTCGTTTGTAACCCTGTCCATCCAGCTTATTTTAAGAATTTATCGTAAAACCGACATAGGGCAACTGGAGGACCGAGATGGAAAACTTCTAACCGATATTAACGAAAAACTAAAAAGATGGAAAGACTACATCTCAGAACTCTTCAATGATAATAGAAGCGCAGAATATGACACGGGAAATATTACAACAGGCCAACCAATCACAACAAATGAGGTAGAACACGCAATTCGTCTCTCTAAAACTGGGAAAGCAGATGGAATACAGGCTGAAATCCTTAAACTTATAGGAAATAAGGGGATCCTAGTATTGACGAGTCTCTTTAACTCAATATATAATACAGGAATTATTCCACTCGATTGGCTTCGATCCACTTTTGTTACTCTCCCTAAGAAAGCAAAAGCAAGAAAATGTAGTGACCACCGCACAATTAGTTTAATGTGCCACTTATTAAAGATATTTTTGCGAATTATACATGGACGCGTGTATCGCAAAGTGGAAGAAAAATAGGTGTCACACAATTTGGCTATCGAAATGGGTTGGGTACTCGGGAAGCGTTATTTAGTATTCAAGTACTAATCCAAAGATGTAGAGATGTGAATACAAATGTACATGCATGCTTCATTGACTTCCTTAAAGCATTTGATAGAGTTAGACATGACAAAATGATTCAAATTCGGAAAACCTTCGGGATAGACGATAAATATATAAGGATAATAGGTAATCTTTATTGGAACCAGAAAGGAGCAGTAAGAGTAGAGCAATGTCTAACAGAAAAAGTAGAAATAAAGAGAGGCGTGCGACAGGGTTGTATTCTTTCACCTATGCTGTTCAACTTATATTCAGAAGAAAATATTCAATGAAGCTCTGCAAGAAGCTACTCAAGGACTTGTTATAAATGGGAAGATTCTGAACAACCTGCGTTATGCAGATGATACAGTACTTCTAACAAGTAACATTGAGGATTTACAACTTTTGCTAAATCAGGTAGTGAAGACTTGCGAGAATTTTGGACTAGAACTGAATATAAATAAGACAAAATACATGCTCATAAGCAAAAATAACGAATTGGATGAAAATCTTTATATTGCTGGAACAAAACTAGAAAAGGTACAGAGTATTGTGGACTTGGGCTGCAATGTAAATGATAGATGAGATCCTTCAGTTGAAATCAAATGCCGCATTGAGCAAGCTCATGCAACCTTTATCCGCATGAAAAAAATGTTCTGCAGTCATGATCTCAACCTTGGATTACGAATGCGAATGGTCAGATGCTACGTGTTTTCGATATTATTTTACGGAATGGAAGCATGGACACTTACTGAAGAACTAATTAGGCGACTTGAGGTATTTGAGATGTGGATCTACAGAAGTATACTTAAAATAATACTGGGATGATTAATATAGCGCTGTTTTTTGTGAAAAATCACCTCAAAGGCGCTGTACAACCTCTCTTTGTTCACCTCCTCCCCTCGGGATTCCCCTCCCGGCTTCCCTTCCTGCTGCTAGACTATATGAAATGCACACATTTTTCGAACAACTCGCGCGCCACCATATAGAAACTATCGTGGAAGTGCGCACAAGAAATCACTAAAGTTTCATCGAAATCGGATGAACGGTAAAGGAAATAATCTCATATCGCCAGAGTTGACGCAGGCCCTGAGGGGAATTATTTTTCTCTTGTGTGGAGCAAATGTTAGAAAAAAAAGTTCAGTATTATAATTAGAACATTCGCAGGTGTTCAACCAAACGTTCATTTTTATAATAAATATATGATAATTGCATTTTGTTTTATTTTTTTCATTTAGAAGTAAAAATCTTTATATTAGGTCCTTACATATGAAATTGGCGTTTTGCCGTACTGGCAACTTTGATCTCAAATATCTTCTCTTTGGTTAGGAATTCCAAATTCAAATTTAAACAGCTATTTACTCATGTATTTGTGTTTCGAAAATTATAATTCATTTGTTTTTTCCTTAATTGTTTTTTTTCTTTGCGTCACTTAGTTTACAAAATGGAAAACTTGAAATATCGCGTTATTTACGAGTACGAGTTCCATCGTGGCACCAGTGCTGCAGAAACGGCTCGAAGGATTAATGATGTGTATGGCGACGGTACTGCAAAAGAAAACACAGTGCGTTTTTGGTTCCAACGTTTTCGTTCTGGAAATTTCGACCTGCAGAACAAGCCCCATGGACGGCCGGAGACCAAAGTTTATAATGAAGAATTGAAGGCTATTGTGCAAGCGGATCCATCGTAAATCACGTTCGAGTTAGCGGCAGGCTGCGGTGTTAGTGATAAAACTGTTTTTATCCACTTGAAGCAAATTGGGAAGGTGAAAACGCTTGAAAGGTGGGTACCTCACGAATTGAGGGAAGCAAATCAACAAACGCGCGTTAGAACGCTAGACCACACACTGCACAACAGACGGCTACCAAATTAGGCTTCAATTGGAATGTCCAAGACATCCACCGTACTCTCCGGACCTTACCCCAACAGATTACCATTTTTTTCGAAATTTGTATAACTTCTTGCCAGGGAAAAAATTCAACTCCGATGGGGCAGTCCAAACCGCCTTCAAAGATTTTATTGATTCCCGTCCGAATGTTTCTTTTAGTAAAGAGATCGATGAACTACCTATGAGATGGTAAAAGTGCATAGATACTCGTAGCAATGGTACATACTTTGATTAAATAAATATATTATATTTTAAAAAATCGACTTTATGTTCCTCCCTTACAAAACGCCAATTTCGTATGTAAGGACCTAATATTTAGATTTGCAATTCAATTCAAAAATTTTCTGTTTATTTTTGTTTTTGTTTAATTCTATAAGCTTCGTAATATGTACCTAAAGCAAAAAAATCTACGACTAATAATTTATCATTAAAAAAATCAATCTTCAATTCGACCACTTCTTCGCGACAAAATTAGGTTGTGGCTTTTAAAATCGAGTAAAAAATTAAATCTTTTTGTGGAAAAAACGTCAAGCTCCAAAGAAGCAAAAATGTTTGGAAGATAACAAATAAATATATGGAATAATTTTAGGAAGGGCTAGGCTGTATATTATTCTAATTTAAGCTTCATTTCAAGGATGTTCTCTCAGTAGTAGAGCCGGGGTAAACTAATTGAAGGGTAGAAGAGATGATCTCAAAATTAAGTTTTATTGATCCTAATTGTAGCGCCTATCAGCAATGCTATTTTATAATAGAGAAACATTTCCTTGAACACAATGTTCCTACGTGCTACAAATGTAAATGAAAATTTTACTGATCATAAAATTTTGTTAGCAAATTAAGAATCGTAAAAAACGGTTGATTTTAATGTGAATCGAGAAATTTAGCAAAGTAAAACCAAACCGATAAACCCACTCTTTTTGTTTACTTAAAAAAATTACGGTACTTCGATAAATATTATAGACGTTAAGGGGAACGACCGCGCGGCTTTTAATAAAAAGTGTTAGCAAAAATCTAGTGGGTTCTGATCTATCATTTTGTTTATTTGTGCTTTAAATTATAAAATAAAGGATATTTAAGAATTCTATTTTCATGGTTTTAAAGGTAACTTCGGCAATTATTTGTGTGCTAACGGTAAAAGCTGATGAAATCTAAAAGATGATAATAAAAATGAAAGGCGCAAATTTAAATTAGACAACACCGGGGTGGCGGTACCCATACACACCTCCAAATTCAATACTGTATGAGTACATTACAAAACCTATTTTAATTTTAATTATACTAAAATTAAAATCATAATAATAATCACGAACTTCCCTGTGATTTGGTCGGTCCATTATTGTGACGTAATATTTATTTGTCTGTATCAAAGTCAGCTTTCTCCACACGTGTAAGAAACAAAAGCAGCATTCTCCTTAGGTGAATATCAAATGCAGCAATCTCCATAATTAAATCCGTTATAACTAATCAATCAATACAATAAACAAATTCTAATTGAAAAAATTCTTAATAAAAAATACAAGAATAATTTCCTTAGATCATACATCTACCCTATTCAAAAGGATAAAGAAGAGAAAAAATGGAGAAAAATTATGTACTTTAATAATAAAATTTCTAATTCAATAAAAAAGAATGTACCTACTGAAATTATTCCTGTATTTTATGCAAACAATAGACTTAAAAATTACATATTAAATAATAAAGATATAGATTCAAAAATGAAAAAATCTGGAATTTATAAATTGAAATGTAATGATTGTGATTTCTTTTATATAGGTAAAACTTCGAGAAACTTTGAAATAAGGATTAAAGAGCATATGAAAGCTTTAAATAATAATAGTTTCTCGGAGTTTGCCAACCATTTAATAGAAACTAGTCATACCTTTAATTTTAACAGTGGAATAGAATTAATACATTGTAATGTCAATGGCTTTCAGTTAGATAAATTAGAAATTTTAGAGATTAGAAAGAGCGTTAATGCAAATTTAAATATTATTAATAATCAAAAATTGTTTTTAAATGACCCATTATTAAATCTATTCCCCTTTTAAAAATTTTTTAAATTTTTTTAATTGTTCTATATTGCCCCTCGTCCCTTACACATTATTTTCTTTCAAATTTTATTATTGTTTATGTCTATTATTTTTCTCTATTACCTATTTATGTCTAACTAACTAACTAACTAACCATTACGCCGTTTCCCCGCAGGGGTAGGCAGAGAGGACGCACACTCTTTGCCTCACTCACATTCATTCATCGTCTCATACATACTCTTCTATTATTCTGACTTTTGACATGGCCCGTCTCAAGTATCTGATTCACTTGATCGTGCCATGTCTTCCTCGGGCGTCCCCGACTTCTTCTACCATTCACATTTGCATCATATATTTTTTTACACTACTTTCTTCGCTCATTCGCTTTACGTGCCCAAACCATCTGAGGGTCCCTTTCTTAATTTTGCTCATTATACTTACATCAGCCTTACATTCTTTGCGGATATCCACATTTCTAACACGATCATACATTGTTTTACTACACATACGTCTCAGGGATCTCATTTCAACAGCATTCAGTTTACTTTCATCCTTCCTCTGCCAGTTCCATGCCTCACTGCCATACATCAGGGTAGGTACCAGGACTCCATTGTGGACTGCTAGCTTCGCTTTTTTTGACAGTTTTTTATTAGCGCCAACGGCATTCAGTCCTCCATTAATGGAGTTACCGGCATTTACCCTTCTTTCAATATCTCTATCAGCCTTCCCGTCTCTCGTAAACATACTACCCAGATAAACAAACTCATCCACCTGCTCCAAGTATTCATCATTCACAACTATGTCGCACACTGTTTTCGTACTCTCTCTTTCAAACACCATGACTTTAGATTTACTTACATTCATCATAAACTCATTCTTCATACATACTTCGTTCATCCTAGATACTAGAGACTGTAGATCTTCCATAGAGTTAGAAATCAGAACCGCATCATCAGCATATAACAGGCAACATACTTTCAGACTATTCAATTTCGCGCCCAATCCCACATCTTTCAATTCTTGCATACAATTATCCATGTATAGATTGAATAACCATGGTGACATTACGCAGCCTTGCTTAACACCTTTTGTGATGTCAAACCACCCCGTAAAATCACCGTTCACCCTAACACATGCAACGCTTCCCTCGTACAGAGACGCAATTGCCTGTTTGAGGTTTGTATTCACTCCATACTTGGACAACACCTTCCATAGCTTTTTCCTGTCGACTCGGTCGTACGCTTTTTGAAGATCTACAAAGGCGCAGAAAAGTTTCTGGTTTTTCGCCAGAAACTTCTCGGTGAGCATACGCAAGGAGAAAATCTGGTCCATGCATCCCCTCCCACTCATAAAGGCACCTTGCACATCCCATATTTTATCCTTTGTTTCCGTTCTCACCCTTTCAATCAATATTCTTCCATACAGCTTGCCGACAGAACTTAGCAGGCTAATAGCCCTATGATTCCCACATTCCATGCGTGACCCTTTGCCTTTGTACAACGGCATGATTACAGCCCTTCTCCAATCTAATGGCGTGTAACCCTCCTCTAAACACTGGTTAAAAAGTTTGCACAACCATGTGAGAATAATATGGCTATCTCCTTTAAAATATGTCTATTTTTAAAAATTAGTTCTGTCAAAACCCTGAGGAAGTCAGCTTTGCTGACGAAACATGTCGGTTTTTGTAAATAATTAAGTGGTTAATACAACGTTATATATTAATTTGAAACAAATTCTACTTTGAAAATTATAATAGGTAAGCAGTTTCCCCTTTTGAATAAAATTATAAACTTATAAATACGTGAGAATTGTGGAAATGAAACGTTTTTTTTAGTTTTCTCAAAATAACGCTTTTTGGAGAATGCTGCCTTTGATTCTATACCCCTCATTTAATAAATGGATCATGTATAATGTACAAGAGGGGTTGGCAACTTCAGATATTTGGAAAACTCTTCACTTAGGAAATAAGAAAATTTCCAGCAAAATTTTCAATAACACAAAGTTGTAAAAGCCAAGTACGTAGTTTACAAGAGAACACGTTTAAAATAATACCGTCTTCATGATAAAAAAATACCATTTATAATCTAAACCAGGGGTCGGCAACTTTTTGACAGGAAAGGGCCACAAGTTGGCAAAATAAACTAAAGGCACTTGTGATATTAACCCTAGAAGCCCAATATACCTACGTACAATTGGTCATATCCCATAGAAAAAATAAAAATGCTATTAAAAATTGTTAAAACATACGAAAAATAATTACTACATTATATATATATAGGTATAATAAATACTTACATTATGTTTACATACTTGGGCTTTATAGCAAGAAAAATAACAACCGTAAATCATTCAAAAATTTAATGAAAACTACAAAGTAATTAAATAGGTAACTGATTTTATCCAAATTTCAGTGTGATGTCTGAGGTTGCATTTGGGAGGCTATTTCTTGTATGTATGCTGGCATATTTGTAGTAGCAATTCATAGAATGGCTCTCTGTGAGACGAGAAGCATATTTATTTTTTCATATTTGTAGTAGCAATTCATAGAATGGCTCTCTGTGAGACGAGAAGCATATTTATTTTTTCATATTTGTAGTAGCAATTCATAGAATGGCTCTCTGTGAGACGAGAAGCATATTTATTTTTTCATATTTGTAGTAGCAATTCGTAGAATGGCTCTCAAATGCTCATCTGTGAGCATATTTATCATATTTATATATTTATTTTGTAACAGTTAAACAATGTATAGTAACATGTTACCCCATTTAATTCGAATGATGACTCCTATTTGAATCTTAGCACACGGTTCTTACTTGCGTTGTTCACACTGAAGATAGTGGCGACACCTAGCGGGGAACGGAAGAGCGGCCACTCAACGGATTTTACGTGTGGAAGAGGCAGGATTTTCGGTTTCTCCGGCTGACATCGTGGAGGCGTTAGTCTTACTTTACCAGATACTGGTTTCTTTTAGGTGTAAAGACTAGGAGTTAATATAAAATGGTCATGTTCATCTGACGGATCTGGCGCCCGACTTTCCCGAGGTTATTCTCATGATAAAGGTTAGTGCTCGTGTTTTAACACAAATGTCACATGTCACAGATTATTTGTCACATATAATTATTTCATTAGTTGCATCATTCAAGAGTTTCCTCTTCAAGGAACCTTGGACCACGACCTGAGTAATATTAAATTGATTATTATAAGAGTCTCTAATTTATTAAACTGCATAGTTCATGTAATTAATCCAATAAATTGATTATTAGTTGATGTTTCATTTCTGCTATAAATTTACAAAATAGAAATTGCCAAAACCATTAAGTTACAATTTATACATAAGCATATTTATTATATTTATATATTTATTTATACATACAATTTAACAAGATCATTGATTTCATAGAAAGAGCTTTTGAGAACATCATTAGATTGGAGATCAATCACGTTCATTTGTAAATGACACGGTACATCCTCAATATCACACGAAAAGGGTTTGCAAAAATTTTCATTTTGCTTGAAACTTTCTCAAAATCACCAAATCTGTCGCTGAATTGAGTTTGCAGTTGTATGAAAATATCCTTCATTTTATCATTTTTCCAATGAAAATTAATTCCAGCTTCCTCAATAGCCTTTTTACATTTCGGAAAATGGTCTAACTTTTTTCCATCAATACGTTTTATAAAGAGTTTGTTTTTCATTTGGAATGCTTTTACGTCTGAACGTACCTTGAAGCCGTACATTCAGCGTATTTAATTCTTGAGTTACATCTGTCAAAAATCCAAGGTCTATTATACTGTTAGCTCTGGAATAGATTTGCCCTTTTCATTCATAAAAGTGTTGATTTCTTTTCTGAGATCAAAACATCTTTTCAGTACTGCACCTCTACTTAACCATCTCACTTCAGAATAATAAACAACATCTCCATGATCTGCTTCCGTATCTGACAGAAACTGCTGGAATTGACGATGAGACTTTGGAACACAACGCTTCTTGGTGGATAATGCAATGAAAAATGTCACATCCTATCTCTGACAGTTTCGTTTAAATTTTACCTATCAAACCCTTAATTTGTCCACTCATGTTCCTGCCTCCATCAGTTGTTGCACTTACCAATTTAGAGATAGAAAAAAATGCATTTATTTTGATATTTATAACTTATTTACAAAACATTCACGGGAAATTTTACAAAACAGGTGGGTTTGAGTACCGCAGCCCAGGGAACCATTTATTGCATAACCAACACCTCTGCCATAGGTCACCTCAAGTGTGACTTGGCAGTGCCCGGGTATATAGGAGGAGATTTATCTAGTTCTTTTCGTTTGCTTTTGCCCACCTACTTCATGGCGGGTCGGAGCGAGAGAACTAAACTAGACCTCTTCAGCCGAATTCTCTTGCACCGCAATGGGGGGGATGTTTTCATACAGGATGTCCCAAAAGAAAGTATATATTTAGTGGATCGATTTAATAAAAAGTAAGGGCTCTATTGAAAAAATGTTTGTTAAATTCTAAAATATACAAATTTGGGAATTTATTTCTTAAAAATAATATCGTCCAAATGTAAACCCTCGTGTTCGCGGCATTAATTTAATCGAAGAGTAAAATTTATCTTGACGGCTCGGCAGCTAGGCTTCGTGATGGCTGCCATTTCGTGACGGATATTTTCTTTTAATTGCATCAGAGAAGTCGGATTTTTGGCGTACACTTTAGATTTAAGATAACCCCACAAGAAAAGTCCATAGGGGTTAAGTCAGGACCACGAGGAGGCCAATTTATGTCACCTCTCGTGGAGATCAATTTGCTAGGGAAAATTTCACGAACTTGTGGCAGAGACGTGTTGGACGTATGTAATGTTGCTCCGTCTTGCTGGAACCATGTTTTTTGGTTATTACCAGCAAGTTTGTATGGGTGCAGCATTAGGTCTTTGCGCAAAATGCTGTGTAACGATGATCTATACACATCTAAAGCACTTGCGCGCTTCCGAATTGAAAGTTTGAGTCGTCACAAAAAGACTGATACACAATCTCTACGTTTTCTACCATTCTCGATGACCTTGGTCGCCCGGATTTTGATTTTGCTAGCGTTGTACCGATCTCTTCAAATTTTTTGACCCATTTTCGAATGTGAGGAATGCTTGACGCATCATTGAATTGACGAAAACCTCAAATTTGCAGAATCTTCTACGCGCTACAGTCGCTGAATCACCAATTTTGTAAAACTCACGCACGCACAACGCGCGGTCGCTCCCGAGGAAAGCTTTATAGCGACTAAATTCCCAAGAGTCAGACTACTGATTTACACAGAAAGCAAAACAAGTATATACTTTCTTTTGGGACACCCTGTACTTCCATCACTCCTGGGCACATTGACCCCGGATTCCTACCTAACCCTCGTACATTTTTTCCTTCCCCAAACTTTCTCTCCTTCTTTTCCTAAAAAGACCCTCCACATAACATCCCCAAAGATTTTCCTCAGGGCATCCTGTGTGAACCTAAAAAGGAGTTGTTACCTAATAACAAAAATGTTACCCTTACCAAATATTGCGTATTCCTGAGAAACGCCATTAGGAACATAAATATGGTATCATTACTCTTATGAGGCAATTATTAACGTCCTCGAGTCTGTTTTAATATAAATATTATTACACTGAATTCTCTTCTTTACGAGGTTTCTTGTAAGAATTTTATGCGTTTAATGAAGCGTGGTGAGTTATGACGTGCCATAAATTAATTAGTAATATAATTTCACGTCAGATACTGAACATATTAAACACAACATAGTTACAATATTGAAATTTACAACATATTATAATCATATGCAATAATAATAGCTTTATTGAATGAAATTCGTCTTAAAAATACATGTTCGGTGTTAATAATTTACATTGGTTTAAAAATTAGAATAAGTTCATAAAGTTAACAACGGAACATAATTCGATATAAACAGAAGGTAATATTTTAAGAATGTGCTATCGAAATTCTAATCAATTCTGGGTTCAATCCCTAGATCAGTGGTTCTTAACCTTTTTGGCTGGCAACCCAAAGTACGAATATATTTGAAGTAGGCGACCCAAATCTAATTTTTTATTTTATTTTCCAGTGACAGGTACTAAAATGATATATTATGTATTTTTATACCATAAAATCCTGATATTTTATTTTACAACTACATCCTATAAAATTTATAGGATGTAGTTGTAAAATTAGAAATAAACAACTTTATTTAAATGTTCTGTATTAAAATCAGACAAAACAGTTAAAAAATTTACAGCAAAATAATTAGTGACTACCCTGGTGTAGTATTTTTGAGCAAAGATCATGTATACTTGGAGTTATGTTTATAGAAAGTGCACACCGCATGTCATGCTGAGGATCCAATCTATTCCTGTACTTATTCTTCATAACAGCAAGGCATGAAAATCTTGCTTTACATAAATAAGTAGTTGGGAAAGGTAGCAGGGCTTTTTCAGCTTCATTGGTCAGAACAGGCTTCCCAGATAATTGTGCCCAAAATTTTGTGAGACTCGTTCTGGCAAATCTCTCTTTTAAAAGTGCATCATCTTGCATATCGAGCAATTCTTCTTGTAATCCAGCTGAATCGTTTTCAACGCCCATTACATCTACTTCAAATGGATTTCTTACCCAACTGTATTTCACGATATGGACATTTTGAGGAATATATCTTTCCATTTCATTTTCAAGTTATCTCAAATGTTCTAAAAAGATAGGCATGGTCTCCACGAAAATACGATTTCCGCGACCCAGCCCAAAACCTCTCGCGACCCGAATTTGGGTCGCGACCCGAGGTTAAGAATCGCTGCCCTAGATGATACATTATTTTTTTTCTGATTTTTTTGGTTCAAATTTTAAATTTGGAGTCAAATTCAAAAACAACAAATTGTAACAAAATATTACAATTTGGGGTTTTACTCAATTAGTTATTCCAAACTAAAAAAAAATAAAAATTACAATTTTTTGTGACTCTGTCTTAAAAGTGTACTACAAGTAGAAAATCCTGTAGTGCAATAATAATAACGTACGTAAAGTGGGTCGAGGAATGTAAGGATTTTAATAACTTTAAAATGATCACCTATATTCTCAATGAAAAAAGTTGTTCAATAATAAAACACACAAATAAATAAAACAAACCAAATAAAATTGAATGTTTTGTTTTACGATGACAAGCGTTAATCGGTGGACTCCACAATTTCAAATATAATAATTTAAAATCCCTGCGAAAAAAATGCCAAAATGAAATTCACATTTCCTAACTTCTTTTCAGAATATGGGAAATGTTGTACGGTTTTTTCGAATGCAATTTCACCAATTTCCAACAAGCTCGCGTCACTGAACATTTGGTTACAGATGATATACCGTAGCACCCTTTGATATAAAATCACTCTTGACGTATAAAACTTTCACGGAATGAAAAACAAATCGCGCAAATAAAAAGTTAATGAAATGAAAAAAATTCAGTTTGCAATACACCACTTTTTTATAATAAATCGGTACAGCCGACCGGGTTTTGCTTAGCTCAAGCTTCGCTAGAGCTTATTTTATTAACTAAAATTAATCACATACGGACACATTTATAGAAGAAAATAAAACAATTAGTGAAAGAGATGGTAACAGAAATCTGTCACCAATCAAGTGTTTTCTTTTCTATGATCATCTCTTTCACTCGTACGCCAACAACATGGCAACTAATGTACATGCAACATGGAAAACATATAAAAAAATAGTCGAAGACAATATATTAAATTTTTTTATAAGAACAACTCTCTTTTTTTAACTTTTGTAGGTTATTCCAATCAATGTCATATTGAAGAAGAAGATAACACTAATAATCCAAACGAAAATATGAATGAGAAAAAGTCACAGAAATATTGAAAAAGAAAATGGTCGCAAGAAGATAATATTGTTAATTCTGAAATTTGAAATATAAGATTGACAAATATGATGTTTACATAAGAGGTGGCAGTATTGTAAGGCGTTTGTCCCGGTAAGCCTGCCCGCACACATCAGGTTTTTCCATCCGATTGTCTGATCAGACAAATCCAATCCGGATCGACAACGGGCGTGGCCCCGGTATTATAACCAATCCGGTTTTCAATCGGATGGAAAAACCTGATGTGTGCGGCGAGGCTAAGACGTGAGGAGCAGGGTTCAAGTCCAAGTTGTGAGCTTTTTTTTTTAAATAAGAGGTAGCAGTAATGGTAAGGCGTTTGTCCCGGTAAGACGAGTAGTGCTGGTTTCGTGTCCCAGTTGTGACCGTTATCTTTTTTCTGTGCCTTGTCCATATTTTTGTTTTGATTATTATTTGTATTATCTTCTTCTTCAATAATATTAATTTATTTATAATTAAAACGAAACCAAAATCACCTATTATTTTGAGAGTTAGGTACTGTAGGATCCCAGGGTATGATCTCCAGACAATCTGCAGTCAGTTGTAAGGTGAACAGCTTCGTACACTTCTTCGTTTCTACACCAAGGGATTCCGTACAGAGAGAGGTTAGGTATGTGATTGTTTGACAGTATCCTTTTTATAAGTAAAACACTTATGTTATTATTGTTATTTTTGTACTGGGTATTGTTGTAAAACACGAATTTATTCAAATGAATTGTAATTTTATAACGAGATTGATTTTAATATGAGCACAATGGCTTTAATTTGCAGAATGAGTTTCAAAAATGAAAACAAGCTATTTAATAACACGAAAGAGAAAGTTACAGATTGGTCACATTTAGTTGAGAACATAGATAAAAAATGCACAGTTAGCAAAGGTGCACATTTAGCAAAAGGTGACACATCTACACGTTAAAGTTATGGGTAAAAGGGGCTCTAGATCGAAGTTAAGAAAAATGATGAAATGCTGAGTACTAAATGATTTTGAATATCATTATCATCATCATTACATAGTATAAAATGACATCTTTTAAACTACGCAACGGATTTTCATGTGGTTTTCAAAAATAGATAGAGCGGAAGGTTTATATGTATAATACATGCTTATTATAGTAGAGAAAAGCCGAAAATTCAAATATTCAATTCAGGAAGCGGGCAGCTGGCAAGCGGGTGGTGTGGATTTTATAAAGATTGGGCAATGGCGTTGTGTTTCGTTAGCCACAGCAACATGTGGCCGGGTCTGCTAGTTAGATTTTTTTTTACATGAATACCGCACAAGAGTCCCAACTACTCCCGTCTGGAGCCAGTGAGACTATGGCATCCCCAATGGGGTATGTTGTGAGGCTGAAGGTGGTGGGAAGGGAAGGAGTGGGAAGTACCTGGCTATTCAGATCTGGTCACCAAACACGGCGAAAGCCACTTTAGGCGACGTTTCAATTCTGAATGGTGGTCTTACACCAGGGCGTATCTTCCACCCTGGAACGTGCCGCAAATATACAATATGTTATTTTAAATGAACAAATTAAATAAAATTTATTTGCCACGCCGGGATTCGATCCCGCGACCTTCGGAATGCGAGTCAAGCGCCTTACAGCTACACTACGCCGGCCGATAATATAGGATAGGATAGATAATATTGGACAACACAACACAGTTACAACAGCTACTACCATTAAAATTCTCCCTTCAACTTTTTTTATGAATACTAACATTTTGTTTAGAATTATCGCCTGTTGCTCATCGCAAAAATGTTTAATTGCATTTTTAATTAACATGTCGTCAGTTGTAAGCAATCATTAAATCCAAAATTAAGTTTAACGTGAAAAAGGCTGAACAGTCGTTCGTATTAAAATTCAACTTTATTTGAAAAAATATACTGGTGGGTATTAAAAGCTCAAAAAAGTATCATAACCTCTCGATTTAATCCCTGAAACATGACCAATTTGTGTTGGAAAGCTCCGAAAACGAGGCGTTTTCAGACGATTTTTTAACGAAAATTAATTTCTTGTCATGAAAAACCAGTAAAAAAGTTTTATGATTTTACAACACTCCCCGGCTCGATAAAATTAATGTCCGCTTTCATTACTTCGGGTTCCATTTTTGTTTTCAAGTTGTTTTTTTGCACATTAACTCCACACAGGAGGCCCTGAAGAAAATAATTTCCCTCAGGGCTTATGTCATCTTAGGGGATGCTGTGTGGAGGGTTTTTTAAGGAAAGTAAGAAGAGGGTGTTCGTATGAGTGGAAAGGAATCTGAAGGTCAGAGTGTCCAGTAGTGACGGACATATGAATTCAGCCCTTCAACTGCGGTGCAAGGCGGTTGGTCGAGAGATTCTGGCTGGAGATCAAAAGATCTCCTCAAACAGTCTCTCTCGACCCGGCCCGCCTCGCAGCAGGTGGACAGACACATCGACCGCTAATATCTTGACAAACCTCACCCAATGAATCTACTAAGTCACCAAAAGTTGCGACCTATGGCAGAGGTTTTGGTTATCCTATAAATGGTGCCCGAGGCGGCGGTATCCATACCCGCCTCCCAAAAAGTTGTACTATTATGGGAGAGGTTATTTTACCAATAATAATATGAATAAATTGTTGGTTTTTATCACATATGATTAAATAATGCTGCAAAGTACAAGTTTAAGAAAACACGTGTAAATAAATTATTTATATAATATATGATAAAATAATTAAAAAGTTCATTAAAAAAAATTGTTTTAAGGGGGTATTTCACCATCACATTGTAAGGAAATGTTTATTTACAGATTACTTATTTATAAAGTAGGATTTTATTATTTCTATGAATAGTGGCTATATATCGGATAAGTTATTGGAGGTGTTTATTTATTAATGTTTCATAACGCTGATGGATTTCATACGAATTTGTGTTCCAATTGACCATGCAGATCGGAGGAATCCAGATTTTGGACTTCCGCACATTAAGTGTACCTACATACACGGTGGACCAAGTACCGCAATATCGCCAGTCTATCAACAACCATCGTAACAAATCGTAACGTGACATTTCGCTCTACGTTGAAATGTTATTTTTATCAATCGGAAGTGTGTAATATGAAGCATTATATCGCCATTTTTATCGAATGCTTTATGTGAACCGCTTAATCGTCTCGTAATTCAAACTTCATCATGGTTTTAATAACCGATCAGAACAATCTTATCGTACGCCTTTGGATACACCTGTGACCGTCGCCGAATGGAGATCAAGCCATGAGACACAACAGTGAGTATTGCTTAATTGTGTATACCGGATCTTGTTTGGTAATCGGGCACAATTCTTATCGAAATCCATAAGCGTTTTAAATAGCAAGGAGTAGCCGCAAAGTTACTCTCACCCCCGTGCATAGTCACGAAACAATTATTATAGACGTATGGATAAGCTATCAACAGAATAGTGAAATACCAACTTTAATATCTCGTATAGCTGGATGGGTGTAGGTTAGTTCACTACTCAACCAGTTTCTCCCAATCCGGCCCGTCACTCAGTAGAAAGTCAAACGGCCACCCCTGTAAAGTCACCAAACGTAGCAAACTTCCTGAGGTGACTAATAGCAGGGGTGTTGATTATCCAATACATGATTCCTGGGGCGGCGGTGCCCATACTCGCCTCCCAAATGTAAAAGCTCAATGAGAGTGTGAAATAGTAAAAAAAACATGTTAATAAAGTTATTGCATATAACATACTACAATGGGTCCTTGTATCCTAAAACTAACATCTTGATAATTTTTGTTAGGAAATATTTAAAAAAAAATAACATTCTTCTACCATAATATGTCATGAAGAACAATTATGTAATTATGTTTTTGTTTTCTTTCTTTCTTTTTCTCTTTCTTTGAATGGTTTTATTTTATGTTTTACACGACTATGTTTTATACTTCACTAGCAGTTAAAAACGCACTCCGCAGGTTATTGCCGCTAAGTCCTGCGGGCGGTTTTACTTTCTCCTCCCCGCTCCCGAGTTACCCTCCTCCCCCTCCCCTCAGCACCCTTCGAGTTCCCTTTTTCCCCCTCCCCTCCGCACCCCTCCGAGTTCCCATTTCGTCCTCCTCCTCCCCCTCCCTCCTCCTACTTCCCCTTTCCTCTCCAAATCCCCTTCACCCTCCCCCCATCCCCTCCACGCTCCACCTTCCCCCACCCCCTCCCTTCCCCCCTCCCGCTCCCCCTCCCCACTCCTCCCTACAAATCCCTAAATTTAAATCGCAATCCGATGAACGGTTTAGCCATGCATAGCGGACATACATGCATATAAACCCAGAAACAAACATATTTTTGATTGATATATACATATATACATTTTGATGATTAATATTTCTTTTATTAGACTACTAGTATCTCCACCGAGTAATAAATAAACGTTGATTATGCGTGCTGTGAACATTTCCAATTATGTACATCCCAACGGCAATTTTTTTTCTAATAATTGTTAACACTCTGTAAATGTTTCAAAAAATAAATAAATAAAAAATCCAAGACGGCTGCCATTGAGTTAAACGACCATAGTGAATTTGTTTAAGGGGGATTAAAATATATATGAACTTGTAGATTCACTTTGAAAGTTTTTTTTATCGTTTAATCATTGAGGCTTTTTCTTTATTCTCATTCCCATTGAAATTCGATGCTTAAAACGTCTTTGTAAAAGCCTCAATTCATCAATCAATCTTATTGAGCAAAACTTTAGACAAGACTTATACTTTCAGGGTGTCTAAGAAAATGAATTAAACCAGAAAAAGTTTACTAGGGGATGAAGGCCATGTAATTTCAAAAATTAAATCAAAACTTATTTTACTTTTAAACATATTTATCATTTCTTATATCGTCGCCAATAAAACTGAACAAAAAGTTGCAAAGGACGCTAGGTTATTCATCAACATTTTAATATGTTCGCCACACAAGAGCCCCAACTGCTCACTATCGCCTGAAACCAGTGGGACTGTGGAATTCCCACATTATATCGTATATTGTGAATTATTGGGGCTGAAAGTAATAGGGAGGGGAAGGAGATGGGTAAGAGAAAGGGAAAGGGTGGGAAGTACCCGGGTATGTAGTTCAGGTCATCAAACACGACTAACAACATTTTAAGTAACGTTTTAATTCTGAATAGTGGTCTTACATCAGGGCGATACTGAGAGTATCTTTCATTCTGGAACGTACCTTATATGATTTTAAATAATACAATTTTGAAATAACACAAATCAATCTGATCAATCGATTTAAACCCTCGACCATCGGGTCGATAGTCGAGAGCTTTATCCATCGACCATGGAAGGCATTAAAGGCAATTAGTTAATTAGGATTATTAATTGACTAGGGACCAAATCTGAAAAAAAAACTGAATCCACCAATGTATTTCCTCTACCAGGTCTTTGCCTCACTACTATATAAATACAATGGAGAGTTGGTTAGCCTCAATTTAAAATTCCTTTAACGAAAGTGGATTCATTCTAAAGAACTAGTTGTACGTTATTAAAGCTCGAATAATAAAAGCTCTCTTTGTTAGCTGTTCATAAAAAACAAGGATTTTAGTTCGGGGCCGCCGTTTAATTTGTTTTGTTCAAATTCTTACAGTAATTTTACAGTTAATTCGCTTAGAAAATGGAAACAGCCTGTACTGAGAATTGTCAAAAATAAGTGGAGGCTTAATTTAGAATAATTTCAATGGACGGATCTGGAGCACTAAACAAAAGAGATATTTCGGTACTAAAAATAAACTGAATCGAGCGGAAAGATATGGGTGCTACCTTTGATGTTAATTTGCAAGAAAAATCATATTATATTTTTACATTGCAATTCTTTGTCCTACGTTATTCACTGTAAAAGTAATAATGATTTCTTTTGTGAGTTTTCCATGTGCACACATCGTTACAAATGAAAATTGAGTCGAATTTTCATTTACAGAATTTCATTTAGTTGACTTAAATAAAAACTGTTTTTATTTCGTCTTTTGGGAATTAATTTCCAGGATCTGAGCGTTGTGGTGAACTAAGTCGATTGGGAAATTGTTTTTTTAGAATTTTCTCTTTCGGGAAATCAATTTTAGGGTTTTTGTTTTCGGGAAACAAGATTTGGGATATTGCCCGGCAAATGTGGAGTCTATCCAAGACCATTGACCACCACACAAATATCCATGGAAAGAGTCATGCTAAGGGAGTGGGGAATGGTAGAAAATGTGTATGGAGACGGTTTGGAAAGCTGCGTTGGGGGTTTTGATGGTGGAAGGAGGAAACGGCAGAAACGGGCAAAATGACCGCAGACGTGTTTTGACGTTTTGGTCAGTGGAGGAGGTTTTGGGGAAGATTTTTAAATCCGTATTGATCGGAGTACGAGTTATTGATTTTATTTTGACTGAAGAGGGAATGAATTGAGTCGTAGTGGCATCAGTGTATCACCGGAGAGTTGTATGGATTGGAAGTGTGTTTTAAATGGTCAAAGAACCGTGCTTGAAGATTTTGAAGAATTTTTGATGAATTCTGTATAGATGGAAAATTTTAAGAAGGAAGGGGGCAACTGATCAATGTTGTCGACGATCATTTTATATAAGTTATCATTTTATACAAGTAATGCATGCTGTTGCGATCAATAATTGTATCGCTTTTTTTAAATTATTATCGTACAACATAATTGTTCCAATTACAGGACAATCTAGTTACCATGTCAGCATTTAGGCAGGTGACTCTTCAATAATGGTTTTAAGGTATATAGAGAACAGTCATTTACATCCAAACGGTTTGCAAGTTCATTTAACATCACCACTTCCCTCGTCATGCTATGCTTCGCCAAGACGCCTGTTCTGCCGTTCGGTACTTTAAATAAATCATGATGTCGACTTCGACAGTAGTGGTCTTGTATAGCATCTCAAGAGATATGGGCTATTGATGAAATTGTTCCAAATTTTGAAAGTTTTGCAAGGTTTGCTTTCCGCCGAGTTTCTAGACTCACAGAATCAGTTTTCTCAAGTAAGTCGATGTGGTGCATGATCTTTGGATAGGTTCCACATAAACATTCCTGAGGAATTTCTTCTGGATTTGGATTTCTTCTGTTGATTTGGACAAGGAAATAGTTCTGTATAGGGCCGCTTTTGGCGCGAAGACATGTTGGCGCATTTGACTCTGCATGGAAGACTTGATTGCCTTTCACCGACCATGGAGGGACCATTTTCTAGATGGATACCGTAAAGCTTCATTTAATCTAAACATAGGAACCAAGCTACAGAGAGCCCTGTCTCTGTCTCTCCACACATACAATATAAAATTTATTATAAGGTATTCCTCATTTTAAATATACACAGATATATATAGTAGCCATTCTTTTTACTAAAGTAGTGATTTAAAACCTCCTTCTAAGTTATAACAGAAACATACCCCACCATTACTTGAGATTGTCCCACGCTCACATAACAAACATGATATTTTGATCCCCATCGTGACATTATACCAGACATTTTAAAGCCCAGCATGAAGCAGGTATTATGTATTTTGCATAATTAATATTTAAAAATTATTTTTGTTCGTGGGTAGTCGGTGACAAAACCTTAACTAAGAGAAGGCTAATGACCATCAAAATAACTATTTCAAAGCAGAAACAATATATTTTCGTTTCCCGACAATCCCCGAAATTGCAAACACGAAATTGGGGATCTCCAAATATCCCATAAATTAGGACTTCTAACATGTTTCCGATAATACAAAAAAAGGAAAAAACTTCGATTACTTCATTAACCTTCATACACTCTCGCCCAACGACATAACACGTACACACGCATCGGTCTCTCAGACCGAGATTTCATCTCGTCAGTATTATTTTAATTATATACTTTTTAATCATTTTCTATTGGTATTAATTATAAAGAGGAGGAAATTTAAAAAAAAATAAACATTATATTACATTTTTTTTCGTAGAAACAGACTTTTAATTCAGCCTTTTGGAAAAACACAGTTTTTTGTACTCTAACTTTAATAACAAAAATAAACTTTCTCGTGGATAAATTTAAAAAAAAACAACTCGAAAATCTAATTTATTTATTTATTTATTTATTGTTTGAAACATTTACAGAGTGTTAACAAATTATTGCATTAATATTATTACGTTGGAATATGAACTGATATTAACACTCCAATTAGAAATGTTCACAGCATGCGTAATTAAGGTTTAGTTGTTGCTAGACGGAGATGCTAGTAGTGAAAAGAAAACAGAAATAATAATAATAATAAAAAAGAAATATAAGACATGAAATTTAAAATATGGTAAGTGTACAGAGAAAGAAACGTTTCTGGAAAGGATAATAAAGTTAAAATAAAGAAAAGACATAATAATAAAGCAATTAACAATCGTGACATATCATTAATCCTGACATATCATCAATTAACAATAATTAAAAATCTTCTTCCATGACATATCATGGTAGAAGATTTTTAATTTGTTTTTTAAAATATTCGAGACTGTTTGCGAAGATATCAATAAGGTCACATTCAATTGTGTTGTACAAACGACACATTCGAGACAGTGGATTGAAGTATGCAATATTGTTATTAAATATTTCAATATGGAATATATTTTGACTTCTTAAGTTACGTCTATTAGGAACTTTAATATGTATGTTGCTCAGACAATGAGTGGTTAAAAGTTTATCATGAATAATTTTATATAAACATATTAAGTCAGCAAATTGTCTTCTTTTTTCCAATGTTGTAAAATTAAAGTGTTGTAATCGTTCCTCATAGGATTGGAGTATGGCATTAAATCCAAGTTTAAATGATAGCAGTCTTAGGATTTTTTTTTGCACAGATTCAATTGTTTTAGAATATTTTAAATAATGTGGATTCCAGATAACACTCCCATATTCCAAATTACTTCTGACCAACGAGTTGTACAAGGTTATAATGGATTGGGGGTATTTAAATGGTTTTGATATTCTATGGATGAATCCAATCATTTTCAATGATTTACTTATAATTTTACTGATGTGTACATCAAACATAAACTTTGAATCAAGAGTGATTCCTAGATCTCTTATAGTGGTGACTGCATTTAATAGAACATTATTAATGGAATATGCATAATCCTTTCGTCTTCTGTTACGAGTAAAAGTAATAATGTAACATTTTTCAATATTTAAAAACATATCGTTTTGAATGCACCAGTTATTTAGTTTGTAAAGGTCTTCTTGAAGCTTAACATGATCAGAATTAACAAAAGTATCGAGAATAACAAAATATTATGAAAATAAGCATTAATCATTACAAATATTTTTGGTTAGTAATTGTTACTTAGCTAAAAGACCGATGATAACAGTAAATAAGAGTCACAGTGCACTCAGGTGGTGCGCCACACCAAAAAATGCCTAACAAAAAATTAAGATGCTATCTACTAAAAACCTCAAAGTCCCATTGTTGTTAATTTTTGAGAAAACGACAAATTATTTATTTGTCGGTCAGAGAGACCAATTCGTGAGTATAGGAAGGTTAAGTTATTTATTACAACCCCCTCGATTATTTTATGAGCTTAAGTAAATCAAGCTTTAGTCCCATTTAAGGATTGTGCAAATATTAACATAAAAATTTAAAGGGTATTCAGAATTTAACTAAGGTAAGGTAAATTTTTCACAGTTTTTTATTATTTAGCCCAGTATTGTAATAATAATAATCATTGCTAATTACTGTAATTATAAACACCTGGGTCTTTGGTAGGATGTAGTGTGATTAATTACATGGATTAAGTTAATATTTTGATTTATGGTTATTATTGTGTAGGATTAATTAGGTAATTAGTAATAATCAAATTAAATTGTGTTCGATAGTTGTGTATCGATCTGTTACTTGCGTGGAGATATGCTATATTAATTGCAAGAAAAATGTGAATGGTTCGTTTTTTATTTATTTTTTTCTATTCTTCTTTAAAAAGTGAAGGCTACTGCCATCGGCGTAAGGCGAAACTAAAATCAGATGTTAAACGATAAAGTAGATTTCTGTTTTTATATCGTATAATGTATAATGGCTGACACAAGCATATTTTTGTTGATAGTATTAGAAAATATTATTATAAATAGCTTGCGTTTCTAGTTTAACTCTCTCTTAATTCGTGGATCTCCTGTAAACAGCTAGCATAGTCTAGCAAGTGGTCAAAGTGACCAAATTCAGTGATTTTTCGGGTCGGGACAAATTATTGTAACAATGTGCATGTGAATAAAACCAAAGGAATTCCGCCTTGAATCCAATCAATCAACCAATTTATAACATGGTCCTTACGAGCGGATGAAAGCAAGGTCCTTCCAGCCGCAGATACCTTACGAACGGATGAAGGCATCAAAGGAAATAATAAAATGAACCAGCGAGCTATCCAAAAAGCCAGAAGGATGAACACATGAAGAACAAGGAACGACATCAAATATAAGTATCCCGCCCATTATTCCTTCTAATCCTGTTCAAACAAATGCTATTTTTTGTGTGTCGATGTACTTATTTAAAAACAAAAAACTAACTACCCGCAGTAAGATTAAGAAAGGGACCCTCAGATGGTTTGGGCATGTAGAACGAATGAACGGAGAAAGTAGTGTAAGAAGAAGATACGACGCGAATGTGAATGGTAGAAGAAGTCGGAGACGCCTGAGGAAGACGTGGCACGATCAAGTGAATCAAATACTTGAGTCGGGCCATGTCAAAAGTCAGAACAATAGAAGAGAATGTATGAGACGATGTATGAATGTGAGTGAGGCAAAGAGTGTGTGCCAAGACCGAGTTGTTTGGCGGTCCGTCCTCTCTGCCTACCCCTGCGGGGAAACGGCGTAATGGTTAGTTAGTTAGTTTGTTTAACTACCCGCAGTGTAAAATGCAAGTCATGCAAATTATTTTAGGTTAATTGTTTTAGAAGATGATTATTGTAAGATTCTGTCATTGTTTATAGCTTGAATTGGTTATTACTGTTTTCTACGCGATTATTGCTCAGAAATTATTTTTGAAGGAACATTTTTAGCATTATTTTTTGTATTGAATTATTGTCAAATTAAAAATGGATAATTTAAAATCGTTGATTAACAAACGAAGAGTGTTAAAAGGTAAACTCACGAGATTTGCGGATTCATTAAACGCATTATCAGTTAACGAAATTAAAATTCGCTATGCGAGAATTGAAAAAATAATTGATGATTTCGAAGAGATTCAGGAACAAATCGAAAGTCTTCCGGATTCCAACGAAATTGATAATAATTTGCAAAGGGAGAATTTTGAAAATCAATATTATTCAATCTTGGCGACTGCTAAAGGAGCAATTCAGTCTGTAGAGACTCCCAAATTAGAAATCAAGTTACCCAACCTTCAGTTACGAGAATTCAACGGCGACCCAAAAAATTGGACTAATTTTCTAGAAACATTTAAGACACTAGTTCATAACAATACTGCCTTAAGCAATGTTTAGAAGTTTTATTATCTGCAATCCTCTTTAAAGGGGAATGCAGCAAAGATAATCGCCAATTTCGAGGTGTCAGACCTGAATTATATATCGGCTTTTGAATTGTTGCAGCAGAGGTTTGCAAATTTGCGAACTACCGTACAAAGACACATCCAAGCTCTGTTTCAACTTAAAGAGATGAAACATGAGGATCCAGTAGCCATGCGTTATCTGATTGATGAAACAAATGTAAATCTCAAAGCGTTGCAAAATTTAGGCTTAAAAATCGAACAATGGGATGGTTTAATTATATACGTAATTTCTAATAAATTGGATGCAAGTTCTATAAAGCATTGGGAACAAACCCCATTGCAGGATGAACTACCTACATTACAGGAATTTCTTAAATGTTTGACCTCGCGTGCGCAAGTTTTGGAATTAATGTTAAATTCAGATTCTAAAAACATTCCTACCCACCCGAAAGCAAATGGCAGCAACAATAATCCCAAAAAGGAATCGGTATTTCTAGCTGCTACCCACAATAATTGTATTTGTTGTAATGACAAAGGGCATAAAATATATTTTTGTAAAAAAATTTTAAAATTAAATTCAGGAGAAAGAGCCAACGCAATAAGGAGGTACCGTGCCTGCTTCAAATGTTTGAGGTTAGGACATACGGCCCAATATTGCAAAACTAATTTAAAATGCAGCATTGTGATAGCGAGAGCCACAATACGTTATTGCACAGGGAGATGCATCCGAGCGATGACTCCATGAAGAAAGGTGAAGATCACCCCGGAGGTGACTGCCAAATGGATGCTGAACGAGTTTCAGTATCAAACCATTCAGCCTTAGCGAAGGCTGAAAAAACAATTTTATTGTCGACTGCTATCATTGGGGTGGTAGATCACAATAATAAAGTGCATGAGGCAAGGGTCCTAATTGACTCTGGAGCTCAAGCCAATTTTATGTGCAAAAAGTTCGCAAAGAAATTAAATTTAAGATGTGAAAATATAAACAAACCTGTGTTAGGTATACACAACAATGTTACCCATATAAAGAAACGTGTTGCGATAAAAATGAAATCTCTGAGGACAAATTATAATCAAAATATCACTTGGCTAATATTGCAGGAAATAACCACAAACCTACCCCAAGCAACAGTGGCCAGAAAAGACTTTAAGCTGCCGCCGGGAATACAAATGGCGGACCCAAATTTTAACGTAGCGGCGCCTATTGATATCCTGTTAGGCGCTGAGAGCTTTTGGGATATACTACAAGATGATCGGCTGAGATTGGATACCGGACCTACTCTTCAGAGGACTGAATTAGGCTGGGTTATATCGGGCCCGATCAACATTCATCATAAAAAAAGGCCAGTACCGCAATTTTGTAGTTTATCAATAAACATATTATCTAATCAAATAGACAAATTTTGGAAAATGGAGGAGGTGAATCCTGCGAGATTTCAAAATCACGAGGAGAAGGCGTGTGAAGCGGATTTCGTCGCCACGCACTCTAGATAGAGCGATGGTAGATACGTTGTAAGTCTGCCGCGCCGCCCGTGTGTGAGTCAACTTGGTGACTCGTTAAACACAGCGGAAAAAAGATTTAAGAATTTAAAAAAGAAATTTTTAATAAATCCTGAATTGAAATTGCAATATGTACAATTTATGCAGGAATATGAACAACTAGGTCATATGGAGTTATGTGATAAATGGAGAGGGGATGAGCAATCCTATTTTTTGCTGCATCACGCGGTCATTAAAGAAGCTAGCACCACGACGAAGGTGCGTGTAGTATTTGATGGTTCGGCGAAGACGTCGACTGGAATATCTTTGAACGATGCTCTGATGGTGGGAGCTGTCATTCAAAAGGACTTATACAGCCATTTATTACATTTCAGAATACATCGATACGTCATGACTGCGGACATCGAAAAAATGTACCGTCAAATCAACGTATGCGCAGAGGATCGCAGCCTTCAGAAGATTGTATGCCGCGAATCACAAGAAGAGGAACTCCGACATTACAAATTGAAGACCGTCACATATGGGCTGGGACCTTCCTCCTTCCTAGCAACGAGATGTCTTCGACAAATCGGTATGGATAATCAAGTTACTTTCCCAGTAGCAAGTCAAGTCATAGAAAATGATTTTTATATGGACGATCTATTGACTGGAGGGGATGACTTGGAAGTTTGTTTCAAGTTGAAGAAACAAATAAGTGATATCTTGCTGTCCGCAGGGATGACCCTGAGGAAGTGGAGATCAAATGTTTTGGAATTGTCATCTGGGCGGAGCCAAGGTGAAATTGCTAAACAGGGCAATTGTGAAAAAATGATCACTGACAATTCCAAGAATGAAAAAATACTTGGATTAATTTGGAATAATGAATTAGATTACCTGTCATATGAAAATACAAAGCCGTCAGGTAAAACTAAGAGTAAGCGTCAATTATTATTGCGCATAGCTTCCACCTTTGATCCAACGCAGTGACGGCACGTATCATCGTCAGAAAATACAGCGGATATACTGTCCCGAGGTACCACAGCTGAAAGGTTAGTCAGCGCTTCAATATGGTGGAAGGGGCCAAGCTGGTTGACGGAAGATGTCAGCACTTGGCCAGTAACCAAGATGTCATGTTTGGATCCCCCGGAAATAAAAAGTAAAAATGTGCTACTAGTAGCTGATGCTCAAGAATGGGATATTTTCAAAAATTCTTATCGCTAACCAAATTGAAAAGAGTAATCGCTCAAGCGTTAAGATTTATAAATAATTGTCGTAACCCTAAGGATAAAATGTATGGCAGTAGATTGAAAACTCTCAATCTCTGTTTAATGGAAGTTTTAAATTGTGCAAGTGGAAGATTAAAATTAGCTACTTATTTATATTGGCCGATATTTGGGAGAAACACTGTTAAGCGTATCCTACATAAGTGTGTTATATGTTCTAGATACCGACTTCAGGTTTGCCGGCAGATCATGGGAGACCTTCCAGTTGAGAGAATCACTCCCAGTCGACCGTTCTCTGTCATGGACGTCGACTATGCCGGACGGATAGACACGAAGGCTGGAGCGCTGAGAAAATCTCCGCTCCTTAAATCGTATCTTTGCATATTTGTTTGTTTTTCTACCAAAGCGGTTCATTTGGAACTCGTAACAGATTTGTCAAGCGATGCTTTTTTAAATTGTTTAAAAAGGTTCATTGCCCATAGGGGTCAACCGGAAAAAATATTTTCTGACAATGCAACCACTTTCAGAGGAGCTTCCGATAAGCTCAAAGAACTATATGCCAGTCTAAGATTGAACAATGACATAATCCATAGGTTTTTAGCTGATAAGGGAATATCTTAAAGTTTCATACCGCCTAGGGCGCCGAACCACGGGGGGCTGGGGGAGGCCGCCGTCAAGTCCACCAAGTTTCATTTATATCGAATTACTAAAAATAACCCATTGCAGTTTGAATTATTATATACTTTGCTTTGTCAAATAGAGGCTTGTTTGAACTCCCGTCCCTTAACTTCCCTGTCTGATGACGTAGACGACCTTCTCCCTCTAACCCCCAACCATTTCCTCATGGGCAGGGATGCTTCGTTTATTCCCGAGTTAGATGTCCGCGAGCTCCCGGAGAACAGACTAAGCAAATATCAAAAATTAAACGCTCTAATTCAAAATTTCTGGTTCAGATGGAAACGAGATTACCTTGCTGAGCTGCAAAAACGGACCAAATGGCAGGCCAACAATTAAAAGGCCATAAAGAAGGACGATCTGGTAATCCTGATGGAAGACAATCTGCCTCCTGCATTATGGAAGATGGCGCGCATATTAACTACTCATCCAGGCCCGGATGGAGTAGTGAGGGTAGTTACCCTCAAAACAGCACAAGGCACTTTTGTGAGACCCATCACAAAAATATGTTTGATGCCAATAGAATCAAACTTGAATACAAATTTCCCGACCCGGCAAACCACTGACTTTCCCAAGGTCACAGCCTAACTGCAATTAGGGCTGAACCGATGCAACCAAACCACATCAATAATTATGGAGCATCGGTATTGGTGTTGTTGACACCACTGTATCCAGCCTGAAGCCACTGGGGCTTCAAGTCAACAACCGCGAGATGATCATCCTCGCTGCAGATCTAATGGTACTATCTGCTTATCAGGGCACGGCCGCCCCTTAATTTATGATGACCTACCCAAATGATGACATGCAGAAGTACATGCTGATGTACTTTTATAAAACCCTGGACAAGATGGCCGAGTAGTCTACTCGGTGAAGTGTTCATTCTGTTTTTTGGCAAGTGCCATGCCAGTGAAAGTTAATATGAACTGATAATCAGTCAACAGCGAACAAACAATTTATTGGTATTTGTGAATTGGTGTTAGTTAAAAAATATAATTGAAGTGAAAATTCTCCATAGAGACAATGAGACATTATTGATTTGTCAATTCTTAAAAACTTGTTATTAATGTTGTGATTTTGTTTTATCATTTAATTTTTTGCATGATTTTTTTTGAAATTTATAAATTTTTAGGTTTTTTTAATTGTTGGTTAGGTTCCCGGACCCGTTAAATGTAGATAGTTACACATCTTGTAAATTTTTTTAGTATATTGTGTGTAGATTTAGGAATTTTTAGTTTGATTTTTAATTTCAAAAAAACTTATTGTTTTTTTTCATTCCCCGCCCGGCAGTATGTTAAAAAGTGAAGGCTACTGCCATCTAGCGGCGTATTTTTGTAGCTTACTGTTGTTGGTTGGCCGCATTTTACAGATTAGCGACATAAGGCGAAACTAAAATCAGATGTCAAACGATAAAGTAGATTTCTGTTTTTATATCGTATAATGTATAATGGCTGACACAAGCATGTTTTTGTTGATAGTATTAGAAAATATTATTATAAATAGCTTGCGTTTCTAGTTTAACTCTCTCTTAATTCGTGGATCTCCTTTAAACAGCTAGCATAGTCTAGCAAGTGGTCAAAGTGACCAAATTCAGTGTTTTGTCGGGTCGGGACAAATTATTATAACAATGTGCATGTGAATAAAACCAAAGGAATTCCGCCTTGATCCAGATGTTTTACTTGAAGTCCTTCGGCTGATTACCAATTTATAACAGGTTCGGCTTTGAAATCTCGAAACTAAACCAAGCAATAACTCTGAAGTAAGCATTTAAAATGCATCGGTGAAATCTCAAATTATCCTGGATAGATGTCCTAACCAAATCAGAAGTTCTTAGTTGATTTCTTCTACAAACATTTGTGACATTATACTAGTCGTAGCTATAAAAATTAGAAAACTTCAAAACATCGGTAATCAAAGGAGGATCAAAAATTACAGTAGTACCAATAATTCATAATAAAATGACAACTAGCAGATAAAAACCCGCTCCGCAGGTTTTTGGTGCTAGGCCCTGTGGACGGCTTTTGGTTGGGCTTCGTCCATTTTAAGTGTTGGTGACCATTATACAAATCCGATAGGAACTGGTTCCAAAACAGTCGGTTCCTCGGATCCACCGGGATCCAGTGATAGCTAGTCACAGGGACAAAGTAACAAAGTAAGTAAAGTAATAATGACGGCGTATGTAATATATAGATGCATCGTATTACTATTCACAACCACCAGTTACAATAATATTAATAATTTTGTCAAACTCTCCATATCCGGAGAGATTCACGAAATCACAAATCCAATAGAACTTATGCCTGCCAAATGATGCTCCTCACGCTAGCGTTAACGTAAGTGGCGCCATCTTTTGGCATTGCTTTCTCCATTTAAGAAAACGGTTTTGTGTGAGGCGCGGCGTCAGAGTTGTATTATTAATCAGATTCTTAAACTTCAACCGTACAGTCGCTAGGCTATTAATACTATTTGACCATTCAGGTGAAGATAGGTGCAATGTGATGGAGAAGAACACGCACTTCATGGCATCTAAATCTACTCGATTTTTATGAGATGTTGTGTTTTTTTGTAAATTTATATACAACATGTTGATCGCCATTGTAATGCCTAATAAATTGTACAACGTTTAATAAGACATTAATAGTCAAAATTAAAGAATTGTGGCAACAATTAAATTATATTATTCAATAACAACGAAATTAGAACATGAGACCCTAATTCATAAACAAAATAATATTGAGGGAACAGGCCGTATCGGTAGAGACGGGACGAGAGAGAAATGAAAGGCGTCAGTCGATGTATGAGTCAGTCTTTTATTGATGCGCTAAGTAGTGGAGGTCGATGCGGAGCGGAGTGACAGTGGTGATGAGTGAAGGAATGTCAGGAGACTACGGCGGTGAAGAACACAGGTCTTCAGGAAGCCGGCGTGTTGCCCTACACCATGGCGGTGTAGAATGACCTTGATCCAGGCGGTCGATCGACGTCGTGTTGACGGAATAGGGCGGCTATGTGTCCTTTGAGTCGGAGCACACACGTGACGCAGGAAGGAACATTGAGAGGCGATGAGGATGCTGGCGCCGGTTGTGTTGCTGGCTTGTTGCTGGTTGCTGGCACGTTGCCTGACATCTCATGTCGAGATGGTAGTTGGAGAAGTTCCTCAAAGGTGCTGGAATGTTCCTGGGTCACACTGGATAAATGGTGTTTACTACTATCTGCGCGGGCCCATGCCCGGCGCAGGCACGTAAAGAATTACTGCACTGCTCGGGTGTGTTACTCGACCGGATGAATGGAGGGACTGACTTGAGACTCAGCTGCATGCGGCTCGTGCTCGCTTTTATACTCTGCCGGACGGTCAAGTAGTTTCGCTGACGGTAGGTAACGCCGGGTGAACTCACGCAAAGCCGAGATATCGCTAGAACTTTCTGCGTGCACTTGTTTGGTACAGCCAGACGTTCTAGCTCTTTCGCGTAGGTGGCGGATTATTCCTAGACGGCCTTGCAATGGTAGGTAGTTCGTATCTTCCAGTGTATTTCGCGGACGTCAGTGGCGCAGCGGTAAACTTCGCAGAGCGGGTTAAGTTACCGCCACAATATTATTATAATCTCAACGTCGTGTTTAGCCTAAAAGAAACTAAATAGTTAAAAATTAATAAAAGCAATCGACAGCGTGTCGCTTTTTTTTAAATAAAATCAAATATTTTTTAAAAATCATCATTCTGTGAAAATTACTACAAGGGGGGGGGGGGGGCGCCAGTTCAAATTGAACAGAATAAACTAACGAAGTATAAGCTCACAGGTCAATGGCGATTCACCGAAGTATGTGTCTTCCACGTCGAAACAAATGTCCAGGCCCTCTGACTTCCTATTTGGAACTCTTTAACAAATTAGCTTGCTCATAGTATGTTATATGCAACAGAAGAATGCAGGATTCCATTTGTTCAAATTCATCTTTCCAATTAGGAATTAAAAATCATTTCGAATTGATGTGTAGCAACCGACTTACTGACTGGGTGCTTACTTAGCATTATAATTTCAAACTGTTACAAGTTCATGCTCATTTTGTTAAACTTTATTTTATATATTTCTTTCATTAACCAAAAAAGTTCTATCTTAAAGTGTTATAAGGTTCCCCACTCTTCCCTTTACATTTTTTTTCAATTTGCTGAAGAAACCTTACACTAGTAAAATAATCGTATCTGTCTAAGGTATTTTGAGGAGGTGTGCACAAACTTTGATGGGAATGGTTACATTTACACATCACAGCTGTTTCTCTGAAAGCACAGCCAAACTGTTGGAAATTGTTGAGTTTGCTCTTTGCCAGAAACATTCTTCAGTGGGCAGGTTCAAAGTGCGGACTCTGCACTTTGTTCACCTGTCCAACACTGTAGAAAATCCGTTAATAATCCGGAAACATGCAGAGGCGTCTGCAGATGTGTAGATTGTGTGGATATACAGATGTTTCAAAACTTAAGAGATTAAATTTAATGAAGCAGACACTTGTTTCTCAAATTCAGAGGTTAATTTCTTTCTTTAATTTCTAGGCCCTAGCGTGAAAGGGAATACCGCCACGAGAAAGGTTTTTAATCACAATTTTGGTGATTATTCGATGTGAACAAGAGCAATAGTTTGAACAAGAGCATTAATTTGAAAACATATTTCGTGGTCAACGCGAAAATACCTCCGCGTCGTCTGCTGAACAACTGATTTTTGAGAGTTACAGATTGTCTTTTGAAACATCAAGAATATGCTTTATACTTTTACATAACCCTTTTTTAATTTTTTTATATGAATACCGCACAAGAATTCCAACTGCTCCAGTCTGGAGCCAATAAGACCATGGCATCCTAAATACATTTTTTAGCTCCCTCTGAACGTTTTACGTTTATGACACATGGGAGGTATTTTATACGACGAATTTGACAGTTTAGAGTTTAGATCAACCACAATGAGGTATTTCCACAAACTATCAATACCGTTAAAATGTATGGAATATTCAGAGTTTATTTTTCTGATTCTGATCATTGAACTAAAACTTGTGTAATTTTAATATTTTCATTCATAATTTTCAATCTTATTAGTTGAAAAAACCGCGCATTCTGAAACGGTTCCAACTAGCTGCAACATCTTTATGACATAGAAAACGCCAATGTCTGGTAAGACGACTGTAATTAACGCTGCCCGGCGTGACGTCATCGCCGCCGAATTCACGAATAAAAACGAACATCTCGTTTTGGCGCCAATTCGAAAATGGCTCATTTTAAGTCATTGTAGAAAAGTTATTCGTCTATAAAAAAATAAAATAAAATGCTTTCACTATCTTATATACCTTAAATTTGAAAACATATTTCATCACCTTTCAAAAACAGGTTTTAGTTTTCGGATGCGTTCAGAAATATTCCGTTTATTTGGATTTTATCGCAAAACGGCATATTTTTAGTTAAGAAGAATAAAAATTAAATTGTTAAAAACTTTATAAAAAAATAGGCGTAAATCACAACAAAATATCCCTTTCCATTAGAAATGTAAACGCACGCAAAGAAAACTTTTAAAAAACATCGTTTCATGACTAAAATTATCTGTGATAGTTTCCATCGGTTAACTTTCTACTTTCGTATCAGTAAAAATCGTTTTTGCGCTTAAAATCGTGACCTTCAGACTCCGTTTACCAAGCGGTTCTTATACCTATAAACTTCTTATCTGCTGTTGAAATATGAGACCTTGGTAATACCTTCGACACTTTAACTTTTATTAACATACTAGTATTAATAATATAACCAGTAAAAGAAAAGCAAATGTTAGGATTTATCTTATGGATTTCGAAGGACTTTAAAAATTTTAAAACTATCAAACTACTATACACCAGTGGCGTAGCATGGGTTTCGGCCACCCGGGGCGGAGGAAAATTTTGCCGCCCCCCCCCCCTAACTTCTACAGGTACTTTTTCCACAGATTTTCAAGCGCTGACCGGGGGGAGGGGGGTAGATATCCTATTTTTTATGCCGATTTTTATAATCCTATGGGCCGAGTACTCTTCCAATAAAATCATGCTTATAAATTCTACTACAAATTTATATATAACTGCTCTCAGAAATCGAGAATTGTGTGCTTGTAATAGAATTTCGCATCTTCATACGCATACGTATGGAATGCAACTCAAATGCAAAGCTTCACTCGGTAAACGATGAATCGGCAACTTATTGATATATTGATAACACAAAACTGGTTTAAATTAAAATAAATATGCGGTTTATCAAAACTACATTCAGAACATAAAAATGGTTTTTCTTTGATTCTAGCGGCACATATATTCTGAACACAAAACTCGTTTTAATTAAATCTGTATGTGGTGAAAGCTACACTCAGAACATGAAAATGGTTTTTCTTTAATTCTGCCGGCTATTACATTCTAAATATAAAACTGGTTGTAATTAAATCTGTACGCGGTGAATTAAAACTACACTCAAAACATGAAAATGGTTTTTCTTTGATTCTGCCGGCATTTACATTATGAATACAAAACTGGTTTTAATTAAATCTGTTTGTGGTGAATTAAACCTACACTCAGAACATCGGGGCGGAGGAAAATTTCACCGCCGCCTTATTTGGGACTTCAAGCGGTGGGGTGGGGGAGGGGTAGGGTATAGATATGGAAATCCTATTTTTTTATTACGACCTATTTATAAACGAGTCGGATTTTTTTTAATAATCACATTTGACGAGTATTCTTTCAACAAAAATCATGTATATAAAATTCTACTCCAAAGTTGATTGATTGATACTACGTTAGAGTCCCCAAACAATAGTTACACACGCAACAATCAATTTATCAGGATTTTACAGCATTATGTAACTCAAATGTAAAACTTCACTCGATGCAGGATGAATCTGCAACTCGTTATTTAATTTATCGTTGTATTCTGAACACAAAACCAGTTTTTATGTGGTGAATTAAAACAACACTCGGAACATGAAAATGGTTTTTTTTTATTCTGGCAGCACATACATAGTCTGCAAATAGAATTTAATAACTGAACTTCGAATAAAATAATGTTTTCCTTTGAATTGTGTCAGCAGATGAATTCTCAAATGGAATTTTATATCCTGAAAACTGGTTTAACCCTTCGAATAATAAGAAAAAATATCTAAAAACTTTTGCCTGTCAATTTTTGTGCCCAAAATTTCTGGTTCTTCCCATACAATGTTCCTTTTTATTAAAACAAAACTGTTCTTAAATTTAGATAAAGTAATTTTTTGCGACGTGAACATTATTGTTTCTAAACATTAAAATTTTCATATTGGAAATGTGAATTGGCTCAAAAATACACGCCTGCGAATATTCGAATTAAAGTACCTAAAATAGAATAAACTTAAAATTTTAAATACAGATTCCTTTTCTTAAAAAATGTTATAAAACTGTGTCTTAACTTTTTATTGCAATCACAAATTTATTTAAAATTAAATGTGTGAGACATAATTTCACAATTTTATTTTAAAATTAAATGTGTGAGATAATTTGCGTCTCCTGTGATTAGACGGGTCAAATTAAATCTATATTTGCCGAATTAAAACTATACCCAGAAAATGAAAATGGTTTCTCTTTGATTCTGGCAGCTTATACATAATCTACAACTATAATTTTATAACTGAACTTCGAATAAAATAATGGTCTCTTTCGAAATGTATCAGCAGATGAATACACAACTGAAATTCAGTCGTTAATACATTCTGAACACAATTCTGATTTTAATTAAGAGTTAATCTGTTGAGTTATCAACTTTACTTAGTATTACTCTCATAATATGCGTACGGTTTTCCTACGAATTGCGAAATTCGCAGCTTAAAAAAATATAGTTATTGATATTTTTGATGAATTAACAAAAGAGTTGGATTCGTAAACGAAAGGATCGTATAACATGTTCAAATAATGATTTGAAATGGTTTAAATTTTTCCAAGATAATGTTATTATTTATTGTGAAAATTTGCCGCCCCCCTTAAAAGTGCCGCCCGGGGCGGGCCGCCCCCCCGCCCCCCCACGCTACGCCACTGCTATACACTTCACTTGTTAGAAGCCAACTAGAATTTCACTCCACCATTTGGAATCCGTATTAAAGTACACATAATTTCCTTGAGCGTGTCCAACAAAATTTTTTACGTCATATTAATTTGAAATTAGGAATCGAAAACATTAAATACTTCTCCGTGTTACATTTTTTTTTTAAAAAGAAAGACAAACATTCCCGGGTTACAAATAACCCAACAATATTTGAAAATCTCCTACTACCACCACAGAAAGCCGAAAATGTTGCTTGTGTTGTGATGGAGGAAAGCCAGCCGAGGAATCGAACACGGAACGCCTGGGTGGGACCCAAACGCCATACCCACTTAACCACTGACCACATCTACTGGGACTTGATACGTTCAAAGAAAGAAGCATTTGTTCTGACTTAATTTATTTATTTTAAATTGTTAATAACTTGTTGAACCACATAGTACTCTTTTTAGGGTGAATTGCCTTTAACTACAAAAAAAACTGGTGCAACTCCCCTAAACTTCTTTCGTTAATATGTTTTCATGTACTGAGTAGATCAGATCGTCACAATTTACCTTACCATTGTAACAATACAGGATCTAATGCTGAATTTCATTCCATAATAAATCGCCAATACTTGGTAATAAATATGTTGTTGACGGTGTAATAAATATTGAAAGATTATCAACATACAAACATTATTTAATTAAAACTTGGAAAAAAGTTGGAGTTTAATCAAGAATTTTTAAATTATTTTTATTACCTACTTTACGTAGTTATTTTTTTAGCTAAAAATATTTTGTATACCTACGAGGTTTTCTTATTCTTCATATTTGTATTTTTAATAGATAACTATTTGTACTTTATGCTGTCACTTTAATATGTCCTTTTTATTTTTTTGTGATAGGTATTTTTTTTTCTTAACTACGTTATATTCTATATCCATTTCAAATTATTGTAATTCTTTTGTAAAAGCGGTTAATCGGCGTTAAATCATAATAAATAAATAAATACTACGAGCATATAATGTATAAAAAAAATACATACATTTTGAATTTTGTCTCGCTCTTAATAAATCACATTCAAGGTCAACCAACATTATTTTACGTTCCCGAACAAAATTTCGCAAAATCCTTTGTTAACAATATTAACTTACGGGTGCGTCGAATTTGTCATAGATCATGTTGGTTCACGCTTCGATTAAAAATTGAATTATTATGGTGACTTAATAAATTGATCGAGAATATGCGTGTCGAGAGATAATTCACGTTTCGGGGAATCGTCGAGAAATTTGCGCGGCGTGGAAGGCCCTGTAATCACCATAAATCTCCTTTTAAAAATAAAACAAAAATATTTCAGAACAGTACGGTGATTTAAAAAAATGATGGGGGTGAGTTTGGTATTTTTGCGTATATCATAAGGTGAAAGAATGCAAAATCAATGGTTAACACTTTCTGTAGGAATATATTACGACAACCTTTCAGAGTTACTGGTAAATGTCGACTATTATTATCTTATTACATATATAATGTAAATAATATCATAAAGGCGAAAATTTGTAATGATGAATGTATGTATATATGGATTAATAATTACTGAATGTACTTTAAAAATTCTTTCACTAATAGAAAGCTACATTATTTGCGAGTAATATAGGCAGTATAGATTGGTAAGCTCTGGCGTTGTTAAATTATTTATCATATATTTTCTGTCTTTTCGAGTTCGAAAATCGAACTATTGCAAACGTCAGAAGAAAAGCAAACCAAATTGTTGCCTTGGAAATGATGTTGGCTTCGTATTTAATATCTATCTCTAAAAATGAATCGCCGAAATGTATGTACCTACGCTCATAACTTCCGAACGACTGCACCAAATTGGATATGACTTTTTTGTTTGTTTGTTATTTTGTATAAAAACTACCGTCGAGCTCTGGTATTGTAAAATTTGTATAAAAAATTGCAATAAATTGCACGCGAACAGTTTGAAAACTGATTTAGAGGGAATGAATGTGTGGAATGCGGGAGGGGGGAAGGGGTGGAGGTATAGGGGAAGGTGGCAAGGGAGGGTGGAGGGGGTGAGGGGAGGGTTTGTGGGGAGGGGGTGAGGGGAGGGGGAGGTCTGATGGGGGGAGTGGAGTGGGAAGTGGGAAGGTGGAGGAGGCAGAGTGGGAACCCCCTTAATACCATGCGAGCGAAGCCGGGGGCAAAAGCTAGTTTCAAATAAGACATAATTAAAAAATAGATTTACGTCCTGCAAAAGAGAGGAAAACAAATAAAAGATAAACAGAATGAAATATGGGCAAAAATTCTGATTTTTTTTATTTATTCAATAATACCATAATTCAATTTAAAAAAAAATTATAAATAAATAAGTTTTGCTACGTAATTATTATTGAGCATGACAGTTAAAATAAACAGGATAATAAAACTACGGGAATAACTCACATACATAATTACTAGAATAACAACCTTCAGTCAAATTTCAGCAATAAAGTAACTGCAATAAATTATTTCAGTAACTTTTCTTAGAAATTAGCAAGAAAATAAAAATAAGAGCAATAAAGATTTTTCTTTGTAAATACCTGTCTAGAAATATAAACACATCGTCTGTAAGTGGTATAACCATACTTTGACAATGACTTCAGAAGGCGAAACAGTTGTCACGCGTAATAACAATTACATAGCAGAACTTGCTTATAAATAAACTGTTTTTAAACATTTCTGTGGTGGAAGTAGGGATTTTCAAATATTTGTAAATTGAATAATAGTATTATGGAGTAGGTATATAAAACACATAAACATTTTTTTTTTTTTAAACGGAGTTCCACAAAAAATATAACATGGTAATAATATATAAAACAATCTGACAAATCCGAAGCAAATGACACTCGAAGGAAGCATCAAAAACTCTCCAATGGTGAGCTCTGGCATTATGATTTTCACATGTTTTTTATCGTCGAATATTATCAACTAACATTTTTCATGTCGTAATTTATCATCAAAAGTTTTGGACGCTTTGGAATATCTTCGGAAAATTATTCAATAAAATAAATTGGACGCCAAAATGCTTTCTCCAAATTTTTTGTATAATGATTTTTTGAAGTGAAAACTTCATTAGCGCCATTGTGATTTGAAACTCGATGAAGCGAAAAATAGCGACACTAAAAAGAGACAAACACATTCATCTAAAAAAAATTCGCCTGCGAGATAATAAAGGTGGAATTACATAAGTCTGTCGAGTCGTGTCGTAATACGACAGACAAATGTAATTCCGCCTTAAGGTAGTATAATCGACCTCCTATTTGTGGGTTGCTTCGTAGCTTAACGGTCTCCTCCTTGTGCGGTGCTTCGTAGCCTACCCGCTCTCGTCTACTTCTGAAGGTTTCACTTCTACCGCGTGTCAATTGCACACTCTGATTTTTTTTACGAATTAGAATCTAGGTGGGGTAACGGAATTCAACCGTCTATTAACAAAAACGTTAGCAAAATTTAATTAACAGCAGTCGCAATGTGCTTTTCAGTTCTTAATGCGCATTTATGCACGAAACCTTCAACTGAAAAGCCTTACAAGCGTTTTTATTGAAAGCTCGCGATGAAAAAGTCTCGGAAACGGTAAGAACTTTTACTTCGCGCTAAACAATCTGACGAGATGAGATACAATAGGAAGAAAAAAACATCTCTGTACCCGAGAAGCATACGGATGCAAGTCCAAAATTTGAAGAAATGAGTTTTTGATGCAGACTTGAAGTAAATAATCATGTTTATCAGTGGCAGAAAGATACAGGTCCTATCATCAAGAAAATATAGGATTTTCAAAATTGCATATGGATGCAACTACCATGTTGCAACAACTTTCTTAGAAGCAAAAGGATGTACCATGGACTTGCATCTTTATGATTTATTGCATTTTGAGTATTATGACTCATTTTTACATAATTATGTAGTATTATGACTCAAATTATACATTACTACCCTTTCTATTAAAGCAAACAGTTCTTAAACATTGATCCTTTCATAAAACACCACATGTCATATCAAAATATTCCACTTCATTTAGAAGCAGAAGGACTCAAGTCCGTGTTTTTGTTTGACTCGAGTCAGCTCTTTATTTTAAACAATATTTTTAAAGGCTTTATATATAAAATCTTTCGTTTTATTTGCTCGTTTTTAAAACAAAATTAATTGATTTAATAATTAATAAATAAATTATCTATCGGCATGGATATCCGAAAAAGTTATGTCATCTTAAGTTAGAGAAAAAATAGTCTTTTGGCTCTCCTGAACATTTACGTTTTTGGACTTGCATCCGTATGCTTCTCGGGTACAGATCTTCTCCATTCATTCATCGGAGCTTCTTGGAGAATTTAGCTCAATGGAGTTTTTTTGTAAATACACGTAGGAATGCTGTTAAGCAGGTAACGTCTGAATTGTGAAACGGCTAATTATTATTTTTTGCCTAATTAAAAACTATTTATACTTCGTTTTCTTCACGTACCTTTCTCAGTTAGCGGAGAAATTCCGTGTACATGAGCTCTCATCATCATCTCAGGGTCCTGCGTGGGATAAAAGAAAGCTACTATCTGATGTAAATAAAAGAACTCACATTAAACAAAATGTACTTGTTATTATTGACAAGCAAAAACATAATCTACATAAATACCTTTGTAAACTCAAAAAAATGTAGATAGAGAGAGAGAGAGATAATTCAGTTATTTTAGTAGAATCCACTCCAAATGATCATTCATAGCTTGCGATAGTTAATATAGCACACCTCTTCTAACCTCGTCGACAAGGGCTCCAGATAGCTGGAGAAGAGCCTCAGAGCTGCCGCTTCGCAAGCCCATGACACCGTGAAGCAGCTGAGATTCCAGTCCATCCACAAAGGCCCGCTGATGGCCATCTCTGAGCATTGAAAGGATAATAACCCGCAGTTCTAGATTGTTGATGTCATTTAAGAAGCGCCTGCAATCTTCATCAAAGTTGTCCTCGGTGTTATTGGATTATACGTGGCTGTAAACACGCCCGACCAAAACATTTATGTAACAAGCTGTGATCAGTAAATCCCGATGGCTATTTATCGGTGGGTTGTTTTCATCGTCATTACGAGCGTCAAACAATATTTCTTCACAGCACTAATTTGAAGGTGTAGTTGCATTATATTGCAAATTTATACAATCATTTACGAGTATCAAAACTCCTTACAAATCAAACTTCCGACCAATCCATTGTTATATCATGACGTCGCCCTTGCAACCGTTTCTGCTTTTTTTCCACAAAACCATGGAGCAACGTCCAGGCAATTTGAATTTGTTCCGTCGTTCCAACGGCACGCCGAAATTAATAATACTCATTCTGAGCAACAACCGACTGAATAACTACCATTAAAATAATTACGTTACAAGATTCGTTACGTAAGAAGAAGAATAGAGAAAAACTTTACATTATTGTAAGGCAGATAAATAATTAATATCGATTTACATGGCAGGATTAATTATTTCTATATTCTTAACGATTGGAAAGATAACTACACAATTTTTTAAAGGTTGTTTAGAGTAGTTCAATATATCCACTCTTTTATTAATTTCATTCAATAGCGGTTTTCCTTTTGTCCCGCTACGCCGCACGTAATGGACGAAGTTTTCAAGCACATATACGAATACACTATTATAGTCCCGATTGATTTCAAATGGAATTTATTATCGACATCCTAATTTAATTATTCACATACTTGCTAGTTGGAAACGGCTTAGTGCGTTGTAAGGGCATAGTGTGTTCGAAGCCATTAAAGCTTACTTTACAAAACCAAAGTATCAACTTTCAAAGAAATTTCATTTTTAGCTTGACGATAACTGAAATTTAAAATGTAGGTGAATGTCTAGGTAAAAATGTTAATTGATTGGGGAGAAAATTGTAACTTTAAATATAATTTATTGTGTTATGAAAGTAAATTGAACAGAACTTTCAGAACACCATTTTTGTGTATTCCTTTAACAATTTTTTTTTAAGACCAAAAATACATGCTCATAAGCAAAAATAACGCATTGGATGAAAATCTTTACATTGCTGGAACAAAGCTAGCGAAGGTACAGAGTATTGTATACTTGGGCTGCAATGTAAATTATAGATGGGATCCTTCAGTTGAAATCAAATGCCGCATTGAGCAAGCTCGTGCAACCTTTATACGCATGAAAAAAATGTTCTGCAGACATGATCACAACCTTGGATTACGAATGCGATTGGTCAGATGCTACGTGTTTGCGATATTATTTTATGGAATGGAAGCATGGACGCTTACTGAAAAACTAATTAGGCAACTTGAGGCATTCGAGATGTGGATCTACAGAAGTATATTTAAAATAAGCTGGATGGACCGGGTTACAAATGAAGATGTTATGGTTCGGATGAATAAAGAAAAGGAAGCAATTAAAACCATAAAAATCCGAAAACTTCAATATCTTGGACATGTGATGAGACATCCAGAGAAGTATGAGATCCTGCATCTCATAATGCAGGGAAAGATTGCCGGAAGACGGGGCCCTGGAAGAAGGAGAACCTCATGGCTGAAAAACCTGAGATAGTGGTTTGGCCAGCCTACCGTGGAGCTGTTCCGGGCCGCAGTAAACAAAGTTCGCATAGCCAACATGATAGCCAACGTCCGTTGAACGGACAGGGCACGAGAAGAAGAATAAGAAGACCAAAAATGCATCATAAAGGACACCCTTAATTTTCCTATATTGGACGATGCAGATTGAAAGAGAAAACAGAAGGAGAAAAAGGACACTTTCAACTAATCTTTGAATATTTCAGCATTTCCTCTATCGATAATACGTTGACCTAGTATTGTGTCCTTAAATTTTTGTCACCGCATTTATAAAATTTTGAAGTGACATCACAAGAGGAAAGTTATCAAGGTCGAGGAACCACTAGAGTATTTGCCCATGACACTTGTAGGAAGAGAATAGGTACCAACTCAACCGGAGCAGGTGTTGCTAATATTGAAAATTTCTTCCGAACAAAGGTTAAGGGAAAGCCACTTCGCTTTGAATTGTATCATCTCCATTTTAGGAAAAGGGATTTCCTACAAGAGCACCACATATTATGTATACCTACACGTAAATGTACTTTAAAAAATAATTTACCAAAATGTGTTTATTTATTAGCGCAGATCTAACCCATCAAAAATTACGAGATGTTATAATTGTAGGATTTGTGAAGCTCAAAGTGCTTCGGTTCCAGGTGTGGTCTCCAGATAGTCTGCAGTCAGGGTGTAAGTTAGGCTGCCTTTGTTGACTTCCTTCAGTTCCACACCAAGGAACCGTACAATAGATAGAGAGAGTTTTTGAGGTATCCTTTGTCTAGTAAAACACTTGCATTTGTCCTAGGATATTGATTCTTTATTATTTTGGTGAATAATTTACAGAGAGATTCGTTCTGGTCTGATCTCTTGACTGGCGACAATATTGAGTGTAATTTAAAGTCTAGCAGAAGCGAAAGACGAATTGAGTTCAAAAGAAAACAAGGAGAATCAGGAGAAAAGAATGACAAGCGAAATCACAACACTCCATTTTATAACATTGAAAGAGCAAGTTTGACGCGGCCACAGACAAAATAGAGCATAGACATAGAAATTAAAGTAATGTTTGAATAAAAGGTGGCATAGACAGGAAAGTTTAAGGTAAGAGGCTCTACACATCGAGATTAGCAAAATGAAAAATTGAAAGTGTTCAGTGCTAAATGAAGTTAAATATAAAATAGGTCAATCATAACACACAACATCCAACACAAAGTATTTATGAAAAATATTTACCTCGGAATCATTGCCACTGAGCACTTTACCGTGACGGCACAAACAAGGCAATAAACACACGTTCCTTATTACAATAATGATGCAGAGCTTTCAAAAGATGAGATACACAATGTACGTGGGTCTCTTTCCTCCAAAAGAAATATGTAATCATTTTCTTGCATCTCTCTCATACACCGCACCGTGACCTCTCCGTAGACCCCTACAATACTATTAGCCGTAACAATAATTTTGAAAGTATGGAGTGTAGTCACAAGGATAATAATATTGAAGTGTGAGTGAATTTCAAAAATTCAAAAACCATACTACCATAATACGGGCATGTGCCTAGTGTGGCAGTCAAAAATCTTGAAAAACTGTATACCTGAAGAAATATATGTTTATATGTTTATGAATGAAGAATAAAAAAATAAGATAATGATGCAGCTCTTTCTTATATACTCTATAACTATAATTAAAAATGAGACAAACGGTGAACGGAAACATACAATCATTGTCCCTCACACGTATAAAGAAAAATGAGATAGGTATATCTGTTTCCTCCAAAGGTAGTAGATTCTTTGGAGGAAACACACACATCTATTGTGTGTCTCATCTTTTTTCTCAGCATTATTTAATGTATAAAAAAGAGATGCAGCTATGTATACTTGGATAAAGAACGCAATGTTTTTTTGTGCCATCACTGTACGGTAATCGTGGATCGTCACGGTAACAATAAAAGTGCTTTTTCAAAAGAAGAAAATTACCTATCGAATTTTAGTAAACTTGAAGAATAATAAATTATGCAATTATCCAATCTATATAATGTACATTAATCTCGTATCACGGTGTTTGTGGTAGCACTCCTCCGAAACGGCTCGACCAATTTTTATGATTTTTTTTATATATTTTTGGTAGGTATGATGATAGGTCGTAATGAAAGTATATTTCGTACCGCTAGGTGATTAAGATGTCACTATCCAGAAAAAAAATTCTATTTTTTTGACAAAAATTTCTTTTCGTATTTTTTTTTTATTCCAAAAATACCTATAACCCCAAATTTTCACCCTCCTACCCCCACCCTCCCATTTTTAATCACGCTTTTAATATTTTTGTATGAACAAATTTAACCGCGTCGTTCGTATTTCAAACATAACGAAAATTATTTATGTTGTTGAATGACAGATGGCGCTACGTCCGACTCATCGAACTTTCAACCACACATAGAAATAATTTATATATCAGAACACCGTTTTCCGGGTCAGCTAGTGTCATCTTAAAAATATAAGACACGTTATATTCAAACTAATCGAACAAAACGAAAACCGAACACCGCTTACGCAAAGGATAGCCATTCAAAGAGAAATTGGCCGCTAAAGTATGTCCACTGCACCTAGTTCAATGAAATCATGCGTAATTATCTCAGTAATATATTTTTACTCTATTAATTTATTTAATCCATTGTCGAACATTTGAACAAAATAGATAAGCAGTACCTACTCTGTCGCTTGTCTCATGTATGAGAAGTAATTCACATGAAAAGATAGTTCAACTTGAAAAATGTTACGCATTATACAGGAATACTCGTATATCACCTTAAATACCCATGCACCAACAACCTACAAGTATGTTTATTTTTTTTTACCTGAATTCCGCACAATAGTCGCGACTGCCCGAAGTTATTGGATCTGAATCTGGACCTGTTGACAAAAAGAAACATTTTTTTTAGCCATTAAATTAGATTATATTACAGATTTTTGGTATTGATTTTAGGGGTGTTACGCCGTGTTGCGCTACCTCCTCCTTTAGCCAACGTTTCGGACAGCGTTTCTACCCGAAGAATTTCTTCCCGAATATTTTGTAACCTGAATGGTGTGTTAGATAAACCAATCCAATTTTATTTATATAGTAAATCTTTTGACTTACCTATAAGAGTTTACCTCGTAAGTTTTGATTGAATATTCAATTTATTAGGGATTAATATATAACCTCATTGAATCAATGAAGAAGATAATATCAATTACAAAGTTATCTCTTTTATATTTAAATTTAATCATAATATTTAATTCTAAAGAGTCAACGATAATATTACAATGTAGTTTATAAGCTTCAATAATTTAGGGCGGCTTGCACCAACTATCGCTAATTTTATCTTAAATTGTATTTAACTAAATGCATTTAAGTCACTAAATACATTTAACTTAAATGTGTTTAGTTTCGTCCTGCACCAAGCTGTTGGAGCGGTTATTTAGTTAAATGTCATTTAGCATCGGTAAAACAGTTACCGCCGTTAACGCGTCGGTAAAACAGTTGCATCGTTCCTTAGCACCACCCACGCGCACACTTTCTGCACAGCGACTTGAAGTGGCGAGGGGCACGATCGCTCCAAATTGTCCGTGTGGGGGGTTCTTAAATTTGCGAGTGTCATGATATTTTGAGGTTATGTTGTGGTTGCGTAGTGTATTATTTTGATCCAGAAAATGAGTGCTCAAATAAATAAATCCCGAGCGAGAGCTCTTAACTTTTCGAAGGAGGAACAATTTAGTAATGGAGTTGGTTCAGCTACAAAAAGAGTCATTACAAATAGAAATTGTGCACAAGAAACAAATTAATGAATCATTTAGATTACAAGAAAAAATCAATATCCTCCATAAATAAATCAATAAGTACCTATTCCTCGATAATGAGTATTGCGAGAAATCTTTGAAACTTTCTGGCACTGTATCACATAAATTTGTTCTTGTGTATACTTCTCTCACTACAAACGGTCTACCTACTTATAAAATCTAAAATTTCTTCGTCAACTTCAGAATAAAAAACCCAAATGTCCATCGTGAATACAAATTAATAAATGAGAAAGATTTCAGAAATATTAGACAATCGGAAATCGAAGGAATAACCTAAAAAAATTGACAGAAGTTGCTCGCTAAACATGTTTAACTCAGTTAAACAGCCCTTTTTGGGTATTTAACTTTGACAGTTCTTTAAATGCGTTTAACGACAAAAATTTTGTGGTGCAAGACGCCAAGTCGACTTAAATCAAATAATGTGTTTAACTTGGTTTTTAAATCACATTTAACTTTTGGTGCAAGCCGCCCTTAATTCTAATAAACTGTATAAATGTAACGCAACATAATTAAGAAATCTTTAAATGTTCGTTTGGGTAATGGCGTACTTAACTCCATTGTTATCTAAATGATACAATATTTCACCGAGCCCAAATATATGATTGTGAAGCACATCGTTGGTATAATATACGTAATAGCAAACATCTTCAGGTTTTTGCAATTGGCTAACTATGGTAGAATTCTTCAATTTCGAGAATAGAGATTATAAATTGTGAGTAAAGTCGTTTTTCTCCCGTCTGTGACAAAGACATGCTTTGGAGAATTGAATTGTAAAGTATGCAGAAAAGCAATGATATTAAGTACATATATTAGGTACTTACATATGAAATTGGCATTTTGTGTGGGAGGAACATATGTAAAGTCGATTTTTTTTTTTAATATAAAATATTTATTTAATCAAAGTATGTACCATTGATATCTATACACTTTTGCCATCTCATGGGTAGTTCATCGATCCCTTTACTAAAAAAACCATTCGGACGGGAATCAATAATATCTTTGAATGCCGTTTGGACTGCCCCATCGGAGTTGATTTTTTTCCCTTGCAAGATGTTATCCAAATTTCGAAAAAAATGGTAATCTGTTGGGGCAAGGTCCGGAGAGTACGGTGGATGTCTTAGACATTCCAATTGAAGCTCCTCTAATTTGGTAGCCGTCTGTTGTGCAGCGTGTGGTTCTAACGCGCTTTTGTTGATTTGCTTCACTCAATTCGTGAGGTACCCACTTTTCAAGCTTTTTCATTTTCCCAATTTGCTTCAAGTGGATTAAAACAGTTTTATCACTAACAGTCTAACACCGCAGCCTGCAGCTAACTCGGACGTGGTTTGCGATTGATCCCCTTCCACAATAGCCTTCAATTCTTCATTATTAACTTTGGTCTCCGGCCGTCCACGGAGCTTGTTCTGCAGGTCGAAATTTCCAGAACGAAAACGTTGGAACCAAAAATGCACTGTGTTTTCTTTTGCGGCACCTTCGTCATACACATCATTAATCCTTCGAGCCGTTTCTGCAGCACTGGTGCCACAGTGGAACTCGTACTCGTAAATAACGCGATATTTCAAGTTTTCCATTTTGTAAACTAAGTGACGCAAAGAAGAAAAAAAACATTTAAGGAAAAAACAAATGAATTTTTATTTTCGAAACACAAATACATGAGTAAATAGCTGTATAAATTTGAATTTGGAATTCCTAACCAAAGAGAAGATATTGGAGATCAAAGTTGCCAGTACGGCAAAACTCTAATTTCATATGTAAGGACCTAATATATTACAATATTTTAAAAAAATTATCTTTGGTATATATTTTAAAATTAATGTGAATGCAGGAAGGAATTAAGTATGGCCAATTCGTGGTGTCAAAGTAGGTTTTTTGAGGGTAGAGGTTCATTCAAACAGTTGCCGACGGTAAATATATTTTTTTTATGAACCAAACATCCCAGCTGCTCCTGTCTGGAGCCAGTGAGACTATGGCATCCCCAATTGGGGTTTGTTGTGAAGCTGAAGGTAGTGGGGAAGAGAAAAAGATGGGGAAGAGAAAGGTGGGGAAGTACCTGCTGTTCAGATCTGGTCACCAAACATGGCTGACGCCATTTCAAGCGACGTTTCAAAATCGAATGGTGGTCTTACACCAAGGCGATTCTGAAAGTATCTTCCACTCTGGAAAGACCGCAAATACATTATTTTTAAATGAAATAATTGTGAAATAACATAAATTATTCAAATTAAATTCATTTGCCAAGTCGGAATTCGATCCCGCGACCTTCGGATTGCGAGTCAAAAGCCTTGTATTAAATTACTTTGGCGTCCCACAGGGATCGATTCTGCAGCCAACCTTATTTTTGTTGTTGCCGTGTCCTTGCGCTTATCCTTTCAATGTCCCTGCCGGGTGACTAATTTATTATTATGTGGATGACAGCACAGTTCTTGAAAGAGCACACATGTTTGCTCATTACTATCCTCCAAAATGTCCTCCACACATCGTCTTCAAAGGTGATAAAGACCTAAGGTAGATTATTTTCCTCAGAGTTCTACACAATCTTCCTAATACTACAGCTTCCGTGACATCCGATGAAACATAAAATCAATTCAACAAATTTTCCCTTATTATTTCATCATTTGGACAACAGAGCTTAATCTGTTTTCGCCTGAATCCCCGTTATGTCTATCACAAAAGGCTGTATTTTCAAGTCGCTTACATTGGATTCAATTCGCCCTTATAACTTGCGTATCTCGCCTCTGTTCGCCTCAGCCTTGAATACATAGTAAGCAAGATTAATGATAATGAGTCCAGGAGCGGATTGATAAATTTTTGGATTACTCCGTTTATTTTTTGAAAATTTATCGCCCAAGTGATTAGAGAACTTTTCTCGATTCTTTGACGTTATCCGTGGTTGAGCGTTTAAGATTCTTCTACGAATCCAGAGGTCGTGGATTCAAATCCATGCAAAAAAATGGTGTTGTTATTCCATTTTAATATCAGATAAAATAATACGCGACACGTTCCAAAATGGTAGACTCACTCATTATCGACCTAGTGAAAACAAACACTCAGGATTGAAACTTTGCTTTTACCATATTTAGTGGCCAGATCTGATTACCCAGGTATTTTACGCACGCTCTTACCCATCTCCTTGTCCTCCCTACTACCTCCAGCATCACAACACATAATATTTGGTGATGTGATGTGATTTATAGTTTCACTGGCTCTGAACGACTGTGAGGAGATGAAAATACCCTTATTAAGCGCTATTGGCATAAAAAAAGACAGATAAAAGAAATATTCAAATTAAGGCGATTAAATTGCATTTTTTCGTCAAGAAATATTATTGATGCTTTTTGTTTTGAGAAAATAATATATTGATACTTCGGGTAGACGGCCTCCGTGGTCGAAGGGTTTTGCTATCGACTAGCAATTCGGAGACTGCGGGTTCAAAACCCGACGTGCGCAATTAAATTTTGTTTTATGAATTTGTGTTATTTATTAATTTAAAATAAGATTAAATGAACTTTTGTCGGGTTGCAGAGTGGAAGATACTCTCAGTATCGCCCTAGTGTCAGGCCACCATTCAAAATTGAATCGCTGCGTAAAATGGCTTTAGCGGTGTTTGGTGATCAGATCTGAATAACTAGTTATTCACCACCTTCCTCATCCCATCTCTTTCTCCTCCCACTACTTTCAAACATACCTCAATTTGGGATGTTATAGTCTCACAAGTTCCAGGGGATTGGAAGGAGATGGAACTGATCACATAAAAAATAACACATCCGGGCCTTTAACTTTAATCGAACATTGAGTCCTCCATCATAACACAAGCAACATTTTCGGCTTCCTGTGGCGGTAGTAGGAGATTTTCAAATATTGTTGGGTTATTCGTATCCCGGGAATGTTTGTCTTTCTTTTAAAAAAAATGTTTTTGGTTTAATATTTTAAAAGCCTAGAAAAAAATTAAGTACGTCCTTGGCTTATGAAAATGCTTTGAAGGGTAACATTCCCTACGATTTAGTATTATTATACAATGTGCCAAATTATGTTTTTTAGACTGTGATTAGAAAACATTTAATTATTGCAACCTAAAATTTTAATAAAAAAAATGTTGTTTTTGCCAAAATGGAAGAAAGCCACTGGTGTTAAGCAGGGATTTCAACCATTTCGCAATCTGCGTGAGGAGTGCGTAATTTCTCCAGTTTCCGAATGTTACACGCCAAAGTGGATCACTTTATGAAGAACTTCGAATAGGGAGTAAAAAGTTTTAAAAAATAATCTTTAAATGTGCCGTAGAAGCTTTGAAAGAAAAGGATTGAAAAATAAAACAACCAAAGTAATATTTGTGTTCCGGTACACTTCTGGCGAAAGGATAAAACTTTACAGTTTTCATTTATTCGAAAGTTTCAGGCGGAATTACACTTTACTTTGCATCGGAAACCCGGAGATTAAAATTGCAAGGTGCTATAACTTTTTACATTCGCAATGCATAATATCCACTATAAAGTCAGCACTCTAAACAGATTGGTCTACAAAACTCCACTAGATAATAACAATCCACTTCTGTGCTTTTTGAAAAAATGCACAACGTTAAACTTTCTAAACTTAAAGTATACTTAAAACTCACAGATAGAAGACTTGTTTCAGTTTTAACTTTTATTTTTAAAATTTGTAATGGTATTATAAACAGCCCTGGTTTACTCAGCTTGACTAGCTTCCACATATTCCATGTTTCAACGCCGAGATATCAGATACTTTTTAATGCTCTATAAGATTATTCATTACTTCATTGATAGCCCATACATACTATAAAATATTAATTTCAGATGTCCATTAAGAGTTACTCAATCTCCGGACAAATTTTATATCCCTAAAAGCAATACAAATCATCTTGAAAATGTATTAATAAGAAGAAGCTGTAGCACATTCATTAAGTTATGCCCAAATATCGATGTGTTTAACACAAATTTTTGTAAATTCACAACATCCATTAAAAAAATAACACTCGATCGAATATCGCATGTTAAACTAAAAAATAATATTTATTTGATTTCTTTATTTCTCTTGTTCACCACATTTCCTCTCTTACTTTTAGCAGTTCGAATTTAAATAAAATCACTTCCTGAAGGATATTATTGATATCCATTAAAATTTAAATGTAAACCTCCGAAAATTTTCACCAACCACTTTTTGTAGATGTATGTTCTAGGAAGATGCACTTTATCAGAATTGTTTATATCAGATATGGATATTGTTGTTTATTTTTGTATTATGATTCCAAATTTCAATTTGTCATTATTTTATTGGTCAAAGACATACACATTCTTAACAATGTTAGAATAAAAAAAAATATCAGGACCGAGTGTTTTTTTTTAAACATTAGCTCCACACTGGAGGAAAATAATTCCTCTCAGGGCCTTTGTCACCTTTGGGGAAGCTGTGTGGAGGATCTCTTTAGGAATGGAAGGAGAAGAAGTTCTGGGAAAGAAAGGGGTATTAGGGGTGGGTAGGAATCTGGGGAGTCAGTGCGTCAGAGTGATGGACGTTTAAAACCATCCCTCCCTCTGCGGTTCAAGGCGATGTTCGCCAAGGTGTCTCCAAGACCCGGATAAACCTCACCCCATGAACCCGGGCATCGCTGTTAGTCACCAAACGTAGCTAACCACTTTGGGTGACCTCTGGCAGAGAGTTGTTAATTATCCAATAAATGGTTCCCGGTGCGGCGGTACCCACACAAGCCTCTTAAATTGGATTTAGGGTAGTCATTTGGATATTCACTTTTATCTACATTGCGTGCAGTTGGCAATACTTTCTCAGAAATAGTAGATGTGTTCAACCGCACGGAATTTGATTACGGGAAAGCCATAATAAAGCTTAAATCTTACTAATATAATAAAGGCGAAAGTTTGTATAAAGCTTTCACGCAAAAACTACTGAATAGACTTTAATTAAACTTTACAATAAAGTAGCTCATACATCAGAATAACATGTACGAGCTCTGGCATTATGAAATTTGCATAAAAAAATGGCAATAGGTGGCACGCGAGCTGTTTGAAAACTGAATGTACCGGTAATGAATGTATGGAATGGAGGGGACCTCCGGAGGGGGGTTCGCGGGAGAGGGAGGCGAATACGGGGGAGGGGAGGGGAACCTGTGATGGGGAGAGGGTTTCGCGGGACGGGGGAAGGGGGGGAGTGGGCCTGGAAGGTGGAGGAATCGGAGTGGGAACGCGAGAGAGGAAGGGAATGCGGGAGAGGAAGGGGAAGCGGAAGGGGAACGGGTCGAATGGGAAAGGACGCGCAGGGAGAAACAATTTCTTTATTAAATAGCATAGGAACACATGCCGGGAACCAGCTTGCAAATAATAATGCTAAATTTTAAAATTCTAAAGTTCCGTTCACTAAATTATTGCATACATAGATCACACATTGGTAAAGCCAGTTCGGGCATACAATATATATATAAATACACGTTTGATTGTATAATGGTATTTTGTACACGATAGACATGTGTCTTGGGTGCATAAGGTGTGTAGTAACTTTTATACTTTTATTGCGTCATTTTTGGGAAACATTACCTAGAGGGCGTTTTAATGGCATTACCTCTGAAAAGATGATCTCACGAAGAGTGTTCAGTATTTCGTAATTTGAATTAAGGTAACTGATGTCGTCAATTCACAAAATATATTTCAACTTCTAGGCCCCAGATTGGTCCAACAAATTGATTACGCGCTCAAGAAAGATTTTTATACATTGAAAGTTTTGATCGGGTTGATATCAACGATAAAATATGGTAAAACTTGGTTATTTATGGTAAAATTTGTTATTTTTTATGGTAAAAAATGGTAAAACTTTTTTGTATTTCCGTAACAATTTCTAGACATTTTTGTTTTGAAGAGTTTTATTTTTCAATGTAGAGGAGATGTACCGAATATGGAATAGCTTAGGTAAAAAAATATAATTAATTATAATTGAATCGTTTATTAAGTATTATACATTGAAATCTTTGGAAATATAATTACGGAACTTAAAATGTCAACGAAATATAAAAAGAAACACACAAACGTCTTCTTTTTAAACGAAAGGTAAAACAATAGAAAAAACTGATATAAAAAAGTGCTCCTATTTTGGGATACACTGATTTTTTTAAATTTTGCAATAATCACAAAAAAAAAAAACAAATTATCGGTTCCCGAATACTCAAAATGGCATCAATGGCAGCAGGCTAAACATTAGATCCACTCTTCGCCTCTGATATTCTACGGTCTTCGATTTCACAGCTTTCATGACTTTTATCATTTTTGTTTTGTCCCACGTCTTCCGCTGTTTCTTCTACGACATTGTTTCACTCTGTTTCGACTACAACAGGCCAAAATACAACCTGGAATGGCAAAAAGAAATTTAGTTCTACTAGAATTCCATTTTTGAAACACTCTTCCTAATATGAGATAGTATTCCATATTAGGGTCATCAAAAAATCCCATATTAGGAACAAGATCAATACAAACAAATATATTCGTAGAATAAAATCTACTTGAATTTAACTTCAAATTATTATGAAAACATAAAATTTAAATAATAATATTGTCTATCAGTGAAAGATAAAAATTTTATGGAGAAAAATTTTTGAGAAAAAATTATGTGAAACTTACGTAAATATATAATCGGTGAGTCATAAAAACTTAATCACTCTCTCAGGTGAGTGTGGTGTGGTCGGCGTCAGGACGAGTGCTGACATTTTCAAGGACAGTCGGTGGGGAATCGGGAAGGCTGAGTTACAGAGGCTGTTCTTACTTCAATTTTGAGAAACACCACGATCTCATATTAGGAACGTATGCCATATTCAGTACATCTCCTCTACATTAGTTACTTTAATTTTAATTTTTTAGCGACCGGTTCACCAAGTTCCCCTTCCCCCTCCCCCAAATTCCCCACTCCCACTATCCCCGCCTAATTAATTTTTGTACTTGTGTAGAATTTTTAAGATAGTTTTTAGTTTGCTCGTTAATGATACGGACGTGTCGAAACCGTTCGCAAAAAATTTAAAATGAAAATAACAAATGTACATTGAAAAATAAAACTCTTCAAAACAAAAATGGTAAAACTTGATTATTTGTGGTGAAGCATAGTTATTCATGGTAAAACTTTGTTGTATATGGTAAAATATGGAAAAACGTGGTAATTCATGGTAAAACACGGTCAAAATTTGGCGCAATTCGGTAAAAAACACTAAAATATGGTGAATTTCAGTTGAACTTGGTAAAACAAAATAATTAAAAATGTTGAATTGCTCTAAAATCCAAATTAAGTAAATCTCGGTAAAAACACACGGTAAAACATGGTAAAAATAAGGAATACATTGAAAAACAATGGTAAACATGGTTAAACTAAATACATTATGGTAAAACATGGTAACAAGAGGTAAAACACGGTTAAAACATGGTAACAAGAGGTAAAACAAAGAAAAATTTGTGCTCAATTTGGCCACACGGAAACACTTCTTCAGAGTTATTCTGATTCTATAGAATAATATAATGTATGTTAGGTACCACTATAACATAGAAATATATACGGTTAGTGCTAATTTTGAACAGTTTTATTCGTAGTGGAAATCGGTTTTAATGACTTTTTCACAAATTAAAAACCTCTGTAACTTTTTTCCAAGGGACTAAAAAAAGGCAATAGGAGATTTTTATATTTACTTTTAGCAGATATATATGTCTTATTTCAAATTTAAGATTATAAATGAAAAAGTCTTGAAGTATGCCCCTAAAAAAGCTGTTATTAAAACAAAAGAAGTACTCTAACTTTACTTGTTAGAATTTTGATGGAAAGGTTTACAAGGGTCTTTGAAGAAGAGAAGTTCAATGAATTGAAAATTACGACCTAAGTAGTCGACCTAAGTAGTACGACCTAAGTAGTTCTATTTAAGAGCAAAAAATTGGTGTAATAATGTTTTAACAAGTTAATAACTAGATTAGTCTTCGGAAACCGCTTCCATTATTTTGAACTAAACCCGAGTCTGAATATTCATAACTAAAAATAATTGCAATTTGGTTCGCTTCCGCATGTTGCCCTGACGTGTTTTTTGGACTTCGCCAAATTCAGAAAAGATCGCTGGTACTAGACTTTTTACCTTTAATATGCTTACGCAAAAAAGTACATTTGGATAATTATTTGTCGACAAATTCCATTGGAAGATCCAAGAAAAACTCTAAAGCTCATTATGGAAACGAAAACAGTTGGTTTAGTCTAGAAATTCCAGGTGGAAATAAAGGTGTCGCATTTCACTACGCCAGTGAAAATGGTCTTGTATTTACTGCTTCACCGATTTTCTGACCGATTACTTTTTAAACCTAAAATACCTCAATAATCCTAGTTGGAAAAAACCGTGAAAAATTCATCGGTTCTCACAGCCGAGACGAGATTATTTACTGCACGAAAAACTAGATTCTCCCTCAATGTTACATTGCTGCATTTGTCAACAATTCGGCACAGATTCTACTTAAATAGATACTCGTATTTAATTTAAGCCCACAAATCAGAGAGTTTTAAAGCTTTACATATAACTCATATTACAATAATCGCTATCATTGAAAATCAAATTTTTAACGAAGTTCTCCCCAAACTGCGTTCACTTTATTCAGTACCTAACTTTTCACCGCCAGGTATAATCCTCATCGATCCAGTAGTTCTTTATTTAGCCTCGAGTAGCCTTGATTCAATTGGGCAAGCTAAGATTTATCTATCGGTCCATTCGCACAGCATCCCCGGAGATAAAAAGGTCCCTAGAGCAACCGCAAGGCCTCATCCTCCGAACTAAGGGTGCTGCCCATTGCCATTTACAATTTTGACACAGTTAATTAATTTAATTTAATAACTCTTCCCTTAACTTTAATCTAAACTTAAATTGATCTCTCAAATCTTTGACAAATGTCTGTGTTTAAGACCCAAGGATTTAAGTTAAGTTTACTTTTTTCAAACATTAAACTTAAGTATCAATGAGATTTCAAAGACACTTTGTAGAGTTTTCATAAGTGGAAAGCAAAATATGCCGTAATTGTAATTGTCGATAATTGTCGTAATTTCGATTATTTTGATATATTAAACCGAAAAGCGTCGCGTGATATTTTTAACTAAATTGTGGGCAAAATGAGGGTGTGATAAGGAAGTGCGAGATAAGGGGAAGGAATAACATTTAATTTGATAATACACGCAAATTATTCTTATAAATAATACAGATGCCAAGTCAGCTACAAACTGGTCATTTGGGTTCCAACCAGGCGTCGTGAGATCAATTCCTCTGCTGACTGACTGTGTATTTGTGTATGATGTCGCTACGCTAATGCGTCTATGATATTTAATTTGTGGTTGTAACAATCCATGAAACTAATCTCCTGTTGAATTCGTTAGCATGTGGCATGAGGCCGTGCTCCTGGCAGGTATAAGTACTACATATTTGTAAATTTGAGTATTCCTCTGGATATGGAAAGATTGACGGTAATACTAAGTTGTGAATAATAGTAACACGCACGCGGCTGTATATTACACATGTGGTGAAGCCAACACTCAGGTACGTACCTACTCAAGGTATGTACCTGTGCAGCACGGTGATGTCGCCGCATGGTACAAATGGGAACGGAACACGAAGAATACCTACCTACCTGCGCTGAAATATTTAGAATCTCGTCGCACTTTATGGAAAGTACCGGAGCATTTACATTCCCTGTACATTAGGCGTCAGAACCATCGAGAAACGTATCGTATTCTCTCGATATTACCAGCCGAATTATTAAACCGTTACCTCCGCCGCGGCATTATAAAAGCTGGAGTAATGGTTTGACCCAGTCAGTCGATAGAATAGCAAGCCAAACAACTTGTACCGTTATTTACAACTGTCTCGCTCCGTATTATTAATTCTTACTAATAAACGATCAACAGTTAATTCCAGTGTTTTCTTTACGCGTTTACGTAGCACGTCTGATTGCTACACACATGACGTCATCTGCCTGTCGCGGTTACTTTATTCCGGTGACTAGCTGTCACTAGATCACAGTGGATCCGAGAAACCGGCTATTTTTGGAACCAGTTCCTATCGGATTAATAAAATGGTCACCAACACTTAAACTGCGTGAAGCTGAACCAAAAGCCGCCCGCAGAGCTTAGCAGCAAGAACCTGCGGAGCTGGTTTTTAACTGCTAGTTCTGATTATCATTTTAACAACTCAGCATTGTGGTGTTCGTTCAACGAAACCTTGTTTAACGAAAGTTTTTAATGTCAGACTTTATTACAATGGTAAGTGAAGAGTGGAATGCAAGGAAATGAACTGTAATAAACACTGAGGATTCATTGAGGCTTTTATGAGAAAAGGCACAAAAAGGAAGATAAAAAAACACTCATAAAAACCACCTCAGTTTTAATACTCGGATTGTAGATGAGTTTGGGTTGCATTGCTTTGTGCTAGAGTTAAGGGTATTACCAGAGAAAACCAGAAAAAGGTCATTTTTAAATCTGATTTTTTTAAATTCATTTTTAAATCTGACTCTTTTCCACAAAAAACTTATAAATGGATTTCGAAAGATTGTTCTTTTACCAAGCATTTGCATGTTTAATTTTGTGAAAAAAGTTTATTTTTAGTATAATAAGCTTATAACATAGGTCGTTGGCAGATTTGTTAAATTTTCAAAAAGATTTTGTATTATTCCACACCCATTTCAAAACAAATAATCATGCAGTAAAACAAATCAATACATTATCTGGGTATCGCATGTTTAAGAATTTAATTTTAATTTAAATAAAATCATTAAAAAATGTATACGTACATGTGTTTCTTGACGAAAATTGGTCCGTTTGTGTATTTATTTGCGCACTTACAAACTAATATATTTCAGATTTTTTTAACATTCTCATTTAACTTAAACATCTTTGAAAAATGATAAATACTTATAAAAAAAAAATTATTACAAAAAGTGCATTATTTTAATACATTTTTATCATAACGCCTTTCAGCATTTTTGGATGTAGGTATAAATTTGAGGGAGCGGTAGAGAGAAATTAAAGGCGTCAGTCGGTGTGTGAGTCAGTCTTTATTGTTGCTACGTAGCGGAGGTCGATGCGGAGCAGAGTGACAGTGGTGATGAGTGAAGGAAGGTCAGGAGACTACGGCGGTGAAGATCACAGGTCTTCAGGAAGCCGGCGTGTTGCCCTACACCGTGGCGGTGTAGACGTGACCTTGATCCAGGCGGTCGACCGTCGTCGCGTTGACGAGGTATTGGCGGCTGTGTGTCCAGTGGGTCGTAGCACACACGTGACGCAGGAAGGAACCTTGAGAGGCGATGAGGATGCTGGCGCGTTGCCGGTTGCGGTTGCTGCTCGTTGCAGGATGCTGATGCTGGCGCGTTGCCGGTTGTTGTTGCTGCTCGTTGCAGGATGCTGATGCTGGCGCGTTGCCGGTTGTTGTTGCTGCTCGTTGCAGGATGCTGATGCTGGCGCGTTGCCGGTTGTTGTTGCTGCTCGTTGGAGGATGCTGGCTCGTTGCCTGTTGTATTGCTGCTCGTTGCAGGATGCTGATTGCCATCTCATGTCGAGATGGTAGTTGGAGAAGTTCCTCGAAGGTGCTGGAATGTTCCTGGGTCACACTGGATATGTGTTGTATCACTTGCTGACTGCGCGCGAACGATATCAGCCCGCGTGGGCGGATATTGCGTAGCGACACTGAATCACCGCCCGATGTGTAGTGGTCGAACCATGAATGAAAACACTAGACTCAAGACTGAGCTGCATGCGGCTCGTGCTCGCTTTTATACTCTGCCGGACGGCCAAGTAGTTTCGCTGACGGTAGGTAACGCCGGGTGAACTCACGCAAAGCCGAGATATCGCCCGATCTTTCTGCGGGCACTTGAACGGTACAGCCGTAGGTTCTAGCTCTTTCGCGTAGGTGGCGGATTATTCCTAGGCGGCAGCGGTAGGTAGTTCGTAGGTATGTGCTTCCAGCGAATTCTGTGGAGGTCAGTGCCGCAGCGGTAAATTTCGCAGAGCGGTTAAGTGACCGCCACAAATTAAAGCAAATTTGGAATGAAATAAAATCACTATTGAGTTATAATTTTAAAAAGCTGGTACGGAGATTAAGTAATATTTCTCATTGTAACCGCCCTGCACGATCGTAAGAACAACTTTCGACGAAATGTGGATTTTTGGCCGCTGGCTGGTTAAGTGCTCTTAAACGCGGATAACATGGTAAAACGAGCTTTTTAAAGCTATTTTAAGATTTTTTTGGCAAATGAACCGTTTTGTAATAACGGTTTATTAAATAACTAGCCGTATAACGCTGCTTCCCTTGGGATATGTGAGGATGTTTGTTTATATTAAATTTATGTTTTAAAAAGAAAAAGACCTAAATATATGGAACATAAAGTTATCAATATTTATTTGGTATCTCCGTTAGTTTCGGCACATTTTAACGAAACCTTTATCATAATGAAAAACAGTGAACAGTATTGCTTGCATATGAGGCTAAACGGAGTACAGAGAAAAAGAAGATGGGAAAGGGGAAGGTTGAGAATTAACTGTCTATTCAGGATGTGTCACCAAACCCAGGTCACCAAAAACGCAGATCGCGGTTTCATACCAGGTAAATTTGAAGGTTATTGCGTTGTGATTTTTTACCAATATTATTATAATTTACACATTAAATTAGGTAAACTAGTGTCCTTTATCCACTGGAGCGATTAAGGTCGAAAAATTTAACACTTTTATTTTTCTGCGATGGATAGCGGTTCTAAAATGGACCATATTTTTCTACCATTCGTAAAACATTTATTGTAATTATTTAAAACATTTCCATGGCCAGCCATGAATTTTAAAACGAGGCTATTGAGATGCTTCATTAATTATGACCATAGATGTCGCAAATCCGAATTTCGTAGACTATTTTAGAACGATGTTAAAAATAATTTTTTGAAATATTTTTTTTCCGCCGAATTTTTGATCAGCTGTTTACGGTTAAAATTAAGTACTTTTTCCATAGATTTGCACCTTTCATTATCAAGATACCACAGACAACATACAGAAATCGAAAATATTCCACGTTGACTCGAATATGTACCCCTCACGGCAGTATCAAAGTAAAAATCATACAGGATTCGCGGTTATAATTTTTACTTAATTTTTTATTTTTTATAAATCCCTCAAATATGAGATAAACAGTAAAATACAGGTTAATTCATTGGCTATATAGTATATAATGGAGACATAAAAACTCATTTTAGTTTGTTAAAACTCATCTTACAACTCGAAGGTATTTTTTTAATGTTGGCTAAAAATTTAAACAATGATCTTCTAGGAAATCTAGAGCAATCGTGGCAAATTTATTTATTTCGCTTGGTCGCTCCAGTGGTTTTATATTCTAACTTTATCCAGGATATTGTTATTATAAACTAAACCGTAAAGTTGTTTCTTTTTCCCCATGTAACCCCGACCCTACCCTTTCCTCACAGCACCCTCCTCTATTATGTTATCTCTCTCTCTTTATTTTGTTGAGGTCGAACAATGTCATCGATCTGCAAACGTGCGGCAATTTGATTGGTACCCCAGCAACCAATTGGAGTCAATCTCTGAATGAAGAATTTGAGAACTCTCGCTCGCGCTGCAACGTAGATCACCGATCATTCTGCCTTAAACTCCCGGTCAAGGCGCAACTTGTATATCGTGTTTGTTCGCCCTTCACATTAATTATTTATTATTGTTAATATTTGACTATGGAAGTAATTTCTGTGTGAGTTGTAATTTGTAAATAAACTTGTAAGTATTTTCTTATTTGCTTTACCACACACTTTATACCTTAAACACAAATAAACACCGTTCCATAATTTTTATTTTATTTTAATATCTATTATTATCTAACGTTAATGACTTATTAGGTTAGTTCATGTATAATTCTGCCCTGAAAACAGTCAGGTTATAACCGGAACTTGTTGATGTCGGTAATATTTTAAATTCTAACACCGAGGAGGTCAAAAACAAATAACTTTACAGTGATGTACGAGTATAATGTGAAGCCGAGTATAGTGTTTGCTTTCTTCGATATATATTTTAATTCTAACTTAATAAGTAAAACCTAAAAAAGTAATATTTAATTGCGTTTCGTAACGTACCTCTTACCCATATTCCAATTTCTCGTCCCTTCGGCCTCACACATACCCCACTATTGGGAACATTCCTAGTACCTAGTTCTGCTGGAACCGGAGAGTTGGGAGTTGTTGGGACTCTTGTGGGGTATTCACATAAAACATATATATTCTCATCTCTTCATTCAACCTCTGAGCCCATAGTCAAAGCTATTAAGAATCTGAAAAGGAACTCGTCAAAGATTAAATTGCGGGTAGTTTTACAGAAAGCAGCCTTGCTTTGGAAGTACTAAAACACCTTTTAAGTTCTGATTGGGGTATGTCGTTTCTATCACTTTCCATTCACTGCCGCGTTACCTTACATTAAAGGGTCGGGACCCGAGGTTTCGATTAGGCACTTTGAGTATATGTATGTTTGATGTGCCTCTGAGGTAGCTTAATTTATGTAGAAAACAAAACCACTCGAGCGAGAGCGTATTTAAAAAAAAAGCCTTGATCCATGAACATTTCCGGGCGATTGGTATTGGATTCGACCGCTCTAAATACAAAAATCATTCTTCCAAATATTAGGTCCTTACATTTGAAATTGGCGTTTTGCCGTACTGGCAACTTTGATCTCAAATATCTACTCTTTGGTTAGGAATTCCAAATTCAAATTTGTACAGCTATTTACTCATGTATTTGTGTTTCGAAAATTATAATTCATTTGTTTTTTCCTTAATTGTTTTTTTTTTCTTTTGGTCACTTAGTTTACAAAATGGAAAACTTGAAATATCGCGTTATTTACGAGTACGAGTTCCACCGTGGCACCAATGCTGCAGAAACGGCTCGAAGGATCAATGATGTGTATGGCGACGGTGCCGCAAAAGAAAAAGCAGTGCATTTTTGGTTCCAACGTTTTCGTTCTGGAATTTTCGACCTGCAGAACAAGCCCCGTGGACGGCCGGAAACCAAAGTTGATAATGAAGAATTGAAGGCTATTGTGGAAGCGAATCCATCGCAAACCACGTCCGAGTTAGCTGCAGGCTACGGTGTTAGTGATAAAACTGTTTTAATCCACTTGAAGCAAATTGGGAAAGTGAAAAAGCTTGAAAGGTGGGTACCTCACGAATTGAGTAAAGCAAATCAACAAACGCACGTTAGAACGCTAGACCACATACTGCACAACAGACGGCTACCAAATTAGAGGAGCTTCAATTGGAATGTCTAAGACATCCACCGTACTCTCCGGACCTTGCCCCAACAGATTACCATTTTTTTTCGAAATTTGGATAACTTCTTGCAAGGGAAAAAATTCAACTCCGATGGGGAAGTCCGATCCGCCTTCAAAGATATTATTGATTCCCGTCCGAATGGTTTTTTTAGTAAAGGGATCGATGAACTACCTATGAGATGGCAAAAGTGCATAGATAGCATTAGTACTAGAATTTGAAATTAAAACACTTTTGTACTTTCTTCCACTAATTTATATTTCACCAGGACCGGTTTCATCCTATTACGGACATTTTCAGACTGGTCTGAAATGAAAAATGAAACATGTGGATGAAATGAAACCGATGAAATGATGTCCGACGAAACCGGTCCTGGTGAAATATAAATTAGTGGAAGAAAGTACAAAAGTGTTTTAATTTCAAATTCTAATACAATGGAATTCCACCACGAATTATCAGTGCAAAAACTAGACTCATTAAAAGCATTAGTACTGACTAAATAAATATATTATATTAAAAAAAATCGACTTTATGTTCCTCCCATACAAAACACCAATTTCATACGTAAGGACCTAATATTAATTCAGAATAATATAAACTGCACATTGTTGTAAGCCAACGAATCCGCCTATGAATATTTCACCGTTTATCCCAAATCTATAGGTTTTATAATTTATTTATTTTTAAGTCTTTAAAATTATGAACGCGTGAATTTTATTTTTTAGCTAACCGATACCCTGTGATAACCCTATCTTGTACTTTTATGGGGCATTATTGAATATTACTATTTCTGTACCTGTATTATCTGTGGTCTATTAGAAACTTTTAAAATGCATTTTTTAATGGTAAGGGTTCAATTTTTGGAAAACAATTTAAATTGTAGTCTTCTCGCAGACCACACGGTTCAAAAAATTTCTGCAATTTTCGTAAAAGTAACTTTAATGAAATCTTTTGGTATTCGACAGAAGCTTAGTCAAGCTAGCGACTAATATTAGCTATTTGCGGGAAGATTAAAAAAATCATAAACATCCTTTGGCTGCCCAAATTCGGGTACTTATCGCTCAAGGATGTATTAGCGGTCCTATCCAAATTTGGGAAGGTATCGCTCAAGGGTATTAGCGGTACTATCCAAATTTGGAATGGTATTGCTCAAGGGCATTAACGGTACTATCCAAATTTGGAAAGGTATCGCTCAAGGGTTTTAGCGGTACTAACCAAATTTGGGAAGGTATCGCTCAAGGGTATCAGCGGTACTATACAAATTTGGAAAGGTATTGCTCAAGAGCATCGATGGTACTATCCAAATTTGGGAAGGTATCGCTCAAGGGCGTTAGCGGTACTAACCAAATTTGGGAAGGTATCGCTCAAGGGTATTAGCGGCACTATCCAAATTTGGGAAGGTATCACTCAAGGGCATTAGCGGTACTATCCAAATTTGGGAAGGTATCGCTCAAGGGCATTAGCGGTACTATCCAAATTTGGGAAGGTATCGCTCAAGCGCATTAGCGGTACTATCCAAATTTGGGAAGGTATCGCTCAAGGGCATTAGCGGTACTATCCAAATTTGGGAAGGTAAGGGCATTGCGGTACTATCCAAATTCGTATGGCTGCATATCGCTTGAGTGGTCATAATTTTTTTTACTCAAAGGAAATCCAAGAAAATTTTCAAACCCCTTTCACCAAATCACTTTTAAAGCATTTATTGAATGAACGAGGAAAGGAGTCTAAGGAGAATATATGACGCAAATGTGAATGGAAGGAGAAGTCGGGGACGCCCGAGGAAGACATGGCACGACCAAGTGAATCAGATACTTGAGTCGGGCCATGTGAAGAGTCGGAATAATAGAAGAGCATGTATGAGACGATGTATGAATGTGAACGAGGCAAGGAGTGTGTGACAAGATCGAGTTGTTTGGCGGTCCATCCTCTCTGCCTACCCCTGCGGAGAAACGGCGTGATGATTAGTTAGTTAATTAGTTAGTTATTAAATTTTCAAATGTTTAAAAATATACATTTTCCTACAATGACGCGTTTTTATCTCTAATCTGAACTCTCAGACTAATTAACAGAATAATTTAATAAAACTAGCTTCCTAAAGCCTCTCTAAAGATTTCTTGTCTTTCTCCAGAGACCCAAGGTATAAGCCGCTTGTCTACAAGTTCAACAACTTCAAAATTATAGCTCCATTTAATTCTTAAGAATCGTTTTTACTAGATATAATAGGAGGACCGACATTTATTTAAAATTTTATTATGTCTCGAACCATTTTAAAACTTCACTCCGAAATAAAACTACTATTTACTTATTACATTATTCTATTTTACACGACGTTTGTTTGTTTCGTTATTTCGTATTATAGCCCAGTCACTTAAGCTAAAATAAGGGGATAACCGCTAAATGAAACGGAATAAGCTGAAAATTTGTGTAAACCTTTATTTTGGTATTCTGCATGTTCTGCATGGAAATATCTCGCTTTCTTTGCCTCTATTCGTATTTGCATTCAATATAAAAGTTGTAGAGTATAAAATTCTGTACAAATTTTGTTCGAAATAATTTTTTATACGCTTAACCGTTTTTAAGATTGAGCGTGAAGAGTCCGGAGCGCTAAACCGTAGATGCCATGGCGCAAGGTCAATGGCGAATCCCAGTTCATAGTACGGTTTTTTTTAATTTAATTATTATATACATAAAAAAATCACTTAATTACTTTTTATTTATATCCAAAATGCAAGTAATATTAAATGAATCTTTGAATTATAAGTAATATTTATAAATTAAATATATATAATAGTTAATTAACGAAAATTTAATGAATAATTAAATTAAAAAAACTGTACTATTAACTGGGATTCACCATTGACATTGCACCATAGCATTTACGGCTTAGCGCTTCGGACTCTTCGCGCTCAATATTAAAAACGGTTAAGCGAATAAAAAATTATTTCAGACAAAATTTGTAGAAAATTTTATACTCTACAACTTTTATATTGAATGCAAATACGAATAGAGGCAATTACCCGCCGCAACATATCTTAAGATGATAATTTGTTTAACATAGATACCTACATTGTTAGAAAACGTGACGTTCTGTGACAAAATGCAAATCATTTTTTGATTCAGCACACCCAAAAACATAAGAATTACGCAAAAAAAACCAAAACAACTCTCAACTTTTATTTTTTTTGTAGACTTGTGTTATTGTTCCCTTTTTAAAAATGCTTTTTTCAGCAAGGTGACATGGTTAGGGAGGGTAGGATCTTGATAAATTACATTCCGGTAGGACTAAGTATTAAGGCGGGTCACGATTGTATAGGGGAAAAAAAAAACTTGTTTTGGTTTGTGTGTTAGTGATAAAAGGGTGTTAAATGAAGATGTAAAATCACGTAATTTTTTAAATAATATTTGGATATCATCTTCTTCCTCCGGATTGAGTTTGAAATTTCACAAAATAGAGAAAAACCCACCCTTGTTAAATCTCTAAAAAATATTAGATAAACAATTAAAAATGAACTTTTTTTCAATAAAACACAAATTAGAGAGAATATTCTGACTTATTTATTAAAAAAATATATGATTATAATTAACATTATCTCAAGACAGTGTATTCAAATACCAGCAAAATCCTTCTTACTCTCAAATTTCGGCATTACTTTGCGAGACTCAATCTTTGCCTTAATAAGACCTTCTCTTGCAGACTTCGTACATAAAGTAGTCGAGGCTTCAGTAACAGTCTTTACAGCTCTTTCAACTGCTTGAGTATGACCTGGCAGACGCAGAAGAGGCAATTTACCTTCTCCCCCCTGTGCTACAAATAATTGAAGATCTTCATCCGATATATTCTTCAGTATTGGGGGTTCGGTTACATTTTGCTGCCAATTAATAAGGTCGTAGTAATATGATGCATCGAGGTTTATGTTTGGAAGTTGGAACAGCCTTGTTTTACTTAGTTTCTTACTGCGTGCTTTTAGAACACGACGCGCAGCTAATTCCCGGATATGCTTGTGAGGGTCAGTTAACATTGCAAGTAGTAAATTTTCGAGGTGTGCGAAGTAACTGTTTCTTTCTATGACTGGATCAATTATAGTTTTTAGTTCAGGGATAAGTATCTAGACGCTGAAATTAGCTGCCATAGGTGACGTGCTCCATCTTTACAGGTGGGATGAGTTTTAATACTGAACCAAGTCGGAGCATAAACTTTAACAACGTACGTTGCTAAAATAATAAGATTCTCTGTAGGAGCTTCCGTTGCGAAGACGAAGAATTCGGTTAGCACGCGTAAGCCATCTGGCATGAGACATTTTTCCAGGAGATTTGTGGCCTAAATCTTCGGATAATTCCCCCACCGTAACTGCAGATACGATTTTATACAAACATAACTGATCTGTACTTAGGTCTTTAGTTAATAATTCAGGCAACTCTCCGTCAATTTTCTGAAAATGAACAATAGGCTTTTTTTCACAGTTTTCTAAAGCTAGTCCTATTGTCCCTGAATATGTTTGAGGTCCAGATGTCTTACCGTCAAGATGTGTGAACAAATGACAAAATGGTAACTCGTTCAAGTGAAGCAAGCAAATTATCCATTGCAATGGTTTATCCAAACGTTTTTCAAGCAAACGTATTATACCTCCTGATTTTTTCCCTGATAATTATTGTTTTATCTTTCCGGCCATCAAAATATAATGCGGGTATTTGTAAAACTATGTGTTGTGCCTTAATATTTTCCCTTGTTTTTTTCGTTCTCTGCGAAGGTTACTTTTGTCAATAACTGGAATATTAGACTTGATGTCATACAGAACTGCTGAGGCAATGGCTGCCGCTGCTCTATCCGAAAATCCATATCTATCACAAGTTTTCGACAGTGTAGAATAATCAATAGTGACCGCAGCCTGCTTCTGAGGCATTTGAGATACAACATTTGGTTTGAAAACATCATTGCAATCGGATTCATTTGATGAAGAAGACGTGGAAATATCGATTAGAGAGGTAGTTGGCTTACCTGTGCTTTCCTTTTTAGACGTACGCAAGGATTTATGCTTCAGAAGTTTTCTTTTCAACGCAGTTTTCATTCGTTTTGTTGTAGCGGTATCCACATTTCCTATTATCATCTTTCGTGTAGTACGTTGGTCACTAATGAAATTCTGTTCATTTACAGGTATTTTTTTTATCTTTAGGACAGTCACATTTACTGAAATCTTTGCATTTGCAAGACGAAATATCAAACAGCACTTTACTTCTGCGACGGAATTCCTCCATTTTTTTCTCCGGTATTTTAGGATGTGACTTATGAAGGTTTTTGCATTTAAAATGATATGACCTCAACATGCGTGCTACTCGCGAGTGTGTAACGATGGGAATAGAAGCCTTTCTCCATATTTCTTCAATTCGTGCTGTCACAGTACTATTTGCTAAAATTTGGGTTCTAGTTTGGTCTCTTGATTTAATTTTATTTGATGCCTGGTCCACTCAAAAAAACTTCAGAACAGTTGGTAAATCATTGTCTTTAACGTCGCAAATTTCATCAAATATGGGACTTTTTAACGCATTCCGAGCCGTAGCGATACTGACTCCAAACTCCGACGTCGGGTGCGCAGAGTCGCTGCGCTTAGTGTAATCGGTTCTTCCCCCGCCCTCACCTCGAGCCACTAATAATCAAAACTCGGATTTTTTGTAAATGAATTCGTAAATACGTACCATATTTGCCATAGAATATTACAAAAAATATAGTATAAAGGATTCGTAGTAACTTTTATACACACTAGAAAATACCTCTAAAAATGAAAATTTTCAAAACTTTGAAGTGAATCCGGAGGAAGAAGATCGTATCAGAAATTTAAAAAATTTTAAACACGTCGGTTTGAACCCATTTGGCACCCTTTTATCGCTAACAGAATCTAAAATTATCATTTTTTTTTAAATGACCCACCTTACTAAGTATATTATCATTTCAAAACCAAACAATCGACTTAAAATTAAGAAGTCTGGGCAGTGACCATCCGGTACTACCTCGATATGTATCTCTCTTGGGTGTTTGTGCTGTGAGTACAACCGTTGTTACCAGCTAGTCATATGTGACTAAATGTTATTATGTGTATATCTAGATCAATAAATAGGAATGCAGTGGCGGCGTAGGGTAGATTGGCACCCGGGGCGGTTTTGTATTGAGCACCCCTACTTAAAATAAAACACCGCGTATTAAACATGCTTACGAGACTTTATTTTAACTAAAATATTCGATCACATATGTATTATCAAAATTGATTGAAAGATTGGTTAGTCGCGCTTCTTTCATCGTGGACCTTAATTAAGATTTTATTAATTTTAACTTTGAAAAGATTTTTTCACGTTAAGTCACCGAAACACAAATTGTTAAAAGAAAACCTGCGATGAAGGTCTAATTCTTCGTAAAATCTATCGTGACATTCTAACATTGTTCTCTGTAGCTCCTCTGGTAATGTATGTCCAGCATATTGGGCCATTTTTCCAGGCATACGTTTTCGAAATCTCCTCCTTCCTCTTTTTCCTTCAATCGGAAAGTCCACATATTTTTTTGTTGCATAGCAAATAGCCTTTTCCAACATTTGGTTGCGTTGATTTTGAAGAAAATTTTTAAGAGCTAAAATTTTTAAGAGCTTTATTTTTTATTACATACTTTTCCAATTATAGCCCGGATTTTTGCATTTACTTTTTTTTGTCTGATTAACTTCTTCAAGGACTTTACACCAAAAGGAAAGATAGCATAGAAAACTGAAGTCACACACAGCTGGTACGAGTGTTGATGCTGCTTCTCTTTTTTCAACGCTTTCTTTGCTGGTGCTGAGATCACACATCTCTTCGAGTGTTGATACAAGTTTCTCAAAATTGTTCTTCAGATGGGGTGCTCATCACAGCGTCGTGATGAGCATCCCATCTTGTCTCTGATATTCGTTTAACGGACACGTCTACATTTTCCATTAATATTTCCCACCGCGCTCGATGTTACTTGCGGTATAAGATCAGACCAAGCGTAATTGATAAGATCAGACCAAGCGTGATTTCATTCTTGAAGGGAATTAGAAATTATGTTCGGAAAAAAAAGAAAATATAGTTGCGATGCGTTTCAAAATATGATATTAGTATGTAAGTAGCTAGGTACAAGAGGAGGTAGTTAATTACTGACATGTCTTTAAAGAGAGAGATTTTAAACGCGTTCTTTGACTACACAAGTGTCACCCCTTGGTTCTTGGCACCCGGGGCGGGCCGCCCCCCCCCCCGCCCCCCCCTTACGCCGCCACTGTAGGAATGCCACAGGTTGACTTTGGTTCTCCTTTGGGAACCTTGGACGCCAAACCGTGACCCTGAGGTCAAGGTATGTCAAACTGCGGTGGAACCTGAAAACTCCTCTAGAGCGTGGGCATTTGATTCTTATGGCATCTCTGTAAAGGATTCGTAAAAAGGTTTTCCACAAAGAAAACAGGTACTAGAATAGTAATATAACCATGTAAACCCAAATTTTGACAGGTTTACAAGCATTATAAGGTTTGTATACTATTCCTATGCTAATCTAACCATGAGACTTCCATTGCCGTAGCCAGGCAGGCGGGAAGGTCCAGATGCCTTCTCGTGGTGACGATTTGTCCTCTCCTCTACGTGGCTTCTGGGGGGGCGACCTCGTTACGTTAGCGGACGCCAAGCCGGGAAGAAATCCTATGACCCTCGGAGCTCGGGGGTCTTCATCAGCCTTCAATGAATGAACGTGTGTCTCCCGATACCTGTCGGCGGCTCTTTATGTCAGGGGCTCGGCGTGCATCTGATATGGTGATTAAATAAATTCCCGCCGGGAATCCGCTAGCTGCGGTTTATGTCCACCGCGGGCGCGACGTATAAATAACGGTACGATCTATTGGATACTTTCCGATCAATTCCCATATACAAGCCAACCGGAATTTACACGAGGGCTTCCATCAGCCCGTCAAGAAAATCTCGCGTTTTACGCGGATGATTACGTTGAAACGTTTTTAGAATACCGACACGCCATTTACTTTGCCCGTATGACATAATCTTAACTAGACAAGTACTTAACTATAAAATCGCTTCATAACAGTATCCCTAAAGCTAAAGGCCATGATAACCATTCTTATTAACAAGAATATTAGAAGATAAAGGATATGTCAGTCCTTTACAATATGCAATCTTTACCAACTCCCATAGTTGTGTCAACATGAAACGTATTTAAAATTATTGATTTCAGTCCACAAATTGATTCGCAGAATATATGCGACAACAATGAATGTGCAATGTCCACAAATTGATTCGCAGAATATATGCGACAACAATGAATGTGCAATGATATTAGTCGGCATTATTATTGGCGTTATATTAGGCGGAATTATATCACGAAATTATTATTCTTTTGGAGATGGGTTTGGGTGCAAACGCCCCAGGAGCTATTTATTGGATGACCAACAACTCTGTCAAAGGTCAACTTGTTCGTTTAGTTTAGTAACGTAGAATGGATTCCAAAATTCATGGGGGTAAGGATTGTCTAGCTCTTGGTAGCGGATGCCTCTGCCAACCAGCGGTGGGGTGTGCCAGATCGGGAAAGGCCGGTTGAGGGACACCAATTTATCTTTCTAGACGGACTCTTTAACCCAACCACCTGCACAATGGGATTGCATTGTAATTGAATGCCATTTTAATGTCTGACTTATTTATTACATTAGTTCCATACAGGAGGGTCTTTCAGGGCCTACGTCATCATTGGGAATGCTGTGTGGAAATCTTTTTAGGAAATGAAGATGAGGAAGTTCTGGGAAGGAAAAGGGTATGAGGGGTGGGTACGAATCTGGGGGTGAGTGTGTCCAGGAGTGACGAACATGTGAAACCATCCCTCCCACTGCGATGTTTAGAGAGAGTACGGCTGGAGAAGTCAAATGGACTCCCTTAACCATTCTCTCTCGAGCCGGCCTGCCATGCAGTTGGTGGACAAATGCATCCGCCTCCAAGATTCGACTCCACGAACCCGGGCACCCCTGCTAAGTCACACGTAGCAAACCATTTTGGGTGACCTAATACAGAGGTTTTGGTTAACCAATAAATGGTACCCGGGCCGGCGGTACTCATACCCGACTCACAAATTATACTACAACATTGACTGAAACCTTTTTCGCTAAATTATATAATCTTTATATAAATGTGGGAATTTTCAGATATCTTAAGAGGGTATTACCAGCGAAAACCAAAAATATGTCATTTTTAAATCAGATTTTAGACGTATTGACTCTTTTCCACAAATATTTTTTAATGGAATTCGAAGGATTGTTCTTTTATCTAGCATTCATATGTTTTAAATTTTGAGAAAAAGTGTTTATTTTTAGTATAATAAGGTTATACCATAGGTCGTTGGCAGATTTGTTAAATTTTCAAAAAAGATTTTGTATTATACCACACCCATTTCAAATCATATAATAATGCAGTAAAATAAATCAATACATTTTCTGGGTATCGCATGTTTTAGAATTTTAATTTTAGTTTTAATAATTAAAAAAATATATATATATACGTATATGTGTTTCTTGACGAAAATTGGTCCATGTTTGTATTTATTTGCGCACTTACAAGCTAATATATTTCAAATTTTTTTTAACATTCTTATTTAACTTACACATTATTGAAAAATGATAAATACTTAAAATCAAAAAATAATTACAAAAAGTACATTATTTTAATAGTTTTATCATCACGCCTTTCATCATTTTTGGATGTAGGTATATATTAAAGCAAATTTGGAATGAAATAAAATCAATACTGAGTTATAATTTTTAAAAGCTGGTACGGAGAATAATTAATATTTCTCATTGTAACCTCCCTGCACGATCGTAAGAACAACTTTCTATGAAATGTGGATTTTCGGCCGCTGGCTGATTAAACGCTCTTAAGAAACATTAGGACAGAAAACACCCAGGATTTATACCAGACCAGAATCTTCAATCTACGTATCCAAAGTTAAACGTTCCACTTCACAAAATAAGCTTTCCTGATTATTCCTACTGAGATAATGAATTAAATTTTTAATCTTCTTCTCGGTAAATTCGGCAATGTTGTATAGGATGAAATATAAGCACTTGCTGTGTTGAATTTATAGCCCTTTAGGACTTTTAACTCGGCGACAGATCCGCTGGAGAATTTGTGATTTATTCCTGGACGGATAAACTCTCTCTGTTGTAATTTCGGCGAAGTGAGAGAGGAAAAAAATCTTAACATCACGTTACACCTTTTACGTGAAAAAAAAACAACAGGATTTGTTGATGAAAATAAAATAATGTTTTTTTTTAATAAGAAGTTGTAGAAAAAATCGAGAAGCTTGTTATTATGAAGCAAAGACTTATTAATATCTGCCATATATAGATACATTTTAACTTTCGTTAGTCATACGCATTGAAATTTTTAAAATTGTTTGTTTCAGTTTGAAAATTGACGATACATATGATGGACGAAGATGATGATGGACAGTGGAGGTTATCCACCTCTTACCCGCCCTGGTATAAGTAACTGATGGTTACTCCTTCAAGGCTCTCGCAAGATTCTATTTTTTTTTTGTTAAACGTAGTTACATTTATTTATTTTGAACGAATCTAGACCTCCAGTGTACATGCATACGTTGTTAGTAAGCAGTATGCAAGTGCTTAACAGGAAAAACAAAATGCAAAAAATAGTTTAGTAAGACAAAGATAAATTAAACAGGGCAAAAGAAAAACTCATTCATGAGGCTCCATGAGGCGGCATTGCATCTGTAAAAACCCGCAAGCACCTGCATAAAACAGAGAACATAAGTAATACAATAAATCTCAAATCAATTGGCAAGTACCAACAAAAAATGTGAATGGCTTTCGGTCTGATCATAAACTACACTTAGCTTCCGTGTCCCTTAGCCAACCACTCAGTGAAGCCTCAAAGAATGTTAACTGAATATTTGGGGTAAAATACCCGAAGACTAAAAGAAAATTCAGCATTGGGTAGTCAGAGGCAGGACAAAGGATTGTCAAAGTCGTCTGATCAAGCCTCAAGCCTGCACATGTCATTGGGGGAGGCGCAGATGATTTGAGAAGGATCTGCAAAATTAGTAATGTAACTAAAGATGAAGCAGGGACGAGGTCCAGCACACCCCCGTATGGGGATAGGGAAAAAAAATTGAGTTCAGTTCATCCAGTAAAACACTGAAACAGTTAAAGACAAACAAAACAAAACAAGGAACATGGCATAAATAACAGGTAGTATAGTCATTATTAACAAAACAAATCGCAAGGCAATTATATACATTTTTTAAAACATAGTGAACAAGATAATATAATAACGCAAATGTAAAATATAACACATAAATCATAATATATAATAAAATAAATGTTAATAAAATAAAAGAAATAACATATTACAGAAACACAAAACACATAAATCATAACAATTAAATCCAAGCGGTAAATGTAAATGTTCATGCACGGGGCATGGGGATGAGGGTAACCTTGCAGTTACTCTTGCTAAGACGCTAATGGATTTCGTTGAGTTATGCCCAACCACCAAACAAGAAAGATATATCACAATTAAGTGGTACTCACGGTAGTTGTCTTCTGGCTTGGTGATAGTCATAGATGTCCATAGCACTCGATATTGTTCTATTTGATTGTTAGAACTTCGTTAAAGTTTGAGTCACGAGTTCACACAAAATATACGAAAGAATACGGTAGGATTTATACTTTATGTGACGATATGATGGATAACACTTCGGCGTGGTGCGAAAATGTCACGATACGATCGGTAGTTAGCAACGGACTGACTTGTTGACGATAAAGCGCTTGTCACTTGTTGACCGTGTAGTCAGGCACCCTTATTGTGCGGAATTCCCAAGTCTGGGTTCCTGCCGATCTCGTATGACAATCGGAGCACAAAACGAAAGAAATCCATCGGCGTTATGAAACATTCCGCCCACCAAAATACAGCAAATTGTATTTTAAAGAAAAGTTGAACGTTAAGCGAAACGCAGAATGCCATGAAATGTAACGTCGATGAAAAGAAGACGAAGCAGAAGAACTAGTTTTAAACGATAACTAGATGTAGATAAACTAGACGAAAAGAAACTAAATGATACGATTAACATAGACGTAAAAAGAATAATATGATGATTAGTCACATTGCCTAGGCAATGGACACGATTAGGTGAATGGTCTTGTAAGAGAAGATCCATTCAAAGTACGAAGCGTAACGATAGCACAAGATTTTTAATAATGATTCTAATCACTTGCTCCGTAGAGAGTGATGTCCAATGTTTGGTTAAAGATAGAATACGAATTTCGAAATGATTAAGTAGAAAATCCGAACGACGAGAGGCTTTGTTATGAAAGTTGTGTACGAATAGATAACAGTAAGCAGTAAGACGTTGGAGTTTCCGAATACGATATAATTTGTTTAATAAAAGTTTAGCAGAATATATCATGTTGGACTAATGACGATTGAACTCGTTCTTCAGAGTGGAGTTCAGTTTTGTTAACATGGCCACCTGAGATGGGCCAAGAGTCGTTTGGCTGGACAAACCCGGAGGGCTCCGCCCACCATAATACCCTACGGATAAGAACGGCCTGAGAATGGCCACGTGAAGCGATATCCGATGGATTATCAACCGATGATGCTTGACGCCGATGATTAGATGCGATAACTGTCAAGAGCGATAATTGGTCGGTGTAATGATTCCCGTGACGAGTATCATCGGGTGAAGCATCCGGTGGCCTCCACTTCCATCCCAATACCCTGAGAGTAAGAAAATGATCAACATTCTTGAAGATTACATCAGTGAGATAGTAGCCCGGCGGTAAGTTTCGGTAGGCGCGAAGTTTTGGTTTGCTACAATCCGACTTCTGCAGTTCAAGTTGACCTCGTTTGGTATGTTCGATAACTTCGGATTGCGTTTGTTGAGCTTGTTCCACACTGGAACAGCCGACGACGATTGAATCGATATTTGAATCCGAAGTGATCGCGTATCGTGTGAGTGATAATTCGTAACCATTATTTTCTGTCAACAATCTGACAATACGGTAGGACAGAATAAAGGCAGAGATATCAGAAGTCACAGGGTGTAATGGGTAATCCGGGGTAGATTCCGATAATTGATGACGCCAAAATATTCTTTGGAACGCGTGATTTGGCTCTTGAAGAAATATTTGTCGTACCTCAGCAATGAACACCACAGATGGTGAACGAAAGTTTTGCAGAAGTTCAGCAATGTTCGTTTGGAGCTTGGAAACGATAAGGAAGGCATCATTTGACGATGATTCATTCACCTCGGTCACCGAGGTATCGAAGACAATTCGCAAATTAGTGGTAACGGTGCCCGGACGAAGAATGTAATGACGAAGTATGTGATGCATTTCCTTGAGTAAATCTTTTCCAGGAACACGTGTCATGTGACCACTGTGTAAGTAGTCAGTCATGAAAGCGAAGTACGGTTCACGTAAACTGAGCTTTACTGTCGGTTTACGTTCGAGTGAAAGGATGATGCGCGAAGAGACTTCGCGCGAACCTGGGAAAGCGATATCCTTATCCTTTTCACCAAAAGGTAGGCTACGATGAATTGTCCCGAAGGGTCACGTGAGTGATTAGTGTGATGGACCTGCTCATCACGTTGTTCTTCAGGGGTGAGATGTGAAGACTGAGGGAATGCGTCCAACTCCCTTAGTTTCTTGAACTTTTCAGGAAGACGGTACTGGTTGGTTTCGATAAATTGACTAGAAAAGTCACGTGAGCGATAAATGCGATACACTTGTTCACAACGTTGTTTGGTGGGCTGTGAAGACTGAGGAAATGTGTTCAACTCCCCCAGTCTCTTGACTTCTTCTGGAAGATGGTACTGGTTGGTTTCGATGAAGGAGTTTGTTTGACGATCGGTAGCAAAACCAAGCGAATCCAGAGGAAGCCAACCGAATGGTGAATTGATAGCTGAAGGCTGGTTAAGATTACCCGTTAATTGGGGTCTCGGTAGAGATGGCAAGATCTCAACATCTCGAAGTAGGTCAGTCGCTCCTGTGTCAGTTATCGGTTTGTGACAGTCAGAGTCGGCATGAAGTATGTCTTGGAACAGATGACCAGATACTGGTCGAATTGAATCGTTGGCGATGGAAGTAACTTCGTGTTGAAGGTAGTTTGTCCCTTAACATCGACATCGAAATAAGTGACGCCTGACGCGGTTGTAGAAGATTGGCCACGGATTTTCTGAGAGCTGACTGGACGCTCGGCAGTACGATTGGATATGAAGTGTGCTTGAATGTCTGAATCGGTCAACGCACGAAACGTTTGAAAACTGCCGGAGGGATCACGATTGCTATTATGAGCAGTAGGCAAACGTACGATGGATCTGTCACCGAAGTTAGTGAGGAAAAGAACTGGAGGATCTGAAATAGAAGCTCCTTGAATGGCAAACGTGGTGGGTCGTTGGAACTCCTCTTCAGCAGAAATGTTGTCTTCCCTATGAAGAAGAGTGTGGTGCTTACGATGACATTTCTGACAATCAAACACAGATTTGCAATTCGTGAGAGAATGAGAAGGCGTGAGACAATTCAGGCACCAACGGTGTGCCTTGGCGAATTGAGCACGTTCCTGAACCAATTTGAGTGCAAATGATTTGCACTTAGCGATATGGTGAGTACCCTTGCAAAACGCGCACTTTGAAGTGAACGCAGTCAAGGACCCTTTGATTTCAGGTTTTGCCTTATTCATGTCACAAGTAAACGATGACGTTTGTTTTATGACAGCTTGATCATGAAATGTTGAAAAGTTTTGGTTTGGTAAGATAATGTTCGCGGGCTCCGATTCGAAAGATTGATTCGTTAATTCCTTGTGAATTACGACGATTTTGAAATAAACATTATCAAAAGCTACGCTAACTTGATTTTCAATGTCCTTGTTTGCCTCATCTAAAGCTAAGATATCAGCGTGAACGGTTTCAAAATCATTAACAATTTTTTGCAACCTCCTATAATACGCTAAAAATAATGGGTAATTGGTTGCATCTTGCAAAACGCTTTGACCGACCTCATACACCTTGTTTATTCTGCTGATGGCAACGTTCCGTCTTCTACGCAAGCCTTGTAAAGTACTAGCCATTTTTTTTTAAATAAACAAATGTACTAACGAAATAAACAGGAAAACGTTATGAATTAAAAAATAGAATTCGATATAATTTAAATACCCGGTAAGTCGTAAATAATTAAGAACTGTAACCGAATTCTACGATTTATTGTTTGAAATTCGTTCTTCAAAATGACATTTCAATTCACGTAATATTTCATAGCATTCTTTCGTTTTTTCAATGAAAGAATTTATTTATCTAAAGGTTTGCTGGTTATCGGCACCAATGAATCATGCACGGGGCATGGGGATGAGGGTAACCTTGCAGTTACTCTTGCTAAGACGCTAATGGATTTCGTTGAGTTATGCCCAACCACCAAACAAGAAAGGTATATCACAATTAAGTGGTACTCACGGTAGTTGTCTTCTGGCTTGGTGATAGTCATAGATGTCCATAGCGCTCGATATTGTTCTATTTGATTGTTAGAACTTCGGTAAAGTTTGAGTCACGAGTTCACACAAAATATACGAAAGAATGCGGTAGGATTTATACTTTATGTGACGATATGATGGATAACACTTCGGCGTGGTGCGAAAATGTCACGATACGATCGGTAGTTAGCAACGGACTGACTTGTTGACGATAAAGCGCTTGTCACTTGTTCACCGTGTAGTCAGGCACCCTTATTGTGCGGAATTCCCAAGTCTGGGTTCCTGCCGATCTCGTATGACAATCGGAGCACAAAATGAAAGAAATCCATTGGCGTTATGAAACAGTAAAGGAATCATGAAGAGTGTCCGTGAATTCAGAAGCAAAATACACCTGGTACCTAAGTTGTTTTACAGCTACTCAGCGACTCGAAGACCAGGCCATCTCTCAACTCATGATGATGGACAGCTGTTACGCCCTATGAAAGCATTATCAAATTGTGTTTGTACCACTTACAAACGATTTTAATTTGGGAGGCGGGTATGGGTACCGCCGCCCCAGGAACCATTTATTGGATAACCAACACCTCTGCCATAGGTCACTCCAAGTGAATCGCTACGTTTGGTGACTTAGAATGGGTTCCCGGGTTAATGGGGTGAGGTTTGTCCAGGTCTTGGCGGCGGATGCATCTGCCCACCTGATGCGTGGCGGGCTGGATTAAGAGAGACTGGTTGAGGGAGGCATTTTGACCATTCTAGCTGTACTTTTTCGACCCATCGTCTTGCACCGCAGTTGGGGAGATGGATTCATACGTCCTGGTCAGTCCTAGACACACTGACCACCAGATTCCTCTTACCCTTTCCTTCCTTAACAATACCCTCCACACAGCATCCTCTAAGATATTATGGGCGCTGGGGGAAATTATTTTCCTCAGGGCCTCCTTTGTGGAGCTAATGTAAAAAAAAAATGTATTTGTATCATTTAAAGAAATTATAACATTTATATCGTTGATGAAAACAAAATTATTTCTTTTATTTTACCTATGTCCTTTAACTGTTTATTTAGATTAAACTAGCAAACCCGGCCACACGTTGCTGTGGCTTACGAAACACAACGTCATTACCCAACCTTTATAAAATCCACACCACCAATGCCCGCTGACCGCTGCCCGCTGCCTGAATTGAATATTTGAATTTCTCGACTTTTCTCTACTATAATTAGCATGTTTTTACACGTACAAACCTTCCTCTTGAATCACTCTATCTATTGGTGAAAACCACATGAATATCCGTTGCGTAGTTTAAAAGATCTATGCACACATACATTTTCAGCGATTTCACCAAATAAAATAATTCAAATCAAATACCTACATACTTACTCTAGTACATCTATTTTCCAATTTTTTCCGTAGAACGAATTTCAAAAGTGACTATAGTACGGCCCGCCAGCCGTTTTAAATCACACAAAGATATGTTTTCTTTAAATTTCTCGGCTTTTCTCTAATATAATTTACATGTTTTATACTTATAAACATTCCTCTTCAATCACTCTATCTATTGGTGAAAACCATATGAAAATCCGTTGCGTAGTTTAAAAGATTAAAGCGCACATCCATTTTGAGTGACTTCATTTTATACTATGTAATGTAATGATGATGATGAAATGATGATGATGATGATGATGGTAGTAGTATTGAATAGAATACAAAAAAGTAATTTAAAAAAAAAATGTAATTCTCGTTTGATAAATATGTCGCTAGCTGGCCACGAATTTTGGAAATGAAATTATCTTGAATTACTTTACGCTATGCGACCATTTTATCAATTGTCCAATTGATCGTCCACTTGATTTATCCAGTCTGACGGACATCTCGAAATGCTAAGTTCAAGATAATGAGGAAAACAACATTCGAATACCTATTATAAAATAAATATTATATACATGTTTTTTGTTTCACATTTTAAACTGTCCGGTACATTAAAACGACATTTTAAATGGGTCGTTCAATTTCAATATCCGCTATATCAACTTTCACTGATTCGGAGAAAACCGCAAAAAACTATCACATCTGTATCGTAAATAAACAATTGCATTTTATTTTTTTTCATATAATGAATTGGAGTAATATACATTCGAAAAGTGTTCATTTTTCAATGTATGTCTTGAAATATTTAAGTAATTTGGATAAATAAAATGGATATAGCAGATTTTGATCTGAGGGGCGTGTTTCTACACCCGTCATCTTGGCAAAATAACTGCTCGTGATTGGTTGAATTCCAATATAGCGGGTTTTGATAGTAACTTCTTGAAAAATATAGCGGGTTTTGTTTCTCACTCGCATTTAACATGGTTTTTGGTCGTGATAAAGGAGGTTTTGAAACTCTTTTTTGGATTAGTCTTGTTCCTTGCAAAAATGTGAACAAGACGTCATACTCAGATCATTTTGTCAAAAAATCGGATCTAGCGGGTTTTGTAATTCTAGGACTCAAATATTCTACTAGTGACCAAGAAAACATCAACATTTTGTTTAATTCACTACAAGTTTTTTTGCATTAAATTGATTTGGCAGTGTTTACAAGTAATTTGAATATTGTTCCTCGATAGAGGGTGCACTTTACAAATAACTGAATTCTCAACTCAAATTTTGATTTTTTCAAGTCCAGTTTCAACTGAACAATCGATGTGTGTCTAAATAAACTTGTATGAATTAAGGGTATGTGTTCAAATTTCATCGATGTTCTCAGATTTAAAAATTGTTCTATGCATGTGCAGTTCCCCAAGACGTTCTATTCTGCTCTATCGATGCTCTTCCGAAGAACGAAATTCAATTTCTATAAAACATTTATTGAACCACTGTAGTGCTAAGCCTCAACTACTGTAAGTGCTAATACCAACCTAAAGGAGATTGGATGGTCGTGAGAGAAAGATCCTTAGAAGTCCAGCAGTAACACAATAAACTAGTGTCATGCGGACCTTGAGCTAAACCAATTATCGTGAAGAGCTGTCTCTAACAAGATTTAAGAATTGGAACGGTTCTGTTTTACTGGACAATGGACATGAATAGACGGACGATCGCTGATCATAAAAGATTCTTCACCATTAAGCCTAAAGTATTAGAATTTTTTTGCACTAAAATAAATCCCGTCTTCTAAAAGCAGTGGAATCCAAAAGCTTATCAATGCAAGCAATTCTGATATCACATACATAATTTAATTTTAAATAGAAATTTCAGGTGAGTGAAAATCCCTCTGTCCGACAATTTAAGCATTGTCATATCATTTAAAAGATTTTAAGAGAATTTTGTGATGAGGGTTCCAAACGGGAGAATTGTATTCAAGTTGACTTCTAACAAATGCAAAATATAACAATATCAAAATATTAAATTTTCAAGATAACCTTTTTATAAATCGCAACGTTTTTAATTTCTTGTTTTTATTTCCATTATTTGGTTAACTGGTTGTTTCCATTATAGTAGGGTAGGCATTGACGCTAACTGGGTAGTTACTCAAGCGTCGTGGAGACCTATTGGATTGCAAAGATTAGATGCTAAAAAGAAAAAAAGTTTATATGATGTATGCCATTCCAGTGGTGGGGAGAGCGAGTATAAATTTTCAAACATGTAAAAAAAAATCGTCACCATGACATACTCGAGCTCGTCAGATTTTAATAGCGTATACGCCCTACGTGTTTCTGGTAACGGGGAGATATTAATCTGACGACTTGAGTGGTGGGGGTGGCAGTATGAAGAGTTAGAAAATTGAAAAAAAAAAGATTTATTCGAGCGTGTCAGATTAAGGTAATGTGAGTTAATTACATGCAGAAAAGTTTACATTCCAATAATCTGACGATTTGGACGTAACCTAAACTCATGGCTGATTTTTAAAAATGTAAAAAAAATCGTGACCTTGACTTACTCGAGCTCGTCAGATTTTTATACAGAAGGTTCAGCGTGATGTCCTTGTTGTGCTGACCAATAATCTGACGATTATGTGGAGGGATTTTCTTAATCTGACGGTTTAAAAAAAAAAAAAAATTTTGTTGTTGTTTTTATTACTGAATGGAACAATGAACAAAAAATAAATACAATGAACAAAAAAACTTGCTGTATTTCACTTATTAAACTTCTTTACAAAATTAATTAACCAAAGCGTTGTAAATTTACGAATGCGAACGCGCAACCCAACGGTTAATTAGGCTCTGGCTGCGACCATTGACGTAATGGCTGCGACAGAATATATCTACCTAGAGAACAAGCGCCTATAAGAAGGGAACCGAAGCGCGGAGGTGGAAATACAAAATTTAGCCACTTCGGCATGTGGAAATCGTCAGATTATATTATTTCCATGATCCTTACATTATTTCTTTCAAAATAAAAAAAAATAACCGCGCTCGAGTAAATCCACGTGACGTTTTTTTTTGCAACTTTGTGACTCGCTAACTTTCTTACGTTACGTTCAAATCGTCAGATTATTGAAATATAAACTTTTCTGCATGTAATTAACTCACATTACCTTAATCTGACACGCTCGAGTAACTACAGGGATCGATTTTTTTTTACTAATCTGATCGGTTGTCCTAGCCGCACCCACCAATATTATGGGTTCGTATATGGTGGTAGTCCATAACAAGGTCGTGAGGTATCTCCCCTTAGTTAATCTGACGCGCTTGAGTAAATCCCAAAATCCCTGCTTCGCCTCCCCTACTATGATTGTGATTAACTGTTTTTATTTCCATTATGTGGTTAATTTTCAATTATGTGGTTAATGTGTTGGGTATCTCCAAAAAGTTTAAGGTTTGATTGGTTACTAGTTTCTTTATTTTATTATCGTCAATATTTACAATGTTATATTAGACTGGACAGGCGTCCTTACTAGGCTAGATTCTAAATTGTTTTGCCGCTCCGGCCGCGGCGGACTGACAACGGAAACCCGTCTTATCTTACTGGAGCTTTCGGCCATCATCCTAACCGTTCGTGCCTAAGACACAAACCGATAGATTGTTCTATCCACATCTATCGAAAGAAATTGCACGAATAATCAATATACTACAAATAATAATAAAAGTTAACAGATTTGATTGAAAAGTGATTCCTGTGCTTCATGATCCAGGTGTTGCTATTAAGTACCGTCCCAAAATATTTATTCTTCCGTAATGGCATCTTTGAAAATAATGATCGTTTAAATTTAAAGCAAATATTTTTCACATGGGTCCCGATGTAGTTTTCATATGGGGATCGTTACACGTTATACGGGGGAAACGCCTACACGTTTTCCGTCATCGCACAAACAACAACTTCCACTTATGATGATAGTAGTAGGAGTTCTTCAGATTGTGGCGGCCACGTCTGCCGAATTCATTGCGCCGCCACTGGACTCCGACCGAAAGCGCTAGAAGCACACAACGAACTACCTACAGTTACTACGGCCGGCCGCGCCGCCTCGTAAATAATAATTCCGCCACTTACGCGAAAGGCCTAGAACGTATGGCTGTACCATGCAAATGCCCGCAGAAAGTTCGAGTGATATCTCAGCTTTGCGTGAGTTCACCCAGCATTACCTACCGCGAGAGTAATTACTCGCCGCGGCTATATAAGCAGTCGATCGCTCGTCCGCTGCAGTCAGTCAGTACCTTCCCATTCATCGGTCAAGCAACACAGTCCGAGCAGTACCGCGACTAAGTACGTGGCTGCGCCGGGCACCGGCCCCGCGCAGTTAGCAGTGAACAACATTTGTCTAGTATGACACCAGAAACGTTTCCAGCACCTTCGAGGAACTTCACCAACTACCAACCGGCAACGAGCCAGCAACCAACAACCGGCAACGAGCCAGCAACCAGCAACCGGCAACGAGCCAGCAACCAGCAACCGGCAACGAGCCAGCAACCAACAACCGGCAATGAGCCAGCAACCAGAATCCTCACCGCCTCTCAAGGTTCCTTCCTACGTCACGTGTGTGTGTCGACTCAAAGGCCACACAGCCGCCATACCTCGTCAACACGACGACGGTCGACCGCCTGGACCAAGGTCACTTCTACACCGCCATGGTGTAAAGCAACACGCCGCTCCCTGAAGACCTGTGATCTTCACCGCCATAGTCTCCTGACCTTCTTTACTCTTCATCACGCAGCAGCATTACTATCGGCACCACTGCCACTCCGCTCCGCTTCGACCTCCGCTACGTAGCCACAATAAAGACTGACTCACTACTTCGACTGACACCTTTTATTTCTCGCCCCATCTCTTTCGATACGGCCCGCTCCCTCAAGATATTGTCAGGTTATTCGCAACCAGGAAATGTTTGTCTGTCTTTAGTGCCTCTTAGTGCAAAGAAGAGTATCTATGAATATACAATATATTAATGTGAATAAAGCGTGGAAGGTATCAAGATTTGGGTGGCGGTTCATCTTCTCTGCTTAGCTAAATCTGTCATTGACAATCGAATAAAGTTGTTTTATACCAAATAACTTCTGCCAGGGGGGGCACCACTGGTTGCAAAGCAAACCACACTGCAAAACAGACATTGACCCAGCTCAGCGTGACACGGGGTATGGTGCTGCTAAATGACACATTTCTTGATATCTTCAACATAAACCTTGAATTTTCAAGAGGCATTCAAACAACGTATCTTATATTTTATATTTTTATGAATGTTCATGCGAACAGCGTAGGTATAATTGATGAAAAGCGTCTGTTTTCGTACCATGAAATATTAGCTGACCCGGCAATGCGTTGCTGTGGCTATATAAATTACAACGTCATCTACTGGATGGTTATCCAACCTTTATAACCACCGCCGTCTTTGAGTTTATCGCGAAGAGACAGACAGATGTCGCGGAGGACTTTAATTTATAATACGTAGAGATGGTGTGAAAGATAATAATAATGTGCATGAAATGCTTGGGGTAACTAACGTATTTAAGTTAATAAGGATTAATACTGTATCCGTCTAAATAACCTTTTAATTACCGCAATGTACGTGACCATTTTTTTAGAAGATAGAATGGGTATAGTAAGCTATCCGTAAAAGATAGATATATGCCTTCGCGGACTTTTTTGTAGATCTATAAAAGAGGAATATCCCACCATGCATTGTTTTGTTATATCCCAAAAGGATTAGGCAGCGTTTTTGATGAAAGCTACCAGGCGGCTTGACTTTTTCCAACACTTCTAAAAATTATCGTTATAACCAATTTACACAAATTCTTGACAAATTACATACCTATACCTTCCTCACGAAGCACTATCTATTGGTGAAAACCGCATGAAAATCCGTTCAGTTTTTTTTTTTTTTTTTTTTTTTTTTTTATTAATTTCAATAACAAGGTTTGTACATGTATGTATGATGTATATAATAAGTATAGATTCATTTTTTTTTCACAGACCTCCTCACTAGGATTTCCTGTTCTGAGGTGGCCTGTAGTTTTTTTAAAATATTTGTATTTGGTTATGGATTGTCTTTATATCATCTTCATGATGTTTGTAATTTTATTATCACTTTGATCTCTCAGCCATATGTTTACTTTTGTTTTAAATATATTCATTTCCTTTATATTTTTGATTTGATCTGGTAGAGCATTGTATAATTTTATAGCATGGAATTTATTATTTCTCTGTCCAAAAGATGTGTTCAAACTGGGAGTAACCAGGATGTTATTGCTTACTGACCTGGTTGAGTATTTATGTTGGGCAGTGGAGTATACATATATGTTTTTTTTCAGTTTAAATAAAATATTTTTTGAATAAAGTTTCTGTACATTGAAGACTTGAAAGTTATTAAATATTTCTTCCGTCGGAGTTCTAAGCGGAACTTTCAGTATTGTCTTCAGTACTCCTTTTTGGGCTATTTTGAGTCGCTCTGTGTGAGTGCTCAAAGCAGACCCCCATCCAGTTATCCCGTACTCTATTTGTGATTGACATAAAGCGTAGTACACTTTCTTAATGTCGTTTATGTTGAGGATGTTACGGATGGCTCTAAAGAAGTAAATGTACCTGGTGAGTTTTTTTGTGATTACTTCAATGTGTGCGTTCCATCGGAGATTATCATCAATTTCAATACCAAGATATTTGATACTTTTGGAGTAGTTATCGCGAACAGACAGAACAGAGTTTTCGAGTTTATCGCGAACAGACAGAACAGACGTTGACGACCTCAATAGTCCAGTGGCTAAGACTCTTGACTCACATTCCGGAGGTCGCGGGTTCAAACCCGGCATGCGCAAATAAATTTTATTTGATTAATTTGTGTTATTTCACAATTAATTCATTTAAAATAATATATAGTATATTTGCGGCATGTTCCAGAGTGGAAGATACTATTAGTATCGCCCTGGTGTAAGACCACCATTCAGAATTGAAACGTTGCTTGAAAATGGCTTTAGCCGTGTTTAGTGACCAGATCTGAATAGCCAGGTACTTCCCAACCTTCCTCTTCCCCACCTCCTTCCCCTCCTCACCACCTTCAGCCTCACAACATACCCCAATTGGGGATGCCATAGTCTCACTGGCTGCAGACGGGAGCAGTTGAGATTCTTGTGCGGTATTCACTGTAAAAAAAAAAAAAAAAGACAGACAGACGACGCGGGGGACTTTAATTTATGATATGTAGAGATAATATGTAGAGAAGAGATAGAGATGTAGAGAAGAGAAGATGTAGAGAAGATATTCTTCAAATATTTTTCAACTCCATAAAATAGGAATAAATGGGAAAGGAATGGAAAGGTCACCGAAAGTTTCATAACTTCCTGTTCAGTTTATGTAACTAACTAACTAACTAACTAACCGTTTCCCCGCAGGGGTAGGCAGAGAGGACTGACCGCCAAACATCCCGGTCTTGGCACACATTCCTTGCCTCGTTTGTAACAAAACATAGTTAAAACCATCATAGCAACCTGTCTATTCTGAGAAGCGGTTTCTTACCAGAAATTCAGTAATTGGATCTTCCACCCTTGTGCGAAGTGCAAGCGCATCCAATTAAAATCTATTCCATTTCTCATGTTTGTCTCTTTGATCAGCCTTAAGGCTCTGCAACCGGGATCGAAAAGAAGAAGATGGAGAGATACGAAATTACGAATGTTAGAGGAGAGCGCTAACATTTACAGCGACAAAATCGGTGCGAAAATTTCGAAAATGTTTAATAAAACACGACTCGTTTAAAATAGAGCAAAAATCTCGCGGGCATTATCTTAAACAGCATTTAAAGAAACACTTTGAATTTTTTCATATACATAACTGGTAAAATAACTGAAACAAACGTGTTTATAATAATTTTTGGAGCATACTTTGTGGTTTTTTTTCTATCGAGGGAATTTTATGTAATTTGCGTTTCGGCGCGGGCAAAGTCTAGATATTATCTTCAAGAATAAAATATATTTTTTAAGTGCTTTAAAACTTACCGTGTTTAAGGAAAATCATTACATAGTATAAAATGAAGTCGCTCAAAATTTATGTGCGCGCTAATCTTTTAAACTACGAAACGGATTTTCATACGGTTTTCACCAATAGATAGAGTGATTGAAGAGGAATGTTTATGTGTATAATACGTGTAAATTATATTAGAGAAAAGCCGAGAAATTCAAAGAAAACATATTTTTGTGCGATTTAAAACGGCTGGCGGGCCGTACTATAGTCACTTTTGAAATTCGTTCTATGGAAGAAATTGGAAAATAGATATCCTAGCGTAAGTAGGTATCATTACATAGTATAAAATGAAGTTGCTCAAAATTTATGTGCGCATAGATCTTTTAAACTACGCAACCACCAATGCACCAATTTGCACCAATAGATAGAGTTATTCAAGAGGAAGGTTTATATGTATAATACGTGCTTATTATAGTAGAGAAAAGCCGAAAAATTCAAATATTCGTGCAGCGGGCAGCGGGCAGCTGGCAAGTGGGTGGTGTGGATTTTATAAAGGTTGGGTAATAGCGTTGTGTTTCGTTAACCACAGCAACGTGTGGCCAAGTCTGCTAGTATGTAATAAATCGGTAGAAATCCGGGTTGCGGGCCCTTAAAGCATAATGATTTTACAAATTTGATTAAATGCTGACGGGACGCGGATTCAAACAAGATCTAAGTTTAATAACATCGAGTTCTAAACGTTGTTAACGATTTAAAAGTACGATTTTTCACCACACGCTTAATCCCAGATTAAAGTTTTTCAGATCTTGATAACACAGGCCATGTACGTTTTTCACGTTAAGAGTGAAGGTAATGTAAAGTTTACATGACAGCTTAAGCCTGCTCTAGACGACCGCTTAGACCAGGATTAAATTAACGTCCAAGCTTAGCGGCTAATCACCACACATCACATTTGAACATGAAAAATGTGCTTTTAATATCCCCGATGAGTTTAGGATTTATATATTGAAAGCAATAAAAAAACGAGTGTGCTTTAGACCATACGACTGAAGTAAAACTTCACTTATATCTCCCTCTCAACTTATGTTCGCCTCGCCCGATCACACTTTTCATAACGCTCTCGTCACGCATTCACCGATTCACCAGCTTACTCCCCAAGTCAAGCGTGCGTAAAGGCCCGACCGCTCGCCTCGCCCGATCACACTTTTCGTAACGCTCTCGTCACGCATTCACCAGCTTACTCCCTAAATCAAGCGTGCGTAAAGAAGTTTTACTTCAAAAAAAGATTTATGAACCTAATTTTATGATTAAATTTGACGATTATTTTATACTATGCAAAACATATAAAAATCTTTAAATAAATAGTAAAACCAATGAGTCGATATTTAGAATTCGCTTCAAATTAAGTTAAACTGTAGCGGTAAGCTTGTTTCCGTCTCTGTTCTTTCTCGAGGGAGTTCTGACTCCATGAAATTTGGACAGATTTTTTAATGTAGAATTTTTACAACACCTCTTTATTTTTATTCATTTCTGTCAAGTTTAACAAATCTTTTCATTTTAAATTTATTTCTTGACTCTTAATGTGATTGATCCCCTAAATAAAAATCTTGAACCGTGTGTACATAAAAACGTAATCATTTTCGGAAACAAACACGATTAATATTGTTTTTAACAATCTCGACACCATGGAACACTAAAAAGGCAGCAGCCGCCCCTTCCTTTCTTATAGTTTTGTATTAATAAATTTTTACTCTTCAATATACCTCATTTTAATATTCTTAACATTTTGGGAAATTCGATTTAGTTTTAAAGTTTTTTTTTAATTTTTTTTTTTAATTAAGGAGAAAATACAGATACAGATTGTTACGTTACGAAACTTACGGAATTGGGTTCCGTGCGAGGAGCTAACGAATTTACCCCAGTGCACTAACTCGCCGCACCGCCCCTCTCCGCCCCCCCTCCCCGCACGCGCAGTCCGTGGCCCGAGGCCGAACGGCACCCCGCATTCATTCCTCCGCCGGCCTTGGGCGTAACAACTGTGTTCCCCGTGTTTCGCGCTAGGCGCTCTCCGTAAACGCTCGCGATGTTTACTTTAAATGTGAATTGTGCACGAAGAGGTTTACGCCTACCCAGTATCCGTCAGATGACTGCCTATTTCCTGCTTGTGAGTACAAATGAACCTTGCTTCCCCTCTGTGTGCTAAGAACTGACATTTAAATTCACTAAATACGTGTAGAGAGTTGAGAGAAGGCCCCCCCGTTATGATAGGATTATTAGAGATAGCCAAATATCCATGTGTATAGTGCCGAGGCTGGCTTTTGTATAACCCTGTTCACCTTTAAATGAATAAAACCCTTTACGTGCATAACAACTGTGTTCTGATTGAGGAAGGAGACCTGGAGATTTTGAGGAAAGGAAGGGAAGTAGGAATTTACAGGCGAACCACAAACACTCGCCCTGGGTTTAAGAGGGACCTTGCTCGCGCCGGCTGTGCCGAGCTAGCCGCTGGCCTGTTTATTGCATGTCCTTTCCAGGTTTTGGGTTTGGCGTTGGCCGCAAGTAGCGCCGAGGCTAACAAGATGTCAATTGACAAGAATATACAAAACAATTAATAGAGAATTCACCTGCATCCAAACTATTTCTCACGAATTAACATTAAGAGCAGATAAAAACATATGCAAATATTTTTACATAAGAATATTATTTTACAAATAGAGAGATAAAAAAAAAATGTGCGCAATATCCTTATAAAAGTTTACAAATTGTTTTTAGAATTTTACTGGTAAGACCAAAAATATATAAAAAATATATATAAATATAGATAAAAAAATAATGTCATACATAAATTTGAAAAAAGAAAGGTAGTTAAAATTATAAACCGAGTAATGTCTAAGTTATTGTATTTTGTAGGAAAACAGCCTTCAATTTTCTACCAAGGTACTGCGTGTATCAAAAAATAAATCGGAATCCTTGAGGTTTTGATTTTGAATAAACGATTCGCACATTCTTCTGATTGGATCCCTGACACCAGTATTTGTACGCGTCCGGCTAATGTGGAATAAGTCGTTAAGCCTTGTTACTCTGGGTGGTATTTTGAGGTTTATTAGTTTCAGTAGGTCAGGACAGTCAATAATGTTGTTGCAGATTTTATATAGAGTCATGAGGTCAAGGAATGTTCGCCGGTTAGTTAGAGTGGAGACGTTATAATTCGAGAGCATATTTATGTACCCCCGTTTAGGTGCGCTCATTCTGTAATTGAGGTATTGCAGTTACATTAAAAAGAATTATTAGAAAATTTTATTCGTCCGCAACATTCTTCTCGTTATGTTAAGCTGTGCTAGAACTTGTTCTGCCCTGTGGTAACTTGAACAACACACGATGACGACTACTGCTGCTGAAGTTTTTAACCACATACATTGCATTCTAAGAGGAAATGGGTGAGCAATAGAGTTATGCACTACTTACATTAAAACTAAGTATTGCAAGACTTGCATATCGCCTGGTTTCCATCCTTTCCTTTGGATTTTGTTTTGATCTAATCTAAATTTTATCAATACTTCAGAGACTGTCTTTTTACACATGTTTTCAAATTCAATAAACTAATAGAAACAAGTCAACGCTTGATGAAAGTCCATAATATGGTGCATGAACTTTGTGATAATCACCAAAGGATTTTTTTCTGGATTTGTTCCAGCATATTTATGTCTTTGGTTTGGTGTGAAGTTCACACATTACTAGCATGCTATGGCTTGCTTCTTAAGGGCCCGCAACCCGGATTTCTACCGATTTATTACATATTTCCCTTAAACACGGTAAGTTTTAAAGCTCTTAAAAAATATGTGTTATTCTTGAAGATAACATCTAGACTTTGCCCTCGTCGAAACGCAAGTATGTAAAATTCCCTCGATAGAAAAAAATCGCAAAGTATGCTCCAAAAATTATTATAAACACGTTTGTTTCAGTTATTTTACAAGTTATATGTATGAAAAAATTCAGTGTTTCTTTAAATGCTGTTTGTAACAGTTTGTAATAATGCCCGCGAGATTTTTGCTATATTTTAAACGAGTCATGTTTTATTAAACATTTTCGCATCGATTTTGTCGCTGTAAATGTGAGCGCTCTCCTCTAACATTCGTAATTTCGTATCTCTCCATCTTCTTCTTTTCGAACCCGGTTGCAGAGCCTTAACTTATAATATTATTGGCGTTGATAAAAAATCTAACTTTAATACGTATAAAGCAATTTTTTAGGAGAAATTCACGCGTGAAATAGTCATCAAATGAACCATTTTGTTTTTTTTTTAATTGAAATTAGCAGTCTATGATTGAGTCCTGATAACTACCCTAATGTATGGCATTGAGGCATGGGACTGGAAGAGGAAGGATGAAAGTAAACTGAATGAAATGCGATCCCTGAGGCGTATACGTTAAACCATGTGTGATCGTGTGGGAAATGTTGAGATCCGCAGAGAATGTAAGGCTGATGTAAGCATATGAGTAAGATTAAGAAAGGCATCCTCAGATGGTTTGGGCATTCAGAGCAAGTGAACGAATAAAGTAGTGTGAATTGTAGAAGAAGTGTTATTATTATTATTTTTTTTATTTTTTATTTCCAATGCCTCTAAATTATTTAATCTTAAGCCTATCCCATTTTTGTGTAGGACTTAAATACCCGTAAATAATATTTAAAAAAAAAAAATCAGTTAATACAAAGGCTGAAATCATTAATAAACAACTAAATTTAACATTCAGACCTATTATAAGCATGTTTCCCGTTATCCCACTCGCCCCTCCCCCACTTCCCTCCCACAACTGACGCACTGTCCCACTCTAATTTAATATCTCTTTCTTTCACAATTTGTATATATATATATATGTGTATTTTCCTGTATTTGTCAGTATTTTTTATATTCAGTCCTGATGATGGTACGGAGGTACTGAAACCGGTAGACGGAAAAAAATAACAATAAAGTGACGTTAAATAAAGTATTTTCTTATTATTTATTTAAGGTAAAATTATTGGTAAAATTTATTTTTTTATGTTGTAATTTATATTGGTTTTGTGTGTCAGGTGTATGCGTTTTATTCTTATTATGTAATGAGATTTTGGTAATATTATCTTTTTTGTTCTTTATCCATTTTTCAATTTTGAGTATGAATTTATTTTTGTTTTCTTCTATTTTATTTTCAAGGGTAAGACTGTTGAATGCTTTTATAGCATGATTTTTATAGTGCTTTTGTCTAAAGCTTGTATTCACTGTCGGAGTTTATAAGTTATTATTGTACGATAATCTTACTGTTCTGTAAGTGATATTTTGAGATTGTTGAAAAATTTGTTTTTTTGGTCGAAAATGTAGTAGAGTTTTAACGTATAATTGGCGTATATCTAGTACGTCACAACTGTTGAATATTTGGTCTGTATCAGTTAGTTTATGTTTTTTAAGTATTGCCTTTAAGATCGTTTTCTGCGCGATTTCTAAGTTATCGATAGCTGAGTTTGTTGCTCCTCCCCAGACAATTATTCCATATTCTATTATTGATTTTTATTTTATTTATGTTCCTAATGTTTACGAAAATCTGTATTGTTTTGAGGAGTTTATTTGTGATTTGTTTGATATGATGTGTCCATCTTAGGTTAGGTTAGGTTAATGTACCCATACTACGTGACCTGTTCGGGGGGTGGGTCTTCAAAATACCACGCTTGGTACAAATGAGCGGCGGATTGCTTAGGTTTTTAGTCACCGGGGGGAGGGGAAGGGTTAAGATTGACAGCTTATAAACATTTGATAGAAAGCTGAAACGCATCTTGAATCGGCATTTAACGGGAACCTTTCAATTGTTAACAACAAAATGGCGCAGAATGGCCTTTTGATGACAATGTCAGTTTTTGAATTTCTGCGAAACAACTCGTCCTATGTAAAGAATATCAGTTTACCCAAATATACATAGGTATGTTATATTACTGAATTGTAGGCTTCGACAGCTTTATAATATTACTAATATATTTAGTGTAACATATCTTCTACACTTTTTTATTCACAAAACAAAACATCGAGGGATTTAAAATTCCAAGTATATTCAAATTATATTCTCCTTTTGACGCTTTTATTTGTTCTGAAATATTTATATTTTTTGTTTTCTTATTTCGTGCTTTGACTTGTTTCTATTAGTTTATTGAATTTGAGAACATGTGTAAAAAGACAGTCTCTGAAGTATTGATAAAATTTAGATTAGATCAAAACAAAATCCAAAGGAAACTGAATCAGTAAAATATTGAGATCAGGTAAAACTGTCAAAGTTGATTTTTAGGCATTTTTAAAGGTTCGAAATTTTATGAATAAAGGTGATACTAATTTATACATGTTGTCTGTAAACTCGTAGTACAAGCGGGAAATTAGTGAATTTATAAAACATAGGGAACATTAAAAAAACCCTTTCGTTCGATCCGAACATTTCGATTTTTTTTTTTTTACTATTTTTTTTTTTTTTTTACATTAACTCCACACAGGAGGCCCTGAGGAAAATAATTTCCCTCAGGGCCTATGTCATCTGGGATGCTGTGTGGAGGGTCTTTTTGAGGAGAGGAAGGAATGAACATTGGTCTTGAAGAGACCCATGTTGTAGGAAGGAGGAAACACAGAGGCCGGCAAATCATTCCACAGCCGAGCTGTTGAGCACAAGAACGAGTCGAAGAAACGACCCGTTCTCATGTGACAAATGTCAACTGTGTACAAATGTTGGGCACGCGTTTGGCGTGTTTCCCTACTATGCACCGGTGCCGAAGGGATCAATGATGCTAGTTCCTCGGAGCATCTTCCATTGTAATACCGGTAGAACAAGGATAGCATTCCCACCCGACGCCTGTGCTCTAAAGATTGCAATCCGTCTGTTAAGATGGGAAAATCTATCAAACGGACCGCCCGTTTCTGCACATCGAGGGTATTTTTCAGGTATTTTGGAGCTCCAGACCAGAGGTGGCTGCCAAATTCAACCGTGGGGCGCACTTGCGATTTGTACAGGGTTAGCAGTTGTGTACTATTAAATTATCTGCGGGCCCTGTACAGTACGCCCAGTTTTTGGGAGGCCAACTTTACTCTGGCTTCGATGAAGCCCCCATACCTGAGCTGGTCACTTAGGGTTACACCAAGCATATCAATAGAGGGCCTGTTCGGAAGATTGCTTCCGTTGAAAGAGACTAGATTTTCATTTCGATCCCTTTTAGACGTAATCAGACAAGATTGGGTCTTTGAAACATTAAATTCAACCCCAAGAGAAAACACTCTCGAGGTAACCGTCCATTCTTTGCTTCAAAGCCTTACGAGATGTTGGAGTTTTGGAATGGTTTCACCGTCATATGGATTTCTTCCGAAAAACTAGAAAATCTTATATTTTTAATGCTATTTCTCCTCATTATTACTTTCCATTACCACTTTATTTTTCACCGTTACTTTTTCTTTACTGTTTCTTCTCTCAGTTTATATTTTCTTATATTTATCAAAAATTAAAAGTACTGTACTATATATTTTATAAAATTTCGATGCTCATAAAACGCCTCGCCCCATATCAAGATACGAAATTTCTCAGGTCTGATATTAATTGTTTTTATTGCTTACAATGATTGTTAGGGTACGATCTGATGTTGAGTCAATCTCTTTTTGATCACTTTTACCTGTATGTTTTTTTTTTCATTACCTATTAACGGCATCCTTAGATTTATACTACCAGAATTTACGAGACAACTCAATAATATATGTATTTCAATATTAGTAATCGAGACATTTTGAACAACAGATATGATGTGACAGAAATTATAGCCTCTCAGGCAAAACCTTGGGAGGCGGGGTTCGTATTGCCGTTAAATTCAAATGTAACGTAAATCACCTGACAACTTGGTCAACCCAAGAAGCTGAAGACATATGAGTAAGTATTAATTCAAGTACCCCTAACAAAATAATAAATATTTGTTTTTCTTACAAGGCGCCAAATACACTAGCAGTCTTATAAATCTTTTTAAATGTCATTTCAAAATGATTTATAAGACTTTAGGCTTATTTGTCTGTGAACTTATCAAGTGCATAAAAACATAAAGTTCTTTATTGCAAACGAATTTGGAATTTGAAAGAAAATAAAACATTCTCAACTCATTACATAAACTTCAGATCGAAACCCAACACCATTCTCTTCAGAAAGACATTTTCCATAAATAGATAATCGAGTTGAGAACCTTATATCAGCACGTGAAAACATCCATTCTGAAATATAATATTTTCTTTTTCATACGATTGTGCTAGATTGGAACAACTTTGTATTTTATCTTTTTCATTCTTGACAGCTTATCTTACAAGTTTGATTTTTTCTCGGCCTGTGACATCAAAAAATAATTATTATGATGTTTTAATTGTTAAACTAATGTTTAAGACAAGATTTTTATGCATAGCAAAAAGGGTAACCATTATTTTAAGTAATAATTATTATCCTAAAACACTCATATACATCGAAAAAATCGGTTCCATGACAGTTCATCCTGCGACAATTCATCCGGCGACAGTTCATCCTGCGACAGTTCATCCGGCCGACAGTTCATCCTGCCGACAGTTCATCCTGCCGATAGTTCATCCTGCCGACAGTTCATCCCGTCGACAATTCATCCGGCGACAATTCATCCTGACAATTCAACCTAACCTAACCTAACCTAACCTAACCTTACCTTACCTTACCTAACCTAACCTAACCTAACCTAACCTAACCTAACCTAACCTAACCTATAAGTATAACCTATAAGTATAAGTATGTCGTATTTTGTTATTCACGCATGCTTCTTCGGAGTCGAAATTATTGTTAGTAAAAATATTTTTACAGCGGATTTCCACTCAAGATGCCTTCAGATATAAGTATATCGATTTTGGTTGTACGGCCGTATATCCTCTTTGCATACTTACTTAATAAAAATCTTCTAAATGATCAGGCAGGATGAATTGTCGCCGGATGAATTGTCGGCGGGATGAACTGTCGGCAGGATGAACTGTCGGCAGGATGAACTGTCGGTCGGATGAACTGTCGCAGGATGAACTGTCGCCGGATGAATTGTCGCAGGACGAATTGTCGGGTCACCAAAAAATCACCCGAGAAAAGATACATGCCGCCGACGGGACTCGAACCCGCGTCCTTCTGCTCAACTGACTCTTTAACTACTGAGCTAAATCGGCTTATCTCCTAGCCGCTAAAAATATTATATATACCTACATAATTATTCGATAATTTTTTTTCTAGCTTTATTAAAGGTTACTACCGTCACCAAAAGAATTTTGAAATTAACCAATGATTCATTCAAATAAAAAAAAAAAAATCACGAAATATTCCGCATTTTGATTCAATTAAATACCTCAGCCCAAACCCGTATTTTTTTTTCCAATGGAAAAAAATTATCGACCTTTAAAAAAAGGTGCAGTTTTTCGATTTATGATACGGGGCCATCCATAAATTACGTCACATGAATTTCACGATTTTTGAGCCCCCCTCCCGTTTAATTTTTTTTATATGTGACGTCACAGAGATGATAATCCCCCATACCCCTTGTCACACTTCTCTACTGCCCTCCCCCTCCCTTAAGGTGTGACGTAATTTATGGATGGCCCCTTTGGTCTTGTTCCGGGCAATTCCATAGTGCGCCGAGGAGACATAAAAACCCATGAGGAAAGAACGTCAAGGACGGGTTGGTTCACGGAAATTTAAAAGTAATATTGCCAACAAATTCACCATTCGGTAACCGAAAAGCCGTTTCAGCTTTAGAACAAATTGTGTACAGTAGATGAGGACAACTACCACATTGCTAAGCTTGCCAGCTTATTATAGTTTGATAGAAAGCTGAAAAGCACCTAGAATTGGCGTTTATCAAATGTCATTCTTGAATTGTATATGGAATTATAGAATGGGGATCTACTATACATTAATAATAATAATATATCTTTATTGAACAAAAAAATTTAAAATGTAACTACAAAAACAAAAAGTACGTCATAAGTATAGTAAAAGTACAGTTTAAAAGTTTAAAAGTTAATATCAGAAAACAAAATACATATATACAGTAGGTACTTAATGAATAGAGATTTATAATTATAAATTTAGATTTCTCATAACCTGCCTCACTAGGCTAGCCTGTGTTGAAGCAGTAATCTAATATATAAAATTCTCGTGTCACGGTGTTTGTTACCATACTCCTCCGAAACGGCTGGACCAATTTTGATGAAATTTTATGTGCTTATCTGGTAGGTCTGAGAATCGACCAATACCTATTTTTCATACCCCTAAAAGTAAAGGGTGTTCCACTCCGAAGAAAATTATTTTCCCCATACATTTTGTATGGAACGAATTCTCCTATTTTGAAAGAACTGCAGCAATATTGTAAGGGATATAATATTGAAATGTGAACCGGGGGTGGGGGAGGGGGGAGGGGGGAAAGGAACTCAGGAAGGGGGGTTAGCGGGACGGGGGAAGGAGAAGGAGTGGGGAGAGGGAGAGGGAACGCGAGAGGGGAAAGGATACGCAGGGAGAAACAATTTAGATCAAGGTATGGTATACGCAGGGAGAAACAATTTAGATAAATTCAGCTGATAAGTTGACAACAGTTTTTGATTCTGAGGCGGTACGAAGTTCGCCGGATCAGCTAGTTTTATTATAATAGTCTTATTATTACAGTCAATTTATTATACTGAACATACCTACACTTATATTAGAATAAAATCACACAATAGAATGGTTGCATTAATAATAAAAATATCATTGGTACAATAATAACACCATCGATTCAGTACTAATTTCGAATTTGGGTGAGTGCACCGGTAAATGCTCTATCATTATTTTTTATCCAAATTTTTATGTTTTTTTTTTTTAAATTTGTGAATCACATTTTTTATACTAATTGGAAGAATTTTGTAAAGTCTTATTGCAAGGTATCTGAAGCTTCGTTGACCAAAAGTAGTATGAGTTATGGAAATTTGTGGTAAATCTTTGTTATTGTTTCGAGTACAGTGAGTATTTAATCTTTTTTCATAGTATTTATGTATATTTGTGAATAGATGAGTGAGGATTGTTTTTGCTAACACATTCATAATATTGAAGATTTAGTTCGAGTCTGTAATTAGAGGTAGTCTAAGAATTAATTTTATAATAGTTTTCTGTGCCTTTATGATTGGCTCTAGTGCTGATGCAGTACCGCCTCCCCATACTATGATACCATACTCAATAATAGATTGACAGACTGCAAAATAAATCATTTTCAAGTGTTGTAAGTCGAGAAAGTTTCGTATCGTTCTGAAAAAGTGCATGGTTTTTCTTATTTTGTTTGCAATAATTTGAGTATGAATATTCCATTTGAGATATGGATCAATTGTGAGGCCGCGATACTTCATATGTGTAGTGCGCTCAATGAAGGGACATATACAACCTGAATACAATTCAAAAAGGAATCACAAAGACCATACTGAAAGTACCTATTAGAACGCCTTCAATTGAAATTTTCAAAAGCTTAGACGTATCAAATGCACAACGAGTATATGCCGGAAAAATATTTTTGAAGTTATTCAAAAATACTGAAACCTCTATTAGACCGTGCATCCATCACATTAGATGGAATAAAAATGTCAAAAAACATTCCAAGTTACAAAACCACATTCGGACAAAGAAACTACATTTATTTTGCAACAAAACTTCAAAACCTTCTTCCCCAAGACGTAAAACTAATAAAAAAAATTAATGAGTACAAATCTATCTATCTATCTATCTATCTATCTATCTATCTATTTTTCTATCTATCTATATAAATAAAAATGAATCGGCGAAATGTATGTACTCGCATAACTACCGAACGACTGCACCAAATTGGATAATTCTTTTTTTTGTGGGTTCGTTATCGTCAGGACAAGGTTTGTATAAGATTACTGGTGAGCTCTGGCATTATGAAATTTGTATAAAAAATTGCAATAAGTGGCACGCGAGCAGTTTAAAAACTGAATGTATGGATGCGAGAGGGGGGAGGGGGGGAACTCGGGCAGGGGGTTTGCGGTAGGGCGAGGGGAATCTGAGAGGGGAAGTCGGGAGAGGGGTTTGCGGGGTGGGGGAAGGGGGGGGAGTGGAGTTGGGAGAGGGAAGGTGGAGGAGCGGAGTGGAGACGCGAGAGGGGATAGGGACGCGGGAGAGGAAGGGAAGGCGGAAGGGGAACGGGACGAACGGGAGAGGATACGCAGGGAGAAACAATTTCTTTATTAAATGGCATAGCAACGCATGCCGGGAACCAGCTACTAAACTATAATTATACAATTTTAGTCCGCCTCGGCACAGGAACCCCTAGTGAGGAGGACTAAGAAATACAATCTTAACCGAACGTAACTATTGTATTTTGTATACGTATTATTTTATAAAGTCGCTTGAATAAAAAAAAGTTAAAAATCAAAATTGTGCTGAATGGCCTTTTGATGACAACGTTACCTTTGAATTCTGAGAAACAACTGGTCCTTCAAGCTTATGCTGCTTTCGATATCAATATACGATAAAGCGTAGACTAACTGCTGTTAAATGATATTTTACAACCAGCCGATACAAAACCGTTAAATAATATTATGAGAAAGATATCTCCCGACTAAGCGTCAACCTAAGCTATTGTAGTAGCGTGCCTTTTAGCGATTCAGCGTTGACTTTGGCGCGAACAGAATTTTGGCGGATTATGAAGGGATGGCTGTCGGATTAAACGTGCTCAGTCGCATATTTTAACTGGGCTGATATTGAAGCGAATTTAGGACGAGCACCAGTCCAGTAAAAGAACAGGGGCGCACCCAGGATTTCGTCTTGGTGAGAGCTGGAGGGGCAGGGGGGGGGGGGAATGTTAATGTGATGACCGTGGCCGGTCTCTATACATTACTCCTGGACTCCTGCTGATGGATCCAGATTCCTCTGAATAGGTTGATCTCAGTTCAGGGTGTTGCAATAATAATGCGTAGGTAGTCTATTGTGTATTTAATCCGAAATTACTGTACAAGGTTCTTCTTAGGAGGCTGATAACAAGAGAGGACGAATGGACAACATTCAAGCCTTTTATACGTTCCGCATGCTGTCTCACTCATATGTCTCTTTCATACTGCAAGACATTCGTTCACTACAGTTAATATAAAAAAAACTTTGCCATGCATAATAATATCTTCTAATTTTTAAATAAAATTAAAGCCATAAAAATAAATCGAGTTTCATGTACATGTTCTGCCGTGTGTGTGAACATACGAATTACAACAAGTAGCAACTTCCATATTACCACAAATATTATTTGAATCATCTTTTTTCACTTAATCACTCGCATGTCACCCATTTTAATGTTTTTACACAATTTTTGCATTTTTCATGTATGTATTACAGACATTCATTTTTATATATTACCAGCTGGTACCCGGCATGCGTTGCAATGCGTCACCGTTCACCTTCCGAGTCCCCTTTCATTCCCGCGTTCCCATTCCACCTTACCCGCCTTCCCCCTCCCTTGTTACCCCTTCCACGAAGCCCACCTCCCCCGTTTCCCTACCCTCCTGCTTTTCTGCCCTGCTGTGAAATATATTTTTTATTTTTTTATTTTTTTTATTTATATCAAACGTTTATTGATTATAGCATATAAAATATAATGTACATTTAGATGATGTATTAATTTGCTTACATGTTCATATTCAAATATGTTAATACCACTCTTCCATGGAAGCGTTAGCTTGTGTCTGGAAGAGTAGTGTACATTTTTTAATGCTATATTTAAGTTCTTAAATTACAATGTGAATGTAAAAAACAATAAGTTGTAAGTTCGGTGATATGTAATTATAAGTATTTATCTACTATCAAAACAATTTTACTGTTTGGATAATGTGTCCAGAATTATTGTAATTATTTGCTAAAAACAATACAAAATTTAACTTATTTGAAGAATGGAGTATCACTTGGAAACTGAGTTATAAGTAGATTAGATTAGTCGGAAACTGTTTTTTTTTTTTGAGATTATCTTTAAAATATTTTTTTACAGTGTTTATTAATTGGATTTTATCATTAATTTTTCTAATTTCATCCGGTAATCGGTTGAAAATAAGTCTTCCTTGATAAGTATAATAATTTTGTGCAAAGGAAGTGTTTAATTTTGGGCATGAAAAAATATATTTATGTCTAGTACGGTTTTCAGTTATAAATTGATATTTTTCTTTTTCTTTTATAATTTGAATCAATGCATTTCTATTGTATAGATCTTTGAAAGATGGTACTTGAAATTCCTTAAATAATTGATCCGTTGGGTAGTCAGAAGGTTTTTTTAATATGATTTTAATTATTAGCCTCTGCACAACTTCAATTGGGGAAAGATTAGTTTTGTATGCGGATCCCCAGCTAATGATAGCATATTGTAAAGTTGATTGAACCAAAGCGTAATATATTAGATATAAGTTTTTTACAGATAAAAAATTTCTGATTCTTAAAAATATATAAATCAATTTTCTAATTTTTTTTACAACTTGACAAATTTGTTCCTTCCATTTCAAATTTTTATCGATAATGACTCCTAAATATTTGATTGTGTTTGTTGTTTTTAATATTGTGCAGTTTTGGATACAATAATTTTTACTATGTGTTTTGGAATTATCATGGATGATGATGTCAATGTTTTTAGGGGTATCATTCATAAATATTATATACCCCCCCCCCCCATGAAATACACAAATTTTCATTTACACAAATTTCATAACGCCAGAGTTATATAGCCTATAACCTTCGCGGGCGTGCGTACAACAAATCACCAAAGTTTCATCGCAATCGGATGAACGGTATGGCAGCGCATAAAATACGAACAAACAAACAAACAAAATATTGATTTTTTATATTACTAGCTGGTACCCGGCATGCGTTGCAATGCCATTCAAAGAAATAAATAGATTCTCTTTGCTGTCCTTTCCCGTGCGTCTTCCTCCTTCTCCTTCTCCTCCTCCTCCTCGTCCTTTTATCCGTTCACCTCCCGAGACCCCTTCCCTTCCTGCGTTCCCCTTCCACGTTGCTTTCCTCCTCCCTCGTCACCCCTCTCGCGAACCCCACCTTCCCCGTTTTCCTCCCCCTCCTGCTTTTCCTCTCTGCTGCTAAAATATATGAAAAACAAACATTTTTATTTTTATAAATTTCATAACGCCGGAGCTTACTATTAGATACATATAGCCTATAACCTTCACGAGCATACGTACAACAAATCACCAAAGTTTCATCGCAATCGGATGAACGGTATGGCATCGCATAATTTATGAACAAAACAAAAGAATATTAATTTTTACATATACAAAGATTATATTTAAGATAAGAACAATCAATCAAATTTGGTACCTAATATAAGTACCCACTTAAAATACCTGTAAATCTTGATTTAATTCAAAGTATTTTATTTTGGTGGATATACAATTGAGTTCTTCAAGTAAATTTATTAATTTAAAGAGTAGTTCGCAATGTTATTCTCAAAGGGTGACATAGTTGACAGTTTTGTAAGTGTTTTTGTAATGATTTAAAAAAATACAGATAAATTGTCATGGTTGTAATAATCTAGAAACCTTCGCGAGGGTGGAAAGAATATATTTTTAAATTTAAAAGTTTCAAACATTTCCTGTGCTTAATATAGCAACACATGTACAACATACAAGCAAGCAAACATCTTTTTCATATATGTAAATTGACATAAAGTTCAGAACAGATCCAATTCTAGTACTTCGATTATAGCGTTAAATTTTTGTATATGATTGCTTTATGGATATAACTTTCTAAATATTTAGTTTTGAGCTGAGTAACGTGTAGGTATGTGGAAGCAACCCGCCTAAAAGATGTTATTTAAAACATTATCATTCAAACGAAAATAGTAAATACTCGACTACTATATTTCAGACGAACTTCAGACGTATTACGATATTTCAAACGAATTTCAGTCGAACCCACCAACACAGAATTCTAAATTCAGAATAAACTTTTCACTGGAATCCTTCCCAAACTTTCGTTTGGCAATACGGTCCATGTTCGATAACAAAATATCGCAGCCCGCCGGGATAATCCCACAGCAGCAGCTTGCGCTAAGCCCGCAATATTGACCTTTAATTGCATCACTGCACTACTCAAATTATTAAGCTCGGTGGGGTAGAAGCTAAAAGCTTTCAAAGTCAAAGCTGCCATCTGTGAATTTGGATAAATTTTGGGATGTATTACATAGATGGAGCTTTAAGAAATGCTTATTTACAAATCGCGCGTAGTTTATTCATTGAAAACATAAGGTGTGGATACGCGCCATAAATATATTTAAATCCATTTAGGCATTAATTTATTTAAATTAATAATTTATGCTATGAGACCATGAGGGCGCCATCTATGGTTTTTGTATTATATTGAATTTACCTAAGTGACATTGAAATTCAGTATATTCATGCATTTTATTACCTCTGTGCAGCAGGCAATTACTTCCGACGGGAGAAAGTTTTAGTGAAAGCCAACAGATGTCACTCCTAGTCAGTCATTATGAAATAATTCACCCAATAATTGAATTATTGTTGTACTTATGATTTGGCACGTATTATTAATAGGCAGATTTATATTCATTGTTGAAACTTCCTTGCTGTGCAAAACATCTGTTGAGATTATGCAATACCGCCTTGGCAGAAATTGATATTTTTAATGAAAAGAAGTGTCTTTTTGTGTTGGACATCGTGCAAGAGCTGCATTCTCTGAGTGAGTATTGTTTTGTTTTCACTTAGGATTTTGGAATTGCTGGGTAAACTGTTTTGTGTCACATAGGGAAGAGTTCAATTTTCCTTAATTTACATAGGGTAGTCACTCCCTTGTGTCAGGGGCTATTTACACGCCCCTACAAGGTGTAATATACATAATGTGTAATATATTACTATAATATACTTACAAATTCCCCTCACCTAAAATTGAAATCCAGTGATATTAGCTTTATTCTAAATGAAAGCGAAAATGATCGTGCGCGTGAGCTTTTCTTATAGATATGACAAATTTTTTTTTTTTCCAATATACTCTAGATATATCAAATTATCAAAAATTGAACATTGATTAGGGTAATGTGTCTCTCTTTTCAGTTGATAACCATCACTCCCTGTTTATGTTTAGTTAATATACGGGAAACTACACTAAAAGCACTTGAAGAACTCTCAATTCCAAACGAGCAGATATTGAATCTATAAATTACCATCTTTCTCGTGTCAACTGTTCTTTTTTTTTCAGACGTGAAAACTGACAATTTGTAGAATAACTTTTATTAACTAAGTCTCGGAATGTATTTTTATAGCACCCTTGACGTGATTTTTCACAAAAACGGCGCTATGCAAGTTAACCTATTTTAATTATTAATTAATATTCTTTTTTTGTTCAGTGCGTTTGTAGATGCTTTGCTTTGAGGTGTTTTCTTCTAAATGACGTTTTTGTTTTAGTTTAGTTGTGGAATATTCATATCCGGCCTGGTCCGCTCTGCAATCACAGGTTGGCAATGAAGACATTATTTACCATGCAGGCTGCAGCCCGGAACTGCATTCGTACCAGTTATATTGATTTCGAACCCATGTGTTCCTCCATTATGTCTTCCAACGATATTTCCTTAGTTTACCAGTCGGTTTATATTAAAATTATTGTTTCTCTTCGTAAATGAGGGTGAGCGGACAAATCAACAATGTGGCACTTCATCACTCCTTTGAAAAATCATAAAAAAAGTCGGGGTTTATTGGGTGAGGTTTATCTAGGTCTTGAAAGCGGATGCTTCTAACTACTTACGGATCGGGAGAGACTGGTTGAGGGAGACCATTTGGCCTTTCCTGTTGGTCTCTCTTGACCCATTTCCTTGCACCGCAGTGGGAGCGATGGATTCATTCATCACTGGACCCACTGACCCCCAAATTCCTAGCCACCCCTCATATCTTTTTCTTCCCAGAATCCTCTCCTTTCTTTCCTCTAAAAGAGCCTTGAAACTGCACCTCCAAATGTCCCAAGGAAAATTATTTTCTTCAGGTGTAGAGCTATTGTTAAAAAAATAAAATTAATATTTTTTTAACTTCTTCAAACTTCGCAAAATTACTTTGTGGCATCATTTTTCATATAATGAATAACTGATTACTTTGTATAAACCACTATTTTTAAAACAATATCAACATGTTTCAACAACAATGTTGTCTTCATCAGGATATGTTACTATAATAAATGACAAACAAGTATAGACAAATTAGAATAAATTATAACATAGACAAAATATTAAAAAGTAGAGGTGATTAATTACTTACTAATCATAAAAATAGTTATACAAAATTAAATGTTGATATTGTTTTAAAAATAGTGGTTTATACAAAGTAATCAGTTATTCATTATATAATATTTTTTTAATTAAGTTAAATACATTAGGTTATTGAAAAATGTTTTTGTCACTTTAATGACTTTTTAAAGGGGTGTTAAAGTTCCACTTAGTTGTCATAGAACAATAATGTGACCAAGAAAATACCTAATAATTCATGGGATAAAATACTGTCTTTTATAAAATGTAAGTCTGTATTTGTAGTGTGAACGAATTTTATTGGTAATACCTATAACCCATTAGTTTTGTCAACATATTTGTTGATTGCGTAAATAGTATAGTTTCTGATTTACAAATCATTTGAATTGCTGACTGATACACAGACAAATATTACGACGCTCGATACATACAACGCAATCAAAGTCCTCAGGGAATTCGGCATCTACGTCTTACCATCACAAATTACAATTCCTATCTATAACATTATTATAAAATAGTTATGTAATAAGTTTAAATAACTATCACTCAAATTCCTACACCATTTATACAATGTATTATTTCATTAAAAATGATTTTTTTTAAACCAAACTATTATTAAATTGTTAACTGTTAGCCCTAAAACAGTTACCTAATTAGCAATACCTAATTACTTAGTAATTCCAAACAAGAAAACTTTGAAGGTAACAATAAATTTACTCTATTTAGTGTATATAAATACTGTTGACAACTTTTCTGACAAGTCCCCTTTGTTTACATCTTTTTTATTTTAAATAATCCTATTTTAATATTTTGTTCTCTGTTATTATAATATTGTTATAATTTTTTTAGTATACTAACAGTAGTTTAGTATCACACAATAGTATCCTATACCTAAATACTTGCTTTTATCATACATACTTTGTTAAATGTTCATTCTTATTTTGTTTTCATTGATAATCTCCTGTGTACCACTGTATACTTATAATATCATGTACCTATCACATGAATGTAAAAGCCATTATATGGTGTTTAAATAAATAAATATATTATGCATGTATGTAATATGTACCAGCTTTTCATCAAACCTGGGTTGTGCGGTTCCTAAAATTAGATCCACATTCGCTCAACAACAATTCTCAATGCATTGAGCACCGATATAAAGTCAAATAATTCTATATCCATTTTTACTTCCCTTGTACAATATTGGGTATTGGAAATGGGCTAGCTTTTTTTTTAAGATTACATGGATTGAATTTACGCTTCACGTACTTCATCATTCATTTTTAAAATTCTAACACATTTTTCTCTTCTTTCGTATTTGTCGGTATTTCTTGGGAGCTCTTCTAAACTATGCAGTTTTAATGAGTTCTGCGAATTTTGACATCTTTCTAAAGGGAGATTACTTTTTTCTAGCTTATTTTTTAATTTATTTTAATGTTTTTATTTTTAATTGAGCATTTTTTCTATTTTATTTTAAATTTCTAATATTAGATATCATTCAGTTTAATTTTAGTTTAGATTTTCGTCAAGTGTTTTTTGTTTGGTTTTTCAAAATTGTTTTATATTTTTTAATCCACATGTACAATTCTAATAATATAGCCCATACACAAATTTCATAATTCAATTTGGGAGGTGGATATGGGTACCGCCGCCCCTGGAACCGTTTATTGGATAACCAAGACCTCTGCCACAGGTTACCCCAAGTGGTCTGCTACGTTTGGGGTTTTTCGTGAGGTGAGTTTTTTTCGGGTCTTTGCGGCGGATGCGTCCGTCCACCAACTGCATGGTAGGCCGGATCGGGAGAGACTTGTTGAGGGAGGCCTTTTGATCTCTCCATTCATCTCGATTCATCGCCTTGCACCGCAGTGGGATGGTCGGATTCATACTGACCTCAAATCCTTATCGACCCCTCATACCTTTTTCCTCCCAGAACTTCCAGTCCTTTCTTTTATAAAAAGTTCGTCCACACAGTATCCTCAAAGATAATAGATATTCGTAGGCCCTGAGGGGCATTATTTCCCTCAGGACCTCCTGTATAGAGAAAATATTAAAAAAAAAACGAATAACTTATAGAAAAAAAAGAAATTAGACTTAAATCCGTAACATTACAAAAACTTGTTCCTATAAACTAAAAACAAAAAAAAAATTATATATCAAACTGCCCTTCGTTCTTGTTGTAATTATAAGCTCGACAAATTGGCCACTATTTAAGGTACTGGAGGCTGGGATGCGGATAAATTACAGCCTCATTGTCTAATCATAATTTCGCTCGAGAGCCATGCTCGCTCGGATTTCAACTGACCCACTATCAAGTAAAAAATATAACAAACGTAACTACAATATTTATTTTTTTATACATCAAAAAGGCCTTTACATACGAGTGATACATGCAATCGTAAGTATGCAGTGTGCACATCAGGCGAACATTCTGCTTCATAATACAGGAAATTATAATAACAAATGAATATGTAATTATGAAGGAGGAACCAAATAAGGAATTAATATAATAATAAATGGGTAATTTGGAGAGCGCCGTTTTTGTGAACCTTTTTTATGATCTGTGTGGTCGTCAGCGTAGTAAGATAGAATGCCAAATGATTGAATTATTTTAGCGACATCATTTGTGAAGAGGATAAAGAGATGTGGGCCCAGATCAGATCCCTGGGGTACTCCTGATGAAAGGGGATATATTAACAATAAAAATAAATAATGAAATAATAATAATACAAGAACGATGGCAACTAGCAAGGAAAGGGGCAAAAAAACCATTTGCGGGATCCAAGCTGGCCGTAGCGGTTTGCCACACCAAATTACACATTGAAAAGTGGATCAAATCCTGGAACTGAATAGAATGGGAGAAGGTATTTGGAATGAGGCAATCCAAAGTATCTATACTCATAAACGGACCAGACCCTAGGCCCTAGACCACCAAACTACTCTGGATAGAAACTCGCTGCGGGAACTGGTAGGACTATTAACGGGACACTGCCATTTCAAGAGAAGCACGCATCTATTGAGGGTGGAAAACACCAAGTCATATAGGAAATGTGATGAGGGTGAAGAAACTCCAATTCACCTGTGATGCTAATGTCCTACCCTGGTGGGACCTAGGCTCAGATACCGGGGGTACACTGTGGAACCAGAAGACATAATTACATATCCAATGACAATCCCGATGAACTTTATAAAAGGGACTGGTTTATTGTTAAAGAATTGTACAAGAACGATGAGAAGAGGTGCAAAGTTTCAATTTGGGAGGCGGGAATGGGTACCGCTGCCCCCGGGAACCATTTATTGGATAACCAACACCTTTGCAATAGTACGCCCTAAGTGGATCGCCACGTTTGGTGACAAGCAAGGGTGCCCAGGTTCATGGGGTGAGGTTTGCCTAAGTCTTAGCATCTTAGGTCTTAGATCGGACACACTGAACCCCAGATTCTTACTCACCACTCTTACCATGTCCTTCCCAGAACTTCCACTCTGTCCTTTACTTAAATCTCCCAAAAGATGACATAGGCCCTGAGGGAAATTATTTTTACCCAGGGCCTTCTGTATGAAGCTAACGCAAAAAAAGAAAAATAATGAATACGTTAGGTATACTCATGTAATTCATGGGAGGCTGGTATGGGTACTGCTGGAATTGGTACTAAGCGAAATGTATCGAAACCTCTTATAATTCATAAATTATAGGACTTAAATAGATAACAAACTATTATTTTCGTTATTTGTTTTTGGGGTGTTATGCCGTGTTGCGCTACCTCCTTCTTTAGCCAACGTTTCGGACATCGTTGCTGTGTCGATCATCAGGACAGATCCGGCAGATCCAGTAGATGTAACAAACTATTATGTCAAAATTTAAATAGAATACACATTTCCTATTCAAACCTTTTAATATTGATGACAGCTGGTTTCTTGTTTAAAGAGACTAGAAAATACATATTCATTTTTAAAACGTGGTGGCGATACGACAACAAAACATAACCGGAAAAAGTTACGCCCATGAGTTTGCGGGGGAAATGTTTACTTGGGAAATTGCAGTGGTATTATTCTTTCACGATGCTGGTATGTTTGTTATGCAGATGCATGAGAATAATACCCTTTATATTGAAACACAAACTGAATAAAGTTGAATAAAAATGTGTATGATAAATTATTAAAAACATAATGTTTCTACATGATAAATTATTACTTTTTATCATATGTATGTTCCGTATGTTTATGTTCCGTAGGCGTGAGAAACGATAGACCTGCCCACGAGTCTAAGGGGAACTAATGAAGTTACGCTAGGGGGGAGTTGTGTGACCTTCTCCTTGTTAACACTTAGCTGAATTGTGGCATCCTAGTGGGCACGCATATAAAATAATTATTTTCTGGTGTAGCAGTGAGCTTTTTAAAGTAACACATATATGTATTTTGAAATAACTAATTTTTGCCGCTGCCAAAACATCATAAAAAGTTTTAATAACATATTTACTGATATTTTCGTCATTCAGTCTAAAATTTTGAAGTAAACAAAAAAGTAGAAAGTTCCAGTAAGGGTTAAGACGGCATTACCAGAGAAAGACGGAAATACGTCATTTTCAAAAAAGTTTTTAGACGTATTGACTCTTTTCCACAAAAAATTATAAATGGATTTCGAAAGATTGTTCTTTTATCTAGCATTCGTATGTAATAAATTTTTAGAATTTTTTTAAATTTTTAGTATAATAAGGTTATTCCATAGGTCGTTGGCAGATTTGTTAAATTTTCTAGCAGAGTTTTTTCTTTTTATCTAGCAGAGTTATGTATTAGAATTTTAATTTTAGTTTCAATAAAATCATTAAAAAATATGTACGTACATGTGTTTCTTGACGAAAATTGGTCCATTTGTGTATTTATTTGCGCACTTACAAACTAATATATTTCAGATTTTTTTAACATTCTTATTAAATTTAGACATTTTTAAAAAATGATAAATACTTATAATCAAAAAATAACTACAAAAAGTACACTATTTCAATAGTTTTATCATCACGCCTTTCAGCATTTTTGGATGAAGGTATAAATTAAAGCTAATTTGGATTGAAATAAATTCGATATTGAGTTATAATTTAAAAAAGCTGGTACGGGGAATAATTAGTCTGTCTCATTGTAACCGCCCTGCACGATCGGAAGAACAACTTTCGACGAAATGTGGATTTTCGTCCGCTGGCTGGTTAAACGCTCTTAAGTGGTTTGTCAAGATTGCCGTCGTAAGTAAAAACACAGTAATTTGTTGAGTATGGGAAGTTATGAAGTATCGAATTTTTTATGTTTTACACAAAAAATGTATTTTATTTTCGTGTTTTATTTATTAAAAAAAGATGATATTGTTTTTGATATTACAGCAATTGATCCGCTCTTTATAATAAGTAAAGACGCATGCCCTTGTAAAATTGTTTCGATTACTTTTTTTTTTTAAACGAGTATGCTTTAGACTTTAGACGGACACGACTGAAGTAAAACTTCACTAACTTATATCTCCTTCTCAATGTCCGTTCGCCTTGCCCGACCGTTCGCCTCGCCCGATCACACTTCTCACAACCCTCTCATCACAAATTAACCAGCTTACTCCCCAAGTCAAGGGTGCGTAAAGAAGTTTTACTCCAAAAAAGCAATTACTTTGTGGTAATGTTAAACATAGACGTGAGTAAATAATATTTAATTTTTGGTGAGCATTATAATATTGATTTCATCATTATTTCAATTAGTGTTTGGAGATATCTGCTAATTAACTGGACGATCGATACATTTCCATGAACTATTTAAGGTCAGTTTCTATATTAGTAAGTATTTCACATATACGGATGTTTATCAATTGTGTAAAATGTTCACCTCGTTTATTAGTAAGGCTGTAAGCATCTAAGCGAACAGCAAGAAAGCAAATATTTTTTTTAAGAGGGGCCAAATTAAATATATACCTATATTTTGTATTTATTTTTTCAGATGTTTTAATACAGACCTTTTTTTTAAATGTCAATGGATAGGAATCATCTGCCGAAAAATTCAAAACGCTGCCAATCTAAATGACAAAATGTCAAAAAGTGTTTTCAACTTCAGATTGGTTTAATCAGAAATCTTTAAATTATCTAATTTAAAAACGATGGCATTTAATTTTCGTGAAATTGAAGTAATGCAAAAATCGAGAAACACTTTTTAAAAAAAATATTTAGGTATTTAAATATTACGATGGGAATAAAATGTCCCTTGCATGTAAGATATTGTACCTATTCAAATTTAGATATCATATTTAATTATATATATCTTCGAGATACTTTGAAATAAGGGTAAAGAAACATATGAGATTTTTTAAAAGAAAAACAAACATTGTCGGGTAAACCAACAAAGTTTTAAAATCTCCTACTACCACCACAAAGAAGGGTGATCGCTCCAACCCGGCCTACTACCGCCCCATCTGTTCTGTCCAAGGTGATGGAACGTGTGATCAACGACAAACTGCTCACATTCCTCGAGAAGAACAAAATTATTAACGATCTTCAATACGGATTCCGGCGGAACCGCTCGTGCGGCGATCATCTTGCTTATGTGGCGCATGTTTGGGGGCGATGCCTGTAACGTTTTGGTGTTACCCAAATGGTTGCACTGGACATTTCCAAGGCTTTTGACCGCATTTGGCACCGAGGATTTGTCAACAAACTGTCATCTTAGGGACTTACCATCCTTGTGTACGTGGATTGCCGACTTTTTAAAGGAGAGGTCGATTCAGACGGTTACTGATGGTTTCACCTCTTCCTCGCACTCGATAAATGCTGGCATCCCACAGGGATCGGTTCTGTCTCCGGCTTTGTTTTTGTTGCACATCAATGACCTTTTGACATGTGCACCAATTCATTGTGCGGATGACAGTACAGTCCACGATAGCTTTTTGTTTGACAAGCTCACAATTTCCAACTGCTCGGAGGGCTTTGAAGCAAAGAATGGATGGTTACTTTGAGAGTGTTTTCCCTTGTGGTAAAAATAATCTCGTAGAATTTAATGTTTCAAGGATCCAATCATTTCTGATTACGTCTAAAAGGGATTGAAATGAAAATCTAGTCTCCTCCAACGGAAGCAATCTTCCAAACAGACCCTCCATTGATATGCTTGGTGTAATTCTAAGAGACCAGCTCAGATATGGGGCTCCATCGAACCCAGAGTTAAGTTAGCCTCTCAAAAACTGGGCGTACTGTACAGGGCCCGCAGATACTTTAATATTACACAACTACTAACCCTGTACAAATGTTATTAGTTTTGTTAAGTCAGGTGCGTGATTAACTAATTTCAATAAAAGAACCAGATTGCTCTTCGTTATTCTACACGATAATTTTTCAAACATAATTAATTTGTTCAATGGGTATGGAGAGTTTGAAATTAATGAACCTTAAAAATGTATGTTGAACTTTCTCAATTTTTATTTGATATGCTTTATAATATGGGGACCAAATAGTGGAATTGTGTTCTAAATTACTTCTAACGAAAGCAGTAAAGACAATTTTAAATGAATAAAGTGACATTTTTTTTTTACTGTTCTTAAAATAAACAAATGTTAATTTTTCATCAAATACGATGCCCAGATCCTTGATATGAGACATCTTTTTAAGAGAAATATTGTTGATACTATAATGAGACATAATATGATTTTGGTTTTAAAAAATAAACATAATAATTTAATTCAAAATAATCCATTAATTTTGTATTAATAAAGGTGCCACAAGATGAAGAAGTAAAAAAAATCAACTTTGGACTCCATTTCGTCACTCGGAAATGAAAACTACAAAATCGACTTCAAAGTTAATGTAGGTACTCCAGTTTCCAGTTTTTGTAGTTTCCGGACACCGTGTATATTATGTGTTGGCTTCAAAAAAGAAAGCGTTTTTAATTATTGTACATAACCCCTTACTAATAAGCTTGTTTTATAATTTTACACCATTGACGAAAAACCATTAAACGTACATTTATGGTGGCTTATCCCCGACGTGTATAACTAAAGAAAATTTTATTTGATTAATTGATATTATTTCACAATTTATTTATTTAAAAAAATATGTAGAATATTTGTGGAACTTTCCAGAGTGGAAGATACTCTCAGTATTGCCCTGGTAAAACGTTGTTTGAAATGGCGTTAGCCATGTTTGGTGGCCAGATCTGAATAGCCAGGTACTCCACCGCCTTCCCTATTTCCTTCACCTCCCGTCTACCTTAAGCCTCACAACACATCCCAATCGGGGATGTCACAGCTCACTGGCTCCAGAAAGTTGAGAGAAGTTGAGGTATTCACATAAAAAAGGTTATTCGATACTCGGGAATTTTCGTATTTCCATATCCATATAGAAAATTTATTTATGTAGTCTGAAAAGAAATGTTATGAAATATTACCACAGTTAAAAAAATTACAAACTTGGTACACATATATTTTAAGGCTACAAATCCGACCTGTTTTAATCCCACTTGTCGGAGATTATTTTACGTGAAAAGCATTAAGAGGGCATTACCAGAGAAAACCAGAAATATGTCAGTTTCAAATGAGATTTTAGACGTATTGACTCTTTTTCACAAAAAATTATAAATGGATTTCGAAAGATTGTTCTTTTATCTAGCATTCGCATGTAATAAATTTTGAGATTTTTATTTTATTTTTAGTATAATAAGGTTATTCAATAGGTCGATTTGTTAAATTTTCAAAAAAGATTTTGTATTATACCACACCCATTTCAAATAATATAATCATGTAGTAAAATAAATCAATACATTATCTAGCAAACGCATGTTTAAGAATTGTAATTTTAGTTTCAATAAAATCATTCAAAAATATGTACGTACATGTGTTTCTTGACGAAAATTGGTCCATTTGTGTATTTATTTGCGCACTTACAAACTAATATATTTCAGATTTTTTTAACATTCTTATTAAATTTAGACATTACTGAAAAATGATAAATACTTATAATCAAAAAATAACTACACAAAATACACTATTTTAATAGTTTTATCAACACGCCTTTCAGCATTTTTGGATGAAGGTATAAATTAAAGCTAATTTGAATTGAAATAAATTCGATATTGAGTTATAATTTTAAAAAGCTGGTACGGAGAATAATTAATCTTTCTCATTGTAGCCGCCCGTAATCGTAACCGATCGTAAGAACAACTTTCGACGAAATGTGGATTTTCGTCCGCTGGCTGCTTAAAAGCTCTTAACAAGATTTTTTGTTCTTTTAAAAACCTTCACACACAAAAATAAATATATATATATATAACACCCTGTGGTAAACACTTTTTTGAAAATATCTTGAATTTTTTCCAGTTGGCGACTATCAAACTCAAAAGTGAAAAATTTTCGGTCGACTTTTCAACAAATCAAATTGTGAAAAGGACGCAGGAAATAACTGAAATTGGATTTCATTTCGGGAATGTGATGTTCGTAAAAGATTTAAGAAATCAATTCGTAACTTGCACGAACATCTGAAATTAAATATACTTTTTTAGCAATGGGCCCTTAAAAATCTATTTCAGAAAGATGAATTGAACGATGAGTCTCTTAAACATAAATATTTTAATAAAATAGTATCAATTGCATGTTTATATACATTAAATAAAGTTTCTATTAAAATACATTTAATAATACGCTTTTCACCCTTTTTAAGAGCAAAGCTCGAGTTAAAAGGGCGGATAAACGCATGTTAAACACAATTTAGAAAAACGAAAAATAATATTTTTTTAAATATATAAAACAAAAAATAGATAATTAATAGAAAATAAGAAAAAATCATATTTGTTCATATATATAAATTTTTTTTTTTTATATATATATGTACAAAACAAATAATAGATAAAAATAACAACAGATTGAAGCGGAGGAGATAAAAAATAATGAGAGAAAAAGGATAACTAATGTTATATTTGAGTTGTTATGTTGATAAGTTATATAAAAAGAGTTTTTATTGATTTTTTGAATTGTTTGTAATTTGTTTCCAATCTTAATTTCAAGGGTAATTCGTTAAACCATTTAACTCCAATATATTTGTAGAATTGTTGGGCTGTGGTGGTGTAACAGCGAGGTATAGTCAGAGAACCAAGGATATTTGTTCTATTGCTGTTCGAAAAAAGAGTGTTAACATTATTGAGACAATCTTTGTGTATTTGTAAAAGCGTAATTTTTTTATAAATAATATGAAGTGAAAGGACTTTGAATTCCTGAAATAATTTGATGGTAGGGTAATCGTATGGCTTTTTTAGAATTATTTTTATTAATATTCTTTGGATAATTTCTAAAGGCAAAAGAGAAGTTTTGAAAGCACCACCCCAGCCAACAATTCCATATTGTAATACTGATTGAATTAGGGAAAAATAGATGGTTCTTAATAATCCAATATTTAGTATGTTACGTATTCTAATAAAAATGAAAATTAATTTTCTTAACCGTTCTACTGATGTATTTTTTTTTTTTTTTTTTTAATTTTTTTTTTTTTTTTTTAATTTCAATAACAAGGTTTGTACATGTATGTATAATGTATATAATAAGTATGGATTCATTTTTTTTTTCACAGACCTCCTCACTAGGATTTCCTGTTCTGAGGTGGCCTGTAGTTTTTTAAAATATTTGTATTTGGTTATGGATTGTCTTTATATCGTCTTCATGATGTTTGTAATTTTATTATCACTTTGATCTCTCAGCCATATTTTTACTTTTGTTTTAAATATATTCATTTCCTTTATATTTTTGATTTGATCTGGTAGAGCATTGTATATTGATTTATAATTTCCATTTTATGTTACTATCTATAATTACACCGAGGTATTTTACATTTGTTTTAACAGTGAGTATAGAGCAGTTAGGTTTACATAGAAATGACTTTGGATTACAATTATATGAGTGTATACATATGTTTAGATTCTCAGGGGTAGCATTTTTATTCAGAGTGAATGGTATTACAAAAGTTTTTTCTCGTATTTAGAGATAGTAGATTTTGATCAAACCATTTTTTTATTATATTTATATCTAGTTAAGCCGTTTTCTGAGTTTCACTCCAGTTTAGTCCATGAGTTAAAATCGCTGTGTCATCAGCATATGATATTATTTTTGACTTTATGGTGAGTTTAAAAATATCATTCACATAAATGATAAAAAGAATTGGTCCTAGAACTGTCCCTTGCGGGATTTGAAATGCTTATAAACGTCTATAAAGAACCACGACCATTCAGAAAAATCCTCAAACATCAACAATATTAAAATTACTGCAGCCATCTGTTGTATAAATATTAAACCTGACGTTTTCATTGAGCACTTTTATAATTTCCGTGACGATTCACGGTTACGGTACCGTGACGGCACAAAAATGGCAATAAACATTAAGTTCCTTATCGCTATAATGCTGCAGCTCTTTCAAAAGATGAGATACACAAAGTACGCAGGTCTTTTTCCTCCAAAGGAAAAAAGTCATAATTTTCTGGTATCTCTCTCACACACCACACCCTGACGTCTCTGTAGACCCCTATCAATACTACTTGCCTTGGCGATAATTTTGAAAGTATGAAATAAATTTACAAGTATAATATAAGTGTGAGTGAATTCCAAAAATTCGAACATGTCAAATATCAATGCGCTAATGGTTTTGCTTTTATTCTTAATGCTGCCGCTCTTTCTTACATACCTAATAACAACAGTCGAAAATGAGACAAACGGTGAACGTATGTCTGAACTCCCCTAAAGGAAACATTATCATACATCTCCCTCACAAGTATGAATAAAATTAAACGCAATTCCCGTAACAAAAAAGTGGTATTTTGAAGGAAATAGTCACACGTATTTTGTATGTCTCACCATAATTAAATGTGTAAGAAAGAGCTGAAGCATTATATCGATAAGGAACGAATGTTAATTGCCTTTTTTGCCGTCGCGGTACCGCAACCGTGAATCGTGACGGTATTTATAAAAGCGCACATAACTGATAAATTCCATGTACCGATAATAAACAAACAAAAAACATTTTTCTGCAACACATGCGGATGCGCATAGTTTGGGGGTGGTATTGATAAATTTACACCCTCCATTTACAGACATAAGCGAAATATACACCAGTGACCCGAAAGTTGATCATTCGACAGTTGGTCTCCCAGAAATTATAATTATAATAAAACTAGCAGACCCGGCCACACGTTGCTGTGTCTAACGATACACAAAACCATTACCCAACTTTTATAAAATTCACACCACCCGTTTGCCAGCTGCCCGCTGCCTGAATTGAATATTTGAATTTCTCGGCTTTTCTCTACTATAATAAGCATGTATTATATATATAAACCTTCCTCTTGAATCACTCTATCTATTGGTGAAAACCGCATGAAAATCCGTTGCGTAGTTTAAAAGATCTATGCTCACAAACATTTTGGGCGACTTCATTTTATACTTTGTAATGATGATGATTATATTTTTTGAACAAAATTTACCAATGTCAAACCTAAAACCGACCTAAAAATACCTATAATAAGTTGCAATGGATATGAAACGAATTTTTTTTAAGTGCCGATTTTTAATTCTTATATTATAGAGATGGAGGTAGAGATATTTAATAGCCTTCCAGATCATACAAAGTTATCTAATTCCTTGTATACTTTTAAAAAGAATCTTAAATTATTTGTGTTAGTCAAGGATTGCCAATTGATTTTCTCTACTTTATCCTTTCCAAAGTATTAGCTAAATGATGATGTTTGTAATGATTAGCTAAATTAATATTATTTTTGATTAAACCGTTTTTTAATCTTCCTCCTGCCAAATTTAAAGCATATTATATTATATGCTTGTTTTATTATTTACAACTTAATCCTTTTTTAAATCAGATCACTAAACTATGGTCACCCTAAAAGTCTACATGTTTACATTAATTAAATGTAATATCTAGCGCCATCAGTTTAGTAGGTACCCATAATCTCAACCTGTAAGAAATACAACAATATTGTTCTTTCAATATTTGTATAATTTTGTGTTATTTTGTTAATTTGTATAATTGTTAACCTCAACACAGGCTTGTCCTAATGAGGTGACAAATTTTATTGTAAACATTTTTACCTGCAGTGTAAAGAAACAATAAATAAATAGACAAGTAGTCTTTTCTTTCACGCATTTGAACGAAAATATGTTTTATGCTTTTGTTTGGTTTTTTCTTAAAGACAAACATTCCCGGGTTATAAATAACACTCTCGCTTCTCGAAAACCAAATCTCCCACTACCACCAGAGTAAGCGAAAAATGTTGCTTGTTCGTGATGGAGGATTTAGCCAGCCGAGGAATCGAACACGGGATGCCTGGGTGGAACCCAAATGCGACGTCAACTCAGCCGCTAACCAGTCGAAAAGTTATTCGGCGGTACGTCTATACAGAATTTTCCCTACACCGCACAGTGGGCGGAATGAAGAAAAAACACGAATTAATTCCTTGCTGACTAAATAGTAATGCAATTTTTTTTTTTTTAATTTTATTAATGAATTATAACTATTTTGAAGTAAAAATTATTAATTTATTCTTCCGTAGAAATTTACAACAACAAAATAATACATTTTGAAGATATACAAAAATCTAGGCAAATAAAACCTATTAAATTTTACAAGAAAAACTCTATTTTTATAACTTTCGAAGGTTATTCGCATCTTGTTATATATCATTGAAGAAGATAATAATAAAAATCTAAACGAAAATATGAAAGAGAACAAGACACAGAAAAATAGACGAGAGGTTTTGGGTTCGAGTCCCAGTTGCGACCATTATCTTTTTTTGTTTTTCTGTTTCTTGTTATCTTTCATATTTTTGTTTAGATTATTAATATTATCTTCTTCAAAAAAAAATATAAATTTTAAATATTAAATATTATATTTCACATCTATGAACACAAAAAGACGGGCAATAATTAGGTACACACATATTTTAATTGAAAAATGGTAGAAAATCAAAAACAAATTTTTAGTAGGCTTAAAGCTTCAGGAGGTAAACAGAACCTTTTTTTAGGAAGTGGTCGCAAAATGCAAAATTTATTTCTTATTATCTCGGGAGTTTCTTTTTTGAACTCTGATTGGTTTGCAGTACCTTGTAGATAAAGACCCAGGGTTTTGCCATATAATAGTCTTGCTTTTAGTTTCCTTCGCTGTAGAGCTGAACTGGCACCTACTATGTTGTAGGGAGATTAGAGTCATCATGATATTCTCCATCACTATACCTTTGCTTGTACTTGCTGTGACTACTTAACCATCGCAGCCCCATTTTACATTTGTGCAAACTCACATCTGCTGCTAACTGAAGTTCATCAAGAGTGCGTGACTCTAACAGATCATGCACTTTTTTCTTCCTTGATGTAAAACCACTTTCTTGAAATAGTTTTATTAGTCTACCCAAAGATTTGAAGACAACTATCATTTCTTGCAACCACTCTAAATTATGTTTTTTAAACGTCACAATAATAACAACGGCTTTTACTCCATTTCTTCATTGATTGTAGTGAAAAATACTGAACAGTTTTGTAAAATGTAGGGCTTAAAATGTTCGAACCTGCCACCATGTGGTATTTTTGTGTTAGGTAATTAATTAAAAACTTCTTTCATCTCACAGAAGTGGCATTTAATATACCCTGTACATTTAATACCTCGAATAATTCTCTCCGGGGAAAGCTTATAGGCCTTCCTAAAAATAAAAACTTTGTTCAACGGAGGACAAAAGATGATCACAATTTATATATGATATTAAAGGTGAAACTTTAGTCTACAATATGTACATATTCATAAATGGGTACAAATGATATTTTGTTTCTAAATGCTAATTGAAATAAGCATTTTAACAGTAAAAAAATATAAAAATAGTGGAAAATTAGATGTGAGTTCAAATCTCACACACATGTGATATTGATATATAATTTAGGAAATTAAATAGAAAATACCTTGAAAAATATCAGACAAAAAAAACTTTTGTATATATATCTAAACGTCACTTAATACACAACCGTATGTGCTCACGCGTAGGAGAGAATGGAAAAACGCGATGTCGAACATCAAATTTACGACACACTTTGCGGCCTTGCCAAACTTCCGTCAAGCGCTATTGACATATTTAAATAATCACATAAAGTGCAGAAACTATTTAACTACACTAAAAAAAATATACACATTTAAAAAATTAACTTTTGCAAAAACCACTTAATTCGCGTTTTTTCTTCATTCCGCCCACTGTGCACCGTCTGCATATTGTATATAAGTACGCCGGGAGGCCAACTATCGGGAATCAACCAGCACTTTGCTGAATCCCACAAATTGAAGTAGAGTAGGTTAAGTAGTTTTAGAGATTATTCTTTATGATGCTGTAGTATAATGTTATGGTTCGGGTGAATAAAGAAAAAGAAGTCATTAAAACAACTACAAAAATCCGATACTTCAATATCTTGGACATGTGATGAGACATCCAGAGATATGAGATCTTGCATCTCATAATGCAGGGAAAGAATGCCGGACGAAGGGGCCCTGGAAGAAGGAGAACCTCATGGCTGAAAAACCTGAGAAAGGGGTTTGGCCAGTCTACTGAAGAGCTGTTCCGGGCCGCACTAAGCAAAGTCCGCATAGCCAACATGATAGCCAACGTCCGTTGAACGGATAGAACACAAGAAGAAGAAGTGCTGTAGTAGCTCTATTTTATTTTACGTTACTGTTACACGTTTTAATAATATTGTTCCATATATCTACTTCAAGCTGTATAATTTTTGATGGCTCGTTAAGTACAGGGTGTCCCAAAAGAAAGTTTATATTTAGTCGTTCGATTTAAAAAAAAGTAAGGGCTCTATCGAAAAAATGTTGCTTAAATACTAAAGTACACAATTTGGGAATTTATTTCTTAAAAATAATATTGTCCAAATATAAACCCTCGCGTTCGCGGCATTAATTTAATCGAAGAGTAATATTTCTCATGACGGCTCGGCAGGTAGGCTTCGCGATGGCTGCCATTTCGTGACGAATATTTTCTTTTAATTGCATCAGGGAAGTCGGCTTTTTAGCGTACACTTTAGATTTGAGATAACCCCACAGGAAAAGTCTATAGGGGGTTAAGTCAGGACCACGAGGAGGTCAATTTATGTCACCTCTCCTGGAGATCAATTTGCCAGGGAAAATTTCACGAACTCATGGCAGAGATGTATTGGACGTATGTAATGTTACTCCGTCTTGCTGGAACCGTGTTCTTTGGTTATAGCCAGTAAGTTTGTAGGGGTGCAGCATTAGGTATTTGTGCAAAATGCTGTGTAACGATGATCTACGCACATTTAAAGCACTTGCGCGCTTCCGAATCGCAAAGTTTGAGTCGTCACGAAAAGACTGATACACACTCTTTACGTTTTCTACCGTTCTCGATGACCTTGGTCGCCCGGATTTTGGTTTTGCCAGCGTTGTACCGATCTGTTCAAACTTTTTGACCCATTTTCGATAGTGAGGAATGCTTGACGCATCATTGAATTGACGAAAACCTCAAATATTGCAAAATCTTCTACTCGCTACAGTCGCCGAATCACCATTTTTGTAAAACTCACGCACGCACAACGCGCGATCGCTCCCGAGAAATGCTTCATAGCGACTACATTCCCAAGAGCCAGACTACTGATTGACACACCCCCCGCGCCCCTCGGAAAAGTTGCGTTCACACAGATAGCAAAACAAGTATAAACTTTCTTTTGGGACACCCTGTATATTTTGTTCTTTTAATCTACGTAAAAGTTCAGCTGAGCGTAAAGTCAAATGAAACACAAATCGTATATGTCTTTCAAAATTAATTAATGAACTAATAATAATCAATACACTTCAAGTTACGTACGTTTCTACTTATAAGTTTAAATAGATGTAATGAATACCCCTGATTGGTTACGATCCCTTAGGTTTCAAGTAACATGGAAAGGGTTTTAACTCCCACAACTTTAATAGAAAGAAAGCCTCTATTCTCCACTATATCAATAAATTATTATTGGAAACACCTACTTTTACTTGCACAGATTGGCAAACCTAGATATTAGAGCAAATACAATCAATTTACACATTTTGAAAGAATTTATTAAAAACCAGCTGGTACCCGGCATGCGTTGCTATGCCATTTAATAAAGAAATTGTTTCTCCCTGCGTTTCCTTTCCCATTCGTCCCGTTCTCCCTTCCGCACCCCCCCTTATTCCTCTCCCGCGTCCTTATCCCCTCTCGCATTTCCACTCCACCTCCTCCACCTTCCCTCTCCCCACTCTACTCCCCCCCTTCCCCGGCCCGCAAAGCTCTCTCCTGAGTTTCCCTCCCCCCTCCCAGGTTCCCCTCCCCCCTCCCAGGTTCCCCTCCCCCCCTCCACGGTTTACCTCCCGCGTTCCATAAATTAACTCCCTGTACATTTAGTTTACAGCACGTGTACCACCTATTGCCAATTAATTTTCTCTACTTTGTCCTTTCTAAATTATTAGCTAAATGAGTATGTTTATAAAATAAGCTAAAATAATTTTTATTTTTGTTTAAACTGTTTTTTTTTTCATCTTCCTCCTGCCAAATCTATAGCATGTTAAATTATATACATATATTTATTATTTACAACTTAATCTTAAAAACAAAACAAAAAAATACTTTATTTTATTTTGAATCAGATCTCAAAACTATGGTCACCCTAAAAGTCTACATTAATGTACTACCTAGCGCCATCAGTTTAGTGGGTACTGGGTACCCATAATCTCAATCTGTAAGAAATACAACAATATTGTTCTTTCAAAATCTGTATAATTTTGTGTTATTTTGTTAACTTGTATAATTATTGTTAACCTCAACACAGGCTTGTCCTAGTGAGGTAACAAATTGTATTGTAAACATTTTTACCTACAGTGTAAAGAAACAATAAATAAATATTGCAATTTTTTAATACAAATTTCATAATGCCAGAGCTCACCAGACAATAAAGAACACAAAACAAATAATTATCCAATTTGGTGCTTTCGTTCGGAAGTCATTTGCATATGTACATTCCAGCGATTCATTTTTATACAAATTTCAGAGTGCCGGAGCTCACCAGTAGTTTTATTCAAACCTTATCCTGTCAATAACGAACATAACAAAAAAAGAATTATCCTATTTGGTGCAGTCGTTCGGAAGTTAAGCGCGTACATACATTTCGGCGATTTATTTTTATTTATATATATATATACAGGGTGTTAAGGGACGTACTTGACTTACTTTAACCAGTGATCCCTGACATTATTTGGAGTAAAAAATGTAAATGAAATTTTGGTCTCCGGTGACATTTTTGATGTTTTTGTTTTTTTTTTCTACATAAACTAAAAAAAATGGTAGTTGTTGAACAGTTGGAGGCGGGGTAAGGGGTTCGTCAGACACCCGGCTGAATGACCAGTGACGACGTGCGGAAGAAATTTTTTTTGTTTGATTTTGAAGAAAAAAGTTTTGAAAAAAAAAAGTCGTCAAAAAAGTCACCGGAGACCAAAATTTCATTTACATTTTTTACTCCAAATAATGTCAGGAATCACTGGTTAAAGTAAGTCAAGTACGTCCCTTAACACCCTGTATAGAAGATTTAGATGTTTATTTTTTTTTTTTTTTATTTTTTTTTTTTTTATTTATTAAATTTCAGAATACATTTTGTACAAAAATTTGAGTAGACCCACAAAGCTGTCATATGGCAGCTTGTCTGCAGGTTCTAACAATTTAAACATTCTTAATATAATATCTAAGAAAATATTTGTAAATACATTTATATTTTTAAGGAAACATTAGAATAGATCACATAGTAATATTAGATAGTTTAACTTACAGCTATAAATATATAAGATATTTCAATATACCTGCCTAATAACAAGATATGTAGGCAGCTATATTAAGATATTCAAAGATACATGGAGTTTTCGTTCATTAACCATAGTTTTATCATTTTAGGACATAGTCTCTCATTTTTTTCAAATTTTATGTTTTTATTAATTTTATTGAAAATCACTGGTATTAGATATTCAAGAGTACGGCTTCCATATTTATTTAATATTCGAGGAGTTTTTAGGCCCTTTCCTTCTCTGAATCTTGTGGTATGTTTGTGTACAAGTAGGTGTTTGTAAGGGCTTTCCCCCATATTGTCCATAATAGTAGTGAACCAGTGAAGACCTTTTATTGTAAGTAGGCTCTCTGAGCCATACAGTAATTTTAAGTTATGTCTCTGTTTGTAAATATTTGTTGTGACAATTTTTTTAATTATGGCAGTTTGTAAATTTTCAATATATTTAATGTAAGTAGTGCTTGCATGTCCCCAAGTTCGAATACCATATCTAAGGATAGATTCGACCATAGAAAAATATATGAGTTTAAGAGTACAATGAGGCAAAATAAATTTTAATTTGTAAAAAATACTAGCTAAGGATCTGAGCTGGTTACAAATTTTAGCCACTTGTTTATCCCACTTAAAATTGTTATCAACAATTATTCCCAGATAAGTATATTCATTTGTAAAATCGATTTTTTCACAGTCACAAACATTAACAATTCCTCTATGTATACAGTCAAAGCTATGAGCGGTTATTTTAGGAACATTCCACATTTTCAAACTTGGTGATTTTATGTACATGCATTTGGTTTTTTTAACATTAATAATTAATCCTACATCATGAGCCCATTTGAGAAGCTCGTTAAAATCTCTTTGTAATTCTTGTATAGCTATTTCAGGATTTTCATTTGATACAACAAGAGCAGTATCATCAGCAAAAATGAATCGACGAGCTTTTTTGAAAATCTTACACATAGCAATTACATATATAATATATAATTTTGGACCCAGAATTGACCCTTGCGGTACTCCCGATTTGATGTATCTTGATTTACTAATTATATTTAGAATCTTCACACTCATTTTTCTATTTGACAAATAGTTTTTAAAGAATAAGAGGAGTTTACCTCGGATACCTATAGATTCAAGTACTTTAATTATTTGTATATGGCTAAGTGTGTCGAAAGCTTTTGAGAAATCAATAAATAGAACCAATACATGTTGTTTACAGTTTAGTTGTGAATTTATATGATTAGAAAATTTTTCGAGCAATTTATCGCAACTTTTATTTTTTTGAAAGCCATACTGGCATTCATCAATGATACTCAGATTATTTAAGTATTTATCTAAATTTATTGATATATATTTTTCTAAGATTTTTTCTAATGCAGGAAGTAAGGAAATCGGCCTGTAATTGTTTATTAAAGAGTGATTTCCATTTTTAAAGATAGGCCTTACAATGCTATATTTTAGTTCATCGGGAATATGGCCCGTATCAATTATTCTGTTAATTAAGTGTGCGATTATAGGACTAAGTAATTTAACATGTTTTTTCAAATCATACATACGAATTAAATCTATGCCTGGTGTCTTGGAATTTTTCATACCTCCGATAATTAATTCGATTTGCTTTTTATTTGCTCGTGGTAGATACATTGTGTGATTTAAATATTCCGGCGTGTATTCTGACGCTCGGACATCACATACATGTAATAACTTATTTACCCCCTCATCAAAGAAGTCTGCAAAATTTTCTGCCACTGCATCTTTCGATTTGGATTTTAAGAAATATTTTGATATGACTTCATCACAACCGGATTTATCTTTCCTTCCTAAAGTTTTATTAATTTCATTCCAAGTTTTTTTAATGTCTTTAAAACAGTGATTAAATTTATAGTTATAGTATAATTTTTTTGTGTTTATTATTTGTTTATTTAATTTATTTCTGTATTTTTTGAAATCCATTTCATATGTTTTGTTGTTAGGTGAGTTTTTCCATTTCCTCCAAAGAGTATCTCGTGTTTGTATATTTTCAATGAGGCATTACTTGCGAGGAAGGTAAATTAAAAAAAAACGGAGTGTGCAATTTACACGCTGTAGAAGTGAAACCTTCAGAGAACTAAAGTAGACAAGAGTGGGAGGCTACGAAGCATCGCACAAAAAGGAGACCGATTATTCTCATCTCATTCTCTCGCAGGTTAAATCCTATAGATGTATATGTGTTTGTCTCTTTTTAGATAAGCTTTTTCGTTTCATTGAGTTTGAATGAAACGAAAAAGGTGATAAAGGAGTTTTCACTTGAAAAACACGTCTGCAATTCACAAGCGGTAGAAGTGAAATCTTCAGAAAACTGAACTCCGTGAGAATGAGACAAATGCAGAGTATCAGGAGTAAGATAATTGTAGGGTTTATTTATTATAATATTGTTACCAAGAATAAAATTTATTTTGCATTTATTCTACAAAGCTCCGCACAAAGAGGAGGCCAATAGGATACGAAGCACCGCAAAAAGAGGACACCGATAGTCTATCACATTCTCTCGCAGGCTAAATCCTACAAATGTATGTATTTGTCTCTTTTTAGCGGTTTCAAGGGATTTTCGGTTTCATATAATATGTCAATACACATTAACCATTTGGCACACTTCGTACCAAATAGCATATCAATTTGTCACCGAAAGCCATAAACCCCATATCACGTTTACGGGTCTGTGTTAGTCCCGTTAAAAAATTCAGTCACCGAAAGCGAGAACTTCTGCGTATCAGAATGCATCATTAAACAGAGTAAATCAACTGCTTAACGTTTCTAAATTGAGCATCGACATCTTCAATGTCACCTATAGAGATTAGAGAGTTCAGTGAATATCTTTTGACATACCTACGTCAAAACTGCCCACATGCACCTTTTTTTAAAATTTTGTAGTCAAATAGACACACAAGTATTGCATAATAATATAATTTATGTAATCCAAACGATTATTATATATTTTTGAACAGTAGTAGGATATTTATTCCAAAACTGTTTATCTGTGCAACTTCATCAATCGTTAGTTTAGATGGGATTTGATCCTGTTACCATTTTGCCTAATAAAATATCACGGCTTAAAATATGGCTTAAAACATGAAGTAAATGAAACCTTAATAGCTTTGGCGGAATTGCCTTCCAAAAAATTTCTTTAAAATGTTTTAGCACTATACGAAATTGAACCCGAGCGCGCCATATGAATTTCAAAAGGTAAGGGCGCACTTTGCTCTCGCGCCAAGGGAAGGATTTTTTCAGCTTTAAGCGGCGCCTGTGATATTATTCTGAACGGGTGAGAAGATTTTTTTAGAAGGGGTTTCGATACATTCAATAAATAAAATCGAAATTGGAATTTATGTTTTTACTATCATAAATATAGGTATTTATATTGTAGGGTAGAGCGGGGCTAGTTGAACATGATTTTGGTAATTTGACCCAGACTCGAAACTCTTATAGATATTTTTGATTTTTCAATTTAGTAAGATAGTTTCATTATCTGGCTTTATAATGATATTCACGAAATGATATAATACATTGACCTTAGGCAAGATATTTAAATTTTCACGCAGAAGGAGATATGGTTCAACTTGCCTCATAGGTGGGGCTAGTTGAACCACCCACGGGGCTTGTTGAACAATATAGTGTCATATATTCACACTCATAGTTTAATAAAACAAATTATGTAAATTATTAAACTACATTTTTTGAAATACTGAAAGAATACAGAATTAGGTAATATAATGATTATTTTATCTAAAAAAGCGAGTGTAATAAAACAGGTAAATTTTCTTAGAATTATTTAATCGATATCACTGTCATAATTGACGCAGATATACATTGGAATAGTGCCAGATGTGCACTTTTGGTGTGCCTACTTTAGACTGGCGTGACAACGAACGCACTCTTCTCCTGGAAATTACGTATAAAATTACAGTAAGGGATCTGAATGGGGCAAGTTGAACCAAATGGTTCAAATAGCCCCACCCATGTTTTATTACAAATTTTATCGGATAACTCATATACCACTAAATGTTTTTAAATTTTTCAATTGACAAGATACAGTTAAGTAAACACCAATATCAAATTGACTTACCTTGACTTGGTATCTTTTTCCTTGGTATCTATTTTCAAAAAAGCAGTCGATCGTCTTTTTTCACTATTGGAGCAAAAATCACACAAAATCCTAGCGCACACGCTACGGACGCCATGCGCCTACTAAATTCTTGGTGGCGCGGTCCCCACACTTCTAAATTGCCAGAACATGTTCGGCATACTTTGTAAGTCTTTCGGCTCCGAAGATATTGGCGTGGCCCAACAAGCCCCTTGGTTCAACTAGCCCCGCCCAACCCTACTAGGCAGTGAAAACCTGTCATAATTATGAGATTCATAAAGCTTAATTTTTTAATAAAACCTTTAATTATTATTGCTATTGGCAGAGAAAGGATGAAAGTGTACTGAATGCTATAGAAATGAGATCCCTGGGGCGTATGTGTGGCAAAACCTGTAGGTACGATCGTGTGAGAAAATCGTGTAGAGATTGGCAAAGATTGCAAGGCGTAATGAGTAAGATTGAGAAAGGAATGCTCAGATGGTTTGGGTATGTAGAGCGAATGAATTTTAAAAGGAGTGTAAGGAGAATATATAACGCAAATGTGAATGGTTGAAGTCGGGGACGCCCGAGAAAGACATGGCACGACCAAGTGAGTCATATTCTTGAATCGGGTCATATCAAAAGTCGGAATAATTGAAAAACATGTATGAGACGTTGTATGAATGTGAACGAGGCAAGGAGTGTGTGCGAAGACCTAGTTGTTTTGCGGTCCGTCCTCTCTGTCCACCTCTGTGGGGAAACGACGTGATGGTTAGTTAATTAATTATTAGGATCATGGCCAATCAAATAATCAATTATATTGTGAGTTTTTTTTTATTCAGTTAGAGAGGTGGGTACCGGTATTGCTGCCACGGGATTAATTATTGGACAACCAACACCTCTGCCATAGGTCACCCTAAGTGGTTCGCTATGTTTGGTAACTTAGCGGGGTTGCCCGGGTTTACGGGGTGAGGTTTGTCATCCCTCTGATGTTGTTCATCCCCTGCGTGGCGGGCCAGATCAAGAGGTATTGGTTGAGGGAGACCTTTTGACCTCTCCAGCCGGACTCTCGACCCATCGCATTGCTCCGCAGTTGGAAGGATGGATTTATACTTCCATCACTCTTAGACTCGCTGACCCCCAGATTCCTATCCACCCCTTATACCCTTTTCCTTTCTAGAACTCTCTCTCCTTCCTTTCCATACAGACCATCCCCAAAGATGACACAAGCCCTGATTGAAATTATTGTCCTCAGGCCCTGTGCAGTGCTAATGTAAAAAATAAAATATACCTACTCCCTGGCATCGCCGGTCTGCACACAAAGTTTTTCAAAGTTAGTCTTGTGAACTTTTGAACAGTGAACTTTTCTCTGAACTAGGTCTTCGCACACACTCCTTGCCTCGTTCACATTCGAACATCGTCTCATACATGCTCTCCTATTATTCCGACTCTTGACATGACCCGATTCAAGAATATGACTCACTTGGTCGTGCCATATCTTCCTCGGGCGTCCCCGACTTCTTCTACCATTCACATTTGCGTCGTATATTCTTCTTACACTACTTTCTTCGTTCATTCGCTCTACATGCCCAAACCATCTGAGGGTCCCTTTCTTAATCTTACTCATTATGCTTACATCAGCCTTACATTCTTTGCGGATATCCACATTTCTCACACGATCATACCTTGTTTTACCACACATACGTCTCAGGGATCTCATTTCAACAGCATTCAGTTTACTTTCATACCTCACTGCCATACATCAGGGTAGGTACCAGAACTCCATTGTGGACTGCTAGCTTCGCTTCTTTTGACAGTTTTTTGTTAGCGCCAACGGCATTCAGTCCACCATTAATGGAGTTACCGGCATTCACCCTTCTTTCAATATCTCTATCAGCCTTCCCATCTCTCGTAAACATACTACCCAGATACACAAACTCATCCACCTGCTCCAAGTATTCATCATTCTCAACTATGTTGCATACTGATTTCGTACTCTCTCTTTCAAACACCATGACTTTAGACTTACTTACATTCATCATTAACTCATTCTTCATACATACTTCGTTCATCCTAGACACGAGACACTGTAGATCTTCCATACTGAAATCAGCACCGCATCATCAGCATACAACAGGCAACATACTTCCAGATTACTCAATTTCTACTAAAATACCTGAAAATATATGGAAGATTTTTGTAATAACGAATTCCTAGGGCAAAATGATGAACTTCACTAATGATTTCGAGCCTATCAATTGCTTATATTATAAGATAAATTTGTAATTCCTTAAAATCATTGTTCTCCACATAAATATGATATTTGTGTGTAGAACAATGAAATCCGAAAAATTGAAGAGTCGATTCTAACTGTCTTCGATCAATCTTCTCTAATTTCTGGTTCTTATTTGTTTCAATGATTTTGCTATCATTTTGCACAATTCAGAAAACCAAGCCTACAGACGTATGTATAACGAAACTCTTGTACATGAAGAGGATGGATTTTAAAATTTTTGACCCTGAAACTTATGACTTTTTCCCCTTTTCCATAATCTTTTTACGGCCAATGACAAAATTAAACCAGACCATGTTCTTATTACAAAATGTATTTATTTGTTTCACTGCAATTTTTTTAAATGTTGCTTATAAATTTCTTCGAATTCTTTAAAAAGGTTGTAAAAGAATTAGCCCTCTAGGAAATCTGTAAGTAGGTAATTATATACAGTATTTCATGTGTGGTTCATCGCCAATTCATTGAATCAATCGCTAAACCAACAAGCGCTGCCTTTGAAGAATACGTTTGATCGCTAAGAAAATATGTTTTAAAATTTGACGTACCTCTTTCACATTAAGGCTTGGTTCGATTACACCACCCCCAAGTTCAGAATAACATCAATGATATCCAATGGAAATTTGATATCTCCTGCATTGCAGGGATCCGGATAAAGAAAGCACTTAAAGCGTCATAACACATCGGCATTCCCCTGAACCCCCCTGACTTAACCCTTTTTTTAAGTTCAGTTTCCAAAGCACCACTCTACAAGGCTTAGCGTAACATATTCAGAAAGTTGTGTGAACAGATCCAGACACGAAATTTTGAATTCTAAGCGTTCGGTTGGCAATTTTCAAGATAATGGCTCTCACGTGAGTTTGGCGCGACTCTAAAAGGAATTTTACTCATTGTTGGGCTGTGAGAATTTCCCTTATTAACGGCAAATGAGATGGCAGATTGGGACTGTATTGGGTTTTTGGCAGTGCCGGATTTACCATTTTGATATCCATTTTTGTCATACTCATAATATTTTGTTTTATGTATTCAAGCATTTGTTTTATTATAACCACAAAATAATTAAAATATACACATTTATGAAACCAAAGTTTCCGACCGCGATTAAAAAAATTAAGAAACTTTGGGAATTTTTTATTAATGATTTTTACGTGAAACGACCAAAAGTGAGTTGACGATAATGTTTAGGCCCTTCGCTCACGCAAAAGCTGAAAAAAAAAACATTTGGCATCTCAATGGCAGGAAAGGAACTTGCGAATTTCGTTGGCGGTTCACACACAGGCAACTTGTTAATTACCAGGGGGGCCCGTTTCAGTTGTTAGGTTGAAAGGTTGCCACGGTAACGCCTCACGACCTGTCAATTTTCGAGTAATTTGCGATATGACGGAGCAGGAAAATATCGATTTTGTTCAGAACATTTATAAATTACTATCATGTATTAAGGATAATAATTTATAAAATATTAATAAATTATGTTTTTGTCAAATAAGCTGATATAATTACTGAAGTCGTAAAGTTGAGTTGCACCGTGAATTGAGTTGTCAACCAGTTTTCGGTTTCTCCATAAGCGAATGCCTTTGTACTCGTAATATATTTGCCTAATAAAATAAGTGTGTGTTTTTATTTTTTCCTTGTCAGTAATTTTAGTTAATTTTAGGCCACCTGTATTGACTAACGCAATAAACCATAGCCAAAATTCATTTTTTAACATTATTTTGTAAAATGCAGGCACGTATATTGGTCGGAATTACAGCTGATAATTGTATTAACGTCAATAAAAATAAATGTAAAAAATCAGTGGTACAGTTAAATGGTTGCAATGTCGAAAAGGTGCAAAGATTTAGATACCTCGGCAGTATTCTCACGGAGACTCTTGACCCAGAGGTAGAGGTTAGATGCAGAATTGAAGCAGCAAGAACTGTGTTCATTAAAATGAAAACCCTCTTCTGCAATGATAATTTTAGCTTAAAACTAAGGCAGAGAATGCTAAAATGTTATGTGTAGTCGGTCTTGCTCTATGGATGTGAAACATGGACCTTGAAAGTAAATACCATGAACAGGTTAGAGGATTTTGAAATATGGCTTCACCGGAGAATGCTCAAGGTCCCATGGACCAACATGATCACCAACGCAGAAATTCTCAGGCGGCTAGAGCAGATAGAGGCTTACATTAATAAAAATCAGGAAAATTTCATATCTGGGTCATATACTTCGAGGGGAGAAGTATAACTTGCTCCATTTAATATTGAAAGGCAAGATAGAGGGTCGCCGAGGACCTGGTAGGAGACAAATATCTTGGCTGCGTAATATACGAGAGTGGACTGGCATTAGAAGTGCAGAGGAGCTATTCCGGGCAGCGCAAGACAGAGAGACATTTTCAAGAGTGATCGCCAACGTCGGGGGGACCTGATACGGCACACAAAGAAGAAGAAGAATTGTATCTGATGGTACCTAAAGCACTTGTGCACTGCACTGACATGGAAATAATTCATATTCTGTCTGATGTATTTCTCACTCTTTTACGAGATTTTATGCAATGATTCTCATCGGAAGAATCTTCTATCTTAACTCATTAGTTTGTTATTAGTCTCTTCGAGACTTTTATTTATAAATCTTTAGCCCTTTTCTTAATCCGCCTCACAACATCGATATAGTACCCCTGGTATATCTACACGTTGCGATTTCTTAGGAGACGTTGCGTAAAAAGTTTATCTTGATTTCTTAAGCAATTTCTTTACAAACGTGAATGAATTTTCTGAATTCCAACGATCCAGCGAACGCTATATTTGCTTTCAGAGTTGTGGAAAAATATTGTTAATATCGCAAGAAATTGATATTACTTCACTCGTATTTTAAAATACTTGACGAGTTTTGGGATAAAACAATGAGATAAAAAAATTCAATTATAAAAATAATCGGATCATCGGATAACAATATAATAAATAGTATGGGAATCAATCAAATAAAAAGAATTCATAATTATCAAGTTCGAATTATTATCTATTTAACAGAATAAAAAAGAACATAAATTTACATTCTTCAGTTAAAAAAAATAATATGTTAATAACAATGAATGTAATTGAAAACATTCTTAATAAAAAATACAAGAATAAATGCCTTAAATCATATATCTACCCTGTACAAAAGGACCAGGAAGAGAAAAAATGAAGGAAAATTATTATTATTATTTTTTTACATGAACACCGCACAAGAGTTCCAACTGCTCCCGTCTGGAGCCAGTGGGACTATCACATCCCAAATTGGGGTATGTTGTGAGGCTGAAGGCAGTGGGGAGGGGAAGGAGATAGGGAAGAGGAAGGTGGGGAAGTACCTGGCTATTCAGATCTGGCTTCAATTTTGAATGGTTACACCAGGGCGATACTGAGAGTAACATCCACTCTGGAACGTGCAGAAAATATACTACCTATATATTATTTTAAATGAATAAATTGTGAAATACACAAATTAATCAAATAAAACTTATTTGCCACGCCGGGATTCGATCCCGTGACCTTCGGCATGCGAGTCAAGCGCCTTATCGCTGCACTACGCCGGCCGTCAATATACACTTTAATAATAAAATTTCTAATTCCTTAACAAATAATGTACCAAATGAAATTCTTCCTGTATTTTATGCAAATACAAACTTAAAAATTACTTTGTAAATAATAAAGATAGAGATTCAAAAATGAAAAAACCTGGAATCTATAAATTGAAGTTTGTGGTTTCTTTTATATAGGTAAAACTTCGAAATAAGGATTAAAGAACATGAAATCTTTAAACAATAACAGTTTCACGGAGTTTGCCAACCATTTGGTGGAAACTAGTCACACCTTTAACTTCAATAGTGGAATAGAATTAATACATTGTAATGTTAATGGCATTCAGTTAGATAAACTAGAAATTTTAGAAATCCGAAAGCGTGTTAATGCGAATTTGAATATTATTAACAATCAAAAAATGTTCTTAAATGACCCAATATTTAAACCTGTTCCCTTTGTAAATTGTCCCCACATTGCCCCTCTCTCCTCTACCGACTCTTATATGTCCATTGATTACTTTGTCTATGTCTATTATTTTTCAATTGACACCATTGTCTATGTCTATTATTTATAATTAGTATCAATAAAAACACCGAAGAAGCGAGCGGTGCTCACGAAACATATTGGTTTTTGTAAACAATAAAAATGGTAAAAAACTAAGTATTTTATTAATTTTAAATAATAATTACTTCTTGCGAGAAACGGCAGCGGGGCCCTTAATACAAAATTTAATTTTGGATTTGAATCCAAAATACACAATTAAACTGAAAAATTATTTTTGTAATCAAGAAGTGTATCAAATATCTAGTAGGGAAATGTAGGTACTATTTTATTTATTTCTGTTTTAAATTATAAAATTTCGACCAAAAAATTTAAATATTTTAAAATTTTAGAGATAACTTGAGCAATTCTTTGGGAGTAAATCATAAATACTTTGGAAAAATAAATTACTCTATCTATTAAGAAACACAAATTTATCGTGTACATATAAAAAATACTACTAAAAAAATACTGTATAAGTCTTATATCATATGGAACTTTTTCATAGTTCCACACAGGAGGCCCAACGGAAAACAATTTCCCTCGCGGCCCATGTCATCTTTGTGGATGCTGGAGGGTCTTTTTAGGGAAAGGAAAGAGAGGAAGTTCTGGGAAGGAAACGGTATGAGGGGTGGGTAGGAATCTGAGGGACTCATCCTCCCAATGCGGTGCAAGGCGATGAATCGAGTGATTCTGGCTGAAGAGGTTTAAGATAGGTATTTCTCAAACAGTCTCTAAACCCTTACCCCGTAAACCCCGGCATCCCTGCTAAGTCACCAATTTTTATTAATTTTTTACCATCGATATGCGAAATTTGAATATGTTTACACGTTAAAAGATACAAAATGAAATATTTTACAATTATTTTAGTGATTAAATCAAATTTGTTCTTAATTCAAATGGTTCCCTTTATATGTGACTTCCTTTATTTTTGTCGTAAGATTATTTATTTCTAAGGCTTTTCGCAACGAGTGAATATTTAATTTACCATATTTTTTAATTTGAAATGAAAAAATAAACGACTCCATCATTCTGTAAGGAAATTGTATTGCAATTATTTATCACCATTTCAAGGAAGGTAGACATTGTTTCTAATATCAACATAGATAAAAACTCTTCTCCATTCTTTTACAAATTAACTTTAAAATTCTTCGACGATAAAAGGTTTTTTTTAACAAAAAGTTTTATGACAAAATCCTTTTAATAGTTTTGACAAAAGCTTTTTTCGTGCATAAGTCCTATTCCCTTAAGAATTTGAATAAATTTATAAGTTTGGAGTTTTTATTATAAAAATATACAAAAAGTTTTTAAATAATTAAACATACAATTTCGGTTGTCTGTCTTTGTGAAATATTCTTGCGTAGTTAACTGAAATTTTCTTTAAAAATGTTTTGTTGTGTGATGGTGTGAATTTAGGAAAGCGATAAAATAGGTACCTAAGTACATGTAATATTCAGAAAATACTTTTAATTTTATTTAATTAACTAGCTGACCCGCCGAACTTCGTACCGCCTCAGAATCAATAACAGTTTTAAAGTTATCAGCTGAATTAATTTTTTTTTAATTAATTTATAAATTACACAATGAAGCAATTATCGATGTGCATCTTCCGTGTTTTCTTTTTGTCAGTATCAGGGATGGCGTTGTGTACGAATTTGTATTTTTTGTGATTTTATTACTTTTACTTACGGGTCTTTTTCTTTATACTTATGAGGGAGATTTATTAATTATTGTATTTTTCCTTTGGAGGGGTGCAGTCATACGTTCACCTTTTGTCCCATTTTCGACTGTTGACATTTAGTTTGTAAGTAAGAGGGGCAGCATTATATGTTGTATTTATTAGTTTATGAGATATTTATATCTTAGAGACTTCGGATATTATCCCTGGTTATATCCATCAGTCTTTTTGTCCGGCATGCTGGGTATTAATAGCCTCGCCGAAAGAAGGAAAACTGCTTTACTGACAACAGCATATAAACTTTTAACGGCAACATCTTTATTCCCGATATATTACAAAAAATTGAGTTTTATGTCCCCGACAACTTCACAAGAGCGCACAGACACAGAACTTTTGTTGTTCCCAGATGCAGAACTAACTTACCATTAGTAATGCCGCTCGGAAAAATGATTCTGTTACTAAATTTCCTGTCCCCTGATATAGATATTTTTAAACTAAATATTCATCAGATAAGTTTTAAGATTTTCACGGCCAGAAGCATTTTCGTTATATGTTTTTGGGGTGTTGTGCCGTGTTGCGCTACCTCCTTCTTTAGCCAACGTTTCGGACATCGTTGCAGTGTCCATCATCAGGGCAGATCCGGCAGATCCACATCTACCGGATCTGCCGGATCTGCCCTGATGATGGACACTGCAACGATGTCCGAAACGTTGGCTAAAGAAGGAGGTAGCGCAACACGGCACAACACCCCAAAAACATATAACGTAAATATTCATCAATTCAAAAACGCTATTATTACTTAATAAAATAAAATGTATGTTTATTATTGGTTATGTATAACTGTAAATGTGCATTTAAAATAAAATAAATAAATAAATAAATGTTTAAGAACAAAAGCAAAACAATTAACGCATTGACATTTTTGACGTTATCGAATTTTTGGAATACTCTCACTATTCAATATTATACTTAATACAATATTGCTGCAGCTCTTTCAAAAGATGAGAATTCGTTCCATACAAAATGTATGAGGAAAACAATATTCTTCATAATTTATTTTCGTTAATTTTTCCGATTTTTAATAGCTATTCTGCTATTCGGGGCGGAAACAAATCCAACAAATTAAAGATCATATAAATCGGTCCAGCCGTTCTTGAGTTACAAATGGTGTAACTAACCCGACTTTGTTTTATATTTTAAGATAATTCTATATTCGAAATGTGTATTTCTTTTGTTAAAATTTTGAACGAATTATTTTTCACGATTACCAACGGTGTTCACTCGAAATCTGAGGTAACTCTAATTCGGCAACAAAAAATATAATTATATTACTGTGAAGAATTTTGAAAAATTTATTTTTGAAAATGCAATTTCATCTTGAGACAAATATTGTATAAATACTACACATCTCCTACGTCGGTCTACGCTGTTATATTTTTTTAAAGAAAACAATTTTTCCCCAGGGCCTTTGTCATCTTCGCGGATGCTGTGTGTATGGTCATCTTGAGGAGAGGAAGGAGTGAACATGGGTTTTTAAGAAACCCATGTTACATGAGGGAGGAAACACAAAGGTCGGTAAATCGCTCTGCAGCCCAGCTATCGAACTGAACATGTGACAAATACAACAAATTTCAATTTTTGGCGTGTTTCCCGACTTTGAAGATGTGACATCTGCCTTGATGTTGGTCACTGTAACGCTGTCCGCAACATTGGCTAAAGAAGAAGGTAGCACAATATGGCATAATACCTCAAAAATAAATATTTTTTTAATAATAAAATCTAGGGCCTGTTGTTTCACAGAATTTAAACAATTCTTAAAATTACATGGTTAATTTTCAACTATAAAAGTTCTATTATTGTTTCAGTTTTATGAACCAACCGGCCCATAATGATGTAAAACAGAAATTGAATAGAATTTTCACCAAACTTAAAATTAACTATGAAATTCAATGAATTGTTCAAATTCTTTTGTAAGAATTAGCTCTCGATTGTTCAGTTGATCTGAAATGAACAAAGATATTGAAATATAAGAGCTGTGCTATCCCCCAGTTTTTAGTGGGTGGGACTGTGTTTCCTGGTGTCGCCGATACTGTTAACCAATACTGCTGCACACCTTAAAAAAATCAACTAAATGAACGAATTCTTTCCATGTTCAAACTATATTTGATATAAGATTAGCGCGTTGATGGCACTACCTTACAAGGGTTAGAGTGAAGCTGAATGTTTACTCCATACGAGTTAAGGTAAAGCCACACTAAGCCTACGCAACGCCACGCCACGTGGGTAGACGTCACCATTTCCATATCTGGACTGCTTACCATCCACACATTTTCTATGGAAACGGGTGCTTTAGAATCAAACTAGCTCTACGCAACGCAAACCGACGCCCCCTACGCGACGTTGATCTGCCACAGCCAGATCGGCGTGGGCCATGTGGAAGGTGGAGGGGGTATGGTCACGCGTACTACGAGATGATTTTACATCTTTTTGGTGTTATCTGAGCATCTAACGTTGTTCCGCTATATCTATGGTTGTTTTTTTGACAGATATTATTAAAAAATGGATGACGAACAGTTTATTGAAGCTTTTAGACGGCACGAAGTTATTTATAAAATCAAATTACAGGATTATAGAGATTCTGCATACGCAGTGCAACTTAGGAAGAAATTTCAGCCATTCATGGCATGATTTTCAATATTATACCCCTGTAATGAATGTCAATCAAACTTTAGACACTCTGCCAGTCTTTCTCTGGTCCCAATTGACTTTCGAAGATGTGTGTTTTCTTTTTTTATGTCATATTCAATAATTCAATTATGCTGTGAAGCTCTTCAAATACCACTTTACTCATACGGAAGTACATGAAGAATCATCCGTCATCAGATTCTAGTTCCTTTACTAAAGTATGGAACTCTCCAAACATTTGTCTTTGTTTGTTAATGTTGTGGACCCAAATACTTCTCACTTTTTTTCTTTTTACGAGAATATTGATTTAACAATAATAATCGTAGCAAATCATCTTCAAATTCACTTTCAAGATATGGCAAAGCTGTCATCTGCTAAGAGAATCACATAAACATAACCTAAAAAATAAATGTCAAATGTGTCAAATCAAACGCGCCTGCGCACAACAAGAGACCCCTTGTCACGTGGTCACAGCGACGCGTACGTACGTCTGGCTAGTGTGAACGGTACAGGAACGTTGCGTGGCGTTGCGTCTGCTCAGTATGATCCTTGCTTTATGCCTGTGGATCTCGATATGATACGTTTACTGAAACAAAATTTGTTTCAGTAAAAAACCTTTGTTTTTTAATAACAAAGGTATTTCACAAAGGGACTTACGATAATTTGATGGCAATCTTGCCCGGTTTGTGGATCCCTCGTGGTCGATTGGCTGTTTCTGGATGGTCCACAGGCAATTGTAAGTGAGTTTTTATACGATGGGGGTGAATTACCGGCGGTAAATTCACTATGCGAGTCACGATAGCTTGTCACGATATAAACGGTAATGTTGACAGCTGCGTTATGATGGGAAGACTGAAGAAAAACAAACACTTGTTTTGGCTCCTTAACAACGGTTGACAACCGGCAATTATCAGCCAATTTAAGCACCCAATTGCGAAATTCACCACTAGATTTGAATTCTGGCCTTTGTACGTGAATCAGAACAAACCTATCCAGATCTTATTAAGCGTTATGAAACATTATTGTTAACCAATAAACACCTTAAAAAAAATCAACTACTTTCCGTATTCAAATTATTCCCATAATCCGCTGACAGTCGGGCGGACACCACAGCATATCTCTTGTATTTGAATATCTTTGGAAATTAACATCATTTGCTTACTTTTGACAACGGTTTCACCTTATTTAAACAAAATCGAAGGTGCCAAACACATTTTGTTTATCTAAATTATCTAAATCATTAATTATCTAAAAATCTCTAATTTTGCTTTCCATCTCTAAAAATAAATAATAAAAAAGCATTTTTTATTATTGTGGGTATATCCTCGCCGCGTAAAAAGTCACATGCGAATAAATTCTGTAATAAAAGTGCTGGACCTGAGTAAAAATATCGTGTAATCCTCTCGTTCTGGTTTATTTTTCTAAGCATTTCGGGACCTCGAGTCCCTAAACTTGAAAATTTATTATTATTTCGCTTCTACCCTTCCTTATATAACCTCAGCCTTGGCGAAGACCCTTGATCCTGACCTCTCAAAATATTATTTCACCTAAATTTTACATATTTTTGCCTTTTTTGAAACGGGTGAATAAACTTTGTGGTCAACTAACGTGATTTAATTTTAAATTGAGCTGAAATTCAATTTTTATAAAAATGTAAACCTTTTCTAAAGTATGGTCTATAAAATAAATGAAAAATTATACTTTTAAATTTTTCGTAAAATTGAACACACCGCCAAAATAAATTGAGCACTTTTTATTTTTTTATTTAATTAAACTTAAATTTGATATTATTATTATCAAGTATTTTTGTTACAGCTGTTTCGGTTCACAAGACCATTTTCAAACTGTGGTTAACCCACTTTGAGACGACCTGTTTATATAATTTTAAATGTAAATTTTTTAAGAGGTTTTAAATTGATATATTACCCGTTAAACCAACTTTTTTTTTTTTTACAGTAACTACCGCACAAGAATCTCAACTGCTCCCGTCTGGAGCCAGTGCGACTATGGCATCCCCAATTGGGGTATGTTGTGAGGCAGAAGGTAGTGGGGAGGGGAAGGAGGTAGGGAAGAGGAAGGTTGGGAAGTACCTGGCTATTCAGATCTGGTCACCAAACACGGCCAAAGCCATTTTCAAGCAACGTTTCAATTCTGAATGGTGGTCTTACACCAGGGCGATACTGATAGTATCTTCCACTCTGGAACATGCCGCAAATATACTACATATTATTTTAAATGAATTAATTGTGAAATAACACAAATTAATCAAATAAAATTTATTTGCGCATGCCGGGTTCGAACCCGCGACCTCCGGATTGTGAGTCAAGAGTCTTACCCACTGGACTACGGAGGTCGTTGGACATTAATAATTGAGAGGCACTGTTTCCTCCGCACTAAGTGGTAGTGTTTTCTTTATTGTTTTTTAATGAATGGGGAATAAATAATTTTCCTTTCTTTATTAATTAGTGTTACACCGGGGAAATTAGTTCGTTTATTTTAAAAAAAATTAAAAGGAGTTCTACGAATTAAACACAAAAAAAATAATAAGCATTTACTTGTTGACGACAGCAGTGATACTTTTGTAGTGTAATGTTAAACATTTGGGAAGATCGATAAACAAATATCGCCGCACGCTCCCTACACTGTGCGCAGTACCGAACTCAAGACGTCAGTGTCAACTAATGTGCTGATTTATAGAATTCATTGGACTGACGAGGACTTGTCGAAGATCTCATGCAATCATCTTAGAAAATTTAATATTTTCATGTGAGCAAGGTAGGGTAGACACGTAGACAGTGCTTTTTTTTAATTTGTGAATACCGTTCAAGAGTCCCAACTGCTCCCATCTCGAATCAGTAGGACTATGGAATCCCCAATTGGGGTATGTGATGAGGCTGAAGGTAGTGGAGTGGTGGAAGAGATATAGAAGACGGGGAAGTATCTGGCTTTCAATCAATTTGGGAGGCGGGAATGGGTACCGCCGCCCCAGGAACCTTTAACGGATAACCAACACCTCTGCCATAGGTCACCCCAAGTGGTTCGCTACATTTGGTGATTTTGCACGGGTGCCCGGGTTCATGGGGTGAGATTTGAAGGTCTTGGAGGCGGATGACCAGGACTCTCTGAACCCCAGATTCCTACCCACCCCTTAAGTTGCTGTCGGGTTAAACCATTTTCCTTCCCAAAACTCTCCTCTCCTTTCTTTCCTTAAAAAACCCTCCACATAGCATCCCCAAAGACGACATGGGCCTCGAGGAAAATTATTTTCCTTAGTGCCAGTGTGGAGCTCATGTAAAAAAAAACTCAGATCTGGTTGCCAAACACGGATAAACCCATTTCAAGATACGTTTCAATTCTAAATGGTGGTCTTACAGCAGTATACAGTACAATACTTATGGTATCTTCTACTCTGGAACGTAGACTATATATAATTTTAAATTAATTAATTATGGAAAAACACAAAATAACAATGAAATTTATTTACGCACGCCGGGATTCACCCCTCGACCACGGAGACCTTCATGTCCCCATATGGAATGTATGTCTCTGGAAACGGAAACCAGGGAGGTAGTTTTTTATTTTATTTTATTTTTTATTATTATTGTACAACAGCATAATTCCAATTACAGTACAATTTAGTTACCCTATCAGCATTTAGGCAAGTGACTATTCAATAATGTTTTTAAGGCATATAAAGAACAGTCACTTACATCCAAATGGTTTGCAATTTCATTTAACAGCACCACTCCCCTCGTCATGCTATGCTTTGCCAAGACGTCTGTTCTGCCGTTCGGTACTTTAAATAAGTCATGATGTCGACTTCGGCTGTAGTGGTCTGGTACATATAAATCATAGCATCCCAAGAGAAATGGGTTATTGATGAAATTGTTCCAAATTTTGAAAGACAGAATAGCAAGACTTGCTTTCCTTCTAGTTTCTAGGCTCACAGAATCAGTTTCCTCAAGTAAGTCAATATGGTGCATGAACCTTGGATAGGTTCCATGCTTCCGCATATAAACATACCTGAGGAATTTCTTCTGGATTTGCTCCAACATATCAATGTACTTCTGGTGGTACGGTGTCCAAACATCGCTCGCGTACTCCAGTTTGCTTCTCAGTATGCCATCGAATAACGCTAGCATAGCTTCTTGGTTATCAAATTGCTTACAAGTCCTGATGATGAATCCAAGAAGTTTGTAGCAAGACTGAATGAGCTGTGATATATGGCAAGAGAATGTCAGTTCGGGATAAAAGACGACACCGAGATCTTTCACGGATTTTACACGTGATAACGTTTCGCCTTTTATTTTATAATCGTAAATTATAATTAAAACCAAACTAGAACCCATTTCAAGTTCATAGTTTGGATTAAATTGACCTAAAAACTAATTATATAAGTGGTCCATAGCAATGGACAACGATTTCGTCAATTATAATTTCAATGAAGATGGAAAAGGTGAAGGTGATACGGAGAAGAAGGTGAATAAATATCGGGCTCTTCAGATCTGATCAGCAAATACGGCTGAAGCTAATGGCGAAAAAGTCATGAAAACCATAAACGAAGAAGAAAAAAAAACACCACCTGCAATGAATGTTATTGATTTCTTCATTTGAGTTTTTGCAGCCACAAATTAATATTTAATAAAAGGCATATTACCTTTCACCACAAATAAATGATTCTGATTGAAAACCATTCAAAAGATTCTTGTTAAAAAGTCATTATTAACAAATCTGTAGGTATTCCTAAAGGGAAATAATCACTAACGAGAAATATTCAAATTGTAATCAAAAAGTTTGACTAATTAATGAAAAACTACCCTTAAACTCTTCAAACTAACATCAAACCATAAGTATTTTATTTTAAAACAGAGGGTTGTTCGTCAAACTATTCCACCTTTGCTGTGGTTTAACTCCAAATATTTGCATAACGTGTTTACTTTGCATGGCTTTGTTGAATTTGTTATTATTGAAAGTTGTTGGTGTTTTTAATGTTTACTTATGAAGTACATGTACATAAGAGTTTTAACCTATCCGTTGCTAACAGGGGTCATCAAATCACTAAAATTACAATCCTCATTCTTTGTAACAAATATTTTTTGAAGTGAAAATTTCTTTAGCACCATCGTGATTTGAAACTGGATGAAACGGAAGCGAGCGACGTTAAAAAGATACAAATATACATCTACATGATTTAGCCTGCGAGAGAATGAGATTTTATTCACGGGTACTCGGTTCCAATATAATACGATCCACGGTACCACGCAGGTCTTCTTTAGTGTAGTGGTAAAAAACGCCTGACGAATCTTTACCGAAATTCAGCGGCCCATGGGTCGAATCCTACGAAATCCAAAAATAAGTATTTTTATTTTTGCAAAATCAATATCCAATCTTCAAAACACTCCAAAATGGACAGGCAAAAGAAAATGACCACCAGCGACTCAGAAGAAAAAAACCACAAATACGAACAAGATGACCTAATGTATAGGAAACGTGCACTGGAATTCGACGACAAAAATATGGAAAAAATCAGCCTTCACTTTGATTAAAAAAGTGCTTCGTAGTCTCCCCACTCTTGTCTACTTTAGTTTTCTGAAGGTTTCACTTCTACCGCGTGTGAATTGCACACTCTGATTTTTTCTTGCACGCTGGAACGTTACGTGCCCACTGCTGAAAAGCGTTGGTGATGCGTGCAGTTTTAATCGCTTGCGCTATTAAGAAAACTGCGTACGCTCATACAATGTAAGGTACAAAAACAGGTTTGAAATGATCATACTCACGGTATCTCAGTGTAACCCCAGCCATCTGTGGAGGCCACGTTCGTTAATCCAGAATTAATAAAACGCACGGGGTAACTAGGCCATGCTATCCCATGGGACACAATTTTTGTTTTACACCTTGGCATGGCGAAGGTTTTTTCTTATTTTTTTTTTTTTATTTATTTATCTATAAAAAGAATGTTTGTATTACATTATTCGATGCCTGTCTCACTAGGGTATACCTGTGTTGAGACAGGCGTAGAGGTACATGAATGAGTATCATACAAAAGAATATTTAATTACAACATAAGAACATTTAAGGTAAGATACATACTGATTTATACAATTCAAACAGAAAGATGATTAAGATTGAGGGTTAATATCATAAAGAGAGTATTATATAGGTGAAGGAAGAGATGAATAAGGTAGTAAATCCTTTCGAATCTATATAGGTAGTTATATTATACATATAGGATTTTACTATTTTAAGTTCTTTAATAAGGGTAAGGACATACGTGAGATGGTAATTCTGTCTATTTGTACTCTATTTTACAGATGTTAGCAGTAGTGTGACGTCCAATACTTATAATCCATTTCTTTATATCTTGTTTGTATTTGGTCATTGATTCAGTTTGTCTAATCGTGGCTGGAAGTGTATTGTGTAGTTTGCAAGCTATGTATTTAAAGTGTTTTTGTCCAAAGGTGGTTTTAGAAAAGGGAGTTTGGAGAAGTTCTTTATTTTTGGCTCGGGTATTGTGTATCATTTGTGTTGGTTTGTATAGGATTTTGTTGTTTTTATGTAAATAAAGTAAGATGGATTTTGCGTAGAGCTGTTTAATGTCCATAACGTTGAAAGTATTGAAGATCGTATCGGTGCTGGTAGTGAGAGGAAGTTTAAGAATTATTTTTATTATTAGTTTTTGTGCTTTAATGATGGGGTCGAGGGCATTAGAATGAGTGTTACCCCAAGCTAAAATTCCGTATTCGAAGTGAGATTGGCACAGTGAGTAATACACTGTTTTTAAAAGTTGTAGGTTAAGGAAATTGCGCGTTTGTTTGAAAAAGTAAATAGATTTGCGAATTTTGTTTGTAGTGTTAAGTATATGTTGCTTCCAATTTAGGTGTGTATCAAAGGTTAATCCTAAATATTTGATAGTTGCTACTTGTTCTAGGCATGGGCAGTTGCAATTCCGGTTCAGAGATGAGTTATTACATCCATGTATTTTCAATTTTGGGTGTAGGTTTGGTTTTGTGATATTGGTAAGACTAGACAGTAAGTATTTAGTTTTCTGTATGTTAAGAGTTAATGTGTTCGAGTCAAGCCAATATTTAACCTTTTGAATTCCTACCTCCGCTTTAGAATATACGGTAGGCCAATCTTTTGCTTGAAATAGTAGTACAGTGTCGTCGGCGAAACTGACAATAGTGGCATCGATATCTAGGTTACACAACTCGTTAATGTATATTAGGAAGAGCGTTGGACCTATAACACTGCCTTGTGGGACACCGTAACTAATAGGTAAATTCTGACTCTTTGTAGCTCTGAGTTTAACGCATTGGGATCTGTCAGATAGGAAACTGGAGAGGAGGCTTAATTCATTATTCCTAATACCTATGTTGAACAATTTGCGTTCTAATTTGATGTGTGATATTGTATCAAACGCTTTACACAGGTCGAGAAATACCGATAGACATTTCGAGCCCTTATCAAGGTGGCCAGAGATGTGGTCAGTGACGGTGGCTATGGCATCGTTTGTACTTTTATGGTTTCTGAAGCCAAATTGCCGGGGCGATAGTAGGTTGTTGGTTTCAAGATATTCCATAAGACTCTTATTCACGATCTTTTCAAATACTTTAGACAGGGAATTGAGTAACGTAATAGGACGATAATTACTAATATCAAGTTTGGAGCCTGTTTTGAAAATAGGGATAATAAGACCTTGTTTTAGAATGGCGGGAAATAATCCTTGGCGAATGCTAATATTCAGCAGATGAGTTAATGGTTGTATTATAACCGGGGCAATTTTTTTAAGAACACTGTTGGGTATTTCGTCAATGCCGGTGGATGAAGAGTTTTTTAAAGAGTTTATTACCGTAGAAACTTCTTTCTCTGTAACCGTTTTGAGAGGGGGTTAATGGAGCTGTTTTATTTGGCCTTGTAGTAGAGATTACTTAGCAAAAAAGAAGGATGTATAAAAAAAGCCTTCGAGATGGTGGCGCAATTCGCTGGAAAATTCTAAGAACAAACAATTATGGGTCTATCTCAAGCGCAAGGCCGACTCTGCCCTACGTAAATGGCATCTATATAGAGCGACTTAAATGTTGACACTTAACGAACATAGTTTTCTTCATGGCGAATGTCATATTTGGGGATGCAGTGTGGAAGGTTTTTTTAGGAAATGAAAGGGAGGAAGTTCTGGAAAGGTATGAGAGAAGGGTAGGAATCTGGGGATCAGTGTGTCCGTGACGGACGTGAATCTGTTACTCCGACTGCGGTGCTAGGCGATGTGCCGAGAGAGTCTTGCTGGAGTGGTCAAAACTTTTCTCTCAATCAGTCTCTCCCGATCTTGCCTACCAAGCAATTTATGAGGAGCTGTCCGGGTCGCGTATTTACAATCCCTACCGCGTTTCAGTCGCTTTAAATTTTCAATATCAAAATTTAAATATTTAGAATTAAAATTATTAATTTCTAATATACACATTGGAAAGATTATTTTATCTAGATTTTAGAACAATTTTTGTTTTTGCAAAGTGATAAAAAATTATCAATATAGAGGTGTATTTACAATATATGGGAATAATATTAAAATTTAAATATTTAGATATAAAATTATTAATTTCTAATAAACACATCAGAAAGATTATTTTATCTAGATTTTAGAACAATTTTTGTTTTTGCAATGTGACAAAAAATAACCAACATAGAGGTATATTTAAAATGTAAATTGTCGTTACCGCGACTGAATCGGTATAGGTTTTTTAAATACGCGTCCGGGTCTTGACCCGGAAAAAACCATTTTACATCTATCTGTCCTTAAGAATAATAATTTATTTAATGATATCTATTTATCCTAAAGAATAATAATCTGTTGAACAACATTTTGATTTTCAGATATTTTATTTTTTTAATAATAAGGACTCTTATTCATTGACAAATAATAATGCCTTTTTCAGATCTGGTCCGTAAAAACTAGTTGTCTTTCACCGGGAAGATACTAAGAGTAGGTATCTACCAATATGTGCCACTTAAAACGAATGTGAACGTTGGGGGTTAGCGAACCCCTACAAAAGAATAATCAAAAAAATGATTACTGGTTATTGGTTATTTGCTAGTGAATAATGACTTTTATATTCACTCATTTCACACCTGCTTTAACGGCTAGGTATTGAAAAACTTTCATTATGAAGAAAAGTAACTTCCTTGGTATTTTCAATCATTTCAAACGCCTTGAAAACCGGTAGTGGCGTCGCGGCGCTTATTGATAGACGTCGTTTTTCATCGGCATCCTTAAAAAATAATATCATCGCGTTGCGAGCGTCTTGGTCGATAGAATCAACAAGAAAGGCTGTGAGTGAACTTTGGAAATAGGGCTGCGGGAACTTTTTGAATCGTTTGAACGAATATAAGAAAAATAAATCTAGAAGATTTTGGTTTTTTGTACGTATTTTAATTTCTTACAAATCATTCAACTTTCTGTATTATCTTTTACTAGCAGACCCAGCCACACATTGCTGTGGCTAACGAAACACAACGCCATTACCCAACCTTTATAAAATCCACAACACCCGCTTGCCAGCTGCCCGCTGCCTGAATTGAATATTTGAATTTCTCGACTTTTCTCTACCATAATAAGCATGTTTTTATACATATAAACCTTCCCCTTGAATCACTCTATCTATTGGTGAAAACCGCATGAATATCCGCCGCGTAGTTTAAAAGATCTATGCGCACATACATTTTGAGCGACTTCATCAAATAAAACAGTTCAAATCAAATACCTACTTACTCTAGGACATCAATTATCAAATGTGACTATAGTACGGCCCGCCAGCCGTTTTAAATCGCACAAAAATATGTTTTCTTTGAATATCTCGGCTTTTCTCTAATTTAATTTACACGTATTATACATATAAACATTCCTCTTCAATCACTCTATCTATTGGTGAAAACGGCATGAAAATCCGTTGCGTAATTTAAAAGATTAACGCGCACATACAATTTGAGCGACTTCATTTTATACTATGTAGTGACTTTATTTTATCAAATGTAATGATGTAATGATATTGATTCCACAGATAAATCTTTTATCTATTAAAAGTTTGAAACTAATTGCACGCACGAAAAGCTGAAACGTTTTGAGTTACTTTCACATTTTACATGGTACGTAATAAATTGTATTTTGAAAAGGTTTAACTTTTACAATTTGTCTGTTCACATTACGTTCACTATTATTACTATTTCAGTATCACCATGGTAAAAATCATCACTCAGAAATGAAGTGTTGCTCCATCGATAAATGAGTTGAGAATATTATTAAAATTTTGTGAAGATTATGTAAATGAACACAGCATGATACACAACCCCGAGAACATGACACTTAATGTACTCCACAACGAAAAAATCCCGAGTAGAAGGTCCCCATATAGTTTAATGAGGATACATCGAAGAATGTTAAATGCTTGGAGCACATCGATACTGAAGATCTCTCGATGGTCATTTGCGCTGATACCGGTGACAACCCGGCTAATAATTTTTGTGCTCTGATTGGGAATTAATATGTTAAAATAAAAAGTTCCTTGTTCCTTCTCCCTCTCTCTTTTCACTTCCCCGGTCTTCACTTCACAATAATCCAGAGTTGAATGTAATTGCAGTGCATTAACGAAACTGCTTAAAAAAATGGTTGTCAAATCATTTAGTGAACCATATCGAAGAGAAGTCATCTCAACTTCCCAGTAGGTACCCACCATTCCTTTACAAATAATATTTGTTGTCAATGTAACGACCGGAGAGAAATACATACATAATTTAACCGTGTAAGAACGACAAAGAAGAAGTATCTGTACGCTAACTTATATATTTGCCATGTCTATGAACATTGCGCTAGTGTCACTGACAAATCAGCTAGATGGTACCAAATTTTAAATTCTCCATTTCAGAATCAACCCATAATTTATTTCACAACCCTGCAACCGTCAAAAAAGAGTTCAAAAGTTGCCTTTATTACAAATTCTCTCCCAGGTGACAAATACCATCATCCCTCTCCCAAATGGAATTGTCCCCGTCGCGGTGCCTTGCCTGATATATCCATAAGGCTGCATAGCAGCGGGAAAGAAGGCTTTTAGTAATAATACATGTGGAAATGGCGAGAAACTATTCGCGGACCGCCCGTTTCGTTCAATAGGCGTCTGATGCTATTTTACGAGAACAATCAATGATCTAAGCGGTAATAATACGGAATTTAAAGATATATATTTCGGAATAAACCTTTATTCGGAATTAAATATCATTGAGGGGAGGGGGGAGGGGGGAGGGGAGAGGGGAGAGGGGGGAGGGGGGAGGGGGGAGGGGGGAGGGGGGGAGGGGGGAAAGGAACTCAGGAAGGGGGGTTACGCAGGGAGAAACAATTTAGATCAAGGTATGGTATACGCAGGGAGAAACAATTTAGATCAAATCAGCTAATAAGTTGACAACAGTTTTTGATTCTGAGGCGGTACGAAGTTCGCCGGATCAGCTAGTATATATATATATAAATACTTATTGAAAAAAGTTTTTCATTTGCAAATGAAATGTTTTCACTAGCTGTTTTAAAATTTGTGTTGGTAAAATGTTAACGAAGGCAGACGTTTTTAAAAGAACGAAAACTGTATTTTACATCTTTATTTTAAAGTGGTTGCCGTCTTTTTTATCATGAAAATATTCAGATTTACCTAATAATCTGTTGAGAGTGAAAAAGGTACAAATAAAGACAATAGCAAAAGCAGAATACATTTTCCGTGGAAGTCTAAATATGTACTTAGGTACTTTATGAAAACTTCTTGTTTTTTTTTATATTAACTCCATATTTGCGGCAGGAGGTACGAGGAAAATAATTTCCCCCATGGAGGGTGCTGCATGGAGGGTTTTTTTTAAGTAAATGAAGGAGAGGAAGTTCAGGAAAGGAAAAGGAGCATGAGTCGATAGGAATCTGGGGATCAGTGTGTCAAATGAGTATTTCCAAAGTGGTAGATATTCTCAGCATAGCCTGGTTAAAAAATCACCTTTCCTTGTGCGGTATTTCCAATACTAATTTAAACTATAAAAAAATTTGCAGCAAAATTCTTGAATAGTTAAATTTCAAGAATTTTGAAATCTTTAACTACTTTTTCGACTGAAATATTGGTTTTTGAGAAAATTGGTTTAACCGGTAATAAATTAATTTAAGCATCTTCAAAATTGAAATTTAGTATCATATAAATAAGTCATATACATAATTAAGTATAATAATAATAAGGTCTAACCACAGTTTGAATGTGACCCTGTAAGCCGAAACAGCTGTTACAATAATAACAAATTAACGTAATTGCAGAATTAATAACAACATTATTAAATTTAATTTAAAAATAAATATATTTATATTTATATATTTATATAGGCAAGACGGAGAAATTGATAGAAGAATAAGTGCGGCAAGCAGTGTATTGCGTCCTCTCTACATTGAAGTACCCACCACTGTCCCACCCCGGTATAGGCAACTTATGGTCGCCCCTTCGGAGTTCTCGCAAGAATCTAATTTTTTTGAATAAATGGCTCTACTTTTAATGTAACGAATCCAGACCTTCAATGTCCCCTCATACTGTGTTAGGTGGCGGTATGCGGGCGCGCCTACAGGACTGTACTGTAATGGTCAATCTCTACAATTCTAAAGCCCATGGAGGTGTCAATGCAAAAGCAGTGAGCCTCATGGATAGTCAAACAAGTTGTTAGTAACATCAACAAATAAATAAAGTAATCAAAAATGACAGCAGCCGTCATGAGTAATTAGCTCATGACAGCGGGAGACATGACCATACATAATCCGGCGGGCGGCACCGAGCACTGTACGTTAAAAAGAAGGAAACAAAAGTAAAATAACATATATACAGATAAGAACCGGTGTCACCGCAACCTGGCTGCCGGCAGTCCCCGAGACAGTGAAGGAGGCTGATTGACCGGCCTCCCCGGCGTCGTCCTTAAGCCAGCTAGCCGGTGGTGCCTAGACGACAGTAAGTGGAAAACATGAAGAAGACCCTAGGGAGAGAAGCGTCGGGTCGCCGGAGGCGGGACGGACAGCTTTCGGATGTCGTTCAGCCTTCTCCCCAGCCTCTTCATGTCACGGGGTGTGGCGCGGTAAACAGGTGCAGCTCCACCAGTTCTAGAAGACCGGCCATGGTACGTAGGCGGGGACACGGTCCAGGGTCCAACCCCTTATATGGGGAGAAGGACGGTACAAAAACGAACAACGGAGTTCAGTTCTCATAGTACAGCATAACTGAAAAGAAATGTATATGTATAAGCGTAGAAAACCGCAAAACATAAAAAATAAATAAACAAGAGCGTGTGGGATCATCGCTAGGCGTTTAATTGCACCAAATACCGAAAAATAAATCATAAGCATGTAAAGTAAAGAAAACATAAAATAAACATGAGCGTTGAATAACGCAGGGCCTGTGTAATCAAGAAAAAAATAAACATAAAAATGTAAAAGTATAAAAAACATAAAATGTAAATGCAAACAATAAACATAAAAATGAAAAAAAATATATAAAACTGTACATCCTGGGCAGAGTTTGTAAAAGAATAGAAGCAAGAAAAGTCAGTGGTAAGTCAGGAACAAGTACACCTGGTGTCAAAATCTACTAATCAGCGACTCTAAGCTCAGGCCATCTCTCAACCCAGATCCTTGTAAAGTTCCTCAGGCACTCGAAATTCGTCTTGTTCGAAACCAGATCAGTGTTCCACACTGGTCTGATTGGTACGTCCAAACCATCGAGCATTTCCTCTCTTGCGTCCGTCATTATCTCACACTGCCACAGAATGTGCTCCGCCGACTGGTTCGTGCACCCACAGGCGTAGCTGTGGAGAGTCTCCTCAGCTTCAAGAAGAGAGCCTGTGCCTTGCTGGATACTTCTTTGACGTGAGCCAGAAAAGAGGACGATCGATCTAGAGTAACTCCTAAATATTTCACTGTTTCAAAAAAGCGGATGTTAGAATCTCCCATTCTGATGGTAGGATTTCTTGCTCTACTGAGAGAGCCCTTCATCAGGAGGCCCTTGGTCTTGTGGGGAGCGAAGGTCATCTTGTTTCTTTCACCCCAGTCCAGGAACATCTGCAAACCTTCACTGCCTTTACTCTCCACTTCCTTTCTGCTGTCCCCAGCGACCAGATACAACTTATCATCAGCGTAGTCGACAGCGATACATCCTTCAGGCAAGGGTAACCTGGAGGAGTCGTCAAAGGAGATGTTCCACAGGTCGGGTCCAAGGATGGAGCCCTGCGGGCATCCCATGTCGGCTTCCCTCTGGATACAAAACTCACCGAAACTGATCGTAATCGTACGATCAGAAAGGTAGTCATCGATGGCTTGGAACAGTAAGTTGGAACACCGCCTGTTTTTCACCTTTGTACGTATCATTGCCCACCAGGCGTGATCGAAGGCACCAGTGATATCGAGGAATATTGCAACTACATACCTCTTTGGGCAAGCCTTCACCCATTCAAGCGCATACGACAGGGCGTGCACCGTGGATTTCCCGGGGACGAAACCGAACTGGAGGTCACTGGCCGGGGACAAGGTTTGACGGAGCCGCTCCCTCAGTAATTTCTCCAGGATCTTGCCTAAAACGGGAAGCAGCGTTATCGGCCGGTAGGCCTTGATGTCGGTGAGTGGTTTATCGTTCCCCTTAGGTATAATCCGGAGCACGCCACGCTTCCACTCAGAGGGGAAAACTCCCCTCCTCAAGCACGTGTCCATCACCTGGAAGAGCTCCTCCTTGGCGTGGACCCAAACTTGCTTCGCTATTACGCCATTGAGCCTGTCATGCCCTGGTGCCTTCTTAGGACCCAAACCCTTAATTATCACATCAATTTCTGCCTTAGTGACTCTAATGAAGTTATCCTCTTGGGCGAGGACTCTAGGTGGCAGCCGTGACAGATTTCTTATCTGTTTATGGTGGTCACTTTCCCCAATTACTGATTCTACAGGAACTAACTCACCCAATAGTGTTTCGAGTGTGGAGGCCACATCCACTGTCTTAGCGTTCCTCCCATCTGTTATCCCAATTACTGTTGACAAATATCGATCAGAACCTTTCCCGGATTTTTCAATCGCGCTGTGGATTTCCCACGGGTTGGCGTTACCCACGTTTTTAACCCAATTATGCCAAGCAGCTCGTTTCGCTAGGAGAACAGCCCGTTTGAAGGCCGACCTGGCAGATCTGAGGCCCGCCTGAAGTGCAACCGTCTCCTCCTCCGTACAGCCGCCACTCCTGGACAGCCCCAGCGCCCTGTAGGCCCTCTTGTAGGCCCCCTTCAGCGAAGTCAGCTCAGGTGACCACCACGGCGTCCTAATACTAGTCTTTGGGTTTAATCTTCCCAAAGACGAGTTGGCAGCAGATACAACCGCCCTATTAAAAAAATTCCCCAAATTATCCGGATCAGTAGCTGCTACGTGGTGAAAATCCCTTAGCGTATCTCGTAGCGCTTCCCCAAAGTTATCCCAGTTCACCCTAGTGGTGTTGAAGTTCCAGGAGGATCTTGGAGCTTCAGTTTTATTTACACCAACCGTAAAAGTGATTAACCTATGATCCGAATTTATTGCGCACTCATGGACTGTCCACTTTGAAATCCTGGTCGCAACAGATCCAGAGCAAAGAGTTAGATTAATGTTGCTCTCACCATGTATGTTCGAAAAGGTACAAAAAGAACCCTGTTCATTAATAATGCTAAGACCATGCGCGGCAATCAGGTCCTCAACGGCGTCTGACGTTCCGTCCTACGATCACTAGTATCGAACCATAATGGTGAGCGTGCTCTCTGCAGCTCATTGATAAGGAAAGCCGAGCTGAGCATCAAAACAAAGATGGCAGTGTTTAAAACGGTTTACCGCCCGACGCTCACTTACGGCCACCAGACATGGATGCTAAATGAACGAACACGCTCTAGAGTCCAAGCTGCCGAAATGAGGTACTTGAAAGGAGTGGCAGGGGTTATGAAATGGGATCACATAAGAAACTCCACGATCCGAGATGATCTAAACATTGAACCACTGCTACTCTTCGTAGAAAAATCGCAACTGAGGTGGCTTGGGCATGTACTAAGAATGTCTGATGACCGAATTCCGAGGAAGATACTGAGTGCGATTCCAGAGAGTAGACGTCCAGTGGGCCGCCCCAGACACAGTTGGGCGAGGCAACTCCAGAAACTGTGTGAGGAGAGGATGGGGCTACCATAGACAGAGGCCGAACAATCCGCACAAGACAGGGACATATGGAGGAGCCATGTCGATGCAATGGGTCCCCGACCCGAATAGGATAAGGGGAAGAAGATGATGATGATGATATATTTATATTTGTAGGATTCGTGAATCTCATTGACGTTCAAAAGCAAATATTGTCAATTTTATTTTCAATATAAATATATTTTTGTGGTGACAAATTACAGAGATCTAATTGGAGGTTATCCATCACTTACCCGCCCTGGTATAAGTAACAGATGGTTACTCCTTCAAGGCTCTCGCAAGGACTCTATTTTTTTTTTAATGAACGAATCTACATTTAATTTTGAACGAATCTCCAGTGTCCCTGCATACGTTGTTAGCAAGCAGTATGCAAGGGCTTAGCGGGAAATCAAAATACAATAAGTTTAGTGTTAGTATGATCATAGACAAGATCGGTGATCGTCCACGAGGAGGCAAGCGCTGGGTAATTGTATCCAGCGTATCCTGCAAGCACCTGCAGGGAGGAAGACACAGTACATAAATAATAAAAGTATAGCGCTGGAAAACGGGTGGGATTTCTCTCCAATCGATTGGCCGTCCCAGCAAGAAGCCGTAAACTACACTCCGCTTCCGCGCCCCTTAACCGGTTCCTCAGTGGTGCCTTAAAGAAAAGTAAATGGGAGATTGGGGGGAAATGCCCGACGACCCTAAAGAATTCGGCATCGAGAAGCCGGATGCAGGGCGAAGGAAAGCCGAGGTCGCCCGACCAAACCTCAAGCCTGCACGAGTTGCTGGAGGTGGCGCAAATGATTTTAGAGGGCACTGTGCCGTCATCGTCCGACTCCTCCTGTCGATGCAGAGAAAGAGATCTAACAAATGTAATAATATTAAATGTAATGGAGGTTAAAATAGCAATTGAAAATCATGCTTCGAGTATATTGTGAATTAATAAAGAATTGACTCACAGCCAAACTCAAAACTTATCTCATCAGAAAGTGATTCCATAAATAAACAAAAACTTATTACGGAGCTAGCCGGCAATGTTTTAGATTTCTAATACAATATTTAATTTCCTCGTGCACCGTTGTGGAAGTTTGAACTTTGGTGTCGTTCATTATTTATTTCAATCTCAGTCTATCTTACAAACCTGAACAGTTCCATCCGTTAAATGAAAAGTTATTTCCAAGCATTATTACTCTGAAACAGTAAATAGTTTTTAACTCTTCTAAAATTTGGCGTATTTTTAAGATGGTTCAAATATTTCCGCTTTACAATGAATTGCAAATAAATGGAATATTTCAGAACATATCCAAAAGCTAGAAACTGTTTTTGAAAGCTGATTTTTTTTTAAAGAAAGACAAACATTCCCGGGTTACTAATAAAAGTAATAACCCAACAATGTTTAAAAATCTCCTACTACCACCACAGAAAGCCGAAAATGTTGATTGTGTTGTGATGGAGGACTTAGCCAGCCGAGGAATCGAAAACGCGACGCTCGGGTGGAACCCAAGCGCTATGCCCACTCAACCACTGACCGGTCATTCAATCACTGACCGGTCAAAAATAAGATTTAAAATTTTACAATTCAAAACCAACATAATTTTTGAAATATAACAATTTTGCTTGCAAACATGAAAAGTTTTAAAAATGGCTCATCTTACGTTTTTTCCAACTAAAATTACTGATAATGAAAAACAATTAAGCCTTTTTTTTTACATGAGCTCCACACAGGAGGCCCTGAGGAAAATAATTTCCCTCAGGGCCTATGTCATCTTTGGGGATGCTGTGTGGAGGGTTTTTTAAGGAAGGAGAGGAGAGTTATAAGAAGGAAAAGGTTTTAAGGGGTGGGTTCAGTGTGTCCTGGTCATCCACCTCCAAGACCTAGACAAACCTCACCCCATAAACCCGGGCACCCCTCCTAAATCACCAAACGTAGCGAACCACTTGGGGTGACCTATGGAAAAGGTGTTGGTTATCCAATAAAGGTTCCCCAGGCGGCGGTACCCATTCCCGCCTCCCAAATTGAATACATACTTATTTTATTAGACATTACACAAATGTATTATCAACGTTACTTTCATCTCTCTTTTTTATCGTTCCCTACGAAAGTCTACATATATAAAAATCTCGAGTCGCGGTGTTAGTGGTCGCATTCCTCCGAAACGGCTTGACCGATTTTTATGATTTTTTTTACGTATATTTGGTAGGTATAAGAATAGATGGTAAAGTATATTTCATATCGCTAGCTGATTAGGGTGTCCCTATCCAGATATTTTTTTGATTTTTTTTTCATACATATTAATTTATTTGGCATCAAAAAATACCTATAACCCCAAATTTTTACCCTCCTATCCCCAACCTACCATTTTTTAATCGCGACCCTCCCATTTTTTATTAGAAATTATTTATATGGTAGAACAACGTTTGCCGTGTCAGCAAATAATTAATAAAATATTCCCAAAGTTACAATTTTTTTTTTCAAATTGTTTGACTCATATAGGTGTACATTTTAATTTATAGGTGGTTATTTCTAAGATTTGAATAAAAAGCGTGGTGCTTTGCCTTTCTAACACCGCACGGTTTAGAACAAATTTCTAACTATGATAGTAGGGAGTTAGCGATGTATATGAGATCTATGCAAGGTGGGAAAAATGTGGTCTCCGGTGATAAGGAAGTTTGTCATGATTTTTTTTCGTTATGTAAGCATATTTGGTTATATTGCTAAAACGGGTAGGCACAAAAAAAATGGTTCAAACCACAAATGAGTCATGCAACTTCAAGTTAACCGTCACCACAATTGGACAAAGTTATAAATGACATTTTTTTCAAAAATGTCTTTTGTTCATTTCTATTAACAAAATAATTTCCAAGGTCATCTATCTGTATTATATTTTAGTTATTTATTAACGTCCTTTTTTGGGTCTTTTATATACGGATAGTACAAATTATACCAGTAATTGTTTTACGAATACATGACTGAACTACTTCGGAAACATCTTTTGTATTTGTTTTGACGTCCACTGAATCGGTATAATTATTTCCCTCCGTTAGGATTCTGGGCAAAGAGGAATACATATGGTAGTTCATCTCAGAATTTTTTCAATTAAATAAATACCGTCTTGCTTCCTTGGAATACGAAAACTTATCAATGCAAGCATTCTGGATTATTAACTACATCATATAATATTTTGTACAGAAATACTAAGTCATTTACAATCCTCCTGTCTGAAAAACTAACTAACTAACTAACCATCACGCCGTTTCCCCGCAGGGGTAGGCAGAGAGGACGGACCGCCAAACAACTCGATCTTGGCACACACTCCTTACCTGAAAAATTAAGCATATTAAAAAGAGTATCGTAGTTCAACATAATTCCTAGAGTACCCATTTTGAAATTTAGAAAACGTGAGAATTTATTTTTGGATTCTTTTAATAGTTTTACATGAATATTATAATGTGGGTTCCAGACGAAAGAATTGTATCAAATTTGACTTCTAACAATGGCAAATTATAACAGTTTAATACACTCAATATTGTTAAAATTTAACTTAGTTAGTCTAGTTATAAATTCCAACATTTGTAAGCCCTTATTAGAGATTTCCATTGTGTAGTTAAAGTCTTTATTTTGTGTTAAGTCTCAAGTATATTAATATCTAATGTAATTATACTCGTTGTTCACTCATTTTTTTCGAGAAAATCTGACTTTTGAAGTTTTGAGATATTTAAGTAAAGTTTATTTTCAAATTACCAAATTAACTACCTGGTGATATTATCTTAAATGATGTTTTAATGGTAAATATTTTGAGTAATTCTTAAAATTTTAAGGTCATCAGCAAAAAGTAAGATAGCTACAATATGAAACATTTTTGTTAAATAATTTATAAATAAGGTAAACAAGATTGGACCAAGGTGTGAACCCTGTGGGACTCCACTTGTTGCATATTGTTTTTCCAACGGGGAGGATTTTATTTTAAAAATTTGTTGTCTGCTAGTAAAGTAGCTCTTAAAATCGGCTTATATTTCCTGTACGACGAAGTTCTAACGTCAAGTTTTTAAAGTTTCCATTTATTTCAAAAGGTTCTTTCATAATTTGAAATTTTGCAATTGTCGTTTTGTTTATACAAGACATTTCATTTTGGGAGGCGGGTATGGGTGCCGCCGTCCCGGGAACTAATTATTGGATAACCAACACCTCTGCCATAGGTCACCCCAAGAGGTTTGCTACGTTTCGTAACTTAGCAGGGGTGCCCGGGTTTAATTATATGTATTTATATATTCCGATTTATCCGGGTCTTGGCGGCGGATGCGATTGCCCACAAGCTGTATGGCAGGCCGGATCGGGAGAGAATGGTTGAGGGAGTCCCTTTGACTTCACCAGCCGTACTCTATTTTTACGAGGCGCAGTTCACTTTTGTTCGATAGGTTTCTATCTTACCATGTTCTGACTTCTGAGGTGTCAACGTTTGCAAAGTTTGCGAATTTTTGTAGTCTATTTAACAATTTTTCGTTTTGAGGTTCAATCTTTTATGAAGAAGTTTTAGTTTATCATATTTTAATGAAAAATATTAATTGGGTTGTGGCAATAGCTTGGCACTGAATTGGGAAAATTATGTAAGAACCTTATTCATACGGGTCTATCCGCCTGTTTAGGTACATACGTTCATAAATGGTAAGTATACGTCCTATTTAAATATTTTCCTTTAAAATAAGTTAAACTAAACTACTTTACACTAGATTCAACCTAAAAATCAGAAATTGGTAAATAGATAATCAGAAATCGTCTTTGCAAACTTTGACACCTCATGTGTCAAAACAGGATAAAGTGAAGTTAAAACCATTTCCAAGAGAGGTGACGATACGGTAAATTCAACGCACAATTTAAACGCGGGGAAAGTCACCGCTCACAATTCACCACGAAAGATTCACCGCAGGGAAATTTATTTGCCATGGGATTTATTATACGGTTTCCACTCAAGACGCCATCCTATCTACGTACCCCTTCGAAGACAATTAGTTATATTGTGGAATGGTGTATTATCCCTAAGCCGACTATACACATGAATTTTATTATACGGCCGTATATTGTCTGTGCATACTTTACCAAAATGGAAACACCATATAAATAAACCTCTGGGGAATTAACTGTCAGGGGAATCAACTATCCGGATAATCCACTGTCAGGAGATCAAGCATCATGCAAGGAAATTTATACAGCTCCATTTTCGAGTATGTTTCTTAAAATATAAAAAACATTCAAATCATGATTGATTAAAAAACAATCAAATCATGAATATTTTTTACTTCCCTGTCACTGAAAATTATAGAACACTAACACTGGTTCTTGGCAAGCGTTGCAAAGCCATATTCAAAGAAATAAATTATTTCTCCCTACATTACATTTCCCGAGCGTCCCCGTTCCCCTCCCGCGTTCTCTCTTCCCGCGTTCCTATTAAACCTTCCCCGCCTTCCTGCTCCTCCGTCCCGCCAACCCCCTCCCGCGTTTCCTATATTCAGTCCCAGTACATTCAGTTTTCAAACAGCTCGCGTGCCACTTATTACAATTTTTTAATTGAAATTTTTATTTTTCATGTGTTACAAATATTAATTTTTAAGATATTATAAGAATAATCAATCAAATTTGGTACGTAACATAGGCTCCTATTTAAAGTACCTATAATTCTTGATTCGATTCAAAGTATTAGGCGAGTAATTGAAAAAATAAACGTCGCAAAATTTATAAAACTAGGAAGACTTCGGTGGCTGGGTCGTGTGGAGAGAATGACCGAGCATCAAGCACCAAAGTCCCTGCTGAACTCCAGACCGATAGGGCGACGGAGCCTGGGAAGACCAAGACTAAGATGAAGTGACAACGTCCTCAAAGACATATCTATCTTGGAGCTTCTGAACTGGAGAGAGCTGGCACAAAACCGAGATGAGTGGAGGAAGATTCTTGAGGAGGCCAAGACCCACAAGGGGTTGTAGAACCAATAGGGATGATGATGATGAATTGAAAAAAAAACAATATTTGAAAGAGTTTCGAAAATTGAATTTTGATTAAACAATCATTGTTTTGCAAAATTTCATTCTCAAATTTTGACATTTTTGACAGTTTTGCAAGAGTTTTTGAAATGATTAAAAAGCTTTTCAAATGTGGTTGTAATAATCCAGAAACCTTCGCGGAGGTTTAAAGAAGGTATTTGAAAGTTTCAAACATTTCCTATGCTTAATACAGCAATACATAGATATCTCATACACTCATATAACCAAGCAGCATATTTTGATTTTTATATATATAGACTATTTAAAGTACAACTTCCCCTGTGATGCGCAACATAAACTAAATCCAAAACAACTAGAACTAACAACTTATAATTAAATTCCCAGAACTTTGCAACAGTCTTTAATTGGCCTTTGAATTCCCAGAGCAGCAGAAATAGCATTGTTTGTTTTCCCATTTACATTCGCTTCAGATGGCGTATTACGCATTAGGGTGTTTATCCAATTAATGGACGACCAAATGCATTGTGGCATGTCGTTGCGACCACTACCCGTATTGTCCACATTGGACATTCTGGTCGCGACTAAAACTGGGGCAGGAAATTAGTATTCGAATCATTATGTGCTAACGTGACTTGCAACTGCCTTTGAGTCGTATTTGATTCATGTTCATTTTAATTGAATCCCACTCAAGACAGGATTTTAGAGGAAGTCAAAAATAGAAAAGGAAATTCTTAAGTTATAATACTGCAATATAGGGGAAAATATGTGTTTTTACATGGGTACAGCATTTATTGGATAACCATTTATTGGATGCTATAGGTCACCTCAAGTGGTTCGCTTCGTTTGGCTACTTAGCCCGGGTTCATGGGGAGAGATGTGTCTAGGTATAAGCGAACAATGATTTTGCTGGTGAGACTGGTTAAGGGACACCTTTTGACCTCTCCAGCCGGATTTTCTCGACCCATCGCCTTGCAACGCAGCGGGATGGATTCATGCGTATGTCATTCTTTCCTTTTAGAGTGGAAGATACTCTTAGTATCGCCCTGGTGTAAGATCACCATTCAGAATTGAAACGTTGCTTGAAATGGCTTTAGCCGTGTTTAGTGACCAGATTTGAACAGCCAGGTTTTTCCACCTTCCTCTCTCCTATCTTCTTCCCTCTCCACTTCCTTCAGCCTCACAACATACCCCAATTGGGGATACCATAGTCCCACTGGCTCCAGACGGGAGCAGTTGGGACTCTTGTGCGGTATTCATGTAAAAAAATATATATATTGTGGAACCTACTTTTAAAGCTGCTATAGTTGCCTTGATATAGAAATTAAAAAAAACTGTAAAACAATGATCACAAAGCCTGCAGTTTGAAGCATCCGAACTTTTGAACGAGATAATTGGAAACAGGATGGAGTTTTGAAAATTACGACTGTGATGTATAAGTATAAGTACCTAACTGACCAAGCATTATTTGGAATCATTTGCATGATGCCCTTTCCTGTACAGTTATACATTAAACTGAACAGAACTTTGAGAAACTGGAACGGGAAAAGGAAAGGCAAGTATTCAAGAGTTAATCAAATGAGAGAGGAGCTAAATTGGATTCCAATAACAAAAGAGACTTATAATTAAATTATGACTTTGTGCGCATAAAGTTATAAAAATCCAAATGCAAAAATTAGAATAAAATTCTTTTAACAGAGATTTACTTAATTATGAAACCAGAAACACGAGGAGAGTTAGATTAAAATTTCTGTCACAGAACTACCTAAAAAAGTTAAAAGATGTATGATGATATATCTGAAAGTGTGAAGAATGAATTTATTAATATGATGTTAAGCTTACCGTAAAAATATAATTTCATGAAGTAAAATGTTTCTTTGTGCAAATTACTTTACATAAGAATGTAGTATAAACTAACAATAAATAATAATGAAAAAAAAAAAACCATACATAACGGCAATAATGACAAGTTCTTTCAATATGGGAAGGGTTGCAGAGATAAATCCCGATTTAGTAATATTTTTTACGTGAAAGCTATTTTTCTTAGTCCTTAGATCTTACCACTTCTTTACACCCGTAACATCATGCCGCAATACTTATTTTTCGCAAACATTTCCTTTTCAAATTCTGCTTGTCTTCAGATTGTACATTTTTTAAGTATTAGCCATGTCGGCAATGTCAAAATTTTAACAAAACTTTTAACTCGTGTTTAAGAAAAAAGAGGGAAGAAATCGGTTCATATATTTGTAACACTCAAAGTTTTCAACATCCGCGTTGTCAAACTTTTTAAACAAAAAAAGGAGTCGAAATAAAAAAAAAAACAAAAACCAAGCCCCATGTCTTCTTCAAATATAGCAAGTTTATTTTGTGGCACCATTTTAATTTGAAATTAATAGAACGACTTCAAAAAGGAGGAGGTTCTCAATTCAACTGTATTTTTTTAAATATTTTTTTTTATGTTTGTTACCTCAGAACTCTAGAATGGGTGAACCGATATGGATGATTCTTTTTTATTTCAAAGCTGGTACTTCCCGTGTGGTCCCATCTCAATTTGGTCTAGTTCTGACAATGGCATCCATGAGAAAACCATATAAGTCTTAAATTTGCATTAAGTATGTGCGAAAGAATAACTCAAAATCAAGCAAACCGATGTCGGTGATTCTTTTTTGGCTGACACCGACTGTAAAAATAACAATCGTACCTACATATTGATGAGTAGAAAAAGGAAGTTGATTAATAAGTTGAAGAAGAAATCGAAATTATTTTTTTACTTTTTAGTGCATTTTTTAAAGTAGTTTTTTTGTTTTGTTAAATTTTTTGTTTATTAACCACATTAAAAAACAACACCTTTACCATTCTTCGTACCATTAATCGATCTTTTTATTTCATCCATGCTGATTTCGGTAACATTTACACCGTCATCGTTCATAACCGATTCACCACTGGATCATAGTCACCTGGTTACTTTTGAAGATTTCCTCAAAATGTTTCGTCCATCTGCCTTTCATTTTTTCGTCATTTGTCTAAATTTTTGTCTAAATTTGTCTAAATTTTACTATCTCTCGATTTCATCATTACAAACAGTTTAATGTTTTCTTGGAAGTGGTTTCCATCTTCTTTTAAGCTTCTTAGCTTCTAAGATTCTTTCGTTCTTTCACCCAACTATTATGCTTTTCTTGCATCTCTCATATGCTTTTACTCGATATCTATCTTCGCTAGAAGCACTGCCAGTCGCTAGCAGACGTAACCTTCTTTTATTCTGGAGAATCGAACATAAAAGTATTTTGTAAACATCATAAAGGCGTGTCTGTTTGTGCCGTTTGCCGCTGGCGATATGTCGACCGAACGAAGATCCTTCCGTAATACATCCGATTTGTCGAAGTGGTCAGTGTACACACTGTAAGCAGACCCTAAAAAAATTCCATTGAATTATTTCACAAGGCATAGATGGAGTGCATCTAATCTAGTAGTTCTGTGAACAGTGAGGCTCGTATCTGAAAAAGATGTGTATCTAATTCTCTCTTAATTAACCTTTATCTATGGACGTGTGGTCTCACAGGCCGCTTTCAGTTTGTGAAGCGCGTGTCCCTCTCGTCTTGCGTACCTTACGCGTCTGTCTGCCTCAGGAACTTCGGTTTTAGTGGCGAGAGCGAAGGTTACGTCGCCGGCTGTATTTTGCGTGAGTAATTTCGCTTTATATTTTGATTGCGGTCTGTGGGAACCCGCGTCCACGTTTGTGTAATAAATTGAGCTCATGGTGATTTTATTTGTTCCAGATTTATTAATAGAAAATGTCAGAAAACGATCAACCTAGTACACCTGCAAGCAAAGTAAGCCCGCAAAAATAAAAAGAAAGATGATTTATACTTGTGAAGGCTGTAAACAGCCAGTATGCCTACAATGTTCTAAGCAATCATGCAAAGACTCCCAATAAATATGCAATAAGTTGGGTCTTTGTCAAAATTTTTATGTTTTGTTTTAAGAAGTTAATGTTAATTTTTTTATTCCTTATATTTTATTGTAAAACTAGTGAAACTTACTGAAAAAGTAATTTTCTTTGGATAATGTTCCTACAAAGTGATATCGAGTAAGAATGATTGAAAAGTGCCTTTGATTGTTAAATGGTTAGATTTTTGTTTAAAATAAAAATATTTTTATTAAAATATCTTGTTTTATATACATTTGGTAAATAAATAAAAACAATTTAAGGTACAATACTTACTTAACTAGAAAGATTCCGGCCTTTAAAGATAGCGGTCTGTGAGACCGCACGTCCATAGTAGTGTAACAAAAATGTAACGTTCATGGTTAAAGGTTAATCAAAAATCTTAATCAATCAAAACCAAAATTTGTAAGAAGTCACAACGACAGTCACTCAATATGCTACGAATTGCTTCTTTATACCGCCATTCATATTGGAAACCTACAAGCGGAGAAAAACAAAAAAAATACAGCTACACAATATATTAATGCTAGCATATGAAAATAATTCCACCCAAAACATTACATCTGGTCCAGTGCTGAGAGATTCAACATTCAACTTGGAACGAAATACGAGTGTAGCCGGGTATTAAATCCAGAACACATAAATTTACGTCACATGGAATTTAGTTCGTTTTGCAGTAACTTTGTTAAATGTACCAACTTAATAGTATTCCTAATTAGTGAATTTGTTAAATTCCGTACGTAATCTAATACGAAATTACGTTTTTTGCTTCTTCAAGACAGTATGTGGTATTAAATTTTGAAAAAAAAAATGAAAATATTAATTATGTAAAGCGGTAAAAGAAAGATATTATGGAGCAATGAAAACATATAATCTATGTACAAGAAAATTTCTCACCAAGGACTGCAGGAAAATTTCGCATCAAGGCTGCGGGACTTTTCATACAAAACTTAATTATGGATGTGAATCCAAAATATCCAACCATAGGTATAGCAAAAACTCGTAACTAATTTAGTTCCGAAGTACATTTTTGTTTTGTTTAAAATTACAAAATGAAGAATATTAAAGATACCGATTTTTCATGATTTTATGGGCAACTCTGGCAAATATTTGTTAGTTTGGTAATTTTTATTTACCCATCAAATTTATAAATACCCGATGAAATGTGAAATGATATTTGAAAAATTGTTAAAAATGCACTATGGCGGCCTAAAATTTAAAAAATGCACAATGGCGGCCTAAAATTTAAAAAATGCACCATGGCGGCCTAAAATTGTTAAAAATGCACCATGGCGGCCTAAAATTGTTAAAAATGCACCATGGCGCCCTAAAATTTAAAAAATGCACCATGGCGGCCTAAAATTTAAAAAATGTACCATGGTGGCCTAAAATTTAAAAAATGCACCATGGCGGCCTAAAATTGTTAAAAATGCACCATGGCGGCCTAAAATTTAAAAAATGCACCATGGCGGCCTAAAATAGTTAAAAATGCACCATGGCGGCCTAAAATTTAAAAAATGCACCATGGCGGCCTAAAATTTAAAAAATGTACCATGGTGGCCTAAAATTGTTAAAAATGCACCGTGGCGGACAAAAAATTTTAAAAATGCACCATGGCGTCCTAAAATTGTTAAAAATGCACCATGGCTGCCTAAAATTTTAATTAAAAAATTACCTCTTTACACGTTGAATCACAAATTTGTCATAGATACTTAAAATATTATTTAAACCATCGCACAAAAAAACGCATTATAAGAGGTTTTCATTTTTTTTAATTCATTGTAATAAAGAAGTTTATATTCGATAAATGAAACAATTTAACTTTGTTTGAACCACTTTTAAATTTGCGTAAACCCGACCGGTTTCAGAACGACCGTTCCTTCTTCAGGGCAAATGTATATTGAGTATATACATTTGCCCTGAATATAAAAGTGGTTCGAACAAAGTTAAATTGTTTCATTTATCTATAATGGATAACCACAAAGTTATAGCTACATTCAAAAGTATAAGTTTATTTTCAGTTTTCATCGTGTATTCGAAAATTATCTCCAAAATGAAGAAAAACTATTAACTGTTATTTTATTTTATAATTTTAAATAAAAATAAATAAAACATATCTGAATTATAAATATTTGCCCTTTTCGATAAAAAAAATATTTCGGTTAAGTTGCGTATTTTGGCATCAAATTCTAAATTAGGTTTTGTATAAAAAGGTCGGCAGCCGTTCCTTTTAAAACTTATCTGTTTGAAGTCTCATATTTATTTTACGCGTTTTCTTTTTTGTTAATCATACAAAAGAAAGGAGGTATTTAAGGATTAACCCCAACTCACTAATTACCCTTCTACTTCTTTTATTTATGGATTAAAAAACACCCCTTAAGGAAACTTTTTCAACTCTGGGTCATCGACCTTCTTTTTAGAAAAAATATAAGGTTTAGAAGGAGCAAATAATATGTATTTCCTACATTAGTATCAGACTATGGCCTCCGTGGTTGAGTAATTACAATACTTGGTAACGAATCCGGATGTCGGTGGTTTAAATCCCAGCGCAAGTAAAATTTATATAATTAACTAGCTGGTCCCGGCATGCGTTACTATGCCATTTAATAAATAAATTGTTTCTCCCTGAGTGTCCTTTCCCATTCGTCACGTTTCCCTTCCGCCTCCCCTTCTTCTCCTGCGTCCTCTTCCCCTCTGCGTTCCCACTCCGTCACCTCCACCTTTCCTCTTCCCACTCCACTCCCCTCCCCCCTCACACGTGCCCTTCCCCTCCCGCGTTCCCCTTTCACCTTCCCCGCCTTCCCTCTTCCCTTTCCCGCTTCCTCGTCCCGCCAACCCTCCTCCCGCATTACTTATATTCAAGCCCAGTACATTCAGTTTTTAACAGCCCGCGTGCCACCTTTTACAATTTTTATTCAAATTTCCATTTTTCATGTGTATTAAATTTGGTACCTATTTAAAATATCTAAAATTCTTGATTCGATTCAAACTATTAGGGGAGTACCTACTTTAAATAAATTTATCAACCTAAAGATTTTCAAAAATAGAATCCTGATTTAACAATCATTGTTTTGCAAAATGTCATTCTCAAACACGCGAACTGTCAAACGTGCGATAGTCGTTAGGTTTTCTAAAATTATCCAATTTTCTTAATTTTTCTCTCCGTAAGAACCATCCTCGTACTTTAAGGAATATTCTAAAAAAAGAATTAGCGAAATTGGTTCAGCTGCTCTCGAGATTTGTGAATAGCAACACATTCAGCGATTCATTTTTATATTATAGATTTGTGTAATTTTGCAACAATGTGTAGCGTGTTCGATATTTGAAAGACCACCATTCAGATCAAAAAGTTGCTTGAAATGTCTTCAGACGTTGACCAGATCTAGTCGGGTACTTCACCATCTTGATCTCCTCCATCTCCTTCCCCTCTTCACTACCTTCAGCTTCACAATTAAAACTAAAGGGGTACCTGACAACATATAACGCGTATTTGTAAGATTGATTTTTTTTGTTTATTATATCGAAATGAGGGATTTTGCCCCACTGTGTAGTATCATGTTGAGATGTAAATGCCGTAATATTACAGGATCCAGAAGAGTGGGAGCAGTGGGTGCTCTTCTGCGGTATCTTAAAAAGCGTGTTTTCCGCTAGTGAGTTGAAATGTGTTCTTATTTTTATTTATTTAAGTTTTTATTTAAGTTTTTATTCCAGCAGGACTGGGAGGGTAGTGCAATCCCAGTCTGCCATATTACATAAACAACTATAAAAGAAAAAAAAGTTTAAATATTAGGTAAGTACCTAATTAAAACATAAAATGAAAACAAAATTCATCACACAAATAACAAAAAATAAACATAAAATTAAAATAAATAATAAGTAGACAGAATTAAAAATAAAAGATAAAAAGATTTTTTTTTTTTTTGGGATCGTCCATCATGGAGGTCGCCTCATCATCTGCATCCATCGCTCATTTATTGGGGAACTGAGCCACTCGGATGCAGCCACGACAATGATATTGGTTGAGGTTCGTATCCTGCTCCAGAAGCTGGCTAGTCGGTGGCGAAGTAAGGCTGGGAATGAGTGCACCCTCCCCTCGGTAAACATCGTGGAGGCATTGCAGAACCTCGGTAGTTGCATAAGTTGCCTGTATGCGTTATTGTAGCACACTCTCAGTTTGTCCCATTGCGCTGCTGGGTATTGTGTCCACAGTTCAGACGTATAAAGGGCAGTACAGTATGTCTTGAATAATAATTTTCTGACATCTTCGCTACAGTGGTAGAACCGCCTTGAGAGCATTCCGGCCCGTATGTTAATTGCTCTTCTTTGTCGTTCCATATCTTTTATATCCTTCATGTCTTCGGTTAGGATATGTCCCAGATACTTAACCTGTGAGGCCACAAGCAGTTCATTTCCTTCTAGATATATTGGAGGAATATGTGATGGCTCCTTATTGTGTTATGTGTGGCCTGGAGTGGCTACAGTATCTAATCACCATAAAAAAAACATAGAAACACCCAGTTTAAAATAGAAAATTTAATTACACACGCCAAACGCGCGACTAACATTTGTGCACAGTTGACATTTCTCATATAAGAAACGATCCTTTCCACGACTCGTTCTTGAGTTCAACGGCTCGCCTGGTCAAGTTCAACGATTTACCGACTTCTATATTTCCTCTCTTCTACAACACGGGTCTTTCGGGCCTTCCTCTCGTCAAAAATACCCTTCATACAGCATCTTAAAAGATGACGCAGGCAGTGCAGGCACTAAGGTAAATTATTTTCCTCGAAGCCTCCTGTATGTAAAAAAAAATTCAAAATATGTTTTCAGTCGATTAAAAAAATGTGGTCTTGGAATCGCTTTGGTCGCCTACATAACTATGTCAAGATGTACATATATGTGTCGCATCCAGTGTAAGCAATTCATACAAACTCTACGCCGTACTTTCAGAGTTTAGAGTAGTGCAATGGAAAAAGTTGAACCATTACGGTTAAGTCTCTAAAGCACAGAGTGTAAAGAATTTCCCATGGGGAGTAAATAAGTGTAAGTTATGGGGAGTGGAATGAGTTAGAGAAAATAAACGAGCGGTGAGAGATCAGGGGGTTATGTTATGAAACGAAACTTGCGTCTTAGAGTTTAGATGCACATATTATATTCTACTAAGGAAAAATTTGTAACAAATAATGACATTGCTCAAACTTTATCTTTATCTTCATCTTGATTGGACACAAAATCATATACTAAAATGAAAGGGTCGACCGAGATCTCGGTCTCGGTCTCGGCATTCTCGGCTACAAATTCTACCGAGAACTCTGTCTCGGTTCTCGGTGAAAAATCGCCGAGATTCTGGGCCATAACCGAGACCGTTGTAAGCAGGTACGGTATAGGATAATAAGATTCAAATCTACCGCGTGCGTCTACATTCGTCACTCGGTGTCAGTGCATGAGAGAGTTGCCGATTGTAATTGGTCAGCTTGCAGCGAGGCGGGTTTTACTTACCGCTGCTGCCACCGCGCCGCCGCGGCGGCGCCCCGCCGCGCCGTTTGTTAATTTCACCACTATTGTAAACCTACAATTATTGTAGTTAAAGGAAATTTGTTTGAATTTTGTTAGTACTAGAAAAAAATAAGTTCCTTAATGTGTTATTGCGATTAATTATAATTACTAGCCAGAATAACTACATAAACTAGTTAAGTGAATATCAAGATCATTACGTATTATTTTATACGTATGTTGGAAAGCTGGTAAGTGTAGGAAGATTTTTTAAATTCAGTGGCCACATTCATCAGAACACATCGATTCGCTGATTTGAATGTTCGTTGCTGTTTTTCTAAGAACGTAGTTCATAATAAACTGCTTAAAACAGCAATGAACATACAAATCAACTTATCGATGTGTTTTGGTGAATGTGGCAATTGATTTACGGATAGGGTTTGTTAGGTACTATATTACTATTTTATGTTGTTGGTTACTATATTATGCAAAAATAGCGCATTTAAATTTTTTTTCAATTTATCTCTTCTCGGTCTCGGCCGAGATTTTAATTTATTCTCGGTCGACCCTTACCAAAATGTGGGTCGTAAACTAAAGTATAACATAGATTAACATTGTGTTAGAGGGCAGAGGTAGTAGGGGCAAACCCAAATATCGGCAGAAGAAGTCATGAAGGGTGAAAGGGGAAGGATTGGGGAAGTTGATTGGGAACAGCATGATAGTTAGAAGTATAAAATAAAGTCGTGTTGTTAACGATGTTAGTGGAGAAGGCGTGAACAAAGAAATGTGGCGCCCAGCCATGAAATAAGTGATTTCCGCGGGGTATATCTGTTACTTTGCTATTTATATAGTTGAAAAAAGTAAACATTTTTCAAATCATTTTACGTTAAAAAATTAGTGTTGAGGTACTACTTTTATTAAACTTAAATATAAATAGCCTACATCTCATGGAAATCCGTCTGAAAACGGGATATTATAGTTTTGTGCGAATTCGTAGGAATTAATTAAAAGGTGAGCCTTTAACTAACTCCCGTTATTAGTCTTCTGGAGTCTTCAAAGTGGGAAAATATTCAAAAGAAGAACGTTTACAATCTTTTTCTGAGAAGGAAAACTAGACACAACCGCAAATATGTCATTTTCAAATCAAATTCTAGACGTATCGACACTTTTCTGCAAAAAAAATATAAATTGATTTCTAAAGATTGTTGTTCGCGCATTTTTATACGGGATTGATTGGGTATTGCATTCGCAGACTTGGTGGGTAGCACATGCCAAAATCCTGAATTTATCCCACCTACCTAATCTTTCCATCCTAAATGTCACCATAAAAATTGTTGCAAGAAAGTACTCAACTTTGGAGAGGTGACAGTGTACTTTGCTGTTCAGTGCAAAATAACATCTCAGACAGGGCGCATGTATCGTAACCTCTTGCTATAAGATAAATTAAATATTGTGAAGTGTACGCCACAAACTGGAGATCAGCGAGGCCCCATCTGCAACGGTGAGTCCTATTTTCCCTTTTCCAATCTGGGCTTATCTAATTTTCAAAAAGCACAGATCTGAACTATCGACTGACTATCCATCAGGTTTTCGAATGTATGCTATTTAATCGTCCCGTATAATTTAGCGATCACGTAGTTTCGGGACTGGTTCTTCGAGGGCTGCATAGGCTTTGCTCTGCAGCACTTACCGCCAATTTATAGTGGAGTCGCAGTTTCGCGACACCAATTGTTATTTTATCCAGTAAAATTATGTTTTAAATTTTGAAAAAATATGTTTATTGTTAATGGTCGTTGGCAGATTTGCAAAATTTTCAAACAATTTTTTTTTATTGTACAATACACATTTCAAATAATATTATAATTATGGAGTAAAATATATCAATAAATTATCTAGGAATGCTACTTTTCAATTTAACTTATTATTATTTATTCATAAACATATCTTAGGTAGATACGTTTTAAGATTTTCACGGCCAAATGTATTTTCGTTATTTGTTTTTGGGGTGTTGTGCCGTACCCCAAAAACAAATAACAAAAATATAGTTTTTACAAGTTTTTCGACTGCCACACATGCCCGTATTATGGTTGTCGTAATAGCCTACATCTCGTGGGTAACCGTCTGAAAACGGGATATAAAGATAACGGGAAAATAAAACCCGTGCACGTGTTTTGCGACGAAAATACTTCAGTTTGTTTGTTTATCTTTTTCTGATTTTTCTGTTTCGGCTTTTCGATTAAGTTTCGCTAATATTGTCTTCCTTATTCAAATATTACAATTGGATTTCTTTTTATATTTGTTTCGACTACCTACTCTTAGGAAATGAATAGGTAAATGAAAAAGTTTTCATGAAAAAATAAAATTTCGCCCAGGGTACTGAACCCGACCAGCGTTAATGCCTTACCCACCAGGTTTCTATGAGGTATTTTATTTTCGTCCCACCTATATTACATTTATTTATAAACCTGTCAATTAAACTTCTGAAGAGTAATTAATTACATTCCTTTTAAAATGTCACCGGTCACCAAAAAAATGTTTTTTCAGTTTAAAAAATAACACGGCAGTATTTTCTTATCGAAAGGTATTTTTATTTCAAATATCTAATTAATTCAACCCCAATTATCGAAAAAATTCTAAGAATTTATTTTCTTGCAGTATTTTTAAAATTTCACTAAGACTTGATTTTAGTACCTAACTTTGTATCGATTTTGACGGCCTCCGTAGTCTAAGATTAAGGCTCTTGACTCGCAATCCGAAGGTCGCGGGATCGAATCCCGGCGGCGCAAATAAAATTTAAATGATAGGTTACAGTTATTTCACAATTAATTAATTTAAAATAATATATAGTGTATTTGCGGCACGTTCCAGAGTAGAAGGTACTGTCATTAATTATCGCCCTGGTGTTTGGTGACCAGATCTGAATAGCCAGGTACTTCTTTACCTTCCACATCCCCATCACCTTTAGGCTCACAATATACTCCAATTGGGGATGTCATAGTCTCACTTGCTCCAAATGGTAGCAGCAGGGACTCTTGTGAGGTTTTAGCATTAAAAAATCCCCTTTTATAATCTTACAAAACAGTTTAATAAAAATAATTCACTTATTTTGTATAAAATTATAATTTTAATTAATGTATTTACATACCGGTTTCGCTTTGCTCAAGCATCATCACGGTACAAATTAATACTAATCAAGAAATACATAGTGTGTGTTAATATATAAATACAAAGGGAGATAACAATCTGTAACAAAGAGTAAGAATACATTTACATCATTACAAAGGACCGGACAGTGGTTGAGTGGGCATAGCGCTTGGGTACCACCTGGGCGTCGCGTGTTCGATTCTTCGGCTGGCAAAGTCCTCCATCACAACACAAGCAACATTTTCGGCTTTCTGTGGTGGTAGTAGGAGATTTTCAAACATTGTTGGGTTATTCGTAACCCGGGAATGTTTGTCTTTCTTTCAATTAAAAAAAAAAAAATTAAATTAAAAAACGGGAAAAACCGACAGACAACTACGCAGAATATTGGGTCATAATAATATACCGACTGGGACAAAGCATTGACTGGGAAATTTTTAATGGTTTATTGGAAATAGACCTAATATTATTAAAAGCAGTTTAATTTATAATATCTCCACTCTAAAGTGAATTTTTAAGAAATTAAAAAGATCTTTCTATTTTGTAATAAAAATGGTATATTTTTTGTAAAAAAAAACTGTTCGAGTAGTAAACGAGGTAAATAGATTTGCTAATGAATGAAACCAAAATGTTTTGACACTATCGTTTTGTTCTCTTTTGTTCCTTTTTAGCACCGCGGACCGGTCAACGTGTGATAATTTAACAAGCTTAAAGAAGTAGTAGACACAGATCAAGCAGACGATTTTTCTCTGGCGTGCACCTCGAATTGAAAGCTTTTCATGAAACTGGTTTTAATCTGAGTGAATCTTTAAATAGATTTGCTAATGAATGAAACCAAAATGTTTTGACACTATCGTTTTGTTCTCTTTTGTTCCTTTTTAGCACCGCGGACCGGTCAACGTGTGATAATTTAACAAGCTTAAAGAAGTAGTAGACACAGATCAAGCAGACGATTTTTCTCTGGCGTGCACCTCGAATTGAAAGCTTTTCATGAAACTGGTTTTAATCTGAGTGAATCTTTATGTGGGAAGTCGTTTTAATTTGCACCCAGAATATAAGAAACTGCCACTATACATGTTCTCGAAAGAAACATTTATAAACAAAAAATTTAACAAAACAAAAAACGACTTCAAAAAATGCACTAAAAAGTAAAAAAATAATTTCGTATTCTTCTACAACTTTATAATCAACTTACCTTTTCTACTCATCAATATGAACGTACGATTGTTATTTTTGGAGTCGGTGTCGGCGGGAGAGGAGCTGTCAAGTGAACACGCCGGGCCGCGGGTACCTTGATTGACACCGACTCCAAAAATAACAATCGTACGTTCATATTGATGAGTAGAAAAGGTAAGTTGATTATAAAGTTGAAGAATACGAAATTATTTTTTTACTTTTTAGTGCATTTTTTGAAGTCGTTTTTTTTTGTTTTGTTAAAATTTTTGTTTATTTTTTGATATTTAGTACACTAACTAATTCGATTAAGATTCGGCCGAGTATCGTAAATTTGTTCTTTAGAATTGGAGAGTTCCGTTACTTGGTCATGGATCCCATAATCAGAACCTAACCAAACTCTCATCAAACTACCCTTGAAGTACATCCTTTCCAATAAAAAAAGAATCATCGAAATCGGTTGGCGTGATATTGAGTTATTCGTCCATTTGTCGCGCACATACTTGATGCAAATTTAAGACTTATATGATTTTCTCATGGATGCCATTGTTAGAACTGGACCAAATTAAAATGGGACCACACGGAAAGCACCAGCTTTCAAATAAAAAAAGAATCATCAATATCGGTTCACTCAGTCGAAAGTTCTGAGGTAACAAACATAAAAAAAATTTTTAAAAAATACCGCCGAATTGAGAACCTCCTCCTTTTCGAAGTCGTTTAAAATGTTCATAAGCCATCTCACAGTTGAGAAAAACCTTTTGTATGTTCCGATTGCAAATATTTATGTGCTAGAAAGGAGACTTTGAAAACTCACAAGTTTAGTCAAATGGAGAAAAACCATTTTTATGTTCCGGCTGCAACTATTCATGTTCTCGAAAGGAACATTTAAAAGTCCATAAGCCATCTCACAGTGAAGAAAAACTTTATCATGTTCCGACTGCGTCTATTCGTGTTCTCGAAAGTTACAATTTAAAATCCACGTAGTCAGCTGACTCACTGTGGAGAAAAATCTTTTTCATGTTCCGAAATTTTACAAATAATGAAAAGAAAAAACAAATTTCTAAAAACCAAAAAATATGAGCACATGCGATACTAATGTGCTAGCGAAGTGAGTGGCGTAAAGATGGAACTTCTCCTTGCTTTATGCGAAATGTCGCTCGTTATGCGAAAAATCGCTCGTTAAGGGAGCATTTTTTCAAAATCTGTTTTGCTCGTTATGGGAATTACTCGTTATGGGAGGTGCTCGTCATGAAAGGTTCCGTTTTTTTTTGTTGTGGATAATTATTAATTTTTTTATTATGTACGTTCGATTTTATAAAAAGTAATTCTGATTTTTAAGCAGGCTCTCGCGCGGTCCAGCACCATTTGGTCCACGGCCCGGTACCGGGCCACGGCACGAGGGTTGGAGACCACTGCTCTAAATGACGAGAGTTGACGGTTTTTTCATCAAGTGCAAAAAAACCATTAAGAAACTGTCCATGTCGGCATTTTATTAAGCCATCCATCAAATGATAATAATTTTTTTGTGAATATGCAATCTTGTTTAAGGTTTTTTCTGAGGTCGTAAATTATTGAGAATTTTTCAATCAACACTCCATGCAAAGAATATTTCATTGACGACGTGTTTTAGTTGGATCCAATTAGTTTTTTAAATGTCCTGAACTAAGATCTGATCTAAATTTAATTCGTGAAACTTGAGAAACATTGAGTTTAACAGTATTTTTAAGTGAAAACTTCTATAGCACCGTTGTGATTTGAAACTCGATGAAACGGTAACGGGCGACACTAAAATAGACAAACACGAAGATCTATAGGATTTAGCCTATGAGAGAATGAGTTGTAATGAAACCTTACCTACGAATAGTACCTACGAAGCGTTGCGCTCTGTCAAGCTGTCCTTTATATAGATAAAAAAACGTTTTAATAAATTCGCCGGAATACACAACATAATCGTCGTGAAAAGCAACGAAAGTTTTACATGAGGTCTGGTGATTTTTTTAAACATTTTGGCATTGGTTTTTGAATATAACAAACTATTAATTTCACTGTTTCCCTAACGGAGGTGTTGCGTACAACGGTCCAAGTGCGCGCATTGACCACTTTGATTATGTTCTCACTTTTCAAGACTCCTATTGGTTGAGATTGTGTTTTAATTGAGATTTGTTGTACCTCTTGTTTACGTATTAAAACTAATTTTTGAAGTGAAAACTTCTTTTTTTTACATTAACTCCACACAGGAAGCCTTGAGGAAAATAATTTCCCTCAGGGCCTATGTCATCTGTGATGCTATGTGGAGGATCTTTTTGAGGAGAGGAAGGAATGAACATTGGTCTTGAAGAGACCCATGTTGTAGGAAGGAGGAAACACAGAGGCCGGCAAATCATTCCAGAGCCGAGCTGTTGAAAATAAGAACGAGTCGAAGAAACGACCCATTCTCATGTGACAAATGTCAACCGTGTACAAATGTTGGGCACGCGTTTGGCGTGTTTCCCGACTATGCACCGGTGCCGAAGGGATCAATGATGCTAGTTCCCCGGAGCATCTTCCATTGTAATGCCTTATAATACTTCTATAGCATTATTGTGATTTTAAACTCGATGAAACAAAAAAGCGACACTAAAAAGAGACGAACACGTACCTACAACTATAGGATTTAGCCTGCAAAAGAATAAGATAAAATAAACGGTCTTCTCTTTGTGTAGTGCTTCGTAGTCTCCACACTCTTGTCTACTTTAGTTTTCTGAAGGTTTCACTTCTACTGCGCGTGAACTGCAAACCTGTATTTTTTTTAAAGAGATGCGATTTAAAGATAATAGGTATTGCTACGATTAATGAGAAATTATTCAAGGTTCGTGGATATAAAATATAATAAAAGCTTATGCTGTTGTTTTTCAGAATTTGAACAATTCATCAGTTAACATTTAAGTTCTGTGAAACTCTAGATCTGTCACTATCCCGGTAGGCACTGTCAAACAACCACTTTGATGATATTATAATGATTGATAAATTGTTCAAATTATATTAAACAAGTTAATTAGTCTTAAAGGTAACAAAATAATTAAAGAAGAAAGGAGTGTAAGTTGAATAAGAGACGTAAAATTAATCATAAAAGAAGTCGGGGTCGCCAGAAAAAAACGTCGTCGATCTAGTGATTCAAATACTTGTGTAGCATTGTATCTCGATAATATAAGAATTTTATATTAGACAGCGTTATGAATGTGATTGACATAAGGAGCTTGTGTCAAGGCATAGTTGTTTAACGATCCATCCTTTCTGTCTACTGGAAACGGTGTGATGATAATTATAAAAAATGCAATAGTCATTTCCGTTAAAAAATGATAAACCATTTTTGTTAGTATGGTATTTATTACAGCAAATGAAAAAACATAATATCGAAAATGGCTTTAAGCACGTATAACATTACCTTATTCCCAGAAAACAAACAAAAGAGAATCTAGAATTCTCGTGTACCATTGTTTTGTGGATTAATTCCACGAGTCCCAAGAGAATTCTTCCCGAGAATTATAGTCCCACAAGTTATTGTCCCTGAAGACAACATTCACGGAATTATCGGGAATTCCTGTAAAATTTATGATATTTTTATGTTATACAGCAATTATAGTCTTATTTGCTAAAAGCCAGTGGAAGGGAGAATTCCCCATTTCGGAATTGTTAAGGGGCTCATGGAAACTGTGTATTACGTAGATGTAGTAAATAAGTCTTAGAAATATCTTCAAATACCAAACAAAAAGATGTGCAAATTTCAAAGTTTTCACTCAATAGTTTTAGCTGCGTCAGAGAAAAAAGCAGGTTTCTGTTTTCTAACTAAACATTAGAAATGCCAGACAAAAACTAAACAAATTTCATTAGTGTACTACTCGATAGGTTAGCTGCATCGTAGAAAAAAGCAATTAAACGTTAGAAATACCGGACCAAAACATAACAAATTTCATTAGTGCACTACTCGATAGTTTTAACTGCATTAGAGGAAAAAGCAATTAAATGTTAGAAATACCAGACAAAAAAAGAACAAATTTCATTAGTGCACTATTCGATAGTTTTAGATGCATCAGAGAAAAAAGCAATTAAACGTTTGAAATACCGGACGAAAACAGAACAAATTTCATTAGTGCACTACTCGATGGTTATAGCTGAATCAGAGAAAAAAGCAATTAAACGTTAGAAATACCGCACAAAAACAGAAGAATTGTCATTAGTGCACTACTCGATAGTTTTAGCTGCATCTGAGAAAAAGCAATTAAACGTTAGAGATACCGGACGAAAACAGAACAAATTCCATTAGTGTACTACTCGATAGGTTAGCTGCATCGTAAAAAAAAGCAATTAAACGTTAGAAATACCGGACAAAAACAGAACAAATTTCATTAGTGCACTACTCGATAGTTTTAGCTGCATCAGAGAAAAAAGCAATTAAATGTTAGAAATACCGGACGAAAACAGAACAAATTTCATTAGTGCACTACTCGATAGTTTTAGCTGCATCAGAGAAAAAAGCAATTAAATGTTAGAAATACCGGACGAAAACAGAACAAATTTCATTAGTGCACTACTCGATAGTTTTAGATGCATCATAGAAAAAAGCAAATTCCTATTTTTGAACTAATCATTAGAAATACCCTCAAACACCAGACAAAAACCGTGCAAAATTTCACAAGGGCACAACTCGATAGTTGTGGCTGTATCAGACGAAAAGTCAGATTTCTTCTTGTCTTCCAGGTTTACTCTTTTATTTCTTCATGAAATATGAAAAGTATTCATAAATATTATAGAGGTTAATCATTTCTACATTATGGAATATGAAATACTTCCAGTTAAAACTTGAAAAAAGGAATCAAAATATTATGTTAAAATATTTTGTAAGGTCAAAGATTTGCATAAATCTTCATATTTGTTAATGGATAACTAATGAGTTCTGTTTGCGAATATATAAATAACAAAAGCAAAACGTTTTTCTATGTAGCAATGTTTTTATTACATTAATAAGTCATTTTTAGATATACAGATCCTCATTTTATTTACCACTAATATTGTTTTAAGCACTTAAACTTTATTCATTTTTAATTGAGAGGCAGAAATTATTTAAAGGGCAATTATTTGCTTCAACATTTAAAATAACATTTAGATTTAATCTACCACTACCGCAGGATGTTTTTGACAAGATTATGAAAACCAAATTAATTACATTTTTTATTTTTAAAAGTGACAGCGTCCTTCACAAGTTAGCTGCCAGCGTTTCATCAGTCTTCAAAAGAGCTTTTTGTCTCGAATGTTTATTTAGCTTGCGAATGATTAAATACATTGGAAATTAACAAAACAAAGTGTTGATTCAGTTGTCAGAAGCGTTTGAATAATAAAAATAAGCTTATATAGTATTTAGTGTGTTATCTAGTCTAGACTCTAGAGGTCGTGGAACTTATTCGACATGGTTAAAGTGTATTAATATGTTTTCGATTCTTAGAAAACACATAGATGCAGCAGTTAGAACTAAACATCACGCCTCACGCAGTACCTAGTGCGCAGAGAGGCGTGAAAATCAATAGACAAAACAAATAACTTTCAAAAAGAATAGATAAAAAGTCATTAACTGGAGCGACGGCGCGATTTTAACTTTTTCCTCCGATTGCTCTTAATTTTTTGAATATTTTCCACCGACATTTAAAAATCATATCTCCAAATTTTAATATGTAAAATTGAAAACAAAAAATAATGCACCTAGGGAAAATTTGCCTAAAACTGGCAGCAAAGCAATCCGATGTGTTTTAAATGGTGCTATATTCTGGCAAAAAGCGCTCCAGTGGAGTGAAGTAATTTTAGCTTTTTTTTAGTTTAACATTTTTCACTGGGTATAAAAAGAAGGGAAAACTTTGTGAAAACACGCCAAAATATCCACATGGTGTAATAACATTTTATTTACAAAGTATTTCTCAATTGGGTGCCACAAATACTTTTTTATCACGTTACTTGACAGAGGTGGGTCCTTATTTATTGAAATTACTCGAACTATCGCTGAAAAAGGCTAGAATATTATAATGCCTTTCAATGGGGTAATAGGTATAATTCACATAACTTTTATTACACGTCAATAAAGTGTCCGAGAAAGCGATACTTCTGACCTTTTCTAAAATCGACCTGTTGAATTTTTCTCCCGTCGAAAGCTTTTTTGGTTGGAGGTACAAATGCAATAGTACTATTTACGTTACGTTACGTTACGTTATTTTTTTTATTTTTTTTTTTATTTATTAGAGATAATATATTACAAAATTATTACATAAAATTTATAATACATTACTCCCAATGAGTTTAATAAAACTCATTTCGGGAAGGACAACATTATACATCGAAAGGAAAATTATTTTTACATAAGAACACGGAAATCAATGAACAATACATAGATTTTTAAATGGACTAGACACACTTGATACAGGTAATTGAAGAATATACAAGAGTTACAAAGGGAGACAGCTAAATTCGTCACTGGTTAATAAAGTTACTGAGAAAATATCCTTTTAGAGCCTTTGCCAATATTTTTTTGTTTGATTCTGGTAGTTTTAGGACATTAGGTAATGCGTTGTATTGCGTATGTGCGATGTATTGTAAGGAGTTAATTCCAAATTTAGTTGTGTGTGTAGATGACGATAGGTGTATTTGATTTTGTGATCGTGTTTTGTGCTGGTGTATATCGGAATTAAAGGCTGGTTTAGTGTTGGTGTGAGAGGAGTGTTGAATTATTTGTAGGATGGCAGTGGTGATGCTATATTTTGGCAGAATGGTAAAGGGAAGAATTTGTGTCAGTGAGTATATGTCTTTGACATGTGTATCCCATGGTAGATGGTATATATTTCTTATGGCTCTATTTTGGATTACTTGTATTTCAGATATTTGTTTCTTAGTAATGGTGCCCCAGATACTAACCAGATAACTTAGGTGAGAGTGGATCAGAGCATAATATGTGGCACGCAGTAAAGCTGTGGGGAGCACATCTTGAAGTCGATAGAGTACACCAGTTATCGGGGAAATTTTGGATTTAACATATTCAACATGGGAGTTCCACGATAGGTTAGAATCTATGATAATGCAGCTATGTTAATAATCTATGTTATTGCAGCAGTACTGTAACTAGCAGTTAAAAACCCGCTCCGCAGGTTTTTGCTGCTAGGCTCTGCGGGTGGCTTTTGGTTCGGCTTCTCCCAGTTAGTGTTGGTGACCATTTTATAAATCCAATACGAACTGATTCCAAAAACAGCCCGTTCCTTGGATCCCGTTCGTTCACTGTAGCCGGTCACCGGGTCAAAGTAACCGAGACAGAGCAATGAAGTCAAATGTAATATATAGCCACTTGATACGACATGTATTACCGTCAATCTGTTGATATCCGGAGAGTTACCACATATTCACAAATTCGTAGCAGTTATACAGGGGGAGACGTCCCCGTCCGACCTACTGACGGAAGTAGCAACATCTTGTGTCGAATTCTTTAATTTGAAACCGAATTATAACAGTAGCTTTGTGTGAAATTCCAAGTACACATGTTATTCACAACAGCCACAGCGCGGCGCGTACGGCGTGGCGTCCGATTGGCAGTCGTAGCTGGGTTAACCACGCAGACGCTACGGCATTAATAACGTTCGATTATTACGTTACGTTACGTTATTGTAGCAGTACTATAACTAGCAGGTAAAATCCCGCTCCGCAGGTTTTTGCTGCTAGTTCCTGCGGGCAGCTTTTGGTTCGGCTTCGCCCAGTTAGTGTTGGTGAGCATTTTATACATCCGATATGAACTGGTTCCAAAATTATCCCCTACCTCGGATCCACTGTCATCCAGTGATAGCTAGTCACCGGAACAAAGTAACAGGCAAATACGTCATGTGTAATATATAGCTGCTTGATACGAGAAAATCGCCAATTTGCACTTTAAATGTCTTAAACGAAATGACATTTTACGAAAACTTTGTGTTATTACCGTTTCACAATTAATGCTCTATAAATGAAACATTTCTGAACGTAGCCGAATAGTAGTAATAACTGTTTTAGACAGGTTAAAAAATAAGCTTTCGAATTATTATATTATAAATAAATATTAATATTTGTAAATATTAAAATTTAGAATGCAAACATTAAAAAAATGTTAAAATGACTCACGTGATGTATTTATGTAAAAACGGTACTAAAATCACAGATTATGTAAACAACAATACTTATTCTATTGTATAAATGTGTAATAAACATTTTTGTCACCTCACTTTTCAATCATTTCATATAAAAATGTTTAATAAAAATTAACAATGTCGGGAGCGGGCGACCCGCCCGTGGGAAATTTGGCGGGATAAATTATCTGTCAGACTGCGCGTCTGACAGAATGTTCTTTTTAGGTATTTCTATGGACAACTTGAATAGAGATGTGCAGCATGATTCACTATCGACCTTTCACTTTTTATTTTACGGATATAACTAAAACAATAACGGAGTTATAACGGTTTCTATGGAGACACACGCGTTGACGAGTAAACACGCTTATTGTATTTGACTGCTATCGTTATTTTAACGAGTATACTTGCTTATGTTGCTGAGGGGTTTTACCTTCAATCTTTCCATATCCGAAGAGATACTCAAATTCATAAATTCGTAGTACTCATACCTAGGGGGGGGGGCACTTCCGCACGCGACCGCTTTTGACTAATTCTTGAATTCGAAACCGAATTACAATTGTAATTTTGTTTGAAATTTCACATTCACAGATGTTATTTGTGGCACGGCGCGTACACCGTGGCATCAGAATGTACTCGAAGCCGGGTTCTGAAATATAACCACGCAGACGCTACCGTATTAATACTGTGCTAAAGTAGTCTATACAAATAAAAAAATTTCAACACCGAACGGTACATGTGGGACCGCACTAACCTCCCCATATTCCTGAATAAATAAATGACGACATTAATAATTATTAGACATATCTTAATCTTTCTATTCTATCTTTCTATTCTATCTTTAGCAATATCTTACATTACCTTTTGAAATAGAACATTTCTAAAATTACCCTTAAAAATTGTATTGCTTGACCTCTTCTAGAACAACCGCAACCCCTGGCCATTGTACCCAATTAGGCTTAAGATATTCAGATGGACACTTTGGTCTGTAACCCGACCGGCAGACGCAGAGGGACCCCGAGTACCCGGGAAGGTTGTGGGCGAAGGATGAAACAGACCTCTTGGTCACCTGATAAATAGCCTTACAGATGTTCAATATAATGATTTTTGGGAAAAAAAGTATCGGGCTGAGAAAATACAGGTATAATCCATTGAAAAAAAATTACTAGATGTGTTATCTATTCCAAATTGAAAGAAGAACTTGACCCATCTCGCCGGTATATATATTATTACCGCTTGAGCTATAAATAGTGTATACATAAGTTATTACATGAAGTTAGTAATAGATACGCAGATGTGGCGGATCTATTTAACTGCACGGAAGCTAGGAACAAGAAGGCTATTCTGTCATATATTTTCAATCAATATTAATTTTATTTGTACTACAGTATTAAATGTAATTATAGCTCTTTGTGTCATTTCTTAATCAAATGCCACAATTAATTTATAACTTTTTTTTTAAATTATTTCTTAAATACCTACAACCAATATTTTGTGACATGTAATATGTATTTATGGTATATTTATACCGTTAATAAATAAATAAATAAATCAAAGTAAATTGAGTGCAGTTCATACGCGGTAGAAGCGAAGCTTTACCAAAATAATCTCAACCAATAGCCTTGACAAGTGAGAGCGCAGACCTAGCGTAATTTCCGTTTCATATCTCAACTAACCCATGAAAAGTGACTTTATAATCAAATCGGCCAATGAGCGCAGTTCGATGCTTCGCAGGTGCTGTAATGCGTCATTTCCGTTTCATCCGATTTACAAATCACAACGGGGCTAAAGAAGTTTCACTTCATAAAAACAGTGTGCAATTCACACACGGTAGAAGTGGATACTTCACCATAGAATCTCAACCAGTAGGAGACTTGAATTGTGAGCTTGTAATCAAAGCGGCCAGTGCGGCAAGATTTCATTCTATCTCATTCTCTCGCAGGCTAAATCCTGTAGATGTGTCTATGTGTTTGTCTCTTTTTAGTGTCGTTTCTGTTACATCGAGTTTCAAATCACAACGGTGCTAAAGAAGTTTCACTTCAAAAATAGAGTGTGTAATTCACACGCGGTCGAAGTGAAACCTTCAGAAACCTGAAGATGAGACCAATAGGCTACGAAGCGCCGCACAAAGAGAAGACCGATTATAGTGTCTCATTCTCTTTCAGGCTAAATCCTATAGATGTATGTGTTTGTCTTTTTTCAGTATCGGTATTATTCGTTTCATCGAGTTTCAAATCACAACGGTGTTAAAGATATGAGCGACAGACGTTTCCGTGCGTTTAGTTTTGGATTCGGCCGTACTCAGTCATATACTTTCGAATAAACGGGGATAGAAACATTTTTTTTTCTTGTCGACGCAATTTTAATACTAACAGAGACGAAGCTATCAAAAGTATAATCCAATGTAGTGAAATCACTTTATTGGATTATACTCTTCTATGAATTACACAAAAAATATATTCTTTGGATAATTTAAAGCCTTTTCTACCATTTTCTTTGAGTAGAATTGAAAGAAAATTGTTAATCACTTTACATAAAAAAATAAGCAAAAAATACCGTAAAATATATATTTTTAATTAGGAAATTATGTTGACGTTTAACAGAAAGATTATTTGCAAGAGTTTCTCTTGATTAACATTTTTCTTACTTTTAAAATGATTCACAAAATAAATAAAAAAAGACTTTGGTTCTTGAAATCCCTCCGAAAATCGCAAATATTCACTTAAAATGTCTCAAACGAAATGTCCGTTTTACAAAAACTTTGTGTTATTACCGCTTCATAATTAAAGCTCTATAAATCAAACAATTCTGAACGTAGCCGAATAGTAAGTACTGTTTTAGAAAGGTTAGAAAATAAGCTTTCAAATTGTTATATTACAAATAAATATTAACATTTGTAAATATTAAAATTTAGAATGCATACATAAAAAAAAAATGTAAAAATGACTCACGTAATGTTTTTATGTGAAAACGGTACTAAAATCAAAGATTATGTAAACAACAATACTTATTCTATTGTACAAATGTATATTAAACACTTTTGTTGCCTCACTTTTTTATCATTTCATATAAAAATATTTAATAAAAATTAACAAAGTCGAGCGGCCCGTGGGCAATTTGGCGCGTAAAAATATGCGTCAATCGCGCGACTGATATAATATTCTTGTTATGTATTTCTATGGACAACTTGATAGAAATGTACAGCTTGATCCACTATCAACCTTTTACTTTTGTTTTAGGGATGTCACTGAAACAATAACGGAGTTAGAATGATTTCTATGGAGACACACGCGTTGACGTATAAACACGCTTATTGTACTTGTCTGCTATCGTATTTTTAACGCATATATCTGCTAACGTTGCTGACCGGCAGCCAAGAGTTTTTTTATGCCTATTACTTATATTCGTGGTGATAAGACCCACTAAGAGTAATTGTATTAAGTTCTGAAACAGCTTAAAAACTAAACCCATGTTCTCAAGTCCTTCATTGTTATTTTATCCCTTTGTCTTTTTCATTTCCTTGAACGTCCCTACTTATTACAAAAAGAAGAAGATGTTGCATACCTCCGTGGAACACATATACAATATTTTACATTACCCACATCAAATCAGTTGAAAATACGCCGTGATATCGTTCACATCTCGTTATTGAAATGTTGCTTGAAAGATCGTAAAATACTAATTAGTATACCAAAAAGTGTCGGTAATTGTAACCATCGTTGTGCCATTATTGTGGAAAGCAGCCACCATAGAGCAGCCGGCATCAAGATCGGCCCATGACAGCAGACGAATCCATCAAAGATAGGGACTTTCGCCTTCCAATTGCCAAATCCTGTGATTATCTTTAACAAACACTGTCAATTGTCTTGTTTCACATAAATTATATTTACAGTCCACATCCTCTCTCTTGTCACGTTCATATTGTTCATAACCATTTGTGTCTTACATATTTCTCTCGATTTGTAATTTGATGAAAATATATACGAGTATGTGAAAATTCGAGTAAATAATTTTGAAATTCACCTGGAGTCTTCAACGGGAGATTTCTCTGAGACTGTTGGATGGCTAGTGGAAAATATGAAAATTTTATGTTGTGATGATGGCAGTCTGGTGATGTTCTAACATTTAAAAAAAAGTTTTTTTTTTAAATAATTTTCATTTTCTTTTCCTAAGTGAAAATATCGAACAAAACTTGCAAAATCAAACCAGTATTTCATATACTAATACATATATCTACCTTTCCAGTGAGCTTAAGAAGGATCCATGACAACTCAACAAAGTGCCATTAAACACCCTTTGAAAAGTTATTAAAAGTATTAAGCAATAGCCCATAATCTAATCTGACATAACCTATTTAACTAGCTTTTTTTTCATTAGTTTTAATGACTTTTCGAAGGAGTACCATTTTGTTGAGTTATCTCCGGTCACAGGGGGCGAAGCAATACAAAATCATATGTTTTTACTACGAAGTAATACAAAATCATGTGTTTTTACTACAAAATAATGCAAAACCATATGTTTTTATTACGAAGTAATGCAAAACCATATGTTTTTACTTCGAAGTAATGCAAAATCATGTGTTTTTACTACGAAGTAATGCAAAATCATGTGTTTTTACTACGAAGTAATGCGAAATCATGTGTTTTTTCTACGAAGTAATGCAAAACCATATGTTTTTACTACGAAGTAATGCAAAACCATGTGTTTTTACTACGAAGAATGCAAAATCATGTGTTTTTTGTAGTTTTTGAATTTGATCACTTAGAAATATTATTGATGCTTTGATTATATATTCTCAGTACAGTACTTCGGTATATTGGAATTCGAAATTACTGAGAAATTCTTCGAAATTTCTTTTTACAAGCACAGAAAAAAATAAACTGTTCAGACATAAAAAAGTGCGAAATGCCCTGCTTTTAAACCCCTTTTCGGTTATGGTTTTTTTCCATGGTATGGAAAAATAAGTTCTTTATAAAGTCATCGGAAAATATTTAATATTTGTGCCTGAAATTCACACAATAAAATAAAATACGTGATTGGCAAATGCTTTTTTTTTTGCACGAAAACCGGCGGTTAGTGTTGAGTGCGAATTTCAACCGTATAGCCCTCTACATAAGAAGTATTATTGTTAGTGACGTGATACCGAATGTTACACGATGGGACGTGGTGTATCGCCTTGACCATTTAATTATTTTCTTACGATTGTTTTATTAAGGTTTTACCTTCGCAATAAATTTAAAACACATTATTAAATAAATTCATCAATCAAATATTGATCTTTGTTGCTGCCAATTTTATAATTGTCTAGCTAAAACCCTCGGCGTTGCCCGGGCTTTATGCAGAGTTTTTCGAAATCAGATGTTGCCAGCAATTTTTTCTCTTATTTTTATCTTCAATGGCAAAATTCAATCGAGAAGTATCAAAATTATGCTTCAAAGGGTGGGAAAAGTGTAGATATAGATTCTAGGTAGGTACTAACTAACAGAAACAATTGAGTTGATTTGCTTAAACATCTCAAATAACATCGTCTTTGTCTTAAGTTGCCATTCACAGAACCAACCCACAAGACAATTAGAATTATTACTGTAATTAAATTTCAGACACAAATACCCAAATTAAAATTTTCAGTATTCCTCCATTAATTTAACAATTTAGTTGAAATACGTTGTTTAGCGAATATAGGATTACCAAATTTTATTATATTATTTTTTAGGCATCTTAAAATTATATTAAATATACTCGAATCTTCTTCACGTTTGAGGAAATAAATTATTTTTGAAGAGTAAGAGCTTTTTGGTAGCTTAAATTAGAAATTTTGAGTTGTTGATCACAAATGTGCTATTTTTGGAAATATTGTATTTAGGTACCTTTGTCAAATGTATATTTAAAGGACATCAACCCCCCTGCCACAGGTCACCCCAAGTGGTTCGCTACGTTTGGCGACTTAGCAGGGGTGCCCGGGTTGCGTATTTACAAAACCTATACCGATTCAGTCGCGGTAACGACAATTTACATTTTAAATATACCTCTGTATTGGTTATTTTTTATTGCAAAAATTATTTTACATTACAAAAAAAAATGTTCTAAAATCTAGATAAAATAATCTTTCTGATGTGAATATTAGAAATTAATATTTTTATTTCCAATTATTTAAATTTTAATATTATTCCCATATATTGTAAATACACCTCTATATTGATAATTTTTTATCACTTTGCAAAAACAAAAATTGTTCTAAAATCTACATATAATAATATTTCCAATGTGTATATTAGAAATTATTAATTTTATTTCTAAATATTTAAATTTTGATATTGAAAATTTAAAGCGACTGAAACGCGGTAGGTATTGTAAATACGCGCCCGGGTTCATGGGATGAGGTTTGTCTAGGTCTTGGTGGCGGATATGTTTCCGCAACCACTGCGTGGCGGGCTGGATAGGAGGAGACTGATTGAGGGAGACCTTTTGACCTCTCCAGCCGAATTCTTTCGACCCTTCGCCTTGCACCGCAGTGTGAGGAATAGATTCATACGTCCGTCACTCCTGGTCACACTGACCCCCAGATTCCTACCCACCCCTCATACCTTTTTCCTTCCCATATCTTCTTCTCCTTCCTTTCCCTCAAAAAACTCTCCACACTCTCCTCAAAGATGACATAGGCCCCTAGGGAGATTGTTTTCCTCGGTGCCTCCTTGTGGAGTTAATATAAAAAATAAAAAAATAAAAAATCTCCAAAATGTGTGTGTTTTGGTAGGCGAACGGATAAATTCTTGGTAACTGTCGTTATAATTATCTTACTCACTTACTTCCAGCATTTACCACCAAAATTGAAAAGTCAATAAGTTAGCTCGAACTAGATGGGGATGTGACGCCAGAGAACGGTATCCATTCCCCTGGTTTTCTCAACAATACTGAGCTTCAGTGTGGGCTTTAGAAGCGCCCACACTTCCACGGTCGACGTTCAGCTAACGGTCAAAATGCGAACTATCAGATGGACGATCGTTAAAACCCTATATCAACACAATATTGATCAAATCTGTCATCTATGGGCGGTTATCAATATTTGCGATCACTGTAAACAATTGCTAAAAGATATTTCGATCGGCAATTGATAAGTTTTAGCCCGGACTCCATACTATCATTTAAATATTCCGGTAAAATGTCAATAAATGCATTTATTTGGATAATGAAAAATCACCAGCTTAGTACTGAAAGGTGTTCACCAAAGAAAATTGAACAATACGCGATTCATAGACTTAAATAATTCAACTAAGACGCCACCAATTTATTCCGTTCGATATTTGAGAAACTAAAGTGATTGAAATATGACTAAAGATATCATTATCTAATTAACTCCCATTTAGTGTCAAAAAATAATGAGGGCGGCCAATGCACATTTTGGTTAGTATTTCATTTCAAAATTGCCAAATTTGTTAATTGAAATTCGACATTTCGTAGTGCCAATTCATTGAAAATACCTTCAGTATTACCAGCGTGTAACGATTTCTTATTAATTCCCTGACAATATCGGTTCGACAGTCAACAGTGAAACCATGCTCGGAACATCGATATAAAATCGAAGAAAGTTTCGCCTATCAATCCGATAATGTAAAATTATCGACTTCACTGTGTTAGAACTCCTGCGGGACATTAAAATCTACTCCTCTCCCTTGGCTCCACGTACTCACAAACATACCCCGCCAAATGTCAGATGAGAGATTGCAACACTGAGGGAAGAGGAGGAGGCGCTGCACATCTGCCCTGATGATGGTCACTGTAATATTTTCCGAAACGTTGGCTAAAGAAAGAGGAGGGTATAAAGGTAACATCCATTTGCCTAATGTGAACTTTATAAGAATTTATTAAAGTAACGTAACATCAATTCAACTGGATTTCACCGTTTATTTCACATTAGGTTATGAAAAGAAATTAAACACCGTTTATCCCGCATTAGGTTATGAAAAGAAATTAAACACCGTTTATCCCGCATTAGGTTATGAAAAGAAATTAAACACCGTTTATCCCGCATTAGGTTATGAAAAGAAATTAAACACTGTTTATCCCGCATTAGGTTATGAAAAGAAATTAAACACCGTTTATCTCGCATTAGGTTATGAAAAGAAATTAAACTCCGTTTATGAGCATTAGGATATGAAAAGAAATTAAACACCGTTTATCCCGCATTAGGTTATGAAAAGAAATTAAACACCGTTTAACCCGCATTAGGTTATGAAGAGAAATTAAACACCGTTTATCCCGCATTAAATTATGAAAAGAAATTAAACACCGTTTATCCCACATTAGGTTACGAAAAGAAATTAAACACCGTTTATACCACATCAGGTTATGAAGAGAAATTAAACACCGTTTATCCAGCATTAGGTTATGAATAGAAATTAAACACCGTTTATCCCACATTAGGTTACGAAAAGAAATTAAACACCGTTTATCCCACATTAGGTTATGAAAAGAAATTAAACACCGTTTATCCCACATTAGGTTATGAAAAGAAATTAAATTGTTAAATTAGTAATTCATTTTAATTAATAAAAAATACTAACCTTAATTTGGGTAGACATCTCTTGAGTGATTATGATTTATATTGTGAGAATTGTAGGTTACGTACCCTTTTTGATGATTATAATTTTTCCTATAATCGTGTAGGAAAAAATGCACTTTAGAGCACAATAAACAGAAAATATGAAAAAAGTGAAAACACTTACCAATAATTTGATATGGAAAGATGCCCTCTTCGTTGAAACAAAAATATTGAATCAGATGTCACCTGAAACAAAGAAAAAAACGTTTTATTAGCCATACAATAAATTTACAAAAAACTACAATAGATAATTACATACATACACGAGTTATCGGTTTTATAAGTATTGATACCTATACATAGTTAAATATTTTATTAGCAATTGTTCTAAATATAACTACACAACTTTAACTTTATTAGAAAAACGTAGTTAATATCACTTTATTTTTATGCACATAATCTACATGTTTCGTAAACAATGTTTACACCATCATGAGTAAAAAGTTACATTTACAACTAAATTAAGTTTATTTGTCTTTTCAGTAAAATATATAATGCCGTCACAAAGTGACTTTTCTTCGGAATAAAAGTTCTTCTGATTAGTTAGGGTGGTTTACCTTGTTTTTAATAGAAAACAATATTTCAATGGGTGTTTACGAACTTCTTAACAAAAAATTGTTTTGTTGTCAGAGTGTAGCGAAGTCCTATTTTAACTCGACCGTTTGTGTGTTCCGTTAAATTCGTTTGTGTCTTCCGTTTCCGGTTCAAGATGGTGGACGTGCTGGATACTTCCTTTAATCCTGCTAGAGATTCTACTATAAGCTGTCAAGTCGAACAGTTACCAGGAATTATCATGGTAATATTTTGGTATCTAACTGCTTGAAGAATGTTTCAATGAATTGAGTCATTTTATTGGACGAATTGTAAAATTCATTATTTGAAATAAAACAATTATAAAATATTCACAGTTTATACATAATTCTGTTAGCCTGTAGGATTTTAAGTACCCACTTACAAATATTTAAGTGGAAATTTTGGTTTCGATTTATCAAATAAGAGAAAATCAGAAAAACGCTATGTTTGGATGCGAGGTATACTGTTTACTATGTATAGTAACTTAAATTGTTTATAATATTTTTAACAGAATCAATTTTGTCGTCAACGAACCTAATGCAAAAACGTTTATATTAATGCAACCAAATACATGCCAGATTAAAATATTACTAATAAAATGTTTAAAATACATTTGCCTAATAAAATGTGCGAGTGTTCTTATTTTTTTTCGAAATCAATAACTTTAGACAGAAAAAACGAAAGAGCTTTTATGCTCGTATTAAAAAGTAGTATACGTTTATTTCTAATAATATCATATAAAAGCTTATTCTATCACCTTTCAAAAACAGTTCCAATTTTTCGGATCCATTCAGAAATATTAATATTTGAATTTTATTGTAAAACGGAAATTTTCTGACCCTCTGACAGAATATGCCCGACACCTGATGAGTTTTAAAAATTACCAACACTACACGAGAACAAATACTAATAATATTTTCTCAGCGCCAGGACTTGAACTCCATGACTTCTCTGACAGGTTGAACGTTCAAGGCAATCCGCAGTAATTGTTCGATAAACGCATAAAATTTTTTAAATACCAGTAATAGATGCTATTAAATTTTAACACAAAAAGAAAATGATCCCCGATTCTGTACCTTCTACACTATCATCGACGTTATCCTTAAAATTTTCTTTGAGCGTCGTTTTCAAAGGATTTTTCTCGGCTGTTCCGATTTGTGTTTCTTTAGATTGTTTCAATCAATACGCGTATTTTGTAAAGCGTTCATTCATTATTAACCGAGTCACGTTTAACTGGCATTTTTTTAACCTTGACGTAATCAGAGAAAAATCGTTAGTCTTTAATTACGAGACAATCCACGAAAGGTAAACGGTGTACTTGATTTTATTTGAAGTTTGCTTTATTTGCTCGTTTGTACATAGTTGTCGTTTGTCTCTTGAGAATGGAGTCGTTTCTTTCCCGTTTTTAGGGAAAATTTTCATCTTTCATAAATAAATAAAAATAGAAAGGGGTTCTTTATAAAAAAAACCCTAATTGGTGCCATAGACACTGGATGTATGAACATTTTAAGACTTGGTGCATGACGTATAGTTTTTTTTTAATATCTTGTCAACCAGGTTGAAAAATACTGTTTAGATAAAAACGCGTTCAAAGTTTTGCTGAAAAGTAATTCAACATACAAACGATTTCCCACATATCAATCCCGCGGGATTGATATGTGGGATTGCTCAATCCCGCGCGGATCCCGCGGAATCCCGCATTTTTGAAATAATGTTATAAGTTTTAAAATCAAATTGAAACTACAGATTTTATAAGTTATAAGATAAAATTGAAACTACAGATTTTTGGGTAAAAATCAACTTTTATTTAACATTTCTTACATTAAGCAACAGAAATTAATTCTTTTGTATTAATTAAGTTTTCTATTATCTAAGTAATTAGTAATCTGTTTTCTTAGATTCATCTTTAAATAATTGGCATAATTTAATAGTTTTGTTTAATTTTACACTTATTCCTAACAGTTTTATATTTTTAATTCAGTCTTATTCATATAATGACTAATAATCAAATCACAACTTTCTCTTAGATGCTACTATTATTACTATAATCAAAACTAAATCAAAAACATTAAAATTTAGGTACTTAAATTAAACGCCGGTCGGTGAATACGAAAACACTCGTCACCTACAGAAAGACGTGCGCTTCGCAGTACTATTTATGAACAACTGGCAGGCGCCGACAGGATACAGGATACTAGGATAGCCCGCCTGCCACCAACTGCTAGTGGCGCTAGTCCCCGGCCAATCCTCTAGTGGCCGGCGACTAGCGCCACTAGCGGTTGGCGGCAGGCGGGCTATCTTGTGCTAAACGGTAACATTGCGCTCGTGCTACTCTCGATTTACGCGAAAGTTTTAGCGCCAAATTTTTAACTTGCGGGATCCGCGGATCCGCGCTTTGAAGGTGCGGGATTGCGGGATTAATAAAAGCTTCGGGATCCCGCGGGATTGCGGGATCCCGCTTTGCGGGATTGCAATCCCTACATAGAATGCTGTATCTCCGTCTATTTTACGAATTTATTTGAAACATCTGGTGAGAGCATTTATAGAAAATTAAATAAATTTAACGTGATATATTTTGCCCTGGGGAAGAAACGGTCATCGTTAGAAACCGGTCAGCGTTAATAAAAAAATGTTATGGTTTGAACAAAGTTCTAAAATAACAAATATAAAACCACTGTTAGATCTGTATTGGTATATGGATGTGAGGCGCTGTGAACAGTGGCGCATCCGGCACAATAAAGAACTGTATGATATATATCAGGCCACTAGCATCTCAGCCCATATGAGACTCCACAGGTTGAGATGGGATGGGCATGTACAGAGAATGCCGGATACCCGCGTCCCAAAAAGAATTTTGACTGGACACCCAGGTGGAAAGAGAAAAGTGGGAAGAACCAGCCTGAGGTGGGAATATAAGGTAAGAGGGAATGCAGCACAGCTTCTCCAGGTACCAAACTGGAAGTCAGCAGCCGAGGACAGGAGGAGTTGGAGGCGAATGTTGCAGGAGGCCAAAGCTGTAGGAGGCAAAGATGGGCTGCAGCTCCATCGAAGAAGGAGAAAAACAAAGTTGTACCATATAATTTATAACAATAAAATGGTGTTTTAGTAATGTTCAATTTATCTTAATGAACGTGCCGTTCGTACGGAATGATTGCTAGACGGTATTGATGAATTGTATGCTCACTTTATTGCAAATTTTCGACGAGCAACAACATGAAAACAAAAATGAATCGATATTATTTATGATCAAATCATCATGAAAAGGTTATCGTCATGTTTATATCTGTAATAAAAAATATTTTATTTCGCCGACAGTAAAGTGTTGCATTTTTACTGATACGTTGGAGGGGTAACCGACGAGTTCATCGAAAATCAATTCATCGAAAGCAAATTCATCGAAAACGAGTTCATCGAAAATCAATTCATCGAAAAACATTTTATTTGTAGATATTAGAGCTGTCAAAATTAACTACCCAAAAAGGTCTGTTTAACTGAGTTAAATGTGTTTAGCAAATGTCAGTTTCGTAGTGACAATGTCAAATTTATAGGTTACCTCTTCGATTTCCGATTGTCTGATACTGCAAAAAAGGGATATCTAAGGAACGACGACCAGACAATTCACAATGAAACCAACTCATAAACAACTCAGAAAGGTCATTAAGAATGATGATAAAAAAATATTTAAAAATTGGTTAAATAGGTTAAGTTAGGTTAGGTTAGGTTAAGTTAGATTAGGTTAGGTTAGGTTAGGTTAGGTTGACCAATGCTTTTTCATCATTTCATGCGTTAAAAGTAAGTGTTTTGTTGTTTTTAACCAAATGAAATAACATATTAATTGTATTATTTGTGCAAAAAATACTTAAAAAATACTTTTGTGAATGCTAGAAATGTATTTTTTTCCTTAATTCAGTGCTTCGTGCAACCGTGATTGTAAATGTTTTTCGGATATTCACTGGCTAATATTAAATCTGGCCGCACACGCCGGACTTATTTCATCTTTTTACCTCAAAACTGCCCCTAAAAGTTGGAATTTCGAAAAAAGTTTTTTTATCTTTTTTACTTGTACTATCATGTAGAATCTCCTCCCGAAGTTAATGCACTTTACCCCCGGACACCCTGTATATATATGTACAAGGGAATTAAATTCTTTACAACTTTTAACAAATAACATTTCTTTTTTTTATGAATATTTTAGACGATATGAAGGAACATATGACGACCTCCATAGTCCAGTGGTTAAGACTCTTGACTCACAATCCGGAGGTCGCGGGTTCGAACCCGGCATGCGCAAATAAATTTTATTTGATTAATTTGTGTTATTTCATAATTAATTCATTTAAAATAATATAGAGTATATTTGCGGCATGTTCCAGAGTGGAAGATACTATCAGTATCGCCCTGGTGTAAGACCACCATTCAGAATTGAAACGTTGCTTGAAAATGGCTTTAGCCGTGTTTAGTGACCAGATCTGAATAGCCAGGTACTTCCCAACCTTCCTCTTTCCCATCTCCTTCCCCTCCCCACTACCTTCAGCCTCACAACATACCCCAATTGGGGATGCCGTAGTCTCACTGGCTCCAGACGGGAGCAGTTGAGATTCTTGTGCGGTATTCACCGTAAAAAAAATTTAAAAAAACATATGATGAAAAATATGGGGAAAAATTATTTTTTTCGAAAAAATATCTACATTTGTGGAGCGTGTAACTCATAAACGGATGAGATTTCGCAAATTACGTATACTATAAAAGTTGTAGATAATTTTATGAGATATTTTTTCTTGAAAAAAAATTTTCCTCTTTGACGCACCATTTTCGAGATATAAGCGGAAATACGAAAAATTGGACCTCCCTCCCTCCCTCCCCCTAGTTCACCACCTAGACATCAGGACCTTTAGTATGTTCACACCCTAAGCACCCTGAACAAGTTTCTGAAGGAATCGCTTAGGTTCCTGCTCACGCACTCTACACCTCTTTTTGAATCATTCATTGACTATATTCATAATTTTTTTTTTTTTTGAAAGACAAACATTCCCGGGTTACGAATAACCCAACAATGTTTGAAAATCTCCTACTACCACCACAGAATACCGAAAATGTTGCTTGTGTTGTGATGGAGGTCTTAGCCAGCCGAGGAATCGAACACGCGACACTCGGGTGGGACCCAAGCGCTATGCCAATTTACCAACGAAAGTGGATGCCACTAGTGGATGCCACTATCAATGACAATTCTGTTTTAAAACCCTTTTCGGGCAAGTCACCATAATATTTAAAAAAAAGACAAACCACTCAAAACAAAACTCAACCACTGACTGGTTGAATTTGTAAAGACTGTTTTTAACGCTAATAAATAAAAATAAAAAAAAGATAAAGAATGAGGAAGCGAAACAAGTCATAATAATGTGAAACTAAAAAAGATAATATACAAATTAGTTTATGTACCATGTTTAATGAACAAACTCTATAAATATTTGAAATGATTAAAATATTTGCTGTCCAGGCTGTGGCATCCGAGGCTAGGAGATGAACTTAATTTGCATTTGAAAATTAGTTTTCAGCAAAAACAAAATGCAAATATCTCGTTATTACGAAGCTCGCTGAATCCCCGGAAATAGCTGAAAAACTGAAGAATATTTTACTATAATTATTGTGTTGCCAAAAGGGTACTCAAATCTCCAAATATATCATCCGAGACATGGAAGGATAGCCTCTATTAATATTATAAAATGTATATTATTTTAAAACGACCTTATTTGTTTCTACAAAATCTATTAACATACATATAAACTTCCATAAGAGCGCCCCACGGTTGAAAAGTGCGCCCCACAGTTCAATTTGGGAGCAACCTCTGGTCTGGAGCCACAAAAGGAGGCGTCTACTAATATCTACAGGAATTCCAAAAACTAAAAAAATCGAACTAATATCTATGAGAACCAAAGTGTTGACGAATATCTACAGCTCAAACTGTTGACTGATTATCTATGAGAACCAAAGTGATGACGAATATCTACAGCTCAAACAGCTGACTAATATCTATGAGAACCAAAGTATTGACGAATATCTACAGCACTGGCAGAGGTTGGATTTGCAATTATGTATAGCATATTGGAATAACGTAATATTGCGTATGCAGTTTAAAAAACTTAATTTATGTAAGTTTGTATGTAAAAATCCCTAATATCGGACTATTGGACACATTTAGCTGATTAGTCCAACCTACGCTCTGTAGATATTAGTCAACACTGGGACCGTCATAGATATTCGACCGACTTTAGCTCTGTAGATATTAGTCAACACTCTGAAGTTCGTAGATATTAGTTCAACATATGAGCTGTAGATATTCGTTCGACATACAGGTTGTAGATATTAGTATCTGGAGTCGCCACAAAATACCTGAAAAAACCCTCGACTCTGTGCAGAAATAGGCGGTCCATTTGATAGATTCTCCTAACTTAACAAACGGATTGCAATATTTAGAGCACAGGCGTCGGATGGTAGTGCTATCCTTGTTCTATCGGTATTTCAATGGAAGATGCTCTGAGGTACTAGCGTCATTGGTCCCTTCGGCACCGGTGCATAGGCGGAAAATACATATGTACACGGTTGATATTTGGGTCGCTTCTTCGACTTGTTCTTGTGTTCAACAGCTCGACAGTGGAACGATTTGCCTGCCTTTGTGTTTCCTCCTTCCTACAATATAGGCCTCTTCAAGACCAATGTTCATTCCTTCCTCTCCTCAAAAAGACCCTCCACGCAGAAAGTAGGTTTTAGATTAAAAGGGTTTATTTTTAAAGTGGAAACTTCTTTAGCACTGTGTGATTGAAACTCGATGAAACGGAAACGAGCGATGCTAAAAAGAGACAAACACACACATCTATAGGATTTAGCCTGCGAAAAAATGAGATAGCAATAAAATATTTATTTTATTCATGGATACTAGGTTCCAATGAAATACGATAAATCCATGTTCCCACGCATGTCTTCTTTGGTCTCGTGATGTATAACGGCTGACGAACCTCAGGGGCCAGACATTCCAAGAGGACCGAGGATTGAATCCAAGAAATGCGATTTTTTTTTATTTGTTGTAAAATCAATATCCGATCTTTAAACAACTTCAAAATTAACAGCCTATATGTAGAATGCGACATCTAGCGACTCCGAAGTAGAAAACACAAATACTAATAAGATGACCAAATATAAAGGAAAAGGTGATAAATCATCCTTCACAATGATAACAAAGTGCTTCGTAGTCTCCCCACTCTTGTCTACTTTAGTTTTCTGAAGCTTTCATTTCAGAAAACTTGAAATATCGCGTTATTTACGAGTACGAGTTCCACCGTGGCACCAGTGCTGCAGAAATAGCTCGATGGATTAATGATGTGTATGGTGACGGTGCCGCAAAAGAAAACACAGTGCGTTTTTGGTTCCAACGTTTTCGTTCTGGAAATTTCGACCTGCAGAACAAGCCTCGTGGACGGCCGGAGACCAAAGTTGATAATGAAGAATTGAAGGCTATTGTGGAAACGGATCCATCGCAAACCACGTCCTAGTTAGCTGAAGGCTGCGGTGTTAGTGATAAAACTCTTTTAATCCACTTGAAGCAAATTGGGATGGTGAAAAAGCTTGAAAGGTGGGTACCTCACGAATTGACTGAAGCAAATCAACAAATATATTTATAACGCTAGACCACACTCAGGCCCGGACTGGCCAGGTCCGCAGGTCCGCGATCGCGGAGGGCCCCCGGCGCGAGGGGGCCCCGAAGGGGACCCACGAAACGTACAAAAAAATATGTTTGTCTTGTTAGTAGTTATAATGCCCGGTAAAAAATAAAAAGATGAAACTGACTCTATTTCAACAGTTCAACATTACAAAATTGTATATTTTAGACTGTGCGAGGATGAGTATTGAAGAAAGATTTTGCGCAAACAAAGACGTTTTTACTGGATTTATCTTGGTTGGACCCAGTACCGGATTATCCCTAAGGCAGAGTAGGCAACTGCCTAGGGGCCCTGCATCGGCTAGGGGCCCCGCGTCCCGAGAAAAACTGACTTACTTCAGTTAGTGAGCAACGAAGTTTCGGAAAAAGTCAGTTTTCAAGATGTTTTAATTTTTTTTTTAGAAACATTTACAGGTTAATAACATTAGGTACACGCATTAAAGAAAACAACAAATTATAATAATAATTAACTTATTACCCAATAAATAACTAATGTTCATATCATGCACAAACAATAAATAAAAAGTCTTTAATTAAAACAAATATATAATCATAGTTGTATATTACTTTTCTTTCCTTCTTTTTGTTGCAACACTTAGTATCTGAAGTGATTGAAGGTGCCGTGTGTGGTTTATATTGACATTTGTTTTGTTTTATTTCTAATTATATTTTTAAAATATAAATATTGTACAAGCTTCAGTATGCACTACCTATCTGCTTGCTAAAATTCTTTGGGAAAGGTTGTCTGGAAGAGATCACTTTAGTGACAAGACGGCTCTTTGTAATAATTTTTTTAACAATATATATTTTTGTTTCTACATATGTATGTGTCCTTTTATGTGCAATAAAGGGTTATTGTATTTTATTGTATTGTATTCGTTTTCTTTATTAAATGGGGTGATGGCATACCTTTTGTAACGTAGTAAAAGAACAGATTAATTATGAATAAAATTACGTTTTGGTAGAAAAAAGAAAAAAAAATGGAAGTTAGAGAAGGGTAAAGTGCAGTGGCGGACTAAACCCGTCAGAATCCCTGGGCGGAAAAGTTGAATGAACCCCCCCACCCCCTTAGTGAAGCTGATGTAATTTTACAAGTTTTTTATTCAGTTCACACGGGCCTCTGACTCTGGGGAGCCTCTAAACGCCACCACGTTCCCTTGATCAAATCCTAAACAAGGCTTTAAGGACACTGCAAAGAAAATATTTTTAATTCATTTTCTGAAAGATGCATTCGTTAATAATGCTCTCACTATTTGAGGAAATTGGTAAAATTGATGGAGATACAGCATTTTATATGAAACCGTTTTAAACAGTTTGTATGTTGAATTATCCTCAGCAAAACTTTGAAAGCGTTTTTCTCGAAAGTTTTTTAACACGTTTTTCAACCTGGTTGACAACATAATAAAAAAAACTAAACATTCGATTTGCATGCACCAAGTAATGGAATATGTTTTCCTAGGTAGTCAGAGGGATTTTTTTTTTTCGATTTTATTTTAATTTTTTTTATTTTTCATGAAGTGAAAAACGCGATTTTAGGTTATGGTGTTCACAAACTTCAGAAATATTGTTTGCGAGAAAACCGATTTACAATTTTTTATTCTCGAAATATACTTGAATCGAGCGTGAGAGCCGGTCGCTTGAAACGCTGTACCTTCGTTAGTTTTGCTCTGATTTATTTGAAATTTTGACACAATACTCAATATACTGACATGTTTTACATTCAGAAAAAAATAAAGTTTTAAAACCTTATCTACCTACCCCCTTAAAGTTTTGTTAAGGATTTGATCAAGGGAACAAGGAGGCGTTTAAAGGCCCCTTCAACCTCCCCCCCTTCCCCGCCCTCCACCCCCCGTTAGTCCACCATTGGTAAGGGGTGCCCCGAGACGTGCGTTGCCTAGGAACCCCGACATGGTTAATCCGGCCCTGGTTGGACCCCAAAAAGTTTGACTTTATCTTGTAAATCCGAACATTTCCCACGGAAGCTGTGCAGTGTTTCTAAACTGTGTAAAATTGAAAGAAGTCGGCTGTCGATAGAGCTGCGACGGTTTGCACAAAAATACAGCAACTTCATAGCGGCAGAGTCCACTGAGAACTACGGAGACAGATGCAGTGACGAAGAAGACGATTTGAACCCAACGGCAGCGGAAACAAATGCTGACATTTAATGCTCTGAAAATAGACAATGTTTCCAGTGTTTGACATATGCTTTTTCTGTTCTGTTTGAACTTACTCAATCTCAATGACGTTACATTTATTTATATAACGTCATTACTCAATCTGGACTGTTTACCAACCTGTATATTGTATATAAATTTGTTATTACCATACCTTGTACCCAAGTCACATGTGAACGAGTTTTTTTCTAAGGTACGATTTTAGATTTTCCCCAAAAACTAATAAAAAAAAGAGTTTTTTCTAAACTTAAAATAGTCAAAAATCGACTTCGGTCGTCCTTAGACCAAGACCTTATGTCCAATCTGCTTTTTATTAATGTTGAGAGGGATTTATTTTATAATTTGGACAAAAATAAAATAATACATGAAGTAGCTTTAATAAGTGAGTCGCTTACAAAGAAACTGTTATTTTAGGACTAGGGAAGCAAAATGTCGAATCATTTCAGTTAAGTTAAGCCCCTTCTATTCTAGTATACAACATTGTAAACTGTTAAACACACAGGATTTTTTTTAAATGTTAGTATTATTTTTCTAATCCCTAAAATCCGTTTGTCATTAATTTTACTACACAAATAATTTTGACATAATTCATTAATGCTTTGGTGTGAATAAAATCGTGAATAAAGTGTTTAATAGTATTGTGATATCCTAAAAATACTGTGAATTTCTTATTTCAATAAATAATAAAGTCAACAAAAGTTGAAAATCATAATATTCGTATAAAAACTTATCTGAATTTCTTCTTCTTTATAGGTGCCAATATAGAGTAGAAACGCGTTTTCATTGTTTTCAAGCACCTATTTTTCAAAAATTACCCTGGACCCCCCGTTTTCTGGAGCCACCCCCCCCCCCCTCCCCACCCCACGTTAGGGGGCCCCTTTACAGGTTTTAGCGGAGGGCCCCAAATGGTCCCAGTCCGGGCCTGACCACACTCTGCACAACAGACGGCTACCAAATTAGAGGAGCTTCAATTGAAATGTCTAAGACATCCACCGTACTCTCCGGACCTTGCCCCAACAGTTTACCATTTTTTTCGAAATTTGGATAACTTCTGGTAAGGGAAAAAATTCAACTCCGATGGGGCAGTCCAAACCGCCTTAAAAGATTTTATTGATTTCCGTCCGAATGGTATTTTTAGTAAAGGGATCGATGAACTACCTATGAGATGGCAAAAGTGCACAGTTAGCAATGGTACATACTTTGATTAAATAAAAATATTATATTTAAAAAAATCGACTTTATGTTCCTCCCATACAAAACGCCAATTTCATATGTGAGGACCTAATATATATTATCATAAAATAGTGAGAAAGGGTGCTACGTTATAAGGGGAATTTATTACAATATACAGATTATGTAGGAAGCATTCCTTGTCCGGAAAAATATTTCTTGGGCGTTGGAATCATTCCACAGTTGTTTGGAGTAACAACACATATAACTCGCTCGTGAAGCGTGAAGGGGTAATGTACTATCGCCCGCCATCCGTCGCCGCCTGTCACATGCAACCCTAACCGTTGGCTGGAGGCAAAAATCACAAGAAAGTATTACCAGAGAAAACCAGAAATATGTCATTTTTAAATCAGATTTTAGACATATCGACTCTTTTCCACAAAAAAATACAAATTGATAGTAAACGCATGTTTTAAATTTTCAAAAAATGTTTATTTTTAGAATAATAAGGTTATCACAGGTCATTGGCAGATTTGTTAAATTTATTTATATTAAAACAAAGATTTTGCATTATACAACACCCATTTCAAATAATATAATAATGAAGTAAAATAAATCAATACATTATCTGGTAAACGCAGGTTTCAGAATATTAATTTTAGATTAAATAAAATAATAAAAAAATGTATTCTGAAGTATTTGTGTTTCTTGACGAAAATTGGTCCGTTTGTGTATTTATTTGCGCACTAACAGACCAATATATTTCCGATTTTTTTACATTCTTATTTTGCTTAGTCATTATTGAAAAATTATAAATACTTATAATCAAAAAATAATTACAAAAGTACATAATTTAAATAATTATATCATCACGCCTTTCAATTAAATATATTAACTTCCTATAAATTAAAGCAAATTTGGAATGAAATAAAATCGATGTTGAGTTATAATTTTAAAAAGCTGGTACAGAGAATAATCAATCTTTCTCATTGGAACCGCCCTGTATGATCGTAAGAACGTCTTTCGATGAAGTGTGGATTTCCGGCCGCTGGCTGATTAAACACCCTTAAGGGTTTTTTTTTTCAATAAAATTATCTATAATATTATAGTTATTCCTCTAAACATACATTAACAGCCCTACTTATAACAAACTCTTCCCAACAGTTAAACGGTTCTATTTCGCATTATGTTATGTATTTCGGTTCAAATCATGTTTTTGTTTATAATTTCTTTTATTAAAACCAATTCACTATTATGTTAGAATAATTCAATGTATTTATGAGTATGTTTGTGGAAGCGAGAAGTGGTGATCTGGTTCAATAGCTCAACAAGTCCAAAACATCATACGTTGCATATATGAATTTGCGAACGTAAGCCCAAGCTGAACCACGAATTATAGGAAAGCAACGAAGCAACTGCAAGCGACGTTTTGCATTAATTGCTTTGCTTCGATCTTTTCCTATATTACGTGTTTCGACTTCGTATTTATGCAGCCTAAGCGACCACGCTTTCGCCAGCTTTAAAACAGTATACAACCACTATAATTTTTGTTTGCTGAAAACTCACACTTTAATCATTTCCGGTGAATTCGTAAATATAATAACGTTTTTGTTCAAACCGATACCCGGGAATGTAAGTTCTTTATTTTTAAGATTAACAAAAACAATACCTTACCATTATTATATTTTACGTACAACAATTTTAAAACTTTATAACCCACTTTTCAACTATAAAGTTAGCGGTAAGCACCAGATTTTTTTTCTCAAGACGATGCATTAATAACTTCGGGAGGGAAGAAACATCTTGAATATTTGTAAAACGTTCTTCAGAATTAATTAAAATGAACGCGGCGGAAAGGTCGAATCTCCATGCCCGCTACGACGAATTCGACCGTACGTTCGTCCAATACGCCGTGCCGCGAACGTATTTTTGTTTACACGCTTTTTTCACTTACGTCGTTAAGATTCCCACATTATTTTTCTTCTTATTTTCTTTGATAGGGCAAATTCGACAGTAGGTCCGTCCAATACACGGGCCGCGTGTCGCAATTTGTGTACACGGCTTCTTTACTTATGTCGTTAAGATTCTGAATATATTTTCGGGTATATTGTCGTCTTAAAACACTTTGGGAATTCATTTTATATGAATTTCACCTTTTTTTATCTCAATGATCAAGGACAGGTGTGAGTCAGTTTGAATAATTTATCAAACGATTGTAATTGTTGGTGAAACTTTGTCCATCCATGTTAAGTGTTCATATTTATATAAATACTAGCAGATCCGGACACACGTTGCTGTGGCTAAAGAAACCTTTATAACTAACGCCATTTGCTAAATCAAATCCACACCACGCTGCAGGCGGCCTGCTGCTCGCTGCCCATTGCTGCTTGGCCAGATATATTATGTATTTCAACCAATTTACACAAAATCTTGACAAATTATATACCTAAAAACCTTCTTCATGAATCACTCTATCTATTGATGAAAACCGCATGAAAATCCGTGGCGTAATTTAAAAGATCTAAGCGCACGTACAGCGTGCGCGACTTCATTTTATACTTAGTAAAGATAAAGATTTTACTTGCAATTACGATAAACGGCCAGCTTAACAAAAACCGTACAGAGAAAATCAAAGAATTAAAAAAGGGAGTTCAAAATATAATTCTGCATGTTCGCCAAAACTTTTGCTATTCTAAAGACTTTTAGTTAAATCGTCCAAAGAGTGACATCGCAATACCACTGCTGACATAAAAACTCGCTAAGTTTTAACACTTTGTATAATAAAGGAACAAGTAAAAAGAAACTGAATAATTAACCCATTACCTCCATGAATTTTTTTTTATTTTTATAAACTTGAATCATCATTATAACCCGATAGTATAGACTTAAAGAAGAGTCCAAAATCAGTTTTAGAATTTTCCGCCCGCCCACCCTCTCACCAGAGCGTTTAGAAAATTGATGCCTAAACGCAACTCTTGGAGGTTACCCCTCTAAGCAAAATTTATGTCAACTATGGGTTAAGTGCAGTCTACTGTGTGATTTATATTGATAATATAAAATAAATGATTGTCTTTGTTTATAATTCAATGAAAAAAAATATTAAAGGAAAATATGCAAAATAATTAAAAAATTAATATTAAAAAAAAAACATTCAAGAATGAGGAAACTAACCAAATCTAAGCAAATTATTCTTTAAGTGATACTGTTCGAAGTTGTCAAAATGAAGGGCTCGGTTGCAGGCCCGGCACCGATAGCCTGTTTTTACACAGAGCATAAAGAATATGAGATTTGCCACGATATTGCAAATGAAATTCTTGCATTCGACGCACACAATTCCCATCTTCTGCGTCATGGCCTTCCTTCACAGGAGGTTCATCATTGACCTGATTTTGAAAAGACAATAAAAGAGTACGGGTAAACTCCACATGGAATGCCTTCTGGGAAAGGTCTCTCTGTTGCCTAGTCGTCTTCTGGTTTCCCATATCATGCTCGTACTTCCTCAAGAAGCATTGCAACTTCCATCCATTTACAAGAGACAAGAGCGCTGCTGAGGTAAGATACAAATAAAGGCCAGTACCACTTCTTTGACCCAACGTTGACCCGATAATTTTGTATACTATTATCATGGAGGTCCACCCATTCCCAAATTATAATTGTGTATTGGCGCCGGGCAATCGATTTTTTTGCATGCTTTCTCCAAATTGTTGCCTTTTTTGTCTTTATTCGACATCTGCCAACGCTGCACTTGACGTATTGGCTCCATTCGATCATAGTTCATGGCCACTGTTACTACACGGCTGTCCTACTAACGGCATACGAGGATTTGGTTTTCTACGTCTACCACCGCATCAAATTTACCTATAATTATAAGAGCGATGAGAGTTACACTTTAGCTAGGTAGATGAACGCTAAGCTCAAGGGAATATATAAAAGAAAATGATACCTTTAGGCAATTGCTTTCCTGTCTTCAACTTGCCTGAAGCTTCAAGGTTAAGAAGCTACATATGCCCGTAGCGCGCATTCTCTTATCCTTCAGGATACACATCAAATGGTGAGATGTGAAGAAATTGTCCATAAATAGCTCATGGCGTGTGGGGAACTCTATATATTCTATCGTAGAAGTAGGACGGATAATCCCTGATCTAATTCGGGGTTATATGTATCAGATGCTCCGGAATATGGCATTGCTTGGAACAGGTAGCCTTAGACCACTTTTGTTTATAGTGAGACTTCTTTTTGTACTGTAGTTTTGATTTTTTGGCCGGTGGTGCATTTGAAATAGATATTCGCAAGGTATTACGACTCATACAGGACGATTTCGAAGGCTGACTTCAGTGAAGATCATTAGCGAATTCATCTGGTTCAAGTCATCATGCTCGTCAAGGCATGACTCATCAATTTTCTCAATTTCGATGTTGCGCTCGATTACAAATGTGCCGGCAGTATCTCGAAAGTTATCCACCTCCGCACCTTCGTTATATGTCATCAAATTATCGTCAATATGCTCTTCGTTCATCTGTTTATCAACGTTCTCTGGAGGAATCACAACAATAGCGCGTTATTAACAACATTATTGTCATCACTTTCACTTAACGCTAAAAGAGCGCTCCAATTCTGCCATCATTTCATCGTGATTCAACGATTTCGTTTTATAACGACGAATTAGGTAGGTATAGGAGAAGTAGGTATTTTCGACATGATTAAAAATATATGAAAACTGCAAACAAACTATTGATTTCAATAAAAATCACTCATAAAAACACTTCAAAACCGTATTATTTGAAGGCAAGCTAACCAAAAACGTATGTAAACACCGTCACAGCTAACCTCCAAAGGTTGCGCGCAGGCATCACCTGATTTCAGTGACATCTAGCTGTCATCTTATGCATATAATACTATGTTGAAACGGTGTTTCCGACCATTTAATCTTTTGATAACAATATGTGATTCACACATGTTTTATTTTTTTCCGATATAATTTTTTTTTCTTTTTTTCAAAATGGGTCTAGTTTCAGGGCTTTAGTAAAAAAATAATTAAAAATAGGATAATTCATAAAATTTTTCAAATTATGTTAATTATTGAAAGCTAACATACCAATCTGTAAATGCTGCATAACAACTTGGTGGGATTTGGCTTTATTCATAGTGAAAAAAAATCATACTTTTCATCAATTTTTTTGATGCCTGTAGACATCGTCATGGAGGTAATGGGTTAATGGCGTTCGGTCGGAGAAAAAATCCGTAAAACTGTTTGAATTATTATTGTCAGCTTTTATCTCAGATTGTTAACTTTCTACAAAAGATAAATCTCCATTCTTGGAGCGTTTAAAAGAGGGGCATCGAAAGAAAGGCAGTTAATGTAAATTATGCTCGCAGTTTTCTTTGAACACCTTTGAAAATGTTTTTTTGAAAGCAAAAATTTTTGATTGAATTTTTTTGCACGAGTAATAAACTTTTTTTTGTTCACTGTTATGTGGGCAAAGAACCTTTTCTTTGCTGTGACGAATATTAAAATTATTGAACCAATACTATATTGCATCCTATATCCTATCCTGACCTATCCTGTCCTATCCTATTATTATATATAATTATAAAGGTGAAAGTTTGTATGGATATTTGTATGTATGGATGTATGGATGTAATGATGTATGGATGTATGGATGTATGGATGTATGGATGTATGGATGTATGGATGTATGGATGTATGGATGTATGGATGTATGGATGTATGGATGTATGGATGTATGGATGTATGGATGAATGGATGTATGGATGTATGGATGTATGGATGCATGGATGCATGGATGCATGGATGCATGGATGCATGGATGCATGGATGCATGGATGCATGGATGTATGGATGTATGGATGTATGGATGTATGGATGTATGGATGTATGGATGGATGGATGCATGGATGGATGGATGCATGGATGCATGGATGCATGGATGCATGGATGCATGGATGCATGGATGCATGGATGCATGGATGCATGGATGCATGGATGCATGGATGCATGGATGCATGGATGTATGGATGTATGGATATATGGATGTATGGATGTATGGATGTATGGATGTATGGATGTATGGATGTATGGATGTATGGATGTATGGATGTATGGATGTATGGATGTATGGATGTATGGATGTATGGATGTATGGATGTATGGATGTATGGATGTATGGATGTATGGATGTATGGATGTATGGATGTTTGGATGTATGGATGTATGGATGTATGGATGTATGGATGTATGGATGTAAGGATGTATGTTACTCTTTCACGCATAAACTACTGAATGGATTTTAAAAATTCTTTCACTAGTAGAAAGCTATATTATTTGCGAGTATTGCAGGCTGTATATATTGGTAAGCTCTGGCATTGTGAACAAGCTCTGGCGTTATGAAATTATTTATTATACGTTTATTGACCAGATGAAAAGCAAGGCGTTGCTAAATAATTGTTTGACATTTTGTTATTTGTTTAGGTTACTATGGAGATACCTTTTATGGTTAAAATTTACTGCGCGTGTTTGATTGTTACGTTTTAATAGGTGGCACGCGAGCTGTTCGAAAAATGAATGTAATGGGTATGGAGGGGGGTGAGTGAGGGAGGAGGGAGGGAGGGAGGGAGGGAGGGGGGGAGGGGGGGGGGGAGTGGCGCCTGTGAAGCCGGGGGCAAAAACTAGTTAATTATAATTGTGGTTCGAAGTAGATTGGGAATCAAATGAATTGTTATCAATAATTTAGAATATAATAAAAAATGTGGCGATATGTGAACAAGTGACATTGGAAGGGAATCTTCCCTTAGCACGTTCTTATGTTATTATGGTACCGATAAATCACTTGACTGAGCACGTTGCACAAATCTCCGAACGAATCGATATTGAAGAACCGTGGTATCACAGGGGGTGATAATTGCACTAATTACTATAGCAGGCTCCAATCAATCAATGTGAGAGCACTATATTGTTAATCATTGCCGAGAGGCTTGAAGGTCGCGGGGTCGAAACCCGGCGTGGGCAAATTGATTTTATGTGATTAATTTGTGTTATTTCACAATTCATTTATTAAAAATAATATATATTACATATACAGCAAGATATCGGCACTCTTAGTATCGCCCTGCTTTAAGACCACCATCCAGAATTGAAGCTTCGCTTGGAATGTCTTTAGCCGTGTTTGGTGACTAGATTTGAATAGCCAGGTACATCCTCACCCATTTATTCACCATCTCCTTCCCCTCCCCACTTAATTTCAGCCTCACAATATACCCCAATTGGGGATGGCATAGTCTCACTGGCTCCAGATGGGAGCAGTTGGGACTCTTGTGAGGTAATCACATTAAAAAAGTCGATAAAGAACTGAGACTTGGCCTCAGCATGGGTTGCCACCCAGTGAGGCCAACATTATGGGATTGTACTTTGAAATGTAAAATTTCATAGATCAAGACTGATTGCTCCTTGGGAGTTATTGTAAGTACCACATTTTTTTTGTTATTACATGAGCTCCACACAGGAGACTTAAAGGAAAATAATTTCCCTCAGGGCCTATATCAGCTTTGGGGATGCTGTGAGGAGGGTTTTTGAGAAGGGAAGGAAAGGGGTTTAAGGGGTGGATAGGAATCTGGGGTTCAGTGTGTCGTGGTCATTCGCCTCCAAGACCTGGACAAACCTCACCCCATGCACCCGGGCACCCCTGCTCAATCTCCAAACGTAGCGCACCACTTGGGATGACCTGTGGCAGAGGTGATGGTTATCCAATAAAGGTTCTCGGGGCGGCGATACCCACTCCCGCCTCCCAAATTGAACAATATGTAAGACCACCATTCAGAATTGAAACGTTTTCCTCTTGCCCACTTCCTTCCCCTCATTTAGCCTCATTACATACCCCAATTGGAGATGCCATAGTCTCACTGGCTCCATGTGCTTGGGAGCAGTCGGGACTCTTGTGCGGTGTTCACTTAAAAAAGCCTCAGGGATTTAATTGTAATGTGTTTAAAAAATAAGTACGAAGCAAGGCTAGTAAAGGTAAAGATTAACTTATTACATTTCAACTAGCCGAATTTTTATTAAGTATTACTGGCAGACCCAGTCACAAGTTGCTGTGGCTAACGAAACCTTTATGGACAACGCCATCTATTAAATTAAATCCACACCACGCTGCTAGGGACATGAATAAAGTATCGATATTTTGTGGTATCTTGTACTTTTCCTTTCGATACCGATACTTTTGTACTCTATACTTTGTATTCGATACTTTTACTCAATAAGTACTTTTTGGCAAGTACCTATAGATAACTTTAAAAAATTGGCTAAGTGGCTCATGTTTACGGCAACGCCATCTATTTCAGTCATATCAATCCTTCTAAAACATTACACTTTTTTATATGTACCTAAGATAGCAATTTATAAATTTACTATTATTTATTATTGATTATACCTACTTAAATTTGATTGTTAATATGTAGTTAGCCCGGTCAGCGCTGTAAATCAGGCCCTATGAAATGTACTCGATACTTTGAAGTATCAATACTTTTATGAGTACGATACTTTTTTTTCGATACTACTCATAAGTACAGTATCGATACATTCTATTCGATATCGTGTCCCTAAACGCTGCCCGCTGCCGCTTGGCTAGATATATTATGTATTTCAACCAATTTACACAAAACCTTGACAAATTACATTACTTAAAAACCTTCCTCGTGAATCACTCTATCTATTGGTGAAAACCGTATGAAAGCCGTTGCGTAGTTTAAAAGATCTAAGCGCAACCACAGCGGGAGTTTTATACTTAGTAAAGATAAAGACAGACATACCTAGACACACGTAGGTACAAAAAAAATTAACAAAACGGAGTTACATTAATATTATAATGAAAAAAACTTGTTTACACAACAATTTAATCAAAATAATCAACATATGGTTTCCAAAACCAATGGTTTCTTCATCAGGATAAACGTACCTACAAACAAAATTAACAAATAATATGAGAAGAGCAAAAAAAAAAACAAAACATATTTCTAGTTTTTACGATCACGAACCGTCGTTTGACCTGCACTATTATGTCCATGAACATTTCAAAACACGCCGACGGAAAGTTTCAGCGTTTCAACCTTTTCGTTATTCTCTTTGTGGAGATTCCCATTTTGATGACAGTATTTCCCGCAAATTTCGCTTCTTTGACAGCACTGAAAGTGAAACGGTGGTAAAACTTGCTGTAAAATTGGCCTGCCATAAATTTTTCATTCGTTTCTCATCCAATTAGGCTCGCTGAATTTTTCATTGTTCACCTGAAGTCAAAGCTATGGTCTGCAATTTTAATCAATATTGTCTTTTGACTATTTACTATTTTTTATGTACTAATAATAATGCTTTGTTCCAGAATGTATTTAGAGCAGTGTTCGAAATATATATATTTTTAAATTGGACAATAAGAACAATAACAGCGGTAAAATAATCATAGAATAAAAAGAGAAAAGTTTTTTTTTTTTATATTAGCTTCATACAGGAGGGAAGGAAAAAGTAAGAGAAGTTGGTAGGAATCATGGGTTCAGCGTGTCCAGGAGTGAGACGGACGTGTGAATATATCCCTCCCACTACGGTGCATGCGGAAAACCAGTGAACATGTTAAAATAAGCAACCGTTTATGTAGGATGGTTGGCGTAGTTTGCGCCAACGATCGTAGTCCAACAAAGTCCAATTCAACGATGCGTAATCTAATGGTATTGGCGAAGTCTACGCCAAAAATATTAAAATTACAGGTTTTACTCATTAAGTTATTCAAAAACAAACGTACATCGCACATCCCATAGAAAACTGTCAAAATTTTCTATTTTTATATCTGAACAGTGAAATGATTGAGTTTTCCTATTCCCCACGAAAACTGTATTTAAGTTATACCAATCCTTTCCACAAGATGTCGCTAATGTCTCTTTTCGACGGAACCGCTTGTTCATCATTAATTTATTATGTGTTTTAACACTTTTCAACACATACGCGGTATATTTGTGTTATCACTGACGTTGATAGGAGTGAGAGTGAGTCGAAAGAAAGAATTATAGAAAAATGAATTATCGTAATTTATTTTCGAAAATAAAAATAAATTAGTGTGAAAATACCCACTCTATTCAACAGTTTCCGGCTTGAATGATCAGAGGGGGCATGTCACTTGTATTAGATTTATAACGCAGTGTTGTTGATTCACTGACTTGGTCTCATCGTGTTTTTTCTCGGGCATCCTCGACTTCTACTACCATTCACCTTTGCCTTATAGGTTCTTCTAGCACTCCCTGTGTGAAAATGTCCATTTCTAATCTACTTAACAACGCTTTGTTTAGAACAGCATTTTTTCCAAAACTCCACATTTGTATTGCAACCATTTACTGCTTGCATCAAAAAACTCATTTCTACGGCATTCAGTCTTAAAATGAATTTTAAATAATATTACCACTTCTGACATAGTGTTTTGATAGAAAGGTAAAGACTGATTCGAGAAAGTATTTAACTTACGTCTAATTATGTTAATTTTTAGTATTTTTCCAAGAACTCGCTAGTTAACTCACTCTTGTTTGAGAAATTACTGCAAACAAGAGAATGCCACTTAAGTTTAACCGAAGAAGTTCGACTTGAAGCGCGGGAACAAATCTAATTACTTAAGCAATGTTGGCAGTTGAGGAAAGTCAATTCAAATGGAAAAGGTAGCGGCTGCAGAAATTAACTGAATCCAAGTAATTTAAATATGTTTTTTGGCGTCCACAAGATCTTGAGGTAATCCTACCGGTTTCCCGCCCTGGTATAAGTAACAGATGATTATTTCATCAGGGCTCTCACAAGGACTGTATTTTGGTTAAATAAACGAAGCTACACTTATGATGCACGAAGCTAAACCCTCAAATGTCCCTGTAAAACAGGAGTTAGTCTGAAAATGGGGTGATGAGTTGGCGTAATGATTGTAATGAATGATGAACATTACATGAGATAAATGCAGAGAATATGAAAAATATTATATTACGAAAATTTGTAGAAATATAAAAGAAAAATATAAGAAAAAACAAAGCCATCACTCAAAGTCCACAAGAGCTGTACAATTTGGTGGGAACTATTGCTATTAAAATTCTTATAATATTTCTTTGAACGGTCGGAAAGTAAACTTTTGACGGCCTTCGTAGTTGAGGGAAAAGGCTTTTGGGGAATATACTTAAGTCCACCATTTAGCACTGAAATGTCGCCTGCAATGGCTTTAACTTCCCTCTTACCAACTCCTCCCCCCCCCCCCCCCACCTCTACCTTTGGCCCTTTCAACAGTCGATATAACGTGTTTAATAAAATATATTAAAATATTATCATAATTCAAAATATCTATTTCTACTAGAGGTATAACTAAAAAAATTCGAAAATAATCATGAATTCCACTTAAATTGAAAAATACCTGAAACTGCCGTAACAGTTAATATCTCTTCTTATTATTTCTTATATATCCTGAAAAACATTTCCGATAAATCATTATTTTTCTAACTTATATTTTATTATTTACTTACATGATTTCATATATTTGAGCATGAATTCCTTCACAAAACACAAGAGATATTTTTCTATTTCCATCTCTTTCAATCAATATTTTATTTTCTTCAATGTACATGTCTGTCTGTAAGTAACTTTAATTAATATAAAAAGCCCAGAAGGAGCTTGAGATAAGTGAAACCCGGTCGGTTCTAAAATATTAAAATTAAAATTGGTGTTTTACAAAGTGAAAAATCTATTTACATAATTACAAAAATTATGGTTTACTATCTCTTTTCACTAACCGTCAGGCACTTAATGCTATTTTAAACTTATATCGAATTTTATATTTTTAATCTGATAAGTAAAATTTAAAAAAATTTAAGCTACCCCTGACACAAAAAAAGAGCTGATAACCTTGAAACGCCTGAATTGTAGCTAAGAACCATCTCGATCACGTCAGTTTTCAAACGAAAAAAACCGCATCATAATCGGTCCATTCGTTATGAGCTACATGCCACAGAAAGTCAAATTAATAGCACCGCTCCTTGCGTCGGGGGTTAGAACTAAAAATATACGTGTTAGGTACATACTCGAACATACCTATTAAACAGAAAATATTTAAAGTGACAAATGAGCTAAAATTCTAGCACTCAACGAAATCATAATTTCAGCAAAGGTTTTCTGTTTGAAATGTCCAGCTAAAGATATTTTTTTCAGCTAATGACGTACTCGTAACTTCCAACACGAGCTGTGGAGATATAAAATACTCATATAATACTCAAGAAGTAAAATGAGAAGCTCCATGGTTTCAACTTTATTTATTTGTAGCCAAAATTGAACACCAATTCACCGTTAATTCCAAGGAATTATTTCAAACCCTTTTTTTTCCAATACCCAAAAAGTTATCCACAAAATAATTCTAATATTACGAGCATTATGACCAAGCAATTTCTGTTGTGTGGTTAAAATATTGTGGTTCTTCTAACTGAAAAGTGCCTATTCAAAAACTTGTTACATCGTATCAACTGTGAAAGGGCAGAAACAAGAAAACCCTACCCTGCTTTTTGCAGACACAACTTTTTGCTTAGTTACATTGATTCTCCGTGGAAAAATACACATCTGGTAAAAGAAAATAATCTTCGTAGTTTAGGAAGAATGATAAAACATACAGTGTTAACGAAATAAATTTTCCCTCTCTTGAAATCATAAGAAGACGGAATTGAGGCTAAAAGAAGCGAACAAAGTGAAGCCTTATTTTTTTAAATACGTAGGTAGTATTTCACTTCTGTTTGCTAGAATTGAGCGGAATCTTGGAAGTGGAAATTAACCTAATGCCCGATATCTGATCGAGCTGAAACTCAGTAGATAGACTCTTTGTTGATGACTATTTTATCAAATTTACAGACATAAAAGCACATTGAAATTCGAAGAAATTAAAGCACTCAATATACGAAATACATCTTTACCTAGTATAAAATGAAGTCGCTCCCGCTGTCTGTGCGCATAGATCTTTTAAACTACGCATCGGATTTTCATGCGGTTTTCACCAATAAAAATAATAATAGAGTGATTCGTGAGGAAGGTTTTTAGGTATATAATATGTCAGCGTTTTGTGTAAATTGGTTGAAATATGTACATAAAGTGAGCGGGCTGGCAAGCGGGCAGCGGGCAGCGGGCAGCGGGCAGCGGACAGCGGGCAGCGGGCTGGCATATTATGGGAGGTGTGGATTTGATTTAACAGATGGCGTTGGTTATAAAGGTTCGGTGATGGTCTGCTATTATCAAATAAAAGTGTGTGTTAATGTGACCTGCCAAGTAAGCATGTTTTCTATGTATATCTGTTTGTAAATAATTAGGTAGAGCCTAGAAAGTAATGGTGGTACAGCGCCTTTGTGGCGAATTTTCACCAAAAAAGCGCTACACAAATTTCCCAATTTATTATTATTATTCCTCCTTCTTTACTCAACGTTTCGGAGAGCGTTAAAGTGTCCATCATTAGAGCAGATGTACGGATTGTGGTGAAGTGTGTGTTCATATTATTATGTAGAAGTGATACTCTGTTGCGTGCGTTAATCCCCTTAGGGTCGGTATTAAGGTTGATAATTACTGGAAATAATGTGATTTTCGGCTTTCAGTTTTGATATTGCACGGCATTATAACCCAGAAAACATCACCATAATATTACCTTTTACCGTAAAATTTTTCCTAATCACCTGAACTAAAAATTGCTTTGACTGCAACAATAATGTCAATACCCATTCCTTATGAACTCTCTTATACCACACGTACACCGGCATTATTACCAGAAAATATAACCATAATATTTATTACCTTTTACCGCAAAAATGTTCTTAATAGAGGCACCCGAACTAAAAATATCTTTCACTGCAACAATCATGTCAATTCCCATTCGTTCATGAACTCTCTTATACAACACGTACCCATCTTAGGTAACCAATGTGCAGAAATAGAAGATATTTTTGAAAGCATCGAAATAACCTAGACAAAAGCAAATCAAGATTTTTTTAACAGTTTTTAGTTTACATTTTGTTTCCAATGGCCTGGTATTAAATTTTTGTTAATTTAAATTATATTAGTATATGTTTACACTTCATTGTTTTCAATCCACTTTAATGTAAAAAAGTATTATTCTGTACTTAAACTTATTTGAACCGTAAATAAAAAAAATCTCTAGCGTATCCAGCTACAATACATTTTGACATTCATTCTACACCGTCCAACTTTAGAGACCGATTTCTTGGCGTGATCTGTGGACCTCTAGGGAGGGAATCCAACTTCGACCAGACGTAGACAAGAATGCCCGAAGTTTCAAAACAAACGTAGAGTTCTGCTGTGCTTTGAATCCAACTATTTTCATAAAGTTTATTTACAAACATTTGTACGTGATTTATGCATGTGAGTTGGCTGTCTATTATAATTCCTAAGTTTTTAACTTTATTGCCCGAATTCATTTTTTTATAGTTAGAGCACGAAAAGGGATTGCATTGGTTGCAGGGTGATTGTTGTGAAACTTTATACTTAGTCGAGTTAAGGGTGCCGACCTTTTAGTATTATAAAATGAAACTTAAATAGTTTTTCACAGTTCAGATATAGAATGTATTATTTGAGCCATTCCTTGACACTGGATATGCATTTATTTGCATTTTCAGAGACTTCATTCCATTCAATTCATTCCAGGATTTACCATGAATTGTGATTAAAGTATCATTAACATACGAGAATAGTTTTCAAAAAATGCTAATACTTTTTAGGTCATCAAACATAAATTAGGAATAATAACGGGTTGATAACCATTCCTTGTGGAAACCCATGTCTCTCGTATTCTGTTTTACTAATAATGGCATTTTTTGTGCAAGTAAATCAATTGTTGAAAGTGACATACATTTTTTATACTCGTAATTCCTATATTATTAAGTTTTCTAATCAGTACATTATTGTGAAAAACGATATTTGAGTCAAAATTGGTGTACATATTTTCCGTTAGATTAAGTAAAAGATCATCTGTACGAAGATCTGATCTAAAGCCATATTGATTTGGGGACAAAAGTGCATTAGCTTCCAGAAATTCTGGTTCTGTAAATAGTGTTGATTTTTCTATGTTCACATGTTCCCATCCATATTTCATAACTGTCAAATCAGTATACGTTTGCCCTGAAAAAGAAACGGTCGTTCCGAAACCGGTCGGCTTCACTCAAATATATAAGTGGTTTAACCAAAGTTAAATTGTTTAATTTATTGAAATATAAACTTGTCTTCAATTCGACAAAATTATAAATTAAAAGTCAAAAGGATTGTAACCAATTTCTAACGTATTTTTTGTATTCAATAATATTAGTGTTGGAAGAGAATTGTATAGTTATATAGCTTGGTATCTGTAGTGTTTTTGTCCAAAGGACGTGTTTGTTTTTGGTATTTGTAGTTGGTGTGCATACCTTGTTCTAGCATTGCGAGAATTTTGTGAAGTGTTAAATGTGTTTAAGTTCTTTTAAAGGAAAGTTAGTATATTATGTGAAAAGAAGTATATGTATAGTTGTATATACACACGTAACATAATTTTTAGGTGGGAAAATCAGTAATGGTATTAAAATGATAAAAAATTATTAATATTAGTTCAGATAATATTAATAATATTTTCGCACGGCTGTTGGAAGAAGCACAAAAATGTGTCTATTTGCTACTTATATTTAGATTTTAAAAGCCCTTTTTCAAGTTTCATATTGTAAAGACCTCGCTACATAAATTCTCCGTACTCTGTTAAGGCCACGCTAATTCAGTGGCGTATCGGGTCGTAAATCTCTCGGGGCAATGGGCGTGAGCAGTGGCGTAAATGCCCTCAATCTGGGTTTTACCGAAACGACTCACTTGGCTGAAAAACTACTCATTTCTCCAACCCGAATGGTACTTGCTTTAAAATTACGCAACACGGGCAAATATTTTTTTTCGCTCTGAGATGTAGGTTAACCCTTTTAGTATATAGCAAACAGAAATGAAATATTTATAAATTTACGTAATACCTGTACATATAAATTGACGTAATTGAAAAGTCTATAACCACATTATTAGAAGTTATAATAAAAGTTTAGTGGTCAAAATATAGTATCATTAATTTAGTATAATTTCAAGTCATTAATTGTTTGATTTTTTCAATGACAGCCAAAGTGTGACTACTTTGAAGAGAAGATATTTTATTTCGTTTATTGGATTTTTTTAAAAGTTCCCGCGTATTGTGAACTTAGGATAATCGCAAGTTTTCTTAGAAATCATTGATCATGTGTTTACGTATTAATTTAAATTTAAATTTCGATCTGTGATTATTTAATATGCCATAGACCAGGGGTGAGAAACCCTTTGCCGTCGCGTCGGTGGCAATTTGGATGTTTGTTGTAGCACCCGCGGGCCGGACATTGAATTCCAAGCGCCAGGAATGGGGGGGGGGGTGTAAAAGTCCTCATTTTTGTATGATACGATTTGTTTTTACGTCACATATTCTTAGTATTCTTCATCACGTAGTTTTCTTCCAATAAAAAAACATATATTTTGGAACTAGAAGTCCTCTCGGAAAGCAAGAATGCGTCTTCAAAATTGCGCCTTCAAATTGCGTCAGCAAAAGATTTCGATTATGGAATTTTTTAAACCTGCCTTGTGCTTTCGAACAGAAGGCAGGTTTTAACTTGAAATTGATTCTGCGTGAGAGTCCATAAGCTAAGATAATAGTTACACACGGAACAGTCATTTTCTCAAAATTTTGCATCGTATGATGTACGTATAAGCTGGATGGACAGGGTCGCAAATGAAGATGTTATGGTTCGGATGAATAAAGAAAAGGAAGTAATTAAAACCATAAAAATCCGAAAACTTCAATATCTTGGACACGTGATGAGACATCCAGAGAAGTATGAGATCCTGCATCTCATAATGCAGGGAAAGATTGCCGGAAGACGGGGCTCTGGAAGAAGGAGAACCTCATGGCTGAAAAACCTGAGACAGTGGTTTGGCCAGTCTACCGTAGAGCTGTTCCGGGCCGCAGTAAACAAAGTCCGCATAGCCAACATGATAGCCAACGTCCGTTGAACGGACAAGGCACAAGAAGAAGAAGAAGAAGAATGATGTTCATTGTGTGCATCTCAAATGTAAAGATTCACTCGGTACATGAGAATGGCTTCCTTTGATGAATCTGCAACTTGTTACGTATATTCTGAACATAAAACTGGTTCAAATTAAATCTGTATGCTGGGAATTAAAACTTCACTAAGAAGATGATTTTTTTTTATTCTGGCAGGACACACGTATTCTGCGACTATAATTTTATAACTGAACTGCTAATAAGAGAATGGTTTCCTTCGAAATGCATCAGTAGATGAATCCGCAATACTTGAAAGAGTGGCTTTAACTTAGGAATAGATTTTTAGATAGGAGTTCTTCACTTCTACCGCGTGTGAACTGTATACTTGTATTTTTTTCGTTTCTGAACAGAGTTGTTTTCAACACATTTTTTCAATATTAATTTCACCACCCTACAATAAAAATAAAGAAAACTGAAATAGGGTGTTGAATAGCATATTTATTTGTGTTTAAACTGATTTGTAAGCGTACCTACTGTCAGCTATGTTATAACTTTCTCTGAGTTTTGTAATGATAACTTATAAATGTATTAGAAACACCGCGAAAGAAAACCGTTCTCGCTTTCAAGAGGCCGCACCAAAAGTGGTCGCAGGCCGCACCAAAATGCTCGCGGGCCGCAGGTTCCCTACTAGGGCTAGATAATATACAAAATATTAGCAATTAATGATTAAATTTAACGATTTTTTGGTATAATTTTTATGAATCCTAAATATATTGGATCAACTATCAAGTCCAGGTGCATTCAACAGCTCTCTAAGACCATAAGCAGTATGGTATTTTATAAGACCATAAGCATTATATATATTCATCCGTATTGAAATGTTGAGGTTTGATTCCATTAATGAGGGCGGGAAATTTCTAAATCGAACGCTTAAAAATTTCCTAGCGCTCATAGCTGAAATTGATCATAGAGCAGAACACTCCAGTGGTGATTCAAACTCATTTGCTTCATCAATGAATACTTTCTTTAAATATTCCAACATTAGGAAAAAGACGAAAAATAAACGACCTAACCTTTTTATTAAAATTATTAAACTCTAAATTCGACAGTTGTGTACTCCTGCAATTAATAAATCTACATGTTCCTACACGAAAAACTAGACAAACATTGACATTTTATATACGTACATCTCATTCGGACTATGATTTACATTCTCCAATACAACGTTTACATAGTCTTGGTAACAAATACTTAAACACTATCAGCCTTACTAAAAAAAAACCACAGCGCGACCGATTAACTGTGTTATTGCAATAACATAAATATACCTCGTATACAATTAAACACGTTTTATTACCAATAAAGTTACTTACGTGGTCACGCTGTTAAAACGCATTGAAGATGTGACAACGTTGTATATGGTTTTAATTTACTAGGAAACAATGTTGTTTTAATTTTTCTCCGCAAGGGGCATTATTGGCGCGCCTATGCACTAGTTCTTCGGCCCGCGACAGCCCGCAATGACAAAACAGCTCGGTGTGTTTTATGGCGGGATATCGAAAATTTTGTGGTTTTACTTAATAATTTCTATTGTAGTGACGAATTTACTCTTCTGTTCAGATAATGGATATATTTACCATGTTATTTGTGTGGTTTAGATCAGTTTAATCAAGTTATTGTACAAACGCCGTACTTTCAAAGTTGAACTGTCAGAATATTGTTTTTTATAGGTTACTTAAAAGATAAAATTTTCATTTTAAGATCTTTATTTTAAGAGAATTCCTTAAAAGTGATAATTTTTTATAATATTAAAATCTAATACATGTGTTCGTAAGCGTATCAAAAAAATAACGTCTTTAGAGATGCAAGAAATCTGTTTTAAATTTCGGTATTATTTCTAAGTTATTTTTTTGGCAATAAACCAAACTTTTAAATTTTTTATTATTTTTTTATTGTATACACGATGAAAAAGTGAGGTGATAGTTTCCTTCCAAATTTATTACATAAAAGGACTGTGTTTTTTAAATTTTGATTTTATTTAAATTTCTCTACATTTTGGTCAAAAATGTTGTGGGAGGAAATTTTTTTCCATTTTTTTCCGAGTTTGAATCTTAAAATATGGCAGTTTTTGAAAGCTAAAGTGTATTTCAAATACACAAATCTAAAAGGTAATTTTATCTAGTTTTCATAAATGGTATTTGTTTTTACGACACCTTCAAAAATAAGAAATATATAGAACATTCAAAATACTATGGAAAAATTACAAATATCGTTCGAACATCAATGGTTAAAACAGAGATAAACTACCCTCTCAGGCCGCGGAAACCATGTGTATTTCTTTCAAAGAACAAATTTTTAATTAGTAATGTTTTCACATCCGCGGCCGTTTGTCAATTGAATAAAATTTTCACTGGGTTTTTTAGTAAGGCTGTATGTATTTGACATTAATTTGAACTTAGCAAACTTCAAACGCCATATGTGCCAACTATTTATTTCTACCTATCCCATAAACTAATGTGAACAACAATTTTAAATAATACCTACTTTATGTCAACTCCTATATTTTATGGACTATATTTTATTTCTTATATTTTATGTTTCCAGTATTTTGTTTTTAACACATATAATGTTACTTGTATTTTATAAACCCATTATTTTCACTGTATTTAAAAAAAAATGTACTGCATTCTATTTAAAAGCCCTATGGGTGTTTAAATAAATGAAATAAATAAAAATAAATTAAGAATATTATTTTCAGCGTGTTTAAAACCAATTACTTAATCAGAAATCTAACCTCAGAGAAATAATTTATTGAAAACAAGTCAAAGTTTTATTACTCATTCCAAGCAATAAATGGGAACCCAAAATTCCTCCCGACCAACGCCGGACATTCTCAGCTATTCTCTGCATAAATTGTAAATAATGTATGTCCTAAAGTAAACGTAGGAACTATTATTTTAAGCCAGCTCTATGTAGACTCAACCCACGAAGCCAAACATAACAACACAATGTACAGACTTAAATCAAGTTGACAAAACATGCCGTGTGTCTTGGGATAAGGTTTAATCACCGGTGTTTCCATAATCACCAATCATATTCAGGAACAAATTGCTTTCCACGGTACTTAAGGGATAATTTGTTTAGAATATACGAGTCCTAACTAAATGCTTTCTGAATAACTTTATGAGTTATTTGCGGAACTATTGCTGAGGTCATAAGGCCAATTGTTAACGGTGCTACGAAAGGAAATGCTTGTATTTTGTAAGGAAAACGCATAGATTACAGCGTAAGTTTCATGAATTTTCACCTAAGCTTTGTAATTATCGAAGAGATATTTTTTAAAATTAAAATGATAAAATATATTGTACAACGTATTATTTCATAGTTAAACATGTCCTAAAACAGTCCTCATACTTACAGTACATAATTATAAAAACATTTTTTAGAATGAATCAATTAATTATTGTGGTATTAAATTTGTACTACTTATACTACTACTTATTTCTTCTAATTTTATTTCCTTTGGTAAATCGCCAAATATCTTAATTGCACCGTGCATCAACGACTTTTGACTCTGTTTTTTTTTTCTGAAAGGAAGTTTACTGCCCTCTATGTTTATTACCTTCTCAAAAGGTTCGAAACTTCGTTAAGAGTGTACCTATGTACTGACGGTCTATGGGACGATAAAAGATTGCTGTTGCACGGTCAGAAGTCGTTTACTGTCACATGTAAATACCTTTTTTAATGTGTTAATTTTTTTTATTATAAAAGAGCCGTTTACCTAAGTTTCTTCCTTTTTTCCATAATATAATTGTATAGGAAACAAGGCATACTCGCCTTTTGTTCGGGGAACCGGGATGTAAACGAGTAATTTGCCGCATTCAAAATGTCCCATCATGTTAACCTAAAATTTGATTAAAATAACTCAGTAATCAATCTCGTAGAGTGTTTATTATTTAAAAAAGGACCCAATAAATATTAACAGGAGTATATTTCATTACTTTTCTTCATCTCATGTGTGTTTGCGCTACAGGTTTTCAAATTTTCTTAGAAATTCAATTGCTGTATGGCTATTAATTATCTTGTAGATTAAAAATAAAGTATTGAAGCAAATATTTTGTTAACATGATAACATATCTTCTTCAACGTTTCGTTGACAACTTATAACAACTCTCGATGAAAAATTGAAACTCAAGGCATAGAAAAATTTTAAAAAATGGGTTTGCAATTTATACGCGGTAGAAGTGAAAACAAAAGTAGACAAGAGTGGGGAGGCTATCAAGCACCGCACAAAGAAGAAACCTATTGTAGTCTCATTCTCTCGTAGGCTAAATCCTATAGATAAATGTGTTTGTTTCTTTTAGTGTCGCTATTTTTCTTTTCATCGAGTTTCAAATTACAACGGTGCCAAAGGAATTTTGAGACTCGAACACAGAACCTCTAGTCATACCGGGACTGACGTCTCTATCAATTAAGCTATCGATACCTTATTTTATAAAAATGACGGAATTCAACTAGGTCTCGGTGGAAATTAATGAAAAAATAAAAATAAATAATAAAAATTAAAGGTAATGGAAAATACTTTGAAGGATTTAAGTTTAGTCCTAGCGAAACGCCACTTACTGTTGCTTCGTTCCTTTCCAGCTCGCGGTAAAATATACCTTTTCCCCTTTTCACACCATTCCCGACCTTTTTTTTCGACAAGGGACCACTAATACCTTTATTTGTTCTCACAGCGACCACGTCGCGTAATTAAACGCGTCCTTGCAATCAAGGGCGGCTGGTTGAACAGTGTGTTTGTGTGCAGCACTGGTAAATTATATCGGCTAAAATTAGTTTATAATATCTTACCGAAAAATATAAAATCTATGAATTTCATTAAAAATATCACCTACCAATATAATGCATAATATAATATGAATCAGGGAGAGCAAATTCTCAAAGTTCCGCGCGAATTTACCCTGTCCGGTGTGCAGGCCAATTGCAAGCGGAACGAATTATGTTTTTGTATCGAATATCCCAAACATCGCCAGCGCGCAACACCGGCCATATGTATGAAAAATTAAGATATTATGGTGTGCCACCCAGCGGCCTTTATCATACAAACTTAAATTCTGATTTAAGGCCAAAATACTTAACCAAACTGAATAATTCTTTTTTTAATCAAAAGGTACAGCAAATACCTAAATTTCACATATATTTGCTTTTTTGTTGATTGGTGTTTTAAATTATAAAACGCAGATCATTAAGCAATACAATTTTTTCATAGGTAACTTTGACAATTTTGCCCTCCTGTTGTTTATAAATACTGTTTGTATCCTGTTTAAAATGAAATATAAAACTAACTAACCATCACGCCGTTTCCCCACAGGGGTAGGCAGAGAGGACGGACCGCCAAATAACTCGGTCTTGGGACACACTCTTTGCCTCACTCACATTCATACATCGTCTCATATATTCTCTTCTATTATTCCGACTTTCGACATGGCCTGACTCAAGTATCTGATTCACTTGCTCGTGCCATGTCTTTCTCGGGCGTCCCCGACTTCAACCATTCACATTTAGCGGCCGCCACTGCTTGCAATTACTATCATTTTGCAATTCAATGTGCTCTTTTTGGACTTCTTCAGCTACCTCTCCATCACAAAAGGGTTACGAATCAGCTTTTGGATACCCTTTGATTTGGTTTTGTAGTAAATTAATAAATTTTTCGTCGACCACATTGTTTTTTAGATCTTGCGGACTACCTGTGCTCCACGGACCACTGATCTAGATAGATACCTACTTTGTAAAGCCAGTGAAACTGTCGCCTTCCGGGGGGTTGTATTGTAAGGAGGATTAAGAGGCTGTGTAAAGAGATTTGTTAATGTGGACCTTGAAGAGGTCCGGATTAAATGAGATTTTAAAGACGGATACCGGTAGGTAATTCCACACGTGTGTCGTTTTACAAATAAAATACTTGTACAAACGACTCACTATAATGCTACCTACAACATCTCTGTTAACGGGTAAGCAGTTAGTATGTACTATACATATATGGTACATCGTATACATTAATCCAGATGATTTTTTTGCACCATGTTATTTTACACCATCGGTAATTTATGCATAATTTTTTTTCTAATTTTCTAAATTACACATTACATCAAGTTCTTGGCTACAAATGCAGAAGTCGCGGGTACGTAAATAAATACAATTTAATATTATTGAAGAATATTAGTGACCCTCAATCGAAAATTTGTTGATCGAAAAAATGATCTGAGTATGACATCTTGTTCACATTTTTGCAAGGAACAAGACTAATCTAAAATTGAGTTTCAAAACCTCCTTTATCACGACCAAAAACCATGTTAGAACTGCGAGTGAGAAACAAAACCCGCTATATCATTCAAGAAGTTACTATCAAAACCCGCTATATGGGAATTCAACCAATCTCGAGCAGTTATTTTGCCAAGATGGTGGGTGTAGAAACACGCCCCTCAGGTCAGTAGAGTTTCAAAAATCTCTATATTCCATACAAATCACGACGTGAGTATCAAAATCCGCTATATACATTTTATTTATCCAAATTACTAAAATATTTCTAGACATACATTGAAAAATGAACACTTTTCGAATGTACTCCAATTCATTATATAAAAATAAAAAAAGCAATTTTTTATTTACACTAGAGATGTAACAGTTTTTGCGGTTTTCTCCGAATCAGTGAAAGTTGATATGGCGGATATAGAAATTGAACGTCTCATATGTTTGCTTTCCAATTATTTTTTATATTTCTAAAATTATGTTAGTATTTTGGATAATAAAATTTGAAAGCATATTTCATCAACTACTTTCAAAAACAATTTTTAGCTTTCTGATGCGTTAATATATGGAGTAAAATCCAAATAAGTGGAATACATACAGGGTGTCCGGGGGTAAAGTGCATTAACTTCGGGAGGTGATTCTACATTATAGATTATAGTATAAGTAAAAAAAATAAATAACTTTTTTCGAAATTCCAACTTTTAGGGGTAGTTTTGAGGTAAAAAGATAAAATTAGTCCGGCGTGTGCGGCCAGATTTATTATTTTCCGCTGTTACGATACGGGCCAATCACAATCGAGTCGGGCGCCCGGTAGGCTCTCAGCAAGTAAGATCGTACCTCAGTGAGAATTTTTAGTAGGTACGTCTTTTTATATGGGAAAAAAATGTTGGAATTTCGGAAAAAGTCGTAAATCTTTTTTACTCCTACCTTCATGTAGAATCACCTCCCGAAGTTATTGCACTTTTCCCCCGGACACACTGTATATTACATTTATTCGGATTTTACTGCAAAGTGGAATTATTTTGACACTCCAACAAAATAGGCCCGAAGGCTGAGGGGAAGGTATACAACAATAATATTGCTAAGTCGCAAATTTCGTTAACTCCAGTTTCTGAATAAACATAACATTAAATAGTGTACAAATCGAAACAAATTAGTTACTGAGGTCCAGTGTTTTTCAAGGGCTATCATCCGGTATATTTGTCTCCCGATATTATACCGGGAAACGCTCGTAAAGTGGTTTTATTTTTATCAAAAAAATTGACACATAAACTATCTATGATTTTATTACCTATTCAAGTGAGTTAAGATGAAGTCATAGTAAATAATGCAAAATCATATGTTTTTGTTTTGAAAATTTGATCGCTTAGAAGTATTGTAGATGCTTCAATTAAATACTGCGTGTAGAACATACCTCGGCCCTTAAAAATATCGGTCAATTTTTTTATAAGTTTTTTAATAAGCCAATAAAAAAATAAAGTATGAGGTCTAAAAAATACACTTTCCAGTCCAAACTCTCCTATTTATAAACCCCTTTTCGGATATGGTTTTATTGTGTAATGTGGCAAATTCAGTTTATTTTATAATAATCGCAAAAAAAGATGATATTTACACCCAATCTTCCCAAAATAAAATAAAATATGCATTTTCGCGTTGATATTTTACAATACGGCCGCTAGTCGACGAATTCGGTTATTCAAAGTGACCCCTACGGCGTCCACTGAAGAACTACTGTCCACGGCACAGTAGTGAACTAGTGGATCGCCTTAAATAAACAATCCGTGAAAAATCTTGAAAAAAGTGAATTTTAAATTATAAAAATAGTGTTTGAGTTAAAAAACAGTTAAAATACACTCTAGTTCTTTTTCGTTGACAGTTGCTTTATATGGAATTTAATGTCATTTACGTCAATCAGTGAATTGACGTAGGTGTTAAGCGTTTGGCTCGCAGTATCTCCTGACAGTGTTCGATCCTCGGCCATACCATAATCTTTTTTATTTTATTTATATATTTATAAAATAACTGCCCATAGATGGCGGTAAATAATCACATAAATTAAACCACAAACTCATTTAATCGGGTTACATTACTAAGCAATAGATGGCAGTTACAGAACAATATATAAATTAAATAAATAATTAATAAAAATTAAATTTAGAAAAATTTAGATATGTTTTTGACTATATTTTTAAGACCGCACAACAGAGGTCGTAAACACATATTATATGTAATATTACTCCCTCAGTTAAATAACTCTTGCGCAATAAATCTGAGAATGTTGTCAGTTGAACTTCCCGGTAACCGCCATATGAATACGTGCTTTGTACATAAAGAAACCCTGGCGCTCCTCTCTGACAATATTTTATTTATGTTTGACCTTTTTATAGCGGTTACATTTTGTGGTTCATCTAACGCGGAATTTTGCTGCTCAGTGAAGCCTCACATTGGAGAAAGATTGTAAAAAAAGCATTTTTTATTAAGAATTCCTTCGACCTACCGAGCGTAGATGTATGTTATGTACCTACAGAACAATGCGGTAATAAGTTTTAACTAGCTGTTAAAAAACACGCTCTGCAGGTTTTTACTGCTAGGCCCTGCGGGCGGCTTTTGGTTGGTGACCATTTTATAAATCCAATAAGAACTGGTTCCAAAAATAGCCCGTTCCTCGGATCCACTGTCATCCAGTGCAGCTAGTCACCGGGACAAAGTAACCGAGACAACGCAATGACGTCATATGTAATATATAGACGCTTGATACAAAATGTATTACCGTCAATCTTTCCACATTCGGAGAGATACTACATATTCACGTAGCAGTTATACCTAGGGGAGAGACGTCCCCACCCGACCTGCTGACGAAAGTAGAGACATCTTGTGACGAATTCTTGAATTCGAAACTGAATTATAACTGTAGTTTTGTGTGAAATTCCACGTACACAGGTATCATGTTTGTCAGATATGCACTCGAAGCTGGGTCTTGAAATTCAAGCACGCAGATATTACCGTATTAATATTGTTCGATGGTATTCACAGTTTTTACGGTTAGTAAAAAAAAATCTTCAGATAATAATTTGATTGGACACACTAAATACAACTTTGTGAAAGACCATAATTTTACTACTTTGGCCACATATGTGTTAGAGGAATACGTAAGCTAAAATTGTGTATATTTTATGTAAAACATTTGTCCCTTCAAAAATCAATCCATCAAAAATTTTATTTCATCATAAATATAATAAAGTTTTTAATTACGAAAAAACATGACAACAATAAAATTAGGTTAAATATATATACCTACTTGTTCATACTTGTTTGCCTTTTGTTATTTTTAATATTAAATCCTGATGAAGAATACTTTGTTTTCAAAACATGTTGATAATATTGATTACATAGTCATGTTTTTACAAAGTTATTTGCTTTCATTTAATTAAATAAAATTATGTCATTAATAATTCATGTTACTTGTAAGATATTCCCCAAATAATATCGAAGAAGGGAATAACCAAAATAATTACAAATTCGATAGTCAAAGACGACTTGGTAACAAATGTAAGAAAACCCATATAATTGAGTAAAATCCTTGTAGACCACCCCTCTCTACCCTCTCCTATATGTTTTGTACATAAACCGTAGATTAGGAATAATTTGTAGGTACCAGTCTGAAGATGGCTACAAGATGGCTGTTAACCCATTGGCCACATAATTATTGATCTAAAAAATTGGCCTTCACCACTGAATTAATTTTGTAACAAAAATTGAAAACCTGCACTGGTGTACTAATCTACTAACTTTTGAACCATATATTCAATAAATTTTTTTTTTACATACATGTATACTAAGAAATAATAAAATAATTTGGTTTGATTGTCCTTTAGGCAATAAGGGACGTTCAGGGTCACTACCAAAAGCCTAGAACCACTCGCAATTTTGAAGAAATTAAATGGCGACTGGCTGCATACAAAAATTGGAACACACATATCAGGGAAAAAACATAAGAAACACATTATTGCCAATCTACGAAATGAATGATTAATTACCTACAGAGCGTTCGACATTTAAAATTTTATTAAAAAATGTCACTGTCGTGCTCGTTATCTGCTTTTTGGCGGGCCTATTTTAGCCCGTCAGCGCGCCGGGGTTTGTGGTTAAGTACCTGTGTTGCACACCCGGCGGGCTGCCGAGGTTTATGGCCAATGGGTTAAGCTGAAACCGGTAACGGTCAAATAAATTAAAGTGGAATTTTTTTTATTATAATAAAATCTATTGGCAAGCGGAGTCTGAAAACGCTCGACTTTAGGGCAAAAGTGTTTTTTTATTTATTTATTTTGTGAATCATTTTATAAGAAAGAAAAAAATGATCATGGAAAACTTTCACAAATAATTTTAGCCATAGGTATAACTTTATTTTTAAAAATTGATTTTGTTAACTGTTCATACATTTGACGTCCTTTGTGGTCGAGGGGTAAGGCTCTCGACTAGCAATCCGAAATCCAGCGTGCGGAAATAATTTTTTATAGTATATTTGCGGCACGTTCCACAGTGGAAGATACTTTCAGTTTCGCCCTGGTGCAAGACCACCATTCAGAATTGAAATTTTGTTTGAAATGGTTTAGTGATCAGATCTGAATAGCCAGGCACTTCCCCATTTTCCTCTTTCCCATCTCCTTCCCCTCTCTCCACCTTTAGCCACACGTTATACCACAATTGGGGATGCAAATTCTCAGTGGTTATAGACGGGAGCAGTTGGGACTCTTGGGCGGTATTCAATTAAAAAATAAATTTATTTCCAATGAAAAAATACAGTTTCAATTTGATTACTCTTACATTTTTTTTGTAATTGCCAAATTTTATTTGAATTTTATTCAAGCTAAATGATTTAACGATAGGAAAAGCGTCATTTTATTCATAATTAATTTTTTGGTAGTATTCATAATATAAACCGATTCAAAGTAAATATTAATCGAAAATAGTACAAGTAGTTTCACGATAAGCTTCGCCTGTAATATTACATTCTTAGATACAAATATTATTAAACTTATCTAAACTATAAAGATGAAACTCTGTATGGCGTAAAAAATATTTTAAACTGTTAATATTCATGTTGTACAAATTTGTCACATCTTCCCTGGACTCCATTTTTAGCCCTACCAAAAAATTGATATTCTCTATTTTAAGCATTTTATAAATTTATAATGACTTAAAAAACCTTTTTTTTATTTGATGAAAAGATGCACGGAGAGACCCCAAAATAATCGAATGAATAAAGTAACCAATGAAAGTAACCGACTTATTTAATTCATCAAAAAGGAGAAGTGGCTATGAGCAGAATATTATATTCCCCGGTAGGAGACCAGAACCAATGAAAGCAATTACTCATCATTAAGTAGAACGTAAGAGGGATCAAGGTCGCCCTAAAACCCAATAAGACGAAGGAGATAAACAAGCTAGCCGGAAACACGTGGCAACACCACTTACTGTAATGTTTATTAATTCCAGAGATTAAGATTACTTGAATTGCTTTGGGAAACTTCCAAATAAGATCAAGGTTCGTTGAGATTTCGAGTTACTTTATTAATGTTTCTCGTAATGTTTACAATGAATATTTAACAGGACCTGGCGTTCTTTCTATTCAGCCTCACATGCCTTCGGCTATTATCGTCACAGTTCGTACATTAGACACGAAAGACGATCGATGATACTCTTCTAAAACATGACTTAACTAACATCTGTTGAGATAATACATCATGTTAAAGAATGTTGAAACTACACGACTAACCTACACACTACACACATATTTTACATGAGGCTGAGAAGAATGGAAACCGCTTTGGGCTTAGGGAGTCCTTTATCTAGTATATTAGTGGCTGATGATGATGGTACCTACTGTTTTGTACAGAATTCTGTTAATTATACAGGAAAGAACTTTAATTTTCATCCCGACGTTAAATTACTTTCAGCTTAAAATCCGGTTCATAAAAAGGTTTCAACAATAAATCTAGGATGGCAGCCTACTCGTACTCCCGCTGTATTTTTTCAAAATAGCAATAGAAGTATTGCACAAAATTTTCGTCAGAAACACGTCAAAATTACTACTATCAACAACAATCGGTGCCATTTAAAAACTGTTGGTGCTTGTTGGCACTGTCTTGATCACGTCACACTTCAAAAACTATCGCGCGTGCACACTTTTTTTTTTATATTAACTCCACACAGGAGGCCTTGAGGAAAATAATTTCCCTCAGGGCCTATGTCATCTGGGATGCTGTGTGGAGGGTCTTTTTGAGGAGAGGAAGGAATGAACATTGGTCTTGAAGAGACCCATGTTGTAGGAAGGAGGAAACACAGAGGACGGCAAATCATTCCACAGCCGAGCTGTTGAACACAAAGAAACGACCCGTTCTCATGTGACAAATCTCAACCGTGTACAAATGTTGGGCACGCGTTTGACGTGTTTCCCGACTATGCACCGGTGCCGAAGGGATCAATGATGCTAGTTCCTCGGAGCATCTTCCATTGTAATACCGGTAGAACAAGGATAGCATTCCCACCCGACGCCTGTGCTCTAAAGATTACAATCCGTCTGTTAAGATGGGAGAATCTATCAAACGGACCGCCCGTTTCTGCACAGAGTCGAGGGTATTTTTCAGGTATTTTGGAGCTCCAGACCAGAGATGGCTGCCAAATTCAACCGTGGGGCGTACTTGGGATTTGTACAGGTTAGCAGTTGTGTACTATTGAAGTATCTGCGGGCCCTGTACAGTACGCCCAGTTTTGTACACTTGCACACAATAGCAGATAATAATTTTTCTAAATACATATGTAATTCGCGGGTTGTTATGAACTTTTCGCTGAAGGGCACCACCTATAGTGGAAAATCTTTTAGAAATGAAAAGATTGATTTAAGGCGTGTTTTGACAGATTAAGTAATACCAGTATTTCACGACATTTACATTAATCCTCATCCATCAATTCCACAATAACAAAATTTTTTAAAAGTTTTATTTTTCATAAATGTTTGAATTTCCAATAAAAGTCAAGACTTTAACATATTATTTAGTTTCAAAACCAAATAACATCAGTATTCTAACACAAATCAAATTCCCTAAGGAAGCCTTATTTCACAATAAAAAATAATGTCAAACTTTAAACGTGAACTTATTATAAAGCAGCATTATTTATAGAGTTAAAAAATGATATTATTTTTCATTGTTACACAATAAAGGTTAACTCTTTACGCACCAGCGACCTTGGAAGACATTTTATTGTTTCCTGTGATATGGATTTTATTGTCTGCTAAATCCTCAGCTACTAAATGTCAGGGGTAAGGGGTCAAGAAGAGATTTATTAGTCCCAAATCCGCGAGGCGTAAACCTAAACCGACCTAACCTATTTTCAGCACATACGTACGACACATTTGTGTGGCTTGTGTGTAAGGCTTTTGTGGTTGTTTTGTGTGGATGTGCCGTATAATAAAGCTCGCGAGGCAATGGTGAGACATGCTTGTACTAAATACTATGCACGTATGGGGGATAAGATGTATGGTTGTGTGTAAATAAAACAAGCATTAATACTGTACTTACAAGTATATTATAACAATTACATCCGTACTACCTTTACATAGTATAACATGAAGTCGCTCCCGCTGCCTTTGGCGCTTAGATCTTTTAAACGACGGAACGGATTTTCATGCGTTTTTCACCAATAGATAGAGAAATTCACGAGGAAGGTTTTTTAGTTATATAATTAGTCAGGGTTTTGTGTAAATTTGTTGAAATATATAAATAAAGGGAGCGGGCTTAGAAGAGCGCAGAGGGCAGGGTGCTAGCAAGCGGGCGGTGAGGATTTGATTTAACAGATGGCGTTGGTTGGGTAATGACGTTACGTTGTGTTTCGTTAACCGCAACACTGCAACGTGTGGCCGGGTCTGCCAGTAATTTATAACTTAATATTCGTGTATGAATAGTAGGAGCGAACACGTAGCGATTTACAAGCTGTTGCGTAGTCGGAAATTCGGAACCGAATGGTTCTACTTATTTCGTACCGGCAATCGGTGACTATGTGCAAATATTGTGGGATCGCTATTGGCGTGCGAGGAACCAATAGTAATGATTCCGCAATGCAAAATAGCTGTGTCGTTCGTTGCCACACACGTATTATTTGACTGATCCTCAGCCCATTTGCATGACACGTGTGTGGCGAAAACTTGTATGCAGGGCTTGTATGTACAGATGTAACTGTACATACAAGCGTTAAGAATTGAGAGATACATCTAAAAAAATATCTCATATTGAAACGTGTATATCAATGTAATGTACGTTCATACCACATGTTTTTTTTACATTAGCTCCACACTGGAGATTCTGAGGAAAATAAATCTCCTCACGGCCTATTTCATCTTTGGGGATGCTGTGTAAAGGAGACGAAATTCTGGGAAGGAAAAGATATGAGGGGTGGGTCGGAATCTGGGGGTCGGCGTGTCCAGGAGTGACGGACACATGAAGCTATCCACCCCACTGCGGTGCAAGGCTATGTCGAGTGAGTCCTACCAGAGACGTCAAAAGGTGTCCCTCAATGCGTCTCTCCCAATCCGGCCTGCCTCGTAGTTGTTGGGCAGATACTTCCACCGCCAAGATCCGGACAAATCTCACCTCATAAACCCCTGTTAAGTCACCAAAAGTAGCGAACTACTCGGAGTGGCACAGGTGTTGGTTATCCAATACACTATTCCCCAGTCAGCGGTACCTACACCCGCCTCCCAAATTTCTTGTGTGAATATAATTATCGTATGTACGTATGGGTATGAGTACTGCCGGGGAACCATTTATTGGATTACCAACACCTCTGCTTTAGGTCACCCCAGGTTCGCTACGTTTGGTAACTTAGCAGAGGTGTCCGGGGTCATGGGGTCAGGTTTGTCGGGATCTTGACGGCGGATGCATCTGCTCACCAACTGCTTAGCAGGCCGGATCGGTAGAGCTGGTTGAGGGAGGTCTTTTGACCTCTCCAGCAGGACTCTCAGCCAGATTCGGACCGTAGTGAAAGGGATGAATTCATTCGTCCAATGCTTCTGGACACTGACAATAGTCAATATAATGTTATAACAGCGCAGACCAATCAAAAATCAAGAAATATTATAATTGTAGGATTTCTGAAGCTGAAAGTGTTAATGATAAAAAAATGTTTGCCTTTTAAAATAATGTTGAAATATTTACCTTTTATGGTTCTTGATCGAAGAATCATACAGTTACATATGACCGAATCGGATTGGGACACATTAGGTCATTTGGTAGAGCACTGACCCGGCAAGTCATAGGTCCTGGGTTCGAGTCCCAGATGTAACCGTATCTTTTTCTGATTTTCTGTTTCAGATTTTCGGTTGAGTTTCGCTGGCATTGTCTTCATTAAAAGAACCTATTTTTTTATAGGAAAGAGAACGTGCGTAGATTTAATGCGCCTGTTGTTGACGATGTTGCTGGAATTATGGTTGGCGACTGCAAGTCTCTTTTTATAACTTTTGAACGTTGTTTATTGTCATTTTCTGTTTTTCTGTGTCTTGTTCTCTTACATATTTTCGTTTAGATTTTCGTTAACATCTTCTTCAATGATATTTTAAATTAAATATTAGTTTATTGTTGATTTCTCGACACGTCACAACTAGAATGCTTTTAAAATGTTTGCAAAGTGAACAGATGCAGATGTATGGTGGCAGTCGCCAATATACTTTAATCGTAGAATATTGAATACTTGCACATTCGTGTGGAAAAAGCACCTTACTCTATATTTTTTATTTGGCGTTTACTTGAAAATCGCTGCTCAACTGCGACACTGCAAATTCTGTATAATCCATTAAAAAAACCCTTCCAAGTTGCGAACCCTTCAATTTACATCTGAATTCTAAGCAAGAATCCCTATTTCTAGGTTCTAATCTAACCTTACGAGTCGCTTCTCCTACAAAATAATCTAGGCTACCTTTTACGTTGTACGTAAACATATGTACATAAATACATACGGGTTCAATAATGTATCCTTACATATTCATTCGTCCATTTATCTTTTTCCCCAAGCCTTAAGTAGGCCATTTTGGAAAGACCCTAGGCCGGACGTTCACCATTTGGGGTAATAATATTTTTACCGTTCGTTTCAGGCTCTTACCTACTACTTAGGGGTAGTGTGACAGAGAGTAAACGATTTATCGGTGTTCAGTTTAATTTAAGTGCAAAGCATATTATACATTAACTGATAATGCGTATGAGAAAATTTTTGTAATGCGTATAAGAAACAGTGAAATCTTTTAATCTAAAAACTATGTCACAGCCACAAGTGGGTAAGGATTTCCACTGTTCATTACGAAGGGCACGATCAAACCTACTGTTCCACATGCCATATTAAAAAAAAATTGACATTAACTTCACACAGGAGGCTCTGAGGAAAATAATTTCCCTCAGGGCCTATGCCATCTTTGTGGATTTTGTGTGAAGGGTCTTTTAGAGGAAGGGAACTAGTGAACACGGGTCTTGAAGAGACCGTCGTCTCCGTAAATCTGTTGTAGGAAAATCGTTTCACAACCGAGCTGCTGTCCTCAAAAACGAGTCGTAGAAACGACTAGTTACGCTGCGGAAGTTTTATTTTATTTTATTTTATTTTTTTTTTTATTTTTTTTTTTATTTTTTTTTTTTTTTTTACAATGAATTCCGCACAAGAATCTCAACTGCTCCCGTCTGGAGCCAGTGCGACTATGGCATCCCCAATTGGGGTATGTTGTGAAGCTGAAGGTAGCGGGGAGGGGAAGGAGGTGTGGAAGAGGAAGGTTGGGAAGTACCTGGCTATTCAGATCTGGTCACTAAACACGGCTAAAGCCATTTTCAAGCAACGTTTCAATTCTGAATGGTGGTCTTACACCAGGGTGATACTGATAGTATCTTCCACTCTGGAACATGCAAAATTTATTTGCGCATGCCGGGTTCGAACCCGCGACCTCCGGAATGTGAGTCAAGAGTCTTAGCCACTGGACTACGGAGGTCGTCGTCGTAGTTGAATCGATAACAAATTCTTAAAAAAATAGTATTTGCGGAAAATTCATCTTTTCCACGGTCATAATGCAACGTTTGTGGTCGTACTCTAGAAGCATAAATCGGACTCTATATTATGTTGGGAACGCGTTTGGTGTATTTCCCAACTATGCACCGGTGCCGAAGGGATCAATGACGCTAGTTTCTCGGAGCATCTTCCATTGACATACCGGTAGTACAAGGATAGCATTCCCACCAAAAGATTGCAATCCGTCTGTTAAATTAGGAGAATCTATCAGACGGACCGCCCCTTTCTGCATATAATCGAGGGTTTTTTCAGGTATCTTATATAATAACCTAATAATCATATTAACCCGTCTGCTTGTTTAGGAACAAATACATCCCAAAACACGTAATCGCATTATACTTTCATAAGACCAAAAATGTCCCGAGCGACCTTACATTTTAAAAGCTATATATATCTCTTCCTCTCATGCAAACATATGCATTTTTCTTTTAAACAGAAGGAGAGCGAAATAATGCTTCTTATTGTCTTTCAAACATGAAAGCTATCTTGCATAGATATTTTACAATCTCGATCCAAAGTGATAGTTTCAGAATTTACACTCGAAACTGAGGCTTCCGGATTGTGAGGTGCGTATATAGTTGGGTTAAATGTTTTATTGCCAGTCACGACACTTTCAAAAAAGCCATTTAAAGCACCCATCTTCACGAAATCTCTAACTAGAAATGTACAGATGTTTAGGCATATTATTAAATCATGTTTGTGTTAGAATGTTTCAGGGAAATTCATGACAAAACTTTGAAAAATATGACCTTTTTAGCTCTTATCTGGTAAAAGATTTGAAGATTCTTGATAATACCTGCAGACGGAGTAATAATTTAGGGAGATAGGTAAAAGTCTGTCTCAAATAAAATTTTCAGTTAAAGTTCAGAGACGAAAAGTTTGTTTTTTCAATTTAGTTCAATTTCAGGAGGTTGTACGTGCCAAGTCCTAATGAGAACCTACCTCTTGCTAAATCTCTGAAGAGATTTACCAATAGAAGTGTGTTGCAGGCGTGTATTTGTGCCAGAATTAAGCTCAATATTCCCTTACTTTGCGTGAAATCGATCAAAAATCGAAATTAGTTCTTCTATGTATATAAAAATCTCGTGTTACAGTGTTTGTGGTCGCACTCCTCCGAAACTGCTTGACTAATTTTTATGATTTTTTTATATATATATTGGTAGGTATGAGAATAGATTTTAAAGTATATTTCATACCGCTAGGGGATAAGGGTATCTCTAACCAGCTTTTTTTTCAATTTTTTTTTGTATTTTTTTTTTATTTGTCATCATAAAATACACATAACCCCAAATTTTCACCCTCCTAGCCCCACCCTCCCATTTTTTAATAGATACGATTTCAACTAAGCTAATTATCCAACAAAGTTTTTGAACTCACTGGATTTGCCAGGCATGTCGCCACACCTTTTACGACTGAAAGTTTAATCTTCGGTTATTTCACTTCGGAATTTGAACCCGCCACGGCTGTGCAATGGTATGCGATTGGTCATTAAAAAATTGATGAAAAACATAATCGAAGCTAACATTTTAAATGGCAAATTCCGAGCCGAAAATGTATTGATGCCACGAATTCCAATGATTCACACAGACGTGCCAATTGAATTCAAACTCGTTCAATGCCCTACTAGATTGGCATTCGCAATGACAATCAATAAGTCGCAAGGCCAAACGATGTCTGTCTGCGGCTTAGATTTGGGCACACCAAGTTTTTCACACGGTCAATAATTATACGTGGCATGTTTTCGCGTGGGCAAACCATCGAGCTTATTTGTGTTGGCTAAAGACGGACTGACAAAAATATCGTTCACACAATTGCTCTTCGAAATTAAAATTGATTTTTTAAATTTCATTTTCCTATTTTAGGATAAAAAATGAATTCCTTTTTTTCACTCTACAATTAACTATAACAATACAATACATACATATATTCCTTTATTTAACAACCAAAATATTCACTAGAAATAATTTATATGGCAGCACAATGTTTGCCGGGTCAGCTAGCATTTTATAAAATATTTTTTTTTTTTTTTTTTTTTTTATTATTTGTTTATCTTAGAATTGCTACATATTATAATTTTACTGGTCTTCCATTAAAAGCCTTAGCTTGTGGATGGAAGAAGAGTTGACATTTCATATATTATGTACAAATACAGTCACGTGTACAGTTAATACAATGCAGTTAATACAGTTAATACATTTCATATAAGTACAATCACTATTTACTATAGTCATGTATTTCAATATATATATATATATATATATGTAGATGCAGTTAATACAGACACATGGCAATCAGACCCGTTAACTAAAATATGCAAACATATAATATTTTTTTTTTTTTTTTTTTTTTTTTTTTTTTTTTTTTTTTTTTTTTTTTTTTTATTGTACAACAGACAGGTTAGTCCAATTATAGTACAATTTTAATTTTAACAACTAACAATACATGTATATATTCTTTTTAAAAGATGGTATGGTGATATCAAACACATCTATATCCGCTGGTAGGGCATTAAGCAATGTCATACCTCTTGTCATGCTGTGTTGAGCCATGACATCTGTCCGACCCTGTGGTATGTAGAATAGGTCGTGGCTACGATTTCGACAGTATTTGTCAGGAACAAATAAGCCACAGCATGACAGGAGATACGGACAATCAATAAGGTTTTTTATTAACTTTAATTGGAATACCATGAGTCCGGCATTACGCCTGGTCTCCAGGCTTTGATAATTTGTCTCCTTTAGCAGTTCCACGTGATGCATGAATTTCGGATATATTCCGAATGATCGCATGTAAACATACCTTAGGATTTTTTTTTGAATTTGTTCAATCATATTTATATATTTAATTTGATAAGGTATCCATACAGTACTAGCGTACTCCAGCTTGCTTCTGACCACTCCGTTGAACATGGCGGTCATTGCTTCTATGTTACTGAATTGTTTGCAAGTTCTAATTACAAAACCAAGCATTTTGGAGCAAGCCGAAGTAAGCTGCACTATATGATTTGAAAATGTCAGCCTGGGATCAAAGGTCACCCCAAGATCCTTGATGATATTTACGCGTGTTAGTACTTCTCCATTCATTATATACGGGTATAATAACGGATTTTGTGAACGACTATAAGTCATAACGACGCATTTTTTAATATTGAAATTAAGTTTATTTTCTAACGACCATTTCATATGTATTCAGTAAGAAGAAAAACAAGTATGATTTTTAGTGTGACATTCTCTAAAATACTTTTTGATGGAGTTCAACAATTGAACTTTGTTCCTAATGCTTCTGATTTCTATTGGTAGGTTATTGAAAAATAATTTTCCTTGGTGAGTATAATGGTGTTGGGCAAAAGAAGTGTTTAATTTGGGGCACACAAATACATGTTTAAGTCTAGTACGATTTTCAGTAATGAATGCGTTTTTATCTTTTTCTTTTATAATTTGTACAATTGAATTTTTTATAAATAAGTTTTTAAATGTTGGAACTTTGAATTCTTCGAATATGCGATCAGTTGGGAAGTCTAGAGGTTTTTTTAGTATAATTTTTATTATTAGTTTTTGAACAATTTCTATGGGGGTCAGAATATATAATCAATTAACACTGCCCTTTTAAGGTCAATTTTTCCATACTTCAGGTAAAATTGAAAAACATTTTTTAAATCGTAGTCGCCAAAAAACTGTTGAAGATAACACACGATGGAAAATATATACTAGAATATTTATTGCTAAAATGCCTAAAATAGTAGAATATTTTTTTATTTTACCTTTAAAAAAAATTTTTGTTCGCCTATCTCTCCAAATTGTTCATGAAAATCATTGTTTGACAATGATTTTCTATACATATGTACGTACACAAATAAAATCTTTCTTGAATGAACAACTCAATTTCATAGACCTGTTTGGGGTCTAGAAGTCGAAATTCAGAATTTTATAATTTAACGTAATCAGTTGTCTTTCACATGTGAATCTATGGGTAAGTCATATATTTTTCCTTTGTTTTGGGTGAAAATGATTTTTTTTATATACCAAATTTCCCTCTTGAATCGAAAAACAATTTTAGAAGTCGAAAGATCTTATATAAATTGGCGTCATCAGTTATCATAAAAATCGGTTCAGATGGCACTTCCAAGGGATTTTATCTTCAGTGGTTTTAACGTAGAGAAAATGGCCACCGAGTAAAAAGCAAAAGAAAGGTCAACTGAACGAAAACTTTTTATACATCTGCTAAATTAATTTGCCACTTTCAGTAGCTACCTAGCGAACGTGTTCATTTGCTACTTGTGTATGGCAAATGAACAGTAAATTATAATGCAATGATTGTCCCTCATTTTATATTGGAAAAACATTTATAATTGTATAGGCTATTTATAATGGTAAGCTCTGGTGTTATGAAATTTGTATAAATGAAAATGTGTGTATTTCATATATTTTAGCGGCAGGGAGGAAAGGCAGGGAAAGGAGAACGGGGGAAGGTGTGGTTCGCGGAGGGGGAAGAGAGGAGGAAGAGCTCGCAGAGAGGGGACCCACGGGAATAGTGTTGAGTACCTCATACAAGAGGCACCTCAAATGTCCCATACAAACACGTAAAATGTCCCCTCACCTCACAATATGTATTTGTACCAACTCTTTTTCTTTGTATTCCTACAAATATGAAAGGGGGACAAATATGAAGGAGGGACAAATATGAGGTGTGAGGTGGTTTGTTTTGTTTGACTACATTCATGTCATGTACGGAACAAATATGAGGTGAGGTGTGAGGTGGTTGGTGTATTGGACTACATGTCATGTCACGTTGTCACGTATGGGACAAATATGAGGTGAGGTGTGAGGTGGTTGATGTATTAAATTTCATGTCATGTCACGCATAGTTTGGGACAAATGTATGAGGTGGTGAGGCGTGAAGTGTTTGTATATTCTATGACATTTTTGTAATAGAACCGTGGTTGATGGGGTAAGCCATTCATATATTGTGAATACCGCAGAAGCGTCCCAACTGCTCCGAAATTTTTATTTTTTATTTTTTTATTCTAAATTATTGTTGAGTGAATATCGCACAAGAGTACCAACTGCAACAATTTTTTTTTTATTATTTTTTTATTGTATCTAAATTATTGTTATGTGAATACACATAACAATCATTTATGAGCACATGAGTCCCAACTGCTCCAAAAAAAAATTTTTTTTTTAAATATTTTTTTATTGTAAATTATTGTTATGTAAATACACAAAACAATAATTTATGAGCACAAGAGTCCCAACTGCTTAATTTTTTTTTTAATACTAAATATTTGTATTGAAAATTATGTATTGATAAGTGAATACCGCACAACAGCTCTTAAAAATATATATGTTATTCTTGAAGATTATATCTAGACTTTGCCCGCGCCGAAATGCAAATTATATAAAATTCCCTCGATAGAAAAAAATCGCAAAGTATGCTCCAAAAATTATTATTAACACGTTTGTTTCAATTATTTTACAAGTTATATGTATGAAAAAATTCACAGTGTTTCTTTAGATAATATATATATATATATATAAGATAATGCCCGCGAGATTTTTGCTCTATTTTAAAACAGTCGTGTTTTATTAAACATTTTCGCAATTTTCGCATCGATTTTGTCGCTATAAATGTCAGCGCTCTCCTCTAACACTCGAAATTTCGTATCTCTTCATCTTCTTCTTTTCGGGCCCGGTTGCAGAGCCTTAAACAAACTGACTCTCGTGAGAAGGATGGACGAAGAATTTATGAGCAATGATGATTAATTTAAATATTTAATCGTTGATGACAATGTTAACCAATTTGGGAGGCGAAAATGGGTACTCCCAGGAAGTATTTATTGGACAACCAACACCTCTGCCATAGGTCATCCGGAGTGGTGCGTTACATTTGGTGTCGTAGCAGGGGTTCCCAAGTTTATGGGGTGAGGTGTGTCCGGGTCTTGGCGATAGATGCATCTGCCCGCCAGCTGCGTGGCAGGTCGGATTGGAAGAAACTGCTTGAGGGAGACCTTTTGCCCTCTCTCTCGGAACATCTCCTTGCACAGCAGTGGGAGGGGTGGATTCATCCGTCCGTCGCTCCTGGATAAGCTGATCCCGATTCCTACCCATCCTTTAAACCTTTTTTCTTCCCAGAACTTAATTCCTTCCTTTCCTAAATCTACATCTCCACAGCATTTCCTCAATCTAGCATCTCCAAATATGAAATAGGCCCTGAGGGGAATTATTTTCCTTAGGGCCTCCCGTGTGGAGCTAATGTAAAAAAAAACTCACGGAACTAGACATGATTTACACAGAAAAATTCACGAAGTTTGCAAGTCACGAAACGAAAAGCTAGAATAATCGTAATGTTAATTCTTCGGTCGCGTCTGGGAATTCAACCTAGGACTTCTGCCTTACCGGGCGCATAATTATTCGGTCGCATCTGGGAATTCAACCTAGGACTTCTGCCTTACCGGGCGAGTGCTGTGATAATTCGACCATATCGATTTACGTCATTTTTAATTATTTCATGCTTCGTCTAAGTGCTTCCAACCCGATGTTCATTTTCTTGCAGTAAATTAACATTTATTCAAATTAATTAATTAGATAATTTGCAATCCACACACAGGTCTGTAATTGCTTTATAACCCGTTGATAATACTTCTTGGCAGTCAAACGTCAAAAATTATCTCCAGTTTAAATAATAAAATAAACTTACATACAGTAAATCTGAACACCAAAACTATACACGAGATTAAAAAGTGCTAACTTTATTAAGTAAAGTGTTAAAATCTCCGTTTTAGTGTATATTACCAATAAAACAAAAACAATACTGTGCAAACGTCAAAACATTATTTCCAGTTCAAATATTAAAACTTACTTACAGCAAATCTGAACATTAAAACTGTACACCAGATTAAACAGTGCTAACTTTAGTTAAGTTAAAGTGTTAAAATCTTTTTTTTTGTGTTTATCACCAATAAAACAAAAACAAAACACTTCTTGACAGGTACAGAACCTACGAACTACCTATCTTAAACTTGTGACAGTGAAGCTCAACCAGTGGCTCTGAAATAAAGTTTTAAATTTTATTTAACAAAAAATTTATAAAAATTAAAAACTTAATTTTCGCAATGGACGTCCAGTCATTTATCGCCAACGCAGAAAGGGCGGTCAACGCAATTAACAAGGTACTTCTTGACCCCAGCAATAAATTTAACAAGGACCAAATTGCAAAAATCACTCCGATATCATGCGAAATCTTAGCCGCAATTGGCAGCATGTCGGCAGCAGTAGCTGCCAAAACTGGCACCTTAGAAGGTGAACTGCAGGCATACAAAGAAATGCTAAAAAATACTCCACCTCAAAACACGTCACCCGTGAACAATGTAGCCGACATCTGTGAGATGCTAACTGAGTTGGAGGAAAGGAAGTCTAGATCTAAGAACATTATACTATTTAACATCCCCGAGAGCAATTCCCAGTCAACTGCAACGAGAATCACCGAAGATATACAAAAGGTTTCATCTTCCCTGGAGGGTTTTGAAAACACCTTTAATCCCAATGAGATCAAGATCCACCGTTTGGGAATCAAGAAACCTGACCAAACCAGGCCCATTAAGATCGAATTCAAAGATTCAACAACTTCCAAATCCATTCTGATGAACAGAACAAAGTTGAAGAACGGTGTAAAAGCAGCAAATGACCTCACTAGTCTCCAAAGAAACGAACTTGCTCTTTTACGAAGTGAACTAGAATCGAGACTAAAAAACGGCGAAACCAACATAACTATCAAATATGTCAATTCAATACCAAAAATCGTTAAGGCTCAAACAAAAAACTATCAAAATCCAGCACACTGAACCTTTACTATCAAAATGTACGTGGGCTGCGAACAAAACTAGATAACTTCAGAATTTGTATACCATCAGTGATATGTGAAGCCGTGGTACTGACTGAAACGTGGTTAGATCCGTCCATCAACTCTTCCGAACTAGGATTATCATCATATAATGTTTACAGGAATGACAGAAATCTTACTACCAGTTCTAAATCAAGAGGAGGTGGTGTCCTCGTCGCAATCAAAAAGAAATTTACTTCAAGGAAATTAAACACAAAAAACAGTAACGTTGAACAATTGTTTATATTGGTGAAATGTAAAAGTGAGAAAATAATAATTAGTTCTGTATACATACCCCCCTCGGCCAACATTGTTGTCTTCAAAAACCATTATGAGGACGTAGAAATAATTAAAACAAAATATCCTGATGCCAAATTTATAGCCGTGGGTGATTACAATCTTCCAAATGTAAATTGGAATTTGCACGACCCCGAATTGTCGAATACTTGTAATACAACTATCTCGGAAAGTGAAAGAGTAATACTCGACATGTCAATATATTTAAACTTAACTCAACATAATCTTGTCAGAAATATTAACAATCGTGTTCTGGATCTCGTATTCTTCAATTCTCAATGTATTAAAGTGAGTAAGGCCATAGAAGTTGTCATACCCCCCGACGTCCATCATCCTCCACTAAATATTTGTATAACAAACTTTGGCGAAAAAACTCTGAAGTCTACGAGATCATGCTATAATTTCAAAAAGGCAGATTATTCGGGTATGTGTGACTCTCTTGCATTGGTTGACTGGTCTTTCTTAGATAGTGATGATTTAAATCATAATACTGAACAGTTCTACTTAATTCTCAGTAATAATATAAATCGCTTTGTCCCTTACACTCAATATAAGGAATCTAAATATCCAGTCTGGTTTAATAAAGATTTGATTAATTTAATTAGACGTAAAAAAACAGCTCACAAACTGTATAAGGATCACGGAACATCGAAGTTGTATATAGAATTCTCTAAAATTAGGAGTGATTGTAATAAACTATCAAGGGCGTGTTATAACGACTATATTAAGCAGACAGAGAATGACATTTTTAATAATATAAAACGTTTTTGGCGATTCAGTAAAACATTAAAAAGTGGTGACTCTGATATACCAAATACTATGTATTTTGAAGACAGAAAGGCTGATGGCATCAAAAATATTGTCGATCTTTTTGCAGACTTCTTCAAGAACGTTTACGATAAAAGTCAATCCAATCAGTTCTCCTTACCTAACTATACTCCCAGTTTCAATATAAACCTGTCACATGTGCACATTGAACTAAACGAAATTATAAAACAAATTAAACTTCTAGATCCCAATAAAAATGCCGGTCCTGACAACATTCCACCATTACTCTTACAGAAGTGTGTCACCGTTCTCGCTTATCCCCTGTACACACTATTTAGTCATTCTTTGTCGAAAGGTATATTTCCCGATCTATGGAAACATAGTTATATAACACCTATCTTCAAAAAAGGGGATAAAAACGAAGTAACTAATTATAGACCTATATGCATACTGTCAACAATTCCAAAACTGTTTGAAAAACTGATTCTGGATAAAATAACTAGCTCATTTAAAGAAAGTATATGTCCTGAACAGCATGGTTTTATAACCGGCAAATCAACACTAACTAACCACATTCTGTATCAAAATTTCATTTCCAATGCATTGGCGAAGAAGCTTCAAGTTGACTCAATCTACACAGACTTCAGCAAGGCATTCGACAAGGTTTGTCACGCTATTCTTGTAGAAAAACTGTTTAAAGCTGGAGTTCGTGGAAATATGTTGCATTGGTTTATAAGCTATCTTTCAAACAGAAAACTTAGTGTAAAATTAAATGGGGAATCATCATATGTTTTTTTTGCATCCAGTGGTGTTCCGCAAGGTTCCCATATCGGACCTATATTATTTATCTTTTTTGTGAATGACATTTGTAATATATTTAAAGATATCGACGTACTTATGTTCGCAGATGATTTGAAACTTTATAAAGCAATTCGAAGCCTGGACGACTGTTATATTCTATCAGCAAACTTATCCAAATTAGTCGAGTGGTGTAGCGATAACAAGCTATACCTTAATGTTAATAAATGCATAACAATGAGATTTTTTAAAATAAAAATCCAATTCTTTTTAATTATTCAATCAATAACTTCATTCTCGAATCTGTTTCCGAAATTAATGACTTAGGTGTTACTTTCGACACCAAACTTAGCTTCATACCACACATTGAGAATATCTCAAAGAAGGGTTTAAAAATGTTAGGTTTTGTACTAAGAGTGGCTAAAGATTTTACCAACATTAAAATATTAAAACTTCTGTACACATCACTAGTGAGGAGTCAGGTTGAATATAACTCAACTGTATGGTCTCCTTACTATGACGTGCATTCTCAAACAATAGAAAGAATACAAAAAAAATTCCTAAGCTTTTTAAATTATAAACTAAAAATACCAAAAGAACAATTGAACTACACTTATCTATTGCAATTATCTAATCTATTAAACTTGAGTGATAGAAGAAATATTTTTGATCTAGTTTTTTTATTTAAAATCTTACGTAATTCAATTGACTGCCCTGAATTCTTGGCGCTCATAAATTTTAATGTGCCGGCGAGAAACACAAGGTCAGTACTACCATTTTACTGTGGTAATACTACGACCAGGGCACAATTCAATATACCACTACACAGAATCCAACACTTGGGCAATATGTATTCGCACATAGATGTATGGAATATGACACTGACACAATTTAAAAATGAAATAATGAAATCATTTATCCGTGATACAAGTACTCGCTAAGGAATTCTTTGGTAAATTTAATAAACTACTCGTTCATCGACAAATTTGCTAAACTATCTTTACCTATCTTATTAATGTAATTAAATGTAATGTCTTAGTAAAATCATTGTAATATGTATTATAATATTATAAACCATCATAACCTGTAGTATTATTCAGTTATATTTAAAAAAAAAAAATTTAATTTTCACTATAATATTAAAATCCAAATTGGAGTTCTGAACCCCTGCAACTTGCAGAGGTACTGGAGGTACCATCGATGTAGCGGTTTGCCACTTTGCGAAACTAATACTTACGTTTTAGTAGACATGGTTAATGTTGCAATTTTGTAAACCTCTGATCACCTTACTTTAAAATTTTTGTTATTTGTATTTTTATATCATGTATGTATTTTTTTATCGTAACTTATCGTTATTATATCTTAGTGTAATTTAAGTTTTTATTGCTTATATTTCTATTTAACTAATGTACTTTTTTATTTCTATTGTAATTTTATTTATATTATTTCCTTATCATGTTAAAGATGTACTGCCTTTATTTATTTATGTAAAAGCCCTCTGGGCGTATAATAAAACAAATAAATAAATAAATAATTACAATATCAATTATGCAAACACGTCCATGATTATGTAAGTTTTTAAAACCCCACCGTTTAATATTTATTATCGCTGTAAAATCGCTTTTTCGTCTATTTTTAAACGACTGCAAAAAGGAGGAGGTTCTCAATTCGACTGTTTTTTTTTTTTTATGTTTGTTTCCTCAGAACTTTCGACTGGGTGAACCGATATTGATGATTCTTTTTAAACTACTTCAAAAAGGAGGAGGTTCTCAATTCGACTGTATTTTTTTTTTTTTTTTTTTTAAGTTTGTTACCTCAGAACTTTCGACTGGGTAAACCGATATTGATGATTCTTTTTTTATTTGAAAGCTGATGCTTTTCGTGTGGTCCCATTTTAATTTGGTCTAGTTCCGATAATGGGATCCATGAGAAAACCATATGTCTTAAATTTGCTTTAAGTATGTGCGCGACAAATGGACGAATAACTCAATATCACGCCAACCGATTTGGATTATTCTTTTTTTATTGGAAAGGATGTACTTCAAGGGTAGTTTGATGAGAGTTTGGTTAGGTTCTGATTATCGAATCCATGACAAAGTAACGGAACTCTTCAATTCTTAGGAGCAAATTAACGAAACTCGGCCGAATCTCTTAATTTGACCCTAGCGTCGTTATGGTCAAATTGTGTCTGGCTCATATGAGCAGCACGTTTAGTAGGTCTACCCATATTCAGACAAATTAGTTGGTGTAGGTACTTCAGATTCACTAAAAAACAAAAAATAAACAAAAATTTTAACAAAACAAAAAAACGATTTAAAAAAATGCACTAAAAAGTAAAAAAATAATTTCGTACTCTTCTACAACTTCAAAATCATCTTACTTTTTCTACTCATCAACATGTAGGTACAATTGTTACTTTTGGAGTCGGTGTCAGCAAAGGTACCCGGCCCAACGTGTTCACATGACAGGCCCCCTCCCGCCGCGGCCCCGCTCTCGCCTCGTCAAGTCGCTTGTGCGACACAAGCACATCTCACCTAAAGTATGTATGTAGTTACAAACCTTCCTTGAATGACACCGACTCCAAAAATAACAATCGTACCTACATGTTGATGAGTAGAAAAAGTAAGATGATAATGAAGTTGTAGAAGAGTACGAAATTATTTTTTTAACTTTTTAGTGCATTTTTTGAAGTCGTTTTATTGTTTTGTTAAAATTTTTGTTTATTATTTGAAAATATTTCAAGAAATTCATATTCCATCTTAGATTCAATAAATTCACCGTCGCGTGTCAGAGCTATTGCGGAAATAAATTGAATTGTTTGTTGGAAATCCAAGCCTAAAAAAAGAAAATAGTTACTGCGACTTGAAATCGTCAATTCTTTTATTAAAAATAAGGTAAACTATCGGCGGGTTTTTCTTAAGAGTCCATGTTCGATGATTGCATTTTATTATCGGAAAACGACACTTCTGTACTACAACAGTAGAGTGTATGATAGTAGTGTTGTTCAAACTAAAAACTAAGCTTTTAGATTCGTTCCAACAATAAGGTATGGTTAGATTGGTTAGGCATTATACGTACTTTGTTTTGATCTCGAAATATTTAAAAAATGTTTTTATTATTTAAAAATGATTGTTTGGCTGTCTCTGTGTATTGTCAATGACATTGAAATATATTGTACCCAATTGTGCCCGTTGAACTGTGGAGGTACCACAGATGGCGTGCAGGTGTCCTTTTGGATAGGTATTTCAATTTAAGTAATATTATTGTAACACGAAAACTCAACCTGGAAAATCATTGTGAATTTTATTCTTGTTGGATCAGATTGTACCTATTGATGACCTAACTTGTTTTTTGGTTATTTTTATTATTTCTTTTTTAATTTAATTAAAATTAAATTTAATAATAATAAGTCATTATCAAGTACTAATAAGTCATTAGTAGTATTAAAACTAATTTTAATTAAATTTAAAAAAAAAAGAAAATGGAGATGAATGAATAAAAAACAAAAACAATAAATATAATATGGTAACTTGTTTCTGTCACGAAATGTTATACATATTGAAATTTCGCAGGTGATATTTAACGTGTGGAAGCGGAAGACAATGATTTATAAATTTAGTGTCTCAATGTGGGCATTTGAGACTTTCAAGAGGGCAGTAGATAACACAGAGAAAATCAGGGGGCATTGAGATGGCACAGTGAGGGCGTGGGCAGGTAAAAAAAGGTCTAAAATGAAAAAAAAAATACAATAATCACGTAGGTACTAATTAATAATCTTACTTGTATTATTATTATTATTTAGAATCGACACTACATACGAATATATTATGAATACAAGAAGGAGGAAGGTAGCAACCCGGTACACAAAATACAAAATAATTGCTTTTTAACATGATAAACGAAAAGGTATAAGAAATAATTTTATGTATTTTTAATCGAATTATTGATTCCGTGACAGTTTAGCCCCTCCCCACTGAAAAAAAATTCTCAAAGCGGTCGGTGGGCAAAATTAGGTTGAGAATCTATGGGTTGGTTGGAGCGTTATCCTGGTATGTCAGAGGTCCTGGTTTCGTTCCCGAGTTGCGACCTTTACCCTATTTTTGTGTCTTTTCTGTTTTATGTTTCGTCTAAATTGTGTTAATATTATCCTTTTCTGCAATGATTTTACATCTGATTCATTGACAATTTACGTGACGTACTTATTTTTGAGTGGATACAACCCGGACGTCGGTATTTTCTAAAAACAGGCGGAAAATCATAACATTTTAAACTAATCTCTCAATGACATTTCCATGTGGTTTAGCAGTTAAAACGATGTATACTGTTAAGATCAATCTGAAATGTTTTTATTTTTATTTTTTTAACATGATTACCGCGTAATCGTTTTAACCAACTGCAAACAGAAGTATTATGGTATGGGAATGTTATGAAAGATTGAGCAGAGGAAGGTTGGGAAGTACACGGCTCTTTAGATCCAGTCACTAAACATGTCGAAAGGCATTTTAAAAAGTGGGTTCCGGAATGGTGGTTTCTGACAAGTCTGTCTCTCTAAAGCGAGATTACCTGTGTAGATAAGTATCTCAATCTGAGAGGAGCAAAAATATGTGGAATTATTTAGGGTCACCCCGCACGAGCCTTGGGAAAAACTACCTTTGGCGCATTTTTCAGGAGAGGCGTTTATTTCGGGCATGTAATTTACTTAAAGCGAGCCACCAAGGCTAGGGGTTGTTTAAATATATAATATACTTATCCTAGGAATGTTGCGAATGGTGTCTAAAGAGTGACTTATTTATTTCAGGTAGATTAAGAATCGAACAGGATAAAGAGAGAATGGAGTGTGAATAAGATTAGGGGTTAAAAGGAATAGAAAAAAGGTTTTTTCTGGCATAAATACTTACCTACACAGTATCTTTAACCCTTCAAGCTAATTCGTTCGCTTTTCGGAAAAATTCGTATAGGTTTCATAGAAATCGTTGTCTCCCTTACTACCATAGTTAGAAGTCTGTTATAAGCGGTGTTAGAAAGAGAAAACATCACGCTTTATCACGCGTCATGCAAAATTTAGTCACAAAAGCAGTAAAATGGACACCTAATTTCGGATCGAAATTTGGATACGCGCCATAAATATATTTGTATCCATTTTCTTAATCAATTAATAATTTATGCTATGAGACCATGAGGGCGCCATCTATGGTTTTTGTATTGTATTGAATTTACCTATGTGGCTTGAGATTCAGTATATTCATGCATTTCCTTACCTCTGTGAATCAGGCAATTGCTTCCGACGGGAGTGTGAGTCAAAACCAACAGATGTCACTCCTGGTCAGTCATTATTAAATGGTTCACCCAGTGAGTGAATTATTGTTGTGCCTAGGATTTGGCACATATTATTGATGGGCAGATTTATTTTTTTCATTGTTGAAACTTCCTTGCTGTGCGAAACATCTGTTAAGATTATGCAATACCGCCTTGATATTTTTTAATGAAAAGAAGTGTCTTTTGTGTTGGACATCGTGGATGAGCTGCATTCTCTGAGTGAGTATTGTTTTGTTTCACTTTGGTTGGAATTGCTGGGTCAACTGTTTTTGTGTCACATAGGGAAGAATTCAATTTTCGTTAATTTACATAGGGTAGTAACTCCCTCGTGTCAGGGGCTATTTACACGCCCCTACAAAATTTGAAAAAAAATTATGAAACTTTAGGAATTTTTTACTAATTATTTTTACACGGATCGATAAAAAAGTGAGGTTACAGTTGTCTAATATAATGTGTGTGTATTTTTATTAATTTAAATTAAAACAATATAAGGTTAGCATTTTTTGAAAGTTTTTTATGTTTTCACGCAAAATTATCATATTTAAAAAATTACATGAATATTTCGATTTATAAAATTTTTATCGCCTTTCAGGTGTTTTAGTTTTCGGATACGTTCAGAAATTTTCCATTTTTCTGGATTTTATTATAATGCCAAAATATTTAGACCTAACGACAAAATAGGCTGATGGGTTAAGGTGGGTGTAGTAGAACGTACAAGATGTCTATTTATTTACATTTGATTATCTCGTCAGCTAATCCAAAATGTACACACGTTAGGTTGGTACCATTCTTTGAATTCAATTTCTTCATATCCTTCCTGTTTCCTTTTTTTTTAAATTCACAATATCTCTAAAAAGGAGTTTCCATATTTCCAATATTCGGGTAGTTAAGACTGCGTAATTAATTCTCTTGTAAAACTTAATCTTCCATAATATAAAAATAAATCGCTGAATGTGTTGCTAAGCGCATCACTTTCGAACGACTGCACCAATTTGGATAATTCCTTTTTTTGTGTATTCGTTATTGTCAGGACAAGGTTTTATATCTAGTGAGCTCTGGCATTAAGAAATTTGTATAAAAAATGCTATTGGTGGCACGCGAGAAAGCGCTATTGCTATGGAAAGCTGGAGGGAGGGAGAGATGGCGGAGGGGAACCAGTGAGGGGGAGGGGAACCTAGGAGGGGGGAGGGGGACCTGGGAGTGGAGGTTTCTCGGGACAGGGGGAAAAGAGGGGGAGTGGAGTGGGGAGAGGGAAGGTGGAGGTGACGGAGTGGAAACGGGAGAAAAAATGGGGAGGCGGAAGGGGAACGGGACGAATGGGAAAGGACACTCAGGGAGAAACAATTTATTTATTAAATGGCATAGCAACGCATGCCAGGGTTTATTATAAAATAGTTAAATAAGACCGAAAAGGATGGTGCAGAATTAGCTCAGTAGTTAGAGCAGAATCCCGGCGAGGCCCAAGGTCTAGGGTTTAGTTCCTGTGTGCGACCGTAACGTTTTCTGATTTTTCTGTTTCAAATTTTCGTTTGACAGTCGCTAATATTATATTTAATGATTAAAAAATATATTTAAAAGTAATGCTAGGTACACCACACTCAAACTGAAAAATTATAAAAATATTTTGAGGATCCGAGAAATCGCTAAGCCTTAGTAATTTATAGCCCAATTCTACCCCTTAAAATTTCAGAAAGCATTTGAAATACGTACCTTTGAACAAACGCGTTGTTTCTAAGACAGTCCCAGCATTTTCCGGCGCAACGGTAAATTTGTCAGTTTAAAGTTACCGACAGCATGAACATGACAAAAATAAGTACAAAAAGCGTAAAAAACCTTCAAAAATGAAACAATTTAGCTTAAAAGGCTTCTGGTGGAAGGCAGAAGGTAAAAGAAAGCAAAGAAACAAACACACCCCTAATTTAGGGGTTCGCATAAAACGTTTTGCTTCCTGCACTTCCCTACATTTTTTTATGTCACGCGATGTTTGTTCTATCTCCTCTCAGCTATAATTATTAGAGAAGTAGTTTAGTAGGTCACACAGAACCTTTTAAATTAGGTTTTGCTTTATTCGGTTCGTCTATTTGTTTAGCTTTTGTTAATCTATTACTTCCTCCTATGGATGTCCCAATAAAAGCACCGGATTTTGTTGAAGTATTATGCTGTTATTCGAAATAAAATAATTTATTTGAAAAGTAAAAATGTTTTATTTCGTTATAAAATACAATTGTGTTACGATTATGCCATAAAATTGCGGACGGAGCAACCCTTGAAAAATCTTGTTTTTTTGATGAATGAAGATAACATCGTGGCATAATTATTGTGTTTCGATTTTTTTTTACATGAGCTCCACACAGGAGGCCCTGAGGAAAATAATTTCCCTCAGGGCCTATGCCATCTTTAGGGATGCTGTGTGGAGGGTTTTTTTAAGGAAAGGAAAGAGAGGAGAGTTCTGGGAAGGAAAAGGGTTTAAGGGGTGGGTATGAATCCGTGGTTCAGTGTGTTCTGGTCATCCGCCTTCAAGACCTAGACAATGAACCCCTGGGCACCTCTGCTAAATCTCCAAATAAAGGTTCCCGGGGCGGCGGTGCCCAATCCCGCCTCCCAAATCGATTGTGGCAATAATACGTTGGATTTCCAAAACGTTGTTGTCAATTGAATAATTGTTTGTGGCTCATTGGCATTCACACGCCACTTCAAAATACCCCAAAGGCGCATGGTGTCAAATTACACGACCTTGCTCATCAATTCTGAACAGGGTTCTTGAAATTATACGACCACGAAATTTTGGTTGCAAAAGCTCAATGGTTTCACACACAGTATGACAAGTTGCGCAGTCCTGTTGAATCCAAAAAATGTCTTCAAGATCCAAATTAATCAATTCCGGCCGAATAAAATTGGTTATCATCGCCATGTAATGCAAACCACTCACCACTGTAACCGAACTTTTTACGAACTGTGACACCACTCGAGAGGTGGAGATTTCCGGGTATTCGGTTTTCGTTTCGGCCATTTGATTTGATTAATATCACACTTCCTTAAATATTAATATGGAAATATATTTTTTATTTATTATTTATTAATTTTATTTTAGTATTTTGTACATTTAAGTTTACATATTTCTAATTAATTATAATATTTCATATTGCAAACAAAATTTTACGTAGTTTTATGTAGCTCCTAAAATACCTCTAGAACTTTCCAATTGGTGTGAACTTTAAAGCTTCTGGCAGCTTGTTATTTAACTTCATCCCTTTGTACAGTAAACTGTTCTGCGTATTCGCCTTGTCCTTTTTTTGAAGCCTGATTTCTTTGCACGTCCTTGTGTTATGTCTGTGAATGTCCTTGTTGAATATAATTTTATTTGAAAAGTATTTTGGCAAAATGTTGTTAATTATTTTATGTATAAATATCATCGTATTCAAGGTCAGCATCTGTTTCACGATTAGCCAATTCAGTTCCTTTGACATGAATTAATTAATTTTGTATCGTACTTCTTATATTATTATTGAGACATAAACAATGTTAGTGAATATTCCTGTCATTTTACTGATTCCTACCCACACCTGGTCCCTACCTACATCTGAAAAGTCACAAGCTTAGTACCTTGACAGTTTTCAAAGTAAAAGCAGTGTTCTGTAGTTTATGATCAGTATTTTACTTATTTGATGAATTACGAGTTCTGTGAAAAATATCAAAATTACAACTGTGTTAATCGATGCAAGGTGGAACGTAAAAATTGGACAACGAATACCGTTATCCTGCTGCCGTAAGTTTATGCCATCCCTTTTTCCTACCTTCCAGATAATTTCTAACAAACAAAGCTTATTGCGTTTTTAATATCTCAATTATCGTTTATGCCCACGAACATTTAGATTTCACAGTTTATCTCATAATTTTAGGTTAACAAAAAAAATCGTTGAATTTATAGTGAAACAGCTCGTATTAATAGGCTTGCGTCTGCATGTCGGACGCCACTCATCGAAATTCACACAAAGCTACCATTATAATTCGGTTTCGAATTCAAGAATTCGACACAAGATGTCGCTACTTCCGCCAACAGCTCGCATGTGTACGTTTCTTCCCTAGGTAAAACTACTACGGATATATAAAATTTAAGTATCTCTCCGGATATGGAGAGATAACATATGGCGGCATTGCCTGTCACGGTTACTCTAACTCAGTCACTGGACCACAATTCACAATGGATCCGAGGAACTAGCCCTTTTTGGAACCAGTTCTTATCGGATTTATAAAATGGTTACCTACACTCAAACTGGCGAAGCCGAAGTAAAAACCACCCGCAGGGCCTATTAGCAAAAACTTGAGTTTTTAACGGCTAGTTCGCATTAATATGTATAAATCGCCCACCCTAATTTGGGTAGCCATCGCTCAAGTGGTTTATCAAAAATTTCTCCATTTTCATAATGAGATTTTCTCCCTCCTACAAAAGGGTCTCTTCAAAACACATGTTAACTCTTTCCTTTTCCTAAAAAGAAGAAAGGGAAATTATTTTAGTCGTTCAATTTCTAAATCCGCTATATCAACATTCAATGATTCGAAGAAAACCGCAAAAACATCTCTAGCGCAAATTAAAAATTGCATTTTTTATTTTTATATAATGAATTGGAGTAATATATATTCGAAAAATGTTCATTTTTCAATGTATGTCTAGAAATATTTAAGTAATTTGGATAAATAAAATGGATATAGCGGATTTTGACACCCACTTTGTGATTTATATGGAATATAGAGGCTTTTGAAACTCAACTGATCTGAGGGGCGTGTTTCTAAACCCGCCATCTTAACAAAATAACTGCTCTTGATTGGTTGAATTCCGATGTAGCGGCTTTTGATAGTAACTTCTTGAATGACATAGCGGGTTTCGTTTCTCACTCGCAGTTTAAACATGGTTTTTGGTCGTGATAAGGGAGGTTTTGAAACTCAACTTTAGGTTAGTTTTGTTCCTCGCAAAAAATGTGAATAAGGATACTCAGATAATTTTTTCAAAAAATCGGATATAGCGGGTATTGAAATTATATGACTCATTTTCCTCACACCGGGCCTCCTGACACCGTATTACATAACGCGTTGTTATTTCGTGAAGCGTTCCATATTCTTACCAATCACAAGGTTGACGGATGGCGAACATAAAGTTTTTAAACCCGCCCAACTTTAAATAAAAACATTCTGAGAATATTAAATCCGGTGCTGTTGTTGGGACATCCTGTATTAATCCATCTTTATAAACCGTCTGCTGTTGACGGCATGTAAAAGCTTGGAAGATTGAGAGGTGAAAGACACCCAAGGGGAGGTGAAACTATTATTAAAGTGCCATTAATATTGTTTTGCATGTAATGCCGAGTGCTACGAATTTAAAATGAATCTACTTTTTCACCAACCGGTAATTCAAGAACTACTTATAGTACTTACGGGTAATTTGTTTACAAAAGCCTTACATTATGTTTTGCACATCCTACTTGTATTATAAAGGCGAAAGTTTGTATGGATGTATGTTTGTTACTCTTTCACGCAAAAACTACTGAATGGATTTTAAAAATTTTTCACTAATAAAAAGCAACATTATTTGCGAGATCTATAGGCTATATGTATTGGTAAGCTCTGGCGTTATGAATAATCTCTGGCGTTATGAAATTATTTATCATACGCTAACAAAATCGATTTATTGCAAACGTCAGAAAAAAAGCAAACCAATTGTCGCCTTGGAAACGATGGTTTTTTTTTTTAATTAGGCAATTCACCCTAAAAAGTTATTTTGTATAAAGCTACCTTTGAGTTCCGGCATTATGAAATTTGTATAAAAAAATATAATAGGTGGCACGCGAGCAGTTTGAAAACTGAATGTATCGGAAATGAATGTGTGGAATGCGAGAGGTGAGGGGGGAGTGAGGAGGGGTGGGAGGGGGTGTTGGGAGGGTGTTGGTGGAGGGGGGAAGGAGAGGGGAAGGAGGGTGGGGAGGGGTATGCGGTGGGGGAGGGGTCGGTGGAGAAGGAGGGGGAAGGAGAGTGGGTTGATGGATGAGTGGAGTGGGGAGAGGGAAGGTGGAGGGGGGAGGAGTGGGGGGAGGGGTGGGTGAAGAGGGAGGGGGGAGGGGGGTTGATGGGGAGAGTGGAGTGGGAGGTGTGGTGGGTGGAGGGGGAGGGGGGAGAGGGGTTGATGGGGGAGTGGAGTGGGGAGAGGGAAGGTGAAGGAGGTGGAGTGGGAAACCCCTAACACCATGCAAGCAAAGCCGCGGGAAAAAGCTAGTAATACATATATATAAGAAATAACAGCATTACGAATTAAACTGAATGAACATTTCAAAATTTGCAACAAAGGCGAGCACTAGCTGATTTAACATTTATACACAAAATTTTAAATAATAAAATCGACTGTACCGTATCTTCTATCCTTAATTAATTTCAATATATCTTTAAAGGCCATTAACCAGCCAGCGGCCGAGGATCTAAATTTCGTCGAAATTTGTTCTTACGATCGTTCAGGGCGGTTCCAATGAGAAAAATTAATTTTACTCCGTATCAGCCTTTTTAAATTATAACTCAATATCGATTTTATTTCATTCCAAATTCACTTTAATTTATACCTACATCCAAAAACGCTGAAATGATAAAACTATTAAAATTATGTACTTTCTGTAATTATTTATTGATCATAAGTTTTTTATAATTTTTTCAATAATGTCTAAGCAAAATAAGATCTAAAAAAATTCTAAAAATATATAAGTTTGTGAGACCGTAAATAAATGCTAGGGCTGTAGGTAAAATTAGGTCTCCAAGGTGCTGCGGTCGCGAGGAATGATTTTATGCCCAATCCTGCGAAAATGGCGCGTAGCCTGGTTTCCCCTTTGCAAATCCCCACAATGCTGAACCCTCTGTGACGCTTAGTCTCGGCGTGGCAGCCATTCGCGATCGTGTTTCCATTCGCCACACCCGCCAGGTGTGAGATACGCTTTTTGAAACTTTGCTTTGGAAAATCTGAATGATGCCACTGGGATTGTTATTTTGTTACAAAGTAACTTATAATACCTTAAATTAACAAAATAGAAACATTCATTATATAGAAACAATGTTATGTAACCCTGCGTAAGTTTGTATAAATTCCGTAGCATAAGAATTTCAACAACCAGTCTGAAAATTTCCGTAGTAGGATGAAACCGCTCCTGGTGAAGATAAATAAGTGGAACAAAGTGCAAAAGTTTTTTAATTTCACTTCTAATACAATGGAATTCCACCATTCAAAAGTCCAAAAACTAGACTCATTAATATGCCGTAGATCACCCCAAGTGATTCGCTATGTTCGACAACCCACCCCTCGAACATTTTTCCTTCCCAGAATTGTCTCTTCTAAAAAGGCCGTACGCACAGCTTCCCCAAAGACGACATATGCCCTGAGGGGAATTATTTTCCCCAGGGTCTCCTAATATAAAAACAACATAAAAAATATACCACCAGAAGTTGCCTTCCCTGCCAATTTCAGTGGAATCAAATTGTCCATTTAACTCAACCGCCCAGCTTTCCGTTTCACTTATACTCCCTTAAAATCGTATATCTCCTTCCCATTTATATTTCGAAAACACAGTTTCGGGTAAAAATGTAGGCCTAAAATGGACAAATATTTGGGCCACGAAACACTCCCACAAGGCACTTATTGGGTTATTCTTAATTTTTTAGACGTGTTTGTTCAATTATGCTTTAAAAGTATTGGCAATCAGCGAAAAATAGCAGTAAATTCCAGTCAAGTAAAAACGAAAGTTGATAAGAAAAAATCCAATTCTCAAAGTTATTCCGATGTTTATCATGTTAAATACATTAGGGATCATTAATCATTGATGGAAGTAGGCAATACATAATAATGATAATAACGACATTGTCACGACGTACTATCGACATAAAGGAAAATACCAACAATAAATTCTATTGTTGCCAACTGACAGTTTTCACACAGAGTTTGTTTGTTTAAGAACTTGGGATGGCTTTATAGATAGTTTCAAGACATTACTCGAAACATTGAATATTAAGACTTCTAGTTAGAAGCCTAATGGAATATAACTCAGTAGTTTGGTCTCCATCTTACAAAATTCACATTACCTAAAAATATTTTTACATACAGGAGGCCCTGAGGAAAATAATTTCCTTCAGGGCCTATGTCAACTGAGATTCTGTGTGGAGGGTCTTTTTGAGGAGAGGAGGGAATGAACATTGGTCTTGAAGAGACCCATGTTGTAGGAAGGAGAAAACAAAGAGGCAAGCAAATCGTTCCACAGCCGAGCTGTTGAACGCAAGAACCAGTCGAAGAAGCGACCCGTTCTCATGTGACAAATGTCAAACGAGTACATATGTTGGGTACGCTTTTGGCGTGTTTCCCAACCAAGCACCGGGGTATTTTTCAGGTATTTTGGAGCTCCAGACCAGAGGTTGCTGCCAAATTCAACCATAGGGAGCACTTGTGATTTGTGCAGTGTTAGCAGTTATGTACCATTAAAGTATCTGCGGGCCCTGTACAGCACTCCCAGTTTTTGAGAGGCTAACTTTATTCTGGCTTCGATGAAGCCCCCATATCTGAGCTGGTCACTTAAAATTACACCAAGCATGCCAATAAAGGGCCTGTTCGGAAGATTTCTTCCGTTAAAGGGGACTAGATTTTCATTTAATTCTCTTTTTGACGTAATCAGACATAATTGGGTCTTTGAAACATTAAATTGAACGAGATTATTTTTAACCCAAGAGAAAACACTTTCGAGGTAACCATCCATTCTTTGCTTAAATATCGATCGAATACAAACAAAAATCAGCGTTTTATAATTTTTAAAATATTATCCCACTAAGAATACTTAAAATACAATTTTCATTAAATATTCTAAAAATACATACATTAGAAGAAAGACGTTAAATAAACGATTTAAGCATTTTGTTCAAAATACTAAACTCTAAATTCGATTGTCGCGAACTCCTGCAACTCATAAACTTACGATACCCACAGTATTCTATTGCAGCATTCACAAGCGCTGCCCACTCTACAACTACATTGCCCACTGTCCGATACAATGATTTCACACTACGGGAAAACAATACTTAAGTGATGATGACATAATTAATATCAACGTGGCGAGTTTTACGAGTCATGTAAAATACTCATTCCAACACTATTCCTAAACTTTGATCTTATATTTTTGAAAACCTGTCTAACCGCAGTACCTATTCTTCATTTTTGGTTTCTGGTATTTTATGACTTGTTTGTATTTTTTATCTGATGAAATTTAATATTTTATTATTTCTTTTTTAAGGTTTCAAAATTATCTGTAGTGTTAAAATTGAACTACAAACATGTAAAAGCCCTCTGGGCATTAAATAAATAAATAAAAAAATACACAAATTTATAAATTTGTCACTGATATTTAACACATTTCAAGTCAGAGAACAACTCATAACCTAAATCCAACATTACTAATTAAGACTAACATTAACACTAGATTTGACCCACTTTGTGCGTCTTCGCCTTGTTCAATAATTGTCTTTTCAAGCCGTTGAACTTAAATACCCCGAAATTAATAAATTAATTCCCCACAGAAATTCGAGCATAATGAAATACATAAATCAACATTTAAATCCAAAAGTCTAGGCTGGAAATTCTTCCGAGCCTGATGACAGTAAGGACTCTAAGGACAAGTAGAACAACGAAGCCTTTTTGGAAACGTGTCGAAATAATTAGTGGCGGAGAAGGCTTTACAATGAAATCAAAACAACACCAAAGAATGGACGAACTTTGAAGGCTAAAAATAATCTTAACCTTTGAGTAACGTCGTGGGTCCATAGGGTCCCAGAGACTAGGGTAATTTTTTAGCTTTATTGCCAAGATTGAAAGTCAAAAGTCAAAACCCCGGACCAAGTACTTTAAATACCACATTTACCTTTTATTGCCTTTTCGGGCGTCAACTATTACAGGAGGAACTGTAAAACGAAGTATAAATTGAAGATTCCCAGATAATGCAAGATGTCTTACATTTAGGGCAAAAAAAGAGTAACTTAACTTTTTTCATTGATTTTATGTTCAAAGTTATTGTTGTTTTGTGTAAACAAGGTTTAGAAGCTTTAAATCTATTATACGGAAAAATCACTTTTAATAACAAAGATGTCACATTTTTTAAGATTTTAATAATTGTCTTTTTGTTATTTCTTATATAAAAGGAATGAAAATTTAAATGGATTATAAAAAATAAACTTTTAATCCATTTTTATTTAATTTTGCATTACGTCACGGACTTTGTTGTAATGTTTGTGATTTATAATTTTAAAAAAATGTACGTATTACCCATAACTTTACCGATAAGTAAAATTTTCAAAATTTTAAGTAACCCCACAACAAGAGCTGATGACCTTGAAACGCCTGAGCAGATTTTCATGAATTGTAACCAAGAACCATCTCGATCACGTCAGCTTTCAAACAAAAAAACCGCATCATAATCGGTCCGTTTCACACAGTCAAACGCATAACACCCCTCTTTTGTGTCGGGGGTTAAAAAAAAGTTAGTCTCCGGGACCCACGAATTTGCTTGCAAGCTTAGGTCACGTCGTCACTTACGGGTTAACAACAGACATTTACCGGGTGTTGCTTGTGATGAATTATTTATTAAATAACTCAGATAAATAAATAAAATATTAAGAAATGGCGACAAATCACTTTTTCGGTCAAAATCTAAAAAGTTTTTACAAGCTGAAAAAATGGGGTTAGTGAAGAAGTGTTATTTAGATTTGGTCATTTAAAGGTTCACATGAAACGCACTCAGTCTTGTTCCAGCACCACTGTGTGGACGAGACATAGCGCGTATCTCGTTATCCTGTGCAACGTGAATTAATTTTAAAAAAAAGTCAAATCAAAATACTTAAAGAATTAAAAATCTACTCTTTCACAGATAGCGTTCGTAAAATTATTTTAGGAAAAAACACTTATATAAGTTCTGCTTTAAAATATTATTGAGAACTGATTGTTTGCGCCCCTCAAGTACATTTTTTATTATTATCTCCAATCCATAAATTCAAATCTTTTAAGAAAGGCTGACAAATATTGGTGATTTACTCCGATAATGTATCCGTAACATTTTTTGAAAGATTTTAGTTTATTTGTGGACAAAATTATTGCATCAAATTCATTTGCGGGCGCAAACTATTAATTCATCTAAATATTTTAAATCGTAACTTGCAAAAAGTTTATTTTCTTAAAATAATTAATCTAACTCCATCTATGAAATAGCAGATTGTGAAATCTTTTAAGTAAAACCTAATCCATTCTTGGATGTTCTTACATTTCCTTGCCAGTTAATAAGAATGGTGACTAATGAAAACCAACGAACCTTCCTACAGTTAGAATTAGTTGACAGTTACAAATAAAATATAGTTTGTACATCTTGTCAGAAGCTCCTTAAGCTATCTCAATCCAAACTCTAACTTATCATTGCGAAAAACGCCGAATAATTATATTATATTGGAGTTTCAATTGCTTAATCAGAGCACTGGTCATTGAGGCATTTACTTCACGTAGAAGATATAAATTATTGCGGAGGGTTTGGCCTACATTTCAAATTAAATTTTAACCAAACTCTGTTGTTATGAAAGTTTTCACTACGATACCTAGTCTGATTCTCTATATATTTCTCTGATTCATACCTAGTCTGATTCTCTAATTTGGGTTTATCATTCGGCTCATGTCCTTGAAAACTTTCAGGAACTTTTCGTCGATTGTCTTTCGTCATAAGTCATAACTCATAACTAATGTAAAGTAAGGACCTTGAGTTTGTTTTTTTTAGTTATTTCAAATTATTGTATTTAATTAAATGAAGACAATATTAGCGCAATTCAATCGAAAATCTGGAGACAGAAAAATCATAAAATGATATTGGCACCTCTGGGACTCGATCCCAGGACCTTTTGCGTACATGGCAAATGCTCTACTAATTGAGCTAAGGTGTCTACATCCAATTCGGTCACTTTCAGTCCCAGAGGTGCGATATCGAACGGAATAAGTTTTTCGCATAATTTAAGTCTATATACGATTTCTTTTAATTCTAAAAGCTTCGTAAGTTGAAACCATAAGTTTTATAATAAGCCAGAAATGTTGCATAACGAAGGCCATAATCCAAATAAATGTGTATATTGACAATAAACCGAAACTCATCTGATACTATGGAGTACGGGCTAAAACTAGCCATCGGAATATCTCTTATCAATACCTTATATGTATACAGGGTGTTAAGGGACGTACTTGACTTACTTTAACCAGTATTTGGAGTAAAAATGTAAATGAAATTTTGGTCTCCGGTGACATTTTGATATATTTTTTTTTATGTTTTGTCAGCGGAGACCAAACTTTCTTTTTTTACTCCAAATAATGTCAGGAATCACTGGTTAAAGTTAGTCAAGTACGTCCCTTAACACCCTGTATATTTATTTTACATTACTTGTATCTTATGTTATGCTATATATATTTCGAAATTATGAAAAAAAATTACCTTTTGAAATGTATTAAGATATAATGGGAAAAAATAGAGGAAAAAAAATCGTTGGCTGTGATTGCAACTGACCATAGATATGGATTTGGTCAATATCGCATTGATATAGGGTTTTATCCCTATGACCGTGCTATTCCTCTTGGTGAGATACCAAATAAATAACCTCACCATTTCAAAGGATTTCATTCACGCTCGGACATATTCTCATACATTTCTTTAAGAAATACTCGTTTTTTTTAAGAACTCTTAAATTCTTTTTTTTTCTAAGAAAGAAAAAAATTCCCGGGATTTTAATAATCTGACAATAATTGTAAATCTCCTGTTACCGCCACAGTACGCGGAACACGTTTTTTGGGCCTTTCGACCGAGGAGTTGAACTCGGGAGTTGAACCAGGAGTTGAACTGACGCCTGAGTGGGACGTAAACGTGATGCCAACTCAGCCACTGATCGGTCCTATTTGAATCACTTGGTTGTGTGTTGTGTTATGCCTCCACGACTTCTCTTACCATGAATTTTCGCTTCATACATTCTTTCGTTAGCCATAGCAACGTGTGCCGGGTCTGCTAGTATTAAATAAACGGAATGATTAGACTATTTAAAACGTTAAATTTACTTAGCGACAGCACTGATTTAGTAATTTGGCGGGCACGTGGCCAGGCCTGTGGCACTCTAACAAATTTCCTAAACGTCCCTTTCTTAAACTCCAGTTTCTGTTATGAAGCTAGAGTTAACACATATATATCTTATCTAAGTAAAAAGAAAATGTTATTCTAGTTATAGAATACAAATAACCAACTAGGATTTCGTCTGTGTTTTTTATATTGTCACACCAAAGCTTTTAAATAAACAATTTCACGAAATTTGATAATATTTTGCAATTCTTTTTATCATAAGACGCCTAGTTCAAAGGACATCAATCCATCGTTAGAGTAAATAAAAAGCCGGCTTCTTTATTCATAAAAAAATATGCGTTAGGGAGGAAATAATTCTCACACACCCGCTGTGAAAATACTTTGCCGAAATAATAAACTGCGAAACTAGGGTGAGATATATTTTTTTAACTTTTATTTTGTATGGAATTGTATTAAACTCTTCGTAAAGATAAAATAGGAATTTATTTAACTATTTTTTCAAAAGCGTTATTTTCTCGAAGATTTTTGGTAAAAAATTGTTAATTAAAAATAAATAATTTATTTTCCTTAGTGTGGTTCTTATATTCTTCTAGACTTTCTGCGATCAGTACAAAGTTCTATGGTTAAATTTCTAGTTCAAAAAGATATTTTTTCACAGAGACGAATCATAACATTGTTGTATGGGAATTTAACTATCTTACCGTTGCAGGTCTTATGATGTTACAAAATATTTATTCAGCATATATCTGAATCTGGTTATAAGAGGAAAGTGGAACATGAACGTAATAATAGGAACACAATTCCCAAAAAATTAAGGGATACTTGTTCCAAAATACAACAATATACTCGTTCACAAAAAAAGAATAATATGCAATTGTTTTATATAAATATATTATTTAAAAATAATATTATTACACATGATCTTAGATTTTCACAGCCAAAAGCTTTTTTTTTAATTTTTCTATCACGAGTAGAATTAAGATTAAAAATTACTAATATAATAACTTGCATACCACCACACTTTATTTTGCTAAATGTGGACCTACATACCGTTTTGAATACATTTATTGTTTTTTTTTGGTATCCGGCAGCGCGTTATAATATTCCATCCCTTTTAAGAAGAAACTATTTTCCCTATTGACTGTATCTCTGTTTAAAATAAAATTAAAAACTCTTGAAAATTTCCCGTATTCATTTTAATGCACGAAGGTAATTATAATTTTTAATATTTTATAGTAACGCCTTACTAATAAATGTGTTATAAATGTTACAATGTGTGCTTGTAAGTTTATACGAACAAAGACATAATGTTCCGTACTTTTACCAGAATCTCAAAATTCTCTCAGTAAGAGTAATTCTGTGGTATAAAATTATATCTCAGCATATGAATAGCCCTATATACATACATAAACTGGACCACATTTACAATACCCGTTTTACGCTAAATGAAGGACTAATTGTACCTAAGCACTTATGGACAAAGAACGATGGACTACATGATACCAAATTTATTGAATATGTTACCTGCTGAAATTAAAAAATGTACAAATGGTAAAACAAATATTATGTTGAAGAATTGGCTCGCCGAAAGAAAAAATTTGTATTAGACACTAGCACAAAAATTGTAACTGCAAAATAAAGTAAAATAAATTTATTTAAATCTTCAAAGTAAAAGCACCCATTGACAAACTACTAAAAAGTAGTTTATTGGGACTTTTCTTTTTCTGTAAAATATTTTTATTTTTCCTGTCATATTGTATTTACCTTGTCTTTATTATTATAAATAAAAAAAAATAAAAAAAAAAATAAAAAAATGTAGGGTAAATGGTTGTACAATCGACGGCCGGCGTGGTCTAGCGGTAAGTACTCGCAATCCGAAGGTCGCGGGATCGAATCCCGGCGTAGGCAAATAAATTTTATTTGAATTATTTGTGTCTTTTCAAGATTAGTTCATTTGAAATTATATACTCTATAATTGCGGCACGTTTCAGAGTGGAAGATGGGTACTCGTAGTATCGCCCTTCAGAAGTGAAACATTGCTTGAAATGGCTTTAGACGTGTTTGGTGCCCAGGTCTGAATAGCCAGGTACTTCCCTACCTTTCTCTTTCCCTTCTCATTCCCTTCCCCACTACCTTCAGACTCACAGGCTCTGGTGAGGTATTCTTATAAAAAAATTCGAGTGCAGTTTGCACGCGGTACAAGCGAAACCTTGCCAAAACAATCTCAACCAATAATTTTTCTTTTTTTTTACAGTGAATACCGCACAAGAATCTCAACTGCTCCCGTCTGGAGCCAGTGAGACTATGGCATCCCCAATTGGGGTATGTTGTGAGGCTGAAGGTAGTGGGGAGGGGAAGGAGGTGGGGAAGAGGAAGGTTGGGAAGTACCTGGCTATTCAGATCTGGTCACTAAACACGGCTAAAGCCATTTTCAAGCAACGTTTTAATTCTGAATGGTGGTCTTACACCAGGGCGATACTGATAGTATCTTCCACTCTGGAACATGCGGCTAATATACTATATATTATTTTAAATGAATTAATTGTGAAAACACAAATTAATCAAATAAAATTTATTTGCGAATGCCGGGTTCGAACCCGCGACTTCCGGATTGTGAGTCAAGAGTCTTACTTACTGGAGTACGGAGGTCGTCTTGAAAAGTGAGGTCATAATCAAAGCGACCAATGAGCGCAGACCCAGCGTAATTTCCGTTTCATATCTCAACCAATAGGAGCCTTTAAAAGTGACATCATAATCAAAGCGGTCAGATGAGCGCAGTTGATGCGTCACAGGTGCAGTAATCGTCATTTCTGTTTCATCCGAAATACAAATCACAGCTATAGAAGTTTCACCTAAAAAAAATATTATAAAAATGTAGGGTAAAAGGTAAAGGACGTCAAATTTAAAACACGTTAATTGGTAAGGCCCTAAGGGTTTAAAATATTTCTTAATCGTAGTTAGACTGACGTGTTGCATGAAAGAGGTAAGAGTAAGAGAGTGAACATGTAGATACATATATATCAGAGCGTGCAAGTTTACAAAATATTTATATTGCACTATAATTGGGCAAAACTACTCGAGCTACAGCACGATTTTTTACATTTTTCTCCGATTGGTCGTGATTTTTTGGTGACCATTTTGAATATTTTCCACCGACATTGAAAAAAGCATACCTCCGAATTTTAATATGGAAAAATTGAAAAAAAAATAATGCATCTAGGGAAAATTTGCCTAAAACTGGCAGCAAAGCAATTTGAGGTATTTTAAATAGTGCCATATTGTGGCAAAAAGCGCTTCAGTGGTTAAATAGTAACACAAAGTGCATATTCGGTTCCATGTCAACTCAGAATCAAGTCAACTTCGAAAAGTTGTTAAAATCTTTGAAATTTAAACCTTTTTTTTATTTTTTTACAGTTAATACCGCACAAGAATCTCAACTGCTCCCGTCTGGAGCCAGTGAGACTATGGCATCCCCAATTGGGGTATGTTGTAAGGCTGAAGGTAGTGGGGAGGGGAAGGAGGTGGGGAAGAGGAAGGTTGGGAAGTACCTGGCTATTCAGATCTGGTCACCAAACACGGCTAAAGCCATTTTTAAGCAACGTTTCAATTCTGAATGGTGGTCTTACACCAGGGCGATACTGATAGTATCTTCCACTCTGAAACGTGCCGCAAATATACCATATATTACTTTTAAATGAATTAATTGTGAAATAACACAAATTAATCAAATAAAATTTATTTGCGCATGCCGGGTTCGAACCCGCGACCTCCGGATTGTGAGTCAAGAGTCTTACCCACTGGACTACGGAGGTCGTGGGTAAGACCCTTAAAACCTAAACCTATTTAACCAATTTTTATATATATTTTTTTCATCACTTTTAATGACTTTTCAAATGAGGTTATGAGTTGGTTTCCTTCTGAGTTGTCCGGTCCCCGCATTTTTTTGGATATTTTTTTTAACCACTGGAGCATTTTTGGCCACATTTTGGCTAATTTGCAAATAACCTCGATCGATTATTAATTTCGATCGCATCGTAAAGTTAACTTATTTAACAAGAGATTTCTCGCATAACTTCTGAATTATATGTTACTAACTGGCACCCGGCGTGCGTTGCAATACCATCCAAATAAATAAACTGATTCTCACTGCATATCCTTTCCCGTGCGTCCCCGTTTCCTTCCACCTTCCCCGGCTTCCCCCTCCCACGAACCCCACTCTCCACGAACCGCACATTCCCCATGCCTTTCCTCCCTGCCGCCAAAATGTTTGAAATAAACATATTTTTAATTTATGCATATTTCATAACGCCTGAAATTACCACTGTATACAGCCTTTGTTACTCGCTGATAATATAGCTTTCCATCGGTGTAAGAATTTTTTAAATCGGTTTAGTGGTTTAGGCGTGAAAGCGTAACAAACAAATACATGCATTTTCGCATTTATAATATTTGTTTCGCATTTATAATTATTTAAATATTTTTTCTGTAACAATTATTATAAGCAATAATTATCAGCCTGAAACACTCATCCACATTGAAAAATCTTCCGAGAAAAGATACATGATGCCAACGGGACTTGAACCCGTGCCCTTCTGATTGCCGGTCAGCTGCTCTCCCAATTGAGCTATGGTGGCTTATCTTATACCCGCCAAATGATTCAATATATAATAGTGTTTCATTCACCAATTACTGCTTATTATATTTTTTCCACCTGAAAACAACCAACTTTATTTTTGCGAGAGAGACACTGTTAGTGTTAAATCCCTCGCTAGGTGGCGTCGAGACAAATTATATCTTCATTTATTGGAGAAATACTTAAACTTGTCAAATATTAATTATTATTTTTAATTGTTAAACTAACGTTTAAGACAAGATTTGTATCCATAGCACAAAGGGTAACAATTATTATAAGCAATAATTATCAGCCTGAAACACTCATCCACATTGAAAAATCTTCCGAGAAAAGATACATGACGCCAACGGGACTTGAACCCTTTGTGCTATGCATAAAAATCTTGTCTTAAACGTTAGTTTAACAATTAAAAATAATAATTATTTTTTTCTGTCTAATAATTTATTTTAATGTTTACATATTAAAAAATTAATGTTCGAATTTAAATTTATATCTGTGATAAACTATTATTATTGAATTTTTAAACAAAATCTTCATATTTTCTTTGAAAAAATTAATCAAAATACGGTAATTCAAAATACGGTAATTCAATGCGGTAATGTCATACGACAAAGTAAATGCCTTTACTTTCACATTTGTATATTCTCCAAAAATAACTACCTACTGAATTTAATTTGAGAACGTAGGTACACATGCTTTTACTTAGCTATTTAGTAAATATATTATACACATCAAAGACATTTGATTTTGACAGGTTATGTAACCGCAAGGTTATGTACGTACAAGGAAAATAAATTGGTAAATAAAATGGTGATCAAAAAATAAGACACTAATAGGAAGTAAGGTACTTTAAACATATTAGCGTATTTGTGCTAGAAAAACATTTCTTTGAAGCGCAGGTTGGTAAAACGTATTAGGCAGTTTTTAAAATTTATTTACGAAAATAGTTACCCGTTACTTAGCTAAGTAAAAAAAACGTATTTCGCTGATGAGGTGAGAGAATCTATTTAAAGAAATAATTTTTTAAAAATTTCACTGCGATCGTCAAAACGTAGACAGAGTTTTTTTTTAACATTAACTCCACATAGGAAGTCCTGAGGAAAATAATTTCCCTCAGGGCCTCAGGTGTGGGGGGTCTTTTTGTGGAAAGCAAGGAGTAAACCTGGGTATTGAAGAGATCCATGTTATAGGAGGGAGGAAACACAGATGTGCTGTTGAACTAAAGAACGAATTGTAGAAATGACCTGTTCTTGTGTGACAAATGTCAAATGTGCACAAATGCTTAACATCATTACATATTGAAATGAAATGATGATATTTCTCATTGTTCTTTTTTGTTATTTTTTGTTGTGATATGTAAAATAATTGTATGTTATTTTTTATGTTTAAAACCATTATTATGTAATGATATTATTTTTCTTACTTTTGTACTCTATTATATGTTTATTTATAAAAGGCAGTATAGCCGTTTATGTATTTAAAATAAAATAAAATAAAAATAAAATATTATAAAATGAAGTCGCTCAAAATGTTTGTACGCATAGATCTTTTAAACTACGCAACGGATTTTCATGCGGTTTTCGACAATAGATAGAATGATTCAAGAGGAAGGTTTATATGTAATATACATGTTTATTATAGTAGAGAAAAGCTGAGAAATTCAAATATTCAAATCAGGCAGCGGGCAGCGGGCAGCTGGCAAGCGGGTGGTGTGGATTTTATAAAGGTTGGGTAATGGCGTTGTATTTCGTTAGCCACAGTAACGTATGGCCGGGTCTGCTAGTAAATAATTAAGCTGGTTTTCTCATCATTTTAGAGTCACCTTGAAAACTAGACCGCAATAATTTAAATCATACGTACAAAAGTGATCAAATGTGGAAATATGCTGAAAAAAATGAAGGAAAAGAAAAAATTATTAAGGAATTTACGAAGCAGAAAATTTTTTTTGAAAATAATCATTTACAAATTTAAATAGCTGAAGTTCCGAAATCAGGTCAATCAAAATCTGAAGACAGTATTTTTTTGTTATGTTAAACGTTAAGTATGCATAATTTCATTAAGAAGTATCTATCAATATTTTCTGCCAAGGAGAGTGAAAACGGGATGGAAGTGATTTTTAGAAATATTATTTTATTTTATTTATTTACGGACATTAGTCCATAAAAACATAATAATAACACGAATAAAATAAAAACAGAGATGACAGTGAAGGGAGAGCAAATATAAATTAATAGCAATGACAATATAAAATGTTAAAAGTACATATTATAGAAGACACTACAAGTCAAAGCATGAAGAAGCATTTAAAGATTGCTTATCGACTGCCGAAAGTCATTTAGTTTTACACCAAAAAAATCAATGCTTTGACTTGCGTTAACAAGTCTCGACATTCTGGATAAGGGAGGATGGTATCCATAATTAGTAGAATGTTGATTGAGGAACGACAATTCGTTATTTCGGAGTCTACGGGAAGGGATATTGAATTGGATGAGCTTTAAAAAAGCAGGTGTATCAGTAATATTGTTGATAATTTTAAATATGCAAATTAGATCAGAGTCATTTCTACGTTTTTCTAAAGAAGAAATGTTTAAAATGTGTTCAATTTCATCAAATAAGTACTCGCTTCTTTCAAGACCCAACCTCCAAGCAATTCCTCTTAGGAAACGATGTTGTACGGATTCGATGTGACAAATGTGGAAAGCATAGAAAGGAGACCAAATGACACTAGCATATTCAAGGTGAGGGCGAACCAGCGAACAGTAAAGGGTTGTACTTATATGTTTGAAGTCAGAGGTAATTCTATGAATGAAGCCGAGTAGTAAATATGTAAGCACTGTTGTTTGCAGCAGGCAATGTCGCAATAAATCTGGATTTGTATAAAAAGTACCTTATCAATACGCCACACTAGTAAACTCTTGTTTATAAACAATACAATATCTCATACAAATATTTAGCTGGTATTTATGTATTTATGAGAAATGGAAAACAACTCGTATAATTAACCTCTCAGTGAATCGTGTTATATTTAATTAATGACCAATAATTAACCTTGAAGTAAGGGGTTTTTACTGGACAAGGCTCATAACATTTAAGGAGTTCCGTTCTGTTTAGCAAATGGTTATGTGACTAAATCTAATTGGGTTGCTTTGTATTGTTGTCTCTTTGTTTTGTGATATAGTGGATGAAATTCCTGTATTCGTCCATTACAAACATTTTATCATCATAAACCAAACTGTAATGGTAATTTTCTCTTTATTTCAAGATATAATTAAATTCAATAATGGAGGAAACCGATTATAGAAATTGCTAATGAAAATGTTGCATATTTTATTATAATTATTAATTTTATTTTAGTAATTTGTTCAGCAAAGCTTACAAATGACTAATTAATATAATACCGATCAGGCAGTTGATTTTTTTAAATTTTTTTATGTGAACACCTCACAAGAAAATAAAATCACGTATTTTGTGTGTCTCATTATTTTTATCCACCATTATTTGTGAAAGAAAGACCTTTTTTTATATGAATACTTCACAAGAGTCCCAGCAGCTCCTGTCTGAAGCCAGTGAGACTATGGCATCCCGTATTGCCATCCCCATCCCCATCCCCGTTGTGAGACTGAAGGAAGTGAGGAGGGGAAGGAGATAGATAAGAGGAAGGTGGGGAAGTACCTGGCTACCCAGATCGGTTCACCAAATACAGTTAAAGCCATTTTATGCAACGTTTCAATTCTGAATGGTAGTCTTACACCAGGGTGATATTAAGAGTATCTTCCACTAGGGAACGTGCCGCAAATAAACTATATATTATTTTAAATGTATTAATTGTGAAATAACGATTTTAAACAGGATTCGATCCCACGACCTTCGAATTGCGAGTCCAGAGCCTTACCCCTATCCCTCGCCGGCCATCAAAATAGATTAGTCAGACATCTCCGAAATATCGAGATTTGTTGAGTTTGCAGTTAGGTATATGTATGTAAAAGTGTAGGTACCTCCAATCTGGTACAATACTGAGATTATTCATAATCACTTCCAAATCAATTACAATGTACCTACAAAAGTAATTGTAGTAAATTAAAAAAAAAGTGTTTTCTACGTCAAAAGTACGTTATTTAAAAAAACCTTTTTTTTAATGTGATTGTAGTAAATTAAAAAAAAAATTGTTTTATACGTCACATGTAAGTTATTTTTAAAAAAATGTACCGTACCGTTATGACAATGGTGTTATTTTATAGCATATTTAATAACACATTTTAAACATCTCTTTAGAAAAACGTAGAAAGGACTCTGATCTAATTTGCTCATTTAAAATTATCAACAGTATTACTGATACACCTGCGTTGTTACAACTCATCCAGTTTAACATCCCTTCCCGTAGACTTCGAAATAATGAATTGCTGTTCTTCAATCAACATTCTACTAATTATGGATACCATTATCCCTTATCCAGAATGTCGAGACTTGTCAACGCAAGTCAAAGCATTAATTTTTTGGTGTAAAACTAAATGACTTTCGGCAGTCGATACGCAATATTTAAGAGCGTTTAACCAGCCAGCGGACGAAAATCCACATTTCGGCGAAAGTTGTTCTTCCGATCATGCAGGGCTGTTACAATGAGAAAGATTAATTATTCTCCGTACCAGCTTTTTTAAATTATAACTCAATATCGAATTTATTTCAATCCAAATTAGCTTTAATTTATACCTTCATCCAAAAATGCTGAAAGGCGTGATGATAAAACTATTAAAATAGTGTACTTGTAGTTATTTTTTGATTATAAGTATTTATCATTTTTCAATAATGTCTAAATTTAATAAGAATGTTAAAAAAATCTTAAATATATTAGTTTGTAAGTGCGCAAATAAATACACAAATGGACCAATTTTCGTCAAGAAACACATGTACGTACATATTTTTTAATGATTTTATTGAAACTAAAATTAAAATTCTAATAATGATTGATTTGTTTTACTGCATGATAACATTATTTGAAATGGGTGTGGTATAATACAAAAACTTTTTTGAAAATTTAACAAATCTGCCAACGACCTATGGAATAACCTTATTATACTAAAAATTTTAAAAAAATTCTAATAATTTATTACATAACTATGCTAGATAAAAGAACAATCTTTCGAAATCCATTTATAATTTTTTGCGGAAAAGAGTCAATACGTCTAAAAACTTTTTTGAAAATGATGTATTTCCGGCTTTCTCTGGTAATGCCCTCTTAAATGCTTCTTCATGCTTTGACTTGTAGTGTCTTCTATATGTACTTTTTACATTTTATATTGTCATTGCTGTTAATTTATATGTACTCTCCCTTCACTGTTCTCTCTGTTTTTTATATTCGTGTTATTATTATGTTTTTAATGGACTGTTGTCCGTAAATTAATAAATAAGTTAATAAATATATGTAAAACGCAGATACATGTAAATAATATTTGATACACGATGAGCGTTCGAATATTGGTTTCCTCATTACCACAAAACGTAGTATTTGGGATGTCTGACTAATCAACTGAACGATCGACATATGATCTATGTTTTCTCCTGCTGATTGTGGCTCCTACGTAGATTTTGAGGTTTCCGGTAGCCTATTATAATACTTCATTATTTTGAATGGAAAACTTATTTTTTTATATTCAAAAGAAGCAAGATTAACCGGTAGTCCCTTGAAGATTTATAATGCGTGATGTGATATGATAAGAGATGCTTAGAACTTATAATTGTCAGAGAAAGAATAAAATAGAGTGATTTCAATAGAAATAAGATCCATGAGACGTGTGTGACGTAAAATCACGTATGACGGAAGTTGGGTGGTTCCAACAAGAGATGCATACGAAAAAAGGTTTTTTTAAACATTTTATTATGTACTTAGTTCACTAAAAATTTTACGGAATTTATGAAAACATACATATAATTTTATTTAAGAATTTTATTAATCTTATGAATATCATATATTTTTTCATTTTTAAGAATTTTGTCAGCGTCTTCCAAAAAATAATTGCTAAACGTTGGACATATCTCTTTAGCAATTATCAATTTAATCCCATTGTTCTATTCAAACGTAGAACAATCATGAAGCATTAGGTAAGCAATAGACACTAAACAGGATCCAAAAATAGCAAGACCACCGCTCACTTACACTTAATGCACATGAAATAATTTAAAATTTCAACAATATTAAAAATGAAATAAAGCAATTACTTTGTTTAAATCCACGATTTGTGGATATAAACGAAGTAATTGTTTTATTTCATTAAATATGTCAAATCATAAAAAGCTTTCTACCAACATATAAATATTTAAAACAGTTATATTTTGCCTTTGTTTGAAGTCAACTTGAAAACAATTCTCCCATCTGGAACCCACACTATAATATTCATGTTACAAGCTATTGAAAGAATACAAAATAAATTCTCACGTTTTATAAATTTTAAAATGGGTATTCCAGCAATTATGTTGAACTACAGCACTCTTTTAAAATACATGTACATGAATATGCTTAAATTGTCAGAGAGAATGATTTTCACTCTCTTGGTATTTTTATATAAAATATTAAATGATGTAGTTGATAGTTCATATTAGCTTTCGGATTCCACAACGTAATACTAAAGTCGGGATTTATTTCAGTAGATACATGTAAAAAGTGTTCAGGACGGTCGAACGTATGAAACTATCCCTCCCACTGCGTCGCAAGGCGATGGGTGGAGTCTAACCCGATCCGGCCCACCATGCGGTAGATCTGCAAAAGCATCCGCCGCCATGATCTAGATAAACCTCACTCCATGAACCCTGGGCACCACTGCGAATTATGCAATCAAACGCTGCGAACCACTTGAGGCGACTTACGGCAGGGGTATTGGTTATCCGATAAATCGTCCTGGGTCGGCGGTACCCATACCAGCCTCTTAAGTTGAAATTCCTAAACGTAATACAATAAAATAATTATCATATTCAAACCTTTCGGCTCCAAAATTTATAAATATAAAAATCAAAATATATATGCTTGGGTGTCAATGAATATACGAGTGAGTACATGAGATGTCTCTGCGTTGCTAAACCGATTGAGATGAAACTTTGATTTTTGTATACAAAAGTGAGTTCTGGCATCATGAAATTATGGGTTACTAACCGTTCATCCGATTGCGATGAAACTTTGAGGATTTGATGTGTGCATGCCCGGGATGGTTTCTATATATAATAGTGAGCTCTGGCTCCACGAAAATGCGTTGCTAAACCATTCATCCGATTACGAGGAAACTTTGGCGAGTTGTTGTGAGCATGCCCGCGAAGGTTTTTATATATACTGGCGAGGTCTGGCATTATGAAAATTTGTATAAAACAATTGCATTAGAAAACTGAATGTATTGGGACTGAATCTACGCGGGAAGGGTGTGGAGAGGGGAACTCGGAAGGGGGAGGGGGTTCGCGGGACGGGGGAAGCGGTAGATTAGAGTGGGGAGAGGGAAGGCGTAGAAGGCGGAGAAGGAACGCCTGAGAAAGAGGGGAAGGGAAAGCGGGAGAGGAAGGGGAGGCGGAAAGGGAACGGGATGAATGGGAAAGGACACGCGGGGAGAAACTATTTTTTTTATTAAATGGCGTAGCAACGCATGCCGTGAACTCGCTAGTACTAAAATAAAAACAACAATTTAAATTTCATGACATATTTTAAAAGCGGTTATTAATTTAACCTTTCAGCGGTCGCGCGCGGTCTGAGAGACCGCAGCGAACTTATTTTACTGATTGTGCGCTAACTATACACAATAGACAATTGCGCTTCCATGATTCCTCGGGCGGGGGGGGGGGGTACGTCCTCTTAGTATCCCAGTGACATTTGTCGCAAACGCACGTGTTCTTTTGCTTATATTTGCGGTCTCAGATTCCGTGTACGACTGGTTGTGTGCTTGAAAAATATCTTGAATAATATTGAGAGCTGGGTGAGTATTTCATTATTTAGAACTTAGTTTTATTTAACGTAAATATGTTATACGCAAATTCGTAGTTGTAAAATTTTATCTTGTTTCGTTATTATGTTGATTTATAGTGTTGTTTAGGGTCAGATGTCTGAAAAATTAAGATTTCACGAACTTAAACTATAAACGTACAATTAAAAAGGAATTTACAATTAACGTTTTTTATGTATTATTTATATAGATAAAAGACTTTTTTATTATATGCTAACAACAACATGAAATATTCAGTCTTCTTCTAAATCCAGACGCCTAAAGTTTCGAAATCACCGACCGCGCGCAACTGCTTATGTTCTGCGTAAGGGTGCGACTACTGGACGGTTAAGTAGTCTTGCAAGTTTTAGGTAACCTTCATTATACGTAGGCAAGAGTTTCCCCGCCTTAAAACTTTCCCCTTGTTGCGCAAAACTTAAGTATCTATTGTATCGATTTTATCCGCTGAAAATTACCAATTAAATCCATTACCCAAAACTTTGTTATTCCATTATAATAAAGTGTAATAATATAGCAAAGTGGGAAACACGCGTCGACGTGAATTAGTTGAAGGGTTTCCTAATGTTTTGTTCATTTGTTAAGGCTTTCATGGGGTCGGTACCGAGGGTGTGTGCTGTCTCTACTGGAAGGCTGCCACGAATAGGAGGGGATGGAAATATTGTCCCACAGTAGGAACAGAATGCGGACTAATCGATATAGGAAAATGGATGCAATTATTTCAGGAAAAGTTATATAATTCTAAGAATTTACTATTTACAATAATTTATGAAGATGTTTTCAGCAGAGTTTTTTCCATGAGAGTAGCTTTGAGGATTCGCTTGTATATATAATTTTTTTTTCCTAAAAATGTTTTCAGTAAAGACAATTTTCGGAACAAATCGGACGTTATTAATAGCTTTGCGTCTGTACGGCTGAAATTTAAGAAACCGACTCGTAGCCAATAATGCCAAAAGATAGCGCCACTTACCTTAACAGCTAGTGTGAGGAGCGTCGCGTCGGCTGGCAAGCGTTAGTACTACTGGATTCGTACTTTCGTCGAATTCTCGTGTTGTGGAGAGGTGGACGATATGGTTATTATTGTAACTGTCAGTAGTGAATTGGACCTCGTCCCTGGTTCATCTTTGTTACATTATTAATTTTGCAGATCCTTCTCAAATCTACCTGAGCCTCCCCTAATGACATGTGCAGCCTTGAGTTTTGATCAGACGACCTTGTCTGTCCTTTGTCCTGCCTCTGACTACTCCTGGTCACCCCGCAAACTTCTTTACGCACGCTCGACTTGGGGGGTAAGCTGTCGAATGCGTTGCGAAAAATGTCATGCGAACGGTATTCGATGCGAACGGTATTCGATGCGAACGGTATTCGATGCGAACGGTGATCGATTGCCAGGCGAATGGTCGGGCCTTTACGCACGCTTGACTTAGGGAGTGATAAGGATAAGGATAATGTTAAGGATAAGGATAAGGATAGGGATAAGGACAAGGACAAGGACAGGGACAGGGACAGGGACAGGGATAGGGATAGGGATAGGGATAGGGATAGGGATAGGGATAGGGATAGGGATAGGGATAGGGATAGGGATAGGGATAGGGATAGGGATAGGGATAGGGATAGGGATAGGGATAGGGATAGGGATAGGGATAGGGATAGGGATAGGGATAGGGATAGGGATAGGGATAGGGATAGGGATAGGGATAGGGATAGGGATAGGGATAGGGATAGGGATAGGGATAGGGATAGGGATAGGGATAGGGATAGGGATAGGGATAGGGATAGGGATAGGGATAGGGATAGGGATAGGGATAGGGATAGGGATAGGGATAGGGATAGGGATAGGGATAGGGATAGGGATAGGGATAGGGATAGGGATAGGGATAGGGATAGGGATAGGGATAGGGATAGGGATAGGGATAGGGATAGGGATAGGGATAGGGATAGGGATAGGGATAGGGATAGGGATAGGGATAGGGATAGGGATAGGGATAGGGATAGGGATAGGGATAGGGATAGGGATAGGGATAGGGATAGGGATAGGGATAGGGATAGGGATAGGGATAGGGATAGGGATAGGGATAGGGATAGGGATAGGGATAGGGATAGGGATAGGGATAGGGATAGGGATAGGGATAGGGATAGGGATAGGGATAGGGATAGGGATAGGGATAGGGATAGGGATAGGGATAGGGATAGGGATAGGGATAGGGATAGGGATAGGGATAGGGATAGGGATAGGGATAGGGATAGGGATAGGGATAGGGATAGGGATAGGGATAGGGATAGGGATAGGGATAGGGATAGGGATAGGGATAGGGATAGGGATAGGGATAGGGATAGGGATAGGGATAGGGATAGGGATAGGGATAGGGATAGGGATAGGGATAGGGATAGGGATAGGGATAGGGATAGGGATAGGGATAGGGATAGGGATAAGGATAGGGATAGGGATAGGGATAAGGATAAGGATAAGGATAAGGATAAGGATAAGGATAAGGATAAGGATAAGGATAGTCACCCCAAGGTTGTAGGTCACCCCAAGGTCGTAGGTCACCACAATGTCATATGTCACTCCTAGGTCATAGGTCTCCCCATTCGCTACGTTTGGTAACTTAGCAGGGATACGTGGGTTCATTGGGCGAGGTTTGTCTTGTAGTTTTAGTTCAGTCGCGTGGTCTCGTTTTTTTATCTTGTGAAATAGGTGCTTTTATAATTTCTTAGAATATCTTACCGAAATAAATTGTTCTCATCTTAAAACTAATTAAAATAATCAAAGAGAAAGTGGACTCCTCAAGCGTATGAACAGATCTAATCGTTTTTAATTTGTTGGCTAATAAAAGACATAAAATTCCCTTTATTCATTTTTCCATTTATTATTTTATCCTCTCAGACCCGTCCATCAAAAGCATTTCGCAACTCTTAACTTAGATGGGTCTAATTCCTTAATCTTGTTTGTTTACTTGTGTTTATTAGAACTCGAGAAAAACGATTGTTGACACAACTACGTGTACATCTCCCTTCCTCCACCCAACTTACTGCCCATGTACCTATCCTCTGACAAGGTGTTTGGCCAAATTACCTACATGCGACATTTTGGAACAATAACTCAAAGAACAATCAGTCAGTCAAGAGAAGAAAACGGTAGAGTGAATGAACATTTAGTTGAAGCCTTAGGGCGCTTTATTCGAATCTATTACGGAAACTTGTACAACTCCTGATGTGCCAAAATATTTATTAAAAACGTGCTGTGTAGAAAGTAAGTAGTCAGATTCCTTCCAATATTGTCCACTATTCAACAAGCGATTCCCTTAGTTTCTGACAAACCATATATTTTTCGCCGTTGTGATTTGAAACTTGATGAACCGAAAAATAGCTACATTAAAAACAGACAAACACATAGCTACATCTATAGGATTTAGCCTGCGAGAGAATGATGTAGTATAATCGGTATCTTCTTTATATCTGCGACTACAAATATTATCTTCTGTGTGTACGAAACCTGCGTTTGTATTATGGACTTGGGAACGAATTTTATTAATTTCCACAACATCTTTTGAAATAAACCAGACTGAATAAGCAATCATCCCACTGATTACAAATTTATGTATTATGTTTTCAAGCTTACATAACAACACGAGAGACCCATCAATTATTTTGGGAGTGAATACATAACGTATCTGTAATTTATTGCGATAGGCGTGGTAGAGCATGATGTTCGCATAATACCCAAAATGTATCATGTTTTTTGCATAGCAAACGATACATAAATTTCACATCTGACTGTCAAGTCTAATGGAAGACCCTATTCGTTACAATAAGACAGATGGTTTGTCTCTTATTGTCTTCTGATTGAATATAAAAATAAAAAAAAAACAGTGATTTATGTTAGGGAAATCGGTGATGCATCATTGTACAAAACTTGGCGTTCTAAAAACAAGAAAAGTAATCTTTTAAAAAATGTATCTTGTAAGTGTAAAGGATCATGCGAAAATATGAATCAACGCAAAACTTATAATATGAAGGCGTTTCTCATAAGAAGAGTAATTCAACATGATTGCTGGATACCCATTTTGAAATTAAGAAAGAATAAGAATAGAAAAAATAAAAGAAAAGGATAAAGAATTTATTTTGAATTCTATCAATAGTTTGTACAAGAATTTTATAATCTGTGTTCCAAACGGAGAATTGTACTCGAGTTGACTTCTAACAAAGGCCAAATCTAATAGTTTAATACACTTATTGAAATTTCTAGTTAGCCTAGTTAAAATTCCAACATTTGAAAACCCTTATTAGAGATTGCCGTATTTTCTGTATTATTTTTAATATTTATCAATGATATTGTAAAAAATTTTAAAGGTGTAAACATACTCTTTTTTGCTGATGACGTAAAAATTTACAAATCGATTAGCTCCATCAATGATTGTAATATCCTTCAAGCTAATCGTGATCACTTACAGGATTGGTGTAATTATAATGAACTATTTTTAAATGTTGATAAATTTCAATTTATATCTTTCTGTAGAAACAAAAATCCTATAATGTCTCATTATAGTATCAACGATTTTTCTCTTAAAAAGGTGTCTTATTTCAAGGATTTGTGTATCGCATTTGATGAAAAATTACCATTTGTTCCACACATTAATGAAGTTACTAAAGGCTATGAAATGTTTGGGATATATTTTAAGAAGTATAAAAGATTTTACGTCACTTTATTCAATTAAAATTATCTTCACTACTTTAGTAAGAAGTAATTTAGAATACAATTCTACTATTTGGTCCCTATACTACAAAGCACATCAAATAAAAATTCAACATAAATTTTTAAGGTTCATTAATTTCAAACTCTCCCATTGAACAAATTAATTATGTTAACTTAATGAAAATACTTAATTTAACTAATTCATCATGTATGTAGAAGAACCAATAGCGATCTGGTTCTTTTATTCAAATTAGTTAATGGATCACTTGACGCACCTGACTTAACAAAACTAATAACATTCTGAGTACCAAATCGTGACACGAGACTTACAGAGCTGTTCTTTGTTTATCCGTCTAAAACTAACTATGTCATTAACTCCCCAATCCAAAGACAATATGGAAATAAATTCAGTTCCGTTGATATTTTCATTTTTATTTCTTACCTAAATTTATATCAGAAATTTATAAAATTCTGATGTAAATTTTATTATTCTAATGTTGTTTTTATTGTTATTTCTTTTTAATATAAAGGAAGAAAAATAACACTATTTTATCGTTTCTATTTCTATTATTACTATGTTACACGATTGATGTAAACGTTCCAAAGGCGTAAATAAATAAATAAATAAATTTCCATTACGTGAAACAAATGATAGATTTTATTGAAAAGTGATGCATAAGTCCTTTGTCCTTGTTGATGTCTACCTCAACAGCATTGTTATCAATGTTGTAATTACAGATAACTGTATTTTTTTTTTAGAGAAAATCTTACTATTTAAGTCTTATAATTAAAACGTTATAATTAAAGTCTTATAATTAAAACTATAAATTTTTAAACCAACTACATACTCATATATTCCCTTCGAATGTTCCATAATGACGTGGATCCGACCTGTCTGTTTTTTAACATTAAACAGTCCTTACATCTGGAAAGTCATCTAGTTTGTTTTAAATCTTCCTTTAGCGTCGTAAATAAAGAGAGAACAAAATATTATTTCACAAAACCCTGTATTTACTCGTAAATTGAAAGCTATGAGTCGAGAATTTTCCAGAAATGAACAATGCTAAAATCGAATCGATCATGTTTTGATGTTCAGTGAATTCAAGTCAAAATTTAATTGTTAAATTTAGGAGATTTATTAAATCTGGGGTTTTGCGAATTTGGCGATTGGTTTAAAAGAATTTCTGAAATTAGACCGTCAATTTTTGAGGCGGAATTTTAACGGAAACAAATTTTGGGAGGGAAAATGCTTGCGTATTTCTGACTAGTCTTTGTCTGATTTTTGTACATAATTTGTGTTGAATTTTACTTTGGGATAACATTAGAATTATTTATGGATATGAACAATATTTGAGGAAATCTTTTTAAGCTTATTAAATTTTTGAAAATAAGAAAAAAAAAATTACTTTTGTTGTATTGACATACTCAGCTTTACTAAAAAACCCGGTGAAATTTTTATTCAATTTGATGAACTGCCGCGGATGTGAAAACATTACTAATTAGAAAATTGTTCGTGGAAAGATATATACATTATTTACACAGCCTGAGGGGGTGGTTTATCCATTATTTATTTATGACTGTTTTGTTAATATCTAATTACTAAACGAATTTTGGAGTTTTTCCAAAGTATTTTGAATCTTCTATATATTTCTTATTTTTGAAGATGTAAAAAAATACCATTATAAAAACTAGATAAAAATACCTTTTCGATTTTTATACTTGAGGTACACTTTAGTATTTAAAAATTACCACATTTTGCGCTTCAAATAAGGAAAAAAAAATAAAAAGATCTTACTGAAAACATTTTTAATCAAAATGTAGAAAATTTAACAAAAATTCAAAATTAAGTCCTTTTGTTTAATGAATTTGGAGGGATACGTCACCTCATTTTTTCTATCGCTCATACAATTAAAAATTATAACAAATATTTCAAGAGAGTAATTGAAAAATTCTTAGACACTTAGAATTCATTTTCGAACAATATAAACGTTGATAACTCGAGTTTGGTATTTATTTACACATACACTAGCCTTTTAGGTTATTAAGTAATATTACTTTTATGGAAGTTTTTTTGAACTTAAGTGGATAAAAAATAATTTATTTAAAAAACCTATATTTTTATGATAACAAAATTAAAGTAACAACAGAGACATTATGAAACCGCAGAAACTGACAAAAATATCACGAGGGACTTAACACTTACAATGTTTCTCTCGCAAAAATAAAGTTGGTTGTTTTCAGGTGGAAAAAATATAATAAGCAGTAATTGTTGAATGAAACACTAGCATATATTGAATCATTTGGCGGGTACGAGATAAGCCGCCATAGCTCAGTGGTCAAGAGCAATCGACCGGCAATCGAGAGGACACGGGTTCAAGTCCCGTTGGCGTCATGTATCTTTTCTCGGAAGATTTTTCAATGTGGATGAGTGTTTCAGGCTGATAATTATTGCTTATAATAATTGTTAAAATAAAATTAAATTATATACTTTTAATTGTGAATCGCTCATTTAACGGTAATCATGTTAAAAAACATAACTTCGTATGAAATTTCCCACGTCACAAAAGAAAATAACCGCGAATTTATTGAAAAAAAGATAGCCGCGCATGCCTCAAAAGATGGCCGCACATGCGCAGATCGAGCAAAAACAATGCCACCCACATAATAATGTGATTGTGTTATTGGATAAGGTGTAAAAATGCAGTTCACCGCGAAAGCTACAGATACGCCGTTTAACGATCGTTAAGAAGGCGTTTTGTTATTAGTAAGGCTGATAATATTTAATCTTCAAAGCTATAAGTTTCATGATTGAATTTAATATTGGGGGAAATGAAAATAGTTGGCTAACTTAGAAAATTATAAAACGTCAGACGGTGAATGTTTTTAGTATGGTTAGATGGTTTGGACACGTGAAGCGAATGAACGAAGAAAATAGTACAAAGAGAATATAAACGGAAATATGAATGGTAGAAGAAGTCGGGGCGCCCAAGGAAGACATGACACAAATAATGAACCAAATACCTGATTCAGGTCATTTCAATAGTCAGAATTACAGAAGCGTAAGTGTGTACCTATGCGGAATGTGTGAATGAGGCAAGGAGTTTGTGCCAAGACTGAATTGTTTGGCGATATGGCTAGATAGTTGGCATATACTTCAGAAATACAAATTTGCTAAGAATAAACCAATTAACCATAACCATGCTCCACACATATTCAATAATATTTTCCTAAACTTTGTCCAAATTTAAAAGGAGCATCATGTCAACGACATAAGCCGTTTAATGCGCTTAGACAATAGACATCCTTTCACAGATCGCCACTTCTCGCACCTACACCATAAACACACATAACGGCTTTCGTGTTCGAGGGGCAAGACTCTCGACCAGCAATACGGAGGATGCGGGTTCAAAAACACCACCATTCAGAATTTTTTTAAATGCTTGAAATGGCTATAGCCATTATGTTTCGTGACCAGATCTGAGGAGCCATGTACTTTCTCATTCCTCACACCCATCAGCTTCCGTTTCTCACTACCTTCAGCTTTACAACATACCCAATTGGGGATGCCATGGTCTCACTTCCTCCAAAAGTGAGCAGTGTTGTAAGGTGTTCACATAAAAAATATTAACACACGCCATTTTTACAAAATACACATAATTACTAAATATATATACCACAAATAAGACATTACAAAGAAACATGTCAAAGGTTCCCATCAAGAAATATTATTCAATATCTGTAAATTGTTTCATCACTGTGATCAATGCATTGTTTGTTTCTGTAATATAAAATAAACAAATAAATTAATGAAATAATTAAAAACACTTTGTTTTCACCACAATAATCTTTATTTAAAAGTCAACATGTTTCAAGAACGATGTTCTCTTCATCAGGACATTATATGTACTAAAACTAAATGATCAAACATAGAAAGACAGGCGTGGGTAGAAATGGAAGTAGTGGGGGAGGAGAGAGGTGGAAAGGGGAGGTGCTTTGAAGATCAACAAGGGTGAGGGGGGAGAGGTGGAAAGGGGAGTGCTTAGAAGAACAAAGACAAAAAATTACAATGGAAATATGTTTAAGATAGGGTTAATTAATATTTAAATTTCTATTGACAATTTTCCTAATTTCTAATATTTCTATAAGATCTTAGTGAAAACCACTAACGTTAGCGTGTAAAATTTTAAAACCAGTATTTATATCAAACGAATGGTTAAATTCAATAACATAGATGGTTAGCAAATTCAGAATAATTATTCCTATTTAGACATCTCAAATGATGAAGAGAACATCGTTCTTAAAACATGTTGACTTTTTAAATAAAGATTATCGTGGTAAAAACAAAGTGTTTTTAATTATTACATTAATAAAATAGTTCCACAAAGTGAATTTCAAAATTTAAAGAAATAAATATTTAATTTAATGAAGATAATATTAGCGAAACTCTACCGAAAATTTGAAAACAGAAAAAGATAAATATAAAAATTAAATATTTCAATTTGTAGTTTTATTCCCACATTGAAAAAAAAAAACAAAAACAAATAAATAGGTAAGTTAAGTTTCGGGTTTAAAATGTGGTATTTTATTAATCCGCACCTCCCTGGGGAAACATAACGCAAGAGAATTTATTAATGTACAAAGTATCGATACATTTGTCAGTGATTGATTGAAATGGGCTTTCAATATCAATTTGCGTACCTATTCAATAAAAAAACACCACCGAATACATTTCGGCGTTAGGTACCAATGTCGTTCTCAAACGCTCGAGCAAATGTATCATCATCAATTCACCCCATTCACGAACCACTTAATTTCCAAGCTCCTTTGTACATTTTTCGTAAATTATTATAGATATTTATTACAGTTGAGTGAATTAGAGTTTCGATCTCTCCGTAGAAATAAATGTTGGTTGGTTTATTTGCTTTTGAGAAATGAAGAAATAAGAGAGTGATGTTATTGTGGGTTGTATGGTGACAAAATTACACAAGCGTGAATATCGCATACCAAATTAATTGTATGTAGAGAAACACATTTTCTTAAAACAGCTGTTTGCGACAGGTGTATCGTCTCCCGAAAGCATTATCAAACATTTAAATAACATTATAAAACGTTCACATGAATCAAACAAACAAAAAAAATAAACATAGAAAAGAAACCTTCAGAATACTAAAGTAGACAAAAATGGGGAGGCTACAAAGCAACTCACAAAGACGAGACCGATAGGCTACGAAGCACCGCTTAAAAAGGAGACCGATTATACTATATCAGTTTCTCGCAGGCTAAATCCTATAGAAGTATGTGTTTGCCACTTTTTAGTGCTGCTATTTTTCGTATCATCGAGTTTCAAATCACAGCACTTCTAAAGAATTTTCACTTTAAAAATGTGGCACGTTTTTGTTTCTAAAGTCCAAAGATATCAACGAAACGCATAATGCGTCAGAAGCCACCTAGAATACGCATCAACAGTGTGAAACCCTACTTGTTCTACATATAAATCAAATGTGTAAAGAGTTCAGAAAAAGTTTCGGAAATTTGTTTCTTATTGCATGCGAAAGATGAAAATCATGTCTCCATGAATTTATTAGATATATTGTTGTGCCTTTTTATTTTTCTATTATGGTGTTAAATTTGTATCTCGTTATTTTATTGGTCAAAGACATAAATATTCTTAACCCTGTTTTATATGAATTTATAAAGACTGTTTATAATGCTAATAATAAAAAAAGCAGTTTACAGAAATATGTGTGTAGGGATAAACAGGCTATATAACTGCTCTTGTATCAGTTTCAAAGCTAATAACTGTGATATCATTTAACAAATGCCATAATTAATTTTTATTCTTTTTTTATCATTTCTAAAATACTTTCTTTCCTTTTAACTGGGACGTGTAATTATTGGTAATAGTATATTTTTGACGTGAATTTTAAATAAATAAATAATTTTAATTTGAGTAAAACCTCAAATTATAAAACATAATCATTGAAGGCAATATTAAAGAATCTTAAACGAAAGATGCAACACAGACAAAACAGGAAGGGGTTCATTTACATCTGGGAATCGAATCCAGGACCTCTTTCTTCATTTGGAAGTGCTCTGATAACTGAGCTAATTTGACTATGTTAACTTACCTACAAAATTTTTTTTAACCATATCATACTTTGACTGAGACCTACCAACATGTTCTTCATATTAGGTCCTTACATATGAAATTGGCGTTTTGTATGGGAGGAACATAAAGTCGATTTTTTTTTAAATATAATATATTTATTTAATCAAAGTATGTACCATTGTATCTACGCTTCCACAATAGCCTTCAATTCTTCATTATCAACTTTGGTCTCCGACCGTCCACGGGGCTTATTCTGCAGTTCGAAATTTCCAGAACGAAAATATTGGAACAAAAAACGCACTGTGTTTTCTTTTGCGGCACCGTCGCCATACACATCATTAATCCTTCGAGCCGTTTCTGCAGCACTGGTGCCAAGGTGACGACCTCCGTAGTCCAGTGGATTGTTACGGGCGTAACACGGCCCGGTTTGTAACATTTTGTAACATTATGTTTTTGTGGTATGCAGGTGAGTTTTTAATGAGGAAGGTGATGCAATCCATTTGCAATCGTCCATCCAACTTTGTAGCTTCCCCGCTACGCGCCAAATCTTGTCATCAAGATATGTTGGGAGGACGAAAACCATCCGTAGAGCAAATATGAGGTCTCTTTTCAAGGTACATGGGCACAATACTTTAAATTGCAATGGCATAGGGTATGACGGGAAACTTTAAATAAAAGAGTTGCGTTTTGAAAATAACAGTATAACAATCTATATTTAAATTTTGGACAAAATTATGGTGATTAATTTACGTGTTAAGACTCACCCCAGGTTCAGACCGTTATAAAGCTACTAATCCTAACTAAATCTCACTGACGTGCACAAGGATGGCCGACGGCGAAGTTCTTCGGAGACATCTGGACGGAGCCATCACCAGGCCTCCGATCCACGGGTGCTACAGGATCTCGTAAATGCCCGCCAGGGCGTAGCCGGTCCAAGTCATGGAGGACCCGTCCCGGGGTTGTTGGTCCAGGTCGCCCGTACTCAAGGGAAGATCGATGCCAGACAACGTGGCAGAGTGAGTGGGACGCAAATATCAAGCTAGTCCCAACTAAAATCCTTATATTCGTAATTTAGCAGGAATTGATCGCGGAGCAAGAGAGGATTGGCGTGTCGCGAACGGATTAGCCAATTTAAGGCCGACAGGATATAATATTACATGCGCGTACATTTCAAGTCGCGACTTTAACGCGGAAGCCACTTCGGCATTCACACAAGATAGATCCTTTGATCTTAAAACTTCCAGGTTGGAAAAATATTCCGTAAAACTGTCATCCCGCGATCGTTTCACAATTATTATTTTATAAACTTAAAACATGGCGATGTCACGTCCCGGTAAGGTCTCCTGCCCTCTGGAGGCCCTACCGGAAAGTGAAGCCAACCCAAAAACGGAAATCATTCCTACCAACCTGTTGCACCCAAAGTGTGGTTGTTAAAAGAAACCATAGACAAAAATAAAAAAAAATATGCGCCGTACTTATTTTCATAACAGGATAAGACTCTTGACTCACAATCCGGAGGTCGCGGGTTCGAACCCGGCATGCGCAAATAAATTTTATTTGATTAATTTGTGAAATTTCACAATTATTTAATTAAAAATAATATATAGTATATTTGCGGCATGTTCCAGAGTGGAAGATACTATCAGTATCGCCCTGGTGTAAGACCACCATTCAGAATTGAAACGTTGCTTGAAAATGGCTTTAGCCGTGTTTGGTGACCAGATCTGAATTGCCAGGTACTTCCCAACCTTCCTCTTCCCCACCTCCTTCCCCTCCCCACTACCTTCAGCCTCACAACATACCCCAATTGGGGATGCCATAGTCTCACTGGTTCCAGACGGGAGCAGTTGAGATTCTTGTGCGGTATTCTCTGTAAAAAAAAAAAAAGGTGGAATTCGTACTCGAAAATAACGCGATATTTCAAGTTTTCCATTTTGTAAACTAAGTGACCCAAAGAAAAAAAACAATTAAGGAAAAATCTTTTGAATTATAATTTTCTAAACACAAATACATGATTAAATAGCTGTATAAATTTGAATTTGGAATTCCTAACCAAAGAGAAGATATTTGAGATCAAAGTTGCCAGTACGGCAAAACGCCAATTACACATATAAGGACCTAATATAATAATATATAATAATAATAAGAATTTTTATTCTGCACTTCTGTAAGGTATGAATATTATAACTATAACTGGACAAATTCTTGTCAGTTATAATATCTATATCCCAAAGCTCAGTTTGTCTCTTGGCATAGGCCTGCTCTAACATTTTCCACTGGGACCTGTCACGCGCTACTTCTCTCCAATGATGTCCAGACGTGAGTTTTAGGTCCTCTTCCAATCTTATTTGTTGACGTCTTCTACTTCTCTTGCTATCTATGGGATACCAGTCAGTGACATTTTTGCACCATTTTTCACGTGGATCGCGAATCATGTGACCTGTCCATCTCCACTTTTGTTGGTCTATTCGGGTTACTATGTCGGCAACTTTAGTTTTCTCTCTTACTATGCTACATCTAACTCTGCCCTGTTTCCTTATTCCTGTCAGACTTCTCTCCGTGGCTCTTTGACAGCGTTCCCACTTTTCTCTGTGGCATTTGGTGAGTGCCCAAGTTTCATATCCATAGGTGATGACTGGAAGTACATATACATGTGTTGAAGACTTTCCTTTTTATTTGCATCCTTAGCTCCTTGGATTTCAAGACTTCTTTCAAAGACCAGTATTTCTTCCGTCCATTTACTATTCTTCGCTCGATTTCTGTAGTGGTTTGATCTTTGTGAGATATTATCTGACCAAAATAGATGTAATCTGACACATATTCAAGTGAATAATTCCAATTGAATAAGTGAATATGTGTTCTTCATATACTTGACGTATTATTCTCGACTGGTGACTTTAATCACTCGGACCCATAAACTTGTTTTCACGATAATATAATATTACCAGACATAATGTTGACGTATGGAAGTTTACCTAACTTATTAAGTTTAATTGCAAGACTCTATCCGGAGTAAATTGCAATCTCGATAGTGACTTGGATAAATTTATCCATTCCATTCTTATGCGAATATCTAAGTATTGGCTATTAATTTTTCACTATTAATTGTTAGCCCTCACAACTCTCTTTAGCTTCACAACATACCATTATTCCACTGTCTCCGGGCTTTAGTTGGAATTTTTGTGTGGTATTATTTTTTTGCTGCATAGTGGGACAGATAAAAAATAAGTAAAATAATTCATTTATTTTGTGTACCACTATATAGAATGGGTGAGGGTTTGCACCAAGAAGTATGTAATAGGAATCTTTTTGGACATCTCGGGTGCCTTCGATCATGCGTGGTGGCCGATGATTTTAACTAAATTGAAAAGTCGTAATTGCCCGCCTCTACTGTTCAAAATTGTAAGTAATTATTTACGCAACAGAAAGGTAATTGTGATGTAAGGCGATGTTTTCATCGTACGTGATGTTGACATGGGCTGTCGACAAGGGTCGGTCCTCGGACCGGACCTGTGGAACATCCTTTTTGACGACTCCTCTAGGTTACCCTTGCCTGAAGGATGCATATCGGTTGACTACGCTGATGATAAGTTTGTTTTGGTCTCAGGGGACAGCAGAAAGGAAGTGGAGAGCAAAGCAGAAGAATGTCTGCGTGAAATTCTTGAATGGGGTAAGAGAAACAGGCTGAACTTCGCTCCCCATAAGACTGTGGGACTCTTGATGAAGGGTATGCTCAGTCGTAACAGAAACCCTTCCATCAGAATGGGAGGCTCCACTATTCGTTTTGTTGAAAACACCAGGTATTTAGGCGTCATCTTAGATAGATCTTCTTCATTCCTAGCGTACGTAAAGAGCGTTTCTAGCAGGGCCCAGGCTCTTTTCTTGAAATTGAGAAGGCTCTCAACAGCTGAGTAGGGATTGCGGACTCCGGCACTTCGCCTCCTATATAAGTGTGTGTACGTGGGGCAAGTCTCGTATGCCGCCTCTGTATGGGAGCACCGGCTAGATAATGCATTGATCCACTTGGCCCTCAAGAGGGGCCAACGGACTCCCCTGTTGGCGCTCTCGGGCGCATATAGGACTGTGGCTAACGATGCATTGCCAGTTCTGGCCGGTACACTGCCGATTGACTTGGAAATTAGGGAAGTTTTGACAAAAAAGGCATCGACGAGAGGTAGGGTTGCTGTCCACCTGGGAGTCGAACTGGCACCAGGCGGAGCGGTATCCTTCCCTGGCTTATTGAAAGCTATGCGAGATAGAACGATGAGTGTATGGCAAGAGCGATGTGATAGGTCGACGAAGGGTAGATTGACTTTCTCTTTCTTCCCCTCAGTTAAAAGCAGAATGGAAGGGGCGCACATAAAACTGGATCACTACATGACGCAATTGGTGTCCGGTCATGGGGAGTTCAGGGGACGACTACATAGTCTGGCACTGTCTCCTCATCCGAACTGCGCATGTGGTGACACTAACCAGACAGCCGAGCACATTCTGTGGCACTGCGAGTTGATGAAGGATGCCAGAGAGGAAATGTTGGATGGTTTGAGAGGGATTACAAGACCGGCATGGAATGCCGATCTGGTGTCGAACAGAGATAACTTTGAATGCTTTAAAAAGTTTGTAAAGTCGTGGGTGGAGAGCTGGCCTGTGCTTAGAGTTGCTGACTTAGATTAAAATCATCTTTGTTTCAGGTGCCAAAAGTATTGCTCTTGTCTCACCATGGTTACTCCTCCTTCTCAATTTTATTATTGCCTATGCTCGATTGCTTTATACTTCTGTTATACTCTTGTTTTTACTTTTCTTGTTTGGTGGTATGACTACACCTTATTTATTATTCTGTTTTTATTTATAACTACTATTATACATTATTATTTTTTGCTCTTTACTGCTGCGTAATCTTAATATTATTTTTTTTATTTTTTCTCTATTTTGTTGCGTCAATTTGTTGTTGATCATTTTACTTGTCTCACTTGGTTTTATTATGTTACTAACATCTTGAATTGTGACTAGGTTGCCGTACTGAACTCCATTGTACTGTATTGTCCAACTCCCCACCATGGGGCAGATAGACCCGGTCCCTGCATCCAGTCAGGTGGCAGAATTCTGGTAGAGCCGTCCCACTAACGCCCGTGCCTCCCCCGGCGTCATGAGCGAGCTTGAGGAATGTTTGCGCGAGTCCGGCTCCCTTCCGTCCTGCCTCCGGTGATCCGAGGCTCACTTCATTCCCCAGGGTCTTTGGGATTATCTCCCCCCCCCCCCTCCACAAACACTTCTTCAAGGGTACTTTTGGGAAACCGGCTAAGGGACGCGGGCGTTTGGGCACGTTGCGGCCAGGCCGCTCGCCCGCTCATTCTCGCCGGGACTGCCCCGTGATAGTGAGACAAACTGCCCACGATATCTTTCTTTTTATTTATTTTCTTTGGTTTTAATTATACTTACACCTGTAAATATTTTTATTTTTATTTATTATTTCACTCAACTAGATGCTGAACCAACAGGCGAACACATCTATGATGTGTCTTTATTTTGTTAATTACTGCAAATGTAAGTATGCAAATATTTTTCTTTTTTACTAACAATCATGCATGCAGGGACATTGGAGGGTTTAGATTCGTTTCAAAAATAAATGTAGCTTCCTTTTTCAAAAAATTAGAGTCCTGACGTGTGCGGCTAAGGAGGTTAAATAATCAGTTTCCTCACACAGCCGTGGGAAAGTGGTGGGTCCCCTCCAATGTACCACTATACATATAAAAAAAGTGTAAAATATGTTTTCATTCAAATGCATCAAGAATATAAGTACTTGTCTATAAAACTTTAAATAAATACTACATACGCCAGCTTTAAGTTAAAAAAATCGACACAGCTAATAAATAAGACATTTTCACGTTTGTTATTGCTTAAAAACATTAAGCAAAAAAGAGAAAATTCAAGGATGAAAGCATTTTTATTTTATTTTCATGTTGACGAATAAATTTTCTACAGCGAGTCAAAGTTTCCCATTTTTTAATTAACGCTAAAACGATATTTTGAGCGACGCTTGTGACGTCACAATCCGATTTGCCAGCCACGGGCAGTCTTGATTTTGACAGTTTTAGATCGTTTTTAAAATCAATAATCTTGAACGAAAACATATAAAACGAACATTTTTAGTAGTATGATTAAAATCAGAAAAATTATCTTTAAATATTCCGTACATTTTCAACAGAATCCTTGTGGAAATACCCCTTTCTTTTGATATCCATAGTCCATATCATATTAATTTGGGAGGCCGGTAAGGCGACCGCCGCCCCGGAAACCATTTATTGGATAATCAGCACCTCTGCCATAGGTCACCCTGAGTAGTTCGCTACGTTTGGTGACTTAAAAGGGGTGCCCGGGTTCGTGGGGTGAGATTTGTCCAGGTCCTGATGGCCGATACGTCTGCCTACCTGTCGTGTTGTGAGTAGGATCAAAAGACATTGAGGTAGGTTTTTTATCCTCTCTAGCCGGAAACTCTCGACCCTTCGCCTTGCACTGCGATCGGAGGGATGGATTCATGCGTCCGTCACTCTTGGACACACTGATTCTCAGATTTCTACCCACCCCCTCATACCTATCTCCTTCCTAGAACTTTCTCTCCTTTATTTCCTTAAAAAAAACTTCTACACAGCATCCTCTAAGATGTCATAGACCCTGAGGTAAATTGCTTTCCTCGTGGCCTCCTGTGTGGAGCAAATGTACAAAAAAATATCAACATATTATAAAAGATATTTTTTGAATCGATTTTAGTTTTCAAATTGGTAAATAATGCACAAAAATAAAACCTTTATCATAATTTTAATTTCGTGGGGCAAACTGTCGGGGGTTTAACTGCCGGGTCACCATTTTTGTCAAACAAAAATTATAAAAATGTATTTCTAGAACATAATACCTACCTACCCTAGAATGCTGAAAAAGCTCTCAGATGCGTAAATAAGTGATAGGTATCTAAAGAATTCACGGAATTCAAAATTTCGTTTCGGTAAAGCAAGGATCATACTGAGCAGACGCAACGCCACGCAACGTTCCTGTACCGTTCACACTGGCCAGACGTACGTACGCGTCGCTGTGACCACGTGACAAGGGGTCTGTGGTTGTGCGCAGGCGCGTTTGATTTGACACATTTGACATTTATTTTTTAGGTTGTTTATGTGATTCTCTTAGCAGATGACAGCTTTGCCATATCTTGAAAGTGAATTTGAAGATGATTTGCTACGATTATTATTGTTAAATCAATATTCTCGTAAAAAGAAAAAAAGTGAGAAGTATTTGGGTCCACAACATTAACAAACAAAGACAAATGTTTGGAGAGTTCCATACTTTAGTAAAGGAACTAGAATCTGATGACGGACGATTCTTCATGTACTTCCGTATGAGTAAAGTGGTATTTGAAGAGCTTCACAGCATAATTGAATTATTGAATATGACATAAAAAAAGAAAACACACGTCTTCGAAAGTCAATTGGGACCAGAGAAAGATCTAAAGTTTGATTGACATTCATTATAGGGGTATAATATTGAAAATCATGCCATAAATGGCTGAAATTTCTTCCTAAGTTGCACTGCGTATGCAGAATCTCTATAATCCTGTAATTTGATTTTATAAATAACTTCGTGCCGTCTAAAAGCTTCAATAAACTGTTCGTCATCCATTTTTTAATAATATCTGTCAAAAAAACAACCATAGATATAGCGAAACAACGTTAGATGCTCAGATAACACCAAAAAGATGTAAAATCATCTCGTAGTAGGCGTGACCATACCCCCTCCACCTTCCACATGGCCCACGCCGATCTGGCTGCGGCAGGTCCACGTAGCGTAGGGGGCGTCGGTTTGCATTGCGTGGGGCTAGTATGTTTCTAAAGCACCCGTTTCCATAGAAAATGTGTGGATGGTAAGCAGTCCAGATATGGAAATGGTGACGTCTACCCACGTGGCGTGGCGTTGCGTGGGCTCAGTGTGGCCTTACCTTAAGAATCGTTAAGTAATATTCGAACACGCTAAAAATATTTTCTGGAAAAACTTTGTTTTCTTCTTTCACGAAAAGAATGGTAAACTTTGTAGCAAACTTTTTAGGCTGTTATCAGCTATTAAAAATGAAATGGAGGGGTTCGTGTGAAATCAAAAACAGTTTTCATGGAACCGGCTATCAATAAGGAACGCCATTGAAAAATGTTAAAAAAATCATAAATAACAATAAAAAAATTCAAAATTATAAAATATTTATAATTAATATCAATAAAAACACCCTGAAGAAGTAAGCGTTGCACACGAAACATGTTGGTTTTTGTAAACAATAAAAGTGGTAAAAACTAAGTATTTTAGTAATTTGAATTAAAATGGTGCCACAAAAAAGTGTGCTGTGTTAGAAGAAATAAAAAAAGTTGTTTTACTTATTTGATGATTTCACTTCTACCGCGTTGAACTGCACATTTTTTTTTCTTACCAATCAGGCCTCTATTAATAGTGTTAAATTTTAAGCATCGTATTAGTATATTTGCACAAAATTTTGTTTGTTTTTTTTTGTTTGGTTTTTGTTTTTTTTTTTTTTTTAATTTTATTGAAAGAATAGTTAATACGTATCAACAAACAAGTCCTGCTGAGGCAATTGAATTGGCTTGTCAACAGGTGCTTATAGTTTAGTTGCATATACATTTTAAAAGTTATAATTTACATCTTAAATCTACAGATTCTGTATTTTTTCGTACATATCAATATAATTTTTCACCATATATTTAACCTTATTCATAGAATTACATTGCTTTAAGGTGTCAGGTAATAAATTAAATATCTTCGGTATGTTGTATGCAAACGTTCTCTGTCCGTACTTAATATTAAATTTCGGAACTATTAACCTGTCGTTGCGCGTGAATCTAGTGCTGTATTTATATTCTAATTTCCCTTTATGCTGCGGGGTAAATATATTATGCTGAATTATAATTTTGTGGCATAGTATTGCCTTAACAGGTAAAATTTTGGCACACTGAAACAGTAACGGTGTGTTATGTCTCTGTTTGAAAATATTAGGGACGACTAATAATTTTATAATTGCGTTTTGTACAATTTGGACTTGTTTCAGATTGGTTATAGTAGTATTTCCCCATGTTCTTAATCCATATCTTATAATAGATTTTACCAGTGACATATAAATTATTTTAAGTGTTTGAATTGATAGGAAAAAATTAATGTGTACATTCTGCCAGCAATTGATCTGTTATTTATGGACGTTATATTTTTACGAGAACTTCAATCATATTTATGATGTTTTACTTAAATACTGTAATCATTTGTATATTTTTTTTGATAAAATCCCAGTAGGGCACTAATAAATAATAAATAAATAAATCGTTGCTTTAATTTCGGATCAAATAGTTCGCCAACCGTGAAATGTAAACCCAGAAATGAGCGCAACAAAATTAAGGGCCGACCATCAATTATTTAACAGTTGAGTTCTGCGGCTTTCAATTTCGGCAATTATTTATCAATATCAATCATTTTAATTGAACCATTTCTAACGGGTCAATTAAATAGTTTACAGTTTAATTGATCGATTGTAACGATTTAGGGTGTTTCAAAGAAATCCCCAAAAGACCTAATACTTTTAAAATAACATTTTCTTACAAAATCCTCTCCACAAACAAAATGAATAGAAGTAAAAATATATTTTTAACTAGTTTTATCAAACCCGAAAATCATCGTTTCAACAGGCTTCTACAGACAACCCTTTGCTTTATTAATTTCTTCAAATGATGCTCCTAGTTGATCTCTAATTTTGCCCCGGACTGGACTGGACTCAGTCCGGGTATTGACTATTGGGATATTGACTATTGCAGGGTAAGAGGGACGAGAGTAAAAAAATAGCCTTTACGTAGATACCCATCTATGTATTTCCCCAATTCTTTCACATTTTGTAACACTCTGAGAAATTTGATAAAATATTTATTTGAAACTCCTGTGCATTCAATGTGTACCATTTCTGCAGGGGACCTCTCCGAAGTAGAAGACCTAGGAAATTTGATGAAATATTCATCTCATCTTCAATGTGTACCATTTTTGAACCTAGCCGAGGCTCATTCCGAGTTGGGGCCCCAGAAAATGTGTTGAAATAAATATCAAAAAGGGTTCCTGGCGGAGGGGCCCTCCCGACATTTTTAAGAAGGTTCTCTCAATATTTATTAGTAGTTCTGAAAACAATTCTAGACCACGCATCCAGAAAAGTATGTTATAAAAGTAGTTTTTTTAAATCAAAACCAAAATTTCCTCTGAAATCATAACATTTGAAAGTAGTTACTTAAATATCTAATTATTTTATTAATAAACACGACGATTTCACATTTAAAAAAATAAACTTTGTATTGAACCATTAACAGCCACCATCTTGAACTGGATTAAATAAGCAGAAATGATATTGGATACGTTTTAAGATTTTTACGGCCAAAAGTATTTTTGTAATTCTTTTTTGGGGTTGTTCTGCCGTGTCGCGCTACCTCCTTCTTTAGCCAACGTTTCGGACAGCGTTGCAGTGTCCATCATCAGCACAGATACGGCAGATCTGGTAGATGTGTAATTTTAAGTGGTGAAATGTGTGTTTATTTACTTGGAAGTGATACCGTGTCGCCAGCTCCACTACCGTCACCGGTACAAAGTAACCGTGACAAGCAGTGGCGTCATTGCCGCGGAGCGGAATAGAAAGTTCACTAAATCGTTTAAAATTTATGCTAGCCTGGGGCACGTCCCTTTGCGAGTTGCCTTGTTAAAAAGAAGGAGGTAGCGCAACACGGCATAACACCCCAAAAACATATAACGAAAAAGAAATAATATTTGTAACAAAAACATTATATTTCATTTAGGATCTCTTATAACTCTTGAGAATTTTCTTAACAACCCTCACCAATAATATTTTTATACAGCGTGGTTCATATTTTTCTTAGCCTTTACCACACGTGCTTGAAATCAAGTTTCGCTATATCTACAAGTACTGAGTTCTCACAGTAAAATATTATGATCCCTATCTCTTGAAAATTTTCCTAACAACTTTCAACTTAACCCTTGGAATTCCAAGAAAACCGTGTTGGATTTTTAGCGTTTGTAACCGTTGGTCGTGCGTAAGCATAATCGTATCGGATTTGCTGGTATCTAACCGTGCTTGTATCGATTTTTAAGACATTACTAGCTGACCCGACAAACGTTTTTCTGCCATATAAATTATTTCTATTGAAAATTTCGGTTGTTAAATAAAAAATAACGAATGTATTGTAAGTGCGTGGGGATGGGATCTATGACAGAAAGAGGAATGGAGCGCTGTAGACGATGACTGCCGATAAAAACAAAAAAAACATCAACTAAAGTAGGAAAATGAAATAAAGAAAATCAACATGAATTTGGAAGAGCAATGGAGTGTACGATATTTTTGTCAGTCCGTCTTTAGCCAACACAAATGAGCTCGATGGTTTGCCCACGCGAGAACATGATGCCGAATGAAATATCAAAATAACGCTATGCTTCTCGTGAATGTCTTGCGCATGTGTAGATGAAAATTCGACGAGGCGGATGGCGCAGTGCCATCTGACATTCAACAACATAAATAATTTCGTTCTGTTTGAAATATGAAAGACGGTTAAATTTGTTCATGCAAAAAATCTAAAATCACGTTTAAAAAATGGGAGTGTAGGTGCAGGAGAGTTAAAATTTTGGGTTATAGGTATTTTTTGATGCCAAATAAAAAACAATACAAAAAAAATGTCAAAAAAACAGTTTTTTTTCTGGATAGGGACAGCCTAATTACCTATCGGTATGAAATATACTTTAAAACCTATTCTCATACCTACCAAATATACATAAAGAATTTCATAAAAATCGGTGGAGCCGTTTCGGAGGAGTGCGACCACAAACACCGTGACCCGAGATTTTTATATATAAGATTTCAAAATTTGAAAATGCTCCTAGCATTCTAAAAAATACTTTATTCGCTTGGTAAGACATAATTAATCGTAATGTTATTTTAGTTTGTCGTTTCGTCACTTGCAAACTTATTTATTTTATCTGTGTGAAAGCGAGCCCCGGACGCGTATTTACAAAACCTATAGCGATTCAGTCGCGGTAACGACAATTTACATTTTAAATATACCTCTATATTGGTTATTTTTTATCACATTGCAAAAACAAAAATTATTCTAAAATCTAGATAAAATAATCTTTCTGATGTGTATATTAGAAATTAATAATTTTATTTCCAAATATTTAAATTTTGATATTGAAAATTTAAACCGACATAAACGCGGTAGGGATTGTAAATACGCGCCCCGGACTCAATGTTATTAATAATTATGTAACTGAAACAATCAGAAAAGCAAAACGTCTAAGAAAACGGAATGCTCAGCTCAGTGTTGTGAGATTGACACAATTGCTTTTTGTTTTTATTATTATTAAATTTAAAATTAAGTTTGGTTTATTTTTTTATTATAATTTATTATTTACAGGAGAGCAACATATTATGAATTATTTTTATTGTGCAATATTAATGTTAATTTTTAATTGAGTTTAAGATAAAGATTTTTTTTAACATTAGCTTCACACAGATGGCCGTGAGGAAAATAAATTCCTCCAGGGCCTATGTCATCTTAGGGGATGCTGTGAGGAGGGTTTTTTAAGGAAATGAAGAAGAGGAAGTTCTGGGAATGAAATAGGTATGAGGGGTGGGTAGGAATCTGGGGGTCAGTGTGTCCAGGAGTGACGGACGTATGAATCAATCCCTTCAACGAGGGTTGAGGGATTTAGGACTGGAGAAAAAATAAAAAATAAAAAATCTCCTCAACCATTCTCTCTCGATCCAGCCCGCCACGTAACAGACACATCTGCTGACAAGACCTTGACAAACCTTTCCCCATGAACCCGGGCACCCCTGCTAAGTCACTAACGGCAACGTTCGACAGTGGTGTTGGTAATCCAATATATGCTTCCTGGGACGGCGGTGCCCATGCCCGCCTCCCAAAATGTATGTTTACTTTTCTTTAAAAAAGTTAGATTAAAGAAAATAAACTTTTTTTTTTATTATTTATTTATAGGAAACCTACTCATTTATGACAAATTTTTATTGTGCAGATTCTAATTTAACTGGAAAATTATAATCCAACTCTAGAAAGCTTTCGTGTTTCTTTAATACTTTTTTGTAACACTAGAGAGAAAATAAAGCTTTTCTCGGATCAGTAGTAGGTATTCCGGGAAACTACACAGATTCCATATAATATAACACTTTTTAAAAAAAATTTACAAATAGATACTGTTTTTTTTTTACTTTTTCAAAAGATTGACTTTCAAAGGGTTAAGTTTATTTTTGTTAACAGCGTGGCCCATAAATATATTTTCTACTCCTTAGCAGTTATCTACACATGTGTATGAAACTTAAGTTTCGCTACCTTCTGCAAGTATCTACCGTATCGTCTGCGTATTTAATATTATTAATGTTTCACCTGTCTACCAAGACCATAACTCCTTCAGGCCGGTTCTTACCTTCCACATTGGTATAGCATACGGCCACCACGTGTTATAAATAGGACATTAGTCTATGGTTTATTATCTTTGGTAAAATCATACAGCCCGTAGAGAATAATCCATAGTGTAGGTATTAGAACCTACATTAAGAAGTGCCTGAAAGCTTATATTATGAGAAAAAAGCAGTTGTTTAACCTTAATTTGAAAAATTCTATTAATTTCTGTCGGACCATAAATCAATTTGTTTCACTTTGCTCCATCGATAAAGGTGTTCAGTAGCTGATAAGTGAAGTACTTGTCAAAATGATAATTAATGGGGAACATTTTTAGTTCATTTGATTCCGAGAGAATTGCGATTTCTCTTCATTATTTATACAACGAGACTTAATTTTTAGCTTTTAAGAACAGGGATGGCGTATATATAAATTTTTTATTTTTTATTTTAACTTTATAAGTAAAATTCAAATTGTAATATTTAAATAAATGAAAACAATGTAAGCGAAACTCAATCGAAAATCTGGAAACAGAAAAATCAGAAAAACATATTGACACCTCTGGGACTCGAACCCAGGACCTCTTGCTTTCCGGGCAAACGCGCTAACCACTGCGCCACGGTATCGATATGAAATTCGGTCATGTTTAACTATACCATACTTCGACTAAGAACCACCTACATTATCTTCATTTTCTTTAACGCATATATTATTGGCAACTATCTTTATGTATGATTGCAAGATTCAAACCCGAACTCTTTATGAGTAAAACCTCAAATTGTAATATTTAAATAAATGAAGACCATGTAAGCGAAACTCAATCGAAAATCTGGAAACAGAAAAATCAGAAAAACATATTGACACCTCTGGGACTCGAATCCAGGACCTCTTGCTTTCCGGGCAAACGCGCTAACCACTGCGCCACGGTATCGATATGAAATTCGGTCATGTTTAACTATTTCATGTGGCGCAGTGGTTAGCGCGTTTGCCCGGAAAGCAAGAGATCCTGAGTTCGAGTCCCAGAGGTGTCAATATGTTTTTCTGATTTTTCTGTTTCCAGATTTTTAGTTTCGCTTAGGTACATTGTCTTCATTTATTTAAAGTATATATAAATATTTATTTTTTATTTTATTTATTTCTATTTTTAAACGACTTCAAAAAGGAGGAGGTTCTCAATTCGACTGTATTTTTTTTTTTTTTTTTTTTTTTTTTTTTTTTATGTTTGTTACTTCAGAACTTTCGTCTGGGTGAACCGATATTGATGATTCTTTTTTTATTTGAAAGCTGGTGCTTCCCGTGTGGTCCCATTTTAATTTGGTTCAGTTCCGACAATGGCATCAACGAGAAAACCATATAAGTCTTAAATTTGCATTAAGTATGTGCGCGACAAATGGACGAATAACTCAATATCACGCCAACCGATTTCGATGATTCTTTTTTTATTGGAAAGGATGTACTTCAAGGATAGTTTGATGAGAGTTTGATTAGGTTCTGATTATCGGATCCATGACAAAATAGCGGAACTCTTAGGGGAAAATTAACGAAACTCGGCCGAATCTCTTAATTTGACCCTCACGTCGTTATGGTCAAATTATGTCTTTCTCATATGAGCAGCACGTTTAATAGGTCTACCCATATTTAGACAAATTAGTAAGTGTACTTCAGTTTCACTAAAAATCAAAAAATAAACAAAAATTTTAACAAAACAAAAAACGACTTCAAAAAACGCACTAAAAAGTAAAAAAATAATTTCGTATTCTTCTACAACTTCATAATCAACTTATTTTTTCTACTCATCAATATGTAGGTACGGTTGTTATTTTTGGAGTCGGTGTCAGCAAAGGTACCCGGCCCGACGAGTTCACTTGACAGCTCCCCTCACGCCGCGGCCCGCTCTCGACTCGTCAAGTCGCTTGTGCGACACAAGCACATCTCACCTATAACTAACTATGTATGTAGTTACAAACCTACCTTGACTGACACCGACTCCAAAAATATCAATCGTACCTACATATTGATGAGTAGAAAAAATAAGTTGATTACGAAGTTGTAGAAGAATACGAAATTATTTTTTTACTTTTTAGTGCGTTTTTTGAAGTCGTTTTTTGTTTTGTTAAAATTTTTGTTTATTGAACACACATTTTACAAACAGTTACAGTGGTTAATACAAATAATAAATTCCAGAAGTACAAAAAAAAATTAGTTTTCAGTAATTTTGTGAACACCCCACTAGGAGAACCTGTGCTGAGATTTTCGCGTGTTATTCTGTCGACTTAAATAAAAACACAGTAACCTCGTTGATATTCTCAAGAAGAGCTCTGTGGCTCGACTCCATGAAATGGCTTTAAAACCTGCAGCCAGTAATGTAGTCTCCCATTATTTATTTATTTATTTATTAGACCTCTACAGAGGCTATTACTAAGGAGCTGTATTGACTGCGGATCAATGATAAAACATATGGGTTTTCAAAATGAGACAACTATGGGAATAGCTTAATGAACAGTGGTCACTCGGAAGGAATCAGACTTACCTTAATTTCACAAAGCACGTTATTGTGTAGTTCAAAATTGCGGCACCGAGATACCACTGGGTTAAGCACTGAAAAGGTTTCCGCAAGAATCGATATTAAAGTGACCTAGATACCTTAGAAGGTGATAATTGTATAGGTTATTTCAATATATTCCAATTGAACACACTGATTAACTCTATATTAACACATTTAACTCTATATATGATACAGGGAATATACCCCGAGATTGGCTAAAATCCACCTTCGTGACATTGTCAAAAATAATACCCTAAGAAGTGCAGTGACTATCGATTATTAAGCCTGATGAGTCATGTCCTTAAATTATTCCTTAAAATAATATATGCCAGGATACGCATTAAGTGCGAGCCGGACTTGGATGACACTCGTTTGGCTTCAGAAACGCGTTTAGGACACGTGAAGCATTATTGTTTGTCGACGTACTATTGCAAAAGTGTCGTGACAAAAAAAGGAAGTCTTTGCCTGTTTTATTGACTACGAAAAGGCATTTTACTGGGTAAAACATTCTGATCTAATGAAAAGGCTTGCGGATTGTAACGTTGACACCAAAGATCAGAATTTCATTAGAAACTTGTATTGGTTACAAACAGCAGAAATAAGACATGGGAATGAGAGATCTAATGCAATTGCCATTCAGCGTGGAGTACGACAAGGCTGTATCCTGTCGTCATAATTGTTTAATCTCTATTTCAACTAAGTCTTTAAAAGAGCCCTAAGTAATACTAAGAAGGGTCTGAAGATCAACGGAGTTATCATTAATAACATAAGACATGCAGATGGTACTGTATTACTAGCTGACTGTATCAATGACCCCCAAGACCTATTAAATCTTGTTAATAATGCTGGTGAGCAACTGGGCCAAACAATCAACGTCAATAAAGCTAAATGGATGACATTTGGACGACTAGATCACTTTGAATCAGTGATACAGTTAAATGGTTGCAATTTCAAACAGGTGGAAAGATTAATATACCTCGGCAGTATTCTCACGGAGACTCTTGACCCAGATGTAGAGGTTAGGTGCAGAATTGAAGCAGCAAGTACTGCGAGAACTGCAAGAACTGCGAAAATTGCAAGAACTGCGTTAATTAAAATGAATTCCCTCTTCTGCAATGACGATGTAGTTTAAAACTAAGGCAGAGAATGTTAAAATGTTATGTATGGTCGGTCTTGCTGTATGGATGTGAAACATGGACCGTGAAAGTAAATATCATGAACAGGTAAGAGGCTTTTGAAATGTGGCTTCACCGGAGAATTCTCAAGGTTCCATGGACCGACACGATCACCAACATAGAAATTCTCAGGCGGGCTAGAGCTGATAAAGAACTGCAAACATTAATAAAAATCAGAAAAATTTCGTATCTGGGTCATATACTTCGAGGGGAGAAGTATCCCTTGCTCTATTTAATATTGAAAGGCAAGATAGAGGGTCGCCGAGGGCCTGGTAGAAGACAAATGTCTTGGCTGCGAAATGTACAAGAGTGGACCGGCATTAGAAGTGTGGAGGAGCAATTCCAGGCAGCGTAAGAGAGAGAGACATTTTAAAGAGTGATTGCCAACGCCGGGGGACCTGACACGGCACACAAAGAAGAAGAAACATACTAAAAGATCACATGATTGGTAATCATTGTAAGGGGGGGAGAGGGGAGGTGGAGAAGGAAGCAGGAGAAGAAGGGGAGGCGGAAGGGGAACGGGACGAATGGGAAAGGATACTCAGGTGGAAGAATTTCTTTATCAAGTGACATAGCAACGCATGCCAGGACCAGCTTGTTATAAATAAAAATTAAAATTCGAGTGTAGTTTACACGCGGTAGAAGCAAAACTTTACCAAAACAATCTCCACCAATACTCGAAAAGTGAGGTCATATTCAAAGCGACCAATGAGCGCAGACCTAGCGTAATTTCCGTTTCATATCTCAACCAATAGGAGTCTTTAAAAGTGACATCATAATCAAAGGGGCCAATGAGCGCAGTTGATGCGTCGCAGGTGTAGTAATCGCCATTTCCGTTTAATCCGAAAATCAAATCACACCGGGGCTACAGAAGTTTCAATTCAAAAATAAAATAAAATGTATGACTCGTTCATGAGTTTTAGCGGCACGCACATTGTAGTACACTTTATTTTGTAATATATATTGATATTGATTATACAAAACTGAACAGGCTCAGTAACAATCTTTTTGCATTTATTAAGTTATAAATAACTAGCTGACCCGGCGAACTTCGTACCGCCTAAGAATCAATAACTGTTGTGTTAACTAATTAGCTGAATTAATTTCATTTTTTTAAGTTAAAATTAATACTCAGAATGAATTAAGAAATGTAATTCACGTGGCAGCAAGACATTTGCTTTATTACAGCGAATCGAAATGATTCACGTGGCATTATTGTAATACTTTCTGTTAAAACTATTTACTGGGTGGGTTGCACTTGGGTCGATTCCCTTCATTGAAGCACCTTGTGATATCCAACATTTTTCGTTTTGTTGTCGTTAGATATCTTCCCAGTTCCACCGAGCGCATCGAGGAAAAATAAGCCACCATTTCCATCATCAACTAATTCATTAACGTATCGTGCACTTCCTTCTGTTGGGGGTACAAAAGTGATACATTCGTTCAAACTGATTGGTTCAATGCATCTTGATCATATTCACGTTCACGTACCAATTATTGATTGAAAGCATATCGCTGACTTTTGCGACAAATTTGCAGATGTATTTGATTGACTTCACCGAATTGCAATAGGTACCCCACGTCACAATGCGCCTTGAATGTTTTGAAAAGAAGTGACTGTTTTCCTGGAATTGTGCAGACATACGTTCACCATTTGTCCCATTTACGACTGTTGACATTTAGTGTGTAAGAAAGACAGGCAGCATTATATGATTAAGAACAAAACAAAAACAATCAGCACGTTGACATTTGACGTTTTTAAATTTTTGGAATTGAAGCAAACTGCAATATTATACCTACCTACCACTATATTCCTCCAGCTCTTTCAAAAGATGAAAATTCGTTCCATATTAAATGTATGAGGAAATGAATTTTCGTCATAACTTTCTTTTTCGTGAATTTTTGCGATGTTTTAATAGTAATTATCCTATCCGGGGCAGAGACAAATCCAACAAATCAAAGATCATCAAAATCGGTTCAGCCGTTCTCGAGTTATAAATAGTGTAACTAACCCGACTTTGTTTTATATATTAAGATTGAAGATTTATATTCGTTTAAGTTAAAGTTTTAAATTCGTTTTATTATAATTTATTATAAAATATTATATAATAATTGAAGACATCCAAAGAATCTCTGCACTAAATTGAATACCGACTTTTAGTATTATGTAGTACAATCCGAAAGCTTATTATTATCAATGCAAGCAATTCTGTACAGAAATGCCAAGTAAGTAAAAATCCGTCTCTCCAACAATTTAAGCATATTCATATCATTTGAAAGAATGATGCCGTTCAAAGAAATTGCTGGAGTATTTTGAGCTTTTTATCAACTCAGAAAACTTGAGAATTTATTTTGTATTTTTCAATAGCGCTTGAATTCGAATATTGTATTGTGGGTTCCAGACGGGAGTATTGTATTCTTGTTGAATTCTAACAAAGGCAAAAAAAAATGGTTTAATAAATACACTCAATAAAAACACTTTCTAGTTAAGGAGATGTTCTACTTTTTTTAACGCAAAATCATGTGTTTTTTTGCTCAAAATGGTGAAATTTACCAACACTTTTGGCCTGCACCGGGACTCCTGCTTCTCGCCGTTGTAATGATGTTACTGTTATTTGTGATATGTAAATTCATGACTTTATTAATGGTTATTTTTGTTTTATTTTGAGTTGTGAGTGTCCGGGAGTGACGGACGTATGAATCCAACCCACCCACAGCGGTGCAAGGCGATGGGCAGGGAGAGTCCGGCTGGAGAGGTAGCCCGATGCGCCCCAAACGCTACTGCTGGATGAACTCCGGTCACGAACCGGCACAACAGCAGCGGCGGGGTTTTTGTACTCGTTGATGGGGCAGCCCACCCTCAGTTGTGAGCCTGAGGGTCGGGCTCCTGTACTAACGAGCGGTCCGGACAACGGTAACCGGTTGTAAAGGTCTCCCTCAACCTGCATCTCCCAATTCGGCCCGCCACGCAGAATGTGGGCCGACGTACCCGCTTCAAGACCCGGACAAACCTTACCCCAAGAACCCGGGCACCCCTGCTAAGTCACCAAACGTAGCGAACCGCTTGGGGTGACCTGTGGCAGAGGTGTTAGTCATCCAATAAATGGTTCCCAGGGCGGCGCTACCCATACCCGCCTATCAAATTGCATTGCAATTTAAAATCAAGTATAATCGGAAATTTAAAGAAATACAAAATATCAAAACAACACTATATTTCCCGATGTCAAAAACAGTAAAAATGCAGAATCGAAATTTAAAACAGTTCTACTTCAAAACTACTAAATCGCACAACCGACTTAGTTCTTTGGAACCGTCGAAATTGAAGATTTGATGTTTTTTTTAAACCTTTCATTAAAATTTACCTTTTGAAATTCGTCTTTAGCTTTAATAAAATTAAAATTAATTTTTTTAAAAGAAAGACAAACATTCTCAGGTTACGAATAACCCAACAATGTTTGAAAATCTGCTACTACCACCACAGAAAGCCGAAAATATTGCTTGTGTTGTGATGGAGGACTTAGCCAGCTGAGGAATCGAACACGGGACGCCCGGGTGGAATCCAAACGCGATGCCCACTCAACCACTGACCACAACCACCTAAATAATTAAGTAATTTGAAATGATTAAGTATAGATTTCAAATTCTCCAAAACAGGGCAATGAGAATAATATTACGGCGGAATAGATTTTCAAAAGTAAACAAAATGTTAAAGGAACTGAATTGGCTAACCGTGAAACAGATGCTGACCTTGAATACGATGATATTTATACATAAAATAATTAACAACACTTTAGCAAAATACTTTTCAAATAAAATTGTATTCAACAAGGACATTCACAGACATAACACAAGAACATGCAAAGAAATCAGGCTTCAAAAAAAGGATAAGGCGAATACGCAGAACAGTTTGCTGTACAAGGGGATGAAGTTGTATAACAAGCTACCAGAGACTTTGACGTCCACACCAATTGGAAAGTTCAAGACGTATTGTAGGAGCTACATAAAATTATATAAAATTTAGTTTGCAATATGAAATATTATAATTAATTAGAAATTTGTAAACTTAAATGTACAAATTACTAAAATAAAATTAATAAATAAATAGATAAAATAGATACGTTTTTAGGTTTTCACGGCCAAAAGTATTTTCGTTATTTGTTTTTGGGGTCATAACACCGATAAAATAGATTTTATACTTTTAAGTGAGTATTTAAATTTGCTTAAACAACTTCCAGTCCCAGTTGAAATGGAATTCACATATATTCACTCGGGGTACTCCACGAAAAACTTTTTTTTAATATTTTGGATCGTATAATTTTTTTGATCTTTGATTGATCAGAGCTCTCGATTGGTTTACCCATTCAATAACGCATGTTAAAAAATGAACAAATAAATACTTACCTTTTCGATATTGGTTTTTGGGATATTATGCCGTGTTGCGCTACCTCCTTCTTTAGCCAATGTTTCGGACAGCGTTGCAGTGTCACATCTACCGGATCTGCCCTGTTGATGGACACTGCAACACTGTCCGAAATGTTGGCTAAAGAAGGAGGTAGCGCAACACGGCATAACATCCCAAAAACAAATAACGAAAATGATAAAGTATATTTCGGAAAAGACCTTTTTTTTTAAATACATATGTGTGTCACAGTTTTTCAATACGTACATAATACAATATATTATGTACCTATAGCAGTTGTTGATATTTTTCTAGAACAAAATTACGGATCTCCGATTTATTTAAGAAATTTCGTGGGTAAGTATAGCAACCTTGCAAAGAAGGAGAAAAATATATATATTGTATAACTATATAGTATACATACTATATAGTTATACATCATAAAAAAGAATACAATGACAACTGTAATATTTTGGATCGTATAATTTTTTTGATCTTTGATTGATCAGAGCTCTCGATTGGTTTACCCATTCAATAACGCATGTTAAAAAATGAACAAATAAATACTTACCTTTTCGATATTGGTTTTTGGAATATTATGCCGTGTTGCGCTACCTCCTTCTTTAGCCAATGTTTCGGACAGCGTTGCAGTGTCACATCTACCGGATCTGCCCTGTTGATGGACACTGCAACACTGTCCGAAATGTTGGCTAAAGAAGGAGGTAGCGCAACACGGCATAACATCCCAAAAACAAATAACGAAAATGATAAAGTATATTTCGGAAAAGACCTTTTTTTTTAAATACATACATATCACAGTTTTTCAATACGTACATAATACAATATATTATGTACCTATAGCAGTTGTTGATATTTTTCTAGAACAAAATTACGGATCTCCGATTTATTTAAGAAATTTCGTGGGTAAGTATAGCAACCTTGCAAAGAAGGAGAAAAATATATATATTGTATAACTATATAGTATACATACTATATAGTTATACATCATAAAAAAGAATACAATGACAACTGACGGCCGGCGTGGTCTAGCGGCAAGGCTTTTGACACGCTATCTGAAGATCGCGGGATCAAATCCCGGCGTGGGAAAATGAGTTTTATTTGAATTATTTGTGTTATTTCACAATTAATTAATTAAAAATAATATATAGTTTATTTGAGGCACGTTCCAGGGTGGAAGATATCGCCCTGGTGTAAGACCACCATTCAGAATTGAAACGTTGCTTGAAATGGCGTTAGCCGTGTTAGATGACCACATCTGAATAGCCAGGTACTTCCCTACCTTCCTCTCCCCATCTCATTCCCCTCCCCTCTACCCTCAGCCTCACAACATACCCCAATTGGGGATGCCATAGTCTCACTGGCTCCAGACGAAAACAGATCTTGTGAGGCATTACTATATAAAAAAAATAACATTTATTAAGGCATAAAGTAAGAAGAAACCACAAGGTTAATAGACACAGAAGCAATGTGTTTGTTTAATCAATAACCACCTTCACTCGAAACAATATAAGCGTACATTATTTGTACTTGGCTTCCACTAATATTTAATGTTATTACGTATTGCGCTGGTAATATCACTAATAACCACATATTTCATTTCTAAATGATTGATTGCAAATGATTTATTTATTTATGCCTTTGAAATAAAACAAGTCTGAATTGCGATAGTGAAACATTAAAATGTACGTGATAATAAAAATTGTTGTAGCATAATCGATATTCTTTTTCAAGGCAATTAATTATACATGGTTTCCGGAAAATCGTAAATAGTGTAAGCGGAAAACCGGTGAATCTACGCAACAAAGAATTCAAAAACTTTTTTCTGATCTGAGAATTTATTTTACTCAACCAATTAATGAGCATACCCTCAAATTACATGAATGTCAAAATACTTTTCCACGATGTTCCTGCCCGTCTATAACCCAAACAAAAAGTATAAAATATCTGGGGATTGAAATTGATGAAAAACTACTGGTATCGCAAATGCGACACGTGGAGAGGACTGTATCAATATATTTAAAAAAAATGTTATGCTTGTGAATACTTTGACATAACTATGGGGAATGGTAAACAGATGAATGGGGAAGGAAACTGACTTACCCCTTATGGTTGATGTTCTGCTCAATATTATGGGTCTGAGGGAGCACTAAATCACTCACTGCACAAGCTTCCATAAACTGGTCGATGTTATACAAAACTGAGAGAATAATGGTGTTCGTTGAACAGTTTCTTTTAATAGACTGACTGACATATTGATTTTATTGTTGTACGGTAGGTAATATTGTCAGTACGGACAGGTAATTGTGGTAAAAAAGGATGGGTAGAGAAATGGAACAAGGTATATAGATAGGTATACATAGTTGCGTCAACAACTACAGTGGAATTCATTGACTTTGCATTGACTTTATCTCAAAAAAGCTAACAAAACTCATCTACTTCTTCAAAAAATTACGAAAAATTTTATCAATGAGGGATTTAAAGAGAGTATATTATGCTTTATGCTACTCTCGATTGGAATATATGGAGTAATAGGATGGGGCTCAGCAGCATCGAATCACATAAAACAACTTAAGGTTACTCAGAATTGCATCATAAAGACCATACTAAAGGTCCCCATAAGGACGTCAACAACAGAAATTTTTAAATAGTTTGATGTTCCAAGCATACAGAAAATCTATGCCAAAAACATTCTAGTACATCGCCACAAAAATGATTTAGAGGCAGACAACTCACATGCTCATAAAACCAGAGCCAAACAAACAGACATACTTAATACACCAAAGTGTAACTCTTCACTTGGACAAAGAAGTTCTGAATTTTTAGCAGTAAAGTTATATAACAAACTCCCCCTTAGTATCAAACAAATTAAATAAAAAAATAGCTACATTAAGGACATTAAATGTTGGCTGGAGGAACTATCGGAAAATGAACTTACTAGTAGGTATATTTAAAACATCGTCATAGACGTTTCTGGAAAACCTTATCCGAACAATGAAGTTAAACCATAGAAGTCGCTGAAAACTTATCCAAAGCTTAGTCCCCCTCAGCACAGGATCTCCTAATGAGGAGGACTACGAATATATTTTATATATATATACATATATACCTAACATGTTTGATATAAAAATGAAAAAAAATGTATAGTTACTAAATAAAAAAAAATTTAAAAAAATTATTTTCTATTGTTGCCGACGTATTTATTTTTTTACATTAGGAAGGAAAGGAAGTTTGTGAAGGAAAAAGGTATGAAGGGTGGATAGGGATCTGGGGGTCAGGTGTCCAAGAGAAACCGAAGTATCAATCTATCTCTCTAGTTTAGTCCTACCGGAGAGGTCAAAGGTCTTCCTCAACTAGAGGGCAGACGCAACCGCCGTCAAAAAACATACAAGCCTCACCCTCTAAGAATCCGGGCACCCCTGCTATGTGACCAAGCGAAGCCAACTACTTGTCACCATACATTGCTACTACTGCCTCGGATTTGGACATACATCCCTTAAATGTCTAAACAAAATGAACAAACCCAGATGCGAACATTGTGCGAAAAAAATAAAGACAGTGTCAAATGCTACAACTGCGACAAACCGGTATTTGGATTGGGACGGGTAAGGGAGGACAGGGATAAGGGAAAGTTGCCACGCAGGTAATTCAGAAATATTAGGTACCATTAATTATAAATCCTGACTTCTGGTTTCACATACATGTAATCCGAAAGCTTATCAACGAAAGCAATTCTGGACTAATTTAATATTTTATGTAAAAATACCAAGTAACTGAGAATCCTACTGCCTGACAATTTAAGCATATTCGTACATTTAAGAGAGTGTTGTAGTTCATCATAATTGCTGGAATACCCGTTTTGAAATTTAATAAACTTAAGAATTTATTTTGTATTCTTTCAATAACTTGTACATCAATATTATAATGTGGGATCCAGACGGGAGAATTGTATTCAAGTTTACTTCTAACAAAGGCAAAATTAGTTACATATTTAATATTTCTCCGTTATGTAATTATTAATAATATATTATTTATTATAATTAATAAGTATAATGATCAATTATGAATAGACTGGTCAGTGGCTGCGTTGGCATCGTGTTTGGGTCGATTCCTCGGCTGGCTAAGTCCCCCATCATAACACAAGCAACAATTCCGCTTTCTGTGGTGGTAGTAGGAAATTTTGAAATATTATCAGGTTATTCGTAAAACAGGAATTTTTGCATTCTTAAAAAAAATTGTTTTATATTATTTATCCCTTATGATCGCAATTTCTAAGGCGTAGTTTACTACCAAAAATATAATTATTGTATATATAGTGCGTGTTTATCGTTGGTATTTTGAAAGTTTAGGCTATCATGATCAATCTGTAAACAAGGAGCTGTGGTGGTTTGTAACAAAAGCCGAGAGGCAGTTTCTTTTTTTCCAAATAACGCCAAGTGTAATCCGGAAAAAAGGGATAAATCTTAGAGTATAAAACACCCACTTGAAACTATTGGACTGGAAATTCGAATAAATCGCTGATCCTGGCCGTATGCTACTAATATTATGAACAAGTTTTCACGGTCTCTTCAAAAAATAACTATCGAGAAAAAGTTTTTATTGCAACATAGGCAGAAATTCAATTTGAGAGGCGGATGTGGGTCGGGCCACTCCGGGAACCATTTATTGGTCATCTCAAGTGTTTTGATTTGGTGATATATTTAGCAGGGTTGCCCGGTTTTATGGGGTGAAGTTTGTCTGGGTCATTGCGGCGAATGCGTTAGCCCACCAACTGCGTGGCGTGCCGGATCTGGAGAGACTGCTTAAAGGAGACCTTTTGACTTATCCAACCGGACTCTGTCGACCCAATTCTTTGCACCGCCGTGGGAAGAATGAATTCATACGTCCGTTAGTTTTGGACACACTGACCCCCAGATTGCTACTTACCACTCTTTTCAGAGGTGTTGGTTGGTTAAGTAATTGGTTCTTGGGGCGGCAGTGCCAATACCCGCCTCCCTGGTTGTAAATTATACGAATCGTATCTCACCTTCTTTCGAAAACACATTAATATTTATCGATGCGTTCAGAAATATTCCATTTATATAATTTTTTTTGCAAAGCTTAAATTTTCTGACATTCTGACAGAATGCTGAATGTCGGCTGTGGAATGATGTGACGGCCTCTGTATTTCCCCCTTCCTACAACATGGGTCTCTTCAAGATCAATTCCTCTCCTCAAAAAGACCTTCCACACAGCATCTCAGATGACGTAGGCCCTGAGGGAAATTATTTTCCTCAGGGCCTCCTGTGGGGAGTTAAAGTAAAAAATATACATAGAATATGTCTGAAGCCTGAGGGGTTAGGAATCTATAGATTATTTCTTCATTTAGAGTAAACTAACCTTAGAAACTGATAATTTTCAATTATACAGTTTATCAGCTGGTACATAATGACAACACTGGTGCATTTTCAAAGAGTGTGTATATATTTATAATTTTTATGCTAAAATAATTGAATAAATTATTTATATTACGGAAATAGTATATACATGTAATTTGCACTACATGCCTTATATATTAATAAAGGACAAATGGATTTAGTATGAAAAAATGAATGTAATCAACAAGTAAATGAATAGTTTCATATGTATAAGGTATTACAAAAATTATAATGAATTTTCCAATTCCTTCGAATGTGAGTTTCAATAAAGAGTACAAGGACTTCGGCAGGGCATTAATATAAATCATCCCTATCTAATAGCCATTTCCTTAGAATATATTAGACTTTACCATTAAAAACGTTATCATTTTTGATTGTCATTGGTAGTTTATTAAATATTTTTTTATTTTATTTGATTCAGTACAATTATTATTCATACATTTTTGCTATATTGGAAGTCCTCGTGGGAATCGTAATTATATTTATCTCACATCGGATGCCAAATGTAACTACAATCCCCATGAGGGTATCAAATGTAGTTAAAATAAAGTAGCATGAGTGGGTTCTAAATGAAAGAGTATCGAGATTACCGAATACAAATTTATTGTTAAATATGAAGCTACAAAGGTTGGAATTTACATGCAAAAGAGTTAATTTTGGCTAAAATTATGGAACTTTGTTATTCAAGGGGAACGAGTTTTTGACCACTACATGATGACCTTCTGAATTTGTAATTCTACCTGTCCAAGGTTTTATGAAAAATGAATAATGAGATTGTCTTAAAAGCTCATCCGTGTTAATATAGGATTTAGTGAACAGTTTTTCATGCAGTGCAGCAGAAAAGAGAAAACAAGAATTAAATTATCATTCTGATGAAGTTTACTAAATCTTCAACGAGTAGAAAAATCAGAGTCCTTGGAGTGTTACTTGATCATAAATTACTATTTAATGATCAAATTTAACATCTTATAAAAGCTATACACAAACATGCTTCATTCTACATTTCATAAAACCATTTAATAAACTTTTTACACTTGAATTACTGTATATGGCATATTATGTAAAATCACATCTCGAATTTGTATCTGTCATTTGGAATCCTCAAAATCAAACTTGAAATGACAATATTCAATCATAACTTTAGAAACACCTGTCGTATCGATTTGAAAATCATCAGTAGGTAACCCTATTGATCTTTACAAACGGAGAAACGTATTTTAACGTACTGTTTCTGTATAATATTGTGAACTACCTTATTGTCTCACAAGTCATATTAGAAAGGATTGCTTTTCATTGCCCCGAACGCAAAAATAGATCGACATAGAATAAAGCTCTTTGCTCGCTGCAAATTTTACAGTGCCCTAAGAGATGTTGTTCCCTTGAAACGTTTATAATCAAATTAACAATATACTTATATCAAAACCAATACTTATTTTATTAATTGTTTTCTGTGTTTAAAGTAATAAAAAATAAAATACATAGATATTTTGGTTAATATTTTTTTGCTCTTGCTATTTAAATTTCGGAGTTTTAATACCTACGTGCGTTCCAATCTGTAACCGTTACAAGAGTTGGTTGGGCATTTACACAATACATACTACAATTACCTATAAACAGCTACATATAGCTATACATACCTACGTTTCCTACATTCATCATGTTTATACACAAATATTCGAGTAACTTACCTACATACATCTCTATACATCTTAGACCCTGTACTTGTAGCTAGTATTGTCACATGTTCCTTCCTACCCATCCCTGTATACCTGTCATTTTTCATTACCCACATTCAGTCTTTAATCGATCTTCTCCGCATAAACATCTAATATTCCGCATACCTCTTACGCTTACCGCATCCACAAATAATCCCACATACCTCAAGTAAAAGTAATCGCAACTAATACAGTCATATAAAAGTGCATGAATAAACCCAACCAAGATTCAGAGAGTGCCACAAGGTCCGCAGTAAGTCAATTCCTTTCCTTTCCTTATGTGCATTCTTTCAACAAGTGCAGTGGTCAAAACACATAAATACATTCAAGGTCCTTTGACATCCGCATCTACATAAAACACACATCAAGAATGATTGTAAATGGATCTAAACTGGTTTATATAATATTATAAATGTGTTAAAAAAAACAGATATGTGAAAGTATTTATATAATTATAATATAACACATCGCCTGAAGAATAATTTAGTTTTAAAAGTGGTTTCGCCCGTACACATACCTACACATACACACACCTACAGCACTATTACATACTGTCACTGCTTGGAATTGGTATAAATTATTGTTGCAAGTCCTTTGTCCTACCTATTTCCCAATTGCTCCAACCGTCAATTGTACCCACAATCTTAATCAGTCTGCAATAAACTCCCGCTGCATATAGCCATCACTGTGCTCTGCTCACGAAAGTCTGCAATATAACTCCCGCCGCGAAACAACAACTGTGCTTCGCCATCGGTCAATCCGCTATTAAAAATAACTACTCCGTGCACTATAAAAATAACGAACATTTACGCCTATTGTGATCGTGCCTCTTGGATGGAAGCGAATGCAGCATTGCTAGCATACAAGATCCGTATCCTTTTTCCGGTGAGTCATTCCTTCTATGATTTTACTATTGCAAGCAGTGATTAGTAACACAAAATTCAAGGTCCTTCGCCAGTCATTTTACAAAAACACAAAACCACTCTCACAACATAAATAACCATACAAAAAGTTTTTCCTTGATAGTTACAAGTTGGTTGATAATCCTGCGGGTAGGCCACTCTCCCAGCATTCGAATATATTAAGCTAAATACTCTCAACGGGTTACTGATTCACTTCATTGGGATATTCTTCATGAACATTTTAGATCTTACGATAAAATCCTATTAAAAAATTTATTTATTACCCTGTGTTTGGGGATAGTTTGACTAAGGCATTAATCATTTCTGTATAGGTGCCACACAAATGAAAGCTTTTCCTATTTGTGTCAAGTGACTGGACGCGAATACTCTAGCTCTTTCAACCGTCATTAAAGCCTATCTCTTATCAGTTACTACTGTCTTTTTCAGACACATAAGTCGCAACGCGTTGTACAGTAAAATGTGAGAGTAAGTAATCACAATTAAAGAAACCTTCATCATAAGAAGAATTTATGTAATGATGTAAAAGTAATGTCACCACGTTATGAACCCGGCGTCATGGGTGACGGGTCAAAATGAGCCGACATGTTTTAAATTTATTGCGGTTTTATAACTATATGTGATTTTAAGCTTTAAACTATATGTGATTTTAAGCTTTAAATAATGTAAGCATTATTTAAAGCTTAAAATCCACTTTTCTATTTTCTAATTTTACTAATTTTCATTATTTTACGTATTCTAAAAGGGAGATGCGATTTTCAATTGTTCTTACATAGTAAATGATATCAGACAAACAAAACCTGTAATAATGGCAATAACAATAACGATATTTCATAACTCTGTCAGATTACAACCGACAGACACCAATGAAGAAAAATGTGTGTGGAAAATTGGTTGGAACGTAACGAAGAAAGATTGTCACTTCTCACATTCCAACCGTGCGCAAACAGAAAAAATGCTACAATATAAGATTAGATTTATTTTCCGCGAAATCGGTTTTTTACTGGAATTCCACTATTTTTGGTATATTACGAGTCAGAGAGCGCAACGACTAGAATATTTCCTTGGAATAAAACATTTCTCGGAATAAAGTTGTTTAAAGTACCGAATGATGTATTATTCAATTCAAGCTGGGATTGTAATATCGTTTATGGATGACTTTGAAATGGAAACGAAGAGATTTTGACTTTCAAATAAAAATGTAAGAATTGAGAGTGAAACTATCGTAAGCCTCTGCAGATACCAAATACTACATACAGAAAGCTTACCAAGGAGTAAAGATTATTGGAAGAGTTGAAAGTTGCTTAGATCTGAATACAGAAGTCATAATCTCAATTTGGTTCAATGGGAAAAACATGTATTTTAGGTTGAAACTTTATCAGACAAAATTAATAAATAGCAGCACAATAAATACGCACCTGATGGAAAGATATTTCGAGGTCGATTAGCTGTGATTGGCTTAATGCAGAAACGGGTGGTGCTTTTGATGGATTTCCCTGTTTTGACAAAGGGATTGCAATCTTTAAAGCATAGGCCTCAAGAGGTAATTCTGTCATTGTTCCATCGGCGTTTCAATGGAAGATGCTCCGTGGAACAGCGTATTGATCCCTTAGAAACCGGTGCTGACAGCGGAAACACTATAAACGCTTACCCAATATTAATATAGATTTATTACATTTGTCCATAGACATCCAAATTTAATAGACCAGAAGATACAGATGAGGGGTAAAACAAAACTATGGGGGGGCGAAGAGGGGAAAGATGATTGTGATTCGTTAAAAATTCAATCTGACAGTATATAAGCATCTCGCATTACAATATCACCATTTGGTTCTGAAAAGCAAAATCTGCTTTTGAATGAATAGAACTTTTTACATGGGAACGCGAATTGCTCGCCACGTTATTAACATATTCGCGTAGTCCAAATGCGGCAATAAAGTTCGCCCCTTTTCACAGACGCATATTTTGTTGCCGTATTTAGTTAAGACCCTTTTACAAATGTTTCATAATTTACTTACCCCTGTAACCAGCGACGAGCTCACTCAAGAACCGCCCACGTTCGACATATTTTAGGGTATTAATATATAGCACAAGCTATCATTTTTGCCATGTTATTTCGTAAAATGTACGATGTGTGTTCGACGCTGGTACGGACAAGAATGATGACGTCACATTTTTTAGATTCAAGCGAGGCTCACGTAAGCCCAGCCGGCTCCATGGAACCGTTATGGGGAGGGGGAAATAATACGCTTTTATCACTTAGGGCAGGTCCAGATATATTCATATGTCCATGCATTTGTCACATGATAACGGGTAGTTTTATGACTCGTTCTTGAGTTCATCAGCTCGGCAGTGGAATTATTTTCCGGCATCTATGTTTTACTACCACGACAGTCTCTTCAAGATCCATTCACTCACTCGTTCACTCGTTCACCCGTTCACTCCTTTCTCTCCTCAAAAGACGCTCCCCCAAAGCCGACATAAGCCCTGAGAAAAATTAAATTACTAAGGGTTCCTGAGAGGAATTATTGCAAAAATATGTGGATTTACCTACCAGATTTTTTTTCATCACGGACCCCATTGGAATTAAAACCTTTTATCGTATTCTTACAAGCGAGGTTTAAGAAAATAATAACCCATAAAATCAAAATGGTGACACTGAAAAACACGTGCAGAAGTGTGCAGATTATCATTAGACTCAAACTTAATTTTTGTTTGGTTTTCACACTTTAAAGATATATAATTGCTTTAATTATATAAATGGCTTCCAATTTTTTGGTGAATATTCCTTCTTTTTTAATGAGAAATTAAATCCTAGTTGCATATTGTGCACCAAATTTTTGCATATGTTATTTTTTATTTTTTTATTTATTTCTTGGTTGTGATGCAAAACTTGAAGGAGTTCCTCAATGAGATTTTGGTCGGTTGTTTTTTTTTCTACAGAATCGACTATAGATTTTTGATAGGGCTTATATCGGGACTATTTTCAGGCCACGAGAGCGTAAGATTTTGATTATCTTGAAGATATTTGTCGACAATTTTGGCAATGTGGCAGCAAGATTGTTCCATCACCGTATTCAAAAAGACTAAATGCATGAATGTTCCATCACTATATTCACAAAGACTGTACACAGCCCAAATTAAATATAAAAATAATTACACGAATAAATCGTAAAACAGAGCTGGAAAAATAACCTCCTATGATGAAAAACATGTGAATTTGTATTTTAGTCTAATAATTTGTACATTTCTATAGGTAGATACTTACATTAAAAGTGTAGAGAAACATACAAATTTAGAACATAATAAAACACCCTCAAAGGATTCATGCATATATGATATCACGAAGAGCATAAATAAGATCAAAGTAAAAGAAAGCCTCCTTAAAAATAGCTTGCATTGCATGTCTTGTTAGTGGTATTTTTCCATAATAACGAGTCAGAAACGAGGGCACTATCTCATGATCTTAACATTCCACAAATTCACTTAACCCCATTTGAACCCGAAAACAAAACTACCCACTTATAGTTATAAATGGTAATTGTACACAAGTCTCTAAGATACATCGCCAAATGGCCCAGTTTATAATTTAACCAGATTTGAAAGCGTGCTGAAACACAATTGCGGAACTGGAAAAATTTCAATTAGATTTGAAAGCAAGATTATTTTTAAATGTTCAAAGCAATAAAATGTTTTACAAACTACTGCTTTTTTGTTGTTTATTGTCATTCGTTACGATAATAAAGGCATTCGTGCAAAATAATAGTTTACAAATGATCTGTTTGCCTTACAAACAAAACCACTCAGGCACTATTGTGATAATTACCTATGGGTAACAATAATAATAATACGGGTAACAATTATGTTAAATGCGCCATTTTTGTGAATAATCACTTTAATTCCGCTGTACAAATTACGCTGTTTCTAATTTTGGTTGTGCCTACAAACACATTCAGAAAACATGGTTATTTACCTGACGGCTTCAGGTAAACAGTTATATTATTGTAATGCTTGTGAATACGAATACAACACTTGATAAGACATTATGGTTACAAATAAAAGAATTGTGGTAACAATTAAATAATAATGAAACCAGAACATGAGACTCTAATTCATTACAAAATAATAATATTCTAATACTTTAAAATTCAGGAACATATTTAGCCTAAAAAAGAAACTAAATAGTTAGTTACAAAACTAATAAAATAAATTGGTAACATGTGTTTTAAAAACAAAATCAAATGTTTTGAAAATGATGATCAAGATGTTAAAATTACTACAAGGGGGGGCGCGCCAGTTCAAATGAACAGAATATTAAATGGTAAATCAATAAACTTAAAACTAACCAAAGTTTTAGCTCAAAGGTAATGGCGATTTCACCGAATTATGTGTCTTCTCTCGTCGAAACAAACGTCCAGACTCTCCGACTTCCTGTGTATGTGGAACTGTTGATGAAAAATTCTCTTGCTCCTAGTATGTTTTGGGCAACAAAAGAAAAGCAGGATTCCATTTGTTCAAAGTTATATTTCCTATTAGGAAATCAAATATCAATTTGAATTGATGCGTAGCCACCAAATTAATTATTCGGTGCTTACTTCGCATTGTAATTTCAAACTGTAACGTTATAAAGTTTAATCTTGGAGAATTTACGATTTTGCACGTAGAGCAAACATTATTAAAAACACTTCATGTTGCATAATTTATTGTTGCTATTTATTCCTTCATTACTTTGATGTTACATTTATTAGAATATTAATGGCAAAAGTAGAATTGATAATAATTGTAAAATTTTACATTATATTGTAAAATTTTAGGATTTGAGAATTTTTTGTAATTATAATGACTTTAAATGGCTTAAAAATTTTACTTAGTTTTAAATACGAATTACGAGGAAGGTTGTGATGAACCTGCTTTGTCAGATGGTTGGCGAATAAATTTTTTTTTTAAATAACAAATATTACTGAAAGCGGAATTAAAGGGGTCTGAAGCAATTGGGGCTGGCTTTTCGAAGAAGGATTTATCTACTGGGGTAACGAAAGCATTCAACAAATCAGAATATGTATCGAACCATATTAGGGGCGTCCCATCAATCACAGGAAAGGGCCAAATCTGATGCCTCTTGGTGGATTTAGTACAAAAATTGTCCCACGTTTTAGGGGATAGTTATTTTAAGTGGTAAAAACACTTCTAACCTGGTCATAAATCACATTTTTATGAGGAGCACGAGGGAATTGACAACAGTTGGTTTCACGTCTGAAATCGGCGAGTCTTGTAAGTAATAGGTTACGCTAGTGACAAAACCCTAAGGTTTCGGATTGGATTTTTGTGTCTTTCAGATAACGCAGATGGAAAATGTGTTCGATCCCTTGTATTTGAGTGGGTTGTCAAGATCGATACATTAAAGCTGAATTTATCTCTTGATTTTACGTGTACGAGATTCAAGAAAGTAATTAGTGAAACTAATAAAAATTAATGTCCTGTCAGAACTTTAAATTATGTGCAAATTCAAGTATTTTTCCTGAAGTGCAGTTCGCCTAACTCTGAGAATCATGAGTGATAAATTAATGTAAAAACGTTGGAAAGGAGGTTTGAGGTGGGACCTACGAGATGGAAAGAGGGAACAAGAGAGAGACATCCTTGAGTCGGAGAATAGGCTGGTCGTGGAATTTCGAAAAGAGTGTTGTGGCTCGCTGTGGACTTAGCGAAAACGAGAAGTGTTTGTTAAAACTAACTTCAGTGAAGATTTTGCATTTATGGTGTAAGATAAAGAAGTTCGGTGTTGTGTTACTTAATAAAGATAATCGTTGTTAAAATTCGCGATTGCCGCGCGATAAACATTTAAACTTGGGAATAGAGACTTATTAAAGTATTGGACTCCTGTCATAATTAATAATAATAACAATAATATCCTTATTGAACGAAATCTACGAGATAATAATAAAAAATACAGACTCAGTGTTAATGCTTACAGTGGTTTTAAAATTACATAAGTACAAAAAAGGGATATCAACTGAAAACCCTAAATACGAACACTAGATAAGTGAAGAATATAAAACGGTTATAAATATAGGTTTTCCCAATAATCCGCCACTGGACTAGCCTGTGTTGAGGCCGTAAATTTTAAGTCGACTTATAATTCTCGTAAACATGCCTAGACTTTTATTGAAATGTAATCACATAATAGATTGGTTACATAAATAGTAATTGCGACGTATCATTCATTATATAGAGGGAAAAAATATAACAATAATAATAATAACCCAGTAGAAAACATTCCATCCTTCAGTTAAAGGACAGTACAACGATTAAAATAACGATAATAATAAAAATAATGAAAAAATGGTGTTAATTCAGTTGAGAAGTTTTAACCAGAATAATTTCAGTTTTGATAATAAATGTACAGTCAGTCGAAAGCAAAAATTCAGTTTAGAAAGGAGGGTTTTAAAAATTTAAAGTAGTTCCGACGTTACCGTGTATATAGTTAGTGAGGGGGTTTAGTAGTTACAATTGCGCGATATTCTTGTAAGGGGCCACAGGGCGTGAGAGAAGATCTTCCACAATGCAGCTTAGAGAAAAGGGGGTTTTAAACTTACAGTTCCTACATTAAGACCTTGTATGTTGGAAAGGAAAGCAAGTAGGGATTTTTATCATTTATAGGGAGGACGCGTGATTAAGACGCGGAGTTGCGTTTACCCTACCGGGAGTCGCGGTTTTAGCAACCATGTTCTTGGTAAGTCAAATAACTTTAACCTATATTACAGGACCTCACTGATTGCAGGATGGAGTGAAGAGAACGCTGACCCTGTATTATTTAACTGTACCAGCGTTGAATGAACTGATGTTTTGATTATTCCAGAATAGGTACCAGGCATAATTCACAGATGTTATCAACAAGAACAGCTACCTTTTCTCGGCAGACAACTGATGCCGAGCTAGACCAAATGGGGAAGACACGTGCGGAATCAGCGTAGGGGATTCCTGGCTCTCTAGGAGGCTCGGGTTCGATTCCCGGTACCGTAACCTAGAAATCTATTATTGAATTACATGTACTTGTTTGAAAAATGACGTCAATAGAACGCAAACCCTGAACAGTTAATTTCAGCGGCTCCAGCGCAGAGGAAAATTAATATTATTTAAGCAGCTGATATGGATATGTTTAAACGATATTATCGTCTAGGGCAGTGACGTTTTCTTCCAGAAAGCTGATGCCGCGCGGTCGGGGGAACACACACAAAAATGAACGAGCGAGCCCATGTAGGTATCTACCTACATCCCTGTGGGTATTGTACACTCAACCCAATGGAGAGTGCTTTCAGATTTACGACACACCAAATTGAAGGGGACCGACTGCAGCCTAAACATTTAAGCGTGAAACGGAAAAATAATACTAACAGGTACTCTGCTGAATTCCTAATTGTTGAATTGCGATTTTAAGTCCTTCATGATTGACGAATGTGTTGGTGACACCGAGGCTACACATTATGTGAGAAATTGGTGGTCGAGTGGTAAGGGTCCTTCCCACATTGTCATGTTAGGGAGGGGTGCCCCTCCATAGACTGATCGGGTCTCGCGAGGTGCTGGAAGCAATTCCCTTTCGCGGGACGATGTCGAGCGGATGGGCGCGACAGGTCGTATGAAATGAGATGCCAACGGTAAAAAAGGGCATGGTTTGCTGACGGAGGCGTTTGGCCAAAAGCATCTCGCGTTGCCTGCAAGGTAGTTTGGAGATGCGCACCAGCAGGTCATCTGTGGGACGGAATCCTGTAGCATCATCACATTTTTTAGTCCTGTCGACCCAGAAGCAAACGTAATGCCCACAAGGTGGGGGTTATGTCAGCTCCTGGAGGTGGAGTGTAACGCTAGGTCGGTCACGTGGGAGAAGGATCTGCCTGTCACAAGCTTACGCCACTTTGTACCGTGAATAGAGTCGTGATAAGGGACGAAATAGATTACCCCTTCTAGAGCCAGTAAAGTAGTTCCGGAGATGTTCGATACTGGAGTTGTCTGGGAAAGGTTTGAAGGCATGCCGTTCTTCTTTTGTTATGGAGGGGTCCGGGTAACTGGTTTATCGTCAAGAGATTTTCTGGGTGCCATGGGTATAGCCTCATCATGCATTGGTCGGAGGGTCGTGTCCGGAGAGCTGACCACCTAGTCAACTTGGTCAAGTGGAGGAGCCAGTATTAGCTTGCAAAGAATTCCTTTCCCGTCACCATCCATCCTATCCTCTATCCCGTCTTTATGCTTCCATCCTAGGTATAAATTTGTGTTTACTAACAACAGAACATATTATCACGATTATGTATAGGGTATAGCCATGGAGAGCGGTGCAGAGAATCGCCAATTATCCACATGAAATGAAACATTCCAGGTACGTACATTAAAACTTATTAGGAAGTAGAGGGGGAGAGATCACTTTTATAGCCTAGCGAGAGTAATAACAACAGTGCTCATTATGTGAATATTGGAGCAGTGTATATCATTAGAATCATAGCCGGGACAAATTTAGGATAGTTTAGACAGGGCGTGTCCTTCAGACGTCTAAGAGATACAGAGTAATTCTTCCACACCTTACCTAAAAGAACCGAAAGTTACCACGACAGACATTAAATACCTATCCTAGATGTTCTAGGTGCTCCGAAACAAAAAAAATCACACAGCGTGGAGAAAAGGGTTTATTGTAAGAATTTCCCGGAAAACTACCTTTTACTGTGTTCAGTCACAGGGGTGGGAAAAATAAGTCATGATTCAAAACATTAATGGCGAATCATTCAGTAGGTACGAGAGTAAGATCTGCCAACCGGAGATCTGAACGCACGAGAAGAAGAAATATTTTAAGGTTTTCATTAGGGGGGGGGGTTGACCCATCACAAGGTTATGCTATACCCGCCCCCAGATTACATGTCCTTATGATACTCATTCTATCTCCTTTTATATTACGGTCAGATATACCCATATTACAAACAGATTTGGAAAGAGAGAACATAAAGCTTTTGTTTGGCATTTAAAAGTTATCAATGAACTCTCTTGGAATATTTGAACAAATTCTATAAACATAAAACCGCCGAAAAGATTCCTTTGAACGTTTAAAAGGGGGCCTTAGACATCATAGCTGAAATTATAGTTTGAAACATTTCAAAATAACAATAACCTTTTAGCAGTGTTCTACTAAGCATTTCGAAAACTTGTTGAAATAGTGTCATCATTAATCTTGGATTGTTCATAAAATCCACAACAATCATTAGCATTTCTTCAATAGTTTCTTAATCATTTCTCATCCTTTCTTTTGTCGTATTTCTTTGTTAGGATTTCAGCAGTCCTTTCAGCGTTCCTTTTAGTTTTCCTTTTAGCTTCCTTTTCAGGATTTCCATTTCCCCAGGAGCGCAAACAGCGGGACTAAGGCCTGATTAATTAAGCGGATAGATAATTGTCCTTTCTTTTGGTAACCGTTTTCCACGGAGCACCGAATAAAGTGGATGTCGCCGGTATTATTTATTATAAAATATCCGAACTTTTCGGACAAAAATAAGACGCTTACAAATGAGAACCTACAAAAAATCCTTCAAACTTTGCACAAATTTGATCATCAGAGTGAATCTGCTTAACAGTTCTTCCAAATTTCTGTACCGTAATCCAATCGATGTAAAACACTCATCAGACTAATGCTTAGCTATTAGGTTATAAACGTTCGATATGTCTGAACAATGAATAAAAAGGAATACGGAAAGTTTCTGCGTTTCTTAGTGGACGATGATTGATATAGATTTATATCGTGGTTAAGAGGAAAGATTCTATAAATGGTTATTTATAATTTTGCAAAGGAAATTTGATGTAATTTTTGTCACGACCGCAACGCACCATGATTCGCATTATACAAACTAGAAGGTGTATAAATCACAAAAAAATATGATTACGTATTGGGGGTACCTATTACGAGATAAAAGACGTAAGACATTTCAATAACTAAAGTGTATTTTATTGTGGCCTAAAAAATAGTAAATTTCAAGTTTATGATATTTTTTTATAGAGCATACTTATCAATATATCAATTTCGATATTTTAAAACACGAACTTTCGTCTTGCATCAATATTGTTTTATTGCTATTTCAGAGTACGTAGAAGTTTTCCGGGCAGGAATTATTCGCGACAAAAGTTCGTTTGCTAAAGAATGAAAGGTTTCAGGGAACGTATAAACATATTTTAAATACATATATTAACTGAACTTAAAAAATTTAGTGCAACTCGTGAAAAACAATTAAAATGCAAAGGTGAGCTTACTTTAACTTTAAAATATGCATAAAGTAGCTGACCCAGCCACGCGTTGCTGTGTAAAACACTTAAAAAATAATAAAACATTTTGTAAAATCCAACCTTTGTAACCACCGCCGTCTTTGAGTTTATCGCGAAGAGACAGACAGATGCCGCAGAGGACTTTAATTTATAATACGTACAGATGGTGTGAAAGATTATAATAATGTGCATGAAATGCTTAGGGTAACTAACGTATTTAGGGTAATAAGAATTAGTACTGTATCCGTCTAAATAACTTTTCAATTACCGCAATGTACGTGACCATTTTTTTAGAAGATAGAATGGGTAAGCTATACGTAAAAGATAGATATAGGCCTTCGCGGACTTTTTTGTAGATCTACAAAAGAGAAATATCTCACCATGCATTGTTTTGTTGTATCCCAAAAGGATTAGGCAGCGTTTTCGATGAAAGCTACCGGGCGGCTTGACTTTTTCCGACACTTCTAACAATTATAGTTATGTTTCAACCAATTTACACAAATTCCTGACAAATTACATACCTAAACCTTTCTCACGAAACACTCTATCTATTGGTGAAAACCGCAAGAAAATCCGTTCAGTAGTTTTCGAGTTTATCGCGAACAGACAGACAGACGGCGCTGGGGACTTTAATATATAATATGTAGAGAATAGAGAAGATGTAGAGATGTAGAGATTTTTTTGATGACTTGTGAAACTGTACGTGACCGAAAATTATTTGCAATGTAATTTATATTTACGAATTAAGTCTAAAAAAATAATTATTTTCAAAAATAATCATTTGTCGACCATGATATTTTATTAAAAAAATTAAGTGACATCGGATTCTCTCAGAATTTCCTCGCTTTTGTGGCTAGCTACTTACGCAATCGTCGTCAGTATGTCAGTTACGGACACCATCTCTCTCACGAATACAAAACTAACTCCGGGATTCCCCAGGGATCGAATCTAGGACCCCTTCTCTTTCTCTTATTCATCAATGACATTGGCAACACCATAAACCACTCAAAATATCTCCTTTTTGCTGACGATATAAAACTTTTCAAAAAAATCAAAAGTTACATCGATTCCATTCTTCTGCAGAACGATCTTGATTCTCTTGTCAAATGGTCGGAACTGAACAACTTACCCTTTAGCATTCAGAAATGCAGTGTCGTTACATTTACAAGATCCAAAGATACATTCCTGTTCCCCTACCATATTAATAAACATAAATTAACACGTAAAAATGAGATTCGAGACCTTGGCGTAATTTTTTAAACAAATCTCTCTTTCAAATCCCATATATCTGATATTGTCTCCCGTGCCAACAAAATGCTTGGATTTGTTCTTCGTAATTCAAGATCATTTACCAACGGAATCGCAATCCGAAGAACGTATGAAGCACTTGTTCGCAGTATCTTGGAATATAGCTCCATTATTTGGGCCCATTCTGAGCAAAACTATATTCTCGAAATAGAAAAAGTACAAAAGAGATTCATGCGTTACCTATATATGAGGGAATATATGTACTACCCTTTCCTGTATCCATCCTTATTCTTAGCAGGAATGCTCGATCTTAATACATTAGAAGCCCGCCGAAAAATATTTTTAGGAAAACATTTTTTTAAGATTATTTCTGGAACTATACATAATCCACCTATTTTGAAAGAAATTAACTTATATGTCCCAGACAAGTATACTCGTGGAAGGTCGCATACCCTTTTTTATGCTCCAAAAGCGAGGACTTCTGCCTATCAGAACGCGCCAGTCAACAGAGCGACTGAACTGCTCAACGAGTCTGCATTGAACATTGACATTTTTAACGTAACCTACAGGCAGTTTAACAATTATCTTTTGACGTATGTCACAAAGTAGTAAAACTGACCTTTTTATGCGTTTTGCTATACTTTTTGTCTATTTTGTAATCTTCTCCATAATGTATTGGTGAATAACCGTTTTACGGAGAACATGAAAAACTAAATAAATAAATAAATAAATTTGCTTTCATTCGCTCCGCACGAAGAAAAAAGATATAAGGGGTTGTAGGAATCTGGGGGTCAATGTGTCCAGCAGTGATGGATGTACCAATCTATCATTTCCATAGGGGTGTAAGACGATGGGTCTGGATGGAGAGGTCTAGGTTAAGTCTCCCTCCGATCTGGCCCGCCATGCAGTAGGTGGGCAAACACATTCGTCGTCAAAAACTAGATAAACCTTACCCAATGAACTACTCATCCCTTTAAAGTCACATAACGTTGGGAACCCATTGGTATGACCTATATCAGGGGTGTTGGTCATCCAATAAACGGTTCCCGGGGCGGCAATACCCATACCCACCTCCCAAATTGTACAATGTACATGTGTTGTTTGTCAAAATAAATTTCCAAATAAAATAGGAACAATGGATAAAAATCACAACACTTTAATACGTGACGGGTTTGACCAATTCCAAGCAAGGAGGAAACGCGGGTGCTGGAAAATAATTTTCTCTCCTGACGGTTGTTAAGCATAATAATGAAATATTTAAACTACAAGCGAATTCTGGACGTGTTCTTCAAGCATCTCTTTTCTATTCAAAGGCGGGTTACGTAACTTTTAGTTCTTCAAAAGAAGTTTAATTAATAAAGTTTTCAAGTTATCAAAATGTTTGACTCTACAGGCCTACACAACAAAATGTTGCTTTGGGAAAACCATTGAGATAAATAAATAGAGAAGCAGACTTCATTATTGCGTGACAAAAAAAGCGCAACCACTCAAAAACGCGACGGCGTAGCTTTGAAACCACTAAACATTTTAAAGTAAACACGTATTTGTCTCACTTGCACAAGTCACGAGAACAATACCGTCGCTAGAATTAGACAAAGACAGAAACACAATCCTTGCGATGACGGGTTGGTGTTGCCTTTCATTTGAAATTTTACCCAAAATAAAATACATTTGCAATAAAGTAAACTATTTCAAACATGTGTTTTTTATTATATGACTAAAAGTAAGTAAAACTAAAGAAATAATTAAGATATTTTTTGTTCCAATATTTTTTATTGAACCGATAGTACATAATACTCGAACGGAAAGTATTTTCAAAGTCTTCACTTTGGAGTCCAATTGAAGGGAATTAAATAATAATAAACATCCGTTTAAACAACTTGCATAATGTTAAAGAAAATGCGGTGTATGTTAGTGTGGTTTTTAATAAGAAAATATTAAAACTAACAGCGTGCTACATCTTTAGGTAAATTATTAATATAAAATACGTAAAAAATATAATTACCAGATTATTCATTAATAAACAAAAATAAGATAAGTTTTAAGATTTTCACGGCCAAAAGCATTTTCATTATTTGTTTTTGGGGTGTTATGCCGTGTTGCGCTACCTCCTTCTTTAGCCAACGTTTCGGACATCGTTGCAGTGTCCATCATCAGGGCAGATCCGGTAGATGTGCGATTTTTAGTGGTGAAGTGTGTGCTTATTTACTTCGAAGCGATACCGTGTCGCCAGCTCCACTAACTTTCACCGGTACAAAATAACCGTGATAAGCTGTGGCGTCATTGCCGCGGAAAGGAATAGAAAGTTCACTAAATCGTGGTATTTATGCTAGCCAGGGGCAAGTCCGTTTGCGAATTTCCGACGGAACCCCGAAAACAAATAACGAAAAAACTAAAATAAGTTTAATTACTTCTTTTGTATGAAGATTAAAACATAATTTAATTATTATTACTTCCAAAGTATTTTAAATCGGAGACTCCCTCCATTATTCCATAAATGATGTATTCTCCCATTAATGTGGCAAAACCAAAACGACTTTTTAGTGGAAACACTGAACCTATATTACAGTATTTGACATTTTATTTAAATTTCTTCGTTTTATAATTAAATATAAACATGTAAATGATACTCTTATGTGTGGAAAGAAATTCCGCTTGATTTATTATGTTTTTGTGACCTTCAATTGCATTCTTTCAGGACGCATTTAACCATTTTGGGGATCATTCGGTTCAACTCGGTCGGCGTCTCACTGAGCACTGAACTGACATATGCTTATGGACATATGTAGAGTGTAGAGTGGCAGTGCTTTGGCGCGATCATTAGTCATCTGTTGTCAATGGGGAAAACTTCTGTATTTGAATATCTTTGGGGAAAACTGATTCTGTCTAAAAACCAAAACCGTCCATGAATTTCTTTGGTCCTTTCATTTTCCCATTTTCACAGCCGGTGACGATGAATTTTTTCATGGGATATCTTAATAAACAACAACAAAAAACAACAAATAAAATTGTATACTTTCTCAATTAAAATGCGAATTCAGCGGCGTAAAAATAGCACTTAAACGAAGCTTTATAATTAAAGATAAATTTTAATTGGCTTGTGGTCCACTGCTGAACATTTTAATGTATCTTTTTTACAATTATTTTGTTTTGATTTAAAATATTTATCTAGTTAAGCGAATTGATTTTCAAAATACCACGAAATTACCGTGATTTTTTTTACATTACCCCATACAGATAAATATTTCCCCTCAGGGCCTATATCATCTTTGGAAGTTCTAGGAAGGAAAAAGGTATGAGGGGTGGGTAGGAATCTGGGGTCTGTGTCCAGAAGTGACATACATATGAATCAATCCCTCCCGCTGCAGTGCCAAGTGATGTTTTGAGAGAGTGTTGAGGAGTGCTAGAGAGAACAAATGGTCTCTCACCCTCAACTAGTCTCTCTCGGTCCGGGCAGACGCATCTGCCACGAAGACCTAGACAAACATCGCCCCTGCTAAGTCACCAAACATAATGAACCACTTTGGATGACTTTTAGCAGAGGTGTTGGTTTTCCAATATTATATGGCAGATTGCTTTTAAATTATCAAATACATTACAAAATATACATTTGAATTATTCTTTTTTAATTATTCTTTACGCACGCTTGACTTGGGGAGTAAGCTGGCGAATGCGTGTCGAGAGCGTTATGAAAAGCGAGGCAAACGGTAGTTGAGAGGGAGATATAAGTTAGTGAAGATGGAAAGAGAGAGAGTTACGTTTCGTATTTATTACTGTAGGGGCGATGGAGACTGGTGCGAGCACACATTTTCTTTCTCTCTTTCTCTCATAGCCAGTTTCGTTTCGTATATAGACACAGTGTAGGCCTATTGTCTGTATCATATACTGTAGGAGCAAGAGAGAGCAGTGTAGCTAAAGAAGTTTTACTTTAGTTGTGTGGTCTAAAGCACACTCCCTTTTTTTATTTAAGTTTTTATACCAGCAGGACTGGAAGCCAAGTGCAATCCCAGTCAGCCATATTACATGAGTTATAATATTATGTACAACCATTACACAAAAAAAAGACTTTTTTTATATATTAGGTAGGTATTTAATGACAACATTTAATAAAAAAAAAAAAAAAAACGTTGTATAAATAAGTAAAATGAAAATAAAAAATAAAATTATAAATCACACAGCGAAACAGAAGTTCTAGACAACAAAAACTGATAGACGGATATAGGATGGTGATATTAAAAAACATTTCTAAAAGGGTGAACATTTAATTAAATCTTAAATAAACTGAAAATTTTTGTGTTACTATCTTTCTAAATGATAAGAACGTTAAAACAAGATACAAAACATACACTTTTTTTTTAATACAGCCCAAAAGTTAATATAGCCCAAGAGTTAGTACAGCCCAAGAGTTAATACAGCCCAAGAGTCCTAATTGCTCCCAACCGCCTCGAGCCAAGGCTGCGACACTCCCAATTGGGGTGTACTGTGAGGCTAAAAAAAGTAGGAAGGGGAAGGAGATAGGGAAGATAATGGAGGGGAAGGACCAGGAAATTAAGATCTAGTCACCATTAACGGCTAAAGCCATTTCAAGCAACGTTTCAATTCTGAATAGTGGTCTTACTCCAGGGCGATTCTGAGAGAATCTTCCAATTCAGAAAGTGAAATAACACAAATCAATCAAATAAAATTTATTTTTGCAGACAGGGATTTGAACCAGTAACTTCCGGATCGCTAGTCGAGAGCCTCGACCACGGAGGTCGACAACTAAACAACCATCACACCGTCTCCCAGCAAGAAAAAACATAAGGAATAGGCCACCACCCAACCTTGTCTTGTCACATACCCCTTGCTTCATTGATATTCGTACATTGCCCAAAACATACAAGTAGAATACTGCTTTTCTTAATTCGGGGATTTACTTATTCAACGATAACTTTAAATGCATAATTACCATGGCTTTTAATACTAATCACCTCTCTCAAATAAGGGATATCACAATTTCAATAGAATACATTGCTGGTTAATAAATATTTATCTAAAAAACCCTTGTAAGGTAGTTATCATTAATAATAATTGAGAATTTCGTCGGAAATACCTACTTTAATAAATTGATAACGGAAATTTGAAATGTTGTAAAGGAAAATAAATCCAAAATGAGTAATCATTTTTTTCCTTTTATTTTCTTTTTCAACGTACCGTGTCGTCGAAATATGTCTAAGAAAATAGGTCCGTGTTTTACGATGTGCGTTTTGAGAGGATTTTTTTCCTAAAAAATTAAAATAAATTAAATACTGTTATTAAAGAAATTCTTAAAAATGTTTAGTATTCTGAAAGATCTATTCAATGTTATTTTAAAATAAAAAAACCATGATTATGGGTCTACAAAGGTAGGATGCTTTTTTGAAATAAAACACTTTATTTTCGCTCTCCTGAACTGAACAATTAACATTTTGTCAATTTCATCATTTTGATTTTCCATCATCGATTTTTTTTTATCTTCTATGGAATTGAATTTATATTCTTGGAATTGCACTATATAAGTATAATAAATACAAAACAATACAAGAACAACATGTCAACCTACCAGAGACCAAATGGGAAACAATTCACCGACTCAAGATATTTTCATATCAGAGGGTTCAGCTCGGTAGAACTCCTAATTGGACCTATAAATCCTACTGATCCCTCAATATAAATATTTAAAAAAACTTTTGTAATCCTATATGTATTTAAAATTTCTGTTTTTTGTATTTTTATATATAAATTCTTTGACAAGTCTAATACGCCTAAATTTTGAATGAGAGAGCTAGGTATAATGCCAGTAGCCGAAATAACAAATGGTAATATTTTTATAGTCTGAGAATGCCAAATTCTTTTGATGACATTTCCTAAATATGTACATTTTCTTATTTTTTCAGAAATAGATATTTGAATGTTACAGGAAGTTGGAAAAGCAACTATCAGGTCTATTCCGACTAATTGTTCTGTCTGTTTTTATCATAATATATTTTATAAAATTAATTTTCTAAAAATAACCAAACTTTGGTGAATTATTTTTAAAACCTGATCGTGCCTAAATGTATACTCGGATGGCGCTAATATAGAACATCTCAATATTAATATGTTCTATAGTTTCCGGAAAAGCTAAACATTTTCTACATAAATCATCAATTAGATTTGTATCTTTGGTTATGTGCTTCAAATAATTTTGACTCTTTCTTGAATGGCAAGCATAAATCCTTCTATTTCTGCGGTCAACTCTCCAAACCTCAACCACTTGTTTGACGAAAGTTTGTCAACATACGTTTGATTGAGATAATTGAAGTGTTTTGGGTGAATAATTTTATTTGACCAGGAATCTAATAATTCCTGGTTAGTATTTATAAGAATGTGGCATTCTCGTCATATAAATTTAGAGGTGTAATGTTTCTATCTGGCTTGCAAATTATTTTGTGCATTTCTGAACTGTTAGCTTTCCTAAGGAAAAAAATTCTTGGCATTTCTACCTGATTGTGTTTCAAAGATGTTATTTTGACTACACCTCTACCTCCTAAATTTCTAGGTAAATTAATTCGTTCTTTAGCTGAATTTAGAAGATGGCAATTAACGAAGTTCTAATTAATCGTTCTGAGCTATCTAAATCTAAATCTGTATTGGACCATTTCATTTTGCCAAATGATTACGATAGTAGAGGTATTGCCCAAGTATTTATTGCCTCTACTAAATTTTTAGCAGATAATAGCATTTAAAAAAATTCTGATCCTAGTTTGAAATTTAATTCTAAATAAATACATTTATGTTTTTACGCATCAGATTTAAATGCCCGGGTTAAATTTTCCCCACTGGAAAAACTAAACCCTTTCACGCACTTCCCAAATGATCATCTATTCAATCCACGCTATGCAATTACACTATATTATTATAAATACAAAACAATATAAGAACAACATGTCAACCTACCAGAGACCAAATGGGAAAAGAATTCACCGACTCCAGATATTTTCATATCAGAGGGTTCGGTTCTGTGGAATTCCTAATTGAACCTATGAATCCTACTGATCCCTCAATATAAATATTTAAAAAATCTTTTAAAATCCTACAAGTATTTAAAATGACTGATTTTTGCATTTTTATATATAAATTCTTTGACAAATCTAGTACATAATACATAATAATATAATCTAATATATAATAAATAATATATAAATCTAATATATTTTAAACGCACCAGATTTAAATGTCCGGGTTAAATTTTCCCCAAAAAAAAAAAAAAAAAGAAAAAAAGAAGGAAAAACTAAACCCTTTCACACACTTCCCCAAATGATCATCTAGTCAACCCACGCTATGCAATTGCACTATATAAGTATTATAAATACAAAACAATACAAGAACAACATGTCAACCTACTAGAGACCAAATGGGAATATAATTCACCGACTCCAGATATTTTCATATCAGAGGGTTCGGCTCTGTGGCATTTCTAATTGAACCTATAAATCCTACTGATCCCTCAATATAAATATTTAAAAAATCCTTTGTAATCCTACATGTATTTAAAATGACTGATTTTTGCATTTTTATATACAAATTCTTTGACAAATCTAATATGCTTAAATTTTGAATCAGATTCCTAGGTATTATGCCAGTGGCCGAAATAACAAATGGCAATATTTTTATAGTCCGAGAATGCCAAATTCTTTTAATCTCATTTCCTAAATCTGTGTATTTTCTTATTTTTTCAGAAATAGTTTTTTGAATATTACAGGAATTTGGAATAGCTACATCAATGATATAAGTTATTTTTTAATTTTGTCATGTAAAACTATATCAGGTCTATTATGACTAATTGTTCTGTCTGTTAGTATAGTTTTATCATAATATATTTTATAAAATTCATTTTCTAAAAATGAATTTGGTTCATATTCATAATATGGTACTATATTACGGCAGTCAATCAAGTTATGTTTAATTACCAAACTTTGGTGAATTATTTTTAAAACCTGATTGTGCCTAAATGTATACTCGGAAGGCGCTAATATAGAACATCCCGATATAATATGTTCTATAGTTTCGGGAAAAGCCAAACATTTTCTACATAAATCATCAATTTGATTTATATCTTTGATTATATGCTTTCTATAATTTTTAGTATTAATGACTCTATCTTGAATGGCAAGCATAAATCCTTCTATTTCTGCGCTCAACTCTCCAATACTCAACCATTTGTTTGACGAAAGTTTGTCAACATACGTTTGGTTGAGATAATTGAAGTGTTTTGCGTGAATAATTTTATTTGACCAGGAATCTAATAATTCCTGGTTAGTATTTATAAGAATGTTGGCATTCTCGTCATATAAATTTAAAGGTGTAATATTTCTATCTGCCTTGCAAATTATTTTGTGCATTTCTGAGCTATTAGCTTTCCTATGGAAAAAATTTCTAAGCATTTCTACCTGATTGTGTTTCAAAGATGTTATTTTGACTACACCCCTACCTCCTAAATTTCTAGGTAAATTAATTCGTTCTATAGCTGAATTTGGATGATGGCAATTAAATTTTGTTAACGTAGTTCTAATTAATCGTTCTAAACTATCTAAATCTGTATTGGACCATTTAATTATGCCAAATGAGTATGTTAGTAGAGGTATTGCCCAAGTATTTATTGCTTTTACTAATTTTTTTAGCAGATAGATTGCATTTTAAAATTTTTCTGATCCTAGTTTGAAATTTAATCCTAATATCATTTTTAATACTAGTGTGATCTAATCTATTCGATTGCGGGTATCCTAAATATTTATAAACCTCATCCCCTTTCATACTTTGAATTTTGAAATTTCTAAATATACCCTCGTCTCCATCTACAATTTTGCCTTTCTCTATATGGATAGTTTTACATTTATCTAAACCAAAAGTCATTTTAATATCATCTGAAAAAATTTTAACTACCTTAATCATTTTCTCTAAATTTGAATCAGAATTTGAAAATAATTTTATATCATCCATATATAATAGATGTGAAACTATACTACTCTCTCTTGTATTACCCTTAATTTTTATTCCAAACTTGCTTTTAATTAACATTTTAGAAAGGGGATTCAATGCTAAGCAAAACCAAAGAGGGCTCAATGAGTCTCCTTGAAAAATCCCTCTTTTTATTGAAATGCCCGGTACTACTATTTTCTTACCTTTTAAATTAACTAGCAAATCTGTATTCCAAAAGGACATAATATTTTTCAAAAAGCTAATTATAATTGGGTTAACTTTATATATTTTTAATATTTTGATTAGCCACGAGTGCGGGACACTATCAAAAGCTTTTTGTTGTTTAAAAAAATACGAAATATATATGATTGCCTAATTTTACAAGCTAATTTAGATGAATTTTTTAAATGGTGCGAACAAAATATGTTATTTTTGAATACTGAGAAATGTCAAGTAATACGATTTTCCAGAACTCATTCTCATATTTTATATGAATATAATTTTAATAATGTTAAATTAACACCAGTATTACAAATTCGCGACTTGGGAGTTATATTCGATTCAAACTTAACATTCACACCACATATAGATAATATAACTAATAAGGCTTTAAAGATTCTTGGCTTCCTTTGTAGAACCCTAACTGATTTTAAGTCCTTGGATTGCATGAAAACACTCTACATTTCATTAGTTAGATGTCAAGTTGAATATAATTCACCTATTTGGTCCCCTTTCTATAAAGTACACTCTAACAAAATAGAACGAGTTCAACACAAATTTCTTAGGTACTTAAATTTCAAACTCAAAATTCCAATAGAAAACATTAATTATTTAAGTTTAATGAATCGACTAAATTTAATTACGCTGTCTGACAGAAGAATCATTTCAGACCTAATTTTATTGTACAGAATTATGAACAACCTAATTGACAGCCCTGCCATCGTTTCTACTATTAAACTTCTTGTACCGACAAGGAATACTAGACAAAATATAACATTCTTTTGCAACACATACACAACTAACTATCAATCACACTCACTTACCAATAGGATGCATTATTTAGGCAACAAGTTTGGTGGTATTGTAGATGTATTTGCTGATTCCCTTTACATTCTAAAATGCAATTTAAACCAACACTTTGTTGAATCCTACAAATTATTGTAACATGGGTATAATATATTTAACGATTTGATTTGTTATTGTAATGTTTATATTATATTACGTTCTATGTTATTGTTAAATATTAAATTGTTTAAAATATTTCACGGGTTTCCACAAGATTATACAAGTGGTTTTTTTTTTTTTTCTTTAAAAACTACTTGTATATTCTTAAAAGTTTTTTCACTTTTATAACTTTTGGTATAAATTCTATGTATGTGTAATCCTAGATATCTTAAATATTATTTTCTAATCTATGTAAAAGCCCCTACGGGCGTATAACAACAATAAATAAATAAATAAATAAATAATCTATATAACAAGTATGTAAATTACGCTTTTGATTTTGAATTTGTTTTAAAATTACAGAATCAATAACTAACTGTTCTTTACATCCCATATGTTTTCTGCGACAACCTTTTTGTTGTTCAGATAAAATATTTTTTTCATCCAAATGAGTATATATTAAATCTGTCAAGCAAGAGGTTAAAATTTTGTATATTGTCGGTAGACATGTAATGGGTCTATATTGAGAGGGATTATTAATATGTTCGCTTTTAGGCAACATATAAGTAATGCCCTTAGTTAGAAAATTAGGAAAATTTTGAGGTTCTCTGACAAGTTTTGAAAGATTTTTTGCAAAAAGAGGATGTAAATTAGTTAGACGTTTGTACCAAAAATTATGTATCCAATCGCAACCCGTGGCTTTCCAATTATGAGTATTTTTTATAATTTTGGCTAACAATTCAACCGATATATCAGAAAAACTCATTTGTTCAATGTCTGAACAATTGAGTTCTTCATTTTCTATCCAGTTACCTGCCTCATTATGTTTTATATCTTTACTCCAAATGTTTGTCCAAAAATCGCGCATATCTGATTCAGATCGCAACGGAATATTATTATTCGAAATAATATTCTGTTTATCGTCAAGTTTGGAATAAAATATTTTCTCATTTTTCTGAAATAATCTATTATTATTTCTTTTATTATACGTATAATTATATTTTTTTAATCTACTAGCTTTTACACCTAATTTTTGTTTTAATAAATCTAATAAATCATTGATTATATTTTCATTATTATTACTACCAATGCTATAACCAAATTTTCTCCCAATTTCATCTACATATCTCAAAATATTCCTACTTCTATTTCCATTTTTATATTCAATTACTCTAGCTATACTACTTCTTAAAAATACTACATCATTTTCTAATCTAATCTGCCATTCTGGTTTACTATAACTATATGATCTATCATCAGAGGACATTAATTTAACTCCTAACTTATTACATATAGTGATAGCACTAGCGTACACTATTGTATGAAGATCTAAAAAACTAATATCGTCAAATATTATTTTTGGTAAAATTAAATTATTTAATTCAGAAATTAATTTAGATAATTTCTTTGACGTATGCAATTTTGGTAATTTTGGTCTAACTGTGGGCTCTATATCTATATATCTATTTATATTATTTTGAAGCAAGTTAGCTAATTCTATTACATTATCATCTAGTAAGTTTAAATTTGCAATATTGATTTCCCTAAGATTATGAATAATGTCTAAGTTATTTGAATCTACTCTAATTTCATTTGATTCTTCTACTAGAATATTATCTAAACTATCTTCATTCAATGCATCTAATATAACATTACTACTCGTATTAATTTGATCTAAATTATTCTCCAATTGCAATCTACCTGCTACTTCTTTTCTTATCTGATTTAATGTTACTACAGGAATTAAATTATTTTTGAAAATTGACCTTTTTTGGTCAGCTAATCTTTGTTCGTTTACTTGGGCAACCGGATAATTTTGTGAGAAAAGTAAATGTAATTTTTTCCTATACAATAACATATCTGTTTCTAGTTTAGTTACATAAAAATATGAACGAACGATGAACATATTGACATTTACATTTACATACTTTCATTTACATATTTTTTTCCATTAGCTCCACACAGGAAGCTCTGAGCAAAAAAAAATTGCTGAAGGTCTATGTCATCTTTGGGGATGCTGTATGGATGATCTTTTTAAGGAAAGAAATTCTCGGAAAGAAAAAGAAATGATGGGTGGTTAGGAGTCTGGGGATCAATTTGTCCAGGAGTGACACAAATATGAATCCATCCCTCCCACTGTGGCACCAAGTGTAAAGACAATCGGAAGAAAGTCTTTTAATAGCTTGGAAAGGAATTTTAGCGTGGTAGCCAATGTTTTTACGAAAAAAAAATGAAAACATCTTTGACGTGAACAGGTTTAGAAAACTACAACATTCAGCAAGCATTCAATATACAATTCAATATTCGGCGAGTGGTCTAAGGGAAAGAAAGAATGGTGACTCTGATAGTTCAGTTAGAGGTTTGTTCATCATTCGAAAAAAAAAATAAAACTTATACAATTACTTCAGGTTTGGTAGTAAAGAAAAAACCCTATTTCGTGGAATCTTGATTTTCAAAACAACATAAATATCTATCTTCTTTACTTGCCAGTATTGTTCCTATTCTGTCCATACGGCGATATTTTCTATATTATTTATATTCCCAAAAGAAATATAGCATCGTGGTTCTAAGAACAGTAAGAAAAAGGTATTCCGTCTTCTGATTATTTTCGTTTTTATAATATCGTGCTCATGGCATAACAAGGTTCTATCCCTTTGTTTCTATTATCTGTGGTTCTATCTGATTTTGGCGAAAACTTACTTCTTTGCAACATATTTTTTAGAATTGTTTTCTCTTTAGAATCTCGAAATGAAGTCAACTCAACACCTATTTAAAAAAATCATTAAAAGCTACGAAAAAAATAATTTTCAATAACCCTAACCTAAGGTAAACTATTTAATCTTTTTTTAATATATTTTTTTTCGTTACATTTGATGACTTCTAGGATGTTCTGAGTTGATTTCATTTTGAGTTGTCCGGTCACCAAATTATTCCAAATAGTTCCATTTGCCTTGTGTTCAAGGTCATTCTCGAGGAAAAATAAGGTTCCGTCTGTCAATAGCGTGTTAATGATAAAATAATAAAAAATTACATTTACGAAAAAGTGAAACGCGGAACATATGTTTATCAGTTATCTTTAGGTTTAAGATCATTTTATGAAAAAAAATGACATTTAACAAAAAACTAATTAAATAGAACACAGATAGAATAGCGTTGCTCCGAGTTTAGCTGATATTCAAAGTCTTGTGTCCGTTTTTTTTAGTTTTTTTTTAGATGTTTGGCTAAATGCAATGTGTTGTTTTTGGTTTTTAACATTTGGGAAGGGTTGTTTAAAAAAATTTGAACAACTCTTCAAATTTTTTAGGTTAATTTTCAGTTTTGTACAAGTTCTGTCATTATGTCTAGTTTATTGACCAGTTGTTTCATAAAACTGACATAATCACAGAATTTGTATAGAACTTTCACTGAATCGTGACTATGCACGAGGGTTTTAGAATAACCTTGCGGCTACTCCTTGCTAAATAAAATGCTTATGGATTTCGATACGAACTATGCCTGATCATCAAACAAGATCCGGTATACACAATTAAGCAATACTCACTGTTGTGTCTCGTGGCTTGATCTCCATTCGGCGACGGTCACAGGTGTATCCAAAGGCGTACGATAAGATTGTTCGGTTATTAGAACCACGATAAAATTGAGTCATAAGACGAATAAACGGTTCACATGAAGCATTCAATGAACGACGACGATATAATGCTTCACATTACACGCTTCCGATTGATAGAAATAACATTTCAACGTAGAGCGAAATATCACGGTACGATTTGTTACGATGGTTGTTAACAGACTGGCGTTATTGCGGTACACTACTTAGTCCACCGAATAGGTAAGAACACTTAATGTGCGGAAGTCCAAAATCTGAATTCCTCCGATCTGCATGGTCAATTGGAACACAAATACGTATGAAATTCATCAGCGTTATGAAACATTCACAGAACGTAAAAATTAACTTAAAAAGTGTGATGAATCGTAAAAATTTTTTGAAACAACCATATAAACAAAAATATAATTCAAAGAAGTACGATATATGTTCTACATTTTCACTTTTTCACAAATTTCAAATGTTACGAGTTATTCCACTGAATTTAAACAATTCATCAAATTTCTAAGTTGATTTACCAGATCTGTAAATTTTCGATCCAAGTTCTGTTATTATGTCGTTATGGGCTTTATGGAACTTGAAGAATTCTTTCATCAATATTGAAATTTTACAAATTGTTCAAATTCTGCGAAACAGCCCTTAGTATTTTACTCGGGATTAAAACTTTGAACCAGAATTTAATTATTTATTTCCAAAAACAGTGTAAAAAAATACGTATGAAATTCATCAGCGTTATGAAACATTCACAGAACGTAAAAATTAACTTAAAAAGTGTGATGATTCATAATTTTTTTTTTGAAAAAACCATATAAACAAAAATATAATTCAAAGAAGTACGATATATGTTCTACATTTTCACTTTTTCACAAATTTCAAATGTTACAACGAGTTAATCACTGAATTTAAACAATTCATCAAATTTCTTAGTTGATTTACCAGATCTGTAAATTTTCCATCCAAGTTCTGTTATTATGTCGTTATGGGCTTTATGGAACTTGAAGAATTCTTTCATCAATATTGAAATTTTACAAATTGTGCAAATTCTGCGAAACAGCCCTTGGTATTTTACTCGGGATTAAAACTTTGAACCAGAATTTATTTATTTATTTCCAAAAACAGTGTAAAAACAAATACTGTAATATTAGTTTTATACCAATAGCAGATAGAACCCTGTCATTCCGAGAGAAAGATATAAGAATGAATTACCACGGACACCCCATTTCTGCAAAAACCTCGTAATGTGTTGAGACAGCATCTTCGCTAAGCTGTCACATCGCACTTACAACAAAAACACATAAGTTCCAAGTAGTTATTTCGCTTTCGGAACACGTGAAATAAAATATATTTCATTTTCGTGAAGATACCTAACCGTTACTTGAACCGACTTGTGAAGAAACGCCCTAAGAGGTTTTGACATTTATTTAATGTTAGTGCGGATATGTAATAAGCAATACATTGGTAAAATTTCTAACAGTTAGTATATAAATGTAGTTATTACGTTTTCTGTACATAAAAAATATTATATTTTTAAATTACAAAAATATCACATATTATTATTTCACAGAAATTGAAATGCAACATTTTTTTACGTGTGCTTTACTTAGGCGGCTATGTCATCTTTGGGTTTGTTGTGTGGAAGGTTTTTTAAGGACAGGAGAGTTCTAGAAAGTAAAAAAAATGAGAGGTGGGTAGGAATCTGGGGATCAGTGTGACCTGGTGCTGAGCCCAGACCTAGGCAAACCACACCCCCTGAACCCGGCCACCCCAGCTAATTCATCAAACGAACCACTTGGAGTGACCCACGGCAGGGGTGTTGTTTATCCAATAAATGGTTCCGGGGTGGCGGTACCCTTTCCCGCCTCCCAATATTTTCATCAAATTACTATTCAGCGCAATTTTTTTAAAGTTGAAAGATACCCGTTTAGGTCTCGGATTCGAGTCCCTGATGCGACCTCATCTTTTTCAGACTTTTTTTTCAAATTTTTGATTGAGTTTCTCTAATATTGCCTTCATTTAAATAAAATATATTACAATTTGAGGTTTTATAGATATTACAAATAAATAAAAAAAACTATTTCATTATTCAATTATTTTCCACGTTCTTTGGTTGGGTCTTTATAAATTTAGAACGACAACAAAAATTCTTCTCGAATATTTTTTTATTATAGAATCTAGAGGCTTCGACGGTTACCTTTTTTATTTTCTGGAACTGTCTTATTTAGGCTAAATAAGGAGGTTACATGACATAACATGACATAGCACCCCAAAAGTAAACCACGAAAATTCTTTTGACCGTGAAAATCTCACATCATGTCAACTGTTGAGTGTTGTTTATGTGATGAAATATTATCTATTATTCATTTACCTGCAAATCATGGAGATTAGTAACTAATCGAAAGCTCTGATCAATCAAAGATGAAAAAAATTCTGCGATCCAAAATATTAGAAAAAATGTTTTTCGTAGAGTACCCCGAATGAATTCCATTTCAACGGGGACTGAAAGCTGTTTAGGGAAATTTAAATACTCACTTAAAAGTAGAAAATCTAGTTAAATTTTGTGCCTGTCTAGTGCAAGGGAATATCTTAGCTATCGAGCATAATATCTGTTTGTTTGAATCTTCGATCACATAATTTATACGAAACGACATGATTGACGTGACGACGTGATTTTCGTATCTGAAATGTAAGGATGATTTTTTTTCTTACATTGGCTTGGGGGTTTTGAAAAAATCCTCAAGGCCTATGTCATTTATTTATTTTATTTTACGCCTAGAGGGCTTTTACACAAATAATAAAGGCAGTACATCTTTAACATTAGAAATAAATTATATAAAAAAAAGTTACGATAGAAATACTAGTTACGATAGTATATATATATGAAATAAAAATATAATCAACAAACATTTAAAGTATAGTGAGATATATAATAATATTTCATCACGTAAACAATACTCAACAGTTAGACATGATTTTAGATTTTCACGGTCAAAAGTATTTTCGTGGATTACTTTTGGGGTGTTATGTCATGTTACGTTACCTCCTTATTTAGCCTAAATAAGACAGTTCTAGAAAATAAAAAGGTAACCGTCGAAGCCTCTAGATTCTTTAAAAAAAATTTTTTCGAGAAGAATTTTGCTGCCACTCTAAATTTATAAAGATACAACTAAATAACGTGGAAAATAATTGAATAATGAAATAGTTTTTTTTTTTTATTTATTTTAAACTTGATGAGTAAAACCTCAAATTGTAATTTATTTTATTTAAATGAAGACAATATTAGAAAAACTCCATAAAAAATCTGAAAAAGAAAAGTCTGAAAAAGATAAGGCTACGATAAAAAAACATACATCATATAAAAATACAAACAACAAAAATTTATAAGTAAGGTGATCAAAGGTTTACAAAATTGCAACATTAGCCATGTCTAATAACAAGTATTAGTTTCGCACAGTGCCAAACTGCCGTAACGATAGTACCTCCAATACCTCTGCAAGTTGCAGGAGTTTGGAACTGTCCAATTTGGATTTTAATATTTTAGATAAGAAAGTTAACTATTTTTTTTTCAATGAATTTATTAAGACGTTACATGCAATTACATTGGATGTCATCTTAGATCATTAATTACATGTCATCTTTGAGGATGCTTTGTGGAGGGTCTTTTAAGGGAAATGAAGAGGAGAAAGTTCTAGGAAGGATAAATATTTGAAGGGCGGGTAGTAATCAAGACGATGGATCAAGAGAGTACGGCTGGAGAGGTCTAGGTTAAGTCTCCTTCAACCAGACTCTCCCGATCCGGTCCGCCACGCAGTAGGTGAGCAAACACATTCGCCGTCAAGACCTAGAAAAACCTCACCCAATAAACCCGGGCACCCTTGATAAGTCTCCAAACATAGCGAACCACTTGTAGTGACCTATGCCAGGGGTATCCAATAAATGGTTTACGGAGCGGCGGAACCCATACCCACTCCTAATTATTTTTTTGGGAATCATTTTCAAACTTAACAAAATATCTCGAATTGTAATATCTGAAGTGTCAAATAATTTAATTAAATTTTCACAGGTTTTTATAGAGAAAAATTATCAAAAATAGTTTGTTGAATCTCGGGCAAAGCCGGGTTTCGATCACAAATTTATTGAAAACTAATTTTCCGCTAGAATTGTGATCGAACTGCAAAAAACATATAACGTGACGTGGCATTTCGCACTTCGAGAAAATTTTTCAAGTAATAAATGAAATCAATTTTATATCGCCTTGTATTATTCATCATTATTACTACCGACCGTAATCCTACAGAAAAGAGGGTGAAAAAGTTTTAATGAAAATCCGTCAGATGTCGGGGTCTTGCCAAAGTAGGGATGACGCTTGAATTTCAAAGTTTTTTTTCGAATGTACAGGCGTTCATGGAAGTTTTATTCGTTTTTCTTTATTTAATTTTTAAAGGATGTTAAAATTATTTTAAGATAAAAATGGAAAATTAAATAATGTTTAAATGGAACGGAATTGTTTTTATTTGATACATGTATTAATTATTAATTATTATTAATACCCACGTTACTCGAGGTGTATAAATTTATATTTCAGGGTTATGGATGGTAGGTAGGTAGGATGGTAAAAGCCCATCGTTTAAATTACTTTTCGAAGTGAAAACATCTTTAGCATCGTTGTGATTTGAAACTCGATGAAACGAAAAAGAGCGACACTAAAAATAAATAAACAGGTACATCTATAGGATTTAACCTGTGAGAGAATGAGATAGTATAATCGGTCTCTTATTTGTGCGGTGGTTCGTAACCTATTGGTCTCCTCTTTGTGCGGTGCTTCGTAACCTCCCCACACTTGTATATTTTAGTTACCTCATGTGAATTGAAAACTCTTATTTTTTGATGATCTTCGTAAAGATTCGAAGCCATATTTTTTTTTGCTTATGTTAACATGAGTCTTTTGTTATTGTTTTTTTTGAGTGGTTTTAAAGATGTAACAGTAAAGATTTCTTTGTTGAATAAGCGTCATTCGTGTTTGTAATGTTTTTGTTGATTCGATGGCTCTTTTGACAGACTTTTTCACCTCTCCGGCCGGACTCCCTCGAGCCATCGCATCATCTTGCACCGCAGTTGGAGGGGGTTCCATGACAACTCAACAAAGTGGCATGTCAACACTCCTTCGAAAGGTCATTAAGTGATAAAAAAACAAGAAGGAGCCTATTAACCTAACCTAAACCATTTACCCGAGCTTTTTCGTCATTTTTAACGACTTTTCAAAAGAGTGATATAATTGCACATTGTTGAGTTATCCGATCTCCAGCTCCACGAGGAGCCTCTGAGAAAAATGGCGCCTATTTCATCTTAGGGGAAGCTGTGTGTATTGTCCTGTATCTCATATTTAAATTCATTTTGCACTGAGCACTTCTCATTTTATCATTTTGCTTAATCTCGATGTGTAGAGTCCTTTACTCATAAGGTTCGCGTCTATGTCACCCTTTACAAAACATTTCAATGCCTTTTTTGTCTACTAGTACCCTTGTCTGTGGTCAATCGTAAACTTTCACTTTTTGATGACAATAAATAAGCCTGTTGCTCCTTGCAACGTCATTATTTCTACAATTCTTTTCTAAATTCTACCAATTGAAACTCCAGTGCTCAGAACAGAATCGAAACTCTGTTCAACTTAATATTCATCTAAACATTCATTAATTCAACTAAAGTTTTACAACAATATTTCCAATACAAAATAAAGTGTTTTTAATTAAACAAGGGATAGCCTCGCAAACATAACCTCTCTCACTGTACGTTTTCCTTGGTGTGGAAATGAAGAAGTCTAGCAGCTGCTCACTTTACACTTGACGGCGGATTGTCGGGAGACCACACCCTGGGACCCAACATAGAATGGATGATCTTTTTAAAGTAAGGAAGGAGAAGAAAGAGGAAGATATGAGGAATGAGTAGGAATCTGAGGGTCAGGGTGTCCAGGAGTGACGGACATATGATCAATCCCTCTAACTCAAATAAGTGCAACTTCATCACTCAAAGTCTCAAAAAAAATGGTTAAAAGGGTTTGTGGAGATCGTCATAAAAGTGGGAAAGAACTAAATTTTAATTAATTATATTATTTATTGCACTGGCAATTTCCAGCATTAGCGCCACGAGCGGCCGGTTTATTAACTAACCATTTTGACATCTGAGAGCAAGCCAATTTGCTCGACACTTGCTTTTGTGATCTCAGGCCGGATTGTTCGTTCCTCATCGTTCATCCTTTCTTAACTGCTTTTATTACGATCTCGTGTAACAAAAAAAAAACTTCTGAATTTAGAGTCAAGTATCACGGCAATCAAAGTCAATAAATTGGAGTGTATCTTTCAAGAAATAACAGAGTATTATTCATCCCGTGATCCCTATGGTTTATGTCAATCCCAGTAAAACTTCGACAGAGGTAATTCATTATTCACACCACAACCGCCATATTGGTGATAAATACCATAGGTTACTTTAAGTTAATAGGTTACGTGCTATATTTTTAATTTTGAAGTAAAACTTCTTTATGCACGCTTGACTTGGGAAGTAAGCTGGTGAATGCGTGACGAGAGCGTTACGAAGAGCGATGCGAACGGTAGTTGAGAGGGAGATATAAGTTAGTGAAGATAGAAAGAGAGAGAGAGAGAGTTACGTTTCGTATATTACTGTAGGGGCAAGAGAAAGAGGTGCGAGCACACATTTTCTTTCTATCTTTCTCTCATAGGCAGTTTCCTTTCGTGTATCTAAGATACGGTGCAGGACTATTGTCTGTACCACACTGTAGCAGCAAGAGAAAGCAGTGCGTGCGCACATTTTCTTTATCCCTATCTATAATATAGATGGAGCTGAAGAAGTTTTATTTCATCGTGTGGTCTAAAGCACACTCGTATTTCTTTTTATTTTTCATCGCTTTTATTGCCTTTTCAAAGGGGTGTTGAAATGCCACTTTTTGAGTAATCATGGAACCGTGGAGCTAATAATGTAAACAATGAACGTTTTATTTATATACCTAGTCCTCCATTTATGTTTTTCACCCATGTTCATAATATTAAAAAAAAAAACTATATTTTCAATACGGTTTTACGTAAAAACGATGTGACTGAAGGTAATTAGTAGTAAGAAAAAAAATAGCGTAACATAAGGCAGCCAGCTAACGACACATTCACGAACGGTTCGCAGCTCTCGTTACCGCAATTTGAAAGCTGTTCACAAAGTTGCGATAATCATAGCAAAATATACCTTTTATGGTGTCGTTGCTTTTTCTTCTCTTCCTGAAAACGTATTCCCGTTTGTTTCACGTACAAATAAAGCGGTAAACGTAGAGGAATTTGTCTTTTAAATGAAACACTCGATTCAATCTGGAGGTTATGGGTTCAAATCTCGGCGTACTCAAGTAAAAAATATTTGGGTAATTTGTGTTATTTCACAGTTCTTTTTCATTTAAAATAATAAATAGTACATTTTATTATGCGGCAGGTTCCACAAGCCACCATTCAGAACTGAAAAATTACTTGAAATGCTTGTTGACTACATTTGAATAGCCAGGTACTTCCCCACCTTCTTCTTTCTAATCTTCTTACCTATTCACTTCGACGCTATAAAGATTGCCTCACGACGCGCGACGCCCGTTGGATGATACCGCGGTGCCCCGGGGCGTCGCGACTCACAGTTAGGGAAGCCCTGCGTTAACCAATGTTATAGTTGAGATGCTTCAAGTCACATCACATTTGGCCCCATTTAAGCTTTAAGATTGTGAAATTAAAGTGTCAAATACATTCAAAGTTCAAAGTTCATTTCCCGATGTTGAATTTAATCAAATCTGGTTATTACAACGATGTTATGAATATTATCAACGTCTTCCTGGAAAACTATTAGAGAAAGCACTCTCTAGAAATATGGGAATAGACTCGCAGCAGCAGACGAACAGCGGCTTTGGGAGGTGGACTGTGGATTTGTCATAACACTCAATAAAAGCCTGGGTTAAATTAGCCCTTCAGTTTGTTACTTGGAATTTCAGGCTTTATTTATGTGGGCTATTTATACTGGTGCTTTAAAAGGAGCTTTCATGGAAGACGCAAAATGAGTAGACATTTTGTGATGTAGTCGGTAAGACGAGAATTCAGAGTTCACGAATTTCACTTTCATATAAGAGGAATAAGCAAATGAAATGGAAGAGGAAACTAATTCAGAGATTTACCAAACATTTTAACGGAGATTACGTTATTTATTATTTATTTTATTATATTAGCTTCAACAGGAGGCCATGCAGAAAATTACTTAGGAAATGCTGTGTGGAGGGTCTTTTCAAGGAAGGGAAGGATAGTCGTTCTGGGAAGGAAAAGGGTATGAGGGGTGGTTAGGAATCTGGTGGTCAGTGTGTCTGGGAGTGACTGACGTATGAATCCATCCCTCCAACTGCAGTGCAAAGCGATTAATCGATAGAGTATGGCTAGCAAGGTCAAAAGGCTTCCCTCAACCAGTCTCTACCGATACGGCCCACCACGCAGCGGGTAGGCAGACGCGTCTGCCGCCAAGATCTGGATAAACCTCTCCCCATGAACCTGGGCACCCCTGCTATGTCACCAAACGTAGCTCACCACTTGGGGTAACCTATGGCAGATTTGTTGGTTATATAGTAAATGGTGCAGCGGTACCTGTACCCAGTTCCAAAGTCTCATATTTGATTTTCTAAGTCTTCTTCTTTCGTATTGTGGGGGGGGGCTGTCAGGAGAATATCGAGGTCTGCGAGCCAGTCTAGGGCCTCACGCGTTGCGCTATGGACGTCGTCGATCCCGCCGGGGAAAGAATGGAGCAGAAATTCGTTGACCCACATGTTCGGTGGTCTGCTCGGCATCGAATTCACACATCGCCGACTCTTTTAGGTCCCATCCATGCGTCATATGGGCACAGCGGCTATAGGTGAAACTTATCCTACTGATAGCGAACTAGAGATTATGATATAGTGAGAATTCAGACTGTCTCTCAGTGGGGTGTTTCACTTTGGCCGATTGCCGCTCAATTTCCACAAATTTGTTAACATTTTCGCGATTGGTGGCCGTCGGACTGGACTCGAGACACCAAACAGATGTAGTGTATACGGATTTTGCCAAGGCTTTTGATCGAGTTGATCATGATATTTTACTACTTAAAATGTACAAACTTGGTTTCGATCAACAAACACTTATATTCTTCGCGTCCTATTTAAAAGCCAGAAGTCAATATGTAATAATAAATGGACATGAATCTAAACAATTCCCGGCGTTATCAGGTATTCCCCAAGGTTCAAACCTTGGTCCTTTGCTGTTCCTTATACTTATAGATGACATCCAGGTTTGTGTAAAATATTGCAAATGTCTTCTATTTGCAGATGACCTCAAACTTTTGATGGAAATAATCTGTTACTATGACTGCTTAAAAATGCAATCTGACCTTGATGCTATTGCAGAATGGTCAGTAAAAAACAAATTAGAATTCAATGTAAAAAAATGTGTAACTATGACATATACCCGCTCCCAGAAGCCCATAGTTTTTTAATACAACATTAAAGGGAAAACATTATGCTGAGTCAATAGCTTTAAAGATCTTGGTATCGTCTTTGATCCCAAACTGACATTCTCGGATCATATATCACGGCTCACTCCAGCGTGCTACAAACTCCTGGGTTTCATCATCAGAATATATAAGCAATTTGATGACCCAGATGCAATGATAGCCATGTTCGATGGAGTCATAAGAAGTAAGCTGGAGTATGCTGGTGGTGTGTGGACTCCGCACCAAGCTAAATATATTAACATGCTAGAACAAATTCAGAAAAAGTTCCTTAGATATGTCTATATGCGGATGAATGGAACGTACCCGAGATTCATGCACCATATGGAATTACTTAAGGCAACAGATAGATTTAGCTTAGAAACTAGACGTTATGCAAATCTTGCAATTCTTAGTTTTAACATAATCCATAATCGTATTGACAGTCCATTCCTCTTGGAATGTTATGGCTTATACGTGCCTGAAAATTTCAGCCGTAGTCGTCGACACGACTTGTTCAAAATACCATACGGCAGAACAGATGTTCTAGCACAGCATAGCATGACAAGAGGAATGGTGCTGTTGAACGAAATATCGGAAACACTAGATATATATAACTCTTCTTTAGATAGCCTTAAGATTTTTTTGTATAATAATCATCTTCCTGGGTGTTAAGACTGTCAAAATGAGAAAATTGTACAGTAATTGGATAAAAAATCTGTTGTACAATAAAAAAAAAAAAATAATAAATAATATCTTCTGGGGTGTGAGGTAATCGAAGGAACCTCTCTATTTCCGTCCAAAAGAGTTTTCGGGACTTCGAACAGCTTGCCGGGTGAGAGACGACATCATCGTGCAAAGATATTGCGTTTTTCGCAGCACCTTCTTACTTGGTCAACCTCGACAATAAAAGACGAACTGATTTGATGTTACGAAGAGAGAATAGCCGCATTTATAGTTGATCAATGTTGTCTTCAATGATTAAAATCTTCACTGTTTATAATAATCTAATCACTTTGTTTATTTAATACGCTCGCGGCAAAACAACATACAAATCAAGAGTATCAACAAAACAACAATAATCACCGCTATTTGCAATCTGTTGTTGCTCGATGTCATTGACTTGATCACGTGACACTTTAAAATCCATCGCGCGCCGAGGCCTGTACCGTAAGCGTGCCAATAAGCGTCGTCACATAAAAGGACTAGCATGGCGGAAGGCATTACGGCCAATCGAAAAGTGAATTGTATTAAATTGGGTCTCAATAATAAATACGTCACGGGTATTATTTTTTTAATACAAACTCACATTGAAAGATAATAACTTCATCTTTTAAACATAGTTTCATTAAAATACCAGCTGACCCGACGAACTTCGTACCGCCTCAGAATCAAAAACTGTTGTTATAATTAGTTGAAATAAATGAAGTTTTTTTCATTAAGTTAAAAATTATACAATGAAGATGCGCAATACGATTACATATCGATGCGCAACTGTCCGTGTTTTGTTTTTACCAGTATCAGAGATGGCATTGTGTACGGATTTATATTTTTGTGATTTTCTTACTTTTCCACTGGCTTACAGGAATTGCGTTTCATTTTCTTTATATATGTGAGGGAGATTTATTATAATTATTGTATTTTTCCTTTGGAGGGGTGCAGGCATACGTTCACGGTTTGTCTCATTTTCGAATTTTGACATTTAGTGTGTAGAAGAACACTAAAAGTTTAGTGTGTAGAAAGAGGGGCAGCATTATAAGTTTAAGAACAAAAGCAAAACAATCAGCGCATTGACATTTGACGTTATTGAATTTTTTTTAATTCTTTCACTATTCAATATTATATTTATCACAATATTCCTGCAGCTCTTTCAAAATATGAGAATTCATTCCGAACAAAATGTGTGAGGAAACGAATTTTCTTCATCATTTTTTTTCGTGATTTTTTTCCATGTTTTAATAGCTATTCTGCTACTCGGAGCGGAGACGAATCCAACAAATCAAAAATCATAAAAATCGGTCCAGCCGTTCTTGAGTTATGAATATTGGAACTAACCCTTTTTTTTGATACAGTAAGATAAGAAAAAAATTAGAAGACCGCCTAATTCCCTGAGTGCACAAAACATTTTCAGTAATAAGGGTCCCTGCAGTGCCGTTGGGGTGATTTTTAAATCACTTTGCAGGATATTCTGCATGGCAACTTCAAATGTTGTCTCCTCGGGGAAATCGACGTTTATTCAATATTTTTCAGAAGTTACTTACGATGTCAGGGTTAAAGGGTGAAAATGGGTTACGTCTCCAGTGGGCGTTAGAACCATGTCAAGTTTTGCAATTTTTCAGAATAAAGCATGTCACGCAACGGTAATAATTTTATTTAGTGTTTACTTATCAATAAATTTTGACACGTAACTTTTTTGCAGATGTGTAGAAGATGATATATTATACTATTGTGCGTTGTTCTGTGGTACAATGTTGGGCTTGGGCGTGTTAATTCAGACAAAAAATTACCGCTTTTAGTGTTGGAAGCACGGACATATGAATATATCTGGACCTGCCCTAAGTGATAAAAACGTATTATTTCCCCCTCCCCATGGAACCGGCTGGAGCTCCTCCTTGGCGCCAGTTCGCCCCATGGAGAGGGAATAGAGCCTCGCTTGAATCTAAAAGGTGTGACGTCATCATTCTTGCCGTGAACAGCGAGAAGCTAACATCCATACATTTAACGAAATAACACGCTAAAACGCCAAGCTTGTGCTATACAACATACCTACATATCAATGTACACATAGCGAATGTGGGCGGTTCCTTAGTGTGCTCGTCGCTGGTTACAGGGGTAAGTAAATTACGAAACATTTGTAAAAGTGTCTTAACTAAACACGGCAACAAAATATTGCTATGTGAAAACGGGCAAATCTTTTTGGGGTGTACATTTGGCCTACGCAAATATTTTATTAACGTGGCAAGCAATTCGCGCTCCCATGTAAAAAGGTCTATTCATTCAAAGCAGATTTTGCTTTTAAGAACTAAATGGTGATATTATAATGCGAGATGCCTATATACTGTCAGATTGATTTTTCAACTAATCACAGTCATCTTCCCCTCTTCGCCCCCCCATAGTTTGGTTTTACCCCTCACCTGTATCTTCTCGTCTATCCATTTGGATGTCTATGGTTGGAAGGCGTTTATAAACACACGAGGAAAGCGTTTATAAACACACGAGGGTGGCGTTTTGTCCATTCAAACGTATTCCCCTATTTTTCTAATGTATGTTAATACTGGTCCAAAAACTTATTAATGTACGAAATATTTATTATGTAAATACTTATTATTGGTATTAATAACTGGCATGCCCCTGTGTTTTTTTTATAATAAAATATTGTTTTATTTTATTTCTAAATCGTATTTTTTATGTTATGAAAGTTTAAATGCTATTCCAGTTATTATTCTTTAAAATAATAACATTTTTTATGCTAAATCACATTTATAAGAAGAAGTCCGTTTCACAAAAGATAAATCATACTTCTTTCGAACGTATGGTGTATTACGTCTCTGTAATTATTGTACTTACGATGGTGACATGGCTGCACCGCGCAAGCTCTGCTCGGCAACTGAGCTAACTGAGATAGACAGCGCGCTACGTTGCGAAATAAAAAAAAAGACAGCAATACTAGTGTTTCGTTTACGTCGCAAAGACGTAGATTATCTTTCTTGGGTTAATATGTTATTTAGATGCCTCAGAATATCATTAAAATATTTGCTAGTTCTAATGTTATTAACAGACGTTCTCTACATAAATTTGACAACATAATAAAAAAAAACCCCTTTCGGAATATTTCCTTTTAATGTTGTTGTTGAAAAAAACTTTAAAATTGGAGGAAAAGTCGGGGAGAATACAAAACCTCGAATTTAAGTCGCCGCTACCCGAATTTCCACTGATTTCTTACATATCTCATTTAAACATTTGAAGTTTTTAAGCTCTTAAAAAATACATATGTTATTTTTGACATATTTTGATAATATCTAGACGTGTTCCATGCCGAAATGCAAACAATATGAAATTCCCTCGATAGAAAAAAATCGAAAAGTATGCTCCGAAAATTATTAAAAACACGTGTTTCTATTATTTTAAAAGTTATGTTTGTGAAAAATTCACAATGTTTATTTTAATGATACTATAAACAATAGGGCGCTGGACTCCGATCGTCACTTCGGTTTCGGGAGATAATAACAACTCGGAGGCTTCTTGGGTAATAATAAAAGTATTTAAATAAATGAAGACAATATAAACGAAACTCAATCGAAAATCTGAAAACAGAAAAAACAGAAAAACATATTGACACCTTTGGGACTGATTTTCGATTGAGTTTCGCTTATTTTGTCTTCATTTATTTAAATATTACGATTTGAGGTTTTACTCATAAAGTTAAAATAAAAAAATAAATAAAAATATTTATTTTCAGACGGTTTTTATACTAATTTTTGCGTACACCTGTGTTGAAGGAAAACGTAAACATGTTTTTCATTTCAGCACCTGCTATTTATCTGGATGATCCCAGGTATTCGATGCAGGTGTCCGGTATATTAGTTTGCTATTTTAAATAACAAACTGGTTTGGACACGAAGTGTTTTCTTGCATGGGTTGACCTCATTTCGCACCTGTTGTTTGTGATAATGCGAGGTGTTTTGGTTTTTGAATAACACGTGCAGTTTTTCATGTAACATTTCGCAAGAATTGACTTGTCAATAAGTTGTTTACTCTTCTCTGAACGGGTGGTAGGCAATAATATTTTAAAGGAACACGTGTGGCGACCAGCTGCAAAAGTTTCACGTAAACAAGATCTAATGCATCAAGACGTCTGTTACAATACTTAAGACGCCTTTCACGAGATTTTTGCTCTATTTTAAACGAGTCGTGTTTTATTAAACATTTTCACAATTTTCGCAGCGATTTTATCGCTTTAAATAATAGCGCGCTCCTCTAACATTCGAAAATAAATATATCTCCAACTTCTTCTTTTTGAGCGCAGATGCGATGCCTTAACCTGCAACAAGCTCTCAACAACAAATTTTCTAATCGTTGGATTGGTAGGAATGGTTTTGTTTGTAACCTGCTAGAAGCCCTGACCTAAGTCCTAATAACTTTTTCTTGTGGAGTTATAAAAACGTTATCTTTATAAAAAAAGGAATCATTAAATTAGGAGAGAAAATCGGCACGGCAATTGCAACTGTGACTCCTGATTCGATTCAGCGTAACTGAAGAGAGGTAGAATTTCATTTAGATATTTGACATGCAACAAGGGGAACTCATACCGAAATTGTTAAATATCGTAAAAAATTATCCTTTTCTGGGTGTTGGTGAATAAATTAATAGGACACCTAGTTATTTTCATTGAAAGTAGATATTGCAAAAAAAAACTGTAGGCACATGTACTTAAACGATTTAATTAAAGTGAACATGTCGATTGTTAAAACGTATTCATAAATTAATATCTACTCACTTTTATGATTCAGGCAATCGTTCCACCGGCCAACGTTTGAAATCCGGGTACAGTCCAAAACCTGAAACAAAAGTTAGGAATTATTTAGTAAGCAGTCAATATTGACAAATAGTGGATAAAGAATTCATTGTAGTTTTTTTCAACGAGTCATAAAAGGATAATAAAGCAGTAAGATTATTTTTTAATACCTACAACAAAAATAATAGAAGAAGCTTCCTGTTTCGCTTCCTGTTTTATTTTATTATCGTTTTTTACTTTTAAGAGTACGAGAAAGCTTTGCTCTAGACTGCATTTCAAGATCGACCTTTAGTGAGTGTATTTTTCTTTAAAAAACTAAATTTTGAGAGGTAAAGTAGTACAGAAGATTACGGCAAAGCTTTGAAGCAACTGAATAATTTGAGTGCTTTAGTAGTATGTTTGCAAGAAATTGGGAGAGAGATAGTGATTCAAACAGACAGACCGAGAAAAGAGATTCTGGTACTCTCAGAAAATGGTGAATCTCCATTAGTCCGCACCTGCCGCAACGCACGCACGGCACGCAACGGATTTTTCTATATTTTTATACTAATTAGTACTACTCTGCGTCCTGCGATGAAATTTTGGGGAATTGATGTGTGCACGCCCGCGGATGATCTTTATATACAATATTGAGTTTTGGCATCATGAAATTATGCATTGCTAACCGTTCATCCGATTGCGATGAAACTTTGGGGATTTGATGTGTGCGTGCCCGCGATGGTTTGTATATATACATATAATTGTGAGTTCTGCTGTATTTCGCACTACTGCACTAATTCATATAAAGATATAGAAAAATCCGTTGCGTGCCGTGCGTGCGTTGCGGCCGGTGCGGACTAATAAACTTTAACCTTCAATATACTAATTTCAGATGTCGGTGCATGGGTTCTTGCGAGATTTGATGTTCATTCCTTTTCTCCCGAAAAATACTCTTCACGTAGCATACGCACAGACTGTACAGGCTCTGAAGGAAATTGTTTTTCTAAGGGCCTCCAGAGTGATGTTTAAACAAATTATAACATGATCAACGCAATTGTAGTAATTGTAAAATATGAATTATGTATTCAGAATAAAATGTTGTGCAAATTAGGAAAACACTTATTCAATGATTCAAAATATAATAGTGATATAAGCCAGAAGTTGTACGTAAAAGAAAGTGTATATATCTTAGAAAAGCAAGAGTGTAATATTAATTATGCGTGTTACAAACCAATAAAATAGAATAAATAAGAATGTAATTTACGCATAAGGTATAAAGTATTTTAACAAGTATTTAAAAAATAAAGTAACAAGCGTTAAAATGATAAAAACTAATAAAAATTAGCAACACAAAATATAAGGCCTGACATAAAAATGTATGTATAATGTGTAAAAGCTATTTAGTAGGTTATGCATACAATAATATTATGTGTGTGTGTTAGAGTAAATACAACAAAAAAAAGAATATGATTTACTCACAAGGTTTGGAATGAGAGAAAAATTTATAAAAGAATAATAACCAAGATTAATCAAAGAAAATGTTTAGAAATAGTTTGAATTTTTTAAATGTTTAAATAAAAAACGTGCCTTCCACATGATGACGCCTTTAGAGCTAAATAGCATTTAAAATTCAACCATTTTTTAAATGTACTAACCACGAGTGCTATTTTTTAACGGTCACTATAACAAAATACAGACAAACACAAAGTTTCTGTAGTAGGTAGAAAATGACCCAGTTCTTGCAAAAATAATTAATAAGTCATATTTATTTCGTTGAGGCTAATATAATAATTTTCATGAGGTTATTTTATTATCATATTTAAAATTTTTGCCACGATTTGAGGGATAAAATAATACAATCGGATAAGATTCATGAGTGTTTAGGGTTTGTAATCCCGCATTCCTGCATCCCGTAAAACTCGTGTCATTTCAGCAATAATTTCATTTGCGGGATTGCGGGATTACGGGGATTTCAAGCGTGATGCGGCTCAATAAATCGAAAACTTTAAGACCTGGAATTTATAAGAAAGAGAAGGTATCGATTTTAAGAACGTAGATATCAGAGGTTGATTCCTTCAGCTCAGTGGCGTGCATATAGTTTTTGGTCGGGGTAGGCAGTAGGAAATAATCGAATTTATCGATATAAAAAAATTAAAATACTAAAAAAACACTGAAAAGTAGCATTCCCGAAAACCGTGACGACATCTTATTGCATTAATTTAAAAAAAAAAACAAGTAAAAGTACAAAATTTCTTGGAGAACATACGGGATATATGAAGAATTGCACTAAATCATATTATGTGTTCACAAATATGTATGGAATGGTATGGTAAAGATTCGCAAAGACTTAAATGTCAATAAAATCTTGCAATTATGTCACCACAACCGATGCAATTGTTGCAACAAAATACCTAACTTTAAAAAGTGACAGTATGCACATTGGAGAGAGCTATCAGTGTAAATTAATATCTGAGACAGAGCGGACAATCAATAATATAACAACGACTTTAATTTATATTATTGTAAACTTCAATATACTCGTATCATTCATATTGTGAAGTGAAGCATCCGGAACCTGGAAAAGTGTGGCTGTGTGTGAATTTGGGCTTATTGTGTAAAAATTGCACGAAAAGAACATAAATTATTTTTTTAAGTGGATCTGTACCCACCACTGCTGCTTGGGTTTAATTTTAACCTACTAGAGTCGACGTGCTAAAGTTCAAATCACTTTTCACCAACAATCCAATCTTCTAAAATCTAAATCCATTTGGCATTAAAATGACCACAGAGTTTTGGCATTAAAGGGCAAATGTCACGTTTGGGTGTTCTAAATCGGAAATAAATTCATCCTTTGATATTACCCAACTGTAATGATTATATATTGACCGATATAGACAGGGTAAACCACTATGAAATACATATTACATTACTAGGGATTTGTCCTTTCTAAGAAGTTGTCAGAATCAAAGGGTTACGTCCAAATACATTTCGAATCTCAAATTAATTAGGATTTCTCAACACTAAAATAATAAAACAATTTTTAGACAATAATATGGTATTATTTAAAACTAACGCAAATCGTGTAGTTATTATAAGAGTGATAATTGCGTATTAGCTAAAAAGCATAGATCCTTGAAAAATCAAAAAATGTTACTTTATTGTCAAAATTAACCCTATGATACTTACAAATATTTCTTAAAGAATTAATATAATTTTCTGAAAACAATATTGATAAATAGGCAGATACTTTATGGCTTGTCACTGCATATAATCAGTTCCAATTTTGAAAATGACACATAAATTCAAAAATAATCAGAGTTCATTGATCCACAGTAACAATCACTCACAGACAGACCCACAACCAAAATTAGTATGTTTGATGAAATCGAAGCAAAGTATGCCAAGTAGCCAAGGGGAGCCGTATCATCGCCCAATTAGCCGACTGTAGTTTCAGCTTTATATGTCAATAGGTTAGAACTTCTGCCACTTCCCAACAGATGGCCGCTAAATTAGTATTATCAGAAGAGCATCATCTATCGCCGATCGTTTCTTAGGTATGAAAAATTACGATTATGGCCGAAGGCTCTAATAAGTTAGGGCGGCTTCCGCTGTCAGTCGGCCGAGAGCTACAGAATTATTTAGGATCTAGCCTAGTAAAGACTATAATATTGCAACGATAACCAATAAACAAACTACATAGTAACCAAACAAACCTTTAAATTATTGAAAGAATTCCGACACTTCTCAAGTTGTCTAATATTGGAAATTAGGAGACCTTACAGCGACCATATAAGGCGGGGCTCCAAAAGAAATTTAAACAGTTTTTAATGTCTTTTGGGTTGATAACAAAGGGCTCGACAAGATACATTTGTTCGATTGTACAAAAGTCATTTTGTTTTAATTATTCCGTCGCGTCCTTCCAAATCCGAACCCATTGTATCATTATGAATTTAATTTCGATTCATAAAATTCTCCGAAATACCGAAATTCTATTGTAGCATGTTCACAGAACAACATCATTTAAATTTACGTTGGGCATCACGCATTGATTTTTTAATTGTGTACAATTTTTCACGTAATATTTTTAATCCGGTTATGCTCAATGACCGCAATAGCTAACTAATCAAAAGTAATCGTAAACGCTTGCACAAGTTTTGTAAAAATACGTTTTAAAATTTTGAAAGTTGGTAATTTGTTTTAAAATGGTAATTTGTGTTTTTTAAGCAATCCAATGATATTAAATTTCTGTGTAAGATGACAGTATGCCTCACTGAAGAGACAAGGTAAAGAAGTTATGGTTATATCCTTGTACCCAAGAAAGCATAATTTTTCTGTACATCTTCTGCAATTTTGATTATTAGCCCAGTGGCCATGTACGTTTATCTTGCAAAAGGTTATATCGTTCTATATTTTTGGAAGCGCTACCGTATATTGATTGCAGATAAATCCGTGTCATGGTGTTCCATCCATTAAACCCAAATATCTGATTTCTCCCCTCGTTGTTCATCAGGTTTCTTAGCTGCAGTCACTACGCCCTTATCAATATCAGGCTTTTTTTTTCTTATCAGCCTAGGAAGGCTGATTAGCATTGTTTTTTCGTTTGTAAAAATTGTTCTGGACAATCATGCAAGAATACATGATGACATTGAAGAAGCAATTGTTAACATTCACTATTTCTTCAATGTATTGAATATTTATTTATTATGAAAGACGATAGAAGTAAAAGTTGTGCATTGTAAAACCAAAATATCAATGGTTCAATTTTTCAGTATTTCTTAAGTAATGTATTTTTCTGCAAAAACCTTTGTTAATGTTTGTAAAAACTATCTCTATTTGCACTACTTAATGATGAATAATGATACAATTTTTTTATTGCTTTACTGTAGATATAATAAACTTTTTATTTAAGAAAAGGGTTTTTTCGGTGGATTTCCGGATTTTTAAAAAATGTTTATTCTCTGAAGCTATTTTTTTCAGAATGTACGTTTGGTGATTTAGCTGGGGTGCCCGGGTTCATGGGGTGAGGTTTGTATAGGTCTTGGAGGTGGATGACCAGGACACACTGAACCCCAGATTCCTACCCACCCCTTAAACCCTTTTCCTTCCCAGAACTTTCCTTTAAAAAATCTCTACACAGCATCACCAAAGATGACACAGGCCCTGAGGGAAATTGTTTGCCTCAGGGCCTCCTGTGTGAAGTTCATGTAAAAAAATCTGTTTTCGTGGAATTTCACATAAAGCTACTGTTATAATTCGGTTTCGAATTCAAGAATTCGTCACAAGATTTCGCTACTTTCGTCAGCAGATCGGATGGGGATGTCTCCCCCCTAGGTATAACTGCTACTAATATGTAGTATCTCTCCGGATAAGGAAAGATTGTCGGTAATACATGTTGTATCAAGCGGCTGTATATTACATATGACGTTATTACTCTGCCTCGGTTATTTTTCTCGGTAACTAGCTACACTGGATAACAGTGGATCCGACGAACGGGCCATTTTCGAACCAGTTCCTATTGGATTTTTAAAATGGACACCAACACTAACTGGGGGAAGCCGAACCAAAAGTCGCCCGCAGGGCCTAACAGTGAAAACCTGCGAATCGGGTTTTTAATAGGTAGTTTAAGTATTATTCTGCAAAAACCTAAATACTTGGATTGTCTGAAAACTTGGATTTTTACGTGGTTAGCGCAGTGGCCCGGAAAACCGAGGCCCTGGGTTCGAATCTCAAAGATGCCAATATCTTTTTCTGATTTTTCTGTTTCCAAATTTTCGATTGAGTTTCGCTAATATTGTCTTCATTAATTAAAGAAAATTGTAACTCTGATTTGTCGAGAATTCAGACTATTACGGGTCTGCGCTAGTAATAAATAATTTATTTTTATCTCTCTGGGTCATGGATTCAAATAGCATTAAAATTTTATATTTTAAAAAATTCAGTAACAATTTCGGTGGTTATGGCTTACTTTAGTGCTGCAACTGCATTTAAAGAATACAACCGAAAAAAACCCAAAAATGAATTACTCTTCTTTTGCTATTAAAACGCTCTTAATTCAACATTCTTTGTACTTTTGAGTTGCACTGTTCTAAAGAATTTCAAATTGAAAGCGCCCGAATCCGGGAATTCAGAATGTTCTGGAGAAGTGCCACTGTGTGTGTTCTTAAGCCCTTTCAGTAGAAAGAATGAACTGTTTAATATTCCATTCTGAAACGTTGAGTAGTACTGTGTTGCAAAGTTAAATGCAAATAATTTAATGCAGTCGGTAATGAGTAATGAAGAATAGAGAACTCCAGTCCAATTTTTTAATTTTTTTTTTTTAATGAATAAAGACCTTTAAACTTAAATAACTGCATTTTTATTTTTATATTTAGTTTTAATAGTTAAAATAATTGTCAAAGTTTTAATTTTTCAAGACTCCCCAAAACGCACCGTATCTATGGTGGATTGTCTGACGTCTTCACCCACCGATAGTTTATTTATTTACTTTCAAGTTGTTATTTTGAATAATCAATAAACAATATGGCGGATGTCTAGTATGATTACTTTTAGGTGTGAGAGGTCGTTTTTTATTCAAGATTAACTGCTTTTAATATAGAAAAACATTGGTAAAGTGTCCACATTTCATCGCTACTGTTATTACATTGTACCAAAGTGCAATATAAAAACAAAAAATCATCTTTTTCATTGCAAATACAAATGACATCTTGTTATCTAATTTTGTGTTTAGACGTGATTTTGTACATTCTATTATGTATAACACATACAGAAACACTGGTATTTATAATACACTGATCATGACGATTGTGTAATAACTTGAATAAAAAGCCCTATACTAAAAACAATTTGAAAATACATAAACCAAATGTCAAATATGACATGACTTTAACCTCAAATAGACAAAATTTATTGCAGATTGTCCGCAAATATAGCCCTTTTCGTAAATTGTTGAGGGCTTATATAATGTTTTAATAAACACAATAACTATTATTTATCTAAATCTCTATAAACAGTATGAAAATAAACCAAAAACACGAAATGTTGAATTGCGTACGTCTGCACTTCAAGTCTTTTCAGTAGGAGTTTCAAATGTCAATACAACATTTAACACGCTTATCACCAGGTGACAGGTTAACAGTGACGTCACCGTTAACTATTTCAGTAATGCCAACTTAACGTTGTATTTTTACGACCCGATTAAAAATGGACTTTTTAATAATTTTTTAAAAACTCTGCGTTTAATATTATGAAATAAAACTTATATATTCAGAATCATTTTTTAAAGCCATAATATTTTTCACTGGAGTTCCTTATTATACGCATCGTTTTAATGTCTCAGTTTAAATTGAGTTTTTAAATAGAAAATTGTGTTGCAATAGAGCGTGCAGAAATATATCTCTATAGATACAAATGCAATAACTGTCAATTTCGATGAACTTTCTTCTGGGCATGTTTGGACTTCATTTAGTTCAGAAAGGAGAAGTATACGGCCACCCACTTTTCGAACTGCCAAGAGGCTAAATAAAAAACTCGGCTATTTTGTGCTGTTGATGACTTGAACTAAGACAGGGTCATCATAGATTATTCTATCTTCCTGCCTATAAGACCAACCTGTCGATGGTTCTACTGGAGAGTATCATAATTAGGGATGTGAAAAAATAATTGATTATGAAAAAATCGATTTTGTTAAGCGATTGTAATTTTCTAAAAAATCGATTAATTGGAAATTGATTTTTCTTACACTGCCGATTTTTTTATATCCAGAGCGCGAACCTATATGATGTTTATTAACAAAACACGACATTAAAGCTGTCGGTTTGTCTACGATGACATTTCTGTTGTGCTTTGAAAGCAGTTTAGTTGAAGTTTCTAATCAAACTTGAGGCATTCGAGATGTGGATCTACAGAAGAATACTTAAAATAAGCTGGATGGACAGGGTCACAAATGAAGATGTTATGGTTCGGATGAATAAAGAAAAGGAAGTTATTAAAACCATAAAAATCCGAAAACTTCAATATCTTGGACACGTGATGAGACATCCAGAGAAGTATGAGATCCTGCATCTCATAATGCAGGGAAAGATTGCCGGAAGACGGGGCCCTGGAAGAAGGAGAACCTCATGGCTGAAAAACTTGAGACAGTGGTTTGGCCAGTCTACCGTGGGTGGAGCTGTTCCGGGCCGCAGTAAACAAAGTCCGCATAGCCAACACGATAGCCAACGTCCGTTGAACGGACAAGGCACAACAAGAAGAAGAATCAAACCTGTCACTAGATGAAATCAACAGAGTCAACGAACAATTTGTAATTTGTGTTGATTATTTAAAAAAACTTTTTTTGAACTTATAATTTCTGTTGAATATTTTTTAATTAATAAAACTGTGATTAAAGGTATTTTACGCGTTTATTTTAATTTGACAAATTTGGGGAAAAATCAATTATATTAACAAATTTTCAAGAAAAATTGATTTTTCATGCTAAGAAAAAGAATGTATGGTTTAATAATCGATTATTTATGTAAAAGTCACATCCCTAATTATAATGCTCGTGAAGCAAATATCTCCCGATATCGATATCGATATATTTGGACAGTTATCACAAATAGCAGGCAATAAAAGCATTAAAAAATCTTTTACTCCATACCCAAAAAAAGAAAGAAACGAAAAAAAATCCAAAATTAAGATATTGATTAAAGAACAAAATTTGATTTAATAATTATACAAAAATTATAACCTAAAAGAATAAAAAACGTATGCAATGCAAAATATCTTTTCAATACACACATCATTATACACAATATTTGCGATTATTTTTCATTATCACTTTACGTATTTTGTTTTATATGCATTATCTTAGTTTTTTCTGTTCAATAAAATTTGTTATTGCTTGTTTTATTGAATTTTAAAATGTAAATTTACTCAGCACGGGTAAATCACCCGTGCGGCGAGGATTACCAAATAATGTTTTAAAGTATTACGTAAAGTTATTTTATCAAACATTAAAAAAATAACGTTAGTGAGGAGAGATTCAAAGGGGAATTCCTGTTTAATCTTGAAAGAGTCTCTCCTCGTTGATGCAATTTTTGGATATTTGTTTTCTCTAATTTTGAAATTTTTTTACAAATATTTTATGTTATTTTTTATTTTGTGGTGAATTAAAGTTAAGTGGCTTGCTGGACTATAGAATTTTAAATACAATATTTTTAATAATCATTTACTAGTTTTGACGCAATTATATATACCTATTCATATATCTCCCTTCCTCCATCCAACTTATTATCATGTAACTGTCCTTATCTGACAGTGGATGGCCAATTTAACTATGTGTACCATTTGGAACAATACATCATGGAAAAGTCAGTCTATTGTAGGAACCCATGCAATGTTCTACCCTATCGATCTCTCCGTGGATTTAAAATCGACTCATTTAAACAGTGTAAAAAAAATAATTTTAGAAACAAGTTCGAACTTTTGTTTACCCGATTTGGATTTTTTAAGTAAGTTTTTCACGCAGTCATCAATTTGCGCGCTAGTATAAAAAGGACTAGTAATTCGTAAGCAAATTTTATTTTCGAGGACCGAATGGTGGTAATAAAATGCGAATTGCCGGTAAATTGTCAGATTCATTTGTTGACAAATCACAGGAAGATGGACGACCTAACAATATTCAAAGTGGTGAGAAACCTGCAAATCTACAATTTGTTCTAACTATTAGCATAACCCATTTCTGAAGAACGCCGCTCATATAGGGATGACCCTATTTTAAATACAAATTTCCCCACAGACGCAACACGTAATGTTTACCGTGCGAGAAATTAATTAAGCACATGGATATTTGCTATTAATTGAGTACACATACCGGAGAAGATGTGAGAGAGATAGCTTCTTCTTGCAAGAATGTGAAAGGGAACAAACTTTGAGAAATCTTTGAACTTACGCAGTCAACCTTTCCGTTGCCAACAGGGGTACCAAAATCAAGACTACTATTTCCATGTATAATTTTAAACAGTAGCCACATATTTCAATTTGGGAGGCTTGTAGGTATGTACCGCCGCGCCGCCCCGGAACCATTTAATAGATAACCTAGACCTCGGGCATGGATCATCACCCCTATGTCTGGTGACTTAGCATGGTTTTCATTAAAACTTTGACGAACTACAAATATTAATGAGATATTTAAATTTTAACAGGAATATCATCATTCTTACTGAATGTTGGTTAACTGATAAATACTATCCCCTTCAAATATTCATATAAATTTTTTTATTAACGCCGATCGGTTTTTACAAAGGAATTACACAATTTGGAATATATATACAGAATATATGTACATAAGTATATACAGATTTTCTAAGTATAAGTAGTAACACATAAAAGTTAAAAAAGTGAGCTCTTTTAAGTACACGTGAGAAGAAAATAAGAAAAGAAAATTATTAATAATATCGAGGACTGTCTGACTCTCCAATCTAATCTTGGTTGCTTTTCCGATAGGGTTTTAAAAACAATTTAACTCAAATGTAAAAAAAATGTCAAGTATTAGATCCCACCGGAAAAAAAAAAGTAAAACTAATAAAAAACCATTGCTGTTCATCATTTTCTCAATAATTACACCATTAGTCATTTATTGGATTCGTTCCGTTCATTCTATTCCGAACACCGCTTTCATAAAAAATAAGGGTTTCAGAAGCGACCCCCTTTTCAGCCCGTTTCCACAAATTCCGTAGAACTAGTGTCTTGTCTGATGTCAACTGTTATAAGGGTGACCTCAGCTAGGTGACCGACCCTGCCGCTCTTATACAAATTGTGAAATGGATACAAGAGTTAAAAGTTCTGTGTAATGGATACTGGACTTGCAAACCGGACGCTTTCATTTAAAAATAATAACATACGTATTCAATGAGTGGTGAATACTCTCAAAATGGCCCTGGTGAAAGACCATAATTCAGAATTGAAACGTTGCCTGAAATGCTTTGGTCGTGTTTGATTACCTGATTAGATCTGAATAGCTGAATACATCCCAACCTTATCTCTTATCATCTCCACTCACTCTGTACTCCTTTCAGACTCCGAATTTGGAATGCAATAGTTCAACCGGCTCCGGACCGTTGGGACACGTAAAAATTCTGTTGAAGAGTGTGAAGGTATTATCGATTAAGTGATTAAAAATGGATCTACATGGCTCTTTAACAATCACTGTTAAAATATGGTATTATCGAATGGGGCAGTGCAATTGACAATATACTAAAACTTTTTATTAAAACCCAAAAAGCATTAATGGAAATTAATAATAATAATTTTTATTTTAGTAATTTGTACATTTAAGTTTACAAATTTCTAATTGATTAAAATATTTCATATTCACTATATTTTTTCAAGTTTTATGTAGCTTCTACAATACATCTTGAACTTTCCAATTGGTGTGGACTTTAAAGTTTCTGGTAGTGTGTTATACAACTTCATTCCCTTGTACAGTAGACTGTTCTGCGTATTCGCTTTGTCCTTTTTTTGTAGCCTAATTTCCTTTCACGTCCTTGTGTTATATCTGTGAATGTCTTTATTGTATACAATTTTATTTGAGAAGTATTTTGGTAACGTGTTATTATACTGAAAGTCCCCCTAAAACTAACTCTGAAGACACATTCAAATAATTCTAATTTTTAGTGCAAATTTTTTTGTTTTGGAATAGTTTTTTTTTGAAGTCGGTTTTTTTGGTAAAAATTTTTGTTTTTTTTTGTAAATTTTTTTGTTTTTTATTTTTATGTTTAGTGAATCTGAAGTACACTAACTAATTTGTCTAAATATGGGTAGACCTACTAAACGTACTGCTCATATGAGATAGACATTACTTGACCATAACGACGCGACGTTACAGTAGGTGATTCAAAGATCCGGATAGCCTATAAAAAATTCGGCCGAATATCGTTAATTTGCTCCTAAGAATTGAAGAGTTCCGTTACTTTGTCATGGATCCCATAATCAGAACCTAAGCAAACTATCATCAAACTACCTTTGAAGTACATCCTTTCCAATAAAACAAGAAGCATCGAAATCGGTTGGCGTGATATTGAGTTATTCGTCCATTTGTCGCGCACATACTTAATGCAAATTTAAGACTTATATGGTTTTCTAATGGATGCCATTATCAGAACTGGACCAAATTAAAGTGGGACCACACAGAAAGCACCAGCTTTCAAATTAAAAAAATAATCATCAATATCGGTTCACGCAATTAAAAGTTCTGAGGTAACAAACATAAAACAAAAAATACGGTCGTATTGAGAACCTCCTCTTTTTCGAAGTAGTTTAATATTACCAAGAGTTATCTCTTGCGCCTCGCTTATTTTGAAAATGGTTAATTTCAAGCCAAACGGTCGTACCGTATAACTTAATACTATAAATATAATTTACGGATCTTACCAGGTACGAGATGTAAGAGAAGATGTGTAATATTCGACAGGATTAGTTCTGAGATGTATCACCTATAATTAGTTAAATCTGAAACCAGAGGGTTAATTTCTGAGAGATAATATTATTATATCACGTGTCAGTATTCTCGCACGTACATACATAGATACAATATAATACTTCAAATAAGTACGCGTGATATAGAAACCAGAAACAAACTTATAAACTTATCAAGGGATTAGTTTTCTACACTATAACAAAGTAAAAGCTTTTTTTTTCTTTCTGAAAGGCAAATAATTTTCCAATGTGTCGTTACAATTATATCGAGAAATTGACTTACCAGATGAATAAATTAAGGGGTTTTATTACATTAGCTCCTCACAGGAGGCCCTGAGGAAAATAATTTCCCTCAGGGTCTACGCCATCTTAGGAGACGCCGTGGGGAGTTTTTTTAAGGAAAGGAAGGAGAAGTAGTTCTGGATAGGAAATAGGCATGAGGGGTGGATAGGAACTTGGGGATCAGTGTGTCCAGGAGTAACGGACGTATGAATGCAATCCTCCAACCGCGGGGCAAGACGATCGGTCGAGAGAGTCCGGATGGAGAGGCCTAGGTTAAGTCTCCCCCAAACTAGCACTCGCCACCAAGACCTAGACAAACCTCACCCCTTGAATCCGGTTACCCCTCCTAAGTCACCAAACTTAGCGAATAACTTAGGTTGACCTAAAGCAGCGGTGTTTGTTATCCAATAAATGGTTCCTGGGGTGGAGGTACCCATATCCGCCTTTCAAATTAGCTTACGGTGCCAACCCTGATTAAAAACTCTGTGCGCCACGAAAATGGGATATATTACGAAGCATAGAGATTGTAGGATGTTGTGTGTTGTGATTGTCCTATTTTATATTTAACTTCATTTAGCACTGAACGCTTTTATTTCTCATTTTTCTAATCTCGATGTGTAGAGCCTCTTACCTTAAACTTTCCTGTCTTTGCCACCTCTTACTAAAATATTGCTATGAATTGTCAGTCTATAATCTCTTTTGTCTGTGGCTACGTCAGCTTTCTATTTTATGTCTATAAAACAGCGTGTTGTGATTTCGCTTTTAATTCTTTCTCCTAAATTCTGCCTGTTTTCTCTTGAACTCAATTAGTCTTTCGCGTCTGCTAAACTTTAATTACTCTCAATTATTGTCGCCAGTCAAATGCTCAGACCAGAATGAATCTCTGTAAATTATTCACCAGAATAATAAAGAATCAATATCCTAGAACAAACACAAGTGTTTTACTATACAAAGGATACCTCAAACCAACTCAAAACTCTCTCATCTCTACAATACCGTTTCTCGGTGTGGGAACTGAAGGAAGACATAAAGTAGCTCAACTTACACCCTGACTGCAGACTACCTGGAGAGACCACACCTGGGATCGACGTAGAGATCGCCTTAGTTCCGCGGGCTCCGGGCAGTCAGATCTTCTCACGTTCAATATCACATAAAAATAAATCTGGAGTGAGTTAATCAAAAACTAAAAAAAGGTAATTAAATATATTTTCATTAAAAATTAACTTTTTGAGATGCTGCTAAATTTGCTTATCAAATTTCAATAATTATTATTCATACTTTCAAACTAATTAAGGTGTTTAACTTAATTAATGAAAATTTGTAATTCCAAAGGTGCCTCGTTACGTAATGACTCCGTGAGCGTTAACGTGAAAAGGTTTAAAACGTATTGAGTTACAATATCAATACTGCTCGCTGATTTTCGTCACAGATTTAACACTTAGAAACTTTATTCGAAATTTCACCAAAATTAGGTCGTAAAAATTAGCGAAGTGTTTTCTGTATTAATATTCTTTAGTTATTTCGTGGTGGTATGTATTTAGATTACATTATTTAACTAATCTTAAATATAAAAATGAATCGCTGAAGGTGTTGCTAAGCGCAAATCTCGAGAGCAGCTGAACCGATTTCGCTAATTCTTTTTTTAGAATATTCCTTGACGTACGAGGTTGGTTCTTACGGAGAGAAAAATTAAGAAAATTGCGCAGAAAATTGGATAATTTCAGAAAACCTAACGACTATCGCACGTTTCGCGTGTTTGAGAACGACATTTTGTTAAATCAGGATTCTATTTTTGAAAATCTTTAAGTTGATAAAATAATTTAAAGTAGGTACTCCCCTAATAGTTTGAATCGAATCAAGAATTTTAGATATTTTAAATAGATACCTATGTAAGGTACCAAATTTAATATACATGAAAAATGGAAATTTGAATAAAAATTGTAAAAGATGGCACGCGGGCTGTTTAAAAACTGAATTTACTGGGATTGAATATATGGAACGTGGGAGGAGGGTTGGCCGGACGAGGGAGCGGGAAAATGAAGAGGGAAGGAGAAGAAGGTGGAAGGGGAACGCGGGACGGTGGAAGGGGGGGAGTGGAGTGAGGAGAGGGAAGGTGGGGTAACGGAGTGGGAATGCGAGAGGGGAAGAGAACGCAGGAGAAGAAGGGGAGGCGGAAGGGGAACGGGAAGAATGGGAAAGAACACTCAGGGAGAAACAATTTCTTTATTAAATGGCATAGCAACTCATGCCGGGACCACCTAGTTTATAATAAATTCTTCCATAACTTTAATTAAGTGGAATGTTTAAAAGAGGAATTTAAAAAAAAAAAAATTATTGAAAGAATAGTTAACACATATCAACAATCCAGTCCTGCAATTGAATTGGCTTGTCAACAGGTGCTTATAGTTTAGTTATATATACAAAAAAGTTACATATTTATAAGTTATAATTTACATCTTATATCTACAGATTCAACATTTTTTCACACATATCAACTTAAATTTTTTTTTCCCGTAGCCAATTTTTCACCATATATTTAACCTTATTCATAGAATTACATTGCTTTATTGTATAAGGTTATAAATTAAATATCTTCGATATGATGTATTCTAACGTTCTCTGTCCGTACTTATTATTAAATTTCGGAACTATTAACACGTCTTTGCGCGTAAATATAGTGCTGTATATAAGTTCTAATTTCTCTTTATGCTGCGGGGTAAATATATGCTGATGATTTTTAAAAGAGGAAAGGCTTGCTCCGAATTATTTCGGTTTGCATTCTGTAGATTGGCCTGATTCAAGAGCGCACCAGAATTAGAAGAAGAAGTACACATAGTAGGTACTATTTTGTTAAGCGGGTACTTTTAACAGATATTTCTTGTCCAAAATTTTTAATGCCTTAGTAAATTTGTGAGAAAAATATTTGCCGAGCAATAAACTTTTATATGTAGGTACTCGGTGTGTTTTTCTGTTACAGGACGAAATTAGTAATTTCACGTACCACTGTCACACTCCCAGAATTACACACGGGAGTAATAAATTAAACACGAACGTACACATGAACACAATTACGACTACTAAAATAACACCTTCCAGAAATATGCAGGTCAAATTGCCTCACCTGATCTATATTTACTATTATTGTTTTTTCAATATTATGAAATTTATTTGCACACAAATCTTAAAACCATTATTGAAATGTTTTTTTTAGTGAAATTTCCTCAGCTCCGTTAGAGTGATTTAAAATTCGGATGGAACGGAAATGACGCACTACGGCACCTGCGAAGCACCAAACTGCGCTCAAGGCTCCTATTGGTTGAGATATAAAACGGAAACGACGATAGGTCTGCGGTCATTGTCCATTGTTTTTATACTCGTAAATCAATGTCCATTCTTCAAACCACTTTAAGGAACGTACCCATGCTACGTGACCGGCTTGGGGGGGGGGGGGGACTTCAAAATACCACGCTTGGTACAAATGAGCGGTGGGGGGCTTAGGTTTTTAGTCACTGGGGGGGGGGTTAAAATTGCAAAAAAATGATCACGTTGTTTGGGTACGTTCCCTTAAAATAAATAGGCAAAAGAGAGCGACATCTAGCAACTTTCTAGTTTCACTTCTATGGCGTGTGAATTACACTCTAATTTTTTTTTTCATTTGTCGGATCGGAAGAGACTTGTTGACAGAGATCTTTTGAATTCTCCGGCAGGATTCTCTCGGAACAAAAGTACTTACCCATAAATTATTATTTCTTTTTTTAATGGTTTTTATTTATCATTCTGGAGCTTTGGTCCTTGTTTTGAGCAAAAAATTTCAGATTCACAAATTATCTGGACTGAACAAAGAAGGACTGAACGCCGTTGGCGCCAACAAAAGACTGTCCAAAGAAGCGAAGTTAGCCGTCCATAATGGAGTGCTGGTACCTACCCTGATGTATGGCAGTAAGGCATGAAACTGGCAGAGGAAGGATGAAAGTAGACTGAATGCTGTAGAAATGAGATCCCTGAGGAGTATGTGTCGTAAAACCATGTACGATCGTGTTTTTATTTTTTTTTATTTGAATTTTATTTTAGTAATTTGTACATTTAAGTTTACAAATTTCTAATTGATTATAATATTTCATATTGCAGTTTTTTTAATTATAATATTTTAAATTCACAAAATTTTTTGAAATCACAAATGAGAAATGTGGAGATCCGCGAAGAATGCAAGTTTGATGCAAGAGTAATGAGTAAGATTAAGAAATGGACGCTCAGATGGTTTGGGCATGTAGAGCGAATGAACGAGGAAAGGAGTGTAAGGAGAACATATGACGCAAATGTGAATGGTAGAAGAAGTAGGAGACACCCGAGGAAGACATGGCACGACCAATTGAATCAGATAGTTGAGTCGGGCCATGTGAAGAGTCGGAATAATAGAAGAGCATGTATGAATGTGAATGAGGCAAGGAGTGTGTGCCAAGATCGAGTTGTTTGGCAGTTCGTCCTCTCTGCCTACCCCTGCAGAGAAACGGCGTGATGGTTAGTTAGTTAGCTCTTTTTGCGTTGAACACTTTTCCATAAACGAATCTATTAAAGGTTCTTACCTAAAAAACATCTCAAGTGACGATTTTCAACGGTGATCATTCGGAATCGAGAGCTTTTAAACTGGCAGGAACGGATAAAGCTCCGCGGGTTCGAATTACAGACAGTTGACACTTTTTGCTCTCAACTTTAATTTATCGCTCCACAGAAGAGCTTATTCCACTCCTGTTCTCCCATTCGGTGTTCCACCATTTAATCAACTCGACCCTACAATGGTTGAAAGGGGTTCTACCCGCGTAGGTAGCGTCTACCCTTTGTTGGAAAACTGCTAACTTCGGATTATAAAAACGTACTAATAAAAAGTGTTCTTGAAGTAGAAAACAAATACTAGGAACGATGTATTATACTTTTTTGTACTTGGTGAATGAAGATAGTCTGAGCTTATGAGCTACTGAGCCACTGAATCGGGTCCCAGATGTGACCGTATCTTTTTGTCTTCATTAATTAAATAACACATTTTGAGGTATTACTCATTAAGTTTAAAATAAAAATAAATAATCTTAATATATAAAACAAAGTCGGGTTAGTTACACTATTTATAACTCGAGAACGGCTGGACCGATTTTGATGATATTTTTTTTTAAATTATTTATTGAATCATTTATTATAATTACAATTTTACAACAAATATATTTTTTTTACAGGTATTTTTTTTTTATTTTACTACCCTTCCATTTAAAGCATTTGATCTTTGATTTATTGGATTTGTCTCCGCCCCGGATAACAGAATAACTATTAAAACATCGCAAAAATTCAGGAACAAGAAAGTTGTGAAGAAAATTCATTTCCTCATACATTTTGTATGGAACGAATTTTCACATTTTGAAAGAGCTGCAGCAATATTGTGTTAGGTATAATATTGAAGTTTGCGTGAAATCCAATAATTCAAAAAAGTCAAATGTCAATGCGCTGATTGTTTTGCTTTAGTTTTTAAACATATAATGCTGCCTCTCTTTCTTACACACTAAATTTCAATAGTGTGAACGTATGTCTGCACCCATCCAAAGGAAAGATACATTAATTGTAATAAAAATCCCTCACACGTCTAAAGAAAATGATAAGCATTTGTTTTACACAGCTCCACACAGGAGGATCAGAGAAAAATAATTTTCCTCAGGACCTATGTCATCTTAGGGGATGCTGCGTGGAGGGTCTTTTTAATGGAGGGAAGGATAGGAAGTTCTGGGAAGGAAAAAGGTGTGAGGGTGGGTAGGAATCTGGGGTCAGTGTGTCCTGGAGTGACGGACGTATGAATCCATCCCTCCAACTGCGGTGCAAGGCGATGGGTCGAGAGAGTCCAGCTGAAAAGGGCAAAAGGCCTCCCTCAACCAGTCTCTCCCGATCCGGCCGCCACGCAGCAGGTGGACAGACGCATCCGCCACCAAGACCCGGACAAACATCACCCCATGAACCCGGGCACCCCTGCTAAATCATCAAACGTAGCGAACCACTTTGGGTGACCTATGGGTGACCAGGGCCGGATCTACGAAATCTAGCGCCCTGTGCAGTAGGTACCGATGGCGCCCCCCCCCCCCTACATTTTTATTTTGATTAAAAATTCGTTTACCCCAATTTTTTTATTTTTTATTTAATTTGTTTTTTTTTACACTAATTTATCAAATAAAATCAAGACATATAAAGGGTGTAACCCTATCTAAAGTTTTCGAATAAATAAGCCACGATCTATGTAATTCTTCTCCATTAGGCAGTTTCTTGTAATAATACTTAGTATTAAATTTACGCTTGTTCGTAATAGGAAAATCAAAACCTTTCAATTGTACAGGACCTTCCTGAACTAATAAACTAATGGAATTTTGAGTTTTGAAACGAGTTTTTTTATGTCATTATGCTCTTTAATTCTAAGTTTTAGATTCTGCGAGCCTGAAAGTTTTTTTAATTATTGTTCTATTCATTGTAATCCACAATCCACAACCTCTAACAACCAATAGAAATTTAGTTATTAATTAAAAAATCTAATATAACCTCAAATTTGTACCTTGCATTTCCATTTCCCCTGTGTTCTGTGTTGAGCGAACAAACACGAACGTATCTATGGTATCAACGGCTTACGAAAGATGCTTACACTGATTATTACTGACTGTAAAATAACAAATCTAATAGAAATTAATTATAGGTACATTTAACGAACTTCAACTGTCAAATCAATGATGAAACTGTTAACCATAAATATACAAACCACCCACCTGTTAACAAGTTGTAACCTTGCAAACCGTGCGATGTTTATGCTAATGAAATTTTGAATTTACTGAAGATTTCATAAGAAAATGGTCTTTAAGTCCCTTCTCCTAGAGATTTAAATCGTACAAAAGCATTTTGAAAGGCGCCGTCTGTTTGTTTGTTCTCTTGAATAAAAGTACGGCGCTGTGATTGGTTAATGAATTTGGATCGCACTCATTCGTCGTAAAAGACGGTAAAAGATATATGGAAAAATAGATCTTACGTTTAAACTAAATATATGGAATTTGTAAAAAAATTCTGTAACTGACTATAAATTCGTAAATCGTTGAATTTCGTTGAATTCAAACCAGATGCGTGCGCAGTCTGTATCTTTGGAAAGTGTTGCTAGAGCGTAATAATTATTTGGTACTACGGGTAATTTTTAAACGATTCAGGGAATATTATAACAAATTTTTAATACAATATTTATTTTCTCACGGCGCCCCTTCGGAGTTGGCGCCAGGTTTTTTGCACGTTTTTGAACGTATGGCAGATCCGGCGCTGTGGGTGACGTATGACAGAGGTGTTGGTTATCCATTAAATGGTTCCTCGGGCGGCGGCACCCATACCCGCCTCCCAAATTCCCGTAAGTAAGTAGAAAATACACAATGCCATCTCTGATACAGATAAAAACAAAACGCGGACAGTTGAGCATTGATGATTGTTTCATTGTGTAATATTTTACTTAATAAAAAAAACTGAATTTAATTCAACAGTTATTTATTCTGAGGCGGCACGAAGTTCGTTGGGTCAGCTAGTAAAAGATATATTATACTATGGGCGGTTGGTAAGTAATCGGCCTAACCAAGAGATGGCGCCATCAGTATCAAATCAATGTTGTTTTTCATAAAACCTAACCTTCTACTACTAACTGTGGTAAACATATGTCTTAGGGTATATTTAACTAGCGTAATTAGCGAAAAGGACGGTAGGAACGTTGAAAGTGTGGACGTGGCATCCACTCTCAATACACTTCTGGGCAAGTTAGTTCCTGTAGATTCAATAATTGGGGAAAGCGACCACCACAAACAGATTAGAAATCTGTCACGGCTCCCTCCGAGAAACCTCGCTCAGGAGGTTAGGATAACACCAGTAACTAAAGCGGAAATCGAGTTGATAATCAAGGGTTTGGGTCTTAAGAAGGCACCAGGGCATGATAGGCTCAATGGCGTAATAGCGAAGCAAGTATGGATCCACGCCAAGGAGGAGCTCTTCCAGGTGATGGATACGTGCATGAGAAGAGGAACTTTCCCTTCTGAATGGAAGAGGGGCGTGCTTAGGATTATACCAAAGGGGAACGGCAAACCAAGGTCGGACATGAAGGCCTACCGTCCAATCACCCTGCTACCTGTCCTGGGGAAGATCCTGGAGAAACTGATTAGACAGCGTTTACGTCAAACCTTAATCCCACCCTGCGAGCATCAGTTTGGTTTTGTCCCCGGTATGTCCACTGAGCACGCCATCACGTATGCGCTTGAATGGGTGAAGGCTTGCCAAAAGAGGTACGTAATTGGAATCTTCCTCGATATTACTGGTGCCTTCGATCACGCTTGGTGGTCGATGATACTTGTCAAGCTCAAAAATAGGAAATGTCCACAAAACCTGTTCAAGATCTGCGCTGATTACCTCTGCGACAGAACTATCATCCTTTCTTTTGGAGACTACCTGATTGAACGAGGAGTTGACTTGGGTTGTCCTCAGGGTTCAATCCTTGGACCTGAGTTTTGGAATATTGTGTTTGACGATTCCTCCACGTTGCCCTTACCTGAGGGATGTATCTCGGTGGACTTCGCTGATGACAAATTGTATCTTGTCTCAGGGAACAGCAGAAAGGAAGTTGAGAGTAAAGCTGAAGAGGTTTTAAGTGTGATTTTAGAATGGGGAAAGAGAAACCGGCTGACCTTCGCTCCCTACAAGACTATGGGACTCCTGATGAAGGGTAACCTCAATAGAAGTAGAAATCCAACCATCAAAATGGGAGATACCAATATCCGATTCGTTGAGAACACTACATACCTAGGCGTCACTTTGGATCGAACGTCCTCGTTCTTGACCCATGTTAAAAGCGTGTCAAGTAAGGCCCAGGCCCTCTTCTTGAAATTGAGAAGAATCTCTACTGCCGAGTGGGGATTGCGCTCTCCAGCGCTCCGTCTCTTATATAGGGGGGTTTACGTGACGCAAGTCTCGTATGCGGCCTCTGTGTGGGAGCACCGCCTGGAGAATGCACTCATACTCTCGGCGCTCAAGAGAGGCCAGCGAGTCCCCTTGCTGGCGCTTTCGGGTGCTTATAGAACAGTTGCTTCGGACGCTTTGCCAGTCTTGGCCGGCATTTTGCCAATTGATCTTGAAATCAGGGAGGTGCTAATAAAAAAGAGCCTGACAAAAGGAAGACCCGCTACACACCTAGGTGTTGAACTAATACCAGGCGGGGCAGTGTCTCTCCCAGGTCTTCTTAGAGAGATGCGAGAAAGAACACTGAGAGAATGGCAAGAGCGATGGGACAGGTCGAATACGGGAAGATGGACTTACTCCTTCTTCCCGTCAGTTAAACTCAGATTGGAAGGGGCACACATTGTAAGGGATCACCATGTGACCCAATTACTGTCCGGGCATGGGGAGTTTAGGGGGAGATTGCACAGTCTCTCTCTATCCCCCCATCCAAACTGCGCGTGTGGCAATACGGACCAAACAGCCGAGCACATTCTGTGGCATTGTGAGATTATTTATTTATTTATTTATTTGTTTTATTATACGCCCAGAGGGCTTTTACATAAATAAATAAAGGCAGTACATCATTAACATGATAAGGAAATAATATAAATAAAATTACAATAGAAATAAAAAAAAGTACATTAGTTAAGTAAATAGAAATATAAGCAACAAAAACTTAAATTACAGTAAGATATAATAACGATAAGTTACGATAAAAAAATACATACATGATATAAAAATACAAATAACAAAAATTTTAAAGTAAGGTGATCAGAGGTTTACAAAATTGCAACATTAACCATGTCTAATAAAACGTAAGTATTAGTTTCGCAAAGTGGCAAACCGCTACATCGATGGTACCCCCAGTACCTCTGCAAGTTGCAGGGGTTCAGAACTCCAATTTGGATTTTAATATTATAGTGAAAATTAAATATTTTTTTTTTTTAATATAACTAAATAATACTAAAGGTTATGATGGTTTATAATACATATTACAATGATTTTACTAAGACATTACATTTAATTACATTAATAGGATAGGTAGAGATAGTTTAGCAAATTTGTCGATGAACGAGTAGTTTATTAAATTTACCAAAGAATTCCTTAGTGAGTACTTGTATCACGGATAAATGATTTCATTATTTCATTTTTAAATTGTGTCAGTGACATATTCCATACATCTATGTGCGAATACATATTGCCCAAGTGTTGGATTCTGTGTAGTGGTATATTGAATTGTGCCCTGGTCGTAGTATTACCACAGTAAAATGGTAGTACTGACCTTGTGTTTCTCGCCGGCACATTAAAATTTATGAGCGCCAAGAATTCAGGGCTGTCAATTGTATTACGTAAGATTTTAAATAAAAAAACTAGATCAAAAATATTTCTTCTATCACTCAAGTTTAATAGATTAGATAATTGCAATAGATAAGTGTAGTTCAATTGTTCTTTTGGTATTTTTAGTTTATAATTTAAAAAGCTTAGGAATTTTTTTTGTATTCTTTCTATTGTTAGAGAATGCACGTCATAGTGAGGAGACCATACAGTTGAGTTATATTCAACCTGACTCCTCACTAGTGATGTGTATAGAAGTTTTAATGTTTTAATGTCAGTAAAATCTTTAGCCACTCTTAGTACAAAACCTAACATTTTTAAACCCTTTTTTGAGATATTTTCAATGTGTGGTATGAAGCTAAGTTTGGTGTCGAAAGTAACACCTAAGTCATTAATTTCGGAAACAGATTCAAGAATGAAGTTATTGATTGAATAATTAAAAAGAATTGGATTTTTTATTTTAAAAAATCTCATTGTTATGCATTTATTAACATTAAGGTATAGCTTGTTATCGCTACACCACTCAACTAATTTTGACAAGTTTGCTGAGAGAATATAACAGTCATCCAGGCCACGAATTGCTTTAAAAAGTTTCAAATCATCTGCGAACATAAGTACGTCGATGTCTTTAAAAATATTACAAATGTCGTTTACAAAAAAGATAAATAATACAGGTCCGAGGTGGGAACCTTGCGGAACACCACTGGATGCAAAAAAATCATACGATGATTCCCCATTTAGTTTAACACTAAGTTTTCGGTTAGAAAGATAGCTTATAAACCAAAGCAACATATTACCACGAACTCCAGCTTTAAACAGTTTTTCTACAAGAATAGCGTGACAAACCTTGTCGAACGCCTTGCTGAAGTCTGTGTAGATTGAGTCAACTTGAAGCTTCTTCGCCAATGCATTGGAAATGAAATTTTGATACAGAATGTGGTTAGTTAGTGTTGATTTGCCGGTTATAAAACCATGCTGTTCAGGACATATACTTTCTTTAAATGAGCTAGTTATTTTATCCAGAATCAGTTTTTCAAACAGTTTTGGAATTGTTGACAGTATGCATATAGGTCTATAATTAGTTACTTCGTTTTTATCCCCTTTTTTGAAGATAGGTGTTATATAACTATGTTTCCATAGATCAGGAAAAATACCTTTCGACAAAGAATGACTAAATAGTGCATACAGGGGATAAGCGAGAACAGTGACACACTTCTGTAAGAGTAATGGTGGAATGTTGTCAGGACCGGCATTTTTATTGGGATCTAGAAGTTTAATTTGTTTTATAATTTCGTTTAGTTCAATGTGCACATGTGAAAGGTTTATATTGAAACTGGGAGTATAGTTAGGTAAGGAGAACTGATTGGGTTGACTTTTATCGTAAACGTTCTTGAAGAAGTCTGCAAAAAGATCGACAATATTTTTGATGCCATCAGCCTTTCTGTCTTCAAAATACATAGTATTTGGTATATCAGAGTCACCACTTCTTAATGTTTTACTGAATCGCCAAAAACGTTTTATATTATTAAAAATGTCATTCTCTGTCTGCTTAATATAGTCGTTATAACACGCCCTTGATAGTTTATTACAATCACTCCTAATTTTAGAGAATTCTATATACAACTTCGATGTTCCGTGATCCTTATAAAGTTTGTGAGCTGTTTTTTTACGTCTAATTAAATTAATCAAATCTTTATTAAACCAGACTGGATATTTAGATTCCTTATATTGAGTGTAAGGGACAAAGCGATTTATATTATTACTGAGAATTAAGTAGAACTGTTCAGTATTATGATTTAAATCATCACTATCTAAGAAAGACCAGTCAACCAATGCAAGAGAGTCACACATACCCGAATAATCTGCCTTTTTGAAATTATAGCATGATCTCGTAGACTTCAGAGTTTTTTCGCCAAAGTTTGTTATACAAATATTTAGTGGAGGATGATGGACGTCAGGGGGTATGACAACTTCTATGGCCTTACTCACTTTGATACATTGAGAATTGAAGAATACGAGATCCAGAACACGATTGTTAATATTTCTGACAAGATTATGTTGAGTTAAGTTTAAATATATTGACATGTCGAGTATTACTCTTTCACTTTCCGAGATAGTTGTATTACAAGTATTTGACAATTCGGGGTCGTGCAAATTCCAATTTACATTTGGAAGATTGTAATCACCCACGGCTATAAATTTGGCATCAGGATATTTTGTTTTAATTATTTCTACGTCCTCATAATGATTTTTGAAGACAACAATGTTGGCCGAGGGGGGTATGTATACAGAACTAATTATTATTTTCTCACTTTTACATTTCACCAATATAAACAATTGTTCAACGTTACTGTTTTTTGTGTTTAATTTCCTTGAAATAAATTTCTTTTTAATTGCGACGAGGACACCGCCTCCTCTTGATTTAGAACTGGTAGCAAAATTTCTGTCATTCCTGTAAACATTATATGATGATAATCCTAGTTCGGAAGAGTTGATGGACGGATCTAACCACGTTTCAGTCAGTACCACGGCTTCACATATCACTGATGGTATACAAATTCTGAAGTTATCTAGTTTTGTTCGCAGTCCACGTACATTTTGATAGTAAAGGTTCAGTGTGCTGGATTTTGGTAGTTTTTTGTTTGAGCCTTAACGATTTTTGGTATTGAATTGACATATTTGATAGTTATGTTGGTTTCGCCGTTTTTTAGTCTCGATTCTAGTTCACTTCGTAAAAGAGCAAGTTCGTTTCTTTGGAGACTAGTGAGGTCATTTGCTGCTTTTACACCGTTCTTCAACTTTGTTCTGTTCATCAGAATAGATTTGGAAGTTGTTGAATCTTTGAATTCGATCTTAATGGGCCTGGTTTGGTCAGGTTTCTTGATTCCCAAACGGTGGATCTTGATCTCATTGGGATTAAAGGTGTTTTCGAAACCCTCCAGGGAAGATGAAACCTTTTGTATATCTTCGGTGATTCTCGTTGCAGTTGACTGGGAATTGCTCTCGGGGATGTTAAATAGTATAATGTTCTTAGATCTAGACTTCCTTTCCTCCAACTCAGTTAGCATCTCACAGATGTCGGTTACATTGTTCACGGGTGACGTGTTTTGAGGTGGAGTATTTTTTAGCATTTCTTTGTATGCCTGATATGACGGATGCTCGAGAGGAAATGTTGGATGGTTTACAAGTGACCACGAGACCAGTATGGAACGCTGATCTCGTCTCGAATAAGGTGAACTTCGAGTGCCTGCGGAAGTTTACAAAGGTTTGGGTTGAGAGATGGCCTGATCTTAGAGTCGCTGACCAGCTGTAAAATCATTGTGAGTTTCAGATGCCTGGTGTATTTGCTCCTGATGACCACTGACTTTTCTTTCTCATCTCTTTTATTACCATTGCTCCGATTTTTTTTGGTTTTCTATATCTTTATCTTCACTGCCTTTATGTTTCCTTAGATTTTAAACCCAAGCGGAGTTGAAAATATTTTGTTTTTACTGCGATAAATTCCTGGTGGTTTAAAATCTTTATGTACTTCATGTAGTTCTGCTTTTTCTCCCATTTCAGACTTCGATGTGCCGAATTGAGAGCGAAGGTCCTGATGACTCCTTCGCTCAAAACAAATTGATACATTTCTGTTATTACTGACCAAATTAAAAACATGGTATATAATATATTCTGCTACTTGTAACCAACTGTTATTCTTCACTAAGTATTATGTTCTCTTATTTTTAGTTTTCCTTTTTTTTTTGCAATTTCCAGCTCCGACCCTTGTGGCTGAAACTGAACTGTAAATGTTCTGTAATGTCAACTTCCCCATTTTGGGGGTGAGTTAGACCTCGCTTCTGGATACATTGGCGTAAAAAAAAAATTCGGAATGGAATCCTCACAACTCATCTGCGCCTCCCCCAGCGACATGTGTGGGCCTGAGGTTTGGCTGGGCGAACTCAGCATCCTTCCGCCCTGCCTCCGGCAACTCGACGCTTCCATCCTTAGGGTTTTCGGGTACGTTCCCCTCCTTCCCACTTACTATCGTCAAGGCACAACCGAGAAACCGGCTAAAGGGTGCGGATGTTGAGATTCATTCACGGCAGACCGATCACCATACACATTCTGGCTGGTACTGCCAGATGACGAGAGAGGTATCCCACCCGACACAAGCGTTCTTCATATCACAATACTTGTTTTCATTATCTTTTCTTGCAGGTGCTTGCAACATACGCAAGATGCCATTACCCTGCGAGCAGCCGCCTTTTATGTTTTTCTCTTATCTTTTTTTAATTTGTTTATCCCTGACTTGCTTTATATTTTTTGCATTTTGTATATTATGTAAGCACTTGCATACTGCTTCCTAACACTGTATGCAGGGACACTGGAGGTCTAGATTCGTTCAAACTTAAATGTAGATTCGTTCTTTAAAAAAAATTAGAGTCCTTGCGAGAGCCTTGAAGGAGTAACCATCTGTTACTTATACCAGGGCGGGTAAGTGGTGGATACCTCCACTGTCTTAGGGTATAAAAGAGACATGCGAGTATGAGTGAGACAGCTTGAATAATGCTTAAAAGGATATGATTGTTGTCCACTCGTTATCTATGCATACGGGCTTCCCGAAAGAACACCTTGTAGATATCTCACAATAAACGTAACTAAGTCAATTACTGAGATCACCACAAAAATAAACTGGATCCTCACATATTGGACATCCAGATCATCACAATTGGCGCAGCCGGTTGGTTCTGAAGATCTATAAAAGATAGAGCATCACTCTAATATAACCTTCTGACTACAGTAAAATTTTCAAACAGCTGTGTCATTTAGTTTGTGTTTGATACTCATTGAAAGTAAACAACTTTTGTATTTGTAAAAAAATTCGAGCATATGCAAATACCGCGCAGTACTTGTTTTTGAAAAAGAAAACAGAGAATGAGAATTGTATGAGAATGTATTATAGCGATAAGGAACGTATGTTTATTGGCTTTTTACGTCGTCACGGTATCGTAATCGCGAATTGTCACATTTTGTGGCGGTTTATCTTCACTGCATCCTCCAGCTGCGAAGAAACGATTCTATTAGTTAGTTAGAAACGTAATAATTTATTCAGTTCAACATGTTCTCTAAAGCTCTTATACACGAAGCTCAAACTACCCACCCCTTTGTTGAAAAAGCTGTGAACAAATAGACTCAATGATTTTTCATGTAAATTGTCACACATTCGAGCATTTTCAAAATTGGATTCTTCCAAGTAACATTATATTTTTCAGAGTATTTGCTGAAGTTGGTATATTGGTCTATTTATAAAGAGTGCGTACACGTTGGCTTAATAAAACCCCTTGAGGACATTGATTTCTAAAAAAAATATTATTTAATAGTCACCTACCTACCTTTCTGATATTTTAGATTTATATAAATTTATTAGCTGACCCGGTGTAGTGTCTGTGGTACCCTTTACCCGGGGTCGAACGTAGCCGAAGGCTTCCGATCCCGCCCGAATACAAGGTAGTGGAGGGGAGCTAGCCAGGAGCTCACAGAGCCGCCGGGCCGCTACCATTCCACATTTCACCTCACTAGAGGAAGCATTGTACTACTCCATAATTGACTTATAATAAATAATCAACTTTCGTATAACGAGACCTTTTTTAATAAATACAGATTGTAATTGTCGCGGACATTACACCCGGCAAACATTGTTCTGCCGTATAAATTATTTCTAGTAAATATTTTTGTTGTTAAATAAAAAATAACCAAATGGGGCCCCTTGCGTCTTGCTGGCATTGTTCACTGTAAACACGCACACAAATGATAAATTAAAATAAATCGTACGAAATTCCGAATGAAATGTCAAAATGACTCGACGCTTCTCGTGAATGACTTACGCATGTGTTAATGAAAATTCGATGAGGCGGACGTAGCGCTATCTGTCTTTCAACAACATAAATAATTTCGTTCTGTTTTGTGAGAATGGTTTTGGTGGTACTCCTGCTTTTCAAATGTGCAAGAGCGAGACGGCAGAAACAGGGTATAAAAGGTGACGGATGTTACTGTTCGCTCTCCTTAATCTCCGACAGCTCTATTAGCAAGCACTTAGGTTTACAACACAGACGTGTCAATATTGCGCATATAAATAACCAACTCGTCCACTCGTGTTTCATTAAGATCAGCAAGATCTCATCTACGCCTACACCAATAAATAACAGTCTAAATAAGAGTGGCGCAGCCGGTAGGATACGAACTAAATACGAACGACGATTAAATTTGTTCACACAAAAACACTAAAATCTCGATTAAAAAATGGAAGAGTGGGGGTAAGGGGGTGAAAATTTGGGTTCATAGGTATTTTTGATGCCAAATAAAAAAAAAAATTTGTCAAGAATACATTTTTTTCTGGATAGGGACACCCCTAGCGGTGTGAAATATACTTTACGACCTATTCTCATACCTATCAAATATACAATAAAAATTTCATAAAAATCGGTCTAGCCTTTCGGAGGAGTGCGACTGCAAACACAGCGACACGAGATTTTTATACATATGGAAAAAAGCAATACATATCAATAGAACGGGAGTAAGAAAGCTGAACTTTGGCGTTATGAAATCTTCAAATCTTTTTTAAAAAATTCTTAGTCAATGCGCGTTTTCAACACACCAAACGCGTGCTCCACATTCGTACACGGTTGATATTTAGTCACTTGAGAATGGGTCGGTTCAACGACTCTTTCTTGTGTCCAAACTGGCCCTTAGGAAATTGTTTCCTTCATGTGCAAGAAAATAAAGTTTTTTTATTTATTTATTACATCACCTACTTATTATTTCACATACTTACTTTGTTATCTGTGTTTATTCTTACTATTTTATTCGATCATGTCACTTTTATTATTTATGATTAGGTAAGACATGACAGAATAATAATAATTCATTTATCCAACCGCAAATTGTTGGAAAGAGGAATTCTGATCAATGCTACATTATCTATTCCAAGTTTTATGAACAAATTTTATAAAACGTGGAATACAAAAATATTTATTTTGTGGGAGAAAAATACGAAAATATTTCTAGGCTTACTGGTAGGAACGCAAAAAAATCCATTATTAAGAAAAAAAATTAAATTTTTGAAGTGAAAACGTCTTTAGTACCTACCGTTGTGGTTTCAAACTGAATGAAATGAAAAAGTGACAATAAAAAGAGACAAACGCATACATCTATAGGATTTAGCCTGCGAGATGATGAGATAGAATAATTTATTTATTTATTTATTATTTAAACGCCCGTACACAGGGCTATTACATACATAATACAGGTGTATCGAACATTTACAAACATTATATATATATAGAATAACATACAGTTCATACATACGATGCATATTAGTACAACAAATATTTATCATTTTACATATCAGTTACATAAATAACTAGTTATTTTTGCTTTGATGCAAGACGATGAGGTTTTGAAAATATCGAAAAGGTCTGTATACGTATTAGCAGTTCGGTGAAAACGCACTAGCGGAGAATGATAGGAATAGTTAGTGCTATGATTGTCACTGTGGAAAAGGTGGTGGAGTCGAGTTGATTTAACAGGGACACGAATATTTATAACACTTAACATTTGAGGGCAGTCTATGAGATTGTTCAGTAATTTAAAAAGTATAAGAATGTCATTAATAGTACGCCGGGTAGAAAGTAGTGGTAGGTTTAGATCAGACATTAATGCATTGTAGCGGATTTCAATTACAGGCTGTCTCAATTTGAATTGAACGTATCGAAGAAATTTTCTTTGTACTCTCTCTAAGTTACAGGTATAAATCGGAGACCATACAGGAGATGCATATTCCAGCTGCGATCTTACAAGAGAGCAGTAAAGTAGCTTAATTGACTCAATGTTTTGAAAAGTCCTTGTGTTACGTATTACAAAACCTAGAATTTGCATGGCCTTGTTGGAAATTGTTTCACAGTGACGATCAAATGAAAGTTTCCGGTCAAAAATAACACCAAGGTCTTTGATAAATGGTACTAATGCAATTTCATTATTGTTAATTAAATACGATGTAGATATTGGAATCCGTGAACGGTAAAAACACATGTGGAAACATTTTTTTACGTTTAGGAATAATTTATTTATTTCACACCAGCTAGCAAGTCTATCTAAATTTTGCTGAAGGATAAGTGCATCATTTAAACATTTTATAATCTTAAAAAGCTTTAGGTCATCTGCGAATAGAATGAATTTGACATAATTAATTAATGAAATAATTAAAAACACTTTGTTTTTACCACGATAATCTTTATTAAAAAGTCAACATGTTTCAAGAACGATGTTCTCTTCATCAGGACATATAATGTACTAAAGCTAAATGATCAAACATAGAAAGGCAGAAAAAAAACATGTTGACTTTTAAATAAAGATTATCGTGGTAAAAACAAAGTGTTTTTAATTATTTCATTAATTAAAATGGTGCCACAAAGTGTATTTGCAAAATTTGAAGAAAAAAAATTTTTTTGAAGAAGAGATTGAATAATAATTGGTCTCCCCTTTGTGCGGTGCTACATAGCCTTCGCACTGTTGTCTACGTTAGTTTTCAGAAGGTTTCTCTTCTACCACGTGTGAAGTGCACACTTGTTTTTTTTTATTACGGGCGGTCCGTTTGATATATTCTCCGATCTTAACAAATGGATTGCAATTTTTAAAGCATAGTCGTCGTGAGGGAATGATGTACTCGTTCTAGAGGTATTTCAATGGAAGATGCTCCGAGGATCATTGATTCCTTCGGCCCCGGTGCACAGTCGGGAAACACGCCAAACACGCGCTCAAAATTTATATACCGTTGAAATTTGTTACATGAGAATGGGTCGTTTTTACGACTCGTTCTTGCGTTCCTTCAACGTGGGTCTCTTCACGTCCCAGGTTCACTCCTTCTTTTCCTCAAAAACACCCATCCCCAAACATGACATTGGGCCCGAGGGAAATTATTTTCCACATGGCCTCTCGTGTGGAGATAATGTAAAAATAAAACTCTAAAGAATTAATTGCAGATGGATTTTTATTTGGCCACTGAGTACTTACTATACGGTCTATTTTTGGTTTGACGTCAAGTGCGTACAATCGTAATATAATCCGCCATGAGATTTATTTTTAGTTTTATTTTGTGTAAATTGAATATTATTGTGACTTTGAACGTATTTTCTGTAAAAACGTATTTACATTACGGAAATATGGTATTCAAAATTCTATAAATATGGTATCTTTTATTAGAATAAAAAAAGTATCGGAAGGTCGGTACATACGACACGTGTATCCTCGAGTATTTTTGGTTTTCTTTATCCCGATGTAGATTTTTTTTTCATGAATGAAATATTTTGAATATTTCCTTATTTAAGAATATTTTTAATATCTTAAGAAACTACGGACATGAAACAAATTAAATTGCGACGTATCTTTTGTTTGCAAGTTTTAAGTGCGTAGGGTCCCAGGGTCTAGTCTCCGAACAGTCTACCGTCAGGTGTAAAGTGAGCAGCTTTGTTGACTAATTTCGTTTCCAAAACCCAGGAAACCGTACAGTGAGAGAGATAATGTTTGCGAGGTTATCCCTTGTTATAATTAAAAACACTGTTTGTACTGTTTGTACTGGGAATATTGTTGTAATTTTGGTTTATTTTAGATGAATATTTAATTTTACACAGAGATTGATTCAAATTGTAAATGGTTGCAAATTGTAGAATGTAGATAAGAATTATAGAAAAGAATGAGTGAGAGAAATGAATCCGAGAAATTATTTACAACAGAGAAGTGATGCCACAGACAAAAAAGATGGAGCGAAGAGGGAGCGGAATCCGGATCGGCAGAGACGGGTTAAGATATAAAAGGCGTGCAGTCGAAGTAGTGAGTCATTCGTTCATTGGTCTACGTAGCGAGGGTCGGTAAAGCAGTAACATGCAGGAGTGCCGTATATGAAGTGTTGCAGGGGCATGGAGGTGAAGGTGTGATAAAGGTCATTGCGTTACGGCGGAGTCTGCAGGACACTGGCGCGTTGCTCGACACCGTGGCGGTGGAGAATGACCGTATCTTCCAGGCCGTTGTTCGATGCAGTGGGTCGGTAAGCTGAACCACCAGCAGGTAGTCCTGGCGAGGCAGAGTGTGTTGCCATGGCAGCGAAGCGCGGTGAGCTTCGGATTGCCATGAAATGGTGAGCTGGGCTGAAGGTGGCGTAGAACCTTGTAAGTCACGGGATATAGCTGTTCTTGTGAGCTGAAGACACGGTGGGCCTTATAGCTGAGACGTGGTAATTATCCTCGAGGAAGCTATCTTGGAAGCGTGGAGATACCATGCAGGAGCACTTGCACAGCGGAGATCTGTTAAATGTTAAGATGTTGACCGACTGTTGTATTGAGACTGACTAGCGCAGCGTTGAGTCGCTTCATTTATATAGGCGCGACAGGTTGAGTAATTTTCCATTCGCCGGCAATGTGTACGCTGGAATATACCCGGTGCTGAACGCTTAGGCGGCTGCTGAATCGTGACCTTTCCAGGCGGTGGCAATATAATTAGTGTACATCGTATACGGCGCGGCGGTCGTAGTGTACATCGTGTAGGTACATAGGTAAGTAGCTAGCCGGCACCGCGTGAAATTTAGATGGTTCTCGTGTATTCTTTTTGATGGCGAAAAAACAATGATGTGTCGCCACAGGACTATCACAACACACAACAGTGAGATATTTTAAACCCTTTTAGCTCACGATAGAATGATAGAGCAAACTTTAAAAAAGTTGTTTCGATTGTGAAGAGCCAGACAGCTAAATCCATACAATTTTTTTTGTTAGGAATATCCAAACAGATAAAGACATGCAAATCTCCCTGATTTTGATGATCCAGATAGAAAAATCCATAATTTCATGATACATGTTTCATGATCATGATACTTGTTTTTGAAGATTGGGTATTTTATGGGGCTTTTCCTTCCAAGAACTTCCTCTCCTTCCTTTTTTTAAAAGACTCTCCACACAGCATCCTCAAGGGTGACATTGGCCCTGAAGGGAATTATTTTCCTAGGGGCCTTCTGCATGGAGCCAATATAAAAGCCGCTGCCGCTTGGCCAGATATATTATGAATTTAACCAATCTCACATACCTCGAGAAGAACAAAATTATTAACGACCGTCAATACGGATTCCGTCGGAACCGCTCTCTTCTCGCGTATGTGACGCATGTTTGGGGGCGATGCCTGGAACGTTTCAATTTAAAATTTAATGTTTCAAAGACCCAATCTTGTCTGATTACGTCCAAAAGGGATCGAAATGAAAATCTAGTCTCTTTCAACGGAAGCAATCTTCCGAACAGGCCCTCCATTGATATGCTTGGTGTAACCCTAAGTGACCAGCTCAGGTATGGGGGCTCCATCGAAGCCAGAGTAAAGCTAGCCTCCCAAAAACTGGGCGTACTGTACAGGGCCCGCAGATACTTTAATAGTACACAACTGCTAACCTTGTACAAATCACAAGTACGCCCCACGGTTGAATTTGGCAGCCATCTCTGGTCTGGAGCTCCAAAATACCTGAAAAATACCCTCGACTCTGTGCAGAAACGGGCGGTCCGTTTGATAGATTCTCCCATCTTAACAGACGGATTGCAATCTTTAGAGCACAGGCGTCGGGTGGGAATGCTATCCTTGTTCTATCGGTATTACAATGGAAGATGCTCCGAGGAACTAGCATCATTGATCCCTTCGGTGCATAGTCGGGAAACACGCCAAATGCGTGCTCAACATTTGTACACGGTTGACATTTGTCAAATCAAAATCTTGACAAATTATATGCCTAAAAACCTTCCTCATGAATCACTCTATCTATTGGTGAAAACTGCATGAAAATCCGTTGAGTAGTTTAAAAGATCTAAGCGCACATACGGCGGGAGTGCCTTCATTTTATACTATTTAAGTTTTATACTTGATAAAGATGATTATTAATTTCAAAACACCACGGATCCGTTCAAATGTCATTTTCCTATTTTAAATAAGTTTTAAATTTAATAAATTTTATGAAGAACTAATAATTTTTGTGCCTACAACTCTCTCTTATTCTATTCTTAACGGCTTAGTGAGACTATATCTGATAATTCTGTTATGGATCACTGCGAGACGGAAACGTTGAGATGGGATAGGAAATGAAGGAAGCGGAAGTTCTGTAAGTAGGCTATTGAGATTGAGTTACTAAACAACGCTAAACTTTCTGGAGGTCAGCAGATCTTGGGACCGCAAATCTAAAGTTGAACCGTCTCGTACAATAAAGCTGTCTATAAGATCGTCCTTTCGGAAAGGCCAGTCCGGTAATGATAAATAAACTTGAAAACTTTGCTTATTTCAAATAAAATTTTATTGATAATAATTGAAATCATAATATGAACTAAAATAGCTGAATTGACCTATAAAATAATCATCACATAAACATCACAGTTCTATGAGATTTTTTCATAATAAAATCTTTCTAAAGAGCACACACTTGAATGTATTTGTGCACAGCAATAGTAGTTCAAATAAGTTCTAAATTATTTGGAAAAACAATTTGTTCAAAGAAACGTCAACAATTCTTTTTTCAAGCTTTCACCAAGCGGGCAGGTACCATAATTTAAATAAAATGCGAATAATAAAATATAAATAAACTTGACCGATTCTCTTCACCGTACCATAACCACCATCTTGATCCGGAAATGGAACGTACAAACTAAAATTATCTTTACCGTACCATAACCACCATGTTGAACCAGAAACAGAACGTACTTAAACTAATTTACAGACATGCGATATGCAAAACGTCGAGTTAAAACAACAATTCTCTACGTTCAGTTAATTAATTCTGACCCAACTTTCTGAAAATACGTACATCTGAAATACATTTAACAACAAACAAAAATCATTTTCTGCTGGAAAATTCATACAGGGACACGAAAATTTTTCAAACCAAATCAGCAATAATGGACATACGAGTATTATGGAATATATAAATAGTTGGCACAGAGGAAACACGGGCGAGGAAAAATTTGAATAATATACGGAATATCACGAAACCGTCGTTGTCACTGTTAACCCCCCCCCCCCCCCCCCCTCCTTTCAGAATACGGAGAGAAAGAGACAACTGCACCTCAAGTTGAGCATCCACTAAAATAAAATCGTCAAAATCGAGGTTTGTATTCCCGTGGTTTCTCCTCCAAAAATAGACTAATTATATTATGTTCGATATCTAAAAGATGTTTGGAAGGTACTAACCCTTACAATACGTAACTTGTTTTAGTATTGAAGATTAAAGTTTTATTATTTTTCATAGTTGTAGCAAATGTACATTTGTAAATTCTGTAATTTTTTTTATAATAGGTATAATATAATAATAAAAATAGGTAAAAAATATTACAAAGAAACAAAAGTCCCAATAAACTACTATTAATAACTTTAAGTAGTTTTTCAACGGGTGATTTCACTTTGAAGATATCACTACGCAGTTATAGTCATTTCACTATGCAGTTATAGTCTAATACAAACTACTTCTTTCAGCGAGCCAATTTTTCAAGATAATTAAAATAAAATTAATAAAATTCCTCTTAGCCCAAACTAAAAAACAGGCGAAACTAAAAAAAGTTTGTTTGGACGAAAAATGGTCAGGTGTTTGTCCGTAAGTCTGAAGACACTAAAATCATTACAATATCCTATGAATCGGACATTAAAAAAATGTGACTTGAGGCCAACAAAAAAATTACATTACTAAATCAGCTAACCTATATTACTAATTTAATCATTCTCATTTATATTTTTTTCTCAGTCACTTTTGCTCACATTATAAATCAAATTATTATTATCATTAATCATATTAACTATATCAACGTACTTCAAATATTTATCGTACCTAACTCCATAATTACCATTTATCAACAATCTACCATTACAATCTACCAAAAGATTCCCTTCTACTTAACTGTTCTCACTTGTTCAATTATCACCATTATTTTAATCTTTCCAATTATTATATTAAACTCAACTTACTTAAATATTTTTAATTATTTAATTATTCTGACTTATTTAATATGTGTTATACATTCAATTGTTTTAAATCGTCTAATTATTCGAAATTTTCAAAATATTATTTTCTATTTAACTGTTCTCATTTATACATATATTTCCACTATTCTAACCTATTCAAGTATTACATTCAAATCAATTTATTTTATTATTTGTAATTATTTAATTATCTTAACAAACTATACATGTGTGATACATTCGATTGTTTTAAATTATCTAATCATTCTAAATTATAAAAATATTTCACTCTACTTAACTGTTCTCATCTTTACATTTATTTCCATTATTTTAATCCATTCAATTATTATAATCAACTCAATTTATTTATTTATTTTTAATTATTTAATTATTATAATTAATTTGATGTATGTGATACATTCGATTATTTTAAATCGTCTAATTATTCGAAATTATCAAAATATTCTTTTTTATTTAACTGTTCTCATTTATACATTTATTTCCACTATTTTAACATATTCAATTATTACATTCAAATCAATTTATTTTATTGTTTGTAATTCTTTAATTATTTTAACTAATTTAATATATGTTATGCATTCGATTGTTATAAATTATCTAATTATTCTAATTTATCCAAATATTTCATTCAACTTAACTCTTCGCATTCATTCATTCACTTCCACTATTTTAATATATCAAATTATTATATTAAACTCAATGTACTTAATTATCTCTAATTATTTAATTATTTTAACAATCTATATATGTTTGATACATTCGATTGTTTTAAATTACCTAAACATTCTAAATTATAAAAATATTTTAGTGTTCATACTTTCTTTAACAGATTCCTCTAGTTTTAATATAATTACTGTCACAAATTGTAATGTCATATCCTATTATTCGATAATCCCACCATGTAAACAAATAATACCACCCTTATTAATACGAATATTCCTCACTAGCAATAATATTTGCAATTGGTTCTTGGCAACACTTAATAAATTTATCTCAATACTATTTGCTTGGAAAGAAAATTACTGCAAATGCTCAAGCTCCGTTCTAATTAAATCTTTGTACACTCCAAAAACCATTACAATTGTTTATTTTGTTTTGACGTACTTGCACTTATATTTTCTCCGCATATTCACTAATCCTGTTCTTATCTGTTTATCTCACTTACCTCTACTCTTTATAAATGCTTGCGGTACAATTAACTTGTACTTAATAATTCTGGTCATTCTAGGTATATATTTTAGTCAAAAGAAATGACCGATATTAATCTACAAATAGAAAACCATGGAAACGTAATTACTCCTGAAACCAATGATGCCTCAAAGTGCATAGATATTCTAAAACCCTATAAACGATTAAAAATATTTTCAACGAATATTCGGAGCATTGATAAAAACTATAATAACCTTCTTGTAACACTTGCCGGTTTGAATAATATTTTTGACGTAATAATTTTAACTGAATGTTGGATCAAATCAAATTACACTCACAAAAACATTGCAGGATTTAAAGTTTTCAATACACAAAATAATAAGACACAGTCAGATGGAGTAATTGTCTATGTAAAATCCGAGTTAGACCCGATTATCTCTGAATTATTCATCGATAATGCCAACTGCCTTAAAATAAAAACCAACCAAACCACAATTCTTGCACTATATAGGTCACCTAAACACCAAAATATTTCATCCTTCCTTAAATCATTAGACTTGGCCTTATTTAACTGTACACCAAATGAAGAGCTAATGGTGATCGGCGACATGAACATAGATTTACTTAAGCCTATGGCACCACAAACACTCGATTATAAAAACCTCATGACTCAACATGGACTCGCTTCCTATATTAATGCTCCTACTAGAGTAACTGATACGACTAATTCATGTATTGATCATATATTTCTAAGAACAAAAAAAAATGCAATGGGAACTGTGTATCAATCAACCATAACAGACCACTTCTCTATAGCAATTGGCATTATGCATAATAAACCCATTACCGGAAAGTCACGTAGTAATATAAAAAAGAAATATATTGATCTCGAGAAACTAACTTCTAAAATTATTTTAGAAAATTGGCTCTCCACTCTAAATTCCACAGACGTAGACATTGCATTTAATACCTTTTCTGAAACCCTCTTGCAACATATTGAGGATGTAACCGAAGAATCTCATTTGAATAATTCAAAAAATAAAAAACTGAAACCATGGATAACAGATGGTCTAATTTTTTGTATTAAAAAACGGGACAAGCTCCATAAAAACTTACTCAATAATCCGAACATTCAAGCCCAAATATTTTATAAAAAGTACAGAAATATATGTAATAATATCATTAAAACCACAAAAGAAAACTACTATAAAGAGAAACTGTCCAGAGCCGGTAATAATAACAAAAAAATATGGCATATTATCAAAGAAATATCCAACACTGATCACCCAGTACCACCAATCAATAAATTAAACATCAACGGCCAAGACACCTACCTAAACGATTATCCAGCCACTGTAACCAATCACATAAACGAATACTTTTGTAATATCGGTAAAAATCTAGCATCACAAATTATAAATAAGACATTAACCGATGAAAATGCTCTTGCCGACATTATCAATCAATCTACTAATGAAACAGACAATATACTCACTTTAGACCCCACTAACTGTGCTGAAATTTCACAAACTATTAGACAATTAAAGCCCTCCCATTCATGCAACCATGACAAAATATCCTCAAATATACTAAAAACAGTTGAACCGTTTATAATCCAACCATTAGTACATATCATTAATCTCAGTCTCACTAAAGGTGTATTTCCAAACAAACTTAAACTTGCTCTAGTTCAACCAATTTTTAAGAGCGGAAATCCTACTGACATAACAAACTACAGACCTATTTCTATATTATCATCACTATCAAAAATTATTGAAAAAATAGTAAAAAAAAGACTTATCGACCATCTTACAAAATACAACATTCTCTCGCCAAACCAATATGGCTTCAGAGAAGGGCTAAATACAGATTCAGCTATTTTAGAACTAACATCACATATTACACAGGCCCTAGATAAAGGTGATAAATGTTTGGCAATATTTCTGGATTTAGCTAAGGCATTTGATACAGTATCTCACCCAATCCTTCTGGCTAAGCTCCGAAAAATCGGAATAAAGAATAAGGCGTTTGATTGGTTCAAATCATACCTCACAGACAGAAAACAATGTGTTAATCTACCTCCACATGAATCATCCCATCCAACCAGCATTAATTTTGGTGTACCACAGGGCAGTGTACTCGGTCCCACACTATTTCTCATCTACATCAACGACTTATGCAAACTATCTATAGATGGCAACATAATCACTTTCGCCGATGATACCGCTCTAGTACTAAAAAGTAAGACATGGGAAGAAGCATTTCATAAAGCGAATCTATTATTGCAAATTATTAAACAGTGGTTGGAGAATAATCTACTCACGTTAAACATAACTAAAACGAAATATCTAACGTTTAGTCTTAATATTCCTAGTCAACCTTCACTTAATCATACACTAAAAATACATAACTGTACAGATATTTCTAGTTGTCTATGCAATCCACTGGAACGAGTAGATTCAATTAAATATTTGGGTGTAATAATTGATAACAAATTACGGTGGGAAGATCACGTAATAAATGTTACAAACCGTACACGGAAACTGGCATATATCTTCAGGTCGTTAAGAAATATTCTAAATAAAAATACACTAAGAACAGTATACTTTTCCTTATGTCAATCAATAATTTCTTACGGTATAGTAGTCTGGGGAGGATGCTCTAAAATGATATTAGAGCCATTAATTAAAGCTCAAAAATTGATAATGAGGACTATTTACAAAGTAAACTATATTCATCCCACGAAGGACTTATTTAAGGACTTCAAAATACTCAATATAAAATCCCTATACGTCAAAAATGTATCCTCCTACTATAAATTTAAACATCCAAAAAAAATATTTTTGAATCCACCTATAATACAAGACATTCCAACAATTCCAATTATATTATTCCACCAACAAAAACCTCAATGGCACAAGCACAGTTTAACTTTCTTGCTCCCAAAATCTTCAATAACTTAAAAATAGAAATAAAGTCAATAGCCAAATACGACAGTTTCAGAAATGCGCTCGGGAAATTCTTGATGAGTGAATGTGATAATGTTAGTAGCCTGTTTCTCATACTCAGATAGAGGTGAATATATTTGTTTATATGTGTGAGGATTGGGATATATATGTATGTGTATACATATGTATGTGCAGGTGTATGTATGTATGTGTTGGTATATGTATATGTATATGTGTATGCTTGGATGTGTATGTGTGTATATATATGTATATGTGTGTATGTATATATGTGTATGTGTATGTGCGTGGACATGTATGTATATATGCATGTGTGTATCTATTCACGTACATGAGTGCTTGCATGCACATGCACATATATTAATAAAAGAATAAGGTTATGTACATTTTTATAATCTTTTTTAAAATATTTTTATAATCTTATGCTAAATTACTCCACTTTTCCTTTCTATTGTGTACTTTCTACTTCCTATTTTTTCTACTTTATACTTTTTATTTAAATTTTTTCCAACTTTTAGCACCATTTATATTAAATCCATATGTTTACACTTTACTTTAAACTTTAAATTTCATACATAGCGACAAAACTCCATTGGTCACCATGAAACAGGCAGCCGCCTAGTATGGTGATTCAATAATCTACTTTATGTAAATGCCACAATTAATAACATGTATTATATAAATAAATAAATAAAATTTTTGTTTTATCGTTTATACTTTTTTTTCGGCAGGTAACATATTTAAGCAATTAGGTATCATGTAGTCCAGCGTTCTTTGTCCATATTTGTTTAAATGCTTAGGTAAGATTAGTCCTTTATTTAACGTTAAACGAGTACAGTAAGTGTGGTCTAGTCTGTTAATGAACATAGGGCTATTCATATGCTGAAATATAATTTAATTCTACAGAATTGGTCTTACTCAGAGAATTATTAGATTCTGGTAATAGTATGGAACATTATGCCTTTGTATATATAAACTTTTATTAGCTAAAAATTTAACCAATGAATTTTGAACTGATCGAACATGGTTAAGTTTTAAGATTTTCACGGCCAAAAGCATTTTCGTTATTTGTTTTTGGGGTGTTATACCGTGTTGCGCTACCTCCTTCTTTAGCCAACGTTTTGGACATCGTTGCAGTGTCCATCATCAGGGCAGATCCGGCAGATCCGGTAGATGTGTGATCACATCTACCACATCTACCGGATCTCACACATTGACACTGCAACGATGTTCGAAACGTTGGCTAAAGAAGGAGGTAGCGCAACACGGCATAACACCCCAAAAAGAAATAACGAAAATGATCGAACATGATTTATATTTTTTTAAAGGAAAATCCCCAAGCTGTAATTCCATACCTTATAATAGATTCAGCTAATAATAAATCAATTATTCGAAGTGTGCATATTGGAATAAAGAATCATGATTTATATAATCTACTAACAATAGATTTCAATCGTTCAAAGAGTTTTTGTAAATCCCTTTTGAAAACAGTCAATAATACCTTAATAAACATATTCTTTAACCAGTTCAATATTTTCACATATACACAATGCAGGGATGTAATTAATCTGAAGTGTGTATTTTTATTTCAGGCGAAATAATATTTGCCTTGGCAGTGGGTGATTTAAAATGTATCAATTTAGTTTTATTTGCATTTATGATTGTGAGACCATTTCAAAAGTTTAGTGTAATCTTTTTGTAAGAGTTCAAATGCAAATCACTGCAAGTATCATTCGCATAGAAGTATCATACGCATCAAGAGATCAGTATAATCTTTTTTAAGAGTTCAATTGCAAATCACCAATGCATTGTCATCCGCATACACGAAGTTTTTTACATGTTTAAAAGTATATACGCTATTGAAATTAAGGTACTTAATAATTAGGTACCAGTAGTCGATATCTAATTTTATTAAATAATATATTTTCACTAGTTTTAAAATCCAGAGAAGAAACGGGGGAATAATTTTGTATGGACGAAAAGCGGCCTGCGTTTTCTCGTGTACACAGACGTACGTTATTATTTAATCTAAACCAAATAAACCACAACGAAAGGTTGCAAGCCAGCGCAATTTTATTTCAAATGAAAATCTCTCCTCAGTCGAACGAATGAATAAAATGCACTAGAGTCAGTGATGTGCCTTTGAGGCTCGCTGGTAAAGATTGCATTAGTTCGTGAAAGACATTTTTTCATTCATTTTTTAAAATATTATTATTTATCACTGCATGATGAAAGTAAATAATATAACTTCTACATTTAGACAGATATTATTTTTATTCATACTATCGCAGATCGGTGAAAAATCAAAAGATACAATAATAATTACAAATAAGGTTGGCAATTTTATTGCACGTTAGCTAAACAGTGCAAACCTTTGAAAAGAAGAAAATCTAATTTTACTTGTCAAAATTATCTCTTAAGCCGAATTTACATTATTCAACTAGTTGCGCACAAGTTATTTCATGACATTAGTTGCAGTGATGGTTTCAAGTGGAAACATTATATTTATTTATTTATTTATTTATTTTTCCATGTTCTCCGTAAAACGGTTATTCACCAATACATTATGAAGAAGATTACAAATTAGACAAAAAGTATAGCAAAACACATAAAAAGGTCAGTTTCACTACTTTCTGACATACGTCAAAAGATAATTGTAAAACTGCCTGTAGGTTACGTTAAAAATGTCAATGTTCAATGCAGACTCGTTGAGCAGTTCAGTCGCTCTGTTGACTGGCGCGTTCTGATAGGCAGAAGTCCTCGCTTTTGGAGCATAAAAAAGGGTATGGGACCTTCCACGAGTATACTTGTCTGGGACATATAAGTTAATTTCTTTAAAAATAGGTGGATTATGTATAGTTCCAGAGATTATCTTAAAAAAATGTTTTCCTAAAAATATTTTTCGGCGGGCTTCTAATGTATTAAGATCGAGCATTCCTGCTAAGAATAAGGATGGATACAGGAAAGGGTAGTACATATATTCCCTCATATATAGGTAACGCATGAATCTCTTTAGTATCATCATGCGTGCATTAGTTGCATGCAAAGATATTGAAATATATTTGAATATCTTTGGTTGCATGCCACAAAATTAGAATCGCGCTGGTGCGATATTACGGCATCACTAATGGTATGTAAATAATTGTATTGTGTAAAAAAGTGATGCAATTAGTGTCACGGAACCATTTTAGCTCAGCGGACGTGTGTATTCCTTACGTGAGTTTTATTCAATTTAGGAGGAGGCTATAGGTGACGCCGCCCGGGAATCATTTGACCCGTCTGCTTGGTTCAATATATTCGCACTTCACAATCTGGAAGCCCCGATTTCGCACGTAAATTCTGAAACTGTCACTTTGGATCGAGATTGTAAAATATCTATGCAAGATAGCTTTCGTATTTCAAAGACAATAAGAAGCATTATTTCATTCTCTTTCTGGTTAAAAGAAAAATACATGTGTTTGCATGAGAGGAAGAGAGATATTTAGCTTTTAATATGTACCTAAGGTCGCTCGGGACGTTTTTGGTCTTATGAAAGTATAACGCGATTACGTGTTTTGGGATGTATTTATTCCTAAACAAGCAGACGGGTTAATGGATAACCTAAACCTCTGCCATAGGTCACCCCATGTGAATCGCTACGTTTGGTGAGTTAGCAGGGGTGCCTGGGTTCATGGGTGAGATTTGTCCGGGTCTTAGACACGGGATGCGTCTGCCCACCAGGGCAGGCCGGATCGGGAGTGATTGAGGGAATCCTTTGACTTCTCCAGCCATACTCACTCGGAACATTGCCTTGCACCGCAGTGGGAGGGATGGTTTCATACGTCTGTCACTCCTGGACACACTGACCCCCAGCTTCCTACCCACCCCTCATACCCTTTTCCTTCCCAGAGCTTCCTCTCTTTCCTTTCCTAAAAAGACCCTCTACGAGGAGAATTATTTTCCCCGTGGCCTCCTGTGTGGAGCTGTTGTAAAAAAAATAATACAACAATATTGTTTATAAAGAGTTGTTGTGATACAGACGACATGACATGACGGTTTCACGACATTAAATTTGAGCAAATTTACACCAACGTTTTAGTGTCTTGCAATTATTTGGAACATGCATGCAACTAGTCGCGTAATGTAAATAAGAAATTTAATCATAAGAAATATGAATTGCGAATCGAAAGTTTATCATTAAATTACGTTTTACAAAAATGTATTATCGTAGGTTGGCACTTTAAGTACTAACTAAATAAAAATTAATAAAAAATAGTGGTAAAAAAAAATTATGTTTGGGAAGGTACTGTTACGGTAAAATTACGCTTGAATTCAAAGCAAATCAGTGTTCTAAATAAAATCAGAATAAGGAACGTGAAAATAATTATGCCTTTAAAATAATATGTTCATATAGACATGACCAACAAACGCTGATTCTGAATATTATAATGATATTAAACGCAGAGTTTGTAAAAAATTATTAAAAAGTGCATTTTTAAACATCTCGTCAAAACACAGCGTCAAGTTGGCAATACTGAAATGTTTAGTGGTGACGTCACTGTTCTTCGTGTCGTGATGTCACCGTAAAGTTATTGTATGGGAAATGTACGGAAATGTAGGAATGACACAAGCCATCGTGTTATTTTTTTCATTTACATCCTGTTTACAGAGATTTAGTTGTTGTGTTTATTGAAACATTATTTATAGGCCTAAATAATTCAGTATCATAAATAGAGGTATCTCTATTAGTTTATCTCTATTATTAAAATATTGAAAAACTTTAAACTGTACGAAAAAATCGTATAAATCTATATCATAATGCTACCTACTACTCCACGGCCAAATCAAAATGGTTGCAATGGAACAGCTGATATCGTTTGCCTACACTTTTGTGGGTGATGTTTCGTTTTTGATAATATTGTTTTTAAAAGCTAAAATATTTAAATTTCAAACAATTTTTATACCACTCTCCTGTAATAATATTCTATAATATAATAATATAATAAATATAATATAATGAATAAATAATTCCACCTAAATAATATTTTAACTTATCGAATAGTATCATCTTTCTTCAGCATAATTATCATACAAAATGACAACACCTGTTGAAAATAAAAATAACTTTTCAGGAGTGATGAGGTCACACGATTCACAATATGCGGTGGTTTTCGGGGGATCTTGAAAAATTAAAACTTATAAAATTATCTCAACTATTAAAACTAACTCCAAAAAAATACATATGCAGTTATTTAAGTTAGAAGGTCATTATTCAATAAAAAAAAAATAAAAAAATAGACTGGAGTTCTCTATTATAGAATTTATTCAAGAAGAGTTACTACACACAGTTGGGCACAACACCGAAGTTAGTATTTTTAATTGTAATATTTAAAAAAAAGGCAAGTACCATGGCACAAAGATGAAAACTAGGTTTATTTTCCGCACAAATTTGAATGTGAGCAAATGTTCCACATAGCCCGACAACCAAGCGTCTGTTTCGCTTGAATTTGTAATTTATGCCTCGATTAGGCAAATATTTGGATCACGAAACGCGCCAACAGGGCATTCACTGTATTCTTCTGCATTATATGGCAAGTACGTTATTCTACGTAGTTATTTGGAAGCTGTTAGTGAACGTTATGTCATGACTATAACAAAACAACGGCTTTTAACCCCAAATAGCTGACGTTCATCAAAATGACGAACATCATATGCAAATCTCTTTTGAATGTTCTACCGAGAGTAGACTCGTGATGTATCAACTTTATGACTCTTTCGCATGGGGATTGCTTTCAAAATACCGGTGAGTTCAAAGATTTTGCTGGTTAATACCGGTGAGTTCAAAGATTTTGCTGGTTAATACCGGTGAGTTTAAAGATTTTATTGCTTAACACCCCCCATACACACAAGCCCTGCTTATTTATGGGGGTACATCAAATACATGTATTATATAATTAATTATTGTATAAAATTTATTGTAATTTATGTATCTTTTTGTGATTAAAAAAATATAATAATAATGTTGTCTAACTTGCGCTAAAAAATAGGAACACAATTTGATTTTTATCGTTGATTAATATCTTTTCAATGCCAAGTTAGATACGTGATTTGAAGACATACTCAGAACTTGTTAAATATATATATTTTTTAACATGTTGGTTAATTTATAACCTTTTGATTCTCTGTTTTACTGCATGGAATAAAAATCTTATTAAAAAAATTGAATAAAAAAAATGTTCGTCAAAAAGTCGAATGCTCAGCTCAGCTTATTGAGATATAATAGCAACGTGAGCCATCGGGGGTTAAAAAGGGTGGACAGTAACAATGAGTTAACAAAAAGGCCTGTGACGTGTAATGGATTAAGGCCTGGGGAACGCCATTTATTAAACAATTGAATGTATTTTAATTCAATCAGGAAGGCGATGATTTGGGACAAAAACCCGACGTAGGTCTAAATAATTGAGAAGGATGTTATTCGTATTATTAAGCACATTTAGAGAAATTTCCAGTACAATATAACAGTGATTAAAGGATGAACTCGACTTACGTACTTTAACCGGTGATTTCTGATGTTATTTGGACCAAAAACTGTAAGTGATATTTTTGAGTTTTTTTTTTTACTTTAAACACAAAAACGCTCTCTACAACAACCAATAAGAGTTTTCGAACCATCCACGAAATGTGAAGCAATGTACACATCCCCTTCGAATGGGAGATGGATCAAACCGAGCATCCAAGATAAAATCTGTAGGATAAAGTCACGGGTAGAAGCCATAATCTTTCAGGTAGAGATATCTCTTCTGAACCTTTTCTAGCAAGAGAGCATACAGTATAGAGACGCCTTATCAAAAATGTCAAAATAATGGATCCCCAACTCAAATAGAACAAGAAATGCCATGGGATGAATTTATAAGAGTGCAATTGGAGCTTGTACTTTGTTACTGATAATTCTGAGAGTCGTTGACAGAAAATGTTGACAGAGATGCTATAAGATAAATTTTTAAGAGTGGAGCTTGTACTTTGTTACTGATAATTCTGAGAGTCATTTCTTAAGTACGACAGAAAATGCTATAAGATGAATTTTGCAATTGGAACTTGTACTTTGTTACTGAAGAGAGTCGTTTCTAATAAAGTACGACAGAAAATGTTGACCGAAATGCTATAAGATGAATTTTTAAGTTACTGATAATTCTGACAGTTGAACAGTTTCTAAAGTATGACAGAAAATATTAAAATTGCCGTTACTCGTCGTACTATTAAAATTTTATTTTACTGCATTGCGCGTTTGGTTTAATAGCCAAAAAAAGAGGAAACGAAGAGTTGAAAAATAATACAAAAAATAGGATACAACGTCCAAACCACAAACCAAACAGAAGCGTGCGGACATTGCAAAAGGATTAATTGCCAGTTTCATGATTGACACAGACTTTTGTAAAAGAACATTAATTTAATCAAACAACATTCATGGCTTGTTACTCTGTTATTTGGTTTTGGTTAACACGAGCAAAAAGAATCGGATGGAGGAAATCGATATATTTTTTATGTCTGAAATGAATGTGATTTATTGAGAGTTTCATCACAATTTATAATTTTTTTTATTTGTTCATAATTGCCTGTGGGTGGGTACTACAAAAATTCTTCTGTTTTATGTAATTTCGTTAGTATGTATTTAGAGTTCTGCGAATAGTATATCTTACGTCCAAAAATACGTTTTTAATGTTCTCTTACTGAACAAATACTAAAATTTCTTCTGAATTCTTGAAAATAGGTAACTAAAACATATAGGTACCCATAAAACATATAGGTATTTTATATAACATTTTTAATTTCAAATGAGGAGTTATACAATTTGTCTAAAGAAAGACACTATTTCAGTGGCAATCCTTTTTCAAACTTTTTCTTCAGGCGGGTAGGTAGGTTTTATTTTTTTTACATTAACTCCACACAGCCCTGCGGAAAATAATTTCCCTCGGGGTCTATGTCATCTGAGGTGCTGTGTGGAGGGTATTTTTGAGGAGAGGAAGAAATGAACATTGGTCTTAAAGAGACGTCTTAAAGGGTCTCCTCCGTCTCAATTTTATTATTGCCTATGCTCGATTGCTTTATATTTCTTTTATACTCTTGTTTTTACTTTTCTTGTTTGGTGGTATGACTACACTGTATTTATTATTCTGTTTTTTATTTATAACTACTGTTATACATTATTATTTTTTTGCTCTTTACTGCTGCGTAATATTCATATTTTTTTTTTTTCTTTTTTTCTCTATTTTGTTACTTCAATTTGCTGTTGATCACGCCTTTTTACCTGTCTTATTTGGTTTTATTATGTTACTAACATCTTGAATTGTGACTAGGTTGATGTACTGAACTCCATTGTACTGTATTGTCCAACTCCCCACCATGGGGGCGGATAGACCCGGTCCCTGCATCCAGTCAGGTGGCAGAATTCTGGTACGGCCGTCCCACTAACGCCCGTGCCTCCCCCGGCGTCATGAGCGAGCTTGAGGAATGTTTGCGCGAGCCCGGTTCCCTTCCGTCCTGCCTCCGGTGACCCGAGGCTCACTTCATTCCCCAGGGTCTTTGGGAGTATCTCCCCCCCCCCTCCACAAACACTTCTTCAAGGGTACTTTTGGGAAACTGGCTAAGGGACGCGGGCGTTTGGGCACGTTGCGACCAGGCTGCTCGCCCGCTCATTCTCGCCGGGACTGCCCCGTGATAGTGGGACAAACTGCCCCCAATATCTTTCTTTTTATATTTTTTCTTTGGTTTTAATCATACTTACACCTGTAAATATTTTTCTTTTTATTTATTATTTCACTCAACTAGATGCTGAACCAACAGGCGAACTATTTTTATATTGTTAATTACTGCAAATGTAAGTATGCATACATTTTACTTTTTTACTAACAATCATGCATGCAGGGACATTGGAGGGTCTAGATTCATTTCAAAATAAATGTAGCTTCCTTTTTTACAAAAAATTAGAGTCCTGACGTGTGCGGCTAAGGAGGTTAAACAATCAGTTTCCTCACACAGCCGTGGGAAAGTGGTGGGTCCCCTCCAATGGTCTTAAAGAGATCCACGTTGTAGGAAGGAGGAAACACAGAGGCCGGCAAATCGTTCCACAGCCGAGCTGTTGAACACAAGAACGAGTCGAAGAAGCGACCCGTTCTCATGTCACTAATGTCAACCGTGTGACTAATCACCGGTGCCGAAGGGATTAATACCTTCTCGGAGTACCTTCCATTGTAATACCGGTAGAACAAAGATAGCATCTCCACCCGATGCCTGTGCTCTAAAGATTGCAATCCATCTGTTAAGATGGGAGAATCTATCAAACGGACCACCCGTTTTTGCACTGAGTTGAGGGTATTTATCAGGTGTTTTGGAGCTCGAGACTAGAGGTGGCTGCCAAATTCAACCGTGGGGTGCACTTGTGATTGTATAGGGTTAGCAGTTGTGTATTACTAAAGTATCTGCGGGCCCCGTATACTACGCCCAGTTTTTAGGAGGCTAACTTTACTCTGGCTTCGATGGAGCCCCATATCTGAGTTGGTCACTTGGAATTACACCATGCATATCAATGGACGACCTGTTCGGAAGATTGCCTTTGAAATATTGAATTTAACAAGACTATTTTTACCCCAAGAGAAAACACTCTCGAGGTAACCGTCCATTCTTTGCTTCAAAGCCCTAGGAGCCGTTGGAGTTTGTGAGCCCTTTGGGGCTTGTCAAACAAAAAGCTATCATGGACTGTACTGTCATCCGCGTAACAATGAATTGATACACATGATAGAAGGTTGTTGATGTGCAACAAAAACAAAGTCGGAGACAGAAGCGATCCCTGTGGGACGCCAGCATTTATCGAGTGAGAGGAAGAGGTGAAACCATCGGCTACCGTCTGAATCGACCTCTCCTTCAAAAAGTCGTAGGTTAGTCGTAAGGTACGCAGTCGTATGTAAGTTGTAAGGTACTTCAATTTTTAAAAAATACGAATAAACAGTCAAAATAAATCAGAATAAACAATTATCGTTAATTAATTGCCACATTGCCAGTCACATTGCTCCTGCCCTATTATAACAAAGGCAAAAAGTATTAAATATATAGGAGTGGAAATAGATGAAAACCTTAGATGGGACATACACATAAATGGAATCACTAAAAAGCTTACGAGACTTGTATATTTCTTCAAAAACCTAAGAAACATACTACGTAGGAAAGACATAAAAAAAGTATTTTATGCTTTATGTCATTCCCGTCTTGAGTACGGAATTCTAGTATGGGGATCTGCTACAGCAAATCATATTAACCACTTAGATATTGCTCAGAAGAGCATTTTAAAAATCATACTAAAATTACCCATCAGAACGGTATTTTTAAAGTAAGATAAAAGATATTTTTAAGTATTTTGACATTATAAATTTAAAACAAACATGTGCCAAGAATATTAGAATATTAGAACCACATACTTCGCTTTCTGTCAATCAATTATACAATACGGCATTATAGGATGGGGCGGTACATATAAAAATCAAACACAAACAATTTACATATCACAAAAACTAATAATAAAAACAATTTTAAAAAAACCCTACTCATATTCGTCAGAACTTTTATTCAAACAATTTAAGGTCAGAAAATTAAGTGCATTATACTTTTATCATGCAACATTACAAATTTATAAAGATAATATTAAAAATCAAGTTGCACCCTTTAAAAATAACAGAAGTCTTAGACAAACATCAATACTTCCCACTCCAAAATGTAAAAAAAAAATTGGACAATTGAGTCATAAATATCTCGGAGCAAAATTTTTTAATTCATTACCAGAAAAAATTAGAAACATGAATACCAATATAAAAAGTTTTAAAACTCACCTAAAAAATTATACTGAAAACTTAAACTGAATGATATTAAAAAAGCAATACAATAACACCCCCCCATACACACAAGCCTTGCTTAATTATGGGGGTACATCAAATATTCTACTATGTAATTAATTACTGTATAAAATTTATTTGTAATTTATGTACCTTCTATTACTAATAAAAAAAAAATAAAAAAATATATTCTTATACATCATTTAAAAACAGAAAATCTCCTAATGAAACTCGGATACATGACACAAGAGCCTCAAAAAAGGATATACGAGATGTTCCAAAATTCAAGACAAGTTTTGGCCAAAGAAACCACATATATCTGGCAACCAAAATTTACAACATCCTTCCTCCAAGTTTGAAAAAGATAGAAAAGATAAATAAGCTTAAGGAAAAAATCAAAACATGGGTGAAAGAAATTAATGCAGACATACTAGAGAATGTATTAAAAAACTAAATAACGGAAAATCAAAGAAATCTACCAGTCTGCCTCAGCACAGGACCACCTAGTGAGGACTAAGAACAAACAAATGAAATATTTATGTACATTATCATATATTGTAATTCTCATCAAACCTGTAATTAAATAGTCACTAATAAAAAATAAAAAATAAATAAAAAATTTGGAGTGTTGTACCATGTTCCGCTACTTCCTTATTTAGCCAACGTTTCGGACAGCCTTGCAGTGTCTATCACCAGGGCATTTGTGTAATTGATAGCGGTGAAGTGAACAATAAAAATTTGGGCCGTGAACATCTTAAATCTTATCGGAATAATCAAATCAAGTAATACAAAAAATTACAGACATACGAAATAGAAAACGGTTGGAATAAAACTGGACTTCGCTGTGCTCAGTCAATAAATAAGAATGTAAAATTTATTTTTTTTATGAGAAAAACTCTCTTTAATTACTTTTGAAGGTTATGCCCATCAATGTAATATTTCACTGAAGAAGAAGATAACAACAATAATATTAACAAAAATAGAACAAAAGAGAACAAGATACGGAAAAACAGAAAGAGACAATGGTCGCAGCTGGGACTCGAACCCAGACCTCTCGTTTAACCTCGTCAATTTTAATAATTAGTTGAAGATAATATTGTAAATTCTAAAATTTTAAATATGAGATTGACAAATATTACGGTTTGACAGAAGGTGGCAATAGCGAAATTGGTTAACGCGCACGTCCCGGTTAGACGAGAGGTCTGGGTTCGAGTTCCAGTTGCGACCATTGTCTTTTTCAGTTTTTCTGGGTCTTGTTCTCTTTCATATTTTCGTTTAGATTATTTTTGTTATATTCTTCTTCAGTAATGTAAAATTTGGTCATTCGGAAAATCCGGTTATTTAAATATTGCTGAATTTACCGGACAAGAAAATTAAAATTCAATTCCTATTAAAGACTTGATGAGGTTTTTTATTAAATTAAGCGTTGACACAAACGGGTCGTCCAATATACCTGAAAGTGGTAACAGGTGTACACTTATATGGATAATTCTACGAAAACATCGTCCATGGATACATGAATTGGAAAATAAGATCTGAGAATAAAACACTGACAGCTGTTTACGAAAGCTAGCTTTTTCGACATAATCTTTCCATAAAACTGGGCAAATATTATAATTTTGTTTTCACGAATATGTTACCTACTGGTGAAATATTGTTCAGTCTTCGTGTTATTTACGGGCAGCTTTTTATTATATTTTTATTGAATTCGGTAGAGAAAATCCCGAAGAGTACAGATATGGAGAAAGTTTAATAAAAAATTCGAAAATTCTTCCATTTTTTAATGTGAATACCTCACAAGAATCCCAACTGCTCTCGTCTGGAGCCAGGGAGACTATGGCATCCCAAATTGGGGTATGCTGTGCGGCTGAAGGTAGTGGGGAGGGGAAGGAAAATAGTGGCCTAACACCGGGGCGATATTGGCAATAGTTGTAACTATCCGAAATTAACTTGGAAATGTTTTTGTTTGTAAAATTTTATTAACTTTTGGAGCAAACATTATGATGTCTTGTACAATTCCATCATTTAATATGATTTATAATATGTTAAAAAAGACACTATTAACAAAGAAAGTGTGTGAGAAGTGGTAAACTAAAAATTCGAGACAGAATCTTATGTGTCAATTGCATGACGCCAAAATTCCGTAAGTTTTTGTTTTTATTTTAGAAAACGCTTAGAAAAACAGAAGAATTTTATATCTTAGTGTTGGTTATTAATTTTTTTAATTATTTCGCTACATTCGTATCATTAATCCATATTTTTACATATTAATCCGAATTCGACAAAACTAACACCACAGATAAAATCAAGGTCATGAGTTGCGTGTCAACCTTGATGAAGACTTTGATTTTTTTGGTATAAGCTTAAATGCTTTCTTTTTATTCTAATTTTTGCAAAGTCTTGTCTTGACACTTCTATTTTTTTCTATTTTCTCTGTTTGTCTTTGCTTTCATGTATCATTCTTTATCCTTACAATGTTCATTTCCATATTTCGTGATACTTTATGGTAAATTGGACGTAAGTCTGTTAATAAATAAATAAATAAATAGAAGACTCTAAAGGCAACAAACAACAGGCAACAGAAGAAGACAATTCAGAAATAATTGTTACATAATAATACTTTGCGAATAATTACAAAAACAAATCAGCGTTATCCGTAGAATTACTAGAAATTATTACATAGATAATGCGAAGAATTGCGAAAAACAAATTTCTTTTTTTTCCTTAGAATTTATGGCTCCCATATTTTTTACTCAAAATTAAATTTATTGAGAAAATAATCGAATTTTGCTTTACACGGATGACATCTAGGAGTAATAATAACATAGGAATAATAAAGCATGTTAGTATGTACCAAGTATTGTAGGCGCAAAAATATAACTCTAATCGGTGGAAAAATCTAGTGGTAAAAACACTATAAACCAATTAAAAAACACATCATTCTGCAATATGTGCTTTGGTGTTTACGATCCTTGACCACGATTCGAGAGGTTGCCGATTCAAATCAAAAAATTGTATTATAACCATCGTGTTTTTGGTGTAAATTTAGCATATACTGTTAATACCGACATATATTTTTCATATACGACCTCCGTAGTCCAGTGGCTAAGACTCTTGACTCACATTCCGGAGGTCGCGGGTTCGAACCCGGCATGCGCAAATAAATTTTATTTGATTAATTTGTGTTATTTCACAATAGGCCACTTGCATGGATTTCATAACAACTTGGAAAAAATCATGTGGATAGATCTTTTTACTAAGATTACGAAAATGTTAGTAAAATTGTTTAGAAATGTACAGTTTTTTTTTTTATTTTTAAATAAATAAATCCATTATTTGGGCTCGTGACGTCACTACATGAAAATGTCCCGTCTCCGAAAATGTTCCTATTATTTTTTTTAAATTCCACACTGATTTATTTTTTTATATGGCATCACTTTGATTTCAGGCGAATTTTTGAATTCGTTCACTAGATTTATTGTTTGTTCTCTGCGAACTAATCATTTGGTTTCACTTTTTGACAGATGCTCTGAAGAGAACCCCGTACTTTTAATGATCTACGGGGTTCTCTTCAGAACGTGCACATGATGTCGGTACGTGTTTTAGAGGTATAATGATTATGGTGCTGATTTTAACAAAATTAAATTTTATAATATTCTTATTATTATTATAATTTACAAGTACAAGTATATTACATTGAATTTAGTAATATAGACGCTGTTCATTATGATGATTTATGATCAATAAAATGGATCAAGGAAAAAAAATATTTATGAGATGTAATATTTTTGGTATGCCTCGTTATTCTCCTGTGCCATTCGTGTGGAAAACGTTATTTTTTTTTAAAAATGATTTTCGGCTATGTAATTATCGTTTTTTCACACCTTTAAAATTATGTCCCGTCTTTCCGGTTTATAAAAAATGGTCTGATTTATCGGATTGAAATTTTCAAAAAATCCCCAGGGTTTCAAAAATACGATTAAAAAAAAATAAAAACACAGAATGTCTTAGAATATTTGCCTAAACCGGAAAAAAATTAAAAAAAATTTGATGCAAGTGGCCTATTAATTCATTTAAAAATAATATATAGTATATTTGCGGCATGTTCCAGAGTGGAAGATACTATTAGTATCGCCCTGGTGTAAGACCACCATTCAGAATTGAAACGTTGCTTGAAAATGGCTTTAGCCGTGTTTAGTGACCAGATCTGAATAGCCAGGTACTTCCCAACCTTCCTCTTCCCCACCTCCTTCCCCTCCCCACTACCTTCAGCCTCACAACATACCCCAATTGGGGATGCCATAGTCTCACTGGCTCCAGACGGGGGCAGTTGAGATTCTTGTGCGGTATTCACTGTAAAAAAAAATATATATATATCCCAATCCCACGAATTCCGCAAATGAAAATCGCGCAAATCCACCGAATAAAATATTTCTGAAACTCCGCAGGATTGCGGGATTGTAGGATTGCGGGATTGCGGAATTGCGGAATTGCGCGATTGCAGAATTGCGGGATTGCGGGATTGTGGAATTGGGAAATTGCAAACCCTAGAGCCGAACTGTTGGCTTTTTTCTAAGTCATTGATTAACGTATTTTCTTTGAGGAACAGAAAAATAATTAAAAAAATCTAATAAAGAAGGTACCATTAATCATAAACATTATTTCTATTGATATGATTTAAAATTTTCATAGCTGTCTGAAATGCGGCACAATGCCCCAAAAAGCAATCAAGATAATTATTTCTACTAATTACTGCTAAAATACAAATGGTTAGCCTATTCAAAAAACTGAATAGAAAACATCCACAATCCTATTCATTAATTCCTATACAAAAATAGTGTTACAGTTTTTTAAACTTGTTATAGATTTATTTTGATTCCAATTAAAAACCACTAACAACCACAAAGTTACGAATCCTACGGATATCAAAACTGCATGATGATAAAAAAAGTTAAGACAACTATTGGAAAATTGCATGTAACCAAATATGATTTCCCGGAAAAACTCGAAAAGGGAACTTCGTAATGTGCACATTTTGTTATTTATTTTTTTATTAAGACTCGTTAAAAATGCAAGGAACTTTATAATATTAAATGCAATTTATTTATAGTACTTCTAGCTATGGATTCGGATTCCTGTTCCGAGACGGACTCTAGGTAGTGATATTGGTGTTACATCATAATTTCCTTTTATTTATGTAGTTGACCAGGATTTCCACATCTTCATGTTTGTTGACTATGGGTTATTGTGTTCCTGTTACTTTGTAATTTTTTTATGATTTCCTCATCTTCGGACTTTTGGTGTGATTTTTAAACTTTTTTATCTCCGTGGTATTTTTCATTTAATTTGGAAGGCTATATATTATTATGTAGTGTGGAATATTTCTGACCAAAAGACGTAGTTCATTTTAGGATGTTTAATAGATTTTATGTTTTCGATCTTGTAGTGTTGGTGTGTTGAATAGTAAGTTACTATTTATTATATTTTTATATAATTATAATGCGCATTACGTACATTTTTTTCGTGCTATGAAGTATTATGCTGCCAATGCAATTGTATTTATCTATATTATTATTAGTTAAATGCACTCATTTCGGTAGTCGGTGCATGGGTGCATGCGTGAGCTGATATTACTTTTTTGCGTAATGCGAAATCATTATTAAAGTTGAATAAACTTTTAATATCTAAAAATGAAACTTGTAAGTATAAATCAAATTAAACAAGGGATAAAGTTTATACGAAAAATGTTTTATTAAATAATATTTTTAATTAAAACTAGCGAGTTCCCGGCATGTGTCGGATTGCAACTTATATAAATAAATTGTTTCTCCCTGCGTCCTCTACTTCCCGCCTCCGCCTCCCACCTTCATGGGTCTTGGCGGCACATGCGTCCGCCCACCAAGTGCGTAACAGGTCAACAGGTCGGATTGATAGAGAATGGTTGAGGGAGACGTTTTGACCTCTCCAGCAGGACATTCTCAAAACATCGCCTTGCAGGGACATTTAGAGGGATGGATTCGTCACTTCTGGACCTCAACAGACCCTCAGATTCTAACCACTCCCATACATTTAGAAGTGAAACTTCTTTACGCCCGCTTGACTTGGGGAGTAAGCTGGCGAATGCGTGACGAGAGCGTTACGAAAAGCAAGGAGAACGGTAGTTGAGAGGGAATACGCTTCGTATATTACTGTAGGGGCAAGAGAGAGAGGTGCGAGCACACATTTTCTTTCTCTCTTTCTCAGATAGCCAGTTAAGTTACACAGTGTAGGCCTATTGTCTGTATCACACTGCAGGAGCAAGAGAGAGAGCAGTGCGCGCGCACATTTTCTTTCTCTCTTACTATCATATAGATGGAGCAGAAGTTTTACTTCAGTTGTATGGTCGTTTAATTTTTCTTTTTCATAACTTCCTCTTCTTCCTTTCCTAAAAAGACCCTCCATACAGCACCCATACATATGTCGTAAGCTCTGTTGGGAAATATTTTCCTACAGGCTTCCTCCGAGATTAAGTACGAGTAAAAAAAAGTGAGATGAGGCCAGGCAATCTTGCCAACCGAACAGAAGAAAAGACATAATACTGACCAACAAGAGGAAGGTTTTTTTTCCCACACATTAACAAAAAAAAAATTTCAAGGTTAAATCTTACACACTAGACGTTCAAAATATGCGGAATATTTTACTGTGTATGTCTGATTCCGAAAATTATGCATAAAGTGAATAAATAAAATGACTTCAACCGGTATAACTATAAATTTTTAAAAATTAATAGATTATTAATTTCTCACAAGTGTTGTATTAAAACTATCAGGGAGCCTAGTCACTAATTTTTGTAAACCTCCGTTTCATGAAGTTACGGGTTTAGCTACGTCACATACCCGTATTTTGACAGATTCGCCAACTTAAATAACAACAACAACGGGTATGTGACGTAGCTAAACCCGTAACTTCATGAAACGGAGGTTTACAAAAATTAGTGACTAGGCCCACAGGTCCCCCTGACGTTGGCAATCACTCTGGAAAATGTCTCTCTGTCGGTCCACTCTCGTACATTTCGCAGCCAAAACATTTGTCTCCTACCAGGCCCTCGGCGACCTTCTATCTTGCCTTTCAATATTAATTGGAGCAAGTGATGCATTTCTCCCCTCAAGGTATGTGACCCAGATATGAAATTTTCCTGACTTTTATTAATGTAAGCAGTTCTCTTTCTGCTCTAGCCCCCCTGAGAATTTCTGTGTTTTTAATACATTATCCTAGTGTATTTTTTACGTAAAAAATATCAAATACGATTACGAAATATGGCATTAGCAAGCATTTCCCTGCCTTTTGACGACATGTTTTCTTTTGTTTGATTGTGATACCAGTCGGATTACCAAACACAAATACCACAAGCCTACATGCGAGATACGAGTACTCGGTAAATACGTTTGTCCCCGTACAATGTATGGGTAAAGCATTGCATTGTCGGGTATTCGAGGAATCAGATTAAATCCTTTGAATAATAAAGAATAGCTCTGGTTTGAACTATTTACAGAAAGCTTTATTCGTGGGGTACATTTATTTGAAACGTAGTTATGTTAGTAGACGAGTAAGACAATTTAATAAACTAGACCACGGTAAAAAAAGTAATTTTTTTATTAATTTAATTTTATGAAAGATGCCTTTGTTAAAAATGCTCTCACCAGATGTTTTAAACAAATTTGTAAAATTGACGTAGATACAGCATTTTATGTGAAACCGCTTGAAACAGTTTTTATGTTGAATTATCCTTTAGCAAAACTTTAAGCACGTTTTTTACGAAACTACATTTTTCAACCTGGTTGACAATATATACATATATTTGTTTTTTACTAAAACTCCACACAGGAGGCCCTGAGGAAAATAATTTCAGAGAAACATGATTGGGTCTTTGAAAAATTAAATTCGACGAGGTTATTCTTACCCCAAGAGAAAACACTCTCGAGGTAACTGTCCATTCTTTGCTTCAAAGCCCTCTGAGCTATTGGAGTTTGTTTGTCCTTTTGGGGCTTGTCAAACAAAAAGCTATCATGAACTGTACTGTCATCCGCGTAACAATGAATCGGTGCACATGACAAGAGGTCATTGATGTGCAACAGAAACAAAGTCGGTGACAGAACTGATCCCTCATGTGTGACGCCAGCAAAAAACTATTAAAAAACTATTCATCAGATTACTAAGTCTTAAACTGTTCGAAAATCCAGTCTCTATGCACCTCTAGGGGATTGTTTTATAAACACAAACCCAAAAATTTCCATAAAAACGGAAAATAAAAATCGCTGGTCCGTCATTTTCTTCTTTTAGATGTAAAAATTGTGGTAATTTTAATTTTGAACATCACTACAACGAGGCATGTATTTATGTAAGGTGATGTTTAATTCTAATTGACGTTTAGTAATATGGGTTATGTTTAGATCTTTGAGGGTTTGACAGTTTACAGGCTTGCCACGTCTGTAAACTGGATGCTTGTGTTGTGGAGGTTTTTAATAACAACTCTTGATTAATGCAAGTCAAATATATTTATATTGAAAATTTGTTACAATAAGTTAGCACAGATTTGACAATTATCTCGTTTAGAGGAAAAGCAGGCGGACGGGACGAACATTAAAACCGGAATGAATTTGCATCATCATGCACTCGGCCGGAGAGCGGTACCCGGTGATACCAGTCTATGAAATCGGATTTGAATAATATTTTATGGCTGTTCGTTGCTCGGCTACAGTTGATTTGCTTTTTATAGTAAAAAAATCATATTTAAAGTAAAATCCAGGTGTCGTCTTGATATATTTGTGCTAATGTTTCAACCATCGAAACAGCAATCCTTGTTGTAATTCCTCTCTCGCAGTCTTTTATTTTTCAGCCAGATTTTACAACACCAGCTATTATCCTCGTACTCCATTACTTCTGACCCACCCCGCCCAAGGGACTATCCATCCCATGACCTCGTGTGACAGCCTCCCACTCCTGCTATTTCTGTTTCCCTGTCGCCTGACTAAACTTCCCAAACAAGGCAGGGGTAGTTTGGAAGGGTTACACGACAAAATCTGAGAAAAAAAACTTTTATTTTATAATGTTCTGTTTTGTTACTGATCTGTTTTGTCACTTTTCTGTTTTGTCACTATTCTGTTTTGTTACTGTAATATTTTGTCATGGTTCTAATTTATTACTGTTCTGTTTGTTTACTTATCAGTTTTGATTTCAGAATTTAACAGAACATTGAGAAAAGGCGAAGAAAAAGGATAAAAATCTACAAAACCTAACCTAACCTCATATATTAGAAATCTTGTGAAAGGGAGACCTCGCGTCCAAAAAAATATGGTACTAATTTTCTCCAAAGTAATAAATCCAAATGAAAATTAATATGAAATCCTATTATGAGATTAATACCTACTCACTTAAATATAACTCATATTATTTTGTAAAACTTGTTTATTTCAGATGAAGAATTACACAATTTGTCTAATGAAACGTGTCTATGTCAATGGCAATTCATTTTTCTTCTGGCGAATAAGAAAGTTCAAATAAAGACGATTTCAAATTAAAATTTTAACATTAAAACGGTCACCATCTTATCAGGTCTATTATTTTGTCGTGATTTTTTATCCGGTTACCATTTGGAGTTGCGCGATAAAAAATTATGTTGAGCACTTTCATTATTACCGTGACGCTCCACGTTTACGGTACCGTGTTGGCAAAAAAAACAATAAACATGGGTTTCTTATCGGTATAATTCTGCAACTCTTTCTTAAAAATTAAATAATGGTGAAACAAAAGATGTGACACACAAAGCACATGTGACTACTTTTTCGTTTGGAAGAAGCAGATATATCTTATTACGGCTGAGCCACGGCGACGGGAATTGCATTTTATTTTTTTATACGTTTGAGGAAGTTGTATGATAATGAATTGATGTTTCGTTTTGGGTTTGCAGACATAAATTCACCATTTGCCTCATTTTCGACTGTTGTTATTTTAATGTGTAATTTACCTGCACCATTTTATGTGAACAAAGGCAAAACCAGTCAAACGTTTGACGTTTTTCAATTTTTGGAATTCACTCATACCCTTGTACCTAACTGTATTCCATACTTTCATAATTATCGTCACGGTGCGGCGTGTGAGAGGAATGCAACATTTTTTTTTCCTTTGGAGGAAACAGAGCCACGTACATTAAGTATGTCTCATATTTTGAAAGAGCTGTAGCATTATTGTGACAAGGAACGTGTGTATGTTTATTGCCTTTTTCATACCATAATCGTGAATCGTCACGGTAATAATTTTTTTTTATTTTTTTTTTATTTTTTATTAGTAATAGAAGGTACATAAATTACAAATAATTTTTATACAGTAATTAATTACATAGTAGAATATTTGATGTACCCCCATAATTAAGCAAGGCTTGTGTGTATGGGGGGGTGTTATTGTATTGCTTTTTTTATATCATTCAGTTAAAGTTTTCAGTATAATTTTTGAGGTGAGTTTTAAAATTTTTTATATTGGTATTCATGTTTCTAATTTTTACTGGTAATGAATTAAAAAATTTTGCTCCGAGATATTTATGACTCAATTGTCCAATTTTTTTTTTACATTTTGGAGTGGGAAGTATTGATGTTTGTCTAAGACTTCTGTTATTTTTAAAGGGTGCAACTTGATTTTTAATATTATCTTTATAAATTTGTAATGTTGCATGATAAAAGTATAATGCACTTAATTTTCTGACCTTAAATTGTTTGAATAAAAGTTCTGACGAATATGAGTAGGGTTTTTTTTAAATTGTTTTTATTATTAGTTTTTGTGATATGTAAATTGTTTGTGTTTGATTTTTATATGTACCGCCCCATCCTATAATGCCGTATTGTATAATTGATTGACAGAAAGCGAAGTATGTGGTTCTAAGTAATTTTTCGTTTAAAATATCTCTTAAACATCTAAATATATATATTAGTTTCCTTATTCTGTTGTTCAGAATATTTATGTGTGGAGACCATTTTAAACGCTGGTCTATTGTTATGCCCAGGTACTTAATATCAGTTTTGCTTTCTATTTTTGAACATGATATATTACATTTGTGGTTTTCTGTATTTGTCACAGAGTGGATTATTAAGTTTATTTCTTTAGGTGTTTCTTGATTTTTAATGAAAAATAGTAAATAATAGGTTTTTTTAGAATTTAAAGTCAACAGGTTTTTATCAAACCATAATTTTAGTGCATTGATATCTGTATTTGCCATTTTGTTTAATTCAGACCAGGTGTTTGCTTTTAGTAGTAGGACTGTGTCTGTATAATAAAAGTGCTCATTGAAGAAAAGTAAAGAAAGAGATCAAACAAAATAACAAACCTAACCGAACTACTCTCACGTGGAAGGGTTACCTTGTAATAGAATTGACGAGCCATAGGGTACTCGGCATTGGTATACGCTGTATTCCTTCCTTTATACCGAGGAGGCAAAGAGTTCTCATTTTTACCAGTGGTGAAAGTATTGTAAGATTATCCATCACATGACCCTGTCAAATGGCCTAACTTCCACTGTTTCTGCAACCCTGCCTCCTGGCTAATCAGGCACGGGTCATTTGGAAGGTGGTCGAGAGGTGGTTTTGCTTTCCGCTGTTAAAATTTAATAAAGTAAAACAATTTAAGTGGACAGTTGTCTTAATTCAATTTATGTAAGTAAAAGTATTTGTAGCCGAGCAACGAACAGCCATAAAATATAATTCAAATCCGATTTTATACACTGGCATCACCGGGTACCGCTCTCTGGCCGGGTGCATGATAATGCAAATTCATTCCGTTTTTAGTGTTCGTCCAGTCTGCCTACTTTTCCTCTATCTGTGCTAGCTTATTGTAACATAAATTTTCAATGTAAATATATTTGACTCCCGTTACTCAAGAGTTGTTATTAAAAACCTTTACAACATACGCATCCAGTTTACAGACTTGGCAAGGCCTGTATGTAAACTGTCAAACCCTCTGGATGAAATATCTAAATATATTTTCTCATCTAAACCTCACCAGTAAAATGTATACTTACTTTATAATATTTTTGCAGTTCTATTTACACTTTGTTCTATGTCAGGTCTTATTATTATTGTTAATAATATCTATGTATAAATATTTAAAGCTGAATTGTTTTAGTTTTTTGTAAGTACAACTTGTACTATTTTCATTTCATTTCTTTTTTATGTTGTAATATTCTTTACCTAACGAGTCGATTGCATTCATATTTATTCTGTTTTATTGTTTATGTAATACATGTAATTAATATTGTTAATTATATATTTGCTTCTTTTCTTGTAAAAGCCCACTAAGGCGTTAATAAAAAATAAAAAAAATAAAAAAAAATAACCAATATTGCTAAATATTGTTTTTAATACAAAAATCACCACAATAAATGCACGATCTTTGGCCATGTCCAACTCAACAGAATCGTGTAATAACAGACATGAAATAAACATAGTTTTAGTGGTGATTAACATAGTTATGGAGATAACGCTGTATTGTTCAGATACAATCAAATTACTTCCAACTTCATTAATTTACGGAAAATAGTTTTAAAATCTCAACTACAGATGACAGTACAAGGCTTATGGTGACAGCCGGTGGCGTGCTCTTAATACAAATCGGTTGAAATTGACGGTTTGTACGATCGGTGCTTGGCATATTTGTCATTATTATGGTGGTAGATATTTATTTCTGCATTGTTGACATTTATCATATTAGGTATATTGTATATTGCTGGCATTTTAAATTTCATGGAAAATGTGGTTTGTAAAACAAAAACGAATGGGATAATGTAATCGGTCTCCTTTTTGTTTGGTGCTTCGTAGCTTATCGGTCACCTCTTTGTGCAGTGCTTCGTAGCCTCCCCACTCTTGTCTACTTTAGTTTACTGAAGGTTTCACGTCTACCGCTTGTGAATTGAACACTCCAGTTTCTTCTTTTTCGTGTATTGTACTCAATATTTACGAATAAATTGATTAAAACATGTAAAGCGTTTTGTCCATTCATTAAAATACCTTTTTACATACAATTTGTTGACTTTCAATGTATATTTCATAGGCCGGTCGTAAAACCAGGCAGATCATGATGCACCTAGGGCACATTACGATCTGCTGCATCGTGAAACGTCGGCAAATTGTGATGTGCCTATACATAATATAATCTAGCTACAGTCGTCAAAAAGAGGGACATTGCGCGGTATCTGCCTAAAACAAAGGAAAGAAACTAATAAAACAGTTACTTAATGGAACAGTTCCACAGAAAATCATTGTTTCAGGTTCTCCATAATTTTTCCACCGTAGTGTCGCAAAAAATTTAAGCAAATTCGTTTACCGATGTAACGGAGAACGACCATTGTGTGCTTTATTTTCGCCCGGTTTTTTCAAATTGTTACGGAATTTGCAAAGGAGTTTAAATGGAAGTTTGCGTTAAAATCCTCGCCCGAAAAAGAATTAGGAATATATCGGTGAACAATAAACAACTGAGCATTATAAAATTCATACGCTTTGGACGTTGGTAAAAACAGTTAATTACCTAGAAGTGTTTAATTAATGTACATTTTAATTTGATTCTAATCTCAGCGGTGGATAAAATAAGATACGAATATCAAAAAAAAAATTCTTATAGATAGGTACTTATTTTTGTTGTTGTAATTTTACACTTTTTTTATAGGTAAATAACTAAACATAATTTTATACAGTGTTTGATCTGGATGTTCTACCCCTTTAGGCCCCCCTTTTGCAATTTATTAAAATTCATTAAAAAGATAATACAAAATAATAATTTGAAATAAAATAAAGCTAAGATGAATTAAAATAAAATACAATGTAATAAAGGCGGCAATTAAGAAAATAACGGAAAAAAGAGTGAGGTACGTTTAACTCCACACAGGAGGCAGTGAGGAAAATAATTTCCCTCAGGGCCTATGTCATCTGAGATGCTGAGCGGAGGGTCTTTTTGAGGAGAGGAAGGAATGAACATTGATCTTGAAGAGACCTATGTTGTAAGAAGGACGAAACACAGAGGCCGGCAAATCGTTCCACAGCCGAGCTGTTGAACACAAGAACGAATCGAAGAAGCGACCCGTTCTCATATGACAATTTGTCAACCGTGTACATATGTTGGGCACGCTTTTGTATATAATTAACCGCGTGTTGTAATGATATTGTGTATTTCATTTATACGTTTTATTATAATAATTTATAATTTATTTGGTAATATAATTTATTTGTAGGTTCTGTAATCCATCTTTTAAATTTGTGCCTGTAATTTTCTTGTTTACCTCATTTTTTTAATCGAGTGAAAAATTGTTGAATTGAATGTATTTATGAGGTCTTTGTCCGAAGTTTGGGTTTACCATTGGATTTTTTATATACTTTTTTGTAAGCTTGTCTAATAGGTCCTATAATGATAGTTGTTCGAGAGCAGGGCAATTGTCGATACAGATGATATATACGGGTATACATTCGTGTATTTTTCATAACGATATAGAGGTATTCAATTGTGAATTTTTATGATTGTATTATTTTTGGCTGTCCCGTGCAATTTATACCGGACGTTGTGAATTTCGATTTGTTTAGTGTAAGTATGTTAGTGTCTAACCGTGTTTTCACTCGCGTGATTCCTAATTCCGCTATATTATACACTTTATATGACTATTTAGATTTAAAGAGCAAAACTGTGTCATCCTCATAACTAACTATTTCTCCATCTATTTCCATAGCGCAGAGTGGTGAATAGAACGGGCCCTAGTGTGCTTCCTTGTGGAACTCCTTATGTAATCGGCAGTGGCCTGCTAGGATGTTGATCAATTTACTTCATTTACTTTATGTCACATACCTAAGTCTCAGTGGATTTGTTTGACCTGTGAAAGTTTAACTCAACAAAAAAGCACTTCATTGTTACAGATACTTCAAGAAGTACAAACTAATCACAACTGACAGATAAATAATTAAGAAAATTAAGGGAGTTCTATTAATGCCCAGATTCGAGAAGATTGTCGGACAACTTTTTACAACGAAACTTAGCAACTTATTTCAACAAGAACGAAATTTTAGTGTAGACTACTTAAAAGAAATTGCAGCGTTGTATTCCGCATGAAACTTGCTACCGGTTTTTAATTTCTCATTTAGTCCAGTCTTATTCGAGACCGACATTTTGCATTATAATCCATGTTGCAGTGTCACCCAATTAAGTGGCGTTATAGATATCCTTGTTGTATGCAGCAGAACTAGTGAGCTGTTTTCAGAATTTCAACAAATAGAGAAAAAATATTTTTTCATAATGAACACCGAACTTTGACACTCGTTCGTTCCCTTTTATGAATGGCATTATTCAATATAAACATGGTACTTTAATTTAGAGATCTTTGATTTCGTGTCCTGGATGAATTAATAAATTCTTCAAAATATATATACATATAAATATTTTTTTTTTTTTCTTAGCTCCACACAGGAGGCACCGAGGAAAACAATTTCCCTAGGGGCCTATGTCATCATGCTGAGAAAAGGGTTTTTTTATGAAAGGAAGGAGAGGAAGTTCTAGAAAGGAAAAAAGAATGAGGGGTGGGTAGTAATATTCCGAGAGAGTCCTGCTGGAGAGGCCAAAAAGCAGTCACTCACGCATTATCTCCCGATCCGGCCTGCCACGCAGTTAATTCAAAATAATAATTTTGAAATAAAATAAAGCTGAAATGAAATAAAACATGATACAATTATAGCGGCAATTAAGAAAAACGGAAAATATTATGTGGTATGTATGTATATAACGAAGTGCGTATTGTGAAAATAATATGTAATAATAAAGGCGCCCGCCGCCAAGACCAGGATAAACCATACCCCATGAACTCGGGCACCCCTGCTGAGTCACCCTATTTAGCGAACCACTTGGGGTGACCTAAGGCAGAGGTGTTAATTGTCCAATAAATAGTTTTCAAGGCGAGGTACCCATATCCACCTCCCAAATATGTGCATTTAAACGTATTCCCTAAAATCATATGCCCTTACCATAAATATATGTTAAAAGAAAAAGAAATGCATATTAATCGATGCACCCCGATATATTAAAAGAGGAGAAACATTGTGAAATTAAATGTAAAATACTAATGTTATACCTCTGATAATAATACATCGACATTTCCTAGAAAATACACCAACCTAACCTAAAAACAACAAACAAAATGTTTGTAAAAGTTTATTTAACAATCCTAATTATTTCAAAATAACGAGCAATCGAAACAAAAGAAAGCATTTGAAAATGTGATTCGTTGGCGACATTATTAAAAAATATATAATCCACTCCATTTTCAAATGACAAGTTCGAGTTTTCACCACTAGGGTAAATAAACCACCGATAGAAGTATTTTGTGGACATGTCTATGCGCACGAACTAAGCACAATGTGACCTATAAAATTGATCAAACACACTGAAATTCCTTTTTGATCAGATAATGTCGAAATGTCTTGGGATATTTTCACATTTTTTAATGCTTAAAAAAATTAAGCAAAAAATTACGATGATTACAGCATTTTTATTTTATTTTTATGTTGACGAATAAATTTTCTACAGCGAGTCAAAGTATCCCATTTTTTAATTACCGCTAAAACGATATTTTGGGGCGGGGCTATCGTATGACGTCATGAGCGTGGACGCTCACTGAGAGTTTTTATTTATACTGACCAAGTTGAGCGACGCTTGTGACGTCACATTCCTTTTTTCAAACCATGGGCCGTTTTGATTTTGTCAGATTTTGACCGTTTTAAAATCAATAATATTAAACGAAAACATATAAAACAAACATTTTTAGTAGGATGATTAAAATCAGAAAAATATCTTTAAATATTCCGTACATTTTTAACAGAATCCCTTGTTTTTAGAAATACCCCAATTAATGAATTTCTATGGTGTATAGGTTAGTCACATAGTTTCAATATTCTTTAATAGATGAGTTAGTGTTACGAAGTTTTGTGGTATCTTAATAGGTGTCAGTTAAGTAGTAATTAAGAAGAATATCATCTATCGTTTTACGTGTCTAATGTAGGAACGATTACGATAATAGCCGAAGACATAAGACTCCGCAGTCCGCAGCCGCAGAACAACTTTTAGAGCCTCCAATAGAAGGACGTTTGGTCCAATTAAATTTTAATTGTAAACTTTTCGATAAACGTAAATATAGAATGAACTTCGATCTCATTTGGAAATTTCCCAATACTATTCAAGTAATCTTTTTCTCCGGAATTAACGAGTAATAGAGCTTCCACCGAATAAGTATGTATAACCTTTCTAGAAATTATTTGTTCAGTGGAAAAATCGAAACCAATTGACAGTTCTTAAACAGTTTGGATAAATAATAATGAATTTGCAACTTTTGTTTCGTAAGTGTCAAATTTTAACATGGCATAATATTTTGAAAATTGGTGAAAGAAGCTCGTTGAATACTTGTTATAAAATATTGATAATTTATTTTCGTTATATGTTTTTGGGGTGTTGTGCCGTGTTGCGCTACCTCCTTCTTTAGCCAACGTTTCGGACATCGTTGCAGTGTCCATCATCAGGGCAGATCCGGCAGATCCGGTAGATGTGACCTACACATCTACCGGATCTGCCGGATCTGCCCTGATGATGGACACTGCAACGATGTCCGAAACGTTGGCTAAAGAAGGAGGTAGCGCAACACGGCACAACACCCCAAAAACATATAACGAAAATGCTTTTGGCCGTGAAAATCTTAAAACTTATCATTGATAATTTATTTCATGACTGATTTGCCTTCAAATTACGTTCCCTCTACCAACCGAAAACAAAAGTTATAATTTGAAAGAAAAATAATCTTAAGTTTTTCATATGATTGTACTCCTGCGAAAGTAAAAATTGAAGGTACCATTTTATTGGTTTACATGGATTCCCCGACGCTTGATCCCCCGACAGTTAATCCACCAACAAATGATCCCTTCGATATTTTTTGCATCAATTTTGTTGAATTATCTTTAAAAAAATATGTTCCTACGTGCAGCATTCACCTAATAGAACCTAACCTAACTTTACCTTAAACTAAATTAAAATGTAAAAAAAACAAGGAAATGGATTACTACCATAGACATCCAAATTTTAAAAGACGAGAGGATACAGGTGAGGGGTAAAACCAAACTATGGGAATGGGAGGACGAAGAGGGAAAAGATGACTGTGATTCGTTAAAAAATCAATCTGACAGTTTATAGGCGTCTCGCATTATGACATCACCATTTAGTTCTTAAAAACAAAATCTGCTTTTGAATGAATAGACCTTTTTACATGGGAACGCAATTTGCTCGCCACGTTATTAACATATTTGCGAAGTCCAAATACGGAAAAGTAAAGTTCGCCACTTTTTACAGACGAATATTTTCTTGTCGTATTTAGTTAAGATACTTTTACAAATGTTTCATAATTTACTTACCTCTGTAACCAGCTACAAGCACACTGGAGAACCGCCCACATTTTATATGATAGGCATATTTTAGGATACAAAGTATAGCACAAGCTACCATTTTTGCCGTGTTATTTCGTAAAATGTACGATGAGAGCTCGACGCTGGTCCGGGCAAGAATAATGATGTCACATTTTTTAGATTCAAGTGAGGCTCTCGTAAGCCCAGCCGGTTCCATGGAACCGGTATGGGGAGGGGGAAATAATACGCTTTTATCACTTAGGGCAGGTCTATATGCAGGGTGTTAAGGGACGCACTTGACTTACTTTAACCAGTGATTCCTGACACTATTTGGAGTAAAAAATGTTAATGAAATTTTTGTCTCCGGTGAAATTTTTGATGAATTTTATTTTATTTTTTCGACAAATAGGTACATAAAAAAATTATAGGTGTTGGACAGTTGGAGGCGGGGTGAGGTGTTGGTTGGTTACTCGGCTGAGTGACCAGTGACGACATGCGGAAGAATTTTTTTTTTGTTTGAATTTGGAGAAAAAAAAAATGAAAAAAAAAAATCATCAATAAAAATCACCGGAGACCAAAATTTCATTGTCATTTTTTACTACAAATAATGTCAGGACTCACTGGTTAAAGTAAGTCAAGTGCGTCCCTTAACACCCTGTATATTCATATGTCTATGGTTACCACAACTTGTACAAGTTTTACTATTTTACGTAAAAACGATGTATTAACTTGGAAATATTTGTACAATTGTGTAATTTCGTACTAGACCAATTTTTTTTTTAAATTTACACTCACTCCACTTACTTAAGGAAGGGGAGGAAATTGTAGAAAAAGATGTGAAGGATCGGAATCTAGGGGTCGATATGCCCAGGAGTGACGGTCGAATAAATTCATCCCTCCCAGAGGTGCAACCAACTGAGTAGACTCTGAGTCTGCTCAAGAGGTCAAAAGGTCTCCCTCAACCAGTCTCTCCCGATCCGGCCTGTCACACAGTTGGTAGGCAGATGTATCAGGCGAAAAGACCCGGGCAAACCTCTACCCACATGAACACGGGCACCCCTGTTAAGTCAAACGTAGCGAATGACTTGGGGTGTTGCCAATGCAGAGGTGTTGATTATTATTATTTATTTATCCAATAAATTGGTTCATGAGGATAGTTTATCTAGATCTTGGCGGCGGATGCGTCTGCCCAACAACTGCGTGGCAGGTCGAATCGGAAGAGTGGTTGGGAGATCTTTTGACCTCTCCAGCAGGACTCTCTCGGAACATTGCGGTGCATGCAGTGGGAGGGACAGATTCATACGTCCGTCACTCCTGGACACACTAACCTTCACATTCCTACCTACCCCTCACACCTTTTTCCTTCCAAGAACTTCCTCTCCTTTCTTTATCTAAAAAGACCCTCCACACGACCCCGAAGATGATATAGGACCTGAGGGGAATTATTTTCCTCGGTGCCTCCTGTGTTTTTTTTTACATGTGCTCCACACTATGCCATCTTTGGGGATGCGGTGTGGAGAGTTTTTTTAAGGAAAGGAAGGGGAGGAGAGTTCTGGGAAGGAAAAGGGTTTAAGGGGTAGGTAGGAATCTGGGGTTCAGTGTGCCCTGGTCATCCGCCTCCAAGACCTAGACACACCTCACCCCATAAACCCGGGCACCCCTGCTAAATCACCAAACGTAGCGAACCACTTGGGGTGACCTATGGCAGAGGTGTTGGTTATCCAATAAAGGTTCCCTGGGCGGCGGTACACGTACCCGCCTTTCAAATTGAGATGCTGGTTTGTGCGAATATAAATACTTGAAAAAACTTTTGGGGATCAATTTTGTACCAGGGATCATCTAGTAGAGGGCTATCGGGGTTCAATTGTCGGGGGAACAAGAGTCGGATCATCAAAAGGAATTTAAAATAATGCTGAGGTAGCTATTTTTTTTTTTAAATATGTTCTTTGTTATGGTAATTCGTGAACATTTTAAAAGCCAAAGTGTGTTGGTAATTATTTAATTCTTTCGATTTCCAACTTATTTCAACCGCGAATAAATTTTACCATTACGGAAGCTTTTTTTTAGCGAGAGTGAAAAGAAAAATATATTTCAAGCGGCTACTTATTCGTAGAAAATGGTATATACATTTTCTACTAACCTTGGGCTAAATGTTTTAATGTATCATAATCAGTCTATAATCAGATATGTTTTAAGATTTTCACGGCCAAAAGCATTTTTGTTATTTCGTTATTACGGGTGTTATGCCGTATTGCGCTACCTCTTTCTTTAGCCAACGTTTCGGACATTGTTGCAGTGTTTATCATCAGGGCAGATCCGGCAGATCCGGTAGATATGTATTGAACATCTTCCCGATCTGCCGGATCTGCCCTGATGATGGACACTGCAACGATTTCCGAAACGTTGGCTAAAGAAGGAAGTAGCGTAACACGGCATAACACCCCAAAAACAAATAATGAAAAAAGTCTATAATCAGTTCTAACATTGTTACAGATGTCTATATTATCTTTGGGTCACATGGTGTCGGTTAAGACTGTGCCGAAGATAGTCGAAGAAGGATAGGCACAGTCATTATTTTAGACACCTCAACCCCCAGTCCCTACCCACGTACCTTTTCCCTATCCAGAATTTCTTCTTCTTCTTTTTCCTAAAAATACTCCCAACACAGCATCCCGAAAAATGATGTAGGCCCATAGGAAAATTATTTACTTCCGGACCTCCTCCGTGTGTAACAGTTGCTGCTAGCGACGTGCGCTATTCGCAATTTTTCGCATGATCGGGTTGGCAGCATTGCACACCGAATGGGCTACAGATGTTTCAAGATGCTTCGGGAATGTTCGGCGCGTCAGTTGACGGAACTATCGCAGACGGAGTGGTTGGGTGGCACGGGCTGTCATATGGTTGGAGCTCAAGACAACATTATCGGACTACGAGAAGTGAGATTATAAATTCTTTATTTAACAGATCGAGATTGTGCTTTTATTATATTTAGAGATTACTGATATAAAAATATGTTTCGTATATACGTTACAGGCGCCCATCAGTTAAAATCTTATGACCTTACAATTTAATTTCATTCGTATTGACACGTGTCGAGAGTTAATAATCATTTACAGCTGGGTACGATCCTTCGTAACCAGCCACCCCTGATGAGTAGTTTATTTGTTAATTTAGAGTCTCATTGCTATTTTTTAGTATGTTCCCAAGGGCAGGGTTTGTTATTGATAATAAATTATTCATTGTTCTGACATACATTCTCTTTATTGCTACCTACCCTCATTGCTTGCTTGCTATGTCTGAGATTTATTATTCTATACATGGATGGATGACCAACCTTGGTGGGAATATATTATAAGTAAGTATTTTATGTCACATTGGCGCCCAACGTCACACGTGGAGCTAGCGTGAAAAAGGTGTGAAAAATTAAAAATAAAATTTTCTTGCGCGCGCTAGGATTTGAACCACCGATTTCCGGATTCGTAGCAAAGGTTCGTAAATATTACATATAATAAAAAGGCGATAAAAATTTGGTGGAATAAGTTTTTTTTAGAGACATTTGTTTAAATTACCTACTACATACAAGTAAAACATGGAAATGTAATATTGGTTGATTTTATGTTACTGTACCACGAAAAAAATACATTTACTGAAAAAATATACTCATTTTGCGAACGAAAGTTTTAAATAACGTCATAATATTGCTTTACTACACATTCTTCTTTCTATGATTTTAAGGAAAACCTTTCATAGTCTACCAATTCGATACAGTTTTATCTGTTCCTTCGTAATATCATCGGGCAATAAAAAATAAGTATGAAAATGTTAGGTACGTTTTTTCGTTTCCCTACAAACATTACCATTTTCCAATCATATTTCGGTCCAACAAGTTCCGATGTTGTCACAACCTCAAATACTGTCATTTTATGGGTATTTACTTTTATGATGGTAATACCGTTTATCGTATTTAGGTAATGTGGGTTAAAATCGATTTTCATCAAGGTTTAAACCATAACAACTTAATTTTATGATGTTTTCAATTGGGATTAAAAATGTAATCTGTTATTTTAGGGTATGAAAAATAAACGCTAACCTTTATAACATTGAAAGTTTGGTAAGTTAATACTTGTTTGGGGACATTTTAAGGATTTAGTTCATATGTATTATTTAACTGAAACTGTAATTTTATTACTAAAACAAAATAAAATACGATATAATAAATATAATAAAATAAGGGCCAGTTGTATCACAGCACTTAAATAGGACTTTCACAGAACTTGAATAACTCTCTCCCTCTTCGAAAATTGAGCGAAAGAGACAACTGCACCTGATTAGGCCGGGCGCTTAGATCAGATTTTTCCATCCAATGTCTTATCAGATTGTCTGATCCGATTGTCTGATCCGATTGTCTGATCCGATTTTCTGATCAGGCAACCCACGTCCGATTCGAAAACCGGATCGGTAATAAAAAAGGCCACTCCTTTCCGCACCGGTTGTATAATCCGGTGTGAAAACCGGATCGGATCGGACGAAGAAGGGCGTGGCCCCGGTTTTATTACCTAACGGGTTTTCGAATCGGATGTTTGCGGTGTTTATCCGATTGTCTGATCAGACAACCGGAAGGCGAAATCTGATGTATGCGGCTGATTATGACTAAAGAAAATTTCGGAGGCGGGACTGGGTACATTTATCGGATAACCAACACCTCTGCCATAAGTCACTGAAAGTGGTTCGCTGCATTAAGTGACTTAGCAAGAGTGCACGGGTTCACGGGGTTAGGTTTGTCTACGTCTTGGCGGTGGATGAAATGGACGCACTGAACCCCAGATTCCTACCAACCCCTCAAACCTTTTTCCTTCCCAGAACTTCCTTTGCCTCCTTTCCTTAAAGACCACAGCATCCCAAAGACATCTTAGGTCCTGAGAGGAATTTTTTCCACGGGCCTAGTAGAGCTAATGTAAAAAAAAATGTATTTTGTGAGTTTTACCCCATCCTATAATGCCGTATTGTATAATTGATTGGCAGAAGACCAAGTTCGTTATTCTGTGTAAAACTTTATTTTAGGTACGCCTTAGACATCTGAATGTTGGTAAATTGTCAGAAGTGTCGACATAAGTCACTTTTCAATAATTCAATTTCCCAATTTCGGTCTTCCATGAAATATTCTGTGATATATCAAATTAGAGGGAAATCATCATTCTCAGGGTGAAACTTTATGGTGCAAACAGAAATTATTAATGACTTTAAAACAATATTTTACTGAACCGTGTTCTTTGATGGGCTAATTAATAATTTGTCAAGGGAGGGATTAATAACTTATTTGACAAGTTAACTTTGTGTCCCACCTTGCTGAATCTTGTTTGAATTATTTCTTTGTTGAAGAGTTTGACTAGAATTAGTTTAAATCTTATCATTACATCTGTATATTCGAGCGTGAATACATTATTCAGGGTGTCACAAAGCGACTCCAAGGTTAGGATGATTTTACAGAAATTCAAATATACCATTGTCATTAAATATACTTCAGTGCCTATTTATTTTTTGACAGTTAAATGTCGATTCTAAGTCCGTTTCAGTTTTTGAACAAATTTATAATGGTTTACCTCATCCTTCAATTAAAATAGTGGCTGTGATATTTAAAAACGGTCTGGCGCTCTTATCAGATTCATTATCTACTTCGAACATTATCAATACCGTAGCATCTGGGTGGTTAAATTTCAGAACCCGGTTTCGTTGTATGTTCGACGCCACGCCTTACACGCCGCGCCACAAATAACATCTGTGTACGTGGATTGTCAGACAAAGCTACCATTGTAATTCGGTTTCTAATTCAAGAATTCGTCACAAGATGTCACCACTTTCGTTGGCAAGACGCATAGGAATGTGTCCTTCCTAGGTATAAGTTCTACGAATTTGTGAACCTGGAGTATCTCCCGGAATTCGAAAGATTGGCGGTAATACTCAGTTGTATCAAGCGGCTGTATATTATATATGACGTCATCGCCCGACCCGGTTACTTGGTCGCGTTGACTAGCCATCATTGTTTGACACGTTGATGGTACATTCGAGGAACGGGCTAATTTTGGAACCAGTTCCTATTGAATTTATATAATGATCACCAACACTAACAGGGCGAAGACGAACCAAAAGCCGCCCGTAGGTCCTAGCAGTAAAAACCCGCAGAGCGGCTTTTTTAACTGCTAGTTAAAATTATTAGAACAATTTGACATTTAAATTTAACTAATGAATTTTTCATTGAGATTCATGTTTTCTTTGAGGTTAATTCACGCCCTGAACCACGCTTTTGTAAAAAATCTTACATTATATTAACACATATGTCTTTTATTAATTTGTACGGTTGGCATTTTTAATTCATGCTCCTTTATAATACTCTTTACACACATCAATCATTACTAAACCTTACAGTAAGTTAGTTATACAATATTACAGAATAAAATAAAATATTGCAGAAAAAAGAAAAGTCCCAATAAAGTACTTTTAAGTAGTTTGTCAATGTCAATGGGTACTTTTACTTTGAAGTTTAAAAAATAAAACTTATTATGTAGTTAGACATTTTTTTTGATGTTACTACAAAAAATGTTTATACAAACTATTTCTTCGGCGAGCCAATTTTTCAAAATCATATTTGTTTTTACATTATTTGTACATTTTTTAATTTTAGCAGGTAACATACGAGTATATAAGCAAGTAGGTATCATTTAGTCCAGCGTTTTTTGTTCATATTTGTTTACGTAGGTACTTGGTACGATTAGTCCTCCATTTAACGTAAATCGAGTATTGTAAGTGTGGTCCAGTCTATTTATGTATATAGGGCTATTTATATGCTGAAAAATATTTTTTATGCCACAGAATTGCTCTTACTGAGAGAATTTTGAGATTCTGGTAAAAGTACGGAACATTGTTCCTTTGTTCGTATAAACTTTTATGGGCTAATAATTTAACTAACGAATTTTGAACTGATTGAAATTGTTTTACATTTGTCTTACAGGAAAGTCCCCAAGCTGTAATTCCGTACATTATAATAGACTCAGCTAATGATAAATAAATTATTCGAAGTGTGCATATTGGAACACAGAATTTAAGTTTATATAATCTACTAACAATAGATCTCAGACGTTCACAGACTTTATTTATTTGTAAATCCCATTTGAAAAAGCAGTCAATACAAGTACACCTTTAGAATCAATAACTGTTGTGTTAACTTATTAGCTGAATTAAATTCAGTTTTTTTATTAAGTTAATAACTACACAATGATGCAATTATTGATGGGCAACTGTCCGTGTTTTGTTTTTGTCTGTATCAGAGATGACATTGTGTACGGATTTACAATTTTTATGATTTTCTTACTTTTCCACTTACTTACGTGAATTGCGTTTCGTTTTCCTTATACGTGTGAGGGAGATTTATTATACAGGGTGTCCGGGGGTAACTTCGGGTGGTGATTCTTCATTATAGTACAAGTAAAAAAGATGAATAACTTTTTTCGAAATTCCAACTTTAAGTTATAGTTTTGAGGTAAAAAGATAAAATTAGTCTGGCGTGTGCGGCCAGATTTATTATTTTCCGCTGTTACGATACGGGCCTATCACAATCGAGTCGGGCGCCCGGCAGGCTCTCAGCAAGTAAGATCGTACCTCACACTAAGGATTTTCAGAAGGTACTTCTTTTTATATGGGAAAAAAAATGTTGGAATTTCGGAAAAAGTTGTTAATCTTTTTTACTCCTACCATCATGTAGAATCACTTCCCGAAGTTAATGCATTTTATCCCGGACACCCTGTAATTGTTGTATTTTCCTTTGGAGGGGTGCAGACATACGTTCACCGTTTGTCCCATTTTCGACTGTTGAAATTTAATATGTAAGAAAGAGGGGCAGAATTATATGTTTAAGAACAAAAGCAAAACAATCAGCGCATTGACGTTTGACGTTTTTGAATTTATTTAATTCACTCGCTATTCAATACTATACTTATCACAATATTCCTGCAGTTCTTTTAAAATATGAGAATTCGTTCCATATAAAATGCACGAGGAAAGAATTTTCTTAGTAATAATTTTGTTCTTGAATTTTCCGATGCTTTAATAACTATTTTGCTATTCGGTAAGGAGACAAATCCAACAAATCAAAGATCATAAAAATCTGTTCAGCCGTTCTCGAGTTATAAATGGTGAAGTGATTTAACGATATAAAGATTTTACATGAACGAAGCAGAATTTTTTGTTGATGCTGCTAGTATAAAATTTGATTTTACAAATTTACACTCACAGACAGACACATTGACAGGCGATTAATGTTTGCTTGTCTGTTGCGCAGGGTTAGGAGTGCATTTATCAGCAAGGCACTTTTTATTTTCTTTATATATTTTTTATAAACGAATTGTAATATTAATATTGTTGCGACTTTAAAATGAATAAATTAAATTAATTGATTAACCTCCTCGCATTACTTGATTTTTGGGATATTGTGCCATGTTATGTCATCATAATTCTCTAGCCAATGTTTCAGACAGTGTTATAGTGGTAATCATCAGGATAGATATTATTGATTATAATATTTGTATAAGATCAATGATCGCTTTAACGACACAGTTTATCATTTGAATCTTAGTCCTCACCAATGATATTGTGGTGGTGAACGATGCGTTGGAGGTTATCCACCTCTTACCCGCCCTGGTATAAGTAACAAATGGTTACTCCTTCAAGGCTCTCGCAAGATTCAATTTTTTTTGTTAAACGAAGTTCCATTTATTTATTTTGAACGAATCTAGACCTCCAGTGTCCTTGCATACGTTGTTAGTAAGCAGTATGCAAGTGCTTAACAGGAAAAATAAAATGCAAAAATACGTTAGTAAGACAAAGATAAATTAAACAGGGCAAAAGAAAAACTCATTCATGAGGCTCCATGAGGCGGCATTGCATCTGTAAAAACCCGCAAGCACATGCATAAAATAGAGAACATAAGTAATACAATAAATCTCAAATCAATTGGCAAGTACCAACAAAAAATGTGAATGGCTTTCGTTCTGACCATAAACTACACTTAGCTTCCATGTCCCTTAGCCAACCACTCAGGAAGCCTCAAAGAATGATCACTGAATATTTGGTGAACGATGCAGTGGAGGTAATCCACCTCTTACCCGCCCTGGTATAAGTAACTGATGGTTACTCCTTCAAGGCTCTCGCAAGATTCTAATTTTATTTTTGTTAAGTGAAGCTACATTTATTTATTTTGAACGAATCTATACCTCCAGTGTCCATGCATACGTTGTTAGTAAGCAGTATGCAAGGTGAACGTGGCAGCTATTTTGACTCGCAAATTCATTCCTATTGGCTCCTCGCACGCCAACCGCGATCTCACAATATTTTCATCATTTAGTTAGACAGCCGGCGGTGAACAAAAAAAGAAGAACCATTCTGTTCCTGATACGTTTTAAGATTTTCACGGCCAGGTGTATTTTCGTTATTTATTTTTGGGGACACATCTATCGGATCTGCCCTGATGATGGACACTACAACGCTGTCCAAAACGTTGGCTAAAGAAGGAGGTAGCGCCACACGGCATCACTTCTCAAAAACAAATAACGAAAAAACATCCTGTTCCTAATTGCCGACGATCCTACAGCTCGAAAAGCGCTACGAGTTCTTCTGTAAATTCTGTTATGGATTCAGTTTCAGTAAACGTGCAAGAAAATAGTCATACTTATTTGCATTACCCCACCATTCGTCCCCCATAAAAAAGTGTCGTTTGGGAGGCGAGTAATGGTACTGCTGCCCCGGGAACCATTTATTGGATAACCAACACATCATCCATAGGTGACCCCAAGTGGCTTGCTACGTTTGGTGACTTAGCAGGGGTGCCCAGGTTCATGGGATAAGGTTTGCCCTGGTCTTGGCGGCCGCATCGCACCAGCTGCGTGGCTGGCCGGATCAGGAGAGAATGATTAAGGGAGTCCCTTTGACTTCTTCAGCCGTACTCTCTCGGAACATCGCCTTGTACCGCAACCCCAGGGATGGATTCATACGTCCATCACTCCTGGACACATTGACCCCCAGATTCCTACCCACCCTAATACCCATTTCTTTCCCAGAACTTCCTCTCCTAAAAGACTCTCCACACAGTATCCCCAAAGATAGACAGGCCCTGATGGAAATAATTTTTTCAGGGCCTCCTGTGTGGTGCTAAGGTAAAAAAGGTTGATATTTGATGAAAACGGGTCGTTTCTACCACTCATTCTTGAGTTCAACATCTCGGCTATGGAAGGATTTGCCGACCTCTGTTTCCTCCCTCATGGGACCTACAACAAGGGTCCCTTCAACGCTCAAATTCACCTTACTTTCGAAATGACACAAGCTCTGAGGGAACCTTTAACTTCTGAGGCTAAAAAACTAAATGGACACAATTTCTAAAAAAACAGCAAGGTTTTTTATCTACCCCGGGAAGAGAAATGTTAGGGTCACCCCATAGATCCATATAAGTTAGAATTGATATTACTAACACAGCAATGGGTACCATCATTCAGGCAATAAAAAGTGGGTAACCATGTTTTTTCCACCTAGAGTTCACTCTATTGGATTTATTGCAACTATTTATTTTGTTATCAGCCACTTTATCACTCAATCCACTACTGCATGCATTTTTGTTGTTGCCATTGTAGATTTGGGAGAAAAAGCAATTATTATATTATTGGGGTGCTATATATCTTCTCGTTAGCTTATCCGTTGGATAATGTATTTTTTTGATTTATTTATTCATAAGTTCGAGTTTAACATTCGGTGCTCGTCTAACCTGTGAAATGTGGCTTTAGGATAATTTTGTCGAGTTTTCTACCCATCGCACAGTGGTTCCAAATACCCTAAAAGTTGGAAACAATGCACAGGGAGGCTTAACGGGGGAAAAAAAGTGATATTATTTTTCGGTTTGGTAAAAAAAAATTATAATATTCGGTTTTAGTAAGTTTTACTGGATTTTATTAACGATTTCTCGATTTTATTATATTTTTATCAACGAAAAAATAAAATTTAATTTTTTTTTCTTAAAATTGATATTATTTATGTCCATATCCATGTGAAAATAAAGGCCGAGTAATGTTTAATTTTGCTTTTTAATATTCTGAGGCAGACGATGAACAATCATCATCATCGTCGGTGCTAAAGATATTTGAAGAATGAATATCCGGAGGAATTATTAAATCAAAAACTTCCTTAGGAAAACGATTTAATGGTTTCTTTGGGGGTTGCCTGTAACTAGTTATGATAGGATCAGATGTTACTAACATTAAATTAAAAACACCTTCATAAAATTTCTCACGAGAACATTTTCTAGAATAGTTCTCGCGATATTTTAAAAAAATCTTTGTTCCGCGCTTCCTGAGCCTCTTCTGATAATCTTAATCGGGTAGCAATATCTGATGGACGATGGGCAAGGATTCTGCCATACTACGTTTATATTGTCAGACTTCCCGAGAACTAATCGCAAAGGTAAGTACAATTGAAGATTTAAAAATACTAGATTAATCCGCACCTCTCGCGTTCCAATGAACACCTGTTATTAAGAAGAGCGATTATCATCAAATATCTTGTACACTTCTCTGTTAATAGATGAGCGCCTAGAATAATGTCTTCTAATAATTTTGGTGTTACCGATTGACCGAAAAATATACCTCTTTCTCAAACACCAAATGAGAAAGAGGTGCATTTTTCCGAAGATCTTTGGTTTTGAAGCGTTTGGATTGGTCTGAACTACATTCAAATTGTGTTTACGATCATTGTAACCGACGTGTTGCTCTCCCTCATTTCTTAATTTTTAATTTTATATGTTTTGCTTATGTACAATGCCCCGGTGCAACCAAATAAAGCTTGTGTGCCAAGTTTGCACCGGGAGACATTCTAGACTCTTATAATTTTAATAATTAATACTTTATTTATGCTTATTTACGCCTCCAAAGGCAACCAGGCTGACTAGCCTCCCTTTTAGTTATGTCCCTGAGAAGGGCCGTTTTTTCGGCTCCGAAGGAAGCAGCTACTCCGCTAAGCGGACTGCCTTCCCTCCCTTGCCGTTATGGCTCAGCAGGAAGCGGCTGCTCTACCAAGCAGGCTGCTTTACCTCCCTTTTATGGCGGCCCCCACAAGGGCCTTTTTGGGCTCTCAGTCGGCCTTACCGTGCCGCCAGCAACGATCTTTTTCAAAACACATTTTATCAATTTTAAATGTCTTTTTTCTTAATACACAGATGCCCTGGTGACACAAATAAAAACTTGGATACCAAGTTGCCACCAGGAGACATCCTAAACTTATTATTTTATCGCCTTCGGGGCTATTTCTCCGGCTACAAAGTCAAAAAACCAGTTTGGGCGTCCCTATTAAGGGCCTTTATATTGGTCAAAAATACACCATATTTTAATATAACTTCGTTTAAACACCCCGTAGGACGCTGAAACTAAGACGTTTCAGTGCAGAGTCCTACGGGGCATCCATAGAGCCATAAATAAACATTGTAACTCTTAAACTGCCAGCGCTATCAGCACTTGAGCAGATTTTCGAGACTTTTCTCCTCATTTCACTTTTTCTCCATTTTAAAAATCTCAGGACCTCGTAAAGCGACGGAACCAAAAGGTTTCGATAGCCAAGCTTACGGGGGACCTGGGAAAAATATTAACTTCTTTATAACTATTCAAATTCCCCTTTTAAACATAAATACCTACCGACAAAAAGTCAAACTTTCTTAAACTAACTCTAAAATCATCAAACAAAAATTCTACGGATAAACAATATCCGTAGAAACCCATTAGCATTAAGAAAACCATTGTATTAGTTATAATTTAAGCTGTATAATTAATTTAAGAAACCAATTTTAATCGACCACTTTCGAGGAAATGGTCGGCAAAACCAGCGGCAACAGAAAACCGCACCTTATATACAAAACGGGATAGGTAAATCCCCCCACTCTAAAAATGTACCACGTGACCGTTTTTTCACCCGAAAACGGGTATAAAAGGCGTGATTTTTTGAATAATAAATTAGTAGAAAATTAAAGAAGAAGAAGGCCGCCGGGCCCGATGGCATTTCAAATAAGATTTTAAAACATCTATCATCTAAAGGCATCTGCGCCATCACAGCCATCTGCAACGCGTCACTTCGGCTGCGTTGCTTTCTTAAGGATTTTAAAGAAGCTGACGTAATTCTAATTCCCAAACCAGGCAAGGATCCATTATTAACGGAGAATCATCGGCCAATTAGCCTCCTTCCATGCCTAGGTAAAATCCTGGAAAAAGTAATACTAGCACGACTGAATGCATTCACCAATAAAAGTAAATTCTTGCCAGACTTTCAACACGGTTTTAGAGCAGGTCATTCCACCTCTCACCAACTCCTACGTGTGGTGGAACACATCACGGAGGCATTCAATATTAAGAAAAAAACGGTAATTCTGTCACTCGACGTAAGTAAGGCTTTCGACAAAGTCTGGCATAACGGCCTTCTATATAAAATGTACTCTCTAGGTTATCCATTAAGACTCATTCAATTAATAGCCAGCTATCTAAGAGATAGATCCTTTAAAGTCAAAATAGAAAATGTATTCTCCACATCCCGCCCCATATCAGCTGGGGTCCCACAAGGCAGTCAACTCTCACCATCCTTATATAACATCTATTGTAGCGATATCCCAAAACCCGTGGATCATAATGTTAAAATCACTCAATTTGCGGATGACACTAACATCATGTCTAGTTCAACTGACGAGGCCACTGCTACACGCCGCGTACAGATACAAACCACTCTAACTGAAAAGTGGAGAATATCTATTAACCCGACTAAAAGCGCCGCGACCGTTTTCTCAAAGAAACGGCCAAAACGGCCCCCATTCATTAGACTGTTTGGGGAAAATGTTCCATGGGAAAAGTCAATTAAATACCTAGGTGTAACGCTAGACTCCAAGCTCACCTGGAAGAAACACATAACTGGAAAAATTAAAGCAGCTAATAAATGTCTATCTTCACTCTATCCAATGATGGGAAAAAAGTCGTTTATCAACGGGCAACAAATTACTTTTATATAAAACAACCATAAGGCCTGGCTTCACCTATGCTTGCCCCGTTTGGGGGCACGCGGCCCCCAGTCTCTTAGAGAAGATTCAAATATTTCAAAACAAAGCCATTAGACTTGTCTTAAATGCGCCAAAATGGAGCAGAATTTCTTCTCTCCATAACGACTCCAACATTCCGTTGATAAAAGACTTCATTTTCTCACAAGCAACTAAATTTTACGCCGGCCTACCCGGCCACGCAAACCCTACGATTAATACGCTCGCTAAATATAGCGAAAATGATAATTTTAAATACAAAAAACCCAAGATAGTCCTCCGGAAGGAATAAAAAAACCTGCATACAGTCGCAGTATAGTTTTAATCTCACTTTCAAACCAACCATAATAATAAAATAACAGTAAAGTATCTATAGATAATCCATTATATAATTATGTTAGAGTCAGTAAACTCATGTTTAGGAACTCTGTAAAATAAGTCAATCAAAAGTCAAAAAAATAATAAATTAGTTCTTCCATCAACGTCAACTCGTGTTATTATTTCCTACTGGGAAAAGTTATTATCATCTGCTGCCTCCCGCCGACCTCTGCCTAGGCTTTGCTCCTGGTGCCATCAGTCTCCTCCAGAAAGCCGGCCCTACTTCAGGCAACCGCCACGCACCAGGACTGGGCAGAGGATTAGGCACATCCAGTGTCCTCAACTCATCAGGCACTGGGTGCACGGGAGGTCAGTATTTTATTATTTCAACCATTTCATCCTGTTCGTGCACTGAGACCCGGTACTATTTTTCAGTCTTGTGGCGACGCTGATACGTCTGTTACAAGTGGTCCTTCGAGCCGGATACGCTGCACGACTCCAGGATGTCTCCGCCCGCCCTACGATCGAAGAGGACGGCGCAAGACGATGGACCTCCATCGCCCCCTGCTGAGCCACCGACTGCTGCTCCGGACGCCGGAGCCGAGCCCCTGGGCGTGCCTGACGTCTCCCCTGACGCCACGCCCCGGCCCTCATCCAGCACTACCCCGGTGACGAGCTCCGCAGAGGACAGCGATGAGGGGCCTCCACCCTCCACAGCCACGGAGGATACGGTGCGCCGGCTGCGACGACAGCTGCGCCACCAAGGTAAGCAGATACAACAGCTGATGGCAGCCTTGAACGCGCCTCAGCATGCTGCACCAGGGCTGACACAACCCAGTACTTCAGGGCTGCCACAACGCAGTACTTCAGGGCTGGCACAACACAACGCTCCTGAGCCGGCACGAGATAGCTGAGCCCCGCAGCCAAGCAGCCAAGGATGTCCATCATGGATGCCGCCTGGACCTTCCGGCCCCGTGCCGCCTGCACCTCTGGTGGACCAGAGGCCGAGCAGCGCCGTACGCGAGAGGCCTGTCGGACCTGTGCCTCTGGTGGACCAGAGGTACGCCTCACCGGCGCAGCCAGGGCCTGGAGGCCCTCCGCCGCCGCGCCCTCATCACAATGAGGGTCAAGGATGGATGCAGCCCGGACCTTCCGGCCCCGTGCCGCCTGCACCTCTGGTGGACCAGAGGCCGAGCAGCGCCGTACGCGAGATGCCTGTCGGATCTGTGCCTCTGGTGGACCAGAGGTACGCCTCACCGGCGCAGCCAGGGCCTGGAGGCCCTCCGCCGCCGCCCCCTTACTACCACATTGAGGGACCATCTGCATACGCCCAGTGGGCGCATCATGAGCCGGCGCAGCCTGATGACCAGATTCCATCCGCTGCCAGTCCGAGCTCCGGCCTGCCGCTATTCCCACCGCAACCAAGTGCGGAGGAGACGGCCCGCCAAACCAGAGCTTGGGTCCAGCAGACGGACAACCCGATGGCCCAGTTCACCAACGCGCTCACAGAGGCCATCAGAGCTTCAAGGGCTCAGGACAGCCCCCATCCCACAATTGAGGATGACCCCCGGATGGCTGCTCTCATCGCCAGGCAGTCAATGGCCAAGGACCTGCCTCCCTTCTCTGGGGACCCGCTGGAGTGGCCCACCTGGAGGGCGCAGTACAACCAATCAACTGCGACCTGCCGGATGACTAGCAGTGAAAACCTCATCCGACTGCAGCGGGCCCTCAAAGGGAAGGCCCGAGACGCCGTGGGACCCCTCCTGATGGACCCCACTCAAGTACCTGAGATCCTTGACGTGCTGGAGCAGCGCTACGGAGGGACGACTTCGCTGGCCGCCTTGATGTTGGACAAGGCCAAGCGGCTCCCACAGATGACAGCAGAAGCCTCACTGGAGGACATCGCAGACTTTTCGGGAACGGTGCAGAACCTAGTGGCATCACTTCGCTCCCTCAACAACGACGGATACCTGACTAACCCGGCGCTCCTCAGCGACTTCGCGGGGAAGATGCCGTGCACGATGCGGCTGGCGTGGCTGATGGAGGTGCGGCACTACAACGCACCAGCTACGATCTGCCAGTACGCCGCATTCCTGAAGGCCATCGCGAATGCCATCAGGGCTATTTCTCCGGCTACAAAGCCAAAAAACCAGTTTGGGCGTCCCTATTAAGGGCCTTTATATTGGTCAAAAATACACCATATTTTAATATAACTTCGTTTAAACACCCCGTAGGACGCTGAAACTAAGACGTTTCAGTGCAGAGTCCTACGGGGCATCCATAGAGCCATAAATAAACATTGTAACTCTTAAACTGCCAGCGCTATCAGCACTTGAGCAGATTTTCGAGACTTTAGCATCATTTCACTTTTTCTCCATTTTAAAAATCCCAGGACCTCGTAAAGCGACGGAACCAAAAGGTTTCGATAGCCAAGCTTACGGGGGACCTGGGAAAAATATTAACTTCTTTATAACTATTCAAATTCCCCTTTTAAACATAAATACCTACCGACAAAAAGTCAAACTTTCTTAAACTAACTCTAAAATCATCAAACAAAAATTCTACGGATAAACAATATCCGTAGAAACCCATTAGCATTAAGAAAACCATTGTATTAGTTATAATTTAAGCTGTATAATTAATTTAAGAAACCAATTTTAATCGACCACTTTCGAGGAAATGGTCGGCAAAACCAGCGGCAACAGAAAACCGCACCTTATATACAAAACGGGATAGGTAAATCCCCCCACTCTAAAAATGTACCACGTGACCGTTTTTTCACCCGAAAACGGGTATAAAAGGCGTGATTTTTTGAATAATAAATTAGTTCTTCCATCAACGTCAACTCGTGTTATTATTTCCTACTGGGAAAAGTTATTATCATCTGCTGCCTCCCGCCGACCTCTGCCTAGGCTTTGCTCCTGGTGCCATCAGTCTCCTCCAGAAAGCCGGCCCTACTTCAGGCAACCGCCACGCACCAGGACTGGGCAGAGGATTAGGCACATCCAGTGTCCTCAACTCATCAGGCACTGGGTGCACGGGAGGTCAGTATTTTATTATTTCAACCATTTCATCCTGTTCGTGCACTGAGACCCGGTACTATTTTTCAGTCTTGTGGCGACGCTGATACGTCTGTTACAATCATCACGTGCCGTTTTCAGGATAAATCGCATATAATATAAAACCAATCGGAGTGTCAAGTCATTTTTTTTATTTTCCATCGCAAATCTAGCATCATCTCGACGAGCAATAGTCCATCTTGTATTAATGCGAAATTTGAAGCCCGTGATTTTTTTACTGAATTTATCCAACCTCTCTTTAAGGCAATTGGTGAGGTTTATACATTTTTTTTTCAAATATTAAAATCTTTTTCCATCTTTTGACACTTCGAGTTCATCATTATGCCAAATAACTCCTTTTGTTTTAAGAACCAATTATTTGAAACCGAACCTGTGACAAAAATAATGTTTATGAAGCACTCAAATTTTACAGTAAGTAAATTATGTAAAAATTCCTGGGCCGTAAAACCGCAAAAATGCGCAAGATTTTTTTTTAAATACGATACGTAAATAGTTCAGCTACAAAAGTACATCAGCACATTTACTGAAAATTACTGAATATCTAACTTTAACCTTAAGTATTCCAGAAATCTTCGTAATTTTTTTTTTAATTCAGGAGAGGTTTTTAAAAAAAAATATCCCAAATTTGTCGCATTAGGAAATGAAAAAAATAAACTTAACATCTTTAGTAAACACCTGAAGGTATTGAATCCAAGTTAAAAAAAAATTGCGAGCAAGCGGTGTAAAAAGTTATCAGTCCCTAAATGTTATATAATAAACGTTGCATTTACACACAAATGTCCTGACTACACGGGAAGTCAATCTTTGCTGACGTGTTTCGCAGTGACGAAACGTTTTGTTGAATTTTGTGGTATGGGGAAAGATGCGCTGGTATGTGGTGTCAAGGTATAGAAACCAAATTTAGTGATCCTTGCAATTTGAAATTTCGAATTGTTTCCGACGCTCCCGTACTAGTAAAACCACTGTGCATCGCCTGGATTTATTTGATTATTTATTTATTCGTTATCCTGTAGGTGTATCCCGTTATCAAGATGGTGGTGAAATGCCCTCTTTGACAAATAAAATAGAAAATTACACGGCAAGAATATAGTTGCAGACTGTACTCCAGGCCTAGCATGGTCGATCGGTATAGGTTTTTTCGAAAATGTCGGTAACTTCCGAGCACGACTGCAGGCCGCTAACGAACAAACAACAGTACACAATGACTAAGGCCCTCCGTTCATGGAGATACTTACAATATACGTAATTGTGACAAAACCACAAGTACCCTGCTGATATACTACGTTTTAATGCTTGTCTCCGTACACGGCGCTATCCGAAATATACTGAACTTGATCATTTTTCACGTGCAGCCGTGGAGTTAACAAGGTGTCAAGCGATGTCATATGCATTTTTTTCCAACATCAATCCATGCCTTCTCCACCAAATCCTTTCTTTCGTATTCTGGTAAATTATAGTTATATAAACATGCATTTTTTCCACTTCCAGAACAAATCTAACATTACTTTCATGTTCCGACGCCATTCTGTCAAACGTCAAACGAATAAGTATCAGACACAAATGATACGACGCGTTGTGTGCGATCAGCACTGCCGGTATCGTGATACTGATTGGAAACCGACAGCCGCCGCGTAGCGCCGTGAACGGGCACCAGCAAAATCGTACGGGGGGTACTTACGATCGGCGCGTATGATACGCGCACGAGGATCAAGTATCTTGTAAGTATCTCCGTGAACGGAGCCACTAAGGGTTCCTAATTTATTTGACGTTGAACCGTTGTTTGCTCATTAACGGCCTGCAGTCGTGCTCGGGAGCGATGATAAGTTACCGAAATTTTCGATAAAACCTTTATCGATCGACCACTCTAGGACACCAGACGTATTACTCTGACGGTAAACAACCTTCTACGGAAGAAGCCACCAGAAAAAATAAGATAATTAATTGGTGGAATTTTTTTAAAACGGATGCAACTAACTGCCACGCTATTTCACCGCAGAGTTAGGAAGAGAGGAAGTACCGCCACACAATTTAATCTCGGTACACACTCTGGCTTTAGTCACAACCATGCATCGCCCCGTAGGTGCATAAATACCCCTCTGTTAGACTGACTCTTAACGTGACTCGACTTAAATATTTGATTCACATGATTGTGCCTCTCTATCGAAGTCAGAGGCTCACTTGCCTCTCGGAAGCTGGGCTTAATGTACTAAGATGTTCACAAAGTAAGTGTACTATGACCATAATGGGCGTTTTTTTTTTTGTTTTTTTGGGGTTGGCAACCCTGAGTGGTAGAAGGGGGTCCTCTGACCAGTGGCGGCTCGTGACTTTTGGGTGTGCTAGGGTGCTGATATTAAAAACATGGCATCATGGATGTTGTCGTATGCGAAAAATATATAATAATAATAATAATAATATTTGGCTGATTTATAAAGCGCAGTTTTCGTGAAAATCACCTCAAGGGCGCTGTACATATAAGCATATAATCAAATAAAATTAATACGATAGGCTTACAACTAAGATTCAAAATTATAATTAGGGACTTACATCTAAGATTTAAATGTTACTAGTGACTTACGACTAAGACTTATAACTACTGACATAAAACTAGTGACATATATGTATATTTACAACAGTGAATTAAAATTAGAGATTAACAATTAAAATAGGTATTTACATATAACAATAAATATTTTCAGTTTTGCCAGATATCTAATATTAAACAAAACTCTACAGGTGTAGGTACAGACAGCTAACAAAGAAGTATGTTATTGCTGCAAGTCGAAGCAGTTTGAGGATTTTATATATGCATATGTATATATATACATATCCATATTTTATTCTACACATTTTACAAATTATTTTATACCCTTTTTCAATATTAATATTAATATTGTTAGCGCCAGAAGAAGAATGAAGTTCGTACATAATATCACAATTTTATAACACAGTTGTGAAAATGATTTTAATGGATTTAAGGAAGGCATAAATATCTTAAATGTTTGAATGAAATTAACCGTCGATCTCAAGCGCAATAAGATAATTCAGCACTCAACAACGGATTGGATAGCAATGTTTGAATGGAATAGCGAATTTATGGAAATGAGTGTTTGAATAGGTGAGTTTTGAGTTTCGATCTAAATTCCGTTGGGCTGGTTATACATCTTATTTCCATAGGAAGTTTATTCCAAGCCTCAGGGCCGGATACTCCGAATGCACGATCACCAAACTTAGTGTTCGGATTTCGCTTAGGTTCTTTCAACCTTCCAATTGCAGATGATGTCGCTGATCTAAGAGTTGACTGCCTTAGACCAATATTTTCCGGAATGCACAGTTCAGAGATATAGGGTGGAGCCATATCATTGATAGCTTTAAACACCATCCAGCATAACTTGTACTGGATCCTTTCAGGACATTTCAGCCAGTGAAGATTTTATATTTTTTTTTTTTTCAAAAATCGGTGTTTTGTATGAAGATTTTCAGGAAATCAGTGCGGCGCACCGCCAAACTGAAAACTTCCTGAAATTTTTCATACAAAAAACTGATTTTCAAAAAAAAAAAAAAAATTTTTTTTCGGCTACAACAACATCAATAATGACATTTTTTTTAATATCAGCACTCTAGCACAGCCAAAAGTCACGAGCCGCCACTGCCTCTGACCAGAGCGAACATCGTAGGAACATGATAATACGTAAACTCACGTTGTAGTGTACAGTTTCGTGAAAGTTTTAGGCAAAAATCCCACCAACTGCTGTTAAGCACTTTTTACTCACGGAAGGAATGATACCTACAAGAAAAAAGAGTTAGGATTTCTCAGCTCTATTGTGCCTGGAGATGATAGTGGGTGACTTATTACCAGTGGCGGTCCATGACTTTTCAGTGAGCTAGAGTGCTAAAATTGAAAAATTTCTGAAAATGATTTTTTTTTTCAAAATTTCAACTTTTTGTATAAAGATCTTTCAGTCTGGGGATGCGGCGTATCCCTAAAATGAAAGAATCCTGAAAATTTTATCACACCAATGGCGTCACAGCAACTCTCCATCTGCCAAAAAATTCAAAACCACAATTTCGGGCAAAAAAATCATTACTTCAGTATTTTGGGACCAAAAGGCATCATTTTGGTCGAATTTCTGCATACCATCAGGTCAGGTACCATCAATGCACAACGATATTGAAACTGAAAAAGAGCATTCGAAATAACATGAAGGAATGATGACCAAAGAAGTGTGCTTATTTCACGAAAACGTCCATCCTCACACAGCCTTAGCCACGAATACGCTCTTAGACTCATTTGGTTGGGATGTTTTGAACCATCCCCCCCCCCGTAATCTCCTGACTTGGCGTCTTCAGATTGTCTCTTTTTCACCTCCCTGAAGGCGAATATGGATGAAAATAAAATTTCAACCGACGAGCAAGTGGCGGCAAAGTTTTTAGAGGAGGGTATAAAGAAACTTGTGCCACGGCTCACTACATGCATTCAACGGGATGGCGATAAACATAGTTAACAAGTATATCAACAATGTCATGTATTTTTTACACTTGCTGGCCTCAGATACATAAATAGTACACAACTGCCGACCCTATACAGATCGCAACTGCACCCCAGTGATGCGTGCACACCATTGACACATTGCACGGTATATTCAAATGTACTCCTGATTTGATTATTAAACAAGACTTATGACCTCACAACGATGCTATGGTATGGTGTGGTAAGACTGCGGTCGACCCTTCTGAGAATAGAGTTTCCTTTGCTAAGTACTCCTGATCGCCCTTGAGGTGATTCGAAATCTTTGGGTATATACAGAACCAGGAGCGCCCCCTGGAGCCCCAGGATGGTCCCAATTCTGGGTGCTTCTAAGCTGGCAGCTCTTCTTAACGCCCACGGTACCTAACACTACTTCCGACGTAGCCAACAACCTCGTGTGTGAAGCTAACATAAAAAATAAAATAAAAACAAACACGTAATTGTATATGTATATGTTATAGTCATCTCGAAGCTCCGGCGTTCCTAGGTTTGACTAGTCAATCCTCAGGTCTGACTTGAAGTCTTAGTCAAAGCCCAAACAAATGAAGTTTTTCGGCCTCTGACTAAAGAATTTTCGTCAAACCTAGGAGAAACTAATTTGACCAGGCAAACGACAAAACTCATGAAATTTCGATGTTTGACTGAAAAGTTAGGAACTTGTGGGTTTGACTAAAAGTACTTTAATCAAACGCCGAAATTGGAATTTATTTCGGGGTTAGCCCGAAAGCTTTGGTCAAACCTAGGATAAACAGTCATTCCGCGAAGAGACTTCATATCGACATTTGACTATGACATATATACAAAACTGCACTCGACACATACGTGCGATAGGCCATAGATATTATATACTATCAATTTTAAGTATCTACATACTATATTATATGTATTACCTTTTATAAATGTAATAGTATTAGTACAGAAAAATCTAATAATTAGTTTTCAACCAGCAACCAGCGGCCAACGACATAAATTGAAAGTATTTACCTTTATTTTACAATTAATATTCTCAGGAGAATCATTAAATTGATTTATCACAGCACAATAAAAGTGACATAGGTTTGTGAATCACCCTGTTCACCTCAGGGATGTTAAATTGGAATAGATTTAATTTAAATAGTGCAAAGTTTTCCATTATACGCAAAAGTCTGCTTTTGCGGCCATTAAGTAGTTTTTCGAGTCATTTACCCCCGGCTTTCCGTCCATTCTGCTCGGATATTAATTTTAAAAGTCGCTCCTAAAGTAGATTTATGTGGCTTCCCAAAATAAACAGGTTTTTTGGCGTGCGGCTTTGACAGAGGATTGTACTAGATGATCATTATGTACGCTGGGAAAAAGAGTTGTTGAATTTCATGTTTTAGTAAAAAAAAAATGCTTTCTTACACTATTTATTGGTAGACAGATATATAAATAGTTTACGATCATTGAAACGAGACATGTTCGTATATAGTGTAATTTTGCGGCCGAGCAGAGACCAGAGCTTAGGATAATGGGCCATGTAGTTATCTGTCAGGAAGGTAGGTTTTCAGAAAAATAAAAAGAAGATGAATTTTATAAAACTATATTGTAGCCAAGAAAAAAAACAAACATGAGATGCAAATTGTGCAAATTTATACCAATGGTAGGTTAGCATTAAATTTTTATCATAGGAATACAAAATATAAACATACCAGATGGACTCCTAATGGATTCGCTAATCTAACTAAACGGATATAACACCGGATGACGACCGCGGACTTGCTACGTAGAGAGAACACGAGAAGGGACGGGACTTCCAGCCTCTTCAACCGGGGACGGCGCGGAATCCAGAGAACCAAGGTCGTCCTTCTAATTGGGAAGGAGGCCGCTACACCTCCAAGGAGCGTATCCAGCCTCGGGCTATCTCGACGAACTCCATTCAAAAGGCACGTGGCCCCCAACAGTCTCCAAGACTTGCGGATTTCGGTAGAACTGTCAGCAATCCGTGACATTCACGACGCGGGGTCATGATGGCATATTATTGTAGCCAACACAAGGACCAAATCACTTTACAAATTCGTGTCCATAAATATTACCACAAGATGGCCAACTACCAACTTCGGAAAAAGTGGGATTTGTATATCATCCACTATAAATAAAATCGTACACGAACTTCTCGTGTTACGTAAAAACACCCCGCGCCTTTTTAAGTGAAAATCAACTTAGATTCACATGATTTAACGAAATTGAAACCCCATAATCGGGAGTGACTAATTTCCGCGACAGTAGCCCTTGGTGAAGTATAGGAAGTAAGGAAGTGACCATAAACAAAAAAACACATCTCTCTTTCCCAGAAATTACCAGTCTCCCAAAAAAACACCATAGACAAAATAACTAAATAGGCAAGAACTGCACTAATCACATAATATTTATGTGACATCATAAAATAAAGGGTGAAAAGTTATCACGTGTAAAATTCGTGAAGGATCTCGGTGTCGTCTATGATCCCGAACTGACATTCTCTTGCCATACATCGCAGCTCACTCAGTCTTGCTACAAAATTCTTGGGTTCATCATCAGGACTTGTTTGATAACCAAGAAGCTATGCTGGCGTTATTCGATGGCATACTGAGAAGCAAGATGGAGTACGCGAACGATGTTCCACCAGAAGTATGTTAGAGCAAATCCAGAAGAAATTCCTCAGATATGTTTATATGTGGAAGCATGGAACCTATTCAAGGTTCATGCACCATATATATTGACTTACTTGAGGAAACTGATTCCGTGAGTCTAGAAACTAGGCGGAAAGCAAATCTTGCTATTCTGTCTTTCAAAATTTGGAACAACTTCATCGATAGCTCATTTCTCTAGGGATGCCGAAGTCGACATCGTGACTTATTTAAAGTACCGAACGACGAGGGGATTGGTGCTGTTAAATGAAATTGCAAACCATTTGGATGTAGGTGACTGTTCTTTATATGCCTTAAAACTATTTTTGAAGAGTCACTTGCCTAAATTCTAATAGGGTAGCTAAATTGTAATTGGAATTATTTTATTGTACTTACAATAATAATAAAATACAATAAAAAAAAATATAATCCACCTTTTACGACATTTGTAATGTATCATTCCCCTGTACATCTTCTGGAATTAAAAAACATTTCCATTAATTTTTATTAATCACAGAGGTACTTAAATAAACACCTCACCCCATTGTGGCATTATAAAACCCACACAAAATCTCTACCTTGCACAAAAACCAATAATCAAAATAATTACCAAAATATCACTTTTGAAGTCAAATCACTATTTTACTTAAGCGCCGTTGTGATTTGAATGACTCGATGAAACGAAAAAGCAACAGTAAAAAGGTATAACACATACATCTCTAAGATTTATCTGCGAGAGAATCCGTCTCCTCTTTGTGCGGTGCTTCGTAGCCTTCTTACTCTTGTCTACTTTAGTATTCTGAAGGTTTCAGCTCAAAGTGACATGAGTGCTAAATTTATTATGTATCAGTCGTCAAAATCGTGGACTGAAAAAGTCGTACAATTCTCACGATTGTATTGATCTCACGGTAGTTTTGAAGCTTTGCTGTTACCGAAATGCAGTAAACAATTTTTCAATTAAACATACATTCAGTATAAGGAAGCTTTGACTGTCCAACTAGGAAGGTTGGTTCATTTTAAGGACAGTTAATGGATGATATGTAACAATTTGGGAGGCAGGTATGGGTACCGCCGCCCCGGGAACCATTTATTGGACAACCAACACCCCTGCCACAGGTCACCCCAAGTGGTTCGCTACGTTTGGTGACTTAGCAGGGGTGCCCTGGTTTATGGGATGAGGTTTGTCTAGGTCTTGGTGGCGGATATGTTTGTTCAACCACTGCGTGGCGGGCTAGATCGGAGGAGACTGATTGGCCTTTTGACCTCTCCAGCCGGACCCTTCGCCTTGCACCGCATTGTGAGGAATAGATTCATACGTCCGTTACTCCTGGCCACACTGACCCCTAGATTCCTACCTATCTCTCATACCTTTTTCCTTCCCATATCTTCTTCTTCCTTTCCATTAAAAAACCCTCAACACTGCATTCTCAAAGATGACATAGGCCCCTAGGGAAATTGTTTTCCTCGGTGCCTCCTGTGTGGAGGTAATGTAAAAAAATATATATATATATATTGTGTATTGTATATTATTGTGTATAATTACTTTTCTAATTTACAATATATTTTTTTTAAATGCCATAAAGCATCTTCATAAAAAAACCTGACATCTTAACAACAAAAAATTATCATCTTTTGATCAAAAGCTTGTCAACAACGTTGTTTGAAATAGTAACCCGGCAGTTGATACCCTGGCAGTTTACCCCCCAAAATTATAATTATTGTAAAATTATAATTTTTTGTGTATTTTTTTTCTGAAGTAAAATCGGCTTCAAAAATACCTGCAATCGGTCGGTACTTTTATAAAACGAATGTATTAATTTGAAAGTAACTGCACATCTATGTTATAAGTTACTTTGGGAGGAAGGTGTAGGTATCGCCGCCCCGAGAATCATGGAGATTTTTTTACCTATCCAGCCAGACTCTCTCGACCCTTCACCTTGTACTGTTGTGGGAGGGATGGATTCATACGTCTGACACTCCTAGGCACACCCTCACACACCCTCACACACACACACACTAACACCCATATTCCTACCCACCCCTCATACCTTTTTCCTTTCCAAAACTTCATCTCCTTCTTTTCCTCAAAAGACCCTCCACACAGCAACCCCTGAAGGGGAATTATTTTTCTCAGGGCCTCTTGTGTGGAGCAAATTTAAAAAATTACGTTGTCAATATTTTGGACTTATACGCTGGTTTATACAGTATTGTGATGCATTGATTGAAAATATGTTTTATACTTCCGTTATTTGGCGGTACATCTCTTTTGCAGACCCCTTCGGGGACACTTAGGCCGGTTGCAGTGCACGACCGACGGTCGGTGCGTACGGTCTGTCCTGACGATACGCATGCGTACGGTCGGTCCTGACGATCGCATACCACCGACCGACCGTCGGCGCGTACCGTCAATTCACGCTTGACCATGACCAACAAGCTCACCGGACGTCGTACGCGAAATGGGCGCGTTTTCGAATAGTTTAATTGCTGCTTATTATCTTCGTTGACGTATTAAGAACAGAAGACGTAGATATCACGTACAACCAAAGATATTGAAATATAAGTAGATGTGCTATCTGCTGTTTTTACTATGCGGGTCTGCGCTTCCGGGTGTAGCCGATATTGTTTACCAATTAACAAATAAACTAAAAGAACAAATAATTAACGAATAAACCAAATGAACGTTAAACTAAATGGACAAATTCTTTCCTTATCCAAAATATATTGTTAATCAATATTAATGCACATTTTCAAAAAATCAACGAAATGAACAAATTCTTTTTATATGAAAACTACGCTAATTACGGCGTAGTCCGGCGACAGTTGCGCGGACACCATAGCATATCTCTCTGTATTTGAATATCTTTGCGTACAACCGATCGTCGCCCAAAGAGCATTTCAAGGGGATCTAGCTCGTCGGTCGACCGACGGTCCGGGTGCGCACGCGCTCGACCGACGATTCTCGTACGCACTGCGTAGCGATATACGCATGCGTACGGTCGGTCCTGCACTGAACGATTTATGAATTTTCATACAAATGACAAGCGCGACTGACGTACGCACCGACCGTCGGTCGTGCACTGCAACCGGCCTTAGCAATTTTTTTGTGTATTTTCCCTAAACCGACTGCGTATTGTATATGAGTACGCCAGGGGATCAACTGTCGGGGGATCAACTGTCGTGGCATAGTATGAAATAGCAATCTCGTCTCCTCTGTGACAATGGCGTCAAAAAGTTTTGACGCAGAACCACGTGATAAATGAGGATATTAGAAAAGTTGGCGGAAAACGCAGTCTCATCGTTACTTTATCTTTTAGGCTTCGAGGAAGGCGTTGGAAGTGGGATGATGTGGCAAAACTTTTAATTAGAAGAACAATAATTATTAGCTTGAAACTTCTCCTCTGCTGGTTACTTAAATTTTTATTTATTGTTTTATTTCTATTTAGTTGCTATATTTTAATTTTAACATTTATAGAAGACTGGCTTTTGCCCCCGGCTTCACTCGCACAGTATTAGGGGGTTTCCCACTCCACCTCCTCCACCTTCCTTTTCGGCCGGACACAAATTTCAAAATTTTACGGTTTATGTACAACATTTATCTGTATGTACTTATTTGGTATTTTTAATTAATATCGTTGTAGGAGACGAACACTCAAATTTAAAGCAAAAATTCTGAAGCAAAAACCGGAGTGGCAGTGGAGGTATCCACCACTTACCCGCCCTGGTATAAGTAACAGATGGTTACTCCTTCAAGGCTCTCGCAAGGACTCTAATTTTTTTGAAAGAACGAATCTACATTTAGGTTTGAACGAATCTAGACCTCCAGTGTCCCTGCATACAGTGTTAGGAAGCAGTATGCAAGTGCTTACATAATATACAAAATGCAAAAAATATAAAGCAAGTCAAAAAATATAAACCGGAGTGGCAGATGACGTCACATGCGAAATTAATATTTTGAATTAATAATTTTTCTGGTAGCTGCATACCACCAGACTTTATTTATTTAAAAACTAGCGAGTGCCGCGCATTCGTTGCAATGCCATTCAAAGAAATAAATTGTCTTACCCTTCCACCTTATCCGCCTTCCCTCTTTTCTCTTCCGCGTTCCCTCCACTTCCTCCCTTCCTCCCATCTTCCTCGCCTTCCGACCCCCCGGATTCCCTTTCGCCTTCCCTTCCTGCCGCTAAATGTTATGAAATACACAAATTTTTAAAACAATTCGCGCGCCACCTAATGTTCTTTTTTTTTAATTTCGTAATGCCAGAGCTCACCATTATATTTCTTCGCTGGCGTGCGCACAACAAATCATTAAATTTTCGAATGAATAGTATAGGAAATATTTTCATAATGCCAGAGCTCACCATTCGTAGAAACCTTCGCTGGCACGACGTATCACCAAACGTTCATTCCAATCGCATGAACGGTACAGAAACGCATATGGGACCAACAACCAATTCTATACAAAAAGGTTTAAAAAAAAAGGATTCATAGTTTGTTCAAAAGAAAGGCCCTTAAGGATCCGCAACCCGAATTTCTACCCATTTCTTACATATCTCCCTTAAACACGTTAAGTTTTAAAGCTCTTAAAAAAATGTATGTTATTGAAGATAATATCTAGACATTGCCCGCGCCGAAACGCAAATTATTTTTAATTCCCTCGATAGAAAAAAATCGCAAAGTATGCTCCAAAAATAATTATAAACACGTTTATTTCAGTTATTTTACAAGTTATATGTATGAAAAAATTCTGTGTTTCTTTAAATGCTGTTTAAGATAATGCCCGCAAGATTTTTGCTCTATTTTAAACGAGTCGTGTTTTATTAAACATTTTTGCAATTTTCGCATCGATTTTGTCGCTGTAAATGTTAGCGCTCTCCTCTAACATTCGTAATTTTGTATCTCTCCATCTTCTTCTTTTCGAGCTCGGTTGCAGTGCCTTAAAGAGTTTAAGCATGAATATAATTCTCTAACTAATTGAAAAGCAAGATTCTCCGAAGCTTCCACTATTATTTTTAACATCCCACTATATCCATCTCTATCCAACAAGAGTGCCGTAGAAACATTGATTCGAGGTAGAGTTGACTCCTGATATGGCATGGCATAAATCTGATAAACTTTACGACTAGAAAAAATCATGGTGTGCAATTCACACACGGTGGAAGTGAAACCTTCAGAACACTAAGTAGACAAATGTGAGGAGATTATTAAGATCTTTTTTTAACCAATTTGAAGGATGATTTTTTCTATATTTTTGTCGTCGAATTCCAGTACACCTTTTCCTATAGATATTTTCTTCGCCTGTTCATTTTGGAGTGGTTTGAAGATTGGATATTGATTTTACAAATATATATATTTTTTTTTGGATTTTCTATGATTCAATCCTTGGTCCGCTGAATGTCTGGCAGCTAAGGTTCGTCGGGTGCTTTACTTTATATCACTAGACGAAAGGAGAATAAGGAACTCCTGTGAAAAATATTATGACTTTAAAAAAATATGTTCATATAGACCAATAAACGCTGATTCTGAATATATAAGTTTTATTTAAGAGCGTTTAACCAGCCAGCGGACGAAAATCCACATTTCGTCGAAAGTTGTTCTTCCGATCGTGCAGGGCGGTTACAATGAGAAAGATTGATTATTCTCCGTACCAGATTTTTTAAATTATAACTCAATATCGAATTTATTTCAATCCAAATTAGCTTTAATTTATACCTTCATCCAAAAATGCTGAAAGGCGTGATAATAAAACTATTAAAATAGTGTACTTTTTGTAGTTATTTTTTGATTATAAGTATTTATCATTTTTCAATAATGTCTGAATTTAATAAGAATGTTAAAAAGTTCTGAAATATATTAGTTTGTAAGTGCGCAAATAAATACACAAATGGACCAATTTTCGTCAAGAAACACATGTACGTACATATTTTTTAATGATTTTATTGAAACTAAAATTAAAATTCTAATACATAACTTTGCTAGATAATGTATTGATTTATTTTACTGCATGATTACATTATTTGAAATGGGTGTGGTATAATACAAAAACTTTTTTGAAAATTTAACAAATCTGCCAACGACCTATGGAATAACCTTATTATACTAAAAATTAAAAAAAATTCTAAAAATTTATTACATAACTATGCTAGATAAAAGAACAATCTTTCGAAATCCATTTATAATTTTTTGTGGAAAAGAGTCAATACGTCTAAAAACTTTTTTGAAAATGACGTATTTCCGGCTTTCTCTGGTAATGCCCTCTTAATAATATTAAACGCAGAGTTTTTAAAAATTTATTAAAAACTCCATTTTTAATCGGGTTGTAAAAATACGCCGTCAAGTTGGCATTATTGAAATTTTAGTATTGACGACACTGTTCGACGTGTCGTGACGTCATTGTATGGGAATGTATGATATGACGCAATCCATTGTATTAATTTATTCGTTTATTTACATAATGTTTACAGAGATTTAGTTGTTGTGTTTATTGAAACATTATTTAGGCCTAAATAATGTTTCAAAAATAAAGGTATCTCTTATTTGTTTATCTCTATTATTGAAAATATTCAAAAACTACTGCACAAAAAAAATAGTAATGCTACTTCTAGGGAGAATACTTCGAATAACGGAATTCAAAATGGCGGTAGTTGATCAGCTGATTGCCCTATTCTGTTGTAATTTTTCAGGAGTGATGACGTCACACGATACATGCGGTGGTTTTCGGGGGGTCTTGAAAAATTAAAACTTTGACAATTATTTTAACTATTAAAACTAACTCTAAAAATCAAAATAAAAGTGCCGTTATGTAAGTTAGAAGGTCCATTATTCATAAAAAAAAATAAAATTGGGCTGGATTTCTCTATTGCGTGGGACCGTCGATTTATCGTATTATATTGGAACCGATTACCCGTGACATAAATAAATATTTTATTGCTATTTCATCTTCTCGCAGGCTAAATCCCATAGATGTACGAATGTGTATGTTTGATTGTCGCTCGCTTCCACTTTATGGAGTTTCAAATCACAACGGCGCGGCGGTGAAGAAGTTTTCACTTCAAAACTGATTTTTCAAAGTTTTTCTGTAAGAACAAAAAATAAGAAAATTGTAGAAATAAATCCCTTAAACAGAAGGTGTAGTAATATATCTAGGATAATAAATCAAAATGTTGTCTTCCGCTTGTACCGTTCTCATACCGTTTTCAAAACCATAAATCTTCGCAAAAAATCTGACGCTTTGTCTTAACCCATAACTCCCTTTCTAAAGTTCATGCCAGACCGACCTAAGTCATGATAAACAACGTTTTTCATTAAATTTTTCACAAAGCAAGGAATATTATTTTTACACGAAAGATGTGCAGATACATTTTTAAGAATGAGCCACTTGTGTGATGGTTTTTTCAGGTCGGGAAAAAATCAAAAGGGATTCACAAGCTGAAAATGTGTATATTCTTACAGCCTTACTAAAAAAACTCTGTGAAAATTTTATTTCATTGATAAACGGCCGCGGATGTGAAAACATTACTAATTAAAAAATTATTCATGGAAAGAAATATACACTATTCACAACTTGAGAGGATAGTTTATCTCATTTGTACGACTGTTTTATTAAAGATGTCTAAACGAAATTTGGAATTTGTCCAAAGTATTTTGAATGTATATATATTTTTTATTCTGAAGGTGTCGTAAAAACAAATACCATTAATAAAAACTTAATAAAATTACCTTTTAGATTTGTGTATTTGAAATTCACTTTAGTTTTTAAAAAATTCCCTATTTTAAGATTCAAACGTTGAAAAAAATTTCTTACCAAAACATTTTTGATCCAAATGTAGAGAAACTTAAAAAATATCAAAATTTAAAAAACACTGTCCTTTGATATAATGAATTTGGAAGGAAATGGTCACCTCACTTTTTCCTCGTGCGTACAATAAAAAAATAATAATAAAACATTTTAAAGTTATCTTTAATGCGAAAAAAATAAACCTACATTTAAAACGGATTTCTTGCTTCTCTAAAGACGTTAATTTCTTTGATACATTTACGAACACATGTATTAGATATTAATATAAAAAAAATAACACTTTGTGAAATTCTCATAACATAAAGATCCTTATGTAAATTTGAATTTTCATGTATCATGTACAATAATTTTCTGGCAATTCAACTAAATACGCTACATTATAGTTTACTTCTAAAAACTATGGGGTAATAATTCTCTGTTCATAAAATGAACCAGGGTTTCTTTTTTAACAACGAGCAGAAAATTATTCCTGAGCGTTACTTCAGACGGGCGCTAGACCAGCAGTACCGAAGCCATAAAAGATTTTATTGCCATGATCACTGAATAGACAGACAGACGTGAATTATAGACTTTTCTGCGTTCCCAAAGTAAGCACAATTTTTTCTGACAACTTGTGAAATTCTAGCCATATCTTATTATTATAAAAAATCATTAAAAGACAGTTGGACAGTAAGGTGGGTCATTTAAAAAAATGTTATTTTTAAATTCTAAGAGTGATAAAAGGGTGCCAAATGGATTCAAAACGACGTATTTAAAAATTTTAAAATTTCTGATGCGATCTTTTTCCTCCGGATTCACTTCAAAGTTTTGAAAATGTTCATTTTATGGGGTTATTTCTAGTATATTTAAAATTACCATAAATCCCTTAAATGTAGTATATATTTACGAAATCGTTTTCAAAAAGTCCCAAGATTGAGTCTCGCAACTCTGAAGTGTACCTGTATGCGGATGACACAAAGATTGTCAAAATCATTAAGGGGAACGTATGCGCGGCCCATTTCTGCCCGTTTCATACAAATCTTAGATTTGGATTTGAGATCAAAATACCCAACCAAACTGAAAAATTATTTTTGAAATCAAAACTTACATCAAATATCTAGTACAGATGTGAGTTACTTTATTTATTTTTGCTTTAAATTATATATTTTATCACTGTTCTTTTGAAGAATGGATATCGATTTTATTAATTTTATTTATTTTTTTTTTTTTTTGTGGAAAGTTTGCCTGAAAAGCTTTTCTTTTTATAATAGTACCTACCTAATATAAATTTAGTTCATATTTTTGTCTGGTATTGAAAAGGTGAAAACACGAAAATAAGACTGTAATTCTTAGCTTATTTACATCACATTTTGTAAGGCCTACCGTTGCATTGGCGCAATATCAAATAGTGAACCATTTAACCAAAGTGCGTTTGTATTGTAGTCACTTGAAACGTAATTCTTTTATATATCTTTTCGTTATAGTGGGTTCTCGTTACGTGTATGCTTAAATATCATAATAAATATTGTGAAATTGGCCTGCGGTTCAGGGGGTGGTTATGATAAATAATAAAAAAAATAAAATAAAATATGCCAAGAAAAATATTAAACATCCACACTTTAAATTTGAACAAATCTCTTGGGTTTGGTTAGCGAGTTACCTAACTAGTTAATCTAAAATTAACGACGTGTCAAACTGGAGATTTGCTCCCCGGAGGCTGTGTTAAAGGAAGCATTTAAGGCGTTAAATGCGAAGGGTCTTTACCTGGAATTAGCGCCGACTTGAAGGTACACCACTGTCGCTCTGAGAATTATAAGTTTAAGTTAATTACGCAAGATTTTGCTCTACGCAATGCTAATTTTAGTTCTTGTTCCTAACGCAATTCAGAAAAACTATTTAGGGCCTTTAACCAACCAGCGAACCAGAAAGATGTTCTTACGATCGTACAGGGCGGTTCCAATGAGAAAGATAGCTTTACAGACTAGGATCCTGCTATAACAAACCGTAGGTCATCGAGCACTTGAATGAAATTACTTTGTAGTGAGAGTGTACGTTTGATAAACCCTAAAAAAAGTTGGTCCGCTGGTGCAACTCGTGGGGGGTTCCACGGAGTCATGGAAATAGTGAACGAATTTTCATAAAAAATAACGTCATACGGTAAGTAAACGGGAATAGTTTCCTACGATAGGGGTCGATTAGTAATTAAGAAAAAACAGGTCTGCCGACCAGTAGTCTGGCACTTTCGCAGGTAGCCGGATTTAAAGTAGGAATAAAATGAGACAATTTTACTTCATCAAGTACACGAATAAAACCAAATAATAACTGTAGTCTAGATAATTCCATTGAAGCCAGCAGCCTGGCTGTTTTTTAGTGTACGATTTTTTTAAAGTTTTTTTTTTGTTTATTATTTTCTAGTAGGTGAGTGATTCAATAATTACAAAATTACAAGATCGCCAATAATTACAATTCAATAATTACAAGATCGCCAGAAATATGCACAAATTCAATCACTACCTTCCTTCTGAAGATAGTGATTGAATTCGAAAATATATCTTCCATGTTTGCAGTACCTATTTATTTTATATTCGATTCATTCTTGATGTTGGTTTGAAAACTTTTATTAATTCAGTAAGTATAGATCCAAAAGGTTTCAAGGTTTCTCGTAAATTTCGGCCTTACATTAAGATTAATTTGATTAAATAAAGATGAATTATACATATTGTTTATGATTTTAAACAGAGATAATATATTTTCTGAAATATGTCTTCTTTTGGCAAGTGAGACTTCTCTAAAGTGAGTAAGTCTTTCAGCCTAGTTATCTAGATTCTGATAAACTCCCGATGTCTATGCTAGCATTCTTACGTACTTTTTTTAAACATACTCCACTGTACTGGTATGAATTGCAAAATGTGGGGACCACATCATGGATCCGTCCTCTAAGATACTTCTTACATAAGAATAGCAAAAAAATTCTGAATGAACGATTCGGTGATTCTAGTCATAAAACCGAGCATTTTATTGGCCTGATTGACAATGGTAATGGTTTCTCAATGTTACGGATTTATTAAACCTCCCTCGTAGCTTCGAGTCGAGTAAGATTCCCAGATTTCTAAAGGAATCTACTTCTTTCAGGATTTCATCATGGATCGTGTAAGAGTAATTAATTTTACATACATTTTTCGTGAACGAGATGATGTTACATTTGCTAATATTTAATTCCATGACATTATCTATAAACCATTGAGATAATGTAAGTAGGTCGATGTATTGTTCAACAAAACTTTATTTATTTTTAAATTCTTGATTGTTAATTCACAACCCCCATATCTTAAGAAAACGTGTTGACTAAACAATATTTACACCGTCATTGAATATCTCCTGGGAAACCCGGAAAGTCTGGCCTTCATTATTAAAACTCTGGGAATTTTTTTGCGTAGACTTGTCAGAAAAAGTAAGGTGAGACGTTTTATTTAAATATTTAAAGTTTCATGTGTGCTTTGCGGTAAACTTGTTCGTGAATCACTTCTTTAAACAGTTTGTCTTGAGTTAATGTCCGGTAGCAGACTTTAATACCTACTTGATTTGCATAAAAGCTCTTCAAAATAAAAAAAAGGTTAAAGTTTTTCCTGCATAACTTGCAAACGTTCCATAAGAAAAAACACAATTATTTATACAAGACATGTTTGGTAGGGAGTAGGAAAAAAAGCAATAATCATAAAGATAACGCAATAAATTTTATTTAAATAATTTTCATAGTCCATTCATAATTTTTTGCGTGAAAGAGTAAAAAACATCCATACAGACTTTCGCCTTTATAATATTAGTAAGATAGATTAGGTACATTTTCGTATTTTAAAAAAAAAAAAAAAAATTACGAAAATGTACCTAATCTATCTTACTAATATTATAAAGGCGAAAGTCTCTATGTATGTTTGTTACTCTTTCATGCAAAAAATAATTAATGCACTTTAAAAATTCTTTCACCAATAGAAAGCTACATTATTTGCGATTAATATACGCTGTATATATTGGTAAGCACTGGCGTTATGAATAAGCTCTGGCGTTATGAAATTATTTATTATACGTTTATTGTCCAGACTAAAAGCAAAACAAATCGTTGCTTGGTAACTATGAGTTATTATTTGACGTGCGCTGTCATTTTATTATATGTTTAGGTTACTACGGAGATCCCTTTGATATTTAAAATTCGAATATGTATAAAATACTAATCTATACTGATATTATTAATGCAAAACTGCGTATGTTTGATTATTACGCTTTAATATGTGGCACGCGAGCTGTTTGAAAAATGAATGTAACGGGTATGGAGGGGAGGGAGGGGAGTGGGGATAGGGAAGGTGGAGGAGGCGAAGTTGGAACTCCCCTGATACTATGCGAGCAAAGCCAGGGGCAAAAGCTATATGTTCATAACACTGACTACGATTATAATTGAAGTTTTATGTAGAAGTTCTAGGTAATGCGCGTTTTCATCCCCCGAACAAAAACATCCTCGACAAAATATACCTCAACATAATATCTCAAGGGCAAAATGTATCTCCTCTACGCTGAATTCTTTCTTATAACTATTTTTGAACAATACTTTGTTTTCTTTGCAGGATGTCTGTATTATTTTGTCCCATTTTTATTTTTGTACAATAATTTAGTGTCGAACACGTTTAGTGTATACAGGTTGTCTGTATTATTTTTATCCCATTTTTTTGTTAAGTTAAGTTAGGTTTTAGTCATTGCCATTCAGCGTGTAGTACGACAAGGCTGTATCCTGTCGCCACTATTGTTTAATCTCTATTCCAACTATGTCTTTAAAAGAGCCCTAAGTAATTCTGAGAAGGGTCTGAAGATCAACGGAGTTGTCATTAATAACATAAGATACGCAGATGATACTGTATTACTAGCTGACTGTATCGATGAACTCCAAGACCTATTAAATCTTGTTAATAATGCTGGTGAGCAACTGGGCCGAACAATCAACGTAAATAAAACTAAATGGATGACATTTGGAAGACTAGATCACTCTGAATCAGTGATACAATTAAATGGTTGCAATGTCGAAAAGGTGGAAAGATTTAGATACCTCGGCAGTATTCTCACGGAGACTCTTGACCCAGATGTAGAGGTTAAATGCAGAATTGAAGCAGCAAGAACTGCGTTCATTAAAATGAAATCCCTCTTCTGCAATGACAATATCAGCTTAAAACTAAGGCAGAGAATGCTAAAATGTTATGTGTGGTAGGTCTTGCTCCATGGATGTGAAACATGGACCTTGAAAGTAAATACCATGAACAGGTTAGAGGCTTTTGAAATTTGGCTTCACCGGAGAATGCTCAAGGTCCCATGGACCGACATGATCACCAACATAGAAATTCTCTGGCGAGCTAGAGCAGATAGAGAACTGCTTACATTAATAAAAATCAGAAAAATTTCATATCTGGGTCATATTTATTTATTATTTATTTATTGTTTCTTTACACTGTAGGTAAAAATGTTTACAATACAATTTGTTACCTCACTAGGACAAGCCTGTGTTGAGGTTAACAATAATTATACAAGTTAACAAAATAACACAAAATTATACAGATTTTGAAAGAACAATATTGAAGAAAATATAATATAAATAAATATAATAAAATATAATATAATAAAATATAATATATAAAAGAACATATACTTCGAGGGGAGAAGTATCACTTGCTCCATTTAATATTGAAAGGCAAGATAGAGGGTCGCCGAAGGCCTGGTAGGAGACAAATATCTTGGCTGCGTAATACTTTTAATCTCCCTCTTTGCAAGACCAATTCCAAACAGAACTCATTTATCTATAGATCCATACACTCATTAAACTTAAATTATTACCATATTAACATATTTAACTCGACTTTACATGACATAAAACGAAAACTCAGTAAGCAACATGACTCAAACTAGAAAGTTTAATCCCTATATATTCCCGTCCTTTGCCTCTTAATCCTAATTCTGTGTTCCTCCTCCCCCCTCCCCTTTCATGTATTGTAAAAAAAATAATAATTTAATTTAAGAAAACACCCTTATAATGTCACACTTTATTAATCATTAACTATCATCAGTGGAAAGTTCATAATTGGCATAATTAACTATCTTACTATTGTTTTATTTTGTAATATCAGATCTGCTGTCAACTTTCCCTAAAATAAATAAATAAAATAAAAAATAAAAATAAAATATACGAGAGCGGACCGGCATTAGAAGTGTGGAGGAGCTATTTCGGGCAGCGCAAGGCAGAGAGACATTTTCAATAGTGATCGCCAACGTCGGGGGGGGGGGGGGGCTGATACGGCACACAGAGAAGAAGAAGATATTTTGTCGGGGGAAGTTTTGTCGTGGAATGAAACTCGCGGAACCGAAGTTCTAGACTTTCGAACATAAAATGAGAATGAAAGAATGTTACGGAATTGGTACTTATTTTATACTATGCGTCATGCTGAACCTATGCATAGCGCGTCACATTATCAATTAAAGATTTTTTCTCGTTGAAGTAAAACTTCTTTACGCACGCTCGACTTGGGAGGTAAGCTGGTGAATACGTTACGAAAAGTGGTGATGTGTTACGAAAAGTGTGATGTTATGATATGTGTGATGTTTTGATAAGTGTGATGTTACAAAAAGTGTTATGCGAACGGTGATCGATGGCAAGGCGAACGGTAGGGCCTTTACGCACGCTTGACTTGGGGAGTGATAAGGATAAGAATGGTCACCCTAAGGGCCTAGGTCACTCCAAGATCGTAGGTCACTCCAAGGTTGTAGGTCACCCCAAGGTCGTAGGTCACCCCATGGTCGTAGGTCATCCCAAGGTCGTAGGTCACCCCATGGTCGTAGGTCATCCCAATATCATATTTATTTATTTATTGTTTCTTTACACTGCAGTTAAAAATGTTTACAATACAATTTGTTACCTCACTAGGACAAGCCTTTGTTGAGGTTAACAATAATTATACAAGTTAACAAAATAACACAAAATTATACAGATTTTGAAAGAACAATATTGTTGTATTTCTTACAGATTGAGATTATGGGTACCTACTGGTACCTTCTAAACTGATAGCGCTAGGTAGTACATTAATGTAGACTTTTAGGGTGACCATAGTTTTGAGATCTGATTTAAAATAAAATAAAATAAAGTTTTTTTATGTCAATGTCAATGTCAATGTCAATGTCAATGTCAATGTCAATGTCAATGTCAATGTCAATGTCAATGTCAATGTCAATGTCAATGTCAATGCCAATGTCAATGTCAATGTCAATGTCAATGTCAATGTCAATGTCAATGTCAATGTCAATGTCAATGTCAATGTCAATGTCAAAGTCAACGTCTATATCAATGCCAATGTCATATGTTCTTTTATAATAAAAATAATAGTTGTTTATTTCAGCCGAACAGAGCGGTGGGTGCAATACTCTGTCAGCTATAGAAGTATACATTACATAAAATGGATAAAAAATAAAGTAATATAAAAAAGATTTAAAAAAAAAAAATATATATATATACACATATTTAGTACTCGTATATCTACTACGGGGGATTCAGATGAATTCTCCGCGTTTGGTGAAAGTTAGTGAAGTTTTACTTCAGTCGTGTGGTCTAAAGCACACTCGTTTTTTATGAAGACTTCATCTAATGATGCCTACTACTTTTTTATTTTTGTTTTAATTTTTGTTTTTTTTTTATTATTGACAGGTTTTATAAATATCTATGTGTTTAATGTATGTACTTATACTCTATATAGGATGTGTGGGATTGCACTCACCTTCCCACATCCTGGAATAAAGACCATTATTATTATTATTATATTCGTAAAATATTATTTTTAATCTTCCCCTGCGGGATTTCATCAAAAAACTCACTCCCAAATGAATAACTAATTATTATTATGTTGTAGCAAAGTTTTAAAAACACAATAGCCATGTTACGGGGGAGTTTTAAAAAGCCTCGATCCCTAAAGCCCAAATTACAGCGAAAAGCCTTTAAAAATAAATTAAGTTAAAAAGTTTTGACCTCGAGGAAGGGCTATGGTTAGATACATTATTTATTTTTTAACTAGCTGACGTTTACCCGGCGTTGCTCGGAGTTATGAATGATTTACAGTCAATTCGATGTTGTGAATTCTACTTGTAAAACTGGGTGTAGTTTTGAGGTGGAATGCATATATTTAGATAAATTAACTAGAAATAACTAACTGACTAACCATCACGCCATTTCCTGCAGAGAAGACGAACCGCCAAACAGCTCTATATTGGCATACACTTGTTATGGGCGCAGAACGCATAACTGCTCTACAATATGTCCCCAGGCCAGCTCACGGTAGAGACAAAAGTACCCTCTATCTCAGAGGGCAGGTCGCACGAATGCGTCGGGATCTCTCTCTCTCTCTCCTTCTCTCTCCCACAATCGTCTGGGAATACTCACTGGGGAAAGGCTCCTGCCGAGGCAGATTAACAACAGGATGTAATTAATAGACTCATGTATTGTAAATTCAAACACAGTACAAGGGTTATTACAGCACAATTCAATTCAAGTGATGCATGTTACACAAACCTAGCTATCGAGTTTATATCTCATGATCCCTGTCAACGAAACTTTCTGAGTGGTGGCTTTACGCGAGAGTTCAAACAGTCTATCGTTACGGACACATTAAAGAGGGTAAATCAGAGGACAGCTTACATGGTGATTGAAGAATCCTTCGGCTCTCGGGTTCAGCAGGGCTCATCCCGAGTCTAGGACAGGTCCCGAAGTTCACAGGCATGGTAGAACACCAGCGCTAACACTCGTATGTACTTTAATTACATCGCAGATGTTACTGCGTTTAATTTGATCGGGCTAGTTAGCCGCGAACTGTATAGTTCGCGGAGGAGTGTCACGTGCGCCTGAGACGGCTTGTACTACTCGACTGGTGGCGGCGCGGCGGAGCGTGCCGGAATGCCGAGGGGAGAGGAGGTAGGTAACAGGAAACAGCGGGGAGCAACGAGTTGTTGCCCGCAGCGGTTTGTTTAGGGACTCGCGTTGGCGCTCCCTGTTGCTCTAAAAACGTACCATAACACTTCCCCCCGCGCTTGGAAAAAAAGCGACGTGGCAATGGAGCTGTAGGGAAAAAAAAATCCTCTTATGCTTCCATCGGGGTTTTGAGAGATTCGTTGCTTGAGAGATTGCCTAGCTAGAACATACAGTTTATGCTATAGTTTAGGTCACAATGTTTGTAGGGAATGGATGGGGGTACATGGAATGTTTGGAAAAGACAGCTTTGGGGAGAGTACATGGTGTAAAACAACATACAAGGTTATGCAATTGAAAATAACAATACACATGGTTATGCAATTGAAAATAACAATACACATGGTTATGCAATTGAAAATAATGACAATACATTTGTACAAGAGAAGAGAAAAGGTGTGATTCTAAAGTTTCATTGGTCTGGGAGCTAAGTTTGCGAAGCGTGGATTTGTTTGGTTTCGGAGAATTTCGAAGAAAAGGACGTGGTTTCACAGATTCTAAGGATTACAATATCACTGTAATCAGACCCATTTGAGATAACACTCAAGAGTGCACTTGGGCCTTAGAAAACACTTGGTTTGGTCGAAAACGTTGAAGTTCACGAAGTGGAGACTGTGGTTGCTGTGCCGCGACTATGGTTACAGAGGCCATTGAAGAGAAGAATCCAGTATCTGCAGACATGCCAGTACGAATCCTAAGTGTTATTATGGTAAACACGGATCGTATATAATGGTTATTGAAGCATAGTGTAGCTCAAGATAACTTGTATTGGTACGCATTCAGCGAATACTGGTGGGTCAAGGTAATGATGGTTTACACATGACGATATATGCGTCACTGCATGACAGAGCAAGGGACGGCAAGGTTGGCATTGATAGCAAGAGTAAGAACAAACCCAGGAGCTAGCGTGCTCAGAAGGTAGTTTAGAGTGTCATAATGTATAGTGGGACAACTCGGCTTGCTGTGGCACGACAAGACAACATACATATGAGCGGTATGGTCTGTGCTTTTAGGAACAAATGCGTAGAAAATGGCAGCAGGAGGGACCTTGTAACCACAGCGCGTGCTGTCAGGAAGTGAAGCTCAGCTTGGCTGTTGATGATGACATCCGCCTGGGCTTCTTTTAAAATCCGGGAGAAATTATTATTAGAGCAAAATTCTTGAAGTTTACCTGCCTAGGGACCAATGAAGAAAAGGTTTGGAGAGAAACAAAATGTGTCCAGAAAATGAAATAAACGAAATTTAGCCACCGACTCAGGGAGTGACGAAGAGAGATTCCTAACTAAATTGTGATTACATGAACATTTTCCTTTTTCAGGAAGACTTGGCGTTTGCCGAGTGACAATATGTCTTGGTTAAAAAACAACCGGCCCTCTATGGCCTATGTTAACATAAGATGGTAACATTTTCGTAGAATTTCAAAGAACAAGACAAAGAATCGTGAACTAGTCACGGCAGAGGGAAACCAATTCATGAATAAAGGTTGTCAAAAAAGAGACAGACGTTACGCCAAGTGCATATCGTACATATCCAACATTCATGAATGTGTTTCGTAGAATTGAGAAAGAGAAAAAAGGTGAGACATATGCAGAGATTGAGGGGGAAAACCTGTAGATAACCGGACAGTTACCTATTCGAACTCCAAGTGAGGGCGAAATATGGTCAACGACAGATTTTTCACTTCATAACATACGTCTGAGAACATGGGGGAATGGGGGAGGAGGGGAGGAGGGAGACGAGTTACGAAATTTGCTAGAGACTGGACTAATTTCCAATTCAAACTCTATGTGAAGATGAAACATAATCAACCAGCAGATTTCCTGACTCTTTACATTTATTAAAGGAGGAGAGATTTGAATACACATTATAACAAAGAGGCTAATCTTTCGCGTGTATTGGGCAAAAGATTAGGGGTCATTTTAAAACTTCTACATGATTGTGAGAAAAGACAGACCCTTGCTCCAATTTCACAAACCTGGGGGTTTTCTTATTCGTTCTCCAGACAACGAGTTAGGTGGTTTTGTGCTCAATCGATTAACTCCCACAGCACTATGCCCCATAATTGACAGTGAAGCTGAAAACTAGTCCTTTTGGGATAGTAGATATTCCTGGGCTTCTTTCCTTTTGCAAAGAAGTAAAAAAACAGGAAGTCCACGGGCATCGGCGTTGAATGACAACAAAAGGGTTGTGGACTACATTTCGTAGATCGCACACAAAAGGGTTTGATATTATTTCGTTCGCACGACTCATGGTAAGTGTTTTAACGTCTCCACGTATAGTGTACAAAATATGTAAGTACATACAAGATACAACTCAATTATAGACAGAAGTCAAAGAGTTTATACAAAGCATCTTAAAGAGGATGGCAAAGCCGATATTATGTCGTTCACACGAATCACGGTAAGTGTTTTAACGTCTCCACGTGTAGTGTACGGAATGAACGATTTACAACAAATTTGCCCAGTATTGAAAGACAGTAGCCCAATTACGTTCGAAAAAGTGGGTCCCCATTCAATACAGACGGCGGATTAAGCGGTTCTCATGCCAAAAGACACACGACCAAAATAGAATATACAAAACGGTACTCATGACAAATATGTCACACGACCCACTCAATAACATTTAGCTATGAGCAAAAGTGATTATGACGAGCTTCTCGTATTGTGGCAGGTATTTTAAGGATCCCTCCTATAATGTAACAGGGTTACGTTTAAATACAACGCAATAAACGTTAACAATGCTTGTTTTAACACAGTATATGAAGATTTGTTAGATTAACTAACTCCGTAGCCCAGGAGCGTACGATAGAATAACAAGGAGGTAAACAATTTAATGTCACTTCATATGTTATAAAGGCGGGGTGATGACAGAGTACATTTCTGTTTACACCATGTGACAAACAAAGACAGACCTATATGGTTTTACATACTGTCTGTTGTAGCAACTTCAGTGGGAACAAACAAAAGGGACCAATAGTGGTTTTACATACCCTTTGTGCAGTTACAACATACCGGGTTATGTGCAATTTAGGTTGCAAACAAGAGTTGAATGCCTAAGTTTACAAAACGATTGTCAAACAAAATATTGATGATTCACGTTAAACTGCGGTTATTTATGTATGGAAAACAGGGCTGTCGTTAGGTTTTATTAACCTTTTCCGTCAGGGCTGAGGCATGTAATACAAGACATACATGTTGAGAAGAGGGACAAATCGAGGACTTCTTATAACAACAAAAGACCGAGTATTTGGTTTTACGTACTTTAGTTGAAGCGGGCCCAAGAAGATTTGTATAAGGGTGGAAAGACCAATTTAAAGGCTTTTCCTTTATTTATATACATATGATTTCAAAATGGACGTGTCAAAATCCAATTTGTTAGCAAAGAGCTCGGGAAGGACGCCATCAATTTTTTAACATTTGAGAAAAATTGAAAACTACTATACACAAGGAATGTGATTATGTGAGTAACCACATATTTTTACCATGATGAGTAAAATATGGAGCATGTTAGGATGGTTTACTAATCCTGGGTCGTGATTTAACGCTTTGGAGTTTACCAAATCCGACTTTAGAACGACGCTCCAGTACTTACAGAACATAAAAGAAAAAAATTTTGAAGAGATTCTTTCCGATATGATGAAAAAAACAACAAACAAAAATGGTGAAAATTACAATATTGCATTACATAGCAAAGCGTGCCATGGCATGAACGTTGCGTAGTGTGAGGGGTTGAGAGGCAATGATTTGGGTTCATGACTCCCAGACACTGTGACTCGACGGGTGTCTCTGCTCTAAAGTGATCAATTTTAGAACAGGTGAGAAAAAAAATAAATAAAAAACGTGTGAAACAAAAATTACGGTGGTTGCCAATTCACGAACATGAACGGGGTAAACTACACCGTGGAGTATACATAAATTTACAAAAATGATTTTTTTTAACAATATTCGTTTTATCAACGAAAGGGTGGACATGTAATTGACACTTTACACGCCAGACATTGTAAGACTTCAATGTGCTTACAAAAAGGGTTGTGGTGATACACACTGGATCATTTTGAGTTTGCTGAGATAGTGGGGGTAGTTTTACTCGACTCCTCACTTCCAGTCTTTGCGATATCCTTAATATGGTAATTACCAATGTGCCTTCCAGAGAAGTCAGACAAAGAGTACACTAGATCTGATATCTTTCTTAGAACTTTGGCCTTCACGAAACGTGGTGCCAGCTTGGCAGAGAAATACGTGGCTCCTTGGGAAAGTGTGTTGTTCTTTCTCCAAACTATGTCTCCTGTGTTGAAGGTGACATGTTTCCTACGTAGGTTGTATCTGTCCGCACTCTTTTGATGAGCCAGGAGTAAAGCATCAGTGACTTCACTGTAGATGGCCGACAGTTCTTCCAGACGATGGGCATAGTCCGCGGTAGGGTTGCTAGTGGCGGCAATTGACGTAGGAAAGTTTGTGTCCCTATGTAGAGAACCGTGAACAACTTGTTCCATACCGTGTTTTAAGAAGAAAGGTGTGTAACCAGTGGCCAGGTTAACCGTGTTGTTCATAGCAGCCTGAATTTTATCTAGGTTTTTACACCAAGTGCGTTGATCTTTATCAACTAGAATAGCCAGAGCTGTGTTGATTGTCTGGTTATAACGTTCGACAGTGTTATTTTGTGGGGTATACAAGGTATTATAGTAAATGTCCTTGATTCCGTATTTGGCAAGAAAATTTTTGAATTCTTGAGCAATAAATTGTTTTCCGTTGTCAACTATTACGGTTCTGGGTGTTCCGTAAGGTATAAAAATGTGTTTTTCCAGAAGTTTGATGATGGCGGACGCATTGGCTCTTTTTAAAGGGAAGATCCAACAGAATTTAGTGAAAACATCCACTACACTAAGTATGTGCATGTGTCCGGCATAACTTCGAGGAAAAGGTCCGACGAGGTCCATTGACAATGATTGTAGGGGTCTGTCGGCACGTTTGGGATTACCCATTAGGCCGGCAGGTGCTGCCGTGCTATGTTTATAAGCTTTACAAGTTTCACATTTAGAGATGTAATTGCGAATTTGCTTAAAGAGACCAGGCCAGTAATACTTCAAGGTGATCTTTTTATACGTCTTGAAATTTCCTGGGTGTATGGAGTCGGGAGCACTATGATTGTCAATGATTATTTGTTCTCTACCTTCGAGGGGAACGACAAGTTTCCACGAGTAATCTTCGAGGATGGATAGTGGTGCCTTGCAATTACGGTATAATTGTCCTTCTTTTATGATAAAGTTAGGAAACTTTTGTTGGTTATTTTTACAACCTTCGAAGATTTTCAAGTACCATTCATCTTTTGTAGATGGAGGGGGGGCAATTGTGTCAACATTTAATGAAGCTAGTTCAATTCTTGAAAGGGCGTCGGGAACAATATTGTCCGCGCCTTTACGGTGAACAACATCAAAATTGTATTGAGACAAACGGGAGGACCAGCGAGCGAGCCTACCGGAGGGATTACTTAAAGAGATCAACCATTTCAAACTACTATGGTCTGTGACTACAGTAAATTTGCTACTGTCTATGTAACCGCGGAAATGGTGAACAGAATCCAATACAGCCAATAACTCTTTTTCGGTAATTCCGTAGTTTTTCTCGTGTTTGTTTAGTGTGCGGGAAAAATACGCTACAGGGTGTTCGCCATCTGGGAATTCTTGAGTAAGAACTCCACCGATTCCTACATTGGATGCGTCCGTGTGGAGGGTAAAAGAGAGTGCAAAATCCGGGCAATTCAGAACGGGAGCTTTTTGAAGGGCATCTTTTAAAGTTGTAAACGCTTCTTCAGCTTCGACAGACCATCGGAAATTGCTGACACCTTTACGGATGCCGGTAATTTTATTTAAGGGGGCTGCAATAGTGGAAAAGTCTTTGATGAATCTCCTGTAGTAACCTGCGAGTCCAAGGAAACCTTTGACTTCCTTCGCGTTCTTGGGACGGGGAAAATTTGCCATGGCTTCCACCTTAGCGGGGTCTGTTCTTAGGCCTTTTTCGTCGACAATGAATCCCAAATAACGTAGACGGGACTTACAGAATTCAGACTTCTTCAAGTTGATGGTTAAACCAGCGAACTTGAGTTGTTGGAAAACTTTTTCCAGCATTAATAGGTGTTTTTCAAAGGTATCGCTGACGATGATGAGGTCGTCAAGGTAACAAAACAGGCTGTTATCGACTTCAGGACCGAAAAGTTTGTCCATCAGTCTTTGTAACTCGGCGGGGCTATTTTTTAGACCAAAGGGTAATCTTTTAAAATGGAACATTCCCCTACCAGGTACAACGAAAGCAGTTTTTTCGCACGATTCTGCGTCCAAGGGTATTTGCCAAAACGCTTTGCTGAGATCGACAGAAGAGATGAACTTGGCGTTACGCAGCTTGTCTAAGGTTGCGTGAACGTGAGGTAAGGGATACGCATCAGCTTCCGTGCAAGAGTTTAAACGTCTACTGTCGAGACAGAAACGTGCAGAGCCGTCTTTTTTAGAAACCAAAAGAGTTGGGTTGGTCCATGCACTTCTGCTGGGAACCACCACACCCATTTTTAACATTTCGTCAAGTTCATTTTCTAAAAGTTTAAGTTTTTGGGGGGCTAAGTTGTAATAACGTTGCTTTATGGGTGGGCCATTGGTTTTGATATGGTGCTCAACCAAATCTGTCAAACCTAATCCGCATTTTTCGAAGGATATTGATTCGAATTTATTGACCATTTCCTTTAGTTGGAGAGCCTGGTCCGTGCTTAAATTTTCGTGAGGTATTATTGTGCGGATCTCACTAATTTGAGCGGCAGTGGAGGTTTCGCCAAGGGTATTAAATACTTGGGGAGCAACATTGAATGCTTTCCAGAAGTCAACGCCAAGGATGAAATTCTGGGATATAGAGGGCACTATTAGAAAGTTGATTGTAACTATTTTATTGTTACAATTGATTGGCAGGGCCAGGGCACCGATGACCGGCTGAGAAACATTATCTGCAGTCGTCAGGTGTGTCGATTGGGGCGAAATTCTAAAATCACTGTTAACAAAAGGCAGGTGAGCATTGTTGCCAAGACAGCTGACAGATGCCCCACTATCGAGTAATCCGGAAAAGGTCACATTGTTAACAGAGAAAGAAGCATAGGGTCTCCCATCTTTAGCTTGTTTGCAACAAACCGAAGAAACATTTAAGGTCTGGTTAAAATACTTAATGTGTGCTAACCAATCAGTCCATTCTTTAGACCTTGGTTCAGAATGGGTGCCTGAGAGGTTATTATTTAGTTTTTTGGCCTCTTCATGTAGAAATTTGGTGGGGGCTTGGAGAGATCCACCTGAGGTCTGACATCGCTTGGGTTTTGTAACCTTTCCATGTCGTGTCTTGATTTCTTGAAAATATTGCGCAGTTCGTCGCGTGGAGGAGAGCGGTCCCTAGAGTGATGTCTCTTGGAAGTTCGGGGTTCCTTGGATTCCAGAAACTTCGCTTGCTTGAAACAAGTAGTGGCCAGATGGCCTACTTTTTTGCAAAAAGAGCATACTTTTTTGTTGTCGAATTCTGGTTTTAAACCAGACGAACGGCTTGGCACAACTACATTATTAGACACATTCTTTATGTTCTTCCTATCCTGGTATGATTCCAGAAGGAGACAGACTTCGTTAAGCTGGGCCAGGGATGCAATTTTCTGCGAGGTGGTGATGTTCTCGTATTTGCTTAAAAGGCCATCAGTTATGACTGGTAATAGTTCAGCTTCCGAAACGGGATGTGAAAGCTTGATGTTAATGGATTCAGCCCTTTCTATGAATGTTGCTACAGGTTCATTTACCAGCTGTTTAATAGATAGTAAAGATAATTTGATCCTGTGCTGGGCTTCTGTTTTTCCGAAGCTCGAGATTAGGGCAGATCTGAGTTTATTCCAATCTTTGCATTTAGTTTTTTGGATGCGGTGCCAGGGTATCAATTCTGGGGAGATGAGTTCTATGAAGTTTTTTCGTAGGATCTCGAATGGGATATTTTTGATAGTAGCCGTTTCTTCGATACGGTCGATGAAATCCAGCACATCGGAGACGCCATTATATTTGACTTTCCAAGAGGATAAATCGTAAGTTTTATCTTGTGTCAAGGTGGGTGCGATGTCCTGTTTTATCATTACTTGCGGCATAGGTTCTTTGTTAGGAACAAGATTATCCAAAACTTGCATAGCCAAGCGTGAATTATTTTCGCTTGATGGGGCGAGGTTTATTTTCTTAATATACTTTTTGTTAAATAAAAGTGCATAAGCCTTTAATGTAGATTTAGATTTGCTAGATGGCGAGAGTCCTCTATCCTTTAAAGCAGTTTGTAAGTGAGTTTTGGATAAACTGAGCACGTTGGGAATGATACCCAAATTGGATGATGCCATAGCTTGATTGTTTTCCATTGTGAGTTTCCCGGGAGGTGAAAAAATTTTGCCAGGGATTTCCTTTAGCAAACGCAAAATTAATTTTGTGAGGCACTTTTCACTTGGTAACCACTGGTTGACACTTCTAACATAGTTATAGAAAACTGTATTCCATACTACAATTTGGTATACATGACACCAGAATTCATGGTCAAGGTGGAAAAAAAATTGGCGTGGACTGACCTTAGGGGAAACACTTTTTTATTTTTCACAAAGCACTTTTGGAAATTCGGTGAAATTCACAAGTATTAAACTGATTTTTCAAAAAATTGGCCAGGACTGGCCTTTAGAAAACGGCTTTTTAAATTTTCACAAAGCACTTTGCACTGAGAGGGGCACTAAAATTCACAAAAGGCACTCTTCTGGCAAATAGGAACAAACTTCCGGATGAAAATAATTGAATATGGGATTTGATACGTCAACCACATTGAAATTGTTTTATTTATTCATGGAACCAATCATTGATTTTATTATATTATTTCACTTTCCTTTATGTAGGGAAAAAAAACACAATTCACTTTACACTTATGCTGAAAAAAAAACGGTACCTATAATGTAGAATAGGGAAAAAAGTCATTATTTTGTCCATTTAGTGTAATATAAATTGTACTAATTTAATAGACACAAGTGGGCCAATTGGTATATTGTGCAAAACAACAAAAAAACGTCAGTCCGAAATTTTTGATTAAAGGAATTCGCACAATAAACTGGGATTCCAGCATCAAGTTTGTAATAATCATTTCCGTTGCTAGCCGGTTTAGTTATAAAAGGGCGTTCTGATTAAAAAGTGCTGCATAGCAACAGATAATCATTTGTTCCGACGGGTTTTTTCGTTGGAATTTGGCGCGGGAACAGTTGCGCGCGCAGTCCGGAGACTAGGTATTTGCTGCGTTAATATTTGCCGTTTGCATAGGCGCGAAAGCTGTTGCGGACCGGTGTTTGTGGCGCGTGCGCAGTCAGATTCGCGGTTTAAATTTTGGGCGACCTTCTACTTGCTTCTAAAATGGCTACCTTTAAAATGCGGCGTGATTCTACCCATATGTTTCTGTGGTTTTTTCACAGAAATTCCTGTACACTGGATGTAGAATAACAAGTTATAATTAATGTTCACAAAACAATTCCTGTGCAGGGAGAATTTCGACCAGTTGCATCCAGCAAAACGATCGGGACAGAGGGAGAAAAGAAAGAGAAAAAAATTCCGAGGCCCCACGCTGTGGCGACAGTTGTTATGGGCAGAACGCATAACTGCTCTACAATATGTCCCCAGGCCAGCTCACGGTAGAGACAAAAGTACCCTCTATCTCAGAGGGCAGGTCGCACGAATGCGTCGGGATCTCTCTCTCTCTCTCCTTCTCTCTCCCACAATCGTCTGGGAATACTCACTGGGGAAAGGCTCCTGCCGAGGCAGATTAACAACAGGATGTAATTAATAGACTCATGTATTGTAAATTCAAACACAGTACAAGGGTTATTACAGCACAATTCAATTCAAGTGATGCATGTTACACAAACCTAGCTATCGAGTTTATATCTCATGATCCCTGTCAACGAAACTTTCTGAGTGGTGGCTTTACGCGAGAGTTCAAACAGTCTATCGTTACGGACACATTAAAGAGGGTAAATCAGAGGACAGCTTACATGGTGATTGAAGAATCCTTCGGCTCTCGGGTTCAGCAGGGCTCATCCCGAGTCTAGGACAGGTCCCGAAGTTCACAGGCATGGTAGAACACCAGCGCTAACACTCGTATGTACTTTAATTACATCGCAGATGTTACTGCGTTTAATTTGATCGGGCTAGTTAGCCGCGAACTGTATAGTTCGCGGAGGAGTGTCACGTGCGCCTGAGACGGCTTGTACTACTCGACTGGTGGCGGCGCGGCGGAGCGTGCCGGAATGCCGAGGGGAGAGGAGGTAGGTAACAGGAAACAGCGGGGAGCAACGAGTTGTTGCCCGCAGCGGTTTGTTTAGGGACTCGCGTTGGCGCTCCCTGTTGCTCTAAAAACGTACCATAACACACTCCTCGCCTCATTCACACGCATACATCGTCGTATACATGCTTTTCTATTATTCTGACTCTTAATATGGCCCAACCCAAGTATCTGATTTACTTGGTCATGCCACGTCTTTCTCAGGCGTCCCCGACTTCTTCTACCATTCACGTTTGCCTCATATATTCTCCTTACACCTCCTTCCTCGTTCATTTGCTCTACATGCCCAAACCCTTTCTTAATTTTACTCATTACTAATTAGCAATAATGCGTACCTACTTATTTCACTTGATAGTGCTATGTGCTCCTCAGCCTTCGTCGACTTTTTTAACCATTCACTTCAACTTCGTATATTCTCCTTTAACTCCTTTCTTCACTCATCACGAATGCCTTATCCACTGAAGCACACAATATGGCATTATTTAAAATACCTCGGATTGCTTTGCTGCCAATTTTGGCAAATTTCCCCTTATTTGTAAGCAATTAAGTAGAAGTTTTCGATTTTATAATATACTAGCAGACCCGGCCACACTTTGCTGTGGCTAAAGATACACAACGCCATTACCCAATCCCCCGCTTGCCAGCTGCCCACTGCCTGAATTTAATATTTCAATTTATCGGCTTTTCTCTACTATAATAAGCATGTATTATACATATAAACTAATTAACTCGCCACTAATTATACAATGCTTGCAATGCAACACTGGATATTTGAAAAGGGAAAATCAAATACCTACTTAGTCTATGTGCGCACTAGCGGCCAGCCGCTTACCGCGGTCAGCCGCCTACCGCGGTTGAATGTAGCGGCTGGCCGCCATGGCGGCTAGCCGCTAACGAACCGCTTGGCGCGGTTCAACCGCGGTAGGCATAAAACTGCGTTGTATCGTCAGTAATAAAATGGACGCCGTCGAGGTCGCTAGTGTTATATATTTTATTTTTTATTTTATTTTATTTGGAAAACCAACAGTTACATTATTTACTTTGGTGTATTTACATGTGTATATGTTATTGAACCAATAATAGGTTTTCACTGGTGTGTATTAATTAGAGAGATTAAAAAGTAATAAAAGTTATGTAGCTACCTGCGCTGTGAGAAGTACTTACTTAAGAATTCAAATTCAAGCAATTCAAATTCCAATTCTTTTGAACAGCAAGCTGAAACAAATTGTACTGTTTATTATTTTTAACTGTCACACTCCATATGTTGATAACATTGTGAAAATTTTAATGGCACATAAAAAACTATCAACCGATGATTCTAGAGCTTTCTTTAAACTGTGTTTACGTAGCACGTTCAATTGCTACATTGGTGACACCGACGTTCACATTAGTGACCACGAAGTTTACATTTGTGAATCCGACAGTGAACACGACGCGTGCAAGTACGTCTACCGCGAGCACGTCGCGCACGAAATAAACTCTTCGGTGATAAATTTCGCGCACCAATCATCATCATCATGTCCCTCACGAGCGGTACATCCGAGGAAATGGGTAAACCCATCAATCAGCTACTACTAACACGGATGGAGCGGTTGATGCAGCCTCTCCAACAAGAGCTCGCTACCTTGAGGCGCGAAGTTTCGACACTACGCTCTGGCCAGCATAGGAGGAGCGCCACCCCGCATCGTTGGAGCAATCGTTCCCGCAGTCGGTCTAGAGGTCGTCAGCCCGAGGGAACATGCTGGTACCACTGGAAGTATGGGACGAAGGCAAGCAAGTGCACCAAACCCTGCAACTTCCAGCAGGAAAACGCGCGGGGCCCAAACTGATGGCGACCAGCACCAGCCCCAACCAAGTCAGTCGCCTTTTTGTTACCGACAGGGTAACCCGTACCCAATTTCTTATAGACACCGGCGCAGATCTCTGCGTTTTCCCACGACGCCTTGTCCAGGGACGCCCCATTAAAGCGACATACGAACTGGCAGCAGCAAATGGCAGCACAATCGCTACTTATGGCAGCCTAACGCTCAACCTGGATCTGGGATTGCGACGCGACTGTACTTGGAGCTTCGTCATTGCAGACGTCTCCAGGCCAATCATCGGGGCAGACTTTCTCGCCAAGTACGAGCTACTGGTGGATGTCCGAAATAAACGGCTGCTGGACCAAGTGACGAATTTGACCATCACGGGAAAACGAAGCGACAACAAGATCGCTTCCATTAAGACGGTCACAGGAACGTCCCCGTATCATAACCTTCTTCAACAGTTTCCTGACATCACTCGCCCTGACGGCGCCAGGAGGGAAGTTCGTCACGCAACACTGCACCATATTAACACCACGCCAGGACCTCCAACAGTCGAACGCCCACGACGCCTTGCTCCTGACAAGTTAAAACGCGCCAAGAAGGAGTTCGAGGCCATGGTCCGTCTCGGAATCGCTCGACCTTCCGAGAGCTCTTGGGCATCTCCCTTGCACATGGTACCCAAGAAGGACGACCAGTGGAGACCATGTGGCGATTATAGAAGATTGAACGCCAGAACTATTCCGGACAGATACCCCGTACGCCACATCCAAGATTTTGCACAGGCACTGAGCGGCACCAAGATCTTCTCAACGATTGATCTGGTGCGGGCATATAATCAAATCCCTGTGGCTCCCGAGGACATTCCGAAAACAGCAATCACTACGCCATTCGGACTCTTCGAATTTCCGGTGATGTCTTTCGGCCTCCGCAACGCAGCCCAGACCTTCCAACGCTTCATGGACGAGGTTACCAGAGGTTTAGATTTCTGTTACGCCTACATAGACGACATCCTTATTGCCTTAACGTCAGAGGAAGAGCACCTAGCCCACCTCAAGATATTATTCCAGCGCCTGCAGGAATATGGTGTTGTCATCAACACCGCCAAATGCCATTTCGGCCTGACTAAGGTCAAATTCCTAGGATACCTGGTGTCCGACGCTGGCACTTCACCCCTCCCAGATAAAGTGGAGGCCATCAACAACTACAGCCAACCAGCTTCCATCAAGGATCTCCGCCGTTTCCTGGGGGCAATAAATTTTTACAGAAGATTCATTCCCAACGCCGCGAGGACACAAGCTCCACTCAATGACCTCCTAAAAGGGAACCAAAAAGGCAAACAACTCGTGTCTTGGACTGCCGAAACAGTAGAAGCTTTCAGCAAGTGCAAGGAAGCTCTGGCCCAGGCAACCCTGCTCGTTCACCCGAAGTGCGACGCCCCACTCTCTATCGTCAGCGACGCGTCTGATACTACAGCCGGTGCCGCACTCCACCAATTCGTCGCAGGTCACTGGGAGCCTCTAGCATTCTTTTCGAAGAAGTTTTCGGCAGCTGAAAAGAAATATGGCGCATACGACAGAGAACTACTAGCCATCTATCTCGCGGTGAAATACTTTCGCCACATGGTGGAAGGCAGGTCGTTCACCATATTTACAGACCATAAGCCTATCACGTTCGCCTTCCAACAAAAAGCAGACAAATGCTCACCAAGGCAATTCCGCCATCTGGACTATATCAGCCAGTTCACAACTGACATCCGACACGTCTCCGGAAAAGACAACATCGTCGCGGATGCTCTCTCCAGGGTCGAGACGATAGATACTCCTCTGGACTATGCAGCGCTGGCAGCTGACCAGATGTGCGACCCTGAACTGGAACAACACTTGCAAGGAAATTCTAGCCTACAACTTAAAAAGATTAATATTCCGGGTACTGACGCGCATCTCTACTGTGACGTCTCAACTACCATAGCCAGACCCTTCGTCACGAAGAAGTTCAGACCTGCGGCATTCAATGCGGTCCATCAGCTGGCTCACCCTGGAATTAAGGCCACGGTTAAGCTCATAACTCAACGTTATGTCTGGCCGGCCATTAGAGCTGAGACTATTAAGCTCGCACGCAATTGCCTTCAATGCCAACGAAGCAAGATTACACGGCACGTGTCAGCACCCCTGGGAGCCTTTCCCAGACCCTCCGCTAGATTCGAGCACGTCCACATCGACATAATCGTCATGCCTTCTTCAGAAGGATGCCGATACTGTCTCACGTGCGTAGACAAATTCACGAGATGGCCAGAGGCATTCCCGATCCCAGACCAAGAGGCTGAAACAAGTGGCGTGCTTTCTACAAGGGCTGGATAACAAGATTCGGCACTCCACTCCGCATTACTACGGACCAAGGGAGACAATTTGAGTCGAGGCTGTTCAGGCAGTTGAATTTCCTGGCAGGCACGACGCAAATCCATACAACTGCATACCACCCCGCAGCAAATGGCATGGTGGAACGATTTCATCGTCAACTGAAAGCAGCGATCAAGTGCCATCAGAATAACCGTTGGACGGAAACACTTCCCACCGTACTCATGGGAATCAGAGCAGCTTGGAGAGATGACCTCGCGACAACCTCAGCCGAGCTAGTATACGGCGAGCCGCTCCGCTTACCCGGCGAATTTCTATGTACAGCACGACCTAATGTTAACGACGACACCGGAAGCTTCCTCAAGGAACTACGGAAACATTTCAACGAGCTGAGACCAGTTGAAGGTACCCGCCATGGTTATGGACATCGTTTCGTCTTCCAAAATCTTCCCACAGCTTCTCACGTCTTTCTGAGGGACGACACAGTCAAGAGCCCGCTTCAACAACCCTACAGTGGCCCTCATAAAGTCGTTCGTCGGCACGAACGAACATATACCATACTGGTAAAAGGGAAGGAAATCACCGTGAGCATCGACCGCCTCAAACCAGCATACGTTGCTCAAGATCTTGAGAGTTTCACATCACACTCGCAAACCGCATCAGAGTCACCAGCCGCCACATCACAACCAACCCTTCCGTTGTTCGATGGCAGTAAGGATCGGACACACACAACCACTCGTTCTGGAAGGCGGGTTCGATTTCCCGATCACCTCGGTATCTGACTATTCCTCTTTCCACCGCAGCCATGTCTGCGTTGTCTGGGGAGGGAGTACTGTAGCTACCTGCGCTGTGAGAAGTACTTACTTAAGAATTCAAATTCAAGCAATTCAAATTCCAATTCTTTTGAACAGCAAGCTGAAACAAATTGTACTGTTTATTATTTTTAACTGTCACACTCCATATGTTGATAACATTGTGAAAATTTTAATGGCACATAAAAAACTATCAACCGATGATTCTAGAGCTTTCTTTTAACTGTGTTTAAGTAGCACGTTCAATTGCTACAGTTATAATAGTTATAATAGCTTATTGGGATGGGATGGTGGGCGGGAGGGGAAGGGGATGGATCTATTCTCGGAGTGAATAAGTTATTTGTATAGAAGTATAATAGTTTGTATATGTTTAAAAGTTATTTATTGTTTATTTTTTTTAGAATTTGGGGTGCTGTGTTGAATAAGTCGAATTCATTGTATGAATTGTTAAAAAAGTGTGAAGCGCGGTTAATGAATGTGTTTTGTTTAGAGTTAGTGTTGCATCGAGGAGTGTTAAGTGTGTGATTTAGTCTAATTTGTCTGGTGGGCACTCTTAATTGAATTCTTTCACGTAATTCCGGGCAATCTATCGCAGAGGTGGCTATCTTTTGCAAGAATATTACGTCTGCAGAATTTCTACGATTTTCTAGTGACGAGATTTTGAAAAACGTGGCTGACTCCACATTACTTAGATGAGGACGATATCCCCGAAAATCAAGGTATCGTAGAAAACGATTTTGTATTTTCTCAATCCTTTCTATATATGTTGCGTACCTGGGATTCCATACTTGAGAGGCGTACTCCAGAGAACTGCGTACATACGCAAAGTACAGCATTTTCATAGTGTTTACCTTTTTAAAGTGTTTGCAGGTTCTGAGTATGAAGCCAAGTACCTTGGAAGCTTTTGCAACTATGGATTCGATATGTCGGTCAAAAAGTAATTTCGGGTCTAGCACTACTCCCAGATCTTTGGCCTCCATCATTTTTTTAAGTATTGTGCCGTTAAGAGAATAATCAAAAGAAATGGGATTTTTGTTTCGGGTAAAGCTGATGACGCCGCATTTTTTAACATTTATTTGAAGGTTGTGTTGTGTACAGTAGCTATTTAGGCGATTTAAATCTTCTTGTACGCGAGTACAGTCAGTGATACTTGTAACAGGAGAGAATATTTTTATGTCGTCTGCGTATAATAATGTTCTGGAGTAAAGAAAACATTTTCCAATGTCATTAATGTATATGTTGAAGAGCAATGGTCCCAATAATGACCCTTGGGGTAATCCTGACGGTACGGTTACCCAATTTGATTTATAGCCACCGACGACTACTGCTTGGCTGCGATTTTTCAAATACGACGAGAGCCATCTGAGGAGATCTCCGTGTACGCCGATTAGTGAAAGTTTAGTCAACAAGACATCATGGATTACTAAATCAAAGGCTTTGCTATAGTCTGTATATATTGCATCTACCTGTACGCGCTGGTCCATATTGTCTTGTAAGATTTCGACAAATATTAGTGGTTGTAGATTTTCCTCTCATAAATCCATGTTGATTGTTGTTAAGTGACGATCTCAAGGCGATAAACATCTGGTCGTACACAATTTTTTGGAAAACCTTACTGAAAATGCAGAGCATTGATATGGGCCTATAATTTTAAGATTTTTGGCCGTTCTTGAAAATGGGAGTTACAAATGCAGTTTTCCAAGTGTTTGGCACAATTCCCTCATTAAGGGAGCGACTAAAAATTATGAATAATGGTTTTGAAAGGCTGCGCGCACATTTGCTTATGAAGAAAGGGGGGAATTTTATCTGGGCCTGCGCCTTTATTGGGATCTAAATTTTCAAGTTGTTTCTGTATGTGATGCTGGTTGATTTCAATATTATGAATGCTAGCAATACAGGGCTCACTGGTGTAGTCTGGCAGGATCTGGTTAATCCGAGCATTATTATTGTAGACTGAAGTGAAATATTTAGAGAATAAGTTGCAGATACCAGATCCATTTTCAGCTTTTTCGTCTTTGAACATCATGGTATTCGGAACGCCATGGGATTTGGAGTTTGACTTAATGTAGTTCCATACTTTTTTTGGATCGGAGGATATAACATGTTCTATTTTAAGTAAGTATTTATTATGGCATTCCCAGTTAAGTTTTTTGTGACGTGATCTTAGTAGAGAGAAAGTGGCATAGTCAGAAGGATTTTTATATGTCTTGAACTTTTTGAAGTATTTATATTTTTCTGTTGTTAATTTGATGAGGGCAGAGTTATAAGCCCTTCTAGGCTCTTCCACTAGTGGAGCGGGTTCAGAAAATAAAACTTCCATTATTAAGGAGGTGTGATGAGGGTCTTCTAAAATTAATGGTTCATCACAAGCAGAGACCGGTACCAGGTCATTACATAGAACGAGGTCAAGAAAGTGACCGTTGGTATTTGGAATTCCATTACATTGAAACAATCCCGAAAAATGCATGCAGTCAATAAATGATGTACTAACAGGCGATAAGCGATCACTGGGTATAAATGACGTATTATTGAGAGACTTATTCCATGAAATGTCAGTGAGGTTAAAGTCACCTAGGATAATGAATTTATCTGTGGGAAATTGCAACGTAAGTGATGAAATTTGTGTGAGGAAGCTTTCCATATTTTCACGATATGTTGGTCCTTTAGGGAGGTAAACACAACGAGTAAACACAAGTTTTAGTGCGTAACCCTCTCACATTTTGGTAATAGATATTTAAAGACATTGGTTAAACCGTGCGAATCTATGATTAAGTGCGGAATTGAAGTGAATTTGTGTCGATGTTCATATTTTGTTATTGACGGATTTATGTTTATTTTTATGAAATTCCCAAAGAATTTTACAAAAAATGCTAGACATTACCATCTACGACAGCGACGCAAGACAAAACATAGAAAATATTGGATTCATCCTTTACTGTAAACACGTAACGAATCTGGCCAGTTCGCAATTTGTTTTCAAGAACTGAAGAAGCATGAAGATAATTTTTTTGGTTATGTTAGAATGAGTGTTGCGTCATTTGTAGAATTGCTAAAACCATTAAAGGACAAGATACACGGTTTCGTGATTGCATTAAACCCGAAGAAAAATTAGTGATAACACTAAGGTAAGAAAAAATAAAAATATTTAATTAGTAATGTTTTAATTTCAATTGTAATATGGATTCAACATAAAAAAGTAGGACACAATAGTATTTACTGAATTCAATTACTAAAATACTTAGTTTTTACCACTTTTATCTTAATATATCCTTGTTAACTCGAACTTTGCTCTTAAAAAGGGTGTAATTATTTAATGTATTTTAAAAGAAAAACTTTATTTCATATATTATAAACATTATATTTTTTTTTACATTAAATAAAAAAAATATATATAAAACAATGTCGGGTTAGATACACTATTTATAACTCGAGATCTGCTGGACCGATTTTGATGATCTTTGATTTATCCAATAAATGGTCCCCGGTGCGGCGGTACCCCTACCCACCTCCATAATTTAAATTAATGCATACCAAGATTTTTTTTTTTGTATTATCGACATATCTTCGTTTCCAAAAATATCCATTAACTCTTCCCATTGTTTGAGTTTCAATTCACTGTACTTATATGCTGCTCCTTTACAATTCCAAAAAGCTTCGCGTTTTTAAATTTCAACGATAATTTTTTCTGTGTCAAAATGGCTAGTGGGAACTCAGCAGCGAGCTAAACCCCAACCGCCTAGTGCGTACAGATATGGCGGTTCGAAATTTTTGGCGGTTGGGTGCGTACGAACATGAGCGGTTGCATATTAAAATAAAAACGCAGCTGGCCGCTAGTGCGCACAAGCCCTACTCTAGGACATCTATTTTCCAATTTCTTCCGTAGAACGAATTTCAAAAGTGACTATAGTACGGCCCGCCAGCCGTTTTAAATCGCACAAAAATACGTTTTCTTTAAATTTCTCGGCTTTTCTCTAATAAAATTTACATGTATACATATAAACATTCCTCTTCAATCAATTATTTGATTAATTTGTGTTATTTCACAATTAATTCATTTAAAATAATATATAGTATATTTGCGGCATGTTCCAGAGTGGAAGATACTATCAGTATCGCCCTGGTGTAAGACCACCATTCAGAATTGAAACGTTGCTTGAAAATGGCTTTAGCCGTGTTTAGTGACCAGATCTGAATAGCCAGGTACTTCCCAACCTTCCTCTTCCCCACCTCCTTCCCCTCCCCACTACCTTCAGCCTCACAACATACCCCAATTGGGGATGCCATAGTCTCACTGGCTCCAGACGGGAGCAGTTGAGATTGTTGTGCGGTATTCACTGTCAAAAAAAATCACTCTATCTATTGGTGAAAACCGTATGAAAATCCGTTGCGTAGTTTAAAGGATTAACGCACACATACATTTTGAGCAACTTCATTTTATACCATGTAATGATGATATTTATATATTTTTAAATCCTACGAATACATGATAATCTTCAAAAGAGGTGAATTCATTGGTTATACAGAACTCTAATCAGATTGTATATCTCCATATAAAATTCGAAGGTACGATTTTTTTTAATGTGATGGATAATATTCAAAATTATAGCCAAAAAAGCCTCGAGCAATCTGAGAAAATAGTTTTAAATTGCGCTGTCGCTCCAGTGGTTATTTTACCTGTTGTGTATCTAAAAAACTATCTAATTAACATTTGATTCACGTCTTTCTTGGGCGTCTCCGACTTTTTCTTCTTTTCATTAGCGGTTTTATGAAGCATTAATATCATATTGCAAAAAAACTGCATTAAATCGACTCAGTATCTCATTCCAGTACAGAGATAATACGTCGATACTTTCTTGGTCTTCTTCGGGCACAGACACACGTCTATGACTTCGGTTAGTCTCTTGTTTTGTCTCTTGTTTTGTTTTGTTCTCGCTAATGGGACCCAGCTGAAACAGGTGGACAGGTTCAAATACCTTGGGGTCGAATTCTCCAGCGATGGTCGGCAAGACGGAGAAATTGATAAAAGAAAAAGTGCGGCAAGAAGTGTATTGCGTCCTCTCTACAGCTCAGTGATAAGAAAAGCCGAGCTCAGCATCAAGACAAAGATGGCATTGAAGTACCCACCACTGTCCCACCCCGGTATAGGCAACTTATGGTCGCCCCTTCGGAGTTCTCGCAAGAATCTAATTTTTTTGAATAAATGGCTCTACTTTTAATGTAACGAATCTAGACCTTCAATGTCCCCTCATACTGTGTTAGGTGGCGGTATGCGGGCGCGCCTACAGGACTGTACTGTAATGGTCAATCTCTACAATTCTAAAGCTCATGGAGGTGTCAATGCAAAAGCAGTGAGCCTCATGGACAGTCGAACAAGTTGTTAGTAACATCAACAAAAAAATAAAGTAATCAAAATGACAGCAGCCGTCATGAGTAATTAGCTCATGACAGCGGGAGACATGACCATACATAATCCGGCGGGCGGCACCGAGCACTGTACGTTAAAAAGAAGGAAACAAGTAAAATAACATATATACAGATAAGAACCGGTGTCACCGCAACCTGGCTGCCGGCAGTCCCCGAGACAGTGAAGGAGGCTGATTGTCCGGCCTCCCCACAACCGGCAGCGTCGTCCTTAAGCCAGCTAGCCGGTGGTGCCTAGACGACAGTAAGTGGAAAACATGAAGAAGACCCTAGGGAGAGAAGCGTCGGGTCGCCGGAGGCGGGACGGACAGCTGACAAAGATGGCAGTATTTAAAACGGTATACCGCCCGACACTCACTTACAGCCACCAGACATGGATGCTAAATGAACGAACACGCTCTAGAGTCCAAGCCAACGAAATGAGGTACTTAAGAGGAGTGGCAGGGGTTATGAAATGGGATCATATAAGAAACTCAACGATCCGAGATGATCTAAACATTGAACCACTGCTACTCTTCATAGAAAAATCGCAACTGAGGTGGCTTGAGCATGTACTAAGAATGTGGGATGACCGAATTCCGAGGAAGATACTGCGTGCGATTCCAGAGGGTAGACGTCCAGTGGGCCGTCCCAGACACACTTGGGCGAGGTAACTCCAGAAACTGTGTGAGGAGAGGATGGGTCTACCATGGACAGAGGCCGAACAATCAGCACAAGACAGGGACGTATGGAGGAGCCTTGTCGATGCAATGGGTCCCCGACCCGAATAAGATAAGGGGAAGAAGATGCTGATGATGATGATGAGTCCTAGTCATCCCTTTAAACTTAAGTTAATGTTTAAAACATTTGTTCCATTAATAATTTTATATTCTTTAATCATTGTCTTCCATCTTCTATAATATAAAAATGAATCGCTAAATGTGTTGGTAAGCGCAAATCTCGAGATCAGCTGAACCGATTTCGCTAATTCTTTTTTTAGAATATTCCTTGAAGTACGAGGATGGTTCTTACGGAGAGAAAATTTAAGAAAATTGCGCAGAAAATTGGATAATTTCAGAAAACATGAGCATGTTTGACAGTTCGCGTGTTTGAGAAAGACATTTTGCAAAACATTGATTGTTCAATCAGGATTCTATTTTTGAAAATATTTAATAAATTTATTAAAAGTAGGTACTCCCCTAATAGTTTGAATCGAATCAAGAATTTTAGATATTTTAAATAGGTGCCTATGTTAGGTACCAAATTTAATACACATGAAAAATTGGAAATTTGAATAAACATTGTAAAAGGTGGCACACGGGCTGTTTAATAATTGAATGTACTGGGATTGAATATATGGAACGCGGGAGGAGGGTTGACGGGACGAGGGAGCGGGAAAGGGAAGAGGGAAGGCGGGGAAGGTGGAAGGGGAACGCGGGAGGGGAAGGGGACCTGTGAGGGGGGGGGGGGGGGGGAGGTGGAGGTGACGGAGTGGACACGCGAGAGGGTAAGAGGACGCAGGAGAAGAAGGGGAGGCGGAAGGGGAACGGAAGAACGGGAAAGGACAATCAGGGAGAAACAATTTCTTTATTAAATGGCATTGCAACGCATGCCGGGACCAGCTAGTTTCATATAAATTTCATATAAAATAAATAAATAAACAAAAATAAAATATGCAAAATAGACTAAATGTTCATGCTACTTTTACCAATGAGAATATATAATACATACTCAATAATTACACATTTCACATTATTCATTACAAGAACTACATTTAATTATAATTCATAAATCGGTACAGCTTCCACAACTCATTGAAGCTGTGGAATGATTAGCTGGCCTCATTTTCCTCTATCCGACAACATGATAATATTGAAGCCACGCGCTCATTTCTTCGTTACATTTAAAAACGACAAATGGCATCCCCTTAATGCCATCGGTACTTAGGGAAATAATTTTTGTATGGAGATAATGAAAAAATTGTGGTCTTCTTAAAATGGATTAAATTTGTGTCATTAACCCAAAACCTTTTTTAATTTATATTTATTTATTGTTTGAAACATTTTTACATAACATAACATCATATTTCGTATGCTCTCCTAATAAAGCAGATGCTTGAAATAGATAGTATAATTTATTTATTTATTGATTAACGCCCTTTTTCGGTGCTTTCACATTACATATGAATAATAAGAAAATACAAAGCATTCAATGTACATAACTGAACTGTCTCAGTAACAATATTTTACATTTGTTTAAACATAAATTGAAGATGTCCACTGACTTGGTATAATTGTTTCCCTCCGTAAGTATTCTGGGCAAAGAAGAATACATATGGTAGTTAGTCCCAGAATTTCTACACTGAAATAAATCTTGACTTCTAGTATTACGTAGTGGAATCCGGAAGCTTATCAATTCTAGCAACACCGGACTATCAACTAAATCATTTAGAATTTTATATAGAAATACCAAGTCAGAGAAAATTCTTCTGTCGGACAATTTGAGCATATTCAAATCATTTAAAATAGTGTTGTAGTTCAACATATTTGCTGGAATACCCATTTTAAAATTTAGAAAACGCAAGAATTTGTTTTGTATTCTTTCAATAGCTTGAACATGTATACTATAATGTGGATTCCAGACGGGAGAATTGTACTCAAGTTGACTTCTAACATAGGCAAAATATAACAGTTTAATACACTTTATATTGTTAAAATTTCTAGTAAGCCTAGTTATAAATCCCAACATTTTTAAGCCCTTATTAGAGATTTCTGTTATGTGGTTTACAAATGAAAGATTTGATTGAAAAGTGATGCCTAAGTCTTTAATTTGTGTTAATGTCTGAAGGGCATTGTTATCAATGTTGTAATTATAAATCACTGGATTTTTTATTCGAAAAAATCTAACTATTTGACATTTTGAGATATTTAGGTAAAGTCTATTTTCATTACACCAAATTAATAATTTATTGATATTATCTTGAAGAATGTTGCAATGGTGAATATTTTGAATAATTCTAAAAATTTTGAGGTCATCAGCAAAAAGTAAAATGATTACATCATAAATATAATCGTTCTCTTCTTCGTGCGATGCATCGTAGCCTATCGGTCTTCTCTTTGTGCGGTGCTTCGCAGCCTCCGTACTCCTGTCTACTTGAGTTTTCTGAAGTTTTTTTTTTTTATATTTATTAAAGTTAAAATTTTACAACATAATATAATACAAATAAATATGGACAAAGAACGTTAAATTACATGATTCCCAGTTGTTTAAATATGTTACCTGCCGAAATTAAAAACTGTGCCCAAAACAAACAATCGGTGAATTTACTGAAGACTTGGCTTACTGAAAGAATCAACTTGTATTTGCTTACAATGACATATTATTCTAAAGACTTTAAAATTGTTATATATGTTTACATAATTTTTCTCTTCTCTATTTTCGGTAAATTTTTTTACCTTTTATTTCACGTAATTGTAAAAATGTAACTATTAAATCACTATATGTAAAGAACCCGTTAGACAAACTGCTAAAAAGTAGTTTATTGGTACTTTTTCTCTTATATTTGTAAAGTGTGTACAATAAATAAATAAAAAATTATAATTACATAATAATAAAAATAAAATACATTTAAAAACAATATCGCCTATTTTAGCCCTCTGACCCAAATGTGTCGACCGTATAATAAGATAGTGTGCTGAAGTGGATATTTTTGTCGACAATAATTTATATGGATTTAAAAAAAAATGCTCTGCGATTGCTGAAAAATATATGCTTAATTATTATGTATCATTTTTGTCTATAATTATGTCCCTTATCTTGCCTCTCTTTAATTGTTATTTGAGTGAACTTTTTTTTTTTTTTAAATACTAAAGTCTAACTGTTTTTTGTTTTATTTTATATAATTTTTATTTTAACTTCCAAAATTAATCATTGTAATATTTGGCTAATTGATTGTATATAAATTTTTACTTTATCTCATTTGTATAATTAACTGAGTTTTTGAACAACCTGTAAAAACGCAGTACAAATAAATACATAAATAACATAATATTTCAATCACTCTCCTAATAAAACAGGTGCTTGTGTTTAGGAGAGGACAACTATATACCTATTTTTATATCTATTTGAATTTAGAATACTATTAAAATTTTAAGTATTTAAAAAAATAAATAAATAAAAAAAATTTAAAAAATATATACAGATAAGTTATAAATGGTACATAGGAATGTTAGGCAAAACAGAATATCCAAAAAACTGTAAAAGAAAGAGATGGTACTACAAATTGTTATTTTATTTTTATAATTGTCAGTTTACTTCTTTTAAATGTACAGAAATAAAAGTGCGGTAATAGTTCATACTAGTTGTACGGTTGGTCCTCCAACAGAACTAATTCTTTTGCCTATACATAATAATTGTGGGATGTTATTGTCATTAGAAAAACTTGAAGTAGTGCAATTTAGTCATAAATTTTTGTTTAGTGGAAATCTTGGAATACATAAATTTTTAGGTGGCAATAAGCTTTTTTAAGATGCTTTTTATCAATATTTTTAGGATTGTCTCAAGTAGAAGTAGGGATGATTTATATGCATCCCCCCCAAGTCAAGATTCCATACTGTAGAATAGAATAGGCAAGTGCAAAAAACATATATTTCTAAGTCTAAAAAATACATAAATGAGTTTTATCATTCTGTCTTTTGTGAAGTTTATTTGACTATTCCATTTGATGTTATCATCGATATTATATTGTCTAAATACGTCACAAAGAATGTATATTATACTATACTTCATAAACATGCTTTACCATATTAACAACACGGTGACCCAATTTTGTGCCAAATTCTCCGAAAATGCGAAATTCTCAATTTGAAGGCATTATTTACATCTGAACACATTTCTTGACGATCCAGGAACACCGGATCTTTTAACGTAAGATTTTCTAAATGTGGGAATGATTCATTCTATTTTCAAAGGCGTATTGATTTTATTAATAGCAAGCCTTGAAAGATATCTTCTCCATCGCTTAATTTAAAGGATTTGACGATTTGCAAATGCCAATTATTGCCATTGACAAATTCGTAACCAATTCTAAAATGGCAATATCAACTTCAATCAAAATTAATTTCGGTTTTATCGAAAACTAAAAGCTGTTTTGAAAAGTGATAAAATACGCTTTCAAATTTTATGATCCGAAATATGAAATTTTTGAATGCAAACATTAAAAAAAATTTAAAATTACTCACCTTCCTTCTTTTTCTAACAAAAAATACTGATAACGCAATAACAAGTTTTATTAGACAAATTTATTATAAACTAGCTCTTTCCCGCGGCTTCCCCCGCATGGTATTAGGGGTTTCCCACTCCGTCACCTCCACCTTCCCTCTCCCACTCCACTCCGCCCCCCCTTCCCCCGTCCCGCGAACCCCCTCCCGAGTTCCTCTCCCCCCTCCCAGGTCCCCCTCCCCCCTTCCAGGTTCCCCTTCCCCTCCCAGGTTCCTCTCCCCCCTCTCTCCATCCCTCCCGCTTTCCATAGCAATAGCCGCTTTCTCGCGTGCCACCAATATCAATTTTTTTATACAAATTTCATAATGCCAGAGCTCACCTGAAGTTTTATAAAAACCTTGTACTGACAATAACGAACACACAAAATAAAATATCCAATTTAGTGCAGTCGTTCGAAAGTTATGCGCTTAGCAACACATTCAGCGATTCATTTTCATATGATAGAAGATTTTACTTTTACATCACTTTTTCGTAATTTCATGTACAAATATTATTATTGACGATGAAAGTTTAGATTTCGACGAAATTTAATGTTCAGGGTACACCCTTAAGCACTAATTATTTGATTTTTTAACAATGAGCATTTCATTTTTACCGACAAACATTTCATTTTTAAAAATTAAAACAGTTTTTTTTTTAAATTTTACATTTTTCCCCCTTCCTATCTCCTTAAGCATTAATCCTAACAAAAAAGTTTATAGAACCTTTTTTGTAGAAAATTTTATGTAAATAATTTAGTACCTAAACACTTTTTCGCTAGAGGCAGTAGTTTTTGAGTTATTAACGAAAAACTGAAAAAGGGATCTTTAAACCCCCCCCCCCCCTCCCCCTTAGTTACACCCCCACCCCCCAGTACTTTTAGTATTTTGTTAAGGACACCTTCCCCTACAACTGTGCCAAAATTGGCTTCTACATGAATTATTTCCCCTATTCGGTATTTTTTGGTCTTCGTTGCCTGGGCTACCATGAAAGTAAGGGATAATTACCTTCCACATACCTACCAGAACTACTCGATCCAAAATTCTTTTTAATTGCAACAAAAATATCAGGACTGAGTCATTTAGATACTCGCTTATACCTAGATTGCATGCAATTGGAAATGCTTTCTCAGAAGTAGTAGATGTGTTCAACTGCACCGAATATAGTTATAAGAAGGCTATAATATCATACCTCAATGACAATAATTTATGTTAAATAGTGTTCGTCTGCACGGCGTCTATATCATACTCTAATATAGATTCCAAACTGCTTGTTTTATTTATATTTACTAGCAGATAGTTAAGTGATAGCTCACTGATAGCTAATAATGCATAACTTTTTTTCAAAATTATTATTTTTAAACCAAAGATTTATTATTGATTCTCTAACTGGCAGCCCTGATAAGCAGAACTAATTAGCAGTACCTGTAATCATTTCAAACTTCAGTAATTTCAACTGAAGGTAACAATAATATCATTACTAAGTTATGTACTCCATTTCAGCCAATTCCTAGAATCAAACAATAAGTACAAATAAAAGTAAAGTAGGTATATAATACTTGATGTTGAGAATTTTTCTAAGAATTCACCTTAATTTACTTATGTTTATTCTGCATAAAAATGTGTATTTTGTACGAGCTCATACTATTTTTTTCTTGTTGTAAAACATATTTATATCCTATAACTAAATACTAGTTGGTATCATACATATGTACTTTGTTTAATGTATATATTAATATTATCATTGAAATTATCCTCCTATGTACCACTATGTATCACCGGATTGTAATAGCCATTTTATGGCGTTGAAATAAATAAATAAATAAGTATGAGTTGTTCCCAAAAGCGAACAAATTAGTCTGAGGGGTTAATAATGAATGATGGACTTCGAAGAAAATATTTAAAATTAATTTATTGACTCTTGAATTATTGAGTAGAATCATATTGTTGAAACATCTGTATTATTCTCATTGAAGATAAAATAATATTGAAATGTTCAATTTCCTGCGATTTGACGATATTGTTATTAGACGTTTCGCTATATTCGTCTTAAGAATACAAAGACCAAATACTCGTATATCCTTAGAAAATATTAATTTTGATAAATGGTATTACTGGAATAGACTTTAATACATAAATCAATTTGCTAAAATTTGTTTTTAACCCTCAAACTGCACAGGTGGAAATAACATATATTGTTATATGTTATTTCCACCTGTGCATTGAAAATGTTTTTTTATACATTTACTAGCTGGTACCCGGCATGCGTTGCTATGCCATTTACCTAATAAAATTGTTTCTCCCTGCGTGTCCTTTCCCATTCGTCCCGTTCCCCTTCCGCCTCTCCTTCCTCTCGCACGCCCCCTTCCGCTCTCGCATTCCCACTCGGTCTCCTCCACCTTCCCTCTCCCCACACCACTCCCCCTTTCCGCCGTCCCGCGAACCCCCTCCCAAGTTCCCCTCCCCCCTTCCAGGTACCCTTCACCCCTCCCAGGAACCCCCTAACCGAGTTCTCCTCCCCTCTCCCACATTCCATACATTCAGTCCCGGTACATTCAGTTTTCAAACAGCACGCCTGCCACAAATTGCAATTTTTTATTCAAATTACATAATGCCAGAGCTCACTGGTAGTTTTATACAAACCTTGTCCTGACAATAACGAACACAAAAACAAAAGAATTATCCAATTTGGTGCAGTCGTTCGGAAGTTATGCGCGTACATACATTTCGGCGATTCATTTTTATTTATATAGATAGATAGAAGATAGAAGAAGAAGATAGAAGATAGATAGATAGATAGATAGACAGAGAGATAGATTTTGATATTAATTTAGATACCAAAAAATCGATCGTCTTGTCAGGCATTTCCGAAAAATCAAAATTTGAGTTGAATATGCCCTCTATAAACAAGAAGTCAATTGTAATCATAGACATCAGAATTCAATAGACCAGAAGTTACAGATGAGGGGTAAAACCAAACTATGGGGGGCGAAGAGAGGAAAGATACTGTGATTCGTTAAAAAATCAATCTGACAGTATATAGGCATCTCGCATTATAATATCACCTTTTAGTTCTTAAAAGCAAAATCTGCTTCGAATGAATAGACGTTTTTACATGGGAGCGCGAATTGCTTGCCACGTTAATAACACATTTGCTAAGGCCAAATGCTTGCCCCAAAAAGATACGCCCAAATTCACATAGTTGCCGTGTTTAGTTAAGACACTTTTACAAATGTTTCATAATTTACTTTTCCACTGTAATCAGCGACGAGCACACTGGAGAACCGCCCACATTGTCCATACAATATGTGAGTGAAATGTATAGCACAAGCTACTGTGAATGGAGTGTTATTTCGAAAAATGTATGGATGTTACTTCGGCGCTGTTCAGGACAAGAATGATGACGTCACATATTTTAGATTCAAGCGAGTTTCTCTCCCCTCCCCATGGAGCGAGCTGGGTCCAAGGCGGAGCTTTAGCAGGCTCCATGGGGAGGGGGAAATAATACGTTTTTATCACTTAGGGCATGTCCAGATATATTCATATGTCCGTGATTGTAATGCAGAAAAACTTGAAATAAACAAAAACAAAAACAAAGGGATACTAGTAGGAAATTTAAAAAATTTCGTATTAATGTAGTGGACCGTTATGCTTCCCAGTATTATTTTGTAACATTTATTTAATACTTGCTGGTTCCCGGCATGCGTTGCAATGCTATATTCAAAGAAATACATTTTTCTCCCTGAATCACATTTTCCCTGCGTCCCCGTTCCCCGTTCCCCTCCCGCGTCCCATTCCTAGCTAGCTTTATAAATTATAACCGAAGTATAAATTATTACGTGTTATTCTGATGTTCGAGCTATTTTACTGTAAAGTTCAATTAAAATCCCTTCAGTAGTTTTTGCGTGAAAGAGTAACAAAAACACATACATCCATACAAACTTACGCGTTTATAATATTTGAAAAATGTAAACAGACACGTTTAAATAATAATGTTTATTTTTATTTTTGACTTTATTAGTAAAACCTCCAATTGTAATATTTAATTAAATGACAATTTTAGCGAAACTCTATATTAACGCTATAATAACCAATAAAAAAAGATAATCGAACAAGATAACCGAATAAAAAAACATAAATAATAATATATACGCATTGAGTTTCGCTAATATTGTCTTCTTTCAATAAAATATTGTAATTTGAGGTTTTACTCATATGTGGTGGTAGTAGGAGATTTTCAAACATTGTTGGGTTATTCGTAACCCGGGAATGATTGTCTTTTTAAAAAAAAAAAAAGATAAAAATGATAATTATTATTCATACAAGACTTGCAGAAAAGTTACTATATGTCGCATATTAAAAAAAATGGATAAAAATACTTAAAATAAGCTGGATGGACAGGGTTACAAACGAAGATGTTATTATGGTTCGGATGAATAAAGAAAAGGAAGTCATTAAAACTATAAAAATCCGAAAACTTCAATATCTTGGAAAAGTGATGAGACATCGAGAGAAGTATGATATCCTGCATCTCATAATGCAGGGAAAGATTGTCGGAAGACGGGGCCCTGGAAGGAGAACCTCATGGCTGAAAAACCTGGGACTGTGGTTTAGCCAGTCTACCGCGGAGCTGTTCCGTGCCGCAGTAAACAAAGTCCGCATAGCCAACATGATAGCCGACGTCCGTTGAACGGACAGGGCACAAGAAGAAGAAGAAGAGATAAAAATATATCCAGACACTTTCTAGATTGCATTTATTTCGGGTTCGATAGCAGCAATAAAATGTGCGTTAAGAAAAATGTTGGTGATTTTTAGTCTATGTATGATTCTGTTAAAAATGACCGAATCGGATATAGACACCTTAGCGCAGTGGTTAGCGCAGTGCTTAGTACTGCCTAGCGCAGTGGCCCGGAAAGCCGAAGGTCGCAAGTTCGAGTCCCAGAGGTGCCAATACCTTTTTCTGATTTTTCTGTTTCCAGATTTCCGATTAAGTTTAATTAAAATAATAATAATGAATCGAATATAGATTTCCTCTTTATTTGAAAACTGACTGACTAATCAATAGAACGATTGTGGTCTTTACAAATACAATTACTTGTGTATGGTTGTGGAAGAAGGTCCTTAACTAGCAGGAAATGGAACTTACGACGCCGACGCCTGGATGGGAACTCGACGCATTTATTCATTTAGTTATTAAAGGAAAGCTATGCCAAAAATATGGGTCTCGTAGTAAACCAGCAAAAGACCAAATACATGGCTGTAGGATGCACCCAACAAATCCCAACTCTCTCATGTGGAAACCAAAATTTCGAAACGGTACCAAGATTCACATACCTAGGCTCCCTGATAACAAACGACAATAATACCACAGAGGAGATCCAGAAGCGCATAGTGAACGCAAATCGCTGTTATTTCCGCCTACAAAACCAATTAAAGTTCAGACTGCTGTCCAGAAACATGAAGATAATAGTGTACAAAACACTTCAGACCAGTACTTACGTACGCAGCTGAGACTTGGGTACTAACTAAGAGGAATGAGCGAACACTGGACGTTTTTGAAAGAAAAATTTTGAGGCGCATCTTCGGACCGGTTCTAGAAAATGGATTTTGGCGCAGACGCTATAACAATGAGCTCTACTTTGTTTAAGGAGCTAAACGTCGCAAAATTTATAAAATTGGGAAGACTTCGGTGGCTGGGTCATGTGGAGAGAATGACTGAGCATCAAGCACCAATGTCCCTGCTGAACTCAAGACCAATAGGGCGAAGGAGCCTGGGAAGGCCAAGACTAAGATGGAGCGACAACGTCCTCAGAGACATATCTATCTTGGAGCTTCCAAACTGGAGAGAGCTGGCACAAAATCGAGATAAGTGGAGAAAGACTCTTGAGGAGGCCAAGACCCACCAGGGGTTGTAGAGCCAATAGTGATGATGATGATATTAAAGGTTATCAAAATGAAACGTTAAACGTAGTGCATTGCACATTACAAATGGCTTTGTTTTATTTTTCAAGCTAAAGAAGAACAATTCAAACAAAAAAAAAGCTTTAAAAAAAATGAAGAGGAAATGACACAGTTGGTTTTTCTTTGTTTGCGATATAAATTCAAATAACTTTTTACTTCAGCCCTTGTCCGGAATAACGTTATATCCCACAATGTCACAATAAACATATTCTGAGAATGAGAGAACAATGGAAAATATTTCAGTAAAAACATTGAATAAACAAATAAATTTTAAAAGCGTTTAGTAGTCGAGCAATAAATTACTTTTTAAATGTATTTTCTGGGAAAAGACAGGCAACTCTCGGACAGTTTTTAGCTTTTTCTTTGGTGGGTGGTACTGGGTACTGTCACCTGACATAGGACGGAAGGACGTGGGTAAGGAAGGTTTAAAAATACCCTCATAGTATTCAAAATTGACCTAGATGTAACTAAAGGGGACGATAAAATCATAACAGTTAATATCTTATGTGTATCCCGTTTATTTTACCAACAAATAGAGGTTCATTTTATTTTAAGGTTTTCTATTAATCTAGTCTCCTTCAATGGAAGCAATCTTCCGAATAGGCCCTCCATTGATATACTTGGTGTATAATTTACATGTATTATACATATAAACATTCCTCTTCAATCACTCTATCTATTGGTGAAAACCGTATGAAAATCCGTTGCGTAGTTTTAAAAATTAACGCGCACATACATTTTGAGCGACTTCATCTTATAATATGTAATTATGATGATGATAATGATATTGTAAATTTGAAAACATTTATGAGTGTCATTTCGTGCGAGGATGATTTTTTTATAAATTTGCTACCATTTTATTAAAATATAATATTAGCTTTTTCCCGCGGCTTCGCTCGCATTATATATGGGGGATTGCTCTAACCCCCCCCCCCCCTTCCCCACCCCCCTCACCCTTCCCTTCCACCTTCCCCTCCCTCCAACCACTACCCCTCCACCCTCCACCACACCCCCCACCCTCCTCCACCCCTCCCCTTCCACTTTCCGCTTCCTTCCATCCCCCAACCCCCTCCACCCCACCCTCCTCCCCCTCCCCCTTCACCTTCCCGTACCGCCTTCCCCATCCCCCCTCCATCCTCCTCTCTCCCCCCTCCCCCCCCCCTGTCGCATTCCACATTCATTCCCGGTAAATTCAGTTTTCAAACTGCTCGCGTGCCACCTATTACATTTTTTTATACAAATTTCATAATGCCAAAGCTCAACAGTAGTTTTATACAAAATAACGAACAAAAAAAAATTATACAATTTGGTGCAATCGTTTGGAAGTTATGCGCATACATACATTTCTGCGATAGAGATAGATATTAACTACGACGTCAACTCAAAAAAAACATTGTTTCCAAGGCAACAATTTGTTTGCTTTTCTTCCGACGTTTGCAACACCTCGATTTTTTTTAGGGACGGAAAACGTATGATAAATAATTTCATAACGCCAGAGCTTACAGCCTGGCTTACAGAATATACAGCATTACAGGCTTACATAATATACAGCATTACAGAATTACAGAGCTTACAGAATATACTGCCTATATTACTAAACAGTTATATTCCGATTTACAGACAATTGTTTGACATTCGGGCGGTGATTTCTCCCAAATTTCTATGCGGTGTGGCATCACGGACACTTAGAGCCATCGAAAGAAAGCGGATAGGTGCCCTTGAAATGAGGTTCCGGAGAAAATTTTCCAACCGACAATTGATATTTTTTAGTCTGGTCTCCATGGTATCAAATATGTTACGGATGACTGCCAATATACGCATTTATTTGGATAATGTTGTTCCTGTTGGATTAAAAATTTCCTTCCCTTTTGTGTGGAACTTGACCATGTTGGTGATTATTTATGGTAACCATGGTAACAATATTCTTCTCTCTGTTACAATGCAAAGCGTGTATACCTCTTATCAATTATACAAAATAATAGTTTATTTTTGTTTAAATCATTAGGCAATGTGCCCAGAATAGCCCAGAGACATTCAGTGAAAGTTTCTTCCAATAATCTAGCAGTGAAAAATCTATTAGTAAAATATAACCTCAACTCCAAAAAACGTGACTTCCTCAAATTATTGTTTCGGTGTTTTTGTGCGTAAACATGGCAACTTCTTTCATAAAACCAAAAACGTCCCAAGTCCTTGAGCGATCTTACATTTTAAAAGCTATGTATCTCTCATGCAAACAAATGTATTTTTCTTTTAACCAGAAAGAGAACGAAAGAGAAAGAAATAATTCTTCTTATTGTCTTTGAAATATAAAAGTTATCTTGCCTAGATATTTTATAATCTCGATCCAAAGTGACGGTTTCAGAATTTACGCGGATTGTGAGGTGCGAACATATTGAACCAAGCAGACGGGTTAATTGAAAAGTTAACCGGCCGTGAAAACTATGCAATATGGCGATTTGCGGTAAAAACATATCTACAACACGAAGAGCTGTGGGATTGTATAACAGCCGACGCATCGGCAGTAATCGACGCGAAAAAATACAACAGACAGTGGCCCTGTCAACAACAGAAGCCTAATTTATGACAGCCTGTGCCACAACCAAAGAGTCTATGTGGATAAAACAATTATTATGTGATATTGATGCATATAAACAACACACAAAGTGCTTACATTTAGACAATAAAAGTGCGATCAGTGTTATCAAAAATGTTAACTTCCATATGTAAAATTACTGACTTATTGAACGAATTGATTTGACGAAACGTTTAGAATAGAAGTCGTATATAATAGAATTACATACTTCAAATAAGAGACGACGAATTTATTACTACCGTTCATATTTGAGAAACTAAAGTGGTTGGTATGACTAAAGAACTGATTTACTAATTAACTCCCGTTTAGTGTCAGAAGTAAAATGAACTGCCAATGCATATTTAGGATAGTATTTCAATTCGATTCGACATTGCCAAATTATTTATATTTTTACGTAATTGATTGGCGTTCGAGGTTTCGGAAAGTGAATTTTTGGACAGGTCGGACAGTGTTGCCAGCGTATATCGATTCCGTATTTATTATCTGTCAATATCGGTTCGCCTATCTACACTGAAACTGTGCTAGGCGTATCGATATCAAATCATCGGACGTTTTGCAAATCGATCCGATATTGCAACGTTACCTCACCGTGATACTGCTCCTGGAAGAGCTAGATATTCCCAATAAACTTTCAACAATTTGCCTAAACCGCATTTTAAGATAATTTGGATACGTTGCTTGCCAAACTGAGGAATCCAACTTAGAGAATTCACTGGCAAAGTGGAAGGCAAAAGAAGCAGAGGAAGGTCACCGATGCGCTGGAATAACCAAATATCACGAGTGGTCACGATCCTCAGCAATGAGGAACTGACTTAAGAAGAAGAATTTGACGTTTTCCTTTATGACAAGATGACCAGTGTTAAATTATATGTTTAAAAATTTTACATATGTTGATATGTACGAGGGTTGTCCGTAAAATAAGGTCTCCAAGGTGTTGCGATCGCGAGGAACGATCGCGCAATCCTGGCGTGTAGCCTGGTTCATCCACCCCAAATACCCACTACGCTGAACTCTCTATGACGCTTAATCTAGGCGTGGCAGCCGTTCGCGATGGAACTTCCGCTCGCCGCATGTGAATTATGCTATGTAATTTGTTTTTTTTTGTGTGCAAATAACAATGCCCTGGTAGACATTCATTCTCAGCTGCATAGAGTGTACGAGGGTAGTCTGAAAAGTTTCCAACCTGAACATGAAGATGGCAGCACTCGTCAATAAATGCTAGTGAATGTAGTTTGCATCTTTTGAAAGTTACTCACCAAAGTTTCAGCCATTTTGGACGCGCACTTTTTAGTTGACAGTCGTTTGAGTGAGTCAATGTGTGTGTTTTTGTGAATATGGAAAAAATTGAGTATCGAAAAGTTAATAACAGCTTGATACTCAATTTTTTCCTCTGTCACAACAACACACACATCGACTCTCTCAAACGACTGTCAACTAAAAACTGCGCGTTCAAAATGGCCGAAACTTTGGTGAGTAACTGTCTATGTTATAAATAATATAGCACTGTTTATAAAATTTGTAATTTTTTTGTTATTTGCTGACGATATTAATCTTTATACCAATATAATGTCGAAAGCAGATTCTATTCGTTTACAAACCGATATCGACGGAATCGTAGAATGGAGTAATCTGAATAAACTCTATTTTAACTGCGGAAAGTGTACAATTATGTGCTATACAAGGGCTAGGAGTACTCTATATTATAACTACAAAATGTCTGGTACCTCGTTAAAACATATTTCACAAATGAGGGATTTAGGAATCACTTTTGACACACGCCTGACATTCCGTTCTCATATCGATTCGGTGTGCAACTCTGCGATGCGTATGCTAGGCTTTGTAATCTGCAACGCAAAATCTTTTTCCAACACAGTAGTCATGAAAATGCTCTACTTCACTCTGGTTCGCAGCATTCTCGAAAGTGGATCAGTAATATGGGGACCCGAAGATGCCCTATACGCAAATGCTGTTGAAAAGGTGCAAAAAAAGTTCATGCTGTACCTGGACATGCGAGAGTTTAAGTACTACCCTTTGTTGTATCCCTCTGATTTTCTCGCAGGAATGCTGGGACTAAATCGTCTCGACGTTAGGAGAAAAATTGCAATGGTACTAGTAGCACACAAGCTGCTAAACGAGCACATTTGTAATCCTGATGTCCTGGAAAGGATTTCACTTTATGTCCCCGATAACTTCACCAGAGCAAGGCAACACAGACTTTTTACTTTTCCTAGAGGCAGGACCAACCTACCAATGGTTATGCCTCTGGGGAGAATGACCTCACTATTAAACCTTTCTTCTGAAATTGACATTTTTCAATCGAACTACAATCATTTCAAGAGCGAAATAAAGGTACTCTTTAGCACCTGTCATTATTAATGTACCTATATAATTAATGTATTACACTATTAACTAAAAATTGTGAAATGTAATTGGATATATAATGTTAACTGTTTTTCACAATAAATAAATAAATAAAAGATGCTGAACTACATTCGCTACCTTTTATTGACGAGTGTTGCCATCTTCATGTTCAGGTCGTAAACTTTTCGGACCACCCTCGTATGTATTTAAATATCTGGAGAAACTTTGCATAAAAAAAATGGATAGATCCTTCCAACAGTCAGTTTATTAGAACGCAATGGTTGTTTATTCAAAGTACATTACGTCACGAATTGTTTTCATTGTTTAATTTATTTTGTGGTAAATGATACAAAACTTTGCCAAAACAAATATTTTCCGCAGATTTTCTAAGGGTAAAAGTTAGTATCACGGTTGTGATATCACGATATGTCACATTATGCCATGGTCCCATATATTACATCACATTTGCTGCGTATCTCTGCATGTTATGGGAAGGCACGTTTGTTCCAAAGGCGCACGTTTCTAGAATAAACTTTCAGGGACATCATATTTTCATTTGGATGGGACCGCACCGACTTTCACGGCATCAAAACGTACGTTATTACGTAATGTCACACCACAGGGGGTTCTTCTTTGGTTTTAAAATAAATTGAGTTGAACAAAGTACAGACAAAAATACGAGTTAAACGATATTATAAATCGATATACAAAGGCCCGCGCCTTTTCTCTCTGAAGATAGCAATGTTATAAAGATATTTAGATATTTAAATTTAGGTTGTGGGGTCACGGATTTAACCCTCTTTTAACTAATGGCAGTTTTCATACTGATACCTGTATGGAAATCATATCGTTACCCAAATAAAAAATCTTTCATTCACATGATCATTATTTTTACATTTTAATTCATCTTATTTTTTAAAATTCTACATAATAGCCTGGATTCACCAGAGCTCACCTAAACATTCACCTCACTGCTTATTGAATATTCATATTCTGTCAAGATCAATCCGACAATTCGAATTATTTTATTTGCCCTCACTTAGAACAAATATTAGAAAAAACTCTCCAATTCCTCGTGTATTTTCACAATATAATACAAAATTTCACGGCATTGACATTTTTAATAATAACCTGAAGAAATATCGATATGAAGTGACGCGTACGATCGATTTTATTATTAATATGAGCGTATGTAATGTATCCGGAGCATCTCCTATCCTTTTCCTATATTCCTCTTTCTCTCCCCTTCCTATAACCCAAAATTAATTTTAAGATATTAAAATTTCATTTCCAATGATCTTTAACATAAGAATTCTGTGGCTTGACTTCAATTCGCTTGTAAGTATATTTATCACTGTATATTATTAAAAGCTGTTTGTTTCATACAAAATAAATAAATACATTTTATGGCGCTTTTGATGAATAATATGGCGCTTTTGATCAATAATTTAGAAATTTTAGAAATAAGAAAAAATGTAAATTCCAAAGCTGACATAATTAATAAGCAAAAAAAATTTGTTAACCCTGTTTTAAATATCTTCCCACTTAACCGGCCTTTCTAATAGCTTGGTAATCCCCAATTTTTCGAAACTCCCACCATTATCAACCCTTCCCCCTCCTTCAATTTCTTCTCTCCATATGTAATCTATAATTAATTTTTTAACTTTAGTATACTTTTATTCCTGAAGAAGTGAACATGGTTCACGAAACATGTTGATAGTATAAAATATAAAAAAATAAAGTGATGTAAACTAAGTTATTTTCTTTTAATAAATAATAGATTGGATTGGTATTTAATTATCAAAATATGGCAATACCTTCAGCATCACCACTGACCATGTGAAAACATCATCAAAATTATATTATTTAAAATTATTTTTATGTGCTCTTCTTTTCAACTACTGTAAACAGCCTGGAGAATAGGAGAGGTCAAATGATCTCCCTAAACCAGTTCCTTCCGATCTGGCCTGCCCCACAGTATGTGGGCAGACCCGCGTCAACACCTAGACAACCCTCACCCCTTGAACCAGGGCACCCTTACTAAGCCACCAATCGTAGCGAACCATTTGGTGGTGGTTGGCAGAGGTGTTGGTTATCCTATAGATGGTTCCCGGAGCGGCTGTACCCATACCCGCCTCCGAAAGCAATATTTGAATGCTCATCTTAAATTAAATCTATTTACATGGGAGGCATATTCGTTCGGCAAATTAGTGCGACATTTTGAAATATCCTACAATTGACCCAGAAACATCAACACATTGTTTAATTCACTACAAGTTTTTTAGCATAATATATGGTGGTATTTATGAGTAATCTGAATATTGTACCAGAAAGAGGTTACACTTTTACATATATAACTGAATACTACTATTATTTAGTTTTTTTTTTAAATGTCTATTTTCAATATTTGACATTCTTGCGCCATCCCATGGGCCGGCTAGTAGCAGATTTCAGATAAATGCTTGCATGTGTGCGTGAGTGCCACCAAACAGTGAGTTACTTTCCACTTCCAAGGTTTGCGTTCATTCATTCAAGAAAACGAAATCGAAATTCAAAAAGATGTATTTAAAAATCGGTCCATTTTTGGAAAACAGGGGAATACAAAACCTCGATATTGACGATTTTGTTTAATTATAATCAGCCTGAGAAGCAGATGTCCCTTTCGCTTAGTATTGGGGGAGGGGAGTATCAGAGACAATGACAGCAACAATTTTTGATAATATCCGCAAATCATAATTTTCTACGCCCGTGGCGTAATTCGTATTTATACTCATCAGCATCTCATTAGCAACGAAATCTACATCCATACTTGAATCAGGCTCATTAGATGCCACTTGAGTTTGTAGAGCGCACTTTAACGTTACCTTTTCACACCAGTACTGCGCGTTGGGTCTTCAAACTTTCAAACTCTCTCAAATTCACAGCCTCATGTCATCTTGAGTTCTTTTCACCCTTTTTTCGCTCTCATAAAATAGCGACATATATTAAGAAAAGGGAAAATTTTCTAGTTTTTCAAATTTACAAGTGTTTTTAAATACCAATTTGGAGATTGAGTTGTAACAAATACATATCAATAGGGGAGACCTGTACAAACCCGTATACCGGGGTAGGATCGTATTATTCTAAAAAAGCTTTATTACTTTAAATATTCCCCCTACGCGATCCTCCCCGTGTACGACTCCGAAGCCAAAGCAAGTCAGAAAAAACATTTATTTATTTATTTATATATAATTTGTACATGTATTTATAACAATTACAGGTATATAGCCTAAGACGTTATAATTGTACCATTTATGCAGTATATATGCAATGCCAAAAATCTTACAAATGCGCTATAGGACACAAAAAATAAATCTATTTTTTTATCCACCGCATTCAAAAAGCACGTAGCTCTCCCCAAAGGTGAGTTCATAAATAAATTAGTGCGGCTTGCTCTACTATATAGGAGGTTGTGATGACGTCCTCGAGAGTGAGACTCTGGTACAAAAAAATTTAATTGGGCCAGTATCTCATTATTAGATAAGTCACCTTTCATTAGTTGAAAAAAATATTTAAGCAAAGCAATACCTCTACGTGTCTCTAGGGAGTGGTAATTGGTCATGCCTAATATATAAATCGATGGGTAAAGCCAAGGGTAACGTCCATAGAGCCGCGAGAATAAAAACCTTAAAAATTTCTTATGGACTCTTTCAATGCGTAAAGTGTATGTTAATTCGTGCGGGGCCCAGATGATCGAATTTGACTCAAGTACACTCAGAACTAGTGTGTTATATAATAACGTCAGTGTTTTTGTGTTACGAAACGGATATGAGTTTCTAATTACGAAGCCGAGAAGCCTGTATGCTCTGCTTATTAAATCATCGATGTGTTGGTGAAAAGTTAGTTTGCTGTCGTAAATAACTCCTAGATCTTTGATTTGGTTTAGGTGTTGGAGAATAATTTCATTAATTGTATATTCAAATACCTGCGGTTTTTTTGATCTTGTATACGAGACGATATTGCACTTGGGTGTACTGAAGTTCAAGCCATTTATTTTGGCCCAGTTTGAGACGCATTCAATATCGCGTTGAAGGAGAATACAGTCAAAAAGATTTTTTTTTGAGCGATATAGTTTCAAGTCATCTGCAAATAGTAAATACAGCGAATGTGTGATGACTGAACCAATATCGTTAATAAAAATCAGGAACAGAAGTGGTCCAAGGATAGACCCCTGAGGAACTCCAGAAAAAACTACGAATTCAAAAGAACTGGAACCCTTATAATAAACAAACTGTCTACGATTTCAAAAATATGAAGCAAAAAAAAGAGTAGTCTTTTGGAAAAACCAAATGAAGCTAGCTTATTTAGAAGAATGTCGATGTCAACCTTGTCGAATGCTTTTTCCAGGTCAAAATAAGCAACATCCACCTGGCCACCATTGTCAAGAGTGTGTGATAAGAAATCTGAGATGCATAGGAGGTTTGATGTTACTGACATCTGGGATCTAAAACCATATTGACGGTCATCAAGAATTGGATTAACGTGATTAAGTATATATTTATGTAGAATTTTCTCGAATATTTTCATGATGGAACATAGAACGGCAACTGGTCGATAATTCCGGATATCGCGTTTGTCTCCCTTTTTGTAGATAGGGGTTATTTTAGTTAATCTCCAGATGTCTGGGAGAATCCCGTTTTTTAGGCATACATTGAAAAGATGACATAATGGTGGTATTAAAAGGTCGGAACAACCCTTTAGTATAAATTTTGGAATATTGTCAGGACCGATGGAGTGAGGTTTCTTTAAATTTGAGAGTGCCTCCTTAACATATTTTTCTGAAATACTGACCAGGTCGAATGAGGGCCCAATCTGTACAGTGTGAAATGTAGAGTCAATATTGAGAGTTGGTTGAACATTTTTGTACACAGATGAAAAAAAGGTAGCAAAACTATTAGCGATTTTATCATCAGTAGTCAATTCCTCTCCGTCAAAAATCATAGACTTAAATGAGTTGTTGGACTTTTTTAGATCCTTAATATACTTCCAAAACTGTTTGGAATCGATAGACAATTTTTCTTCCATTGAAATTAAATGATTTTTAAAAGCATCACTGATTTCACGTTTTACGATGGAGCGATAGGCTGAAAAACTAGTATAGTCCGAGTTGTGACGAGTTTTTTTCCATTGCTTATGAAAAATATGTTTAATTTTAATATTTGAAATAATACTATTGGTGTACCACTTAGGATATACTCTGTGTGCCGTAGTGCGAGGTGTGGAAATGGGTATACACTTGTCGAATATATTGTAAATTGAATTGTAAAAATTTGTACATAATGCATTAATATCTGTTGAACTTTGGCAGACCGGTTGCCATGAACATTGAGAAAGCAATTCATATAATAAGTGGAAATTACCTTTGTTGAATCTCCAGGCGTTTATGGTTCTAGCTCCATGATAGGAGGTAACTTCTGTTGGACTTGGGTTTAGATATGAACTTGAACCACCTGAGTGAGCCTCACTAATACTTATAGATAAAGCAGGGTGGTGCTTGTCTTCGTTTATAATAGGGTTCTGACATTTCTCAACACACTTTACAAGATCCTTGGCATTACATAAAACTACATCCAGAGTGTTATTATAATCATTACATATCAAGTTATATTCTTGCAAACCGTAGAAACTTTTAAAATAATTATACATGTTCACAATATTGGAGTTACAGGAAGGGAGGTTCAAATCCCCTAATATTAAAATATTTTTGTCATTGAGAAGATTATAATTACTTTCTATTTTTTCGAATATGTTATAGTATAACGAAGTTGAAGAACGCGGTGGCACATATATCACACATACAAAAACAGTTGAAGATTTCAAGGATAGCTTCACCCACAGGGATTCAGTATCAGGGAGGTCCATTGAAGAAATCCTCTCAGCATGGGTTACAGAATCAGCGCGAACAGCCAGGACGACACCTCCCGCGTGCGTGGGGCGGTCACGACGAAAGACATGTCAGTACATCTCTCCTCGATGGCGAGGTACCACATGTTTTAAGTTTTTCGGTGTTCTGATGTAATTTGCGGATTTGAATTGATTAATAGTGAAGTAATTATAATTTACAGGTGAGTGAAATGTGAAATACTATAAATATGTATATTTTCCTTTTTTTATGTATAACTTTTGGGTGAATGTTTGTGTTTTTTTCTCGGGACATAACCATATGGGGTAAAACCGGGCAGTATACGTTGACCCCATGGACATATGAATATATCTGGACCTGCCCTAAGTGATAAAAACGTATTATTTCCCCCTCCACATGGAGCCGGCTGGAGCTCCTCCTTGGAACCGGCTCGCTCCATGGGGAGGGGATAGAGCCTCGCTTGAATCTAAAATGTGTGATGTCATCATTCTTGCCGTGAACAGCGCGAAGCTAACATCCATACATCCATCCAAATAACACGCCAAAACGGTAGCTTGTGCTATACAATATACCTACATATCAATGTGCACATAGCGAATGTGGGCGGTTCTCTAGTGTGCTCGTCGCTGGTTACAGGGGTAAGTAAATTATGAAACATTTGTAAAAGTGTTGTAACTAAACACGGCAACAAAATATTGCTATGTGTATTGGGGCGAGCATTTGGCCTTAGCAAATATGTTATTAACGTGGCAAACAATTCGCGCTCCCATGTAAAAAAGGTCTATTCATTCAAAGCAGATTTTGCTTTTAAGAACTAAATGGTGATATTGTAATGCGAGATGCCTATATACTGTCAGATTGATTGTTTAACGAATCATAGTCATCTTCCTCTCTTTGCCCCCCACAGTTTGGTTTTACCCCTCGTCTGTATCTTCTGGTCTATCAAATTCTGATGTCTATGGTTGACCCGGAATATTTTTATTACAGATTTTTTTTTATTTGTTTACACGTATCACAAAAAAGCCGCGTAATTACCAAAAAAACTACAAGACAAGACTGGGATACAAAAAAAAGGGGACAGCAATTTTTAAGTGAAGTTGAAGGAGCAATGGGATACGTAAAAGCAGCAGAAACCTACGAAGTGTCGAAATTCACATTACAAGACCGTATCAACAAATACAGAAACAATCAAGATTTGGTCTTATCTATCAAGCCTGCATTTTACAATACAAGGCCGGTATACGGTTTTACCCACCCCGCAGGGCAAAATCTAGAATATTATTCTGACATGTTTCTTTTGTGTGTTGTTTCTTAGTAAATTCATTAATAAAAATAATTATTGTAAACCGAATTTTATTTTAAATTACTAAACTATAGAGCTTCTACCTTAGGTATACGGTTTTGAACAGGTCTCCCCTACAACATTTGGTTCACTAGGATTGGATAAATATTCTCTGAGTTATGATTCAGTTTACGGACACGTGCCGAATCCGGAAAGTCGAAAATTATTCTGGATTCACTTAAGGCTTGCGAGTTCATGATGTCCAGCCGCCACGAATGTCAGAGCAGTTCTGGTACAAATCATCCGTCCTGTATAAAACTTTACTTAAATAATAATTAAATAGTCAATTGGAAGCATTGAGAGCATTTCCGGCCAAAGTCTCTTTTTTAACTACCGCCGATCGGGAGCCGACGGTGATTCGACTCGTCACTTAGTATTATAGTTTTGGTTTTTAATATGGCATAATCTGACTATTACGGGAGTTGATACCGCGTGCCGGATCTTTAAGTTTGTGATCTTTAACACGAGCCCTTGTAGATATTCGAAAGTTATTGATAGCCAGAACGCTATCTTCACGTGGCACGTCCTTGAGCTTTTTGGGAGAAATCCATACAATCGAGCCGCGTATTGCAAAGGTATTTTGCGAGAGTGCATTTAAATGGCCTTGGCAGGCCCAAGATATCCGCATTTAAGATCGACGAATTCTCCAGTTATTTATTGGTGAAGGTTCATACGAAGGTCGGCGAAATCCCGGCGAACCCTTATACGCACGGCTTGGAGGAGATTCCGGTTCTGAATCCTGCTGCTTGACAAAGAGAGGGAGACTGCTGCCCTGGAATATTCCCTGAAGTATTCCCATTCCCAGTTCCCAAACTGGTGTTCTTTTGTATTTGCGTCTTGTTGCATTTCGACGCGTGATGTGGCCTCCAACAAAGTATTTGCGGGTTGTTAGTTATTATTTGGAATATCGCATGGTCCAAAAGGTATGTTTTTTTTCTACGTTAATATGTCTGTCATTATATCGATTATACATGCAACTGTCAAATTGACATTTCTCTTTTATTTCGAGTGTGAATGTAAGCCATACTGAAGAGAACCCAGATTCGCCATTAATCTAACCTGAGTCTCAAAACTCTCCTGTGCTAATAAATAAACTATGGGATTAATCCACCTGTATATTGAATACACTACAGATAGTGGAAAATACTTTGGCAGATACTATACCTCATTTGGGAACCAATACCTTCCCACACCCTACATCAATTCTCATTCAAAATAAGCCAATAGTAGTTCTAGTCTATGTTATTATTACAAATGATATAAACTAATAAGTTAAGTTAGATAGTATGTAAATACTACGTAATTTGTCTGTGAATTGTAAAGGTGGTGTAACTCCATATTTTTAAAACCCCGTTTTTCTTGCTTAATGGTATCACATTTATTTATATCAAGTTACTAGAAATTATTTTTTCTTTGATTTGTATTAAACAATAAACATAGAGAACATTGAAAGAATGCTTGTATTTTTTTCCTACCCTTGATACGCAAAAAGCTCGTTATTTAAAAATTCAGTAAAAAGGAGATACTTCACTTTTAAAAAGAACGACACATATATCATGGAATATCTTTGAAATATACGTTTTTGCCTCTGGGTTAATGAAGACGTCTGGAGATTTTTATACCGATGATAGAGGGATCGCGTGCTCGTAATGTTTGCGTACACATTTAAATGTGCATGGTAGGATAAGATTTTTTTTATGTTAAGACGGAGCTTAATGTGAAATTATTATTTTAGATTAATATTTACCATGAATCGGTTTAAAATATGAATACAAAAAAATAAGCTTTGGAAAAATTGAAGTTTTTCCTTTCGTTTCGCTCGAACAGAATAAAAACAAAATTTGTGAATTAATTATTATAAAAATATGAACGTAAACTACTAATAAATGTATTTTTTCATTAGAAATCTAATAAGGCATATTCAAAAATCAACTGAAAAAATGACGAAAATGTGGCTGTGACTATATGTGACAGTTGGTAAAAGAAGTTTACTTAAAATTTCATCAAATACTTAAATCGGGCCACGTCAAAAGTCAGAATTAGAGAGGGTTTTTTTTTCATTAGCCCCACTCAGGGGGCCCTAAAGAAAATAATTCTACTCAGAGTTTGTCATCTTCGGGGATGGTGTGTGGAGGGTTTTTTTAGGAAAGGAGAGAGAGGAAGTTCTGAAAAGGAATAAGTTATGGGGTGGGTAGGAATCTGGGGGTCAGTATGTTCAGGACGTATGAATCCATCCCTCCCACTGCGGTTGTAAGGCAATGTTCCAAGAGAATACAGTTAGAGAGGTCGTAAGGACACCCTCCACATTCTCCCCCGATCCGGCATGCCACGCTTGGTGGGCAGACGCTTCCTCAACCCGTGAACCCAGGTTACACCCTTGCTAAGTCACCAGGTAGGTCACGCCAAACTTGGGGTGATCTATGGCAGAGGCGTTGATTATCCAATAAATAATTCACCATTCAAATATATGAGACGTTGCATGAATGTAAATGAAATGAGCGTGTGCTAAGACCGAGTTTTTTGGCCGTCCATCATCCCTGCTTTATTTTAGGGTAGATAAAATGGTTATAATTTTCATAAATTTGTTAGTATCACTTTTCAATCAAACCACAAAACGTAAATCTCTAATAAGGGATTACAAATGTTCGGATTTATAATTAAGTTGGCTAGAAATTTCAACAACATTTTGTATATTAAACTTTTACATTTTGCCTATGTTAGAAGTCCACTTGAGTACAATTCTCCTATCTGGAACCCACATTATAATATTCATATAAAAGCTAATGAAAGAATTCAAAATAAATTCTCATTTTCGGGAAACGGCGTGATGGTTAGTTAGTTACGAGTATGTATATTTGAATTCCACCAACTTCCATCATTATAAGCGGAGATTTTTGCTTTTGGAACAACACAATATCCGCAATTTCCAATCAAAATCGTCCGCTTTACATAAAAACAACAAATAACACTCTATATCTAGGGCATGCGAGATAACATTTTGTCAACAGTACTGAATACATTACAGATTTAATCATATTCACCTAGTCTAGTCCAATCATTGGTTAGTCTCGATAGGGTTTAATCTGTTATTATAATTAAAATCCGTATTGGATAATTTCGATATCTGATGTCGTACAGGGTACCTATTCTTCGTATTATGGAATCTGTTTGGTAAGACTTATATCTGTATTAACACATGTATCGTAGTAGTAATTACTTTTTTAATACGTATCTCAATCCTGATTCGCTTAGCAAATGACAAAACTGTCGGTACGCTTGACACACAATAATTGATGAAATATTACCATGAAAACCGATGGTAATATAATTCTTCCTAGATATTGTAATTGTAGAATGTGTGTAGCTTCAAGTATAAATTGCCTTTCAAAAATAAACATTCTCAATTTTGGAGAAGATCAGAAAACAACTTTTTGTATGAATATCGTTAGTGCACTTGAAATTTTACGTAATCTCTTAAAAATTTAAACCAATGAAATACACATTTCAACCATTATTATTAACTGCATGTAGAGCGAATGAACGAAAAACGTAGTGTAAAAAGAATATATGACGCAAATGTGAATGGTAGAAGAAGTCGGGTACGCCCCACGAAGACATGGCACGATCAAGTATGTCAAAAGTCAGAATGATAGAAGAGTATGTAAGAATGTGAGTGAGGCACAGAGTGTGTGCCAAGACCGAGCTGTTCCCCGGTCCGTCCTCTCCGTCTACCCCTGCGGGGAAAAGGCATGATGGTTAGTTAGTTAGTTATCTGGGGTACCCGGCTTCGCTCAGTGAGTTGATATGAGATTGAACTGACGTTCAAACTCACGACGGATCTTGCTTTATATACTCCTTCCAATGGGTAGCCCCACCGATACAAAAAAGGCTTCGAATGGTCCACAATATTTCAGAATATTTCACAACATTTGAGAGTATTTTGGAGAGTTCCAAAATGATCTGGGATGTTCCGGGATGTTCCGGGATGTTCTGGAATATTTTGGAATGCTCTCGAATTTTCTGGACTGTTCTAAAAATTTCTAGAGGGCGAAACTTCCAGCTCGTATATCTTCAAAAGGCTCGTATATCCCTTCAGGTAAAAACGGGAACCTTTTTCATGCATAGGTTCCCGGTAGATCAACACCCTTGATCGTACCGGGACTCGTTTCTGAGTTTTAGGGGCAAGCACACTTTATTTTATAATATATTGATTACTTGTAGGAATCTACTTTAGCTATTTAATCGCTTGTATGAATTGTTTTGTTTTTTTCATATCGTTTTACTGCACATATCTGTGTTATTGTGTATACTAAACTTAGGTCGGGTTTAATAGTAAATCCAAGTTAAAGTTTTGCGAAACTTCATGTTTTGAACCCGTTTTAAAGTTTAAAAAGTAATTAATAGGCAATAAAAATTACAAACAATTAAATATAATGTTTTTCAATGATATTAAACTGTTTGAAATGGCTAAATATAAATTTGGGTATAACAAAAAACCTATATCTTAAGAGTTCTAATTTACAATAAAGTATTTTGACAATTGAGGTGTGTAGATGCAAAGGCAGCAATCTCCAAAATATCGAAAAAAAAGTTATGAATGCAGTTCCATAGAGATTCAAATTGTGCACCTAATAAGTGCATTTGTTGTTTACAAACTCAACTTATTCCCATCAAAATCCGAGTTTGAAAATACGTATTAAAAGCAAAGGCAGCAATCTCCATGTTCTTTTCAAAGCAAACGTAGCATTCTCCATTTCGGCCAATCAAATTCATAGAAGGTGTCACGTGACAAGATGGCCGCTCCATACTAAAGTAGCATTTGGTGCTGATTTTTCTGTGTGAGTTTTTGATGTTTTGAAGTATGTAAAAGTGTGTTTGGAATAAATATTTTCGATAATTATTGAAGATGGATTGTCACCCGACCCCAACATTATCAAAAGACGCCCGCAAACCTATTATTAAATCAGAAAATTAGAAACGAAATGTTACAAAAATATCATGGAATGTCGCTGTCAGATTTTATTTTGGCTTGGAGGAAAGCATTATAACTCTCAAAAAATTATCTATTAATGATAATCTATTTATTTTTCACTTTTGCACTTTTTATTTCAAAAATACCTAGTATCAGTTAGATAATAATGAGAAGTAAGTATTTCCGTTTCCGAAAATGGAAAATAATATATTTTAGTAGCCATTACATTAAAAATCAGACCATTTGACACCTTTTCTTCACGCAATGTTTGATTTTTTGACAGCCTCCATGGTCTCGAGGTAACACTCACAATCCGAAGGTCGCGGGTTCGAACCCGGCGTGCACAATAAATTTTATTTGATTAATTTGTGGTATTTCACAATTAATTCACTTTTTAATAACATCTTATATACATATAAAAATCTCGTGTCACGGTGTTTGAGGTCTCACTCCTCCGAAACGGCTTAACCGATTTTTATAATTTTTTTAATGTATGTTTGGTAGATATGAGATTAGGTTTTAAAGTATATTTCAGACCGCTAGGAGATTAGTGTCCTCATCCAGAAAAAAATCTTTTTTTTTAATGTTTTTTTTATTTTTATTTGGCATCAACAAATACCTATAACCCCAAATTTTAACCCTCCTACCCCCACCCTCCTATTTTTCAAAAGCGATTTTAATATTTTTGTATGAACAAATTTAACCGTCTTTCATATTTCAAACAGAACGAAATTATTTACATTGTTGAATGAAAGATGGCGCTACGTCTGCCTCATCGAACTTACATCCACACATGCGCAAGACATTCACGAGAAGCGTCGCGTCATTTTGATATTTCATTCGGCATCATGTTCTCGCGTGGGCAAACCGTCGAGCTTATTTGTGATGGCTAAAGACGGACTGACAAAAAAATTGTATACTCAATTGCTCTTCGAAAGTCATATTGTTTTTCTTTATTTTATTTGCCTACTTTAGTGGTATTTTTAATTGTGTTTATCGGCGGTCATCAGTTACAGCATTCCATTCCTCCTTCTGTCATAGATCCCATCCCCACACACTTACAATACATTCGTTATTTTTCATTTAACAACCAAAATATTCATTAGAAATAATTTATATGGCAGAACAGTGTTTGTCGGGTCAGCTAGTGTAGTATATATTTTTTTAACATTTTTTTCGGCCTATGTCATCTTTGGAGATGCTATGTGGAGGGTTTTTTTAAGGAAAGGAAGGAAAGTACTTTCAGCCTCACAACATATCCCAATAATTGGGGATGCCATAGTCTCGCTGGCTCCAGACGGGAGCAGTTGGTGACTCTTGTGCGGTATTCATATAAAAAAAAAAATGTTTTGACATAATAATATTAAACAATTTATCAGGCTTCTTTTTTTTCTTCCTCATATTACACTCTTTTCTTTCTCAAATTTTTGGTTCACTGTCTTAATTATTAATTATTCAGAATATTATGAATCATCTTTTCTCATATTTTTTGCTCCACGCATAATAACACCTGTTTTCTGGAAAAAAATGTTCAATAATATCTTCAAAAAGTTTATTTTTTGCAATTACCCCTTATTGAGTTATAAAGTATTCCTTGAAGCCAATCAACACAAAACAAAGATGGCGGTTTTTTGGGAAGGTTTGTAGCAAACACAGCAATCTCCAATGTTGTATGTAGCAAAAGCAGCAATCTCCAACACTTGGTAGCAAAAGCAGCAATCTCCGGATTAAAAAGTTAATTATCTTTTTATAGGCTTGCATTAAAAAAAATCTGATGATGCAAATAATCCATGATATCAAACAGCTATTTAATGTAATTTTTTCAATGTTCTGTGAAATCCCATTTAATGTCTACAAGTTTTTTGCCTTTTTCTCAAAAACACATAAGTGGGAGATTGCTGCCTTTGCATCTACACACCTCAATTGCAATAAATTTGCAAATATAGACACACTGCTGAGTGTTGTCATATTCACTGCTAGTTACTATCGCTACAGAAAATTATTGTATCACATTCTATGTAGGTGTGAATGACGATTAAATTAATTGTTCCTAATATGTTATATTGCTTGCGTACATATTTCACAATATATTTTAGTACAGTTATAATCAAGGTCAGATTGACGACACATCTCGGGGCCCCTTTACCCTTTAGCCCAGGGGTGGGGAACCTGCGGCCTTTTGGTGCGGCCCGCGGGCACTTTTGAAAGAACCACAAAAAATTACACAGAACGGGATGTTTTTTCACGGTGTATCAGATGCATTTTTAAGACGTTATTACAAAATCGTTGCTAGCAAATAGTTTAGATAAAAATTATAACATGATAAAACCTCCCATTTTACTTTCATTTTAATTTAGTATGGTGAAACGATAGTGAAATTCCATCGAAACTTTTAATTTTCTTGTAAGGGACAATTCCGATATTTCAGGATTAATGGCAATTCTATCCGGAGGAGAATCTTAGCCAGTCTGTCATAAATTTCTAATGGATAATAATCAATAAAATCCTTTTAATGACAATTACGAAGAAAAGAAAAGTTGAAGCTGAGTGAAACGTGAAATCATTTGAAACTAAATTAAGGACAAGAATTAAGGCTAAACTAAATTAAGGCAAGGACAAAAGCCTTCTACATCGTTTGAATACGCTGGTGAGTGCGCAAAATTAAGTGAGGCATTTAATGTACGATTTAAGGACGTGAAAAGAGAGCAAACGGATTTGAACATATTTGCTAAACCATTCAACGTCAAACCATAGAATGTGCCTGATAATCTGCAGCACGAAATTATTCAATAACAAAGCGATGATGAACTTAAAGCTAGATATAACAATCTCCCCAAATAAAGTCAGGATTAACTTGTTATATTAAGTCAAGCACGTCCCTTAACAGTTTGTATATAATGCAAACACAAATGCCATAATAATTGCCACACAAAAATCATTACATGTAATTTATTGTAATTAGTTAAATGAATATAAAATTAAGTTGCGGACAAAAAAAATATGCTACAATATGTAGAAAAACCATTCACGTAATCAAGAGTACAATTTAATTTTAGCTGGTTGACTAGTGGACTCCTATTCATTCTGAAGGTAAAACCAATCTTGTGTTCACAATGCAAATTCCTGTTGCGGATTCATCTGCTAACCCTGACGCATTTCGAAGGTAAAACCATTTTGGTGTTCTAGGTGCAGTATTAATTAAAGCTAGGGACTCGCAATACTTATCGCTCTGATGGAAAAACCAGTTCTTTATTTAGAATGCAACGAAAAAATTCCAGGTGGGGGTTTCATTTTTCGCGCATTCCTCGTGTAAGAAGTGGATTTATAAAATTCTAGTTGCGTACTGTGTGCTGCAGAATTGGAGGAAAGCCATTTTCTGTTCTGAGTGGAGTTTTAGTTCTCCGCGTACAAACTCACTTTATAAGTAAAACCAGTTCTGTGTTTAGAATGCAACGAAAAAATTCCAGGTGGGGTTTTATCTCGCTAACACGTTTCGTAAGAAACCATTTTCGTGTGTGAAGTGCAGATATAAAATTGTATTTGCATATGTGCTGCCAGTATTGGAGGAAAGCAAGTTCATGTTCTGATTATAGTTTCAATTCCCCGCGTACAGATTCAACCTGTAATTAAAACCAGTTCTGTGTTAAGAATGCAACGAAAACGCATCAGGTGTGATTTTATTTGCTGACGCATTTCTGATGTTGGAAGTGCCTTCATAAAATTCTAGTTTCGTAGTTTATGCTGCCAGAATTAGAGGAAAGCTATTTTCATGTTCTGAGTGTAGTTTTAATTCCCCGCATGCAAATTTAATCTAAATTAAAACTTGTTCCGTGTTCAAAATTCCAGTTGTGGTTACATCTGCTGATGCATTTTGACGGAAACTATTCTCGTGTTCAAAGTGTAGTTATAAAATTGTGGTCGCAGACTACTTAAAACCATTTGCATGTTCTGAGTGTAGCTATAATTAAAGAGGGTCGGCAGTTACGTAACCATATTTTTTAATTAGTTTTTTTAGTAAAACCAGTTCTTTGGTTTGAATGATGTGGCTCCCCCCCCCCCCCCCCCCCGAGACGAGACGAAAATCGGAGTGCGGCCCGCGGGTTAAAGTATGAACATCCAAATGGCCCGCGACGCTAAAAAGGTTCCCCACCCCTGCTTTAGCCGATGCGGAGCCCCTAGGCAGTTCTCTACACTGCCTTATGGAAAATACTGCCCGGCATGTAGCAGTAAATGGGCATTTATAATGCATTCAGATTTGGATCAACATTGACGATATACAGGTTTTCCTTGAGATCCCTGAACTATTACCCTGTCTCTGAAGAATTAATTTCTCAGGCGCGGGGCCCCTAACCGATGCAGAGCCCCTAGGCAGTTGCCTACACTGCCTTATGGATAATACGGCCCTAGTTATAATCACATTTTTTAAAAGTAAAACTTCTTTACGCACGCTTGACTTGGGAGTAAGCTGGTGAATGCGTGATGAGAGCGTAACGAAAAGTGTGATTGGGCGAGGTGAACGGTCGGGCAAGGCTAACGGAAGTTGAGAGGGAGATACAAGTTATTGAAGTTTAACTTTTTTGTGTACACTCGTATTATAGATTAATTATTTGCTGAATTTAAATCTGTAGCATTATTTTTTTTTTTAAATTGCTGCCTAGTTCTGTATTTTTTTTCTTCTTAAATATTCTAATTTACATTCAGTTAGTTTTATGTTTCTAAATACCTATTTGTGAACATTAATAATTAGTCAGTTTTTTGTCACCCTCTCAAGACTATTTATGTTCCTTAAGGCCCCGCAACCCGAAGTTCAACCGATTTCTTACATATCTCCCTTTAACACGTTAAGTTTTAAAGCTCTTAAAAAATATATGTTATTCTTGAAGATAATGTCTAGACATTGCCCGCGCCGAAACGCAAATTATATGAAATTTCCTCGATAGAAAAAAATCGCAAAGTATGCTCCAAAAATTATTATAAACACGTTTGTTTCAGTTATTTTTTTTGTTGTTTTTATTTCTTGCTAGAGCAATCACGATGAGTTACAGAACTCATTTTAGGACAGGAGGAACATACCAATCATGGGTGGGAAAAATAGTTAAAATTTTACATAGGAATTTGGATATTAAAATATAAGATTCACATACATTATAAGTTTTATGTATGAAAAAATTCACAGTGTTTCTTTAAATGCTGTTTAAGACAATGGCCGCGGCATTTTTTCTCTATTTTAAACGAGTCGTGTTTTATTAAACATTTTCGCAATTTTTGAATCGATTTCGTCGCCGTAAATGTTAACGCTCTCCTCTAACATTCGTAATTTCGTATCTCTCCATCTTCTTCTTTTCGAGCCCGGTTGCAGAGCCTTAAATAAATAAATAAATAAACAACATGCCAACTACTTTCAAGCGCAATTTGGGCAGAATAATCAGTTTTACTTGAATCTTAAAACGTGTACTTTGTAAGCTCTTTAATTAAATTAATAAGTTTCTTTACAATGTCGAAACTTATCCCCTTGTTCTTGCAAAATAATTGTTTTGCCACTTTCTGAATGTAAATACTAAATAGGAAGTAACTGCTTCTAACTTACTCGTTTATCTTGGGATATTTTTGTAAGAGTGCATTTTTGTTACGAGATTAAAACCAAGAGGAAGTTGCAGCGTTTTGTTTGTAACTTTCAGTGATGCAAAACAGTGCCGGTGTAAAGTTCACCACTTGGGAGGTTTGTTTTGTTTTTGTATTGGGAAAATATTCATCTCGCGGCTGTCTTAATTTTCAAGTTTGTTTGGGTGTTAAGAACCTTCAAACCTTAACTAATGAATAAAAACTTTGTTTAAAAGCTTCTTAATATGTTTTGTTCATCCAAAAAGTACCCTGAATAGTTACGATAACCAATTTGAAACTTTACTCGGGATGACTTGAGAAAAATAATTTTCCTCAGCAAATTTTTTATCCACGCAAACGCTGTGCACAAGTCTTTCTCGGAAAAAAGGGAGGTGAACTAGAGGGTCGTTAAGAGAAAACTCACGTTGTAGGAGGGAGAAAACACAGAGGCCGGCAAATCATTTCACAGCCGCAGCACTGTCCCACAATAACGAATCGATGAAGTAACCGGTGCTCATGTGAAGAGTGGTGATAAATTGAAGATGTCCACTGGCTTGGTATTATTATATCCCTTCATTAGTATTCCAGGCAAAGATGATTACATACGGTAGTTAATCTCAGAATTTATGCACTGAAATACATCCTGACTTCTAGTATTACATAGAAATATCAAGTCAGTGAAAATCCTTTTGTCTGCCAATTTAGGCATATTTATATCACGAATCAACAAAATTGCTGGAATACCAATTTAAAATTTTAGAAAACGTGAGAAATTATTTTGTATTCTTTAATTAACATGTACACAATCTGGGAAGCGGGAATGGGTACCGCCGCCCCGGAAACCTTTATTGGATAACCAACACCTCTGCCATAGGTCACCCCAAGTGGTTTGCTACGTTTGGTGATTTAACAGGAGTGCCCGGGTTTATGGGGTGAGGTTTGTCTAGGACTTGGAGGCGGATGACCGGAACACACTGAACCCCAGATTCCTACCCACCCCTTAGACCCTTTTCCTTCCCAGAACTCTCCTCTCTTTGTTTCCTTAAAAAACCCTCTACACAGCATCCCGAAAAATGACACAGGCCCTTAAGGAAACTATTTTCGTCAGGGCCTCCTGTGTGGAGCTCATGTAAAAAAAAAACCATGAATATTATAATGTGGGTTCCAGATGGGAGAATTGTACTCAAGTGACCTTCTAACATAGGAAAAATCTAAAAGTTTAATACACTAAATATTGTTGAAATTTCTTGCCAGCTTAATTATAGATCGGAACATTTGTAATCCCTTATTAGAGATATACGTTACATGGTTTGATTGAAAAGTGATACTAACAAATTTATGAAAATTATAACCATTTTATCTAACCTAAAATAAATAAATAAAATATTATGTGAGGAAAGTAGGGAACAACCCAACCCTAGCTAAATCAAGCGTACTGTTGGGAGACAATGGAGGCATACATAAACGCCGTAAGTTGCAAGAATAATGATATGAATCCCCAACTTTGTTCATATAGTATGAATACATCTAAGAAGTAACGAGGAACTAGATTGTTCAGTGGCAAAGTTTTAAACAGGTGCTTTTAGTTGCAACTCGATTGTAACTGCAATTCACTGCACGTGCGGGGTGAGTCAACGAAGCTCTTTTGTGCTCGTTTAAAAGCTTCCAAGTTTAAAGCAAATTCGTCGCTTTCGGCTGTGGGTTTAGTTGAAACCTGTTTGAATGCGAGGTTTGCAATATGTAAATTAGGTACCGTTTTTTTACGTTAGACCTGCACAGGAGGTCACGGGAAAAATAGCTTCCCTTATGCCCAATGACATCTTTTCGGATTATAGAAAGTGGTGTTTAGCATGTCCAGGAGTTCCGGACGTATGCATCCATCTCTTCCTATGCGATGGATCGAGAGATTCCTGCTGGAGAGTTAAAAAGGTCCCCCTTAAACTGTCTCTCGAAATCCGGCCCACCATGCAGTAAATTTGCTGAAGAAACCGCTGCTAAGACCTAGACAATCCTCAATCCTCACCCCATGAACCCTGACTTCCCTACTTAGTCAGCAAACATAGCGAACCACTTGGGGTAACCTATGACATAAATGTTGGTTATCCAATAAATGGTCACGCGGCGGCGGTACCCATACCTGCCTCCCGAAATTTATATCCCGTTATTTCATATTTCAAATTCGTGAAAGATTTTAGTGTGGAACTTTTAGAGCAAGATAATATTTGGGATTGCCTCCTTAATTATTTAGTACTTATTATGGTCAATCATTGCGGCATTAATTCCTTCTGCACCGGTGCATAGTCGGGAAACATGCCAAATGCGTGCCCAACATATATACACGGTTGACATATATTATATCAAATGAGAACGGGTCACTTCTTCGACTTGTTCTTATTTTCAACAGCTTTGCAGAACGATTTTCCGGCCTCTATGTTTCCTCCTTCCTACAACATGGGTCTCTTCAAAACCAATGTTCATTCCTTCCTCTCCTCAAAAAGATCCTCCACACAGCATTTCAGATGACATCTCAGATGAATCCTTTGTGGAGTTAATGGAAAAAATCAACATCATTTCTGTGTTATTTTTTACATCAACACCACACAAACATCATTGATGTATGATCTGTCTTAATTGGTCAACCATGTCCACTTTTTATTTAACTTAATCGGTCTGTCTGATAGCGAGTGAAAGACCAGAAAGCATTGTATTGCAAAGTATCTTAAATTTCTTTGGCCAAATTCAAATGTAAGTGATAAGTAAAGAAATTACGCCATTTGAACCTAATAGCACGAACCTTTCGGACTTTGTCAAAAAATGATATGCTAGTTTGTTTTCGGCATAATGTTGCATAATATCTTAAACAAAAATTCTTCCAAAGCTTTGTTCAGAATTGCAAGTAATCGTTAAGAATGATCTTTGTAATTAGTTCCTGAGTTGCAATCAAAGTTTTAATCAAAAGCGACAGCGGTAGTTTATCCCCAGGCTATAATATAAATTCTAGTCAGTTTTCAATGCTGCGGCGAGAATGATTTTCGGTGAATCTAAGTATTGACGTATAACCCCGCTTCTAAGGGATAGCCTTCATTGGCTTCGAATAGAGTTCAAGATCTGCTTAATAACCTTCAAAGAATTGCAGGGAATGGCGCCAGCGAAACTTAAGCGATGGACAGCTTACTTTAAGGTCGGCAGATCTAAACGTTACTAATTGTTTAATCTAACTTTCTAGGTCAAATCGAGACGTTTACTATGATCGATCTTTTTGTGTAACTGGCCCGCTCATTTGGAATAAACTTCCCTCAGCTCTTACTAATATCCTGAACTTGGCTGAATTTAAAAGGGCTTTAAAAACAAACTTATTTAAAAAATCATGCCTTTCATGAATTTCAACTTCTTTTCAATGTACTTTTCCTCAAGTTTCGGATAATTGTTTGGTTTCGATTATCTCCTTACTATTCTTTTATGTGCATTCCGAATTTTTCTTAATTCTAAACGTAAACTGCCTCCTGTTCTATATTAAATGTGAGTTTTAATGATTGTTTTTATGACACCGTTATTGTTTATCACTATCTATCGTCCTGTGCCAAAACAGCACTGTTGTTGTTCTCTTGGAATTGCTTTGTATATATTGTATATTCTTCGTTTCACATTTTTAATCAATTTTTGGAAGGACTCGTAAGGATTAATTTAAGTTTATTATAATTAAGAGCACTTGAAGTGAAATAACACAAAACTGCGCTATATGAATACTACGTTGTTATTATTATTAAAGAGTAACATGGTGCATGTTCATTGTCGAGTTGATTCATGTTGTGAAAGTTGCGAGTTTGTATGAAGTATGACTTTTAAAATTTGTTTTTCGTAGTGATAATATATTTTTTTCACTTTAAATTACTGCTTGCACAGCCTGTAAACAATACACACCTAATATTATTATTTTTTTTTCAGTCAATTTTGAATATTTGTATTTACTACTTCTGTTTATGAAACGATATATAAAACCGGTCAGCAACGTAAGCAGATTGCATTAAAAATACGATAGCAGTCAAGTACAATAAGCGTGTTTATACGTCAATGCGTGTGTTTCCATAGAAATCGTTCTAACTCCGTTATTGTTTTAGTGACATCCCTAAAACAAAAAGTAAAAGGTCGATAGTGGATAAAGCTGTACATCCCTATCAAGTTGTCTATAGATATACATAACAAGAATATTCTGTCAGTCGCACAGTTGACACATATGTTTGCCCGCCAAATTGCCCACGGGCCGCTCGACATTGTTAATTTTTATTAAATATTTTTATATGAAATGATAAAAAAGTAAGGTGAGAAAAGTGTTTATTATACATTAGAATAAGTATTGTTGTTTACATAATCTGTGATTTTAGTACCGTTTTCACATAAAACATCACATGAGTCATTTTTATATTTTTTTAATGTTTGCATTCTAAATTTTAATATTTACAAATGTTTATATTTATTTGTAATACAACAATTTGAAAGCTTATTTTGTAACCTTTTTTAAACAGTTTTTACTATTCGGCTACGTTCAGAAATGTTTCATTTATAGAGCTTTAATTGTGAAGCGGTAATAACACAAAGTTTTTGTAAAGCTGACATTTCGTTTGAGACATTATAAGTGAATATTTGCGATTTTCGGAGAGAAATACAATTTTAATGCTTAGATTAAAATGATTTCCTCCGCAATTTCATTATTATAATATATGGCATCTAACCTTTTCGTTGTGACGACATCTCACGACGGGTTAACCTTTAGCGTTAATGAAACTTTCCCGAAACTCAAAAGAAATTTCATAACTGCCAAGATTTCAATGTAAATTAGAAAATATGTTAAAATTATTCCATATTCTCCATGAATATTTTATTACCCTTAGAATAATAATTTAGTGACCGAGAAGAATTTTCATCAAATTTTCGCAATAATTCACGGAACACTCCATTATTTATAATGCCTAAGTTTTTATCGGACGTGCAATACTTCTTTAAACCATTAATTGCCCATTTTTATTCCGATCAAGTAACTACACACGTACTTCTAAAGTTCGTGGAATTAAGATATAAAGAAATGGATTGTAAGTATTGGACGCCATATTACTGCAAACATCCGTAAAATAAATCACACATACGACCTAACCCACATAAAATAAATGAAAATAATATAATCCTGTCAAATTTAACTCCATAAATAGATTAGACAGAATTTACTTTTTTACTTCAGCTCCTCCAATATTTATAAGATAACTCTCTTTAAAAGATTTATCCATCCTTTCTGTTTTAATTCTATTGAAATTAATATGTATTTTACCTAAAATATTCTTGTAACTACGATATTCACTTACATACCTCTACGCTTGTCTCAACACAGGTATGTACGCATATCCTAGTGAGACAGGCATATTGAAATCCCAAAAAACTGTATGTAACTGTTTCTACTATCGTGGTACGAGAACACAACAGAATGGAGTTGGCAGGAAAACACTTCTTTTCTTCTTCTTCTTCAGCACACTTTATTTAATGTAATAAATACAGTATTACAAGAGGGTCTATCTACCCTCACTCGGGTGGTCCACGACCACACCACACTGACAAATATCGAAGTCTCTACTTCGATCTCTCTATTGTCAGTTTTCCAATACTGAACCGTAGGTATAACTCGTACCTACCAGCTTCAGTATAATTACACAATTGAAGGCACACAGCATGTACCTTCTAGTTTACCCTACTAGCAAAACTAACGCAAAGGGCCTATCTTCCCTCTGCGCAACTGAAGATACACCTCGTATATCTTCCAGTTCAACCGCCATAACAAGACTGACCTCTCTGTTCCAAAATCACAATACTTAAAGGAAATCATACAAAAGGAGCAAAAAGCGAGACAAAACATTTGAACCGCTCCCACATCTAGATTTTAAAATCCCGCAATAAAACAATTGCCAAAGTCGGCCCAAAAGGGCCACCCATAAAATTAGGTACATCATACAATACTGAAATGGAGAAATGGGGGAAACTAACATTAAAAATTCCCAGATCTCAAATTCTTAAATTTAACCCCCAATAAAACAATAAAATTACTTTTAAAGGTTTGCCAAATCGGGCACACCATTAGGTACAAACTTACTTAATGTTAAGGTACATACTTAAAACTAAGAGATTAAGTTCATTTAGTTTCGGTCATAAAAGAACCGCCAGCGAACCCTTTCTATGGGTTTTATTTATTTGCAATGTACAGGTATACATAACTACTTAAAAATAAACAATTTGAGAAATTAACCCTTTGTTCCTTATCGGTAAAGGTATGCCCCCATATAATATCAGGCCGAATATATTTATTTCTAAAGGTTGGGAGCTTACTTGAAAAACCCAAGGAAGAATTTTATTTGCAGAGGACAAAATACGTTTAACTAAAATGACTAAAACAACACGAATGATACGACTAATTTTTATTACTTAAAGCGAAATGGATAAATCGCATTCTGGAACAAACAGTAACTATTTTAAGATGAAGGTGAGTGCACAGAAAATGCATATGGGAAGGTGTATAAAGAGTAAAGTACTCACATATTTCAAGCTGGAAAGATGTCTAAATGAAAACGTGTAAGTGTAATAAATAGCTCCCATGAGCGTGTAAAACAGTAAAATAAAAATTAACCACAAGATTTGTAACCAACAAAGCAAACAATCGGATTATATTATTACGTTAGCGTCTGCCTGGTTGAATTTCAGAACCCAGCCACGAGTGCATGTCAGACGCCATGCTTAACGGCCGCGCCTCAAATAACATCTGTGTACGTGGAATTTCACACAAAGCTACTGTTATAATTCGGTTTCAAATTAAAAAAATTCGACACCAGATGTCACTACTTCCGTCAACAGCTCGCATTTGGATGTTTCCCCCCTGAGTGCAACTGCTACGGATTTATATAGGTACTTAAATTTATTGGTGTAATTTAGCACTGTAGTTCATATTACCCACGCACAGGTAGCGTCTTAGTGGGTTCGCACTATCTACTTCGCATTATACGTATTTTTTACATTTTTACATTTTTTTGTATCTTGTGTTATGTTATACATATTTAGAAAATATGTAAAAAAATACTTTTGAAATGTATCAAGATATAATGGGAAAAAATAAAGGAAAAAAAGTGTCCTTCCGCATTTGGAAAGATTGATGGCAATACTTAGTTAACGTCATTGCGTTTCTCGGTTACTTTGTAGCGGTTGTCATGGTTACTTTGTCACAGTTATTTTTTACCTTGTCTCGGTGAATCGCTGACGGTAACCAGCTGTCACTGGATCACAGTGGATCCGAGGAACTGGACCCGCAGGGCCAAGCAGTGAAAACCTGGGGAGCGGGTTTTTAACTGCTAGTGAGAATCATTATTACAATATTGTATATTTAAACTTAATGAGCAAAACCTCAAATTGTAATATTTTAATTAAATGAAAATAATATTAGCGAAACTTAATCGATAATCTGAAAACAGAAAAAAATATAAAAAAAACATACGGTCACATCTACGACTCGAGTCCAGGACCTACGACTTCATTTTCTTAACGCATATTTTTATTGGCTGCTATCTTTATCTGTGATTACAAGATTCAACCCCAAACTAAATGCTATCTAGTCTTGGATAAATATTATCCATTTTTATTTTTAGTATGCGACATCTATTGATTTTTCTGCAAGTCTTGGATGAATTTTTATTTTTAACTTAAACTTTAGACGAATTAAAAGAGAAGATAGGATACTGAGACAATCTGAATTGCTATCCCTTTCTCACGCGTTTCATTTTTCGCTTGATACTAAAATCTAGAGATGCTCACGCCGTTGTATTGTTCTTTCATCCCCCATTTGGAGATACCACAGTTCCACTGGCCTCGGCAGTTTGGACTTTTGTGCGAAATTCCTGGTGCCAAAGTGTGTGCTTCTTAAAGTTTCTCTTCCCATTTACTTTCCTCTTTCCCTTTCTTTTCATCTTTCACTTTTCTTTCCAGTTTCCTTTTCCTTCCGTGTTCCCCTTTCCTTTCCTCTTCTGCTTTCCTTTCCTCTTCCCCTTCCCTTTCATATTCCCCTTCTTTTCATCTTCTACTTTCCTTTCCAGTTTTTCTTTCCTTCCCTGTTCCCCTTTCCTTTCCTCTTCTGCTTTCCTTTCCTCTTCCTCTTCCCTTTCATATTCTCCTTTCTTTTCATCTTCTACTTTCCTTTCCAGTTTCTCTTTCCTTCCCTGTTCCCCTTTCCTTTCCTCTTCTGCCTTCCTTTCCTCTTCTGCTGTCCTTTCCTTTTCCCCTTCCCTTTCATATTCCCTTTTCTTTTCATCTCCTACTTTCCCTCCAGTTTCTCTTTCCTTCCCTGTTCCCCTTTCTTTTCCTCTTCTTCTTTCCTTTCCTCTTCCCCTTCCCTTTCATATTCCTCTTTCTTTTCATCTCCTACTTTCCTTTCCAGTTTCGCTTTCCTTCTCTGTTCCCCTTTCTTTTCCTCTTCTGCCTTCCTTTCCTCTTCTGCTTTCCTTTCCTCTCCCCCCTCCCTTTCATATTACTATTTCTTTTCATCTCCTACTTTCCTTTCCAGTTTCTATTTCCTTCCCTGTTCCCCTTTCCTTTCCTCTTCTGCTTTCCTTTCCTCTTCCCCTTCTCTTTCAAATTACCCTTTCTTTTCATTTCCTACTTTCCTTTCCAGTTTCTCTTTCCTTTCCTGTTCCCCTTTCCTTTACTCTTTTGCTTTCCTTTCCTCTTCCCCTTCCCTTTCGTATTCCCCTTTCTTTTCATTTCCTACTTTCCTTTCCAGTTTCTCTTTCCTTACCTGTTCCCCTTTCATTTACTCTTCTGCTTTCCTTTCCTCTTCCCCTTTCTTTTCCTCCTTCTCTTTCCTTTCCAAAATGGCGATTGCATATCACGTCCACTAGTTTTTGACAGATGTCAGACCGTTTTTGATAGCTTGTGCGACACTAAAAACGTGTATAACATTAGTATTAATTAATAAATTTACTTGTATTAAAGCAAGTTCAATCTCTCAAACAGGCTTTCCAGTACGTTAGACTAATCCCCTAACTCCTTACTTAAATAAAGTTGGCTAGCAAAAGACAATAAATAACTTATTTCGAAGTTAAGTATTAGATTGTATTTACTCGATTGAATAAAAGCTCTTCCAAGTTATATCATGTTTGCGTTCGCCGCAAGCAAGCTGTCCCATTGTTGTTTAACCACTAAAAGCTGGTAATACTTCAACAGAAAGCCGAAAACATTATAAGCCTGGGTTTTTAAAAGACTTTTTTGAAACGGTTTTTTGTACTTTCAAAAAGGCTTTGTAAAAGCTGAAAGTTCACGTACGATATTGAATAATTATTGATAACATCGTGTCATTTTTTTAAAGCTACAGAAACTTTAAATTTAAATAAAATCGTGAAAAATGTAGCCATGGTGTTGGTTTTATTGGAAACACAATTAAAACCCCCGGGTTAATTTGTTCGCTTTTTGGTACAAATCATAGAGTTTTTATAGAATTCGTTATATCTCCCTTACCATCATGGTTAGAAATATGGTCTAAACTTTTAAACGGTATTAGAAAGTTAGAAATTTAAGCTTTAATTTTAATACGCCACTAAATTGCACGATTCCGCCAATTTTCTTTTCCCTTCAGAGTTTTATTTTTTTTATTTTTTATAATTGTTCTTTATTCATAAAAATATCTTAAGTGTATATAGTTTTTACAGGTTCTTCGACTACCACACTAGGCACATGCCCGTATTATGGTGGTCGAGGTAAGTACATATATTATATAATTATATAAATGTAGTGATTGCTAGTTCGTTTTAATATCATTAATTATTTTCTTTACTTATTTAAGCTAATTTTCAGCATCCAGATGGGTTTTTAGGTGATAAGTGTATGATGCTGAGAGACGGTTTTTATGTCAAAAAAAAGATAAGCGTGCAGAAGTGAACATTATAAAGATGGTAGGTATAAAAGTAAATTTATGTGAAAATAATGGATAACTATAAGATAGAAAGTTTTTAAAATGTAGGTGGCGTAGAAATAATAATATGAGATTTACAGGTGACGGTCTGATTGCCTGCGATTATAATAATACGTGACAAAGTGCAAGATAATACAGAAATAGAAAAGGGCATAAATTTGTACCTTGTAGATAGACAGAAGGAATATATAAATATGTGTAATAGCTTTTGTTCGAAGATCCTTAGACATCAAAATATGGTACATAAAAAAATGGTATGGTACATAAATATTATTCTGGTATTTTTAAAACGATGGTAGACTTGTGGAGGTATGTCGATATTTGAGGTGCATTTGTTTCCAAGTGCGAAGGCTAGAAACAAGTGCGTGTATGTGGTAGTTTGTTCCAGAAAGAAGAGTCCCTTCAGATTCCAGATTCAGAAATATACCTGTCGATTTCTTCGATTATATATGTGAATCTCACCAATTCTAAACCTTCAAATCTATTTAGACTGTCATTCCTTCTCACCTGCATTATTTTCCGCCGTCATATAAAATTTCATATCCAACAGTCGTGTTTTAATCGTGCTGCGTTTTCACACAATACTAATTTAATGTAAGGGTTTTAATAGTGATATCACCGCGACAAAATATCCCCGACAAAATATCCTCCGGCAAAATATCCTACATCCCCAAACAAAATATCTACTAAAACCTAATTTAACCTAACCCAACCTAACAAAAAATTGGACAAAAATAATACAGACATCCTATAAAGACAATGAATTATTGTTAGGTATCTGTATTATTTTTGTCCCATTTTACTGTTTTTGTATAATAATTTATTGTTTTTATGGGATGTCAGTATTATATTTGTCCCATTTTTTTGTTAGGTTAGGTTAGGTTAAGTTTTAGTAGATATTTTGTTAGGGGATGTTTTGTCTGAGGATATTTGGTAGGAGGATGTTTTGTTGGTGGATATTTTGTCGGAGGATATTTTGTCGGAAGATATTTTATCGGAGGATATTTTGTCGGAGGATATTTTGTCGCAGGATATTTTGTCGCAGGATATTTTGTCGGAGGATATTTTGTCGGAAGATATTTTATCGGAGGATATTTTGTCGGAGGATATTTTGTCGCAGGATATTTTGTCGGAGGATATTTTGTCGCAGGATATTTTGTCGGAGGATATTTTGTCGGAAGATATTTTATCGGAGGATATTTTGTCGGAGGATATTTTGTCGCAGGATATTTTGTCGGAGGATATTTTGTCGGAGGATATTTTGTCGGAGGATATTTTGTCGGAGGATATTTTGTCGGAGGATGTTTTGACAGAGGATATTTTGTCGGGGATATTTTGTCGTGGAACGAAAACGCGCATTACCGATATCACCAATCATAGTATATAAATCAACCCTATTCTTGTATGCTACCCTATCCCCTAACGCTAATTCCTACTTAATTGCTAATCTGTGAAAGAAAAACCGCTGGAAAATTAATTCAAAAACGCTTAGGCACCCCCTAGGAATTCCAAAAGGTCACTAAATCAAATTAAGCACCGAAATTGATTGGGGTTGCTAGGGGTTGAAATTGGGAGAATATCAGCTTCCGTCCAACACGAGTCTGATAAGAGACACTGTGTTTATTTGGGATAAGCTTTTGTACGCCTGGCTCTAAAGGTACCAAGATATTTTCAATCAAATTTATCAAAATATTGTTTCGCAAAATATTACGTGGTAAGAAATTAAAGTTTTTTGTTTTTAGAATTTATCCGACGGCTTCCGTGGTCGACGAGTAAAGCTATCGGTTAGCAATTCGAAGGTCGCGGGTCAAATCCAGATAAATTTAATTTTTGAATTGGTATTATTTAAAAAATATATATTTATAATTATATTATATTCTAAACTTGCTGCACGTTTCAAAATGGAGAACGATTTTAGTATCGCCCTGTTTTAAGATTATTCAGAATTTAAAAGTTGCTTTTACCATGTTTGGTGATCAGATCTGAATAATAGGATACTTTCTCGCTTTCCTCTTCCCCAGCTACTGCTCTCCGCCACCACTACTTTCAGCTTCGAAACATTTCCTAATTGGGGATGACGTAGTGTCACTGGCTGCAGACGGTTGGGAGCATTTGGAATTCATATTTGGTATTCACATAAAATAATAAAATATTGTTGAAGAATCACGATTAATTATAATTCATATTAGGATCAATTTATTAATGCACGTCAGCTAAAAAGTGCAGACCGTTAAAAACTCACGAAATCTGACTTTACTTAAAAGAAATTTTAACGAATGAAACAAATTAATAATGAATTTATTAATATAATTTTCTCATAATAAAATTACACCATTGAAGGAACTAGCATCATTGATCCCTTCGGCACCGGTGCATAGTCGGGAAACACGCCAAACGCGTGCCCAACATTTGTACACGGTTGACATTTGTCACATGAGAACGGGTCGTTTCTTCGACTCGTTCTTACGTTCAACAGCTCGGCTGTGGAATGATTTGCCGGCTTCTGTGTTTCCTCCTTCCTACAATATAGGTCTCTTCAAGACCAATGTTCATTCCTTCCTCTCCTCAAAAAGACCCTCCACACACCATCCCAGATGAGGGAAATTATTTTCCTCAAGGCCTCCTGTGTGGAGTTAATGTAAAAAAAAAAACACCGTAGGTGGGTAATTTATCGCTTGTCTTAATTCTTGACACAATCAGTTATCGTTTTGAAAAGTGGACATTCTAAACAAATCTGAGTTAATCGAACTAGAGGTACAATCACAGTTTATTTTGGATATTAATTACGGTTTTTTTTTAGATTATAATTATTATTATGTTTTTTTTTTTTACAAATTGTTTGAAATATTTATTGTGTTTGCAATTTCACATAACATCATAAAATATTTCATACACTCTCCTAATAAAGCAAATGCTTATGCTTAGGTGAGGACAACTTAAATATTATTACCACTTAAGGGTCGTCCATTAATCACGTTATGTTTTTTAGCAACTTTTAACCCCCCCCCCACTGGTGATATGTGGTGAGGTTTTAGACTAACCCCCCCCCCAACATCACGTGTAATTTCTTTAGCACAAAGCATTTTGAAATTTTCAGAATATTATCACGAAAAATAAATACACGTGATATCTCATTATACCCCCCCCCCCCCTTGTTATGTTTCTTGATTTTTTCCGAACCCCCTCTCCCTCTTTCGAGCCTCATGTGATTAATGGGCGACCCCTTAGGCACGCCGCAAACATCAGATATTAGAAAAGAAGCAGAGGGAGGTAAAGTAATATATATTTTTGAGATAATAATAATAATCACGGATAATACGGAACGTTCATGTTTTCTAAGTTCGACACGTGGATAATACGGAGTGGTCCTTTTTAATTAATAGACAATCAAATATGACATTTCTCGAAAGTACCAATATTATAAAATAAATTATCGTCAAAATAAAAATTAAAGTAGGTGTTGTCCAAGTATGGAGTGAATACAAATCTCATACAGGCAATTGCGTCTCTGTACGAGGGAAGCGTTGCATGTGTTAGGGTGAACGGTGATTTTACGGGGTGGTTTGATATCACAAAAGGTGTTAAGCAAGGCTGCGTAATGTCACCATGGTTATTCAATCTATACATGGATAATTGTATGCAAGAATTGAAAGATGTGGGATTGGGCGCGAAATTGAATAGTCTGAAAGTATGTTGCCTGATGCGGTGCTGATCTCTAACACTATGGAAGATTTACAGTCTCTAGTATCTAGGATGAACGAAGTATGTATGAAGAATGAGTTAATGATGAATGTAAGTAAGTCTAAAGTCATGTTGTTTGAAAGAGAGAGTACGAAAACAGTGTGCGATATAGTTGTGAATGATGAATATTTGGAGCAGGTGGATGAGTTTGTTTATCTGGGTAGTATGTTTACGAGAGATGGGAAGGCTGACAGAGATATTGAAAGAAGGGTGAATGCCGGTAACTCCATTAATGGAGGACTGAATGCCGTTGGCGCTAATAAAAAACTGTCAAAAAAAGCGAAGCTAGCAGTCCACAATGGAGTCCTGGTACCTTCCCTGATGTATGGCAGTGAGGCATGGAAATGGCAGAGGAAGGATGAAAGCAAACTGAATGCTGTTGAAATGCGATCCCTGAGACGTATGTGTGGTAAAACCATGTATGATCGTATTAGGAATGTGGATATCCGCAAAGAATGTAAGGCTGATGTAAGTATAATGAGCAAAATTAAGAAAGGGACCCTCAGATGGTTTGGGCACGTAGAGCGAATGAGCGAAGAAAGTAGTGTAAAAAGAATATATGATGCAAATGTGAATGGTAGAAGAAGTCGGGGACGCCCGAGGAAGACATGGCACGATCAAGTTAATCAGATACTTGAGGCGGGCCATGTCAAAAGTCAGAATAATAGAAGAGTATGTATGAGACGATATATGAATGTGAGTGAGTCAAAGAGTATGTGCCAAGACCGAGTTGTTTGGCGGTCCGTCCTCTCTGCTTACATCTGCGGGGAAACGGCGTGATGGTTAGTTAGTTAGTTAGTTAAAAACAAAAAGTACCTACTTCGAATTATCATCAGTGCTATTTTGGTTGAGGTTCAAGCTGCGTGTCATTATAATTTAGATATACATCCCAGGTTTTGAATGGTTTTTTTGGCAAGCAGGGTTTGTCTAACTGGTATGTGTAATTATTCTAATACTTTCTTTCCATGTTCTTCTGTTTTAAATACAGGTACAAACATTTCAATAATGCATTCACCTCATAACATGAATAAATTATTGTTTTATATGGCAAGAATATTTTACTATAATTGGCATAGTTGATTGTCTATGAAATTTTAATACAAAAATGATGAAAATAAAAATGCCGTAGCGAAGTTTGTGTACCACGCTAGTGAAATAATTTAAACAAGATTATAATGTAACATGCATTTTTTTTTCTCTCCCGACATAAATATCTACCTACTCACTTTTCGTGATAATGAAGCTAATTCTATATGTTTGAATCAGAAATATTTCATATAAACCAGTAAGCGGATTAAGACATAAGTACGTAATATTATTTTTTCCAATGTGGATTTCCAATCTAAAATTTACTACATTTTACAAGGCAATTAGGAAGGCAATATTTATATTCATACGATAACCAAAACATAATATACAAGAATAAGTACCAGCTTATTTCTGACATTACCGTCCTTTTTCAGGTTAGAAAGTACTTTCGTATTAAAATGTAAATAGGGGGTCAAGAATTTTACATAGCCTTTTATAAAATGGAACTTTCCATGAACGAAATTCCAAGCTTCTCTTCGTTGTGTCATGTATTAATGTCATGGACATCTCTAACTATTTTTTCCATTCACATACTTTTCGTACTTTACGTTCGTTTATTATTACGCTCGTAAGCCACGGAATCTACTTAAATATATATTTTTAATATAAATACACAGAGATGTACACAAGACAAACAAACGAGCATTTACGAGACGATGTATAAATGTGATTAGAGCGAATAGGGCGTGAAAAATGTCGCCGTCGTTATTTACAAGACAAGTATAATGATTGTGCGATTATTAACGTTCTGAATACAACGTCAAAGTCGTTATTTTATCTTTAGAATACATTTTCTTTCAATTGTTAAGTCCGTTAACAAGGAAATTTAAATTGTTCAAGAACCTACGCATCTCTGAATAAGACATAAAGAAAAAAAATCTTTAAAAAGAAATCAAAGGTTTTATATTGTTTTATGAAATCACTGCAAAAAAAATCCTGGAAGCTTTATCTAAACCGAAAGACGGTTTTTGATGGTTTACCACATTCGTGTATCAGGCGAATCTACCTGTTTTCTCGCATTATTTTTCAATGTCTTCAATCTGGGTCTTCTTGACTTTTCAGTACGCATACTTCATATCTCTTTTCTCACATCATTATTTTCCAATTTCTTCAATGTCGGTCTTTCTTGGTTTTACCATAATATACACACATCATACCTCTTTTCTTCCGTTATTTTCCAATTTCTTCATTGCGGCAGAAGGGCACTGTGGCGGAAATTAGTCACTAACCATCAAGGTGTTTAAATTTTCGTTTAATCATGAGAATCTAAGTTGATTTAAAACTTAAAAGGGCGCGGGGTGTTTTTACGTAACACGAGAGGTTCGTGTACGGTGTTATTTATAGTGGCTGATGTGAAAGTCCCACTTTTTACCGGTGTTGGCGGTTGGCCAAGTATAGAAATGTTTTTGGAGTGAAATTACAAAGTGATTGTCCCGGTTTTGTGGCTGGTATAATATGCCTTTTTGACCCCGCGTCGCGAAGTCACGGATTACGTATTGATCTTCCGAAATTCTTAAGATTTGGAGACTGGATGGCCCACGTGCCTTCGGATGGAGATTGTTGAGTTAGCCTGAGGCTGCAGCCGCTCCTTGGAGATTTAGCGGTATTCTCCCTACATAGAAGGATGACCTAGGTTCCCCAGATTCTGCGCCATTCCCGGTTGTTGAGACTAGGTTAGTTTTTTTTTATTTTTTTTCCCTATCCCCATACGGGGTGTGCTGGACCTCGTCCCTGCTTCATCTTTAGTTACATTACTAATTTTGCAGATCCTTCTCAAATCTATCTACGCCTCCCCCAATGACATGTGCAGGCTTGAGACTTGATCAGACGACCTTGACTATCCTTTGTCCTGCCTCTGACTACCCAACGCTGAATTTTCTTTTAGTCTTCGGTTATTTTACCCCAAATATTCAGTTAACATTCTTTGAGGCTTCACTGAGTGGTTGGCTAAGGGACACGGAAGCTAAGTGTAGTTTATGATCAGACCGAAAGCCATTCACATTTTTTGTTGGTACTTGCCATTTGATTTGAGAGTTATTGTATTACTTATCTTCTCTATTTTATGCAGGTGCTTGCGGGTTTTTACAGGTGCAGTGCCGCCTCATGGAGCCTCATTAATGAGTTTTTCTTTTGCCCTGTTTAATTAATCTTTGTCTTACTAACCTATTTTTTGCATTTTGTTTTTCCTGTTAAGCACTTGCATACTGCTTACTAACAACGTATGCATGGATACTGGAGGTCTAGATTCGTTCAAAATAAATAAATGTAGCTTCGTTTAACAAAAAAAAATTAGAATCTTGCGAGAGCCTTGAAGGAGTAACCATCAGTTACTTATACCAAGGCGGGTAAGAGGTGGATTACCTCCACTGTTGAGACTAGGAGTCTCGTCCCATAACCGTTTCCCTCCGCGAGGTGGGTGCGCGGTCGTCATCCGGAGTAAATATGTGTATTTTACTATGTTCTTTTGTTACTTTGGTATGAAGTTTTTACACTTTCATGTTGCTTTTTGGTTTGGATTCAATACATTTTTATAAAGTTCATCTTCCTTTATTTTTCTGAAAACCTACCTACCTGACAGATAACTACATGGCCCATTATCCTGAGCTCTGATCTCTGCTCTGCCGCAAAAAATTACATTATATACGAACATGATACGTTACAATGCGTCTTTTCGCACTTTAAGTTCAATTTATTTTTAAATTCGGTCATTCATGATTGACCTGACAACAAAGAGGGTCTAACCAACACCTCTGTCGTATGTTGCGCGGGCGATTCGCTACGTTTGTTGATTAAGCAGGGGTGTTCGCGTTCGTGGGGTGAAGTTAGTCCATGTCTTTGTGGTGGATACGCCTACCACCCGACCGGGAAAGGCCGGTTGAGAGAGACCCTTTGACCTCTCCAGCCGGACTCTCCCGACCCAACGCCTTGCACCGCAGTTGGAGAGATGAATTCATACGTCACTTCTGGACACTGAACCTCAAATTTCTTCCAATTCCTACACATTTTTTTCTTGCCAGAACTTCTGTAGGCCCTGAAAGAAATTATTTACGTCGGGGTTTCATTCGTGGAGTCAATGTAAAAAAAAATGTACGTGCTAGTTTTTGAAAAATGTTATTACTGAATTAGTGAAACTTTAAACTGATAAATCGGCGCCAATGTCAGTGACCCAATAGTTTAGAGTTTCAGAGGTTATTCAAGACATAACATGTGTCTCGGGTTAACTTCGTAAAAGCTTTTTGTATCTCTAAGCACGTCTTCAGCACGACCAAACTTTTCCTTGCGGTTGGCTCAAAGAATTTACGTCTTCCACTGATTCACACCAACCCTATATAAACGGCTAGATGCAACAGGCACTGAACAGGTATTAGCTAGAAGTGTGAAATGTATCGATTTGAAAGAAAACTAAAGTCAACGAAATTTTGTATTACCTCGTCAAAATAGGATTTCATTTTTGATTTTTTTTTTTCACTTTCACGCGAAGTGTGAGTAAAATGTGTTTGCTTCAGGCGCACGGATTTTACCACTAAACCATTACAACAGTTTTTTTTTCATTTACGTTTAAAGTGCTTTAATTTTTGTGTAAAATATTTTTAAAAATGTATAAAATATTCGTCCTGTGTCTGTCAGACCCTAACAGGTATGGGGGGGTTAAATACTTCTCCGGAGACTGAAATATATATGTTCCTATTATATTATTAAAATAATACCGCCCGAGGGTACCGATTCATACGTCCGTCACAGATGGTTTCCTTCCCAGAACTTTCTCTCCGTCGTTTCCTTAAAAAAACCAACACAGCATCCCCTAAGATGCCATTGGCCCTAAGGCAAATTATTTTCATCAGGGATCTAATTTAAAAAAGGGTTAAATTTAAACAGCCAAAAAAGGACGCTGTATTAAAATCTGATTCTTTTGTAGATTTACAAAGGACAAAAATCAAACGGTTGCGTAGCTTGTGTCGCTCTCCACAGGGAGAAAAAATGGCCTCATTTTTTTTTAAACGCCCGGGGTTTCAAAAGTTTCGTGTGATCTATACAATTCGAAAACGTAAAACTAAAAGAAATTATTGTTCCCTTTTAGTCCGCTAAAATGGCCGGAAGTATTGAAAAAATAAATAAAACAAAGGGTCCATATTTTACATTTTGTACGAAACTTAATTTTCATTCCATGACTGCAGTAGTACCTACAAAGAACGCAATTTTTATTTTAAATTATATGATGTGTTGGTTAAAAATATAAAAGGGGAAAATAACACTTTTTCGGGAAAACATCAGAATTCTTGTTGACTTACTTGTATTCATAAACATATTTTTTAAGAAAAGAAAAAATATTAATAATAATAATTTAAAAAAAGGTTTTAGGTTTGTTTTCTGATTTTCAATGCATTTTGGAGGGTTATTAACCATTTAAAAAAATAAATGCAGTTCTCATTTTCTTCGTAAGACGCAACTTTCGATACCGGGGCGTTTCTGAATTCAAAAGTTGAAATAATTGATACACCTATGAAGGAATGCAGTAAAATGAAAATAAAAATGAATGAACAAAATTTATTACGCTGTGAGGGAGCGGGCCGTATCGGCAGAGACAGGACGAGAAATAAAAGGCGACAGTCGATGTAATGAGTCAGTCGTTTATTGGGCTACGTAGCAAGGGTCGGTGAAGCAGTAACATGATGTAAAGCAGAGTGCCGTAGATGAGATGCTGCTGGCGCGCGGAGGTGATGGAGATGGTGTGGTGAAGGTCAGTGAGTTGCTCAACACCTTGGCGGTGGAGATGACCGATCTTCCAGGCCGTTGCTCGAAACTTTGAGTCGCGGAGATGAACGGTGAGTGGCTCGGTGAGCTGAGCCACCAGTACAGTCAACAATTGATAAGAGACATTCCGACCGACGCGAAGATTGAAAAATTTAGCCCGATCTCCAAAGTGTCTCAGAAATGCTGACAATATATAAAACATTTTGCATAACGAATTAAGACCTTTGTTATCCAAAATAACTAGGTTATTAATGAATGGATATGAACTAACGAAGCTCTTAGAATTGAAAGAAATACAAGATCGACAAAGAATACAAGATCCGTAAGCTTAATTAATTATTTTAAGACGCGATCAATTTATTTTCCATTATATCTTGGATAAACGATTGTGGTAAAAATATGACTAAAGACCTGATCCTGTTTAGTCTAAAAAGTAGATACGAAGGTCCGAATTCCAATGGTCTTTTTAGAACAATTTTTATTTTTTACTTAGCGGTTTGCGTTCTGGAATACAACTCTATAGATAGACCCACAAGTGTTGCCAGCGTATACAGATTTATAATTTTTTCCCTGTCAATATCGGTCAGGTTATCAATAGTGCAGTCATGCTCGGAAGAACGGTGTAAAATCATCGTTAGTCACGCCATCGATCCAATTTGTTTGTTTTTTTGTATGGTGGAAGATACTCTCACCCTGGTTTAAGACCACCATTCAGAATTGAAACGTTGCCTGAAATGGCTTTAGCCGTGTTTGGTGACCAGATCTGAATAGCCAGGTACTTCCCCACCTTCTTCTCCTTCCCCTCCCCACTACCTTCAGCCTCACAACATACCCCAATTGCCAGGTCTCACTGGCTTCAGAGGTATTCATGTAAAAAAAAAGAAAAAATATGAAGTGTTTTGCACTGTTTCGATATCGGGCTACTCTTCGACTATTTTTCTCGGTCGCGTAGATTTTGAAGGCGGAATTTCAGCGGCTCACTATTTATACAGTGCTGACATTTTTATTATTTTTTTATTGATACATTAGCAGTATTTTTTTAAACTAAAACGGTATTTGGTAATACGATATTACGATGCAAGTTTATCTTATTTTCTCAGCTTTTTAATGGGAGTGCACTGCACAAAGCACTAGAGAAAACAGCCACTGTTATAGATGGTGAGATACGAGTACGTTACCCACCGAAGAGCTACTAATAGGATCCTCTCTGTGGGAAAATGTTGGAATGGAGACCCTCAAATAGTTTAATTTGAGGTTAACACTTGCCCACATTCACCCAATACAAATGTCCTTGGTCTTGCACAGAATTTCTCGTCATTAAAAGAATATATTACTTACTTACCACATCGACGACCTCCAAGACCTATTAAATCTTGTTAATAATGCTGGTGAGCAACTGGGCCTAACAATCAACGTCAATAAAACTAAATTGATGACATTTGGACGACTAAATCTCTCTGTATCAGTGATACCGTTAAATGGTTGCAATGTCGAAAAGGTGGAAAGATTTAGATACCTCAGCAGTATTCTCACGGAGACTCTTGACCCAGATGTAGAGGTTAAATGCAGAATTGAAGCAGCAAGAACTGCATTCAGTAAAATGAAATCCCTCTTTTGCAACGACAATATCAATATAAAACTAAGGCAGAGAATGATAAATGTTATGTGTGGTTAGTCTTGCTGTGTGGATGTGAGACGTGGACCTTGAAGGTAAATACCATGAACAGGTTGGTTAGAGGCATTTGAATTGTGGCTTCACCGGAGAATGCTCAAGGTCCCATGGACCGACATGATCACCAACACAGAAATTCTCAGGCTTGATGGAGCAGATAGAGAGCTGCTTACGTTGGTGAAAGTCAGGAAAATTTCATATCTGGGTCACATACTTCGAGGGGAGAAGTATCACTTGCTCCAATTGGTATTGAAAGGCAAGATAGAGGGTCGCTGAGGGCCTAGGCTAGGACACAAATGTCTTGGCTGCGAAATGTACGAGAGTGGACCGGCATTAAAAGCGTGGAGGAGCTATTCCGGGCAGCGCAATACAGAGTGATCTCCAACGTCGGGGGACCTGATTGGGCACAAGGAAGAAGAAAATAATGTATATAGAGATTGAATAAACTTAAGAACAAAAGTTTATCTCTCATTTACAACTTACTCTGGTATTTTTTATCTCTGACATTCATTTATTGTTTGTGGTATTATTTATGCTGTTGATATTAAATAAATACCTACCATAGATCACCCCAAGCAGTTCACTACGTTTCGTGACTGAGCAGGCTTGCCAGAGTTCACGGGGTGAGGTATGACTCAATTTGGAAAGCGGGTTTGGGTACTGCGGCCTCGGGAACCATTTATTGGATTACAAACATTCCTACCCTAGGTCACCCTAAGTGATTCATTATGGTTGTTGCTACAGCAAAACACACATTATAACATATACAGCACCACTCATTGGTAAAACGGCTGACATCAACGTTACTCACGTGACGTCAACGACGCTGAATTCACGAATAAAAACTATAATGGTATCTATTAAATGAAACACGTTGTTTTATTCAGGAGACAGCGAGAACTAATATTTATTAAGCTTAGAAACATAGACAAAGATGACATTAGTGGTAGGTACTTTGATAACTAAATAACACCCCCACTTATCAAAATAACGTACATAATACCCATATTACAACAAGGGTATATAATATAAACATGTTAATTCTTTACATCCTGCATACCCAACAATTGCATAAAATAATAATGTTTGGTACTAGCCAAACCTTTTGTAAATAGATCTGCTGGCATTTCAGCTGTTTCCAAGTATTTCAGTTCTACAATTTTATCATTAATACATTCTTTACAAAAGTGGTGTCGTATGTCAATATGCTTAGTTCTTTTATTATAGCTATTATTTGAAGACAACTTAAGTGCACCCTGATTATCATTAAATAAGGATATGGTGTATGACTCATTGTTTATTTCTTTTAACAAATTACTTAAATAAATAGCTTCCCTACAAGCTTCGGCTACACCAATGTATTCAGCCTCAGTGCTCGAAAGAGCAACTGTTTTTTGTTTCTTAGCCTCCCAAGAAATAACACATCCAGCTAAAATATAACACAAACCTGTATAGGACTTGCGATCAATGATGTTATTTCCCCAATCTGAATCAACAAAACCCTCTAATTTTAAATTACCACATTGACTATATTTTAATCCAAAATGCTTTGTTTTCTTGAGATATCCTAAAATACGTTTAGCGTATAACCAAGTTTCCTGGTTATAGCAATTATTAAATTGACTTAGAAAACTTACTGTAAAGGCTATATCAGGTCTGGTTAATACTGCTAAATACATAAGTCCACCAATAAGCTGTTGATAAGGAATTTGACTGTCAGGATTTTTATTTTCTTTGTTAATATTCAATTTAGCCTCTAAAGGTGTATCTGCTACTTTACAATCTGCCATGTTAAATCTATTTAGCAACTGATCAACATAACTCTCCTGGCTTAGAGTAACTGTACCATTAACCTTATCAATATTAACACTCATCCCTAAACAATTTTTGACCTGACCCAAATCTTTTAACTTAAATTGTGAAGCCAATTCCTTTTTCAAATTATTACATTCTACATTATCATTAGAAAATATTAAAAAAATCATCCACATACAAAGTAACTATTGTCTTTTTATCATTCTTATTTTTTGTGTATAAACATGGTTCTAACGTACTACGTTTATAACCAATACCAACAAGACATTCATCGACCTTTTTGTACCAGGCCCTTGAGGATTGCTTAAGACCGTAAATAGCTCGATTCAATTTAAGTACTTTATTATTGTCTTTTTGAGAATCTAATAAACATTTTGGTAATTCCATATAAATTGTTTCCTCAAGGTCCCCGTTCAAGAATGCAGTAGGAACATCTAGATGTGTAACATCTAATTCAAGTTTTACAGATAATGCGAATAACAATCTCAAAGTTGAGTGCCTAACAACCGGCGAGAAAGTGTCTGAATAGTCCACATTTTTCTTCTGCATGTAGCCCTTGGCTACTAAACGTGCACGGTATCGAACATTATTACTATTATCAATTTTTTTTCGTAACACCCATTTGCATTTCACTATGGTTTTACCATCCTTTGGCATATCAACGAACTCCCATGCATTATTTTCTTTAAAACACTGAAGTTCTTCTTTTACTGTACTTAACCCTGCTTTTTTTCATTTCCCTGTAATGCTTCTTCTAAAGACAGTCCATTAGCATCATCAAACACACCCTCAGGAATGCACATATTCGTCATCCTATACCGCTCTGGCTTCCTAATGATTCTGCTGGATCTAACACGCTGCTCAGGTGATTCATCAACATCTTCAAAATCACTAGTGTGAGTATCAGAAGAGTAAGTATCAGGAGTGTAAGTATCATCTGATGCATCTTCGACTAATGTATCCTCATCTAAGGTTATATCTTCTGAACGTGACGTATCTTTGCAACTAGTGTCCCCCACTGGACATGAGTTTTCTCCACTCTCAGTGATAGGTATATTAACCTCTGGGTTGTTTTCATCTTCCATGATAATGACATCTCTACTAGTTGTGATATATTTAGTTCTAGGGTTGTATATTCGGTAACCTTTGATGTCATCTGGATAGCCCACAAGTATGTGCTGTTCAGACTTTTTGTCCCATTTCTGACGCTTCTCTTTAGCAACATGAGCCATAACCTTGCTACCAAATATTCTTAAATGACTTATGTCTGGTTTACATCCAGTCCAGATCTCATATGGAGTTTTTTCATTTAAACTAGGAAGTACAGTACGATTTTGTAAATAAACTGCTGTATTGGTCGCCTCAGCCCAGAATTCTTTACCCAAATGCGCATCAAACAATAAGCATCTAGCCTTCTCGACAATCGTTCGATTATTACGTTCTGACAAGCCATTCTGCTCTGGGGTATATGGGTTACTTTTTTTGGTGCGTGATACCTTCCTTCTTGAGATATGAATCAAACTCCTTGTTGCAGTATTCACCACCATTATCGCTTCTCAATATCTTTATTTTCTTATTTGTTTGTTTTTCAACTTTTGCTTTAAATTCTGCAAAACATCTAAGTGCTTCATTTTTGTGTTTGATAAAATATACAAATGTCATACGACTATAGTCATCAACGAAGAGTATGAAGAATCTTGAACCTGCAAGCGATCCTTTCTCCATAGGTCCGCAAACGTCAGTATGAACTAAATGAAGTAATTCTTTGCTTCTTGTACCAGTTTTTGAGAATGGAAGACGACACTGCTTTCCCTCGCAACAAACTGTACACGATGTCTTGCCAAGATCAATTTTTTCTCGAAGATTCATTCCTTCTACAGCACTGGTCATTTTATTCAGATAATTACTATTGACATGACCCAATCTGCGGTGCCAAGTGTTGCCTGAAACCGCTAAATTAGACATTATTCTTTCAGGAACTTTTAACTTGTATTCCATCCTTAGTTTATAAACACCATCTGTCAAATCTGCTATAGCAACTAACTCGTTCTGTTTACTATAAACATAGCAGCATTTTCTTTTGAAGTCCACTTTATTTCCATTTTTGATTAACTGACTGACAGATATCAAGTTTGTCGTAAGTTTTGGCACACATAAAATATCTTTTAATATAACTTCATATTTACTTTTCGGGGTTAAAGTAATAATTTTAGCTTCTCCCGAGCATAAAACAGGCATATCACTTCTATTAGCTGCAATTATTTCCTTCACACTCGTCCGATTCGACGTATTACACATAATGTTTACATCTGGTGACATGTGAAAACAAGAGCCCGAGTCTATAAACCAATCCATTTTGTTGTAATTCCCGTTCAAAAACACAACAGAAAATGCATTTGACGTCTTCTTTCGCTCTGATTGCCCAACAGGACATTGATTTTTAAAATGCCCTTCTTTTTTACATCTATAACATCTGATAGATTTCATTACTGTTTTGACCTTCGATGTATTTCCGTCAACATTGCGGCGCGGGCGCACTCTGGCGGAAAATGCCCCAACTGACTCCGTGTCATTTCCTGCCATATCAAGCAATTTTGTTTTTATTGCATCTGCAGTAATTATTATTCCACTATGCTCGATTGCTAATATCATGGGGTAGAATTTTTCTGGTAGACCAGCAAGCATTAAACAGCCTATCCATTCATTGTTCACATTAAATCCGGTTCCGGATAATTTCTGGCCAGTTTCAATAATTTGCGTGACGTAACTCTGTATCGAGTCACAAGTTTCAAGACGAATCGATATCAAACTCCTTAATAAGGAAATGCGTCTTGAAAAACCATTATCATCGAACATTTGCTTTAGCCTTTTCCACAAGTCTGCAGTAGATGTAGCTTGCTTGATGTGTACATACAGTGACGGATCTATAGTGAGGATTATCTTCGCTTTTGTTTTTTGCATCATCTCCAACTGCAACAGTTTCTTCGGCCTTGATACACTTCTCCATGCCTTCCAATATAAGTAGGTTTTCAACGGCATATGCCCATACATCGTAGTTTTGTCGTCCAACCAACTTGGGTATACTTGTGAGATATGATGCCGCCGCCATTTTTGTTAAAAATGTCCCGACACTAATTACGAGTTTGCATTCGCAATAACTCCTTGCCCTATTCTCAATACGAACAAATACATCCGCGACAATAAGAAATGAATTTTTAACACAAATACCATTTAAATTATCGTGACTGATTATTTAAAAAACGCTTGGGAATCTTCTGGGCCCATAACCTATTAAATGAAACACGTTGTTTTATTCAGGAGACAGCGAGAACTAATATTTATTAAGCTTAGAAACATAGACAAAGATGACATTAGTGGTAGGTACTTTGATAACTAAATAACAGTATCTTGGTGCAAATTATTTGTCAACGTAATTATTTTCAACGTAAAAATATTACTTAAATAAAAATAAAAATAGTAGCTTTAATAATATCTGTTTTATTTTTGTCCCATTTTCCTATTATATTTTTGAACAATAATTCGTTGTTTAATTAAATATTGCATTATCAGGTTTTACTCATAAAGTAAAATAAACAATAAAATAATTTATTATCTTTGTAGGATGCTTGTATTATTTTTATCCCATTTTTTGTTATATTAGGTTTCAGTAGATATTTTGTTGGGGATTGTTTCGTCCGTAGGATATTTTATCGGGGATATTTTGTCGTGGAATTAAAAGTCGTGAAACTGGTATAACAGGTAATTTTCACCTTTGCTTCCAGCTAGAGGCACGCTATTTTATTCCTTAAACGTACTACATTGTTCCTTGTCGGAGTACGGGCCTAGCAAATTAAATTTATGATTTGATATCGATTTTTGATAACGGTGAGTTATATTGTAATTTAAATTAAGGCGATAGTAAATCAGGCATTTTGGGGGTGGCTTTTGCAGGTGAAGATATTTTTGTTTTTGCGAATAATGTATCAGAAGTAATTACGGGTCATTGAATCGCATTAAATTTAATACCGTTGTGGCGACGCATTATCTTTCGCCATTTGAAATAAGTACCGAAACATTCAAATTCCCTGTCCATAGTTTTTAGAACATCAAGAAAAAACAAATGGTCCCGTTCTTTGATCTGAAGAGGCGTTATCTTCACCACTGCAGCTTCCTGACCATCATCACATCTTACAGCGCACCATCACTGTCTGCTCTTCCGTCTACGCCCCTGGCTCATTAACTACCGCTACGTAGCACAATAAAAACGACTCACATCTTTGACTGACGCCTTTCATTTCTGTCTGCCGTCTCTGCCGATCCGGCCCGCTCCTTCAACTGGAGGCCCGCTCCTTCAACTGGTGACCCCGACGTGATTGAACACGCAGCACGCAACTTCCTGACAAGTGTGTTACCACGACGTACCGGTAACACCGCAAAAGCGAGGGACATCGGTAGAGGCGCATCAGCATGGACGCACCGACCAGCAGCATCAACCCGGCTTTCCTGCAAACCCTGGCCTCATCTTTTTCGCGATACTTCGCATCGCTGGGGAAGGAGTCTGTGGCGACGCATTTTTTTATTTTTTTTTTATTTATTTATCTATAAAAAGAATGTTTGTATTACATTATTCGATGCCTGTCTCACTAGGGTATACGTGTGTTATGCATTATCTTTCGCCATTTAAAATAAGTACCGAAACATTCAAATTCCCTGTCCATAGTTTTTAGAACATCAAGAAAAAACAAATGGTCCCGTTCTTTTGTCACGTTCGTTTTTTCCGATAGGATTGTAAATTTTTCTAGTCAATGCTTGCCGGCAAGCGAGGAACCGTCTAGACGTTATACAGACGCTATGTGATTTACACGCATTCTCCAGCGCAGCATCTCGGACTCTCCGTAACACCTTCGAGGCTCTCATCCACCACCGCTATCTCGCAGTCCGGTCCGCCGCACCACGACTTGAGATGTCTTCTCCCGCAAAGCCCGCCGTGCTTTCTGTTTGAGAAGTAACTCGATCTCCGGCATTCCGAAGCCTGTCATGTTTCGCTGCCGCAGAGATTCTCCTCATCGCCTCACAAGGTGTTCTTCCTGCCCTGCGTGTGACTCCAGCTCACCGAAGTCACAGCCGTCATCTCCGTCCTCATGACGTCGAGCGACCGCCTGGAACTGGTCAGCATCTACCACTCTAGTGATCTGAAGAGGCGTTATCTTCACCACTGCAGCTTCCTGACCATCATCACATCTTACAGCGCACCATCACTGTCTGCTCTTCCGTCTACGCCCCTGGCTCATTAACTACCGCTACGTAGCACAATAAAAACGACTCACATCTTTGACTGACGCCTTTCATTTCTGTCTGCCGTCTCTGCCGATCCGGCCCGCTCCTTCAACTGGAGGCCCGCTCCTTCACCGTCAAATCAAAATTTTTAACTTAATGATTAAACCTAAAAAAAAATTACAGAAAATGATTAAGGTAGTTAAAATTTTTTCAGATGATATTAAAGTAGCTTTTGGTTTAGATAAATGTAGAACGATCCATATAGAGAAAGGCAAAATTGTAGATGGAGACGAGGGTGTATTTAGAAATTTCAAAATTAAAAGCATGAAAGGGGATGAGGTTTATAAATATTTAAGATACCCGCAATCGAATAGATTAGATCATAATAGTATTAAAAATGATATTAGGATTAAATTTCAAACTAGAATCAGAAAATTTTTAAAATGCAATCTATCTGCTAAAAATTTAGTAAAATCAATAAAAACTTGGTCAATACCTCTATTAACGTGCTCATTTGGCATAATTAAATGGTCCAATATAGATATAGATAGCTTAGAATGATTAATTAGAACTACGTTAACAAAGTTTAATGTCCATCATCCAAATTCATATTCATAAAACGAATTAATTTAGCTATAAATTTAGGAGGTAGAGGTGTAGTTAAAATAACATCTTTGAAACACAATCAGGTAGAAATGCTTAGAATTTTTTTCCATAGGAAAACTAATAGCTCAGAAATGCACAAAATAAATTGCAAGCCAGATAAAAACATTACACCTTTAAATTTATATGACGAGAATGCCAACATTCTTATAAATACTAACCAGGAATTATTAGATTTCTGGTCAAATTAAATTATTCACGCAAAACACTTCAATTATCTCAACCAAACGAATGTGGACAAACTTTTGTCAAACAAATGGTTGAGTATTGGAGAGTTGAGCGCATAAATAGAAAGATTTATGCTTGCAATTCAAGATAGAGTCATTAATACTAAGAATTATATGAAGCTTATAATCAATGTTTGGCTTTTCCGGAAACTAGAGAACAAATTATATCGGAATGTTCTGTATTAGCGCCGTCCGAGATACATTTAGGGATAATCAGGTTTTAAAAATAATTCACCATAGTTTGGTAATTAAACATAACATAACTTTTTTGACTGCTTAATGTAGTACCATTATGAATATGAACCAAATTCATTTTTAGAAATTGAATTTTATAAAATATATTGTGATAAAACTATATTAACAGGCAGAACAATTAGTCATAATAGACCTGATATAGTTTTATATGACAAAATTAAAAAAAAAACCATTAATCATTGATCTCGCTATTCCAAATTCCTAAAATGTTCAGAAAACTGTTTCTGAAAAAGTAAGAAAATATACAGGTTTAGCAAATGAGATTAAAAGAATTTGACATTCTCAGACTATAAAAATATTACCATTTGTTATTTCGGCTACTGGCATTATACCTAGCTCTCTCGTTCAAAATTTAGGCTTATTAGATTTGTCAAAGAATTTGTATATAAAAATGCAAATATTAGTCATTTTAAATATATGTATGGTTACAAAAGATTTTTAAAATATTTATATTGGGGGATCATTTGGATTTACAGGTCCAATTAGGAGTTTCACCGAGCCGAACCCTCTGATACGAAAATATCTGGTGTCGGTCAATTATTTTCCCATTTGGTCTCTGATAGGTTGACATGTTGTTCTTGTATTATTTTGTATTTATTATAATTTCATATTGCAATTGCGTAGCTTGACTTGACTAGATGATCATTTGTGGAAAAGTGTGTGAAAGGGTTTAGTTTTTCCTGTGGGGAAGATTTAAACCGGACATAAAATCTGAAGTTTTAAGTAGTAAATGAAGACAATATAAGCAAAACCCAATAGAAAATCTGAAATTAGAAAATAGAGAAAAATATACGGTCACAAATGGACTCGAACTTTTTCTGATTTTTTGTTTTCAGATTTTTTATTGAGTTTTACTAATTTTTTAGTTTTACTCACAAAATTAAAAATAAAACAATAAATATTCATCCTAGACTTGCAGTAAAGTCAATAGATGTGGCATATTAAAAATAAAAATGGATAATATTTATTCAACACACTCTCTAGGTAGCATTTAGTCCGCGTTTGAATCTTGCAATCATATATAAAGATAGCAGTCAATAAAATATGGGAGATAATGTTTGTAGTTCTTAGTCGAAGTATGATAGGTACTACATTTAAATATGAACGAATCGGATAGTTGGTAGAGCTGCGCCCCGACAAGGCATAGGCCCTGGGTTCGAGTCTTTGTTCTTTCGATTTTTCTGTTTTCCGATTTTCGATTGAGTTTCGCTAATATTGTCTTTATTTCATTAAATATCTAAATTTTGAAACACAAATTATTAATTTTCCGGAATTGGAAATCTTTTAAATCTTAGAAGTTTATTGCAGTAAAATACTCGAATAGGGAGCTCTAGAGTTATGAAAATTGTTTTTCTGCCAATTATTTCTCAGCCAATTATTGTATTTTCACAGCTTTTACTGTCTGAGCTGTTAATTTTAAAAAAACTATTTTTTTTCAAAACACACTATTTTTATCATTCATTTAAGTACGACGAAAATGTATTGCGTGATCCAAACATTGAAAAATACTCATTATTTCTAATAATAATACGTGCGATAAATCATTTGATTTGCCTTACGAAAACCTCTAAACAAAATACACTTTAAAGTTAAACAATACCTATTCCGTAGTAATTTAGTTTATTTTTACCTGAAAGGCTTTTACGAAATTTGGGCTCTTTAAGGCAATAAACTTTTTTTACACTTACTTTCAAATCAAAAAATGAATGCTTTCTCCTAAAAAATAAATGATTTCTTTTGATTTTTCAAATCGATCACTTTCCATCGGCAGACTATAAACAGACATTATCAGTGATTTAATTTAATAATACATTCATCGACTCTAATATCCATTTGTGCTGGAAAACAGAATAACCAAACATTTTGCGTGTCGATGGTAGTTCCAAATAGTCTCTTTTGGTGGTACATTTACCAACTAAAACAATTTTTTTTTAATTGGTGCCCTTTTTTACTCATTTAAAGTACGCTCTAGCGTGTTTAAATCGCACTTTATGGAACGCGCGTTTTTTAAAGTTACCATGGCAACATCAATAAAGCACAACTCGTTCATCTACATCTACTACGGTTTGCTCCTCCATCCATGTTATGAACCTTTCATATTCTTTTTTATAAACGTCTTTGGATTTTTCAGGTATTAACCGCGATTCTGCTTTGGTATTTAAATTATCAATGTTAGAACTCATTTTACAACAAACAATAACTAGTAAAAACTGTGATGTCAACTATTAATCTTATGTGACAGATTGCAAATTAATGTTTGTGTTTTTCATTTCCATGACAACAAGATATTGTGATGTCACATCACGAATTCATTAATAGTTCTTATTTCCAAATTTTTAATAATAATATCAATATTTATGTTTTCAAAGTGTACCAATAAAAAAAAATAGCGTAAAGTATTCGTGGATAACTGGTCTTCAAAACACTTGCTTTATTTCGAGCACTCGGCTACGCCGTCGTGCTCGAAAAATCGCGCGTGTTTTAAAGACCTGTTTATCCACTTATATTTTAATATACTATAGCCTAACTTAAAACAACCGAAATTTAAAATCGATTAGAGTTCAAACATTTCCTTCTTCTTCTAAATTTTATGAAATCGATATTGTCTGTTCAAAGGTTTTGTTAAACGAGCGAGTTTTTACGGCAATATCTTGCCGTAAAAAGATATTGGCGTAAAGATGTTCGTGCTTTTAGGCAAGATTGTGAAATGTATTGCCTATTCTTGCCTGTGATTTTACTCATCTACCAATCAGGGAAGTTATCTCCCAAATTGAACTAATCTATTCAATTTGGGAGGCGGGTATTGGTACCCCCCTCTGGAAACATTAATTGGATAATCAATACCCCGGCCACAGCTCACCCCAAGTGGTTTGCTACGATTGGTTACTTAGCAAGGGGCCCGGGTTCATGGGGTGAGGTTTGTCTAGGTCTTTGCGACGAATGCGTTTATTAACCTACTGCGAGGCGGGCCGGATAAGGAGCGACCTATTGAGGGAGACCTGACCTAGACCTCTCCAGACGGACTCTCTCGACCCGTCACCTTGCAGCGCAGAGGAAGGGATGAATTCTTATGTCCGTCTCTCCTGACACGTTGACTCCTAGATTCCTATCCACCCCACGTACTTTTTTCGTTCACGGAACTTCCTCTTATTCCTTTCCCTAAAAATACCCTCCAAGTAGCATCTCCAAATATGACAAAGGCCCTGAGGGAATTTATTATCCTCAGGGCCTCCTATGTGAAGCTAATATAATTTAAAAAAAATCGGTCCGTAGACGATCATTTATGATTGAAAGAAATATAGCCAAATACATATTGATAAAGGCTTCGAACGCAAAAAACAGGTGTCACAATAATAAATAATAAAATATATTTTATACCAGCTGGTACCCGGCATGCGTTGCTTTTCCATTTAATAAAGAAATTGTTTCTCCCTGCGTGTCCTTTCCCATTCGTCCCGTTCTCCTTTCGCCTCCCCTTCCTCTTACGCATCCGCTTCCCCCTCTCGCGTTCCCACACCGCCTTCCCTCAACCCACTCCCCTCGCCCGCTTCCCCCATCCCGCGAACCCTCCTCCGGAGTTCCCCCCTCCCGCATTCCATTCATTCAGTCCCGGTGCATTCAGTTTTCAAACAGCTCGCGTGCCACCTGCTGCAATTTATTTTATACAAATTTCATAATACCAGAGCTCACCAGTAGTTTTATACAAACTTTGTCCTGACCATAATGAACACAACAAAAAAGAATTATCCAATTTGGTGCTGTCGTTCGGAAGTTATGCGCGTACATACATTTCGGCGATTTATTTTTATTTATATAGAGTTGATTGATTTATTTTTAATATCGAAAACAAAATTACAATAATAATATAACTTTAAAAATATTGTATTCATCCATTCTCAGAAGCCATTTAAATTTAAACTCAACCATTTGGAATCCGTTTTACATTATTCATGAAAAATCTATCGAGCGAATTTAACATAAATTTTTAAGAAACATAAATTATGGAATTCCTTGAAAACATTAGCTACATGTCTCTATTGAAAATTATGGGCCTTGCCACATTAAAAGAAAGAAGAATGTGTACTGATCTATTTTTCTCTATAAAATTGTTAATAACATGTTTGACTCCCCTGAACTCCTTAGGCTGATTAACTCTCATGTGCCTAGTAGAACGGTTCGTCAAAAGGTACCTTACCATTGTAACAATTTAGGTACCAATCATAGACAAATGAATATTTATAGACCTGCCCTAAGCGATAAAAGCGTATTATTTCCCCCTCCCCATACCGGTTCCATTGGAACCGGCTGGGATCGAGTATGGCTTCGCGTGAATCTAAAAAATGTGATGTCATCATTCTTCTGCAAGCCAGCGTCGAGCACTCATCAGTGCATTTTACGAAATAACACGGCAAAAATAGTGGCTTGTGTTTTGAAAACGTGTAAAAATAGAAGTGAAAAAGAGAATAAACCCAATTGTCGTATTACATTCCATAGGAAAGCAGTATTTTACTTTATTATAAGCTTATTCAGATCACATAATATGGTCGTTTTTGTAACACACACTATCACTCGAGACACATGGCGTGTACTCGTCGCTGTTTTGTGGGGTAAGTAAATTATGAAACATTTTTAAAAGTGTCTTAACTAAATACGTCAACAAAATATTGGACTATGAAAATAGGCGAACTTTATTTTGCTGTATTTGGAATTTGTAAATTTGTTCATTTCGCGGCGAGCAATTCGCGCTCCCATATAAAAAGGTCTATTAATTAAAGAGCAGAGTTTATTTTTAAGAACTAAATGGTGATATTATAATGCGACATGCCCATATACTCTCAGATTGAGTTATTAGCCCAGTCAATCTAGACAAAAAACAGGCCCTAACTGGAACAAATTAAGGGAAAGCTGAATTTTTGCAAGTAAGTAGTACGTACCCTAGGGAGTATTTTCACAAAAGTCCCCACTCCTCCCCCGCTTGCTTCCCCCCCTGTGCCCTCCCAAACATTAAAATGTGGGCTTCTACTAAAGCGATTATATCTCATAAACCAAAACATATATCATAAAAAAAATTTCATCACCTAGCTTCTTACAAAAGTGCCTAAAAATTATGTTTAGTAATTTTTTTATTATCTGTGTTAGTTTGGCCTATATTAATGAGATTGTTGTTAAAAAAAAAAAAAATTCTAAAATATTTTTTTGAAGTTGAATATTTTTTTTGTCCGAGAGAATATGAAAAAATATTTCAAACAAATCATTTACCAAATTTAATAAGCTTTAAAAGCGTGTACAACAGTGTTTACTTACATACTTAATTTCTATCGAAAATATGTGGATAAGGGCTTAATTTAGTACGCGCGCTGGTCGTAACACGGAGCGGCGTGTTATGTTTGACGATCTTGTCGCGTCGCTACTTGTTATTTTATTAAGTTGAAACAAATGAAAAAATTGAATAAAAATAATCAGTTTCATCTCCTTTGTCTTGAGATTAAGGTGTGTGGGTTTTGTACGTTATATTTTGATGTAATTGTGCCAAGCTTTCAAGTTTTTTTTTGCGTTTTACCACCTTCATCGGGTAAAAATATTGAGAAACAATTAATTAACAAGAAATTAACCAACTGCAGAGAACCTATTGTGTATTTTATGTAAACTGACCTTACAGGAAATGTTGTTATAGTAACGAAGTGGTTACAAATGCAAATTAACGCTAGTATTGAAAACGATGACAATAATCATGTTAAATTAACTAGTTTGGATAGCGTAACCGTGCACATTCATAGATTGTAGAAAAAGTATTCTAGGGATAGCAGTATTAAGACTTTTACAAATATTAATTGTAGCTCATCGACCAGTACACCTCAGCGATTCCTAAGTTATTTAGAAAATATATTTATTTTGATGGAGAACTGTATTAGGTATTTGAGACAAAAATAAGTTTTTATTCATACACTACCTCGTAAATATCGCGAGCAAATGCGTTTGGTGTTAACAATGGAAATAAGAGAAACATTGATGAATGCTTGCAATACAAAAGATGATAAATGGGGTGCAAAAGTAAAATCTAAACTGTTAAGTGTGTTTAATTTGGTCGCCGCAGAAGCTCGCTATCATAACAGTTATTTCAAGAAGTTCTGTAAAATTAAACTAACTTTAAAAGTAAGTTTGTAGGAAGATCTAAAGACGATAATTCAGCCAAAAAAGCTTAAACTCTGTAATTTCTTAGAAAATACTGATGAACTTCAGTTCACTTTAGAGAAATAGTTATAGATATTTGTGGCACTGATCTTCCGTACTCAGATAAATTTCTAAAAAAAACAAATAATCGACTATTTTCAAGATCGGATGTATAATTTTTGGCAGAAAAACTGCCGTATGAATGTCTCACTAGAGTAATAAAATACTAGATGAATGGTGCAGAAGCAAAGAAAAGAAAGCAAATCTGGAACGTTTAAGAATTGAACGCACTGCCGCAGAAGTAATCAGAGAAGATATTTAAAAAAATCCATATGATTGTGAAAGCTATCCTGATATTCCGGAAATCACTGGTGGGGGTTATGATTTAGTTCCTGAAACTTTAAATCTATTCACGTCAACTGTAACGAAGAGGTTGTATGATAATGGACCTGATATTACGAGAAGACGTTTAGTAATTAACCACGCCATAATAGCATCTGCAAGGCCTAGGTCTTTTTTGTCATCAATACATACAAGTTTGTGTATATACAATGAATGTACGGATCTAAACATTTAATAGAAGTGTTGTCGTCATCATGAAGGTGACATACCAGAGATCTCTAATAAGCTAGGCCTCCTACAATCGAAGATGACACATCGTTTGACAATTCCGACGTCAATATAAAAAAAATTAGATGGCCTAAATACATTTCATGCGATGGGAGGAATCAAGTGTATCAATCTGGCCTCTAATATGACAACAACTCTAGATGTACCTCGTATTCAGTGTGGAAATTTTGGGAAAAAAGAAAACATCCCTCAACGTTGCTACGCGAAGAGAAAAAAGAGCATCTTGAAATATGTAACCATAAAAAATATCAGTGAATGTACATCTTCTAGAAAAGAGCATGCCGATTCATTATATTTTGTATCTCTAACCAATTAATAATATTTGGCTGATTTATAAAGCACCATTTTAGTGAAAAATCACCTCAAGGGCGCTGAAGGGCACGCAAGGGTGGTTAGGTAAGTGGCACGCATTCAAAAGTTGACTGGAACGGGTTTATAAATGTCGCTATGAACGATTGTGTGGATTATGGAACCAGTTAAGTAATGGCTGTTCCATTTATTGATATTGATTCCAATAATCCATCCTCAGTGTACACTGCACTATGTCTCCCAACAGAACAGTGTAAAAAGAAGAATCAAACATGCATTGTAACTTTCGACCAACCTGCTTTTTCTCAGAGCTATTGAAATGGTACCGAGGGCTGACGGATCATCGGAAATTTCAAAAATTATTTTACGACTAGAAGGTTTTCATTTGTTAATGTAATATTTAGGATTTATTGGCCGCATCATGGAAGGAAGTGGGCTAGAAGATTTATGGAAAACTGTGTAACTGTAAAGAACGCGGCCCGCCAGTATCTTCTGAGGACATACCTCCTAGTTCAAACATGGCCAGGAAATGAATTACCATCTTATGAATGGGGATGGCAAATAAGAGAATATAAGTTAACACATACAAATGACATGTCCCGCGAATCCAAATGAACTTCTAATTGATTCTTGTAACTGTAAAACCTCGTGCGGAAAGTCGTGCAGTGTCGGAGGACAGGACTAGAGTGTTCTGATATGTGTGGCCACTGCAATGGACTATCCTTCAGTAACACATCTGAAAATACTGATGAAATATTTGAAGACGACTGTGATACCCAGTTAATAATAATATTCTGTAATCCATTAATACCTACGAAAAGTTATATAATTTACTTATTAGAATTTTTTTTGTACTGTTATTGCAAATACTATTAAGTGTTAAAAGTGTTTTTATATGGTAAATAAATTTAAAAGTACTCGATGTTTCAATTTAAAACTATAAATAGTGCTATCTAAGCACAAATCGGTCACCTGCAATCATAGCTGACTAGGTTAACCGCACGCCGCGGCGTCGTGCCGCCCTGCAATGGAGTCGGATTTTGACCAGTATTAAGGATAAAAGTAAGCAATGTTATATATCGTTTTAAAGCTTATTAAATTTGGTAAATAGTTTGTTTGAAACATTTTTGTGTGTTCCCTCAGACAAAAAAAAATATTCACCTTTAAATCAAAATTTTACGAAAAAAAAATTTTTTTTGGCGACAATGTCATTATTATTTGCCAAACCGTAGTAGATAACAAAAAAATATATTATATCTTTTTTGTAGACAACTCTTTAAGAAGTATAATGGTGTTACATTTTTTCAGATATATTGTATAGTTTAGGAGATATGATGGATTATGTGGAACTCTACAATTTCAAAGTTTGGAGGGGGGCAGGGAAGAAAGCAAGCGGGGGAGGGGTGGGGACTTTTGTGAAAATACTCCCTGTAAGAAGTACTATCCACCTGCAAAAATTCAGCTTTCCCTTAATTTGTTCCAGTTCAATGCGTTTATTGACTGGGCTATATTGACGAATCACATATCACCGAATTCATCTTCCCGCTCTGCGCCCCGCTGTAGTTGGTTTCTTCCCCTCACCTTTATGTTCTGGTCTATTAATATTCATATGTCTATGGTACCAATACAGAAATAAACTCAGTAATGAACCGACTGCACAGTGCAGTGAACAAATAATATTACATGAACACCAACGAAACTGAATGTCTATCAGCCTATAAAAACATTGTTATTAAATCTGTATGCCTATCTTGATAGCTTTGAAATGTTTATAAATTTTCAATATATATCGTAATTTATATGAATGCGCATCCCATATTTTACTCTGTTTGTTGTTTTTGGTTAAAATTTTATACTTGGTACTTATTTTAATTGTTATATCTCATTAATTCTTTGATTATATCAAATGTATTTTTAATTTAATAATATATAAAAGCCCTAATTGGGCGTGTACAAATAAATAAAATAATAAAAATAATATTATAATTAGGTTTCAAAGGGGTAAGAATCTCAAAGATTAATATGCATTTAAACAGTAATATTATATTTTCCCGTAAAATTTTTCAAGTATTTGAAGCGACACACCAGATTTCTGAAAACTATCGCATGTAAAAGAATAAGTATTTTCCCTCACCAAGAATAAAAATGAAAACTTTTTCTTCCGAGCTTTCCAGCATGACGCAAAAACGCTGAGATGGATTTTATCCACCAAATTTTGACGGGAAATAGAACGTGATGATGGGTTTGCAAATAGTTTACCGAAATCCGAAGATCCAATTGAAAAACTTTTACAGAGACTTCCAAATAAATTTGCGTGCACACCCAGTTTTATGGTGTCACGGGTTTAAGTGGTTATTCCCACTATATTACTATTAATTTGCATATAGTAATTAAGGTAAGAAGAAATAATTTTAAAACCTTCTTTCCACGTCTTTTTTTTTACATATAAATAATTTAAAAAGTATGAAACATTCTCGTTTTACGAATAACCTGAAATATTTTGCTAATTTCCTACCACCTTCACAGAAACCATAAAATGTGATTTGTGTCATGATTCAGGGCTTAGCCAGCCAGGGTAATGGGTACGGTCGAAATTATGTTAGCATATATATTCATATATAGTAACCACTGGAGCGACAGCGCAATTTAAAACTTTTTTCTCCCATTGCTCGAGATTTTTGTGGTGACCATTTTGAATATTTTCCGCCCACATTAAAAAAATTATACCTCTGAATTTTAATATTAAGACATACAAACTTATTATACTTCGATATAGCCAATGCATTCACCTATCTTTTGTCGATTATCACATTTTCGTAGGATTTATAAAAAAAATTATAAAATCCTAAACTTCTACTTAATTACTTAAAATTTGCCCAAATTGGCAGCAAAGCAATCCGAGGTATTTTAAATAGTGCCATATTGTGGCAATAAGCGCTCCAGTGGTTAAAGAAAAAACAATACGGCAGGTCTTGGCGGCAGATGCTTTTGCCCACCTACTGCGTGGCGGGCAGGATCAGGGGAGACTGGTTTAGGGAGACCTTTTGACATCGCCAACTGGAATATCTCGACCCATCGCCCTGCAGCGCAGTGGGAGGGAAGGATTCATAAGTTCGTCACTCATTAACGCGCTGACCCCAGATTTCTTGTCATTCATCATACTTTTATCCTTTCTTGGACATCCTCTCCTTATTTTCCCTAAAGAGATCCTCTATACAGCTTGTGGAGATAACGTTTAACCCTTTCTCAACCAGTCATTTTAAAATGACGTGAAATTAGAATTTTTTTACTAAGTAACTACTAAACCAATTTATTTGCGGTTTTTCACAAATAATTAAGTGAATCTTTCCTAGCAACATTGATTTTTTTCATTGCGTTGGCTGCATTGCATACACACTTCATACACTAAACAAGAATCGTTGATCACACCTTTTGAAAAGCTATGATCCGAGGGAATTTCAGTATTAAAACGGTGAAGATATTACATTTTTATTTACAGTAAAATGTACCTTCTTTCATACTATAATGAAAATATAACAAAAAAATTGATATGGTTATTTCCTTTTGGGGTATTATGCCGTGTTGCGCTACCTCCTCCTTTAGCCAACGTTTCGGACAGCGTTACAGTGTCCATCATCAGGGCAGATGTGTAAATGTTAGAGATGAAATGTGTGCTTAAGTACTTCGAAGCAATACCGTGTCGCCAGCACCAATCCACTGCGGGCTGGCATTACAGTATACTTCAAGATGGTTTTTTGCATTTACCTTTGGTGTAGCCGTCAATTACCGGATACACCTTTACACATCTGCCCTGATGATGGACACTGTAACGCTGTCCGAAACGTTGGCTAAAGGAGGAGGTAGCGCAACACGGCATAATACCCCAAAAGGAAATAACCATAAAATTTTTGGCCGTGAAAATCTAAAATCATATCCAAAAAATTGATATGATATTTATTTTTGGCATCTTAAAATATCGTGTCATTTCATAAACGACACTGGTCGTTTGAGGTTATACTATTTGACAATTTTGTACGACTATTTAATCTGAAAACACATTTATTTATTTATTTATTTATTTGAGACACAAACAGGATATTTATATAACATTTTGTGGGTAGTATATAATAAATTAATATACAAATATAAGTATCCCTAGATTAATGTGTCTGCATTATTCACATATGCATTTTCACAGAAGCAAACTCTTGAAAAACAACGCAAGTATTATTTATACATAAGTTGAAAACTTAAATACAAAATTGAAATACACAATAACAACAAGTATACAATATTTATAAAGTATTTACTGAAAAGTATCTAATGTAACTTTTTTTTTTAAGTGCACAAATTGTGGAGATATTTTATGAAATATGTTATATTATTTGCAAAAATACATTTATACATATACATTTATTATGTGTTATATGTGTTTTGATGAGAAGAACAAGTCAATACTACTATCAAGTGGACAGTAGACAAGATGTTGTCTTTAATTGACGTGTTTTTTTTTTTAAATATTCTTCTTAGAAAATGGTCCATTTTTATAGCAATACATCATTTACCTCTCAGAACCACTGTCGTTTTAAAATGACGTTGAATATTTCCTAAACTATCAGTTAAAAAAATCAAAATTTCAAGTGCACATAATCATATGTTATAATTTTTTTTTTATATCTGTAGGAATTAATTTGGATGAGAAAGGGTTAAAAAACAAAATAAAAATATCCCAATTTTAAATCACGACGACACCTTTAAAGTTTTTTTTTTACCAGTGGCGTGTTTTAGAAAATGGTGGATATTCAATTTTAATGGAACAGAAATTAAAAAACTAAGTTACGAACAAAAATTTCCCAGAACCATGAGTAGAGTTTTAGCTTTAATGGCTACGTCCAGATAAATCCGCTCAATGGACCGAGTCTTAGTAAGGAATGAAGGTAAACTAACGAAGCTCTTAGAATTGAAAGTACGCGCGACCCATACACGCGACTTAAATAATTCATCTAAAACGCGTTCAAAGTATTCCGTTGGATCTTGAAGAAATTAATTTGTTTGAAATATGACAAAAGACGTCATTAACTAATTAACTGCCGTTTAGTTTTTAAAATGTTCACGCAAAGAGCCATGTATATTAAAGATAGTATTTCAATTCTAAATTGTCACTTTATTAGTAGATATTATAAATTTGACATTAAGAAATGTAGGTTCCTAAATCCATAGACAAATCCGCCAGTGTTTCCATCGTATCCTATATAGATTTCTTATATTTTCCCTGTCAACATCGGTCTGTCTATCACCAGTACGGCCGTGCTCGGAAAAATGCTATAAAATCATCGGTAGTTATGCCTATCAATCCGATATTGAAACCGATTTTGTTACTTTCTGGCCCCCTAGCACAGTCGATTGTCAAGGATCGGTAGGATAACTTTCGTCTACTTAACTTGCCATCATTCACTAGGACAACAGCAGATCGTTATTTTTTTTTTAAATTAGCTTCATACAGGAGGCTCTGAGGAAAATAATTCCCCTCGGGGCCTATGTCATCTTTGGGGATGCTGAGTGGAGGGTCTTTTTAGGAAAGGAAGGAGAGGAAGCTCTGGGAAAGAAAAAGGTACGAAGGGTGGGTTGGAATCTGGGGGTCAGTGTGTCCAGGGGTGACGAACGTATGTATCTATCCCTCCCACTGCGATGCAAGGCAATATTACGAGAGTCCTGCTGGAAAAGTCAAAAAAGAGAGGTCTCCCTCAACCATTCTCTCCCGATCCGGCCTTCCACTTCCCGGTGGGCAGATATATCTACCGCCAAGATCTGGACAAAACCTAACCCCATCACCCCGTAAGTCACCAAACGCAGCGAACCACTTAGGGCAGCGGTCGGGGAACCGGGGTAAATTACCCCAAATGAGGGTTTTTTTTAGGTAATAAGAAAATTTTTCTAGTTTGCTGATTCATAACGTGCCATTTGCAACAACCTATCTTTGTGAACAAGGCTTTTCCACTCTAATGAATATAAAAACGAAGAACAGTAATCGATTAAACGCCGAAGACTGTATTCAAATTGCTCTTATATCAAAAAGTCCCAATTTTGAAGTAATTGTATCAAACATGAAGCAACATCATTTCTCCAAAAACTGAAAGGGAAACCTGAAAATCAGAATTTTTGTTTGATCCAATTGAGAATTTTATTTTGTTCGTCTATTAGGTACATTACTTTATGTAACTTTTTCTTATTTTCTTTGTAAATTAATTCAATAAAAATGTTTATTTAAATATACATTGATTGTCTTCTGTTCAAAATGGAGGAAGGGTTAATATCGACTTACGCAAAAATATTTATGGGTAATAGTTAAAAAAAGTTCCCCGACCGCTGACTTAGGCTGAGGTGTTGGATATCCAATAAATCGTTCACGGGGCGGAGGTATAACGTACAAGCAACAGTGAACTGTTACTAATTTACCATTGGCAATCTGCAGTCATGCTAGGGAACGATGAAATGTTACCGAAAGTTATCCTATCAACCCTTATGGACCGACTGTGCTAGGGGCTAGGGGCCGTCAATCATTTTCAAAAACTCTCATCTTGTGAGCGGAGCAAAATTAAAGACTATTAAAACGAATCTTTTCTTTTATATAGTTTATTTAGTGCAATCATTTATCACAAATCCAGTATTCTGGATTCTGGATGTGTATCTTTTTATTTGTTTCATTGCCCAGACAGGAAAGGTTTATTGGGAAAATGCTTTCTATCGCCATTTAGTTATTTCATTTTATTTACGAGCTGCATTCCAGTCTAGTCTGGAATTTGTTATTCTGGTGATCGGGTACTGAATTCCTGAGAAAATCAATCAAGTGTACATTTATTTATTTTAAACCCTGTAATGTACGAGTACTTTAATCCCTGTGATAGAGACACTTGATGTATGTTCGTGAAAACTCCAATTTGGATCGAGGTTAGCTTTAGTTACCTTATCGTTAATAGGTTTGTAACATAAATATATGAATATTAATAGACGAGAAAAGATAGGTGAGGGGTACAAACCAACTATAGCGGGACGTATAGGGGCAAGATGACTTTGATGATATGTGATTCGTCAATTTTTTTTTTTTTTTTTTTTTACAGTGAATACCGCACAAGAATCTCAACTGCTCCCGTCTGGAGCCAGTGAGACTATGGCATCCCCAATTGGGGTATGTTGTGAGGCTGAAGGTAGTGGGGAGGGGAAGGAGGTGGGGAAGAGGAAGGTTGGGAAGTACCTGGCTATTCAGATCTGGTCACTAAACACGGCTAAAGCCATTTTCAAGCAACGTTTCAATTCTGAATGGTGGTCTTACACCAGGGCGATACTAATAGTATCTTCCACTCTGGAACATGCCGCAAATATACTATATATTATTTTAAATGAATTAATTGTGAAATAACACAAATTAATCAAATAAAATTTATTTGCGCATGCCGGGTTCGAACCCGCGACCTCCGGAATGTGAGTCAAGAGTCTTAGCCACTGGACTACGGAGGTAGTATAAATCAATCTGTCAGTATATAGTCATCTCGCATTATAATATCAGTATTTAGTTCTTAAAAATAAAATCTGCTTTGAATGAATATACCTTTTTACACGGGAACGCGAATTGCTCGTCACGTTATGAACAAATTCGCGAATTCCAAATACGGAAAAATAAAGTTGGCCTGCTTTCAGAGTCGAATATTTTGTTGCCGTATTTAGTTAAGACACTTTTACAAATGGTTCATAATTTACTTACCCCAGTAAACTGCGACGAGCACACGCCATGTATCTCGATGTGATAGTATATATTACTGTTATGTTATTTTCACTTCTATTTTTACACGTTTTCATAGCACAAATCACCATTTTTGCCGTGTTATTTCGTAAAATGTACCGATGAGAGCTCGACGCTGTATCGCACAAAAAAAATGACGTCACATTTGTCTATGGTTTGTAATGAATATTTCTGGACCAGAAGTCGATACTTAGGAGGCTCTAAGTTATTCTGAAGTTGGGCGCCCAAACACTCTCGGAACCCAGCAGCCTATCACAAGCCATCGGTTATTTCCATAAACGTTCGTGCATTATACTAGAACAACGATAGACGATACACTTCTTAACTGTCATTTGTTGAGATACCAAAAAAAAATATTTTATTATCTATAATAAAGACATTTGATGAAGGGTGTTGAAACTACATGTCTAATCCTACATATTACAAACCCCTCAGTACACAGTACTGTATTTTCATCATGAAATTACAGAGAACCAAAAACATAGTAACACCTGTACAAAAAATCTGAGATCAAAATAATAAGTTTTAGTGTCAAACACATAACACATTCAAAAGAGAGTTATCTAATTTTAACCCCTAAAGCTTCTGATACTTTGAAAGTTTTTTTTTTATTTTGGCTCTTCAATTCACAGGTGATTTTGATACTCAATGATTTGAGTTAAGGCGCCGCAACCGGGCTCAAAATGAAGAAGATGGAGAGATATGAAATTACGAATGTTAGAAGAGCGCGCTAGTATTTAAAGCGACAAAATCGATGCGAAAATTGTGAAAATGTTTAATAAAACACGACTCGTTTAAAATAGAACAAAAATCTTGCGTGGGTTGTCTTAAACAGCATTTAAAGAAATGCTGTGATTTTTTTCATACATATAACTTGTACAATAACTGAAACAAACGTGTTATAATAATATTTGGAGCATACTTTGCGATTTTTTTCTGTCGAGGGAATTTTATATAATTTGCATTTCGGCGCGGGAAATGTCTAGATATTATCTTCAAGAAAAACATATATTTTTTTAGGAGCTTTAAAACTTACCCGTCTTACTCATCATCGCAAAATAAGATACAACCTCGGAGCAAGACCGGGTTAGGTGAAATTGTTACTCAACATGGTGGTTAATCGCGCGCATGCGCGTGTTCTTACCGAGTCGCTGTACGGGAGATGTGATAGGTGTCAGAATTTAAACCATCCGATCACCAGGGTTAACTGAGTACCTACGGCGTTGTAACTGACGAAATAGCGAACTTTTATGAGAATCTTGACGTTTTGAACGGAGCTTTGGCAAATATTGACCGTATTCGCGGCATTCGTGCACCACGGCTACAGAAAAGGTTCAAAAAAGGTATACGATCCATTCGCGGCACTTACAGAAGGAGATTTTAGGTCTAAATATAGATTTACCAAAGTCAACGTTGTGTTGACCGATGTTGACGTATGAATAAACGTGAAGCTGGCAACACGCCGTAAAATGCTAAATTGGCCGCGTTTTTCAGCTTTGGAGCAGTGTTGCTACCGTAAAAAATCATAACAGCTGTCGAGAAACATTATGATGATGAGTAAAGATTTTTACCCTGAGCAGTGTAGGCTTTATTTAATTTAAAAATTTTTTTAAAATTAATATTTTAAAAAAATGTTGACCGGATCAAATGTCGCCGGACCAACTATCGCCGGATCAAATACCTCTACCGCGACGCTACAGAGCCGTGGCACGGGACGTGTTTAAGGGAGATATGTAAGAAATCGGTAGAAATTCGGGTAGCGGAGTCTTAAGTCCGAATTAATAATACCACCGACAAAATGTAGTTACTATTGAATATATTGAACATGTGTGTAAATAAATTAATAGGTTAGGTTAGGTTAGGTTGGTTAGGTTATAAATATTTAATTTTGTTGATTATTTACATTTTTTTAAATTAGTTTGAACAGTAAACAGGTGCTGTGCTATGCCTATACCCGCCCTTAATCCCAGGTTAGGTAAATAACTGGTTGTACCATGAATATGTTGGTACTTCATGCAAATGTCATGTTTTCTTTTCTATTAAATGTAAAATAAAAATAAAGTTAATTTCCGAGCTCTTTGTAAGTTCTAGTCAAGGAGGGTTATTATATTATATCATTATAGGCCAGTTGTATAATAATACCAGAACTTCAATAGAACTTTCAAATTTCTTGATAATTAACTTTGAAATAAATGAAGAATTGTTCAAATCATTTGGAACAACCCGTCCTAATAGCTTTTAGTAATAATGAAAAAAATCAAAAACGAGTTGACTTCACACGCGGTAGAAGTGAAACCTTCACCCACACATTCTCAACTAATAGGAGCTTTAAAAAGTTGCCTCATAATCAAAGCGGCCAATGCGCGCAGTTTTACAGATCGCGACGCTTCGTAGGTAGATAGTATACATAGGTAAGATTTCATTCTATCCCATTCTCTCGCAGGCTAAATCCTATAGACGTATGTGCTTGTCTCTTTTTAGTATCACTCGTTTCCGTTTCATTGAGTTTAAAATCATAACGATGGTAAAGAAGTTTCACTTCAACAAATCTAGTATTTATCCTAGTAATATAATTATTATGGATGATTTTTATAGCGCTATTTCCTGAGAAAATGACCTCAAGGGCGCTTAACAAATTAATTTATACATTTAATCCATATTATTTAATCTATATTATACAAGTGGCTTATATCCAAGATAGATAACCAATGACTTATAGCTATACTTATTTTTATAACCTGGTTTGTACTTGTAAGTCATAATAGGAATAGAGCAGTATTGTTACGGACCGCAACTGTACAACAATATGACTTACGACTATCTTAAAAACATATTTATTTACACTTACGAACGTATTGTTATGATTACGCATATCACTTAAGGTACAAAGGCTAAATTATTAGATTTCTCTCCCGCAATAATATAGGTAAATTAAACTGCCTTTTATTTCCGAAATTCACAGTCGATTAATCTCTACCTATATATTTATGCCTACCACAACATAATTACACTTTTGTTGACCCTTTGAAGTTACGCAACACACTGGATGAACAACAACACGGCATAATGAAGGTCGATACATGATTAGAAAGGGGCATAAAATTAATTTCTCATAAACCAGGTTACGCATATTAATATTGTGTAACGTTCACTTGCAACAAGAAGGTTCTAGGTGCCATTTAAATGAATCTGATGTATTTATTGAGGTTCATGGTTAGAATCCCAAATAAAACACTAGCTTTTATTGTAATTTAATTATCATTAGGTGTTACGTTGCCACCCTAGAGCTCCTAAAGCCACCTTTTTTATAGGTCCATCCTTCGACAGTTGCACACAGCGCGCCCCTGGCAAATAATGCCGCCTCTTCCCGACGGGTACTACTAAATTGTTTCCGCGCGCCAGTCGAGATTGTTCTAGAACTCTCGGACCAACGAAAAGGTACGCGACCACCTGTTTTGTGGGCGTGAGCTGGCCAGCAAGGTGTTGCTGTGGCCACCTGCTGGCGATGGACTCCTGTAGTTGTTTCATGCTGGGCATGGACATACTCCGCTACCATGCAGCTACCTCCTGGGCGTTTGCACCCCACAGCTGTGAGTAATAAAGCTACTTCCCTTTTGTAATGTGTCCCCTCTTACCTCGCGAACTGTAGTCACCCCCAGAGAAGACGAAGAGAGAGATTTGCTTAGGATGTTTTTACTCAGCTAGGCATACTTGCTTCCCTGTGATTGTTAATTGATGTGAATATTACTGCCCTTGTTGTAAATGTGTATTTCCGTCAATACAAGTGTTGTTCCATCTCAGACGATCTTTTATTTGACGAAACATGAGGAGTGTTGGCCTATAACCATGTACCCCCCCCCCCCCCTTTTAGCCACCTACGACCCTGTTGCAGAGTGCCTCTACTGTTCTGCCGACCTAACTGAGCTGGCTTTTGTGCAGAATGTGGGTGCTTCCGCCCGAGGCACGCGACATAGGTTTCAGAGGAAACACGGTCACCAAGAAATTTGAATAATGTATTTTGCCAAACTGTTGCTGTCACTGTCGCTGTTACCCCCCCCCCCCCCCCCCCCTTCCCTCTTCACGAATAATGGGCGAAAACGACTACTGCACCTCAGGCTGATAATACCTAAATAAAATCTTCAAAAACGTAGAGCGAATGAACGAGGAAAGGCATTTAAGGAGAATATATGACAAAAATGTGAATGGTAAATGAAGCCGGGACGCCCGAGGAAGACATGTCACGACCAAGTGAATCAGAGACTTGAGTCGGACCATGTGGGGAAATGCGGGGAAACGACTGTATTGGAATAAAATATTCAGTGTCTAAACATTTTTCTTTAAAAAAAATACATTGCCCTGTTTGCATGCTGAAGGTCTATTGATGGCGTTCAAACCAAACAATTTTAACATTTTTGAAGACTCTCAAAAGACGTAACTTCTCAAAAAAAGCAAAACATACCGATACGCTTGTGTAAGACGAACAAGCCAACGATCTTCATCCGCGCAGCATTCCTATTAGTTCCTCAGACGCCAATAGAGATCCTCAAATTCTCACGGGTCACTTCTTGCGCCGTGACAAAAATCAACCGAACTATTCTGTTCTAGACTGCCGTATAATTAACTGTTTTATAAAATCGGTTCTTGTTCGCTCCCCACTTTCTTGCACGAGTTTTTATATAACTCAGTTATTTATATAACAGCTCAAATATGGGGGCTCCAGCGAAGCCAAAGTTAAGTTAGCCTCTCAAATACTGGGCGTACTGTACAGGGCCCGCAGATACTTTAATAGTACTTTCCTCACACTCGATAAATGCTGGCGTCCCGCAAGGATCGGTTCTGTCTCCGACTTTGTTTTTGTTGCACATCAACGACCTTTTGTCATGTGCACCAATTCACTGTTATGCGGATGACAGTACAGTTCATGATAGCTTTTTGTTTGACAAGCCCCCAAAGAGCTCACAAACTCCAACAGCTCGTTGGGCTTTGAAACAAAGAATGGACGGTTACCTCGAGAGTGTTTTCTCTTGGGGTAAAAATAATCTCGTTGAATTTAATGTTTCAAAGACCCAATCTTGTCTGATTACGCCTAAAAGGGATCGAAATGAAAATCTAGTCTCTTTCAACGGAAGCAATCTTCCGAACAGGCCCTCCATTGATATGCTTGGTGTAACCCTAAGTGACCAGCTCAGGTATGGGGGCTCCATCGAAGCCAGAGTAAAGTTAGCGTCCCAGAAACTGGGCGTACTGTACAGGGCCCGCAGATAATTTAATAGTGCACAACTGCTAACCCTGTACAAATCGCAAGTGCGCCCCACGGTTGAATTTGGCAGCCACCTCTGGTCTGGAGCTAAAAATTACCTGAAAAATACCCTCGACTCTGTGGAGAAACGGGCGGTCCGTCTGATAGATTCTCCTAATTTAACATAAGGATTGCAATCTTTAGAGCACAGGCTTCGGTTGCAAATGCTATCCTTTTTCTACCGGTATTTCAATGAAAGATGCTCCAAAGAACTAGAATCTTTGATCCCTTCGGCACCGGTGCATGTCGGGAAACACGCCAAACGCGTGCCCAACATATGTACACGGTTGACATTGGTCACATGAGACGGGTCGCTTCTTCGATTCGTTCTTGAGTTCAACAGCTCGGCTGTGGAACAATTTGCCGGCCTTTGTGTTTCCTCCTTCCTACACAATGGGTCTCTTCAAGACCAATGTTCATTCCTTCCTCTCCTCAAAAAGACCCTCCACACAGCATCTCAGATTACATAGGCCCTGATGGAAATGATTTTCCTCAGTTAAAGTAAAAAAAGTTCAGTTAAATTCTTACATTGACATTCTTAAAGGACATTCTATGCAAAAAAATATGCCAATTAATGTCATTCTTCATTTTTTTCCAGATTCGTGCAATTGGTAGACGGAACCAAGATAGCTTTATTTTGTTTATTCATAGACAACAGAAACAGCAGCGAGCTGACTGGCGCCGAGTAACGATGAATTTGCATGGACTTCTAAGTGCGGTGCGAATGAAAGTTACATGCACGTTTAGTGTATTGATAGAAACAAAGGCGGGACTGTAATACCTAGATAAGATTTACTGTAGTATGGGTGAACGGTATTAGCGACACATTGATATCTCCCTTGTGTTTTTTTATCGTGGTATTTTTTTACAATAGCTCCACACAGGAGGCCCTGAGGAAAAAAAATCACTCAGGGCTTGTGCAAATTTGGGGATGCCGTGTAGAGGGTATTTTTAGGGAAGGAAGGAGAGAAAGTTCTGGGAAGGAAAATAGTAAGAGAGGTGGGAAGGTATCTGGAGGTCAATGTATCCAGGAGTGACGGATATATAAATTAACCCCTCCCAAGGTGCAAGGCAATGGGTCAAGCGTCCGGCTAGACCTAGACTAGTCTAGGACTTTGACATACCCTACCTAAAGCCCCTGCTAAATCACCAAACGTAGCGAACAACTTGGGGTGACCTACGGCAGGGGTGTCGATTACTTAATAAATGAATCCCGGGGCGGGATACTCATACCTGCAACCCAAAGTAAGGTATGCTCATCACAATCTATATATAACTTTTAGAGCAGAAACTAATCTTGTGGCCGTTTTATACCGTATCGTTCGATACCTAAACATAATATAATAATGTTTGGATAGGCCTAAACTCTGATCAATGAACAAAACAAACCTTTATACATTATGACCTTGTCAAGGGTACTTGTCGGGCTGCTTATATCATAACTACCCCTCGTCACCAAAGGGTTGAAATATTTAATGAATCGTTTCTTTGACGTAATATTGGATCCAACAAGGCCAGCCACAGTTAAGACCTTTAGATATGAAGTGTCACGTGGTCAAGTAAGTACCATCGAGACACGATGGCTTGCAAATGGCGGCGATTATTGTTGTACTTGTTGTTACTGCTGACTAATAATATATGTTGTTTTACGTAAAAGAGGGCGAATTTTGAGTTGACTTGAGAACATAGACATCCAAATGGATAGACAAGCAATTACAGATGAGGGGTAAAACCAAACTATGGAGAGCAAGAGGGGAAAGATGACTGTCATTCGTTGAACAATCAATCTGACAGTATATAGGCATCTCGCATTACAATATCACCATTTAGTTCTTAAAAGCAAAATCTGCTTTGAATGAATAGACCTTTTTACATGGGAGCGCGAATTGCTTGCCACGTTCAAAACTTATTTGCTAAGGCCAAATGCTCGCCCCAAAAAGACTCGCGCCAATACACATATCAATATTTTCTTGCCGTGTTTAGTTAAAACACTTTTACAAATGTTTCATAATTTACTTACCCCTGTAACCAGCGACGAGCACATTGGAGTACCGCCCACATTCGCTATGTGCATATTGATATGTAGATATATTGTATAGCACAAGCTGCCGTTATTTCGTTAAATATATGGATGTCAGCTTCTCGCTGTTCACGGCAAGAATGATGACGTCACACATTTTAGATTCAAGCGAGGCTATATCCCCTCCCCATGGAGCGAGCCGGTTCCAAGGAGGAGCTACAGCCGGCGCCATGTGGAGGGGGAAATAATACGTTTTTATCACTTAGGGCAGGTCCAGATATATTCATATGTCCGTGCTTGAGAACTATAAAGTAATGCCCAACTGTACTTTTTTTAAATTTCATAATCGTAAAGCTGCACATCTTGATACAGGAATAATGCCCCAATGAGATATGCAGCTTATGTTTTTATGTAATACATCATTCTTTGTATAAATTAATAAATGTTCCCGGGCAACGTCGAGGACTTCAGCTAGTAATAAAAAAATAGTTTAAATGCTTGAAACAAAACATATTAACTCTGAAATTAACATTGTCCACAAACGATACCCCGAGAAAACGTCTCTGAAAAAAAAAACATTTTTTTTCTTTGATTGCATGTCACCGATTTGAACAATCAGTTATTTGTCTGATTAATAACCCACTTATTATCTATCTTTTATTTATACGTATAAATAAAAAAGATAATCTGTGGTAGGCAGGCGGGCGGACACTGAGCGTGCAATGTGAATTTTTTTTTATTATTTTTTTATTACAATTTTATTCTGAGATTTTTGTGAAGTTTTGCACACTTGACATCGATGACTTGGCTTCGATGTCCTGAAAGAATAGAGTTCAAGATCTGCTTAATGACCTTCAAAGCATTGCAAGGAATGGCGCCAGCCTATATCGAAACTATGTGTCGGACAAAAAGTAACTATGTGCACCGAATGCCAAGCACACGAGTACCGAAGAAGGTCCTAACAGGACACCCGGGAGGTAAACGAAAGGCGGGCAGACCTAGACTGAGATGGGAGGATATGTCAGGAAGAATGCATGAGGAATACTCCATGTCGCAGATTGGAAGACGACGGCCGAGGACAGAGGGTGGTGGAGGCTTATTTTGAAGGAGGCCAAGGCTCGAAATGGACTCTACCGCCATTGAAGAAAAAATGTACGACATTATGTTCACTCTTTTCGTGCCCGCTCGTTTGGAATAAACTTCTCTCAGCTCTTACTAATATCCAGAATTTGGCAGGCTTTATATACAAAATAATTATATAATTCATGAATCCTAACACCTTTTCAATGTACGTAAAAAGCCATGTTCTAAGTTTCCGGTAATCGTTTGGTTTCGGTTTCCTCCAAATCGTAATTTTGTTTGTACATTGTTTGTACATTAAAATTGTATTTTAATATCCGAATTTAATGTTAGAATATTTCTCATTTCGGAAGGCAAACCGACTTTTTTAGTATATTAAATTTCAGTTTTAAAGTTCTTGTTTTGTCCTGTGCTACAATAGCACCGTTATCGCACGTTATTAATACCGTAGCGTCTGCGTGGTTAACCCAACTATGAGTGCATGTCAGACGACACGCCATACGCGCCGTGCCACAAATAACATCTGTGTACGTGGAATTTCAGACAAAGCTACTGTTATAATTTGATTTCTAATTCACGAATTCGACACAAGATGTCATACTTCCGTCAGCAGGGACGGGGACATCTCCCCCATAGGTATAATAACTGCTACGAATTTGTGAATATGTGGTATCTCTCCGGATATCAAAAGTTTGACGGGTGTTGTATCAAGTGGCTATATATTACATATGATGTCATTGCTCTGCCTCGGTTGCTTTGTCCCGGTGACTAGCAATAGTGGATCCGAGGAACGGGCTGTTCATGGAATCAATTCATATTGGATCTATAAAATGGTCACCAACACTAATTGGGCGAAGCCGAACCACAAGCCGCCTTATTGTCTTGTGTGTGCTATAACAGCATTGTTATAGCACACATCGTATCTGTAGTATATAGCACACATCGTATATATATATAGCATGTATCGCTCCTAAGTAGATAAGTACAAACATCACCCCTAACTATTACACATCTGCCCTGATGATGGACACTGTAACGCTGTCTGAAACGTTGGCTAAAGAAGAAGGTAGCGCAACACGGCATAATATCCCAAAAACTAATAACAAAAATACTTTTGGTCGTGAAAATCTTAAATCGTATCTCACCTATCTTTTGTTGTGTGGTGTGATTGTCCTATTTCAAATATTTAACTTCGTTTTGCACTTAGCACTTATAATTTTATCATTTTGCCTAATCTCGATGTGTAGAGTCCTTTACTCGTAACTTTCGCGTCTATGTCACCCTTTACGAAACACTTCAATGCATTTTTTGTCTACTAGCACTCTTGTCTGTGGTCAGTCGTCAACTTTCTCTTTTGGTCTATGATTAAGTGTGTTGCTTATTGCAATGTCATTCTTTTTTGAAATTTCTTCAACATCTTTCTACATTTAACAATTTGAAATTCCAGTGCTCAGAATAGAATCGAAACTCTGTTCAACTTAATATTCATCTGAATAAACTAAAGTTTACAACAATATTCCCAATACAAAACAAAGTGTTGTTAAGGGATGACCTAGAAAATCATAACCTCTCACTGTTCGTTTCCTGGATTTGGAAACGAAAGAAGCCAACGAAGCCGCTCACTTTAAACCTGGCGGTAGACTGTCCGGAGACCAGACCCTGGGACCCTACGCATCTTTAACTATTTTATGTGAACACTGAACAAGAGTTCCGTGCAGGGTTGCCAGGTGTTCGGTATTTTAGCACCGTTTCACCTGTTTTCGAGCCATTTCGCGGATTAGTGTTACACATCAGGTGACTACGCCCTTGCGTAAATATGATTATTCGAATAATTTGACTTTGAGATTTGGTTTTGATTTGCCAAGGTACCACAGAAATCTAGAGAAATTCACCTGATTTTTTTTTTGCTCACTGTTCGGTATATATTTGGAAAAAACCTGGCAACCCTGGTTCCATGTTGTGACGCTGAAGGCAGCGGGGAGGAATATTAGATGGGGGAGAGGAAGATGGAAAGTACCTGGCTATTCATACATGGTCATCAAACACGACTAAAACCATTTCAAGCAATGTTTCGATTCTGAATATTGGTTTGTCACTAGGGTTACACTGCGAAAACCTACCACGCAGGAACCTGCCGCGGGTGAAATGCAGATCCCGCCAATGTCAGGGAATTTAATAAAAATGCACTTTTTAGATGAGAAAAGTGTGGAGAAGATGAATAAAAAATAAATTAAGGCGCGCTCGGCAAAATTGAGGGAGATACAACCGTTCAAAGTATTTAAAATTTCACTTTGCGAGTTGATATTGACAGTCCGTTCGCCATGTTTTCATTGCTTATGTTGGATCCCAGACCTAATACAGAATTAATAGTACGCCAGAATCACAAATCATGTTACTCAAACCTAGCGTAGCCGCTAAACCACTTGAAAACTGGGATGTTTTTCTTGCCTTGACGTGAGTAGGCGTTATAAAGGGGCACTTTTTTTGTATCACAAACCATGTTTAGCGTATTAGGTTATGTCAAAATGGCGGGCGGACTGTCAATATCAACTCGCGAAGTGAAATTTTAAATACTTTGAACGGTTGTATCTCCCTCAATTTTGCCGAGCGCGCCTTAATTTTTGTTTTATTCAGCTTTTCCACACTTTTCTCATCTAGAAAGTGCCTTTTTATTTAATTTCCAGACATTGGCGGGATCTTCATTCCTCCCCCTGCCGCAAATCTACCATTACTATCAATAAATTGTGAAATAGGTACCATGAAAAATAAATAAAATTTACTTGTACAGGCCAGTATTTGAACCCGCGAACCCCGGATTCGTAACAAAGATCCTTACCATAAAGTCCGGCTAAAATGAATGGTAGAAATGTACCTTATTTTTATTATTAGCTTAAATTATTTTTACCGGTAAATATTTCCCTATCGAGTCCACGATCAAAACACACTTAAAAAATATTAAAACAAATTTTGCTTACATTATTCCTTTTTTTACTTTTATTCACATTTTAACCAGCTTCACTTGGAATTTGAATTTAGAACAAACAATATGGCATGTTATAAATTGGTATTTGGCAGAAGGACTTCAAGGAAAACATCTGGCTTCAATGGCGGAATTCTTCTCTTTTATTCACAAGCGCATGTTACAATACTTTTTATTTGTCCCGACCCGACAAAACACTGACTTTGGTCACTTCGACCACTTGCTAGATAATGCTAGCTGTTTACAGGAGATCCACGAATTGAGAGAGTTTTTAACTAGAACGCAGGCTATTTATAAATAACATTTTCCTACACACACAAAAATAAACAAACCACCATTGTCAATTTACAAATACAACACAGATACCAGAAATCTGCTTTATCGTCGAGCACTAAAAACAGTGGGCCTTATGGTTAGTAATAAGTAATTCAGTAACCGGAATTAAAAAAATATTGCGTTTTAATGTTTTTTTTTATTTAAAAAAACGCGAAATGTCATTTTTCAAGGACCGCCATGATTACGATGATGAAATACGCATTTTTAAAAGAAAGAATCACTTTCCGTCAGTTAGACAATAATAAATACGAATTGCAATCTTCGGAAATGATAAATAATGTGTATTAATCATTGTTTGGTTTGATTTCATAAACACGCGAGACATTTGCCGTCGTAATTAACAACATGTCGAGTTTTTAAAGATAACAAAATAACCATTAAATGCAATTTTTTTCAATTCCGGTTACTGAATTACTTATTACTAACTGTAATCTACCGAGTACAATTTGTTTTAATTTTTTAAAGTGTGTTTTGAGCGTGGACTCGATAGGGAAATATTTACCTTTTTACCTACCAAAATCGAGCATTTTCAAACTTGCTCGGTATTGTAAAATTGGCACACACAATTATTAGCACCGACCATTAGTCCTAATATCGCACTCAATGCTTTGTTTATCCATTCAAATGGGACGATTACATTAAACTTAGTGGGCATTATCTGACTCTGACTGTATGGAACTTGTAATCAAAGAGGAGCGATCTCGTGGAGGTTGCTCTGATGGGTGAGTATTAACTTCCGGAAAGCCAAACTCACTGAAACACCAATTCTTAATAGTAGGCCAGTGCAATTAGCGATTCGCGATCGGAATTATTCCGGTAGTCCCAATTTTTTTATATGTTTTAAACACTCATCTCGTGATGTAAAATCTGAGTTCTCGACCTTGGGTCACTTGAGCTTTCGCCGCCATTTTGAAAAAACCAGCCGAAATTGCGCCAAAATCTAGTTTTCCTCAAATATCTCGTTTCCAATAAAAATTTCGGCTAAAGTTGCTTTCCAAATTTAGTAGAACATAAAATTACCTACAATTTTTATTTAAAAAGTTTTATTGTATCTCTAATAAATATTGAGATATGCAGTCGTAAATATGTGTTTAATTTTATAAAAACAGCTAAATTGCTCGACTTGGTTTGGTTTTTTGTGTGTATCTCTTTTCCAGAACAATTTTGTGAAAAAATTATTGATATTAATTTTGTAGATAATAAAATTTCATAAAAGACTAGGTTTAAAATTTCAAAAAAGACTCAATGAGTATCCAGGTTCTAACACAAAAATTACATAAAAATTGAATCAGAAGAAAAGTGTTTTAATCTTGGCATATCTTTATTATTCTTTTTTTTTAAACAATTATTGTTGTAATAATATGTAAAATACATAACAGCAACATTAACCACCAATGTAATCACAACATACAAATAAAAAAATATTAATTAAGTTACATAGATGCCGTAAAATAAAGAAAAAAAATTATTTTCTTTAAATTTATCACTTTTGACTAACGATGAAACTTATGGGCCCCGAACAACTTCAATATGTCTCATCAGCCGTATTTGTGGTGACTGGCTCACCAAATTCCTCGTCATCATCATGAACGAAGGCTTCCACAGCATTCTGGCAGCTCAGAGCTTCCATTACAGTGAATACAGAGTAGGGAGCATTTCAAACCCGACTTTCTACATGTGCACTTTCCAGCGCAACCTTTTTTGCATTGGCATGAAATAAAGTTCAGCAACGCCTGAGGTGCAGCCTCCTTCAGCATTGGTACTGGAGTTAGTAACCCAACAGCATCTTTCTTCCATCCCCATTCAGTTGGATCTTTATGGTGACCAAGCCAAGTTTGCACTTGCAAAGTATGTTCATAAAGCATGTTGCTGGACTGCATCTTTGGTGGGTGGTAGCCTGGATAAATTGAATTTGTTCTTTTTCACCCCTTTGACAAAAAGAATGTACCAACCTTAAATTTTCCAAATTTGAGTTCTCATTGCCGCCATACAAAAGTGCAAAGAATTGTTCGGCAGCCAAAGTGATTGTTTCTCGCTTTGCTTTTGGATCTTGAAATACACGAACAAGTTCATTCACTGAAAAGAATATTACAAAATTTGTTTTTGCCTTGACCGAACGGAGCACCAATTGTGTCGCAGCCACTTATGGCATGAATGAATAAAATGTTTTCTACTATTTCAATGTGTTTAAAACATTTGTTGGAGTACAACGCGTTAAGTGATTTACCTTTACCGACTTTTTGATAATATACGTTTGAAGGTGAGAGAGCTGTGATGAGTACCAACAGGTCGATATCCTATCGCATCCTTACGTTTTAAGTGTAGGTTTCCAAAGTTCTGGTTGACGACTTTAGACATAGCAAATTTCCCCATCTTTTCAGCCATGTGACAAGTTACTTTGCTATCCCCGACAATGCCACTGCTTATAGACATAATCATGTTTGTTTTAGGAAATGGTTCATGGCAAGAAAACCAATCAATGAGAGTTTGAACGTCTTTGTCATCCCTCTTAATTCGTGTAGGCCTCATCTCTACATGTTGCTCTGACGTTCCTGATTCAACTCCACAGAATGACTCAATACCCTCACAAATAGTATGCAGATCACGGACATATGAATATATCTGGACCTGCCCTAAGTGATAAAAACGTATTATTTCCCCCTCCATATGGCGCCGGCTGTAGCTCCTCCTTGGAACCGGCTCGCTCCATGGGGAGGGGATATAGCCTCGCTTGAATCTAAAATGTGTGACGTCATCATTCTTGCCGTGAACAGCGAGAAGCTGACATCCATACATTTAACGAAATAACGGCAGCTTGTGCTATACAATATATCTACGTATCAATGTACACATAGCGAATGTGGGCGGTACTCCAATGTGCTCGTCGCTGGTTACAGGGGTAAGTAAATTATGAAACATTTGTAAAAGTGTTTTAACTAAACACGGAAACAAAATATTGATATGTGTATTGGCGCGAGTCTTTTTGGGGCGAGCATTTGGCCTTAGCAAATATGTTTTGAACGTGGCAAGCAATTCGCGCTCCCATGTAAAAAGGTCTATTCATTCAAAGCAGATTTTGCTTTTAAGAACTAAATGGTGATATTGTAATGCGAGATGCCTATATACTGTCAGATTGATTGTTCAACGAATGACAGTCATCTTTCCCCTCTTGCTCTCCATAGATTGGTTTTACCCCTCATCTGTAACTGCTTGTCTATCCATTTGGATGTCTATGATGCAGATAAACAAATCCAGCAGTCCAACGAAGAATAGAACTGTTTGTGATTCCTCGTCCTTGGGTCAAACCTCCAGATGTTTTCATCGATCTCATCAGAGTTTGTTCGATTGTCATGTCAGACCAAATCCCTGACCAAAATTTATGTGATCGTCGAATTGTAAAGAAACCCTCTTTGGTAAATCTTTCATGTTCTATTGGATCCATCTTCTCTTTCAATGTCAACATATCTTGGAGATACAGATGTGCACTTTTGGCATAATTAAAGTGGGCGGCTGCGTGAAAAAAAGGTATCATTTTTTGGACCATTGCAAGATGGAGCTCCCAATTTCCAGCACGTTTCGTTTCAATATACAGCTCAATCAGTGTAGTCATCTGGAAGTACTGAACCCTCAGCTGGGAAGTAGGTCCGTTTTCTTTTAAAATGTTCAGTACATCAATCAGGGACTGGCGGCTATAGAGTATTTGTGAAAAAAATAACAAATTCCATACAAAAATAACCGATTTCCATAGAAATAACTTCTAAAATATTATTTTTGTTTATTATTTTTGTTTGTATTTAAAAAGATCTAAATTATATGAAAAAAACCATCTAAGAAGCTATACCACAATTTTGGATCCGACGACCTGAATTTAGAACTAAATGTAGCTCTAAAGGAGCAGAGTTGGCAACACTGATGGCCCGTCCTGGAGTGGCTAATTGGCGGCAACTACAGGGAACCGCGGGGGAGGGGAGAGGGGGACCCCCCACTCTCTTTTATTTGTTATAATATGTTAAAAATATTACAATATATTAAAATGTAATGTAAACAAAAATCGTATAACATGGTAATAAATCGTGATAAATTTTCTGTTTTCACTCCGATATTTGTTTATACTTTATATAAGTAAAAAAGAATTACAAAAAAATAAAAATTACAGGTCTTTTTATAAATTTTATTTTCTACAAAATTGATATCAATAATTTTTTCACAAAATTGTACTGGAAAAAAGATACGCACAAAAAACTAAACCAAATCGAGCAATTTACCTGTTTTTATAAAATTATATACATATTTACGACTGCATATCTCAATATTTATTAGAGATAGAATAAAACTTTTAAATAAAAATTGTAGGTAATTTTATGTTCTACTGAACTTGTAAAGCAACTTTAGGCAAAATTTTTATTGGAAACGAGATATTTGAGGAAAACTAGATTTTGGCTCGATTTCGGCTAGTTTTTTCAAAATGGCGGCGAAAGCTCAAGTGACCCAAGGTCGAAAACTCAGATTTTTCATCAGGAGATGAGTATAAAAAAATTGGGACTACCGGAATAATTCCGATCGCGACCCCCTTTTTTGCGCTAATTGCACTGGCCTATAGACCAAAATTCTGAAATATAAATCTTAGGAAATTCAAACTTCCTGATCACCAACTTCCTGAAAAATACTGTACCAATTAGATATCTAGGTGAAACAACTATTGCGGTAACCCGAAATGGGAAATAAGGCATTAATCACATGTCGGTAAAAAGGTGATAATTTTATGTTTTTTCGGGGGGTAATCTGGAGGTCGCGGGTTCCAAACCCTGTGCAAGTAAATTTTAATTATCTTCTCAGTTTATTAATTTAAAATAATGAAAAGTGTATTTTCGGCACCTTTCGAGTGGAGGACACTCTCAGTATTGCCCTGTTTTAAGACCTCAGAATTGAAAAGTTACTAGAAATGGTTTAAGCCTTGTTTGGTGACCAGATATAAATAACGTTTGGTGATTTAGCACGGGTGCTCGGGGTGAGGTTTGTCTAGGTCTTGGTGGCGGATGACCAGGACACACTGAATCCCAGATTCCTGCCCACCCCTTAAACCTTTTTCCTTCCCAGAACTCTCCTCTTCTTCCTTTCCTTAAACAAACCCCTCCACACAGCATCCCCAAAGATGACATAGGTCCTGAAGGAAATTATTTTTCTCAACGCCTCCTGTGTGAAGCTCATGTAAAAAAAAACTACCCCACATTCCATTTCCATATTTCATTCCCCTCTCCACTACGTTCAACCTCACAACCTACCACGATTGGAGATGCTATAATCTCACCGGCTCCGGACGGTTAACAACAGTTGAGAGTTCAGAACGTCATGTTTTGACCCAATAATAATAATTAAAAAAAAATGTTTGGCAGTTTTTACATTTATTTTGGGTCAAATAAGAGATGAAACCTAAATTAGCACACGAATTTTACAATTAGTGAACAATCAATTTTAATTTTTTTAATTTTATGAGTAAACCCTTGAATGAAGACAATATTAGCAAAACTCAATCGAAAATCTGGAAACAGAAAAATCAGAAAAAGTTATTGGCACCTTTGGGACTCGAACCCAGGAACTTCGGCTTTCCGAAGGTGTACCTTTCCGATTCGGTTATTTTTAACTGTACCATACTTCGACCAAGAACTAGCAACATTATCTTCATTTTCTTAACCCATATTTTATTGGCTGCTATCTTTACGTAAGATGGCAAGATTCAAACCCGAACTAAATGCTATCTAGATAGTGTGAAGATAAATTAGAATCCATTTTATTTTTAAAATGCAACAAATATTGACTTTTCTGCGAATCTAGGATAAATATTTATTAGAATTTTTTTACTGTATGAGTAAAACCCCTTTTGTTCTTCGTTTTTATTAATGAACCAAAGCATTTTGTCTTATTCCTCCATGACTTTAAAAAATTGGGTCACATGTTTGTGTATGTTTCTACTATAATATCAGGAATAATTACATTCACATCGAGTGTCGCCCAATTTCCTTCCAACATTTATGATTATAATAATCCCCTTTGATTAAATGATCAATAAAAGAAACATTTAATTTGGGTAAATGGCCATAATGATTTTATCAGCCAAATTTAGAAGACCCATATTTTAAATTTTCAATCACTTTGGTCGGGTGACCATAGCAGTTAGTGGTTGAATTTGAATATATAAAATTATAAATTCAGCATACTAAATTTACCGAACGATCGTTGAAAAACGCCACCCGTTTACGCTGTGGAATACTGGAGATTATAATTTTATGCGTATTATATGTAGGTCAATTAGGTAGGTATTATATGTATATGTTATCGTAAAAAACTTTATTAAGTGCTTTTACTGAGTGGTAGGTACGTTTAGCATAGCTATTGTAAAATTCCACATTGGATAATCGAAATTTTGCTTTTTTTTACATGAATGCCAGTTTTTCTTCACGGGAGTCCCGTGATTCCACGACAGTAGATCCGCTGACAATTGTTCCCTCGGCGTACTTACGTAATGTGAAGTCGGTTTAGGGAAAGTAAAGTGTAAATAATTGCACAAAATATAACTAATTGACTGCAGTGTTCTGTTATTTGAAGACACACTAGCAGATTCTCCAACACACTTGGATGGAGATAACTTCTTGGAATAAATAGAATCTGGTTCGTTATCTGGATTTATTTATTCTTCGCTTATACAATTGGGACTACGGTAGTCTACCTAACTAGAAGCTAGCTATAATGGTTCTGAGGAGTGTTTTTTGAAACACACCCTCTCAGCCTCTCCGATCCCCTGCCGGAGAACTTAGTCACTACGCTGCCTACCATCTAGCGGAATCTACCGACAGATGATATCACCGCCACTGTGTCTACAAGGCGGAAGCTTTTACGATACACCACATGAAGGAATGTGCAGGGAGGATGTACCACCAAATAACAAGAGTATACAACACATTTTCATTCAATTGCATCAAGGAAACATCATGTCACTTATATATATTATAGTCCCGGTGCTGGATTGTTCCGAGATTTATATATATTTCAAATGGATGAACTATTCAGCTATGTAACCGTAAAGTTACTTACTTTTCAAACGAGTGAAGTTGCAGTGCAGGTTTGTTCCGAGATTGATGAAATTTTTCAAATGGATGAACTATTAGCTATATAGCCATAAAGTTACCATGACTTTTACTGACTGTTCAAAGGAGTGGTGAAGTTGCGGTGCAGGTTTGTTCCGAGATTGACGAAATTTTTCAAATGGATGAACTATTAGCTGTATAACCATAAAGTTACCATGACTTTTACTGACTTTTCAAAGGAGTGATGAAGTTGCACATCGATGAGGTTATCGGTCACCACTCTTATATAAATTATAGTCCCTTTGCAGGTTTGTTCCAAGATTGATGAAGTTTTTCAAATGGATGAACTATCAGCTATACGTATTGTTACGTTACGGAATTGTTTCCCGTGCGAGCTAATAGCGAATTGACCCCTTGCACAGGCCCTCCGCCCCCTCTCCCCGCACCGCGCGGCGCCCGTGCCAAGCGCCGAGCGGCTCCCCGCTCCCATTCCTTCGCCGGCCTTCGGCAGAATAACTGTGTTCCCCGTGATTCGCGCTAGGCGCTCTCCGTAAACGCTCACGATGTTTTACTTTAATTGTGTATTGTGCTTAAAGAGGTTTACGCCTACCCCGAATCCTGTCTGCCGACCGCCTATCTCCTGCTTGTGAGTACCAATGAACCTTGCTACCCCTCTGTGTGCTAAGAACTGACATTTAAATTCACTAAACACGTGTAGAGAGAGTTGAGAGAAGCTCCCCCCGTTATGATAGAATTAATTAGAGATAGCCAAATACTCATGTGTGTAGTGCCGATGCTGGCCTTTTGTAGAACCCTGTTCACCTTTAATTGAATAAAACCCTTTTTCGTGCATAACAACTGTGTTCTGATTGAGGAAGGAGACCTGGAGATTTTGAGGAAAGGAAGGGGAGTAGGAATTAACAAGCGAACCACAGACACTCGCCCTGGGTTTAAGAGGGACCTTGCTCGCGCCGGCTGTGCAGAGCTAGCCGCCGGCTTGTTTATTGCATGTCCTTTCCAGGTTTTGGGTTTAGCGTTGGCCGCAAGTAGCGCCAATGCTAGCACTGGGCCCAACGTGGTGCTTTTTTTGCGTTTTAATGCTAGCACTGTCGCCCGACGTGTGGCATTTTTTTTCCTCCCTCTTCACGGTCCCACAGTCTCGTTCTTCAATCAGCAATTGTTTAAACTTTATAATGTATAATGTTTTGTCTTGTTACTCCCAATTTGTCTAGCATTTCCATCAAGAACCCCGGCGCGATTGTAACTTCGAATTGCAATTTAAATTATCACGGGCACGATTCCTTCATTTTCGAATCGTCACTCGACAAAACATTATCACCGGTGTTCCTACGTAAAGTGCTCAACCAAGAAAGTTGCCGTCGTGAATAATATAGTGTTTACAAGTGTCGACCGACTAAATTTGCTAGTTTCAAATACAAGATTAATAATGGAAATGTACACACATATTTAAAACAAAGTATTCAACAATTAAAATCCTGTATATGATAAACCAATTACCCGCTTCGTTTCCCGAAAGTTAATTAACCAGTTTTTATTAATAAACTTATTCCGCAGTGTGCTGGTCTGTATTTGATATCGACATATTCTGCGAATAGGGGACTATTTCGCAAAATACTGGCCTGTATATATAACGGCATATTTTGCAGCTTAAGGGAAACAAGTGGATTAAATTCTTTCTACCTTTTGACAATTGAGCATTTTTCTAATTTTGCCGCCTGTTTCATCATTTAGCTTTTTTTCTTTCGTAAGAAACAGACGACATAATTTGAAAGACGTTCGGTTCGCGTTGACGTCGATTCCTCGAGTCAGGCATTACATTACGTATGCACATTTCTGCATATAACTTGTTATGACAAAAGGAAGTCGGCGGATAAATATCAATAATTGGTGATGCTCAAATCAGGCTACAGTCTAGCCACGTAAATAAAGAAACGATTCCCCAAGACATTGTTGAATTTTCAAACAAATACTTCCACGAAAACTTGTATAAAAGAAAAAATATTTCTTTCCTTTTCTGAAGAACCCCCCTTTGGAAAGGAAATGGAAATATTCTAAAAACATGTTCGTTTAAGGTGAACCTCGTTTCCGTTTTTTATTTCCGGACTTTTGCAAATTTGCAAACATTTTTCAAAAACATCGGAATAAATTCTAAAAACGTGTTTCATTAAGGTGAATCCCGGCCCGTGAAATTTTCATATCCGGACTTTGAAAATTTTCAACAAATTTCCAAAACATCTGGATTTTTTCACAAAATCACGTTTTTTAAGGGAAACCGCTGCGCAATTTTTTTTTTCATTTTATGGACTTTGAAAATTTTCAACAAATTTCCAAAACAGCTGGATTTTTTCACAAAATCACGTTTTTTGAGGCCAACCGCTGCGCAATTTTTTTTCATTTTATGGACTTTGAAAATTTTCAACAAATTACCAAAACATCTGGATTTTTTCACAAAATCACGTTTTTTGAGGCAAACCCCTGCACAAATTTTTTTCATTTAATGGACTTTGAAAATTTTCAACAAATTTCCAAAACATCTGGATTTTTTCACAAAATCACGTTTTTTGAGGCAAACCCCTGCACAAATTTTTCTCGTTTTTGGACTTGAAAAATTTTCAACAAATTTCCAAAACATCTGGATTTTTTCACAAAATCACGTTTTTCGAGGCAAACCCCTGCCCAAATTTTAAAATAAACCAAACACTTATAAAAAACGCGTTTTTTTTCAAAAACTTTTTTGTAAAAATACGTCCCCAGTGGTCAATCTCTGCCCAATTTCTTTCCAATTGCGAGTCTAGTTCTCACTTTTTCCAACATAAGGTCACTCTGATACGATCTTATACACCATGGAAGTTCCTCAAGTTACGCTGGGTATAATCCCGCACGTCTTTACTTCAAGAAAGGAAGAATTACTACAGGTCCTGAGAAATAGAAAGATTTCTCCTCGGAATAAATCCAAAATGCCTTACTGTGACGGAATCAGTAAATTCCATCACATCAAGTTCTCAGGCGTTATCAAATTGGCAAAACTCTTGTCATAAATGACGTGAGTTACTTGTAAATATTAAATGTAAATAATCACCCATATGGGCATTCGTAAGGTAATCCTTATACCCGAAGGCACATTAATGTCAACGGTAGCCTAACTCCTGTACATTCTTTTTCTTTTTGCATAATTTTATATGTTCTTGTACATCCTGCGTGCCTTGCCTGCTGTACCACAAGAGCACCTCTTGGGGCACCGTTTTCATACTTGTATGCATCCTCTTCCTGAAATTGATCACTTCGGGAAAGGGCCTCCTTTTCCTCCTACCATCAACGGTTCCGGAAAACTCCTGCTCCAAGACGTCGCTTTCCTTTTCACAATTCTTGCAGCATCCGCGCGTTTTTTTTTCTCACCTCATCGCCTCATCTTGTCATATCACCTTTTATTAATTGTTTTGTGTCGGGTTTTGTCGTACCAGTACGTCCCTACCCTAATGTTGTAAATATAAAATCTTAAGTGCAAGTCTGTATAATAACCATTGGTTTCAGACCATTGCCGCAGCTCACTACTATGGTCACAGCACCATATTGTAAGAATGTCGCGACGATTTCCGTATAATAGGAAATCCTCCCGTTTTTTCTTTTTTATTTTTCCTCTTCACCCCATCCTAACACATTCATAGTAATGTTGTATATTGGGGATCGTTTCGAATACACCAAATGTACACACCTATCAGGTCACATTCGCTGGATTCGAAACAATTCAAGGGCAACCTTGTTGCTACTTGTGGTTTTTCTTCTTTTTCCAAAAATTAGAATGGCGCTCAACCCAATTGCTCTATTTTTTTCCAGAATCGTATTTTGTCGGATTCTGAGAAAAATATTTGTTATAAAAGTGACAATACGTTTCGTCCCTTCATTAACATTGTTCTTTGTACATATACAACTTCATTATGAGGTACAATATTTTATCATGACATCAGTTTCTTTTGTCCTTTATTGTACCATTATTCTTGTTTGAAGCTTAAAATCTTGGCCAGATCTTCAATAAAATTTGTGTTTATCGCCTTTTGGCAAGTCTTGTAACGTATGCTAATATGAAATTATTAAGCTACAGCAGTGCCGTATTAATTACATCATTGCAAAACCGCCGTCTGTATTGAATGGGGACCCACATTTTCCAACGTAATTGGGCTACTGTCTTTCAATACTGGGCAAATTTGTTGTAAATCGTTCATTCCTGTCACGTGAGACGTGAAAACGTGACAATATCTACCATCATAGGAGAGATCCTCAAAACTTCCGCCATGATACGAGAAGCTCGTTATAATTACTTTATACTCTTAACTAAATGTTATTGAGTTGGTCGTGTGTCCTTTGGCATGAGAACCGCTTAACCCGCCGTCTGTATTGAATGGGGACCCACATTTTCGAACGTAATTGGGCTACTGTCTTTCAATACTGGGCAAATTTGTTGTAAATCGTTCATTCCTGTCACGTGAGACGTGAAAACGTGACAATATCTACCATCATAGGAGAGATCCTCAAAACATCCGCCATGATACGAGAAGCTCGTTATAATTACTTTATACTCATAACTAAATGTTACTAAGTTGGTCGTGTGTCCTTTGGCATGAGAACCGCTTAACCCGCCGTCTGTATTGAATGGGGACCCACATTTTCGAACGTAATTGGGCTACTGTCTTTCAATACTGGGCAAAATTTGTTGTAAATCGTTCATTCCTGTACATGAGACGTGAAGACGTTACAATACTCACCATGAATCGTGCGAACGAAATAATATCTACCCCATGTTTGTGTGACCTACCAAGTGTAGATCACACGCCTTTTATTTTCTGTTATCAGAAAATTATTGCTTTTGCAGCAGAGTACTCATTAACATGCCCGTGGACTTCCTGTCACAAGAACCCAGGAACTATCCACTATCTCAAAAGGACTAATCATACGCTTCACTCATGATTATGGGGCATCGTGTCGTAGGAGTTAAGTTGATGGACACAAAAAACACCTAACTCGTTGTCTGGGAGACGAACAAGAAAACCCCCCAGGTTTGTGAGATTTGAGCAAGGGTCTGTCATTTCTCGCAAACAAGTAGGAGAATAAAACGACCCTCTAATCTTCTACCCAATACACGTGGAGGATTAGACTCTTTTATGTCAGTGTATTCCTTTTGTCCCACACTACCAAATGGTATTGTAATGTGCCAGGATAACTGCTGTAGACCTTGTTTCACCTTCCACTCAGAGGTCGAATTTCGGAAATAGCCGAGTCCTCAGCAGTTTTCTTCGTTCAAATGTTCCCAATTGTCACCCTTTCCCTTCCTCGAAATTATCCATGAATGGGGATATATGCGTTACGCACTTGGCGTTTCGTTTGTCAAATGGGACAACCTTCATACACGGATCCTTTCAACTTCCTACTCCTTTCCCACTTTTCATAACTTATTTGTACTCAATGTTTTTGTTCTTCGAAAGTAGAAAAAATGCTACCGTATAGACGTGAGCATAGGTCATGGAAGACCAACTTCTTTCGAAAGGGGGCATTTTGTCATACGTACAAACCCTTACCTACGTGTTCTTGGAAATGTATTTAGTTTAAAAAAAACTAAATGGGTTAAACAGAACCTTCCTTGAATACGTACCTTTGTAATATGTATAAGTCTGTAGTTGCATTTAGTTAACTCTCTCTCCGTCTCTCTCTCTCTCTACACGTCAAACTAATCCAATCTTTCTCAATATGCACACCTTGTTTCTCTCCAAACCTTTTCATCATTGGTCTACCAGGCAGGTAAACTTCAAGAATTTTGTTCTAATAATAATTTTACGCCGGATTAATAAGAAGACCAGCAGCTCTTCACCCTATCTACACCTGCGCCTCTCTTCATGCTGCCTTCACTACCGTCACGGAGGTCCCATGCCTTCAAACCCTACGTACCAAAAGCACCCGACCACACCTAACATAACCTAGTGTGAGTCGTGCGTGTAGTTGCGAATTGTATCATCACAAAACCATCACTCAAACAAACCCGAGCACGTCAGCTCTAAGTTGGTTCATGTTCCTGTTGCCATTGTACAAATGTTCCTGCGGCACCTTGCAAATGTTCCTGTTGCCATTGTACAAATGTTCCTGCGGCATCTCGCAAATGTTCCTGTTGCCATTGTACAAATGTTCCTGCGGCATCTCGCAAATGTTCCTGTTGCCATTGTACAAATGTTCCTGCTGCATCTTGCAAATGTTCCAGCTGCACCTTGCAAATTGCTCTGTTGCCATCATGCCAATGCTCCTGTGCCCTTGCGCAAATAACAATACCAACAATTGTTCATCCAACAATCCCACTGTATACAAACCAGTGTACCAACCACCATCACAACAACGGCTGTCATGCACACAAACCACCTCCTCTATAAAGGACCAACCACCAATTACAATTCCACTCTCCAGTACCTCAATGATGTCATACTGGCCCACCCACAGGATCCGGAAGCAGCTACCTTTTTGACCTCTGTGACAGGTAGAACCCTCTCCACCACCAAGAAGCCTCATCCTGCGTTCTCTTCTTCGTGTTTTCTTTAAGGCCCTAGTGTTCCTTGAGTGTAATCTCAAACGGGCCAGGTTACTGTGACAAAGTAACCTTATAACTTCAGTGCAACGTTCAAACACCCCAAACATCCTACGCAAACCACGCTACGCAAACTTAGCTCACAGACCAATGATACAATTTAGAGTCATTTTTTTTCTATCACTGCATAACCCTTGTACCTTTCTCCAGCAGGTCCTTGTTTATATTTATGTATGCCACTGCTCTTTCATGTACATTCATGTATAATTCTTTGTTCACCATGTTTTTTTTCTCTTTTGTTTTTGTTTCTACTATTTTGTAGCTAGCAACTTTTTCTTTTTCTCTCTCTCTCTCTCTCCCCCCTTTCTCTTGGATGTTTTTTTTTGGCACAAGTGCTAGAAGGGTAAGAGGATTTCTTAGCCCTACTGCTCCATTACCACGTCGCCTTTTTTGCGGCGAGGGGGGAAGTGTTACGTTACGGAATTGTTTCCCGTGCGAGCTAATAGCGAATTGACCCCTTGCACAGGCCCTCCGCCCCCTCTCCCCGCACCGCGCGGCGACCGTGCCAAGCGCCGAGCGGCTCACCGCTCCCATTCCTTCGCCGGCCTTCGGCAGAATAACTGTGTTCCCCGTGATTCGCGCTAGGCGCTCTCCGTAAACGCTCACGATGTTTTACTTTAATTGTGTATTGTGCTTAACCCATTGGCCACAAACCCCGACAGCCTGCCGGGTGTGCAACTCAGGTACTTAACCACAAACCCCGGCACGCTGACGGGCTAGAGTAGGTCCGCCAAAAAACGGAATACGAGCTCAACAATGACATTTTTGAATAAAATTTTAAATGCCGAACATTCTGTAGATAATTAATCATTCATTTCGAAGAATTGGCAATAAAATGTTTCTTATGTTTTTTCACTGATATTTGTGTTCCAAGTTTTGTATGCTGCCAGCCGCCATTTAATTTCTTCAAAATTGCGAGTGGTTCTAGGCTTTTGGTAGTGACCCTGAACGTCCCTGATTGCTTTGAGGACTATCATACCATTATTTTATTAGTCATTAGTAATATATGCATGTAAAAAACAACAATCATTATTGTTTGATTTATGAATAATATGTTTTTTTGTAACTTTTTTAAATAAAAATGTGAAAAAAAACTTACGAAAAAAGAGAAGGTTATATTTGTATCCTTATTTACAGACATTTCAATATATTTTTTTAATTTTATTTTAATGTTTTTCTTTACCTTAATCGAATATGTAAATAAATTTAAAGAAATTAATTTATTTGAATATATGGTTTAAAAGTTACAATAGAATTAGTACACCAATGCAGGTTTTCAATTTTTGGTACAAAATTAATTCAGTGGTGAAGGCCAATTTTTTTGCTCATTAATTCTGTGGCCAATGGGTTAAAGAGGTTTACGCCTACCCCGAATCCTGTCTGCCGACCGCCTATCTCCTGCTTGTGAGTACCAATGAACCTTGCTACCCCTCTGTGTGCTAAGAACTGACATTTAAATTCACTAAACACGTGTAGAGAGAGTTGAGAGAAGCTCCCCCCGTTATGATAGAATTAATTAGAGATAGCCAAATACTCATGTGTGTAGTGCCGATGCTGGCCTTTTGTAGAACCCTGTTCACCTTTAATTGAATAAAACCCTTTTTCGTGCATAACAACTGTGTTCTGATTGAGGAAGGAGACCTGGAGATTTTGAGGAAAGGAAGGGGAGTAGGAATTAACAAGCGAACCACAGACACTCGCCCTGGGTTTAAGAGGGACCTTGCTCGCGCCGGCTGTGCAGAGCTAGCCGCCGGCTTGTTTATTGCATGTCCTTTCCAGGTTTTGGGTTTAGCGTTGGCCGCAAGTAGCGCCAATGCTAGCAGTATAACCATAAAGTTACCATCACTGTTACTGACTTTTCAAAGGAGTAAGTGATAAATTTGCACATCGTTGTGTTTTTCGGTCACGCACCCTTACCTTATATATATTACAGTCCCGATGCAACATTGTTTCGAGATTGATAAATATTTCAAATGGATGAACTATTCAGATACATAACCATAAAGTTACTATCACTTTTACTGACTTTACAAAGGAATGATGAAGTCTCGCTCCGCTATCTACTGTATATACTGACACGCATCTTATCAGTTAGCAGAGAAATTCCGTTTGCATGAGCTCTCATCATCATCTCAGGGTCCTGCGTGGGATAAAAAGAAAGCTACTATCTGATGTAAATAAAAGAACTCACGTTAAATAAAATGTACTTGTTATTATTGACAAGCAAAAAAACATAATCTACATAAATACCTTTGTAAACTCAAAAAAATGAAGATAGAGAGAGAGAGAGAGAGAGATATAATTCAGTTATTTTAGTAGAATCCACTCCAAATGATCATTCGTAGCTTGCGATAGTTAATATAGCGCACCTCTTCTAACCTCAGCGACAAGGGCTCCAGATAGCTGGAGAAGAGCCCTAGAGCTGCCGCTTCGCAAGCCCATGACACCGTGAAGCATCCAAGATTCCAGTACATCCACAAAGGCCCGCTAATCACAATGCGTCTGATGGCCATCTCTGAGCATTGACAGGATATAACCCGCAGTTCTATATTGTTGATATTATTTAAGAAGCGCCTGCAGTCTTCATCAAAGTTGTCCTAGGTGATATTGGATTGTACGTGGCTGTAAACACGCCCGACCAAAACATCAATGTATCAAGCTGCATTCAGTATCCCAATGGCCATTTCTCGATGGGCTGTTTGCTGCGTCATTACGAGTGTCAAGCAATATTTCTTCACAGCACCATTTTAGCATAATATATACATAATATTACAAATTTACACAATCACTTACGAGTATCAAAACTCCTTACAACTCAAAACTTCCGACCAATCCATCGTTATGTCATGACGTCGCCCTTACAACAGTTTCTGCTTTTTTTTTCAAAAACTATCGAGCAACCGTCCAGGCAATTTGAATTTTTTATCAATCGTTCCAACGGCACCCGAAATTAATAATACTCTTTCTGAGCAAGTACTGACTAAATAAGAACCATGAAAATAATTACGTTACAATACCAGTGCAAAAGTGCAAAAAATCGATACTGTGTACCTATTAATTCGGTTGATATTCATACCAACTTATTATTAAGGGAATTTTTTAAGTCGATTTTACATTTGTAATAGGTAAATAATGCACGAAAAATTATAATTTTATAGAAAATACCATTTCGAGGGGCCAAATGTTGGCGAATCAACTGTCTTGTCACCAAAGAAAATAATTTCCCTTGTGACCTGTGTCATATTTGAGGATGACGTGCGGAGAGTTTTTTATGAATAAGAAGAACAGGAAGTGCTGGAAGGAAAACGGTTTGAGGAGTGGGTAGGATTCTAGATGTCAGTTTGTTCAGGAGTGACGGGCGCATGAATCCTTCCCTATCGCTGCGGTGCAGGGCGATGGGTCGAGAGAGACCAGCTGGAGAGCGCAGAGGATCTCCCCAAACCGACCTTTCCCGATTTGCCCACCACGCAGCTAATTATCCGCCGCCCAGACCTGAACACACTTCATAAGTCACCAAACTTAGCGAACCACCTGGGGAGACCAATGGCAGTGGTTGGTTCACGGGGCGGCGGTTCCCATATCCGCCTCCCAAATTGAAATTACTTCAACCGTGGTGAATAAATAAAAAAAAATTAAAAAAATATGCCTTTATTGTTGTTAAACTTATAAAACATTTCTCTAATTTATTTTATTTATTTGTTTGTTTGTTTTTGTTACAAAGAATACACCAATACAATTAGCTTGATCAAAATTTGTTAACCTTAAACATGAACAAAACTAAATATATTACTTTTAGTATTTCTTCTGTAAATCAACCATCTTTGGACCGCTCTTTAAAAATACATTGTTGCGTACAGGAGTTTTATTGTCAATCTTTGGAAAGAGTAGACAATATCAAATATCTTGGCTTAATTATTGATAAAAATTTAAAATGGAACAATCATATTTCTACATTAACAAAAAAAATAAGAAAGCTAGCCTATATCTTCAAGACTCTAAGAAATATATTGGACAAAATTACACTAAGAACTGTATACTATGCTCTTGTTCAATCAATGCTTTCATATAACGTTATTTGTTGGGGTTCTTGCTATAAGACTACTCTAGAGCCTTTAAACATTGCACAAAAATTAATTTTAAAAATAATGTTCAAGAAAAGTTTTATGTACTCATCACAGTTACTATATAGCGAAAGCAAAATTATGACAATAAGGCAGTTGTACATAATACAGGCTCTCTGTAAATTTTTCAACAATATTATCACTGCGAAAAGATCTCAACAAGTGCGCATCACTAGATTGGGCTCTTCTTTAATGTATCAGCCGGTACATACCAAAACATCCTTTGGACAAAGAAGTTTTTCATATAAAGCTCCGTTGCTTTATAATATGCTCAATGAAAAAATAAAAACTATTGGTACATTACATTTATTTAAGAAAATGGTCAAAATATGTATAATAACTGAGAGTGATGGTTTTGGATTACCCATGTTGTCGCTTGTATCATAAATCATTCTGGAATTCAGCTATATTTCATACAATCCATATTTAATAACTTAACTTATATATTATTATGTACTTTTTAATTTGCTTATTGTTATAGTATTTACTTATTATTATCTACTTCTTTCGTATCATAATTTACTTGCTGTACTTTATAATTGTTTATTAGTATTACTCATAATTATTATGTACTTAATTTACTTATGTTTATTTACTTATTATTAACAAATTGTTTATTATTCTTTACTCATAATTATATTAGATATTATCTACTTAATTTATTTATAATTATTTACTTAATATATTATATTTATTACATAAACTATATAAATTTATTACTTAATTATTATTATTTTTAATATACATAATTGTTTATTATTATTTACCATATTTATTTTATAATATATAATATACTGCCCAGCTATAATTAAATTATTAATAATCCATGACTGAATAATGGTTCTCAGTGCTTTTTTTGTAGGTTTATAATTATATTTTCATTAAGTTCATATGTATGTTTTTTTTGTTTAAATTACATTGTAAAACTGCATATCTCGATACAGGAATGCCCTAGTGAGATATGCAGCGTATGTTTTTCATGTATTTCTTCTTATTTTTCAATAAAAAAAAAATTAAAAAAAGATGCTTTGACTGTCCAACTAGGAAGGTCTCCCGTTCTGGGACAGTCAAATGACAGAAACATTTTGATAGGCGTAAATTTAATTTACAAATAACCAATTTGGGACACAAATCAAAAAATCATCGCCAAAAACTTTATCTCACTTACTAGGCAAAAATATTTAATTATTTTTAATGTATGCCAAATTTAATTATTTATTAATTTAATTATTATTAATTATTTACAATTATGCAAGTGTCCTTTACGTACATGCTTTTTTCAATATAGAAAGAAGAAAGAAATGTAAAATTTTAAGATCACTTGTAAATAAACCAAAAGAAAAATAATACATCTAATTAATCATTTTTTTTAAAAGCTTTTTCTAAATTATCAGCGTTCGGGTCGTTATTTTTAGAAACAGCTTGTCTTTCGAAAGGCCTCCTCTAAAGATTCCATTTTTCTCTATCCTTTGCAACTTTGATCTATTCTGGACCAGCCACCTTTTTAAGATCATCTTCCCATCTTTTCGATTGTCCTCCTTTGTTTCTTTTACCGTCTCTTGGATACCACTCTGTTACAATTCTGGTCAATTTCTCTTACCTTTCTCTCAAATATATGTCCAGTCCATCGCCATTTTAGTGTTCGATGTACAGATACTCTGAATAACTTAAGTACTTTCCCCACCACCTTCCTCTCCCCTCTACCTTCGGCCTCTCAATATACCCGATTTATTTAGTTCGCCATTGTTCCTCGGTACACACTGTTTTTGAGGTTAAGTGGGAATAACCAGATAAAACCGGAAATATGTCATTTTTAAAGCAAATTTTAGACACATTGACTCTTTTCCACGAAAAATTATAATTCCTGATTTCGAAAGACTATTCTTTTATTTAGTAAAGCTATGTTTAAAATTTTGAGAAAATATGATTATTTTTAGTACAATAATAGCTGGTATCTCCCTACGTGTCCTTTCCCTTTCGTCCCATTCCCCTTCCGTCTCCCCTTCCCCACTCGCGTTCCCACTCCGCCTCCTACACCTTACCTCTTCCCACTCCACTTTACCCCTTTTCACGTCCCGCCTACCCCCCTCCCGAGTTCTCCTCTCCCCTCCCAGCTTCCCCTCTCCCCTCCCCCCCCCCCCCTCCCACGAACCCCATATCCGAGTTCCCCTCCCTCATTCCATACATTCAGTCCCGGTATATTCAGTTTTCAAACAGCTCGCGTGCCACCATTGTAAATTTTTTATAAATTTCATAATGCCAGAGCTCACCAGTAGTTTTATACAAACCTTTTCCTGACAATAACGAACCCAAAATAAAATTATTATCCAATTTGGTGCAGTCGTTCGGAAGTTATGCGCGTACATACATTTCGGATTATCATTTTAATTTATTTAGATAGAGATAAAGGTTTTACCGTAGGTCGTTGGCAGATTAGATTAGTTAAATTTTCAAACTAAATTTTTTGTTATACAACACACATTGCAATTCATATAATCATGCAGTAAAATAAATCAACACATAATCTGGGGAAGATGTTTTTCAGAATTTTAATTTTAGTTTAAATAAAATCATTAAAAAAAGATCCGCGCACGTATTTTGTGACGAAAATACTTCAGTTTGTCTATTTATTTACGGTCTTACAAACTAATATATTAAAGATTTTTTTACATTCTTACTTGGCTGAGACATTATTGAAAAATTAAAAACACTTACGATGAAAAAATAGTTACAAAAAGTACATAATTGTAATAGTTTTATCATCATACCTTTTAACACTTTTGAATGTAGGTATAAATAAAGCAAATTTTGAATTAATATATAAAATCGTTATTAAGTTGTTATTTTAAAAAGCTGGCACGGAGAATAGTTAATCTTCCTCATTGGAACCGCCCTGTATGATTGTAAGAACATCTTTCGACAAAATTTGAATTCTCGGACACTGCTGGCTGGTTAATGGCCCTTAACGTAAAATAGATTTATTTCCGTTAAGTTATGCCCCCTGCTGTCATGTATTTATAAAGCACAAACATCAGGTTATTGACAGATATCGTAACCGTGAGTGGTTTGGTTTATTTATGTCGTGACCTCACTAGTCGATAATTCTTCACTACGCAAACTAATAATTTTCGTATTATAAAAGTACACTTAGCGAATCGAATGAGATATCCTTAGAAAGCTAAAGAATCATTATTACAGTGTAGTAAGCATTAAAAGGACTTACCAAATATGACGACTTAGGAACTGTTTTGTCAAGTTCACTTATCACATAAAACACTATCACTTTTGTTATAAAAAGAATCACAAATTATCATTAAAATGGTGTATTACAACATACATATTTGACTTGCATTTAAAATCTTTGAGACCAGCAAATTTTTATGGTTTTCTCAATTGAGAAGTAGAACAATTGCCGGGATACATTTATTTTAAAATAACTGCTATTTTCTTTGGTAAAAATCGGTCCTTTACTTGTTTTCACTGATTTTACGTCGCGTAATATAAAAACTGAAGTTAAATATCCATTACAACACTTTTGGCCGCGTACCGTAAAAAAACTATCGTAATTTGTTTATTAATCACTTTGTTTCTAATCACGTCAACAAACTGTCAAATTTTGCATTTTGACCCAAAACAATCTCTGAAATATTATTTCAACAACAATAATATTGACTAGAGAAATTATTTAGAGGCAATGGAATTCAGTGGTGGCCGATAGAATATAAACATTTTTATTCTTTTTCTTGTATCGCGTGGAACATATTTATTTATTTATATTTAATTGCTCTGAATCTTGGTACGAAAAATTTAGCGCAAAAATTAAAAAAAAACGTATTTTTATTTCATAAAAAAAAAAAAAATTTAAATTTTCAATTTAAAATTCAACGACTAAGAATCGAACCCCGACCAACCTGCTTGGAAGGTGAGTTTGGAGACCATTACGCCACCAAATTTATTTTAAGATCGCAACTTCAATCACAATTTCAGTACATAATGTCATAGAATGCGGACATAAAAATTATCGTAAATGGCCGTCAGCTGTCATCCCATACGGCGAAAGCAAAAATTCATTTACGTAATTGAAATTTTAAATGCAGTATTTTCCATAGCCCCGGATGCAAATAGTAGTTGTCTATTATGGTAATAAAGGTGAATCAAAATTTTGTTCTGAAAAATATATTCGTAATAAGCCTGTGCACTTTCCGAAAGTTTACGATTCATTTTATTTACTGAAAATAAGAATGAACACAAAACAGAAATTATTGATAAATTTATTCTTTCTTTTTCATTAAATTTCCTCCCGGTAGGTGGGTACCTTCTTTATTACCATGAAAGCATAATATAATCTTCTTAACCTTTACCTGCTGACGTGTTTTTTTTTTTACTTATACTCACTCTGACGTGGAGGCATTGGCGGCCTATTACTTTAAATGTTTATATATCAGAGATCCATGAAAATTTTTAGGTCCAAATTATTATTTATTGGATAATTTAAATATATTTAAACAAAAGAAAATACTTTTTTATTGGATACGATTTTAAATTTTCACGGCCAAAAATTATTTTGTTATTAGATTTTGGGATATTATGCCGTGTTACGCTACTTCCTTCTTTAGCCAACTTTCGGACAGCGTTGCAGTGTTCCCAAAGCAGATGGTATGATATTGGGACTGCGGCGAGGGCAATATAAAAGCGCTGATTTAAAAAAAATGTTGTTCATGGATCTTGACATTAAAAGTAAAAGGCCGCCTGACATTTTTTATGTCGATTTTTACTACATATATAAAAATAAGCATAAACAACTTTACTAAAGTTGTATATATATGATTTATTCGAGACACTATTAAAATATTACAATAAAAGTGAGTTCATTGTTTATATTTAGTTTATTATAATATCTACAGACTGATTTCTGATCTCAAGTGATTTTCGCCAAAAATTATTACTATCCAAATTGTCAAATATAAGCTAGTTAACAATAAAAAGGTATTTTGTTATTAGTTTTTGGGGTATTATGTTGTGTTACGCTACCTCCTTCTTTAGCCAACGTTTCGGACAGCGTTGCAGTGTCCATCATCAGGGCAGATGTGTGACAAGGCAGATGTGTGATGATGGATTTATTTCTAAATGTTAACTGCCTCCTGTTGTATATAATTTAGTTTAAATGATTCTTGTTGAATGGCACCGTGATGGTTTATCATTATACATATATTGTCCTGTGCCAAAACAGCACTCACTATTGTTGTTAATATTGTTCTTTAGGAATTGCTTTGTATAATATTTTTGTATATATATTCGTTATTTCACATAATTTAATTATTTTTTTAAGGACTCGTAAGGAACACTGTAGGTTAATTTTAAGTTTATTATAATTAAGCGCACTTGAAGTGAAATATCACAAAACTGCGCTATATAAATACTATGTTATTATTATTATTATGGACACTGCAACGCTGTCCGAAACGTTGGCTAAAGAAGGAGGTAGCGTAACACGACATAATACCCCAAAAACTAATAACAAAATACTTTTTTATTGTTAACTAGCTTATATTTGACAATTTGGATAGTAATAATTTTTGGCGAAAATCACTTGAGATCAGAAATCAGTCTGTTGATATTATAATAAACTAAATAAAAACAATGAACTCACTTTTATTGTAATATTTTAATAGTGTCTCGAATAAATCATATATATAAAACTTTAGTAAAGTTGTATATGCTTATTTTTATATATGTAGTAAAAATCAACTTAAAAAATGTCAGGCAGCCTTTTATTTTAAATGTCAAGATCCATGAACAACATCTTTTTTAAATTCAGCGCTTTTGTATTGCCCTCGCCGCAGTCCCAATATCATACCATCTGCTTTGGGAATAACCGTTTTAAATAGTCAGTGTTGTTCTCGAGAGAATGTGGGCTAATTAAGACTCGGTCTTCGCATTATGAAGCATACTCGCATATCAATTAACAATTGAGGTACATCTTCGCTGCTCCACTTCTGATGAGAACGACGCCATAACCGCTGCTCCGGAGGTGGCTTTAGACTATTCATTCTTCAGACTTCAGAGGGCTTTTCCGACTTTGCACGAAAAGGCGCATTATTCGCACAGACGAAACTTGCGAAAGCCCTGCACAAGTATGAATACAGTAATTGACTTAGGCCCCGCAACCGTTTATTATTCTATAGAGTACGTAGCTTTTGCCCGTTGCAGGCAACTAACTGACGATTTGACGTGTGAACGTGCATGAATGGAGTGAGTGTTTAATGAAATATATGGAAGAAAAAAACGATGTTTGAATGTGGATTAAGCGAGGAGTGTACGCCTACAAAGGGCACAGGTTTTTCACCGCTCAATTTTGTACACCTGTTCTTGGGCCACTTCAGTTGCCCGGTTCAAGGCGTTCGGTACGGGCCTTTTCTCGCAAAAAGGGGCCAAGGAGCTTCCTGCTCAATTTTTCACTGTGCCATTCGTTTACATTTTTATGTTTTTATGCTTTTACATTTTTATGTTCATGGTCTACTGTTTACAGATGCCCTGCGTAATTTAACGCTCGTGTCTATTTTATGTTTTTTCTTTTTCTTTCTAAATCGCCATTTTATTTTACATGTTTATGATCTTTAGTTTGGTTATATGGTGCATTCACATGCCCAGCGCTGACTTCCACACGCTCTTGTTTATTTTTTTCTTTTTTGCGATTTACTATGTTATCAATAAATTTTTCTTTTTAGTTATGTTTTTTTTGCGAGAACTGAACTCAGTTGCTCGTTTTGTGCCGTCCTTCTCCCCATAAATGTTGGGTTGGACCCTGGACCGTGTCCCCGCCTACGTACCATGGCCGGTCTTCTGGAACTGGTGGAGCTGCACCTGTCTGCCGTGCCACCCCCTGTGACATGAAGAGGCTGGGGAGAAGGCTGAACGACATCTGGAGGCTGTCCGTCCCGCCTCCGGCGATCCGACGCTTCTCTCCCTAGGGTCTTCTTCTATGATTTCCAATTACTCTCGTCTAGGCACCACCGGCTAGCTGGATTACGGACGACGCTGCCGGTTGTCGGGAGGCCGGACAATCAGCCTCCTTCACTGTCTCCGGGACCGCCGGTAGCCAGTTTGCGGTAACATCAGTTCTACTCTGTACAAATGTTATTTTACTTTTGTTGCTTTTTTTATGAACAGTGCTCGGTGCCGCCCGCTGGATTGCGTATGGTCTTTCGCTGTCATGAGCTGATTACTCATGACGGCTGCTGTCTATTTTGTTTATTTTACTTTTTTATGTCGATGTTACTAACCACTTGTTTGACTGTCCACGAGGCTCACTGCTTTGGCGGTGATTACCTCCATGGGCTTTACAATTGTAGAAATGACCATTACAGTACAGTCCTGTAGGCGCGACCGCATACCGCCACCTAACACAGTATGAGGGGACATTGAAGGTCTAGATTCGTTACATTAAATGTAGAGCCGTTTATTCAAAAAAATTAGATTCTTGTGAGAACTCCGAAGGGGCGACCATAAGTTGCCTATACCGGGGTGGGACAGTGGTGGGTACTTCAATGTGCCATTCGGGACTAAGGGACACGGATGATGGGTGTACTTTATATCAGGCTGAATGCAATTAACATTTTTTATTGGTACTTGCCAAATGATTTGAGACTTAATCGTTTATCGTAGTATGTTCTCTATCTATTTATGCAGGTGCTTATAGGGTTTTTCACATGATGCAATGCTGCCTCATGAGTTTCTTGGACGAGTTTATTTTACTTTAACTATTATTTTTGCTTGAATCACTAACATGATTTGATATATTATGTTTTTTCCAGTTAAGCCTTGCATACTGCTTTCTAAAAACGTATGCAGGGACACTGAAGGTGTAGATTCGTTCAAAATAAATAAATTAGTAGCTTCGTTTAACAAAACAAATTAGAATCTTGCGAAAGCCTTGAAGGAGTAACTATCTGTTACTTATACCAAGGCGGGTAAGTGGTGGATAACCTCCAATGTGCCATTCGGGTTGTGCATGTCGATACGCGTAATTTGATACCCATAACGCAGAATTTCCTGTTGCTAAGGAGACTCCTAACACTGAGACCGTTCAATTCAGTACTACTGTTACTGAACAAATTCAGCCGCCCGACTCGTTCAGTATTTCATTTTATTTCATCTACAAAAACCAATAGAGCCTTATCTCGTTAATCTACATTTTATATCTGTAGAGTTGTTGCAAGTTTAAGTGGTTTACAGTAACGAGGTGTTGATAATAATAGGAAGCTGCATTTAATTAAGAGAGATTGAATCAAAACCACAACATTTGATTACATTTGTAATGGTTGCATTAAATAAAATATTTTGTAACTCCCATATCGCAGACTAGACGCTATGAACTTAAATTGGTTGGTTACTTATGCAACGTCATTCACACCATTAAAGGTGAAGCAAATCATCCAAAAACGAACGTTATTTATATAAATAATTAAATAACTACATTAAATCTGTTAAATATTTCTTTCTTTAAGCGTTCCGTTAATAAATATAATTTCACTAAAGTAGTAATTAAATCAGGAAAAAATAAATAACTTTTAAACAACATAAAAAATTTTGTGCCCTGTTTCACTTACTTCAATTTTTGTTTATTTTAAAATAATACAAAATCACGGACGAAGCCCAGAAACGAAGCTCAACGTTTTCAAATAAAAAATCTATTTTTATTCTTATGGTTACAGCGACGATCCCAAAGAACGACATCGAATCTGCTAAAAATTTAAAATTGTTTTTTTTTAAGAATAAGTACACGCATGAGGCCCTAAATAAAATTATTTTCCTAAGCGCCTATGTCACCTTTGTGGGTGCTGTGTGGAGGGTCTTTTTGAGGAAGACACGGACCGAACTAGGTCTTGGAGAGACCCGTGTTGTAGGATGCAGGAAACACAGAGGCTGGCAAATTGTCGTACAGCCGAGCTGTTGAACTCAAGAATGAATCGTAGAAACAACCCGTTATCAATTGACAAATGTCAACCGCGAATGTTGGGCGCATGTTTGGCGTGTTTCTCGACTACGCTCTGGTGCCGAGGGGATCAATGGCGCTAGTTTCTCGGAGCATCTTCCATTGAAATACCGGTAGAACCGGGGTTGTTGGCTTATTTTAATTTCTTTTCATTAATTTTAAAATTTTCAGAATTTTTGATGAAATTAAATAAAATATATGTTTCTTATGTGATTTATTTCTTGATCTCAAAAACAGTTAAAATGAAGAAACAAAACCTTAAACACCTCCACTGCAAATCGGTACAATACAGCAAACCACAATTTTAAAACTTTTGCCCTTAAATCTAAGATGAAATCACAAAAGTTAATTATCAATAAATTTGTTGTTGTTTTTTTTTAAATAATATAAATACAGGGTGTCCGGGGCTAGTGCATTACTTCGGGAGGTGATCCTACATGATAGTACAAATAAAAAAGATTATAACTTTTTTCGAAATTCCAACTTTTAGGGAAGCTTTCTGGTAAAAAGATAAAATTAGACCAGCGTGTGCAGGCGGCAATATTATTTTCCGCTGTTGCCGAATCCCCGCTCCAAGCGCTAAGTGTCAGTGTTGAATTCGAATGTAACTATTTTATTCGCGTAGTAGTGTTTCACTTTATAAACTTTATTGTTGTTAGTCAAAACTTGATGATTTAATGTGTCTTTATCTAGTGTGTATTTATTAAGACTGACTTAAAGGAACAACTTCATTCAGTGCGTGTTTTTTTCAGACTTACTTTTGTTTATTTAGTTGTAGACTTGTCGAACTGTAAAAATGGCATTTGTGCGTAATTTTGTCAATGAATTATCGTGCCAATACCGCGTAATTTTGTTATTGAATTATTCGGTCAATGCCTTACTTTACCAACAAATAACCGGCAGACATTCATTAATGAGATACGCCACAACGTACGAATATATAATAATATTACTTTATGTTTACATGCTTGCTTACAAGCTGAAGGTGGATATTTTGAAAATTTATTAAACTAGTTAAAAGCGATGACATTAGTTAAGTGTTCAATTGTTATTTAAGTACAGTTATCTTTTTATATTAAAATTTAGTTTAAAACATACGATCTGTGTAAACGTCAAATTCTCGGTCTTGTTATTGTTTACAAACGGTTTCCATGGATACAGGCCAAATCACACCAAACAAGGTTGCAACAATTGCGCCCGGCAAGCTAACAGCAACTTTGTTGGGTAAGTGCTACCTTACACTAAGAATTTTTAGTAGGTATCTCTTTTTGTAAGGGAAAAAAAAGTTGGAATTTCAGAAAAAGTTATGGTAAATATGCAGTTAGTCCACCTCACGGATAATACGAACGTTCGTGTTGTCGAAGTTCGATGCACGGATAATACGGAATGTTCCTTTTTTAACTAATAAGACAATCAAATATGACATTTGTTGGAAGTACCAATCTTATAAAATAAATTCTCTAAAATAAACTCGCGTTTCATAATAATTTTAAAAAGCATCCCAGGTTTTGAATGGTTTGTTTGGCAAAGCAGGGTTTGTCTAGCGGGTTTGTGTAATTATTCTAATACATTTCTTTCCATGTTCTACTGTTATAAATACAGGTACAAACGGGGGCGTCTACTAATATCTACAGGAATTACAAAAACTGAAAAAATCGAACTAATATCTATGAGAAGGAAAGTGTTGACGAATATCTACAGCTCAAACTGTTGACGAATATCTATGAGAACCAAAGTGTTGACGAATATCTACAGCACTGGTAGAGGTTGGATTTGCAATTATGTATAGCATATCGGAATAACGTAATATTGCGTATGCAGTTTAAAAAACTTAATTTATGTAAGTATGTATGTAAAAATCCCTAATATCGGACTATTGGACACATTTAGCTGATTAATCCAACCTACGCTCTGTAGATATTAGTTCAACCTACGCTCTGTAGATATTAGTTCAACCTACGCTCTGTAGATATTAGTCAACACTCTGAAGTTCATAGATATTAGTTCAACATATGAGCTGTAGATATTCGTCAAACATACAGGCTGTAGATATTAGTATCTGGAGTCGTACAAACTTGCATATAATGCATTCACTTTGTTTTACGCAAAAATATTTTTTATATGATTGGCAGCATTGATTGATGTCTATGAAATGTTAAAATAAAAACGATGAATAAACAATGGCGTTACCGCGTGAGTGAATTAATTTTAACAAAATTAAAATGTTAAATGCATATTTTTTGCATGTTTTTTGGTCTCCCCCGACATAAATACTAACTTTTCGTAATAATAAAGCTAAATCTAACTGTTTGAATAAAAAATATTCCGTATTAACAAGGAAGCGGTTTAATGCATAAATAATTAAGTCATTAATCTTTTTTACTCCTTCCATAATGTAGAATCACCTCCCGAAGTTAATGCACTTCACCCTGGACAACTTGTATAAAGCAAACCCCTCAATAATATTCAGACCCACGCCAAAAATTTCCAACTACACTGAAGATAAAAACCGATAGAACTGTATTGTGATCGTGTTTGTATGCCTAAACTTGCTTCTGTTGAAATTGAATAAATGTTTTCATAGCATTTGGTGTCCTCATTTCAACTCCCATTGTTTACAAATTGAAAAAATTCCAAATAAATTTTTACGTTTTATTAATTTCAACATTGGTATTCCTATAATTGAAATCAATTATGTCAATTTACGCAGTAAACTTAACTTATCGAAATTATCTGAAAGGCGAAAAATATTTGATCTCCTTTTATTGTATAAAATTGTTCATTCAAGGTTGGACTGCCCTGACGCTATAAACTTGTTATCCTTACACATACCTCCAAAATATACTAGACGAAACATTTTATTTTACAACAATAACTTCGCTACGAATTCTGTGATGGAAAGAATACACAGGTTGGGCAATGAACTAACTGATGTCGCTGACATTTTTAATTTAAATTTCGATTCATTTAAAGCCAAATTAGTCCACCACTTTTTAGATATAAATAATGAATGAGAAATCATTTTATTTTATTTCAAGTTTCTTTTGTTTATTGTTTTTTTTATTGTTCTTATTTCAAAAGCATACAACGAGTAATTAAGTAAAAATTAATGTGTTTTGATTATTTTTAATGTTTTTGTTGCTCGTAGGTATATGTACATACGAATTCCCTAAAGTCATCCATGTGGAATTAGCTTTAGATGTATTCCTATTATTTTACATTGAGTTTATGCTTTATTTGTATATTTTTTAATCTTTTTTATTTTGTGTTATACTGATGTTATAAATGAAATTTTTATTTTATATGTAAAAGCTCAATAGGGCGTTAATAAATAAATATATCTACTGAAATTATTTTTATTATTGATTATCAATTTCGTTGATCTATCTGGGGCCCAGCCCAGGAGCCGAATCTTTAAATTAATTTTAACACCAATTAATTCGTTCACCAAAAGAGAGGAAAAACTGATAATTACTTACTCGGACCCATAAGCTTCATTTCACGATAATATAACATTATCAGACATCTGTACGAGGCGTACCTGACTTACTAATTAAGGCCCGGCTTCGCGCATTTCTACCGATTTTTTACGTTCTAGCTGAAGTTCCCGGCGATGCCCGGGCTTTGTACAGAGTTTTCGAAATCAAATATAGACAGTGACTTTTCTCTTGTTTTGAAGGTCACATGTGCAAAATTTCATCAACCTCGGAATAAAACAGTAGATTTCCATGCAAATCAAATCCACACTCGTCCACCACAACATGTTATATAATTTCAACCAATTTACACAAAACCTAGACAAATTATATAACCTAAATCTTCCTCATATCTATTGGTGAAAACCGCATAAAAAACCGTTCAATAGTTTTTGAGTTTATTGCGAACAGACAGATAGACACAACACAGTTTTGACAGAAGACAGTTTTAAAGCTGTTAAAAATATATAGGTTATTTTTGAACATTTTTTTTACATGGGCTCTACACAGGAGGCCCTGAGGAAAATAATTTCCCTAAGGGCTTATGTCATCTTTGAGAATGCTGTGTGGAGGGTTTTTTTAAGCAAAGGAAGGAGAGGAGAGTTCTGGGAAGGAAAAGGGTTTAAGGGGTGGGTAGGAATCTGGGGTTCAGTATGTCCTGGTCATCCTCCTCCAAGACCTAGACAAACCTCACCCCATGAACCCGGGCACCCCTGCTAAATTACCAAACGTAGCGAACCACTTGGGGTGACGTATGGCAGAGGTGTTGATTATCCAATAAAGGTTCCCGGGGCGGCGGTACCCATTCCCGCCTCCCAAATTGATAAAATCTATATCTTCCCCACGCCGAGACGGCAAGTATATGAAATTCCCTCGACAGAAAAAAATCGCAAAGTATGCATGCTTCGAAAATTGTTATAAATACTTTTTTTCAGTTATTTTACGAGTTATGGGTATGAAAAAATTCACAGTGTTTCTTCAAATGCTATTTTAGGCAATCCACATTAGAATGCTTACTCTATTTGACACGAGTCGTGTTTTATTAAACATTTTCACAATTTTTGCGTGAATATTATCGTTTTTAACAATAGCGTGCTCTTTCTAACATTCGTAATTGTAGTGTTGGTAATATGTGTATCTGTCGGGTAGGTTCGGGAATACCGAGCCTAGCCGAAGCGACCGGGCATCGGCACAATATAATAGCGAGCACAGAGCTCGTGCCGTTCTTTCTCGTTAGGCGGCTTACAGCCAACACTGTAAATATTATATTCTAATAAACAGTTTCCGTGTATCAAAGATACTACGTGTTTCAATGAATAACCTTGAAAACATCCAAGAGCGATACTGGAGATAAAGGGCCCAGTATTACCTGCAGTACAGGACATTACAAGTGGCGCAGCTAAAAAGGATTACACGCCAGACTGTTTATCAGATTGCGGCAAGTCGTGACAGGGATCGTGACTTGCAAAAATCTCCCGAAGGTGACAATAAATCACTTGGGACATCGCTGAAGTGCCATCCATCAGGAGATTTTCAGGGCATAATAGGAGACAGTGGAGGAGGAAAGAAGAGGAAAATCACGGGACCCTGGGTAACTAAGTCCAACCCGGTAATACAGTGGAGAAGAGGAAAATTACTTACGGGACCCTGGGTAACTAAGTCCAGCCCGGTAATACAGTGGAGAAGAGGAAATTACGGGACCCTGGGTAACTAAGTCCAGCCCGGTAATACAGTGGAGAAGAGGAAATTACGGGACCCTGGGTAACTAAGACCAGCCCGGTATTGATAATCCTGGAAGCGGCTGGGCGCCTGGACTGCAAAGGCGCTGGTTCCTGGTGTCAGGTTGTTTTGTTTCTTTTTCTGGAAGGTGTTATTGTTGCCGGGTGTTTTTTTTTTTTGGTGTGGGCGATCATGGAATCGGGCGGAATTTCCAGGTTCTCTCACGTTAATGGGGATTGGAGTTTGTTTCGCCTGAGGTTAGAACAGTTCCTTCTAATTCGTGATGACATAAAAACGATTAAGTTAGATGCTTCACAGAAACGCGCATATTTGCTAAATCTTCTAGAAGCGGAGACATTAACTCTTTTGATCAACTTATGTTTTCCTTCTAAAGTTACAGACGTGGCATTCGATCAGTTAATAGAATTAATTGAGAAACATTGTTCCAGACCGCGATCGGTGTTCAAGGAACGAGAAAATTTTTATCAGGCCAAGCAATCGCTTGGTGAATCAGTCAGGGATTTTGCAGTGCGTTTACGAGGATTATCTTCGTTTTGCGAGTTCGGAACGCGTTTACCGGAATGTTTAGCTGATGTTTTTGCAATCGGCATTTTGCCGGGCCGAGCCAAGGAAAAAATTTTTCTCGAGGGGACTAAATTAACGTTTAACAAAATGGAAGAATTAGCAATAACGGTTTCAGCTTTAGATAATCTGGTTCCGGAAATTAAATCAGAAGTTTCCGTAGGGACGTCGGGCGGCGTGAATTCAATTAAACGCTCGTATTCGCCGGGGAGAGATTCACATCCGGATAAAACTCAAGGTTTCCGAAGGTCATCTTCGCGGTCGAAAAGTCCCGAGCCGAGAGGATTCTCGAATATTAAAAAATGTACCATTTGCGGTGAATCTCATTTAGAAAAATATTGTAAATTTAAGAATGCAAAATGTTTTAATTGTCACAAAATAGGGCATTTGAAGAAATTCTGTAAGAATCACAATGTTTATCCGATTTTTGAACAATCCCGGGAGAAGGTTATTAATAGGATTTCTTACATTAATCCGTTTAGGGCTAATATAATAATTAATAAATTAAAATGTGCCGCTATGATTGATTCAGGCGCCAGTATGTCGGTCATGCCGGATTTTATTTTCAACCGATATTTTAGGGATGTAACATTGTCACCTGATAAGCGTACTTTATCTGGATACGATGGTAAACCACTTAATCTTGTAGGTAGTGCTTGTTTTACCGTGGAATACAATAATATTAAAAACAAGTTATTATTTACTGTTGTGATTAATGGCTCGGAATTGATAGTAGGTCGGGACTTCATGGAGGCTTTTAATCTGAAGATAGTTCCAGTGATGGATAATTCGGTTTCAACAATCAAAGACAAAATTGAAATGATTTACAACGAGTTTCCAGAAGTGTTTTCGCCGGGGCTGGGTAAATTCAGTAAACATAAAGTGAGTTTCAAAGTGAACAAGGAAGCTCGTCCTGTTTTTTTTAATGCGAGGCCGGTTCCGTTCGCTATTAAGGAAAAATTGAGAGAGAATTAGAAGCTATGGTAGCTGATGGTATCATTTCTCCGGTAACCAGCAGTGAATACGCGTCTCCAATTGTACCGGTAATTAAAAAGAACGGGAATGTTAGGATTTGCGTGGACTACAAGAGATCTTTAAATCTCATGACGGACTTGGAAAGGTACCCGCTTCCCTCCATAAATGAAGTTGTTCACAAAGTAAGTTCGGATAAAGTGTTCGCTAAACTAGATTTAAGACAGGCTTACTCACAATTAGAATTAGCTGACTTTTGCAAAAAGTATACTACAATAAATACGCATTTAGGGTTATTTCAATATAACAGACTAGTCTTTGGTTTTAAGTCAGCGCCAGCGATCTTCGCTAGGACTATAGCAAGCTGTCTTCAGGGGTTGAAGGGGGTGGCATTCTATTTAGACGATATCATCATTTCGGGGGTCAACGAACTGGATTTAGTGTATAACATACATGCAGTGTGCGCGCGTTTACGAGAGTGCGGGTTGAGGGTCAACACGGATAAATGCGAATTTTTTGTAGAATCGGTTGAATTTTTGGGGTATGTAATTTCGGGGAGCGGAATCCAACCTCAGCCAAACAAACTTGAAGCTATAAAAAACGCTCCGTATCCTACGGACGTTCATAAATTGAAAAGTTTATTGGGTTTTCTAAATTTTTATCGGAATTTCATTCCTAGGATGTCATCGATACTGGAACCCCTGCATAACCTTTTGAAAAAAGGGGTAGAGTGGAATTTCTCAGAAGACTGTAAAGTAGCAGTCGATACCATTAAAGAATTAATGGGCAACAACACGATTCTTACAAATTATTTTCCGGACTTACCGGTAAAACTGTATACGGACGCTAGTACATGCGGACTCGGGGCTGCGTTAATGCACGTGTTTAAGGACGGCACAATGCGTCCAATTGAGTTCGCTTCTCGTAGTTTGACAACCGCCAAAAAGAAATATAGTATTTTGGATCTCGAAGCTCTGGCAATTGTGTTCGGGTTAAATAAATTTTTTCAGTACCTTTTTGGAAGGGAGTTCACGTTATGCGTTGACAATATGCCGTTACTAAGAATTCTAGGGGAACACAAAAATATTCCGGTTCTCGCAGCAAACCGTTTGCAGAGATATGGCATCATTCTGGCAGGGTTTTCGTACAAAACGGAATTTGTGAAATCTTGTAATAACCAAGCAGATTTTCTTTCTCGCTTACCGTTGAAGGACACAGTTGAGGGTTTTAAGGATGATTGCGGGACTGACTTTGTTTGTTTTATTGAGAATTGTGACAATGTTAATTTTCAAGCAGTTGTGTTAGCCACCGCAGCAGATAGCGAATTACAGCTAGTGTTTAGGTATTTGCGGCAGGGCTGGCCCAAACGAGTAAATCGTGAAAGCAGTATATGGAAATATTGGTTGAAAAGGAATGAACTTTCTATCGTAGAAGATTGTTTGTTTTGGCAACATAGAATAGTTATACCTGTTTCTCTCCAAAGGCAAGTTTTAGATTTATTACAAAGGTCACATCTAGGTATTGTAAAAATGAGGGGAATTTCTAAAACATATTTTTGGTGGACTTCTCTGAACAAAGATTTGGAGGAAGTCGTTCAATCTTGTTCAGATTGTTCGTTGTCAAAACAGTCACCACCCAAAAGTCAATTGACGGTTTGGCCAAATCCTGGTAAAGCTTGGAGTAGGGTACATCTAGATTATTGTGGACCCCTAGCGGGGAAGATGTTTCTCGTGGTTTGTGACTCATTCTCGAAGTGGTTAGACTGTATCGAGGTGCAGAAGGCAGATTCAACTCACACGATTATGGAATTGAGGAAATTTTTTTCTAATTTTGGCAACCCTGAGTTAATTGTATCTGACAATGGCTCAGTTTTTACAAGTGAGGAATTTAGAGTTTTCTTAAAGGAGAACAATATTAAGCTTATGACTTCTCCGGTGAAACACCCCCAGTCAAACGGGCTGGCAGAAAATGCAGTAAAAATTTCGAAAATGTTCCTCAAGAAACTGTTAATAAACGGTAAATTCCCACTAGATTACAATGTCAAGCTGTTGAATTTTTTAGTGGACTATAGAAATTCTTTCCATTGTTCGACAGATATTGAACCAGCGGTTCTGTTAGTAGGAAGAAGGCTGCGTTCTACGTTCGACAGTTTGTTGCCAGTGAAAAATGGAGAAGACTTTTCGGAAAAAGTCAAGGAAGCTAACGTTAACATTTCTAAAGCTCAATCTGATCAAGTTAGGTTGTACAGAGGGGTAAAAACCAGGGTTTTTAAAGTTGGACAAAAATGTTTGACAAAAGATTATCGTCATGATAATAAAGTCGTTTGGGCTAAGGGTGTAGTTTCTAGAAAGCTAGGTAAAAAAGTTTATATTATTAAAATAGGAAACACTGATGTGACATGGAAGAGACATGTGGACCAGATGAGGGAAATGTCAGTGAGCTGGAAGGAAGATGGCAAAATTGCGCAGCATCCCGCGTCTGAAATTTTGAGGAACGAGCCTCATGAGTTAGAGACTTCGACCTTGTTGCGTGGATTGACTGGTTGTTCTCCTGATTCCAGGTTGGTGGGGGAGGAGGTGGTGTCGGAGCAGGCACGGCAACAGAGACCATGGTCGGGAAGACTGCGTTCAAGTCACAAGGCACCCACAACTTCCAGAGGAGACGGGACAACTTGACCCAGTCACCGCGGTTAAATTATGTGTATCTTAAAAAAATTATTGTGTATGAAGTATTACAATTTATGTTAATTGTTATTTAAGTTATTTAAGTTATTTTGTTATTTAAGTAAGTAGCTTCAGAGTTGAAGGAGGGAGAGATGTAGTGTTGGTAATATGTGTATCTGTCGGGTAGGTTCGGGAATACCGAACCTAGCCGAAGCGACCGGGCATCGGCACAATATAATAGCGAGCACAGAGCTCGTGCCGTTCTTTCTCGTTAGGCGGCTTACAGCCAACACTGTAAATATTATATTCTAATAAACAGTTTCCGTGTATCAAAGATACTACTTGTTTCAATGAATAACCTTGAAAACATCCAAGAGCGATACTGGAGATAAAGGGCCCAGTATTACCTGCAGTACAGGACATTAAAGTAATTATATGTCTCTCCATCTTCTTCTTTCCAAAAAGAAAACCGAAGTCAACAATATTAAGATTTTTAGGAATCTTTCAACAAGGACACATCTTCAATCCACATCTACAGCTACAGGATTAAGGTGATCAGTGGATTCAGCAAAATCCTTAATAATTCAAACCAATTCCAAAACTGCTGCCAATGGTAGGTACTAATAATTATTCAGGCATTCAGTCATTAAATTCAATATGCACTGAATTTGCCTTTACAAGTTGTTCGGAGGGATTATTATTACGATGGACAAAGTGTCGACTTGCTAAACAATGGTTACATAACCCCCTCTCCCCTCCCCTGAACTTCCTTCGGCTACTAGGAGGGAAGTTAAGTGATTGTGGCAACCGGAATAATAATTCAATAATTCGAGTCGTTTCTAAGTCAGTCATCCTTATATCTTGAGCAGGGGTAGATTTAGTAAAGGAGCAGATGGAACGACTCCAGATACTAATTTCTACAGCCTGTATGTCGGACGAATGTCAACATCTCATATGTTGAACTAATATCAACGAACCTCAGTGTTTATTATTTTTTATTTATTTATTTATTTACGGACAATTAGTCCAATTAACAATATATCAATAACACGAATAGAAAAAAAAGAGAGATCACAATGAAAGGAGATTACATATAGATGAAGAGCATTGACAAAATACATATAATATAAAAGTACATAGATAAGATAACTACAAGTAGCTTGAAGATGGATTTAAAAAGACTTTAAAAAACCACATTGCGTAACGACTGCCGAAAGTCATTTAGGCTTATTCCAAAAAATTCAATGCTTTGATTTGTGTTGACGAGTATCGACATTCTGGATAAAGGAGAATGATATCCATAATTAGTAGAATGTTGATTGAGGAACAGCAATTCATTATTTCGGAGTCTACGGGAAGGAATGTTGAACTGGATGAGTTGTAACAAAGCAGGTGTGTCAGTAATACTGTTGATAATTTTGAAAATGCGTATTAGATCAGAGTCCTTTCTACGTTTTTCTAAAGAGGAAATGTTTAAAGTTGTTCAATTTCATCATACGAGTATTCTCCTCTTTCAAGTCCTAACCTCCAAGCAATTCCTCGTAGGAAGCGATGTTGTACAGATTCGATGTAACAAATGTGGACAGCATAAAAAGGAGACCAAATGACACTAGCATATTCAAGGTGAGGGCGGACCAGCGAACAGTAAAGAGTTTTAAGTGTATTTATATGTTTAAAGTCAGAGGTAATTCTATGAATGAAGCCGAGTAGTTTAAGTGATTTGTTTACGATGTTATTAATGTGATCCCGGAAAGAATGTTTACAATCCAGAGTGACCCCAAGGTCCTTAATAAATGTGACAGTAGAGAGACAAACATTATTTAGTTTATAATCAAACTGAATAGGATTTTTTAGGTTTTTTTTTGTTAGTGTTGACTAATATCTACAGAGCTAAGGTCAGACGAATATTTATGACGGTCCCAGTGTTGACTAATATCTACAGAGCGTAGGTTGAACTAATATCTACAGAGCGTAGGTTGGACTAATCAGCTAAATGTATCCAATAGTCCGACATTAGGGAATTTTACATACATACTTACATAAATTAAGTTTTTTAAACTGCATACGCAATATTACGTTATTCCAATATGCTATACATAATTTCAAATCCAACCTCTGCCAGTGCTGTAGATATTCGTCAACACTTTGGTTCTCATAGATATTAGTCAGCAGTTTGAGCTGTAGATATTCGTCAACACTTTGGTTCTAATAGATATTAGTCAACAGTTTGAGCCGTAGATATTCGTCAACACTTTGGTTCTCATAGATATTAGTTCGATTTTTTCAGTTTTTGGAATTCCTGTAGATATTAGTAGACGCCTCCGATGGAACGTGAAATCAGAAGAGTGATTATTTTCAATTTGGGAGGCTGTTATGGGTACTACTGCCCCGGGAACCATTTACTGGATAACCAACACCTCTGCCGTAGGTCACCCCAAGTGCTTCGCTATGTTTGGTGACTTGGCAGAGGTGCCCGGGTTCATAGGGTGAGATTTGTTCAGGTCTTGGTGGCGGATGCATTTTCCCAACTACCGCGTGGCGGGCCGGATTGGGTGAGACTGTTTGAGGGAGACCTTTTGATTTCTCCAGTCGAACTCTCTTGATCCATCGCCTTGCACCGCGGTTGGAGGGATTGAATCATTCCTTAGTCACTCCTGGGTACACTGACCCCCAGATTCCTACCCACCCCTCATACCTATTTCCGTCCCAGAACTTCCTTTCTTTAAAAAAAAACCTCCACAAAGCATCCCCTAAGATAAAATAGGCCCTGAGGGAAATTATTTTCCTCAGGGCCTCCTGTATGGAGTGTACATTAGGCTTCTTCCGCAAGCCATTAAAACGTCTACCTGAGGTCTGTCTCTGTAATATGATGACATTTAACCCTAGAATACTAATCTTATTTTTATACTGCCTAATACTAATCATCACTTGGGAGGCTACTTTTCAGAAAACAATTAGTTTATTTAAGTGTCTTTATTAAAATATGAAAAATAAGATTTTTTACATAAGAGAGCAACTTCTGCCTTTTTAAATGCAATAACAAAAAATGTGTTCTTTAAATCAGCACAGTCTTAAATATTGGTTTAAACTTAACACGTACCTAACTTTTTTTGGCAAAACAAAGATACATTAGGAGTATTAAAAAAAAAATTCTTGCAAAAATCTTAAATACTAAACATTTTTATTAAGATACAATATCAGTCTGTTGAGATCATTATAAAAAAGTAGCATTTAGCATAACAGTTTTTATGTCACATAACTTTGAAGTTTGTCTATTTATTTCTTATCACAAGTTAAACAATTAGGCGATCACACAGTACTGCACACTCATGCGTCTTTTTTTTGCTGGGCAAAAGTTGCACATGCTTTGTTTTCCTTTTTAATGACATTTTATTACACATTTTCTTCATTCTCTGTATTCAAAACAAAAATAAGGAATCATAGTCTCAAACAAAAATTATCTTCCATTTCACTAGCAGAATCATCCAGCCGCGTCACGTTGGGCACTGAGTTGAGGTGAGCGCTCGAGTCATAACGGTGGCACGATTTGAAATTATAACGAAAAAACTGTTTGAGTGCGGCCTCCCAGGCGATGATTAGTACTTTAGGGTTAAACAAAGTAAATTATACAGGATCTTCGAATATTCTCGGATTGAATTTTAGGAATGTCTTTCTTTCTCACAACGTTCTACATTATGTGCTCACTGTTGGTACAAAAGTTAGTTGAATGAAGCAAAGAGAAAGTACTCCATAAATACTTTCAGATTATCAAAATTATACTAAATTTAACTACGTAAATACAACATTGCAGTGTAAATTAGTAGGTGTGAAAATCATAAGACGATCAAAACTTTCAACGCAAAGACACTTAGACCTAGAAATGCAGTATTTGTATCAAACAATTAAAAACAAAAAACCACTTTCAGATAAACTTGAAGGTTTTTTTATTAAAACAATTATTATAAGCAATAATTATCAGCCTGAAACACTCAACTACATTGAAAAAATCTTCCGAGAAAAGATACATGACGCCAACGGGACTTGAACCCGTGTCCTTCTGATTGCCGGCCAGGTGCTCTCACTACTGAGCTATGGAGGCTTATCTAATACCCGTCAAATAATTCAATATATCTATACTAGTGTTTCATTCAACAATGACTGTTTATTACATTTTTCCACCTGAAAACAACCAACTTTATTTTTTTGAGAGTGGCATTGTTAGTGCTAAATCTTACGCTAGGTGGCGTCGAGACAAATTATGTCTACATTTTTTGGTGAAATATTTGAACTTGTTAAATATTCGGATATGATTTTAGGTTTTCACGGCCAAAAATTTTATGGTTATTTCCTTTTGGGGTATTATGCCGTGTTGCGCTACCTCCTCCTTTAGCCAACGTTTCGGACAGCGTTACAGTGTCCATCATCAGGGCAGATGTGTGATTGTTAAATATTAATTATTATTTTTAATTGATAAACTAACGTTTAAGATTTTTATGTATAGCACAAAGGGTAACAATTATTATAAGCAATAATTATCAGCCTGAAACACTCGTTTTACACACTAGTTTTTTATTAGTTTTACAAATCCATAAATATTCGTTTTATTGTCTTCTGTAAAACTTTCATTTTTTTGCTTAAAGGCTTTTAACGAAAACGGAATGACTGTTTAGTGAACAGCTAGTAGTAATAGTTGAAGTAGCGGGGAGTTAGCGAGGAAAGTAGGGGAAGAGGAAGGTAAGTGGTTATTCATATCAGGTCACCAAACACGGCTAAATACATTTCAAGTAACGTTTCAATTCTGAATGGTGGCCTTACACCAGGGCAATATAGAGAGTATCTCCCACTCGGGAACTTGCCGCAAATATACTATTAATTATTTTGAATTAATTACTTTTGAAATTACACAAATTAACCAAATAAAATTTATTTTCGCGCACCGGAATTTGAAACCGCGACCTCCGGATTGCTAGTACTTACCCCCGATCACGGTTGCCGTCGAGGGTAAGAATATTGATAGATTGATTTTTAATACCCATAACATATTTGCAAATAATGTTTTTATTTAAAAACCTTTTGAAGTGAAAACTTCTTTAGCACCGTTGTGATTTGGAACTCGATGAGACAAAAAAAAAGAGACAAACATCTACAGGATTTGGCCTGCGAGAGAAAGAGATTGTGTAATCGATCTCCGTGTATGAACTGTATCCTTTGATTTTTCCAATCGCTCACTATTTATTTATTGATTTAGACCTTAATATGATTTTATAAAAAAAAGAAAAATTAAATTGATAGGTTTTTAAAAAAAACATTCTAACATATGAGCACACTGTGTAACAATAAAGAAAGACTAGGAAATGAAAATATACTCTTTTAAAATACCTGCAACTTAAGATTTCATCCTGATTCCTGAGTAAGCCTTTTGCTCCCACAAACCCAAGTGCCTTGCCTCATCAGGTACCTGGAACCTCCGGCGAGATTTAAAAGAGGTAGTTTAACTAATTATTATTCAAAAGCCACCCCTAGTTTAGTAGCGGCTCCTTCCATGACCAAGTTGTATAAATTTCGCCCCAGGGGTGCCGCCCATTGCTGTAAACTACCAGATTATATTTTAAAACAGTTTATTAATGTTTTACCATGACGAAATAATAATGAATTAATAGTAAATTCCACGTATATTATAATAATAAGTGATTTTTGATCAATCAAATAAATTCGCCGAACGAGTGTATTAAAGTCATGATACTGGGCGTTGGTTTTACATCAAAGTATTAGGAAAACCATTACTTTAGCAGCTTTTCAAATAATGATTTACACTTATGGATAAGACCACGAAAGGGAACCTTGGATGGCTTGGGCAAGTAGAGCGGATGAACGAAGAAGAATGTAAAGAAAATACGTAATGCTAATCTGATTGTTAGAAGAGGTCGGAGACCCCGAGGAGATCATGCATCAAGTGAATCAATTGTACCTTGTTAAGTGAAAACTTCTTTAGCAGGGTTGTGATTTGAAACTCGAAGAAACTAAAAATAGCGACACTGAAAATTGTTAAACACATCCATCTATGGTATTTAGCCTACGAGCGAATGAGATTGTATAATTGTTTTGATATAATTTTTAATATTGGTTTCCTCTTTGTGTGGTTCTTCGTAGCCTATCGGTGTCCTCTTTGTGCGGTGCTTCGTAGCCTCCCCACTCTGGTCTACTTTTGGCTTCACTTCTACCGCGTGTGAATTGCACATTCTGTTTTTTTTTCATTTGCTTTATTTGTTTAGGTTCGATTTTTAAACAATCAAACTTTCACAAAACTTGAATTTCAGCTTCGAAATTTGAAGAATTTTTCAAATTCTGGGAAACAACTCGTCCTAATAACAACAGGTAATTAATTCTATTCAACGTCGAATTCTATGATATATTAATTCTAATATAGTCATCCTACTTGGTGTACATGGCGATCTATTTAGATGGATTAAGTCCTACATTAGTAATCTTAATCAGGAAATGGTAATGAACGGTGTGTACTCTAAGTCTATAGAGGTAATATCCGGTGTTCCGCAAGGTTGTCACCTAGGTCCGCTCTTCTTCAACATTTATATAAACGACATTGGATCATGCTTTCATAATTCCGAAATTGTGCTTTACGGTGATGACATGAAAATATTCAAAGTCGTGCATTCTCTCTCTGACTGCGAAGCGTTACAAAGTGACCTAAATAGTCTTTGCAAGTATTGTAAAGTTAACTGTTTAGATATCAATGTTTCCAAATGTCATACTATAGAAATAAACATGTTAATAAGTACTTTTATTCACTCAACAATTAACCTTAGTATCTTTAAAACGGAATGTAAAGATCTTGGTGTTTACCTTGATAGCAAACTTATATTTAGCACATCGACTCAATCGTTCACAGGTCATATAAAATGCTTGGTTTTGTTCTTTGTATACGTAAAGTGTTCAGTAACCCGAGTACAGAAGTAATGTTATATTTTGCATTAGTCAGAAGTACGCTGGAATATGCTTCGCCAATTTGGAACCCGCAATACGAAGTATTCATAGGTAGAATAGAACATATTCAAAACAAATTTATAAAATATCTTACCTTCAAATTCAACAAAAACTGAGCAATAGCTGATTTGACATATATACACAAAATTTTAAATAATAACATTGACTGTACCAAACTTCTTTTCCTAGTGAATTTTAACATACCATTAAGACAAACACGCCATACAGAACTATTCCACACGCTTAATTACAAGACAAATGCAGCATCAATTCGCCAATCAATCGTGCTCTTCGTATGTTTAATAATATTAGTCTAAATTCTAACATCGACATTTTTTCCGATTCTGTGCCCAAATTTAAAAAGAGCAACATGTCAACAATGTAAATTGTTCAAAGCGCATACATACATACATATATACACACATACTCACACGCACACACACACACACCTTCCCACTACATGCATCACGCGGTAATTACTTATTATGCATACCATAAATAAGACACTACAATGAAACACATATTAGGTACCCACCATGAAATATAAATATTAATAGAAAAATGAAACAATACAACTTTATATAAAACACTTAATAATGCGTAAATCCTACCGGTTTCGGAACAAACGTTCCTTCTTCAGGGAAAGCTTATACAAAGTAAAGTAAGTTAGGCTTTCTTAAGTATAAGCTTTCCCTGAAGAAGGAACTTTTGTTCCGAAACCGGTAGGATTTACGCATTATATAAGTGGTTTATACAAAGTTGTATTATTTCATTTTTCTATAATGGATAACCACAAAGTGATAGCTTCATTCAAAAATATAATTATTTATTGTAAAATTTTGTTCACCAATATATTTATAATGTACTGTTTGTTTCTCTTTATAAATAAATAAAAAAAAAAATGTCACAGAAAATGAATACAATATAACGTAATCCTTAATATTTTATTTCTATAATCTTAACTTACGGAAGTTCTTTAAATTATTATAATACCGACGGCTTACCGGCTAGGCTTTTCGTGGAACTCTTTAATTACAATTTGCGAGGCGATTATGGGCACTGCCGCCCCGGAAATTATTTATTGGATACCCAACACCGCTTCCATGGGTCACCCCAAGCGGTCCGCTACGGTTGGAGACTTAGGATAGAAATCTGGGGGTCAGTGTGTCCCGGAGCGACTCAAGTATGAATCCATCTCTTCAACTGCAGTGCAAGCGATGGATGATGGGTCGTGGGATATCGGCAGGAAAGATCAACAGGCCTCCTCAACCGGTCTCTCTCAATCCAGCCCGCCACGCGAGGGCAGATCGGCCGCCAAAACCTAAACAAGCCTCACACCATGGACCAGGGCACCCCTATGTAGGGGTGCCCTTCTAAGTAGAAGAATTTATGAGAACGGGTCGTTTACTCGATTCGTTGTTGTGCAAATCGGCTCTTATGTGGAGCGAGCTACCAACACCTGTTTTACTCCTTCATATAATTCGGGCCTCTTCAACACTCCCCCCCCTCCTTAATAAATCCCTTCCTACAACGTTAACCCACCTCACAACTCTGCCTAACTGAGTGTCGACATAGTTTCCCTATCTTGACACTGCACAGATGGGGACGATCTTGTGGAAGAATATAATAATGTATCTTCTTTTCTCTACGTAGTATAAAATGAAGTCGCTCCCGCTGTGTGTGCGCTTAGATCTTTTAAAGTACGCAATGGATTTTAATGCGATTTTCACCAATAGATAGAGTTATTCAAGAGGAAGGTTTATATGTATAAAACATGCATATTATCGTAGAGAAAAGTCGAGAAATTCAAAGATTCAATTCAGGCAGCGCGCAGCGGGTGGTGTGAATTGGATATGTATGCAAATTAACAGATGGCGTTGGTTCTAAAGGTTTGGCAAGCCACAGCAACGTGTGGCCGGGTCTGCTAGTAGAATATGAAGATTGATCTTGATAATGCAACTAGTTATAAATCTTGTTATAAAATTTATATAGTTTTTTCAACCCTTAATTACTCGCACAAAGAATATTACATAACTGCTCGCATGGGGTCACAGATGACCCCAAATAGTATGAGTAGTTTTTTTTATATATATTGAAATATCTAAGTAAATGAAACTATTATATTATTTAAGTGCTTGGCTTATTCTGCAATATCTATAAGTAATAACATGAATTACTAACTAATTATACAAAAACAAGTTAAACTAAAATAAATATCAATAATTAACAATTTGAACTTAGGTATACTGAGCCATAGTTAATACTCGTATTTTTTAGGAACTCTCCGAAACACTCTTGTTACACTGTTAACAGTATATTTCAGTGTGATCATTGCACACAAATCTTGTATATTTTTTGCATTTTGTTGGTACTTTGCGATAAAACTTACCTCATCCAAAAAAGTAACGTAATTACTCGCACGGGGTCACCGCTCAAGAGCGCACCGACGTTACTTTCCACTCCCGTGACTTGGTCGCTACTAAAATACAAACTTAGAGACGCGTTATGAAGCTATCGAGGGCGCGGGGGGATTCGGGCCGCGCCAAGTGCTTCATTTTTTAATCCGAAAATGCTTTGACCCCATGCGAGTAATTGAAAATGCTTTCTAAAAATGAAAAATCATTCAAATACAATTAATATAAAATAGACTCACCTAAATTGATATCTTGGGAGACCCTTTAGCACGTTCAAATGTACCTATTCATTGATTTCGTCAAGACGGTTCACAATTTACCATACACAACACGAAAAAAATATTTGTTTATTAATAGTTGAGTTCACTCAGTTCACTAAGTTGTTTTTTATTCTTGTTGACACGTAAAACGTTCCTAAAAAAATATATTAATAAATATAGAACACTTTAAAAAACTACTGCTGTGTTGTATTAAAATTCTTTATTTGTTAAAGGTTGAATTCACAGCTTGTAAAGTCACGAAATTTATGCCACGTAATTTAATTACAGTAGAAATGTGTCACTTTACAAATACTCCGGCACGTTTAATATATTACCTTATTTCTATTGCTGTATAGACTTTATAGCCAAATAACTAAGGCCCCTGAAATTTAAAAATCAATATCATAATATATAACAGGCATAACAGCGCCGAACTATAAAATTTAAATAAGTTTTAAATAGCGGAAAGAGAATCAGCTAAACTCCCGACTAAATAACTCATTCAATATATGAGTATAATAAAACAAATATGAAACTTATAGCCACACAACTGTAACCGGTTTCAGCTTGTTAAAACCATCTTCGATACAAATTATTTTTAACTTACGATTTATACACATAACATGTGGGGAAGGACGTGAGGGTGGTCTACAAGGATTTTAAACAATTATATTAATTACATTTTTTACCAAGTCGTCTTTGACTGTTGAATATCTAAGTATTTTGGTTATTCCAAGTAGGCTTAATTACCTCTTCATCGTAGACTAAGGTGTCTAATCACCGTAATTGATACCGATGATTTTTTACCGTTTTTCTGAGTACGGCCGCAATGTTGATAACCAGACCGATATCAACAGGAAATAAATAAGAAATCGATATACATTGGCAACACTGATAGATATGTCTATGGATTTACATTCGTAAATAACAAATAAAAATTCGTAAAAATCAAATCGACGGCCGGCGTAATCCAGCGGTAAGGCTCTTGATTCGCACACCGAAGGTCTCAGGATCGAAAAATTGCAAATAAATTTATTGGATTAATTTATTCATTTAAAATAATATATAGTATATTTGCGGCACGTTCCAGAGTGAAAGGTACTCTCACTATCGCCCTGGTGCAAGACCACCATTCAGAATTGAAACGTTGCTAGAAATGGCATTAGCCAGGTGACCAGGTACCAGGACCTGAATAGCCAGGTACTTCTCCACCTTCCTCTTTCCTATCTCCTTCCCCTCCCCACTACCTTCAGCCTCACAACATACCTCAATTGGGGATGCCATAGTCTCACCGGCTTCAGACGGGAGCAGTTGGGACTCTTGTGCGGTATTCATATAAAAATTAAAAAAATAACTTCGTTAACATTAAAAATAAAAATAAACTTTAATGTAGATTTGAGTGACACGTGTATTTTTGACACTAAAAGAGAGTTAATCATTTTAAATTAGTATTTAGTCATATTTTAACGACTTTCGTTTCTACAAGATCGAACGCAATACATTTATCGCGTCTTAGATGAATTACTTATGTATATTTCTTTCAATTCTAAGAGCTTCGTTAGTTCACCTCCATTCATTAACATGAAATATGGCCGACTGGGGAAATGAAAAAACTTTGCTTTTCCTGATTTATTATGGGAATCACGAATGTATTTATACCATAAGGCCCGCAATAGACTTTCAATTTCCTCAAAAGTTCCTTTACCTCCAAAATAAAACCGCATTCAATTAAAATTAGCATTTGTTTACATTATTTTTTGATTTTTTAACATCTTGTATTCAAATCAACTGTGTTATTTTCTTTCGTCAGAAGATTCTTACATAATTGCGCTTCAAACAAAAATATTATTTTCTTTAATTCTTGGCTGATGGAACTGACTTCATTTGTTGTCATTTGTTTGACGTGAGCGTGCTCATAAAGACGTGTTCAATTGTTGGCATTAGCACGCTCATTCAAGAGTATGCTCAAACCAAACTTGGTCATGTGTATAGTTGATGAGCATGTACATAAATGAGCACGCCCGTGAGCTTGCTCATTAGTGATCAAATGTGTCAGCTTCAATATGGATTCCGAGCTTGACTGAACTGTCCATAGTGTCCATAGGTGTCGGATTTAGCCAAAGATATTCAAATACAGAAGATATATGCTATGGTGTCGGCGCAACTGTCGCCGGACTACGCGCTAATTAGCGTAGTTTTCATACAAAAAGAATTTTTTCATTTCGTTGATTTTTTGAAAATGTGCATTAATATTGGTTAACAATATATTTTGAATAAGGAAAGAATTCGTTCATTTAGTTTAACGTTCGTTTGGTTTGTACGTTAATTATTTGTTCTTTTGAAAGTAAGCTGAATGCTGTTGAAATGAGATCCCTGAGACGTCTGTGTGGTAAAACAATGTATGATCGTGTGAGAAATGTGGATATCCGCAAAGAATGTAAGGCTGATGTAAGCATAATGAGTAAGATTAAGAAAGGGACCCTCAGATGGTTTGGGCATGTAGAGCGAATGAACGAAGAAAGTAGTGTAAGAAGAATATACGACGCGAATGTGAATGGTAGAAGAAGTCGGGGACGCCCGAGGAAGACGTGGCACGATCAAGTGAATCAAATACTTGAGTCGGGCCATGTCAAAAGTCAGAATAATAGAAGAGAATGTATGAGACGATGTATGAATGTGAGTGAGGCAAAGAGTGTGTGCCAAGACCGAGTTGTTTGGCGGTCCGTCCTCTCTGCCTACCCCTGCGGGGAAACGGCGTGATGGTTAGTTAGTTAGTTAGTTAGTTTAGTTTATTTGTTAATTGGTAAACAATATTGGCGACACCCAGAAGCGCAGACCCACATAGTAAAAACAGCAGATAGCACATCTACTTATATTTCAATATCTTTGGATTTAGCCAATATTATATTGATGGGGGTTTTATCGATCGTCCACGCTAGACCTCCTATAGGCTATGGAGTACGCGTATTATTCAGGATATAATAAATTACGATCAGTTTCTTTTTCACATTTTTAACATAAAGCTTCAGATTTTATGTCCAGGTTAAATCGTTCCCGCAGGAAAAACTTAACCCTTTCACGCACTTTTCCACAAATGATAACCTAGTCAATCCACCTTATGCACTTGCACTATATAAATATAATAAATACAAAATAATACGAGAACAACATGTCAAAGAGACCAAATGGGAAAATAATTAACCGACTCCAGATATTTTCATATCAGAGGGTTCGGCTCTGTGGAACTCCTAATTAGACCTATAAATCCTACTGATCCCTCAATATACATATTTAAAAAATCTTTTGCAATTCTACGTGTATTTAAAATGACTGATTTTTGCATTTTTATTTGTAAATTCTTTGACAAATCTAATATGCCTAAATGTTGAATGAGAGAGCTAGGTATAATGCCAGTAGCCGAAATAACAAATGGTAATATATTTATAGTCTGAGAATGCCAAATTCTTTTGATTTCATTTCCTAAATGTGTGTAATATTTTCTTATTTTTGAATTTTACAGTAATTTGGAATAGCGCCATCAATGTTGAGTTATTTTTTAAGTTTTATCATGTTAAACAATATCAGGTCTAATATGACTAATTGTTCTGTCTGTTGGTATAGTTTTATCATAATGAATTTTATAAAATATATGATAATAATTATTATTATTAATATGAAAAATATCTTGTCAAAAATATTTGTGAATCTTTGTCAAAAAAACTCTGTAAATCGAGGAATTCGCCCAATTTCCAGTAATTTTATTTGACATCTAATTGATATATTAAGTGGCGGTTTCCTCCGATCGATTTATTTGTTTTACTTTGCTTTGTCTATTAATAATTTACATAAAATGCTTATACTATATTGCAAGACATAATCATTTTTTTAATTCTTTTGTTCTCATTTTTCCAATAACCATAGCTCCGTAAACCATCAAAGGGAATTTATGAGCCATTCTTTATGTTGTGTCATTTAATTATGACAAGTTTTTACGTAATAATTTATAATTAAAATATGGAAATATTCGGTTTTTTTTTACATTAGCTCCACACAGGAGGCACCGAGGAAAAGAATTTCCCTAGGATCCTATATTATCTTTAAGGATGCTGTGTGGAGGGATTTTTAAGGGAAAGGAAGGAGAAGAAGATATGGGAAGAAAAAGGGTATGAGGGGTGGGTAGGAATCTGGGGGTCAGTGTGGCCAGGAGTGACGGACGTATGAATCTATTCCTCACGCTGCGGTGCAAGGCGAAGGGTCGGGAGAATCCGGCTGGAGAGGTCAAAAGGCCTCCCTCAATCAATCTCCTCTGATCCATGCAGTGGTTGGGCAAACGTATCCGCCACCAAGACCTAGACAAACCTCATCCCATGAACTCGGGCACCCCTGCTAAGTCTTCAAACGTAGCGAACAGTGTTCAGATTTGTAATATCCTCATATTTCCATATATGGAAACATGGACACTCAGAGCCAGTGAAAGAAATCGGATAGCCAGACGCACAAATTTGTCCATTCGGGAATAATAACAAGGTTCCCAAATTAAAATATATGTATATAAAATATATTTATGTGCCGGTATATGTATATGGTGCTGTATATTTTTTTTTTCAAAAGCAAAAAGAAATATATTGTTCTTCGTTGTATAATTTTGACCGTACGAGCGTTAGAACAATGTAGGTACCCGCTCCGCAGGTTTTTGCTGGGCGGCGGACAAAACGGTAGTTTAGTCACAGACGATCATTCGTTTCCAGAATCCAGACTAGAGAGATTAATGAAAGTGCAAATCCAAGAGAACTTACGCCTGCCAGCCGACATTCCTGATGCTAGCTATTATCGTAAGTGGCGCCATATTTATACATTATTTTTTTTTTTTTAATATTTCTTTAGTTATAAACATTTTATTTTTTCAGGTAAACAGTTTTTCAAGTTTTCCGACTGCCACACTAGGCACATGCCCGTATTATGGTAGTCGAAGTATGTATATATAATTATAAAATGAAATGATTGCTAGTTCGTTTAAAAACCAATTCATTTAATTATTTTCTCTATTTATTTAAGTTAATGTTCTGTATCCAGATGGGTTTTTACAAGATACTGTAACACGGATATAAGATATAAGATGATACTAAAACACGGATGGTAGGTACATAGGTAAATTTATGTGAAAATAATCTATTACAGTCAAAGAGAATGTTTTAAATTATAGGTGGCGTAGAAATAATAATAATAAATTTACAGGTGACATATGACGGTCTGATTGACTGCGATTAATAAATAATACGTTACTAAGTGCATGTTAGCTGCGTGTTTTATTTAGGTTCTATTACGTAGTAGCTTAAGTCAAAACTTCACGTTCACAGATGGTTTCATATGGCGCGGCGTCAGAGTTGTACTCGGATTCTGAAATTTCAACCGTACAGTCGCTAGGGTATTAATAACGTCAGATATTAAAGTATATAATCGAAACAATACCCTGCAGTGCCTCACGTTTCTCACTGAACTGTTTTATCATATACGAAGATTCACTTTAATATTTATAATATTATTAGGCACCTACCCTTAAAGCCAGTAGGCATGGATTTAAAAAATTAAGTAAAAAAACAGGAATGTTATGATTACTGTTAAAAAAACGATTATTAAAAATGTCAACGTCTTTTTATTCGTAATTATCACTCCCTAAAGAACGCACCACACACACGTAACAGTTACAATAACCCTAAATTTTACTAACAGTTGTGATGAATGGTAACTTCCAATTTGCGAGAAAGCCCACGGGAATTTTTTTTTAGATGAAAAGTGCAGTACTACGACATCTGTATGGTCAAATTCAAACTTGCTCGAAAATAGAGGTATTTTTAAGTTGTTTGATGTATTATAGTTACCTTAAATATACACAGATGGTGATGAGATCGATATTTAACGGGAACCCCAGGTTTAGGGACGATTTTAAACGCGAGAGTTGAGACAACCAATTAAATAGCAGGAAAAGCAATTAAAAATCAACTCAGCCTATCAGCAAGAAGGGGGTCGTGCCCATTTTGAACACAAAGGATTGTACTTTGACCCTAGTGATTAGTGAAGAAATTTATGGTCTAGACGTTCCCACAGAGATCAGGGTTGAATGAACTAAGAGATAAATATCGAATTATTCAAGGTTTTTAGTACAACGAACCCAAGTAATGTTATTAATAAAGGGTACCTTCAAGGGGTCGGGAGACCTTAGTTTCGAGTGCATTAGGGCGTTTTTAGTTGCGGAAAACACACTTGGATAACGATAAAAAAATTTATCAGTAATATATTGAGGGGAAAACGCGGGGACAACGGGGCATGCAATGCGGGAGGATTTTCAATTATAGAATAAGTACATATGACGGCTGAGAGGCAAAATTCGAGGAAAAACGTACTAGAGGAAAATGAATATACATAACACAATGGAAAATTATTGTTATCAATTCTAGACGGAACGGAGTGATTAGGAAAGCGAATTGGGAAGAAAAATTCAAAAAAATTTTAGAGTTTAAGGATTGAACAAGAGGACGAAACAAGGGTTTGGTGCAGTAGCAGATGCTTGGAAAGGAATTGGAATAACATACCTAGGGGGGGGGTGGAAATACTGCAAACATTGCGATAGATTAATTCATAAAAAGGAGTCATTTCACGTAATTAAAATAGTGATCATAACATAAAGTTACACGAGACTGCAAGGGAAAATGAGATATTTCAAAGGTTGTCGACCCCATATGTATATTGTTGATATAAACAAGGAATATTCGAACATGCCTTTTGTTTATTTAAGGCCCATTATCCATTAAAAAGGGTCATAAAAATTAACATTGCTCTTGCCTAGTATTTAGATTATAGAATTTCCGTAAAATTTTATTATAAACACATTAAAATGGATTTATCGCCAGGTATGTAGAAATTAGGATGTATACACACGTCAGGGCTTATAGTTTATGGGATTTTGAGCGAGAGAGAGATGGAAAATTGGGCGAAATTTGATCGAAGTAGTTAACTTGACAGATATTCCAGGATAGGAATAGTTAGTGGGCCGGAAAACACCATAAATAATATATCAAAAAAGGAAAAAAGGGTTTTAGCGGGAGATGGAATCACGGCAAAAAGGCAAACGTCAAATTTCAATAAGGGATCATTGGGTTAGGAGTGGGGGGAGAGAACGAAAAACCGACATAACCGGAAAACTCAGATAAGGAAATGGGAAAAACTCAAAAACGTTATAAGTAGAGTAGATACGGAACCAGGATATGATTCCTTATTAACAACGAAGGGAAAATCATTTAAGAATAGTTGTTAAAACACCGTTACTTGAAAGAAATTTAGGTGGGAAAAGCGAAAAGTTGAATATGCCACATAAATAATGGAAATACGGTTCTGAGACATAATTGCTTACGTAGACTAGGGGAAAAGAAATGAATTTCGTGGAAATTCATACAGGACAACTAGCGTTTAAAACTAGAAGACCGAAAAATCTACGTTTCGCAATTAGGTATGCCAATTTAGAGTATAGTTTTAGCAGATCACTTATGGGCATGTTTCAAACTGAGAAAAAAAAACAGATTAAAAACATGTTTATAAAATATATTATGAAGACAGAAGACATGTGGAAAATGGGCAAACTGGATGGCAGCTTACTAAGTCCGGGACTATAAACCTTAGGGAAGCGAGACAAAGTTGTGGGACGAACCCCGAATTACGGAGAGGAAAAATCGAAAGATCTTATGTAGGAACAAACGATAACGAGATGGGGTTTTCAAAAAATTTCGAGTGATTACAGATTATAATTCCTCGTCAAGGAATATACGATTATGCCCTTTTGGAGCTGTGATGGGTATAAATTAGCGTGTTTGGGATTATTCGGGGAGTCCTTCGACAACTGGCAAGGTTGCTTAAAACGTCGCGCGTGTCGTGAGAATTACCCTGGTGATTAATTAATAGAGTTTAGAATCAGTTCATACTTTGAAAATACAGTGGAAAAATAGCGTCAGTTTTACACTTTAAAAATACAGTGGAAAAATAGCGTCAGTTTTATACTTTAAAAATTCAGTGGTAAAATAGAGTCTACAATCAGTTTTATACTTTGATAAAACAGAGAGTGGAGTGTCCGGATACGGTTAATCGTGCAATTTAACGGAGTGTATGATCTTATAATAAATCTAAAAATCAGTGTTTGCAATAGCCTCCGATTCAAAAAAATCTAATAATTAATTAATTAATTAAAAATTCAATGCGGAAGGAGAGTTTAATAGAGTGTTTGAATTGATTTAAATTTGTTCTATGAAGGTTAAAATAAAGTTATTTATTCCGAGGTTATATAAAGAAAATTACAGTCTAATAAGTTTTATTAAATAAAAATTTACGTTAAGTCGAAAGTTGGAAATTTTATTACGGGATATTAATTATCGTTAGGTGACAACGCAATAATAATAATTGATTTATAATAATAATAATTTAACGGAGTGTATGATCTTATAATAAATATAAAAATCAGTGTTTGCAATAGCCCCCGATTCAATAAAATCTAATAATTAATTAATTAATTAAAAATTCAATGCGGAAGGAATTTAATAGAGTGTTTGAATTGATTTAAATTTGTTCTATGAAGGTTAAAATAAAGTTATTTAGTCCGAGGTTATATAAAGAAAATTACAGTCTAATAAGTTTCATTAAATAAAAATTTACGTTAAGTCGAAAGTTGGAAATTTTATAACGAGATATTAATTATCGTTAGGTGACAACGCAATAATAATAATTGATCCGAAATCTGGAAAATACTTAGCCGAAGTTTAAATGAATAATCCAAGTGATTAATTTGCTGCTAAACGAAAGTGTTATAAAATAAAGTGGAAGTGGTTCTTTCAGTTCTGTTGTAATTTGAGTGACGAATAATATTTAGTTATTCGTTATAAAAGGATTCTAATTTAAATTGGAAAAATAAATAAAACTTAACTTTGTCCTTAATTGAAATAATTCAAACTTAAAGAAAATCTTTAGTTGTTATGGAAAAAAAAATATATAATTTAAATTGAGAGAAAAAATAAATAAAACTTAAATATTTTATAAAGTGGAATAATACAAATTTAAAGAAAATTCAAATTAATAAATTAATTTATTAAAGAGTAAATAGGTATAGATATATATCAAATAATAAAATAATATTCGAGCGAACGATTATTAAGCATCGATTCTCTTCTTTAGATTGAAATCAAATATGGGAGAAGAGGGGGGGGGAGGTATGGATTGTCGGGGTTAATTAGGTAGCATCGTTCTTCTTCAATAATAACGGCAGATAATAAAGGAAAATGTGAGGATTTTTACATCAGAGATCTATTCAAAGGAGAAAGGAAGGAGATGAATTCCGGATCTTGTAGGATTAAATCGTTAAAAGTGGGAAACCGAAATAAAAGTGCGAAAAGTTACACAGGTAGTCTGGATGCTCTAATAAAATTCATATCGATGATATTACCCGATGGAGCTGAATTTAAGACATTAGAGCTTTGGTGAGTCCTTACAATATTTAAGCTTTTACAGGTTCCTGTGGATATCCTGACACTGATGAACGTAACGCCAAGTAAGGGTAAGTTAATAACTAACCAATTTATTAGCATTCGCATGTCACACCTCCCATACAGAATGAAATGTTGCTAAACAAATACTTAACACATAATTAGATAAGTAAATACCTATTTGCCTCCTTTCACTAGCATGATTAGGGTAAGTTTATATGACCTTCGATAGTGTACCAAAAATTTCGATTTGAGTTCAACGTCTTCCATTGACCCAGTCACCTAAATTCCATTAACGAATAAACAAAACAAAACTTAACGTCAGGGACAAGTTTATCAATTATAGCTTGCGATGAAATCTGCGGTAAAAATGTGACGACGACATTGACGCTAAATTCACTCAATTCTAAACGACTTAACTGTACTAGAGCGATCGCCAATAGGTAGCATTGTTTTATCATGCAAAATTTTCGCAAAGTAAGGTACTGCGACTAGCTTCAAACTCTAAGAAAGCTCATCACAATTATTCAGGAGGTCATTGATTCAATGACAACTTGATTTATCTCATTTTTAAATCTTTCTTATAGGAAGTAGGTATCCAAGAACCCATAAATACCCATTATCCTAAATACCTAACACACGAGGAGCTAGTGACCTCATTTAAACAACACTGGTGTTCAAATACTCATACAGTCCTGAATCCTAACTTGTCTTCGAATGTAAGCTTCAAGGCTTCTGTATGTAGGTATAAGCCATCTGGAAATGTAAGTGTCAACCTTTCTCGAACGGACGGCTTTGATCTTGTGGCGGTATTGTCGAGGTGGGCATGCGGGGAAGAGGAAGGACGTATGCGGACAGTACGCTGACGCGGCATTAAAGCCACAGGTTATTTGCATACCGTGAGTCTTGTCGAACCTGAAAGCAAACATAAGGTTCACGAGGTGAGTTTTATGTCAGCTAGTCAGAGGTGGAGTGTAACGCTGGGTCGGTCACGTGGGAGGAAGGATCTGCCCGTCACAAGCTTACGCCACATTTAACGGATAGAGGCATGATAAGGGAAGACATGAAATACCCCTTCTAGACTCAGTAAAGTTAAATTCAATCCGGCGGAGATGGAAGTCGGAGTGAGGCAGAAAAACGGCATGAAGACTTGGTATTCCCCCATCTGGCGTGAAGGGCCCCTTTCGTAACAAGAGACGCTCGTCGAAGAGAGTAAAACTCGGACTTAAGGATAAGCTTAGCAACGTATTTGGGAGAATCCGGTTTGAAATTGTTGTTCATCGGTTTTCACTTGGTTAGCGGAGGAGCCGACTTTTCAGCAAACATATTATCCCCCTCCCCATATCCATCCATTCCTGCTCTTTCAACAATTTTGCGAATACTAACCAATAACACTAACTATGACTACAAACACATTATGTTAGGGGAAGCTGCAGACAAGAACTCCAATTGAGAAAACCGGACTCTCGAATATGAACATTCTACACTGGTAAGATAAGGTTTTTATTTTTTTGAAATGATGTAATTTGTTAACTGTTGTTTATGTTATCGATGTATCAGCGGTGATAGGAAGAATTAAATAAACACACTAAATTCCTACGGAAATCAAATAGACACAAGGTTTAGGGCGGGGATAGTTTATCAAACTCGGTTAAATATTCTAAAATAATAATAAATAAATTGATCGGAAAATTCTCACCCTTTCTCTAAAAGAATCTAGGGGTTACCACACGTAATACATTATCTTCTCTACATATGTGTGCATATTAAGTATGCAAACAGATGTAAAATCTAAAATAAAAAATCACACAACGCAGATTATAGAAATAATGTGAACTAAAATCTTAAATCTTGATTACTGTGAGAAAATCGCAGAGATTTAAGAAGATAGGGTAGGTTTAGCTAGACTATAAGGTATAGGGGTTTAGAAATCACGAGCCTGAGGTAGAAATAAACCGAAAGGAGGGTTGAGTCAGGCCATCATACCTAGTGGTGTGATCAGTAGGACATAAGGGTAGAATTATGAGCGTGGCTACGAGACAGGAGCTACGAGATTTAAACTACGAGGTAGAAGCTTAGAAAAGTAAATCAGCTAGGTAGGGTTCATCACAATTGGTGTCAAAACCCAAGGGTGGCGGAACATTACACAGTGTTCAGATTTGTAATATCCTCATATTTATATGGAAACATGGTCACTCAGAGCTACTGAAAGAAATCGGATAGCCAGACGCACAAATTTGTCCATTCTGGAATAGCTAGACATCCAAAATAGGCTTTCAACTATCTGCCTATATACAACTTATATTAAGACATTTTGGACACGTTGCCCGCCCAACAGGACTTCAACTTGGAGAAACTCAAAGTTACTGGCAAAGTGGAAGGCAGAAGAGTCAGAGGAATGTTACCATAGCGCTGGAGTGACGAAGTGTTACGGGTGTCCGGTAATTTGGCGTCCACAGCTCTCCACGCAGAATTACGAGTGAAGGAGTCTTGTCCACTATGTAAATTGTAGTAGGAGTCACAATCCTCAATATTAAGGAACCGACTTAAGAACAAAAGAATAATGAAGATGTGTTTCTTCATTTTGAATTAGAATACACAATAATGTTTTTTTCAACAATAGCTACTCACAGGAGGCCCAGAGGAAAATAATTTCTCTCGGGGCTTATGTCATCTGTGGGGATGCTGTGGGAAGATTTAATCATGTTTTCTTTTTGATGACCGAACGAGCACGGAGGGTGGAGGAAAACGTTTATTGCATAGACAAATTAATATTACTAGACCTGCCCTAAGCGATAAAAGCGTATTATTTCCCCTCCCCATACCGGTTCCATTGGAACCGGCTGGTTCATTGGGATCGAGCATGACTTCGCGTGAATCTAAAACATGTGACGACATCATTCTTCTGCGAGCCAGCGTCAAGCACTCATCGGTGCATTTTACGAAATAACACGGCAAAAATAGTGGCGAAAAAGAGAATAAACCCAATTGTCGTATTACATTCCATAGGCAAGCATTATTTTACTTTATTTTAAGCTTATTCAGATCACATAATATGGTCGTTTTGTAACACACACTATCACTCGAGATACATGACGTGTGCTCGTCGCTGTTTAGTGGGGTAAGTAAATAATGAAACATTTGTAAAAGTGTCTTAACTAAATACGTCAACAAAATATTGGACTATGAAAATAGGCGAACTTTACTTTGCCGTATTTGGAATTCGCCAATTTGTTCATTACGCGGCGAGCAATTCGCGCTCCCATGTAAAAAAGTCTATTCATTCAAAGACAGAGTTTAATTTTAAGAACTACATGGTGACATTATAATGCGAGATTCCCATATACTCTCAGATCGAGTTATTGACGAATCACACATCACCAAATTCATTTTCCCGCTGTAGTTGGTTTCCCCCCCTCACCTTTATGTTCTGGTCTAGTAATATTCGTATGTCTATGGTTTATTGGGAAATTGACTGCTACCTTCTCTTATTTTCTAAATATTCTTAGTCAAACACGTGTCACAGTAGATTGCTAGAGGCTTATTTAAACTTCTAGACTATCATAATCTATCAAAGTCAATTATACGTAAAGACAAGATTGAGCAGTATAATTCCAGTTTTGGCAATGTCAACAGTGATATTACGATCCACCTACGTATTTAAACATATTATAAAGGTTTAAGCAAAACGTATCTAAGGCTCCGTAGTAAACGTTCGGAAAGAAGAAGACGATGTTTTGAAAAGGGGATTAATAAAATGTAAATACGGATGTTTAGAGCGCGCTAAACGAACGATTATAATTAATATGTGTGGGCGAAAATATTTAATAAAACAAAACTTGTGTAAAATAGAGCAAAACTCTACACTAAGGTTTTAAAGAATTTAAAGAAATACTGGCCATTATTCATGTGTTTATTTATTTATTTGTTTGTTTACGCCTTGATGGCTTTTACATATAAAATAAATTGTACAGGAGCATTATAACAAGTATGCAGTATCATAAGTATATGGTACAAAAAATGATAAACAGAGCTAGAAAGATATAAGTGGGCTTAACATAAGTAGGTATTAATATTCGAGTAATTGTTTACAAAGGAGTTCAACCAGCGGATTTGTATTTGGGCTCACGCTACATTATATTCAATAATTATTGTCACAATATCACACAAAATGTGATTCCAAATATACTTGAAGCATACCGGTATTGCAGTGGTGTAAAACATTTTTAACGATTAATATAAAAGTAGGTAATTTTCTTGTAATTAATTATTTTTAATTATTATTTTTTTTTTTTTTTGCTATCATAAATATACGTATGTTTGTTATTATTATGAAAAAGAAAAAAAAAGAAAAGGTACACAGTAATTACATATGTAAATAAGTAAGTAGGTACTATGAATGTAGTTATCATGAATGTAGTTACAGAGCAGTGGGTATTAAGTTTGTTACTGTTAACAATGTGAAACATTTAAGGATTTTTACATTAGTTTGTTATTATCAGGAAAAAAATAAAATAAAAGGTACACAGCAATTACATATATGTATAAAGAAGTAAGTAGATGCTATGAAAGTAGTTATAGAGCAATGGGTTTTAAATTTGTTACTTTTAACAATCTGGTACATTTAAGGATTTTTGCATCTGCATACATATAAGCTTTTTGAAGGAAGCGATGTTTTTATAAAATGTATTATAACATGTTAAATAACAGAATCAGATGCGTTTTTTTATAATTTTCGTACCATATTTTGCAATTTTTTTTCCAATGAGAAAATTTTATATAATAATAAATAATAATAATAATATTACACGAGTAATTACTATACAACTTTTCAAAATGAATGGAGACTACATTTTGGAAGTCGGGTACCGCCGCGCCACCCCGGGAAACATTTATTAGACTACCAACATTTCCCGCCATAGGTCACCCCAAGTTTTCGGTACGTTTGGTGACTTAGCAGGCGTGTCATGGTCAATGGGACGAGATTTGTCCGGATCGTGGCGACCGGTGCGTCTGACCACCTACTGCGAGACAGGCCGGATTGAGGGAGACTTGAGAGAACATTCCACACATTCCTACCCACCCCTCATACCTTTTTCTTTCCTATAACTTCCTCTCTTTCCTGAAAAGACCCTCCATACAGCATCCCCAAAGATAAGGTAAGCCCAGAGGGAAATTATTTTCCTCAAGGCCTCCTGTGTGGGCTAATGTAAAAAAAAAATCTTCAAAAATTACATACATTTTTAAGACCTTTAAAACTTAAACTTTTATTTCAGGGAAGATTGTTACAATGAAAGAAATTCGAAAAGTGGGTTCTTAAAAGACCTTATAATATTATGCAAGTCAAAATTCAAACCTATTTTGATATCCTCATTTTAGCTAAATTTACTTAGTAGATCTAAATGGCAAACCATTCGATTTGGTTACTAAATATAGCGAAAATTCAATCGCTCTCAAAATACGTACCTGGGCCCTCAATCCATTTCATCCCATTAAAATATTATTATTCAAACCAATACCTATTTCCATAAATAGTCATTGATATAACACGCAGACCTCAGAAATGGTGTAATACCTAGTGGGATATTAACAGAAATAAATGCCTGTAAATATTTTCCAAAATTATTAACTGTTTTTGTGTTTAACACATAAGGCTAATTTGCTAATTCGCTTTTCGGAACAACTTATATAGATTTCATAGAAATCGTTTTCTCCCTTACTATCATAAAGTAATATAATGGTGTTAGAAAAAGAAAACACCACGCTTAATATCCTAATATTCTAATGTAAAAGTTAACCACAAAACAAATAAAATATATACCTTTCGGAAACCAAAAATTTCGGATCGTTGTTAGAAATATATTATAAAACTTTGGGAATTTTTTTATTAATTATTTTTACATGAAAAAAAAACACAATAAAAGTGAGGTGACAGTAACATTGTGTTTTTTTTTTTTTTCGTTATCAGTTATTTAAATAAGTAAAGTAAGTAAGTAAAAGTATTTAATAAGTAAAGTGAGCCATTTAAATTTTTTTAATGTTAGCATGCGAAATTTTTATATTTCAAAACTTGTATATATTTTTTTTCGAATTATACAATTTCATTCAAAAACAGTTTTCAATAAAAATAAAAATAAATTTAATCCATTCCTACATAATAGTACTAGTTTTATGAACACAATTCATGGTACGTGACGCCTCTGTGGTTGAGGGGTAAGGCTGTCAACTTGCAATCCGAAGGTCGCTGGTTTAAATCCCAGCGTGTGCATATATTTTTTTTTGGTTGATTTATGTTATTTCACAATTGATTAATTCAAAATAACATAATATATTTACGGCACATTCCGGAGTGGAAGTTACTCTCAGTATCGCCCTGATGTAACCGTCATCCTGGTGACACCATTCAGAATTTAAACATTTCTTGAAATGGTTTTGGTGGCCAGATCTGAATAGCCAGCTACTTCCCCACCTCTCTCTTCCACATCTCCACCCCTCTGCTGCCACTGTCTTCAGCTTCATAACATATCCCAATCAGTTACATTGGCTCAAGGGAGCAGTTTGAACTCGTGTGCGGTTTTTACATAAAAAGTCGTAAAAACATTTAGCGTAACAATCCACGGTCATAATATTTCATAATACAATGTAAATATAAAATTAAAATTTAAAGTGCGCATTTAAAGTATTATTTACTTTCGCAGATAGTCAGAATTCTTGAATCTGAATTTAAAAAAATATATATTTTTGATAATGATAATAAGGTGCAAATTATCAAAGAAAACCACAAATATGTCCTTTTTAAATCAGGTTTTAGACGTATTCACTCTTTTCCACAAAAAAATATAAAAATGGATTTCGAAAGACTGTTCTTTTATCTAGCATTCGCATGTTTTAAATTTTGAGAAAAATATGCTTATTTTTTGTGTAATAAGGTTATACCATAGGTCGTTGGCAGGTTTGTTAAATTTTCAAAAAAGATTTTATATTATATAACATCCATTTCAAATCATATAATCATGCAGTAAAATAAATCAATACATTATCTGGATTTTGCATGTTTTAGAAAATTAATTTTAGTTTAAATGAAATCATTTAAAAATATATACGTACATATGTTTCTTGACGAAAATTTGTCCGTTTGTGTATTTATTTGCGCACTTACAAACTTATATATTTCAATATTTTTATAATCTTATTTAATTTTGACATTATTGAAAAATGATAAATACTTATAATAAAAAAATAATTACAAAAAGTGCATAATTTTAATAGTTTTATCATCACGCCTTTCAGCATTTTTGGATGTAGGTATAAATGAAAGCAAAATTTCTAAAGAAATAAAATCGATATTGAGTTATAATTTAAAAAACCTGGTATAAGGCATATAATTTTAAAAACCTGGTAAAGAATAATTAATCTTTCTCATTGGAACCGCCCTGCACGATCGTAAGAACAACTTTCGACGAAATGTGGATTTTCGGACGCTGGCTGGTTAAACGCTCTTAACGATTTACCTGTTTTAATAAAAAGTGAGAAAAGCTTTTCAATATTATAAAAATAAATTAATAATACGTTTTAGCAAAACTATCACAATTTGACTGTCCTAAAGCGGGAATCGGGCAGTTAAAACATTTTATAAATAACTAGCTGACCCGACGAACTACGTACCTACCGCCTCAGAATCAATAACTGTTGTGTTAAATAATTAGCTGAATTATTTTTTTTCTTCTAAGTTAATAATTACACAATGAAGCAATCATCGATGCACAACTCTCCGTGTTTTGTTTTTGTCAGCATCAGAGATGGATTTTCTTACTTTTCCAGTTACTTACGTGAATTGCGTTTCATTTTCCTTATACGGGTGAGGGAGATTTATTATAATTATGTATTTTTTCTTTAGAAGGGTGCAGACATACGTTCACCGTTTGTCCTATTTTCAACTGTTGACATTTAGTGTGTAAGAAAGAGGGGCAGAATTATATGTTTAAGAACAAAAGCAAAACAATTAGCGCATTGACATTTGACTTTTATGAATTTTTGGAATTCACTCACTACTCAATATTATGCTTATCACAATATTGCTGTAGCTCTTTCAAAAGATGAGAATTCGTTCCATACAAAATGTATGAGGAAAAGAATTTCTTTCATAATTTTCTTTCGTGAAGTTTTCCGATGTTTTAATATCTATTCTGCTATTCATGGCGGAAACAAATCCAACAAATCAAAGATCATAAAAATCGGTCCAGCCGTTCTTGAGTTATAAATGTTGTAACTAACCCGACTATGTTTTATATTAAGTTGTATAACAAATGCATAATCTTGTTCTAAATAAAAAAATAATAATAATAAAATAAAATAAAAAAGTGATATTTTACCGATAATTTTCAGTTTTATTACAAACTGTAGCTATTTTCGTTTTTTCACTCATTTGTTTTTTGTCTAACATCTAATATTTGAGATACTGTATTTATCTGCTGTTAAGAAATTTTATTGTACCTAGCTTTATTATTTTTAAGTATATATTAGTAAATAGATTACTTCTCCAGTTAGACCCGAGTTTACTTCTCTGCTAACTGGGTAATTTAGTTAATTAAGAATGGTTCATAATATCATTGTATCTTTATTTTAAAAATTAAATAAAAAATATACCTACAAATATAAATTATAGATAGGAACCTTATAGCTTGTCTGCATTCTTCACACGACTGATTGATATTTTTAAAATTACTCTTAAATTCAAAACACATTCGAGTTTCAGAACCAAATTTCACGAGGACCATCAACCACGCACATATATTATAACCAAAATTATTATATTTGATTAAACGCCCGGGGGACCATGACACCCAAAACAAAGGTTGCATTATTTTTAATTGGAGGGGTGGAAAATAATAACATTTATTGGTTTATCAATTAAAGATATTTGAACCGAAAATATCAATATTATGTTGGTTTTTATTATGTAACTTCAACTTAATTTATATTTTAACAAAAGGATGAAGCATGCGCAAAGGATAAAACAAAGTTTGGGAAGAACCGAAGTAAAATGGCGTCCTTAGTCCTTGTACAGGAAGCGATCGATCATTAATTATTTCCCGCCCTTTTTATTAACAAGAAACACTAAAAGTCAACGTTTATTATGAATAAATCTATAAAGCTACGTAATTGTCAGTGGACAAAATAAGGTACCATGCTTATAATCACTATTTTAATCGAATTTGAAATAAATGGCTTTCAGATCATTAAAAATTCAATATTCCCGGAAGCAAAAATTTCTTAACACTATCAGAGCAATGAAAGGTGAGGTAAGTGACAGAAAACTGTTTATTAGAAACCGAAGAATACCAATCACTCAAAAGAGAGAGAACGTGTTTTGAATCTATCAAAAAACCAATCTCTGTCGATCCTTACTACTTCATTATTTAATTATTTCCTAACCATAGTTTGTGACCTTCATCGGGTATCAGATAACTTACAAATGATTAATTTTAATGTATTATTAGTTACTAAAGGTAGAAATGAGATTAAAGCCATTATGATCGTATCAGAAATGGGGAGATTCGCAAAAAATGCAAGGAGTAATGAGTAAGTTTAAGAAAGAAACCCTTTGATGGTTTGAACGAAGCTTTTATGGATATCTTCAATGGGGATGGTAGAAAAATATGGGGACGCTCGAGAAAGACAAGGCATGATTATGTAACCATATACTTGAGTTGGGCCAAGTCAAGATTAGCTGAACAGCATTAAAGTATGTGTGAAGCGATGTATAAATTTGAATGAAGCTAGAAGTGAGTGCCAAGACGGAGTTATTTGGCGGACCACCCTCTCTGCCTTCCCCTTCAGAGAAAAGACGTGATGGTGAGTTAGTACTTAAATGGGTACAGTATAATAATAAGATTTAATATTTATTTTTTTTTGAAGGAGCGTTAATATTTAATTGGAAATCGGCGAATGAAAACTCTACAATCGTATTTTTTTAACGAAGTTGCTTTCATAAAATTGAAAACATTTTCGATTTCCCACTGTTGATAAAACGTTTTATACGAGTATCATTGATTTCCAAAGCTTTCCGCTACGCATTGATTTTTTAAATTATTATTTAGAATCTTTGAAAATGCTCCTAAAAACTTTTTTTAATTTATTTTGATAAGAGTTGCTATGATTTTGCGAGTGCTTAACAATCAATTTCCAGTCTAATTCCAATGACAATTAAATGATTTATTTTAAGAACTTTCATGGAGCCTTTAACACTGTAACCACTGTAATCACTGTACAAATTGGGAGGCGGGAATGGGTACCACCGCCCCGGGAACCTTTATTGGATAACCAACACCTCTGCCATAGGTCACCCCAAGTGGTTCGCTACGTTTGGTGATTTAGCAGGGTTGCCCGGGTTCACGGGGTGAGGTTCGTCTAGGTCTTGGAGGCGGATGACCAGGACAAACTGAACCCCATATTCCTACCCACCCCTTAAACCCTCTTCCTTCCCAGAACTCTCCTCTCCTTCCTTTTCTTAAAAAACCCTCCACACAGCATCTCTAAAGATGACATAGGCCCTGAGGGAAATTATTTTCCTCGGGCCTCCTGTGTGGAGCTCAAAAAAAATGTATGACGTATGAGATGTACATAAGTGACTTATTTTAATCTCATTCCGCTCCGCTGATTTATTTAGATTTACGGTTGTCAGTATTAAATAACTTAACGACAACCTCCGCTTGGAAAAATGTTAAAAACCCACCGTAGTATAATATAATTATTTGGAAGAACGGGGCTAGTCAAAAGACTTCAGCAATAGCTCAGTGGTAAGGGCAATCGTCCAAAATGCGATCATGGTTTTAGCGACGACACCGTCTTTCTCGTGTATTTTTTTTTAATTTCGATGCCTTAATAATAAATAAAGTTTTTTTCTTCTATTTTTTCAAGCGGTATGATAACCCTTGAACTCACGACCCAAAACCACTACAACCTACCGCCCGTAGGTTCAATTCTATTCTCAACTTCATCCTTTTCTATACTTGAAAAAAATAAAAATTCTTGAAGAATTTTCTTCCTTCATATAATCTGGTTTATTGAAATAAAAAGGCCATAAGGAATTAACCGGACATATGAATGACGAAGTATTCAAATTATAACACATTAAACATAAATCCTTAGTTTCGTCAATTAAGAAAATTTTATCAAATCTTCCCTTAAATTTCTTAACTAAATTTAAACTTAAATCTTAACTCATCGCATAAATTTCGTTTCACTACGAGCCGTGTATTTAACGTCATAAATTTAGTACTTCTCCACTAAAATAAAATATTTCACGTAAAAAAGCAGTAAGTTACCTTAATATATTCGTTTTATTCAAATAAACCTAAAGAGTTCCATAAAATTCATACCCAAAACGTTTTTTATGGGGTTCACCATACTCGCGATATAAAACATTTTAAACTCGTATCATAAAACCGTCCATAAAAACTTTTTAAGTTCAAAAACCTCACATGTCAAAATATACCTCACTTAATTTGAACTTTATCCATATTTTTAGATGCGGAAACTTTCAAATGGAATCGCGATTCGAATTTCAAACTTCGGAATGTTTGAAAGTTCAGGGAAATTCCGATAGAGCGACGCACGACCGATTCGCTCGGTTTTCGTGGCGGTACTGAAGTACTCGAGAATAAACGCTGTTTCGGAAAATGAACTGAATAGCTAGGGACGGTGCCGTCATCCCCCATAGCCCAGGGTACTTAACTAACTTATTTCATGAAAGAACTGCATTCTATTAACCTTAAAAAACATCATTCTGTAGACTGGAATGACAACGGTCAAGGTTTGAAGACAAAATTTACAACGTATGTAGTATTTTATATGACCCTTAAAAATTTAACTGAACTGAACCCTTGGTTGAGTGAAGATTCTTTTTTCCAGAGTGAAATCGTGTTCTTTTGTACTTTCTTATTCGCATTTTTTCAATATTATGGTCTGAAGAAAGTTTGAAAAATAATTGCAATTGGTTGTAACGCCTCTTTGAACAAATCGTATAATTATTCCTTATTCTATTCTATTCTTATATGTTTCTTTTCATCTTTTCCTATCTTCTTTCTTATAAATAAAATCTATCTATCTATCATCGACATTAACATCCCAATATTACAATTCTATACGACGGATCCAACACCTAGGAAACAATTTTAATATACATATAAGCATACCTTATTGAAGTTCTTTTCATCAAGTGGGGGGATATTTTGATAAAGCTATTTAAATTGACTAACACATTAAATTAATTTTGTCGGCTGAAAGAAAAAAGACTGTGACTGATAGACTGTGTGAATAAAATTCAATAATATTTTTACTTTACATTTATTTTTGTGCAAGTGTTTGCAATATTTACGAATATAATTTCGTAAATATTGTTGCATATATGTAAAAGCCTTAATAGGCGTAAATAAATAAATCATCATCATTATCATTACATAGTATAAAATGAAGTCGCTCAGAATGTATGTGCGCATAGATCTTTTAAATTACGCAACGGATTTTCAAGGGGTTTTCTCCAATATATAAAGTGATTCAACAGGAAGGTTTATATGTATAATACATGCTTATTATATTAGAGAAAAGCCGAGAAATTCAAATATTCAATTCAGGCAGCGGGCAGCCGGCAAACGGGTGTTGTGGATTTCATAAAGGTTGGGTAATGGCGTTGTGTTTCGTTAGCCACAGCAACGTGTGGCCGGGTCTGCTAGTATATAAATATATACATGAATGGCCGAAATGTATGTACGCGCATAACTTCTGAACGATTGCACCCAATTGGATAATTCTATTTTGAGTTCGTTATTGTCTGGACAAGGTTTGCATAAAATTACTAGTGAGCTATGACATTATGAAATTTGCATAAAAAAAATTACAATGAGTGGCGTGCCAGCTGTTTGTAAACTTAATTTACCAGGACTAAATGTATGGAATGCGGGAGGAGGGAGAGGGGAGTGGAGTGGGGAGAAGAAATATGAAGGAGGCGGAGTGGGAATGCGAGAGGGGAAGGGGACGCGGGAGAGGAGGGGGAGGCGGAAGGGGAACGGGAGCAATGGGAGAGGACACGCAAGGAGAAACAACTTATTTATTAAATGGCATAGCAACATATGCCGGGAACCAGCTAGTTAGAAACAAAAATAAAATTATATTTTTACGGACCTACTTATAAATCTTACGATTTGGGAGAAAATTTTGGTTTTGATTTAGAAATAAATGAGAGAAATTGAGTAACATATTTTCTTGGATTACTGTTACTAGATTTTTAATAAAATTAGCAAAAATATTTTATTCAATAAAATTTATACTGTATTTTATCAGATTAGAAAGTGCATTTTTTTCTTATAAAGAAACATTTTTCATTATTGTTGTGGGCTTCAATGGATGCCGAAACTTTTATTCTGCAGATTACTTTCAGTATCGCCCCGGTGAAAAACCACCATTGACGCCTCAAGCCACGACCATTTTCTAGGTCAGAATATTTCCGCAAAAATTAAAATATTAGAAAACTAAAAACTGTTTTTAAAAAGTGATATAATGAGTTTTTAAATTTTGTTGTTAGAAATAACCAAGTAATTTTTCAAATATATGTATTTTTAATGAAAACCTTAAAATGTTTTAAAAATGGCTCACCTTACGTTTTTTCTAATTAAAATTGCTGGTAACGAAAAAAATTGAGGACACAAACATAATATGTTGTTAGACAAATCCCTATCTTTTCTTTATCTTTATCTTTATACTAAGAATAAAATGAAGTCGCTCAAGCTGTATGTGCGCTTAGATCTTTTAAACTACTGAACGGATTTTCATGCGGTTTTCACCGATAGATAGAGTGATTCGCGAGGAAGGTTTTAAGGTATGTAATTTGTCAATGTTTTGTGTTGATTGGTACATAAATACATATACATACATAATACATTTACATTTATATTTACATACACATACATAATACATTTACATTCATACATTTGGAAAAAGGAAAGCACAGATGTTCTTCGTAAATTGACCACTACTTGGTTTCAACAATTAGGGAGAAAGGAGAGTGAACTTTTACTACACAAAAATAAAATCAAACACAAACCAAAAACAACAAAATTCCAACAAAAAATGAACTAAGTAAAAGATACCCCTATCTTCTAATCTATTTAATAATGTAATGTAATCCAATAATGTATATAAATGGAGTCGGTGAATTATATTCCCATTTGGTCTCTAGTAGGTTGATATGTTGTTCTTGTATTATTTTGTATTTATAATACTTATATAGTGCAATTGCATAGCGTGGGTTGACTAGATGATCATTTGGGGAAGTGTGTGAAAGGGTTTAGTTTTTCCTGTGGGGAAAATTTAACCCGGACATTTAAATCTGGTGCGTAAAAAAATGTGTATCTACCTATCTACCTATCTGTATGTACCTACCTATTACTTTTAAATTAGAAATTAGCTGTCATTCTTATGTTTTAATTGCATATTTTATTTTATTCTATCTCTTCTCTTTTTTATTCATATTTATACAAAATATGTATGTAGGCTTATAATATGCAATGTAAACACCAATTATATGTAATATATGCCTATTATTTTATTATTATTTTAATTTTTTTTTTTTTTTTTTACATGAGCTCCACACAGGAGGCCCTGAGGAAAACAATTTCCCTCAGGGCCTATGTCATCTTTGGGGATGCTGTGTGGAGGGTTTTTTTAAGGAAAGGAAGGAGAGGAGAGTTCTGGGAAGGAAAAGGGTTTAAGGGATGGGTAGGAATCTGGGGTTCAGTGTGTCTTAGTCATCCGCCTCCAAGACCTAGACAAACCTCACCCCATGAACCCGGGCACCGCTGCTAAATCACCAAACGTAGCGAACCACTTGGGGTGACCTATGGCAGAGGTGTTGGTTATCCAATAAAAGTTCTATAACTATGCTTAGCAAACTACAGTAATAATCATGCATTAATTGTTTATTTTATTTTACTTTATTGTTTCTGTTCTCTTTCTAGTTCTCACTATGCAAAATATGTACGTAGGACTATAATATGAAATGCAAACACCAGTTACCACCTTATATTTTAATCATTTGCCTGTAAATACATTTTTATTTATTACTATTATCATTTCAACAACTATGCTAAACAATCCACGGCTATTTTATTCTTTAATTGGTTATTTCGTTTTTATTTTATTCTTTCTCTTCTCTTTTTTTTTCTTTTGCTATGCTAAACAAATAAGAGTTAGGTACTATATTTTAAACTTTTTTTATTATTTTATTTTATATTCTTTCTCTTCTTTTTATTTCAGCAATTTTCTTTCTTTTTTGTACAAATCATTCTCCACATGTTCATACCCATAATTATTTGACTGTAAAATACTTGTGAATACTCCTAGTTGGGTAGTGGAGATAATCCACCTCTTACCCGCCCTGGTATAAGTAACTGATGGTTACTCCTTCAAGGCTCTCGCAAGATTCTAATTTTTTTTGTTTAACGAAGCTACATTTATTTATTTTGAACGAATCTAGACCTCCAGTGTCCATGCATACGTTGTTAGTAAGCAGTATGCAAGTGCTTAACAGGAAAAACAAAATGCAAAAAATAGGTTAGTAAGACAAAGATAAATTAAACAGGGCAAAAGAAAAACTCATATAGTTAGTAAGAGAGTTATTAGTCCTAGTTGGGCAGTCAAAATTTAATAAATAATGTATGTAAATATATAATATTGTGCTAAATAAACAAATAAATAAAAAAATGGCAGCCTGCAGCGGGAAGCGGGTAGCGCGCAGTGGGCTGACAAACGGGCGGTGTGAATTTGATGTAAAAATAATTGATAAATAATTCAAAAAGATTCATAATTTTTTTTTTAAATTGCGGTTGGAGACTTTGATTAAAAAAAGGTGTACATTTTAATTATTTTGAGCTTAATTTGTAGATTTGAATATAAAACGTGGTTTTTTCTTTCAAATGACGTATAGACTATATTTAGACAATGCTTAGACTATATTTGTCACTATGTTGGTAAGGGAAAAAAATATGAGACCTGTATGAGTTGTGTCGAAAAGCGAACAAATTAGCACGACTAAAAAATCGAAAAATTGCTTAAAAAGTTTTAGCCGGGTTTGATGACCAGATCTGAATAGCCAGGTATTTCTCTACCTTCTTCTTACCAATCTCTTTCCTTTCCCCGCTACCTTCAGACTCGTAACATACCTCAATTGTGTTTTTTTACATTAACACAACACAGGAGGCCCTGAGGAAAATAATTTCCCTCAGGGCCTATGTCATCAGAGGTTCTGTGTGGAGGATGAAGGGAAACACAGAGGATACCATAGCATCACAGGCTCTAGCAGTTGTTATTCTTATGCGGTACTCAAATTTAAAATAAAAAAAGTTGTAGGTTAGGCAAGGCAATAATATGTCTCTAATATCATTCTGTTTTTTTCCTCTTTTTTTCTTGACACTACTTAGATGTTTGGGTTTTGGTTTCAAAAATGTTCGCAATTTGTTCTAATGCATTAAAGGAAAGAGCCAACTTAATATCAGGACATTATTATTTTTACACTTAAACCGATGCATCAATGTCGGGTTTGAAAAACATAGTTGCACATCTCTGTGAATCCTCAAGAGATTGTTGAAAATGTTGATCGAGCACCACCCACAGGAGCTACGAAAATAATCTGCCATTATATACGCTCTTATAACAATTCCTTTTTGGTTACCTTGTACCAGATACCTAGCACCTGGTAATTCCAAAACTAGGTCCTGTTTCATCGTGAATGAAATGGCCAAATGTCATGCCAATTTCCCTAAATTTCCATACGCTCCGCTGCCCGCAATAGTAAAGAATTCTGATTGCCTTATTAAACGTCTAGGTAAAGGGTGACTTATTTAGAAAGAGAGAGCTTATTTAGACATATTTCATTTCTGTAAATTAGTAAGCTGCACGAAGTTTTAAGAAAGCTCTGATTCCGTATTAAAAATTCCGTGAAAATCACGGGATAGTCTGAATTTTTGACAAATCAGTTGCACTTTGAAAATGATGCAGTCAAAACAATTTTTTTTTTCAATATATTATAATAGTAGCTTTTGCCCCCGGCTTTGCTCGCATAGTATTAGGGGGGTTCCCACTCCGCTTCCTCCACCTTGCATACACTCCACTCCCCCCCCCCTCTCCCCCACTTCCCCACCCCTAACTTCTTATAGATAGAGTGTACACTTTTACGTAAAACTGTGTGGCGAGCCAACGCTCAACAAAATGTTGATCAACAACAACGCTGAACACGGAGAAGTACTTACCTACCTGCGCTGAAATATTTGGCATATCGTCGCACCTTATGGAAAGTACCAGAGCATTCAAATTCCCTGTATATTAGTCTTTAAAACAGCAAGCCAAAACAAATGGTCCCGTTATTTTACTACTTTCACGCTCCGTATTCCGATAACATTGTGAATTTTAATTCTTAGTAAAAACTATCAATAGTTAATTCTAGTGTTTTCTTTTACACGTTTACGTAGCACATCCGATTATTACAACTGCATACTCAACTCAAATTTTGGATTTTTCGGATATGTCTTATTAAGCAACTGGACGATCGATATAACGAACATAATAAAATGGGTATGCCAATGACTTTACATAAATAAATAGACTCGCCATAGTCTCGTATACTCACAATATAATGTGGAAAGTAAGGAACACTCTTTTGTTTTCAGCGATTTTCAGTATAATTTCTTAATTCAAAAGTTTATTCCTGTGCGATAAAGATAGACAATCAAATAATCTGTGTGTATGAATGCAATAAATATATGAGCGGGCGGCGTATTGCTTGTCACTTTTTGATGGAATGTTCGCTGTCTTCTTTTCTTGAGGCCCACTAGAATAAAAGGTCCGGCTGCCTGTCGGAGTTTGATATGTCGAGCTATACAATAAATACAATAAGGCAACGACAGTTTTTAAATGGTGGCGATTGTCATCAATACTTGGTAGAACTACTGATTTATATGTTGTTTTACCGCAAGCAAACAAATAAACAGAGTGTTTAGGCTGATTAGTTTACTTTAAAACAGTGAAGTTTACTTAGCAACAGAAATTGGGCTATTGCGCGTCCAGACCCTTTACTTTAGTAGGACTTGAATTTTCTCTAATGATATGTAAAACCGCGAGCGGGAAACATGAAAATTAATTGTAATATGTATAATATTAAGTAATTTGCGTGTACTTACAAATGAAATGTTATTCATTCGCCTTTACTATTATTTGCAGTGTAATTGAAACATTGTCTCATCACACAGGAGGGCATTTTGACACTTTTTAAAACGCAATTTACTTACTGGTATGTGCTGGTAAAACGCAACCTTACTCGACGTGTAGCAGTTTAGTACTAAAGTACTAGATATCGAAATCGGTGCAATTGTCTTGTTCTTGTCTTCCCACTTTGAGATTTCTACCCCTCGTCTAATAGTATGTAACGTCATAGGGGTAGGCACCTTTTTTTTACATTAGCTCCACACAGAATGCACTGAAGAAAATAATTTCCCTCAGGGCCTATGTATCTTATGTAAGATACACTATTTGGAGGGTTTTTTTTTTAGGAAATGAAGAAGAGGAAGTTTAGGTAATGAAATAGGTATGAGGGGTGGGTAGGAATCTTAGTGTCAATGTGTCCAGGAGTGACGGACGTATGAATCCATCCCTTTAACTGCGGTGCAAGGTGATGGGTCGAGAGATTCTGGCTGGAGAGGTCAAAAGACCTCCTCAACGAGTCTCTCTTGACCCGGCCCGCCACATAGGTGGGTAGACACATCGGCCGCCAAGACATTGACAAACCTCATCCCATGAACCCGGGCACCCATCAATAAACGTAGCGAACCACTTGGGGTGACCTATGGCAAAGGTGTTGTTTATTCAATAAATGGTCCCCGGAACGGCGGTACCTGTACCCGCTTCCCAAAATACAGTAATGAAGATGTAGATTGAGGATTACTCATGAAATAGATTTTTTTAAAGCTGTATTATTAAGAATAATTTATTTTTATGATCTTTTAAAAGCTGTGGTTTTTTCCATCTTAAAAATATCCCTAAAAAAAAAATTAAGTATGTAATTCACACGCGGCAGAAGTGAAACTAGAAAGTCGCTAGTTGTCGCTTTCTTTTGACTGTTTATTTTAAAGTGGTTTGAAGATTTGATATTGACATACAAAAACAAGAATTGTCGTTATTTGTTTTTGGTGTGTTATGCCGTGTTGCGCTACCTCCTTCTTTAGCCAACGTTTCGGACATCGTTGCAGTGTCCATCATCAGGGCCATCTACCGGATCTGCCGGATCTGCCCTGATGATGGACACTGCAACGACGTCCGAAATGTTGGCCAAAGAAGGAGGTAGCGCAACACGGCATAACACCCCAAAAACAAATATCGAAAATGCTTTTGGCCGTGAAAATCCGTGAAAATCTTAAAACGTACCCAAAAACAAAAAGGATTTTTTTTTTAATTTCGTAGGATTCGAATCTCCGTCCGCTGGATTTTCTGGCCCTTCTTTTTTTTATGACGCACTATACCGCTGCGCTATGGGACGCGCTCGGCGAGGCGCGAATTGATGGATTATATTCCGACGACCCGTAAAAAATAAAGCGGCCAATGAGCGCAGACCCATCGTCGTTTCCGTTTTATATCTCAACCAATAGGAGCCTTGAGCGCAGTTTGATGCTTCTTAGGTGCCGTAGTGCGTCATTTCCATTTCATCCGAATTTCAAATAACTGTAACGGGGCTAAGGAAGTTTCAAGTCAAAAAGTAATATTTCCAATATTCCAAATACGTAATAACCAATTCTTTTGAGAGATCACGATGTCTCTTAAAATAATTTTAAAGATTATTTTGTCATTTTTTTTAATAGGTCTGAATGAAACAAGTTAAAGGACTTCTTTAAACTTCGATTCCATCAATAATAATTGACTGACGCTAATTAAAACCTCTTTTCGGCGAAATGTCAATATTTTGATTTTTAAAAAGGCAGGAAGAGAAGTTTACTCAAAAGAAGATCATCATTTTGCAAAGATAATTAGTTCATTTTGATTAAAAATAAAATTAAGAGCTTCGAAAATTAGACCTTTGTTTTAAACATTAACAGCGCTTGAAGGGAAACCGGCCGGCATTTTTCCATACAAAAGTTTTCCCGATTTTCTCTCTGGATTTTGACACTATTGCAAATATTTTTGAAGTGAAAACTTCTTCAGCACGGTTGTGATTTGAAACTCGATGAAACGAAAAAGCGACACTAAAAAGAAGCAAACTCATACATCTACAGGATTTAACCTGCGAGAGAATGAGATATTATAAACGGTCTCCCCTTTGCTTCGTCACCCCCCTACTGGAACTCTTTGAAACTCAAGGAAACGAAAAAGCAACACTATAAAGAGAACAACACATACATATACAAGGTTTTAGCCTGCGAGAGAATGATATACGCTAATCGGTCTCCTCTTTGTGCGGTGCGTTGTAGCCTCCCCAATCTTGTCTACTTTAGTTTTCTGAAGGTTTCACTTTTACCGCGTGTGAACTGTACAGTTGTATTTTTTGAACTGAACACTTCTTTAGCACCGTTATGATTTGAAACACGATGAAACGAAAAATAGCGACACCAAAAAGAGGCAAACACATACATCTGTAGGTAGAAGTGAAATCTTCTAAAAACTAAAATAGACGAGATTGGGGGGGCCACGATGCACCGCACAAAGAAGAGACCGATTAGCCTATATCAATCTCTCGCAGGCTAAACCCTATTTATTTATGTGTTGTTCTCTTTACAGTGTTGCTTTTTCGTTTCCTTGAGGTTCAAATCACAATGGTGCTAAATAAGTTTTCATTTCAATTATAAGTGTACAGTTCACACGCGGTAGAAGTGAAACCTTGAGAAAACTAATGTAGGCAAGACTGGGAAGCTACGAAGCATCGCACAAAAAAGGAAACAAATTATTCTATCTCATTCTCTCGCAGACTTAATCCTATAGTATGTGTTTGTCACTTTTTAGCGTCGCTTTTTCGTTTCATCGAGTTTCAACTCACAACGGTGCTAAAGAAGTTTTCACTTAAAAAACTGTATAAATTTTACAATTCATAATTCCTTGTACGAAGTGAAAAAAATTACAAAAAATATAAATCAAAAACCTGTTTTTGAAAAAATAAGAAAATATACAGATTTAGGAAATGAGATAAAAAGAATTTGGCATTCTCAGACTATAAAAATATTACCATTTTATTTTTTATTTTAACTTTATGAGTAAAACCTCTTCAAAAAGAAAAAGAAAAGGAAAAAGAAAAGATTTTTCTTTTTCCAGATTTTCGATTGAGTTTCGCTTATATTGTCTTCATTCATTTTTATTTTTATTTTATTTTTTTATTTTTCTTTTATTTTTTTTTTTTTATTTTTTTTTTATTTTTTTTTAATGACAATATAAGGATAACGTAAAATTACAAAATAAGTAAAAATACCAATATAGTGGTTTGTTTACAGTCCTCCTCACTAGGTATTCCTGTTCCGAGGCGGACTGTATGTTGCTGAATGGGTGTAGATTTTTATTTCCTCATCTTCTAGTTTCTTGATTTTCATAAAATAACAATAAATAAAATAAAAGTATTAATGTTTGTTGTCTGCAGGTTATATTGGGGTTACTTCATAATTTTAATGATTTCCTCATCTTCCTGTTTACTTAACCATAATTTTATGTTTTTTTTTTTACATTTTAAATTCAAATATTACCATTTGTTATTTCGGCTACTAGCATTATACCTAGCTCTCTCATTCAAAATTTAGGCACATTAGATTTGTCAAAGAATTTACCTATATATAAAAATGCAAAAATCAGTCATTTTAAATACATGTAGGGTTACGAAAGATTTTTAAAATATTTATATTGAGGGATCAGTAGGATTAATCGGTCCAGCTAGAAGTTCCACCGAGCCGAACCCTCTGATTTGAATATATCTGGTGAATTATTTTCCTATTTAGTCTCTAGTAGGTTAACATGTTGTTCTTCTATTGTTTTGTATTTATTATGCTTATATAGTGCAGTTGCATAGCTTGGATTGACTAGATGATGGAAAAGTGTGTGTGGAAAAGTGTGTGTGGAAAAGTGTGTGGAATGGTTTAGTTTTTCCTGTGGGGAAGATTTTACCCTGACATAAAGTAGGCCGATATTTAGGTACTATTATTTATTTTGTTTTTGATTTATTTAAATGAGAGAAAATTAGAAACATATTATGTTGGACGCGTGGTCTACTGTTCACAGAACTACTAGTTTGGAAGTGCTAAAAAAAGTAGGCATTTAGAAGCCCGCACCATACAATATTTTTCCTGTAGCAATACGGTGCCTTCAAACAATTCACACAAAGCTTTTATCCAACATTTCACCACATTGCTTGCTCCAAGCGTAAAGTTCCCATCAAACCTAGAAACATGAACAGTATTACCTGAATACCTTTGGTTCTGTTAAATGACTACGATTTATGCTTTGTTTTCGAATTTCGGCTTTATATTAAAATCATTTAGCAGCTTTTTTGCAAGACATTTTCATTAATATTGTTTTTAATCGGATTATGCCGGAATTTATGGCCATTCTATTTGAAAGAGGCCAATTAGCAAATAACAAGATGTAAAGGGTATCGTATTTATTTGTGAAAGGCCTGTAATTAATATGAAACACTTTTTGGTAATATGTGTTTTATGTATTTTTGTATTGATTTATTTTCTTAGTCTGAGGCAAATCTTTATAGCACACATAAAAAATCAATTTTTTATATTTAGATTATTATATGTAGGTTATCTTTTGTATTTTTATTTATGTTTTTCTTTTGTACTTTGTATTATTATTATTTAAGTTTTTCTTTTATACTTTGTATTTTTATTTATTATCTTTTGTATTGTTTTCCTTTAATCTTTATTGATATATGTACATAATTATAGATACTGCTACCCGGCTCAGAACAGATATTGTCGAGTGAGTCGGGTAGCGCACACATATGTAAATGTAAATAACTCTTGGTATTAATAAACGCCCGGGTTACCGACACCTTTAAAAAAAAAAAAAAAAAAAATATATATATATATATATATATATATATATATATATATATATATATATATGTTTGATTATATGTGTGTATGTAAGTTGCCTATGTATTGCTGTATTAAGCATAGGAAATATTTGAAACTTTCAAAATACCTTTTTACCACCCTCGCGAAGGTTTTTGGATTATTACAACCGCATGAAAATACACCCGGAAAGTTTTTTAATCATTACAAAAACTCTTACGAAACTGTCAAAAATGTCACAATTTGAGAATGACATTTTGCAAACCATCGATTGTTCAATCAAAATTCAATTTTCGAATAAACTCTTTAAATTATTGAATTTTGTTGAAGTATTCACCTCCATGGTAGGTATTAACTTGGTATTAACCAAATTCGATTACATAGATCTAATTTTAGATAGGTACCTTTGTTAGGTGCCAAATTTGATTAATTGTTCTTATAATATGCAAAAATAAATATTTGTAATATATAAAAAAAATTTAATTTGTAAAAATAATTGCAATAGGTGGCACTTTAGCTAGATGCGGTATTAAATTTTCACGGCCAAAAGTATTTTCTTTAATCGATACTGGGGTGTTATGCCATTTTCCGGAGGTAGCGCAACACGGCATAACACCCCAAAATCAAATAAAAAAAAAATTAAAAAAGGCACTCGAGCTGTTTGAAAATCTGAATATACCGGGACTGAATATATTGAATCCGGGAGAGGAGAGAGGAGAAAGGATTGTCGGAGGGGGGTTCGCGGAAGAGGGGATAGGAAAGGCGGGGAAGGTGGATGGGGAACGCTTAAGGGGAAGGGGACAAGGTGGGGGAAGGGGAACGGGACGAATGGGAAAAGACACGCAGGGAGACACAATTTCTTTGTTAGTGACATTGAAACGCATGCCGTGTAAAAATGAATGTTTCTTTGTTTGACCCGTATGGGTTCCTATACCGTTGAACCGATTGTCACTAAACTTTGGTAAATTGTCGTGAACATGCCTGCGAAGGTTTCTGTGTGTAATGGTGAGCTCTAGCGTTATGAATTTGTATAACATTTGTATTTGTAAATAGTAGTAATGTTATATTTTGCATTAGTCAGAAGTACACTGGAATATGCTTCGCCAATTTGGAACCAGCAGTACAAAGTATACATAGATAGCATAGAACCTATTCAGGCAGGGATTACAAAGGAGACATAGTAGCGGCAGGGGATAGAAGGGGGTAAATGTAGAAAATCCATGCTTCTCACACCGACTGTCCGTGGCTTACTGTAGCATTGGATTTTTATAAAAAAAACAAAAAATGTTGAGTATCCAAAAGTACTTCAATGAACAGAATTAAAACACAATTTCTTTTTTTAATGGCCTTGCAACGCATGCCGAATACTCGCTAGTATTTTATAAATACTTTCAGCTTCACAAATCCTTCAGTAACAATATCCTAAGATTTTTTACGGGTCTGCACTAGAATCTATTATTATTTTAAAAACTGTAACCATTCCAACTCCAATGTAAACATGTATCCCTTCAAAAAGCAAAAAAAAACCATACTTCATAAATATAATAACGATTTGACAATAAAATTAGGACATTAGTAACTCATATTACTAGTAAGGTTTTTCCCTAATCATCATTGAAGTGAGCTGCAAACCCAATGTAATTAGATTACTGGAATTACCAAAATATTTAGAAATTCGATAGTCTAAAATGACTTAGCAACAAAATATAATTATTGTAATTGATTAAAATCCTTGTAGACCACCCCTCTCCCCCTCCCCAATATGTTGTGTATATAAACCGTAGACTAGGAAATATTTGTACCAGTCTGAAGATGGCTTTGACGAGCTGAAACCGGTTACGGTCGAATAAAATTAAGTGGAATAAAGTTTTATATTAGTTTTATTATAATATATTATAATGGAATTCCACCATGAATTATCACTCTCAAAAATAGAAATATTAAAAAGTGCAAACACAGCGACACTAAAGAGACTCTACAAAAAACTCATTCTTAAGTGCGTTTAACCAGTCAGCGGACAAAAATCTACATTTCGTCGAAAGTTGTTCTTACGATCGTGCAGGGCGGTTACAATGAGAAAGATTAATTATCCACCGTACCAGCTTTTTAAATTATAACTCAATATCGAATTTGTTTCAATCCAAATTAGCTTTAATTTATACCTTCATCCAAAAATGCTGAAAGGCGTGATGATAAAACTATTAAAATAATGTACTTTATGTAATTATTTTTTGATTATAAGTATTTATTATTTTTCAATAATGTTTGAATTTAATAAGAATGTGAAAAAAATCTGAACTATATTAGTTTGTAAATGCGCAAATAAATACACAAATGGACCAATTTTCGTCAAGAAACACATGTACGTACATATTTTTTATTGATTTTATTGAAACTAAAATTAAAATTCTAAAACATGCGTTTGCTAGATAATGTATTGATTTATTTTACTGCATGATTATATTATTTGAAATGGGTGTGGTATAGTACAAAATCTTTTTTGAAAATTTAACAAATCTGCCAACGACCTATGGAATAACCTTATTATACTAAAAATTAAAAAAAAATTCTCAAAATTTATTACATGCGAATGCTAGATAAAAGAACAATATTTCGAAATCCATTTATAATTTTTTGTGAAAAAGAGTCAATACGTCTAAAATCTGATTTGAAAATGACATATTTCGGGTTTTCTCTGGTAATGCCTTCTTAAACGACGGATGGCTTCACAACATTTGTGGTTCAATCGGGACTCAAGAAGCGGGGCCTTATACCCAACTATGTAAATTTGAAGCTATTTAGACGATGAATCATCGAAGTAACCACTGGAGCGACCACGCGAAAAAAAAATTGTCTCGATCGGTCGCTATTTCCCAGAAGATCATTTTTCACAAACATAAAAAAAATCGTACCTTCGAATTTTAACATCAAAACTTATTACAGTGCTATACAGCCAGTGAATTAACCTGTATTTTACCGTTTATCTCATATTTGTAGGATTTATGAAAACAATACAAAAAATGTGTTGTTACTTTGAAACTGCCGTGAGGGGGTACTTATTCGAGTCAACATAGAATATTTTCGATTTTTGTATGTCGTCTGTGGTATACTTGATAATGAAAGGTGCATATCTATGGAAAAAGGACTTAATTTTAACCGTAAGCAGTTGATCAAAAATTCAAAGTGAAAATATATTTTTAATATCGGATACGTTTTAAGATTTTCACGTCCAAAATCGTTATTTGTTTTTGGGCTGTGATGCCGTGTTGCGCTACCTCCTTCTTTAGCCAACGTTTCGGACAGCGTTTCAGTGTACATCATCAGGGCAGATCTCATCTATCGGATCTGCCGGATCTGCCCTGATGATGGACACTGCAACGCTGTCCAAAACTTTGGCTAAAGAAGGAGGTAGCGCAACACAACATAACACCCCAAAACAAATAACATAAATATTTTTAACATCGTTCTAAAATAGTCCACGAAGTTCGGATTTGCAACTTGTATGGTCAAAATAGATAAGGGGTCGTCCATTAATCACGTGAGGCTCGAAAGGGGGGGGGGGGGGTTCGGAAAAATCACGAAATATCACGAGGGGGGGGGGGGTAAAATGAGAAATCACGTGTATTTATTTTTCGTGATAATATTCCGAAAATTTCAAAATACTATGTAGGTACTTAAAGAATACACGTGGGGGGGGGGGGGGTTAGTCTAAAACCTCACCACATATCACCAGGGGGGGGGGGGGTTAAAAAGTTGCTAAAAAAAACATCAAGTGATTAATGGACGACCCCTAAAGCATTTCAACAACTTCGTTTTAAAATAAATTGCTGGCCGGGGAAATGTTTTAAATAATTACAATAAATGTTTTACGAATGGTAGGAAAGTGACGTCTAATTTTAGACCGCTATCAACATATACATATACAGAAAAATAAAAGTCGTCCATTTTTCGACCATAATCGCTCCAGTAGAAGTCGATTTATTAATGGATTTGATTCACAAATCAAAATACGCAGGCGTATTGTTTTGAAGCAACAAAGATAATGTAAGCTTTTTTAATTCAGAAATGTTTATTTAAAAGGGTGCGAAGTTTATTCATTTGTAGGAAACAGGAAGTAGGCGGAAAAATGTAAGTTTAAAAATGAATTATGCTAATTGACTGCCGATAAAGTGCTGTTCGAAGAACAACATTCCATGTTATTTATATTAACTAAGAGATTGGTTTGTCGGGAATTCTCAAAGATAATGGACTGTTCGAGGTATTGTTTAGAGCACAAATAACATTTTAAAATTTGTAAATATAGAATAATATGGAATGAAATAAAACAAGAACTTTGTTTATGAACGCAATTTTTTTAATACCGACCGGTTTCGCTTAACACAAGCATTATCGGGTAGCTTGTGTCGCTCTCCATAGGGAGAAAAAAATGGCCTTATATTTAAACGCCCGGGGTCTCAAAAGTTTCGTTTGATCTGTAGCTATTCGAAAACGTAAAAATAAATTAAATTATTGTTCACTCTTAGCCTGCTAAAATGGCCGGAAGTTTTGAAAAAAAATAGATTTAGTGGTTTGGAAAAAAATTATAACAAAGGGTTCATATTTTATATTTTGTACCAAAATTATTTTTCATTTTTTAACTGCAGTTCAAAGAACCAAATTTTTTATTTTATTTTAAAACGTATTTGATGTGTTGGTTAAAAATAAAAAAAGGGAAAATAACACTTTTTATGGATAAATCAGAGTTCTTGTTGACTTACTTGTATTCATATACTTGAACTTTTTTTTTCATTTTTGTCAGTTGTACGCATTTTTAAATAATCAACAAACGTTAAAAGGTTAAATTACTGGAAAAAAAATGTAAAAAAATTTAAATAAAAAGGTTTTAGGTTTATTTTCTGATTTTCAATGTATTTAAGCTGGCTAATAACCATTAAAAAATTAAAAGCACTTCTTATTTTCTTTGTAAGACGCAACTTTTGAGACCCCGGGCGTTTCTGAATTCAAAAGTTGAAATAATTGACACAACCTATTATGGGGGTATAAAATTAAACCGACCAAATAATAGCAGTTTAATTTTATACCTTTTTGATACTTGTGTTAAGCGAAACCGGTTGGTTTTAAAAAATATAAATAAATAAATCGCGGGAATAAACAAAGTATTTAAGTTATTTAATTAAATATGTCAAACTTTTTTGAATATATATTTTTTTAATACCTAACAAGAGTCCCAGCTGCTCCCATCTGGAACCATGGCATCCCAAATGGGATATGTTATGAGGCTGAAGATAGTGGGAAGGGAAAGAAGATGGAAGAGGAAGGTGGGGAACATGGCTACACAGATCTAGTCACTAAACTCGGCTAAAGTCATTTTAAGCAACGTTTTAATTCTGAATGGTGGTCTCACACCAGGATACTCAGAGTGTCTTCCACTATGGAACGTGCCTCAAAACCGTTCGAAAAACTATTTTCATACTTTTGGTGATGTGCACAAATACTTTTAAACTTGTCCTTTTTAACACCCTCATTTTATTTTTTGTCCATACAGAGAAAAAATTTAAATCAATTTTTCGTCTGGCTAAAATAGCCGCATCAGAGCTCGTTCTCGGAACCGGAGAGATAATTATGAAATCATGTCGGCATTGTAACTTGGTCGGTGTCCGTCTAAACGGGGATATTTTCCACATCGTTATGCTTTTTTGTGGTAACACGACGAAATTACACGGGCGTGAATTTCACCTTCTAACGAACTACACATGGACGAAATTACACTTGAGTAAACTTAAATTACACCTACTGGAATTACACATGAAAAAACTAATATATAGAATATAACACTAGTTATCAATTTTCATTACCCAGTTTTTAGTAGAAAATAATCTCAGGTCTAACCGGGGAGCTAATCTATTTACGAGGGTTGTCCAAGAATTAAAGACCTTTCCGCATTTTCAGCGACGCGGATTTCTCAAAATATGGCGGCATTAGCATGTAGCTCATACTTTCCCATAAAAAAACCGTCTTGGTAGCTGCTTCAGTGCGGTCCTTGTGTCCGTTTGAGATGAAGCTCCGTTGTCGAACTCCGCCGCCTGCGAGGTGCGCTCAATTATTCGCTTTCTCAAATAAGAGGGTGTCCGCCCTGTTAAAGTTCGTAAGCTCGCAATTTTGATCACAAACATCAGTAAGTATACCACACAAACGATTTTGAGGGACAAATGAGATATGGAAATTACGTACTCTTTGGGTTCCCAAAATTCTGAAGAGCAAAATCGTGTGGAAAGCGCTCAGGTCTCTTAGAACCATTTTTCCAACCAAGACGGACTTCTTTGGGTTGAAACATGGGTTCATCACCTAACCCCGTAATCAAAAAGGCAATCAAAGACATGATTTGCATCTTTTTCTTCACCTGAAGCAACATTTAGTCGGAAAACCTTTGGAGACCGACTAGGACGCGGAGGGAGAGGTGCTAGCATTTTTGGCGTCGAAGTTCCACGATAAGGGAATTAAGAACCTTGTGCCACGGCTCACCAATGCATCAAACGTAACGGAGACTGTGTCGGAAAATGGTGGGGATATTGTAAATATAATTTTTTTCCTGATTTTTAAAATTAGAACGGTCTTTAATTATTGGAAAGCCCTCGTACTGATTCATATTATTTATCTATAATATAAAAATTAATCGCTATATGTGTTGGTAAGCGCAAATCTGGAGATCAGCTGAACCGATTTCGCTAATTCTTTTTTTTAAATATTCCTTGAAGTGCGAGGATGGTTCTTACGGAGAGAAAAATTAAGTAAATTGCGCGAAAAATTGGATAATTTCAGAAAACATCGCACATTTGACAGTTCGCGTGTTTGAGAATGACATTTTACAAAACAATGATTGTTCAATCAGGATTCTATTTTTGAAAATCTTTAGTTGATAAATTTATTTAAAGTAGGTACTCCCCTAATAGTTTGAATCGAATCAAGAATTTTAGATATTTTAAATGGGTACCTATGGTAGGTACCAAATTTAATATACATGAAAACTGGAAATTTGAATAAAAATTGTAAAAGGTGGCGGGATGTTTAAAAACTGAATGTACTGGGATTGAATATATGGAACGCGGGAGGAGGGTTGGCGGGATGAGGGAGCGGGAAAGGAAGAGGGAAGGTGGAAGGGGAACGCGGGAAGGGGGAGGGGGACCTGGGAGGGGAGAGGGGAACTGGAAGGGGGGGGGGGGGGAGTGGAGTGGGGAGAGGGAAGGTGGAGGTGACGGAGTGGGAATGCGAGAGGGGAAGAGGACGCAGGAGAAGAAGGGGAGGCGGAAGGGGAACGGGACGATGGGAAAGGACACTCAGGGAGAAATAATTTCTTTATTAAATGGCGTAGCAACGCATGCCGGGACCAGCTAGTAAATAATAAAAATACAATAAAATGCTTTAAAGTTGGAGTAAATTAAAATCTCTGACCCCGATTCCGGTTATTCATATCAAATAAATCGATCACTGGCACACATCTCTACGTCATTCTGACAGCTAGCCACTCGGAACAAACTTCTATGCTCCAGTTGGGATGTTGCAGGGTTCAAGGTCGTAGTTCAGACCAGACGAACGGCGGAACCTCGAAACATGTTATCCAAATCTTACACTTACTCGTAATTAGTTCCTTCCTTTATTGGTTTATTAAATAACTTCATTTTCTTAAATACTTGGTCGTAATGTCGAAATGACCTGGCGCCTGATATTCTTAATGACATTAAAATCAATTTTATAATTATGTGACATTCCTATGGAGTCTCTTCGAGCTTCATACACGCCCTGTTGATGATTTAAAACAGCATAGTCTTTAGTCAAGTCCTTATAAATAACATTTATTTGTTTAGCATTTTTTTATATGAAAACCTCACAAGAGTCCTGCTGCTACCGTCTGGAGCCAGTGAGACTATGGCATCCCCAATTAGAATACGTTGTGAGGCTGAAGGTAGTGGGAAGGGGAAGGAAATGGGGAAAAGTAAAGTGTGAAATACCTGTCCATTCATATCTAGTCACCAAACATGACTGAAATCATTTCAAGCAACGTTTCAATTCTAAATGGTAGTCTTACACCAGGGCGATACTGATAGTAAAATGATTAACGTTGCTTGAAATAGCTTTAGCCATGTTTGGTGAACAGATATGAAGAGCAAGGTACATTCAGCCCCACATCAAATCCTAATTGGGAACGCCACAGTCTCACTGGATCACTGGTTAAGGCAGTTGAATGTGGTATTTATATAAATATAAGTAATTCTCCCCATGTGTAATTTTTTCGTCCATGTACAATTGTGGCAATTTTCTGGTGAAATTCACGCCTGTGTAAATTCGTACTGACACACTTTTTATGTACTTTTCTAATTTCCCAGCTGAGATAGGTGTTAAATATTTCAGAAAGAGCTTAGAATGACATGAGAGTCACCATTAGTCGAGATATTCGAATACAAAAACGAAACTAAATATTTAGCAATGTTCCGAAATGAATTAACGAAAACTTTGTACATTTTTACGAAATTAAGGACACATTAAAAATATATATGTACATGTGATTTTTTGGGAAGTCGGTTCATAATTTTGCGATCTAAACTCAGCTAGATCACTTAGACGAAAACTTGAGACTCAGGTGTAAATATTGGCGACAAACAGCATATATCTCACATCTGAGAGCTTTTATAAGAAGAGCTTTCACGGAAGCAGATGCATCACTCTGCAGATATGTGTATTCTGCATGCATAATGTCAACACTTCAAATTCAGTCCTAAAATGTGCAGAATCTTTGCCGTTTTTCGTCCACTAAAATTTAGTTTCAATTTCAACTCTCGATTGTAGGAAAGGGTTTTGTTGTTTTATTTCCATCTGTTAGAACTGTATTTTAATACGCGAGCCTGAGGTGTGTAAATAACCCCAGCAAATTGATAATTTTTTTTACTGTAGACTCTATCCCAAAAGACAAAGTAATTGATTTCTAAAGATAGTTATTTTATCTAGTAAAGAATTTTTTTATGTTGCAGTAAATCTGGATGTCACTGTCTCCAGGAGTAACGGACGTATGAATCCAACTCTTCTCTTACGGTGCAAGACGATGGTCCGAGAGAGTCCTGCTGGAGAGATCAAAGGGTTTCCCTCAGCGTGTCTCTCCCAATCCGGCCTGCAAAATATATTTTGTAAATAATTTTCGGAAATTCCAAACCAAACCATTACTTCTTTGATGTAATATTTTATGGTTTTATTTTGAGTTATCGTGTATTATATTTACCAAAACACATTCCTTGAACAATAAACTATGTATCAAAATAACATTACTTGCATTTATTTGTTAAATTGATAGGTTTTTCGATGTTTTTGTTACCTACCACGCTCGAAGTTCGACAGTTAAAATCGCAGTAAAAAATGATGCCCTGATGCCATAGATAATTTTTTTACAAATTATTCCCAGTAGCTAAAAGTAATTCGAGTACCTGTTACGTCAAGAACGAAAATGGCCCAAGTGATTCTTACCTTGTCCTTTATACAGTTTCTTTATACATAAGGGTTAAAATCGCATTTAAAATAAAAATAAAAAATAAATTGTTCCGACCGCTCTGGCACGCGCACGGCACGTGAATGGTGAAGACCCTGACAAACCTCATCCCATGAAACCGGACACCCTTGCTAAGTCTCCAAAACACAGTGAACCACTTGGGGTGACCTGTGGCAGAGGTGTTGATAATCCAATAATGATTCCCGGTACGGCGGTATCTATAGCAGCCTCCATTTTATTTTGGTTGTGAATAACAGTTACATGATACGGTTGCAGTTTAATAGGAACAGGAATAAAATAGGAATCTACCACCCTGCATAATAAAATGCGTCCATTAACATTTTTCCTTCATCCGTGAAGTTAAACCAAAAACTATTTCTCGGAGGACAATAAAATTAAGTAATGACGCCGGCGTAATTTTTTAAATAATTATTTAATATAGCGATGGTCTGTATTTTGGTATCTTTAAATAATAATAAAGTTTTGTTGTCATAAACGCCAGATTTGTATTCCCGTTATTACTTCCTAATCAAACTTCATTGTTCGCGCATTATTTTATTTATTTATTTATTTATATTTTATTAACGCCCTAGTGGGCTTTTACAAGAAAAGAAGCAAATATATCATTAACAATATTAATTACATGTATTACATAAACAATAAAACAGAATAAATATGAATGCAATCGACTCGTTAGGAAAAGAATATTACAACATAAAAAGAAATTAAATGAAATAGTACAAGTTGTACTTACAAAAAACTAAAACAATTCAGCTTTAAATATTTATACATATTATTAACAATAATAATAAGACCTGACATAGAACAAAGTGTAAATAGAACTGCAAAAATATTATAAAGTAAGTAAACATTTTACTGGTGAGGTTTAGATGAGAAAATATTTTATGAGAAAAACAAAAAAATAATAAAAGTTAATTATTAGCAGTTAATTATTATGTATTATGTGTGTATTGGGATTGGTTAGGTAAGCATTCGCAGACTGAAAATCGTGAAATTATCCCACCTACCTAATCTCTCCATTCCAAATGTCATCATGAAAAAAAGCAATTGTTGCAAGAAAAAGTACCCCACTTTAGAGAGGTGACAGTGTGCTTATTGGAGATCAGTGTAAATTAACATCTCAGACAGGGCGCATGTATCATAACATCTTTCTATAAGAAATATTATAATAATAATAATAATAATGTTGCTTAGCAACGCAAGCCTTGACGTTTGCTTGTATTTTAGCTCTCTGATTTTTTTATTGTATCAGATAGAAAAGAATTAGCTTTGATCCCAAAACATATAAATATTTGAAAATAAGTATATTAGATAACGTAATAAATAAACTGCCAGTGAACCGTAGGATATTTAGGTAAATAAATACAATATAAATTTTTCCTTTTGTGAGGACTTCAGTAACCAAGGTAAACAACTATATTTTGAGATTACGTTGAAATATATTTTGTAGGTAAATTTAATTATATATTTTATTTTGATAACATTATTCTACAATATAATATATATTATAGATTTGTAGTATTGAAGGGTAGTTTACATTAAAATATTTAATTTGGAGATATTGAAAACTATTTGTTGACACTAGGTAACGACGACAGTTGCTTGGTTACTGGAATGTAGGAATTAATAATAATTAATAAATCATTTCCAAGTTGTTTTGAAAGGTGACACAATGTCATTTTCAACCAACGGAAATGAAAATGGGTTTATTATGTCATCTATACAGATGAACATTGATAATCTGAGACCCCAAAAAACAAAAGCAGGTATTCCTAGGCAGCGTATGAAATGGACGAACGATGTCAATATGTTCATCGTTCGTTCATATTTTTATGTAACTAAACTAGAAACAGATATGTTATTGTATAGGAAAAAATTATATTTACTTTTCTCACAAAATTATCCGGTTGCCCAAGTAAACGAACAAAGATTAGCTGACCAAAAAAGGTCAATTTTCAAAAATAATTTAATTCCTGTAGTAACATTAAATGAGATAAGAAAAGAAGTAGCAGATAGATTGCAATTGGAGAATAATTTAGATCAAATTAATACGAGTAGTAATGTTATATTAGATGCATTGAATGAAGATAGTTTAGCTAATATTCTAGTAGAAGAATCCAATGATATTAGAGTAGATTCAAATAACTTAGACATTATTCATAATCTTAGGGAAATCAATATTGCAAATTTAAACTTACTAGATGATAATGTAATAGAATTAGCTAACTTGCTTCAAAATAATATAAATAGATATATAGATATAGAGCCCACAGTTAGACCAAAATTACCAAAATTGCATACGTCAAAGAAATTATCTAAATTAATTTCTGAATTAAATAATTTAATTTTACCAAAAATAATATTTGACGATATTAGTTTTTTAGATCTTCATACAATAGTGTACGCTAGTGCTATCACTATATGTAATAAGTTAGGAGTTAAATTAATATCCTCTGATGATAGATCATATAGTTATAGTAAACCAGAATGGCAGATTAGATTAGAAAATGATGTAATATTTTTAAGAAGTAGTATAGCTAGAGTAATTGAATATAAAAATGGAAATAGAAGTAGGAATATTTTGAGATATGTAGATGAAATTGGGAGAAAATTTGGTTATAGCATTGGTAGTAATAATAATGAAAATATAATCAATGATTTATTAGATTTATTAAAACAAAAATTAGGTGTAAAAGCTAGTAGATTAAAAAGATATAATTATACGTATAATAAAAGAAATAATAATAGATTATTTCAGAAAAATGAGAAAATATTTTATTCCAAACTTGACGATAAACAGAATATTATTTCGAATAATAATATTCCGTTGCCATCTGAATCAGATATGCGCGATTTTTGGACAAACATTTGGAGTAAAGATATAAAACATAATGAGGCAGGTAACTGGATAGAAAATGAAGAACTCAATTGTTCTGACATTGAACAAATGAGTTTTTCTGATATATCGGTTGAATTGTTAGCCAAAATTATAAAAAATACTCATAATTGGAAAGCCACGGGTTGCGATTGGATACATAATTTTTGGTACAAACGTCTAACTACTTTACATCCTCTTTTTGCAAAAAATCTTTCAAAACTTGTCAGAGAACCTCAAAATTTTCCTAATTTTCTAACTAAGGGCATTACTTATATGTTGCCTAAAAGCGAACATATTAATAATCCCTCTCAATATAGACCCATTACATGTCTACCGACAATATACAAAATTTTAACCTCTTGCTTGACAGATTTAATATATACTCATTTGGATGAAAAAAATATTTTATCTGAACAACAAAAAGGTTGTCGCAGAAAACATATGGGATGTAAAGAACAGTTAGTTATTGATTCTGTAATTTTAAAACAAATTCAAAATCAAAAGCGTAATTTACATACTTGTTATATAGATTATCAAAAAGCTTTTGATAGTGTCCCGCACTCGTGGCTAATCAAAATATTAAAAATATATAAAGTTAACCCAATTATAATTAGCTTTTTGAAAAATATTATGTCCTTTTGGAAAACAGATTTGCTAGTTAATTTAAAAGGTAAGAAAATAGTAGTACCGGGCATTTCAATAAAAAGAGGGATTTTTCAAGGAGACTCATTGAGCCCTCTTTGGTTTTGCTTAGCATTGAATCCCCTTTCTAAAATGTTAATTAAAAGCAAGTTTGGAATAAAAATTAAGGGTAATACAAGAGAGAGTAGTATAGTTTCACATCTATTATATATGGATGATATAAAATTATTTTCAAATTCTGAATCAAATTTAGAGAAAATGATTAAGGTAGTTAAATTTTTTTCAGATGATATTAAAATGACTTTTGGTTTAGATAAATGTAAAACTATCCATATAGAGAAAGGCAAAATTGTAGATGGAGACGAGGGTATATTTAGAAATTTCAAAATTCAAAGTATGAAAGGGGATGAGGTTTATAAATATTTAGGATACCCGCAATCGAATAGATTAGATCACACTAGTATTAAAAATGATATTAGGATTAAATTTCAAACTAGGATCAGAAAAATTTTAAAATGCAATCTATCTGCTAAAAATTTAGTAAAAGCAATAAATACTTGGGCAATACCTCTACTAACGTACTCATTTGGCATAATTAAATGGTCCAATACAGATTTAGATAGTTTAGAACGATTAATTAGAACTACGTTAACAAAATTTAATTGCCATCATCCAAATTCAGCTATAGAACGAATTAATTTACCTAAAAATTTAGGAGGTAGAGGTGTAGTCAAAATAACATCTTTGAAACACAATCAGGTAGAAATGCTTAGAAATTTTTTCCATAGGAAAGCTAATAGCTCAGAAATGCACAAAATAATTTGCAAGGCAGATAGAAATATTACACCTTTAAATTTATATGACGAGAATGCCAACATTCTTATAAATACTAACCAGGAATTATTAGATTCCTGGTCAAATAAAATTATTCACGCAAAACACTTCAATTATCTCAACCAAACGTATGTTGACAAACTTTCGTCAAACAAATGGTTGAGTATTGGAGAGTTGAGCGCAGAAATAGAAGGATTTATGCTTGCAATTCAAGATAGAGTCATTAATACTAAAAATTATAGAAAGCATATAATCAAAGATATAAATCAAATTGATGATTTATGTAGAAAATTTTTGGCTTTTCCCGAAACTATAGAACATATTATATCGGGATGTTCTATATTAGCGCCTTCCGAGTATACATTTAGGCACAATCAGGTTTTAAAAATAATTCACCAAAGTTTGGTAATTAAACATAACTTGATTGATTGCCGTAATGTAGTACCTTATTATGAATATGAACCAAATTCATTTATAGAAAATGAATTTTATAAAATATATTATGATAAAACTATACTAACAGACAGAACAATTAGTCATAATAGACCTGATATAGTTTTACATGACAAAATTAAAAAAATAACTTATATCATTGATGTAGCTATTCCAAATTCCTGTAATATTCAAAAAACTGTTTCTGAAAAAATTAGAAAATACACAGATTTAGGAAATGAGATTAAAAGAATTTGGCATTCTCGGACTATAAAAATATTACCATTTGTTATTTCGGCCACTGGCATAATACCTAGGAATCTGATTCAAAATTTAAGCATATTAGATTTGTCAAAGAATTTGTATATAAAAATGCAAAAAGCAGTAATTTTAAATACATGTAGGATTACAAAAGATTTTTTAAATATTTATATTGAGGGATCAGTAGGATTTATAGGTTCAATTAGAAATGCCACAGAGCCGAACCCTCTGATATGAAAATATCTGGAGTCGGTGAATTATATTCCCATTTGGTCTCTAGTAGGTTGACATGTTGTTCTTGTATTGTTTTGTATTTATAATACTTATATAGTGCAATTGCATAACGTGGATTCACTAGATGATCATTTGGGGAAGTGTATGAAAGGGTTTAGTTTTTCCTTCTTTTTTTTTTTTTTTTTTTTTTTTTTTTTTTTTTTTTTTTTTTTTTTTTTTTTTTTTTTTTTTTTTTTTTTTTTTTTGGGGGAAAATTTAACCCGGACATTTAAATCTGGTGCGTAAAATACCAGGATGTGGGGAGGATAGTGCAATCCCACACGTCCCATAAAGTTGTACATATTTACACAACAGATAAAGTAAAAAAAAAGTAAATAGAACAAACAAATATAAAAGACATAAGCGATAATAGAAATAAAATAAATAATCAATTATAATGTAGGACGTGGTCTGGAGTGAGCTCGGGCCCAGCGCTCGCTCAGGAGTGGCGCTTGGTGCTGGAAGGCTGCGATCACCACTGTGTTATCGGAAGCCATTAGCCGCATCCTGGCTCCATTGACCCGGTGTCTCATCAGACCGGCGAATCCGTGTAGTCCTAGCTCCGTAAACATTGAAGATGTGCTGCTGTACCTTCTGTATCCAAATATAATTCTGCAAGCATCATTATATTGGATCCGGAGTCGTTCTATTGAGCTGGTACGGTAGTGACACCATGTTTCACATGTATATAGGTTAGTGCAAAATGCATTGAACAATGTTTTTTTTACATTGTTACTGCATTTGAAGAATCTTCGGGCAATCATATTAGACAGTATACTGATACTTCTCCGCTGTCGTTCAATATCACCGTCATCCGAGAGGTCTTCAGTAATAATGTGTCCCAAGTATTTTACATTCTTAGATGCGTTTATGTTTTCCTCATTAAGTTTTACAGGGAGCATTTTCTCGGGATTTTTTCCATGGTGGAATGCGATTAGTTCCGTCTTCTTGGGGTTGTACATCATGTTATGGTTATTTGCATATTCTTCACAGATTTTTAATAATGTTCTCAACCCCTTGATCGACGGAGCTAGGAGAATCATGTCGTCCGCATAACTTATGTGATTTAGGCATATATTATTAATACGACAGCCCGCCCTGGTGTCCAGGCGATTTGATAATTCGTCCATGTATACATTGAACAGGATTGGGGACATACACCCTCCTTGCCTTACTCCTGATCGCAAATATATCGGTTGGGAGTACGTATTTGCCCACCGTACAACGTTTTCCTGCTGAGAGTGCCATCGGGATAGTGTGTTTATATACATAGTAGGTATATTTCTAGCTTTCAATTTCTCCCATAAGGTTTTATGACAGACCCTGTCGAACGCTTTGCTCAGATCTAAGAAGCATCCGTATACAGTAGTTTTTCGTTTCTTGTAATATTTTATTATTTGCTTAGCGTAGTATATTGCCATATTAGTGGATAATCTGTACTTAAAGCCCATCTGATTGTGTTTAGAATTGAGTTTACCTTCTATTTCAATCAGAATTACCCTTTCAAATAGTCTTGCAATTATAGTTGCCAGGGATATTGGTTGGTAATTGCTGGAGTTGGTCATATCGGGCTTTCCTGATTTCAGGATCGGGGTTATAATGGTTTTCGTCATTGCACTCGGTAAATGGTTGTGTTTGAGGATTGCATTGAACAGAATGTTTAGTAGTTTAGGTATGTATCTACCTCCGTACCTTATGTGTTCAATACTTAAACTATCATGTCCCGAAGATTTACCGGCCTTAGTAGCTTTGATGGCTTTCATTATATTATGTTCAGAGAGGAAGACGTTTTGTCCATCATATTCCATAATATCAGGAGCAGTCGGTGCTTCGTTTCCAGAAATATCTGCAAAGGTTCTTCTAAATGTCCTGGCGATTTCCTCCGTATTTGTGGACCCGTTAATTTGGCTGGCGATTCGAGCGTTTGGTTTGATCAGATTGTTGCTTTTCTTCCAGAATTGAGCAAACTGTTTTGTGTCAAGCGATTTTACGATTTCGTCCATCTTTGTTTGTTCGGCAGAGTTTTGGCAGTGTTTGAGGGCTCTTTTAAACTCCTTCCTTTTCTGTTTTCTTTCATCCGCAATGGGGCCTTGTGATGGTCTCCCGTTTTGAATCCACGTCATCAATACCGATCTGGATTTTTCGTATTGTTCCTTGACTTTTTGATTCCACCCGGAAATGTGACGATATGTTTTTGGTTCACTTTGATTGCTCTCCCGATAGAATACAATGTCGGCAGCCTTTCTTAGGGCTTCCACGATATCTGTGTACATATTGTCCATGCTTTGCATATGATCGCATTTATCACATGTAGACTCAGAATTACATATGGATTCGGAGTGTCTTTGATATGTTACATGGAGTAATGCTTCTGCCACAGACGTATATTCATTGATCTTCTTGTTGTTATTATGATTTCAAATGTTAAATTTAATTTGTGAAGTGTACACCACAACCTGGAGACCAGTGAGTCGTATTTTCCTTTATCCTATCTGAGCTTATCTTATTTTCCAGAAGCCCAGATCGAAATCATCGACAGACACTGTCTAGCAGGTTTGCGAGTGTATGCATATTATCCCATAACTTAGCGAGTAACGTAGTTTCGGGACTAGTCCTTCGGGGGTTGCATAGGGCTTTTCTCTGCAGTACTTAACAGCTAAATATACAGTGGGTTCGCAGTTTTGCGACACCATTCATTGGGTAATACCATAATGTAGGTTGCATCATTCTTTGTAGCCCGCAGCACATGTAAATTTGTGTCTTTGTTTTTCTACAGAAAAAAAAAATTCATTGATGTTCTGTAATTTTTTTGATAATACAATAAAATAGGAAAATAAAAAAAGAAATAATACGGAACGGATAAAGCAAAGTCCCAATAAACTACTTGTGTGTCAATGGGTGCTTTTAATTTGAAGATAAAAATAAAACTTGTTTTACTTTAATATGCAGTTAGAAATTGTCTGTGTTAGTGTCTAATGCAAACTAATTCTTTCAGCGAGCCAATTCTTCAATATAATATTTGTTTTTTACATTTTTTTAAATTCGACAGGTAATAAGGGATCATGTAGTCCAGCGTTTTTTTGTCAAGCCGTTTTTTTGGCTCCATAAAACAGTTACTCGCTATTTTTTATGCTTACGCATTTAATCAAGATAGCGAGTAACTGTTTTATGGAGCCGATGAAAAACAAATAAAAATCAAGTACCTACGATGCTCTATTGTATAAAGGGATATAATATATACATTTTCAATTGTATAACATTACACATCACAAAACATCCAAAGGAAATAGCTCTACAAATCACTTTGTACAAAATCAGGCAAACTCTTAGATTACGACCTTATTCAAACACGCTGTGTGTCAATATTGGATAAGGAGGTTTTGTATATTCGCTATATATAATACGTAGAAAAAGCCTTTTTTATTTGCATACAATGGAGGCTTACTTTGTTTATTCGCTTCGAATTTTCCAACGCTCACTTTTGCTCTTTCGACAGGGGTATATTTTCGGAGAGAATCTTCACAAAGCTTTTTGTTGGGTAAAATAATCCATTGTTAGATTTTATTTGATGTTTGATCATATTATTACGGTAATACGAATTTAAAGAAATTGTCTCTCCCTAAAAGGTTATGATATCAGAACGAATGTAATTTTCTCAAGGTAAAAGGTGGTTCGTGATATTACAGCTTGGAATAAAACCAAATATTTTACTTTTTTAATATAAATCAGTTATAATATTTTACACCTAATTTGTTAAATTTATTTATTTAAGGCCGTAATAAATAACCTGACCACATTTAAAAATCTCTTCCTACCACTGCACTAAGCGGTAAATGTTGTTTGTGTCAATTGGAGGACTTTGTCAGCCGACAAATTTTCAGCCGACTGGGTGGAACTCAATTGTGATGCCAACTCAGCCACTGAACGGTCATACAGACTTTGTAAAAGCGTTTGACAAAGTTAACCACAAAATTCTTCTCAATAAACTTAGTAAAATTGGAATCGAGGGTAAACTATTGGAATGGATAAAGAGTTACTTAACTAATAGAATTCTTCAAGTAAAACATAATTCTCACTCACTTGTCACACAAATTCATGGCTACTAGCGGTGTACCGCAAGGGTCACATTTGGGCCCAATACTGTTCTTACTTATTATGAATGAGATTGTCGCTGTTTTTGATAATAATGTTGAAGTGCTGCTTTTCGCTGACGACCTAAAATTATTTAAACTTATAAAAACAATAGACCACTGTATTCAAATTCAAATAAATTTAAATAAACCACAAGATTGGTGCAAAATTAACAAACTTTATCTAAATATTAGTAAATGCTAGATAATAAGACTTTTCAGAACAAATCAACCCCCTAACAATATAAAATAAACAATGTACCCCTCACCTCTGTCAGTGAAATTAATGATCTTTGCATTATTTTAGATTCCAAATTTAACTTTCTTTTACATATAAATACATTTACTAATAAAGGATTAAAAATGCTAGACTTCGTTCTCCGAAATGGCAGAGACTTTCAATATATTGCAACATTAAAATTCCTGTATTCTTCTCTAGTTCGAAGTCAAGTTGAATATAATTCTTCTATTTGGTCCCCTCACTTCAACATCCACTCCAATTCCATTCAAAAAATTTCAGCATAAATTCCAAGGATCCATTAACTATAAACTCGGCCTACCAATAGAATCAATAAATTACAATCTCTCAACGAAAGAATTAAACTTATTAAAACTTTTAGAGAGAAGACTTATTTCTGACTCGACTTTTATTTTTTAAATTTCCTGTATTCTTCTCTAGTTCGAAGTCAAGTTGAATATAATTCTTCTATTTGGTCCCCTCACTTCAACATCCACTCCAATTCCATTCAAAAAATTTCAGCATAAATTCCAAGGATCCATTAACTATAAACTCGGCCTACCAATAGAATCAATAAATTACAATCTCTCAACGAAAGAATTAAACTTATTAAAACTTTTAGAGAGAAGACTTATTTCTGACTCGACTTTTATTTTTTAAAATGTTATCAGAATTATAGACAGCCCTGATTTATCTCTTACCTTCAATGTACATACAATAACTACTCGATCCAAAATACTTGTATTGTAAACATTTTTAACCTGCAGTGTAAAGAAACAATAAATAAATAAATAAATAAATAATTTAATTAATTAATTAATTAATTGGATGGATGGATGGATGGATGGATGGATGGATGGATGGATGGATGGATGGATGGATGGATGGATGGATGGATGGATGGATGGATGGATGGATGGATGGATGGATGGATGGATGGATGGATGGATGGATGGATGGATGGATGGATGGATGGATGGATGGATGGATGGATGGATGGATGGATGGATGGATGGATGGATGGATGGATGGATGGATGGATGGATGGATGGATGGATGGATGGATGGATGGATGGATGGATGGATGGATGGATGGATGGATGGATGGATGGATGGATGGATGGATGGATGGATGGATGGATGGATGGAAGGGTGGAAGGGTGGAAGGGTGGAAGGGTGGAAGGGTGGAAGGGTGGAAGGGTGGAAGGGTGGAAGGGTGGAAGGGTGGAAGGGTGGAAGGGTGGAAGGGTGGAAGGGTGGAAGGGTGGAAGGGTGGAAGGGTGGAAGGGTGGAAGGGTGGAAGGGTGAATGAATATATAAATAAATAAATAAATGAATAAATAAATAGTATCAGGACTGAGTCATTTAGATACTCGCTTATTTATTAATTTTCGGGAAATTATTATTAATTAACTTATTAATTAACTTATACCTAGATAGCATGCAATTGGCAATTATTTCTCAGAAATAATAGACGTATTTCACTGCACAGAATATAGTTATAAAAAGACTATAATTGCATACCTCAAGCACAATAATCAATTTTAGGCCTGATTTTATTTTACTGCACGGCAACTACATCATATTTTACTTCAGATTCTAAACGACTTACTTCAGATAACTTAACTATCAGTCAGAAGAGTGTTAACTAACGAATGTATTGTCTTATTCAAAATTATTATTCATATTCCAAAATTATTATTAAATCTCTAAGTGATAGCCCTGAATTGAGAGAGTATCAAAACCATTTCAAGCAAATATAATTTTGAATGTAACAATAATTTCAAAACTAAATTACTTTATTTACAAGCCAATACTTAGAACTCGGCGATTTGCAAGTAACAATGTTAATTTATGAATAGATGTACATAGGTACTTGAGGTTGAATTATTTGTATGATTATATTTGTATGATTATATTTGATATCAAGTTACTTTTCTTAACAAATTATCATTCTGTTTACATATAATGTTCTCTGTTATTATAACACGAGTACATATTTCTTTTTATATTTCTTCCCAATTCTATTTTGTGTAAAAAGCCAAATGTTGAGTTTTAAAAAAAACAAGAAAACAACTGTATCTCTTATGCATTATTTTATTTTGTCTTTAACTCTCGACAGGCCAAGATGCCAAACATGACGTCCGTAACCGTGGGGGTCAGCTGATGACCCCATGCATTTTTTTTCTAAACTTTTAAACCAAAGAAAACACCTTTTCTTTTTTTGATATTTTTTTTTGTTATTTATGTTTTTTTTGTTATTTGTTACCATGGCATATTATATATTAATCCTTTGCGCAGGAATGCCTAAAATACTAAAAATATATTTCATGTATTTAAGTAGATATAAGAAGGATAGTTATTTTGGGGTCTACCTTCGGCCCCAGTTGGCTGCCGGAGAGTATACTACTGAAACCCCCATTTGTGTCACTGTAACTTATAATCCTATCATTGTAATGTAAAAGTCTTTATGGCGTTATATAAATTTTTTTTTTTTTTGAGAAGTCGATGTGTTACATTTTTCCAGTTTGTTTATCTTGGGTTGTTTGTTTTCCCCTTAGTAACTTTATCTGTAATAAGGACAAGATAAAAAATATACGCATTTTTAAGAAAATTATATAAATCAAAAAATCGTACGGACAAGTTAAAATCGTACGAAATAAACATTTATTTTATGGTAATTTAAGATGATACATCAGGATAAGGTAATGGTTGCCTCCACGAATTTATAATAATAATTATAATTTTGAAGTGAAAACTTCTTTAGCACCGTTGTGATTCGAAACTCGATGAAACGAAAAATAGCCACAATAAAAAGAGATAGTGAGGTTATCCACCTCTTACCCGCCCTGGTACAAGTAACATATGGTTACTCCTTCAAGGCTCTCGCAAGATTCATTTTTTTTTGTTAAACGAAACTACATTTATTTATTTCGAACGAATCTACTAAAAAGAGACAAACACATTCATCTTTAGGATTTCGTCTGCGAAAGAATGAGATAGGATAATCGGTCTCCGGGCTCCTCTTTGTGCTTTGCTTCGTAGCCTCCCCACTCTTCAAAGAATTTTTTCGAAGGAGAAATCAAATTGTACAACCAAAATATCTCTCGCTCAAAGACACTTCTCATTCTTAGGTCCAAAACTATACAACTTTATGCCTGATGCTTGGAAAAAGGAAAGCACAGGTGTTGAGGTAAATTGACTTTCATCAATTAGGGAGAAAGGAGAGTGAACTTTTACTACACATAAAATAAAACCAAACACAAACCGAAAACAAAAACAAAAATTCCAACAAAAAATAAACTACGTAAAAGATATCTTATTATTATGTGTATGTGTGAACCTACCTATTAATTTAAATTAGAATGCTAACAAAGCAGCAGTTTATTTTATGTTTTAATTTGATATTTTATTTTATTCAATCTCTTCAGCAACCATTCACCACAGAGCTTCTTGAAGCATTGCAACGATGTAGAAATTCTAAAGTTTTGATGAGGAGTAATAATATGCAATGCATACACAAGTTATATATATGTTTTAATTCCCTGTTATTAAGTACCTATATATGTACCTTTTTTAAATAAATATTATTTTAATAACTATGCAAAACAAATAACGGTTTCAATTATTTTTTTTTATTATTCTAACTTTTTTATTTTATCTCGTGGACGTACTGACCCGTAGATTCCTACCCACCCTTTTCCTTCCCAGAACTTACTGTCCTGCCTTTCCACACAGCATCTTCAAAGATGACATAGGCTTAGAGAATGGAATAGAAGGCAAAACCAATGAATTCCCCTAGATTTCACCGTTTATCTCATACTTTTAGGTTCTTTAAATTTTAGCACATTATGGTTAACGATCACTCGAGAAATCGCTCGAGTGTTAGGTGGTGTTATTTTTAGATTTAAAGTTGATGTGAGAGGGTCAATCTATTGTTATTGTAGGTCAATTGTGCCTACCGTTGTTCAGTGATTAAGTATATTTTTTAACTTTAAAGCAAAAAATCATGGTATTTTTAAAAAATCGTGAATCCTACACTTAAATCCTTTATCTCTGCCTTCCAGCTATTATTAGAAAAGCACTGCGAGAGGCACCACGGCTTTATCATTGCAATGAAAATTGAAAGGTTGGCCACCGCTATAAAAAACATTATGAAGCCGAATGGAGTATAGAGGGAAGAAGATAAGCAAGGGGAAGGTTGGAAAATACAAAAATGAAGACAAGTTTTGATTCTGAATGGTGGTTTTTCACCAGGGTGACATTTGACCGTGCGTAGAATAAGTAAATTAAACTAATCAATAAACTCTAAATGTAATTTTTAATGAAGAAATTGTCATTATAAAGTATGTAGTAATTAAAATCAAATAACTAGAGATGAGATCAGTAATCGCAAACAAAAAAAAATATATCAATATATTATAACAAAAATACTTATTTTTCTTACAGATAGATAGATACTAATCAATAAACAAAAAAAAAGCTCTAATCATGAATCATTTTACAAAACTGGCAATGGTCAAACTTTGGTTATTTTTAATCGGATTTTACTGCAAAGTGGAATTATTTTGACAATCCAACAAAATAGGCCCGAAGGCTGAGGGGAAGGTATATGTTTTTGACTACATTTTTTTTATAAATCCTTATTTTGTATAGTATTGAATAGGTAGTGAATTAAATAAATTCAAAAACGTCAAACGTCAATGTGTGGAGCTAATGTAAAAATAAAAAAAATAAATAAAATACGTGTGAGGAATATTATAATTATAATTATTGTATTTTTCCTGTAGATGGGTTCAGATATACATTTACCGTTTGTCCCATTTTCGACTGTTAACATTTTGTGTTTAAAAAAGAGGGGCAGCATTACAAAACAATTAGCTCATTGATATTTGACGTTTCTGAATTTTTGTAATTCACTCACTATTTAATACTTATCACAATATTCCTGCAGCTTTTTCAAAAGATGAAAATTCGTTTCATACATAATTTGGGGGAAAAGAATTTTCTTCATAACTTTTTTTTCATGAATTTTTCCGATGTTTTAATGGCTATCCTGCTATTCGGGGCAAAAAAATATCCAACAAATCATAAAAATCGGTCCAGCCGTTCTCGAGTTATAAATAGTGTAACTAACCCGATTTTGTCTTATATATTAAGAGCGTTTAACCAACCAGCGGCCGAAAATTCACATCTCGTCGAAAGTTGTTCTTACGATCATTCAGGGCGGTTACAATGAGAAAGACTAATTATTCCCCGTACCAGCTTTTTAAAATTATAACTCAATATCGATTTTATTTCATTCCAAATTTGCTTTAATTTATACCTACATCCAAAAATGCTGAAAGGCGTGATGATAAAACTATAAAATAATTATTTTTTTGATAATAATGTCTAAGTTAAATAAGAACGTTAAAAAAATCTGAAATATATTAGCTTATAAGTGCGCAAATAAATACACAAACGGACCAATTTTCGTCAAGAAACACATGTACGTATATATTTTTTAGTGATTTAATTTAAACTTAAATTTAAATTCTAAAACATGTGATACCCAGATAATGTGTGGATTTATTTTACTGCATGATTATATGATTTGAAATTGGTGTAGTATAATACAAAATCTTTTTTGAAAATTTAACAAATCTGCCAACGACCTATGGTATAACCTTATTATACTAAAAATAAACATTTTTTTCTCAAAATTTAAAACATGCGAATGCTAGATAAAAGAACAAACTTTCGAAATCCATTTTTTATTTTTTTGTGGAAAAGAGTCAATACTTCTAAAATCTAATTTAAAAATGACATATTTCTGGTTTTCTCTAGTAATAAATACCCTCTTAAGATATCTGTGAAGAAAAAAACATTACACAATCTGTTTTTTCACAATATGTTATCTTCAGTAAAGTGGTGTTATAAAGGACATAAATTCTGGTTAAATATAACTATGTCATCCTTTCCCACAACAGTACAACACGTTTTACTTGTTAGAAAACAGTGTTTAGGTCAGGAATAATAGGTCACCCGCAATTCAAATTGATATTTCCCCCAGGACCAATTCTGGTAATACCCCTCATTTTATCATGTGGCCTTGGTCGAGGGAGGACGTTATACATGTAATGTTGCGTAGTTTGTTGTCCGTACAGGGTCGCTGATGTAATCTCAGGGTAAGCAAATGTATATAGGGTGTAACAGCACTTACCCCAAGGATTTTAATCAGCGATTCCTGAGCATAATTGGAGTAAAAAATGTACATACATGTTGTCCGATGAATTTTTTTTCAATTAAAAGCAATAAAAAAATACAAAAGTGCAGTTCACACGCGGTAGAAGTGAAATCTTCAAAAAACTTAATTCGACGAGAGTGGGAAGGCTACGAAGCACCGTACAAAGAGGAGACTGATTGGCTATGAAGCACCGCACAAAGAGCAGATCGATTGTACTATCTCATTCTCTCGCAGGCTAAATCCTGTAGATAAATGTGTTTGTCTCTTTTTAGTGTCGCTGTTTTTATTTTATTTTATTTGGAAAACCAACAGTTACAATCTATCTATCTATATAAATAAAAATGAATCGCCGAAATGTATGTACGCGCATAACTTCCAAACGACTGCACCAAATTGGATAATTCTTTTTTTTGTGTTTGTTATTGTCAGGGCAACGTTTGTATAAAACTACTGGTGAGTTCTGGCATTATAAAATTTTTATTAAAAAATTGCAATAGGTGGCACGCGAGCTGTTTGAAAACTGAATGTACCGTGACTGAATGTATGGAATGCGGGAGGGGGGAGAGGAACTCGGGTAGGGGGTTCGCGAGAGGGGGGAGGTGGGGAACCAAGGAGGAGGGAGGGGAACCTAGGAAGGGGAACTAGGAAGGGGGTTCGCGGGATGGGGGAACGGGGAGTGGAGTGGGGAGTGGGAAGCTGGAGGAGGCGTAGTGGGTACGCGAGAAGGGAAGGGGACGCGGGAGAGGAATGGGAGGCGGAAGGGGAACGGGACGAATGGGAAAGGACACGCAGGGAGGAACAATTTCTTTATTAAATGGCATAGCAACGCATGCCGGGTACCAGCTAGTAAGTAATATTGTTTGATGAAGTAATGTGTAAATATTTAACCAATAATAGATTTTCGCCGACGTATATTAAATTATTTAGTGAGTAGAAAGAAAAATAGTTAAATTGGGTTATGTGGATTGGATGGTGGAAGGGAGGGGATAGGGATGGATCTATTCTGTGTAAAAAGTAGTATGTATGTGTAAATTTTATTTATTTATTTTGGGTTTGAAAATGTTAGGTACTGTGTTTCTCTCTCTCTGGTTTCAATCCTGAGATTGGTTTGCAGCAATGTCATCTATAATAATGTATGTGTATAACAATGTCTTTATACTGTGTTAAATAAGTCGAATTCACTGTATGAAACGTTAAAGATGTGTGAAGCGCTTTGAATGAATGAATTTTGTTTAGAGTTAGTGTTGCACTGAGGAATGTATAATGCGTGGTTTTGTTGGTTTGTCTGATGGGCACTCTTAGTTGAGTTCTTTCTAGTAATTCCGGGCAATCTATCATAGATTTTTTGTAAATAGTAAAATAGTACGTCTGCCAAATTTCTTCGACTTTCCAAAGACGATATCCTGAAGTGCGCGGCTGACTCTTTGTGGCTCAGATGTGGAAGATAGTTCCGAAAATCAAGGTATCGTAGATTTGCACTTTCTCAATCCTTTCTATGTAACAAATATACATAGGATTCCAGATTTGAGAGGCGTACTCCAGAGAACTACGTACGTACGCAAAGTAATGCATGTTTTTCGTTTTATCGACTTTTAAATCAAAACGGTGCTAAAGAAATTTTAACTTCAAAAATATAAGTGTACAGTTCACATGTGGTAGAAGTAAAACCTTCAGAAAACTAAAAGAGATAAGCGTGGGGTGGCTACGAAGCACCGCACAAGGAGGAGATCGATTATTCTATCTCATTTTCTGGCAGGCTAAATACTATAGATGTGTTTGTCTCGTTATAGTGTCGCTTTTTCGTCACATCAAGTTTCAATACACAACGGTGTCAAAGTAGTTTTCACTTTAATATTTTTCAATCACACGTCGCTACTGATCCCATCCCTACATGTCGCGAGTCATGACGGGATCGAGTGATACGCATGCTGTTTCGTATGTCCATGCTGTTACGAGTGTAACGAAATGGAGTGCTTATCCACTGGAGCGCTTTTCGCCACAATGTGGCAATATTTAAAATACCTTGGATTGCTTTGCTGCCAATTTTGGCACATTTTTCCTTATTTGTAAGTAATTAAGTGGAAGTTTACGATTTTATAATATTTTTTTTTACATTCTTACAAAATATAGATGAATTCATTGGTTATATAGAACTATAATCAGTTTGTTGGTCTCCATAATAAAATTCGGAGGTATGATTTTGTTAATGTGTCCAAAAAAATTGCAAGCAATCGCAGAAATTTTTTTAAATTGGTTATGCGACCCGCCGCTAGGTTGTACTGGATCAGTTTTCAATTCAAAAATCGTCGGAAACAAAATGGCATTTACATTTTTTACTCCGAATACGCTCAGGAATCGCTGCTTAAAATCCTTCGGGTACTTGCTGCTACACCCTGTTTATTCTAGTTTCTAAATAGGACAGGCACAGTAGCAATTTACTTTAATAAGCGGTTGTGCAATGAACTCAAAAAGAAAAACTACTGCGAACAAGATTCACTTAAATTACGAGTATAAAATATAATATACTATATATAATATAATGTACTATATATATAATATAGTATAAAATTAAATTATGGGCTCTATGACTGTTCCGCGTTGTAACACCACCACAGCTCAACAATACTATAAATATATTGGAGTTAAATGGTTTAACCAATTACCAGTTAATTTAAGAATGGAAACAAATTATGAAAAATTCAAAAAATCAATTAAAGCTCTTTATATATAACTTATCACAATCACTACATCTTATAATATTTTATTTATAAACACAATTGTAATATCTGATATCCTTTTTCTTTCTTTAATTTTCAGCTTTCTTTTATATATTCTCTTCATTCTGCTTATGTTTTATATATTATATAAAACTATGGATGATTATATTATATGATATATACGATTTTTTTTTATTTGTATACTGTTAATTATCCATCAATTGATCTATATGTATATAAAAAAAAACTATGTATTATTTAAACTTATATAAAAATTAATATCTACATTCGTTGTCACCGCCTTTTTAACACGAGCTTTGCTCAAAAAAAGGTGTAAGACGTATTAAATAATGTTTTTTTTTTTTTCAAAAAACTTTATTTATACACAAAAACATGAAATTTTTGTAAAATTTATTAAATAATAAAAAATAAAAATAACAGACGGCCGGCGTAGTCCAAAGGTAAGGCGCTTGACTCGCACACCGAAGGTCGCGGGATCGAATCCCGGCGTGGCAAATAAATTTTATTTGATTAGTTTGGGTTATTTAACAATTTATTCATTTAAAATAATATATAGTATATTTGCGGCACGTGCCAGAGTGGAAGATACTCTCAGTATCGCCCTGGTGTAAGACCACCATTCAGAATTGAAACGTTGCTTGAAATGGCATTATCCGTGTTTGGTGACCAGATCTGAGTAGCCAGGTACTTCCCCACCTTCTTTCTCCCTATCTCCTTCCCCTCCCCGCCCCACTACCTTCAGCCTCACAACATACCCCAATTGACGATGCCATAGTCTCACTGGCTTCAGACGGGAGCAGTTGGGACTCTTATGCGGTGTTCATATAAAAAAATAACAGTATTACATTTTTAATTTGATAATAATGCTTTTGGGTGGACTGTTGGTTTTTCCGACATTCCGGAAATGTGTCAGGAATCAGAGTTAAAATAAACTTCATTGGACCGACCGCTTTTTCGTATACGAGCGTCATACAGGAGGCCCTGAGGAAACTAATTTCGCTCAGGGCCTAGGTCGCCTTAGGGGATGCTGGGTGGAGGGTCTTTTTAAGGGGAGCAAATGAAGTTCTGGAAGGGAAAAGATAAAAGGGATGGTGTGGCCAGTGTGTGTCCAGGAGTGACGAACGTATGAATCCATCCCCTCTACTGCGGTGCAAGGTGATGGGGTCGAGAGAGTACGGCTGAAGAGGCCTAGATATCTCCAGATCTAACCCACGATGCAGCAGGTGGCGCCAAGTTCTAGACAAACCTCACCCCACAAACCCGGACACCCCTGCTAAGTCACCGAACCACTTAGAGTGACCAATGCCAGAGGTCACCTCTTTGACAAACATACGGAGACTGTTTGATCACGTATTTGGGTGGACCGTTGGCATTTCCGACACTCCGGAAATGTTCAAGTGTGTCGGAGTTAAAATAAAGTAGATTGGACTTACCGCTAACAAAATTTGTTAATTATTCATTTAGTAAAATGATTTCAAAAGTGATTGGCTTTGGTATGTACTAGGGCCAGTCAATTAGTAATGCCTCCTGTTTTTTTCTCCTTTAATTGTCAAGTAATAAAAAATGCAATTACAGGGGTCGAAAACCACACTATTGACGATTAATTTATTATTGTTCAATATTATCTCCTTCCATTTCCACAGCTTTGGTTTATCTTTTAACAATGGCGTGTATCACGGTGTTGTAAAAAGTACGGTCATATCCAGAACACCATCGCCATAACTTTCCCCACCTATCACACAGTTTTGGTTTTTGTTTGTCCTTGGTGAGTTTGTGTGATGCCATTCCGCTGACTGCCTTTTTGATTCAGGTTAAAAAAACGAACCCATTTTTCGTCTCCGGTCACAATTTTTTCCATAAACTAAGAGCTCCACGTGTTGTGAGGCCATTATTTTTCTTGTTACTTTATTCTGTCCGAATAAGTTTCTTGGTACCCACATTGCAAAACTTTACTGAGGAAGAGAATGTGATATCTGTAGTTATCTGGGGTCACCACGAATGAGTGCAGTCGCTGCAATGAACGGCCTGCGCCGCTCTGCTTTTCCTCAGCCAGCGGTGTTTGTCCTTTAGCTTGGTTACAGTAACAAACCCATCGTCTAGCAGTACTGACGTCCACTGTTGCATCATGATACACATTTTTCAGTCTTTCATGAATGTGAGTATTTGCGTTTCACTTTCTGCAGTCAAGAATCAACCGCAGAACGCTATCAATTATAAACATAGATGTCGGCTATTTTGCAAGCGACTGCAGTGCTGCCACCTGTTGACGCAAAAAGTTACTACTGCAGCAGATTGTAGAAGAAGGTTTGAGGATTGAGGAATGGCATCAAATTCAAAACATTTCACCCAACTAACTTTATTTAAGTACAAAGGAAGGAGGCATTACTTATTGACTGACCTTCGTACTACGACCTACACAAAGTGAAACTCAAAACTTTGTCTTTCCACCATAAGTTTTATTGGCCTAGGAATAATTACAGAATTTTTACAAAACTATTTTACAAAACTAGGGAAACTAAATTGACAATGGTTGGGCGATGTTTTAATACGGGTTATAATTGGGGCTACGGTAGGGATGGACATTTAAAATACACATCGATTTTTTTTTCGATGTAATGCATCGATCGGTTGCATCGATGTTAATACGATGTATTGAGAAATACATCGATGTTTTGGAAATATCGATGTATTTCTCAATACATTTTTCGCAATGAACATGTTTAGGCCTTAAAGAAAACTAGATAAGTTAAGCACAAAGAAAAATATTTATTTAAATTCACAATCACACAGCAAACACAGCTTTATTTTGTTTACAAATTCCAATTTTTTTTTCAATGCTATGTAAGAACAAAAGTTTATATAATCTTTTTCCCTTCAATCGGTTCTTTGCTTAGTCAAAAACTAGCCCTGCCTGAGAAAAGAGTCTTTCTGAGTGACAGATGTGTCGACAATTGTTAAATACTTAAAAGCTATTTTGTACAGCTTTGGGAATTATGATTTATAATCCCTCCATTAATTTAGTTTTATAATTAAGGTTTTATTTTTTAAGTTTGACTTTACCGGCTTCGCAGCAAAGGGAACATAACCCATTCAGCCAAACCGATAAATGATAGGAGTTTTATATTGACTGAACTGATATTACGTTCCGATTCACGAAACGTCGTGAAAGTCACTGTAGTAGTAAGTCACTGTTGGTCATACTCATAGACACTTATCTCATAGTTTGCGTATTCGATGCATCGAATAAAAAACCTCGATATATGACAACAAGCAAGATAAATGACTCGATGCAAATGATATTCACAGTAGGTTAGTTATCAAATTTGGTTAATTTATTTACTAACGCAGACCCGTGAAAAAACATGGGAAAGTCAATATATTTACAAAACCGTTCCAATTGTGAAAATGTTAAAAATTATTTTCTGTAAAAACTCTTATTTTGTATGTAGGTACTTTATCGCTCGTCTGAATTATTCACACAATCGTTTCAATTTTCAAATTTTTACATAAATTAAACGCAAATTTGAGTTCATTGAACCAGGATCACGCAGGGTAGACAAACAACGGAAATTAGTATTTATGATAGAAGGTACAAAGACTTTCTATTTTGAAAATGAAACCTAAATTTAAACAAAAGTTCAAGAGTTCATTTAACCGGAGTTACAGTCACATAACTTAATCGCTGGAGCGCCTTTTGTCACAATATGGCACCATTTAAAATACCTCGGATTGCTTTTCTGCCAGTTTTAGGCAAATTTTTCCTAGATGCATTAAATTTAGTATTTTTGATTTTTTGAAATACTGTGTTATGTACCTATGCCTAAATTTTCATCTACATCTATTTTACCAGCACCATGTAATAATAAAATCATTTATTAGTCAAAATATAGTTATACACGTTTTTATAATGGGGCCCATTCGAAATTTCTTCTGGAATGCACCTGGTTTTTAGCAGTGCCTCTAAATAATATACATTTATAATTATTATATTAATGAATTAAAATTAACTTAAAAACAAATTTAAATGAAATCTTATAAATAAAAATTCAAATTAAAGCAAACTACAGGGTGTCCGGTGGCAGAATTAGGTTTTAAATTTCGAATTTCTCTGTGACGGCTAAGCGGACGAGCGGGGAGGAGGGCGCGTTAGCTTTGTCGTTCATGCGGATTATTTAATCACGATCTGTCACGATGTCGCAGTGGGCGGGAGAGTAGCGTGCGTTCGTAATCGGAGCCTATTTCAAGGCTAACGATTCGTATGCAATTGCGCGTCGAAGATTTAGTACGCGTTACAGTATTCGACGTTTACGTGATGCCCCAAGTAAAGATTTGATTCGATCATGTGTCCGGAGGTTCCGGGCAACACGTTCGACAGCAAACGACTCACGGCCGGGGCCCAGGAGGACGTCTAGAACAAATTAAAACATCGAACTCGTCACGAACAGTTTGAGCGATAATCCGCGTCAGTCCGTGCGCAAGAGAGCGGCTATCCTAGGGCTTCCAAAAACTATTGTGCACGATATATTGAAGAAGGACCTTAAATTTCATCCTTTTAAGATTCAAATTACGCAAGCGCTTAAACCTAATAATTACAATTTACCTAAAATTTCCTACGAGACAATGTTAGAGCGATTTCGTACGGTAAACACTATCTTTTGGAGTGATGAAGCCCATTTTCGTTTAAATGGAAGTGTAAATAAGCAGAATTGTCGTTATTGGTCACTTAAAGAACAGAACCCACGTTTAAAACATCAACAGCTACATCACAGTCCCAAAGTGACGGTTTGGTGTGCATTATCTAGCTGTGGAATAATCGGACCTTATTTTTTGAAAATCATCGAAGGCAAGCCATTAATGTGAACGGGGTTTCTTATCGGGGCATGCTTAACGATTATTTTTTGCCAAAAATGAGAGAACATCCTGCCTCCAATTCACACGCATGGTTCCAGCAAGATGGCGCCACGCCTCATACTGCTAGAGAGACGATGGCGCTACTTCGTGATTTGTTCCCTAAAAAAATGATTAGCCGTTTCGGTGACACAACCTGGCCAAGGGAGTCACCAGATCTCACTCCTATGAACTTTTTTTTCTGTGGGGGTACCTCAAAAGTAAAGTGTATGAAACCGATCCCGCAACCATCTCTGCACTAAAAGAAAATATCTTTCGCGAAGTTAATGGTATCCCGATGTCACTTCTCCAGCGAGTGGCACGAAATACTGGGGCCAGATTCCAAGAGTGTATCCGACGTGATGGTCTACATTTAGACGAAATAATTTTTAAGAAATAAAATCCGCACTTCTCCTCTTTGTAACAGTTATTGAAATAAATGTAAATCATAAGCAATTTATTTTTTATTTAAGTTTTACATCCTAATTCTGCCACCGGACACCCTGTATATAAAAATTCATAATAAATATCATAAAAAATCAATACTTTCATTGTAAGTTCTATCAATTTATTATGTTATGCGGGTGACTGTGTAGTCAGCAACTATTCGCTGCAGAGCTCTTGCATCAATGTCTACATTCGATTAGACCGTGTTATTTCATTCCCCAGAAAAAAAGACGATATCATTCAGAAAAAAATTTGAGTGGCAAAAAAAGCAGATTTTTCAATATTGACACAAACCGGAATGGCCAAAATACTTAAAAACAGGAGAAATTTCCAAATTCAGGATACGTAGCAAAAACCAGATTCCTCAAATTTCATAGAAGTAGGTATTATATTTTGTGATTTTTCGTAGCCTGATTTGGTACATCGGCAAGAAATTATAATAATTTTTCTTCAGCAAAAGTGAGTTTTTTTTATTATTCCAGGAGGGGGGAGGGGATGAATGTACTTAGTAACTTTTACCACTGCTGTTTACTAGTAAGGTTTACAACGTCGATAATCTTGATCATGCCAAGAGATTTTGGCTGTTGCGCCGTTGAGTATGGATCGAAACTGCTATTTCCTCCGGATATTTTTTTAAAGTATGTTTATTCGTTCGTCGATTTCAGATTGTTCTTGACCCATCTGTGTTTTCTTATTTCAATCCTATGGCTACTCTAGCTGTTCGAAAGACTGGGGTTAAATAAAACAGGGATTTCATGCATTATTTATTCATCATTTTGCCCACCGTTGCATACCTCCTGGAAACCGCAGACCATAAAAAGCATTGGCCTTCGTAACACTAGATGCGTCTCTACTCTAAATTCATCTCGAATTTGGCATACGAAAATCCAATATTGTACATCTATCAAACGATGAAATTATTTCGTCACTAAGTCACGCCCGGGCCGTGCGAAATATATTTATTTATTTATTCACATATCAGAAATCAATTAATTTAATGGCGCATTAACAAAATATCAAGGACTTCATAATATCCCACAATTTTATCCCCGAAAATCCTCCTGGATGGAAAGAGAGAGGCTCCTCCGATTGCTTCTCATCTCAGAAAATAGATGGAAGCTTGAGTGGCAATCGGCCAACGTTGGAAATGCCCATCTTATACAAGATCATACTGAGATACCGCCTGGTTTTCATTGCCTTGGTCCGCCATCAACTAAAGACAAGGTGCCTCTATAGCCGTTGTGCCAACGTATTGTGTAGATGGGGTCTTAAAACATGTGATAAACGAATGTTCGGTCCATTCATTTCCTTGCAGGATTTGTTCCACAGGGCGACGCCTAAGGCTCCAACTGAATCGCAAACTGTCCCCCTCTGATACCCCACCATACGAAAGAAAAATAATTTGATAACTTAATTATGTTTGATATGATTTTAGATTTTCACGACCAAAAGTATTTTTGTTATTTGTTTTTGGGGTGTTAGCCAACGTTTCGGACAGCGTTACAGTGTCCATCATCAGGGCAGATGTGTGAACTCTGTAACGCTGTCCGAAACGTTATTTTTTAAGGGTGCAACTTTATTTTGAATATTATCTTTATAAATTTGTAATGTTGCGTGATAAAAGTATAACGCACTTAATTTTCAGACCTTAAATTGTTTGAATAACAGTTCTGATGAATATGAGTAGGGTTTTTTTAAAATTGTTTTTATTATTAGTTTTTGTGATATGTAAATTGTTTGTGTTTGATTTGTATATGTACCGCCCCATCCTATAATGCCGTATTGTATAATTGATTGACAGAAAGCGAAGTATGTGGTTCTAAGAAATTTTTCGTTTAAAATATCTCTTAAGCATCTAAATATATATGTTAGTTTCCTTATTCTGTTGTTCAGAATATTTATGTGTGGGTTATGTTATTAGTTGACACCGTTTCTATACCCGTGATATGAATACAGTACAATGTGGAGGGATGACCGTCACGCCTTCCAACGCGAGTGATCATTTTTTTTTTCATATTTGATGATTTGACGTTTCAGGATATGTTTGTCGTTTAACCTTCCTATACTCGCGCGTTGGTCTCTCAGACCGACAAATAAATAATTCGTTGTTTTCTCAAAAATTAACAATGGGACAGGTTTTTAGAAGCTTCTTAATTTGTTGTTAGGCATTATTCAATGCGGTGAGCTCATTGGTGCTGAGTGGACGTACGATTATCGGTCTTTTAGATAAGTAACAATTACTTATCTAAAAATCCTAATAATGATTAATTCTTATTTTTATAATATTTTATTATTCTTGATACTTTTATTTATTAGATTTCAATGATTTTTTTTAAATAACACACGAAACAGTTTTTTGGAATTAAAGTTTCAGTATCAAAAATTATGTTTTTCAGGGGTCGAGTTAAAAATCTGCTTCTACCAAATAAAGTTTTCATATTTTTTAAATTTTTATATTTTTTTATATTTTTTAAAGTTTTTATATTTTTTATTTTTTTTTTATTCCCTTCTGTATAATAAATACAAATAATGCTTAAAGCGTATATAATTAAAATAATACAGAGGAGATGAAAACTCGGTCTGAGAGACCGTGCGAGAGTATACGTATTATCGTCGGGTGCGAGTATACGAAGGTTAAGGTTTGAGATTTGACGTTTAAGGTTAGGTTTTGTTGTCAAAATGGGAGATAAAGACTTAATAAGACCTTACTTGATCTACAACAAAACATCTTTTTCCTGAGACATCCCACTAGACATGACTTGGCTGAAAATACCTGTCCTAGAGAGATCGTGCGTGACGTCATCCTTCTATTTTCTTCTGTATTTGTCATTTTCACACAAAGCTCGTTAGGGAGAGGACTTTAATTTTATACAGATGTTTTCAGCCTAGTTATGTTTACGTGCAATAGTGCAAAAATAAAACAAAATATTAACACTATTTACGAAATACAAACTTCTTTAATTTTTCACAACATAAAGTTGTAAACAGCTCAAAGTTGATTAAAAATAGACACAGTTTTATTTTGGACATCGTTGAAGCGTACCCTTTTATTTTATGTCAATGGATACGGGTGACTCTATTATGTGCCAAGAGTATAGTCGTAACAAACGGTAAGCAAATAACCGTCTCTCAGTCTTTCAACACAGGTTTAATCCTGGATTAGAGTTAAGTCGGACCCGACAGCTGCTTCACGTTTTCCGTGTCAAGAGTAGTGCAAATCTCGCACGTGCACTTAAATGCGTCCTACTCTACCTCTAAATCTGGGATTAAGTAGCGCACTAGTTTATTTTCAGTTGGGACGACGTTTGGACATAAGTGTCACATTGAGAAAGTGTTAAAATTGGTAGAATTATTTTTAGCGTTACATTTTTACTTAACGCACCATTATGCTATTTGCAGTTTTTTATGGCCTTAAAAAAAAAAAAAATAAATTTACGCAACTGATAAACAACCATTTCTTTAGGGTAAATGGTTTTTTAGTGATGGGGTTAGAAGGAAAGTACGTGTCGAATGAAAATACTGTCGTAATTACACCGATCGTGTTATATTCATTAGAAGTTAATAAATTAAAGTAATAATTGTTATTTTTTAATTAATTAATAACTCAGGTATGCCATACGTAAGTCTAGTAATATTACATTGTCGTGTAAACAAGCCCATTGGTCCGATTTGTTAAGAAACGTACCTAAGCTTGATCATTAATGTGATCATGCTTGGTGTAACGGACGTGTTGCTCTCCCTCATTGTTAAATTATGTTTTGCTTATGTACAATGCCCCGGTGCAACCAATAAAGCTTGTGTGCCAAGTTTGCACCGGGAGACATTCTAGACTCCAATAATTTAATAATTAATATGCTTAATTATGCTTATTTACGCCTCCAAGGCAACCAGGCTGACTAGCCTCCTTTTATTTTTAATTAAGACCCCTTTGAGGGCCTTAATTTCCAGCCTTAGGCTGAAGCCCTGAGAAGGGCCATTTGCCTTCCCTCCCTTGCCGTTCTGCTGTTATGGCACTGCAGGAGGCGGCAGCTCCGCCAAGCGGGCTGCTCTCTATTTTTAAATATGGCACTTTTAAGGGTCTTTTTTTTGTTCTGGCCACTAAGTTCATGAATACCGTGCCGCCAGCAACGATCCCTTGCCTGCCTTTTAACTTTTATTTTATTACGCCCCTTTAGAGGGCCTTAGACTTAAGGAAGCGGCTGCTCCACCAAGTAGACTGCCCTTCCTCCCTTTCCGTTCTGCGGTTATGGCACGGCAGGAAGCCAGGCAGCTCCGCCAAGCGGACTACCTGCCCTCCCTTGCCGTTCTGCGGTTATGGCCCGGCAGGAAGCCAGGCAGCTCCGCCAAGCGGACTACCTGCCCTCCCTTGCCGTTCTGCGGTTATGGCCCGGCAGGAAGCCAGGCAGCTCCGCCAAGCAAACTGCCTTTGCAAAACATCGTTTTGTAATATAACTTCATTTTTACACCCCGTAGGACGCTTAAACTAAGACGTTTCAGTGCAGAGTCCTACGGGGCATCCAAAGAAACATAAATCAACCTTGTAACTCTTAAACTGCCAACGCTATATGCTTTTGCGCACAAATTTTGTACTTAGAAAATTTCCGATCAAAAAACAGTCTTTTTCCATTTTAAAAATCCAGGAACCTCGTAAGACGACGAGACATACCGGTTTCGGTAGCCAGTCTTACGAGGAACCTGGGGAAAATACTAACTTCTTCACATCACTTTGCAAACTTAAATTAAACTCAAATACCTACCAACAAATGGTAAACATTTCCAAAATTGTTCCTAAATTCATTAAACTAAAAATCTACGGGTAAAGAATACCCGTACATACATGTTAGAATTAAGAAATACTTTATAAAAACTATGTTATAACCTGTAGAATTATTATTAAATAATGATTTTAATCGACCACTTTCTTGAGCGACACAAGCAAAATGAAGTGCGACAAGAAAGTCGGCGTATTTATACTTACGGGCGAGGTCCAACCCCCCACCCCATAAATGTACCATGTGATCACCTTTTTGCCCAGATTAGGGTATAAAAGGGCGCGTATTTTCCAAATAAAGTTAGTTATTCTTCAACAGTCAACAAGTCTTGTTATTTACTCTACAAGTGGTCCTTTCTACCTACCTCTGGAAGTCTGCGACCTGCTGCCAGCTGCTGCCTCCTGCCGAAGTTCTGCCTGAACGAGAACCCGGTGCCTACCGCTGCAGTCGGCCCTGACTCTGGGCACTGCAAGGCACCGCTCAGGCAGAAACGAGGCGCATCCAGGGCCATACCACTGGATGTAGGGAGGCCAGCCAGCTACTACTATCACCATCATCAGCGTGAGCTAGTGGAAGGCGTGCACAAAACCGGTGCTTCTATTTTACAGTCTTGTAAAGGCTTGATACGTCTGTTACACTTGGGATTGATTAGTTATGAAATGGTCTCATGACTCTGGTTTAATCATAAATGCAAAAAAAATAAGTTGTTACATATTAGATCACCCAATGCCAAGGCAAATATTATTACACCTGAAGTTAAAACACACATATACATATCGATTTCTCTAGATTGTGTACAAGTGAAAATATTGAACTGGTTAAAGAATATTTTTATTTAGGTGTAATTATTTTTAAGAATTCTAAAAAATTCTAACTGCAGAATAAGTTTATTTATATCTTCAAAGTAAAAACACCCATTGACAAACTACGAAAAAATAGGTTTTAAGATTTTCACGGCCAAAAGCATTTTCGTTATTGGTTTTTGGGGTGTTGTGCCGTGTTGCGCTACCTCCTTCTTTAGCCAACGTTTCGGACATCGTTGCAGTGTCCATCATCAGGGCAGATCCGGCAGATCATCTACCGGACACATCTACCGGATCTGCCGGATCTGCCCTGATGATGGACACTGCAACGATGTCCGAAACGTTGGCTAAAGAAGGAGGTAGCGCAACACGGCACAACACCTCAAAAACCAATAACGAAAATACGAAAAAATAGTTTATTGGGACTTTTTTTTCCGTAAAATATTTATGTTTTTTCCTGTCATATTGTATTACTTTATCTTTATAATAAATAAATAAAAATAAAAAATAAAATAAAAATTCGAAGACTGCATTGAACTTCAAGAGGACCTCAGTTGTCTTTTTGTTTGCTGAATTGAACAAACTTGTTGTAAATATCTCAAAATGCGTTTAATTATCATTTACACGTAATAATTTTTCTTTATTTTTAGTATTAATTAAACGGGACACATATCAATGAAGTAGAATCTATCAAGGACATTTACATACTAGTTGTTAAATTAAACAAAAAAAAGTCCGATATCCAAATAAAGATTTTCCAGTCATGTTATTCAGTCACCTGGTCAACCCACGTTTCACATTGTCTCCATATTTTTTTTTTTGGGAAAAGATATTACAATTGATAAAACTTACATTTGACTTCAGTAAACATTGTATTTATACATGAATTTCGGTAAAAATTTTAACTGAGATGAAAAATCTTCTGAGGCAAGCTAAGAGATATGAAAAATCCAAGCTCTTCAGGCTGTATGTCCCTGCATCAACTAACAAGATTATTGAACCGCTTAGATTAGTTAAAGGTACTTAGAAAATATTGTTTCATAATATCTAAATGGAGGATGAATGGCGAATGTCCGACGCCATAAAATTGGGCCTCCCCAACTAAGGGAAGGAAAACCCCTACAGAAAAACCCTGGTCCTCCTGGTAGGGGGTTGAGCAAGAGGCCAATAAACTCTTCTCGTAAAAAAACCTATATTACGAAGCCAAACACAGAGCCTCGGACAACAACTACTGGAGAAGAGTTGGAAGACCAAAGCTTCGATGGCTGGATGGAGTGGTGAAGGATGCAATCATCTGCATCCGAAACTGGCGCAACGCAGCACAACACCGACAGTCATGGAGGCAGGCTCTGCTGGAGGCCAAGACCCGACCTGGGTTGTAGAGCCACAGATGATGATGATGATGAATATCTAAATGTTGAAAGACCATTTTCAGAACCGACATTTGGCTTGATATGCTTCCAAGTTGTGTAACCAGCTCTGAATACTCAGGTACTTCCCAACCTTTTTTCTTCATCTCCTTTCATTCTTTACACCCTTCAGCCTCACAACTTACTCCAATTGGATGTACCACAAGTTTGGACTTGTGCAATATCAACAAAAAATGTAATTTCGGAAATTCTAAAAGTTCTCAAGGTAATGATAATCTTAAAAATACTATTTGCTAGAGAAATCGATAACTTTACAATATCGGATCGATAAGCGTAACTTACGACGTTTTTTTATATTGATATACCGAGCACGGTTTTACTGTTGATAGCCCAATTGACAATGTCAGGAAATAAATAATAATAAATAGTCATACGCTGGCAACGATAGCGGTTCTGTCTATGAATTCACATTTCGGTTCGCAAATGTCAATCAATTATGTAAAAATATTAATAATTTGGTTATGTTGAATTAAATACTAACCTAAATATGCATTGGCAGTCTGCATTTATTTTTTGATACTGAACGGGAGTTAATTGGTTATTGAGGATATTAGTCCTCTTTCAACCATCTTGCTTTTTTTTTTAAATCGAACGGAATAAATGTATTGTATCTTAGATGCATTGTTTAAGTCGATGAATATCACTTTTTTCAATTCTGAGAGCTTCGTTAATTCAGTCCGTTCATTAAATAAACTGATAATTTTGCATAAAGTACCTCATGAGAAGGTACCTTATTAAAATTATGTGTGTATTGACAGCAATATTGACAACTGATCATTTGGATTTGGTTGGATAGAAGGATTTGGTCAATATCGAATTGATAGCAGTAGATTTTATCGATCGTCCGTGCTCGATAGACCTCCAGGGTATCTAGCATGGTCGATCGATATAGGTTTTATTGATAATGTCGGTAACTTGCAATCGCTCCCAAGCATGACTGCAGACGCTAAAAACAAACAACAGTTCACAGCTTCTAAGGGTTCCTAATTTATTTGACGTGAACTGTTATTTCTTCGTTAGCTACCTGCAGTCGTGCTCGGGAGCGATGACAAGCTGCCGACATTTTCGATAAAACCTATGTCGATCGACCATGCTAGATACCCAGAACACCTACTTTTAAAATGTTTTGCCTATTTTCAAGTCCGATCCCGTATTTTAAGAAAGGGTCGTAAACAAACATAAATACATTTCTTGAGAGGAGCTTACGAAAAGTGATTCTAAATGTATATTACTTAATAATTTTATCGTCCACCCTTCCTTGGTGTTTGTAATTTATTCAGAACAGGAATGTCGTAAAACATTTAATTCGAGCAGGAAATTGTTTAGCACAAGAAGTGTAAACTGTAAGTAAATAGCGTCGTTGCTCGAGTCTTAGTTTGTTCCTGCAAAATCATGTTTTCTTATTGATCCATACCCGAATACAGTTTATAACAAGTAAATTGTCAACAAACCAATCAGCTTGTAAACTAGTGTCGTTTTACGTAACGGTAATACTAAGGGTAGATTTATCCATATTTCACCCTGGATGGAAGTGCTGATTCGAACAAAGCCCACAAACCCTTCCGGTAACATTAACACAATATAAGACACTCACCCTTTCGCCATAAACAAGGATATAATTTCCTTATGTCCTTAAGTACATCCTTACGTAAATTATAATAGCAGATACCCCTCTAGCAGACAGCTATAGGATCAGTTTCAGTTTCAGTGCCGGCAACCCGGGCGTTTATTTAGTTTCATGGTTATTTACATTGTTTTCTTTTCTTTTACCCGCCTCACTAGACAAAGTCTGTTCCGAGGCGAGTAAATCACATATTATGTTTGTTCCAAAAGAAATGTGTGTATTTAAACAAATATATATATGTATGTAAAAAGATAAAAAAAAGAAAAATTATATATTGGTATATTAAATATTTACATACATACTTTGTTTTTTAGATAAAAGTAAATTAAAATTTTGTGACAGTTGAATATAGCGGTTACATAATAGAAGTAATAATTAATAATTAATCATAATAATTAATATTGCAAAATTGCAGTTTCTCGTATTTGTTTTATTTGAATATTATATAATTTCGTGAGAACTTGTATGAAATGTTATTTATTTAGAATATTTTGAATGTCTGTTCTTTCCTTTTCATTCAACCATATTACAAATCTTTTGAAAAGCCAATTCAAATTATTTGGGGTGACGTAAGTTTTTGTTTGTGTTAGGAAGGTATTGAAAATGTGTGGTGCTAGGTAAGATTCGTGTTTTTTTGCAAAAGTTGATTTGATATGGGGAACTTGAAAGTGCTTATTAATTTTTGCTCTTGTGTTTTGCGAGTGAGGTATGTGGAGATGTGAAGTTTTGATACAGTTTTTGTAAATGATCTTCCTTATGAATAGTTTATTTACCTCTAGTAATTTGTTTTTGATCATTAGCTGTTCCGTCGGATGTTGGTAAGGTTTATAAAACATAATTCTAATTATTGTTTTGTGATTTATTTTAAGAGAATTGAGGTAAGTATCTGCTGCTCCTCCCCAAACTGAAATTCCATATGTTAAAATACTTTGACAGAGTGCGAAATATATATTTTTTAGTTGATTTAATGACATGATGTTTCGTATTGTTTTGAAGATGTATGATAATTTTCGTATTTTTTTTGATAATATATTAATATGGAGATCCCATTTTAGTTTATGGTCAACAGTTAAACCTAGATATTTAATATTGTCTGCATAAACAATTTTGTCACAAGTACAGCATGTGTTATTTGACGAAATATTGGTGCAGGGGTTAAGATGTAGTTGTGGTTGGCTATGTGGTTGACCAGCCTTTGTTTTGCTAAAAGTTAAATATTTTGTTTTTGAAATGTTCAGTGTTAGTAGATTATTTTGTAGCCATTTATTTACTACAGTCATCCCTGTTTCTGTGTTTTTGAATACCTTTTCCCATGATTGTGCCTTGAACAAAATTGCAGTGTCGTCTGCATAACTGATTACTTTGTACTCAATTTTTCCTAGGTTTATCTCAGTTAGACTATTTATATAAATGAGGAATAGTATGGGACCCAAGACGCTGCCTTGCGGTACTCCATACCTGATATCTGCTTTGTCACTGCTGTATTTATTTATTTTTACTATTTGTTGTCTCTTTTCAATGTAGCTGACAAACCATTTTAGCGGTTGACCAGTTATACCGATATTTTTGAGTTTTTGTAGTAGTAAGTTATGCGAAATAGTGTCGAAAGCTTTTGCTAGGTCTAAGAATACCCCTATCACCTTTGATCCGCCATCTATGCTTTTCACTATGTAGTTGGTTAATTCTGATAAAGCATCTTCTGTACCCATTTTGGCACGAAATCCAAATTGGCGGCTTGAGAGCAGGTTGTGTTTTTCAAGGTACGCAAGTAATCTTTTTTTCATGGCTTTTTCTAGAAGTTTAGATAGTGAGTTTAGCAGAGTGATTGGTCTGTAGTTTAATATCAGAGTTTTGTCTCCCGATTTATGTATTGGAGTGATACATCCTATTTTTAAATGATCAGGGACAATTCCGAGCCTAAAACTTTGGTTGAAAATGTGTTGAAGCGGTATAAGTATGTATTCTCGTAGATTTATCAGTATTTGATTGGAAATGTTATCCGGTCCCATCGCGCAATTTGGTTTGAGAGATTTAATAAGATCCGAGATTTCCTTTGTATTTACTTGATAAGCATTGAACGAGTGATTTGGTCGTATGGAAGAGCAAAGTTTGTATAAAGAGTCTTCTGATGTACAGTTTTTTTGAAGAATTTTTTCCGCTAGGGTAGAGCCAACTTTTGCGAATTCAGTGTTAATAAAATTAGCTATTTTATTAGGTTCATTGTTTGTTAAGACTTTGTCTCCGTTTATTAATAGTTCTTTGATATGTGAATCTTTCTTCGGAGTGGAATAAGTAATATTTCTTACAATTTCCCAAATTTTTTTAGGATCATTTTTGGCGATTTTTATTTCTTTTTTGTAATATTTGTATTTGGCTTGTTTAATTAACTTATTACACAGGTTTCTATACAGTAAGTAATCTTGCTTTAGTTTGTTATCATTCGGGTTTTTGTGGACTCGCATATGCATTGCATCTCTTTTATGAATACTGTTGACTATTCCTTTCGTGATCCATGGTGTTATTTTTTTTTCTTTATGTGTGTAGTTCTTTTGTGGATTTTTTGTGATGTGTTTGGTTATGTAGGTTTCAACCGTATTTATAAATGTGTCCAGCGCTGTGTTTGGGTCTATTTCATTTAGTACATTAGTCCAAGGTTCATCGTGAATATCCGATTTTAGGGACTTAAAGTTTATTTTGTCTTTCATGTTGTCATTTTTGTTTCCATCCAATAAACCAATAAACCGCCCTTATTCCTTATTATTATAAAAATAAATCCAATAAACCGCCCTTATTCCGGGCGGACAAGTTTATCAGTAAACAAACACGTTTTGACATGGGGAATGATTGAACTTCTAGTTTGCGATTTATGTACAATTTCAAGCGCCAATCAAAAAATAAGTTATTATTCAATATTTCGAAATGTTGCTTAATATTAGATCCTTACATATGAAATTGGCGTTTTGCATGGGAGGAACATAAAGTCGATTTTTTTTATATAATATATTTATTTAATCAAAGTATGTACCATTTCTATTTATGCACTTTTGCCATCTCATAGGTAGTTCATCGATCCCTTTACAAAAAAACCATTCGGACGGGAATCAATAAAATCTTTAAAGGCGGTTTGGACTGCCCCATCGGAGATGAATGTTTTCCCTTGCAAGAAGTTATCCAAATTTCGAAAAAAATGGTAATCTGTTGGGGCAAGGTCCGGAGAGTACGGTGAATTTCTTAGACATTCCAATTGATGCTCCTCTTATTTGGTAGCCGTCTGTTGTGCAGTGTGTGGTCTAGCGTTCTAACGCGCGTTTGTTGATTTGCTTGACTCAATTCGTGAGGTACCCACCTTTCAAGCTTTTTCACCTTCCCAATTTGCTTCAAGCGGATTAAAACAGTTTTATCACTAACATAGCAGCCTGCAGCTAACTCGGACGTGGTTTGCGATGGATCCGCTTCCACAATAGCCTTCAATTCTTCATTATCAACTTTGGTCTCCGGCCGTCCACAGGGCTTGTTCTGCAGGTCTAAATTTCCAGAACGAAAACGTTGGAACCAAAAACGCACTGTGTTTTCTTTTGCGGCACCGTCACCATACACATCATTAATCCTTCAAGCCGTTTCTGCAGCACTGGTGCCACGGTGGAACTCGTATTCGTAAATAACGCGATATTTCAAGTTTTCCATTTTGTAAACTAAGTGATGCAAAGAAAAAAAACAATTAAGGAATAAACAAATGAATTATAATTTTCGAAACACAAATACATGAGTGAATAGCTGTATAAATTTGAATTTGGAATTCCTAACCAAAGAGAAGATATTTGAGATCAAACTTGCCAGTACGGCAAAACGCCAATTTCATATGTAAGGACCTTATATTTTAATGTTAGGTTGTTTTCGTGGATCTGAGGCGGTCAATAAACCATTTACTAAATAAAATACCCTAAGAGAGGACTTGGCATGCCAATAAAACATTATATATACAAAAAATGGCGGCCAAGAGGTATGAGGGGTGGGTAGGAATCTGCGAGCCATTGTGTCCAGGAGTGATGAACGTACGAGTATGAACATATCGACGACCTCCTTAGTCCAGTGGCTAAGACTCTTGACTCACATTCCGGAGGTCGCGGGTTCGAGCCCGGCATGCGCAAATAAATTTTATTTGATTAATTTGTGTTATTTCACAATTAATTCATTTAAAATAATATATAGTATATTTGCGGCATGTTCCAGAGTGGAAGATACTATTAGTATCGCCCTGGTGTAAGACCACCATTCAGAATTGAAACGTTGCTTGAAAATGGCTTTAGCCGTGTTTGGTGACCAGATCTGAATAGCCAGGTACTTCCCAACCTTCCTCTACCCCACCTCCTTCCCCTTCCCACTACCTTCAGCCTCACAACATACCCCAATTGGGGATGCCATAGTCTCACTGGCTCCAGACGGGAGCAGTTGAGATTCTTGTGCGGTATTCACTGTAAAAAAAAAAAAAATATATCCATCCAACTACGGTGCAAGAGAATGGGAGAGGTCAAAAGGTCTCCCTTAACTAGTCTCTTTCGATCTGGCCCGCCACACAGAAGGTGGGTAGATGCATCCGCCACCTAGACCTAACCTTATCCCCTGAACCCCTGATAAGTCACCATGTATGTTGACTTATCAGGGGTCAGAAAAAAAAGTCAGGCCATTTTTGAATAACGGTTTGGACATAATGTTCTTTATGTATTTGGGTCGGTATGTCGAAGTCCTTTTCTTAGATAATTTGGCTAATCATTGCAATACATTAGGGAACGTACCCATATTAGGTGACCTGTTCGGGGGGGGGGGGGTCTTCAAAATACTACGCTTGGTACAAATGAGCGGCGGGTTGCTTAGGTTTTTAGTCACCGGGAGGGGGGGGGGGTTAAAAATTGCAAAAAGTTGGTCAAGTAGTATGGGTACGTTCCCTTTGTATCAGTACACGAGTCAGTATCGAACTCAAGAACTCATGCCCTCTAAAATGCTGTTTTATTTTTATTTATTTTACGCCCAGAGAGCTTTTACGTAAATAAAGGCAGTACAACTTTAACATCAGAATTAATTGGAACGTGAAAAATAAATAATTAAAATAAAGTTACGATTGAAAAAAATATATGAAATAAAAATACAAACAACAACATTTTTTAAGAACGGTGAACAGATAGGTTTACAAATTTGCGAATGAACGAAGAAATTAGTGTAAAAAGAATACACGACGCAAAAGTGAATGGTAGAAGAAGTTGGGGACGTGAAGACATTGCACGATCAAGTGAATCAGATACTTGAGTCGGGTCCACGGACATATGAATATATCTGGACCTGCCCTAAGTGATAAAAACGTATTATTTCCCCCTCTCCATGGAGCCAGCTGGAGCTCCTCCTTGGACCCAGCTGGGCTTTACGAGAGCCTCGCTTGAATCAAAAAAATGTGATGTCATCATTCTTGTCCTGACCAGCGCATTTACATTTTATGAAATAACACGACAAAATATGAGAGCTTGTGCTACAGACCTACCTAGAACATATCGAATGTGGGCGTTTCTCTAGTGAGCTCGTCGCAGGTTACAGGGGTAAGAAAATTATGAAACATTTGTAAAAGTGTCTTAACTAAACACGTCAACAAAATATTGCTATGTGAATATGAGCGAACCTTTTCGGGGCAAGCATTTGTCCTTCGCAAATATGTTATTGACGTGGCAAGCAATTCGCGCTCCCATGTAAAAAGGTCTATTCATTCAAAGCAGATTTTGCTTTTAAGAACGAAATGGTGATAGTATAATGCGAGATGCCTATATACTGTTAGATTGATTTTTTAACGAATCACAGTCATCTTTCCCCTCTTTGCCCCCCATAGTTTGGTTTTACCCCTCATCTGTATCTTCTGGTCTATTGAATTTGGATGTGTATGGTCGGGTCATATCAAGAGTCAGAATAATAGAAAAATATTTATGAGACTATGCATGATTGTGAATGAGACAAGGAGTGTGTGACAAGACCGAGTTGTTTGGCAATCCGTCCTCTCTGCCTAACCCTGTGTTAAAACGGCGTGATAGTTAGTTAGCTAATATTTTTACGAATTAAAATGGTGTCATAAAATAAGTTTACTGTATTTGAAGAAGTTATTTTTAATTTAAATCGATTTAAAACTAAGTAAAAAAAGAAAATAAGTACCTGCCATTAAATATGTGTTTTCGAGTACCACAAAGCTGAATAATATTGTATATCATACTGTCACCTTGAAGTAATGCTTTCTTTGAAAGCAAATTTGAAAAGAAATTGATACGAACGAATTCGAGTGAAGTGTCAATTTCTTTGAAAATGCGAATTAAGTTCAAAAGAAACCTTTTTGGTTTTGAACTTATAAAATTAAATATTTAAATCATATACGCGAATTGAAAAAAGTGTTTTTGTGTATGAAAGAATCTTCCGTGTTCTTTTAGTAATATTGTGACCGAAATTTCTAAATCTTAAAGATTTTTTTTTGAAATCATTTTTTTTACATGAATTTATCATTCGTAGTAATTAAAATAAAAAAAAAATTTTATTTAAAGAGTGTTTTAAGTGGTTTTTTTGACGATCTAAATTTTTAAAGGATCATGTAATAAATAAAAAAAAAATGTTGCAAAAACCGACTTTGATGGTCTTTATGGTCAAGGGATAAGATCCTCGACTCCGAATCCGCAGGTCACTGGTTCGAATTCCGGTGTGACCTGTGCAAATAAAATGTATAAATTAAAGGGTTTTATTTCACGTATAATTCAAATTTGAAACAAAACACATTTGACATTTAATTAGTCACCTGTCAATTTTGTAATTACTAACATACCTACAAGTTATTGTAGGTATGTTAGTAATATTATTTTATTTATAATATTATTGAAGAGTCACTTGCCTAAATGCTGATAGGGTAACTAAATTGTACTGTAATTGGAATTATTCTGTTGTACAATAATAATAAAAAATAAAAAAAATAAAAATAAAAAATAAAAAAATAAAATAAGTTTATTTCTAAGCCATTTATAACTTAGAAACTTTCTCTTTTATTGTAATGCACTATCTTTCCTTAAATTTATCTGTATACTTACCTTTCATATGATGGTAAGTAGTTATATTCTTATAGTTTATCTTTTTTATTTAAAACTGTCTCTGTATTATAAACTTGTCATGTAAAAGCCCATCAGGGCGTTGAAAATTAATAAATAAAATAATAAACTAAAAATACTTGACGGCCTCCGTAGTTAAGGGATAATGCTCTCGACTAGCAATCCGGAGAGTGCGGGTTCAAATCCTGAAATGAATAAATGAATTTTACGTAATCAATTTGTATTAACTCACAATTTAATCATTTAAAATAGTACTCGTAAACTGTACATTTGCCGCATGTTTCAGAGTGGAATATACTTTCAGTATCGCCCTGGTGTAAGACCACCATTCAGAATTGAAACCTTGCACAGGGTTTAATTTCGTGCAAGCCAGACGGAAAAATTCTTTATCACATAAATCAAGTTCTGTTACCCACCGTCGGGGTGTATTTAACCCTAATTTGATAAAAAAATCTGACAAACATCGAAATTAAATTATTCGAAAAAAAACATATTTAAAAAATTTTAATATTCAAAATATTATTGAACATTTTCTGAAGTCTTTTTTTCTTCAGCAAACTGGGCGAACTCCTTCATGTAACGAACATCCTGCCTGGAAATCTTGTATGTGGTGCCTGCAACGTAACAAAATAAGTTTGACCCTGGTTCGTTTGGAAAATTTATACACTGATTTGAATTTAAAAAAGATTGTTACTAAAATAATTACGAGTATATTAAAACTTTAGAACAAGTATTCTAGATAACATACAAATTATCCTTCATTTTTTCAAACCAAAACAAAACACTTTAAACTCATAAACAACCTAAAAAGTTTGCGCGGCGAGAATCGAATAAAAGCAACTAAAAAACGTCAAATTCATTAACTAAATTATCTGACATGTTGCATTTCATAATAAAGAAGAAGAACACCATGGCTGAAAAACCTGAGACAGTGGTTTGGTTAGTTTACTATAGAGCTATCCGCGGCGCAGCAAACAAAGTTCATAAAGCCAACATGATAGCCAACGTCCGTTGAACGGACAGGGCACGAGAAGAAGAAGAAATTTTCTATCTTTGGGGCTCTGGTGCTAGTGAACCCATGCATAAATTAATTCAATTAATTTGTCGCACTGACTATCTGGTAATACCCCCATGATTTCATCGTTCAAGAAGTGATTTATTTCTTTCTAGCTTGTATGGAACGGTACACAGTGCTTTGCTTGAAATGGCTTTACGCGTTTGGTGACCAGACTCGAATAAACCGATACTTCTCCATGTTCCTCTTTACCATCTCCTTTTTGCAACCAAACCTTTAAGCCTCACAACATACCCCAATTATTTATTGGTGATGCCATAGTCTCACTGGCTTCGATTAACAGGGGCTCTTGCAAGAAATTCATATAAAAACATGATAATGATAATCCTGATTTAACTAATTTGGGAGGCGGGAATGGGTACCGCCGCCCCGGGAACCTTTATTGGATAACCAACAACTCTGCCATAGGTCACCCCAAGTGGTTCGCTACGTTTGGTGATTTAGCAGGGGTGCCCGGGTTCATGGGGTGAGGTTTGTCTAGGTCTTGGAGGCGGATGACCAGGACATACTGAACCCAAGATTCCTACCCACCCCTTAAACCCTTTTCCTTTTCCTTCCCAGAACTCTCCTCTCCTTCCTATCCTTAAAAAAAACCCTCCACACAGCATCATAGGTGAACATAAAGATGACATAGGCCCTGAGGAAAATTATGTTCCTCGAGGCCTCCCTGTGTGGAGCTCATGTAAAAAAAAAAAAACCATTTGTCATTTAATCTGGCTGGAAATTTGTTACTTACGTTCCGGTTCTGGTTCAAAATGATGGCGGTTTTAACCAAGCCGCAGTTGCCGTCAGGCATGATCAAAAATATGTTTCTATTTGTTGAAGTATTTTTGGATACACTCCTTCATGTGAAATAAATAGAATTTTCAAACAACCCGCGTGCCACTTACTGTTAAATTTGGAAAGTGCCATTGTAAAATGCGAGTAGGTAAAAACAACGAAATTATGAAACGCGTTATGAAATTTGTTCCTTAAACAAATTTCATAATGCCAGAACTCAAATTTATATGTATATATAAACATTCACGGGAGTGCACAGAACAACTCGCCATAGTTTCATCACAATCGGATGAACATTTTAGGTACCGCATTAGGGACAAACAAAGATACGAAGCTCATTTATTAAACGGAAATCTGTTTGTCTCTGTGAAGGTCTCTCTGACACACAATTTTAAGAAATCGGGATGAATTTGGCAACTATCAGCTTAATTAGATGAATTTATTTTCCAGAATCCTCCTTAAAAATAAGTTTAAAAGTCAGTAAGTAACTTTCCCTTGAACTCCAGTTACCAACGTAAGTTAGCCAAAGTCAGTCACTGAGATACCTTAACCTTTTCCCTCACGAACCATTCATCACGAGACGGTCCACAGAACATCTGATTTGTTTCACTTGTAAAAGAATCCCCTTGTAACCGACGTGTTGCTCTCCCTCATTTCTTAATTTTTAATTTTATATGTTTGCTTATGTACAATGCCCCGGTGCAACCAAATAAAGCTTGTGTGCCAAGTTTGCACCGGGAGACATTCTAGAATCCTATAATTTTAATAATTTAATAATTAATATGCTTAATTATGCTTATTTACGCCTCCAAGGCAACCAGGCTGACTAGCCTCCTTTTATTTTTAATTAAGACCCCTTTGAGGGCCTTAATTTCCAGCCTTAGGCTGAAGCCCTGAGAAGGGCCATTTGCCTTCCCTCCCTTGCCGTTCTGCTGTTATGGCACGGCAGGAAGCCAGGCAGCTCCGCCAAGCGGACTACCTGCCCTCCCTTGCCGTTCTGCGGTTATGGCACGGCAGGAAGCCAGGCACCTCCGCCAAGCGGACTACCTGCGCTCCCTTGCCGTTCTGCGGTTATGGCCCGGCAGGAAGCCAGGCAGCTCCGCCAAGCGGACTACCTGCCCTCCCTTGCCGTTCTGCGGTTATGGCCCGGCAGGAAGCCAGGCAGCTCCGCCAAGCAAACTGCCTTTGCAAAACATCGTTTTGTAATATAACTTCGTTTAAACACCCCGTAGGACGCTGAAACTAAGACGTTTCAGTGCAGAGTCCTACGGGGCATCCATAGAGCCATAAATCAACCTTGTAACTTTTAAACTGCCAACGCTATATGCCTTTACGCACAAATTTTGTACTTAGAAAATTTCCGATCAAAAAACAGTCTTTTTCCATTTTAAAAATCCAGGAACCTCGTAAGACGACGAGACAAACCGGTTTCGGTAGCCAGTCTTACGAGGAACCTGGGGAAAATACTAATTTCTTCACATCACTTTGCAAACTTAAATTAAACTCAAATACCTACCAACAAATGGTAAACATTTCCAAAATTGTTCCTAAATTCATTAAACTAAAAATCTACGGGTAAAGAATACCCGTACATACATGTTAGAATTAAGAAATACTTTATAAAAACTATGTTATAACCTGTAGAATTATTATTAAATAATGATTTTAATCGACCACTTTCTTGAGCGACACAAGCAAAATGAAGTGCGACAAGAAAGTCGGCGTATTTATACTTACGGGCGAGGTCCAACCCCCCACCCCATAAATGTACCATGTGATCACCTTTTTGCCCAGATTAGGGTATAAAAGGGCGCGTATTTTCCAAATAAAGTTAGTTCTTCTCTACAGTCAACTCGTGTTATTATAGGTGACACAAAGGGTTTGTGTCACCGCTAACATATGAAACGCATTGTTGACGTGCTCCGTAAAAAAAATACTTTTTGTTAATATAATCTCTTTTATCCAAGTAAGTTTACAGTGTAAAGTGATTAAACAACATTACCCTTCCGCACTATCTAACAAGCTCGGTGAAAATTACCTTCAATCTATAAATATTGTGAATGTGAAATACGCTTGTCATCGTGATAGTTTAAAAGCAAAAAAACTAATCTTGTGCTGCAAAAGGATTTTATACAACACAATTCCGTGCCACCATTCAACGAATAGTTAATAAATCACAGTGAAAAATATAGTGAACTTAAAAAAAATAATTAATAACAAAATATTAAAAACTTATCAAAATAAATCCTGTGTCACCAATCTTAAATATATGAGTAATATCCACCGTCGAACGTAACGGGTAGATAGCTCTGTGGGTAAACACATCATTCCCAAGGCGGCGCCCTCGGTTCGATTCTCGCAGCGGCGAAAATAAAAAATAAAAAAAACTTTTTATTTTTATTTTTGATAGCAATAAGCTATTTTCATTAAGATAAATTTTATTGTTAATAATAATAATTTCAAAATATACACCTATCGACACAAAAATAAATATGGAGAACTTCACCTGCAGCAAGTGCCCAGAACCAATAATCACAAAGGAATCAATGTTTTGGTGCTCCTCCTGTGAAGAGAGTCTTCACTTCGCCTGCGGCGGCATTACTGAGGGTCAATACCGGAAGCTCTCCCAAGAAAAACGCGCGAACATCAAATGCAGTGGATGCAAGACGGAACCTCGTCGAACGGCGCGATCAACTTCCACATCGAGTAAAGAGAACGCACCTCCTCCTGCCAACGTCAGCAAACCAGGCCTAACTCCGGGGGAAACACTTCTTATGGAGGAACTACGCCAAATCAAGATGGAACTCCAAGAGTACAAGAGCATCCAATCAAAAGTGACTGTATTATATGAAGAATTCAAAGACTTCAAGAAAACGATGACCTTCTTTAACTCAAAAATGGAGGGATTTGAGGAGGAATTGAAAAAGGCGATGCACAAAATGAAAAACATAGATTCCGTCCAAAAGAAAAATATGGAACTCGAAGCTAAAATAACAATGCTCGAGTTCAAACTGGACGATCAAGAACGCCAACAAAAATTTTCGTGGCCGAAATAAGAGGGATACCGGAGGTTGAAGGAGAAAAGTTACAAAATATTATTTTCAACATTAGTCAAGAAATACGCACAACCACCACAACAAATGATATCGAGTCAACCTTTAGAGCTCCTGGTAGGCCAACCCCATCCAAAACCCGGCCTATAATTGCGCGGTTCAAAGAAATTCACCTAAGGGATGAATTCTTAAGTTGTGTAAAAAGATACAATTTGAACGCTACCACGAAGGAAGATAAACTCAACACGAGCTCCATAGGCCTCTCCGGACCGATTACACCCGTTTATATATCAGAACACTTAACGTCGACAAATAAACGCTTACTTTACCTGGCGAAGAAGACGGCTACGGAAAAAAATCTAGCTTACGTATGGGTGAAAGCAGGACGTGTCTACGTACGCCAAACAACAGAATCACGAGCTATCCACATTACCTCTGAAAATACCCTTCTCACACTATGACTCACTAATACAAGCATACACATACTATTTTACTCAAACACCACACACACATCTGTATATTCCCAAAGTTTATCATTGTGGATATACTTAATTAAATTTAAAAAAAAGAAACTATAAATGATTCAAGTATCTTTTGATAGACCCGAAGAAACCTTGCTCACATGTATCAAAAATGTGATTGACAATCCTGAAGACATGAATAAATATTGTTGGGAATCGTACGGTCTGAAAATTATTCACCAGAACATAAGAAGTATTACCAACATTGATGACTTTCTCGTATTTCTGGATGAACTTAATTTCACATTTGACATGCTAGTTTTAACTGAGTGCTGGATTAATAAATATTTCACCTCCAAAGAGATACAAAATTATACTGAGTACCACACAACTAGTATAATAAATAAAGCTGGTGGTATTATAATTTATGTCAGGGACGGTATTCAGACGCAAGTTGACGAACTCGCTTTATCACAAGCTAATTGTCTAAAAATTGTGCTTAACAAAAACCTATGCATTTTTGCAATCTATAGATCACCATCATTTCACAACATCGATTCCTTTCTAAATTCACTCCACTCTATCATTAACAACACAGATAACCCAGAACATCAAATAATCATTGGAGACTTAAATATTAATACCATTCTTGACAATCATCGCCAATCCGATGATTATTTATGTTTTCTCACCGAAAACGCTTTTACTCCGATAATTGATACCCCAACTCGAGTACAAGGTACATGTAAATCCTGCTTGGATCACATCAATGTTAAAAACATTGATTTTACGGACTCGTTTGTTATACACACAACAATTTCAGATCATTACACCACAGCGCTCGGCCTAAGAAATAAGCCTTCCTCTCCTTCTAAAAATAAATATATTTCTAAAATAAATTACAACGCACTGGTTGAGGAGCTGTCTACAGAAAAATGGCAAAACGTAATAGATCAGACTGACTCTGACCAAGCAATGCAGCAATTTATCACAAAATTACAATACTACATATCTAATCACACTGTCAACAAAGTAATACCGAACAAACAATTTAAACTCATGCCATGGATCACCCCTGGTCTAGTCAAATCCATCCACAGACGTAATCAACTTCACAAAAATGCTAAAAGACAATCAGATAATATTCTAGTTCAAGAACAATATAAGAAATATAGAAACTTATGTAAAAAACTAATTAATTCCACTAAAGAAAATTTCTACAAAAAAAATATATACGAAAACACCATAACTCCAAAACATTTCTGGGAAATATTTCGTAAAATTACCAAAACAAAAAACAGCAAATCGTCCTTCATACAATCATTGGATATTAAAAATACAAGTACTACTAACCCCAAATTGATGGCTAATTTTGCTAATCACTATTTCACTTCAGTAGGAGCCTCTCTCGCAAATAAAATCCTTGAAAAATGTCAGAAAACTGAATCTGAACTAGCCAACATACCTACAAATGTTCTTAATCATAAAACAGACGAGATTCAAACAAAGACCAATGAAGTCATGAAAATGATAGATGAGCTTAAGTCATCTAATGCCTGTGGGCCAGACAAAATTTCCTCAAATCTGCTGAAAGTATTAAAACCACTCATAGCGAATCCTATTACATACATTTGTAATCTTAGTTTCAAGACAGGAATATTCCCAAACCACCTAAAACAATCAGCTGTTATATTGATTCACAAAAATGGAATCAAATCGGATATACATAATTATCGGCCAATATCTCTGCTCAACTCGTTCTCAAAAATTATTGAGAAAATTGTAAAAAATCGTCTCACCCTCTACCTAGAAACCCATAAAATCTTATCTAACAACCAATTCGGCTTTCGACCAGGTCTAGGAACAGAAAATGCAATTGCTAAACTGGCAGATATTATTTCCAAAAATATTGACCGGGGAAATAAGTCTATTGCTCTCTTCTTGGATCTTGCCAAAGCTTTTGATACCATTTCGCATAAAATACTTCTAAAAAAACTAAAGGCTATAGGTATTCAGGGACAGCTACACAAATGGATGGGTAGTTACTTAGCTAACAGATACCAAAAAGTTAAAATTAACGATACTATTAGTGATCCGGCCCTTGTAGAATTTGGTGTACCCCAAGGGAGTACCTTAGGACCTATTTTGTTCACTATTTATATAAATGACTTGTGTAACAGCAATTTTTCCAATCACATTATAACGTTTGCAGATGATACTGTCTTAATATTTGAAGGAAGAACATGGAAAGATGTACACTGCAAAGCAGAGGATGGAATAAAACAGCTAAAACTTTGGCTAGACTGTAATCTGTTAACACTCAATTCTGAAAAAACAAAATTTATACGATTTAGTGCGACAGAAGCCGGCCAACCCAAGGAAGCATATAATATTTTCGTTCATAAATGCACTGACTCAACTACCTGTAATTGTTATAAATTAGAATGCGTGGACAGTATAAAATACCTTGGTGTTATATTAGACAAATATCTTAGATGGGACGGTCACGTGGATCTAGTCACCACAAAGGTTAGAAAGCTCACGTACATGTTTATGGCAATCAGAAACATCTTACGTAAAAAAGAATTGAAACTCATTTATGATGCTATGTGTGGGTCACTTTTAGACTATGCATCCTTAGGTTGGGGTGGATGTGCAAAAACTGTTTTGGACAAATTAGCAAAAGCTCAAAAATCCCTACTAAGGGTAATCCTCAAAAAACCATTTAGATATCATAGTGATGCACTATTTCAAGACTTACAAGTTCTAGATGTTAGACAACTGTACATGAGAAAATTAATTTTAAACACCCATAAACAACGCCACCTCTACCCATCTATTAACCACTCTCACGACACCCGACACTCACGGAGAAATCCAATTGTAACTTCCACAACCAAAACATCTCTCGCCCAAAGACACTTCTCTTTCTTAGGTCCAAACATATACAACTTCATGCCTGATGCTTGGAAAAAGGAAAGCATAGGTGTTCTTCGTAAATTGACCACTACATGGTTTCAACAATTAGGGTGAAAGGAGAGTGAACTTTTACTACACAAAAAATGAAATCAAACACAAACTAAAAACAACAACAAAAATTCCAACAAAAATTCTCAAAAGATACCATTATTTTCTAACATATATTATTATGTGTATGTTTGTACCTCCCTATTACTTGTAAAATTAGAAAGCTAACCAAGCAGCTGTTAATCTTATGTTTTAATGAACATTCAACAATACAACAATAAACAGTGTGTACCACGATATTTTGCTCTACCAATAAAATCACAAAATCTATATCTAAAACCATCATATTGAAAATTAAATATATTGGAGGTAATTCCTTGGGTCACATTTAGTGTACAAACTGCAAACTTGGCTTTGATTCATTAATTCTACAGTGATTTCAAGTGTCTTTTCGATAAAGTGACAGTTGCTGTGAACTCCAGTGTTTATTTGTGTTAAGAACTGTGACTGCTTATTACAAAACTTTCACTGCCTATTCCAAATAACAGTGAAACATCATCAACATGAACAACATATGCCAAGAATGTTCCGAACCTACACTTTCTGCAGAGTCTATTTTTGTGTGCATAACCTGCAAGGAGACATTTCATCTGCAATGTGGAGGTGTAGCGGAAACTACCTACCGTCGCCTCTCTAAGGAGCGGCGTGCCCTCATAAAATGTAAACAATGCATTTGTGTCACACCGACTGTCAAACCCAGCGGCAGTTCACTTATTGATAGTGAACTACTCTCTAAACTCCTCGAACAAAACACGCAGATTCTTGCCACTCTAGCGGGGATGAGCAAGCAATATGAGGACATTCTCCTTCGCGTCCATGAGCTTGAGGACACTAATAACAAACTGGAGAAAAAAAACACCAGCCTCGAAGCAAGAATTGAAGTGTTAGAAAATCACATGGAGCAAATCGATAGGCAAAATAGGTCTAAAAACGTAGAAATCAGGGGGGTCCCAGAAAATAACGGGGAAAACTTGAAAAATCTTATATCCAACATCAAAAAAACTACTAATTCAAACGTGGAAATGAACAAGATTGACGCAGCTTACCGCATCTCCCAAAAAATACCTAAAGATCAATGCAGGCCCATAATCATATCATTTAAAACCAGTATCGACCGTGATGTTTTCCTGACAGACATAAAAAAGTTCAACAAAGAAGCAAACAATAGAGAGGAAAAACTCAACACCACCCTCGTCGGAATTGCAGGACCTCGCTCCCACATATACGTCTCGGAACACCTTACGTTTCGTGCGAAACACTTGTGGTTCCTTGCACGTAAGGCTACACGGGAAAACTTATTTAAATTCGCCTGGACCCGTGGAGGGCAAGTGTACGTCCGCAAAGAAATTGGGACACCAGTCATTATTATCAATGACAAAAACAAACACCTCTTATCTCCCTCACTCAATAACTTGTAAAAAAACTGTAACTATTGTACTTATGTTAATATATTTTTTATTTTACCCAAAAATCATTAACATCACTATTTTATCTATTAAACTCAACCTATTATATGAACCAGAAGGGCACAGGTATATGGCGACAGGGGAATTTAAATTATTTAATTTGTATTTTTCTAGTTTTCTTTTATATCTTTACACAAACACTCCATTTAGTTTTAACATTAACAAATATAAATCTTGTACTATGTATCTTCAATTCGTAGTTACAATATATACCTGCTATAATTATATAAAATACTTGCAACAACTAAATCCTTATAGCACTTGTGTACTTTACATGCTTGTGCTTATGTTTTATATTCTTATGTTTTATACTCCTTATATGCTTATGCTCTATATGCTCGTGATATATACTCGCAACAAATATATGCATACTTTGTATACTTATGCTTGTGTTATACATGTTAAATATCCGCAACGACCAAATACATATATCACTGGTATACTTTATATGCTTATGTTTTATTTTCTTTATATGCTTGCGTTTTATAATCTTTTTAAGCTTATGTTTTATTTTCTTTGTATGCTCATATTTCATATTCTTATGTTATTTATTATTTATATGTTTATGTCATACATTCGCAGAAACTATAAGTGCACTTTATACACCTATACTTATACTATAAATACTTTATATGCTTATGTTAAACATTCTCAACAACTAAATTCTTATATCACTTACATACTTTTTTTGCTTATGCTGATGTTTTATACTATTTATAAGCCTATGTTTTATTTACTTAATATTCTTTATATGCCTATATTTTATGTTCTATATATGCTTGTGCTACATATTTTGTATACGCTGATGTTATATTTTCGCAACAACTATATGTGTACCTTATATACCTATGTTTATGTTGTACATACTATACATACTTTACATACATACTTTTATTTTATATTCTATATACGCTCGTATCATATATTATCTATACGCTTATATTATATTTTTCGTAACAACTATTTGTATACCTTATATACCTATTGTGTTATATATACTATATATGCTTATATTATAAATTCACAACAACAAAAACCATATTTCACAAAGCTTACACTATATTCTTATGCTTATGTCATATATTCATTATGTGCTTATATTATATATTCACAACAACTATATTTACACTTTATATATTTATGTATATTTATATCAACTAAATCTCTATCTCATAAACGTACCAATGTCACTACAACTTGGTTGTTAATAATTTATGCAAAACAAAAAACCAGAAAATGGAAGACATAGCAGATTTAATAGATAACACAACACAAATCCCATGTATATCTACCAATGATTCCGAAGTAGTACGTCAATTATTATTAACTAATTCAACCCTTACGATATTCTCTATGAACATAAGAAGTATAAACAAAAATTTTGATGAACTTCTTATTCTCCTCACTAATCTTGTCTCAGATTTTGATATAATTGTCTTGAGTGAATGCTGGATTCAAGGAAATTTCATCCCTAAAACGATAAGAAACTACAATCACTATAATACTCTACACAACCAAACTCAGAACGACGGAGTCATTGTATACATTAAAAATCATATCTCTCACTCAGTAAAAGAGATCAAAATTAAATATGCAAACTGTCTACAAATTCAAATTGATAATCATATAACACTTCTTACAATGTACAGATCTCCGAATACACATAACATAGCCCCATTCATACATTCACTGCAAGAAATTTTATCAAACATTGAACACCGCCAAAACACCTTTATAATAGGTGATCTTAACATAAATATAATTAATAAAATGCACCCTCAAGCAAATGAATACCTAAACGCACTAACTTTATTAGGATATTTTCCAGCTGTTACAGCACCAACTAGAGAATCAGACTCAAACACTAGCAGTTGTATAGATCATGTATTTGTTAAGAGTGAATTAGACACCAAATCCATTGTCTATCAATCAACTGTTACAGATCACTATTCAATCATCACTTCTCTCTCGCATAAAAATCATAAATCACCACAAAATACTTCCCCTCAAGAAAAGATCTCATATGAAACTCTCCTAAACAGTGTCTCTAAAGAAAACTGGGAACTTATCTATTCTTGTACCGATGTCACCTCTGCATGTGAATTATTTATAAATACCCTACGTAACCACTTAACCGATGCTACATCATACACAAAAAGTAAAAATAAACGATCTGACACAAAACTCAAACAATGGATCACTGCAGGAATTCTCTACTGTATCAGAAAGCGCGATAAGATTCATAACTTCTGTAGAAAAAATCCCCACGATTATGAATCTCTCTTATTCTACAAACGTTACAGAAATAACTGCAAAAAAATAATTGACAGTGTTAAAAGAGATTACTACCATAAACAAATCAGCGAAGCTACCGGTGATAATAAAAAAATTTGGAATATCGTTAAAGATATAGCCAATATTAATAAAACCAATACACCCATTGTTAAGATTAACATCGAAAATCAAATATTACATGTCAATTCCGACCCCGAAAAAATTTCCGACCATTTCAATCAATTTTTCTCCAATATTGGATCTAACTTAGCAAAAAATATTTTAGACAGACACAACGTCTCGGACAAAGATCTTGCAAACAATATACCCCTCACTAATCTTAGCTATAACCCTTTCCAATTCACTCCCACTACTGACACAGAAATTTTAGAACTAATCTCATCCCTTAAAAACAGTAATTCTGTAGGTATAGATCACATTTCAACAAAAATCATCAAACATATCCAAAAATATATAGCCTCACCTCTGAAACATATAATCAATCTAAGCTTTAAAACTGGTGTATTTCCTAACTCCTTAAAACAGGCCACAATAATCCCAATATTCAAATCAGGAGACAAACTATCTGTAAATAACTATCGACCGATATCTTTACTTAGCACAATATCTAAAATCATAGAAAAAGCGGTGAAGAATAGACTCTACAAGTTCCTTGAAGAGAACAAAATATTATCGGACAACCAATATGGTTTCCGCAAAGGTAGGAGTACCTCAGATGCAATAGCCGCCCTCACAAAAATAGTTTCTTTTAATCTTGACCTTGGTCGAAAACCGCTTGCTGTTTTCCTCGATCTCTCAAAAGCATTTGATACGGTCTCCCATCCCTTACTGCTTAAAAAACTTCAACAGATCGGAATAACTGGGATACCCTACACATGGTTCGAAAACTACCTAACAAACCGAACTCAACAAACTCTTATCCAGTCTGACAAAATAAATAAAAGCAAAAAATTATCCATGTCTTACGGTGTACCGCAAGGCAGTGTACTAGGACCACTCTTATTTCTTTTATACATCAACACACTATGTACCATGGATATTGGAGGTAAGATTTTATCATTTGCCGACGATACAGTCTTAATATTCGAAGATGAAACATGGCAAGCAGTTATTAATAAAACTAATAATGGCCTAATAAAAGTGAGGCATTGGCTTGACACAAATCTCCTTACACTCAATATTGACAAAACACAATATATGACGTTTTCCATACGCAAACATAATTTTCCCAACAACTGCCCTAAACCAATAATTCACTCGTGTTCACTAAACATGCACCCACACCCACCCGGAACCCCACCTATTACAAATTGCACGTGTCCTACCCTTAAATCATCTAAGGAAGTTAAATATCTGGGCATAATCATAGATGACCAACTACGTTGGGAAGCACACATAAGTGACACAGTGAAAAGACTCCGTAAGCTCTGCAATATATTCTGCTCTCTTAGATTCATCTTAGACCTAAAAACCCTTAGAAGCGTATATTTTGACCTTTTTCAATCCATTGCAACTTACGGTATTTTGGGATGGGGTGGTTGCACAGAATCCGTCATTAATCCAATAATTACAGTTCAAAAACTAATACTGAGAATCATATTTAAATGCCAACCTACCCACCCCTCTAATGTGCTATTTACTAAATTTAAGGTCTTAGATATTCGCCAACTATTCACTAAGACAAGCCTATCCTACGTACGGAAAAATAACCTACTGGTGGCTCCACAACATCAAGCCAAAACCCGCTTTTCATCAAATCTGGGATGCATGGTTCCAAAAACTAGAACCACATTCGCTCACCGACAATTTTGGTTCATTGCCCCCAAAATATACAATGCATTGAGCACCGATATAAAATCAAGTATTACCATACCTCTTTTTACTATTCGTGTTCAAAATTGGATATTCGAAAGGGGACGAGATTTCTTTAAAGAATATCTGACTTCCTAACCATTATAAAGGATAAGAAAATAATTAAATTAACTATATAAAATATCATACTTCACATCTTTTTCTAACCTGACTTCACTGAAATCTAATCTAACCTAAATATATACTCTTCTAGGTGATTAATTACCTACCTTGACAAACCTCCAGAAAAAAAATTTAGCTTTCATAAAAAAAAAAAAAATTATAGATTAACATATTTAAATCTTACTTCTTAGTATTTTATATTTTTATATAGTTATATTTTAGTATTTTATATAGTTATAAGTTTATATTTTAGTATTTTATTTTTTATGTATATTTTATATAGTATTTTATTTTTAACTTCTTTCAAACATTTTCTTTTTTATAATTATATATATATATGTATATATGTGTATGTGTATGTAAGTGTATATATATATATATATATATGTATGTATATATATGTATGTATGTGTGTTTGTATGTATTTGTATGTGCATACATATACATATATCTTGTTATATTTTACCTTAAATATTTTTATCTTTTTTTTTTTCTCTTGTTTCTAATATCTTATAATTTCTATTTCAAACCTATATTTTGTTCTAGTTCACACATTGTATAATTTATATCATGTATGATTACCTTAACACGGGCATTAGCCTAGTATGGTAATCAAGAAAAAAACATAAAAGTGTATTTTCAAAAATTGTATGAAATAATAAAAAAATAAAAAAATAAAAAAATTGACTATTTTTTTTTATTCTTTATATCTCTTCTCTTTTTTATTAATATTTATACATTTATACGTGGGCTTATCAATAAGCAATGTAAACACCGGTTATAAGTATATATATATACCTATTATTTTAATAACTATGCTAAACAAATAACAGTTACTAGGTTTTAAACTTTTTTTTATTATATTTTATATTATTTCTGTTCTTTTTATTTTCTCTTTTTATTTGATCAATTTTCTTTCTTTTTTGTACAAATCATGTTCCATTTGTTTATACCCATATTAATTTGACTGTCCTAAAACGGGAATACTCCTAGTTGGGCAGTCAAAAAAAAAATTAATGAATTATGTATATACATGTATAATCTTGTACTAAATAAACAAATAAAATACAAATACAATATTCCTACTGGGAAATTTATTATCACTCAGCTGCCTCCCCCGCCGACCTCTGCCTGTCTTCAGTCCTGGTGCCAACACTCCTCCAGAAGAGCCGGCCCTACTTTGGCAACCGCCAGGCGCCAGGATCAGGCAGAGGATTAAGCACATCCAGTGTCCTTCACGCATCAGGCACTGGGTGCACGGGAGGTCAGTTTTATTATTTGTTCCATCACCACCATCCTGTTCGTGCACTAAAAACCCGGTACTTTTTTATAGTCTTGTGGCGACGCTGATACGTCCGTTACAAGTGGTCCTTCGAGCCGGATCTGCTGCACGAATCCAGGATGTCCCCGCCCGCCCTACGATCGAAGAGGACGGCGCAAGACGATGGACCTCCATCGCCCCCTGCTGAGCCACCGACTGCTGCTCCGGACGCCGGAGCCGAGCCCCTGGGCGTGCCTGACGTCTCCCCTGACGCCACGCCCCGGCCCTCATCCAGCACTACACCGGTGATGAGCTCCGCAGAGGACAGCGATGAGGGGCCTCCACCCTCCACAGCCACGGAGGATACGGTACGCCGGCTGCGACGACAGCTGCGCCACCAAGGGAAGCAGATACAACAGCTGATGGCAGCCTTGAACGCGCCTCAGCATGCTGCACCAGGGCTGACACAACCCAGTACTTCAGGGCTGCCACAACGCAGTACTTCAGGGCTGGCACAACACAACGCTCCTGAGCCGGCACGAGATAGCCGAGCCCCTCAGCCAAGCAGCCAAGGATGTCATGGATGGATGCAGCCCGGACCTTCCGGCCCCGTGCCGCCTGCACCTCTGGTGAACCAGAGGCCGAGCAGCGCCGTACGCGAGAGGCCTGTCGGACCTGTGCCTCTGGTGGACCAGAGGTACGCCTCACCGGCGCAGCCAGGGCCTGGAGGCCCTCCGCCGCCGCCCCCTCATCACAATGAGGGTCAAGGATGGGTGCAGCCTGGACCTTCCGGCCCCGTGCCGCCTGCACCTCTGGTAGACCAGAGGCCGAGCAGCGCCGTACGCGAGATGCCTGTCCAACCTGTGCCTCTGGTGGACCAGAGGTACGCCTCACCGGCGCAGCCAGGGCCTGAAGGCCCTCCGCCGCCGCCCCCTTACTACCACATTGAGGGACCATCTGCATACGCCCAGTGGGCGCATCATGAGCCGGCGCAGCCTGATGACCAGATTCCATCCGCTGCCAGTCCGAGCTCCGGCCTGCCGCTATTCCCACCGCAACCAAGTGCGGAGGAGACGGCCCGCCAAACCAGAGCTTGGGTCCAGCAGACGGACAACCCGATGGCCCAGTTCACCAACGCGCTCACAGAGGCCATCAGAGCTTCAAGGGCTCAGGACAGCCCTCATCCCACAATTGAGGATGACCCCCGGATGGCTGCTCTCATCGCCAGGCAGTCGATGGCCAAGGACCTGCCTCCCTTCTCTGGGGACCCGCTGGAGTGGCCCACCTGGAGGGCGCAGTACAACCAATCAACTGCGACCTGCCGGATGACTAGCAGTGAAAACCTCATCCGACTGCAGCGGGCCCTCAAAGGGAAGGCCCGAGACGCCGTGGGACCCCTCCTGATGGACCCCACTCAAGTACCTGAGATCCTTGACGTGCTGGAGCAGCGCTACGGAGGGACGACTTCGCTGGCCGCCTTGATGTTGGACAAAGCCAAGCGGCTCCCACAGATGACAGCAGAAGCCTCACTGGAGGACATCGCAGACTTTTCGGGCACGGTGCAGAACCTAGTGGCATCACTTCGCTCCCTCAACAACGACGGATACCTGACCAACCCGGCGCTCCTCAGCGACATCGCGGGGAAGATGCCGTGCACGATGCGGCTGGCGTGGCTGATGGAGGTGCGGCACTACAACGCACCAGCTACGATCTGCCAGTACGCCGCATTCCTGAAGGCCATCGCGAACGCCATCACCAAATCGGGTATGGTCGACCCCGCGAGGTCTAGTAAAGTCACCACAATATGACAGTCGAAAATTACCTACCGAAAGTTTGTCGCGAAAGTCACCACAATATGACCGTTCACAAAAAGTAAAACATGAAAGTGCGCGAAAGTCACCACAATATGACTCGAACAATCGTAACGCGAACCCTAGCGAAAGTACAAATCGCGACGGGTGCCTACAGTGTGGCGAAAAAGGCCATCTGCTCCGAGACTGCCGTGAGTTCGTCGGAAAGGACGTGAAGCTGCGCTGGGAAACAGTGAAAAGCTCCCGACTCTGCCGCGTGTGCTTGGAGAGATATGCAACAAAAGCATGCAAAACTCGCGACTGGTACGGCATCGGAGACTGCCGTTCTCCCCATCACAAGCTGCTTCACGACCCCACGTACGTGAGAAGCCCCGCAACAGCCAACGTCCACCACATGTGACGCCAGGCCGACGGCGCCGTGCTCAAGGTGGTGCCAGTGGTGCTGACAGGCCCCGCTGAGCAGATCACCGCCTACGCGCTGCTGGACGAGGGATCAACGATAACACTGATCGACACCTCAGCAGCAGAACAGATTGGCGCTTATGGACCCATACAAGGACTACGACTCCACGGGGCCAAGGGCATGTGCTCATCAGATCACCTGTCGCGCCGCGTGCAGGTCACACTGCGCGGCGCCGGTATAAGCACCGACTACCACATCAAGACGAGCACGGTGAAAGGCCTCAGCCTTCCTGAGCAGAGGATCCCTGGCGGGTATATCACCCCCACCATTCTCATTGGGCAGGACAACGCACACCTCATTGTATCGAGGGAGGTGCACGAAGCCCGCGACTCTACGCGAATATTGTCACGGACTCCCCTGGGGTGGATAACTCATGGAGGAGGGACTCCTTCTACCAATGAAGGCCCGATCACCACTCTGGCCCTGCACGCTGAGAGCCACAAGGATGACCTGCTGAGCGGCCTTATTCGAGCGAACTTCGCCATAGATTCACTGGGAATCACTTCAGCCTCCCGTGAAACCGCACATGTTGTACGTGCCAACCAGCTGATGGAGGACACCACCCGGCAGATGACTACCGGCAGATGGGAGACCGGCCTATTATGGAAGGCTGACAACATCACGCTGCCCGACAACAGACAATGTGCGCTGAAGAGGCTGTGGTCCCTCGAACGAAAACTACTGAAGGAGGACGACCTCGCAGTGGCGTATCGAGACAAGATCAACCGACTAATATCACAAGGCCACGCGCGAGAACTCACAGCATGAGAGGCGGCGAAAGACTCCGCCCGCAAGTGGTACTTGCCGCACTTCGCCGTGGTGAACCCCAACAAGCCGGGGAAGATCCGCGTCGTGTTTGACGCTGCCAGCCGCTGCCGAGGAACCTCCCTCAACGATCAACTGCTGACGGGACCCGACCTGCTGACATCCCTACTTGGGAACATCCTCCGGTTTCGAGAGGGAAAAATAGCTCTCGCCGCCGACATAAAGGAGATGTTCCTGCAAGTCAAAATAAAGACTGAGGACCAGCTGTCACAACTGTTCCTGTGGCGACCGACGCCTCAACAAGAGCCTCGCACCTATATGATGACGTCTATGATGTTCGGCGCTACCTGTTCTCCAAGCAGTGCCCAGTACGTGCGAAACCGGGTGGCCCTAGAAAATACCGAGCGCTTCCCAGCTGCTGCAGACGCCATCCAACATAAATTTTACATGGATGACTACTTGGACGCGGTGGACTCCATCAGTGAAGCCACTAGCCTCGCAAAAGACGTGGCGACAGTCCTATCATCAGGAGGTTTTCATCTCACAAACTGGGCCTCAAATAATCCAGCGGTGATGGCCACCATCCCGCCTGAAGACCGCGCCCGATCAGCCATACGCATCAGCAGCGGAGAAGCAGAGACCGAACGAATCCTCGGCCTACTATGGGACCCGGTGACTGACTGTTTCCTGTACGCCTTCAGGGACACCGCCGAGCCAGAACTGGTCAGCAGCCCTACGAAACGTCAGCTGCTCAGTATTGTCATGAAAATTTTTGATCCTGTGGGGTTTGTGGCATGCCTCACAGTCAGATCCAAGATGCTGCTCCAAGATGTCTGGAGGTCGAGCATCGGATGGGACGACACCATCAAACCCGAGCACAACGTGAGATGGCTGGACTGGCTGGGACTCCTCCAAAGCTGCGGAGTCGCCATACCTAGGCGCTGCCTACGAAGCAAACACAGCAGCGTCACGCTCCATCTGTTTTGCGACGCGTCTGAACAAGCATGTTGCGCGGTTGCCTACCACACGGAGGAAGTCAACGGAGAAACTACAGCAACCTTCTTGGCCAGTAAATGCAAGGTGGCCCCCCTGAAGCCGCTCTCCATACCCCGCCTTGAGCTCCAATCAGCGCTCATGGCCGCCAGACTAGCAGCAACCTTAAAAAAGGAGTGTCGCAGCAACATTGCGCGAACAGTGTTCTGGACAGACTCTACGACGGTGCTGTGCTGGCTTCGTACGGACCCACGTACCTACTCTACCTTTGTGGCCAACCGGCTTGGCGAGATCGATGAGCTCTCTCGCATTGACGACTGGAGATGGGTCCCCACCAAACTAAACCCTGCTGACATCGGCACCCGCGACGTCGAGGTTCCCGATCTATCACCGGCGGGACATTGGTTCAGCGGCCCAGCCTTCCTCACCCTGGCCGAGGCAGAATGGCCGCGCGAAAGGTCCAGACTTCCCCAGCCAGATGACAACACCCTTGAAGTGAAGGCCCAATATGTCGGGCTCACCTCAACCACGGCAGATGCGCTTCCAGAGATAAGCCGCTTCTCCTCTTGGCACCGACTCATCAGAGCCACCGCCTGGGTCCACCGCTTCATAGGCCGATGCCGTGCGGGACCCCACAAACCATTGGACGGACACCTGCGGCCCGAGGAGACCCGTGAAGCGGAACTCCGGTGGGTGAAAGCAGCCCAAGAAGACGCATTCAGCAGTGAATTGAGTGTTCTTCACCAAGGAACCCCCGTACCCAACAACAGCCGGCTCAGATCGCTGAACCCCTTCCTGGGACCCGATGGACTGCTGCGAATGGACTCCAGAATACGAGCCACCAGCAGAATCTCCCGAGATGTGCGGACGCCCATAATCTTAGATGGAGACCACGCCTACACACGGCTCCTAGTCAACCACCATCATCAGAAGGCGGACCACCCAAGTACTGAGAGGACAATGGCGGAGGTACGAGGCAGCTACTTCGTGCTGCGACTACGGACAAACATACGTCGCATCACTCACCACTGCCCCACCTGCAAGATGCGTAGAAGCAAGCCTGCCCCACCACTGATGGGACCCTTGCCACCATCACGGCTCGCCCACCATGTCCCCGCTTTCACAAACTGCGGGTTGGACTACTTCGGGCCCATGGACATCACTGTCGGCAGACGAAGGGAGAAGCGATACGGAGCCCTCTTCACCTGCCTGTCCACGCGTGCCATTCACCTCGAGCTGGCAACTTCCCTGTCTGCCGACTCTGCTATCATGGCCCTCCAACGCATGACGGCACGCCGAGGTCAACCAAAGACAATCTTCTAGGACAACGGGACCAACTTCCACGGAGCGGACAACGAGTTAAGGGACGCCCTGAACTCGCTCAAAGATGACGCCCGGATGAGGGATCATCTGACATCGCACGGGATCGACTGGCAATTCATCCCGCCAATGTCTCCTCACATGGGGGGAGCATGGGAGCGCCTGGTGCGGTCAGTCAAACACGCGCTGCAAGCCATACTGAAGGAGAGGGCCCCCAAAGAAGAGACCCTGAGGACAGCACTGGCTGAAGCTGAGTGGACCGTCAACAACCGTCCTCTCACGCACATCTCCGCAGACCCGAGAGACGAGGAGCCCCTCACTCCCAACCACTTTCTGCTGGGAGCAGCAGGCAACCCAATTAAGAAGGGCGACCTGGTGGTCATCATGGACCCCGCGATGCCCCGCAACAGCTGGCCTCGCGGCCGAGTCCTGGACGCTACCCCTGCTGCAGACGGGGAGGTGAGGACCGCCCGCATCCAGACGAGCACCGGAGTCTACGTTCGACCTGCCGTGGAGCTTGCTGTGATCCTGCCGGCCCCGCCTACTGATGCGACCCCTACTGACCGACCTTCAACACGTCGTGAAGACTAGTGCAGCGTAGCTGCACGGGGGGAGTGTAACCAACGTGTTGCTCTCCCTCATTTCTTAATTTTTAATTTTATATGTTTGCTTATGTACAATGCCCCGGTGCAACCAAATAAAGCTTGTGTGCCAAGTTTGCACCGGGAGACATTCTAGAATCCTATAATTTTAATAATTTAATAATTAATATGCTTAATTATGCTTATTTACGCCTCCAAGGCAACCAGGCTGACAAGCCTCCTTTTATTTTTAATTAAGACCCCTTTGAGGGGCTTAATTTCCAGCCTTAGGCTGAAGCCCTGAGACGGGCCATTTGCCTTCCCTCCCTTGCCGTTCTGCTGTTATGGCACGGCAGGAAGCCAGGCAGCTCCGCCAAGCGGACTACCTGCCCTCCCTTGCCGTTCTGCGGTTTGTTATGAAGTACTTTCTTGAATTATAACTTCCCACCCCTGTATGATTATTTCCGTCATCAGGTACTAAATATTTTATACCAGTTGCCAAAAGTTGGCAACATTTGCGAAACGTTTTGATTGGCCCGGATTTCGGGAGGGGGCCGAGCAGGCCTTTCGACGGGGCGGAGAGCCCTGGCGCCTTCTTCTGGGTTTAACTGTGGTGAGGGACGGTTCTTGGCATATTGCCGACCGCCCTTTTGATTCCAACAATTGTTTGGGACACGTAATTCAAAATATAGTTAAATTTGGATATTTAAATCAACTCAGTGGTGTTCCCGGATCAGGTCCTCTGCCCAGATGCTGCCCGTGACAGTGTAACGTACGTAAAACTTATATAATTATGTGTTATCATTCAACCCTTTTATTAAATGTTAGAATCATTAACCTTGAGTTCACAAAGAGATTAAAAGCTTTTCCTAGAAGCGTCGAGTCATTAATAAATTCACCAATTATTTAAAAGCGACAAGAGATCTTTTCATTTATTAAAAACCTATATATATAATTATTCCAACAATAAAGCGACAGTCGTTTTGAATCAAATCCCAAACGAACTGAAAACACGATATCCCTGAGGGACGCTAGCCGGAGGTTTGTATTATAATTTGGTTTCTGTAAGTATTTAAATTGAACCATTGTTGTTGTGTCCTAATCATGGTGATTATTAATTTGTACCTGTTCGTAACAAGGCGGTTCGAGCCCGTCGTTATGTAACACTGTCGCTTCCAACTCGGGGCTAGATTTGGTTCATTATGAATTGTCGCTTTCTTTGATTTTTTTTTTCATAACTCCACGCTGTTTTTCGTGATGTATGTACTATAAAATATGTATGTATATAATAATCATTTTTCCCATTTAAATGTATAGGTAAATAAGTGATTTTGAATTGTGTTAAAACCCCCGCGTTTTAAATGCCGTTATCTTGAAGGCCGCGTCTACACATTTTTCAAAGGCCGCCATTTTGAAAACAGCACGTTTTTTAGACCGCTGGTAGCCTTTTAAAAATTAATCGAAGTCACCGCGTGACAATCCACACGTGTTTAACAATCGAATCATGTGCTTCGCGTTTATGTTTGGTCTGCGAGAAATTGATCCACGCGTTTGGTGTTAGAAACGCGTCGTTTTTTGGAAACAGTGACATTTTAAACTATTAGCGTCCATTTTGATCCACGTGTTTTTTCAACCGCCAATAAAGCAAAGCATCTCACAAGTGTTCGAGAACCATTTAAAAAAGTTAACGCGTGTTTTAAGGATCCGCCATCTTGTCGGCCGCATCTCCGAATTAAAAAAAAAAAAAAAAAATCACCACGTGTTTTTGACCCTTAAATAATTAGTCACGCCGTATTTTGAAAAGCTTTGTTTTAGTTTTACGCGAGTTTTGAAACAAAGTAGTTACTAAAATCTCAGAATTAGATACCTAAAAGATTAAAATCTGCTAGCGTAGGCAAATGCATTAAAGGTACGATATACCCGCTAACAAGGGAGATAGTGAAAGTCGAGTAAAACCACAATTCGGAATCTAAGCCTTGCTTGAAATGGCTTTAGCCATATGTGGTGATTGAATATTGTGAACTTCTGCTAAAAAAAAAAACGGCGTGGTGGTTATTCGTTAGTTAGTTCTTTAACAAATTTTCCTTTAGTAAATGCAGCTCGCATACGCCAATAAATTGTGTGACCTAAGATTTAAATTTGATCGACGTTTAAATATATTTTAAACACATTTTGAATAATATCAAGACGTTCTAGTTAAAAATCCTACAAAAAGCCGTCAACCTCGGTAAACGGTCAAAAGCAGGTATATTCCTAGGGTCGACGGGGTCATTTTTACGACCGAGCACCGGGCGAGATCTATTGTCTTGACAAATGCACTTTCGGGAATATTTCTTGACAAGTCGGCCGATGGACAATGGTTATGTTGGGTTCCTTTGGAGACAATAGCTCAATAAGACCATAGTCTGAAGGGCTGAAAAATGCACTGTTAGGCATAAACCTTTTTTTCATAGGCAAAGAATTTGTTTCAAATATCGGAAAGTACCTACGTGGTCTGTGCAGCGTGAAGATATTTTTAGTAGGTATTTAACGATATTAACTTCCTTTATGAAATAGTGGCAAATAGATGCGATTATTTTTAGAATAACGGCCATGAGTTTAAAAACAGAAATTGACCAGTCTCAGAGTGTATTGAGACCATATGTTAGCGTTATCTTCGTTGAAAAGAGCCGATGATTTAGAATGGTAAAATAATATTTACCTATTAAAAACAGATTTTTAACAGTTAAAATAACGACAGCAATCAAATTTAATCGAGTTCAATTCTCGAATTGATTTGCCAGTGAGATATAATTTTTAGTGTTCAATGATACTGCCTTCCTTATAGGATATAAATACCTACCAGTTCGAATCTGGAATAATTATAATGCATAACACACCGACGTAATCACCTTACTTCGTCGCGGGTTCGATTCCTTGCGAAATTATATATCTCCGTATCCATGCCGATCTCTCTAACGAAGAGTAGAAACCTATTAACGATTAGATAAATATGTTTAGTAAAATAAGCTTCACACAGGAGACACTGAGGAAAATAATTTCCTTTAGTACTTATGTCATCTTAGGGGATGCTACGTGGAGGGTCTTTTTAAGGAAAGGAAGGAGAGGAAGGAAAGAGGTATGAAGGGCTGATCGAAATATGGTGGTCAGCGTCCAGGAGTGATAGGCATAGGAATTCCTCTCTCCAAATTGCGGTTCCTCGCGATCCGTCCTGCCATGCGGCAGGTAGTCTAGACCCAGTCCGACCTTATCCCATGGACTCAGGCACTTGTAGCGAATAAAGCGATACCAAACATGGCGAATCTCTTAACAGGATTATTTATAACTGAGGCGCTGGTTATACAATAGATAGTTCAGGGGCAGCGGTACCCATGCCCGCAACCTCAAATTGATACGACAACGAAGTCTATGAAAACGGAAGTACGATAGCTATTTTTTTTATAGATGAATATAATCGGTATCTGTTAATATTAATGTATAGGTATTACTATTAATTAATTATTTTACGATTTTGAGATTTTAAGCTCACGATAGAACAAGTGCCTAGATTTATTCAACTAACGGTGTAGATTGATCGCATAGAAATCAATAGATGTTAATTGAAATTAAAGTTATTATTTGAAATAATGAGGATAAAGAGCGAACTAATTTACAGGTATTTGATAAGTTGATACAAGAAGAGCAAGATGGAATTCAACTAGAATGTTGGCCCATACCAATTAGAAAATTCTCCAAAGAAAATCAAGTTGGAATACAAGTGGAAAATTATTTCTTCAAATAATTTTTAAATTTATTTGTTTGAGTAGAGTTTCGCGCTAAGCGACGGACGTGAATCATGTTTTGATTGATTAACCATTTAAATGGTTTCGTAGGAACCGGAGAAATCAACGTATTATGAAATTTACACTACACACATCCACACATACATTCAACACGCAGCACTGTTTTGAAGGGACGCTTTTGAAATAGTGTGTACACACACACCTACATTATATCTTTTCGGAGTAATTAACCGGATTGATAAAAACACACACCTACATTATATCTTTTCGGAGTAATTAACCGGATTGATAAAAACACTTCACATTTTTTACTATTCAACTATATCATACAATACTTTTATTGTATTTTATGGTAACAATTACCTAATATTATGAACATTGCAGTACTCTGGTGAGAGTAACGCGGGTCATTGATACCCTCGTTATTTTGATTTGAGTTTGTCTTGTTTAACTCGTACAAAAACAAGATGGCGCCCCGTGGCATAGCCCGCGTAAATGAAGTGGAAAAGCGATACTATTTTATGATATCTTTCATTATTATCATTGTTGTCATCATTAAAAAAATACTATAATGCGCTGACTAGGTACAATAACTTTAAACATTGCCTTAAAACGCAATAAATCGACGACAATTATATTACAGTGAATGTGATAAAATCTGAGGTATTATTAATGTGTGTCTAAAGAAATCTCGGAGTCCGCCCGTTTCTGACGACAATTTGAGGTATTATTAATGTGTGTCTAAAGAAATCTCGGAGTCCGCCCGTTTCTGACGACAATTTGAGGTATTATTAATGTGTGTCTAAAGAAATCTCGGAGTCCGCCCGTTTCTGATGACAATCTGAGGTATTATTAATGTGTGTCTAAAGAAATCTTGGAGTTCACCCGTTTCTGCTGACAGTTTAATTTTAAGGGGGATCACTGCGGTGTTCCAATTAGTGTCCTAAATTATACCTACGTTAGAATCTTATAAGATTTCTGACGCTATGTGGGTCACTAAAGGACTTTGATTTTATGTTGTCTGTTTAATTATCTGTTTTGTTTTAATATGTCGTTAACCAGTGATCCGTACTGTTAAAAAGTGGACACTGACTTCACTGAGCCATTACCTGTTCTTTAAAAGGGGGTTGAATGTGCTTTGTGTTCTACGACATACGCCAATGCATACATCACGACATCTAATGTGGAGTTAGTTACCTTACGCTTTGATCTCTTGTTGCTTATACAACTACTGTTCAGATAATTTTGTTTACTCTAAGTGCCTTGATGCCTAAATGTTTGTACTTTTCTAATAATTTTGTTATTTTATTTCATGTTGACACTTCTCTCCTGCTGAGGATCCTGACTATTACTCCAGACGCCCTGATGGACATTACACACTGACTTGCGCTGCGTGTAACGAAGTTCCCGCCAGGCCGTTTCGAAGCGTCGATTTTGCTGTCTATTTGATACTTTATGTTAATTGTAAACTAGGTATATAAATTATTGTAAACTGTACCACTTTTTGCCTAGGTTTTTAATGCTGAATCTCTATGTGAACGATTTTTTTTTGTAAAGTTTATTGAGGGAATTCTTTGAAGGGTTTAGATTAAAAAAACCTTTGTTACGACTGCGGTTTTTTGCTGGTGTTTTCGGGGATGTGTTATGAAGTACTTTCTTGAATTATAACTTCCCACCCCTGTATGATTATTTCCGTCATCAGGTACTAAATATTTTATACCAGTTGCCAAAAGTTGGCAACATTTGCGAAACGTTTTGATTGGCCCGGATTTCGGGAGGGGGCCGAGCAGCCCTTTCGATGGGGCGGAGAGCCCTGGCGCCTTCTTCTGGGTTTAACTGTGGTGAGGGACGGTTCTTGGCATATTGCCGACCGCCCTTTTGATTTCAACAATTGTTTGGGACACGTAATTCAAAATATAGTTAAATTTGGATATTTAAATCAACTCAGTGGTGTTCCCGGATCAGGTCCTCTGCCCAGATGCTGCCCGTGACAGTGTAACGTACGTAAAACTTATATAATTATGTGTTATCATTCAACCCTTTTATTATATGTTAGAATCATTAACCTTGAGTTCACAAAGAGATTAAAAGCTTTTCCTAGAAGCGTCGAGTCATTAATTAATTCACCAATTATTTAAAAGCGACAAGAGATCTTTTCATTTATTAAAACCCTATATATATAATTATTCCAACAATAAAGCGACAGTCGTTTTGAATCAAATCCCAAACGAACTGAAAACACGATATCCCTGAGGGACGCTAGCCGGAGGTTTGTATTATAATTTGGTTTCTGTAAGTATTTAAATTGAACCATTGTTGTTGTGTCCTAATCATGGTGATTATTAATTTGTACCTGTTCGTAACAAGGCGGTTCGAGCCCGTCGTTATGTAACAGGTTATGGCCCGGCAGGAAGCCAGGCAGCTCCGCCAAGCGGACTACCTGCCCTCCCTTGCCGTTCTGCGGTTATGGCACGGCAGGAAGCCAGGCAGCTCCGCCAAGCGGACTACCTGCGCTCCCTTGCCGTTCTGCGGTTATGGCCCGGCATTGAAGTACCCACCACTGTCCCACCCCGGTATAGGCGACTTATGGTCGCCCCTTCGGAGTTCTCGCAAGAATCTAATTTTTTTGAATAAACGACTCTACATTTAATAAAACGAATCTAGACCTTCAATGCCCCTACATACTTTGTTAGGTGGCGGAAATATAGGATCGCCTACAGTCTGTACTGTAATGGTCAAAAAGGACTAATCTACAGGTGTTAGTGAGCATAAAAAATGTAATAAAGAAAAAAAAAACCAAAAAGTAGTTATTATATAATAATCAGAGGGAGACCACACACTCCAGGACTGCAGGCAACTGCGTATAAATAAGAAAAGGATAAGTTGTAAACAAAGCAATAACATTTAGTAAAGGCGAAAAAAATAGTGATGACCGTCATGACCATCCTGTGCCCGGCAGTCCCCCAAAGAATGTGTAAGGTTATTAGTCCGACGTCATGGCACCCAGTGGAGTCATCCTTTAGCCAGCTATCCGGTGGTGCCTAGAAGAAGTAAATGGACTACGATACGAAGACCCTAGGGAAAAAGAGCGTCGGGTAGCTGGAGGAGGGACGGACAAACCTCCGGATGCCACTCTATCTTTCCTCTAACCTTATCATGTCAGGGGGGGGTGGCGCGGGCACTGGAAGGAGATAACAGAGGTAAGTTACAAAAAAAAGGTAGACCTATAAAAAATATGATAGGGACAAGGCCCAAAGTCCAACCCCTTTAATGGGGAAGTGGACAAGACATAACAAACAACGGAGTTCTGTTCTAGTTGTTATCAGGAACTGAAAAGAACATGGAAATCAAAATAAACAAACTAAAAAAATGCAAAAACATGAGAGAGTAGAGGAAAAAAAAAAAAAAATATATATATATATATATATATATAAAATCATGATGCACGCAGGCGTGTCAATTCACGCATTATGTTACACTGTAAATGAAAAAGAAAAACATAAAGCAGTGTAAATAACAAGTAAGTGTAAATAAACAACAGAAAATAATAAGAAAAAGAAAGAAACAGAAAATGTAAAAAAAACCAGGCAGATAGGGTTGAAGGAGTAAATGTGGGGTAATCCGTGGATATCAGGAGACAAGTACACCTGGTCACTAAATCTTTTAATCATCGACTCTAAGATCAGGCCATCTCTCCACCCAGATTCTTGTAAACTTCTTCAAGCACTCGAAATTCGTCTTATTCGAAACCAGATCAGTGTTCCACACTGGTCTGATGGGTACGTCCAAACCATCTAGCATTTGACCTCTGGCATCCGTCATTATTTCACACTGCCACAGTGCGTGCGTACAGGCACAATTGGGGTGAGGGGACAGGGAGAGGGTGTGAAGTCTCCCCCTGAATTCCCCATGGCCAGATAATAATTGAGTGATGTGGTGGTCTAACTTGAGGAAGACCGCTTCCATTCTGAGTTTAACTGATGGGAAGAAGGAGAAAGTCCATCTTCCCAAATTCGATCTATCCCACCGGGCCTGCCACTCTTGGAGTGACAGGTCTCTCATTTGTCGAAGCAGCCCAGGGAGAGTCCCCGGCCCGCCCGGAGTTAGAGTGACTCCTAGGTGAGTGGCAGGGGTTCCTCTGGTTAACCTCTGCTTAGTAAGCACTTCCCTGATTTCCAGATCGATTGGCAAAATGCCAGCCAAAACAGGCAAAGCGTCCGAAGCCACGGTTCTATACGCCCCGGATAGTGCCAACAAGGGAGTTCGTTGGCCCCGCTTGAGAGCCAAGAGTATAAGCGAGTTACCCAAGCGATGCTCCCAGACAGACGCAGCATACGAAACTTGCGCCACGTATACGCATCTGTACAGAGTGCGCATGGCTGGGCTACGCAAACCCCACTCAGCTGTGGAGAGTCTCCTAAGCTTCAAGAAGAGGGCCTGAGCCTTGCCGGATACATCCTTGACGTGAGCCAGAAAAGAGGACGATCGATCTAGTCTGACGCCTAAGTATTTCACCGTTTCACGAAATTTGACACTAGAGTCCCCCATTTTGATGACGGGATTTCTTTCTCTACTGAGAAAGCCCTTCATCAGGAGGCCCTGGGTCTTGTGGGGAGCGAATGTCATCTTGTTTCTCTTACCCCAATCGAGGAACATGTTCAAACCTTCACTGCCTTTGCTCTCAACTTCCTTTCTACTGTCCCCAGCGACCAAATACGTCTTGTCATCAGCGTTGTCGACAGAGATGCATCCTTCAGGCAAGGGTAACCTGGAGGAGTCGTCAAAGTTGATGTTCCACAGGTCAGGTCCGAGAATGGAGCCCTGCGGGCATCCGATGTCAGCTTCCCTCTCGATCAAAAAATCTCCAAAGCTGATCGTGATCGTGCGATCAGAAAGGTAGTCGTCGATTGACTGGAACAGAAGTTTGGAGCACTGCCTGGTTTTCACCTTTGTACGCATCATTGCCCACCACGCGTGATCGAAGGCACCAGTTATGTCGAGGAAGATCGCTACTACATACCTCTTTGGACAAGCCTTCACCCAATCAAGCACATACGACAGGGCATGCACCGTAGATCTACCGGGGACGAAGCCGAACTGCAGGTCACTGGCCGGTGACAGGGTTTGCCGAAGTCGCTCTCGTAGCAGTTTCTCCAAGATTTTGCCAAGTACAGGGAGGAGGGTAATTGGCCTATACGCCTTAATGTCGGTCAGTGGTTTTCCGTTCCCCTTTGGTATGATCCGGAGCACGCCACGCTTCCACTCGGAGGGGAAGACTCCCCTCCTCAGGCACGTGTCCATCACCTGGAAGAGCTCTTCCTTGGCGTGGACCCAGACTTGCTTCGCAATCACGCCATTGAGCCTATCATGCCCTGGTGCCTTCTTAGGACCCAATCCCTTTATTATAACATCAATTGCCGCTTTAGTGACTCTAATGAAGTTATCCTCTTGGGCAAGGTCCCTAGGTGGTAGCCGTGACAGATTTCTAATCTGTTTGTGGTGGTCATTCTCCCCAATTACTGATTCTAAAGGAACTAACTCGCCCAGAAGTGTCTTGAGAGTGGAGGCCACGTCCACAGTCTCGGCGTTCCTCCCATCTGATTTCCCAATTACTGTAGACAAATACCGGTCAGATCCTTTCCCAGATTTTTCAATAGCGCTGTGGATTTCCCACGGGTTGGCGTTACCCACATCTTTGACCCAATTATGCCAAGCAGCTCGTTTCGCTCGAAGAACGGCCCGTTTGAAGGCCGACCTGGCGGACCTCAAGCTCGCCTGAAGCGCAGCTGTCTCCTCCTCCGTACAGCTGCCACTCCTGGACAACCCAAGCGCCCTGTAGGCCCTCTTGAAGGCCCCCTTGAGCGAAGTCAGCTCAGGTGACCACCACGGCGTTCTAATACTCGTCTTCGGGTTTGATCTTCCCAAAGACGAGTTGGCAGCAGATACAACCACCCTATTGAAAAAATTCCCCAAATTATCCGGATCAGTAGCAGCTACGTGGTGAAAATCCCTTAACGTATCTCGTAGCGATTCCCCAAAGTGATCCCAGTTAGCCCTAGAGGTGTTGAAGTTCCAGGAGGATCTTGGAGCTTCTGTTTTCCTAACACCCACCGTATAAGTAATCAATCTATGATCCGAATTTATTGCGCACTCATGGACTACCCACTTTGAAATCCTGGTCGCAACAGATCCAGAGCAGAGAGTTAGATCAATGTTGCTCTCACCATGTATGTTCGAGAAGGTACAAAAGGAACTCTGTTCGTTGATGATACTAAGACCTTGCGCAGCAATCAGGTCCTCAACGGCGTCTGATCGCTCCGTTCTACAGTCGCTAGTGTCGAACCATAATGGTGAGCGTGCATTAAAGTCACCTCCGATAACTATGTTATGGCCCGGCAGGAAGCCAGGCAGCTCCGCCAAGCGGACTACCTGCCCTCCCTTGCCGTTCTGCGGTTATGGCCCGGCAGGAAGCCAGGCAGCTCCGCCAAGCAAACTGCCTTTGCAAAACATCGTTTTGTAATATAACTTCGTTTAAACACCCCGTAGGACGCTGAAACTAAGACGTTTCAGTGCAGAGTCCTACGGGGCATCCATAGAGCCATAAATCAACCTTGTAACTTTTAAACTGCCAACGCTATATGCCTTTACGCACAAATTTTGTACTTAGAAAATTTCCGATCAAAAAACAGTCTTTTTCCATTTTAAAAATCCAGGAACCTCGTAAGACGACGAGACAAACCGGTTTCGGTAGCCAGTCTTACGAGGAACCTGGGGAAAATACTAACTTCTTCACATCACTTTGCAAACTTAAATTAAACTCAAATACCTACCAACAAATGGTAAACATTTCCAAAATTGTTCCTAAATTCATTAAACTAAAAATCTACGGGTAAAGAATACCCGTACATACATGTTAGAATTAAGAAATACTTTATAAAAACTATGTTATAACCTGTAGAATTATTATTAAATAATGATTTTAATCGACCACTTTCTTGAGCGACACAAGCAAAATGAAGTGCGACAAGAAAGTCGGTGTATTTATACTTACGGGCGAGGTCCAACCCCTCACCCCATAAATGTACCATGTGATCACCTTTTTGCCCAGATTAGGGTATAAAAGGGCGCGTATTTTCCAAATAAAGTTAGTTCTTCTCTACAGTCAACTCGTGTTATTATTTCTACTGGGAAATTTATTATCACTCAGCTGCCTCCCCCGCCGACCTCTGCCTGTCTTCAGTCCTGGTGCCAACACTCCTCCAGAAGAGCCGGCCCTACTTTGGCAACCGCCAGGCGCCAGGATCAGGCAGAGGATTAAGCACATCCAGTGTCCTTCACGCATTAGGCACTGGGTGCACGGGAGGTCAGTTTTATTATTTGTTCCATCACCACCATCCTGTTCGTGCACTAAAAACCCGGTACTTTTTTATAGTCTTGTAGCGACGCTGATACGTCCGTTACACCCCTGATTATATTAAAATCACCAAAATAAAATAAAACATTTTTGGCTCACATATAGTCTTACGTAACACAAGTTTTTTTGTCTATAACTTTTAACTATGTATCTGAAGATAATAAGCCGATAGAGGCTGTCTGAATACTAGTCCCAGACAGTGTTTGTATGCTCGTCATCGACGCTCATCCTAATAAGCCGTTGATGAAAATATTCCTTCTTACACGTCTTATATTTATGAAAACGAAAAAGATACTCGAATCGATTAAGACTTAGAAATAGATATTTTGAGAAAGTATGTTTTTTCGAATTGTATAACTATTACGGTCTTGTCATTTATGTTTCATAAAACAGTGCAAAACCTTGACTTTCTTCAGAAATAAAATTCCTGTTTTATTCGAATCTTCCATCAATAACACAGCTTTAAAAAGAGTCACGGAAATGAGAGATCTTGGAATTATTTTGGATGAAAAACTAAGTTTCGCCAATCATATCCATCAAATAGTGAACAAAGGTATGAAAACACTAGGCTTTGTATTAAGAACAACTAAAAACTCTAATTCCATACAAGCCATTAAATTATTATATGTATCCTTAGTTAGAAGCTTAATGGAATATAATTCGGTAGTTTGGTCTCCATCTTACAAAATTCACATTAATAACATCGAGCGAATACAAAAAAAATCTACCTTTTATAAATTTTAAATTAAATATCCCAGAAGAAGACTTAAAATATAATTTATTATTAAATATTCTAAAAATTCACACACTAGAAGACAGGCGTAAAATAAAAGACTTATTCAAAATACTTACCTCTATGTTCTTCTTCTTCTTCTTCTTGTTGTGCCTTGTCTGTTCAACGGACGTTGGCTATCATGTTGGCTATGCGGACTTTGTTTACTGCGGCCCGGAACAGCTCCACGGTAGACTGGCTAAACCACTGTCTCAGGTTTTTCAGCCATGAGGTTCTCCTTCTTCCAGGGCCCCGTTTTCCGGCAATCTTTCCCTGCATTATGAGATGCAGGATCTCATACTTCTCTGGATGTCTCATCACGTGTCCAAGATATTGAAGTTTTCGGATTTTTATGGTTTTAATAACTTCCTTTTCTTTATTCATCCGAACCATAACATCTTCATTTGTGACCCTGTCCATCCAGCTTATTTTAAGTATTCTTCTGTAGATCCACATCTCGAATGCCTCAAGTCGCCTAATTAATTCTTCAGTAAGCGTCCATGCTTCCATTCCATAAAATAATATTGAAAATACGTAGCATCTGACCATTCGCATTCGTAATCCAAGGTTGAGATCATGACTGCAGAACATTATTTTCATGCGGATAAAGGTTGCACGAGCTTGCTCAATGCGGCATTTGATTTCAACTGAAGGATCCCATCTACCATTTACATTGCAGCCCAAGTATACAAAACTTTGTACCTTCTCCAGTTTTGTTCCAGCAATATAAAGATGTTCATCCAATGCGTTATTTTTGCTTATGAGCATGTTCGACTCTATGTTCGACTGTTGTGAATTCCTGCAACTCATAAAATTATGAATACCGACAGTAACTACACGACAAAATACACTGTTCTACTGCAGCATTCAAAACCTATCAAATTGCTGTATCTTTGAATTTGTATGACTTGTATGCATTTTTAATCTAATTTTATTTTTTATTATTTCTTAATCTGTTTAAAAATCATCTAATATCAATTAATTGCACAACCACACATGTAAAAGCCCTCTAGGCGTTAAATACAAAAAAAAATAAAAATAAAACACACATAACGGTAATAAAATTCGCACAAGATCAGTAAGACATTTAAATTAATTTATACTACAGAAAACACAAGTTAAATTTTTAGATTAATTTATTTTATTTTACAACTCAATCATTTAAAATAATAAAGGGTATATTTGTGGCACGTTCCAGATTGGAACTTATTCTCAGTATCGCCCTGGTGAACTTGAAATAGCGTGAGCCGTCTTAAGTGACCAGATCTGAATAGACAGGTACTTTCCCTTTACTCTTCCCCTTATATTACCCTTCTCCACTACCTTTGGCCGCACTACATACCCCAATTTTTCTCATTGGCTCCAGGCGGCTCTTTTTAAGGGGTTACCGCACAGGAGTCCCAACATTCCTCCTAAACTCCTAACCACGTATTTAAAAAAAAAAAAAATCCTTTATTTTTTTCCCATTATACATTTCAATAAAAAAATTTATACATTTTTTAAATATATATAACATAACACAAGATGGTGTAACCCTAAGTGACCAGCTCAGGTATGGGGGCTCCATCGAAGCCAGAGTAAAGTTAGCCTCCCAAAAACTGGGCGTACTGTACAGGGCCCGCAGATACTTTAATAGTACACAACTGCTAACCCTGTACAAATCACAAGTGCGCCCCACGGTTGAATTTGGCAGCCACCTCTGGTCTGGAGCTCCAAACTACATGAAAAATTCCCTCGACTCTGTGCAGAAACGGGCGGTCCGTTTGATAGATTCTCCCAATCTTTAGAGCACAGGCGTCGGGTGGGAATGCTATCCTTGTTCTACCGGTATTACAATGGAGGAAGCTCCGAGGAACTAGCATCATTGATTCCTTCGGCACCGGTGCATAGTCGGGAAACACGCTAAACGCGTGCCCAACATTTGTACACGGTTGACATTTGTCACATGAGAACGGGTCATTTCTTCGACTCGTTCTTGTGTTCAACAGCTCGGCTGTGGAATGATTTGCCAGCCTCTGTGTTTCCTCTTTCCTACAACATGGGCCTCTTCAAGACCAATGTTCATTCCTTCCTCTCCTCAAAAAGACCCTCCACACAGCATCCCAGATGACATAGGCATTAAAATAACAAGACAAGTAAAATAATGTAAAAAAGTAAAAAAAAAATATATATGACAAAAGTAGACAATGGGAACCCACTAAGGCACTGCCTGTGCGTGAGTAATATTAACTAAAGTGCTAAATTAGTTATTATTTGTTTCAAGCAACGTTTCATTTCTGAATAGTGGTCTTAAATTAGGGCAAAACTGATAGTATCTTGCATTCTGAAACGTACCGCAAATGACTCAAATGTTAAATCACACAAATTAATCAAATTAAATAATCTTACACAATCCGGGATTTGAACGTAGATTGCTAGTCAAGAGAATTATCCCTCGTCCACGGAGGCCGTCGGTTGGGACTCTTGTGTGGTAATCACATTAAAAAAATCCCACAATTTAAGTCGTATTTACATTTAAAAATAAAATAACATTATTTGTTGAAATATTTGAGCATTTATTTCTGTACTTTAAAACACTTATAAAACTTCACACTTCGTAATATTTTTCGTGTACGTGCTTAGTACTACATTCAAGAGTCGTAACATAAAATTTGCCCCATTCGGTGTCGGGGGTGTGTTAAGTTTATGTTACCATTTTTAATATTACATTATGTCAGCTTTATCTCGACTGGGTTTCAAAAGTAAATATGAACTATTTTTACAAATGTGTTTAAGGGCCCGCAACCCGGATTTCTACCGATTTATTACATATTTCCCTTAAAGACGGTAAGTTTTAAAGCTCTTAAAAATATATGTTATTCTTGAAGATAATATCTAGACTTTGCCTGTATTAATTATTATTAACACGTTTGTTTCAGCTATTTTGCAAGTTGTATGTATGAAAAAATTCACAGTGTTTCTTTAAATGCTGTTTAAGATAATTCCGCGAGATCTTTGCTCTATTTTAAACGAGTCGTGTTTTATTAAACATTTTCGCAATTTTCGCATCGATTTTGTCGCTGAAAATGTTAGCGCTCTCCTCTAACATTCGTAATTTCGTATCTCTCCATCTTCTTCTTTTCGATCCCGGTTGCAGAGCCTTAAGTTGCTCAGCTGCACATCGAATTTTCATACATATTGAATTTCGACACATGAAAAATTTAAATAGTTAGAACAAATTTTCGGAAATTCTAAAGTTAATTTATTGGCGACATCAGTTTTCTTTTAAATGTGAAAGTTTCTTTAGCACCGTCATGATTTGAAACTCGATGAAACGAAAAATAGCGACACTAAAAAGAGACAAAAGTATTTTTTTATATGAGCTCCACACAGTAAAATAATTACCCTCAGGGCCTATGTCATCTTTGGGGATGCTATGTGAAAAGGGTTTAAGGGGTGGGTAGGAATCTGGGGTTCAGGGTTTCCTGGTCATCAGCCTCCAAGACCTCACCAAACGCATACATCTATAATAATCTATAGGATTTAGTTAATGAGATAGTATAATCGGTCTCCTCGTCATATGGTGCTTTGTTGCCTCCCCCCTCTTGTCTACTACTTTAGTTTTATGAAGATTTCACTTCTACCGCGTGTGAATTGCACACTCTGTTTTTTTTTTTTTTCAAATATAATTTATCACAAATCTTAGGATTTTCTGTTCATAATTTAATCATTAATATAAATATCATTGAAGAAGAGAGTTTTTCTTGTAAAAAAATAAATATTTGGGAAATCATCCGTTGAACGTTATCATTTTATGCAATGTTCGCATTACACCAAAAACACAATCAAAGGAACGGTCGTTCCGAAACCGGTCGGCTTTAAACAAATATACAAGTGGTTCAAACAAAGTAACATTGTTTCATTTATCCATAATGAATAACCAAAAAGTTATAGCTACATTCAAAAGTATAATTAATGTAATCATTATCACATATAACAATAATTAAAAATGGCCCATGGCAATAATATTCAGAAAAACATTGTTATTTTTTTACAGTATATATGTCACTGTAAAAGCCCGAACTACGGTAAATCCTAAGATTTACCAACTCTTAATGGTAAAAGTCCGAACCGTTCTATAATCATCGTTCACCAACCTAACCTAACCTAACCTAACATGTACTAAATTCTAATGGTAAAAGCCCGAAAAAATCGTTTATAATATTTAAATAAGAAACGATTTTTTCGGGCTTTTACCATTAGAATTTAGTACATGTTAGGTTAGGTTAGGTTAGGTTGGTGAACGATGATTATAGAATGGTTCGGACTTTTACCATTAAGAGTTGGTAAATCTTAGAATTTACCGGAAAATCTTAGGATTTACCAATATACGGGCTTTTACGGTAACATATATATGTTATAGTTGACATTAATTGGTAACCAGAGTAGGCAAGGTAGATTGTAGTCTGTGGCTGGATAACAACAGTGTTCGAAATATTAATGAATTACATAGCGCAGCGTATAAAATTAAACATGATTATGTTACATTAAAATATTTGAAAAAATGTGTGTGCACTCTCTTATACACACTTTATTTGTGGTTTCGGTGTGCGGCACCTCTAGTGCTTGCCCATTGACATTTGGTCATCGGTAATATTGCGAGACCTGCAATATTTTTGACTGCAACAGTTGTTGATCCTGGATAAATTCAAGTCAGCAGATTTGAAAAGAGAGCTTGTCATTCTTTGTGTCACAGCCGAGAGCTCAGGGCGGTCCTCTCGACCGCAACACGACGGGTCCTTTTTGAAGACCGCATCGATCGTGATTGTAAATTTTGCACGTCTTACTCGCCATCTTGAGAGCTGACTGGAAGTCATCCTGGAGGGATGATTGGCATCGAGAATCATTCACCTTTGCTGTTTCTGGAGGGTCCTTTTGGCTGGGAGCCATTTCTTTAGAGTCCTGCCCTTCTCGCGATGTGAGAATCGTTCACAAAAGAAGATTTCATCATGCATTATTTCAACTTACCACGGTATCAAAATGAACTATTTAAACCTAAGCAAGCCCAAGCCAGACAGCCTTAGATTCAGGATGTCACCTTTTAGTCTTGAGGGAGCGGGGGACAGAAATGATGGTGACGGTCGATGTAATGAGTCAGTCGTTTATTGGGCTACGTAGCGAGGTCGGTGAAGCGGTAACAAGATGTAATGCGGGGTGCCGTGATGAAATGCTGCAGGCGTACGGAGGTGATGGAGATGGTGTGGTGAAGGTCAGCGCGTTGCTCAATACCTTGGCGGTGGAGATGACCTACCTTCCAGGCCGTTGCTCGACGCTTTGAGTCGCGGAGATGAACGGTGAGTGGCTCGGTGAGCTGAGCCACCAGCAGGTAGTCCTGGCGAGGCGGAGTGTATTTCCATGGCAGCGAAACACGCTGGGTTTAGGGGTGCCATGAAATGGTGAGCTGATACCTGGACTAAAGGTGGCGTCAAACCTTGTAAGTCGCGAGATGTAGCTGTTCTGCCTAGCTGAAGACACGGTGGGCCTTAGAGCTGAGATGTGGTGATGGACCTCGGGAAGCTGCACTGGATGCGTAGAGATGCCATGCAGGAGCACTTGTGCGATCTGTTACATGTTGGGAATTTGACCGACTGTTGAACTGATACTGACTGCAGCGGACGAGCGATCGGCTGCTTATATAAGCTATATAGCCGCGGCGAGTAATTACTCTCGCGGTAGGTAATGCGTGCCACTTCGGCAGTTGACGAGAATGTTCGGCGCCGTACAGATATTGTACGATGCTATTTCGAGACCTTTCTAGGCGGTGGCGATATTATTATCGTCGAGCCGGCACGGCAGGCGAGAAAGTGCGTCGCGGCCAGTATAGGTAGGAAGGTACCTAGGCAAGTAGGTTTGCCGGTGCGTGCGAATATTAGGAGATGTTTCTCGAGCGTTCTTTCTGAAGGCGAAAAGATTATGATGTGTCGCCACAGTCTAATATATATTTTTGTATTTCTGATACCTTCTTTTCTTTGAAAATCTATTAACCTATTCCTTACATCCACCATGCGAGTCATGTTTGCTCATACTAATTTACCTTGTACATTGTTACCACCTCGCCCCCGGCAACAATTTGATAGATATTCCACTCCCATTGAATGCTTTAAGTTGATTGTACCCAACAACTACTTCCAGGGGGGCACCACGATCTGCTGCGCATAACACATGGCAGAATAGACGAATTATCACAGCATTGAACAGATGATAGACGGTTGACATAAAGCGTAACAATTAAAATAAATATTTATTAATATTTGTTTTTATTGTTAATATATAATTAATATTTGTTTTTATTATTTTTGAAATGTCACGTTTGAATATTAAACTCTGAAGGGCAATGCCCTCTGAATTAAAATCATAAAAACCCTATTAAAATCATGTCCAAATTTAGAACTGCAAATTTTAAGCTAGCAAAAGTTTCGGGAATTACTTCCTCACTTGATAAGATACCGATATCTTTTAATGCATAAATTTACCATTTCCAAAGGGCATTTGGATCAACTTGACAGGTAAAAAATAAATAAGTTTTGTGGAAACGTGGGCACTTAGTTTATTCCGTGGATTGATGGAATAAATATTCTCGTGGAAATCGAGATTCCGAGAAATCTGTAGAACTACTTTGAGCTGCGAAAAAACTGTCAAAAGAATGTTGTTTATGTGGAAATATTTATGTGAGAATTATTTTATTTCAGAAAAAAATAAATGTACGAAAAATAAAATTCGTACATTTAGCAAATAAGTAATCAATACACACGTTCGTTTTATCTTAAGGTTTAAGGTAAAGGCTTTTTTTAGTATACTCGCTACTTGACTCGCCGAAAATCGTTCGCATTACGTTCAAGTAGAGTTCATTAGCAACCCGCACGTTGCAATATGACGGGCTGCCACACAACAATTAATTAAGCTGATTCTAATGCACATTTTAGATGAGGTGGAAGAATAAATTAGTGAGATCAAAATAAATAAAGTATGGACACGAAAAGAGATTAATAGCACCATAAATAAAGAATTTTAGAGTAGCGTCTTTGCTCCCACGGCACGACATAATATCTGTGGATGAAGTAATGAAAATGAACTCTGCTAAAACGATGGATTCGCGCATGTCAGTACGCATGGACGCGTGGTGGGGGTCCTTAGTCGCCCGAAAAAATAGAACGAAATGGATTGAATCTACTAAAGGGCTGGCTAAACTCTACGAAAATTGTGGTGTTCGGACGCATTTAGTTACTAATATAGTCTCTACAATACTTGCTGTAATCTAACTAGGCTAGTAGTTTAGTCGAGTGGCGAAGAAGGAAATCGGCTAATTAAAAGGATTATAAAAGAAAGTCAAGGAAAGTTTATTAGGATGGGGTACCTACTTACTCACTGGGATGAAAGTACATACAAAAATTTGCCTACTATTTATTTAAGTATGCGACGTGTTGTATTTGCAATGACATTACATCATCATAGTTCATAGTACATTTGTCATTACATTACTCAATCATAACTGTTGTACATAGTTTCTTGGTGTACCTATGCCATCAATGATAATTATAATGGACGCCATTGATTTGCAGTTTGGTATGATTGGACATGACCCAATTGGCCTTGAGGCCCGACAAGCCAACCTATTAACATTCTGACGTATCAATGTCTTCCTCAATCAGCCAATTAATATTCCGACCCTTCTATGCATAGTTTGCACTAATTTACGTACAGCGGGATAGTTTAAAATTATTAATTGTACGGAATAATAATTTTGGATATTTATTGGAAGAAGAAGATAACCCATTGTTGTTCACCTACTTTCTCAATAATCACATCTTATTATCTGTTGATGAAATAAGAGACCTTGGTATAACCTTTGACACTAAATTAACATTCATTAAACATATTAATAATATAACCAGTAAAGCAATGCAAATGTTAGGATTTATCTTACGGATTTTAAAAATTTAAAAACTGTCAAATTACTTTACACTTCACTTGTTAGAAGCCAACTAGAATTTAACTCCACCATTTGGAATCCTTACTACAGTGTACATGAGAATTCTCTTGAGCGAGTCCAACATAAATTTTTACGTTATATTAATTTTAAATTGGGAATATTCATCGAAAACATTAATTATCCCTCTCTGTTACAATTATTGGGACTCGATACATTAAAAGAAAGAAGAATTTGTTCAGACCTATTTTATTTATTTAAAATCGTTACCAACCTGTTGAACTCCCCTGAACTTTTTTCGCTAATATGTTTCCATGTACCTAGTCGATCAGTTCGTTTCAAATTACCTTATCATTGCAACAATACAGGATCGAACGCTGAACTCAATTCCATAATGAATCGCCTGCATGTACTTGGAAATAAATATGTTTTGGATGAATCTATAAACATTGCTAGTTTAACCTCATACAAACATTACTTAATTAAAACTGTCTGTCAGCGCTTCTCAGTTTGACTACAATCAAATACAGATTTAAAGTATTAATTTCTTAATACATAATATCCGGGATTTATAATATATTGTATTGTATTTATAATAACCTACGCATTGTACTTTTTTATGTTGATACTACAATTTCTATTATTCTCTTTTATGAATTTTATATTTATATTTTTCTTTTTTTTTATCTATGTATATTCTGTATTCATATGTAAAATAATTGTTATTCTTTTGTAAAAGCCGTTATAATCGGCGCTAATAAATAAATAAATAAATAACACTAATAATCTAAACGAAAATATGAAGGAGTGCAAGACACAGAAAGATAAAAATATAACTGTCGCAACCGGGTCACGACCCTAGAACTTATCGTCTTATCGGGACACGCCTCTGCTAAATCGGCTACTGAGACCTCTTATTTAAACCTCATTTTTGTCAATCTCATATTTAAAATTTCAGAATTAACGATATTATCTTAAAACCTAGATAGTATCTCGGATACTTATATAGGATTTTATTTTTTGGAACATCTATTGACCTTTTTTTAAATGTCTGGATATTTAACTAGGACAATTTTGATTTATAAAAAAATTATGTTAGGACTATTTCTTGATCATATATTACAAAATAATAATGATGATAATGGTACATCATATTATATCGGGATGTTCTGTATTAGCGCCGTCCGAGTATACATTTAGGCATAATCAGGTTTTAAAAATAATCCACCAAAGTTTGGTAATTAAACATAACTTGATTGACTGCCGTAATATAGTACCATATTATGAATGTGAACCATCATTTTTAGAAGATGAACTTTATAAAATATATTATGATAAAACTATACAAACAGACAGAACAATTAGTCATAATAGACCTGATATAAGTTTTACATGACAAAATTAAAAAAATAACTTATATCATTGATGTAGCTATTCCAAATTCCTGTAATATTCAAAAAATTGTTTCTGAAAAAATAAGAAAAATCACAGATTTAGGAAATGCGATTAAAAGAATTTGGTATTCTTAGACTATAAAAATATTACCATTTGTTATTTCGGCTACTGACATCATACGTAGGTTTCTCATTCAAAATTTAGGTTTATTAGATTTGTCAAAGAATTTATGTATATAAAAATGCAAAAATCGGTCATTTTAAATACTTGTAGGTCGTAGGATTACAATAGATTTTTTTACATATCTATATTAAGGGATCAGTAGGATTTATAGGTTCAACTAGGAATTCCACAGAACCGAATCCTCTGATATGAAAATATCTGGAGTCACATGTTGTGCTTGTATTGTTTTGTATTTATAATACTTATATAGTGCAATTGCGTAGCGTGGATTGACTAGATACGAGATGATCATTTGGGGAAGTGTGTGAAAGGGTTTAGTTTTTCCTGTGGGGAAACTTTAACCCGAACATTTAAATCTGGTGCGTACATTATCCTCAATGAGCTTAATAAAACTCATCGATTAATAAAAGGTTTGATAATCGATTCTTCTATGTTAAGATAGATTTCAATTGATTGAGAAAAACCGGATTATTAGATGTCCGGATTTCGCAAGATCCGGATACCAAAAGTCACCAAACCTGTACCAATACCCACCTCCAAAATTGAAAATAAATTGTTACGATATACGAAACGCCTCTTCTCAAATTGGAGCGCACGCCACTGTACGGACAAACAGTTTCGCTCCCTCGCCGCAAGTGCGCCGCGCGCTGACGGCGGCGGAACGCCAGCCTCGGTCGGCCGACTAGCGAGCCCGCCATTCTCCTTCCGAGCCCGCTCTGGGCGCACGTGTATCGTGAACCACGCTGCACCGTTCCGGAACATTCCACAACGCCGCTATGGCGGTTGTTATTTTGCCTAGTGACTGGCGGTAATGCCAAGAACGGCTAAATTCCCCTCCATATAACCGAATCTCCAAGAGACCAGCCTGCTGCTGTGAGTACCATGAGCTATTTAACCCCTCTTTATTGCGTGTGTTCCTTGTAAATTCAACGCGAAGATAAATGACCACCCCCAGGGAGATTTTAGGGCCAAATTCACCCGATTTAGATAGAATTACTGTTGCTACCCTGTACTACTCTGCTTGCATTATTGTATCATTGTGTTTACGTAAGAATTCTACCCAATACAACTGTTATTTACCGTAGCCACTTGTTTCACTATCTCCCCCAGCCCGTAGGATTTGAGCTTATTTCAGGGATGCCACACAAACGCCTCAGAGATCCTACCACCCTGATGATAGTCTCCTCCGCTATGCTGACCATTCTGAGCTAGTCTGTCGGCAGAAGGTAGGCACCTCAGGTAGGTGTACTTAGCACTGGCACCCCAACTTAGGGGCAATTTTTTTTCTTTCCCCAGCATCCCGAGCTCATGTCATGACCGGCCAGCGGGGAGGCATATTTTTTTACTTTTTTTCCTCAGCTTTATTGGCCCAGAATAACACCTAATAATCACCAATTGCAAATAATATTCTTATGGGCCGGAATGTGTTCCCGCGCATAATTCTAGAAGGTTCGGTCGATTGCATCATCCTAGCGACGCGACAGTTTTGGCGCGGCAAAATAATAACACGGTTTGCCTCCAAAACATATACCGTCCAGTTATCAGGCGGGAATATTTTTATAAATAATGAAATGTGGATTTCTGTTCTTTCCCCATGAATATTTAGGTACATTGTGACATATTTACACAAGAAGTGAAAAAACAGTGCGGTTATTTCCGATCCCAAGGTGAAATTTGTGCTTAAAAAAGTGAATCTTTATTTAATTTAAATTAACAAAAGCGCCCAGTGAAATCAAGCCACTTGTCCCCCACGGTAGAGCCACGGCCATTTTTACGCTTTTTCTGTTTTTCGTTTCAAATGACGTTTTTTGTGCTTCGACGAATAATAGTTTTTTTCCAAAAAGTGTTTCGTGAAAATGAAAATTCATTCTCAAAGGGAAACCGCCGGCCGATTTCCTTCAAAAATCAAAACATTTTAAGAAGTTTTCAACAGAGTGGAGTCTTTTCCGAAAGTGTCTAGTGAAACCAAAAATATTCATTCTCAGAGGGAGACCGCTGCCCATTTTTTTCAAAAAATCAAATACTTTGAAAAAATTTCAGTAAGTTTTCAAAAGTGCTTATTTAAAATACAAAAGAGCAACTTTGTAAGGACCCCCCAATTTTTTTTAAATTTTTGTTTTTTTCTTTTCTACTCATCGTCCAGCGAAAGAATTTAAGTTGTCACGCCGTCCACCACATACACCATAATGGAAACCAACGAAGCAAACACGCCACAAACCCTAGGCATCATTACTAATGTGTTCAGCTTATCAAAAACTGGCCTGCAAGCCGTTTTAAAAGACAGAGGTTTTTCTCCCATGAATAAGTCAAAGGCTGCCTTAAGAGCGTACGCTCTGCTGTTCAACAAAAAATACACAAGAAGGATAAACCTCACATCAACAAATGAGGACAATGCACCCGTCATCACTAAACCCACCTTCTAGTAAAGAACCAGAGGCAATCGCCAAAATTAAACAAGATACAGCACCCATCACGGCACAAGAGAAAACCTACGACCTCTCATCATGAAAAATCAAATACAATGGCGTTACTAATATATTGGATTTCATTGAAAGAATCGAGGAGACGGCAACCATCAAGAATGTTCCCTTTGACGTGCTCCAAAGAAATTTTATAGAGTTAATTTCCCCAGAATTAATCCCCTGGCACCGTATCCAGAAACTCAAATGTAAGGACTGGAACAAACTGAGGACAGCATTGATAACCAGTTTTGGCAAATCAGAAGCACAACACAGAATAAAACTTTCGTTACTATCCATCAAACAGCTAGTAAACGAATCTGTGGCTACATTTATAGAAAGGGCCGAAACCTTAAACATAAAGCTCTCCCACCCTGTGTCGGAAGTCGAATTATTACCGGTTATAACGGATGGCCTCCTACAAAGGTACGAAAACATTATCACCTCACGAAAAATCACGTCACTGGCCCAATTAAGCGAAGTATGCACACTCCTAGAATCTTACCAAGACAGGAAGAATACACAAGCGACTTCAACCAATATTACTGTGCCAAGTCGTTCTTCGGGATTAAAACCGGAATATGACAACAGAAAAGTTTGCACCTTCTGCAGAAAAGTAGGCCACCTAGCTGATACCTGTTTTAGGCAAGCCAAACTACGGGAACCTAAAGATTCCCGAACCTTCAAGAGGCACCGCTCTAAGGATCGCTCCCCCCCTCGCGATGAATTACGCGAAATTTTTAAAAGATCCAAATACAACATGGATAAGCTGCAAGATACTAGCAATGCCAAACCCCCAGTGGATTTTTCTAAACCCCCACCCAACTTCTTCACAAGGAAGCCAAAAAACTAAATGGTAATCTCTCAGGTATTCATTCCGTATCAAGGTCAAAGGAATGGACTGATTGGTTATCACACATCAAGTATTTTAATCAGACCTTGAATATTTCTTCAGTTTGTTGCAAGCAAGCCAAGGACGGTAGACCTTTTGCCCTTTTTTCTGTTAACAACGTGCCCTTCTCCGGTCTGCTAGACAGTGGCGCATCGGTGAGCTGCCTCGGCAACAACGCCCACCTGCCTTTTATTTACAATGGTTTTAAGATCTCTCCCCAACATACACACGTGACAACTGCAGATAATGTTTCTCAGTCAGTCATCGGTGCCCTTGCCTTGCCCATCAAGTGTGACAATAAAATAGTTACAATTAATTTTCTAATAGTGCCATCTATATCCCAGAATTTCATCCTTGGTGTTGACTTCTGGAAGGCGTTCAGCGTTGCCCCCCAAGTATTTAATACCCTTGGTGAGGCGCCGCCGACTGCACAAATTAGTGAAATTCGCACAATCATACCTCACGAGAACTTGAACACTGGCCAAGCTCGTCAATTAAAGGAAGTGGTCAATAAATTCGAATCAATATCCTTCGAAAAATGTGGTTTAGGTCTAACCAATTTGGTGGAACACCATATTAAAACTAATGGTCCCCCAATCAAGCAACGTTATTATAACTTAGCTCCACAAAAACTCAAGCTTCTAGAAAAAGAACTCGACGGAATGTTGAAATTGGGAGTAGTGGTTCCCAACAGAAGTGCGTGGACCAACCCTACTCTCTTGGTCTCCAAAAAAGACGGCTCCGCTCGCTTCTGCCTTGACAGCAGACGTCTTAATTCTTGCACAGAGGCCGACGCGTACCCTCTGCCATATGTTCATGCAATCTTAGACAAATTGCGTAACGCCAAGTTCATTTCTTCAATTGATTTAAGCAAGGCTTTCTGGCAAATACCCCTAGACGATGAGTCTTGTGAAAAAACCGCTTTTGTTGTACCCGGCAGGGGAATGTTCCATTTTAAAAGATAATTTTTTTTTTGGTCTAAAAAACAGTCCGCCGAGTTACAAAGGTTAATGGACAAATTGTTTGGCCCTGAAGCCGACAACAATCTATTCTGCTATCTTGATGACCTCATCATCATTAGCGACACGTTCGAAAAACACTTACAAATGCTGGAAAAAGTTTTCCATCAACTTAAGTTGGCTGGTTTAACCATCAACTTAAAGAAATCTGAATTCTGTAAGTCTCGTTTACGTTATTTAGGATTCATTGTAGACGAAAAAGGTCTAAGAACAGACCCTGCTAAAGTGGAAGCCATGGCAAATTTCCCTCGTCCCAAAAACGCGAAAGAAGTCAAAGCTTTCCTCGGACTCACAGGTTACTACAGGAGATTCATTTCGTCGCCTCAGTTCTTATTTGTCCAACAGACCATTTTAGTTTTTGTTCAATTCTCACTTTAAAATTAAAAACAAAGTATGAAAAATGATAGTTAATCACTTAACTAAGAATTATTTAAACTAATTGGACCTTTACCTTTCCGGAAATAGCTTTATCTTAAACACCTATCATAATGTTTTATTGAAATAATTAAAGAAAACCTTCTCCTCCTAAAAAATTTTCTAATGGTCTGTTGGACAAATACGAACTAAAGCGACGATTTATTAAAGACTTTTCCACAATCTCAGCACCCCTCAACAAAATTACAGGCATCCGTAAAGGCGTCAGCAACTTTCGTTGGTCTAATGAAACTGAAGAAGCTTTTATAACTTTAAAAAACGCTCTTCAGACAGCTCCCGTCCTAAATTGTCCAGACTTTGCACTCCCGTTCACCCTCCATACGGACGCCTCAAATGTTGGAATCGGTGGAGTTTTGACACAGGAATTCCCTGACGGCAAACACCCAGTGGCTTACTTTTCCCGCTCCTTAAATAAGCACGAAAAGAATTACGGTATCACTGAGAAAGAGTTACTGGCCGTACTGGAATCCGTCCACCATTTCCGCGGCTACATAGACGGTAGCAAATTCACTGTGATCACTGACCACAGTAGTTTGAAATGGTTAATTTCCTTAAACAATCCCTCCGGTAGGCTGGCTCGCAGGGCCTCACGCCTGTCGCAATACACTTGACGTCATACACCGTAAAGGTGCGGACAACACCGTCCCAGACGCCCTCTCAAGAATTGAATTAGCCACTTTAAATACCGGTGCAATTGCAACTACACCATCCACAAAGGATGAATGGTACCTCAAAATTTATGAGGGTTGTCAAAATAATCAACAAAAGTTTCCCAATTTTATTATAAAAGAAGGACAACTATACCGCAATTGTAAAGCCCCTCTATCCATCCTTGAGGACCACTCATGGAAACTTGTTGTTCCCCTCGAAAAGAGAGAACAAATAATTATCGACAACCATAGCGCACCCGGCTCCATACACCCAGGAACTTTCAAGACGTATAAAAAGATTTCCTTGAAATACTACTGGCCTGGCCTCTACAAGCAAGTTCGCAATTATAGTTCTAAATGTGAAACATGTAAAGCTTACAAACATAGTACGACATCTCCCGCCGGTTTAATGGGCAAACCCAAACGCACTGATAGACCCCTGCAGTCGCTGTCTATGGACCTCATAGGACCTTTTGCCCGAAGCTATGCCGGACATATGCACATACTCAGCGTAGTGGATATTTTCACTAAATTTTGTTGGATCTTCCCTTTAAAAAGAGCCAACGCAGCCGCCATTGTCAAACTTCTGGAGAAACATATCTTCATACCTTACGGGACCCCCAGAACGGTGATAGTTGACAATGGAAAACAATTTATAGCTCAGGAATTCAAAGACTTCCTTGCTAAATATGGGATCAAGGATACCTATTACAGCACCTTGTACACCCCCCAAAATAGCACCGTTGAACGGTACAATCAAACCATCAACACAGCTCTGGCCATTTTGGTTGACAAAGACCAACGTACTTGGTGCAAAAACTTGGATAAAATCCAAGCCGCCATGAACAACACGGTTAACCTAATCACCGGTTACACCCCTTTTTTTCTAAAACACGGCATGGAACAGGTTGTCCATGGTTCACTACATTGGGACACAAGTTTTCCTACGTCCACCACCCCCACAAATAATCCCACCTCCGATTATGCCCACCGTTTGGAGGAATTGTCTGCCATTTACAGTGAGGTTACCGATGCTCTACTGCTGGCCCACCAAAAGAGTGCGGACAGGTCACCTTTAACGTAGGCGACGTCATCTGGAGAAAGAATAATACCCTTTCCCAAGGAGCTCTGTACTTCTCTGCCAAATTGGCCCCCCGTTTTGTCAAGGCCAAGGTCGTAAAGAAAATATCGGACTTAGTCTACTCTTTGTCCGACACCTCTGGCAAACATGTCGGTAATTACCATATTAAGGACATCGTAAAGTCCGGAAGTGAGGAGACAACCGATATCATCCCACTATCGACGGAACCATAAATTAATTCACCAAGTATCACCACCTCCCTCGGTAAACCCTAAAAGTTTACCTTTTAACTGGCGTGTAAAGTGTCAATTAAACGTCCAGACCCCCATAAATAAAGCAAGCCCTTTATTTATTCTTGTTTGTAAATAAATGTACATTCATAATAGGTACATCCAAATGTCACGGTTGTACCAATTTCTCTTTTCCCCATCACGGCAAATTGCCAGCATTGTCTCTTTTTACCTTTTTTCCTTTCTCTCACCTGTTTTGAGGCTGATCACCCCGGAGCAGAGACACCTCGAGTCACGATATTCTGGGAGTCATGAACCCAGACTAGCGTTTCTCACCCCCACACTCTGCAATGCTCATGTCATCTCACTTTGTTTTGTTTTTGTTTGTTTTATCTATGGCCTCAGTTTTGGTCGCCCTTGTACATTTTTTTATCTCATTCTCACAATCACCACATTTTACCTACCATGGTAAAACCCTTTTTTTTCTTACCTCTCGTTTTTCGGCTCACCTTGAGTACGTAAAACCCAATAGTGGTCTCAAGCACGAAAGTCATAAATGGTTACTTTACCTTCTTCTTGTACATATAAGTCTTTTTCAATTTTGTCCTTAAATCAAAAATTGATGGCGTCCTTTTCACCCGTGCTCAATTTTTTTTTCTCTCCCCAAAATTGGATATTGACACGTCCATTTTGGAAATTGTATTTATAAAAACCTAAAAAGTTGTTTTTATAAGTCATACACAAATCCTTTGGCTCGTTCGACTAAAGTAGGTAAAACCGAATCATCCGGTCTTTGGTTGCTACAACGAAACCACTGATTTGTTTCTTCTCTAATGTTACGTCACGTATGTTTTGTAGTACACGTTTCAACACGAGACAGGTTAGTAAAACCTAACGGTCATCCTGATTCTCGAATTCAAATCATTGTTATTTTTAACGTAAATCAGCATTGATTTGTTCGATCATCGTTTTGCAATTATCACCTTTTTTTCTTTTCTAAAAATGGTTACACAGACAGTATGTAAAACCCTCCAGGTCTGTCTCTTTTTATTGCTCGGTAAGCAGAATATACTCTGCAATCACTTTTATGTCATTCTATCGTACGCCCCCGGGCTACGGGGTTAGTTAAACCTAACGATTCTTTATAAACAATATTAAAACGAATGTTGTTATCATTTATCTTGCTGTACTTAAGCGCAACCTGTACGCGATAGGAGAGATCCTTAAAACATCCGCCACAATACGAGAAGTTCGTTATAATCACTTTATGCTCTTGTTGTTCTTTTGGTCGTGTGTCATTAATTTGGCATGAGAACCACCTCTTTTTGGTCGTGTGTTATTAAGTTGTCATGAGAACCACCTTGTTATAATTGTGTACTTATATAATCTGTACACCACACGTGAAGACGTTACAATACTCACCACGAATCGTGCGAACGAAATAATATTAACCCTTTTTGTGCGCACTACACAAAGTAGTCCACAACCTTTTTGCAAATTGTTCAACGACAATGCCCGTGGACTTCCTGTTTTGCCACTTCTTTCTCTAAAGGAAAGAAGCCCAGGAATATCTACTATCTCAAAAGGACTAGCTTGTCAGCTTCACTGTCAGCTATGGGGCATAGTGCCGTGGGAGTTAATCGAATGGGCACAAAACCACCAAACTCGTCGTCTGGGAAGCAAATAAAAGAAATTCCAGGATTGTGAAATTGGAGCGAGGGTCTATCTTTTTTCACAATCAAGGAGAAGTTTTAAGTGACCCCTAATCTTTCGTCAAATACACGCGAAAGACTAGTCTCTTTGGTATAATGTGTATTCTTTATCATCTCATTGTTTTTTTTTTCTAATGTAAAGAGTCAGGAAACGTGCTGGTGGATTACGTTTCATCCTCACATAGAGTTTGAATTGGAAATTAGTTCAGTCCCTAGCAAGTTTCGTCACTCAACTCCCCTCCATCCATTTTCCCCTTCCCTCCCTCATGTTCTCATCATGCTATGAAATGGAAAACCCGTTGTTGTCCACATTTCGCCCTCACTTGCAGTTCGAATCGGTACCTAACCAGGCACAACGGGCCTTCTATTTCACTCTCGTCACATGTTTCATCTTCTTCATCCTGGTTTCAATGAGGCAGATTCATGAATATTGGACACGTATGTTATGCACTTGGCGTACCATCTGTCTCTTATCGACGACCTTTATTCATGAATCAGTTTCGCTGCCTTGCCGTGACTCGTTCACGACTTTGTGTCTTGTTCTTTGAAATTCTTCGAAAATGTTACCATTTTATGTTAACATAGGCCATGGAAGGCCGGTTGCTTTTCAACCAAGGTATTTTGTCACCCGGCAAAAGCCAGGTTATCCTAACAAAGGATATTTTTTTTTCAAAAAATGTAATTGTATGCTAGCTAGGAATCTCTCTCTCTCTCGTAATCTCTCTGGGTCACCGGTTAAAACCTCGTTTGCTATTCTCTGAATACACTTTGTTTCTCTCCAAACTTTTCTTCATTGGTCTCTAGGCAAGTAAACTTCAAGAATTTTGCTTTAATAATAATTTCTCCCGGATTTAAAAAGAAGCCCAGAAGGATGTCTCCATCGGCAGCCAAGCTGAGCTTCACTTCCTGGCAGCCCTCGCTGTGGTTACGGAGGTCCCCCGCCGCCATTTTCTACATATTTGTTCCTGAAAGCACAGACCATACCGCCCTTATGTATGTTGTCTTGTTGCGCCATTGCGAGCCGAGTTGTCCCGCTCTAGCCCCTGGGTTTTGTTCCTGCTCTCGCTACCAAGCCAGTTTTGCCGTCTCTTGCTCTGTCATGCAGTGACGCACACCATGTCATGTGTAAACCATTATTACCTTGACTCTCCAGTATTCGCTGAATGCGCACCCTTACAAGTTATTCCGAGCTACATTATGCTTCGATAACCATTATATATGATCCGTGCCCACCATAATGGCACATTAAGATTCGTACTGGCATGTCTGCAGATCCTGGACTCTTCTTCTCAACGACCTCTGTAACTATAGCCCTCCGCACTACAACCACAGTCTCCACTTCGTAACCTTCGACGGCTACGACAAACAAAGTGTTTTTTTTTCTCCAAGGCCCTAGTGTACTCTTGAGTGTTATCTCAAATGGGTCAGATTACAGTGATAATGTAATCCCTTTAGAGTCTGTGAAATCACGTCTCTTCGCAATTCTTCGAAACTCTTCGAACTCTGTTGAAAACACAAACAAATCTACGCACCGCAAACTTAGCTTCCAGACCAATGAAACCCTAGAGTCACATTTTCACAATTTTGTTCTTTGTTTTCACATTTTCATAACCTTGTCTTTGTTCTTTCAATTGCATAAATGTGTATGTTGTTTCACCCCTCCATGTGCTAACCGCCTGTTCCTCATATTTTATGTACCCCCCTCCCTACCCTGACAAACATTGTACCTAGCCCATGGCATAAGCTAGTTTTAAGATGTTAGTCAGCTCTCTCTCTGGTCAACAAATCTCTCTCAATCCCCATGGTTAACGTAGAGGGTTTTTGCCCTATTGCTCCATTACCATGTCACTTTTTTTCCGAGCGCGGGGGGAGGTGTTACGATATACGAAACGCCTCCTCTCAAATTGGAGCGCACGCCACTGTATGGACAAACAGTTTCGCTCCCTCGCCGCAAGTGCGCCGCGCGCTGACGGCGGCGGAACGCCAGCCTCGGTCGGCCGACTAGCGAGCCCGCCATTCTCTTCCCGAGCCCGCTCTGGACGCACGTGTATCGTGAACCACGCTGCACCGTTCCGGAACATTCCACAACGCCGCTATGGCGGTTGTTATTTTGCCTAGTGACTGGCGGGAATGCCAAGAACGGCTAAATTCCCCTCCATATAACCGAATCTCCAAGAGACCAGCCTGCTGCTGTGAGTACCATGAGCTATTTCACCCCTCTTTATTGCGTGTGTTCCTTGTTAATTCAACGCGAAGATAAATGACCGCCCCCAGGGAGATTTTAGGGCCAAATTCACCCGATTTAGATAGAATTACTGTTGCTACCCTGTACTACTCTGCTTGCATTATTGTATCATTGTGTTTACGTAAGAATTCTACCCAATACAACTGTTATTTACCGTAGCCACTTGTTTCACTATCTCCCCCAGCCCGTAGGATTTGAGCTTATTTCAGGGATGCCACACAAACGCCTCAGAGATCCTACCACCCTGATGATAGTCTCCTCCGCTATGCTGACCATTCTGAGCTAGTCTGTCGGCAGAAGGTAGGCACCTCAGGTAGGTGTACTTAGCAAAATGTACCCAAAAGCGACTCCAGATACTAATTTCTACAGCCTGTATGTCGGTCGAATATCTACAGCTAAAATGTTGGACGAATATCTATGAACTTCAGAGTGAAGACTATTTACAGAGCTAAAGTCGGACGAATATCTATGACGGTCCCAGTGGTGACTAATATCTATGGAGCGTAGGTTGGACTAATATCTACAGAGGGCAGCTGAGCAAGAGGTTTTACGGAAATGCATAAATTACTACAATTATGTAATTACTAATTAAGTAAAGGCCTAAACGTTTAAAGTACGCACATGAAGTTTTTGCTTAATATTACGTATTTTGCTGTTTACGAGGACAATAATTTATTGAACAAACATGGAGGTCATATTACAAAGATATTTATTTATTTCGAAATACACGGCACCACAACTTAACCTAACCTAACCTAACCTAACCTAATCTAACTGACATAGAAATGGTCATGGTAACGGATTAAGCTAAATGTGTCCAATAGTCCGATATTAGGGATTTTTACATACATATGTGGCGGCACATCATAAACTTCGCCATCAAAAGAAGACACTAGAAACATCTAATATTTGCGCGGCGCCGGCTCTTGCCTAGGTACACCTACATATGCCGATCGCGATGTACTTTCTCGCCTGCCGTGCCAGCCCGACGTTAATAATATCGCCCCCGCCTAGAAAGGTCTCGAGACAGCACCGTACAATGTACGGCGCCGAATATTCTCGTCAACTGCCGAAGTGGCTCGTATTACCTACCGCGAGGTAGTTACTCAATGCGGCTATATAAGCAGCCGATCGCTCGCCCGCTGCAGTCAGTCTCACACTAACCGTCGGTCAACAGTTCGTCGTAACAGATCTCCCCACAAGTGCTCCTGCAGTGCTCTACACATCCAGGGCAGCTTCCCGAGGTTCACCACCACGTCTCAGCTACAAGGCCCATCGTGTCTTCAGCTCCTGAGATCAGCTACATCCCGCGACTCACAAGGCTTTCGTCACCTTCAGTCCAGGGATCAGCTCACCACTTCACATGGCACCCCGAAGCCCACCGTGCTTCGCTGCCATGGAAACACGCTCCGCCTCGCCAGGATTACCTGCTGGTGGCTCAGCTCACCGAGCCACACACCGTTCACCTCCGCGACTTAAAGCGTCGAGCAACGGCCTGGAAGATACGTCATCTCCACCGCCATGGTGTCGAGCAACTCGCTGACCTTCACCACACCATCTCCACCTCCGTACGCCTGCAGCATTATCTACGGCACTCCGCATTACATCAAGTTACCGCTCACCGACCATCTGCTACGTAGCCCAATAAACGACTGACTCACTACTTCGACATGACGACTTTCATTTCTGTCTCCTGCTCCCTCACATACATGCCTAAATTAAGTTTTTTAAACTGCATACGCAATATTACGTTATTCCAATATGCTATACATAATTGCAAATCCAGCCTCTGCCAGTGCTGTAGATATTCGTCCACACTTTGGTTCTCATAGATATTAGTCAGCAGTTTGAGCCGTAGATATTCGTCCTCATTTTGGTTCTCGTAGATATTAGTCAGCAGTTTGAGCCGTAGATATTCGTCCTCACTTTGGTTCTCGTAGATATTAGTCTGATTTGTTCAGTTTTTGGAATTCCTGTAGATATTAGAAGACGCCTTCCCCACATAACCCCCCACACCCCCCTTGCATAAAGAATATTGTATCTCCTTGTATTACGGTGAAGAAAGTGCCAAGGATTTACCGGTTTCTGCTTTTCCACAATCCTTTCATATTCCTATTTAATTCGCTTTTTAAATTAAATATTTTCGTGAGAAAATTTACTCAAATATTATTGGTACATTCTGTACACACAGCATTTAAATCTGCTGCCAACACCATCTGACGGAGGGCTGTCAAACTAACATAATCGCATTACAAAATTGCGGCAGAACTGAGACAGGTTTATTGTTAGATACTTCTTACCTAAGCCATTGGGTTAAGTAACTGTGGCATGTCGAATTATTGGCGAACTGACCGAGCGTCTGAGGATTGTATCGCTGTCTTGATAATGTTATTGTTCATTGAATCAGCAGGGTATTATTGTGTTATTGTTACGTAACAACCCGGTTGTATCGTCAACCTTCCTACACTAGAGCGTTGGTCTCTTAGACCGACAAATCAGTAATTCGTGGTTTTCTCAAAAATTAACATCACTGGGACTTTGTAGATTTTCAGGTTTATAGTAGCTTCTTAATTTGTTGTTAGGCATTGCTTAGTGTGACACTTTTTTAGTGTTATCGGTCCGTGAGACCGACGCGAGTATACGTGATACTATTTTAAATAAGTAATAAAGGAGGAGGTAGCGCAACACGGCATAATACCCCAAAAGGAAATAACCATAAAAGTAATAAATACTACACAAAAATCCTAACAATGATGAATTCTAATTTTTATAATATTTCATTATACTTAATACTTTCATTTATTAGATTTCAGAGTTTTTTTATTAATTAACACATGAAATGTTTATTTTTGTTATTAAGGCGATCCAATAGTCCAGGACAAAATCGAAATCGGAATTCATGCCCTTTATGAGAGGAGTTTAAAAATACTTGAGAAAAAGCTTTTGGAAAGGTTGGAAAAGGTATTTGAGAATTTTTTAACAGGTTGATTTCGTAAAGGCCTGTAAAAAATATTAATGACTTTTTTACGCATTGTTTATTGTAATAAAACGGAAATTTAAAATCGATTTCACGAAACTAAGCGGCGCGGAGTCACACGTCCATTTCCCGCTCCGGCCGGGGCGTGGCTGATACGAAATAGGTATGCCCAGTGTATGATTCTTGTGCCCATGCCATAAGGGTCACTTCAAGAATCCAAATTGATGGATGTCAAAAATAACAACCAGAAAATGCATATTTTATTTTATTTTATTTTGTGAAGTTCGGGCATAAAAATCTTTTTTTTTTGCGATTATTATAAAAGAAACTGAATCTGCCTTATTATAAAATAAAATCATATCCGAAAAGGGGTTTATAAGTAGGAGAGTTTTGCATTTGAAAGTATTTTTTAGATACCTAATACTTTATTAAAAAATGACCAATATTTTTAAGGGAGAGGAAGATATGTTCTACACGCAGTATTTAATTGAAGCATCCATAATACTTCTAAGAGATCTAATTTTCAAAACAAAAACATATGATTTTGTATGATTTTGCATTATTTAGTATGGCTTCATCTTAAAGTTAGGGTACAAAAAAATGTTATTTTTAAGAGGCTGAGTTGAAAGTCTGTTTCTACCAAAAAAGTAAGAGTTCTAATATTTTTATTTTTTATCATTCAATTATACTTCTTCTATATAGTAAGTACCAATAGTGCTTAAAATCACATAATTAAAATAAAACAGACGAGTTCAAATCTCGGTCTGAGACACCGTGAGCGAGTATATGTGTGATGCTGTTGGTCGCGAGCATACGAAGGTTAAATACGTATTTGTATTTTTTTTAATTTAAGACTGCTTGATGCGGTGTGATTGTGTGAAAGTAACAGTACGTAAGTATTTTCGTTGTTTGTTTTTGGGGTGTTATGCCGCAGACACATCCGATCCGGAGACAGATCCGGTAGATACATCTACCGGATCTGTAGATACATCTACCGGATCTGTCTTGATGATGGACACTGCGACGCTGTCCGAAACGTTGGTTAAAGAAGGATTGTAGAGCAACACGGCATTACACCCCAAAAACAAACAACGAAAATACTTTTGGTAGTGAAAATCTTAAAACATATCAGTACGTAAGTATTTACTTAAATGATTCTATTTGTTAGCGGAAAGCCCAATTTTATATTTTTAAATAAATCGAAAATCATTCCAGCCTAAGGGACAGAAGTATTAAAGGGAAGCGAGCGATACTGCAAATAGACAAACACATATATCTACAGGATTTAGAGTGCGAGAGAATGAGATAGCAATAACATATTTTTTTTATTATTAAGTTAAAAGAAATATAATATTTCGCTTTCTTAACTTAAGTACAGAGCATACATTATAGTAGTAATATTTTTAATTTTGTTTCAACTTAAGTTTAAATGGTTTTTTTTAAAGGTTTTTATATTCTTTTCCGCTTTAAGGTTATCTGGAAGGAGATTATATATGTGAACCCCCTCGTGGCCAATACTTTTCTTTCCACTTTCAGTCTTGACAGTATTTGTATACAATTTATTGTGTTGTCTAGTATAATGTTCATGTACTTGTGATGTTTTTATAAATGTTGTGTTTGTGTGTATAAGTCCATTTTGTTTTTTGTAGATAAAAAGACATACGTTATATTCGTAGAATGTTCTTATTTTCAAAAGATTCATTTCCTGGTATATTTTTTTCGTGGAGTTTTTTAATAACTTTGTTCCGTATTATTTTTAAGTCGTTTTATTACGTAATGTATGTGTTTCCCCATATTTCTATTAATTAATTTAGGTGGGACTGCATTAAGCTAAAGTATAAGCCTCTCTTTACATCTGTTGGTAGAAGATGAGAAATTCTACCAAATACAACAATTAATGGGATATTTTTTGTTTTTGGTTTTTCTACATGTTGTTTAAATGTCAGATGTTTATCAATATATAAGCCCAGATATTTTTAGCTATCTAGAATATGTAGGTCTCTTTCTTCTATTTGTAATAGTTTATGGTGAGTAGTTTATTTATTTCACGGGTACCCGGTTCCAATTTAATACAATTTGTACATAATATATGAAATGTCAACTCTTCTTCCATCCACAAGCTAAGGCTTTTAATGGAAGACCAGTAAAATTATAATATGTAGCAATTCTAATTAATCTACGGTCCCACGCAGGTCTACCTTAATTTAGGCTGAATTTAGTCTCACGCTCACCGTCAGCGCTTATAGATCAGCGCGTAGTTCGTCAGCGCTGAGGCTCAGCGTGGCTCTTTTCAGTATCGTACTGACCACCTTACTGTGCAGACGAATACCAAAATGCGGAGTGTATTAGTTATTGCTGCTTTGTACTACCCATCCCAAAAAAATAAAAACGATTCACCATAACTGTACACGCTGACGACGTCCGCTCCGCTTGACAGTCTCGACACTAGAACGCTCACTGTAAGCAGAGGCGCTCGTGCAATCGTCAGCGCCGACAGCTACGCGGCGCCAACGCGCGACGCGTACGGCCGCGTAGCCATCAGCGCTGACCACCTTGCGCGCTGATAGCTACGCGTCATTCAAAAACACTTCCTGGAAGTTCAGATATCTCGACCATCAGCGCAGACGGTTCGCGTGCGGTCAGCGTGAGACTAAATTCAGCCTTTTAGTGGTATAAAGTGCCGGACAAATCTTTGCAGTCATTTATAAGACCAAGGATCGAATCCTACAAAATCGAAAAAAAAATATTTTTGGAAAATAAATAGGTATCCAAACCTCCAGACCACTCCAAAATGCACAGGCAAAAGAAAACACAAAAGAATGCGATATCTAGCGACTCCGAAGAAGAATACACAAATACTAATAAGATGACCAAATGTGTAGGAAAAGGTGCACTGGAATTTGACGACAAAAATATGGAAAAAATCATCCTTCACATTGATTAAAAAAGCTGCTTCGTAGTCTCCCCACTCTTGTATACTTTAGTTTTCTGAAGGTTTACCTTCAACCTTTTTGAATTACACACTCTGATTTTTTTTATTATTTAGTGTACCTACACAACAGAATTACAAAAAAATAACAACATATAAGTATGTACCATCTACATAACGGTAATTAAATATGTACATGTAAAATAACAAAACAAAAGAAAATAAAGCTTGGGTCAAGTATAGTCAAGTGAAAACCAGAGGGTTTGTATCTAAAGTTCTGTGGTCCATCGCAAAATACTCGTAATATGCTCGGTATCTTGCCACTACATCGAATGAAAATAGTCGATGCATTCGCACAAATGGTTAGGAGAAGGTTAAGATGATTCTTTGGAAAGGAATATGGAAAGTTTCAGTGTTTCTTAGAAGATGGTGATTGATATGATTTTGTTTGTGGCTGGGAGGAAAGATTCCGCATGTTAATTATAATTTTGTAAATAAATTGGATTTCATTTTTTCACGGTGCGGCGTTATATTAATGTTTATAATGGGAAATATTTTAGCATTCTACATAGAACTAGGCTTGTAGGACGGGCCGCCATCTTTGTTCATTACATTCTGCCTTCCTTTTTATAATAGACATTTCATTTGAAGCTGTTAATATTTTCTTCCTAACTATATTACAATGCGTTTTATAATCTCCATTAAGTCATTAAATTTAATAATGTCGACAACCACCAACAAACGAGCGCATTGCTTTTCAATTAAAATGAATAAAACACCGAATAACCTGTTGTGATAAGAATAATATAATGCGTAGGTAATATTACATAGTTATTAATGCAGTCAAAGACATGGACAATACCATTAAATTAGTTTGTCGACTAGCCTTGCACCGCAGTGGGTGGGTTGGATTCACACGTCCGTCACTCCTGGACACTCTGATCCCCAGCTTTCCTACCCATCCTTCATACCTTAGCCACAGATAGCCGAGCCTATAGACGCCTCCTACCTGGATTGCCCGGGCTACACACTCGCAGGCAAATTCAGACCAAAAGGAGGTGTCTGTCTCTTCAGCAGAGCTGACGTCAACTGTGTGCGACTGTTGAATCTGGAGAACTCCAGATTCGACGTAATGTGGGTGCGTGTTGAAGGATAGAGAGCAAAATAAACCAGTATTAAATGTTAAAAGTGAGTTTTATTATAATGAATTGGTTTGCACGACATTGTCAAAGTACAGCCGACTAGCGATGGGTGACGCGAAGCATAGACAGTGTTGCCATCTATGGGCAATCGTCTGATACAAAGGACTGTTTGGTTTATACGAATTTATTATTCTAACACCTGCCCTTAAACTAAACAGTCTGTAAACCAAGATTAGAAACACAATTCAAATGTTTATCTTTACACAAAGGTTTGGTTAAAACATCTGCAGGCATATGTTCAGTAGGCAAATATTCTAAATCAATGATTTTATCCTTTACAATTTGTCTTACATAATGATGTCTAATATCTATATGCTTGCTTCGACTGTGATTAATCTGACTGTTACATAATTTTTGTGCTGACTGACTATCGTTAAACAGAGTCACTGGCAACAATTTACCTAGACATTCATGTAAGAAAATTCTGATAAATATAGCTTCCTTTGCTCCTTCACATAAAGCCATGTATTCACTTTCAGTAGTTGAAAGTGCGACCGTTCTCTGCTTGCGGCTTTCCCACGATACAGCAGAGTTACCTATTTTAAACACGTAACCCGTGTATGAACGTCGGTCTAGTTGGTTTGACGCCCAATCTGCATCCACATATCCTGTAATTGACAATGTGGATTTTTCATATACTATGTGGTGATCCATAGTTCCCTTTAAATATCGCAGAACCCGTTTTCCTGCTTTCCAGTGAATTTCAGAGTGACAATTATTAAACTGACTCAATACGCTTGCAGCGTGAGCAATATCAGGTCTTGTGCATACTGCTATGTACATAATGCATCCAATGAGGCTTCTGTACCTGCTGTTATTATCGGCTTGATTCCCTTTTTCAAACTTCATACCGCTTTCTAAAGGTGTATTCACAGGCTTACAATCAGTCATATTAAACTGTTGTAACACTGTTTGTATGTAGTTTCTTTGATCAAGAATAATTTTATTTTTCTCTTGTTTTAATCGCATTCCCAATATATGTGTAGCCCGACCAAGGTCTTTCATTTCAAATATTCTCATCAGTTCCTCCTTCAACTTCTTTTTCTCTGGTGTATCCTTGCTAAAAATTAAAATATCGTCCACATACAACAACCCTAATATCATCAGATTACCATTTGTATCTGATTTTATGTATACACAAGGCTCGTTAAGTGACTTTCTGAACTGGAGGTCTGTCAAAACATTATCAATCTTGTCATACCAGACCTTTGATGCTTGTTTAAGGCCATATATTGCTTTATTTAGTTTAAATACATGGGTTTCCTTACCCTTTATTTTATATCCATCTGGCTGTTCCATGTATACCGTCTCCTTTAATTCTCCATTTAAGAAGGCTGTCTTCACATCCATGTGATCAACATTCATATCTAAGTTGACTGCCAGAGCAAGCAAGCTGCGTATTGTAGAATATCTTATTACAGGCGCGTAAGTATCTGAGTAGTCTATGCCATATTCCTGCGTAAATCCTTTGGCAACAAGACGAGCTTTATAACGTAGAAGTTGTCCTTCAGATCCCAGTTTCTTCTTGAAAACCCATTTGCATTTAACTGCTTTCTTTCCATCTGGTAGTAATGTTAGGTTCCAAGCTTTATTCTTTTCAAATGATTTATACTCATCTGCTATAGCTTCCTTCCAGTATTCTTTATCAGGTGCCGACAGCGCCTCGTGTATTGTCTGTGGTTCGTAACCGTGACTTGCTGCTGTCATAGCCACCACTGCATTTGAAGATTCTTCATAGTCTTCATAATCACTTGACGCTTGATCCATAGTCATTTCAGGATTCCAGGTGATATCTTTAGGGTCATCAACATAGTTAAGTTCAGTAGAACTAGATGAAGACAATTCCATAACTTCTGTAACTGAAGACTCAACAACATTGTTTTCAATAGTGTTCACATCTACATTATTATTAGAAAATTTTTAACTGAAAATCATTAATGCAGTTTTCCTCGTTAGCTACCGCATCTTTATACATTTTCTCTTCAAAAAACTGTACATCTCTAGACTTGATAATTTTTGAAGGTTTTTCTGGATCAATTAATCGATATCCCTTCGATTCAGTACAATATCCAACATGGATATATTTTTTACTCTTTGGATCCAATTTCTTGCGCTTTTCATACGGGATCATTGCATAAGCAACACAGCCAAATACTCTTAATTCAGATAAATTGACTTTCTTACCAGACCATTTCTCTTCGGGTGTGGTACCTCTCACCGCCTTGCTTGGTGATTTATTCTTAATAAATATTGCCATATTCAATGCCTCTGCCCAGAACCTCCGGTCCATTCCAGCATCTTGCAGCATGCATCGTCCAGCCTCCACAATTGTCCGGTTGGCCCGTTCTGCTACTCCATTCTGCTGCGGAGAGTATGGGACGGTCAATTGATGCTCGATGCCATGTTCTTGTAGAAACATCTGGAACTGCTTATTAACATATTCACGGCCATTGTCTGTTCGAAGAGCTTTGATTTTTAAATTGGTCTGATTTTCTACAAAACTTTTGAAAATCTTAAATATCGGCAATACTTCATCTTTACTCTTAAGAAAATAACCAAATGTCATTCTTGTGAAATCATCTATGAATGTTAATAGATATTTACTGCCACTAAATGAGGAAACTGACATAGGACCGCACAAATCGGAATGTATGAGGCCTAGCTTCTCAGTAGCTCTGTTGAAAGACCTTTTTGGGAATGGCAATCTACTTTGTTTTCCCTCAAGACATGCTACACAGGGAGTATGTTTGCTATCAGTGTAATCAATTCCACTAGCCATACCTTTTTTAAGTAAATCCATACTACGCCTATTCAGATGCCCAAGTCTGCGATGCCATAAATCTTGGGATGGCTTCGCTTCACACAAATTCACAGCTTCCGTTTCATGATCCATGGACTGCTTCATACGCAATGGAGCCTCCAAATCCATTGATTGACAGGCTGCATTCAGCTCACTCGTGTTTGTTGACGGCTGACTCATTGTGTCCAATTGGTAAACACCATTGACCTTCGTAGCACTGGCGACTACATCTTTTCCACAATAAATATTACACTTCTCTGTGTCAAAGTGCACATCAAGTCCTTTGGCTGCCATTTTTCCAACAGAAATAAGGTTTGTTGACAATCCCGGTACGTAAATAACCTCACTTATTTTCGTCGTTTCTTTGTGTGCTTTCAACAACAATTCCACATCACCGTGTCCTTCACTGTGCATCTTTTGTTTATTTGCCACTGTTACTGAACGCGGAGTTTCCACAACGTAGTTTTGTAATAAATTTTTGTTGTTCGTCATGTGACAAGTAGCGCCGGAGTCGACATACCAAACATCCGAGTTAATGTCCACAGCTAATGCCGTCAATAACGTTCCGTTCCACGCTTTTTCATATTTTTCACTCCGTTTGTCACTTTTATTTATTTTTGTTGGACAGTTTTTAGCATAATGATTAGGCTTTTTACAAATAAAGCACTTGATAACCCTGGTAGATTGTTTGTTGTTGACACCTTTTGTTTTCGGGTTTGTAAACATTGCACTTTCTTCGCCCTTGTCAAAGTCTCTACGCAGATTTTCTTGTAATAATTTACTTTTAACGGTTTCACTGCACAATTTAAAGTTCGAATTTTCCAACGCCATGATAAGTGGGTCGTAGTTTGATGGTAAACCACTTAACATCAACACTGACAGAAAATCATCGTCTAATGGAGCATTTATGTCTCGTAGTTGTTGATCCAAGTCTGTGATCTTCAAGATATACGCTTCCATATCTTTAAATTGTTCCAATTTCAATCCAAACAATGTACGTAAAAGTCCGAGTCTTCTACACAACCCTTTGTCTTCATACGCCGTTTTCAAGTTACGCCAGGCTTCATATCCAGTCGCTGCATTCCGTACATGAGAGAAAGACGATGGCTGCACCATTAAACATATTTTTGCGAGCGCTTTTAGTTGTTTGCGTTCATCGGTGACCTTGGGGACACCCGCTGTAGACTCTTCGATGCATTCCCATAAATCTTCATGTACCAAGTACATACGCATTAAGAATTTCCAATTTCCATAATTTGAAATTCCACTGAGTTTCTCAAAATTTACTGAAATTCCTGCACTTGTTGTCGACGACGCCATTGTTGACAAAAACGAGTCTTGAGTTGTCGGTTGTGTTGCACTCTCGTCTGGCATTCCGCACTGAAAACTATTTACGTACTTTTACTTCCCGCGTATCCTGGGCCCATAACCTGAAGGATAGAGAGCAAAATAAACCAGGATTAAATGTTAAAAGTGAGTTTTATTATAATGAATTGGTTTGCACGACATTGTCAAAGTACAGCCGACTAGCGATGGGTGACGCGAAGCATAGACAGTGTTGCCATCTATGGGCAATCGTCTGATACAAAGGACTGTTTGGTTTATACGAATTTATTATTCTAACACGTGTCAATCTTGCCAGTACGGTAAGATTTTACGCGTGTTTATACCGCTCACCGAACCTTAGCGTTTCAGATACGTCCGAACTCTTCAAACATCTAAGTAATACTGTTGATGACCTCTTGCCCCGCTTCCCTACGGCAGAGTTTGTGGTCCTGGGGGACTTCAATGTTCATAATGAACCTTGCTTAAAATATTCAGGACCAACGGACTCTGCTGGACGACAGGCGGAATCCTTTGCCCTCTGCCACTGACTGGAGCAAATGGTTCAGGAGCCTACAAGAGTTCCTGATGTCCAGAATCACCGCTCCAATCTGTTAGATTTATTTTTAACCACTGTGCCACAAGGTTACAAGATTGACGTCACAGCTCCTTTAGGATCGTCGGACCACTGCCTGGTGACGACATCAATCCTCGTAACCTTCAGACCGCCTAACGAGCGGCTGAAGAGAAAAGTGTGGCACTATAGATCATAGATTGGTTTGGTCTGCGGGCACATTTGAATAATTTCCCGTGGTCAGCTGTCTGTTTTCGGACCTCGGATCCCTCAAGATGTGCCCAGGAAATTGGTGAAGTCATCACATACGCGATGGATGGCTTCATCCAATCCACTGTAAAAGAAACTGGTGTGGGCTCAAAGCCGTGGTTCAGTCGACAATGCTCTGAAGCAGTGCGACGAAAAAACGCGGCTTACCGAGCCTACAACATATCTCGAACATCCGAAAACAGAATAGTATATAACAAAATGGCAAAGGAAAGCAAGAAGGGAATAAACAGGTCAAAATTCGAGCACGACCTGCAGATCAGCAGAAAGCTGGCTGCCTGCCCGCACGGCAGCAGAGCGTTCTGGTCGCTTGCGAGCTCAATAGGTCGCAATTTCTGCAAACCCAGTCTGCCACCTCTTATCAGACCTGACGGCTCTCTAGCAAATACCGCCGCCGAAAAGGCTAACTTATTAGGCAAAATGTTCGCGGAAAACTCGACCCTCGATGATCAAGGTGCTACCCCGCCGTCGGTTCCTCATTGCGGTTTTCATATGAAAAAGCTGAGGATCCGGCATCGGGATGTACTCCAAGCCTTACGAGGGCTTGATATTAATAAAGCCAGTGGGCCTGACGGAATACCTGCCCTGGTATTACAGAGGTGCGCTGTAGAAATAGCTCCAGTTTTGACGAAGCTTTTCAAAATGTCCCTGAAGTCTGGCTCTGTGCCCTCTGGTTGGAAAAAAGCGATCATTCACCATATTCCAAAGAAGGGTGACCGCTCCAACCCAGCCAACTACCGCCCCATAGCGATCACATCAGTTTTGTCTAAGGTGATGGAACGTGTGATCAACGACAAACTGCTCACATACCTCGAGAAGAACAAAATTATTAACGACCGTCAATACGGATTCCGACGGAACCGCTCGTGCGGTGACCTTCTCGCGTATGTGACGCATGTTTGGGGGCGGTGCCTGGAACGTTTCGGTGAGACCCAAACGGTTGCACTGGATATTTCCAAGGCCTTTGACCGGGTTTGGCACCGAGGGCTTGTCAACAAACTGTCTTCTTACGGACTTCCCGCATCCTTGTGTACGTGGATTGCCGACTTTTTGAGGGATAGGTCGATTCAGGCGGTTGCTGACGGTTTCACCTCTTCCTCGCATTCGATAAATGCTAGCGTCCCTCAGGGATCGGTTCTGTCACCGACTTTGTTTCTGTTGCACATCAATGATCTCTTGTAATGTGCACCGATTCATTGTTACGCGGATGACTGTACAGTCCATGATAGCTTTTTGTTTGACAAGCCCCCAAAGGGCACACAAACTCCAATAGCTCGGAGGGCTTTGAAGCAAAGAATGGGCGGTCACCTCGAGAGTGTTTTCTCTTGGGGTAAGAATAACCTCGTCGAATTTAATGTTTCAAAGACCCAATCATGCTTGATAACGTCTAAAAGGGATCGAAATGAAAATCTAGTCTCCTTCAACGGAAGCAACCTTCCGAACAGGACTTCCATCGATATGCTTGGTGTAACTCTAAGTGACCAGCTCAGGTACGAGGGCTCCATCGAAACCAGAGTTAAGTTAGCCTCTCAGAAACTGGGCGTACTGTACAGGGCCCGCAGATACTTTAATAGTACACAACTGCTAACCCTGTACAAATCGCAAATGCGCCCCACGGTTGAATTTGGCAGCCACCTCTGGTCTGGAGCTCCAAAATACCTAAAAAAAATCCTTGACTCTGTGCAGAAACGGGCGGTCCGTTTGATAGATTCTCCCATCTTAACAGATGGACTGCAATCTTTAGAGCACAGGGGGCCAAGTCTCTATCTTTTATTGTTTACTAACAGCCTGTTACTTAACATTAATTACGTCACAAAATTCCGCATTACGAAATTAATAGAGACTACAAAAAATAGCGTTAAGGTCAAAATACGTGTTTGTGACGTAATTAATGTTAAGTAACAGGCTGTTAGTAAACAATAAAAGATAGAGACTTGGCCCCCAGGCGTCAGGTGGGAATGCTGTCCTTGTTCTACCGGTATTACAATGGAAGGTGCTCCGAGGAACTAGCGTCATTGATCCCCTCGGCACCGGTGCATAGTCGGGAAACACGCCAAGCACGCGCCCAACATTTGTACACGGTTGACATTAGATTAGTCACATGAGAACGGGTCGTTTCTATGACTCGTTCTTGAGTTCAACGGCTCGGCTGTGGAACGATTTGCCGGCCTCTGTGTTTCCTCCCTCCTACAACATGGGTCTCTTCAAGACCCATGTTCACTCCTTCCTTTCCTCAAAAAGACCCTCCACACAGCATCTTCAAAGACGACATAGGCCCTGAGGGAAGTTATTTTCCTCAGGGCCTCCTGTGTGGGGTTAATGTAAAAAAAAAAAAAAAAAGTCTGTCTCTAGCGCAGATAATTCTACAATATGATCAATAAACAAAAATTTTAACAAAACGCAAAAACAACTTCAAAAAATGCACTAAAAAGTAAAAAAATAATTTCGTATTCTTCTACAACTTAATAATCAACTTACTTTTTCTATTCATCAATATGTAGGTACGGTTGTTATTTTTGTAGTCGGTGTCAGCAAAGGTACCCGGCCCGGCGGCGTGTTCACTTGACAGCTCAGCAGAAGAGAGTTTTGTTAAAATTTTTGTTTATTTTTTGATTTTTAGTGAATCTGAACTTCACTAATTTGTCTGAATATGGGTAGACCTACTAAACGTGCTGCTCATATGAGACAGACATAATTTGACCATAACGATGTTACGGTCAAATTAAGAGATTCGACCAAGTATCGTTAATTAGCTTCTAAGAATTGAAAAGTGCCGTTAATTTTTCATGGATCTCATGATCAGAATCTATCCAAATTCTCATCAAACTACCCTTAAAGTACATCCTTTCCAATAAAAAAAGAATCATCGAAATCGGTTGGCGTGATATTAAGTTATTCGTCCATTTGTCGCGCACATATTAATGCAAATTTAAGACTTATAAGGTTTTCTCATGGATGCCATTGCCAGAACTTGAACAAATTAAAATGGGACCACACGGAAAGCACCAGCTTTCAAATAAAAAAAAGAATCTTTAATATCGGTTCACCCAGTCGAAAGTTCTGAGGTAACAAACATAAAAAAAAAAAAAAAATACAGTCGAATTGAAAACCTCCTCCTTTTTGAAGTCGTTTAAAAAGCGTAGTTTTCGACGATTTTATATCAACGTCCCGAGCACGGTTTCACCGTTGACAGTTGAACCGATATAGAAGGGGGAACAAATTATGAAATGGATATACACTGGCAATACTGGAAGTGTTTTCTATGAATCGATATACCGAAACGTCAAACGCCAAACAATTACGTAAAACTATTAATAAATTGACAATGTTGAATTGAAAACTATCCTAAATACGCATTGAAAATCCGTATTTACTTGTTAACACTAAACGGGAGATAATTAGTTAATGTGTGGCGATCGAATTATGGCGACCTATTTACTGAGTGCATATCTAGGTACTTACGCGCTGTCGATAAGCTGGCACTGCCTAGCATATACATCGCAAATACATCGCGTAGATCCGCAAGTTCATTGGCAACATTCCTAGTATTTATTTTACGCTCTATTAAACTCTTGTTCACGTATAATTTTGGTAAATAAATACACGACTCTGTAATCAACTAAAAAGTATTATTTATTTATTTATTTATTTATTTACGGACAAATAGTCCAATTAACAATATAACAATAACACGAATAGAAAAAAAGAGATACAATGAAAGGAGATTACATATAGATGAAGAGCATTGACAAAATACATACAATATAAAAGTACATAGAGAAGATAACTACAAGTAGCTTGAAGATGGATTTTAAAAGACTAAAAAACCACATTGCGTAACGACTGCCGAAAGTCTTTTAGGCTTACACCAAAAAATTTAATGCTTTGATTTGCGTTGACAAGTCTCGACATTCTGGATAAAGGAGAATGATATCCATAATTAGAAGAATGTTGATTTAGGAACAGCAATTCATTATTTCGGAGTCTACGGGAAGGAATGTTGAACTGGATGAGTTGTAACAAAGCAGGTGTGTCAGTAATACTGTTGATAATTTTGAAAATGCATATTAGATCAGAGTCCTTTCTACGTTTTTCTAAAGAGGAAATATTTAAAGTTTGTTCAATTTCATCATACGAGTATTCTCCTCTTTCAAGTCCTAACCTCCAAGCAATTCCTCGTAGGAAGCGATGTTGTACAGATTCGATGTAACAAATGTGGACAGCATAAAAAGGAGACCAAACGACACTAGCATATTCAAGGTGAGGGCGGACCAGCGAACAGTAAAGAGTTTTAAGTGTATTTATATGTTTAAAGTCAGAGGTAATTCTATGAATGAAGCCGAGTAGTTTAAGTGATTTGTTTACGATGTTATTAATGTGATCCCGTAAAGAAAGTTTACAATCCAGAGTGACCCCAAGGTCCTTGATAGATGTGACAGTAGAGAGACAAACATTATTTAGTTTATACTCAAACTGAATAGGTTTTTTGGTTCTATAAAAGGACAAAATTTTGCATTTATCAACATTAAGTTCCATTATTCATTATTATTGAACACGCACGGTATTGTTGAAACCATATCACCAAAAATGTAATGTATTATAATTAGTCTATGATCGGGTTTCATATTGCTTTAGTTGCATATGGGCCATTCGTGTCACATGGTCTCGTTTACGAGATTTGCCGAAAGTAAACGAATGCAGGTGAGCTCGTTCATTAAAATGCCGGAGCCTGTTAGACAAAACCTAGCTAAGATGTTAAAGGACATCAGACTCCTAAGCTCGATTTGAAAATAACCAAACGTCAATAAAGTTACTGTGATCTAAAGAAACTAAAGTGTTTTATGAGCACAATAGTACTGGAGAATACTGGCCCGAGTACTAATAAATAAGAATATCTCTATAGAGGACATTCAGAGATACTTTACTTAATGAGGTCATTAGTCATATTTCGTTATGGTCCTTTCTCAAAGCTCAAACGGAATAAATTGATCGCATCTAAGATGAATTATTTAAGTCTATGGATCGCGTGTACGACTTCTACCAATTCTTCTTCTCTTGTTAGTTGAATAAACCCGTAATAATTTAGCATGACAAACGATATTTTCCAAATATATGCGAATATTGACATTTAACCTGAGCTTATCCGATGCTATGAAGGCCGAGCAAAAATGTATCAGTCGTCGGTTGGAATATATCTTAACAATTGTTTTTTTTTTTTTATGTACGAATACTTCACAAGAGTCACAGCTGTCCCCGTCTGGAGCCAGTGAGTCTATTGCACCCCCAATTGGGGTATGTTATGATGCTGAAGGTAGTGGAGAAGGGAAGAAGATGGGGAAGAGGAAGGGAGGAAAGTGCCTGACTATTCAGATCTGGTCACCAAACACGGCTAAAGCCATTTCAAGCAACGTTTCTACTCTGAATGATGGTCTTACACCAGTGCCGTAAATATACTTTATATATTACTAGCAGTTAAAAACCCGCGGATTACTTCAACTTCGCCTATTATGAGTGTTGGTGACTATTTTATAAGTCCTATAGGAACTGGTTCCAAAAATAGCCAGTTCCTCGGATCCACTGTGATCCAGTGGCAGCTAGTCACCGCGGCAAAGTAATCGTGACAAAGTAACCGAGACATGTGCATTTAAATACAATAGCGAGTTCCATCTAATAGTACTTAAAATATTTCATCAAATTTTGACATAAATAATTATTTAGCAATGCATAATTTCATGATGCCAGAGCTTACGGATGAATGATTTAAGCAACGCATTGCGAACGTACATATGTACATACACACATACAAACCCAGAAACAAACATTTTTGATTTTTATATGTACAGATTTAAATGAATTAATCGTGAAATAACACAAATTAATCAAATAAAATTTGACCCCACCTGGATTCGATCCCGTGACCTTCGGATTGCGAGTCAAAAGCCTTGCCGCCACGCCACGCCGGCCGTCAATTGTTGACTGTACTCGCGAATATTGACAACTTACCATACATAGATTATGGGTTTAGTCAATATCGTATTGATGTAGAGTTTTATCGATCGTCCGTGCTAGATCTCCTGATGTTCGGTTATAACCCCGCAAAATACTTATCAAAATGGTTTGCGAAATAAGAAAATATTCAATGATGTTCATGGCAAGTGAAAAATATTCCTAATGATACACCTTCCCAATGAACTTTCATGTCATTCCTCAGGGTGTTCGAGCGATTTTTTGGCTTGAATGTTTTACCAGTGACTAAATAACTACTCGTATACGGGTAATGTTATACATTTTCACTTTGAATTTACTTTATTATTTTTTTTACTTACGATACTAAAAGAGGTTAGGGTAAAGGTACATTGTTCAAATCGTGTTCTTTACATTTTATTATTATAAATTTCCGAAAAGACCAAGAATTAAAAACATATATGTCTTGTTATTTACCCTTTGTGTGTAGGCGTGATAAGCCATCTTGCAGATCTTAAATAATACACTTGTGGACGAGATGAACATTTATTTGCACAATATAAGTCTATAAGCTACGTGCCAGCTATCGGAGCTGACTGTGAGTAAGGAGAGCGAGCAGGAACATCCATCACATTTTATACACTATTTCTGCCATCTCGCTCTTGCATACTCTTGAAAAGGCAGGCGTGCCACCAAAACCATTCTCACATGTCTACTAGCGAGTGCCCGTCATGCGTTGCAATGGCACTCAAATAAACAAAAGTGTTAGCGTTTTAATTATGTTTATTGAAATGTATTTGGTCCCACTTACCCTCCCGCATTTCTTCTTTCCTTCCCCAACCGCGTCTCCCTTCCCCTCTCCCGTTTTCCCCTCCCACCTCCCCCTCCTTCTCCTTTCCATCGTCACCCCTCTCGCGACCCCTCTTTTCACATCACCGCATGCCGCTACATGAAATACACGAACAAATTGTAATTTTTTATACAAATTTCATAAAGCCAGAACTCACCACAACGTATAGAAACTGTTTTTTAGACTTTAGTGTAGTGTAGGCGTGTGATGTGATCTTGTAGATCTTAAAATGATAGAGGCATGGTCGAGATGAACATTTATTTTCACGATACAAGTTATAAGCAACGTGCTAGCTAACGGAGCTGTCTATAGGTAAGGAGAGCGAGCAGGAACATTCACCACCTTTTATAATCTCGTTCTGCCATCTCGCTCTTGCATATTTAAAAAAGCAGGCGTGCCACTAAAACCATTCTCACAAAAACCTTCGCGAGCGTGCGCACAACAAATCACCAAAGTTCCAATCGGAAGATTGATATTGGAAATAATTTATAACGCCAGAGCTCACCATTATATGAAGACACCTTCGCGGGCGTGTGATCAACCAATCACCAAAGTTTCATCGCAAACGGATAAATGATTTAGGAACGCGTACGGGACAACCAAAGAAACATTCATCACCAAACTTGGTGATTTGGTTTATATCTATATAATAATGAGCTCTGGCGTTATGAAATTATTTTCAATATCAATCTACCGATTCCCACTCCGCCTCCTCCACCTCCCCTCTTCCTCCTTCCCCCTCCCCCCTCCCCCCTCGATATTTAACATCAATGAAGCGCAATTCAGACGACAAGCTTTGTTATTGTTAGTAGTATGATTGTGCTTCATTTATGTACAAATTGCTTAAATCTCTTTCAATCTTAATACTTTATCTTTTTTAAAACGCTTTGAAATTTTAATATTGTAATGTTTGAAAAATGAAAAAATTGAATCGAATTGAATCGAATCGAATCGAATTGAATCATCAATTTGGGGTTGATTTTTTTGAATTGACAGCTCGTATCTACGTCTTGGAACATACAAATAAATTTATATAGAGATGGAATGCAAAACAGGCTCATGGTCTGAAGACCGCCATTTTAGATCTTCGTTAATACGATCACTTACAAAACAGCGCGTCAGTTTCATCGCTACAGAAATCCTCCTCATTTAAGTGACCGCGCAGAGGCCCGCCGAACCCTACTTACGAATGAGTGAATATTGAAGCATATTGAAATGTCCTGACTATTGGAAACGTAGGCATGCACGTGACCCGAATAGGTTATCAAAGTGCGGTGGTTACACCTAGTGACTCATTGGAGGTGAAATAGTTGTCTAAAGTAGTGGAAGGACCAGCGTTTACTTAAAAACATGAAAAAAAAATTAATGAATCTGCAAGTTTTTGAAGTGAAACTTCTTTAGCACCACTGTGATTTGAAATTCGGATGGAACTGAAATGACGCACTACAATACCTACGAACCGTCAAACTGCGCTTCTTGACAGCTTTAATTATGATGTCACTTTTCAAGGATCCTATTGGTTGAGATTGTTGAAATTTGGATGAAACGGAAATGACGCATTTCATTACCTACGAAGCGTCAGACTGCGCTCATTGGCCGCTTTGATTACGATGTTGATTTTTAAGGCTCCTGTTTGTTGAAATTGTTTCGGTGAAGTTTCGCTTCTACCGCGTGTGAACTGCACAATTTTTTTCCTCTATCCTACTAATAGTATAAAGGAGAAAGTTCGTATGGATGTATGGATGTACGTTTGTTACTCTTTCATGCAAAAACAACTGAATGGATTTTAAAAATTCTTTTACTAATAGAAAGCTAAATTATTTGCGAGTACTATAGGTTATATATTGGTAAGCTCTGGCGTCATGAATAATCTTTGGCGTTATGAAATTATTTATCATGCATTTTCTGTCCCTAATAAAATCGATTTATTACAAATGTCAGAAAAAAAGCAAACCAAATGTCGCCTTGGAAACGATGTTTTTTTTTTTATTAGGCTATTCACTATTCACCCTAAAAATAGTATTTTGTTGGCGCCGAACTTAATAACTATCTCTAAAAATGAATCACCGAAATATGAAACTAACAGGTTAGTCCTCTCAAACCTTAACTTCAATCTACACCGCATTAGAGTAATTTCATAATACAACTCCCGTTGAATTTCGATGCTTCGCTTCGAAAACCTAGATATTATGAATGCAATTTCCTGAGCACAAAGTTATCGCTGAAATGCCATGATGTAATATTTGGTAATTCATCAGCCAACAACAAGTCTGAAAAGAATCGCATCACAAGAAATGGAGGTGAACTTAACAACCTTGATGTAAACTCGTTGTACAAGCTACCAACAATGTATGCGAAACTAGCGAAGGCTTGTGTGTCAACGTATTGTCGTAATTTGTTGAGTAAAATTGTTTTTCTAAAAAGAAATGTAAAATTTTCGTTAATTATTACTTTTATACTAATTGCTAAATAAGGTATATTGTTTAATATTCATGAAGCTGATTACATGTTTAATGATCAAATCCGCGAAAGGCCCTACCTAAAATATTTCTAACTGCCACAATTTCATGTTTGAAAAATTATCTTCACAAAGCTGGTAGTGAGCGTTAGGACAAACTTGCTGGAAGACAAATTTGCGCCGTGCAGACCAACAAATTTAAAAAGCGATACCTCTTCCGATCTTTGGACTGCATGATAATGCACATAATTTTTGATAAATAGGATGTACCACACGGCCTGTTGATATGAATCCGAAAAAAAAACTTGACTTATCCCGCATACTCCACGATCAAGCGTCTTATCACGATGATATAGCGCCGATTCAGTTGACCGATTGAAGTCCCGACACGTGGCACGTGCCACGTGTCGCGGTTGGGCTCGAATGGAGAGCCTTGACTGTGAAAAGTCAATGAGCCACATTTTACGTGGTGCGTGATTTCAAATGACGTGGGGTTTTATATGGGTTTCAGGTTTAAACTGGAAACGTATGAATATATGTGTAATCACTCGTACCTTTCCAACATAGAAAAAGATAAACTCAAAAAATGCGATGTGGCCATTTTTTTTCGCAAAGGATAATAATAATTTCACGGCAGAACTAATAGGCCACTTGCATGGACTTCATAACGACTTGGAAAAAATCGCGTGGATAGATTTTTTTTACTAAGATTACGAAAATGTTAGTAATTTTTTTTAGAAATGTAGTTTATTTTATTTTTAAATAAATAAATCCATTATTTGGGCTTGTGACATCACTACATGAAAATGTCCCGTCTCCGAAAATGACCCTATTAATTTTATAAAATTCCACACTGATTTTTTTTATTTTTTATTTGGCATCATTTTGATTTCAGGCGAATTTTTGAATTTGACATTTAACGTTGACTAGATTTATTGTTTGTTCTCTGCGAACGAATCATTTGGTTTGATTTTTTGACAGATGTTTTGAAGAGAACCCCGTACATTTTACGTTGTCCGTGCGTGTTTTAAAAGTATAATGAAAATGGTGCGGATTTTAACAAAATCAAATTTTATAATATTCTTATTATTACTATAATTTACAAGTACAAGTATATTACATTTGATTTAGTAATATAGACGTTGAACGTTATAATGATTTATGATCAATAAAACGGATCAAGGAAAAATATATTTATGAGATATAATATTTTTGGTATGCCTAGTTATTCTCCTGTGTCATTCGTGTGGAAAACGTTTTTTTTAAACGATTTTCGGCTTTGTAATTATCGTTTTTTCGCACCTACAAAATTATGTCCCGTCTTTCCGGTTTATAAAAAATTGTTGTCAATGACAATGTTTTCCGTCAACTTTTGGTGGCACTCACGTACACACACACACACATTGTTCTGAAATCGGATGATGTTACATTAAAAAATTTACAACAGTGGTAATAAATAGCATGCAAAATAAATCTCGGTGCCATCCAATTAGGATTTGACTTAAGTGTTAACTCATTTTGTTAATCCCTGGAGAGGAAGGTTCAATCCTCATTCAAAGTAAAAAAAATATATTTAAAAGGCATTTTAAAAGTTCACAAGAGTTTAATATTTATGCAGTCTTCCAAAAAATCTTCGATATTGGCTTCTGCCATAATATTAATATTATTTAAAATACAAAATAAAAAAATTTAAAAGGACGATGTGGGCATGTTTCGTTTTTTTTTTTACATTAACTCCACACAGGAGGCTCTGAGGAAAATAATTTCCCTCAGGGCCTATGTCATCTGGGATGCTGTGTGGATGGTCTTTTTGAGGAGAGGAAGGAATGAACATTGGTCTTGAAGAGACCCATGTTGTAGGAAGGAGGAAACACAGAGGCCGGCAAATCATTCCACAGCCGAGCTGTTGTACACAAGAACGAGTCGAAGAAACGACCCGTTCTCATGTGACAAATGTCAACTGTGTACAAATGTTGGGCACGCGTTTGGCGTGTTTCCCGACTATGCACCGGTGCCGAAGGGATCAATGATGCTAGTTCCTCGGAGCATCTTCCATTGTAATACCGGTAGAACAAGGATAGCATTCCCACCCGACGCCTGTGCTCTAAAGATTGCAATCCGTCTGTTAAGATGGGAGAATCTACCAAATGGCGTAGTATCAATAAAAAAACCTTGAAGAAGTGAGCATTGCTCACGAAACATGTTGGTTTTGTAAACAATAAAAGTGGTAAAAACGAAGTAATTTATTAATTTAAATAAAAAAATCATTGATATTGGCTTCTACCATAATAATAATATTATTAAAAATACAAATTTTTTTTTTTTTTTTATATTTTTTTTTTATTAGTAATAGAAGGTACATAAATTACAAATAAATTTTATACAGTAATTAATTACATAGTAGAATATTTGATGTACCCCCATAATTAAGCAAGGCTTCTGTGTATGGGGGGGAAAAAATAAAAACTATAAAAAGACGATGTGGTCATGTTTCGTTATTCAAAAGTCTTATCAATTTCAAACGTAGGTATTCGTTTAATCATCATTATCTATTCAATTTAACATATTTTCATATGATTGAAAGGAATAGCGGTACACCATAGCGGGCTGTGTAAAAGAGAGAGCGAGCTCGAACCAAATGGGCGGGAGCCAAAAGGTACTAAGTCAGTGGCGATATCGGTTTCCATTCAAATAAAAAAGAAGGCATTTATAATATGTATTATCTAAGCAGTGGAGGTAATCCACCTCTTACCCGCCCTGGTATAAGTAACTGATGGTTACTCCTTCAAGGCTCTCGCAAGATACTAATTTTTTTTGATTAAACGAAGCTACATTTATTTATTTTGAATGAATCTAGACCTCCAGTGTCCATGCATATGTTGTTAGTAAGCAGTATGCAAGTGCTTAACAGGAAAAACAAAATGCAAAAAAATAGGTTAGTAAGACAAAGATAAATTAAACAGGGCAAAAGAAAAACTCATTCATGAGACTCCATGACGCGGAATTGCATCTGTAAAAAACCTGCAAGCACCTGCATAAAATAGAGAACATAAGAAATACAATAAATCTCAAATCAATTGGCAAGTACCAACAAAAAATGTGAATGGCTTTCGGTCTGACCATAAACTACACTTAGCTTCCGTGTCCCTTAGCCAACCACTCAGTGAAGCCTCAAAGAATGTTAACTAAATATTTGGGGTAAAATACCCGAAGACTAAAAAAAAATTCAGCATTGGGTAGTCAGAGGCAGGACAAAGGACAGTCAAGGTCGTGTGATCAAACCTCAGGCCTGCACGTCATGTCATTTGGGGAGGCGCAGATAGATTTGAGAAGGATCTGCAAAATTAATAATGTAACTAAAGATGAAGCAGGGACGAGGTCCAGCACACCCCCATACGGGGATAGGGAAAAAAAATAAAAATTTATTATCTAAGCAGTGCTCTCCAACTTATTGATAAAAGTTATAGGATCAGAATTGGTCACCAATTTACATGTAGCTACTAGCCACGAACACTTTTCAAGCCAATTTTATTTTTGAATGGTAACTTGGACGATACGCCAGTAACTTAGGTGTGTAAATATGAAGAAAAAAATAATATTAATTGAAGACAAAATCTGAAAACAGAAAAATTGCAACAGAACAAGAATCCATGACCCACGCCTAATATAGGTGTAGAAATAAGGAACTCCAGTCCAATTTAAAAAAAATTGTATTAACCTTCTAACTTAAATAACTGCATATTTAGTTTTGTTTTTAGAGTTAGGTTTAATAGTTGTCAAAGTTTGAATTTTTCAAGACCTCCCGAAAACCTCCGTATGTATGCTGAATCGTGTGACGTCATCACTTACTGTGACGTATGTGTGTGAGGGTGACGGCATGAGAGCGAGATAGCGAGTATGGGAAGTATAAAAGGGATGTACCCGCTATTGAGCGCGCTCTCCATATTAACCTGGCAACCAATAAACATTGTAACATTAATTGTGATGTAGAGTAATTAAGTATTTCATATGGAAAGAATACGATAGATGGCGGTAAGCATGTAGCTTGCACCATAGCTCGCCAGATGGCATTGGCGTACAAGAAGCAGTATCAGAGATATACTTTGCGAGCTCCCGTGGCAAGGCTCCAGAGATTTACCTACCCCCGAATAGTAAACAGTCGTAGCTAACCAGCTAGGTTATTCCAGTAAATAAACACTTTTATATTCAAAGAACCGTATTTAATAATTACTATCTGTCGAGGAAAGGGCAGACATAACAATTGGCGCAGCCGTATAAGTATAATTGTGTGAAAGTTACGCGTGCGAATAATAATTGGTGCTGGACACGGAGGACTAAGTCACTGCTGGAGTGACTTGCAGTTTTGGCAAGGAATCGGAAGAGATTCTGCTCGAGATTAAGGAGCATTTGGTTCCGTGGCTACGGACTGGTTAAGAAGATTTTTGTTTTAGGAACAGAAGTGAAATACCGCAAGGAGGCGATCTGGTTGTGGATCATTGGATTAATCAGAAGTTTCAAGGTCAAAACGGATCATTGGGTTAATAGTTTCAAGGACGAATCTGTGGATCATTGGATTAATCAGAAGACAAGGATAAAACCCAGAGGGAGACCAGAAGAGTTCCTGAGATAAGTATTTTTGATTCTTTGAGAGGGATTTTTTGTTATTGTTTTCTTGTTGATTTTTCTTTGCCGATTTATTTGTTGGGAGTTATGGAATCGGGTAGAATACCACCGTTTTGCCATCTCTCCGGAGACTGGGGGTTGTTTCGACTTCGGATAGAGCAATTTTTCGTGATCCATGATGACAAAGCGTCTGTGGAGAAAAAACGGGCTTTTTTATTGAATCTCCTAGAATCAGAAACGTTAACCTTACTAATTAATCTGTGTTTTCCAAGTAAAGTAACGGACTTATCTTTTGATAAACTTTTAGCGCTTCTCGACAAAAATTGTAACAAAAATCGTTCAGTTTTTAAAGAACGGGAGAATTTTTTTTTAGCGAGGCAACAACAAGGCGAGACGATAAGAGATTTCGCGGTTAGACTTCGTTCTTTAGCAACGTATTGTCAATTCGAAACGAGGCTTGAAAAAAACCTCATAGACATGTTTGCAATCGGGTTGTTACCGGGACGCGCGAAGGAGAAAATTTTCGTAGAAGGGCAAACGTTGTCGTTTAATGAAATAGAAGGACTTGCAGTTAGTATGTCAACTTTGGATAGTGCTAATACAGTAAAATCAGAAGTAAACCTAGTAAAAAAACGAGTTACTAGCGATGGGTTCAAGCGAGATCAGCGTAGGGAACGATCGACGAGCCCCAAGGGTAGTTTTAACACGAAACCAGCTTATAGGTTAGGATCAAATTCAGGTACGAATTTTAGATCACCCGTGGGTAGTGTTAAAAAACAGTGTTTTATTTGCAAAAGGAATGATCATCTATCGTTTGATTGTAAATTTCGTAATGCGAAATGTTTTAAATGTAAGGGCGTTGGGCATTTACAGAAATTCTGCAAGAATAATCCTATAAATCCCATTTTTTGAAAATCACAGGGATAGTAAAGTTTTAGTTGCGTCAATTAGTCCGATTACTGCTGAAATTAATAACAAGAAGTTTACGGCAATGATTGATTCCGGTTCATCTTTATGTGTGATGCCGGAGGGTATTTTTAAACGACATTTTAGTTCAATCATTTTGTCACAAGACAAGCGGATTATTTCAGGTTATGGAAATAATCGTTTAAAAGTCGTAGGAAAGGCGATTTTTGATGTGAAATTTAAGGGTAGGAACAAAAATATTAATTTTATTGTAGTAATAAAAGGAACAGAATTAGTTGTGGGGAGAGATTTTATGGAATGTTTCGATCTTGGGATAACTTCTCAGGAGACAATTAATTTAGTGACGCCGCAAATGAGGAATGGAGAAAAGTTTCGGCTTCCGGTAGAAAATTCTCAAGAAGAATTTGAAGATGATTATGGATCAGATTTTGTGTGTTATGTAGATAAATGCGAGCACATAGATATCAAGCTCATTTCCACAGCTATAGAGACAGACACGGTTATTCAGGAAGTTTTAACGTGTTTGCGTTAGGGCTGGCCAAAACGAGTTGGTCGAGATGATGTACTGTGGAGATTCTGGGTTAAGAGAAACGAAATGTCCATAGTCAAGGATTGCCTTTTCTGGCAACATAGAATTGTCATTCCGAGTTCCTTACAAGAACATGTGCTAGAGTTATTACACAGATCTCATTTAGGAATAGTTAAAATGAAGGGCCTAGCAAAAGCTTATTTTTGGTGGCCATCACTGAACAATGACATTGAAAAAATGGTTCTAAAATGTGATGATTGCTCGGCTATGAGGCCGGCACCTTCTAAGAGTCATTTGTCAGTGTGGCCGAACCCTGGGGCAACTTGGAGTAGGGTGCATATAGACTACTGCGGACCGGTAGCAGGAAAAATGTTTCTTGTAATTTGTGACGCTTTTTCCAAGTGGATCGATTGCTTAGAGGTTCCAAGGGCGGATTCGTTTAACACGATTAAGGAATTGAGAAGAATTTTCTCTAATTTTGGTAACCCTGATTGCATAGTTTCGGATAATGGAACAGCATTTTCTAGTGTAGAGTTTAAAGAATTTCTTAAAGAGAATAACATAGAATTTTTAAATTCACCGGTAAAATTCCCTCAGTGTAATGGACAAGCTGAAAATTCAGTTAGAACGGTAAAAAATTTAAAAAAAAAATTATGGTTAGGAATAATTTTCCAGTAAATTATGAAAGTAGATTATGTGATTTTCTATCGGATTATCGAAATTCGCCACATTGCACAACGGGATTAGAACCGGCAGTCTTGATGTTTGGTAGGAGACTGAAATCAACTTTCAGTAGTTTAATTCCTAAAACCACTCAGGAAGATGTGTCAGAACAGAGAAAAATAGCTAACGATAATATAAAAAGGAGTCAAGATAATCAAATAAGGAATTATGGGGGCGTAAAAATTAGGAATTTACATGTTGGACAAAAGTGTCTGGTCAAGGACTTCCGTCAGGTGAATAAAGTTGGTTGGGTTAGAGGTATTGTAGAAAGGAAAGTGGGTAAAAAAGTTTATATCGTTAGGATCTGTGGTACTCCGTTGACTTGGAAGAGGCATATTGATCAGTTAAAGAGTTTATCTGTGAAATGGGAAGAGGAGAGTGAAGATAATAACCCACCCACCGCGTCTGAGGTCACGAAATGCGCTTCAGACGAGTTGGGGACCTCAGCTTTGTTGAAGGGGCTAACGTGGAGTTCTCTTGATTTCAGATTACCAGCGGATGATCGAGAGCAAACTACTCAACTAAGACCTTGGGAAGGAAGGCTCCGTTCAAGGCGTTCATAAAGGTCCCTCCCAGAGAAACAGAAATATTTAAGTTGAAATTTTTAAAATCATGACTATGTTTGGTTGAATTAAGTGTATAAAATCGTGTATAAATGAAATATTTAAAATCCTATTTTTTTTGTCAAATTGTATAACTTCTTTGAAAAGAACATGTCTTGTATTTATTGTAGCCAGGGCTTGAGGTTAGGTGGGGGAGGGTGTGATGTAGAGTAATTAAGTATTTCATATGGAAAGAATACGATAGATGGCGGTAAGCATGTAGCTTGCACCATAGCTCGCCAGATGGCATTGGCGTACAAGAAGCAGTATCAGAGATATACTTTGCGAGCTCCCGTGGCAAGGCTCCAGAGATTTACCTACCCCCGAATAGTAAACAGTCGTAGCTAACCAGCTAGGTTATTCCAGTAAATAAACACTTTTATATTCAAAGAACCGTATTTAATAATTACTATCTGCCGAGGAAAGGGCAGACATAACATTAATAGATGTTATTACTACCCGATCCACAGACATCACAGTTGGCGCAGCACGGTAGTTCGTAAATTTTTACGTAAATTGAAAGAATCTACGCGGTAGATTTCGGAATCTGAAAGATTGTTGTCAGGATTGCAGGAAGCGATGGCAGGAAGCGATCGCATTAAGAAGAAATTGGAGCAGCCACACGCAATTATTCGCGTGTGTGGGACCGACAAATTACAAAATTATTGTCGTTTGGGTACACCGTGTAACGGGGTACAGGATCGTGTCAAGAATCGTGTCAAGGATACACAAAGGTACACCGTGTAACGGGGTACACAGGATCTTGTCAAGGATCAAGGATCGAGGTCAAGATCATCGAGTGGATTAGCCGGGAACCGGGACTTGGTTTCGGTTTGGATTGGATCCGCAGCTGTCGGGAGACGGAGCCAGACGGGGACGGTGATCTACGGCTCTGGATGGCGTGCACGTGGAACGTGGAACGTGGACCTCGGAGTGTAGCCTTCTTGGAAGTGCTGAGATAAGTAGTCTAGATTATTTTGTTTCAGCTCTTCCCCCAATGGAGGGTGTTTGTAAAAATTTGGGGACGTTCTGTTACAGAACGGGAAACTGGTCATTGTTCAAGGAACGACTGGATCAGGCCCTCATTTTACATGATGACAAAGTGTTATCACAAGAACGCAAAAGAGCATTTTTGCTGAGTTGCCTCACCGAAGAAACTTTCTCTTTATTATGTGATCTATGTTTCCCTAAAAAGGTTTCTGTTTGTTCTTTTGATGATTTATGTAAATTATTTGATTCACATTGCAAACCTATTCAAAATATTTTCGAGTCGCGTGAGTTATTTTATAAGTTTAAACAGCTAGCTAACGAATCTATTAAAGATTACGCTGCTAGGTTGCGAGGACTGAGTTTGACGTGCAATTTTGAATTGAGGCTGGAACCTTGTTTAAAAGACATATTCATTATTGGAATTTTCAATGAAAAATTGAAACATAAGTTGTTCGTTGAGGGGGTAAATACTTCTTTTTCGGAAAGCATTCAGTTAGCAGCTTCATGGGAACATGTTGTTAATTTTAAGAAAGTTGATACGAATTTAAATGTTGTGCATAAGGATAGTAATGTTGTCCGTAAATCCAGGTCGGATAGTCCGATCAGATTTAAAAGTGCAGTGCGTAGTAAGACGCCAGTAAATATTGCATTAAAAAAATGTTTTTTGTGCGGAAAAACGAATCATTTGCGGAAAGATTGTTGGAAGAATATTTTTTGTAATCGATGCAATAAATCGGGTCATCCTAGTAATGTGTGTAAAAACAGTAAAATTAATGTAGGTAATAAGAATAAACGATTAAATTCGGTTTTTATGTTGCATGACGGCACGGGGCCGGAACCGATATTCGTAGATCTCATTATTGGTAACACTGTTCTGCGAGCGATTGTTGACACCGGTGCTGAAATTAATGCAATTCCATATGAAGTGTATTTAAAAGATTTTGTTTCTTATGAATTGGAAAGATGCGATATTCAATTGTCAGGATATGACGGCAAACGGTTAAATATTGTAGGTAAAGTTAATGTAAGTGTGTTATTTTTAAATAAAAGTGTAGATACGCAGTTTATAATAATTAAAAACGGTAATTCTACGATTGTTGGTAGAAATTTTTTACAAGTTTTCGGTATCGGATTAAGTGGAATAAATTCGGTAAATACCAGTGAGACTAGTTGTGATAATCAATTAAATTTTCGTGATAGTTTAAAGAAAAAATATGCTCATGTGTTTTCAGAAAAATCGGGTAGGCTTATAGGTTATGAAGCTAACATCGAAGTTATTTCGGAGTTCAGGCCAAAGTTTGTAAATCCAAGACCGTTACCTTTTAGTTTACGTGGAAAGGTAGAGGAGGAATTAAATAAGATGTTACGTGAAGATATAATCGAAAAGGTAGAAATAAGTGATGTGGCTAGTCCGATTGTTGTTGTAAAAAAGAAAGACGGTTCAATTAGAATTTGTACCGATTTTAAAACCACATTAAACCCTATGTTAGCGAAGTTGAAATATCCATTGCCTCGTATAGAAGATTTAATTTCATCTTTAAATGGTGCGAAATTTTTTGCGAAAATAGATTTGCGTTATGCTTTTGGTTAGATTTCGTTAAACGAGAAGTCGAGAAAATTATGTGTGATAAGTACGCATGTAGGTTTATTCAGGTATAAAGTATTGCCTTTCGGTTTGACCACAAGCCCGGCTATATTTATGCAAGTTATTCAGGCGGTAGTAGGTAGACTTCGTAACGTTCATATATTTCTAGATGATATTTTGTTGTTTGGAAATTCTGAAGAGGAATTTTTTTCTATTTGTGAATCTGTACTTAGCAAGTTAAGTGATTGTGGTTTAACTATTAATGAAAATAAGTGTTCTTTTCTAGAAACTGAGATAGAATATTTAGGTTTTAGAATTTCACGGAAAGGAGTTATGCCTTTAGAAAATAAAATCTGTGCGATTACTCAAATGGCAATACCGAGGAATGTTTCGGAACTTAGGAGTTTACTCGGGGTTATTTCTTATTATAGAACTTTTGATCACAATATTTCAGGTATTTTGTCTTCATTGTATAACTTGTTAAAAAGGGGAGTAAAGTATGTGTGGTCTGAGGAATGTAATATTGCGTTTGAGCGAGTTAAGAAACTGCTGACGTCAGATAATATTTTAGTGCATTTTGATCCTAATTTACCAATTAAACTTATTTCAGACGCATCTGAAAAAGCGTTAGCAGCGGTGATTTGCCATGTATATGATAAAGAGACCTATCGCATTTGCTAGCCGATTATTGTCAGAAACAGAATTAAAGTACTCTATTTTAGATAAGGAAGCGTGTGCTATAATTTTTGGGTTGAAGAAATTCTTTCAGTATTTATACGGCAATAAATTTGTTTTGGCTTGCGACAATAAATCGTTAGTACACATTTTGAACACGGATAAGCAAGTACCTGTGCTGGCCGCTAACCGTCTGCAGAGTTTAAATTATATTGATACTTTAAACGTGAATACGGTTGAGTCAGAGTTTGTGAACATAATCGAGTCAGAAACAACATTAAATGCGGAAACGATGAAACAGTTTTCGATTAATGATGTAAATATAGCGAGCATTATCGAGTTCGTAGCTAATGGTTGGCCGGATAAAAAGTTTTTAAAGGACGATTTATTGAAATTCTGGTATTTTAGGAATAAATTATCGACTTATAATTCATGTTTATTTTATAATAATAAATTTGTAGTTCCAAGGGAATTAAGGGAGATTATATTGAATTTTATACATCAATCGCATTTAGGCATTGTAAAATCAAAAAGTCTTGCTCGAAATTATTTTTTTTGGCTCGGAATGAACAATGATATAGAAGCAACTGTGAAACAGTGTGCTCGATGCATAGAATGTTTACCTACTCCATGTAAAGTTGAGTTGGCACCTTGGCCAATCAATGGGTTAATCTGGAGTAGATTGCATATCGACTTCATGGGGCCGTTGGGAGGTCATAATTTTTTAATAATTGTTGATGCAACTACAAAATGGATAGACTGTCATATTGTGAATAAGGTAGATTCGTTTTGTACAATAAAAGTTTTGAAAAGATTATTTTCTATGTTCGGAATCCCGGAACAAATAGTAAGTGACAATGGTACAGCTTTCACTTCGACAGTTTTTAAGGAATTTTGTCGTAATTATAATATAGAATCATTGACTTCAGCTGTACAGCATCCTGCTTCTAACAGTTTAGCTGAAAATGGGGTTAAAACAGTGAAGAATTTAAAAAAAAAAATTATGGTAAATAATAAATTTCCTACTGATTTTGAAGATAAACTTTTGACATTTTTAGTTGATATTAGAAATACGCCTTCAATGTCTACGGGCATTGAGCCTAGTAAATTAATGTTGGGTAGGAAGATTAGATCAATTTTTAATACGATTATTCCAATAGTGGATAATGTTGAGAGTCAAAGTTTTAAAGGAATTGACAACACGGTTAAAAACAAAATGTTATTGAGCCAGCATAAACAGAAAAAGTATTATAGAGGAAGAAAATTTAAAAAGTACTTTGAGGTTGGTTCTAAAGTTTTAACCAGGGATTTAAGAAGTAATGATAATAAATGGATTTTAGGAAAAATTTTTAAAAGATTGGGGAATAGGATTTATTTAGTTAAAAATATGTCTACGGGACAAATTTGGAAACGCCACCATGATCAGATTTCAGAGAGGAAGGTTAGGTGGGGGGAGTGTGACAGGTCTGATGATTTTCTGGACCTGGGTCCACTTTCGGATGTGGACATAACCAAATTTCCTAATTCCTCTAATTTTTGCAGGTCATCTACACCATGGGAGGGGAGGTTACGCCCTCGAGGTCAACGCCCACGCTACACGTGAAGAGCAAGAATAATTACATATACTATGGAATGGAAATATTTAGATATTATTGTTTTGTATAAATTTGTGAATAAAGAAATGTATGTAATTAGGTTTTAAGTGTGGGGGTGTGACGTATGTGTATGAGGGTGACGGCATGAGAGCGAGATAGCGAGTATGGGAAGTATAAAAGGGATGTACCCGCTATTGAGCGCGCTCTCCATATTAACCTGGCAACCAATAAACATTGTAACATTAATAGATGTTATTACTACCCGATCCACAGACATCACACTTACCAAAAGTTTGTTTTATTTTCAACAAATTTTGTATGACAGTTATATGGAAGAAGCTGTGAAACTATTCAATAAGTAAAAACATTATTTTATTTCGCTGGGATTATTTATTTAATATATATTGCATTTATTATATTATTATATTTTTCAATATTATTACGGGAGAGTGGTATAAAATTGTTTGAAATTATTATATTTTTAGCTTTACGAATCGACAAATCGAAAAACGAAGCATCGGTAGGCAACTGGTACGATACGGCACCGATATTGAAAAGTTCCTTTTATGGGGCTACCGCAAATCATTAATTCCATAATTTACATTTGTAAAAGAATTAAATAAATTATATTTCTCCGTCAGCATTTGCAAAATCATCTTGAGAGTCAAAAACAAGCAATTTTCCGCTGAAAATCTCGCTAGTGCCGATGTGAGTGTGAATGTAGAAATAATGTTATAATTTTTCAAGGCGCCTCGCGCATGCGTTCCTAGTGCACGGGATGATTTATATATCTGCACTGATCCAACACGTGATTTCCCATTATGAGTGTAATCTGTTTCGTTCATCTGTTTGTTTCGTCACCGTTTAGGCTTTAGGCCTTCCGAGCTGTCTTAATATCACCCGTTGCGTTTCCCGTATTATGCTAAAACTAAGTTGTATGCACAAATCGTTTGCGCTTGCGCGGTAGTCTTATTTATATTGGAAGGTAGCTCAAATCATCGCATGGCGGGAATTATGACTGGAGTATTTACCACTCTGCGATGTGCCGCAAATACGCTGTAGGTATATTATTTTTAAGGAATAAATATAAGTATAGGAAAGCATAAGACAACCCTGGGATTTCAAGAATGAAATTTACGCTCCCACACAGTACCTTGCCGCCAGCACGTTGCCACCCTCCATGCCCCGATAAACAATGGGAGTTCTGCTATTGGCTAATGAAACACTGTGCATTTGGCGCATCTTCTAAACGATGTCTCAAACACTATTACGTTCATCAATTAATTTATCAATTTGAAAACATAAACGCAATCTTCTCTATAAATAAAAATAAATCGCCGGAATGTATGTACGCGCATAACGTTCGAACGACTGCACCAAATTGGATAATTCTTTTGGCTTTGTGTTCGTTATTGTCAGGACAAGGTTTGTATAAAAGAAGCGGTGAGCTCTGGCATAATGTAATTTGTATAAAAAAATTGCAATAGGTGGTACTCGAGCTATTTGAAAACTGATTGTACTGGGAATGAATGTACGGAATGCGGGAGGGGAGGGGGGGAACTCGGGTAGGGGATTTTCGGGAGGAGGGGAGGAGGGGAGGAGAACCGTGAGAGGGGAGGGGAACTCGGGAGGGGGATTCGCGGGACGGGGGAAGGGAGGGAGTGTAGTGGGGAAAGGGAAGGTGAAGGAGGCGGAGTGGGAACACGAGAGGGGAAGGGGACGCGGGAGAGGAAGGGTAGGCGGAAGGGGAACGGGATAAATGGGAAAGGACACGCAGTGAGAAACCATTTTTTTTATTAAATGGCATAGCAACGCATGCCGGGAACCAGCTAGTTGATAATAAATACATACAGTAGCATCATTGGACTCGAAAACACATCGTCGCCTCAGTTCTTATTTGTCCAACAGACCATTTTAGTTTTTGTTCAATCTCCAGTTTAAAATTAAAAATATAATATAAAAATGATAGTTAATCACTTAACTAAGAATTATTTAAACTAATGACACATTTTCCTTTACAGAAATAGCTTTATCTTAATAATATTTCATTGAAATAATGAAAGAAATCATTCTCCTCCGTAAAATTTTCTAATGGTCTGTTGGACAAATACGAACTAAGGCGACGACATTTGAATAACTATGTGATACTCTCAACAGAGGCTGCAGGCAGCAATGATCACCACCTAGAAAATGGTCGGCTATTTACGCAACCCCCACCCTGCGACCAACCGAGCCACTATTGGTCAATGCTGGACAAAGGAAATCTCTAAATCGTAAATATTTACGACAAAGAATTCATCTTCCAGAAAACTTGGAGCTGAATTTCAAGAAATTGGTAATAATTTGGATCAGGAAATAAATATCATCACCGAAAATGGACATAAGCAAGAATTACAACTTGAAAACTGATAACTACCAGTGATTATTTTGCTTTAAGAAAAATGTTTATCCCTCAAAATTCTACTTTGTATAACATATGTAAATTTGTACCTTTTCTTGTAAAAACAATAAAAATTAAGTGAGACCTTGGTTTTGGGAATTGGGACTGTCTTGGCAAGAACTATCACATACAAATTTAACACATCTGATTACCAATCGTAGCGACCAGGGAAAATATCTAAAACAAACACCCTTAGAAAAATAGGGAGTTTCTGTACCCCAAAAGTCCGACCCGGTTTCGCCCTATAAATATAGACGGCAAACCGGTAGGAAGTCAGTTCAAAACTACCAACCAAGAAGAAACAATCCTCAAGAAACCAAAGTCTCCAAGTTCAAACCTTTTTTCAAGTGTTTTAATAAGTCCTTAATTCAGTTTACCTCTCCCAGTATCCCAGTCGCCTGAACACCAAAAACCCAGTCTCCAACAGTCTCCAAAGTGAAAAATATATTTTTTAATTCATGTACTAAATTCAGTGTAAACCGAAAGACCATTGGCGTACCATTGTGTCCAGGTCTCTATTTGTTTATACAGTTTACGTACAAACATCGTAAATAAAGCATATTTATCAAATAAAATTTTCTTACGCACTCCAGGATTTATACCCGCGTCCTCCGGATTCGGAGGCACGGATCATAAACACAAAATCACGGAGGTTATCCGAACTGATCTCCTTTCCGAAAATTGCGATCCAATTGAAGTATTTAGATTCAAAATACTTCTTGTAAAATTTCCCACATAAATCTTTTTTAATTCGAAATCAGCATTCACGAAATGAAATTCGTGTCTGTTTGAATTAAAATCTGAAATCAGTGTTTAATTACCGTAGAATTTTATTATTTCAGCCTGGTGAAATTCCCCCATCTTCAACAAAAAAACTCATAAATAATGTGAAATAAATGCAAAATACTAGATACCAAAATACATTTTTTGTAAGTCCAGTCCGAAAGTCTTTCTAAGGGAAGCTCTTAATTAATTCTGGTCCGAAGAGCTGGGAATTTAAGGGTAGTTGTCTCTTACAATTTTTTTTTATATTATGACCCCCAGTCTTCTTTTACGACCTACAGAACATGAGGATATAATATTAAATGTGACTAAAATAATAATATATGTTTTAAACTGGACTGTCTTATCAAAAAATCATTCAACATTCAGAATGACGATGTGAGGTAATTAAATTTGAATATTGGCGGAATTAAAACAAAGGGGAGGCGGGTATGGGTACCACCGCCCTGGGAAACATTTATTGGATAACCAACACCTCTGCCATAAGTCACCCCAATTCGCTACGTTTGGTGACTTAGCAGGGGTGCCCGGTTTCATGGGATGAGGTTTGTCAAGGTCCTGTCGGCCGATGTGTCTGCTCATCTGTTGCGTGGCGGGCCGTATCCAGAGAGACTGATTGAGGAGGTCTTTGAACCTCTTCAGTCAGTATCCCTCGACCCATCGCCTTAGACCGCAGTTGAAGGGATGGATTCACTCCTGGACATCCTGACCCCCAGATTCCTATCCACCCCTCGTAGCTGTTTCCTACCCAGAACTTCCGTTTCTTCATTTGCCTTTGCCGTTGGCGTCAACAAATCTTAAAAGACTCCGCGAAATTCACAAAACCGAACAGTAATTTAATAACCGAGAGCCTTACCTCCGTGATCGAGGGAAAGGTACTCGACTAGAATTCAAGAGGTCGCCGGTCGTTAATAGGTAATAATTTTATATAAATGAATTTGTTGATGTGTAGATAATGGAGTTCTGTTTAGAGTTGGTCTTGCAAAGAGCGTGATGAAAAGTAAGCGAAAGTCTGCTGTTTCAATTTGGATTATGGAATGATAGGTGTTAAAGAAGATCAGGATTATCAATTAAGTTAATGTGTGGTTTAAAATTTGACCGTCCTAAAACGGGAATCCTCCTATTTGGTGATCCCAAAATATTGTAGATTAATTATAGATACTAAATAAATAAAATAACATTACCGAATCCGCTGCCTTTCTTCGCAAGGATAATGTCTGTTTAATGAAGAACTTTACAGTCTTCATTACTATCTTAGAAGCCCACCGAAAAATATTTTTAGTTACCTAAGCCTTTTTTTAATCTCTGGCACAATGCTCAATTTGCAAATGTTTTTATTTTCTATTTTTTTATGTGAATACCTCAGAAAAGTCCCAGCTGCTCCCGTCTGGAGCCAGTGAGATTACGGCATCTCCAAATAGAATTTATGTGCCCACGCCGGGATTCGATCCCGCGACCTTCGGATTACGAGTCAAGAGCCATACCCCTCGACGACGGAGGCGTTGGTCGACGGGTAAGGCTGTTTTTTTTACATTAGCTCCTCACAGGAGGCCCTGAGGAAAATAATTCCCTTAGGGACTTTGGTATCTTTGGGAACGCTGTGTGGAGGGTCTTTTTAGGAAAGGATGAAGAGGAGTTTCTGGGAAGGAAAAGTTTATTAGTGATGGGTAGGAATCGGGGGATCAATGTGTTCAGGAGTGACGGACGTATGAATCCATCCCTCCCATACTTTATTTTACCCACCTCGCTAGACAAAGTCTGTTCCGAGGCAGGTAAATAACATATTTCATTAAGTAAAAAAGAAATGTATCAAGGTAGACAAGGGTATAAAAAGATGAAAGTATTTAAAAAATTACATAAAAAGGCAAATTAAAAAGATTAAAAAATATGCGTATACACGCTTGCATACATACATGCATACATAATGTTGCTATATTAACTCTTTACATTTAAATTTTGTTATTTGATATATTTCCATTAAAAGATTGCACGCTTAATTTAAAATTTACATGGAAATAAATATAAATACAGTAGTTACATGAAGATAATATAAATACATTGGGGACACAATAATTAATATTAAAAAAAGAAACAGTAGGTACCCTACATATTTTGATAATATATGATTTTGTGGGGAAATTATGTCAAATGTGTCAAAAATATGTACTCGTGTTAGTTATTTAGGATATTTTGAATATCTGTTCTTTCCTTTTCAGTCAACCATATTAAAAAACTATTGAAATTATTCTATCTCATTCTCTAGCAGGCTAAATATGTACTCGTGTTAGTAATTTAGAATATTTTGAATATCTGTTCTTTCCTTTTCACTCGACCATATTAAAAAAAATATTGAAATTATTCTATCTCGTTCTAATCAATGATCAATCAATTCTATCAAATCCTACAGATATTTGTGTTTGTCTCTTTTTATTGACGCTTTTTTTTATTTCATCGAGTTTCAAATCACAAAAAAATTGCAAGTGTGCAGTTCACACGCGGTGGAAGTGAAATCTTCAGAAAACTAAATACGAGGAGTGGGGAGGCTACAAAGCACCGCACATAGATACTATCTCATTTTCTCGCTTGCTAAATCCTGGAAATAAATAGATGGATGTGATTGTGTATTTTTAGTGTTGCTTATTTGTTTTATCGAGTTTCAAATCACAATGGTGCTAAATAAGTTTTCACTTCAATATAATTCACACACTTGACTATTTGATTGATCGTGACGTCTCTCCCTTGGTCATTTCCGACTTTCCTTCCTTGCTTTCTTGTAATTCCATAATTCCTTCTCAGAACATCTTGAATAGTCACCCCCTGGAATTTCGGTGCGAGAGATTGAAGTACTGTGTAGATAAATTTGACGTTTAGTTATGAAGGTGTGTTCGGGTTGCTTTTTGAAGATATTGTATGCATAAGGGAACCTTCATTAGGGCATGATGAATGACTGTCGTCATCATCACTGTTCCCGCGGAGTACAATGGATGAGAGAGCTGCTCGCAGGTAATAATGAACAGAACACAGACGGGTGGGAATACATTATGATGATTAGTATTATTGTCCGCGTTACCTGAGATAATATTGTTATTAATCAGCTTGATGTTTAACGTCAAGCGAAATTTCGTGAACAAGAATGATTACAAACTTGCGGTATATTTCTAGCGTACTTGTGCAGTGTTACCACTTGTTCATTATTTATAATATACCTTTACACAAGAATAGTTAATTTATAAAAAGAAGTTTTACATTAAGTTAATAACTTATACCACTCAAAAGTAGGTGTTTATGTTTTTTTACTAAGTGAAACAGTTTAAACTTTCCGCCACGGTTGTAGGCATCGAACGGCACTAGTTGCGCCAATATTCCATTCCTTTTCAGAGAAATGCGTATACCACCAAAAGTTGATACAATGCATTGTCATCGACAATGAGTCTATGTGCTGAGTTTCTGCTCGATCGGATGTCAGGAAGTAGGTTAATTTCCACTTCTAAGATTTGCATTAATTAATTCACGAAATCGATATTTAAGTAGACTTATGTTAAAACGATCAAAAACCATTAAAAATATTTTTCTGAATTTTTTTGTTCTGAGTGCGTTTTTGTTGTTGCTGTAAATAATTCTGTATTTAACTTATTTAAAATTATTATTTATCTTATTTTTATTATGTGAGCTATTCTATATCTTTTGTGGAACGTGATAGTTCTCGGACGAGATCTGCTGTCAGATTTGTGTGATTTTATATGGCTGTTATTTATTTTTCTATGGGCTGATGTCAGAATTTCAGCTGTGAGTTGTCACGTTATTAAATTAAGGTCGTTTCAAACACGAATTCATGCAACTATACGTGAGTATTTATTCATTTAACAGTGTTAGAAAATGACACAAATATGACAAGAGATCTCGCACGATATCTATCGTTGGTTTTCTAAACATTACTTATGTTTGAAAAATTAGTTTATAAATTATTTTTTTAACGTTAGCATTACTAAATTAAAATGGTGCCTCAAAAAAGTTTACTGTGTTTAAAGAAGTTTTGAAATATTCTTATAAATTCAATTATTTTATTTTTTATTGTGTTGTCTTTCTTAGAGGTAATTGATTTTATTTTGACTATATACTACATATGTGCAAACTGACAAAATGTGAGCTATTAATTTCCTGAAAATGGTAATAAATAAAAGCAGGTAAGAACGTGTATAAAATCTCGCATTTAATGAAAAACCTTTCATTTCATCATTATTTTTAGTTCCTTAGACATCTTTTCCGGTTTGGGGACCCACCGCTTCCACAAGTGAATACGTCTCCTGTGGGTTTAGCACAGTTAACAATATCGGATCGACAGGCACAAAATAAATAAGAAATCATTTTACGATGGCAACTCGGGCAGGTATAGTCTGTTTACGGAAATTTCTAATCGTCACACTTCAAATGACTACGTCAAAATACGAAACAAAGAACAATGTCGAATTTAAATACTCACTTTAATATAATGCAATCCGAACGTTTTTTGACACTAAAAAGAGTGTCAATATTGGTTATTGTGCTATATAACCGTAACATGTTATATATGAATAACTTTCCGAATCCCGTTTCACCAAGCTCCGACAAATTCAATTGATTGCACTTACGACATCTTTTAATTCTAAGAGCTTCGTTAGTGCTGCCCATGTTCATTAGTAAGCCTGTAAATATTGCATAATGAATGACATTATTAAAAAGTTGGGCATACAGACAATTAACCTAAGCTCATATGACACTCAAGAGTCTGTGCATAATTGGACGAAATTTGTCTACCATCTGTCGTAATATTTTATATCAATTGCTGACCGTGTTTGCATGACGAAATTAATCAATATCGAATTAACAAGAGGTTTTATCGATCGTTCTTGCTAAGTGTCATTGTTCTGTGAATGATCCATCCACAATGCTGACAATTTTTCCCCTTATTATTTGTGATTTTCTACTAAAAATTTTGTTGGTTCTTCTGTCAAATTAGCCTCTTAAAAGCTCGTTGTACTTTAAAGAGCCCTCAGATAAAATTATAGTATGCATAAATTGCACGAATCAACATTGCCCCACTGTTGAATTTGGTTGCCACTTCTAGTCTGAAGTCTCGAGATACTTGAAAAATTCGTGACTGGATCCAGTATTTCGTTTCTCCTATTAAATTTGCTCAAATGGAGAGCATTTTTTAAAGCGCGGAAGTCAAATGGATTTTTTTCTATTCGATTTTCAAAGCGCCAATGGAAGGTACCGTCATGACAAATCAGTGAGCTGTTTACATTTTAGCGATGATGTCAAAAATGTCACCGGAGACAAAAAAAAATGTTTCCAATATTTACTTTAAATGATGTAAGGAATCACTGGTAGTTAGTAAGGTTGAATGATAATTTAGTGGAACACTAATCAAGAAATAAAATTTGTTAAAAAAATTATGATATAGAAACTATAAAAGAAGAATAATAAAAGCTAACAATAGTTATGGTTTTAGATTTCCAAGGCCAAAAGTATTTTCGTTAATTATTTTTGGGGTGTTATGTCGTGTGGCGCTACCACTTTTAGGCAACGTTTTAGACAGCGTTACAGTGTGAAAAGGCTGACATTATTATTTATTTATGAGGTATGTCATTATAGCCTTGTTGTTTCTAAATTCTGAGCAACTACTATTTCTGAAAAAGTATTTTCCAGCAATTTCGGTACAAGCAAGTTTCCAAATGCTCCAGCCCTGATATTGTTGTGGCAATAAAAATACTTTTTGTAAATACGTGTGTAGTACATGGGAGGTTATCAGGGATGTCCAAAATACTATTAACAACTTTAAAAATATAAGTCAAGTCCGGAACAAGTCTTTTATCTGAGAGTTATGACAACTTATGTATTTTTTATTTAAAAATATAAGTCAAGTCCGGAACAAGTCTTTTATCTGAGAGTTATGACAACTTATGTATTTTTCTAGCCCGACTGCAGACCGCTAACTTACAAACAACAGCTCATGTTGAATAAATTAAACCACCTAGTCGTTGTGAACTGTTGTTTGTTCGTTGACGATCTGTAGTAATTCTCGTAAACGATCATAAATTACGATTGGTTCCATGCCAACTCAGAATGAAACCATACCTACACAACCCTGCTTGCTAAAAAAACCATTCGAAACCTAGGATTATAATGTCATAAGCTTAGCTCGTAGTTTGAATGTCAACCCATATAGTACTAGTAATTTTTCGAAGTAGGTACTTTTGGTTTTTGATGTTGACTTGATGATTTACTTTATAAGGTTTGTACTTCAGACATATGTATCGAACTTCGACCACACGAACATTCCGTATTATCCGTGAGGTGGGCTTACACTTTTACCTAAAATCGAATCAATTTCTCTTTTTTAATTCATCTGCCGCCATAATCATCCACCCTCATCCTTTTGAGAGACCTGCCGACCCGTGTAACAAGAAAGTTCATACCAACGAAACAAAAACTTGCCACATCATTATTGGAGAATTTCTTAACCAAAATCATCTAATTGTTAATTTTAATCAATACTTCGTACATTCTATATGTATTTCAATATCATTTAAATACACATTATGAAGACATGTCACGAAACATGTCGATTAATGCCTAGAAATAATTTTAATTGCACGGGGAACGGATTTGAATCTGAAATCCGTGAATAGGTAATTCTTGCTTCGGGAAATCAATATACAATTAAATTTTGTGGATAGTCCCTTTCATTCGTAATGTATTCGCGGTAAACCGCTCTGTTTCCCGGCATAAACCTTAGGGAATAGTGGTGTAATAGCGAACAGCGGGTAACTCCGAACGTTCAAAACCTGAAAATATTGAAGTACATTGATGTGTTATCGATAGTTTTTACTGGGTGGGATTGTGTTTCCTGGCGTCGCCAATATTGTTAACCAATACTCGGTTGGTTGCACACCTACAATAAGTACAATTTTAAAATTTTAAGCAACCCCGACACAAAAAAGAGCTGACGACCTTGAAACGCTTGAACAGATTTTAATGAATTGTAGCTAAGAACCATCTCGATTACGTTAGCTTTCAAACAAAAAAAACGCATCATAATTGGTTCATTCGTTTAGAAGCTACGACGCCACAGACAGACACACAGAAACGTCTTATAATACGTCGCTCCTTACTTCGGGGGTTAAAAAATCAACTAAATGAACAATTTTTTCCGTATTCAAACTATATTGTTAACCCAATACTACTGCACACAACGAATTCTTTCCATATTCAAACTTTTCCCATTAGTTAGTAATCGCCGACGGTCGGGCGGTCATCGTAGCATATCTTTTGAATTTCAATATCCTTGCTCCAGACCCATACCAACCGAGCTGCATTTTACCAGGCAAGTCTCGTTCATTTTTAATTTATTTTAACTCGACCGTTTGACATTTCATCAGTCGGTTATATTTCGTTTCTGGTTAAATATAGTAGCCTTGTTAGGTACAATAGTATAGTTCCTACTCAAGTCGAAATAATCAATATTATGGTACCCACGCACCGGCCTGAATCAAGTTCAAAAAAGAATTGTCAGGATGTTGACGTTTCTTTGGACTAATTGTATAAATCCTAATTTGAAATACTTTTTTACTTAAGATTATATAGCTCACATAGAATTAGGTAGGTATTTAAGTTTTTTGTATTTCTTGGGCATTAACTATGTAACAATTTTAGACATTTTGTTTTGAGAAGTTTTTATTTTTAATGCGTATTTGTTACTTTAAATTTTAAATTTTCTGCTACCGGTATAAATTTTCTGACACATCGTGTCATTCACTAGCAAACTTAAAACTACTTAAAAATTCTATTTAAGTACATTAGATTAGATCTCCAAAACCAAAGTCTCACATCATTTTTATTGTTTTTACAAGAAAGGCACAAGTTTATGTTTGTGACAAAAGTATAATATTTATTTATTTATTTATTATGAATTAACGCCGATTAACGGCTTTTACTTGGGAATTCCAATAATTTGAAAGAATATACATAGTTAAAAAAAAAATTAATATAACAAAAAATTATCGAGCACCTATTGAAGTGACAGTATAAAACAAAAATAGTAAGCTATTATAAATACAAACATGAAGAAAAAGAAAACCTCATATACATGAATGTGTACCTACAAGATATTATGAACTAAAAAATTACTACGTAAAGTACGTAGTAATAAATTTAAAAATTCTAGAATAAACATTGATGAAGAATATAAAACTTACAAAGTATATTAGATTATAATCTAACTGAGAAGCGCTGACAAACAGCTTTAATTAAATAATGTTTGTATGTTGATAATTGTTCAATATTTATCATATCATCAACAACATATTTGTTACCAAGTATATGCAGGTGATTTATTATGGCATATAATTCAGCATTAGAACCTGTATTATTACAATGTTAAGGTAATTTGTGACGAACTGATCTACTCGGTACATGAAAACATATTAACGAAAGAAGTTCAGGAGAATTCAACAAGTTATTAACAATTTTAAATAAATAAAATAAATCAAAACAAATTCTTCTTTCTTTTAATGTATCAAGTCCTAGTAGTTGTAACAGAAAGAAGAAGTAATTAATATTTTCAATTGATATTCCCAACTTAAAATTAATGTGACCTAAGATTTATGTTGGACACGCTCAAGGGAATATTCATGTGTACTGTAATATGGATTTCAAATGGTGGAATTAAATTCTAGTTGGCTTCTAACAAGAGAAGTGTATAGTAGTATGACAGTTTTAAAATTTTTAAAATCCTTCGAAATTCGTAAGATAAATCCCAACATTTGCATAGCTTTACCGAATACATTATTAATATGTTTAATAAAAGTTAATTTAGTGTCAAAAGTAATACCAAGGTCTTTTATTTCAACAACAGATAATAAAGTGTGATTATTGAGAAAGTAAGTGAACAACAATGGGTTTTTTTTCCTGTGGAATCTCATTACTTGGCATTTTTTTACATTGAGAATTAATTTGTTTTTAAAACACCAATCGGAAAAGCAATTTAGATTAGATTGTAGGGACACACTGTCCTCAATATTATCAATAATTTTGTATAACTTCATATCATCTGCAAACATTAAAATAAGAACATGGGTGAATATGTTAGTTACGTCGTTAATAAATAAATTAAAAAGTATGGGACCGAGATGCGAACCTTGGGGTACGCCACTGGTAGCTTGAAATGTGTAAGATAAATAATCATATAAACGGACAGTTAACTGACGCCTTAATAAGTAATTCTTAAACCAGACTAATAGGTTCCCTTTAATGCCAAGTTTCGAAAGCTTCTTAATAAGTATTACATGACAAAACTTATAAAAACATGTTTATAAAATGTTTATTGTGTAATAAACGTTTTTTAAAGTGCAACAATCACTGGTAGATGTCAGTTTTCAGTTGTAATTTTTGCTTTTGTCCATTTTTCGGCGATGATATTTATTTATTGACCCTACGTATATACGTGGAGTGGGGATAGGGAAGGTGGAGGAGGTGGAGTGGGAACTCCTCTAATACTATGCGAGCGAAGCCGAGGGCAAAAGCCACTAATAAAATAATTTTTATTTCTAAGAATTATCCTTCAGTTTATTTGCTTATTCTTTAGGTGTTTGCCATTACCCCACTCTCCCCTACCTACCCCCACTCCTTTCGTTATTACCATTCCAAAATAATGATGATTGCTTCTACCTATAAATAACCAGTTTGAAACGGTGTGGTCCGAGGCGTTGGGTTCGCTATCGGATTTAACGGGTGCAATATTAAACTAACTAGGTACGTCATCCACGGTGGAGGCTCCACCATAGTACAAACAACATTAAAGATCTACCGTCAAAATATTATGGCATTAAAATTAATATTTAGAATAAATGAATTTATCGTCCTTATGTTTATTGCGTTTATATTTTAAATTAAAAAACGCCCACATTTTTAAAAGTGATTAAATATTAAGAACGTTAAAAGGATCCCACCATCGCGTCTTTGAACCCGCCGAATTACTTCAACAAGCACAATACCGCACAAGATTATCATCAATTTGGGAGGCAAGTATGTGTACCGCCAGCCCGGTAATCATGTATTGGATAACCATCAACTCTGCCGTATGTCACGGGTGCCCGGGTTCATGGGGTGTGGTTTGTCTTAGCTGTGGATGCGTCTGCCCACCTACTGGTTGAGGGAGACCTTTGACCTATCCACTCGAACTCTCTTGATTCATCGCCTTATACCGCAGAGGGAGGAATGGATTCATTCGTCCATCCTCCTGGTCACACTGACCCCCAGATTCCTACCCACGCCTCACATTCCTCACACCCTTTTCCTTCCAAGAATTTCCTATCCTTCCTCTTTCTAAAAAGACTCCACACAGCTTCCTCAAGGATGATAAAGGCCTGAAGGTAAATTGTTTTCTACAGTTTCCATGTGGAGTTAATGTAAAAAATAAACAAGAAATTCAACTGCTCCCAACCGTATATTGTAATGTTTATGAAGACATTTCTATATTGTCTTTTTTTTTTATTTTATCAATTTTTACCTATACTATTATGTAATAATAATAATAATATAATAGACCTGATATAGTTTTACATGACAAAATTAAAAAAATAACTTATATCATTGATGTAGCTATTCCAAATTCCTGTAATATTCAAAAAACTATTTCTGAAAAAATAAGAAAATACACAGATTTAGGAAATGAGATTAAAAGAATTTGGCATTCTCGGACTATAAAAATATTGCCATTTGTTATTTCGGCCACTGGCATAATACCTAGGAATCTGATTCAAAATTTAAGCATATTAGATTTGTCAAAGAATTTGTATATAAAAATGCAAAAATCAGTCATTTTAAATACATGTAGGATTACAAAGGATTTTTTAAATATTTATATTGAGGGATCGGTAGGATTTATAGGTTCAATTAGAAATGCCACAGAGCCGAACCCTCTGATATGAAAATATCTGGAGTCGGTGAATTATATTCCCATTTGGTCTCTAGTAGGTTGACATGTTGTTCTTGTATTTATAATACTTATATAGTGCAATTGCATAGCGTGGGTTGACTAGATGATCATTTGGGGAAGTGTGTGAAAGGGTTTAGTTTTTCCTTCTTTTTTTCCTTTTTTTTTTTTGGGGAAAATTTAACCCGGACATTTAAATCTGGTGCGTAAAAGTTGTAGAGAATACATCAGTACAAAGAAGCTTTGACTGTCCAACTAGGAAGGTCTCCCGTTCTAGGACAGTCAAATGACAAACATTTTAATAGGTGTAAATTTAATTTAGAAATGACCAATTTGGGACACAAATCAACAAATCATCGCCAAAAAACTTTATCTTATTTACTAAAGCTCAGGCAAAAATATTTAATTATTTATAATGTATGTAACACAAGTGTCCTTTACGTACATGTTTTTTTTTCACTATAGAAAAAAGAAAGAAATGTAAAATTATAATTTTACTTGTAAATAAACCAAAAGAAAAATAATACACATTACCAAAATAAAAATAATACATTCTACCAAAAGAAAAATAATACATAAGAAAAATAATACCTATTAATTATAAATAAACCAAAAGAAAAATAATACATATTTATACAAAGTTATTGAAAGCAGTGAAGAAGAAGCAAACAGAAATACCTGTATACTGTGACCTTGTTAAAAAACGTACTGCTAAATTGTTTAATTAGTACAGCTTTATACTTCAGTAGAGGCATACAAAAAATATCAGAATCGTTAGCATAAAAGGTTTTCAAAAATGTTTAAGGTGTTTTCCAATCGTACTTTAAAGAATGTTTATTATAACTTTTAATAACTACTTGATTTCTAACCTGTAACCATGACGAAAAATATCATAAATGGAACTTAACTGATTTTATCACATGTACAATGACTTTATATACCTGTAAGGTAACCGTATGTTTCCTAAGTTCTTAAATTAAAATACCTAAACACAATTCAATGTTATGTTTTATCACTATTAAACGTACGATGACTTTATATATAGGTAACCGTATGATTCCTAAATTCTAAAATTAAAATAAACATAATTTAATGTTATGTTTTATCACTATTAAATGTACAATGATTTTATGTAGAGGTAACCGTGTGTTTCCTAAATTCTAAAATTAAAATAAACACAATTTAATGTTATGTTTTATCATTCTTAAAGGTACAATGACTTTATGTACATCCGTATGTTTCCTTAATAAACTAAAATTAATAAAAAATCAAATTAATGTTATGTGTGTGCTGTAGTGTCATTATTCATTTTGTTAATATCATGTATTTGCCCTGCTCACAAACAGTGTAGCGGGTGCTTAAAATGAAAAAAGAAAAAACATAAGCACTTTCTTGATTTTTGGAATCCAATAAGAATAATCTTTTATTTATTGCTAAAAAATTAAAACAAATAATAAAATAAATATAAACATAAATATGAAAAAGTTCTTCCGCTAATTCTTCTTTTCAACCTGCTGACAAGCTACTTGTAGTGGCTTAGCGGGTATAATTTCCCATTGAATGTAACTTTTATACAATTAAAAAAACATAATAAGCACTAGTTTCGCCAACTGGTAGTAGACAGCACAGGCAGCTTCACGCAATGTTCCACCTTTCCATTACCAGGCGTGAGTAACTACGGAAAGCGGGTTTATAACAAAGAAAAGTACCCCCTTAAAACAGAATGGTGACAAATGCGCGGGAGAAATACAAGCCCGCTCTGCGCCATTAATTCTATTTGAAGTTTACCCCTTTCTCCCTTAAATTATCTTCTTCCTCTTTCCTTTGAAGTAGGAATTAGACTACAGAAATATTTCGCGGTTCTATCCGTGTGAACTGTTGATCACTCAAAAACGAGGTGGCTTAATTTTACATTTCTGCCATGAATGTGTAAATTGCATGGAGTAGGTATTTTTTATCGATCTTAACCCTCCTATGAGCGGTAAGGTCTGGTCACGTATTTCCAATCCCTACTGCGTTACAGTTGCGCTATCGACTGAAACGCGGTAGGGATTGTAATGCATAAATCACCTTACAAACACTACCGCGTTTCAGTCGCGCTACTGACTGAATCGCGGTAGGGATTGTAATGCATAAATCACCTTACAAACACTACCGAGTTTCAGTAGCGCTACTGACTGAATCGCGGTAGGGATTGTAATGCATAAATCACCTTACAAACACTACCGCGTTTCAGTCGCGCTACTGACTGAATCGCGGTAGGGATTGTAATGCATAAATCACCTTACAAACACTACCGCGTTTCAGTCGCGCTACTGACTGAATCGCGGTAGGAATTGTTTTGCATAAATCACCTTACAAACACTACCGCGTTTCAGTCGCGCTACTGACTGAATCGCGGTAGGGATTGTAATGCATAAATCACCTTACAAACATTACCGCGTTTCAGACGCCTTACGCGCTTCGTTGCTCTATCTGTTTCTGTGAGGGTGACGACCGTAATTATAGGGGGGTTAACAGAGAGGATGGAATGCGTTTTTTTTTTATTTAAAAAAAAAATTACATTGAAAATTACAAAAAAATTACATTGAAAAAATGAATTTTCAATGCAAAATTATTTTTTTTGAAGTATAAAAAAAACGCGATCCAACTTCTCCGCTAACCCTTCTATAATTACGGTCGTCAATCTCACAGAAACAGATAGAGCAACGAAGCGCGTAAGGCGACTGAAACGAGGTAGTGTTTGTAACGTGATTTATGCATTACAATCCCTACCGCGTTTCAGTCGGTAGCGCGTCTGAAACGCGGTAGGGATTGTAAATATGCGGTCTGGTCAGACCGCATATTTACAAGTTTTTTCAAATTCAAATTTTTTTAAGTTGGTTAACTTTTTGTTCTTGATTGTTAGATCAAACGCTTTCATGATTTCTTATATTTCGTTGTAGATTTTTTTTCAGAACCGTTTTCATGTAAAACATTACAAGATAAGTGTAGGAGTAACAAAGGGTTCACGGGGTGAGGTTTGTCTGGGTTTTGCCAGCGACCACCAACAGCGTGGCTGGCCAGATCCGGAGAGACTGTTTGAGGGTGACCTTTCAATCTGTCCGGCAGGTCTTTCTTCCCAGCGGCGCCTTGCATGCAGCGGGTGAGATGGAATCGTACGTCACTCCTGAACTCGCTGACCCTAAGATTCTTATGCACCCCTCATATATTTTTCCTCACCAGAACCTCTTCTCCTTTTCTTCCGTAAAGCATCACCAAAGATGACATAGACCCTAAGGTGAGTTATTTTTCTGTTAAGGTTACGCAGACTACTTTGCATTACTTGTCGCTTTCCAAATGTCGCTTATCGGAGGGTTAACAAATTTATTGGCATAGGTATTTTAACCTCCCTTGCCTAGACATTATGTCTATGATATTATGTCATCAAAATATTATCCTGCACAAATGTCCACGTGTGAGTCTCGCACTCATTGCCACCAAAATAAGAATGCATTGTCCTAGACAACGCGTCAATCTGCCGAGCTTCAGCACGATCGTGGTTTAATTTCCACTTCCAAGATTCAGTTTCATTCAAATGATATAAATTTAAATTTAAATAGATGTATTTAAAAAGACAAAAGGAGGTAGTTATAATATAGACCTTCAGCGACAATTACTTGTGGGTCCTCATGCAGAACGAAGCCGAAATATGCACAACATAATGAAGTCGACGTTAAACCAACAAACAAGTGATTAGAATAATTTTCTCCCTCGCGGCTCAGGGTGCACTTTGCTAAATTAATACTGAAGTGATTTCCTTCAAGTCAACGAGCAATGTCAACAAGTCTAGTATAAATGTGATTGCAGTAAATTGACCTTTTCGTATGATTAACGATTTGACGTGTTTGATTAATATTGCACTTAGTTATTTTGAAAATTATGTGAGAAATATATAATCTGTCAAAACCCTGAAAAAGTCAGCTTTGCTGACGAAACATGTCGGTTTTGTAAACAATAAAAGTGGTAAAAACAAAGTAATTTATTAATTTAAATCAAAATGGTGCCACAAAATAAGTTTGCTGTGTTAGAAGAAAATATATAAATATTCAATTTATTTTTTATCCCAAACGTACAGACAATATTTGAGTATCGGTGAGTAATCATCATTACATAGTTTAAAATGAAGTCACTCAAAATGTATGTGCGCGTTAATCTTTTAAACTACGCAACGGATTTTCATACGGTTTTCACCAATAGATAGAGTGATTGAATGTTTATATGTATAATACATGTAAATTATATTAGAGAAAAGCCGAGAAATTGAAGGAAAACATATTTTTGTGTGATTTAAAACGGCTGGCGGGCCGTACTATAGTCACTTTTGAAATTCGTTCTACGGAAGAAATTGGAAAATAACTGATGTCCTAGAGTAAGTAAGTTTTTGATTTGAATTATTTTATTTGATGAAGTCGCTCAAAATGTATGTGCGCATAGATCTTTTAAACTACAAAACGGATATTCGTGCGGTTTTCACCAATAGATAGAGTGATTCAAGAGGAAGGTTTATATGTATAAAAACAGGCATATTATAGTAGAGAAAAGTCGAGAAATTCAATTATTCAATTCAGGCAGCGGGCAGCGGGCAGCTGGCAAGCGAGTGGTGTGGATTTTATAAAGGTTGGGTAATGGCGTTGTGTTTCGCTAGCCGCAGCAACGTGTGGCCGGGTCTGCTAGTAACTGTATAAGAACATATTTTAATTAATTAAATTAAATCAATATCGTCATCAAAAATGTGTTGTGACCTTATTTTGCTTTAAGGAAAAATTTAAAATAAGAAAAATTATAAATTACGATGACAAAATCGTCTATTCATGTTCACAATGCGTACGTACAATGTACATACATAATGTACACCAAAGGCGCGTGAGGCTCTTGACTCGCAATCCGGTCGCGAGATCGAATCCCGCCGTGGGCAAATAAATTTTATTTGATTAATTTGTGTAATTTCACAAATAATTCATTAAAAATAATATATTGTATATTTGCCGCACGTTCCACAGTGTAAGATACTCTTGGTATAGCCCTGGCTTAAGCCGTGTTTGGTGATCTGATTAGACAGGTACTTCCCAACCTTCCTCTTCCCCGTCTCCTTCCCTTCCCCACTACACAGCGGGCTAGGCTAGCCTCACAATATACTCCGATTGGGGATGCAATAGACTCACTTGCTCCAGATAGGAGCAGCTGGAACTCTTGTGAGGTATTCATATAAAAAACCACTGTTCGATTCCTTGACTCCATCACGACACAAGCAACATATTCCGCTTAATTTCGTGGTAGTAGGAGATTTTTAAACATTGTTGTTGGGTATTCGTAACGCGGCAAAAAAATAACAGAAATCTTAGACAAACATCAATACTTCCTACTCCAAAATGTAAAAAAAACAATAGGATGGTGTTATGGTACGCCCTAAACGACAGAATTCGAGTCCATGGGAGCACCACCGCGGACAGCAACACCCCGCTCCCCCCTGTTTCCTGCTTCCTACCTCCTCTCCTCTCTGCACTCCCGCGCGCACCAACGCGTCCCGCCAGTCGAGAATTGCAAGCGGCCTCGGGAACACGTTACGCTCCCCGGATCGAACACCGAGTTCGCGGCTAATTTCTGTCGACCAATTTGAACGCAATTACATCTGCGATGTTAATTGAAGTACATACGGGTTTTAGCGCTGGTATTCTGCCATGCCTGTGTGAACTTCGGGTCCTGTCCTAGACTCGGAAGTGCCCCTGCTGAACCCGGAAGGCGTGGATCCCCGAACATCATGTAAGCTGTACAAATATTCCCTCTTCTGTTTGTGTCCTTTAACGATAGACTGTAAACCCTCGCGAAAAGCCATCACTCAGGGAGTTTCGTTTCAGAGATCACGAGGTATAAACACGATAGCTAGGTTTGTGTAATATGCATTTCTTGTATTGAATTGTACTGTAATAACCTATGAAACTGTGTTTTGAATTTGCAATACATGAATCTATTTAACTCAATCCTGTTGTTATTCTGCCTCGGCAGGAGCATTTCCTAGAGTGTATTTCCCGGACGACCGTGGGGGAGAGAGAGAGTTCCGAAGCATTCGTGCGACCTGCCCCTGGAATAGAGGGTACTTTTGTCTCTGCTGTGAGCTGGCCTGGGACATGTTAGGGCCCATCATAACAACTGTCGCCATAGCGTGGGGCCTCGGAACTTTTTTTCTCTCTATCACGATCGCTTCGCGGAGTGCAACTCGTCGAAATCCTCCCTGTACAGGAATTGTTTTGTGAACATTAATTATACCTTGATATTCTACACCCAGTGTACAGTGAATTCTGTGAAAAAACCACAGAAACCTATGTGTAAATTGGATCCATAACACAGATCTGATTGTAACCATGAATCACGCCGCAATTGAAAACACGGCCATTTTGGAAGCTACTAGAAAGCGCCAATACTTTTAACCGCGAACTTGACTGCGCAGGCGTGACCCTTTTGTTCACCAAGCTACGGTCAATTTCGCGCCAATCTCAACGGCAAATGTTCACGCGGTAAATACCTATTCTCTGGATTGCGCGCGCAAGTGCTTTGTCTCGCGCCAAAATTCCAACGGAAAAAACCCGTCGGAAAGAAATAATTAACTGTTGCTATGCAGCGTTTATAATCAAATCGCCCTTTTATGACTGAACCGGATAGCAACGGAAATTATTATAATAAATTTGATTCTGGAACCCCAGTTATTTTGCGAATTCCTGAATCAAAAATTTCGGACTTACGTTTTTTTTGTTGTTTCTGCACAATATACCAATTGGCCCACTTGTGTCTGTCAAATTAGTGCAACTTATATTTCACCAAATGGACAAAATAATGACTTTTTTTTCCCATTCTACATTACAGGTACCGTTTTTTTCAGCATAAGTGTAAAGTGAATTGTGTTTTTTTTCCTTACATAAAGAAAAGTGAAATAATAATAAAACAAATGATTGATTCCATGAATAAATAAAATAATTTTAATGTGGTTGTCGTAACGAATCCCATATTCAGTTATTTTCATCCGGAAGTTTGTTCTTATTTGACAGAAGAGTGCCTTTTGTGAATTTTAGTGCCTTTCTCAGTGCAAAGTGAAGTGAAAAAAATAAAAAAGCCGTTTTCTAAAGGTCAGTCCTGGCAATTTTTTTTCGAAAATAAATAAATACTTGTGAATTTCACAGTTTTCTCAAAAGTGGTCAGTGAAACACAGAAACCTTTACTACTAAGGTCTTTCCACGCAAAATTTTTTTTCGTATGCCTTCCTGTGACAAAGATTATGGTGTCATTTATACCAAATTGTAGTATGAAATACAGTTTTCTATAACTATTTTAGAAGTTATAAAAAAGTTATAGAAGTTATTAAAAAGCTATATGATGGAGCGTACACAGAGTGTTCAAATTAACAAGAAAAAAAGCAAACCTCTCCTCATCAACCATGGAGTACCGCAAGGAAGCGTACTAGGACCGATATTATTTCTAATATACATAAATGATATCGGTAGCCTAAGAACGAGAGGAAAAATCATAAGCTTTGCTGACGATACAGTAATTGTATTCAACGAAAAAGACTGGAGAAGTACCTACAAAGAAGCGGAACATGGACTTGGTCTACTGCAAAACTGGCTTAAGAGAAATTCCCTTACACTTAATGTCAATAAAACAAAATATCTGACATTTTCTATAACAGCCAGAGGACAGCCAGAGGATGACTTTAATCTCAAATTACATACATGCCAAGAAAACAATCAAAATCAAGGCTTATCATGCCACTGTCCTACCATAGCACACTCCAAAAGTATCAAATATCTTGGTATTGAAATTGATGATAATCTCCGATGGAACGCACACATTGAAGTAATCACAAAAAAACTCACCAGGTACATTTACTTCTTTAGAGCCATCCGTAACATCCTCAACATAAACGACATTAAGAAAGTGTACTACGCTTTATGTCAATCACAAATAGAGTACGGGATAACTGGATGGGGGTCTGCTTTGAGCACTCACACAGAGCGACTCAAAATAGCCCAAAAAGGAGTACTGAAGACAATACTGAAAGTTCCGCTTAGAACTCCGACGGAAGAAATATTTAATAACTTTCAAGTCTTCAATGTACAGAAACTTTATTCAAAAAATATTTTATTTAAACTGAAAAAAAACATATATGTATACTCCACTGCCCAACATAAATACTCAACCAGGTCAGTAAGCAATAACATCCTGGTTACTCCCAGTTTGAACACATCTTTTGGACAGAGAAATAATAAATTCCATGCTATAAAATTATACAATGCTCTACCAGATCAAATCAAAAATATAAAGGAAATGAATATATTTAAAACAAAAGTAAAAATATGGCTGAGATTTCTTTTTTTCAGTCACGATAAATCATTGAGACTAGTTCATTTAATTTTACTCCGTCTTAAAGTTTATTTTAAAGATTAAATCGCAATATTCAGTAAGAAAACAATAGTACTTCCTGTCTGTGGCATCATAGTCTAATATATTCAAGTAATATCAAGGTGTTATACAGCCGCAATTGTTTTAAATCAGTAAAAATACTATATTTGTATAATAACATCGCGTCGGTAGTCGGTAGCCATTATAAATCATCTACAATGCACTGTCGCGTATGTCCTGAAGTTATTCTATCAGACGAGTCGATATTTGTGTGTTCGGTGTGTAAAGGCACCTACCATCTAGCCTGTGGAGGAATAACGGAAAGCACTTTCCGTCGACTCACTCATGAACGCCGAGAACAACAGAAGTGTAAGCAGTGTAAAAGGGACACACGATCGGCCACCGCCAGCGATAATACATCTTTGGAACCGCCCAAAAAAACAACGGCCACTAAGGATCAAGGTTCATCACCGTCATCATCGCCCGCTAATCTTGAAGATATTCAGGATTTAGTCATGACCAAAACGAACAACCTGGAAAAAAAACAGAACGACATCATGGACCAAAACAACAAGATACTGGAAAGCATACAATTCATGAACGCACAATATGAAGACTTTATGGCCAGAATCCGAGAAGTCGAACACCGAAATGATGAGCTTACAGCGAAGAATTCTGCACTGGAAGCTAGAATCGCAGTACTGGAGAATAGTCTCGAATCCCAAGAGCGGGCCTCAAAGTCTTGTAATGTAGAAATAAGAGGCATCCCGGACATCAAGGACGAAACACTAAAAGACGTGGTCTTCAACATCTTCAAAACAACAGGATCTCCCATAGAAACTAAGGACATCGATGCTGTATATCGTCTACAAAAAAAAAATCATAATCAAAAGCAACCCAGGACAATCGTTCTTAAACTAAAATCGAACATGGCTAGAAATCAACTGCTAGCTGATGTGAAATCTTTCAACAAGAACAAACCCAATACCGAAGATAAACTTAACACATTAAATATTGGCATCGCCGGCCCCCGGTTGCCGATCTATGTATCTGAACAACTAACATTTCGGGCGAATCAGATTTGGTATAAAACTCGCCAATTCGCAAGACAGAGACAATTCCAATTTGCATGGATCAAACAAGGACGCATATATCTGCAGAGGGAGACAGGATCAGGCGCAATTCTTATATCCGATGAAAACAAGCTGGCTTCCCTATGATTATCTCAAACACAATATACCTACTGCAGACAACGATTATAAGATGAAGGTTTCTATTATTATTATTGCCATTATCATATACTGTGATTATTCACATCATTCAGTCATTCGAACCCAATATACGAGGTTTGCTCGTTTCCACTCTTTATTATATTATTATTATGTTTATTCTGCTATGTACTTCATCACTAATACTAATCTCTATGTTCACTTACTTGGGAATACTTCGATTATTATCACATATTTGTATTCATAAATATTATTGTTTTATGTATGTTATACTAATGTACGAAATCAGGTCGTATTTTACTCAGGCAGACCGATGACTCGAATAGGTATAATATTAATTCGCAACGACACAAATCGGACAAGTAAAACGCCAAACAATATGACTAACGACACAAAGTATGCATAACTCTAATGTCCAGCTACTCCATTATAGTATAATGAACATTAAAAATCTAATTATCACATTATCTCACCACTTACTCTATTTCTTTTTTGCACATTATAGTAAAATGGATATAATTTGTACCACTTATAACTCTCCAGGTTTAATTATTATGATGATATGTTCTAAGGAGATACCAAATTTTTCCTCTACATATGAGAATCCACACCTAATTAATACGTTTGTATTATGTTTCCCTACTGTACAACCGCACTCACTCCCAAGTACAGATGTACTATATCTTATTAACGACCCAAATCATATCTTAATTGATAATATTATTCCTATCTTGCCTATCATAAACTTCATTACAATAATAAGTATGACACATATTTGTAACCTTTCAAATCCAACGTACCCTGAATTATTATTATTATTTTATTTTTTTCCTAGCTTTGCCAACACTGTAAACCTCTTTAATTATTCCTTCTTCATTATATACAAATTCACAAAAACAGCATATAATAACCATAACACTTATAAATTTTCAAAATATTTCATAATGAAGTTCTACGTTACTTGTAAATACACAAGTCAACACACATATTACTATATTTGCAAGGGTGAAGTGTATTTCCAGCCGAGCGTCAACATTATTGTTATATTTATTACTATCACAAAATGAATGACTTTATAATAAACGCAATCGATAAATCATATAAAATAGACGAAAGAATTTTTGATACGGTAAATAAAACAAACGATTTTATAGATGTAAAACCTACAGCCAGCCTAATAATAATACACATGAACGTGAGAAGTTTGGAAAAAAATTTTGAAGAATTTCTTATAACTATTAGACAATTAAATAGAATAGATTGTATAATATTATCAGAGACGCATTCATCGAGCGAAATTAATTATAATATACCGGGTTACTCGTACTACGCCACAAAATATAAAATTAATAGAAATAGCGGCGTTGCCATATTTGTATCTAATATTTATGCTGTCACAAGTGTAGATGAAATAATGGTGAACAATATTAATTTATTAAACTTGGAGATAAATTTTATGAATAAATCATTTAATATCATTGCTATTTATCGGACACACTCTTCTGTTCTAACCACATACATAGAAGAATTAAAAAATATATTACAACATCATAAAAACAAAAGAACAATAATCATCGGAGATATTAATCTGAATATTGCTAATGATTACTACTCTAACGATAAAGATAACTATCTAAATATGTTAGCAGAATTAAATTACATTTCATGTATAAATTCATATACCCGAAACGTTATTGGACAACGACCATCTTGTATCGATCATATATTTACCAATACCAAAGATATACAAAATATATCATCTGCCGTAATAAAAACAACTGTAACGGATCATTATGCATGTATATTTAAATACGACTACAAACATCAAAACCTCTCATTACCAACCACAACTCCGGTTAATAATACTGATAAATACAAACATAGTATTAATATAAATTCTCTCACCAAAATATTAAGTAACGAAAAAGAATGGCTAGAAATATATAAATGTAACGATGTAGAAGAATGCTGCAAAATATTTGATAAAAAACTGAGTTTACACATAAACGCTTGTAGGAATAACACATCTCAAAAACCATCCTCAAAATTTAAGCCAATCAAACCATGGATAACCCAAGGATTAATCATCTCAATTAGACACAAAGAAACACTCTATAGACAATATACAAAACAACCGGAAAACATAACATTACAAAAACATTTCAAAGCTTATAAAAAAAAACTCACATATCTTATAAAAAACATAAAGGATGACTACTACAAACAAAAACTTGAACTAGCTGAAAATGACAGTAAAAAGACTTGGTCCATCATAAATGAAATTATAGATAAAAAACAATTCAAAAATAAAACAATCAACACAATAAGACATAATGATTCAAAAATTTGCTGTAAAGATAAACCCTTAGAAGCCGCAAATGTATTCAACAACTTTTTTGCTAATGTAGGAAAAAACCTGGCTAGCAAAATCCAACAAGACCTGACCCCAAATGACCCAAACACTACAGTAAATAATGAGTATATCTTTGAACTATTTCAACCAACAACAAAAGAAGAAATCGAACAAATCATTACAAGTATGAAAGGTGGTTCTTCCCCAGGTTTTGATGGGATCACAATACAAACACTGAAATGTATAAAATCACAAGTATCAAAACCATTAACTCATATAATCAATACAAGTTTTCAAACCGGAATATTTCCGTCCATGTACAAACAATCCGTAATCGTACCAATATTTAAAACCGGCAATCCGGAAGAACCAACCAATTACCGTCCTATTTCATTACTATCAAACATTGCAAAAATATTTGAAAAAATTGCTAAAAAAAGAATAACTCATTTCATTAAGATCAATAACATAATTCACAAAAACCAGTTTGGATTCATGGAAAACAAAAGCACAAAAGACGCCATTGCTAAATTATCTAGTACTATACAAGACGCTTTAGACAAATCATTAAAATGTGTTGGTATTTTTGTAGATCTCCAAAAAGCTTTCGACAGTATATCACATGTCAAATTAATACAAAAATTAAAGGTTGTGGGTTTTAATGACAGAGCACTACATTGGCTAAAAAGTTATCTTCACAAAAGAACACAAATTGTAAAAATTAATCACACACCAAGTCTACCACTCACAAGTGATTTTGGGATACCGCAAGGCACTGTTTTGGGACCATTACTTTTTATCATGTACGTAAACGATATTTTTAAACAAAACCTCAGTGGAACCATTATATCTTATGCGGACGACACGATTATCATAATTAAGGGTAGTGACTGGAAAATTGTAAACGAAAATGCAAATAATGACATCCATATCCTAAAAACCTGGTTCGATACAAACCTTCTTACAATCAATGCAAAAAAAACAGTTTATATCCCTTTCTCAATAAATAAATCCAAAACTTATCCCAACATTAATATAACTATACACAACACAAAATGTAACAAAGATGTCTGTAATAATTCATGTACCATATTAAACCATGCAACTGAAATAAAGTACCTGGGTGTAATTGTAGACCAACATATGAAATGGAACAGACACATATGTGAACTTGTTAAACGCATTAGGAAATGTATCTATATATTCATTAGATTAAGAAATATTCTCAAATTAAACAATCTAAAAAAAGTCTATTATGCACTAGTCCAATCATTAATTCAGTATGGAATCATTGGATGGGGAGGTGCATATGAAAAAATTATAAGTCCTGTAAAAGTGGTACAAAAACTAATTATTAAAGTAATTTTAAAAAAACCACCAACATTCCCTTCAGCATCATTGTTCAAAATTTTCGAAGTACCAAAAATTGAAGACCTCTACAAAAAAGATTCAATACTACAAATATTCAAAGAAAATGTAACTAAAAAATTTAAACTCAACTCATCATTAAGGCATAAATTTAACTTACAAATTCCCCTATTTTCGACACAACAAATGCACAACAATTATATTTACAAAGGCATAAAATATTTTAATAATCTTCCCGAAGAAATTAAAAAAATAACAGATTTCGTAACATTCAAGAAAAAGGTCAAATTAATCTTTAAAAAAAATCAACAACCATAACAACACCAATCAAAATGTTATAACTTCAATTCCTAGCATATCAAAAATTAACATCACAACATAGTTTATATTTATTGTATATACTAAGTAAAATGTATGTTATAAAAGTGAAAAATAGTAGTTTATATATTATATTTATATATAGTTTATATTTATTGGAAAATGTAAGTAAAATGTATGTTATAAAAATGAACTAGCTGTAAAATAACTCCTACGCCAAGCTCAAGAGCTAGTACTCTTCATTGGCGTAGAATTTCAAAAATCATGTATCTTTTCATTAAATAAAAAAAAAAAAAAAAAAAAAAAAAAAAAAAAAGATCAAAGTGATAATAAAATTACAAACATCATGAAGATGATATAAAGACAATCCATAACCAAATACAAATATTTAAAAAAAACTACAGGCCACCTCAGAACAGGAAATCCTAGTGAGGAGGTCTGTGAAAAAAAAATGAATCTATACTTATTATATATATCATACATACATGTACAAACCTTGTTATTGAAATTAATAAAAAAAAAAAAAAAAAAAAAAAGTGTCAACCAGTGGTTACCAAGTGAAAAGTGCCTCACAAAATTAATTTTGCGTTTGCTAAAGGAAACCCCTGGCAAAATTTTTTCACCACCCGGGAAACTCACAATGGAAAACAATCAAGCTATGGCATCATCCAATTTGGGTATCATTCCCAACGTGCACAACTTATCCAAAACTCACTTACAAACTGCTTTAAGGGATAGAGGACTCTCGCCATCAAGCAAATCTAAATCTACATTAAAGGCTTATGCACTTCTATTTAACAAAAAGTACATTAAGAGAATAAACCTCGCCCCCTCAAGCGAAAATAATTCACGCTCGGCTACGCAAGTTTTGGATAATCTTGTTCCTAACAAAGAACCTATGCCGCAAGTAATGGTAAAACAGGACATCGCACCCACCTTGACACAAGATAAAACTTACGATTTATCCTCTTGGAAAGTCAAATATAATGGCGTCTCCGATGTGCTGGATTTCATCGACCGTATCGAAGAAACGGCTACAATCAAAAATATCCCATTCGAGATTCTACGAAAAAACTTCATAGAACTCATCTCCCCAGAATTGATACCCTGGCACCGCATTCAAAAAACTAAATGCAAAGATTGGAATAAACTCAGATCTGCCCTAATCTCGAGCTTCGGAAAAACAGAAGCCCAGCACAGGATCAAATTATCTTTACTATCTATTAAACAGCTGGTAAATGAACCTGTAGCAACATTCATAGAAAGGGCTGAATCCATTAACATCAAGCTTTCACATCCCGTTTCGGAAGCTGAACTATTACCAGTCATAACTGATGGCCTTTTAAGCAAATACGAGAACATCATCACCTCGCAGAAAATTGCATCCCTGGCCCAGTTAAACGAGGTCTGTCTCCTTCTGGAATCATACCAGGATAGGAAGAACATAAAGAATGTGTCAAATAATGTAGTTGTGCCAAGCCGTTCGTCTGGTTTAAAACCAGAATTCGACAACAAAAAAGTGTGCTCTTTTTGCAAAAAAGTAGGCCATCTGGCCACTACTTGTTTCAAGCAAGCGAGGTTTCTGGAATCCAAGGAACCCCGAACTTTCAAGAGGCATCACTCTAGGGACCGCTCTCCTCCACGCGACGAACTGCGCAATATTTTCAAGAAATCAAGGCACAACATGGAAAGGTTACAAAACCCAAGCGATGTCAGACCTCAGGTGGATTTCTCCAAGCCCCCACCAAATTTCTACATGAAGAGGCCAAAAAACTAAATAATAACCTCTCAGGCACCCATTCTGAACCAAGGTCTAAAGAATGGACTGATTGGTTAGCACACATTAAGTATTTTAACCAGACCTTAAATGTTTCTTCGGTTTGTTGCAAACAAGCTAAAGATGGGAGACCCTATGCTTCTTTCTCTGTTAACAATGTGACCTTTTCCGGATTACTCGATAGTGGGGCATCTATCAGCTGTCTTGGCAACAATGCTCACTTGCCTTTTGTTAACAGTGATTTTAGAATTTCGCCCCAATCGACACACCTGACGACTGCAGATAATGTTTCTCAGCCGGTCATCGGTGCCCTTGCCCTGCCAATTAATTGTAACAATAAAATAGTTACAATCACTTTTCTAATAGTGCCCTCTATATCCCAGAATTTCATCCTTGGCGTTGACTTCTGGAAGGCATTCAATGTTGCTCCCCAAGTATTTAATACTCTTGGCGAAACCTCCACTGCCGCTCAAATTAGTGAGATCCGCACAATAATACCTCACGAAAATTTAAGCACGGACCAGGCTCTCCAACTAAAGGAAATGGTCAATAAATTCGAATCAATATCCTTCGAAAAATGTGGACTAGGTTTGACAAATTTGGTGGAACACCATATCAAAACCAATGGCCCACCCATCAAGCAACGTTATTACAACTTAGCCCCCCAAAAACTTAAACTTTTAGAAAACGAACTTGACGAAATGTTAAAAATGGATGTGGTGGTTCCCAGCAGAAGTGCATGGACCAACCCAACTCTTTTGGTTTCTAAAAAAGACGGCTCTGCACGTTTCTGTCTCGACAGTAGACGTTTAAACTCTTGCACGGAAGCTGATGCGTATCCCTTACCTCACGTTCACGCAACCTTAGACAAGCTGCGTAACGCCAAGTTCATCTCTTCTGTCGATCTCAGCAAAGCGTTTTGGCAAATACCCTTGGACGCAGAATCGTGCGAAAAAACTGCTTTCGTTGTACCTGGTAGGGGAATGTTCCATTTTAAAAGATTACCCTTTGGTCTAAAAAACAGCCCCGCCGAGTTACAAAGACTGATGGACAAACTTTTCGGTCCTGAAGTCGATAATAGCCTGTTTTGTTACCTTGACGACCTCATCATCGTCAGCGATACCTTTGAAAAACACCTATTAATGCTGGAAAAAGTTTTCCAACAACTCAAGTTCGCTGGTTTAACCATCAACTTGAAGAAGTCTGAATTCTGTAAGTCCCGTCTACGTTATTTGGGATTCATTGTCGACGAAAAAGGTCTAAGAACAGACCCCGCTAAGGTGGAAGCCATGGCAAATTTTCCCCGACCCAAAAACGCGAAGGAAGTCAAAGGTTTCCTTGGACTTGCAGGTTACTACAGGAGATTCATCAAAGACTTTTCCACTATTGCAGCCCCCTTAAATAAAATTACCGGCATTCGTAAAGGTGTCAGCAATTTCCGATGGTCTGTCGAAACTGAAGAAGCGTTCACAACTTTAAAAAATGCCCTTCAAAAAGCTCCCGTTCTGAATTGCCCGGATTTTGCACTCTCTTTTACCCTCCACACGGATGCCTCCAATGTAGGAATCGGTGGAGTCCTTACTCAAGAATTCCCAGATGGCGAACACCCTGTAGCGTATTTTTCCCGTACACTAAACAAACACGAGAAAAACTACGGAATTACCGAGAAAGAATTATTGGCTGTATTGGATTCTGTTCACCATTTCCGCGGTTACATAGACGGTAGCAAATTTACTGTAGTCACAGACCATAGTAGTTTGAAATGGTTGATCTCTTTAAGTAATCCCTCCGGTAGGCTCGCTCGCTGGTCCTCCCGTTTGTCTCAATACAATTTTGATGTTGTTCACCGTAAAGGCGCGGACAATATTGTTCCCGACGCCCTTTCAAGAATTGAACTAGCTTCATTAAATGTTGACACAATTGCCCCCCCTCCATCTACAAAAGAGGAATGGTACTTGAAAATCTTCGAAGGTTGCAAAAATAACCAACAAAAGTTTCCTAATTTTATCATAAAAGAAGGACAACTATACCGTAATTGCAAGGCACCACTATCCATCCTCGAAGATTACTCGTGGAAACTTGTCGTTCCCCTCGAAGGTAGAGAACAAATAATCATTGACAATCATAGTGCTCCCGACTCCATACACCCAGGAAATTTCAAGACGTATAAAAAAATCGCCTTGAAGTATTATTGGCCTGGTCTCTTTAAGCAAATTCGCAATTACATCTCTAAATGTGAAACTTGTAAAGCTTATAAACATAGCACGGCAGCACCTGCCGGCCTAATGGGTAATCCCAAACGTGCCGACAGACCCCTACAATCATTGTCAATGGACCTCGTCGGACCCTTTCCTCGAAGTTATGCCGGACACATGCACATACTTAGTGTAGTGGATGTTTTCACTAAATTCTGTTGGATCTTCCCTTTAAAAAGAGCCAACGCGTCCGCCATCATCAAACTCCTGGAAAAACACATTTTTATACCTTACGGAACACCCAGAACCATAATAGTTGATAACGGAAAACAATTTATTGCCCAAGAATTCAAAGATTTTCTTGCCAAATACGGAATCAAGGACATTTCCTATAACACCTTGTATACTCCACAGAATAACACTGTCGAACGTTATAACCAGACAATCAACACAGCTCTAGCTATTCTAGTTGATAAAGATCAACGTACTTGGTGTAAAAACCTAGATAAAATTCAGGCTGCTATGAACAACACGGTTAACCTGGCCACTGGTTACACACTTTTCTTCTTAAAACACGGTATGGAACAAGTTGTTCACGGTTCTCTACATAGGGACACAAACTTTCCTACGTCAATTGCCGCCACAAGCAACCCTACCGCGGACTATGCCCATCGTCTGGAAGAACTGTCGGCCATCTACAGTGAAGTCACTGATGCTTTACTCCTGGCTCATCAAAAGAGCGCGGACAGATACAACCTACGTAGGAAACATGTCACCTTCAATACTGGAGACATAGTTTGGAGAAAGAACAACACACTTTCCCAAGGAGCCATGTATTTCTCTGCCAAGCTGGCACCACGTTTCGTGAAGGCCAAAGTTCTAAGAAAGATATCAGATCTAGTGTACTCTTTGTCTGACTCCTCTGGAAAGCACATTGGTAATTACCATATTAAGGATATTGCAAAGACTGGAAGTGAGGAGTCAAGTAAAACTGCCCCCACTATCTCAGCAAACTCAAAATGATCCAGTGTGTATCACCACAACCCTTTGGTAAGCACATCAAGTCTTACAATGACTGGCGTGTAAAGTGTCAATTACATGTCCACCCTTTCGTTGATGAAACGAATATTGTTAAAAGATCATTTTTGTAAATTTATGTACACTCCACGGTGTAGTTTGCCCCGTTCATGTTTATGAATTGGCAACCACCGTAATTTTTGTTTCACACGTTTTTTATTTTTTTTATTTTTTTTCTCACCTGTTCCAAAATTGATCACTTTAGAGCAGAGACACCCCTCGAGTCACAGTGTTTGGGAAGTCATGAACCCAAATCATTGCCTCTCAACCACGCTTTGCTATGTAATGCAATATTGTAATTTTCACCATTTTTGTTTGTTGTTTTTTCATCATATCGGAAGGAATCTCTTCAAAATTTTTTTTCTTTTATGTTCTGTAAGTACTGGAGCGTCGTTCTAAAGTCGGATTTGGTAAACTCCAAAGCGTTAAATCACGACCCAGGACTAGTAAACCATCTTAACATGCTCCATATTTTACTCATCATGGTAAAAATAAGTGGTTACTCACATAATCACATCCCTTGTGTACAGTAGTTTTCAATTTTTCTCAAATGTTAAAAAATTGATGGCGTCCTACCCGAGCTCTTTGCTAACAAATTGGATTTTGACACGTCCATTTTGAAATCATATGTATATAAATAAAGGAAAAGCCTTTAAATTGGTCTTTCCACCCTTATACAAATCTTCTTGGGCCCGTTTCAACTAAAGTACGTAAAACCAAATACTCGGTCTTTTGTTGTTATAAGAAGTCCTCGATTTGTCCCTCTTCACAACATGTATGTCTTGTATTACATGCCTCAACCCTGACGGAAAAAGGTTAATAAAACCTAACGGCAGCCCTGTTTTCCGTACATAAATAACCGCAGTTTAACGTAAATCATCAATGTTTTGTTTGATCATCGTTTTGCAAACATAGGCATTCAACTCTTGTTTCGCCATTTAACCAAGTATTTGCAACCTAAATTGCACATAACCTGGTATGTTGTAACTGCACAAAGGGTATGTAAAACCACAATTGGTCCCTTTTGTTTGTCCCCACCGAAGTTGCTACAATAGACAGTATGTAAAACCATATAGGTCTGTCTTTGTTTGTCACATGGTGTAAACAGAAATGTACTCTGTCATCACCCCGCCTTTATAACATACGAAGTGACATTAAATTGTTTACCTCCTTGTTATTCTATCGTACGCTCCTGGGCTACGGAGTTAGTTAATCTAACAAATCTTCATATACTGTGTTAAAACAAGCATTGTTAACGTTTATTGTGTTGTATTTAAACGCAACCCTGTTACATTATAGGAGGGATCCTTAAAATACCTGCCACAATACGAGAAGTTCGTCATAATCACTTTTGCTCATAGCTAAATGTTATTGAGTTGGTCGTGTGACATATTTGTCATGAGTACCGTTTTGTACATTCTATTTTGGTCGTGTGACATATTTGTCATGAGTACCGTTTCGTACATTCTATTTTGGTCGTGTGACATATTTGTCATGAGTACCGTTTTGTACATTCTATTTTGGTCGTGTGACATATTTGCCATGAGTACCACCCTTTTGTATAACCTGTTCTGGTCGTGCGTCATTTATTTGCCGTGAGCACCGCTTTTATGTATAATTGTGTATAAACTCTGTACACTACACGTGGAGACGTTAAAACACTTACCGTGATTCGTGTGAACGACATAATATCGGCTTTGCCATCTTCTTTAAGATGCATTGTATAAGCTCTTTGACTTCTGTCTATAATTGAGTTATATCTTGTGTGTACTTACATATTTTGTACACTATACGTGGAGACGTTAAAACACTTACCATGAGTCGTGCGAACGAAATAATATCAAACCTTTTGTGTGCGATCTACGAAATGTAGTCCACAACCCTTTGTTGTCATTCAACGCCGATGCCCGTGGACTTCCTGTTTTTTACTTCTTTGCAAAAGGAAAGAAGCCCAGGAATATCTACTATCCCAAAAGGACTAGTTTTCAGCTTCACTGTCAATTATGGGGCATAGTGCTGTGGGAGTTAATCGATTGAGCACAAAACCACCTAACTCGTTGTCTGGAGAACGAATAAGAAAACCCCCAGGTTTGTGAAATTGGAGCAAGGGTCTGTCTTTTCTCACAATCATGTAGAAGTTTTAAAATGACCCCTAATCTTTTGCCCAATACACGCGAAAGATTAGCCTCTTTGTTATAATGTGTATTCAAATTTCTCCTCACCCTTTTCTGATAAATGTAAAGAGTCAGGAAATCTGCTGGTTGATTATGTTTCATTTTCACATAGAGCTTGAATTGGAAATTAGTCCAGTCTCTAGCAAATTTCGTAACTCGTCTCCCTTCTCCCCTCCCCCCCCCTATTCCCCCATGTTCTCAAATTATGTTATGAAGTGAAAAATCTGTCGTTGACCATATTTCGCCCTCACTTGGAGTTCGAATAGGTAACTGTCCGGTTATCTACAGGTTTTCCCCCTCAATCTCTGCATATGTCTCACCTTTTTTCTCTTTCTCAATTCTACGAAACACATTCATGAATGTTGGATATGTACGATATGCACTTGGCGTAACGTCTGTCTCCTTTTTGACAACCTTTATTCATGAATTGGTTTCCCTTTGCCGTGACTAGTTCACGATTCTTTGTCTTGTTCTTTGAAATTCTACGAAAATGTTACCATCTTATGTTAACATAGGCCATAGAGGGCCGGTTGTTTTTTAACCAAGACATATTGTCACTCGGCAAGCGCCAAGTCATCCTGGAAAAGGAAAATGTTCATGTAATCACAATTTAGTTAGGAATCTCTCTTCGTCACTCTCTGAGTCGGTGGTTAAAATTTCGTTTATTTCATTTTCTGGACACATTTTGTTTCTCTCCAAACCTTTTCTTCATTGGTCCCTAGGCGCGTAAACTTCAAGAATTTTGCTCTAATAATAATTTCTCCCGGATTTAAAAAGAAGCCCAGGCGGATGTCATCACCAACAGCCAAGCTGAGCTTCACTTCCTGACAGCACGCGCTGTGGTTACAAGGTCCCTCCTGCTGCCATTTTCTACGTATTTGTTCCTGAAAGCACAGACCATACCGCTCATATGTATGTTGTCTTGTCGTGCCACAGCAAGCTGAGTTGTCCCACCATACATTATGACACTCTAAACTACCTTTTGGGCACGCTAGCCCCTAGGTTTGTTCTTACTCTTGCTATCAATGCCAACCTTGCCGTCTCTTGCTCTGTCATGCAGTGACGCATATATCGTCATGTGTAAACCATCATTACCTTGACCCACCAGTATTCGCTGAATGCGTACCAATACAAGTTATCTTGAGCTACATTATGCTTCAATAACCATTATATACGATCCGTGTTTACCATAATAACACTTAGGATTCGTACTGGCATGTCTGCAGATACTGGATTCTTCTCTTCAATGGCCTCTGTAACCATAGTCGCGGCACAGCAACCACAGTCTCCACTTCGTGAACTTCAACGTCTTCGACCAAACCAGGTGTTTTCTAAGGCCTAAGTGTACTCTTGAGTGTTATCTCAAATGGGTCTGATTGCAGTGATAATGTAATCCTTAGAATCTGTGAAACCACGTCCTTTTCTACGAAATTCTCCGAAACCAAACAAATCCACGCTTCGCAAACTTAGCTCCCAGACCAATGAAACCTTAGAATCACACTTTTTCTCTTCTCTTGTACAAATGTATTGTCATTCTTTCAATTGCATAACCATGTGTATTGTCATTTTTTCAATTGCATAACCATGTGTATTGTTATTTTCAATTGCATAACCTTGTATGTTGTTTTACACCATGTACTTTCCCCAAAGTTGTCTTTTCCAAACATTCTATGTACCCCCATCCATTCCCTACAAACATTGTGACCTAAACTATAGCATAAACTGTATGTTCTAGCTAGGCAATCTCTCAAGCAACGAATCTCTCAAAAACCCCGATGGAAGCATAAGAGGATTTTTTTTCCCTACAGCTCCATTGCCACGTCGCTTTTTTTCCAAGCGCGGGGGGAAGTGTTATGGTACGCCCTAAACGACAGAATTCGAGTCCATGGGAGCACCACCGCGGACAGCAACACCCCGCTCCCCCCTGTTTCCTGCTTCCTACCTCCTCTCCTCTCTGCACTCCCGCGCGCACCAACGCGTCCCGCCAGTCGAGAATTGCAAGCGGCCTCGGGAACACGTTACGCTCCCCGGATCGAACACCGAGTTCGCGGCTAATTTCTGTCGACCAATTTGAACGCAATTACATCTGCGATGTTAATTGAAGTACATACGGGTTTTAGCGCTGGTATTCTGCCATGCCTGTGTGAACTTCGGGTCCTGTCCTAGACTCGGAAGTGCCCCTGCTGAACCCGGAAGGCGTGGATCCCCGAACATCATGTAAGCTGTTCAAATATTCCCTCTTCTGTTTGTGTCCTTTAACGATAGACTGTAAACCCTCGCGAAAAGCCATCACTCAGGGAGTTTCGTTTCAGAGATCACGAGGTATAAACACGATAGCTAGGTTTGTGTAATATGCATTTCTTGTATTGAATTGTACTGTAATAACCTATGAAACTGTGTTTTGAATTTGCAATACATGAATCTATTTAACTCAATCCTGTTGTTATTCTGCCTCGGCAGGAGCATTTCCTAGAGTGTATTTCCCGGACGACCGTGGGGGAGAGAGAGAGTTCCGAAGCATTCGTGCGACCTGCCCCTGGAATAGAGGGTACTTTTGTCTCTGCTGTGAGCTGGCCTGGGACATGTTAGGGCCCATCATAACAATGGTTAAATCATAAATATCTCGGAGTTAATTTTTTTAATTCACTACCTGAAAAATTAGAAACATAAATAGTAATATAAAAAAATTTAAAACTCAGCTTAAAAATTATACCGAAAATTTTAACTGAATAAAAAAAAATAAACTGATATAATAACCCCCCCCCCCCCCATACACACAAGCCCTTCTTATTTATGGGGGTAAATCGAATATACATATTAAGTGATTAATTATTGTACAACATTTATTGTCATTTATGAATCTTTTTGTGAATACAAAAAAAAAAAAAATGTTTTTCTCTCTCTTTTTTAATAATTATAAAAAAAGACGAGTGTGCTTTAGACCACACGACTGAAGTAAAACTTCTTTAGCTCCATCTATATGATAGGAAGAGAGAAAGAAAATGTGCGCGCACACTGCTCTCTCTTGCTCCTACAGTGTAATACATACAAAAGGCCTGCACCGTGTCTTAGATATACGAAACGTAACTGGTTATGAGAGAAAGAGAGAAAGAAAATGTGTGCACGCACCTCTCTCTCTCGTCCCTACAGTAATATACGAAACTTAATTCTCTTTCTCTTTCTATCTTCACTAACTTATATCTCCCTCTCAACTATCATTCGCCTAGCTTTTTCTAATGCTCTCGTCACGTATTCACCAGCGTACTCCCCAAGTCAAGCGTGCCTAAAGAAGTTTTACTTCAAAAAGTTTAGCATTTAGGAAGCACTGAACGCTGAAATTTTAAAAGTAAGGAATTCGTGGGCAGAAGTTGCGTAGTATAACCAATAAGCACTCTCTCTTTCCACCCTTCGAAGAAATTGGGAAATAATTTCGTTGGGAAAGAATCTGGAAACATCTGTCTATTTGCATCGGATTTCTCATCGTTTCAAAATGTTTCTGCGTGATACAGAAAGAATCATCCATTGTCAGAACTACTACTTTATTATTTATCTACACTTATGTGTGGGAGGAACAAAATACAACGCATTAACATACTTCTCGAAATTTCTTTGTTCCAAAAGCTCGCAGCAGATAGTGCGAACATCATGAATTATGTATAGCAACCTTCCAGGGTAGGATACATTTGATTTTATTTATCAAACCCTCCCCAGTAGGCGAATAGACTATGTAAACAGCTGCAAATAATGTACTTTATCTAACCATGATCGGTTTTGCTCAGCTTGGGATAAAAGGGGTAAAAAGACAAGTGTTTTATGAGGGAATTTGACCTGTCCACAAAAGAGCCATTGAATGAATTGACAATGAAATATCCAGAAAAATAGGTTTCTTCTTTGGAGTTGTTCCTGAAGTCCTGGAAAAAACAGTGTATCTAAGTAAGGAGGCCATTGAAATCCCCAAAACCCATGTATGTTAAATTCGGGCGTAAAAATAAAAAAGGTAAAAATATTTCTGCTTCTTATTAACACTTCCTCCCCGGACCGGGGTAATGGACTTACACTAACGAGGGTTTTACGCTGTATCTAAGTTGTTTTTTAAATCACATACTCAATAATTTAGGTTATCCTAGAAAAACTATTTGGTTATCGATCTGCATTTAAAAAAATAATATCGCATTACTATTTTTTTAAATATTAAATAATTTCTATCAAATTCCGGCGGATTATCTGTTCCGCCCCCCCCCGCTGCCCCGCTGTTATATCGGCTGGCACTTCCCCGTCCCCATGTCCTGCCGATGAAGATTGCGGGGTCTGGTAGCCGATCAGTAAAAGTTGCTTTTTAGTAGAAAGGTCTGTTTCTTAATAACTGAGTCACGCTGCCTTTATTACTATTACTTTACCATTTTGCTTTACTTAAAAATTGACGAAAGCAAAAGTGGGCGGTTGCCTAACTGAACAATTCTATCGATGGCAACTAATAAATAAGGTTTAAATAGAAAGAACTGGGTGCAGCTCGCTTACACTACGCATCTAGTATGTTCTTTTTACAATGCTAAAACGTTCGCTTGCTTCTCCGAGATAGTTCTGTCTGGGTCGTTTCCGGTAACATCTAGGAACTAAGAATTCATATTTTTTAAGAACATAATTCAAAATACATCCGTCTCTGTTTGTCATATTAAATACAAGTAGGTAAGAAAGAGACGATTGTTTTATTTTCTTTCTTGAAAGAAGAACAAAATACAGTATGGTTAAGGTATACAGCAAATAAATAGTGTTGTCAGTTTTAATTACCAACTCGTTTCATTTTGGCGATAAATAATTATATGTAAGACCCGACCAGTTTCACCGTGCTACAGACATCTTCAGATTGGTAAGTACATTTAATCTTTTGCAATGGCATCCGCAATTTTCTGTTTCAGGGGTGTAAAATATTATTTATTGTAGGTACGCAACATTAAAATTTTGCAATTTAATTGTTTGCTTTTATTGATGTAATGAATGTTGAATATATCGGTGTCTAACTGCGTGTTATTGCAGCTTATAATGGGATATTTACACAAGTTGTTAATTTGATTCGCAAATTCTAACATTTTGTGATATATTTTTTTTAATATATTTTATAATCATAATATTTTTTCCACATAAACATTATGTCCACGTTTTAAAATTTTCACGGCCAAAAGTATTTTCGTTATTTGTTTATGGGATAGGTATTATGCCGTGTTACCTACCTCCTTCTTTAGTCAACGTTTCGGACAGCGTGCAGTGTCCATCGTCAGGGCAGATCCGGCAGATGTGTGATGATGGACACTGCAACGCTGTCCGAAACGTTGGCTGAAGAAGGAGGAAACGCAACACGGCATAACACCCCAAAAACAAATAACGAAAATTATGTATCTATTTTCAAACCAGACAACGGTGTATAGTACAAGCGCACATAGGTAGGGTAGGGGGGGGCTAGTTGAGCAATGGGGCAAGTTGAGCAATTGAATAGAGAAGTCACAAAAAGTCACGACACGCGGAACAGTGACGTCACCACTAACCATTTCAGTAATGCCAACTTGACGCTGTATTTTTATGACCCGATTAAAAATGGACTTTTTAATATTTTTTTAAAAACTCTGCGTTTAATATTATTTAATAAAACTTATATATTCAGAATCAGCGTTTATTGGTCTATATGAACATATTTTTTTAATGCCATAATATTTTTCACTGGAGTTCCTTATTGCCGCATTTACATAGTTATCATCCTTTAGATTTTATGCAGCTGTTTAGTCCCAGACCTCATAGTATTTTTATAAACTTACTTCAATTCCGAAATGTAAGGTCGGGGCTAGTTGGGCAGTCATTGCTATTGGAGACTTTTTCAGCTCCACACAGGAGGTCCTGATGAAAATAGTTTAAGGAAAGGAACCTTAAGGAAATAATTTCTAATTATTTCGAGGGGTTTCCATGTGGAGGGTATGTTTAAGGAAATAGAGGAGAGAAAGTTCTGGAAAAGAAAAAGGTTTGAGGGATGGATGGGTAGGATTCTGGGTATCAATGTGTCTAGGTGTGCTGGATGTATGAATCTATCCCTCCAACTACGGTGCGGGGAGGTTAGTCGAAAGAGTCTGGCTGGAGTTGGCCTCCCATTGGCCTCGAATTGGCCTCCCTAAACCAGTCTCTCTCTCCATCCGGCCTGCCACGCAGAAAGTAGGCAGACCGGATGTAGACAAACGAGATCTAGAAAAACCTCACCCCATAAACCCGGGCAGCCCTTCTAAGTCACCAAACGTAGCGAACCACCAGAAGTGAGCTATGGCAGAGGTGTTGGTTATCCAATACATGGTTTGTAGGGCGGCGGTACCCAAACCCAAATTGTAAAATAAACAATTTATTTATTTATTATAATCGGCGTTAAGTAGGTGTGTGCAGCTTTCGTAATAATATTGGTTTCTTCTTTCTCTTGCTCAACTTAACCCATTCCCTTGCTCAACTTACTCCACCCATCAGGCACGTGTAGTAACTCTGAACTTTTTACTTACACGACATTTGCTTGTTCAGGTAAAAAAATATGCTAATAATTATATTTGTGTCTGGAGGCGCTTAGAGCATGATAAATTGCCTGTTCAACAGTAAAGGTACTAAGTCAGTCTGATGCAACGTTCAGATATGATTGACTAAGTGAAAACTTGCTCAACTAGCCCCACTCTACCCTACTTGTGTATAACGCTTTAGAATATGACTATAAAAATAATAAAATTATTTGGATGATTTGCATAGCGCCGTTTTTATGAAAAATCATCTAAAACGCGCTGGTACCATTTCACGCCATATACCATTGTACCATTCTCACGCTATTTGACATCTTAGTAGAAGCGTTGAAATTAGTCTTACATTAATTATAATAAACAAAAAAGTATCATTTTATAGTTCCATTTATGTGAAAAAAACAAAATTCACGGTTTTTTGTTATTTTTTTTCTTTATAAATAATAAATAAATATTTAATGCATCATTAAAAATATAAAAGTATAAACAAATTATAATCAACCAAAGGCACCAATGGTCATTTTTTGGATGCTTACATTTTTGAATTGTGATATTTTCGCGCCCTTGAGGTGATTTTCTCACGAAAATGGCGCTAAATAATCATCCAATAATCATTACGATTATTTTGATAATACCGATCTTTTAGTATTGAAGAGTAAGTGGGTTGGTAATGCAAAATTGCTTTTTTCTGATTACAAATTGCGGATTCAGTTGATTGCCTGATATCGGGTTTACCTACTTACTATTTAAATCAGAATTTTTTTATAAAATTGTTACCCAATTGTGAAATCAAAATGCCCAGAAAATTTTTAAGCGATGAGCAGGTGCGTGTGTTCTTGGAGGAAGAAATTAGTGATGGGTCTAATAGTGATTTTGAATTTGAAAACGTTCAGAACACATCGGATGTCGAAGATCATGTTTCGTTTGAAAGTTCTTCTGAAAGTGAATTCGACACCTCTGACGAAGATGCCGAAGAGATATCTGAAGAAATGGAAGACAAATCTTTTACTTCCAAATCTGGATTTAAGTGGAGTTCTGTTCCTCCGACACAATCCCGCAGAAGGGAACACAATATTATTAGCTCTCGTCCTGGCCTTACAGATCAAAGTAAAAATGTTTCATCTATTGGAGACGCATTTGCGTTATTTATTACCGATGACATAATCACACAGATAGTTACCGAAACCCAAAGATTTTGTGTGAGGGAAAGTAAAGGTACAGCCGATGATGCATCAATTTCAACGGATGAAATTAAATCATTTATCGGTTTATTGCTTGCTGCTGGGAGAAATCGTTGCAGAAAGATGCAGTTAAAAGACTTGTGGACAACTAATGACCTCTTCAGGCAATATTTTTATACTGCAGCTATGTCTAGAGATAGATTTTCATTCTTATTTAGCACTATACGATTTGATGATAGAGTGACTAGACACGAAAGAATCCATCAAAGTGGAACGAAACTGGAAGCCATCAAATCAGTATATGAAAAATTCAATGAAGCCTGCATAATAAATTACTCCCCACATTCTCACATCACTGTCGACGAACGTTTGGCTACATACCGGGGATCATGTCCTTTCCGTGTGTATATGAAGAGTAAACCTGGACGATACGGAGTCAAAATATGGGTGGCGGCTGATGCCAAAACAGCCTATATTCTGAATTCACAAGTATATACGGGTAAAATTGGCAATGCCCGAGAAATTAATCAGGGGTTACGAGTCGTTACTGACTTAGTAGCACCATATTACGGATCTGGAAGAGGTGTTACGACAGACAACTTTTTCACATCAATACCTCTTGCCAATAAATTATTAGATAATAATTTGACGCTAACTGGAACATTAAGGGCAAATAAAAGAGAAATACCGAAAGAATTTTTACCATCTCCGCAAAGGGAGTTGAACACAAGTATTTTTGGTTTCACTGATGCACTAACAATTGTATCTTATGTCCCGAAAAAGAAGGCTGCAGTTGCTTTGCTTTCAACAGAGTTCCACGACAATAAAATTTCGGAAACTGAATCAAAAAAGCCTGAAATAATATTGCATTATAATGCAACAAAGGGGGCTGTAGATACTGGCGACAAAATGACAAGGGAATATTCCTGCGTTAGGTCGACAAGAAGGTGGCCATTTCGAATTTTCATGGAAATTTTAGATATGGCTGCCTTGAATGCGTATATTGTTTGGATCACGAAATATCCAGAATGGCATTCAAATGACCGAAGCAGGCGAAAATTTTTTATCAGGGAGTTAGCCATGGACTTGGTGAAAAACAATATTAAGACCAGAAAAGAAAGCGGTGTGCATTTTCATAAAGCACAGCAACACGGCTTTGAATTATTTGAAAAAGCAATGCCGAGCACGAGCGTCGATACTGTGCTAAATGAAGAACGAAATTTACCTGCAAAGGCAATGCGAAGACGGTGTTATCTTTGCCCCCGCAACATTGATAGAAAAACTAAGCTCTGTTGTTTTACTTGCGGAAAATCTATTTGTGTTCTGCACAGGTTCCAAGAAACTACAATTTTTTGTGCAAACTGTAAAACTGTTGAGGGCAACGCCAATAATGAAAATTGCTAACATAATAGAATTTACTTAGGACGGGTCACTCCACAGAATTTGAACAAATCATCAAACTTAGATGTTAATTTTCAGGTTCTGTGAAAATTCTATTAAAGTTCTGACATTATTTCTTTTCTGTGAAGTAACTCGCCTATGCCTTATACTGGTATAATAACAGAACTCGCTTTGAAATTTCACAGAACTTGAAAATGAACATCTAAATTTGATCAATTATTTAAATTCTTCGAAACAATTCATCCTTAATCTATTTTGAGGTCTACATTTTATACAAACAATCTGTCATTTTTTTACTTACCAGATCTGACCTCAAGAAATTTCTTCTATTATTCACTTTTTCCGATTTTTTTGCTGTTTCTTTTTCTGGTCATCACTATATGGTGCCATAATCTGTAATTTTAAGTTTGTCTACTATTTTTATTTTTTTTCACGTTCTTTTGATAACACAAACTCAATGAGTATACTGGTTATGTGTGTTACCTTAGTGTATTCTCTGTCTAATTGTTTCATTTCTAAAATGTTCAAATTTGACAGTTTTTTGCTTAAAAATCTGTTTTGCTTTATTTATTGTCAATTTTATGTTATCTAATAATAAATTACATTGAGTTTCGGTTCTTTTAAATACTTTAAAAGCATTCATACTAATTCAAGTAATCACTAATATTTGGGGAATGAAAAACCTATTTTACTATATAAAACAAACATGTTTCGATCATACCTTTTGTATTTTACCATTATGTAATGCAAAATCCTTTTTCTTTATTTGCAGACATGGTGCACTTTTCTGATATTGCTACGTAAATATTTTTTCATTTAAATTTATGTATGTGTATCTCCAAGCATAATGGTAATTTGGAAATTGTTAATTTATACGATTTTTTATTTATTTACTGGATGTCAGGTTTACAATTTTCATTGCCATATTTTCCAGAATATTTGCAGTAATGTGCAATAAGCATGCAACCAGTAGCTATTACCAATAGTTTCTATACCTTCTTATAATATTCTATTGTATGTGTTTCCGTCAAATTACGTGAAAATGGTGTAATTAACGTCAGCTTGTTCGGTTTTATCTTTTTTTATGCAATTTCTTCTGGAGCATATTCATCCGATTTACCAATAATTTAAAGCTAGGGATACATACGAGTATGTAACAAACATTAATCACCGACAGAATTTTTTCATATTTAATAATGCGGACTTTATTCAATATTGGGTTTAACTTTTATTGTTTCGTGTGTGTTTTTTTAAATTGTTTATTTTTATGTAACATTTATTGGATTCTAGATTATAATTCACATTTATTTCATGTTCATTTTTCGAACTTTTTGGAACTTGTATCGTGTGTATGAGTTATACCTCGCTGGCTCACGAAATAATATATTTTTTTTGCTTTGTAATAATATGATTAAGGGTAAATTTTTACATTTCAAGATCTGATTTTCATCCATCCAATATTTGCATGTAATTTTTTATATCTAAACATCGGTCGTCCAGTTGATTGATCGTCCAATCTCCAAAAAATTGGAATTTGGGTTGAGTACGCAGTTATATGTAAAACCTCTTTCTGGTACAATACTCAGATTACTCATAAACACAACCAAATCAGTGAACAAACAGAAAAATTGTTTTCTGGGTTACGAGTAGGAAATTTCAAAATGTCATACTAATATACCGTTGTTTGCCAATGATATGATTTTAGATTTTCACGGCCAAAAGTATTTTCGTTGTTTGTTTTTGGGCTGTTATGCCGTATTACGCTACCTACTCATTTAGCCAACGTTTCGGACAGCGTTACAGTGTCCATCATCAGGGCAGATGCGTGATGAACAAAATGTAACACGGCATAACACCCCAAAAACAAAAAAAAAATAAAAAAGTTGTTTGCCAATATTTACCTTCTTTTAAGAATAGATAAGTTCGTTATACTTTATGTGTAATTATTTTTGGTTCATTAAACTCATATTTATTATAGAGTACGTACCTCAAATGAAAATGTGTTTTTGTTATTTTTTTATAAATTTCTTGATTTCACCACGCTGCGCTGTTACGGTGGTGAATTGGTATGTGGGATATTGTAAAATTAAATAAAAAAAAATGTGTTTACTACGAATGTCTTTTTCTATTTTCAAATACAATTTTTCCTATTTTCAACATGTTTATATATGTATCATTTACGTTAAGGCACTTTGATGCTAGATGATATCCTAAATCTATATATGTATATAAAAAATAAATCCCTGTTTCTCTTGGTCACGTCATAACTTCAGAAAGACTTTACCTATTTCATTCAATTTTTTTTCAGTTTTCTAATACTTTGTAGAAGGTTCTTACGGAAAGAAAAATTAAGAAAATTGCGCAGAAACTTAGGTAAATTCAGAAAAATTAACGACTATTTTAACTTTGCACATTATTGTGAATTTAGCAGGCAGTTGTTTTTTTTAACAAAAGAATTGTCTATAGATTTTTAAATTATAGATATTTTAAATAGATACCTATGTTAGATTGATGGTTCTTATAATATACGAAAACGAAAATTTGTAATATATTTTTTTTATTATATAATATATCTATATATATATATAAATATAATAATATTATTTTTCATATGAAAAATGAAAATTTTTAATAAAAAAAATTGTAATAGTTGGCACACGAGCTATTTTCAAACTGAATGAACTGGGACTGAATATATGAACGGGGAAGCGGGAGGTGGGTGAGGGTAGGCGGGGAAGGTGAAAGGAGAACGCGGGAGAGGAAGGGGATGCGGAAGGGGAACGGGGACGCACGTGAAACGACATGCAGGGAGAAACAATTTATTTCTTTGCATATGGCATTGCAACGCATGCCGGGAATCGGTTAGTGTAAATATTATTAAAAAAAAATCACAAATTAATTAGCAGATCAAATTTAATACCTACATTAAATATCTAGATATACCATAAGATTCAAAATATTTAACATCTTAATTTAGTAGTAGGTAGTAGTTTTCAAAAACCAAAAAAGTAAAAAAAAAATGTATATATATATATACATATATCCATCATTTACAGATCACCCTGTGCAACAAACTAGCCACCGACGCGGAGAGTGTAATCGCCAATCGCCAGTCGAGATTCGGAAACAAGGCGTTATGGTGGCTATCGGCCCGCCTTCTCTGTTTTCTATGGAAAAACACGCGTTATGGTCTAAATTTATTAGAATATTAATCATGACCTTATTTACCAAACAATTTAGATAATGACTTCTGAAATATAATGAAGATACTTCCCTCTAATTATTACCAAAACAAATTTCCAAAAATTGTATCATTAACACCCTTAAAAAAGCAAAACAAATTGGGGGACCCGAGTGACCCCGCTTCGGATCGTGTGTGATTTTTTTCTTTCCGGGACGAAAAGGTTTTAAAATCCAAAAAAATGATACGTGTCCGAAAAATAAAAACTGTTTTCGAAAGGTGATGAAATACACTTTCAAAATTTATAATTAGAAATAACCACGTAATTTCTTAATTATAAAATTTTTGAATGCAAACTTTCAGTAACTCGTTTCATGTAAAAAAAAAATCACAAATCACTGGTTCATACTTTTTTTTCTGACTGCGGTCGGAAATTTTAATTCATAAAGGAGAACATTTTAATTATTTTGTAGTTAACTATTAGACTTGAATGTAAAGGGGGTTGGACGAAGCTGGATGGTTACAGCACAACTAAATGCCAAAAACAACTTTAAATTTAATTTTTTCTGACTGCTGGCACTAAATACGTAAATGCACTCTTCTTCACAATCTGTGCCCGGACGCGTATTTACAATCCCTAACGCGTTTGAGTCGCTTTAAATTTTCAATATCAAATATTAAATATTTAGAAATAAAATTATTAATTTCTAATATACACATTGGAAAGATTATTTTATCTAGATTTTAGAACAATTTTTTGTTTTTGCAAAGTGATAAAAATTATCAATATAGAGGTGTATTTACAATATATGGGAATAATATTCAAATTTAAATATTTAGAAATAAAATTATTAATTTCTAATATACACATCAGAAAGATTATTTTATCTAGATTTTAGAACATTTTTTGTTTTTGCAATGTGATAAAAAATAACCAATATAGAGGTATATTTAAAATGTAAATTGTCGTTACTGCGACTGAATCGGTATAGGTTTTGTAAATACGCTGCCCGGACACTGTAAAGCTGGTGGAAACGTTGGCTAAAAAAGGAGGATGTGTTTGTTTCTTTTTATTGTCTCTATTTTTCGTTTCATCGAGATTCAAATTACAACGGTGGTAAAGAAGTTTTCACTTCAAAAATGTAATGGATGTCTTCACACTGCTATTTAAAAAAAGACAGACTGACCCAAAGATTCCTGCCACCCCTAATACCCTTTTCCTTCCCAGAACTTCCTCTCCTTCCTTTCCCAAAAATACCCTCCACACAGCATCCCTAAAGATGACATAAGCCCTGAGAGGAATTATTTTCCTCAGAGGTCCTGAGGAAAATAATTTCACTCAGGCCTGTGTCATCTTAGGGGATGCTGTGTAGAGGGTTTTTTTAAGGAAGGGAAGGATAGTAAGTTCTGGGAAGGAAAAGGGTATGAGGGGTGGGTAGGAATTTGGGAGTCAGTGTGACCAGGAGTGAAGGATGTACGAATCCATCCCTTCAACTGCTATGCAAGGCAGTAGGTCGAAAGATTCTAGAGAGATTAAAAGACTCCCTAAATCAGTCTCTCTAGATCCTGCCTACCACGAAACAGGTGGGCTCACGCATCGGCCGCCAAGACCTGGACAAACTTCACCCCATGAACCCGGATACCCCTGCAAAGTCACCAAACGTAGCGATACACTTGGGTTGACCTATGGAAGAATTGGAATTGTCCAATAAATGGTTCCCGGGGCGGCGGTACCCATACCCGCCTATCAAATTGTAAATTTATTTCTAAAAAAAGCATGTTTCCACATCATTATATAAACTCGATAAAATGAATATTAAAAAATCAATAAATAGAATCAACGAACCAGCAACAAAAAAAAATCAATCCTTCACAAAACAAAGACTTTTTCAAAAATATTTCAATCGTATTTTATGAACGAAAATAAGTATATTTATTTAGCAGAATTTTCCATATCAAAAATACGAAAGTATTTATCTTTGTCTGAATATAACGTCTAGAAAGATACATGTGTTCATTGAAGTTCAAAGAATGTCGCAATATTTACTGAGTTGATAAAATATGCTCTCGCTCGTACACGGGGTAAATATACACCCCTATATTTTATTATCATCAGTTAAAATCCGAACTGATATCGAAAACCTAACATGTTATTGAAATATGATAAACGGTGGAACATTTGTACGAATTTTGATTTTGTTTTCGTGAATAAATGGATGAATGAATGCAAATCTTGGAAGTGGATATTAACCCACTTGGATATGATTTTAGATTTTCACGGCCATTTTCCATTTTACCATAATAATAATAATAAATTTGGACAACTTATATAGCGCTGTTTTTGCGAAAAATTGCCTCAAGCGCGCTGTACAAATTAGCATGGATTTTACATTAGAATTTACTTAACTTAGGAGGCTAGATAACAACTCGTCTTGCAGCTATCAAGCGCATGGATTATTGTTGGAATTCTAGCCCCCCGATAAATTAAATAAAATATCTTTTTATATATGCATATTTCAATTTACTTAACTATGTAGGGGGCTAGATAACCACTCGTCTTGCAGCTATCAAGCGCATGGATTGTTAGAATTCTAGCCCTCCAATAAGTTAAATAAAATATATTTTTATTTGTACGTATTTTAATTTACTTAACTATGTAGGAGGCTAGATAACAACTCATCTTGCAGCTATCAAGCGCATGGATTATTGGAATTCTTGCCCCCCAATAATACATTTACTTACACATCTGCCATGATGATGAACACTGCAACGCTGTCCGAAACGTTGGCTAACGGAGGAGGTAGCGTAACACGACATAACACCCCAAAAACAAACAACAAAAATTAACCCACTTTCTGACATCTGATCGAGCTAAAACTCGGCAGATGGACTCTTTGTCGATGGCAATGCTTTATATCAATTTTTGGCGCATTTCTCTGCAAAAAGTAAGTGGATGAATTATGGTAAAAAAAACTTTTTCGAAGTAAAACTTCTTTACGCACGCTTGACTTAGGGAGTAAGCTGGTGAATGCCTGACGAGAACGTTACGGAAAGTGTGATCGAGCGAGGCGAACGGAAGTTGAGAGGGAGATATAAGTTATTGAAGATAGAAAGAGGGAGAGTTACGTTTCGTCTATTACTGTAGAGGCAAGAGAGAGAGGTGCGAGCACACATTTTATTTCTCTCTTTCTCTCATAGCCAGTTATGTTTCGTATATCTAAGACACAGTGCAGGCCCAATGTCTGTATCACACTGTAGGAGCAAGAGAGAGCAGTGCGCGCGCACATTTTCTTTCTCTCTTCTTTTATAAGTTAGTAAAGTTTTACTTCAGTCGTGTTGTCTAAAGAACACTAGTTTTTTTTACTATAATACATCTTATACGGGTTGACTTTTTTGATACATCTTCTAATTTCAATACTTCAAGATTAATACACGTTGACATGGTGATTTTTTTAAAAAGAAACACAAATATTCCTGTTACGAATAACCCCACAATATTTGAAAATCTCCTACTACCACCACAGAAAGTGAAAAATGTTGCTTTTGTTGGGTTGTGATAGATAGCCAGCCGAGAAATCGAATGCGCGACGCCCGGGTGGGACCTAAATGCGATGCCAACTCGGCCACCGACCGGTATGTTTTTTTATATATTTTTTAAAACATTACCTACATATTATAATGATCTTTAGCTGTTCAACTAGGAAATTTAGCCGTTTTAGCAGAACGTAAATTAGCAGATTTAATACATGTAGTTATTTTTTTGTCTATGGTATTTACTTTTATTTAGATATTACACTTGGTAGATAATATATTAAAGGTTTTGATGATAGATACACGAAGTTGATTATGATTGTAAATAATATATTTTAAAATAATATGAACGTAGAGAAGAGAAATAAAAAGAAAATTTAAAAAATATATATAATTATGTGCATATATGCTTATCAACCATTCCATGAAATTTTAGTTTTGATTTTGATAAATTAATGAACTAGAGCAGTGGTCTCGTTCTCGGATACACTTTATTTTGTTAAAATTTCTAGTTAGCCTACTTATAAATCCCAACATTTTTAAGCCCTTATTAGAGATTTCTGTTAACAAATGAAAGATTTAATTGAAAAGTGATGCCCAAGTCTTTAATTTGTGTTAATGTCTCGAGAGTATTGTTATCAATGTTGTTATTAAAGATCACTGGATTTTTTATTCGAGAAAATCTAACTATTTGACATTCTGAGATATTTAAGTAAAGTCTATTTTCATTACATCAAATTAACATTTTTTTGTTATTATTTGTTTATATTTAACAAGCATTTTGGGGATCCAGCCCAACGGTGTCTCCCAAATTCAATTGTTGGGAAAATTTTAGATTTGTTCAGGGTCAGCTGATGGTCCCTATTGAAGAATCTGCTAGCCCTATACAAGATGTCCAGTTTCTTTGAAGCCAGGTTAATCGGCCTTCTATGGAGCCTCGGTTTTAGTGCCGGTCTGATAAACTTACCCCGAGCAATTCAATGGAGTACACAACGTCATAAAACCGTCAATGACCCAACAAACCCTAAGTAATTAGAATAATTTTATACCTCACCGTGCACTTGGCTAAATTAACACCACAGTCATTTCCTTCAAGTCGACAAGCAATTTTAACATTTCATGCTACTCACGTTAGTTTATCTATTTTTTTTATTATTGTATAAAAATTGCATACAATTGGAATTTATTACCCGCTAAGCTACTGCAACTAGCTTGTTAGCAAGTTCCACAGATTAGTTACAACCACAAATAAAATAATCATAAACGCATTAGCGTAACAACAACATACACAAATACACATACACATATAACATAACTACCAACATTGCGATGTGGAATAGGAAAATATATAATTTTTGTATGATCGGCATTTTTTGATTTTGTAAGTTCGTACTTAGTTGATTTGAAAATTACATGAGACATAAATAAATACGAATTTACTTTTTATAGTCATCATAGTGAAAAAAACTTGGGCATTGGCAAGAAACTACTGTACATGAAGATTAAAAATAAATAAAATTAATAGTGTGCATGTGCAGATCCAGTGAAACCTTGATAAAACTAAAGTGACAATAGTGGGGAGGCTACGAAGCAACGCACAAAGAGAAGACCGATTATTCTATATCATTCTCTCTCCGGCTAAATCCCATAGTTGTATGTGTTTGTTTCTTTTTCGGTTCATCGAGTTTCAAATCACAAAGGTGTTAAAGAAGTTTCCACTTCAATAAAAAAATCTACATTGTCAATGCGTTGTAAACAATTATAAATGCTTTATCGATCTTTTCCTTTAAACCCATTCATGACGAAGGTTCCATATGGAACTCGAAAAAGTATTGGCATTCATTTAGTCACATCATGCCGATATGTTAACATAGTGGTGCCAAATACAGTTTGACATAGTCTACAGGCATGTATGAACACGTTTATCTTGGTTGCGTTTAGATCGTTTGTGTGTGCCGACGTGGACAGACGTGTCTTTATTGAGTTTGAAAAAAAGTGCAATTTTTTCAAAATATCAAAACAAGTGAAGTAAGTATTCCATTAAATTTATATAGTAGATTTGATTTTTTTCTCCAAAACTGAATATGATTTGTAGAGAATGAAATTCTCTGCCTATTTACAAACATTTTGTTAGAAAAATAATCATTATTATATTAAAACGAGTACTGTGAATTAAAGGTTTTGATTTTTGGTTCCATATGGATCTTTCGGCAGATCTCACTATACATAAAATGTAATTTTTCAAAGATTTCATTGTTTTTTCGTGTGTTTTAGGGGTTTGACTGTTGAAGACGTGATGTTACTGCTTGAAGAATAATTGGATACGAATTTGGATGATGATGAAGTAGTGGATGTGTTTGTGGAGCCGCCAATTGAGAGTGACTTGTCCGGAGCAGATTCAGCTGATGAAGATGACGGCGGAATAATTGCCAATATCTCTCGAGCACAATTATTTTCTAATTGCCAAATTGTTAGGCGTCGTCGACACAAAACGGGAAAAGGTACGTCCGATTCTGATTCAGATCCAGAGAACCCTGATCTAGAGCATTTAGAAGATGTGCCCTTGGACTCAGCTTGCGGTGACCTCGACTTATGGAGCGTAGGGAGTGTGACGAACCCATCGCTCAGGGAGCGTAAACCCAAACCTGCAATAGATCCCAAGCTAAGGTGTGTGCTACCGTGCTCAGGCTGAATGTCATGTCACGGTATCACGAACGGTGCCTCCGAAAAACAGGGTCGCATTTCGGATTATTTGCACAGCACTTGGAGCTCTGCTGGTGTGGACCTTCTATTTCCCTGGTCATTCGTGGACAAAAAATTGGACCATTCAAAAACTAGGGGCCTTTGGGAAAATTAGGAGTGCTGAGGCTACCTCTCTGGACTTTCTTAACGGGCCTGCAGGAGAAAGTAGGAGGAGAAGTCGTAGAGAAGAGAGCTGAGGTCAACTCCAAGACCTCTCCTCTTGTGAGTCCTTCAGGGAACCAAGGGGAAGTGCACTCTGCCAGCGTGGAGCCTTCGGGAAACCAAGGAGGAGTTTAGTGGAGAGATGATATCCTCTTCCCATATGGGGCCTTCAGGAAACCACGTAGGAGTGAAGATGAAGTCCTCTTCCCTCCTGGGATCCTCGGGGAACCAAGGTGGAGTGGACTCTTCCCTTGTAAGGCCTTTAAGGAACCAAAGGGAGGAGAACTCTCCGTTGTGGAGCCTTCGGGGAACTAAGGAGTGGAGAGGAGTGATGAAGCTTTCTTCCCTCGTGGGGCCTTCAGGGAACCAAGGGACCTCCTTTTGGGCGGAACTGATAGAATGGACCACGTTATATGGTTGGACTATGCGTGAAATGCTTCGAGGGTTATCTCAATAAATAAGTTTGTTCAAAATTTTACTTTATGTAGAATAAAGTTGAAAAAAATAAATTTCCGACTAGTTATTTGCCGAAAGTGCCATATGGAACTCACCTTTCTCTAGCTTCCTGGGGGGTGAAGAAACCATTTTTTTAAATTCTGAGAAAAATGTCCATTTTCTACCTCCAAAACCAACCCCCCTGTGAAATTTCAGCACGAAATTCGAGAAAAAAATAGTTCGTCATGAATGGGTTTTAAAACGCCTAATTCGTCCCGTATGCAAAATATGCAAAACAACTCATAAAAATGTGCTTTTCCAAATTTGGATTCAAAATAATTCCAAATTTGGATTCAAAATTAAATATCCGTAGGAAAATAGTGTGAATAAATTTTAAAAAATAACTGACGTGCGTTATTGTAATGAATGAATGTTTCCAAAATGATAAGAACTGAAAGAAAAAGTTTTGTTTAGGCTAGACGGAAGAAAAACGGACGTTAGGCGTTTATGGAAAGACAAAGAAGAACGATAACCGTTAGAACCGTGGTCGTCAAACTGCGGCCCGCGGCGGATATTTGTGCGGCCCGCACAATTTTAATTTTAAATATATATTTTTTCATGAACAATTAATTATATTATCCGTTTTGTACGGCCCGCACAAATATCTGCCGTTTTCTTTTTAAATATTTATTTATTTTATTTATTTATTCAACGCCCAGAGGGCTTTTACATGTTTGGTAGTACAATGATGACAGATGATTTTTCAATAGATAATGAAATAACAAAAATAAAATTAGATAAAAAATGCACACAAAAATACAAAAAAAAAACAGCGATTTGATAAGTTTACAAAAATACACATATGTTTAGTAATAGTTTTGGAATATGTTTTTTACAACATTCACAAAATTCGCCAAGTTGATGTTAAATACGTCGACATCACCTAAGTACTGATTCCCCATAGTGTGAAATCGTTGTATAGGAGAGTGGGCAATGTAGTTCCGCTTGTGAATGCTGCAGTAGAATAATGTATTTTGTCGCGTGGTTACTGTCAGTATTCGTAAGTTTATGAGTTGTAGGAGTTCGCAACAGTCGAATTTAGAGTTAAGTATTTTGAATAAAAATGTTAAGTCTTTTATTTTACGTCTGTCTTATAGTGTATGTATTTTTAGAATATTTAGTAATAGATTATATTTTAAGTCTTCTAGTGGGATACTTAATTTAAAATTTATAAAACACAAAAAAAATTTTTGTATTCGCTCAATATTATTAACGTGAATTTTGTAAGATGGAGACCAAACTACCGAGTTATATTCAATTTGGCTTCTAACTAGAGATACATATAATAGTTTAATGGCTTCTATGGAACTAAAGTTTTTAGTTGTTCTTAATACGAAGCCTAGTGTTTTCATACCTTTGTTCATAATTTGGTGGATATGATTTGCGAAACTTAGAATATTATTTTATAATTTTTTTTATATTTTGTGTACGTATGATTTTAAAGCGTTGATTTTAATTGATTGACATTTGATTTTAAAATGCCCAGCTGGTTTTTGAACACATCCCAAGTCAGATACGTTTTTAGATTTTTACGGCTAAAAGTATTTTCCTTATTTGTTTTTGGTGTGTTACGCCGTGTTGCCCGATCCGGCAGATGTGTGATTTGCTAGATCTGCCCTGATGTTGGACACTGCAACGCTGTCCGAAACGTTGGCTAAAGAAGGAGGTAGCGCAATACCCCAAATAAACAAATAACGGACATCGATTTTGAACGCGCGCATAGTGTACGTCATAGGTTCTCAACGTGGGCGATAACGCTCCCTTGTGGTCGTTTGAGGCTTTCAGGGGGGCAGTAGAAGACACAGAGAAAATTAGAGGGCATAGAGATGGCACAGTGAGGGCGTGGGTTGGAAAAAAGATCTAAAAAGGACCAAAAACACGCTTATCACGTACTAACAACGCAAATAAAATTGGTTAATTTTTGTTTTTGTATGAATTGTAATTATTTTTATCACGAAAAGATTCCATTACAGATCTATATAATTTCATTTTAATACAATATTATGATTTTAAGTTATTATTATTATTAAGAATTGACAATATATCATGAACACAAGATGGAAGCAGGTAGCAACTCGATACTTCAATACAAGATAATTGCTTTTTTTAACAAATCATAAGTGTGCGGCCCGCGGTGATACCTCGCATTGTCCTTGACCAGAAAAGTGTGACGACCGCTGCGTTAGAGCATGTACGCCGCCAAGATGTTTTAACATTTGCGGCACAGACGTAAAAAATACTGTATTTCATTTTTCTGTTTTTATTATTACCTATGTACCTACTGTTATTTTGGGGAATTTTATGGTATTTTTTTTAAATATGGAATGTATAATATATTGCATTGCACTACCCAGCGAACATTCTGGGCTAAGGTATTATTATCACTATACTATTATTAATATTTATTAGTACGGCCTTTATTTCCAATCCTACTGATAAACTGTTGAGCCGAAATTTGGCTCAACCCTCCTCAAATGCACAAATACGCTCTTCCCAACGCAACTCTCAGTCTAGTTCTAGTTGAATCGAGCTTTACTAATCAAATCACTTAGCAGATCGGAGACTCAGATTATTCGATTGAAAAATATGGAACAACGGCCGCAAACCTGTTTCGCTGATGACAATTGACACATTTGAGTGAAGCAACATGAAAAATCAGTTAATGTATAAAGACCAAACAATACAAGGAGAAAGAAAAAAAATTATGATGCAACAGTGCTTTGAGAATTACATTATAACAATAATAAAATTAAATAACCATATCTGAATAATAAAAGCTTACAAAATAAGAGTGACTCTCTGCTTTTAACCAACGAGACTTCGAGAAATTATTTTTATTAAGACATACAAAGTACATTATAAAACAAGTTATGGGTAGGTACGTTTTAAGATTTTCACGGCCAAAAGTATTTTCGTTATTTGTTTTTGGGGTATTATCCCGTGTTGCGCTACCTCCATTTTAGCCAACGTTTCGGACATCGTTGCAGTGTCCATCATCAGGGCAGATCCGGCAGATCCGGTAGATGTGTAATTTTTAGTGGTGAATTCCGGTAATTATTGACGGCTACACCAAAGCTAAATGCAAAAAAAACATGTCTAAGTATACAGTAATGCCAGCTCGTGGTAAAACATTTTGTTTTATACCTTTATAATGACTAAATTCGCTTTAACCATTGTAATTCTAATTCTAATATTCTTACCATTATGATTTCTAATTTTAGAATTCGTTAAGAGATGGAGCCACTCCCATCGGCAACTTGCAAACGGACTTGCCCCAGGCTAGCATAAATACTACGATTTAGAATTTTTCTATTCCGTTCCGCGGCAATGACGGCACTGCTTGCCACGGTTATTTTGTACCGGTGAAAGTTAGTCGAGCTGGCGACACGGTATCGCTTCAAAGTAATAAGCATACATTTCATCACTAAAAATTACACATCTGCCCTGATGATGGACATTGCAACGATGTCCGAAACGTTGGCTAAAGAAGGAGGTAGCGCAACACGGCATAAAACCCTAAAAACAAATAACGAAAAAAAAGTTATGGGTATATTAAATTAATAAATGGTTGTAGTACCTATTACGTAAGTACATATCAATTAAGTAATTTCACCTGAGATATGAACGGTACTTAAGACTTAACTAATGAATGTGTAAGTCATAGTAATAGAAAGTACGATGGATAAATAAAAGAAATTTATACGTCAAGAATAAAATTATATGCTCATGAATTGTAATTGAGTGTTAATATAAGTTCGGTGAAGTGTAAGCAGTAATCAGTTTTGTATTTTAGCATGGAATCATGAACAAGGTATGTTTCGTTTCCACTGATATAAGTTATGATTGAGTGAGTTATTTGCTGCATTAGAGTTGTTGGCTTCTGTATAAAAATGTAAGTGTGCCTGCAATCCTCATTAACATTAAAACTAATGGCGGATATCAATTCCGTACCATCTACTTTATTATTTAACAGATTATGTACAAACAACAGATACGACAATTTACGTCTTTTTTGTAAAGTTAACATATTATTGATTAAGTGAAAATTTTTTGAGCACCGTTGTGATTTGAAAACTCGATGAAATGAAATAGCGACACTAAAAAGAGACAAACACATACATCTACAGGATTTAGCTTGCGAGAGAATGTGATAGAATAATTCATTGTGCGGTGCTTCGTAGCCCATCGGTCTCCTCTTTGTGCGGTGCTTCGTAGCCTCCCCACTCTTGTCTACTTTAGTTTACTGAACGGTTCATTTCTACCGCATGTGAACTGCACACTCTGATTTTTATTTGTATTTTTGTTGTATTTTTTGAGTAAATATTTCGAAAATTTCTAAAATTCTGTATCTTTACTATGTGTTGTATATTTCTACTTTATTAAGAGAGGATAGGGATAAAAAAAAATCGAGTGCAGTTAACACGTGGTAGAAGCGAAACTTTACCAAAACAATCTCAACCAAGGAGCCTTGTAAAGTGAGGTCATAATCAAAGCAGCCAATGAGCGTAGACCTGGCGCCGTTTCCGTTTTATATCTCAACCAATAGGAGCCTTGATAGGAATTTTATGCTTCGCAGGTACTGTATGCGTCATTTCCGATTCATCCAAATTCCTAATCACAACGAGGCTATAGAAGTTTCACTTCAAAAAGAAAGCGGCCAATGAGCGCAGACCTATCGTCCGACCTATCGTCCGACCTTTGAGCCTTGAGCACAGTTTGATGCTTCGCAGGTGCCGTAGTGCGTCAATTCCGTTTCTTTCAAATTCCTAATCACAACGGGGCTAAGAAAGTTTCACTTAAAAAATATTGTGGCAATTATTAGAATTCGTTTGTAACGATGAATAAATGGGTACAATCTTTACATAAGTTTACAACAATACCACACAATTTTCCAAAAATTCAAAGCACAAAACGTTTCAAGATTTCATTTGTGTCGGAAAGTTCTTGTGAAATTGTTTGGTAACTTATAATTATCATCGCGAGTTTCATTAGCTTTACATGTGAAGGTACCACGCCATAAGGAATTAAACAATTAACACGCCAAATAAGTTCAACCCACGGGAAGCAAAATATTGCGAGGATCTTTGAAGGGTTATATATAAATACTCAAATATACGGAGCGTTTATTATTTTAGCTCTAACGAAATACGCCTTCCCGCTTTCGAGTTTGCACTCTTGGGAAGTAGAGTATATATTATTTGAATTAGTAACAGTACAAATTTCCTAGGGATTTGTACATGAAAGAGAGTTTTTCTTATTAAGAAATGAATATTCATTTAGACTTTTATAAAAAGTCAATAGAGACGCTATCCAGGATACAAACTGATTCTCAGAATGATTGTTTGTAATAAAAAGGATAGTTAGTTGCAAAATAATTAGTTGACGATTATATAGTTAATTCTAAAATTTTAAATAAGGGGTTGACTATTATGACGGCTTGACAAAAGGTAGCAATAGCGAAATTGGTTAAGGGCCCGCAACCGGATTTGTACCGATTTATTACATATTTCCCTTAAACACGGTAAGTTTTAAAGCTCTTAAAAAAATATATGTTATTCTTGAAGATATTATATACAAATTATATAAAATTCCCTCTGGTTACGCCCATACACATGCCTTCACATACGCACACCTACATAGCACGCATACATACTGTCACTGCTCGGGATTGGTATTAATATTGTTGCAAGTTCCTTTTCCTACCCATCCCTATTTGCCTACCCGCCAATCTTACTAAGGGTGGGTTTCTTCATTTACCGAGAATGCTAAATGCAACGATAATTGTAAAAGTAAACGATCGAAATTTAAAAATTTCTATGCATTTGACCGTTTACTTTTACAATTAGCATTGCATTTAGCATTCTCGGTAAATGAAGAAACCCACCATCAATCAGTCTGCAATAAACTCCCGCCGCATATAGCCATATTGTGCTTCCGGTATCGGTCAATCGCCATTAAACCAACTTCGCCGTGTATTTTAAAATAAACGAACCTCACGCCTATCACTGTTTTGTGCCTGTTGGATGGGGAAAGGAAGCATACAAGTGCCTTGCCAGCCTACAAGTTCTTATCCTTTTCCGGTGAGTCCTCTCCTTTGTATGCAACATGTATTTTTATCATTTTTAAGCATTGATAGTAACACAAAATCAAGGTACTTCGCCAATCATTTTTTTACACAAACATAACAATCCACTCTCACAACATAAATACCATTCACCCTCGATAGAAAAAAATCGCAAAGTATGCTCCAAAAATTATTATTAACACGTTTGTATCAGTTATTTTACAAGTTATATGTCTGAAAAAATTCACAGTGTTTCTTTAAATGCTGTTTAAGAGCGTTTAACCAGCCAGCGGACGAAAATCCACATTTCGTCGAAAGTTGTTCTTACGATCATGCAGGGCGGTTGCAATGAGAAAGATTAAGTATTCTCCGTACAAAATGCTACATACATACATACATACGCTTTTTAAAATTATAACTCAATATCGAATTTATTTCAATCCAAATTAGCTTTAATTTAAACCTTCATCCAAAAATGCTGAAAGGCGTGATGATAAAACTATTAAAACTTTTACAAATCAAAAAATAAGTACTTTTTGTAATTATTTTTTTATTATAAGAATTTATCATTTTTAAATAATGTCTAAATTTAATAAGAATGTTAAAAAAAATCTGAAATATATTAGTTTGTAAGTGCGCAAATAAATACACAAATGGACCAATTTTCGTCAAGAAACACATGTAGGTACATATTTTTTAATGATTTTATTGAAACTAAAATTAAAATTCTAAAACATGCGTTTGCTAGATAATGAATTGATTTATTTTACTGCATGATTGTATTATTTGAAATGGGTGTGGTATAATACAAAATCTTTTTTGAAAATTTATCAAATCTGCCAACGACCTATGGAAAAACCTTATTATACTAAAAATATATTTTTTTCTCAAAATTTATTACATGCGAATGCTAGATAAAAGAACAAAAACATCTTTCGAAATCCATTTATAATTAATTTGAAAATGACATATTTCTGGTTTTCTCTGGTAATGCCCTTTTAAGATAATGCCCGCGAGATTTTTGCTCTATTTTAAACGAGTCGTGTTTTATTAAACATTTTCGCAATTTTCGCATCGATTTTGTCACTGTAAATGTTAGCACTCTCCTTTAACATTCGTCATTTCGTATCTCTCCATCTTCTCCTTTTCGGGCCTGGTTGCAGAGCCTAAACGCGCACGACCCGGTTAGACGAGAGGTCTGGGCTCAAGTCCCAGTTGCGATCATTGTCTTTTTCCTGTGTCTTGTTTTCTTTCATATTTTCGTTTAGATTGTTATTGTTATCTTCTTTTTCAATAATATTTGTACATAGTATTATTTAATCGTTAAAGTCTGTTACGTTACAAAAGATAAAGAATAGACCCCCTTATTCCTGTTGCGAGGAGCTAGTGAATTGGCCCCCAGTGCACAGCTCGCCGTACCGCCCCTCTCCGCCCGCCTCTCCGCACGCGGAGGTCCGTGGCCCCAGTGCCGAACGGCGCCCGGCATTCATTACCCCGCTGGCTTCGGGCTTGACAACAGTGTCCACAGACACAGCGCCGCGGCGCTGTGTCGAGAACCTAAAAACTCGTGATTGTTTCATAATGTGTTTTGTGCACGAGAAGGCTCCAGTCCTCCGGTAGCCCGTCGGACTGCTACCTCATATCTAATTTTATTTTTTATCGGGCGACCACGCCAGGTCTCCCGATATTCATTATCACATATGTGTACGTATCTGTGAGACATTCGTGCCACAAAAAACTGTGTTAAATTTGACTCATTTTTCCCTATATTATTAACAATTTTATATTATAACAACAAAAAGTGTGTTTTTTCATATTAATAGTGTCGCATGTGTTGTTTTTTGTGTCGTTTTTAACATCACCGGATGCAGAAAAATTTTCCGCGTACGCCGATACCTTTGGACCTAAAATCAGTGCAGGTTTAATGTCAATTTTTATCAATTTAGTTTCTCCACGTGGAATTCCTTCTAGAACCTTCCATAGATTTTTTCTAGACGTGATTAAAGAACTATTTAATTTTTGTACGAAGAACTTGTGTTTAACTTAAAAATATTTTTCAATTTTGGATATTTTGTATGGATAACCAAATTAAATTTGAATTATTATCGGACCATATCCACTTCAGTGACTATATAATATTCTTTATGTTCCATCTTTGATGGAATGTCAAAATCTGACCTTTGTGTGTTAAATTATACTTAGGTGTTCCTCAGGGACCACGTTTGGACCCCTTTTTGTATGTAACTTTTTTACGGGGCGACATTTTGAAGTTTTAATCAAAGTTTTAGTTAATCATTTTCCCCATTTTTTTTCCCCATTTTTGGGGAAAATTTCAAATTTCTAGGGAAATTCCCTCAATTTACCCCATTTTTAGTGTGATATGCCATCCGACGTGGAATCGACTCAGAATTCGACTGGTGCTGGTCCCGATCAAGAGAAACGAAAAATTGATCGTCAATTTGCCATTAAAGCCAGAATAGAAGAACTTAGGAGTGAAATGGAGTCCTTAAGCTCAAAAAAGAAACGACCCAAATCCAATAAGAAACTGTTGGGGGCAAATTTGTGTCCCAAGCAGTGGAAAGTGACACCGATGAATGTTCGGATATAGATACGGTCCCCCCCCCCGCGGCTGGCACAAGTGGACACTCTTTTACCGCGATTTCTATACCTTCTCCTAATGCCAGTTTACGTAAAAAGGTCAGGCATAGCGATTCTTCTAACGTGAACCAATGGAAGCTAATCCCAGCAATGTCAAAATGCCACAAAATAAGATCTATTATTACTGATGGATCAAATAAGCTCAATAAAGGAGACAAGAGTTCAATCAATGAACTTTTAGATGACTTGATGTCTGACATAACTAATCTCATGTTAGACTTAAACACAGTCACTACCAGGAGTTCAACTATTGAGGACATACTTATTTCTCAAAATCTTATGTCTAAGAATATTAATAACTTGATCCAAGCACGTCCGAATACAAGTATACCTCAACCTGTCACCATAGCTGCTCCTTCATATGCGATGATAACTGGTTCTGCACCTAACTCCAAAACACTTGTTGTAAACGGCTTTGAGCGCCCAATTCCGCCTAAACCACTTACAGTGCTAGTCTACCCAGATAAGCCGGAGGGTACTACCTCTGAGGAAACGAAAAAGAACCTGGAGAAGACTATCAACCCTCGCACGGATGGTTTTCAAGTAGTTAGATTATGCAAAATAAAGGGTGCCGGCATGGCCATTCAAGCAAAAGATAAAAGGGATCTTGATAATATTAAAAAAACCGAGGCTAAACTAGCAGCTAGCGGCCTGAAAATCGTGAGCCCTCTGGGTAGACTACCAAAAATAGTTATTTATAACGTACCTCGTGGTGAACCGTCTGCAGACTCGGAGCTCTTTAAGGAGATCTATTCGACCAATCTGGAGGGTAAAACCTCTCTTTCACTGGAAGACCATCTAAGGACCATGCGCCGAGTATCGCTCTTTGGAAAGCGTGACTTGCCTACCATGAACATGGTGGTGACATGTCACCCCAACGCCAGGCGTGTACTAATAGATAGCGGATTGTGCTTTCTTGGCTGGTCTGCTTGTCGAACGCGTGATTTCACTGGGGCTACCAGATGTTTCAAATGCCATCAATTTGGGCATATAACCAAAACATGTAATCAAGTAAAAATCACCTGTCGTCACTGCGCCGCAGAAGGACACGACTACGAGGAATGCCCCATGAAAGCACAACCTGCTGTCTGTGCCACCTGTAGGAGATTCAAGAAACCGGCTGACCACCCGACTGGTGACAGGATGTGCCCCGCTCACAAAGCCGCTATAGAGGCACAAATTAATATGACTGATTATGGCTCTAGTTAATCCAATTTTTATTGGCCAGATCAACTTGCAGCGTTCCCGGATGGCCACTTTGGAGGTGCTGCGAGTCATGTCTGACCGCAATATTGACATCATGCTCATACAGGAACAGTACACTTGGCAAGGTAAAACTCCAATTAATTTTCCGGGGACAGTACTCGAAGTTGGCCGATCTCCGGGGGCGGGTGTCCTGGTCAACACCTCATTGATCAGTCCCCTCCTTTTGGACGGTTATTCCGACGAGTACCAAACCTGTGTATGTATAAGATTTGGTGATACTGAAATCTTTTTGATCTCAGTCTATTTTAAGTTTGGGAACCCGGTTGGACCCTACATCCTGAGTTTGACGCGCGCACTCAATGCGCTGAAAGGTCGTAACATTGTTATCGGAGGTGACTTTAATGCTCGCTCACCACTATGGTTTGACACTAACGACTGTAGGACGGAACGTTCAGACGCCGTGGAAGACCTGATTGCTGCGCAAGGTCTTAGCATAATTAATGAACAGAGTTCTCTTTTTACTTTTTCAAACATACATGGTGAGAGTAACATTGACTTAACTCTTTGCTCTGGGTCAGTTGCAACCAGGATTTCAAGGTGGACAGTCCATGAGTGCGAAATTATTTCGGATCATAGACTAATTACATTTACGGTTGGTGTTAATAAAACTGAGATTCCAAGATCCTCCTGGTATTTCAACACCACTAGGGCGAATTGGGATAACTTTGGGATAGCGCTACGAGATTCTTTAAGGGATTTTTACCATGTAGCCGCTACTGATCCGGATAATTTGGGAAACTTTTTTAATAAGGCGGTTGTATCTGCTGCCAACTCGTCCTTGGGCAGAACAAACCCAAATATGAGTATTCGGACGCCGTGGTGGTCACCTGAGCTGACTTCGCTAAAGGGGGCTTACAAGAGAGCCTACAGGGCGATGGGATCGGCTAGGAGTGGCGGTCGTACGGAGGAGGAAACAGCCGCTCTCCTGGGTGACCTAAGATCTGCCAGGTCGGCTTTTAAGCGGGCCGTTCTTCAAGCGAAACGAGCTGCCTGGCGTAATTGGGTCCAAGAAGTGGGTAACGCCAACCCGTGGAATATCCACAGCGCAATTAAGAAATCCGGTAAAGGATCTGATCGGTTTTTGTCAACTGTAATTGGGAATATTGATGGTAGGAACGCTGAGACGGTAGACGTGGCCTCTACCCTCGAGACACTTCTGGGCGAGTTAGTTCCTGTAGATTCAGTAATTGGGGAAAGTGACCACCATACCCAGATTAGAAATCTGGCACGGCTGCCTCCTAGTAACCTCGCCCAAGAGGATAATATGTATAGAGTCACTAAGGCAGAAATTGAAGTTATAATTAAGGTATATTAAATGAAAGAACACACTTTGTAAAACACCACTTTTTATTATAATTGATATTTAAAAGCCAACCAGGTTTCGCTCGATCTCGAGCTTCATCAGGGCTATTATAACAACTAAAGTTAATTATCTACAGACATACATATATAAAAGACATTAACAGGATGAGTGAAAGAGCTAGCAATATTATAGGCAACACCCTATTGGTGCCAGAAAGTGAAGCAAATTGACAAGAGGGAGACAACAATAATTACAGGATGAGTAAGTAAAGGGGGGGAGGGAGAGGGAAGGAGTTGTTTAAGAAGAGTTTAGCGGAATAAATTAAAAATGGGACTATCAGATAAATTGATTTGGTTATTAATAATATTTGATTTATTATTAACGGCTTTTTTTATTTCGAGGGCTTCTAGATTGTTTAACCTAATTCCGATTCCATTTTTATGTAATATTTTAGTCCCGGAGGTTTTATCGAATGAGTGGTTAGTTTCTAGTAGATGGTTTGCAAATTCTGAAAAAGCATTACTATTTAAACATCTTAGATGTTCTTTAATTCTTATGTTTACATTTCGGGCCGTTTTTCCAATGTAAAATGCAGAGCAATCATTACAACTTAGTTTATATACGCCAGAGTGGCTAAATTTATCATCAATATCTTTAGTGTTAATTAAATATTTACCTAAGTTGTTATTGGTGTAAAAGGCGGGTTTTATTTCCGGAGGGAATTTTTTTACGCTTAACGAAGAAAAGTTATTCGTAAACAGTACTTTACGCCATTGGAATTGGTGATTAGTATTTATATTATTATTAGGATTATTAAAAAGAAATTTATTTGATGCTACTTGTTTCAACTTTTTATTAAGAATATTATCTACTAGTTTTGTCTCATACCCGTTATTTATAGCAATTTGTTTAATTATGGATAATTCCTTATTAAAGTTATTATTATTTAATGGTACTGTAATCAATCGATGTATCATGGAGTGGAAGGCAGAATGTTTGTGGGATATGGGGTGGTTGGATGAATTATGAATGGTAGTATCAGTATAGGTAGGTTTACGGTATATATCGAAATCAATTTTATTATTAGTGATACTTAAAGTTAGGCCGAGAAAATTCAAGGTTGAGTTAATACCTATTTCTAAAGTAAATTGAATTTGTTTGTGAAAGGAATTTATTATTTTAAGAAAAGAGTTTAATTGCCTGTCGGTACCTGTCCAAATGCACAGAACATCATCAACGTAACGTCGCCACAATAAAATATTTTTTAAGAGAGGTGATTTAGAAGCAAAAATATTATTTTCTAAATTATCCATAAAAATGTCGGCGATAAGAGGACTCGTAGGAGCCCCAATGGCCAAGCCATCCTTTTGTTGATAAATAATATTATTATATTGAAAATAATTTTGGTTCAAACAAACATTAAAAAGACGTGACATGTCATTAGCTAGATCTTTAGTTAAGTGTGAATTATTAAGTAAATTGGATATTAGGGTTTTACTTTCAGTGATGGGAACATTAGGAAATAAATTGACTACATCGAATGATATTAATTTGCAGTTAGCGGGAAGAACCAAGTCCTTCAGTTCGTCAATCAATGCTAATGAATTTTTGATGGTATACTTTGGGGAAAACACATTGGTATCATTAAATATCTTTGTAATAAAAGAAGACAATTTAAAATTAGGGGAATTACAACAGGAGACCACAGGTCGGATGGGGCAATTCATTTTATGTATTTTGAGAAATCCGTACAGTTTTGGTGGTTTGGGATTTTTTGTGAGAAACTTTGTTTGGTGATATGACTCATCGTGAAAAATAGAGTTTTTACAATTTTTTAGGGCACATTTTAAATTATCTAAATATTTTACGGTTGGGTCAGTTGGTAAAACACTAAACATATCAGTTTTGATGAAATCTTCAATTTTTGAGTTGTAATCACTTTTGTTTAATATGATAACAGTGTTGCCTTTGTCAGCTTTCGTCAAGATTAAATTGTCGTTTTTTAACTTATTACGTATATTCTTCATGGTGATAGCTTCGGGATCTGCTTTCAGGTGAAGATTGAATTTTGGAATTAATTTTTTTAAGGTTTCGGCACTTTTGTATAGAAACGGTTTTGGTTTATTAAACAGAGCAGTTTCGATGTCTACTGCAACATTTTGAATAGCATTATTGAAGTTATTTTTATTATATTTTAAGTTATATTTAAGACCTTTAGCTAAGAGGTCGATTTCTTGATTGTTAAATTGTCCAGAAGAGAGATTTTTGATACGATCAAAAAACTGATGTGTATGTTTTATATGGTTACTATTATTTAGCGTTTGGTAAGGAATGCACAAGTTTTTTAGTTTCTTGTTTAAGGTTTCACGTTTTTTAAATGCTTTAATAGAAACGAAGTTTCTAATTTTATCATCGAACAGGTCCCATTCAACCGCATGAAGTTCATGAACAAGTTCAATATGTAAGAGTTTAAGTTTTAATTTAATATTGTTCCGTTTTTTGTATGCATTTTTCAGATCTTCTTTTAGCCATGCTATTTTGGCTTGGTACATCGAGGGTTTAGATAAATTATTATTTTTGACACGATTAAAATTTACATTAATGTAGTTCGGAAACACTTTGCACTTTAAACACTCTTTGTAAAAATATATATCTAAACACATAAGTCTGTATTTAATGGAATAGTTTTTATAATATTTTGCTTTATTGGCAGTACTAGCCGATATAATTTTATCGAAGGAAGCAAACACTTTGTGGTGTGACATTATATATTAAATGAAAGAACACACTTTGTAAAACACCACTTTTTATTATAATTGATATTTAAAAGCCAACCAGGTTTCGCTCGATCTCGAGCTTCATCAGGGCTATTATAACAACTAAAGTTAATTATCTACAGACATACATATATAAAAGACATTAACAGGATGAGTGAAAGAGCTAGCAATATTATAGGCAACACCCTATTGGTGCCAGAAAGTGAAGCAAATTGACAAGAGGGAGACAACAATAATTACAGGATGAGTAAGTAAAGGGGGGGAGGGAGAGGGAAGGAGTTGTTTAAGAAGAGTTTAGCGGAATAAATTAAAAATGGGACTATCAGATAAATTGATTTGGTTATTTGATTTATTATTAACGGCTTTTTTATTTCGAGGGCTTCTAGATTGTTTAACCTAATTCCGATTCCATTTTTATGTAATATTTTAGTCCCGGAGGTTTTATCGAATGAGTGGTTAGTTTCTAGTAGATGGTTTGCAAATTCTGAAAAAGCATTACTATTTAAACATCTTAGATGTTCTTTAATTCTTATGTTTACATTTCGGGCCGTTTCTCCAATGTAAAATGCAGAGCAATCATTACAACTTAGTTTATATACGCCAGAGTGGCTAAATTTATCATCAATATCTTTAGTGTTAATTAAATATTTACCTAAGTTGTTATTGGTGTAAAAGGCGGTTACCTAAGTTGTTATTGTTATTGTCAATTTGCTTCACTTTCTGGCACCAATAGGGTGTTGCCTATAATATTGCTAGCTCTTTCACTCATCCTGTTAATGTCTTTTATATATGTATGTCTGTAGATAATTAACTTTAGTTGTTATAATAGCCCTGATGAAGCTCGAGATCGAGCGAAACCTGGTTGGCTTTTAAATATCAATTATAATAAAAAGTGGTGTTTTACAAAGTGTGTTCTTTCATTTAATATATAATGTCACACCACAAAGTGTTTGCTTCCTTCGATAAAATTATATCGGCTAGTACTGCCAATAAAGCAAAATATTATAAAAACTATTCCATTAAATACAGACTTATGTGTTTAGATATATATTTTTACAAAGAGTGTTTAAAGTGCAAAGTGTTTCCGAACTACATTAATGTAAATTTTAATCGTGTCAAAAATAATAATTTATCTAAACCCTCGATGTACCAAGCCAAAATAGCATGGCTAAAAGAAGATCTGAAAAATGCATACAAAAAACGGAACAATATTAAATTAAAACTTAAACTCTTACATATTGAACTTGTTCATGAACTTCATGCGGTTGAATGGGACCTGTTTGATGATAAAATTAGAAACTTCGTTTCTATTAAAGCATTTAAAAAACGTGAAACCTTAAACAAGAAACTAAAAAACTTGTGCATTCCTTACCAAACGCTAAATAATAGTAACCATATAAAACATACACATCAGTTTTTTGATCGTGTCAAAAATCTCTCTTCTGGACAATTTAACAATCAAGAAATCGACCTCTTAGCTAAAGGTCTTAAATATAACTTAAAATATAATAAAAATAACTTCAATAATGCTATTCAAAATGTTGCAGTAGACATCGAAACTGCTCTGTTTAATAAACCAAAACCGTTTCTATACAAAAGTGCCGAAACCTTAAAAAAATTAATTCCAAAATTCAATCTTCACCTGAAAGCAGATCCCGAAGCTATCACCATGAAGAATATACGTAATAAGTTAAAAAACGACAATTTAATCTTGACGAAAGCTGACAAAGGCAACACTGTTATCATATTAAACAAAAGTGATTACAACTCAAAAATTGAAGATTTCATCAAAACTGATATGTTTAGTGTTTTACCAACTGACCCAACCGTAAAATATTTAGATAATTTAAAATGTGCCCTAAAAAATTGTAAAAACTCTATTTTTCACGATGAGTCATATCACCAAACAAAGTTTCTCACAAAAAATCCCAAACCACCAAAACTGTACGGATTTCTCAAAATACATAAAATGAATTGCCCCATCCGACCTGTGGTCTCCTGTTGTAATTCCCCTAATTTTAAATTGTCTTCTTTTATTACAAAGATATTTAATGATACCAATGTGTTTTCCCCAAAGTATACCATCAAAAATTCATTAGCATTGATTGACGAACTGAAGGACCTGGTTCTTCCCGCTAACTGCAAATTAATATCATTCGATGTAGTCAATTTATTTCCTAATGTTCCCATCACTGAAAGTAAAACCCTAATATCCAATTTACTTAATAATTCACACTTAACTAAAGATCTAGCTAATGACATGTCACGTCTTTTTAATGTTTGTTTGAACCAAAATTATTTTCAATATAATAATATTATTTATCAACAAAAGGATGGCTTGGCCATTGGGGCTCCTACGAGTCCTCTTATCGCCGACATTTTTATGGATAATTTAGAAAATAATATTTTTGCTTCTAAATCACCTCTCTTAAAAAATATTTTATTGTGGCGACGTTACGTTGATGATGTTCTGTGCATTTGGACAGGTACCGACAGGCAATTAAACTCTTTTCTTAAAATAATAAATTCCTTTCACAAACAAATTCAATTTACTTTAGAAATAGGTATTAACTCAACCTTGAATTTTCTCGACCTAACTTTAAGTATCACTAATAATAAAATTGATTTCGATATATACCGTAAACCTACCTATACTGATACTACCATTCATAATTCATCCAACCACCCCATATCCCACAAACATTCTGCCTTCCACTCCATGATACATCGATTGATTACAGTACCATTAAATAATAATAACTTTAATAAGGAATTATCCATAATTAAACAAATTGCTATAAATAACGGGTATGAGACAAAACTAGTAGATAATATTCTTAATAAAAAGTTGAAACAAGTAGCATCAAATAAATTTCTTTTTAATAATCCTAATAATAATATAAATACTAATCACCAATTCCAATGGCGTAAAGTACTGTTTACGAATAACTTTTCTTCGTTAAGCGTAAAAAAATTCCCTCCGGAAATAAAACCCGCCTTTTACACCAATAACAACTTAGGTAAATATTTAATTAACACTAAAGATATTGATGATAAATTTAGCCACTCTGGCGTATATAAACTAAGTTGTAATGATTGCTCTGCATTTTACATTGGAGAAACGGCCCGAAATGTAAACATAAGAATTAAAGAACATCTAAGATGTTTAAATAGTAATGCTTTTTCAGAATTTGCAAACCATCTACTAGAAACTAACCACTCATTCGATAAAACCTCCGGGACTAAAATATTACATAAAAATGGAATCGGAATTAGGTTAAACAATCTAGAAGCCCTCGAAATAAAAAAAGCCGTTAATAATAAATCAAATATTATTAATAACCAAATCAATTTATCTGATAGTCCCATTTTTAATTTATTCCGCTAAACTCTTCTTAAACAACTCCTTCCCTCTCCCTCCCCCCCTTTACTTACTCATCCTGTAATTATTGTTGTCTCCCTCTTGTCAATTTGCTTCACTTTCTGGCACCAATAGGGTGTTGCCTATAATATTGCTAGCTCTTTCACTCATCCTGTTAATGTCTTTTATATATGTATGTCTGTAGATAATTAACTTTAGTTGTTATAATAGCCCTGATGAAGCTCGAGATCGAGCGAAACCTGGTTGGCTTTTAAATATCAATTATAATAAAAAGTGGTGTTTTACAAAGTGTGTTCTTTCATTTAATATATAATGTCACACCACAAAGTGTTTGCTTCCTTCGATAAAATTATAATTAAGGGTTTGGGTCCTAAGAAGGCACCAGGGCATGATAGGCTCAACGGCGTAATTGCAAAGCAAGTCTGGGTCCACGCCAAAGAGGAACTCCTCCAGGTGATGGACACATGCATGAGAAGAGGAGTTTTTCCCTCAGAATGGAAGCGTGGCGTGCTCCGGATTATACCCAAGGGTAATGATAAACCACTATCAGATATCAAAGCATATAGACCTATCACCTTACTCCCAGTTCTAGGTAAAATTCTGGAGAATATCATCAAGGAACGTCTACGGAGAAAGCTCTCACCGGCCAGCGAATTGCAGTTTGGTTTCGTCCCTGGGAAATCCACGGTGCACGCCCTGTCGTATGTGCTTAACTGGGTGAAGGTTTGTCCAAAGAAGTATGTTGTGGCAATTTTCCTTGATATAACTGGTGCCTTCGATCACGCGTGGTGGGCAATGATACGTATGAAGGTGAAAAACAGGCAGTGCTCCAAACTTTTATTTAAGATCATTGATGACTATCTGGCTGATAGAACTATAACTATCTCATTTGGTGACTATTGCATCGAACGGGAAACTGATATGGGATGTCCACAAGGCTCCATTCTTGGACCTGACCTGTGGAATATTGCCTTTGACGACTCCTCCAGGTTACCCTTGCCTGAAGGATGTATCGCTGTCGACTACGCTGATGACAAAATGTATCTGGTCTCTGGGGACAGTAGAAAGGAAGTTGAAAAGAAAGGCAGTGATGGTTTGCAGATGTTCCTGGATTGGGGAACAAGAAACAAGATGACCTTTGCTCCCCATAAGACCAAGGGCCTCCTGATGAAGGGTTATCTCAGCAGAGACAGAAATCCAACCATCAAAATGGGAGAGTCCAATATCCGTTTCTTTGATAATGTTAAATATTTAGGTGTCACACTTGATCGATCGTCCTCTTTTTTGGCTCACGTCAAGGATGTATCCAGCAGGGCTCAGGTTCTCTTTTTGAAGTTAAGGAGACTCTCCACAGCTGAGTGGGGATTGCGTAATCCGGCATTGCGTATGCTTTATAGGTGCGTTTATGTGGCGCAAGTTTCATATGCTGCATCTGTTTGGGAACACCGCCTGGATAATTCGCTTATACTCTTGGCTTTGAAAAGAGGCCAACGTACCCCTCTCCTGGCACTATCTGGTGCGTATAGAACCGTTGCTTCGGACGCTTTGCCTGTTTTGGCTGGTATATTACCAATCGATCTTGAAATTAGGGAAGTGATTACTAAGCAAAAGCTCACTAGAGGAATCCCGGCAACTCATCTTGGTGTTATCCTAACTCCTGGTGGTTCGGGGACTCTCCCTGGTCTGCTTCGTGAAATGAGGGAACTGTCACTTCAAGAGTGGCAGCTGCGTTGGGATAGGTCGAATTTGGGGAGATGGACTTTCTCCTTCTTCCCATCAGTTAAATTCAGAATGGAAGGGGCCTTTTTATTACTGGACCATTATGTGACCCAACTTTTGTCTGGTCATGGGGAATTCAGGGGGAGACTTCATTCTCTCTCCCTATCCCCTCATCCCAACTGTGCGTGCGGTTGCACCAACCAGTCGGCCGAGCACATTCTGTGGCATTGTGAGATTATGATGGATGCTAGAGAGGAAATGCTTGATGGTTTGGACGTTCCTATTAGACCAGTATGGAATACTGATCTAGTATCGAATAAGGTGAATTTTGAGTGCTTGCGTAAATTTGCAAAAATTTGGGTTGAAAGATGGCCTGCTCTTAGAGTTGCTGACTAGCTGAATTTAGGTCACCAGGTGTACTTGTTCCTGTAATTTCCACGGACTACGATCTGATCTTTCTCTACACTATTGCTTGGATGTACATATTTTTTCTACCTTTTTTGTGTTAATTATGTTATTTGTTATATTATTTCGTTATTGTACTATATTGTTATACTGTGATATTGTTATTTTGTTTCTTTTGTTTTTTTTAATGTGTTTTGCTGAATTTAGATCACCAGGTATACTTGTTCCTGTAATTTCACGGACTACGATCTAATCTTTCTCTTACACTATTGCTTGGATATACATATTTATTCTAACTTTATTTGTGTTAATTATGTTATTTGTTATTTTATATTGTTATTGTACTATATTGTTATACTGTAATATTGTTATTTTGTTTCATTTATTATATTGTTACTTTTTTTTTATTTTATTTGGAGGTTGGATAGAAACTCCTTTGTTTATTTTGTAATGTCCTTTTCCCCATCAAAGGGGTTGGACTTTGGGCCTTGTCCCTATTAACTTACATATAGGTCTACCTTTTTGTGATGTACTATTGTTATCTCCTTCTTCTGCCTGCGCCACCCCCCTGACATGATAAGGTTGGCGGAAAGATTGAATGGCATCTAGAGGTTTGTCCGTCCCTCCTCCAACTTCCCGACGCTTTTCTCTCTAGGGTCTTTCAATTGAAGTCCAATTACTTCTTCTAAGCACAACCGGCTAGCTGGCTAAAGGACGACTCCACTAGGTCCGTGACGTTGGACTAATAACCTTATACATTATCTGGGGGACTGCCGGGCAAACGACGCTCATGACGGTTATCCTCTATTTTTTTTACCTTTTTCAAATGTTAAATGTTTTATTTACTACACTTTTTTTTCTCTTCACACGCAGATGCCTGCAGTCTCAGAGTGTGTGGTCTCCCTCTGTTTATTTTTCATATATATTCTATTTTTTTTTCTATATATTATATTTTCATGTTTACTAACACCAGTAGTATTAGTTTTTCTTTTTGACTATTACAGCTTAGACTGTAGGCGATCCTACATTTCCGCCACCTAACAAAGCATGTAGGGACATTGAAGGTCTAGATTCGTTTTAATAAATGTAGAGTCGTTCAAAAAAAAAATTAGATTCTTGCGAGAGCTCCGAAGGGGCGACCATATGTCGCCTATACCGGGGCGAGACAGTGGTGGGTACTTCAATGCTACCTCATATCCTGCTTTGTGAGTAAAATGAATCTTTGTCCCCTCTGGTGTGTTACATCCCGCGTTTAAATTCACTAATACGTATTGAGAGTTGAGTAGAGAGAAGTTCCCCGCTGTGTTAGAATTCTATACCTAGCAAGTACCCATGTGTAGTTTGCCGAGGCTGGCAATTGTAAAACCCTGTCTCCTTCTAAATGAATAAACCCTTTACGTGCAAAACTGTGTTCTGATTGAGGAAAGAGACCTGGAGATTGTGAGGAAAGAGGGAGGAGGAATTCACAGGCGAACCACAACACTCGCCTTGGTTTTAAGAGGAACCTTGCTTGCTGCCGGCTCTGAGCTAGTTCTGTTGGCCTATGTATTGCGTGTACTTTCGTTTGGTTTAGCAAATGGCCGTATAAGCGGCAATGCTAACACTGGTTTCCAACTTTGGGGCAAATTTTTTCCTCCCTCTTCACGGTCCCACAGTTTCTTTCTTCAATCAGCAATTGTTTAAACTTTATAATGTATAATGTTTTGTCTTGTTATTCCCAATTTGTCTAACATTTTCAACAGGAATCCCGGCGCGAACGTAACTTCGAATCGCAATTTAAATTATCACGGGCACGATCCCTTCATTTTCGAGTCGTCACTCGACAAAACATTGTCACCGGTATTCCTACGTAAAGTGTTCAACCAAGAAAGTTCTCGCCGTGAATAATATAGTGTTTACAAGTGTCGACCGACTAAATTTGCTAGTTTCAAATACAAGTTAATAGTGAAAATGAACACAAATATTTAAAACAAAGTTATTCAACAATTAAAATCCTGTATATGATAAACCAATTACCCGCTTCGTTTCCCGAGAGTTAATAAACCTATTATTTTATAATTAACATATTTCGCAAAGTACTGGTCTGTATTCATATCGACATATTTTGCAGCTTAAGGGAAACAAGTGGATTAAATTCTTTTTGCCATTTGACAATTGGGCATTTTTTTTACTTCTGCCGTACGTTTCTTTATAAAGAAAAATTATAAAGAAACATACGACATAATTCGAAAAATGCCTAGTTCGCGTTGACGTCGATTCCTCGAAAGCTAACATTACAACCATATGCATACTTCTGCATATAATCCTTGTTATGACGAAAGGAAGTTGGCGTGTAAATACCAATAATTGGTGATGCTCAAATCAGGCTACAGTTTAGCCACGTAAATAAAAAAACTATTCCCCAAGACATTGTTGAATTTTCAAACAAATACTTCCACGAAAACTTGTATAAAATAAAAAATATTTCTTTCTTTTTCTGAAGATCCCCCCTTTGGAAAGTTAAGGGAAATATTCTAAAAACATGTTCGTTTAAGGCGAACCTCGTTCCGTTTTTTTTATTTTCCGGACTTTTGCAAATTTCCAAACCTTTTTCAAAAAACATCGGAATAAATTCTAAAAACGTGTTCCATTTAAGGTGAATCCTGGCCCGTGAAATTTTCATATCCGGACTTTGAAAATTTTCAACAAATTTCCAAAACATCTGGATTTTTTCACAAAATCACGTTTTTTGAGGCAAACCGCTGCGCAATTTTTTTTCATTTTATGGACTTTGAAAATTTTCAACCAATTTCCAAAACATCTGGATTTTTTCACAAAATCACGTTTTTTGAGGCAAACCGCTGCGCAATTTTTTTTCATTTTATGGACTTTGAAAATTTTCAACAATTCCAAAACATCTGGATTTTTTCACAAAAACAATTTTTTGAGGCAAACCGCTGCTCAAGTTTTCAAATAATCCAAACACTTATAAAAAAACGCGTTTTTTGCAAAAAAAACTTATTGAAAAAAATACGTCCCCAGTGGTCAGTCTCTGCCCAATTTCTTTCCAATTGCGAGTCTAGTTCTCACTTTTTCCAAAATAAGGTCACTCTGACACGATCCTATACACCATGGAAGTTCCTCAAGTTACGCTGGGTATAATACCGCACATTCTTACTTCAAGAAAGGAAGAACTACTACAGGCTCTGAGAAATAGAAAGATTTCTCCTAGGAATAAATCCAAAAAATGCCTTACTCTATATGCTTCTTTCTACAACAAAAATACATCAGGAGGTTGAAATTTCAACCGGAAGTCACCTCTCACGGAATCAGTAAATTCCATCACATCAAGTACTCAGGCGTTATCAAATTGGCAAAACATGCATCTTGTTAACCCTGACCATTATTACGCCCCTGACCTCTCTTGGCCAGTCGTCAATCAGTGCGATGCGGTCTCTTTAGAAGTCTTATAATTCTTGTCATAAATGACGTGAGTTACTTGTAATTATTAAATGTAAATAATCACCCATATGGGCATTCATAAGGTAATCCTTACACCCGAAGGCACATTAATGTCAACGGTAGCCTAACTCCTGTACATTCTTTTTCTTTTTGCATAATTTTATATGTTCTTGTACATCCTGCGTGCCTTGCCTGCTGTACCACAAGAGCACCTCTTGGGGCACCGTTTTCATAATTTTATGCATCCTCTTCCTGAAATTGATCACTTCGGGAAAGGGCCTCCTTTTCCCCCTACCATCAACGGTTCCGGAAAACTCTTGCTCCGAGACGTCGCCTTCCTCTTCACAATTCTTGCAGCATCCGCGCGTTTTTTTTTCTCACCTCATCGTCTCATCTTGTCATATCACCCTTTTTTTAATTGTTTTGTGTCGGGTTTTTGTCGTACCAGTACGTCCCTACCCTAATGTTGTAAATACAAAATCATAAGTGCAAGTCTGTATAATAAACATTGGTTTCAGACCATTGCCGCAGCTCGCTACTATGGTCACAGTACCATATTGTAAGAATGTCGCGACGATTTCTGTTATAATAGGAAATCCTCCCGTTTTTTTTCTTTCTTTTTTTCTTTTTCCTCTTTACCCCATCCTACACATTCATAGTAATGTTGTATATTGGGGATCGTTTCGAATACACCAAATGAACACACCTATCAGGTCACATTCGCTCGATTCGAAACAATTCAAGAGCAACCTTCTTGCTACTTGTGTTTTTTTCTTCTTTTTCAACCCAATTGCTCTTTTTTTTTTGCCAGAATCGTATTTTGTCGGATTCTGAGAAAAAAAAATTTTTTGTTATAAAAGTGGCAATACGTTTCGTCCCTTCATTAACATTGTTCTTTGTACATATACAATTTTATTATGAGGTACAATATTTTATCATGACATCAGTTTCTTTGTCTTTTATTGTACCATTATTCTTGTTTGAAGTTTAAAATCTTGGCCAGATCTTCAATAAAATTTGTGTTTATCGCCTTTTGGCAAGTCTTGTAACGTATGCTAATATGAATTTATTAAGCTACAGCAGTGCCGTATTAATTACATCATTGCAACCCGCCGTCTGTATTGAATGGGGACCCACTTTTTTGAACGTAAACTTTTGTAACATTATAGGCGCGAGCCTTACAATATCTACTATTATAGGTGTGAACCTTACAATATCCACTGCTATAGATGCGAATCTCATTATATCTTTGTGTTTTTACACGTTACGGGGAGTCCGTCATAACTACTCATTGTTTGCTCGTCAACACAGGGTTGTTGATCGAGAGGGTGATTTATCTCATTAAATTGTTTTAAATACCTATTGGGTTACTGTCTTTCAATACTGGGCAAATTTGTTGTAAATCGTTCATTCCTGTCACGTGAGACGTGAAAACGTGACAATATTCACCATGAGTCGTGCGAACGAAATAATATCTACCCCCATGTTTGTGTGACCTACCAAGTGTAGATCACACGCCTTTTATTTTCTGTTATCAGAAAATTATTGCTTTTGCAGCAGAATACTCATTAACATGCCCATGGACTTCCTGTTACAAGAACCCAGGAACTATCCACTATCTCAAAAGGACTAATCATACGCTTCACTCATGATTATGGGGCATCGTGTCGTAGGAGTTAAGTTGATGGACACAAAAAACACCTAACTCATTGTCTGGGAGACGAACAAGAAAACCCTCCAGGTTTGTGAGATTTGAGCAAGGGTCTGTCATTTCTCGCAAACAAGTAGGAGAATAAAACGACCCTCTAATCTTCTACCCAATACACGTAGAGGATTAGACTCTTTTATGTCAGTGTATTCCTTTTATCCTACACTACCAAATGGTATTGTAATGTGCCAGGATAACTGCTGTAGACCTTGTTTCACCTTCCACTCACAGGTCGAATTTCGGAAATAGCCGAGTCCTCAGCAGTTTTCTTCGTTCAAATGTTCCCAATTGTCACCCTTTCCCTTCCTCAAAATTATCCGTGAATGGGGATATATGCGTTACGCACTTGGCGTTTCGTTTGTCAAATGGGACAACCTTCATACACGGATCCTTTCAACTTCCTACTCCTTTCCCACTTTTCATAACTTATTTATACTCAATGTTTTTGTTCTTCGAAAGTAGAAAAAATGCTACCGTATAGACGTGAGCATAGGTCATGGAAGACCAACTTCTTTCGAACGGGGCATTTTGTCATACGTACAAACCCTTACCCACGTGTTTTGGGAAATGTATTTAGTTTAAAAAAAAAACTAAATGGGTTAAACAGAACCTTCCTTGAATACGTACCTGTAATATGTATAAGTCTGTAGTTGCATTTAGTTAACTCTCTCTCCGTCTCTCTCTCTCTCTACACGTCAAACAATACCAATCTTTCTCAACATGCACACCTTGTTTCTCTCCAAACCTTTTCATCATTGGTCTACCAGGCAGGTAAAACTTCAAGAATTTTGTTCTAATAATAATTTTTCGCCAGATTAATAAGAAGACCAGCAGCTCTTCACCCTATCTACACCTGCGCCTCTCTTCATGCTGCCTTCACTACCGTCACGGAGGTCCCATGCCTTCAAACCCTGCGTACCAAAAGCACCAGACCGCACCTAACTTAACCTAGTGTGAGTCGTGCGTGTAGTTGCGAATTGTATCATCACAAAACCCACTCAAACAAACCCGAGCACATCAGCTTTAGATTGGTTCATGTTCCTGCGGCACCTTGTAATGTTCCTGTTGCCATTGTACAAATGTCCCTGCGGCATCTTGCAAATGTTCCTGTTGCCATTGTACAAATGTCCCTGCGGCATCTTGCAAATGTTCCGGTTGCCATCGTGCAAATGTTCCTGCGGCATCTCGCAAATGTTCCTGTTGCCATTGTACAAATGTTCCTGCTGCATCTTGCAAATGTTCCAGCTGCACCTTGCAAATTGCTCTGTTTCCATCATGCCAATGCTCCTGTGCCCTTGCGCAAATAACAATACCAACGATTGTTCACACAACAATCACACTGTATACAAACCAGTGTACCAACCACCATCACAACAACGGCTGTCATGCACACAAACCACCTCCTCTATAAAGGACCAACCACCAATCACAATTCCACTCTCCAGTACCTCAATGATGTCATACTGGCCCACCCACAGGATCCGGAAGCAGCTACCTTTTTGACCTCTGTGACAGGTAGAACCCTCTCCACCACCAAGAAGCCTCATCCTGCGTTCTCTTCTTCGTGTTTTCTTTTAGGCCCTAGTGTTCCTTGAGTGTAATCTCAAACGGGCCAGGTTACTGTGACAAAGTAACCTTGTAACTTCAGTGTAACGTTCAAACACCCCAGACATCCTACGCAAACCACGCTACGCAAACATAGCTCACAGACCAATGATACAATTTAGAGTCATTTTTTTCTATCACTGCATAACCCTTGTACCTTTCTCCAGCAGGTCCTTGTTTATATTTATGTATGTCACCGCTCTTTCATGTACATTCATAGATAATTCTTTGTTCACCATGCTTTTTTCTCTTTTGTTTTTGTTTTCTACTATTTTGTAGCTAGCAACTTTTCTCTCTCTCTCTCTTCTTTTTCTCTTAAATGTTTCTTTTGCACAAGTGCTGGAAGGGTAAGAGGATTTCTTAGCCCTACTGCTCCATTACCACGTCGCTTTTATTGCAGCGAAGGGGGAAGTGTTACGTTACAAAAGATAAAGAATAGACTTCCTTATTCCTGTTGCGAGGAGCTAGTGAATTGGCCCCCAGTGCACAGCTCGCCGTACCGCCCCTCTCCGCCCCCCTCTCCGCACGCAGAGGTCCGTGGCCCCAGTGTCGAACGGCACCCGGCATTCATTCCCCCGCTGGCTTCGGGCTTGACAACAGTGTCCACAGACACAGCGCCGCGGCGCTGTGTCGAGAACCTAAAAACTCGTGATTGTTTCATAATGTGTTTTGTGCACGAGAAGGCTCCAGCCCACCGGTAGCCCGTCGGACGGCTACCTCATATCCTGCTTTGTGAGTAAAATGAATCTTTGTCCCCTCTGGTGTGTTACATCCCGCGTTTAAATTCACTAATACGTATTGAGAGTTGAGTAGAGAGAAGTTCCCCGCTGTGTTAGAATTCTATACCTAGCAAGTACCCATGTGTAGTTTGCCGAGGCTGGCAATTGTAAAACCCTGTCTCCTTCTAAATGAATAAACCCTTTACGCAAAAACCCTTTTTGCAAAACTGTGTTCTGATTGAGGAAAGAGACCTGGAGATTGTGAGGAAAGAAGGAGGAGGAATTCACAAGCGAACCACAACACTCGCCTTGGTTTTAAGAGGAACCTTGCTTGCTGCCGGCTCTGAGCTAGTTCTGTTGGCCTATGTATTGCGTGTCCTTTCCAGGTTTTGGTTTAGCAAATGGCCGTATAAGCAGCAATGCTAACAAGTCATATAACTTGTAAACTTGCCACTATTAATTTAAAAAAAGTTTACTAATGTTAGTTGATATAATTTCTTAATTACATTCAACCTTCAAGAGGTCAAAGGGTCTCTCCAAATCAACCTCTTCCCATCTGGCCCGCCACACAGCTGGTGGACAGGCGCATCCGCCACCAGGGTCTAAACACAACTCATCTGATGAAGCCGAGCACCCCTGCAAAGTCGCAATACATAGTGAACCACCGGAGTGACCTGTAGCAGAGATTTTATTCAATTAATGGGGTTGCAGTATCCATAGATAGTGACAAATTATATAATTGAAACCGAGATATTTTACAAAATATTATGGTCGATATTGACCCAACAAACCTTAAGTGATTAGAATTATTCTATCCCTAGGGGTGCACTTCTATAAATTAACACTAAAGTGATATCCTTCAAGTCGGCAAGCAATGTCAACTTTTTATACTACTTTCTCAATATGTATAAGTTAGTTTATCTAGCCGTTTTATACGACCAGCATTTTGAAGTATTTGATTTTGTAATTTTGCACTTAGTTGATTTGAAAATTCTATGAGTACTAAATAAATATACAATTTAATTTTTTACAATCATCACAGTGAGAAATACTTGCGTACTGGCAGATAACTACTTTATACGTGGAGATTTAAAATAAAATTATAAATCCTACATTGTCGTTACAAACGAGTTTTGTCGTGAATCTCAAAAAGTTGAGAAAGAACGATTCAATTCACATCCGAATAAATGAGGTTTTTTTTTTTTGGAAAAATGGGAGAATTGTTGACACCACGGCTTTGATAGGATGGTCCTTGTTTTGAGGCATAGCAGGCTCCCTTGGATTGCCTAATTTGACGTGTTGGAGGTATGAACAATATAACATTGTTTTGTTTTGATTTTTGCCCTATTTTATTAAATATTTTCACGGCAGTCGCTTACGCTTAAGGCGATCCAATAGTCCAGGAAAAAATCGAAATCGAAATTCACGCCCCTTTATGGGAGGAGTTTAAAAACGCTTGAGAAAAACCTTTTGGAAAGGTTGACAAAGGTATTTGAGAATTTTTTTTTACTGGTTGATTTCGTAAAGGCCTGTAAAAAAACATTAATTCCTTTTTTACGCATTGTTTATTGTATAAAACGGAAATTTAAAATTGATTTCACGAAACCAAGCGACGCGGAACACTAATGTATGTTCCCCGCTCCGGCCGGGGGAGGACTGACAGAAAATGGGTGTGGCTAGTCAGTAATTTTCCGGTAACGGTATAATGTTAACTTTAAAAATCCAAATTCGTCGACTGCCGTATTGTCGCCGTGATGTCAAAAATAACAACGCGAAAATGCATATTGTATTTTGTGAAGTTCGGGAGAAAATTTAATTTCTTTTGCGATTATTTTAAAAGCAACTGAATTTTCCATATTACACAATAAAACCATGTCTGAAAAGAAGTATATAGATAGGAGAGTTTAGACTTAAAAGTTTTTTCATAGACCTTATATTTTTTTCCAGGTTCATTAAAAGACTATATTACTTCGAAGCGTTCAAATTTTCAAAACAAAAACATATGATTTTGTATGATTTTGCATTATTTAGTATGGCTTCAGCGCGCTCCCCCTAACATTCGTTTTTACATAACTCCCTTTCAAAGCATTTTTTTTTTATTTTTTATTTTTTTTATTTATTTAATATAGTTATATAATTGTCTAGTGGAGTTATAGAAATTACATAGCGGTACAGAAATTATTTAAACATTGCAATCTCACCAAAGAAGAAGCTAGTTCTTGTGCTTGATGAGCGAGTTACACTAACTATAACTGAAATAGAACAACATTATGTAATAAGTAAGTACGGTTACATACTAAGATATTGTGCACTTAGGAGAAATTCTAAAAATCTAAATAAAATAGAGCTGAATATGTATTAAAAATAAATAGAAAGAAAGAGAAAAACAGGTAATTATTTAGTTAAATATTCCTGTTGAAGTGTAGCTTCAGTTTGAGTTTCAGTTTATTGATGTCTTTGGTTTTTTTTATTTCAATGGGAAGGTTGTTGAAAAACTTTATTCCTAAATAGATATAATTGTTTTGCATTAGTTTGGTATTAAATTTTGGTGTTTTGATGTTGTCTTCATATCTTTTTGACTGGTGAGTTTCAAATTTCTTGATGATATTATCTTTGTAAATTTGGATAATTGCATTTTTCTTGAAGATATTCTCAACTCGAGGCACCGTGAAATCTGCGAAAAGCGTTTCTGTTGGATAAGTGGAGGGTTTCTTTAGGATTACTTTAATGATTAGTTTCTGGATCACTTTGACAGGGGTTAGAATATTGTTGTATGACCCCCCATCCAATTATTCCATATTGAATTAAAGACTGGATTAGTGCATAGTACACTCTTTTTAGATTGTTGAGTTTTAAAATATATCTTAATCTTATGAATATATATATACACTTTCTGATACGATTAACCAATTCACAGTCTATTATCACTCCGAGATATGTAATTTCTGGTACTGATTTCAATGTTGAACAGCCTTGGATACATGTGATTTTATTACATTTATTATTGTGGATAATTATTTTAGTGTTGGGGAGTGTTTTTAGTTTGTTGATTGAGAAGTGTATGTAGTATGTATTGTTAGTGTTCAATGAGAGAAGATTTGTGTCAAACCAATGTTTTAAGATGTTCATGATATTATTTGCTTGTTCGTTTACTCTATTCCAGTCGATCCCATTCACTATGATAGCTGTGTCATCGGCATATGATATTATGTCTGCGTTATGTGGTAGTTTAAAAATATCGTTGACATATATTATAAATAGTAGGGGGCCTAGGACGGTGCCTTGAGGTATCCCAAAATTACTTGTTAGTGGTAGACTTAGGGAGTTGTTTATCTTGACTACTTGGTGTCGTTCAAATAAATAGCTTTTTATCCATTTTAGAGCTTTATCGTTTATCCCAACACAGTTTAATTTTTTAATAAGTTTATCATGAGAAATACTATCGAAAGCTTTTTTTAAGATCTATGAAGATTCCTAGGCATTTCAAAGATTTGTCTAATGTGTTCTGAATAATGTTCGATAATTTGGCAATCGCATCTTGGGTACTTCTAGTTTTCATAAATCCATATTGGTTGTCGTGAATTAGGTTATTTTTGTTAATAAATTCGGTTAATCTTTTTTTGATAATTTTTTCAAAGATTTTGGCAATGTTTGAAATCAGCGATATTGGACGATAATTTGTCACTTCTTCTGGGTTGCCAGATTTATGAATTGGAGTGATGATGGTTTGTTTATATATTGTTGGGAATATTCCGCTTTGAAGACTAATGTTGATTAAATGCGTTAATGGTTTTGAAATATGTTTTTTGATAGCTTTTAGTGTTTCGACAGTAATTCCATCGAAACCTGGTGCCGATCTTCCCTTCATGCTTGAAAAGATGTGTTCGATTTCTTGGGCTGAAGTAAGGGGAAACATGTCAATTTTGTTTAAGATATTGACGTTAATGTTCTGTTCGTCATTAGATGGTATTTTTTGTATTTGATTTGCAAGATTTTTGCCTACATTTGCAAAAAAGTTGTTAAATATGTTAGCAGCAGCTGATGGATTTTCTTCGCATCGTATTTTGATATTATTATGTGTAATACTATGTATATCATTTTTTTAAAGTTTTTTCTTATCTATAATTTCATTTACAACATTCCGTACTATTTTTGCATCGTTCTCCGTTGCTTCTAGTTTTCGCCGAAAATAATTTTCTTTTGTGTTTTTTATTAAATACGTTAGTTTGTTTTTGTATGTTTTTAGGTATTTTTTTAAGGTTTCGTTTGTAGGTTGTTGGATTAATTTTTTGTATATTGCTTCTTTGTGTCTGATTGATACAATTAATCCAAAAGTTATCCATGGTTTAACCGGTTTAAATTTTGATGATTGTTTTCTGGAATCAATAGAATGTGCAGTACTTACGTGCATTGATAATTTTTTTTGAAATAGTCGAAGCATTCATTCGTATCATTACAATTAAAAATATCGTGCCATTTCTCTTTGTCTAGATTAGGGAACGAACCGAAACTACGTGACCAACTTTTTGCAATTTTTAACCCCCCCCCCCCCCCCCCCCGGTGACCAAAATCCTAAGGAACCCGCCGCTCATTTGTATGGAGCGTGACCTTTTGAAGACCCCCCCCCCCTAAAAGTGTCACGAAGTATGGGTACGTTCCCTTATGTACTAGGGCATTTATGTTAAGCGTTTTTCGTCGGCCGCTTTCATTCTCCGGAATTCGGGTAGTCAATGGTGAATATTTCTTTTCATAATTGTACGTAAAAATGCACCCGAAATGATCAGTGATTGTTGTTTGTATAACTGCAGATACTATGTTTTTTATGTCTTAAATATTTGTAAAAACATGATCTATGCACGAAGGTCGTTGACCCGGAATAATTCTCGTAAATGAATTAATACATGATATATAATTTAATTCTGCCATCATATTAAGATAATTATCTTTATCATTAGACGAGTAATCATTTGCTATATTCAGGTTTACGTCTCCGATAAAAATGGTTTTCTTATTTCTGTTCGCAAGAAGAATGCGTTTTAGTTCATCTACATATATCGGTAATATTGAGGCGTGAGTTCTATGTATAGCGAATATGCTAAAGGTATACTTTTGGTAACTGATTTCCATATTTAGGACGTTTACATTGTGCATGTGAATTTCTCTGTTAAAAGTCACAACATATTTATTTGAGACAAATATTGCGATTCCGCTGTTCTTGTTAATTCGGGTATTTGTTGCATAGTATGTATAACCCGGAATATTATAGTTTATATCGCTCGATGAGTGAGTCTCTGTTAATATTATGCAGTCCAGTCTGTTAAGTGATTTTATTGTTACCAGGAGTTCGTCTAAATGACGTTCGATGCTTCTTACATTCATATGAAATATGATTAAGCAACTTCGGGATTCATCGCTAAAATATTGTTTGTTTCGTTCACTGATGTATATATTCTTTCGTCTATTGACATGGTTTTATCTATAGCATTTAACACGAAATCATCCATATAGAAGAAATAATAATAATGAATGCATTAGTGGCCATGAATACATTTGTTTATTTGGGATAAGATTTTCTGGAGGACGGATTTTTTGAGAGCCTTTGTGTTTTTTTTTATCACTAATAATAGTTGTGAAATTTCATTCATAATCTATTCTCTCTTTGGCAATTTGAAGCATTTTATGTCTGTATGTGCAATTGATGCTGTCAGCACGATGGTCGTCCAGGATGTTCGCCCTGAATTTTTTATTGTTGCTGGAACAGTTGCAGCAGATTGGTTTATTGTTTCTCTCTGTGCATTTTTCTAGGGTATGGTCTTGTGCACAATGGGGGCAGGTAGGTGGCTGTATTCTGTTAAGGCATCTTAGGACAGTGTGTCCATATTTCAAGCAGTGGTAACACTGCGTCAGAGGGTTAAGGTCGTCAATTGGGACTCTTTGGTATTTTATGTTTATTTTTCCAAAGTTAAGAAGGATTTTTCTAATGGCTCCTGACGTTTGTATTAAATAGTTTGATACGTCTTGTTGGGACGTTCTTTGTTGGTCGAATTTTTTTAGTTTGATTTCTTTTATGAGTTTTTTTATTTTTTTTTTTATTTATTAACCAATACATATAATATATAATTAACCAATGTATATAATATATAATATTAGTGGTAACAATACCTCCCTAATTGAGAAATTCTCGTGTTTAGAGAGGGAGCACTATCAGATTGACAGTACTATACATACTTAACAGTTGTTACAATTTGAATGTATGTAGAACTACTTTTTTTTATAACAAATGAATATTAAGTTGACATTTTTTTTGTTAATAATGGAAAATTTTTATACATAATGAAAATATAAGTAGGCATTTTTTTTTTGTACATAATAAAACATAATGTAAAATTTTCAAACATAGAGAAATATAAGTTGGCATTTTTTGTTCATAGCGGAAATATAATTGGCACATCGTAACACATACCTAAATCTAGTTAATAGTAAAATGTTTTTTAAGTTTTTGTTTAAAAAATTCATAATTCCTTTCAGATTGAATTTCTTTAGGAAGTTCGTAAAAGCATTTTATGGCTGAGTATGTGTAATGATGTAGGGCTGTTGTTGTATTAAGTTTAGGGATTATTATTTGTCCTAAGGTTCTCGGCCTGGTGCTAAATGACTTTGTTGTTAGTTTATCTTTGTGGATTTGAAGTAATGCATTTTTTTTGATAAATTTTATTTAGTGGTAATACTTTGAATTCATTGAATAATTTTTGGGTTGAATAGTCTAATTGTTTCTTTAGAATAATTTTGATGAGTCTTCTATGTACTATTTCAAGTAGGGTTAAGTTGGTTTTAAACGCTCCTCCTCAGCCTATTATTCCATATTGTAGAACTGATTATGCTAATGCATAGTAAACCTTTAGTAGCATAGATTTATGTAGAATATTTCTTAGTTTGAGGAATACGTAATAAAGTTTTCGTATTCTGTTTACGGTTTGTGCAATATGTTCTGTCCATTTAACATGTTGATCTATAATTATGCCTAAATATTTAATATTATTTTTTTTTTGAGATTTTTGAGCATTTAGGTAAATTGCAGTTGTCCGTATAATTATTACAAGAGTTATGAATAGTAATATTGGAATTTATTGTTGGATGGATTTTGTCTGATAATGTAAAAGTCATGAAATAGGTTTTGTCAGAGTTTAAGGAAAGGTAGTTATCATCTAACCATTGTTTTAGGTTGTTTATTTCTATATTCGCAGTTCGATAGGCTTCTTCCCAAGTTTTTTTTTCTATGATTAAAACTGTGTCGTCGGCGAAAGATATGATTTTTCCAATTTTTGGTACTGAAAGCATTTCATTCACGTAAATGATAAACAATATTGGACCTAGAACTGTCCCTTGAGGAATTCCAAATTCGGAATATGTGGGTTCACTCAATATATTGTTAATTTTTACGTGTTGGTGTCTTTTATGAAGATAACTTTTAAACCATTCTTTAACTGTTCCTTGGATTCCAATGTTTTCTAATTTTTTGATTAGCTTCATGTGGCTTATACTGTCAAATGCTTTTCTTAGATCGATGAAAATACTTAAACATTTATTTCCCGAGTCAAGAGCATTATATATTATAGAGGTTATTTTTGCGATTGCATCTTGCGTACCTAAATTTTCTCTGAAGCCAAATTGGTTATCATTAATAATTTTATTTGAAGTGATATGTTTAGTTTATTGTGACTTTACGACTTTTTCAAATATTTTTTCTACGTTAGATACAATAGATATGGGACGGTAGTTTGAGATGTCCGATGTATTTCCTGATTTGAAAACCGGGGTTATTATTGTATTTTTATATATTTTTGGGTAAATTCCTTGTTGTATGCTGTTATTAATGATATGTGCAATTGGTTTGATATTAATTGTTTCATTTGTTTTAATACATTTACTGTGATATTATCAAAACCAGGGCTCGCGTACACTCGAAGGTTAGTTATAATTTTTTCGATTTCAATTTGGGTGCATTTTTCAAACTTTTCGAAAATAATTTTGGCGAGTTTGTGTGGATGTATTGGAAGTATTTTTAGATTGGGAGGAGTCGATTTTTTTGGCTAGATTTTCTCCGACTTTAGCGAAGTAGTTATTGAAAATGTTTGCAATTTTAGTTGGTTCTTTTATTGAGTCTATTGTTTCGTTGTCATAAGTTATTTTATTTATTTGTTTATTTTTATTACCGTTTCCAATAATGTTATTTATTGTAGCCCAGACTTTTTTGTTATCTTTACCACTATCTTCGATTTTCACCTTGAAGTAATTTTCTTTTGTTTTTTTAATCAAATTTGTAAGATTGTTCCTGTAATTTTTATATGGCTGTAATAAAGTTAAGTCATTAGGTTGTTTTCGGGTTTGATAAAACAGTTTTTCTTTATTCCTAATTGAGGTAACTATTCCATGGGTGATCCAGGGCTTAATTTTTCTATGTTTTGATTTTAGTTTGATGTTTTTATGTTTAGTTGCATTTATTATGTGTTCGCGAAGTGTTTTTTCGAATAAAATTGAAGATTTTTCGGCATCTTCGGTGTTTAATATTTCTGCCCATTTTTCAAATTTCAATTTTTGTTCAAGAAGTTGTATGTTTAAAGTTTTTATATTATACTGTTGTAATGCAGTTTTGGAAAAGGACATTTTTTTTTTAAATCAAGAATTAAGAAACATGTGTAGTGATCGGTAATGTTTGTTTTCCAAATGACAGGTGTTAATTGTGCAGTTGTGTCAGCCTTAGTCCAAATGTGATCAATACATGATGGGTTTTGTCGGGGTACAACTCTAGTGTAATCGTTTATACATGAAATGAAGTTCAGTTCAGCCATCGTATTAAGTAGATCATTTTTTCCGACGCTGTTTGAGTTTTGACCAATATTTATATTGAAGTCGCCCGTCACTATAGTATTTTGACATTTGTTTTTGTTGATTACATCTTTGAGATTCTCTATAAATTATTGAGTTTTTGAACCGTGGGTTCGGTATACAGCAATAACTTGATAAATCTGATTATTTACTTTTAATTGTAATGCTACACAGTTCGTAAGGGTCATGTTTATTTCTTTATGAGATACATCTTGGTGTTTTTGGTTAACGTAAATGACTATGCCACTATTCTTGTAAATGTGTGTTTTCGTGGGAATGCATGTAAATTTTGGTAATTGTGGTATATTATCTATATTTACTGTATTAAGGTGGGCCTCTGTCAAAACAATACAGTCGAGTTCAGTTTTTAAAAGACTAAGAGTGCATAATAATTCATTTATGTTTTTTCCTAATATTTAAGTGCATAATGACTAATGAGTTTGTCTTATTTTTGAACAGTAGGTTACATTCATCGACATTATTACATACTTTTTCTGCTATATTATAAGTGCTATCTAGTTCATCCGTATTAATATTATTCATCCGGCTTTGAAAACGTGTGTCTTATATAAGAGTTTTGGGAATATATAGCATAAGCGCAATAAATAATATATAATATAAGCATATAAAGTATGCAGAATTTAGGCATGTAAATAATATAAGACATTATCATATAAAGAAGATAAAACATAAGCTTATAAAGATTGTGAAACATAAGCATTAGCATATAAGCATATAAGGTATATACAGCATAAGAATAGGTATATACAGTGTACATATAGTTGTTGCGAATATAAGACCTAGGCATATAAAGAATAAAAAGTATAATCATATTAAAAAAGTAAAACATGAGCTTATAAAGATTATAAAACATAAGCATATAGATAATATGAAACGAAAACATAGGCATATAAAGTATATAAGCGATATAAGGGTTTGGTTGTTGCGAATATTTTACATAAGCATATAAAGTATATATAACATAATCGTAAGTATACAGAGTATATATATGTTTGCTGCGTATATATAACAAAAGCAAATAGAGAATATAAAGCATGAGGGTGTTAAGACACAATATATACTCCTTGATTCTGTGTTTTGCATATAGATTTGTGTGAAAAAGTATAAACGTATGAGAGTAAGTTATACAAGTATATATAAAAGAGCTTTGTTTATTGGTTACTGATTGAGGGGGACAAAATGTTTTTGTTAGTATCGTTAATAATAATAGCAGGTGTTCCGTTATCTCTGCGGACGTAAACTTGTCCTCCCTTTGTCCAGGCGAACTTAAACCAGTTTTCATGGGTAGCTTTTCTCGCGAGAAACCATAGATGTTTTGCACGAAAGGTCAGGTGTTCCGAGATGTAAATTTGGGAGCTTGGTCCTGCAATTCCGATAAGTGTGGTGTTTAGTTTGTCCTCACGATTTGGGGCTTGTTTGTTGTAGTTTTTTTATGTCTCTCAGGAAATCATCTCGGTCGATGATGGTTTTGAATTTCACTACTATTGGCCTTTAAAATCATCTTTACAGTAACTTTGTAAACCCTCATTTTGCTGGGTTATGCCTAAAACAATTTCATCCTCTGTTAAATTTGATTGCAATCTTTTTACAATCATTATTGGTTTTCTCTTTTTTGTTTCTTCAGCGTTGATGTCTTCGCCGAATGTTCCATTTATTTTTGTGACCAATTTTTGTGCGTCTTCTTTTTTTACACATGAGATTATGAGTTTTTGATCACCAATTTTTTTAAATTCAGTTACACCGACTTGCATTTTAGTTACATCTATGTTTTTTTCGATTCTTTTTTTCATTTCTTCAGCCTTCAAGTTTTTAGTTGTTGATATTATGATGGCGTGTTTCTGTGGAGTTTGTTTCTCGATTTTATTAATTGTTGTGGCTTGCGCATATTTTTTTATATTTTTTGTCAAAAAACTTTCTATTTTCTCATTATAGTGTTCGTTGTTTGTTATAATTTGCTCTTGTAGATTAATAATTTTTGTTTTGTAGGATAAGATTTTCTACTTTAATTTATTCTTCTAGTTTTTTTAAGTTGTTCTCCAAACTCAGTTTTATTCTTGAATCTTTAACAGATGTGATCTTCGCAATATCGCTCTTAATATCTTCGAGAATGTCATCCATGTTCTTTCTAATACCCGCCCGCCCGGGCGAGGTACTTTAGGTACGAAGTGTAGAACAATACTCGATACTCGAGGCAGTGCACTATAACGAAACTATACGACCGCACTGTTGTAGCACTGGAATGCAACTGAAATGCATATTCAGTAATCTTCTTCTTTTCTAATTTAATAATATAATATAATACGTCCTTCGATATTTTCGAACTCTACTGTAAGATTACTTAAGCCTAGAACAAACGTATTAGCCCAGTCAGCCTGTGTTTTTAGATGGAACTAAATAGTATAAAGCTAATTTTTTCCCCATCGACTACTACCATTTAGACAAGTGTTTAGCAAAAAGTCCCCGCCCCTACCCCTCTTGCTTCCCCCCCTGTGCCCCCCCAAACATGAAAAGTGTAAGGGTTTCGTAAATCGCTTCAATCTCGATTACTAAACAACATATCGGATTGAAATTTTTTTTATTCTCTTTGCTGTAATATTGTCTACAATTAATGTCCAGTTAATTTTCGTCGTAACTTTTACCGTTTGTTTGTAATTCGTATGATAAGGTAAAAATTTGTATATTTTTTGGCATGTAATTTTACTTTTTGTCATATAACTTTTTACGACGACATTTTATGAAAAAATATTTCCCACAAAAGTTGTAGTCCCTATTATTACCTTTAAAATGATATAAAATAGTACTTACTTTGTTGGAGATCCAGCGAAATTATCATGGCGGGTTCGGTCGAGGTGAGGCCGGCCAGCGCGGCGTTGCAATGCAAATATTATTGTATAGTGAGAGTGTTTTTTATCTTTAAGGTACACTATTGCATTTTCTATAAATAAAACTAATCGAGTCTCGGTGAAACCTAAATTCCTCACTTTTTAAATTTGTTTCAAATAATAATAAGTATTCAGCGAAAATAGGTATTTTAAATAGTTTTTGGTTTGAAAATGCATGTAATATTTTTAAAGATGTTATTTTAGAACAAAATAATTGCGGTATCTTAATTTTATGATATCTTAAACTTCCATGAGAAGTTCTTCATTTTCCTCGACTTCAACCAAAGTTAAATTGCTGCATGATCCGCCACAGCTCCCGCACATTTCTGTGCAATCAAGTGATGCTTTAAAGCAGCTACAATTATTTTTGCAAGCCTTTTTGCAGTTGCAGGAAACTAAGTTTATAACTTATTCAGCTGCCGGTGGTTTTTTTGAGTGCACTGGGTACAGTATGTTGTCAGTTAAAATCCATCTCTAGTCCGTAGCGGTGATTTCCTTATCTCCGATCCATTTTTGAAGCAGCACCAGATGTTGGAGGGAGGGATGCCATATTAAATTTGGATTTTAATGACATTTTTGCAACAGCTTTAAGGTACATTGAATATCTACTGTCATTCAGACATGCAGACCTTGTGCATCCATATAGTTTCAAGACAAAAGCCTCTCCTATCTCTTTGAGAATATTTTTGTCTGCCTGTTTTTCAAAAAACTGTAAAACTTTTGTGCGGAGATCATTTGATGAACTTAGCAATTTGTACGCGTTAATTTTGCCTTTGCCAAATAAATAAGACGTGGTATCACATCCTGTGATAGCATGCAAAAATAATATCACATCTTTCGTATCACCAATCTCTTCACGAATCTTGCTGATGTCATACGTTGATGGTGTGCCAGAGGGTTTGTGAAAGAATAGTCGCACATTTTGACACTGTGGTAGCCCTAACAATAGAACGAAAAGATCAGTATCCTGTCCGACAACAACTACAGGCCTCCCACTTTGAATCTGGGAAACATCTATTGCTCTTCCGACCACTTCAGTATCTGCATCTTCCTCCGCCACAATGGTTGGAATGTTTGCTTCATTAAGCTTTTGAGAGAGCTGTTCAATAAGCTGGCTTTTGTTTTTTGGATTTGCCAAAAATTCATTTTGCTTCACAGAGCACTCCATATTAACGTTGAATTTCATTTCTAGAGATGTTTTTTTACTTCTCCGCATATGTTCGACCCCATTTGTGGTGGGATAGTCAGGATACCCATCGAACACAACATGACAATCTTTCCCATACCGTTTCATTACAGTGTCAACATACTTCTCTATGATGCTGCTTTATGTTACTTTGTCAGGCCAAATAACACAAAAGATACCCTCCATCTACTACATATATTTTTGGGGGCAAATTCTCAAAAACTTCGTTGCTAACTGTCCATTTTTCAAATATTTTCATAAGACTTGATTTAGTTCCCTTTCTTATCATTTTATTGTTTTCAAATAAAGACAAAGGGTATGGGCTGAGTTCAAAGTTGAAGTATTGTTTGAGATTATTTGTTCCTTGAGACATACAAATAACCCTATTAAACAGCTGATCAGGATTAATTGGCACTTTTTCAGATCTCACATTTATGCCACTTACTACGGAGCCTATAGTTTTTACTTTATTTTTTCTTTTCAATTTAACATCTGCAAAATTATTTCCTTCGATGTCTTTCAAGCAGTTCATTCCTACATCATACGCTTCATCGCAGTTTACACCCGAACTTATCACTACTAGACCAGAGGATAAAGACATTAAATCTTTGCTCTGTCGGAAAGGATTATGAATACGCAGCCATCCGAGAAATTTACTAATATCTTGCAAGTCCCTTTCTCTTCTACTGCATCTAAGTTCAGTGTGCTGTTCGTTAAACTGAGTCAAGCAGCCAGAGAACTTCTCGAAAGCCTCACAAATTTGTAGGGATCCAGGAGCACAAGCAATGAATTTGGTTAGCGTCCTCTCGCTTAATCCTCGTCCATGAGTAAGCCCACCTATGGATTTTGATGATCGCATTAATGTCTGCTCTATGATCATGTCCGTCCAGATACCGGTAAAAAATCCATCTGTACGCCGAACTGTAAAGAAACCTTTATTGACGAACCTTTCGAAGTCTTTATTTGACATTTTCGTTTGTACACTCAACATTTGTTGTAAGTATATTTGTGCGGATTTGACGTAGAGCAAATGTCCAGCAGCATGGAAATACGGTATCATTTGCTTGACTGTATTAATGTGCAAATTCCAATCGCCGATTCTCTCTGCCAGAATAAAGTCTAGAACCAAATTCACCAATTTAAACTCTTGTAGCCACGGTTTTGAAGTTCTACTAGTTTTAACCAGATCTTCATACACTTCTTTTAGTCTTTTCATTATTTCATTTATTTTACAATCTCTCATGGCGTCTTCAACAGTTGTTTGTTTGTTTATTGTTTGGTTATTAATATCCTTAAAGTCGTTTGTAATCATTTCTTTAAGAGATGAACATTCCTCGAATAGCAGTAATATGAAAGCTGCCTGGGTCATCATGTGAGCTCCATAAGACCTTGCGTAAGCATGTCCTGACATAAGGTGAGGAATCGTTGATTTTCCATAAACAGAGGTACACATTTCTCCGTTTCCACTACCTTCCATAAACTTTCCTAAGCAACCAAGGAAACTCATTAGAAGATGGAATCCACCTAGTCTGACGATTACTCCAGATATTTCACTTTCTATAGAAGAACTTGCAACAATGTCTACTGCTTTCAGGAAAAGTGGTTGGTCAAATGTCACAATACACGGCTGGCCAGCTAACTTGCTTTCTTTAGAAGCGTAACTAAGGGCAGAGTAAATAGCCGTCGGATTTTCTGGATCTATGCTTATAAAAGGCAAAGCCTGTACATAAGATGGTTCAAAGTTTTGTCTATCATCGTAACAGTTTCGCATGTATCCAGACCATCCAGGTAGTGAAATTGGCACTAAAGCAAAACTACATAACCAAAGCATGTTACGAGCTGAGACTAAGCATTGAGTGGGCATATTTTCAGAAATGTTTTCTATTGTTAAGGACTTTAAGCCACTTTTCTCCATTTTAGTATACATTAAAACTGGGACATTGAATTTACCTTCAAAGTCGCATGTCTTGACACGTGGAACTTGGACATCACTCGACACAGGTGTTTTTGGAGTCACAGGATTACAGTAGATCTGAGGAACTGGCTATTTTAGGGGCCAGTTCCTGTTGGATTTACAAAATGGTCACAAACACTCAAACCGGGCGAAGCCGAACTAAAAGCCGCACGCAGGGCCTAGCAGCAAAGTGAATAACTATTATTTCACGTTCACGATTTCCACTAGTACTACAAAGGGCACAGGACAGGCTAGGATAAGTCGGGATGTGAGGGAACAAGTTCCAACATCAGTGTCGCGGAGCGACGCAGGGATGGTGCGCACCAAGCATTCACGGTTGATATCTGGCGTTTACTAGTACATAAAGTACACATTAAAATATATCATTTTAAAGGTAATAATAGGGACTACAACTTTTGTGGGAAATATTTTTTCATAAAATGTCGGCGTAAAAAGTTATGTGACAAAAAGTAAAATTACTTGCCAAAAATATGCAAATTTTTACCTTATCATACGAATTACAAACAAACGGTAAAAGTTACGACGAAAGTTAACTGTATATTAATTATAGACAATGTTACAGCAAAGAGAATAAAAAAAAAATCAATCCGACATGTTGTTTAGTAATCGAGATAGAAGCGATTTACGAAACCCTTACACTTTTCATGTTTGGGGGGGCACAGGGGGGGAAGCAAGAGGGGTAGGGGCGGGGACTTTTTGCTAAACACTTGCCTAAATGGTAGTAGTCGATGGGGAAAAAATTAGCTTTATACTATTTAGTTCCTTCAACTGGTGTTCTACGACACAGGCTGACTGGACTATATCCCTTCAATCTTCAATCGGCACATAATTGGCGCATATTCCCGTTAGAAGGTGCTGTGATCAAACTGTAAACTTGGTTTAAATAGCAGATTTTCCCTAACTTTCCACCCATTTACCCAGTCTCCTTCCTACTGTCGGCAGCTGCCTGTAATTTAATACGGGATCCACAGGTGGCGAAGCGTAATGGCAAAAATAAAGTCATTTGCAGTGACGCTTTGAGGACACATTGCTTTTAGTTAAACTGGTTACGTATTGCGTTCAACAGTGATCCGAGATTTAGAGCCAAGGCCGAGTTAAATTGGACTTTGTTTTTGTCTCATCCTATCTAGCGTATAATTTTGTTGATCAACATTTTCAAGTAAAATGTATCGTCTCTTAGTATCTGATGCATGTTTATCGACATTTTTAAGAAGAATGTCTCGTCCTTCTTAAGTCGGGTCTATAGCTTCGTCATTTGCCATGACATTCCCATAACAACATTCAATGTTTGTCATCAACATCATAAATATTGTCAACTTTTGTTGTGTTTCGAGCTTCCCATGTTCGACGGAAAACATTTCCTAAACATTCCATCCCGGGTGAAGCGGGAAGGCAGGCGGGGGCCGGCGGGGGGGGGGGGGGATAGTTCATTTTTTGACAGATGCCGCGCAATGCGGTCGTGTATGGAGAATTAACGGAACGGCCTTTTGTAGTTATGTGCAAAGAGCGGGCATGATCACGAGTTTAACATATTATTAAACCTAAATATAATATAATAATAAAAATATTTGACAATAAAATTGTAATATAATATCAAATATTTATAATTATTCTGTTTTTGACGTAAATATTTACGCACTCTAAATTCTTAATAGTAACTTTAGTTCGTGCAATAATCGATATTAGTCGGAAATCTTTCCTGATAAATAAATATCTACTAAAATATCTGTTTTTTCTCCCTGAAGCATCTCTTTTTCATCAGAACGCATTTTAACATTGATATAAACATCAAACTCATTGCTTAAGCGTCGATTCGTTCTTATCGCAGACCACAAGCCAAATTGTGTGTGATGTGTGATCGCGCGAACTTAGCACCAATCTTTCAACCGTGTTTAGTGTTTTAACAAACGGAGGAGACGGAAAACAAAAAACGTTGATGTGATGTTTGATGGACTTTCACGGCAAATCGCGACAAATGTTTGAGCTCTGGACTTGCCTTTAGTATCTGGGGTATATTCTTCAACATTTTCAAAAATAATGTTTCTTCTCTTAGCAACTGGGGTATGAATCAATATTTTTAAGAAGAATGTTTCGTCTCTTACATATTTATCAATCTTTTCAAGAAAAATGTTTCATCTTTTAATATCTGGGGTGTGTATATGGTGATCGGACAATTCAGAATGATGCGACTTCAACACCTCTTTTGAAGAGTCATTAAAAGTTACGAAAAAATGGTTAATAGGTACGTTAGGTTAGGTTATGGCTTAAGTATCATTGCCGTTCGCTTACTTTAACGAATACGATACCACATGCTGATCTGGTTCTAAATAATAATAACTCCGAATGGTTTGGAGAAAGCATTAAGTTTATTTTTAAAACAACAAATAATTATACACAAGATCAACGTTAAATAATGAAGAAGGTTTACGAGAATAAGTTTTATACGACCAGCAATGAGAATAGCAGAAACCGGAATGAGTTGATAGACGGCGTTGCCGTGACAACCAGTGACGCAATCCGCTTTGGGATTCCCACAAGGTTATGGCCTATTTTTCTAAATTATTTGTTTTCATAAATTTTAATGACTTTTCAAAGGGGTGTTGAAGTTGCATGCTTCTGAGTTGTCGTGGAACCATATGAATATAATAATAATAATGGTTTTTATGCCAGAATGTAGGGAGGTGAGAAAAAATAGCCGAGTTCGTAGAGCAATCTCTCTTGAATCTGGTTATCATTGGTTTTCATGTGGGATCCGACTTGATCCAAGAGAACTCGTTCAAATATTCGAGCGATAGCCGTGGCGATGGAAATCGGTCTGTAGTTTTCATGTAAATTTACGCCTGTCAGTTTAGATTTTATTATCGGTTTTATAATTGTCTTTAGGTAGATAGCCTCTCTTTAGGATGTCGGTGAACAGTGTTGCCAGAAGTTCCATAATCGCTGCCCCTGCATGTCTGAAGTGTTCGGTGCTTAATCCGTCATGCCCGGCAGACGTTCCAGATTTCATATTACTAATGTTCCAGATTTATGTAAACATATTATCAAGATGAATTTTTCGACGATGGTTCCTGAACTTTTCGACCACCGTCTTGCTTCGTCGTGCCAAGAGTTCCAACTACTCCCAATCATCTGGAGCTGGTGACACTATGGCAATACCCATCTGGGGTATGTTGTTGGGCTGAAAGAAATGAGAAGGTTTGACATATTGAAAATGTAAGTACAGCCAACATTTTTTTCCAGAGTGGCAAATACTCTCAGTATCGCTCCGGTGTAAGACCACCATTCGGAATTGAAACATTGCTTGAAATAGCTTTAGCCATGTTTTGTGACCAGATCTGAATAGCCAGGCACATCCCCCACCTTTCTCTTCCCCATCTCCTTCCTCTTTCCACTACCTTCAGCCTCACAACATACCCCAATTGGGGATGGAATAGTCTCACTGGCTCCAGACGGGAGCAATAAGGGACTCTTGTGCGGTATTCATACAAAAAAGGCTAAAGACATTCTACACAACATTACTATGGTGATCTTTTCAACAATGGTGGTCTTTCTTTACTCCAAATCGTTAATGAGAGTATTTATAGTATTCCGTGCCGTAAAGGCGCTATGTGTTTATTAAGGTGTGTAGTTGTTTTCAAGTTCTATTTGCAGACTTCACAATAATTAAAAAATATTTCGTATTTTTTGTTAATTATTATCACAAAATTTTAAAAAGTGCATAATGACAATTTAAAAATTCTGTTAGGTGATTAAAAAATATAAAGCCCGGTAGTTACTCAGAAATTCAAAAGTGACATTGTCGTCAAATGGCCATTCAGCGCCATTTTGTTTTTTTTTTTGTAAAGTTTATAGGATCCCGTTAATGCCGATTTGAAGACCGTTTCAACTGGGCCTAAACGTATTTATTGAGTAAATGATTAAACACACACAGGCATTGAACTCTTGATCTGTGGATTCGTGATGAGGATTTTGAATTTGTAGATCGTTCCTAGTATGGCCGAACAACCTTAAAATATTATTATTATCACCGAGAACCGCTGCCCGGTTCAGCGCGTGACAATGCAAAAGCATTCCGCTTTCCGCTTTCGATCCAGTCGGCAGTTATACTTTCCCTCTATCCGTCATTGTTTTAATACTGTATCAAGTTTATTGAAAAATAACGTTTTTCCTGTAAATATATTTGACTCGCATAATCAGGAGTTCTTATTAAAAAAACGAGTGTGCTTTAGACCACACGACTGAAGTAAAACTACAAGACAAAGCTCGCCCAATGAACCCGGGTATCCCTGCTAAGTTACCAAAAGTAGCGAACGGGGTGACCTATGACCAAGGGGTGACATATGACATTGGGGTGAAAAATGACCATGGGGTGACCTACGACCTTGGGGTGACCTACGACCTTGGGGTGACATGCGACCTTGGGGTGACCTACGACCTTGGAGTGACCATCCTTATCCTTATCCTTTCAATTTGGGAGGCGGGAATGGGTACCGCCGCCCCGGGAACCTTCATTGGATAACCAACACCTCTGCCATAGGTCACCCAAGGTGGTTCGCTACGTTTGGTGATTTAGCAGGGGTGCCCGGGTTCATAGGTCTTGGAGGCGGATGACCAGGACATACTGAACCCCTATCCTACCCACCCCTTAAACCCTTTTCCTTCCCAGAACTCTCCTCTCCTTCCTTTCCTTAAAAAAAATCATCCACACAGCATCCTCAAAGATGACATAGGCCCTGAGGGAAATTATTTTCCTCAGGGCCTCCTGTGTGGAGCTCATGTAAAAAAAAAAATCTTTATCCTTATCACTCCCCAAGTCAAGCGTGCATAAAGGCCCGACCGTTCACCTAGCAATCGATCACCGTTCGCATCGATTACCGTTCGCATGACATTTTTCATACTCCTTTCCAGCTTTAATACGGATCAAAAAGGTTCCAAGAAGCAGAAAAATCATTATCCATCTCCGCTTACCAAAAAGGCAGAAGCTGCATTTTTCACAACTCACATAAAGAGGTGAAACCTGAAGCCAGACAAAAACAATGGTAAAAAACCTATGAATAAAGAACCTTTGAAGTCTGGGTACATCGCATGTTGGAAATTCCTTGCACAGTCCAAGTAACTAATGTACGGGTCATGACAAGAATGGCCAACTTTACAAAAATGTCAACACTCCAGAAAGGCACATTAAGGTATGTTAGACACAAAGAGAAACAAAGTATGTAATACTTCAGTTTGAATGCATGGAAAAACGCTTAAGGCCAGTGTATCTCAATATGGGGACTACGCCCCACCGGGGGTCATTTCAGGACCAAGCATTCTGAAATTCTACCGACAGATTACATACTTTCCTTGAACAAAAGCATATATATGTTTTAACTGCAGCGACAACTTTGTAATTATCCATCTTAAGAAATAAAAATGAATGTTTCTTTGTTTGTTCCTTATCCGCTCCTAAACCATTCATCCGATTGCGATGAAACTTTGCATATTTGATGAGTGCAAGTCCGAGATCGTTTCTGCAGATGTATAATAGTAAGCTCTAGCGTTATGAAATTATTAACTTTGCTATTTATTGGGTTGAAACTTTGGTGAGTTATCGTGCGCATGCTTATATATAAAATAAATAAGGATAAAGGAACATAATGGGATGTTTCAATAAACAATAATAGTTTCTCGGAGTTTGCCAACCATTAAAATTACAATGTAGTAATAGTAGAATTGTGTTACTACATTGTAATTTTAATGGTTTTCATTGGGACAAATTGGAAATCTTAGAAATTAAAATGAAAATTTACAATTTCTCCCAATGAAAAGCACTAAAATTACAATGTAGTAACTCAATTCTACTATTAAGTTACTGCATTGTAATTTTAATGGTTTTCATTGGGACAAATTGGAAATCTTAAAAAATTAGAAAGAGCTTAATTACGATTTTAAATATTATAAATAATAAAAAAAAGACTTTTCAGAAGATCTTTTTTTAAATTTTTTGCCAGCATTAAAACAATCATACCTTCGAATTTTAACATGAAAACAAAAACTTATTACAGTGCTACGTAGCCAATGAATTAACCTGTATTTTACCGTTTATCTCATATTTGTAGGATTTATAAAAAAAATTAAAAAAGTGTAAAGTTAATAATCGCGCGAATCCTGCGTGGTTGTTATTTTAAAACTGCCGTGAGAGGTACTTATTCGAGTCAACATAGTATATTTTCGATTTCTGTATATTGTCTGTGGTATCCTTGATAATGAAAGGTGCATACCTATGGAAAAAGGACTTTATTTTAACCGTATTCAGCTGATCAGAAATTCTGCGTAAAAAAAATATTTTTAACATCGTTATAAAATAGTCTACGAAGTTCGGATTTGCGACATCTGTGATCACAATAGATAAAGTATTCCAATAGCTTCGCTTTAAGTTCAAAATTTTAAAAAACGTGGGAGCTACAAATATATATTTTTTAAATTTTGCCGTATCAGGGAGATAATTGCCTTTTTTATCCGAAAAGCAGTCGGCAAAAATCGTTTCAGTGGTTAAGTCATGGGGATTAAGAGGATGGGTTTTAAATTTATTTTTTTAAACCCATCGCTCACGAATCGTGTCGCTTTTTGATAAACAATGAACCGAACTAAGTAATCTATTAATTTCAAATTAAAATGGTGCCACAAAATATGTTTGCTGTGTATCAAGATAGTTGAAGATTTTTAAAGCATTGAAATGGGGCATGGCACACATAATGTTGAGAAACACTGCTTTAGGTGAACTACAAGACTGAGGAATAAGGAATTTCATTAAATTTTCTATTCTTTTTTATTAACTTAAATGCCAGCACTTGTAATTCTTGTAAATAGTTGTCAAGTAGATTCACCAGTCATATCACCACTTGGACCGCGCGTTTACTTACACTGTAATTACATTTAAAAAAATAAAAGAAAATTTACCGGCGCGGTCAACGCACGGACTAGACCTTTTATCGCACACAATTATTTGGCTTTAATCGATGTCTAGATTTTATAATATGCCTACTGTTAACACCTTGTGTTTCATTTAAAAAAGCACGTTCATTGGGGATTTCATGTTAATCAGCCTTGAAATAACGACCCAAGTAAAAAGCTAACCGCGTGAACAATAACTTCAGTAACCTGTCAACGCTACAAACCTTTGTTAAAACCTATTATTCGTAGAAGCCTTTATTGAGGCTCTTTTGTTTGGAACATTCTCACATTAAAAGGAATGACATTCATTATTCGATTTTAGAGCCGGTTGCATGTATGTCGCATTTTGATATTACCGCGTGCTTCTGCGGAGAGTCGGAATTTTTATTAGTAAAAATATTTGCACAGTGATGTAAATATAACGACTCTGGTTGAATGCTTTGCATTCTTATGTGAAAAATAATCTTTTAGGGGATCAACTGTCCGAGGAATCAATTGGCAGAGGAGTCAACTGCCCAGCGGGTCAACTGTCCGCCGGACTAATTGTCGGGGGACCAACTATCGGCAGGCCAATTGTCGCCGGATCAATTGTCGGCTCCACACAGGAGGCCCCGAGGAAAATTATATCCCTCAGGGCCTGTGTCATTTCTGGAGATGTTGCATTGAGGGGCTTTATGATGAGGGGAAGGAGGGAAGATGAAGGAACAACTTCCATTGAAATACCGGTAGAATAAGACAGCATAACTACCTAACGCCGGTGCTCTAAAAATTTTTCCGCTTGTTGAGACAATATGAGAGTTCATCAAATGGACCGCCCGTTTGTGAACAGAGTCGAGGGTTTTTTTCAATTATTTTGGGGCTCCAGACCGGAGGAGGCTTTTTTAGATTAGCTCCATAAAGGAGACCTTGAGAAAAATAATTTCCTTCAGGGCCTATGTCATCTTAGGGGATGATGTGTGGAGGGTGTTTTAACGAAAGGAAGGATAGGACGTTCTTGGAAGGAAAAAGGGATGATAGTAATCTGGGGGTCAGTGTGTCCAGGAATGATGGACGCATGAATCCATCCCTCCAACTGCGGTGCAAGGCGATGGGTCGAGAGAGTCCGGCTGGAAAGACCAAAAGGCCTCCCTCAACCGGTTTCTCTCGATCCGGCCGCCACGCAGACACATCGGTCGCCCAAACCTTGATAAACCTCACCCTATGAACCCGGACTCCGCTGCTAAGTCACCAAACGTAGCGAACCACTTGTAGTGACCAATGGCAGAGACAGTTATCCAATTATTGGTTCCCGGGGCGGTGGTACTAGTACCCGCCTCCCAAAATGTAAAAATTATTTGATTTATCTATATATTTTTTCTTTTTATAATTATTTTATGGATTGACGGGAGTGGGGGTGTGGGAGGCATAAATATTTGCTATGGTGTCAGAAAGTACATTGCCACGCCACTGACTAAAACCCAATATATTATGGTCATACCAAGGCACAGGGGTCGCAAAAACACAACCCTTGACATCGGTCAATAAAATTTTATGAGCCCGAAAATTGGAAAAGTTTCCGAGCGAAAGGGTTAAGGTTTTGTAAATGTGGGAAAGTAATTTTTTTGGTACCCACTTAAAACAACATTAAATACTCCATCACCGGGTGTGAAAGGGTTAGTACCCTTTTGAAAAGAGATTTTTCCGAAAACCCGTCTTTTTTGCAGCGGTAAATTTTATAATTTTATTCATTCAATTTTATCAATATTAGCTTTCTGTAAAACGGTTTAGAGAGTTCATCGAACTTTTATGTATTAAATGTGTTTTTTATCGTTAGTGATACATTACCATTCATCAATTCTGACATTACAACAGAAGTTAGAGCGCAATGTGTGTATACATATATTGATTTATTTAACTTTTATCGGCAACTAGCTGACCCGGCAACTAGAGAACTCCGTACCGCCTCAGAGCCAATGACTGTTGTATTAACTTTTATTAGCTGAATTAAATTCAGTTTTTTTATTACATAAATTAAAAATTACACAATGAAGTAATTATCGATGCGCAACTTTACGTGTTTTGTTTTTGTCAATATCAGAGATGACGTTGTGTACGGATTTATATTTTTGTGATTTTCTTACTTTTCCGCTTACTTGCGGGATTGCGTTTCATTTTTTTTTTATACACGTATGAGGGAGATTTATTATAATTATTGTATTTTTCCTTTGGAGGGGTGCAGACATACGTTCACCATTTGTCCCATTTTCGACTGTTGAAATTTAGCATGTAAGAAATTAGATTATAACAAAATAATGTTAAACCTAACGCCATCTAGGATCTGTTATGTGTAGCTCAGTGTACCTACATGTTTTACTTTGTGAGAATAAATTCTTCTGTTCAAGTCTAATTACCGTGTTTCATTAGGTTATGGGCCCAGTAGCTATAATTCGGGTTAAAGTAAGGTTTTCTCACGTAAAATTACTTTTAAGTGGACAATCAGTGACCAGTGTACCATATACTCCAGAAAAACAGAGTAAATCGCTGCAATAATAACTGTTTTTGGGATTGACAATCTGTTACCGCATTCTCGGTCCCGGAGTGTTATTTTTCAATATGGCGGGAAGTTACGTAGTGAATATACCAAGATTGAAGGGCCGCGAGAACTTTGATGAATGGCAATATGCTGCTGAACATTTTTTGATGTTGGATGGTGTCGATATTCACAAGCCAGAATCATCTGATTGTACGAGTTTGGATGATAAAAAGGCAAAAGCTAAACTTATTATGACGATTGACTCCTCTATTTATGTTCACATCAAAAACGAGCAAACAGTACAAGGTGTATGGAAACGTTTGAAGGCCTTATATGACGACTCTGGCTTCACACGACGCATCAGTTTACTCCGAAAGCTAATATCTATTCGGCTAGAAGACTCAGAATCAATGGGTGCCTATGTAACTCAGATGGTTGATACTGCGCAGAAACTTAAAAGTACCGGTTTCCAGATAACGGACGAGTGGATTGGATCTCTTCTCCTCGCTGGGCTAGCGGATAAATTTGCTCATTTAGTAATGGCGATCGAGCATAGTGGTATGATTATCAGCACAGATGTCATAAAATCGAAATTGCTGGACATGAGTTCCGAAGTTGGCAGCTCTGGAACAAATAGTGCATTTTTGTCAAAAGGTTGGCAGCACCGACACAGCAAGAGAAATGGCAGCATTGGTAGCCCTGCAAAATGGAAAACGTCGACGCCACCGCCATCTTCGAATTCTGTCAAAACAATCCGCTGTTACAAGTGTCAACAACTCGGTCATTATATGAATAAGTGCCCGAATAATACACAGAAAAAAAGTGAAACCAATGCATTTAGTGCAATATTTTTGAATGGAACATTCAATCATTCACATTAGTATGTGGATTCTGCTGCAAGTTCACATATGATTGTTGATAAACGTTGTTTACAGGATGTATCGTTTAATCACAAAGTGAAAGACATTGTTATTGCAAATCACGAGAAAATACCGGTTATATGCTCAGGGAACACGATGATTACGACAGTAGTGAATAATTCGCAGTTTGATATCCCTGTCAAAAATGTTTTATGCGTGCCGAATCTATCAACTAATTTGTTATCAGTAAGTCAGCTGATTCAAAATGGAAACAAAGTTAACTTTGAAGCAACAGTTTGCAAAACACGCAATCGACAGAATGTACTGATAGGTGTTGCAAGTTTAGTAAATGGTGTGTACAGATTAAATATTAAGTCAGAACATTTGTTTGCGTGTACAGTAACAAATGTGACAAGTGAAATATGGCACCGAAGGTTGGGACACATTAATTGTAAAACTCTGAATGCTATGAAGAACGGAGCAGTTGAAGGTGTGACATTTCAACAAAAAAATTGTGAAATTGATAAATCCAGCTGTACTATATGCTGTGAGGGAAAGCAGGCAAGGCTGCCTTTTCCTCTGAGTGCTAGCAAGAGTCAGGAAACGCTGGAATTGGTTCATAGTGATCTGTGTGGGCCAATGGAGAATAATTCACTTGGAATGGCCAGATACTTTTTAATATTTGTGGATGACTATAGCAGAATGTGTTTTGTATACTTTCTACAGTCAAAACATCAAACATTCAAATACTTCAAGGAATTTAAAAATTTAGTTGAGAATCAGCAATCAAAGAAAATAAAAATATTAAGATCTGATAACGGCGGCGAGTTCTGCTCAGCGGAAATGAAAAATTACTTGAAGCAGTGTGGTATAGTGCATCAGAAAACAAACGCATATACTCCAGAACAAAATGGGCTATCCGAAAGATACAATAGGTCAATTGTGGAGAAAGCACGGTGTCTCTTATTTGATGCACAGTTCGAAAAGAAGTTTTGGGCAGAGGCTGTAAATACGGCGGTGTATCTTATAAATAGGTCACCAACGGCGGGACTAAGCCGTGGTACTACGCCTTATGAAATGTGGACAGGAAAAAAGCCAAATGTTTCCCATTTACGAATCTTTGGCAGTCGAGTGATGGTCCATATTCCGAAAGAAAAGCGCAAAAAATGGGATAAAAAGGCAACTAAAATGTTCCTAGTTGGCTATTCGGAAAACACCAAAGGCTATCGATTGTTTGATCCAGAGACACAAAAATTAATTATTGCTAGAGATGTTGTTGTCATGGAAAATACAAATGACAGTTCAACAGCAACTATTTTCGTCGAAAACACACAGCAACCTGTCTGCACGGAGGAAAGTCAGGTGAACAGCACATATGAAGAGGAAAATGTGAATGATGTTACATATGTTCCTGAGGAATCGACCAGTGAGTCAGAAGACAGTTTATATAAGACGTTAACCCCGGCCGACACAGATGTTTTTCCGGAAAATACTAACATTGCTCCGGAAAAACGAGTCAAATGTAAACCAGATTATTACGGTTACACGAGCATGTGTATAGAAGACGTGTCGAGTGAACAGATTTCTCTCACCGAGGTTATAACTGGACCTGAAGAAGTGGAATGGAAAAATGCAATAAAGGAGGAATTAAAATCCTTTAGTGAAAATGACACTTGGGAGCTAGTAGACAGGCCGCAGCATGGCACAGTGGTAAAAAATAAGTGGGTGCTTAAAAAGAAATATAACAGTGACGGTGAAGTGCGTTTCAGAGCGAGACTTGTTGCAAAGGGTTTTTCCCAGAAAAAGGGCATAGACTTTACCGAAACGTTCTCGCCAGTGTTAAGATATTCTACCCTTAGATTATTATTTGCTTTAAGTGTACAACTTAATCTCAAAATGAATCACCTTGATGTACCAACAGCATTCTTAAACGGTTTTCTTAAAGAAAATGTTTTTACAGAGATACCAGAATACTCTCATTTTGTAAATTGTAAAAATAAAGTATTAAAATTAAAAAGAGCTATTTATGGTCTCAAACAGTCTGCTAGAACTTGGTATATTAGAGTAGAAGAATGTTTATTCAATTTAGGTTACAAAGAATCCAAATATGAACCTTGTCTGTTTATAAAAAGTAATAATGATGTTAAAATATTTGTTGCATTATTTGTGGATGATTTCTTTGTATTTTATAATTCAGAAAATTATTATGAACAGTTAAAGACTGAACTTGTCAATAAATTCAAGATAAAAGATTTAGGTCAAATTAAACAATGTCTAGGAATGAGGGTAAATGCTCAAATAGATTGTATTACTGTTGACCAAGAACATTTTGTAAACAATATTTTAAATAAGTTCAATATGTCAGATTGTCATACTTCAGAAACCCCTATGGAAGTTAATTTAAAGTTGGAAAAAGATTTAAATAATAATGATGATATTTTAAAATATCCATACCAACAGCTGATAGGAAGTCTCATGTACCTATCTGTATTGACAAGACCAGATATTGCTTATAGTGTAAGTTATTTAAGTCAGTATAATAACTGTTATAATGAAACTCATTGGAAACATTTAAAAATATTGTTAAAATACCTACAGAAAACTAAAAGCTATGGTTTAGTTTATAAGAAAAATGATTACCCTTTACATGGTTTCGTGGACGCGGATTGGGCGTCATGTACTTTAGATAGAAAGTCATATACTGGTTTCTGCTTCAATATGTCAGGATGTGTCATTTCTTTTGAATCCAGAAAACAAAGAACAATTGCTTTGTCAAGTACAGAAGCGGAGTACATGGCTTTATCCGAGGCCTGCAAAGAGGCTATTTATTTAAAGAGTTTATTGTCAGATATGATTTCTATCAATAAAAATACACCTGTATGTTTGTATAGTGATAGTCAAAGTTCTATTAAATTGGCTGTTAATCCACTGTTTCATAAACGTACTAAACATATTGATGTACGACATCATTTTGTTAGAGAATGTGTATTTGATAATAAAGTGAAAATTGATTACGTTTCAACCTCCAATATGCCAGCTGATTTATTGACGAAAAGTCTGTGTATAAATAAACATTATAAATTTTTAAGTTCAATGGGCAATATGGGCATATCGGAAGTTTAAATCTTATTGTTTTTTGTTTATATGAAATTTGGATTATTTTGTTACGAGAGGGTGTTAGATTATAACAAAATAATGTTAAACCTAACGCCATCTAGGATCTGTTATGTGTAGCTCAGTGTACCTACATGTTTTACTTTGTGAGAATAAATTCTTCTGTTCAAGTCTAATTACCGTGTTTCATTAAGAAAGAGTGGCAGTATTATATGTTTGAACAAAAGCAAAATAATTAGCGCTTTGACATTTGACGTTTTCGAAAGTGTGGAATTCACTCACTACACTTATCACAATATTCCTGCAGCTCTTTCAAAAGATAAAGAATTCGTTCCATCAAAATGTATGAGGAAAAAAAATTTCTGCGTAATTTTTTTTCGTGAATTTTTCCAATGTTTTGATAGCTATTTTGCTGCTAGGGGCGGAGACAAATCCAACAAATCAATGATTATAAAAATCGGTCCAGCCGTTATTGAGTTATAAATAACGTGTAACTAACCCGACTTTGTTTTATTTATTACTAGCTTTTTCCCGCGGCTTCGTTCGCACGGTATTAGAGGGATTCCCACTCCGCCTCCTCCAACTTCTCTCTCCTCACTCCACTTCTCCCATCCCCCCCTCTCCCCCCATCCCCCTGACCCTCCCTCTCCACCCACCCCTTCTCCCACCCTCTACCCCACCATCCTCCACCTCCCCCCAACCCTCCTCCACCCCTCCCCCTTCCCCTTCCTCTTCCTTCCCTCCCCCCTTCCCTACCCCTAACCCCTTCCCCCCACGGTACGTTTGGTGGCAAGAGGGAATAACCAGAGAAGCCGAAATATGTCTGTTTGGTTCTGAAACAGTCTTTTAGAAAACTAAATCCATTTTCCTCAAGTTCCTTCATCAATCATGCATTCCTTTCTCTTCCTCCTTTCCTCAAAGTCTCACCAGGAAAAGAAGAAGATGGTCCTACCTACAAGAGGAAATAATTGTACAATATTGTTGCCCAAGTACACCTTACCCACTTGGGCAGTTGAATTTTGATCGTGACATGGGTCACAGCTCTCTCGTGGATAATATTGCAAATATCGCAAGATTTCGTCTTTTTATCGTAAAAAACTGTCGTTCGTAGAAGCCTGGTGTTGTGTCAGTGCTGAAAGCCAGGATCGATCCTGCATCGCCGTAGTACGCCGTCAAAAGGTAAGAGATTTCCTCTCAATTCCTATTTCCTTACGATTGAATTTCAAAACACAATTATTTGGTATTTACTCAAAACCAAAAAAGGGATTTACAGTCATCTTTTCGGGTCTCGGTATCGGCCGTGACATTTTTGGTTCCTCTCGCCGGATATTTTCGTTTTTTGTCGTTTTTTTGGTAGACGTAATTTTGAAGCCAGAGTATTGTGTTTTGAAGTTTGAATCATTCCATTTCGTTGACCTTTTTCCGGTTTTATGAGCTGTTTCAGAATTATACATTTAATCGTGAATATTGGAGTAGCATTTTAAATTTAAATTGGTTATTGTAGTCGTTTGGGCGGCTAAACATTTTTGATTTCGTAGATGGTGGGTACTTCGTACAGTTCGCCGCCGCGGTCGTTAGTTTGTTACCTACAAGTGCCCCAAGCGCCTCTCGCGTCGGTAGTTAGTACTTACCTTCAAGCATTGTCGTGTCGTCGTGTCGATAACGTAGGTCGCGTTATTTGTCGCATCAGCTGTGATAACAGCCGACATCAATATTTTTTTGTTTACAAGTTGACATTTGTTTGACAGTGTTTTATTATTTGGTTTGTTGTTAAAAATATTCATAATGGCAGCTAACACCATTAAGTACAAACTAGCACTGTTAGATATGGAAAGTGTGCGTTCTTCTGCTATCAAAGCTATAACAACGTTGAATATTGTTGATAAAAATATATTCAAAGCACGTTTTTCGGACGTATCTGATATTAGAGATAATTTCGTCGCTTCACATATTTTAATTGAATCAAATAAGAAAGATGAATTAGAAATTAAAGTTTTGCAAGAAAAATATACTGAAATCCAAAACATGTATTACGAGATTCAGTCGTATTATAACCAATTATTTCCAGAAGTTTTGGAAAGTGAATCGGATCACTTAATAGCCAACAATAATGTTTCGTTGCCAAAATTAAAATTGATTATTTTCTCTGGAATATCAACAGATTGGACAAATTATATAAACACCTTTAATTCTTTGATCGATTCTAATAATGGTTTAAATTCTATTCAAAAAATGCATTATTTATTAAGCTCCCTTTCGGGTGAAGCCTTAACATACGTTAAACATTTGCCGATTTCTAAGGAAAATTATTTTGTTGCATATAATTTGTTAAAGGAACGTTATGAAAACATACGTTTGATCGCTGATAGACACGTAGAATTAATTCTGTCGATTCAACCTGTAAAAGTTCAGGATAATTTGAGGCAATTTATTTCCATTTTTAAAGAAAATCTTGCTGCGTTAGAAGCTTTGAATTTTCCAGTTCGCCAATGGAGTTTTCTTTTATTACATATTGTATTACGTAAATTAACAAAAGAATTGCGTATTGATTTTGAAATTCAACACAGTTTGGAGAATATCCCAACGTTTGATCACTTATTGAAGTACTTAAATGGGCAGTGCTTAGCAAAAGAAATGGCACTTGGAGTTTTTCCTGAAAACCAGTTACAGGCTCATAAAGGTCAAGCTAAATCATATAATGCAAAACATCGATCGAGCAATAATATTAATGCGTTTGTATCAAACATTGAAATCAAGTGCATTCTTTGTAAATCGCCACACTCACTGCACAAGTGTGAAAAATTCTTAAGTCTTGCTCCAAAGGATAGGTACTTATTCGCAAAGGAAAATAATTTATGTCTAAATTGCTTAGCGCAAGGAAAACACAACGCAAAAAATTGTCATTCGCGTTTCACTTGCAGACAATGTCAATTAAAACATCATACCCTATTACATTTTCCAAAAAAAATCGTGGAAAATTCAGACCAGCAAGAAAACTCTTCAGAACCGTTGGTGTTGACCATATTTTACAATAAAACTCACAAAACGGTTCTTTTGTCTACAGCTTATGTGGAAGTTTTAGATAAAAATGGAGTATTTCAGAAGGTTCGTGTTATGCTCGATAGCGCAAGTCAGGGAAACTTTATTTCGGAAAATTGTGTCAAAAAATTAGGTTTTACTCGTTCTAAAAAACAACCACTTACTGTGATAGGTATTGGAAATATTCCTACTATTAATTCTAACGGATTAATAAGAACACAATTTCGTCCTGTCGATTCGAAGGAATCTGGTATTGTGACAGATTTCCTTATTTTAAATAACATTTGTTCGAATATGCCATCAAATCGTATCGTCGATCATCATTGGGATCACATCGTGGGTCTCAAATTGGGAGATCCAACATTCTACTTATCATCAGCTATTGACATACTGCTTGGAAGTGATATTTTTGCGTCATTGTTATGTTCAGGAAAATTGATGGGGAAAGAAAATGAACCCATAGCTATAGAAACTAAATTGGGTTGGATTTTGATGGGAAATGTTGGACCATCAAATCATTGTATAAATTCATTCTTCACGTCAATGGAGGAAAATATTGATGAAAAGCTTAAATGTTTTTGGGAAATTGAAAATGTTCCAGCTTTGAAGAAAATTCAATCGCCTGATGAAGTTCGTTGTGAAAAAATATACACGGAAAGTACCTACCGTAACCAAGATGGAAGATAAGTCGTTTCGTTGCCATTTAAGGAAAGCCCGGAAAAATTGGGAAAGTCATATGACATAGCATTGTCACGCCTCAAGCATTTAGAAAGGAGACTGAATAGAGATTTTGATCTCAAATCTCAATATATTTCGTTCTTGAGAGAATATTTTACATTAGGGCACATGATCGAAGTGCCACCTCAATCGCCAATTATTGCTAATTATTTCATACCCCATCATGGAATAATCAAAGAAACCAGTTCTACAACTCGTTTAAGGGTCATTTTTGATGCCAGTACCAAATCGTCTTCGGGTACGTCATTGAACGACATACTTCTGGTCGGTCCCAAATTGCAAAGGGACATTGTCGAATTAATGAGTAATTTTCGAATACACAAAATCGTTTTTACAGCTGACATCCGTCAAATGTACAGGCAAATACTGGTGGATGAGAAATCTCGCCGTTATCAACATATTTTGTGGAGAGAATCATCTGATCATCCTGTAAAGGAATTTGAATTACAAACAGTAACATATGGCACCTCAAGTGCTCCATACCTATCCATTCGTTCACTTCATCAATTAGCAAATGATGAAAAATTGAATTTTCCAAAGGCTGCTACTATATTAATTGAAAATACCTACGTAGATGATATTATCAGTGGTGCGCAATCTTTGGAAAGCGCTCGACATTGTATAGTGGAATTAATTGCATTACTTCAAAAAGGTTGTTTTGAATTGAGAAAATGGTCTAGTAACCATCCTGAAATATTGGAAGACATTCCTGTCAGCTACCGGGAAGTACCCTTAAGTTTTGAGTCGGATACTGACAAGAAAAACATTAATATTTTAGGTATTCAATGGATACCGTCGCTTGATCAATTTACATATAAAATTCATAATGTTTTTAGTGACCACTGTACCAAACGCATAATTTTATCGACAATTGCACGTCTATATGATCCATTAGGTTTTATTAATCCTGTCGTTTTTATTGCTAAATGCTATATGCAAAACTTATGGAAAATTCAAATTGGTTGGGACGAAGAAATCCCTTCGGACATGAATTTGAAATGGAAGAAATATATAAAAGAGCTTCCATCACTCGCCAATTTAAAAATTGATCGACATGTCGCAACTTCTCCCACCAGTCGATGCATACTTGTTGGGTTTGCGGACGCCTCTGAAAGAGGATACTGTGGAATTGTTTATCTGGTAGTGATTAATAACACAGAAATATCCAGCCACATTTTATTAGCAAAATCTCGTGTTGCCCCCATAAAGATAACATCGATCCCGCGACTGGAATTGTTAGGAGCAGTTTTATTAGCAAATTTGTTGACTTATTGTCAAGAAGTATATAAAGACAGACTTCAAATAGAAAAGACTGTCGCGTTCACCGATTCAACTATTGTATTGGCATGGCTGAAGACACCTTCCTTTCTATTGCAAACTTTTGTAGCAAATCGTGTTGAAACAATCATACAAAATATACCTTATGAACATTGGTATCACTTTTCATCGCAAGAAAATCCTGCAGACTTGGGTTCGCGAGGAGCTTTTCCTAGTGAAATCGCAGACGCGTCGTTATGGTGGAAAGGACCTAACTTTATATCAACACCGTTGGAGGAATGGTTATTTGTTAGGCCTCCAAATATCTCTGTGGACCAGTTACCAGAGTACAAGTCAAAAAATTTAATTTCTCTATCGACGAATATGTCAACGTGTGACGAAGAGTTTTTATTGAAGTTTTCATCATTATCGAAATTACTTCGTGTCATATGTTGGTGCCGTCGGTTTATCAATAGATTACGTTCGAAATCGATTATCAATGTCAATGGGTTATCCCCACTTTCGTTAAAAGAAAATAATTTAGCCTTGCAATGTTGCATTAAGCTTGTTCAAGCAATTTATTTTCAACAAGATATGAACAATATATCTTCCCATCGCATGTGCTCAACACAGCTTCAAAAACTCGCCCCATTTATTGATGAAAATGGTGTTTTGAGAGTCGGTGGTCGAATTCGCTTTGCACCGATTTCAGAAAATGCTCGAAATCCTATTATTTTACCCAAGCAGTGTCATTTGACAACTTTAATAATTGATTATTACCATAGCATGTACCTTCATCCAGGTCCTCGTGCACTCCAATCCATAATATCATTAAAATATTGGATAATTTCGGCTAGGAATGCAATTCGACATCGATTGAGTAAATGCATTTCTTGTTTTAAAAATAACCCGCGTGGTAGTTTCCCGTTGATGGGTAACTTACCCGCTTCCCGTTTTCGAGAAGGTCGTCCATTTTTAAATGTCGGAATAGATTTTGGAGGTCCTTTTTTGGTACGCGAAAGTAGACGTCGCGGCGCAAAAACTTATAAGGCCTATTTATGTCTTTACGTTTGTTTATCGACCAAAGCCGTTCATCTTGAATTAGTTTCAGATCTATCTACTGAAGCGTTTGTGGCAGCATTAGATAGATTGATCTCTAGACGTGGTATATGCCAAAATATTTATAGCGATTGTGGCACCAATTTTGTTGGAACTAACAAATATCATACTGGTCTTTCTAAATTCATACATGCATCTGAAAACACTGACAAACTTGTTGACGCAACTGTCGCTCGTTCAATTACTTGGCATTTTTCTCCGCCCTCCGCACCCCATTTCAATGGAATGTCGGAAGCTGGTATTAAGTCAACTAAACACCATTTGAAGAGGTTTGTGGGAGATCAAATCCTTACCTTCGAAGAATTAACTACTGTTCTGACTCGCATCGAAGCCATTTTAAATTCGCGACCAATTGGAGCGCTGTCGTCGGATCCATCCGAATTGGACCCGTTAACTCCTGCACATTTTTTAATTGGGGCTCCTCTTGTTTCTGTTCTTGCTCCAGTTCGGTTCAGCTCCCGGCTGACACTGTCATCCTTAAAACTTGTCCCGAATCTAACTCTAAAAATACGGTAAAAGTTTATTTTTTAGTGAGTTTTATATATCATAAGTGAGCAGGGATTCTATCCCCATCACATAAATCTATTTTCTGTGAATAGTTATCACGGTTAAGTGTAAATTTACAAATTTAATTGCGAAAGTGACGTTTTACTTAAGTGTATTTCTGCGAACAATAGTGCAGTTTTATAACTTTATTATAGTTTATAAGTACCAAATCTGTTCATATTAGTGATAATTTCTAGTTATATAGTGCTTAAATATAGTGTCTAGCGTTAATCTACGATTTAATAACTGAAAACGAGTTTTGACCCAAAGGTCAAACCTTGCGATATATTAATTCTTAAAGTGACTCATACGCGATTAATTCCGTTAAATTTCTTGAACACTCGTATAAAATCGGACGGGGATCAAAAATCCCTACCAGTTACTGAAAAGATATTCTAATTCGGTTATATAATTAAAAAGTTATTCAAGTTTACAATTACTATCTGACGGTAGTTGAAATTGTTGGTAAATAAAGTGTCTTTTCAACAACAGTCTATTCATAAAGTTTCTTTCCAACAACTTTATACAAAAAACGTCTTTACATTACAATTAAAAGGCAATTTTTTTTTTTTATAAGTGTAAAGTGTGAATTCAAGTGGAGAGGAGTCTCCCGAAGCTGAAAAACATCGTCTTCTTCTTCCTTTTACGCAGTTTTTAAAAATTCTATACCTAAAATAGACAAATAAACACTGTATTTTTTTTAATAGATGCTTACTTGTGAGGGTTAGTCCGGTAAAGCATACAACAATCTTACGAAGTCTTCTTCTTCTTTTTTTTTTTTTTTTTTTTTAAATATTATTATTATTATTATTATTTTTTTTTTTTTTAATTTTTATTTTTTAATTATTGTTTTTCATTTTTTTTTTAAAGTGATTTTATCACTCGTGACGGCTTCCCTGTTGCGAGAGTCATAATGGAGTCTGACTCAGATGAGCATGAAGAGGTTGAGCAACAGCAGACTGAAATTTTGACAAATTTCCAACTTTTTGCGAAAGAAAATATGGACCTTAGGAGGGCACTTCCATCCACTCAGGATGTCTCACCAAGGATGAAAGCCCTAGAAAGGTCGTTGTGCGTACGAGAACCACCACTGTCATCAGGAGCGACTAGTCGTGTTGAATCCCCGTATACAAGCATCCATGGTAGTCGCTCTGACGAGCCACAAATATCCCAGGATCCCATCACGGAAGCCCTTCCACCAAAAGGGCAATCAGTAGATCCCGCTACACAAATCAGGTCTTCACCAAATCAAGCCAACAGAAAGCGCCAGAGAGAGGGAGATTCTATATTGCCGGAAGCGAATAATGATTATTTCGATTTTAATGCTGAAACTCTTGACCCAATATGGACCCAGATGACGATAATTTCACAGACCATCTCCGAAGGCAAAAATAGATTAAATAAAGATGACCGAGCCACGGTCGCGAAATCTTTGGATGAGATAAAAAAAAACTTGCTAAACTTTGCAATTGCCCATGCATCGGTGACCTCGAGAGCGCAAACACTGTCAGAAATCTTAGCGACCCAAAATAAGAGCATGTCGACAAAATTGGACAAAATAATATCACAAACTAGTCTAGCTCCAACCAAACCCTCTGGACAAATCCCTTTTCCCATAAAATCTTATGCTGGCGTGGCGGCCTCGGGGGCTCCTGCCTCCAAAACCATTACGATGAATGGTTACGAAAGACCATTACCAGCGCTTCAACCGACCCTGCTCTTCTACCCAACACAACCAGAGGGTAAGACATCTGAAGAGCTGCAGAAAAACCTGACCTCGATTCTAGATCCCAAGAAGGATGGTTTTCAAGTGGTGAAAACGCGTAAAATTAAAGGCGCAGGTATTGCCTTGCAGACCACCTCACCTAACGGCCTGTCCAACATAAAAAAAGTTGCAGACAAATTAACAGCAAAAGGCATAAAAATGGTTGCTCCTCAAGGTAGGTTACCCAAGATAGTAATCTACGATGTACCCAAGGGAGAACCAGAGTCCGACACACCCCTTTTCAGTGAGATATTCGATAACAACATATTAGGTAAGTGTAATCTCACGAAAGAAGACCACCTCCGTACGATGAGAAGAGTATCTTTGTTTGGCAAAAGAGATACTGGCACTATGAATATGGTTATTACCTGCCATCCGGAGGCCAGAAAGATTCTCATCGACAGCGGCCTGTGTTTTCTTGGCTGGCATGCGTGCAGAGCTCGTGATTACCTCGGGGCTACGCGATGTTTTAAGTGCCATCAATATGGCCATGTCTCTAAGGCCTGTACCCAGGAAGTCGTAACTTGCCGACACTGCGCCGCAGCCGGCCACGATTACCAAGATTGCCCCAAGAAAACACAGGCTGCTGTCTGTGCTACGTGCACCAGGTTCAAGAAACCGGCTGACCACTCCACGGGTGACAGATCGTGCCCAGCCCAGAAAGCAGCCGTAGAGAATCAGGTCCGAATGACCGATTATGGATATTAATAAATTTCTCTCCATAGGGCAGATCAACCTGCAGAGGTCACGGGCGGCCACAATCGAGGCGCTGCGGGTCATGTCTGACCTAAACATCGACATCTTGCTAATTCAGGAGCAATACACTAGGCTAGGTAAGACACCAGTTAACTTTCCGGGTGCGGTACTCGAAATCGGCACCTCGCCGGGGGCGGGTGTTCTGGTTAATACTTCATTGATCAGCCCCCTCCTTCTAGTGGGATTGTCGAATGAATACCAAACCTGCGTATCCATTAAATTTGGAACAACTGAGATCTTTTTGATCTCAGTTTACTTTAAATATTGTAATCCTGTAGGGCCACATATCTTGAGTCTGACGCGCGCCCTAAACGCGCTTAAAGGACGTAACATAGTTATCGGAGGAGACTTTAACGCTCGCTCACCACTGTGGTTCGATTCCTGTAATTATAGGACGGAGCGCTCAGACGCCGTCGAAGACCTCATTGCGGCGCAAGGTCTATCAATAATAAATGAACAAAGTATCTATACCACTTTTTCGAACACTTCTGGTGAGAGCAATATTGATTTAACTCTTTGCTCTGGATCTGTTGCGACCAAGATATCAAAGTGGACAGTTCATGAAAGCGCAATTGCCTCTGATCACAGGCTAATAACTTTTACGGTAGGCGTCAAAAAGACGGAAGCTCCAAGATCCTCCTGGAACTTCAAAACCTCCCGGGCGAATTGGGATAACTTTGGGGATGCTCTACGTGATACTTTAAGGGGATTTCACGACGTAGCAGCTAGAGATCCAGATAATTTGGGGAATTTTTTTAATGCAGCCGTGGTGTCAGCTGCCGAGCGATCTTTGGGAAGATCAAACCCAAAGACGGTTATCAGGACGCCGTGGTGGTCGAGTGAGCTGACTTCACTGAAAGGGGCCTATAAGAGAGCCTATCGAGCCCTGAGCGTGTCCAGACGCGGCGAGTGTACGCAGGAGGAGACACACGCCCTTAAGTCACGACTCAGTGGCTCCCGTAAAGCCTTCAAACAGGCCGTCCTCTCAGCGAAACGAGCTGCATGGCATAATTGGATACAAGAAGTGGGCAACTCCAACCCGTGGGATATCCACAGCGCCATTGATAAAACGGGAAAAGGCTCTGACCGGTATTTGAATAGCGTAATAACCGAAAAGGACGGAATGAACATTGAAAGTGTGGACGTGGCATCCACTCTCAATACACTTCTGGGCAAGTTAGTTCCTGTAGATTCAGTAATTGGGGAAAGCGACCACCACAAACAGATTAGAAATCTGTCACGGCTCCCACCGAGAAACCTCGCCCAGGAGGTTAGGATGACACCAGTAACTAAAATTGAAATCGAGCTGATAATCAAGGGTTTGGGTCTTAAGAAGGCACCAGGGCATGATAGGCTCAATGGAATAATAGCGAAGCAAGTATGGATCCACGCCAAGGAGGAGCTCTTCCAGGTGATGGATACATGCATGAGAAGAGGAACTTTCCCTTCTGAATGGAAGAGGGGCGTGCTTAGGATTATACCGAAGGGGAACGATAAACCAAGGTCGGACGTGAAAGCGTACCATCCAATCACCCTGTTACCTGTCCTGGGGAAGATCCTGGAGAAACTGATTAGGCAGCGTTTACGTCAAACCTTATCCCCACCCTGCGAGCGGCAGTTTGGTTTTGTCCCCGGTATGTCCACTGAGCACGCCATCACGTATGCGCTTGACTGGGTGAAGGCTTGCAAAAAGAGGTACGTAATAGGAATCTTCCTCGATATCACTGGTGCCTTCGATCATGCATGGTGGCCGATGATACTTGTCAAGCTCAAAAATAGAAAATGTCCACAAAATCTGTTCAAGATCTGCGCTGATTACCTCTGCGACAGAACGGTCATCCTTTCTTTTGGAGACTACCTGATTGAACGAATAGTTAACATGGGTTGTCTTCAGGGTTCAATCCTTGGACCTGAGTTTTGGAACATTTTGTTTGACGATTCCTCCAGGCTGCCCTTGCCTGAAGGATGTATCTCGGTGGATTACGCTGATGACAAATTGTATCTGGTCTCGGGGAACAGTAGAAAGGAAGTTGAGAGTAAAGCTGAAGAGGTTTTAAGTGTGACTTTAGAATGGGGAAAGAGAAATCGGCTGACCTTCGCTCCCCACAAGACCATGGGACTCCTGATGAAGGGTAACCTCAATAGAAGTAGAAATCCCACCATCAAAATGGGAGATACCAATATCCGATTCGTTGAGAACACTAAATACCTAGGCGTCACTTTGGATCGAACGTCCTCATTCTTGACCCATGTTAAAAGCGTATCAAGTAAGGCCCAGGCCCTCTTTTTGAAATTGAGAAGAATCTCTACTGCCGAGTGGGGACTGCGCTCTCCAGCGCTCCGTCTCCTATACAGGGGGGCTTACGTGGCGCAAGTCTCGTATGCGGCCTCTGTGTGGGAGCACCGCCTGGAGAATGCACTAATACTCTCGGCGCTCAAGAGAGGCCAGCGAGTCCCCTTGCTGGCGCTTTCGGGTGCGTACAGAACAGTCGCTTCGGACGCTTTGCCAGTTTTGGCCGGCGTTTTGCCTATCGATCTTGAAATTAGGGAGGTGTTAACAAAGAAGCTTTTAACAAGAGGAAGAACTGCCACCCATCATGGTATTGAGCTAATACCAGGTGGAGCGGTTTCCCTCCCAGGACTTCTTAGAGAGATGCGAGAAAGAACTTTGAGAGAATGGCAGGAACGTTGGGATAGGTCAAATACGGGAAGGTGGACTTTCTCCTTCTTCCCGTCAGTTAAACTCAGAATGGAAGGGGCGTACATCACTAGGGATCATCATGTGACCCAACTTCTGTCCGGTCATGGGGAGTTCAGAGGGAGACTTCATAGTCTCTCTCTATCACCCCATTCTAGCTGCGCTTGCGGTAATACTGATCAAACAGCCGAGCACATTCTGTGGCACTGCGAGATTTTGACGGATGCCCGAGAGGAAATGCTCGATGGCTTGCAAGTTACTACGAGACCAGCTTGGAACGCGGATCTCGTTTCGAATAAGGTGAACTTTGAGTGTTTGAGGAAATTTACGAAAGTCTGGGTTGAGAGATGGCCTGATCTTAGAGTCGCTGACTAGCTGTAAAATCATGTAGGTGCCAGGTGTATCTGCTCCTGAATCCACGGACATTCTCTTTACTTTATTACATCTACTGCTAGAATTTTATGTTTTATGATTTATGTCTGCATTTTTTTTTTGTTTGTTATATCATCTCTATCCTAGGTACCTTTATCTTATTCTATTATATACATTTTGTTCCTATTTCTTTTTTTTTTCTATGTGACTTATCTATTTTTTTGTTTATTTTTGTTTTTTTCACATGGTTTTCTTTTAGATTTAACTAAGCTGTTTTATCGAGATACCTGTTTATTATTTTCATTATTTTTCATCATTTTTGTGTGATTTTTTTTTCCAGCTTCATATCCCAAGGAACACTATTGATTCAACTAACATACTCGACTTTTTTTTTAGTTTGTTTTGGTTTCTTTGTTCTCTTTTTCTTTTTAGTCTCACAATGCTAATTTGCTTCGCTCAGAAGGCTGAACTGAACTGCATCTATCTATTTTGTTATGTTTCTTTTTCCCCTTCTGGGGGTGCGCTAGACCTCGTCCTTGCATCAACAGGAGTCGTTGGACGATGGCATGGTGCCCTCTAAAATTAATTGCGCCACCCCCAGCAACATGTGCAGGCTTTAGGTTTGGGGGGGCAACCTCGGCTCTCCTTCGCCTTGCCTCCGGCTACTCGACGCTGAATTCCTTAGGGTCGTCGGGTATTTCCCCCCAATCTCCCATTTACTTTTCTTTGAGGCATCACCGAGGAACCGGCTAAGGGGCGCGGAAGCTGAGTGTGGTTCACGACTAGACCGAACGCCATGCGCATTCTTGCTGGGACTGCCAATCGATTGGAGAGGACTCCCAACCGTTTGCCATGCCCTTATTACTTATCTACTGTGTCTTCCTCCCAAACAGGTGCTTGTAGGATACGCTGGATACAATCACCCAGCGCTTGCCACCTCGTGGACTTTCACCAACCTGTCCCATTGTCTATAATTTGTCATACTAACACATATTGTATCTTTATTTCCCGCTAAGCACTTGCATACTGCTTGCTAACAACGTATGCAGGGACATTGGAGGTTTAGTTTCGTTTTCAAATGTAGAGTCGTTTTTACCAAAAAAATTAGAGTCCTTGCAAGAGCCTTGAAGGGGTAACCATCTGTTACCTATACCAGGGCGGGTAAGTGGTGGGTCCTCCAATGTTCTTGAAGAAAATTTTGTGGATGTACCAATGAATCGTTTGTCGCGTTGGCAACTATTGAAACAGATGTCCCAACATTTTTGGAATCGTTGGCGAAAAGAATATCTACATACTCTTCAATAACGCAACAAGTGGGCAACGTCAACTCCTAATTTGAAAGTTGACGATCTAGTCATGATAGATGATTCACAAGCAACCCCAATGCGATGGCCTGTCGGGAGGGTGGTTGAATTATTCCCCGGCGCCGATGGAATGGTTCGTGTCGCTACTGTAAGAACCCCTCAGGGCATTTTTAAGCGGCCCGTGGTCAAATTGTATAAGCTACCCATCGATTAATTAATTATAATTTTAATTTTTCGTTTGTCTTGTTCAATCCTTAGGTTAATTAGTTATTTTGCTTTCGTTTTTTCATTGTTTTTCTTTCGCATATCGTTGTTGAGAAAATATCATATTTCCTCAAGGTAGGCGGAATGTTTGGTTCTGAAACAGTCTTTTAGAAAACTAAATCCATTTTCCTCAAGTTCCTTCATCAATCATGCATTCCTTTCTCTTCCTCCTTTCCTCAAAGTCTCACCAGGAAAAGAAGAAGATGGTCCTACCTACAAGAGGAAATAATTGTACAATATTGTTGCCCAAGTACACCTTACCCACTTGGGCAGTTGAATTTTAATCGTGACATGGGTCACAGCTCTCTCGTGGATAATATTGCAAATATCGCAAGATTTCGTCTTTTTATCGTAAAAAACTGTCGTTCGTAGAAGCCTGGTGTTGGTTCAGTGCTGAAAGCCAGGATCGATCCTGCATCGCCGTAGTACGCCGTCAAAAGGTAAGAGATTTCCTCTCAATTCCTATTTCCTTACGATTGAATTTCAAAACACAATTATTTGGTATTTACTCAAAACCAAAAAAGGGATTTACAGTCATCTTTTCGGGTCTCGGTATCGGCCGTGACAATGTCATTATCAAAAAGTTATTTTTTAAAAGTTGATAAAATAAAACATACATCTCAAATCAAGTTCGTGGTAGAGGTCGTTTGAGGGAGATCCATTCATCTCTCCAGCTAGACTCTCTCGACGCAACGCCTTGCGCCGCAGTTGGAGACTGGTATCATGCATTCTGAACACACTGACCCCCAATTTCCTACCCACCCCTCAAATATGTTTCCTTCACGAAACTTCACTTAAAAATACCCTCCACACAGCCTCCCCAAAGCTTTAAAGAATTAATGTGGATAAAATATATTTTTTTGTTTGTTTATTTCTTCTTAATTGAAAGGTGATTTATTTAATTAAATGGAGAAAATCGGAAAACAGAAAAATCCGAAAAAGAAAGGTCACGTTGTCACGATAATAATTATTACGAAGAAATAATTATTTTCCTGGCTTAATAAACCTTCACCTGGCCGCTTACTTTAATTGTTGAATCGCCGTATTTTAGATTTTTTCGATTTGCAACTGCATTGATAAATTTCCGGCGTCACTTTTTGAATTTCCGCCGTTCGGGAGCCCGACGTTCATTCAAATGGTCGCCTTAAGTATAAGTTTTTGTGTGTTCATTATGTGTTAATGTCACTTTTATGGGTTAATACCTTTCATAAGAATTATGTCATTAATTCTAACCGTGAGTCGAAAGTAGTTCCGTGTGTGGAACGGGTTTTATTTGGAATTCTCCTGGAGCGACAGAGAGATCGCCATGTTTTCAAGGGTTACACACCGCCGCGTTCAAATTGATTGTGAATAATCTACAGAATCGCGGCCGGCGCATTCGATAAATTGGCGTAAGCAAGGCTTTTGTAACAAGCTACGGTCGTGGCAGTACCTATTTGTGGCGGATGGACGCCAGCGCTCATCTCCGGAAGAAAGTTGCGGTACTAGGAGTCTACCGAGAGGTAACCGGTACACTGGATCCTGCCCTCTGGTGAGGAGTTCCCATCCTCTGGGGCCTTCCTCGGGGTCTCTCCCGGTTGCTGGCCTGGAGATCCCGCATGCTGATGGACCTCGTTTCCTCCAAACGCTACGTGTTTGCCGGTTAATATGCGTTCGCGTCAAGTTACAATTAATAGAAATTTAAGGAGTCAAAATTCCTAATAGACGTAATTTAAGGAGTCAAAACCTATTCCATATTGAAATATTTAATAACAATATTGCATTCTTCAATCCACTGTCTCGAATGTGTCGCCTGTACAACACTATTGAATGTGATCTTATAGATATCTTCGCAAACAGTCTCGCATATTTTAAAAAACAAATTAACAATCTTCTTCCATGATATATTATGGAGCACAGTTACATAATTGCTATATTATTGTGTCTTCTCTTTCTCTGTACACTTATTTTGTTTTATATTTAATTGTTTATATTCATTCTGATTATTAGTATTTCTGTTTTATCCACTACTACCATCTCCGCTTACTAACAATTGAACCTTGATTACGCATGCTGTAAACATTTTTAAATGGAGTGTTAATGTATATGTGCACATTTCAACGCAATAACATTGATGTAATTATTATTAACACTCTGTAAATGTTTCAAACAATAAATAAATAAATAAATAAATAGATAGATGGTCCGCAGGTATGCTTTTTACTTTATATTTAACTCTTTTCCAGCTAAATTCTCAGTATGGTTTTTGTTTCTTTTGGGAATATGAAGGTCCCTTGAAGGGCCCCTTGAAGGGATAATCTCTTTTATTCACCTAGCCTAACTAACCTTACCGGAGGAAAACATGTATTTTCCCTTCCCACCATCCTGAGGGAGTTTCTTATGCTCTATTTAAAAAAGGTACCAAGGAACCTTTGTGTTACAACATCTAGGACTTGAACCTAGGACCTTCGCCTTGCAGGGGCCAGCTCTACCAGCTGAGCTAATGGTCCCCATTCGATTCGGTCATATTTAAATGTATCATACTTCGACTAAGAACTTCCTGCATTATCTACATTTTATTAACGCATATTTTTATCGGGTGCTATTTTTATGTACGATTGCAAGATTCAAACCAGAACTAAATGCTATCCAGATAGTGTCTTGGATAAATTTTATTTTTAATGTGCGACATCTATCGAGTATCGTTAATATTGTCTTCATTTAATTAAATATTACAATTTGAGGTTCTACTCATTAAATTAATTTTTAAAAAAGAAAGGTGATTTTTTTATCAGTCCTAGTTTTCAAGATAATATTAATTTATTTATCAAGATGACCCTACCCGCTGTTTATCTCATTTTTAATTTTATGAAAATGCTTTATCGCAATTTAATAGGCATTATTACAATTTCATTCAGCCGCCGTCTTTCGAGAATAATGAGATTTGAAATTATATCTCTGCGGAGTTAATAATACCCGGCCTAATCGCTTGAAAGAGGTAATCGTTAAATAATTTTCCCGAGACATCTGCTCTGTGGCGTAGCGGGTTCCGAACGTTGAACCGTCTCTTTAGTCTCCAGTTCCCATATTATTTCATGGAGCTCACTGCAAATTATTTTTGGATAAGATTTACAAACGACAATTTGTGTAGTCTTCAGTTTCCATATTATTTCATGGAGCTCACTGCAAATTATTTTTGGATAAGATTTACAAACGACAATTTGTGTAGTCTTCAGTTTCCATATTATTTCATGGAGCTCACTGCAAATTATTTTTGGATAAGATTTACAAACGACAATTTGTGTAGTCTTCAGTTTCCATATTATTTCATGGAGCTCACTGCAAATTATTTTTGGATAAGATTTACAAACGACAATTTGTGTAGTCTTCAGTTTCCATATTATTTCATGGAGCTCACTGCAAATTATTTTTGGATAAGATTTACAAACGACAATTTTGGAGGCGAGCCTTGTACCGCCGGCGGCGGAACCATTTATTGGATAACCAAAAACCATCCCAAGTGGTAGCAGGGATATCCGAGTTCAAGGAGTAAGGTTTGTATAGGTTGTTATGGTACGCCCTAAACGACAGAATTCGAGTCCATGGGAGCACCACCGCGGACAGCAACACCCCGCTCCCCCCTGTTTCCTGCTTCCTACCTCCTCTCCTCTCTGCACTCCCGCGCGCACCAACGCGTCCGGCCAGTCGAGAATTGCAAGCGGCCTCGGGAACACGTTACGCTCCCCGGATCGAACACCGAGTTCGCGGCTAATTTCTGTCGACCAATTTGAACGCAATTACATCTGCAATGTTAATTGAAGTACATACGGGTTTTAGCGCTGGTATTCTGCCATGCCTGTGTGAACTTCGGGTCCTGTCCTAGACTCGGAAGTGCCCCTGCTGAACCCGGAAGGCGTGGATCCCCGAACATCATGTAAGCTGTACAAATATTCCCTCTTCTGTTTGTGTCCTTTAACGATAGACTGTAAACCCTCGCGAAAAGCCATCACTCAGGGAGTTTCGTTTCAGAGATCACGAGGTATAAACACGATAGCTAGGTTTGTGTAATATGCATTTCTTGTATTGAATTGTACTGTAATAACCTATGAAACTGTGTTTTGAATTTGCAATACATGAATCTATTTAACTCAATCCTGTTGTTATTCTGCCTCGGCAGGAGCATTTCCTAGAGTGTATTTCCCGGACGACCGTGGGGGAGAGAGAGAGTTCCGAAGCATTCGTGCGACCTGCCCCTGGAATAGAGGGTACTTTTGTCTCTGCTGTGAGCTGGCCTGGGACATGTTAGGGCCCATCATAACAAGGTGTTGACGGCGGATGCGACTGCCCACTTACTCCATGGTTGGCCGGATTGTAACTGGTCATTACAATCTTACGTATCATTTTTGTTATACTCAAATTTCGTAGTTTGGCTGAAAATAGTCGAAAAATAATAATTTTGACACAAAAATACTCACCGCGATTGGTTCACCCTTGGGTCCAATAATCTCCTGCTACACCACTGGAACATTTTCCGAACCGCGGGTTTAGTAAAAAAAACGATAGTGGGTAATCCGAAGTTATTATTTTCGGTACTAATGTAGTAAAAATAACAATTCTAAATGGTTGAACGGAACTGTGCGGGATTAGGCCGTTGTCGTTTGGACGTCTGAGGGTTTTATTTCTAGCCTCACAGACATGCATCCTGAAGCCATCCCCAACTAGAAAATAAATAATTTAATCATGAAAAGGGCAATACAGCTGTTGTGATTATTACCTAAATTTTATTTACACCTCTCGTAAGAAGCATTCTAGAATATAACTCTACAATATGGCAGCCTGTCCTTAATAATAACATTAACATAATTGAAAGAGTGCAATGCATTTCTTCAATTTCGGATTCGCGTGTGGGTACCGCCGACTAGTGAACAATTTATTGGATAACCAACACCAAAGTTATTAGCTACTTTTGGTGACTTAGCATGGGTGCTCGCATTCTTGGGGTGAGATTTGTCCCGGTCTTGGCGTCGGACGACCCACTTACTGCGTTGACAGGCGGATCGAGAGACACTCTCAGCCCATCGCCTTGCAGTTGGATGGTTTCATACGTCCATCACTTTTGCACACTGACCCCCTAATTCCTACTCACCTCTCAAACTTTTTCCCTTTACCTTTTTCCTTCCCAGAACTTTCTCTCGTTTCTCCACACTGCATTTCCTAAGATGGCAAATGCCCAGAGGGAAATTATTTTCCTAAGAGCCTCTTGTATCGAGCTAGTAAAAAAAAAGCCAATTTTTGAGGTGAATTAATTTTAGACTTGAATTCCTTTTAAATTGTTGAATTTTCATAGAAAATTGTAACTTGTCAGTTGGATAGCTCAGATATAAAAATGTTTATTTACATTCATATACCTACCAGACGACCTCCGTGGTGGAGGGTTAAGGCTCTTGACTCGCAATCCGAAGGGATCGAATTTTGGCGTGCGCAAATAAATTTTATTTTATTGATTAGTGATACTTCACAATAAGATCATTTAAAATTAATAAAAATTATATTTGTGGCACGTTTCAGAGTGGAAGATACCCCCAGTATCGCCCTGGTGTAAGACCACCATTCAGAATTGAAACATTGCTTGAAATGGATTTAGCCGTGTTAGGTGGCATTCGGCTTCATTTACTTTATACGTAAGTACTACTATTTTATAATATTGTTTTTTCTTTTATTTTGTTTACTTTTTCAAAAAATCTATGACATTAACTGACATAATACATGCCTAATAATCTACAAATCCAAAACTGATTTATATACACGAATACAGCACGAACACGGATACTACACAAGACAATATAACAAATTTCACACTAATACGGTAAAGACCGAAAGTGGTAAAAGAAGCATAGACCACAAGGGTGTACATATTTACAATTTCCTTCCCGATAGCCTGAAAACAGAACAGAGAATTAATATTTAAAAAAAAACCGTTTAACGTTGAGATTAGTAAGCAAAATCAAAACATGGCGTCAGATAGTCCGTCGTATGCTTTTCTGAGACTAAGACTTTAAGAGCATATGGAGGATTTTTTTTGTTGACAAATATTTTCAGTTTGGAGATATTTTTTTGGATAAAGTTTTTATTAGATTTTCACGGCCAAAAGTATTTTTGTTATTAGTTTTTGGGGTATTATGCCGTAATGCGCTACCTCCTTCTTTAGCCAACGTTTCGGACAGCGTTGCAGTGTCCATCATCAGGGCAGATGTGTAATAGTTAGGGCTGATGTTTGTACTTATCTGCTTAGGAGCGATACCGTGTCGCCAGCTCCACTCCTCTACGTGCTGGCGCTACAATATACTTCAAAACGTTTTTTGCGTTTAGCCTTGATGTAGCCGTTAATTACCGGATACCAAGAACTATTGAGTTTAGCTCCGTCGTCTCTATTAATATTTATAGAAAAATGTTCTCTATTAATATTTATAATTTCATTTTAAATCTCCATTAATATTTATAAAAAAAAACATGTTGAAGTATATAGTACTTGCCTTTATTTTTAATTCCGATGATGTTTTATTTTTATGAATATTCTACCAATCCGACAAAGTTTTATCCCTTGAGGCAAGAATATTTTTGGGCAGTAAGATAGTTTACAAAGGTATTGTATATCTAATAATATACACCAACCAAAATATGAAATAAAAATAAAGATGAAATGTGATAATAGATAATGTGATAATAGGAAAATAAAACGTGAAAAACAGGGCGGAAGATATTTTTAGGAAGCGGGGGTGGGTAACTGGGTAACTGGGTAGTACAACCAAAACCTCCTAGATCACGTACAACCTGGGAGACGTTCAATCTTTGTCGTGGGTCACCCAAAGTGTTTTGATACTTTTGGTGACTTAATAGGGGTGCCGTGTTCGTGGGGGTTTGTCCAGATCTTGTCGGTAGTTGCGTCGTACCTTTTTCCTTTCAGAGTTTCCGCTTATTCCTTATCTTAACATAACATCCCCAAAGATGACATGGACAAGAGACATACGAAAACATTTTCTATCTGGGTCTCTTGTACGGAGTTATTATAAAAAAAACTCGATGTTTACAATTTTTATTCGTAATGTTTATAGCTTTATCTTAGTATATAAAAATAATGTTTCTTGGTTTGTTCCTTGTGCGTTACAAAACCATTCATCCGATTGCAATGAAACATTGGTGAGTTGTTGTGCGCACGCCCGCAAAGGTTTTATATATACTGGTGAGCTCTGGCATTATGGAATTTGAATAAAAAATTAGCAATAGGTGCGCGCGAGGGGGAAAGGTGAGAAAAACGGAAGAGGAACTCGGATGGTAATGGGACGACGGAATGGGGATGCTTGGGAAAGGACACGCAGGGAGAAACTTTTTTTCTTTGAGTGGCCCTGCAACTCGTGCCGGGTACTCGCTTGTGATAAATAATAACTTACAGCAATATCAAGCATGCTCATTTCAGTTGTCTGTGCTGTGCTTTAGTTAATCCTACGTTAAATCTGGTTGAAAGAACTCAAATTTGCTCTGAATTTAAGTGTAATTTTCAAAATTTGAACTAATAATGTGAAAATTCAGGCAACCAATACAGTTTGTACCTACCTACCAACAATATAATAAAATAATAAAACATTTACTTGTCAAAAGATCATTAGCTCCTTACATTTTTCTACATCTTATTTGACTATACAATATTTTTAATTTTAACAGAAAAATATTTTAATTGTCATTTTAAAATTGGAATTACAAGAATATCCCGTCATTTTTCAGCTGTCTGAGCATATCTATAAAAAAATCTTCCTGTCACGGTGTTCGTGGTCGTACTTCTCCGAAACGGCTCAACCGATTTTTATGAATTTTTTTATGTACATTGGTAGGTACGAAAAGAGATTTCAAAATATATTTCATACTGCTAAGTGATTAGGGTGTCCCTCTCCAGATTTTTTTTTTGTATTTTTTTTGACAATTTTTTTTTATTATTTTTATTTGGCATTAAAAACACCTATAACCCCAAATTTTCACCCTCCTACCCCCACCCACCCATTTTTTAATCGCGGTTTTAGTGTTTTTTGGATGAACGAATTTAACCGTCGTTTATAAACTTTACATTAAACTTTTAAGAGATAAAACAATGAATATGTCCGTTACTTTAATGAAATATGAGAATTAATAATTAAGAAAATGAATGGTCGGTGTTTTTTTTGTTTTTATCGGCGGTTATCGTCTACAGCACTCCATTCCTTTTTCTGTCATAGATCCCATCCCCACACACTTACAATACATTCGTTATTTTTATTTAATTAACAACCAAAATATTCACTAGAAATAATTTATATGGCAGAACGTTTTCCGGGTCAGCTAGTACAATATAAAAATCATTTAATGAGTCAGGTACGTCTTATACGTACATCTGGTAATGTTATAATATTATCATGATAACAAGCCTCTGGGTCCGAGTGGTTAAAAGCTTATACATATTATATTATGACCATTAACTGAAAACACAAGTCAAGTGACTTCACTTCAAAAGATCCATCCATGCGTGCGAATAAAATGCAATAATTTTCCCCAGAGGAAAATAAAAAAGCTCGGTATCCATAAATCTCGTGCAATCAAGGGCTTATCGAGTGGGTACTGTACTTATGCTTCTTCTAGTAGACCTGCAGTAAAAGTACTGATGTAATTAATTATCGTTAATCAACCCATGGGAAATGACATGGTGCTTTTTAGCTGCAGCAAAGGCTGATGTTTTTATACGAAAAGGTTCATTTATTGATAAAATTCTATGATTAAAACCTTTTTAATTTAGTTCCACTTATTTATTATGAATTTTTATTGCATATGTTGCTAAGCGCATAACTTTCGGACGACTGCACCAAATTGGATTAAAAAAAAAAATTGTGTGTTCATTATTGTCAGGACAAGGTTTTTATAAGACGTAAGATGAGCTCTGGCATTATGAAATTTGTACAAAAATGCTATTGGTGGCACGCGAGGAAGCGGCTATTGCTGTGGAAAGCGGGAGAGAGGGAGAGATGGGTGAGGGAACCAGGGAGGAGGAGGGGAACGTGGGAGGGGGAGGGGGACCTGGGAGAGGGGAGGGGAATTCGGGAGGGGTGTTCCCGGGACGGGGGAAAGGGGGGGGAGTGGAGTGTGGAGAGGGAAGGTGGAGGTGACGGAGTGGGAACGCGAGAGGGGAAGAAAATGCATAAGAAGAAGGGGAGGCGGAAGGGGAAAGGGACGAATGGGAAAGGACACTCAGGGAGAAACAATTTCTTTATTAAATGGCATACCAACGCATGCCGGTGACCAGCTAGTTACAAATAAAGATTCGTTTACGTTAACTCTACACTGATTCTGTGTGGAGGAACTTTTTGAGGAGAGGAGGGAGTGAATGTGGGTCTTGAAGAGACCCATGTTGCAGAAGGGGAAGAAACACAGAGGCCGTCAAATTGTTTTGCAGCCAAACTCGAGAAGTAGTCGTATGAACCGATGTCGTTTAACTTCGAATTTATCAAATTTTACTACTTATTAATTTCATATAGTACCTAAGATATTAGGTTCATTATTGTAAGGGTTCACTTCTGTTCTGAACAATTTACTGGATAATGGACTTATAATAATAACAATTTACTGGATAACAACTTTGTATGCCTTATTGGAGTGCTGATAGCCTCCATTCATAGCTCTGGAAAAACTCTTGTTTGGATTCCTGGACATGTTGGCATAGTGGCTAACGATATTGTGGATACCTTGGCAAAACAAGGAGCGTCCAATCCTATTGTTACCCTCGTAAACCATATTCCCCTATCGGATATTTTTTTCCATCATCAAAGATAGATCTCTCAATGTTTGGACAGAGTATTGAAATATTTCTGTCAATCCAAGGGTGGACTATCCCATCAAAACCGTGGTTTGAAAAATTCCCCCATTTTTCCAAAAAATAAATTTCCTCACTTATTCGAATGAGAATCGGACATTATTCCGTTCCTTCTCACCTTTTTAAAATTCACGTCCTTGACTCTCCAGATTGAACATTCTGTGGTCTAGATGTGAAAACATATATTTTTTGGTTGTCCCTCTCTAAATAAATATACATCCTCTCTTCTATCAAGCGTTATCTAAATTTGCCTCCCCTCCATTCAACATTTCATCTCTTCTAAGTCTGAACTCGACTCCAATTTTCCATATAATTCTGAAATTTGCTCATTTAAATAAAATTATGTAAATTCACCTTTCCTTTCTCTATAATTTTAAATGATGGACTAGAGCACCCTTGAAGGGTGAAAGCCAGAAATAATTGAAACCAACACATCTACCATAGATCGCCCCAAGTGGTTCGCTACTGGTGAATGCGTCTGCCCACCAACGGTGCGGCGTGCCTCACTGGATCGTTGGTAACTGCTTGCGGAAGATCTTTTGATCTCACCAGCAGGACGTTCTCGGACCATCGCCTTGCGCCGCAATGGAAGGGATAGATTCGTACGTTCGTTACTCCTGGACAAACTGACCCCCAGATTCCTACCTACCCTCATGCCAATTTTCTTCTCAGAACTTCTCCTTCCTTTCCTAAAAGGATCCTCAAAGTCATCTACATCTTCCTCAAAGTTGACATAGGCCCTGTGTACGGAGCTAATGTAATTATGATATGATTGAAAAAAAAAATATTTGTATAATATGTACCCACCAGAAATACCAGACAAAATAATGTCATTTTCTACGACAATCCAAATCAAACGATCAGCCTCACGCACATATTAATCACCTGCATAATGTAGGTAATAGATTTGGGAATATTGTCGACATATTTTGAGATTCCGTACTAAAGTGTTTAAATGAATAAATTCCTCACAAGTACTTTGATGAAACGTACATAATTATAATTTTATCTATGTTTCTCCATTAATATTTTTAAAGTAAAACTTCTTTACGCACGCTCGATTTGGGGGGTAAGCTGGTGAATGCGTTACGAAAAGTGGTGATTGTTACGAAACATGACATGCGAATGATAATCGATGCGAACGGTGATCTATCGCTAGGCGAACGGTCGGGCCTTTACGCACGCTTGACTTGGGGAGTGAAAAGTATAAGGATAAGGATGTTCACCCCAAGGTCGTAGGTCACCCCATGGTCATATTTCACCCCAATGTCATGTGTTACCCCTACGTCATAGGTCACCCCGTTCGCTACGTTTGGTAACTTATCAGGGATACCTGGGTTCATTGGGCGAGGTTTGTCTTGTAGTTTTACTTCAGTCGTGTGGTGGTCTAAAGCACACTCGTTTTTTTTTACATTTCATTTACACACAATTTATTTTATATTTTACGCTGGTTGGATTTAATGTCATAATCTAATCTTTTATTTTATAGATGTGCGTTTTCTACATTATTTCACAGCCAAGAATCTATTTTATATATTTAGGTAGGGGAGAGTGGGGCGTGTTGTGACAGGGGCAGGTTGTGACATCGCGTTTAAAATTCCCGCTAGTTGACTTAGCAGGGCGCGCATCGCGCAATATCGTGTGATCTCTGTACCGCCAGTTTCTATTAAAACAGTGGTGCCGTGCGGTTGATAAAATTAAAGCTATACGAAAAAGTGTGATTTTTCAGTGCAAAACGAACTTTTTCTGCAAATTTTCGAAGTCATCTACTAACCTCCTAACATTCGGTAAGTCGATATATTATGTTTTTTTTTCTCCAAAGTGTGTCTTTTGACTGTGTTATTAGTTGTAAATGAAATGCGTACGTCAAGTACGTTAACTTGCGTGGCCATTTTTATGTAAAATCGTCGGGTGGGGCGAGTTGTCACATCAAGGTGGGGGCGTATTGTGACACTCAGAACTCGCCCCCAGAATTTAGTTTTTATTTTCATTTATATAAAACCAATGTGTATTATGTAAAAAGGTGTTTTTTTAACATATTATGAATACAAATGTGTATTACCGATATACATTTCCTTTGTGCGTCTATTTGTAATTCAAACTTATTTTTCAGGCTTGTAAATTGGTTCGTAATTATAAAAAAAAGAAGAGGAGGGAAACACCTCCGCTGCTGTTCTCACAAGAACACCATTGCAAGACATAACGAATGCAGACATTGAAGAAAAATTATTGGACCCTCAATTACCCTCCTATTACTTAATTATTTGTTCGACACAACCTGCCCCACCCCTGTCACAACTCACCCCACGGGTGGGGCACGTTGTGACAATTCCCATATTTTGTAAAATAATATTTTGTCGCTTTATTTGTATGTTCAAAAGGTTAATAATATCAAAATAATGTAGTCAAAGAGTCATTTGTTTCCATTAAAATGTCAAACCTTTGATTTCATTAAAGATTTTTCTACTAAACGCAGTTCTGTAATTTAGTCACAATACGCCCACTTTCCCCTACTTACATTAAGTTCAAGTAGCGCGTAAACAAAATAAATTTAAAATGTATTACATAGAATATCTTCCAGTCGATATTACGCAAAGAATCTTTATACCAAAACATGGTTTTCAAATAACATACACAAAAATGTTTTCAATTTTACCCTAAAAGTCGCAAATTTAAAAGGCCAGCAGTATTTTTACCAAGCTAAGCAAACAATAAGCAAATATGGAAACCTATCCAATAGATCAAATACCAAAGCAGCCAGGAAAAATTCATATCGTTTTGGCACATCTGCAGTTGATTGATAGGGTAGATGCGGACAGATATAGTACAGCAGTGTTCCGCAAACTTTTTGTGTTCAAGGTACACCTACCAAATCAAGAAATTTTAGAGGTACTCGTACCTACACCAAGGAAAAAAACCAATATTTATTTGATATTTATTATTAAAATCAACATACCTACTTAATATGAAAATATCTTTAACGACAAATATGAGCCTGCTTATCTGAGCACAGGAGATCAAAATACGGAACACTGACTCGTTGACAATGCTGCTCTCATCTCTTCGTCGATCGTCCTCAAGCGTTCTCTTTTTTAAATTTAATCGTAGTTTTTGTGTTAATTAAAACCCAAATTCGCATAAGTCGGCCGTGCCAAGTGGTAAGAGAACTGCAACAGAAGTTTTGAAAGCAGTGGATACTATTTTTTTTACATGCTGCCCAAAATGTGCTAGCTCTGTTCCGAATTCTTTCTGCTCGTTTATTGGTTCGTATCCAAGGGAAATGCTATCGTTAGAATGGATTTCACCATTTACCCAGTCCATAGGTTGCAGGTCAAATATGAGTTCATTTTTTCTGCTAACAGCTCCAAGTGTTTCACTATCAAAGCATGCACTTTTTTCTGAATCGGCAGCCTTGGCATTTGGGAACATTTCATTACTAACATTTGTAGCGTGGCTGATCCATAACACTAACTTAGCGTGAAAGCTTTCAATATTATCCGATGACGTTAAAATATAAGAATTCCTTGCCTTGCTTTTTTTTGTTGAGTTCATTTAAATGAGCAAATATATCCGCCAGATGTGCAGGTTTTGCTACCTATTCTTCTTTCTTAACCCTTAACCGGAATCGAGGGTCCATTTGGACCCGACCAAAAAAAACCGTTAATTTTTAAACGCGCGCAGTTACACTTTTGCGCGCCAATCTAATCTCATTACGTCGCGAGTCGCAGCGAGCGCCAGACGCGTGGTGCTTACAATTTACTGGAAGTGGAGGTAATGAACTATCGAGGGTCCGATTGGACCCACGATTCCAAGTACGTAACTTTTATTATTGATGAAAACAGTGGAAAACCGGAAATAATTCTAGTTTACAATAGTACAAAAGGAGGTGTTGATGCACTAGATCAAAAATGCGCTAATTATTCAGTTTCCAGAAGAACTTCATTCTTCTATTTCCATAGACTTGAAGAACCGAATTGATAATTTCCTAAAGCCAGCTTTAGATGCACCGCAAAATGATATGGGTTAAGAAAAAGAAACTTGCACTAAAAGTGGTGCACGAAAAAGAGGAAGATGTTATTTATGTGGTCCTAAGACTGACAATAAACAATCACAGAATTCTGAAAAATGCTGCACCTAGATATATAAGATTCACCTACAAAAAAGGATATTGTGTAGCAAGTGCCTTACATAAAATGATAAAAAGGCTGAGATTTTTTTAATTTTTTTAATATCTCACAATTTTTTTTTGTTTTCGAATGATCTCATAATGAATGTTTGCTTTTGTTAATGGGAAGAAACGTAAAACCCTGTGCTTTGATTCGTTTTTTAAGTTTTTTTTTTTATTATTATAATTTTACATGTCAAAAAAGAGACTGATAAAAACTTGTGCTAAACTTGGTTCCTAAGAAGATAAGCCAAAAAGATGTATAATTTAAAAATGTTGATTAATAAAACTACCTTACATACTACAAACAACTAGTTTCAATACATCTATAACCCATTTAATGGTTAATAACATCTATATTACAAAAAAAACTTTATTTTAATTAGCGGGTCTATTTGGACCCGCGATTCCAGTAACGTTGACCGAAATAGCGATTCCGGTTAAGGGTTAAACAAAGAAACAAAATCTGAATCCTGGTTCTCTTAAAACATCTGGGTCTCATTTTGCGGTAAGGCACACCACCTAATGTCCACGGTATACCAGTGTGCCGCGGCACACACTTTGCGGAACACTGCAGTACAGCACAGTAGGTAACGTATTAACTTACTCCTATCTCGTACAGAACAACAATTCTCCTCTCACGGTGTTCTAGAAAGGTTGTGGGACGTATTTTTTTTAATGAATTTCAAGGGCAGTGGAGCACACATAGTTTTTTTTTCAGTGTAGGCAGTTGCAAAAACAGCTCCCTAATTATTTGATATTAAATAAATAAAAAATCGTCTAAGTTTTCGTTGAAGACACCTCTCCGGTTAGTATTACGATGATATACAAAATTTACATGTTTTTTTGACCATACAATTGCTTTCAATTTTTTTGACCATGCAATTTAAAGATTCCATATATATTTCATGGTTCTCATATCATTTTGAACCTTTTGCAGCTGCCATTTTTTTGCATCTGACAATTTATCATTATTACTCATTACGATGCGCAGTTTAGTTCGTCATTTTGGTTGTACGTGGTATTATACATTTGCACTTTATGCTTTTGTTAAATACAGACTCGAGTGTAGGCGAGGTTATTTATAAATAATACGCGTATTGGCGATATGGATATTTATTATAAGTAATGGCTATGATTACGTCCTAACTAACGTGTTGGCGGTTGGAAAAAGAGAGTGAGGAGAGGCCTGCATCTCCTTTTATATGCGGGATCACCTGTCTCGCTCTTGTATGGCCGGAAACAGGTGTGCCACCCTAAAACCTCTCTCACATCCTCCCCTACTTAAACGGGAGAATCCTGGCTACATAAGTGATACCTATAGCTACATATTTCATACAATATATTTTATATTTCATATTTCACATTTAAAATTAACACATTACATTAAAAATTAACAAAACATTTGTTTTTGTTCTTTCTGTATCCCTTCTGTCCATTTCTGTCCATTTCGACTGCGAAGTGCTGTCACCTGGGCCGAAGCCTTCCTTGCCATGGGTTAGACCTGAAACATGGAGAAACAGAATTAGAGACACTTCTATTACGTAACATACCGGAGAGATCTAATTCGTCCGTCGACAATTCCAACGTGTCAGACGCGAATTCCTGGTTATCTTCCTCCTGCCATGAAACATGTAATTCCTTTAGCTGGTCTAAATGTCTTTTCCACACCATATTAGACTTGTTAATTTTTATGAAATATATTTTACTACCTTTTTTATCCACAATAACCCCAGGGACCCATAACCTATTACCCTGAGATCTGAAATCTCTAGTCATTACTTTCTGACCTATATTAAAACCTGATTTAACTCTACCCTTATATTGTCTTTTCTGATTGTTTTGGCTCTGAGTAACCTTTTTTATTACTTTGTTTCGTCGAGTAGAACCTGAACTACCCGTTCTATCCTCAATTTTCCTTGGAATCAGAGAGTCAAATACTGTTCTAATTTTTCTACCCATTAATAATACAGATGGCTCACATCCTGTTGTTGCGTGAACTGTATTCCTATAGTCTGCTAAAAAGTTACCTAACTTTTCTTTATAATCTGAAGGAAATCCATTATGTTTACAAATTTTTTTAAGGAAATTTTTACAAGTCTTTACTGTAGCTTCAGCTTGCCCGTTGCTACTAGGGTGATTGACTGGACTAGTGATATGTTCTATCCCATTTTTCTTACAAAAATTTTCAAAATCCTCAGAACAAAAACACGTACCATTATCACTAACTAAAGTTGCAGGAAAACCAAATTGCGAAAATAATCTATGAAGTATTTCGATATTTTCTTTTGAAGACAGACTGTTTACTTCCAGACACTCAATCCACTTTGAAGAAGAGTCTACCACCACTAAAAAATTTTTGTTATACAAACTACCATGATCAATATGTACCCTGAACCATACTTCAGGTTCATATGGCCACACTGCTAAAGAACTCTTTTGTGATTCTGGTTTAATTTCTAAACAATCTCTACAATTTTCCGTTATTTTCTCCAAATCTTGATTAATTTTTGGCCACCAGACAAAGCTTTTTGCAATACCTTTAGTCTTAAAAACCCCTAAATGAGATCTATGTAACATCTTTAAAACCTCTTGTCTTAAAGACTCAGGTACAACAACCCTATGTTGATATAAAACACACCCATTTATCAAAGACAATTCTAACCTTTTTTCCCAAAAAATTCTAATAAAGTTACCACTTTGTGCCTTTTTTACTGATGCTGGCCAACCTTCGATAAGAAAATTTTTTACTTGACCTAACACATCATCCTTTTCGGTTTCGCTTTTTATCACGTCTAAAGACAAATTAAACCCATTATTCTCGAAATAATTAATGTAATCAGACTCTATCTCATCTTCACAGCTAACCTTTTCAATCGGACACCTGCTCAGAAAGTCTGAACAATTATTTTTCGATTTTACATATTCAATTTTAAAATTAAACGAACCTAACATAATAGCATATCTCTGTAACCTTGACGCGGCAATCTTAGGTACTTCTTTATTTTCACCTAAAATTCTCACTAACGGCTGATTATCCACAGCTAAAATAAATTCTCTGCCGTACAAATATTGATAAAACTTTTTAATTCCAAAAATAATTGCTGTTGCTTCAATATCTAGAATAGAATAATTCTTTTCCGCTTTAGTTAAAGTTCTGCTTGCGAACCCAATCGGTCTTTCTACGCCATTTTGAAACCTATGAAGTAATGTTGCTGCTACCCCATTAAAACTACCATCTGTGACAAGTTTCACAGGTATATTTTCGTCAAAATGCGTTAAAATCCTATCCGAAGTTAATATTCTTTTAATTATCGCAAAACTATTTTCTTGTTCCGTACCCCATTGAAACTTAACATCTTTTTTAAGTAATTCGTATAATGGTGACAATATATTTGCCATATTTGGAATAAAATTACGATAATAACTAATCATACCTAATAAACTTCTTAAATTATTTAAATCACTAGGTGCTGGTGCATTTAAAATGGCTTTTTTATTCCGTTCACACGGTTGAATCCCTTGTTCACTTATTTTATAACCTAAAAACTCAATAACTTTTAAATTGAATTCACACTTGTCACTATTCACTGTTAGATTACAATGTTTCAACCTTTCTAACACGACACATACGTTTTTCTCTAAATCGTCTTCGTCTTCCCCTATCACGATAATAACATCCAAATAAAACGTCATGTTCTGTAATCCTGACAAACAATTTGCCATTGCCTTTGCAAATATAGCTGGCGCGGGAGATAACCCGTACACTAACCGCTTATACTGAAACAATCCTAAATGGGTATTGATTGTTGTAAAACGCCTACACTCCTTTTTTAAAACAAATTGACTATACGCCGATTTAAGATCGATTTTTGCAAAAACTTTCCCACCATTTACTTTCGTTAATAGCTCCTCTATCCTAGGTAATGGATATTTGTCAACTAATAACTGATTATTCACTGTCGATTTATAATCACCACATAATCTAATACTACCGTTTTTCTTAATTACTGGAACAATTGGACTTGCAAACTCACTAAACTGGACTTGTTCTATAATACCGTCTGACAGTAAACTATCTAACTCCCTTTCGACTTTTTCTTTCAAAGCGAACGGCATAACTCTGTGATTACGAAATATCGGAATAGCGGTCTCTTTTAAAGTTAAATTCACTTCGTACTTATTAAATTTTCCTAGTTTATCCGTAAAAACTTCCGGGAATTTTTTTACTAATCGCTGCTTCAAAGTATTCTGTTTTATACTGTTTACGATTCCGTTAATCCCGACGTTAAAAAGATTCATAAAATCACGCCCCACTATCGATAACGAAGCACTTGTGACAACAACAAATTTCAAATTGTGACACTGACCGTTAAATTCCACTTGTGGCGTAATTGTACCTACCACTTTCACGAGCGTATTGTCAAAACCCCGTAGACTAATGTCTTCGTGCACTAGCTTGATTCTACTGAATTTACTGAAATAACACTCCTTGGAAATTACGCAACAAGATGCTCCAGAATCTACCATGAATTTACTCTTGATCCCGTCTAGTGAAACTTCAATAAAAAATGGTTCGACACTATTAACTTCACCCAACTTTGTGTCCGACAACAAAGTATTCACACTCTTACGTGTTGAGGAACGCTTGCACTGTTTTGCGAGATGACCCTTCGTACTGCAAATTTTACATAAATAATTTTTATATCTACATTCCGTCGCGATGTGATTATTGTGACCACAAACGGTACAATTTTGTTTCACAGCGTTCGCTGGCGACTGTGACCGTGCCCTGTTGCTATGCCCGAAACGCTTCACGTCTCTGTCTTTCACACGCGAATTATTAAAAGAGAGTCGACCGGCCTTGAGCTGTACATTAGCGTAAACCGTATTATCAACTCGGGACTGCGCTTGAGTTGAAGCTACGAGGTCAATGCACTCGGCGACTTGTAAACATTTTTCGAACGAGTGTAATTCACCCTCGAGAAATAATTTTTCCCTTACCTTTCCTGGTTTACAACCCAAAACAAAGAAATCCCTTAAATTTACTGATAAACTATTCCCAAATTTGCAATTAGTAGAAAGAGACTTTAACCGCACTGCAAACTCACGGATTGATTCGTCATTTCTTTGTTTAGCACTGTAAAACTTAGATCTCTCTTCAAAAAAACATTTCGTTGAACAACAATACTCATCAAGTTTAGATATCAAATCTTCTAACTTAATATCTGTTACCTTTTTAGGAATGCACAAATTAACCAATAAGGAAAAACAATCATCTTTCAATGCATTCAGGAAAATAGCCCTTTTTTTATCATCCGATGCAAACTTTTCATCATTCACGAGGAGAAATTGTCCGAGGCGGACCTTGAAGTTCTCCCAGTTCCCGTCACGCAAACTGAAGGACTCCAATCCTCGAGACTCCATGTTCCCAATGCCCAGAAGGTACCCAAATAGAGAGAAAGAAAACAGAAAAAACAAAAACTTCCCAATGAGGCTTCTTCTTCTGCCGTCTGCTCCCTGGACCCTGCTCCGGAAACTGCTCCTTGACCCTGTGAATTGATGGCTCCTTCCAGACCCGTCACACAGTAACACCGATGGCTACCCCAGATCACTCCTGCGACCTGGATCTCCGATCCTTGACCCTCAGAGATGTCGATTGACGCTGGACCTCCCGTGCTTCCCCCTTCCGAAAAGCTGGCTGGCTCCAGTGTCTTCTTGCACTTCACTCCTTGCAGTGAAGTGTTGGAATAATTTCGGTCCGGCCTTTCTTACCGACCCGAAATAATAATGTTACCGCGTATTTTTGCCAAATTTTTGTGCCAAATTTTTTTTGCGCGTCGATTCTTTTCGCGATATTTCTGCCGTATTGTGCAGAATCGTGTACCGTAGGCTGCGCCACTGTTAAATACAGACTCGAGTGTAGGCGAGGTTATTTATAAATAATGCGCGTATTGGCGATATGGATATTTATTATAAGTAATGGCTATGATTACGTCCTAACTAACGTGTTGGCGGTTGGAAAAAGAGAGTGAGGAGAGGCCTGCATCTCCTTTTATATGCGGGATCACCTGTCTCGCTCTTGTATGGCCGGAAACAGGTGTGCCACCCTAAAACCTCTCTCACAGCTTTGAAATTGTAAGTGTACATCCTATTACAACTACTACTATTGTACAACTATTTTCCTATCAACATATGTTAAACTAAAGTAGTATGTGAGAAACCGTTTTTGCAAACTTTTACACCTCAGATATCTCAGAACAAGGTGAAGTTAGGTGAAGTAAAATTGGAACCCTGTCCAACCAAAGTGACAATATGAAAGGACATCGAAAACATGACAATTTTGCTACCCCAGTGAAAGCAACTCAGATGCATTGGAGGTTATCCATCTCTTACCCGGCCTGGTATAAGTAACAGATGGTTACTCCTTCAAGGGTCTCGCAAGATTCTATTTTTTTTTTTGTTAAACGAAACTAAATTTATTTATTTTTAACGAATCTAGACCTCCAGTGTCCCTGCATACGTTGTTAGAAAGCAGTATGCAAAGGCTTAACAGGAAAAACAAAATGCAAATAATAGATTAGTAAACACAAATATGAATTAAACAAGGTGTCTGATTTTGATTTTTTATGGTAGAAGATCTTCAATAAAGACGCAAAAATTCTTCACTGGCTAACCAACTGATTTATTAAATTATAAGCACATTTTACAACAACACTTTTTCCCGACCCGACAAAGCACTAAAAAAGGCTTTCAGACCATAACTTACTTGATTCTAGCTGTTAGCAAGAGATAAGAAGCATTTTATTCAACAGAACATATTGTTTATAACAAAAAACTCATACCAACAAATAAACAATGACACACATATGTCAGACTATGATATACAGAAATCTGTTTTATCAACTGTCACTACAACTAGCTTCGAAATTATACCGGCCGGTGCAGGTAGGAATCTGCACTAATAACTAGCTTCGAAATGTTACGCTAGAGGATTCAATTTGGGAGGCGGGAATGCGTACAGCCGCCCCGGGAACCTTTATTGGATAACCAACACCTCTGCCATAGGTCACCCCAAGTGGTTCGCTACGTTTGGTGATTTAGCAGAGGTGCCCGGGTTCACGGGGTGAGGTTTGTCTAGGTCTTGGAGGCGGATGACCAGGACATACTGAACCCCAGATTCCTACCCACCCCTCAAACCCTTTGCTTCCCAGAACTCTCCTCTCCTTCCTTTCCTTAAAAAAAAACCCTCCACACAGCATCTCCAAAGATGACATAGGCCCCGAGGGAAATTATTTTCCTCGGGGCCTCCTGTGTGGTACTCATGTAAAAAAAAAGAGGTCAGTAACTTTCATTTTTTAAACACAAGGTAAAAAAACTCATTCCTGAGGCTCCATGAGGCGGCATTGCATTGTGTAAAAAACCTGCAAGCACCCGTATAAAATACAGAACATACAAAATATAATAAATCTCAAATCAATTGGCAAGTACCAACAAAAAATGTGAATTCGGTCTGACCATAAAACACACTTAGCTTCCGTGTCCCTTAGCCAACCATTCAGTGAAGCCTTAAAGAATGTTAACTAAATATTTGGGGTAATATTTATTTATTTATTTATTTATTGTGAAAAACAGTTAACATATATATCCAATTACATTTCACAATTTTTAGTTAATAGTGTAATACATTAATTACAAAGGTACATTAATAATGACAGGTGCTGAAGAATACCTTTATTTCGCTCTTGAAATGATTGTAGTTCGATTGAAAAATGTCAATTTCAGAAGAAAGGTTTAATAGTGAGGTCATTCTCCCCAGAGGCATAACCATTGGTAGTTTGGTCCCGCCTCTAGGAAAAGTAAAAAGTCTGTGTTGCCTTGCTCTGGTGAAGTTATCGGGGACATAAAGTGAAATCCTTTCCAGGACATCAGGATTACAAATGTGCCCGTTTAGCAGCTTGTGTGCTACTAGTACCATTGCAATTTTTCTCCTAACGTCGAGACGATTTAGTCCCAGCATTCCCGCGAGAAAATCAGAGGGATACAACAAAGGGTAGTTCCCAAACTCTCGCATGTACAGGTACCGCATGAACTTTTTTTGCACCTTTTCAACATCATTTGCGTATAGGGCATCTTCGGGTCCCCATATTACTGATCCACTTTCGAGAATGCTGCGTACCAGAGTGAAGTAGAGCATTTTTATGACTGCTGTGTTGGAAAAAGATTTTGCGTTGCAGATTATAAAGCCTAGCATTCGCATCGCAGAGTTGCACACCGAATCGATACCGATACCGAATATACCCGAACAGAGGCAGGTAAATTTACTGCGTGGATGAGTGCTGGATCAGGACGGAAATTTTGAGGACTACAAATGGATGGCTAGGGACCGGAGCCGGTGGAAAATATTATTTTAAAGGAAGCCAAACCTCATCTTGAGATATAATGCTGTTAATAACGTTGTTGATAAACACTTAATTTTTTTTGTTTTCGAGAATGGGAAAGAAAATAAGTGCTCAAGGAGTTTCTTGTGAAATGATTTCACGAAAATGTAGTTTTCCAATATTCTTTTTTTTCACATTTAATAATATATCACCGCTGCTCCTCGTTCTGGGAGAAAAACTTAAGGAAAAACGCCCATTTGAGGTAATCGCTTTTGTAGCCTTGAGAGGAGAATTTCCTTTTGTTATTATTTACAAACGCAGACACGTAAAGAAATAATGGGATAGACCTAGCGGTGATATAATATCTCGGCGCTACTGCGTACAATTATAACGCGAGTATCAATGCGCGGGACCAGTGATTTTCATATCGGTAATTTTTGTAACTAACTGATAAATTGGTTTATTCGTAGTTTTCTGTTAATGAATGGGTATGGTCAAAGTTTTGAAGAATTTTACAAATTGGATATGGTTTTAGATGTTCACGGTCAAATGTATAAAAGTTATTTATTTTTGGGGTGTTATGACTTGTTGCGCTACCTCCTTCTTTAGCCAACGTTTCGGACAGCGTTACAGTGTCCATCATCAATGTAGAAATGAGGGCCTGATGATGTTGACCTGTCCGAAAAGTTGGCTAACGAATGAGGTAGCGCAATACGGCATAACACCCCAAAAATAACTAATGATAACTTTACAAATTCATTTCGCTAAATTGTAGTTTTCTGTTAATGGAGGGATTAATAGTCAAAGTTTTGAAAAAAAATGTTTTTCTAGTTCGTAGTTTTTCCGTGATGAAGCGGTTTAATGGTCAAAGTTTTGAAGAATTGACAAATTGGTTTTGCCAGATTAGTGCTTTTCCCTTGATGAAACGGTTTAATGGTCAAAGTTATGAAGAAACTCACAAATTGGTTTTGCCAGATTAGTGCTTTTTCCTTGATGAAACGGTTTAATGGTCAAAGTTATGAAGAAACTCACAAATTGGTTTTGCCAGATTAGTGCTTTTCCCTTGATGAAACGGTTTAATGGTCAAAGTTATGAAGAAACTCACAAATTGGTTTTGCCAGATTAGTGCTTTTCCCTTGATGAAACGGTTTAATGGTCAAAGTTATGAAGAAACTCACAAATTGGTTTTGCCAGATTAGTGCTTTTCCCTTGATGAAACGGTTTAATGGTCAAAGTTATGAAGAAACTCACAAATTGGTTTTGCCAGATTAGTACTTTTCCGTTAATGAAGCGGTTTAATGGTCAAAATTTTGAAGAACTTCAGAAATTGGTTTTGCCAGATCAGTAGATACTTTACCGTTAATGAAACGGTTTAATGGTCAAAGTTTTGAAGAAGTTCATAAATCGGTTTTGCCAGATTAGTACTTTTCCGTTAACAAAACAGTTTAATGGTCAAAGTTTTGAAGAACTTCACAAATTGGTTTTGCCAGTTTTGTACTTTTCCGGTAATGAAACGGTTTAATGGTCAAAGTTTTGAAGAACTTCACAAATTGATTTTGCCAGATTAGTACTTCTCCGTTAATAAAGCCGTTTAATGGTCAAAGTTTTGAAGAACTTGATAAATTGGTTTTGCAGGTTAGTAACCGTTAATGAAACGGTTTCATGGTCAAATTTTTGAAGAATTTCACAAAATGATTTTTTGCCAGATTCGTAGTTTTCTGTTAAAGAAGGGATTTAATAGTCAAAGTTTTAAAGAACTATAAAAATTACTTTTTCTAGATTCATAGTTTTCTCGTAATGAAACAGTTTAATGCTCAAAGTTAGAACTTGACGACTTGGTTTTGCCAGATTAGTAATTTTCTGTTAATGAAGCGGTTCAATGGACTAATTGGTAAAAGTTTTGAAGAATTTAAAAAAGCAACATCCTAATCTCTTTATAAAATTTATCGGGCCCATTAAATTTTCTAACAGAGAAAACATTTTTTTTTCAAAACTTTCGTGTCAGGTTTCATACAAAGCACTTTTCACGTTTAATGACTGCATAATACAATAATGATGTGCGCTGTTACTGGCCTGCAGCAGTTGGTATCAGTATTGTTTTCGGTATGTTCATTGTTCATTATGAGTTATTTAAACCAACCACGTGAATAATTACAACAATCAACTGAATTTGGATTATCCTGGGATTTGTATTATATCCGGGATGCTTGGATTTCCCGAGCTTTGGCAGATTAACGCGTGGAATATTTGCAGCGTAAATAATTATTCTTGCTTGGGGAATATAATATTTTGTACTAATTACACATTTTGTACAATATTAACAAATGCATACAGCACGTATGTTTACAGGACGGTAGTAACGAGCTCGCATGAGCGCACACTGTGCGGAAAAACTATTTTATATCATAATTTTTTTTTTTCACATTTAAGGAAATATATGAACCCCTCAGTATAATTCGTCCGCTTTTCGTAACAACTCACATAGCTTTCATAGAAATCGTTGTGTCTCCCTTAGAATCATGGTCAGAAATATGATCTAAACAGTGTTAGAAAGAGAAAACACTACGCTTTATATTTAAAGCTAAAAGTTAACTACAATATATTTACAATATGAAATCACGGTTTCCGACCGCAAATTGGAAAAAAAATTGGACTTTTTTTGTTAATTATTTTCACACAAAACGACAAAAGAGTGAGTTGTTGATAACATTTATACTCGTAATATATTTGACTAATAAAATTTGTGTGCATTTTTATCGTTTTTCATTTTCAATATTTTTAGTTAAAAAAAGTAAGGTGAGACACTTTTAAAACTTTTTTGAGTTTGCATTAGAACATTTAATGGTTCAAAAATTATGTTTATTTAGGGTTTTTCAGAACCTTTCAAAAACAGTTTTTATTTCCGGATGCGTTCAGAAATATTCAATTTATTTGTATTTTATTGCAAAACCGAAATATTTTAACCTGAGGGGTTAAGTTGATTTGCAACAGATATTAAATGCAGCAAAATAACTCACCAATTAATCGCGCGATCACAACATATACCCCGCTATGTTGTGGTTCGCTACGTTTGGTGATTTAGCAGGGTGCCCGGGTTCATGGGGTGAGGTTTGTCTAGGTCTTGGAGATGGATGACCAGGACGTACTGAACCCAAGATTCCTACCCACCCCTTAAACCCTTTTCCTTCCCAGAACTCTCCTCTCCTTCCTTTCCTTAAAAAAACCCTCCAGACAGCATCATAGGTGAGCATAAAGATGACATAGGCCCTGAAGGAAATTATGTTCCTCAAGGCCTCCTGTGTGGAGCTCATGTAAAAAAAAATATATATATATACCCACTACGAAAATTTTCTCAATTAAGTTTTTCGTATTTCCCCACTAACTTTAATTTACTAAAGATTTTTAGCGTGACATAAATAATTATCTTTGAAGAAAAATATAATACCAAAAAACCTATATGAAAATACAAAAAAATTCCAATCACAAAAATTAAAAAGTAATGGTCGGTACTGACACTCGAACCCAGGATTTTCTTTTACCGCGACAAGCGCCTCAACCTCAACTCGGCTATTGAGACCTCTTTTTTTAACTGATTTTTGTCAAAATCGCATTTTAAATTCAGAATTAACAATACTGTCTTCGACAAATTTTTTTTCCATATTTTTGGCAATAAATTTTTTTAAATGAAAACAATGTTCAAAAAATGGTTTATAACACTCGTACCTCGGATATATATAATCCGATTTTAATAAAAAAATTATAGCTCTAAATCTCTCCACACACTTTCTTTCTTTTGTATTATTTAGTTTTATGATTACTCACACCTATTTTTTAAAAATTTAATGTAAATCAAATTTAATATTGTCATAATTTTTGTATTATTTTTTTATTTTGGTGACAGCTGTCAAACTGTTTGAAAATTACCTTGAACGCCTAAACAGCTGTAACAATAATAAAAAAAAATACATAAAATACTTGCATAATAATAATAACATTATTAAAATTGATTAAATACTTATAAAACAAGGAAAATAATTTTCCTCAGGGTCTATGTCATCTTAGAGGATGCTATGTGGAGGGTCTTTTTAAAGAGGAGAAGGTTAGGAAGTTCTGGGAAGGAAAAAGGTATGAGGGGTAGGTTGGAATCTAGGGGTTCGGGTGTCCGGGAGTTACGGACGTATGAATCCGCCCCCCCAACTGAGGAGTATTGGAGGACCCACCACATACCCGCCCTGGTATAGGTAACAGATGGTTACCCCTTCAAGGCTCTTGCAAGGACTCTAATTTTTTTGGTACAAATGACTCTACATTTGATAACGAATCTAGACCTCCAATGTCCCTGCATACGTTGTTAGCAAGCAGCATGCAAGTGCTTAGCGGGAAATACAGATACAATATGTGTTAGTATAACAAAAATAGAATAGACAATGGGACAGGTTGGTGAAAGTCCACGAGGTGGCAAGCGCTGGGTGATTGTATCCAGCTTATCCTACAAGCACCTGTTTGGGAGGAAGACACAGTAGATAAGTAATAAGGGCATGGCAAACGGTTGGGAGTCCTCTCCAATCGATTGGCAGTCCCAGCAAGAATGCGAATGACGTTCGGTCTAGTCGTGAACCACACTCAGCTTCCGCGCCCCTTAGCCGGTTCCTCGGTGATGCCTCAAAGAAAAGTAAATGGGAGATTGGGGGGGAAATACCCTACGACCCTAAGGAATTCAGCGTCGAGTAGCCGGAGGCAAGGCAAAGGAGAGCCAAGGTCGCCCCCCCAAAACCTAACGCCTGCATATGTTGCTGGGGGTGGCGCAATTAATTTAGAGGGCACCGTGCCATCGTTGACCGACTCCTGTTGATGCAAGGACGAGGTCTAGCGCACCCCCAGAAGGGGAAAAAGAATCATAACAAAATAGATAGATGCAGTTCAGTTCAGCCTTCTGAGCGAAGCAAAGTGGCATTGTGAGACTAAAAAGAAAAAGAGAACAGAGAAACCAAAACAAACTAAAAAAAAAAACAAAGTCGATTATGTTGGTTGAATCAATAGTGTTCCTTGGAATATGAAGCTGGAAAGAAAAAGAAAATCAAACAGAAATGATGAAAAATAATGAAAATAATGAATAGGTATCTCGATAAAACCGCGTCTAGCATAGCTTAGTGAAATCTATAATAAACCATGTGAAAAGAAATAAAATAAGCTGAGGAGCAAGGCGATGGTCGAGAGAGTCCGGCTGAAAAGGTCAAACGGCCTCCCTCAACCAACCTCACTCCTCACCCCTCAACCTCCGGCCCGCCACACAGCAGGTGGGCAGACGCATCCTGGACAAACCTCACCCCATGAAGCCAGGCACCCCTCCTAAGTCACAAAACGTAGCGAAACTTGGGGTGACCTATAGCGGAGGTGTTGGTTATTCGGTAAATGGTTTCTGGGGCGGCGGTACCCATACCCGCCTCCCAAATTGTATATATATATATATATATATATGTAAGTGGAAAAGTAATAAAATCACAAAAAATATAAATCCGTACACAACGCCATCTCTGATACTGACAAAAACCAAACACGAACAGTTGCGCAACAATAATTGCTTCATTGTGTAATTTTCACTAATAAATAAATTGAATTTAATTCAGCTTATAAGTTAACACAACAGTTATTGATTCTGAGGCGGCACGAAGTTTGCCGGGTCAGTTAGTAATGATATATAAAATAAAAATTATTAAAATAAACACATGTGATGGATATAAATTTAAATTACGAACGACCGGTGGAGCTCAAATTTGTCACAGGTACACATATTTCAAATTTTGACCCAAAAAACGCTTTTTACGATGTTTCATAATTTTATTTTATTTTTCATGGTGGGTTGGGCAAGATTATAATTTTAATAATTGACCTACAAAACAACTGTCAAAAATGCTTCTAAAAACTTTAAAAATTGAATTCTTCAGTCTATCTTTAATAATGTACAAAAAAAAATAAATAAAGTTGCACATATCTCTCAGATATTTGCTGGAGCTTTTAATAAAAAAAAAATCGATTTTTAATAGAAAGACTCTCTTTTCATAACTTTTGAAGGTTATTCCCATAATAATAATAATAATAAATTTGGACAACTTATATAGCGCTGTTTTTGCGAAAAATCGCCTCAAGAGCGCTGTAATATATTATTGAAGAAGAAAATAATAATAATCTAAACGAAAAATATGAAAGAGAACAAGTCACAGAAAAATAGAAAAAGGAAATGGTCGCAACTGGGACTCGAACCCAGAACCTCTCGTCTATCCGGGACGTGAGTTTACTAATTCCGCCATTGCGCCAGTTATAAAAAGAGAGTTTTTCTTATAAAAATTGAATATTCATTTAGACTTTTATAAAAAGTCGATAGTTCCGTATAAATAAAATCGGATATATTTATCCGTGACGCGATCCAGGTTACAAACAAATTCTTAGAATGATTGTTTGCAATAAAAAGGATAGTTGCCTATGAAATGGAAAATAAATTAGTTAAAGATAATATTGTTATACTTTTGAATTTTTTTTTTTTTTACAGTGAATAACCGCACAAGAATCTCAACTGCTCCCGTCTGGAGCCAGTGAAACTATGGCATCCCCAATTGGGGTATGTTGTGAGGCTGAAGGTAGTGGGGAGGAGAAGGAGGTGGGGAAGAGGAAGGTTGGGAAGTACCTGGCTATTCAGATCTGGTCACCAAACACGGCTAAAGCCATTTTCAAGCAACATTTCAATTCTGAATGGTGGTCTTATACCAGGACGATACTGATAGTATCTTCCACTCTGGAACATGCCGCAAATATACTATATATTATTTTAATTGAATTAATTGTGAAATAACACAAATTAATCAAATAAAATTTATTTGCGCATGCCGGGTTTGAACCCGCGACCTCCGGACTGTGAGTCAAGAGTCTTACCCACTGGACTACGGAGGTCGTCAATGAATGTAGCTATAACTTTTTTTTATCTATTTAGATAACTTAGAAGCCTTGGAAATAAAAAAAATCCCTTAAAAATGATGAATCTATTATCAACAAACAAAAACTATTGTCTTATAGCCCAATCATGGATATGTTCCCCTACCCACCCACTCTTCATTAATACCTAGCGACGGCTCCACCCCTACCATAATAATACATTGTTCCCATCCATATTTCAAAACTGTCAAATCAGTATACATTTGCCCTGAAGAAGGAACGGTCGTTCTGAAACCGGTCGGATTTACTCAATATAAAAGTGGTTCGAACAAAGTTAAATTGTTTCATTTATCTATAATATTGTTAATTTAAAAATTTAAAATATAAGATTGGCTATTACGGCGGTTTGACAGTAGGACACAATGGCGGAATTGGTAAAAGCACTTCCCGGATAGACGAGAGGTTCTGGGTTCGAGTCCCCGTTGCGACCATTATCTTTTTCTTTTTTTCTCTTTCATATTTTTCGTTTAGATTATTATCTTCTTCTTTAATGATATATTACAAAAAATATTCGGTTTGGTCAAGAATTTTGGCGTCAAATCCAAATTTAACTTTTGTATGGAAAAGGCAGCGCAGCCTTTCCCCTTAAGTTATTTCCAAATTGTTTTAATGATTTCCAACGATCTGGTTTACCAAAATATTAGCCTTGTAAAGGTTATTGGTTTTATATTAGATCCGGTAACGTAACCACTAAAGCAAATATACCGTGTGTATTTTGGAGGAGATTCGTAACCAATATGTTATGTTATTAGCCTTGGATTATCCCGAACTTCTTCCCGAATTATGGTCGGTCAATTTCAGGACCGAAATGAGCGACCTCCGTGGAATAGTGGTTAAAGTAGAGTTTTTCGAAGTGAAATTTTCTTCAGCACTGTTGTGATTTGAAACTCGACGAAACTGAAGCGAGCGACACTAAAAATAGACAAACACTTACCTACATCTACAGGATTTAGCCTGCGAGAGAATACGATAGCAACAATGAACTTTAAGGGCAATGCATACTAAAACATCTTTTGGCCAAAGAAACTATTCATATCAAGCTCAACTTATGTTTAATATTCTGCCAGATTACATTAAATCTTCCAATTCATTAGCTAATTTTAAAAAGAATGTTAAGATATTTGTATTGACAGAGGATTGGCATACTATCTTTTAATCCTTGTCCTTTTTTAAATAAATAAGATTTCAATGTTAGGAGTAGGCTTGAGAGTGGGTCGGTGATTTGGAGCCCACACCTAGTAACGTATTCCCTCATGTTGAGGGAATACGTCACTAGTTGTTAGAGGGTTCAGAAGATTTTCTGAGATTTCTTTATCTGAGGAAATATGGCTACTACCCGTGGCTCTACCCTACCCACTTTCTCTTGGGCATGCTTGGTATGAACCATCTACGGGTCAGAAGGGATGTGCTTATTGTAACACATTTCTTCAGACTGATTCGTGGAAGGTTTGAAAACTCGGCTGTCATGGAGAGCATTAGTTCCTATGTTCCCGATGGTTATCTCCGTCATCGACAGCATAGACTGTTTTATCTCCCGGCTTACAGAACTAACTTGCCAATGGTTATGCCAGTCGGTAGAGCTGTCTGGTTGTTAAATAGAATCACTTCGGATATCGATATGTTTAATATCAATGAAGCACAATTCAGACAACATGCTTTGTTGTTGTTAGTATGATTGTGCTTCATTGAAATATAAATTACTTAAACCTGTTTAAATTTTAAATCTTATTACTCTTTTGAAAGGCATTGAAATTTTATTTTGTAATGTTTTAAAATGAATTTATGGTCTTTATTGTTACAAATCATACTCAAATTATCCATCTGGTCACTAATATGATATTTTTATTTCTTACTTTATAATATTTTAGTGTTTAGAATGTAGTGTTATGTATGTTAGTATTTTGTGTGTAAAATAATCACTCAAATTTATAAATGTTAACCTCAATACAGTCTATTAGTCCTGGTGAGGTTAATTTTTTTGTATGTAAAAAAATAAGAACATATGTATGGTGAGAAGTTATAAATAAATAAATAAAATATTATTTTATTTCACGGGTACTCTACGGGTAACCTTTGGTCTAACGGTATAAAGGGCCCGATGAACCTTAGTGACCAGACATTCAGTGGGCCAAGGATATAATTCTATGAAATACAAAAAAAAGTGTTTCGTATAATTAATATCCAATCTTCAAACCACTCCAAAATGAACTGGCAAACAAAACACAAAAGAAAGCGACTCCGAAAAAGAAAACATAAATACTAATAAGATGACCAAATGTTTAGGAAAAGGTGCATTGGAATTCGACGACGCAAATATGGAAAAAAATCATCCTTCACACTGATAAAAAAGTGCTTCGTAGTCTCCCTACTCTCGTCTACTTTAGTTTTCACAAGGTTTCACTTCTACCGCATGTGAATTGCTCACTCTGATTTTTTTTTTAATTCTAGGTATATTGGCACGTTCGTTTCAGTTGACAGTTAAATATGCGTAAAGATTCATAAAGTGTAGTACTTTATGAATCTTTTCTGCCGTAAAAGCCGTTCATAAAAATCTTCCTTCTTACATATTTGCTTTGCTTCTGACTTGCTGTAAAAAATACTTTTATTCCCTACACCTGCTACACTACCAAAATGTTAATTTTATACCACGATTCCATAAATTACCTTCTCTTGATGTCGCTCCGGCAAGAACAGTCATTCCAAACCAAAACTTGTTGATTCAACTTGCTCTAACTGTATTTAAATGACTTAATTGACTTCACAATTACTTATAAACCACCTTCTTTAACTTAATTTCCTCTCACCAACTTCTGAAAATTCAACTACACTATGTCACTACCTCATTTCCACAAACTCCGATCAAATTTGATACATTGAGAAGGAAACGTGGAAAAGAAAGGTTCTGAAGTTCTAGTCTTTTCAGATTTTGCCTAATATGACTAATATGCCTAATAAATATGCCTAAACCTATTTCAATCAACATTTCACAAGGGAATACTAAAAGAAGGAAAAAAAATTGAAGACAGTTTTCGAAGTGAAAAATTCTTTAGCAACGTTTTGATTTGAAACTCGATGAAACGAAAAATAGCGCCAATAAAAAGAAAATTAAGCCTGCAAGAGACAATCTGTCTACTCTTTGCGGTGCTTCGTAGACTATCGGTCTCTTCTTTTTGCGGTATTCTGTAGCATCCCCACTCTTGTCTACTTTCGTTTTCTGAAAGTTTCACTTCTACCGCCTATTGATTGCACACTCAGAATTTTTTTTTTAGTTTTAATCAAACTTACTGATTTTGGTTGTCTGTGCTGTGCGTTATTTGTACTGCGTGGAAACTGGTTCTCAAATATCCTTTAAAATTAAAATCTTCTTCTTCCTTGGGCTGTCCCAACTCATTGCCTGGGTAGGCTGTTGGGATCGGCTCTTCTCATTTTCAGGTTATAGTTTCTTCTGTTCTGAGTCTCGCCTTCATCCAGGCTGTTTCTCTGAAGTATTTTGGAGCATTGAGTCATCCAGGAGTTCTTCGGTCTTCCTCTGGATGACTATCGATGAAGCTCCATTGACATTGCCTGCTTTAATATGTGGTCTGATGGTCTCCGTCTTATGTGTCTATATCAACTCAACTGTCATTCCTCCAGCTGACTGTTTATGTCTGTGACACCCAGGCTACCACGAATGCGTGAACTTTTAATCATATCTTTCAGTGATACTCCTGCCGACCATCTAAGCATTCGCATATCTAGAGTTGCCTAGAGTAGGAGTTGTACATAGTCCAGCATTCGGAGCCATACATTATCGCGGGTCTAACATTATATTATTATATCCTTTAAAACTAAAGTGTCATTTTCAAAATTGGATCTGATAGTTTGATGAATTGGGGCAAGCGACAAAGGTACTTTTCGATAAAGTAATATAACAATGGGTATGGGTACCGCCGCCACGGAACCATTTATTGCATAAACGACACCCCTACCGTAGATCACCCCAAGAAGTTGACTATATTTGGTGACTTAGCACAGGTACCCGGGTTCATGGGGTGTGCTTTGTTCAGATCTATTCGGATATGCGTCATGCACCCACCAACAGCGTGTCGGACCTAACCTTGACCTCTCCAACCGGACTTTCGACCCACAAGCCTTGACCGCAGTGGAAGGGATAGATTCATACTTCTGTCACTGCTGGAAACATTGATCCTAGATTCCTACCCACCCTCTTACCTTTTTCCTTCCCAGAACTTCCTCTCCTTCCTTTCCCTAAAAAGATCACCATACAGCATCCCCACAGTTGACCCTGGCCTCATGTATTTTTTTCCTAAGGATCTCCTGTGAGGAGCTAATGTGAAAAAAAATATTTTCATCCGAAAACTGATTTGCTAATATTTAATTTTAGGTTTTTTATTTTTTATTGTAATATTTAAAATATATACATTTATACATATATAATTTACAAAATATTATATTTAAGGTCATCTTATATCTTATCAGAAATAGAAGTTCTCCTACCTGATAAGGGAGCCACGGTATCATTATCATTATATAGTATAAAATGAAGTCGCTCAAAATGTATGTGCGCATTCTATTTTTTTCTATTTTTTTTTCTATTTTTTATTTATTTATTTGTTTTGTATGTAATTATATAATGTATTTTTAAGTATGTAATGCATAATATGAATTAAACCTGTAAATTTGTCTGTCCTGGAACGGGAAACTTTCCTAGTTGGACAGGCAAAGCTTCCTAATATGTAATTTGTACTTTCTTTTGTATCTATTGTAAATAAATAAAATAAAGATCTTTTAAACTACGAAACGGATTTTCATGCGGTTTTCACCAATAGATAGAGTAATTCAAGGGGAAGGTTTATATGTATAATACATGCTTCTTACAGCAGAGAAAAGTTGAGAAATTCAAATATTCAATTCAGGCAGCGGGCAGCGGGCACCTGCAAGCGGGTAGTGTGGATTTTATAAAGGTCGGGTAATGGCGTTGTGTTTCGTTAGCCACAGCAACGTGTGGCCGGGTCTGCTAGTTATATATATATTTCTTGTTTTTTAAGGGAAGATCTAATTGTTGCAGATCACTATGATAAGCACGTTATTTTACGAGTACACTGCTCTCGGTTGTAAAAAGCACGAAAATTATCTTTTAGGTATAATAATTATTCCATTATGAACATAATTACATTGAATTAAAAGTGATATATTAAATTTAAACCTTCCCTTTCTCAGAAAATATGACGATAATGTAAGTATTAACAATTTCAATGGCGGCCCATAAATAATAAGCCCAGAGAAAATAAAGGCTACGGATAAATCGGGAATTGATTTATGTTTCGGGTTTAAAACTAAGTTTATTCTCACAAAGAGCTGAAGATAATGTAAACGGTACCGGTAGAATAGGGTTACTAGAGCCAGACAAGTGAACACAAGATAAAAAAATTTACCATGACGATCCACAATTACGGTACCTTGACGGCACAAAAAACGCAATAAACATACGATCCTCGTCACAATAATGCAGCAGCTCTTTCAAAAGATGTAATATACGTAGGTCTGTTTTCTCCAAAGGAAAAAAGTATAATTTTCTTGCATCTCTCTCACACACCACACCGTGACGTCTCCGTAACCCCCTACAATATTACTAGCCGTAACGATAATTTTGAAAGTATGGAATTTAATTACAAGGATAATATTGAAGTGTGACTGAATTCGAATAATTCAAAAACATCAAATGTCAATTTGTTGATAGTTTTGCATTTTTTCCTTAAACATATAATAATGCAGCTCTTTCTTGCACACTTAATAACAACAGTCGAAAATGAGACATACTGTGAATGTACGTCTGCCACCCCCATACAATTATTATCATACATCTCACTCGCAGATATAAAGAAAATTAAATGCAATTCCCGTCGCCGTAGCTGACCCGTAATAAACCCTAACCAATTTCGCTGTTGCCACCTTCTGTCAAACAGTCATAATTGTCAATCTCATATTTCAAATTTTAGAATGAATACTAGCTGGGTTACCCGGCTTCGCTCAGGACAACATTTGAGAGTGTTCTGAAATGTTTCACGTTGATGTTCCCGATTCCCTATTCCCGAACTTTCCACAATTTTCCAGAATGTTCCGGGATGTTCTGGTTCGTTGTGGAATGCTCTCAAACACTCTGACTGGGCGTCCGGCTTCGTTCAGGGAGTTGATGTGAGATTGAATTGACGTTCGAATCCACGACGGATCTTGCTTTATATACCACATATGGGTAGCCCCATAAAAAACTTCAAATGTTCGAGAATAATGTTCCAGATCATTCCACAACATTCGGGAGTATTCTGGAATGTTCCACAATGATCTGAGATATTCCGGTATATTCCTAAATATATTCCAGAATGTTCCGGAGTATGTTGGAATGCTCAATAATACTCTGGAATGTTTTGAACTGTTAGAAATTTCAAGGGGGCGAGAATTCCAGCCCTTATATCTTTAAAAGCACGCCCTTCAGGTAAAACCGATAACTTTCTTCATGGATGTGGGATAGAGGGCTATCACACAATATAACTTTGACGGCCTCCGTAGTCCAGTGGCTAAGACTCTTGACTCACATTCCGGAGGTCGCGGGTTCGAACCCGGCATGCGCAAATAAATTTTATTTGATTAATTTGTGTTATTTCACAATTAATTCATTTAAAAAAATAATATATAGTATATTTGCGGCATGTTCCAGAGTGGAAGATACTATTAGTATCGCCCTGGTGTGAGACCACCATTCAGAATTGAAACGTTGCTTGAAAATGGCTTTAGCCGTGTTTAGTGACCAGATCTGAATAGCCAGGTACTTCCCAACCTTCCTCTTCCCCACCTCCTTCCCCTCCCCACTACCTTCAGCCTCACAACATACCCCAATTGGGGATGCCATAGTCTCACTGGCTCCAGACGGGAGCAGTTGAGATTCTTGTGCGGTATTCACTGTAAAAAAAAAAAAAAAAAAAAAATAACTCCCGTTATCATACCGGGACTCGTCTTTGAGTTTTAGCGGTATGCACATTGAACACTATTTTAATAATGTATATTGAAGATAAAAATTATCCAAACTTCCAGAACTTTCCAGAACCTTATATACTCGATGAAACTCTCCGATACTCATTTCTGAAAGCTTCTAGAACTTTCTCCTTTCATAACATCCTAGGGAGGCTTCCAGAACTATCTAGAACCTTCTAGACTCACCAACACACTCCACCGCTCCTTTCAGAACTTTCTAGAGCTTTATCGAGCCTTCTAGAACTTTTCGGAACCTTCTGGACACACCGACACACTCCTCCATTCTATTCAGAACTTTCCACAGCTTTATTGAAACTTGTAGAACTTTTCGGAACCTTTTAAGCACACTGGTATACTCCGCCACTCCTTCCAAAATTTTCTATAGCTTTTAGATCTTTTCGGAACCTTCTATATTCACCGACATACTCCGCTACTCCTTTCAGAACTTTATACAGCCCTATCGAACCTTCTAAGACTTCCTACAGCTTTATGGAACCTTCTAGAATTTTTCGGGACCTTCTAGACACACCGACCCACTCCTCCACTTCTATCAGAACTTTCTATAGCTTTACGAAACCATCTAGAACTTTCTACAGTTTTATCTAGAACTAGAACTAGAGAACTTTCCGGAAACTTCTAAACCCATCGACATATTCCACCAATCCTTATAAAACTTTGTACAGCTTTATCGAACCTTCTAGAACTTCCCTGAACCTTTTAGACTCACCGACTTACTCCGCCACTCTTTCCAGAACTTTTTCCAGCTTTATCGAAACTTCTAGAACTTCATACAGCTTTGCGGAATCTTCTACAATTTTACGGAACCTCCTACACACACCGACACCCTCTTCCACTCCTTTCAGAACTTTCTACAGCCTTATGGAACCTTCTAGAACTTTTTAAAACCTTTTTGAACTTTCCGGAACCTTCTACATGCACTAACACACTCCTCTACCCCTTCTAGAACTTTCTACAGCGTCATCAAACCTTTTAGAACGTTTTACAGCTTTATCAAACATTTTAGTACTTTCCGGAACCTTCTAGACTCACCGAAATACTCCGCCACACCTTCCAGAACTTTCTACAGCTTTATCAAACCTTCTAGACTCACCGACATACTACTTCACTCCTTACAGAACTTTGTACATTCTTATCGAACCGTCTAGAACTTGAGACAGCTTTACAAAACCTTCTAGAACTTTCTACAGTTTTATCGAACCTTCTAGAACTTTCCAGAAACTTCTAAACCCACCGACGTATTTCACCATTCCTTACAGATCTTTGTACAGCTTTATCGAACCTTCTAGAACTTCCCTGAACCTTCTAGACTCACCGACTTACTCCGCCACTCTTTCCAGTACTTTTTCCAGCTTTATCGAAACTTCTAGAACTTGATACAGCTTTGCGGAATCTTCTAGAATTTTACGGAACCTCCTCCACATATCGACACACTCCTCCACATACCGACACACTCCTCCACATACCGACACACTCCTCCACTCCTTTCAGAACTTTCTACAGTCTTATGGAACCTTCTAGAACTTTCTACAGCTTAAGCAAACCTTCTTGAACTTTCCGGAACCTTCTAGACTCACCGACATACTCCGCCACACCTTTCAGGACTTTCTACAGCTTTATCGAACCTTCTAGACACACCGACACACTCCTCCACTCCTTTCGGAACTTTCCACAGCTTTATCGAACCTTCTTAACCTTTCCGGAACCTTCTAGACTCGCTGACATACCTACTCCTACATTTCTTCCAGAACATTCCAGAGTCTTATCGAATTTTCTAGAAGTTACCGGAATCTTCCAGACTCTTCGTAAAGTTTCTAGAGTCATCTTAGAAATTTCAGCCCTTATATCTTCAAAAGCAAGCCCTTTAGGAAAAAACGAATACCCTTATTCCCTAGGGGGGATAGAGATCTACCATACCATATAACTCTCTTGATCGTACCGGCACTCATTTCTGAGTTTTTGGGTTCCGCACGTTTTTTTGGACTTTCTTTTATAATATATATTGATTATCTTTCACTAATTACAGGCAACTACCCTTTTGATTGGAAACAATCATTCTAAGAATTGATTTGTATCCTGGAGAGCGTCTCGGATAAATGTATCCGAATTTATTAATATGGAACTATTAACTTTTTATAAAAGTCTATATGAATATTCAATTTTTTATAAGAAAAACTTTCTTTTATCATATGAATAAATATGGGATTTTACTCATTCAAACATACACGAGTATTATTAAATCATCTTTTTAAAAATTGGAATTATAATACCCCTACAGCATTATTTGACCTTCAAAATAAAAGAAAATGTAAGTCTGATTTTCAAAAAAACTGTGAGAAAAGCTCGGACAATACCGGGGACTTCAGCATGTCTATCTACACATTTATATAAAGAAGAGTGTCAAGTTAAAAATTTTATTCCGAAACGGATAAAATTTTGCATACTTGACCATAGATCTATACATGATATTTCGAATTACCACCATCCCATACACTTTTCCCATTGCTTACTGTAGAAATTTAATACTACTCGATAAAATTTTGGACACGAGACGTTCAAAGAGAGAGAAAAATTATTGTCTACATCTGAATTCGGAAAACTCTGCGGAAAGCCCAGGCAACGCCCGGCACTCAAAATGTTGTTACAAAACAAACTCCTTATTTATCGCAAAAAGAACAGGAAGAACAGATTGTTCCATCTCATACTATGCAAAATGTGATTTTTTTAATCTTCAAATTTGTAAGTTTTTTTCAGTGACATTGAAAACCAGTTTCCATTCACCTTTTTTTACGGTTCCTCTCCCTCTCCCTTTAGGGACAAGTTTCTTCCAGCCAATCCGTTTCTCCAGCTAAGCCGGGGACTTTTTCACGGGCTTTATTCGGCCATTGTCGCGAGAGGGGAGGCTTTTTATTATTTTCCCCGGAATCACGGCACATTATTTTTACAATCAAGTTGTAATCCCGGAGGGGTAAGGGTAAACGGCGTTGATCGAATCCTTAATTCTTTTTACTATAAGTAACTTAACTCTTTTCTACCTCTTTAATCTTAATCCTGGTAGGATGGAATAACTTTCATTTGCAGAGTTATCGGTGGTTACGATCCTTGGCTATGAATCTGAGGGTCAGAGGTTCAAATTGGATTAAGTTGCGAAAGTCAAAAGGATTGATTTATTTCGTTTGTTTTTAACTTCATGAGTAAAACCTCAAATTGTAATATTGCATTAATTTTTTTTTTTATTTTTTTTTTATTTACGGAAAAAAAGTCCAATTAACAATATAACATGAATGAATGAATGAACGAACGAACGAACGAACGAACGAACGAACGAACGAACGAACGAACGAACGAACGAACGAACGAACGAACGAACGAACGAACGAACGAACGAACGAACGAACGAACGAACGAACGAACGAACGAACGAACGAACGAACGAATTAACGAACGAACGAACGAATTAATGAACGAACGAACGAACGAATTAATGAACGAACGAACGAACGAATTAATGAACGAACGAACGAATGAACGAACGAATGAATGAATGAACGAACGAATGAATGAATTAATGAACGAATTAATGAATGAATTAATGAATTAATTAATGAAATAATGAATGAATGAATTAATGAATGAACGAACGTCGAACGAGTGAATGAATGAATGAATGGACGAATGAGTGAATGAATGAATAAATGGATGAATGAATGAATGAATAAACGAATAAAACGAATGAACGAACGAAACATTCCCGTGTGAAACTTCTTTCTCCCTAATACCATGCCAGCGAAGTTGTATATAATACGCATGAGGTTAAATAAGGTTATTTGGTGACCACATCAGAATAGCCAGGTACGTCCTCACCTTCCTACTCCCCATCTCCTTTCCCCTTTTCACTCCCTTCAGCCTCGCAATACATCAAATTTTCTTGTATGATGCCACAAAGAGACCGTAACTGGTTGAACTTTTATGACGGCAAAGGGAAAATTTAAATGGGCAAATATAATTAATTTGGTTAATTCGATCCCCTATAATTACTATTTTCCAATTTAGCGAGATTTATATAAATACTAATTAACTTTCAGGAGGTATTCCCGGGCCACACGAGGCTAGTATTTCCAGGATAACAAGCTAGTGTACCGGCGTCCTATCCTGGCTAGAGCCTGGCTTGGCACAAGCTAGAACAGTTTAAACGACGCTAAGAAATCTTAAGTCAGAATCATTGCAGTGACGGGAAAAATTACATAGTAGAAAAATTTACTTCGGAAACCGTGACAAGTTGCATTGGAAAAATTATTAGAGCAGTTGCTGGAAAGACCATTACAATATTTTACATTAGATCCACACATTAGAGGAAAATTTAAGAACACTTCTCTCTGCGTCAAAAGTCACTGGAAAACCTCTCTCGCGACCAAAAACCAAAACTCTCGCCAAATGTTACCAGCGTTTAGAACAGAAACCCTTTTAGGCATCAAATTGTGGTTTCTTTTCATAACAAGTTTCCCTTAGGGTCTATGTCATCTTTAGGGATGCTGAGTAGGAATCTGGGGTTTAGTGTATCCAGATCATCCGCCGCCAAGACAAACCTCGCCGATGAACTCGGGCACCCCTGCTAAGTAACCTATCGTAGCTAACCACTTGGCAGAGGTGGTGATTATCCAACAAATGATTCCCGGGGCGGCGGTACTTCCGCCTACTAAATTGAATATATTACGCCAATTTTCATTAATTCGATACAATTTTTATAGTTATGATTTATGCATGAACTTGTCTTAAGAAGATCGAATACTTTTCCACAGACATTCTTTATCACGATACATTTTTAATAACTTTAAGTTAACCTCGTTACTTAGTTTTAGAAAGCGTATCTGTGTTAGAAAAAACACTGCGCATCATCATCGTTTACTAGTAGATCATATACTAGCTTCGGGCGACCACACGAAGGTAAACTCAACCAAGATAGTAACTTCAGTGGTGGGGCGCTTCCCATCATATAAAACTGTCGAGACTTGGGACCCTAGCTTACTAGCTTACTCACTAGCTTACTTGCTCCCTCACTAGCTTGGTCTACAAGTGGCGAGAGTTACTATGTTTTTTTTTATTCAAGGTCTCCCTACACCTGTCTTGCATTTCAGCCACGTGTAACCCGGTCACTTCGAAAATAAATAAATCGTCTATTTATATTTGGATAGAAACAAAATAATGTCTTCTTATTCTTCTTGTGCCCTGTCCGGTCCGTTCAACGGACTTTGGCTATCATGATGGCTATGCGGACTTTGTTTACTGCGGCCCGGAACAGCTCCACAGCAGACTGGCCAAACCACTGTCTCAGGTTTTTCAGCCATGAGGTTCTCCTTCTTCCAGGACCCCGTCTTCCGGCAATCTTTCCCTGCATTATGAGGTGCAAGATCGCATACTTCTCTGGATGTTTCATCACGTGTCCAAGATATTGAAGTTTTCGCATTTTTATAGTTTTAATTACTTCCTTTTCTTTGTTCATCCGAACCATAACATTTTCATTTGTAACCCTGTCCATCCAGCTTATTTTAAGTATTCTTCTGTAGATCCACATCTCGAATACCTCAAGTCGCCTAATTAGTTCTTCAGTAAGCGTCCATGCTTCCATTCCATAAAATAATATGGAAAACACGTAGCATCTGACCATCTGATCATGACTGCAGATCATTTTTTTCATGGGATAAAGGCTGCACGAGCTTGCTCAATGCGGCATTTGATTTCAACTGAAGGATCCCATCTATCATTTACATTGCAGCCCAAGTATACAATATCCTGTATCTTCTCTAGTTTTGTTCCAGTAATATTAGGTCCTTACATATGAAATTGGCGTTTTGTATGGGAGGAACATAAAGTCGTTTTTTTTTTAAATATAATACATTTTTTTATTCAAAGTATGTACCATTGCTATCTATGCACTTTTGCCATCTCATAGGTAGTTCATCGATCCCCTTACTAAAAAAACCATTCGGACGGGAATCAATAAAATCTTTGAAGGCGGTTTTGACTGCCCCATCGGAGTTGAATTTTTTCCCTTGCAAGAAGTTATCAAAATTTCGAAAAAAAAATGGTAATCTGTTGGGGCAAGGGATACGGTACGGTGGATGTCCAATTGAAGCTCCTCTAATTTGGTAGCCGTCTATTGTGCAGTGTGTGGTCTAGCGTTGTCATGAAGCAGCAGTGGCCTAGAGCGATTAACCAGCCTCGGTTGTTTAGCAACTAGCTTTTCCATCATGGTTTGCAGTTGCTGACAATAATAGACATCTGCCGTAATCGTCTGGCCAGATTTAAGAAAGCCGTAGTGAACGACACAAAAAAAAGAAAACACAACTGTGTTTTCTTTTGCGGCAACGTCGCCATACACATCATTAATCCTTCAAGCCGTTTCTGCAGCACTGGTGCCACGGTGGAATGCGTACTCGTAAATAACGCGATATTTCAAGTTTTCCATTTTGTAAACTAAGTGACGCAAAGAAAAAAAACAATTAAGGAAAAACAAATTTTAATTTTCAAAACACAAATACATGAGTAAATAGCTGTATAAATTTGAATTTGGAATTCCTAACCAAAGAGAAGATATTGAGATCAAAGTTGCTAACTAACTAACTAACTTTGTATGGGACCATCACGCCGTCTCTCCGCAGGGGTAGGCAGAGAGGACGGACTGTTAAACATCCCGGTCTTGGCACACATTCCTTGCCTCGTTTACATTCATACAACGTCTCATACATTCTCTTTTATTATTCTGACTCTTGACATGGCCCGACTCAAGTATCTGATTCACTTGGTCGTGCCATGTGTTTTTTATGGGCGTCCTCGACTTCTTCTAACATTCATATTTGCGTCATATATTCTCCTTACACTCCTTTCCTCGTTCATTCGCTCTACATGCCCAAACCATCGGAGCGTTCCTTTCTTGTTCTTACTCATTACGCTTACATCAGCCTTGCATTCTTTGCGGATTTCCACATTTCTCACACGATCATACATGGTTTTACCATACATACGCCTCAGGGATCTCATTTCTACAGCGTTCAGTCTACTTTCATCCTTCCTCTGCCAGTTCCATGCCTCACTGCCATACATCAGGGTACGTACCAGTACTCCGTTATGGACGGCTAGTTTCGCGTCTTTGGACAGTTTTTTGTTGGTGCCAACGGCGTTCAGTCCTCCATTAATAGAGTTACATGCATTCACCCTTCTTTCAATATCTCTATCAGCCTTCCCATCTCTCGTAAACATACTTCCCAAATAAACCACCTGCTCCAAGTATTCATCTTTCACAACTATATTGCATACTGTTTTCGTACTCTCTCTTTCAAACACCATGACTTTAGACTTACTTACATTCATCATTAACTCATTCTTCATACATACTTCGTTCATCCTTGACACGAGAGATATAGATCTGATCATGACATATAGATCTTCCATACTATTAGATATCAGCACCGCATCATCAGCATACAACAGGCAACATACTTCCAAATTACTCAATTTCGCGCCCAATCCCATCTCTTTCAATTCTTGCATACAATTTTCCATATATAGATGAATAACCACGGCGACATTACGCAGGAAGGAACTTATATAAAGATTTTCATCCAATGCGTTATTTTTGCTTATGAGCATGTATTTTGTCTAATAAAATAATGTGTTAGCCGAAAATTATGATGTTGTAATAATCATGCAAGCACGTGAAGAAATTTGCCAATTCATGATTTTAAAGTAATTATCTTATTCCTTTATATAATAATTATATTGAAGGTTAAAACAGCAGACACGCGATTACCGTGTTAATTGGTGTGGAAACGGAATTAAAAGTGACTTCAAATTAATATTTTTTAGTGATGTCTAATTTATCAGGTACGCCTCATGAGCCATACATATATCTGGTAAAGTTATATTGTCACGAAAACAAGCTTATGGGTCCGAGTGGTTAACTTGTATTTATGTAATTTGCTTGGCTAAAGCCTGTTAGTTAAGCCTAAGTGCTGTACATAGACAATACAATCGCACTCGACCTACTCTAATCCATTAGCCCAATAAATTATTTAAAACATTATATATGTTTGGAATCAGAAAACGTGTTTCTGCTTACATTATTCAAATCAAACAGTCAGGGTACATCTTTAAATATTTTTATTTTCAATTAAGATAATCGATAAATAATAAATATACTAATTTCTCATAATATCCTAACTCATAATAATTTCTTACTTGCGACTATACAGCCCGGCTAGCTCAGTCGGTAGAGCATGGGTTCGAGCCCCACGTTGGGCGCCAAATATAACGATGAATCTTACCTTATCAGTAAGCTTATCTTATTAGCCATCGCCTCATCGTCTGTAATTCAACTCAGCTTAAAGTAATGTACATATTATGTGAGAATCATGATGGCAGATGTGTGATAAAGTCAAAGTAGGTAGACTGTACAAATAAAAGGCGGCAAGGTAAAATGACAATTATGCTCTTTTATTGAATTTATGAAACCATCGTAATATTGCAATAGAGATTTTATGTAATTAATAATCAACAGGGGTGGTTGAATTACGCAGAATGCGTTTTCAACTAAATGTATGCGAAGCCATCAAAGACATGTGGTTTTGCTAAGTTAAGAAACAATGAGAATAGAATTGAAACCCTGAATGGGCGTCTGAAAAGAACATCCAAACATATTTATGAAGGGAATCCTAAACTACGTATTCTAATAATAAATTATTTCGTTTTGGTAATTAATCAGACATCTCTCACGCGTAATGTAGTCTCGACCTTTCCAACCGCTCGCTCTACAGCTGTTCTTCTCGACACTTAACTACTTGGAACCAATTGAATTCTACCTACTATCGAAAAAGTTCCAGGCCTTTCTTCCGCCTTCCGGCGCCTATACATTTTACCGACGGCTGTAGTTTACATTAGGGAACCGAGTGGCTGGAATCCCATTGAAGTTACGTAGGTTCTGGCCGCAACCGCTGCAAAGTCTTTATATTGACTTACGGATGAATTAAGCTGAAAGTTTTAAGTTTTACGTAATTACCTCATTCTCTGACGAATTCTTGATACATTTTAATCATTTTTATTTTATTTTTTCATTACAGAATATGATTTTTCGATGGAAATATAAATATAAACTCGCGAAAGAAAAATGACGACAAGCACGTAGCAATTATTAGTAGTGTTTGTGTGGATTGTTTCTATTGGTCAAGTGACCTAGTGACGTAGGTACATGACTATTTCTTTCTATTCTACGTAGAGAGCGAGAGATGGCAATTAAAATTACAGACCTATTTACAACTCTGCTTTGTCTATAAGAATTCGGCACTTCTACATTAATTATGATCATCAGTTTCAATTTTTTAGGGGAGATACACGCCCCCGTTATCATACTAATTTCGGCTATCTGTGTCTTTCGACTATTCCTTCGCGAAATTATTTAACGAACCGAATCATTTGGAGAAGACTCTTTGGTGGTTTGGTTTTTTAAACACATCTACTTGACAATAAAAAACACATCAATTTGTTTAAGACCACTTTTATTTTAAAACACTCTACCGGTTTCAGAAGCACCCTTCCTTCGTCAGGAGAATATTATAACTAAACTACGATACAGAATGTTAGGTGTTTGAGTGGGAGGTGAGCAAAGGGGTGGGGGTAATTGCGGGATTTCCGGAAAGAACAGAGCGGTTCATTGGAAAAATATTTAGAATGTGACTGAAAAATAAATTAATTTGGTTATTCAAAATACTAGCATTATTATTTAGGGATTTTCTGATTTCTAGTGCTTCTAAATTATCTATTTTTTTTTGCTTTTATTATTACGGTGAAGAATTCTAACCCCTGTGTCCTTATTAAAAGTGTGATCTGTGGAAATTAGGTGATTAGCAAACTCTGAAAAATTATTATTATTTAAGCATCTTAAATGTTCTGTGATTCTAATGTTTACATTTCCAGTTGTTTTACCTATGTAGAACGAAGGACAATCATTGCAACATAGTTGGTAAATGCCTGAGTTGCTTAATTTATGATCTCTATCTTTAGTGTTTTTTAGTAATTTACCTAAATTGTTATCAGTATAGAACGCGGGTTTAATGTGGGCAAGCAAGTTTTTTCTACAAAGTGAGGAAAAATTGGATATATATAAAATTCTGCGCCATTGAACGGGATTTATTATTTTATTATTATTTTCAGGTGTACCAAATAAAATGTATTAGTTGAAATGAGTTTAAGTTTCTTATTTAGGATTTTATCAATAAAATTTGTGGAATAACCATTATTTTGAGCCATTTGTTTAATTTTTGAAAGTTCATACATCTACTTGAATTTCGATTTTCTTTTCGTGAATGAATTTGCAAATCTCGTTAGTTAACATTAATCCCTTCCCGACATCCGACCGAGCTGAAATCAGGCAGATGGACTCTTCGTCGATGATAATGGTTTCTATTATCTTGGTGGCATTCACGCGGGTACTCGCGCACACACGCGCTTTTTGAAATTGAATTGCATTGCATACAAATCTTAGTACTATCCAATGAGGATGTGGCTTAGGTGGTAGCGGTGTTCACTTATTTTAGTCATTACATACATTATATTTTAAAAATTACAACAGTTTACACACGAAATAAATCTTAGTATTAGCCAATTAGGATGTGGCTTAGGTGTTAGTGGTGTTCACTTATTTTAGTCAATCTGTAAAGTTTTAAGGTAAGGAACCGGTAAAATAAAGACTCATCTTCAGGACAAATTCTAAGGAACTCTTGATTTATTTGTTATCATTTCCAATTACATTTTTTATAATCGGAAGATACAAAACTACCCGAGACAGACCAAGGAGTAGTTAATTAGATGTAGTTTCAGCGAAGCGACGAAGAGGAAAGAGGTATATCCTTTTAAAAAACCGTCATTTATAGAAAATCTCCTTGGCTAGTCACAGTTTTGTACCTTCCGGACATCTGTTGATAATTTAGCTAACTAACTATGAGAGTTCTCACCTAATGTTTTTACGTGGATCTCGAGAGGTGTGAGTCCTGGCTAAATTCGATTTTTAAAGGTCTGAATTTTATACATATTCCCAGCCAAAAAACGGTGAGGAATGAGTTTTTTATTAAACTAAAATGAACAAAAAATATACTACTTATAATACTAAAAATAGCTCACAAATTTTTTTTTACTTTAACTATTTCACCCCAGATTAAATTGTGCAATTAACAAATTCATATTTACATGCTCTAGCTAAAAATTCAAAGTTAAAAATTAAATCAAAGAGTTATAACAATAAATTACACATTCAATTTTAGGACAAACACAATACAATGAGGACGGGACCAGGTCTTCCTTCCAGGACAGCCAATTTTATTGTAAATATTATTAAATGTCTAAAATTAAATATATGTGGGCACTTGCAGTGTTTTTTTTAATAATTATTATTATTATTTTGGTTAGCTTATAACCTTTAATTTTCACTCAATCTGGTTTTTCTTTTTACACGAGTTTCACAAGAGGTCACGACCTCCACCACCTTTATTCATTTTGCCTTTTTATTGTTTTACACTTTTGTTTGCATTTTTTTCATTAATTTTTTATTGTTTTTCGCTTTTATTTGTACTTTTTATTAATTTAAAGTCTGGTTATAGAACTTGGTTATTATGTCTTGCTTGGGGGCGCCACACTGTGTTGGCGCTACTGGGTCGCTTCTTATTCTCCCTGGTCCATCTCGGGTAGATGATCTTCGCATTTGTTGTCCTCAATTGGAAGCAGGCATAGTTTTGATATTGCCCTCTGGACCGTTCCCTGTGCTGTGATGATGGTAGCCACTCGTACTCTTCCATCAGGCCCGGGATGTACAGCGTGCACTCGTCCTAGCCTCCAAAAACAAGGAGGTTCGTTGTCTTCCTTCAGAATGACCATCTGGCCTGGTTGCAGCTGCCTTTGGTTGTTGCCAGTCCATTTCGTCCGGGTCTGCAGCTCAGCCAAGTATTCTTTGCGCCACCTCGACCAAAAAGACTGTATTAGTTGGTTTAATTTTTGGTAATGATTCAATATATTGACTGCTACATTCTGCAAATTCTGCTCCGGGATCGCTGCTAAACTCGTTCCAATGAGAAAGTGACCAGGACTGAGAGGTTTTAGGTCTTTGGGGTCATTGGACAGCGGACAGAGGGGACGGGAATTCAAGCATGATTCAATTTGACATAATACAGTACTGAATTCCTCATATGTTAATAGTGAAACGTTTGCTACCCTTTTCAAATGATATTTTACCGATTTGACCCCTGCCTCCCAAAGTCCCCCGAAGTGCGGGGCCCTTACTGGTATGAATTTCCAGCGAATAGATAAATTGGCTAAGTATTTATCAATTTTATCATTTGAATTTTCCAAAAATTCATATATTTCCCTTAATTCATTATTCGCGCCCCTAAAATTAGTGGTGTTATCTGAAAACATTTTACTGGGTTTCCCTCTTCGCGAGATGAAACGTTTAAACGCATTTAAGAAGCTATCAGTGCTTAAAGACATTACTAGTTCCAGATGTATTGCTTTGGTTACCATACATATAAATAGACATATATAAGATTTTACGCTGTGAGTCTTACGGCTAACACCTGATTTGATCAAAATGGGGCCGCAGAAATCCACGCCTGATGATTGAAATGCGCGACCTTCCGTTATTCGTTCGGCAGGTAGGTCCGCCATCAGTTGTTGCTCTGTTTTCGGGTTACATCTAAAACATATAATACAGTATCTGAGAACCTTTTTAATTAAATTTTTACCCATAATCGGCCAGTATTTCATTCTTAATAATGCTAACAATGCCTGCGTTCCTGCATGTAAATATAAATAATGGTAGTGCCTGACAATAAGCTCACTTAGTTTATGATGTGATGATAGTACTATGGGGTGCTGTTGGCTTTCCGATATCATTTTTCCGTTGGACAACCTACCCCCCACCCGGATTAAATCCTTAAACAAATAAGGATTTAATGACTTTAACCTACTACTATTCTTTACATTTACCCCGGCTTGTAAGGCCCTCGTCTCTTCGGGGAATGCAAAACATTGTGCACGAGATATTAATAAGTGAAGTGAATTCTCCAATTCGTAAACAGTTAGTGCTCCGCTACGCCTGGACAAAGAATTTCTGCAATTAAATATAAATCTTAAAATATAAGCTGTCACCCTTTGCAATTTGGTTAAGCAAGAGTATCTGGAAAATATTTCCCAATCCTGTTTTACGGCTGAAATTAAAGTTAGTTTTAATCTTTCTTCTGGTAGATCCAACGGCGTAACTTCACTGCTGGTAATCGGGTAATCGCCTGAAATCAACCAGGTGGGTCCATGCCACCAGATGTCAGACTTTAGTAGCTGCGACACCGTCGCGCCTCTGGATAAAACGTCCGCCGCATTATCCTCCGATCTTACGTGTTTCCATTGTGCGGGTTGACTGGATTCTTGGATTTCAGCTACCCTATTGGCCACAAATGTGTTCCACCTTGCTGGCTGTCCACGAATCCAGAATAGCATTATCATGGAATCGCACCAGTAGGTTGTATCTATTTCATTTAAGTTCATAGCTATTTTGACATAGTTCACTAATTTTGTGAGTAAAACAGCACCACAAAGCTCCAGCTTTGGTAGTGATATGCTTTTCAACGGTGCCACCCTTGATTTTGATGTGACTAAATAAGAAGTTGTGTTTCCCGATTCATCAGTAGACACTATATATATACATGCTGCATAGGCCCTCTCCGAGGCGTCACAGAATCCATGCAGATGCAGTTTAACTTGATGTTTGCAAATTACCTTTCTCGGTATTTTTAAATTATTTAAAAGAGGTAATTCATTTATGTATGAATTCCACGCATTCATCTGTTCAGATGGAACATCTTCGTCCCACTGAATCTTAGTTTGCCACAAACCTTGCATTATCAGTTTTGCGACTAAAATTATTGGGCCTATCAGTCCCAATGGGTCAAAGGTAGAGGCGATACATGATAACATTTGGCGTTTGCTTTTAACGCAGGCTTCTAAGGGCTCTACAATGTACTGAAAATAGTCCTGCTGATTATTCCATGACAACCCTAGAATTTTCTTTTCCTTGGGGTTATCAGTAATAATCATATCTGTATCACTCTCTGGTTTCGAACTTATAGAGGGTAAATTTGATCGCCATTTTCGTAAATTCATGCCAGCAGATGCCAAAATGCTGCTCAACTGTTGCTTAATAGTGAGACAATCTGCCTCATTTTCGTCGCCAGTTATCAAATCATCCATATAAAAGTTGTATTTTAGGATGCGACTGACCTTTCTGTATGCTTCTTGATTTTCTGTTCCTAACTGTTCCAAGCATCTGGTAGCCAGAAAGGATGATGGTCCCAAACCGTAGGTGACAGTATTGAGTTGATAGTGTCGGATTTCTTCTTCCGGAGAGTCCCTCCAGACTATGCGCTGCAAATCTCTATCCTCAGGCTGCACCAATATTTGACGATACATCTTCTCGATGTCGGCGGTTAATGCATACTGGTGCTTTCTGAAAAATAATAATTGCGCACTTTGTAAAACTGGCCCTACCATGAGGGCGTCGTTTAATGATATACCGGTTGATGACTTGGCTGATCCGTCAAACACGACCCTGGTTTTGGTTGTCGTGCTAGACTCCTTCATCACTGCATGGTGTGGCAAATAATAATAAATTTTATCTTTTGGCGGTGCTTCGCACAGCGTCATATGCCCCAATTCCTGATACTCTTTCATGAATTTTTTATAATCTAGCATCAGGTCCTTATTGGCAAGAAATTTTTTTTCCATATTATAGAATCTTTTTTCAGCCACCTTTAGGGTTTCACCCATTTGATTAATATTGGGCCGCAGCGGTAATCTTACCGCAAAACGTCCTTTCTCATCTCTTTCATGCGTGCGTAAGAAGCTCTCTTCACATGCTCTTTCTTCGTAGCTTCTATGTTTTACAGGAGTTAGTTCCTCTATTTTCCAAAAGCTTTCTAATTGCTTATGCAATAAATTTAAGGATAAATTACAGGAATTTACTGGCCTTTTTGGTTTCGGAGTGGAGATAGGTCCAGCGACAAGCCATCCTAGCTCGGTCCTTTGTAGCGTGAGTCCAGCATCTCCAATTCTCATTCGATCGGTATGCAAGACTTCCCAGAACACCTCCGCTCCCAGTAGCAGATCTATCGGGCTGGTAATGTTGAAGTTCGGATCTGCTAATTGGAGACCGCTAGGGATCCCCGCGTCTTTTCTCTGAAAGGAAATTTGTGGCAGGTTACTGGTCACTTCAGGTATTATCAGGCATTCTATATTCCTTTTATATTCAGAATAGCTTGAAGTTATATTGAATTCCACTTTATATTTTATATTTAAAATCTTATTGTGGATTCCCGTAACAGGAATGTTGACCCTTTTCTCTTTTGATTTCAATTTCTTTGCAAATTCCTTACTTATAAAATTAGTTTGTGCCCCAGAATCTAATAGAGCTCTTGCTTGAATTGATTGTCCGGCATCGTCCTTTATGTTGATGATGGCAGTGGACAATAACACGAAATTTGGTTCTACCTTCGCGGCATGATTTGTTACCAAAGGCGCTTCCTTCGCGGAAGATGTTGATGCCCTTTCGTGTTTTGATTCCTCCTCTTGCTTAAAATGAAGTAACGTATTGTGATTTACGCCATCGCATTTACGGCAATTAAATTTTGATTTGCAATCCTTTAATTTATGACCGAAGTTTAAACATTTTAAACAAGCGCCTAATTTGTGTATTTTATCAATTCGTTCTTTTGGCTTCAATTCCAAAAATTTGCGGCAATAATAAATCTTATGATTATCGTTGCAATGTAAACATTTTAATTTTTGTGCAGAAAATGAAACCATAGCTTCCTTTTTATAATTATGCGGATTCGTTTTTCCCGGATTAATTCTTTTTTCGTTATTTGATGAGGCCTCTAATACTTGGGCCCTTGTATACAAATATTGAATAAATTCTTCGTAGGTAGGTAGATTATTTTTTGTTGGGTATTGTTCCCAATGAGCCCTTGTATTTGAATCTAGCTTGTTTGATAACAAATAAATCAATACTACATCCCAATTTTTCGTAGCTATATTTAATTTATTTAGCGATTTTAAATGCAACTGTGCCTCGTCCAATAGGCTTCTTATTGCGACGTGATTTTCTGCTTTTAAGTCCGGTAATTTAAACAACGCGTTTACATGATTATTTATAATTATTTTTGAGTTTTCGTATCTGTCCGTGAGCATCTCCCAGGCCATTAAATAGTTGTCAACTTGCATTGGCAATGCTGTTATAAGCTTAAGCGCTTCCCCTTTTAGACAAGAACGCAAATAATAAAATTTTTGAACGGCATCTAGGTTAGAATTACTGTCTACTAAAGATATAAACGCATCTCGGAATTCTATCCATTCGCAGTAATCACCCTTAAATTTTGGTAACTCTATTATCGGCAGTTTAATGTTGTTGTTTGTTTTGCCTGCGGAATGGTCCGAACCTAACCTCTCTTTAGCGTTGGATAAAACATCAAAATAATCGTTTTCAAAGCTCGCCCTTTCTTGATCGCCCTCATCGGGAGATAAGGCTTCTATATTACCTTGAATTTCCTCGAATTGATCCATTAAAAGCTCGAAATGTTTTATACGTAATCCTAGCTCACTTTGTGTCAACGAAATTTTGTTCAAAAATTCTCTGAATCTCGTGACTTTCCCCTTACAGATTCCCCTTTTACCGATTAGCGTTTTTAAATCCATTTTTATCAAATCAGGTACTTACAATTTACAGAGTTATCCAATTATTTTATCACAATAACCGTTTAAAACTATTAATCCTGTAATAACCACTGACAACTTCTCAATCCGTCACAACACGATCTGCGATAATCGACAAGCCGTTAAATTTCGCCCATAGAGTATTATTAGCAACAAACTGTTTTATCGGCTTCGCGGTTAATTCAAATGATTATTTCGGAGAAAGTTTCTTTTAATCCCGGAATTTATAACATTGTTGTAGTTTTTTGCGATAATCTAATTGCCGGCTGCAATGTCGTGTTATTTTTTTGTAAACTTGTTCATACCGGCTTGCAACAATTTTTTTTTTATGAGAAATGCACAATATTGATGTCATTAAATTTTTTGCTTTCTTTTTTTTTAGGATTTTTATGGTAAGGTGGGTAGTATGGAATGGATTGGTCACTTGCCCTTTTTATCGTGATGTCTTCTGGATGCTGGAATCTGCTTGATGGATTCTGGCTGCATTTCTGGTTCCTTCTTCAGTGCTGGTTCTTTTTTATTAATTTAATCACTCGCGTTAAACTATCCGGCTCGAAGGACCAAATGTAAAGTTTTAAGGTAAGGAACCGGTAAAATAAAGACTCATCTTCAGGACAAATTCTAAGGAACTCTTGATTTATTTGTTATCATTTCCAATTACATTTTTTATAATCGGAAGATACAAAACTACCCGAGACAGACCAAGGAGTAGTTAATTAGATGTAGTTTCAGCGAAGCGACGAAGAGGAAAGAGGTATATCCTTTTAAAAAACCGTCATTTATAGAAAATCTCCTTGGCTAGTCACAGTTTTGTACCTTCCGGACATCTGTTGATAATTTAGCTAACTAACTATGAGAGTTCTCACCTAATGTTTTTACGTGGATCTCGAGAGGTGTGAGTCCTGGCTAAATTCGATTTTTAAAGGTCTGAATTTTATACACAATCCTTGGGGAGGAAAGTTTAATCCTCATAAAAAAAATTGGCTACTAACATTGAAAACATGTTAGTACCTATTATAGAAATAAAACTTTGATTTTTACTGGTTAATTTTTTCAAAATAGAAATTATAATATCCCGTGATTTTTAATAGGAAGGTGCGAGTTAAAAATAATAATTTACAATAATAAAGTACATAACATTCTAAAAGTCAAAGTATTTTCAGTACAATAGATGGTCATAATGGTCAGCATGGTTGCCTTATAAAGCAATTAATTGATAGTGACAATTTTTTTAATACATTTTATTAATGTGTTTTTTACAATTCCCGTAATTTTCACGTGTCTGCGCTAATTCAACATAAAACACAAAATATGAAAAATTCTAAAAACAGATGCTTAAGAAATAAAAATTGTAAATGTGTTTGTTCGAGGTCCGAATATAATGGCAGTTATTAAGGCAGTTAGAATAAATCCATTGAATTAGTTCTTTTGTCACTGAGAAGTTTCTGAGGAAACATTTCTCTCAGCAGCGATATCAGGACTTATGTTCCCTTTGTTGAGACTTAAGAAATCATTATGGGAATGAATGCTGATGATTTAGATGAAACTAGATTGGCCTGTGGTGTACGAAGAAGTCTATATAGTCTTGCAAGGCTAACAAAGTATTGCAAGATAACGCCTCGGGACGCCTTACCTTCATCGGTGAAATTGGTCCCATCGCGACTAGGAAAGTTGAACAAAAAAAAACAGGGTTTGCAATTCACACGCGGTAGTAGTGAAACCTTTAGAAAACTGAAGTAGACAATGGTGGGGAGGCTACGAAGCACAAAACAAAGAGGAGACCGATAGGCCACGAAGCACTGCATAAAGAAGAGACCGATTATACTTTCTCATTCTCTCGCAGGCTAAATTCTATAGATGTATTTGTTTGTCTCTTTTTAGTGGGGCTATTTTTCGTTTCATCGAGTTTCAAATCCCAACGGCGCTAAAAAAGTTTTCACTCCAAAAACAGAGTGTGCAATTCACACGCGGTAGAAGTGATACAATATCTATACCTACTTACTTAAATTCACCATTATAATATTTTGTGTACACAATTATTTTTTAAAGTCGCTAATATATAAAAAAAAAAAGAAAATAAAAAAAAGAGAAAAGTCTGTTACGCCATCCTCAAGAGGTGAGAAGGGGATAGAGAAGCGATAGAGGAAGGTTTGGATCGAACCATTCAGAACTGTTCACCACTAAGACCGTTCTGTTTAAAGACTAAGGATAAAAAAACGTTATTGAAAAGAAAACTCCTTCAGCAAATTTGTGATTTGAAACTCGATGAAACGAAAAATAGCGACACTAAAAAGATACAAAAACGTACATCTATAGGTTTTAACCTGCAAGAAAATGAGAAAGTATAATCGATCTGCTCTTTGTGCGGTGCTTCGTAGCCTTCCCATTCTGGCCTAATTTAGTTTTTTTCTGAAGGTTTCACTCCTACCGCGTGTGAATTGCATGCTCTTTTTTTGTATGCATTCCATTCCGTTTTCAACAAATAGATACTGTTTCGAAATGGAACTAAAGGTACGTTCACATTGATCAAGTACTAAGTACAGTAGCGAGTACATTCGCTACTGGACTCGCCGAAAACCGTTCGCATTACTTTCAAGTAGAGTACTTTTGTGCCCGCCGCCCGTTTGCAAGTTGACGGCGGATGACGGGGTGCTACAAATACGCTAATTAAGCTTATTTTCATGCGTATTTTAATGTTTATTTTAGAAGAGGTGGAAAACTAAATTAGTAAGATGAAAATAAATAAACTATGGACACGAAAAGAGATTAATAGCAACATAAATAAATTAATTTAGGGTAGCATCTTTGCTCTATCACCACGAGTTTTCCGCGCTTTCACAAATGAATACTGCTAAAACGGTCGGTTCGCGCCTGTCAGAGCGCAGGGCCGCGTGGTGGGGGTCGCTACTCACCGAAAAAATAGAACGAAATGGCTTGAATCTACTAAAGAGCTGACTCTACTAAAATTACGGTATTCAGTCGCGTTTAGTTACTATTATACTCTCCCCTCGACTAAAATATTTGATCAATCAGAACGGTACTTAACGGATTCTAAATCAGAACTGTTATGATTTCATTCAATGTTATTAAAAAAAATGCTTAAACCGAACGAAAAAACAACGAAAGCTCCATCACGAACGGCTGCCACGCCGAGACTAAGTGTCACAGGTCACAGAGGAGAGCGCAGCGTGATGGGCATATGGCATGGGGGAACCAGGCTACATGTTTCCAGATCGCGCGTAAAATCGTTCCTCGCAACCGCAGCACCTTGATAACCGTATTTTACGGACAGCCCTTGTATTTGTATATATTGCACAAACAACTAGCACAAACCTCACCTAGTTAACTCTGAGTCATTGTAAAGACTGGTTTAATAACAAGAAAAATCCCAGTTTAGTTAACGTGATGAAATAATAATCCAGCCCTTCTTAATAAGGCTTTGCCATCACGGCGTGGATGGCGGCAAGAGAAGATTTTTAATTCTAAAGGAAAATACTCCCTTCCTTATCAACTGTTCGTGTTATTCTGGAACAGGGAAGGATTTATGGCCAAAAAGCTTAGGGTTTAACCGTACCGTTACCGGACTCGAAAACTCCAAAACGTATTTCCCACCCCAAGATGGCACACAGTGTTACCGTTATATTTGAGTTATTTATTACTTTTTTATTTATGTACATAAAAGAGGCACATTACCCTAAAATTTATATACATGGATGATTTAAATATAGTGTATAACAGAAATTATAACAAATTAGTTGCAAAAATAAATATTTAGCTAAATATGCAAAAGTGAATGACAAACAAGAAATAGTAAAAGGTAGAATACAAAAATGTCACCAACAATTTATTTTTGGCACCTGTGCTGATGGGATAATGATTTAATAGGTTAAATATTGTCTGTCTTTGAATAAAGGGTTTCATCACAGTAAGTGGAAAATGTGTGCAACAAATTTTAAAAAAAGTAACCTTTTTTTTTTCAAAACAATAAGAAACATTTTGATTAAGAACAGAAATAAAATCTATTATGCATTAGCCCAATCTCATCTACAATATGGTCTTATGGGATGGGGAAGCTCGTGCGATTCCACTATAAAACCAGTCCTCATTGCACATAAGGCAATTTTGAAAATTATACTTAAGAGTCCCCATCAGAACCCCTACAGACTATATTTTAAAAGCGCTGAACTTAATGTCACTGAAACAATTATATATATACAAAAGATATTATAGTACGCATTCAAAAACCAGGATAATTTTACACAGACAAACTCGGGCCGATTCACAAGATCTACATTACAACATACATTCCACCAACCTACAACTAAAACAACATTTGGACAAATAAATATGAAATACTTTTAACAGAGCGGACGATTTTCAAAAGGATATCAGAACACTTCCGTGCCTGTAAACTTGGCCACCCTGACAAATCGGCAATCGCCGAGCACTTAATCGAAACCGGCCATTACTTTGGATTTGTCCCTGAGGTCCTGAGAAGACCCAAAACTCATAGAGCACGCCTGATTACGGAGGCAATCGAAATTCACAAAAATCCTATAAATATTAATAGAGACGACGGAGCTAAGCTCAACGTTTCTTGGTATCCGGTAATTGACGGTTACATCAAGGCTAAACGCAAAAAAACATGTTGAAGTATATTGTAGCGCCAGCTCGAAGAGGAGTGGAGCTGGCGACACGGTATCGCTCCTAAGTAGATAAGTACAAACATCACCCCTAACTATTACACATCTGCCCTGATGATGGACACTGCAACGCTGTCCGAAACGTTGGCTAAAGAAGGAGGTAGCGTAACACGGTATAATACCCCAAAAACTAATAACAAAATAAAATACTTCTCTATAAAATGATTTAATTTACTCCCTCCTGCAATAAAAACCATTAAATAATAACCGATTTTAAAAGAAGCATAAAGATATGGATTACGGACATGGAAGGAAGAATAAAGATACAATTTTGAAACCTAACAAAGATTAATGCTTGTTTTGTACTTTCTTTTAGATAACATTGTTGGATGTTGTGTATTGTGATTGTCCTATTTTCTATTTAAATTCATGTAGCACTGAACATTTATTCTAATCTCGATGTGTAGAGCCCTTTATCTTAAACTTTCGCGTCTATGCCACCTCTTACTAAAATATCGCCATAAAATGTCTTGTCTAAAATCTCTTTTGTCTGTGGCGCATCAAACTTTCTCTTTTGTGTCTATAAATGGCGTGTCTTGTCATTTCTTGAAAAGATTCTACATTCTTAATCTTACAAACAGTCTCTTTCTTTTGTTATTATCCTCGTTTAAACTCTGCTTGTTTAAGCGTAAATCAAACCGTCTTTCACTTCTGTTACTTTAATTAGTCTCAATTATTGTCGTCAGTCAAGTGTTCAGACGAAACCACTCTGTAAAAATTATTCACAAGAATAAACAGTTACAAACATCCAGTATCAAAACACAAGTGTTTTTACTACAAAAGGATTACCTCAAAATACCTCTCTATCACTCATTGTACGTTCCCTGGTGTGGAACAGAAGGAAGTCAACAAGGGCAGCTCAGACTTGCAACCTGACTACAGACTATCTGGAGAGAACTACACCCGGGATCTGCGCAACCATAACTTTATAATTTTCGTCTATAATATTTTAACATACGTATACGAATTTTTAAGTTAGGGTTGTATCGTCATACATTTGCATACACGGGTATAAAAAAACTTTCAACTCGGAGCATTGCTATACATAAATCATCAATAATTCATTTCTCTTGCACTGTTGGTAAATTTAATAAAAACATCAACTGCCTAGAAAAGTTGTGGAGTTTTGAATGCTGCCTTGGAGTTTGCAAGACCTAAATTATGGAGGGGTTAGCAGAGAAGATGGACCGCATTTTTTTAAACTTAAAAAAAATTTTGATGGAAAATTTATTATTTAAGTAAAAAAATAAATTTTAATGAAATTTTTTTTTATGTATAAAATAAACGCGGTCCAACTTCTCTGCTAACCCTTCAATAATTACGGTCGTCACCCTCGTCGAAACAGATAGAGCAACGAAGCGCGTAAGGCGACTGAAACGATGTAGTGTTTGTAAGGTGATTTATGCATTACAATCCCGGCATGGGCAAATTAATTTGTGTTATTTCACAATTAATTCATTTAAAATAACATACAGTATATTTGCGGCACGTTCCAGAGTGGAAGATACTTTCAATATCGCCTTGGTGTAAGACCACCATTCAGAATTGAAACCGTGCTTGAAATGGCCTTAGCCGTATTTGGTGTCCAGATCTGAATAGCCAGGTACTTCCTCACTTTTCTTTTTCCCATCTCCTTTCCCTCCCTACTACCTTTAGCATCACAACATACCCCAATAGGGGATGCAATGGTCTTAACCGCTCCATATGGGAGCGGCTGAGACTTTTGTGAGGCATACATATATTAAAAAATTAAAGAAAATCAAAATCAATAAAGTATGTATTTATTATTCATGTACTTTACGTTATATGCAGCGTACGGAAATCAGTGGTAAAAGCGAAAAAGTGTGAAACAAGGCACGTTATTTTATTATTTTTTTTAACATTTTGATGTATGATTTGCAGGTATTCAATTTTTCTCCCTTTCTTTTCCGTGGATCTGTAATCATCCATATTTTTATAACCGTGTTTCTTTATTTTTTTATTTGTTTTCTATTGTTGTTTGTTTCTACTTAACCTGTCTTTTATTTTCTTCTATACTATATGCGAAACTTATATTTTTAGTACCAAAATACCTATGTAAAATTGTAACTATTTCCTCCCATCTATGAATGAATTGTGTTCTTACAGTCCTTAAATGAGTTCTGTAACTCATCGGGATTGCCCTAGCAAGAAATAAAAACAAAAAAAAATAAAATAAAAAATTGTTATCTGTTTTCGGTAACTAAAAGGTTTAAAAAAACTTTTGGGCCTCGACGCTTTCAAAGTACAATACAAACAGCTGATAATAAGCCCTTAGTAACCGATTTTTGACCTCAAAAAATCCAACTTCTCAATTTATTCGTAAAAAACGCAAAAAAATGTATTATCTAGTTTCCCTCTTGAAACGATGGTTTCCGGGTACCATGTACATATATTCTCCTTGGCTCTTCTTAAGTCGGTTCCTGATTGCTGAGAATCGTGACCCCTACTCCAATTTCCATGGTGGAACTCCACTCCTCGCGGTTCTCCGCTGCGTGGAGATCACTCCAGCGCAACGTAGACCTTCCTATGTTCCTTCTGTCTTCCACTTTGCCAGTGACTATGAATTTAACCTTGTTGGAGTCCTCAGTTTGGCGAGCAACATGTCCAAAGTGCCTGTCTTCAAATACGTTGTAGGCAGTTGTCACGTATAATATCGTGATACGAGAGGGTCTGTAAATATTTATTTTTGTGAGACAAGACAAAATTGACGGCGTTTTTTAAAGTCAATCACAGGATTTGGCAATTGAAAGAAGAAAGCCCCTACCTTTGATGGGTTCATATGCTCTGATCCTGCAATCTGATGGTGGCTGCTCTCCACGGTAATAGCACAAAGGGTGTTTACAATTACCGACACTTTTTGTATTAATTAGCACTTTTTACGACCTTTTAAGCGAGAATTTCAAGAGCGAGGTATCATTGATCACACGACGATTTTTCAACTGATTAATGTGGGTATTTTTCGATTTTTGTGCGATGGTGTGTATATGTACCAAGTAGGTAGTCAACATCTTATTCTTCTTGTAGTAAATAAATAGGGACTTTCAAGAAAGGAGAGGAACAAAGGAAGAAAATAACAATGCAAGGACCTGGGAAAATGGGTTTCAGTTTTAAGCTGTTTCAGAACAGTTGTAGATAGTTGAAAACCTACTGTGGATGCCAAGCTCTGCCAGAATGCAAACATTTGTGCGTCTGGTTGTCCATGAAAACCTGGGAATTTTTCTCCAGCATCACACTTCGAGGGCACCTATCATTTCTTTCACTGGCTCTATGTATCCATGCTTTCGCAGAAGAAAAGTAACGTCCGTAACTAGGTGGTCTTCGTACGCCTCGTCACTCCATATCGTTTGCATTTTGCTCATGGCGTCTCTTGTCAAGCAAATGTTTTTTTTTACTTCTGTTTCACAACCTCCCCATCACTTATGGACTTTCCTAAATATATGAAATCGTTCACCATTTCTAAGTCTGTGAGAGCATTATTAATTTTGTTTTTACAAAGGTGTTTGTTCTGTCGATCGCCGTTAGTTTTGTTTTGACCTTGTTGATTATGGCTTTTTGAAGTAAAACTTCTTTATGCACGCTCGACTTGAGGGGTAAGCTGGTGAATGCGTTACGAAAAGTGTGATGCGAACGGTAATCGATGCGAACGGTGATCGTAGCGAACAGTGATCAATGCGAACGGTGATCAAACGAGACGAACGGTCGGGCCTTTACGCACGCTAGAAGTTGAGAGGGAGATATAAGTTAGTGAAGATAGAAAGAGAGAGAGCTACGTTTCGTATATTACTGTAGGGGCAAGAGAGAGGCAATCCTTGCGAGAACAAGGAATCATTTATTGCATAACCATGCCGTAGGTCACCCCAAGGTCGTAGGTCAGCCCAAGGTCAGAGGTCACCCCAGGGTCGTAGGTCACCCCTAGGTAGTAGGTCACCCCAAGGTAGTAGGTCACACCAAGGTAGTAGGTCACCCCAACGTCACACGTCACCCCAAGGTCATAGGTCACCCCAAGGTCGTGGGTCACCCCACGGTCGTAGGTCACCCCACAGTCGTAGGTCACCCCAGGGTCATAGGTCACCCCATGGTCATATGTCACCCCAATGTCATATGTCACCCCAATGTAATATGTTATTTTATAAGTTAGTGAAGTTTTACGTTTTTTATTTTTTTTCCTCTATTTTAGTAAACAGGTGATTGATTTCTTCTTCAGAAGAGGCGATAAGGGTGTTGATATGTGCATATCGGAGATTTCAGATTTTTTGGCCACCAATGTTTATTACACCTTTTCATTCAACAATAATTTAGACATTGTACTTTCGCCGTATTTTAAATAGCATTGGTGAAAGGGCGCACTCTTGACGCACCACTTTTTCACTTTAAATGTGTCCGATTTATTGGTGTTAATCTCTTTGCACTAATTTCTTCATAAGAAATTGTGTTTTTGAAAATCTCGTGACAAAGCGACGTCCATCGAATTACCTTTATCCTGCTATGGGAAAACGCAGGCGGAAATGAACTTAGCATTCTGTAGACAATTCTATTTCCCTACGATTATTCCATCAAAAGTGTTGCCAGCGAAACCAATTAACATCTGCCGCATGGTAACATTGCACTTGTTATTTCATTCAAATGGAATTTAAATTAGTTGTTCTCGAGGTTGTCTTACAAAAATACATATTTATGATGAAAGCATGGTTGAGTTCCGGTCAGTGGCTGAGTGGGAATAGCGTTTGGGTCCCACCCGGGCGTCGCGAATCCGATTCCTCGCCTGGCTATGTCCTCCATCACGACACAAGCAACATTTTCCACTTAGTGTGATTGTAGTAGGAGGTATTCAAACATTGTTGGGGTATTCGTAACCCGGGAATGTTTGTCCTTATTTAAACATCAATTTGGGAGGCGGGTATGGATACCGCCGTCCCGAGAACCATTTATTGGAAAATCAACAACTCTGCCACAAGTCACCCTAAGTGGTTCGCTACGTTTGGTGACCTAACAGGGGTGCCCGGGTACATAGAGTGAGGTTTGTCCGGATCTTGGCGGCGAATGCGTCTGCCCACCAGCTGTGTATCAAGCTACACAGTTGGTGGGCAGACGGAGTTGGTGTACTACGAGAACTGAACTCAGTTGTTCGTTTTTGTACCATCTTTCTCCCCATATAAGGGGTTGGACCCTGGACCGTGTCCCCGCCTACGTACCATGGCCGGTCTTCTAGAACTGGTGGAGCTGCACCTGTTTGCCGCGCCACACCTCGTGGCATGAAGAGGCTGGGGAGAAGGCTGAACGACATCCGAAAGCTGTCCGTCCCGCCTCCGGCGACCCGACGCTTCTCTCCCTAGGGTCTTCTTCATGTTTTCCACTTACTGTCATCTAGGCACCACCGGCTAGCTGGCTTAAGGACGACGCTGCCGGTTGTGGGGAGGCCGGACAATCAGCCTCCTTCGCTGTTTCGGGGACTGCCGGCAGCCAGGTTGCGGTGACACCGGTTCTTATCTGTACATATGTTATTTTACTTTTTCTTTTACGTACAGTGCTCGGTGCCGCCCGCCGGATTATGTATGGTTATGTCTCCTGCTGTCATGAGCTGATTACTCATGATGGCTGCTGTCATTTTGGATTACTTTATTTTTTTATTTTTTGTTGATGTTACTAACAACTTGTTTGACTGTCCATGAGGCTCACTGCTTTTGCATTGACACCTCCATGGGCTTTAGAATTGTAGAGATTGACCATTACAGTACAGTCCTGTAGGCGCGCCCGCATACCGCCACCTAACACAGTATGAGGGGACATTGAAGGTCTAGATTCGTTACATTAAATGTAGAGCCGTTTATTCAAAAAAATTAAAGATTCTTGCGAGAACTCCGAAGGGGCGACCATAAGTTGCCTATACCGGGGTGGGACAGTGGTGGGTACGTCAATGTGTAGCAAGCAGGATCGGGAGAGACTGGTTGATAGAGATCTTTTTACCTCTCCAGCAGGACTCTCTCGGAACATGGTCTTGCACCGCAGTGATAACGATAGATTAACACATTCGACATTCTTGGATACACCGACCCCAGATTCCTACCCACCCCTTATACCTTTTTTTTCCTTCTCAGATCTTCCTCTCCTTACTTTTCTTGAAAAGACCCTCCACACAGCATCCTCTACGTAAAGAGCTAATGTAAAAAAAAATATAATTAAAAACAAGAAAAATAATTTTAAAAAATAAATAAAAAATAAATAAAAAGAGTTGGGCTAGAAGTATCTAGGGTTAAATGAGTTTGGTGAGCATTAATCGCAATTTATAAAATATATTATATATGATATCTACCTATAAGCATATTGAAACGAAATTTTAAATTTACTGTCCTAAAAAAAATAACATTAGGGTATAGCGGGAACAAAAGTTACAGGGGCTAATTGTTCAGTTTACACTAACGAGGCAAGTAATGGCTGCAATTCAAAATATTTAATGCACATCCCGTAGAAAATGGTCGCAAGTAAATAAGTAAATTTTACAGAAGAGCGAAAACAAAAATGATGATTGATGAAAACAGCAGTCGTGTCGAAAAGAGACACTAGCGACATCTTGCGGAGATAGGGTGATCTAACTTAAGGCGATACACAATCCTAATAATTTTTGTATGCTCAAAACTCACATTTTAATCATTTCCGGCGAATCCGTAAGTATAATAACTTTTTTTATTTCCATGCCGCATAAGAAATGCGAGTTATTTATATATTAGATTAATAAAAACAGTACCTTAACATTAATATATTTTACGTACAACGATTTCAAAACTATATAACCCGTAACTTACTTTTTGTACTCATCAATATGTAGGTACGATTGTTATTTTTGGAGTCGGTGTCAGCCAAGGTACCCGGCCCGGCGTGTTCACTCGACAGCTCCCCTCCCGCCGCGGCCCGTTCTCACCTATCACCTCGTCAAGCGTGCGACACAAGCACATCTCACCTATAACCATGTATGTAGTTACAAACCTACCTTGGCTGACACCGACTCCTAAAATAACAATCGTACCTACAAATTGATGAGTAGAAAAAGTAAGTTGATTATTAAGTTGTAGAAGAATACGAAATTATTATTTATTTACGTTTTAGTGCATTTTTTGAAGTCGTTTTTTTGTTTTGTTAAAATTTTTGTTTATATTATAATATTTCAATAGTGGCTCGAAGAAACTATATATATAAAAATTTAGTAAAGTTTACCTATGCTTATTTTTATATAATAAAAATCAACTTTAAAAAGTTAAGTAAGTAATGACGATGGGTCAGAGAGGCCCGCAAAAAACTTGAAATATATATATGACAAACGATATGTACGCGAATAAAATTTATGTCACAGTACACGATAATACTGCACTTATTATTCTAGGGCAAAATAATGTATTGCACTTGTTTTAACATGGTTAAAATGTGACAAACTCATATGAAACTACAGCAAAACATTTTATTAAACTTTTTATAAAAACGTAAAAAACAAACTTAACCTAAAAATTAGAATCCACAACACAAGTTGCAATCAAGAAATATGTTCACTTTGCAATGAATTCATCAAAGTAGAAAATATTAAATATTTGGGTGTGTCCATTGATACACATCTTGACAGGAAATCACAAATTGATAAAACCATCTCGAAATTAAGATATCTTACATATACTTTTTACAGACTTAAGGAAAGAAGTGGGTTCCCATTATCTACTTTTGTCTTATATATATTTATTACTTTTTTACATTATTTTTATCTTGTTTTATGTTATATATATTCAGAAAATATTTAAAAATTACTTTTGAAATGTATCAAGATATAATGGGAAAAAATAAAGGAAAAAAAAATTATTTAATTTAAATTAAATTTAAATTATTTGTTCTACTACTAAAAAAATGGGGTGGAGCAGTGCAAGATCCGTAGCACACTCAAAGCAGGTACTTCAACGCAATGAAGAATCCATTAGGGGCTCATTGTTGATCTTTTCGGAGCTGTTGGCTGACTGATGGGGAACAACTTCTGCCACAAGTTTATTATTTTGTGGCTTGTGTCTAACGCTGATTTGATGGCGTAGTGGTAGATATGTTTCCGGTATTCACATTCTGAAAGAAAAGATAAATCATTATTTTTTTTTAATTTCTGTTTCGGACCAAAAAACTTTTGATTGTTTTTCGGAACTCAGAGTGAAATCAACTCGGAACCTCTTCAGAAAAATCATTAAAAATTATTTAAAAATAAAAAAAAATTGGTTAAAGAGGTTACGTTAGGTAACGGTAAAGGGCTTTTTTTCACAACTTTTAAGGTGTTCAGTTGACTTGATTCTGAGTTGGTATGGAGTACCTTAACTACATGTAAAGTAAATAATCTTTTGTTGATGTTCCACTAACACTTATAAATCGTTGTGGTAGTTATATTAATTATGTAATGTACATTTGGATATATTTTGACACTTTCACGGTCAAAAGTATTAAAGTGATTTGTTCAGGGTTATTATAGTTGTGAATAGCCAGGTACTTCCCCACCTTCATCTTCATCACTTCATTCCCCTTCCCACTACCTTCAGCCTCATAACCTACCCCAATTGGGGATGCCATAGTTTCACTTACTCCAGACGGAAGCAGGTGGGACTCTTGCAAGGTATTAACCCATATTTTTTTTAATTTAAAATAAATACGCCATATCTGCAGTTAATATGTCGATGTATTGTGCTTTAAGAGCGTTTAACCAGCCAGCGGCCGAAAATCCACATTTCGTCGAAAGTTGTTCGTACGATCGTGCAGGGCGGTTACAATGAGAAAGATTAATTATCCTCCGTACTAGCTTTTTAAAATTATAACTCAATATCGATTTTATTTCATTCCAAATTTGCTTTAATTTTTACCTATTTCCAAAAATGCTGAAAGGCATGATGATAAAACAATTATATAATATATTTTTTGTAATTATTTTTTGATTATAAGTAGTTATCATTTTTCAATAATGTCTAAGTTAAATAAGAATGTTAAAAAAATCTGAAATATATTAGTATGTAAGTGCGCAAATAAAAACACAAACGGACCAATTTTCGTCAAGAAAACATTTACGTATATATTTTTTAATGATTTGATTTAAACTAAAATTAAAATTCCAAAACCTGCGATACCCAGATATTATAGTATTGATTTATTTTACTGCATCATTATATGATTTGAAATGGGTATGGTATAATACAAAACCTTTTTTGAAAATTTAACAAATCTGCCAACGTCCTATGGTATAACCTTATTATACTAAAAATCAACATTTTTTCTCAAAATATAAAACATGCAAATGCTAGATAAAAGAACAATCTTTCCAAATCCATTTTTAATTTTTTGTGGAGAAGAGTCAATACGTCTAGGTAAATCTGATAAATATACGTCATAATACCTGTTTTTTTTTTAAGTTATAAAATATTTGCCTGAAAAAGATGGATTAAAGAACAAAATGCTGTCTTTTTTGTTCTTTAATCCATCTTTTAATTTTGAAACTGGAAGTTTTTTTGTTTCCCTCATTTTTACATCGAGCGAAATATGTTAAAACGAAATATGATATGGCGAAACGTTATCACGTTTAAAATCCGTGAAGGATCTCGGTGTCGTCTTTGATCCCGAACTGACATTCTCTTGCCATATATCGCAGCTCACTCAGTCTTGCTACAAACTTCTTGGGTTCATCATAAGGACTTGTAAGCAGTTTGATAACCAAGAAGCTACGCTAGCGTTATTTGATGGCATACTGAGAAGCAAACTGGAGTACGCGAGCGATGTTTGGGCACCGTACCACCAGAAGTACATTGATATGTTAGAGCAAATCCAAAAGAAATTCCTCAGGTATGTTTATATGCGGAAGCAAGGAACCTATCCAAGGTTCATGCACCATATTGACTTACTTGAGGAAACTGATTCTGTGAGTCTAGAAACTAGACGGAAAGCAAGTCTTGCTATTTTGTCTTTCAAAATTTGGAACAATTTCATCGATAGCCCATTTCTCTTGGGATGCTATGATATATATGTACCAAACCACTACAGCCGAAGTCGAATCATGACTTATTTAAAGTACCGAACGGCAGAACAGACGTCTTGGCAAAGCATAGCATGACGAGGGGAGTGGTACTGTTAAATGAAATTGCAAACCATTTGGATGTAAGTGACTGTTCTTTATATGCCTTAAAAATATTATTGAAGAATAAATGCTAAATGCTGACAGGGTAACTAAATTGTACTGTAATTGGAATTATACTGTTGTACAATAATAATAATAAAATAAAATGAAAATAAAAATGTTGAATGGTTTTATTGCCTGGCATTCGGGTGGTCTTTGTCCAAAGCTTGTATTTACCACAAGAGTTTGCGTTTTTTTTGTATGCTTGTGTAACTGATTTTGCTTTTTGAAATTTGTTATTTTGGTTAAAAATGTTGTTCATTGTATTAATAACTTCATTTCATGATCGGGTGTAATGGACTTTTTTTATATTATGAACACTTTTGAATCTTGAGACGTTTTTATTTACAATAAACTTTTTATGACAATATTTGATCAACACTTTATAAAACAACTTTAGATATAGCCCGGTCCTCACTTGTGGTTTAAACGAACAATAAAGATACATAGATGTCTCCATTCTTCACTATTTCCTAATAATCCAATAGATAATTAAAACCAATGACGTAAATCAATTAACTACAGTGGCCATACCATAGATGTCTCTAATAGTACTTTTAACACATGGTACAAGATTACTCATTTTATCTTCTTATTTTGTGAAGATACCTGGTTGTAAAATGTATCCACTGTTTCAGAAATATCATTCAACTGCACCATTTCTCTTGTCATGCTAGAACATCTGTTCTGCGTGTGGTATCTTGAACAAATTTTTTTTACTTTAGCTTCACACAGGAGGCTCTGAGGAAAATTATTCCCATCGGGGTCTATGTCATCTTTGAGGATGCAGTGTGGGGGCTCTTTTTAAAGAAGGGAAGGTTATAAAGTTCTGGGAAGGAAAAAGGTGGGTAGGAATCTGGGGTCGATGTGCCCAGGAGTAAAATCCTTCCTTCCAACCGCGTTGCAAGGCAATGGGTCCGGCTGTAAAGGTCAATGACCTCCCTCTCTCAATCAGACGCATACGCCGCCAAGACTTGAACAAACCTCACCCATGAACCCTGGCACCAAACATAGCGAACCACTTTGGGTGACCTATGGCAGAGATGTTGGTTATCACCCGCCCCCCAAATGAAGACAAAAGATATGGACGTAATTGAGGATTTTTTCTGGATTTGTTGTTCCAGTATCAAATCAGTGAAAATAATCGTGTTTGCACATAATTTATTACACATTGTAGTTACAACGTTTAAAAAAAATCCTGTTTATTATTACATACAAAAATTATATCAAATATTGTAAATTTTAATGTAGTTTTTCTTAAAAGTGGACTATGTATTATAAGTTCACACTTATAAACACATAACCTAACATGTACTTGTACTCTTTATCTTGTAAATCTTATTGTAATTCCTCCATCTAGTCCAATAAAAGTGTAATTTCAATACTACTAACTTACCTACTTATCTCACACTCTGAAAATCCGAATATATTATATGTTACCAGGTTAATTCGGTAAATCCGAATATAATATATGCTGCCAGGTTACTTTTTCTACATCGTCACAAAAAAATGTGTGTATATATATGTATATATGACTTCATTAGTTTCAGAGAAAAACATTTTTTTTTGTTTTTGTTATGTAATCACAAGTATGTACAATATGTACATTTTTTAAAGAATAATATGAACTAAACATGTCAATTGTCTGTCCTGGAACGGGAAACATTCCTAGTTGGACAGGCAAAGCTTCCTAATATGTAATTTGTACTTTCCTTTGTATCCATCTATAATAAATAAATAAATAAAATAAATACACCGCTAGCGTACTTCGAAGGTAATAATAAAAGTATTTCTTCCGGTAAAATGATTGCATTTTAATTGTATTAACGCCAGGTGTCCCTTTTCCATGAGGTTTTATTTTTTTCACACTTTTTATCGTTTAGGCTACGTCCGCACAGACACTACAGACAGGCCTAGGGGCTTGCATTCTGGCTACTTGCTAGGATACACGGTGGCCGCACTGAAGGTGGTTTGCATGGTGGGTCGATAGGTACCTTGGTTATTTGTTTGTCGGCACCTTGACGAGGTGTCACTTTCAAAAATAGCTCTAAAACTGCTATTTACAGAAAATTCATCTTTAAAATACACCATTTCACGGCCTTGTCCATCATGTTGGATTCATGACATGAATAAGTCACTGTCAAGTCATGAGGAGATTAATGATCTGTATAAACAATTGCGTAATTTTGCAGAGAAACATTTGATCTACTTCTCAGTAAATTTAAAGGAAAATTAACTTATTTGGATACTCATCTTAAAAAAAGCATAGCAAAAAGCATCTTTTTTACTTCGATTGCTACCTCTTCCCATAGTTTCTTTAAGACAACTGCATTTTTGTGGAGTTCATTCGCTGGATTCCACAAAGGATCTCTTTTAAAAACCGATGCAATTAATATTTCGTGGGTATTCTGCGAAAAAGCATTAAGTCAAAATTTTGCTGATTTGACTTAATGATGCAATTTTATCATTCGGTGGCCACTCTTTAGTCTACGAAAACGCACTATGTCTTACCTATAATACTTTTCGAGTTATTATCTGAACTAAGTCAATTATTCATAAATCTTTTCAGCGAATGAGCACTAAGGGACGTCGTGCATATTCCTTGGCTATTTTGATACCGTAACGTGATATAATATAATATTATATTATAAAATTATATTATAATTATGATTATACCGTGTGAAATAGCATTAAGTCAGACTTAATGCAATTTTGTTGGAAGATTTTTTTTTGTTTATCCGTGGTATTCAAAGTCTGAGAGTTATGTTTAAGATAAGCTTCTCGTTGACTAAATTGAATATTATTCACAAAAATATTATCAAGAGCTGCAAAAATATTACAAAAGTAATAATATGAATTTCTTTAGAGTAAATTGCCTAATTCAAAAAAAAAATCATTTCTCATTATTGAAGTCCGTAATGTACGTAGGGGTAGGCGACAAGAAGTCATTGCTCAGAGTTGTGTGATATCAAAATTATACAACAAAATAATATCAATATCACATTCCAAGAAAAAATATTTGATAGTTTAATGTGATAAAAAAAAATATGCCACTTGAGCTTTAAAGTTGGTACGCTTCCATTCCTTCTGTCGACGACAGCGAAATAAATTATCATCATATTAATATAGCGGATGAAAATCAATTACATAAAACAACTATTTTGTAAAAAAAATTTATATAATTAAAATAAAAATGTTACAACACCAAACTATTTTTACTTCGGTGCTTGCAATATTGTATCAGCGAGAAAGCATTAAGTCATGCAATACTTTTCTATTTAAAAAAAAAGTATGAATTTTTAATTTATTTTTAAATAATAAGTATTAGCCTAAGAGCCCGCGACATTAAACCTGTAATGATAGGTCTCCCAAAAATCATACACAAAAATCGTTAGATCATTCATAGGGGTACACAAAATGGCGGTGCTGCCATTTCTGAAACCGGTCAGCACTATAAAAAAAAAAAATTGAAAAAAATTATTTTTCAAGACTTAATCATAAGTCTCCCAAATTCTGATTGTTCCTCGAGACAGGGGAGGGGTAGGACTATACGAAAAAGTAGTGCTGCCCGTCCCCCTAATGAGCTGTCTCAGTTGCTGCCGAGAAATAAGAGACGCCAAATATGAGGTATCTGTAATCATCGGTCTCCCAAAAAAAACAAAGTTTATCTGAAAGATCATCAAATTTTGTGAACGAAAAACCACTGCTGCCGTTTCCAAAAAGTGGACAAGATGGCGACAGCAGCGTTTGAAAGTCGCCCTCCTTTCTTATGACTTTCGTTACATAAAAGACACCTCGTACCTAGGTATCTATATCATCGACTTCCTCAAAAAACCAAACTTATCTGAAAGATCATCAAAATTTGTATAAGAAAAACTAATGCTGCCGTTTCCAAAAAGTGGACAAGATGACGGCAGCAGCGTTTGAAAGTCGCTCTCCGCGCAACCGAAATTGGCGTTTAGATTCGGTTTCGTCAGCGATCGCCGGGTTTTTTTCGATATTTATTATTGAAATACGCCTTCCACTATCACGAACAATGAATTTTACGTGTCGTTGATTGTTTAAATAAATGAAATCGCATATTTTATGCGATATTTTTCGACTTTTCAGCCGTTTTCATTGTGTTTTTATACTTTCTTATGTCTTTCGTTACTTCGTACCCAGGTGTCTATAATCATCGGTCTCCTCAAAAAACTAAAGCTTATCTGAAAGATCATCAAATTTTGTGTAAGAAAAACTACTGCTGCCGTTTCCAAAAAGTGAACAAGATGGCGGCAGCAGCGTTTGAAAGTCGCTCTCCGCGCAACCGAAATTGGCGTTTAGATTCGGTTTCATCAGCGATCGCATGGTTTTTTTCGATATTTATTATTGAAATACGCCTTCCACTATCACGAAAAATGAATTTTACGTGTTGTTGATTGTTTAAATAAATGAAATTGCATATTTTATGCGATATTTTTCGATTTTTCAGCCGTTTTCATTGTGTTTTTATACATTGTCATGTCTTTCGTTAATAAGAGACACTTCGTACCCAGGTATCTATAATCATCGACCTCCTCAAAAATCCAAAGCTTATCTGAAAGATCATCATATTTTGTATAAGAAAAACCACTGCTGCCGTTTCCAAACAGTGGACAACATGGCGGCAGCAGCGTTTGACAGTCGCCCTTCACGCAATCGAAATTGGGGTTTCGATTCGGTTTTATCAGCGATCGCCCGTTTTTTTTCGATTTGTATTATTGAAATACGCCTTCCACTATCACGAACAATGAATTTTACATATCGTTGATTGTTTAAATAAATGAAATCGCATATTTTATGCGATATTTTTCGATTTTTCAGCCGTTTTCATTGTTTTTTTTTTCTTACGTCTTTCGTTACATTTTATATTTTTAAATAAAGACCACCTGAAACGTGAAGTTTTTTTGGCTATATTTTTTAGCAGAAATAGAGTCTTTGATCCTACATTGTAACGGAGTCTTAAGAGCCGTTCAGACACGCGGAAGTATTTTAGTCGAGTGGAGAGTATTAACAAAAAGCGTTCGAACATCGTAATTTTAATAGAGTGGGTTAGTCAGCCCTTTAGTATATACAATCCATTTCGTTCTATTTTTTGGGCGAGTAAGGCTGGGCGCATAAATCAAGTTTTACTTTCCGATTGTCCGATAAGGCAATCGGATCGGAAATCTGATTCGAAAACTGGATAGGTAATAATACTGGGGCCACGCCCTTTTTCACGCGATGGCTTTCCTGTTGTATGATCAGACAATCGGATGGAAAACTCTGTTGTATGCGCCCAGCCTTACTCGCCCGAAAAATAGAACGAAATGGATTGTATCTACTAAAGAGCTGACTAACCCACTCCATTAAAAATACGATGTTCGGACACGTTTTGTTAATACTGAACTCTCCGCTCGACTAAAATACTTCCGCGTGTCTGAACGGTTCTTAAGACTCCGTTACAATGTAGGGTCGAAGACTCTATTTCTGTTAAAAATTTAGCCAAAAAAACTTCACTTTTCAGGTGGTCTTTATTTAAAAATATAAAATGTAACGAAAGACGTAAGAAAAAAAACAATGAAAACGGCTGAAAAATCGAAAAATATGGCATAAAATATGCGATTTCATTTATTTAAACAATCAACGACACGTAAAATTCATTGTTCGTGATAGTGGAAGGCGTATTTCAATAATAAATATCGAAAAAAACCAGGCGATCGCTGATGAAACCGAATCTAAACGCCAATTTCGGTTGCGCGGAGAGCGACTTTCAAACGCTGCCGCCGCCATCTTGTCCACTTTTTGGAAACGGCAGCAGTGGTTTTTCTTATACAAAATTTGATGATCTTTCAGATAAGCTTTAGTTTTTTGAGGAGACCGATGATTATAGATACCTGGGTACGAAGTGTCTCTTATTAACGAAAGACATAAGAATGTATAAAAACCCAATGAAAACGGCTGAAAAATCGAAAAATATAGCATAAAATATGCGATTTCATTTATTTAAACAATCAACGACACGTTAAATTCATTGTTCGTGATAGTAGAAGGCGTATTTCAATAATACAAATCGAAAAAAACCTGTCGATCGCTGATAAAACCGAATTCAAACGCCAATTTCGGTTGCGCGGAGGGCGACTTTCAAACGCTGCTGCCGCCATCTTGTCCACTTTTTGGAAACGGCAGTAGTGGTTTTTCTTACACAAAATTTGATGATCTTTCAGATAAGTTTGGTTTTTTGACGAAGTCGATGAATATAGATACCTAGGTACGAGGTGTCTTTTATGTAACGAAAGTCATAAGAAAGGAGGGCGACTTTCAAACGCTGCTGCCGCCATCTTGTCCACTTTTTGGAAACGGCAGCAGGGGTTTTTCTTTCACAAAATTTGATGATCTTTCAGATAAACTTTGTTTTTTTTGGGAGACCGATGATTACAGATACCTCATATTTGGCGTCTCTTATTTCTCGGCAGCAACTGAGACGGCCCATTTGGGGGGACGGGCAGCACTACTTTTTCGTATAGTCCTACCCCTCCCCTGTCTCGAGGAACAATCAGAATTTGGGAGACTTATGATTACAGAAGTCTTGAAAAATAATTTTTTTCAAAATTTTTTTTTTATAGTGCTGACCGGTTTCAGAAATGGCAGCACCGCCATTTTGTGTACCCCTATGAATGATCTAACTATTTTTATGTATGATTTTTGGGAGACCTATCATTACAGGTTTAATGTCGTCGCCGCTCCTACTATATAGGCATGAGTAGACAATAAAACAATCTATTATACTCTATTCGTCCCTATAATGACTTCAATATATTTTTAAAAAGTTAACGTTGGTCAAACTTTCAAATTCAATTTTTTTGTTTTTGTTTTTATTATTTCATAAATGATTAAATGTTACATTTTTGGCCATTTTTGACTACCATACTAGGCTATTGCTCGTGTTGTAGTAGTCATACATGTAATATAATTTTATATAAACAGATAATAAAATATAAGAAGAGAAAAGAAAAAAATAACATATTTAGGGATAAATAAAACTAAAAACAGATAAAAATATAAGAATTGCAAGTTATCATATAAATGGCAAAGGAAAGCAAGAGGATCATTAATAGGTCTAAATTCGAGCACGACCTGCAGATCAGTAGAAAGCTGGCTGCCTGCCCGCACGGCAGCAGAGCGTTCTGGTCGCTTGCGAGCTCAATAGGTCGCAATTTCTGCAAATCCAGTCTGCCACCTCTTACCAGACCTGACGGCTCTCTAGCAAATACCGCCGCCGAAAAGGCTAACTTATTAGGCAAAATGTTCGCGGAAAACTCGACCCTCGATGATCAAGGTGCTACCCCGCCGTCGGTTCCTCACTGCGGTTTTCATATGAAAAAGCTGAGGATCCGGCATCGGGATGTACTCCAAGTCTTACGAGGGCTTGATATTAATAAAGCTAGTGGGCCTGACGGAATACCTGCCCTGGTATTGCAGAGGTGCGCTGCAGAAATAGCTCCAATTTTGACGAAGCTTTTCAAAATGTCCCTGAAGTCTGGTTCTGTGCCCTCTGGTTGGAAAAAAGCGATCATTCACCCATTATTCCAAATTCATTCAAATTCATTCAAATCATTCACCCATATTCCAAAGAAGGGTGACCGCTCCAACCCAGCCAACTACCGCCCCATAGCGATCACATCAGTTCTGTCTAAGGTAATGGAACGTGTGATCAACGACAAACTGCTCACATACCTCGAGAAGAACAAAATTATTAACGACCGTCAATACGGATTCCGGCGGAACCGCTCGTGCGGTGATCTTCTCGCGTATGTGACGCATGTTTGGGGGCGGTGCCTGGAACGTTTTGGTGAGACCCAAACGGTTGCACTGGATATTTCCAAGGCCTTTGACCGGGTTTGGCACCGAGGGCTTGTCAACAAACTGCTTTCTTACGGACTTCCCGCATCCTTGTGTAAGTGGATTGCCGACTTTTTGAGGGAGAGGTCGATTCAGGTGGTTGCTGACGGTTTCACCTCTTCTTCGCATTCGATAAATGCTGGCGTCCCACAGGGATCGGTTCTGTCACCGACTTTGTTTCTGTTGCACATCAATGACCTCTTGTCATGTGCACCGATTCATTGTTACGCGGATGACAGTACAGTCCATGATAGCTTTTTGTTTGACAAGCCCCCAAAGGGCACACAAACTCCAATAGCTCGGAGGGCTTTGAAGCAAAGAATGGACGGTTACCTCGAGAGTATTTTCTCTTGGGGTAAGAATAACCTCGTCGAATTTAATGTTTCAAAGACCCAATCATGTTTGATAACGTCTAAAAGGGATCGAAATGAAAATCTAGTCTCCTTCAACGGAAGCAACCTTCCGAACAGGACCTCCATTGATATGCTTGGTGTAACTCTAAGTGACCAGCTCAGGTACGGGGGCTCCATCGAAACCAGAGTTAAGTTAGCCTCTCAGAAACTGGGCGTACTGTACAGGGCCCGCAGATACTTTAATAGTACCCAACTGCTAACCCTGTACAAATCGCAAGTGCGCCCCACGGTTGAATTTGGCAGCCACCTCTGGTCTGGAGCTCCAAAATACCTAAAAAAAACCCTTGACTCTGTGCAGAAACGGGCGGTCCGTTTGATAGATTCTCCCATCCTAACAGACGGACTGCAATCTTTAGAGCATAGGCGTCAGGTGGGAATGCTGTCCTTGTTCTACCGGTATTACAATGGAAGATGCTCCGAGGAACTAGCATCATTGATCCCCTCGGCTCCGGTGCATAGCCGGGAAACACGCCAAACACGCGCCCAACATTTGTACACGGTTGACATTACTCACATGAGAACGGGTCGTTTCTATGACTCGTTCTTGAGTTCAACGGCTCGGCTGTGGAACGATTTGCCGGCCTCTGTGTTTCCTCCCTCCTACAACATGGGTCTCTTCAAGACCCATGTTCACTCCTTCCTTTCCTCAAAGAGACCCTCCACACAGCATCTACAAAGATGACATAGGCCCTGACGGAAATTATTTTCCTCAGGGCCTCCTGTGTGGTGTTAATGTAAAAAAAAAAAAAAAAAAAAATCTAAGAAATAAAGAAAATTTAAAGAAGATGAAAAAAACATTGGTGAGCATTATTCTTCTTGAAATAAAAATAGAAATAAAATTTGGTAAGTAATCTTCTGCACGAGAGTACATGTTTGTAGTCATTTTTGATATTCGTTCTATGAAAGAAATTGGAAAGAGTGTTAGAGAAAGCAATTTTTTTTTTTTTTAATGCAATATTCAGTTAAAGTAATTGATTAATTAAATTTGTAATATTTTTTTAATCAATATTAATATTATTTGTTTTTTATTGTAATATTAAGCTATCATGTGTTGTTTGAAGAAATCTCATCCCTTTTCAAATATCCAATGATTGATACGGGATTTAAAGAGAGATTTTGAATTATGTGACTTTTTATCGACACTCAAAGCATTATACATTTTAGGAGCGATATACCAGAATTGTCGTTGAGCGAAAGAAGTTTGAGTTTTAGGGACCACGCAACCCAAGTTTGCTAAGAAGCGTGTGTGTGCTTGATGTTGTGGGGCCACCAGTAGATTATTTTGGCATATATAACATATGCTTATCTTAGTAAATAGCTGTCGAATATCTAAGACTCTGATTTTTGCAAAGAGTTCATTTGACGGGTGGGTAAGTTGACATTTAAATATAATTCTCAGAATTAGTTTTTGAACTAAAATAATTGGTCTAATAATGGATTCAGCACAACCACCCCATCCCACTATACCGTATGTTGCTATTATAATTATCTCGAAACTAGTATTTTTGACTTAAGTGCTTTTCCGCAGTAAGCCCACGATTCATCCATTTTTTTTTCTAAAATACCTCACGCCTCGTGACAAAAAACCAACACGTTTGTTTACCTACTTCGATACACGCTAAGCGACTAGCATAAATATACCAAACCACCCACGTGACTAGCTAGGGGCCAAGCGCGCATTGGAAGTTATCCACCACATACCCGCCCCTGTATAAGTAACATACGGTTACTCCTTCAGGGCTCTCTCAAGGACTCTAATTTTTTTATAGAACGGCTCTACATTTAAAATTTATCAAAAATAGACCTCCATTATTCCCGCACACGTTGTTAGCGAGCAGTATGGAAGTGCTTACTTTGTAAAGGTGTAAGTAATACTTATGGGGAAAAAAATCTTACTTCTTCTTCTCAAAAAAAAAAATCTTACCTTCTCTTCTCGCCAAGCGCGCAGTGCGCATGGCCGCGAAATTTCTAGGTCGTTCGTTTTACTAAGCTACTCGCTAGGTGACTCGGCGCTCTAGGCGCTAAAACCTCGATGACAGTCTAAAATCAGTCTTAAATCTTTCGACAGTCGTTACGCAATGTAGTTTTTTAAAGTCTTTTTAAATCCATCAAGCTAATTGTAGTTATCTTCTCTATTTACTTTTATATTATATGTATTTTGTCAATGCTCTTCATCTATACGTAATCTCCTTTCATTGTGATCTCTCTTTTTTTTTCTATTCGTGTTGTTGTTATATTGTTAAATGGACTATTTGTCCGTAAATAAATAAATAAATAAATAAATAAATAAATAAATAAATAAATAAATAAATAAATAAATAAATAAATAAATAAATAAATAAATAAATAAATAAATAAATAAATAAATAAATAAATAAATAAATAAATAAATAAATAAATAAATAAATAAATAAATAAATAAATAAATAAATAAATAAATAAATAAATAAATAAATAAATAAATAAATAAATAAATAAATAAATAAATAAATAAATAAATAAATAAATAAATAAATAAATAAATAAATAAATAAATAAATAAATAAATAAATAAATAAATAAATAAATAAATAAATAAATAAATAAATAAATAAATAAATAAATAAATAAATAAATAAATAAATAAATAAATAAATAAATAAATAAATAAATAAATAAATAAATAAATAAATAAATAAATAAATAAATAAATAAATAAATAAATAAATAAATAAATAAATAAATAAATAAATAAATAAATAATAAATAAATAAATAAATAAATAAATAAATAAATAAATAAATAAATAAATAAATAAATAAATAAATAAATAAATAACTAAATAAATAAATAAATAAATAAATGACACGGCGAGTTTACAAGCTAGTATCTGGGAAATTCACTATCTGTTAGTAAACTCGCTCAGTGTCATCGTGTTACTTGCTAACTAGCAGATTGTTGACAATCTACAAAAAAAGTTGAAAGGTCGTCAACTTTACTCGCTACACGCTTGCTCGTGATTGGTTTATTTATGTTTTTCAAGATGGCTACCAATAAATAGCTGATTTCAACTGCCAAACATCACAGAATTAGTTCACGCAGGCATTGTTATTCTTGTTACTGGCGCTTGCAGCGACCTCAGTTTCCTACGCTACTTTCCTACTGTCTACGAGTAGACAGTTTTGTGTGTCATCAAGATAATCTCACTCGCCGATTTACCAGATTTTAAGCTATTAGCTTGTAAACTCGCTTTGTGTCATTGAGCCGCAAGCCGCCTGTCTATGCGGACGTAGCCCTAGAGTTTAGAATATGAAAATTTCAATTATATTTCTCAATTTTTACATTTCTTCGAAATACCTACCACTTTCCGCGCACGTAACAGCTCTAGAAAGCTCTGATATATTCCTGCAAGCTCTCATATGACATAACTGCACGTGATTATGTTGCCGGGGATATTATTGACATTGAATGCGCATGAAATGTTGACATTGCAAAATACGACTCGTAAGTTGACATTGCGAGATATGATAAAACTTTATGATATGTTGCAAGGAAAACAGAAACTTGAGTGCTTTGTAGAGGGTGATATTATATATCACTGAATAAGAAGATAACATTAATAAATCTAAACAAAATATCAAGACACAGAAAAATAATAAGGTTCCATCGAAGCCAGAGTTAAGTTAGCCTCTCAAAAACTGAGCTTAGTTACTGTACAGGGCCCGCTGATACTTTAATAGTACACAACTGCTAACCGTGTACAAATTTCTAGTGCACTCCACGGTTGAATTTTGCAACCATCTCTGGGCTGGAACCACAAAATATCTGGAAAAAACCCTCGACTCTGTGCAGAAACTGGCGGCCCGTTTGATAGATTCAACTCATTTAACAAACGGATTGAAATCTTTAGAGCACATGCGTTGCCGGTATTTCAATGGAAGATGCTCCGAGGAACTAGCATTATCGATCCCTTCAGCACAGTGCATAGTCGGGAAACACGCCAAACGCGCGCCCAACAGATTGACAGTTCGGCTGTGAAACGATTGGCCGGTCTCTGTGTTTCCTTTTTCCTACAACATATATCTCTTCAAGACTAATGTTCATTCCTTCCTCTCCTCAAAAAAACCACATGGCATCTCAGATGACATAGGCCCTGAGGGATATTATTTTCTATTGGTATTCTTGTATAATTATTGATTACAAAGTTCTAACGATTTTTTTGTAACGTAGTTAATGTCTCGGATATACATATCTGAATTTTATCTTTTTATGAAATTATGACTTTTTCTAAAAGTACCTACGCATGAAAATTCAATTATGTTTGATTTTATTTAAGATTATTTTATTCGAGTATTTTAGAAAACGTGGCCGAGTTGGTTGAGGCGTTTCCCGATAAGACACAGTTCCTGGGTTCGATTCTCAGTTGCAACCGTTAGCTTTTTATTATTCTGTGCCTTGTTCTGCTTCATGTGTCGTTTATATTTATTAGTGCAATATTCTGCTTCAATGATGTGTTAAATTGAGAGGTAAAATCTTCAAAAGTTAATAAAAAATTATTCCAATAAAATTGTGATTTTATGGTTTATTCTCAACGGTGTTAAACGGAAGGAAGAGATGAAAGGTGAGAAAATGGGATTGAGATAGGATGAAATTAACTGGTTCTTCAAATCTGCTCACAAAAAGTAGCTTAGGTTATTTTAATCAACGGATTTATAGTAAATGGTATAAACATGAGTACCTAAGCAAAGTCATATTCACTTAAAGATTCGAAACAATTATTAAAAGTTCAGTAAAGGTTGAGACCTTAGACCTGAGAGAAATATTTAAAAATATTTTCATGCAATACATACCTCGGTTTCTCTTGGCGTATTTGTTGTACTTTTAGCGTTATTAATGGACTTCCTTGTGACCTTAGCCAATCGTTCTTTAACCTCCTTGATCAGGTCTTCTGGAATCATTTTCAATTTGTCCGCGGGCAAACCATCCATCACAACTCCAATAGTACTGATAATGGACTCTGTCCACTTATCTGGTGGTCCAAATGCTTTATCATCCATTGCAAGAACAGCTAAAGCCTCCAAAACTTCTTGCGGACAACTTTTCAAGGCTCCTAAAGCTTCTGCAGCATCTTTATAAGCTAATGGATGTATTCTGACGATCTCTTGGGGATTAAAAGCACAAATTATCTGACGCAAAGCCATCAGATCATATGATGTGTAGTCTTCTGGTGTCTTACCTCCCCAATCTTCTCGTATCCTGAAAGCTATAGCTTCAAGTTGTACTGGAGACAAATCGTAAAACAAGCCAAAATTTTCAATCACGTCTATGCTAGATAGTGTCATATTTCTCAATTGATTCGGTTGTATTGCTATCGTAATCCAATGCAACGCATTTAATCTGTCTTCTGGGACATCATTAGCTCCTCCATGGTAATCTACTAGTCCTTTCCAGATGATTTTTGCTTGTTCCAATGGTATTTGCACTTTGCCTAAATGCGATACACATTTATCCATTTCTTCCCCGGTCATATTTGCCAATTCTTCAATAGTCCATACTAATTCTTCAGTATTTTTCGATATGTCCGTGCACAAAAGGCCAGAACTTTTGCTGACTAAGAGAATCGACAGAAATAAAGCGAACATTGTCAGCGTAACGAAGCTCTATTTCCGAATGCAATGGAGGACAAAGAAATTCAATCAAATTGCTTTTCCTTGAAATGCCTCTACCTTTGTGAAGAATTACAATGGACTTGATACGTTGTTACTTTATTTATAGCCTGCGGAAAGGTTGCAGGTATCGCATTGAAATAAAATTTGCGGGGAGTGCCTTTACTCTATGAAACATGATGTGATAAAAATCTTATTACAATTTGCTCAAAATCAAAAAGGATATATCTTAAGAAAGCGAAGGGACTCGGGTGCGATATTGGCGTAAAAATAATTTTAATTTTCTGCTGCATTTGACTTACATTCATTCTTCCCTTGCCAATTCCATTATTTAAAAAATAATTATACAAAAGCATCAACCAATTGTTATCCCTTCTTGGAAATTTGATTCAATGAAGTCAAATTTATTTTGAATTTAAATATTATTTTCAAAATGGTAATTGATTGTTGTTTGAGAAATTCAGACAAGCGATGTAATAGTACCTATTTGCCTACGTAGTGTTATATTTTGAAAAAAAAATATATTTTAATTGCCATTTTCGAAATTGAGTTACTGATTTTTCACGGGTCGGCGCTAATCATCATCATTACATAGTATAAAAAAATGTCGCTCAAAATGTATGTGCGCGTTAATCTTTTAAACTACGTAACGGATTTTAATACGGTTTTCACCAGTAGATAGAGTGTTTGAAGAGGAATGTTTATATGTATAATACATACAGAGAAAAGCCGAGAAATTCAAATAAAACATATTTTTGTGCGATTTTAAACAATTGGCGGGCCGTACTATAGTCACTTTTGAAATTCGTTCTACGGAAGAAATTGGAAAATAGATGTCCTAGAGTAAGTAGGCATTTGATTTTCCCTTTTCAAATATCCAGTGTTTCATTGTTCATAATTAGTTTACATGTATAATACATGCATATTACCTATAGTAGAGAAAAGCCGACAAATTCAAATATTCAATTTAGGCAGCGGGCAGCGGGCAGCTGGCAAGCGGGTGGTGTGGATTTTATAAAGAATGGGTAATGGCGTTGTGTTTCGTTAGCCACAGCAACGTGTGGCCGGGTCAGGCTATAATAATGAAAATCAATTCTATCAATATTACTTTGCAATGTAATGCAACCCATTTCAAAACTAATACTAATGAAATACGGTTGTAACATTGATAATTATGATTTAAAATTCGATGAAACCAAAAAAGGGACAAATACTCTGTAGGATTTAGCCCGCGAGAGAAAGAGATAGAATAATTGGTCTCGTCTTTGTGAGGTGCTTTGTAGCCTCCCCACTCTTGTCTACTTTAGTTTTCTGAAGGTTTTAATTCTCCCGCGTGTGAACTGCACTATGTTGTTTTTTTTTTCAATTGTAATAATTAACAAGAACAACAGAAAGAGAAATAAACGCTGTTAGAAACATGTATTCATGTTCAAACATTTATAAAGAACTTTTCGCATTTAAGACCAGGGTGTGTATGTGTCAAAGTGATTTACGCTAGCGATTTTAACACAGAATTAAATAAAAATAAATAAAACATGAACAGAGCTATATTTCACTGGGAGCGGGAGGGAGTGTTTTGATTTACACCCGTCTGTCTGCTGCCATTGATTTATTGGCTCATGTTAAAGAATGAAAAATCTACGGGGCTTAAAAGCCGAGAAATGACCTCGGCTTAGGACAGACGAATTTGATGGATAACGCCTTTTATAAAGAAAATTCTTATAGTTATTGCCCGATTTCATCTGCGTTTTAACGTTGTTTTAAAAATCCATTTTTCTTCTATAATATTATGGCTAGCTGACACTAGCTGAAGCATCCAGCATTGCCCGGGTTGGAAAAGGGGATGTAAGCAAATTTAGCAAAATCTCGTACAAACAGTGACTTACTTCTTATTTTCTGGGTTAAGTTGTGCCAAATTCCATCAATCTTTCAATAAAACTGTAGATTTGCATAAAACAAACCCACCATCACCCACAGACGATTTTTTTTATTTATACTAGCGCAGACCCGCAAAAAATTATTACTGGATAGTCAGAATAGGCCACTTGCAACCAATTTAAAAAAAAAAAAATCCGGTTTAGACAAATATTCTAATACATTCTGTATTTTTTTTAATCATATTTTTGAAACCCTGGGGATTTTTTGAAAATTTCAATCCGAAAAATCAGGCCATTTTTTATAAACCGAAAAGACGGGACATAATTTTATAAGTGCCAAAAACGATAATTACATAGCAGAAAATCATTTAAAAAAAAAAACGTTTTCCACACGAATGGCACAGGAAAATAACGAGGCATAACAAAAATATTACATTTCATAAATATTTTTTTCCTTGATCCATCTAATTGATCATAAATCATTATAATGTACAACGTACATATTACTAACTCCAATTTAATATACTTGTACTTATAAATTATAATAATTATAAGAATATTATAAATTTTGATTTTGTTAAAATCAGCACCATAACCATTATACCTCTAAAACACGTACCGACTTCTAAAATGTACGGGGTTCTCTTCAGAACATCTGTCAAAAAGTCAAACCAAATGATAAGTTCGCAGAGAACAAACAATAAATCTAGAAAACGAATTCAAAAATTCGCTTGAAACCAAAGTGATGCCATATAAAAAAAATCAGTGTGGAATTTTACAAAATTAATAGGAAAATTTTCGGAGACATTTTCATGTCACGAGCCCACATAATGGATTTATTTATTTAAAAATAAAAAAGCTGTACATTTCTAAATTATTTTACTAACATTTTCGCTATCTTAATAAAAAGATCTATCCACACGATTTTTTCCGAGTCGTTATGAATTCAATGCAAGTGGCCTATTCTTAAGAAATCAGTTCCAATTTTTAAAACTACAAAAATAATTATTTTCTTTTAAAATATTTTATTATATCTACGTACTTCACACAACCTTGAAAATTTGTCATCCTGTGTTTACTGCACCAGAGTTGTTCACGCACAAAAGGTATTAGTATTGATATGGTATACAAAAAAAACTTCTACGTATCAGAAAAAACATTACGCAAATTCTTTATAAAATTTTGTATCGAATCCAGAGGGATATTGGCCGTTCTTGTACCGAATCGGGACTTGTTACGTCACGAGAAACCTTAAAATAAGGGTCTGGAATTGGACAGCGCGACGGGAAAACCTATTTTCTATTGACCCTTGTCACACCGATGTCGAAGAAAGGTAAACAGGTCAAGTTTTAGAAAAAAACACCTTCGTAATCCTTCCTTGCCTGTGCCAATGTTTTGGGCGAATGCTTCGTATAATTATTTACTATTCAGATACATCAGTAGTTATTCGCACGCTATTATTATTAGGTCCTTACGTCCTTACATATGAAATTGGTGTTTTGTATGGGAGGAACATAAAGTCGATTTTTTTAAATATAATACATTTATTTAATCAAAGTATGTACCATTGCTATCTATGCACTTTTGCCATCTCATAGGAAGTTAATCGATCCCTTTACTAAAAAAACCATTCGGACGGGAATCAATAAAACCTTTGAAGGGGATTTGAACTGCCCCATCGGAGTTCACTTTTTTCCCTTGCAAGAAGTTATCCAAATTTCGAAAAAAATGGTAATCTGTTGGGGCAAGGTCCGGAGAGCACGGTGGATGTCTTAGACATTCCAATTGAAGCTCCTCTAATTTGGTAGCCGTCTGTTGTGCAGTGTGTGGTCTAGCGGTCAACGCGCGTTTGTTGATTTGCTTCACTCAATTCGTGAGGTACCTACCTTTCAAGCTTTTTCACCTTCCCAATTTTCATGAAGTGGATTAAAACAGTTTTATCACTAACACCGCAGTCTGCAGCAAACTCGGACGCGGTTTGTGATGGATCCGCTTCCACAATAGCCTTAACTAATTCTTCATTATCAACTTTGGTCTCCGGCCGTCCACGGGGCTTGTTCTGCAGGTCGAAATTTCCAGAACGAAAACGTTGGAACCAAAAACGCACTGTGTTTTCTTTTGCGGCACCGTCGCCATACACATCATTAATCCTTCGAGGCGTTTCTGCAGCACTGGTGCCACGGTGGAACTCGTACTCGTAAATAACGCGATATTTCAAGTTTTCCATTTTGTAAACTAAGTGACGCAAAGAAAAAAACAATTAAGGAAAAACAAATGAATTATAATTTTCGAAGCTCGAATACATGAGTAAATAGCTGTATAAAATTGAATTTGGAATTCCTAACCAAAGAGAAGATATTTGAGATCAAAGTTGCCATTACGGCAAAACGCCAATTTCATATGTAAAGACCTAATATTATGCTTTTTTTATTTTTTTCTTTTTATAATTATAGAATGCCCCTAGGGCTTTTGCAAATACAATACAAGTCCATATTTTACATACTAAATGGAAAAATATTATATCAATGTTTATCAGTGGGTACAATAAATACTTATCATGTTACAAACATAACACAGAAATGCGTATCAGTTTCATGCGCAACTAATTATTTTTGCTTTGATGCAGGACGGTTGGGTTTTAAGTATAATATCGAAAAGGTCTGTATTTATGTATTGGAAGTTCGGTGAAATCCCGTTTAATGGTGAGTGATATGGATATTTAGTGCTTTGGTTGTCACAGTGAAAAATATGGTGTAGTCGAGTAGATTTAGGAGGGGACCCGACACGGATATTTTTAAAACTTAACAGTTTAGGTCAATCGACAAAGCAATTTAGTCATGTAATTTTTCAATTTGTGAGGCGGGAATGGGTACCGCCGCCCCGGGAACCTTTATTGGATAACCAACACCTCTGCCATAGGTCACCCCAAGTGGTTCGCTACGTTTGGTGATTTAGCAGGGGTGCCCGGGTTCATGGGGTGAGGTTTGTCTAGGTCTTGGAGGCGGATGACTAAGACACACTGAACCCCAGATTCCTACCTACCCCTTAAACCCTTTTCCTTCCCAGAACTCTCCTCTCCTTCTTTTCCTTAAAAAAACCCTCCACACAGCATCCCCAAAGATGACATAGGCCCTGAGGGAAATTGTTTTCCCCAGGGCCTCCTGTGTGGAGCTCATGTAAAAAAAAAATAATAATAAAAAAAAAAAAATAATAATAAAAAAAATAAAAAATAAAAAAATAAAATAAAATAAAAAATAAAAATAAGTAAAAGAATATCAATAAATGTTCTCTGTGTGGAAAAAATCTGTGGTTTAAAGTTTTTTTTATTCTAGTTAAAAGAAATATACCTACATTTTAACTTATTAACAAGAAATATCTGAACTACATATATTTTAATATATACATTATTATTGTTCATATAGTTTTCTTAACATTAACAGTTATGTTTCCTTATACAATTTTTTTTCTGGATCTGTAGTGAAACAGGTTTTTGATTAGCTTGTTTTGTATTACCTGTAATTCATTTATGTGTGTTTCATGTGCGTTTCCCCAGATTTCAGTCAAGTAATTTATACGTGAATATAAAATACCTTTGGAGCGGCAACGTCCTCAAAGATATATCCACCTTGGAGATTGTAAACGGGAGAGAGCGGGCACAAAACCGTGATGAGTGGAGGAAGACTCTTGAGGAGGCCAAGACCCAACAAGGGTTTTAGAGCCAAGTGTGATGATGATGATAAAAGAGACCTTTAAAAAATATATAAAACCTTTTTTAAATTTATGTGATGATATTATAACCGGCCAAAAACGCCAATGAATGGGGTGATTTTATCTTTAATATCTTATACATATAGTTTAAATGTTAAATGATCCGTATTATCAATCCGTAGCCCAAGATACGTTTCCTGTATCAGGATTAGCAAGTCGTTCTTTTCAATTTGTATGGGTACGTGAGGAGGAATCATTTTACGGGTTGAGCTTGAAATCATGAATACTGTTTTTTAACATTCATTGTTAGGATATTTGATTTGAGTCAACTGTTAATTTTTTCTAGGTCTCTGCATTTTCTAGCAAGGTGTCTAAATCTTTACCCCAGTAGAAAATTGCAGTATCATCTGCGTATAACAAAATTTCACCGTTAAAATCTAATTGCAAAATTTCTTTGTTAAAAAATTGGAACATTAGTGGTCCTAATATGGACCTCTGCGGAACTCCACTGTTTATTTAATGTGGTTATTATTTTGATTATGAATATTGAACTAACGAATTGCTTTCTATTGCAAAGATATGATTATTTTATATAGATTGTAATACCTCACAAGAGTCTCCTCAATTAGGGTTTGTTGTGAGGCTGAAGGTTGTGGGGAGGGGAAGGAGATGGGGTAGAGGAAGGTGTGGAAGTACCTGGCTATTCTGATGTTAGCTACACCTACCTGAGGTGCCTACCTTCTGCCGACAAACTAGCTCAGAATGGTCAGCAGAGCGGAGGAGACTATCATCAGGGTGGTAGGATCTCTGAGGCGTTTGTGTGGCATCCCTGAAATAAGCTCAAATCCTACGAGCTGGGGGAGACAGTGAAACAAGTGGCTACGATAAATAACAGTTGTATTGGGTAGAATTCTTTCGTAAACAACAATGATACAATAATGCAAGCAGAGTAGTACAGGGTAGCAACAGTAATTCTATCTAAATCGGGTGAATTTGGCCCTAAAATCTCTCTGGGGGCGGTAATTTATCTTCGCGTTGAATTTACAAGGAAAACACGCATTAAAGAGGGGTTAAATAGCTCAGGTACTCACAGCAGCAGCCTGGTCTCTTGGAGATTCGGTTATGTGGAGGGAATTTAGCCGTTCTTGGCATTCCCGCAAGTCACTATGCAAAACACAACCGCCATGGCGGCTTCGCAGAATGTTCCGGAACATTGCAACATGGTTCACGTACACGTGCGCTCGAAGCGAGCTCGGGGGCAGAATGGCGGGCCGCAGCTGCCAGCCGTTCGGCCGTGGCTCGCGTTCCACCGCCGTCAGCGCGCGGCGCGCTAGCGGAGAGAAAGCGCAACTGTTTGTCTACACAGTGGCGTGCGCTCTAACTTGAGAGGGGGCATTTCGTATATCGTAACACCGATTAGATTATATAGATATTAATTACTAGATACATCCTTTGTACTCATTTAGAATTTATGTATTTTACCTATCTAGGTTTATTTGTGTTTTTTCAAAACTAAAATGCGAACAATATAAAAATAAATTATCTTGAATATTTCTGCCTAGTTGACTAAACATGAAAAAACATCTTACTCTATAGGTCATAGGTCTTACGTAAATTATCCCTAATGCGTGTGAGTGTAAAACCGTGACTGATCTAAATTTGTGCAGATTTCGACAGAATGCAAGGCTAATGAAAGCGATACAAAGATGTGTGGCGATCTATCCTCTCTGCTTGTCCCTGTAGAGAACGGCGTGACAGTTAGTTAGATAGAAATAATGAATATAACAACATTAGGTAGGTACTTGTAGGAAATGAGATCCCTGAGGCGAATTTGTGCTAAAACCATGTACGATCGTATGAGAAACGTGGAGATTCGCAAAGAATGCAAGGCTGTTGTAAGAGTAATGAGTAAAATTAAGAAAAGGACGCTCAGATAGTTTGGGCATGTAGAGCGAATGAACGAGGAAAGAGTGTAAGGAGAATATATGACGCAAATGTGAATGGTAGAAGAAGTCGAGGACGACCAAGAAAGACATGACACGACCAAGTATATCAGATACTCGAGTCGGGTCATGTCAAGAGTCAGAATAATAGAAGAGCGTGTACGAGGCGATGGATGAATATACGAGGCAAGGGGTGTGTGCCAAGACCGAATTGTTTGGCGGTCCGTCCTCTCTGCTTACCCCTGCGGGGAAACGGCGTGATAGTTAGTTAATTTAGGTAGGTACTTAATACTATTTCAATTAATCAGTTTCATACATTTCTTCGAGGCTAAATCAGGGAACCGGCTAAAGGGAGCGGACTTCAAGTATCATCTGCAGTTGGGCCGATAGCTATACGCATTCTCATTCTCACTCATTGCGACTACCCGGTGGTCTATGGAATACTTTCTCAGGCTTTTCTTTTTAAACGACTTCAAAAAGGAGGAGGTTCTCAATTCGACTGTATTTTTTTTTTTTTTTTAATGTTTGTTACCTCAGAACTTTCGACTGAGTGAACCGATATTGATGATTGTTTTTTTTTATTTGAAAGCTGATGCTTTCCGTGTGGTCCCATTTTAATTTGGTCCAGTTCTGCTAATGGCATCCATGAGAAAACCATATAAGTCTTAAATTTGCATTAAGTATCCGCGCGACAAAAAGCCACTTGCATGGACTTCATAACGACTTGGAAAAAATCGTGTGGATAGAGTTTTTTACTAAGATTACGAAAATGTTGGTAAAAAGTTATAGAAATGTACAGTTTTTTTTATTTTTAAATAAATAAATCCATTATTTGGGCTCGTGACGTCACTACATGAAAATGTCCCGTCGCCGAAAATGTTCCTATTAATTTTATAAAATTCCACACTGATTTATTTTTTTATATGGCATCACTTTGATTTCAGGCGAATTTTTGAATTCGTTCACTAGATTTATTGTTTATTCTCTGCGAACTTATCATTTGGTTTGATTTTTTGACAGATGTTCTGAAGAGAACCCCGTACAATTAATGGCTACGGGGTTCTCTTCAGAACGTGAAGAGGATGTCGGTACATGTTTTAGAGGTATAATGATTATGGTGCTGATTTTAACAAAATAATGTTTTATAATATTCTTATTATTATTACAATTTACAAGTTCAAGTATATTACATTGAATTTAGTAATATAGACGCTGTACATTATAATGATTTATGATCAATAAGATGGATCAAGGAAAAAAATATTTATGAGATGTAATATTTTTGGAATGCCTCGTTATTCTACTGTGCCATTCGTGTGGAGAACGTTCTTTTTTTTAAAAATGATTTTCGGCTATGTAATTATCGTTTTTTCACACCTATAAAATTATGTCCCGTCTTTCCGGTTTATAAAAAATGGTCTGATTTTTCGTATTGAAATTTTCAAAAAATCCCCAGAGTTTCAAAAATACGATTAAAAAAAAAAAAAAAATACAGAATGTCTTAGAATATTTGCCTAAACCGGAAAAAAATTTAAAAAAATGTGATGCAAGTGGCCTAATGGACGAATAACTCAATATCACGCCAACCGATTTCAATGATTCTTTTTTTATTGGAAAGGATGTACTTCAAGGATAAATTGATGAGAGTTTGTTTAGGTTCTGATTATCGGATCCATGACAAAGTAACGGAACTCTTCAATTCTTAGGAGCTAATTAACGAAACTCGGCCGAATCTCTTAATTTGACCCTAATGTCGTTATGGTCAAATTATGTCTGTCTCATATGAGCAGCACGTTTAGTAGATCTACCCATATTCCGACAAATTAGTGTACTTCGGATTCTCTAAAAATCAAAAAATAAACAAAAATTTAAACAAAACAAAAAACGACTTCAAAAAATGCACTAAAAAGTAAAAAAATTATTTCGTATTCTTCTACAACTTCATAATCGACTTACTTTTTCTACTCATCAATATGTAGGTACGATTGTTATTTTTGGAGTCGGTGTCAGCAAAGGTACCCGGCCCGGCGCGGCGTGTTTACTTGACAGCTCCCCTCACGCCGCGGCCCCGCTCTCGCCTCGTCAAGTCGCTTGTGCGACACAAGCACATCTCACCTATAACTATGTATGTAGTTACAAACCTACCATGACTGACACCGATTCCAAAAGTGACAATCGTGCCTACATATTGATGAGTAGAAAAAGTAAGTCGATTATGAAGTTGTAGAAGAATACGAAATTATTTTTTTACTTTTTAGTGCATTTTTTGAAGTCGTTTTTTGTTTTGTTAAAATTTTTGGTTTATTATATATTTTATTTTCTTTCTGCTATTATAGTAATTACTTACATTATAACATAATCATAATAACTGTTTTTTCCTCATTACTTATTTTATTTTCAGAAGGTTTCCTCGACTGGTCATAGCCGTTATTTTTCTTTTTCTTTTACTAACACTATTATCTCTTTTTAATGTCACCTATTTCAGAATAATTATTCCACGGGCTGCTACTTCTATTTATCTTTTGTATAATGTTAATGTAAGTACTTGCATACTGCTTACTAACCCCTTATGCATGGACATTGGAGGGTCTAGAGTCGTTCAAATAAATGTAGCTTCGTTCAAAAAAAAAGTAGAGTGCGGTGAAGGAGGAAAGCATATGTTTCCTTATAACGCCGTTGGGAAAGTGGTGGGGTCCCCTCCAATAATCAGTTTCAGTTTCACAACAATATGTCTGCATCGAAATCAAACGTTTAGGATGTAATAAAAAAAAATAACAATCAACGGTGGAACTCTGCGTTTATTGGGGAGTAATATATACAGCCGTTATTATACCAAATCCCATATAATTAATGCCAAAGTTTCAATTACCGTTTCATTCACTTGATACCACCTAGCTTAAAGTATATTAGCTTTGACGATTGAAATGCCAAGACCTTTGCAGTTGTATAAAATATTCAGGGGTTGAACTGCGAACCACCGAATGAATAAGAACTAGATAAAAGGGTGGTTTGTGTGTACTTTAGCTCAGCGTTGCGGTTTCGTGCAAAGCTTGTGAAAATTGAGAACGAGTTGTAGGGATTATTTTTTTATACTTGTTTTTTAAGTGAAACTTCTTTGGCCGCGTTAAGGATTTGAAATTCGGATAAAACGGAAATGCGTCACTAAAATTTATTATTTGACGGGTTGTCGATTCTAATAGGTATAATGCGGTAAATTCGCACCTCGGCGCGTGCCTCCCATAGCGCAGCGGATAAGGCGCTTGACAAGTCTCAGCGGCCAGAAAGACAAGCATCCAGCGAACGAAGGTTCAAATCTACGAAATCAAAAAAATATATCCAATCTTCAAACCACTTTTAAATAAACAGGCAAAAGAAAAGAAAGCGACATTTAGCGACTTTCTAGTTTCACTTCTACCGCGTGTGAGTTGCACCAATTGTTTTGTTTTTTTTTTTTTTACTTTAAAATCTTTTTACTCTGATAATCTTTACATCTGGGAATTTAATTATACAAAAAAGTCTAAAGCTTATTAAAGAAAAATTAAATACGTCTAGTATTACAGAAATTGCATTCAATATGAGGTGATTGTTCACAAAAACGGTGCTGTACAAATTATCCAATTATTATTATTTTTTAAAAAAGGGAATTCTTTATTTTAACCAATTTTAATTTCATTAAAACCGTATTTCGAGAGAGATGCTCTCTTTCTCAGGGTTTATTAAAAACATATCGGATATATAGACATTAAAAGTGGTTAAAACAATGAAATCTTTTAATTTTAATTAAAATGGTGCTTCAAAATAAACTTGCTGTATATGAAGAAATTATTATCATTATTAACAGCACCATTCCTCTTATATGCTATTCTGTGCTAGAACATCTGTTCTGCCGTTTAGTACTATGAACAGCTTAAGTTTTCATAGCCACAGCATTCCAAGAGGAACGGGCTATCAATAGAGTTGTGAATTATATTATTAAAAAAGTATAGCGGGATTTGCATAACGTTCAATACGATTGTTGTAATACAATTTAGATATCATATTTAGATTTCATTTGGGGAGGCGGATATGGGTTCCGCCGCCCCTGGAAGCATTTATTGGATAACCAACACCTCTGCCATAGGTTACCCCAAGTGGTTTGCTACGTTTGGTGACTTAGCAGGGGGTCCGGGTTCATAGGGTGAAGTTTGTACTGATTTTGCGGCGGGCGCGTCTGCCCATCAGCTGTATGGCAGGCCGGATCGAGAGAGAATGGTTGAGGGAGTCCCATTGACTTCTCCAGCCATACTCTCTTGGAATATCGCCTTGCTCTGAAGGAATGGATTCTTTCGTGCGTTACTCCTGGACACACTAACCCCAGCTTCCTACCCATCCCTCATACCCTTCTCCTTCCCAGAACTTCCTCTCCATCCTTTACTAAAAACACCCTCTTTACAGCATCCCCAAAGATGACATGGGCCCTGAGGGGAATTAATTTCCTCAGGGCCCCCTATGTGGAGCTAATTAAATTCTCTAAAACAGGGGTGGGGAACCTGCGGCCCGCGAGGCCTTTTGGTGCGGCCCGTGGGCACTTTTGGTGCGGCCTGCTAAAAGAACCACAAAAAATTACACAGAACGGGATGGTTTTTCCACGGTGTTTCAGATGAATTTTTAAGACGTTATTACAAAATCGTTACCAGCAAGTAATTTTGATGCAAATAAAAACGAGATAAAACCTCCCATTTTATTTTTATTTTATTTGTTATTGGGAAACGATAGTGAAATTCCATCGGAACATTTAATTTTCTTGTATGGGACAATCCAGATATTTCAGGATTGATGGCAACTCTATTCGGAGGGGAATCTTAGGCAGTCTGTCAAAAACATTATTTTCTAGTCATCTTGCGGAAGTAAAGTGGAAACAACTACAAAGAAAAGAAAAGTTGAAGCTGAGTGAAATTATTTGAAACAAAATTAAGTCTGTGGAAAGTAACTTGAAATGAATACCACGACGCATTTCTCAACACTGCAAGGACAAAAGCCTTCTACATCGTTTGAATGCGCTAGTGAGTGTGCGAAATTAAGAGAGGCATTTTATGAACGATTTAAGGACGTGAAAAGAGAGCAAACGGATTTGATATTTGCTACACCGTTCAACGTCGTACGATCGAATGTGCCTGATAATGTGCCAGCACGAAATTATTCAATTACAAAGCGATGATCAACTAAAAGCTAGATATAATAATCTCCCCAAATAAAGTCAGGAATCACTGGTTATATCAAGTCAAGCATGTCCCTTAACATTTTGTATATAATACAAACATTAATGCCATAATAATTGCCACATTTCTGGCATAAAATATCATTACATGTAATTTATTGTAATTAATTAAATAAATATAAAATTATATTGCGGACAATAAATATACTACAAAATGTAGAAAAACCACTCACGTGATTAGAGTAAAATTTAATCTAAGCTGATTGGACGCCTATGCTAAAGGTAAATTACTTGTAACTGCTGTCAAACTTTTGCTCTTCCACTATTTTTTATTAAAATAACAAAATTACAATCAACTTTATAAGTTATAATTGCTAAAACATTATACTAAGCAACAATGTCAACGCGTTCAAACTCTAAGTCTGGCAGTAACCTAAATACTGAACTTCTACAACTTTTGGATAACAAGTTTGAAGACTTCAAAATTCACTTTCTAGAGAAAACATTTGAAGAATTCAAAAACAACATAGTCGAAGTCATAAAAAATGAATTTAAAGAGGAAATAAATGAGCTAAAAAAAAAAGTGTTCCAATTGGAAAAACAAATTGATAACAATGACCAGTTTAATCGTTCAAATAATGTCATTATAAGTGGTATCCCCGAAACAAATAACGAAAATGTGTATGACATTCTCTCCAAGATTGGAGCCACAGCTGGATGCAATATAACCCGACAAGATGTGGATTTCGCTAGCAGGATTGCCCCCAGGACAAACCGTGATGCAAAAAATGGAAAACCCAGGAACATTGTCGTCAAATTAACGCGCAGATACCTAAAGGATGAACTTATAGCTGGAATAAGAAAGAGGAGAGGGATGCTTGCTTCCGATTTACAACTTCCTGGAACCAGTAAAATATACATTAACGACCATCTAACCCCAAAAAACCAATTTCTGTTGAAGCAATGTCGTGATATAAAAATAGCTGGTAAAATTCGTTTTTGCTGGGTAAGAAACTGTAAAATTTTCACTCGTGTTAGCGATTCAACCCCTATAATATTAATTACAGACCAAGAGGATGTCAACAAACTTTCAAAATTGAAATCAACACAAAACGAACCAACCAGATCTGCCGTCCCTTTATGAAATTAAAATTAGTTAATAACTTTCCCCACACAAGTTACTTACAAGTTAATCTTTTGGAAAGATGGAATTACCTTAATTATATGCACAATATCTCCATTGTAGTAACTAACGAATCATCAGAATGTTTAAAATATCACAAAAAACTGTTACAATCTTTTGAACAAAATTATTCTGTGAAACAACAACAAAATATGACTTACACGATTAATCATTATTCTCATGAAGTACCACTACCTGTTAAATACAAAAAACTATCGCAACCTATTAGAATTAATTGTAATATACCATTCTTTTGTGCAACTGTTATATGCTTATCATCATGTTTACGTTTCTATAACCTAGATCTGTCAAAATTAATTACACCTGATACCATAGATCTGTCAAAATTGATTACTCCTGATACCATAAACAAAATCATGTACCACAAACAAACCAAATATTATTTATGTGTTCATAATTGCCCCCTTTCAAAGCAAAATTATTTACTATACAATAAATTATTTTCATATCAATTTTACAAAAAAATGTATTTAATTATGCTTAATATATACTTTCAAAATGAATTCTAAGAAAACGGCAATAACATTTTATTATCAAAATGTACGTGGTTTAAAAAGTAAATTAACTGATTTATATTACGAAGTGCTCAGTTGTAATTATGATTTAATTTGTTTTACAGAAACATGGTTAGACTCCACAATCTTTGACCATGAAATAGTAGACGATCGTTATAATATATATAGACGCGATAGGGACATATCAAGTTCCTTTAAAAAATCAGGTGGTGGAGTTCTAATAGCCATAAAGAAAGAAATGACATCTTTTTCAGTCTCAGCACACAGCTCAAAATCTACAGAAGATTTATGGATTAAATTTAAATTAAATGAAACATCCAGACAATCCATTAACTTATGTTTGGCGTATTTGCCTCCAGATATACCGATCGAAAATCTCACAGATTTTTTCGAAAAGTGTCATACGACATATAATAACTTATCATCAGACGATATCACAATAATAATGGGTGATTTTAATGTCCCATCTATTCAATACTCACCAAATGTCAATGTAACGCACACCAGACCAGTCTTACATAATAGCCAAAAATCGATATCTCTACTAGACTTTCAAAATTTGACTGGACTTAATCAATTCAATCACGTAACTAACAACATAGATCGAATTTTAGATTTAGTGTTTTCAAACCATAACCTTAACATTCAAATTGCTTCACATGTGCTATCCAAAATTGACCCTTATCATCCTCCTATTGAATTCGATCTTTTGATGTCCAAATATAGACCCCTACCCACTAATCCAGATCACATCAAATATAACTTCAAAAAAACGGATTACATCAAATGCAATGAAATGTTATCACTTAATAACTGGGACGATCTTAACACGCTGAATTGTAATGACTCCCTACTACATTTTTATAACTTGTTATGGCTATCAATTGAAAAACACACTCCTCGCTTAAGAATCAGGAATAATAAGTTTCCAATTTGGTTTAGCAGTGTTCTGATCCACCAACTCAGAGAAAAAGAAAAGTTTAGAAAGAAATGGAAAAAATACAAAAATCAATGTGACTACGACAGTTTTTCTATCTTGAGGGCTAGAGTAAAAGTATCCATACGTACATGCCTTAAAGCCCATGTAAATTCAATAGAAAATTCTCTCCCTAACAGTATCAAAAATCTTTCAACCCTCATTAATTCAAAAAGAATTTCTAATTCTCTCCCCAAAATCATGCATCTCCATGACAAATCAGCAACAAATGGAGAAGATACATGTGAACTGTTATCTACTTACTTCTCTTCTGTTTTTAGCTCACCATCCAATTCTAAAAGTGACTCTAAACTTTCTTCCCCACTCTATAATTACCCACTGTCTCAAATCAAAATAACTTTAGACGAGGTCAAAGAGAAATTGAACACTCTTGATATCAATAAGGGTTCCGGCCCAGATGGAATTCCTCCACTATTTATTCGAAATTGTGCAGATCAGCTTGCAGTACCATTACACAAAATATTCATCAAAAGTCTGAAAGATGGGGTATTTCCGGATCTGTGGAAGGTTGCCCACGTCATTCCAATCCATAAATCTGGCAGTAAAAATGATGTAACAAACTACCGTCCTATCAGCCTTTTATCTTATTTTGGCAAAATATTCGAGTCCATTGTATACAAAACCATCTTTAACCATGTAAAACATATACTTAGTCCTTTCCAACATGGCTTTGTAGCTAAAAGATCCACAAACACTAATTTACTCGAGTATATGGACTTTCTATGTCAATCGATGAATAATAAAACACAGGTTGATGCCGTGTACACCGATTTCAGTAAGGCCTTTGACAAAGTTAGTCACTCTATCTTAATGAATAAACTGGATAAAATCGGCATTCACGGAAATCTGCTTCGTTGGTTAGAATCATATTTATCACATAGAAGTCAATTAGTTACTGTCAACGGTTTTAACTCTTCCCCAATATTAGTTACGTCGGGCGTACCACAAGGATCTCACCTTGGACCCTTACTTTTCTTAATCTTTATTAACGACCTTACATACAAACTCCGATGTAATTTTTCTCTATATGCTGATGACCTCAAATTATATAAAGCAATTAAATCTATGAAAGATTGTGAACTCTTACAACAAGACCTTAACACAATATCTACCTGGTGTGTCGACAATGAAATGGAACTGAATATAGCTAAGTGCAAAGTTATAAATTTTACGAAGAACACCAACAAAACTCTGTATTCATATAGCATATGTGGTCACAATCTAGAAACAGTTGAATCAATAAAAGATTTAGGAATTATATTTGACAACAAACTAACATTCAATCAACACATTGAATACATTGTGTGTAAATCAAATAAATTACTTGGTTTTATTGTAAGATCAACCAAACTATTTAAGAATTCTAACAGTCTAATCATTCTATTTAATTCCTTAATCCGAAGTGTTCTTGAGTACGGGTCAACAGTCTGGAATCCACATTATATTACACAGATATCTAGACTCGAATCAGTCCAAAGAAAATTTACACGGATTTTGTCTTACCGATCAGGTGTCTATCATCTTCTAGACGGGTACGAACAAAGACTTAGACATTTTAAATTAGAAAGTCTGGTTAAAAGACGAAACATAAATGACCTCTTAATGCTATATAATATTGTTAATAATCGTGTAGACAGTAACTTAGTCAACCAAATTAAGTTATTCGCCAGGCCCAAATCTACCAGAAACCTAAACATATTCTGGACTGAAATTTTTACCAATAATACTGGATATTTTAATCCTATGTCCAGAATATGTCGATCATACAACGATCTTGTTAAAATACACACTTTCATAGATATTTTTCTAAATAATGTAACATGTTTCAAAAATTATCTCCACGATTTGTGCACCTAAAAAAAATAAAATAAAAAAATTGTTGTTTTATTACATCTCAGGAAATACTTCATATATATTGTATACTTATAATGTATTTCAATTTTGTATTTAGTTTTTTTGTTTTTAAAGTTATGTATAAATAATACTTGCATTGTTTTTCATGTGTTTGCTTCTGTAAAAATTCAAATGTGATTACTGCAGACACATTAGTCTAGGGATATTTATATTTGTATTTTAATTTATTTTATTTAAACCACAAAAATGTTTTATAAATATCCTGTTTGTGTCTCAAATAAATAAATAAATAAATAAATAAATAAATAAAATAAATCTTGTGTTCACAATGTAAATTCCTGTTGCGGAATCATCTGCTAACCCTAACGCCAGTGGCGTAGCGTGGGTTTCGGCCGCCCGGGGCGGAGGAAAATTTTGCCGCCCCCCCCCCCTAACTTCTACAGGTACTTTTTCCGCAGATTTTCAAACGCTGACCGGGGGGGGGGGGGGTAGATATCCTATTTTTTATGCCTATTCTTATAATCCTATGTGCCGAGTATAAACTGTATATAACTGCTCTCAGAAATCGAGAATTGCATGCTTGTAAAAGAATATCGCTACTTCATCGCGCATACGTATGGAATGCAAAGCTTTACTCGGTACACGATGAATCGGCAACTTATTGATGTATTGATAACACAAAACTGGTTTAAATTAAAATAAATATTCGGTGTATCAAAACTACACTCAGAACATAAAAATGGTTTTTCTTTGATTCTAGCGGCACATATATTCTGAACACAAAACTGGTTTTAATTACATCTGTATGTGGTGAATTAAAGCTATACTCAGAACATGAAAATGGTTTTTCCATAAACATAAAACTGGTTTTAATTAAATCTGTACGCGGTGAATTAAAACTACACTCAAAACATGAAAAGGGTTTTTCTTTGATTCTGCCGGCATTTACATTCTGAACACAAAACTGGTTTTAATTAAATCTGTTTGTGGTGAATTAAACCTACCATCGGGGTGGAGGAAAATTTCGCCGCCTCCTTATTTGGGACCTCAAGCGAGAGGGGGGGTTGTATATGGAAATCCTATTTTTTTATTACGACCTATTTATAAACGAGCCGGATTTTTTTAATAATCACATTTGACGAGTTTTTTTCAACGAAAATCATGTTTATAAATTCTACTCAAAAGTTGATTGATTGATACTGCGTTAGAGTCCCCTTACACACGCAACAATCAATTTCTCACAATTTTACAGCATTATATAACTCAAATATGAAACTTCACTCGATGAATCTGCAACTCGTTATGTAATTTATCGTTGTATTCTGAACACAAAACTAGTTTGTATTCGGTGAATTAAAACTACACTCAGAACATTAAAATGGTTTTTCTTTGATTCTGGCAGCACATACATAGTCTGCAAATAGAATATGATAACTGAACTTCGAATAAGAGGATGTTTTCCATCGCAATGAGTCAACAGATGTATCCACAACTGGAAATTTACATTCTCAACACAAAATTGGTTTGAATTAAATCTGTATGCGGTGAATTAAAAGTACACTCAGAACGCGAATATGGTTTTTCTTTGATTCTGGCAACACATACAGAGTCTGCAACTAGAATTTAATAACTGTACTTCGAATAAAATAATGTTTTCCTTTGAATTGTGTCAGCAGATGAATTCTCAAATGGAATTTTACATCCTGAAAACTGGTTTAACCCTTCGAATAATAAGAAAAAAATATCTATAAACTTTTGCCTGTCAATGTTTGCGCACAAAATTTCCGGTTCGTCCCATGCAATGTTCCTTTTTATAAAAACAAAACTGTTCTAAAATCTAGATAAAGTAATTTTTCGACGTGCTTATTAGAACATTATTGTTTCTAAACATTAAAATTTTCATATTGGAAATGTGAATTGGCTCAAAAATACACGCCTGCGAATATTCGAATTAAAGTACCTAAAATAGAATAAACTTAAAATTTTAAATACAGATTCCCTTTCTTAAAAAATGTTATAAAACTGTATCTTAACTTTTTTATTGCAATCACATATATACATTTAAAATTAAACGTGTGGGACATAATTTCACAATTTTATTTTAAAATTAAATGTGTGGGATAACTTGCGTCTCCTGTGATTAGACGGGTCAAATTAAATCTGTATTTGCCGAATTAAAACTATACCCAGAAAATGAAAAAGGTTTCTCTTTGATTCTGGCAGCACATACATAATCTACAACTAGAATTTTATAACTGCACTTCGAATAAAATAATGGTCTCTTTCGAAATGTATCAGCAGATAAATACACAACTGAAATTCAGTCGTTAATACATTCTGAACACAATTCTAATTTTAATTAAGAGTGTTTGCGAGTTATCAGCTTTAATTAGTATTACTCTCATAATATGCGTACGGATTTCCGACGAATTGCGAAATTTGCAGCTTAAAAAAATTTTGTTATTGATATTTTTAATGAATTAAGAAAAGAGTTGGATTCGTAAACAAAAGGATCGTAGAACATGTTCAAATATTGATTTGAAATGGTTTAAATTTTTCCAAGATAATGTTATTATTTATTGTGAAAATTTGCCGCCCCCCTTAAAAGTGCCGCCCGGGGCGGGTCGCCCCCCCCGCCCCCCCCACGCTACGCCTCTGCCTAACGCATTTCGAAGGTAAAACCATTTTGATGTTCTAGGTGCAGTATTAACTAAAGCTGGGGACTCACAATCCAATTCGCACTGACGAAAAAACCAGTTTTATGTTCAAAACGCAATTAAAAAATTCCATGTTTCTAAAACTTTCTAAAACTAGTTGCTTTTGTGCTGCTATTATTAGAGAAAAGCCATTTTGATGTACTCAGTAAAATGGATACACTCAGTAGTTTTAAGTCTCCGCATAGAGATTCACCCTATAACTGAAACCAGTTCTGTGTTTAGAACGCAACGAAAAAATTGCAGGTTTGGTTTTATCTCGCTAACGCGTTTGGTAAGAAACCATTCTCGTGTGTGAAGTGCAGGTATAAATTTTTAGTTGCATATGTACTGTCAGTATTGGAGGAAAGAAATTTCGCGTTCTAAGTATAGTTTTTATTCCCCGCGCACAGATTCAACCTTTAATTAAAACTAGTTCTGTGTTAAGAATGCAACGAAAAGGCTTCAGGTGTGATTTTATTTGCTAACGCATTAATTATGTTGGAAGTGCATTTATAAAATTCTAGTTTCGTAGTTTATGCTGCTAGAATTAGAGGAAAGCCATTTTCAAGTTATTGTAGTTTTAATTCCCCGCATGCAAATTTAATCTAAACTAGTTCCGTGTTCAGAATGCAACGAAAAATTTCAGTTGTGGTTCAAATCAGAGTGCGGTAAAGTATGAACATCCAAATGGCCCGCGACGCTAAAAAGGTTCCGACGTCCTTTATTTGAATACCCTTGAACAACTAAGTCACGTACTCTAAATTGATGAAATTGTATCTAATACTAACTGACCCGACAAACGTTGTTCTGCCATATAAATTATTTCTAGTGAATATTTTGCTCACGCACACGAATAGTTAAATTAAAATAAATCGTTCAAAATTTTGCACGCACTGCGTCGTGACATGTAACAAATGCTGAATAAAATGTCAAAATGACGCGACGCTTCTCGTGAATGACTTGCGCATGTGTGGATGAAAGTTCGATGAGGCGGACGTAGCGCCATCTGTCATTCAACAATATAAATAATTTCGTTCTGTTTGAAATACGAATGCCACGATTAAATTTGTTCATTCAAAAATACTCAAATCGCGATTAAAAAATGGAAGGGAGGAGATATAAGGGGGAAAATTTGGGGACATAGTATTTTTCATGCCAAATAAAAAAATAAAAAATAAATCTGGATAGGAACGCCCAAATCACCTGACGGCATGAAAAATACTCTCATACCTACTAAATATACATAAAAAATTCATAAAAATCGGTGGGCCGTTATGGAGGAGTGCGTCACAAACACCGTGAAACGAGATTTTTATATACTTATATAGATAGATCTCAAAATATTGATTCAGCATGTTTAGGCCAAGAAATCGATAAACTTCTTCCTCTGAAAGAATCTTCTTCCCTGAAATGTACACAAATTTAACGTGGACACTTCTACTATTGCCCCAGAAATATATTGTGAATGTAGGTTTATGATTACGGTTGGCTGATGATTATTGACTACTAGCTGGTTGCTACGCCATTTAATAAAGAAATTGTTTCTCCCTGCGGGTCCTTTCCCATTCGTCCCATTCACCTTCCTAATCCCCATCCTCTCCTCGTCTCCTTCCCCTCTCGCGTTCCCACTCCTCCTCCACCTTCCCTCATCTCACTCTACTCCCTCCCCCCTTCCCCGTCCCGCGACCCCCCTCCCGAGTTCCCCTCCCCCTCCCGTATTCACTTCCTCCCTCCCGCGGATCCTTCTCCCGAGCTCCCCTCCCGGGTTCCCCTCCTTTCCCCTCCCCTCCCCTCCCTCATCCTTCACCCCTGTCCCATCCGCCTCCCCCTCCCGCATTCCATAGATTCAGTCCCGGTACATTCAGTTTTAACCAAATTTTGTCAAATATTGCTACTACACCTGTACTACATATGCTCTGCACTTAAGTTAACAAAGCGAAATATTATATTTCTTTTAACTGAATAATAAAAAAAAAATAAAAATTAAAAAAAACCAATTGCAATTCGCGTGGCACCAATTGCAATTTTTTATACAAATTTCATAATGTCAGAGCTCACCAGTATATATATAGAAACCTTTGCGGGCGTGCTCACACCAACTCACCAAAGTTTCATCGCAATCGGATGAACGGTTAGCAATATAAAAACCATCGCCCACTTCAAATCCCCCAATCACAAAGTTTATATGGGAAAATGAAATTGTTGTTTTTACTATCTTCCTCGCAACTTTTCTATGTTTTCTCACCGTTTAAACCTTTCCTGGACTATGACAAATATTTCAAAACTAAAATCAGCTAAATCGGCCCAGCCGTTCTCGAATTTGATGTTTGACGAACAGCAATTGATTTTTATGTATGTATATGTGGCGGCACATCATAAATTTCGCCATCAAAAGAAGATTCGAGAACATCTCCTAATATTCGCGTGGCGCCGGCAAACCTACTTGCTACTAGGTACCTACCTACATATGCCGCTCGCGATGTACTTTCTCGCCTGCCGCGCCGGCTGGACGATAATAATATCGCCACCGCCTAGAAAGGTCTGGAGTTTATAAGCCGCCTGAATATTCGGCACCGGGTATGATCGAGTACCTTCCAGTGTGCACATTGCCGGCGAATGGAACATTACTCCCACCGGTAGCGCTGGCATATATAAAGCGATTAAACTCGGCGCTAGTTCAGTCAGTCTCACACTAACCGTCGGTCAACAGCTCGTCGTAACAGATCTCCGCACAAGTGCTCCTGCAGTGCTCTACACATCCAGGGCAGCTTCCCGAGGTTCATCACCACGTCTCAGCTACAAGGCCCATCGTGTCTTCAGCTCCTGAGAACAGCTCCATCCCGCGACTTATAAGGTTTGACGCACCTTCAGTCCAGGGATCAGCTCACCACTTCATGGCACCCCGAAGGCCTACCGTGCTTCGCTGCCATGGAAACACGCTCCGTCTCGCCAGGACTACCTGCTGGTGGCTCAGCACACCGAGCCACTCACCGTTCATCTCCGCGACTTAAAGCGTCGAGCAACGGCCTGGAAGATAGGTCATCTCCACCGCCATGATGTCGAGCAACTCGCTGACCTTCACCACACCATCTCCATCACCTCCGCACGCCTGCAGCATCTCATCTACGGCACTCCGCCTTACATCTGGTTACTGCTTTACCGACCTCGCTACGTAGCCCAATAAACGACTGACTCATACTTCGACTTCCCATCTTTCATTTCTGTCTCCCGCTCCCTCATATACATATATGTGTGTAGATAGATTGAATACGTGCATTCGAACTGTTTTTTTCAGTTTGTGGGAATTAATTTTTGTAAGTAAATTGTGACATTTTGTAAGTATTTTCTGGGAAAATGAAAGAAAAAACTATTTTTGACCAACTTATCTCATTTGAGAAGACATCGAACATCGCCGAAAGGTTAATGGATATTTCCGTAGCTCATGTTGCAAACTTTTTACTTTCAAATATCCAATTAGTTAGCTCACACTATTCGTGTCGGCAAAGGTGGGCAGAGAGGATATACTCCTAGCTTCATTTACATTCACATACTGTTTCGTCTCATACTGTTGTCGCAACTAGATTACGAATCAATTGGCCAACGAACCAACATCCCTAACAGTATTCAAAACCGGGGCATGTATCCCAGTGGGAGAAAAATCCGACTTATAACCTTAGTTAAGTGTTCAGTTTTGTTCTGAATTCCGCTATTTTCATTTGTCATAATTCATAAGGGATTCCCACTGACCCTGATCTTTGTAATTTTCGTATTTTTATTATTTCTGGAACGATATGGGTCGTATTATAATGGGATTATATATGTTTACCGTGACATTTAAGACTAAGTTTTTCCCATGCATATTATATGAATATAACCGTGATACGGGTTTATTAGTTTTTATCATCATTTTGGGTTTAACAAAAGCAAGCTATGAATTGTGTCTAACCGACCTATTTTAAATAAGCGTGATATTAATTATTTTAATTAAATTATCTCCTGTATACCACTGTATACTTATAATATCATATACCTATCACTTGAATGTAAAAGCCATTCTATGGCGTTTTAAATAAATCTTATATATAAAAATGAATCGCTAAATGTGTTGCTAAGCACAAATCTCGAGAGCAGCTGAACCGATTTCGCTAATTCTTTTTTTTTTAAATATTCCTTGAAGTACGAGGATAGTTCTTACGGAGAGAAAAATTAAGAAAATGTCTCAGAAAATTGGATAATTTCAGAAAACAGTTTGAGTCAGTTTGTCAGTTTGAAAATGACATTCTGCAAAACAATGATTGTTAAATCAGGATTCTATTTATGAAAATCTTTAAGTTGATACATTTATTTAAAGTAGGTACTCTCCTAATAGTTTGATATACATGAAAAATGGAAATTTGAATAAAAATTGTAAAAGGTGGCACGCGGGCTGTTTAAAAACCGAATGTACTGGGATTGAATATATGGAAAGCGGGAGGATTAACGGGGCGAGGGAGCGGGAAAGGGAAGAGGGAAGGCGGGAAAGGTGGAAGGGGAACGCGGGAGGGGAAGGGGACGTGTGAGGGGGAGGGGAACTCGGGAGGGGGGTTCGCGGGACGGGGGAAGGGGAGGGGAGTGGAGTGGGGAGAGGGAAGGTGGAGGTGACGGAGTGGGAATGCGAGAGGGGAAGAGGACGCAGGAGAAGAAGGGGAGGCGGATGGGGAATGGGACGAATGAGAAAGGACACTCAGGGAGAAACAATTTCTTTATTAAATGGCATGGCAACGCATGCCGGGACCAGCTAGTAAATAAATAAATATGGTTTCATAACGGTAATCTTTTAGGTTTGACGGTCACATTTTCAAAAAATGCGAATGCATGTATGAAAATTTTTTGAAGTGCAACTTCTCTAGTGATTTTAAATTTGGATGAAATGGAAATGCGTCACTACAATTTATTATATGACGGGTTCTCGGTTCTAATATAATACGGTAAATTCAGAACTCCACGCGAGCGTCCGGTAGCGCAACGGTATCCATAAAAATAAACATTTTATTTTTTGTAAATCAATATCCAATCTTCAGACCACTTTAAAATAAACAGGCAAAAGAAAGCGACATTTAGCGACTTATCAGTTTCACTTCTACCGCGTGTGAATTACACACTCTGATTTTTTTAAATCTGAAGTTCATTCGGTAGGTTTATCGTACAGTCAAATTTCTTTAACGTTTTTAATTTCACTTTTCAAGGATGAAGAAAGAAAAGGCGAATTTAAATATTTACCTACACACGGTGTCTGATAACTCGTATTATAGGCGTACAACTGGTATATCTGCATCACTTTTTAACTCTTTTTCTTCAACTAAAAGGTTAAAAAGTGATTAGGTCGTGTCTCCTTATTTACAAAATAAACAATAAACTCGTACATACAAACACAGAATTCACGTCCCAAGTACACAAACACTTTACACGACAACCTGATAGCATACATTTAAACACCATCCAAACTAACTATGGTAAACAATCGATTGTTTACGAAGGGGGCAAATTATATAATTGTATCCCAAACGACATTAAAAACGGAAATAAGCTATACGAAAAAAAAAATTATTAAAGTTTATTCTTGATAAACAAAGTAACGACATAGAATAGCGCTGTATTGTTATGTATAGTTTAATTTAATGTGTTTAATGATTTCTAGATAAATGAGTGAAAATGAAATTTTCTTTTTACTGGAATAAAAATTAATAAAAAATAAAAAAAATTTAAAAAATTTAGAACCGGTATAACTACCCTTCGATGCGTTTTAAAATACATTAATAACTGATGTTAACCCCCTGTCGACCGATTTTTTTCAAAATTGGCCTAAAAAATTATAATTTTTTACTCAATATATTCGAAAACAAAAGTCCAAACCAAAACAAATATACCCAAATATAGTGATATTTTCGGTAAAAACTTATTTAATTAGTAGTTTGATAGACCGAAGACTGTTTTAGGCGTAACAATGTGCCGAAGGATCTAAGGAAAAGGTTTCAATTAAGATCAAATGAAATAAAAAATTCTTTTGACTGGAGTTAAATCATTCTATTCCAGTAAAAAAAATGATATTTACCATGCATGGACCTATTTGCTAACATCGACTACAGAACGCGTTTTTGTAAATATTTAAAACTTTCGGACTTAACGATTCGTATTTTGAAAATTACCTTAAGGGCCCGCAACCCGAATTTCTAACGATTTCTTACATATCTCCCTTAAACACGTTAAGTTTTAAAACTCTTAAAAAAGTATATGTTATTCTTGAAGATAATATCTAGACATTGCCCGCGCCGAAACCCAAATTATATAAAATTCCCTCGATAGAAAAAAATCGCAAAGTATGCTCCAAAAATTATTATAAACACGTTTGTTTCAGTTATTTTAAAAGTTATATGTATGAAAAAATTCACAGTGTTGCTTTAAATGCTGTTTAAGACAATGCCCGCGAGATTTTTGATCTATTTTAAACAAGTTGTGTTTTATTAAACATTTTCGCAATTTTCGCATCGATTTTGTCGCTGTAAATGTTAGCGCTCTCCTCTAACATTCGTAATTTCGTATATCTCCATCTTCTTCTTTTCGGACCCGGTTGCGGAGCCTTAAGTGTATTTTATTTTAGGTGACATCTTTTAAATTACGATGAATCGAAAAAACAGCATTCAACGCCTGTCCCTTGCAGAAATTAATAATATAATTAAATTTGATTTAAGTTGGTAAAAATGAAAAAAAATAGTTAGTTTAGTTAGTTACGCAATACAAATAAATAATTTATAATTTTATTTTATTTTATTGTACACGAATTCCGCTCAATTAGTAGGAAAAAGTGTTGAGAAAAGGGAGATGAGGAAGAGGTTGGCACGAAATATATAAATAACAATTTGGGAGGCGGGTATGGATACCGCCGCTCCGGGAACCATTTATTGGAAAACCAACACCCTTCTAGGTGGTTTGCTACGTTTGGTGGCTTTGCTGAGGTGACTTTGCCCGGATTCAAGGGGTGAGGTTTGTTCGGGTCTTGGCGGCGTACGCATCTGCCCACCAGATACATGGCAGGACGGACACACAGCATTCCTAAAGATGACATAGGCCCTGAGGGGAATTGTTTTCCTCAATGCCTGCTGTGTGGAACTAATGGAAAAAAAAATTGAAATGGAGGTAAGACCAATAAGTAAAGACTATATAGGGGTTAGTATTAAAACTCCATAGTAGACATCTAACCTCAATTTCTTTATTTTGCATATATCCTTCTCAATACGTACTACGTAGCTACCTAGAAATTCGTTCATTGCCGCAAAAAAAGTACTTACATCTTAAATTTAATTTACCGCATAAATTTAATAGCACAAGAGGGCTGTAAATTTCTCTGCTGTTTTCTCTTTTTATAAGAATGAATGAATTGCGAAATGAACATATTTTCTATTTCAAAAAACTAATGGCTCGCAAATAAAACATAATGAACTGTATTCCTTTTTGTGAAACTTGTATAATGTTATACAATAATGCGTTCATTCGAAATATGTAACAGTCCTAAAATATATTTATAAGAATTGTTGCAATGCAGAGAGATTTTTCTTTTTTTACATTATGGCCCTATGAAAATAATTTCCCTCAGGGCCTACATCATCTGTAGGGATTTTTATTTATTTATTTATATTGAGACATACATTACATTGGTTAACATGAGACAATTTACAGATAGTAATATTTCGTGGTGGGTACCTAAGATATGTTGATTTGTGGTGTCTTATTTGTGGTATGTATATTTAGTAATTACCCGGTGATGTGCGTAGTGGGTTTGTGTGCGTGTACGTATGAATATGTTCGTAAGTGTGAGAAGTGGTGTGTGTGAAGGTATATGGTTGCGCATTGATCAGTTTATATTATTGACATAATGCTCTTTTTAAATTTGGGCAGTGAATCGGAGAAAATGTCAATGTTGGATATTATGCAAATATTATCGAACATAAGAAGAGCACGGTTAATTAGCGAATTAGTTGCTGCATTTTTGTAATTAAGATTGTGGAATAGTGCATTATCGAGTTAAAATTAATTAGGGACAGAAGTTCGGCAAAATACAGTACACATGTTGTATAAAGAAGGGTCTTTTCATGGAAATGAAGAAGTGAATCTGGGTTTTGAAGAGACCAAGGTTGTAGGGTGAAAACACAGAGCCCGAAAATCCTTCCACAGCCGAGCCGTTGAAGTCAAGAACGAGTCCTCGACCTAGTCCCGTTTTCATGTGATAAACTTTAACCATGTACAAAAGTTCGGCTTGCATTTGGCGTGTTTCTCGACTGCACCGATGCTAAAGAAATCAATGACACTAGTTTCTCGAAACACCTTCCATTGAAATACCGTTAGAACAAGTACACCATTCGTTAGTTAGTAATAGATACGCAGATATGGCGGATCTACAAGGTGGGGCAAAAGTAATCATCCGATGTTTTTTTGCTGTATTTTTTTTATTAAATGAAAAAATTTGGTTCTGGTTGTGAAATTTGTTTATTTAATCCATTAGAATTTATTCCATCATGCCGAGAAAATGATATCGGCCAAGTGACCGTCGCCAGAGTTGATAACCATACGAGCCGTTTTATGGCATTTTCCATCACTCTTGCCAGAACTTTGGGCGACAGGTTCCGAATACTTGGCGAATACTTAACCAGTAGAATTCTCCAAGTAAAAAACAACTCTTACCTATCACACAAATTCATGGTTACTAGCGGTGTACCTCAAGGGTCACATTTAGGCCCAATACTGTTCCTACTTTTTATAAATGATATCATCACTGTTTTTGATAATAATGTTGAAGTGTTGCTTTTCGCAGACGACTTAAAACTATTCAAACTTATTAAAACAATAAATGACTGTATTCACATTCAATTAAATTTAAATAAACTACAAGACTGGTGTAAAACTAATAAACTTTATCTGAATATAAGTAAATGTCAGATAATAAGGTTTTTCAGAGCAAATCAACCCATTAACTATCAATATAAAATTAATAATGTCTCCCTCACCTCTGTCAGTGAGATTAACGATCTTGGTATTATTTTCGATTCCAAATTTAACTTTCTTCCACATATAACTACAGTAACCAATAAAGGATTAAAAATGCTAGGTTTCATTCTTCGAAATGGGAGAGACTTTCAAAATATCTCTACATTAAAAATCCTATATTCCTCTCTAGTTCGAAGTCAAGTCGAATATAATTCTTCTATTTGGTCCCCTCACTACAAAATCCACTCCGATTCCATTGAAAAAATTCAACATAAATTCTTAAGATTCATTAACTATAAACTTGGTCTACCAATAGAATCAATAAATTACAATCACTTGTTGAAAGAATTAAACTTACTCAAACTTTCAGATAGAAGACTTATTTCCGACTTGACTTTTATTTTTAAAATTGTTAATGGTATTATAGACAGTCCTGATTTATTAAACCTAATTACCTTCCACATACCTACTAGAACTACTCGATCCAAAATTCTTTTTAATTGCAACAGAAATATCAGGACTGAGTCATTTAGATACTCGCTTATACCTAGATTGCATGCAGTTGGCAATGCTTTCTCAGAAGTAGTAGATGTGTTCAACTGCACTGAATACAGTTATAAGAAGGCTATAATATCATACCTCAATCACATTAATTAATGTTAGGTATAAAATTATTCGTCTGCACAGCATCTACATCATACTCTATAGATTCCTAACTACTTACTTCATTTATATCAACTATGAGACAGACTAGTAAATGTAAAATTTTTTGTCAAAATTATTAAGTATTTTTAAACCAAGGATTTATTATTGATTCTCTAACTGACATCCCTGAAAAGCAGAACTAATTAGCAGTACCTTTAGTGTCATAGTCATTTCAAACTGCAGTAATTTCAACTGAAGGTAACAATAATATCATTATACTAAGTTACTCCATTTTAGCCAATTCCTAGAATCCAACAATATGTACAAATAAAATAAAAGTAAAGTAGGTATATTATACTTGATGTTGAGAATTATTCTAAGTCACCTTTATTTACATATTTTTACTCTGCATGACATTTTGTATCCTATTACTAAATTTTTGGTTGTTATCATACATAAATATGTACTTTGTTTAATGTACATTTTTATCGTAGTAATTACCCTCCTGTGTACCACTGTGTATCATGTATCACTGTATTGTAATAGCCATTTTATGGCGTTGAAATAAATAAATAAATAAATAAATATTCTCCTTAAGGGCTTCAAGAGTCTGAGACTTGATGACGTAAACCCGCGACTTAAAAAAAAAACCATAAAAAGCAGTCTGAAACGGTTAAATAGGGTGATCTGGCCGGCCAGTGCAAATCACCAAAACGAGAGATTAGGCGACCCGGAAATTCTTCCTTCAGAATATCGGTTGTGGCTCGAGCAGTGTACGCCGTTGCACCATCCTGTTATAATCACATGTTCTCCAGTCCCAATCCATCCAATTGAGGAAGAAAAAATCGGTAATCATGGCTCTGTAGTGCGCGCCGTCCTCAGTCGTCGTTTGGCCCGCGGCGTTCTAAAAAAAATGGCCCTCCAGCGTAAACAGCACACACGCAGTAACTTTGAGCGGATGTAATTGCTCTTCGTGGGTGATACTCGGATTTTTGGTGCCTCGGAAATGATTATTTTGTTTATTTACGTAACCGCTATTGTGGAAATGAGCTTCATCGTTCAGGACAATTTTCGATGAAAAATCGTCCACCTTTTCGTTGAGATTCAGGATGACTTGAGGGTAGGTTATCCGCGTTTGGCGGTCAACAGCTAACAGCTGATGCACTGTCTGCACTTTGTAAGGGAACACCTTAAAATCTTTCACCAAAATTCTGCGTAGGGACCGCCGGCTAAGGCCCAATTGCGTGGCACGTCGTCTGGTCGATGTTCCGGGCTCATGTTCGACATCTTGGGCAACAGCAGCGGTATTCTCAGCAGAACGGCTGCTCCGGGGCAGGCCAGCCTTGGAAACATCTCGTGTTGTCCCAGTCTCTTCAAGGCAAGTGGCCAAATGCCGCAGTGTTTGTCCAGTTGGTGTCGGCCGGCCAGGAAATCTGCGACGAAATTCACGCTGCGCCATCACAACCGACGAATTGTTGCGCAAAATATGGGACCAATTATTCCGCGTTCTTGCGGAGTAAACCGATTTATGACTTGCCGATTTGTATTTTGCTTTTGTTTACTTCACAAATGTCAAAACCGAATTGACATTTGTCGCCATTTGCAAAAGTTATAGCGTTTTCCAATAGGATGATTACTTTTGCCCCACCTTGTATTTAACTGCACGGAAGCTAGGTACAAGAAGGCTATTCTATCAAATATTTTCAATCAATATTAATTTAATCTATACTATAGTATTGTATGTAATTGTAGCTCTTTGTGTCATTTCTCAACCAAATGCCACAATTAACCGATATGTTTTTTTAAATTATTTCTTATGTACAACTACGATTTTGTGACATGTAATCTGTGTTTATGGTATGTTTATACCGTTAATATTAACAAATAAATAAATAAATAGGCATTCCCAACCGATACCAGTGCTCGTTTGTAATACGTTTTTGTGCTGCGTTTCTGCAAAGATTCTAAGGTTTTCAGGTATTTTGGGACTCCAGATCAGAGGTAGCTGCCAAATTCAACCTTACACTTGCAATTTGTACATGGTTTGCAGTTTATTATTATTATTGTCTCCACTGAAGAAATTGCAAGATAGAAGTCCGGAGTGTCCGGTGTTTCAATTAAGTTTAATTGCAATTAAAAATACTTTGGACTGGAGTTAATTCATTCTTTTTTTTTTTTTTTTTTTACAGTGAATACCGCACAAGAATCTCAACTGCTCCCGTCTGGAGCCAGTGAGACTATGGCATCCCCAATTGGGGTATGTTGTGAGGCTGAAGGTAGTGGGGAGGGGAAGGAGGTGGGGAAGAGGAAGGTTGGGAAGTACCTGGCTATTCAGATCTGGTCACTAAACACGGCTAAAGCCATTTTCAAGCAACGTTTCAATTCTGAATGGTGGTCTTACACCAGGGCGATACTGATAGTATCTTCCACTCTGGAACATGCCGCAAATATACTATATATTATTTTAAATGAATTAATTGTGAAATAACACAAATTAATCAAATAAAATTTATTTGCGCATGCCGGGTTCGAACCCGCGACCTCCGGAATGTGAGTCAAGAGTCTTAGCCACTGGACTACGGAGGTCGTCAAACATTCTAATTCAGTTAAAAAATATATTAACCATGTAGGGGCCTACCTGCTAACACCGACTACAGAACGTATTCAATTTCATTTTTTTGACTTTACGATTCATATTTTGAAAATTAACTTGAAAGCATTTTGTTTTAAATGACATCTGCTAAATTACGATGCATCGAACAAAACTAAAATATGATAATAAAATGGATATTTTCGGAGATTTTACGATGTCCGGAAAATTAAATAAAAGTATTTACCCAATTCTCTTTCAAGATGAACGTTATTTCGACTCTTTAAAGGTATTATTTTGTTATTCTATTACTACCACAATACACAAATATTTGTGAAACGGCCATCCTATGGCCAAAGGACTGTTACAACAAAATATGGAGTAGAAATTCCAACGAAAGATCGCGCGTCGCGTAAAAATATGGGAATAATTTCGGTTTAGGGGCGAAATTCCTAGAAAATCAAACTAATTATTTTTATACTAATTTGGGGTCGGGGAATCCGAATCTGAAAGAATTAGGCGGGGGCAAGCAATATTAACTGAATTAAACGACTTTAAAATTTTTTATACACTCATAGGAAAAATAGCCATTTTGGAAGCATTTTGTTTCCTAGAAAATCAAACTAGTCATTTTTATACTAACTATGGGCCGGGGAATCCGAATCTGAAAGAATTAGGCGGCGGCAAGCAATAATAACTGAATTAAACGACTTTAAAATTTTCTATACACACACACCACACACATGAAAATAGACAACATTCTGACACACGAGGTACGAAAACCATAGAAAAAACAACATAGATATTTTTACCACACAAAATTAAGTGTTGCCATTAAACAATAATATCATCGAACATACCTTATAAATCGAACAAGTTTATTTCGTCCGTTGTATCCCTGTCAAACTCGTCTAATGTCTCCAAAGGTTCCTGGCGAATACGCGGGTCATATAAGAGCCCATAGGTTTGTGTAACATGGTTTGTGCCCCTTTGTACCGCCTGCTCGCGTCAATTTAAAAAAACAGCCTACGTTTTCAAGTAGTTTAGCGGCTACGCTAGGTTTGTGTAACATGGTTTGTGCCCCTTTATACCGCCTGCTCGCGTCAATTTAAAAAAACAGCCTACGTTTTCAAGTAGTTTAGCGGCTACGCTAGGTTTGTGTAACATGGTTTGTGCCCCTTTATACCGCCTGCTCGCGTCAATTTAAAAAAACAGCCTACGTTTTCAAGTAGTTTAGCGGCTACGCTAGGTTTGTGTAACATGGTTTGTGCCCCTTTATACCGCCTGCTCGCGTCAATTTAAAAAAACAGCCTACGTTTTCAAGTAGTTTAGCGGCTACGCTAGGTTTGTGTAACATGGTTTGTGCCCCTTTATACCGCCTGCTCGCGTCAATTTAAAAAAACAGCCTACGTTTTCAAGTAGTTTAGCGGCTACGCTAGGTTTGTGTAACATGGTTTGTGCCCCTTTATACCGCCTGCTCGCGTCAATTTAAAAAAAACAGCCTACGTTTTCAAGTAGTTTAGCGGCTACGCTAGGTTTGTGTAACATGGTTTGTGCCCCTTTATACCGCCTGCTCGCGTCAATATAAAAAAACAGCCTACGTTTTCAAGTAGTTTAGCGGCTACGCTAGGTTTGTGTAACATGGTTTGTGCCCCTTTATACCGCCTGCTCGCGTCAATTTTAAAAAACATCCCTGTTTTCAAATAGTTTAGCGGCTACGCTAGGTTTGTGTAACATGGTTTGTGATACAAAAGTGAGTAAAATTTATAAAAAATAAGTACTTAAAATATAAACATGTTATTTTACGTTATTGATATTAATGGCAACACTTAATTTTGTGTGGTAAAAACATCTATGTTATCTTGTTTTCTATGATTTTGTACTGCGTGTGTCAGAACCAGCTTCCGAAATGAATATTTTCATGTACTGTGTGTATAGAAAATTTTAAAGTCGTTTAATTCAGTAAATATTGCTTGCCGCCGCCTAATTCTTTCAGATTCGGATTCCCCGGCCCATAGTTAGTATAAAAATAACTAGTTTGATTTTCTAGGAAACAAAATGCTTCCAAAATGGCTATTTTTCCTATGAGTGTATAAAAATTTTTAAAGTCGTTTAATTCAGTTAATATTGCTTGCCCCCGCCTAATTCTTTCAGATTCGGATTCCCCGACCCCAAATTAGTATAAAAATAATTAGTTTGATTTTCTAGGAATTTCGCCCCTAAACCGAAATTTAGCCAAAATATGTTCCAATCTTATCGGCTATTAATATCGGCTTATCGTAAATTTAATGAAATGGAAAGTAATTCTGTCGGCCTTGACTTTTTGCAGTTGTTATTACAGTTAAACAACAGCAGAAAGATATTTCGAAACACCATGACGGAAAAAATTCGGTTTATGGGGGATGGTCCAAAAAAAAAATTTTTTTTTTTTAATACTAATTATGGGCCGGAAAATCCGAATCTGAAAGAATTAGGCGGCGGCAAGCAATATTAACTGAGTTACACGACTTTAAAGTTTTCTATACACACACACATGAAAATAGTCATTTCAACAACATTTTGACACACGAAGTACGAAAATCATAGAAAAACAAGAAATGTAGAAAAACATGTGCCGGCAGTGTTACCAGCTCTCAAAAATATTTATCCCTATATTATGAATTACGACTATCTCAACGACCGTATTCTTAAACCAAAAGTATGAAAATTCGTAGTCTTAAAAATGCGTAACCTAACCTAACCTAACACTAGGTTTGTGTAACATGGTTTGTGCCCCTTTATACCGCCTGCTCGCGTCACGGCAAAAAAACATTCCTGTTTTCAAGTAGTTTAGCGGCTACGCTAGGTTTGTGTAAGATGGTTTGTGCCTCTTTATACCGCCTGCTCGCGTCACGGCATAAAAACATCCCTGTTTTCAAGTAGTTTAGAGGCTACGCTAGGTTTGTGTAACATGGTTTGTGCCCCTTTATACCGCCTGCTCGCGTCACGGCAAAAAAAACATCCCTGTTTACAAGTAGTTTAACGGCTACGCTAGGTTTGTGTAACATGGTTTGTGCCCCTTTATACCGCCTGCTCGCGTCAGGGCAAAAAAACATCCCTGTTTTCAAGTAGTTTAGCGGCTACGCTAGGTTTGTGTAACATGGTTTGTGCCCCTTTATACCGCCTGCTCGCGTCACGGCAAAAAAAAACCCTTGTAGCTACCTGCGCTGTGAGAAGTACTTACTTAAGAATTCAAATTCAAGCAATTCAAATTCCAATTCTTTTGAACAGCAAGCTGAAACAAATTGTACTGTTTATTATTTTTAACTGTCACACTCCATATGTTGATAACATTGTGAAAATTTTAATGGCACATAAAAAACTATCAACCGATGATTCTAGAGCTTTCTTTTAACTGTGTTTACGTAGCACGTTCAATTGCTACATTGGTGACACCGACGTTCACATTAGTGACCACGAAGTTTACATTTGTGAATCCGACAGTGAACACGACGCGTGCAAGTACGTCTACCGCGAGCACGTCGCGCACGAAATAAACTCTTCGGTGATAAATTTCGCGCACCAATCATCATCATCATGTCCCTCACGAGCGGTACATCCGAGGAAATGGGTAAACCCATCAATCAGCCACTACTAACACGGATGGAGCGGTTGATGCAGCCTCTCCAACAAGAGCTCGCTACTTTGAGGCGCGAAGTTTCGACACTACGCTCTGGCCAGCATAGGAGGAGTGCCACCCCGCATCGTTGGAGCAATCGTTCCCGCAGTCGGTCCAGAGGTCGTCAGCCCGAGGGAACATGCTGGTACCACTGGAAGTATGGGACGAAGGCAAGCAAGTGCACCAAACCCTGCAACTTCCAGCAGGAAAACGCGCGGGGCCCAAACTGATGGCGACCAGCACCAGCCCCAACCAAGTCAGTCGCCTTTTTGTTACCAACAGGGTAACCCGTACCCAATTTCTTATAGACATCGGCGCAGATCTCTGCGTTTTCCCACGACGACTTGTCCAGGGACGCCCCACTAAAGCGACATACGAACTGGCAGCAGCAAATGGCAGCACAATCGCTACTTATGGCAGCCTAACGCTCAACCTGGATCTGGGATTGCGACGCGACTTTACTTGGAGCTTCGTCATTGCAGACGTCTCCAGGCCAATCATCGGGGCAGACTTTCTCGCCAAGTACGAGCTACTGGTGGATGTCCGAAATAAACGGCTGCTGGACCAAGTGACGAATTTGACCATCACGGGAAAACGAAGCGACAACAAGATCGCTTCCATTAAGACGGTCACAGGAACGTCCCCGTATCATAAGCTTCTTCAACAGTTTCCTGACATCACTCGCCCTGACGGCGCCAGGAGGAAAGTTCGTCACGCAACACTGCACCATATTAACACCACGCCAGGACCTCCAACAGTCGAACGCCCACGACGCCTTGCTCCTGACAAGTTAAAACGCGCCAAGAAGGAGTTCGAGGCCATGGTCCGTCTCGGAATCGCTCGACCTTCCGAGAGCTCTTGGGCATCTCCCTTGCACATGGTACCCAAGAAGGACGACCAGTGGAGACCATGTGGCGATTATAGAAGATTGAACGCCAGAACTATTCCGGACAGATACCCCGTACGCCACATCCAAGATTTTGCACAGGCACTGAGCGGCACCAAGATCTTCTCAACGATTGATCTGGTGCGGGCATATAATCAAATCCCTGTGGCTCCCGAGGACATTCCGAAAACAGCAATCACTACGCCATTCGGACTCTTCGAATTTCCGGTGATGTCTTTCGGCCTCCGCAACGCAGCCCAGACCTTCCAACGCTTCATGGACGAGGTTACCAGAGGCTTAGATTTCTGTTACGCCTACATAGACGACATCCTTATTGCCTCAACGTCAGAGGAAGAGCACCTAGCCCACCTCAAGATATTATTCCAGCGCCTGCAGGAATATGGTGTTGTCATCAACACCGCCAAATGCCATTTCGGCCTGACTAAGGTCAAATTCCTAGGATACTCGGTGTCCGACGCTGGCACTTCACCCCTCCCAGATAAAGTGGAGGCCATCAACAACTACAGCCAACCAGCTTCCATCAAGGATCTCCGCCGTTTCCAGGGAGCTATAAATTTTTACAGAAGATTCATTCCCAACGCCGCGAGGACACAAGCTCCACTCAATGACCTCCTAAAAGGGAACCAAAAAGGCAAACAACTCGTGTCTTGGACTGCCGAAACAGTAGAAGCTTTCAGCAAGTGCAAGGAAGCTCTGGCCCAGGCAACCCTGCTCGTTCACCCGAAGTGCGACGCCCCACTCTCTATCGTCAGCGACGCGTCTCATACTACAGCCGGTGCCGCACTCCACCAATTCGTCGCAGGTCACTGGGAGCCTCTAGCATTCTTTTCGAAGAAGTTTTCGGCAGCTGAAAAGAAATATGGCGCATACGACAGGGAACTACTAGCCATCTATCTCGCTGTGAAATACTTTCGCCACATGGTGGAAGGCAGGTCGTTCACCATATTTACAGACCATAAGCCTATCACGTTCGCCTTCCAACAAAAAGCAGACAAATGCTCACCAAGGCAATTCCGCCATCTGGACTATATCAGCCAGTTCACAACTGACATCCGACACGTCTCCGGAAAAGACAACATCGTCGCGGATGCTCTCTCCAGGGTCGAGACGATAGATACTCCTCTGGACTACGCAGCGCTGGCAGCTGACCAGATGTGCGACCCTGAACTGGAACAACACTTGCAAGGAAGTTCTAGCCTACAACTTAAAAAGATTAATATTCCGGGTACTGACGCGCATCTCTACTGTGACGTCTCAACTACCATAGCCAGATCCTTCGTCACGAAGAAGTTCAGACCTGCGGCATTCAATGCGGTCCATCAGCTGGCTCACCCTGGAATTAAGGCCACGGTTAAGCTCATAACTCAACGTTATGTCTGGCCGGCCATTAAAGCTGAGACTATTCAGCTCGCACGCAATTGCCTTCAATGCCAACGAAGCAAGATTACACGGCACGTGTCAGCACCCCTGGGAGCCTTTCCCAGACCCTCCGCTAGATTCGAGCACGTCCACATCGACATAATCGTCATGCCTTCTTCAGAAGGATGCCGATACTGTCTCACGTGCGTAGACAGATTCACGAGATGGCCAGAGGCATTCCCGATCCCAGACCAAGAGGCTGAAACAGTGGCGCGTGCTTTCTACAAGGGCTGGATAACAAGATTCGGCACTCCACTCCGCATTACTACGGACCAAGGGAGACAATTTGAGTCGAGGCTGTTCAGGCAGTTGAATTTCCTGGCAGGCACGACGCAAATCCATACAACTGCATACCACCCCGCAGCAAATGGCATGGTGGAACGATTTCATCGTCAACTGAAAGCAGCGATCAAGTGCCATCAGAATAACCGTTGGACGGAAACACTTCCCACCGTACTCATGGGAATCAGAGCAGCTTGGAGAGATGACCTCGCGACAACCTCAGCCGAGCTAGTATACGGCGAGCCGCTCCGCTTACCCGGCGAATTTCTATGTACAGCACGACCTAATGTTAACGACGACACCGGAAGCTTCCTCAAGGAACTACGGAAACATTTCAACGAGCTGAGACCAGTTGAAGGTACCCGCCATGGTTATGGACATCGTTTCGTCTTCCAAAATCTTCCCACAGCTTCTCACGTCTTTCTGAGGGACGACACAGTCAAGAGCCCGCTTCAACAACCCTACAGTGGCCCTCATAAAGTCGTTCGTCGGCACGAACGAACATATACCATACTGGTAAAAGGGAAGGAAATCACCGTGAGCATCGACCGCCTCAAACCAGCATACGTTGCTCAAGATCTTGAGAGTTTCACATCACACTCGCAAACCGCATCAGAGTCACCAGCCGCCACATCACAACCAACCCTTCCGTTGTTCGATGGCAGTAAGGATCGGACACACACAACCACTCGTTCTGGAAGGCGGGTTCGATTTCCCGATCACCTCGGTATCTGACTATTCCTCTTTCCACCGCAGCCATATCTGCGTTGTCTGGGGAGGGAGTACTGTAGCTACCTGCGCTGTGAGAAGTACTTACTTAAGAATTCAAATTCAAGCAATTCAAATTCCAATTCTTTTGAACAGCAAGCTGAAACAAATTGTACTGTTTATTATTTTTAACTGTCACACTCCATATGTTGATAACATTGTGAAAATTTTAATGGCACATAAAAAAACTATCAACCGATGATTCTAGAGCTTTCTTTTAACTGTGTTTACGTAGCACGTTCAATTGCTACACCCTGTTTTCAAGTAGTTTAGCGGCTAATCTAGGTTTGTGTAACATGGTTTGTGCCCCTTTATACCGCCTGCTCGCGTCACGGCAAAAAAACATCCCTGTTTTCAAGTAGTTTAGCGGCAACGCTAGGTTTGTGTAACATGGTTTGTGCCCCTTTATACCGCCTGCTCGCGTCACGGCAAAAAAACATCCCTGTTTTCAAGTAGTTTAGCGGCTACGCTAGGTTTGTGTAAGATGCTTTGTGCCTCTTTATACCGCCTGCTCGCGTCACGGCATAAAAACATCCCTGTTTTCAAGTAGTTTAGCGGCTACGCTAGGTTTGTGTAACATGGTTTGTGCCCCTTTATACCGCCTGCTCGCGTCACGGCAAAAAAAACATCCCTGTTTTCAAGTAGTTTAACGGCTACGCTAGGTTTGTGTAACATGGTTTGTGTCCCTTTATACCGCCTGCTCGCGTCAGGGCAAAAAAACATCCCTGTTTTCAAGTAGTTTAGCGGCTACGCTAGGTTTGTGTAACATGGTTTGTGCCCCTTTATACCGCCTGCTCGCGTCACGGCATAAAAACATCCCTGTTTTCAAGTAGTTTAGCGGCTAAGCTAGGTTTGTGTAACATGGTTTGTGCCCCTTTATACCACCTGCTCGCGTCACGGCAAAAAAAATCCCTGTTTTCAAGTAGTTTAGCGGCTACGCTAGGTTTGTGTAACATGGTTTGTGCCCCTTTACACCGCCTGCTCGCGTCACGGCATAAAAACATCCCTGTTTTCAAGTAGTTTAGCGGCTACGCTAGGTTTGTGTAACATGGTTTGTGCCCCTTTATACCGCCTGCTCGCGTCACGGAAAAAAAACATCCCTGTTTTCAAGTAGTTTAACGGCTACGCTAGGTTTGTGTAACATGGTTTGTGCCCCTTTATACCGCCTGCTCGCGTCACGGCAAAAAAACATCCCTGTTTTCAAGTAGTTTAGCAGCTACGCTGGGTTTATGTAACATGGTTTGTGATACAAAAGTGAGTAAAATTTATAAAGAATAAGTACTTAAAATATAAACATGTTATTTTACGTTATTAATATTACTGCTTAATGGCAACACTTAATTTTGTGTGGTAAAAACATCTATGTTATCTTGTTTTTCTATGATCGTCGTACTTCGTGTGTCAAAATACTTCCGAAACGTCTATTTTCATGTGTGTGTGTATAGAAAATTTAAAAGTCGTGTAATTCAGTTAATATTGCTTGCCACCGCCTAATTCTTTCAGATTCGGATTCCCCGACCCAAAATTAGTATAAAAATAACTAGTTTTATTTTTTAGGAATTTCCCCCATAAACCGAACTTTAGCCCACCATGACTAAAAAACGACAATTGTCAACCGCGTTCAATACATTTCAATACAATTTATGGCAAATTTTCTAAACCGCTGGTCACGCTTAATATAAATAATTGTCAGAAAAAAATCTGGTAAATATGCAGTTAGTCCACCTCACGGATAATACGGAACGTTCGTGTTGTCGAAGTTTGATGCACGGATAATACAGAATGTTCCCTTTTTAACTAATAGACAATCAAATATGACATTTGTCGGTAGTACCAATTTTATAAAATAAATTCTCTAAAATAAACTCGCTTTTCATCATACTTTTGAAAAACATCCCAGGTTTTGAATGGTTTGTTTGGCTACGCAGAGTTTGTCTAGCGGGTATTTTAATACATTTCTTTCCATGTTCTACTGTTATAAATACAGGTACAAACTTGTCAATGATGCATTCACTTTGTTTTACGTAAAAATAGTTTTTCTATGATTGGCAGCATTGATGAAATGTTAAAATAAAAACGATGAATAAACATGGCGTTACCGCGCGAGTGAATTAATTTTAACAAAATTAAAATGTTAAATGCATATTTTTTGCACGTTTTTTGGTCTCCCCCGACATAAATACTCACTTTTCGTAATAATAAAGCTAAATCTAACTGTTTGGATAAAAAGTTTTCCGTATTAACGAGTAAGCGATTTAATGTATAAATAATAAAAATCTTTAGATTCACCTTAATTATATACTATAAAAGACAAATTTCTGCGTATGGGGCGATGGAAAATACTGCCTTCAAAATTTCAATTGCGTAAATTGAAATTTTACATTCGCATACAAGACCGCGTCAGTTAGTGGTACTGGTAATCTCTACATATTATAAAGTAAGATCCCGTCTGTCTGTCTGTCTGTTCGCGATAAACTGGAAAACTACTGAACGGATTTTCATGCGGTTTTCACCAATAGGTAGAGTGTTTCGTGAGAAAGGTTTAGGTATGTAATTTGTCAAGGATTTGTGTAAATTGGTTGAAATATAACGATAATTGTTAGAAGTGTCGGAAAAAATCAAGCCGCCTGGTAGCTTTCATCGAAAACGCTGCCTAATCCTTTTGGGATATAACAAAACAATTCATGGTGGGATATTCCGCTTTTATAGATCTACAAAAAAGTTCGCGAGGGCATATATCTATCTTTTACGGATAGCTTACTATACCCATTCTACCTTCGAAAAAAAATGGTCACGTACATTGCGGTAATTGAAAAGTTATTTAGACGGATACAGTTTTAATCCTTATTAACTTAAATACGTTAGTTACCCCAAGCATTTCATGCACATTTTTATAATCTTTCACACCATCCCTACGTATTATAAATTAAAGTCCTCCGCGGCATCTTTCTGTCTCTTCGCGATAAACTCAAAGACGGCGGTGTGGTTACAAAGGTTGGATTTTACAAAGTGTTTTATTAGCCACAGCAACGCGTGTCCGGGTCAGCTAGTTTACAATAATTACAAATTTTACGTTTACAATTATTATTCAAGTAAAACTTCTTAACGCACGCTTGACTTGGGGAGTAAGCTGGTGAATACGTGACGAGAGCGTTACCAAAAGCGAGGCGAACGGTAGTTGAGAGGGAGATATAAGTTAGTGAAGATAGAAAGTTACCTACGTTTTATATACTATATGTAGGGGCAAGGGAGAGAGGTGCGAGCACACATTTCCTTTCTCTCTTTCTCTCATAGCCAGTTACGTTTCGTATCTCTAAGACACAGTGCAGGCGTATTGTCTGTATCACACTGTAGGAGCAATAGAGAGCAGTGCGCGCGCACATTTTCTTTCTCTCTTCCTATCATATAGAATATATAGATGGAGCTAAAGAAGTTTTACTTCAATCGTGTGGTCTAAAGCACACTCGTTTTTTTACGTATATAATTATTTTACATTACAAAACATTGCGTTTTTAAAATACATTTATCAACTATACTATAACTAATGTGAAATGTTTTTTTTTAAATAATTTGGCGTTTTAAGGGTGAAGAGCTCATCTGGATATTTACCTTGCTTTTTTCACTCCGTTTTCGTACACCTAGGGTTTCAGCAGTGACATAATATTTGAAAGCCATACATCGGGTGAATCCAGAATATAATTTATTTAAAATTTTTGCTTTAAACCCTTAGAAGTTAACCCAAAATCTAATATTTCGTATAGTTTACCTAAAAGTTGTCAAGAGTTATATTTTTTTAAATTCTTTATTCAATAGCTCAAATAAATATTCACCTGTAAACACACATGTTTCATATTCCCAGGTTCGCTGCTTTATAAGATACAGCATTGCCTGAAGTAAAATAATAGAAATGTATGTAATGCAAACATTTTCTTTACCAGACTTCTCCATCTGAATTTCTTAAAGAAATGTCTACGTCAACTGAGGAGCGGATGGAAATTTTTAACAATGCCAGTAAAAAGGCTCTGAGGAAATCTAAGATGAACAAAGTTGAGATATCTCCTGAACATGTTGTTTTCCAAAATTTTGGCAGATCGACCAGTGTGTCTTTTGCTATAATAAACTATACAGAGGTAGGTGTGTTGCAACCTAAACGTAAAGATATGAATTTATTTGTTCTGTAATTTGTTCACACCTGTACAATACACAGAATTGCTTGAATTTGGTTCACATATATATACATAAAACCAATATTGATGATTTTTTGTAGAAACTGATGATGTTCAAGGTGCTATTTGACAAGACCAAAGAGTTCAGCCTGCAACCCATGGTTAACTTCATAAAACTAGCCCCTGGAATGAGGCTTACCTTCATAGTAACCTTTACTCCAGCCTGCTATCAGGACTTCCTTCACAAGGTGGTATTTGAAACTAACAAGGAGAGGTTCATTGTCCCTATCATCTGTAAGAATTTTATTCACTGTTCTGTTTTGTTGATAACGAGTTAGTATGCACAGCTCATACAAGAAACCAAACCATTATCTATCCAATTGATTGTAACCATCATTAACCTTATTCCTTTGACAGTAGCTCAGTACGTTTAACCGCTATCGTCAGAATTGTCATCTGGTATTTTATGAAATCTTTCGTGGGTATTTATGGTTTTTATTATAATCGTTGGTGATTCCAGTCATTTTACAGCAATTTATTATTGTTGGTGAGTTCAGTTACATAAATATTTCAGGTATCGGTCCCCGACCAATGCTGGATATACCCGATAAGATATTTCTGCCATTAGTGCCGGTAAAACAAGAATCAGTTATTACATCCTTCGTCAGAAACGATGGAAGGGTTCCGGCATCTTTCAAACTACTAACAAACAGGTTTATTTACAATAAATATTTAGTTATTCACTGAAGAAGGAAATATGTATCGCAAATCCCATAGAAAAGAGTTGCAAGTCAAAATTACTATTTTGTAATTATCAGTGCCCGACGAAAACTGTAATCTGTAACTGATCACTCCATCTCGGCGAGATGTCGCTAGTGTCTCTTTTTGACAGGATCGCTTGTTTATCATTCATCATTTGTTTTCGCTCTTCTGTCAAACTTTTTTTTTACTTACGACGCTTTTCTATGGGATGTGCGTTGTGTATTTATACTCGAAACCAAAAACTTTCAATGAAAATGTAAAAGAGATGAGAAGACACAGAAAAATGTGGGTAACAGTCGCAACCGGGACTCGAAACCAGACCCTCTAGTCTCGGCTCTCTTCCAATTGATCTATTGCCACTAATTACACTCCGAAATTTTTAACAATCTCATACGTCCGTTTATGAATTACTAACAGTATTTTCAATTAGCCAATTCCCATATTTTTGGCTGTTTTATTTTTGTGCGATTGCCAAGTTCTACCAGATTACAACCTAGATGGTATTTTTGATTATCATATTTAATTTTATTTACATATACTACATCTTTTGACTTTTCTACAAGTTTGGATTGAATGTTGAATTTGCATTAAATTAAATTGAATGAATTAGTTACGAATTAGTCTTATGACAAAAAATCACGTTACGACCGGTGTTGAAATTTATTGAAACTTTGGACTGAAAAACTATGCCATTTCTTGAGACCAGAGTAATCCGTTCAAGAGTTTTTATTATTTCAATTCAATGCTACATAGCTAAAGTTAACCGTACGATGATATCGGTATCTCATCATATCTCATCATCATATACAACAATAACATTACTTGTAACAGCTGTCAAATTTTTGCTCTTCCCCTATTTTTTATTAAAATAATAAAATTGCAATCAATTTAATAAGTTATAATTATAAAAATATTACACTAAGTAACTATGACTACGCGATCAAACTCTAAGTCCGGCAGTAATCTCAATACGGAACTTCTACAACTTTTAGACAACAAGTTTGAAGACTTCAAAACTCATTTTCTAGAGAAAACATTTGAAGAGTTTAAAAACAATATAGTCGAAGTCATAAAAAATGAATTCAAAGAGGAAATTAATCAGCTCAAAAAAAAAGTGTTCCAATTGGAAAAACAAATTGAAATAAACGACCAATTTAATCGCTCCAATAACGTTATAATAAGTGGTATTCCTGAAACCAAAAACGAAAATGTGTACGACATCCTCTCCAAGATAGGCGCCACAGCAGGATGCAATATAACCCGACAAGAAGTGGATTTCGCTAGCAGGATTGCCCCCAGGACAAACCGTGATGCAAAAAATGGAAGACCGAGGGACATTGTTGTCAAATTAACTCGCAGGTACCTTAAGGATGAACTCATAAGTGCTATAAGAAAGAGGAAAGGAATGCTTGCTTCCGAATTACAGCTTCCTGGGGTCCTAGCACACTGAAATCGTTATCTTTACAATATCGAATCGGCATGGCATAACAACCGACGATTTTGTACCGAACCGATATTGATAGCAATGTAAGGTAATCAAAAAGAAATTGTTATACGCTGGCAACACTTGAGGTACTTTCTATGTAGCTGTCACAATGTCTATGGTATCGGAGTTATAGACCGGGAGCCGGTACACAAACCTTACGAGTACACGGATGAAACTACTTTGTGGTGATAATGGACACTTAGAAAGCCTTAAAAAAGCTGGTGTGCCACTAGTGAAATTCTTTAATGGGATGGTTTAGAATCTAGACTACAGTTATTCGTTGATTTCATTCGTGTACTCGATGACGTAAAATTGACTAATTTCTATCCCAATTTAACACCGGCTGTGCCAGGCTGCCGGTTGGCAGACCTGCTAATTTTCTCATCTAATAATCGACCTTTATCATAATATATGAAACCATTCCCGTTCGTGTACCCGATGACGTAATTTTTTCGAAAAAAAAACGAGTGTGGTTTAGACCACACGACTGAAGTAAAATTTCACTAACTTATGCCGGGTACCCGTTGTATATAATGTTATATAGGATGGAACCATTACAGTTTAGTTGACCCCGAGGTTACAGTGTTCTTTGCAACGCGTGCTGGGTACCCTTTGTATATTATATAGTACAGGCGCTTGCATTATAATGTAGTTTCCCGGGACTTGAGATGGAAACATTACAGTTTAGTCGACCGCGAGGTTACAGGGGCCTTGCAACGCATGCCGGGTACCCATCCCCATCCCCATCCCCAAAAAAAGGCCCGACCGTTCGCCTCACCCGATCACCGTTCACATAAAATGTATATAATATCCTTTTTCGTAACGCATTCACCAGCTTACCCCCATGTCGAGCGTGCGTAAAGAAGTTTTACTTCAAAAATCGCTCACTATTTCCATGACTGCGTGGAACCTGTCAAGAGGTGCACCGGCAGGCTTACTAAATGTCCATTATCACTACAAAGTTGTTTCATCTGTGTACTCGATGACGTGGTTTGTGTAGTCAGGCTCCCGGTCTATAATAACTGTCAAAATCATCGTAATCCATTAATGTAATAATATGACAACTAACTAATAATCTTCTCTTTTGAAAATTTAAAGATCCATTTACATCGAGATTTTGCTGAGATATCATAATAATATTAAATACACACACTTTAATATACGTTGGAAGTCCGCATGTATTTTTTTACAATAAAAAAATGAGTTTTGGACAATGAGATCATTAGCCACAATACGAGATATATTTGTAAGTACGAAACTGTCAAAGAAAACGTCTGAATTCCGATTTAATTCAATCCTGCAATCTTCGATAATCTGCCCCCGTTCGTTAATAAACCAGTAATTATGCAGAAAGAATGTCATTATTAATAAAGTTGTGCAGATATATCGTCAGTTAAACAAAGGAAAGGGTGATTTACAATCTCGTATCGATAACGAACCGATTGCCCTAGCACGCTTGTACCGTCGATAGGCAGACCGACGTCGAAGGGACATAAATAAGGAATCGACATACGATCTCACACGATGGCAACACTGGGGATCTGTGAATGAATTTTCGTTTCTTAATTTGAAATGTGCTGAAATTGAAAAATACCAATAAATTGACAATTTCGAATTGAAATACGAACTCAAATAAATATTGGCGTTTCGCATGTAGATACTGTTTGAGACTAAACGACATTTTAACAAATTTCGTTTCTCGAAACAGAAAGCAATTAATTGATCGCCTTTTAAATGAATTAACTGAGTCTATGGTTCTCGTATACGATTTTTTTAAATTCTTAGAGTTTTTTAGTTCACCTCTACCCATTAATTAGCCAGGTATTTTGCGTAACAAACGACATTATTTTAAAAAATCTGTACATTGACAGCTTATCTGTCACTCCGGAAGCCACGGTAAAAACGGCGTCTTTTGTCAACCGACTGTCGGAATCGTATGTTCACTGTGCTCGCAAATATCGCTAACTGACCATAGACAATGGATTTATTACATTTCGTATTAATATTGGGGTTTTATCAATCGACTGTGCTACGGTCGCAGCCAAGAATGCATACGAATTGGCGGGGTTTTGTCAATCGTCGGTCGGAATATCCCTTATCGATTGTTGAGCGTGCTAGCACATATTGATACATGACCATAAATGACGGATTATAACGATATCGTATTGATATAGGATTATATCGATCGACCATGCTAGCACCCCTGGAACCAGTAAAATATATATTAACGACCATCTAACCTCAAAAATCCAACTTTTGCTGAAGTAATGTCGCGATATAAGAATGGCTGGTAAAATTCGCTATTGCTGGGTTCGAAATGGTAAAATTTTCACTCGTATAAGCGATTCAACCCCCATAATTCTTATTAATGACCAAGAAGATGTCAACAAACTCTCGACATTGAAGTCCACCCAAAATTCACCTACCAGGTCTGCCGTCCCTTTATGAATTTAAATTCATTAAAATTATTAAAAAACTTTCCACATACAAGTTACTTAAGAGTTAACCTTTTGGAATGTTGGAATCATCTTTATTATATTCACAATATCTCCAATGTAATAATTAAAGAATCATTAGAGTATTTCAATTATCACAAAAAACTGTTGCTAACTTTTGAACTTAATTATTCTTTAAAACAACAACAAAATATTTATTATATGCACGATTTCTCCACTGTAATAATTATTAACGAATTGCTAGAGTGTTTCAAATATCACAAAAACCGGTTGCTAACTTTTGAACAAAATTATACTTTAAAACTTTCTCATTATCCTCATGTACTATCACAATCTATTAAATATAAAACACGATCGCAACCTATTACAAATAATTGCACAATGATAACATACTTTTATGTAACTAATGTATGCTTAGTATCTTGTTTACTATTCAAAAACCTATTTTTTCTGTCAACATTAATGACAACTGACACCATAGACAAAATCATATACCACAAACAAACCAAAACAAATGATGTTCATAATTGCCCCCTTTCAAAGCATAATTACTTACTTTTCAATAATTTATTTTACAAAAAAATGTATTTAATAATGCTTATTATATTATACTTTCAAAATGGATTCTAACAAAACGGCAATAACATTTTATTATCAAAATGTACGTGGTTTAAAAAGCAAATTAAACGATCTATACTGCGAAGTGCTCAGTTGCAATTATGATTTAATTTGTTTTACAGAAACATGGCTAGATTCCACAATCTATGACCATGAAATAGTAGATGATCGTTATAATATATATAGACGCGATAGGGACATATCGAGTTCTCTTAAAAAATCAGGTGGTGGTGTTCTAATAGCCATTAAGAAAGAAATGACATCTTTTTTAGTCTCAGCACCCAGCTCAAAATCTACAGAAGATTTATGGATTAAATTTAAATTACATGAAACATCCAGACAATCCATTAACCTATGTTTGGCGTATTTGCCTCCAGATATACTAACTGAAAATCTCGCATATTTTTTCGAAAAGTGTCAAACGACATATAATAACTTTTCATCAGAAGATATAACAATAATAATGGGCGATTTTAATGTGCCATCTATTCAATACTCACCAACTGTCAATGTAACGCACACCAGACCAGTCTTACAAAATAGCCAGAAATCAATATCTCTACTAAACTTTCAAAATTTGACCGGACTTAAGCAATTCAATTACGTCTCTAACAACATAGGTCGAATTTTAGATTTAGTGTTTTCCAATCATAACCTCAACATTCAAATTGCTTCACATGTGCTATCCAAAATTGACTATTATCATCCTCCCATTGAATTTGATTTTTTAATGTCCAAATACAGACCCCTACCCACCAATCCAGATCACATCAAATATAACTTCAAAAAAACGGATTACATTAAATGCAATGAAATGTTGTCACTTAATAACTGGGACGATCTTAATACCCTGAATTGTAATGACTCCCTACTACATTTTTATAACTTGTTATGGCTATCAATTGAAAAACACACTCCGCGCTTAAGAATCAGGAATAATAAGTTTCCAATTTGGTTTAGCAGTGTTCTCATCCACCAACTCAGAGAAAAAGAAAAGTTTAGAAAGAAATGGAAAAAATACAAAAATCAATGTGACTATGACAGTTTTTCTATCTTGAGGGCTAGAGTAAAAGTATCCATACGTACATGCCTTAAAGCCTATGTAGATTCAGTAGAAAATTCTCTCCCTAACAGTATCAAAAATCTTTCAACTCTCATTAATTCGAAAAGAATTTCAAATTCTCTCCCCAAAATCATGCATCTCCACGACAAATCAGCAACAAATGGAGAAGATACGTGTGAGCTGATATCTACTTACTTCTCTTCTGTTTTTACCCCACCATCCAATTCTAAGAGTGACTCTAAACTTTCATCCCCACTCTATAATTATCCACTGTCTCATATCAATATAACGTTAGACGAGGTCAAAGCAAAATTGAACACTGTTGATATCAATAAGGGTTCCGGCCCAGATGGAATTCCTCCACTATTTATTCGAAATTGTGCAGATCAGCTTGCAACACCATTACACAAAATATTCATCAAAAGTCTGAACGATGGGGTATTTCCGGATCTGTGGAAGGTTGCCCACGTAATTCCAATCCACAAATCTGGCAGTAAAAATGATGTAACTAACTACCGTCCTATCAGCCTTTTATCTTGTTTTGGCAAAATATTCGAGTCCATTGTATATAAAACCATTTTTAACCATGTAACACATATACTTAGTCCTTTCCAACATGGATTTGTAGCTAAAAGATCCACAAATACTAATTTACTCGAATATATGGACTTTCTGTGTAAATCGATAAATAATAAAACACAAGTAGATGCCGTGTACACCGACTTCAGTAAGGCCTTTGACAAAGTTAGTCACTCTATCTTAATTAATAAACTCGATAAAATCGGCATTCACGGAAACCTGCTTCGTTGGTTAGAATCATATTTATCACATAGAAGTCAATTAGTTACTATTAACGGATTTAACTCTTCCCCAATATTAGTTACGTCGGGCGTACCACAAGGATCTCACCTTGGACCCTTACTTTTCTTAATCTTTATTAACGACCTTACACATAAACTCCGCTGTAATTTTTCTCTATATGCTGATGACCTCAAATTATATAAAGAAATTAAATCTATGAAAGATTGTGAACTCTTACAACAAGACCTTAACACAATATCTACCTGGTGTGTTGACAATGAAATGGAACTGAATATTGCTAAGTGCAAAGTTATAAACTTCACCAAGAACACCAACAAAATTCTATATTCATATAGCATATGTGGTCACAATCTCGAAACAGTTGAATTAATAAAAGATTTAGGAATTATATTTGACAACAAACTGACATTCAATCAGCACATTGAATATATTGTGAGTAAATCAAATAAATTACTAGGTTTTATTGTAAGATCAACCAAACTGTTTAAGAATTCTAATAGCCTAATAATTCTATTCAATTCCTTAATCCGAAGTGTTCTTGAGTACGGGTCAACAGTCTGGAATCCACATTATATTTCACAGGTATCTAGACTCGAATCAGTCCAAAGAAAATTTACACGGATTTTGTCTTACCGATCAGGTGTCCACCATCTTCTAGACGGGTATGAACAAAGACTTACATATTTCAAATTAGAGAGTCTAGTTAAAAGACGAAACATAAATGACCTCTTAATGCTCTATAAAATTGTGAATAATCGTGTAGACAGTAACTTAGTCAACCAAATTAAGTTATACGCCAGGCCCAAATCTACAAGAACCCTTAACATATTTTGGACTGAAATTTTTACAAATAATACTGGATATTTTAATCCTATATCTAGAATGTCTCGGTCATACAACGATCTTGTCAAAATACACAGTTCCATAGATATTTTTGCAAATAATATAACATATTTCAAAAAATATCTCCACAATTTGTGCACTTAAAAAAAAAAAAAAGTTACATTAGATACTTTTCAGTAAATACTTTATAAATATTGTATACTTGTTGTTATTATGTATTTCAATTTTGTATTTAAATTTTTAACTTATGTATAAATAATACTTGCGTTGTTTTTCAAGAGTTTGCTTCTGTGAAAATGCATATGTGAATAATGCAGACACATTAATCTAGGGATACTTATATTTGTATTTTAATTTATTATATACTACCCACAAAAATGTTATATAAATATCCTGTTTGTGTCTCAAATAAATAAATAAATAAATGATACATAATTTATATATTTTCTTCACAATAAGTTAAAATCATTTCATAATCTCTTCTTCTTCCTTGCACTGTCCCAACTCATTGCCTGGGTAGGCTGTTGGATTCGGCTCTTCTGGTTCTCAGGCTATAACTTCTCCGATTCTGGGTATCGCTTTCATTTCAGGCCGTACCTCTGTAAAATTTTGGAGCATTGAGTCACCCAAGAGTTCTTTGGTCTTCCTCTGGATGACTGTCGATGAAGCTCCATAGACATTGCCTGCTTCACTGTATGGTCTGGTGGTCTCCGTCTTATGTGTCCATACCATCTCAACTCTGGTTTCTCCAGCTTACTGTTCATGTCCGTGAACTAGCAATGGCTACCAGTGGCTACCAATCAGAATAAAATCATTTAATTATCTGTCAATTAAAATAATCTATGTTTCTTGGAATCACAGGCCGTTTTCCGTGCACCCAGAAATTGGAAATCTCCTGCCGAATGAACACATGGATTTTGTTTTAAGATTCAAACACAATATTAAAGGACCCGTTTGCGAGGATTTATTAATTTTCTTGGAAACAGGTGAGTTCTATCGCACTTATATAATCTCCACTCTAGTTAAGATTCTTTCCTTAAAACTTAATTCCATTATTATCAGTATAGGCCGCCCGGGGCGGGGGAAAATTTTGCCGCCCCCCCCCCTCCCCTAACTTCTACAGGTACTTTTTCCGCAGATTTACAAGCGCTGACCGGGGGGGGGGGGGGTAGAGATCCTATTTTTTTATGCCGATTCTTATAATCCTATGTGCCGAGTACTCTTCCAATAAAATCATGCTTATAAATTCTACTACAAATTTATATATAACTGCTCTCAGAAATCGAGAATGGTATGCCTGTAATAGAATTTCGCATCTTCATCACGCATACGTATGGAATTCAACTCAGGTGCAAAGCTTCACTCGGTACACGATGAATTAGCAACTTATTGATATATTGATAACACAAAACTGTCATCAACTGTTTATCAAAACTACACTCAGAACATAAAAACGGTTTTTCTTTGATTCTAGCCGCACTTATATTCTGAACACAAAAATGGTTTTAATTACATCTGTATGTGGTGAATTAAAGCTACACTCAGAACATGAAAATAGTTTTTCTTTAATTCTGGCGGCAATTACATTCTGAACATAAAACTGGTTTTAATTAAATCTGTACGCGGTAAATTAAAACTACACTCAAAACATGAAAAGGGTTTTTCTTTGATTCTGCCGGCATTTACATTCTGAACACAAAACTGGTTTTAATTAAATCTGTTTGTGGTGAATTAAACCTACATTCAGAACATCGGGGTGGAGGAAAATTTCGCCGCCCCCTTATTTGGGTACTTCAAGCGGTGGGGGGGGGGGGTTGAATATGGAAATCCTATTTTTTTATTACGACCTATTTATACACAAGCCGGATTTTTTAATAATCACATTTGACGAGTATTCTTTCAATGAAAATCATGTATTTAAATTCTACTCCAAAGTTGATTGATTGATACTGCCTTAGAGTCCCCAAAAAATAGTTACATACGCAACAATCAATTTTTCAGAATTTTACAGCATTATGTAATTCAAATGTAAAGCTTCACTCGATGCAGGATGAATCTGCAACTCGTTATTTAATGTATCGTTGTATTCTGAACGCAAAACCAGTTTGAATGCGGTGAATTAAAACTACACTCAGAATATGAAAATGGTTTTTCTTTGATTCTGGCAGCACATACATAGTCTGCAAATAGAATATTATAACTGAACTTCGAATAAGAGCATGTTTTCTTTCGAAATGTGTCAACACATGAATCCACAACTGGAAATTTGCATTCTCAACCCAAAATTGGTTAGAATTAAGTCTATATGCGGTGAATTAAAAGTACACTCAGAACACGGTTTTTCTTTGATTCTGGCAGCACATACAGAGTCTGAGATTAGAATTGAACTGAATTAGAATTTAATAACTGAATAAGATAACGTTTTCCTTTGAATTGTGTCCGCAGATGAATTCTCAAATGGAAGTTTACATCATGAAAACTGGTTTAACCCTTCGAATAATAAGAAAAAAATAACTATAAACTTTTGCCTGTCAATGTTTCCGCACAAAATTTCCGGTTCTTCCCATGCAATGTTCCTTTTTATTAAAAAAACTGTTCTAAAATCTAGATAAAGTAATTTTTTCGACGTGCTTATTAGAACATTATTGTTTCTAAACATTCAAATTTTAATTTTGGAAATGTGAATTGGCTCAAAAATACACGCCTGCAAATATTCGAATTAAAGTACCTAAAATAGAATAAACTTAAAATTTTAAATACAGATTCCTTTTCTTAAAAAAAATGTTATAAAACTGTATCTTAACTTTTAATCGCAATAACAAATTTATTTAAAATTAAATGTGTGGGATATAATTTCACAATTTTATTTTCAAATTAAATGTGTGGGATAATTTGCGTCTTCTGTGATTAGACGGGTCAAATTAAATTTGTATTTGCCGAATTAAAACTACACTCAGAAAATGAAAATGGTTTCTCTTTGATTCTGGCAGCACATACATAATCTACAACTAGAATTTTATAACTGCACTTCGAATAAAATAATGGTCTCTTTCGAAATGTATCAGCAGATGAATACACAACTGAAATTCAGTCGTTAATACATTCTGAACACAATTCTGATTTTAATTAAGAGTGAATCTGTTTGCGAGTCTATCAGCTTTAATTAGTATTACTCTCATAATAAGCGTACGTTTTTCCTACGAATTGCGAAATTTGCAGCTTAAAAAAATAAAGTTTTTGATATTTTTAATGAATTAAAAAAAAGAGATGGATTCGTAAACGAAAGGATCGTAGAACATGTTCAAATAATGATTTGAAATGGTTTAAATTTTTCCAAGATAATGTTATAATTTATTGTGAAAATTTGCCGCCCCCCTTAAAAATGCCGCCCGGGGCGGGCCGCCCCCCCCGCCCCCCCACGCTACGCCTCTGATTATTATTGACGATCAAAGGAGTTTTTTTATCATTTCGACACTTGTACACATTACACTTTAACTGTTACTATAAGTGTTAGAGTTTTAAGCATAAAAAATTACAATATTAAAGTACTTTTTAAGTATGTCCATATAATATCTCAGTAATTTCGTCTCGGATGAATTTCTGTTAACTTTAGGGCTAGATTGATCCTAGAAAATCCTATTGACTGAGTTGAGCTGTCTAATTTATAAATTATTTTATTGAAATATCGTAGCAAATTTTGATCTGCCGGCAGCCAGTGGACCTATTAAATTCCTCATTTTCATTGTGCTGTGAGTCTAAAAGAAGTTGGATATGATATAATAAGTTTACCTGGCTGCTAATTGGTACTGAAAGTACTTGTTTAAAAATACTTATCATTATAAGTTAGTATTAGGTACTTATACATATAACACCAGAATATTGTTTTTTTTTTACACGAGCTCCACACAGGAGGCCCTGAGGAAAATAATTTCCCTCAGGGCCTATGTCATCTTTGGGGATGCTGTGTGGAGGGTGTTTTTAAGGAAAGGAAGGAGAGGAGAGTTCTGGGAAGGAAAAGGGTTTAAGGGGTGGGTAGGAATCTGGGGTTCAGTATGTCCTGGTCATCAAAGACCTAGACAAACCTCACCCCATGAATCCGGGCACCCCTGCTAAATCACCAAACGTAGCGAACCACTTGGGGTGGCATATGGTAGATGTGTTGGTTAACCATTAAAGGTTCCCGAGGCGGCGGTACCCATTCCCACCTCCCAAATTGATTGTAATTATAATTTACTAGCTGACCCGACCACACGTTGCTGTGGCTAACGAAGCACAACGCTATCTACTGACAACGCCATTTCCCAACCTTTATAACCAAGGCCATCTGTTAATTTGCAAACATATCAAATCGACACCGCCCGCTTGCCAGTCCGCTCCCTTTATATATTATATATATTTCAACTAATTTACACAAGACCTTGACAAATTATATGACTGAACTTTCCTCATGAATCACTCTATCTATTGGTGAAAATCCGTTGCGTAGTTTAAAAGATCTAAGCGAACAGACAGCGGGAGCGACTTTGCTTTATAGTATGTAAAGATTTCAATAAACATTTCATCTGTAAATAAAATAAATGAATAAATCATCCTAATTTTATATAAATATATATATATATTTTTTTTTTTTAAAGATGTACTCCCATAAAAGCTATGCTTGTGTGTACAAGAAGAAGGTGTTATTTATTTAGTTGTTTTAATGCTTCCGATTTTATGTCCGGGTTTAATCTTCCCCACAGGAAAAACTAAACCCTTCCACACACTTTTCCACAAATGATCATCTAGTCAGTCCACCCTACGCAAAGTGCACTATATAAGTAGAATAAATACAAAGAACAACATGTTAATCTACTAGAGACCAAATGGGAAAATAATTCACCGACTCCAGATATTTTCATATCAGAGGGTTCGGCTCGCTAGAACTCCTAATTGGACCAATAAATCCTACTGATCCCTCATTATATATATTAAAAAAAAATTATTTAAATTATTTAAAATTTTGTTTTATTACTGTTATTATTTTTATTATGTAGTTTTAAAGTTTGATAAAAAATATATAATATAATCATTTTTTTATTTCAACCCTTTATGTTTTTATATTTGTTAAAAATTGCTAAATTTGAACTTGAAATCTATTAATATATTGTTACATCTCAATAATTAAAACCCGTGAAAAATCAAAGGAACAGTCTGATTTCCAGATTCTTGACTAATCAGTTCCAATTTTTTAAATAATAAAATATACCGTAGGTAGGTTCTTTATCGCTTGTTACCATTAAAGTGTGATGACATATTGTTATGAGTTTGTGTTATAAGATTAAAGGGAGATGTACTAATGAGCCTTTGTCGGGCTCGGGTGTAATCTGCTAGTCAACTTTGATTTCCTCACCGGAAACCTTGGACGCCAAACCCAGCCTAATGTCTGGGTATGTCAACCAGCGGAGAACACGGTACTCAATTCTCAGAGTGTGGGCCATTAGTTTTTATAGCATTCCTGAAAAGGCTGCACAAGGAAACTACTTAATAAAACAAAATGTGGAGTATATAATCGGTTCACTGTATTGATTTCGAAAGACATAATAAAATAAATGGTATGGACTCACCCCCGGGACCAATATCGTAATTTTATGCTAATCCTAGCTACCCTAATTAAATTTACTGCCGCCGAACTCCCGATGTCGTGAGAACCCACCCCAGCTCCTGGTGGCAAGGGTGATCCCAACCTCTGCGGCTCAGCTTGGCCCTGCGACCTCCTCAGCAGTCGCATGGAAGTGATGTTAGACCTGGACCCTCAGGAGAAGGAAGGAGTACCCAGACTCTACTCCAAATTGTAAAGGAAGGCCCGTCAGCAATTCGAGGCGATGTTTCGTTCAACACTGCGGTATCTCGGGTTTGTTCCATAAATATACCCTCGGGGGGAATTCAATAGTTGGCCTGCATATAATCACGGGCGCAGCGAGTTATTAATTAATCCGATGACTCGGATAATGAGGTACAATAGTCTTTTCACTCGGACATTGCCAATTCACTCGTGGTCACTCGGACCCTCGCGAAACTCACATTTTACGTGAATAACTCTTCGGTTAGATGCACCGCGCACAATGATAAGCGTGGCGGGTTATTATTTACACCGATGTCTCGGATAAAGAGGTACATTAATCGTAACACACGTACATCGCCATTAAACTCGTGCTCCCTTTTGGGACCCGCGCGAAAACTCGCATTTTACGCGAATAAATCTTTAATTTTTATATTTAAAATAAACACAACGTGTTTCCGTCCCCCGAATGCAGATGCCCAAGCTTGGATTACAATCACATCGTATTAAAACTTAAGATTAATTGACCGTTGTTTTCACGGCGTACCGCACAAATCGCCGTGAAAACCAGAGTGCGGATCCGGAAACCAAACCCAAAAACCGCCGCCTACCGACACGTTGAACGAACTCCCCCAGGTTTGCCAACCTAACCAATTAAAATGCATTTAAGAAAATAGTACCTAACTTACGATAAATATAATCGCTTCATAACATTACCCCCCTTCCCACAAAAATGTTTGCCCTCAAACAAAACTACCAAAAATCTAAACATGCCCTGAACTATCTACGTTGGTCCCAAGGAGTACCTGGTAATAAAATAAAAATAAACAACCAGTAAATGTGAAATACAAAATACAATTATTAGAAATGAAAAAGAAAAGAAAAATCCTTAAATAGTACTCTTATGACGAATGAGTGCATCGTAACCCCAATCGCGCCTATCCTGCGCGTAGGCCGGATAGTAGGTTTACGATGCAACCATTCTCGAACTTAAAAACTAGTAAACCAATATAACCTAAGAACAACTTTTTGTAAGATGATACGTGAATGGACAACAAGCACCCTCAGCACTGGAAAAAACAAATTCTGGGTGGTTGTAATATTGACTCTTACCGAGCACTACCATTGACGTATCATCTGGAACAGAACACATAAACTAACTTAAAAGATAAGTCTTAAAATTAAGAAACATACATTTTTATGATTAAATCACTCCTCCAAATACGTCAAGTTAAATTCTATGCATTAGGCATCACTGTTCCAAACACTATCACTGACTTTATATAGCCTTTCTTAGGCCGAAAATATTTGATGGGTTTACCATCTACACTTCACTGAATTTATATCCTTTAGGATAAAACTAACCCTCTTTTGGGAGAGTATTCCTAACTAACCTCCTATTCTGGTCCTTGGGTGAATAATATTTAACCAACAACAATTATACATTGTAAAGGTAATTTTAATAGTGTACAACCACCGCATCGGATGGTGCCAAATATTTTTTTAATAGTATACAACCAACGCATCGGATGGTGCCAAATAATTTTTTTAATAGTATACAACCAACGCATCGGATGGTGCCAAAGAAATAAAAAAAACAACCAACTGTTTTAGAAGGTGTCATTTGTTAATAAGATGTGCAGCTATAATTTAGTGCAGCCATAAGTATACGTCCAACTCTATAGAAGGCGTAATCGGTAAGTAAAGAACAAATTTTAAGGTTTTCACTGTAAACCGTTGTTCAACCATATAGTACATAATAACAATGTTATAAGTCTCTCAGGACAATAATAACAGAATACATCCAAAATCTTATACAAATATAAATGATTCTACTTCCTATGTTGGCTTAAAATGTGGAAGGATATGTGATACCATATCATCCCACATTATAAGATCTCAAAAAAAATCTTATAAACAAGGTGGACATTACAAAACATTTTCTGTAACTACTAAAAACAAAATTAAAACGCTTTTCCAAAAGCTGAGGCTTATCTGACGCAGCCTATGTTTATAGAGTAAAACAATATTTTGACAATATTATACGAAATAAATTTACCAATAAAACAGAAGAAGAGTGAGAGAAAGAGAAAAAAAAAAAAAAACTTTGAATTTTAGCAATTACTTCTGTAACCTGACAAAATAGGGTCAAATAATGTCAATGCACTGAAGGTGAATAACAATAATTCTTCATTTAAAATCACTTAGAAAACAAAGAGATACAATCCCTGCGTCTCTGTGTTTTCTATGTAATCTGGAACAACAAAAAATGACATTATCAAAAGCATGAACATAACCCAAAAAAAAGGTATGTCTGAAACACGCAGAGATAGTGTGCGGATATGTCCGCGTATTTCAGGATACAAGACTTACAACTAATAATCCTAAGTTAATCCAAAAAAGGTATGCCTGAAACACGCCGAGATAGTGTGCGGATATGTCCGCGTATTTCAGGATACTAGACTTACAACTAATAATCCTACTTAATCATCTGTTCAGCCGACGTCCAAATTTACGTCTGTTTTAGCGTTAATACTATCGATAAATTTATACTTATACATGCACATACGTATTTTTAAATATATTCTCAACTCGAGCATTGCCACTAGAGTTGAGGTTGTTATTGTAATGAAACAAACCACCCTCCTCATCAATCTTACAAAACACCCCCCGCCAAGTAAATAACCCAATTCCTTAAAAATGAATCTAAAGACAGGACTAATGACTGTCAGAATGTCGGGTCGTTTCAACTCGGTTGATCAGGCCGGGTTAAAACTCCCAAGCATCAAATATTAACTAACAGATATGATAATTTGCAGTACTCGGTAGGGATGGCCAGACCCTCCGAAGTATTGCCACAATAAGACTATACCGGTATATTATTTGATTTTACTATATCTTTCACATGAAAATCACCCGCAACTTTTCCGTTTAAGTCTGCAAGTGTATAAATTAAGTTTGATTTTTTCTTTACTACCACGTTCTGAACAAACCGGGGTGCCAATTTTTGTGCGAAATAATTCAATGCGTTAGATTGCGCAAAATTCCTCCGCCACACCACATCACCAACCTGATAGGTAATGTGTTTTCTGCGCAGGTTGTAATGGTCAGCTCCTTTTTGAAAAGCTTTAAGAAGAGCATTCGAGACTTGCTCATAAACCGACGACAACTCTTCTAATTTCTGTGCATAAACTTTAGGTTGAGCACCAATTTGCGAACTGGTTTCCTCATCCGCTATTGGATTACGGTGCAGATCACCATCTAGTATCTGCTCCCGACCATGCATCAGAAAATAAGGTGTATAACCTGTAGCGCAGTTTACCGTGTTATTCATCGCTGATTGAACTTGCGGAAGAAATTTAGACCAGTTTCGGTGGTCTGATTCAACTAAGATGGATAACGCCGTGCCCAGGGTTTGATTATAACGTTCGACTACGTTGTTTTGAGGTGTATAAGATGAATTGTAAAATGGTGGCGGCATGTTATAACTATTAAGCAATTCTTTAAATTCTTTCGAAACAAATTGACGACCATTATCACAGACGATAGTTCGTGGTACGCCGTGAACAAGAAAGATGTTTTCTTCTAAGATTTTTATTATGCTTCTCGCGGTGCCATTGCGCAGCGGAAATAGCCATGTAAATTTAGAAAAAACGTCTACACATGATAAGATTACGGTAAAACCTGAGTAACTCCTAGGTAAAGGACCTACTAAATCTATCGACAACATTTGCATGGGTCTTGTGACCTTTTTTGGGTTTGAAGAGATTCCGTTAGGTGGGGCTGTACTTATCTTATGGGCTTTACAAGTTTGGCAACGATTTACAAATTCTTTGACATCTTTATACATGTTTGGCCAGTAATACCTAAGTTGAAGCTTTTTATAGGTTTTGAAGACCCCTGGGTGACAGGCGCGTGCGGAGTCATGGGAGTCTGAAATAATATTTTTCCTATCCTCTTGAGGAATGACCCTTTTCCAAGCGGTATCCTCACATAAGGCCAAACGGGTTTTCGTATGACGATACAACTCGTTGTCTTTAATTTGAAAGTTCTGAAATCGTTGAGGGAATTCCTGACAACCTTTCCAAGCATTTAAATACCATTCATCAGTGGTATCACTAAGGTTAGATCCCGATATAAGAGCTACATCCATACGCGAAAGGACGTCCGGTACAATATGTTGAGTTCCCTTACGGTGAACAACATCAAAGGAAAATTGCGATAACCGTGTGCTCCATCGTGCAAGACGGCCACTAGGATTAGATAACGAACCTAACCACTTTAAACTTGAATGATCAGTAACAACTGTGAAATGCGCTCCTTCAATGTAAGGTCTAAAGTGCGTTACTGAATCCAATACTGCTAATAGTTCACGCTCTGTAATTCCGTAGTTGCGTTCGTGAGTATTTAAACACCTTGAATAATATGCAATCGGGTGCTCCAGCCCATCAATGGTCTGAATTAAAACTCCGCCTATTCCACCGGAGCTGGCGTCGCAGTGTATCGCGAAGGGTTTTGAGAAATCCGGGCAACTTAAAACCGGAGCTGATGTCAATGCTTCTTTCAACACGTTAAAAGCTTTCTCGGCCTCTGGAGACCAAGCAAAGTTGCTGATTCCTTTTTTCGAACCAGTGAGTCTTGTAAGAGGGGCGGCAATGCTCGAAAAACCCTTTATGAATCTTCTGAAGTACCCACATAATCCAATGAAGGCTCGGATTTGCTTTGCGTTCTTGGGTACCGGGAAGTTTTTTATACTGTCTATCTTTATGGGGTCTGTACGAAGACCTTGCGAGTCAACCATGTACCCGAGGTATTTGAGCTCGGCTTTGCAGAACTCCGATTTTTTTAGATTTATGGTTAGACCTGCGTCTCGTAGTCGTTCATAGACACGGTTCAATAAACAAAGATGTGATTCTAAGTCTTCTGATACCAAGATCAGATCGTCTAAATAACAGAAGGCATTGTCGTCAAATTCTGGACCGAACAAAGCGTCGGCCAGTCTTTGCAGCTCACTCGGTGCGTTTTTAAGTCCGAAGGGCATCCGGGTGAATTCAAACAATCCACGACCGGGTACAACGAACGCTGTCTTCTGACAGGAGTCATTATCTAATGCAATTTGCCAAAAGGCTTTAGATAAGTCTATAGACGAGATGTATCGGGCACCGCCTAGCTTGTCCAGGATCCTTGTTATGTATGGTAATGGATAGGAATCGCGTGTTGTAACATTGTTAATTTTCCTGGAGTCCAGACAAAAACGACCCGTTCCGTCTTTTTTTTGTACTATGAGCACTGGACTCGACCATGGAGATCGCGAAGGACGGATGACTCCAAGTTTTAACATCTCATCTACTTCTGCGTCAAGTTGACGTTGTCTTGCCGGAGACAGTGGGAAATAACGTTGTTTAATAGGCGGACCTGTTGTATGTATTTTGTGTTGGACTAGATGAGTCAATCCTAATCCCTTCTTTTCGTAAGAAATGGATTCGAATTTTTTGACAATGTCCGAAAGGGCTTTGTTTTCCGAATTTGTTAGAGAAGAGGCAGGCCGAATTGCTCTCACCTCATTGATTTGACCTTTTTGTTGAGGTACGCGAACTTTTGAGAACAGTTCCGGCGCGATCCGAAACTGTTTCCAGAAGTTCACCCCCAATACGAAATTAGGTGTCAACGTTGGAATGACGTAAAAGATAACTTCTCTTGTGGTTGAATTGTACGTCACCGGCAAAGTTAAATACCCTAAAACAGGCTGGCTGGTACCGTCTGCAGTCGTAACGCTAAAATCTGTTTTTACTAATTCTACTCCTAACTCTAAAAAAATCTTATAACTATCCCCCCCTAAACAAGACAAGGAAGCACCACTGTCTAGCAGTGCTTTATAACTATTATTTAGAACAAAAATGTCGGCATAAGGACGCTCATCCTCTGTACTATCCTTCTCCTGTGGCAGTGCGTCCACCGCTTGAGGAGACGGGCTAGAAAGGAATTGTTGCACTAGGCGGAGCCAACGCTCCCACTCCCTCTTTCTTTGTGCACAAGAAGGGGCGCGGTAAGATTGACTCGTTTCTAGTTTTTTGGATCATTGGTATGTTTCTTATTGTTAATACTACTAACATGCTGTTTCCTATTGTCGCTATCTTTTTTCCAACAATTTGTTAACGAATGACCTTTGATCTTGCAATAAGTACAAACAAGAGATTTATTTTGTTGATTTGTTATATCCTGTTTAGCAAAATTATTCGTGTTATTCCCCATAGGTCTTGAATTCCTAGAAGGGTTAAAATTATTATTATTGTTATTATTATTGAACGACCTGTAATTGTTTGTATTAGTGAAAGGCTTATTGTAACTATTGGGGAACGAATTAATTTTTTTAAAGTTACTGGGCTTATTTTGAGTGTCAACTAATTTTGGAATTGCTGTGGATGTTGAGGCTTCAGTGTACGACTCGAGTTTAGCAGCGCACCTCGTAAGTTCCTCAAACGAACAAAAGTCTCTGGATGACATCAAATTAGCATACATAGGCAACAATGCTTTCATGGCTACCCGCAAAAGTTTAACCTCTGGAATTTTGCAATCCAATTTATTGTTAAGTGCTTTAAGTCTCAAAGTGAATTCCAAAACTGACATTCCCTTTGGCTGTTTATAATTTAGAATCTCATTTTCCAGATCTAATTGCCTATCCTGTCCCTCGAATTGTTTTATTAATAAGCTGGATAGGTCATCCCATTTTAAGTCTGGACTATAAATTGACCTATACCATAGAAGTGCTAACCCGTCTAAAATTTCACTGAAAGATTTAACTAAGTCTTTATGAGAAATGTTGCGTGTCCTACAACGCTCTTCGACCAAAAGCAGAAAATCTCTTACGCAGCTTTTACCATCGTACTTGACATCCCAATTTGTAAGCCCCCGCGATGATGAGTCTTTATAAATAACCTTGGTATGTTTAATAACCGTGACCTTCTCCTCTGTTTCATTGTCAGAATCTAGATCCGAATCACTTTCCTCCATAACCACATCTAATGATTTCTTCATAGTTTTGTTAAAGGCGCGCGCTTGCGAACGCAACGCTTGGGCGGTGCCCTCCGGTTCGATGGATCGTGAAGTTAATTCCTTTATAAGTTCATCCTTGGATGCATTATTTACATTTGGAATCGGAGTAGACATTGTAACTTTAATGTGATAAGCTTGACACGAAAGCAGAATTGAAAAGAAAGAGAAGAAAATAAAATAAATATAATTTATTCTTTGTTTTTGATGTTGTTGTTATTGTTATTGCTGTTATTGTACGTTGTAGTTGTACGTTGTTGTTGTTATTGCTATATTTTTTTTTTTTTTTTTTTTAATGTGTATGTTGCCCATTTAAATGAATATTTTTTAGTTTATTCAAATCAATATGTAAGTAGCCCATTGAAATAAAAAAAATTAAATTAATATGTAAGTAGCTCAAAAAAAAAAAAAAATTTTTTTTTCATTTAAATTTCTATGTAAGTAGCCCATTTAAATGAAAATTTAAAACGTCAGTCAGACATTAGTAAATAAACAATTTACAAGTATAATTAATAGTAGGTTTTGACAGAGCTTTATACAAATTTTCCACTCGAAGCAAAAACGAATTACCCGCATTGTCATTGAAATCTCAGTAAATATCTTAAATATTTGAATAATCTTTAATAATTATCCTCCATTCCTATTTAAATTGATTTGTCTTCGCTATCAGGGATTCTGACATGTAAACACAACAGTGTTTTGACGTATGCCGAAGTCATAGGTAAAATGTAACGAGGAACCGTCATAGACAATCCGAGGTATTCTTAGAACAGCTAGCATTGATTGGTTCCGGACAGAAAAAAAAAAAATTATAGAGCTCTACTTAACACATTGTCCATAGTCTATGACCGATTTCTATGCTTTCAAACAATAACAAAGAAAATGACAAATCATTTTAGGTTACAGAAGGTAAGGATTTCAGGTCCTATGCATAACTGTGTGGTATTGGAAAAACAATAAATACGAGATTAATCATTTATAAGGTGCCCACAATATAATTACGCATAGTATCCCTTTACGAATTCCCGCCGGTAATAGTGCCAGTGAATTGAAATAATGACATTTGTTGTTATTTCCAATCACCGTCACTGCAATCATAGGTTATGACCGCGACCAAGTTTAATAAATACAAACGAAATTAAGACCTCCACTGAACAGATGAATAATAATTTTTGGGCATTATACATTACAGGGCGAAGAAAACATTTTCAGGAATGCTATAAATCGGGACCAGACAGCGTATGGAGCGCCATATTGTTACCATTAAAGTGTGATGACATATTGTTATGAGTTTGTGTTATAAGATTAAAGGGAGATGTACTAATGAGCCTTTGTCGGGCTCGGGTGTAATCTGCTAGTCAACTTTGATTTCCTCACCGGAAACCTTGGACGCCAAACCCAGCCTAATGTCTGGGTATGTCAACCAGCGGAGAACACGGTACTCAATTCTCAGAGTGTGGGCCATTAGTTTTTATAGCATTCCTGAAAAGGCTGCACAAGGAAACTACTTAATAAAACAAAATGTGGAGTATATAATCGGTTCACTGTATTGATTTCGAAAGACATAATAAAATAAATGGTATGGACTCACCCCCGGGACCAATATCGTAATTTTATGCTAATCCTAGCTACCCTAATTAAATTTACTGCCGCCGAACTCCCGATGTCGTGAGAACCCACCCCAGCTCCTGGTGGCAAGGGTGATCCCAACCTCTGCGGCTCAGCTTGGCCCTGCGACCTCCTCAGCAGTCGCATGGAAGTGATGTTAGACCTGGACCCTCAGGAGAAGGAAGGAGTACCCAGACTCTACTCCAAATTGTAAAGGAAGGCCCGTCAGCAATTCGAGGCGATGTTTCGTTCAACACTGCGGTATCTCGGGTTTGTTCCATAAATATACCCTCGGGGGGAATTCAATAGTTGGCCTGCATATAATCACGGGCGCAGCGAGTTATTAATTAATCCGATGACTCGGATAATGAGGTACAATAGTCTTTTCACTCGGACCTTGCCAATTCACTCGTGGTCACTCGGACCCTCGCGAAACTCACATTTTACGTGAATAACTCTTCGGTTAGATGCACCGCGCACAATGATAAGCGTGGCGGGTTATTATTTACACCGATGTCTCGGATAAAGAGGTACATTAATCGTAACACACGTACATCGCCATTAAACTCGTGCTCCCTTTTGGGACCCGCGCGAAAACTCGCATTTTACGCGAATAAATCTTTAATTTTTATATTTAAAATAAACACAACGTGTTTCCGTCCCCCGAATGCAGATGCCCAAGCTTGGATTACAATCACATCGTATTAAAACTTAAGATTAATTGACCGTTGTTTTCACGGCGTACCGCACAAATCGCCATGAAAACCAGAGTGCGGATCCGGAAACCAAACCCAAAAACCGCCGCCTACCGACACGTTGAACGAACTCCCCCAGGTTTGCCAACCTAACCAATTAAAATGCATTTAAGAAAATAGTACCTAACTTACGATAAATACAATCGCTTCATAACACGCTTATCCGAATTCTCAATCGAAACTTAAATTCATGGTAGGTGTGAATTTATTGAACCAGATTTGAAGTGGCACACATAGCACAGAAAACCGAAATCATATGTTTGATGATAAACTTAGCCTAAAAATCATTTTTATATATAATGAAATACGTTTAAAAAATACGTAATTATGATTTATAAATTCAATCAGCAAACTTCAGCCGCTATAACACTTGGATATTACTAGCATGGCGGGCAAAGATATTGAAATACAAGAGATATGCTATGATGGCCGCCCAACCGTCGGTGGACTACTACTTTATGGCCATGGTTTGAATACGGAAAGAATTTCATTTAGTTTTTAAGGTGTGCAGTAATATTGGTTAAAAATATCGGCGACGCCAGGAAACACAATACCACCTAGTAAAAACTGCCGATAGCACATCTTTTATATTTCAATATCTTTGATAGCGGGTAGAATATTAAAAAAAAATGTATAAAATATTTTGTGCACAATTTTTTATTGCATTAAATAAAAAAAAAACAAATAAAATCAATATGAATTCTGTTCGCAGGTGAACAACTCGTATCTAAATTGCACGGAGAAAGCAATCTGGTGGAAGTCAATCTGGACAGGAGTGAAGTCATCATACCCAGGGCATTTGTGGGCCTCACCTGCCACACCAGCTTTCGGATCATCAACAGTGTTTCAGAGAGACTTGACTTCTCCTGGAAGAAAAACCCCTCGGCTGAGGAAGGTGAGAACCTGACACTGCAAACTTTTTAAAAAATAATGTGTTTCGCGAAATTTTTAAAATTCGTCATATTTCAATGTTGAAATATAAGTTTCGTGAAAGTTCTTTATAAATTCTGTTATTATTTCACCATGGACCGGTCGTTTCACAGTGCTTTAATAGTACAGATCACAGATCTTGCATATCAATAGGCCACTTGCATCACATTTTTTTAAATTTTTTTCCGGTTCAGGCAAATATTCTAAGACATTCTGTATTTTTTTTTTTAATCGTATTTTTGAAACCCTGGGGATTTTTTGAAAATTTCAAACCGAAAAATCAGACCATTTTTTATAAACCGGAAAGACGGGACATAATTTTATAGGTGTGAAAAAACGATAATTACATAGCCGAAAATCATTTAAAAAAAAAGAACGTTTTCCACACGAATGGCACAGGAGAATAACGAGGCATACCAAAAATATTACATCTCATAAAGATTTTTTTCCTTGATCCATCTTATTGATCATAAATCATTATAATGTACAGCGTCTATATTACTAAATTCAATGTAATATACTTGAACTTGTAAATTGTAATAATAATAAGAATATTATAAATTTTTATTTTGTTAAAATCAGCACCATAATCATTATACCTCTAAAACATGTACCGACATCATCTTCACGTTCTGAAGAGAACCCCGTACCCATTAATTGTAAGGGGTTCTCTTCAGAACATCTGTCAAAAAATCAAACCAAATGATAAGTTCGCGGAGAACAAACAATAAATCTAGTGAACGAATTCAAAAATTCGCCTGAAATCAAAGTGATGCCATATAAAAAAATAAATCAGTGTGGAATTTTATAAAATTAATAGGAACATTTTCGGCGACGGGACATTTTCATGTAGTGACGTCACGAGCCTAAATAATGGATTTATTTATTTAAAAATAAAAAAAACTGTACATTTCTAAAAATTTTTACTAACATTTTCGTAATCTTAGTAAAAAACTGTATTCACACGATTTTTTCCAAGTCGTTATGAAGTCCATGCAAGTGGCCTATTTTGTAATTCGTTAAATTGTTCAAATTTTTTGGAACAACTTTAATCCTTAGTTTTAACCAATGACCAAATAAAATACCCTAAGCGCCCTTCCCTTCCTTACTTCCTTCACTATTCAACAAATTGTTAGGTGCCGTAGTAAAGTTTTTAAAAATTCAGAAAAATAGACATTCGACAATTATACAAAAAGATAAGAGGCCACTTGCATCACATTTAAAAAAATCCGGTTTAAGCTTTCCGTATTTTTTTTTATCGTATTTTTGAAACCCTCACGATTTTTTTTTTAAATTTTAATCCGAAAAATCAGACCGGATTTTATAAACCGGAAAGATGGGATATAATTTTTTGGCGCAAAAAAACGATAATTACTTAATTACATAGCCGAAAATCATTTTAAAAAAAGAATGTTTTCCACACGAATGGCACAGCAGAGCAACGAGGCATACCAAAAATATTACAACTCATTAATATTTTTTTCCTTGATCCATTTTATTGATCATTAATCATTATAATGTTCAACGTCTGTATAAGACTAAATCCAATGTAATAAACTTGTGCTTGTAAATTATAATAGTAATTTCGGCTACTGGCATTATACCTAGGTCTCTCAATCAAAATTTAAGCATATTAGATTTGTCAAAGAATTTATACATAAAAATGCAAAAATCGGTCATTTTAAATACATGTAGGATTACAAAAGATTTTTTAAATATTTACATTGAGGGATCATTAGGATTTATAGGTTCAATTAGGGGTTCCACAGAGCCGAACCCTCTGATATGAAAATATCTGGAGTCGGTGAATTATTTTCCCATTTGGTCTCTGGTAGGTTGACATGTTGTTCTTGTATTGTTTTGTATTTATAATACTTATATAGTGCAATTGCATAGCGTGGATTGACTAGCTGATCATTTGGGGAAGTGTGAGAAAGGGTTTAATTTTTCCTGTGGGGAAAATTTAACCCGGACATTTAAATCTGGTGCGTAAAAAAGTATAATATTTGATTTTTTTTAAATTAGCACCATCACCATTACGCTTCTAAAACAGTTACAGAAGGCATAAAATGTACGGGGTTCTCTCAAAAACATCAAACCAAACGGTAAGTTCGCAGAGAACAAACAATAAATCTAGTGAATGTTAAATGTCAAATACAAAAATACGTCGGAAATCAAAGTGTAGCACATATAAAAAAGAATCAGTGTGGAATTTTACAAATTTAATTGAATATTTTCGAAGAGAAGGCATTTTCATGTAGTGACGTCGCGAGCCCAAATAACGGATTTATTTATTAAAAAATAAAAATAAAAACTGTAAATTTCTAAAAAAAATTGGTAACATTTTCGTAATCTTAGTAAAAAAATCTATCCACACGATTTTTTCCAAGTCGTTGTAAAATCCATGCACTCTCAAGTACATACAGGAAAAACATATTTGTTTAAAAAAACACAACCACATATTTACACCCAACCAGCCAACCGACATCTATTAAAAGAAGCTATTGAAAAGAACTACATGAATAAAATCAATATATGTACTACAGAAAATAGAAGAAGAGAAAACCACAAAATAGGAGGTTTTTTATTTGCCATGGAGCTTCAAGTCTTTGCGAGCTGAGAGTCGCACAGTCTAAATTAGTCTTTTAATTTAATTTTCAACCTTTTTTCTGTTTTTTTGTAGATTCTAAGAAGCGCTTTCAATCATTTGAGGACTTCAAGGAGAGGGAGTACGGGATCCTAGATGAAAGTCCAGGGGAGCAGGGAGACAAGTCTTTTCGGGAAGACCTGGAATTGCTCTATCTAAACAAGCCCTTCGCGTTCCACGACAGACACTTTGACTTGTTCCCGGTTGTGAGTTATTTTCTTTTAATTGAAGATGGTAGTGTAAGGGGAAACGTTTGTAATGAGTTTTTGTTAGTTCGTACAGATCAACATACTTAAAATTGGGGTCGGAAAAATATGTTTTGCGTGTTCCGAACTCCATCCTCGATTTAAGGATCATCCTTAGATTAGGTGGGTTTTCATAAGTTTTTTTTCACTGATTCTCTTTTATTTCAATTCTCAAGTCGTATCTATTTATTTATTTATATACGGACTAATGTACATTTTACATCAAAGTATCACGAAATTTAGAAATTAACATTGTAAGGATGAGGATGGTACATGAAAGCAAAGACAAACAGAGGAAATAGTGGAAAAACTAAATGTCAAATCACGTCAAGACTTTGCAAAAATTAGAGTGAATATGAAATCATTTAAGCTAATACCAGAAAAATCAAGGTCTTGACGTTAGTTGACCATTCTACACATTCTGGACAGTGAAGAAATACAATCCACTTATCTTCAAGTCTTGAAGATAAGTGGATTGTATATTTTGTTATATAAATAATTTCCTGAATGTCTAACCTCCAACCCCTTTAAAATGATTTGCGTCAGGTACTGGAAATCTAATATTTGTTGTCATAAGTGAGCAACACTGACGTGCATTGCATTGGTCAAGATTGGAGGGGGAAGGATAGGGACGTTCGGCCGCGGGGGACGGCAAAAATTACCGGCTACTTCTTGTTTTAAATTTCGTCAGGATCAGTCACGGCACTCGACCCCTCCTGAGTCCTTGTTTGCATTCAAGCCGTTATCCGCAACACCTGTTTTAAAATATAATCAAAAGCAAATTGGTTAGAAACCAACTCAGTGATGTTATCTGATGATGTCTCTCCTACCGGGGTAACGTACGTAATTCTTAATTATTATTCAAACTGCTCTTCTTTAATTATCTTTGAAGTTGTCATCTTCTCGAATGACTGTCAGCGAACTGCAAACACGAACTCCCCCCGGATGAGCTAGCCGAAGGAGATATGTAAGTATATATGTAGAGTAGATGTTGATCATTGTGTATGTTATCATTTTTATTATGTCTTTAAATCTATACACAAGCGGTTCGCAACCGTTTCTTTATCAAACACTGGAGCCCTAAACGTGGGTGCTAACTTAATTCGAGATGTAACCGCTTCCTTTAATTTTGTATAACTCTTAAACAATTTTTCATGATGCTGCCATTTGCCAATAAAATATCGTAGAGCAGGGAGCCGAAATCTAAATGTGGAGAAACTATTGTTTTAAGACAAGCGATCTCGTAGGTATTCTCGTACTTGTTCACCAACATTTTGGGAGGCGGGTATGGGTACATCTCTGACTAACACCCCAAGTGTTAAGGGACTTATCAGGGGTGCCCGGGTTTATGAGAAACTCCACACATCATCTCCAAGAATGAGGACGCAGACCCTAAGAGAATTCATTTTCTCTTAGGCTATCCCTAAAACACAACTACCCTAAAATCTCAACATACTCGTATCAATAAATTCCAGACAGAAGACGTGTGGCCGAACGGTCAGAAGGAAATCCTCGTCTCCTTCAAGTCGCTGAAAGCCGGACAGTTCACCGCAAGGGCCTACTGCGACATAACGGGGCGGGAAGACCGCCTGCCTATCTTGCTGAAGGCTGTATGCCTGGGACCCCAGCTCAAATTTGACCTCCACCAGCTGACTCTTGACCTCAGCTTTGGAAACGAAATGATCTTTTATCTAACAATTAGAAATGAAGGTTGGTTTTTTTCTTATAATTTTTTTAGGAACGCAAACAACATACATTAAAACGACATGCGTGTAAATATCTGAAATAAATGTGTTGACAACATGTTTACAATAAATTAGGATATGTTTAGCTACACACAAGAGTGTTAGTTTTTCTACTGAAACTCAGTGCGTGCAAACATGCGATGTTGAAGCTGTTCAAAACATAATGCCGTTAAGTGCCATAGAGTTTCCCTCAACCCTCCCGCATTTCATACATTCACTCCCGGTACATTCAGATTTCGAACAGCTCGCGTGCCACTTATTGCGTTTTTTTTATACAAATTTCATAATGCCAGAGCTCACCAGTATGTATAGAACCTTCGCGGGCGTGCTCACAACAAGACTCCAAAGTTTCATCGCAATCGGAAGAACGGTTTAGCAACGTATAATTTACGATAGAAGAGCTTACTATTGTATATATTATGTATAGAAACAATCGAGGGCATGCGCACATCAAATCCCCAAACTTTCATCGCAATCGGATAAATGGTTTTACAACAAATAGAAATCTCATATACATACTAACATAATTACATATAATATATGTATACTTTTACTTTCATGTAGGTATATAGATTTCATTATCATGTAGAAAAAGTAAAAATAATGCTGAAATCAGCTTTCCTATTGTGTAATCCATTTTTCTTGGACTTTTCTTCGCCATTGTCCAAATTCTTTCAACGGGATTGCGGTCGGGAGAATTCCCCGGACTGAATTCAAAGAATGTTTGCATTTTATCAGATGTATGTGGAAAAATTGCATTTTTGTGGGGGAATTCCCTTTCGAGTTACCCTGCCAGAGTGGGGTTTTGTGGGAGTTTCGTCCTAGAAATTTGAAGCCAATGCACCGCATTATGAACACCATCAAATATGAAAGACCTTGTCCAGTGTCAAACATTTTATAAAATTCAATTCAATTTATTCATTTTTAAAATATTGCAAAATTAATATTTCAAAGCGTTTTAACCCTTAGAGGAACTTTTGACCTTTTCTTTCAATTCCAATTTTTTTTTGCATATTTAGATTCATTTGGATGTTAATAAATGAAGAAAAATAATAAATAAAATATTTGTTATTATTTGAAAGATTTATTCAAAAAATTGATGTGGTTATTCCAGAGTACCACTGCTCCAGTAGCATTTTGTTTTGTTAATTTTGAAAAATAAAAATAATGCTTTAAAATAATTAATAATGGTGAATAACAATGTGAAACCTATTACATATATGTACATTATTTTTTATGGTAATCGTAAAAATCTCTACTGGGGATTTTCCAACGAGCCTTGAAATTTGTACACCTGTTTCCTGCGTAAATGGTTCAATGTTCTTAATTTTGTCAATATTCCTCACCCATTCATACTTCTCGGGTATATTTTCAGATGTCTTTGTTTGAACCGTAAGTAATGACAATAAAGGTGCATTATCATTTTCACAGAAATCATCATCTGAATCTTCGATTTCTGTAAGATTACAGATTTCTTCTGGATTTATTTCATCTTTACTCAAATCGTCAACTTCAGATTCGGGATCTGACGGCAAATCTATGACATATGCATTTATTTCTAAATCGCTCAGCCTTTCCATTTGGAAAAACATCAAAATAACTTTTATTAGCAAAATGCAGTAACATAAAAAAAAAAATTTGGGTCAGTGCAGATTTCGCTAGTGGAGCTGTGGTACACTTGAAGTAACACATGAAAAATTCAACTCACGAGTGGTAATTTACATACTTCGATATAATTCTCAAAATAATCGCAAAAGAACATTGTATTTGAATAGAAAATTAGATTCTTACCATAATATTTGCACAGAAAAGAGGTTTTTTGTGACACTGATCTCCTTCAAAATCCAACAGTCAAAAAATCTCTAACTGAATGACAAAAATGTTGGTAAACACAATGATATTCAAATTTTGAAGAAATTTTTTGGCAGCGATCAATAGATGGCAGTATCAGTTACTTCAATAAATACGTGTTATTTTAAAAAGCGCACTGCTCCTCTAGGAAATAATTATTTTCTATGTGTGCTCACAGGGATACCACAAAACCGTTAAGGGTTAAAAGAGATAAAGTACTAAGATTCAAACAGATTTAAGCAATTTATACTTCAATGAAGCACAATCATACTAACAGCAACAAAGCTTGTCGGCTGAATTGTGCTTCATTGATGTTAAACATATCGATATTCGAAGCGATTCTATTTAACAAGACTGGCATAACCATTGGCAAGATAGTTCTGCAAGCCGGGAGATAAAACAGTCTAGGTTGTCGGTGACGGAGATAACCATCGGGAACATAGAAACTAATGCTCTCCATGATAGCCGAGTTTTCGAATCTTCCACAAATCAGTCTGAAGAAATGTGTTACAATGAGCACATCCCTTCTGACCCGTAGATGGTTCATACCAAGCATGCCCAAGAGAAAGTGGGTAGGGTAGAGCCACGGGTAATAGCCATACTTCCTCAGCTAAAGAAATCTCAGAAATTTCTTCTGAACCCTCTCCAATGTGGGGGAATACGTCACTTGGTATGGGCTCCAAACCACCGACCCACTCTCAAGTCTTCTCCTAACCAAAACATTGTATAGTACTGTGAGAACCCGAAAATGCAAAGTGTAATTAGATGAAGAAGTTTGGAAAACTCCTAGATACTCGAATCTAGTCTCTAAGCTTGGCGTAAATTATTTCAAACAATATTTCGATTCTAATAGAATTCTCTCACGAGGGCAGTTATTTTTGCTGTCATTTAAATGGTCAGCATAATATGGAGGTTTTGGTCAGCTCTAAAATATTTTCTGCTGGCTAATAGCAAAACCTCCTAGATCACAAGACCGGGACACTGAATGCAATCAGCTTTCTAACTTGTATGAAAAACTAAAAAAAATAAAAAATTTTTAGTTACTAAAATATTTTTAAATAATTTAATCAATAAGAATAAATAGAAAATAGTGTAAAATGTGAATTTTTGTGGAATCCCATACAATTTAGCAGGCTGATTTGAATGAGTGGCCCGGCCTTGTGATCTAGGAGGTTTTGCTGATAGTCAGTTGAGAAGCCATTCAATTAAATTGATCAGCAAATAATGTCAACCACTAACCTAATCTAATCGAACCTAACCTAAGTCTGGAGCCAGTATCTATGGCATCCCCAATTATTGGGATATGTTGTGAGGCTAAAAGTAGTGGGGATGGGAAGGAGGTGGGGAAAGGGAAGGTAGGGAAGTACCTGGCTATTCAGACCTGGCCACCAAACGTGGTAGTAGAAGATTTTCAAAATATTCGTCAAGTAATACCATTCGTAATACACGGGAATGTTTGTCTTTAAAAAAAAAGTTCCTTTGAGCAACTTCCATTAAAGTACCGGTAAAACAATGACAGCATTCCCATCTAACGCCAATGCTCTAAGGATTTCAATTCATATGTATGTAAGATATAAGGAATATATCAAACGAACCGTATTACATACTGTATTTAATACATATTTCGTAGGAAATTAAAACATCACTCTAAAGTGAATTAGTTATTAAATAGTATTCATGTGCCGTATCAAAATTTCCAAAATAAATCTAGACAGAAAACGTTAGACATTAATCTATGATTCTCGTTAATGATTATTGTTAAATTTATTATATTGATGGGAACAACCTTCAAAAGTTATAAAAAGATAGTTTTCTTATAAAAAATTGAATATTCATTAAGACTTTTATAAAAAGTCAATAGTTCCCTATAAATAAAATCGGATATATTTATCCGAGACGCTATCTAGGTTAGAAACCAATTCTTAGAATGATTGTTTCCAATAAAAAGGGTGAAAAAAAATTGTTGAAGATAATATTGTTAATTCTTAAATGTAAAATATGAGATTGACAAATATGACGGTTTGACGAAGGTGGTAATGTGCGGAATTGGTAAACGCGCACGACCCGGTTAGACGAGAGGTTCGAGATTATCTTTTTCTATGTTTCTGTGTGTTGTTCTCTTTCATATTTTCGTTTAGATTATTATTGTCTTCTTTATTGATAAATTAACTTTATTGTGTTCCAGGTGAAATTGCAGGAACCGTCGTTTTCAAGCCACAAATATCCAATTTCGGTACAAGAATTGGTTGCCAGCCAACCATGATGTGTTTGAAACCAAACGGGCACAACGCTTTCACCATATCTCTGTTGGCCTTTACACCAGGACCGTATATCGAAGATCTGGCATTTGAAATTCAAGATTCCATGGAAATGATTAAAGTTACAGTAAAGTATGTTCAAACTGGTGACCGGATAATTCAGAATGAACTCATCTCAACACCTCCATTGAAGAGTCATTAAAACATATTAAAAAATATATTCAAAAAATAAATCATAGTTTGCAATTCACACGCGGTAGGAGTGAAACTTAGTCGCTAGATGTCGCTTTCTTTTCTTTTTCATGTTTATTTTAAAGTGGTTTGAAGATTGTATATTGATTTCATAAAAATAAAAATGTTTATTTTTTTTGGATTTCGTAGGATTTGAACCACCGATCGTTGGATGTCTGTCTCTCTTACCGCTGAGACTTGTCAAGCGCCTTACCCGCTGCGCTATGGGAGGTTCTTGGCGAGGCGCGAATTTGCAGCATTATATTAGAACCGACGACCCATCAAATAATAAAACGTGACGCTCTTCCGATTCATCTGAATTTCAAATCACTAACAGGGCATAAGAAGTTTCACTTCAAAAATGATTAAATAGTTATTATATATTAGTTTCAACGGTTCATACGCCCGGAATCATATTTAAACAATAATGGTGAGGGAGCGGGCCGGATCGGTAGAGTCGGGACGTGAGAAATGAAAGGCGTTAAGTCGATGTAGTGAATCAGTCTTTATTGTTGTTACGTAGCGGAGGTCGATGCGGAGCGGAGTGACAGTGGTGATGAGTGAAGGAAGGTCAGGAGACTACGGCGGTGAAGATCACTGGTCTTCAGGGAGCCGGCGTGTTGCACTACACCATGGCGGTGTAGAATGACCTTGATCCAGGCGGTCGACCGTCGTCGCGTTGACGAGGTATTGGCGGCTGTGTGTCCAGTGGGTCGGAGCACACACGTGACGCAGGAAGGAACCTTGAGAGGCGATGAGGATGCTGGCGCGTTGCCGGTTGCGGTTGCTGCTCGTTGCAGGATACTGATGCTGGCGCGTTGCCGGTTGTTGTTGCTGCTCGTTGCAGGATGCTGGCTCGTTGCCTGTTGTGTTGCTGCTCGTTGCAGGATGCTGATTGCCATCTCATGTCAAGATGGTAGTTGGAGAAGTTCCTCGAAGGTGCTGGAATGTTCCTGGGTCACACTGGATATGTGTTGTATCACTTGCTGACTGCGCGCGAACGATATCAGCCCGCGTGGGCGAATATTGCGTAGCGACACTGAATCACCGCCCGATGTGTAGTTGTCGAACCATGAATGAAAACACTAGACTTAAGACTGAGCTGCATGCGGCTCGTGCTCGCTTTTATACTCTGCCGGACGGGCAAGTAGTTTCGCTGACGGTAGGTAACGCCGGGTGAACTCACGCAAAGCCGAGATATCGCTAGAACTTTCTGCGTGCACTTGTTTGGTACAGCCAGATGTTCTAGCTCTTTCGCGTAGGTGGCGGATTATTCCTAGACGGCCTTGCAATGGTAGGTAGTTCGTATTAGCGATGTGTCAGTTCAGCTGGAATGGGCTCATGTGATCCGCTCCTTTGCGGGAAGCGGTTCCTACTCCCACTCCTTTTTCAAATCGACTACTCCCAGAGAACCCGGCCCAGTCCCAGTACTCTCCGCATCCAAATAAATCCGGCGGTAATCCGGCGGTCCGAGCAACTCAACGCCGAAGCGCGAAAACCGCACTCGAATACAAGTCCCGGGTTCCTTTAAACCCAAGCGCCTTGTTCCAAGCTACGTGAATCGCGACACAATCCATTCATTTCGCCCACTCCCGGACTCGCGCGAACGCCGCGAACTACTACATTCCTGACTCACCCCGTGGCCGCCGCGCCGGCTTGCTCCGCGATCCACGGTCCGGCGTCACTCACCATTCCACTCATGAGTCGCGGGTCTCGGTGAGTTCCCGACACTCCCCGCTACCCGCGGCCGGCCAACTATGACACTTCCCCTTGAGTCACGTCACGAGCTGGGCGCTGGGCGTTCATTCGATCGCTGTTCGTTGATCGACACACACGTGCGTGACCCCTTCGGCTAGGCACGGAGTAGTTTTTAATTAGAGCGTCTTATCTGGTATCGTTAATCAACGGGTGACGTGCATTATAAAATAATAGTTTATAGTAAAGCATTACAGCTTATTAATTTACTTATTTAAATTCTCAATAAAAGACCGTGCTGTGTAGATACATTGAATGTACCTACATTGCACGGGTGACGGGTCCTTGTTCTCGTACGGGTCTTGTCCGACTCCGGGGTTCTGAGTTCTCGTGTGGGTTCTACGAGTAGGTCCTGGTTCCGAGTTCTTTGAACCCGTGCGTCCCGTTTCGGTGCGCCGCAACAATACCCAGTGCCCAGTCCGCACCTAAGAACTCGGACCCGGGACCTGCTCCTAGAACTCGTGTACTTTTAAAAGGAAGCAAGTCTCGGAGGCTTCCGGAAAAATGCAGAACTTACCCACCTCTAGTTCGTATCTTCCAGCGTATTCCGCGGACGTCAGTGGCGCAGCGGTAAACTTCGCAGAGCGTGTTAAGTGACCGCCACAATGGCTTTAAAACATCTTTTAAATAAAGCCAATATCATAGACATTAACATTATTTTAATTTGTTTTTTTTTTTCATTTTGAATTTGTGTACCTCTAAAAAAATACCCTATATTTCCAAGCTGTATAATTTTCAAACCTATTACACATGTTCACCGTATAAAGAAACACCGTAAAATAACAGAAATAAATGTGATTTTTTTATGGAGAGAATTTCATAAAATTTCTGTTTTAGCTCGGCAAATGTATGGAAATTATCTTAAAAAATTATATATATATTTTTTTTTAAGAGTTTAAGAGAGCTTTTAAGTGATCTAGAGAGTTATGTTATAAGTTTCGTTGTCAATAGTTCACAAACTTTATCCCTTTTAGAAAAATTATGCTTAGTGCATTACTTTCAAATAGGAAAAAAAGGTTAGTAGCAAGTTTTCAAATTAACATGTTTCTATGTTTATTCAGTTGTACATCTTTGTTTTATCCTGTGTAATTTTACTGCCGATGCACGATCTTAATCTTGTGATCAAGAATAACTTGTGTAACGTATTTAATTGTGCGTCCCCGACTTATTCTACCATTCAGTCCTTTTCCTGTTCGATCACACATCATTTTTTTATTTATTTCAGAGGTGTTGTCAACTCTCCTAGTTTGAAAATAGATCCACAGATGTTAGATTATGGAGCGGTGCCTATTGGTAAAACCATTTTAATTTTAATTGTAGTAAACACTTAATAGTAATAAGATTATAAAAATATATATTAAACCGTTTTTTTTATATCAATACCTCACAAGAGTCTCAGCCGCTACCGTCTTGAGCCAGTGAGACTATGGCATTCCCAATTGGGGTATGTTGTGAGGCTGAAGGTAGTGGGGAGGAGAAGGAGATGGGAAGAGGAAAGTTGGGAAGTACCTGTCTATTCGGTTCTGGTCACCAAAATAAAGCCATTTCAAGCAATCTTTTCAATTCTGAATGATGGTCTTACACCAGGGCGATAATGAGAGAATCTTCCACTCTGGAACGTGCCGCCAATATACTGCATATTGTTTTTTAATTAATTAATAGGCCACTTGCATGGACTTCATAACGTCTTGGAAAAAATCGTGTGGATAGAGTTTTTTACTAAGATTACGAAAATGTTAGTAAAAATTTTTAGAAATGTACAGTTTTTTTAATTTTTAAATAAATAAATCCATTATTTGGGCTCGTGACGTCACTACATGAAAATGTCCCGTCGCCGAAAATGTTCCTATTAATTTTATAAAATTCCACACTGATTTATTTTTTTATATGGCATCACTTTGATTTCAGGCGAATTTTTGAATTCGTTCACTAGATTTATTGTTTGTTCTCTGCGAACTTATCATTTGGTTTGATTTTTTGACAGATGTTCTGAAGAGAACCCCGTACAATTAATGGGTACGGGGTTCTCTTCAGAACGTGAAGATGATGTCGGTACATGTTTTAGAAGTATAATGATTATGGTGCTGATTTTAACAAAATAAAATTTTATAATATTATTATTATTATTACAATTTACAAGTTCAAGTATATTACATTGAATTTAGTAATATAGACGCTGTACATTATAATTATTTATGATCAATAATATGGATCAAGGAAAAAAATATTTATGAGATGTAATATTTTTGGTATGCCTCGTTATTCTCCTGTGCCATTCGTGTGGAAAACGTTCTTTTTTTAAATGATTTTCGGCTATGTAATTATCGTTTTGTCACACCTACAAAATTATGTCCCGTCTTTCCGGTTTATAAAAAATGGTCTGATTTTTCGGTTTGAAATTTTCAAAAAATCCCCAGGGTTTCAAAAATACGATTAAAAAAAAAAAAAAATACATAATGTCTTAGAATATTTGCCTAAACCGGAAAAAAATTAAAAAAATGTGATGCAAGTGGCCTATTGTGAAATAACACAAATTAATCAAATACAATTTATTTGTGCACGCCGGGATTCTATCCCGCGATTTTCGTATTGCGAGTCGAAAGTCTTACCCTGGACTACGGAGGCCGTCAGAAGTCCTAAAAGTTGAAAAAAAGTTACCCAAATGAAAATTACCCTCTTTTAAATATTTATTGTTATTGTAATAATTTATGGTTTTAAAATACTTGCAAAATAATTAATAATAAAAGTTATAAGTTTTTGATGATGAAAAAAAAAACGCTTCAGAAATTTTCACTGGCTAAAGTGACAGATGTTTAACCTTCCAAAGGCACTATCTAACCACGGGAAGGCAAAATAGCTGTCACGTGAAAAATGAATAATATCTCGGAAAATACGAAAAATCCTGATGTATGCATTTTCATATAAGTGTTCGCTTTTAAAAACATGTACATGACGCGTATTAAAATTGCTATTGTGCTGCATTTAAGAGTTCCTTGATAACAATTTATTCACGTAGGACAAAAGTCTTTTGTGATAAAGGGAGGTTAAATCGGATCTATCAGCGGTATACCTTTATCAACCAAATAAAATAAATTAAATTATTGATAACGCACTGCCATCTATCTTTGCTGAAAGAAATTAAAATCTCAGCTTTCATACAAAATTTCAGGATTCGAGCAGATAAAACATTTAAAGATCCAGAATATCTCGGAAACACACCTCCAGATAGACTTCAAGATTCCCACAGATGGTTTGATATGTCCCAGCATCAATGTTCAGGGTTTTATTCAAGTAGAAACCAAACCTAAGCTTCCGAGACTGCCGAGAGAGTTCATTATAGAGCCGAACACTTGTAGAGTTGCTCCGTTGGAAGAAAAGCTAATCAAGGTGATTATTATTATTGAGGTACTAGCGCAGACCACTCAAAAACCACGGAATAGTCTGAATTCTTCAAACAATCCGTTCCCATTTTGAAAGTGAATATTAAAATTTTCTGTTAAAATATTAAAGTTTTAGGTCGGTACTTTATCACTTGTCTGCATTGACCTAGGATTAGGTCCTTACATATGAAATTGGCATTTTGTATGGGAGGAACATAAAGTAAATTTTTTTTAAATATAATATATCGTCGCTGTGCTTGCAAAATCCGCTATGTTGAAAAACGTAACTTTTCAGGAGAAGGAAAAAACTGATTTATTTAGCAATGGCTCGCATTTTTTACAATCCAAATAAACAGAAAATTAGATCTTTACGTCGGATTTTGTATAAATGATATTTTACAATTAAATATTTAATACTTTGGTAGTAATATTTGTTTTTGTGAATAAATGACACATAGCTGATTTTGTATGGGTCTTTAAATCCGCTTTGTGTTAGAGGCAGCATATAGCGGATTTTTATGTACGTATATTTTAGACATAACGGATTTTGCATTTAGTTAGAAATGATATTAATTCTTTAATTGCGTATAATTTAAATGTACTAACGTATGCGTAAAGCATTTTTAACAAACCAATAGCCTATTTCTAACGAATCTTTATCTTTCCCAGCTGAAAGTTTACTTTTAAATAAGTAATTATCGAGAGAACGTGAACTAAAAATATTTTGAGTAAGATGGAAAAACAAGTTTATTACACGTTAAATTTTATTTATTGAAAGAATAAAATCAAGTAGATAGTAGTATTATACCTATTACAAACTAAACATTATTGAGCAATAATACAATCATTTTAAATTAATCTCAACATTTTAACAAAACAAATTAACATTTTAGTTGCATAAATAAACAATGATAACGGCTGCTAGCAAAATAAACATTTGTCTAATAACTATTGAGATCGTTAAAATTTTATAAAAATAAAAAGTACCTAAGTTATTAACAAAATCGGTATTTGAGATTATTATATTTTATTTATCAAAAGAAGATAAACAAGTAGATAGTCATTAGTATTATACCTACTTATTACAAACCACACAATATTCAGCAATAATACAATCATAATAAATACAACTTTAAACAAAATAAATAACATCTCCGTTATATAAATAAACGATGATAACGCCTGCTGGTCTAATAACTATTGAAATCTTTAAAATTTTATTAAAAGCAGAAACTACGTAAGTAATCTACCAAAGCACTATTCGAGATTATTACATTTTATTTATTGAAAGAATAAAATCAAGTAAATTGTAGTAACTAGTATTATATTTATTACAAACCAAACGGTATTCAACATTAATACAATCATAATAATTACAACATTTTAACAAAACAAATAACATATCGATTATGTAAATAAACAATGATAACTCCTGCTGGTCTAATAACTAATTACTATTGAGATCTATAAAATTTTATAAAAATATAAGCTACATAATGTAATCTATCAAACCACTGTTCGAGATTATTACATTTTATTTATTGGAAGAATAAAATCAAGTAGATAGTAACAAGTAACAAGTATTATACTTATTACAAACCAAACATTATTGAACAATAATACAATCACAATAATTACAACTTTTAAACAAAACAAATAACTTCTCAACTGAGAAGTTATTTGTTTTGAATATATATATATAACTATGTAAATAAACAATGATAACGCCTGCTAGTAAACTGAACATTAGTCTAATAACTATTGACATCTTTAAAATATTATAAAAATAGAAGGTATGATAGTAATCAACAAAATCAGTGTTTAAGATTATCGTAAAATGAATGATAATCTCGATGCATATATAACTTTAAGGATTGTAATTGCTCAAACTTAGACATATCATTTTTTTTCTGTTCTGTGTACAATGGTTTTGGTGTTGTGTATAAATCTTGCTTCCTCCTTTGAGGCAGAAGTGTCCAGTTATCAATGTGTCGGAGTTTGTACATAACCTCACCCTGTTTGTACAGCAGCCCTTGCCTCATTTTTCTTATTAATGTGAATTTGGTATTCTTCTTCACTTAGATTTCCCTGTTTGTGGGACACGCATGTGTCGCATTGATCCTTGCATGGTTTAAATATAGATATTTTGTTACTTTCTAAAATATCATAGAATGTCTTTCTTTGGACGCAAGTTATGCCGTTTTCTGAACACCACGACTTGTAAATTTTATGCATTTCTGTTTTAGATTTAAAAGAATCCTCCACGTATGTTCTTAAACTAGTCGAGCGGCAATAATGACTCAAAACTTTAGGCAATAGGTCCAACCGTTTTTTAACGGAATCTGACCTCAAAGTCTGAGGAACTCTGGTCTTTTGTTTCCCAGCTGTTTGAGTCTCATCTTCGTTATCAATCTGTGTTGATGATATCCATTGAGCAAACGTATCTTTCGTAATACATAATGTGGCGTTGAAAAACTCTCTGCAAACTCTAACTTTTTCACCAATAAGCTTGGGTAAGGAGCAGTCGACCCCGATTTTGCGCTTCAAATCACTTCTACCTTTTAATTGCTGTCGCCGTTGTCGCCTCTTGAGTACTCTTCGGATATTTACAAGTCCGAAAATATAAGCTTTCTCAGCTTCCCATGTTGACAAGCTCCAGAAATAGTTAACATGTCTAAGCGAGCTTTTTCATTAACCAATCCGCATAGAAAAGATCTATTGGATAAATTCAAGCCATGATGATTGCATGGTGTTTCTTTTATTTTTCTTTGAGCCCTTTTAACGGAAATTATACGTCCACTTACTCGTTTAATACCGCTATATTTTTTCCCCAGGATTCGTAAATATTTATTCAATTTTCGTTTGCCCTTTATGTTCGGTACATTAGTCGACAGATCGTCTTCAGAATTAGAGTTAGCATCAGAGCATTCGAATTGTCCCGTTTCGTGATTCAAAATAAACCTATGCTTATTTGTGCCCAGTTGATCCTCATCACATTTTGCGTTAGAATTTGAAAGTGCAACTCGTTCAAACAGTCCCGTTTCAGGGTTGAGTATGTTGTCAGCATCATTATTAATGGTCATGATTACAACTGGGGATACATTCCCCACGTCTTTCTCCAAAACTGTTTCAGAAGTGTCCAAATGTATAAATTATTGTGCGCTGAGTGCACGTGCACTGTAATGTAATTTCATACTGTTTTAAAAGCTTAAATATTATTTTTTGATGAACTTAAATAATCTGCTAGCACGTGCACCAAGACTGAATATCATAGCAAGACTGCCCAACTGTCCACTGTCCAGTCACGTGACTTGTAATATGTGCGTTCTGAACCAAGATGTGCAAAATCCAGTGCAAAATCCGCCATGTATCATTAACTGGCGCAATATTAAGTGTTTTACTTTAGTTAAAAATGCGATATGTGAAGGAATCTTCATAGAGTATTTTGAAAGCCATTTTTTAAGCGAAAATACATAGCTGATTTTGCAGTTTTCTAAACTAGCTATAATATTAGAAAACGTGTTTTACAGGCCTATCCGCCATGTCGCGTTCTATCACAAAGCGTAAAAAACCGATTTTGCAAAAAAAACGTTTGTCGGATTTTGCAGGCGCAACGACGATATGTATTTAATCAAAGTATGTACCATTGCTATCTACGCACTTTTGCCATCTCATATGTAGTTCATCGATCCCTTTACTAAAAAAACCATTCGGACGGGAATCAATAAAATTTTTGAAGGCGGTTTGGACTGCCCCATCGGAGTTGAATTTTTTCCCTTGCAAGAAGTTATCCAAATTTCGAAAAAAATGGTAATCTGTTGGGGCAAGGTCCGGAGAGTACGGTGGATGTCTTGGACATTCTAGAAGCTCCTCTAATTTGGTAGCCGTCTGTTGTGCAGTGTGTGGTCTAGCGGTCAACGCGCGTTTGTTGATTTGCTTAAAAAGATCTATCCACACGATTTTTTCCAAGTCGTGCAAGTGGCCTATTGTATATAACCTTATCGACTGTGCTAACATTATGAAATAAAATATAAAATATGAAACTTTGTAAAAATGCGTTCTTTGGTAAGTCTTTTTTTTTAATGAATAATATAAATTTTCAATTGGTATATATTTATAATATAAATAAAGGATTCCGACGTAAATAGGATTTTATAATTTAAATTCATACCCATAGCAATGCTCTTTTTAATAATTTTATATTTGTTATTTTATATTTCATCATGTTTTTTTAATAAATTATTTTAAAAATTATTTTTTAAATACTAATTTATCATTTAGTAGCCTCTAAGATCAAGAAATATTGAAATCTTAATGGCCTAAATTTTATAATTTAAAACACAAATAAATAAAGTAGTACTATCCTCACTAGATATTTGATATATCTTTTGATTACAAAAATAATTTTTCAGTTTGGTTGGGTGTTTTGGCCTCGAATCCAAAATTATGATTTGTATGAAACGGGCCAGCAAAATTTCCAGCAATCATGGTAATTAACCGATATTCTGTACCAAGACCGGTAGCAAATCTAGGTGGTTCAATAATTATACCCTCTGTAATTGTTAAAAAACTTGATACGGAAAATTTTCTATTTTTTCGTGATTTAATCATTAATAATTTTTGTTTTAGGTGAAACTTGTGACAGGCACGCGAAGACAACAAGATACTGTGTTGGAGTTGTGTCTTCAAAATTCCGAGATAAACCCCATAGTGATTCCCATTAAATTTAACGCTGACTATCCCAAAATCATAACACAGACTCCGACCCTCAGTATGGCCGAATGTTTCATAAACCACAAGAATAAGACTTCGATTACCTTGAAGAATATGTCGCACCTATGCGGGTATTACTACTCGACAATCAGGGTAAAGAACGATACAATTACTTTAATAACTTCTTGTAAACTATTCTCTTGGGTGGTTTTCACAGGACCAATCAAATGGTCTTTACCTGTTTCACCTCTTGCGGGATGGAATGAATGAACTTCCAGAGAGTTTCCTTCCGGGGTAAGAATGACCTAAAGAATTTATTGTCATGTCGGAGTTGTCATTAATAACACAAGATACGCAAATGATGCTGTATTACTAGCTGACTGTATCGATAAACTCCAAGACCTATTAAATCTTGTTAATAATGCTGGTGAGCAACTGGGCCTAACAATCAACGTCAATAAAACTAAATGTGTGACATTTGGAAGACTAGATCACTCTGAATCAGTGAAACAGTTAAATGGTTGCAATGTCAAAAAGGTGGAAAGATTTAGATACCTCGGCAGTATTCTCACGGAGATTCTTGAGCCAGATGTAGAGAACGGCTTACATTAATAAAAATCAGGAAAATTTCACATCTGGGTCATATACTTCGAGGGGAGAAGTATCACTTGCTCCATTTTGCAATTTGGGAGGCGGAAATGGGTACCGCCGCCTCGGGAACCTTAATTAGATAACCAACACCTCTGCCACAGGTCACCCCAAGTGGTTCGCTACGTTTGGTGATTTAGCACGGGTGCCCGGGTTCATGGGGTGAGGTTTTTCTAGGTCTTGGAGGCGGATGACTAGGACACACTGAACCCCAGATTCCTACCCACCCCTTAAACCCTTTTCCTTCCCAGAACTCTCCTCTCCTTCCTTTCCTTAAAAACACCCTCCACACAGCATCCCCAAAGATGACATAGGCCCTGAGGGAAATTATTTTCCTCAGGGCCTCCTGTGTGGAGCTCATGTAAAAAAAAAAATTAACCCATATACGTCAAGCGCCCCATTTTTAAAACGCTTAGTAATTTCCGACTGGAAAATATATCACTTGCTTTTTTTTTTTTATGACTTATAATTTATTCATTATGATTCCTGGCAACACTAATAGATACTTTTTACGCGCGAGACGCCATTTTGTTTTTCATTATTCACGTCAAAAGTGTCATAGTGGTCCTTGTAGCAATGTCGCGGAGAAAAAAGTAAGTAAATATAATTTATTTTCATAGTTTTGCTGCAAATTCGACATTATGTCATTGTATATTATGTATACTATAAAATAATAATATAAATAGTTTGATTAGGCTATATTCCGATATCAATCTGGACAGTTTTGTTGTGCGCCCCATTTTAGGGGCGGTGAGCGCGGCAGTGTACACATTTGTACAAGTGTTTCTTTCGATATAAACTTTCGATATTCCACAGTTGTACATAAAGATTATCAAATATTGTTAAAAATAATATCATAACAGCATACTATAATTGTCCCTAAATTGTTTTTTCAGCTTGACGGTGGCCGATATATGCGATATACTGGAGCAGGATGACGATATCATAGAAGCGACGATATACACTTGTCCGCCGAGTAACCATTTGCTCAGTGATGAGGACAGTGATGAAGAAGACGCTCTTGTAGGTGATTTGAATCGGTTGTCTGGCAATCAACTTCGAGCGGAAGCACAACTGGAAATAACCAGGAAAAGCGGAGGTGGCTTGCAGTCTGAAATAATAGAACAGGCTGTTATTAGTTACGACAGTGACAGCGATGGCGACATACCTCTGTCGGAGATGGCATCGACCTCAAACAATAGTCTGCCGCCGAGAAGTAGAAATATAAGAGTGGAAAGAGATTGGAAAAAACAGGACCTACCAGAGTACAGTAGACAAGAATGGACACAACCAAATTTTTTGAAAACTAACAAATCGCCAGTGGAGTGGTTTGAAATATTTTATGATGAAGAAGTCATAAATATGTTTGTTGAGAACTCAAAAAAATATGCAGTCTTTGTTGGCAACAATAATTTTGATGTGACAAAAGAGGAACTGCGCCTGGTTATAGGCATATTTTTGTTGAGTGGTTATTGCGTTTATGCCAGAAATAGAATGTATTGGGATACTGGCTCAGATACTTACCACCCTGGTGTTGCTGAATCAATTTCCAGATCCCGATTTGAGCAAATCATGCGCTTCATTCATGTTTGTGACAATGCTGCTTTAGATGCTGAGGACAAGTTCACAAAGGTCAGGCCATTGTGGAAGATACTGAATAAAAAGTGGATGGCATATTCTCCACAATTTCCGGAAGTGAGTATCGACGAATCAATGATTCCTTATTATGGACACCACACCACCAAACAACATATACATGGCAAACCAATACGGTTTGGGTTCAAGAGTTGGTGCATGGCTTCACGGCTTAGTTACATTATACAAGCTGAACCTTATCAAGGCGCGAGTACAGGAAACACTAATCCCGAGTTAGGCGTTGGAGGTTCTGTGGTAACTAACCTTATTGCAAAGTTACCGGCAGGACAAAAAGTCCATGTTTATATGGACAATTTTTTTACGTCTCTCCGACTGCTTACCCACCTCAAAGAAGCAGGCAATCAAGCTACAGGTACCATTCGTATGAATCGTGTTGAAAAGGCGCCTCTGAAAGATACTGCACAAATGAAAAAGCAAGCGCGTGGCAGTTACTATCAACTGACTGATCAAATATCAGGTATCTCCTTGGTCCAATACAACGACAACAATGTGGTAACTGTAGCATCCACCTGCGAAGGAGTCAGCCCGTTGGGCTCGGCTCAGCGATGGTCTAGCAGGGAAAAGAGAAGAGTTGCAATCCAACAGCCGTCGTGTTTTCTACAATATAACAAGTATATGGGCGGAGTGGATCGACTTGACCAAAACATCGGTTGCTATAGGATAAGTATCAATCGCAAAAAATGGTACTGGCAACTTTTGATGTGGCCTTTGAATGCATCCATGAACAATGCATACCAGCTCTACAAATTGTCTCCAGCCGGTCAAGCAAAAGAATATTTAGATTACCTGGCATTTATACGAGAAGTTACTCGAACTTACCTTGGTCGATATTCATCAGCACGTTCTATCGGTAGACCACTGAAGCAAACGACAAAAAGACGAAGAGTCCCAGATGGAGTCAGGCTGGATGGTGTAGGGCATTTGATAGTATCAAGTCTTACACAAATTCGTTGTGCCGAGTGCCACAAAAATACGACTAAGAAGTGCAGGAAGTGTGATGTTGGTTGTCACACAAACTGTTTTGTCAATTTTCATACTTAAAGTTTATAGAATGTTGTGCTTCGTTGTAAGATTTTGTCATTATTATACTTATTGATACATTCATTTTATACTATAATCCCATTTTTATTCTCAACTTCCAAACATTTTTTTATGCTCGGTAATGCGCCCAGCGCCCCATTTTTGGGGCGGTCGTTTTCTCTATGAAAAAATAAAATTATAACCCATTTTTTTTTACTACATCATTATTAATGTCTAATCGAATACTAAAATGGACATATAATAAGAAAAATTAAAAAAAAAAAAAGTTGAGCACATACGGGTTAATATTGAAAGGCAAGATAGAGGGTCGCCGAGGGCCTGGTAGGAGACAAATGTCTTGGCTGCGTAATATACGAGAGTGGACAGGAATTAGAAGTGTGGAGGAGCTATTCCGGGCAGCGCAAGGCAGAGAGACATTTTCAAGAGACATTTTCAGAGAGACATCGCCAACGTCGGGGGCACCTGATACGGCACACAAAGAAGAAAGAATTTATTGTTTCAAAAATCCAATCGTGCCTGATTATGAATACAGGCGATTTTTATGATAATATATATTCTTCAATGGAACTAATCTTTCCAGCAGACCTTTTATGTATGTCCTAGTAGCTAAACGAGTACGTTTAGCTGCTAGTAGTAATACAGCTCGGTGCTAAAGTGCACAACTGGTAACCCTGTATAAATTACAAGTGTCACCCATTATTGAGCTTGATAGCCACCTCTAATTTGTAGCCAATAGAAATCTAGAATGTCTTACCACTGCAAATGCTATCAATCTATTTTTTTCTTTGTTTAAATTTTAGCCGGAAACCGCAGATGTTATTTGGGAGCTTATACCCAAGGAAGGTATCATTAAAGGAGATGAGACCATGGAAATAGATCTTCTTCTGAAAACACAAGCCTTGGGAGAAAAAAACACCAAAATCAGGTAGGTAAAATATTTTTATTTATTTTTTTATATGAGCACCGCACAAGAGTCCCAAATGCTACCGTCTGGAGCCAGTGAGACTGTAGCATCCTCAATTGGGGTATGCTGTGAGGCTGAAGGTGGAGGGGAGGGGAAAGAGATGGGGAAGAGGAAGGTGGGAAAGTACCTGGCTATTTAGATATGGTCATTAAACACGGCTAAAGCCATTTCAAGCAACGTTTTAATTCTGAATGGTGGTCTTACACCAGGGCGATACTAAGAGTATTTTCCACTCTGGAACGTGCCGCAAATACACTATGTATTATTTAAAATGAATTAATTGTGAAATGACACAAATTAATCAAATAAAAAAATTTTGCCACGCCGGGATTCGATCTCGTGACCTTCGGATTGCGAGTCAAGACCTTTACCGATAGACCACGCCGGCCGTCAAACCTACTCAAAACTGACCATCAAAAATCCCTTATTTAATTCAATATAAAGGTTCTTCTCTTTTATTTATGGTTCCCTTTCCCGTTGGAGTTTGACTATCATAAAATGCACAATGGTCTGGAAAATGTATCAATATTAATAAACCGTATAACACTTCTTGTAGCTGAGCAGGGATCTTTTCGTCAATAGAATCAATGTAAAAATATCGTGATATATAATATTGTAAAAAATCTATTGATGAATAAACGTTTTATTATTATTATTCTGAAACCAGTCTGCTTGGTTCAATATATTTGCACCTCACAATCCGGAAGCCTGGATTTCGCGCGTAAATTCTGAAACCGTCATTTTGGATCGCGATTGTTAAATATCTATCCAAGATAGCTTTCATATTTCAAAGACAATAAGAAGCATTATTTCGTTCTCTTTCTGGTTAAAAGAAAAATTCATATGTTTGCATGAGAGAAAGAGACCTATATAGTTTTTGGTCTTATGAAAGTATAACGCGATTACGTGTTTTGGGATGTATTTATTCCTAAACAAGCAGACGGGTTAAATAAAAGAAAAAAAATTATTATTGGATAAAATTTTTGCAGTTTCATGATATTTGGGGATCCCTGCCCTGTATTCCTGAGCCAAGTGAACTTGATCGGTGTTGGCCCAAAGATAGCTTATACGCCAGCAGCTTTACACTGGGGTGAACTGAGTCTCTTGAAAACTGACACCAAAACTCTAACCTTCACGAACCAATGTCCTATTGAAGGACCCTTTACTTGCCGATTTGTAAGTTACTTCAATTTGATTGACTGTGTTCCTTGTAATCTTTCACTTTCTACAATACCATACCTTTATTTTCCTTTCAAATTCACGAGGTTTACACAAAATCGTTGTTTGCTTAATGATTTCTTCCAAATTGTACGCCATTATAATATTTTTAAAGGAAAGGAGGAGAGCAGTCCGCAACTAAGTTCTGATACTAACCGTCGTGTATGCATCTTGCAGACGAACAAAATTCGGACCATATCGAATGTCTGTATTATGGTTATTGTTTCTTACTATCGTGGTACGAGAACGCAACAGGATGGAATTTGCAGGAAAACACTTCTTCTTCTTCTTCGGCACAATTTATTAAATGCAATGAAATACAAATTGATGAAATACAAATGCAATGAAATACAATCTCACCGTAAAGCAGAAATTGGTACAAACAAAGTCAAACAGTTGCTAGATAGCAATCTCCTCACTCTAAACTTGGATAAAACTAAATTCATCTGCTTCAGTCCAACCCAAGCGGGTCAACCATAAGAAATTCATAACATTATTATACACCATTGCAACGACATAACTACATGTAAATGAAATACCTTGGAATTTGTAGACAGTATTAAATATCTTGGAATTATCATTGATAAATTTCTGAGATGGGATAAACATATAGACTTAACTTCCGCAAAGGTCAGGAAACTTACACATCTTTTCATGGCAATTAGAAATATTCTCTGCGTAAAAGACATGAAACGAATTTACTTTGTCATGTGTAATTCCATATTAGACTATGCATCCTTAGGTTGGGGCGGTTGTACTAAAACAATACTTGATCCCAGAATCTCAGAAATCACTTCTAAAAGTCATACTCAAAAAAGCATGCCCCAGCGATTCATTGTTTGAAGAGTTTCGTGTTCTTGATTTAAGGCAATTATATATTAGGAAAATCATAATACATACCCAAAAACAGCGGCTCCACTACACTTCCATAGACCATTATCTTGACACCAGACATGCAAAGAGGAACCCAGTAGTTCCTCCCACCACTTATTCATCCTTAGCTCAAAGACAATTTTCGTACTTATTCCCTAAATTGCTTAATCTTATACCCGATGCTTGGAAATCAAAAAGTGATGGCATTCTGCGTAATCTGGTAAATGATTGGCTTCTGGTCTTGGGGAGAGCTGAATGCGAAAATATTATGTTAAACAACAGTCATCAAATTCTCTTTTTTGTTGACATTCATATACAGGGTGTTAAGGGACGTATTTGACTTACTTTATCCAGTGATTCCTGACATTATTTGGAGTAAAAAATGTAAATGAAATTTTGGTCTCCGGTGACATTTTTGATGTTTTTTTTTTTTTTTTTTCTACAAAAATATAAAAAAATGGTAGTTGTTGAACAGCTGGAGGTGGGGTAAGGGGTTCGTCGGACACCCGGCTGAGTGACTAGTGACGACATGCGGAAGAAATTTTTTTTCGCTTGATTTTGAAGAAAAAATTTTTGAAAAAAAAAAAAAAGTTGTCAAAAAAGTCACCGGAGACCAAAATTTCATTTACATTTTTTACTCCAAATAATATCAGGAATCACTGGTTAAAGTAAGTCAAGTACGTCCCTTAACACCCTGTATACTGGTAGACATTCATATATACTGGTATTATATTGGTATTACCTTAATATTATTTTTATACAATTTAAGTTCAAAAATTGCTTAAATTTTTTTCATTGCATTTTCTTTTCTCTACTTTCTTTTTCTTTTTTAATCTGTAGCTACCTGCGCTGTGAGAAGTACTTACTTAAGAATTCAAATTCAAGCAATTCAAATTCCAATTCTTTTGAACAGCAAGCTGAAACAAATTGTACTGTTTATTATTTTTTTAACTGTCACACTCCATATGTTGATAACATTGTGAAAATTTTAATGGCACATAAAAAAACTATCAACCGATGATTCTAGAGCTTTCTTTTAACTGTGTTTACGTAGCACGTTCAATTGCTACATTGGTGACACCGACGTTCACATTAGTGACCACGAAGTTTACATTTGTGAATCCGACAGTGAACACGACGCGTGCAAGTACGTCTACCGCGAGCACGTCGCGCACGAAATAAACTCTTCGGTGATAAATTTCGCGCACCAATCATCATCATCATGTCCCTCACGAGCGGTACATCCGAGGAAATGGGTAAACCCATCAATCAGCCACTACTAACACGGATGGAGCGGTTGATGCAGCCTCTCCAACAAGAGCTCGCTACTTTGAGGCGCGAAGTTTCGACACTACGCTCTGGCCAGCATAGGAGGAGCGCCACCCCGCATCGTTGGAGCAATCGTTCCCGCAGTTGGTCCAGAGGTCGTCAGCCCGAGGGAACATGCTGGTACCACTGGAAGTATGGGACGAAGGCAAGCAAGTGCACCAAACCCTGCAACTTCCAGCAGGAAAACGCGCGGGGCCCAAACTGATGGCGACCAGCACCAGCCCCAACCAAGTCAGTCGCCTTTTTGTTACCGACAGGGTAACCCGTACCCAATTTCTTATAGACACCGGCGCAGATCTCTGCGTTTTCCCACGACGACTTGTCCAGGGACGCCCCACTAAAGCGACATACGAACTGGTAGCAGCAAATGGCAGCACAATCGCTACTTATGGCCGCCTAACGCTCAACCTGGATCTGGGATTGCGACGCGACTTTACTTGGAGCTTCGTCATTGCAGACGTCTCCAGGCCAATCATCGGGGCAGACTTTCTCGCCAAGTACGAGCTACTGGTGGATGTCCGAAATAAACGGCTGCTGGACCAAGTGACGAATTTGACCATCACGGGAAAACGAAGCGACAACAAGATCGCTTCCATTAAGACGGTCACAGGAACGTCCCCGTATCATAAGCTTCTTCAACAGTTTCCTGACATCACTCGCCCTGACGGCGCCAGGAGGGAAGTTCGTCACGCAACACTGCACCATATTAACACCACGCCAGGACCTGCAACAGTCGAACGCCCACGACGCCTTGCTCCTGACAAGTTAAAACGCGCCAAGAAGGAGTTCGAGGCCATGGTCCGTCTCGGAATCGCTCGACCTTCCGAGAGCTCTTGGGCATCTCCCTTGCACATGGTACCCAAGAAGGACGACCAGTGGAGACCATGTGGCGATTATAGAAGATTGAACGCCAGAACTATTCCGGACAGATACCCCGTACGCCACATCCAAGATTTTGCACAGGCACTGAGCGGCACCAAGATCTTCTCAACGATTGATCTGGTGCGGGCATATAATCAAATCCCCGTGGCTCCCGAGGACATTCCGAAAACAGCAATCACTACGCCATTCGGACTCTTCGAATTTCCGGTGATGTCTTTCGGCCTCCGCAACGCAGCCCAGACCTTCCAACGCTTCATGGACGAGGTTACCAGAGGCTTAGATTTCTGTTACGCCTACATAGACGACATCCTTATTGCCTCAACGTCAGAGGAAGAGCACCTAGCCCACCTCAAGATATTATTCCAGCGCCTGCAGGAATATGGTGTTATCATCAACACCGCCAAATGCCATTTCGGCCTGACTAAGGTCAAATTCCTAGGATACCTGGTGTCCGACGCTGGCACTTCACCCCTCCCAGATAAAGTGGAGGCCATCAACAACTACAGCCAACCAGCTTCCATCAAGGATCTCCGCCGTTTCCTGGGAGCAATAAATTTTTACAGAAGATTCATTCCCAACGCCGCGAGGACACAAGCTCCACTCAATGACCTCCTAAAAGGGAACCAAAAGGGCAAACAACTCGTGTCTTGGACTGCCGAAACAGTAGAAGCTTTCAGCAAGTGCAAGGAAGCTCTGGCCCAGGCAACCCTGCTCGTTCACCCGAAGTGCGACGCCCCACTCTCTATCGTCAGCGACGCGTCTGATACTACAGCCGGTGCCGCACTCCACCAATTAGTCGCAGGTCACTGGGAGCCTCTAGCATTCTTTTCGAAGAAGTTTTCGGCAGCTGAAAAGAAATATGGCGCATACGACAGAGAACTACTAGCCATCTATCTCGCTGTGAAATACTTTCGCCACATGGTGGAAGGCAGGTCGTTCACCATATTTACAGACCATAAGCCTATCACGTTCGCCTTCCAACAAAAAGCAGACAAATGCTCACCAAGGCAATTCCGCCATCTGGACTATATCAGCCAGTTCACAACTGACATCCGACACGTCTCCGGAAAAGACAACATCGTCGCGGATGCTCTCTCCAGGGTCGAGACGATAGATACTCCTCTGGACTACGCAGCGCTGGCAGCTGACCAGATGTGCGACCCTGAACTGGAACAACACTTGCAAGGAAGTTCTAGCCTACAACTTAAAAAGATTAATATTCCGGGTACTGACGCGCATCTCTACTGTGACGTCTCAACTACCATAGCCAGACCCTTCGTCACGAAGAAGTTCAGACCTGCGGCATTCAATGCGGTCCATCAGCTGGCTCACCCTGGAATTAAGGCCACGGTTAAGCTCATAACTCAACGTTATGTCTGGCCGGCCATTAAAGCTGAGACTATTAAGCTCGCACGCAATTGCCTTCAATGCCAACGAAGCAAGATTACACGGCACGTGTCAGCACCCCTGGGAGCCTTTCCCAGACCCTCCGCTAGATTCGAGCACGTCCACATCGACATAATAGTCATGCCTTCTTCAGAAGGATGCCGATACTGTCTCACGTGCGTAGACAGATTCACGAGATGGCCAGAGGCATTCCCAATCCCAGACCAAGAGGCTGAAACAGTGGCGCGTGCTTTCTACAAGGGCTGGATAACAAGATTCGGCACTCCACTCCGCATTACTACGGACCAAGGGAGACAATTTGAGTCGAGGCTGTTCAGGCAGTTGAATTTCCTGGCAGGCACGACGCAAATCCATACAACTGCATACCACCCCGCAGCAAATGGCATGGTGGAACGATTTCATCGTCAACTGAAAGCAGCGATCAAGTGCCATCAGAATAACCGATGGACGGAAACACTTCCCACCGTACTCATGGGAATCAGAGCAGCTTGGAGAGATGACCTCGCGACAACCTCAGCCGAGCTAGTATACGGCGAGCCGCTCCGCTTACCCGGCGAATTTCTATGTACAGCACGACCTAATGTTAACGACGACACCGGAAGCTTCCTCAAGGAAATACGGAAACATTTCAACGAGCTGAGACCAGTTGAAGGTACCCGCCATGGTTATGGACATCGTTTCGTCTTCAAAAATCTTCCCACAGCTTCTCACGTCTTTCTGAGGGACGACACAGTCAAGAGCCCGCTTCAACAACCCTACAGTGGCCCTCATAAAGTCGTTCGTCGGCACGAACGAACATATACCATACTGGTAAAAGGGAAGGAAATCACCGTGAGCATCGACCGCCTCAAACCAGCATACGTTGCTCAAGATCTTGAGAGTTTCACATCACACTCGCAAACCGCATCAGAGTCACCAGCCGCCACATCACAACCAACCCTTCCGTTGTTCGATGGCAGTAAGGATCGGACACACACAACCACTCGTTCTGGAAGGCGGGTTCGATTTCCCGATCACCTCGGTATCTGAATATTCCTCTTTCCACCGCAGCCATGTCTGCGTTGTCTGGGGAGGGAGTACTGTAGCTACCTGCGCTGTGAGAAGTACTTACTTAAGAATTCAAATTCAAGCAATTCAAATTCCAATTCTTTTGAACAGCAAGCTGAAACAAATTGTACTGTTTATTATTTTTTTAACTGTCACACTCCATATGTTGATAACATTGTGAAAATTTTAATGGCACATAAAAAAACTATCAACCGATGATTCTAGAGCTTTCTTTTAACTGTGTTTACGTAGCACGTTCAATTGCTACAAATCCATTTTTTTTTTCTTACCATTTTTTGATTCTCGAGTTGATTAATTCATCAAAATCATACAAAAATTTCTTGAAATAGTTGAAAAGCATACGTGCTTATAAAAATAAAAAAAACACTTTCTTTTTTTTAATGTTCTTTTTATTTCTCTTCTCTATATTTTTTTTATTTTTATTTTTTATTGTTAAATATATAATTTACACTTATTGTATTTTGTATCTATCATCAAAACCTTAATAGTATTTATCAAGTGTTATATTTAAGTATAAGACAATATTATAGTCAACACACTAATTACATGTAAAAAATCTGTTCTTTTGACTGTTCTAAAACGGGCCAATTGCCTAATTGAACAGCCAAAGATCATATAAAGATGTAATATGTAATGTTTTCAAATAAATAAATAAAATAAATAAACAAATACAAATGGTCTATTTCCCCTTTGCTCAGGTGATCTCCACGACCACACCACACTGACAAAAATATCGAAGGTCTTATTTCCCTCGATATCTCTATTGTCAGTTTTTCCACACTCTACTGGAGGTAGATGCACATGCACCTTCCAGTTCCACCGTAAAAACAACACTAACTCTCTGTTCAAAACATCGCCATATTCAAAGTAAAATATACAAATACAAATTAATATGGTACATGGTGGAAACAGACTATTTTAGCGGCTCCCACAACTGGATTTTAAAATCTAGCAATAAAACAATTGCCCAAAAGTCGACTGAAAAAGGCCACCAATAAAACTACATCTAAAACACTTAAAGATAGACAAATATTGCAAATTTTACCATTATAAAAGTTTCTCTTAGGATGGGCCATAAAAGGCCGACAGCAAACACTTTTCCTTGGGGCTGCCATAAATAATCATAGGTTCTATTTGAGGGTCCTATATGAAATTTACAAATACCTACTTAAAAATAAATAATTTAAATAATAAAAATTTTCTTGCAAATTTTTGAAAAGGAATGCATTTATATACTACCAGGCCTATTTCTCAAGGTTGGGACCTTACTTGAAGAAACCGTGGGAGAATTTTATTTGCCTATTTGGAAAGAAGAAACTACAATGACTGAAACACAACATGAATGATACGAATAATTATTTTATTTAAGACTAAATAGATAGAAACGTATTCTGGAACGAACGGTTATATTGTAGTAAAATGGTTTTGTGTGAATGTAGATGAATCTAGGAGTGCGTGCGAAGGCATAATTGCACAATCTTACATCGAGGCATTGAGGAAAAAAAATTACAACTTTTTTGATAATTTTCAAACTGTTTTTACGTTTTTTTTTGTACTTTTCAGAATAGTCCAAACTCATCATGGTCTGTAGACAAGGTGAGCGGTATATTTCTAGTCGAGGATAGCATGACACTATCTGTCACTGTCACCTTGAAAGATGCTGGCCTCACCACCGATAAACTTATCATCAGCATCGAAAACTCAAAAGATCTTGTGAGTGTTTGTTAGGGCTCCCTTATTTTATTACCTAACTATTTCAGTGAAATAACTGGCAGTAACAGCGTATGAAATTAGTCATATTGATGGATAGATAGTTGTTTATACTATACAACTACTGCCAGGGGCGGCACCGTGATCTGCTATTAATTTATTTATTTGATTAAGTAACGCCCAGAGGGCTTTTAAATGTTTAGTAGTACAATTAATGCATGACAGATAATATTTTGAAACAAATAAAGAAACAATAAAAATTAAATTAGATAAAAAAATGCCAAGTCATAAAAATACAAAAAACCGCAATTTGATGGATTTACAAAAATACAGATGTGTTTAAAAATAGTGTTGGCGTAATACACATTATGGCTCAGCATGACACGTGGTAAGGTGATACTAAACAACATGTTTCTTGATATCTTCAACATGAACTTTGAACATTTCAAATTGTAATAATGTATCCTAATTCGTGTTATACTTTTCACGTATTGGGCGTACGGACGTGTGTTAACTTTTATAAGGTAATAACGCATTATTGTTACTGTTTAAGTGTAGGTATAGTGAATGAACGCAGTCCGTTGTGCATCTTTAAAAATATATGTATAATAACTCAAGAACACAGGACAAGATGAACTGTCCTTATATGTGTAGGTAATACCGCTCAGTGCCAAAGGAGTGAGCACAAGCATAGTCATCAATCCACCGGTGGAGCCGATCCTGGATCTAGGTTACCAGTTCACTCAGATGCGTCTAAAGATACCTCTGGAGGTCACTAACCATGGCACCAAAGCACACAACCTCAAATGGTCCACTATCAATGAACTGAAGAAAAGACAAGGAGAATCGGAGCCAGTGTAAGTAAAAATATTAATATACATGATCTTTATAAAGAATTTTTTAAATATACCAATAACTTGTTGGACCGTGATATTCTTAATTTGGGATTACTGTAATACAGCAGTCAAAGTGGAGGAGAGAAGTGAAAAGAGGATTTAAGGTTTTATTGAAAGTGTCCAACTGATCAAAATATTAAAACCTACCTATAGCTATAGCCATTTCAATAATTTTTCAATTTTGAAAGTTGTATTTTAGCATGAAAATAATTTTTCTTTTGAAGGAAATAGATTAATGCGTAGTTCATGAATAAAATCTAATTGAAAAAAATATACAAACTCTGAGTTCTGCACCACTTCTACAAACACTTAAAATGTTTATATTTGTAAAAAGCATTAACGTTGTGGCTCGCCATAATCAATATATATTATAAAAGAAAGTCCAAAAAAACGTGCGGAACCCAAAAACTCAGAAATGAGTGCCGGTACGATCAAGAGAGTTATATGGTATGGTAGATCTCTATCCCCCCTAGGGAATAAGGGTATTCGTTTTTTCCTAAAGGGCTTGCTTTTGAAGATATAAGGGCTGAAATTTCTAAGATGACTCTAGAAACTTTACGAAGAGTCTGGAAGATTCCGGTAACTTCTAGAAAATTCGATAAGACTCTGGAATGTTCTGGAAGAAATGTAGGAGTAGGTATGTCAGCGAGTCTAGAAGGTTCCGGAAAGGTTAAGAAGGTTCGATAAAGCTGTGGAAAGTTCCGAAAGGAGTGGAGGAGTGTGTCGGTGTGTCTAGAAGGTTCGATAAAGCTGTAGAAAGTCCTGGAAGGTGTGGCGGAGTATGTCGGTGAGTCTAGAAGGTTCCGGAAAGTTCAAGAAGGTTTGCTTAAGCTGTAGGAAGTTCTAGAAGGTTCCATAAGACTGTAGAAAGTTCTGAAAGGAGTGGAGGAGTGTGTCGGTATGTGGAGGAGTGTGTCGGTATGTGGAGGAGTGTGTCGATATGTGGAGGAGGTTCCGTAAAATTCTAGAAGATTCCGCAAAGCTGTATGAAGTTCTAGAAGTTTCGATAAAGCTGGAAAAAGATCTGGAAAGAGTGGCGGAGTAAGTTGGTGAGTCTAGAAGGTTCAATGATGAAAGGATGGTGAAATACGTCGGTGGGTTTAGAAGTTTCTGGAAAGTTCTAGAAGGTTCGATAAAACTGTAGAAAGTTCTAGAAGGTTTTGTAAAGCTGTCTCAAGTTCTAGACGGTTCGATAAGAATGTACAAAGTTCTGTAAGGAGTGAAGTAGTATGTCGGTGAGTCTAGAAGGTTTGATAAAGCTGTAGAAAGTTCTGGAAGGTGTGGCGGAGTATTTCGGTGAGTCTAGAAGGTTCCGGAAAGTACTAAAATGTTTGATAAAGCTGTAGAACGTTCTAAAAGGTTTGATGACGCTGTAGAAAGTTCTAGAAGGGGTAGAGGAGTGTGTTAGTGCATGTAGAAGGTTCCGGAAAGTTCAAAAAGGTTTTAAAAAGTTCTAGAAGGTTCCATAAGGCTGTAGAAAGTTCTGAAAGGAGTGGAAGAGGGTGTCGGTGTGTCGAGGAGGTTCCGTAAAATTGTAGAAGATTCCGCAAAGCTGTATGAAGTTCTAGAAGTTTCGATAAAGCTGGAAAAAGTTCTGGAAAGAGTGGCGGAGTAAGTCGGTGAGTCTAAAAGTTTCAGGGAAGTTCTAGAAGGTTCGATAAAGCTGTACAAAGTTTTATAAGGATTGGTGGAATATGTCGGTGGGTTTAGAAGTTTCCGGAAAGTTCTAGAAGGTAGATAAAACTGTAGAAAGTTCTAGATGGTTTCGTAAAGCTATAGAAAGTTCTGATAGAAGTGGAGGAGTGTGTCGGTGTGTCTAGAAGGTCCCGAAAAATTCTAGAAGGTTCCATAAAGCTGTAGGAAGTCTTAGAAGGTTCGATAGGGCTGTATAAAGTTCTGAAAGGAGTAGCGGAGTATGTCGGTGAATATAGAAGGTTCCGAAAAGATCTAAAAGCTATAGAAAATTTTGGAAGGAGTGGCGGAGTATACCAGTGTGCTGAAAAGGTTCCGAAAAGTTCTACAAGTTTCAATAAAGCTGTGGAAAGTTCTGAATAGAGTGGAGGAGTGTGTCGGTGTGTCCAGAAGGTTCCGAAAAGTTCTAGAAGGCTCGATAAAGCTCTAGAAAGTTCTGAAAGGAGCGGTGGAGTGTGTTGGTGAGTCTAGAAGGTTCTAGATAGTTCTGGAAGCCTCCCTAGGATGTTATGAAAGGAGAAAGTTCTAGAAGCTTTCAGAAATGAGTAGCGGAGAGTTTCATCGAGTCTATAAAATAAAATAAATAAATAAATAAAATAAGGTTCTGGAAAGTTCTGGAAGTTTGGATAATTTTTATCTTCAATATACATTGTTAAAATAGTGTTCAATGTGCATGCCGCTAAAACTCAAAGACGAGTCCCGGTATGATAACGGGAGTTATATTGTGTGATAGCCCTCTATCCCACATCCATGAAGAAAGTTATCGGTTTTACCTGAAGGGCGTGCTTTTAAAGATATAAGGGCTGGAATTCTCGCCCCCTTGAAATTTCTAACAGTTCAAAACATTCCAGAGTATTATTGAGCATTCCAACATACTCCGGAACATTCTGGAATATATTTAGGAATATACCGGAATATCCCAGATCATTGTGGAACATTCCAGAATACTCCCGAATGTTGTGGAATGATCTGGAACATTATTCTCGAACATTTGAAGTTTTTTATGGGGCTACCCATATGTGGTATATAAAGCAAGATCCGTCGTGGATTCGAACGTCAATTCAATCTCACATCAACTCCCTGAACGAAGCCGGACGCCCAGTCAGAGTGTTTGAGAGCATTCCACAACGAACCAGAACATCCCGGAACATTCTGGAAAATTGTGGAAAGTTCGGGAATAGGGAATCGGGAACATCAACGTGAAACATTTCAGAACACTCTCAAATGTTGTCCTGAGCGAAGCCGGGTAACCCAGCTAGTTTACAATAAAAAATACATAAATTTGTTGTAGACCACTTTTATTTTATTAACACTCCAGCGGTTTCGGAAGCCCCTTCATTCGTCAGGAGAATATTATAACCAACAACTAAATGTGAATATCCTTTTGGTCCCCGGTGAATTTTTTTTTTTAATTTTTAACAAAATGAATATTTTATTCTATCTACCACTGCCTACAAATAAACGCATCAGGTGGTACCCGCTCCGTCCTATTCCCGCAGCAGTGGTGACGTGTGACAGAAATATATGTTTTTTGTTTCAATTGAAAAAAATTCGACGTACCCTTCGATCAAGATAGTAGGGGTCAAAGCACGGACCCCAAAATGACATCTTCATTCTTAATCCAAATAAGCTCAAAAATAAATCAGTCAGTCGCGTATGTCTTGTACATATTTTAATTAAATACTTGTACCAGGAGGAAATTTGATTGGAAACCAGAAATATCCACTTGCGCATTTTCTTTTTTTTTTTTAGTAATAGAAGGTACATAAATTACAAATAATTTTTATACAGTAATTAATTACATAGTAGAATATTTGATGTACCCCCATAATTAAGCAAGGCTTGTGTGTATGGCATTGTTTTGGGAGGTATCATCTACGATAGTGACAAGAGACTATAAAGTTTTTTTTTTCGAATTTTCAGTACCTTCTTCCATTTCAACCCTCAAGAACTTAGACTTGCTCCCGGCGAAAAGATAACAGTATTCGTCGAAGCCCATTCCGACAAAGTCAGGACTTTCAGTGAGAAATGGTCCCTGTTTGGGGCGATAGAATTCGGGAAGAAAGAGCTGTTTATGGAAAGCGATGTCAAAATATCTTTCATAAAGCCAGCCATCGAGATGTCCAAAAGACAGATCAAATTTCAAGTCAATCAGGGACCGTTCGAGAAGGAATTTTTTGTGCTTGGTTGGTTAAGTATAATTTTTTATTATTCTTGAATCCTTTTTTCTGTGACTCTTTCGATTATTCTACGTGAAATATGAATGCAAAATAACAGTTTTCGAATAATTGAAAACACCAGACAACATTAACCACATGTACCATTGTTGTGAAATTCTGTTGTGGTGTTATGACTTTTTTATGGATTGAAACACCTTCATTATAACTTTCTACTTTTTATTTATGACCGGACCGGTTTACCTTATAACAAACATCTTCAGACTAGTGATATCTGAACTGGTGAAGAATAGTTAAACGGGTACCTTCAGACAGTTATAAGGTGAAACCGCTCATATCATCAAAAAATGGAAGATAATTATAAAGAAGTCTGATTCCGTAAAGAAGGTCTTATAAAAATGGATTTCTACCACGAAATAAAATTAGAAAATTTAATTTTTTGGTTCGTTTATCATTTTAGAATGCGTCAGGCGCTCGGAGCAGCCTGACGCATTCTGGCCGGTCTCGTTATCCCTTATTAAATAAGAGGGATAATTAACATTTTGAAACCTTAAAAGTGTCAAATAATGTTTATTACTCTGTGTACATTACATATGTGAACTCAAAATAATTTTATCGTAATCAGTGTGGACGTATAACGAGTTTTAAGAATATGTGCAGATTGTTACCGTGATTCATTAGATGCGAAGTGTTTAAAACCCAGGATGGGTAGCGAACATTCACCAGATGTGGTCATTTGTTCGGTCGTTGGGTGTCATACCCCTGCGCACCCCGCACCTTTACTGCAACCCCCGCTGCTCGCCGCTCCGCCCGCAGTCGCTGTATTTACGACTGTGGACCATATGACCCGTTCGGTGTGTGGGCCACCGAAGCGGCCTTCTAAGAAACGCACCAGAGAAGAAAACAAACTGATGACCTCTGCAATCTCTACATCCCTAGCTGCCCCCGCTGCCAACCGCCCGCGCCTGCCCCCCGCCCCTAAGCACATGGACTAGGAAGTCATCGGACTGAACCCGCGCCCTTCGGTTTCTACCAGTGCCGTACGTATGGAGTGATAAATGACAAAATAAAATACCTAAGAGACAGTGTTTAAAACAACAATCAATAATAATAGTTCATAGTGACAATTATTACAGTGTATTACGAGTATATACATTTTCGTTAGCGTTGATTACATGTTATTTTTATGGTTTCTTTGCAACTATTGTTATGAACTGCAGATTTATTAAATATAGGTTTTGAGTATGTGTGAGTAAGATTAAGTTAGGTTAAGTTAGATTAAGTAGATTAAGTTAGATTAAGTTAGATTAATTTAAACTAAGGTTGTTACGTAGATTAGGTACTAAATACATAAGGTAAATGTATTATTGGGGGGCTAGAATTCCAACAATCCATGCGCTTGATAGCTGCAAGACGAGTGGTTATCTAGCCCCCTACATGGTTAAGTAAATTAAAATACGTACATATAAAAAGATATTTTATTTTATTTAATTTATTGGGGGGCTAGAATTCCAACAATCCATGCGCTTGATAGCTGCAAGACAAGTGGTTATCTGGCCCCCTACATGGTTAAGTAAATTAAAATACGTACATATAAAAAGATATTTTATTTTATTTAATTTACCGGGGGGCTAGAATTCCAATAATCCATGCGCTTGATAGCTGCAAGACGAGTGGTTATCTGGCCCCGTACATAGTTAAGTAAATTAAAATACGTACATATAAAAAGATATTTTATTTTATTTAATTTACCGGGGGGCTAGAATTCCAATAATCCATGCGCTTGATAGCTGCAAGACGAGTTGTTATCTAGCCTCCTAAGTTAAGTAAATTCTTATGTAAAATCCAAGCTAATTTGTACAGCGCTCTTGAGGCGATTTTTCGTAAAAACAGCGCTATATAAGTTGTCCAAATTTATTATTATTATTTAGGTGTTTAGAAATGTTGTTTTACGGGGGGGGAATACGAGGTAGCAATTGGTGAATCGTTTAATCCATCAGCTCATTCACCGATGTCTGCTTCAAATGAAAACTTCCCTCAAAAATGTTGTTCCCGATTTATTTCCGTTTCAGACTATGTAGTTCTGAAAAATGCATCGCTGGCTCCCCTCAACCTTCAACTATCAACTGGCTTCCCCTTCCAAATAGTTCTTGGGAAGACACCATCTGAGATCAAAATGAACAAAAGATGTCCCTGCATCTGTACGAAACTGCTATCCGACCTAATCGAAGACAACCCAAACATAAAAAACGCCAAAGTGGATATGTACAATGATACTGAACCCATTGATGAAAATGAAGAAAGCGACGATGATTTCGATATCAATAATATTATGGATGTTACAAAGAAGTTTGGGGAGTATTTTGATTTAGTACAGCACCAATCAGTCATGTTGGGGATAGAGGAAGAAATCTTCATAAATTTGTTGTTCAATGCAAGTTTTGGACAGAATTATAGACTGGAGAGATTCAACGGTGCGCTCACTATACAGTATGTGGGACACCCAAAGAAGGTTAGATTTGTTTGTACTATATATGAGTTCAGCATAGCTTTTCTTGGACTAAGTATCAGAAAATTTCACTTACGAGTAAATTGTTGTAATTTTTGTAGGATAAAATCAATCTGATTGGAGAAATTAACTACCCAGACGTTGTATTCATGCCTATCAAACTGAACATGGAATGTATCCCTGGATCCACTTGCTCCATGATCGTCCTCATAGAAAATGTTACTCCCTTAACTGTTAAATACAAACTAAAATGGGACAACGTATTTATTCAACCACTCACGTACTCCGAGGTAGCATGATTTCTCTTTATTTTTAATAAATTCAATTCATACAATTTCATCGATTACAGTATTGCTGTCATTGTTTCTCAACGGATTATTCATAAATAGTTCCATTTCTCTGGTACCTATTATCCGAATTTATGTTGATAAATAAGCCGACAGTTCTTACAACAACGCAACAGCATCTTTTTCTGAGCAACGCAGTTTGGAGATGTTTATTTTAGGAAGGAGAATTGGACAAAAATAGAAAATCTCGGAAGTAACTACTATATGTAAAAACCATTAACTTTTACCATCGAACCCATATGAAATGTCTTCAATATGTTTCCGTGTACCTACTGCGTAAATGCCATTCCTCTTTTTGCAGCCCGTTTCAGTGGAAACCTTAACAACATTAAGTGACAGGTCCACTGTATCAGACATGTCTCTAAAAATGAAGAGTTGCGAAGATTTCATGCTCAGCATATTGGACCGTAAACTTTCTAAATTCCTCTACATTTCCGACCATCAACCGGCACTTACTGAAGTGAATCAAATAATGCTCGTTGTAATAGAAAAGGCATTAGAAGGACATCGAGAAAACAATATAGAGCTAATTAAGGAATACTTAGAAGACTTCATAGAAAGGATGTTCTTCGTTAGCGAACACGAGTCATTCCCTTATATTGAAGAATTGTTGAAAATAAATCTGTCTGAATTCTTGCACCTGTATGATTCATTGAGTGCAATATTATGTCCTGAAGAGTCAGCGGTATTTGATTTGCACAAGGATTCTGCTATAAGGGCCCTAACTTTACACGACATTTTAACCATCACACCCAACAAAGGTAGACTAAAACCTTTCGAGTCTCAAAATCTTCACGTCTTGTTTTATCCCAGCAAAGCAGTATTTGTGAAAACAACAGTGATGTGTTATCCGCAAGGTGGTCCTACGAGGTATTTCATTATCCAAGCTGAAAGTTCTGATATTGAATATTTCATCGATAATACGGTTGTCAACTTTGGACTTTGCATTTTTAATGAAACTTTTACAAAGACTGTTACCATTTCGAATACGGGTCGTCTGTCTTTTGATTTCTTCTTTTCTGAATCTGATATTCAGCAGAATCAGGATCCTACTATTGTGAATGCATTAGAAATGAGCGTTTTGTCTGTGACTCCATCATCTGGTAATATAGTGGCTGGCCAGTCAGTGGAAATCTCAGTTATGATAAATCCAGGCTTATTCGGATGGTTCAGCAAATGCATCATACTGAAGATTGCGCATTTTAAACCCTCCTGTATTCAACTTGAAGGTTGGGGTTTCTTCCCTCAAGTCATCATTGATGCGGATTATTGCTCTCAGAATGAAGTAAGTATAATACCCAAAAACTTTAAATTGTTGAAAATACACACTTCAACCTCAGGCAACTGGCATATTCTCTCAGGAGGTCAGAGTATTTCCGCTTTACAATAAAATCTAAATGAAAAAAGGATACTTCTTAACGTATCCGAAAACTGAAAACTGATTTTCAAAGGTATATATTTGCTTTCAAATTTTTACATATTAAAATATTTGCTTTCAAATTTTATTATCAGAAATGAACACATATTTTTAAAAATATTATAATATTGAATGCAAAAATATAAAAAGTTTTAGAATTAGCTCACCTCTTTAACCTATTAAATATATATAAAATCGAACTTTTATTTCATAGGGGTATTGATTTTAATTATTCGGAAACATGTTAATTACTCTTTCTAACTATATTTAGATAATATTTCTCACGTAATTATTTCCATGAGACATAATATATGAGCTGTTCCAAAAAGTAAACAATTTAGCCTGAGGGGTAAATACTTACTTATGCACCTGCTTTCCACATGGTGAAACTTTGGGTTGCTTGTATATTTTTGTATTAAACTTATGTTTTGTTTACGTAATAGCTTTGTGAATTCCTATCAATTTATTCCCCTCACATCACAACACACTACCATGATAAATAGCTAAATTAAAGGAAAACTTTTCGCCACAATATTGAATATTTTGGAGAAAATACTACGGCAGACTAATTACCCAAACAAATCTACCACATTTTTGTTATTTGTTTTGGGGGTGTTATGCCGTGTTGCGCTACCTCCTCCTTTAGTCAACCTTTCGAAAGCATCAAGACTGTCTTCGGAACCAAGACCAAAATACAAGACCTACTGAGGTCTGCAAAGACCAAGTTTCCTCTGGAATCAGATGGAGTATATAAAATCAGCTGTTCCGGATGTGGTAAGGTCTATGAGGACTAGACAGAGCGGACGATCTCCAAAAGGATATCAGAACGCTTTCGAGCGTCTAAACTTAGCCATCCTGACAAATCGGCAATCGCCGAGCATTTACTTGAAACCGGCCGTTACTTTGGATTTGTTCCTGAAGTCCTGAGAAGACCCAAAACTTATAGAGCACGCCTAATTACAGAGGCAATGAAAATTCATAAGAATCCTATTAACATTAATAGAGACGTCGGAGCTAAGCTCAATAGTTCTTGGTATCCGGTAATTGACAGATACACCAAAGCTAAGTCTTGAAGTATACTGTAATGCCAGCTCGTAGTGGAGTGGAGCTGGCAACACGGTATTGCTTCTAAGTACTTAAGCACACATTTCACCACTAACATTTACATGTCTGCCCTGACGATGGACACTGTAACGCTGTCTGAAACGTTGGCTAAAGGAGGAGGTAGCGCAACACAGCATAACACTCCAAAAACAAATAAATTCTTTTGGCCGTGAAAATTTAAAAATCATATCAAATATACCACAGTTTAATTACTTACCAAAAACCTGAACTGGCTTCCCATTGTATTCTTAAGTAAATTAAAATTAAAAATAAACGGTGAAAGGAATAATTGGCCTGTAAAAATTCCAGGTCTCCCATGAAGTGGCATACACTGCGATCGGTACATTGACTACCAATTTACTTAGTGCTTATTGTGCCATGATATCTGATTGCCAAAATGTCGATGTACCGCAAAATACTCCATTGTCCAATAACAGTGAAGAAGAAATGCAAGCAGTGGAGATTCGGTGTTCTGAGAAATATTTGATGTCGCTTCTTGAATCAGACTGGAGTGATGTCTCAAATGAGGTTAAAAAAACATAAAACTTTTATGATCACACTTTAAAAAAGACAAAAATGAATTTGAACTAAATTGGCTGTTTTGTTTAGAGTCTTCCAACGAAAGCTGAAATTGATCTTGCGATTGAAAGGATACAAGTTTATCAGCACATTATTCCATTTCTGGATGGAGATAAGCCTTTTAACTATCGAGGCAACAAATCATTCTTAAATTTTTACACCAACAAACGATGTTTAAATTTTGGAACAGTTTTGATGGGACACTCTGTAAGTTAACACCATCAATTTGTAAAATTTATTTTAAGGAATCTCAAATATAAATCAATATTTTGCCATTAGGTAGCATTACTGACAAACGTTAATGCAACAATATTTTAAATGACGGATTGCAATCTGAGGTTTTGCCGAACATCTGTGCTTAGTATAATTTCATTATTTCGATGGAAGGTATTCCGAAGAACTGGCTACATTTATTCCTTTGGTACCAGTGTCCAGTCTGGTGACACAACCTGCTCAAGACATGTACATTAACGAGAAAATGTTGTTTTCCCTGTTCTTTCTTGTTCCCAACAGATGGCTATTTAGCGACTTCCCTCTTACTGTGTCGTTACGTTTCAAGCATCATAGGTCTCTTTAAAGCCCAAATTCACTACTTTCTTTCATTATGATCTTCCACAACATGCCCAAAATAACTCCCAAAATAAATTTGTTCTGAGAGAAACTATTGTAAAAAAGGACCTTATGGTTTCTTTTATAAGTATAACTATTTACGTGGTTTGTATGGACATTATTTGAAAATGCATAGGTGTCCCGGAATATAAAGGTGACCAACTATACGCCGGGTGATGTGAAACTGAAAATTTTGAAAAGAAACCGGCTTCCCTCTTGGGTAAACGTAATCTTGCCTGTGACTATCAAAAGAGGAGGTTCGGGTCAAATGACCGTCACTCTCCACATGGATCCAGAATTCCTTACATCGAGTATCATGGAAGATCTAACGGCTCTTATCAATATTCAGGTAAAAAAACTAGATTTTAAATTATTAGGAATAGCGCAGTGAAGCTTATTGTAAAACCAATGGAGAAGACAATACCAAAAACTCTTTGTAAAACACATATGAGACAAAAACTAAAAAAATAAATAGATAACGGTCGGAACTGCGAACTTTACAATTATTCTGAAGATTGCAACGAGTAAAAATCTGGGAATTTATTAAGGATAATATTGGTAATTATTGATTTGAAATATGATTTAAGATAAAAATTAGTACACATGAATAGATCTCACTAGCTCAATTATTGTTAGTGTTTGGTCTCGGTCAGAATAGAGTATCTGGATTCAGTTGGAACCGTTACCATTTATGTTTTTTCTGTGTCTTTATCTTTTTACTGTTTCGTTGAGAGTTGTTAATATCATCTTTTTCGTTGATTTAATAATTAAGAACTTAAGACTAAAATACCTAATTGCTTTTATCGTTCATTATTTCCTTCGTTTGTTCATTCAAACGATCTTTGTTGTTTTCCTTATTACCTCTGATTCACTGTTTGTTTCTTTCTCTCATTTCTCCTTGCATTGCCTAAATTACTCAATCCATCGTTATTATATTCCTTTCTTCGTGTCTTAATACCTTAATCTCTCCATTCCATTAATCCCTTTTTCCTGAAATCCTTTAATAATCCATATTTTCCCCATTTCACTCCTCATGCCCTTCACCTTGTTTTATTCATTTAATCCTTCCTTCGTTATTTTGTAACCCGCGTTAACGCTTTTCTGTGTGTTTGATTGATAAATCTCATACAGATTTTATACTGTTCAAGGTGTCATATGGTCCTATCATCCGAATAGAAGTAAATGCTACTGTTACCACGCCATTTATGCGATCAAATGCAGCTCCTATTTGCTTCGATAGCGTCGTTTGTGGAGACTTTAAATTAACTTCGATACCAATCGTCAATTTGTAAGTTTAACAAAAAAATACAATAATCCAATATTATGCAAAATGGTTGTAGTTGTGAACGATGAATACCTAGAATACCAGTGGCCGAGTTGTGAAAGATGGTATTGCTGATAAGGGTATTGAAAGAAGGGTGAATGCAAGAAACATCTAGTAAAAAGTTGTCCGGAGAAGCCATATCTGATGTATGACAGTGAGGCATGGAACTGGCAGAGAAATTATGAAAATATGTAGTCTAATTATTATTTATTTATTCAACGCCCAGAGGGCTTTTACATGTTTGGTAGTACAATGATGACAGATGATTTTTCAATAGATAATGAAATAACAAAAATAAAATTAGATAAAAAATGCACACAAGTCACAAAAATACAAAAAAAAAAGCGATTTGGTAAGTTTACAAAAATACACATATGTTTAGTAATAGTTTTGGAATATGTTTTTTACAACATCCACAAAATTCGCCAAGTTGATGTTAAATATGTCGACATCACCCAAGTACTGATTCCCCATAGTGTGAAATCGTTGTACAGGAGAGTGGGCAATGTATTTTATTTTATTTTTATTTTTTATTATTATTGTACAACAGAATAATTCCAATTACAGTACAATTTAGTTACCCTATCAGCATTTAGGCAAGTGACTCTTCAATAATATTTTTAAGGCATATAAAGAACAGTCACTTACATCCAAATGGTTTGCAATTTCATTTAACAGCACCACTCCCCTCGTCATGCTATGCTTTGCCAAGACGTCTGTTCTGCCGTTCGGTACTTTAAATAAGTCATGATGTCGACTTCGGCTGTAGTGGTCTGGTACATATAAATCATAGCATCCCAAGAGAAATGGGCTATCGATGAAATTGTTCCAAATTTTGAAAGACAAAATAGCAAGACTTGCTTTCCGTCTAGTTTCTAGACTCACAGAATCAGTTTCCTCAATTAAGTCAATATGGTGCATGAACCTTGGATAGGTTCCATGCTTCCGCATATAAACATACCTGAGGAATTTCTTCTTTCTTTTAATTTCTTAGTTCCGCTTGTGAATGCTGCAGTAGAATAATGTATTTTGTCGCGTGGTTACTGTCAGTATTCGTAAGTTTATGAGTTGTAGGAGTTCGCAACAATCGAATTTAGAGTTAAGTATTTTGAATAAAAATGTTAAGTCGTTTATTTTACGTCTGTCTTCTAGTGTATGTATTTTTAGAATATTTAGTAATAGATTATATTTTAAGTCTTCTAGTGGGATACTTAATTTAAAATTTATAAAACGCAGAATTTTTTTTTGTATTCACTCAATATTATTAACGTGAATTTTGTAAGATGGAGACCAAACTACCGAGTTATATTCAATTTGGCTTCTAACTAGAGATACATATAATAGTTTAATGGCTTCTATGGTACTAAAGTTTTTAGTTGTTCTTAATACGAAGCCTAGCGTTTTCATACCTTTGTTCTTAATTTGGTGGATTTAATTTGCGAAACTTAGTTTTTCATCCAAAATAATTCCAAGATCTCTCATTTCCGTGACTCTTTCTAAAGCTGTGTTATTGATGGAATATTCAAATAAAACAGGATTTGTATTTCTAAAGAAAGTCAAGGTTTTACACTTTTCTACATTTAAAAATAAATTATTTTGAACGCACCAATCTTTAAGCTTACTAATATTTGACTAGTATATGGCAATGATTTATATCTGTTGTTTTCTTGTATAGCTTGATGTCATCAGCAAAGAGCAATAAATTGCTTCCATATTCAATACAAGTTATGCTCAGTGAAACTGTTTGGTCTGTTATTCTTAAGGTCAATAGCTTATTTTTTTTCGATTTAAAAATTGGAAATTAGCTGCGCTTCGAATTGTTTCATGAAATTTAATGAACAAAAAATTTAAAACAAATTTCTTTTCAAAATTTGAAATCACCATATAGAATCCTTCTTGACCACAATAGGTCTCTTTCATAATGACTTGGAAAAAATCGTGTGGATAGATTTTTTTTACTAAGATTACGAAAATGTTACTAAAATTTTTTAGAAATTTAGTTTTTTTTTTAAATAAATCCGTTTTTTGGGCTCGTGACGTCACTACATGAAAATGTTCCATCTCCGATTAATTAATTAATTAATTTTGTAAAATTTCACACTGATTTTTTTTTTTTTTTATATGGCTACTTTGATTTCCGGCAATTTTTTTTATATGACACTTAAAATTTACTAGCTTTATTGTTTATACTCTGCGAATTTATCGTTTTATCGTTTGGTTTTACGAAGTGAACATCGTACATATTATGCCTTCTGTAGCTATCTTAAAAGCGAAAAACGTAATGGTAATGGTGCTGATTTTAACAAAATCAAATTTTATAATACATTATTATAGTTATAATTTACAAGTACAAGTTTGTTACATTGGATGTAGTCATATGTAGACGTTGAACATTGTAACGATTAATAAGATAGATCAAGGAAAAAAATATTTTTGAGATGTAATATTTTTGGTATGCCTCCTTATTCTCCTGTGCCCTTCATGTGGAATACGAAGAACCAACAACTTATCCTTTTTCCAAACTCTTGTGCGAATGTGTTCACCAAATAACATGTGCTATAGTGGAAAGATGTCAGACATATTTAGCGGTAGCCGCCAGAACGTCACTAAATTTCTCCAATCTGTAATTTTGACTTGACTTCGCAAATCTAACTTTATTATCTTCTGTATTTTTGTCGTTGTTGTTTTACAAATTAATGGTTTTATTCTCAGGTAATCGTGTTATAAATATACCGTTTTTTAGTTATTTCTTTGTATTTTTTATGTTAACGCTTTGCCTGTTGTGTGCATTATAAATTTAAAACTTAATCATGATTTCAGGGGAATAGTTCCATGCGATTGGTTTGCTTATATTGTTTTTGATATTCCTCAAAAACGTGACAGTCCTTATAAAATACAAAATGCGAAGGGAAACTTGGATCCTGAAATTGAAGATTGGATTAAGATATCATTCACACCTATTTATAAGGTTTTGTCTTGTTTTAATACTATAAACATTTAAACCAAAAAATGGTTATCCATATAAGCTTTCAAATTTTCAAAAATAGTATTGACCTACATAATTTGTAATCAACAACCTCGTTTTCAAAGAACAAGTTATAAGCTCTTTTCAGATTTATCCACAACGTCCACGGTCCTACGGTCCATACGGAATTAGTTAAATCCATATTAACTAAGTGCGTGGCGACAGCATTTGCATGGAAGGTCCTGTTCAAAGGGGGGGGGGGGGGGGGAGAGGGGTTCTATCCTGGTGGGAAGCAAAAGGGGGGCATGGGGGGGTCGGAAATTTATAAGAACGTTTTATGGGACCTCATCTTTCCACAACTTATTATTTACATCACATTTATAAAAGCGATGGGGCAAATAACATTTTTGTATTTGACAAGAATGTATTCTAAAAGTACCATTTTTTTCTACGCAATACGTATGCATTTTGGGAGGCGGATATGGGTATCGCCTAGGGAATGCAATCTCGACTCGAGATCGCAAATTCGAGATCTCGCGAGATTATAAATTACAATCTCGCGTGATCTCGGAATTTTCGGAATCTAGTTAATTAAAAGAAAAAAATATTTGAAAGAAAACAAAAACATTTATTCTTTAATATAAGTCGCTAATATTAATATTAGTTCAATGATTTTGTGTCAATTTTGTGAAATGACATCATATGGACGTGTAAACCTTTTGTAAACCCTGATGTGGTTTTGAGAACAGCTTTACATAACTTGCATTGAGCAGTCAAATTATTAATTGCTTTCTTGAAGTATCTCCATACCGGTAAACGGTATGGAGATACCTCCGACTGCTAAACTCAACGCTTGATCAGGATTATTTTTCGACATTACAAGGTATTAACAACGTAAGAATCCAAAAATTGTGTTTATTTAACTCACATAAACAATAAAAAATGCATAATTTAAGAAAAAGTAATGACCATAACTGCACAACTAAAACAAACAAATGGCTGCCTGAACGCACGCAAGTATCTCTTTCTCACTCACTAGACACAGTTTTATATTATCTGTCTCGCTCGTCATCCGTCGCTAATATTCGAAAAAAGTCGGGATAGTTTTCTTTCTTCGATCGACACTCCCGCCCGACCGTCAGTCAGTCAGCGCACCACTCGCGCCCCGAGAGGACGTGTGTAGCATCGCTGACTGCCGCCCAATCCCGTCGATATCGAACGGCATCTCGTCATATTATGCTTCGGGATTGATCCCGAAAAATGTCACGAGACCTCGCGAGATCGAGATTCCGCGAGATCGGGATTGCATTTCCTAGTATCGCCGCTCCGGGAACCATTTATTGGATAATCAACACCTCTGCCATAGATCACTCCAAATGGTTTGGTGACTTAGGAGGGGTTACCGGATTCACGGGGTGAGGTTTTTCAAGGTCTTGGCGGCCGATGTATCTGCCCACCTGCTGCGTTGTGGGTCGGATCGAGGGAGATTGAAGAGGTATTTTGACCTCTCCAACCAGAAGGGATGGATTACACAAAGATATTACCAGAAACAAAAAATTGCAACTTCTTGACTTGGTATTATACGCAGCTCATATTTACTAGGCCTCATTACCTTCCATATTCCAACAAGACTACTCGATATAAAATTCTTTTTAATTGCTGAAAATATCAAACAGAGTCATTTAGATACTCGCTTGTATCTAGAAAGCATGCAGGTGGCGATACTTTCGCAAAAATAGTAGATGAGTTTAACCTCCCAGGCCTCGGACCTATTTTGTCGGAAAGTCAAAATATTTCCTCTTTGCAATAAAATTTAAGTAAATGGATAATTTCTGAACGCATCTGAAAACTAATATCTGTTTTTTAAAGGTGATGAAACACGCTTTCAAATTTTATAATTGTAAATCTTATATATTAAAATCTCGTGTCACGGTGTTTGTGGTCGCACTCCTCCGAAACGGCCTGACCGTTTTTTATGAATTTTTTAAAGTATACCTATTTGGTAGGTATGAGAATAGGTTTTAAAGTATATTTCATACCGCTAGGTGATTTGGGTGTCCCTAACCAGAAGAAAAATTTCAATTTGTATGAATTTTTTTTTATTTTTTTATTTGGCTTCACAAATACCTATAACCCCAAATTTTAACCCTCCTACCCCCACCCTCCCATTTTTTGATCGCTTATTTAGTATTTTTTTTAACCGTCTTTTGTATTTCAAACAGAACGAAATTATTTATGTTGTTGAATCGCAGATGGCGCTACGTTCGCCTTATCGAACTTTCATCCACACATGCGCATGACATTCAATAGAAGCGTCGGGTCATTTTGATATTTCATTCGGCATCATGTTCTCGCGTGGGCAAACCATCGAGTTTATTTATGTTGGCTAAAGACGGACTCAAAAATATGTCGTACACTCAATTGCTCTTTGAAATTCATATTGATTTTCTTTATTTCATTTTCCTACTTTAGTTTGGAGTTTTTTGTTTTGTTTTTATCGGCGGTCATCGTCTACAGCGCTCCATTCCTCTTTCTGTCATAGATCCCATCCCCACACACCTACAATACTTTCGTTATTTTTTCTTTAACAACCAAATTCACGAGAAATAATTTATATGGCAGAACAACATTTGTCGGGGAAGCCACTAATCATATAATCTTTTGAATATAAATTTGTTGAATGCAAACAAAGAAAGCTTTAAAAATGGCTCACTTTATGTTTCTTCTAACTAAATTGGACATAATCAAACTTTATTGGGTTTTTGAAACTCTCTTGTGCGGTATACACAGACCGGCGTGGTTTAGGGTTAACCCCTCCGAATTTTCGCGAATAATCGCTTATGATGTCTCAAACAAAATGACATTTTACGAAAACTTTGTGTTATTACCGCTTCACAATTAAAGCTCTATAAATGAAACATTTCTGAATGTAGCCGAATAGTTAAAACTATTTTAGAAAGGTTACAAAATAAGCTTTCAAATTATTATATTGCAAATAAATATTAACATTTGTAAATATTAAAATTTAGAATGCAAACATTAAAAAAATGTAAAAATTACTCACATGATGTTTTTATGTGAAAACGGTTGTACCACACAGGATGAGGCACACAAGACTGTAGAAACAGGGGGTGGTTCCGATCCACGGAGGCGTTAAGAAGTCGGGAGAGCGTCTCAGGGCTGTCCGCTTGGAGAGCTTGTCTGAAGGTGATCCAAGGGCTCGTTGTTCCTTTTAACTAGCCGGGTCTGGTCCGTAGAGCGTAGAGTGTCCGAGGTCCAGGGGTAAGGCGATGGTCAGAAAAGAAAAGAGGCGAATGAAAGCAGGTCAGAGCAAGGGCGGGCAGGCAGAGAGAGATGTTGACGCGAATGTGGTTAGTTGATTACTGACTGGTTTGGAAGGGCTTCTAGACCCTATTCATTAAGCCACGGTAGCAAGGTAGCACTCTGCCGTTGCTATGTCATTGTTGGGCCGTTATGCTTAGGGAGGATTCGAAGGGGTTGGCCATCGGGTCCGGATTCCGAGAATCCAGTGAAAGCGCCCGACGGCAACAAAATTCCCTCTGCTCGCTCGCCTCACCCTGACAATTTATTTATTAAACACAATATTTTACATAGCCAAATACATAATACAAAATATGCCAAATACGTCCGACACACTCCTCCCGTGGAGCTCTGCTACACTTCTTTAAGGACGTATTGTGTCCGAGTTGCGTAGCGTAGCGTATGAGATGTTCCCATGCTCCCCCCATATGGGGGCTGCGGGAAGGGATGAAGTTCTGAATGTGGTTCTCGGCTGAAGGTGGATGCTCCTCCCATCGGGACTGACGGCTGGGGTAGAGATGGTCGCTCACCGGGCAGCGACCGTCGTCATCGGGGCCCTCGTCACTTTGGTGGAGCTCGCCTGCAGCGGGGCCGTGTGCAGCGAGGCGGCGTGCAGCGGGGTGGCGTAGAGCAGGGTGACGTACAGCAAGGCGGCGTAAAGCCGGGCGGCGCAAAGCCGGGCGGCGTGCGGCAGAGCGGCAAACATTAGGGCGGCAAACAGCATGGCGGCGTGACCCCGCCTTCAGCACCGGCGAGGATAAGGCCGGGTACTGCGAGGTGCGGTGTGCAGCAGGGCGGCGTGAGGCCGGGTGGCGTAAAGCCGGGCGACAAACAGCAGGGCGGCATGAGTCCGCCTTCAGCAGGGCCGGCGTGGATCTAGCCGGGAACTGCAAGGTGCGCTGTGCAGCAGGATGGCGTGAGGCAGAGAATGCAGGGTCGCGGTCATAAGTGAGGTGACGTGCAGCAGGACGGCGCACAGCAGGGCAATGTACACCAGCGCGAAGTGCAGCGGAGCGACGTGCAGTGGGGTGGCATACAGTCACTTGGCGTGCGGCAGTGTGACGTGCATCGGTGCGACGTACATCGGTGCGACGTACATCTGAGCGCCGTACATCTGAGCGACGTACGGCAAGGCGGCGTGCAGCAGGATATGCAGGGCCGCGGTCATCAGCGAGGCTACGTGCGGCGGGGCGACGTGCAGCAGGTAATACAGGGCCGCGGACCGTAGTGTATGCGGAGCCGCGGTCATCAGCGAAGCAACGTACAGCGAGGTGACGTGCAGCGGAGTGACGTGCAGCGGAGTGACGTGCAGCGGGGTGGTGTGCAGTCACGCGGCGTGTGGCGAGGCGACGTGCGGCGAGGCAACGTGCGGCGAGGCAACGTGCGGCGGGGAGACGAGCATCGGTGCGACGTGCAGCGGGGCGACATGCAACAAGGTGACATGCAGCGTGGCGACGTGCAGCAAGGCGACGTGCAGCGAGGCGACGTGCAACAAAGCGGCTTGCAGCAGGGTATGCAGGGCCGCTGTCATCAGCGAGGCATCGTACAGCGAGGTGTTGAGCACCGAGGTGTCGAACGGTGGGGCGGTGGCCCTTGTCACTCTGGTGGAGCCTCGGTACCGCGGGGCGATGTCCAGCGGGACTGGGTGCTGCGGGAGAGGCAAAACCGCAGGGGGTCAGCGCAACGGAGCCTGATGCAACAGAGCTTGGTGCAGTGAAGCTCTGGGCAGTGGAGCTCGGGGCAGCGGAGCTCGGGGCAGTGGAACTCGGGGCAGCGGAGCTCGGTGCAGCGGAGCGGCGTGCAGTCACGTGGCGTGCGGCGGGGCGACGTGCATCGGGGCGACATGCGGCGGGGCGACATGCGGCGGAGCGAGGTGCATCGGGGAGACGTACATTGCGGCGGTGTGCAGTCACGTGGCGTGCGGCAAGATGACGTAAAGCAAGGCGGCGTGCGGCGAGGCGACGTGCGGCAAGATGACATGCGGCGAGGCGACGTGCAGCGGGGCTCGAGGCAGCGGGGCGGTGTGCGGCGAGGCGACGTGCGGCGAGACGACGTGCGGCGAGGCGACGTGCGGCGGGGCTCAAGGCAGCGGGGCTCGAGGCAGCGGGGCTCGAGGTAGCGGGGCTCGAGGCAGCGGGGCTCGAGGCAGCGGGGCTCGAGGCAGCGGGGTTCGAGGCAGCGGAGCTCAAGACAGCGGGGCCCGGGGCAGCGGGGCTCAAGGCAGCGGGGCTCGATGCAGCCGGACTTGAGGCAGCGGAGTTCAAGGCAGCGGAGCTCAAGACAGCGGGGCCTGGGGCAGCGGGGCTAAGAGCAGCAGGGCCCGGGGCAGCGGGGCTCAGGGCAGCGGGGCCCGGGGCAGCGGGGCCTGGGGCAGCGGGGCCTGGGGCAGTGGAGCGCGGGGCAGCGGGGCTAGAAGCGGCTGCCAGAGACGCAGGGCCGCGCTCGTCAGAGCGGGGGCCCTCGTCATGGTGATGGTGCTCGCCAGGAGCGAGGCCGTGTGGAGCGTAGCTGACGTGGAACGAGTCGGGAGCTGCGGGGCCATAGGCTGCAGGGCTGAACGTGGAGTAGCTGGCATCCGGGGCGAGAGCTGCAGTGAACACATGGCCGTGCTCATCTAAGCCGGGCACTGCAGGGTGTGCAGGGCTGGTGTGGATCGAGCCGGGCGCTGTGGGATACGCAGGCCTGCCCTCTTCATGGTGGTAAGATCCGCCAGGAGTAAGGCTGTCTGCAGCGTAGCCAACGCGAAACGAGTCAGGAGCTGCGGGGCTGAACGCAGCGTAGTCGTGTGTAGCTGGCATGTAACCGGCGTGGATCGAGGCAGGTGCTGCGGGGTGCGCAGGACCGGCGTGGTGGTGAGGCCCGCCAGGGGCGAGTCCGTGTGCAGCATAGCCGATGTGGAATGAGTCGGGAGCTACAGGGCCGTAGGGTGCGGGGCCGTAGGCTGCGCGACTGTAGGCTGCGGGACTGTACGCGGCGTAGCCGGCAACAGGGCCAGTAGTAGCAGTGCACACAGGGCTGCGCTCGTCTGCGCCGGGCACTGAAGCAGGAGGCGATGTCAGCATGGATGCCAAGTAGTAAAAAACCATTTCGGTGAGCAGGGCCGGCGAGGATATCAAATGGTTAAGCAGCCAGCCATCCTCCTCCTGCAGCCGTCGTACCACAGCGAGCGCCCCGAGCTGAATCTGCCGGAACGTATCAGGGCTAGCGTGAATCGAGCCGCCGTGAACTGAAGCAGGAGGCAATGTCAGCATGGCTTTCAAGTAGGTGACCACCTGGACATCCTCCTGTAGCAGTCGTGCTATAGCTCGCGCCTCGAGCTGAAGCTGCCGGAGCGTGTCAGAGACAACGGCAGGGGGCGTTAAGGGAGCTGATGTGGGGCACGTGACCTGGCTAGCAGCCAGCGTCGCAGTGGCCAGGGTTGGACCCGTGAGCTGGTTAGCAACCAGTGTCACGGGAGCTGGGGTCGGGCAAGTGACCTGGCTAGCAGCCAGCGTCACAGTGGCCGTTGGTAGGTCCGCGACCTGGTTAGCAACCAGCATCACAGGAGCCAGGGTTGGCTCCGCAACCTGGCTAGCAGCCAGCGTCACGGGAGCTGGAGTCGGGCAAGTGATCTGGCTAGCGAACCAGTAGTCACTAGCCAGCTTCACAGTGGCCGGGGGTCCGGGGGACGCGGCTGCGGCCGCCCCGGTTGAGTAATCCAGGCGTCGAGTCTCCGACATCTTGTAGGAGCTCCGTGGAAGGATCCGGCTCGAAGGACCACTTATGTACCACACAGGATGAGGCACACAAGACTGTAGAAACAGGGGGTGGTTCCGATCCACGGAGGCGTTAAGAAGTCGGGAGAGCGTCTCAGGGCTGTCCGCTTGGAGAGCTTGTCTGAAGGTGATCCAAGGGCTCGTTGTTCCTTTTAACTAGCCGGGTCTGGTCCGTAGAGCGTAGAGTGTCCGAGGTCCAGGGGTAAGGCGATGGTCAGAAAAGAAAAGAGGCGAATGAAAGCAGGTCAGAGCAAGGGCGGGCAGGCAGAGAGAGATGTTGACGCGAATGTGGTTAGTTGATTACTGACTGGTTTGGAAGGGCTTCTAGACCCTATTCATTAAGCCACGGTAGCAAGGTAGCACTCTGCCGTTGCTATGTCATTGTTGGGCCGTTATGCTTAGGGAGGATTCGTAGAACCCATTAAAGGGGTTGGCCATCGGGTCCGGATTCCGAGAATCCAGTGAAAGCGCCCGACGGCAACAAAATTCCCTCTGCTCGCTCGCCTCACCCTGACAATTTATTTATTAAACACAATATTTTACATAGCCAAATACATAATACAAAATATGCCAAATACGTCCGACACAACGGTACGAAAATCATAGATTATGTAAACAACAATACTTATTCCATTGTATAAATGTATAATAAACACTTTTGTCCCCTCACTTTTTTATCATTTCATATAAAAATATTTAATAAAAATTAACAATGTCGAGCGGCCCGGCAATTTTTACCCGGCAATTTGGCGGGAAAAAATAAGTGTCAACCGCGCCACTGACAGAATATTCTTGTTATGTATTTCTATGGACAACTTGAAAAGGGATATACAGCTTGATCTACTATCGACCTTTTACTTTTTGTTTTAGGGATGTCACTAAAAGAATAACGGAGTTAAAACGATTTCTATGGAGACACACGCGTTGACGTATAAACAAGCTTATTGTACTTGACTGCTGTCGTATTTCTAACGCATATATCTGCTTAAGTTGGTGACCGGTTAAGGCTCTTGACTCGCAATCCGAAGGTCGCGGGATCGAATCCCGGCATTGGCAAATAAATTTTATTTGCATATAAATTGTGTTATTTCACGAATTATTCATTTAAAATAATATTTAGTTTATTTGCGACAAGTTCTAGAGTGGAAGATACTCTCAGTATCGTCCTGGTATAAGACCACCATTCAGATTTGAAATGTTGCTTGAAATGGCTTTAGCCGTGTTTAGTGACCAGATCTGAATAGCCAGGTACTTCCCCACCTTCCTCTCCCCCATCTCCTTCCCTTCCCTACTACCTTCAGCCTCACAACATACCTCGATTGGGGATGCCATATTCTCACTGGCTCGAGACTAGAGCAGCTTAGACTCTTGTGAGATATTCACATAAAAAAAATTTAAAAAAAGCACACACACATTTTTTTAATCAAAAAAAGTTCTCATGTTATGTATTTAAAAATCAATCGCAATGGTGGTAAATATCCCAGTAACATGCATTTTCCAAAAGACCCAAATATTTTTATTCTCTATGATTTTGAAAACCTGACTGACCAATTGATTTCAGGGCAATTACAATGGAAAGCTCATCATATCTGTTGAAAATAATCCTAACCTCATTATAATAAATCTGGTTGCTAAAGGTCTAAATCCTACTTTTGATATCATCGGAGGCAACATCAACTTCAGACCGATGCTTCCCCATTCCGTCGCCCAAGAACTGCTTTTTGCCATTTACAATCCAAACCCATATAATGTGAAAGTGCAATTTAAAAATTATATCAAGTAAGTACATATTTTTTTAAGAGAAAACTTAGGAAACGAGCAACACTAAAAAGAAACACACATACAGTTTGTCAAATAAGATTAGAAAACATAGGAGGGCGCCACTGTTGAGCAAATGGCAATACTAAACACATTTATAAAAAATTAAAAAGGCATAAAGTTGAAAAAATATTTTTTCCTGGCAGTATAGATACCCACTGATCTCAAAATTAGATGTGCAAATAGGTATATTACACCTTTGCAATTTTGTGTTAACATAATGAAGAATAACGATATTGTAATCAATATATATTATAAAAGAAAGTCCAAAAAAACGTGCAGAACGCTAAAACTCAGAAACGAGTGCCGGTACGATCAAGAGAGTTATATGGTATGGTAGATCTCTATCCCCCCTAGGGAATAAGGGTATTCGTTTTTGCCTGAAGGGCTTGCTTTTGAAGATATAAGGGCTGAATGTTCTAGGAAGACTCTGGAAAATTCAAGAAGAGTCTAGAAGATTCCGGAAACTTCTAGAAAATTAGATAAAACTCTAGAATGTTCTGGAAGAAGTGGAGGAGTATGTCAGCGAGTCTAGAAGGTTCCGGAAAGTTCAAGAAGGTTCGATAAAGCAGTAGAAAGATCTGAAAGGAGTGGAGGAGTGTGTCGGTGTGTCTAGAAGGTCCCGGAAAATTCTAAAAGGTTCCATAAAGCTGTAGGAAGTTCTAGAAGGTTCGATAGGGCTGTACAAAGTTCTGGAAGGAGTGGTGGAGTATGTCGGTGAGTCTAGAATGTTCCGGAAACTTCTAGAAGGTTCGATAATGCTGAAGAAAGTTATGGAGGGAGTAGCGGAGTATGTCGGTGAGTCTAGAAGGTTCCGGAAACTTCTAGAAGGTTGACATACTCCTCCACTTCTTCCAGAATATTCTAGAGTTTTATCGAATTTTCTAGAAGTTTCCGGAATCTTCTAGACTCTTCTTGAATTTTCCAGAGTCTTCCTAGAACTTTCAGCCCTTATATCTTCAAAAGCAAGCCCTTCAGGCAAAAACGAATACCCTTATTCCCTAGGGGGGATAGAGATCTACCATACCATATAACTCTCTTGATCGTACCGGCATTCGTTTCTGAGTTTTTGCGTTCCGCACGTTTTTTTGGACTTTCTTTTATAATATATATTGATTAGCTTGCATACCTAGCATTGCCCGGGCTTAAGATCATGTCTCGTTTAGATCTGATTATATTTAACCCATTCAGATCTAAAATTAGTGTAACTAAACTCACCATTAGTGATTCTTCCTTTCTATCTGTTGTTAAATTCAAATTATGTTAAATTAAATGAAAGAAAAAGGCTTTATAAAACACCTTTCAATCAAATTTATGTCTTGAGAAAAAACGTTTTTTAAATTGTGGTTTACTGTGTTCTATACATTCAGTGTCAATGCGCTTTTTAAAGAATATTTGACAGTTAAATTGGTGTTGCCAGCCTATAAATTTTGAAGATCCATTTTTTATATTTTCTACTCTTATTTGACAGACTCTACGTCTATAGGATTTAGCCTGCAAGAGAATGAGATGGCAATAAAATGTTTATTTAATTCACGGGTACTCGGTTCCAATATAATATGGTAAATCCACAGTCCCACGCAAGACTCCTTTGGTGTTTTTTTTATTACATTAGCTCCACACAGGAGGCACAGAGGAAAACAATTTCCCTAGGGGCCTATGTCGTCTTTGAGGATGCTGTGTAGAGGGTTTTTTTAAGGGAAAGGAAGGAGAAGAAGATATGGGAAGGAAAAAGGTATGAGGGGTGGGTAGGAATCTCGGGGTCAGTGTGGCCAGGAGTGAGGGACGTATGAATCTATTCCTCACACTGCGGTGCAAGGCGAAGGGTCGGGCGAATCCGGCTGGAGAGGTCAAAAGGCCTCCCTCAATCAGTCTCCTCCAATCCAGCCCGCCATGCAGTGGTTAGGCAAACGTATCCGCCACCAAGACCTAGACAAACCTCATCCCATGAACCCGGGCAGCCCTGCTAAGTCACCAAACGTATCGGACCACTTGGGGTGACCTGTGGCAGGGGTTTTGGTTGTCCAATAAATGGTTCTTGGGGTGGCGGTACCCATACCCGCCTCCCAAATTGCGTGTAGTGGAATAAAGCGCCTGACGAACAGACATTTTAGTCGACCAAGGATCGAATCCTATGAAATCCAAAAAAATATATTGTTATTTTTGTAAAATCAATATCCAATATTCAAACCACTCCAAAATGAACAGGCAAAAGAAAGCGACTCCGAAGAAGAAATCACAAATACTAATAAGATGACCAAATGTAGAGAGAAAAGGTGCACTGAAATTCGACGACAAAAATATGGAAAAAAAATCATCTTTCACGTCGTAAAAAAAAGTGCTTCGTGGTCTTCCCACCCTTGTCCACTTTGGTTTACTGAAGGTTTCACTACTACCGCGTGTGAAATGTAATATACAAAAGTACAACCAGGGTGTTCAATTAGCAAATATGCGACTAAAGACCGACCGACCGACCGACGAAGAACAGGTTGTAGTCCTGGTATGTAATAGTCTACTTCCAAAATATGCTATTGTCATAGCATATTTTAATGATAAAAACATTGACTTCTTAGTGAATGTTTGTAAACGTTTTGAGAGAAGTTTATCTCTATCGGACAATTCTGATTCTAAGGCAGATAATTTTCAAAAGAAATCATACTATAAACCTTTCCAACAAAATGAGAGCTCACCTGCTTCTGCGTCGGCATCTGCAACTGCTTCTGCTTCTTCTAAATCTCCACCGTTTAATAAATCTATGTTTCGGTGCACCTTTGCTTTTTGATTTTTTTTAGGTTTAAAGGCAACAAATGGCGATACTAATGTAGGTATCTATATATATATTATTTAGAGGAAGAAAACAATTTCAACGCGGAATCAAAAATATGGAGCATAATTTCATTTTGGGAGGCGCGTATAAGTTTTATTAGATAACAACATCCCTGCCCTGATTTAGCAGGGGTTCCCGGGTTCATGGGGTGATGTTTGTCTCGGTCTCGGCGGATGCTTTTGCGCACCTACTGCGTGGTTAACTTAATAGGAAGAGACTGGTTGAGGGAGACCTTTTGTTCTGTACAGCCGGGAATCTCTCGACTCATCGCCTTGTACCGCAGTGGAAGGGATGGATTCGGATGTTCGACTCTCCTGAAGACATTGACCCCCAAATTCCTACCCACCCCTCATACCTTTTTGTTTCTTTAAACTACCTATAATGTACAACGTACCTATAATAAATGAATACATTTAAAAGACTTTGAGGTGTTAATAAATAAATAAATCAATAAAATACATAATAATATATATAGTACCAGTTAATAAACACTTTATTTATTCAATTTTTATACGAATAACTCTCTTTTTATAACTTTTGAGGGTTATTCCCATGAATGTTAATTCTAATTCTAAAATTTGAAATATGAGATTGGCTATCATGACAGTTTGACAGTAGGGCGGAATGGCGGAATTGGTAAACGCACATCCTGGATAGACGAGAGGTTCTGGGTTCGAGTCCCAGTTGCGATCATTATCTTTTTCTATTTTTCTGTATCTTGTTCTCGTATGCAGCCTCTGCGCAGGAGCACTCATACTCTCGGCGCTCAAGAGAGGCCAGTAAGTCCCCTTGCTGGCGCTTTCGGGTGCGTACAGAACAGTCGCTTCGGACGCTTTGCCAGTTTTGGCCGGCGTTTTGCCTATCAATCTTGAAATTAGGGAGGTGTTAACAAAGAAGCTTCCAACAAGAGGAAGAACTGCCACCCATAATGGTATTGAGCTAATACCAGGTGAAGCGGTTTCCCTCCCAGGACTTCTTAGAGAGATGTGAGAAAGAACTTTGAGAGAATGGCAGGAACGTTGGGATAGGTCAAATACGGGAAGCTGGACTTTCTCCTTCTTCCCTTCAGTTAAACTCAGAATGAAAGGGGCGTACATCACTAGGGATCATTATGTGACCCAACTTCTGTCCGGTCATGGGGAGTTCAGAAAGAGACTTCATAGTCTCTATCACCCCATTCTAACTGCGCTTGCGGTAATACTGAACAAACAGCCGAGCACATTCTGTGGCACTGCAAATTTTGACGGATGCACGAGAAGAACTGCTCGATGGCTTGCAAGTTACTACGAGACCAGCTTGGAACGCAGATCTCGTTTCGAATAAGGTGAACTTTGAGTGTTTGAGGAAATTTACGAAAGTCTGGGTTGAGAGATGGCCTGATCTTAGAGTCGCTGACTAGCTGTAAAATCATGTAGGTGCCAGGTGTATCTGCTCTTGAATTCAATTCATTTTGTGTACTTTATCTTATTTTATTTCTTATTTTGTTCCTATTTCTGTTATTTTTTTGTGATTTATCTTTTTAATTTTTTTCTTTTCACATGGTTTATTTTAGATTTCACTAAGCTATGCTAGACGATGTTTTATCGAGATACCTGTTTATTATTTTCATTATTTTTCAACATTTTTGTGTGATTTTCTTTTTTTCCAGCTTCATATTCCAAGGAACACTATTGATTCAACTAACATAGTGGACTTTGTTTTTTTCTTAGTTTGTTTGTTCTCTTTTTCTTTTTAGTCTCACAATGCTACTTTGCTTCACTCAGAACTCAGAAGGCTGAACGGAACTGCATCTATCTATTTTGTTATGTTTCTTTTTCCCCTTCTGGGGGTGCGCTAGACCTCGTCCTTGCATCAACAGGAGTCGATCGACGATGGCACGGTGCCCTCTAAAATTAATTGCGCCACCCCCAGCAACATGTGCAGGCTTTAGGTTTGGGGGGTTGACCTCGACTCTCCTTGGCCTTCCTCCGGCTACTCGACGCTGAATTCCTTAGGGTCGTCGGGTATTTCCCCCCAATCTTCCATTTACTTTTGACTAAAGGGCGCGGAAGCTGAGTGTTCATGACTAGACCGAAAGTCATGCGCATTCTTGCTGGGACTGCCAATCGATTGGAGAGGACTCCCAACCGTTTGCCATGCCCTTATTACTTATCTACTGTGTCTTCCTTCCAAACAGGTGCTAGTAGGATATGGTGGATACAATCTCCCAGCGCTTACCACCTCGTGGACTTTCATCAACCTGTCCCATTGTCTTGTCTATATTTTGTCATACTAACACATATTGTATCTGTATTTCCCGCTAAGCACTTGCATACTGCTTACTAACAACGTATGCAGGAACATTGGAGGTCTAGTTTCGTTATCAAATGTAGAGTCGTTTTTACCAAAAAATTAGAATCTTGCGAGAGCCTTGAAGGAGTAACCATCTGTTACTTATACCAGGGCGGGTAAGTGGTGGATAACCTCCACTGTGTCTTATTCTCTTTTATATTTTCGTTTAGATTATTATTATTATTTTCTTCTTCAATGACTTTATTTATTTGTTATAAAAATACAATTATCTACACTTTAAGGGAGCTTTGACTGTCCAACTAGGTAAGTCTCCCATTCTAGGGCAGTCGAAATAAATAAATTTCATTACATAAAGCAAATTTATAATAGTAACTCTTTTTTCTTCTTCTTCTTAATTTTATTTTAAGCACTGATAAGACTTTGATAAATAGTGACTAACCGACGCCTACATTGCAGCACACAGCGTCATTCTAAATTCGATTTTTTCTTTTCAGGTGCTCTGACAAAGTAGACGAGACTAAGTACTTTTTGAAGAGCATGACCACGGATGGAAATATTGAAGGTACATCTACAAATAATTTAATGATATTCAATCATCTCGAAATATTGTTTGAAATGAACAATATATAGGTATATATAAAAATTTCCTGTCACGGTGTTTGTGGAAGTACTCCTCCGAAACGGCTCTACCGATTCTTATGATTTTTTTATGTATGTTTGGTAGGTATGAGAATGGGTCGTAAAGTATATTTCATACCGCTAGATAATTAGGGTGTCCCAATCCTTTCAATTTTTTTGACAAAAATTTTTTTGTATTTTTTTTTTAATAAAAATATATCTATAACCCCAAATTTTCTCCCTCCTAATCCCCACCCTCCTATTTTTAAACGCGACCCTCCTATTTTTTAATTGCGATTTTAGTATTTTTGTATGAACAAATTTTAACCGTCGGTCGGTCGTATTTCAAACAGAACGAAATTATTTATTTATTTTTAATTTTTAACTTTATGAGTAAAATCTCAAATTATAATATTTAATTAAATGAAGACAATATTAGTGAAACTCAATCGAAAATCTGGAGAAGATATTGGCACCTCTGGGACTCGAACCCAGGACCCTTTGCTTACATGGCAAGTGCTCTACCAACTGAGCTACGGAACCTATATCCAATTCGGTGACTTTTAACTGTATCATTCTTCAACTAAGAACTACCAACATTATCTTCATTTTCTTAACGCACATATTAAGTAAGATAGCAACCAAATATATAAAGATAGCTGCAAATATTAGAGCACTTGCCATGTAAGCAAAGGGTCCTGGGTTAGAGTCCCAGTGGAGCCAATATATTTTTCTGATTTTTCTGTCTCCAGATTTTTGATTGAGTTTCGCTAATATTGTTTTCATTTAATTAGAAACTATTTATGTTGTTGAATGACAGATGACGCTACGTTCGTCTCATCAAACTTTCATCAACACATAGAAATAATTTATATGGCAGAACAACGTTTTTCAGGTCAACTAGTAATTTAAATTAATTTTCTGCTTGCTGTATTGTATTCCAGAATTACCAATCACAGATGTGACCTACACAGATCCCATTGATGTAACAGTTTGGGAATCTTGTGAGACACCGCAAATATTCCCAACAGAACAAGAACCGATTTATTTAATATTTTTTGGAGCCCCTTTTACTGGTTGGTAAAGATTTTACCGATTTTGGTTTTTAAGAATAAATAAAAAGAGTCGAAGGTAGCGAGGACAGCAAATCAATAATAGAGTCTTGATGTTGACCATGTGGTATGGTAGTGTGATTTTGAATTTGGAATTTACAAAGAAGGGACTTAAGTCGATCGAAACTGCAGAAATGACATCCCTGTTTTGCCAAGGAGGAGATTTGGATTTTACATATATAAGTTAAGAGCTATACCTACAAGATTTAAATGATACGTTTCAAAGGTTCCGACATGTAGAGCGAAAGGAAGTAGAATGGAGTGTCAGGAGAATAAATGTACAGGGTGTTATGGAGCAAGTTAAGCTTGACTTACTTTAACCAGTGATTCCTGATAGTAGGTATTTGTAGTAGAAAAAGTACATCAAATTTTGGTCTCCAGTGACATTTTTTATGTTTTTTTTTTGTCTGCAATAACTTTAAAAAAAATATTAGGTTTTGGACAGTTGGGGGCAGATTAAGAAGTTGGGTGATTGCTCAAAAATACAACATTTCTGACACAAGTGATGCAGCATTTAATGAATCGTCCGTTAATGGACGAAGTGTCTACCACATTGGGAATCTTTTATGTTTCCGATTTTTGCTTTTATGTTCGCTTTTTGCAGATGGTTTTGACATAATAAGAAAAGTACGTGATGGTACGAACATGCCCCTCCTAAGCCTGGACCGTCTTCTGATGGATTCCATAGCAAGCGGAGACACACTGGCGTCAGTCAACATCAGGGGTTCCATATCTCAGGCTTACCAGGAGATCATGGACAGGGCTACCAAGAGTGGAAACCCTATGGAAGAACGTAATTAATGAGTTTTATTACATTTATTTTGCTTATGCCTAATATGCGGTGGCACCAGATAAGTCAAATCACTCCGCGTGTTTGTGATTGGCTACACTGTTTTTTTTTTTTTGTACAGAAAAAGTGATATTTATAATTTTTCTTTTGGTTTACAAGAAAACGAAACTGACTGGTAATGATTAACTGGAATGAGTCTGTTTCTGTAGTAAGAATTTTAGTAAATAAACTATAATATTTGATTTTAGCTGATATGGTTTGCTGGGATGACACCGATGCTTTAGAATACGAAATAGAAATCCTTCTAACAGCCTGGGAGACCAACACTGACTACATGATGCAAAGCAAAAAGACACCCAAGTCAGGCAAGTCAGAGCCTGTAAAGCCGCCACCAGCCAAGTCAACGAAGTCAGCAAAAGCTGTCCCTACTGTGGTGGATACAGATCGATCAAATATGTCAGCCAAATCACTGAATCTACTATTGAACATACCAGAGGTACCCAAAATATAGTTTTGTATTATCTTGGAGATAAAAAAGAGGATTTTATGTGATGTTCATCATCTCTCCCATTAAAATATTTCTTCTTCATCATATTATAGCTCGACTAGGCAAAATTAAATTAGGCACTGTCTTATCTTCTATCTTATATATAAAAATCTCGTGTCACAGTGTTTGTGGTCGCACTCCTCCGAAACGGCTTGACCGATTTTTATGATTTTTTTAATGTATATTTGGTAGGTATGAGAATAGGTTTTAAAGTATATTTTATACCGTTAGGTGATTAGGATATCCCTATCCAGAAAAAAAAAAATTTTTGACAACTTTATTTTTTGCATTTTTATTTTTTATTTGGTATCAAAAAACCCATAACCTCAAATTTTAACACTCCCACCTCCACCCTCCCATTTTTTAATCGCATTTTTAATATTTTTGTATGAGCAAATTTAACCGTCTTCGTATTTCAAACAGAACGAAATTATTTATGTTGTTGAATGACAGATGCCGTTACGTCCGCCTCATAGAACTTTCATCCATACATGCGTAAGACATTCACGAGAAGCGTCGCGTCATTTTGATATTTCATTCGGCATCATGTTATCGCTTGGGCAAACCATCGAGATTATTTGTGTTGGCTAAAGACGGACTGACAAAAAATATCGTACACTCAATTGCTCTTCAAAATTCATATTGATTTTCTTTACTTCATTTTCCTACTTTAGTAAGTGTTTTTTCTGTTTTTATCGGCGGTCATCATCTACAGCGCTCCGTTCCTCTTTCTGTCATATTATATCCCATCCCTACACACTTACAATACATCCGTTATTTTTTATTTAACAACCAAAATATTCACTAGAAATAATTTATATGGCAGAAAAACGTTTGTCGGGTCAGCTAGTATATAGATACAAATTTAGATTCCGTATGTTTGTGTCCACAAATCTCGGAAAGTAATCAATGGATTGAATCAATGGAATGAAATTTGTGGAAAGAATGTACTACAAGTGGTGCGCGAGTGGTTTGAAAATGGGTGTATTTCATATATTTTAGCGGCAGCGAGGGAAGGAAGGAGGGGGAGAGTAATGAAGGTGGTGGGGTTCGCGGGAAGGGCGACAAGGGAGAGGGAAGGCGGGGAAGGTGGAAGGGGAACGCAGGAGAGAAAGGGGACGCGGAAGGGGAACAAGCAAGGAGAAACAATTTATGGAAGACCTTCAGGAGCCACGCCTATTTGAAAAAAACCGCGCGAAAATTACCTTCCTGACTTTTGGGTATCCGTATAAATACGAAAATGAACTGATGTTGTTATTTCTACACAAACCTGAATAGACATCCTAAAAACCACAATTCAAAGGTGATTGCTAATGAATAAATACCTTTAAATTCATTTCAAAAAGGAACAAAAATGCGAAAAGTTCCACTTTTCTGTTTTGACAGCATTTGCAAGTCACAGATATTGCAATCACAAATAGTGTAGTGTTGCCACATGAATGAAACCTTTGACTCTAAAAATAAAGATATTTGGGAAAGCGATTGTGACCTTGTCCTTAATACAGGTTCTTTATACATAAGGGTTAAATCGCATTAAATTATTTTTTTTTTTAAATACCGCGGCCACCGGGTGACAAACGGCCAGGGGTGGGACTTTGGCATGCCGGGTAGTAATTTAAAATACGTCAAGGAAAAATAAGTAATATTTTGAAATAGCATTCCTAAACATCACTTTGTATACAAGTAATTTTGCTCTTTAAACAAAGAAACTGGTAATACGCATTATTTTCTGTGAGGGACAACTGAAGGCTTCAAATTAAAAATAATACAAAACTGACATTTTGGCTCGTGTCATATTTGTTCACCGGTATTCTCAGACCAAATAAAATTGACAATCTACAACTTTTAATGATAAAAATTGATTTAGTGTTATGTTGGATGTCTGGCCAAGATTGAATATTCTATATCTGTATTTTGCTTAGCTACTTGTCATTTATTTTTTTAACTAACGAGTAAAATAAGGTTAGAAAGTTAGAAAATTACTAAGTTACTAAATTTAAAAATAGACATCTAGATTTGATTGTTGAATATCGGAAATTTAAGTTCATAAGGTATACATGCAATCAAGATATTGTTATATAAGTAGCTCAATCAAATTGTATGTGATGTGCAGTATTTTATTCATATTTGTCATTTTTTATGAATTTTGAATTCAAAGTATTACCCCTTGATGAATATTTAACTTTGGTAAAGTAATTTTTTGCTCATAATTAATTCTCTTTAATTCTTGAAGCCAATGGGCCACTTGCATCACATGCTTTTAATTTTTTTTCCGGTTATGGCAAATATTCTAAGACATTCTGTATTTTTTTTAATCGTATTTTTAAAACCCTGGCGATTTTTTGAAAATTTTAATAAATTAGACCATTTTTTTATAAACCGGAAAGACGGGACAAAATTTTATGGGTGCGAAAAAACTATAATTACATAGCCGAAAATCATTTAAAAAAATAACGTTATCCACACGAATGGCACAGGAGAATAACGAGGCATACCAAAAATATTACATCTTATAAATATTTTTTTCCTTTATCTAATATACTTGTACTCGTAAATTAAATTATAATAATTATAAGAATATTATAAAATTTGATTTTGTTAAAATCAACACCATTACCATTATACCTGTAAAATATATGCAGACAGCATAAATGTATGGGGTTCTGTTCACAACATCTGTCAAAAAGTCAAACCAAACGATAAGTTCGCAGAGAACAAACAATAAATCTAGTGAAAGTTAAATGTCAAATTCAAAAATTCGTATGAAATCAAAGTGTTGCCATATAAAAAAATAAATCAGTGTGGAATTTTACAAAATTAATAGGAACATTTTCTGAGACGGGTCATTTTCATGTAGTGACGTCACGAGCCCAAATAATGGATTTATTTATTTTAAAAAAAAAAGTTGTACATTTCTAAAAATTTTTAAAAACATTTTCGTAATCTCAGTAAAAAAATCTATCCACACGAATTTTTCCAAGTCGTTATGAAATCTATGCAATTGACCTACTCCTAACCAATTCACCAAGAATGTCTGGCATTTTTGTTTTCATTTGTGCACTTGCTGTAGATGTTGTCTTTCATGAGGTTTTAGTATTTTTAATCTTTTTCCAGTCTCTTTTGATCGAAGCCTTGAGCATTGCATTTCAAAAGCATCCTAAAGGATTTCTATTGGAAAATCTCGATAGTAAATTCCTGGACACTCCCAGCATAGCCTTCATGTGCGTGTTGAGGTCTCTTCAAGATACGAAACACCTTCAGCTGATTGTCTTCCACAATTCTTACGATGATTTTGCGGAAACCGTTCCGAAAAGGTAACTTTAAATTATTGTTTGTATTTCAACAATTATTAAACTGACCCAGCCACGCATTTCTGTGGCTAACTAAACACGATGCTATCTACCGGATGGTTACCCAACCTTTTAATTCACACTGCCATCTGTTAATTTGCACATAAATTAAATATACAAAGCCTTCTCGTCCACCACATAGGTACTGACATTCTCCTTTAATTATATATTTCAACCAATTTACACAAAACCTTGACAAATTATATACAAATTACACTAAACATATCTCTATCTATCTATCTATCCCTCTATCTATTGGTGAAAATTGAATGAAAATCCGTTCAGTAGTTCTTGAGTTTATCGCGAACAGAATAACTTTAGGCGATTAGGGACTTTTTGATGAGTGAATATGACAGTGCCAGTGGCCTGTTTCTCGTTCTCAGATAAAACAACTGTCTATACATATGTGTTAATTAGTATGTATATGAAAATGTATGTATGTATGTGTGTCATATGTATGCATGCTTGTGTACGCGTATGGATCCATATATGTATGTCAGGGTGTATGTATATGTACATGTATTTGCACATGTATGCATGCATGCCAATGCACACATATAAAACTTTAAATAAGAATTATGTTTTTGAATATGATCTTATAATTTTTTCTTTTCTATTTTGTAGTTTTATTTAAAAAAAATAATTTTCATTATAAACTTTCTAATATAATTTTTCCAATTTTCAACATGTTTATACATTTAATCCATTTGTTCACACTAGATACCGCAATGTAACAAATTCCATTAGTCACCATGAAACAGGCAGCCGCCTTATATGGTGATGTAATGAATCATATATATGAAAATGTTTTAATGTGTTATCATGTAATTTATAAATAAATGAAGAATTTAGACGCGGCGGAGAACTTTAATTTATAACATGTAGAGATGTTCAAAAAATGATGTTTTCTTTTCATTTACAGAGATTCGAATGAAGTTTTGAACCCACCGATTAATATAAATACAGGTAATATACAATATAAATACAATACAATAGTAGTAGTTTTTTAAATTAATATTAACACATACAGGACGTGAGGTTGCCCTTATTGCCAATGAATTATTTGAGTTTTTTCAGTCGGGCACTCATTGCCAGAGGTGGCTTCGAAACTCAATACTTGCGCTTGTCATTCACATAATAAACATGATTTGTCCATATACTAGCTGGTTCCATGCATGAGTTGCAATGCCACATTCAAAGAAATAAATTGTTTCTCCCTGCATGTCCTTTCCCGTGTGTCCCCGTTCCCCTCCCGCATTCTCTACTCTCCCGCGTTCCCCTTACACCTTCCTCGCCCACCCTCTCCCCTCTCCAGCTCCCCCGTTCCGCAAACCCCCCTCCATATATTCAGTTCCAGTACATTCAGTTTTCAAACAACTCGCTTGCCACCCTGTTACAATTTTTTTATTCAAATTTTAATTTTTCGTATGTTACAAATATTCACTTTTGTATATTATAAGAATGATCAATCAAATTTGGTACCAGACATAGGTACCTATTTAAAATATCTGTAATTTAAAAAATCCATAGACAATTCTTTAATCACAAAAAAAACATCTGCCTGTCAAACGCAACTTTCAAACGTGCGAAGTTAAAATAGTCGTTAAGTTTTCTGAAATTATTAAATTTTCTGCGCAATTTTCTTAATTTTTTTTTTCCGTAAGAACCTTCTACAAAGTATTAGAAAACTTTAAAAAAAGATTAATGAAATAGGTAAAGTCGTTCTGAAGTTATGGTGTGACCAAGGGAAACAGGGATATATAAGTAGATTTAATAGTTTATTTTGTTAATAATTTGCCTTTTTTAACGACTTCAAAAAGGAGGAGGTTCTCAATTCGACTGTATTTTTTTGTTTGTTTGTTTCCTCAGAACTTTTGACTGGGTGACCGATATTGATGATTCTTTTTTTATTTGAAAACTGGTGCTTCCCGTGTGGTCCAGTTTGGTCCAGTTCCGACAATGGCATCCATGAGAAAACCATATAAGTCTTAAATTTGCATTAAGTATGTTCGCGACAAATGGACGAATAACTCAATATCACGCCAACCGATTTCGATGATTCTTTTTTTATTGGAAAGGATGTATTTCAAGGGTAATTTGATGAGAGTTTGGTTAGTTTCTGATTATCGGATACATGGCAAATCAACGAAACTCGGCCGAATTTCTTGATTTGACCCTAAAGTCGCTATGGTCAAATTATGCCTGTATTATATGAGCAGCACGTTTAGCAGGTTTACCCATATTCAGACAAATTAGTTAGTGTACTTCAGATTCACTAAAAATCAAAAAATAAACAAAAATTTTAACAAAACAAAAAAACGACTTCAAAAAATGCACTAAAAAATAATAAAAAAATTCGTATTCTTCTACAACTTCATAATCAACATACTTTTTCTAATCATCAATATGTAGGTACGATTGTTATTTTTGGAGTCGGTGTCAGCAAAGGTTCCCGGCCCGGCGTGTTCACTTGACAGCTCCCCGCGCCGCCGCGGCCCCGCTCTCGCCTCTCGCCTCGTCAAGTCGCTTGTGCGACACAAGCACATCTCACCTATAACTATGTATGTAGTTACAAACCTACCTTGACTGACACCGACTCCAAAAGTAACAATCGTACCTACATATTGATGATTAGAAAAAGTATGTTGATTATGAAGTTGTAGAAGAATACGAAATTATTTTTTTACTTTTTAGTGCCTTTTTTTAAGTCGTTTTTTTGATTTGTTAAAATTTTTGTTTATCGTTTTCATCACTCATATTCGTCTATTTGTCCTTCATTCAACTTTGTTTATTGTCATAACGTTGTTTCCGTTGAACCTTTCCATTTCACCAACATCTAAGATAGTGTTAGACAACCTGTAGGTACGTTTAACATTGATATATGTTTTTTTTATTTCAATACCTTCTTAATTTATTCAACAGCCATTGAAATAGAGGCGACTCCTTCTCAGATATTGGTGAATGCCGGCATGAAATTTTACGCATACGAGAGAGATTTGGAAAAACTTTTGTACACGGTGGATAACTGGGATTTTAAAAATAATTGTCTGGTCTTACCTGTGGTTGCAACGGCTAAAGGAAAGAAGAAACCTCCGCCTAAGAAGGGCAAACAGAAAGATGAAACTGCGGTAAGTGCAAGTATTTCTTGTTTTTCTTACGGTAATTGCAAATAAAATGTTATCAATGGTTCTTGTTAAGAACACCACCTTCTTCAGAACAAAAGCTGTGTCTTTTAGACAAAAATTTTTTTTATGTACAAATATATATAAATAATATACAAATAATATATATAAATGGATAAAAATTTATCCAGACACTATCTAGATTGCATTTAGTTCGAGTTGAATCTTGTAATCATATATAAAGATAGCAGCCAATAATATGTGCGTTAAGTAAGTGAAGATAATGTTGGTAGTCCTTAGTCGAAGTATGATATAGTTAAAAGTGACCGAATTAATATGGGTTCCGTAGCTTAATCGGTAGAGCTGTTTCCATGTAAGAAAAGGGTTCTGGGTTCGAGTCCCAGCGGAGCCAATATCTTTTCTGATTTTTCTGTCTCCAGATTTCGATTGAGTTTCGCTAATATTGTCTTCATTTAATTAAAAAAAAAATATATATAACCTACTTTTTCTTTTTTTTTTTAAATATTTTATGTAAATGTACCCTTATGATTTTAAAACGTTGATTTTAATTGATTTACCACGCACCAAAAAGCATAAATTCCCATATTTCGGAAACTCGGGAAGTGGAAGAAAATTGAACCGAAAGATTCATATTTACATTAAATTAAATGATATGAAAATTTTCATTTTCATTTTGCGTATAATATAATGAAAATTAATATTTTAAAAAATCATTTTCATTACATTATACGTATAATGAAAATTTAAAAAAACGTTTATTATTATTATTATTATTAAGAATAGGCCACTTGCATCACTTTTTAAAAAATTTTCCGGTTTAGGCAAATATTCTAAGACATTCTGTATTTTTTTAATCGTATTTTTGAAACCCTGGCGATTTTTTGAAAATTTCTTTCGAAAAATCAGACCATTTTTTAAAAACCGGAAAGACGGGACATAATTTTATAATTGCGAAAAAACGATAATTACATAGCCGAAAATCTTTTTAAAAAAAGAACGTTTTCCACAAGAAATGACACAGTAGAATAATGAGGCATACCAAAATATTACATCTCTTAAATATTTTTTTCCTTGATCCATCTTATTGATCATAAATCATTATAATGTTCAACGTCTATGTTACTAAATCCAATGTATTATACTTGTATTTGTAAATTATAATAATAATAAGAATATTATACAATTTTATTTTGTTAAAATCAGCACCACCACCATTATACCTCTAAAACACGAAGACAGCGTAAAATGTACGGGATTTCTTCATAACATCGGTCAAAAAGACAAACCAAATGATAAGTTCGCAGAGAACAAACAATAAATCTAGTGAACGTTAAATGTCAAATTCAAAAATTCGCCTGAAATCAAAGTGTTGCCATATAGAAAAAATAAATCAGTGTGTAATTTTACAAAATTAATAGGAACATTTATGGAGACGGGACATTTTCATGTAGTGACGTCACGGGCCCAAATAATGGATTTATTTATTTTTACATAAAAAACTGTACATTTCTAAAAATTTTTACTAAAATTTTCGTAATCTTAGTAAAATAAACAAAAATTTTTATCAAAACAAAAAACGACTTAAAAAAATGCACTAAAAAGTAAAAAATAATTTCGTATTCTTCTACAACTTTATAATCAACTTACTTTTTCTAATCATCAATATGTAGGTACGATTGTTACTTTTGGAGTCGGTGTCAGCCAAGGTAGGTTTGTAACTACATACATATAAGTGCGATGTGCTTGTGTCGCACAAACGACTTGCTGACACGGACTCCAAAAATAACAATCGTACCTACATATTGATGATTAGAAAAAGTAAGTTGATTATAAAGTTGTAGAAGAATACGAAATTATTTTTTTACTTTTTAGTGCATTTTTTGAAGTCGTTTTTTGTTTTGTTAAAATTTTTTGTTTATTTTTTGATTTTTAGTGAATCTGAAGTACACTTACTAATTTGTCTGAATATGGGTAGACCTACTAAACGTGCTGCTCATACGAGACAGGCATAATTTGACCATAACGACGTTAGGGTCAAATTAAGAGATTCGGCCGAGTTTCGTTAATTTGTCATGGATCCGATAATCAAAACCTAACCAAACTCTCATCAAATTACCCTTGAAGTACATCATTTCCAATAAAAAAAGAATCATCGAAATTGGTTGGCGTGATATTGAGTTATTCGTCCATTTGTCGCGCACATACTTAATGCAAATTTAAGACTTATATGGTTTTCTCATGGATGCCATTGTCGGAACTGGACCAAATTAAAATGGGACTACATGGAAAGCACCAGCTTTCAAATAAAAAAGAATCATCAATATCGGTTCACCCAGTCAAAAGTTCTAAGGTAACAAACATTAAAAAAAAAAATAGAGTCGAATTGAGAACCTCCTCCTTTTTGAAGTCGTTTAAAAATCTATCCACACGATTTTTTCCAAGTCGTTATGAAATCCATGCAAGTGGCCAATTAACTCCATGTACGAGTATATCTGAATAGGTATAAGAAGGAAGAAGGTAAACCCTTTTTTTGGAATTTGATGTACAGTATATCATGATTAGGTACAAGAAGGAAGATTTTTTTTTTGGAATGTGATTTACAGTATATCATGAATAGGTAGGTACAAGAAGGAGGAAGGTTTTTTTTTGGAATGTGATTTACAGTATTCTATATTTTCAGCGTCATTGTGCTTTAAAAGAATATTTATTTAAATTGGTGTTACCAGCCGACAAATTTTATTGTTCTATTTTTATTATTTTCTATTCTTCATTGACAAGGAAATAATAATAATAATATTTTCGTTAAATATTTCAGAGTGTTATGGATTTAGTGGCATCCAACCCAGATATTGGTCTCGTTTCTTGGATAATCAACTCTACTAACACTTGTGTGACGGACATAATGGTCCACAATATAATGTTAATAAAAACTGAGCAAGTATTTGATCACAGTGTCATCGATAAACCAATCAAAATCGCCCTTTTCTCCACCCTTCATAGTGAAGATGATCCCTTCAATAATATTTCACCACCGTTCCAAATTACTACCAATGATGATTTTGCTGTGAGTGGAAAGGATTATTTCGTTAATATCTCGAATCTAGATAAAAAATATAATATCATCTATTTTCCTAGTTGACATTCATTTTCTGTTGACCTATTGACTTGTTATCTTTATCCCAAAATGAAAAACTTTTTTTAAAGCAGATGGAAGACTCTATCAGATTGTACTATCACAAATACGCAAAATATACTATTTAAAGATTTGAAATTTAAAACTTAAAAATTGATATACGAGGGTCAGTCAATAAGTAATGCCTCCTATTTTTTTCTACTTAAATAAAGATAGTTAATCCTAATTTTTTCTACTTAATAAATTTCGAATTTGGTGCTATTACTCAAACCTTCTTCTACAATCTGCTGCAGTAGTAATTTTTGCGTCAATAAGTAGCAGCACCGCACTCGGTTGCAAAATGGCCGACATCGATGTTCGTAATAGATAGCATTCTGTGATTGATTCTTGACTGTAGAAGGGTAAACGCAAAAATTCACATTCATGACAGACTGAAAAATGTGTACCATGATGCAACAGTGAACGTCAGAACTGCTAGACGATGGGTTCGTTACTGTAACGAAGCTGAAGGACAAACACCGCTGGCTGAGGAAAAGCGAAGCGGTGCAGGCCGTTGATTGCAGCGACTGCACTTATCCGTGGTGACCCCAGATAACTACACATATCGCATTCTCTCCCTCAGTAAAGGCAGTGTGATGACGATTATTCGACAACTGATTTTTCAACAAACCAAGAAACTTAACCTGCCAGAATAAAAAAACAATGGCCCCACAACACTTGCAGTTCTTAGTTTCTGGAAAAAATGTGACCGGAGACGAAAAATGGGTTAATTGTTTTTAACCTGAATCAAAGAGGAAGTCAATGGAATTGCATCACATAAACTCACCAAGGACAAAAAAAATCAAAACTGTGTGATCGGCGGGGAAAGTTATGGCGATGGTGTTCTGGATATGACCGTGCTTTTTACAACACTGTGATACATGCCCTTGTTAAAAGATGGACTAAAGCTGTGGAAATGGATGGATATTGTATTGTAAAGAAACAAATTAATCGTCAAAATAGTATGGTTTTCAGCTCATGTATTTGCATTTTTTATTTCTTGACAATTAAAGGAGAAAAAAATAGGAGGCATCACTTATTGACTGGCCCTAATAGCGTACCGATGTTTTTTTCTTGTTAACTTTATTTTCCAATATGTACTGGATCATCTATGGTAAACTTTTAAATGCAAAAGAAAAACTTTTTTTTATGATAGCTCCAGTAGGCCCTGAGTAAAACAATATCCCTAAAGGCCTATGTCATCTTTGGGGATGCTGTGGTATTTTTTAAGGAAAGAATATGAGGGGTAGAGAAAGGAAAAATTTATGAGGGGTGGGTAGGAATCTGGTCGAATCGGGTCGAGAGAGACGGGCCGGGGAGTCAAAATGTGTCCCTCGACCAGTCTCTCGATCCTGCTCACCAAGACCTAGACAAACCTCACCCCATGAACCTGGGCATCCCTACTAAGTCATCAAACGTAGTGACTACTCGGGGTGACCTATGACAGGGGTGTTCTAAATCTTTTCAGATGTATGTCGAGAAAAGAAGAGGAGTTAGAACAAGTTTGACGAGGCCGTGTCATTAGGTGACAGACACTGCACTACGTGACCCGAGTGATTTTAATTAATTTTGGAGGCGGGTATGGGTACCGCCACCCCGTGAACCATTTATTGGATAACCAACACCCCTGCCATAGGTTACCCCAAGTAGTTCGATACGTATGGTGACTTAGCAGAGGGGCCCGTGTTCATGGGGGTGAGGTTTGTCTAGGTCTTGGCGGCGGATGCGTTTGTTCGTTGATGAGAATCGGGAGAGACTGGTTGAGGGAGACCTTTTGACCTTTCCTGCCGATATCTCTCGACCCATTGCCTTGCACCGCAGTGGGAGGGACGGATTCCTTCATCTGATACTTCTGGACACATTGACCCACAGATTCCTCTCGCACCCCTTATATATTTTCCTGGCCAGAACTTCTTCTCCTTCCTGTTCTTAAAAAGTATAAATCTCCAAAGATGACATTGGCCCTGAGGGAATTTTTTTCTTCAGGGTCTCATGCATGAAGATAATTTTAAAAAAGCCGCCAAATGTGTATATCATCAATTTTTTCTCATTTTTCTTTTCTTATTATGTAAAATTAAACTTCCTTTAATATTATATGAAATGTAAATGAATGTATTTCAGCTGCCAATGTGTTTCTGCGATCAAAAGATGCCGGCGAATAAGTTAGAATCTATAAAAGTACAAACGTTTTTAGAAAAAGCCAATTGTACTTGTGACACTGTCTGCCATAATATGAGCAAAACTGACGTTCTTCTGCCGGAACAACCAACAGGTCGGCTTGTTACTTACATTGCATAATTTCTCACCCCACCCCAAGCCTCGCGCCTATTTTGTCGGAAGATCAAAATATTTCATTGAGGAAGAAGATAACACTAATTATCTAAAAGAAAATGTGAAAAAAAAATAGACACAGAAAAAGATAATTTTTGCAACTGGGACTTGAACCCAGAACCTCTCGTTTAACCGGGACGTGCGCTTTTACCAATTCAGCCACTGCCACCTTTTAAGAAACCATCATAAGGGGCCAGCAATATATTACGTAACAAAAATTTAATAATTTTTTACCCCCCCCCCCCCCCAGTCCCTGTCACACATCGACACATTTGTAAGACCCCCTCCCCTCTAGTGTGAAGTCACATATTTTGCCATTTTACATCTAAAAATAATCAAAACAGTAGTTCGATTTTTTTACATGTTACGTCACAGAGCTGACCCCCCCCCCCCCCCATTCCCCTTGCAATACAATGTCATTCTTCTCTAATATTTTTATTTTTGAGATTGACAATTCATGGTGGAATTCCATTATAAAATATAATAATAAAGCAAATATGAAACTTTATTCCACTTATTTTTATTTGACCGTAACCGGTTTCAGCTCGTTAAAGCCATCTTCAGACTGGTACAAATACTTCTTAGTCTACGGTTTATATACATAACACAAGGGGGTGGGCGAGGAGCATATGTTAATAAAGTGGAATAAAGTTTTATATTTGTTTTATTATAATATAACACACTTTTCTATTCCCCCCACCCCCTTAAGGTGTGACGTAATTTATGGATGGCCCCTAAAAGTCATTCTCATACCTTCAATTTTTTTTCCATATAATGGCAACTACCCTTTTCATTGAAAATAATCGATCTAAGAACTGGTTTGTAACTTAGATAGCATCTCGGATAAATATATCCGATTTTATTTATATGGAAAGTATATTTATTGACCTTTTTATAAAAGTCTAAATAAATATTCATTTTTTTATAAGAACAAAAGATTAAAAAATCTTATAAAAAATCTAAATATTTCCGCTAAATGATTTAAATATATGGAATATTTCTGAACGCATCCGAAAACTAAATACTGTCTTTGGAAGGAGATGAAATATGCTGTCAAAATTTTGTGATTAGAAATAAAAATAATTTTTGAAATTTTAAAATTTTGAATGTCACCTCACTTTTTTGTCGACTCGTGAAAATTCCCGAAGTTTCATAAATTTATCTCAAATTGCGGTCGGAAAAACTGGTTTCATAGAGGTGCTAATTTTAATTCTTCTGTGATTAACTTCTAGATTCCAATATAAAACGTGATGTTTTCTCTTTCTAACACCGTTTGAATCACCTTCCTCACCATGACAGTAAGGGAGAGACAACGATTTCTATGAGACCTATTTGAGAAGAGCAAATCATCCTATGGGTTAAGAAATGTCTTTTTCCTAATTCTAACGACAGTTAACTATGCTGTTGCAGGATTCTCTTCACACATTGTCTTGCCCCCATTGTACTTTATGAAGTACAAAGTAATGTTTGAGCCCCATGCATACGGAGAATCTACACATAGTTTCCTGCTTATGTCTGTTGGTTGTCCGAAAATCAAACAGAAAATATTTGTTTCCGGATATTGCGATGTACCAAGGTAAGCACATATGAAACGACTTAAAAAAACATAGATAAGATTTTCACCTAATATAAGTACCAATATACGCAAGTATACCTAATACTGTTAGTTTTGCTTTTCAGAATCGACAAATGCCCAATAAACTTTTTCCCAAAGGTCGCACCCAAATCCAAACAAGGCATTGGACATCCATTAGCTTACGACATGTCAACTGGGGAATTCAATTTTGGTCCTGTGCTGTATTCACCAGATGTAGAAAGGTACTTCTTCTTCGTATAGTGTACAAAAGTTGGTGGAGGTCCGAATGGATTTCAATCCAATCGAAGGCGTTGGAAGTCACTTGGCTCAGAACAGATTTGGCTCCGGGATACTGACGAAAGGGAATTCTTTTTTCGATGTGTTGTCCGCATTCACAAAGTCTAAGAAAAGAATCCATTGTCTCTATTTATTCATTATCGACATTCGGCTGTGTCTGCATCGGATGCGGTTTATTGAGTTCCGCGTCTTCCAGAGGATAGAAAACCCTGGCAGTTCAATACTTAGATCCACATCAAAAGGGATTTAAAATCCCTTTCTGTTTTTTAGCATGTACGCATTTACTGGTTTTTTGATTTTATATGATCTGAAGTCGGTAGTAAATCGAGCTTCAATTCGTGACTTCTTTCGTTTTCCTAAACAACGGGGTTGACCGCACAGTAAGTTTGAAGGTTGTACTTTTGTTGAATTACTGATGTATTGTTTGATTGCGTATAAATATAAATATAAGTAGCCTTATCTGTCCTGATGATGGACACTGCAACGATGTACGAAACATTGGCTAAAGAAGGAGGTAGCGCAACACGGCAAAACACCCCAAAAACAAATAACGAAAATATAAGTATAGTTCAGATAAACTAGCAGTAACATGAAATGACATTAGATGCTGGCTTATATATATAGAATGATTTAATTTTTGCAAGTAATTGAGGACGTTAGTAATTGCCTCAGTTTTGCCTCTTGTGATAGCATAAACATAAATTTAAGATAAAATGCGACAGAGACCTTTATTTGAAAGTAAAAGAATCTACAGACATGTAGACGGAAATGAATCAACATGATGACGACGACACAACACTCAACAGTACCAATGTTCTACATATACAAAAAATTAAATTCAAGAGCCATTCAATGAACCTTCTTCAATGAATTCTCGAATAATTGGATTAGGAGCAAGCCAAGATCACAACTAACAGACGACCATTAGATTACAAATATGATTGGATAAACCCGTTTCCAAAAGCTAAATTGTAAAAGTATTTTGATGTTTTTTTAACTGCCAGTATTTTCAGAATAACAAAATGCGATGAACGTTTCAATATTCATAACATTTCCCAACTACCAATGGAGTTAACTTTATCATTCTTAAACGAAGACGATTGGCATGAAGTGGACCCAAAAGATATAACCATCCCGGTATGACTTACGATGTCTCAAAAATGTGCAATTTTATTTAATGCTGCATTAATACACGCAAATCTTGACATATTTGTTTAATTTTAGCCTGGCGTAATCAGAAGTATAATAGTTTCTGTGAAGCCAAGTTCTCCCCAGACTAAGAGAAACATTTTGCTTTGTTCAATCAAGTATAATCCTGAGGTATATGAAGTTCCCATCACTTCAAGGGGCGTATTGGCCAACTTCTCTTCTGCTCCTGAAGTTTTGGGTACGTATTTTTTGTTCTTCCTTGTGTGACGATGCGACTTTATCAAAGGGTATGAATAAAAACACAGATTGAATGTTAGTCTCGAAAGACTTATTAAATTAATCAATCGACACTGTTTTTTTTAATGAATAAACATGAAAATATATCAAAATAAACACAGTATGTAAATGTAAATTTGTAAATGCTTTTAAAAAATGAAAAAATGTTTTTTTTTTCGTTTAAATAAATTTTAGGGGTCGCCACCGTTGATCGTTGTGCACACCCCACTCCCGACCCCCACAGAATTGTAAGCAATAGGAAGGGTGCTTAAACATGTTAGTATCGCAATTAGAATATTTGATTAATAACGTAATTTTTCTTTTTAGACTGAATTTACAATCCTGACATAAAATGGCGCCTACAAGCGTATGTGTAACACATGATAACTTCATTGATATTAATCTTGTGTTACACACCTACATTTTGTCAAAATTTGCGATAAATGCTTATTTTAAATATCAACTTCTTTTACTTTATGGTCAAACCCAAGATATTGTCAAACATCTACATTTTTACAACTGGTAGCGCTAAAACCCCGTTAAAAATCTGAAAAAAACTGTGTAATTTTTTAGACAATTGGACATAATATATGAAAGGGTGATACATAGAAAATTTGAAAAAAACATGTTCTATACGTTTTTGAAGCACCCTAACCAGAAAAAAATAAAAAAAAGCTATGTACAGTTTGTCAAATAAGAGTAGAAAATATATGAGGGCGCCACTGTTGATCAAATGGCAATACTAAACACATCAATCATGGTGTTAAAGTAAAGCTGTGTAACCTACATTTTTATAAAAAATGAAAAAGACATAATAGTGGAAAAAATATTCTTTCATTGCAGTATAGATACCCGCCGATCTCAAAATTAGAATTGCATATAGGTATATTATTATTATACTTTTGCAATTTTGTGTTAACATGATGAAGAATAACTATTGTAATAAAATATAAAGCGCAGTTTAGAAATTGCTCACATTATTTAATACTAGATAAAGTACCTAGCGTTGCCTGGGCTTTAGATCATGTCTCTAGTCTCTAATTTTAGATCTGAATATATTTAACTCATTCAGATCTAAAAGTAGTGTAACTAAACTCACCATTAGTGATTCTTCCTTTCTATCTATTGTTAAATTCAAATTTATGTTAAATTAAATTAAAGCAAATCGCTTTATAAATCACCTTTTAATCAAATTTATGTCATGAAGAAAAAATGTTTTTTAAAATGTGTTTTTGTATGTTCTATATATTCAGTGTCATTGCACTTCAAAAAAATATTTGACAGTTAAATTGGTGTTGCCAGTCCACAAATTTAGTAGTTCCAGTTTTTAAATTTTCTACTCTTATTTGACAGACTATAAGTCGACATAATAAAGTTTACACTAAGCGAATCCGCACACCAGACATACATTTGTATTACGATAACTGTGGCGCCACATCTATATTTGCGCGCAAACACGCACACCAAGGACACGTTTGTAGCGGGTGCAGTTTGTGGCGAGACGTTAGCCGCGCTACAGGTATTCAAGATCGAACGCATTCGTTTTTTGTGGCACAGTGGTTTGCAAAAATGAGAGACAACATTGAATTTCAACATTGAAGTTGAAAAAACCCTATATTATATAACCATGGACTCACTGATTATAGCAATAGACGGATTATAGAAATCATCTGGACCAAAATCGGCGAAAAATTTTTTTTATTGAAATTACCGTAAATTGCAGAATCTTAATTAAACGGGTGAACGTCTTTTTTTCATTAATTGTTACATTAAGAAATCCGTGTCGTCAGATGATGTCGACATTTTCGAAGTAGGTATAAACCACAACTGTGAGTCCGGTGTGAGTGTACGCGACACATATACTCCAAGCAAAAATGTAGCATGCATATTGTGACGTCGTAAATGTTGCGTGCATGTAGCGGTGGCTCCGATGTGCGGCCAGCCTAACACGGTAAAAACTAAAGATGGTAAAAGAAGCGTAAACCATGAGCCATACACACTTACAATATCCTTCCCGATAGCGTGAAAACGGAGAATCAAATAAAAAAAATTACAAAATACTGTTAAAAAAAAAAGTAAACCAAATTATAATGTTCTTTAATCTGTGGAAAGCCGGAACAGTAAATCTTTAGCATACACTAGGACCAAGGGCGGCTGGTTGAACAGTGTGTTTGTGTGCAGCACTGGTAAATTATATCGTCTAAAATTACTTTATAATATCTTACCGAAAAATATAAAATCTATGAATTTCATTAAAAATATCACCTACCAATATAATGCATAATATAATATGAATCAGGGAGAGCAAATTCTCAAAGTTCTGCGCGAATTTACCCTGTCCGGTGTGCAGGCCAATTGCAAGCGGAACGAATTGTGTTTTTGTATCGAATATCCCAAACATCGCCAGCGCGCAACGCCGGCCATATGTATGAAAAATTAAGCTATATCGGTGTGCCACCCAGCGGCCTTTATCATACAAACTTAAATTTGGATTTAAGGCCAAAATACTTAACCAAACTGAATAATTCTTTTTTTAATCGAAAGGTACAGCAAATACCTAAATTTTACATATATTTGCTTTTTTATTGATTGGTGTTTTAAATTATAAAACGCAGATCATTAAGGGATACAATTTTTTCATAGGTAACTTTGACAATTTTGCCCTCGTGCTGTTTATACATTGTTTATAAATACTGTTTGTATCCTGCTTAAAATGAAATATAAAACTAACTAACCAACCATCACGCCGTTTCCCCACAGGGGTAGGCAGAGAGGACGGACCGCCAAATAACTCGGTCTTGGCACACACTCTTTGCCTCACTCACATTCATACATCGTCTCTTACATTCTCTTCTATTATTCCGACTTTAGACATGGCCCGACTCAAGTATCTGATTCACTTGCTCGTGCCATGTCTTCCTCGGGCGTCCCCGACTTCTTCTACCATTCACATTTGCATCGTATATTCTTCTTACACTACTTTCAAATTTATTTTATTTTATTTTATGAAATATAAAATAAAATAAATTAAACATTGTAAAAAAAAGAATTTTTTGGGTTGAAATTTAAGATTTACTGTTTTTATTTTCTTAGTACCGAAAAATAAAAAAATTTATTAAAAAGCGATATGTAGAAGTTTTCGCACTTCGAAAACAGCTTAAAATAGATCTTCTCTCCAAATAAGATTAGTGGGATCATTTTTACCTATTATTGCTTAGTAATCGTTATCTCATAGTTACGGATTATCAGTGAACACGTTTTCAGGGCAGCGGCCGCCACTGACTAGGACTAGAGTGCCGGACGAAAATACGCGGAGCCGCACGAAAATTACGTTGACGAGTTTTGCTGGAAAATCGGATTAAAAACTACATTTTTTATATTTTTTCATTTGTTTTCTGTTTGCCAGTTAATATATCTTATTATGAAAATATATTTCATGTTTACATCGTAACACTTTCCTCCAGAATAATTAACTTTATCTAAAAAAAACCACAAAAATCTCTCAAAATATATGATTTCATTTAATGTAGAAAATTATTTCAGACAAGATATTTTGCAAAATTGTTTTAACGCACCAGATTTAAATGTCCGGGTTAAATTTTCCCCACAGGAAAAACTAAACCCTTTCACACACTTCCCCAAATGATAATCTAGTCAACCCACGCTATGCAATTGCACTATATAAGTATTATAAATACAAAATAATACAAGAACAACATGTCAACCTACTAGAGACCAAATGGGAATATAATTCACCGACTCCAGATACATATATTCATATCAGAGGGTTCGGCTCTGTGACATTTCTAATTGAACCTATAAATCCTACTGATCCCTCAATATAAATATTTAAAAAATCTTTTGTTATCCTACATGTATTTAAAATTACTGATTTTTGCATTTTTATATACAAATTCTTTGACAAATCTAATATGCTTAAATTTTGAATCAGATTCCCAGGTATTATGCCAGTGGCCGAAATAACAAATGGTAATATTTTTATAGTTCGAGAATGCCAAATTCTTTTAATCTCATTTCCTAAATCTGTGTATTTTCTTATTTTTTCAGAAATAGTTTTTTTTAATATTACAGGAATTTGGAATAGCTACATCAATAATATAAGTTATTTTTTTTAATTTTGTCATGTAAAACTATATCAGGTCTATTATGACTAATTGTTCTGTCTGTTAGTATAGTTTTATCATAATATATTTTATAAAATTTATTTTCCAAAAATGAATTTGGTTCATATTCATAATATGGTACTATATTACGGCAGTCAATCAAGTTATGTTTAATTACCAAACTTTGGTGAATTATTTTTAAAACCTGATTGTGCCTAAATGTATACTCTGACGGCGCTAATATAGAATATCCCGATATAATATGTTCTATAGTTTCGGGAAAAGCCAAACATTTTCTACATAAATCATCAATTTGATTTATATCTTTGATTACATGCTTTCTATAATTTTTAGTATTATTGTAAAAATAAAATTAAAATTATTATTGTTACATGAATTAATAATGTAAACTTTCGATTCGTATAGTTTGAAAGCGAAACATTTACATTTCTCTATCAATAATAAATAATAATACAAAATAAAGTTATAGCAATGTCAACCAAAGAGTGTCGGGTCATGTCAAAAGTGAGTTTAGGTGAAGATTACAAATGATATTTTAGACTAGCTATTTTAACCATTCGCTTTAATTTGTGATTCTTTACATAAACTAAATAGGTAAAAGTACTTTAAAATCTTTACGTTATTTGCAAATACTTACGCTAAACTAGTCCCAGTGAGATTTTCGTCCTCTTCCTTCTTATGCATCCTATCTTTAATATAAAAATGAATCGCTGAATGTGTTGCTAAGCGCATAACTTTCGAACGACTACACCAAATTGGATAATTCTTTTTTTTGTGTGTTTGTTATTGTCAGGACAAGGTTTTTATAAAACTTCCGGTGAGCTCTGGCATTATGAAATTTGTATAAAAAATTGCTATTGGTGGCACGCGAGGAAACGGCTATTGCTATGGAAAGCGGGAGAGAGGGAGAGATGGGGAAGGGGAACCAGGGAGGGGGAGGGGAACCTGGGAGGGGGGAGGGGGACCTGGGAGGGGGGAGGGGAACTCGGGAAGGGGTGAGGAACTCGGGAGGGGGGAAGGGGGTTCGCGGGGCGGGGGAAGGGGGGGAGAGCGGAGTGAGGTGAGGTAAGCTGGAGGTGACGGATTGGGAGCAGGAGAAAAAAAGGGGAACGGGACGAATGGAAAAGGACACGCAGGGAGAAACAATTTCTTTATTAAATGGCATAGCAACGCATGCCGGGAACCAGCTAGTTTAAAATGAAAAAGATAGAAGGTACCTACTAGAAAGATGGCATCACGTGTGATCATTTGCTGGGACTAGTACATTAGTTAAATAAATTGAACTTGATCGAGGTTCTTACGAACGAATTCCTTGGTGATTTATGCTTATATTTTCGTAGCATAAATATTATAATTTGAGGTAAAACGTTAACTAAGAGGAAGAGGAGGAGTGGGAAGAAATTGCTCTTGATCAATAGCGAACTTTTATAATTTCAGTTTTTTTTAACAACTTATCAAATTTCTTAGTTAAAATTAATGGGTTGTTTCTTTATTTGTTTTTTTTTTATTTCTTTGTTTGTTCTTCTTAACCTGTTTTTTTTTTTATATGTATGCTGTATTGTATGATATTGAAAATTACATTTTTAATATCCAAATACCTTCGTAAGATTGTACTTAATTCATCTCACTTATGTTCCTCCCGTCCTGAAATGAGTTTTGTAACTCGTCAGGATTGCCTTAGTAAGAAATATAAATTTTTTTAATAAATTTCACTTCTACACAATCTTCTTATTTCAGACTTCGGTAAGATGCTGCTGTACCGCCAGGAGAACAGGACGATCGACCTGACCAACTCCTGCGAACTTCCTCTGCTGTGGAAGTTACGCAACCTGGTGGACTTCGCTGGTCATCTGCAGCCCTCCAAGCTAGAAGACGTGGTCCCAAGTCTATCCATTGCAGAATTCAAACTGAGTTTTATTGGCTCCGATCCTATTGACATTATTTCGGAACCTTTGTATCTTGATGTAAGTGATGAGTTTTGTACTCTTGTATCAGCAGATGAAGGTTTCCTCGGCTACTCAATTCTATTTTATATGGACAAACCTATTTAGTCATTTGCATAATCTATATGAACTAGCGCAAATAAAAAACCATCGTAACCTGAAAAAAAGTGATTTTTCTAAATTAATTAAATTAGTCTACGGACGAGTAGTTTACAATTTTTAGTTTTCCCAAATGTATGAAATAAAACCAAGTCTTACAACTTGTGCTTTAGGAGGCACTAGTCTAGCCTACTACCTTCGAAATGATTGAGCAATGTCCGAAGTTAGAAGAATTATTAATATTATAGGATATTTAGTAAAACTGCTATCGGTTTAAGACTGTTAATTATAGATCATCAATTAATTAAAATTGTTTCAATTATAACCAATAAGTTTCCAGATAAAAGTAAATTTCTTTCAGATTCCTTTGAACCTGATGAACAGATGCCCTTGTACCCTTTTCTTCGCCCTCCCTAATATTTAACACATCCACGCTCACTTTGCTGATATGCACCTGTTTCCGAAACCTTGATTACTAATTATTGTATTATCAATATTGATAATTGTTTAACGGCATTACCTACCCCAATTCAATTTCAGGTGTTTGGCTTGAACAATCAAAAGGACCCTGTGTTGACTACCATGGTATTGATATCTGCAGAATGCTACGATGTAATTTTCGACTGTATATTCGAACCCCCCGAGGAAACTCACATGAATTGTGGAAACGTTATTGTTGGTTGCGTCATCACAAGAAATGTCAATTTCACTAACCGCGGATTATACGACTTGGTATTCAGGTATGTAATGATAGACAAATCGTATATTTTCCAATGCAAAATTACCCAAAAAGGGAAGATTGGTGGAAACCTGCATGATGAAGGGCTAGAATATGAAGATTTCTCTGATGTTAGCTATTCTTGGAGAGAAAACAATCCCAGAATAAGAAGCTAATCCTTTCATCACATTACCTTTAAAATGCATTTCAGTTTTCTAAAAAAATATTCCATTGCCAATAAATTTTAAGACGCCGTCGGCCATATATACAGGATGTCCGTGGGTAAAGTGCATTAACTTCGGGAGGTGATTCCACATTATGGTAGAGTAAAAAAGATTAATGATTTTTTCTGAAATTCCAACTTTTTTCCCATATAAAAAGGCATACCTACTTCAGTGTAAGGTTACACTAACCCGATAAAATTTCTGTAAGCTTACCGGGCGCGATCGTTCAACGTTGCTTATATGTGATTTGGGCTGTATCCATGGAAAACGTTTGTAAATAATAAAAAGACTGAGAATTTGACGTTTATACACAATCGGAACGCTTTTCGGAACACCAGTCGTTGCAGAAATTCTACGAAGGGACAATGTAGGGTCATTCACAATTGTAGCCATGATCAAGTCTTCATTCGCCAGTGGTATAAATTACCAGCATAGTTATTTCGAGTTCTTCGGCCTAGGCCTTGTTCGCGAAAAAGTGAATGCGTTTGAACAAAAACACAAAGGTTTGGAAAATTTCGATTTGGAAAACGTCACGCATATTCCCGGCAGCATGCGGCAGCAGCATTTTCATCAACGAGTCGTAGACATAATGAATGTCTGCCAGTTCTTCGTTGGTAAAGCCAGGCATTGACACAATAATTCAATTACAAAATAACTGAATGTCTACAACTAAAAAAATAACAACATAAAATTACTACAACTAAATAAACAAAAGTAAGTCTGAAGAAAACACTCACTGAATAAAGTCGTTCTTTCAAGTGATACATTTAAAAAATACACACTAGATAAAGACACATTAAATCAACAAGTTTTGATTAACAACAATACATTTTTTAAAGTGAAACATTACTCCGCGAATAAAATTCAACACTGATATTGGCAAAATTTATTGGAAGAGCGCATGGGGCGGCTATTAGGCAACAGCGGAAAATAATAATGCTGCCCGCACACGCCGGTCTAATTTTACGTTTTTACCCCAAAACTACCCCTAAAAGTTGAATTTCGAAAAAAGTTATTTATCTTTTTTTACTTATAATATCATGTAGAATCACCTCCCGAAATTTACTCCCGGACACCCTGTATATTAATAATAACTTCTATCTCCAGTGTTGCTGGTAAAGGATAAAAAGACATTAACAGGTGTCCGAATTATTCAAATTTTGATGAAAGGTTTCCGGAAAAAATTAGAAAGTCATTAAATGACTACTGCATTTGTCCATTGTAAAGTGTACTTCCAACACAAAAATCGCAAACAATTTGGTAGGTGTAGTGGGTGTGGTTTGGGTACTGCCGCCGCTTGGGGAACAGTTCATTGGAACCTCTGCCATTGGTCGCTCTGAGTGGTTTGCTTCGTTTAGTGACGTATCAGAGGCGTCCGAGTTCAAAGGGTGAGTTTGTTCAAGTCTTGGCAGTGAATGCTTCTGTCAACCAACTGAACCACAGTGGAGGAGATGGATTGATTCATTCGTCAATCCTTACACACTGACTCCTAGATTCCTTTCCACCCCTCATACGTTTTTCCTTCTCAGAATCTGCTATTGTACCTTTCTTAAAAAAAATAGACAATCAGTTGACAAAGGCCCTGAGAGAAATTGCGTGAGGAGAGTTAAAAAATCCAAAAAACACCCAAAACTCTTTCCATTGGCAATGACTATAATTTTTTTTATCAATTCTACTTTCAGAATCGTAAAGTCAGACCACAGAAAAGGAAAACTGAATGCACTAATAAAAGATCTAAAAGTAAGCCCATCAACCGGTCTCCTCAGACCGCACGACACCCCTACTAATATACAAGTTACAATATCCATAACAGATGAGCTAACTCTCAAGGAGCATCCACTGCTGCACTGTCAGCTCATAGACGCAAATGAAACACAGAAAGTGGTGGCCGTCTTTCCAATTCAAGTTTCAGTGAGAAGTCACTTCAATAAGTAAGTTTAATATTTTTTTTCCATTGAAACAGTATCGTTTAACATTTGATTTTTTGGAGCCTGCTAATACAAAGAAGTATCCCATCAAAACTACCACATTTTTCAAAAAATATATTTCAAATGAGAAATGGAAATTGTTCCGTTCCTTCTTACCTTTTTAAAATGTACGTATTTAACTCCCCAGATTATATTTTATGACAATGTGGTCTAGAAGTGGGAACTTTAGTTCATGTATTTTTTGGGTGACCCTCTCTAAACAAATATCCACTCTTCTATCATCTGAAACTGACTTCCGTCCGTTCAAAATCTCATCTCTTGTAAGCCTGAACTCTTATCCTCCCTATAATTATGAAATGTGTCCATCGGTTCACACGTGTGAAGCATTTTCACGTTTTCACGAGGCGTGTGATGAGGTACTGTGAAAAATAAAATTACAGCATTCATTAAAATTAATAATTTGAATCTAAAAATAATATTGTTTAAATTGAACAGCTGTACATAGTAGATCCAATTTGTAATAAAATATCTATAAAAGTTAAAGGTAGGAAAACTTTAAAAAATAATTATTTACCTACCTCATCTACTTAATGTGTTTGACAACCTTATTGTAGGCAAATCACTTAACTGATTTAAACCCATGTTTATTTTTTTAGGTTTGTCGTGGAACCTTCTGAAGACATCAATTTAGGTTTGACTGTTCTAGGTTCAAAGGTATCAAAAAACGTTAACCTTACAAATATAGGGTTTTTCGATTTACTTTATGAATTACTGACGACCAACTGTAGAGAAGACAAAATCAAAATGACTTCTACAACTACAAGGAAAAGTGGAACGATTGGTCATGAATCTGGGTTAGTATTTGTTATTACACACATTACAATTTATTCACCTGTCCATTTGCATCTCTTTATATTCTCCTGACAATCCTTTCTCCGTCAATCACCCTAGATGCCAAACCTTTCTAATCTTGTTAATTATCTTTGGATTTGGACTTTCTACAAGGGATACTATAATAATTGTAGGATTGATAAATGAAAAAAACTAAAAAGCCCAAACTCTCGAAAAATCGCTTAATCTGACTTTACCTGTCAAGACTAACTCTGAGAAATTTGAAAACCATTTCAAATATAGGATTAAAATATTTTTTTGGAAAAAAGTTGCAAAATATGTAGACACTTTATCGCTTGCTTCAATTCTTTACAAATCATTTGGAATGTTGAAAACCGTTACTTAAATTTAAAACAAATCCGAGTTCATTGAACCATAGTTACACAGACAGACAAACAACCGAAATTGATATTTTTTTACTAATTAGGGACACATCAGTTCCAATTTTGAAAATGACGATTTTATATTATAGGTGAGTACTTTATCGATTGTCTGAATTTGTTCAAATAGACAGTTCTAATATTTAAAATGGCAGTTAAATTCATAGCAAATCCGAGTTCCTGAGTTCATTGAACCGGAGACAACCGAAACTTAACACTGGTGTAAGACCAGTTTAACTATACCAACGCTAGTAAGAATCTAGTAAGTAAGACTTTAATAATATTCTATTTCAGAGAATCCGCCATGCCATTCAGGAAAATGCTTGAGGTCACACCATTAAGAGGCCGCTTACCCCCGCAAGAAATGGTGGCGATAACCATCACATGCCACGTGGAACATATCGGTCTGAGTTGCGAGGAGATCACCTTCAGGATTAGCGACGCTTCGGTGGAGAAAGCGCACACCACGCTCAGGGTCCTCGTGGAGGGCTGTGTTCCTGATTTGGACATAATTACTAATACCAGCAAAGCCTTCCAAGATTGCATCATTGTGGAAGATTTGGAAGATTACCAAGCTACTGTTGAGGTAGGAACATTTTTGTCATCCCTGAAGCCTCGATGACACACGGCTAGTTTACAAGCAACTATCTACTTAGTTTAAAAGCGGGAAAATCGGCGAGTGAGATTGTCACGATGACACACAAAACTGTCCACTCGCTCAGAAGCGTGGGAAATTGAGGCCGCTGCTAGCGCCAGTAACAAGAATAACGACGCCTGCGTGAACTAATTCTTCAGATGTTTGACAGTCGAAATCAGCTGTTTATCGGAAGCCATGTTGGAAACATAAATAAACCAATCACGAGCAAGCGGAGCAATCGTGTAGGCGAGTAAAGTTGACCTTTCAACTTTTTTCGTAGATTGTCAACAGTCTGCTAGTTGTTGCTAGTTAGCAAGTGACAGGATGACACTGGGCGAGTTTACGAGATAGTAGCTTGTAAACTAGCCGTGTGTCATCGAGGCTTGAATGAAAGATTCGCCCAGCTAAAAGACCACCACTCAGAATCGAAACTTTGCTTAAATTGGCTTTAGCCGTGATTGGAAACCAGATCTGAATTTCCAGGTACAATTTCAACTTTCTCTTCACGATTTCCTTCTTCTCCCCGCTGAATTCAGTTAGGACTCTTGTGTGTTATTCACTTAACCACTGGAGCGACAGCGCAATTTAAAACTTTTTTCTCTGATTATAGTTCTATATATGCAGCTAATGAATACACCTATCTTTGTCGATTATCACATATTTGTAGGATTTATAAAAAAAAATTATAAAATCGTTAACTTCTACTTAATTACTTACAAATAAGGAAAAATTAGCCAAAATTAGCAGCAAAGCAATCCGAGGTATTTTAAATAGTGCCATAGTGTGGCGAAAAGCGCTCCAGTAGATAAAATATCAATTTACATATTCCACATTCAACTCTGTGTTTCCTCCTTCCTACAACATGGGACTCTTCAAAACCACTATACATTCCTTCCTCTCCTCAAAAAGAGGGATATAATTTTCCCAATATGGACCAATGTAAAAAAACGTATATTGTGAGTGTATATTTTATGTGATTACGGCACAAGAGTTATAACTGCTCCTAACCTTCTGGAACCAGTAAGACTATGGCATCCCCAATGGGGGTATTTTTGAGGCTAAAGGTAGAGGAAAATGGAATGTGGTAGAGAAGAGGGACGTGGGAAGTACCTGGGTATTCAGAACAGTCATACGGTTGTTTTAGCATATTTGTTCTCGTACTGTCTTATTTATATTCGATTGTCTCTTTCATGCATTTGGAGAAACAATTCCTTTCATTTGGTTAGGTTTGTCGTTTATTTTTGTTCAACGTTCTATTTTATCGTTGAACCTTTATTTAATCACGTATATTTTGATTTATAGATGGAACAACATGGTCTGTTCGTCAAAAATGAGGGTTGTCTTCACTTCTTGAGGACATCTATCAACTCTTCCAATGCCATCAGGGTATATCTTCCCAACAGCAGCACCTTGCTGTGCCCTGTAACCGCTAGCATCGTCACCAAGTCTTCCTCGTCTGACAGTGGGTTCAAAGTCCAGCCGGAGAACCTCAAAATAAAGCCTAAACAAACAGGCTGTATTACTGTGAGCTTCAATCCCATCACCATTGAGGTGAGTCGATTGCTTATCACTTATTTGAATAATATGAGCGTAATGTCGAGTTGGTGGTCAGTTCTAAAATGTTTACTGTCAGCAAATACAGTCAGTTGAGCAGCCATACTGACTAAATTCAACACGATATTGACGAAATTCGTCATCTACTGTCAGTTTTTACATTTTTTTAATCTGTCAATAGCCTGTAGAATTTTTGCAGATATTTATAATAAAAATAATATTTCATTCCAGGATGTGGGGAGGATAGTGCAATCCCACGTCCCATATTCATATTTACACTACAGAGTTTAAGTTAAAAAAATCAAGTACATAAAATAGGAAAAACAACATAAACGATAATAAAAAATGAAATAGGGGGAGGGGGGAGGGGGGAGGGGAAACTGGAAGGGGGTAGGGGAACCTTGGAGGGGGAGGGGAACTCGGGAGGAGGGTTCGCGGGGCGGGGGAAGGGGGGGGGGAGTGGAGTGGGAAGAGAGAAGGTGGAGGAATCGAAGTGAGAATGCGAGAGGGGAAGGAGACGCGAGAGAGTAAGGGAAGGCAGAAGAGGAATGTGACAAATGGGAAAGGACACGCAGAGAGAAACAATTTCTTTATTAAATGGCATAGGAGCGCATGCCGGGAACCAGCTAGTAATATTATAAACGCGAAAGTTTATATGGATGTAGTGTGTTTGTTACCTTTTCACGCAAAAAGTACTGATTGGATTTTAATGTAACATTATAATAATATATAGTTTGGCAATAAAGTGTAGAAATTAAATAAATTGGAACTAAACGTTTTCATTACTATGGCAACACCGAATTATATGACATTTCCTATGGCTGTCATGTTATCGCATGTTACGGTTGATTTATTGTCTTAAATCTGAGTAGAAGATCGCTGATTTGATAATATTTGTATTCATTGTTTGCCTGAATTTAATGAAAATGAATAAACCATTACATATTGATGCAAGAGGGGTTATATTCTTCAACGCTGCCTAGCCGAGTATCACGCGAAGAAGCTTCTGTCTGATTTAGAAGATCTTTACAAACGAACTGCAGAAATGACTGGTACGTAGTATAGTTTGTTTAATAAATTTTATTAGTATAACAAGATTTATGCCAATTTTCGAGCGATAATAACCATTACAATCTGATTTGAGGTTATGTTAAAAAATCCGAATTTGACACTTCGATTTGACAGTTAATATGCGGCCACAGGAAAAAGGGAATAACTCAATAAAAAAATAATAATATGCAACTTCTTTAAACTCGTAGAAAAGTTACTTTTTTGTCGTTTTCTCTTTCTTTCTTTCTAAGTGAATATTATCTAGTGTGTGTTTTTAAAACTACCTTCTATAAAAATAATTTTAATGATGTTTTTTACACACAGGTAAATCAGAATCAACGGTAAGACAAATCGTCAAGGAAGGGGAAAAGGCAGATGGAAAATTTGAAACACCGGAAAACGGAAAATGGGCATAATATGTAATAGCATAAGTGCTGATGATTGTAAAAATTGATGCAAACACGTGATGAAAATTGAGGCAGAATATTATGCACGAGGCAGTACTATATGATGATATCGATGAACTGCGTTTAGATGAAGATGAAGATACGGAAGAAGAAGAATCACACGAGGACAAAGACAATAATTACATGTCGGGTGTTGAATTAATAGACTTAAATTTTTAAGTACCTGCGTTTTTATATCGAAATAAACGCCCACTTAAAACTTGTTTTGTTTTATTTTACTTTTATTATTTTTACTTCTATTAAATTACAGCTTTTTGTGCAATTTTTTTGAAAATACAAATAAGCTATGAAATATGCATTTTGGCTGAAGCGTTTTTTTAAAACATACATTCATTGTCTTATGAGCCATATTGGTGTTGCCATTTAACACTAGAAAACGATCGCAGCGCCATCATTTATTTTCTACACTTAATTGCCAAACTGTAGGTCATACATCAATAACACACAGACTATAATTTATACTACTAGCTAGGAAGGAAACGCGGGAGGGGAACGGGGACGCACGGGAAAGTTTAGGAAAATATAATGTATTTAATTATTATTTTTAATTGTAAAACTAACGTTTTCAGGTGGAAAAAATATAATAAGCAGTAATTGTTGAATGAAACACTAGCATATATTGAATCATTTGGCGGGTATGAGATAAGCCGCCATAGCTCAGTGGTCAAGAGCAATCGACCGGCAATCGAGAGGACACGGGTTCAAGTCCCGTTGGCGTCATGTATCTTTTCTCGGAAGATTTTTCAATGTGGATGAGTGTTTCAGGCTGATAATTATTGCTTATAATAATTATAATGTATTTCTTTGGATATGGCAGTGCAACGCATGCCGGGAACCAGCAAGTAAGATTATAAATTTATTAAAAATAGTTTTATTTGGACGCTAAGAATCTTGGACAGTAACACTAACTTAGGAAATATTTGCCGAATAAACCGAATGTAATGCCTCATTGAAAAAATGGAAATGTTTGTTTTGTTTTTACACTTTTCATTGATTGGGCAATCTATATGGGTCGTGACTTCAGCAAAGTCACGAGTCATGACCTGTGAGTCTTGACCCGTCTAAATGCCCCCCTCGTATTTTTAAACTTGGGAAGATTGTCTTTTTTCATAAAATATTTAGTTGTTCACCATTTACCGTTCATTGTTTTTCTCTAGAACTTTTTTTAACGACTTTATAATGAAGATTAAGTAAGTAAATCTGTAATAATAATAATTTTTAGATTGAACGTCAATAATGGTTCGCTTATGTAATGTTTTTAAACTTTGCTTAGCAACAATGTAAATTATCTTCTATAATAGAGGTAGGTAAAAAGACAATTGCGAACCAATTTTTTTTTTACATTTAATCCCACACAGAAGGTGGTGCGGAAAATAAATTCCCACGGAACCTAGACCCTGGGGTTGCTGTGTGGAGGTTCTTTTTAATGAAAGTAAATTCTGGGAAGGAAAAGGTATGAGGTGTGGGTAGTTGTCTAGGGGTTCACGTGTTCAGTGGAGGTAATCCACCTCTTACCCGCCCTGGTATAAGTAACTGATGGTTACTCCTTCAAGGCTCTCGCAAGATTCTAATTTTTTTGATTAAACGAAGCTACATTTATTTATTTTGAACGAATCTAGACCTCCAGTGTCCATGCATACATTGTTAGTAAGCAGTATGCAAGTGCTTAACAGGAAAAACAAAATGCAAAAAAATAGGTTAGTAAGACAAAGATAAATTAAACGGGGCAAAAGAAATACTCATTTAGGAGACTCCATGACGCGGAATTGCATCTGTAAAAAACGTGCAAGCACCTGTATAAAATAGAGAACATAAGAAATACAATAAATCTCAAATCAATTGGCAAGTACCAACAAAAAATATGAATGGCTTTCGGTCTGATCATAAACTACATTTAGCTTCCGTGTCCCTTAGCCAACCACTCAGTGAAGCCTCAAAGAATGTTAACTGAACATTTGGGGTAAAATACCCGAAGACTAAAAGAAAATTCAGCGTTGGGTAGTCAGAAGCAGAACAAAGGACAGTCAAGGTCGTGTGATCAAACCTCAAGCCTGCACATGTCATTGGGGGAGGCGCAGATAGATTTGAGAAAGATCTGCAAAATTAATTTTTTTTATTTTTATTTTTTTTTTATTGTTTTTATTTCTTGCTAAAGCAATCCCGATGAGTTACATTTTAGGACAGGAGGAACATACAATCATGGGTGGGAGGAAATAGTTAAAATTTTACATAAGAATTTGGATATTAAAATGTAAGATTCACATACAATATAGAAGAAAAATAAAAGACAGGTTGAGTAGAATAAACAGCAATGGAAAACAATTAAGGAAAAAGGGAACAAGGTTATACAGATATGGATGATTACAACTTAATGGAAAAGAAAAGAAGAGAAAAGAAACAAGACAATTGAACATGACAAGAAAATTACAAAGTTTCATCCTTATACATACTTAAAAAATATGCTTTTAAAGCATTACTCTGATTTTTTTTTATTTTTCTGGATTCCCTTGTACATATCTGGTGGCTAATTATATAGTGTATAGGCAACATAGTTCATAGATTTTATCCCACATTTTGTAGTGTGTGTTTGAGGTATGCGGATTTTATTGCTATTTCGAGTATTGTTAATGTGGATGTCTTGATTGTAAAGTGGCTTGATGTTAGTGTGAGTTGATTGTTGGGTAATTTGTAGGATGGTGCTTGTGATTTCATGTTTAGGAAGGACTGTGATTGGAAGAATACCGGAAACTGAATAGATGTCTCTGACATGGGTGTCCCATGGAAGTCCAAAAACATTTCTGAGAGCTCGGTTTTGAACCACCTGCAGATCAGCTATCAATTTCTTTGAGGCAAATCCCCAGATACAGCAGAGATAAGAAAGGTGTGAATGTACCATGGCGTAGTACACTGATGTTAATAAAGGTACGGGTAGTAATCCTTGGAGTCTATAAAGTACACCAGTTATGGTAACTAAAGATGAAGCAGGGACGAGGTCCAGCACACCCCCATACGGGGATAGGGAATTTTTTTTTTTTAAGTGTTTTGGTTCACGTGTCAAGGAATGAGTTCATCCCTCCCGCTGCGGCGCAAGACAATGGGTCGAGAGAGACCATCTGGAGAGGTGAGAGGGAATCCCTAAACCAGCCTCTCCCGATCGAGCCTGCCATGCACCTCACCCGTTGAACCCGGGCACTCCTGCTAAGTCACCAAACGTAGCTAACCACTTAGGTTGACCAATGGCAGAGGTGTTTGTTATCCAATAAATGGTTCCCGGGGCGGCGGTACCCACACCCACCTCCCAAGTTGTAATTTCCGGAAGTTTTGACTAAAATAAATAAACACTTTACACATCGGCTCTAACTATAAACACCGCTAACCTGCCTCTCAAAAACGTTGGCTCAAGAAATAGGAAATCTATATACATATATCTTAAAGAATAGTAACTTCCTTCCATGGTATTGACTACATACTTGCTGGACTACCATTTCTGGGAAGAATAAAAAAATATTGTGAGGTTTTTTGCAACTCTATAATATTTTCCTATCTTTCAAAAATGACCGCTCTTCATATAAGCGACTAAATAGGCCACTTGCATCACATTTTTTTTATTTTTTTTCCGGTTTAGGCAAATATTCTAAGACATTCTGTATTATTTTTATTTTTTTATCGTATATTTGAAACCCTGGCGATTTTTTGAAAATATCAATCTGAAAAATCTGACCATTTTTTATAAACCGGAAAGACGGGACATAATTTTATAGGTCCGAAAAAACGATAATTACATAGCCGAAAATCATTTAAAAAAAAAGAACGTTTTCCACAAGAAAGAGCACAGGAGAATAAAGTTGCTTGCACACTTGTGTGGTGTGGTGTGTCGTGACTACAAATTAACCAATCATCGTCGTCGCTTGTCGACACGCCACAACCTACAAATATGTCTCTAACCATAATAAATGTATGAAACCGATGTGCTTCTGGCGCGCCACGACACACCACACCATACAAGTGTGTTTCCGCCTTTACGAGGCATACCAAAAATATTACATCTCAAAAACATTTTTTCCTTGATCCATCTTATTGATCATAAATCATTATATAATGTTTAACGTCCATATTACTAAATCCAATTTAATATACTTGTACTTGTAAATTATAATAATAATAAGAATATTATAAAATTTGATTTTGTTAAAATCAGCACCACTACCATTATACCTCTAAAACACGTACTGACGGCGTAAATTGTACGGGGTTCTCTTCACAACATCTGTCAAAAAATCAAACCAAATGATAAGTTCGCAGAGAACAAACAACAAATCTAGTGAACGAATTCAAAAATTCGCCTGAAATCAAAGTGTTGCCATATTAAAAAAATGAATTAGTGTGGAATTTTACAAAATTAATAGGAACATTTTCGGAGACGGGACATTTTCATATAGTGACGTCACGGGCCCAAATAATCGATTTATTTATTTAAAAATAAAAAAAAAACTGTTCATTTCTAAAAAACTTTACTAACATTTTCGTTATCTTAGTAAAAAGATCTATCCACATGATTTTTTCCAAGTCGTTATGAAATCCATGCAAGTGGCCTATTGTTACACAATGTTAGAAAATCAAAAGCTTAGTTGTATCATACATCTTGAATATTTCATCAATTTTTAAATTTTATTTAAGATCTGTGAAAGTTCCATTCAAATTCTATCATAATCTCATTGTAGGCCGGTTGTTTCACGGTACTTTTGAATTTGAAAGAACTTTCATGGAACTTGAATACTATCTTTGAAATTTGTTTGATCAAGCTCCGTGAAATAACTGGCCCTAAGATTCCGTCGAAGATCTAAGCAGAAAATCGCTTAAAATCTAAATTCCTACTCAGTTACTCTAACATAATTACATTTTCCTTTGGTTTCCCGTGTTTTAATTGCAGCAATGATGTAGGACTAGTAGAAAAAAAAACCAACACATTTGTTCCCTCCTTACTAACAATTTATAGAAACGTTGATGTTAGCTGTGGAAATCATTGATAATAATGTGATGCCAAAAAGACATTTTTCTTTACAGATCTATGAAGCTGCCTTACAAATCAGCATAGAGATGCCCAACAATCTCCCTCCAAAGATATACTCTATGGATCTGGTCGGACAAGGCATAGCACCCGAAATAACCTTCCTTAGCCCGATAGAGTTCGACGAATCGAATCAAGGAACGATTTGCTTGCCTCCCACGTTCTTGCAGGATGTTTCTGTCTGCGAAATTCGCTTCTGGAATACTTCTCCGATTATTTGCAAGGTTAATGTGAAGGTTATAGAAGATAATGGACCTAGGAATATGTTTAATATATTGAGTGAACGACCTAAGAAGAATGCTCTTGAGAAATGGAATCCAGAAGGTAAATAGTAATAACTTACTAACCAGTTTGAGAACCCAGGTATTGCGGTGAATTGTAACATGAAATGATTTACGTATATTTTAGGGTTATTGTTATTGCTAGATAATTATTTCATTGTTTGGGTAATTGCAGAACCTTTATTGAGAGAGTGCAACAAGATCCTAAAGCCAGATGAAGCATCCAAAATTTTAATCCATTTCAAGCCGACTGAAGAAGGACGCTTTGGATGTCAAATATTCTTCAAAATCATGAATAATCCTTATGTTATCTATGTGGTAAAAATTCATCATTACTATTTTTAATTAACTCTGTTTCGTAAAATTGCTTAACCGTTTTAAAGCTCACGTATTTCAAATAATGGATTAGGAATAAGTCAAAGATAACTGTACTGTAGATTCTACAAATGACCTACAACCTAAATTGGACTATAGATTCTAGGAATGTGGTGATGTGGTACACCTAAAAGGTGGCCGTTTAAAATAAATCAATCTCAGAAGGAGTCCTTTATAAAAGAGAAGCACAAATTGTTCACGAATGAGAAAAGAGCTGCTGGCTTTGTTTGGGTGAATTCCCAAAGATTAGGCAGGAGTATGTTCAAAGCTAACGCCCGAATTTTGGAATGATACCAACTTGATACTGCATTTAGTAATTTTATATTTTGTTTAGGTGTCTGTAGTAGGCAAAAGTTATTTCACCTCCATAAACATAGCCGGAATCGAAGTGGTTTCATGTAAGAAGATTTGCCACCAAGCCGAAGATCGGCCGAAAAGTGCCCGGATAAGCAAGCAGTCCGGTTCTTCCATAACCAGCGCTGCCAAAGCATTGATGTAAGCGTTTTATACTTTATATACTTTTTATACGTATAAGAGACGGATTTTACTGAATATGAGAAGAATAAAGGAACAATGAAAGTCAGGACTTTCCAGATCTTGATACTTATCAATTTTTCGATCTGTTGGATGTTCTCACACCAGAGTATTATATTTAAGTACATTGCAATGTAATTCAGAGGGAATGTTCTATTTTTGAGAAAAAGTTTACTAAGCCGTTTTCGTGTTATGTTTATATTTTGGTAATCCGGTTTTATTTTTATAAAATTTTAGATCTAAATACTTTCAAAACTTGTTCCTCTGATACCTGTGTGCACACCTATGAAATGATATTGATATTATGACCTCTGATATCATTAATTTTGTGATACACACATTTTCGAATGTATCCAGACGGTTGTGTAAATGAGCATCGACAATATGGGATTTCTTCTCGTCACTAAACTTGTAATCACTTTGGCTTGTCGAAGGATACGCTTCGGAATCTTCCAAATGTTTAATTTTGTAAATTATGTATTCAGGTTTTCTATATTAATAGAATTCCCCATCTAATGCTGTGACTTAAAAGCGCTTAACTTTATTCCAGAAACAAGAAGATTAAGCTTCTGTCAAAATGCAAGTCAGAGTCGTCGAGAACGATGATCGAAGATGTTACAAAAGAATCGTCAGATGATGTCATCATAACATATGACATGAATATTGGTAAATATAATTTTTTTGATAATACGTACCAAATTTCTTTTAGAAATTATATTTAATTTTATCATCCCTCTTGGCCACCATCAAAATCAATATCAATCACCGTTTAGGCTCTGCAACCGGGCCCGAAAAGAAGAATATGGAGAGATACGAAATTACGAATGTTAGAGGAGAGCGCTAACATTTACAGCGACAAAATCGATGCGAAAATTGCGAAAATATTTAATAAAACACGACTCGTTTAAAATAGAGCAAAAATTTCGCGGGCATTATCTTAAACAGCATTTAAAGAAACACTGTGAATTTTTTCATACATATAACTTGTAAAATAACTGAAACAAACGTGTTAATAATAATTTTTGGAGCATACTTTGCGATTTTTTTCTATCGAGGGAATTTTATACAATTTGCGTTTTGGCGCGGGCAAAGTCTAGATATTATCTTCAAGAATAACATATATATTTTAAGAGCTTTAAATTTACCGGTTTAAGGGAAATATGTAATAAATCGGTACAAATCCGCGCTGCGGGCCCTTAACTAAGGCTCCGAAACTTTCCATATTCCTTTCCAAAGAACCAACTTAACCTTCTCCCAACTTCTTGTGCGAATGTGTTAAATAAACATTCACCGTAGTGGCTTTCTGGCCATATTTAGCAATATCATTTTTAAGTTTGTTATTATAAAATTTTATTGTTCAGAAATGTTAACGTTTCTTTCAAATTTAAAAATCTCAAAGATAATTTTATTTATTTTCTAAACCAGTATTTTTTTACGAAAACTTTTAAATAGTACATTTAAATTACCCCGGAATCATTCCCAAATTCCATGAAATTGGCATTGGAACTTGTAGGAAAAAATATTTTTAAGAGTTATGTATAATAATATTCATTAATTATTTTGTTCTTAAGTTGAATACCGTCGTTGGATAGTTAATATTATTCATTTTTTGTTGTTTATTTGTATTTTTTATGTTAACCTCTGTCTGTTGTAAACACTATGAATAAAATAGTCAAAAATGTAAAATATCGTAGAGACATGTAATCTTTTAAAATTTTTAATGCATTACACTTTCTATCAGCCCATCTTAGTTCTTCCATTAATGTTGCCCGAAATGCTTTTCATTCATACTTTGGTATTATTTACAGGTTATTGCGACCTAAATGCCATAATTCTGAGGAACATTGTAATTGTGAACCATTCTTCAAGCGACATGTTCAGGTTTGAGTTTGAACCCACAGAGTGTGTCTCGTTTTCGCCTTCCCTGGGGCACATAATGCCTGACGAAAGGAAGGACGTGATCGTATCGGTGGATACCGCAACTCGACTTATTTATGATAAGGTAACATTAGTTGTACATAAAACACTAAGATCTATTGAGACTGAAGCAATGCTCAATCCAAAAATTCTGGCTTCGGTTCGAGGCCGCATCGTTATCACTTTCACTGGAACACAATTCTCTATGGACGAATTAATTGTCATTGGATTGGTAAAACAATTCTAGTGCTCAGTTGTCACTTTCACTGGAACATAATTCCCCATGGAGGAATTGATGGTGTCGGTGGATTGGTACAACAATTTTTCTGTGCTGTTGTCACTTCCACTAAAATACCAGTCGCTATAGAGGAATTCTTTGTATCAGTGGATTTGTACAACAATTCTACTGTTCCGTTGTCACTTTCACTGGAACACAATTCTCTCTGGACGAATTGATTGTCATTGGATTGGTTCAACAATTCTACTGTTCCGTTGGCACTTTCACTGGAACACAATTCCCTATGGAGGAATTGATGGTGTCAGTGAATTGGTATAACAATTCTACTGTTTCGTTGTCAGTTTCACTGGAACACAACTCTCTCTGGACGAATTGATTGTCATTGGATTGGTACAACAATTCTACTGTTCCGTTGGCACTTTCACTGGAACACAATTCCCTATGGAGTAATTGATTGTGTCGGTGAATTGGTACAACAATTTTTCTGTGCTGTTGTCAATTCTACTAAAATACCAGTCGCTATAGAGGAATTCTTTGTAGCGATGGATTGGTACAACAATTCTGCTGCGCTGTTGTCAATTTTTCTGGGACACAATTCTCTATGAAGGAATTGATTGTCGGTAGATTGGTACACCAATTCTACTGTTCTCCCTTGAGGTAACAAAGTTTCTATACTTCAGGACGTTGAGATTATGAACCCTTTTTTTCGAACACATTCCAGTTTTAAGTTTAAGGCATCCAGAGCGATTGAACTAAACCATTTATTAATTTGTAATCCAACTGTTATAAGAATAATATACAATAAATACGATAGGAACTTTAATATTTATCTAAGAGATATTGATATGGAATGATTCTTTAAGCTACGAGATCTGGTGTGTTTGCCACTTTTTCAAAATTTCCCAAGATAAGTGTTGCATTAAGCCACCATCTCGTTTACCATTTGACGACTAAACACCAACAATAACTATCTTGCTACAGACGATCGCCGGGAAATGTAAAGGTGTTAGATTTATGTAGGTCTGCAATTTTAGGGATTTACTAGCTGATCCGGCGAACTTCGTACCGCCTCAGAATCAAAAACTGTTGTCAACTTATTAGCTGAATTGATCTAAATTGTTTCTCCCTGCGTATACCATACCTTGATCTAAATTGTTTCTCCCTGCGTATCCTTTCCCCTCTCGCGTTCCCTCTCCCTCTCCCCACTCCACTTCTCCCCTTCCCCCGTCCCGCTAACCCCCCCCCCTCTCCCCTCCCCTCTCCCCCCTCCCCCCTTCCCCCCTCCCCCCTCCACCGGTTCACAGTTCAATATTATACCCCTTACAATATTGCTGCAGTTCTTTCAAAATAGGAGAATTCGTTCCATACAAAATGTATGGGGAAAATAATTTTCTTCGGAGTGGAACACCCTTTACTTTTAGGGGTATGAAAAATAGATGTTGGTCGATTCTCAGACCTACCAGATAAGCACACAAAATTTCATCAAAATTGGTCCAGCCGTTTCGGAGGAGTATGGTAACAAACACCGTGACACGAGAATTTTATATATTAGATAATAGCTCAGATAGTTCATAGATTGAATCATAAAATTCCTAATAGTTTTTCAAGAATTTGGTCGCTAGTATTGTGGAGGGCCGTTAACTGATTGACGGAAGTGAAGTGTGGAAAAAATGTGGCAATGGATGGAAACGAGCTGATTGGTACGAAATAATCACAAAAAAGAATTTGTAGACAGCAATTTGAAGCAAATAAAAAAAAAAACGTTAGTAAGGGGTCACATCTCATCGCGAGATTAAGAAAATAGTATTCTATTTTTACATCTTATTTTAAATAAACGAATATTTCATCATTAAATCTAATAAAAATAGAACCGAAAATATTATTATCTGCCTCTCTGTTCACATTTTCAAATATTATCTATAAAGTTTTATCTTGCACACAGTCTGAAGACTAAATTTACATTACATCATAACTTTTATGTGTTTGGCATCATTTTTGGTTCATGAGACTTTCTGGTCTTCAACAATATAACTTGCCAAATCTATCTCTTTTTTGTATATATTTTATTTAATTATAAATTGCTTACATCTTATATCTAGTATATTATTTTCTAAAATTACTTTATTTATAATACAAAAGAAAGTACAAATAACATATTAGGCAACTTTGTCTGTCCAACTAGGAAAGTTTCCCGTTCCAGGACAGACAAATTGACAGGTTTAGTTCATATTATTCCAAGAAATGTACATAATTACATAACAAACAAAAAAAAATAGAAAAGGTAACCTGGTAGCATATATTATTATACTCGGATTTACCGAATTAACCTGGTAATGCATAATATATTCGGATTTACAGTGAGATAAGCAGGTAAGTTAGTTGTAAGTATTGAAAAGAATAAACCAGGTACCTGATAACAATTTGGAGGAATTACATAAAGATTTACAATATAAAGAGTTATTGCTATTATAAACAATATTATAAAGATATGAAGTTATGTTAGGTTATGTGTTTGAAGTGTGAACCTATAGATAATACATAGTACATTTATAAGAGAAACTATATTAAAATTTACAAAATCAGATAGAATTTGTGTACGTAATAAAATATAAGCATTGATATATAAGTTTTTTTTTTTTTAACTATTTATGTGTTAGAACTACAATGCGTAATAAATTATGTGCAAACATCAATACATATTTTCACTGATTTAAAACATGTTATCAGTAAAAATTATATTATACAACAATACGATTACACTGCGCTCATGTCTTGAACTATTCCTGCTAAAATATGAAAACAATATAAATATAGATAGAGATATAAAAAGAAACTATGAATATACATAAATCTGTTTTAAGTGCTACTTTGATAACGATGTAGGTACTTAGTGAAATTGGTGCATTACTTCGAACGTCATACATGTTGGGGTTACGTACCTATTTCAAATTTATTATAAATCATCACCGCTATGAGGTACCAAGCATAAATGAACAAATACTTACTTTTATATTATTTTCTACCCACTTATTAAAATTTGGACTAAACAACATTAAGACATAATCCACGAAAAACTGCAAGACTTTTAGCTTCCTTAACATTTACCGGGAGTTCATTGAACATTTTAATACCTTTATGGTAATATTGTTTTGTGTTCCCGATAATATTTGTTTTAGGAAGCCTAAAATCGTTGCAGTTTGTCGTAGGATAGCAACGAACTGTTTTATTAATTCTAAAATTGTTTAATCTGGCAACACATTATTTTTTAACTTAAACTAGTTTAAAGTTCCCTTAATATTATTAAGAAATGTTGGAAACATCTACAGTTATTGTGACATTTTATGGTAAGTATACTGCTTCACAAAATTCGCAAATGATGAAAATTTAACGAGGTGGCTCTTCTCCTAAAGCCTTCCAAGGAGTGTGTAGGCCAGATCGTTCAAAAGAATGAATCCGAGAAACGACTCGTTCACAAACAGCCAAATTTTTAAATTTTGAATAGGTGTGGGTACTGCCGCCCCGGGAACCATTTATTGGGTGACCAACACCCCTGTCGTAGATCACCCAAAGTATTTCGCTGCGTTTGGCTTTTGAGCAGAGGTGGCCGGGTTCATGGGATGAGGTTTGTCCAGGTTTTGGCGGCACATGCGTTTGCCCACCTACTGCATGGCGGGCCAGATCAAAAGAGACTGGTTGAGGAAGACCTTTTTACGTCTCCTGCCGGACTGTCTTGACCCAATGCCTTGTACAGCAGTGGAAGGTATGGATTCATACGTTCATCACTCCTGGACACATTGACCACCAGAAAAAAAGAAGTCGGTATCATTTTCTTCAACGGGTGTTCCACCAAATTTTCGAATCATTTCCATTCCTTATCCCGCACATTTCATACTTTATTAAAATATGTGCTTATTTTATTATAGTATCACGAAAAAACTTTAAACACTTATATAATGGTCTTAAACAAGCCATACATCCAAATTCATACAACTCTACTTTTGCATCTACAGTAGGTACAATATGAAACATTTAAAAAGAAATAGTTATTATATGCACCGACAAAAAAAAATTGAGTGCTGTTCACAAGCGGTAGAAGTCAAACCTTCAGCACACAATCTCAACCAATAGGAGCTTTGAAAAATGAGCTCATAATCAAAGCGGCCAATGTAAGTGTTTATCTTCTTTAGTGTCGTTTCTGTTTCATCGAGTTTCAAATCATAACGCTCCTAAAGTTTTTTTTTGTTTACATGAGCTCCACACAGGAGGCCCTGAGGAAAATAATTTCCCTCAGGGCCTATGTCATCTTTGGGGATGCTGTGTGAAGGTAGTAGTATCATTTCCGGTCAAATGACAAGATAAAATTGGTTGTACGTTTATTTTCATTCTAAATTCGAAACGGGCTTATAAGGCTTGTTTTCAGGTGTTCTTTGAAATTTGGAAGGAAGTTCTCACAATATGAGGAATTATTCTTGTTCGTTCGAATCATTTCTGTAGAATCTCTAAATGTCTTCTCCATTTATTTATTTCATTATTTATCAGTGCTGGAACCAGTATTCTCCAGTATTGCAATATGTTTAAAAGACTTGGGTTCTTGAGAACACAGGACTGTTTATTGATGAATAGTAATTTATAAATATATTTTTAGGATGACCAACGTCCTTCTTAACTGGAAGCTGGGTATTACCTGCGGAGTCGGAGCTTTGGCATTATAATGACCGTGTACTCCTGCCTTCGGTTACCTTCGGCACATCTCGTAAACGAGACCATGTGACCCGAATAGCCCACAGACAACGTAAGAATGTGAGAACTAATCATAAACTAATTACGTAACATTACAATTTCAGAAACCGTTTGTATGTAACGTCGCTGCGATCAAAAAGGATGAGGTTTATGAGAAAACTATGAAGGGTTGGGATAACAGGAATCATACTGTGATGTGGGAGTATGATAGGTAAGAATATTAAAAATATAATTAATTCATTTAGGGCAGGCATGCCCAACCTGCGGCCCAATTGATGATTTTTTGCGGCCCATAATGATTTTTTTAGCTTTCCATGTTTTGGATATTGGTATTCATAAAATAATAATAAGAATCGTTTTCATAAATTTATCACATATGATATCAATTCGATTATATTTATTCCGCACATTTCTAGGAAGACCGAATGCAAGTAACCTGGTTTTAATAAGTGTAGGGTGAGTGCAAAGGATACACACAGGTGGCAGTGATCCGTGAGTTTGAGCTGGAGTGCTAAGATTGAGAAATATGACGTTTTTGATGTTGTTGTAGCTAACAAATTTTTTAAATTTTTTTCAAATTTTTTTTTCATAAGACAGGCGCATCCCCAATCTGAAAGATTTTGATAACTATATATTTTGCTTTTTTTAATGCATTGTCTGGTTTCTGTACGGAAAGTCTGTTGATAGCGTTCAAACCGTCCACAGACGTTCGTTCATCGATCACGTTCAACCAATTTTAAGAATAAATAAATACGTCAAAAAATATTTTCAATGGTTGTCCAAATCCAAAGAGAAAAATCGGAAATAATCGATTTCCTCTTAAGAGCGTTTAACCAGCCAGCGGACGAAAATCCACATTTCGTCGAAAGTTGTTCTTCCGATCGTGCAGGGCGGTTACAATGAGAAAGATTGATTATTCTCCCTACCAGCTTTTTTAATTTATAACTCAATATCGAATTTATTTCAATCCAAATAAGCTTTAATTTATACCTTCATCCAAAAATGCTGAAAGGCGTGATGATAAAACTATTAAAATAGTGTACTTTTGTAGTTATTTTTTAATTATAAATATTTATCATTTTTCAATAATATCTAAATTTAATAAGAATGTTAAAAAAATCTGAAATATATTAGTTTGTAAGTGCGCAAATAAATACACAAATGGACCAATTTTCGTCAAGGAACACATGTACGTACATATTTTTTAATGATTTTATTGAAACTAAAATTAAAATTCTAATACATAACTTTGCTAGATAATGTATTGATTTATTTTACTGCATGATTACATTATTTGAAATGGGTGTAGTATAATACAAAAACTTTTTTGAAAATTTAACAAATCTGCCAACGACCTATGGAATAACCTTATTATAGTAAAAATTAAAAAAAAAATCTAAAAATTTATTACATAACTATGCTAGATAAAAGAACAATCTTTCGAAATCCATTTATAATTTTTTGTGGAAAAGAGTCAATACGTCTAAAAACTTTTTTGAAAATGACGTATTTCCGGCTTTCTCTGGTAATGCCCTCTTAATACAATCAAAAGCTTCCCGTAAGTTTTACCTGGTGACCGCCTGAAACTAGATTTTTAGCCGAAACCGAAACCGAATTACGGCATCTGTTCTAGTTTCAGCTGATAACAAACCGAAACTTATATAATTAAGTGAAAATCAGTACGTTCCATTAAAGCTTTTTCTTATTAAACTTGTAAGAATTTATTAGTTCATTTTAAATGAAATGAACAATTAAATAAAAGACACCAGTTTTTAGTAAATTGGCTTACTGTTAGCAATTTTTGGTTGGTTGGTTGGTAACGGTTCTTCAATATACGTCTTAGTAGAATTGCAAAAATACAAACGATAATAGAACTATTAACTAATCCAGTATTTATTAAAATTTACATTATTTGACAATAACTATCTAATTATTATAAACGAAAAAAATTGACAAGTAAATAGTTTTTGAAAATTACAAAAAAAAATTTTAACAATTGGTTAAAATATGTTTTGAGTTATTCGTGAGAAAATCACGAACTGCAGCCGAAACTCGTTTATTAGCTGAAACCGAAACCGAAATTGAAACCGATTTCAAAAGATAAACCGATATCGAATTTGAAACCGAAACCAAAAGTTAAATCGAAACCAAAACTGAAACTCAAACTTTAGTCAGTCACTACTATTAATATAGTTCTTAATTGTCCAAACGACCATTAGAAAATTTTACAGGAGAAGAAGATTTTTATCCATTATTTCATTGAAACATTATGATAGGTGTTTAAGATAAAGCTATTTCCGTAAAGATAAAGGTCTCATTTGTTTAAATAATTTTTATTTAAGTGATTAACTATGATCGCACTTTATTTTTATTTTTAAAGTCGAGATTCAACAAAAACTAAAATGGTCGTTTGGACAATTAAGAACTAAGGCGACGAAATCCATGAAATAATTATTTACGCGATTCATTACGATCAGTTTATCTTTTTTCTACGGCCTATGTTCCGGGCCAACAGAGAAGTCAACGAATGCTACATGTAAAGCGTATTTATTTGGTCCACAGCATCAGCAAAGTGATTAGATAATAAAACTTTATTCTTTAATTTTAATTATAGTGATATCAGAAGAAATCTACGTCAAACACTGCAAATGACGGAACCAGAAGTGGACATTGCCTCTTCATTGAGTCGACTGGTTATTTTATTTTCTTGCATAGTGGGACCAGGAGACGAGGAATAATAAAAGGTGATTTTTATAAATTTAATAAAAATGTGTAAAATAATTAGGTACAGATGGATGAGAACAACTACCACATTGTAACGGAATTTTAACTCATCTTTTTAAAAACAAAGCAAACCAATTTCACGAAGACACACAATTTCAAATACATTGCGACTACAATATATTTAAAAAAATTAGAAGCGTGCAGTTCACACGCGGTAGAAGTTCACACGCGAGAGAATTACATAGAATAATCGGTCTCCTCGTTGTGGGTGCTTCTTAGCCTCCCCACTCTTGTCTACTTTAGGTTTCAAATCAAATCAAATCAAATCAAAAAATATTTATTGTAAAATAAAAATTACAAAAGGTGTAGCTTATGGGTAGACCCCATTTCTTCCAGCTAACCACATTTATTTAATTACAATGTTTATATAATATTATTTGTTTTATTATAATTACAATGTTTATACAGATAAAATAACAATATACCAATGAAAAAATAAAAAAAAATACAAATATATATACCAATAAAAATAGGCGTTTCATTTACGTGAGATATTCACTCAACGTGTAGTGACATTTATTAACAAGGAAAGTGTTTAGTGACGATTTGAATTTGTGTGTATCTTGTATTTGTTTAATGTTATGTGGAAGGTTGTTATATACTTTAATGGCCATGTAGTATGGTCCTTTTTGGAATATTGTTTTGTTTGCTTTTGGCATTAATAGGTTTTCTGTGAGCCTTGTAGCGTATTTATGTGTTGAGTTTTTTTTCGCTACAACCGCGCGTAAACTGCGCAATCTTTTTTATATAGTGAATCAGTTTCGACACCATGGTCCCAGGCATCAAACGACAAAACCTAGTTGCGCCATCGTTTTAATAAATATCTGAGAAATGTGTGTCCACCAAACAAGTTGGTCACAGTAACAATATTGTCATCGATAAAGAGACTCTCTGCCAAGTTTCAGCACAATCAGATGTCGGGAAGTGGGTTAATTTCCACTTCCGCAATTTGTATTAATTCATTATAAGAACTAAAATCTAAATTCAAATACTTCGATATATTTAAAAATACCAAACCACCAAGTCTTTTCCAAATTATTTTGCAGAACAAAGACATTTTAAGAGCCCTAACCCATTTTAACAGAAGCAATTACTGCGTTTAAGCATAAGGAGTTAGAACGTTCTAAGATATTTCCAGAACTTATAGAAAGTTACATTGTATTACATTACAATTTATCAATTTCAAATTTGCCTCCACGAAAAATACTTCACATTTGATACAAACCTGAGCTGTGATTTATACATAATAACGCCTCCCACACGCATTTCGGAGCGACCGAGTCCCGCAAGGCCGTCGCGCAGAAAAGTTTCAATGAACCGCGCTGCAGACCTATCGGTCTTAACATTTCTGCGCGGCGGCCTGAAGTGGCGCGGGACTCGGTCGCTCCGAAGTGTGCGTGTGAGAGGCGCTAATTATATAACTATTTTCAATATTTATTTCATTTCAATTAATTAAATCTTTATTTAAAAAAATATTTTCTTTATTTGCAGATAATCAGAATCTCTCAGTTTGAGCATTCAACAAATAAAAAACTTTTAAAATTTTGTGATTTTTCTCTTTTGTTTGTACCCATTAATTATTTTCGTTAATAAAGCGGTGTAAATCAAAAATTAATGTTTTTTATCACGATTTAGTATAAATATAATAAAATAAGTAGTACGTAGAAAGTTTACTTGACAAGCTTAGAGCAAACAGGCACTTTTCAGAAAAACTTATCCTGAAACTAGAGATGGTTGGTACCTGAGGATTTGAAAGTATTTGATCAGCAATCAGGATGCCAATAAACAGAATGGACAGTTCAGCAGAAAACAGTTATTATATCTATATGTAAGGCACTTGAAAATATTCTGAAGAAATTGTTTTATTTCCCTTTGGCAAAGTTGTAGGGGAACGGATTGGAAATGGATTTGAGGCCAAAGTACCCAACCCAATTTAAAAAAAAAAAAAATTAATCAAAAGTTGTATCAAATATCTAGTACGGACTGCTTTATTTATTTATGTTTTAAATTATAAATTATAGGTCATTGAAGAATTCTATTTTTCGTGATTTTAGAGAGCTTTGGCAATTATTTGTTAATTAAAAATAATTATTAAAAAAAAAATATATTTTTTTTTACTATGAAAATAGGATAAAATGTAAAATAAAAATAAAAGTAATTTAAAAAGCTTCTTAAAAATATAATTTCTACCCGAATAAATGCCTTTTTATGATCTTTTTTTATTATTATACTATAACACTTATCTCAGGTTTTTAATAATCATAAATACAGTGGAGCGTCGATCATCCGAACGACCGCTTATCCAAACTAATACGCCCGCCCGACCCGCGCGTGCCTACTCTCGAAAACGTCTACAATGCAGACGAAACCGGGCTCAATTTGAAAGCTTTGCCACGAAAAACTCTTGTTTCACGTCGTGAATTAGCAGCATTTAGCTTTGGTTATAACTTAGCCATTAGCATTGGTCCTAAAATAAGCAAGGATTCTATGTGCTAATGCTACTGGCAGCCTGTGCTTGTAATTGGTAAAAGCAAGAAACCGCGTTGTTTCAAACAATTTAATATGTCTGCGATGCCTATCGTTTACACTTCGCAAAAGAGTTTTTGGATGGATAGTACAATTTTCATGGAATAGTTTACAGAAAATTTTGTACCCTCTGTATAAGCCCATCAATTTAAAAATGGTAAAAGAGCGAAAACATCTTTGCTTCTTGATAACGCCCCTTCATGAAATGAAAAATACAAGTTTGTAAAAGTCATATTTCTTCCACCTAATGTGACTTCATTATTACAGCCCGTGGATCAAGGCATTATTGAGGCTTTCAAACGTTATTATAGAAAATAATTTTTACGTATGTTACTTTTGGAAAAAGTAAAGGAGGGAGAAGAAAGCCTGTTAAGAAATCATAAAAAGATTGATTTGGAAGACGCATCCTACATAATCGGAGCAGCGAACAGCATCAAATATCTGTCCTTAAAAAAGTATGTCACCTAGCCGCTCGTAGGCGGGTAGGCTTGCTTCGGCAGACGAACATTGATGATTTTTTTAAGCGTTAATTTTGCACTTTTTTTCATTTAATTCCTAATTAAAGATATAAATTTAAATATGGTTTTCATTCACCGCTTCGTAATATGGAAGTACGTAATATATGTATGGCTCGATTATCCGAAAATACCGGTTATCCGAACACTCACGTCCCCCAATTAGTTCGGATAATCGACGATCTACTGTAACTACCAAAATCAAATCCAAAGTTGCTCCAAAAATCATTCAAAATTGAATTCTTCACAATGTAAAATTAAATTATAAGTCAGTTGGTTTAGTTATTGTTATACTCATATAATTTTTTACAATAGCTTCACACAAGAGGCCATGAGGAAAATAATTCCCCTCAGGGCCTATGTAATCTTTGAGGATGCTGTGTGGAGGATCTCCCTCATCCCGGCTGCCATGCAGTTGATGGGAAGACGCATCCGCCGCCAAGATCCGGACAATCCTCATCCCAAGAACCCGGGAATCCTGCTAAGTCACAAAACGTAGCGAACCACTTGGGGCGACCTATGGCGGAGGTGTTGGTTATCCAATAAACTGTTCCCGGGGCGGCGGTACCCATACTCGCCTCCCAAATTGAAGTACTACAGAAAACTTGATAAGAATAATACTCCGAAGAAATAGATTTTCAAAAATAATTAAAATGCTAAAGGAACTTAATTGGTTAACAGTGAAACAAATACTGACCTTGAACACGTTGATATTTATTCACAAAATATTAAACAACATGTTACCAAAATACTTCACAAATAAAATCGTATACAATAAGGACATTCACAGACATTACACAAGGACTTGCAAGGAAATAAGATTAAACAAAAAGGACAAAACAAATACGCAAAACAGTCTGCTGTACAAAGGAATTAAGTTATATAACACACTACCAGAAACTCTTAAGTCCTCACCAATTGAAAAGTTCAAGATGGATTGTAGGAGCTACATAAAACAAAAACAAAAAATTTTGTGATTTCAAAAATTTTGTGAATTTAAAATATTATATTTAAAAAAAAAAAACTGCAATATGAAATATTATAATCAATTAGAAATTTGTAAACTTAAATGTACAAATTACTAAAATAAAATTCAAATAAAAAAAAAAAAAAAAAAAATAAGAAATAAGAAATAATGGTTCCATGATACTAGTACTTCATCCGGTGACAATAGGCCTCCGTCGTACTTGTCTGTGCTATAATATTATAAAGAGGAACGATTTGATTGTTTGTTTGCATTGAATAGACTCCGAAATTACTGAACCGATTTGAAAAATTCTTTCATTGTTAGGAAGCTACACTATCTTCGGGTGACATATGTAGGCTATAATTTATAAAGCTAGCTAGGAAGGGGACGCGGGAGGGGAACGGGGACGCACGGGAAAGGTGAATCAAGGAGAAACAATGTAGTTGGCATTGCAACGCATGCCGTGGACCAGCTATAATTTATAAAACTTGCCTCATGAGGCAATAATAGGCCACTTGCATGGATTTCATAACGACTTGGAAAGAATCGTGTGGATAGATCTTTTTACTAAGATTACGAAAATGTTAATAATTTTTTTTAGAAATGTTCAGTTTTTATTTTATTTTTAAATAAATAAATCCGTTATTTGGGCTCGTGATGTCACTACATGAAAATGTCCCGTCTCCGAAAATGTTCCTATTAATTTTGTAAAATTCCACACTGATTTATTTTTTTTATATGGCATCACTTTGATTTCAGGCGAATTTTTTAATTTGACATTTAACGTTCACTAGATTTATTGTTTGTTCTCTGCGAACTTGGTTTGGTTTGACTTTTTGACAGATGTAATGAAGAGAACCCCGTACATTTTAGATGTCGGTACGTGTTTTAGAGGTATAATGGTTATGGTGCTGATTTTAACAAAATCAAATTTTATAATATTCTCATTATTATTATAATTTACAAGTACAAGTATATTACATTGTATTTAGTAATATAGGCGTTGTACATTATAATGATTTATGATCAATAAGATGGATAAAGGAAAAAAATATTTATGAGATGTAATATTTTTGGTATGCCTCGTTATTCTCCTGTGCCATTCGTGTGGAAAACGTTCTTTTTTTAAAAAATGAAATTCGGCTTTGTAATTATCGTTTTTTCGCACCTATAAAATTATGTCCCGTCTTTCCGGTTTATAAAAAATGGCCTGATTTTTCGGATTGCAATTTTCAAAAAATCCCCATGGTTTCAAAAATACGTATAAAAAAAAATAAATAAAGAATATCTTGGAATATTTGCCTAAGCCGGAATTTTTTTTTTTTAAATGTGATGCAAGTGGCCTATTCTTACGTCGCTCCCGATATCATCGACTGGCATAAAATTCTCCGAATCCCACCAACTCTTCTCCACCATACAAAGAAGACGAAAGACAACTATCATGGCTCTTTCCAATCTATTTGTAGTATAAATATTTCCACTGTCATTGTCATGTAATAATAACTAATACATAACTAGGAGAGTGAAAGATAACAATTGCCTATAAATAGATAACACACATCCCGTCTCTTGAACCTTCCGCAAGCTGGAGTGTTTATTTATCAGTAAGAAATAAGCAGCTTTTATAATTCTGGGCATAATGTACAGGGCCCGCAGACACTTTAATAGTAGGTACACAACTGCTAACCCTGTACAAATCGCAAGTGCACCCCACGGTTGAATTTGGCAGCCATTTCTGGTCTGGTGCTCCAAAGTATCTGAAAAACCCTCGACTCTGTGCAGAAACGGGCGACCCGTTTGATAGATTCTCTTATCTTAACAAACGGATTTCTTTAGAGCACATCGGGTGGGAATGTGGGAATGCTACCGCTTCGGTGTTTCAATGGAAGATGTTCCGAGGAACTGGCGTCATTGAGCCCCTTGGCACCGGTGCATAGTTGAGAAAAACGCCAAACGGGCGCCCAACATATTATGTAGGTACACGGTTGACATTGTCATATGAGAACGGGTCGCTTCTTCAACGGGCAACGTTCTGTAGTTTGACAGCTCGGCTGTGGAACGATTTGCCGACCTTCGTCATTTGCCGATTTTCCCCCTTCCTTAAAGTGTATCTTAATGGCAAATGTTCACTCTTTCAAAAAGACCCTCCACAAAACATCTCAGATGACATAGGCCCATTAAGATCCTCAAGGCCTCCTGTGTGCAGTTGATGTAAACAAAAAAAGCTCCACACAAGACCCTAAGGAAAATATATTCCCTCACGGCCTTTGTCATCTCTGGGGATGATGTACGGGTGTCTTTAAGAGAGGAAATTCTGAGAAGGAAAAGTTATAAGGCGTGGATGGGAATTGGGGATAATGTGTCTAAGAGTGATGGACTTTTGAATCCATCCCTAAGAGGGTGAAGGGCCGAAGGTCCAACTGGAAAGGCCGAAGCTCAACCCATCTTTTCCGATTCCTGATCCGGACCATCACGCAATTAATTGGTCGGCAGACTTCTCCAACCTCTTCCCATGGACCCGGGCATTCCCTGCTAAGTCACCAAACGTAGGGGTGACCTTTGGCAGAGGTGTTGGTTATCCAGTAAATAGTTCCCAGGACAGCGGTTCCCGTACCCGCCTCCCAAATTGAAAAAGAAGGTTAAACAAGGTTAAGCCAAAAAAGTTTCTTATTGGTTAGATACAGGAGTTTTATTTTGTCTTGAAACTAATAAGAAGGTGAAGAAAAGAGGAAGAGGAATCACAAAAGAATAAGGGTAGGAAAGAAGACTTTTAGAACAACGATAGGAAAGATGCTCTCGATACACTCGTGTATTAATAATTTTTGACGCACGCATTACTTCGGTTGGATATTTCTTAGGTTTATTGCAAGTATGTTTTATGTTTTTCGATTTCATATAATATTTTGATATAATGAAAATTCATTGGACCTTATCATAATTTGAGATACACTAACCGAAATAAACGCATATACTGAACTGGGTGGCAGTTGTGAGCAGTGAACAAAGGGTATCATCTTCTTTACAAGTTAAAATGAATGTTTCTTTGTTTATCCCGTACGCGTTCCTATATCGTTCAACCGATTTATTTGAAACTGTGGTGATTTGTTTTGCGCACGCCCGCGAAGGGTTATGAATATAGTGGTGAGTCTGGCGTTATGAAAGTATTTCCTATACCATTAATCCGATTGCGATGAAAGTTTTATGATTTGTTGCGCACACGTCCGCTAAGCTTTCTTTGTATAATGGTGAGCTCTGGCATTATTAAATTTGTATAAAAAATGTACAATAGGTGGCGAGCGAATTGTTTGAAAAATATGTGTATTTCATATTGTTAAGTGGCAGAGAGAAATGGAGGGAGAAGGAGAGGAAGGGAGGGAACGATAGAGAGGGGGAGGTGGGATGATATAGTGGTGGGATGGGGGATGACGGGGAAGATGTAAGGGGAACGCGGGAGGGGGGAAGGCGGGGTATGTGGACAAGGAACGTGGAAGGAGAAGGGGACGCTGGAGGGGAACGGGTGCGGAAACGACATATATAGAAAAGGACACGAAGGGAAGGGGTGACGAATAGGTGTGGACAAGGGAGGAGCAGGGAGAGGGATTGCAAAAGAAACATATATCGGTAGGGGATAGTGGTTAAATTTGGAAAATTCATGTTTCTCACACGGACAGTTGTTCTCACACGGCCTGCTCATATGTCGGAAAACCTTCTGATTTATTCGTGTTCACACAAAATTTAAATTTATATTCAACTTCGTACACACGAAAATTCCAAACTAAAAATGTAGTTGTTTAGAAACAAAATGTGGTAAAAGTTTTTTTCATTGGTTTTTTTTGACATTTTGTGGTTACCACACTTCGAAATAATTTGTATAAGTGAACCAAACGTACACCGTGTAAATAATTCCAAACAAGAATTCAATTAAAAAAAACCTTATATCAGATTACTTTTCAATCTACTATGAGTTGTGCAAGTAAACTTATTTGGTTTTTTCCATCATTGATTGACCCCAACTAGAACATGAGATTCACTCGTGTTTGTTCCACATAAACTCATATTTCTACACATTATTTGTTGCCGTAATTAAATGATTTCTCATTAGGATGACTTCAGTTCTTGGAATCAACATACAAGTTATGTATGTACCAGTTCACCCGTCTGTGCAAGTTGTTCTAGAAATATAATCAGTCATGATTTAATATTTGCCCTTTCTGCCACAGACACCTAAAGATAACCAGAAATCCGGTTAAAAGTGGACTTTTCTCCTAGACCCTAAGCAATCTCAACACGAACTGCTTCTCTTGTGTATTTGTTTTATTTTAATTTATTAGTAAAAATAACAGTGGAACATATTAAATACAATTATATTATAAATGTTTTGTTAAAATAATTACATGTTACATGGTTGCGTGAACCAGTAAAGTTTCCGCATAGAATTAAAGAAAAACGCAAAAAAGATTTGATAGAAAAGGCTAATCTTAAAAAAAAACAAAGATTAACAGTAATACATTTTCAGTATTATGCAACCAAACTTTTTAATTATATGCCCATTACTCTGAAACAACTACTAACTGCAAATACATCTACAAACATTCACAAAAAACATATCGCAGCCTGGATCAAAAATCAATATATTCACTTTATTCAAAATACTATAATCCCTAACCAAACATAACCAAACTATAAAAAGTGTAAAATAAATATAAATGTCTTTCAAGAATTTACCAACTATTCATATGTACATATATTATATATATTTTTTCTTCTAAATAATCTATGTACAATTAACATTAAAATGTAAAAAATAAATAAAAAAAACTAACTTTCTACTACAACAAATAAATACTTGTACTTGTCACACTTAATCATAAACACGTAAACACCTCAGCACAGGTTCTCCTAGTGAGGTGTTCACGAAACATACAATATTACCAACCAACAGTTTCACCTTCTCAAACCTACCTTGCACCCAACATAATGAAATGTAATATTGATATGTAAAAATGTTTTCAAAATATATTACATACATAGACATATGAATATTAGTGGACCTGCCCTAAGTGATAAAAGCGTATTATTTCCCCCTCCCCATACCGGTTCCTTGGAACCGGCTGGGATTGAGTATGGCTTCGTGTGAATCTAAAAAATGTGACGTCAGCATTCTTCTGCGAGCCAGCGTCGAGCGCTCATCGGTGCATTTTACGAAATAACACCACAAAAAACATGGTTTCTGTTTTGAAAACGTGTAAATATATACTACCACTCGAGATACATGGCATGTGCTCGTCGATGTTTACGGGGTAATTAAATAATGAAACATTTGTAAAAGTGTCCTAACTAAATACGGCAACAAAATATTTGAGTGTGAAAATAAGCGAACTTTACTTTGCCATATTTAGACTTCGCAAATATGTTCAATACGCGGCGAGCAATTCACGCTCACATGTAAAAAGGTCTATTCATTCAAAAGCAGAGTTTACTTTTAATAACTAAATGGTGATATTATAATGCGAGATGCCTATATGTATACTGTCATATTGAGTTATCGACGAATCTCATATCTCCAAGGTCATCTTCCCGCTCTGCGTCCCGCTGTTGTTGTTGTCTACCCCTCGCCTTTATGTTCTGGTCTACTAATATTCATATGTCTATGATTACATATGTAAAAAATGTTAACAATAAGGTGTAAACTGTAATATATAGATATAAATAAATAAATACAGACAGATAATATAAAAAATAAATTAAGTACGTACATGAAAATAATACATACTTACAACATAAAATAATGTTTATAGATAAAGAAAGAAAAGCAACATAATAAAAATGCGAAAAAAAGCTCTCATACGATGCAGGTGGCTGCAGGAGTAGAGGGTTCGTAATTAACAATTTGTTTTATTTTTTTATATACGTTTAGTAAATTGACCTGAGGACAGATGGAAAATTTTCAGAGTCTATATGATTTTAACTACCAATAGAATTTAATACAAAATCTGTGGATCCAGCAGGTCAACCGATCGTTTTCTGAAAAAACCTTATTGATTTTTTGATTTGATTGTTTGATAGGTACTGCTAGAAAAAGTTGATGTCAACTGCGAGAAAAAGTTGCATGTTTTCCATTGTCTTGCTGACAATTGGGAGTTTGGAGATGGGCCTGTGACGATATATCTGTCCCTGCTTTTGTGGATTCGTGTGATGAGTCCTTATTTTCAAATGTCGGAAAGTTAGTTGCCTTCCTCAAATGACATTTTGAATAGCAAGGAGAGAGGATAAGCCAATTGGTCCCGGCATTTTACATAAAATATGGACGGAATTAAATCAAATCCCGCACATTTATTTGAATTCACTTGTTTTAAATTATTAATTATAAGTGATTGATTGAAGTGAATAGTGTGAACATGTAGATGAGAGTTTATGGCAAGTATTTGTTTATTTACGAGTTTTATCTGTTTTATTACGAGACTCTGTTTTGATAACATCAATTTACTTCATTAAGAAAGACCTCATCATCAAAATGGCGATTTTTTATTATTATTTGCAAGGTTATGGGATTTGTAAAGCAGTTTAAACCATTTTTTTTCGTTTATGCCAAATGATAAATTGAATTTCCGCGAATTTTTGTAATGCCAGACATTAAAAATGAGCCAGAAGATTAGAATTACACAATTTTGGTCGAATAATCGAACATATTTAAAAGACTTATGCAAGAGAGCTAAATTAAGCCAATCATTAAATAATCACACCAACCCTTTGATGACAATGTAAGTAAGCAAGCGATAAAATATATTCCTTTTAAATCATTGTTATCAAAGGTATGTTCAGTTCTTTTCCATCAAATGCTTATATTTAACATTATCTAATTTGTCTGTCAAATTGTTATGAATTTATTTTATCGTACATAATGTCACCTTCCTTAGGTCACGTTTCATCAAGCGTGGTAGGTAATGTAAAGCAAATAATTAAATTATTTAGCAAATTCTAGTAGAAAAAGCAAACACCTTACATAATCAACAAACTGGAGCAAAGCAGATAGACATGCTAAATATGCAGGTGATGCAGCACATCGTATATAATTCTGGATCAGGCCGCTAAAAGTAACACTCCTTGTGCAGATGACGATAAGGTTTAAATTCCCGTTCAGGAGAAAACTAGTCGTTCCATTGGCGTTATTTAATAAATTAAAGCATCTAAGTTATTTCTAAGCGAACTTAATATAATACTTGATAATGCAAAATCACACGATTTTGCATTATCAAGTAACCAAAATCACATGTTTTTGAATTACTTTATTACCGAAATCATATGATTTAGCATTAATTAGTTACCAAAATCATATGATTTTGCATTTATTAGCTAGTAAAATTTCATGATTTTTCATTACTTAGTTATCAAAATCACATGATTTTGCTTTACCTAGTTACCAAAATCACACGATTTTGCATTAATTAGTTACCAAAATCACATGTTTTGCATTACCTAGTTACCAAAATCACACGATTTTGCAATAATTAGTCACCAAAATCACATGATTTTGCATTACTTAGTTACCAAAATCACATGATTTTTCATCACTTTGTGGTTGCTTCACCCAAGGGCGGATTTAGGGGGGGCACTTGCCCCCGTGCTCCCCCCCCCCCCCTAAATCCGCTATGTATGTATGATACTTCATATAACAGTAATTGTTGATTTTTTTGCCCGTCCGGCCCTTGTACCCCTCCCAGAAAAAAATCCGGGATCCGCCCTTGGCTTCACCTTAAGTCTTATTATATTATTTTTATAATATTATCTTAAGTCTTATTATATTATTTTTATAATATTATCTTAAGTTTTATTATATTATTTTTATAATATTATCTTAAGTCGTATTACCTTTGGACTAAGAAGCCCAAAATTTTTTGCTGGCAAGTATGGTGGACGTGGTATAAAACGTATGCCTTAACCCTTTGAGGAGTATTGCAGCACGTATGCGGCAGCACTCGGACGATCCAAATAGAGTATTGTCGCACACGTGCGGCAGCATGACTTTATTTAGTTTTTTCTATGCCGTATTTGTAATTTCGATTATATTATGATTTATAGATAATACAAATATATTTGTCAAACATTTTTACAGGTTTTTACCAAAATTGGTACGTATTTCACGTTAAAGATTACGTAATCCATTGGCTCTCAACATTTTACAAATAAAAAGTTTTCAAAAATTTTAATTAACTTATTTATATAGAAAGAAATGTACAATAATAAAGGGATAATACTAAAAATAAAAAAGTGGACTAATCCAGTGGCTCTCAACATTTTACAAATAAAAAGTTTTCAAAAATTTTAATGAATTTATTTGTGTAGGAAGAAATGTACAATAATAAAGGGATAATACTAAAAATAAAAATAAAAAGTGGACTAATCCAGTGGCTCTCAACATTTCACAAATAAAAAGTTTTTAATAATTTTGATTTTTTTATTTGTATAAAAAGAAATATACAATAATAAAGGGATCAAACTAAAAATAAAAAGTGGACTTAGCCAGTGGCTCTCAAACATTTTACAAATAGTGTTTCAAAAATTATTTTTTTATTTATAAAAAAGAAAATAAAATAAAGCGCAGTCGTCAAGCACTTTTGTTCAGTTCCAGGAATCAATTCCAGTTCGCTTCCAGGAATCCATCGTGCCCGGGGCATACGGCGTAGCAATAGTAGGGCGCTACCGTTGCTTCCGTAGGTAGGACACGTAGGAGATGTTTTGTGTGCAGTAATTCCAAAATTCATCCAGTGCAAAGGAAGAATACAAAGTATGTGTGTTGGATGTAATGTTTCATTATGTATGTATCACGCTGTTTTGAGGAATACCGCACGAAAATAATATTTTAGCTAGTAATTTAAATCTATCATTATTCACATGTTGAGAACCACTGAATTTATACCTTATTTTTATTTTTAGTATTATGTTTTTATTACTGTACATTTCTGTTTTTATAAATATTTTTATTAAAAAAAAGAAACTATTTGTAAAATGTTGAGAACCACTGAATATGAACCCTTTTTATTTTTAGTATTATCCCTTTATTACATATATTTCTTTTTATATAAGTAAATTAAAAAAATTTAAAATTTGAAAACTTTTTATTTGTAAAATGTTGAGAACCACTGAATTGGTACTTTATTTTTATTTTTAGTATTATGTTTTTATTACTGTACATTTCTGTTCTTATACATATTTTTATCATTTTTTCTTGAAAAAACTATTTACAAAATGTCGAGAACCACGAATAGATCCACTTTTTTTTTTTTTTTAGTATTATCTCTTTATTACATTGTTTATTTCTTTTTATGTAAGCAAATAAAAAAAATTACAAATTTGAAAACTTTTTATTTGCAAAATGTTGAGAACCACTGAATTTATAATTTATTTTTATTTTTAGTATCATGTTTTATGACTTTTTATTAGGTACTGTACATTTCATTTTTTATAAAAAAAAAAATTTCGCAACATTATTTGTAAAATGTTGAGAACCACTGAATTTGTCCATCTAAATTTACGTAATGCTTACTTATTCAATAAGAAAAGGTTATATATAGTAATAAAAAAGTTCCGAAATTAACTTGTGTAGTAAAACAAGGTAAGAAGATAATGAATTAAATCGATTAAAAAATTAAGAAAAACTTGAAAAATAACTCACTCCCACGATGTAGATGACAAAAAAATAACTCACTAATCAAAGGGTTAAGGACGTTTAACCAGCCAGTGGCCGAAAATCCACATTTCGTCGAAAGATGTTCTTACGATCGTAAAGGGCGGTTCCAATGAGAAAGATTAATTATTCTCCGTACCAGCTTTTTAAAATTATTAATCAATATCGATTTTATTTCATTCCAAATTTGCTTTAATTTATACCTACATCTAAAAATGCTGAAAGACATGATGATAAAGCTATTAAAATTACTTTTTTGATATTAAGTATTTATCATTTTTCAATAATGTCTAAGCAAAATAAAAATGTTAAAAAATCTGAAATGTATTAGTTTGAAGGTGCGCAAATAAATACACCAACGGACTAATTTTCGTCAAGAAACACATGTGCGTGTATATTTTTTTATTATTTTATTTAAACTGAAAATAAAATTCTGAAAGATTCGTTTCCCAGATAATAATATATTGATTTATTTTACTACATGATTTTATGATTTAAAATGAACGACCTATTAAACTACAAATAAACATTTTTTCTCAAAATTTAAAACAAGCGTTTACTAGATTAAATAACAATCTTTCGAAATCAATTTATATTTTTTTTTTTTTGGAAAAGAGACAATACGTCTAAAATCTGATTTAAAAATGACATATTTCTGATTTTCTCTGGTTGTATTATTATACCCTCTTAAGGTATTATGACATGCGTGTATGAGTGAGACAGCCTGAGCTGCCTGAGTCTGATAAAAGGGTGTGTTTGTAGTCATTTCGTCCTCTTTTATTACACAGGCTTTCTAGAAGAACATATTGTACATTGTACAACTCTCGCAATAAACGTAAATAAGAATACTCACATCGTATTATTTAAGGGAACTTCCCTTTGCGTCTTGCCGACGAAATTTGCGTCATCTTGTGACGAATTCTTAAATTAGAAATCGAACTACAATGGTAGCTTTGTCTGAAAATCCACGTACATGGTGTGACGAGTAAGGCGTGATGTCGAACATGCAATCGAAGTCGGGTTCTGAAATTCAACCACGCAGATCCTTGCCTATTAATACGGTTTGATGATGATAATAATAATTGGATAATACGTAGAGCGCCGTTTATGGGAAAAATCGGTTAAATAAATTAACTAGTACATTAATAATCAGTAAGAGAACTAACTACCTAGTATTTTAAAAAGCGTCGTGATAGAAGTTTCGTAGCATGACTACAGATCGCTAACATGCAAATAAGCGTTGATGTCGAATATATTAAGATCACGTAGTCATTGTGAACTTAGTTATTTATTTGTTGGCGATCTGCAGTCATGCTAGGGAATGATGAGAAGTTTCCGAAAGTTTCCGAAAATTTCTTATCTGTGCGACTAAAATGCGTAAATCTTCCAAAAAACGCTTCCACTGGGGAATCCACTTGTCATGATTTTTGGTAGATATCTCATTACATCATAATGTGAGGTTTTTTTCAAACGAGGATAAAAAAGAGGGTCGAATAAGACGAGAAAAACATTAAACCATATTATCAGTTATTAACCTTATAATATTATTTAATGCGAGAATAATAAAAGGTAAATATTATTAGGTTAATAGATTAACAATGCACTCTTAGTCCAGTCAAGTTAAACATGAAAAGGGGGTTGTGCTTGCAAAAGGTCCAGTCATTCTGAATTTTTTATATGTTGTTGGGACTTAAACCATTATTAAAAAAAAAAATTGCAACTTCGAAAATGCTGTGCGAGCGGCGGTAGACCCAAAAAACCAGGAAATTTTCGGATTTTTTTCAGTTTTTGATCTCATTGAAGGAAGGGTCTGACCGGTATAGTCAGTATACGTACTTTTTGGAAAAAATTGCCTATTTTCGAAGAACTGTATCTTGGAAACCAATGGTTGTATATAGCTTGCTTTGGTTTCAAATTGTAGCAAATTTAGTCCACTTTAAAAATTGAATACTGACTACACCGGTCAGACCCTTCCTTCACTGAGATATTGAGCAAAAACTGAAAAAAAATCCGAAAATTTCCTGATTTTTTGGATCCACCGCCATTCGCACAGCACTTTAAAAAGTTGCAAAATTTTATTTTTAATACTGGTTTAGGTCCTAACAAGATATAAAAAAATTCAGAATGACTGGACCTTTTGCAAGCACGGACGTACATCTTGACTGGAGTATGTTCCCATTGCACACCCACTACCATAATAAAAATAAAACCATCTAGTGCAGACCCGTGATTTGTGAGGCTGAAGCGAGTAAATCTTAGTTCCATGGGCTGAAGTATTCATAAAATACTAGCATTAATAACCTGCTTCGCGGGTTTTTGCTGCTAGGCCCTGCGGGCGGCTTTTGTTTCGACTGCGCCCAGTTTGAGTGTTGGTGACCATTTTATAAATCCGATCCGGTTTCTCAGATCCATTGTGATCAAGTGACAGCTAGTCATCGGGACAAAGTAACCGCGAGAGGCAATGAAGTCATTTTTAATATGTAACCGCGTGATACTATTATTCACCGCTCTAAGTATTACCGTCAATTTTTCCATATCCGGGGAGATACTCAAATTTACAAATCCATAGTACTTATACCTGACAGGGGCACAACCACATGCGATCTGCTAACGTAAGTGGAGCCATCCTTTAACGAATTCTTGAATTCGAAACCGAATTACAAAAATAGCTTTTTAACATACCTACTTCAAGTACGAAGAAGGGTTTGAATTCTGTTCATTGAAGTACTTCCTCCCCCCTAAACTATAAGAAATACAATTTTTTTTCAAACATATCGCGCCATATCGTAATTTTTTGAAGTGAAACTTTTTTAGCCCCATTAGAGTGATATGAAGTTCCGATGAAACGGAAATGACGCACTAGGCACCTGCAAAGCATCAAACTGCGCTCAAGGCTCCTATTGGTTGAAATATAAATCGGAAACGACGAAATAGGTGTGCGCTCATTGGCCGCTTTATTTATTTACGAATCGTTGGAATATAATGCGTAAATTCGCGCCTCGCTGAGCGCGTCCCATAGCGCCGCGGTATAGTGCGTCGCAAATGTCAGCGGTCAGAGAAATCCATCAGACGGAGGTTCGAATCCTACGAAATCCAAAAAAAATCAACATTATTATTTTTGTAAATCCATATCCAATCTTCAAATCGCTTTAAAATAAACACGCAGCAGAAAACGACATCCAGCGACTTTCTAGTTTCACTTCTATCGCGTGTGAATTACACACTCTAATTTTTATACAAATTTCATAACGCCAGAGCTCACCATTATATTATATAGAAACCTTCGCGGATGTGCACACAACAACTCATCAAAGTTTCATCGCAATCGGATGAATGGTAGATATAGAAATAATTTCATAACGCCAAAGCTTACCAAAATACACAGAAACCATCGCGGGCATGCGCACAACAAATCACCAAAGTTTCATCGCAATCAAATGAATGGTTTAAGAACGCATAAGGTACAAACAAAGAAACATTCATTTTTATGTAAAGACGATTACATACTATATTGCTTGATAAATTATATAAGCCAGAAAATTTGCTTACAATGAACACCGCTAAAAATTTTAAAAACCATTCCTCAAAAATTTAAAAGTAAGAAGTACATATTTCTAATTTAGAATTGTTAAAAGAATAAATAAAATAATATTCTGAACGTAGGTAGGTACCTATTTTATCTTTTGTTTGAATTCACACACAAATCCAAATTTAAAAAGTTCAAACACAATTTGAGTTCATTACGCTGGAATATTTCGCATCACGGTAAACCGAAATTGGTACACATATTTTATTATTAATAAATTTTGTTGTAGTGAGCCACAGAAATTCGAAATATCCAAAAACATTTACATATTATATAGACGAGTGATGAGTTGTCACCTTTTTCAAATATTAAACAAGCAACACATTGTTGAAACTCGGGTAAAGTCGTAGTTCAGCGTGTATTTTATATTTATAATATAATAATAACCTTCGTGGATGTTTTTAAAGTATGGAAATAATGTACCTAATTTACCTAACGGTGTAGATAAATTAAATAAATAAACATATGGACGTTTAAAAATGTGACCTATATTTTCTGATACGAACCTTGCCCATGATCTGACATTATATAAATATCTGGTGGAAGGTTTCCGACTTGTAAATAAATGTTACGAAACTTTTATTTAGGGAACTATTTTTATTTCGTCAAGGTTTTCCCACAAAATGCGTAGATTCTTGACAATATTTTTGGAATAACTATTTAGTTAGCGCTTTGTTTGAAGAATCTCGGCAAAAGCTTGTGTAAAGTAAGCCCTATAATTCCCACATCCAAAAGAAACTACCGTAATAACGGTATGTACCTAAATAAGAATTTAAAAACGATATTCTTTACGGTTGACCAATACGCCTTCTAAGTCTAAGTACCTTTTTTCAAATATTGGAAATAAAAAAGGTGTATTTATAAGATGATTACTTAATACCTAAAATCAGTATGGTTTTTGAAAAAAATTGAGTGCTGCCGAAGCCATAGACGATAACATATATATATATAATCATAAAATATTTAGACGAGGAAAATGCGTCTTTGGAAATTTGTATAGAACTGCAAAAGGTAGACGGTAGGCGGTAGACCATAAAATCTTTTTCATGAAACTTAAAACAATTGCGATGTCAAACACAATTATAAGCCGGTAAATATGTTATATGTCATAACGTTCACTGTGTGTTAAAATTTATAAGCAAAAAAGTAAGTCTGTCCCAATCAAATATGGTGTACCCAAAGATATTGAAATATAAGTTTGAATATCTTTGGGTGTACCGCAATCAAGCGTACTGGGACCTTTATTATTTCTTATATGGGTATACCGATGATATCTGCACCTGACACACCAAAAGGAAAAAATCATTAATTTTACCGATGACAGTCATTTTATTTAATGAAAGTGGTACGTACAAAGAAGTTCTACACGGGATTGTCCTTCAAATATGGCTCAAGCAAAACTCGCATACACTTAATGTTAACAACACTAAATATTTTCAACCAGCTCTAAAATTACATGAGTGTTAAGAGAAAAATATAACACTGCCATTACACTGCAAGCATGCCACTGTCCCACTATAACACACTCTAGAAGATTAAAATATCAATAAAAGTATTGAAATTTATGAAAATTTTCGATGGGACTCCCACATAAAAATAATTACAAAGAAACTCACAAAGCTCACACACTTTTTAAAAGCATGCACGATATTCTAAAAAAATGATCTTTATAAAAGTTTACTAATCATCATTTGCCAATCACTTGTGGGATTATTGGATCTAATGGAATTCATTATTATATTTTTAGTAGTGTGATTGAGTTAAATGTAAACTTTAATAGCCTTAAGAGGACAGAACGTACGTAAGTAATGTGCCAATAAATGTAATTTATCAAAAATACCATTTTCATTTTTTTGCCATATCTATCTTAGTTAATTTTAATTCTATGTCGTAATTGCGTCGGTGATTGATGTCGTTGACGTATATTTTTAATAGCACTTTATTCTCAATGTTTTAATACTACGAATTGCCAATAACTTATCAAAAACAAATGAAAAAATCCATGAATGGCCAACGCCAAGAAAACACTATCTTTGTTTCGATGTTTGACCTGAGGTTGGTTGGATAATACCGAAAAGAGATAAAAAAAAACGGTTCCATGCCAATTCAGAATGAACTCAACTCAACACCTCTTTGAAAGTCATTAAAAGCTATTAAAAAATAATTGAGAAATAGCCTATAACATAACCTAAGTTGACCAATTTTAACCAATTTTAATTTTTTTTTTACACTCTTAATGACTCTTAATTTAGTTCATTCTGAGTTGTCCGGTCACCAAAAAAACATGACAAATAAAATCCGATTTTTATGAAATTTTATGCGCTACAAAAATTGGTAATTTTTTCAAAAAATTGCACTGGAAAAGAGGTACTCACGAAAAACCAAACCTAATCCTGAAATTTCTTGTTTTTGTAAACTTTTCGGAATTTTTACGACTTTATATCTTGGTACCTATTAGAGGTGGAAAAAAATTTCAAATGAAAAAGTTGAACGAAAATTAATGTTCTACATACAGTCTGTCAAATAAGAGTAGAAAACATAGGAGGGCGCCACTGTTGATCAAATGGCAATACTAAACACATGGTGTTAAAGTAAAGCTGTGTAACCTACATTTTTTGTATAAGATAAAAAACACATAAAAGTAGGAAAAATATTTTTTTATTGCAATTTTCATACCTACCGATCTCAAAATTAGAATTGATATAGGTATATTATACCTTTGCAATTTTTGTTAATACAATGAGGAATAACGATATTATAGTAAAATAAAATGCACAGTTGGAAATTGCTCACATTTATTTAATACTAGCTTAAGTACCTACTAGCGTTTCCCGGGTTTTAGATCATGACTCTAAATTTATATCTGAATATATTTAACTCATTCCGACCTAAAAGTAGTGTAACTACTTACCATTAGTGATTCTTCCTTTTTACCTAATGTTAAATTCAAGTTTATATTATATTAAATGAAAGCAAATCACATTATAAAACACCATTTAATCAAATTTATTAGATATCTTAACAACAGTGCTTCTTCGAATTAATTTTTTTTCTTTAAGAACAAAAAAAAAGGATTTTTAAATGTGACTTACAGTGTTTTATATTATATTCAGTGTCATTGCGATTTGAAAAAATATTTGACAGTTAAATTGGTGTTGCCAGCCTACAAATTTAGTAGTTCAATTTTTAATATTTTCCGCTCTTAATTGACAGACTCTACCTCTTTTTTACATTAACTCCACACAGGAGGCCTTGAGGAAAATAATTTCCCTCAGGGCCTATGCCATCTGGGATGCTGTGTGGAGGGTCTTTTTGAGGAGAGGAAGGAATGCACATTGGTCTTGAAGAGACCCATGTTGTAGGAAGGAGGAAACACAGAGGCCGGCAAATCATTCCATAGCCGAGCTGTTGAACATAAGAACGAGTCGAAGAAACGGCCCGTTCTCATGTGACAAATGTCAACCGTGTACAAATGTTGGGCACGCGTTTGGCGTGTTTCCCGACTATGCACCGGTGCCGAAGGGATCAATGATGCTAGTTCCTCGGAGCGTCTTCCATTGTTATACCGGTAGAACAAGGATAGCATTCCCACCAGACGGCGACTCCTGTGCTCTAAAGATTTCAATCCGTCTGTTAAGATGGGAGAATCTATCAAACGGACTTGTCAGTTTTAGACAAAAATTTTCACTGGAAATTAGATTTAGGCTGTTTTTTTTTAAATACTGTGGCAGCGCTAGCATAGGTGCGCCAATGGTCGAAAACCTGGATTTTGCCAGTTTATGAAATATATTAAAAAATTTAAACTACCGGAACAATTACGATCGCGACTCCCTTTTTTGTACTAATTGCACTGGCCCTATATTCCGCGAGCAGAATTCCCTGGTGACGAGTAATGTGAATAAAGTAGTTTACTTTTTTTTATTAGTTATTAATAAAATATAAGAAACTATTTTTTTTAAATATCGACAAATTTTGTACAATTTTAAAAATTTGATTGCCCACAAACAATCTAGTAACATCACATCAAAATCAAAATCAAAATCAAAATCAAAATCATTTATTGTACAAAATTTTCATTTAATACAAAAGGTATAACTTATAGGTACCTATATCCTATTTCTTCCAGTTAACCTAACCCGGTAGGAGTCGCGGGTGCGGCGAAAATCGGCGCACTGTCGTATGGACTTAGCAAAGTCAAGATATAATTGTTCAATTAATTCATTCAACTTTTTTCAGTTGTTTAAAAAATATTCCTGGATATTTCCGAGCGAAATTATTCACAGTTTAATGAATTTTTAATTTTCTAAATTAGAACTGATTGTGGGAACAATTCAGAAAAGCGATAAAGTAGGTACGAAAATTATTTTATTTTAATAGTAATTTATTATTGAATACCTCAGAGTGCCAATTACTTCCAACCATCGCAGTGAGTGAGACTATGGCGCGGGCGTCCCCAATTGGGAGTATGTTGTGAGGCTGGAGGTAAAGGCTGAAAGTGGGAAGGGGATGAAAATGGGTGGGAGGAGGATGGGGGAGTGTACCTGGCTATACAGATCTGGTCACCAAACATGGCAAAAGCCATTTCTCGCAACTGTTTCAATTCTGAATGTTGTAATGATTCTACACTTAAAACGTGTATTTATTTTGTTGTTTTTGACAGTTTACCAAAGTTATATATATATTCTGACTAAACAACCGACCATCACCCCTTTTCCTCGCAGGGGTAACTGTAGAGGACAGACCTCCAAACAGCCCGATTTTGTCGCACACTACTTGCCTCATTCACATTCATCTGTCTTCCCAAACTTACTCTTCTATTATTCTGACTCTCAACACGGCTTGACTCAAGTATCCACTTCACTTGATCGTGCCATATCATCTTCGGGCGACCCCGACTTCTTCTTCCATTCACATTTGCGACGTATTCTCTTTACTTCTTTCTTCGTGCATTCGTAAATACTTTCAGTTTCACAAATGCTAAAATGATAATATACCGTGATTTTGCACCGTTTTCATTTCGGTTTTCTGTGCAGTGTGCTAGTTATTCCTGTGTGAAACTGATTCAATGAACTCAAAATTGCTTTGAAAAAGTGCCATTAAAGTAGAAAAGAGTGAAGAGGAGACCGATTATACTAAATCCTATAGATGAATGTGTTTTTCTCTTTTCAGTATCGCTATTTTTCGTTTCATCGAGTTTCAAATCACAACGGTGCTAAAGAATAACTTAGATACGATTTTAGATTTTCACGGCGAAAAGTATTTTTGTTATTAGTTTTTGGGGTATTATGCCGTGTTGCGCTACCTCCTTCTTTAGCCAACGTTTCGGACAGCGTTGCAGTGTCCATCATCAGGGCAGATGTGTACATGTCACATGTCACATGTCACACATCTGCCCTGATGATGGACACTGCAACGCTGTCCGAAACGTTGGCTAAAGAAGGAGGTAGCGCGACACGGCATAATACCCCAAAAACTAATAACAAAAAAGTTTTAACTTCAATAAATTATTGTTTTGATATTACGGTCACCATCTAGGCCAATTATTTCCCTAATTAAGGAAAATTTATATTAAAATTCGCTTCGAAATCTAGGATCAGGAGTTCAGAAACGCGAAGAGCAATCTCTTTGAATGAACTGTCTAGAATACTCGAAAATAATTCTCAGAAATATATTCTTATCACCGGCCAAGTAGGTACATAGTAATTCTTTGTGAATACATATAGGTATCATTCAAAAACTAAGTTGACCCGAGAAGAATCTTTTAATTGGTACAATTGATTTGTACGAAATGTCCACATCCATTTCAATAATTTTTCCATTGTTTGTGTTGTTATCATGGTCACAAAACACAATAACAAACAAACGGTCAACAACAATAATACTGAAACGGGGTTTGTGTAGGAAAATTTTTCGTTGCGTTAGTGTGTTCCTACGTGAGTTTGAAAATGTTTAAACGCTATAACATTGATTTAGCCGGTCGGTTAATCAACAAAGAAAAATCCAAACAAGATTTACGAAAAGCAAAACGGAAAAAGAACAATTGAACGGATAGGTAATCCATTAGATCGCACAAAAAAAATTAACTCATAAATACGCTACAAGATTAACAGAAAACTTATTAATACCAAAAGCAAACAAAACAATATTCCAACAAAGACCATACTACATGGCCATTAAAGTATATAACAACCTTCCACATAACATTAAACAAATACAAGATACACACAAATTCAAATCGTCACGAAACACTTTCCTTATAAACAAATGTCATTAAGTGAATAGGTACCTCACATAAATGAAACAGATATTTTTGTATTTTTATTGGTATATTTGTTCTTTCTTATTTGCATAAACATTATAATATAACATGTATGTGTTTAGCTGGAAGAAATGGGGTCTACCTGTAAGCTACACCTTTTGTATTTTTTATTTGTACAATAGATATTTTTTGATTTGATTGATTTGATTTGGTGGCCAGATTGGCGAGTTGAGTTGAGTTATTTTTTTCACCCTTTATATTTTTTCATAATTGAACAACTACCGAAGAATTATGTTAAAAAATTAGTAAATTTGCTACAAATAATAATAATACCCCAGGACTACCCTAAAGTTATGAGATATTGTTTCAGGGGTAATCGGAACTGGATAACGTGGAAATCGTAGGTGCATCAAGGGTTTTTTGGTATTTATGATTAGGCTGAGGCGCTGGGGTCGTAGTACCGTTTAACAGGGACGTAAAGTTTAATAGCAATAGATAATTATTTATCAGGTATAACAAGAGCCGTGTCGTCAACGTATACAAAATGTTTAATATGTACAAAAAAGTATTTCATTATTGATACAAATATAACGTGGGTGCCAAAATTGATCCCTGCGGTATGTCAGAACTCATTGTTTTCCTCCCACTCATTTTTCTAATATTTTTACACAGGTGTGTCTAATAAATAAATATTTTTTCCTCTGTCTCCAATCGGTTCTAAGATTTTTTATATTTTTGGCGGATCAATTGTATCAAACGCTTTGGAATTGAGGATAACTATTACTAAAACATGCCTTTTAAGGTTCAATTCATTATTTATACATTTCTGTCCCGTAATAGTGTTTTTGCTTTCTTTTCTTTTTAAATCCATTTTGTTTCGGTCTATAAAAATTAAAAGTATTTGTTTAATTTAAATGCACGCATTATTATCAAAAAAAATTCAAGTGCAGGCAAGATAGTATATAGGTTTCATATTTCTCAATGCTCTCTCCTCGGTTTATCGGTCTAATAAAATCAAGTTTGAGGTAAACGGGCATTTAAGCTTCTGTAAAAGTCTATAAGTGCGTAATAATAGTAGGTCCTAAAATATATAAATGTCTTTTAACGCCGTGTGTTTTTTTGTTGTCTATTCCTACAGATTTGTTTTTTTTTTTCTTTATTTATAAATGCAAAGAAATATAAACAATAACGGTGAAATTAGGTCAATAATTAATCGCAGACGGTATTTTTTGCATAACAAAGTTGGCGAATTCTCAGATATCTCGTCAGCTTATTTGGAAGAGTTTCTCTGTACCTTCGAATATAAAACCATTTCATTTGTTCATTTCTATAAGCAATATAATGTTCAGAGCCATCTGCGTTGTATTTCTGTAGATATTCGTATGACGAAACTCTAACATCGTGTTTTAAACGTTTCCATTTATTTTAAAAGGTTTTATCAAGTCCTATTTAAATATTTTCCTTTAATATATTGAACTAAAATTCTTTACTCAAAATCAGCAATCGATAAATAGATTGTGTGAAATCATCTTTCCAAACTTTGACATCGTATATTTTGGAACAAAATACAGTGAAGTTAGAATCCTGTTCGACTAAAGTGACGATTTCTGCATTTTAATATCACGATTCTCGCACTTGTGGTTCTTTTGCATTTCAAATGCGATATATGTCCGAATAAAATATTAAAGTTTTTCCAATAAATTGTTTACCGAATTCGTGACAATTTCTCATCACTTATCTCGATTCCAGATGACATTCAATTCACCTCCCTGTGACTAGTTAGTGAACTTCTGTACTGCTATCAATTTAATATAATATATATTATAAGTGTGGTACCTACCTATGTTCAACATGCCTACACAAAGTGTTTCTTTACTATAAATCTAAACCAGTGACGAAATAAACCGGTGGAAATGTTCTGTCGGCGTTTCTTTGTGTTCAAAGTATGGAGGTTCAATTTTTGAAGTGAAACTTCTTTATCCACGTTAGTGCTTTGAAATTCGGATAAAAAGGAAATGCGTCACTAAAATGTATTATTTGGCGGGTCCTCAGTTCTAATATAATGCGGTAAATTCGCGCTTCAGCGCTAGAATCTGACATCGCAGCGGGTAAGGCGCTTGACAAGTCTCAGCGGCCAGAGAGACAGACAACCAGCGAACGGGTGTTCGAATCCTACGAAATTCGAAAAAGATAAACATTTTTATTTTTGTGAAATCAATATCCAATCTTACCACTTTAAAATAAACAGGCAAATGAAAATGAAGCGACATCTGGCGACTTTCTAGTTTCACTTCTACTGCGTGTTAATTGTACACTCTGATTTTTTTTCTTACTTCGGGTGGAATCTTTAAATATAGAAATTATTTATTAAATGTAGTGTAAGATTCTTTCAGAATCGCCCAGGTGAAAGACCACCATTTGGAATTGAAAAGTTGCTTGAAATGGCTGTAGACGTGTTTGGTGACCGCCTGATTAGCCAGGTGCTTTTCCACCTTTCTCTTCTCCTCCTCTCTACCTTCAGCCACACAAAATACGCCAATTGGGGATGCTATTGTCTTACTGGCTCCCGGCGGTTAGGAGCAATTGGAACTCTTGTGCGGTGTTCACAAGAACAAAGAAAAAGAACAGTTATTTTAAATCGCTGTACATCACACAATCTATATCTTTTTATAATATTATTGTTCAATAAATGAGTTCAAAAATTTTAGTACCTCCTAAGCTGGGTAAACTATCTATGATTGCCCACCCTCACTTTAATTGTCATTTTCTCACTAACGTACTTTGTAAATATTTCAGAGAAATCTTTACAAATTACTACTCATCAGTTCAATGTTTATCGACAAACTGCTACTTCGGCAGAAACAGCCACGTTTTTGAGAAGCGAAATCAGATTTTTTGAAACGCACCACAGTTTTTGTTTTAATTTTGCTGGTTTTTCTTATACTGTCTTAAGATTTTACATATTATTGTTAATAATAAAACAAAATAAATAAGTGTGTACCATTTTCAGGTTGTTTTATTCACGATTATTTATCGTTTTATTTTCTACTGGGAAATCCCAGTCGTTATTGTGGGAATTACTATGAATAAGTGGGCAATCGCTGTCGTTATTGTGGGAATCTCTATGAACAAGTGGGCAATCACTATGGTTATTATGGGAATCACTATGAACAAGTGGGCAATCACTGTCGTTATTGTGGGAACCACTACGAACAAGTGGGCAATCACTGTCGTTATTATGGGAGTCTCTATGAACAAGTGGGCAATCACTGTCGTTATTGTGGGAATCGCTACAAACAAGTGAAACGCACTGAATTTTTTTTTTAAATTTTGCTGGTATTTCTTACATTATTTTAAGGTTTTACACTGTACTATTAATAATAAAACAAAATAAATGGGTGTGTACCATCTTTAGATTGTCGTTATTGTTGGAAGCACTATACACAAGTGGGCAATCACTGTCATTATTGTGGAATCACTACGAACACGTGGGCAATCACTGTCGTTATTGTGGGAACCACTACGAACAAGTGGGCAATCACTGTCGTTATTGTGGGAATCACCACGGACAAGTGGGCAATCATCATATATTTAGCTCTATTGCTTTGTTCATGTAAAAACATACATTATGTAGTTAAAGAATAATACATATATTATAATCAGTGGAATGATTTAAATGTTGATGAATTAAATATTATGCAACTATTTAATGTTTTGTAATATGGTGGGAAGAACAAAACCTACACCCATTCAAATCCAACATTTTTAGCTCCTGTACTCACATTTTTAAAGGTAAGTAAGATTCACGGGAGTTAGCTGACGAACTTTCCTGACCTTATTTTGAGTAAAAATGCTGGTGGAACTTTTGTTTCTTGTAAAGTTTTATTTTTTTTTGTTAATTAATGAAAAATTTATAGTCAAACAAAAAAATGTGTCGTCGTTGGTCAGTGTGTCACTCAAATATCCACCCAGACACTAACTGTCCAATATCTTCTATTTTTCGGTAAAAAAAATAATAATTTGTCAGATACCAAAATGTCATCTTCAATCATTCTGTATATTTCGTGTAACATATTTATTTATTTATATTTTATAACTGTTTTAATATTTTTATTTTAAATTTTAAATTCTATTATTATTTGTGATTTGATTTACTTAATCAATTTTTATGTAAGTAATTCATTTTAAGAGGGCATTACCAGAGAAAACCGGAAATACGTCATTTTCAAAAAAGATTTTAGACGTATTGACTCTTTTCCACAAAAAATTATAAATGGATTTCGAAAGATTGTTCTTTTATCTAGCATTCGTATGTAATAAATTTTGAGAATTTTTTTAAATTTTTAGTATAATAAGGTTATTCCATAGGTCGTTGGCAGATTTGTTAAATTTTCAAAAAAGTTTTTGTATTATACCACACCCATTTCAAATAATATAATCATGCAGTAAAATAAATCAATACATTATCTAGCAAACGTATGTTTTAGAATTTTAATTTTAGTTTCAATAAAATCATTAAAAAATATGTACGTACATGTGTTTCTTGACGAAAATTGGTCCATTTGTGTATTTATTTGCGCACTTACAAACTAATATATTTCAGATTTTTTTAACATTCTTATTAAATTTAGACAATATTAAAAAATGATAAATACTTATAATCAAAAAATAACTACAAAAAGTACACTATTTTAATAGTTTTATCATCACGCCTTTCAGCATTTTTAGAAGGTATAAATTAAAGCTAATTTGGATTGAAATAAATTCGATATTGAGTTATAATTTAAAAAAGCTGGTACGGAGAATAATTAATCTTTCTCATTGTAACCGCCCTGCACGATCGGAAGAACAACTTTCGACGAAATGTGGATTTTCGTCCGCTGGCTGGTTAAACGCTCTTAACTGTATTTATTTTATTTTATTGTAGTTTAATTTAATTTAATTTATTTTCCTTTTTTTATATTGGAGCCGCTGCTGAAAACCAGCTTCATTTTAGGAGAAATTCTGAATTGTAGCTGAGCAGTGACGTTTTCATTAATAGAATCAAAAAAAGAGAACAAAATATATAATTCTGTAAAAAAATCGATTGATGAATAAACGTTTTTATTATTATTATATTTGTTGATTGTAAAATACAGCAATCATCAGAGTTGAAATAATTTAGGTCACTTTAGAAAACTCAGTGGAAAAATACACATGTGTCTCCTAATTATTCTGTTTACGATATTATAGAACTAAATGACAGATTAATGTTTAACTGATGTCTGTGGTATTATTAAAACGTTGAAAATGTGTAATATGAAAGGAAAAATAAAATATTAGGTAAACGATTTTTTTAGAAATAACTGATTTTTAGGAAAAATACTAACAAAATATATTACGACGAAAATGTCATCTTTCAACCGAAAGGTTAAATTACGGGCAGCTTGCTTCTGCTTGAAAAATTCCACAAACGCGTGTGAATTAAAGATTTTATTTCTAATATATGAAATTCTCGTGTCACGGTGTTTGTTACCATACTCCTCCGAAACGGCTGGACCAATTTTGATGAAATTTTGTGTGCTTATCTGGTAGGTCTGAGAATCGACCAACATCTATTTTTCATACCCCTAAAAGTAAAGGGTGTTCCACTCCGAAGAAAATTAAACGAATTCTCCTATTTTGAAAGAACTGCAGCAATATTGTAAGGGGTATAATATTGAACTGTGAACCGGGGGAGGGGGGAGGGGGGAGACTCCAGAGACGCCAGAGACTTCACCTAGAAATAACTGATTGGTAGGAAAAATACTAACAAAATATATTGCGACGAAAATGTCATCTTTCAACCGAAAGGTTAAACTACGGGCAGCTTGCTTCTGCTTGAAAAATTCCACGAACGCGTGTGAATTAAAGATTTTATTCTTAACTAGTTGAAGTCTCTGGCGATGCCCGGGCTTTACACAGAGTTTTCGAAATCAAATGTAGACAGTGACCTTCCTCTTGTTTTCAAGGTCACAACCTCGGCAAAAAACTGTAGATTTGCATACAAATCAAATCCACACCGCCCACTTGCCAGCCCGCTCGTTCACCTTTATATCATCATCATTACATAGTATAAAATGAAGTCGCTCAAAATGTATGTGCGCGTTAATCTTTTAAACTACGCAACGGATTTTCAAACGGTGTTCACCAATAGATAGAGTGATTGAAGAGGAATGTTTATATGTATAATACATGTAAAGTATATTAAAGAAAAGCCGAGAAATTCAAAGAAAACATATTTTTGTGCGATTTAAAACAGCTGGCGGGCCGTATTATATCTCGGCTTTTCTTTAATATACTTTACATGTATTATACATATAAACATTCCTCTTCAATCACTCTATCTATTGGTGAACACCGTTTGAAAATCCGTTGCGTAGTTTAAAAGATTAACGCGCACATACATTTTGAGCGACTTCATTTTATACTATGTAATGAAGCCGAGAAATTCAAAGAAAACATATTTTTGTGCGATTTAAAACGGCTGGCGGGCCGTATTATAGTCACTTTTGAAATTCGTTCTACGAAAGAAATTGGAAAATAGATGTCCTAGAGTAAGTAGGTATGAATTATTTTATTTGATGAAATCGCTCAAAATGTATGTGCGCATAGATCTTTTAAACTACGCAACGGATATTCATTCGGTTTTCACCAATAGATAGAGTGATTCAAGAGCAAGGTATGTATAAAAACATGTTTATTATAGTAGAGAAAAGTCGAGAAATTTAAATATTCAATTCAGGCAGCGGTCAGCGGACAGCGGGAAGCTGGCAAGCTGGTGGTGTGGGTTTTATAAAGGTTGGGTAATGGCGTTGGTTTCGTTAGCCACAGCAAAGTGTGGCCGGGTCTGCTAGTATTATATATTTTAACCAATTTACACAAAACCTTGACAAATTATATACCTTCCTCATGAATTTCTCTATTTATTGGTGAAAATCTGTTCAGTAGTTTTAGAGTTTATCGCGAATAGACAGACAGACGGACGCGGCGGACGACTTTGTTTTATAATAGATAATGTATACATATATATACTAGCTGGTTCCCGGCAATCACCTTTACCGTGGGTCTCCGTTTTCCCTTCCTATCTAGCAACTTAAATTATAGCCTATAATATGTTATTCTGATGTATGAGCCATATTGTTGTAAAGTTTCATTCAAATCCATTCAGTTGTTTAAACACCGTCCTAACCACCCCTCAGATCTTTTTCCTTCCCAGAACTTTCCCTCCTTCCTTTCCACACAGCATTTCCAAAGATGACATGGACCCGAAAGAAATTGTTTTCTTCAGGGCGTCCTGCGTGGACCTAAGGTAAAAAAAAAACAATTCGACCATGGAATGATTTGCCGGCCCCCGTATTTCCTCCCTCTTATGATAACTTCAATGAATATCCCAGTATCACTCCTTCATTTCCTTTTAAAAAATCTCCCCAAATATGATATAGGCTCTGAGGGAAACCACAGAGACACCTATACGTCCTATACTATATCGGGGCCCCGGTCCGAGAGGCCGCGAGCTCAGAAGTAACCTAAAATATTTTACAAAATTTAGTAAAAAATTAACTATCATTTTTTACACTTTATTTAAATTAAGTGGAGATTGAAAAAAAACAAAATGGTCTATTGAACAAACATAAACTGAGGCGATGAAATAGGTTTTTATTAATTTTAGTTTCGAAAATGATCTTTCAGCACTAGTTGTAGTCACAGGAATCGTAACAAATAATATTAATGAAGTCATACTGTAGGAAAGCTGCACGACTTAAAATGATTCGATAATATTAGGTCCTTACATATGAAATTGGCTTTTTGCCGTTCTGGCAACTTTGATCTCAAATATCTTCACTTTGGTTAGGAATTCCAAATTCAAATTTATACAGCTATTTACTCATGTATTTGTGTTTCGAAAATTATAATTCATTTGTTTTTTCCTTAATTGCTTTTTTCTTTGCGTCACTTAGTTTACCAAACGGAAAACTTGAAATATCGCGTTATTTACGAGTACGAGTTCCACCGTGGCACCAGTGCTGCAGAAACGGCTCGAAGGATTAATGATGTGTATGGCGACGGGTCCGCAAAAGAAAACACAGTTGTGTTTTTTTTTGTGTCGTTCACTACAGCTTTCTTAAATCTGGCCGGGCGATTACGGCAGATGTCTATTGTCAGCAACTGCAAGCCATGATGGAAAGGCCAGCTGCTAAACAACCGAGGCTGGTTAATCGCTCTAGACCACTGTTGCTTCATGACAACGCTAGACCGCACACTGCACAACAGACGGCTACCAAATTAGAGGAGCCTCAATTGGACATCCACCGTACTCTCCGAACCTTGCCCCAACAGATTACCATTTTTTTCGAAATTTGGATAACTTCTTGCAAGGGAAAAAATTCAACTCCGATGGGGCAGTCCAAATCGCCTTCAAAGATTTTATTGATTCCCGTCCGAATGTTTTTTTTAGTAAAGGGATCGATGAACTACCTATGAGATGGCAAAAGTGCGTAGATAGCAATGGTACATACTTTGATTAAATAAATATATTATATTTAAAAAAAAAATGGACTTTATGTTCCTCCCATACAAAATGCCAATTTCATATGTAAGGACCTAATTTTAATAAATCAGCAAGTTCTCTAATACACGAAGCCTTTTCTATTTCGGTGGACTGAAAACTGATAATTTCCCTGTCAAATGATTCAGATGTCGTTTTTATACACAAATTCTAGAGCTCTTTGAGATCAGTGTCATTTACATTTTGCAAAGTGGCATGTTGCAAAACACAGAAATAATTTCATTCATATGAAGAAAACGCGATTTCAGATGATTTTAATAATGATGTTCGATGTTCAGTACTCAATAAAATATGTTCACTTTAAACAAACATTCCGGATCGTGGAGACGCTCATCTTCGTAAATTTCGTCAAAATGGCTTTTCACTTTCCTTTGACGAGTTTTAGAAAATTCAGGGTTGATGTACAATTTTTCTGCTGCACTGTTTGCTTCTTTTTATAAATTTTAAATTTCATGTTGATACCTTTCCAATTCTTCCAAACAAATTATCAAACGTTTTAAGGCTTTTGAAAATCGGTGGCTTTAGACTGAAGTGCTTTAGAGGCTGCATCGATAGTTTGAAGAATTTTGCCGTGGGTTTTCGGAGCACTGTTCACTCGCTTTTTCATCAATAAAGTCATCATTCTTAAAGTACTGACTAATTTCTGGTAACTTTTTATTTTTTTCTTCAGGCTCCCTCTTTCTCTTTCGTTTTCGTTCCCACTTAGATATTTATAGAACTAGACATGTTAAACTCTAACTTTCACAATTAACTATACTTTGCCTCTAATTGCAGGTTCAATAAAACAAAAACTACAAAAAATCAAATATAAAAATGACCAATTGTCTTAACAATCAAACAAAGAATGCGTAGTAGAGCCCTCCGTACATAAAAAATAGAAATCCGGGATTCCCATAACACCATGCGTCGCTAGTCCGCCAGCGCCACGAAAAAAGTGCTTTCTTGCTTATCAAAATGCCGGAACACCCCGAGCGTCACTAGCTCGCCCGCGCCACCCAAGTACCGCGACAAAAAATTAAACAACCAATGGATGCTTTCTAAAATTGTGATTGTGAATAGATGTGTTTAAACCTTAATAATTTATGTGAATTTGCACATGGTCTTAACTAAGAATTATTTAAACTAATGAAACCTTTATTTTTACCGGAATAGCTTTACCTTAAACACCTATCACAATGTTTCATTGAAATAATGGAAGAAAACCTTCTCCTCTTGTAAATTTTTTTGATGGTCTATTGAACATTCAAGAACTAAGGCGATGATTTAAGAAACTCAATGGGACAAGACAGGCTATGAAACTTGGCTATTCTGTCTATTGAAAATTCTATGGTCCAATCTTTAAGAGGGCATTACCAGAGAAAACCAGAAATACATCATTTTCAAATCAGATTTTAGACGTATTGACTCTTTTCCACAAAAAATTATAAATAGATTTCGAAAGATTGTTCTTTTATCTAGCATTCGCATGTAATAAATGTTGAGATTTTTTTTTTAATTTTTAGTTTAATAAGGTTATTCCATAGGTCGTTGGCAGATTTGTTAAATTTTCAAAAAAGATTTTGTATTATACCACACCCATTTCAAATAATATAATCATGCAGTAAAATAAATCAATACATTATCTAACAAACGCATTTTTTTGAATTTTAATTTTAGTTTCAATAAAATCATTAAAAAATATGTACGTACATGTGTTTCTTGACGAAAATTGGTCCATTTGTGTATTTATTTGCGCACTTACAAACTAATATATTTCAGATTTTTTTAACATTCTTATTAAATTTAGACATTATTGAAAAATGACAAATACTTATAATCAAAAAATAAATACAAAAAGTACATTATTTTAATAGTTTTATCATCACGCCTTTCAGCATTTTTGGATGAAGGTATAAATTAAAGCTAATTTGGATTGAAATAAATTCGATATTGAGTTATAATTTTAAAAAGCTGGTACGGAGAAAAATTAATCTTTCTTATTGTAACCGCCCTGCATGATCGTAAGAACAACTTTCGACGAAATGTGGATTTTCGTCCGCTGGCTGGTTAAACGCTCTTAAACCTTGATAACATTACTGATACTTTCGCGGAACAGAAAGCTCGGAGAAAAGAATTTTTTTAATACATATCTCGTAAGTATTAAATTGTTATTTCATTGTAAATATGAAATACCCAAGCTATTAAAATAAAATTAATTAGATATTTAACCAAAATGCTGTTGGGTAACTATCAAAAATTCAATTACAACGTGACGCTTTTTAATGGGGGGGGGGGGGGGCAACCAATGAATTTGCCACGGGCCTCAGATGGTATAGTTACGCCACTGTGGTTAACATTTTTTTTTAATTCTTTCTTACATCAACATTTTTACAGAAAAAAACTTCTGTCGGAAAGAGTAAGAAAAGCATTCAATAATAAAGTGTTAATTATATTGTAATCTCACGTTTTAAAACTAATAATCGTAAAGTATGTCAAATGTCAGGATCCCCCATTAGTTTTTGTGATAAAAAATACAAGTTCATTGCTTAAAAACAAACCGTATTGAGTGTGGCATGTTCTGCAAATTCACAGCTTTTTAATTATTGTAGAGTATTTTTTTTTCGCATTTTTTAAATCATTTATTACATTGGGTTAGAAGTCAAATTATGTTTGGGTTTTTATCAAAATTTATCGCCGTATCTGCTGGCATTAAAAAATAATTTGTTTTTTTTTTTACTAATCGTTACGTCATTTTTACGAGTGTTGGTTAAAACATTCAGTTTTCTACACATACATCTATATCTATAGGATTAATTTAATTTAATTTGGGAGGCGGGTATGGGTACCGCCGCCCGGGAACCAATTATTGGATAACCAACAACTCTGCCATAGGTCGCCCCATGTTGTTCGCTTGGTGACTAAGGAGGGGTGCCCGGGTTCATAGGGTAAGATTTGTCCGGGTCTTGGCGGCGTAAGCGCCTGCCCACCAGCTACATGGCAGGCCGGATTCGGAAGAGAATGGTTGAGGGCGTCCCTTTGACTTCTCCAGCCGTACACTCTCAGAACATCGTCTTGCACTGCAGTGGGAGAGATGGATGCATACCTCTGTCACTCCTGGACACATTGACCCCCAGATTCGTACCTACCCCTAATACCCTGTTCTGTTCCAAAGCATCCCCAAAGATGACACAGGCCCTGGGGGGGAATTGTTTTCCTCAGGGCCTCCTGTGTGGAGCTAATGTGAAAAAAAATTGCCTGTGGGAGAATGAGACAGTATAATCAGTCTCCTCTTCCTGCTTCCTAGCCTTCCCACTCCTGTCTATTTTAGTTTTCTGAAGGTTTCATTTCTACCGCGTGTAAATTGCACACTCTGATTTTTTTTATATGAACATGTCTCCATCACGAAAACTGAAAATTTTGTGAGGTTATAGGAAGTGGGAAGTGAAATAGCTTTAAGGCGATCCAATAGTTCAGGAAAAAATCGAAATCGGAATTCACGCCCTTTATGGGAGGAGTTTAAAAATACTTTTGGAAAGGTTGGAAAAGGTATTTGAGAATTTTTTTTTACAGGTTGATTTCGTAAAGGCCTGTAAAAAATATTGATTCCTGTTTTACGCATTGTTTTTATTGTGAGAAAACTGAAATTTAAAATTGAATTCACGAAACTAAGCGATGCGGAACAACACGACTGTCTCCTACGCCGGTTGGGGCGGGACTGATACGAAATAGGTAGTGCCCTGTGCATGGTTCTTGTGCCCATGTCATAAGGGTCACTTCAATAATCCAAATTCGTAGAATGCGGGCCGTATTGATTGATGTCAAAAAAATCAACGAGAAAATGCATATTTTATTTTATTTTGTGAAGTTCGGGCGTAACAATCATTTTTTTTGCGATTATTATAAAAGAAAGTAAATTTGCCACATTATACAATAAAAACCAAATCCGAAAAGGGGTTTATAAATAGGAGAGTTTGGACTTGAAAGTGTTTTTTATAGACCTTATACTTAAGGGACATAAAAACAAGTGATTTTGTATGATTTTGCATTATTTAGTATGGAGTATGGCTTCATCTTAAGTAAATATACTTTAGCTTAATCCAGTCCCACCTAAATTATTTAATAGAAATATGGGGAAACACATACATTACGTACTTAAAACGACTTACAAATAATACAGAACAAAGTTATTAAAAAATTCTTCACCTATAACCCAGACACTCCCACAAAAAAACTATACCAGGAAATGAACCTTTTGAAAATAAGAACATTGTACGAATATAACATATGTCTTTTAAATCTGCAAAATCCAAAATGGACTTACACACACAAACACAACATTTATAAAAACATCACAAGTACACGAACATTATACTAGACAACACAATAAATTGTACACAAATACTGTCAAGGCTGAAAGTGGCAAGAAAAGTATTTGCCACGAGGGAGTTCACATATATAATCTCCTTCCAGATAACTTAAAAACGGAAAAGAATATAAAAATCTTAAAAAACTATTTGGGTCATTCCGCCGTTTCCGTTGGATGGTGGTGAACACGTTCAAAGTTCTTAAAATTTCTGTGAAAAATTAAATATGAATTGAAATTGAATAATAAAATAGATTTCAAATCATGCCAAGTATCATTTGACCTGACGTGATGAGCGGATTAGGAAAAAGGAAGAAAAATCTATTATACTGAAAAACTAAAAGCTTTATTCAGACTTTCGAGTATTGGAGACAAGAAATACATGTTTTCATACGTTTCTGATTACTTATGCTTTTGCAATATTTGTATTATTTTTTTTGAAAAATAATGGACAAAATATCAAAATAGGTACAAATGAAGAAAATGCAGCTGGAACATCACAGGCACAACAAAAATTTCCCTACTTATATTACTTACCCCGAAATTAAAAGGCGTAGTCAAATTCTTTATAATTCAGTTTTATAAGTGGGGTATTGGACACATGAAATACAAAATTTTCACATTCCTGAGCAAACATTGTAATAATTGAAAAATATTTAAATATTAAAAATAATAATTAAAATAAGAAAAGAACAGAACTCAATTGGAATGCAGCTAAAAATAACATCAGAGACACTACTAATACGTACTAGGTACAGGTCTTACATCTAAATAGGAACATGATATTTAAGGAACTCTAATGAGATCACGAGTTGCTATTCTTGTGAAAGTTTTTGCTCGAAAACTATTTAAAATTAAAGTTCGGCAAATTTTTGAAAGTGAAGAATTTGCAAGCGCTGAAGAATTTGTGATTTCAGAATGAAAAGAAATTGGCCAGACAATTTTTTTGGAACTTCCTTGAGCTTTTTTTAAAAAAATTACTTTGTACTCTAGTGTGTAGGGTCAGTGGGTCAACAGTGAACCACTTTTTTTTCCGAGTCAATTTGAGTCACCAAAATTTAATGCAGAAATATCAAATAAATTTTGTTGTCTTCAGTACTTCTTTGGTTTTCTATGTGCATAAACTCATTTTCGCGAAGTTTACTATTAATTAGATATAATGATTTACATAAAAAATGGCATTTTGGTTCACTGTGTACAAGGCTGGTACACAGTGAACCGCAGGCATGGTACACAGTGAGCCGAAGAGGTACACAGTGGACCAACATGATAATTCTCCTGAAAATTGCACCAACAAGCCTCGCAATGAAACTACAATGTAACCAAATAATAGGGGCTTTATTTATAAACATTATTATACAATATGAATAATCCATAACAAAAAAGTAGCAGGATAAGAAAATAACAAGAGCTTTATAAACATTTCGAACATGAAAACTCGCACAATTAATACAAAAATAAGTAACATAATGTCTTACATAAAATAACAAAAGATTTGGCGAATGTTTATAGCGAAGGTAACAGCAAATTTATACAATAGGTTTTCGGAAATAGGGATTCGTAGATTGACCATTGAATATTGACCCATTTGTGGAGGTGATACAGCATTTCATCAAGCATTCTGGCAGTTTACCCCAACATCCGAGTATTTTGATATTTGATAATCACGAATCTCATTTAACAATTGAGGCGTTTGATCTGGAAAAAGTATCTGGAGTAACGATTATCGCATTACATCTGCACACGTCTGCTAAGCTCCAACCTTTGGATAGTGTTGTTTTCGGCCCATTCAAAGCCTACTACTACAACAATGCAATAGATTCAAGACTTCTGAAAAATCCTGTATTCCACTGACTATTTACGAGATCGGCGAAATGGTGGGATATGCATTACCATGAGCCTTGACACAAGTGAATATTACACATGCTTTAAAAAAAATATTGATTCGTAGATTGATAGTCCATAGGACGAAGAAGCACATTTCTTGATATTCTCCTTTAGGGCCCGTTCTTGATCTTCGTTAAATATTCTATTAATGTCGTAATGTGGAACTAATCTTATGGGCTGTTCCGAAGCCTTCGACTTAAGTCAGTAGCGCTGAAAAGTCGGGTAGGGGATGCCAGCAGCTTATGCAGATTTGTGAAGATGCCCATTTTTCATCGTCTTCAAACGTTTTTTCATCTCCTCCTCCGTGGGTTTATCAATTTTCTTTTTTTTTTTTTTGCTTACGACCCATTCTGTTGACCAAAGAAACCAGTTACATTGATCTTATTCTGTGAATAAAGATTATTTTAGAAGCCATGTACACAGTGAACCAGGTACTGTGTACACAGTGAACCAGTTCACTGTGTCCCACATTACTCTGGTTCAGTGTGTACAATAAAGCCATTTTGACTTAACTAGCCAATATTTCTAAAACCTATTAGATATTGAAAATTTCTAATAATAGGTAACAATTAAAACAAAATACTAAACATAAAAGCATTAAAAATTCTCGAGTTGGCAATAACATAATTTAGCAATAAAATAAAAACACTTACGTGAAAATGATGTTGAGGTTTGCAAAAATCAGATATTAGCTTGTCAAACGACCTGTCGCCTTTGCAAACTAACACATACTAAATCAAATCTTATCTGTTTCTGAGCCCGTGCTTCAAGCATAAGCTTGAAGCACGGGCTCAGAAACACACTAAAGAAACACACTAACACACTTACAGTTAGGGCTGTAGAGGTGGTGGTTCACTGTGTCCTGCTGGTTCACTGTTGACCCACTGACCCTACTCATATTTCCCAATAATTTTCCCAATTAAATGATGTGTTGTGTTTTTTTTTTATATTGAACCATATTATCCAGTCATCGAAGTCATATTTGAATGGCGCCTCCTTATGCTCTTTTCGTCAATTTCCATGTGTGGAATTTCCATAGTTTTGGGAGAATGCTGTTTTGATTCATTGAAATCAGGATCTTCTACTCTTAGGGATCGGATGAACTTCTCGAAATCTCATTGATCGAAAAGATTGAATTCTTGGGTACTATTTTTATAGAAGGAATAATGCTGACAGTCGAACGGAATATTTGAGAGTATTTTCACTTTACATTTCTTTTCTATAGTTTTAGCAGATTCTGGCGTTGAAGCAATAGTATCTTCCAAAAACATGGAGCCATCGAATTCACTCAATAGCATATTGTCATCAATATTATTGAAAATAGTAGGCGATTCAATAGTAGCTATGACGTTTACTTTTTTCTCTAATGTATCTTCGATTGCTATGTTTGCGTTTTGTAGCTGCAATGCCTCCATTTTCTTTTGTTCGTTTTTTTTTCTCTTTCTTAAGTTTGTTTATCTCATCCTGTAATTTGGTAATGTTTTTCATAGATCTGTTCCTTAATTTTCTAACATTCGTTAGACCATGCATGTTTTCTTGTGTGATTCGTTGTTCATTCTCGACTGCGAAGAGGTCAGGATCTAGAGTGTTTCGCACATTATTGGGTACTTCCTTAACATTGTCACTAATTGGAGGCATATTTTCTACTACGATCATTTATATTTTACACTGCTCCTCTTTTTTCTTCAAATAATTTAGAGATTCTTTCGCCATCTTCGTCCTTGCTTTCTCTGGGCTCGGTCACTCATATCTTTCTCACGAATATGGCGCTATAAAAATCATCCAACAATTATTATCTTCAATGCTGCATATCTTTTTTTGCGCTTTTCGCAGAGTGTATTTTTTTTTCTTTCGCTTTCTGAAGACTGTACAGTTTCGGATTGTTTTTAATCTCTGCATATTTTTGTTGCTTACGTAGTCTGTCCTTGGATAGCTTTTCTTAATTTTTCAGATTTTTATTTAACTTTGCCATTGTGGTTTATAGTAGTTAGCTGGTAACAAATAACAAAGAAAAATTATCATAAGTTTCGGATTAAGTGAGAAGTCGAAGAACAAAAATGGTTAATTTCATTTTCGTAACTTTTACAGGAGAGTACAAAAAATGTTACCACTTTTATATCTTTGTTTAATAATTTTTTACCCTAAATGATTTAAAATGTAACAGTAGTGATACCGTTTTTTAATCAAGAAATTTACGTTGGACTCTTGATGCCCAGTTATATAGATTTTTGTTTAAATTTGGCTTTGTTTAGAAACTTGAAATTATGTAAAAATTCGTCAGTTTTGAAAGACAACTAACTAATGAAAGGTCTTGAGACTGTAGGGTGAATAGTTAAATCATTTGTATAATATGTTCGTTTACATTTGAATAATTATATCATTGAATAAAAAAACAATTTTCAAATAAAAATTTTTAAGGTAAATTTTAACTGATTGTTTTTCCACATCAGAAATAAAATGAAACGAAATATTTCAATAAAACCGAAATTGTTCAATGCCAGAACGCAAGAAACTGCATTTGTTCATAATGTTGGGTTTTATTAACCCCCAAACATGGTCCCAGATGCTCGTAAAAATAACCCTTACAAAAGTTTCATTACCCTCCAAACCTCTATATTACCATCCGGCAAAAATTTTGACGATACGGAAGGTAATGAATCGGAGGGTAATGAAGTTTTGACAGTTTTTTCTTAATTACTCGCTTAATGTTGACATTACAAATCTGTATGATTCCATCAAAAATAGTCAGACTAAAAACAGTTTATAGACATATGATTCGAATTTTTAAAACATGTACTTACTTTAAAAAATGCTGGAAGGTAATGATGCCTGGTCGGTGACAAAGTTGTTTTCGAGCACTGAGATCGCAGATATTTCTTTATTCAGCGACGCACGGCTTCCCCCGTCTAGATGTAGTGATACACTGGTTAGTAACGGAGGTGCGGGGCGGGATACAGCTGACCAACAGGGACAAACGCGGTCACAATTTTAATTACCGCTTTCGCGGAAGACTACGACGATTTTCTCTGGACAAAATCTCAATTCTTTCTATGATACAATAGCTTTAAAAATAAATTAAATACAAATAAATATGCATAATTAGTTGTACAAACAGGTCGATTAATGAATGCAGTAATTTTACTAGTGTGAACTGTTCTTATTTGTAGATCAATTTACCGGTCCCTCATTTTCATGGGGAAGGTAATGAAATTTTAGCATGTTTTTTGTATATCATAAAGTAATTAAGTAACAAATGGCTAATCTGGGAAATACTCCTTTTTCCTTTTTTAAATAGCTATATTTTCCAACAAAATTTTCTTGAAAAACATCCACTTTCATATGACTTTTTTGCGAGAACATGCGATTTGAACGAAACCGCGGAATAACCCATTTAAACTTAAGATGTTGGAACAAAATTAAAAATATTACTACTATACTATATAGGTACGTTCTGTACTTAAGTTAAGAAAGCGAAATATTATATTTCTTTTAACTTACCTAATAATAAAAAATAAATAAAAAATAATAAAATGAAATTAGAAAGGGGAAGGTTGAAAAGTATCTGGCTATTCAGATGAGGTCACGGTAACCACGACTTAAGTAATTTCTATATAATCATCATCATCACTATTGACTCTACAACCCCTGGTGGGTCTTGGCCTCCTCAAGAGTCTTCCTCCACTCATCTCGGTTTTGTGCCAGCTCTCTCCAGTTTAGAAGCTCCAAGATAGATATGTCTTAGAGGACGTTGTCGCTCCATCTTAGTCTTGGTCTTCCCAGGCTCCTTCGTCTTGAGTTTAGCAGGGACTTTGGTGCTTGATGCTCAGTCATTCTCTCCACATGACCCAGCCACCGAAGTCTTCCCAGTTTTATAAATTTTGCGACGTTTAGCTCCACAAAGTATAGAGCTCATTGTTATAACGTCTGCGCCAAAATCCATTTTCTAGAACCGGTCCGAACATGCGCCTCAAAATTTTCTTTCAAAAACGTCTGAGGGAGCGGGCCAGATCGGTAGAGAGAAATGAAAGGCGTCAGTCGGTGTATGAGTCAGTCTTTATTGTGGCTACGTAGCGGAGGTCGAAGCTGAGCGGTGTGACAGTGGTGCCGGGAGTGTTGTTGCTGCGTGATGAGTGAGAAGAAGGTCAGGAGACTACGGCGGTGAAAATCACAGGTCTTCAGGGAGCCGGCGTGTTCCTCTACATCATGGCGGTGTAGAAGTGACCTTGGTCCAGGCGGTCAACCGTCGTCGCGTTGACGAGGTATGGCGGCTGTGTGTCCAGTGGGTCGGAGCACACACGTGACGCAGGAAGGAACCTTGAGAGGCGGTGAGGATGCTGGTTGCTGGCGCGTTGCCGCTTGCTGGTTGCTGCTCGTTGCAGGATGCTAGTTGCTGGCTTGTTGCCGGTTGCTGGTTGCTGCTCGTTGCAGGATGCTGGTTGCTGGCTTGTTGCCGGTTGCTGGTTGCTGCTCGTTGCAGGATGCTGGTTGCTTGACATCTCATGTCGAGATGGTAGTTGGAGATGGAGTCCTCGAAGGTGTTATGAAGATGTTCCTGAAGTCACACTGGATAAATGTTGATCACTGCTGACTGCGCGGGGCCCGTGCCCGGCGCAGGCTCGTACTTAGTCGCGGCACTGCTCGGACTGTGTTCCTTGATCGATGAATGGGAAAGTACTGACTGAGACTGAGCGAGTGAGCGCTTGCTTATATACTCGCGGCGAGTAATTAGTCTCACGGTAGGTAATGCCATGAATTCACGCAAAGGTGAGAAATCGCTCGAACCTTCTGTGGGCACTTGTAAGGTACAGCCAGATGTTCTAGGCCTTTCGCGTAGGTGGCGGAATTATTATTCCTAGGCGGCCGTCGGTACTACGCTGATGGTAGGTATGCCGTAGTATGTGTTTCCAGCGAGTTCCGTGGAGGTCAGTGGCGCAGCGGTAGATTTCGCAGAGCGGGTTAAGTGACCGCTACACGTCCATTGCTCGCTCATTCCTCTTAGTACCCAAGTCTCAGCTGCGTACGTAAGTACTGGTCTGATAAGTGTTTTGTAGTGTCCGACCGAAACTAGTTTTTACGGCCGAAACCGAAACTGAGTTTCGGCTTCGGTCTCAGGTTCGACCGAAACCGAAACTTCCATATAAGATCATGTTTTCGTGGAAAAAAAATAGTCAATCTTAATCAATCAGCCTTTATTTTTAAATCATATATTAATCATTCAGTTTCTGATATTTGACCTAAAAATAAACATTGCATAATTATCACTCTTTACAGCGCCCTTGAGGTGATTTTTCACAAAAACGGCGCTATATAAATCATCCAAATATTATTATTATTATTATTATTTCAAATAAATTATTCATGCTTTTTGAAATCGTAATCGTAAATCGCTTCGAAAATAATATTTTAAAAAAGAAGTAGTTGGTATTACCTATTTGAACTTTATTAAAAAATAACATAAAATAAAAGGTACAAAACAAAATTACTTTTTTAAACTTAATTTGTTTAGGTACACTAAATAAAAAATACTCTTTCATCTAAAGAACAAAATAATTTGGGAGGCGGAAATGGGTACCGCCGCCCGGGAAACTTTATTGGATAACCAACACCTCTGCCATAGGTCACTCTAAGTGGCTCGCTACGTTTGGTGATTTAGCAGGGGTTCCCGGGTTCATGGGATGAGGTTTGTCTAGGTCTTGAAGGTGGATGACCAGGACACCCTGAACCCCAGATTCCTACCCACCCCTTTTCCTTCCCAGAACTCTCCTCTCCTTCCTTTCCCTAAAAAACCCTCCACACAGCATCCCCAAAGATGATACACGCCCACAGGGAAATTATTTTCCTTAGGGCCTATCATGAACTAAATCATTTCAATAGCGAAATAAAACTCACCTAATTCGAAATAATGTTAAGTACCTCCAATTTTACAAGTAAACCAAACTACCGCAAAGTTCGTGGAGCGAACACAAACAAGTGAATCAAGTCCTGACACAACTATGAGCGCGGACGCAGCAAAATAACACTTCGTAGCTCGCAGTTCAGTGCACCGAACATGTCCGATCGCAGAACGAAACCTCCCAAATTCAGTTTCGGTTTCGGCCTTAGTTTCGGCTGGATGGCGGCCGAAACCGAAACTAAGCCGAAACTCGTTTTTTAGCCGAAACCGAAACCGAAACCGAAAGTTCGGTCGGACACTAGTGTTTTGTACTAATATCTTCGTGTTTTTGGACAGCAGTCTGGACTTTAATTGGTTTTGTAGGCGGAAATACAGCGATTTGCGTTCACTGTGCGCTTCTGGATCTCCTCTGTGGTATTATTGTCGTTTGTTATCAGGGAGCCTAGGTATGTGAATCTTGGTAATTTCTATATAAATACTCCACCAATTGTTTGAAACCATTGGCTTAAGAAAGTGGAGGAAGGGAGGGAAAAAAGTAAGTGGAAGGTTGAGAAGGCGGTTTTATTTAGTAGACGGGTATGGGTACCGCCGCCCCTGGAACCATTTATTGGATAACCAACGCCCCTACCAAAGGTCACTCCTATATGTTTGATGATTTGATGGTTTGGCGGTGATGCGTTTGCCCACCTGTTGCATGGCGGGTCCGATCAGGTGAAGTCGATCGAATGAGGTAGACCTTTTGAACTTTCCATCTGGACTCTCTCGATTCATTGCTTTGACCCTCAAACTCCAACGCACCCCTTTTTCCTTCCCAAAATTCCTCTACTTCCTTTCCTTAAAAAGACCCCACTCACAACAACCCAAAAATGACATAGACCCCGAGGAAAATTGTTTTTCTCAGCGTAGTGCTTCTGTAGTGCTAACTTTAAAAAAAAGTACCTGGCAATTCAGATCTGGTCACAAAATGCTGCTAAAGCGATTCACAACTATTCGGTTATCTTTCATGGTTAGGGCGATGCTGATTGCGATTTTTACGGTTTAAAACGCTATGAACAGTGGATGCTCATTTTTGAAAATTTGCTTTCGTTTATTTGATTTGTTTTATTTCTCTAATTTTATTTTAATTTTGTTTATATTATTCACACATGTAATATTCTAATTATTATGAAAGGGGACTTTCATTACTATTTATATCGTGAATAAATTCTAGATAATATTATTTATATTATTATATTACGCCTTGGAATAGCATATCCGGATTAAAGTGGAAAAGTATTTAACATGTGAAAGCAATCCCAAGATATAATTAATTAGATGTATAAATATCCAGTTATGTTGGGATATTATGCATTTATTTATTAAACAATAATAAATTTGTTGAGTCTGTATGAATGTAAATATTGAGCAAATGGCGCATTATGAAAATCAGAAGGCAAATAATTAATATCTCAATCTACCTACCTGCTTTTGCTTGCCGTTCCCAGTATATCTCAATCTACCTACCTGCTTTTGCGTGCCGTTCCCAGTATATCTCAATCTACCTACCTGCTTTTGCGTGCCGTTCCCAGTATATCTCAATCTACCTAGGTACCTGCTTTTGCTTGCCGTTCCCAGTATATTTCAATCTAACTACCTGCTTTTGCGTGCCATTCCCAGTATATCTAAATCTACCTACCTGCTTTTGCATGCCGTTCCCAGCATTATATCTCCATTTACTTTCGGGCTTTTACATGCCGTTCCCAGCATAATAACTCAATCTACACCCTGCTTTTGCGTGCCATTCCCAGCATAATTAATATCTCAATCTACTAACCTGCTTTTGCTTACCGTTCCCAGTATAATGTATCAATCTACCTATCTGCTGTTCCCAGTGTAATATCTCAATTTACCTATCTGCTTTTACGTTCCGTTTCCAGCATACCTCAATCTACACAACTGCTTTTGTGTGCCATTCCCAGCATTGTTTCTCAATCTATCTACCTGCTTTTGTCTGCCGTTCCTAGCAAAATACCTCAATCTACCTACCTCCTTTTGTGTGCCGATCCTAGCTTATCTCAATGTACCTATCCTCTTTTTTATGTGCCGTTTTCAGCATATCTCAATAAACCTTCCTGCTTTTGTTTACCGTTCCCAGTTTAATATCAAAGAATGAAGTGTCATATTTAGTGGTCACGATTTCAAAAACTGAAAATTATCAAATTGGGAGGCGAGTGTGTGCACCGCTGCTGCTCCAACAACTTCCCCCCAGGAGCATTCTTTGGATAACCATCACCTCTACCATAAGTCACCCCAAGAGGTTCACTACGTTTGGTGACTTAGGAGGGTACCTAGGTTCATGGGGTGAGGTGTGTCCATGTCTTGGTGGCGGATGCAGGTCGGATCGCGAGAGGCCGGTTGTGGGAGACTCTACAGTTGAACTCTACTCGACCCAACGCTTTGCACCAAAGAGAAAGGGATGGTTTCAAAATGTCATATGCAGGTAAATTTTATTTTATTTATTTCGGTTTTTTTCACAATTAAAATATTTATAAGGTAGAAGATTTGCAGCACGTTCCACAGTGGAAGACACTCTTGTAAAATTAATTGAGAGTCTGCATTTGCAGTGTAAGAGGTTTTGCTTACGAGGCTTCTTTCGGGTTTAGTTTATTGTAATGGCTGATTAAGTTCTTTAAAGTACGATTGGAAAACACTTTAAACATTTTTGAAAACCTTTTATGCTAACGATTCTGATATTTTTTGTATGCCTCTACTGAAGTATAAAGCTGTACTAATTAAACAATTTAGTGGTACGTTTTTTAACAAGGTCACCATATGGTATTTTCTGTTTGCTTCTTCTTCACTGCTTTCAATAACTTTGTATTAATATGTATTATTTTTCTTTTGGTTTATTTATAATTAATAGGTATTATTTTTCTTTTGGTAGAATGTATTGTTTTTATTTTGGTAATATGTATTATTTTTCTTTTGGTTTATTTACAAGTAAACTTATAATTTTACATTTATTTCTTTTTTCTATATTGAAAAAAAAACATGTACGTAAAGGACACTTGTGCATAATTGTAAATAATTAATAATAACTAAATTTGTAAATAATTTAATTATGCGTACATTATAAATAATTAAATATTTTTGCCTGAGCTTTAGTAAATAAGATAAAGTTTTTTGGCGATGATTTGTTGATTTGTGTCCCAAATTGGTCATTTCTAAATTAAATTTACGCCTATCAAAATGTTTGTCATTTGACTGTCCTAGAACGGGAGACCTTCCTAGTTGGACAGTCAAAGCTTCTTTGTACCGATGTATTCTCTGTAACAAATAAACGTTTTATTATTATTATTATTATTAGTATCATCCTGGTGAAAGCTAACCATTCAGGATGGAAATGTGGCTTGGAATGACTTTAGCCGTATTTGCTGAGCAGATCTGAAGAGCCTGATACTTCTCCACCTTCTTCTTCCCATCTCCTTCCCTCCCCATTACTATCAGCCTCACAACATACCCCGATTTTGGAATGCCCTGATCTCACTGGCTGCAGACGGTTGGGACAGCCTGTCTGCTATTCACATTAACAAACCAGGCGCTTCCCACTAGAGGCGGGCAAAGCGTCTCAGTTGAGCGAGCCGGTTCACTGGGTCTCGTTCAATGAAAAGATCCGGGTCAGTGAACCGGCTCGAATGAACGACTGAATTGGTCCATCTCCCCCGTCCCCTCCCTCGGCCCTCCACACTTTATTAAAAAGGGAACCCCAATATTTTGGGGTTCCCTTTTTAATCGGATTCTTGTATCCCTGAATGAAAAAATGAAATCCTTTGTATTTAGTTGAGTTTTGATCTTTGGTGTGAAACCAACACCAACTTTACTTTTTTAACGATTTTTAGAAAGCATGAATTATTGAAAATAAACAATGAATGATTTACTGAAAATAAACAATGAGCATAATAATAATATAACTTATCCTGTTATAATAAACAAAATAATGTGGCCGGAGCGTCGACGTCACGACTGACGTATTATGCACGCACACCCGCTTGAATTCCGATATTATTATTGTATTTCGGTAGTACATGCACGGCGCACGCACACTGACCAGCAAAGGTACGCCACCGCGTAGAAAAGTGTCATAGTGAACTGAACTGTAAACCGTTACCTTACTTTCATATTTTACCTTTCTGCGTCGCTGACTAGAGTGGCTATGAACGAACGAACGAAGTGACCCGCGAGCCGCGAGATCCGTTGAACGATACACTGCTCTCGGCTCCCACGGGTCAGTCGGGTCTTCGGATCTCACGGGTCAGTTGTTCAGTCGGCTCACCGGATCTGGCGGGTCAGTTGGCTCACCGGCTCACTCGTTCGCGAAGATCCGCGAACCGTGAAGATCGTTCTTTGGGAACCGGATCTTACGGATCAGTATGAAAATCCGGTTCACTGAGCCGACTCGTTCGCGAACGACTCACTTCTACTTCCCACGCCATCCTCTTTACAGTCTGACTCTAATAGCCGGTTCACACGGTTCAACTTTAGTTGATCAACTCGACACTTGAAAGCATATTGACAGGTGTGAACCTTCTTTCAACAAAGTTGAACAAGTTTTTTGTTGACTAGCTAAAGTTGATAGCCCGTCTACTTTTGACGTTCAAGTATGATCGCGCCATCTTGGTTACCATAGTTACTCGCGTGCACAACTAGACGTCAAACATTTATGTCCATATTCGTAGACATTCCTAGTTCTACCGTCATGGAATCCGTTTCAACGAAAAAATATTTGAAATGGTCGGATGATTTGATGTTCAGATTTATGCATCCCTGTCTTTGGGATCAAAAGCAAGAAGTGTACACAAATAGAAATGCCCGTGATACTGCAATAAATAATATGTGTTTCATTTACACTACCTACCCAATATATTATGATAATGACAAAAAATAACGGTAAATATTCAGAGCATGCGTCACCATTAATATGCATAAATTAAAAGAAAAAAAAACTTTGTACAAATCTAATAACAATAACTACCTATGTCAAACTATGACGTTTGGCGTTGTTGTTTTTAGGTTATGGTAAAGCTAATCTTAACGAAATATGGATTATTTCCTTGCTTCTCCGGTTATTGTAGCTAGTAGTAATTATTATTAATTTAAACATCTCTGAAAAATTTTATCGCCAATTTTGGAAAGCAGCTCATCAAATTGTTTTTCTGTCATCCATATCCTTCAGAGTCTTCTAGTTCCATCTCTTTCAAAATTGTGTTGGATGCGCCTAATTCATGATCCATTTTCTCGCCCAAATACGACGTTGTTTATGCTTTTTCATAATCTCGAGCTCATCTCGCAAAACATCAGAAGTTAGAGAGACGCACGCACTGACAATTTCAGTTGACGCCATCTTGAATGTCAAATTCGGTTCTACTTAAATTGAAACGTGTGAACATAATCTCATTCAACTTTTTACGTTCAATAAAAGTCGATCAACAAAAATTGAAACGTCTGAACGCCCCATAAGGTAGAACTACAAATACTTCCCAACCTCTTCTCATCTCAAAAATACCTTTTTTCACAAAATTCCACAAATGTACCTACCATTAGAATCCTGGCTTTAAGCAGTTAGAATTCTTCCAATCACATTTTAAAAATCTGTTGTCGCCACGTAAAGAAATTTGCTCTCTGATAATATTTAATGCGAATACCTTATCATATTTACTCTCCAACAGCCTTACTAAAAAACCCAGTGAAAATTTTATTCAATTGACAAACGGCCGCGGATGTGAAAACATTACAAATTAAAAATTTGTTCTTTGAAAGAAATACACATGGTTTCCGCGGCCTGAGAGGGTAGTTTATCTCTGTTTTAACCATTGATGTTCGAACGATATTTGTAATTTTTCCATAGTATTTTGAATGTTCTATATATTTCTTATTTTTGAAGGTGTCGTAAAAACAAATACCATTTATGAAAACTAAATAAAATTACCTTTTAGATTTGTGTATTTGAAATACACTTTAGCTTTCAAAAACTGCCATATTTTAAGATTCAAACTCGGAAAAAAATGGAAAAAAATTTCCTCCCACAACATTTTTGACCAAAATGTAGAGAAATTTAAATAAAATCAAAATTTAAAAAACACAGTCCTTTTATGTAATAAATTTGGAAGGAAACTATCACCTCACTTTTTCATCGTGTATACAATAAAAAAATAATAAAAAATTTAAAAGTTTTGTTTATTGCCAAAAAAATAACTTAGAAATAATACTGACTTTTAAAACAGATTTATTGCATCTCTAAAGACGTTAATTTCTTTTTATACGTTTACGAACACATGTATTAGATATTAATATTATAAAAAATTATCACTTTTAAGGAATTCTCTTAAAATAAAGATCTTAAAATGTTAATTTTATCTTTTATGTAACCTATAAAACAGTATTCTGACAGTTCAACTTTGAAAGTACGGCGTTTGTACAATAACTTGATTGAACTTATGTAAACCACACAAATAATACGGTATATATATTAATTATATGAATAGAACAGTTATTTCGTCACTACAATAGAAATTATTAAGTAAAATCACAACATCTAACAAAATTTTCGACATCCCGCCCGATCCGGCCATAAACGCTTGGTTTCCAAGCTGTGTGTTCATCGCGGGCCGTTGATGCACACGCGCGCCAATAATGCTCCTGGCGGAGAATAATTAAAACAACATTTTTTCCTACTAAATTATAACCATTTGCGACGTTGTCAGATCTTTAAGCATTTTAACAGCGTGAGCACGCAAGAAACGTTATTGGTAATAAAACGTGATTTAGTGTATACAAGGGATAATTATGTTATTGCAATAACACAGTTAATTGGTCGCGCTGTGGTTTTTTTTTAGTAAGGCTGCAAATGTCCAAGACCTAATACTTGTACAGCGATACTGCAATCACCAACAAAACAGATACACTTGTAAATATCTACATTTGTTTTCAAAACTTTATCCCAATTACTTGTTTTTTCAATAAAAACACACTTGTGTATGACATAATGTCACATATTGATTACTGGAGCAGTCCGTAACCGGTTTAAACTGACTTTTTGTCACAGAGGTCAGTTTTATAAGGATCAGACCTATAACTGAGGTCAACTCATAAGTCGCAATTTCCTGATCGATATGGATATTGGCCACCCAAAAATCACATGGAATTTCACGCAAAACAAACAAGTTCAAAATAATAACAAGTAATTTAGGTCAACTTCAAACTGTACCAATAACCTTAAGATATAATTTAGTACTGGAATTAACAATATAAGATCCAAGGGCGGATCCAGGGGGGGTCATGGGGGTCATGCCACCCCCCTGGGTTGGGTCCAGGACCTAGGTGGACCACTAATTAAAATTGTTAAACATAATTTTTTTATATATTTTTTTTATCTGTTATTATCAAAATTACCTACCTACTTTTTACTTGTATCTATTATTGTCAAAATTAAATTATAACTTCTTGTGACTTGACCACGACTATGTGACCCCCCCTGGCGCCAAAGATGGATCCGCCCTTGTTAAGATCGTTCTTTTTGCAGCCCTACTTCCAAAATGGCCTAAAATTGGAAATAGTTTCCTTTCATAATTTAGCCTAACACGCCCCCGCTCTCCAGAGCCAGTGAGACTATTGAATACCAGACTCAATTGATTCACTTCATCGTGTCTTACTCAGGTGTTCGTGACTTATTCTGCCATTAAATTTCACTTCACACATTCTTCTTACAATCCTTTCTTTATTAATCTGCTTAACATGTGCAAACCATCTACTAATCAATTACAATCTCAACTACAATATTTCAATTACAATCTCAACTACAATATGGTCTTATCGGATGGGGAAGTTCATGCGATTCCACTATAAAACCAGTCCTCATAGCACAAGGGGAAATTCTGAAAATTATACTTAGAGTACCCATCAGAACCCCTACAGACTATGTTTTTAAAGCGCTGAATTTAATGTCACTAAAACAATTATATACAAAAGATATTCTAATGTACGCATTCAAAAACCAGGATAACTTTACACAGACAAAGTTGGGCCGATTCACAAGATCTACATTACAACATACATTCAACCAACCTACAACTAAAACGACTTTTGGACAAAGAAATATGCAATACTTCTCTATAAAATTATTTAATTTACTCCCTCTTGCAATAAAAACCATTAAAAAATAACCGCCTTCAAAAGAAGCATAAAAATATGGATTATGGACAAGGGAAGGAAGAATATAGATACAATTTTGCAACCTAACAAAGAATAATGCTTGTTTTGTATTTTCTTTTAGATTTAACTTCATAATTTTCCTCGGTAATATTCTAACATAGGTATTTACTTATAATTCATGTAAGAAAACTTGTACAATGTAGAACAGGGTACCCCAGAAAGGACACATTTTCTCTAAAAAACTGTAAAACAAAGAAAAATAAATAAATTATTACGCTTACACCCTTGTATTCTTTCCGGGTCTTCACATTTTTAAGCGTGGTTTAAATATCATTTCTACAGCATTAAGTCTACTTTTATCATTGCCTGCCAGTTCCATGCCTGAATGCCATACATTAGAGTTGGTCTCAGCACTTCATCGTTGACTGCTGGCCTTGCTACATCCTACATTCTTGGCTACATAGATAAATCTTACCAAGTGTTTGATTGATTGATTTCCAAGAAAACTATTGGGTCTTCTAAGAAGATGATAAAGGTAAACACTTAACTTTACCACAACACGTACAGGTCAACATACAGGTCAACTCAGTAGATACTGTAATATTGCCCTGATGAAAGACCACCATTCAGAATCGAACCAAGTACATACTTCCCAACCTTTCTCTTCCCATCTCAATTCTCTCCCCACATTCGTTAAACTCACAATGTGCCCCAAATTGGAGATGCCGTATAGCCCAACTGGCTTCTGGTGTCCTAGCATGGTCGATCGATGAGGATTGAGTGGATAACTTTTGGTATCTTCTCATCGTTCTCTAGGTCAACTACCTATAGATCGCTAACGTATAAACAACAGTTGATGTTGGATATATTAAGAACACACAAGTCATTGTGAACTGTTACTTATTCATTAGCGATCTGCAATCATGCTAGGGAAGTTATCCTATCAATCCTTATCGTTCTACTACGCTAGGGGGGCAGATTGTTGATAGCAGTTGGGAATCTGTATGGTGGCCCTTCACCAGTGCGATACTGGAAACAACTACCTCTCTGAACAAATCTCATCTAAAATGTTTGATTTGTGAATTTCAAAGAAGACCATAAGGTCTTCTGAGGTCAACACCTAACTCAACACTAGGTCAACAGGTCAACCCAGCTGGTAAACTAATAGCGGATCATCTGTCAAAGTTGTACAATATTTTTATTATGTATTATGATTTGCATGTAACACGGGATGTTCATGTGAATCTTTGTGAACTGTGGACACATCCTTATCACACAAACCGCCGAGAGTTTTCAGTTGAAACCGGTTTTACACTGACACGGGTAGTCGGGTCGCCTGAAACTGATAATAAATCAACTCCTCCATTTGCAAAACTAAAATAATTTTCATAAAATATTTGCATAAATAATGTATACAGTAATAATCTTAACTAACTTGGTGGGTTTTCTCGCAACTTTTCCTAGTAATAATTTATGGCTGTAAAAAACTTTGTTTCAGATTACCAATGCATATTTGAAATTAAAACTCTATTATTTTTTTCCAATAAAATGCTAGAAAAACAAATCCTTTTGGTTAAAAAACACAATATTCAAAAGTGCGCTGTGAAAACGGTTTACAACGGGTTCAGATGGCAGCTCCGGATCTACGAATATGGATCTCGAAGAGTGGCGCCCCCTCTCGTGATGTGAGTGATCGACGCTTTGCTTGACATTCGACCGCTCGAGTTTATTCGGCTTAGCTCATGTAGCCCTAGTTCTAGATGCGACGGGGATTCCCCTTGCAGAAACATCACATATACTACGCACGTATTCAAAATCGACTTAGGATAAGTTCATAAATCAACTTAGGATGTGTTCAAAAACCAACTGGGCGTTTTAAAACCAAATAAATAATCGATTAAACAACGTGCGCTGGATGCCAGGTGCTTTGTGAATCAAGTTTTTTTTTCAATCATCATATAAATTACGATTTTTTTTCGATCGTAATTCGATAATCAGTAACATTAGGAAAGGGACCCACAGATAATTTGGGCATATAGAGCGAATGAACGAAGAAAGGGGTGTAAGGGGAATATATTACAAAAATTTAACGGTAGAAGTCAGGCACGCCCCAGAAAGATATGACACGATAAAGTGAAATAGATACTTGAGTCGTGCCATTTCAAGAGTCGTAATAATAGAAGAGTATGATGATGTATGAATATGAATGAGGCAAAGAGTGTCAGTGCCAAGACCGAGTTGTTTGGCGGTCCATCCTCTCTGCCTACCAGGGAATTGATGTGATGGTTAGTTAGTTGATAGTTAGAAAAATACAGCATTAAAAAAAAACATACTGTCTCGTCTCATATTTGAGTCCTATAATTTCAATACCCGCTATATCCGATTTTTTGACAAAATGATCTGAGTACGACATCTTGTTCACATTTTTGGGAAGAACAAGACAAACCTAAAATTGAGTTTCAACACCTTCCTCATCATGACCAAAAACCATGTTAAAACTGTGAGTGACGAACAAAACCCGCAATATCATTCAAGAAGTTACTATCAAAACCCGTTATATCGGAATTCAACCAATCACGAGCAGTTATTTTGCCAAGATGGCGGGTTTAGAAACACACCCCTCAGGTCAGTTGAGTTTCAAAAACCTCTATATTCCATATAAATCACAAAGTTAGAGTCGAAATCCGCTATATCCATTTTATTTATCCAAATTACAAAAATATTTCTAGACATACATTGAAAAATGAATACCTTTCGAATATTCATTATATAAAAATTTAAAATGCAATTTTTTATTTACGCTAGAGATGTGACAGTTTTTTGCGGTTTTCTCTGAATCAGTGAAAGTTGATATAGCAAATATATAAATTGAACGACTCATTTTACATTTACAACATTTTATTTATTTTAAAGCTCGATATTGATTCGAATTATGGTGGGAAATGATTGGGAACTAAAAATAGTTGCATCGACTTTTGAATTCCACACAAAAAGTCGGTGAAAAATTTTAACGACAGACCTCAACTGTGTTTTTAGCCTCACACAAACAGATTTTTTTCTATAATGACAAAAATAAACTTAAATTTTTGTTCTTTGTTCTTTCTTAGTAATTTTTTAAATGTGGATTCCTGTCTGCTGTGTACAATATGAATCAAATACCCTAACAAAACCCTTCTAAAAACTTTCAAACCACCAAATCAATTAATAACACAAATACCCGTGTCATTAATAATACTAATCATGGAACCGGTTTTCGTCTGTATGTATTTGTAATAACATTATTATTAGTATTAATGTTTTAAGAGACATGCCCTCGATGTGTGCCACTTTATTTATATAATAATTCTCTCTCAAATTAATAATTATTATTACTTTACCATGATTGTGAATTTTTCGACAGCGAGTTATAAATATGGGAGCAAACGTTCCCATCTTATCATTAACAGTTCGCCAAGCAAGGAGAGCAGTTCTAGTGATACCAATATCTAATAGATAAAATTGTTTAGTAACCAAAAAACTTACAAGATGTTTCATCAAAGCATTCAAGAAAAAATGGACTCCATTTTACCTCTGCCTAGATTTACGGAGCTGAATGACCTCTGCAGCAAACATGTAAGCATTATATTAATCTTCCTCTACATTTTTTTACCACACTGCTTCAACAGATAATAATCTAACACCTAATTTCCCACAAAATTGCGAATTTTTAAACCTTTATAAATTAACATTCAAGTTTTCTACCTATTTAGATTTGACTGCATACAAAGTACCTACTTCAAATGTTTACCATCTTTTAGGCTAGTACCTACCTATTCACACAGTGTTCAATAATGAACCCATTTAAAAAAAGAACTTTTTATTTCTTTCTTTCCTAAATTTCACAAATTTCTTTTTAACTTTTTACCCGCGTTGATCTACTCCGTTTTTTCAATACCCATACGCGGTATGTATATGTCATATTTCAAGTACCACGAGGCACGAGGACACATTCACTTGATTATAGATGTTTTTTACGAAAAAAAATTTTACTTTCAAAATATGCCTGAATATGTCAGCATCGTGATAGTTACACGAATATTCTAGCGAGCGGGAAAAAATACTGTGACATAGTTATGTTATATCGTCAGTCGAAGTTAGCGTAACAAGGGCTGATACGGGCGCGTGTGAGGCATGGCTTTTGCCGTATCAACTGTTGTTACGATCGCGTGGAAAAGGTTAAGCCAGTACTTACTCAGGATGTTCAATAATGCCCCTACTTAAATAACAATGTTTTTTTTTTATTATTTTCCAGGCCGGTGGACAGATCATGTTCGCGACGGACGACTATTTCGCCGTTGCCGAGAACATGCTGGAAGACACCGCCCCCATTTTCATCCCTGACAAATACACACACTTCGGAAAGTGGATGGACGGCTGGGAAACCCGCAGGAAGAGACAAGCCGGCCATGATTGGTGCATCATCAAGTTGGCCACCAAGAGTGTTATCCACGGTAATACATCAAAAATATTAAACTTATTAAAATAGTTATTGATTATCAACGATTTGTTATAATCTTAATATTATAACAAATATTAACGTGAACTTACTATTTTCTCTATTTTGTTTCAGGGGTTGATGTGGACACCGCTTTTTTCACCGGCAATTACACTCCCAAGTATTCCATCCAAGCTGCCTGCCTTTCAGAAGAAGGTTTGTTCATTATAAAAATATTCATATATCTGCATTAAACAAATAACAAGAAAACTATGTAGGCTGGTCCAAGCGAGAGCTCAGACGGACGTCATGAACATTCATCCTCTTCCTTCTCACACGTCTTATTTGATAATAAAAACGACAAAAGATACTAAAACGACAATGTTACATATGATCTCTAAGTGTGACTTGTATAATAGTCACAACTGTTTTCAAATAATCAAATCAAAAGGGAACCTAAATACATAAAATTGCAATTGTTAACCTTACTCTATTTGAAAATCATGGCATATTATTATATATGCTTGTATTTTAGAATCAATTGCCCTTAACTTATTTGTTCTTGTCATTATTATTACAGAAGAAGAGCTGATTCCCATGAGAAGACACGAGATGGGCTCAGCGTGCTCTTCGGAAGAACTTGAAGATGTTGAAAGGATTCGCTCAGAAGAATGGCAGGAAATCATTCCCAAAACTGTACTTAGGCCAGGATATGAAGCTACCAGACACAATTACCAAAAGGTAAACAGCTAACTTAGTCACAAAAATGATAAATCTAATAGTCTGAAGAATTAAACCGCAGTTGTATAAATTCTCTAATTAAAGTTTAGTGTTTCACTTACTGGTATCATTATTATTTTTTAATGTTCGATTTCTCTTTCACGTGGCAATCTTTGTTAATGTTTTCCTTTGAATATTGAAACTAATTTATTCATTTTTAATTACCAGGTCGTAACAGATGAATCTTTCACCCATATCCGTGTCAACATGTTCCCCGATGGAGGAATAGCCCGCTTAAGGGTATTCGGTGTTGCCAGACCAGAAGCAGGCGTTCCTTGCATGCTGGACGGACGTTACATGATGGATCTTCTCGAAATGAAAAATGGCGGAGTTTGCCAAGGTAATTAATCACAAACACACTTATTTTGTGAATTTTGCGTTCATATTGCATTTTTACTTATTTATTCAATATTTAAGAACTTTAATTGCAATTTCAATAAATATTTTTGTTATGGCAGCACTGGACAATGACAAAATGGAATCATTTTTTGAAATTGAATAAAATGTTAAAAGTTTTTATAGAACTGCCATTTTTCGAACAAAAATGAGTATCGTGAAGTGGAGTGAGGTTTTAATATTGTTTTGTTTCCAGGCTATTCTAATGCTCACTACGGCCACCCGAGGAATCTGATCAAGGCGGGAAGAGGTGTGAACATGGGAGATGGATGGGAAACTGCCAGAAGGCTGGACAGACCTGAAATCATTGACACCAATGCTGATGGCACACTTAAAGTTCCCGGTAAGTTATCCACACATTCTACTCGATACTATTTCGCCAAACTCTTTGGAAATCAATCAATAAACATTATTCCGGCGCCATCTCTTAATGTAAACTACAAGTAACAAACTTTTCAGTGTGATTCGGAGTTGAAATCAATTTCTGCTATCATTATCCATGCAGTTCACTTTGACACCACCAAGTTTTTTGATATTTCATGCCTTCAATAATAATGAATTATTCGGCATAAGTTCTTATAAAAATAATTCCCAATAAATAGTAGGTACCTACTTAGTTCTTATTGGATGGATTTTTTTATTTCTCTTTCGGTTCATTTTATTTATTGGTTATTTTTTTGTTCACAGGAAACGAATGGGTTATCTTCAAACTGGGCCAACATGGGATCATTACAAGAATATGCGTGGATACATGCCACTTCAGGGGCAATTTCCCCGACAGTGTGAAGATTGAAGGAGCCTTCATCAACACAATGGACTGGAGTAAGGAAAACGAACATGAAGTCAATTGGATAACACTTCAACCCACCACCAAGGTATTTAAAAATTATTATTATTATTATTATTGATCATTTTTCACATGTAATTATGACATCTGTTGCTATTTTGAAACATTTTCATTCATTTTATGGCAGCCATCTTTGTTATTTTTTTTATGAGATATCAGCCATCTTTTATATGGCAGCCATCTTGTATGATTTTCAATTGATAGCAGCCATTTTGTTTTCTTAAAAGCAATTCATTATAAATCACTATCAGATTGTAGAAAGGCATAATCCGTTGCTATTTTGAAACATTTTCATTCATGCTATGGCAGCCATCTAATATTATTTTTATGAGATATCAGTCATCATATTATATGAGAGCCATCTTGAATTATTTTCAAATGATAGCAGCCATTTTGTTTTCTTAAACCAGATTGTAGAAAGGCATAAAACAGACAAATCAATTCATTATTTTATTTTTATGCTTAAAAATGTGCTTAATTACTAATGAGGGTAAAATACCATAATCATTGTAATTGGTTAAATATTATTCTTTGTCAACTTTGATAAAAATATATCAGCTGAAAAGAATATTTCGTATCTACAGGTTATAAATAGGTTAAGAACTTATTTCATCATCTACAGACACTATTGAAACCACTTTAAACTGGCGTATCAATCTAACTTTTATGTATCTTTTTGTTTCAGCTCTCTGCCGATGCTGAACACTGGTACGATTGCTTTATCGAGGAAAAGATTACGCATGTACGAGTTACAATGGCTCCCGATGGTGGGATTTCGAGACTGCGTCTATTTTCACCAATGTTCATAAATTGAAAACATCCATTCCAGGAAAATACGAGTATTATATTAATATTTATATTATTATCACCGATAAACAAAAATCATTAAATTATGTGCAAGTCTTTGTTTGGTGAAAAGAACTTGGACTGTGGTGGATATTTTGAAAGTATCAGCCAATTAATAATGCAGATTTAATAACTGCTTCCAAAACATAAGAAACTCATAACAAAAGAAGCGAAAATGGAAACTTTGTGATTTTGTTTTTTCAAAAAGATGTGATATATGTGTGTAGATTAATTGAAGAAGACTTAAATATTGTTGAAAACAGTATTGAATGTATCAATTTCAACATTTTCCAGAGTTGCATTTCATTTGCAAATCAGTAGATCTGATTTAAACAAGTTTATTATTAATTTTATTTGATAGCTGGGTCTATCGAAATGTGTTTATCATTGTGAAATTTTATTATGTAATAATAATATATGTCAATTGATTTGAACATATTTATTATTTTAGGCTGTTAGATACATTGTAAATGTGGTTCCACGTTGACGTGCAATTTCATTTAAATGATGTATAATTTTGAAGTGCGCATTGACTGTGCAGTAGATTAAGGTTTTTTTACAAAATGTCTGCTGGACAGATAATTTAAATGTATTTACAATTTTATGATTTCTTGTGTTTGTCACATTGGATTAATTTTGTATTATGTTTACATTCATAATATATAAAGAGTTACCTGAATTTATTGAGATACTGGTTTTCTTAATATTTATTTATGTTTTGTATTATTATTTAATTAAATAAATGTTTTGAAATATAAACCTTTTTTATATCATCCTAAACAAGCACCTCTATATTTTTTTAAATACGAATACCGCATGAGTGTCCCAACTGCTTCCGTCTGGAGCCAGTGAGACTAAGGCATCCCCAACCTGGAAGTGAAGGAGATGGGGCGAGGAAGGTTGGAACGTAACTGGCTATTCAGATCTTTAGCCATTTTAAGCATCGTTTCAATTCTAAATGGTGGTCTCACACCAGGGCGATATTGAGAGTATCTTCCACTGGAACGTGCCGCAAATATACTATTTATTAATTTTAAATAGCAGACCCGGCCACACGTTGCTGTGGCTAACGAAACACAACGCCATTACCCAATCTTTATAAAATCCACACCACCCGCTTGCCAGCTGCCCGCTGCCCGCTACCTGAATTGAATATCTGAATTTCTCGGCTTTTGAAAAGGAAAAATCAAATACCTACTTACTCTAGGACATCTATTTTCCAGTTTCTTCCGTAGAACGAATTTCAAAAGTGACTATAGTACGGTCCGCCAGCCGTTTTAAATCGCAAAAAATGTGTTTTCTTTGAATTTCTCGGCTTTTCTCTAATATAATTTGCATGAATTATACATATAAACATTCCTCTTTAACACTCTATTGGTGAAAACCGTATGAAAATCCATTGCGTAGTTTATAAGATTAACGCGCACATACATTTTGAGCGACTTCATTTTATACCTTATAATTAATTGTGAAATACCACAAATTAATCAAATAATATTTATTTGCGCACGCCGGGTTCGAACTCGCGACCTTCGGATAATGAGTCGAGAGTCTTACCCCTTCACCACAGAGGCCGTGGTCTACGGGTATTTTGATCATTTGAACCAAGGGGAGCAAGTTGATGCCCACTGTGGAATTCAAACACGATCCATTGAGTCAAGCTACTTATACCAAGCTATCTATCATGAAAAAGATTGGTTCAATGGTTCAATAATTACTACAAAAAATAATTTAATATCCAGACCTTTTATGAACATGTATAATGACTTCTAAACTTCAAAATAAATAAAAACAAATTACTTTGATAAATCGACATTACAGTGAAATTATGTTCAATGACATACATAATTTATTTCAAAATTAATAAAATACTTAGTTCGACCCACTTTTATTGTGAAAAAAGCCAAGATGTTTACTTCGTCAGGGTTTACTTAACCTCTCCGCGGGTGAGTTTTGGCGAACAAAACTGTGCGTGAGTTTTTTTTTTGATCATTTTTTAATATTTTTTATAAATTATAGATTAACTAAAAATGATTTTATATTTTGAATTAAAACGTCATCGACATCAATCCATGGAAATAAACCCAACATCTAAAAAAAACATATCCATAGAAAAAAACTGCTTCCTTCGTCTGACGACCGCTAAATGATGCAAAAGGATTTTTTAAACTAAAACTGTGAAGGTGGTATTGTCTTCCAAAACTTCAAAAAACTATGCCCTTGTGTCAATAGATGCCACTAGTCAAATAGTTTCATTAAATATAATGGTATTTGAATAATAGCCGTGGGCGAAAGGTTTCGGCCGTACTCTTCTGAGCATTTTTTCACTTCGTCGAACCGTTTCGCCCGTACTCGTGAAGAGGTTAAAACTATTTACAACGAAAGACTTATGAGATGTCAATGGATGGGTGGGAGTGGAAACGGGGGGGGGGGGTGGGTTTATCGGGCGTACTTCACAAAGGGAACAAATTTAATAATGGGTCATTTAAATTCGTCTTTACACTCTTCTAATTTCCCATGATTTCAAGTTTGTCTAAATGGATACCATTAATAAATGATTAACCCATTCATGACGAACTATTTTTTTCTCGAATTTCATGCTGACATTTCACAGGGGGGTTGGTTTTGGAGGTAGAAAATGGACATTTTTCTCAGAAGTTAAAAAAATGGTTTCTTCACCTCCCAGGAAGCTAGAGAATGGTGAGTTCCATATGTCACTTTCGGCAAAAAACTAGTCGGAAATTTATTTTTTCAACTTTATTCTACATAAAGTAAAATTTTGAACAAACTTATTTATTGAGGTAACCCTCGAAGCATTTCACGATAGTCCAACCATACAACGTGGTCCATTCTATCAGTTCCGCCCAAAAGGAGGTTCCTTGGTTCCCTGAAGGCCCCATGAGGGTAGAAAGCTTCATCTCTCCTCTCCACTCCTTAGTTCCCCGAAGGCTCCACAATGGAGAGTTCTCCTCCCTCTGGTTCCTTAAAGGCCTTACAAGGGAAGAGTCCTGTCCACCTTGGTTCCCCGAGGACCCCAGGAGGGAAGAGGACTTCATCTTCGCTCCTCCGTGGTTCCCTAAAGGCCCCACCAGGGAAGAGCTCACAGAGGTAGCCTCATTTCTCCACTTCACTCCTACGTCGTTTCCTGAAGGCCCCACACGGGAAGAGGATATCATCTCTCCACTTCACTCCTTGGTTTCCCGAAGGCCCCACGCCGGCAGAGTGAGTGCACTTCCCCTTGGTTCCCTGAAGGACCCACAAGAGGAGAGATCGTGGAGTTGATCTCAGCTCTCCTCTCTACGGCTTCTCCTCCTAGTTTCTCCTGCAGGCCCCGTGAAGAAAGTCTAGAGAGGTGGCCTCAGCACTCCTAATTTTCCCAAAGGCCCCTAGTTTTTTAATGGTTCAATTTTTTATCCACGAGTGACCAGGGAAATAGAAGGTCCACATCAGCAGAGCCCCAAGTGCTGGAGTAAGGTCAAAATACTCCGAAATGCGACCCTGTTTCTTGGAGGCACATTCAACCTGAGCACAGTAGCACACACCTTGGCTTGGGATCTATTGCAGGTTTGTGTTTAGACTCCCTGAGCGATGGGTTCGTCACACTCCCTACGCTCCATAAGTTGAGGTCACTGCAAGCTGAGTCCAAGGGTACATCTTCTAAATGCTCTAGATCAGGGTTCTCTGGATCTGAATCAGAATCGGAAGTTCCTTTTCCCGTTTTGTGTCGACGACGCCTAACAATTTGGCAATTAGAAAATAATTGTGCTCGAGAGATATTGGCAATTATTCCGCCGTCATCTTCATCAGCTGAATCTGCTCCGGACAAGTCACTCTCAATTGGCGGCTCCACAAACACATCCACTACTTCATCATCATTCAAATTCGTATCCAATTGTTCTTCAAGCAGTAACATCACGTCTTCAACAGTCAAATCCCTAAAACACACGAAAAAACAATGAAATCTTTGAAAAATTACATTTTATGTATAGTGATATCTGCCGAAAGATCCATATGGAACCAAAAATCAAAAACTTTAATTCACAATACTCGTTTTAATATAATAATGATTCTTTTTCTAACAAAATGTTTGTAAATAGGCAGAGAATTTCATTCTCTACAAATCATATTCAGTTTTGGAGAAAAAAATCAAATCTACTATATAAATTTAATGGATTACTTACTTCACTTGTTTTGACATTTTGAAAAAATTGCACTTTTTTTCTAACTCAATAAAGACACGTCTGTCCACGTCGGCACACACAAACGAACTGAACGCAACCAAGACAAACGTGTTCATACATGCCTGTAGACTATGTCAAACTGTATTTGGCATCACTATTTTAACATATCGGCATGATGTGACTAAATGAATGCCAATACTTTTTCGAGTTCCATATGGAACCTTCGTCATGAATGGGTTAACAAACTCCAAGAAATAATTACTATAAACACCTCATTTGCTCCTTTATCCTAATTTTAAAGTTCCTTAAAGTTTTACCTTTATAAAAAAACCATCTTTACAATTCAATTTATAGACTCCATAAGATATAATTTATTTTAATAGTTTTTTTTTTATTTCAATTATTGTACAAGTTAAAAAAATATATATCATAGATGTATTTCATTGCATGTCATATTTTCTGTGACAAAAATATAGTTTACTACTGTAGCAAAATCAGGAACTTTAATAATAATTATTAATATATTTTTAAGCAAACACAATAATTAAATATTATTTTTACATCGTCTGCAGTTCTCAAATTCACGATGGCCATTTTCTGGGTAGCAAAACTATAAATAATCTGGAGATATAAGTTTATTTGTAATGGATTTCATTTTCCTGTAGCTTGACAGCAATCTCGCTGAGTTCCCACAGTTTGGCGGCGCGCTTCTTGTCCTTGGAGATGGCTGACAGGTTCTCCTTCTTGCAGTCACTGAAGTATTCTCCCGTCACATGCTCCACGTCTTTCGATACACACAGCATTATCTGTGTCTGAGCACCTTCCTCAGCAGTCTAAACAGTAAACGAAATTACAATAATCAGTTCAACACTCACAACTCCAGGGCCTAAGTGTTTGTAATTGTTAGAGATGAAAATGTCATATTTAGTTCAACCAAAACAAAATAATGTCGGAACGACGACAGCTAGTGATCGGCCACGTGTGGAATGAATGCGGCGTGGCAAGCCACTCAAGCAAACTACTAACAAATAATGCCCTTTCTGCGCATGTACCTTTTTTACATTAACTCCACAAAGAATGTTGTATTTGGGAATTTGTTACTGTGTGGTGTAAAAGAGACCCATCTGGTAGGAGGGAGAAAACACAGAAGCCAGCAAATTGTTCCACAGCCGAGAGGTTAAGAATCGTAGGAACGATCCGTTCTGTGATGAATATCAACTGTTTAGAAATGTTGGTTGCGTGTTTGGTATGTTTCCTGACAAATGTTGCCGAAGGGATCAATGGTGCTAATACTTTGGAGCATCTTCCATTGAAAAACCGGTAACAAAAGGAACATTTGTGAATCTGCCTGACTTGTGTTTCACCTGAGGGAGCGGGAGACAGAAATGAAAGGCGTGCAGTCGAAGTGGTGAGTCAGTCGTTTATTGGGCTACGTAGCAGATGGTCGGTGGTCGGTAACATGATGTAATGCGGAGTGCCGTAGATGATGCTGCAGGCGTGCGGTGGAGATAGAGATGGTGCGGTGAAGGTCAGCGAGTTGCTCGACACCATGGCGGTGGAGATGACCTATATTCCAGGCCGTTGCTCGACGCTATGTGTCGCGGAGGTGAACGGTGTGTGGCTCGGTGAGCTGAGCCACCAGCAGGTAGTCCTGGCGAGGCGGAGCGCGTTCCATGGCAGCGAAGCACGGTGGGCTTCGGGGTGCCATGAAGTGGTGAGCTGATCCCTTGGCTGAAGGTGCGTCAATCCTTATAAGTCGCGGGATGTAGCTGTTCTCAGGAGCTGAAGACACGATGGGCCTTAGAGCTGAGACGTGGTGGTGGACCTCGAGGAAGCTGCCCTGGATGCGTAGCGGTGCCATGCAGGAGCACTTATTACATGTTGAGATGTTGGCCGACTGTTAGTGTGAGACTGAACTGAACTGAACTGCAGCGGGCGAGCGATCGGCTGCTTATATAGCCGCGGTAGAGTAACTACCTCGCGGTAGGTAATACGAGCCACTTCGAGAATATTCGGCGCCGTACAGATATTGTACGGTGCTGTCTCGAGACCTTTCTAGGCGGGGCGATATTATTATCGTCGGGCTGGCACGGCAGAAGAGAAAGTACATCGCGGCCAGTATAGGTACGAAGGTACCTAGGCAAGTAGGTTTGCCGATGGGCGCGGATATTAGGAGATGTTTCTCGTATGTTCTTTTGATGGCGATGATAATAATGATGTGTCGCCACACACCTATGCTCTAAAGCAGGGGTGGGGAACCTACGGCCCGCGGGCCGCATGCGGCCCGCGAGGCCTTTTGGTGCGGCCCGCGGGCACTTTTGGTGCGGCCTGCTGAAAGGATCACAAAAAATTACACAGAACGGGATGGTTTTTTCATGGTGTTTCAGATGCATTTTTAAGACGTTATTACAAAATCGTTACTATTAAGTAGTTTACATGCGAATAAAAACGCGATAAAACCTCCCATTTTACTATTATTTTAATTTGTTATTGTGAAACGATAATGAAATTCCATCGGAACTTTTAATTTTCTTGTTCGGGACAGTCCCGATATTTCCCGATATAGGATTGATTACAACTCTATTCGGAGGGGAATATCAGGCAGTCTGTCATAAACATTATTTTCTAGTCATCGTTGCGGAAGTATAGTGGATAGTAAATCAATAAAACTCTATTAATGACAACTTCGAAGAAAAGAAAAGTTGAAGCTGAGTGAAACGTGAAATCATTTGAAACTAAATTAAGGCTGTGGAATGTAACTCGAAATGAGTAACACAACGCATTTTCCAACATTGCAAGGACAAAGGCCTTCTACATAGTTTGAATACGCTGGTGAGTGCGCGAAATTAAGTGAGGCATTTAATGAACGATTTAAGGACGTGAAAAGAGAAAAAACTGATTTGAACATATTTGCTACACCGTTCAACGTCGAACCATCGAATGCATCTGATAATCTGCAGCATGAAATAATTCAATTACAGATGAACTAAAAGCTAGATATAACAATCTCCCCAAATAAAACCCGGAATTACTGGTTATATTAAGTCAAGCACTTCCCTTAGTTTTGTATATCATACAAACATTAATGCCATAATAATTGCCACATTTCTGGCATAAAAAAATCATTACATGTAATTTATTGTAATTAGTTAAATAAATATAAAATTATATTGCGGACAATAAATATGCTACAAAATGTAGAAAAACCAGTCACGTAATCAGAGTGCAATTTAATTTATGCTGGTTTACAATTGGACTCCTATGCAGATTCATTCTAAAGGTAAAACCAATCTTTTGTTCACAATGCAAATTCCTGTTGCTGATTCATCTGCTAACCCTAACGCATTTCGAAAATAAAACCATTCTGGTATTCTAGGTGCAGTATTAATTAAAGCTGGGGACTCATATTCCAATTCGCTTTGACGGAAAAACCAGTTTTGTGTTCATAATGCAATGAAAAAATTCCATGTGTGGTTTCGTAGAAATCCGTTCTCGTTTTTGAAGTGTTTTTATAAAATTCTAGTTGCTTTTGCGCTGCCAGTATTAGAGAAAAGCCATTTTCATGTACTCAGTAAAATGGCTACACTCAGTAGTTTTAAGTCTCCGCGTACAGATTTACCCTATAACTGAAACCAGTTCTGTGTTTAGAATAGAACGAAAAAAATCCAGTTGAGGTTTCATTTTTTGACGTATTCCTCGTGTTAGGAGTGCATTTATAAAATTCTACTTTGTGCTGCCAGAATTGGAGGAAAGCCATTTTCATGTTCTGAGTGGAGTTTTGATTTCCCGCGTACAAACTCACTTTATAATTTAAACCAGTTCTGAGTTTAGAATGCAACGAAAAAATTCCAGGTGGGGTTTTATCTCGCTAATGCGTTTCGTAAGAAACCATTATCGTTTTTGAAGTGAAGTTATAAATTTTTAGTTGCATAAGACTGCCAGTATTGGAGGAAAGCAATTTCACGTTCTGGGTATACAGATTCACAGATTCAACCTGTAATTAAAACCAGTTCTGTGTTAAGAATGCAACGAAAACGCATCAGGTGTGATTTCATTTGCTGACGCGTTTCTTATGTTGGCAGTTCTTTTATAAAATTCTAGTTTCGTAGTTTATGCTGCCAGAATTAGATGAAAGCCTTTTTCATGTTCTGAGTGTAGTTTTAACTCAACCCCCCCCCCCCCCCGAGATGGAAAAATCGGAGTGCGGCCCGCGGGTTAATGTATAAACAAGCTAAAAAGGTTCCCCACCCCTGCTCTAAAGATTGCAATCCATTTGTACCTTATTTTGCTTGTGATCTGTTTAAAGTTAACTTAATTTCATTTTCACTATGTCGAAATGATTTTTTTTCGATAGAAATTTTAAAGTCATTGTAAAGTGTAATGAATTTACGGCTGATACAAGAGAAACAGACTGAAAATGAGAAAACTAAAAGTATCCATATGAAGAGTTTGCAAAATTGTCCAGTCACACTTGAGTCCTATAATTTCAATACCCGCTATATCCGATTTTTGGACAAAACGATCTGAGTATGACATCCTGTTCACATTTTTGCGAGGAACAAGATGAACCTAAAATTGAGTTTCAAAACCTCCCTTATCATGACCAAAAACCATGTTAAAACTGCGAGTGAGAAACAAAACCCGCTATATCATTCAAGAAGTTACTATCAAAACCCGCTTTGTCGGAATTCAACCAATCGCGAGCAGTTATTTCGCCAAGATGGCGGGTGTAGAAACACGTCCCTCAGGTCAGTTGAATTTCAAAAGTCTCTCAGCACGATCGATCGATACCGGTGTCGTTCCCAAAAACAGATTTATTTGCTGAAAAGATTTTTTAAAAGACAAACTCACACTCGTATGAAGCTGGTCGGAAAGGGATACTACTCCAAATCATTATATAAAAATATAAAATGCTATTTTTTATTTACGCTAGAGATGTGACAGTTTTTTGCAGTTTTCTCCAAATCAGTGAAAGTTGATGTAGCGGATATAGAAATTGAACGACTCACTTCATTATCACCTGTCATCTGAGATAATACCTCGTATAAAATACCGTCTATTGACCGTTATTTCGCCATCCGAATATCAGAGAAAAAACCGCCAATATACAGAGTGCAAAGAAATTATTAGAAGGTGGGTATGGGTACCGCAGCCCCAGAAACCATTTATTACATAACCAACACCTCTGCCATAGGTCAACCCAAGTGATTCAGTATCTTTGATGTCTTTTTGGGGTGCCAGGGTTCATGGGGTGAGGTTTTTCTGGATCTTAGTGGCGGATGCATCTACCCACCAACTGCGCGGCAGACCAGATCGGTGAGACAGGTTGAGGGAGATCTTTTGAACTCTCCAACAGGACTCTCTCGGAACATCGCCTTGCACGCAGCGGAAGGGATAGATTCATATGTCCGTCACTACTGGACTGGATTCCTACCCACCCCTCATACCTTTTTCCTCCACACAGCATTCACAAGGATTATTTTTTTTTTTTTTTTTTTTTATTCGTTTATTCCAGATCTCGGGGAGGGTGGTGCAGTCCCACGAGTTCCATATTATACATATAATAATACATTAAATTTAAATATTTAAATAAAAGAAAATAATAATAATACAAAAATAAAAATAAAATTTGAAAAAGTTAACTTTTTGTTATCTAGGCCATCAGGAAGTGGCTCCATCGCTTATAAATGGGACCCTGCCAGAAGTGGAATGCTGCCATCACAAGAGTGTTTTCGCTTGAGGCCAATCGCGTTCTGTAGCTGGTGATCCGTTTTTTTATTAGTGTTCGGAATCCGGGAACGCGCCCTTCTTCAAACATCTCGGTGGCACTGCAGTACCAGGACAACCCAAAAAGCGTTCGATATGAATTGTTGTACTGTATTTCCATTCTTTTTAGTGACGCTTTGTTGAAGTTGGTCCACAACTCCGAAGTATATAGGCTCGTGCAGTACGTGTTAAAAAGTTGCCTTTTTGCAGCTGGGCTGCACTTGTTAAATCTTCGAGAAATCATGTTTGCCCTAATGCACAGTGATCTTCTCTGTCGCTCAATATCCGAATCATCACTGAGGTCCGCTGCTACGATGTGTCCCAAGTATTTGACCTCGAATTTTTCTGTTATTTTTGTGTCGTTTAGACTGACGGGTAATACTTTCATGGTGCCTGCGCCTGACTTGAATACGAGCAACACAGACTTAGTGGGGTTATAGACCATATTATGTTCAGCAGCGTATTCTTCACAAATCTTTATGCAGGCCCTGAGGGGAACTACGCGGTGAGCTTTCCTGTGCGGAGCTAATATTAAAAATATATATATAAATTACAATTTTCATTAGTGCCCAAATTAAAAAGTTAGAATAATTTATTTTTATTTTTGTCTGGTTTACAAAGCTTTCTTGTAAACACACCTTTATAATCATTATTTCTTCCCACTCCATCAGCTGTTCTATCTACACTTTGAAAAGTAGAGGTGGCCATTTTGTTATCCGAACACACTGCATTATTCCCAAAACTAAAGCTTAAAGCTACCATCAAACAGTACTAATAGGTTTGCGTCTGCGTGGTTGAATTTAAAAACCCGGCTTCAAGTGCCGTATGTGAAATTTCAAACAAAGCTACCGTTGTAATTCGGTTTCGAATTCAAGAATTTTTCAAAGGATGGTGCTATTCCGTTAGCAGGTCGCATGAGAACGTGCCTCCCCTAGATATAAGTACTACGATTTTGTAATTTGAGTATCTCTACCGATATGGAAAGATTGACGGTAATATTTAGTTGTGAATAATAGTATTAAGTCTTTATAATAATAATTTGGATGATTTATATAGCGCCATTTTTGTGAATAAAAATCTGTCAAAAAAAGCGAAGCTAGCAGTCCACAATGGAGTCCTGGTACCTACCCTGATGTATGGCAGTGAGGCATGGAACTGGCAGAGGAAGGATGAAAGTAAACTGAATGCTGTTGAAATGAGATCCCTGAGACGTATGTGTGGTAAAACAATGTATGATCGTGTGAGAAATGTGGATATCCGCAAAGAATGTAAGGCTGATGTAAGCATAATGAGTAAGATTAAGAAAGGGACCCTCAGATGGTTTGGGCATGTAGAGCGAATGAACGAAGGAAGTAGTGTAAGAAGAATATACGACGCGAATGTGAATGGTAGAAGAAGTCGGGGACGCCCGAGGAAGACATGGCACGATCAAGTGAATCAGATACTTGAGTCGGGTCATGTCAAAAACCAGAATAATATAAGAGAATGCATGAGACGATGTATGAATGTGAGTGAGGCAAAGTGTGTGTGCCAAGACCGAGTTGTTTGGCGGTCCGTCCTCTCTGCCTACCCCTGCGGGGAAACGGCGTGATGGTTAGTTAGTTAGTTAGTCATTTTTGTGAAAAATCACCTCAAGGGCGCAGTATAAACTTATAATACATTTATAAAATCTAGAAAATCTACAAGCTAGACAAACAATTAAAAACAACCCATGGCTGAAAATTGCATCCACCGGTTCATTGATCACCGATATGAAAATATATATACAATGTTTTGACCAATGCTGCCTAAAAATGAATGAATACAGGACCATACTTACCTGGGAGGTCGCTTGAAATTAACACTGTATATTGTCTATTTAAAGAAATTAAATATATTACAATACATATGACATCATTGCCTGTCTCGGTGACTAGCTACACTGGATCACGGTGGATCCGAGGAACGGGATATTTTTGGAACCAGTTCTTATCGGATTTATAAAATGGTCACCAACACTAATTGGGCGAAGATGAACCAAAAACCGCCCGCAGGGCCTAGTTACTGTTATTGCTTTGTTCAAGAAATTTTATTAGGACTTTTTACTTAAATTATCAAGAGTAACCACCCCGATATGTGCTTAGTACCCGGTGTATAACCACTGCAGCAACGGGGATCAAACGGCCATTCGACTTATTCATAATCATACCTCCAAATATTAATTTGAAAAAATTTTAACTGCTTACTGCGGTATAAAGCCAATGAATCCACCTAAATTTCACTGTTTATTCTATATTTTTTAGGATTAATAAAAAAATTACAATAGGCCACTTGCATGGATTTCATAACAACTTAGAAAAAATCGTGTGCATAGATTTTTTTACTAAGATTACGAAAATGTTAGAAAAAATTTTTAGAAATGTACATTTTTTTTTTAAATAAATAAATCCATTATTTGGGCTTGTGACATCACTACATGAAAATTTCCCGTCTCCGATAAAGTTCTATTAATTTTGTAAAATCACACTGATTTATTTTTTTTATATGGTAACACTTTGATTTCAGGCAAATTTTTTAATTTGACATTTAACATTCACTAGATTGATATCATTAATGTTTTGAAAAATGTTACGAAGAGAACCCCGTACATTTTATGACTTCTGTACCAGTTTTAGAAGTGTAATGGTAATGGTGCTGATTTTAACAAAATCAAATTTCACAATATGTATATACCAGATTTAAATGTCCGGGTTAAATTTTCCCCACAGGAAAAACTAAACCCTTTCACACACTTCCCAAATGATCATCTAGTGAATCCACGCTATGCAATTGCACTATATAAGTATGTATCTATATAAATAAAAACGAATCGCCGAAATGTATGTACGCGCATAACTTCCGAACGACTGCACCAAATTGGATAATTCTTTTTGTTTTGTGTTCATTATTGTCAGGACAAGGTTTGTATAAGTGAGGTCTGGCATTATGAAATTTGTATAAAAAAATTGCAATAGGTGGCGAGCTGTTTGAAATTTAAATGTACAGGAATGAATGTATGGAATGCAGGGGGAAGGAGGGAGGGGGAAAGGGGGGAGGGAACTCGGGGAGAGGGTTTGTGGAGAGGGGGGGACTCGGGAAAGGAGTTCGCGGGACGGGCTAAGGGGGGAAGTGGACTGGGAAGAGGGAAGGTGAAGAAGGCGGAGAGGAATGGGAGGTGGAAGGGTAACGGAATGAATGGGAAAGGACACGCAGGGAGAAACAATTTCTTTATTAAATGGCATAGCAACGCATGCCGGGAACCAGCTAGTTATAAATACAAAACAATACAATGTCAACCTACCAGAGACCAAATGGGAAAATAATTCACCGACTCCAGATATTTTCATATCAGAGGGTTCGGCTCTGTGGAATTCATATTTTTGAAATTATTATAATTACAAGTTAAAATATATTACATTGGATTTAGTAATATAGACGTTGAACATTATAATGATTAATGATCAATAAGATGGATCAAGGAAAAAATATTTATGAGATGTAATATTTTTGGTATGTGGGCGTTCAAGTATTACGTAACGCAATTTTTGAACCCCCCTCCCCCCCATGTAACGCGCCGTAACGTTTTTCCGTATCACCCCCCCCCCCCCCTCCTTAACATTACGTAACACCCAAGTGACAATTTTTACCGGAAAGTCACAATTAAGTTGCCTAAAGTACTGCAAAGTCGCTTAAATACCTTTTTCTTGTTTTAATCGCGTTTGCGGTAATAAATAAAACAAGAGATTTCGAGAACAAAAAGGATTGCCAACTTGAAAGATTTTTTTTTTTTTTTTATCTAAATAAAGAAAAACATGTTACGTAACGCGTTGTTCGAACCCCCCCTCCCCCCCCCCCCCCCCCCCTCGTAACGCACAGTAACATTTCACAAGACCCCCCCCCCAAGTGCGTTACGTAATACTTGAACGGCCCATAAGCCTCGTTATTCTCCTGTGCCATTCATGTAAAAAACGTTATTTTTTTTTAGAATGATTTTCGACTATGTAATTATCTTTTTTCCCTCTTGTAAAATGTATGTCCTGTCTTTCCGGTTTATAAAAAATAGTCTGATTTTTCGTATAGAAATTTTAAAAAAATCGCCCGGGTTTGAAAAATATAATTTAAAAAAAAAAAATACAGAATGTCTTAGAATATTTGCCTAGACAGGAAAAAAAAATTAAAAATATGATGCAAGTGACCTATTATAATTTCTTAAAATCACTTTCCCAAATTTGGGTAGCTAACACCCTAGTGGAAAAAGTAATGTTTGTTACTTACCTTTACAAAGTAGCGAAATATGAACGATGTAATAGTCTTCATGTATGAAGAAGCATTTCTCATGATTTCAGTCTTAACAGCTCCGGGGTGTAAGCTGTTCACCGTTACTCCTGAAATATATAAAATATATATTTTTTAAATCAAGCAATAATTTCACAAAAAAAAAAAAAAATTTAATATCATTAGTGTTACTTAAAAAAAATTATGTTAAAAGTGAGATTTTCTTAGATGAATATTTTTTGTTGTGTTGGCACTACTGCTTCCATGGATATACCACTCGCACTTAATACTGGTTTTCGGTTTTAGACATCAAACTGAAGTAAGCTGCAGGTTGAATTATTTTATACTCCAGGCAGCTAATAGAAGAACTAAAGCTGCCATTTTATTAAATTATCAGCTATCAGCGACGGTTGGCATGGTCTAGCAGTAAGGCTGTTGACTCGCATTCCGAATGTCGCGGGATCGAATCCCGTGGCAAATATATTTTATTTTGATTAATTTGTGTATTTCACAATTTATTCATTTAAAATAATATACTAGTATTGCGGCACGTTCCAGAGTGGAAGATACTCTCAGTATTGCCCTGGTGTACCTGACCATCATTCAGAATTGAAACGTTACTTGAAATGGCTTTAGCCATGTTTGGTGACCAGATCTGAATAGCCAAATACTTCCCCACCTTCCTCTTCCCTATCTCCTTCCCCTCCCCACTACCTTCAGCCTCACAACATACCCCAATTGGGGATGCCATAGTCTCACGGCTCCAGTCGGAAGCAGTTGGGACTCTTGTGCGGTATTCACGTAAAAAAAATCAATAATTGAAAGAAAAAAAATATATCTTTCAAACATCATCTTCTTCTTCGTGTGCCCTATCATGTCCTCCCGACATTGGTGATCACTTTAGTGAAAATATAGGATTATTAATTTATCTTTAATATTTTCGAAGTATAGGTAAGAACCTAATTTATTGCTTGTCTCAATTATTCTTCATGCAATTAGTATTTTAAAATGACACTTAAATTCAAAGCAAAATTGAGTTAATTGAATGTTAAAAATTTCACACAGGAATAACTAACACATCATCACAGGCAACCAAAATTTGCATATTTGATAAGATGATATAAATGGGAAAACTGGTAAAAAGCCAAAAGTGAAGCATTATTCTCAATTTTTTCCATAAATTGTATTGCAATATCAAAGCTGTGTACACAGCTATAAAATATAAAAGATCATCGCACGCCAAGTAACGCTCTCCATACAATCCCTTCAGACCATTCACACCTAAGCGGTTTATGCGCAGATCAATTATAGACAATACACATCTTACGCCGTAACCACTCCTGAGGCGATTTATGAAAAGTTATGCTCCTCCTTCTACGCCGAAAACAGGAGAAGGGTCATTTTAATTACGGAGCTGCCTAAACCGGCGGATGACAGATGTCATGTTGATAGATTCAGTAAAAGAAATGTGCATTCCGTGACAGCTCCCTAATTCATCTGATCCCTCTCCTACCATAGCAAGAAATATTTGAGAGCGTAGTGTGGCTATATATCTGCTCGCGGTTTTATAGCTGTGTGTATAGCTGTGTACATTATATCATTCTTATTAACATCTCAATTTTCTTTGACATTTGTAAAACTTGAATAATCAGTACAAAAGGGGAACAAAACTTTCGAGAGCTGAAAGTCAAATATACGCGGGTTATGAATAACCTGACAATAATAAATCTCCTGCTACCACCACAGGAAAATGTCACTTGTGTTGAGATGGAAGACTTAGCCAGTCGAGGAATTGAACTCATGACACCTGGGTGAGACCCAGAAGCAATGTCAACTCAGCCACCGACCAGTCGTAATATTATAATTACTGTAATATTGTATTTAATATTGTGAATAACATATTGGTATGTCTTTTTGTAGATATTGTTGTTTGACTTTAAGCCCACGAGTTATCGGTATTGTTTACTAAGTCCTCGATATGTACCTTTTCCTCTCAATTTGTCGGCTAGCTCATTAGTGAAGTAAACATTAGCCAACTTGATATTAGCGTAGATTTTCATGTCATGGCCGACGTTTCTCTGGTCTAAGTTTTCAAAGTCCAAGTTTGCAAATTTGTGAGCTAGCGAAGACACATTGACGATGCGGGCTGGAGTAGACTTTCTTATCTTTCCTGGAATCAAAAGTTTGCATTAAAAAACATTATTTCGTCGCTCTAGTTCGTTTTACTCCAACAGACCATTTTTAGCGAAATTGAGTTAAGTCTGCAGTAGTTCTCAGAAAGTCTTTTTGTATACAATGCAAGTGAAAAAAAAAATTTAAAAAAATTATTTAGGGGGTTTTCAAAACGCACTTTGTCTTACGTCCTCCAAAATGAAACAACATTTCGAGCATATTTATCCAACATCCACACGTTGGCCAAAAGGACTCCCGTTTTTAAACCGGCCGTTCAGTCAAATTTCATAGGAATTTCTCCTACATCCAAGCTGTATCTTAGCCAACGTGCGAAATTCAAACTCTCGGTTCCGGGCGTATTGCTCTAACAGACCACACAGCCAATAGCAGCGCAGCGGAGGACCACGTGATTGCTTTCATTCCAAACATTCCTCCGTTTAGCGCCACGAAAGTAAATATCTTCACTTATAATTATGCTAGTTATCAAGTTACTTTAGTGGTTTTCTAGGAGATTTCTTCAGACAAAATGCATAAAGATGTAAACTGTGGAAAAGGATAATTTTTTTTAAGGAAAACATAACAGATAATTAATATTACAATATTTTCTCAGCAAATTGTTTCAACTTGTCGTCCGTTACAGGGTGGTTATAATAAAGTTGTGTATTTTTTGAGAAAATATTGTAACAAATGCCAAGTTCTGTATTGTGTTGAAATATCGTACTAAAAATTGAAATAACCTTCGTCGCTGTTTTAATGAAAAAGTTTTACCTTACAATAAAACTTATATTATGTACTTAGCTTTATTTAAAACCTATATAGTGAGATAAACATTACCATTTTGCAGCCAAATCGACGTTTCTTACCAATATTCGTGTGAAATTCTCAGTTCAAATCTCCCGCCAATGTCACCTGGCAGTCCCACAAGAATCCGCTAGGCGGCGTTGCCAGCACGGCGTGGGGACGCCAATGATTATGCGTCATTAGATCTCATCAGGCAGCCCTTGCCTAGGTTTTAAATAAAGCTAAGTACATAATATAAGTTTTATTGTAAGGTAAAACTTTTTCAAAAATAAGTAGCATAGGCTTTATTTAAAACCTATATAGTGAGATATTGTTTGTTATCGCCTGGTGACATGATGCTAATGTGAATCAAATACAATATTTATATGCTAGAAAATATGGGCAAGATTTTTAGAAATCAGCTAACCAGTTACAGAGGTTGAAAAAGATTAGCAACCGATGGGTCATCGTTGGTTCGGCCAGCTGATTCTGCAATTTCCCTTCTGTAGAACTTAGCAAAGGTATTGGGAGTTCTCCAGTTGCCACGCGACAGTATGTCGTCTAGCTTATATTTCTGCAACCAGTTCAGGGATGCCACCGCTGAGCGGATGCTGCCAGGTGGATCCTCGACGCCGGCGTCTCTGAGAACTGTCCTAATCCAACCAGCAATTACTGCCCTGGAGGCTGCCTTCGGCGTCCCACAAGTTGTGATAAATAGATTAGGTAATATCACCTGAGCTCTCCGTTCCCTTGACAGTTCAATGACTTGGGTCTATGTTCCTTGTCTCAGAACGAGCCAGCTTCCACCCCGATTGCTGCCAGTCTGCCGAATCTGTCTTGGCACCAAACAATGGCCAGATGGAGATGCCTTCACTGTCCACTGACAGTCTTTCAGCTGTGCAGTGGAGCAAAGTGAGATCATGAACCCGGCGCCCTGATGCCAAAAGCAGGATTGTGGCTGCTCTCCTTGATGCTTCAAAGAGAGTTATGTGTTGAGGCAAATTTTTCTCCAGCCATGATGACACGATTCTCGGGTCCCAAATAGGGGGCTTCGAAGGCTTCAGTCTGGCTAAAGATATCCCTTTTAATATCTTTTTCACTATAGGATTGGAGTTCAGCTTTCTATTGTCCTCTGGAGAGCCTAAGGTACACACCACTGACTTGTGGACCAAGATTGTACTCAGCGATAGCTTTTCTCTGAGGTGTAGGTCGGCTAGGAACCTGGCTAGGTCTTCAGCTTTGGGATGTATGGCATCGAGCTGATTCTCGGACGCCCAGTGTTGCCACCTCCGCCATGCCGGGGCATAAGTACGAAGGGTAGAACTTCTCCACCCGGATCTAAGAAGTTCCTTCTGCTGAGTTGACCAACTTCTTAGGTTTTTATCCTACCCCCACAAAGCCAGATCTCCAGAACGAAGGATTCTACTTGAGGAGGAGGGTTGTTGGTCCTGGTGTCTATCAGTGCTTCTTCTAACTTGTGAATCGTGAGAGGTGGACCTAAGGCCCGACCCTTCAGATCCGCTCTCCAAAATGCCCTCTCCCAACGAGGAGCCACTACCAGGTATAATCCCTTTGCTCTGTTCAAGTGGCAAAGAACCCTCGGCAAGAGGCACGGGGGAGGGAAGATCCAGGCCAGCTGATAGTCCCAGTCCCTGCTCCAAGCGTTGTGGTAGTCTGCGTTGTCGTCCTGAAAATCAAGAGAAACATACCTGTGAACCACGTGTGCTGTCTTAGAGCCAAATAGGTCTATCTCGGGTCGTCCCCATTTTCTGAATACTACCTCTGTAAAAGAGGGTAGCAAGTGCCATTTGGGTACAGCACGATGACGAGATAGACAGTCCGCTACTTCATTGAAGCGACCTGGTAAGTATTGTGCTGTCATGGAGATATAGTGTTCGTCCAAAACATCTAGCACTAGTCGAGTACAACTCAGGAGTTGAGTTGACCTGGTACCACATTCCTTGCGGAGGTAAGATCCGACAGATTTGTTATCCGACTGGAAGACCCGAGCCGGATAGCTCGAGCGCGTGAGGAGACAAGGCAGCCAACACGGCGAGCATCTCCTTCAGATTAGAGTGAAGATTCAGCTGATCTTCCGTCCACACACCACTGAGAAGTCTCTCATCTAGCTGGGCACCCCAGCCCTGATCCGAGGCATCGGTTGTCAGGTAATGCTCAAACAGCGGGAGATGTATGGGTGACGTCAGGGTGAGCGATCGAACCCACCATCTCAATTCCCGAGCGGCAGCTGCAGGAATCGGTGATGACTTCCAAGGGTGGTAGTGTCTGAGTCCTAGACACCCTTTCTGTATAAACCGGCTGTTGAGTCTGCCTCTTGGAACTGCAAAACTAGCAAAATTCAAAGAACCCAAGAGGCTGCGCCCCTTATTTAGAGACCACCTTCCTGTCTGAATCAAACCCTTTAACAGATAAGTTAGGGCTAAAACCTTGTTCTGAGGGAGAGACTTTTCGTTGGTTACAGTATTCCAGCTGATACCAAGAAATTGGACTTGTTGTGATGGTTCTAGTATTGACTTATCAAACTGTATTTGCCATCCCAAGTCTTGTAAAAACTCCACCATTTCGCTAGATTGGCGTTTTAAAGTAAGCAGGCATTGGTTTACTAACAAAAAATCATCCAAATATACTAAAATTCTCATCCCTCTCTTCCGCAGTTCCTGCGCTACCCAGTTAGTGATGGTTGCAAATGCCTTAGGTGAGGTGGCTAGGCCAAAGGGGAGGGATGTCATCTGCAAGAGTTCATTCCTATAGATAAGTCTAAGGAAGCATCTATGCTGCTCACTCACAGGCACATGGAAATAAGCGTGCGTTAGGTCCACTTTAACCATCCAGTCATTCGGTTGTAGAAAAGTAGGAACTCGATAAACGTTTACCAGACGAAATTTACTAATAGTCAAAAAGTTGTTTAAATACTTTAAGTTAAAGACCGGTCTCTTTGAACCATCTGACTTGGGGACGAGAAACATGTTAGAAATAAATGAGGGAGTGGCAGGTGCCGACTCTAAAACTTTAAGGGCCTTGAGTTTTTCAATTTGTTCCGTCATTGCCACGGAAGTCTTAGTAGCGAACGGGGAATTAGATAATTCAATATTATTATTCAGTGGAGGTTTTGAAGAAAATGGAATCCGGTAGCCCTCTAACATCTTAAGGATTTTTTTTTTTTTTTTTTTTTTTTTTTTTATTGAAAAAAAAGTTATACAATATTACAAGAAATCAAACAAAAATAAAAATGTTACAGAAAAAAGAAAAGTCCCAATAAACTACTTTTAAGTAGTTTGTCATTGGGTGCTTTTACTTTAAAGTTTTTAAAACATAAAACTTATTAAGCAGTTAGACATTTTTTTTGTGTTACTACAAAAATGTTAATATAAACAATTTCTTTCGGCGAGCCAATTTTTCAATATGATATTTGTTTTTACATTATTTGTACATTTTTTAATTTTAGCAGGTAACATATTTAAGCATGTAGGTATCATGTAGTCCAGCGTTCTTTGTCCATATTTGTTTAAGTGCTTAGGTACGATTAGTCCTTCATTTAACGTAAATCGAGTATTGTAAGTGTGGTCCAGTCTATTTATGTATACAGGGCTATTCATATGCTGAAAAATAATTTTATGCCACAGAATTGCTCTTACTGAGAGAATTTTAAGATTCTGGTAAAAGTACGGAACATTGTGTCTTTTTTCGTATAAACTTTTATGAGCTAATAATTTAACTAATGAATTTTGGACAGATTGAACATGATTAACATTTGTCTTACAGGAAAGTCCCCAAGCTGTAATTCCGTACCTTATAATAGACTCAGCTAATGATAAATAAATAATTCTAAGTGTGCATATTGGAACATAGAATTTAAGTTTATATAATCTACTAACAATAGATCTCAAACGTTCACAGACTTTATTTATTTGTAAATCCCATTTAAAAAAGCAGTCAATAATTACACCTAAATAAACATATTCTTTAACCACTTCAATATTTTCGCATGTACACAATGCTGGGATACCAATATGTAAGCAATCTGAACCGTGTGTTTTTATTTCTGGTGTAATACTATTTGTCTTGGCATTGGGTGATCTAATGTGTATCAATTTAGTTTTTTTTGCATTTATGATTAAACCAGAGTCATGAGACCATTTCAAAAGCTCAATGTAATCTTTTTGTAAGAGTTCAATACATAATTTTAAATCACTGCGAGAAATCACTAGTGCAGTATCATCCGCATACACGAAGTGTTTTACATGTTTAAAGATGTACTTAATAAAAGATACATAAATGATATATAAAATTGGACCTAATATGGAACCTTGAGGAACGCCAGCTAAAATTTTTCTTTTTTTACTTAAAGTGTTCAAAAGCTTTATTTTCATGCTACGGTTGTTCAAGTAATTTTCAAAGAGTTTTAGGAGTTTTCCTCTTATTCCTATGATTTCTAGTATCTGCAATAATTTTCTATGATTAATAGTGTCAAACGCTTTAGAATAATCTATAAATAAAACTAATACATGATTTTTACTATTTAGTTCATTATTTATTAAACTGGCAAATTTTTGAAGTAGCATTTCGGTACCCTTTTTTTTTTGGAATCCATATTGATTTTTATCAATAATAGAAAAATCTTCTAAATATTTTATTAGTTTCGACTGAATGTATTTTTCAAGAATTTTTTCGAGTGATGGCAAGATACTAATCGGTCTATAATTACCCAATAGAGTGTGATCACCTCCTTTATAAATGGGTCTGATAATACTACATTTTAAGTCATCTGGAATTTTTGCTTCAAATAAAATTCTATTTACAAAATGTGCTATGATTGGAGCTAAAATTATTATATGTTTTTTAATATCGCTCATTCTGATATTATCAATTCCAGGAGAAAAACTTTTAAGTTGCCGCACAATGCTTTCTATATCAGCAATTTTGGCCCTTGGTAGGTACATGCTATGAGGCATCTTCTCTGGTTCAAAAGCAGTTGTCCTGTAATTACATTTATGTAACATATTGCAAACACTGTCAGAGAAATAATTAACAAAATCATTAGTTACATTTTCTTTGGTCTGATCTTTCATCAAATATTTGGAGGCAACTTGGTCACAATCATTTTTAGGTTTCTTACCTAAAATTTGATTACACTCGTCCCATGTCTTTTTTGAATCTTGAAATAAATTTTTGAATTTGTCATTATAGTATGAGGTTTTTAATTTAAGTAAAAATTTATTTAAAACATTTCGATAACACTTATATTCTTTTTCATAGTATTTATTTGTTGGGGCATTTTTCCAACGCTTATATAAATAATCTCTTTTTTTAATTTTATGTAGTGCATCAGTAGATATCCAATCATTTATGGCATGAGGTCGGCTTTTAGGTTTTCTGCTTATTGTAATGGTGCTGTTTTTATACAAGTCGTCAAAATAATTTCTAATTTTTAAATAAATAACCGAACATTCGGTTTCCTTTAGAAGCGACTTCCAGTCATAATTATAAATATGTTTATCAATCTGTTTTTGCGAAAGAATTTTGACGTTATTAGAATCGCTAGAGTTGAGATTATCTACCGACTTATAGAGTATGCTTACAGCTGTTGTATTATGGTCGGCAATATTATAATCACATACGCACGCGGAGATTGTACTGGTTAATCCAGTAGGTAACTTTCCGCTTACTCGCACAAAAATGTGATCTAAGCATGAACTAATAATTTTCTCTTGAACTATTACTTCTCGTGTAACATAATTTATACATTTTTTTAAATAGTTATTAGTAAGAATATTTTCGTATTTTATAATGATAGCATCATTTTTATGTAATAAATTTAAATTTACATCGCCAAAAAATATTAAACTTTCATTTGATTTAATATTGTCTTCAAACACAATGGATATTTCTGATAAAAATGCTTGCTTATTTAAATTCGGGGGTCGGTATATTGCCAAGACATTTAAAGTACTGTTATTTGGAAGTGTCAATATTCCAAAAACGTTCTCAAAATATTTACTGTCCAGAAATATTTGCGAAAAGGAGAGGTTATTCTTTACATATAACAAAATGCCTCCACCGGATTTATGGTTTCTGCAATAGTGATACGAATTGAAACCGGGAATATCATAAAGATTAACAAGTTCCGAACGAATTGCAGTTTCGCAAAGCATTAGTACATCAATGTGATTTAAACAGTCTTTAAAATAAACATGAAATAGGTCCCAGTACCTACCTATAGATCTAATGTTTAGTTCCACAAAATTGAGTTTACTCGTTTCACGTTTCATTGTGTCTTGCTTACGAAGCCATTCGCACAGGTTATTTATCTTACAAAAATTAATTTCATTATCATCATCTATGAAACTAAAAGACATAATGTGTGTAACTAAAATACTTAATAACTAAAATATTGGTATGCAATTTTATTCCTGGCTTTGGCATTTCATACTGATTTACGCAATTATTATAACTAATTATTAAAATTGAAATTGATATTGAATGCATGTTTAAATAAGTTCGCAGCAATAATAATATCACGAATGATAGTAGGAGCGCCAAGGTTCCTCCACTTACCTGCGAATGAGCGCAACTGACCCCCCTGAAAAGAGGGGCCTGGGTTAAAACCTCTTACGATCCGACTTCCCTGCCCTTTCCTTGGGCCTGAACCTGTCTCGGCGAGTGAAAGCTTTAGCCGTTCTACGGGCTGGTTCCTGACCTCGGTTCTCTGGCTGTTCCCTTCTTGCGATGGTCCTCCCCTGCAGCATCTTGGGACGAAAGGGCTGCAAGTTCTGCGCTGGATATAACGGACTGGGTTTAACGGGAGGAGCAGGGCGCGATGTGCTAGGCTGAGGAGCGAAGCACTTCTTCACTCCTCCCAACTTATCCAGCTGCGCCGACAGGATGCTCGGGTCGAAGAGATACTCTGATGTAGGGGGTATCTTTCGCATGGCGTCTCTGACGTACCCGTCACTGATGCCCTGCAACACCCTCTCTCTTCGGTGCTCGATGTGGGCTGCCCGTTTTCCGCAGACCATCTGCATTATATCTTTGGACACCTTCTGGGATTCAGATCCTGTAGCGAAGAGAGACTGTACTTTCTCATACAGAGTGGAAGTGCTCAGCTTCGTGCCCGGTTCCGCGCTCCAGTTGACGAGCTCCTGCAGGGAGGCCTTCAGGAGATCTGCGTGCAGCGAAAGGGCATTGGACAGGGATCCGCAGAAGGAGTCCGTTGACGTGCTGGCCGATTCCTCCTGGGCTACACGCTTCAATTCCGGGTTTAAAGCCAACATTGAGAAGAGAGGGGTTGCGGCATATGACTTTTGGATCTCAAGGTAGCGGACATTATTCCAATTTGCCGTCCCCAGATGCTGAAGGAGCTCCACTCTTTTCACCCTCCCTGGGTCGGCCGACGGTATCTTCGGCTGTTTCAGCTCCGTTGTCCACTCCCCGAGATCCAAGGCGCGAGACGGCAGAGGGCAGGTGAGACCCATCCCTTCATCTCTGTCGGCTTCCTTCGCCAATTCCTCCCGGAGCGACGCAGGGGTGTCCAGGGAGATGCTGTCCTCATCGTCCGAGGCGTCACGAATAGGAGCATCCGACCGCTTCTCCAACAACAGATGCAACCTCTCCTGCATCTGGGACATCTGCTTCGTTAGCACGTCAATTCGTGGGTCGCCGAGAGTTGGCTCACCGATCTTCTGCCTCTTGGCATCACCGCCGACCCTCGAACGTTTCCCCCGCGTGTCCGTATGGATAACCTTCATGATTTCCGCCCTCGAAATCCCGGCTTCCCCACAATCTGAACTTTCCGAGTTCGACATAACAAAGGAACAATCACAAAAACAAAAAACACACGAAACTGGAATTCAATTTCGGGACTCGAACAGTATCACTGTTAAAATGTTGTCGAAATTAAAATTTTTGCACAAAATGCTGTATGAAAGCTACTTCTAGGGTATTTTGTACAATCAAACGTGTTTGACTTTAGCAAAAATAAATGCTAATGACGCATAATCATTGGCGTCCCCACGCCGTGCTGGCAACGCCGCCTAGCGGATTCTTGTGGGACTGCCAGGTGACATTGGCGGGAGATTTGAACTGAGAATTTCACACTAATATTGGTAAGAAACGTCGATTTGGCTGCAAAATGGTAATGTTTATCTCACTATATAGGTTTTAAATAAAGCCTATGCTACATAATTTAATTTAACCAATTAAAATATTAAAACGAATTGACTGAAATTGAAGAAAGATCAATTAACGAAGAGTATAAGGACGACATTATACGGAATACACTCGGAATTTGATCCTTAAGGTGTATGTGTATAAAGAGGTATCGGTATGTTTATCTACCTATACGTAATTATTTAAATCTTCGGGTAAAAATACCTATTTATGATATTTAAAACAATTATAAGAATAAGAACATTGAATGAGCTTTTGTTTTAAGCACATTTAATGCGTAGTATCGGTATTTTTTTTTTTTTTTTTTTTTTTTTTTATTAATAATTTTTTTTGGTTACATACATAAAAATATTACAAAAAAACATTTCTTTTGATAAGAAGTAAAAAAAAAAATAAAATAAAATATGTAGCTTAACGATAAACAATAATACAATTTAACAACAACAAAAAAAGATATTACAATATTATACATATATGTATGGTAACAAAAAAAATCCCACATAGGCATCGCCAGTTCGTGGGTATACTTAAGTTTTTTTTTAATGCAGTTAAGATACAACATAGCAAATTAAACTTTAAATTAGTAAATTGAAACATAATTATGTTTTAACATATTTATAGAACAAATAATTCCGTATTTAAAAAACAAAAGTTAAGAAAAAAAAATATATATATATATATGAAAAACATAAAAATTAGGGATTTGTAAAGTTATAACAGGTAAGATGTTATAGCAGGTAGGTTTTTGTGTCATTTGTAGTTATCCAAGTCTTTATTAATTTTTTGTATATGCTGTAAGAGGATATGTTTTTAGATTTAATTTCTATAGTCTGATACAGTGCATTATAGATTTTTGGTGCAATGAAAAAAGCATGTCTTTGCGCAAGCCTAGTTTTGCAAAGGGGAACCTCAAATGCATTATTTACTCTACTGCTGGAGCGTTTTTCGTTTTTTGTAAAATATACATTTCGTGAAAATATATATTTCAGACATTGCATACAGTAGATTTTTCTTATATCTAAGAGTTCAGCTTCTTGGAATAATTGCAAGGAGGGGTAGGTAACATCTTTATGCAACATTATTTTTATTATTAATTTTTGAGTAATTTCTAGTTGCTTAATATGGGTATCATAAATACCCCCCCATCCAATTATTCCATAAGATATTGATGATTGCACCAATGCATGATATACCAGTTTCATTCTTTTAATATCAACTATTTTATTTAATCGTTTAAAAATGTAAGTCAAATACCTAAGTTTATTTACAAGGTTTTCTACGTGATTTGTCCATTTTAGTTGGCTGTCTATAATAATTCCTAGGTATTTAACTGTGTTCCCCGAATTCATTTCTATACAGTTAGAACACAAAACAGGGTTGCAAGAATTGTTGTGAAATCTTATATTTAGGTGAGTTAAGGGTGCCGCCCTTTTGGTATTATAGAATGGAATATACATAGTTTTTTCACAGTTCAGAGTTAGGAGGTTTTGGTTTAGCCATTCTTTGAAAATGGATGTGCACTTATTTGCGTTTTCAGAGACTTCTTTCCATGATTTACCATGGACTGTGATAGCAGTATCATCAACATACGAGAATAGTTTTCCCGGAATACTGATATTACACAGGTCATTGATATAAATTAGGAACAATAATGGACCGATAATGGTATGTTTATCAACCTTTACGTAATTATTTAAATCTTTGTTCAAAAATACCTACTTGTGATATTTAAAAAACACAATTATTAGAATAAGGACTGATGTATTATAGTACCTAATATATGTGTCCATCCACCAAATCTTAGTGAAAACATTATTCTACTTCAGATACTTAAAACAAGCCAACAATTAGAATAAGGAAATGAAGAAGTTTTAATTTTCAGTACATTTAGTTCCTAAAATATCTGTATATTTATCAGCCAAATCTTCGTGTAAAAATTCTACTTATGATATTTATCAACCTAATTTGCATGTAATTATTCGACTTATGATATTTAAAACAAGCCAATTATTAAAATAAGCAAATCAAGGAGTTTTCATTTTCGGTACATTTAGTTTCTAAAATATCTGTATATCAGCCAAATCTTCGTGTAAAAATTCTACTTATGATATTTAAAACAAGGCAATTTTTCGAATAAGTACAACGAAGGAGTTTTTGTTTTTGGCACATTTAGTGAGTAATAGCTTCATGTTTATCTACCTTTACCTAATTATTTAAATCTTTGTGTAAGAATACCTACTTGTAATACAAAACACAATTATTAAAATAAAGACAATGCAGGAGTTTTTTTTACTTTTAGTACCTAATATTTATGTGTTTATCTACCAAATATTTGTGTCAGAATTCTACCTGAGATATTTAAAACATGTTAATTATTAGAATAAGGAAATAAAGAGGTTTTTGTTTTCGGTACATTTAATGCCTAAAGTATCTTATTATTTTTATCAACTAAATCTTAGTGTAACAACGAAAACATTTTTGGTATATTTAGTACCAAAGAACAGTTGTATTTGTGTACCTATAAATATCTTATTATTGAAATCTTCATGGGAGAATTGTACACCGAATGACAATAAAAGCATTTCTATTATTTTATACATTGAGTGCCTCATATTTCTTATGTGTTTGTTTATTTCTTACCTATTCGAGTTTTATTTTGTTCGAGCTTTGGATTGTCAATTAAAACGTTATTTCTATTCGCACATTTTTAATGGTTAGGTATCCCATTCATTTGACTTTTTTACCTAGATCAATTTCCAGTTCTTTTATTTCAGCCCCTTTTGTAACCCTTCTAATAATTTGGCCCAACTAAGTGGTACCTCAAATACTGGAATACATTTGTTATGAAGCTAAAAATGTGGTTAGTGGTTAGGATTGTTTTATAACCTCTTTTTTTACAAGTCTGTATTGTGTAATAGACGTAAATCACATCCCATGTGTTCGAACGTAGGATCATTTTTAAAAAGAACTCGTCGTCTATTGTTTTACACATTTATAAAGAACTTGTAGCTATCTATTGTGTTTCAAAATCCTTCGAGTTAACTTTTTATTTTAAAATGTTGGATACTACACTTCTGTTATTACACGACGACCTCCTGTGGTCGAGGGGTAAGACTCTCAACTAGCGATCCGGATGTCGAAAATTTCAATCCCATCGTGCACAAGTAATTTTTATTTTGGTAGATTTGTTTATTTTGGGGGGCGGGTATGGGTACCGCCGTCCCGCTAACCATTTATTGGATAACCACCATCTCTGCAATAGGTCACCCCGAGTGGTTCGCTACGTTTGGTGACTTTGCAAGGGTGCCCGGGTTCATGGGGTGAAGTTCGTCCAGGTCTTGGCGGCGGATACGACTGCTTACCTGCTGCGTGGCGAGAGAGAGACTGATTAAGGGAGGCTTTTTGACCTTTCCAGCCAGACTCTCCCGACTCTCGCCTTGCACCGCAATTGGAGAGATGGATTCATACGTCCGTCACTCCCGGACACACTGACCCCCAGATTCCTACCCACCCCTCATACCCATTTTCTTCACAAATTTCCTATCCTTACCTTCCTTATAAAGACTCCTCCAAAGTGTAATTATTTTCCTCAGGGCCGCCGGTGTGGAGCTAATCTAAAAATATATACCTATACATATTTCACAACTTTAACCATTAAAAAAACGTACGTGTATATGTGTTTTTTATGTTTATTTAACTAACTATTTAGTGAAATAACACAAATCAATAAAAAAATATATACATATAAATATACATATATACATGCTGTATTTGCGGCACGTTCCAGAGTGGAAGATACTCTCAGTATCACCCTGATGTAAGACCGCCATTTCGAATTGAAGCATTGCTTGAAATGGCTTTAGCCCTGGTTGTTGACTCGATCTGAATAGCCAGGTACTTACCAACCTTCATAACTGCATCCCCTTCCCGCTACATCCAGCCTTACAAAATTGGGTATGCTATGTATAGCCTGACTTGGTCCAGGCGGTTGGGAGCGGTTGGGACTCTTGTGCAGTATTAACATAAAAATAAAGTCACGTAAATCAATCCAACCTTTCGGGTCTGATCATACTAAATCTCCGAATTATATGCCGTAATAAATATGATAAAAATAATACGAGTATATATTATATGGATAATTTGAATAGCATTCTTTTAGTGCAAAAACGCTTTACAATATATGTTCTCAGGGTCTACGAGGGGATGCTGTGTGGAGGGTCTTTTTGAGGAAAGGAAGAATAGGAAGTTCTTGGATGGAAATAGGAAGAGGGGTGGGTAGGAATCTGGGGGTTAGTGTGTATAGGAATGACGGACGTAAGAAACTGTCCTGCGGTGCAAGGCAATGGGGTCGATAGAGTCCGGCTGGAAAGGTCCAAAGGACTCCTTCACGCAGTCTCTCTCGATCCGGCCCGCCACGCAGCTGGTGGGAAGACTCATCCGCCGTCAAGACCTGGACAAACCTCACCCCATGAACCCAGGCACTCCTGCTAAGTCACCAAACATAGTGAACCACTTGGGGAGACCTTTTCACAGCTCCACACAGGAGGCCCTGAGGAAAACAATTCCCTTCAGGGCCTATGTCATTTTTGGGAATGAAGTAGAGGAAGTTGTGGGAAGAAAAAGGTATGAGGGGTGGGTAGGAATCTGGGAGTCAGTGTGTCGAGGATGACGCACGTATGAATCAATCCCTCCCCACTGCGGTAAAGCGATGTTCCGAGAGTGCTGCTGGAGAGGTCTACAGATCTTCCTCAACCAGTCTTTGGGCCAACCAACCTCAACCAGTTGATGGGCAGACTTTTCCGTCGACACCACGAACCCGGCCACCCCTGATAAGTCACCAAACGTAGCGAACCACTTGGGGTGACCTATGGCAGAGGTGTTGGTTATCCAATAAATGGTTCCCGGAGCGGCGGTACCCATACCCGCCTCTCAAATAATAACTAATAAACGTAGGACCTATCTGATGACTAGCAGCCAAAAATAAAACACTCCTGAAACATTATTTATTTTACGATGTTATTATTTTACAAAACTTACTCTTGAAACTTGTTTCCCAAACAAGAAACAAATTATTTCTAAAAAATTGCCGAATGTTATAAGAAACTATTTAAAAATCACACCCGAATATTTAGGTCTCACCGCGAAAACATAGGACACATAAGTTAAATCCATAAGTACCTATCAAAGTTCAATGAATTGAAATGCTTTCCGATCTCCCTGTAATACCAAGCACGTTAGATAAAGTAACTTCACGCAAGAGTACGCACTCTTGTCTAACATCCAGTGTCCTTTGTCCAATATCCAACTTTCGCAAACAAGAATTTGTCACTTTGGCCAACATCCAAATTAAAAACGTGTTTTCTGCGTAATTTTATACATTTAGAACATATTGTACTTAAAAAAAAAACAATTTGTAATAATTTAAAACATTATAGTAGACTTACAATTTAGCTAATTTCATTTTATATGCCTTTTTCGTAAAAAAAACTTTAAAGCGCTGTTTCTCACGATTTACGTTTTGGTCTGTTGGAGTAAAACGAACTAAAGCGACGATTTGTAAATCTATTGTGTTAGACAGGGTTACAGATGCGTATTAGCCGTATCAATGATACGGGGCCCCCGGGCTACAGAGGCCTTTTGTTTCTTTTGTGAGAAATCTTTATCCTTCATTTGGGCCCCCCAATTAATTTTGATACAGGGCCCCTCCAAGACACGCAACTCCACTGCAGGGTTATGATGTGTTTTTGCAAAATGGTCACTTTCTCTTATTATATGATGATTCAAATTATTCATTGAAAATTAATAAAAAGAAGCAATTGAAAGAAAGGGGGCCAAAAAGACTACAGTTTGCAAATACCCTTCACACTCCAAAGTTGGTAGTAACCTAAATTGTCAATACTGCCACTGTTGCATTCAAAACTGCTTGCGAATCACGCGGCTTTAGGCGGACTTGAAAATGGATCATAAATATGTACCTCAGTTAGACAAAACAAAATGGTGTTTGATGGAATTGGGTGATAGTTCATGTAGGATAGAAGGGAGGGTAAGGAAGGAAAAGGGATTACCAATCACTTACCTCTTTACCATCGCTGTGAAAGAACATGTAACGTAATCACTTTAATATTATATGGTTCCACCGCGTAACTTGAGGTAATCCAAATGAAATAATATGCAAAACAATATTATGTACCTACTCAAACAGCCCAACAACCTGCTTCCTTATTAGTCAAATTTCTTCTTCATACTTAAATTGATGTTATTTTATTTTATATATATATATATAAATATTTTTTTTTTATTGAAATATTTATAAAAGTTACAATTTTACAACATAATATAACATCAATGTTTCAATCACTCAGCATATAGCAGCTGCTTGAGTTTAGGAGAGGACAACTAAATATTTTTACATCTGTTTAAATTAAAACTATTATTACAAAAATTATTAGAAATTTTATGAGAAAATATGAATAAAAGTAATAAAAAGTATAACATTTGTATATATTTTAAAGTAGTGTATAATAGTTTTAATTTAAATTAAAAGAGAAAATACAAATAAAAGTAATAAAAATATAGGTTGGTTGACAAATGATTCAAAGAATTGATAAAGCAAAAACATATTTCTAAACAATAAGTAAAGTTATGAGGTGGTACTAGAGTATTTTAATTTAATTTTTTTTTGTCATAGTTTTCTTCGATCGTATATCTATATTTAAATAATTTTATACCCTTGAATATATAGTGATTTTGTGGTCTTGTGGTTCGCACTGGTAACACGGTTAGTCATCCAACAGATATTATTCTTTTGCTAATATTTAAATGTGGTAAATTATTTTTATTAAAGAAATCTTTATGTAATTGTAGTAGTGCAATTTTGTCATAAATTTTTGTAAGTGGGGGAACCGTAAAATCTTGGAAAACATTTATTGTTGGGTAGTAATAGGGCTTTTTTAAGATGATTTTTATTAATATTTTTTTTATTGTTTCCAGTGGAAGTAGGGATGATTTATATGCACCACCCCAAGCCACAATTCCATATTGTAGTATAGAGTGCGCAAGTGCATAATAAATATCTTATTATGTACACAAACAACATAAAAAACTTTCTTCCAAGATAGTCCAAATCCTTCTTCTGTTTTCATATACCTGAACGTGGAATTGTTTCAAATTTCAAACAGTTTTAAAGAAAGATAATGGTTAGGAAAAGATAAAGGAACCGGAAAAATTGACATTCCAGCAGGAATCAAGCGTAATATTCTCATTTCAAGACCAAACAGCCGTCGCAAGCAAAAAGGCAGCTAGGAATTTGCAAATGTTGCATTCTGATTCTTTGCAAATTCCTAACTGCCTTTTTGCTTACGATGATAGAATAGGTGTCCACAGCTAAAACTAATGGCATGCCCTCTTGACATTGTCATCTTCATCACATGGTGGGATCTGACTTTTCCTACAAATGCCCTCCACTAGCTGTGATCTGGCCCCAATTGCCATCAGTCCTCTGTCTATCCACATCTTCCTCTATCTACCTCCAGTGAGGCACCCACACGGTCTTAAATTTTGATGTCCTGTTATCTAGCATTCTTTCAAAATCTGTTGTGACACTGGTTTTGTATCTGCGCAACAATATCTTTAGAACGACTAAGAAAGTAATTATTGTCAAGTAACTTGATTCATACTTACCGAGTAGAATATTAGTGAAGAGGAAAGGTCCAAAGTGGTTGCACTGCATCAAGATATGCATGCCATCATCTGTGATCTTATTTCCCATTCCTGTGGCGCCGGCGTTATTTAGAAGAATGTCAATGCGAGCCTCTTCCTTGAGGATCTCATTGGCACAACTGCGGACGCTAGCTAGGTCCGTAAAGTCTACGCGTTTAAGCTGAAATTTCATGTTTATGTTTTAATGTTAAAAAAAAATCGAATATCTAAAAGAAAATTGTTTTTCTTTATTCATTGCTTTGATGGTTACATAATTTGTGGATTTTTCGACCACCATGCTAGGCATATGCCCTGCGATGAAGGTCGATATAAGCACGCTGAAATAATACATCATTAATTTAATATTAAATATCATCCATTTACCTAGAAAATGTTAAATAATATCATCCGTTTACCTAGATAATGTCAAATAATATCATCCATTTACCTAGATAATATCAAATAATATCATCCGCTTACCTAGATAATGTCAAATAATTGTATTCACATGAAAAATAAAATAATGCTTTGGTCGGTTTTTTCAAATAGGCGTGGTTTTGAAGGCCTTCCATGGGACTGTGTGACGGGCCGGATCGGGAGGGACTGGTTGAGGGAGACCTAACCTACACTTCTCCAACTGGACTCTCTCGACCCGTCACGCAGTGGGATGGATGGATTCATACATCCATCACTCCTGGACACACTGAACCCCAGATTCCTACCCACCCCTCATATCTTTTCCCTTCCCAGAACGCCCTCTCCTTCCTTTCCCTAAAAAGACCCTCCACACAGCATCCCTAAAGATGAACAGGACTGAGGGATTTTGTTTCCTCAGGGCCTCCTGTATGGAGCTAAGGGAAAAAAAACTGTCGATAATGTCAAATATCGTTCAATTAATGTCCAAAATAATTTATGTAATGTCAAACATGATTTTTGAATTTTCCAATGACATTCATTTAATTCATCCATGATATCAAATTTCAACATTATCAAAAAAATTTAACACTCATGGTGCTATTATCAGAAGTCTGATTAATTGTAATTTTTTACCAATGACAGTGCGATTTGTTGTGATTGAAGATTACAGAATTGATAGGACGATTACTGTTGACTTCTCATTATTATCGAATTGTGAATACTACATGATGATTATCATTTTTATATTTATTATCTAAAATAATAATAGCACATACAAGATGATACAAATAAACTATTAATAACAAATTTATTTATTGATAACCCAAACTTCAATAAGAGATGAAAGTGGTGGACACTCTGGTAAAAGACCACCAAGAAAGAATCTAAGCGTTGCTTCCACAACTTCCTCTTCCCCATCCCATTCCCCTCCCTATTACCTTCAGTTTCACATCATACCTAATCTCACTGGTTCCAGACGATTGGGAGCCGTTGGAACTTTTGTGCGGGACTATTGAAAAGGTAAAACAGTAATTGACAAATTCGGCACTTACAGTGAGGTTGTTATTTCCCGTCTCCTGGATGATTTCTTGCCTGACCTTCTCTCCCTTCACCATGTCTCTGCAAGTCATCACCACACGAGCCCCTCTCCTGGCAAAATCTCTAGCAGACTCCATTCCCAGACCTTCAATGAAGAACTTTTTAAAACATCAAATTTTCTAAAAATATTTTGACTTTCTGTAAGATGTGATAAATTACTTTACCTTCATGAATATTCTATCTGTATTTTAAACATATGTATTTGTAGCTTTTGTGGCTGTACTTGCCAATTTTATACTTATGAACGTAGCTATAACTTTATGATTATCCATCATTACATAGTATAAAATGAAGTTGATCAAAACGGATTTTCATACGGTTTTCACCAATAGATAGAGTGATTGAAGAGGAATGTTTATATGTATAATACATGTAAATTATATTAGATAAAAGCCGAGAAATTAAAAAAAAAATATATTTTTTTGCGATTTAAAATGGCTGGCGGGCAGTACTATAGTCACTTTTGAAATTCGTTCTACGGAAGAAATTGGAAAATAGATGTCTTAGAGTAAGTAGGTATTTGATTTTCCCTTTTCAAATATCCAGTGTTGCATTGCAAGCATTGTATAATTAGTGGCGAGTTAATTATTTTATATGTATAATACATGCTTATTATAGTAGAGAAAAGTTGAGAAATTCAAATATTCAATTCAGGCAGCGGGCAGCTGGCAAGCGGTTGGTGTGGATTTTATAAAGGTTGGGTAATGGCGTTGTGTTTCATTAGCCACAGCAACGTGTGGCCGGGTCTGCTAGTTATAAATAAATTAAACAATATTACTTTGTTTGAACCACTTGTATATTTGTTTAACCGGTCAGCTCTAAACAAATGTATAAGTGGTTCAAACAAAGTAACATTGTTTAATTTGTTTATAATGGATAACCACAAAGTTATAGCTACATTCAAAAGTATATGTATTTGTATTTTTGTTAATCTGGGGAAGTGACACTATTAAACAATTTAGACTTGTTTCGCGGACCCTCGTTATGTATCTACTTATATCTAAGTCAAAATTATGAAAAGTTAATATGTATGTTTTCTATCATGTAAATGTTAAACTTTTAATAATAAATAGTAGTTTGCTAGCAGCCACTATGCACGGGACCCAGGCAAGTTCGTACGTGACAATGGTAAAGGAGATTCAACACAGTCAGAGGTTTACGAGCAAGAAGCCTCACCGCTACTCCATTCTCTGTCATAGCCGTGGTCAGGCCATGAGGTTTACAAAAAGGCGTGCTTTGGCCTTTCAAATTCTCTCTCTCATCGGATCTCTTCAGCTACAGACTTGCCTGAACTTGCCACCTGCCTCTTCTTGCTGACTTCTGAGACTTTATTGCCGAACTGAGTTTCCCCGGCTGGAAATTGCAGCATGCAGCGGGCCTCAACAATAATATCTTTACCTATTTATGTACGGTCTTCCTTCTCAGAGCCAATGGTTAAATATTTCGCATTTACAAGGTCGTATCAGTAACTAACCGCCCTTCTCCGGGCGAAAGTTAAATATTTTACATTCACAAATTCGTTTTGTAACCATAACCTTTCCACTCTGTGTGCATATGATGATTCGTCACAAATTAAAAAATGTATTTTTTCATACTTGATTTCTAAAGGTGCGCACTTTTCTGCGAGCTGTAACTGTAAACTTTGTAGACACAGTAACCTGAGTCCAGTATGTCCATGATGTCTAATCGACTGTAATTGTAACGGCGAGCCGGCATAGAGGGCCCTTTGATTTTTGGCAAAAACTGACAGATCTCGGCACGCCGCGAGCAAGATTTTTGGTGAGGGTTACGATTACAGCTAGCAGATGAATACGCGACTGAAGATATTTGTAACCCACTTGAAAATGCAGACAAGAGGCTTATTTAGGAATTTATTTGTAAGCCACTTGAAAATTTAATTAGGAAATTATTTGTAAGGCACTTGAAAATGCATGTAAAAAGCTCATTTAGTAAATTATTGGTAAGGCACTTGAAAAGCATGCAAGATGCTTTATTAGGAAATAAGTCACTTGAAAATGAACACATGACACTTATTTAGGAAATTAATTGTAAGGCACTTGAAAATGCATGCAAGAGGCTGATGTAGGATTTTTTTATATTAGAAAATATGAAGTTTGAAAAACTGATATATCTGCTGATAATATTATTGGTTGTTTTTTCAAAATCAATGTGTATAATGTATCGGTTTTGGGGTATTACAATGGATAAAAACAAATTATTAGGACTCACCAGCACTGGCACCGGTGACGATGACAGTTTTTCCATCCAACCGCTCTTTTCCCTTGAAGATGCCCAGAGTCCACCAGAGGTATAACTTAAATAACCCCACCAGACCAAGTATAACTCCAACAATCGTCACAATACAACAACAACAGCATTCCGACATCTTGAGACTGGTCAAATCAATTTTCTGCTAACTCCCTGAGGAAACAACTCAACAATTACAAACAACTACAAATGTGCAAAATCAATGAAATAACGTTAATACCTGAATAATAGAGGTCTATCGGTGATTTCAGATAAGAATTAATTATCATTATTTTTAGGCACTTTTTATTCTTATCAAAAGATAAGAGTAATTAAGTCTACATGTAAAACCTTGACATTGCTTGCATAAAAATTAGAACACAACGAGATTAAGAGATTATTTGGTCGACCTGTAACCAGTCCTAGCCGCAGACACAAAACATAATAGCTTGCAACCAGAGGAGTGCATTCCATTTAGGCAACCTTAACACATAAAAATCTGGAACTTAATGCTTGAAGTGCCGTCAAATTTGTAAATTATGCAGAAATTAAGACTGTTTATTGATTATCTTTTATATATGAATTGATTATATTTTATATTTAAATTGATTATATTTTATACTAGCTTTTGTCACCCGGCTTCGCTCGCGACACTTGCCCCCCTTACATAGATCTGTCGAACATACTCTCATTATTTTGAATATTAGGTCACTGTTTGCAGTTAGAGGAAGTTTGAGAATAATTTTAATAATTGTTTTCTGCGCCTTTTCGACAGGATCTAGAGCTGATGAAGTGCCCCCTCCCCATGCAATGATACCGTACTCAATGATAGATTGGGTGATTGCAAAATAAATCATTTTTAGGAGTTTTAAGTTAAGAAAGTTCCTTATGGATCTGAAGAAGTGTATTGTTTTTCTAATTTTATTTGCAATGATCTGGGTGTGCAGATTCTATTTGAGGTATGGGTCAATGGTGAGGCCGAGGTACTTCATCTGTGAAGTGCGCTCTATACTGGGGCACTCACTACATTCATTGGAATTCGTACAGCTATGTATTTTTATGGAGTAATCATCAATATAGGTCTTTCACCAGGATATCTCCCACTCCGGAACTTGCCTCAAATGAAACACACTTTTAACATAATAAAATTTATTTGAGCATGCCACGTTTCGAACTTCTGACCACTGAAGCCAAAGATCTTAACCCCTCGGCTATGGAGGTCATCTGTGTACGTTTACAGCAGCAATAAATCATATACTTTCAGCGAAACTCAATCGAAAATCTGGAAACAGAAAATCAAAAAAGATATTTGCACCTCTGGGACTCGAACCCAGGACCTTTCTCTTTCTGGGCCAAGGCGTTGACCACTGTGCCAAGGTGTCGATATCCGATACGGTCATTTTTAACTGTATCACACTTCGACTAAGAACCGCCCACATTATCTTCATTTTCTTAACGCATATTTTTTTTACAGTTTGACGTGTTACTTATAAAGTTAAAAAATAAAAAAATATCCTTTCAGATAATTTACTAAATAATATAAAATGGAATCAAAGTATCACAGATGTGTAATCATAATTTATTTGTAATGGATTTCGTTATTTTGCAGCTTGACGGCAATCTCGCTGAGTTCCCACAGCTTGGCGGCACGCTCCTTGTCCTTGGAGATTGCTGAGAGATTCTCCTTTTTGCAGTCACTGAAGTATTCTCCTGTCACATGTTCCACGTCTTTCGATACGCACAGCATTATTTGCGTCTGAGCTCCTTCCTCAGCAGTCTGAAAAACAGATTAAATTTTTCGGCTCTTACAACTCTAAGGACGGGTTGTTTAATTTCAATTCGTCAAATTTCAAACTTAATTTTCAAGTTCTGTGAAATTCCTATTCAAGATCTGTTACTACTGAAGTACTTTGAAATAATAACAGAACTTGACTAGAACTTTCACAGGACTTGAAATTTATTTTAAAATATGAAGAATTGCTCAAATTCTGTGAAACAACCTGTCGATACAATCCTCAAGGTTCGCATTTTCTCTTCTATAACTTATAACTAAGACAAATTTAAAAAAAAAGAATTGAACAATGTTTCTATTTTTGAAACAGACATTCGTGGTGGAATTACATTATTATAATATAATAGGTAAGAAATAAATTGTTTTTCTACACAAGTCCCTTCCCGTTCATCCCTGTTCCCCTCCCGCTTCCCCTACCCTCCCGCTTTCCCCTTCCACCTTCCCCGACCAGGCTCTCCCCTCTCCTGCTCCCCCGTCCCGCAAACCCTCCTCCCGTGTTCCATAAATTCAGTCCCAGTACATTTAGTTCTCAAATGCCAACGATTATAATTTTTTTATTCACATTTTCATTGTTTGTATATTACAAATATTAATTTTTGTGTATTATAAGAACAATCAATCAAATTTGGTACTTATTTAAAATATCTATAATTTTAAAAATCTATAGGCAATTCTTTTAATACAAAAAACAAATAGCTGCCTGTTAAATTCAATATCATCACACCCGCGAATTGTCAAACGTGCAAAGTTAAAATAGTCATTAAGTTATCTGAAATTATTCAACCTTCTATAAAGTATTATAAAACATACAAAAAAGATGAATGAAATAGGTACAGTCATTGTGAAGTTATGGCGTGACCAAGGGAAACAGAAATTCATTTATGTATAAACATATATAGACTAGCTGGTTCTCGGCACACATTCCAATGCCATATTCAAAGAAAAACATTGTTTCTCCCTGAATCACCTTTCCCGTGCGTACCCATTCTCCTACCGCGTCCCCTTCCTAGCTAGCTTTATAAATTATAGCCAAATGTTATTGTTGTTGTGTTGTTTTCATTAAAATTTATTTAGTAGTTTTTGCGTGAAAGAGTAACAAACACACATACATTCATACAAATTTTCGCACTTATAATATTACTAGCTTTTGCCCCCAGCTTCGCTCGCATAGTATTAGGGGGTTTATACACAGCTTTTAATGACTTTTCAAAGAGGTCTTGAGTTGACTTGATTCTGAGTTGGCATGGAACCATAACATATTAGGGAGGGGGAGGGGGGTGGTCTAAAATTTATTGATTTTATTTCCCCCCACCCCCATTATTTTTATTACTAGGTGACTCGGATAACTTTGTTCTGCCATATAAATTATTTCTATGTGTGGGTGAAAGTTCGATGAGGCGGACGTAGCGCCATCTGTCATTCAACAACATAAATAATTTCATTCTGTTTGAAATACGAACAACGGTTAAATTGGTTCATACAAAAATACTAAAATCGCAATTAAAAAATGGGAGGGTGAGGGTAGGAGGGTGAAAATGGGTGGGGGGTAAGGGGGGGGGGGCGAATATGCGGGCAAAGCTGGGGGCATAAGCTAGTCAAAAAGAAATAAAAGATCATTCAACATTCACTGTGAAACAACTAGCCCACGGAATAAAAATAACATTCAGAACTAGATTATGAAATTCAATGAATTGTAAAGTTCTGTGAAACAACTGACCCTAAAGAGACTCTGACAATGACAAATTTAATATTTTTATATTATAGGTATTTAAATAATGTTGCATCATTTCCACAAATAAATAAACTGAATGCTGGAAATTTCATAAATTTAAAGAAATGTTCTGTTTACCTTTGCAAAATAGCCGAAGATGCATGCTACAACAATTTTCAGGTATGAAGGAATATTTCTCATAAATTCTGTCTTAACAGCTCCGGGGTGTAAGCTGTTTACTGTCACTCCTGGAATAAAAAACAAAATATAATGTATCTATCTATAAATAAATGGAGTGAATCAGAACGCACCCGGCGGACTTTATAAAAATGTAGAAGGCATTTTGGTCTCCCGTGACATGTTTTCAAAAATTAAAAACAAGAATCTAATTCCAGAACGCTTGTTACATGCGATGTGCACCGTCGGAACAGAAACTGATTGAGGATAAAATTACCATCGTAATAAAATTTGTGACAAGAGTAACCTCGTGAGCCTGAATATTTCCACAGGTAATATGGCAACTTTATTGATAATCAGAGGTTATCCTATATTTTTCCAGTTGGACACAAAGCTCACAGTTTAGCAATCAGTGGCTCGCTGACAGCCTATTTAAGCAGATGCTCGGCCTGGAACCTGCAGATACACCAAACCGGTCGTGGGCTCAAGCGAGATGTGTCGTCTCTTCCAGCAAGGACTTAGAGAAGTTCTAGGTTGAATACCTGACACTGACAGTGAGATGTGTCGTCCCTTTCAGTAAGGTTTGTTAAAATATACAATGTAATACATTATTTTAACAATAATAATGTTGGTTTAAGGGTTGGCAACATTTTGTATGTGGCAACCCATTTTAGTTCTTTTGTTTTTTCTCTGTGTGCTCCAAGCGTTCTTCTCTTGTTTTCATGTAATACGTACATCTTAAAATAAAACCAGTTATTAACTTTTTGACCGCGGATGGCATGTATACGTGCCCTGCTCGACTTGGCCCGTACGCGGATGGCATGTAGACATGCATATAGTTTTCGCTCTTCATATCTCGGCTGCGTCATACTATTTTTGGTTGAAAATTGTTTTCAACACATCTTTGAACCTTTTTTCAGTGACATCTACCGTATTCACTCGCAAACAAATTGACAAATTAGTTAAAAGATAAATCTTCGATCGACCGAAAATTTTTCTCAGAGCATACTAAGAGACTGAACATTTCATATTTTGGCCGCTGTGTGGCGCGAGCGTCGATTTTAGCAGATTTTGGCGGAATGTGCGCCGATAGGTAAATCATGCATAATCATTCACACTTACCATGAAAGAAAAAACTATTAGTTTAAAATTTATAACTGCTTTAGTGTTAAGTTTATCTTAGTGTAATAAATCGTATCGTATAAGTAGACCCAATTATTCTGCGAGTCGAGTATCAAGTTTTACGATCGACGCAGTGGCTGACAGATTGATGACGCAAGAAGATGGCGGCAGTCGGAGGTATGTTATTTTTGTATGGAATAATGTTATTTATTTATCACGCCGAAAATAAACAATGTAAAAATTATTTCATGGTGTGAAAAAATACTTTGTATATTGGTTGACATGTTTATTCAATATTGTGAGTTTGGGAGATATTCTACGTATAAAGAAAAATGATTATGATTCCTTGTAAACAGTCCCGCGTACAGGAGTAGTATGCTTAGGCCAAAGACGCGGAGAAAGGGTTAAAGTGTTATATTTCTTTTTATTAACTCAGTAGATTACAACAGGTTATGGGGCCCAGACACATAAACCTTGATTTATAATATAATACATGCTGAGTTGTGGATAACTGCTGCAAATTGATTGACCGGCGAATTGAGGTTAAGTTGACACCACGCCGCGTGCATCACTTCATTTTTTGCAGGAGGAAGGCAAAAAGAAATAAAAAAAACATCTTGTTAAGTGTAGTGATCAAGATGGAAGGAAACCAAAACGTGTTAAAACTGGAAGGTTCGAGAAACTGGAATGTTTGGAAGTTCCAGACTACAGTGCTTTTGCGTGGACAAGGATGGCTCGATGTAGTTGAAGGCCGAAGTATAAAACCTGAAGAACAGGCACAGAAAATTCTTTGGGAAAACAATGATGCGAAGGCTCAGACCTTAATAGTCACAAGGATGACAGAAAATGTTATGTTGCACATTATATCCTGTTCTACTTCAGCGGAAATGTGGAAAAAGTTGCAGAGTGTTTATGAACAAAAGACGGAGACTAGCATTCACATTGTTCAACAGCGATTTTTCCAGTACAAATACGAAAAAGGTACAGAAATGTCTGTGTTTTTGTCAAAAATCCAAGAAATGCAGAACCATTTAAAGCAAATGGGGGAAGAGATTTCTGAGAAATTTGTTATAACTAAAGTACTTATGTCGCTGCCAGAAGAATATAAACATTTTGTTTCGGCTTGGGAATCTGCCCCTGATGGTAAGCAAACCTTGGACAACTTAGTGGCCAGATTATTGATGGAGGAAGAAAGGCTTATGGATAAGAATAATGAACATCAGCAAACTTCATCATCGTCAGCTTTTTTAATGAAAAATAAAAAGACTGGGAAGTGTTTCAAATGTGGGAAAATAGGACATTTCCAGAGCGAATGTAAGAATAATAAAAATAATAGTGAAAAGAACGTAATTAAAAAATGTTTTTATTGCAATCAAGTTGGGCACAACAAGAGTGAGTGCTGGTATAAGAAAGGAAAAGAGAAAAATGCATTTGTAGTACAACAAATACCTAAAGAACTTAATAGAATAGCAAGAATAGCACCAAGGGAATGCTTTATCCTTCATACCTGGTTCCGGAGATAGCGCACCTGCATCGTTTTTTTCCGCAAGTGTGGTTATATTCTATTGTATAAAACTGTTTATAATTATTTTGTTATTTTGCCTACAATACTTGTTTCCGAAATCACTCTAAGTTTACTTTTATTTAATGTTTTACAAACCTCGAAAAATCAGTTATGATTTACATTTAGATTTTACAGATTTAGATTTACACGGCCAAAAGTATTTTTTTTTATTTATTTTAGGGGTGTTACGTCGAGTTGTGCTACCTCCTTCTTTAGCCAATGTTTCGGACAGCGTTAAAGTATCCATTTGCCCTGATAATGCACACTGTAACGCTGTCTGAATCATTGGCTAAGAAGGAGGTAGCACAACATGGCATAACACCCCAAAAAAAATGTTTTTTTTTTAAACTGTACAATATTACGTATATACATACCTTTTCCTCTCAATTTATCAGCCAGCACAATAGTGAAGTAGACATTAGCAAGCTTGGTGTTAGGGTAGACCAACATCCGATTGACATTGCTCTGGTCCAAGTGATCCAAGTCCAATTTTGCAAACTTGTGGCCTACTGAAGATACATTGACAATGCGAGCTGGAGTAGACTTTCTTATCTTTCCTGGAATCAAATCATAAGTTTACATTAAAACAGTATTTGTAAATATATTGTATTAAGAAAAAGCCATAAGCCAAAAAATTGTACTTTATTAGTGTGCCTCATATCACCACGAATATAGGTACAAGACATAAAAATCGCTTGGCAATCGAAATCTAGAATCCCTCAATTTCAAGTGCAAAAGTAGTATTTACATATGACTTAATAAAAAATAATCTCATCAGTGTAAATATTATATTAGTGTAGTTTAGAGTGGATTTCTTGCCGTGATCAGGATCAGTCGATAAATAAATTGATTTGAACTCACCTAGTAGAATATTGGTGAAGAGGAAAGGTCCAAAGTGGTTGGACTGCATCAGGAAGTGCAATCCATCGTCTGTGATCTTTTTTCCAAATTCTCCCGATCCTGCATTGTTCAGGAGAATGTCGATGCGAGCCTCTTCCTTGAGGATCTCATTGGCGCAACTGCGCACGCTAGCTAGGTCTGCGAAATCTACACGTTTCAGCTGGAATTTCATTTATGAATATAATTGTAATATAATTTGGTGGCCACTGCCGACCTTATTAATACAAAATATATTTATTTTAAATTACCATTACAATTGCCATTTACATAGAGGTTAGTTATTGACAGTCATAGTACAAACAGTATAAAATATAGAGAGAAAAGAAAAATAGGAAGATTGATTGAAAAAAAAAGTTAATGTACATTAGTACAAAGTAAATTAAAACAATGATGAAGATAACAAAAAACCTGATGCAGTGTGTGTATATGTCGCATCTGAGAGATAACAGTGGCACAAGTCAAAAAAGAGCATTTTTTAGTTAAGTATGCAAAAATGTTCCTGGATATCTATTCTAATGTTATTGTGGCCTTGAAAGCGAATATGCCGTTATTATATTTTACTCGAATTTAAGCAAAAATAGTGGCACAATGATCATTGTAACACTTTTATAATATTAAACAAATATTATTATACTGCTTTTCAAAGTTTGTTAACTTTAAAGCTTTTGTTTGTTATTGGTTAACAAACTGATTTAATACACCTAAGCGAAAAATTCAAACTACTCTTCTGAAAAAAGAGGTTTTTTTAGTTATGCCATTGTTATCCCCCGGGTGCGATGTATATGCAATACCTGTTATGCAATCGTTTACCCATCCCATCCGAAATTATTAACTGAAACTGACTAGAGCAGCTGAATTAATTTTGGAGCTAACTTTTCATTTTTTGATTAATGATTTTAGCCTACTCAAAAAACTGGAGGATGTCAATTTTTACAAATAAACATCCCTTCGGGAGTCTTAAATTATAACGGCTCGGAGGCAAGGCCTTCAAATATGCACAGCAAAAGTGTTTCATAAGCACAGCTTAATACGTCAATAGAAGCATTTTAAAAACATCAGCTACATTAGCAAAAGAGTTACCCAACAGTATGTAATCTATATACTCGTAAGACAAGCGTAGCGAGAAACAGTAATATACATTTAATGAATCATTAAAGTTTTAATTATAATTAATTTACTGCAGATAATTATTGATGATATGTCTGCTTACGGTGAGGTTCTTATTTCCTGTCTCCTGGATGATTTCTTGCCTGACTTTTTCCCCTTTCACCATGTCCCTGCAGGTCATCACCACATGAGCCCCCCTCCAGGCAAAGTTCCTGGCAGACTCCATTCCAATACCTGCAATAAAACCATTTACAAATTACTTCACAATTCCTCTTAATTGGTATACCGGTTTATCAGGATAGCCGATTACGTGTGCCAAAACCCAAAGAACAGAAACCAATTAAAGAAACTAATACTAATCTATCTGGTACACCATTCCTGCAATTAAAACCTTTACTAATTACTTAACTTCATGTTGCGCTTAATTGGTACACGGCTTAATAGGGATAGCCGGTTATGTGTACCAAACCCCAAGGAGCAGAAACCAATGAAATAAACTATTACTAATTTATCTGGGACACCATTCCTGCAATTAAAACCTTTACTAATTACTTAACTTCATGTTGCGCTTAATTGGTACACGGCTTTATAGGGATAGCCGGTTATGTGTACCAAACCCCAAGGAACAGAAACCAATGAAATAAACTATTACTAATTTATCTGGGACACCATTCCTGCAATTAAAACCTTTACTAATTACTAAACTTTATATTGAACAGTGGATAAAATCACAGCATTGTTAAAAATTAGAGAAATATGGTAAAATACATATTAATAACTATTCAATACTAGCTGGTACCCGGCATACGTTGCTATGCCATTTAATTAGGAAATTGTTTCTCCCTGCGCGTCCTTTCCCATTCGTCCCGTTCACCTTCACCTTCCTCCTCCCCTTTCTCTCCCGCGTCCCCTTCCCCTATCGCATTCCCACTCTTCCTCCTCCACCTTCCCTCTCCTCTCTACTCCCCCCCCCCCTTCCCCCGTCCCATGAACCCCCTTCCCGAGTTCCCCTCCCCCCTCCCATATTCGCCTCCCTCCTCCCGCGGATCCCCCTCCCAAGTTCCTCTCCCTCCTTTCGAGTTACCCTCATGGGTTCCCCTCCCCTTCTCCCGCGAACCCCCCTCCCGAGTTCCCCTCCCGAATTCCCCCCCCCCCCTCCCCTCCCCCCACTCCCCCCCACCACCCCTCCCGCATTCCATACATTCAGTTTTCAAACAGTTTGCGTGGCACCTATTGCAATTTTTTATACAAATTTCATAATGCCAGAGCTCACCAGTATATATAGAAAACTTCGCGGGCGTGCTCACAACAACTCACCAAAAATTTAATCGCAATCTTGAGTGGACCCCAGTCTACCGTACCAGAGGGACGAATGTCAAATGTTTGACAGGAAAGTAGGTAGAACAGTTTATATGGGAAAATGAAATTGTTGTTTTTACTATCTTCGTCGGAATTTTTTCATATTTTCTCACTGTTTAAACCTTCCCTGGACTACGACAAACATTTCAAAACCAAAATCAGCTAAATCGGCCCAGCCGTTCTCGAGTTTTAACGAGACAAACGAACAGCAATTGATTTTTATACATATATAGATAGATAGATAGATAGATTACAAACTCATTATGGTGAATGGAAAAGGGAACAATAAATAACCTCTGTCTTGTTTCAGAATAAAACATAAACGATACCCCTTTCCATCTGAACAATCCATGTCTTATTTTAAATAGGTTTAATTCAGTTTTTAGTTTGAGCGACAGAGAGTTGTGAAATCTGAAAAATATTTAAAATGTATCTGTTCGAATGCCTTTTTCGCTGTTGGTTGGTGGATTATTTGTTGGGCTGGGGATTTGGTGTTCTTCCCCGAATTTGTAAGCTTTAATAAGTAAGGGGGAGTTTCCGCATCTTCTCGATAAGCATTAACCAGAGGATAATGTATATTTTCAACATATTTACTTATAAAGTCCGAGATTACTATTCGATATCGGACCTATGAATAGTGGATAAGTAAATATAGCAAAACAGTTAGCCAAGTTATCCACCTATTGCGAGTATTTATTTATTACTAGCTTTTGCCCCCGGCTTCGCTCGCATAGTATTAGGGGAATTCCGCCTTCTATACCTTCCCTAACCCCCCTCACCCCCTCTGCCCCCCACACCGACCCCTCCATACCTGTTACATTCATTTTTCAAACAGCTCGCATGCCACCTATTAAACCGTAACAATCAAACACACGTGGTTTCGCATTTATAATATTAGTATAGATTTGTATAATTTTAACTATCAAAGGGATCTCCATAGTAACCAAAATAAATAACAAAATGACAGCACATGTCAAATAAATATTTATAGTTACCAAGCAACGCTTTGCTTTTCATCTGGACAATAAACGTATAATAAATAATTTCCTAACGCCAGAACTTACCAACATATACAGCCTATATTACTCACAAATAGTGTAGCTTTCTATTAGTGAAAGAATTTTAAAAGTCCATACAGTATTTTTTGCATTAAAGAGTAACAAATATACATCCATACAAACTTTCGCCTTTATAATATTAATAGGATTCAACCTTCAGTTGAAATCAAATGCTGCATTGAGCAAGCTCGTGCAACCTTTATCCGCATGACAAAAATGTTCTGCAGTCATGATCTCAACCTTGGATTACGAATGCGAATGGTCAGATGCTACGTGTTTTCGATATTATTTTACGGAATGCAAGCATGGACGCTTACTGAAGAACTAATTAGGCAACTTGAGGCATTCGAGATGTGGATCTACAGAAGAATACTTAAAATAAGCTGGATGGACAGGGTTACAAACGAAGATGTTATGGTTCGGATGAATAAAGAAAAGGAAGTAATTAAAACTATAAAAATCCAAAAACTTCAATATCCTGGACACGTGATGAGACATCCAGAGAAGTATGATATCTTGCATCTCATAATGCAGGGAAAGATTGCCGGAAGACGGGGCCCTGGAAGAAGGAGAACCTCATGGCTGAAAAACCTGAGACAGTGGTTTGGCCAGTCTACCGTGGAGCTGTTCCGGGCCGCAGTAAACAAAGTCCGCATAGCCAACATGATAGCCAACGTCCGTTGAACGGACAGGGCACAAGAAGAAGAAGAAGATGAATAGTTCAGAGGAAGGTGAAATACCCCCTGAGATATCTTTCAAGTTTTTGATTGATATCTGTTTTAGATTTTTTCAAGTGTCCATACATACATCAAATCATCTGGAAATACATTAGGGAGATACTTATATAGTATTATTGTTGTGTGGAATGTGTGGAGTCAGCGGCAGCCGACTGCCGCCCCAGCAATTTTGTGGAGTACTTTATTTTTTTATTTTTTTATTTTTTTTTATTTAATAAATTTTACAAAAATTTCATGTTTATGTGTATAAATAAAGGTTTTTGAAAAAAAAAATTACATTATTTAATACGTCTTACACCTTTTTTTGAGCAAAGCTCGTGTTAAAAAGGCAGAGACAACGAATGTAGATATTAATTTTTATATAAGTTTAAATAATACATAATTTTTTTTTTTTATATACATATAGATCAATTGATGGATAATTAACAGTATACAAAGAAAAAAAAATCGTATATATAATAATATGCATCTATAGTTTTATATAATATATAAAACATAAGCAGAAAGAAGAGGATATAAAAAAGAAAGGTGAAAATTAAAGAAAGAAAAAGGATATCAGATATTACAATTGTGTTTATAAATAAAATATTATAAGATGCAGTGATTGTGATAAGTTGTATATAAAGAGCTTTAATTGATTTTTTGAATTTTTTATAATTTGTTTCCAATCTTAAATTAACTGGTAATTGGTTAAACCATTTAACTCCAATATATTTATAGTATTGTTGAGCTGTGGTGGTGTTACAACGCGGGACAGTCATAGAGCCCAGGATATTTGTTCTAATGCTGCTTGAAAAAGGAGTGAAGCTCTCATTATTGAAGCAATCTTTGTGTATTTGTAGAATTGTAATTTTTTTATAAATAACATGAAGTGAAGGTACTTTAAAATCTTGAAATAATTTGATAGTGGGGTAATCATATGGCTTTTTTAAAATTATTTTTATAATTAATTTTTGAATGATTTCCAATGGTAAAAGAGAAGTTTTGAATGCACCGCCCCAACCAACAATTCCATACTGTAGCACTGATTGGATTAAGGAAAAGTAAATAGTTCTTAACATACTAATATTTAAAATGTTTCGAATTCTAATGAAAATGTACACTAATTTTCTTAGTCTCTCAACTGTTGTGCTGATTTGCATCTTCCACTTTATGTTACTGTCTATAGTTACCCCAAGGCATTTAACATTGGTTTTAATAGTGAGTACAGAGCAATCAGGTTTACATATATATGAATTTGAATTACAATTATATGAGTGTATACATATATTTAGATTTTCAGGGGTAGCCTTTTTAGTCAGAGTGAAAGGAATTACAAAAGTTTTATCTGTATTTAGAGATAGTAAATTTTGATCAAACCATTTTTTAATTAAATTTATATCTGATTCAGAATTAAATTTATACAGAATGATAACACGTCTAATTGGTGAAGAGGTAATGTATTAACTGTTTTGATTAGGGAGAGTGTGTTTATAATGCCTCTAGAGCACTTTTAAGTATGGAGAGTGCAGTCACATACTCATAACAGAATCATCAAGTTGAGAGCATTAAAGTTTTCAAAAACTACTCACCAGCACTGGCACCGGTGACGATGACAGTTTTTCCATCCAACCGCTCTTTTCCCTTGAAGATTCCCAAAGTCCACCAGAGATATAACTTAAATAACCCCACGAGGCCAAGAATAACTCCAACAATCGTCACAGGACAACAACAGCAGCATTCCGACATCTCGAGGATATACGAATCAACTTCTCAATTAAAACCCTGAGGAAGCAAAGCACAAACTGCACTATTGAACTACTCTCTACAAATTATACAGATAAATGTAATCAATGAAAATAATATTATATTATGGAATTAGTACCTAAGCCAAAAATTTATTGTAGATAAGATTTGTCATCATTATAAGGCATATATTTTTCACATCAAAAGATAACAGTTATTGAACGATAGGCATATAATTTTAGGTATAAGTTGACATTGTTTGCAAAAAAATTATTATAATAAAAGTGATAAATGCTTTATTATTTCCTTTTTTTTTGTAACAAGTAGAGAAAATGATATCTTCGCTGAGATATCCCGTGCTGAGGATTTCGTTTACATGTAATTAAAAATTTTGTATGAATAAAATGAAGTAGTTATAAATATACTAGCTGCCTGCCTTCCCTCCATGCCATTAAAATATATGAAACTAGCTGACCCGGCCACGCTTTGCTGTGGCTAATAAAACACAACGTCATCTACTGGATGGTTATCCAACCTTTATAACCACCGCCGTCTTTGAGTTTATCGCGAAGAGACAGACAGATGCCGCGGAGGACTTTAATTTATAATACGTAGAGATGGTGTGAAAGATTATAATAATGTGCATGAAATGCTTGGGGTAACTAACGTATTTAAGTTATTAAGAATTAATACTGTATCCGTCTAAATAACTTTTCAATTACCGCAATGTACGTGACCATTTTTTTTAGAAGATAGAATGGGTATAGTAAGCTATCCGTAAAGGATAGATGTATGCCTTCGCGGACTTTTTTGTAGATCTATAAAAGAGGAATATCCCACCATGAATTGTTTTGTTATATCCCAAAAGGAAAGCTACCAGGCGCTCTGACTTTTTCCGACACTTCGAACAATTATCGTTATGTTTCAACCAATTTACACAAATTCTTGAAAAATTACATACCTAAACCTTCCTCACGAAACACTCTATCTATTGGTGAAAACTGCATGAAAATCCGTTCAGTAGTTTTCGAGTTTATCGCGAACAGACAGACAGACAGACGACCCCCGTGTTTAATTTAATTTATAACTTGTAGTAAATTTTTTATACAAATTTCATAACGCCAGAGCTTACCATTATATATAGACACATTCTTATGCTAAAATACAATGTTCTATAAAAAATTTGTGTCAATTATAAATCAATTTTGATAGGGACACCCTAATCACCTAGCGGTATGAAATATACTCTACGACCTATTCTCATACCTACCATTTACATATACAGTACAATCTCACTAATCCGGCACTATTAAAAACCAGAGGATGCCGAATTATTGGAATGTTCGGATAACTGGATTATAGAAAAAAATAATAATAAATAAAACAAAGAATTTCATAAAGAGAATATACACACTATTCACACTTCAAAACAACAGGTAAATACATACGCACGTGCACATGAGAAAGTTTTGAGGTTAGACTGCTAGACTATATGGAGCGCATAGGCGTAGAGGGGCGAGAGAAGCGCTGGCGGAGGGTGTCGCATTATTGGACGTATCGGTCTATTGAAGTGCCGGATTAGTGAGATTGTACTGTAAATAAAAAATTTCATAAAAATCAGTCGGGCCGTTTGGGAGAAGTGCGACCACAAACACCGTGACATGAGATTTTTATATACATAGATTATGTAGTACAATGAAAAAAAAACATATATTTGTTGTAGTGTTAATAAAATAAAAGTGGTCTGCAACAAATTTATACGTTTTTTTTATTGTAAATTATGGCGAGCCACAAAGTTAATGCTTTTTACAAATATATATTTTGTAATGTTTTTCAGAAAGAATTATAAACGTATAATGCTAGTCCCAGAGAGAGATGGTCTGCAGGTCATGGGTGATTATCCTAAAAACCGTTCATACTACTCACATGAAATTGTATGAAAACGAAAAAGAGAGAAGTTAATGTCTTCAATCATATTCCTACAAACATTTCAACAAACAGTATATTTCTTAATGAATGTTTTTTTACATGAATACCGCACAAGAGTCCCAACTGCTCCCGTCGGAGGCGTCTACTAATATCTACAGGAATTCCAAAAACTGAAAAAATCGAACTAATATCTATGGGAACCAATGTGTTGACGAATATCTACAGCTCAAACTGTTGGCTAATATCTATAAGAACCAAAGTGTTGACGAATATCTACAGCACTGGCAGAGGTTGGATTTGCAATTATGTATAGCATATTGGAATAACGTAATATTGCATATGCAATTTAAAAAACTTAATTTATGTAAGTATGTATGTAAAAATCCCTAATATCGGACTATTGGACACATTTAGCTGATTAGTCCAACCTACGCTCTGTAGATATTAGTTCAACCTATGCTCTGTAGATATTAGTCAACACTCTGAAGTTCGTAGATATTAGTTCAACATAGGAGCTGTAGATATTCGTCCGACATACAGGCTGTAGATATTAGTATCTGGAGTCCTCCTGTCTGGAGCCAGTGGGACTATGGCATCCCCAGCTGGGGTATGTTGTGAGGCTGAAGGTAATGGGGAAGGGAAGGAGTTGGTGAAGAGGGAGGTGGGGAAGTACCTGGCTATTCAGATCTGGTCACCAAACACGGCTAATGTCATTTCAAGCAATGCTTCAATTTTGAATGGTGGTCTTACACCAGGGCGATACTAAGAGTATCTTCCACTCTGGAACGTGCCGCAAATATACTACATATTATTTTAAATTAACAAATTGTGAAATACACAAATTAATCAAATAAAATTTATTTGCCATGCCGGGATTCGATCCCGCGACCTTCGGAATGCGAGTCAAGAGCCTTACCACTGGACTACGTCGGCCGTCAAATGCAGCCCAAATGTAAAACCATTATGGAATCGCTAGTCTTTTTTCTTACATTAGCTCCACACAGGAGACTCTGAGGAAAATAATTCCGCTCAAGGCCTATATTGTCTTTGGGGATGTTGTGTGGAGGGTCTCTTGAGGAAAGGAAGGTGATGAAGTTCTGGGAAGGTAAAATGTATGAGGGGTGAAAAGGAATCAGTGTCTCTAGGAGTATTGGACGAATGAATCTATCCCTATTACTGCAGTGCAAGACGGTTTTCCGGGAGAGTCCTGCTGGATAAGTCTAAGGTCTCCAGATCAGGCCTGCCGTGCAGATGTTGGCAGATGTTGGCAGATGTATCCAACGCCAAGACCCGGACAAACCAGAGCATCGCTGCTAAGTCACCAAACATAGCGAACCACTTTGGGTCTCCTATGGCAGACCTCAGTAATCCAATAAATGGTTCTCGAGGCGGCGGCATACCCTCCTCCCTAATAAATTGTATTTATAAACTGTAAGCAGAATTCTTGCCTGAACAGACTATGCAATAGTTATAATAGCGTATTATCCAATGTTGACATTTTCAATTGCAAACTTACTGAATGTAAAAGGTCGATAAAAGAGTATTTCTCTGATGGTTCTTGAATAATGTTATGTTTTTATTGTTTATATTTCTGTTATGATTTGATTTATATGTACAACTTCTCTCCATGGCTACCAATGTATTGATAGATTTTTTGTTTTGTAATTTTTCATTTTTATATTAAAAAAATTGTTTTGAGTATACATATATATATATATATATTTTGTTTTATATAATTTTGGATTAATATTCTTTTTTTATAAAATTAACTTACTTATTCTTATTACGCTGTCTCAGTAGAAGTAAAGTCACTATCCAATTTTGATAAAGGAATTTTTTGAACACTTGGAAAAAAAAACTATTATTTTTTTTTTTTGTTTTCTCTTTTGTGAAAATGTTATTTAACGATTTTTTTGTTATTATTTGTAAAAAAAAGCTAATAAAATTTTATTTCGATTCAATTGTGAATACAAATAAAATATTTTTATCGATGTAGGTACTTATTGATACCGCATTATTAATATAAATCCTACTATCCTACTAACATGATCGTAGAATCATTTCCGATTTAACCTGTTTGTATAAAATCATTAATTCAATGTTTGATACCCCTGATTTATTATATGAAATCTCTTTTCATACTCCAGGCAGGTCAGTTACAAGGCAGTACCTACCATATTATTGTAACAATTCTAAGTCAACAAGTCAATATTTTACTCCTATGCGACGGATTCAACAGCTTGGAAACAAATACTCTGAAGTTGTTGATATCTTTAGTACATCAATTTTATTATATAAGCGCACCTTATTGAAGTTTTTTTCATCACATAAGGGAATAATACTTTGATAAAGCTATTAAAATTGACTAACTCATTGGCAGTATTTTGTCGGCTGAAAGAAAAAAAAACTATTTCAGATTTATTATATTTTGTACCTACATACTGTGTGGTTTAAATTCAATACCTAATATTTTTACTTTGTATTTATTTTTGTGCAAGTGTTTTAAACAATAGTTTCCTGCACTATTTACTAGTATAATTTTGTTAATATTGTTATATATATGTATGTAAAAGCCTAAATAGGCGTAAATAAATAAATAAATAAGTATAACATTATAAAGGCGAAAGTTTTTATGGATGTATGTATGTTTGTTACTCTTTCACACAAAAAATACTGAATGGACTTTAAAAATTCTTTCACTAATAGAAAACTACATTATTTACGAGTAATATAGGCTGTATGTTTTGGTAAGCTCTGGCATTATGAAATTATTTATCATGTGTTTTCTGTCCCTAACAAAATCGAGTTATTGTAATCGTCATAAGAAAAGCAAAACAAACAGTTGCCATGGAAATGATGTTGAAGTCGTAGTTAATATTTATCTCTAAAAATGAAATGAATAATTAATTAATTGAATAATTATTTTTTTGTATAAAACTACTGGTGAGCTCTGGCATTATGAAATTTGTATAAAAAAATGCAATAGATGGGACGCGAGCAGTTTGAAAACTGAATGTACTGGGAATTAATGTATGGAATGCTAGAGGGGTGAGGGGGGGAAGATAGGGGAGGGAGATAGGGGGACGGATGGGGCGGGGGGAGGGGGATGGAGGAGGCAGAGTGGGAATTCCCCTAATACCATGCGGGTGAAGCCGCGGGAAAAAGCTAGCACATAATATTATTGAGATCCTGCCAATTATAGAAGAATGATCATTTTCACCTATCAACATAATCAGAACCAAGTTTCCACGTATGTTCCTTTTGAATGCGTTGTGATGGTGTGAGTACAACCTCCGACTGGTTTTAATTTATGTACTTAGTATTTTTTAGTGCAGTTGAGAGGTCTTGGTTTCAGTTTATTTTCTATTTTTGAGCACCCTTTGTTTTGTATCAAAGTTTTATTTAATTTTATGTGTTATAATGTTGTAATTTTTTTAACCTTCGTACATTTGCGTCCAACGGCATAACACATGTATACGTAACACGTGTATATTATAACATGTGTACATGTAGCAACAAGCGGGAAACTGGTAAATCTACATCACATTCGGAGTCGATTCGTGATATAACTTTTTTGATTTGAGCTTTCGTTTTTGAGTAAATCGGGTCCGAAGTTGGAATTTTTTTGGTTAAATTTGAAAAAAAATTTCACTAGTGGGTTGATTTCAGCTGTGTAATATTTTATAAAATGCATCGAAGGGTAAACCGGACTCAACATTTTTTTTAACCCTTTAGTTGCCAAAAAAATGGAAAATAGAAAAAAATAATATTAAAATCGAAATGCTCAGATCGAAGAAAATAAGTTTTTTGGGTTCTCTATGTGATGTAGATTCACCAGTTTCCCGCTTGTACTACGAGTTTCCGGACACGTTGTATAGTGCACGGTGTCTCAGACTGAGATTTCATCTCGTCAGTTTTATTTTAATTATATACTTACTTTCTAAGTATTATCGGTATTTATTATGTAGATGGGGGTATAATTGAATTAAAAAAATATATATATATATATTTTAACTTTTACTTTTAGTAGAAACGGACTTCTAACTCAGCCTCTTAAAAAGAACATAATTTATTTTACTCTAACTTCAAAACAAAAATAAACTTTTTCATGAATTAATTTAAAAAAACTCCGAAATTTAATAAATTAAAGTATCGAGGATAATAAAATGTAAAAAAAAGAATTCATCATTATTAGGATTTTTGGGTAGTAATTATTACTTACCTAAAAGACCGATAACAGTAAACAAGTATTACACGTCCACTCAGCACCTATGTGCGCTCCACACTAAACAATGCCTAACAACAAATTAAAAAGCTACTAAAAACCTCAAAGTCCCATTGTTGTTAATTTTTGAGAAAACAAAGAATTATTGCTTTGTCGGTCTGAGAAACCAATGCGAGAGTATAGAAAGATTGATGAGATTGGGATTTCGTTGTGGAGCTTAGTACCATATTTATTAGTTAGATTAGTGTTTCTAATATTTGTGCTAGTAGTTATTTCTTCTGTTTTGAATTTATGAATGTAAAGGATTAATGTTTTAGAATAGAATGACATGCTGTTAAGATAGTTGAAGATTTCGACAATGCTCATTATTAAAGAAACTTTCAGTATAATTTTCATTGGGGCCTTTTGGGTTTTAATTAGTGGATTTAGAATTTCGTCATTTGCACTGCCCCATCCGATAATCTTCTCTATAAATAAAAATGAATCTCTGAAATGTATGTACGCGCATAACTTCCGAACGACTGTAGTAAATTGGATAATTCTTTTATTGTTGTGTTCGTTATTGTCTTGACAAGGCTTGTATAAAACTATTGGTGAGCTCTGGCATTATGAAAATGTATAAAAAATTGCAATAAGTGGCACGCGAGCTGTTTTAAAACTGAATGTATGGAATGCGGGAGCGGGGAGGGGGGAGGGGAGAGGGGGAACTTTGGAGGGGGGTTCGCGGGACGGGTGAAAGGGGGAATGGAGTGGGGAGAGGGAAGCTTGAGGAGGCGGAGTGGGATGCGAGTGGGGTAGGGGACGCGGGAGAGGAAGGGGAGGCGGAAGGGGAACGGGACAAAATGGGAAAGGACACGCAGGGAGAAACAATTTCTTTATTAAATGGCATAGCAACGCATGCCGGGAACCAGCTAGTACATGTAATTAATGTGGGTCTATGTTTAAATAGAAACAAAAGAATAATGTTTGAGATTCTTTATTTGGACATGAATGAAGGTTATAAAAGGCATGTCTTGTTTATGAAACTTCCGCTTCTCCTTCGACCACCATGTAGTACACATTATATTTAATATTCTTAATTTATATGGTGTTATATTATTTAAGTGCACCGAACACGCATCATTATCAAAGTAAAGACATCTTAATACTGTATTCTAACAATGATTTGTAGACAGCCAAGTAGATCTTGTAATAAATGAGGACTTTTTTTCAAATCACTGTTACCCTGCATATTATTTTCTATTGATTGTAAATATATATGACAGTCAGAACAAATTAGGAGAAAAATAACAAAAAAGTTTATTTAAATGTTTGATAAATACATTAACATCACAGAAGAGAATATGTAATAAATTATTTGTAATGGATTTCATTTTCCTGCAGCTTGACGGCAATCTCGCTGAGTTCCCACAGTTTGGCGGCGCGCTTCTTATCCTTGGAGATGGCTGACAGGTTTTGTTTCTTGCAGTCGCTGAAGTATTCTCCTGTCACATGCTCCACGTCTTTTGATACGCACAGCATTATCTGCGTCTGGGCTCCTTGCTCAGCAGTCTTAAAGGCAAAGTAAAATACAATTGCACGGTTATTCGGGATATCAATTTGACGCACCAACTAAAAACTCAGATAAAACAATCAGACTGGAGTGGAACAGTGGTAATTTGATGTTTACCTTTCCAAAAAAGCTGCAGATTTTGAGAGAAATGCTCATGTAATAAGGGCCACTTCTCATAATGTCAGTTAGAATAGCTCCGGGGTGTAAACAGTTCACCGTCACTCCTGAAACAAAATAAAACAGTTTCAGTAAACTTCTAATAATAATAATAATTATTATTATTAATATGTTTGTGTTAAGGGAAAGTACCCATACTACGTGACACATTTAGGGGGGGGGGGGTCTTCAAAATGTCACTCTCCATACAAATGAGCGGCGGGTTGCTTAGGATTTTGGTCACCGGGGGGGGGGGGGGGGGGGGGTTAAAAATTGCAAAAAGTTGGTCACGTAGTATGGGTACGTTCCCTAACATGTGTAAGACAATAGGTAACAGATCTCAATAAACATGGAGAACAAAGTCAAAATTTTGACATGTGTGGCCAGCCGATAAGCGTGTGATGTCACGGTACATACAATGACTAGCGAGGCAGTACTGCATCACTGCCATAAATAATCCCATCCCATTCAAATTATGAATTCACGAGACACGATTGTATAAGTTTTACCCAAGTTCACTAATATGACATGAGTCTAGTTTTTGCACTGATAACTCGTGGTGGAATTCCATTGTATTAGAATTTAAAATTAAAACACTTTTGTACTTTCTTCCACTAATTTATATTTCACCAGGACCGGTTTCATCCTATTACGGACATTTTCAGACTGGTAGTTGAAATTCTTATGCTACGGTATTTATACACTCTTAGGCAGGGTACACAACATTGTCTCTATATAATGAATATTTCTATTTTGTTAATTTTAAGGTATTATAAGTTATTTTGTTAATTTTGGGTACATACAGGTAATTAATTAATTCAGTGCAAGCTACACCTATAAATATAAATGTAAACATTAATAATAATATTAGCGAACCTTCCCAAACCTGTTCACTACTGGGAATAGAATTAGACATAAACATAAACTGGAAAGAACATGTCTCAAAAATTGTAGCAAAAATCAGTAGTTTTTCTTATGTTCTGGGTACCTTGAGAAAAATATTGAACACCGAATCAGTAATAGCCGCATACTATGGTTATGTATATTCAATAATAAAATACGGTATTATTTTTTGGGGAAACTCGGTAAACGCCAAAGATGTCTTCATCATACAAAAGAGATGCATAAGAAAAATTACAAACTCTGGTCGTTTAGATTCATGTAGACCTATGTTTAAAAATCTGAAAATTCTGACAGTCACAGACATATATATAATGGAGTTATGCATGTTAGTGCGATAATCTACAGACAAGTTCCCACTAAAAAACTCAACACATAAATACGCTACAAGGCTCACAGAAAACCTATTAATGCCAAAAGCAAACAAAACAATATTCCAAAAAGGACCATACTACATGGCCATTAAAGTATATAACAAGCTTCCACATAACATTAAACAAATACAAGATATACACAAATTCAAATCGTCACTAAACACTTTCCTTGTTAATAAATGTCACTACACGTTGAGTGAATACCTCACGTAAATGAAACGCCTATTTTTATTGGTATATATATTTGTATTTTTTTCATTGGTATATTGTTATTTTATCTGTATTAACATTGTAATTATAATAAAACAAATAATATTATATAAACATTGTAATTAAATAAATGTGGTTAGCTGGAAGAAATGGGGTCTACCCATAAGCTACACCTCTTGTAATTTTTATTTTACAATAAATATTTTTTGATTTGATTTGATTTGATTATAAAGTTTATTATTAAATTAACAAAATAACTTATAATACCTTAAAATTAACAAAATAGAAATATTCATTATATAGAGACAATGTTGTGTACCTCTGCCTAAGAGTGTATAAATACCGTAGCATAAGAATTTCAACTACCAGTCTGAAAATGTCCGTAATAGGACGAAACCGGTCCTGGTGAAATATAAATTAGTGGAAGAAAGTACAAAAGGGTTTTAATTTCAAATTCTAATACATACTATTTTGCATCTTGTTCATGTGCTAGTCCATAGAATTTTATATTTGAGTGTAGTTATACACTCCAGCATCTCTTAAGCGTCGATGACACAGGGCGAGTTTACAAGCTATTATCTGGGAAATTCACTATCTCGTCGCCTCAGTTCTTAATTGTCCAAACGACCATTTAAGTTTTTGTTCAATTTCCACTTTAAAACTAAAAATAAAGTATAAAAAAGGATAGTTAATCACTTAACTAAGAATTATTTAAAATAATGAGATCTTTGCCTTTACGGAAATAGCTTTATCTCATACACCTATTATAATGATTCATTGAAAACCTTCACCTCCTATAAAATTTTTAAATGGTCGTTTGGACAATTAAGAACTAAGGCGACGATCTGTTAGTAAACTCGCCCAGTGTCATCGTGTTACTTGCTAACTAGCAGATTGTTGACAATCTACGAAAAAAGTTGAAAGGTCGTTAACTTTCTCACTGCACGCTTGCTCTGCTTGCTCGTGATTGGTTTATTTATGTTTTTCAAGATGGCTGCCAATTAACAGCTGATTTCGACTGTCAAACATCACAGAATTAGTTCACGCAGGCGTCGTTATTCTTGTTACTGGCGCTAGCAGCGACCTCAGTTTCCTACGCTACTAAGCGAGTGGACAGTTTTGTGTGTCATCATAACAATCTCGCTCACCGATTTATCCGCTTATAAACTTAGTAGATAGTAGCTTGTAAACTCGCCCGGTGTCATCGAGGCTTTATCCACTGGAGTGCTTTTTGTCATAATATGGCACTATTTAAAATACCTCGGATTGCTTTGCGGCCAATTTTGGCAAATTTTCCCTTTTTTGTAAGTAATTAAGTAGAAGTTTACGATTTCATAATTTTTTTTAATAAATCCTACGAATATGTGACAATCTACAAAAGATAGATGAATTCATTAGCTATATAGAACTATAATCAGTTTGTATGTCTCCATATTAAAATTCGGAGTTATGATTTTTTTAATGTGGGCGGAAAATATTCAAAATGATCACCAAAAAATCTCGAGCAATCGGAGAAAAAAGTTTTAAATTGCGCTGTCGCTCCAATGGTTATAAAAAAAGTCACCAACCGCCACTGACGAGCACATCAATAGAATGCTCTCTAATAAAAATAATAATCTACTTAAATGTAGTTAGGGGGCATTCAAGTATTACGTAACGCAATATTTGAAGCTTTTTGACCCCCCCTCCTCCCCATGTAATGCGCCGTAACGTATTTCCGTACCCTCCCCCCCCCCTGAACGTAATGCTCAAGTGACAATTTTTACCTGAAAGTCACAATTAAGTTGCACAAAGTACTGGAAAGTCGCTTAAATACATTTTTTCTTGTTTTAATCGCGTTTGCGGTAATAAATAAAACAAGAGATTTTGAGAACGAAAAGAGTTGCCAACTTGGAAGATTTTAATTCCCTAGTTTTTTTATCTAAATAAAGAAAAACATGTTACGTAACGCGTTAGTCGAACCCCCCCACCCCACCTCGTAATGCACAGTAATGTTTCACAAGACCCCCCCCCCAAGTGCGTTGTTTGTTCCAGAATGCGATTTATCCATTTCGCTTTAAGTAATAAAAATTAGTCGTATCATTCGTGTTATTTTAGTCATTTTAGTTAAACGTATTTTCACCTTTGCAAATAAAATTCTTCCTTGGGTTTTTTCAAGTAAGCTCCCAACCTTTAGAAATAAATGTATTCGGCCTGATATTATATGGGGGCATTTCTTTACCGATAAGGAACAAAGGGTTAATTTCTTAAATTGTTTATTTTAAGTAGGTTTGTTTACCTGTACAGTTCAAATAGAACACATGAATGTTTATTGCAGCCGCCAAAATAGAAAGGGTGCTGGCGGTTCTTTTATGACCCGGACTAAAGGAACTTAATCCCTTGGGTTTAAGATGTATCTTTATTGATGTGCCCCTTTTTGGCAAACTTTTAAAAGTAATTTTATTGTTTTATTGGGGGTTAAATTTAAGAATTTGAGATCTGGGAATTTTAATGTTAGTTTCCCCCATTTCTCCATTTCAGTATTGTATGATGTACTTAATTTTATGGGTGGCCCTTTTGGGCCGACTTTGGCAATTGTTTTATTGCGAGATTTTAAAATCCAGATGTGGGAGCGGTTCAAATGTTTTGTCTCGCTTTTTGCTCCTTTTGTATGATTTCCTTTAAGTATTGTGATTTTGGAACAGAGGAGTCAGTCTTGTTATGGCGGTTGAACTGGAAGATATACGAGGTGTATCTTCAGTTGCGCAGAGGGAAGATAGGCCCTTTGCGTTAGTTTTGCTAGTAGGGTAAAACTAGAAGGTTCACGCTGTGTGCCTTCAATTGTATAATTATACTGAAGCTGGTAGGTACGAGTTATACCTACGGTTCAGTATTGGAAAACTGACAATAGAGAGATCGAAGTAGAGACTTCGATATTTGTCAGTGTGGTGTGGTCGTGGACCACCCGAGTGAGGGTAGATAGTCCCTCTTGTAATACTGGTATTTATTACATTAAATAAAGTGTGCTGAAGAAAAAGAAGTGTTTTCCTGCCAACTCCATTCTGTTGTGTTCTCGTACCAAGATAGTAGAAACATATGGTCCTTCGAGCCGGATCGAGAATACAGACATCATGGAAGCGGGACGACATTCAAAGACGACATCCATCTGCGGCAGCAAAGCGGGATCCAGCAGCAGCTGGTCAGAGGCACAATTGAAAGCAGCAGATACCAAGGTGCGCATCACCAGACAAAAGGCTCGCCTCCAAGCAGAGATGGCTGAAGCAGAGATGGCTGAAGCAAAGGCAAAGATGGCTGAAGCAAAGGCAAAGACGGCTCAAGCAAAAGCAAAGATGGCTGCTGAAATGGCGGTCCTGGAAGCAGAGGAGCAGCACGCAGCAATGGTTCTTAAAGTTGCATCAAGGACTTCCCGACGAACTCGGGATGGTCGAGTCAATGACTGGGTGGACCAGTCGAGCCACGGATCATCATTAGAACTTGGAGACTACGATGAGCAGTGTCTCCTAGTTCCAACGGAGCTGCAAAAGGAACAGCGGTGGGAGCGGCATGCTAGTGGGCAGGACAAGCTACTCCCACACAAAGGATCTGTACATCAGGAGCCCTTGGCAGAGCAGTCTCTCCCATCACAGTTAGAGGATCGGGCGGAGCAGTATATTCCGCTGCACTTGGAACAGCGGACGGAGCAACTACAGGAACTGCTCCATGATGGGCGGTTCTCACCACAGCCGCCCACAAGAACTGCATATCAACAGCCCTTGCCAGGGCGGACTCTCCCGTCGCCATCGGAGCCTCGGGAAGAGCAGGTTCTTCCGCTGGAATTGGAACGGCGGGTGGAGCAGCAACAGGATGGGCGGTACGAGGTACCCCCGCACAAAGGATCAACGCATCAAAAGCCTTCAATAGGGCAACCTCTCCCGCTGCAGTCGATGCAGCATCAGCCGCCAAGAAGTAGCTGCTGGGAGCGGTCATTCAGCAAAGAAGAGAAAAGCAACGGGAAGCAGCGGCCTGCGCCGCAGGGCCGATTACAGAGGACGACGTCTGAAATAATTGAAGACCATTTCGCGCAATCAATCGGTAAGGCAATGTTTTCATATGATACCAGGCCCATTGATAGAAGTTTTTCCGCATTTAACGGCAAACCGATTGACGAATTTATGAGAATTATTATTTTGTTTGTGTTCCTATGTGAACAATTCTATTGGTTACAAGACACGGGACAAATAATCGCCATGAAAGCGATTAAAAGTTTGTTCGTTTATACGAAGTATAAGCAAAAACCTGATAGGGTTTTTCTCGAGATGCGGGCCACAGACCCGTTAATTTTATCAGTGTGTCAGAAATGACGCCCCTTAGATAAAAAGGGGTACGCCGTCATTTGATTATACTTTGTAAATATATATATATTTTTTTAAAATCAGTAGTACCTATTAAAGATACTAAAATCGCATTCTTTACCTTTTTAGTGAAGTAAATTCACGGGAAGGGGTATGTTTGTTCCAGAATGCGATTTATCCATTTCGCTTTAAGTAATAAAAATTAGTCGTATCATTCGTGTTATTTTAGTCATTTTAGTTAAACGTATTTTCACCTTTGCAAATAAAATTCTTCCTTGGGTTTTTCAAGTAAGCTCCCAACCTATAGAAATAAATGTATTCGGCCTGATATTATATGGGGGCATACCTTTACCGATAAGGAACAAAGGGTTAATTTCTTAAATTGTTTATTTTAAGTAGGTTTGTTTACCTGTACAGTTCAAATAGAACACATGAATGTTTATTGCAGCCGCCAAAATAGAAAGGGTGCTGGCGGTTCTTTTATGACCCGGACTAAAGGAACTTAATCCCTTGGGTTTAAGATGTATCTTTATTGATGTGCCCCTTTTTGGCAAACTTTTAAAAGTAATTTTATTGTTTTATTGGGGGTTAAATTTAAGAATTTGAGATCTGGGAATTTTAATGTTAGTTTCCCCCATTTCTCCATTTCAGTATTGTATGATGTACTTAATTTTATGGGTGGCCCTTTTGGGCCGACTTTGGCAATTGTTTTATTGCGGGATTTTAAAATCCAGATGTGGGAGCGGTTCAAATGTTTTGTCTCGCTTTTTGCTCCTTTTGTATGATTTCCTTTAAGTATTGTGATTTTGGAACAGAGGAGTCAGTCTTGTTATGGCGGTTGAACTGGAAGATATACGAGGTGTATCTTCAGTTGCGCAGAGGGAAGATAGGCCCTTTGCGTTAGTTTTGCTAGTAGGGTAAAACTAGAAGGTTCACGCTGTGTGCCTTCAATTGTATAATTATACTGAAGCTGGTAGGTACGAGTTATACCTACGGTTCAGTATTGGAAAACTGACAATAGAGAGATCGAAGTAGAGACTTCGATATTTGTCAGTGTGGTGTGGTCGTGGACCACCCGAGTGAGGGTAGATAGTCCCTCTTGTAATACTGGTATTTATTACATTAAATAAAGTGTGCTGAAGAAAAAGAAGTGTTTTTCTACCAACTCCATTCTGTTGTGTTCTCGTACCAAGATAGTAGAAACATGCGTTACGTAATACTTGAACTGCCCCTTATAGTACTCACCAAACTTTAATGCATTCTCGCATATTTAGTGACTTTACACTGAACGTAAGTGAAAGAGAAAGATGCATAAAAACATATGTGTGACAGAGAAAGGCTTGGGCGGGGAGGCAACCGACGTCTCTGACCTTAAACTCGCCTATTTCGACCATTTCTGTATCAATTTCAGGCCGGTATTAATGTTTTGCGTGTACTACAACATGAAACAATATTAGGTACCCTTTCCTCTCAATTTGTCGGCCAGCTCAATGGTGAAGTATACATTGGCCAGTTTGGAGTTGGAATAGACCACGATATCGGTACTTGTGTTGCTCTGATCCAAATGGTCCAAGTCCAATTTTGCATAACCGTGAGCTACTGAAGATACATTGACGATGCGGCTGGGCGTTGACTTTCTTATCTTTCCTGAAATGTAATACAATAAAATATTAATAAAAATGATTTTTGCTTCAATTCAACTAAAAACTCTCAAAAAGTTTTCTAGGGGACCGGAAAAAAACTTCTTCTTCAGAGGGACAACCTTATACAGTAGAATTCGGTTATAACAACTTCGCATATCCGGCCTACCGTTTTTAGCGACGACAATGTAAGCTGAAGTTAGGTTTCATAGCTTTTAGTAGGAAAACGTAACCGTTTAGTACGACTCCAAGCGACCAACTGCTTAAAGCGACCTATTTTGACCTATTTTAAGAATAATTCGGATAGAACGACACGTAGTGTTTTGTTCACAAAACCTATGCAATAATATCTAGCTGCCCCGCGCCTCGCTTACTCCCCGTGCCCGGCTACTTCCCGCGCCCGACTGCTCCCCGCGCCCGGCTACCCCCCACGCCCGGCTACTCCCGCCGTATATTCACAATGCTGTGCGAAGTTCTTCTTCTTCTTCGATGGCGCTACAGCCCATATCGAGCTTTGGCCTCCTGCAACAGTCGCCTCCAACTCCTCCTGACCTCAGCGGCTGACTTCCAATTTGGTACCTGGAGAAGCTGTGCTGCATCCCCTCTTACTTCGTCTTCCCACCTCAGTCTGGGTCTTCCCACTTTTCTCTTTCCAACCTGGGTGTCCAGTCAAAATTCTTTTTGGTACGCGTGTATCCGGCATTCTCTGTACATGCCCAGCCCATCTCAGCCTGAGTTGAGATGCTAGGTGCCTTATATATATCATATAATTCTGTATTGTGCCGGATGCGCCACTGTTCACCCTCTTTCACGGGTCCACATATTCTTCTCTGCGAAGTTCTTACTTTCGAACAAAAATTGGCCGAAAACAAACTCAAATTACAGACTTTCCACATTAGTAACTACATACTTACTTGCATAGAATGTAGGTACATTGTATCTTTTCGGATTACAGTACGTTATGTATGTTTGTTATGTGGAATGTTTAAATACCATTAAAGTTATAATTTCTATTAAATGTTTCATTTACCTGAAAAGAAATTTATCTATCTGTACAATTATATATTTCATAACAATAATCACAATAACATTAATATTTATCATTATAAAAACAAGCCTAAATTATGCGGCCGTTTTGTGCATCGTCCGGTCAGTACGACTAAGTATCGCCAGTCCCTTGAGGGTCATTATATCCGGATTCTACTGTATGTGGAACAAAATCGGGTCATTCAGTCATCAAGGAACTGAAAAACCAAACTTCTTAAGCATGAAATCTTCTTAAGAGGGAACTTCTTGTATTCTGTTCTTATCCACTTTAGATTTATACATATTGCATATCCATAAAGGATATCGGTTGTCACGGCTCTATTAGTGATATTCAAATGAAAAACGTACACGTGTATGTGCGAGGCATAACAGGTTAAGATTATTATTTATACTCACCAAGTAAAATATTAGTGAAGAGGAAAGGTCCAAAGTGGTTGCTCTGCATCAGAATCTGCAGACCATCATCGGTTATCTTGTGAGGCATACCCCCTGATCCCGCATTGTTCAGGAGAATGTCGATGCGAGCCTCTTCCTTAAGGATTTCTTTGGCGCAACTGCGTACACTTGCGAGGTCAGTGAAGTCAACGCGTTTCAACTGGAATTCATGTAGGTACATCTCATATCAAACATAATTTATTTGTGGTCAAATTTTGTTTATGTAATATCAATTATCATTGCCTAACATCAGTATTAATTAACATCAAGGAACATTTATTTAAAGTCAAATAGCATTTGGTTAATGTCAAATATCATTTACATTGTCATATAATAAAAATTGATTTATTACTGCCAAAATTCGTATTGTTTTTCAAAAGTCCAGAATTGTTTTTTATTTTTTATTAAATTACATTTACATAGTATGTAAGGTAAAATTATTATCTCCACTGGAGCGATTTTTGCAATATATTGGCGCCGATTTAAATATATTTCCGATTGCTTTTCTAATAAAAAAAAACCCATTATCTCTTGATTCGGCACGTATATTTTTTTAAATATTTGTAGCTCCCACGTTTATTATTTTGGACTTAAAACGAAGCGATTGAAATGCTTTATCTATTATGACCATGGATATCGCAAATCCGAACTTCGTAGACTATTTTAGAACGATGTTAAAAATAAAAAAATTTCATGCAGAATTTTTGATCAGTTGTTTACAGTTAAAATTAAGTCCTTTTTTCCATAATTTTAGTCCTTTAATTATCAAGAATACTAGAGACATATACAGAAATCGAAAATATTCTATATTAACTCGAATAAGTACCTCAACAAACATGTAGGATTCGCGCGGATTTATAAACTTTACGATTTTTTTATATATTTTTATAAATCCTGCAAATATGAGATAAACGGTAAAATACAGGTTAATTCATTGGCTATATAGCACTATAATAAGTTTTTATGTCTCCATTGTAAAGCATTGGGCTATAGTGTAAAGCATGTTGAGGCTTATGTAAATGCGTGCAAAGTGGTGCAAATGCGCCCCAAGTTGGCTCCATTGTAAAGTGTGGACACCAGCAATGCTAACATGGGGGCTCACCACGTCCGGAGATGGGACCCGGGAGGAAGTTCCCCTGCGACCAGCTCAATCGGTAGAGAACATGTTTCTTCAGGGCGGTGATTCGGCCACAGCTTTGGTATGCACTTGCGTGGGACGCCAAAATATCTCGGGTAACTTGTTGGCAAATTAAAGAGAGGTTTACCGTCTACGATTTATTCATTGTACATGGCATAAAACATCTCGTAATACAATGGGCACAAACATATACGATAGCAGGCTACGCTAAATGAACTATTCTCTCTCTGGACGTCAGTCTCAAGTATTATCGCGGCAAGTACAGTTACAGCACAAATCAAATGAGCGGGAAAGAGCTTACTGAGGCATGGCGGCTTCGTCCGGGCTCCAAAGGGTGTGCGCGGGATCTGGTTCCGGGTCTCGAGCAGGATCCGTCTCCATGGCACATTTTGAGGTTAATTTATCGTCTCGAATCAATTAGGTGGAATAAATACAATGGCGCGGCGATCGGCCTCACTGGGCCGGCCGCGGGGTATATGGACTCGCCAGGGCAAGGAATAACAAGCCAGGGCCACGTGGAAGGATCGCGGCGTCAGTATGGGCCAAGCGGGTTAGGAACAATGGCCGCTTTCCTTGTTACGGCCGGTCGCGGGCTGTTGCCCTGCGTGGGAAGGATGCACGGGGAGAATGCGCAGTTAGCGCCATCTCTCTTTCGTTGATTTGGCGGTCAGTTTAAATGCTCTACTCGGCGCGTTACCTAACACCATGTCAAAATTCAAAGATATGATTTTTTAATGTTGACGAATAATTAAAAAAATTATCTTATTTTTTATTTTAACTTATGAGTAAAACCTCAAATTGTAATATGTAAATAAATGAAGACAATATAAGCTAAACTCAATCAAAAATCTGGAAACAGAAAAATCAGAAAAACATATTGACACCTCTGGGACGGTGTCAATATGTTTTTCTGATTTTTCTGTTTCCAGATTTTTGATTGAGTTTCGCTTATATTGTCTTCATTTATTAACATAAAAAATTATCTTTGGGAAATCCCCCCGAGCAATCAAGGCAAATTTATTTACTTTGCATGGTCGCGCCAGTGGTTTAATAGGTGTCTTTAACCACTCATACCCATAAGCTTGTTTATGCGACAATGTAACATTACTAGACATATGTATGATGTATGAGGCGTATCTGAGTTATTAACTCACAAAACATGCCAAAGTTGACACCAAAATCATAAAAAATCAGATTCTAATGACCTCCAAAAAATAAAAAAATTTGAAATTTGTTATATCCTTTGTGTAAAATATTTAGGTCTTCACGAAGGAGTAAAATGGTAGACTGGTTTTTTGAATGAAGCACTTTTGATAACTTAAATTCTTCGTTTTTTATTGTTATGATTTGATATTCACAAATTGATGACAATAATCTTTTCCCTTCCCAACGGACAAGGGTTCAATGGTATTTTAATTTTTCAGTGCAAGTTTTTGTTAAGAAGTGAGGTTTTTTACTAGCGTAAGGCTTTTTATAAGTGTACTTCCTTGTCTGTGGAGAGGGGATAGAAGACAAAAAATTATTCTATTACAGAGACATCTGCTGGACAAATGAGATAACTTGTTGATAGTAATATTCTCTTAATTTAAATTCATAATGGGTTTGAACCCTGGGTACAAATTAAAACACTTTGTTTGAAAAAATAATTATCCAGTTTGGTTGGGTATTTTGGCCTCAAATCCAAATTTAAGTTTTGTATGAAAAGGTGTCATGCTCGGTCAAATATTATAATGATTAAATTGGCTTTGAAATTTAAGTGTGTTCTGCTGAGTTCAGGGTGGAGAATGCCTTGATATTAGGAGAAGGCATCAAGAGAAGAAGGAAAATGAAAGGAAATGGTTGCTTACGGTAATGTTGTTATTTCCCGTCTCCCGGGTGATTTCTTGCCTGACCTTCTCCCCCTTGACCATATCCCTGCAAGTCATCACGACACGGGCCCCTCTCCGGGCAAAGTCCTTGGCAGACTCCATTCCAATTCCTGCAGTAAAACCTTTTACTATTTACTGAACTCCATTATGAAAACATACAATAAAATATTACAATAAAATTATGTGGAGCTTATCAATTAGTATTAAATTAAAACACATTACGTAAGAAGGCACCCTGAAGGCAAGGGCGTGCGGAAGTATCTACTCGCTCCTAGTCAGCACGGCTGATTTGTGCAGGTTTATGCTAGGGACAGAATCAGCTATAAAAGCGCCAGCGTTAAATAGCTTGGTGTATTTCGGTATATCGCCCGCCTCACATTTCCAATGGGAAATTAAGGCAAGTAATATGCTGAAATAGGTCGAGCCAAATAAAGCCGGCACTCTTATAGCTAAGTCTGTCAGCCCCATTAAGCTTGTTGCACACGACAGATATATTATGTAAATATTTTTGGACGTGGCCACACAGTACCATGCAACCGCCATGACTACGGAATTGTATGAGCGATATTGTCAGGTAGACCATGCCTACATATTATATTCATCACTTGTAACAAGCTTTAAAACGTTTTCCATCGCTGGACTTTCGTTGACCAATTTAAAGGATGACAGGGCTCTCCATATTCTATACGTAGGTAGTTCTCAATACCTTCTTAAATGACTAATTGTGTAAATTTTTAATGTTTTTTTTTAATAATATTACTGGTACCAAAGATAACAAATAACAGATAATAAAAAAATATTTCTGAAGGGTGAACTTTATTTCAATAAGTACACCCCTTAACCCATTGGCCACAAACCCCGGCAGCCTGCCGTGTGTGCAACTCAGGTTCTTAACCACAAACCCCGGCGCGCTGACGGGCTAGAGTAGGTCCGCCAAAATGTAAACAAATTTAAAGAAACTAATTCATTTGAATATATAGTTCAAAAGTTACAAAAGATTTAGTGCACCAATGCAGGTTTTCAATTTTTGGTACAAAATTAATTCAGTGGTGAAGGCCAATTTTTTAGCTCATTTATTATGTGGCCAATGGGTTAATAAAAAATACCCAACACCAATTTTTACAATTCGGAAGGCAGGAATTGTGCAGCCGCCCTGGGAATTTATTTATAATTAATTTATTTATTGGATAACCAACACCTCTTCCACAGCCCCCTGGTTACTTAGCAGGGTTGCCCAGGTTCCTTGAGTGAGGTTTGTATAGGTTAGGCGACAGATGAATTGGACACAATGAACCCCAGACCCACCCCTCATTCCTTAATCCTTCCCAGCACTTCCTCCCCTTCCTTTCCTTAAAAAAACTCTCCACACATTATCCTCAAAGATGATAAGGCCCTGAGGCTAGTTATTTTCCTCAAGGCCTTCTGTGTGGAGGGAACTGATGTAAAAAAAAAACTCACCAGACCGGAGGTTTCCCAATTTCATCGCATTAAGGAACTCCAGTGAAAAATATTATGGCTTTAAAAAAATATGTTCATATAGACCATAGGTTCCCAACCTTTTTTTGCCCACCGCCCACTTTGAGAATATTTTTTTTTCTAGCGCCCCCCAACTCGTAAATCTGAAAGAGCAATTGTCGTCACGATTATATTTACCAAAGGGGCGGGGGGGGGGGGGGGGGGAGATAGGATGGGGCAAGATGCGTTTTTTTATTTTTTATTGTATATTTTATTTGTTGACCGGCCAACTCAGAATGAAACCAACTCAGAGCACCTCATAAAGGTCATTAAAGAGTGATGATAAAAAAATATTGATTAAGTTAGGTTAGGATTACCGGCAATGTAAATGTATCTTTTCATAGCTTTTAATGACCTTTCTGAGGTGTTTCTGAGATGGTTTAATTCTGAGTTGGCATGGAACCGTTCTGAATTATTTATTTTTTTTTTTACTTGGGTTTTATTGCTCAGAAAGATTACACTTGTGCAGTAATTCACGTGACACGCTACAGTGGTATTGTAGACCAATTTCCGTGTTTTGACGTCTAACTTTCCCTTTATCCTACTTTTCTTTTTCATTTTAATCTTTTCTGCAATTTTTTAATTTAACATTTCAAAGCCAGTGTTTAGTTTTAATTTGTTATAGATTATGATTCCTGAGTATTTAATTTCTTCTACTTCTTCAATATTTTGATTTTCTATGTTAAGGGTAGTAATTTCGTTGAGTTTCTTCTCTAATACCACGAATTTACTTTTAGTTACATTTATTTTCAGTTTATTCAAAGAAAAAAAACTTTAAAATATAATATAGAAATGTTCTTTAAAAAAAGCTTTTTTTGACAATGCATCTTCGATATTATTTGGTATAATATATAAAAGTGTGTCATCAGCAAAAGTTTGATAGAACAGTACTTTAGGCACTTCACTATATCATTAATATATAAATACTTAATAAACAGGAGCGGTCCCAATACAGATCCTTGAGGAACTCCGAGGTTTACTTATTGTTCTTCAGATATAGCATCTCTAATTTTGTTTCTTTGTTTTCTATTTCTATTTTTAATTTTATTATTAGTATTTCTCTGTCTATCGTTTCAAAAACACGTCTAAAATCCAAGAACACTACTATTGTATTTTTCTTCTGATCCATACTGGTTTTCCATTATGAATATTTGTTTCTAAACCCTGCTGTTTTACAAGAATGTTATTTTTTTCAATAAATTTTCTCATCTCTTCTTTAACTATGGATTCTAGTATTTGTTCATATGTAGGTTATCCATTTATTTTTCTAAGGTCTTTGAAATTTTTAGCATTTATTATTTTGGGCACTGGTGTTATTATGGAAGTTTTCCACGACTGCGGAAAAATTCCCTTTAACGCAGATTAATTTATTAGTGCAACTACTTAAATTTAATTATGCCTATAGTAATTCCAGACGTCGATGATTTTTGCATCATTGTATTAAAAATTTTCATAAAATACTCACTGTTACCTGAAAATATTATTATTCTCTCTTCTTTCCGATGATTGAGAAGAAGTATCTGTGAATAATGAAATACTCTTATTTATGTTTTCGACACTTAGTATTAAATTTGGATATTTTAGTTTTACCATCTTCAACTCCATCGGGAACCGAACTTCCTTAATGTTTTCCCTCTGTTTGCCATTTATAATTTCTTTAAGTGTAGTCAACATTTTTCTTGAATCTCTTTGAGAGGTTATAATTTTTAGCCTCGAATACGAATTTTTGGTATGTTTTATTTCTGTACCTATACATGTTTCTAAGTTTCTTACAGGTTTCCCACCTTTCTTCTGGAAATTGTATTTTACAGGCTTTATAAGCTGTATCCCTTTGTTTTTTTAGAAGATTTATGGATTTCGTATTTTATTCATTTATTTGTATCTTTTAATATATAAGTGTTCCCTGAGGCTTCAGACTATTATATCTAATTTTTGTAATAATTGTTTCGTGATCAGATTGATTTTGAATTCTTCCGCAGCATTAACTTCCGCGTAAAAGTCATTTGAAATTACCTAATTAATCATGGCTTTAGAGTTTTTTCATATTCTTGTATAATTTTTGACAAGTTGCTTCCTACCCAGGCAATTTATGATGATTTGTAATCATGTGCTTTTTATATTGAATATAAAAATCTCCACAATGATTTTCAAGTCTCTTGTATTTATTTGCTAACGGCACCATCCTTCAAAAAAATCTAAGAATTTTGTATCATTTTGATTTGGGGAATGATAAATAGGTGCATAGGTTCCCAGCTTAAAATCCTTCAATAGCCAGTAGGTATCCAGGTATTATTTTTATCTAGTACTGCATTTGTTGTGACTTTGTAAGAGATGTTGTTTACACACTCACACACATACACTACAGAATTAATGTGATAACTCCACCTGTATGCCTGCTGCTAAATGAGTCGCATCTAATTGTCGAATAGCCCTGAAATGTTGTTTCATTTTGGTTAATTTCTTCGGTAATACAGATTTCGCTCATCATCACCATGTGCAGTTCGTATTCTTTTAGTATGTCTTCGACTTCTTCGATATGTGCTAGCAAACTAGCTATGGGTTTCTCTGGGTCTCCTACCGCCCCCCTGAAAGTCTGAAACGCCCTCCAATTTTCTCTTTGCCTTCTACCGCCCCTGAAGGTCTGAAACGCCCCCAAGGGGGCGTTATCGCCCACGTTGGGAACCTATGATATAGACCAATAAATGCTGATTTTGAATATATAAGTTTTATTACATAAAATTAAATGCAGAGTTTTTTAAAAATTATTAAAAATTCCATTTTTAATCGGGTCGTAGAAACACGCCGTCAAGTTGGCATTATTAAAATGTTGATGTTACTGCACTGCATATGGTGACGTCACTGCTCATCGTGTCGTGACGTCACCGTAAAGTCATTGTATGGGAATGTAGGTATGACACAAGCCATCGTATTAATTTATTTGTTTATTTACATACTGTTTATAGAGATTTGGTTGTTGTGTTTATTGAAACATTATTTAGGCCTAAAGTTTAAAGGCCTAGTTTCAAAAATAAATGTATCTCTTATTAGTTTATCTCTATTATTGAAAATATTCAAAAACTACTACACAAAGTTGATCAGCTGATTGCCCGATCTTATAGTAACTTTTCAGGAGTGATGACGTCACACGATTGTTTGACACATACGGTGGTTTTCGGGGGATCTTGAAAAATTAAAATGACAATTATTTTAACTATTAAAACTAACTCTAAAAAAAATATATGGAGTTATGTTAGGTCATTTATTCATTAAAAAAAAAAAAAAAATTGGACTGGAGTTCTCTATTAAGAAGTTCCTCTCAGAAATTATTTTATTTTCAAAGTGACATCTGCTTTTGCCTCCTATCTTTACCAGCCGAGAAATTCAATATTTTTTGTGGGATCGTTATTACATAACAGACATGATCTCCTGTCAGATTTGTGTGAATTTTATGGCTGTTATTTGCTTTTTTTATGTACAACGTACAACCCAAATAGTATGAGTAGTTTTTAATATATATTGAAATATATAAGTAAATGAAACTACTTAACTTATTATTAAAGTGCTTTGCTTGTTCTGTAATATCTATAAGTAGTAACATGAATTACTAACTAATTATACAAAACAAGTTAAACTAAAATAATTATCAATAATTAACAATTTGTACTTAGGTATACTGAGATCATAGTTAATACTCGTATTTTTAGGAACTCTCCGAATCACTCTTGTTACACTATTGACAGTATATTTCAGAGTGATCATTGCATACAAATCTTGTACATGTCTTGCATTTTGTTGGGTTCCAAAAAAGTAACGTAATTACTCGCACGGGGTCACCGCTCAAGAGCGCAGCGACGCATCCCTCCACTCCCGTGACTCGGTCGCTACTAAAATACAAACTAAGATGCGCGTTATGAAGCTAGCGAGGGCACAAGGGGAATCGGGCCGCGCCAAGTGCTTCATTTTTTAATCCGAAAATGCTTTGACCCCATGCGAGTAATTAAGGATTAAATGAATAAATAATCATGTATACTTGCAGGAATTCGTGTTTAAAACGACCTAAATTATATATAATATGTAAAAACCATACAAATCTGACAGGAGATAACGTCCGATATCCAATAACGATCCCACAAAAGATAAGGAATCGCTCGGCTGACTAGATGTTTATCTTATTTTTGGTGCATTTCCATCTTTATTGTAACTCTAAAAGTTTCAAATTTTCTGCAAGGCATACTACATAAATACATTAGCTCTAGAGTTAATATAATAATGACAACTTTCCTGAACTGGCGCCAGTTATAACTGCAGTTTTTCCATCCAGCCGATCTTTTCCCTTGAAGATGCCCATAGTCCAGGAGGCGTAGAGTTTCAGCAAACCAAAGATACCAAGAATTACTCCCACAATCGTCACAGCACTACAACAGCAGCATTCCGACATTTTAAAGCTGCGCAAACCAACCGCTTACTAAAAGTCTGAGGATACAACACAAAAACTATACTATTACTTGCATAGCATGTAAATCTAAAGTAAATCAATAAAATAATTACTTATGCAAAAAAAATGAAGTCATATTCTTATCAAAAGATAAAAATATGATAAGGTAACCTTGAGATAACCTTGACATTATTTGCCTAAAAATTGCTGTATAATAATGAACAAGAGATACATATCTAGTAGCTTGTTAAGCCATTGGTCGAAAAAGCAAAAAAAAGATTTATCATCAACAAAATTATTTCAATACAGCACAATAAATGCTTTTGAAAAAATACCTTAAGTATTGCTTGAATTAACTAATATTTTATAAGTTTATTGTCCTGAAGAAGGTTGAGGTCAACCGAAACCGGTCGACAAATATAAATTAAAATAACGTGGTTTTAAACAAAGAACTTGTTTCATTCTGTATAATGTCAAGCCACAAAGTGTTAGCTTTCTTTGATAATTTAGCCACTGGAGCAACCACACGAAATAAATAAATTTGCCTTGATTGCTTGAGATTTCCCAGAAGGTCATTTTTTTTAAATTTCGCCAACATTAAAAAAAATCATACCTTCGAATTTTAACATGGAGACATAAAAAATTATTACAGTGCTATATAGCCAATGAATTAACCTGTATTTTACCGTTTATCTCATGATTGTGGGATTTATGAAAAAAATATAAAATAATCGTAAAGTTTATAATCGCGTGAATCCTAGGTATTTTTTTTACTTGAAACTGCCGTGAGGGATACTTATTCGGGTCAACATGGAATATTTTCGGTTTCAGTATGTTGTCTGTGGTAAACTTGATAATGAAAGGTGCATATCTACGGAAAAGGGATTTAATTTTATCCGTTAACAGGTGTTAAAAAATTCGGCGGTTAAAAAAATATGTAAAAATTCATTTTTAACTTTGTTCTAAAATAGTCTACGAAGTTCAGATTTGCGACGTCTATGGTCATAATAGATAAAGCATTTCAATAGCTTCGTGTTAAAATAAACGGCTGACTAAGGAAATGTTTTAAATAATTACAATAAATGTTTTACGAATGGTAGGAATGTGTGGTCCATTTTTGGACCGAAATCAATCGCAGAAAAATAAAAATGGTCCATTTTTCGACCGAAATCACTCCATTAATAATATTTAATCTTGTTACCTTCCTATTTTAATTATTAATCACAGTTACACTTAAATATTACATCATTTCCATAACACATGTACTACTCTAATCTCCAATGAATACAAAACTCATAAATAAATCAAACCAAACCCAAAACTCTTTCTCCGAAAGCATGCAACAACACCTCTGCCAAAGGTCACCCCAAATGGTTCGATACGTTTGGTGATTTAGCAAGGGTGCCCAGGTTCATGGGGTGAGGTTTGTCTAGGAATTGGAGGCGGATGATCAGGAGACACTGAACCCCAGATTCCTACCCACCCCTTAAACCCTCTTCCTTTCCAGAACTCTCCTCTCCTTCCTTTCCTTTAAAAAAAATCCTCCACCCACCATCGCCAAAGATGAAGGGCCTCCTGTGTGGAGCTCATGTAAAAAAAAATGTTTTACCTGTAATCTTTATTATTATTATTACTAAGTATAAAATGAAGTCGCTCACGCTGTATATGCGCTTAGATTTTTTAAACTACGCAAGGGATTTCATGCGGTTTTCACCAATAGATAGAATGATTTTTGAGGAAGATTTTTAGATATATAATTTGTCAAGGTTTTGTGTAAATTGGTTGAAATCTTGTCAAAATACATAATATATCTGGCCGAGCGGCAGCGGGCAATGGACTGAAAAACGGGCGGTGTGGATTTGATTTAACAGATGGCGTTGGTTATAAAGGTTTCGTTAGCCACAGCAATGTGTGGTCGGGTCTGCTAGTCATAAATAAACCAATCCCTGCAATGGTTTTCATCTGTCAAAACAAACCCAAAAATAGAACACATTAAAAATAGTAAGGCAAATCAACTAAGAAAGTACCTCCCTGACCTTCAATATCTCCTACCCAGATAGAGAAAATAAATTTTTCGATGGAAAAATAATTATGCTTTCTATTTTATAGATACAATTGGAACTGCCAGGTGACATTGGCGGCAGATTTAAACTGAAAATTACATACGAATATTGGTAAGGAACGTCGATTTGGCTGCAAAATGGTAATGTTTATCTCACTTTATAGGTTTTAAATAAAGCTAAGTACATAATATAAGTTTTATTGTAAGGTAAAACTTTTTCATTATTTAAATACCAATTGGAGTAAATTTTACATACAACCATTATGATGCTATGTAATTATATTTATAGAAAAAATGGATACCTAGATATAAATAATGAATGTTGCTTTTTTTGTCCCTCATGCACAATGACGTTATATACTGTAGACGCTTAGTAGAAATCTCAAAGTGGGAAGCCACTAATAAGACAATTGTAGAGTACTCGATTTCTAGTACTTTAGTACTAAACTGCCACGCGTCGAGTAAGGTCGTGTCCTACCAGTAAGTAAATTGCATTAAAAAGTGCCAAAATTCCCTCCTGTGTGATGAGAAAATGTTTCCATTGCACGGTAAACAGTAGTAAAAGCGAAGGAATAACATTTCATTCGTAAATACATGCAAATTACTTATTATTATCGATTATATAAATAATGCAATTGTTTTCCGCCCAAAGATTTTATGCGTCATTAGAGAACTCAATGACTGATACACTACTAAAGTACAGGTCTGGATGCGCAACAGCCAAATTACAAAGTCGATGCCGTCGCTAAGTAAAATTTACTTTTTATAATAATAATCTAATGATTCTTTAGTTACTTGCCTGCGGTAAAACAACATACAAATCAGCAGAAACAACAAATACAATAACAATTGACGCCATTTGCAAAATATCATTGTTCATTATAGCTTGAAAATTTGACACCTCAAAATTCGACTGGTGCCCAGGCCTCCTACTTTAGTCGGCCTTGAGACAGTATTCAACGGAACTTTTGAATTTTGAATATGAAAATGCCGCCCGCGTTCTATCTTTTGTTTCGTCCATAAACACATATTCTATAAGCGTCTATCTTTATCATACATAGATAACTTTTGAATTAAGAAAGTATTGAAAATCACTGAAAATAAAAGAGTGTTGATTAATTGCCACATTATATCTTGAGTTTGTGAGACTACGGCAAGTCTATTTATATAACGTCATTGCTTATGCACTCCTAAACCAATCATCCAATTGCGATGAAACTCTGGTGATTTTATGTGCGCAAGCCTGTGATAGTTTCTAAATAATATGATAGTCTTCTTCTTCTTGTGTATGGTGGGGAGTCAGAGGGTCTGCGACTAGGTCTGTGAGCCAGTCTAGGGCCTCAAGCACTGCCCTGTGGACCTTACCAATCCTGCCAGGGAATGAATGGAGCGGGATTTCGTTGACAACATGTTCGGTGGTCTGCACCGCACCGCATTCACACAACGCCGACTCTTCAAGGCCCCATCTATATATCATATGGACACAACGGCTATGGGAGCACCGTATCTTTTTGATGGCGGACCAGAGTTTGCGAGGCAATGAGAACCCAGGGTGTATTTTAGGCTATATAATAGTGAGTCTGGCGTTATGAAATTATTCCCTAAACTATTCATCCGATTGCGACGAAACTTTGGTGAATTGTCGCAAATTTAGTGCACGCCCGCAAAGGTTTCTATATACATATACTGGTGAGCTCTGGCATTATGAAATTTGTATAAAAATTTGCAATAGGTGGTGTGCGAGTTGTTCGAAGAAAGTATGTATGTCGTATAGTTTTGCGGCAGGGAGGGAAGGCGGAAGGGGGAGGGGCAGAGGGAACGAAGGAGGGAGACGGAGTTTGATGAAGGGGGGAAGAGGTAGGGGGGAAAGCGGGTAGATGGTAGGGGAACGCGGAGGTGGGAGAAAAACGCGGGAGTGGGGGTTCGCGGAATGGATGAAAGCGGAAGAGGGTATGGCATCAATGGGAGGCAGAAGGAGAACGGAAAAGGACACGCAGGGAGAAACAATTTCTTTATTTATGAAGCATTGCAATGCAAGCCGGGAACTCGCTAATAACATATAAATATTATATGCACAGTACAAAAAAAAAATTTAAAAAACTTTTATTGAAATATTTTTGGTAAATGCATTTTTCTGGATTTCAATTTTGGCCTAGGAATATGAATATATTTGGGAAATGATTCACCATACTCTTGCAGTGGCGTAGCTAGCATGGGTGGCATCCGTAGCGGATAATGTGGTGTCACCCCCCCCCCCCCCCCCCTCCCCCCAATTTCGACTTCACAATGTGTAGAAAATTGGTCCGTTCCTGGGGGGGAGGGTGGCTAGAGAATTCCAGAAATAGGACATTTGCGTCTATGCAAAAGGTAGAAAACTCTGCTAACTTAATCAATATATAGCTACTATTCATAGGTTTGAGTACCGAATAGTAAACTCGGACTTCATAAAAAAATAAATTCGAAATGATGGTGAAATACCCCCTTAATATTACATGGTTTTTGTTACATGGGAACAGAAAAAAAAATTTCATACACATCAGTCGATGTGGGGAGGTTGTTTTCCGCATTTAAATAATTCTCATTGACAGCAGGCAAGGATAAAATTAATGGAAATCATCTAAAAAAAAACTGTTGTATCAGATTAAAGTAGAAAATCACTCTTGCTTTATTATCTACACATATTTAAGTTTTAAAAGCATATCAATCCTTGATCATGATTACAACATTACAGACGCGTTAAACAGTTCATTTGTAATGGATTTCATTTTCCTGCAGCTTGACGGCAATCTCGCTGAGTTCCCACAGCTTGGCGGCACGCTTCTTATCTTTGGAGATTGCTGACAAGTTTTGCTTCTTGCAGTCGCTGAAGTACTCTCCCGTCACATGCTCCACATCTTTCGATACACACAGCATTATTTGCGTCTGGGCTCCTTGCTCAGCAGTCTTAAAGGCAAAAGAAATTACAATTGCACGGTTATTCAGAATATCAATTTGATGCAAAGGCTAAAAGCTCAGTAGAAACACCAAACTGGAAGAACCTTCATGTAATGTGTTATTTACCTTTCCAAATAGGCTGAACACGAGTTCCAAAGATATCCTAATGTAATAAGGGGCATTCCTCATAATCTCAGTTTGAACAGCTCCGGGGTGTAAGCAGTTTACTGTCACTCCTGAAATAAATTAAAAAAATTTAAGTCCACTCCTAATAATATAACCATGTGAACAGTAAACCTCGCATCCAAAAAAGTATGTTTCTAATTTTTTTTTATTTAACCCGGCGTCAATGATGTGAAAATAATTACGCGGTCAATGACGCCCGGTAACCGTGACCTGAATTTTATCGATGGGTTGTACCAAAACTGAAAGGGTTATCTTGATTTTGAAAATTATTTATTATTTATGGGTTCTTTGCTCGTAAAAAAAATATAAATAATACCAGTATATTTTATCAATCAACTTTTTAGTATCTTAGTAAGAAATACACGCAAAATCAACTATGAAAACATAACTATAGAATTTCATTTCAACTATAGGTCATATTAACCCGTTTTCCTCCTATATCTCCTGTATCTCCTTCCGCAAGCGGCATCGCACTGAGCACGCCGGCGGACGTGTAGACGGGGGTTGTATCTCCAGCTACTCAAGCGCTCAAGTCGAACGATTGACGGGAAAAAAAAATATGGCTGTTTTAAATCGCCTCGGGTCATTGTGACCCAGCGTCATTGACGCCGGGTTAATCAAATCAAAATTTCAGAGGAAATTTTGATCAAAAATACCACCTGCCAGGAGGTTTCAAAATCAAATAAGGATTTGTACAACGATAATTCTTTTTTCAAACTTTATTCACGCAAGTAGGCACTATAATATTGAAAAATGTAAAAAAGCAAATCCAAATAATCATGACAATTTCACATTTGGGAAAAAAAATCTTTACTGAGTCATTAAAATGGCCACCATCTTGAAACGGAAATGGAACACAAAAAAGACAAAATGCAAAACATGAGTTGCAACAGAACGAACAGATGTTCGTTAACAGGTAACGATAATGTGTTTTCGATAAATAAACATGTAGGACGAAGGAGTGTTGGAAAGCCTAAACTTAGACAGATGGATAGTGTGGAGGCAATCACACCAGCCTTTCTTTAAAGGACTGAAGAGAACAGCAGAGAGCAGGCAATATCTAGAGGCGGTCATGACTTTCCAAGACTTGCAGATCTGGTATTGTTTTTTTTTCCTTTATTTTTTATCCAATGATATTTTTATAACTACAATACATATAAAAAGCAATTACATAATGGTATAAATTATAAAAATACGTAAAAGAAAAGGGAACCCACTAAAGGCACACCTGTGTGTGGGTAATATAACTTATTTTTAATAAAGTAAAAATTTGCTTTTTAAATTAAATAAATTGCTATAAGTAAGTTATAATGTAATTTTGTACATAAAAGTAAGAATATATTGCCAGTTTGTGAAAAAGTGAAAACAGAAAGTAAATGTGAAAACAATTACGAATCTAAATAAATAAAAATGAATCGCCGAAATGTATGTACGCGCGTAACTTCCGAACGACTGCACCAAATTGAATTATTCTTTTTTTTGTGTGTTCGTTATTGTCAGGACAAGGTTTTTATAAAACTACTTGTGAGCTCTGGCGTTATGAAATTTGTAAAAAAAAATGTAATAGATGGCACGTGTGCTGTTTGAAAACTGAATGTACCGGGACTGAATGTATGGAATGCGTGAGGTTGGAGGGGGGAGGGTAATTCGGGTAGGGGGTTCACTCGGAAGAGAAACGGGACGAATGGGAAAGGACACGCAGGGAGAAACAATTTCTTTATTAAATGGCGTAGCAATGCATGCCAGGTACCAGCTAGTACTTTATAAGAAAAGTGTTTCAACTTCTGAATCATGCATCGATAATTTTAATTCTTTTATGTAATTTGATATTATTTTATTTGTCATTTAAATATATTTTGTAGAAGATTAAATGTTCGCAGCCCCGGATCTACGACTTTTTCAAACCGGGGCAGAAACTTGACAGTGGCGCCCCTTCTCGATGAGTGGCGCCCCCTCTCGTGAGGTGAGTGATTGTCGCCTCGCTTGACGTCCAATTGCTCGGGCTTTTTCAGATCGTTTAGCTGCTAGTTCTAGATGCGACGGGGATTCCCCTGGCAGAGACATCACATAAACTATGTACTTACGCATTCAAAATCGACTTAGGATACATTCATAAACCAACTTAAGACGTGTTCAAAAACCAACTGGGTGTTTTAAAATCAAATGAATAATCGATAGAACAACGTGCGCTGGATGCCAGGCGCTTTGTGAATTAAGTTGTTTTTTTTTTCAATCAAACATATAAATTACGATTTTGGCGCCCCCTAAAACGGCCGCCCAGTTCCCCCCCCTCCCCCCCCCCCCCTCTAGATCCGGGGCTGAATGTATGAGGGCCAATAAAACTGTTGTGTTTGCATTAATTTGGTATTGGTTCAGGGGCTGTAAAACACATCTTTAGACCTTTTGCTATCATGTTTATGTTGATGTTTTTAAGAACATTACTGTATACCTTTTCCTCTCAATTTGTTGGCCAGCTCAATGGTGAAGTATACATTAGCCAGCTTGGAGTTGGAATAGACCATGATTTCAGAACTTGTGCTCTGATCCAAATGGCCCAAGTCCAATCTTGCATAGTCGTGGGCTAATGAAGATACATTGACTATGCGGCTGGGTGTTGACTTTCTTATCTTTCCTGAAATGTAAAACATGGATAAAAGTATTTTTCTTTAATTCAACATAGTAATTATTATCTGATCCACTTTAGCCACTGGAGCAATTTTTGCCATATATTGGCGCCATTTTAAATGCCTCCGATTGATTTTCGGATAAAAAAGGCAATTATATCCTTGATTTAGCAAAAAAAAATTTAAAAATATATTCGTAGCTCCCACGTTTCTTATTTTCGACTCAAAACAAAGCTATGGAAATGTTTAATCTATTATGACCATAGATGTTGCAAATTCAAACTTCTGAAATGATGTTAGAAATAAATATTTAAAATATTTTTCACTGCTGTGGTATACTTCTAAACTTGATATGGAGGCGTCTACTAATATCTACAGGAATTTCAAAAACTGAAAAAATCAAACTAATATCTATGAGAATCAAAGTGTTGACGAATATCTACAGCTCAAACTGTTGACTAATATCTATGACAACCAAAGTGTTGACGAATATCTACAGTACTGGCAGAGGTTGGATTTGCAATTATGTATAGCATATTGAAATAACGTAATATTGCGTATGCAGTTTAAAAAACTTAATTTATATAAGTATGTATGTAAAAATCCCTGATATCGGACTATTGGACACATTTAGCTGATTAGTCCAACCTACGCTCTGTAGATATTAGTTCAACCTACGCTCTGTAGATATTCGTCAACACTCTGAAGTTCGTAGATTATGAGTTCAACATATGAGCTGTAGATATTCGTCAGACATACAGGCTGTAGATATTAGTAACTGGAGTCCTTGATATGCACCTTTCATATCAAGTATACCACAGACAATATACAGAAATCAAAACATTCTATGTTAACTCGAATAAGTACCTCTCACGGCAGTTTCAACGTGACAAACACGCATATTCGCGCAGTTTAAAAATTTACGATTTTTTTATATTGTTTTTATAAATCCCACAAATATGAGATAAACGGTAAAATACAGGTTAATTCATTGGCTGTAATAAGCACTGTGGTTAAGATATACATATATCCATATAGGGTATCGGTTGTTGTGGCTCTTTTAGTGATATCATATCGGGGGTACAGGTTGTTCACACATATTAAAAATCAGAAAAAGATAAAGTCATATTTAGGAATCACACATAAATATAGCAGCCAATAAAAATATGCATTAAGAAAGAGAGATAAATATTGGTAGTTCTTAGTCGAAGTATGATACAGTTAAATATGACCAATCATATACATAATATATTGGATAGGGTCACACACGCTCAGTATACATCTCCACCAGTGGCGGCTCGTGACTTTATCATGGATGTTTTAAACCATTATACTATTCAGTCTCCCTCTTTCTTAGCTCAGCTCTTAGCTAGACAATGCCTATCGATCAACTACTGTACTCGTTAATTGTGATAAATGTAATCTATTAACCATTTGCATTATTTCTATCAATAATACAAATAAAACAAAGATTACTATTATACTCACCTAGTAGAATATTAGTGAAGAGGAAAGGTCCAAAGTGATTGCACTGCATCAGGATCTGCAGACCATCGTCTGTGATTTTGCTCCCCATTCCTCCCGCTCCCGCATTGTTCAGGAGAATGTCGATGCGATCTTCTTCCTTGAGGATTTCTTTGGCACAACTGCGTACACTTGCCAGGTCAGTGAAGTCTACGCGTTTCAACTGGAATTCATATACATTTCATATCAAACATCATTTATTTAAAGTCAAAAGCATTTACTCATTGTCAAATAGATGCCAAATTTTTTATAATATTATTTAATTACTAGCTTTTCCCGGCATATTCGCTCGCATGGTATTAGGGGGGTTCCCACTCCGCCTTTTCCCCCCTCCCCCCTTTCTCCCCCCTCCCAACCTCTCCCCCCTCTCTCCCCCCCCCCCCTCCATCTCCTCCTCCCAACCTCTCCCCTTTCTCCCCCCCTCCCTCCCCCCTACCCCTGCCCCTCCAGCATTTATTTGAAGAACTCCCCTAATAATATGAATTTTATAAAGAATTATAGATATCTTACCAATTGTGCCACCTATTACAATTTTTTAATACAAATTTCATAATGCCAGAGCTCTAAGCCATAGCGTATAATGTTATTCTGATGTGTGAGCTATATTATTGTAAAGTTTCATTAAAATCCATTTAGTAGTTTTTGCATGAAAGAGTAACAAACACACAAACACCCTTACAAACTTTTGCCTTTATAATATTAATAGGATGAACACCCTCTTTAGGGACCTTTACATAGGAAAGTAAAAATTATGCAGTTTTTTTTCTTTTTTTTATACACACCGTGTTAATTGAACTGCCCCAGCAACAATCTATTGTATTTGTTTAGTGATTTTTTTTTACATTAGCTCCACACAGGAGGCCTTAGGAAAAAAATCCATCAAGGCCCATCTTTGGGGATGCTGTTTGGAGGTTATTTTTAGAAAGAAAGTTCTAGGAAGGAAAAAGGTATGTAAGGTGGGTAGAAATCTGGGGACAATATATCTAGGAGTGACACGCATATGAATCAATCCCTACCACTACGGTGCAAGGCGATGGGTTCAGAGAGTCCGGCCGGAGAGGTCTCCCTCAACTAATATCCCGATCTGGCGCACTATGCAATAGGTGGGCAAACGCACTCGCTGCCAAGATCTATGCAATCCTCACCCCATATAGACTGGCACCCCTGTTAAGACACCAAACTTGGGGTGGCCTATGGCAGGAGTGTTGGATATCTAATAAATTTTTCTCGGAAGTCGATTCCCATGTCCACATCGCAAAGTGATGAATTGATGATTTCCAATGACACTATGTTTTATGTTATATTATTACAATATTACGTTATATTATTATTACACACCTATTAGGTATATTTTTGAGATTGCTGGCAATGGTTAATACACACTTTTTTTAAAAAAAATATTTTGATTCACCTTAATTACATTAAAAGGCAACTATTTGCATTGGGGGAAGTGGAAAATATTTCATTCTAAATTTCGATTACGTAAAATTAAAATTAGCTTTCATTCTGTGAAACGAGACTGTCCATTTTCATCATTATTTTCAAATGTCATTTTGTTATGTTGGTATTCTTGTTACTGCACGAAAAGATGCTAGAGCAAAGCGTAGCAGACTTCATGGGAATTCTAGGTTTGTGTAACATGGTTTGTGATACAAAAGAAAGTGCCCCTTTATAAAGCCTACTTGCGTCAAGGCAAGAAAAACATCCCAGTTTTCAAGTAGTTTAGCGGCTACGCTAGGTTTGTGTAACATGGTTTGTGATTCAAAAGAAAGTGCCCCGTACCTTCAAAATCTTCTAGCCGTTCGTTATACATTCAAGTGTATCAGGAATACCAACATACCAAAGTGACAGCGAATGAGCTAATAGCTAATGGCGTATAATCTCACAAGACGAAAGCTAATTTTAATTTTACGTAATCGAAATTTAGAATGAAATATTTTCCACTTCCCCCAATGCAAATAGTTGCCTTTTAATGTAATTAAGGTGAATCAAAAGGATTTTTAAAAAAAAGTGCATATTAACCGTTGCCAGCGATCTCCAAAAATTATTACTCATACAAAAATTTGAGACTCTGTATTCTACCAGAACTGATAAAATACATATTTTGCTGATAGCAATGTGATTAATTAGTAACAGAAGGATTATAGCTAACTTTATGACCAATCATATATTTTTTTAATGTCAATTCATAGTGATTGTGCTGGTTTTGCATCACACTAAATCATTTACTAGCTCGACTACCCTAACTTTACAGCCTAAATAATGAATATGGACACGAATGTTCATTATAATACATTCAATTATTGGCTTTGAAATTTTCATAAATGGAACAAGCGCAATTTTGGTGTGTTCAGGGTAATAATTGAGACAGCAAAGATAATAGGTACCTGTTCAATTATCTTTGGCGGAGAGCGTTAGAAGAAGAAAGAAGATAATTTTTGATGAAATGGCTACTTACGGTGAGGTTGTTATTTCCTGTCTCCTGGATGATTTCTTGCCTGACCTTCTCTCCCTTCACCATGTCCCTACAGGTCATCACCACGCGAGCCCCTCTTCTGGCAAAGTCCCTAGCAGACTCCATTCCGATACCTGCAATAAAACCATTTACTAACTTCTTCAATGATTCTTTAATTGGTAATCCAATTTATCGAGGTAGCTGGTTATTTGGGCCAAAACCCAAATAACAGAAACCAATTAAAAAAAACTATTACCAATTTACTTTGGTTGTCTGGTACACATTTCCTTTTAATTGGGACAATTTCCCACCCGAAGTCAATGTAAAACTTGTCTCGGTAAACGCATTTTAGTTAAGAAGGGCGGGCACGCGGATGAGAGGAGGGGATGCACAACACTACAAGAGTTGAGAGTTCATTCTAAGTAATTCAGTAGACTTCGCCTACTCCAGCTTTTCACTGCCTGCTGACTTTCATTAAGGTCAACTTCTGCAATTTGCGGCACACTACCGCGAGTTTAAGGAATCATTTGTTTCAGTTTCTGTTATTATAACAAGTTTTTTTTTTCTGTACTTAGCATACATTATTTAATGTTTTCTTATTCATATAAACCTATAATAATTAGAACATAATTATTTTTCACACAGCATTTTTAAAGAACAGGGGGGCTAATTGACAAGTTACTGTGTACGTCAATTTATCATCTCTATTCAATTTCTGTTATTGTCAATAGCCGAATTTCAACCTCTCAATAATAACAGATCATATTTTGCATTATGACGTTACATACTATTAGACGAGGGGTAGAAATCTCAAAGTGGGAAGACAAGAACAAGACAATTGTAACCATCTCGATATCTAGTACTTTAGTACTAAACTGCTACACGTCGAGTAAGGTTGCGTCTTACCAGCACTTACCAGTAAGTAAATTGCGTTTTAAAAAGTGTCAAAATGCCCTCCTGTGTGATGAGAAAATGTTTCAATTACACGGCAAATAATAGTAAAAGCGAATAAATAACATTTCATTTGTAAGTACACGCAAATTACTTAATATTATCGATTATTATAAATATTACAATTAATTTTCATGTTTCCCGCTCGCGGTTTTACATGTCATTAGAGAAAATTCAAGTCCTACTAAAGTAAAGGGCGCACAGCCAAATTTCTGTTGCTAAGGAAACTTCGCTGTTTTAAAGTAAACTAATCAGCCTAAACATTCTGTTTATTTGTTTGTTTGCGGTAAAACAACACATAAATCAGTAGTTCTAACAAGTATTGATGAGAATCGCCACCATTTGAAAACTGTCGTTTCCGTATTGTATTTATTGTATAGCTTGACATATCAAACTCCGACAGGCAGCCGGACCTTTTATTCTAGTGGGCCTCAAGAAAAGAAGACAGCGAACGTTCCATCAAAAAGTGACAAGCAATACACCGCCCGCTCCTATATTCATTGCATTCATACACACACATTATTTGATTGTCTATCTTTATCACACAGGAATAAACTTTTGAAATAAGAAATTATACTGAAAATCGCTGAAAACAAAAGAGTGTTCCTTACTTTCCACATTATATTGTGAGTATATGAGACTATGGCGAGTCTATTTATTTATGTAACGTCATTGATTTTGCATAGTAAGGTCAACTTTGGCTTCATATATTTACCAGAATATTTATCCTGTTTTTAGAATTAGATTTTACTTTAGTTTTAGATTCATTTAGTTTAGAATTTTAAGCTATTTAAATTCATTTCATTATTTAAAGTCAATTCTTTGAAAATATTCATTCCTGCCTCGATTAAACTCTTAATTCTTCTTTAGCAAGCAATAGCCAATACGTCAGCTCATATTATATTAAGGTCTTACCGGAACTGGCCCCAGTTATAACTGCAGTTTTTCCATCCAGCCTCTCTTTCCCCTTGTAGATTCCCAGAGTCCACCAGGCATACAGCTTCAGCAAACCAAAGATGCCAAGTATAACTCCTGCAATCGTCACGGCACAACAACAGCAGCATTCTGACATCCTCAGGCTGTACAAATCAACTTCTTAATAAAACTCTGAGGAAAACACAAGAACTGTGCTGTTAAACTTTGTGCTATAAATGAGAAGTAAATCAATTAAAAATTAGCAAGCCTCAAGTAGATTCGAGATTAGCATTTTTTTATCATCAAGCATGTGTTCTTCTTATCAAAAGATAAAAATACGTTTACATTTTCTCGTAAAACCTTGACATTACTTGTGTAAAAATCATTTTATAACAATGAATAAGAGATATGATTGTACAGCTGTTTTGTAGACTGGTCTGAAGAGAGAGATACATACTAAAGATTTTTCAACAAACCTAATTTTCCAATATTGCACAATTTGTTTTTGTGATACATTCCTATATTTTTGAATGGATTGACTAATATTTTATTGTGTTACCTTTCTCTCATAGTGTTTAATCTCAATTACACTTACGTATTACGTAAGTGTAATCTAATTACTCTAATCTCTAATAAATCTGAAACCCTTTCCTAACCCAATTTTCCTGAAAATGTATTATTCCTGTTATGATTTTCATCTGTCAAAACAACCCCCTTACTTTTGTATAGGTAAATTTTAAAAACAGAATGTCATTTCGAATTGAGGAAAATCAAATAGGAAAGCACCTGTCTAAATCTGATCCACCAATAAACAATATATTTTTCAATATCTCCTAGGTACCTACCCAGAAAAATGTTAATTTTTCACGGGGAAGAAAAGATTGTCATGCTTTTTATTAATTTTATGGCATATGAACTTATTAAATACCAACTTAAGTACACAATTATCAAACAGTTTATTTCACACCATCTATTCTTCTTCTTGGTGTGCCATATCAGGTCCCACCAACGTTGGCAATCACTCTGGAAAATGTCTCCCTGTCTTGCGCTGTGCAGAATAGCTCCTCCACACTTCTAATGCTGGTTCACTCTCGTACATTTCACAGCCAAGACATTTGTCTCCTACCAGGCCCTCGGCGAACCCTCTATCTTGCCTTTCAATATTAATTGGAGCAAGTGATACTTCTCGCCTCGAAGTACATGACCCAGATATGAAATTTTCCTTGAACATTCTCCGGTGAAGCCACATTTCAAAAGCCTCTAACCATCACCATCACTTAGGTATCTAAGGTACATCTTATAGGTACGTAAAATCACCATTACGATGCAAATTATTTCCTATGGATATGTTACGATACAAAATATGCATAATGGTGAAATATATATTTTTTTTCTTTTTTTTTATGTGAATACAAGAGTCCCAACCAGTCCTGGATTTGTCAATATAATTTAAACAAAAAAACAAGCCACTGTGGATAGGTAGAGTATTCTATCTATTAAAAGTTAATCTCATTTGGTAAAAGTCTCAGTATTCATTCCTATCCTATATTAGTTAGTTACTTATATTATTTTTTGCTACTGCGCCGGCGGTAAGGGTGACCTTTATTACAGCGTCATCTAGACCAGAACCTTTTGAGGTCGGCGTTTTACATTTTCTTTTTTTCTTTTTACAGATTTATCAAAATATTTAATGTTTGTAAATCAAACAAAAATGAGTGACGAAAGGAAGCGACTTAATGGTGCTGAGTACATAAAAAATCCAAATGAAAAAAATTAACAACAACATGCTCTTCAGAAAAGCAGGAAAATAGAAACTCTTTTTAAAAGAGAAAACAGCAACGAGGCATTAAGTATTACTCAAAAGAACTCGAGGAGTGGGAGTAGTACTAAGGAAAATCAATAAGGACGAGGTACTGGTACTCCGATTGAGCTGACGAGTCTGCATCAGCTCAATCGGTCAAATCAGTCGTGTTTAGTAAAACCTGTTCGTCCTTCTGAATCCAACATTTATAACTATATACCTTCAACAAGTGGCAGGAATTTGAGGTCAAGCAAAAGTGTCTATAGTGCGAAAGCTACCGAAATTCTATCAACCACAAAACTGAACAAAGATTCAGCTTTGCGGGAAATGAACGATTCAACGAGAGACATTATTGCAAGAAATGGTTTTGAACAAAACAAGTCCTGTGATTTCATAAAAAGTGGGAGAATGTATTCCTTTGATTTGATTAATTTGATTTGATTTCAGAAAAATGTTTTAATAATTAATAATGCTTAAGTTTTTGAGGAAACAATCTCTGTTCTCTGTGCAACGCTTTCCCGAACTTGGACATAGCTATCCGCATCGCACTTTGCACTCCGGCATACCTCAATGACTCCGCCCACAAATTATCCTGAAGAAGGAGTTTTTCCCGTTTAAAGCGAGTGAAGAATTACCAAAGGTCTTCATTGTCGCATGGCTATTCTTTGCATAATACTATAAAGTCTATATATTATACATGATTTTGTAAATAAAAAAATCCAGTAAAAATTGTAATTCTTGTTTCATGTTGCACTTTTACTTTATGACTAATTCATTCATTTAATTCATTTTTAAATACCTACTTAACCTATATTTGAATATTTATTTTGAAAATTGTGTGTAACCTAATAAAATCCTACAAGGATTATGATAAGTGGCAACTTCTAAAAAGGAGGAAGGGGCGGCGCAAATGAAGTGGCCTATACTTATGAAAAGTATAAATCTGGCCCTGGTCCCAACTGCTCCCCTCTGGAGCCAGCGAGACTATGGCATCCCCAATTGAGATATGTTGCAAGGTTGAAGGTAGTGGGGAGGGGAAGGCGATGGGGAAGATGAAGGTGGGGAAGTACCTAGCTATTCAGATCTGGTCACCAAATATGACTAAAGCTATTTCATGCAAAGTTCAATTCTAAATGGTGGTCTTGCAGCAGGGCGATACCGAGAGTATCTTTCACTTCTGAAATGTACCGCAAATACACTTAAAAATATTTTTAACATAAATTAATCAAATAAATTTTTTTGCGCATGCCGGGTTCGAACCCGCAACCTTCGGATTGCGAGTGGAGAGGCTTACCCCTCAACCACGGAGGGGGTCAAAGAGTTAAAGTTAAAAAGACTTTATTAAAATATTTGGTAGATACATAATATTATATTTATGGATGTCATCTTTGGCCCAAAGAATAAAGATATTTTATATTACAATTATTTTAAACAGCTATAAGAATGCTTTCCAGTCTTATCAGTCGATTTGGAGTGGAGAGGTTGTTTCGGTGTATAAAGAATCCTCGTCAAAGATTATCGGTAGAAATCATCTAAATAAATATTACATCTTCTTTTCAGATTAAACAGAACTAAAAATAATCCCTCTTGCTTTATTATCTCTTCGTATTTAAGTTTTAAACGCTTATCAATATAATCATGGTTATCACAGGTTTGTAACAATACTTTATTTGTAATGGATTTCATTTTCCTGCAGCTTGACGGCAATCTCGCTGAGTTCCCACAGCTTGGCTGCACGCTCCTTGTCCTTAGAGATGGCTGACAGGTTCTTCTTCTTGCAGTCACTGAAGTATTCTCCCGTCACATGCTCAACATCTTTGGAAACACATAAGAATATCTGCGTCTGAGCTCCCTCCTCCACACTCTGGAAAACAAATTAGATTGCGTAAATTTACAGTTTTTTATCGTTTCAAAATTTAGAAAGAAACAGATACTTTAAGGTCCTACTAAGCGAAACGTATGGCTTGTCAGCAGGTACTATTATTGTTTTTAAATTAATTATTGTTTCATAATCTGACTTTGATACATGTAAATAATATTTCATTTATGGTGAGCATTCGAATACTACTTTCCTTATTATCTCAAAAGTTAGTACTTATCAACTGAACGATTGATTAGTAGGAAAATACCAATTTTTTCCCTTTTAAATATTAAATAAAATTAATGGTTTACCTTTCCAAAGGTGTTGAAGATGAATTGGTAAAAAATCTTCTTAAATGAAGTTGTGTTTCTCAATATTTCAGTCATGATAACTCCGGGGTGTAGGGCATTCACTGTTACTCCTGAAAAAAACACATTTTTTGTAGTTTACCTGATTTCCTCCTTCATACAATCTGGTCTCTTCAAGACCTGCATTCATTAATCTCTCCCTATAGCCTCTAACCTCCTTAACCCGCCTCACAATGCTGCCCAACCAGGGGGCGATATAGTTTCCCCGTTTTTACACTGTCACAAGCAAGGGTGTTTTTGTGAGGTGTCACATGAAAAAAAGAAAATTTTAAAAACCTATTGGGTAGTTAACACCTAACTTTCAAACCTCAATAATTTTATTGAGTTTTAGTTGTATATTATGTATTGATTATAACATTAAAAAGTACAAATGTAATATTTTCCAAAGATGTGAATAAAAGTAAAACAAGTATAAAGAGGGGAAAATGTAAAAGTATATTGAATTCCCAATAACAATTCATCATTTTTGGAGGTTGGTTTTAGAAATGGGAGAGTTCTGCATTTTGCCAGTGGCTTCCGAGATGTGCTTCCTTTTAAAAGTACTCGAGTTCAAGGCGCGGACTGGGTTCTGAGTGCTGTTTCGGCTACCGGGACCACGGGTTCGGCCGGAACCAGACCTCGGTGCCGGAACCTGCAAAAGAACTCGAACCCGGACCTGCTCTCGACTTGCAAGTGGCTTATACAGTGAACACGGGGATGCCGGAGGAAGCCTTTGGGTTGCGGCTCCAAGTTCAGGAATTATGCCCGAGTCCTGGACCGGGTTCTCTGATTTGATGGTGATTTGAAAAAGGAGTAGGAGTATGATCCGCTTCGCGAAGAATCCGACCACATATAGCAAGCGGGTACGGGTTCTGCTGCCCCAGGAACTATTTATTGGATTACCAACTCCCCTACCATAGGTCGCCCCAAGTGGTTTGTTACGTTTGGTGACTTATCAGGGGTGCCCGGGTTCAAGGGGCAATGTTTGTCTAGGTCTTTGTTGGGGGAGACCTAACCCAGATCTCTCCATCCGCTCTTTCTTGACCCATCGCCTTGCACCACAGTGGGAGGGTTGGGTTCCTACATCCATCATTCCTGGACAGAACACCCAACTACCCAACAGGTTTTTTAAAATTCCATCCTCAAAGGTGACATAGGCCTTAAGTGATTTTTTTTCTCAAGGCCTCTAATACATATAAGAACAAACTTAAATCTTTCTTTAAATATTTAAGTTTGTTTATGGACATTATATTTATTCATATTGCATTATGTACGGGCGCAAACAACATAATTGGGAGTAAAATGTAAATAAAATTTTGGTCTCTGGTGACATTTTTTAAGGTTTAATTCTTTTCTCTTCAAAAACAAGAAACCGAATTGACCATTAATGCAGTAGCTTAGCGAGGGGGGGCGGCCCGCCCCGGGTGCCACCCGACAGGGGGGTGACAAGGATATTGTCACCAAAGTCTTGTATACATGAACACGGTCTGTTATTTTCTTTCATATGTTCGCCGTGGAGTGCCCTGAATTTTGTGTCTTGGTTATAGGCGAATATAGCCTATATTGTGGAGAAATCTAAAATTCCCTAGCCACCCCCCCCCCCCCTCCCCCCCAGGATGGATCAATTCCATTAATGCACTGTATAACGTATACCTAAGTACATTTCAATGGTAGAAATAAAACAGAATGTTAATAGTTACATTATGAAAAATTAGTATAGAATAAACAAAAATTTTAACAAAACAAAAGAACAACTTCAAAAAATGCACTAAAAAGTAAAAAAGGTGAGTTGTGCTAGTGTCGCACAAGCGACTTGCTGACACCGACTCCAAAAGTAACAATCGTACCTACATATTGATGATTAGAAAAAGTAAGTTGATTATGAAGTTGTAGAAGAATACCAAATTATTTTTTTACTTTTTAGTGCATTTTTTGAAGTCGTTTTTTTGTTTTGTTAAAATTTTTGTTTATTTCTTCATTTTTAGTGAATCTGAAGTACACTAATTTGTCTGAATATGGAGGTACCCAGGCGGCGTGTTCACTTGACAGCTCCCCTCACGCCGCAGCCCCGCTCTCGCCTCGTCAAGTCGCACGTGCGATACAAGCACATCACACCTTTAACTATGTATGTATTTACAAACCTACCTTGGCTGATACCGACTCCAAAAATAACAATCGTACCTACATATTGATGAGTAGAAAAAGTAAGTTGATTATGAAGTTGTAGAAAATACGAAATTATTTTTTTACTTTTTAGTGCATTTTTTGAAGTCGTTTTTTTGTTTATTGAAGTCGTTTAAAAATCAGTAAAATAAATAACATGTGTTTGTACCTTTTCCTTTTAATTTATTGGCCAACTCGATGGTGAAGTATATATTGGCTAGCTTGGAATTGGAATAGACTCCTGCCCCACCGTTGGTATTGCTCTGATCCAAGTGGTTCAAGTCCAAATTTGCCTGCTTGTGCGCCAATGAAGATACATTGACAATGCGACTTGGAGTTGACGTTCTAATCTTTGCTAGAATATTCAATCAAATATTATTTTATTTTTATTCAATAGGTAAGTAAAAAAAACATTGAAAACTCTGTAAAGGAGACAGTGATAAGTTTCAGATGCCTTCTAGAAAAACCAAACTTCAAGCATAAAAACTTATTAGGTACATATCGTCGCCCGAGTTCTTAATTGTGCAAACTACCATTTTATCGAAAATGAGTTTTAAATGCAATAATGTTAAGGATAAAATTTTGCGTCGTTAGATAAATAAAAAATTGTTTTACGAGCCATATACAATTAATTACAAGCTTTTTAAAATGTCAATGTCCACACCAATATTCTAAAAGTGAGTTCTTAATTAGTTAAACTCCTTCTTAGTTCAATCTCATTTGCCGCGAAATAAAATTTGCGAGCTAGATTAGTCAAACTCCACCAATCGACCAATCACAGCACGCCGATCTACGATACCGCGCCGCCATGTTGTTTGTTTACTTCACATTGTTTTTGTTATTGTGGTGTGTTACGCGGAAGCAAAGGGCATTTAATTGTATTACAAGTGAATTTTTGAATAACGAAATTACAACAAAATGTCTAAAACTATTGACAAAAGATCATACATATGAAGCAGTGCTGAAATAGAGCGGTTAGTATTAGTTTTAAGTATCTTTATCAATGACGTTTCAGTTTTGTTTTATAAATGGCAAGGAATTTTGTAATACAGCGTGTTCATTTTTCGGTTTTAACTCAGATTCTCCTTTCCGAGAGTTTTTATTGTCGAATTCAGTTTTGTTGACTGTCATTTCATTTTAAAGTTACAAGTTCGTTTCGAAATTGTCAGTTTATCCGTATTTGTATGAAGCCTTTGTTTGTCATTTAAGAATTAGTCCAGTCCTTAGGCAGTTTGTTGATATAAATTCTGGTGCAGTTCTGATTTTTTCCTCGTTTATGTGTTGTGGGGTGCTGATTACGAATCCGAGTTTAATTAATTTTTTTTTTTTTTCTCACAAAAAAAAATCAATAAATTTATAATGTGTTTCATTATAGTTTTATTATTATTATTTTTTTAATTATCTTTGCATGACCTTTTCAAAGCGTTCCCGTTCCCGCCCTGTTCCCTCTACCTTATTCTCAGATTGTTTGTATTTTTTTCACGAAAAAGCATTTCAATAAATTTTTAACAAATTTTAATGTGTTTCAATTATAGCTTTGGTATTTTTTTTAATAATTATCGCTGCACGTCCATTCCCATGCGTTCCCGTTCCCGCCCCGTTCCCCTTCCACGGTCCCTTCAGCGTTCCCCTTACACCTTCCAACCCCTCCCTCTTCCACTTTCCCCATCGCCCCTCTCTTGTTTCACTCCCGCGACTCCCCCCACTTCGTTCCTTCCTTCCTCCCTCCCGGATTCCCCCCCCCCCCCCTCTTCCCCCCTACCGCTTAACTTTGTAAAATACACACATTTTTCAATCTACTCGCGAGCCACCTAATGTATTTTTTTTTTATTAATATCATTATGTCAGAGCTCACCATTATACATAGAAACCTTCGCGGTTTCAGATGACCAAAGTTTCACCACAATCGGTTAAATTGTGTAGGAAATAATAAGATTATTAATGCTAATTTCATAAAGCCAGAACTCAACATTACGTATGGAGACCTTCGCTGCCGTGAGTACAACAACTTACGTAGAGAATAATAAGGTAATTTTTATGCAAATTACAAAACGCCAGAGCTCACCATTATATATAGAAACTTTCGCAGGAGTGCGCACAATATCTCACCAAAGTTTCATCGCAATCTGATGAATGGTAATAATGCGGGATGCATTGATTTTACAACGCCAGAACTCACCATTATATATACTCGTAGAAACCTTAGCGGGCGTCCGTAAAACAACTCACGAAAGTTTCATCGGAATCAGAAGAATGGAATAGAAAATAAAAAGGGAATTTATGTGCAAATTGCATAAAGCCAAAGCTCACTTTTATATGTAGAAACCTTCATGTGCATGCGCACAACGACTTACCAAAGTTTCATTACAATCGGTTCAATAGTACATGAAATAATAATGGAATTTTAAGCAAATTTCATAACCCCCGCTGCCGTTCGTACAAAAACGCACCAAAGTTTCACCGGAAGCGCAGAAAATAATAAGGTAATTTTTATGAAAATTACATAACGCCAGAGCTCATCATTATATTTCGAAATTTTCGCAGGCGTGCGCACAATACCCCACCAAAGTTTCTTCGCAATCGGATGAATAGTTTAGGAAATAATGAAGGAAAATTTAATAACACCAGAACTCACTTAATTGCAAATTTGATAACACCAGAACTCACCATTATATATTGAAACCTTCGCGGGCATGTGTAAAACATCTCATGAAAGTATCATCGGAATCGGATGAATGGTACAGAAAATAATAAGGGAATATGTGTGCAAATTTCATAAAGTCAGAGCTCACCATTACACATAGAAGTTTTAGCGTGCAAGCGCACAATAACTACCCAAAGTTTCATCACAATCGGTTAAATGGAATAGAAAATAATGAGGGACAGACAAGTTAGTTAATTAATAAGTTATATATATATATATATATATATCCCACCACGAATTGTCGATATCAAAAATAGATATATTGAAAATAAACTCATCCTGTATATAACTTGAGATGGTCGTTTGCACAATTAAGCACGGAAAATATTTATGTAGAATTTGCTCTATCTCCATTTGAGTGTGGTCAATCTCCATAGGAATAATTTTGATTTTGCATTCTTGCTCAATCTCCATTTTAAAATTAAAAATAAAGTATCAAAAACAATAATAAGTCATCTTATTAAGAATTATTTCAACTTATGAGACCTTTACCTTTACGTAAATAGCTCCGTCTTACACACCTATCATAATGTTTTATTGAAATAATCAAAGAAAACCTCCTCCTGTAAAATACGCAAATGGTAGTTTGGACAATTAAGAACTCGGGCGACGATATGTTTAACCAATGACATTACAATACATCTTGACATGTATACTTGCTATTAAAACATTGTTAAATAATAATAATAAAAGTGTGAGAGAGACGCGGTATTATTCCAAAAACTACATATCATTATGTTTTAAGAAACTTATAATACTTATTTTCCAAACTCAAATCTTATCTTGTAAAAGATACATTAAATCAGGAATGGTTATCCGTATATCGATCGTCCAGATCGATCAGTCAAACATCTCTGAAAAATCGAAATTATTGTTGATTATGCATTATAATATCTAAGATACATTACTCAGATTACTGATAAACACCACCAAATCAATTATAATGCAGAAAAACTTTTAGGGAATTAACCTGTCAAGGGCCAGGGTTTTTTACCTTACCTTTTTTAAATTACCTTAAGAACAAGAATGGAGGAAGCTATTTTAAGCTTTATTTTATGTTATATATTAATGGAATAAAATTTAAAATCGCATCCAAATTATTTGAATTAATATTCTTTTTTGAAATTTGATACTCGCGCGCCGGCGCGGCATGGCACTCGAGAAGTTAAACAAAGTGTTGATGTTTTCTGGGTAACTAGTAGGATTTTTTTATATGATTACTGCACCCGTCCCAACTGCTCCCGTCTGGAGCCAGTGAGGCTAGGGCATTCCCGATTGAGGTACGTTGTGGGGCTGAAGACAGTAGGGAGGGGAAGGAGATGGGAAAGAAGAAGGTGGGAAGTATCTGGCTATTCAGATCTGGTCACCAAACAAGGCTAAAAGCCATTTCAAGCCATGTTTCAATTCTGAATGGTGGTCTTACACCAGGTCGAATCTGAGAGTATCTTCCACTCTGGAACGTGCCACAAATATATAATATATTATTTTTAATTAATTACTTGTGAAATAACACAAATTAATCAAATAAAATTTCGAATAATCGATTAAGGATTCGATACTGCGACCTTGGATTGCGAGTCAAGAGCCTTACCGCTAAACCACGCCGGCCGTCGGATATTCAAATGGACCAATACGCCCCCCCGGTGTTATTTTATAACATATTTATTATGTAAAATACAGAAAAGTTTAGAGAATATTTGATTTATGGTGAGCATTTGAATACTGCTTTCCTCCTTATCTCAAAACTTAATATTTTGAAATGTCTGACTAATCAACTGGACAATGGATATATCACCATGAAAATTAATAAATAAAATGTTTCTGATCTCTAATTACCCAGTAGAATGTTAGTGAACAGGAAAGGCCCAAAGTGATTGGACTGCATCAGGATGTGCATGCCATCATCGGTAATCTTATTGCCCATAGCTACTGCTCCCGCATTGTTCAGGAGAATGTCGATGCGAGCCTCTTCCTTGAGGATCTCATTGGCGCAATTGCGAACGCTGGATAGGTCTGCGAAGTCTACGTGTTTCAACTGGAAATCATATGAAACATCATTTATTTATTTGATTGGTGCCTTGCTCCTTTACCTTTATTTTTCCAACTTTTAATTTCTACCTACCAATTCTTATAATTCCTACCAAACAAATCATAATTTTTCCTACCCACCATGCCGACCAGATACAATCACGTATCACATTATTCAGAAAAATACCCACCTTCCTGTCAACACATATGTTGTATACGGAGCCTTTCGTCGTAAATTACCAAAAGTCCTCTCAACATCTATGTTGAGTACGGAGCTATTAAAATTGACCTTGTCGAACATTTCTATATAAGTGAAAAACCTAAGCTCATGAGTTCAATTGGTGAATGCATATAAAAGAACCAGCGGATCTGGAAAAGGACAAGCGAAGGGAGAAAGTCGGCATTCCTCACTATTCCTTCCTTCCGCTGTGCGGGTACATTGTGAAACCTCAACAAATATCATTTATTATATATCAAATATCATTTATTCAATGTGAATTGTAATATTTTCGATGACAAATATATAAATTGTTGCAATGTCAAATATAATTTATTCAATGTCGAATAATATATTGTACCTATCAGACAACCAAGATGGATTTTTTAAAAGATTTTCTTACACAGGAAAGGAGATATTCATTTACTTAATCTGGAATTTAAAATAAATTAAATGATGTTAAGGAAAAGGACACTTACAGTGAGGTTATTATTTCCTGTCTCCTGGATGATTTCTTGTCTGACCTTCTCCCCCTTCACCATGTCCCTGCAGGTCATCACCACACGAGCTCCTCTCCAGGCAAAGTTCCTGGCAGATTCCATTCCAATACCTGTAATAAAACCCTTTTTTAAGTTTTATAGCAAGATCATTTATCATTATCATGTTATTCTTTGTTTTCACCATATGGTTTAATTTTACTTAATATGCAAACCAAAAATAGACAATAATGCATATCATATACCTAATCATACTTTTTCTACTATTTTCAAGGGTCACAAAATAAGACTAAACTATCCCATTTGTTCTTCGTAATTACGAAAATTACTAGTATGTAATAACAAGCCGCCTGAAACTTACTGAAAAGATATTAAAAGCCTTAGATATATTATTTATATTAATCATAAATATGTCAAGTATTAAAAAACCTAGTGCTTATATATCAGTTTATTCATAACATCATCCGACACGTCTATGATTTACAACCTGGCGCAGAATCGAGGACTAGGGGCTGACAACTATACTACTGATGGACGTCTTAGCAGAGAATTGAACCCGCAACTATTGGGTAATTATTGGTTAATTGTTGTTAATTGGTTGTTAATTATTGGGTAGGAGCCCTGCAATTTAGACCACTTAGCCACGTGCCAGTATTTTGGTTTAATATTTATAATGCCGTCAAAACTTACATACTTGAAAGTGTAAAAAATGATAATAAATATTAACTTAAACAATAAATTAAGTAGGTACTCACCAGCACTGGCTCCAGTCACGATGGCGGTTTTTCCATCCAACCGCTCTTTTCCCTTGAAGATGCCGACAGTATACCTGGTGTATAGCTTCAGCAAGCCTAGGAGACCAAGGATAATTCCCACAACCGTCACAGCGCAACAACAACAGCCCGACATCTTGCGACCGTTCAAATTAACTTTCCGCTAACTCCGAAGAAAACAGCACGCAAACTGTCCTATTGAACAATCTACTACAAATAATGTAGACAGTCAATGAAATTGATACCTGATAATAGGGAACCACAAAAAGTTTGCAGATAAGGTTTTTCATTATCTTTACGTTTATATTTTTTTATCAAAACATTACTTGCATAAAAATCATTTTAAAGTGGTGAATACGAGAAGGTATTCAGATATTTTGTAAGCATGTTATTGAAAATCATTTTCAAGCAATCAAAATTATTCATTCTCCAATAGATACAATCTAATCAATCTTGATAACTTTTGTGTGAATAATTATAGCAAACATATCAGAATCACCATTACAATGCAAATTATTTTCAATAGATAACAAATACATGTGTATTATTTAAGAGGAAACCCTGTCTCCGAGAAATTTGAACAATAGGTATTTTACAAAACTGTTGCTATCAGTGTTGTTCTTACTCCTCCGAATACTGAGCGAAAGGGACAACTTCACCTCAGGCTGATAAAACCTAAATAAAATCATCCAAATTGAGGTTTTATATTCCCATTTTTTTTCTCTAATGCTGGATCGATTTTAAATTTTTTTTTACCAACTGTATTAGAAGAAAATAGCCTGTCTGTAAGTTTTGCTTCAATTTATAAATATATTATCTAGTTTTTACACTGAACGTCTGTAGATGGCATTCAAACATGGTAATTTTAACGATTAACTTAGGGGCCGTTCAAGTATCACGTAACGCACTTGGGGGGGTCTTGTGAAACGTTACTGTGCGTTACCGGGGAGAGGTTCGAACAACGCGTTACGTAACATGTTTTTGTTACGTGTGTTTTTGAATCAAAATATTCCAAGTTGGCAATCCTTTTCGTTCTCAAAATCTCTTGTTTTATTTATTACCGCTAACGCGATTAAAACAAGAAAAAAAGTATTTTCTAGTACTTCGCGCAACTTTATTGTGACTTCAAGGTAAAAGTTGTCACTTGGGTGTTACGTAACGTTTAGGGGGGGGAGGGGATCAGAAAAACGTTGCAGCACGTTACATGGGGGGGAGGGGGGTCAAAATCTTCAAAAATTGCGTTACGTAATACAAAAAAAGCAAAATGTACCGACACGCTAGTGGTCGATATCTACATTATATTAATAAATATTTGCAGAGGTGTCAAAATCCAGAGAGGAAATCAGTGAATACGTTCGTGTCGACAAAACGCTACCCGGTTTCCTCTTAACCCTAGAGTGGGCGCGTCTTTCCGTAAAACGTCAGTGGGCGCGTGGGGAGCATTTTGCCGCTCATTTTCATGGACAATTTTAAGAAGGAATAATGCAATTTAATTAATTTTTTTTCTCAGGATTTAAGTAAAACACTAATAAGGTATGACAAATTAACATATTTATTGAACTCTGTTGAAGGAACTTTAGTTTACAATCGAATTTACAAAAATTAACATTTAAATTAACTTTTTTTAGTTATCCTACATAATCCTTCTATAATATTTATTAAAAATGGAAAAAAATAACAATATTAAATATTTTCTAAATCTACAGGATATGCTTTGGCGAAACAGTCTTCACATAAGTATGTACAATGTTCATTGCACAGTAATTTTGAGCATCTGCAATACCCTTTTTTCATGCGCCTATTTTCCTTTGATGGACATATACTGCATTTGCCTTCCTTTTTTGAAGATGATACTTGTTCTATAGGAACAAAGCGAGCAATTTGGTTCCTCAGAGGAATATTTAAGGTATCTACAGAATACCTTGCGGTCATATATGGCTTAACCGGGACCATCGCAATCTCCCGCAAGTACTGTCGGCGTAGCATCAAGTGTTCAGTATAGGCTTTGTAAATTATTTGGCTATTTATACCGGCAATATTCATCATAAAAAAAAAACAACCTCATTGGTCACCTGCGAGTCATTCTACCAACAGAATACTCTTCTTCCATTTGGTCCACGACACCAACACCGCCTTTGGTTTCATTATAAACTGTAATCATTTCAGGCTTTGCAGCAGGTCCGGTGTTTTCGTCGATTCTATCATTCTCATGAAAAGTTGATAATAGTAATACTACTTTTTTTTGCTTCTTGTCTGGAACATGAGACAGCAAAACACTCTTCTCACCAAACCCAAACATCGAAGATGGTTTCTTCCTATTTTTAGTGTTCAGAAAACAAGCTGGAATTTAATTTTTACGTAAAGTTCCAACGATGGCCGTTCTATGATCTAGCAACTGATCAGCGAGAGGTATTGAAGTAAAAAAGTTATCCATAGTAATGTTGTGGCCAGTGTTGAAAATACATGGGGTTAATCTTTATAAAAAATATAAAGATTAGCTAAATCGTAAATAATATAAAGCACAATTTTTACTTGCGTGAGTGGGCGCGCAGTGAGCAAATTGCCGCCGGACGACACCCGATGGTAACAACCTCCTTCTCAAGCGGCTCTACGTGCACTGACGGTATCCAGTCTTTTGCCACGGGTTGCGAACGAAAGTGGGGGCAGCTACTAAAAAGCGCAAAGTTTATGCGCAGTAGATTTAAGAATTATCAACGTTTTTTTGCAGAGGGCGGCAAAATGCTCATAGCGCGCCCACTCTAGGGTTAACAGCAAAAAAAGAATAATGAAAATGATTTTTAAAATATTTGGTATATTCAGTATAACTTTGGGTGACATTTTAAATGTATATTAATCCGTTCCCTAGTTACCGTCATGATTACAACATCACAGATGAGTAATAATAAATTATTTGTAATGTATAGTCTGTCAAAATAGAGTAGAAAATATAAAAACTGGAACTACTAAATTTGTAGACTGGTAACACCAATTTAACTGTCAAATATTTCTTTGAAGTGCAATGACACTGAATGTGTAGAACACAGTAAACCACATTTTAAAAAACATTTTTTCTTCATGACATAAATTTTATTAAAAGGTGATTAATAAAGCGATTTGCTTTAATTTAATTTAACATAAATTTGAATTTAACAATAGATAGAAAGGAAGAATCACTAATGGTGAGTTTAGTTAGACTACTTTTAGATCTGAATGAGTTAAATATATTCAGATCTAAAATTAGAGACATGATCTACAGCCCAGGCAACGCTAAGTACTTTATCTAGTATTAAATAAATGTTAGCAATTTCTAACCTGTGCTTTATATTTTATTACATTATAGTTATTCTTCATTATGTTAACACAAAATTGCAAAGGTATAATAATAATATACCTATATTCAATTCTAATTTTGAGATCGGCGGGTATCACTATACTGAAAAAATATTTTTTCCACTATTATGCCTTTTTAATTTTTTATGAAAATGTAGGTTACATAGCTTTACTTTAACACCATGAGTTATGTGTTTAGTATTGCCATTTGATCAACAGTGGCGCCCTCATATATTTTCTACTCTTTTTTGACAGACTATATTTCGTTTTCCTGCAGCTTGACAGCAATCTCGCTAAGTTCCCACAGCTTGGCGGCTCGCTCCTTGTCCTTGGAGATGGTTGATAGGTTCTGCTTCTTGCAGTCGCTGAAGTATTCTCCCGTAACATTCTCCACATCTTTGGATATACACAGCATTATCTGCGTCTGGGGTCCTTCCTCCGCACTCTGAAAAACAAATTAGATTGTGTAAATTATTTTAAAATTTAAAAATATATTGATACTTTGGTCCTCTTAGCCAAAAATTCAATCATTCATAAAATTAAAAAAAAAATATTATGTAAGTAATAAAAAATTAGTATCATCCAATTTAATGTAGATCTGAATGTAATGCAATATTTTAGTTCAATTTTCATCCACTTCCTGAACTACCGAAATAATTAAATAAAACTGTGAATTTTCGCAAACGTGATAAAAATGGTTATTATACATACAGTAACAAAAATTAACCAATATTTAAGTTTACTTTGCGTTATTAGTAAAATGATTAGCGGGTTTTTTTGTTCTTTTTTAGACCATTTTTTTTCCTCACTGTGCTATCTCTACGCCCCCTTATTTTCTCTGGGTTTTCAACTGCCCCCCTGAAAGTCTCAACCACCCACAAGGGGGGGGGGGGGGGGGGGTATGTGTTCAAAATCGACTTAGGATGTGTTCAAAACCAACTGGGCGTTTTAAAATCAAATGTCAATCAATTAAAATCAACAGTTTGAAACCATATAATTATACACAAAATATTTGAAAAAAAAAACAAAAAGCTGGTTAATATAATTGTTCATGAAAAAAAATTTGAATTTAAAGAATAAAAATAAAAATAAAAAGTGCGGGCCGCACAAATATCTGCCGCGGGCCGCAGTTTGATGACAATTGCTCTGTGGTTTAACCCTTTCCATAACTAAACAATGCAGAGTCCTAAGTCCCCATGATTGCCTCGACTACGGTTTAACACAGTTCATGGTCATCATAAGGGAGTGACAATTCTGGGGACATAGACTATGGAAATAAAATAGTTTTACCTACCAACAAAACTTATATTATGTACCTAACCTCATTTAAAAACCTATATTGAGAGAAGCATTCTCAAATCCCCTTTCGCGTGGCCTTCCCCGATCTTTTTTAGTACCTTATGGCTGTCAAGTGGTCACCAGATGTTAAACAAAAGTATCTACATACATCTAACTTTTGTTTATAGCATTTTTTCTCATTAATTCTCACCAGGCAGTGATTGCCTAGGTTTTTAAATGAGGTTAGGTACATAATATAAGTTTTATTGGTAGGTAAAACTATTTTATTATGTATCCTGAACCGTCATATGAAACCTATATTGAGATCTGTTTGTTATCGACTGGTGACCACTAACGCTAATGTGATGATATTAAAATACGTTAAACACTGGAATACCTACTCATGTGTTGCAGTGGGTGGAATAGAGAAGTCACAGACAATGCCCTATTTACCTCTAGAGAAGTGTTAACTTCTCTTTTGTAGAATTTGGCAAAGGTGTACCAGCTCCTCCAGTTCCCTCGAGCCAGGATGTCATCCAGTCTAAAATTTCCAGCTAGTTAAGTGATGCCACTGCTGTCCGTACGCTTCCCGGTGCAGCTAAATGGTTGCAGCACCCAACGGGCGATGGCTGTTCTTGAAACTGCCTTAACTGCTCCTGATATAGTGATGAAGAGTTCTGTTATTATAATTTTATTAACTGTTATTATAATATAATTCTGCTTTGTTTTTGTCCGTTCTTTGGAGATTTCAATCAATTCCTTAATCCAGTATGTTTGGTCTATATTTGGTTGATTGCCGTTTATCAGCCTCCAACCTGACTGTTGGTACGTAGCAGAGTCTGTTTTGGGACCGAAAACTGGCCATAACGAGACCCCTTCCTCATCTATGGATAATTTGTCTGGTGAACTCCGTAACAAGGTCAAGTCATGCACTCTTCATCCCGAAGCTAATAAAAGTAAAGTCGCTGCCCTTCTTGATGTTTCAAAGAGATTCAACTTTTTGGGTGGGTTAGCTTCTAACCAGGTCAACACCACTCGAGGATCCCAGATAGGAGGTTTAGCTAATTTAGGATGTCTTAATGCTGCGGCTTTGAGTACTTCTTGTCTGACTAGAGGATGTGAACTTAGGTTTCCTTCTTCAGGGCTACTGAAAGTTGTTACTACCGATTTATAAAGTCGAACTGTTCTGGGAGAGAGACTGTCTTCTAGACTAAGATCTGTTAAAAATCGTGCTAGGTTGCTTCCTGTAGGGACATTCGGGTTTACCCCATGATTTAATGCCCGCTTTTGCCACCTAAGCCATGACGGTTTGTATGTTTTAAGGGTGGACTCTCTCCAACCCGACTTTAAAAATCTTTCTGTTTGTCCGACCAATCTGTTAATGACTGACTCCACCCCGGCACTTCCACACCTCCAAAATGAAATCCTCTACTTGTGGTGGGGGTTTCAAGGTTCTCGTGTCTATCAGCACTTCTATCAGTCTCAATATGGTGAACGGAGGACTCGCTGCTCGATTTTTTAAGTCTGGTCTCCAGAATACCTTCTTCCATCTCGGGGCTATAATCAAGTATAGGTCCTTGGCCCGGTTCAGGTGTGCTAGAACTCTCGGCATAAGGCACGGCGCGGCGGGGGGAACACCCAAGCTAGAGGAAAATCCCAGTCTTGAGTTCAAGCATTGACGGCATTGTGATATAAGTTTTATAAGTGGAACTTTCCGTGTCTGCCAGTAAACTTAGCATAGATTTCAGACGGAAGGGTAGCTTGTACCCTTGCAACATCGTTAACAGCATCGGTGGGGCTCCTAAATCATCCCAATTGCTTAGGAACTGTTCTAACTGCCCCCCCTGAAATTCTCTCTGGATAGTCAGACTATCCTTGTTGCCAAAATTGGCCTGGTTGGTCCTCTCTCTTTAGCACCTCTGGACTCCTGTTGGTTGGTTCGCCCACCACGGTAGGCTTTGCTATCGCGAAACGTCCTGCCTTCCCGAAAGGGCCCGCTCTCGTGAAAAGGCTTCCTCACTGGCCCTTTATACTTGTGCAACTGCGTGCTGGTGATGGTTGAGGGGCAAAGCTCGAATGTGGGAGGCATTTAACCAGCCCTCCCATTCGCTGAATCTGAGATTCCAATTTGCTTGGGTCAAAAAGATAACCCGCTGCTAGAGGAATATTTTTAACTGCTTCCCGTACATACTGACTCTTAACTTCATTGAGAATTGCGTCCCTGTGATGCTGGATCGCGTTTGCTCTCCTTCCGCAGACCATCTACAAAACATCTGTAATCACTAGAAGTGAGTCGTTCGCGAACGAGTCGGCTCAGTGAACCGGATTTTCATACTGATCCGTAAGATCCGGTTCCCAAAGAACGATCTTCACGGTTCGCGGATCTTCGCGAACGAGTGAGCCGGTGAGCCAACTGACCCGCCAGATCCGGTGAGCCGACTGAGCAACTGACCCGTGAGATCCGAAGACCCGACTGACCCGTGGGAGCCGAGAGCAGTGTATCGTTCAACGGATCTCGCGGCTCGCGGGTCACTACTGATGTACTGATGCGGATTGCTCGTCCGTTCGTTCGTTCATAGCCACTCTAGTCAGCGATGCAGAAAGGTAAAATATGAAAGTAAGGTAACGGTTTACAGTTCAGTTCACTATGACACTTTTCTACGCGGTGGCGTACCTTTGCTGGCCAGTGTGCGTGCGCCGTGCATGTACTACCGAAATACAATGAATATAATAATAATATCGGAATTCAAGCGTGTTTGCGTGCATAAAACGTCAGTCGTGACGTCAGCGCTCCGGCCACATTATCCTTTGCTGGGTAGTGTGCGTGCGCCGTGCATGTTATTACCGAAATACAATGAATATAATAATAATATCGGAATTCAAGCGGGTGTGCGTGCATAATACGTCAGTGGTGACGTCGACGCTCCGGCCACATTATTTTGTTTATTATAACAGGATAAGTTATATTATTATTATGCTCATTGTTTATTTTCAGTAAATCATTCATTGTTTATTTTCAATAATTCATGCTTTCTAAAAATCGACTCAACTAAATACAAAGGATTTCATTTTTTCATTCAGGGATACAAGAATCCGATTAAAAAGGGAACCCCAAAATATTGGGGTTCCCTTTTTAATAAAGTGTGGAGGGCCGAGGGAGGGGACGGGGGAGATGGACCAATTCAGTCGTTCATTCGAGCCGGTTCACTGACCCGGATCTTTTCATTGAACGAGATCCAGTGAACCGGCTCGCTCAACTGAGACGCTTTGCCCGCCTCTAGTAATCACTGCCTGCTACTCTGTATCCGGAGTCCTTCCTTTATTCTCCAGTTCACAGTTCCTGCAGAGATTTTCTGAGGCACTCATTCTGCAGAAAGAGGGCATGGCTCAATGCCCCACAGAATTTATCTAGGATTAACGAGACCAATCCCTAGAGAAGTTGATGCACCACTCTTCCCGTGCATCTTCCGATCTTCTGAGTCAAGCTCGTATTAATTTACGGACAAGCCGCCGCATTTTTATGCACAGATTACGGAAATTATACTTCATTTCAACAATTATTACAAGAAACAACTATTTACGAACATAAAATAGGTTATTAGGTTCTTAGTTTAGGTAAATGAAGTAATTCATACGTTTTTAGTTTGAAACGAAACTTCGCAAATCCATACCTACAAAAACATGGCCGTCATGAAGATTGAAAATCGAATTTTGATGTATATTTTTTCGTCCATCCCGACTGAAAGCAATGGTTCTTGTGGTAATTAAGTTTAAAAGTAGTTTACTTTTCAAATTTTATGACTATTTAAATTGTAGCAGCATACGGCGGCTTGTCCATACTTTACCAAGCTCGTTTTTGAAGCCATAAAGTTGAGCTAAAAATGAGCTTATATGCTCCACTTGAGCCGAAAGATGATTGATGCAATCTTTTTTCGCCAATTTCGACAACTTTCGCTTCGATTCTTTTGGGCGAATCCCTTTATTTATTTCCTCTACTGTCATCTCTACCGAATCGGATGAGGAAATTTCGGACCCGCTCATTGTTCAAACATAACACATGTCGATCACAACACAAGATACAAACAAAGAAAACAAACAAAGGAACCAAAATGCAGACAATCTTTTTTGTTGTGTTCACACACATATATTGTCATTTATCAGTCTTAAACTCTGTTTTTAATTTTAAAATACTTCGAACAGCCTCGCTGTTATAACATAAAGTATGATTTTGAAATAATTTTTGCTTTTTTGGGGAAAAATCGTTATAAATTCGGAGCTACTACAAAACGAAAATGCCAGCGACGGAATTTAATACGCTAATTAATGAGAAAAAATGCTATAAACAAAAGTTAGATGTATGTAGATACTTTTGTTTAACATCTGGTGACCACTTGACAGCCACAAGGTACTAAAAAAGATCAGGGAAGGCCACGCGAAAGGGGATTTGAGAATGCTTCTCTCAATATAGGTTTTAAAACCCGTCTGCTTGTTTAGGAATAAATACATCCCAAAACACGTAATCGCGTTATACTTTCATAAGACCAAAAACGTCCCGAGCGACCTTACATTTTAAAAGCTATATATCTCTCTTCCTCTCATGCAAACATATGTATTTTTTCTTTTAACCAGAAAGATAACAAAATAATGCTTCTTATTGTCTTTGAAATATGAAAGCTATCTTGCATAGATATTTACAATCTCGATCCAAAGTGACGGTTTCAGAACTTTCGCGCAAAACTGAGGCTTCCGGATTGTGAGGTGCGAATATATTGAACCAAGCAGACGGATTAAATGACGGTTCAGGATACATAATACCAACTTCAGTACACAATAATTATTAACCCTGGATAGCTAACCTCCATCGATTCGACGGGCAGCGCTAAGAAATATCGCTGCCTCTTTTTAACGCTAGCCAACTAAGTCGCCGGTGAGCCCGTGACGCACGCAGTGAACAGGTAAGCATCACAGATTTTGAGATACTTGACCTTTGCCCGTCGTTTCGATGGATGGTTAGCTTTAACGTCAGTATTTTAATTCGAGTGCGCGTGAATATTTTACTCTAAATTTTTAATTATTTTTAGATAAAGAAGATGAAATAATTAATCTACTACATCAAGAACTAAATAGCGATGCCATGGATGATAGTTCTGCTAGTGAGACCGAAGATTTGGTGTCGGAGGATGATGTGCAGAGTGATGAAAATGATGAACCATTAAATTTCCGCTAATTTTTTTCGGTTTTCTCGACATGGAAACACCTCCAGGTCGAGAAAACCGCAAAAGGAAAACGTGTGGAAAATGCCACTATAAGAAAAAGCGAATGACCAAAAGTATGTGCGCCAACTGTAACCTTGCGATAAGCGGTAAACATAAAGTTGATTTTATGTCACTTGCGCCAAAGAAAAATTATTTATTTGACGTTTTAATTACTTTTTATGTTTTTACGTGCCATATGAAGCCAAAAAACTAATTTTTTTTTTTTTTTTTTTTGTGTATTACAGACTGTGTCCATTTACAATACACATGTCACATTAACTATATATATATGATACAAATAACAAGTTATAGATTTTTAGCATTAACATGCCTCTTGAATTCTTCAAGGCTACTATTAAAAATATCGATAGTCTTGGAGGCGTTGTTTAACAGCGCCATACTTCGTGTCATGCTATACGTCCGTTCTGCCACGTGGGATACAAAGCAGATCATGGTGACGTCCCTGGCTGTAGTTATTCGGTACGAACAACTTATAGCATTCCAGAAGGTATGGGCTATCTATTAAATTATTAATAATTTTGTACGCCGTTACTGCAAGGGCCCCACTCCTCCTCGAGTGGAGACTTTGGTAGCGCGTTTCGGCAAGCAAATCTTCGTGATGCATGAATCGCGGGTACTCTCCGTGCATTCTCAAATACATGTATCTCAAAAACTTTTTTTGAATCTGTTCTAGTTTTTCAATATATTTTTGTTGGTATGGGGCCCATACAGCAGAGGCGTATTCAATTTTAGACCTTATAATGCAGTTGTACAAAGTCATCATTGCCTCGGGATTGGAAAATTGTTTGCAGAGTCTTATGACAAATCCGAGAAGCTTGTAGCATGATGTCGTCAACTGCAATATATGGTCCGAAAACCTAAGTTTGGGATCAAAGACTACCCCAAGGTCCTTTATGGATTTTACTTTTGACAATATATCATTTTTGATGCAATAATCGAATTTGATAGGGTTTCTCGAACGTGTATACGACATAGCGACACATTTTTTTGTATTAAAAAATAATTTATTTTCATCAGCCCATGATGAAATTGAATCTAAATCAGTTTGCAATTTGACACAATCTTGACCATCACAAATTTTCTTAAGTAATTTTAGATCGTCAGCAAAAAGCAGGCAAGTGGAATGTTTGATGCATTCTTGAATGTCATCAATTAAGATTATAAATAGTAGAGGACCTAGGTTTGACCCCTGTGGCACTCCAGAGAATGCAGAGAATTCTCTAGACCTGTATCCGTCGATGCAAACATATTGTTTCCTATTCCTTAAATACGTGACAAAAAAATTTAGGAGGGGTTTGTCGAAGCCAATTCTATGTATTTTTCGTAGCAGTACGTCATGATCAACTCGGTCGAACGCCTTGGCGAAATCAGTGTAGATCACATCAGTTTGATGTTGAGCATCTAATCCTCTTGCTACTCTCTGTGAGAGTTCTAGAAGATTAGAGACGGTGGACTTATTTGATAGAAATCCGTGTTGGTTTCCCTGAAGAAACGGTTTAATTTGTTTGTTTAGCTTTTTGCAAATTATTGTTTCAAATATTTTTGGGAGTGTTGACAGAACTGCTACTGGTCTATAGTTCTGGACTTCCGTTTTTGTTCCAGATTTATGTATCGGGCTAACCTTGGTTAGTTTCCAGGATTTAGGAAAAATAATAGTTTTATTTTCATTTACTAATTGATGTTGCATGCCAAAGTGGTTAATAAAATATGTTCCTATTCCATTAGAGGTCTAAGAAAGATTAAAATAATTAAATTAATAAATAAATCAGGTTAAATTCCAAAATGCATTTTTATTTACAATCATATCTAAGAATAAAACTTTAAAAAAGGAGACGATTTTTATAATTACATCATCCAAAAAAATATAATAATCAAATACCCGTCGTTTCGACGGATGGTTAGCTTAAATAGAGTACACCAAAAGGTTAGCTATCTAGGGTTAAACAGTTTATTTCACACCATCTGTAGGTACATAAAATCACCATTGCTAGTATTAGGGGGGTTCCCACTCCGCCTACTCCCCCCAACACCCATTTTCCATTCCCCTCTCCCCCCCCTCCCCCTCTCCATTCTCCTCTCTATTCTCCCCCCTCTCCCATCCCCCCTCCCCCTCTAACCCCTCCCTCCCCTCTCCAACCCATCCCACCCTCCACCCTCCCCCTCCCCCCTCCCGCATTTATTAGAAGTACTCCCCTAATAATTTGAATCGAATAAAGAATACAAATTTCATAATGCCAGCGCTCTGAGCTATAGCCCATATGTTATTCTGATGTGTGAGCTATATTATTATAAAGTTTCATTAAAATCCATTCAGTAGTTTTTGAGTGAAAGAGTAATAAACACACATACATCCGTACGTATATGGTACCATACAAAATATGCATAATGTAGTAGGACAGGACATCAGGATGAGTTTGTATAAGGTACTCAAATACTGAAATGAGGTGTTGAGGTGAGGTGTGACAATATTTTCGGATGAGAATGGATGGGGGGGGGGGTGGCTAGAGAATTTCAGAAAACGTGATTTTTACATTAGCTCCACACAGGAAGCCCCAAGGAAAATAATTCCCCTCAGAGCCTAAGTCATCTTTAGGGATACTGTGGACGTATTAATCATCCCTCTAGCAGTGTAAGGCAATGTTCCGAGAGAGTAAGGCTGGAGAAGTCAAAAGCACTCCCTCAACCACTCTCTCCAGATTTGGCCTGCCATGCAGCTGGTGGTCAGATGCATCCGCCGACAAGACTTGGACAAACCTAATAATACACAATAAAAAAAATTAAAAAATAAATAAATAAATAAATTGGAGCAGTTGGAACTCTTGAGCGGCATTCACATAACAATAAAAAATATTTAAAAAAAAAAAATTGGAGCGGTTGGGACTCCTGTGCGGAGTAATTATTGTTATGTGAATATGCGGTATTCACATAACAATAATTTACAAAAAAAATTAAAATTCAAAATATTAAAAATTGGGGCGGTTGGGTTATGTTGTGAGGTTGAAGGTAGTGGGGAGGGGAAGGAAATGGAGAAGAGGAAGGTGGAGAAGTACCTAGCTATTCAGATCTGGTCACCAAATATGACTAAAGCTATTTCAAGCAAAGTTCAATTCTAAATAGTGGTCTTGCAGCAGGGCGATACCGAGAGTATCTTCCGCTCTGGAATGTACCGCAAATAAACTTAAAAATATTTTTAATTGATTATTTCTGTAGTAACACAAATTAATCAAATAAAATTTATTTGCGCACGCCGGGTTCGAACCCGCGACCTTCGGATTACTCTTTGACCCCCTCAACCACGGGCTGCCTAGCGGATTCTTGTGGGACTGCCAGGTGACATTGGCGGGAGATTTGAACTGAGAATTTCACACGAATATTGGTAAGAAACGTCGATTTGGCTGCAAAATGGTAATGTTTATCTCACTATATAGGTTTTAAATAAAGCTAAGTAAGTACATAATATAAGTTTTATTGTAAGGTAAAACTTTTTCATTAAAATATTTGGTAGATACATCTTATATATAAAAATGAATCGCTAAATGTGTTGCTAAGCGCAAATCTCGAGATCAGCTGAACCGATTTCGCCAATTCCTTTTTCAGAATATTCCTTGAAGTACGAGGATGGTTCTTACGGAGAAAAAAAATTAAGAAAATTGGATAATTTAAGAAAACCTATTACTAACCTAAATGACTATCGCATGTTTGACAGTTCGCATGTTTGAGAATGACATTTTGCAAAACAATGATTGTTAAATAAGGATTCTATTTTTGAAAATCTTCAAGTTGAAAAGTTATTTGAAGTAGGTACTCCCCTAATAGTTTGAATCGAATCAAGAATTTTAGACATTTTAAATAGGTACCTGTGTTAGGTACCAAATTTAAAATACATGAAAAATGGAAATTTGAATAAAAATTGTAAAAGGTGGCACGCGGGCTGTTTAAAAACTGAATGTACTGGGATTGAATATATGGAACGCGGGAGGAAGGTTGGCGGGACGAGGGAGCGGAAAGTGAAGAGGGAAGGCGGGGAAGGTGAAAGGGGTGTGCGGGAGGGGGTGGGGGGAGGAGGACCTGGGGGGAGGGGGGAGGGGAACTCGGGAGGGGGGTTCACGGGACGGGGGAAGGGGGGGGAGTGGAGTGGGGAGAGGGAAGGTGGAGGTGACGGAGTGGGAACGCGAGAGGGGAAGAGGACGCAGGAGAAGAAGGGGAGGCGGAAGGGGAACGGGACGAATGGGAAAGGACACTCATGGAGAAACAATTTCTTTATTAAATGGCATAGCACGCATGCCGGGACCAGCTAGTCTATAATTTAAAAATGAATCGCTGAATGTGTTGCTAAGCGCAAATTTTGAGAGAAGCTGAACCGATTTCGCTAATTCGCTAAGTACGAGGATGGTTCTTACGGAGAGAAAAATTAAGAAAATTGAGCAGAAAATTGGATAATTTCAGAAAACATCGCACGTTTGACAGTTCGTGTGTTTGAGAATGACAGTTTGCAAAACAATGATTGTTCAATCAGGATTCTATTTTTGAAAATATTTAAGTTGATAAATTTATTTAAAGTAGGTACTCCCCTAATAGTTTGAATCGAATCAAGAATTTTAGATATTTTAAATAGGTACCTACCTATGTTAGGTACAGATAAAAATTGTAAAAGGTGGCACGCGGGCTGTTTAAAAACTGAATGTACTGGGTTTGAATATATGGAACGCGGGAGGAGGGTTGGCGGGACGAGGGAGCGGGAAAGGGAAGAGGGAAGACGGGGAAGGTGGAAGGGGAACGTGGGAGGGGAAGGGGACGTGTGAGGGGGGAGGGAACTCGGGAGGGGGGTTCGCGGGACGGGGGAAGGGGAGGGGGAGTGGAGTGGGGAGAGTGAAGGTGGAGGTGACGGAGTGGGAACGCGAGAGGGGAAGAGGACGCAGGAGAAGAAGGGGAACGGGACGAATGGGAAAGGACACTCAGTGAGAAACAATTTCTTTATTAAATAGCATAGCAACGCATGCCGGGACCAGCTAGTAATATTATAATATTTTGTGATGTCATCATTGGCCCAAAAAAAAAACATATTTTATATTACAGTTATTTTATACAGCTTTAAAAAAAATTTCCAGTCATGTCAGTTAATGTGCAGTGGAGAGGTTGTTTTCGGTGTATAAAGAATCCTCGTCAAAGATTATCGATAGAAATCATTTTAAAAAATATTACATCTTCTTTTCAGATTAAACAGAACTAAAAATAATCACTCTCACTTTAGTATCTCTACTAATTTAAGTTTTAAATGCTTATCAATCCCTTGCATAGTTATAATCATGATTTATCACAGGTTTGTAACAATAGTTTATTATTTGTAATGGATTTCATTTTCCTGCAGCTTGACGGCAATCTCGCTAAGTTCCCACAGTTTGGCTGCACGCTCCTTGTCCTTGGAGATGGCTGACAACTTCTGCTTCTTGCAGTCACTGAAGTATTCTCCCGTCACATGCTCCACATCTTTGGAAACACATAAGAATATCTGCGTCTGAGCTCCCTCCTCCACACTCTGGAAAACAAATTAGATTGCATAAATTTACAGTTTTTTATTATTTTAAAATTTAGAAAGATACAGATACCTTAAGGTCCTACTAAGCGAAACGTATGTCTTGTCAGAAAGTACTATTATTGTTATTACATTAATTATTGTTTCATAAATCTGACTTTGACACATCGTCGCCTCAGTTCTTATTTGTCCTACAGACCATTTTAGTTTTTGTTCAATCTCCACTTTAAAATTAAAAATAAAGTATAACAAATAATAGTTAATCACATAACTAAGAATTATTTAAACTAATGAGACCTTAATCGGTAACAGCTTTATCTTAAGCACCTTTCATAATATTTCATTGAAATAATGAAAGAAAATCTTCTCTTCCTGTAAAATTTTCTAATGGTCTGTTGGACAAATACGAACTAAGGCGACGACATGTAATAATAATATTTCATTTATGGTGAGCATTCGAATACTACTTTCCTTATTATCTCAAAAGTTAGTATTGAACTATATGACTTATCAACTGAACGGTCGATTAGTAGGAAAATACCATTTCTTTTCCCTTTTTTAAATATTAAATAATTTATGGTTTACCTTTCCAAAGGTGTTGAAGGTGAATTGGTAAAAAAGCTTCGTGGATGAAGTTGTGTTTCTGAATATTTCAGTCATGATAACTCCGGGATGTAGGGCATTCACTGTTACTCCTGAAAAAAAAACTCAATTTTTGTAGTTTACCTGTTTTCCTCCTTCATACAATCAGGTCTCTTCAAGACCTGCATTAATAAATCCCTTCCTATAGCCCCTATCCTCCTTAACCCGCTCATAAGGCTGCCCAAGCAAGTGGCGATATAGTTTCCCTGTTTTCATACTGTCACAGGCAAGGGGTTATTGTGAGGTGTCACATTATAAATATTGATTATAACATTAAAGTGTGCAAATGTAATATTTTCCAAAGATGTGAGTAAGGGGGCGTTCAAGTATTACGTAATGCAATTTTTGAAGATTTGATTTGACCCACAAGACCCCCCCCTCCCCCCCAAGTGCGTTACGTAATACTTGAACGGCCCCTAAAGAAGTAAAACAAGTATAAAGGGGGAAAAAATGAGACGGGAAAGTTCTGCATTTTTCCAGAGGCCTCCGAGATGTGCTTCCTTTTAAAAATACTCAAGTTCTAGGAGGGTCTGAGTTCTTGGGCACGGACTGGGTACTAAGTGCTGTTTCGGCTACCGGGACCACGGGTTCGACTGGAACCAGACCTCGGAGCCGGAACCTGCAAAAGAACTCGAACCGGACCTGCTTTCGACTTGCAAGTGGCTTATACAGCTAACATGAGGACGCCGGAGGAAGCATTTGTTCACAACAATTGAACACCGGGTTCTCTGGGAGTAGTCAATTTGAAAAAGGAGTAGGAGTATGATCCGCTTCGCGAACAATCCGACTGCACATAGCAAGCGGGTACGGCCCAGGAACTATTATTGGATTACCAACACCCCTGCCATAGGTCGCCCCAAGTGGTTTGTTACGTGGATGGTGACTTATCAGGGGTGCCTGGGTTCAAGGGGCAATGTTTGTCTAGGTCTTGGTGGCGAATGCGTTTACCCACCTACTTCGTGGCGGCTGGATCAGGAGAGACTGGTTGGAGGAGACCTAACCCAGATCTCTCCATCCGCTCTCTCTTCCTTTCACCGCAGTGGGAGGGTTGGATTCCTACATCCATCATTCCTGAACAGATTCCTACCCACCTTTCATACCCTTTTCCTTCCCAGAACTTCCTTCCTTTCCTTAAAAAGACCTTCTACCCAACATCCCCGAAGGTGACATAGGCCTTGACAGATTTTTTTTTCTCAAGGCCTCTAATATAACAAAAAACTTAAATCTTTCTTTCTTTATTTATTTATTTACGCCCTTTTACGGGGCTTTTACATAAGTATGAAATTTACAACGGTATTTTGCAACGAAATATATAGTATTTATTGTACATAACTGAACTGCCTCTGTAACAGTATTTTGTATTTATCTAAAGATAAATTGAAGATGTCCACTGACTTGGTATAATTATTTCCCTCCATTAGTATTTTGGGCAAAGAGGAATACATATGGTAGTTAGTTCCAGGATTTCTGCACTGAAATAAATCCTGACTTCTGGTATTACGTAGTGGAATCCGGAAGCTTATCAATTCAAGCAATACCGGACTATCAACTAATTTATATAGAATTTTATACAGAAATACCAAATCAGTGAAAATTCTTCTGTCGGACAATTTGAGCATATTCATATCATTTAAAATAGTCTTGTAGTTTAACATAATTGCTGGAATACCCATTTTAAAATTTGGAAAACGTAAGAATTTGTTTTGTATTCTTTCAACAGCTTGTACATGTATATTATAATATGGGTTCCAGATGGGAGAATTGTACTCAAGTTGACTTCTAACATATGCAAAATATAACAGTTTAATACAATTTATATGGTTAAAATTTCTAGTTAGCCTAGTTATGAATCGCAACATTTTTAAGCCCTTGTTAGAAATTTCTGTTATGTGGTTAACAAATGAAAGATTTGATTGAAAAGTGATGCCTAAGTCTTTAATTTGAGTTAATGTCTCGAGAGTAATATTCTTGAAATATTTAAGTTTGTTTACGGACAAAACTATTTTTTATTCATATTTCGTATGTACGGGCGCAAACAACATAATTGGGAGTAAAAATGTAAATAAAATTTTGGTCTCTGGTGACATTTTTTAAGGTTTTATTCTTTTCTTTTCAAAATCAAGAGACCGAATTGATCATTAGTGCACTGTATAACGTATACCTAAGTACATTTCAATGGTAGAAATAAAACAGAATGTGGATATTTACATAAATAAAAAAAATAATGAAAAATCAGTATAGAAAAATCAGTAAAATAAATAACATGTATTTGTACCTTTTCCTTTCAATTTATTGGCCAACTCGATGGTGAAGTATATAGTGGCTAGCTTGGAATTGGAATAGACCACTGCCCCACCGTTGGTATTGCTCTGATCCAAGTGGTCCAAATCCAAACTTGCCTGCTTGTGCAGCACTGAAGATACATTGACAATGCGACTTGGAGTTGACATTCTAATCTTTCCTAGAATATTCAATCAAATTTTGTTTTATTTTATAACAGTTTTTCAATTATTAAAACATTACAAATATATTATTCAATAAGTAAAAACAAAAAGCATTGAAAACTCTGAAAAGGATACAGTGATAAGTTTCAGGTGCCTTCTAGAAAAACCAAACTTCAAGCGTAAAAACTTATTACATATGTTTAACCAATGACATTACAATACATCTTGACATGTATACTTGCTATTAAAACATTGTTAAATAAGAATAATAAAAGTGTGAGAGAGACGCGGTTTTATTCCAAAAACTACATATCATTACGTTACTAAGAAACTTATAATATAACTAAATAACTAACCATCACGCCGTTTCACCGCAGGGGTAGGCAGAGAGGACGGACCGCCAAACAACTCGGTCTTGGCACACACTCTTTGCCTCACTCACATTCATACATTGTCTCATACAAACTCTTCTTTTATTCTGACTTTTGACATGGCCCATCTCAAGTATCTGATTCACTTGATCGTGCCATGTCTTCCTCGGGCGTCCCCGACTTCTTCTACCATTCAAATTTGCGTCGTATATTCTTTTTACACTACTTTCTTCGTTCATTCGTTCTACGTGCCCAAACCATCTGAGGGTCCCTTTCTTAATCTTGCTCATTATACTTACATCAGCCTTACATTCTTTGCGGATATCCACATTTCTAACACGATCATACATGGTTTTACCACACATACGTCTCAGGGATCTCATTTCAACAGCATTCTGTTTACTTTCATCCTTTCTCTGCCAGTTCCATGCCTCACTGCCATACATCAGGGTAGGTACCAGGACCCCTGATGACAGTTTTTTATTAGTACCAACGGCATTCAGTCCTCCATTAATGGAGTTACCGGCATTTACCCTTCTTATAACTTATAATATTTATTTTCCAAACTCGAATCTTATCTTATAAAAGATAAATTAAATCTGGAATGGTTATCCGTATATCGATCGCCCAGTTGATTAGTCAAACATCTCTGAAAAATCTAAATTTTTATCGATTATGCATTTATACGTATTTTGTAAAAGTGTACCCTCAGATTACTGCTACATTACTCAGATTACTCATAAACACTGCCAAATCAATTATAAAACAGAAAAACTTTTAGAGAATTAAACAAAGTATTGATGTTTTCTGGGTCACTATTAGGATTTTTTTTATATGATTACCTCACAAGAGTCCTAACTGCTCCCTTCTGGAGCCAGTGAGGCTATGGCATCCCCGATTGGGGTATGTTGTGAGGCTGAAGGTAGTGGGGAGGGGAAGGAGATGGGGAAGAGGAAGGTGGGAAATACCTGGCTATTCAGATCTGGTCACCAAACAAGGCTAAAAGTTATTTCAAGCCATGTTTCAATTCTGAATGGTAGTATTAGGGGGCGTAATACGTAACGCAATTTTTGAAGATTTTTGACCCCCCCTCCCCTTCATGTAACGCGCCGTAACGTTTTTCCTTGCCCTCCCCCCCCCCCCTCAAAACGTTACGTAACGCCCAAGTGACAATTTTTACCTGAAAGTCACAATTAAGTTGTGCAAAGTGCAGGAAAGTCGCTTAAACACCTTTTTTCTTGTTTTAATCGCATTTGCGGTAATAAATAAAACAAGAGATTTCGAGAACGAAAAGGGTTGCCAAATTGGAAGACTTTAATTCCCTAGTTTTTTATCTAAATAAAGAAAAACATGTTACGTAACGCGTTATTCGAACCCCCCCCCCCCCCCCCTCGTAATGCACAGTAACGTTTCACAAGACCCCCCCTCCCCCCCCAAGTGCGTTACGTAATACTTGAACGGCCCCTTACACCAGGGCGATTCTGAGAGTATCTTCCACTCTGGAACGTACCGCAAATATATTATATATTATTTTAAATGAATTAATTGTGAAATAACGCAAATTAATCAAATAAAATTTCGTATAATCGAATAAGGATTCGTTCTCGCGACCATCGGATTGCGAGTCAAGAGCTTTACCGCTAGACCACGTTGGCCTTCCGCAGTACCGGATTATCCCTAAGGCAGAGTAGGCAACTGCCTAGGGGCCCCGCATTGGGTAGGAGCCCTGCGTCCCGAGAAAAAATGACTTGCTTCAATTAGTGAGCAACGAAGTTTTGGAAAAAGTCAGCTTTCAAAATGTTTCTTTAATTTTTTTATTAGGGACATTTACAGGTTAATAATATAAGGTAAACGTGTTATGAAACTATTTCATATTTTCCAACAATTGTGGTCAGGTACTGTGTTACCTTTAAGTTATGGTTGTTTATGGTCTGTTTGAACAGCCATACACACCGGCGGTGAAGGTAGTTTTGTTTTTTCGAGAAAACGAGAGGTCTCTTCCCGTTTGAGCCCGGCAGGGGCGACCGGACTCAAACGGGACGGCAGTGCTATTTTGAGGAGAATCAAATATTCAAATATTAAGCGGTAATTATTTTGGAGCGTAACGATCGTTACTTTAACGGATTCAAATGACCAAATAAAGTTCGTGATCGGTTCGCGGGTAAATTACGGAGGATGCGAGAAGCAAGTCCGGAGTTGTAATAAGAAACGCGAGACGGTGTAATCCGAAAGGTGAAATTGGATTCCGAAGAATCGATGCGAGAGAACGTGGATCCGCGCTCGTTCCGAACCTGTTGGTGGACAGATTTGACGACAATCGTCGATATTATCGATTGGAGGTTATATTTGGGAGATTTACCGCGCTATTCAAACTCTGCCAAGCACGCGGTTGCGCGTAATGAATGTCGCCCTTGCTGACGAGTACCTGATTGCCGGGATCAACTGGCCGAGTCCTAGATGACCCGGACGCACGTGACTGAACGAGATTCGGAGCTGGCTGGCTTGCCGCTCCGAGCTGATGAAACCGAGCATCCGTGGAGGAAGGCGTTCCCGAGCTTCCGCATTTTAGAGTAGATAGTATAGTTTACAATTCGGTCTGGGGGGTAAGTCATTCCAACATCTAACTGTATCTATTATCATCAAATAGAAGTCTATATGATTGTGAACCACTCTTTTATTCAAAAATACAACCCATCCACATGTAATTGCGGGGTTATATCTTATGCCCATCTCTGAGAAGGGGTTCTCATGTCATTCCGCAGGGTACAGCATACGTTTGCTGGAACAGGCAAATGTTTGGCGTCCGAGTCTCGTTTGGAGACAAAGCTGGACACTGCGAGGTAGGTATCTGTATTACACCTGAACAATTTGGCACCCTACTGCCCTACACACAATTCAATATAACAAATTGAAGATGGATTGCATGCATTCCGCAGCATCCGCATTTATAAAGATAACAAACGCGTTAAAGAAAACAACAGACTACAATAATTAGGTTATAACCCAATAAATAACTGATGTTCACATCATGCACCAAATAATAAATAAAAAGTCTACAACTAAAACAAATATATAAACATAATTGTATTTTAATTTTCTTTCCTTCTATTTGTTGCAACATTACTTAGTATCTGAAGAGATTGAAGGTGCCGTGTGTGGTTTATATTAGCATTTGTTTTGTTTTATTTCTAATTATATGTTTAAAATATAAATGTTGTACAAGCTTCAGTATGCACTACCTATCTGCTTGTTAAAATTCTTTGGGAAAGGTTGTCTGGAAGAGATCACATTAGTGACAAGACGGCTCATTGTAATGTTTCTTTTTAATAATGTATATTTTTGTTTCTATGTATGTGTCCTTTTATGTGTAATAAAGGGTTGTTGTATTTTTAAACGACTTCAAAAAGGAGGAGGTTCTCAATTCGACTGTATTTTTTTTTTTTTTTATGTTTGTTACCTCAGAACTTTTGACTGGATGAACCGATATTGATGGTTCTTTTTTTATTTGAAAGGTGGTGCTTCCCGTGTGGTCCCATTTTAATTTGGTCTAGTTCTGGCAATGGAATCCATGAGAAAACCATATAAGTCTTAAATTTGCATTAAGTATGTGCGCGACAAATGGACGAATAACTCAATATCACGCCAACCGATTTCAATGATTTTTTTTTTTCTAAAGGATGTACTTCAAGGGTAATTTGATAGGTTCTGATTATGGATCCATGACAAACTAACGACACTCGGCCGAATCTCTTAATTTGACCCTAACGTCGTTATGGTCAAATTATGTCAGTCTAATATGAGCAGCACGTTTAGTAGGTCTACCCATATTCAGACAAATTAGTAAGTGTACTTCAGATTCACTAAAAATCAAAAAAAAAACAAAAATTTTAACAAAACAAAAAAACTACTTCAAAAAATGCGCTAAAAAGTAAATAATTTTGTATTCTTCTACAACTTTATAATCAACTTACTTTTTCTAATCATCAATATGTAGGTACGATTGTTATTTTATTTTTGGAGTCGGTTCAATAATACGGCCCTGGACGTCCGATATTCAACTAACTAACTAACTAACTAACCATCACGCCGTTTCCCCGCAGGGGTAGGCAGAGAGGACGGACCGCCAAACATCCCGGTCTTGGCACACATTCCTTGCCTCGTTTACATTCATACAACGTCTCATACATTCGATATTCGATTACGATATTCAAATGGACCAATATGCCCCCCCCCCCGGTGTTATTTTATAACATATTTAATATGTAAAATACAGACAAGTTTAGAGAATATTTGTTTTTTGGTGAGCATTTGAATACTGCTTTCCTCCTTGTCTCAAAACTTAATATTTTGAAATGTCTGGCTAATCAACTGGACAATCGATGTATCACCTTGAAAATTAATAAATAAAATGTTTCTGATCTCTAATTACCCAGTAGAATGTTAGTGAAGAGGAAAGGTCCAAAGTGGTTGGACTGCATCAGGATGTGCATGCCATCATCGGTGATCTTATTGCCCATATCTACCGCTCCCGCATTGTTCAGGAGAATGTCAATGCGAGCCTCTTCCTTGAGGATCTCATTGGCGCAACTGCGAACGCTGGATAGTTCTGCAAAGTCTACGCGTTTCAACTGGAAATCATATGAAATGTCATTTATTTGATGTCAAATATCATTTATTATATATCAAACTAGCAGACCCGGACACACGGTGCTGTGACTAACGAAACACAACGCCATTACCCAACCTTTATAAAGTCCAAACCACCCGCTTGCCAGCTGCCCGTTGCCCGCTGCCTGAATTGAATATTTGAATTTCTTGACTTTTCTCTACTATAATAAGCATGTTTTTATACATATAAACTTTCCTCTTGAATCACTCTATCTATTATTGAAAACCGCATGAATATCCGCTATTGGGAGTGGAAAGCACCAGTGGATGTAGAAAATGTGAAGAGGATGAAGAGACTCCAATTCACTTATTTATTAATTTTTTATTTATTTATTAATTTTCGGGAAATCGACAGTTTATATTTATTTCAGTTTGTACATAGTATTAAATAGCCAAAATAAAACCAATTACGGATTTCCTCCTTGTGGCTTTACTTCTACTGAGACAGCATAATAAGAATAAGTAAATTAATTTTATAAAAAAGGAATATGAATCCAAAATTATATAAAATGGTGCCAATGTCCTGCCCTGGTGGGAACTAGGCTCAGATACCTGGGGAGACATGTTGTAGAACCAGAAGACCTAGCCACATATCCGATAACAACTCTGGTGAACTTTATTAAAGGGACTGGGTTATTGTTAAAGTATTGAGGTAAAATGGGAGAAAGTACAATGGGCCCATGGCCTAAGTACTCACGGGAACTAATGGTAAACCGTCTCCGTTTAAAAAAAAAAAAAACCCTCTAGGACATCTATTTTCCAATTTCTTCCGTAGAACGAATTTCAAAAGTGACTATAGTACGGCCCGCCAGCCGTTTTAAATCGCACAAAAATAAGTTTTCTTTGAATTTCTCGGCTTTTCTCTAATATAATTTACATGTATTATACATATAAACATTCCTCTTCAATCACTCTATATATTGGTGAAAACCATATGAAAATCCGTTGCGTAGTTTAAAAAATTAACGCGCACATACATTTTGAGCGACTTCATTTTATACTATGTAATGATGATAATGATATAATTTTTTCAATGTGAATTGTAATACTTTCGATGACAAAAATATAAATTGTTGGAATATAATTTATTCAATGTTGAATAATATATTGTATCAGACGACCAAGATGGATTTTTAAAAAGATTTTCTTACACAGGAAAGGAGATATTCATTTACTTAATCTGAAATTTAAAATAAATTAATTAATATTAAGGAAATGTACACTTACAGTGAGGTTATTATTTCCTGTCTCCTGGATGATTTCTTGTCTGACCTTCTCTCCCTTCACCATGTCCCTGCAGGTCATCACCACACGAGCCCCTCTCCTGGCAAAGTTCCTGGCAGACTCCATTCCAATACCTGTAATAAAACCCTCATGTTTAGTTTAATAGCAAGATAATTTAGTTTTCATTCTAATGTTATTCTTTGTTTTTACCATATTGGTTTAATTTTACTTATGCAAACCAAAAATAGACAATAATACAAATCATTTATTTTTTATTTATTTATTTAATACATGAATTATCGAGAGTACATATAGTTTTTTGTGGTATTTCACCCTCCATGCTAGGGATGACCCTGTGTTATGGCGGGTGAAGTTTACAGTTTGCGAATATACATTCATTAGTATAGGTTGAAATTTTTCACTAATTGATACTATCCACACAAATTCTCCTACAATAAGAGAGTTTATGTAGTTATATTGGATTACAAGAATAAGGTGAAGAAGTTAAAGAATTATTGGAAAAGATAAGTTATTTTTAGTACATTACGGAATTATTGATATATATAGTTCAAAGTAATCAGTCTTATACATATAATGCTGCTTAGATTGTAAATAAAGATATTTTATGTTTTGCCTGCTCTTAATACTATGCACACAGATCTTCTATAATAAGAGAATGATATACTTATAGTTAGATTGGGTTACAAGAAGAAAATGGAGAAGTTAGAGAATTATTATAAAATGAGAAATTGGAGGAGTTGTTAGATGTAGATCATACTAATTAATCTTGTACATACAATGCCGCTAATTTAGAAAATAGAGATATATTATGTTTTGTCTGAAAGGTTATTAAATTGATAGAGTGTAAAGTGAATGGGTGTTAAAATTGTAATGTATTCCATGTGTAAGGATCCATTTCGTTATTTGTTTTTAAATGAATGGGGTTGACTCAACGTTTTTAAGTTTTCAGGGATAAGGTTAAAGATTTTAGGAGCTAGGAAGAAAAATTGTCTCTGAGCTGACGTGGTGTGTAGTGTAGGTACATTGTAGTGTCTGTTGGTTATTGTTCTGGTGGTGTAGTTGTGTTGTAAGAGAGTTTTGTTTTTGTATTTAAACAGGAAATGTATTAGCATAAATTTTAAATGGAGTTGCCGTATGTTTAAGACGTTATACTCGATGAGGAGTCGTTTGAATCATGTAATCATACTTTTTCTACTATTTTCAAGGGTCAAAAAAATAAGACTAAACTATCACATTTGTTCTTCGTAACTACGAAAATTACTAGTATGTAATAACAAACCGCCTGAAACTTACTGAAAAGAGATTAAAAGCCTCACATTTATTATTCATGTTAATCATAAATATGAAGTGTTAAAAAACCTAGTGCTTTTATTATCGAGGTTGCATATTTACACATCGGTTTATTCAAAATATCATCCGACATGTCCATGATTTACAATCTTGCGCAGAATCAAGAACTGACAACTTTACTAAAGACTAACTGATGGCCGTCTTAGCAGAGAATTGAACCCGCACAAAATTATTGGGTAGGAGCCCTGCAATTCAGACCACTTAGCCACAAGCCAGTATTTTAGTTTAATATATAATGCTGTAAAAACTTACATACTTGAAAGTGTAAAAAATGATAATAAATATTAACTTAACAATAAATTGTGGTACTCACCAGCGCTGGCTCCAGTCACAATGACAGTTTTTCCATCCAACCGCTCTTCTCCCTTGAAGATGCCGACAGTACACCTGGTGTATAGCTTCAGCAAGAGAACAAGGATAATTACCAGGAGAACCAGGCCACCAAGGACAATTCCCACAATCGCCGCAGGGCCACAACAAGAGTCCGACATCTTGCGACCGGTCAAATTAACTTTCCGTTAACTCTGGAGAAAACGAAACATAAACTGTCCTATTGAACAATCTACTACAAATAATGTAGACAATCAACGCAATTATGTTGATACCTGATAATAGGGAACCACAAAAAGTTCGCAGATAAGGTTTTTCATTATCTGTACGCTTATATTTTTCTTATCAAAAACCTTGACATTACTTGCATAAAAATCATTTTAACCCGTCTGCTTGTTTAGGAATAAAACATCCCAAAACACGTAATCGCATTATACCAGGTTCATGGGGTGAGGTTTGTCCAGGTCTTGGATGACCAGGATACACTGAACCCCAAATTCCTACCCACCCCTTAAACCCTTTCCTTCCCTCTCCTCTCCTTCCTTTCCCTAAAAAAACCCCTCCACACAGCATCCCCAAAGATGACATAGGCCGTGAGGGAAATTATTTTCCTCAGGGCCTCCTGTCTGGAGTTCATGTAAAAAAAAAAAAAAAAAATACTTTTATAAGACCAAAAACGTCCCGAGCGACCGTACAATTTAAAAGCTATGGGTGGGTTTCTTCATTTACCGAGAATGCTAAATGCAATGCTAATTGTAAAAGTAAACGATCGAAATTTAAAAATTTCCATGCATTTGAGCGTTTACTTTTACAATTAGCATTGCATTTAGCATTCTCGGTAAATGAAGAAACCCACCATATATCTCTCTTCCTCTCGTACAAACATATGTATTTTTCTTTTAACCAGAAAGAGAACAAAATATTTCTGCTTATTGTCTTTGAAATATGAAAGCTTGCATAGATATTTTACAATCTCGATCCAAAGTGACAGTTTCAGAATTTACGCGCAAAGCCCGGGCTTCCGGATTGTGAGATGTGAATATATTGAACCAAAGCCAAACCAAGCGATCCAAATTATTAATTCTCTAATAGATACAATCTAATTATTTATCGTGATAATTTTGTGTGAATAATTTTACCAAACAGTTGCAGCAGTAGCGTAAATCACCATTACAATGCAAATTATTTTCCATAGATAAGAAATACATATTTAAGAGGAAACCCTGTCACCGAGAAATTTGAACAACAGGTATTTTACAAGACTGTTGCTGTCAATGTCACACTTACTCCCCCGAATACTGAGCGAAAGGGACAACTACACCTCAAGCTGATGATACCTAAATAAAATCATCCAAATTGAGGTTTTATATTCCTGTTTTTCTCCTCTAATGCTGAATCGTTCTATAAAATTATTTTACCAACTGTATTAGAAGAAAATAGTCTGTCTGTTAGTTTTGCTTTTTTTTTAAAATATATTGTCTAGTTTTTATACTGAACGTCTGTTGATGGCATTCAAACCTGATAATTTGAACGATTATCAAAAAAGCAAGATGTACGGACACGCTAGCGGTCGATATCTATACTATAATAAAAAATATTAGCAGGAGTGTCAAAATTAGGGCTGCTATCTCTCCGGGTTTGACCCGGAGTCTACGGGTTTGCATGGTGCATGTCCGGGCTACGGGTTTAAAATCGATTTCTCCGGGTCAGACCGGGCGTTGACGACCACATTTCTACAAAGAAAAATTATTCTGAAGAGCTAAACGTAGCGACATTCGAAATTGCGTCGATTTATCATGCAGTAGCACCATCACAGTTATTTAAGCACCGATTGCGGAATTAAATTGAATGCCTATCTTTATTCCGATTCACCACTATCACATAGGGTTTGACCCGGAGTCTACGGGTTTGCATGGTGCATGTCCGGGCTACGGGTTTAAAATCGATTTCTCCGGGTCAGACCGGGCGTTGACGACCACATTTCTACAAAGAAAAATTATTCTGAAGAGCTAAACGTAGCGACATTCGAAATTGCATCGATTTATCATGCAGTAGCACCACCACAGTTATTTAAGCACCGGTTGCGGAATTAAATTGAATGCCTATCTTTATTCCGATTCACCACTATCACATAGGGTTTGACCCGGAGTCTACGGGTTTGCATGGTGCATGTCCGGGCTACGGGTTTAAAATCGATATCTTCGGGTCAGACCGGGTGTTGACGACCACATTTCTACAAAGAAAAATTATTCTGAAGAGCTAAACGTAGCGACATTCGAAATTGCATCGATTTATCATGCAGTAGCACCATCACAGTTATTTAAGCACCGATTGCGGAATTAAATTGAATGCCTATCTTTATTCCGATTCACCACTATCACATAGGGTTTGACCCGGAGTCTACGGGTTTGCATGGTGCATGTCCGGGCTACGGGTTTAAAATCGATATCTTCGGGTCAGACCGGGTGTTGACGACCACATTTCTACAAAGAAAAATTATTCTGAAGAGCTAAACGTAGGGACAATCGAAATTGCGTCAATTTATCATGCAGTGGCACCACCACAGTTATTTAAGCACTGATTGCGGAATTAAATTGAATGCCTATCTTTATTCCGATTCACCACTATCACATAAAGTTCATTGTGGCAGAACCAAAGCTGAAGCAATTTTGAATGTCCCAGCACCGAACTCAATAGAGTCTACAATACAAGACCTAAAAAAGTCTCAATCTGGAAATGGGGTTCACTTTTCGATTGATATCGACGCTTCAAATAAAGGATCCCAGAAAATGTATCCAATAGTCATCAGATACTTTGACCAAGAAAAAAGTGTTCAAGATAAATTAATGGATTTTTATGAGGATTCCAACGAAACATCTCAAAAGATTTTTGAGAAAATTGAAAATTTTATGCTTCAACACAACATTGACACAAATTTGTTGTCTGCATTCTCTGCAGACAATGCATAGAGATGAATCAGATGTTAAATCTTTGATTAAAAAAATGAAATATACCTACACATTCGCTTGGGCCAGATTTTCTGCCAGTCTTTTTTTTTAAAGGATGTGTTGAATTTTTAAAACTGTCTCTGAGCTTTATATTCAACCTCTCTTTAGAAACTAGTGTATTTCCTGATTCCTGGAAAGTCTCAAAAATTTGTCCTATTTTAAGGACATCCGTGGAAAACTACAGACCGGTGGCAATACTTTCTGCCCCGGATAAGTTATTTGAATCGATACTTCATAAACAAAGGCCGATCAACACAAATCTATTGGTATTCACAGGTTATGTTTCCAAATCTTTAGATAAAGGCTACCAAGTAGATTGCTCGTACAATGATTTCTCAAAGGCCTTTGACACCGTAAACCACGACATCTTATTAAATAAATAATAATAATAATAATAATAATTGTCAATTGTCAACGATAGGTTTTTCTTTCCGGTTTCTTATATTCTTTGCCAGTTATTTTACTGAAAGAAAACAATTTGTATCACATGGAATATTCTTATCAAAATAATTTCTTGTTTTCTCAGGAGTACCTCAGGGCTCTAATTTAGGACCACTCCTCTTTTCGATTTTTATTAATGATATTTTAGATAATATATGATGATCTACAACTTTTCTTGGAAATACAAACTTTAGAGGACTGCATTTGACTCCAATCAGACATTGATAGAATTGTTGACTAGAGTAAACGGAATCAGATTGAATTCAATATCTCTAAAAATTTTATTCTTTCTTTCACTAGAGCGTATCATAGAGTCTGTCAATTAAGAGTAGAAAATATTAAAAATTGAACTACTAAATTTGTAGGCTGGCAGTACCAATTTAACTGTCAAATATTCTTTCAAATCGCAATGACACTGAATGTATAAAACACTGTAAGTCACATTTAAAAAACCTTGTTTTTGTTCTTAAAGAAAAAAGAATAATTCGAAGGAGCACTGTTGTTAAGGTATCTTAAAAATTTGATTAAATGGTGTTTTATAATGTGATTTGCTTTCATTTAATATAACATACATTTGAATTTAACAGTAGGTAAAAAGGAAGAATAACTAATGGTGAGTAGTTAAACTACTTTTAGGTCGGAATGAGTTAAATATCAGATCTAAAATTAGAGACATGATCTAAAACCCGGGCAACGCCAGTAGGTACTTAAGGTAGTATTAAATAAATGTGAGCAATTTCCAACTGTGCTTTTTATTTTACTATAGCATCGTTATTCCTCATTGTATTAACAAAAATTGTATAATACACCTTTATGGAATTCTAATTTTGAGATCAGCAGGTATCAAAATTGCAATAAAAAAATATTTTACCCACTTTTATGTGTTTTTGATTTTTTACCAAAAATGTAGGTTAACAGCTTTACTTTAACACCATGAGTTATGTGTTTAGTATTGCCATCTGATCAACAGTGGCGCCCTCCTATGTTTTCTACTCTTATTTGACAGACTGTACCTGGTTTTACCGGTATACTATGAGGGCTCTAAATTTTAAACGTGTCTCCACTATGAAAGATCTTGGTATTTTGTTTGATAGTAGGTTAAATTTTCATGCTCATTTCATAATGACGTATAGTACTTCACTGAGAATGTTGGGTTTTGTCCTACGCACTGCGAGAAATTTCAGAGATACCCGGGTTCTCACAGTACTATACAATGCTTTGGTTAGGAGTAGACTTGAGAGTGGGTCGGTGGTTTGGAGCCCACACCAAGTGAAGTATTCCCTCATGTTGGAGAAGGTTCAGAAGAAATTTCCGAGATTTCTTTACCTGAGGAAGTATGGCTACTATCCGTGGCTCTACCCTACCCACTTTCTCTTGGGTATGCTTGGTGTGAACCTTCTAAGGGGCCAGAAGGGATGCGCTCATTGTAACACATTTCTTCAGACTGATTCGTGGAAGGTTTGAAAACTCGGCTATCATGGAGAGCATTAGTTTCTATGTTCCCGATAGTTATCTCCGTCATCGACAGCATAGACTGTTTTATCTCCCGGCATACAGAACTAACTTGCCAATGGTTATGCCAGTCGGGAGAGCTGTCTTGTTGTTAAATAGAATCACTTCAAATATCGATATGTTTAACATCAATGAAGCACAAATGGAATTTTTAATTTTGTAATGTTTTAAAAATGAATAAATTGAATTGAATTGAAATGTCTTGGCGGCGGGTGTGTCTGCCCACCAGCTGCGTGGCAGGACAGATCGGAGAGGCCGGTTGAGGAGACCTTGTAACCTCTTTTGGAACATCGTCTTGCACCGCACTGGGAGGGATGGATTGATACGTTCGTCACTCCTGGACCCAATAACCCCCAGATTCCTACCCACCCCTTATACCTTATCCTTCACAGAACTTCCCCTCCTTCATTTTCTTTCAAAGATACTCCGCGCAGCATCCCCAAAGATGACATAGGCCCTGAGGGAAAATATTTTCCTGGGTGGAGCTATTGTTAAAAAAAAAAAATCATTTATTCCAACGAAATTAACTTTAACAGCGTCCAGTTTTTCCTGATTTGTTTTTGGGGTGTTATGCCGTGTTGCGCTACCTCCTTCTTTAGCCAACGTTTCGGACAGCGTTGCAGTGTCCATCATCAGGGCAGATCCGATAGACGTCACACACATCTACCGGATCTGCCCTGATGATGGACACTTCAATGCTGTCAGAAACGTTGGCTAGAGAAGGAGGTAGCGCAACATAGCAGAACACCCCAAAAGCAAATTATGAAAATGCTTTTGGCCATGAAAATCTAAAAACGTATCCAGTGTCCATTTTATTAACGATGAGACAACGCAGTTTTTTGTTACCGCGATTGAACAGCGTGAGATGGCTAGCCGCCTAGCCTAACCGTGCACACGGCTGGCCGCTAGTGCGCCCAAACCCTGATGGCTGACGGGTTTGCCTTCTGAATGGGGTGTTTCAAGTTTATTACCATTCGATTGGTACATTTCTTCTTTTGAAAGGCAATGGGGGATTTCCACATGTTTTTATTGCTTAAAAAAATTACCATGATTATAGCATTTTTATTTAATTTTTATGTTGACGAATAAATTTTCTACAGCGTGTCAAAGTTTCCCATTTTTTAATTACCGCTATACTTTTTTTTTTTGGCGGGGCTACCGTATGATGTCATGTTCCGATTTTCAAACCATGGGCCGTTTTGATTTTGTCAGTTTTAGATCGTTTTTAAAATTAATAATATTGAATGAAAACATATAAAACAAACATTTTTAGCAGTATGATTAAAATCAGAAAAATGATCTTTAAATATTCCATACATTTTCAACAGAATCCCTCGTTTGTGGAAATACCCCATTACCCTAAGGCACTTATTTTTTTAACCACTCACCAACTTAAGCAGATATATGAGTTAGAAATACAACAGCAGTCAAGTACAATAAGCGTGTTTATACGTCAACACGTGTGTCTCCATAGAAATCGTCTAACTCCGTTATTCATTTAGTGACATCCCTAAAATAAAAAGTAAAAGGTCGATAGTGGAACAAGCTGTACATCCCTATTCAAGTTATCCATAGAAATACATAACAAGAATATTCTGTCATTCGCGCAATCTGACACATAATTTTTCCCGCCAAATTTCGGACCGGCGCACAGTGGCTGAAATTTGAGCGCTGGCGCGACGTTGACCCCAGATAGGCATGTTCCCGAAATAATTTTTTTTTTTACTAATATTCTCAATTTAACCACTGACATTAAAAAATCATTGAAAATAACATCCGAAGCTTACTTACTCGGTAATTAGTCACAGAACTGAGATGTTCGGGCGCGCAATAACGCTGCTGTATCTAGGCGAGTTGGAAGGAGTGCGAAATCTGGTTGTTTGTGTACTTATTATAGAAAAAAAATATTTTTTTAAATCACTTCAGAAATTTTTTAAGATACGTGCTTTATTTTAACAACTTAAAAAATATATTTTTTTCATAAATTATATCTGTTGCCTTGGTTCAAAGTTAACGTTTTTTTTTCGAACTTTTTTTCCAATTTTTTGTCTTTAATGGAGTAGGAATAAAAAACTTCACGAGTCTTCACTCCAATTTTAATTGGATGTGATTGCTGAGTCTTTTTTGTGCATGGGAGAAAAAAATCACCACCAACTATTGCCAGCCACACCAGTAATTGCATTTTTAAGAAATGCTTGCAATTTTTGTAATTTTATTTTTCAGAATCCAATCTTTGACTCTGATTTGTCAAAGAAAGATCAACTTAATGTAATATTTAGTTCTGCGTAGCATTAAATTTTTTTAAAAGTTATTTATAATTACTCATTGACAATTTAAATTAACACATGTACATACCTTAATTATTCTGTAATTAGTCGCAAAACAGGGTTACACTGGGCGCACATTTACACTGCTGTATTAAAATGATTTTGAAGGTATGCGGAATCGAGTTTTTTGTGTACTTATCGTTGGATATATTTTTTTTAAATATTAAAATATTTTCCAAGATACATCCTTTATTTAATTAAGTTAAAAATAATATCTTTTTCATAAATTATATCCGTTGCCTTGGTTCGAAGTTAACGTTTTTTTCTAAACTTTTTTCCAATTTTTTGTCTTTAATGGAGTAGGAATCAAAAACTTCACAAGTCTTCACTTCAATTTTAATAGAATATTATTGCTGTGTCATTTTTGTACTTGAAAGAAAAAAATCAGCACCAACCATAGACAGCCACTCAAGTAATTACATTTTTAAGAAATTATATGTTATTTTCATCATTTTTTTCAGAATCCAATATTTGTCTCCGATATGTCAAAGAAAGATCAACTTCATGTAATATTTAGTTGTGTGTACCATTGAAAAAAAATTAAGTTATTCACAATTACTCACTGACCATTTAAATAAACATCTGAAAATTAATTATTCTGTAATTAGTCGTAGAACAGGGGTACACTGGGCGCATATCTACACTGCTGTATTTAGGTGATTTTGAAGGTATGCGGAATCAAATTTTTGGTGTACTTATCATTGGATATATATATATATTTTTTTTTTTTTTTTAAATAGGTACTTTAAATACTCTTCAAGATACATCCTTTATGTAAATAAGTTAAAAAAATATTTTTTTCATAAATTATATATGTTGCTTTGGTTCAAAGTTTACGTTTTCACGTTTACATGCATTACTGAACCATTCTATTTAGTTACTTTGTTAAATAATATAAAATACCCGTAGTCTGTACTAACTTTTGGTGTTTTCCTATTATATTATTATTATGCATATGTTATTAAACGTTAATTATAACTTTAAATACTTGCCGACTATAATTTTTTTTTTAAATGCATCGTACGCATTATTAGCGGGAGTTAAAATATTCGTATAGGTTGAATTACGCTAATTACCCCCATTATTAAACTTTTATTCCCTACTGTCTGGAAAATCCTAAGTACTATTGCTATGTACATCAGTTAATAATAATGTGCCGAATGTACATATGGGTTTCTCCTTCAATTTTTATCAGGTTCGGTGTCATTAGAGTTTGCAATGATTGTAAATTAACGTTAATCACCTAAACAGTTTTTACAAATAATTATAAACATAGGGTTGCTACTGAAAATCACATTTTTTATTTGTGTTAAATTATATAATTAGTATTTTGTTTTCACTGTATTTTTATTATCTGTTTTTTTTTATTATAATCTATAAAATATAATACTTAGCGCCCAAGTGACATGCTATTTTTTTTTATAAAAATCATTATTTACATTTCAACTAATAAGAATTAACAAAAAATAAGTGGTATTTCTTATGAAATGATAAAAAAGTGAGGTGACAAAAGTGTTTATTATACATTTATACAATAGAATAAGTATTGTTGTTTAAATAATCTGTGATTTTAGTACTGTTTTCATATAAAAAGAATAAAAAAAAAAAAACTTTTTTTTAAATATTTGGCAAGTACATAATATTTCTTTGGATGTCATTTTTAATTTAAAAATACAAATACATATTGATCGTCCAGTTGATTATTCAGACATCTCCAAACACTAAGTTTTGCAAAGTTCTAATGCTTCCCATAAATCAAATACCATTTACATGCCTGTGTTTTACACATTAAATTTACCATAAAATAACATCCGGAGGTATAATTGGTACGATATGTCAGTATGACATTTTTAAATATTCTACTAGTTACCCACAAAACATCAACATTTTGTTTAATTCACTACCAGTTTTTGTACATTATAATTGAGTTAGTGGTGTTTATGAGAAATTTGGATACTGTGCCTGGACCCCTAGCACGGTCGATCAATAATTATTGTATACAAGATCGTCAACGAATAAATAGTAGTTCACAATGACTAAGTACTCTTAAAATATTCAACGTCAACTGTTGTTGTATGTTAGAGATCTGCAGTTGTCCTCGGGAACATTGAGAAATTACCGAAAGTTATCGATACTATCCTTACCGATCAACCTTGCCAGAAGGCCAGAGCCTTTTACAAATTAGATATTCAACTCAAATTTCTATCTTTTTGAGATGTCTGACCAATCAACTGAACGATCGATATGTACATGTAATGCAGTTATTTTATATGGCTATTACTAGGGAACGGAAAATACTTTCCAGGCACATCAGTCCATGTGGAGAAATTGTTTTCGCCAACAGGCAAAGATTATTAATCAGTAGAAATCATCTAAAAAATGATAATAATCTTCTTTTCAGATTAAACCAGAATCAAAAATTATCACTCTTGCTTTATTATTTCCACATATACATGTTTTAAAATGTATCAGTCCTTTCCTTAGTTGTAATCTGATAATTTGACGGCCGGCGTGGTCTAGCGGTAAGGCCCTTGACTCACCATCTGAAGGTCGCGGGATTAAATCCCAGCTTGGGTTATTTCACAATGTATTCATTTAAAATAATGTATAGTAAATGGTGTTTTTTTAGAGGTATACAAATTCAAAATGAAAAAACAACACATTTAATGTTGACTTCCAAATGGTCCATCGTCTCTGGTTTATCAGCATAGACTAGTGACTTCACATACCCCCAAAGAAAATAATCTAATGGTGTGAGATCACACGATCGTGTGGAGGCCAGTACATAAGTCCATTACGTGAAATTATGCGCTCACCAAATGTTTACCGCAATAAATTGATGGTGGCTCCCGCCGTGTTTTGCACAATTTTTCAAAATTTACACAATTTGCAAGGGCTGTTCTGACTTCAGTCTACTCATGGTGAAATGACAAAATGTAGGTACTGACTACAAATCAACTTTCAACTGTCAAATTGTCAGTCTGTAGAAAAAAAGTTGGTAGTTTAAAAACCAAAACTCATGGTGAAATGACAAAATGTAGGTACTGACTACAAATCAACTTTCAACTGTCAAATTGTCAGTCTGTAGAAAAAAAGTTGGTAGTTTAAAAACCAAACCTCTAAAAAAACACCCATTACATTTGCGGCATGTTCCAGAATGGAAGATACTCTTAGTATCGCCCTGGTGTAAGACCACCATTGAGAAAAGAAAGGTTGCTTGAAATTATTGAAAATGCTTGAAACGCCGTTGTTTGGTGACCAGATCTGAATAGCCAGGTACTTCCCCACCTTCCTCTTCCCTATCTCATTCCCCTCCGCACTACCTTCAGCCTCACAACATACCCCAATTGGGGATGCCATACTCTCACTGGCTCCAGACGGGAGCTGCTGAGACTCTTGAAACTCTTCACTATAAAAAAAAATATAAAAATCAGATGCGTATAATAGTTTATTTGTAGTGTATTTCATTTTCCTGCAGCTTGACAGCAATCTCGCTCAGTTCCCACAGTTTGGCGGCTCGCTCCTTGTCCTTGGAGATGGCTGACAGATTCTGCTTCTTGCAGTCACTGAAGTATTCTCCTGTCACATGCTCCACATCTTTGGATACGCACAGCATTATCTGCGTCTGGGCTCCTTCCTCCACACTCTGAATAACAAATTAGATTGTGTAAAATATTTAAAAGATATAGATACTTTGGTCCTGTTAATGGGCATATTATACACTTTAATTCTGCCTCGCAATTGGGTTGAAGCAACCAAATTGCACCGTGTAAACAAGAAATTGAATGTTTCGATGTCATTGCGTGTCATCTTTCAACCGTATTGAAAATATTGAGCTTGTTCAATATTTTCAATGCGATTGGTTCTGTTGTCCATTCGTGCGCATGCACGAATGCACGCAGCACTGTGCGCGCATATGAAAGTGTCAAACTGTGACTGTTTATTTTGTAGTGAGTTGTCAACGTAGAAAATGGTTTTTAAATGGAAGGAAGAGCATACGCCTCTGTTCTTAGAGCACTTTAAGAACTATCCAAGCCTGTGGAACATTAACTCTATGACAGCAATGTGATTGAATGGTCCACTTCTGAAAAGTACGTGTAAACTGCACACCCTTTCAATTATACGTTGTTCAACCAAATTGCATCAATGTGGTTGTAGTGTATAATATGCCCATAAGCCAAAAATTCAATCAGTCATAAATTTAATTAAAAAAATATTATATAAGTAATAAAATTTTTAATATCACCCAATTTAATGTAGATTTGAATGTAATGCAATCTTTCAGTTCAATTTTCATCCACTTCCCAAACTACCAAAATAAATAAATTAAACTGTGAATTTTCGCACACGTGATAAAAATGGTTATTATACATACAATAACAAAAATTAACCAATATTAAAGTTTACTTTGCTTTATTAGTACATGATTGGCGTATTTTTGTCTTTTTTAGACCATTTTTTTTAAACCTTCCCACGCCCTCACTGTGCCATCTCTATGCCCCCTAATTTTCTCTGGGTCTTCTACTGCCCTCCCTGAAAGTCTCAACCGCCCACAAGGGGGCGTTATGAGAACCTACGATGTACACTATCTGACATACACTAAAATCGACTTAAGATGTGTTCAAAAGCCAAATGGGCGTTTTAAAGTCAAATGTCAATCTATTAAAATCAAAATTTTAAAACCACATACCTAATTAATTATACACAAAATATTTGAAAAAAAAACCAAAAGCTGGTTCATGAAAAAAAATATGAATTTAAAAAATGAAAAAGTTTTACCTTACAATAAAACTTATATTATATACTTTATTTAAAACCTATAAAGTGAGATAAACATTACCATTTTGCAGCCAAATCGACGTTTCTTACCAATATTCGTATGTAATTTTCAGTTTAAATCTGCCGCCAATGTCACCTGGCAGTTCCAATTATATCCGTCAGGCGGCGTTACTAACAGGGAATGCCCCAATAATAAATATGAATTTAAGAAATAAAAATAAAAAGTACAGGTCGCACAAATATCTGCCGCAGACCGCAGTTTGATGACCATGGATCTAGAGCAATTGCTCTGTGGTTTAACCCTCTCCACAACTAAACAATGCAGAGTCCTGAGTCCCCATGATTGCCTCGACTACGGTTTAGCATAGTTCATGGTCATCAAAAGGGAGTAACAATTCCGGCGACATAGACTCTGGAAATTATCAATTTTTTAAATGTTAAAAAATGTGTCGTTTACCTTTCCAAAGGTGGTGAAGATGAATTCGGTAACAAGTTTCCTGAATGAAGGAGTATTCCTCAAAATTTCAGTCTTAATAATTCCGGGATGAAGGGCATTCACTGTTACTCCTGAAAAATCACAATTTTTGTATTCAGTTTTCCAGTATTCAATAATGCTATTATTGTGAAACTGCGACCTTCAATTCCAGAAGGCGTAAACTGACTACTGACACCTTTGTGTGTCCTTCGCACTCACCCTCCACTTATTAAAATCAGATCAGTTGCATTCGATCTTCTGAGAAATGTGCGATAAAAATATACTGGTTGGAATTGATTGCGAAAATAAATAAAATAATGAAAAATGTTCACAATATTATCCTATAAAAAATTGCCGAGGTTTTAGGCTTCCCAAAACAAAACTTGCGTGTATACAAAACATTGTGTTTTATAAAAGGCAAAACTTTATAATACGGACCGTTATGCTTCCCGGTTATTTCATAGCATATTTATTCATCATAGGTTATTTCATAGCATATTTAATATATAAAACACAGATACGTGTAAATTAATACTATTTGATTTGTTGTGAGCATTCGAATTTTGCTTTCCTCATTATCTCAAAACTTAGTAATTTAGAGATGTCTGACTAATCAACCGGACGATCGATATGTGATGATGTAAGGTTTACTTTAGTTTACAACTTTATTTCAGTAACATTAAATCAATTTATCTGTATTTCGTGTTTTATTAAAACCAAAATATGTAAATGTATTTGTTTAAACTGATTTTTTGTATTTCATTCATTTTTCCTGTTTAACCCTAGAGTACTAATCATCGCCTGGGAGGCCGGACTCAAACAGTTTTTTTGTTATAATTTCAAATCGTGCCACCGTTACGACTCGAGCTTTCACCTCAACTCAGTGCCCAAAGTGACGCGGTGGATGGAATTACAGCGTGTTGGATCACTTGGGAGGCGATCATTAGAATAAAGGTAATTTTTTTTGAGAAAATGTCATTCAAATTTTTTTTTTTAAGAAAATGTCATTAAAAAAAGGAAAACGAAGCATGTGCAACTTTTGCCCAGCAAAAAAAAGACGCATTAGTGTGTACTAGTGTAGGAAATGCAACAAACCGTATTGTCTGGAACATCGATCGCCTAATTGTTTCACTTGTGATAAGAAATAAATAGACAAACTTCAAAGTTATGTGACATAAAAACTGTAAAATGCTACTTTTTTATAATGATCTCAACAGACTGATATTGTATTTTAAAAAAAAAAATTAGTTTTTAAGATTTAAAAAGGCAGAGGTTGCTCTCTTATGTAAAAAACTTATTTTTCATATTTTAATAAAGACACTTAAAAAAACTATTTGTTTTTTTTAAGTAGCCTCCCAAGCGCTGATTAGTAATAAGCAGTATAAAAATAAGATTAGTATTCTAGGGTTAAAAATAAAAGAAAAAAATTCTTACATCCAAATTAAGGATTTTTTTTTTTTAATTTTACCTTTTCCTTTCAATTTGTTGGCAAGCTCGATGGTGAAGTAGATATTGGCTAGCTTGGAGTTGTAATAGACTATCTCACCGCTGCTGACATTGCTCTGGTCCAAGTGATCTAAATCTAAGTTTGCCCACTTGTGGGCCAATGAAGATACATTGACAATGCGGCTTGGAGTTGACTTTCTAATCTTTCCTAGAATATCATTCAATCAATTATTAAATTATCTTCAACATTTTATAACAGTTTTCAATTATCAATATATATGTATATCCATATTGTTATTTTTTTTTTTAAAAGAAAGACGGGTTATGAATAACCCGACAATATTTGAAAATCTCTTAACCGCTCAGGTGCCGCTCGTGCGCCGGCGTGTCCTGATTTTGACACGCGATTTTGACCCTTATGTATAAAGAAAGTGTATGAAGAACACTGTCAGAATCGCTTGCTCTATTATCGCTCTTTACCATAGAGAAAACCGCAATTCGCTTGGTCACTCCATATAATTTATATTAATGATTTACCGGAGCGCGGGAACGTGCGCAGTTCTTGCGCATGCGCGGGAAAAATTCTTTGGTTTTCAACTTTGACCTTTCTATGTACGAAATTTCTCAAGGACGCTGTCAGAATCGCCGGACATTGGGTGTCATGGCTGCCGCTTTTTGCGAACGCTAATTGGTTACAACCAACCCCATTTACTCCCGGCATTCAACGAGTTAATACCACCACAATAAGCCGAAAATGTTGGTCGAGTCGTGATGGAGGACTTAGCCAGCCGAGGAATCGAACACGATGGGACCAGTATTTACTGTACTAAAGTAAAGTAACAGTATTTACTTTACTTTAGTACATGTATATATATATGTGTACAAATATACTTTTGTAGGCTTTGCATTCTCTAATGATGCATAAAATTATCGGGCGGAAAACAATTGTATCTTTTATATAGTATCGATAATAAATAATTTGAATTTATTTACTAATGGAATGATATTCCTTGACTTTTACTAGTGTTTGCCGGGTAATGAAAACATTGTCTCATCACACACAAGGGCGTTTTGGCACTTTTTTAAAGCAATTTACTTTGGGGTAGGATACTAAATCACACGACGCATGGCAGTTTAGTACTAAAAGTTTGGATAATTTCTATCGTGCCATTTTTATTAGAAAATCATCTCAAGAGCGCTTTCTAAATTTTTAAATGAACAAACCGTTTTTTAAAACTGCGCAATATGGTTGAAAAGTATGTGACGCCAAAGTGAACAGAAGAAGAAGTCGGGGTCACCCGAAAAAGATGGCCAGCATCAGGTGAAAAACCCCTTATGTGTATTATTGTGTCTACTCTTATTATAATGAAAAAATAAAAGTGCGGAAGAGAGATGGATCATTTAAAAAACTACAGTATATAATGTTATCACAGTACAAGCCTGAGTGACCTTGAATCTCTAATTAATGTAGATGTCCCAATTCTAGCTAATTGGCTGCGTATTAATAAATTGAGCCTCAATATAAAAAAAAACGCACCACCTAACTTTCGGTAAAATATTACGAAATATTTAGGGCTCTTAATAGACTTTAAAATTTCGTGGAATTCCCATGTTGAGCATGTGAAATCGAAAATTTCCCCAATAACCGGTGTGCTATACCAAATCCAAGGTCTTCTCTCCACGTCTCTACTACGGGCCACTTACTATGCAATGATTCACTCCCATCTGAGTTATTTAGTTAGTATCTGGGAAACTATTACTAAACAGCAAATATCAGAAATACAGGTGATTCAAAATCGAGCTATAAGGAATATCTACCATCTGCCGTGGGATACACATATCAAACATATATATTCAAAGACAAACATACTTCCTTTTACGGTCCAACCTAAATACAATATCACTAGTACAATATTACAAATCATACATAGATCCTCACACACTAACATCAGACCAGCCTTTAATTCAGACATACACCAGCACAAAACACAATCTCAAAATCAAATACACCTAGCATCATCTACCCACACAACTAAATTTGGTATTAACTCATTACAATATACTGCATATAGAAAATACAATTCATTACCTCATGAAATAAAGCAACCAGTAGCTAACAAAAAAATATTAATTAAAACGCTTAAAGAATATTTTCGGAAAATGTTTATAAATTTTTATTTTTATTTTTATTTTTTATTAATAATTTAATTATAATGATTCGCTTTAAATGTTTTTAAATGATTCGCTCGCCTTCATATGTTTATTCTATTTTTAATTTTTATGTCTTATGTGCATCTTTTTTTTATTTTTTTTTTAACGTGTAATATCTATGTAATATCCATGTAAAATTTACTTATATATGTCTGCCCTCCCGTAATGAGTGAGTTTCTTAACTCATTGGGAATAATGTGTTATCATGTTTTTTGTAATACATTATAATTAATTAAATAAATAAACAAAATTAAAAAAACATGTGATAACTATATATTTTCAAATCTTATCTTGTAGTGCATTCATTAAATCTGGAATGGTTTTCCATACATGTCACCATGAAAATTAATAAAAAAATTATTCAGATTTCTACTTACCAAGTAGAATATTAGTGAACAAGAAAGGTCCAAAATGGTTGCCCTGCATCAGGTTCTGCAGACCATCGTCAGTTATCTTGAGGGGCACTTCCCCTGATCCCGCATTGTTCAGGAGAATGTCGATGCGAGCCTCTTCCTTGAGGATCTCATTGGCGCAACTGCGTACGCTGGATAGATCGGTGAAGTCTACGCGTTTCAGCTAGAAAACATAACAAAAATCTTCTTCAATCTTTGCAACTTCTCTTTGTGGCGTCATTTTTAATTAAATGAAAATAAATCAATTTGTAAAACACCACTATTTAATCAAAATTACCAACATGTTCCAAAACCAAAGGTTTCTTCGTCAGGTTAAGAATAATATGCTGATAATTTTGATTAAATATTGGTGTTTTACAAAGTTATTTGTTTTCATTACCTAAATTAATAACAAATATCATTTATTTAATATCAGGTATAATTTATTTGCTATTAATTAACATTCATTCACTGTTAAAAATCATTTATTCAACGTGAAATATCACATTTTTAAGGACAAATATCATTTGTTCCAACATAATATGTCATGAATGCATTATTATATATCATTTATTCAATGTCTAATAACAATAAATTTAAATTACATAGAATTGTAAAATTCCATTAATTCAATGTCTAAAATAAGTGACAGAGCATGGGGAAGTCCTGCTTTAAATCGACCTTTGAACATTTTGTCTGTGTGAAAGTTTTTTGTGTGTTTTCGATTTCCATTTTCTAAAATATGATGCATTCACTTTATTATTCAAGCAAGTCTTACTTTGACTAGATGGCTAACTTTGACTAGATGACTAACTTTGACTAGATGGCTAACTTTGACTAGATGACTAACTTTGACTAGATGAATAACTTTGACTATGGTTCGGTAAAAATTCTTTTTTCAAATATGAAATCGTTGTTTTTTTGGACTACAGATGAAACGGATAGACGTTTGGCCGGATACCGGATATCCGGCGAGCTGCAAGGCCGGATGGCCGAATATCCGGTGGCCGGATTGTCTCGTTGCATGTCGTGACGAGTTTAGCGCCGCACAAGTGCGGCGAACGCGATCAGATGGTGATTGTGATTAGAATCATGTTAATTGCAGTTTTCGCTACTCTGCGAGGTTTGTGTAAGTTTTTAATAAAAGTTTTTAGTTTAGATATTTACTATTTAGATATTTATTATCTGCGAGGTTTGTGTAAGTTTTTAGTTTAGGTATGTATCATTAGTGTGAATATCTCAGAAGAATTTTTTTTTGCTTTTTTGTTACTTTTTCGATTTTAAATAAAAGCCGTCATAATTATAAGCCATTTTATTGATATTCACCTCATAAAGATTAATGTATTGCATTTTATTATAGGAAATTGTCGTAGCTTTTGAATATCCGGTATCCGGCCGGATATTGAGTTACTATCCGGTATCCGACCGGATAGTAAATTTAGGCCGGATACCGGATAGTTACCGGATATCCGTTTCATCTCTATTTTGGACTCTTTTATTCACATTTTTTCAATATTTTAAAAAAGAATTGTCATTGTGAAGTCGGGTCCAAAGCTCGTCATTTGTCTCAATTTGTCTTGATAAAATCATTGACAGTCCCACAACAAGTCAATGATTTTATCAAGTTTGTCAATGTTTCGAGTTTAGTTGTGCTTCCCGTGTTCGACGGAAAACATTCCCAAAACACTTCATCCCGGGTGAAGCGGGAAGGCAGGCGGGGGGGTATAATTCATTTAATTGACAGGAGTCGCGCGGTGTGGTCGTATTTATGGAAGAACAAACCGAACGACTTTTTGAGGTTATGTGTAATGTATAATGAGCGAGCTTAAATATTCATGAGTTTAAAATATTATTATACTTACGTATAATATTATAATAAATATATTTGATAATATAATTATAATATAGTAACAAATATTAACATACTTATTCGGTATCGAGAAACGCCTGAAATATTCTCCGCGCCGCGCGGGAACGTCATGTCTTTGTACAGTAATATACAGTGCCCTTGAAATGATTTTACACAAAAACGTAAATTTCATAAACAGCCATACATTGTTATTATGTACTTTATTATTATGTTATGTAGGTACTACTTGTCAAATTGTGTTCACCATGCCAACTTGAATAATCAGGAAAGATTTCTGACTAATATCGATTATGGCACGACCTAAAGTTACGAATTTAGAGTGCGTAAATATTTACGTCAAAAACAGAATAATTATAAATATTTGATATTATATTATAATTTTATTATCAAATATATTTATTATAATATTATACGTAGTATAATAATATTTTAAACTCGTGAATATGCCCGTTCATTGCACATAACCACAAAAGGCGGCCGTTCCGTTAATTCTCCCCACACGACCGTATTGCGCGGCATCTGTCAAAAAATGAATCCCCCCCCCGCCTGCCTTCCCGCTTCACCCGGGATGGAGTGTTTGGGAAATGTTTTCCGTCGAACATGGAAAGCACAACTAAACTCGAAACAACAAAAGTTGAGAATATTTATTGACAAACTTGATAAATTCATTGACTTGTTGTGACAAATGACGAGCTCTGGACCCCGCTTGATATTAACATTTCTTTGGAAAATCATATAATTCTTTATTTAAATTTATTGCATAAAACTATATGGTTTATAATTACCACAATAGGTAGACATTCACAAATCTTATGATTTCAGAGGAAATTTGGGTTTGATTAATTAAATAAGAGAATTTTTGTTTCGAAGAATTTTAATTTTCAATGTACATTTGTTATTTTAATTTTTAATTTTTTGCGACCGATTTCGGCACGTCCGTGTCATTCACGAGCAAACTTAAAACTTTCATGAATGACATGGAAGTGTCGAAACCAGTTGCAAAAAATTTTAAATTAAAGTAACAAATGGTTATTTCCTTTTGGGATTTTATGCCGTGTTGCGCTACCTCCTCCTTTAGCCAACGTTTCGGACAGCGTTACAGTGTCCATCATCAGGGCAGATGTCACATAGCGCAACACGGCATAATACCCCAAAAGGAAATAACCATTAAATTTTTGGCCGTGAAAACCTAAAATCATATCTAAAGTAACAAATGTACATTGAAAATTAAAATTATTCACAACAAAATGTCTAGAAATTGTTTCATACTTAATGCCCAAGAAATACAAAAAAAAATAAGAGAAAATTAGAAATACTTGTTTTCGGATGCGAGGTCTACTGTTGACAGGACTGGTAGCTTATTCAATGTCAGATACAATTTATTGTATGTCAAATATATGTCGAAAAGTTAATATGGCCCTGTTAACAATGACGTTACATACTATATTAGACGCGTGGTTGAAATCTCAAAGTGGGAAACCAACAACAAGACAATTGTAGAGTACTCGATTTCTAGTACTTTAGTACTAAACTGCCACGCGTCAAGTAAGGTCGTGTCCTACCAGTAAGTAAATTGCATTAAAAAGCGCCAAAATTCCCTCCTGGGTGATGACAAAATGTTTCCATTACACGGTAAACAGTAGTAAAAGCGAAGGAATAACATTTCATTCGTAAATACATGCAAATTACTTATTATTATCGATTATATAAATAATACAATTGCTTTCCGTCGAAAGATTTTATGCGTCATTAGAGAACTCAAGGGCTACTAGAGTACAGGTCTGGATGCGCAACAGCCAAATTACTAAGTCAATGCCGTCACTAAGTAAAATTTACTTTTTATATAAATAATCTAATAATTCTTTAGTTACTTGCTTGCGGTAAAACAACATACAAATCAGTAGAAACAACAAATACAATAACAATCAACGCCATTTGCAAACTATCATTGTTCATTATAGCTTGAAAATTTGACACCTCAAAATTTGACTGGTGCCCAGACCTCCTACTTTAGTCGGCCTTGAGACAGTATTCAACGGAACTTTTGAATTTTGAATACGAAAATGCCGCCCGCGTTCTATCTTTTGTTTCGTCCATATGCACATTTTCTTTTAAGCATCTATCTTTATCATACATGAATAACTTTTGAATTAAGAAATTATTGAAAATCGCTGAAAACAGAAGAGTGTTGATTAATTGCCACATTATATCTTGAGTTTGTGAGACTATGGCAAGTCCGCCACAATAATGAGCTCTATGATATTTACCAAGCTCCCAGACTCTCCACCCATTTAAGACTCCTAAGATTAAGATGGGCCGGACATGTGCACCGAATGCCAAGCACACGAGTACCGAAGAAGGTTCTGACAGGACACCCGGGAGGTAAACGAAAGGCGGGCAGACCTAGACTGAGATGGGAGGATGATGTCAGGAAGGATGCAAGAGGATTACTCCATGTTGCAGATTGGAAGACGACGGCCGAGGACAGAGGGCGGTGGAGGCTTATTTTGAAGGAGGCCAAGGCTCGAAATGGGCTGTAGCGCCATTGAAGAAGAAGAAGAAGAAGAAGATGGCAAGTCTATTTATTTTATATAAAGTCATTGCCTGTTAAAGGATAATTTCTTAAGCTGCCAGTAACATTAGCCCAATGCTTTTAGCCAATGTGTATTGGAGATATAAGCATAGGAGATGTTTATTTATTTACTCTAGACTTTAAAATAGATTCATTAATATTAAGGAAATGGACACTTACGGTGAGGTTGGTGTTTCCCGTCTCCAGGATGATTTCTTGCCTGACCTTCTCTCCCTTTACCATGTCCCTGCAGGTCATCACCACACGAGCTCCTTTCCAGGCAAAGTTCCTGGCAGACTCCATTCCAATACCTGTAATAAAACCTTTATGTTTAGTTTTATGTCAATTGTTTAATATCATTTAGTTTTCATTCTAATGTTATTCTTTGTTTTCACCTTATTGGCGGCGCAGATTTTTAACTACCAGTTTTAGTTTATTACGTACAATAGGCATGCTATCAAAATTTACATAATTGAAAGTTTAAAAATTTATAATAAATATTAATTTAACCCTAGAAAGATAATCTACATCTGAAAGACGTAAGCGGTACACAAGAAATACTGCCTTTTTTTTATTTCGCAACGTAGCGCGCTGTCTATCTCAGTTAGATGAGTTGCCGAGTAGAGCTTGCGCGGGGCGGCTCTGTCACCACGGTAAGTACAATAATTATGGAGAAATACATACCCCATACATCCAGACAGACTTGTTCGTGTAAAGGTGATTTAGCAAAAAAAATTATATATTATTTTTATGTATAACGACTGCTTAGCATTTAAACTTTCATAACATATGAAGAAACACGATTAAGAAATAAAATTAAATATTATTTTTCATAAAAAATACGAAATATTTTATAGTTGATTTGTAGGAGATTTAGAGAGCTTTGTTATTTGAAGTACAAAACCCTAAACTAATTATACAACTACATTTAAACTGTCATGATAATATGTCAAATATACACTTTTAATCTTCAGTACGTCTCTAGGACCTTTTGGGTACCTATTAGACTTGTAAATAAAAAATAAAAAAATTTAAGTATAACGACTGATTAGCATTTAAACTTTCATAGCATATAAAAAAATACCATTTATACTTAAAATTAAACATTATTTTTCATTTAAAAAAAGACTTATTATTTTGTAGTTGATTTGTAAGAGGTTTACAGAATTTTGATATTTTTTAATTATAATATATTTTTCATAATTATTTTGGTTTTATTTAAAGTACAAAACCCTAAACTAATTATTCAACTATGTTTAAACTGCATAAATGTGATAATATGTGAAATATTCACTTTTAAACTTCATTACGTCTAGATGTATGATTATCTTCAAGGTAGATAAAAATAATATTATCTTTCTAGGGTTAACAATAAATTGAGTAGGTACTCACCAGCGCTGGCTCCTGTCACAATGACAGTTTTTCCATCCAATCGCTCTTTTCCCTTGAAGATGCCGACAGTATACCTGGTGTATAGCTTGAGCAAGCCCAGGAGACCAAGGATAATTCCCACAATCGTCACAGCGCAACAACAACAGTTTTCAGACATCTTGAGGCTTGTCAAGTTAACTTTCCACTAACTCCCGGAGAAAACAACACACAAACTGTTCTATTGAATAATCTGTTACAAATAACACAAGGTAATGATACCTCAATAAAAGACTCAAAATGCAGATAAGGTTTTACATTATCTTTATGTTTATAATTTTCTTATCAAAAATTCATAATTAGTGGTGAAAACGAGAAGATATTACATTCAGCTGTTTTGTGAACTAGCATTATAAGTGATATGACTAAAAATCTATTTTAAGCAACCCTGGGAACCTAAATTGTTTCTTCAACATTTGCAAAATCACTTTGTGGTGTCATATTAATTGAATTAAAAGAAATCACTTTGTAAAACACCACTTATTAAATCAAAATCATCATCAACATCTTTCTGATCCAGCCGTTTCTTTGTAACATGAAATGTAAATTGATCTCCCTGCATTTTACAATTAATTTTTAGTCTGCAATTTTTATGTACATTTTTTTTTAATTTACATGGAATGATTTTATATTTATTTAACTATTTATATGGCAGAACCATGACAGTACATTAAAAACACAGATAACACATAATTTTTTTCCTCTCTGAATAGAGTTGCCATCAATCCTGAGATATCGGGACTATCCCCTACAGAAGTTCTAATCAAATTTCACTATCGTATAATAGTAAGAAATTAATATTAAACTAAAAAGAGATGTTGGATCCCGTATGTATTTGTGTCTAAACTGCTTTCTGGTAACGTAGGTGCATACATAAGTACCCACCTGTAAGCAATGTAATATCTTTCACTGGGTTTTGTGATAATGAATGTAATAAAAAAGAAAACTGTTTTCACATTCTCAGTATAATTTTGTGTGGTGCTTTCAGCAGGCCACACCAATGGTGGTCGCGGGCCACAGGTTGCCCACCTCCTGTTTTAAATGTATATCAATCCGTTCCCTAGTTGCTGTAATCAATACAACATCACAGATGGGTAGTAATAAATTATTTGTAATGTATTTCGTTTTCCTGCAGCTTGACGGCAATCTCGCTGAGTTCCCACAGCTTGGCGGCGCGCTCCTTGTCCTTGGAGATGGCTGACAAGTTCTGCTTCTTGCAGTCGCTGAAGTATTCTCCCGTAACATGCTCCACATCTTTGGATACACACAGGAATATCTGCGTCTGGGCTCCTTCCTCCACACTCTGGAATACAATTTAGATTGCATAAATTATTTTTAAATTTAGAAAGATATAGATACTTTGGTCCTGTTAAGCCAAAAATTCAAGCATTCAATGCAGGGTTCTGTGCAAGCACAAAGAACCAGTCCGCTCCAGGTGCCGACCTGCCAACTTGCCGATTTGCTGAGACGCTGATAAAACCTAACACCTAATTCAGCACACTTGAGGTTTTTAAAAGCAGAAGGTGCTGTTTGACTCAGGACTGGCCCTGATTCAATGGCATCCAGTGTGGCATCATGCAGTACTACTGTGCAAACTAGTAAAGTAGACAATCTAGAGCAATATCTTTGTGGTTTTAAACCTCTCTACAACTTTATAAAATGGAGTCCTAAGTCCCCATGATTGCCTTGATAAAAGTTTAGAATAATTGACGATCTTCAAAAGAGAGCGACAATTCTGGTATCAAAGACTATGAAAGTGCCAATTATTCCGCTTTTAAATGATAAATAATATATGGTTTACCTTTCCAACGGCGGTGAAGATAAATTCGGTAATAAACTTCCTGAATGAAGGAGTATTTCTCAAAATTTCAGTCTTAATAACTCCGGGATGTAGGGCGTTCACTGTTACTCCTGAAAAAAATTAAAAATTTTGTATTTAGTTCACTTATTACAGACAGGGGTGCCCAACCCAAATCGTTTGGTGGGCCAAAAAAAATTACACAGCTTAGGTGGGCCACTCAGGTGCGAGGGGGAGGGGGGTGCAGTCAGCATTTGCTAAATGATTTGATACTACCGTTTGTTGGATGTTGTGTGTTGTGATTGTCCTATTTTATATTTAACTTCATTTAGCACTGAACACTTTTAATTTATCATTTTGCTAATCTCGATGTGTAGAGCCTCTTACCTTAAACTTTCCTGTCTATGCCACCTTTTATTCAAACATTTCCTTAATTTCTATGTCTATGCTCTATTTTGTCTGTGGCCGCGTCAAACTTTCTCTTTCAATGTTTATAAGATGGAGTGTTTTGATTTCGCTTGTCATTCTTTCTCCTAATTCTCCTTGCTTTCTCTTGAACTCAATTAGTCTTTCGCTTCTGCTAGACTTTAAATTACACTCAATTATTGTCGCCAGTCAAGTGTTCAGACCAGAATCTCTCTCTGTAAATTATTTACCAGAATAATAAAGTTACAAATATCCAGTATCAACATAAGTGTTTTTACTAACAACGGATAACCTCAAACCACCTCAAACTTTCTCATCTCTACTGTACGGTTCCTTGGTGGCAAACTGAAGGAAGTCTACAAGGCAGCTCAACTTAAACCCTGACTGCAGACTATCTGGAGACCACACACCTACACCCGACGCACCGTTAATTTTTACCGGTAATTAGGTATCCAAAAATGATAGTATTGTGAAACCGAGACCTTCAATGCTAGAAGGCATAAACTGTCGATACGTGCGCCAGTGTATGACCAATTTGGACAATGGAAATCAGGCAATTGAAATCCACAAAAATCCAATTAATATTAATAGAGATGACGGAGCTAAACTCAATAGTTCATGGTATCTGGTAATTGATGGCTACACGAAAGCTAAATGCAAAAAACCATTGTGAAGTAAACTGTAATAAATACTAGCTCGTAGTGGGGTGGAGACACGGTATTGCTTCTAAGTACATAAGCACACATTTCTTCACTAACAATAATTAAACATCTGCCCTTATGGTGGACACTGTAACGCTGTTCCTTAACGTTGGCTAAAGTAGGAGGTAGAGCAACACGGCGCAACACCCCCAAAATAAATAACAACAAAAAAAACACCAAATCAATTAATATGCAGAAAAACTTAAAGTGAAATTTAAAAAAACATATATTTATGGTTACTACCAAGGGTGCTGCGGATATTCGCATCCACATCTGCAAATGCGGATTATTCGCATTAATTCAGACTTCTGCATCCGCATCAATTAATGTGGAATCAATGCGGATGTGGACGGGGCCAGAGTGGCGCGTTCCTTGCGCGTGTTGCTATCTTCGTTCTCTAACTGACCAATATGAAGACACACGTTGGTGACAAGATCCTTTTGTTTGTGTTGGTTTAGTTATCGACGTGATTCCCGTTGTGAATCAATTACAGTATTTGTTTATTAAAATTTTTTTGCGTGGTTGATGAATATTTCGACCTAAATAAAAATGTCACCATCAATAAAAAGAAGTATCTGGACTTACTTCATATTTGATAAAAAAGTTCCGGAGAAGTCCGAGTGTAAAATATGTAATTAAAGTTGCTCGCATAAGGGACGTACTACTACTTTGAAAAATCACCTTAAATCAATGCACCCAGAGGAGTATTATGTGGTGCCGTTCCTTATCCAGAATATTCCTTAGTGAGAGATGCATCTCTGTTTCTATCCGATTTCGGTCTTTCTTCTCCTCTTACCTTCTTAAAATATTCAAATTTTGCGCGATTTTTGTCCCTCTGTGATCTCAATCACTGCTACCAACAGCTAGGCGTACGCAAGCGTCGACGCGACGCCATTTTCTTCAATTGTAGTCTCACCACACAGGGGATGAGCATTTCTATTTGCTAGGGATGGGAGCCTGTGGTGGTATCTATCAGTATTTCTTGTAGATTCTTGATCTCCTGAGTTCAAGCCAAAATATTTTTGTCCATTTGGGAGCTACTAGCAGATAAATTCCTGTGGAGTTGTTCAGATAAGCAAGCACTCGGGGAATTAGACAAGGAGGCAGAAACACCCATGCCAGGGGAAAGTGCCAAGGTCTGCTGAAAGCATTGTGAAATATCGCCGCTTTGTCTTTCCTGTCTAAGGATACATATTTGTCCACTACATGAGCCGTGTGAGAAACAAACAGGTCCACAGTGGGTCAGCCCCATTTGTGTAATATCTGTTCTTTTGCAGGAGGTAGAAGGTGCCACTTCGGTAGACGGGTTTCTCGGGACAAATGGTCCGCAAGACCGTTGTACCGCCCTGGTAGATAGTGAACTTGCAGGGTTATATTGTATTTGTTTAATAGAGACAAAATCTGAAAGGTGAAATGAAGTAGACTCAAGGATTTCGTCCCTCCTTCGTTCCTCAAATAAGCGAGAACTTTTCTGTTGGCTGATTGTATTAGAAAGGTAGAACTTCTCAAACATTTTTCTGGTGTTTCAAGGCATTTAGTAAGGCAAACATCTCTTTCAAGTTGCTGTGCCAATTCTGCTGTTCCCTGGTCCAATTTCCCGCAATCGGAGTATCGTCCACTTGAGCGCCCCAGCCATGATCTGCTGTATCAGTCGAGAGGAAATGAGAGGCAGCGGGGACGTGTAGTGGCATAAAGACCTTTACATTCTGTGCCCACCATGATATGTCTTTCATTGCAGACCGATGCCATCTCTCACTAAGGTATATTCTGGATAAGTAAGGCAACATAATAAGAGTTTTAATGGTAGGTAAAACTCCAATATTATTTGTCCGAAAGTGCGAGTAATGAAAACCAGTTGAAGAAAAACAAAGATGATGCAGGTATGTATCGGATATACAATGTTGTTTATAAACTTAGTTACAGTTGGATATGATAAATATGAAATTTTTTTTATTGACTGAGCTACATTTTTTTCTAAAAATTGATTTAATAAGGGGGAATCTAGTCTAGAAGCCCAATTTTCGGGCTTCTTTAATTAAAAAAACTTTAATATTTTAACTATGCAATTTTTATGATAGGTATATTTATTTGTATTTTAAGATTACACAAAAAAAATATATATATATATATTTCACGAAGTTACACGCTGTTGAAGTAGAGGGGGGAAAAAAAAGCGTTTCCATCTTGTCACGATTTCAACCCTTTTGATCATCAGTACAAGTGTCATTACGGTAGGAAGCATTCAATCAGACATCTGCATCCGCATCCACATCCGCGGATGTGAACCTATAATAATCCGCATCCGTATCCGCATCCGCAACAACCTAGGCTTGTTGAAAAAGTATCGATATATCGATGTATCTATATTTTTAATTCAATACATCGATATTTTTAGCCGATATATTTTGATCCGATATATCGATACAAGATATCCAATATCGAAAATTGTATCAAAAACGATACTTTTTTTATTTGTGTAACTAAAGTTACTAGAATCCAAAACCGTATAGGAACGAATGGAAAAAAGTAACTCTATCGGGTCATGACATCTGGCGGTTGAAATTTTAACTATTTATTGCTTACAAATCTATTGTCTTTGCATTAGTATTTGTGATCACTATCTCATATGTGTAGGTACATGCATAGAAATGTATGCTATTTTTCGCCATTTTTTTCTAAGCCACTCCTATGTGTTGGTTCCCAATTTTCTACGATTATTGACTATACCTTGTTCCAAAAACGAAGAACTTTTTGACAGATTAATACACCAATAGAATGTTACTGAGACGCATACAAACTTTGTATGCGTCTCAGTTTACATATACCTAAGTTAAAAGATAGCGTTTTAGTTTTTGATATTTTTGTAATTATTACCTATTAAAAATTAATACTGATAAAAATACCTTCATTTTTATTGAGATTTTTGTACATTAAAATAATACACATTGTGTATAAAAATTACTATTGATAATATTGAGCTGAATACACTATTATTTTAAAAACGCAAAAACCATTGAAAATTTGACCGATATATCGATACTTCAATATTTTTTCCTCGATATATCGACGTCGATATTGATATATTAATAAATATCGATATATCGATTTTTTTTTTTCACTTTCGACATCCCTACAAGAACCGTGGTTACTACTTACTAGGAAATTTTAAAATGTCATTCTAATGTACCGGACCGTTATACTTGCTGGTAGGTGATATTTCATATCATATTTAAAATGTAAAACACAGATACGTGTAAATACTATTTGATTTATTGTGAACATTCGAATATTGCTTTCCTCATTATCTCGAAAATAAAAAGATTACATCTAAATAAACATAAAAAAATAACCAAATTTGTACCTTTTCCTTTCAATTTGTTGGCCAGCTCGATGGTGAAATAGACATTGGCTAGCTTGGAGTTGGAATAGATCACCCCACTGCTGACATTGCTCTGGTCCAAGTGGTCCAAATCTAAGTTTGCCCATTTGTGCATAACTGAAGATACATTGACGATGCGGCTTGGTGTTGACTTTCTAATCTTGCCTAGAATATCAATCATAATATTATTTTTTTTACATTTTATAACAGTTTTCAATAATCAAAATATTATATGAAAGGATGCTACAAATAAAAAGATGTGTGATAGAGATACCAAAGTGGCAAGCCAAAAATAAGGTAATTGTACTGTCTTCAATATTGTAGTATTAAGTAAATTGCATTAAAAAAGTGCCAAAATTTTATGATACTGTGTTTTCATTACTCGGCAAACACTAGTAAAAACCAAGGAATAACATTTCATTTGTAAATACTTACAAATTACTAATTATTATCGACACGATATAAATAATACCATTGTTTTCCATCCGAAAATTGTATGCATCATCAGAGAATGCTATTGGATGTTGTGTGTTGTGATTGTCCTATTTTATATTTAACGTCATTTAGCACTGAACACTTTTATGTTTCTAATCTCGATGTGTAGAGCCTCTTACTTTAAACTTTCCTGTCTATGCCACCTTTTATTCAAACATTACCTTAATTTCCTTGTCTATGCTCTCTTTTGTCTGTGGCCGCATCAAACTTTCTAATTTTTGTTTGTAAAACGGCTTGTTATCATTTTGCATGACATTCTTTCTCCTTATTCTCTCTATTTACTCGATTCTCTTGATCGCAATTCGTCTTTCACTTATGCTAGACTTTAAGAATTACTCTCAATTATTGTCTCCAGTCAAGTGTTTAGAATCAAATCTCGCTGTAAATTTATTCACCAGAATAAACAGTTTCAAATATCCAGTACAAAACACAAGTGTTTTTACTAACAAAGGATCACCTCAAACCAACACCTCTCTCTATCTCACTGTACGTTCCTTGGTGTGGAATAGAAGGAAGCCAACAAAAGCAGCTCAACTTACACCCTGACTGTAGCGTAGGGAGTGTGGCGAACCCATCGCTCAGGGAGTGGAAAACACAAACCTGCAATAGCCATCCCAAGCCAAGGTGTGAGCTACCGTGCTCAGTCTGAATGTCCTGGGGAACGGTGCCTCCGAGAAACAAGGTCGCATCTCGGAGTATTTAGACCTCACTCCAGCACTCAGGGCTCTGCTGGAGTGGACCTTCTATTTCCCTGGTAACTCGTGGGACAAAAAAAAATTGGACCATTCGAAAAGTAGGGGCCTTTTGGGAACCTAGGAATGCTGAGGCCACCTCTGCGGATTTCCTTCCTGGGGCCGTAAGAGGAACCAAGAGGAGAAACCGTGGAGAAGTGAGCTGGGGCCACCTCCATGAACTCTTCCCTTGTGGGGCCTTCAAGGAACCAAGGGGAAGGGCACCCTTCCAGCGCGGGGCCTTTGTGGAACCAAGGAGGAGTGAAGTGGAGAGATAATGTCCTCTTCCCATGTGGGGCCTTCGAGGAACCATGTAGGAGTGAAGAGGAGAAATGAGGCCAGCACTCAGGGCTCTGCTGGAGTGGACCTTCTATTTCCCTGGTAACTCGTGGGACAAAAAATTGGACCATTCGAAAACTAGGGGCCTTTTGGGAACCTAGGAATGCTGAGGCCACCTCTGTGGATTTCCTTCTTGGGGCCGTAGGAGGAACTAAGAGGAGAAACCGTGGAGAGGTGAGCTGAGGCCATCTCCATGAACTCTTCCCTTGTGGGGCCTTCAAGGAACCAAGGGGAAGGGCACCCTTCCAGCGCGGGGCCTTTGTGGAACCAAGGAGGAGTGAAGTGGAGAGATAATGTCCTCTTCCCATGTGGGGCCTTCGAGGAACCATGTAGGAGTGAAGAGGAGAAATGAGGCCATCTTGGTGAACTCTTCCTCTGTGGGACCTTAGAGGAACCAAGGAGGAGAGATGAAGTTCTCTTCCCTCCTGGGGCCCTCGGGGAACCAAGGTGGAGTGGACTCTTCCCTTGTGGAGCCTTTAGGAAACCAAGGGGAGGTGGACTCTCCGTCGTGGAGCCTTCGGGGAACTAAGGAGTGGAGAGGAGAGATGAAGCCCTCTTCCGTCGTGGGGCCTTCAGGGAACCAAGGAGGAGTGAAGAGGGGAAATGAGACCTGGGAAGACACATTGTCGGACCAGAAGATATAGCTTCATTTCGAATGACAATCCTGGTGAACTTTATAAAAGGGACTGGGTTACTGTCAAAGGAATGAGGTAAAATGGGAGATAGTACAATGGGTCTATGGCCTAAGTGCTCTCGGGAACTATATATATGTAAACCGTCTCCGATTATTTATAAAAAAAAAAAAAAAAAAATACAACCTGACTGCAGATTATCTGGGGACCACACCTGGGATCTGCGCAAATGCAAGGCCTACTAAAACACAGGATCTGGGTGTGCGCACAACAGCCAAATTACGATGAAATGTTATTCCTTGGCATTTACCAGTGTTTGCTGGGTAATGAAAAAATTGTCTCATAACATGCAAGGGTGTTTTGGCACTTTTTAAATGCAATTTGCTTACGGGTTGACACGAAATCACACGATGCGTGGCAGTTTACTACTAAAACTGAGACATCAATATATATAACCCTAATATCTACATATAATAAAATAATGCATGTTTTGACAATTTCTATTGTGCCATTTTCATTAGAAAATCACACAAGGGCACTTTTAATATGTGAAATATCACCTCAAGAGCGCTTTCCAAATTTTTAAATGAACAAACCATTTTTTAAAACAGCGCAATACGTTTGGAAAGTATATGATGTCAAAGTGAACAGAATAAGAAGTCAGGGACACCCGAAAAAGATGGCCAAGATTAATACAACTGCCTTTTGGAACCTACGACGTTACATACTATTAGACGAAGGGTAGAAATCTCAAAGTGGGAAGACAAGAACAAGACAATTGCACCGATCTCGATATCTAGTATTTTAGTACTAAACTGCTACGCATCGAGTAAGGTTGCGTCTTACCAGCACTTACCAGTAAGTAAATTGCATTTTAAAAAGTGCCAAAATGCCCTCCTGTGTGATGAGAAAATGTTTCAATCACACGGCAAATAATAGTAAAGGCGAATGAATAACATTTCATTTGTAAGTACACGCAAATTACTTAATATTATCGATTATTATAAATATTACAATTAATTTTCATGTTTTCCGCTCGCCGTTTTACACGTCATTAGAGAAAATTCAAGTCCTAATAAAGTAAAGGGTCTGGACGCGCAATAGCCAAATTTCTGCTGCTAAGTAAACTTCACTGTTTTAAAGTAGACTAATCAGCCTAAACACTCTGTTTATTTGTTTGCTTGCGGTAAAAAAACACATAAATCAGTAGTTTTAACAAGTATTGATGACAATCGCCACCATTTGAAAACTGTCATTGCCCTATTGTATTTATTGCATAGCTCGACATATCAAACTCCGACAGGCAGCCGGACCTTTTATTCTAGTGGGCCTCAAGAAAAGGAGACAGCGAACGTTCCATCAAAAAGTGACAAGCAATACGCCGCCTGCTCATATATCCATGTCATTATGTAGCATAGGCTTTATTTAAAACCTATATAGTGAGATAAACATTACCATTTTGCAGCCAAATCGACGTTTCTTACCAATATTCGTGTGAAATTCTCAGTTCAAATCTCCCGCCAATGTCACCTGGCAGTCCCACAAGAATCCGCTAGGCGGCGTTGCCAGCACGGCGTGGGGACGCCAATGATTATGCGTCATTAGCATTTATTTTTGCTAAAAGTCAAACACGTTTGATTGTACAAAATACCCTAGAAGTAGCTTTCATACAGCATTTTGTGCAAAAATTTTAATTTCGACAACATTTTAACAGTGATACTGTTCGAGTCCCGAAATTGAATTCCAGTTTCGTGTGTTTTTTGTTTTTGTGATTGTTCCTTTGTTATGTCGAACTCGGAAAGTTCAGATTGTGGGGAAGCCGGGATTTCGAGGGCGGAAATCATGAAGGTTATCCATACGGACACGCGGGGGAAACGTTCGAGGGTCGGCGGTGATGCCAAGAGGCAGAAGATCGGTGAGCCAACTCTCGGCGACCCACGAATTGACGTGCTAACGAAGCAGATGTCCCAGATGCAGGAGATGTTGCATCTGTTGTTGGAGAAGCGGTCGGATGCTCCTATCCGTGACGCCTCGGACGATGAGGACAGCATCTCCCTGGACACCCCCGCGTCGCTCCGGGAGGAATTGGCGAAGGAAGCCGACAGAGATGAAGGGATGGGTCTCACCTGCCCTCTGCCGTCTCGCGCCTTGGATCTCGGGGAGTGGACAACGGAGCTGAAACAGCCGAAGATACCGTCGGCCGACCCAGGGAGGGTGAAAAGAGTGGAGCTCCTTCAGCATCTGGGGACGGCAAATTGGAATAATGTCCGCTACCTTGAGATCCAAAAGTCATATGCCGCAACCCCTCTCTTCTCAATGTTGGCTTTAAACCCGGAATTGAAGCGTGTAGCCCAGGAGGAATCGGCCAGCACGTCAACGGACTCCTTCTGCGGATCCCTGTCCAATGCCCTTTCGCTGCACGCAGATCTCCTGAAGGCCTCCCTGCAGGAGCTCGTCAACTGGAGCGCGGAACCGGGCACGAAGCTGAGCACTTCCACTCTGTATGAGAAAGTACAGTCTCTCTTCGCTACAGGATCTGAATCCCAGAAGGTGTCCAAAGATATAATGCAGATGGTCTGCGGAAAACGGGCAGCCCACATCGAGCACCGAAGAGAGAGGGTGTTGCAGGGCATCAGTGACGGGTACGTCAGAGACGCCATGCGAAAGATACCCCCTACATCAGAGTATCTCTTCGACCCGAGCATCCTGTCGGCGCAGCTGGATAAGTTGGGAGGAGTGAAGAAGTGCTTCGCTCCTCAGCCTAGCACATCGCGCCCTGCTCCTCCCGTTAAACCCAGTCCGTTATATCCAGCGCAGAACTTGCAGCCCTTTCGTCCCAAGATGCTGCAGGGGAGGACCATCGCAAGAAGGGAACAGCCAGAGAACCGAGGTCAGGAACCAGCCCGTAGAACGGCTAAAGCTTTCACTCGCCGAGACAGGTTCAGGCCCAAGGAAAGGGCAGGGAAGTCGGATCGTAAGAGGTTTTAACCCAGGCCCCTCTTTTCAGGGGGGTCAGTTGCGCTCATTCGCAGGTAAGTGGAGGAACCTTGGCGCTCCTACTATCATCCTTAAGATGTTAGAGGGCTACCGGATTCCATTTTCTTCAAAACCTCCACTGAATAATAATATTGAATTATCTAATTCCCCGTTCGCTACTAAGACTTCCGTGGCAATGACGGAACAAATTGAAAAACTCAAGGCCCTTAAAGTTTTAGAGTCGGCACCTGCCACTCCCTCATTTATTTCTAACATGTTTCTCGTCCCCAAGTCAGATGGTTCAAAGAGACCGGTCTTTAACTTAAAGTATTTAAACAACTTTTTGACTATTAGTAAATTTCGTCTGGTAAACGTTTATCGAGTTCCTACTTTTCTACAACCGAATGACTGGATGGTTAAAGTGGACCTAACGCACGCTTATTTCCATGTGCCTGTGAGTGAGCAGCATAGATGCTTCCTTAGACTTATCTATAGGAATGAACTCTTGCAGATGACATCCCTCCCCTTTGGCCTAGCCACCTCACCTAAGGCATTCGCAACCATCACTAACTGGGTAGCGCAGGAACTGCGGAAGAGAGGGATGAGAATTTTAGTATATTTGGATGATTTTTTGTTAGTAAACCAATGCCTGCTTACTTTAAAACGCCAATCTAGCGAAATGGTGGAGTTTTTACAAGACTTGGGATGGCAAATACAGTTTGATAAGTCAATACTAGAACCATCACAACAAGTCCAATTTCTTGGTATCAGCTGGAATACTGTAACCAACGAAAAGTCTCTCCCTCAGAACAAGGTTTTAGCCCTAACTTATCTGTTAAAGGGTTTGATTCAGACAGGAAGGTGGTCTCTAAATAAGGGGCGCAGCCTCTTGGGTTCTTTGAATTTTGCTAGTTTTGCAGTTCCAAGAGGCAGACTCAACAGCCGGTTTATACAGAAAGGGTGTCTAGGACTCAGACACTACCACCCTTGGAAGTCATCACCGATTCCTGCAGCTGCCGCTCGGGAATTGAGATGGTGGGTTCGATCGCTCACCCTGACGTCACCCATACATCTCCCGCTGTTTGAGCATTACCTGACAACCGATGCCTCGGATCAGGGCTGGGGTGCCCAGCTAGATGAGAGACTTCTCAGTGGTGTGTGGACGGAAGATCAGCTGAATCTTCACTCCAATCTAAAGGAGATGCTCGCCGTGTTGGCTGCCTTGTCTCCTCACGCGCTCGAGCTATCCGGCTCGGGTCTTCTGATCCAGTCGGATAACAAGTCTGTCGTATCTTACCTCCGCAAGGAGGGGGGTACCAGGTCAACTCAACTCCTGAGCTATACACGACTAGTGCTAGATGTTTTGGACAAACACTGTATCTCCATGACAGCACAATACTTACCAGGTCGTTTCAATGAAGTAGCGGACTGTCTATCTCGTCATCGTGCTGTACCCGAATGGCACTTACTACCCTCTTTTACAGAGGTAGCGTTCAGAAAATGGGGACGACCCGAGATAGACCTATTTGGCTCTAAGACAGCACACGTGGTTCACAGGTATGTTTCTCTTGATTTTCAGGACGACAACGCAGACTACCACAACGCTTGGAGCAGGGACTGGGACTATCAGCTGGCCTGGATCTTCCCTCCCCCGTGCCTCTTGCCGAGGGTTCTTTGCCACTTGAACAGAGCAAAGGGATTATACCTGGTAGTGGCTCCTCGTTGGGAGAGGGCATTTTGGAGAGCGGATCTGAAGGGTCGGGCCTTAGGTCCACCTCTCACGATTCACAAGTTAGAAGAAGCACTGATAGACACCAGGACCAACAACCCTCCTCCTCAAGTAGAATCCTTCGTTCTGGAGATCTGGCTTTGTGGGGGTGGGATAAAAAAACTAAGAAGTTGGTCAACTCAGCAGAAGGAACTTCTTAGATCCGGGTGGAGAAGTTCTACCCTTCGTACTTATGCCCCGGCATGGCGGAGGTGGCAACACTGGGCGTCCGAGAATCAGCTCGATGCCATACGTCCCAAAGCTGAAGACCTAGCCAGGTTCCTAGCCGACCTACACCTCAGAGAAAAGCTATCGCTGAGTACAATCTTGGTCCACAAGTCAGTGGTGTGTACCTTAGGCTCTCCAGAGGACAATAGAAAGCTGAACTCCAATCCTATAGTGAAAAAGATATTAAAAGGGATATCTTTAGCCAGACTGAAGCCTTCCAAGCCCCCTATTTGGGACCCGAGAATCGTGTCATCATGGCTGGAGAAAAATTTGCCTCAACACATAACTCTCTTTGAAGCATCAAGGAGAGCAGCCACAATCCTGCTTTTGGCATCAGGGCGCCGGGTTCATGATCTCACTTTGCTCCACTGCACAGCTGAAAGACTGTCAGTGGACAGTGAAGGCATCTCCATCTGGCCAGTGTTTGGTGCCAAGACAGATTCGGCAGACTGGCAGCAATCGGGGTGGAAGCTGGCTCGTTCTGAGACAAGGAACATAGACCCCGTCTATTGGACAGAGAAAGTCATTGAACTGTCAAGGGAACGGAGAGCTCAGGTGATATTACCTAATCTATTTATCACAACTTGTGGGACGGCGAAGGCAGCCTCCAGGGCAGTAATTGCTGGTTGGATTAGGACAGTTCTCAGAGACGCCGGCGTAGAGGATCCACCTGGCAGCATCCGCTCAGCGGTGGCATCCCTGAACTGGTTGCAGAAATATAAGCTAGACGACATACTGTCGCATGGCAACTGGAGAACTCCCAATACCTTTGCTAAGTTCTACAGAAGGGAAATTGCAGAATCAGCTGGCCGAACCAACGATGACCCATCGGTTGCTAATCTTTTTCAACCTCTGTAACTGGTTAGCTGATTTCTAAAAATCTTGCCCCTATTTTCTAGCATATAAATATTGTATTTGATTCACATTAGCATCATGTCACCAGGCGATAACAAACAATATCTCACTATATAGGTTTTAAATAAAGCCTATGCTACATAATGAAAAAGTTTTACCTTACAATAAAACTTATATTATGTACTTAGCTTTATTTAAAACCTAGGCAAGGGCTGCCTGATGAGATCTAATGACGCATAATCATTGGCGTCCCCACGCCGTGCTGGCAACGCCGCCTAGCGGATTCTTGTGGGACTGCCAGGTGACATTGGCGGGAGATTTGAACTGAGAATTTCACACGAATATTGGTAAGAAACGTCGATTTGGCTGCAAAATGGTAATGTTTATCTCACTATATAGGTTTTAAATAAAGCTAAGTACATAATATAAGTTTTATTGTAAGGTAAAACTATTTCATTCATACACACACATTATTTGATTGTCTATCTTTATCACACAGGAATAAACTTTTGAATTAAGAAATTATACTGAAAATCGCTGAAAACAAAAGAGTGTTCCTTGCTTTCCACATTATATTGTGAGTATATGAGACTATGGCAAGTCTATTTATTTATATAACGTCATTGTTTAGAACCCCTTAATTGTATTTAAAAAACAACAGAATATAATGTTATTAACAAACATAAATGATAACTATTTTCGAATCTCAAAACTTATCTTGTAGTGCATTCGTTAAATCTGGAATGGTTTTCCATACATGTCGTCATGAAAATTAATTAAAAAAATATTCAGATCTCTACTTACCGAGTAGAATATTAGTGAACAAGAAAGGTCCAAAGTGGTTGCCCTGCATCAGGTTCTGCAGACCATCGTCAGTTATCTTGAGGGGCACTTCCCCTGATCCCGCATTGTTCAGGAGAATGTCGATGCGAGCCTCTTCCTTGAGGATCTCATTGGCGCAACTGCGTATGCTGGCTAGATCTGTGAAGTCAACGCGTTTCAGCTGGAAAACACAACACAAAATTTATTCAATGTCAGATATAATTTATTTGACATAAAATATCATTAATTCACTGTCAAATATCTTTAATTCAATATCAAGAATAATTAACCGAGAACAGTGAAGTCCTGTTTTAAATCGACCTTTTGGCATTTTATCCATCTGTAAATTTGTTTGTATGTTCGTTTTCCATTTTCTAAAATTTGATACATTCACTTCATTATTCAAGCAAGACTTTGACTAGATGACGAACTTTGACTAGATGGCTAACTTTGACTATGGTTCGGTAAAGATTCTTTTTTCAAAAGTGAAATCGTTTATTCTTGTTTATTTGGACTACCTTAGGGAACGTACCCATACTACGTGACACTTTTAGGGGGGGGGGGGGGGGGGTCTTCAAAATGTCACGCTCCATACAAATGAGCGGCGGGTTGCTTAGGATTTTGGTCACCGGGGGGGGGGGGGGTTAAAAATTGCAAAAAGTTGGTCACGTAGTATGGGTACGTTCCCTTATTCACATTTGTTCAATATTTGAAAATTTTGAAAAAAGAATTTTCATTAGGATGGTGACATCTCGGTTGACAAATCTATAATTCTTTATTTTAAGTAAAAATAGTTACATAAAATATATGTGGTTTATAATAAATTACCGAAGTAAGTGACCATTTACAAATTTTTTGATTTCAGAGGAAATTTGGTTAAGCGGAAATTAGAAACACTTGTTTTCGATAGCGAAGTCTACTGTTCGCAAAACTTGTAGCTTATTTAATGTCTAATGTATGTCAATACTAGCTGGTTCCCGGCATGTGTTGCTAAGCCATTCAAAGAAATAAATTGATTCTCCCTGCATCATCCGTTCCCTTCCACCTTCCCCGCCTTCCCCCTCCCTCGTCTCTTCACTCTCCGTGAATCCCACCTCCCCCGTCCCCCTTTCCCCTGCCTTTCCTCCCTGCTGCTAAAATATATGAAATACACACACTTTAATTTATACAAATTTCATAACACCAGAGCTTACCATTATATGTATATAGCCTCTACGTTATTCTGATGTATATAGATATGAGCTATATTATTGTAAACTTTCATTAAAATCCATTCAGTGGTTATAGCGTGAAAGAGTAACAAACACACATTCATAATATTATTAGTAAGATAAGATGGCCCTGATAAAAGATAATTTCTTAAGCTGCCAGTACATGTTGGCCTATATTTCAAGCGCCAACATTGGCCCAAAGCTGGCAGTATTTCATAGGAACTGTTTGTTTATTTACTCTAGACTTTAAAATAGATAAATTAATATTAAGGAAATGGACGCTTACAGTGAGGTTGGTATTTCCCGTCTCCTGGATGATTTCTTGCCTGACCTTCTCTCCCTTCACCATGTCCCTGCAGGTCATCACCACACGAGCTCCTCTCCAGGCAAAGTTCCTGGCAGACTCCATTCCAATACCTGTCATAAAACCCTTTTGTTTAGTTTCAAGATCATTTAATTTTCATTCTAATGTTATTCTTTGTTTTCAACATTTTGGTTTAATTTTGCTAATTGCAAACAAAAAATAGATAGTACTACAAATCGTACTCTTTTACTTTTCTACAGTTTTCACGGGTCAAAAATAGCACAAAACATTCCATTTGTTCTTATCATTTCCAAAAATTTCTCATATCTAGTTAAGTAACAAGCCACCTGTTATGTATTGTAAAGACATTAAAATCCTTATATGAGTATTTATTATTTATATTATTCATAAATATATTAAATGTTAACCAATCTAGGGTTTTGTATCATTAAGTTTGCATCAACCGTCGTTGGTTTATTCAGAACATTATCCGACAAGTTCAGGATACACGATCTTGCGCAGAATCGAGGATTAGGCGCTGACAACTTTACTAATGACTCTTTTCATCCTAGCTAGCAGAGAATTGAACCCACAACACTTGGGTGGGAACCCTACATTTCAGACAACTTAGACACTTGCCGGTATTTTAGTTTATTACATGCTTTTAAAACTTACACACTTACACCAGTGATTAAAAAATATTATAAACATTAACTCAATAAATTGATTAGGTACTCACCAGCGCTGGCTCCAGTCACGATGACAGTTTTTCCATCCAATCGCTCTTTTCCCTTGAAGATACCGACAGTATACCTGGTGTATAGCTTGAGCAAGCCCAGGAGACCAAGAATAATTCCCACAATCGTCACAGCGCAACAACAACAGCATTCCGACATATTGCGACCGGTCAAATTAACTTTCCGCTAACTCTCGGAGAAAACAACACACAAACTGTCCTATTGAACAATCTACTACAAATAATGTAGTCAATCAATGAAATGATGGTGATACCTATAGTGGATAATAAGCACAAAATGCAGATAAGGTTTTTATCATCTTTAGGCTTATATTTTTCTTATCAAAAGATTATAATTAAGTAAAATCTCGATATTGCTTCCTTATAAATTGTTTAATAATGGAGAACATGAGATGACAAAAAAAAATTGTGAATACACTTATTAGACCAGTGCTCACATACGCAGCTGAGACGTGGGTACTAACTAAAAAGAATGAGCGAGCGGTAGAAGTTTTTGAATGGTAAATTTTGAGGCATATCTTCGTACCGGTTTCAGAAAATGGATGTTTTTTTTTTTACATTAACTCCACACAGGAGGCCTTGAGGAAAATAATTTCTCTCAGGGCCTATGTCATCGGGGATGCTGTGTGGAGGGTCTATTTTATCTATTTTGGCGCAGGCATTACAACAATTAGCTCTATACTCTGTTTAAGGAGCTATACATCACAAAATTTATAAAGCTGGGAAGACTTCGGTGGCTGGGTCATGTGGAGAGAAAGTCCCTGCTGAACTCAAGGCCGATAGAGCGAAGGAACCTGGGAAGGCCAAGATTAAGATGGAGTGACAACATCCTCGAAGATATATCTATCTTGGAGCTTCTTAACTGGAGAAAGCTGGCACAAAATCGAGATGAGTGGAGGAAGACTCTTGAGGAGGCCAAGACCCACCAGGGGTTGTAGAGCCAAGAGTGATGGTGACGATGATGAGAAGACATTACATTAAGATGTTTTATAAACTATCGATCTAGAGTGTTTTGTGACTGAAAATCAATTTCAAGCAAATCATAATTTCTTCCTATTATTTATTGTAAAAATTTTGTATGATTAGTTTATTTATTTATTTATTTATTTGATTCAATATATTTACATTTTATACACAATTCAATGATGTTGGCCTCACTGGGTGGTTTACCCGTGCTGAGGCCTCCATTTCATATACAAAATTTTACACAATACAATATATATATAATATTGGTGAAAAAAACGGAAAAAAGTAAATAAAAAAACATACGATAATAATGATAATAATAATAAATTAAACTTAAAAAGTAGAGATTTAAAATTAATGTAAATTTAAAAATAAATAATATTATATAAGGTTAAAAACAATATTTTTAATAAGTGTTGTGTGTTTGTGGGTGATTGTGTTTTATATACTGGTTATGTGTGTGTGTGTGTGTGTGTTTTTTTTTATGCTATGATATTTTGGTAGTATTGTCTATTTTGGTCTTTAATCCATTTTGTAATTTTGTGTCGGAATTTATTTTTGTTTTCCTCAATTTTATTTTCAAGTGTTAGACTGTTGAATGCTTTTATAGCGTGATATTGGTAGTGTCTTTGTCCAAAGCTTGTATTTATCGTCGGAGTTTTTAAGTTTTCTTTATATGCTTGTCTAACTGGTCTGTTTGTGATATTTTGTGTTTGTTGAAGGTTGTTTTTTTGGTCAAAAATGTAATTTAGTAGCGATTTAACATATAATTGTCGTATGTCTAGTACGTCACAACGGTTGAATATTTGGTCTGTATCAGTAAGTCTGTGTTTTTTAAGTATTACCTTTAAGATCGTTTTCTGAGCAATTTCCAGGTGTTCGATAGCTGAGTTTGTTGCTCCTCCCCAAGCAATTATTCCATATTCTATTATAGACTGACATAGAGCAAAATATATTGTTTTCATTTGTTGTATTTTGTATATGTTTCTTATGTTTAGGAAAATGTGTATCGTTTTGAGGAGTTTATTTATGACTTGTTTGATGTGATGTGTCTATCTAAGGTTATGGTCAATTATGATTCCTAGATACTTTATTTCTTCTTTTTTTTCTAGAGGAGGGCAAACACAGATGTTGGTGTTTAGACATTCGTGTATTTTTATGGTGTTTGTGTTATTTTTTGGCTGTCCTGTGCTATAATTTATACTGTACGTTGTGAATTTTGTTTTCGATATGTTTAGTGTGAGCGTGTTTGAGTCTAGCCATGATTTCACTCGCGTGATTCCTAAATTCGCTATGTTGTATGCATTTTTCCAATCCTTAGATTTAAAGAGTAAAACTGTGTCGTCTGCATAACTAACCATTTCACCGTCTATTTTCATGCTGCAAAGTTCATTAATGTAAATAGTGAAAAGAACGGGCCCTAGTATGCTTCCTTGTGGAACTCCATATGTAATTGGTAGTGGCTTGCTAATATGGTTGTTAATTTTTACTTGCTGTGTTCTGTTACTCATATAACTTTTTAATAGTTGGAGTTCCTTGCCTTTGATACCAATGTTTTCTAATTTTTTAAAAAGCGTTTGGTGGCAGATTGAATCGAAAGCTTTAGCTAAATCTAGGTATATCGCAATGCATTTATACCCTTGGTCTAAATTGCTATGTATATAGTCTATTGTACACGCCAAAGCTTCTTTTGTGCCTATTTTTTCTCTAAATCCATATTGTTTTTCCGAGATTAATTTATTTTCTTCCAGGTATATTATAATTTGGTTTTTTATTACTCTTTCGAAAATTTTTGAAAGCGAGTTTAACAATGTGATAGGTCTATAGTTAGTTATTTGCATTTTGTCTCCGGATTTGTAAATAGGGATCACCAGTCCTTTTTTAAGAGTACTAGGGAAGCAGGAGTGTGTTATACTTAGATTGATTAAGTGTGTTATGGGTTTTAAAATTTCGGTTTTTATTATCTTAATGCAATCCGTCGTTATCTCATCTAATCCAGGAGCAATACGGTTTTTTAATGTGTTTATTATTTTGTCAATTTCCTCTTCCGAAGTTGTTTTTATTGCAAATCTGTGTTGTGTCGGTTGTGTATTGATGTTTGAACTGTTTGTTTGTGTTATTGTGTTTGTGTTGAGAATTTTACGGTTCGCTAAGACTTTTCCTATACTTGTGAAGAAGTTATTTACATGATTTGCTATAGTTTCTTTATTTGTATTGGCGTCTACTTTTTTTGAGTTAATGTTTAGATGTTCGATTGTATTTTCTTGTTTGAATTTTTGTGTGTATGTAACTTCTTTCAATATTTTCCATATTTCCTTTGGGTTATTGTTTTCTTTTTTTTTAAGTTTTTCTCTAAAATACAACTCCTTAGCTACTCTAATAATTTTTGTGCAGATGTTTCTATATCTTTTGTAGTAATTAAGTAGTTGTTTGTCATACGGCGTATGTTTAATTTGTTTATGAATTCTGTCTCGTTTGCGAATACAGTTTAATATTCCCTGTGTTATCCATAGTTCAATTTTTTTAGCTTTGTGTGTAAGTTTAACTTGTTTTAGAGTAGTGTTATTATTTATTTCTTGCGCTAAAATTGTTGTAAATTTGTCCCAGGCCTCTTCGACCTTCTCCATTTGGTATATTGTAGTCCAGTCTATTTTTTTGAGTTTTTCTTTTAAGTTTGTGTAGTCAATTATTTTTTTTGTGAATATTTTATGTTGGTTAGGTTTTGTATTTTCGGTATCAATTGCTATCATATTCATGTAATGATCTGTAATAGTGCTTTCAAGTATTATGGTTTTGGTTTTTAGTTTTGTTTTGATCATTATATGATCTATACAACTTTTTGTGTTGTGTGTGACTCGTGTTGGAACATTTATCGTTGGCTCCAGTCCATGCTGTGCTAGCATTGTTAGGTATTCTAAGTTTTGTGGGTGTCCGTTTTGTAGAGTGTTTATGTTTAGATCGCCGATGATGATGATATTTTTGTGTTTGTTGAGATCATTTAATGTATCATTAAGTGCAGTTAGGAAATTTGTAATATTGTTTTTGGATGGAGATCTGTACATTGCAAGAATACACGTTTCTTTTTCATATGTTATTTGTAAACAGTTGGAGTCTACGATATGTATTTCTTGGACGAATGTGTTTATTTTATCATTAGTGTATACGACTATGCCATCATTTTGATTTTTGTGTTTTTTTGTGTGGTGTGTGTTGTAGTGTTCAATTGTTTTTGGGATATATTTTTCATTCAACCAGCATTCTGTCAGCACAATTATATCGAAGTTATTATCTAGTTGTTCTAGGTATACAGTGAATTCTTCAAAATTTTTATTAATCGATCTGATGTTTTGGTGCAATATTTTGATTTCATTTTTTTCTTTTGTGATATTGGTCCATAGATTAATGTCGTTTGTACTTATACAGTAGTGTTGGTTGTCCGAGTCTATATGTTCCATGTTTTCAGCCATGTTGGTGAGTATTTGTGTAAGTGTATTATATAAGCATTACATTAATTAAAATTAAATTGAGTCAATGAACATAGATAAATTTAGGGAATGTAAATGATAAATCAGTTGGATTGACTATTTGGATAAATGTTATCAGTACAAAATTATCTAAAATAACTACAATAATTAAGAGAATTAAGAATAATGCAAAGACAAAACGTATCAGGCTAATTGGAGGAATAAAGGAATGAAAATAATTTGCGATAGATAAGTTAATGATAAGCATAGGAATATCCAATATGGACAGACAGATTATATGTTTTATAACAGGAAAAATATTTTCATTAGATAAAGGAATAAATAGAAATGTAGAAATTGAAAATTTTAAAAGGATTGCATACTTAGAGTGATTGGATGGCTTATAATAAGACATTAAAAATTTATGGATGAAGTTGGTTGAAATAAGTGAAGGTACTGAAACGATTAGGATAATAAATACTATGAATCTGATGACAAAAAAATTGAAATATTACGATTTTTAAAATATAAGAAACGATTATAATAGTTTGGAGTAAAAAAACAATTTGAACAATAAAATTTGTTGTTAAAATAAATAAAATAATTTAGGTAATAAAAACAATTAGAACAATAAGATTTGTTGGTAAAGTAGTTAAAATAATTTGGGTAATAAAAACATTCAGAACAATAAAATGTGATGTTAAAATAATTTGGGTAATAAAAACATTTAGAACAATAAAATGTGATGTTAAAATAATTAAAATAATTTGGGTAATAAAAACATTTAGAACAATAAAATGTGATGTTAAAATAATTTGGGTAATAAAAACATTTAGAACAATAAAATGTGATGTTAAAATAATTTGGGTAATAAAAACATTTAGAACAATAAAATGTGATGTTAAAATAATTAAAATAATTTGGGTAATAAAAACATTTAGAACAATAAAATGTGATGTTAAAATAATTTGGGTAATAAAAACATTTAGAACAATAAAATTTGATGTTAAAATAGTTTGGGTAATAAATACATGTAGTATAATAACATTTGAATGTAAAATACTTGGTATAAAAAGGTAATTTATATAAATAGGTGTAAATTAGATCATGAAAGATAATTTGAGAAATGAGAATTTTAGGGGAGTCACATAATTGCAAAATTATAAAAATTAAAATAAGTAAATTTAAGTGTAGACAGTTAATATAGATAAGTACAGAAAATATAATTAAATGATCAATATGATTTACAATTTGGGTTAGATATCGTATGTAGATTGAATAAGCTTTGCTAATTGAACAAAGTAAATTATTTTTATCGAGTAAAATTGTATGATATAAGTTTATAATAAAAGTGTAATAAAGGTGTATAATATAATATATGATAAAAGTGTATAATACAAGTATTAAAATAATTAAAATTAAATTGAGTAAATGAACATAGATAGATTTAGGAAATATAAATAATAGATCAGTTCGATTAACAATTTGGATAAATGTTATCGGTACTAAATTATCTAAAATAACTAAAATAATTAAGAGAATTAAGAATAGTGCGATTTGAAGAGAGAATAGGTTATTTTGTAGAATGTTTTTACAGAATTTAGAATTTGAGGTTTTATAGTTAGTTTTAGCATCCATTTTTACATATCATGTTTAAGAACAGTTTATGAACAGTTTTGACACTCGTAACCATCGGTTGAAGCTATTTTTAGATAATTGGTAGAATTATAGTACTTATTGACTTATTAGATAACTGACAACCGGTGGTGCGAGTGCCATGTACCTTCTAAATAAGTTTATTTAGATCGTCTGAATGCTTAACATAGATTATTTTTTCATTTGGTGATTTACGAACCAGTATTTTGTTTTCCCTAAACCAGACATACATATACTTAGTTTCTTTTGCTTTCTGTTTAGTTTTCCAGAGTAGTTCTTTAAAGTATGGACAAATGATTTCTCCTATGTAGATTTTTTCGCTGCCCAGGGTTGTCGCGGTTTTGGCGTCGATGTTCTTCCGGATTTTTAACAGTTGGTCTCGTTTGTTGTTATCGTGGAATTTAACTTGGATTCTCGGGTAGACTCCTGGTCGTCTGTCCTGGATGCGTTTCACCTCCTTCAGGTCGTGTAGCTGAATCGCCATCCCAGCTGCCGCAGCCACCTGTTGTACTAGTAAGACTGGCTGTTCCTCATTTGATTGTGGGATTCCACATATTTCTATGCAATCTTCTTTCGAGGCTTGTTCTAGTTCCGCGATTCTAACTTCAAAACTTTTTATAATCTTGTTTTTATCATTTACTTCTCTCCGAAGCATCTCGACTTCAGACACCAGCTTGGTAATATTTTCTATTTTAATATTTATATCATCATATTGGTTACTGATGAAGTTACGTGAGTTTCGAGATTCAGCATTTTCTTCGTCCATTTTCGTGAAGAATTCTTTTTTCATTTCTTCAAATTTATTGTTGACAGCTGTTAAGACAATGTCAAGAATCTCTTTATGTTCTGGGAGTATAGATTTTAATTTCAGATCACTCTGGTTTGTATTTTTGCTTCTTGTTTGTTTATCCATTATAAATAATTCAATTGAGTGGGTAAATAAGTTATTTAATTTCAATTTGAATTATACTCGTAAATAATATCACTTTTCTTGGTTAGTATTTTGTATGATGGGAGTAAATCCGTATGGTTTTGACTGTACTTAAGACACTTAAAACACAGAACTAAAATACTAGCAGCAATTAGTGCACTTTTTCGATGATTTGTGTCACTTTTAATATATTTTTTTTTATTAATTTTGCGGGAGTAAACAAAACAGACAGTTGTTACTTTGAAGTATTATTGTTGTATGTATATTATACCTAACCATTAAACCATTACAATGCAAATTATTTTCAAAATATAACAAATGACATGAAAATTGTAATGAAAAGAATTTTTTTATTAATTGATAGATTCAATAAGTGTTTGGGTGAAGGTTTAAATGTATAATGTAAGTATATCACTGTTACTGTCATTTTTATAAATCACATCAGATGAGTAATAATAAACTACTTATAATGTATTTCGTTTTCCTGCAGTTTGACAGCAGTCTCGCTAAGTTCCCACAGCTTGGCGGCGCGCTCCTTGTCCTTGGAGATGGCTGACAAGTTCTCCTTCTTGCAGTCACTGAAGTATTCTCCTGTCACATGCTCCACGTCTCTCGATACACACAGCATTATCTGCGTCTGGGCTCCCTCCTCCACACTCTGGAAAATAAATTAGATAGCAATTACATGAATATGAATCATTAGTAAGGCGTACAGCAGCCACCTCTGGTCTGGAGCATCAAAATACCCAAAAAATACCCTCGACTCTGTGCAGAAACGGGTGGTCCGTTTGATAGATTCTCCCATCTTAACAGACGTGTTGCAATCTTTAGAGGACAGGCGTCTGGTGGGAATGCTATCCTTATTCTACCGGTATTACAATGGAAGATGCTCTGAGAAACTAGCGTCATTAGGTGCATAGTCGGGAAACACGCTAAACGCGTGCCCAACTTATGTGCACGGTTGACATTTGTCACATGAGAACGGTTCGCTTCTTCGACTCGTTCTTGTGTTCAAGAGCTCGGCCGTGGAACGATTTGCTGGCCTCTGTGTTTCCTCCTTCCTACAACGTGGGTCTCTTCAAGACCAATGTTCATTCCTTCCTCTCCTCAAAAAGACCCTCCACACAGCATCTCAGCTGACGTAGGCCCTGAGGGAAATTATTTTCCTCAGCGCCTCCTGTGTGGAGTTAATGTAAAAAAAAAGGCTTCTTCATGGACATACTTGAGAGAGACGGGGATTGCAGTTGTTTCAATTGTTTAACGGCACCCAATTTTGCAGCATGCTCCGAGCAAACTTGTAAAGTGGAAAATATTCTTAACCTCGGATATGGTTAATGTCAATGAAAATCAGTAATAAATATGATTAATCGCCTATCATCTTTTGGTGATACTGTCAAATATAGAAGTGTTCACGTTGTGACACCAATAACCAGGCTGTATACTACTACAACACAAAACTTGACTTTCCCGTCCAATGAGTCGTGTTGCGCCCCTGACTAAAAACTAAAAGATGTAAATGTACGTTATGTCATGTCACGTTTCCTCTTAAACGACGTTAATAGACATTTTGTCCGTGAATGTGTTGATTACCTTTCCAAGGGCGGTGAGGAGAAATTCTTTTATATGCTTCTTGAACGAATGTAAATTTCTGCTTAGTTCAGTCTTAATAACTCCTGGGTGTAGGGCATTTACTGTTACTCCTGAAATAATAAAAACATTATATTTAGTTTACCAATAATTGCATTAAAAAAATTGTTCACTTTAAAACGCCCCAATAAAACAGTTGTAGACTGTCTTCAAGATCAAAAATGAGATGCTTAGAGGTTTCTCGGTGTTTTTTTCTGTCGGAATTAGATATTGAACTTGAAGCCGATTTAATAAGAAGCTGGCAAATTTCGTATTCCTCTCTCTCTCTCTCTCTCTCCGGTGACTCTACAGCCCTTATCGAGCTTTAGCCTCCCGCAACATTTGCCTCCAACTTATGTTTTTTTTTCTACTTTGGTTTTTTCCTTTTTATATTACTGGAATTTAGTTAATAATGTATGTTACCTAATCAATGTGTATCTCCTGAAAACTAAACATGATATTTTTTGTTACAACTTCTATTTTTTTTAATTATAATTTAAATATTTAAATTCCCAGTGCCACGGCCGTAATCTCAGTTCTGAAAAAAATTCCCTGGATTGAAAGCCGTGTCTCAGACCGATTCAACTATCGGGACTCCATTAAAATCAAATACCTACGTCTGGTTTCCAAAGAGCTGGGTGTTCAATCCAGATTGCCAAGTACTATAATATCGAAGTAGATTGCAAATTTAGTGTTCTAATAATTGAATTATATTACCACCTCTGGGCTGGAATCCGAAGACTGTGCTGAACATGGTGGCAATGATTTTTTAACTAATCTGGTAGAGTTTGAAATCGAAAATGTGCAAATCCTGTGTACCTACTTACAGTCTTACTAAAAAACCCCGTGAAAAATTTATTGATAAACGACCACGGATATGAAAACATTACTAATTAAAAAAGGACAAAAAATTGTTCATGGAAAGACATATACACTACTTACACAGCCAGAGGGGGTAGTTTATCTGTTGTATCTTCCAGTTGTATTAATAATTTCTGAACAAATTATGGAATGTTTCCAACATCTTTTAAATGTCTTATATATTTCTTATTTTTGAAGATGTTGTAAAAACAAATACATTTATAGAAACTAGATAAAATTACCTTTTAGATTTTTGTATCTGAAATATACTTTTGTCTTTAAAAATGCAGTATTTTAAGCTTCAAAGATGAAAAAGTTGGAAAAAAAGCTTACTGTAAACATATTCTACTAAAACATCAAAAAACTTCAAAAAATTTCAAAAAAAAAATTTAAAAAGCACAGTCCTTTTATAAAATAAATTTCAACAAAAAATTTCCCTTCACTTTTTTCTCGTTCATCAACTAAAAATTATAAAAAATTCAACCCTTCAACGGTCGTTAAGTGTTTTTTTTATTAAGCTTACTTAAATATTAATTTGTACCTTTTCCTTTCAATTTGTTTGCCAATTCAATGGTGAAGTAGATATTGCACAGCTTGGAGTTGGAATAGACCTTCATTTTGCCACTGACATTCCTCTGGTCCAAATGGTCCAAGTCTAACTTTGCAAACTTGTGCAAAGCTGAAGATACATTGACGATGCGGCTTGGTGTTGACTTTCTAATCTTTCCTAGAATATAATGATATTACGCGAATGCACACAATCAATATACATTGTGATTAATTTGTGTCTTGGGAATCAAAGTGCGTAAACATAAAATAAAATAAAAATACAAATGCAACATTACGTCCATACGTAACCTTCCATGAATAATGAGACATGCAGAGACATGCAAATCAAAATCAATTTCATTTCATACAAAATTTAATACTTACTGGTATTTCAGTTTGAAGAAAAGTAAAAAAAAAATTACTGGAGTTCATTATTGTCAAAGTGAAAATAGATAAATAAAAAACGGTTCCTACAATCTCTACTTACCAAGTAGAATATTAGTGAAGAGGAAAGGTCCAAAGTGGTTGGTCTGCATCAGAATCTGCAGACCATCATCTGTGATCTTATTGTCCATGTCTGCCGCTCCCGCATTGTTCAGGAGAATGTCGATGCGAGCCTCTTCCTTGAGGATCTCATTGGCGCAACTGCGCACGCTAGCTAGATCGGTGAAGTCCACGCGTTTCAGCTGGAAATCACATCAATTACTCAAAACTGGTCAAATTCATCCCCGCTGGAAAAAAAAAACAAAATGTGTTTCCGGATTAATGATGTAGTGATTTGTAATAATTCATTATTCGTTGCATTAGTTTCCATAACATTACAAACTAATATGTAAATGGTTACAAGTTATGGTAAAAAAATATATTTATAAGCATTACAAGTAAGCGTAACAACTTTTTTAAATACATTTATTCTTTAGACTTTCATGCATTTCATTAGTCCACATGAGGCATAGATGGCACACAATTCTTGAGGCGGGTACAGATTGCTGTAACGTAACATGCAATGTAACATGAAAGGAACATTTCATAAGTGTGGACGCAGCGCGCGCACGAACCGAACATGTACCTACTCGCAATTGTTCCCGGCATGCGCGCGGTGAATATAGGTCAGTCTCCCGGGAAAAAGTTCTCCATTGTTCGCGCGCGTTCTGACGTACAGACACGAACAAGCCGTCCACACAGACGCTCCGCGCACACTGCGCGCCCCTTTGTATTCGGCGAAAAAACCGAAGCATTGTGGGTTGCGGCGCGCACGAGTTGAAATGCTCTGTTCGCGCGCGGAGTGTGCGCGGTTCGTGCGCGCAAGGCATCCACACTATGAGAATTCTGTTACATTGCATGATACATTGCGTCTTTCATTGCGTGTTACGTTACGGCAATCTGTACCCGCCTTTGGACTCTCATCAGTCGAAATGAATTTGATCACTTGTAACATTTTCACCATGTTCGGTAGGTAAATATTAGGGATGTGAAAAAATAATTGGTTATGAAAAAAATCGATTTTTCTCCAACGAAAATCGATTTTATTAAGCGATTTTAATTTTCTAAAAAATCTATTAATTAGTAAGTAATTTTTTTTACACTGCCGATTTTTACATTCGTAGCACTGACACGCTTAGTCATTAGTCCGAATTCCATAGCGTGAACCTCTACGATGTTTATAAACGAATCATGACATTAACGCTATCTGTGCATCTGCGATGACATTTCTTTTTTGCTTTGAAAGCAGTTTAGTTGAAGTTTTTAATCAAACTTGTCACTAGATGAAGTCAACAGAGTCAACAAATAATTTGTAATTTGTGTTGATTATTTAAAAAAAACTTTAATTTCGGTTGATTATTTTAAAACTTATAATTTCTGTTGAATATTTTTTAATTAATAAAACTGTGATTAAAGATATTTTACGCATTTATTTTAATTTGACAAATTTGGGGAAAAATCGATTATTATAACAAATTTTCAAGAAAAATCGATTATTTATGTAAAAGTCACATCCCTAGTAAGCGTACAAAATAACACTCTTTTTGGCAGATTTATGAATTGCTCGTCTTAACGTTAATTTATTCTCATGATAGGTTCCTTATGTTCATTAAATAGAGAAAGGATACGGCTATAATAGTACAAATAGTGAGGTATAACAAAAAGCATGTGTCAGAGGTGACACCACAAAAAATCATATGTTATGTAAATAGTGGGTAAATACCCGGGAGGGGGAGGGGAACACTTGAAGGAGAGCGGAATGCAGAAGGGAATGGGAAGGAGGTGCAGGAGATAGGGGGATGAGGGAGGGATTGCAAAGAAGATTTAGTAGCGGTAGGAGATAGCAGATAGTAAATTTGGAAAATCCTTCTCACACGTACAGCTGTGATTGGCCTGCTCATGTGTCGGAAATCATATATTTGTACTCTCATCTCTCATTGTGTATGCACCGGATGGAAAAACAAAAAATTGTATATAAATTAATATTAAGAAAATGGACGCTTACGGTAAGGTTGGTATTTCCCGTCTCCTGGATGATTTCTTGCCTGACCTTCTCTCCCTTCACCATGTCCCTGCAGGTCATCACCACACGAGCTCCTCTCCAGGCAAAGTTCCTGGCAGACTCCATTCCAATACCTGCAATAAAACCTTTTGTTTAGTTTCATGTCAATTGTTTGATTTCGTTTAGCTTTCATTCTCGTGTTATTCTTTGTTTTTACCATATTGGTTTAAGTTTGCTTGTTGCAAACTAAAAATAGGTAATAATGGAAATTATATTCATGTACTTTTCTACTGTTTTCAAGGGTCAAAAAGTAAGGCATTATTATCATTCTATTTCTTCTTCTGAACTCCGAAAATTACTCATATTTAGTAACAAACCGCCTGCAACTCATTAAAACCTCACATTTATAATCATAAATAAATCAAGTGTTAAACATTGAGTTTGCATATCTACCACCTGTGTCTATTTGGGAAGCGGGTATGGCTACCGCCGCCCTGGGAACCTTTTTTTGGATAACCAACACCTCTGCCATAGGTCACACAAGTGGTTCGCTTCATCTGGTGACTTAGCAGGGGTGCTTGGGTTCATGGGGTGAGGTGTGTCCAGGTCTTGATAGCAGGCAGGATCGAGAGAGGCCTTTTGACCTTTCCAGCCGGACTCTCTTGACCCATCGCCTTCCGCCGCAGTTGGAGGGATAGATTCACACTTCCGTCACTCCTGTACCCACTACCCACCCACCCATCACACTTTTTTCCTTCCCAGAACTTCCTATCCTTCCCTTCCTTAAAAAGACCGTCCACACAGTATCCCCTAAGATGACATAGGCCCTAAGGGAAATTATTTTCCTCAGGGCCTCCTGTGTGGAACTAATGTAAAAAAAAAACTGCCTTCGATACATTATCCGATAGTCCAGAATTTACGATCTTGCGCAGAATCAAGGAGTAGGTGCTTTAACTTTACTAACAACTAATTGATTCAATTGTCTTAACTAGCAGAGAATTGATTCACAACACTTGGGTGGGAGCCCCACATTTCAGACGCATGCAGTTATATTAGTTTATTAGACATGCTGTCAAAACTTACACAATTGAGAATTAAAACATTATAATAAACTAGCAGACCCGGCCACACGTTGCTGTGGCTAATGAAACACAACGCCATTACCCGACCTTTATAAAATCCACATCACCCGCTTGCCAGCTGCCCGCTGCCTGAATTGAATAATTGAATTTCTCGGCCTTTTCTCTACTATATTAAGAATGTATTATACATATAAACCTTCCTCTTGAATCATTCTATCTATTGGTGAAAACCACATGAAAATCCGTTGCGTAGTTTAAAAGATCTATGCGCACATACACTTTGAGCGACTTCATTTTATACTATGTAATGATGATAATGATACTAACTTAACAATAAATTGAGTGGGTACTCACCAGCGCTGGCTCCAGTCACGATGACAGTTTTTCCATCTAACCGCTCTTTTCCCTTGAAGATGCCGACAGTATACCTGGTGTATAGCTTCAGCAAGCCCAGGAGACCAAGAATAATTCCCACAATCGTCACAGCGCAACAACAACAGCATTCCGACATCTTGCGACCGGTCAAATTAACTTTCCGCTAACTCCCGGAGAAAACAACACACAAACTGTCCTATTGAACAATCTGCTACAAATAATCTAGTCAATCAATGAAATGATGATGATACCTATAATAGATAATTAGCACAAAATGCAGATAAGGTTTTTATTATCTTTAGGCTTATATTTTTCTTATCAAAATATCTTAATTAAGTTAAACCTTGACATTACTTGCGTAAAAATCTATATATATATATATATAAATCAAAATATGTTTGTTTTTGGATTTGCATTGCTAAATTGCCTTGCTAAACCATTCATCCGATTGCGATGATTTGGGAATTTGACGTGTGCGATGCGACATGCCCCATACAATAATGAGTTTGGGCATCATGAAATTACGCATTGCTAACCGTTCGTCCGATTGCGATGAAATTTTGGGGATTCGAAGAGTTCACGGGAGAGGGGAGGGGAACCCGGGAGGGGGGAGGGGAATTCGAGAGGGGCGTTCGCAGGTCGGGGGAAGCGGGCGAGGGGTGTAGGGAGAGGGAAGGCATCGCATGCCGGAAAATGAATGAATGAATAAATTAATTAATGAATGAATGTATGAATGAATGTATGAATGAATGTATGAATGAATGTATGAATGAATGTATGAATGAATGTAGAATGAATGAATGTATGAATGAATGAATAAATAAATGATTGAATGCGTGAATGAATGAATTTCTTTATTAAGTTGCATAGTAACTCATGCCGGGAACTCACTATTGTATATAAATGCCTATGTCAGAATTTGGTAAATTTATAAAATAGAAGCCACCTAATTTTGGGAAATGAGACAGGCTAATTTCATTTCCGTGGGAAAATTCTTTCCCCTAATATTTACGCTTTTACCCGCAATTTAAGTTCCTAGCAACCCTGGGAAGTTTATTGTTTCTTCAATGTTTGCAAAATCACTTTGTAGTGTTGTATTAATTAACTTATCAATCAAAATTATCAACGTGTTTCAAAACCAATGGTTCTTATGAAACGTGTAATGTAGATTTTCATATATTTTTTTTTTATTTACCAGCACAGAATGATTTTATAGTTATTTAACTATTTATATGGTGGAAGCATGGCAACACACTAAAAATGCACATATTTTTTTTCCTCTCTGAAGTTGTTTTCATCAATTCTGAGATATCGGGACTATCCCCTACATCAGTTCGTATAATAATAATAAGAAATTAATATTAAACTAAAAAGAGATGTTGGATCCCGTATGTATTTGTGTCTAAACTGCTTTCTAGTAACGTAGGTGCATACGTAAGTACCCACCAGTTAGTGATGTAATATCTTTCACTAGGTTATGTGAAAATTACAAATGTTTGTAATGTAAAAGAAAACCGTTTTCACGTACTGAATATAATTTGTTGTGGTGCTTTCAGCAGGCCGCACGCAGAGCGCTCGCGGGCCGCAGGTTTCCCACTTCTGTTTTAAATGTATATCAATCCGTTCCCTAGTTACTGTAATAATTACAACATCAGAGTGTACAAAAGTTAATTACAATAGAGCCTTTACTGGTACACTCACCCAAATCCGAAATAACTAATGATACCAATGCATTGGTTGATATTATTCAAACTTATTATTAATACAACCGCTATATTTTGATACAAGTGTAGGTATGTTTAAAAGTATTATAAATTGAATTAAAAAAAACAGGCTAGCCTAGTGAGGCAGATTATGTGAAACCTAAATATATAACTATTTTCTATTCTTCAAGTACCTATTGTTCTCATATTTAAATTATTTTCTGTTGTTAACCTTTTGTACTTATGTAACTTATATAAACCACTGTAAAAATTAACACTGAATATGTACTTTTTTAGTTATAATATTGCAAAATTTCATTCAAAAAGATATTTTATTATTATTATGTAACAAGAGGATACTTCAGCGACTTCAAGAAGGCAAACCCGTCAGCCGTCTCCAACTCAGCGATATCGGTGTCAAGCTGCAGAAAATTTGATGTTCGACCCCAAGCCTTACAAAACGCCCGTAAAAATGATGAATTTTCAAAAAATCGTTCTTTATGTAAGATTTTTTGATTGATTTGTGTATATACCATGGTTTTTGGATATTGCATTAAGGTTAAACGTCACGTTCGTTATAATCTACGCATTCACAGATCGCGTTAATTAAATTATTTTAGGTTTTTAATACTTTTTGCAAGTTACGCTTTAAAATACTAAGGTAAATTAATTGTTTGCGCCCGTACATATAAATAAATAGTTTTGTACATAAACAAATCCAAATCTTTCAAGAGAGGCTGAAAAATTCAATTTTGTATCGGTGGTTTAATCCAATATGGTATTTTTCAGCCTTTCTTGAAAGATTTGGGTTTCTTTATGGACAAAACTATTTATTTACATTCATATTAAATATGTACGGGCGCAAACAATTAATTGACCTCAACATTTTAAAGCAAAACGTGCAAAAAGTATTAAAAACCAAAAATAATTTAATTGGCGCCATCTTTGAATGCGTAGATTATAACGTATGTGACGTTTAACCTTAAAAGATATTCTTTCAGAAAATATTCATTCAGCGTTTGCACTATATTACTAAATGGGTACACTAGCGCCACACGGTGTCACATATTATTAGTTATCAATAAAATGAGTCACTGCTAGTCAACGTTCCTACAAATTTACTACTTTGGTCTCATGGTCTCCTGGTAGGACAAATATAGAGTGAAAACTGAGTCCACAGAGAGTAATCGATCGACATTAATTTATTTTGATGAATATTTTGTTATGATTATTCAAAACGGAAACGAGTCATTACCATATTCGTTAAAACACGAGGTCACTTGGACTTGTGGAAAAAATCCTTAACATTTAGCTCTTTTTAGTTCTTATAAAAATTTCGAAAGAAGTCACAATCACAAAAAGCGGTGAAGATCTTAGAAGAAATAACGACTAATAGAAAAGAAAATGAAATAAAACGTACCTATTTGCAATGGCGGTAAATTTATACAAAGCCGGGACCAGCTCATTTTGGACAAAAAAATATATATACCCCAGTAGTTAGGTAATAATAAATTATATGTAATTAATTCCGTGAGCGGAAATTGAAAATAATGTGTATTATCGACAATTTCTTAAATTTAAAAATACGAAAATGTCATTTTTCAATGACCTCCATGTTGTTATCTGGTTTTTAAATGGTTTGTCTGGCAAAGCAGGGTTTGTTTTTTTTTTTTTTTACATGAGTTCTACACAGGAGGCCCCAAGGAAAATAATTCCCCTCAGGGCCTATGTCATCTTTGGGGATGCTGTGTGGAGGATTTTAAAAGGAAAGGAAGGAGAGGAGAGTTCTGGGAAGGAAAAGGTTTTAAGGGGTGGGTAGGAATCTGAGGTTCAGTGTCCTGGTCATCCGCCTCCAAGACCCAGTCAAACCTCACCCCATGAACCCGGGCACCCCTGCTAAATCACCAAATGTAGCGAACCACTTGGGGTTTAGCGGGCTCGTGAATATTATCTTTATTTTAAAAAACAGCCTACGTTTTTAAATGGTTTTTCTGGCAAAGCAGGGTTTGTCTAGCGGGCTTGTGTGACAGATTGGCCGCGCCGTGTCAGTTCGCGAAGTGAATTTTGATTTTACGCAATTCAAATTTAAAATGCATCATTTTCCACCTCCCCAATCAGGGCCGGATCTACGAAATCTAGCGCCCTGTGCAGTAGGTACCGATGGCGCCCCCCCTACATTTTTATTTTGATTATTAATTAATTCGTTTACCCCAATTTTTTTTTTTAATTTTAATTTTTTTTTTTTAAACTAATTTATCAAATAAAATCAAGACATATAAAGGGTGTAACCCTATCTAAAGTTTTCGAATAAATAAGCCACGATCTATGTAATTCTTCTCCATTAGGCAGTTTCTTGTAATAATACTTAGTATTAAATTTACGCTTGTTCGTAATAGGAAAATCAAAACCTTTCAATTGTACAGGACCTTCCTGAACTAATAAACTAATGGAATTTTGAGATAACTTTGGCCAGCATCCGGGATCTTTCAATTCAAGCTCTGAAAACAGAATTAAATTTAAACTGCTATCAGTAAGGGAACGTACCCATACTACGTGACACGTTTAGGGAGGGGGGGTCATCAAAATGTCACGCTCCATACAAATGAGCGGCGGGTTGCTTAGGATTTTGGTCACCGGGGGGGGGGGGGGGGGGGTTAAAAATTGCAAAAAGTTGGTCACGTAGTATGGGTACGTTCCCTAACGTTATTTTTATCTTCTAATAATTCGACCGGAGGAATTTGTGCGATAGATATCTGTTTAGATGTGCTCGGGACCATTGTAACGTCATTGCGCGGGACATCATTTTTTATCGGTGCTGGAGAAATTGGAATTAAAAAATTCCCAATGGAAACGAGTTTTTTTATGTCGTTATGCTCTTTAATTCTAAGTTTTAGATTCTGCGAGCCTGAAATTTTTTTTTAATTATTGTTCTATTCATTGTAATCCACAATCCACAACCTCTAACAACCAATAGAAATGTAGTTATAAATTGAAAAATCTAATAATATAACCTCAAATTTGTACCTTGCATTTCCATTTCCCCTGTGTTCTGTGTTGAGCGAACAAACACGAACGTATCTATGGTATCAACGGCTTACGAAAGACGCTTACACTGATTATTACTGACTGTAAAATAACAAATCTAATAGAAATTAATTATAGGTACATTTAAGGAACTTCAACTGTCAAAACAATGATGAAACTGTTAACAAGTTGCAACCTTGCAAACCGTGCGATGTTTATGCTAATGGAATTTTGAATTTACTGAAGATTTCATAAGAAAATGGTCTTTAACCACATTCTCCTAGAGACTTAAATCGTGCAAAAGCACTTTGAAAGGCGCCGTCGGTTTGTTTGTTCTGTTGAATAAAAGTACGGCGCTGTGATTGGTTAATGAATTTGGATCGCACTCATTCGTCGTAAAAGACAGTAAAAGATATATGGAAAAATAGATCTTACGTTTAAACTAAATATAAGGAATTTGTAAAAAAAAATTCTGTAACTGACTATAAATTCATAAATCGTTGAATTTCGTTGAATTAAAACCAGATGCGTGCGCAGTCTGTATCTTTGGAAAGTGTTGCTAGAGCGTAGTAATTATTTCGAACTATGGGTAATTTTTAAACGATTCAGGGAATATTATAACAAATTTTTAATACAATATTTATTTTTTCACGGCGCCCCTTCGGAGTTGGCGCCAGGTTTTTTGCACGTTTTTGAACGTATGGCAGATCCGGCGCTGCCCCCAATGCAAAAAGTTTCTGAAATACGTAATTCTAAGAATTATTCAACTTCTGCAAAGTGTTTTTTCGTGAAAAAGTGCATATTTACCGCTGTAATTTACAAAATGGAGGTCATTGAAAAATGACATTTTCGTATTTTTAAATTTAAGAAATTAACGATAATATACATTTTTTTCAATTTCCGCTCACGGAATTAATTACATCTAATTATTACCTATCTACTGGGGTAAAAATTTTTTTTTTTTAGTGTAAAATGAGCTGGTCCCGGTTTTGTATAAAATTAATAAGATGTCTTTCAACACATTTAAAAAACTAACAGAATAACATTTTTTCACCAATTCACGTCAACCAATTGGTAATAATTCTCTTCACGAGTTCACGACAATCACAATGTAGAATGTACGAAAGAAATGAGAATGAGGTTACAATCCATTCGATGAAAAGGGGAAAACCCCGCATTTTTTCGAAGGTTTGCCATATGAAGGCAAAAAAAGTACCAGAATAGTTGAAAAGCGTGAATTCTACCAAAATATACCAAATAATTTTTACCTACTAGATTCTGTTACCGGTACCTAGAAATCTACCAAAAAAGTAGAAATCTACAAAATCTGGTCACACTGATGAGAATGACACAGGGCCAAGCATAAATAAAGCAATCCCGGGCCAAGCAAGGAATATTTCAGGGGAATCCCAACCGAGCAATAGTTAGAGCTAGGAACGAAAATAAAACAACAGAAATTTTGGGGAATCCCTGATTGAGCCCAAGAGGTTAGAGGCGGGCAAAGCGTCTCAGTTGAGCGAGCCGGTTCACTGGGTCTCGTTCAATGAAAAGATCCGGGTCAGTGAACCGGCTCGAATGAACGACTGAATTGGTCCATCTCCCCCGTCCCCTCCCTCGGCCCTCCACACTTTATTAAAAAGGGAACCCCAATATTTTGGGGTTCCCTTTTTAATCGGATTCTTGTATCCCTGAATGAAAAAATGAAATCCTTTGTATTTAGTTGAGTTTTGATCTTTGGTGTGAAACCAACACCAACTTTACTTTTTTAACGATTTTTAGAAAGCATGAATTATTGAAAATAAACAATGAATGATTTACTGAAAATAAACAATGAGCATAATAATAATATAACTTATCCTGTTATAATAAACAAAATAATGTGGCCGGAGCGTCGACGTCACGACTGACGTATTATGCACGCACACCCGCTTGAATTCCGATATTATTATTGTATTTCGGTAGTACATGCACGGCGCACGCACACTGACCAGCAAAGGTACGCCACCGCGTAGAAAAGTGTCATAGTGAACTGAACTGTAAACCGTTACCTTACTTTCATATTTTACCTTTCTGCGTCGCTGACTAGAGTGGCTATGAACGAACGAACGAAGTGACCCGCGAGCCGCGAGATCCGTTGAACGATACACTGCTCTCGGCTCCCACGGGTCAGTCGGGTCTTCGGATCTCACGGGTCAGTTGTTCAGTCCGCTCACCGGATCTGGCGGGTCAGTTGGCTCACCGGCTCACTCGTTCGCGAAGATCCGCGAACCGTGAAGATCGTTCTTTGGGAACCGGATCTTACGGATCAGTATGAAAATCCGGTTCACTGAGCCGACTCGTTCGCGAACGACTCACTTCTACAAGAGGTACAAAATTATAAAGAACAGACCGTGTTCATGTGTAAAATATTTTTGTGGCAATATTCTACCTTCGTAATTTTTTTTCCACGGTCCCGTGTCACCCCTCATCGGGTGCCACCCTAGCTACGCCACTGCCTATTTGAAGGTGAAGTATAATTTTTGATTTATACTTTTTTAAATGCATATAAAATCTTAATTTTTAATAATATTATGTAACCTGTAATTAATAGCATAAAAATTAACTGGACCTTGATTTTATTATTATTAATCCTAGTTTTAAACCACGACGTTAGCACCACGTGTGTTGAGCGAAGTAACTATGTACCATTCTTATTATCGGCGGCAATTTACCACTGTTATTTTCTGTTACCCTGGTATGAAATAAAAACTCGTTGTTGGAAAACCGCGTATCTCCCGCACGATCATCGATTTTTTTACGGCTGTGGCAATTTTCACTGCAATTTGTTGTCATTGTGATAAAGTTTATTTCTTTCTTTCCCACCTACAAAATTATTTACAGTAAAATAGCTGTCACTTCCAAATGGGTTAGTACCTAGACCTCGCGTCCAAAAAATACATTTCTAATTTTCTCTTATTTTAATAAATCAAAACCAAATTGTCCCCTGAGATCACAAGATTCGTGTACTTAACTTCTTTTTTTTTCAAAAATTAATTTAAGTATATAATTAATCTAAAGAAACAACACTATCTCAATCAAATGACAATTCATATTTCAAATTTTCTTCAGGCAGGTAGGTACCTAGGTATTTAGTTGCCACGACATTTTTAGACAAATGCGAATGAAATTCAAACAAACCCGACGATTTTACATGTGAAAAACAATCTTTACTAACTAATGGCGTCTTGAAAGAGAAACGGGAAGTACAAACAAATTTATAGAGATTCGAAACTACCATGCAAAAATATCGAATTTGCCGGTTAGTAGTATCTTATTTTACAGGGGTTTTTAGTTAACATTTTTTTTATACCTTAATACTTGTCAACAGATGTCACTGTCAGTAGTTATGCACCTTCAATAATCAGATTTTTAAATTAAACTAGCAGACCCGGCCACACGTTGCTGTGGCTAACGAAACACAACGCCATCACCCAACCTTTATAAAATCCACACCACCCGCTTGCCAGCTGCCCGCTGCCCGCTGCCCGCTGCCTGAATTGAATATTTGAATTTCTCTATCTATTGGTGAAAACCGCATGAAAATCTGTTTCGTAGGTTAAAAGATCTGTGCGCACATACATTTTGAGCGACTTCATTTTATACTATGTAATGCAATTCGAGCGATCGCCACTAATTATACAATGCTTGCAATGCAACACTGGATTTTTGAAAAGGGAAAATCAAATACCTACTTACTCTAGGACATCTATTTTCCAATTTCTTCCGTAGAACGAATTTCAAAAGTGACTATAGTACGGCCCGCCAGCCGTTTTAAATCGCACAAAAATATGTTTTCTTTAAATTTCTCGGCTTTTATCTAATATAATTTACATGTATTATACATATAAACATTTCTCTTCAATCACTCTATCTATTGGTGAAAACCGCATGAAAATCCGTTGCGTAGTTTAAAAGATTAACGCGCACATCCCTTTTTCTCGACTTCATTTTATACTATGTAATAATATATATATATAATAAAATAATGTAATGAGATGAGATGATGATGATATCTATAAAAAGATAAAATTTTGAGCAAAACGTTCAGAACTTGTGATTTATTTTTCTTAGTAAAATTACATTGCATGAGATTTTTTTATTCAGTTTTTTTATCACGTCGATATTTTTTAGTGATAGATAAGAGTGTTTTAACCTCAAATAATTAACGAGCGCCATCTATGAAAGAATATAATCTACATTTTCACAGATGGCGCCAATTTAATTATTTTTGGTTTTAAACACTTTTTGCAGGTGTCGCTTTGAATTGCGTTGAATTAATTAACAACAACATAAAAATTAGTTTTGCCCATAAACAAACCTAAATCTTTAAAGAAAAGCTAACAAATCCAATTTTGTATAGGTGATTAATCCGATGTTGTACCTACATAATATTATCTGTTAGCCTTTCTTGAAAGATTTGAGTTCGTTTATGGACAAAACTATTTATTCATATTCAAATTTAATACATACGGACGCAAACAATTTTAAAGCATAACTTGCAAAAAGTGTAACCTGAAATAATTAAATTGAAGCCATCTGTAAATGCATAGATAATAACGAACATTGTACCGGGTTAAACGGAACGTGCGTTATAATCTAAGCATTCGCAGATGGCGTCAATTTAATTTTAAGGCGGGACACAACCTTCATAATTTTTTTTTGCTCAAAACTCACATTTTAATAATTTCCGGCGAATTGGTAACTATAATAACCTTTTTATTCCAACAGAACACTGGGGATGCAAGTTCTTTGTGTTTAAGGGCCCGCAACCCGGATTTGTACCGATTTATTACCACGGTAAGTTTTAAAGCTCTTAAAAAAATATATGTTATTCTTGAAGATAATATCCAGACTTTGCCCGCGCCGAAACGCAAATTAGGTACATAAAATTTCCTCGATAGAAAAAAATCGCAAAGTATGCTCGAAAAATTATTATTAACACGTTTGTTTCAGTTATTTTACAAGTTATATGTATGAAAAATTCACAGTGTTTCTTTAAATGCTGTTTAAGATAATGCCCCCGAGATTTTTGCTCTATTTTAAACGAGTCGTGTTTTATTAAACATTTTCGCAATTTTCGCATCGGTTTTGTCGCTGTAAATGTTAGCGCTCTCCTCTAACAATCGTTATTTCGTATCTCTCCATCTTCTTCTTTTCGGGCCCGGTTGCAGAGCCTTAAGATTAAAAACAACACCTTACCATTAATATATTTTACGTACAACGATTTTTAAATGTTATAACCCGTTTTTCAACTATAAAGTTAGCGGTAAGCACCAGATTTTATTTTTCTCTACGATGAATTTATAACTTCGGGAGTGAGACATGGAGACACATTTTAAATATTTGTAACACGTTCTTCAGAATTAATTAACGCGGCGGAAAAGTCAAACTTCCAGGCCTGCTAGGGTGACTTCGACCGTACGTTCGTCCGTCGTGCCGCGGGCGCATATTTGTTTACACACTTTCTTCACTTACGTCGCGTCGTTAAGATTCCCACATTATTTGTCTTCTTCTTCTTTTCTTTGGTAGGACAAATTCGACAGTAGGTCCGTCCATTACACGGGTCGCGAGTCCCAATTATTTGTATACTAGCTGACCCGACGAACTTTGTACCACCTCAGAATCAATAGCTGTTGAATTAAATTCAGTTTTTTTATCAAGTTCAAAATTACGCAATGAAGCAATTATCAATGCGCAACAGTCCGTGTTTTGTTTTTGTCAGTATCAGAGATGGCGTTGTGTACGGATTTATATTTTTGTGATTTTCTTACTTTTACAATTACAGACGGGAATTCGGAAGGCGGATACGGGTGCCGCCGCCCCGGAAACCATTTATTGAATAACCAACACCTCTGCCATAGATCACCCCAAGTGGTTCGCTACGTTTGGTGATTTAGCAGGGGTGCCCGGTTTCATGAGGTGACTTATGTCCGGGTCTTGGCAGTCGATGCGCCTGCCCACGTGGCGGGTCGAATCGAGAGAGACAGGTTGAGGGAGGCCTTTTGACCTTTCCAGCCGGACTCTCTCGACCCATTGCCTTGCACCACAGTTGGAGGGATGGATTCGTACGTCCGTCACTCCCGGACATACTGACCCCCAGATTCCTACCCACCCCTCATACCTTTTTCCTTCCCAGAACTTTCTATCCTCCCCATTCCTTAAAAAGATCCTCCACACAGCATCCCCTAAGATGACATAGGTCCTGAGAGAAATTATTTTCCTCAGGGCCTCCTGTGTGGAGCTTATGTAAAAAAATGCGTTTTATTTCAGAGATTTATTATAATTATTGTATTTTTCCTTTGGAGGTGTGCAGACATAGGTACGTTCACCATTTGTCTCATTTTCGGCTATTGACATTGAGTGTGTAAGAAAGAGAGGCAGCATTATATGTTTAAGAACAAAACAAAAACAATCAGCACATTGACATTTGACGTTTTTAAATTTTTGGAATTGAAGCAAACTTCAATATTATACCTACATACCAGAATATTCCTTCAGCTCTTTCAAAAGATGAAAATTCGTTCCATATTATATGTATGAGGAAATGAATTATCGTCATAACTTTCTTTTTCGTGAATTTTTGCGATGTTTTAACAGTTATTATTTATTATCCTATCCGGGGCGGAGACAAATCCAACAAATCAAAGATCATCAAAATCGGTTCAGCCGTTCTCGAGTTATAAATAGTGTAACTAACCCGAATTTGTTTTATATATTAAGATGTTTGGGGTCGATCGTTAAATCAGGCAGATCGTGACGCGCCTAGCTACTTCGTGAAGTGCCTCAGGCGCATCATGATCGACCTGATTTTACGATTTGCCTGCGACATATACACGGCTCCTTTACTTACGTCGTTAATAAGATTCTTAATATGTTTTTCTTACAAGTATTATTTGCGCCCGTATGCAATATGAATATGATTTTTCTTAATATGTTTTGTTCATAAAAGAAAAACAAGTCTAATTTTGTATCGGTGACTCAATCCAATTTTTTATTTGTTAGCCTGTCTTGAAAGAAGTAATTTTCGTTCATGAGTTTTGTATAAAATGATGACCTAGATTATCTGAAAAAACGAGCTAAGAGGCTAATTCACTTTTTGGAGTTGACGGCCGATTTTTTGGAGCTAAATCTAGCTCGAAAAGAGGTGAGTTGGCAACGCAGGATAAAAATTTCAAAAAGCTCACTGATATTATAAGCTGACCATTTTTGTTTATTGTGTTGTGTACCGATTATATTTGATGCCGTAGAAAGAAAACAACTCAGTTTTCATAATATATTGTAACTAGTGTCTGACCGAATCTTCGGTTTCGGCCGAAATCAAAACCGAAACTTTTTTAGACATGTTGAAAATCTATTGTTTACTGAACTTTGACTTATTTTTTCAACTTATGCAGACAGTTAACACGTGTTAAATGATGTAAAAAACAATAAGTATTGAAGTATGTGAAAATTTTTTTTTTATTCTTTTTTACTGCTATAAAACAAAAAAATTAACAAAACATCTTGGAACTAAAATTTGTCAATAATCAACACTTAAATTGTAAAAGAAAGACCTCATTAATGGAGCATTTTAATTTTAATTGCGTTTACAATCACAACTTTCTTATTACACATGGTAAATCTTTTTTTTCTTTTAAAAAGAAAGACAAACATTCCCGGGTTACGAATAACCCAACAATGTTTGAAAATCTCCTACTACCACCCAGTCCTGGATTTGTCAATAGGCCTTATAGGCGGCAGAGTTCAGGGGGCGGCGCTCGCTCGCTTTGGTGAGCCGTTAAGTTTGTGAACGATTATAAAAAACTAGCTGGTACCCGACATGCGTTGCTATGCCATTTAAAAGAAATTATTTCTCCCTGAGTGTCCTTTCCCATTCGTCCCGTTCCCCTTTCGCCCCCCCCCCCATTCCTCTCCCGCATCCTCTTCCCCTCTCGCGTTTCCACTCCGCCTACTCTACATTCCCTCCCCCCACTCCACTCTCCCCTTCCTCCGTCCCGCAAACCCCCTTCCGAGTTCCCCTCCCCCCTCCCATGGTTCTCCTCCCCCCCCTCCTGCGTTCCATAAATTAATTCCTGGTACATTTGCAATTTTTGCACCTATTGCAATTTTTTTATACAAATTTCATAATGCCAAAGCTCACCAGTAGTTTTATACAAACCTTGTCCTGACAATAACGAACACAAAAAACAAAGAATGATCCAATTTGTTGCAGTCGTTCGGAAATTATGCGCGTACATACATTCCAGCGATTCATTTTGATTTATACAGATAAAAAAGTAACAGTGGGTAGATAGAGTTTTTTTATATATATTTTTTATTTATCCTTTGAGGTCATTTTACACACATATTCAAGAGTATATTTTACAATTTTCAAATAATTTCCTCAAAAAATAACGGAAATATCAGTTGAGTTGCCGCGCATTGTAAGTCGCCATCCGGCTGGTTAATTTGTGTAACTCCTGGAGATCAATATTTTCATCCGAAATCAATTTCTCAAAAAATATACTTTTTTAAACTTTAAAATGTATTCCTTACAAAAAAAACTTTTTTTTTTCAGAAATATGAAAATTTAGTATGATTTTTTCACCATTATTTTTTACGTTTTTGTGCCATAAAAAAAGGTTAGAATATATATACCGTTCGGGATTTATATAAAGAAATTATTTGCTGAGTTTGATAACGATTGATCAAAAACTGTAGGAGCCAGAGGATACACAAATTCGAAAAAAGTAGTTTCGAGAAAAGTGCGTTTGAAAATAAGAGTGGCAGTAAAATAGTGGTAGTTCGACCGAGGGACACTCATTCAAAAGCATTTAACTTTTAAATTAATTGAAATTTTGGTGTGAAATTTTCAAAATATATTTTTTTATAGTTCTACCATCGATTTAAGAAAAAAAAATTTTTTTTTTTGAAGTACACCTATTTCACCCCAAAGAAACCTTTAGACGCCCTGTGAACCCGTACGGGACGGCGGATTGCGTCGTGCGATTATGGTGCGAATTTTTCTTACAAAGTGGGCTACCTTTATTAGGTTACTAATCGCATTATGGAATGATATTTTGGAAAGACTAAATAACGTGAGTGTTCAGATTCAGAGCTCATCTGTCGATGTACTGACGGTATCTGATTTTTATGCATCTTTTCTCGAGTTTATAATAGAGCAAGAAAACTTTGAATATTTCGAAGAAAGTGCAATTGAAATGTGCGCACTTTAGCAATATCAGGGCGACATTAGATGACCCTAAGAGAAAAAAAAACTTTACAGGCGAAACATCAAATGAGGATATTGAAACAACCTCCTTGCTGAGAGTTGAATTAGAGAGAATGCATAATGCGTATATAAACTTCAAAGAAAAAAAATAATTAAAAAAAAATGGGTGAACTTCCAACACAAAGTGTCTCAGAAAAAGCTCAGTCCCTTGTGCAATATAAAACAATGATTTAAAAGACGATTTAGTTCAGAAATGTGTACACTTTCAAGGTCACATTTCTTGCTATAAGACAGTAGTGAAACCTGAATCTACATCATTGCTTAATCTTTTTAAGGAAAGTTTTTGAGGAAACAATATCAGTGCAAAGTTTACCCAAACTTGAATATAGCTCTCCGCATCGCACTTTGCACTCCGGCCACAAATTTTTCTGGAGAAAGGAGTTTTTCCTGTTGAAAGCGAGTGAAGAAATACCAAAGGTCTTCGTTATCTCTTTGGCTCTTCTATGCATGGAAGCAGACTTAATGAATACTATAAAATATGAAACTACTATATTTAATTTTGTCAAATAAAAATCCCGCAAAAAATTGTAATTCTTGTTTCATATTACACTTTTACTTTATGAATAATTTATACGTTTATTTAATTTTTGAATACCTACTTAACCAATATTTGAATATTTATTGTTAAAATTGTGTATCACCTAATAAAAATCTACAAGTGAGTGATTGCGATAGGTGGCAACTTCTAAGAAGGAGGAAGGGGCGGCGCAAATGAAGTGGCCTATACTAGTGAAGAGTGTAAATACGGCCCTGCTACCACCACAGAAAGCCGAAAATGTTGCTTGTGTTGTGATGGAGGACTTAGCCAGCCGAGGAATCGAACACGCGACGCTCGGGTGGGACCCAAGCGCTATGCCCACTCAACCACTGACCGGTCGTGAAATGAAATAAATAAAAAAAAACAATAATTGATGTAGGCGAAAAAATAATAATATTTTTTTTTGATATTACTGCTAATCGAGAAATAATACATAAACTCACAACACAATCACGCCGGACCGGCCGGCGAACTCAGCTGATGGTGGCGGGTGACACACGAGCCACGAACTCACCCGAAGTCAGCCGAACGGCGCACGATAATTCACGAACGCAGTATTTCGGTGCGGCCGAAGGTTCGGCAGATTTTCTGCCGAAACCGAAACTGATGCCAAAACTAGATTTTTTTGCCGAAACTTGCCGAAACCGAAACCGAACCTTCGGTCGGTCACTAATTGTAACTACAGTTTTTAGGTGATTTTTAAGGCTATTACGACAGAATATGGCGTATGTAAAGAATAATTTGTTTTAAATGTGATAAAAGATACCTATTTGATATTCGGAGATATTTGTTTTAAAGTGGTTTTAAATATTTGAAATAAATGTTCATCCCGAATCATGGAAAATCGATTTACTTAAATGGTTTGAAGCTTCGTCGTGAAAACTTAACCAGAACAGTCATGGTTTGAAGACTTGCCGTTACCAGGAGAACAGAAAACGAAAGATATCTTCTATCCGATAGGGAATTTTAGTTGCGATACTACCCGCCGCGGCGTGGCGGTAAAGGCGGTAAAGTATAAAATCAAATTATTAGGTACACATTACAAATAATGTTCTTATGCAAAAAATAATTCAAACTAGAATATAGATTATTTTGATCATTGATTATGATTATTATTGCAATAGGGAAATGGGTTTCCTTTGGATTGATTCTAAATTTTCAAAATACGTCGGGCAACTAATAGATTTTATTACGAGCACCTTTCCCTCGGACGTAGACGACTTCTTCTACCATTCCACTGCCGCGTCATATTTTCCCCTGGCACTCGTTTCTCCGTTCATCCGCTCTAAAAATGTTCAAACCATCTAATCGTACATTTCTTTCAATAACCATTACGACAATTACGCTTACATCAGCTTATCATTCTTCCACATTATGTTTAATTTCATTCTTCCTCAACCAGTTTATTGCCTCACTGCCATAAATAGTTTGGACCGATGGCCGCATTTTTTCTTTTTCAATAATAGTACAGTAAAAAAACAAAACAACAAATTCCCCGCTATTTCCCCACAACATTTTGAATTTTTTAAGCACCACCTTAACTTTTACCCTTATAGTCCAGTCAAGGAAGGAGGTGTACAGTGCGTGAGCATGGACCTAAGCGATTTCTTCAGAAACTTGTTCAGGGTGCTTGCTTAGGGTTTGAACATTTTTTTTTTTTTTTTTATTTTATTTATTATGGAAAATCAACAGATATTTTACACTTATAATAATAACATTAATAATATACATAATATCCAATGACAGATTTTCACATAATTAAAATTATAAATAAAAAGTAATACAAAAAAGCAAGGGTCCTGTACCCGTAAGAACTTAACAAAAATATAAAAAATATGAAAATTATTCAAAAAAAAAAAGATGAGATATAAAAAAACACAATATAAACTATAATAATCTGCTTACTAAATTTCAAACAATAAGTATTTAGAGTCAGAATTCTATTCTCACTCCAAACAACAATAATAATAATATGTACATTGTACAAATTGTACATACCTACAACTCAGAGTGAATACAATAGTAAAGTCGAATGACAAGTATCTAACTGGAAAGGATTCAAAGCAATAACATGGTAACTTGCAAACGGTCAAAAAATTATTTAATGTTGGCTATGACATACTTTTTTAGGGTACTTAAATTACATGAGAATATGTCTAAATTATTAAAATTCTTATCAAATACATTGCATGCTCTGAATATAAATGCATTTTGTCTGAGATTAGTAGAACATTTTTGAAGATGAAAAAGTGATTTTTCTCTGGTTCTAACACCTGGGACTCTAAAATTAATCTCAGCCAAAAGGGGCGAACAATCAATAAAACCATTGATAATTTTATGAAGATATATTATATCTGCAGAGTCTCTTCTAATTTTTAATGGTTTAAGTCCATAAAGGTCCAACGAGCTGTTTATGTCACGATAACCAATATTAAACTTGAAATTTAAATGATGGACAAATTTTCTTTGAATGGCTTCAATGCGTTTAATATAAATTTTATATTGAGAATTCCATATCTGAGAAGCAAATTCAAGATGACTGCGAACATATGAAAAATACAATATTTTAAGTGTTAGAATGTTCTTGAATTCTTTTCCAATACGAAATAAGAATCCTAACATTCTAAGGGCTTTCTTCACAATCATGTTAATATGTGCCTCGAATGTGAGTTTACTATCAAGTAGAACACCTAGATCACGAATTTGAGTAACCCTTTTGATTGATTGGTTCGCTATAAGGTAGTTATGGTCAAATTTAATTTTATTTCTAGTGAAGGTAATCACATAACATTTAGAAGTGTTCATGTTGAGATGATTAATTATACAGTAGTCATTAAGTCTATAAAGATCTTCCTGTAATTTAATGCAGTCGATGATAGAGTTAATCGGAAGATATATTTTCATATCATCAGCGAAGAGTAGAACTTTTGCATAATTAAAACATTTTATAATGTCGTTGATGAAAATTGTAAATAGTAACGGTCCCAGGTGAGATCCTTGGGGTACACCGGAAGGTATATTTACGAACTCAGAGATGAAACCATTAATTGTTACTCCTTGAGTGCGCCCATCAAGATAAGAGACTAACCATCGATACAAATCCCCGTGAATTCCCAAAGCCAGTAATTTGGATAAAAGAAGATTGTGATCAATTTTATCAAACGCTTTCGAGAAGTCTGTATAGATGACGTCAACTTGGATTTGATTATCCATTGATTTCGTAATATTTTCAATGAATATAGCAAGATTAGAGACAACCGATCTTTTTTTCATAAAGCCATGTTGGTTTCCGAGTATTACAGACTGGACGCAGTTATAAAGTTGTTCGTGAACAATTTTTTCAAAAATTTTACTGAAAATTGGTAATTTAGATATAGGTCGATAGTTCTGGACATCATTTTTAGCCCCAGACTTAAATACTGGTGTGATAAGAGCACACTTCCAACGATCCGGAAAGATACCTTCTTTCAATGAGGATTGAAAGAGCATTAATAAGGGCTTCGAGATTACCTTGCTACACATTTTGATAAAGAATGCTGGAATTTTATCACTACCCGCACCCAATGAGTTAGAAATAGTATCAATTATTTTTTCTATTTTTTCTTTTGAAACTGATACCGAAGAGATGTTAACTTGATTATTTATATGATGGTTGGTAGAGTGTACATCGGAGGTAGTGTTAAAATTAAAGGTGGAGACGAAGTGCTGTGAGAACAGGTTGCATATTGCAAAAGGATTCACAGCAGTAACGTCGCCCAGTTTCATTACATGAGGTAAACTAGAATTATTTCTTTTTCCTTTAACGTAAGACCAGAATTTTTTGGGGTTATGGGATATATTAAGTTCAGCGTTTGTTATAAATTGTTTTAGACATTCCCTAGACATTTTCTTCTGCCTTGATCGAAGGATACAGAATTCATGGTAGTCTAAAGGATTGGACCATTTTTTCCATGTTTTGAACACTTTATATTTTTCTTTAGTCAGTTTTATCAAAGCTGGACTGAACCAATAGGGATAAGAGTTGTTAACATGAACATCCTTTGATGGGACGTTTAAACGAATTATTTCATATAATATAACATAAAAACGATCAATGGCATTATTAGTTGATAAATTTAAGAATTCAGCGTCCCAATCAATACTACTGAGGATGTTATTTATTGTTTCAAAATTAGCTTTCCTAAAGAGATTGATTGTCCGTTTATTGTTCACCATAGGGGTTTCCAGGGCTATGTTTATGTCAAAGAGAATGGCTTTATGATGTTTACATTCCGGGGTGAGATACTGGTCAGTATTTGATACGTTAAGAGGGGTCGAACTAAAAACAAGGTCTAAGAATTTCTGATTATTATTCGGAAAGGTGCAATACTGTGATAGATCTGTAAATGAAAGAGTGTCAGATAGTTTTGAGATAATTTCAGATTGATAACCATTCATAATTTGCATACTGTTTCCATTATTAAGAGACCAGTTAATTGTAGGTAAGTTAAAATCACCCGAGATCACAAAATGATCGTCATGATGAAGTGCTCTAAGTTCACATAATTTATTCATGAATTCATTAATGCTATGAGAGTGATTGACTCCTGGTGGTATGTACACACAACATAAATGAATTTTTATCATATTCTTAATTGAAATAGTCACCCATATATCTTCTGCGTTCGTGATCCATTCACAACGTTCGTGAGCTACGAGATGCTTCTTCAGAGCAATCAGTACACCTCCTCCTCGTTTTTGTTCTTTGCGGTCACGCCTAAATACCAGGTAGCGGTTGTCAAATAGCTCATCACTGGCAATGCTATCTAATAGCCAAGTTTCTGTTATCATTATAATATCAAAATTGTTATTGGTAACATTAAAATAAAAACTATTTGTTTTGGATCGCAGTCCAGTTACATTCTGGTAATAAACATTCAACATTTTGGTTCATTCATTTCATAAAATATATAAAATATTACATCTTTAAAGGAGTTGTAGGCATGTTGAAGTACATTATAAGTATTAGAGTGTTGTTGTAGTAAAGCAGAAACAAATGAAAAATTAAACAGAGAAATGTTGGAATTATAAAAATAGTTAATTGTTAGGATTGCTAAATCTAAAAGAGATTTCAGCAAAAAACCTTAATCAAGTCCGATTCCAAAGTTACTTGAATAATGGGACTGGATTCATTTCTTCGGATAAAAATTTTTACAAACTTGATCCACCTGAATTTAAAGTTCTTTTCCTTGCATAAGTCTCTCACTCTCTTGAAGAGTGCACGGGTAGAAGCCGTCAGATGCTCATTAACATAAATGTTGTTTTCCCCAGGAAGCTTCAGGTCGCCAGAGTTTATGCCGCCTTTCTTCCTTATAGCAGCTAGAAAGTTATCTCTGCAGCGGCTGGTTGTGAACTTCACTACAATTGGTCGAGTAAATTTAGGATTTTCTCTAGGTAATTCCTTGACCCTCGTACGAGAAATACCGTCAATATCATTCGGGAGAACATCAATACCTGCCTTGGTTCCCAGCAATTTTATGACATCTACTAAATTTTCGTTCTTTTTTTCAGGAACGCCAATAATTTCTACATTGTTTTTTAATGAGGTTTGCTCCAGGCGGTTTAATTTGGATAAAACCAGATTATAATTTGTATCCAGTTCCTTATTTTTAAGTGTGAGGTCATTAATTATATTATGGCACTCCTTTAATTGTTCATTCAGTGTTTTTAATTCAGTAAACACTTTGAAAATTTCTTGTTTTATTTCATCTTTGAAAGAAATTAGTGTGTTACTCAAGTCTGGCTCTGAGCCAGTGACGTCAGACGGGTTATCCATAGCAGCAATGCGTCTTGATTTGTTGCCTGTTCTACTAGTGCCACTAGTGGGTAAGACAGACATTTTTAAACTTCAATATTCAGTAACCAACACTTATAAAATGATGAATTAACGTTTAGATTGCAAGGATCAGGGCACAATTTTGATTCACAATGTGTAGAATGATACAAAGACTGCGTCTCACGTGAGCAAATGCTTAAATGATAGTTATAAACAGTTGATAATACTGAAATTCGTAGGACAAATTTGAACACAACTGTCACTTTCATGTGATATAAGCGGATGAGCATACATAGAGTTCTGACGTCGAGGTGGCGAGCTAAGGGGGGGGGGGGGGAAGCTCCCGATTTACGGGTTTCCGCTTATACTTAACTCGAAAAAAATTTTTAGGACAAGTTCATAAAATTATCTACAACTTTTATTCGATATGTAATTTTTGAAATCCCAGCCGTTTTTGAGTTACACGCTTCACAAATGTAGACATTTTCGAAAAAAATCATTTTACTTCGCATTTTTCATCAAACATTCCTTCATCTATCTATACATAAAAAATCTATTGCTGTTCGTTTGTCTCTCTAAAACTCGAGAACGGCTGGGCCGATTTAGCTGATTTTGGTTTTGAAATGTTTGTCGTAGTCCAGGGAAGGTTTAAACGGTGAGAAAATATGGAAACATTGCGGGGAAGATAGTAAAACAACTATTTCATTTTCCCGTACAAACTGTTCTACCTACTTTTCTGTCAATCATTTGACGTTCGTCCCTTCGGTACGTAGACTTGGGTTCGCTCGAATTGAAGCACGTTTAAAATTAAGGGTTTTGAATCGACAACATATATCCACATTACTCTGTTGTCATTGTCGGTTCGTTCAGAATAACAAAATTGCAAACGTCAGAAGAAAAGCAAACAAATTGGTGCCTTGGAAACGATGTTTTTTTTTATTAGGCAATTCACCCTAAAAAGAGTGCTCCGTTTCTAAAAAATGAATCGCCGAAATGCATACATGCGCATAACTTCCGAACAACTGCACCAAATTGGATTTTTTTTGTTCGTTATTTTGAGTAAAACTACTGAGCTCTGGCATTATGAAATTTGTATAAAAATTGTAATAGGTGGCACGCGAGCAGTTTGAAAACTGAATTTACCGGGAATGAATGTGTGGAATGCGAGGGGTGGGAGGGGGATGAAGGGAGGGGGGGGGGGAGTGGAGAGTGAAGTTGGAGGAGGCGGAGTAGGAATCACCCTAATACCATGCGAGCGAAGCCGGGGGGGGAAAGCTAGCATTTTATGGGTAATCAAGATGCAGAAGTTGAAAGGCGTTGGGCTCATAATCCAATAGTGAAACGAACCATTGTCCAAGAACTGCAAACGTTTCTTCATCTGAAAAATGATTTTGTAAAAATGTTCAAAATGGCATTAGATAGTATGCCATCGGACAGCCATAATATTAAACGTAACACGGATCTATGTGTGTTTGTTACTCTTTCACGCAAAACCTACTGATTGGATTTTAATGCAACTTTACAATAATATAGCTCATACATCAAAATAACATATGCGAGCTCTGGCATAATGAAATTTGTATAAAAAAATTGCAATAGGTGGCACGCGAGCTGTTTGAAAGAGAGATGTATACAGAGGATTTCAACAACACATTTCAACTACAATTTGGCAAAAAGATGCCTCCGTTGCCACAATTTGTGATCGTTATATCACCTACGTCAACCATCACTACCCTGGAATGACTCGCACTGTAGTATTTGATGGGTACGCAAACCCAGCCAACAGTACGAAATTACAAGAACAGATGTGACGATTCAAAATGAGAAGGTCAGCTGACGTCAGTTTGACATGGAACACATCAATACCCATTAGACAGGAAGATTTTTTTATCCAATCCTACCAACAAAAGTAACTTCATTTCCTTACTACAGACAAAGAAAGCGTCATCACAGCAATCATCAAGCAAGCGGCAATGATCTTTTACAACCTGTCCTCCACTCATGACGAGGTAGAAGAGGCTGGAAATATTATGCTTCCTGAAATGTTATGCGGTGCCAAAAAGACAGACCTCCCTTAAACAGTACCGCTTCCAGTCGTTCCCAAGGTCGGTGGCAAATATGAAGCCTGACATCAGCTTCCTCTCTTCAACAGAGAGCTCAGCTAAACATCATTTCCGGCGCACCTACCACCAAGTTCAGCAGTTGCTCGGGATTGAGCTGCCCTCTGAAGAATGAGGGTGAAAATATGAAGTAGACACCCTAATGCCAATTACAACAGAAGATCCACCAGCACCGGAGGTCCTTCTGAAAATGATATTTTGCCACTGCACCAAGGATTGTGCGATTGGCAAATGTGGATGCCGAAAAGCAATGCTGATCTGTTCTGCAGCATGCCTCCATTGCCAAGGGAGATGCCTCAATAGCGTATCTGTTGCCGAGGACGACGATGAAGACGACGTAGAGCTTATTCAGAAAGAACCATCCACCACTAAAGATGAAGATGCCATGGATGAACAACGCTTGCCAGGACCCTCATGTCCAAAGAGGATGAAAACGTGAATCCACATTAGAGTGTAACAAGATGTTATTGAGTGATAACAATGAGGTTTATAATTTTGTGTACATAATGTAACGAAATAGAATAAAATTATCATGAGATAATTATCATTATCATTACAAAATACAGTTTTAAATTTTCAAGTAATATGATTTTTGTCTTCTTTATTATTTAATAACTAGCTTTAAAGTATGGTCACACATATTGTTATTAGGCGAACGAACAAAAGTTGTGTCAGTAATAAGATTAAGATATAAACGGCTTTTTCTGAAAATGACAACATCTTACGAAAAAATTTAAAATTGCTGTAAATGTCGACTGGTTGGAGATAAATTTGCATATGTATGTATATTCTAAAAGGGAATTAAATTATTTACAACTTCTAACTTCTTTCCAATACATTTCTTTCTTTGATGAATATTTTAGACAATATGAAGGAATGTTTGATGAAAAATGAGAGGTTAAATGATTTTTTTTCGAAAATATCTACATTTCTGGAGCGTGTAACTCGAAAACGGCTGGGATTTCGAAATTTACGTAAAGTAAGTTGTAGATAATTTATGAGCTTTTACTTATTCATATTTTTTTTTCTGCGACGCATCGTTTTCGAGATATAAGCGGAAACCCGAAATTGGGATCTTCCCCCCTCCCTTCCATCCCTAGCTCACCACCTAGACGTCAGGACTTTTAGTATGTTCACACCCTAAGCACCCTGAACAAGTTTCTGAAGGAATCGCTTGGGTCCCTGCTCACGCTATCTACACCTCCTTTCTTGACTGGACTATAAGGGTAAAAGTAAAGGTGATGCTTAAAAAATTCAAAATGTTGTAGGGAAGTTGCGGCGAATTTGTTATTTGGTTTTCCCCAATTTGCGGAATTTGAACATTTACTGCGGGTATTTTAAAACATAAATATTGGCAACCCTGCAGCTTACACATCAGCGCGTAGAAAAAGTAATTGCAAACCATAGACAATCACACAAATCTGACACGCGATTACGTATGCAATCGATTCCGTATCCACAAAATATACTGAATCGCATGATAGTTGACATAGTTGGAGTTGAGTGTTCAAAATATGAGTGCCCCATTCTGATCGTGGTTTTGAACTTGCAGATTATGATTCTGGATGTAGCCAGAAGGTTTATTGGTCCAATTTTTTTACACCCTATCCCCTTAGCTATCAAGTAAATGGACTAAAAAAATGCTTTGGAACGATCGTCACGAAATCTTAATTTCTAAGAGACCTATTTTCTTGAAATTTGGCATGATTTTTTATGTATTCCTCTATGGTAAGAGTTAACAAAAAATTAAAAAAATTAATTTAAATTTTTACTGTTTGAAAAAAAAATTCGGAAAAATTAAAAAATAACTGAAAAATCTTTTTTTTTCAGCAGCCGCTATTTTGCGAGTTTTTTCTTTTTTTCTTGGTTCCTACGATAAGAGATTTGTACTTATAAAGAATCTACCTTTTTTATATTTTTCAGATGACCAGAAGGGTTGAAATCGTGACAAGGTGGACACGCTCTTTTCCCCCCTTTACTTAAACAGCGTGTAACTTCGTGAAATGTACATTTTTTTGTGTACATTTTCTCGTCATGAAAGCCCGCCTCAGTCCATCATCCAGCATCGATGCACACTGGAGAAAAATACTGGCTCTTTACACGCTCACAGAATCCTAAAAGCATAATATAATTATTTGTTATGTACTTTTGTTTTCCCTCTACTTCTATTATCTTATTATCTTTTTTTTATTTCATGTACATTCATATCCAAGTGCTTTTTCTTTTTTTTTTCTTTCAAATATTTTGTGTATGTATGTGTACAAAATATTTGAAAGAAAAAAATGTATATCCCTTGTGGAATGCGTGGGATTGCACTCTCCTCCCCACATACTGGAATTATATTATTATTGTTCCTAAATATAAATAATAAATCATAAAAAATGCACACTTAAAATATATTTTTTATCGACTGTCAAAAAACGCTCGAAATTTTGCCTTCTAGACTAGAATACCCCCTTAAATAATTTTTATTTCAACAATTCTTGTTTATTTTGTTTTAATAAGGAACTCCAGTGAAAAATATTATGGCTTTAAAAAAATATGTTCATATAGACCAATAAACGCTGATTCTGAATATATAACTTTTATTTCATAATATTAAACGCAGAGTTTTTAAAAAATTATTAAAAAGTGCATTTTTAAACCTCTCCTCGAAACACAGTGTCAAGTTGGCATTACTGAAATGGTGAATGGTGACGTCACGCGTCACACTCACCCACTGTCACCTGGTGATCGCGTGTATTGTATTGTCAGTATATGGTCAGTATTGTATTGACATTTGAAATGACTTAAAGTGCACATATGCAATTCAATATTTCGTGTTTTTGGTTTATTTTCATACTGTTTATAGAGATTTAGATAAATAATAGTTATTGTGTTTATTGAAACACAATTTAGGCCCTCAACAATTTACGAAAAGAGCTATATTTGCGTACAATCTGCAATAAATTTTGCCTTTGAGGTTAAAGTCGTGTCGACCATATTTGACATTTAGTTTGTATTTTCAAATTATTTTTAGTAAAGGGTTTTTTATACAAGTTAATGCAACACAATCGTCATGATCAGTGTATTATAAATAATATTCTGTATGTGTTATACATAAAACACGATGTTATATGTATTTGCAATGATTGCAAATATTTACGATGATTTATTGTTTTTATATTGCACTTTGATTAAAAACAATAACAGTAGCGGTGAAATGTGGACATTTTACCAATGTTTTTCTATATTAAAAGCAGTTAATCTTGAATAAAAACGCTTCAACTTCTCACACAGTACATCTATATTCATACCGCCATTTTCTTCCATTAGGGATGTTCTGCCCAAAAAAAATATTTCTCTAGATTTCGAAGTGAAATTTCCCTAGAATTTCACATTTACGCAATTACCTACGTAGCCACCTGATTGTGTAACACTAATCCTGTTATATGTTAATTAATTGGAAAGATATCGGAACTTGGTAAATATACTTATAATACTGTGCTTTTCCAAATAAAACACTTTTTGCTACGTGAAGTAATAATTTAAAAGTACGAATACACTCACCACTGAATTCGAAACTGAATTCCAAAATAAAAAAATAAAAAAACACTCTGTGAAATAAAAATCAACCGCAATCATCGAAAAAACGGAACTTAAAACATAAATATTTATTTTTTTCAGAGGTCCCATTTATCTTTTTAGATACATAGGGAACGTACCCATACTACGTGACAAACTTTTTGCACTTTTTAACCCCCCCCCCCCCTCCCACTGTGACCAAAAACCTAAGCAACCCGCCGCTCATTTGTACCAAGCGTGGTATTTTGAAGACCCCCCCCCCCGAACGTGTCACGTAGTATGGGTACGTTCCCTAATATCATTTTGAGTTGTCAGTGTTAAAAATAACATTGCATGTAAGTACATGAACAATAATTAAGATTCATAGGAATTCCAACAAATATATATACGTATATATATATAAATATAACATCAGTAATATTGTCATATGTAACAAAAAATTTGCCATAGTTCGAAATTTCCCTAGATTTTGTCCTGATTTCCCTTATCCCTAAAAATATTTTTCTCCCCTAGATCTAGGGAAATTTCCCTCGACATAACATCACTGATTCAAAAAGACAACTTGAAAATAATAAACTATAGGTGGGTGAAGAGATCACATAAACCACCATAGATACGGTGCGTTTTTAGGAGTCTTGAAAAATTAAAACTTTGACAATTATTTTAACTATTAAAACTAAATATAAAAATAAAAATGCAGTTATTAAAGTTTGAAGGTCTTTATTCATTAAAAAAAATAAAAAAAAATTGGACTGGAGTTCTCTATTGACTAACTATAAAGTATCTTAATCATAATAAACATTGGATATTGTCACTAAAACAATCATTAAAATAGTTTCAAAGCATTTTTCCAGTCCATAACTAAGGGGATGGGGTGTAAAAAAAATTTGACCAATAATTCTTGCAAAATTCAGAATCATAATCAGCAAGCTTTTCTGAGTTCAAAACTATGTTCAAAATGCGGCACTCATATTTTGCAAACTCAATTCCTTCCAGCGCCCGGTCTAACATAAAAAATAATACATTCAGAACCAACTCTCTTCTAAGGCTGAACTCGACTCCAATCTTCCATTTAATTCTGAAATTTGCTCATTTAAATAAAATTAATATTTAATTTCACATTTCCTTTCTCTATAATTTTTAATGATGGCCTAGAACACCCTTGAAGGGGAAAGCCAGAAATTATTGAAAAAAAAAGAACCATGAACACGGAGAGATTAGGATTAGTTCTTAATGTTCATCAGTATCGTGTTTTTATCGAAATTTAACCCGAATTTTAAATTGTTAATTAAATTTGCAAATGATTTAGTTACCCTTCAGTATAATCCAATATTTTAATACCATCTCTTTCAAAACAGTAATAAATGCATCTAATTCAATTCTTCCTAGAATCTATTTCTAAAACAAGTACGACTTTTTTGTGCCTTTTCAACTTTTCAACAGCATATTCTCAAGTTCGTTCCGCAAAATGTTAGAAATTATAGAGATGCACGCACTAATAATTTCAGTCGACTCCAACTTGATTATAGAATTCGGTTCGATTAATATTGAAACGTATGAACGAAATCTTGCTCAATTTTTGTCGTTCAATAAAAGTTGATCAACTGAAACTGAAACGTCAGAACGAGGCATAAGTAACAAGAGGCACTTCCCGTGTATTTTTGGTTGCTGAATTCGGGAAAATTATCGAAAAAATTCCATCACGTGAGGTTTTTCCGCAAAACGTAAAATACTGTGGGATTGCCTATCTTAAGGCGCAAAACGGGGTTTATTGCCGAAATATATATATTTTTATTAATTCCAACTTATTATAAGATAATGTTATGTTTTATAGACTGAAACAAAACATTAAGTAACTCATGACGATAAAATTAGTCAGCGTTGAATCATAATATATCGGAGTTTTCCATAGTAAGTATGATGAGAGAATGCCGAAATTCGCAAGTTGCCCACTCCCTTCCATGCCCTTTCATTTATTTATTTCTGTTCCAACTTTCGCAACACGCGTTTCAAAAATGACTTCAAGAGGTTGCGTAAATTCTTTTGAGAGTTTTCACTATTTGGGTGAATTTGTAGTGAAAAAACAACAAAGAAATATTAATGATTTTGTTAAAAAAGTGTATTTTGGTTATTTTGAAGATAGGGGACCAGGACAAAGTTGCGCCTTTTTCGTTCCATTGAGTTTCAAATCATAACGATGATAAAAAAGTTTTCACAGTGCCTATCAACTAAAACTAAATTAATCTCTGGTGACTTACTTATCTTCTATAATATAATAGACAAAATATGTATTAAGTGCGCCTCACGGTTGAATTTGGCAGCCACCTCTGGTCTGGAACCCCTAAAAAACCCTCGACTCAGTGCAGAAACGGGCGACCCGTTTAATAGATTCTCCTAATTTAACAAACGGATTGCAATCTTTAGAGCAAAGGCGTCGGGTGGGAATGCTATCCTTGTTCTACCGGTATTTCAATGGAAGATGCTCCGAGAACCTAGCGTTATTGATCCCTTCGGCACCGGTGCATAGTCGTGAAACACGCCAAACGCGTGCCCAAAATAAGTACACGTTTGACATTTGTCACATGAGAACGGGTCGCTTCTTCGACTCGTTATTGTGTTCAACAGTTCGGCTATGGAACAATTTGTCGGCTTTTGTGTTTCCGCTTTCCTACAACATGGGACACTTCAAGACCAATTTTCATTCCTTCCTCTCCTCAAAAAGACCCTCCACACATCATCTTAGATCACATAGACCCTGAGGAAAATTATTTTCCTCAGGGTTTCCTGTGTGGAGTTAATGTAAAAAAAAACAAATTTCTATCAGGGTGTTAAGGGACGTACTTGACTTACTTTAACCAGTGATTCCTGACGTTATTTGGAGTAAAAAATGTAAATGAAATTTTGGTCTCCGGTGACTTTTTTTGACGACTTTTTTTTTTCAAAATTTTTTTCTTCAAAATCAAACGAAAAAAAAATTCTTCCGCATGTCGTCACTGGTCACTCAGCCGGGTGTCCGACGAACCCCTTACCCCAACTCGAACTGTTCAACAACTACCATTGTTTTATGTTTTTGTAAAAAAAAAAAAAAAACGACACCGGAGACCAAAATTTCATTTACATTTTTTACTCCAAATAATGACAGGAATCACTGGTTAAAGTAAGTCAAGTACGTCCCTTAACACCCTGTATGTATTCCTTTTTCTAAAATTAACTCCCCACATGAGGCGCTGAGGAAAATAATTTCCCTCAGGGCCTATGTCATCTTAGGGGATGCTGGGTCGAGGGTTTTTTGGGGAAGGATAGGAAGTTCTGGGAAGGAAAAAGGTATGAGGGGTGGGTAGGAATTTGGGGATCATTGTGTCCAGGAGTGAAGGACGTATGAAGCAAATAAAATCATAACAAATTATGTTTATTGTACAAAAAAAAAAATACAAAAGGTGTAGCTTATAGGTAGACCCCATTTCTTCCAGCTAACCACATACATGTTATATTATAATGTTTATACAAAGAAGAATAATATAATGTTTGTACAAAAAAGAAAATACAAATATATTAATAAAAATACAAAAATTGGTGTTTCATTTATGGTTCCATGACAGTTCATCCTGCGACAATTCATCCGGCGACAGTTCATCCTGCGACAGTTCATCCTGCCGACAGTTCATCCCGCCGACAATTCATCCGTATATACTACCTATAAGTATAAGTATGTCGTATTTTGTTATTCACGCATGCTTCTTCGGAGAGTCGAAATTATTGTTAGTAAAAATATTTTTACAGCGGATTTCCACTCAAGATGCCTTTAGATATAAGTATATCGATTTTGGTTGTACGGCCGTATATCCTCTTTGCATACTTACTTAATAAAAATCTTCTAAATGATCAGGCAGGATGAATTGTCGCCGGATGAATTGTCGGCGGGATGAACTGTCGGCAGGAGGAACTGTCGGCAGGATGAACTGTCGGCCGGATGAACTGTCGCAGGATGAACTGTCGCCGGATGAATTGTCGCAGGACGAATTGTCGGGTCACCTTCATTTATATGTGGTATTCACTTAAGGTGTAGTGACATTTGTTTATAAGGAAAGTGTTTGGTGACGATTTGAATTTGTGTGTATCTTGTATTTGTTTAATGAAGGTTGTTATACATATAATTTATTGGCTGTGTACAATTTGTTTTGTTTGCTTTTGGTATTAATAAGTTTTCTGTGAACCCTGAAGCGTATATGTGTGGGAACTTGACTGTAGATGATCGTACTAACATGCATAACTCCATTATATATAATATATTGTCCGTGACTGCCAGAATTTTCAGATTTTTAAGCATACATTGGTCTACGTCTACATGAATCCAGACGAGCAGAGTTTATAATTTTTCTAATGCATCTCTTTTGGATGATAAAAACATCTTTGGCGTTTACTAAGTTTCCCCAAAAAATAATACTGTATTTTATTATTGAATATACATAACCATAGTATGCGGCTATTACTGATTCGATGTTTAATATTTTTCTCAGTGTACCTAGAACCAAAGAAAACCTACTGATTTTTGCTACTAGTTTTGATGTATTATTTCCAGTTTACATTTGTATCTAGTTGTATTCCCAGCAAAGAACAAGTTTGGGAAGGTTACATTTATGTTTATAGGTGTAGCTTGCACCGGACAAAATTTCAGTATTTGAGTTTTGTTTGTGTTGAGTGACAGATGTTGTAATAATCCATCCCTTCAACTGCGGTGCAAGGTGGTGGGTCGAAAGATTCTAGCTGGAGAGGATAAAAGATCTACCTCAATCATTCTCTCTCAATCCTGCCCACCACGCAGCAGATGGGCACACACATCGACCGCCAAGATCTGGACAAACCTCACCCCATGAACCCGGAAACCCTTGCAAAGTCACCAAACGTCGCGAACCACTTGGGGTGACCTATGGCAGAGGTGTTGGTAATCCAATAATGGTTCTCGGGCCGGCGATACCCATACCCGCCTCCCAAATTGCTTGTTATTGTAAGAATTTGTAAGAATGTCGCGACGATTTCTGTTAAAATAGGAAATCCTCCCGTTTTTTTTTTCTTTCTTTTTTTCTTTTTCCTCTTCACCCCATCCTACACATTCATAGTAATGTTGTATATTGGGGATCGTTTCGAATACACCAAATGAACACACCTATCAGGTCACATTCGCTGGATTCGAAACAATTCAAGAGCAACCTTGTTGCTACTTGTGGTTTTTTCTTCTTTTTCCAAAAATTAGGATGGCGCTCAACCCAATTGCTCTATTTTTTTTCCAGAATTGTATTTTGTCGGATTCTGAGAAAAAAAAATTTTTGTTATAAAAGTGACAATACGTTTCGTCCCTTCATTAACATTGTTCTTTGTACATATACAACTTCATTATGAGGTACAATATTTTATCATGACATCAGTTTCTTTTGTCCTTTATTGTACCATTATTCTTGTTTGAAGTTTAAAATCTTGGCCAGATCTTCAATAAAATTTGTGTTTATCGCCTTTTGGCAAGTCTTGTAACGTATGCTAATATGAATTTATTAAGCTACAACAGTGCAGTATTAATTACATCATTGCAACCCGCCGTCTGTATTGAATGGGGACCCACCTTTTTGAACGAAACTTTTGTAACATTATAGGCGCGAGCCTTACAATATCTACTATTATAGGTGTGAACTTTACAATATCCACTGCTATAGATGCGAATCTCATAATATCTTTGTGTTTTTACACGTCACGGGGAGTCCGTCATAACTACTCATTGTTTGCTCGTCAACACAGGGTTGTTGATCGAGAGGGTGATTTATCTCATTAAATTGTTTTAAATACCTATTGGGTTACTGTCTTTCAATACTGGGCAAAATTTGTTGTAAATCGTTCATTCCTGTCACGTGAGACGTGAAAACGTGACAATATTCACCATGAGTCGTGCGAACGAAATAATATCTACCCCCATGTTTGTGTGACCTACCAAGTGTAGATCACACGCCTTTTATTTTCTGTTATCAGAAAATTATTGCTTTTGCAGCAGAGTACTCATTAACATGCCCGTGGACTTCCTGTCACAAGAACCCAGGAACTATCCACTATCTCAAAAGGACTAATCATACGCTTCACTCATGATTATGGGGCATCGTGTCGTAGGAGTTAAGTTGATGGACACAAAAAACACCTAACTCGTTGTCTGGGAGACGAACAAGAAAACCCCCAGGTTTGTGAGATTTGAGCAAGGGTCTGTCATTTCTCGCAAACAAGTAGGAGAATAAAACGACCCTCTAATCTTCTACCCAATACACGTGGAGGATTAGACTCTTTTATGTCAGTGTATTCCTTTTGTCCTACACTACCAAATGGTATTGTAATGTGCCAGGATAACTGCTGTAGACCTTGTTTCACCTTCCACTCAGAGGTCGAATTTCGGAAATAGCCGAGTCCTCAGCAGTTTTCTTCGTTCAAATGTTCCCAATTGTCACCCTTTCCCTTCCTCGAAATTATCCGTGAATGGGGATATATGCGTTACGCACTTGGCGTTTCGTTTGTCAAATGGGACAACCTTCATACACGGATCCTTTCAACTTCCTACTCCTTTCCCACTTTTCATAACTTATTTGTACTCAATGTTTTTGTTCTTCGAAAGTAGAAAAAATGCTACCGTATAGACGTGAGCATAGGTCATGGAAGACCAACTTCTTTCGAACGGGGCATTTTGTCATACGTACAAACCCTTACCCACGTGTTCTTGGAAATGTATTTAGTTTAAAAAAAAACTAAATGGGTTAAACAGAACCTTCCTTGAATACGTACCTTTGTAATATGTATAAGTCTGTAGTTGCATTTAGTTAACTCTCTCTCCGCCTCTCTCTCTCTCTACACGTCAAACAAATCCAATCTTTCTCAACATGCACACCTTGTTTCTCTCCAAACCTTTTCATCATTGGTCTACCAGGCAGGTAAAACTTCAAGAATTTTGTTCTAATAATAATTTTTTCGCCGGATTAATAAGAAGACCAGCAGCTCTTCACCCTATCTACACCTGCGGCTCTCTTCATGCTGCCTTCACTACCGTCACGGAGGTCCCATGCCTTCAAACCCTGCGTACCAAAAGCACCCGACCGCACCTAACTTAACCTAGTGTGAGTCGTGCGTGTAGTTGCGAATTGTATCATCACAAAACCATCACTCAAACAAACCCGAGCACGTCAGCTCTAGGTTGGTTTATGTTCCTGTTGCATCATGCAAATGTTCCTGCGGCATCTTGCAATGTTCCTGTTGCCATTGTACAAATGTCCCTGCGGCATCTTGCAAATGTTCCGGTTGCCATCGTGCAAATGTTCCTGCGGCATTTCGCAAATGTTCCTGTTGCCATTGTACAAATGTTCCTGCTGCATCTTGCAAATGTTCCAGTTGCACCTTGCAAATGCTCTGTTGCCATCATGCCAATGCTCCTGTGCCCTTGCGCAAATAACAATACCAACGATTGTTCACACAACAATCCCACTGTATACAAACCAGTGTACCAACCACCATCACAACAACGGCTGTCATGCACACAAACCACCTCTATAAAGGACCAACCACCAATTACAATTCCACTTTCCAGTACCTCAATGATGTCATACTGGCCCACCCACAGGATCCGGAAGCAGCTACCTTTTTGACCTCTGTGACAGGTAGAACCCTCTCCACCACCAAGAAGCCTCATCCTGCGTTCTCTTCTTCGTGTTTTCTTTAAGGCCCTAGTGTTCCTTGAGTGTAATCTCAAACGGGCCAGGTTACTGTGACAAAGTAACCTTGTAACTTCAGTGTAACGTTCAAACACCCCAGACATCCTACGTAAACCACGCTACGCAAACATAGCTCACAGACCAATGATACAATTTAGAGTAATTTTTTTTCTATCACTGCATAACCCTTGTACCTTTCTCCAGCAGGTCCTTGTTTATATTTATGTATGTCACTGCTCTTTCATGTACATTCATAGATAATTCTTTGTTCACCATGCTTTTTCTCTTTTGTTTTTGTTTTCTACTATTTTGTAGCTAGCAACTTTTTTCTCTCTCTCTCCTTTTTCTCTTAAATGTTTTTTTTTGCACAAGTGCTGGAAGGGTAAGAGGATTTCTTAGCCCTACTGCTCCATTACCACGTCGCTTTTATTGCGGCGAGGGGGGAAGTGTTACGTTACAAAAGATAAAGAATAGACCCCCTTATTCCTGTTGCGAGGAGCTAGTGAATTGGCCCCCAGTGCACTGCTCGCCGCACCGCCCCCTCTCCGCCCCCCCCTCTCCGCCCCCCCCTCTCCGCACGCGGAGGTCCGTAGCCCAAGCGCCGATCGGCCACGACATTCATTCCCCGGCTGGTCGTGGGCTTGACAAGCAGTGATTGCGCTAGTGCGCTGTTCGAGAACCTAAAAACTCGTGATTGTTTCTATAATGTGTATTGTGCACGAGTAGGCTCCAGCCCACAGTAGCCTATGTGACGACTACCTCATATCCTGCTTTGTGAGTAAAATGAATCTTTGTCCCCTCTGGTGTGTTACATCCCGCGTTTAAATTCATTAATACGTGTGGAGAGTAGAGAGAGAATTCCCCGCCATGTTAAAATACTATACCTAGCAAGTACACATGTGTAGTTTGCCGAGGCTGGCAATTGTAAAACCCTGTCTCCTTCTAAATGAATAAACCCTTTACGTACAAAACTGTGTTCTGATTGAGGAAAGAGACCTGGAGATTGTGAGGAAAGAAGGAGGAGGAATTCACAAGCGAACCACAACACTCGCCTTGTTTTTAAGAGGAACCTTGCTTGCGCCGGCTCTGAGCTAGTTCTGTTGGCCTATGTATTGCGTGTCCTTTCCAGGTTTTGGTTTAGCAAATGGCCGTATAAGCGGCAATGCTAACAGCTGCTCTCCCAATTGAGCTATGGCGGCTTATCTTATACCCGCCAAATGATTCAATATATACTAGTGTTTCATTCAACAATTACTGCTTATTATATTTTTTCCACCTGAAAACAACCAACTTTATTTTTGCGAGAGAGACACTGTTAGTGTTAAATCCGTCGCTAGGTGGCGTCGAGACAAATTATGTCTTCATTTATTGGGGAAATACTTAAACTTGTCAAATATTAATTTTTATTTTTTTAATTGTTAAACTAACGTTATCAATATTGCTATAGCACTTGTTCACACAAATAGGTACGACAATGGGAATGCTATAAGAAACCGTTGAACAACCGCCCATATCCCGGGGTACAGTAGAGAGATTCGCTTCTGCAGCCTAAACCTTGGTAGCCATTCTCGAATTTAATTTTCAATTCTTCGTTTTTTGTCAGTTTTATTGTATAGATTTCAATATCTTATATATAAAAATCTCGTGTCACGGTGTTTGTGTTCGCACTCTTCCGAAACGGCTTGACCGATTTTTATGAAAATTTTTATGTAGATTTGGTAAGTACGAGAATAGGTTTTAAAGTATATTTCATATCGCTTGGTGATTAGGGTGTCCCTATCCAGAAAAAATTGTAAAAATTTTTTTGTATCGTTTTTATTTGGCATCAAAAAATACCTATAACCCCAGACTTTAACTCTCCTACCACACCCTCCAATTTTTTAATCGCGATTTTAGTTTTTTCGAGTGAACAAATTTAACAGTCTTTCGTATTTCAAACAGAACGAAATTATTTATGTTGTTAAATGTCAGATGGCGCTACTTCCGAACCATCAAACTTTCATTCACTTATGAGCAACACTTTCATGAGAAGCGTCGCGTCATTTTGATATTTCATTCGGCACCATGTTCTCGCGTGGGCAAACGGACTGACTAAAAATATCGTACACTCAATTGCTCTTCGAAATTCATATTGACTTCCTTTATTTAATTTTCCTACTTTAGTTGGTGTTTTTTTATTTGTTTTTATCGGCGGTCATCGTCTACAGCGCTCCATTCCTCGTTCTGTCATAGATCCCATCCCCACACACTTACAATATATTCGTTATTTTTTTTATTTAACAACCAAAATATTAACTAAAAATAATTTATATGGCAGAACAACGTTTGTCGTGTCTTCTCGGAATTCGGATATGTTTTCAGATTTTTACGGCCAAAAGTATTTTCGTTGTTTGTTTTTGGGGTGTTATGCCGTGTTGCGCTACCTCCTTATTTAGCCAACGTTTCGGACAGCGCAGCGTTGCAGCGCAATCGGGCGTAATAAAGGTGTATTTCCAATCAATGTGCTTTATAACAAACTATCCATGTTTATATTTAAATAATATAATAATAATAATATATCTTTATTCAATTAAATTGGCAACATTACAACTAAAAAAGTACACATTCCATGTAGATTACATCAGTACAAAAAAAAATTACACATAGAAAGTAATGTTAGAACGGTTACACAGAAGTAGCATAATTATACAATATTTTTAGTTGTGCATAGCCGGCCTCACTAGGTTGAACCTGTATTGAGGCAGAATTTTTTGTTATATGTTTCTTACAATTTTATCTATGGTTTTTTATAAAAGTATAATGTAGGTTTCTATACAGCAAAAACTTTATTTGAGTTTACATCATTGTTTGCATATACACAATACAAAAACTGCAAGGTTAATACTACAATAATAACTGACAATGACAGGGCGTTTGGGTGAGGGCACCAGTATAGGCTCGGTCGTTAGAATATATCCATATTTTAACATATTTTTTAAACTCTTTCTGTGTTTGACTCAGTTTGATGTTTTCTGGGAGAATGTTAAATATTTTCGTGGCAAAGTATCTAAAGCTACGTTGACCAAAGGTGGAAGAGAGCGCTGGAACTTGCAAAATGTCTTTATTGGAGTTACGTGTAAATCTTAAGTTTATTTTTTTTTCGTAAAGTACATGTTTGTTTTTAAAGAGATGTATGAGGATAGTTTTTACATAGATTTGTCGAACATTAAATACTCTCATTGTTTTGAAAATTAGGTCAGTGTTTGCAGTTAGAGGAAGTTTGAGAATAATTTTCATGATTGTTTTCTGCGCCTTTTCGACAGGATCTATTCTCCGTCCACCTTTAGATTAACTTGGGAGAGTACGAAATTTGGTTCGTATTGCGCATACCCCGCCCCCTTCTTCGGTCCCTTCGCCGCGGCTGTGTTACTCCGCCCATAGATCAGTCGTTCGTCGGCTGTCGCGCTGTGTGCACGTGACTTGAAATTTTAACCCTTTTAGACCCTGTGATAAAATGGATATTTATTATTACTAATTTTTCTTTATTCATTGCTTTTTATGGTAACACACTTTGCGGATTTTACGACAATGCTTACATTTTACGGCACATGCCCGTGTTATGGTGGTCGATTATTCAAACATCAATGTTTCAGCCAAGTCCTAATTCATTAGATATCACTGTCACTAATTGCAAATAACAAAATAGGAAAGTATGACATTAATAATTATGTCCTTATATTCGAATTGCAACAATATGAACAATGCATATTTATAAAACAATGATGTTACGTACTGTACTATAAAATTACTGAATGTTGGTGTTAATCAGTTTTATTTTTTTATAGGCCGTACACAAACCTCAACTCACAATTATTATTATTGATTAATTATTATTTGTAAAATAAAATATCTGGAGAACATGATATTTCGCAAACATCATACAAAAATCGGTGATTTCATTGAGCATATTTTCAAAAATTGATAAAATGCAGTGCGTTTATTGGATAACCATTACAATAATTATTTAAATGAATAAATTGTTAAAACTTTTGATTGCAGGTGGGTGGAAAATAATAATTAAATAATTTAGTTAATTTATTTAAACACGGGAATCTAATGGGTTAACGCGCATTCAAGCAGCAGACGGGGGGAGGGGTGGAGACATGCGCGGTCACAGGTTGTTCTTATTTTGGACGGAGAATAGAGCTGATGAAGTGCCCCCTCCCCATGCAATGATACCATACTCAATGATAGATTGGGTGATTGCAAAATAAATCGTTTTTAGGAGTTGTAAGTTAAGAAAGTTCCTTATGGATCTGAAGAAGTGTTATAATATATTTAAATAATATTTAAATGAAATAGATATTTAAATAATACCGACAAAGTTGCTACACATTGATCTGTAACTACTTTTTTACATTTTTTACTCTTTTTATTGCACTTATTGAACACTTTGTCGAACTTTACATGTTAATAAAACTACGTACCCACTTATAGTGTACCTGATTACATCTGTCATTAATCATTAAGTTTATTATGTTGTACATACTTAGGCGGTGAGTTCGGTTTAAATGCGTAAGTTTGCCAGACCGCGCTACAAATATTGTAAATCTCTACATATTATAAATTAAAGTCCCCCGCGTCGTCTGTCTGTCTGTCTGTTCGCGATAAACTCGAAAACTACTGAACGGATTTTCATCCGGTTTTCACCAATAGATAGTGTGTTTCGTGAGGAAGGTTTAGGTATGTACTTTGTCAAGGATTTGTGTAAATTGGTTGAAACATAACGATAATTGTTAGAAGTGTCGGAAAAAGTCAAGCCGCCTGGTGGCTTTCATCGAAAACGCTGCCTAATCTTTTTGGGATGTAACAAAACCATGCATGGTAGAATATTCCTCTTTTATAGATCTACAAAAAAGTCCGCGAAGGCATACATCTATCTTTTACGGATAGCTTACTATACCCATTCTATCTTCTAAAAAAATGGTCAGGTACATTGCGGTAATTGAAAAGTTATTTAGACGGATACAGTATTAATCCTTATTAACTTAAATACGTTAGTTACCCCAAGCATTTCATGCACATTATTATAATCTTTCACACCATCTCTATGTATTATAAAATAAAGTCCTCCGCGGCATCTGTCTCACTCTTCGCGATAAGACGGCTGTGGTTATAAAGGTTGGGTAACCATCCAGTAGATGACGTTGTGTTTTATTAGCCACAGCAACTCGTGGCCGGGTCAGCTAGTTAAGAATAAAATAGTTACGTGAATGTGTGAATGTTATATAGAGCTATCGTTCCGACCTCAAACTAAAAATAAAATCGCATAGCCGCGGAATTAGTCATGTAACCGGTGGAAAAGAGGCCGACATTATTTCGGATATTTTTAGAAGGATTATCAAATAAACGCGTTGGAATCTACTTTTCTTATGTTATTTCTTTCGTACTTTGAGGAGGAAATCGTTCTTTCGGCTTTCGTTGAGAGGATAAATAAATATTCAAGTGATGCTTGTAGACATAATGGACAGTTATGCTGGCGTCCCACAGGGATCGGTTCTATCTCCGACGTTGTTTTTATTGCACATCAACAACCTCTTGCCGTGTGCATCGATTCGTTCTTACGCAGATGACAGTACAGTTCATGATAGCTTTTTGTTTGACAAGCCTCCAATGACTCGGAGGGTTTTGAAGCAAAGAATGGACAGTTGCCTCGAGAGTGTTTCCTCTTGGGGTAAGAATAAAATGTATCGAAGACCCAATCATGTATGATTACGTCTAAAAGGGATCGAAATGAAAGTCTAGTCTCATCAACAGAAGCAATCTTCCCAACAGGCCCTCCATTGAAATGCTTGATGTATAAACTTTAAGTGATCAGCTCAGGCACGGGGGATCCATTGAAGCAAGAGTTAAGCTTGCCTCTCAGAAGCTTGGTATACTGTACATGACTTGCAGATACTTTATAGTACCTACACAACTGCAATTGAATTTGGCAGCTACCCCTGGTCTGGAGCCCAGAAAGTCCTGAAAAAAAAACCTTGACTCTGTGCAGAAACGGGTGGTCCGTTTGATAGATTCCCCTACTTAAAAAGCCGATTGCAATCTTTAGAGTACAGGCTTCAGGTAGGTATGCTACCTTTATTCTACCGGTATTACAATGGAAGATTCTCCGAAGAACTAGCGTCAATGATCCCTTCGGCAACGGTGCTTAGTCGAAAAACACACCAAATGCGCGCCCAACATTTGTACACAGTGGTCATTTGTTACATGAAAACGGGTCGTTTCCAAGATCCGTTCTTGAGTTCAACAGCTCGGCTGTGGTCGGCCGCTGTCTTTTCTCCCCCCTACAACATGAGTCTCTTCAAGACCCAAGTAACAGGTTCACTCATTCCTTTCCACAAACAGACCCTCCACATAGCATCAGGTTCCTATAAAATATGCAGTCGGCTTACAGTATATCTACTTACAAAAAATATGTTACCGAAGAGGTGTGCGGAGAGGATGTACCGCAGAAAAACAAAATTTTTTTTTACATTAACCGCCCACAGGGGGCCACAAAAAGGGGATGCTGTGTGTGAAGGGTATTTTTAAAAAAAGGACGGAGAGGAAGTTCTGGGGGGTAAGGTATGAGGGTTAGGTAGGAAGTTAATGTAGAAAGTTATGTAGTGTGTCCAGGAGTGACGGACATATGAATCTATCCCTCGGTCGGGTCGGGTCCGCCGCCAAGACCTGAACACACCTCACCTGATGAACTCGGGCACCCCTGCTAAGTCACCAAACGGTAGCATACCTCTTGGGGTGACACATGGCGTGGTTATCTACACCCGAGGTGTTGGTTATCCATTAAATGGTTCCCGGGGCGGCGGTACCCATACCCGCCTTCCATACTGCAATTGTTACGTGCTGGAGCAAGTAGGTACATAACGGTGAGGAAGTAAAAAATAAATAAATTTATTAATGGTAGATGTAGTCAAGGGCGGCTGGTTGAACAGTGTGTTTGTGTGCAGCACTGGTAAATTATATCGTCTAAAATTACTTTATAATATCTTACCGAAAAATATAAAATCTATGAATCTCATTAAAAATATCACCTACCAATATAATGCCTAATATAATATGAATCAGGGAGAGCAAATTCTCAAAGTTCCGCGCGAAGTTATCCTGTCCGGTGTGCAGGCCGATTGCAAACGGAACGAATTATGTTTTTGTATCGAATATCCCAAACATCGCCAGCGCGCAACGCCGGCAACAAGTATGAAAATTTAAGCTATATCGGTGTGCCACCCAGCGGCCTTTATCATACAAATTTAAATTTGGATTTAAAGCAAAAATACTTAACCAAATTGAATAATTTTTTTTTTAATTAAAAGGTACAACAAATACCTAAATTTTACATATATTTGCTTTTTTATTGATTGGTGTTTTAATTTATAAAACGCAGATCATTAAGGAATTCAATTTTTTTATAGGAAACTTTGACAATTTTGCCCTCGTGCTGTTTATACATTGTTTATAAACAGGATACAAACAGAATGTTTGTATCCTGTTTATAATGAAATATAAAACTATCTAACCAACCATCACGCCGTTTCCTCGCAGGGGTAGGCAGAGAGGCCGGACCGCCAAATAACTCGGTCTTGACTTCTTCTACCATTCACATTTGCGTCGTATATTCTTCTTACACTACTTTCAAATTTATTTTATTAAAATAAATTAAATATTAAAAAAAAAGAGTTTTTTGGGTTGAAATTTAAGATTTATTTACGAAAAAATTGTATTGTGTTTCTATTTTCTTAGTACAGAAAAAAGAACTGTTCAAAAAAATGAAAATTTTAATTAAAAAGCGATATGTAGAAGTTTTCGCACTTCGAAAACAGCTTAAAATAGACCTTCTCTCCAAATAAGACAAGTAGGATCATTTTTACCTAATGTTGCTTAGTAATCGTTATCTCATAGTTACGGATTATCAGTGAACCACCACGTTTTCAGGGCAGCGGCCGCCACTAGATTTAGTATATGTAAGTGTAGACAAGTAATATACTATTAACCGTTATAACGTAGGTAAAATTATGTATTTGGTAGTACGCAGTACCTACTACGTGTCATAGTATGAAATGTGTGCATATATTTAGAGAATAAATTGTTACCAATGAGAAAAAAAAACGAGTGTGCTTTAGACCACACGACTGAAGAAAAACTTCACTAACTTATATCTCCCTCTCAACTTCCGTTCGCCTCGCCCGATCACACTTTTCATAACGCTCTTATCACGCATTCACCAGCTTACTCCCCAAGTCAAGCTTGCGTAAAGGCCCGACCGTTCGCCTCGCCCGGTCACACTTTTCGTAACGCTCTCGTCACGCATTCAACAGCTAGCCCTAACGCCGTTACCGCAGGGGTAGGCAGAGAGGACGAACCGCCAAACAACTCGGCCTTTTTAAGTATGTTTTATTTAGTCATTTTTTACATCGTACATCTAGAATATATCTATCTATTCTAAAACTACTATTAGAATGTTCTATTAGCCACGTATAAAAATTTGGACTTCACAACATTTAGAACATAACTCACGGAAAAATGTGAGATGTTTAGCCTCCTTAATATTTACAGGGAATTCATTGAGCATTTTAATATCTTTATCCCATCCTACTAATATTATAAAGGCGAAAGTTTGTATGGATGTATGTTTGTTACTCTTTCACGCAAAATCTACTGAATAGATTTTAATGAAACTTTACAATAATATAGCTCATAGGCTATATATAGGCTATAGCTTAGAGCTCTGGCATTATGAAATTTGTATAAAAAAATTGCAAAAGGTGGCACGCGAGCTGTTTGAAAAATTAATGTAACGGGTATGGAGGGGGATGAGGAGGGAGGTTAAGGGGGTGGGTGGAGGAGAGAGGAGGGAGGGGGAGGGTGTAGGGGGAGGGAAAAGGTGGAAGGGAGGGGAGAGGGGATAGGGGAAAGGTGGAGAGGAGGGGGGATTGGGAGGGGGTGGTGGGAGTGTCGTGGGGGGATGGGGGAGGAGGGATGGGGATTTGGAAGAGGTGGAGGAGGTGGAGAGGGCGGAGTGGGGTGGGGGAGGGGAGGAGGGGGGGGGGAGTGGAGTGGGAACCCCCCTAATACTACGCGAGTAAACGCAAAAGCTAGTTATAAATATTTTTTGGGTTCCCGATAAATTTGTTTTAGTAAATTTTGCCTAAAATCATTGCATTTTCTCGAAGTAGAGCAATGAACACATGTACTACCCCTCCGCAACGTAAGCAGATATATGCGTTAAAAATACGACAGCAGTCAAGTACAATAAGCGTGTTTACACGTCAGCGCGTGTGTCTCCATAGAAACCGTTTTAACTCCGTTATTGTTTTAGTTACATCCGTAAAATAAAGTGCAATGTCGATAGTGAATCACGCTGCACATCTCTATTCAAGTTGTCCATAGAAATATATAAAAAGAACATTCTGTCAGACGCGCAGTCTGACACATAATTTATCCCGCCAAATTTCCTACGGGCGCCCGACGTTGTTAATTTTTATTAAATATTTTTATATGAAATGATAAAAAGTGTTTATTACACATTTATGCAATAGAATAAGTATTGTTGTTTACATAATCTGTGATTTTAGTACCGTTTTCACATAAAAACATCACGTGAGTCATTTTCACATTTTTTTAATGTTTGCATTTAAATTTTAATATTTACAAATATTAATATTTATTTGTAATATAATAATTCGAAAGCTTATTTTGTAACCTGTCTTTTTACTATTTGGCTACGTTCAGAAATGTTTCATTTATAGAGCTTTATTTGTGAAGCGGTAATAATACAAAATTTTCGTAAAATGTCATTTCGTTAAAGACATTAAAAGTGCATATTGGCGATTTTCTGAGGGGTTAACACTGAAATTATTAAACATATAATCTGGTAACATTTTTTTTGATAACCTATAAATAATTACTAGTGTATTATAGACTAATCGTTGTCAAAACTTTTGGCGTTATTGCCTGCTTTTTACGTAGTACATATCTATTTAGTTCTGAAACAGCTTATAAACTGAAACCCATTTTTCCTAAATTCGTTGCATTGATTGCTACTTATCTATTTTGTCCTTTTCTTCCATGTCAGTAGGTGGCAATGGCGGAATTTGTAAACGCGCACGTCCCGGTTAGACGAGAGGTTCTGGGTTCGAGTCCCAGTTGCGACCATTATCTTTTTCTGTTTTTCTGTGTCTTGTTCGCTTTCATGTTTTCGTTTAGATTATTATTATTATCTTCTTATTATGGGAATAACCTTCAAAAGTTATAAAAAGAGAGTTTTTCTTATAAAAAATTGAAAATTGTGTATATTTGCATCTTTAGTCTTACCTTCTTACATCACAAATTATGACGCTATTGCTTCGCTGGTTCTTTGTAGATTAAATTTTAGTGCTGTATCACTAAAAATATCAAAAGCTGGGCTATTTTTATCATTTAATTATCATTTATACGCGTTTTAATGCGCCGCAGGCAATTCTTTCTTCATTTCTTAGAAAGGTAATCAGAAGCCAATAAATGTTCAAAATGAAATCAAAAAATATTTATCATACAAATAAAAAATACAAAAGGTGTAGCTTATAGTACCTAGACCCCATGTCTTCCAGCTAACCGCATACATGACATATTATAAATTATAATGTTTATACAAAGAAGAATATTATAATGTTTATGCAAATAAGAAAAACAAATCATCATCATTACGTAGTATAAAATGAAGTCACTCAAAATGTATGTGCGCATAGATCTTTTAAACTACGAAACAGATATTCATGCGGTTTTCACCAATAGATAGAGTGATTGAAGAGGAATGTTTATATGTACAATACATTTAAATGTTATTAGAGAAAAGCCGCGAAATTCAAAGAAAACATATTTTTGTGCGATTTAAAACGGCTGGCGGGTTGTACTATAGTCACTTTTGAAATTCGTTCTACGGAAGAAATTGGAAAATAAATGTCCTAGAGTAAGTAGGTATTTGATTTTCCCTTTCAAATATCCAGTGTTGCATTGGAAGCATTGTATAATTAGTGGCAATCGCTCGAATTGCATTACATAGTATAAAATGAAGTCGCTCAAAATGTATGTGCGCGTAGATCTTTTAAACTACGAACAGATTTTCATGCGGTTTTCACCAGTAGATAGAGTGATTCAAGGGGAAGGTTTATATGTATAATACATGCTTATTATAGTAGAGAAAAGCCGAGAAATTCAAATATTCAATTCAGGCAGCGGGCAGGTGGAAGCGGGTGGTGTGGATTTTATAAAGGTTGGGTAATGGCGTTGTGTTTCGTTAGCCACAGCAACGTGTGGCCGGGTCTGCTAGTATATCAATAAAAATACAAAAATGGGTGTTTCATTTGTGTGAGGTATTCACTTAAGGTGTATAGACATTTGTTTATAAGGAAATGTTTAGTGAGGATTTGAATTTGTGTGTATCTTGTATTTGTTTAATGTTATGTGGAAGGTTGTTATATACTTTAATGGCCATGTAGTATGTTCCTTTTTGAATTATTGTTTTGTTTGTTTTTGGTTTTAATAAGTTTTCTGTGAACCTTGTAGCGTATTTATGTGTTGAGTTTTTTGTGGTTGTCTGTAGATGATCGCACTAACATGCATAACTCCATTATATATAATATGTCTGTGACTGTCAGAATGATAAGATTTTTAAACATTGTTCTACATGAATCCAGACGAGAAGAGTTTGTAATTTTTCTTATGCGTCTCTTTTGGATGATAAAAACATCTTTGGCGTTTACTGAGTTTCCCCAAAAAATAATACCGTCTTTTATTATTGAATATAGAGGCTTCCATTTAATTTAACATAATTTTGAATTTAACAGTAGATTGAAAGGAAGAATCACTAACGGTGAGTTTAGTTACACTACTTTTAGATCTGAATAAGTTAAATATATATACCTCAACCGGAACATTTGCTGACTCATGGAAAATTTTTAATTCTGGAAACAAGTCAAATATTGGAAATTACAGACCAATATCAATTATATCTAATATTCCAAAAATATTTGAGTCGATAATTACAAAGAAAATCACTCCCATTTTCAAAAACGTTCTGATCGAGGAACAGCATGGATTTAGATCGGCGAAATCTACAACAACTAATTTACTGTCCTTTATAAATACCATTCTTAAAGCCTTAGAAGACAACACTCAGGTTGATGTCCTCTACACTGACTTCTCCAAAGCCTTCGACAAAGTTAATCACCTTATTCTCATAGCCAAATTTATTCTATAGGCATTAGAGACCCATTGTTATCATTCTTTCACTCTTACTTGAGTAATAGAAAACAAAGGGCTAAAATAAATAACTTTGAATCCTTTAACATTGATGTAACTTCCGGCGTTCCGCAAGGAGCCCATTTGGCCCCGCTTCTTTTTAACATTATTAACGATATCATTAAAGTTTTTTCTCACCAACGTTTTTGGCTTTTTGCCGATGACAATAAGATTCTTAAGATAATTAAATCCCATCTTGATTGTTTACTTTTTCAACTTGATATTGATTCATTTTATGATTTGTGCAAAATTAACTGCATGGAACTTAATGTTGATAGATGCAAAATTTTGTCCTTTTATAGAACCAAAAAACCTATTCAGTTTGATTATAAACTAAATAATGTTTGTCTCTCTACTGTCACATCTATCAAGGACCTTGGGGTCACTCTGGTCATCAAACTTTCTTTCCGGGATCACATTAATAACATCGTAAACAAATCACTTAAATTACTCGGCTTCATTCACAGAATTACCTCTGACTTTAAACATATAAATACACTTAAAACTCTTTACTGTTTGCTGGTCAGTACTGGATTTGTCAATAGGCCTTATAGGCCGCGGCCTAGGGGCGGCAGAGTTCAGGGGGCGGCGCTCGCTTGCCTTGGTAAGCCGTTAATTTTGTGTACGATTATAAACAACAACAAAAAGTCACTGTGAATAGATAAGAGTTTTCAATCTATTAACCTTTAGACGCCCAGTGGTTTGTGTCGTTCAATGCCCAGCGGTCCAATTCGGGACCGGTGATTGTGGTGCGAATATTTCACAAAAAGGCTTTGGCAGTGGGTTACCTTTATTGCACGAGCGTTTAAGGGGAGAAATAGGTGTAGGATATATTTTTAGTGATTTTCATGATTTTTTTTTAAAAACATTAGGAAAATATGTATATTTTATTTATACCTTGCGGTCATTTTACGTAATATGTGTATTCAAGAGTATATTCTAAAATTTTCAAATATTTTCCTCAAAAAATAACAGAGATATAAACTGCCGCGCATTGTAAGTCGCCATCCGGGTGGACAATTTGTGTAACTCCTGGAGGTCACAATTTTCATCCGAAATCAATTTTTCAAAAAAACTTTTGATTTTTATAAGTGTTTCTTCTATTTGAACCTCACTTCTTACAAAAAATCGAAAATTATAGTTTTTTTTTTTAAAAATGCGAAATTTTACTACTTATGATTTTTTACCATTCTTTCGAACGTTTTTTTGCAATAAAAAAAATAGTTAAAATAAAGATATTGTTTAGGAATTATGGTTCAAATGGAGCGCATTTATATAAAGAAACTATGTGCTGAGTTTGATAAAGATTGATAAAAAAAAACTGTAGGAGCTAACTTTAGGGGTATTCTGGCGGGAACTAACATCTAGAGGTTACACAAATTCGAAAAAAGTAGTTTCGAGAAAAATGCGTTTGAAAATAAGAGTGGCAGTAGAATAGTGGTAGTTCGACCGAGGGATACTCACTCAAACGCATTTAACTTTTAAGTGGCGTGGAATTTTGTTTTGAATTTTTCAGAAAATATTTTTGAATAGTTCTACCATCGATTTATGAAAAAACTGATGTTTTTTAATCTTCTACGCCTATTTCCCCCCATAAAGGAAACTTTATAAGCCCACTGTTCCCGTACGGCACCGCGGATTGCGTCGTGCGAATATTTTACAAAAAATGCTTGGGCAGTGAGTGAGCTACCTTTATTTGGTTACTAATCGTATTTTGGAATGCTATTTTGGAAAGACTGAATAAAGTGAGATTCAGAGCTCATCTGTTAATTTACTGACGGTATCTGATTTTTGTGTATCTCTTCTCGAGTTTATTACAAGAGAGCAAGAAAACTTTGATTATTTCGACGAAAGTGCAATTGAAATGAGCGCACTTTAGCAATGTGAGGGCGACATTCAGAGTAAGAGGAACCCCAAGAGAAAAAAAATTATAGACGAAACATTAAACGAGGGTATTGAAACAACATCCTGACTGAGATCTGAATTAGAGAGAAGGCATATGCGAAGGCATAAGGCATAATACTTCAAAGAAAAAAAATCATTTTTTAAAAAGTGGGTGAACTTTCAACACTGACAGTCACAGAAAAACCTCAGTCAATTAGAAGAAGTTCACGAAGAGATCACGTTTCCTCTAATAAGACGGCAGAGAAACCTGAATCTAAACCATTACTGAATCTTTTTAAGAAAAGTTTTTGAGGAAACCATCTCTATGCAACGTTTACCCAAACTTGGTTATAGCTCTCCGCATTGCACTTTGCACTCCGGCCAGAAATTGTTCTGGAGAAAGGAGTTTTTCCTGTTTAAAACGAATAAAAAAATACCAATGGTCTTCATTATTGCAAGAAGAACTCTTCGGATCTTCTATGCATAGAAGCAACTATGAAGATATTATAAATGATTTTGTCAAATAAAAATCCCGTAAAAAATTGTTTTTCATGTTAGGCTTTTATTTTACGAATAATTCATTCTTTATTTAATTTTTGAATACCTACTTACAGCCTTACTAAAAAACCCAGTGAAAATTTTATTCAATTGACAAACGGCCGCGGATGTGAAAACATTACTAATTAAAAAATTGTTCATTGAAAAAAATACACCTGGTTTACACGGCCTGAGAGGGTAGTTTATCTCTGTTTTTGTAATGATATCCTAACGAAATTTGAAATTTTTCCAAAGTATTTTGAATGTTCTATATATTTCTTATTTTTGAAGGTGTTGTAAAAACAAATACCATTTATGAAAACTTGATAAAATTACCTTTTAGATTTGTGTATTTAAAATACACTTTAGTTTTCAAAAACTGCCATATTTTAAGATCCAAACTCGGAAAAAAATGGAAAAAAATTTCTTACCCAAACATTTTTGACCAAAATGTAGAGAAATTAAAAAAAAATCAAAATTTCAAAAACACAGTCCTTTTATGTAATAAATTTGGAAGGAAACTATCACCTCACTTTTTCCTCGTGCATACAATAAAAAAATAATAAAAAATTTCAAATTTTTTTTATTGCCAAAAAAATTTCTTGCATGTCTAAAGACGTTACTTTCTTTGATAGGTTTACGAACACATGTATTAGATATTAATATTATTAAAAAATATCACTTTTAAGAAATTCTCTTAAAATAAAGATCTTAAAATGTTAATTTTATCTTTTAAGTAAACTATCTATAGTTCTATAGAACAATATTCTGACAGTCCAACTTTGAAAGTACGGCGTTTGTACAATAACTTGATTAAACTGATGTAAACCACACACATAACATAGTAAATATATCAATTATGTGAATAGAAGAGTAAATTCGTCACTACAATAGAAATTATTAAGTAAAATCACAACATTTAGGCACTAACAAAATTTTTTGACATCCCGCCATAAAAACACACCGGGCTGTCTTCATCGCGGTGCCGTTGAGAATTAATGCATAGGGGCGCCAATAATGCCCCTGGCGGAGAAAAATTAAAACAACATTCTTTCCTAGTAAATTAATACCATCTACAATGTTGTCAGATCTTAATGTGTTTTTACAGCGCGGCCGCGGATGCAACGTTATTAGTAACAAATTGGGATCTAGCGTATACAGGGTTTATTTATGTTATTGCAATAATACAGGTTATCGGGGTTGCTGTGGTTTTTTTTTTAGTAAGGCTGTTAGCGTATATTTGAAAATTTATTTTTAAAATTGTGCGTCACCTAATGGCAGCCTACAAGTGAGTGATCATGGTAGATGACAACTTCTAAGAAGGAGGAAGGGGCGGCGCAAATGAAGTGGCCTATACTGATGAAAAGTGTAAATACGGCCCTGTTTCTGGTCCGCCCTCACCTTGAATATGCTAGTGTCATTTGGTCTCCTTTTTATGCTGTCCACATTTGTTACATCGAATCTGTACAACATCGCTTCCTACGAGGAATTGCTTGGAGGTTAGGACTTGAAAGAGGAGAATACTCGTATGATGAAATTGAACAAACTTTAAACATTTCCTCTTTAGAAAAACGTAGAAAGGACTCTGATCTAATATGCATTTTCAAAATTATCAACAGTATTACTGACACACCTGCTTTGTTACAACTCATCCAGTTCAACATTCCTTCCCGTAGACTCCGAAATAATGAATTACTGTTCCTCAATCAACATTCTACTAATTATGGATATCATTCTCCTTTATCCAGAATGTCGAGACTAGTCAACACAAACCAAAGCATTGAATTTTTTGGTCTAAGCCTAAATTACTTTCGGCAGTCGTTACGCAATGTGGTTTTTTAAAGTCTTTTTAAATCCATCTTCAAGCTACTTGTGGTTATCTTCTCTATGTACTTTTATATTAAATATGTATTTTGTAAATGCTCTTCATCTATATGTAATCTCCTTTCATTGTGATCTCTCTTTTTTTTCTATTCGTGTTATTGATATATTGTTAATTGGACTAATTGTTCGTAAATAAATAAATAAATATTCAGATCTAAAATTAGAGACACGTTCTAAAGCCCGGGCAACGCTAGGTACTTATGGCCGTTGTGATGACAATTGTAATCGTAGATATGAAAATAGAGATGAAAATAGCGATCGCGTAGAGCGAAAAATGTTGACTTTTGTGTCTAATTGGAATCGGGCTGAAAAAAAATGTCGTGTATAACGGCCATTAAGCTAGTCTATAATATAAAAATGAATCGCTAAATTTGTCTGAGAGCGGCTGAACCGATTTCGCTAATTCTTTTTTTTAAATATTCCTTGAAGTTCGAGGATGGTTCTTACGGAGAGAAAAATTAAGAAAATTGCGCAGAAAATTAGATAATAACAGAAAACATCGCACGTTTGACAGTTCGCGTGTTAGAGAATGACATTTTGCAAAACAATGAATGGATTGTTCTATCAGGATTCTATTTTTGAAAAGTTGAAAAATTTATTTAAAGTAGGTACTCCCCTAATAGTTTGAATCGAATCTTGATATTTAAAATGGAAATTTGAATAAAAATTGTAAAAGGTGGCTCGCGGGCTGTTTAAAAACTGAATGTACTGGGATTGAATATATGGAACGCGGGAGGGGGGTTCGCGGGACGGGGGAAGTGGGAATGGGGGAGGGGGAAGGGGGAAGGGGGAAGGGGGAAGGGGGAAGGGGGAAGGGGGAAGGGGGAAGGGGGAAGGGGGAAGGGGGAAGGGGGGAGGGGGGAGGGGGGAGGGGGAAGGGGGAAGGGGGAAGGGGGAAGGGGGAAGGGGGAAGGGGGAAGGGGGAAGGGGGAAGGGGGAAGGGGGAAGGGGGAAGGGGGAAGGGGGAAGGGGGAAGGGGGAAGGGGAAGGGGGAAGGGGGAAGGGGGAAGGGGGAAGGGGGAAGGGGGAAGGGGGAAGGGGGAAGGGGGAAGGAGGAAGGAGGAAGGGGGAAGGGGAAGGGGGGGGAAGAGGAGAGGTGGGAGGGGGGGGAATGGGGAAGGGGGAAGGGGAAGGCGAATGAGGAAGGGGGGAGGGAGAAGGGAAGGGGGAGAGATCAGTGGAGAGAAGGAAGTTGGGGGTGACGGGAATGGGGAATGGGGAAGGGGGAAGGGGGAAGGGGGAAGGGGGAAGGGGGAAGGGGGAAGAGGAAGGGGAAGGGGGGAAGATGAGGGGGGGGAGGGGGAATGGGGAAGGGGGAAGGGGAAAGGGGAAGGGGGAATGAGGAAGGGGGGAGGGAGAAGGGAAGGGGGGGAGTTCAGTGGAGAGAAGGAAGTTGGGGGTGACGGAGTGGGAACGCGAGAGAGAAAGAGGACGCAGGAGAAGAAGGGGAGGCGGAAGGGGAACGGGACGAATGGGAAAGGACACTCAGGGAGAAACAATTTCTTTATTAAATGGCATAGCAACGCATGCCGGAACCAGCTAGTATTAAATAAATGTGAGCAATCTTTAAACTGTTCTTTACATTTTATTACAATATTGTTTTTCTTCATTATGTTAACACAAAATTACGAAGGTATAATAGTAATAATATACCTATACGCAATTTTAATTTTGAGATCAGTGGGTAGCTATATTGTAATTAAAAAAAAAAAACGCTTTTACGCCTTTTTAATTTTTTATAAAAATTTATTTATTTATTTATTTGTACACGCCCAATTAGGGCTTTTACATATGATAAAATTAAAAACACATTTGTTATAATAAAGAATTAAGAGATAACAATTAAATAAGTATCAAGTATAGATTTTTTAACTTAAAACAAAAGAGTAAATTATAGGATACACATTCATATACATTTAAAGAAGTGATTTTCTTGCAGCTTAAAAGCAACAGAATAAAATAAAGGATACACATTCATATACATTCGACACATATTGAAAATTTATGAACATTTCAAATTTATCTAGATCGACATACAGATTTAATAACAATGTTTTTATAGGTTGATAGACTTTCAGTACCGTTGGTGTTCATGTAATATTTATTCCCTGTACTGTGCAGTCGGTTCATTACTGAGTTTGTTTCTGAATTGGTACCTGAATTGTTACAATGGTAAGGTACAATCTGACGAACCGTTCTACTAGGCACATGAAAATTAATCAGCCTAAGGAGTTCAGGGGAGTCAAACATGTTATTAACAATTTTATACAGAAAAAATAGATCAGTACATATTCTTCTTTCTTTTAATGTAGCGAGGTCCATAATTTTCAACAGTGACATGTAGCTAATATTTTCAATAGGAATTCCTAATCTATAATTTATATTTCGTAAAAATTTATGTTGGATTCGCTCGATGGATTTTTCACGAATATTGTAAAATGGATTCCAAATGGTTGAGTTGAATTCTAAATGACTTTTGACAATGGATGAATATAATATTTTTAAAGTTTTTAAATTTTTGAAATCTTTTGAAGTTCTTAAAATGAAACCCAGCATTTGCATCGCTTTAGTGGTTATATTATTAATGTGAGAGATAAATGATAATTTTGTGTCAAATATTATCCCCAGGTCTTTTATTTCGGGTACAGATACTAGGGCTTGATTGTTCATCCTATATGTGAAAATCAATGGGTTATTCTTCCTATAAAATCTCATGACTTGACACTTTTTTACATTAAGGGTTAATTTATTTTGGATACACCAATCAGAAAAGCTAATGAGATTTGATTGTAAGAATAAGCAATCATTAATATTATCTATAATTTGGTAAATTTTCATATCATCTGCGAACATCAATATAAAGACACGAGTAAATACATTTGTAACGTCATTAGGTTACACAGCTTTACATGAGTTATATGTTTAGTTACATACCATGAGTTATATGTTTAGTATTGCCATTTGAACTACAGTGGCGCCCTCATATATTTTCTACTCTCATTCAGACTGTACATAACCATAGTAAGCGGCTATTACTGATTTGATGTTTATTATTTTTCTCAGTGTACCTAGAACAAAAGAAAAGCTACTGATTTTTGCTACTATTTTACTAAAGAACAGCAGCTTCAAAAATTTGCATTTTTCATACACACCTCGAATTTCCTGCGTCGAAAATAAACATGTCATAGTCATAAGTAAAATGTAGAATAAGGTCACGCCACAGCGAAAGTATTTGTTTTTCACACTCTGGACATTTTTTTCGACCTATTTTTCTCTCTACAATAATATGATAGTTTATGGAGAATAGGCAGGGCTGGGCAAAATACATGCTTTGCTGTAATTGAAATACAAATTACAAAATACTTTTTCGCATGTATTTAAAATACGAAATACAAAATACTTTCATGTCGTGTATTTGAAATACAAAATACAAAATACAGTATTTTAACCATTTTTTAATTTCAAATACAAAATACAAATTACAAAATACAAAATACATTTGGTTTTGGTAGAACCTTTGGTTGCAATAAATTGTCGTAAGTGCACATATCTAAGGGTGCGTTTCCACAGAAGCAAAGGTGAGCAGAGTGAAACAGAGACGTGCTAAAATTGACTAATCATATTGCTCAGGAGACACATCTCGTCTCCGCTCCACTTGTAAAGTTTTGTGGTATGGGACTTAGGTGTTAGAATATAATAATAATTATTATTATAAGACTAGCTGGTTCCCGGCATGCGTTGCAATGCCATATTCAAAGAAATAAATTATTTCTTTCTGCATGTCCTTTCCCATGCGTCCCCGTTACCCTAACGCATCCCTTTCCCCTCTTGCATTCCCCTTCCACCTTCCCTGCCTACCCTCTCCCCTCTCCCGCTCCCCCAATCGCGCCAACCCCCTCCCGCGTTCCATATATTTAGTCCCAGTACATTCAGTTTTCAAACAACTCACTTGCCAGCTATTACAATTTTTTTATTCAAATTTTCATTTTTCACATATTACAAATATTCATTTTTCTATATTATAAGAACAATCAATCAAACCTGGTACCTAACATAGGTACCTTTTTAAAATATCTATGATTTAAAAAATCCATAGACAATTCTTTTGTTACAAAAAAAAAACAGTTGCCTGCTAAATTCAATTTCATCAAACGCGCGAACTGTCAGACGTGCGAAGTTAAAATAGTCGTAAAGTTTTCTGAAATTATCCAATTTTCTGCGTTATTTTCTTATTTTTTCTTTCCGTAAGAACCTTCTATAAAGAATTAGAAAACTTTAAAAAATGAATGAAATAGGTAAAGTCATTCTGAAGTTATGGCGTGACCAAGGGAAACAAGGATTCATTTTTATATATAAATGGATGACATTTGTATAGAGCAATTTTGTGTTATTTCACTTCTCTGCTCTTCTCTACAGTAATTAACTTAAAAAAATTCTAGTAATCAGTCAAATTATTCCTATAGTGCTTGATGTAATACTACTCGTATGATACAAAAATGTACAATACAAAGCAATGAAAAGGATAATATAATATGATACAAAATGTACAATAACAGTGCTATTATAGCACAGGACAATAATAATAACTAGCATGACGTAAAAAAATGTACAGTACATTATAAAGCAATGATAAGGGGGCATACTTTAATTACGTGAGCAGTTTTTCTTCCAAACTAAACTCCCCCCGCCCCTTGGTGAGATAAATTTGGGCCACTTCGTTTATTCTTTTCAAGTAACGTGAGATTTTGCTGGACCCTCCCCCTTTTTTTGAGCTCACGTAATAAATGTATGCCCCCTAAGAGACCTACAAATAATCATTAGTAAGAGTGCTATAGCAAAGGACAATAATACAGGATTCTAGAGTTTATAGTCCATGTGTGGTGAAGCCAACACTCAGGTACGTACCTACTTAAGGTATATACCTGTGCAGCATGGCGACGTCGCCGCCTGGTACCATCGGAACGGTACACGAGTAATACCTACCTACCTATCTGGAATCTCGTCGCACTTTATGGAAAGAACCGGAGCATTTACATTCCTTGTTCATTAGGCGTCAGAACTATCGAGAAGCGTATCGTATTCTCTCGATATTATCAGCCGAATTATTAAACCGTTACCTCCGCCGCGGCATTATAAAAGCCGGAGTAATGGTTTGACCTAGTCAGTCGATAGAATAGCAAGCCAAACAACTTGTACCGTTATTTACTACGTTCACGCTCTGTGTATTATTTGAATTATTAATTCTTATTAATAAACGATCAACAGTTAATTCCAGTGTTTTCTTTACGCGTTTACGTAGCACGTCTGATTGCTACAGTGGTGACCTCCGACACACGAATTTATTAAGTTTTTTTTTTTAATTACGATTTAAATTAATTATAATAATATATCTTCCAATGTCTCTTCCAATCGGATCATCGACATCGACAAAGACGTCGCCAGAAGTTAACCGGGTAGCGGTAAGAATACCGCCCTTTTGTCCGAACGATCCAGAATTATGGTTTGCGATGGTTGAAAGGAGTTTTGAGGCTTCAGGAGTCACAGCTGACGCAACCAAATTCGGATTCGTCCTTGGAGCCTTGGACCCTACTTATGCACAAGAAGTCCGGGACATTATTGTCAAGCCCCCTGATACCGGAGCCTACGCCCTCTTAAGAAGTGAGCTGACCAGACGCCTCAGCTCCACACAGGAACAAAAGACAAGGAGACTTTTGGAGCACGAAGAACGGGGAGACCGTAAACCATCCCAGTTCCTCCGTCATCTGCGCACCCTCGCGGGCAGCGCCGTGCCTGATGAGGTGTTAAGAACTCTCTGGATGGGCAGACTTCCCCGGAGTATGCAGGTTGTTTTGGCTACACAACAACAAACCTCGTTGGACGAGTTGGCGAACCTTGCAGACGCTATTGACGACTACGCCGGCAGGCCAGCAATCAATGCAGTTTCAGAGCCGACTCTTGATAATAGCTTGATCAGCAGGTTCGAACGAATGATGCTGCCACTCCAAGAGGAGTTGACCACCCTAAGACGAGAGATAGCAACGCTGCGCTCAAAAGACCGTCAATCACGGAGTATCAGTCCTCGTTGGCGGAGAAATTCCTCCCGCTCCCGTTCGAGGGATCGCCAATCCGAAGGCATGTGCTGGTATCACAGCAGGTTCGGGGCTAGGGCGCGTGCATGCAATCAACCTTGCAACTTTGTGCAGGGAAACGCCCCGGGCTCACACTGATGGCGACCAGCACCGGGAGCCCTACTCAAATAAGTCGCCTGTTCGTCACTGACCGGAAAACACGTACTCAGTTTCTCGTGGATACTGGGGCGGACCTCTGTGTTTTTCCGCGGCGTTTGGTTCAAGGTCGTCCAGCCAAGCAAGCTTACGAACTGGCTGCCGCAAATGGCAGCACCATCGCAACTTACGGTAGCCTGACGCTCAACCTTGACTTAGGTCTACGACGCGACTTCACTTGGAGCTTCGTCATTGCTGACGTCTCCAAGCCCATCATTGGAGCGGACTTCCTGGCGAAATTTGAGTTGCTGGTAGATATCCGCAACCGACGACTGCTGGACCAAGTGACTAACCTGACAACCACAGGCAAGCGAAGCAGCAACAATATTGCTTCTATCAAGACTGTCACAGGAACGTCCCCTTTCCACAAAATTTTACAACAGTACCCTGATATCACGCGCCCTGATGGCGCCATGAAGGAAGTTCGCCATGCTACCCTTCATCACATCCGAACTACTCCAGGCCCTCCAGTTGCCGAACGACCCCGCCGCCTCGCTCCTGATAAACTCAAACGGGCCAAGAAGGAGTTTGAGACCATGGTCCGTTTAGGAATCGCCCGGCCTTCCGAGAGCTGCTGGGCATCGCCACTACACATGGTCCCCAAGAAGGATGACCAATGGCGACCATGCGGTGATTATCGCGGGCTGAACGCCAGAACCATTCCTGACCGATATCCTGTACGCCATATTCAGGACTTCACTCAGGCATTGAGAGGCGCCAAGATTTTCTCAACCATAGACCTTGTACGGGCTTATAATCAGATTCCGGTGGCTCCTGACGACATTCCAAAGACGGCCATATCTACTCCGTTCGGACTCTTTGAATTTCCAGTGATGTCTTTCGGCCTCCGTAACGCAGCTCAGACCTTCCAACGCTTCATCGATGAGATCACCAGAGGGCTGGATTTTTGTTACGCCTACATCGATGACATACTCATCGCCTCGTCAACAGAAGAGGAGCACATGACCCACCTCAAAATCTTGTTCCAGCGTCTTCAGGATTATGGTGTGGTCATTAACCCTGGAAAATGCCACTTTGGTTTGCCTGAGGTTAAATTCCTGGGATACCTGGTGTCTGGCGCAGGCACTACACCCCTGCCAGAAAAAGTCGATGCTATTAGAAGTTACAATCGACCAGAAACTGTAAAGGATCTCCGCCGGTTCCTCGGAGCCCTCAACTTTTATAGGAGATTCCTGCCCAAAGCTGCAGATACTCAAGCCCCACTCAATGATTTCCTCCAAGGAAATCAGAAAGGCAAGCAACCAATACATTGGACCAAAGAGACCGTGGAAGCCTTTGACAAGTGCAAGGAAGCACTTGCTCAGGCAACCCTGCTCGCTCACCCCAAGTGCGAAGCTCCACTCTCCATAGTCAGCGACGCATCTGACACCGCAGCTGGTGCCGCGCTCCAGCAGCTCATCGAAGGTCACTGGGAGCCGTTGGGGTTCTTCTCCAAGAAATTCAGTCCAGCGGAGCGAAAATACGGCGCTTATGACAGGGAGCTCCTGGCCATCTACCTCGCTGTAAAACACTTTAGACATATGGTAGAGGGCAGGATGTTCACCATCTTCACCGACCATAAGCCCATCACCTTCGCCTTTCAGCAAAAGGCTGACAAGTGCTCACCGAGACAATTCCGTCACCTAGACTATATCAGCCAGTTCACCACCGACATTCGCCACGTGGCAGGTAAAGACAACATCGTCGCAGATGCCCTCTCCAGGGTCGAGACAGTTCACGCTCCCTTGGATTACGTAGCGCTAGCAGCTGACCAAGTGAACGACACGGAACTGGAAAAGTGCCTACAGGGAGGTTCTAACCTCCAGCTAAGAAAAGTGCGCATTCCCGGCATCGACACGCAACTCTACTGCGATTTATCGACAAATATAGCCAGACCTTTCGTCACAAAGAAATTCCGTTCTGCAGCTTTCAATGCGGTTCATCAGCTGGCTCACCCAGGCATCAAGGCAACGGTCAAACTCATAACTGAACGTTATGTCTGGCCGGCCATCAAAGCTGACACAAGGAAACTCGCACGCAACTGCCTCCAGTGCCAACTAAGTAAGGTGTCACGACACGTGTCAGCACCCCTTGGAACCTTTCCTAGAACTTCATCCAGATTTGAACATGTCCATATCGACATCATCATCATGCCCATGTCAGAAGGATGCCGGTACTGCCTTACATGCGTAGACCGGTTCACGCGATGGCCAGAAGCGTTCCCTATCAAGGACCAAGAAGCAGAAACAGTGGCGCGCGCATTCTACCAGGGTTGGATCACCAGGTTCGGAACCCCGCTTCGAATCACCACTGACCAAGGAAGACAATTCGAGTCTAGGCTGTTCAGGCAATTGAACTGCTTAGCAGGTACGACGCAGATTCATACCACCGCATACCACCCTGCGGCAAACGGCATGGTGGAAAGGCTACACCGCCAGCTCAAGGCTGCGATCAAATGCCACCAGAAGGACCGTTGGACCGAAGTGCTTCCCACTGTTTTAATGGGAATAAGAGCAGCCTGGAGAGACGACCTCGCTACCACCTCGGCCGAGCTGGTGTACGGCGAGCCGCTCCGTTTACCAGGAGAATTCCTCGTTGCACGACCAGCAACCTGCGACAATACGAGCAACTTCCTCAAGGAACTTCGACAGCACTTCAATGAACTTCGACCGGTTGAAGGTACCCGCCATAGTGAAGGACGTCATTTTATCTTCAAAGACTTACCCACAGCGACTCACGTTTTCTTGAGGGACGACACCATTAAGAGCCCGCTTCAGCAACCATACAGCGGCCCTCACCAAGTCGTCCGCCGGAATGGTAGGACCTATGTCATCCTATGCAGAGGAAAAGAATTAACCGTGAGCATTGACCGCCTCAAACCGGCTTACATCGCCAAGGAACCGAAAGAAGCCGCAACAGAGCTACCACCAACCCTTCCAAAACCAGCCATCAAACAGGATCGGACTCATACGACTACTCGTTCAGGAAGGCGTGTTCGTTTTCCCGATTACCTTAATGTCTAAACTACTTTTTTATCGCAGCCCTTATCTGTGCCGCTGGGGGGGGAGTGTGTGGTGAAGCCAACACTCAGGTACGTACCTACTTAAGGTATATACCTGTGCAGCATGGCGACGTCGCCGCCTGGTACCATCGGAACGGTACACGAGTAATACCTACCTACCTATCTGGAATCTCGTCGCACTTTATGGAAAGAACCGGAGCATTTACATTCCTTGTTCATTAGGCGTCAGAACTATCGAGAAGCGTATCGTATTCTCTCGATATTATCAGCCGAATTATTAAACCGTTACCTCCGCCGCGGCATTATAAAAGCCGGAGTAATGGTTTGACCTAGTCAGTCGATAGAATAGCAAGCCAAACAACTTGTACCGTTATTTACTACGTTCACGCTCTGTGTATTATTTGAATTATTAATTCTTATTAATAAACGATCAACAGTTAATTCCAGTGTTTTCTTTACGCGTTTACGTAGCACGTCTGATTGCTACACATGTATTATCTATGTGTGTTTATTTTTCATTATCATTATTAAGATCGCTAAATGTATTTGAAAATGTATTTTGAAGCCATAAGTATTTGAAATACAAATTACAAAATACCTCAGCAGCAGGTAATTGAAATACCAATTACAAAATACATTTTTAGGAAGTAATTGAAATACAAATACAAAATACGTATTTGTATTTCAAATACGTATTTCAATTACAAGTATTTCAAATACTGCCCAGCCCTGAGAATAGGTTTGTACCAATATGAACGCCATTTTGATTTTAATAAACCAGTTCTTCTCATGCACGGCATGCGAATATAACATAATATGTAGTTTCCAAACAGTAAATATTATTTACTGTTTGGAAAATGTGCCAAAAAATTATATGAAACTCTTTAAAATGGTTCCACGCCAAATCAGAATGAAACCGACCATGAACCACCTCAGAAAGGCCATTAAAAGCAATGAAAAAATAAATTTAAAATAGCCGGTAACCTTAACCTAACCGACTTTGTTTTTGTTGCACATCAACGACCTTTTGTCATGTGCACCAATTCACTGTTACGCGGATGACAGTACAGTCCATGATAGCTTTTTGTTTGACAACCCCTTAAAGGGCTCACAAACTCCAACGGCTCGGAGGGCTTAGAAGCAAAGATGGACGGTAACCTCGAGAGTGTTTTCTCTTGGGGTAAAAATAATCTCATTGAATTTAATGTTTCAAAGACCCAATCTTGTCTGATTACGTCTAAAAGGAATCGAAATGAAAATCTAGTATCTTTCAACGGAAGCAATCTTCCGAACAGGCCCTCCATTGATATGCTTGGTGTAACCCTAAGTGACCAGCTCAGGTATGGGGGCTCAATCGAAGCCAGAGTAAAGTTAGCCTCCCAAAAACTGGGCGTACTGTACAGGGCCCGCAGATACTTTAATAGTACACAACTGCTAACCCTGTACAAATCACAAGTTCGCCCCGCGATTGAATTTGGCAGCAACCTCTGGTCTGGAGCTCCAAAATACCTAAAAAAAATCCCTCGACTCTTTGCAGAAACGGGCGGTCCGTTTAATAGATTCTCCCAACTTAACAGAGGGATTGCAATCTTTAGAGCACAGGCGTCGGGTGGGAATGCTATCCTTGTTCTACCGGTATTACAATGGAAGATGCTCCGAGGAACTAGCATCGTTGAACCCTTCGGCACCGGTACATAGTCGGGAAACACGCCAAACGCGTGCCCAGCATTTGTACACGGTTGAAATTTGTCACATGAGAACGGGTCGTTTCCTCGACTCGTTCTTGTGTTCAACAGCTCAGCTGTGGAATGATTTGCCGACCTCTGTGTTTCCTCCTTCCTACAACATGGGTCTCTTCAAAACCAATGTTCATTCCTTCCTCTCCTCAAAAAGACCCTCCACACAGCATCCCAGATGACATAGACCCTGAGGGAAATTATTTTCCTCAGGGCCTCCTGTGTGGGGGCAATGTAAAAAAAAAACCTGTTTAAGCAATTTTTTTTATATTTTTACTATACCACTCTTAATGACCTTTCTGAGGTGGTTCTGAGTTGGTTTCATTCAGAGTTGGCCGGCCACCCTTTAAAATATGCCACTTTGAGATATTGATAATTTGAAGCTTGCTAAATTAACATATACAAATTACACCATGTACAATTTTGGAGGCGGCTACGGGTACCGCCGCCCCAGGAACCATTTATTGGATAACTAACAGCTCTGTCATAGGTCACCCCAAGTGGTTCGCTACGTTTGGTGACTTAACAGGGGTGCCCGGGTTCATGGGGTGGGGTTTGCCGGGTCTTGGAGGCGGATGCGTCTGCCCACCAGCTGCACGTCAAGCCGGATCGAGAGAGAATGGTTGAGGGAGTCCCTTTGACTTCTCCAGCCGCACTCTCTCGGAATATCGCCTTGCATCGCAGTGGGAGGGATAGATTCATACGTCCGTCTCTCCTGGACTCATTGACCCCCAGATTTCCATCCACCCCATATATACCCTTTTCCTTCCTAGAACTTCCCCTCCTTCCTTTCCTAAAAAAACTCTCCACACAGCATCCCCAAAGATGACAAATGTCCTGAGGGGAAATATTTTCCTAGATACTTCTATTTTTTCCACGCTAACCCCTCTTGCAAGGGCGGATTTTTGACGGTATTTTTGTGTACTGTATAGATTCCATCACAGTACAGAAAACTGTCTTTATTAAACATTTAATTTTTCCATTGTTTTGACACTTTCATAAACCTTCCTATATATACTTAGAAATAAACTTGAAGTATCATACTTAACAGTAATTGTTGATTTTTTTGCCCGTCCGCCCCCTGTGCCCCCCCCAGAAAAAAATCCTGGATCCGCCCTTGCCATACCCTTGATTATATCATCTTGTAATGTCTTAAATATTTATTTTATTAAAGTTTATATTTCAATTAATGTAATCATAAATACTAATTTAGCTTGTGGGTCTTCTTGCCAATAATGTAATACTTTCACAGAAAAAAAAATTGTCGTTTACACATTTAGAACTAATCGGAACGCAAGTTTCAGGAATTAGGACTATCTCGTATTTTTCAAGGGTATACGCTGCATTACCATAAATATTACAAAAACGCGACAGGAATCTAAACTGTGGCGCTGGTGGAGGAGAAAAGTACCAGGAAAACATGAAGATTGGGAGACGAGTTTTACAGTCTTCCATAATTCACCCTATTTGACGTCCGTGGCGCTGGAATCAAGATAATTGTGAAAAACAATATGGATGCAGTACCGCCATTACGGTGAATATCGTGAATATGGTATTAAAGTTTTAGATATCGGTCACCAATGGCGCTCTAATCGCAAACTGGTGGCTCTCAAGGTTTGTAGAGAATGTGTATTATATGATTCCATGCCAACTCAGAAACACCTCAGAAAAGTCATTAAAAGCTATGAAAAAGTAATTTTAAAATAGCCGGTAACCCTAACCTAACTTAACCTATTTAACCAATTTTATAATTCTTTTATCACCACTTTCACAGGTGCTTCTGAGTTGGTTTTATTCTGAGTTATCTGGTCACCGTATTATACATATATAGCAAGCTTAACTCGTACAGGCATTTTTTGGAAACGCATCGGACCACTCGTGACGTAGCTTGAAATCCAGTTGGAGTACGAAAGGAACACCTATTTCATTTATTTTTATCTTTATGAGTAAAATATCGGACTGTAATATTTAATTAAATGAATAAAATATTAGCGAAAGCCAATCGAAAATCAGAAAAAGATATCGCTGGGACTCGAACCCAGTTGCAATGCAATCTCATATAAAGATAGCAGACAATAATATGTGCGATAAGAAAATGAAAATTATGTTGGTCGAAATATGATTCAGTTAAAAGTGACCGAATTAGATATAGACACCTTAGCTGAGTTGGTAGAGATGTTGACATTGAAAGCAGAAGGTCCTAGAGGTGCCAATATCTTTTTCTGATTTTTCTGTCTTCATTTAATTAAACATCTATTTAAATTTTCACTAGGTACATATTATTTTTTGCAGCCACATAAAATATTTTTAAAAATCCTTGCAAAAAACACTACAAGAATGCAATCCGTTTGTTGGAGGTATTCTAATCTAGATAGAAAAAATCTTCATATTTTTTCATAGTTTAGATATTCCTTAATAACATTTTTCTAAATTCATATTATTTTAAAAGTTATATCCATTTTAGTTCGACCGGTTTAGATTGAATCTAACTGGAATCTAATCTAAATAGAGCAAAATTTTAAGCGCTTTTTTCTCAAACTCTTTTTTTCGAAACGTTTATCACAAAATCTCAAGTGAATTTTCTTTGTATATCCTTTTATGTAAAAATTACCAATGTAAAAACCAATGTAAAACAACCAACAAAAAATCTAAAAATTTTACTATTTTTAAAAACTAGAAAAAGTTTAAAAATATCTGAACACCATACATTTTTGAGTAGCCGCCATTTTGCGAGAATTTTTTTTTTATTCCTGCTATTATTACATTTAAATATTAATTAATTACATGAAGAATTTACCTTTGTATTTTTCAGATGACCACAGGGGTTGAAATTGTGACAAGATGGTCACGCTCTTTTTTCCCCTCTACTTCAAAAGCGTCGTGAAATATATATACAGTTTTTTTAAAATTTTTTAGTGAATTCTTAAATAGTAAAATAAATAAATTATAAAAAATGAATAGTTAAAATATTAATGCTTTTTTTATCGACCGTCAAAAAAACGCACGAAAATCGGGCTTCTAGACTACCTCCTTCAAACGGATTGGATTCTTTAGATTGCAGGCATCAGGTGAAAATGTTGTCCTTGTTCTACCGGTATTTCAATGGAAAATGCTCCGAGGAACTAGTGTCTTATTCCATACATTTTCCGCTTAGTGTGGTGGTGGTATGTAGGAGATTTTCAAACATTGTTGGGTTATTCGTAACCCGGGAATGTTTGTTTTTCTTTATAAAAATATATTCCGATACGTGGTCGTGAAATATGATAAACACGCGCCCAACATTTATACTTAATCGACATTATGCAGCGATGCCATGTGGAGTGAAAAGGTAATTAAGTTTTTAATCGGTCACCTGGCGGCGCTCGAAGATGCAAGCTTGCTAAATCTACCAGGGTGATATGAAGTGTAGAAGAAAACAGTTTTCGTTGATTCATCCCTGTCTGACGCTTGGTGCGCTGGAGTCAAGGTTATTAATACGAATGCAGTGACGCCAGTGGAGGGAAAAAAGTAATAAAGTTTTAAATATTGGTCACTAATGGCGCTTGAATCGCAGAAAATTGGTGGCGCTACGCGCTAGATGGTGAAGGAAGACGACCAGGGTAACATGAAGCGCACGGTTTTTCTTCCATCGCTCCATCTGACGTTTGGTGCGCTGGGATCAAGGTTATTTTTAAAATCAATGTGGATGCAGCGACGCCAAACGGTCAGAAAGGAGCATTACATTTTTCAATTTCTTTCGCCAATGTGAAAGTACTCCCACTCTGCTGAAACTGAGATTGTGGCGGCGCTAGGCGGAGAAGGAAGATGTATCTATCGACCAGTACCAGGGTAGCATGAAGATATGGAGATTACTAATATAGTTTCCAGATTTCACCTCACCTAGCGCTAGTGGCGTTGAAAATCAATACGGATGCTGTGACAGTAACGCCAGTCTGGTAAAAAGGCGTATTAATGTTGTTAAAGACCTTCACCAATGGCGCTCAAATTTCTGGAACAAAACTGGGGCGCTAGTCGTTGAGTAAGGTCTATATATCAGGGTAACATGAAGACATTGGGATGGCTTACATAGTTTTGCGTGTCCTAACCAACGCTAGTGGCGCTGAAAATCAATACGGACGGAAAGGGGATTACGTAGATTTAAAAATTGGTCATCAACTGCTTTATTTTAAATTATGTCTTCATTTATTGGGGAAATACTTAAATATTTGTCTCGACGCCACCTAGCGAGGGATTTAACACTAACAGTGTCTCTCTCGCAAAAAACTAAAGTTGGTTGTTTTCAGGTGGAAAAAATACAAAAAGCAGTAATTGTTGAATGAAACACTAGTATATATTGAATCATTTGGCGGGTATAAGATAAGCCGCCATAGCTCTATTGGGAGAGCATCTGACCGGCAATCAGAAGGGCACGAGTTCAAGTCCCGTTGGCGTCATGTATCTTTTCTCGGAAGATTTTCCAATGTGGATGAGTGTTTCTGGCTGATAATAAAATTATTGCTTATAATAATTGTATGCTATGCATAAAAATCTTGTCTTAAACGTTAGTTTAAAAAGTTTAAAAAATAATAATAAATATAAAACAATTCGGGCCATCATTTAATCTCCGACACCATATAAAAATGTCCACGTATCAGGCACAAACCTGTTTTAAAGTCATAAGTCATAATATATGATTTATGCTGAATTCACAGATCTATTTTATAGAATTCGAACCGTTTGATATCGATTTTATTTCATTCAAAATTTGCTTATATGGCTACACTCATGTTAGCGATAGAAATGCCCAAACGCGTGATGTTAAAATTGTGTACTTTTTGTTATTATTTTTAGATCGTAAGTAGGTATAATTTTTTTAATATTGTCTAAACTTTTAAAGTTAGCAAAACTAAGAAATGTATTCGTTCATAAGACCAAGGGCGGATCCAGGATTTTTTTCTGGGGGGGGCACAAGGGGCGGACGGGCGAAAAAATCAACTATTACTGTTAGAATTTGTTTCTGGGGGGGGGGGGGGGCACAAGGGGCGGACGCCATATCACGGCGGACGGGCAAAAAAATCAACAATCTCAGTTAGGATTTCTTCCTGAGGGGAGGCACAAGGGGTGGACGGGCAAAATATCAACAATTACTGTTAGGATTTTTTTCTGGGGGGGGGCACAAGGGGAGGACGCCATATCATACATCAAGTTTATTTCTACAAGTTCAAGTATGTATCTGTAGGAAGGTTTATGAAAGTGTCAAAACAATCGAAAAATTAAATTAATGTTTAATAAAGACAGTTTTAGCTTCTAACTATGTACTGTGATGGAATCTCCATCACAGCACATAGTTAGAATCTCCCCCGTGCCCCCCCCCCCCCCCCCCTAAATCCGCTACTGCATAAGACCGTAAATAAATAGACAAGTGAAGTATTTTCGTCACAACACACGTGCGCACATTTTTTAATGATTTTATTTAAACTAAAATTAAAATTCTGAAAAAAAGCTTTCCTAGATAATTTATTGATTTATTTTATTGTATTTTTTTACGTTAGCTCCGCACAGGAGGCCCTGAGGAAAATAATTCCGCTCAGGGCCTGTGTCATCTTTGGGGATGCTGTGTGGAGGGACTTTTTAGGGAGGAAGGAGAGGATGTTGTGGGAAGGAAAAGGATGTGCGGGGTGGATAGGAATCTGGGGGTCAGTGTATCCAGGAGTGACGGTCGCACAAATCCGTCCCTCCCGCTGCGGTGCAAGGCGATATTCCGAGAGAAGTCAAAGGGACTCTCTCAAGCAGCCTTTCTCGATCCGGCCTGCCATGCAGCTGATGGGCTGACGCATCCGCAGCCAAAACCCGGACAAACCTCACCCCATGAACAGGGGCACTTGGAATGACCTATGGCAGAGGTGTTGGTTATCCTATAAATGCTTCCCGTGGCGGCTGTACCCATATCCCAGATTGTTAAGAGGATGAAGGTTTGTTGTTCACACCTGTCTACTAAAAACGCCAATTGCCATTTTCAGTTTGTGATTCAGGTAAATTAAAATTCATACTGAAATACGAGTTCGAGTATATTTTTCTTATTTTTTCAAGAGGTTGAGGCTATGCAGCCTCTTTTTACACCTACAGTATTTACTTCACATTCCATAGATTATATGAAAGAGATCAAAGGAATATGTAGATCATTTATAGCGCGTAATCTTTATAATTAAAAATCTTGATATTTATTGATGCCAAATAACAATGAAACCATAAGTCATTAAAAAACCGGCAGAATCAACTACCTACTGATGATTTCGATGCATTCTAAGATAGATATTTCTTTTACAGAAGTGAAGTTAGTGGAATTACACAATGTATTTTCAGTTTTCAGGTTGTTCACAAATAGCTTCTCGAAGATCTCATTTCACAGCCCAAGTGTTCTAATTTTCCCGAAAATAAGACACTTGTTCAAGTTTTTGTAGTCTTCTGGTAGACTTGAAATAATTGATAGTTAAGAAGAACGGCTGCGCGACCCGTTTCATACAAATCTTAATTATGAATTTGAGACCAAAATACCCAAATAAACTGAAAACTTATTTTTGTAACCAAAAAGAATGGAGTCTGTCAATTAAGAGAAGAAAATATAAAAAAAATTGAACTACGATTTTTTTAGGCTGGTAACACCAATTTAACTGACAAATATTCATTTAAAGAGCAATGACACTGAACATGACATTTTAAAAATCATATTTTTTATTCGTATAGAAAAAAAAAATCAAAGAAGCACTGTTGTTAAGGTACCTACTTATGACATAAATTTGATTAAATGGTTTTTTACAAAGTGATTTGACAGTAGGTACAACCGAAGAAACAGTAATGGTGAGTTCAGTTACACTACTTTTAGATCTGATTTAGATCTAAAATTAGAGACACGATTTGAAAGTCCGGGCAATGCTGGGTACTTAAGATGGTATTAAATAAATGTGAGCAATTTCTAATTATGCTTTTTATTATACTATAATATCGTTATTCTTCATTGTAGTCACACAAAATTGCAAAGGTATAATAACCTAAGTATATGTATGCAATTCTAATTTTGAGATCAGTGGATATCGAAATTGCAATGAAAAAATATTTTTCCTAATTTTATGTGTTTTAGAATTTTTCCAAAAATGTAGGTTACACAGCTTTACGTGGCCACCATGTGTTATATTTGTAGTATTGCCATTTGAAATACAGTGGCGCCCTCCTATGTTTTCTACTCTTATTCGACAGACTGTACCAAATATAAAGAACGGATATGTGGTTGAGTGGGCATAGCGCTTGAGTCCCACCTGGGCGTCACGTGTTCGATTCCTCGGCTGGCTAAGTCCTCCATCACAACACAAGCAACGTTTTCGGCTTTCTGTGGTGTTAGTAGGAGATTTTCAACATTGTGAAAAAAAAAACCAACTTTATTTATTTGTGTTTTAAATTATAATATATAGGCCATTAAAGATTTCAATATTTTATGATTTTAGAGGCAAATTAGGCAATTATTTGTGAGTAATTGATAATAATTGAAAAAATAATTTTATTGTATTTATTATATAAATAAGCAATTAAATAAGATGATATTAATTATAATATGTTTTTTTTTAATCATTTTGATGGGCGTAAAATTAAATTATAAATTATAAATAAAAAATTCATATGAAAAAAAAAAAAATAAAATAAAATAAAATAAATAAATAAATAAATTATAAATGTCGGAACACAAATCTGTCACAGGTAAATAAATTAAAATTATCTATAATATAAAAATGAATCGCTAAATGTGTTGGTAAGTGCAAATCTCGAGATCAGCTGAACCGATTTCGCTAATTCTTTTTTTAGAATATTCCTTGAAGTACGAAGATGGTTTTTACGGAGAGAAAAATTAAGAAAATTGCGCAGAAAATTGGATAATTTAAGAAAACATCGCACGTTTGACAGTTCGCGTGTTTGAGAATGACATTTTGCAAAACAATGATTTGTTAAATCAGGATTCTATTTTTGAAAATCTTTAAGTTGATAAATATATTTAAAGTAGGTACTCCCCTAATAGTTTGAATCGAATCAAGAATTTTATATATTTTAAATAGGTACCTATGTTAGGTACCAAATTTAATATACTTACATGAAAAATGGAAATTTGAATAAAAATTGTAAAAGGTGGCACGAGGGCTGTTTAAAACTGAATGTACTGGGATTGAATATATGGAACGCGGGAGGAGGGTTGGCGGGACGAGGGAGCGGGAAAGGGAAGAGGGAAGGCGGGGAAGGTGGAAGGGGAACGCGGGAAAGGGGAGGGGGACCTGGAAGGGGGAGGGGAACTCGGGAGGGGGATTCGCGGGGTGGGGGAAGGGGGGGAGTGGAGTGGGGAGAGGGAAGGTGGAGGTGACGGAGTGGGAACGCGAGAGGGAAGAGGACGCAGGAGAAGAATGAGAGGCGGAAGGGGAACGGGACGAATGGGAAAGGACACTCAGGGAGAAACAATTTCTTTATTAAATGGCGTAGCAACGCATGCCGGGACCAGCTAGTTACTAACCTATTACATGTTTCAAAACAATACGTTTCAATTCTGAATTGTGGTCCTACACCAGGGCGATACTGAGAGTATCTTCCACTTTGGAACACGCCGCAAACACATTATACATTTTTTAATGAATTAATTGTGAAATAACACACATTATTCAAATAAAATTTATTTGCGCACGCCAGGATTCGATCCCGCGACCTTCGGATTGCGAGTCAAGAGCCTGACCCGTCGACCACGGCGGCCGTCAATGAGGCAGTTGGAACATGAAACTCCTGTGAGGTATTTACATACAAATAAAACATATTTACGACAAAGTCAATAAGTCATTTACTACATCAAACACACCAAATACATTCAGTGATAATTGTTTTCCTTTTTTTAATTTCCCCGTTTTCCTGAAATACTGAAATACAAAGTTAACGCACGAATTCTATTACAACAGCTACCGTACCGTGACGCATGACTTCTATAAGAACACCTGTGATTCATACGTTAGATTCTCCTCCGGGAGAAGCCATCTAGATCCAGAATAGAGTACACTCGGCGCCAAATATCTGAACCGATCAACACAAGTTATGATTTCATTAATCATTTTTCATTCATAACAAACTATTTGTTAGATGTATTACCTTTATAACGAACAGCATTATTTTAATCAGTTATTGATTGACAGAATCACCTGGTGAAGATTTTTTGATGAGAGTCGATTTTTGAACAACAGACGAATTGGCATTAACCTTAAAACTAACGATTTTCTTACTGTCATCTCGGTTAAGTTTGTATGAAAATCGCAATTTTTAATTAAAAATGTAGAAACATCCGTGAATTTATCATCATTGTAAAAAGACCACATCTGCTATTTATCTAATATCATCGTAGTCGTTGGATATGTTTGGACAAAGACACCTTAGGTATAGAGGTAGTCACCATACCAACTACCATAGGTAACCCCAAGTGGTTCGCTCAGGGCCGTGGGCCGTAGCTAGAGTTGAATTTAAGATAGGGCAGCGGTAATTACAGGTAGGGCGCAAGTAAAATGATCTGATTTGGGTCGGGGGGGGGGAGGGGTGCGCTCATGGCGGAAAAATTTCACAATAAATAATAATAATATCTTGTTAAAATTTTAATCATTTCTTTCATATTTTTGTTGCATATATGATTCAAACCGATTGAAATGGGCACGGAATTTTTCATTACTTATTCTGTAACAAACCTGGGGAATCCCCTTTCTTCAAATGAATGTATAATAATATCATCTTGGTAACTGCAGCGACTGGCAACACCGTCCGGGTCGAATTTTGATTTGCGCTTGGATTTTTTAGGTCCGTGGGCGATGCGCGACAATTCTAAGAAAGTTTCATGGATCGTCAAATCCTATGGATCATCAAACCATCCATGTATTCCAAGTACAAAAGTAAGAGGAAAACCATTTTCTTGTTCTGGGTGTAGTATCTGAGCTTAAGCTGAGGACTTAGCAGATTAAATCCTGGGTTAAAACCAGTTTCATGTTCCGAATGATCTATCAAAATTCCAGTAGCGGATTAATCTGCTGACACATTTCGAAGAAAACCGTTCTAATATTTCGAGTGGAGTTAAAATTTTGATTTCAAACCATTCCACAAAATTCGTAATTCGTAGGAAAACCATCCTACGCATTATATGAGAGTAATACTAATTAAATCTGTGGACAAGCAAGCAGATTCACCCTCAATTTAAAACCAGTTTTGTGGTCAGAATGTAAATTTCCAGTTTTGGATTCATCTACTGACATATTTTGAAGGAAAACGTTCTCTTATTCGAAGTAAATTGGAGTTTATCTACCACATACCCGCCCGGTGTAAGTAAGAGAAGGTTACTATTTAACAAGGACTCTTATTTTTTTATAGAACGACCCTCCAATTATAATTTACTAAAACTAGACCCTTATTGTCCCTGCATACGTTGTTAGCGAGCAGTATACAAGTGCTGGATCTGATGACAAACCGTTTAGTATGGAGAAGGCCCGAAGATATCGATCTAGGGATTGGTTTATTTATGACTCAACCGTTGAATAACATCCCAAAACTGTTTGGGAATTCCCCCTAAGCAGTGATTGCAATACGCGCACAGCCTCTCACCACTTACTTCAATTCCATCTACGGGCAGAATAAAGAATTGATATTAAATGATTCTTTGGTTAATTCGAAGCTGTTTAGTTAGATGTCGCTACGCTACCCTAATAGGAAGTATTTTTTTTCAATTATGTCAAACAATTAACAAACAGTTTACTAGTATATTATCATAGTCGATGGTATTTCTTAAGGTAGGGCACAGGTATTTTAAGGTAGGGCATTGCCCCCTAATGCCCCCCCCTAGCTACGGCCCTGGGTTCGCTACATTTGATGACTTCGCATGGGTACCCGGGTTCATGGTGTGAGATTTGTCCGGTTCTTGGCGGTGGATGCGTCTGCCTACCAGCTGCTTGGCAGGCCGGATCGGGAGAGAATGATTGAGGAAGTCCCTTCGACTTCTCCAGCCATATTCTCTCGGAACATCGCCTTGCACCGCAGTGGGAAATGATGGATTTATACGTCCGTCACTCCTGGACACCCTTAATACCCTTTTCCTTCCCAGAACTTCCTCTCCTACCTTTCCTAAAAAGACCTGCCACACAGCATCCCCAATGATGACTTAGGCCCTGAGGGGTATTATTTTCCTCAGGGCCTCTTGTGTGGAGCCAATGTAAGAAACATAAATACGTGGCAATGAAAGCTTTCAACTATCTTTCACCTAATGAAAAAAAAATAAAAAAACAAAAAAAATTCAGATAAAAAAATTAAAAGATGGAGCAAACGACAAAAATGGCAATATTGCAAAAAAATATAATATAAAAAAATAAATCATATAAACGTAACACACAACACCGTTATAAAACACACATCATTATGTACTTCTTCTAACACAGCAAATTATTATTAATTATTTATTAATTTGAATTCATTGTATACCTTAATTAATATGTATAATTATGAGGTAAAAGTTATAATTTATGACGATTATTTTAATTTTGATTTCATTAGGGGCCATTCATTTATTACGTAAGACGATATAAGGGGGGGGGGGGAGGGGGGCCGACCATGTCTTATTTTTTTTACACGGGGGTGGGAGGGTGTCTCGATAGTTCTTACGTAAGATCACAAAAATGCGCAAAGGGAAAATTATTAGTACCTTTGTAAGTACAAATAAACATTTCTAAAAATTGTTACTTTGAAAAAACAACATTAAAACAAACCAAAGGTGTATTTATTTTTTCCTTTAGATTCTTACGTAATAAATATTAAACAGGAGGTGAGGGGGTCGGCCTATTCTTATTTTTTCTTATAATAGGGGGGAGGGGGTCGAAAACTAGCAAAATTCGTCTTACGAAACAAATGAATACCGTATTTATGTATTTTATCAAAATGTATTGCCTTGTCTTGTTGAATTTTGGGTTGCAAAATGGGGGCTTCAGCACAGATAACCACAGTCCGCATTATCAAATTATGTTGTAAAATATACTTAAGTTATTGTACCAAAATCAATAAAGTGAATGTTTCTTTGCAATTCTTACAAATTGAAAACATTATTCATGAATTGAAAGCAGAGTCCACATTTGGACTACTGCTCTACAATGTTATATTTGGCCAATGAAGGAAGTTTGAACAAACTAGAAGTTATACAAAACAAAGATATGAGATGTATACTGGGAAAAGGCAAATACGCAAGGATTAATCAAATGAGAGAGGAGCTAAATTGGATTCCAATAAAAAAGAGACTACCATTTAACGTGTTAATTTTTGTGCATAAAATTATGAAAAACCAAATGCCAAAATACTTTAAGGATGAAATTGGTTTTAATAAAAACATTCATAATTACGAAACAAGAAATATAAACAGAGTTCGATTGCCACAAATGAAGAAATCAAAATCACAGAACAGCCTAATGTACAGAGGACTAAAGATGTATGATGAAATGCCTGAAAGTATGAAGAATGAAGAAAGAATGAACGTATTTAAAAAGAAATGTTATGCTTACTGTAAAAATATTTAAATTTATCAAATGAAATGTTACATTGTGCTTATTAGTTTATATTCATGTAGTATAAACTAACTCAATAATTAATAAAAAATAAAAAAAAGATTACATAAAAAAATATAAAGCTTTTTATACTGATTACACTTATCACAGAAAAACAAACCTATTTATTGCATTTATCTGATTCTTGATAAATATTTGAAAAAATCGTAAATCTTCAGACAACGTTTTCTCAAAACACGAGAAATGCAGATACGTATATTTGGAATTACATAAAAACAGAAGTATGTCTGTTGATCCGATTCTCTTTAAAAATAGGGAGAGGGGGGGGGGTGGACAACGAAAGAGAGGACCAGGTTGTCAACATATTTGGTTCCTCCCTTTTTGATCACGAATTAATTCTAAAATTAGCCACTTACTAAAAAACCAATCAAAAGAAAAATCAAGAATACCGATTATTTCTAATTTGACCAGCTCATATTTTGAAGGATTTTATGACTAAAGACGTAATGACGGGAATAGGCTCAAATATATACAAACGACCAAAAAAGCTCAAACATGCACTGTGTATCAAATATTAAAACGCATGATGTCTACTTAAGAGTCTCTTGTTAAATATCAAATTATCTATAATCTACTCGTACTTCGACCCAACAAAGATACATGGCCGAAGATTATAATCTGTTGGTTGGTTCACTTTTCTTTTATATACTGTTTTATGCTTCTATTTCAATATTTTAGGCCTCCGTAATCTCTAATTATTATTTTTTTTCCGATTTCTTTTTTATTGCATCCTTTTTTGGTTTTTGATTTTCTTCTTATTTTATTGTTGTCCTTCCCGGGAAGAGTTTTTCTAACTCCATTGGTTTAGGATATTTAAAAAAATGTAATCCTTTTAGCATATATTTTTTTAATATTTTGATATCTGTCAGTAATTGACCACAATCTGCAGATTTGACTGCCAGTGGCACTATTAAACAACTTTGATTTATTCGTTTCGGCGTCACACTTTATAAAACTTCCCACTCATCCAAGATCCGGTGAATCATCTACGTTTAATTGCACACCAAGGGGCGAGTGTCTCCGATGAAATGTCAGATAAAAAAATATCTGACGATATTATGTATTTAATGTACCTACTTACACAAATTTTATTGCTATACAAATAAAGCTACATTACCTGCACGGTGACCCGAGAGTTGATCCGCTGACTATTGACATCCCGAAATGAAATTTACCATAAAATTATAATTTTTTGTGCATTATTTACCAATTTCAAATGTAAAATCGACTTCAAAAATACCCTTAATAATAAGTTGGTATGAATATCAAACGAATTTCTATACAGCGTCGATTGTATACAGTATATAAAAACAGATTTGTCGATCTCGGTGTACACGGTATAGAAATAGATTTTACCTTTACTTACTTTTGTTATTCGGTGGTACATCATCTCTGCGCATCCCTTCTGGGACAGTGGAGGTATCCACCACTTACCCGCCCTGGTATAAGTAACAGATGGTTACTCCTTCAAGGCTCTCGCAAGGACTCTAATTTTTTTGAAAGAACGAATCTACATTTAAGTTTGAACGAATCTAGACCTCCAGTGTCCCTGCATACAGTGTTAGGAAACAGTATGCAAGTGCTTACATAATATACAAAATGCGAAAAAAATAAAGCAAGTCAGGGATAAACAAATTAAAAAAAGACAAGAGAAAAACATAAAAGGCGGCTGCTCGCAGGGTAAATGGCATCTTACGTATGTTGCAAGCATCTGCAAGAAAAGTTAATGAAAACAAGTATTGTGATATGAAGAACGCTTGTGTCGGGTGGGATACCTCTCTCGTCATCTGGCAGTACCAGTCAGAATGTGTATGGTGGTCGGTCTGCCGTGAACAAATCTCAATATCCGCGCCCTTTAGCCGGTTTCTCGGTTGTGCCTTGACGATAGTAAGTGGGAAGTAGGGGAACGTACCCGAAGACCCTAAGGATCCCTTCTGGGACACTTAATTATGTTTTGTGACACTTAATTATGTTTTGTGTAACTATGTATACCTTATTTTCCCTTTACGCGCATTGTATGTATGTAAGCCGGGGGCCAATTGTCAACGGATCAACTGTCATGGAACCACCTGTTCAATAGACAGTGTCAATTTTCGTAATTTTTACATTTATAAAATGCTTTATTATCTCGACACCGTCAGTTCTAATTTTCTTTCCAAGACGCGACTTTTTAGATATCAGGCCTAAAATTGACACATCCTATTATCCAATAGGTACATGTACTAAGCATGGATTTTGTAAAATGCCGGCGATTTAATCACTAAACGACGCTATTTATTTTTTTAATTTGGGAGGCGGGAATGGGTACCGCCGCCCCGGGAACTGTTGTTGGATAACCAACACCTCTGCCATAGGTCACCCCAAGTGGTTCGCTACGTTTGGTGATTTAGCAGAGGTGCCCGCGTCATTGGGCGAGGTTTGTCTAGGTCTTGGAGGCGGATGACCAGGACATACTGAACCCCAGATTCCTACCCACCCCTTAAACCCTTTTCCTTCCCAGAACTCTCCTCTCCTTTCTTTCATTAAAAAACACTCCACACAGCATCCCCGAAGATGACATAGGCCCTGAGGGAATTTTTTCCTCGACGTTTCGACGGTTCTAGGTCCCGAGTCGTAGATACTTTCAGTATCGCCCTGTTGAATGACCACCATTCAGAATCGAAACATTGTTTAAAAGGGTTTAAGCAATGTTTGGTGACCATCTCTGAGATAGTTCTTCACGTTAATTTTCCCCGTCGCTTTATCTTCGCCACCAAACCACTTCCTCATTTTTAAAGAAACACACATACCTGTGATACCAAAAACCTGAGAGTATTTGAAAACCAACTATTACCATCATTGTAAGCGGAAAATGTTAACGGACTTAGCTAGCCGATAATGATAAGCGGCCAAAATGTTTTTGTTCAACGAAAAAAATGAATGATTAAAAAAAAATACAAGCATCAGTCTATGTGCATATTAGATTTTAAATATCCGTTAAACTTTTTAAAAATAAGGCAAGATGCCTTATTGTTTTAGAAGTATGAGTTTGTAGAAAATATGAATATAAAATGAACCACTGCTCTGAAGTGCCGCCAACGGCCAGTAACAACCACCTCCTATAGTCTATCCTCTAAGTATGCCATACAAAATACCAAAATATATCTTCCATCTTGGAATTTAGCGAAAGGACGATAACTATACAATTTCCACAATGGCGGGTTCCATTTTTAAATCTCGCGCCTGCGCTCCGTTGCCCGCCAAAATCTGGAAATGGCGGGAACCGCCGCTAAACCCAGTGAAATTTTCACCTCCAAGCCATATTGGAAGTGTAATCAATGCTTTGTCAAGGGAAATACTGCAATTATTTTTGGAAACTGACGAACCTGCATCAGTTATAAAGTTAGGTTTCCTATGTTTTCCAACTCTCTCCGTCGATTTGATTCCTTTAACCACCCTTTACAATACATTTGAAAATATGGAAGATATGAATACGGGGCGTGGAAGGTCAGAGCGACCCGCTTCCTAAGAGATTAGGTAATAACCCTTTTCCAAAGAGCTGGCGTTCTGTCCACTTTTGAGCGAGAATTTGAATAATTTTGAGACCACTGAAGTCTATTCTGTAGAACACCTCTTAAGTACCTACCAAGGCAGGTATTCCATCAGGCCCGCTAGTTTTGTCGACTTTCAACTCATTCAAGACCCAGATAAACCGCAGTGCGGAATGGAAGAGAAATTCTCCGATATCTTGAAGAGATGAGTTTTCGCTAAATTTTTGTTTAGCAACTCGACTTTCTCGCGGGCCGCGTTAGCCAGCCGAACCACGGGCTTGCTTGGAGTTGGAAAATTAGCCCTGCAGAAATTTCTCCCGATCGAATTAGCGAGAACGGTTGGATCAGAAAGAACGGTTACTGGTGGGCAGTCTGCCAGCTTTTTCGCAATTCTTTGGTGGTGGTCATTCGTAGCCCTCTTAAAAATTCTCTTGCAATTCTTTGCCCATTCTCGGTATTCAGAAAGGTTTCCCAAAGCGCCAATTTTCCGGAGTGCATTAAAAGCCATGTTGTTGAGTCTGACCGCTTCAACACAGCGATTTTTTGTTTATTTTTACCTTAGCTCCTTACATAAGGCCCCGATGAAAATAATTCCCCTCAGGGCCGATGTCATCTTCGGGGATACTGTGTGGAGGGTCATCTTAGAAGAGAAGATAAGGGAATGAGGGGTGGGTGGGATCTGGGGGTCAGTATGTCCAGGAGTAACCGACGTATAAAACCAACCCTCCCATTCCCGATATTCCGAGAGAGTCCTACTAGAACCACGCCACACAATGGGCGACGCATTTGCCCCCAAGACACCAAAGTCACCAAACGTAACAAACCACTTGGGGTGACCTGTGGCAGAGGTGTTGGTTATACAATAAATGGTTCGCGGAGCGGCGGTACCCATACCCGCCTCTCAAATGGAGATCCGATGGTAAAACCACGGCTTTGTGCCCGCCCAAGAGGTTTTGACGGAGTAGGCAACGTATTAGCAATCCATCGCTGATTTGATTACCTATCTGATTGACGGTCCTCTGAGCCGAAGCAGATCCCACTCCATGGAAAGGCGCTGAAGAATGACCGCATGCGTCCCATTTTGCTGCCCGGTGGTGCCTTACCTTCCTCTTAACATGCTTGTCAGGTTAACGGTTCATGGACGATAGGACGGAGCTGGTAATCAGGCCGTGGTTAGAGGATCCTAAAGGCGCTCTAACCGCCACTCTATACCAAACAACAGATCGAGCAAGTTAGCGTCAGGTGATCTTTAGATTCTGTTAATTAAAGTAAAAAAAACATTTTTTTCACAGTTATACTTAATAGTACACAAATTTACATTACTTAATTTATTTATTTTGTAGGTATGTGTATCCGAAAAATTGTGCCTCTGCTTTTTGTGTGGATAATGTGTGAAAGGCATTGACTGGTTGTATTACCACACGAGCGTGTTATTTGTGACTGCGTACTGAAATTTGAACTGGTAAGAAAAACTCGTTTCGTATTCATTAGTCTATCACTCCTGGACACACTGCCATCCAGATTCCTACCCAACACTCCAACCCTTTTCCTTCCCTGAATTTCCTCTCCTTCATTAAAAACAACTCCACCCAGCAACCCACAAAGATGATATTGGCTCAGAGGGTAGGTAGGTTCTTAATTATTTTCCTCCTGTAAAATAATAAAAATATATATTGACAAAACATGCAAAGTTTGAGAAGTCCACTGGATTTACCAAGCGGAATGAAGCTGGTACGGATTTAACTCTTTGCTCCGACTAAATATGGGCTCATGGCTCTCCTATACCACCGGGAGAATGGGAGAAGGGGAAGGGGAAGGTGTCGGGAAGCGACTTGAACAACCCATGCCAGCCCAGCTCGCCAGTCTGTAGCCAGTCTCAGGAGTTAACGGTCATTCTTCAATAGCACAAAATGGTAAGTTGTGCCACCAAGTGATAACCATACACCAAACACATAAAAAAAACTAATAAATAAAAACATCAGTCCAAGTTCTGTGCGCGCACTCCGGAAATGCAGTGAAAAGTGTAGTACCTACCTACTTCAGCTACAACTTAAATGTTTTTGTGATAAACGGCGCAGTGTGAACCGAGCTTTATATGAATTTGAAAATCGAACCGAAGCATGGATTAACTTCATTGAACCATTTTTAAACTGCTTCTGTGAAAGTAAATTTGAAAATCGAACCGAAGCGAAGCGTGAATTAATTTCATTGAACCATTTTTAAACTGTTTCTGTGAAAGTTAAATTGAAAATCGAACCGAAGCGAAGCATGGATTAACTTCATTGAACCATTTTTAAACCGCTTCTGTGAAAGTTAATTTGAAAATCGAACCATGCATTAATTTCATCGAACCGTTTTGAAACTGTTTCTGTGAAAGTTTCTTTGAAAATCGAACCGAAGCGTGAATTACTTTCATAGAAGCATTTGAACTGCTAGTGTGAAAGTTAATTTGAAAATCGAACGGAAGTCTTCCACTGAATCATTTTAAATTGCTTCTCTGTGTAAGTTAATTTGAAAATCGAATCAAAGCTTGCATTAATTTCATTGAACCTTTTTTAAACTGCTTTTGTGAAAGTTGATTTGAAAACCGCTTGCTAAAGTTTTTCCGTGTCGCTTCTACTGTGTTGTTGAAAGATTTTTTCGGTAAATAGGTGTTTAGTTATCTGTGAGCAAATATATTACGCTTTTGAACATCCAAATTAACTGAATTTATTAGTAAATGCTGAAATTACCCTATTCATTTTCAATCATCAGATTCATCATTTTAAATATAAATCCATCCAACTAAATACATATACCACCTTGTTTCTCTTTTCAACGAATCACTTACAGAGAATTAAAAAAATTGAAACGTGTTTTTTGGGTACGTAGTTATTCTGGCAGTTGAAGTCGGTGACATTCGAGCAGAATTTTCATCAGAGGCGAAATATTTTTGGGGACTTTTGAAAACATTTGAACGTTTTTACAAAAAGAGTTAAACTTTTTTTGTTCGTATCGATTACCTATCTCTCAAATAGATTGTCATCAACTTTGACGTTCTGCATTAGTCTTGTTTCAATTTCAAGCTCAAATTAAAATATAATTTAAATACAGATTCGCAAACTTATCTGTGCATGTAGTCAAAAACAACAAAATAACTAACGAACAATTTTTACAACAAAACAAACTACAACTTAATTTTCTGCAGTATCGACGTCCCCCCCGACTGCACACACATATGAGTTCGTATGTCTTTACCTAATAGGTATTGAATTATACTGATCCGTATACACATAAACTGAACAATAACATATTTAGGTACTTTTAAATCGTGTTGCTTAGTTCAAACAAAATAAAATGTATCGAAAACAAGTTTTTATACAACGAGATACATTACTCCGTTTCTTTTCTAAAAACATTTCAAGAAAAACACAATGATTATTTCATCGGATTCAAACAATTTAAAATAATTTCATGAAGAATCGTAACATGTTTCTATTACGCAACAGTTGCGAAACGTCGACGTGGAAAAATCCACTGGCTAAATGAAAAATAATAAAAACAACAAATCGCTCGTTCTAAATTTAAACTTTGAACACCGCCCTCCGCCATGTTGAATCTGAAATTCTAACACCGAGTTATTTTCGTTAATGGCCACACCGCTTGCCAAGAAAAGCGGCCTATCTTAATATGGATATCTGCCAGCCAGGAAATACAATGCGGTTGTAGATCGAATTACAATAATTACAATCGGAAATAATACTTATTTGTTTTATATACCGCGCAGTTTTTTTTTTAATTCGTTTCACGGTATTCAAAACCATTTGAAAGAGTTCAATTAGGAACCTACCTGCTTAATTTAAACGTTTAATTACAATATTTTCGATTACAGTTTACGCGATGCTTAGGAATCGGAAATAATACTTCTTTATTTTTTAAACCGCGCAGTTTTATTTTATTTGTTTTACGGTATTCAAAACCATTTGAACGAATACAGTTAGGAACCTACCTGCTCAATTTAAACGTTTAATTACAAGATTTTCGATTACAGTTTACGCGATGCTTGGGAATCGGAAATAATACTTCTTTATTTTTTAAACCGCGCAGTTTTATTTTATTTGTTTTACGGTATTCAAAACCATTTGAACGAATACAGTTAGGAACCTACCTGCTCAATTTAAACGTTTAATTACAAGATTTTCGATTACAGTTTACGCGATGCTTGGGAATCGGAAATAATACTTATTTATTTTTTAAACCGCGCAGTTTTTTTTAATTTGTTCCACGGTATTAACGGAAAGAATTTTTCGATTACAGTTTACACGATACTTAGGTATTTTAAATATTTATTTACGATGACAGTAAATTATTATTGAAGAATGAGAAAAAATGCTTAGGTACCTACAATAACATTAAATTACAAACAATACGAAAGAAAACAATGCTGCGTTTACGCAAATTATATTTAAAATTTAAAGCAGGCTGCGTTTACATAATGCGTATTATGTTTGAAATTTAAATAAAGCTGCGTTTTCATAAATTTAGCTACTTCTGGCGATTTTAAAAATATGTTTTTCAATCCTAAAGTATCTCAATCTGCTTCGTTTTGTTGAAATCTGTACAAACTTTGAGCTACGTGTTTATTATTTAGCCATCTTAAAAGAAACCGAAGAAATAATTTCGTGAATTGAGGTCATTATCGAGTTTCGGTTTAGAAACTCTACAAAGGAACGGACAACGGTAGGTACTTACTTACTTGTTACAAAAATATGTTATCATATTTATACAATGCATCCTTTTTCGTATTTTTTATTTATTGTATTCTTTTTCGTTAAAATACTTTCATATTAGTTTAAATATATAGTCATTCTGGAGCCAAATACTTCGATAAGAATCAAATCAGAATGTACTTAGAATCAAAAATATGTAAGTTGTTTTTATGCCAGTGTTGATTTATTTATTGATCATTTATTGGCAGTCTACAAACAAGTTGATAATAAGTCGTAATATCGTTTAATAAAGTCGTAATTAGTCGATAATAATGTTGTAATGTTGTAATAAGTTCAAGATGCTTTGCTTAAATGACTATTAGAGAATAAACATCAACAACTTCCAATCTAAACTCAACTTATTGTACCCAGCCAAAAATAATTTGAAAAAATAATTGTTTCCTCATCTGGTAATTTATTTTTTGATAATAGCATAATTATCAGTACAGATATCTAATGTTTCAAATGTTGGAAAATCCGTCTTAAATATAGGTTACCTTGAACCCAGTACCTACAACCGACTGAAAATATTTTGACTGTTCGAGAACTTGAAAATCAAATTGACCTCTCTTGAATCTAACCTTGTAGGTCAGTAACAATCTAGGTCCTTCAACCACCCTTCAAAATAGTAATTCGTAATAAATGTGAAAATGAGGACTATTTCTATAAAGAGTCAATGATCATTCATTGAAATCCTCCTCATTGACCATTAATCAAGATAGTCAAAAATGATCATTAGACAAAACAATTAATAATGATAATTCATCAAGTCAACAATTTTGACATCTAGTCAACTATTCACCAAGAAGTCAATAAAATAACCACTCTTAAAAATACTCAATAATGATCACTTATTGAATTCATTCTATTCATATATTGAAAATACGAGGAGTCAATGACCATTCTTCAAAAGATAATGACTACTTTTCCAAATTTGCTATATACAATCAACATCAAATCAGTCAATAACGACCATTCATCAAAACACTCAATAGTAAAAACTCATCAAAACACTCAATGATGACCATTCACTAATGCACTCAATAATGACCATTTATCAAAAAACTCAATAATGACCGTTCATCAAAACACTCAATAATGACCATTCGTCAAAACACTCAATAATGACCACTCACCAATGAATCAAAACGAGTCATCATAAAAACTATTCCTATTTTAAACTGTTCATATTTTTGTTCTCCAGGCGGATAAGGACAAGAAGATCAAGAAGAAGAAGGCGAAGGAAGAGGAAGCACCCGCCCCAGCTGCCGAAGAGGCCCCAGCACCAGCTCCAGCACCGGCGCCCGCCAGCACCGGCAGCTCCGAGAGACAGTCATCTCGCGGCTCTCGCAAGGCCAAGAGGACCGGATCCAATGTCTTCTCCATGTTCTCTCAGAGGCAGGTCGCTGAGTTCAAGGAGGTGCGTAAAAATGGTTAAATAAGTACTTGTAAAAATTATGGCTCTAATTAAAGGGGGATTTAGTCCTAACAGTTCGAAATTACAACTGGTTTGTCAGAGGGGGAGCTAGAATGAAACATATTCTTATCAAATTGGGTATCTACTTACTGGTCAAATTAGGTTTATAAGATGTAGGTTCCTAAAATAATGGAGTGTTTAGTGAAAATGGATTTGGCATAGATGGAACAAAAATGAGATATTAGGTTATAATATGTTTTTAATTATGAAGTGGTTTTCATCAAACAGTTTCTTTGGGATAATAGAATTTTTAACAACATGATTGAAGAAAGGAAGGGTAAATAATATAACAGTGTAGAAAAAAATTGTGTGCAAGTAGTGTTGTGGGATAATTTGAACCATTTATAATTTAATTTTTATTTAATCCACCTCAATTATGGATGTCACAAAAAATGGATTGGTTCATATGGAAAAATGAAGTAAATTTAATTTAGTTCTTGTACCTCAAAGAGTCTAAATTGGAGGATTCAATGAAGTTGGTTTTTAGTAAAAATGGGGGACCTTTAAACCCCTGATGGGAGGAATAAAAGACAAGATAAGTTGGACTGCTGAAGACGTATGGTACAGCGATAATTAACTGACGAAGAATGGGTTTTGTAGGGTAATTGTTGAATGAAGTACTGACTGGAGTGTATTGTTGCAGGCCTTCTCGCTAATGGACCACGATAAGGATGGTATCATCGGCAAGAACGATCTTCGCGCAACCTTCGACTCCCTCGGCCGTCTGGCCAGCGAGAAGGAACTCGACGAGATGGTTAACGAGGCTCCTGGACCAATCAACTTCACCCAGCTGCTGATGCTCTTCGCCGCCAGGATGGCCGGAGGCTCCGATGAAGACGACGTCGTCATCAAGGCCTTCAAGTCCTTCGACGAGGAGGGACTCATCGACGGCGAGAGACTGCGCCACGCCCTCATGACCTGGGGAGACAAGTTCTCCGCCAAGGAGGTCGACGATGCCTATGACCAAATGGACATTGACGACAAAGGCTTCATCGACACCAACAAGCTCATCACCCTCCTCACCGCCTCCGCCGAAGAAGAAGACACAGGCGAAGCCGCGTAATCCATCCATCAAACATAACCTCACCAACAAGCACCCTCAAACAGCAAGACACGACTACTGTTCCTATTGCCTGGCAACACCGAGGGATTCATAACGCGCGGGAAGCGTTGCATTTCTGCACTGTGACATCACCCAGGCTCTATTACTTACAACACCGTCATCACATCATCTTTTGATATTATTTATTTTTCACTTTATAAAAAAGGATGCTTGCAAAGGTGTATTTTGAATGTAAAGTCATGGATAATAATATTATTTATTTAAATGTATAATCGAATGGACACGTCAGTGGTACCTAGTTATCTCGTTTTTGTTTTTTTTTTCTAATTATAATATCAATAAATTAATTTCCATTTTGTTATTATTGTATGCAAATAATGTCCCATTTGCGTGGCAAGAAGAATGACCAACTATGCCAGCACGCCTTCGGTCTACCGCCATCGGACCGTTTTTTTGTAATATCGCCATCTTTTTACAAATAAATATAATTATTAAGTAAACAATGCTTTGTTTTATTATTAGAGAAGAATCACTTTAAACAATGCTTTGTTTTATTATTAGAGAAGAATCACTTTTAACAATGCTTTGTTTTATTATTAGAGAAGAATCAATTTTTTTCCGGATTGATAATTATCGCATGTTAAGATGAAGCCATGCGAAATAATGCAAAATCAAACAAAATCATAGAGGGTGATCAAAATCAACCTAAAAGTTGAGCATCATATTCATAGCTGGAGGGGGAGGGGGCGACATATATTTTTTATAGAGCCTACAGGGAAAGAACAAAGAAATATTAACTAGAATAAACTAAAAATATTTACATCCTGGTGCTATGTAACAGGGTAGTCTTAAGCCGTGAAGGGGCCCATGGGCATACTAAGTTTGGAAGCACCTTTTTTACATTAACTCCACACAGGAGGCCCTGAGGAAAATAATTTCCCTCAGGGCCTGTGTCATCTTTGAAGATGCTGTGTGGAGGGTCTTTTTTATGAGAGGAATGATGTAGGAGAGAGGAAATACAGTCAGTACAAAAATACAATCGTTCCACAGCCGAGCTGTTGAACTCAAGCATTCTTGTGACAAATGTCGACCGTGTACACCGGGGACCGCGTGGAACCGAACATGTCGGGCGCGTGTTCGGCGTGTTTCCGGACTATGCACCGATGCCGTCATCTTGGGGGATACTGGCTAGGATATTTTTGGGGAAGGGAAGGCTGGGAAGTTCTGGGAAGGAAAATGAATAAGGGATTATATCAATCTTAGGTCAGTGTGTTCAGCAGTGACGGACGTGTGAATCCATCCCTCCAACTGCGGTGCAAGGCGATGGGTCGAGAGAGAGCAGCTGGAGAAGTCAAAGGATCTCCCTAAACTGACCTAGCCCGCCAAGCAGCTGGTGAGCAGGTGAATCCGCCGCCAAGACTTGCACACCTCTCACCCAACAAACCCCGGCACCCCTGCTAAGTCACCAAACGTAGCCAACCACTTGCCGATCCGACCCGTTCTGCAGCTGATGAGCAAGCACATCCATAATCAAGATATTTATTTATTTATTTATTTAATACAAACGGCATAAGTATGCCATAAACACTAATTACATGTCACAAATTCATATTCAAAATATCAGTAATGATAAAACAGTGTATGTATAACAGTTAGTTGTGACGATACATTGGGAAGTGACAACAGAGATACCTTTACATGCAAAAATCTATAACACAAATAAAATTAGTAGTGATTTAAAAAATATGATAGCATAGCCTTCTTGTACCCTTGTTCAGTGCAGTTAAATAGATCTATCACATCTGCATATCTATTAGTAACTTCATGTAACCTAGGTAAAAGTGAGTGTTTCGTATACTCAGTCCGATTATTGTTACATTTAAAAAAGATTTTAGAACGAGTGGTTCTCGTTGGAATATGAAATTCAATGAGCTTATTTAAATCAGGACTGTCTATGCTACCATTTACAATTTTGAACATAAATATTAAATATTAAGTCGGATATAATTCTTCGATCTGAGAGTCTTAATAAATTTAATTCTTTCATCAAGTAATTATAATTTATGTTTTCAATGGGAATACCGAGGTTAAAATTAATGTGTCTTAAGAATTTGTGTTGAATTTTTTCGATTGAATCTGAATGTATTTTAAAATGGGGGGACCAGATCGAGGAGTAATATGATCAAACCTTACCACTGAACACGGAAACCAGCTAAGACACAAAATATAAATTTAAAAAAAAGTGTTATAAGTCACAAACATTTCAGCATTTTTAAAATTTCGCTCCAAAGTTGAATATTCTTTATAACATTGGTCAAACTGCTTGTCAAAACTTTTCACCTGTTCCGAACGAACTTCACAGCAGTTTACCTGTTATATTCCGTTTCGTCTTTCATGCAAAATCTCACATAAGTTTATCTCCCTCTATCTTCAAGTTCATGCACTTTCACAGGCAAGTAATGAATGGAGGTAGGTACGAACTTAAGTTTCCAGCAGTTATTTTTGTAAGTTGCCCGTGGAGGTTATGTTGTTATAAATGGCATAAAAATATAAAACAATTCAATATGACTTGATTTAAATAGTTTTGTAAACCTTTTCTGTGATATCTCTGTCCAAATTCTAATAATGTTCCGTAGAAATATATGTTTTGTTTATGTTTTTGTGTGTGTTCTACTTTCTAACTATTGTAAGTAAAACCATTTCTTATTATTTATAAGACTTATCTAGAGCAAAGAGAATTTATAACAGATGTTTGCTTTAGAAATTTAACACTTAAATACATATAAAACGTAGATATTATTTAATCCTGTGTATAATAGATACATGTAGATACTATCTGATTCAATGATTTTGTTCAGTACTTACAAGTAGATATTAATATTTTGTAATTTTTCCACGATTCTAATAAGAAAATTAAACTAGAAACCGAATCAGGAAAAAGTTGTCTTGCAAAAGTTTTGTGAGTCACGTAGCTGTATAAAATGACGCATATTGAAAAACTTTGGTGACAGCCACATTTTAGCTACACCTAAACAGAGTGTGCAATTCACCCGCGGTAGAAATGAAACCTACAGAAAACTAAAGTAGACAAGAGTGGAGAGGCTACGAAGCACCACACAAAGAGGAGAATGGTTATCCACTTCTCATTCTCTCGCAGGCTAAATCCTATAAATGTCTGTGGGTTTGTCTCTTTTTGGTGTCGCTATTTTTCGTTTCATCGAGTTTCAAATCACAACGGTGCTAAAGAAGTTTTCACTTCATAACATTGAATAGTTATATGTTTAGGTGGCTACGTAATTTTACCTACTCGGGTACTTACCAATGAAATTATGAAAAAAATAGTGTGTGCAGTTCACAAGCGTTAGAAGTGAAACCTTCAGTAAACTAAATTAGACAAGAGTGGGGAGGCTATGAAGCACCGCACAAAGAGGAGACCGATAGGCTACGAAGCACCGTACAAAGAGGATACCGATTATTATATCTCATTCTCTCACAGGCTAAATCCTATTGATGTATGTGTTTGTTTCTTATTAGTGTTGCTTTTTCGTTTCATTGAGTTTCAAATCACAACGGTGCTAAAGAAGTTTTAACTTCAAAGAGGTATCTAGGTAGATAAATATTATTGTAAAAACTTTTCTAAAATTGTATTTTAGAAAAGTTCTCTACTTGGTCATGCGTGCTACGTTGGTACACTTTCTAGCTAAAAACTGTTTCTCAGTGACTTTTGGCAATGATATCACTGTCGGAAGTGAATATCCGTGTGCACCATTACAACAATGCTTGTGAGTATTGTTTGGGTCAATATGAATTAGGCGACCATTAATAAATACGGAACCTAACAAAAAAGTAAGATATTAAAATGATTTTTTTAAATAAAGTGATTTTTAAAAAATATTCTTTCGTAAGACTTATATCACCGCGAATATAGGTAATTGGCATAAAAATCCATCAGCAAAGTGTTTTAAGGACAACGGTAACCGGTTGTAAAGGGTCTCCCTCAGCCAGCATCTCCCAATCCGGCCCGCCACGCAGAAGGTGGGCCGACGCACCCGCCATCAAGACCCAGATAAACATTACCCCATGAACCCGGGCACCCCTGCTAAGTCACCAAACGTGGCGAACCACTTGGGGTGACCTGAGGCAGAGGTGTTGGTCATCCAATAAATGGTTCCCAGGGCGGCGGTACCAAATTAGAAAAGTAATTTTTACATCGTACAAGCAGGTTTTTTGCTTTACCTTTAGTTGAAATTATTTATAGGTACATTTAATAACTTTGAACTATTTTTGACCGGTCGGTGGCTGACTTGACATCGCGTTCGGGTCCCACCCAGGCACAGGCATCACGTTTTCGATTCGGAGGCGTCTACTAATATCTACAGGAATTCCAAAAACTGAAAAAATCGAACTAATATCTATGAGAAGGAAAGTGTTGACGAATATCTACAGCACTGGCAGAGGTTGGATTTGCAATTATGTATAGCATGTTGGAATAACGTAATATTGCGTATGCAGTTTAAAAAACTTAATTTATGTAAGTATGTATGTAAAAATCCCTAATATCGGACTATTGGACACATTTAGCTCATTAATCCAACCTACGCTCTGTAGATATTCGTACTCTGAAGTTCGTAGATATTAGTTCAACATATGAGCTGTAGATATTCATCCGATATACAGGATCTAGATATTAGTATCTGGAGTCTTCGATTCCTCGGCTGGCTAAGTACTCCACAACGACATAAGCAACATTTTCCGCTTTCTGTAATGGTAGTTGGAGATTTTCAAATATCGGCAGGTTATTCGTAACCCGGGAATGTTTGTCTTTCTTTTAAAATTGCATATACCTACCTGCATAGTGTGATAAAAATTCCGCGTACTTAAACAAATCAAACCTCGCATAATATAGTATATTTTGATTTTTTTAACAATACACTTACACTTAAGTACCTACTTACATTTTACGTCTTGATACATGATGATAATTTTACATCTTGGATTATTTACTACACTTCCATTAGAAGCTTTTGCTTGTGTATGGAAGGGGGTGCACATAAATGCAGTTATTACTTAGTACCTACAAATAATAATTAATTGTATATGTATATATGTGTAATGTGGTACATGTTGGTGTTATGAAAAATAATGAAGATTTACAATAAATTTAATGAAGTTATAAAGTGATATTAGTATTATATATATACATAGGTAATTAAGAAAATATAAATAAGATTGAATATAAGTATATGTTATGTATGTATTTTGAAAAAAAGAAAGAATGTTATGGAAAATAAAGGATATTTGTAAGATTAATTTAGGTCTTTAAAATGTTTCTTTTCAGAGTGCAATATTCGGGTTTAATCATTAATGCTTCTGATTTCTTCCGGTAGTCGATTGAAATTTTTTTTTTTTTTTTTTTTATTCCCGGCAACCCGGGCGTTTATTGTAATGATAATATCCTTGATGCTGTGCGGAGGGTCTTTTTGGGAAAGGAAGGTGAGTAAGTTCTGGGAAGGGAAGGGGTATGAGTGGTGTGGAGGAATCTGGGGGTCAGAGTGTTCAGAAGTGACGGACGTACGAATCCATCCCTCCTTCTGCCGCGCAAGGCGATGTTCCAAAAGAGGGTAAATATTCGGAACAAACGTCAACGGTTATGTAACGCGATTGTGTACGTTATCTTTACTTTAAAAAACAGCCTAGGTTTTTGAATGGTTTGTCTGGCAAAGCAGGGTTTGTGTAGCAGACTTGTGTATATTATCTTAATTTTAAAAGTTTTATCAAAAAACGGTGCGTATTAACCGTTGACGTTTGTTCCGAACTGCAAACAGAGTGATTTGACAGTGTGAAAGCAAATTTTCAATTTACGTAAATAAAATTAAAAGTGTAACATTTTCAACCTCCCCAATGCAATTAGTTGTCTTTTATGGTAATTAAGAAGAATCTTTCAACAGCTCTTAAATCCCAATAACAACCTGACAGTCGAACCAACTCACATTCCGGACGAGCAAAATAGTGATGAAACAACGAGAGCGCCATCAATGGTAGAAATAAGGGCTGCCCTAAAGAAACTGAAAAACAATAAAACTCCGGGAGGAGATAATATCCCTGCAGAGCTCTATAAATATGGAAACGAACAACTGAAGAACCTGCTACACAATCTCATTGTGAAAATATGGACCGCTGAAAGAGTACCAGAAGAATGGAAAACTAGCATAATATGCCCCATACATAAAAAGGGAGACAAATTGAAGTGTGAAAATCACAGAGGAATATCGTTACTTTGTACAGCGTATAAAATTTTCACAATGATTTTGAAAGAAAGACTAGAATATTACTCAGAAAACTTACTAGGAGAATATCAGGCAGGGTTCAGGAGGGGGAGATCCACCACTGATCAACTCTTCACTACTCGACAAATCCTGACAAAATGCTGGGAATTCGATATAGATATATATCAACTATTTGTTGACTTCAAACAGGCGTATGACAGTATAGATAGGGAGAAAATATATGAAATACTCCTCAATTTTGGAATACCGCCCAAAATAGTCAAGCTTGTAAAAGCAACAATGGTCGGATCACGGTGTCGAGTAAGGATAGGAGGTGAAACAACGGAGGATTTTAACGTTTCCCAGGGGCTGAAACAAGGTGATGGCTTAGCACCCACCCTTTTCAATATTGTACTGGAGCACGTCGTGAGGAAGACAATGATCAGTACCGACTCAAACATCTGCTACAGAAGCAATCAAATAGTTGGCTATGCAGATGACCTTAACATTGTCGGAAGATCCCTACAGGCTGTAAGAGAAGTGTTTGACCCTTTGGAGACTGCGGCAAGAGAGGTGGGTTTGCAAATCAATGAAAATAAAACAAAAATCATGATGCAAACCAGAACCCCTCACCGCAGAATAAAAGACAAAGTGAAATTCAAAGACAATTATAATTTCGAAGTGGTCGAAGAGTTTACCTACCCGGGCTCCATCATAACGCAGGACAATGAAGACCCAGTAGAAGTAAGAAAGCGCATTACAGCCGCTAACAAAACTTACTTCGCGTTGCTGCCAGTGTTCAAATCCCGAAACGTCCATAGGAAAACCAAAATAACCTTATATAAAACAATTATCAGAACGGTCTTGGCCTATGGATGTGAGGCGGGAACACTGACAGCAAAGTCAGCGGAACGGCTGGACATCTTCGAAAGAAAGGTACTTCGAAGAATCTTAGGAGCTGTGCGAGAGGGAGAGGCATGGAGAATCCGCCACAATAATGAGCTCTATGATATTTACCAAGCTCCCAGACTCTCCACCCATTTAAGACTCCAAAGATTAAGATGGGCCGGACATGTGCACCGAATGCCAAGCACACGAGTACCGAAGAAGGTTCTGACAGGACACCCGGGAGGTAAACGAAAGGCGGGCAGACCTAGACTGAGATGGGAGGATGATGTCAGGAAGGATGCAAGAGGATTACTCCAGGTTGCAGATTGGAAGAAGACGGCCGAGGACAGAGGGCGGTGGAGGCTTATTTTGAAGGAGGCCAAGGCTCGAATTGGGCTGTAGCGCCATTGAAGAAGAAGAGAAGAAGAATCTAAAAGTTTTATAAAAAAAAATGCGTATTAACCGTTGACGTTTGTTCCGAACAATTACCCAAAAGAGTCCTGCTGGAGGAGTGAAAAGGTCTCCCTCCCAGCCTCTACCTATCACCCGCCGCCAAGATCTGGGCAAGCCTCTACACATCAACTCGGGCATCCCTGCTAAGTCACCAAACGTAGTTTTGGAGTGACCTATAGCAGACGTGTTGGTTATCCAAAAAATGGGCCAGACAGGACGGTCTTGCCTCGCTGGGCTACCAATATTATGACATATTTCCGGCCCAAATCTATTTCCTTCCCGCTCTGTCACATGTGTGGTTATCTGTTCTCTTTTGGCCACCTTCCAGCTACCAAAACTTTCACAATTTCTAACGCTAATAAAATAAATAACTTTTATTCTCAAACACACAAGTTCGGTGGAGTTATTACAAGTTTACGTCTATTGGAATTTCGATTTGGTTTAGTAAAAAAACTTTAATTTTTTCGGGTTGTTTTTTTTAAATATTATTTTGTGTTGTGAATTAGTCCCTAAATTAGGGAAAACTTTACGGTACCCGACAATATTAACGGTAAAAACATATCTATTGACGGCCAAGACAATATTAAATATTTGGAAATAGGCAATAATAGACAATTTTACCTCGCACGCGGAGTTTCCATTCTTTAAAATAGAGGCGTCTACTAATATCTACAGGAATTCCAAAAACTGAAAAAATCGAACTAATATCTATGGGAACCAAAGTGTTGACGAATATCTACAGCTCAAACTGTTGACTAATATCTGTAAGAACCAAAGTGTTGACGAATATCTACAGCACTGGCAGAGGTTGGATTTGCAATTATGTATAGCATATTGGAATAACGTAATATTGCGTATGCAGTTTAAAAAACTTAATTTATGTCAGTGTGTATGTAAAAATCCCTAAAATCGGACTATTGGACACATTTAGCTGATTAGTCCAACCTACGCTCTGTTTGTTTGTTTGTTTTTGAATCTTTATTTAGATGTAAGCAAATTTTCATACATCTAGTATTAAAAAAAAAAAAAAAAATACATAATAAAATAAATATACCTAGTCATAAAATTATAACGGAAAGAATACAGTTTAAAAAAGAAGAAATACAGTTACTCCAGTTAGAAATACAAACAATAGGGTTTAAGACATACAGTTAATACAAATAAATACAATTCATAAATTAATATAGATATTAGTTCAACCTACGCTCTGTAGATATTAGTCAACACTCCGAAGTTCGTAGATATTAGTTCAGCATAGGAGCTGTAGATATTCGTCCGACATACAGGCTGTAGATATTAGTATCTGGAGTCTTTAAAATCGGAATTACATGTATACATCATACTCATAGGGATTATAATTATAATATTGTCTGTGCAGTGCCAGTCCATGTTGTTGAAAGTTGTCATTATCCTTGATCCAGTTGTGAGAGTGATATTATTATTTGAAGGCCACAAGTCCGACGATATTTTTTTTCTTATGTACGTAAACATGTTTAAGTTATTTTTAATTGTTCCAGTAACTGGGTAGGTAGTACCAAAAGTTTTCTACCTTGAATTTCGCGATAAAATTAGTCAATCAGCCTTTATTGATATGATAAAGATTGAAGAGAAGATTGGTAAAATTATTTATGTACTAGAAGAAGGTAGCTACCTAATAAAGGCATTGTCCGGCCAATACGACAATATAATGTTATAAGTTATAATATAGGTAGGTACGACCTAACTACAGCAGAAACTTGTCAGACCAATTTCACGTGAAGCCTTGAATTACAGGAAGTACAATAACAACAATCAATTTATTATCTGCTCGTCACTCGAAAACTTAACGGTTTTAAGACCAAAAGTAAATCGTCGTTACACACACTACATATCCCATGCGATACTTTTTGGCGGCCCAGTAATGGGCCGTGGACCAAATGGTAATGGGCCGCGCAAGGGCTTGCATAAAATCAAAATACTTTTGAAAAAAAAATTAAGCTGTTATTATCGTTGTTCTTATGTAAATGTAAAATTCGGGTGAAGGTTATTAATGAATGTAAGAAAATTCTTTAATTATCTGTTGCTAACTGACCAAGTAACGAAGATATTTTCAACTATATCCGCGGCCCACTGGGGGGCGGTAAAATTATCAAACAATAACTGGGCCGCGGCGACAAAAAGGTTGGGGCCCACTGATTTACACCATTCAAATAAAAAAAATTCTACATCGTATATCTCTTATCAATATTTTATTCAATTTTCTAAATATTCCGGCATAATAAATTCCAATTTATTTTCAAATACCATTTTGTCAACTATTTGTGAGTTAATGGTATTATGATAAACTAGCTGGTACCCGGCATGCGTCCCTATGCCATTTAATAAAGAAATTGTTTCTCCCTGCGTGTCCTTTCCCATTCGTCCCGTTCCCCTTCCACCCCCCCCCCCCATTCCTCTCCCGCGTCAACTTCCACTAGACAATAACGAACTCAAAAGAATTATCCGATTTTATGCATTCGTTCAGAAGTTATGCGCGTACATGCATTTCGGCGATTCATTTTTATACAAATTTCATAATGCCAGAGCTCATCAGTAGTTTTATACAAACCTTGTCATGACAATGACGAACACAATAAAAAAGAATTATCCAATTTGGTGCAGTCGTTCGGAAGTTATGCGCGTACATACATTTTTATTTATATAGAAGATAGAGATAGATAGATAGATAGATAGAAGAAGAAAATAGAAGATAGATAGATTTATTATAATTGTTTTGCTCTATTTACTAAATAAAAATAATGAAATGTAAAATTTAAAAAAAAATGATGAAATTAAGTTTTTTATGTGCAAATTCAATGCGACCTATTTAAGTTTTTACACAAATTTGTCCAAAGTAAATTAAAATTTTTACCCATAGAATTGTTTTTTTTTAATTATTTATTTATTTACTTTTCAATGTATTATCTCAGTAAGCAGAGCAAGAATATTTATTTAATAATTGTAATTAACCCCTTCTGAAATCATGTGATAATGAATTTTTAATGACCAATTTATCATAATTTAAAACAAAAATAAATAAACAGCACATATTCGTACGAGATATTTGTTATATCTCCTTTTAATTAAAAAAAATACTCTCTCAGTTTGGTTGGGTATTTTGGCCTCAAATCCAAATTTAAGATTCGTATTAAGGCGCGGCTACCCGCATTTCTAGCGATTTCTTACATATCTCTCTTAAACATAAGTTTTTTAGGTCTTAAAAAAATATATGTTATTTTGGAAGATAATATCTAGACGCGTTCCACGCCGATACGCAAATTATATAAAATTCCCTCGATAGAAAAAAATTGCAAAGTATGCTCCGAAAATTATTATAAACACGTTTGTTTCAGTTATTTTACAAGTTACAGTATATAACGTCTTTGGTTATAGTTGTGAAAAAATCACAATGTTTCTTTAAATCCACGAGATTTTCGCACTATTTTAAACGAGTCGTGTTTTATTAAAATTTTTTGTAATTTTCGCATCGATTTTGTCGCTTTAGCGTTAGCGCGCTCCTCTAACATTCGTTATTTCATATCTCTCCATCTTCTTCTTTTTGAGCCCGGTTGCGGCGCTTTAAAAAAACCGCGCAGCCGTTTCAAGTTTACAAAGGTTACACAAAACATCCTACGTGCAATAAACAGTTCGCACAAAAAATCCTGTATGCAAAATTTAAGAAAAATTAGTCAGTTTTAATGAAAATTTTATATATGTATAGTCCACTTAAAAAAAAACAAGTTGTCAAAAGAAACTCCATAAAAAAAATAATAATATGGTCCCTAATTATTTAAACACTTTTTTTCACTTAATGAGACCCGAAATTGTAATATAATGACGACGATATTATTTTTTTTGTTTATCGCCTAATGTTTTAAAATCTACGTAGGATATTTTGTGCGTGCAACGACGAATTATAAATTATAAATATAATATCATGCATGAATTATAATTAGCTACTTGTTGCTGCCCATAATTAATAATAAAATTATGCTAAATATTTAAAAAAATTACGATAAAGGCGAGTACCTATCGCTTTTCTTAGGGATTGAAAATCATCAAAAGAAAATCATAAGCATTATAACTATCATTAATAGGTCAGGTATTGCATTTATTGTAAATTAATAGTTAGATTAAACAATTCATTTTGTTGCCTAGCCTCGACATCACCTCGGTTTTTGTTTTTGTTTACCGCGATAAATATTTTATTTTCGCATTTTGTCTATGTTTTTTTAATTCAATATTTTTCTTTGTGTATGTTGGTTTATTTATGGTTAAATGTCAAACAACTGTCAACGTTTGAGATTTTAGTTATCAACAACGAAAGTGAATAATCTTTTTATATTTAGTTTTGTGTTAATTTCCTGTATTAAAAACGAAAAAAACAGTTAAATAACACAGTTTGATATTAATTTAATATGTTTTTCTTTCAGGTTTCGTAGAGTCCGTAGTATTGCGGGCCTACATCTCCCAACATGGTCTACACGGCGAAATTGAATTTTCTCAAAAGGCCGAAAGCGTAGTGAGCATAAGAACAAACCTAAAAACTACCCTAGAATACCCCGAACAAGTGTGGCAATGGACTATACACGAATTCCCCGTCGACTATTCAGAAATAGACGAAGAACGATGTGAACAATCCAAAGTAGGCAACGAAGTCATCAAATTAACAGAAGAACTGGGTTTTTTGACGCTGCCAGAAAAAGAAAGGACTGAATTTGAAAGCAAAAACAATCTAACTGGGAAAATAGGCTTCTGGGGTAAAAGCTTAGTGCTTGTTTCTCCGGAAACAAATCAACGCATTTGTGCTAACATCGTTTCGAACGATCGTTCAGTTGAACGCGTGGCTTTCGCTAAATTTAACTCTCCCATCGCCGGAACGATATACTTCAGGTGGATTGCGTCGAAAGAGTTTGATCACACCGACACATTTGTGCAAACTGATCTATATAGCGTAAATAGTTCGGGGTCGTATAAACCGTTCACGGAGCATAAATGGAAGATTTATGTTACGGATATTTTTGATTCAGATAGAGATAAGTCTGAAGAGAATTGTAATATTTTGCAATTGGTATTTGATCCTGATAATCAGGGGCCTGGAAAGGGTATCGGTGACATAGATACTAGACTTGGTGATGTTAAAGTGGCGTTGGATCCTACGAGACGAAGAGCTAAGACCCTTTATAAGGATGATGGACTCACCCTGTTGCCGAGTGATCTGGAGGGACCTCACAGGACTCTGTATATTGTTATTTTTGACCCCAAGCACTCTGATAGCTTTTTGGCTTGCGCTAAAATCAAGCATGAACATTCAAGAATTGCAAAGTAAGTGCTTTTTTGAATTTTATTTGTCAAAGATTGTCCATTTGTAAAACTACTTAGGTAACCGTCACACTCTTTACACAGGGGTAGGCAGAGAGGATTGACCCCTTCACAACTACTTGCTCCTTGTTGAATTCATATTCATGCATCCAGGGCCAGCCCAAAGTCTAACGCCTGGCGCTAGTAAAAACCATGTACAGTACAAGGTGTTGTATTTGGTATTAGGAATAATCAGCACCTTCGCAAAATGGCGCCTGGAGTGGACTGCTTCAATTATGCCTGCGTTGGCCCTACATGCATCATTTCAGGCACACTTCTTCTTCTTCGATGGCGCTACAGCCCATATCGAGCTTTGGCCTCCTGCAACAGTTGCCTCCAACTCCTCCTGTCCTCAGCAGCTGACTTCCAATTTGGTACCTGGAGAAGCTGTGCTGCATCCCCTCTTACTTCGTCTTCCCACCTCAGTCTGGGTCTTCCCACTTTTCTCTTTCCACCTGGGTGTCCAGTCAAAATTCTTTTTGGGACGCGTGTATCCGGCATTCTCTGTACATGCCCAGCCCATCTCAGCCTGAGGAGTCTCATATGTGTTGAGATGCTAGGTGCCTTATATATATCATACAATTCTGTATTGTGCCGGATGCGCCACTGTTCACCCTCTTTCACGGGTCCACATATTCTTCTCAGCACTTTTCTTTCAAAAGTATCTAGCATTTCAGGCACACACTCTTCTGTTATTATACCCAACTGAAGTATTTGTTTCATTTAGTCTTGTCATTGACCTGACTAAAGTATTTGACTGATTTGGTTATGCCCAGTGGCGGTCGGTGGTCAAAATATGTGGGGGTTCACCGTAGTCATTAAGTTAGACAATACATTTAGGAAAGGTACATACTTAATTTATAATAATTTATAACCGAACCGCGTTTCGTATTATGATCTTCAATTTTTGTGGGTTGTGCGGCGCTCGGGAGCTCTCATGAACTAGCCGCCACTGGTTTTGCCATCGATCCAATTGATTATAATCAAAAATATTAGCAACTCTTAAACGGAAAAATCAGAAAAAGATACAGTCGCATCTAGGAATGGAACCAATTATCTTAGCCTTGCCTAACCTATCTACTAAATAAATAAAAAATATGCATCATAGGTTTGCAGAAAAGTCAATAAATGTTGCATGTTAAATAAAAAAATTATATACTTATCCAAGTCACTATCTAGATTGCATTTGGTTCAGGAATAATCTTGCAATCATACATAAACGTAGCAGCCAATAAAAATATTAAGGAAAATAAATATAATGTTGGTAGTTCTTAGTCGAACTGTGACGCAGTTAAATATGATTGAAGGGTCAAATTAGCTTAGTAATAAAGGCAGTGCCCCGGCAAGACTGAGGTAATTGGTTGAATTCCTAGATGCGACTGTATCCATTTATTTATTTTGTTATATGAGTACCTCACAAAAGTCCCCAACTGCTCCCATCTGGAGCCAGTGAGTCTATGGTATCCCCAATTGGGGTGTGTTGTGAGGCTGAAGGTAATGGGGAGGGGAAGGAGATGGGGAAGAGGAAGGTGGGGCTATTTCATATATCAGTTTCAATTCTGAATGGTGGTCTTACACCAGGGCTGATACTTTTTTTTTCTTTTTTTTACATAAGCTCCACGCAGGAGGCCTGAAGGAAAATAATTTCCCTGAGGGCCTATGTCATCTTTGGGGATGCTGTGTTGAGGGTTTTTTAGGGAAGGGAAGAAGAGGAGAGTTCTGGGAAGGAAAAGGGGTGGGTAGGAATCTGGGGTTCAGTGTGTCCTGGGTGTCATCCACCTCCAAGACCTAGACAAACCTCATCCCATGAACCTGGGCACCCCTGCTAAATCATCAAACATAGCGAACCACTCGGAGTGACCTACGTTATCCAATAAAGGTTCCAGGGGCGGTGGTACCCATTCCCGCCTCCCAAATTGAAGTATAGTATTTTTTTTTTTTTTTTACAGTGAATACCGCACAAGAATCTCAACTGCTCCCGTCTGGAGCCAGTAAGACTATGGCATCCCCAATTGGGGTATGTTGTGAGGCTGAAGGTAGTGGGGAAGGGAAGGAGGTGGGGAAGAGGAAGGTTGGGAAGTACCTGGCTATTCAGATCTGGTCACTAAACACGGCTAAAGCCATTTTCAAGCAACTTTTCAATTCTGAATGGTGGTCTTACACCAGGGCGATACTGAGAGTATCTTCCACTCTGGAACATGCCGCAAATATACTATATATTATTTTAAATGAATTAATTGTGAAATAACACAAATTAATCAAATAAAATTTATTTGCGCATGCCGGGTTCGAACCCGCGACCTCCGGATTGTGAGTCAAGAGTCTTACCCACTAGACTACGGAGGTTGTCGTAAATTTACGGAGGTCATTTTAAATATAATATAGATACTGAGACTGTCTTCCACTCTGGGACATGCCGCAAATGCACTGTATATTATTTTTTAATTAATTATTTATGAAACACCACAAATTAATCAAATAAAATTTATTTGCGCTCGCCAGGTTCGAACCCACAACCTTCAGATTGTGAGTCGAGAGTCTTACCTCGGGACTACGGAGGCTGCCACATGTTTCTGATTTTTCTATTTCAAATTTTCGATTGAGAGTTGCTAATATTTTTTTCAGTGACTAAATATTACAATTTGAAGTTATTGTGAAGTTATTCCAAAAAACATATTTTAAAATTTCTTTTTCAGGGTTCTCCTCGATTCCCATGGTATTAAAGGCGAGGTACAATTCAAGCAACAGTCCCGCTTTGACCCGACTTGGGTCAACTTCAACATCTCCGCTTCGGACGGCAATTACGAGTCGTCGCTACGGTACGCCGGATCCGTGCTGACGTACAACATCAACGAGCTACCTTCGGAGCCTAAACAATACTTTGTGAAAGATGCTGATAGATGTAACTCTACCGGGAGTATTTATAATCCAAAGGGAGTGGATATGAGCAAAACTCCACCGGCAGGTATATAATATATGTATTATTAACTCCACCGTTTCGTATTTCATCTGTCTTTAAATTTAGTTTGTACGTTGCATTTCAAAATGGTGGTCGTTTTAATTGTTATGTAAAGATTCTTTTTCAAATATTAAATCTCCATTTTATATTTATTTCCTGCCTGAAGAAATTTTGAAAAAAGAATTGTCGTTGTATTTCAAAATATTTCCGTTTTGAAATAAAACCAAAATAAATGAAATATTTCTGAATGTGTCCGATACCTAAAAACTGTTTTGGAAAGGTGATGAAATATGCTTTCAAATTTTACAATTCAAAATAATCATAAAATTCTGGAAATTTAAAAATTAAGCTGATCAATCTGGTGAAATTAACAATGTTCCCAGTAACGTGTAGAGTCAGGGTTGGCAGTGATCTGTCCGAGCCCTTTGAAGCGCTCCACGGGGTGAGACAAGGAGATGGATTGGCCTGCCTCTTATTCAACATAGCCTTAGAAAAAGTTATTCGTGACTCAGGCATCGAGATAAGAGCAACGATAACTTTGTCAACGATATTTGACAACTCTGTGCAGCTATTGGCTTACGCTGATGATATCGACATAATCACGAAAACGCAGATGCTTTACGTAACGCCTTTATAAATCTTGTAAGCTCTGCCAAAAATATGGGTCTCGTAGTAAACCAGCAAAAGACCAAATACATGGCTGTAGGATGCACCCAACAAATCCCAACTCTCTCATGTGGAAACCAAAATTTCGAAACGGTACCAAGATTCACATACCTAGGCTCCCTGATAACAAACGACAATAATACCACAGAGGAGATCCAGAAGCGCATAGTGAACGCAAATCGCTGTTATTTCCGCCTACAAAACCAATTAAAGTCCAGACTGCTATCCAGAAACACGAAGATATTAGTGTACAAAACACTTATCAGACCAGTACTTACGTATGCAGCTGAGACTTGGGTACTAACTAAGAGGAATGAGCAAGCACTGGACGTTTTTGAAAGAAAAATTTTGAGGCGCATCTTCGGACCGGTTCTAGAAAATGGATTTTGGCGCAGACGCTATAACAATGAGCTCTATACCTTGTTTAAGGAGCTAAACATCGCAAAATTTATAAAATTGGGAAGACTTCGGTGGCTGGGTCATGTGGAGAGAATGACCGAGCATCAAGCACCAAAGTCCCTGCTGAACTCAAGACCAATAGGGCGAAGGAGCCTGGGAAGGCCAAGACTAAGATGGAGTGACAACGTCCTCAAAGACATATCTATCTTGGAGCTTCCAAACTGGAGAGAGCTGGCACAAAACTGAGATGAGTGGAGGAAGACTCCTGAGGAGGCCAAGACCCACCAAGGGTTGTAGAGCCAATAGTGATGATGATGATGAGTATTATTAACCTTATCGTCAACTCTCTTTTTTGTCGTTTCATGTATTAATAATTAATAAAAAACTCTCAAATTTTTCAAATTGGGGTCGGAAACTTTGGATTCACAAAATTGTACTTTTTAATTATTTTGTGGTTAATTTTTAGATTTGAATATAAAGCGTGGTATTTGTTCTTTCTATCACCATTTAGATCATATCTCTAACTACGGTAGAAGATAAGAAAGACAATGATTTCTATGAGAGCTATATGAGTTGTTCCGAAACCTGTACAAATAAGAGAAAATTAGACACGTGCATTTTTGTAGAGATTATGTAATAATCATATTTGAATTATTTCCAGGCATGGGCACCCAAGACCAATATGCCATTGGAGACCTGCTGGGAAAGATGAAGGACAGAACGGAGTACCTGGTCCACAAATACCTGCTGCCTGGTCTCAGTAACGAGCTGAGCGGGGCGTACTGGGATGTGTTCCTGCCCCTGCAGGGACCCCACAGCATCGTGCATAGGAGCATGATTGTTAAAAGGTACACTTATAATAATATTTAATCATTGAAGACAATATTAGCGACTCTCAAATGAAAATTTGAAACAGCAAAATCGGAAAAAGATTCTTCTTTCTTTAAAAAAATTACACAAATATGACAAAATTTTACATTTTTATTCTGTTTTGAACTTTTGGATCTATGAGGGCTGTCATAAAGTCTCCAAGGTGCTGCGGTCACGAGGAATGATTTTAAGCGCAATCCAGTAATACTGTCGTGTAGCCTGGTTTCCCCTTGCCAAATCCATACCATGCTGCACCCTCTGTGACGATTAGTCTCGGTGTGGCAGCCACTTGCGAATAAGCTTCCACTCGCTGCACCCGCCAGGTGTGAGTTACGCTCTGTAAATCATTTTTAAACTTTGCTTCGGCGAATCTGAATGACGTCACTGGGATTGTTCCTTTGACTCTGGTGTCGTGTAGTGTATCCAGGTCTCGTCCCCAGCAGTGGCGGCTGGTGCTCATAAAAATAGGTGGTGCGCTAAAAATTTTGGACTCTATCTGCTACCTACTCTAATTAAAATAAATTTAAGTATGAAAATATCCTACTTATTTGTAGATAATGTCGATTCTCTAACTCTAAACGATTGAGTCTGAATTAAGTCGCCGCGATTGTAAATTTAAATTCAATCAAAATTTTGTTACTTATCAAGTTAAAAACAAAAGTTCAGTTTGTCACACATCCAAAAGTCTTCCCGAACTTCCCGACGCATCTTCCCGAAGCATCCGAAACTCGAATTACGGAAGGATTCCCGTAAATTCAGTGAGCGTTTTGAAAAATGAACCACCACTCTGAATATAGGCACAGAACCACACACAACGATCTGCTGTGTTATGCGCGCAGTTGTATAGACACCTATATTATGTATGCATTACAACCAAAGTATATGTTGTTAACTGTGGTGTTAATGAAATTTAGTATATTATATTGGCACTCGGGAATTTTTAGATTAGCAGAAATTTTGGCAGTGCGCCGCTCCTCCGCTCCTTCGAGCTGGCCGCCACTGGTCCCCAGTCACAATTGAGTCCAAGAATTCTTCAACATCGATGTCGTAGCACTCAAGGAATTCGCGGGCTGTTTTAACCCGCTGTTTGTGAACTTCGGTGAGCATTTTGGGACCCACCTTGAGCAGACCTTGTGGTCACCCAAATGTTCTGTCAAAATATTGTCCATTGTGGTCTAACTGACATCAGGGATCATCACAGGGCTGCTGAAGCGACACCCGTCGATCTGAAATCATTGTTTTTTCCACTTTGACAATTTTTCTTGATGGCCGATGGCCGTCCGTCACGCTTTTAAATTCTCTGCACCATTTTCCGTAAACATCAAGTAGCTGAGAATGAATTTCTAACAGGGTTTTGTTTTTTGTACCAAAAAATAATTATAGAGCATAATTCACACCTGGCGGGTGCGCTCCATCGCAAATGGCTGCCACGCCGAGACTAAGTGTCGCAGAGAGTGCAGTGTGGTGGGGATTTGGCGTAGGGGAACCAGGGTACATGCCAATGTTGCCAGATCTCACTTAAAATTGTTCCTAGCGACCGCAGCACCTTGTAGGCCTTATTTTACGGACAGCCCTGGTATAAATATAAAAATCAAAATATGCTTATACGTATTTATATGAGTATGTATATGAGATGTCTACGCGTTGCTAAACCATTCATCCGATTGCGATGAAACTTTGGGGATTTGATGTGCACATTCCCGCAATGGTTTCTATATGTAATAGTGAGTTCTGGCATCACGAAATAATGCATTGCTAACCATTCGTTTGATTGCGATGAAACTTTGGGGATTCGATGTGTGCATGCCTGTGATGGTTTCTGTATATACTGGTAACCTCTGGCATTATGAAATTTGTATAAAAAAATTGTAATAGGTGGCACGCGAGCTGTTTGAAAACTGAATGTACTGGGACTGAATGTATGAAATGCGGGAGGGGGGAGGGGAACTTGGGAAGTAGGTTTGCGGGATGGGGCAAACGGAAGTGGGGAATGGGTAGAGGAAAGGCGGAGAAAGCAGAGTGGGAATGTGTGAAGGGAACGGGACGAATGGGAAAGGACTTGCAGGGAGAAACAATTTCCTTATTAAGTGGCATAGCAACGCACGCCAGGAACTTGCTAGTTTGGATATAAAGTATGGTGTTTTCTCTTTCTAACACCTTTTAGATCATATTTCTCATCACGATTGTTGATTGTTGTATCTTCCTTACTGAGGAAGATACAACAATTTCTAAAGACCAAAAGCAAACAAATTAGCCTGAGAGGTTAAATAATTACAGTTATATTTTTAGAGTACAAATTATGTATTAATGTTTAGAAGTGATGTAAAGTTGCAAATAATTTTTAACCTTTGAGTAATTGATTTCTAGGCATGAGAATAAGCCGTCAGTCTGCAGCACCGTGGCGCTATACGACCAGGACACCGGCTATCAGACTCAGATATTCACAGCGCAGGTCATACTGCGATACCCGCTGGTGGGGCGCGTCATTCTACGTCAACCCCGGGGCCAGCCCTGGACCGATACCACCATACTGTTTGAGTATCTTGTGCATGCAGACGGGGCTAGTCTAAACAATTCCTTCACACACAGGTTGGATTATTTTCGTAACACTATTATTTCCATACTGTTCCATACTATTTTATTATCCACTCGAAAAAAGCATATTTTTTCGCTTTTGAATTCGGCTGTGTTCATTCCATATACTAGGCATGTTCAGAAAGTAAGAGTACTGTGACCATAACAGCATGTGGGCTTTTTTATTTTTTGAGGATTGGCAACACTGAGTAGTAGAGGGAGATTTCCGGACCACATCGAGCACCGCAGCAACATGATAGTACGTAAACTCACATTGTAGTTTCCAGTTGCTTGAAAGATGCTGATAAGAAATCCCGCTAAGTGCGAGTCACGCGCTGTGATCCGCTTTCTACTCGTGGAAATAATAACATCTACTAGAATTGGAAGATCAGGATTTTTTAAGCTCTATTGGGTGACTGCAAATGAAACGGGAGTGGCTCATTACATGCCTGAGACAAAAAGAAAATCGTCACAGTTGCGTCTCACTGATTTCTCATCTGCCAAAAAATTAAAGACCACAATTTTGGCCAAAAAAATCATGATCTCAGTGTTTTAGGACCGAAAAGGCATTATTTTTATGGTTATTTCCTTTTGGGGTGTTATGCCGTGTTGCGCTACCTCCTCCTTTAGCCAACGTTTCGGACAGCGTTACAGTGTCCATCATCAGGGCAGATGTGTAAATGTTAGAGATGAAATGTGTGCTTAAGTACTTCGAAGCAATACTGTGTTGCCAGCGCCAATCCACTGCGGGCTGGCATTACAGTATACTTCAAGATGGTTTTTTGCATTTAGCTTTGGTGTAGCCGTCAATTACCGGATACCAAGAACTATTGAGCTTAGCTCCGTCGTCTCTATTAATGTTAATAGGATTTTTATGAATTTCAATTGCTTCTGTAATTAAGCGTGCTTTATAGGTTTTGGGTCTTCCCAGGACTTCAGGAACAAATCCGAAGTAATGGCCGGTTTCAATTAAATGCTCGGCGATTGCCGATTTGTCAGGGTGGCCAAGTTTACATGCTCGAAAGTGTTCCGATATCCTTTTGGAGATCGTCCGCTCTGTCTGGCCAACATAGACCTTATCACATCCGGAACAGCTGAGTTTATATACTCCATCTGTTTCCAGAGGAAACTTGGTCTTTGCAGACCTCAATAGGTCTTGTATTTTGGTCGTGGTTCCGAAGACAGTCTTGATGCTTTCTTTCCTCAACACTCTGGCAATTCTGTCTGTCACATTGTGAACATAAGGTAGGAAAGCACAGCCTTTAGACTCTTGTTCAATTCTGTCTTCGTTTGGTGTAGATTTGGCTCTTATTATTTGCCTTGTCTGCCTTGCCGGGTAACCGTTACGCTCCAGTGCATCGGTGAGCTTAGTAAGTTCCGCTCCGATTTTTGTTTCTTCACATATTCTGGTCGCTCGGGTTACCAGCGTATGGATAAGTCCTCTCTTCTGCGCTGGGTGGTGATGTGAATCAGCATGTAGATACCGATTCGTATGAGTTGGTTTCCTATACACTGTGTGTCCTAGGCTACCATCTTCTTTTCGCATCACTTCCACATCTAGAAAAGTTCCACATCACAGCATAACACCCCAAAAGGAAATAACCATAAAATTTTTGGCCGTGAAAATCTAAAATCATTCAGGCATTATTTTGTTCAATTTTCTGCCTCAAGGGGAGACCATCCATGCACAATGTTAATGTGAGACCATAAAAAAAGTAAAAAAGAGCGTTCAAAACAAAAGTAGAGGAATGGTGACGAGAGAAGTGTGCTTGTTGCGCGACAACACCGGTCCTCGCACAGCCTTAGCCACCAAGGTGCTATTGGACTCATTTGGTTGGGATGTTTTGAACTTCCCCCCCCCTGTATTCCCCTGTCTTGGCGCCTTCAGATTATCACATGGGTCGAATTAAATTTTCAACCGATGAGCAGATGCAGAAAAAGGTTCTAAAGTGATTCTGGGTAGTCCGGTCACCGTATTAATGATTACTGTAAATTTCTGTAGAATACTAAAAGTTGTAATTTCCAAGTTTAATTTTCTGAAAGGGGTGAGTTTTGAGTGCACCTTTTAATTCATAATTAGAGAAAATGCTTTAGACAAACTCTTTTCTCATCATCCCTATACGTTGTAGAACAATTTAAAAAAAAAAAAAATTGTTTTTTTTTATTTATTTATTTTAACACGTTTTATAATTATCATTAACAGAAAATTTGTTGTTTATTATAATTCCAGGTGGGCAGTCCACGAGTTCCCCCCGAACCAGGACTTCTACAACTGGACGGGGCGGTGCCTGAGTGCGGGGGAGGTGTATAACCCCTTCAAGGTGGGCTTCGACAAGGCCGCTCCTGAACAAACTTGTGGCTTTGGTCACATCGGCAAGTGCAGAGTTGGGGACCTATCTACAAGGTAGATAACACTCTTAACCGGTCAAATGCCACGCCATTTCACGAAAATTCACTAAAAAAGCACCACTTTGAATTTTGAATTGAATGTTTTGTGGATTAATTTTGAGCTATTGTATATTTTATTGACTGAAACACGTTCCTAGAACAATAAACTATGTACCAACATTACTTGCATTAATTACGTAATAGGTTAATTAATAGGTTTTACGATGTTTTAGTCGAGGAACACGCATAAATTGTGACGGCTAAAATTCGCGGTAAAAATGACATTTCTATGTCACAGATAAAATCATTTAAAAATATTCTGGTGTTTGCAAGGTGAATAAAACTTTTACGCGTCTCATGGAGTAATGTTGGCGCAAGCGATTCTGACCCTGTTCTTCATACAAATTCTGTACATTGAAGGGCCAAAATCGCAGACAAAAAGTTTTTGGTGGAAAATTTTATTCAAATTTTAGAATTATTTTCTCGCGCATGCGCATAATACGCGCGCGCCCGCGGGTTAATGTCTGAATTAATACCCACAGTGGGTAGAATATAATTATTTATTATTCTTTGCGGAGACGGTTTACGACTAGTTCCCTTGAGCACATAGGCCATAGGCCCATTAAGCTATCTCCCATTTTACCTCAATCATTTAACAATAACCAACTCCTTTAATAAAGTTCACCAGAGTTGTTATTGGATATTTGGCTAAGTCTTCTGGTTCTACAGTGTGTCTCCCCAGGTATTTGAGCCTAGTTCCCACCAGGGCAGGACATTGGCACCATATTTGAATTGGAGTCTTTTCATCCTCTTCACATTTTCTACATCTATTAGTGCTTTCCACTCCCAATAGCTGCATGTATCTCCTCAGATGGCAGTGTCCCGTTAGTAGTCCTACCAGTTCTCCAGCGAGTGTCTTGTCCATATCGAGTAGTTTCCTGGTCCGTCTGGGGTCCGGTCCGTTTATGAGTACTTTGGATTGCCTCATTCTGGGTGTCCTCTCCCATTCTTTCCAGTGCTGGGATTTTACCCACCTCTCAATATGTAATTTGGTGTGGCAAGCTGCTACTCCTACGGCCGGCTCGGATCCCGTAAGTGGTGCTTTCGCCCCTTTCCTTAGTTCGTCAGCCCGCTCATTGCCCTCAATATCCTTATATCCTGGTAGCCATATCAGGGTTATTTTAATGATGGTAGTGAGTTCTATAAGAACAGTCCTGCATTCCATCACCAGCTGGAGTCGCATCGGTTACTTTCCAGTGCCATTAGGGCTGCCTGGCTTTCAGAACACATGGTTATGTTCTTATTCCTGTACCCGATGTGTATATTCTCCTGTGCACAGGCCAAGATGGCTTTTATCTCAATCTGAAACACTGTGCAGTGTGATCCTAGAGGTATATTGAGTTCCCTCTTGGATCCCTACAGATATACCCCGGCCCCCGTTCCTTCCTCCATCTTTGACCCATCTGTGAACCAGATTAGTTCCTGTCTGGAAGTTGGACCTGGGACCATGTCCCACTCCTCCCGGGTGAGTATATCACATCAAACTGCTGTCTGAAGACGTATTCGGCTTGTTTGCCATCCTGCTTCAATCCAGCTGTTGGGCTAATTGCCCTCTATGACTGTTTTTGGGTAACTCACCTCTCCAATGACCTTTGCATTGTAACCTGTACGCTGCCGCTATCGCCGCCCCCTCTATTTCTAAGTTTAGTGGGGGTAGGTTCAGCAGCACTCCCATGGCTAGTATTGGAGTGGTTCGCAGCTCCAGTGATTCGATAATGTTCGCAGATCCATATGTAAGGTTATGCTATCGTGAAAACAAGTTTATGCGTCTGAGGGGTTATGGTTCATCAATTAAATTCTTATTTATTTTTCAGACACGGCACACTGGGAGTTGCAGGAAGGAAAGCCGAAGGAGTGAAGATAGCCCGCCGGATGTTCACCGACCCTTCGCTGCCTCTGCGAGGGGCCAACACCATCGTGGGCAAATCTCTAGTGATCTACGATGACCATGGACCCGTATTCAGGGGGGAGAGGATGGCTTGCTCCATGTAAGTACCTTCATTGCACTTTGTAATTTGATAATTCTTTTTTCCCTGTTTATTTAATTTTTTCGCTTTTGGGAACAACTCATATAGGTCTAGTAGAAATCGTTGTGTCTCCCTTACTATCATGGTGAGAAATATGATCTAAGCCATAGGTTCCCAACGTGGGCGATAACGCCCCCTTGGGGGCGTTTCAGACCTTCAGGGGGGCGGTAGAAGGCAAAGAGAAAATTGGGGGGCGTTTCAGACTTTCAGGGGGGCGGTAGGAGACCCAGAAACCCATAGCTAGTTTGCTAGCACATATCGAAGAAGTCGAAGACATGCTAAAGAATACGAACTGCACATGGTGATGATGAGCGAAACCAGTATTACCGAAGAAATTAACCAAAATGAAACAACATTTCTGGGCTATTCGACGATTAGATGCGACTCATTTAGCAGCAGGCATACAGGTGGAGTTATCACATTAATTCTGCAGTGTATGTGTGTGAGTGTGTAAACAACATCTCTTACAAAGTCACAACAAATGCGGTACTAGATAAAAATAATACCTGGATACCTACTGACTATTGAAGGATTTTAAGCTGGGAATCTATGCAGCTATTTATCATTCCCCAAATCAAAATGATACAAAATTCTTAGATTTTTTTGAAGAATGGTGCCGTTAGCAAATAAATACAAGAGACTTGAAAATCATCTGTGGAGATTTTAATATTCAATATAAAAAGCACATGATTACAAATCATCATAAATTGCATGGTTAGGAAGCAACTTGTCAAAAATTATACAAGAATATGAAAAAACTCTAAAGCCATGATTAATGTAATTTCAAATGACTTTTACGCGGAAGTTAATGCTGCGGAAGAATTCAAAATCAATCTGATCACGAAACAATTATTACAAAAATTAAATATAATAGTCTGAAGCCTCAGGGAACACGAAGTATAATATATATATATACAGAAATAAAAAGAACTATAATAAGGATAAATTGTGTACGGCATTACCTACAAAACAATAAGTGGATCTGCGATAACCAAGGAAATTTAGACAGAAAAGCCGATGAACTAATAGGACACCTGAAATAGTAGTAAATGAACTAATGCCTACAACGAATATATCTTCTCTTATGTATAAAAATGAATCGCTTGTGTTGCTAAGCGCAAATCTCAAGATCAGCTGAACCGATTTCGCTAATTCTTTTTTTTTCGAATATTCCTTGAAGTACGAGGATGATTCTTACGGAGAGAAAAATTAAGGTTGCGCAGAAAATTGGATAATTTTAGAAAACCTATTACTAACCTAAACGACTATCGCACGTTTGACAGTACGCGTGTTTGAGAAGGATATTTTGCAAAACAATGATTGTTAAATAAAATTCTATTTTTGAAAATCTTTAAGTTGATAAATTTATTTAAAGTAGTTACTCCCCTAATAGTTTGAATCGAATCAAGAATTTTCGATATTTTAAATAGGTACCTATGTTAGGTACCAAATTTAATATACATGAAAAATGGAAATTTAATAAAAATTGTAAAAGGTGGCACGCGGGCTGTTTAAAAACAGAATGTACTGGGATTGAATATATGGAACGCGGGAGGAGGGTTGGCGGTACGAGGGAGCGGTAAAGGGAAAAGGGAAGGCGGGGAAGGTGAAAGGCGAAGACGAGAGGGGGGAGGGGAACCTGGAAGGGGGAGGGGAACGTGGGAGGGGGAGGAGAACTCGGGAGAAGGGTTTGCGGGACGGGGGAAGGGGGGGGGGAGTGGAGTGGGGAGAGGGAAGGTGGAGGTGATGGAGTGGGAACGCGAGAGGGGAAGAGGACGCAGGAGAAGAAGGGGATGCGGAAGGGAAACGGGACGAATGGAAAAGGACACTCAGGGAGAAACAATTTCTTTATTAATGGCATAGCAACGCATGCCGGGACGCGTATTTACAAAACCTATACCGATTCAGTCGCGGTAACGACAATTTATATTTTAAATATACCTCTATATTGGTTATTTTTTATCACATTGCAAAAACAAAAATTGTTCTAAAATCTAGATAAAATATTCTTTCTGATGTGTATATTAGAAATTAATAATTTTATTTCTAAATATTGAAATTTTGATATTGAAAATTTAAAGCGACTGAAACGCGGTAGGGATTATAAATACGCTGCCGGGACCAGATAGTATTTATATATAATTAGTAGATAGTATTTATATATTATATTTATATATAATATAAATTCCTGTTTCCCTTGGTCACGCCTTCATTTCACTTTTTTTTTAAGTTTCCCAATACTTTGTATAAGGTTCTTATGGGAAGAAGATTTAAGAAAATTGCTCAGAAAATTGGATAATTTCAGAAAACTTAACGACTATTTTAACTTCACACGTTTGACAGTTCGCGCGTTTGACGAAATTGAATTGTGTTTTCGAACGTTTTTTTTTGAAAAAAAAGAATTATCTATGGGTTATTTAAATTATAGATAACCCATAACAGATAAATTGTTCTTATAATATATAAAAATGAATAATTGTTTTGAATGAAAAGCGAAAATTTTAATAAAAAAATTGTAATAGGAGGCACGCGAAATGTTTGAAAACTGAATGTACTGGGACTGTTATATGGAACGCGGTAGGGGGATTGGAGGGATGGAGAAGTGGAAGAGGGGAGAGGGTAGGCGGGGAAGGTGGAAAGGGAACGCGGGAGGGGAAGGAAATGCGGGAGGGGAACAGGGAAACAATTTATTTCGTTAAAAATGGTATATCAACGCATGCCGGGAACCAGCTAGTAGTATATTAAAAGATACAAATAAATAGTATTTATTTATTTATTTACGGACAAATAGTCCAATTAACAATATAACAATAACACGAATAGAAAAGAAAAAAAGAGAGATCACAATGAAAGGAGATTACATATAGATGAAGAGCATTGACAAAATACATATAATATAATATAAATATACCTACGAAATCCCTAAATCTTCTAAAAAAACAAAGGGATACAGCTTATAAAGCCTGTAAAATACAATTTCCAGAAGAAAGGTGGGAAACCTGTAAGAAACTTAGAAACATGTATAGGTACAGAAATAAAACATACCATAAATTCGTATTCGAGGCTAAAAATTATTACCTCTCAAGGAGATTCAAGAAAAATGTGGACTACACTTTAATTACACAGAAATTATAAGTGGCAAACAGAGGGAAAACATTAAGGAAGTTCGGTTCCCGATGGAGTTGAAGATGATAAAACTAAAATAGCCAAATTTAATACTAAGTATCGAAAACATAAATAAGAGTATTTCATTATTCACAGATACTTCTTCTCAATCGTCGGAAAGAAGAGAGAATAATAATATTTTCAGGTAACAGTGAGTATTTAATGAAAATTTTTAATACAATGACGCAAAAATCATCGACGTCTGGAATTACTATAGGCATAATTAAATTTAAGTAGTTGCACTAATAAATTAATCTGTGTTAAAGGGAATTTTTCCGCAGTCGTGGAAAACTTCCATAATAACACCAGTGCCCAAAATAATAAATGCTAAAAATTTCGAAGACCTCAGAAAAATAAATGGATAACCTACATTTGAACAAATACTAGAATCCATAGTTAAAGAAGAGATGAGAAAATTTATTGAAAAAAAATAACATTCTTGTAAAACAGCAGGGTTTAGAAACAAATATTCATAATGGAAAACCAGTATGGATCAGAAGAAAAATACAATAGTAGTGTTCTTGAATTTTAGACGTGTTTTTGAAACGATAGACAGAGAAATACTAATAATAAAATTAAAAATAGAAAACAAAGAAACAAAATTGGATATCTGAAGAACAACAAGTAAACCTCGGAGTTCCTCAAGGATCTGTATTGGGACCGCTCCTATTTATTAAGTATATATATTAATGATATAGTGAAGTGCCTGAAGTACTGTTCTATCAAACTTTTGCTGATGAAACACTTTTATATATTATACCAAATAATATTGAAGATGCATTGTCAAAAAAAGCTTGTTTTTAAAGAACACTTCTGTATTATATATTAAAGTTTTTTTTTCTTCGAATAAACTGAAAATAAATGTAACTAAAAGTAAATTAATGGTATTAGAGAAGAAACTCAACGAAATTACTACCCTTAATATAGAAAATAAAAATATTGAAGAAGTAGAAGAAATTAAATACTCAGGAATCATAATCTATAACAAATTAAAACTAAACACTGACTTTGAAATGTTAAATTAAAAAATTGCAGAAAAGATTAAAATGAAAAAGAAAAGTGGGATAAAGGGAAAGTTAGACGTCAAAACACGTAAATTGGTCTACAATACCACTGTAGCGTGTCACGTGAATTACTGCACAAGTGTAATCTTTCTGAGCAGTAAAACACAAGTAAAAAAAATAAAAATAATTCAGAACGGTTCCATACCAACTCAGAATTAAACCATCTGAGAAACACCTCAGAAAGGTCATTAAAAGCTATGAAAAAATACATTTAAAATTGCCGGTAATCCTAACCTAACTTAATCAATATTTTTTTATCGCCACTCTTTAATGACCTTTATGAGGTGCTTCTGAGTTGGCTTCATTCTGAGTTGGCCGGTCACCAAATAAAATATACAATAAAAAATAAAAAAAACGCATCTTGCCCCATCCTATCTCCCCCCCCCCCCCCCGCCCCCGTTGGTAAATATAATCCTGACGACAATTGCTCTTTCAGATTTACGAGTTGGGGGGCGCTAGAAAAAAAAATATTCTCAAAGTGGGCGGTGGGCAAAAAAAGGTTGGGAACCTATGATCTAAGCGGTATTAGATACAAAAACATCAAGCTTTATATTCAAATCTTAATGTTAAATATATACAGGGTGCAGCAGAGAGGACGGACGGTTTTAAAAAAATCATAAAATAGTTAATTTTTACTCAAAAACAAATTTATTGATGGAATCAGGTTCGCAAGGAAATAGCATTTGAGACAGTCAAGTGTGGAAAATCACATCAGGCATGTGGTGGCCGAAATCGTTGATGCAGTGCTGGAGGCATTCTTGGAAGTTCGCGTCGACTCTCTCCAACATCGCTCTCTCAACTTGGGCGACTTCCATGCGAATTGCGTCCTTCAATTCGTCCAGAGTTCGGGGCTTGTTCTCGTATACTCTAGTCTATCGGACGAATTGAAGGACGCAATTCGCTTCAATTCGTCCGATAGACTAGAGTATAGGAGAACAAGCCCCGAACTCTGGACGAATTGAAGGACGCAATTCGCGTGGAAGTCACCCAAGTTGAGAGAGCGATGTTGGAGAGAGTATACGCGAACTTCCAAGAACGCCTCCAGCACTGCATCAACGATTTCGACCACCGCATGCCTGATGTGATTTTCCACACTTGACTGTCTCAAATGCTATTTCTTTGCAAACCTGATTCCATCAATAAATTTGTTTTTGAGTAAAAATTAACAATTTTATGATTTTTTTAAAACCGTCCGTCCTCTCTGCTGCACCCGTTATAAAAATCTATTGCTGTCCGTTTGTCTCGCTTAAACTCGAGAACGGCTGGGACGATTTTGCTGATTTTGGTTTTGAAATGTTTGTCGTAGTCCAGAGAAGGTTTAAACTGTGAGAAAATATGGAGAAATTGCGATGAAGTTAGTAAAAACAATAATTTCATTTTCCCATACAAACTATTCTACCTACTTTCCTGTCAATCTTTTGACATTCGCCCCTTCGGTACGGTAGACTCGGGTCCACTCGAATTGAAGCACGTATTATATTAAGGGTTTTGAATCGACAGACAACAACATATATCCACATTACTCGGATTATCACGTATTTAAATTTTTATATTTTGATGGATGTCATTGTTGGTTCGTTCAGAATCTGCACCAAATTGGATAATTCTTTTTTTTTTGTTTGTTATTTTGTATAAAACTACTTTTCAGCTCTGGCATTATGAAATTTGTAAAAAAAATTGTAATAAGTGGCAAGCGAGCAGTTTGAAAACTGAATGTATTGGGAATGTATGAATGGAATGCAGGAGGGGGGAGGGGAACCTGGGAGGGGGATCCGCGGGAAGGGAGAGGCGAATACGGGAGGGGGAAGGGGAACTCGGGAGGGGGGTTCGCGGGACGGGGGAAGGGGTGGGGGGGAGTAAAGTGAGAAGAGGGAAGGTGAAGAAGGAGGAGTGGGAACGCGAGAGGGGAAGAGGACGCGGGGGAGGAAGGAGAGGAGGAAGGTCAACGGGATGAATGTGAAAGGACGCCCCGGGAGAAACAATTTCTTTATTAAATGGCATAGCAACGCGTGCCGGGTACCAGCTAGTGTTAAATAATTCAAACGTTCATCTTTTTGAAACCAAAGTTTCTGCGATTTGAAAAAAATTATGGGCCCTTTTTTTTTTTCACATTACCAACACCTCTGCCATTGGTCACCCCTAGCAATTAATTATGTTTGGTGAATTAGCAGGGGTGCCCGGGTTCATGGGATGAGATTTATCCGGGTCTTTCATCCAGCGGTGGATGCATTTGCCCACCAGGTGCGTGGAAGGCCGGATCGGGAGAGACTGGTTGAGGGAAACCTTTTGACCTCTCTGGCAGGACTCCTCTCGAAACATCACCTCGCACAGCATTGGGAGGGATAGATTCATGCGACACACCGAGACACTGACCCCCAGATTGCTACCCACCCCTCGTACCTTTTTCCTTACCAGAACTTCATCTCCTTCCTTTCCTCAAAAGATCTTCCACACGGAATGACCTAGGCCCTGAGGGAAATTATTTTCTTCAGGGCCTGTAAAAAAAAATCATTTCAGCAAGTTGTCTTTGGGACCTGTAGAATCTTCTCATGGTCGATTAGATTGTCTACTTCATTGTTTATTTTAATTAATTGTACAATTGTCTGCATTATTCCAGTATAGGAGGGCTGTATCGAAGGAAGGCGGTGGCCAAGGATTGGCATGCTAACGGGGAGCCCCTCACGGTCGCCGGAAAGGTAGAATTTTTGCAGCAAACAGAATACGACATCACCAATGTTGATGTTGACCTGGAGGGACTGGCAGGAGTCAGCGATTACACTGTCCACGTGGTGAGTTAAAAAAAACTTTTGAAATGTCGCCGCCAGCTAGAAATTTAGAACAGTCCACAAAATCTTTCTTTCAGTGGTAAATACTCTCAGTTTCGCACTTGTAATAATTCAGGATGACATTTTTTATTTTTACAATAGCTCCACACAGGAGGCCCTGAGGAAAATATTTTCCCTTTTCATCTTTGGCGTGGCTGTATATAGGTCTTTTGTCTTTTTATATATTTGAATACCTCACAAGAAATCATAAAAAAAGTGGAAGAAATTAAATATCTTGGTGTCATAATAGACTCATAATTGAACTTCTCAAAAAATGCAGATTACACAATTAAAAAAATTGCAAAAAAAATATCATTTCTTGGTAGAATCAGAAACAAAGTAAATAAAGAAACATGCCAGATAATATATAATACAATTATATCACCACACTTTAATTACTGTTCAAGTATTCTTTTTCTATGCAATGAAGAGAAAATAAAAAAAATGCAAATACTGCAAAATAAAGCAATGCGAATAATACTTAAGCGCAACATATACACACGAATACGAGACATGCTAAAAGAGCTAAATATGTTGACGGTGAAGCAAACTGTGTATTTGAATGTACTTATTTTTTTACATAAAATTAACATGGGGATGATGTCTAAGGAACTAAAAAGAAAAATACATTATAATAACGAAACACACGGTCACGGGACAAGAAATTCAAAGCAAATTAGACTGCCGACAAGAAAAAAATCAAGCACCCAGAAATCTCTGATGTACCAGGCCGTCCAACTGTATAACAACATCCCGAATGAAATTACTGAGATAGAAAACATAAATAAGTTTAAAAAAGAATTACGAAAATATGTCTACCTCAATTATTAATGTCTTTATTTGTGTGAAATATTTAAAGAATAATTATGTTTGACAACCAATGTAAATGTTTATATTTTTATAAAATATTAGCACACACAAAGATGTGAAAATAAAAAATACAAGGGTCTCAACTGCTCCCGTCTGGAGCCAGTGAGACTATGGCATCCCCAATTGGGGTATGTTGTGAGGTAGTGGGGTGGGGAAGGAGATGGGGAAGAGGAAGGTGGGGAAGTACCTGGCTATTTAGATCTGGTCACCAAACATGGCTAAAGCCATTTCATGCAATAATTTACTTCTGAATAGTGGTCTTACACCAGGACTTTATTGAGAGTATTTTCCACTCTGGAACGTGCCGTGAATATATTATATATCGTCTTGTCTGATTTTTTCACACAATCGGTTTCAATTTTCATAATACACTTCAAATTCAAAGCAAATTTGAGTTCCCTGAATCAGATTTCACGTGGGACTAACGCATAGACAACTGAAAATATTTGTTTATATTTTTGATAATTAAAAAAATGTCCTTTTCAGATGCCAATTGAAGAAGATTTAGAGTTCCCCTGTGAACATTCAACCATCTACGATACCTACAATCCTTCAAAGATCAAAGAAAAAAATATTCCACCATCTGCTAAAGGTATGTTCACAAATTCAACACACATAATAATGATTTAACCCGTTTAATCACAGGATACCCAAATTGTCCCCAAACACCATATGCCATTGTAATAACAGGAGACCCAAATTGTCCCAAAACATCATATTATGCCGTTATAATAACAGGCAACCGAAATTTTCCTAGAGCGACCGTGTATTATTAAAAGTTAGATATCTCTTCCTTGTCATGCGAAAATTGTATGAATATGATAAAAATTAGAAAGTTAAAATTTTAAGTTTCTTTTATTTAATCCTTTAGCGGGGAATCCGCAGGTATGTATTTTTTAGCCAATTTACATTTTAAATGTCAAAATTTAAATATTTAGAAACTAAATTATTAATTTCTAATATTCACACCGGAAAGATTAATTTATCTAGATTTTAGAACAATTTTTGTTTTTTCATAGTGATAAAAAATAACCAATATTAAGGTACATTTACAAAATATGGAAAGAATCTGGAATTTTGCGCGCCAACCTTGATTGGCAAAAGTTAATGTATATTATTTTCTTACTATTCGAAGGTTTAAGCCTTTCAGACCTGATTAAAAAATTGGTAGTGGTAGAACAGATCCCTGAGGAATTCTTTCTGAATTTGTTCTAGCATATTTATCATGATAAAATCACTAAATTAAAAAATGATGTTCAACGAAAACAAACTCCCAAAAATTAAGCTGCATTATTTATTTTCTTTAGGTACAACAGATCAATATGAAGTTGGAGATCTGAGTGGAAAGTTTGGTGGTTTCCACGGCAGCTCAAAGTACATGGGAGCTTATAATGATTCCCTACTTCCTCTGTTTGGATCACAGAGCATCTTGGGAAGATCTATCGTTCTACATAAAAAGGTACGCACACTTCAGAGAAAACACATAGAAGTAGGTTGTGAGCTTGTCCTTCTGCCCAGAGTAAGCTCAAAGTTTTCTTATTACAGTAAAATTGCTCAAACATTTTCAAATATGAAAATTCTTTCTAAACATATTTTAGGCATGACGGGGAGTCCTACCTCTTAGGCCGGTCCTACTTGAACGCCTGGAACGGCTTTGCTGTCCTGCTTGTTCAGGAATCTATCAAATATTCTTACGTATAAAATCATTATTGACCATTTATTTGCAGAACAAAGGGCGTCGCTGGGCTTGCTCCAAGATCGAGCGCGGCTACAGTCCTTCGGAGGCACGTGAACTCCGCGCCATTGCTTCCTTCCACCACCCCGCCGGCTTTGCATACGGCTATGTACGGATGACACAGCTGGTGTACAACGACGGCAGCCAGAGTGATACCATCATAGAGATCAAGCTGAGGCATCCAGGAGTTAGAGACAGGAATGTTGTAAGTAGAAATCATTATTTTAGGCCTATCCATCATCAATATGTTAGAATGGGATGTATCACGGAAGAAATCTTCTGACCAGGCCCTCCATTGATATGCTTGGTGTAACTACAAGTGACCAGCTCAGGTATGAGGGCTCCATCGAAGCCAGAGTTAAAATAGCCCCCTAAAACTTAGGCATACTGTACAGGGCCCCGCAGAAACTGTAATAGTAAACAACTGCTGACCCTATACAAATCAAAAATGTACCCACGGTTGAATTTAGCGACCACCTCTGTCTGGAGCTCCAAAATAACTGTAAAAACCCTCAACTCAGAACCCTGTGCAGAAACGGGCGGTTCTTAGAGCAATCTTTAGAGCACAGGAGTCGAATGCTATCCTTGTTCTACCGGTGTTACAATGGAAGATGCTCCGAGGAACTTTTTTTTTTTTTTTTTTTTTATTGAAATTTTTTGATACAATACATATAATACATACATGAAAAAATGAAAAGTATATAAAAAACTTAATATAATTAATGTATGAACAAAAAAATCCCACAAAGGCAATGCCTGTGCGTGGGTATAATATAGATTTTTTACTTTTATTTCTATGGTTATAGTGAATATTTTAAGTATACATAAATAAGGGATTTAAAAAAAAAAAGTAACTGAATAAATGCATTTAAAAACTACAGCATAATAACAGCCTGCACTGTTATTATTGTATTTGTAAGTTTTGTAAGAATAGATGTTACAAGTGCAATTTAAAAACATAAAAAAAAACAAACAAAATAAACTAGCAAACAATATTATAAATCTTCTCTAAAAGCTGTCCAATGATAGATATATTTAATGGCTTTATTTAAACTTATAAGAAAAAAATATCTGTTTCAGTGTTTTTTAGCCAAATTTTGGTATATTTTTTATAAGATTGAAGATTTTGACATATGTTCTCTTTAAAGGTTGTACATAGTAAATTATACATTTTTGGAGCTATAAAACTAATATGCCTTTGGGACAACCTAGTTTTGCAGTGGGGTACTGCATACTCACATGTGCCACGTCTTTGGCTGGTACGATTTGAATTTTTTAGAAAGTTATTTGGACGCATGTAAATAAATTTAAGACATTGAAGTCCATAGGTCTGTCTAAGGTCCAAAATATCAGTTTCCTTAACCACTCATTTGCCGCTCGTGCGCCGGCGTATCATGAGACTTTACACGCGATTTTGACCCTTATGTATAAAGAAAGTGTATGAAGAACACGGTCAGAATCGCTTGCTCTATTATCGCTTTTTACCATAGAGAAAACCGCAATTAGATTGGTGACTCCATATAATTTATATTAATGATTTACCGGAGCGCAGGAACGTGCGCAGTTCTTGCGCATGCGCGGGAAAAATTCTTTGGTCTTCAACTTTGACCTTTCTATGTACGAAATTTCTCAAGGACGCTGTCAGAATCGCCGGACATTGGGTGTCATGGCTGCCGCTTTTTGCGAACGCTAATTGGTTACAACCAACCCCATTTACTCGCGGCATTCAACGAGTTAAACAATTGTTTGGAGGGATACGATTTATTTTTTTTGTACATAATCTTAATAATTGATTTTTGGGCAATTTCTAAAGGTTTTACATGATTATTGTAAGCTCCACCCCAGCCAATTATTCCGTAGGAAAGAGATGAATGGACTAGTGCATCATAAACTAGTTTTATGGTTTTTATATTTACTATGTTACACATTCTTTTAAAAATATAATTTAAGTATCTGAGTTTGTTAACAGTATTTTCTATATGGTTGGTCCATTTAAGTTGACAATCTATGGTTACACCTAAGTACTTAATCATTTTTCCTGATTTCATCTCTTCACAGTTAGAGCATGTGGTTGGGTTACAATTAATATTATGAAACTTTAAATTGAGATTAGTTTTGGGAGCTGACTTCTGTGTAATATAAAAAGGAATACATAGAGTTTTTTCGTAATTTAAAGTAAGAAGGTTTCTATCTAGCCATTCTTTGACAATAGAAATACATTTGTTAGCTTTATTAGTTGTATCTTCCCATGTCTTTCCTTGGACTGTTATTGCAGTATCATCAGCAAATGAGAATATTTTACCAGGTATAACAATATTACAAAAGTCATTTATATAGATTAAAAAGAGTAGCGGCCCTAATACAGTCCCTTGTGGAACTCCATGTTTTACTGTGTCAAAATTACTCAAACATGTTCCAATTTTTGTACATTGTTGCCGATTTAATATGTAATTTTGTAACAGCATGAGGCATTTATTTTTAATTCCAATGTTGGTCATTTTCTTTAAAAGAGTTTTATGGTTGACTGTGTCAAAGGCTTTCTTTAAATCTAGAAAAATGGTTAGAGTTTTAATGTTTGAGTCTAGGTTAGAATAAATATTTTTGGTTAAATTAAATATAGCATCATCAGTACTGAGTTTAGTCCTGAAGCCATATTGGTTAGCTGATAGGAGTGAATGAGATTCTAGAAAATCGATGATTCGTTTTTTTAGACATTTTTCTAATATCTTAGACAATTGAGAAGTTAATGTGATTGGTCTGTAGTTGTCTGTTTTACATCGAGGTCCTGATTTGTGTATGGGAATGATGTTAGCAAATTTAAATTTATTCGGAAAAATACAATTACTGATGCATGTGTTAAATATATGGTGTAGTGGTCTGACTATATGTTTTTTCATAGATTTAATTGTAGCATTACTTAAGTTGTCAGGACCATCTGCAGACCTAACGTTTATGTTATCAATATGGTTTGATATTTCGACTTCTGTTATTTCAATAAATTCAGATAATTCAGAGGTACAATTTTTAGTTTCTAAAAAGTCTGAGGGTGCATGCTGAGAGTGTAAGCTAAGAGACGGGTTATTGTCTATTAGGGTAGAGGCTATGTTAGTGAAAAAGTGATTGAAATTGTTTGCAATGTCTTTAACATTCTCTAAGATTATATTGTTCTCGGTTACAATTTTTTGAGGAATTTTGTGTTCCTTTTGATTCCTGTTTGAAATCTCATTTATGATGTTCCATGTTTTTCGTGAGTCATTATGTGCTTTTTGGAGTTGCTCAGAATAGTACTGGTGTTTGCATTTTTTTATGAGAGTGTTTAGGTAATTTCTGTATATAATATAATCGTTCCGTTTGTTATAATTTTGTGTTTCCTTGTTGGATATGCAATGGTTTTCGTGAGTTTTGTAAGCTTTAAACAGTTTATTTTTGTGTTGAATTGAAATTATTAGACCACGTGTAATCCATGGTTTTATGCGTCTGTGTTTACTTTTTGGTGCTGTTCTTGGTTCATAGCATTTTTCAATATGATTTTGAATGATCTCATAAAAATTGTTTAAAGATATATTTGGATCATTAACAGAAAGCACTGAGTCCCATGTTTCGGTTGTCAGAGAGATGTCTAGAGATAGGTAATTAATTTTTTTTTGTGATTTGCTGATGATTATTGGGATCTGTGTAGCTTGGTGATTTTACAATACAATGGCCGTAGAAAGTGGGGTAGTGGTCTGTAATGTCAACTTTTTAACTAGCGGCATTGATCTCTTCAGAACCGGTACATAGTCGGGAAACACGCCAAACGCGTGCCCAACATATGTAGTTAATCACTCGGGGTGATAAATGGTAGAAGTATTAGTTATCCAATACATAAATAGTTTGCAGGGCGGTGGTACCCACACCCATCTCCCATTTTTTTTGTAGTTTTTAGTTTTGTGGATTGTAGTGTTTGTCCATGTTCATGATTCCGACCCATAGAATAAATAATATGTTGTTACTGATTCTTTATTCTTCATTCCCAGACGCAAGACCATAACTGGGCTATATTTGTGAACCCCGTGGGAGTGGATGCAGCGGTGGCTGTTACAAACACCCGCTGCGTGGCTGGAGGCTACCGCTGGAACCCGTACTACACCCAGTTGGCGGACCCCCTCAACCAGGACCTGTACCGCCAGGAGTGCGGACCTGATAACCCGCTGCGCTGCCACGTAGGGGACCTTTCCTCGCGGCTGGGGACTATTGACATAGGTAGGGAATAACCCATACTACAATTGGCTGGTGGACTCCTCAACGAGGGCATAACTATACTAGCAGTTAAAAACCTCTCTGCAGGTTTTTGCTGCAAGGCCCTGCGGGCGGCAGTCGACACAACAGTAGCTTAGTCACAAACTTCACGCACATATCATCTATTTCCAGACTGGAGACATTCACGAAAATGCGAATCCAAGAGTACTTATGCCTGCCAGCCGACGTTCCACATGCTAGCTGTTAATGTAAGAGGTGCCATCTTTTGGCATCATTAGCTACTTGCTTTAATTCGGTTCTATTACGTTGGAAACTTATCACAAACTTCATGTTCACAGATGGTTTCCATATGGCGCGGTGTCAGAGCTGTACTCGGAATCAGATTCTTAAATTTCAACCTTACAGTTACCAGTTACTTACAGTTTGTCAGATGTCCTCTAATGGATATGAGGATTTGCAGTTGTGTACTATTAAAGTATCTTATTATTATTATTATTACTAGCTGGTACCCGGCATGCGTTGCAATGCCATTTGCTAAAGAAATTGTTTCTCCCTGCGTGTCCTTTTCCATTCGTTCCGTTCCCCTTCCGCCTCCCCTTCCTCTCCCGCATCCCCTTCCCCTCTCGCGTTCCCACTCCGCTTCCTCCACCTTCCCTTTCCCCACTCCACTCCCCCCTTCCTCCGTTAAACAAACAAACCCCCCGCCTGAGCTTCCCTCCCCCTCCCAGGTTCTCCTCCCCCACCGTGGTTCCCCTCCCCCCCCTCCCTGGTTCTCTCCTCCCGCATTCCATACATTCAGTCCCGGTACATTCAGTTTTCAAACAGCTCGCGTGCCACCTATTGCAATTTTTTACACAAATTTCATAATGCTGGAGCTCACCAATAGTTTTATACAAACCTTGTCCTGACAATAACGATCTCAAAAAACAAAGAATTATCCAATTTGGTGCAGTCGTTCGGAAGTTATGCGCATACATACATTTCGGCGATTCATTTTTATTTATATATATTTTTTTTTTTTTTTTACATAAGCTCCACACAGGAGGCCCTGAGAAAAACAACTTCCCTCAGGGCCTATGCCATCCTTAGGGATGCTGTGTGGAGGGTTTTTTTTAAGGAAAGGAAGGAAAGGAGAGTTTTGGGAAGAAAAGGGGCTTAAGGGGTGGGTGGGAATTTGGGGTTCAGTGCGTCCTGGTCATCCGCCTCCAAGACCTAGACAAACCTCACCCCATGAACCCGGGCACCCCTGCTAAATCACCAAACGTTGCGAACCACTTGGGGTGACCTATGGCAGAGGTGTTGGTTATCCAATAAAGGTTCCCGGGGCGGCGGTACCCACATCCGCCTCCCAAATTGAAAGATATAAAAATATAGAAGATAGATGTAATGAGCAGGCAGCATTCTGCTGATGCACTCATATCTAATTTCACAATAGTTTGACAGTAAATTTTAATTTTTAACTAAGTTAGTCCTTTCTCCTCTCCAAATATGAATCCAATAGAGCTTTGAATTGGTTTATGTTAGTTGCATCGATGACATGTTGTGGGAGTTTGTTCCAAGCATCCACCACTCTATTAGCAAGGAAGTGTTTTCTAGGATTAGATGCAAAAGGCGTTTTGGTAATTTTTTTTGAGTGTCCACAGAGAATTATATTTTTAATAGTAGTGAAGATTCCTTGGATGCCAGGGCAGCTGGGGCAGGGTATCTGCGGGCCCTGTTTAGTATAGGCTAGCTTAACTCTGGCTTCGGTGGAGCCCTCGCGCCTGAGCTTGTCACCTACATCTTTCTTGTACTTGCAGGCCTGGGCAGGCAGATGTTCACGGACTCCAACCTGCCTCTGGAGGGCGTGGTGAGCGCGTTGGGCCGGTCCATCGTGATCATGGGCGCCAACCGCAGCAGCGAGAGGTTCGCCTGCGCCAACATCGAGCCTGACAACGACATCATTAAGTACGCCAACATCAGGAAGCCACCACGCTTTGTCGTGTAAGTAGAATTACCATTAAATCCAATAATATCTGTAATTGAACTAAATATTTTCTATTTAACGAGGTATATTTAAATAATAAATCCAGATATTATGTTAAAATTTTTACCACTGCAGCCTGTCAAACAGATAGGCAGGAACTTTCAAATCAATCAAACTGTATATTTGATAGATAATACCGGTTGTTCAAGAATTAAAGACCGTTCCTCATTTTCGATGACGTGGACATTATTTCTCAAAATATGGGGGCACTAGCATGTAGCTCAGACTTTCCCCTAAAAAACGAGCGGTGATCTGGCTTGGTAGCAGCTTCAGTGAGATCTTTGCTTCCGTTTGTGATCGACGCTCTGTTGTCGAATCCCGCCGCCTGCGAGGTGCGCTCAATTATTCGAACTAAGAGGGCGTCCGCCCTGTTGACGTTTGTAAGATCGCAATTTTGATCCCAGACTTCAATAAGTCTAAGACACAAATAATTTTGAGGAAAAAATGGTGTATGCAAATTGCGTGCTTGTTGGGTTCCCTAAATGCTGAAGACCAAAATCGTAGGGAAAGCGCTCGAATCTTTTTGAACCGTTTTTTCAAATCAAGGTGAACCTTTTTTAAGTTGAAACATAGGTTCACCACCTAATCCCGGAATCAAAAAGGCAATCAATGACATGATTTGCGTTTTTTTCTTCACCTGAAACAACATCAAACAACAGGAAAACATTTGGAGACCGACTAGGTCACGGAGGGAGAAGTGGTAGCATATTTAGCGGCGGATTCCTGCGATAAGGGAGTCAAGCACCTAGTGCCATGGCTCACCAAGTGCATCGATCATACGCCGAAAAATAGTGGGGATATGTACGTAATATGATTTTTTTGGAAATATTTTTTTTATTATTTATTTTTTATTTGAAATATATGTTACCGTAAAAGCCCGAATATTGGTAAATCCTAAGATTTTCCGGTAAATCCTAAGATTTACCAACTCTTAATAGTAAAAGTCCGAACCGTTCTATAATCATCGTTCACCAACCTAACCTAACCTAACCTAAAATGTACTAAATTCTAATAGTAAAAGCCCGAAAAAATCCTTTCTTATTTAAATATTATAAACGATTTTTTCGGGCTTTTACCATTAGAATTTAGTACATGTTAGGTTAGGTTAGGTTAGGTTGGTGAACGATGATTATAGAACGGTTCGGACTTTTACCATGAGTTGGTAAATCTTAGGATTTACCGGAAAATCTTAGGATTTACCGTAGTTCGGGCTTTTACAGTGATATATACATACATACCACAGATTTACATAAGGAAAATATAGGTTTTTAAAAATAATAACAAATAAAGTAATTTATTGTTAATGAATCTACCCAATTTAAAAGAGAAAAACATTTCTCGTGTTTAAATTGGGGAGTCGTGTCATTACAGAAAAAAGATAAAGAAATAAGATATGCTTATTTTTTTTTGAATTAAGAAACAAATAAACTTGTGAATGATAACAAATATTGATAAAGAAATATACTAACGTAGCAGTTACTAAATTAGATTTACATGTAGTATAGATATTTTAAAGTAATAATAATGAAACAAATAAACTTATGAATGATAACAAATATTGATAAAGAAATATACTAACGTAGCAGTTACTAAATTAGATATACATGTAGTATAGATATTTTAAATAATGAAACAAATAAACTTATGAATGATAACAAATATTGATAAAGAAATATACTAACGTAGCAGTTACTAAATTAGATTTACATATAGTATAGATATTTTAAAGTAATAATAATGAAACAAATAAACTTATGAATGATAACAAATATTGATAAAGAAATATACTAACGTAGCAGTTACTAAATTAGATTTACATATAGTATAGATATTTTAAAGTAATAATAATGAAACAAATAAACTTATGAATGATAACAAATATTGATAAAGAAATATACTAACGTAGCAGTTACTAAATTAGATTTACATATAGTATAGATATTTTAAAATAATAATAATGAAACAAATAAACTTATGAATGATAACAAATATTACCATTTGTTATTTCGGCCACTGGCATAATACCTAGGAATCTGATTAAAAATTTAAGCATATTAGATTTGTCAAAGAATTTGTATATACAAATGCAAAAAGCAGTAATTTTAAATACATGTAGGATTACAAAAGATTTTTTAAATATTTATATTGAGGGATCAGTAGGATTTATAGGTTCAATTAGAAATGCCACAGAGCCGAACCCTCTGATATGAAAATATCTGGAGTCGGTGAATTATATTCCCATTTGGTCTCTAGTAGGTTGACATGTTGTTCTTGTATTGTTTTGTATTTATAATACTTATATAGTGCAATTGCATAACGTGGATTCACTAGATGATCATTTGGGGAAGTGTATGAAAGGGTTTAGTTTTTCCTTCTTTTTTTTTTTTTTTTGGTGGGAAAATTTAACCCGGACATTTAAATCTGGTGCGTATAATAAGAAATACTTTGATGTAGCAGTTACTAAATTAGATATACATGTAGTATAGATATTTTAAAGTAATAATAATGAAACAAATAAACTTATGAATGATAACAAATATTAATAAAGAAATACACTAACGTAGTAGTTACTAAATTAGATATACATGTAGTATAGATATTTTAAAGTAATAATAATGAAACAAATAAACTTATGAATGATAACAAATATTGATAAAGAAATATACTAACGTAGCAGTTACTAAATTAGATAAATTTTTCCTGCTTTTAAAATTAAAAATATCTTTAATTCTTGGACATCCCTTGTAGTAGATTACATTATGTTTAGAACTCAATTCATCGAAGACGTGCGCAAAGTGATGGGCCTGCCCGAATGGATGCTGACAGTGGACACTCGCAAGACCAAAACCCTTCACCACGGCTCCTGCATACAGATCCTGCTGCACTTCAAGGGTCCACAGGCCGCGGTGGCTGAAGTGGACTTCTCCAAGCTGATGACCACTGGCAGGCTGGATCACCCCAGCATCTCTGTGCCGGGTTACGCCGACCAGAAACGCAAGAAAGTGCTGTCATATCGCCAGTGTGGTGTGCGCGATCCCAACGAGAAGAAGAGTAAGTACAATGATCTCGCAATTTCTAGGCCCCAGTTTTCACAAGAAGTAAGGAAAAATTCACATCACACTTCGTCACCTCATTTGGATAGGTAATTGGCATTTTTTTCAAAAATGACCTTTGAATGCCAAAGCATTTCTTTTGGTCGTTTCTATACCCAAAATAATTTTCAGAACCATCTGTGTTGTATTTTCGTAGATATGTAAAGTTCTAACATCAAGCATTTTAAATAATCATTCATCTAACAAGGTTGTAACATCACTTACAGCCGTTGTGTCCAATCCTAATGATCAGCTGCTGAGCCGAAATCTCGGCCCAACCCTGCCCGAATACGTTCCTTCCAAAAGCACAAGGATCGCAATGTAAGGAAGCTAACTTATGGATTAACTTGCCTGAGGAAGACTTAGTTATAAGAACTGACAACAGGGTGTAAAAAATACCGCGAAAAAATGTTATCTGTCATCTCGCAATATTTGGCACTTTTCAGATTTGAAAATATGTTATTATCTTATTTCTTTTTTTAGAAACTGCCCAATTTTGCCATGCAATCAATTGCTTGCAGCTTTACAATTCTATGCAAATGAAATTGGAGCTAATTCTGCAGCTCACCTCTGCAATAAATAACAGCGCAGGTATTCCATCAGGCCCATAGCATCAGGTCCGTAGCATTTATCATCAAGCCCTCGTAAAACTTGGAGTACACCCCAATGCCAGATCGTAAGCTTTTTCATATGAAAACCGCAGTGAGGAACAACCAAAGTGTCACCACCATGCCAAAATACAATCCGTGCGTATCAAACACGCGAAATGTGTTAGTTCTGCCATTTTGATTTCAAATGAGTTAAACGTCAAACGTCTAGCAAAGAAAAAAGAAAGTCAAGCATGACACTTTATTTTTAGGTAGAAACGGATAAATGACATCCCGGCAGGAACTAAAAATATTATCATTTCAAAATCAAACAGTGGTAGTTGTCAAGATACTTGAATCGTCGAAAATCGGAAACTTGTATATCCCTGTAGAAGAAGAACCTTCTGCTCAGGGAGTTGATATGAGATTGAACTGATGTTCGAACACACAACGGATCTTGTGTATCCCTACCAATGGGTAGCCCACCCACACAAAATAGGCTTCGAACGGTCCACAATGTTCCAGAACATTCCACAACATTCGAGAGTGTTCTGGAATGTTCCACAATGATCTGCGATGTTCCGGGATGTTCCCGAACATTTCAGACTATTCCCGAACATTCTGGATGATTCTAGGATGTTCTGGAATGTTGTGGAATGCTCTCGAATACTCTCGAATGTTCTGGACTGTTCTAGAAATTTCTAGAGGGCGGAACTTCCAGCCCTTATATCTTCAAAAGTACACCCTTCAGGTAAAACGGGAACCTTCTTCATGGATGGAGGATAGAGGGCTACCATACCATATAAAACTCTCTTGATCATACCAGGACTCCTTTCTGAGTTTTAGCGAGATGCACACTTTCATACACTTTCTTTTATAATATAGTATATTAATGATGTGTTTAAAATTAAAAAGCGATGATTTTTTTTAGATTTTTCAATTTATTTTTGAAAAGTTATACATAGTATAATTAAATAACATCATAAATAATATTAAATTAATAATTATTGTTACAGAGACATCGTCAGTTTTCCGTCCATACTTCCTATCATCTGGGACCACTGAAGTCAAAATCTCTCATCTTACATCACTAATTCTCAGTTTTGTAATACTCAAATTTTATTTATATACCATTCTTTAGGATTTAATAAATTTGTAAAATTATGAAAATACATATTTTTATATATTTTATATTAAAAAAATAAAAAGTTTACATTTTAAACTTGTTTTCTTTTGATAGCTTTTGTTTTTAGACTTTTCTTAAAAATATATATTTAAATTGTTTTATCATCTAAATAGATCTTTACCAAATTAGGATTTTTTTTACATGTACTCCATATGACCTGAGGAAAATAATTTCCCTCATCTTTGGGATTGCTGTAAGGAGGGTCTTTTTTGTGGAAAGGAAGGAGTGAATTAAGGAGTACATGTTGTAGGAGGGAGGAAACACAGAAGCCGGCAACAAACACCAACAGCTGAGCTGTTGAACTCAAGAACGAGTCGTAGCTCTCGTGTGACAAATGTCAACTGTGTACAAATATTGGACCCGCATTTGGCGTGTTTCCCGACTGGGCACCGGTGCCGAAGGAATCAATAATGCTGGTTCCTCGGAGCATCTTCCATTGAAATACTGGTGGAGCAAGGACACCATTTACACCTGAGCTTTAAAAATTGCAATCTGTTTGTTAAAATAGGAGAATCTATCAATTAGACCCCCGCTTCTGCAGTGTCGAGGATTCTTTTCAGGAATTTTAGGGCTCCAGATCAGAGGTGGCTGCCAAATTCGACCACGGGGTGCAATTCAATAATAGGGTGTATTAAAGTATCTGCGCGCCCTGTACAGTACGCCCAGCTTCTAACTTAACTCTGGATGGAGCATTGAGAAGAGAAGAAGAAGAAGTAAAGTTCATTGGTTGGTATTCAAAATAAAGGAATTTAATAAAGCATTACTCCAAATAATTAACCCAACCTCAAACATTCAGTTGCATATTGTTCAGCTCGAAAAACCTTTAAGCTGCCGTCATAAGAAAAAAGGTAGCTTGAAATTTTCAATGGTCACATTTTGATACGACCTCTCATGTTTATCATCATATTATAATAAAAAATGTATCAAAAGGTAACCATTGAAAATTTCCTGGTGCCTTTGTCTTACATTGGTAGTACGGCTCCAAACACTAGCTCGATAAACTCAAGCATTCAACACCGTAACCTCAAAATTTCAAATTTTCAGTCAGATAACCTCAAACTGTTTAGATTTAGATTTTAGTTAATAATAGATTTGGGATATTATATTCCACTAAAATTACAGATTTTTTTACACAGTAACACACAGTAGAATCTATGATTTGTTTGGAGAATTGAAATAAGTCCAAACGTTATTCCACGAGTTGTTCTACTTTTATGTCCATTATTATATGAAAAAATTGTTTAACCACTGGAGTGATTATGGCCAAAAAATTGACCATTTATTGTAATTATTTAAAACATTTCCATGGCCTGCCGTTTATTTTAAAACGAAGCCATTGAAATGCTTTATCTATTATGACCATGGATGTCGCAAATCTGAACTTCGTGGGCTTTTTCGCTCCAGTGGATAAAACTCCATTAATTGTTTTATTAGAAGGCGGTTTACTTTTACTTTTTCATTCTTTGACCTGAGAAACCACTTTGTATTTTTATTGCATTTTGAATATAGGTTGTTTCATAACGCTTAATAAGATCTCGATAGGTTTGTTCTGATTCACATACAAAGGCCAGAATTCAAACCTATTGGTGAATTTCGCATTGCCGGTTGTCAGCCGTTGTTAAGGAGCCAAAACAAGTGTTTGTTTTTTCTTCAGTCTTCTCATCGTAACGCATCTGTCAACATTACCGTTTATATTGTGATAAGCTATCGAGACTCGCATAGTGAATTTACCGCCGGTAATTCATCTGCATCGTAATAAAATAACTAACAACTGCCTGTGGATCATCCAGAAACAGCCAATCGACCACGAGGGATCCACAAACCGGGCAAGATTGCCATCAAATTATCATAAGTCCCTCTGTGAAATACCTTTGCTATTTGTTTCAGTAAACATATCATATCGAGATCCACAGGCATAACTCGTGTAGAGTGAACATTCAGCTTCACTTTAATCCTTGTAAGGTGGTGCCATCAACGCGCTAATCTTACATAGGTATTTTGCATTTTGCATTTGAAATACTTTTCTGAAAACCATTTCACATTTAATATGATTTTGTGTACCCATTTTGTACCTCTCTGGTTGTGATAGGGGAATCTAACAAAAGTCTGTTCGATATGATAGGGAAATCTATCCAATGGACCGCCCATTTCACCGAGTCAACGGTTTTTTCAGGTATTTTGATGGAGATTAAAATGGTTAAGGATTTAATATTCAAGGTGTGGATCATCTAATGCGCAAAAATAATTTTAAAAACACTGAAATAGGTTTTTTCAGTTAGCTTTTTTCTTTTTTAATTACCCAAACTAAGAACATAAAACCTATTTTACAAAATAGGTTAATAGTTTAGGTTTTATTAAAAAAAAAAAATGTAGATTAAAAACCTCTTATCATATGTCACATCGATACTAAGCTAAGTGAACAAGTCAAATTTGTCAAATATTAATTCAAATGAATTATTTTGCTTCTCCATATGCTGAAATACATAGTCAAAGGTATTGAAATACAAGGGATATGCTATGATGTCTGCCCGACTGTCGGCGGACTACTACCTAATGGCAGTAGTTAGAATATGAAAAGAATTCATTCATTTAGTTGATTTATTGAAGGTGTACAGTGGAGATGGGTTAGTTCTGCATTTTGCCGGAGGCCTCCGAGACATGCTTCCTTTTAAAAGTATTTGCGTCCTTGGAGCAGGACCCGGGAGCCACTCCCGACTCGCGAATCGCTCGGACCGAGAGGCACGAGTTCAAACGGAGCCGTACCTCGGTGCCAGAGCGTGCAAAAGAACTCGAACGCGCGATCACTGCTCTCGACTCGTGAGCGGCTCTTTCGCGAGTGGAGTGGAGCGCGAACACGGGGACGCCGGCCGGTGGAAGCATTCGGGTTCCTATTACTCACTACTCACTAGTACCAGGAGAATTCGCGACCTGCTAGTTGAGCAGAGCGAGTTCCCGGTCTGACTCCGAGTTTCGGGTTTGGGACCGAGCCCGAGTTCCACGACCAGGTTCTCTTGGAGTAGTTGATTTTAAAAAGGAGTAGGAGTAGCAACCGCTTCCCGCAAAGGAGCGGATCACATGAGCCCATTCCAGCTGAACTGACACATCGCTAGTGTACAGTAGTATTGGTTAGCAATATAGTTGGAACCCAGAAAGAATTCATTTATTTAGTTGATTTTTTGAAGGTGTGCAGTAGTGTTGGTTAACAATATAGTTTGAATATGGAAAGAGTTCGTTCATTTAGTTGATTTTTTATTTATGGCGCTAGTAATAAAAAGTTGTCTAGGTACCTAAAACATAAAAAAAAAATAGTTAAAAAAAAACAAAAAATATCCTAAGGCTCCGGGGGTCCTTTGAAGTTTGAGAAAATATCGAAATATTTCCATTTTTTCAGCCCCTGCACAAAATATTCTGAAATAGTTTAAAGATATTCATTTATGAGATCTTGTTAAATAAAGTCCATAGCTTCGATGTATATAACTATCATCGATTATTTTTATAGTAATATGGCACTAAAACACCTCCGCCCGCAGTCTCAAAACCCGCCCGCGCTCGAGCGGCGCGCAGTATTGGCCGTTCCTTGGTCGACCAAGGACCCCCCATTTCGTGATACTGTTGTGTAGGTAACTAAAAGTATTTTGAAAATAAGGGAAGAAGATTATTTGCCAACCATTTTGAAAGAAAGAATTGCAAACATTATTAAGGCATATAAACATAAGTATATAAACTTGTTGAAGTCAGAAAAATGTGGAAGACAGTTTCCTTCCAAAGAAGAGTCCCTCCATTTAAAATCACAAGCTCCCTACTGTTTGATATTAGTTATTGTTAATGTAAAGTCAATAAATGCAATTTATTAATGCAAATTATAGACAGTAAATTAAAGTTTCCCTTAAAGAAAAAAACCAAAGAGGTGAGAGAAAAATGTTTATCGGCAGTGTTGGTATACCGACTACGAAACAATTGGAAAAGCTCATGAAAAGAAAATGAAAACATTTTACCAAATCAACTGAACAGTTGTGAGAAAAAAAAGCTTTAAAATTTGTAGACATGTTGTATCATTGCGTCATTATCTTGCACGTTAACATCAAAAACATCTTCTCCTGATGCAAAATCAAGTCGACTACTTAAGACTAATAACACCGCCTTTCCGACAACAAGTAATTCTCCGTCTTTTACAGTTCTCTCCAAGATCTGTGACAGGTTCAGGATATTGAATTGAGCTGGAGCAGCAATCGCTTCTGGCGTTTTTAATGATTTCAACATAATCACGCAGGATAATAATAATAAAGTAATAGACAAAAATAGACAGCGTCGCGGACGTCTGCGTGCCAGATCTGTACTCATCAAAGCTAAGTGCATAAACTAAGTGGATTATTTTTTGATGGTCGAAAGAACAAGACTTTAGCTATCATAAAAAGACACAAATACTATAAAAGCACAGTACTTGAAGAACACGTATCGGTTATCGTGGAATCAGGATCTCATTTCTTGTAGCATCTTACGCCTAGGCCAGGCACTGCCGTAAACATAGCCAAACCAATAATGGAATATTTTGCTCGTCAAAACATTTCACTCTACCATTTAAAAGCAATTGCGTGTGATGGCACAAATTTTAATACGGTAACAACTGGTGCTGTGATTCGAACGATAAAGAAACACTTGAATGGACCGCTACAGTTGCTGATCTGCTTTTTCCATTGCAACGAGCTACTTCTACGCCTTTCGATTATGAATTCGGATGGTTTTCAAATTGATGTTGAGTATTCAACATCAAAATTTAAGCACCAATCAAAAATATTTGCTTGATATTTTCAAAGCAGTTTTCAGCAGACGTTGTCCTCCTGAAATTGCCAAAAGAACCCAGGAGTGGTTACTACAGAAAGTCGAATCTGTTATGTTGTTATGTTAGCCACGTTTTTCATGAGGGCATACTTTCCTATGTGGTTTGGATATAAAACTGCATGGGTCTTGCAAAAAGGTGCAAGGCGTGTTTTTAGCATGATTAAATATTCGCGCTATCTTCCGGACGAATTAAAAGCAATAATTAATCCGGCGATGCAGCGAAACGCTTACTTCGCTCATCCTGAAAATTTACTCTTGTCAATGATAACCGATGAATCACCTACCATCTAAGAACTTGGAATAAGGCATTTATTGAAAGCCAGAGAGTTATCCGGACTGAAAACCGAACATTTAAAGTACCCACATTGAATTTTGATGCACAATCCTACTTTGATATAAAATTTTGGCAAGATACGCCAATCACGTATCCTCCCATTTTGGAAGATGTAACGGAAGAAGAATTAGAAGAACTTAACCTAACTACAGAAGTCAGCTCCATTTTCATCAACTTTGACAGGTTCCCCTGTCTTACACAATCTGTAGAATCTGTAGAATAATCTGTAGAACGTTGTGTAAAGGTTGTGACTGAAATATCTTCGAAAGTGTGCGGCAAGAAGAACAGGGAAGGCTTTATAACTACAACAATAAACTCCAGGAAAAATATGCCAAAAATCGTAAAAAACGTGAATTTCAACGGGAATAATTGATCACATTTAATTTTTCATGATAAATGTAATAATTATGATTGTAATTTTTAATGTAGTGACTGCTTTAATAGTAAATAAATTGATATCGAGAATTTTTTAATTGCAACTCTTTCATTTCCTTACTACTTGGGAACAATTCACAAAAATATATGTTTTATCATTTTTCGAACGCTTCGGGGAACCTCGAAACGATAATATAATTTTTTTATTTTTATTTTTTATTAACACCAAAGACCTAATACAACTTTTTATCACTAGCGCTCAAGGAAATAAGACAATTTTTTTTTCGCCATACAGTTGCGGCCCACACTAGTGTGCAGTAGTATTGGTTAACAATATCGGCAATGCCAGAAAACACAGTAAAAACTGCAGATAGCATACCTCTTATATTTCAATATCTTTGAAAATAGTTGTAGTAATTTGTAGGAAGTGTTTCTTTATATAATTTGTGCATATTATAGGTGAAGAGCCTCTCTTGATATTGACCATTTAAGGATATTTATGTAGATAATGTTTGAGGTTAAGATGTTAAATACTTGACAATTTATATCTCCTCAAACGTTGAGTTTCCTCAGCGCAGTGCTGCCCACCTTCTTCCCATCCACCAGCAGCACCAGTTTCTCGTTGTAGTAGTGCTCGATGAGGTGGTTGATGGTGAGGAAGGACTGTTCGTTTGTCTTGCTGAAGCCGAGAGCGAGACGGCCGTCATCACGCCTGCGACAGCCAATGTTGTAGATGCGGCCCATGTAAGTTAGGGTCACCGTGTAAGCGTGGGTGGGCTGGAAGAAAGAAAAAAATATGCATTAGATGAGATGAATGCTTTCTTTGGTGGCATTTTAGAGGAAGACATCTCCAATCCAACAAGTCCCTGACATCAATGTGGGATTTCGTCGCCTTTGTTCTTATTTGTCCAATAGACCATTAGAAAATTTTATAGGAAGAGACGGTTTTCTTTTCTTATTTCAATGAAATATAATGTTAGGTGTTTTGATAAACCTATTTCCGTAAAGGTAAAGGTCTCATTAGCAATAATTCTTAGTTAAGGATTAACAATAATTTTTTAAACTTTATTTTTAATTTTAAAGAGGAGATTGAACAAAAACTAAAATGGTCTGTTGGACAAATAAGAACTAAGGCGACGATTTGGCCTCTCCACTGGCTGATGCTTTTTTTTAAAGTGAACACTTCACAAGAGTCCCAGCTGCCTCCGTCTGGAGCCTGTGAGACTATGGCATTCCTAATTGGGGTATGTTGTAAGGCTGAAGGTAGTGGAGAGGGGAAGGAAATGGAAAGAGGAAGGGAAGCCAGTTATTTACCCACGAGGAAGGGGAAGTACCTGGCTATTCAGATCTGGTTACCTAACACAGCTAAAGCCATTTCAAGGATTCTGAATGGTGGTCTTTAACAAGGGCGATACTGAGAATTTCTTCTACTCTGGAATGTGCCGCAAAATACTATATATTATTGTAAATTAATTAATTGTGAAATAACTCAAAATTAATCAAATAAAATTTATTTGTGCATGCCGGGATTCGATCCCGCGAACTTCGGATTGCGAGTCAAGAGTCTTACTACCCTAGACTACGGAGGCCGTCAGGCCGGAAGCTGGTCACTCACCAATCTTCTCCACTTCAGTTCTCAAGCTTTCCCATCCTGCTCCAATTCTTCTCAACACCGTTCATCTTCGTCTTTCTTTGCGTGCCTCTGGGTTGCTTCTGAGGAGGTCAGTAAATGGATATCGGCGCACAAGCACAATTGCTACATTTGTAAGATGATGTAACGAATTCGTCGATCTCAAGAAGTCAATGTTCACCAATATGCTGGTTTATAGATTTTAATGGGTGATGATGGCGGCTGTCTATAATCTGGATGGAGGAATTTCCCAAGTTCACTGACAAAGCAATCTAGTTCAACGGAGGGCGATGGAGTTTGGATTAGATGAGTGACCATTTATCTCACCGTAATATAAAAGGAAATAGAAAAACTATTATTTTCCGACTGAGTCTGCCCGAGTCTATCTCGAAGTCACAGGCAGGCATTGAAAAATTAATTATTTTAACAATCAAAACTAACTATGTATTTTGACGGCCGCCATGGTCTAGGGGTAAGGCTCTTGACTCACAATCTGAATCCCAGCAAGCGCAAATAAATTTTATTTGAAAATAATATATAGTATATTTGCGGCACGTTTCAGAGTGGAAGATACTCTCAGTATCGTCCTGGTGTACAACCACCATTCAGAATTGAAACATTGCATGAAATGGCTTTAGACATGTTTGATGACCAGATCTGAAATGCCAGATATTTCCCCACCTTCCTCTACCCTATCTCCTTCCCCTCCCCACTACATTTAGCCTCACGACATACCCCAATTAGGAATACCATAGTGTCACTGGCTCCAGCTGGGACCCTTATGAGGGACACTAAAAAAAATACAAATGAAAATGCTCTTTTTCAAGTTTGAATGTCATTATTAATATTAAAAATATAAACCCGAGTTCATTATCCACTGGAGCGACAGCGCAATTTAAAACTTGGCTAAAGTTCGGTTTACGATAACAAGTCATAGAAAAACAAGAAAGATGTTACACCACATAAAATTAAGTGTTGCCATTAAGTAATAATATCAACAACACTTTCTTTTCTATCACAAACCATGTTACACAAACCTAGCGTAGCCGCTAAACTACTTGAAAACTGGGATGTTTTTTTGCCGTGACGCGAGTAGGCGCTACGAAGGGGGCACTTTCTTTTCTATCACAAACCATGTACATTGATATTGGTGACCGGTGTACTGCTTACATTATTGCTTAATGGCAACACTTAATTTTATGTGGTGTAACATCTTTCTTGTTTTTCTATGACTTGTTATGTCAATACATTCAAAATGACGTTTTTTCCTTAGTGTTTATAGAAAATTTTAAAGTCGTGTAATTCAGTTAATATTGCTTGCCGACGCCTAATTCTTTCAGATTCGGATTTTCCGGCCCATAATTAGTATGAAAAAAGAAAAAAAAATTATCTAGGACCGTCTCCCGTAAACCCAATTTTTTCCTAAAACTTTTTTCTCCGGTTGCTCGAGATTTTTTGGTGATCATTTTGGATATTTTCTGTCCACATTAAAAAAAAATCATACCTCCGAATTTTAATCTGGAGACATAAAAACTGATTATAGTTCTACATAGCCAATGAATCCACCTATCTTTTGTCGATTATCACGTATTCGTAGGATTTATAAAAAAAAATATTATAAAATCGTAAACTTCTATTTAGTTACTTTCAAATAAAGGTAAATTTGCCAATATTGGCAACAAAGCAATCCGAGGTATTTTAAATAGTGCCATTTTGTAGCAAAAAGCGCTCCAGTGGTTATTCTTCCATTGGGGTGGCCACTCTGTCATAATTAGCATGGAGTTTCTCCTCTAACCTCAAAAACTAAAAGAATATTTTGGTGAAAATTTTCAATTTTGTTGGTAAGTATGTAGAAACCGATTAAGAAAACTGATGTTTGCAACTAACAAAGGTTTTCGGCTCCCAGGCCCCGGACGCGTATTTACAATCCCTACCGCGTTTCAGTCGCTTTAAATTTTCAATGTCAAAATTTAAATATCTTGAAATAAAATTATTAATTTCTAATATACGCATTGGAAAGATTATTTTATCTAGATTTTAGAACAATTTTTGTTTTTGCAAAGTGATAAAAAATAACCAATATAGAGGTATATTTAAAATATAAATTGTCGTTACCGCGACTGAATCGGTATAGGTTTTGTAAATACGCGCCCCGGACAGTCAAACATAAAAGAATTTCGATGATTGAAAATGTACCTAGGCTAGGGTCATTGATTTTACCAAAAGTAAGGAAAAATTGAACTTACTTCGGGCACACCGTCACGCCCACAACGTATTTATGTCTAAGGATTTTAAATCCGGGGACGTTTCGAAAATCCGGATTTTTCGGATTTTGTTAAACCCAAAATCCGGATTTAACAAACGATCGAAAATAATAAATTGTGAAAAATGTAACAAATAATTTTTTTTCGGATATTACATGAGAACCTTCGATCAGATTATAGGTACTTTGTCGAAGATGAGAACACAATATATTCTTATACATACACTAGCGCGGACCCGTGAATAATGCCGATTTGCGCCGATTGTTCTGAATTTTCGGCAAATTCTCGACAAAGTCTTAATTTTCGACAAATCCCTTCCAATTTCGAAAATGGCAATTGAATGAATTTTCTCTTAAGATGAATATATACGTGAAATCCTATTTAGATACTATTTTGATTAATCTTTACGACGAATCGGCTTACAGTATGAACATCAAAAAATATGCTACGGATAAATTGAAGCTTTAACTACTTTATCTATGTATTGGAACTACAATAAAATTATTATTTACGTAACAAAAAATATAAGCGTAAACCACTAAAAAAAATGTTTTCTCATGACTTAACTATGAACTAATGTAAGTAACAATTTTTAAAAAATACCCCTTTACGGCTAAGACTATTTTTGACTTTATCTATGTTCTAACTTTTTTTCGTTCTTATAAAATTATGCACAAAATAAATAAAAACCACTTTTTCGCTTACTAGCCTCGTGCAAAAAGACGCTCGATTTTAAAATTTTGCAGGCATGAGATTCGAAATATTTCTAGCGTTTATATTCCTCTTAAAAGCATTATATTACCTAAAGGAAGGTACTTTTCATTTGTCTGAATTTTCCAAACAAACACTTCCAATTTTGAAAATGATGACACTTAAATTCAAAGAAGAACCCGGAGTGACAGACTTCACAGACGACAGCCGAAATTAGAATTGTGCCCCATTGATGGAATCTCCACAGTACACAAAAATACCCTAAATCCGCCCTTGGACACACATGTTACTAGGTAGTTAGGTAGCATGCTCTTTGGCTTCTAATGAGCAAGTGAGTCCGTAGCATAATAAGAAACTTCATTTAGGTAGGTACCTACCGTATCGTTTTCTATAAAGTAGGTAAATACCTGATACGACGGCCCTAAATAATAATAAGAATAAGTGACCGGACAACTCAGAACCTCCTTTGAAAAGTCATTAAAAGTGGTGAAAAAGATGGATAAATCGGTTATGTTAAGTTAGGGTTGTGGGCTGTTTTAAAATAATTTTTTCATAGCTTTTAATGACTTTTCAAAGAGGTGTTGAGTTGACTTGATTCTGAGTTGCCATGGAACCACAAAATAATATCTTACTTCAGAACATGATCAACTGTAAATAATTGACCATTATGCAAAATGCAATCGTATGTAAATTGTAAACAGTAACGTAAAATCAATCCAGTACTAAGTACCTAGGTATTTAGCAAGTGGTTACGTCGCAGCATGACGAACCAGACGAACAGCTGGTGAAGTGAATGACAATAATGGCTTTAAACTCATAATACCGTTGTGTAACGTCGCGTTGGTAGATCGATTCCCGGAGCGTTTGGTAGCAGCGGCGACGCGGCGTTGCCAGCGGGGAGCGGGTAAGAGCGGGTGAGGGCGGGGCGGTATCAGAGCGAGACGAAACAGATCACAGGGTGATCATGAGATTATTAATTAAGGCCCTATCCAGTGGTGACTAAATTCACAAAAAGCGAAAAAAAGTAAATACTAACATTAAGGGCCGATATTTACGTGGCTTTTTATGCTCGGAATGAGAGATATTTACAGACAACCCAATCCGTCTCGTTACCAATGGAGTATACTGAAATACAAGCACTAAGGGGCCATCGATAAATTACGTCACACCTTAAGGGGGTGGGGGTCAAAATGGCAAAATGTGTGACGTCAACGGGGGTCTCCCAATGGTGACGATGCGTGACAGGGACGGGGGGGGGGGGAAGGGGTCAAAAATCATGAAATTCGTGTGACGATTCGTAAAAAATGGATATATTAACTACGTTACTGTGACGCAACCACAAGTAGCCTATAGATACAGATACAGATTTGTTTTTCGAAAATCTGCTGTATCCACTTTATAATATTATTCAAGCAAGCCTGTCTCTATTTTTGATGTGAAACTTCTTTAGCCCCTTTGTGACTGGATTTCGGATGAAACGGAAATGACGATTACTGCACCTCAACGACGCATCAACTGCGCTCATTGGCCGCTTTGATTATGATGCCACTTTTAAAGACTGCTTTTGGTTGAGATATGAAACGAAAATCACGCGAGGTCTGCGCTCATTGGTCGCTTTGATTGTGATTGTGATGACCTCACCTTTCAAGTATTGGTTGAGATCAAAGATATTCAAATACAGAGAGATATGCTAAGGTGTCCGCGCAACTGTCGCCGGACTACGCGCTAACTAGCGTAGTTTTCATACAAAAAGAATTTGTTCATTTCGTTGATTTTTTGAAAATGTGCATTAATATTGGTTAACAATATATTTTGAATAAGGAAAGAATTCGTTCATTTAGTTTAACGTTCGTTTGGTTTATTCGTTAATTATTTGTTCTTTTAGTTTATTTGTTAATTGGTAAACAATATCGGCGACACCCGGAAGCGCAGACCCACATAGTAAAAACAGCAGATAGCACATCTACTTATATTTCAATATCTTTGGTTGAGATCGTTTTGGTAAAGTTTCGCTTCTATAGCATGTAAACTGCACCCGATTTTTTTTTTGTTGTATCGTGATGGAGGACTTAGCCGGCAGAGGAATCGAATACGCGACGACCGGGTGGGACCCAAAAGCGGTGCCCACTCAGCCACTGACTGGTCAACTTTTGTCAACTTATTTTGACTAGGTGACTATAAAGGAAGTAAAACTTCGACTGAACTTTTCAATATTATGGTAGCTACTCGGGGTGACCTATGCAGAGATGTTGGTTATCCAATTAATGGTTCCCGGAGCGGCAGACCCATTCCCGAATGGTACTCGCTAGTTTGAAATAAAAACGTTACATTCAATATTATACGGTTTTCAATTGAGAAACTAAGCACTTACTAACAATTCTTACGTTTTCAGAGGAATTTTTTGTTTTCATTTTTTATTAAATAAGATAAAATTATAAATAAAGTAAGGTCTTCTGTTCACAAAACTTAATGACGTTATATAAATAAATAGACTCGCAATGGTCTCATATACTCACAATATAATGTGGAGAGTAAGGAACACTCTTTTGTTTTCAGCGATTTTCAGTATAATTTCTTAATTCAAATGTTTATTCCTGTGTGATAAAGATAGACAATAAAATAATGTGTGTGTGACATGGATACATGAGCGGGTGGCGTATTGCTTTTCACTTTTTGATGGAACGTTCGCTGTCTCTTGAGGCCCACTAGAATAAAAGGCCGGCTGCCTGTCGGAGTTTGATATGTCGAGCTATACAATAAATACAATAGGGCAACGACAGTTTTTAAATGGTGGCGATTGTCATCAATACTGGTGAGAACTACTGATTTATGTATTGTTTTACCGCAGGCAAACAAATAAATAGACTGTTTAGACTGATTAGTATACTTTAAAACAGTGAAGTTTACTTAGCAATGTGTGACGTCAACGGGGGTCTCACAAGGGGTGCGTGACAGGGACGGGGGGGGGGGGGGGGGGGGGATCAAAAATCATGAAATTCGTGTGACGTAATTTATGGATGGCCCCTAAGGCCATTCGTAAAAAATGGATATATTAACTACGTGAGTGTGACGCAACCACAAGTAGCCTACAGATACAGATTTGTTTTTCGAAAATCTGCTGTATCCACTTTATAATATTATTCAAGCAAGCCTGTCTTTATTTTTGATGTGAAACTTCTTTAGCCCCGTTGACTGGATTTCGGATGAAACGGAAATGTTAGCAACAGAAATTTGGCTGTTGCGCGTCCAGACCTTTTACTTTAGTAGGACTTGAATTTTCTCTAATGACGTGTAAAACCGCGAGCGGGAAACATGAAAATTAATTGTAATATTTATAATAATCGATAATATTAAGTAATTTGCGTGAACTTACAAATGAAATGTTATTCATTCGCCTTTACTATTATTTGCCGTGTAATTGAAACATTTTCTCGTCACACAGGAGGGCATTTTGGCACTTTTTTAAATGCAATTTACTTACTGGTAAGTGCTGGTAAGACGCAACCTTACTCGACGCGTAGCAGTTTAGTACTAAAGTACTTACTAGATATCGAGACCGGTGCAATTGTCTTGCTTTTGTCTTCCCACTTTGAGATTTCTACCCCTCGTCTAATATAATATGTAACGTCATTGACAAAACTACGCATAAAATGATATTATTGTATAATATAATTATATAATTAATTTACTTTAGCAATCGTTTTCCTGACCGCTCTGTACATTACGCAAAGCGGCTGGGCGCGGACGTGAGAGCGTAGCGATAGCACTAGCGTGTAGCGACAAGCGTTCACTAGAGCGTTTTCCATCGTAATAAAATTATCAACTTCATTACAAAATTTCGCCCAACAAACAACAAAATTAATATAACCAAAATAACAGAAAACATTCCTTATTTGTTCCTCAATAGATTTCACGAAAAACAATTTAGTTACAAGTGTTTTAAAACGTGATGTTTATGTAATAGTAAATGTGTTATGAACAGTTATGAAGCAATTACTTCATACTGCTTCATACAATATTGAATGAGCTGGTACCAATCTAGCGATTTGACAGCTGGTGATGTAAACATTTGAAACGTTTTGTTTCATATCATTGTTAAAAAGTTATTGTTTTTGTTGTAAAATTGTTAACAGTAATGGACACTCAACTTTTGATAAGTGAAGTGAAGAAAAGGAAGTTTTTGTGGGACAGGAGAGGAAAACAACATTATAATAGATTTTATATGGAAAAGGCATGGGGAGAAATAGCAACATTCATGGATTGTTCAAGTAAGTTTCAATAATACTTTGAAAGTACATTTCACACTGCATTTATTTACTTGACTTTATATAATTTATCCTTTTTTTATTTTTTAATTTTTTAAATTAGTTATTATTATAATATTATAGTCATATACTATTAATTATTACGATAGCGGGAATTTTTGTTGTTATATTGGTAATTTGGAAAATAGCAATGTTGTTGGAAAACTGGAGTGATCCTAGCGACATTAATTTTAACTACAATGCTGTGAAACAATTCCGTTGTGTAATTTTGATTGATTGATTAGTTGGTTAGAGTTTATTCCGCTAGATGGCAATACACCATAATATTATTTTTAATTTGTGGTTAGAGTTTTACCGCTAGATGGCAATGTTTCTGAATATCGGCTCATTTTGATTACACCATAATATTATTTTTAATTCGTTTAGGCCAGTGGTCGGCAAACTTTCAAGTGATAAGAGCCAATTTGTTAAAGAAACAGGATAACAAATGTATTTGAGAGCCATATTACATCGCGAGCCGCAAATTCCGACCCATGGTCTAGGCGTATTATTTATTGGCTTACTTTTTTGTTTCCTCAGGAAAATGTTTCGACATAAGTAATAATTTTATTATAATTTTTAACGTCTCATTTGCGGCAAAAACTTTTACCTAAATGTACCTAACGTTTACATGCTTAATTTATAAATACATTTACTTTCACCAAAGTTTTTGTTTTTAAAAGTTTTTGTGGTCACAATAATAATAATAATATGCATTTCTTTCCCCACATTAAATAAAAGTACCTACATAAAATACCTAATCATAATTTTAGAAATTCACAATATTTTCGAGTGTTTTTTAACTAATTTTTATGCCTCAAAAAGTAAAACATTTCTTTGTTTTAACCACTGTTAGGTAATGTCAAAGATATTGGAATATAAGTAGATGTGCTATCTGCTGTTTTTACTATGTGGGTCTGCGCTTCCGGGTGTCGCCGATATTGTTTACCAATTAACAAATAAACTAAAAGAACAACTAATTAACGAATAAACCAAACGAACGTTAAACTAAATGAACGAATTCTTTCCTTATTCAAAATATATTGTTAACCAATATTAATGCACATTTTCAAAAAATCAACGAAATGAACAAATTTTTTTTGTATGAAAACTACGCTAATTAGCGCGTAGTCCGGCGACAGTTGCGCGGACACCATAGCATATCTCTTCTGTATTTGAATATCTTTGGGTAATGTCTATAAAACCGACATGTTTCGAGAGCGATGTTCTCTACCTCAGGGATTATTAAAAACTAATTATAACAATAAACTTAACGGCGTCAATGGGAAGGGGGATACAGTTTGTCAAATAAGAGTTGAAACCATAGGAGGGCGCCACTGTTGTTCAAATGGCAATAAAAAAATAATCATGGTGATAATCTAAAGCTGTGTAACCTACATTTTTATTAAAAATTAAAAAGGCATAAAAGTGAAAAAATATTTTTTCATTCCACTGTTCTCAAAATTAGAATTGCATATATATATATATATTTTTTTTAAATAATCGGAGACGGTTTACATATATATATAGTTCCCGAGAGCACTTAGGCCATAGACCCATTGTACTATCTCCCATTTTACCTCATTCCTTTGACAGTAACCCAGTCCCTTTTATAAAGTTCACCAGGATTGTCATTCGAAATGAAGCTATATCTTCTGGTCCGACAATGTGTCTTCCCAGGTCTCATTTTCCCTCTTCACTCCTCCTTGGTTCCCTGAAGGCCCCACGATGGAAGAGGGCTCATCTCTCCTCTCCACTCCCTAGTTCCCCGAAGGCTCCACGACGGAGAGTCCACCTCCCCTTGGTTTCCTAAAGGCCCCACAAGGGAAGAGTCCACTCCACCTTGGTTCCCCGAGGGCCCCAGGAGGGAAGAGAACTTCATCTCTCCTCCTTGGTTCCTCTAAGGCCCCACAGAGGAAGAGTTCACCAAGATGGCCTCATTTCTCCTCTTCACTCCTACATGGTTCCTCGAAGGCCCCACATGGGAAGAGGACATTATCTTTCCACTTCACTCCTCCTTGGTTCCACAAAGGCCCCGCGCTGGAAGGGTGCCCTTCCCCTTGGTTCCTTGAAGGCCCCACAAGGGAAGAGTTCATGGAGGTGGCCTCAGCTCACCTCTCCACGGTTTTTCCTCTTAGTTCCTCGTACGGCCCCAAGAAGGAAATCCACAGAGGTGGCCTCAGCATTCCTAGGTTCCCAAAAGGCCCCTAGTTTTTGAATGGTTCAATTTTTTTTTTGTCCCACGAGTTATCAGGGAAATAGAAGGTCCACTCCAGCAGAGCCCTGAGTGCTGGCCTCATTTCTCCTTTTCACTCCTACATGGTTCCTCGAAGGCCCCACATGGGAAGAGGACATTATCTCTCCACTTCACTCCTCCATGGTTCCACAAAGGCCCCGCGCTGGAAGGGTGCCCTTCCCCTTGGTTCCTTGAAGGCCCCACAAGGGAAGAGTTCATGGAGGTGGCCTCAGCTCACCTCTCCACGGTTTCTCCTCTTGGTTCCTCTTACGGCTCCAGGAAGGAAATCCACAGAGGTGGCCTCAGCATTCCTAGGTTCCCAAAAGGCCCCTAGTTTTCGAATGGTCCAATTTTTTTTTGTCCCACGAGTTACCAGGGAAATAGAAGGTCCACTCCAGCAGAGCCCTGAGTGCTGGAGTGAGGTCTAAATACTCCGAGATGCGACCTTGTTTCTCGGAGGCACCGTTCGTGACGCTGTTCCCCAGGACATTCTGCCTGAGCACGGTAGCTCACACCTTGGCTTGGGATGGCTATTGCAGGTTTGTGTTTTCCACTCCCTGAGCGATGGGTTCGCCACACTCCCTACGCTAAGAATTGCATATAGGTATATTATTATTATATCTTTGCAATTTTGTGTTAACATTGTGAAGAATATATTGTAATAAAATATAAAGCACACTTTAGAAATTGCTCACATTTATTTAATATTAGCTTAAGTTACAGGCGTTATCTAGGCTTTAGATTTAGATCAAGTTTTAGATCTGAATATATTTAACTCATTCAGATCTAAAAGTAGTGTAATTAAACTCACTACTAATGATTCTTCCTTTCTACCTACCGTCAAATTCAAATTTATGTTAAATCAAATGAAAGCCAATCACTTTGTAGAACACAATTTAATCAAATTTATGTCATTAAGTAGGTAACTTAGCAACAGCGCTTCTTCGATTTTTTTTTAAGAACAAAAAATGTATTTTTAAATGTGTATACAGTGTTCTGTATTTTCAGTGACATTGGACTTTAAAAGAATATTTGACAGGTAAATTGGTGTTGCCAGACTACAAATTTTGTAGTTCCATTTTTTATATTTTCTACTGTTATTTGACAGACTCTAATTGAGGACACAATTAATTTACAAACGGAACAGGTTTCAATAGTGGGTCAATTAAAATTCTGCTTTAAGTTGTGAGAAAAGGGTACTGGGTGGTTCTACGAAATATTGTGCAGACAATGCACCTTCTTATTTTGAAGGTCAAGTGTGCAAAATTTCGTCAATATCTGAATAAAGTTATAGATTTTTATAAAAATCAAATACATCTTCTCGTCCGCCACTAACATTCTTTTTATTTTTTTATTTATGCAAAAAATATTAAAAATACAAAAAGTAATACATAAAAATATAAGCTGTACATCTCACTAGGGCATTCCTATATCGAGATGTGCAGCTTTATATAAATAGATTACTGAAGTTATTCAATCCTCTTCTAATACATCTGTCAAGTCCTTCATAAACGCACCTGTCACGTATTTGCTAAACTTATTTTAGGTTATTCGTTATGTGGGAATTTTTCTTCCTTTTTTTAATAATGTGAAATTTTGTCTTGTGTTAAAAAAAACACAATAATTTTCTTTTTGTTCTAGTGAAAGAAGCTCGCACCAAATGGAAGAATTTAAAAGATCACTTTCGCAAGGAATTTAAAAAAGAACAGGGAAACCCAACCCAAGGAATTTCAGATGAAAACGACCCCTTGGATGGAGTCTGCTGGACACATTACAATTCCCTGATGTTTCTAAAAGACCAATTCCAAACCAAAAAGCCAACAGACAAAAACACAGCAATTACCAACGAGATCAAAACCGAAAAAACGGATGAATTTGACAATACACAATTCGGAGTAGAAAGAATAGAGATTGAACCAGACGTAACAGAAGATAACAACACATTCGAAGAACTAACATCAAAAGATCTGATCGAAGAACATGCAGATCTTATGAAGACCTCTGCAAAACAACATTCAGATGACAACGATGGAAAATTTAGAAGAGTAAAATTGAAGACTTTAATGAAGAGCCAAAATAAAAGTTCTTCTTTACGGGGCCCTCCAAAGAAGAAGCTGAAAGCTTTCGAGACGAGGAATTTTGATTCGCAAATTGAAGATTTGAAGGCGGATGGTGCAGATAAAAAGACAGCAAAGGGAAGTGAGAACTATCATTTTGTGATGACTCTTTTGCCTCATCTTGACAGACTCTCTTCAGCAAAGAGATTGGCAGTTCAGATTAAGATACAGCAGGCAGTGTTTTCGGCCATTTACGGAAGCAGCAAATCTTCTTCAGAATCTACCACAAGTTACGATTCTACATCTTCCATATAATCATCTAAATATTAGTGCAATTATAATTTTTAAATTCAGAACTGTGGTTAGTTTTCACTGTAACCCAATGATAAGCTGAATGTCACCTACACCTACAATAATGCATATCATCCATTATTTCATCTACCAAGATACGGTTGCGCTAAGGAAATGATCCTGGAGGGATGAGTGCACTCTTTCAGAGCACTTCTCCTTCACCGCTTGGGAAGATTATGGCGACTACACCAGTGGAATAATACAATCATTGCGGCCATGGCTGCCTGGATGGAGTCCCCCTTGATGGCCAAACAGGAGACCGTTATATATCCTCCATAAATACCTATTTGCATAATTACTATTTAATATATTTTCACGTCTTTTCTGTTTTTAGTTGACGTTTTGTTATTTTGTTTTACTCGGGTTTTGGAAAGTATTGCATTTCACGCATACCTTCCGTAATAACGTATTATTATTATACCAATGTACTCGATTTTAATGTATAGCTTTATAAAAATGCTGGCATTGAAAATAAATAACTTTGTTTAACAAATTCGAGATTTAATTCAAGAAGTGCGTTCATTTTCATGGGCTTCAAATTTCATTTGAAGGACGATGGATGTAGGTACGGTAAGTATGGCCAAATGCTCTGAGAAAAAAGTGCCACATTTGAATCGATTTAAAATAGTGCTGAATCAGGGATTGGAAAACTTTTGGTGAATGGTCCAATATTTCAGACGTATGCATGTGCATTGTTCTTTGTTACGGAGTGTAAGGTAAGCGTATGAATGAATTACTGAAATTGTCATTTTGCCAACACCTGACTAGAACCTGCATTAAGGTGCTCGATGAGATCTATGCTAAACTGGTCAGATTTGTGCGTTATAAGGGCGCAGAATTTTATATATATCCAACCTTTCCTTAATTAGTACAAAAAACTTGCCTGCCCACATTAAACCCGAGTTCTATACTGATAACAATTTAGGTAAATTACTAAAAAACACTAAAGGTAGAGATCATAAATTAAGCCACTCGGGCATTTACCAACTATGTTACAATGATTGTCCTTTGTTCTACATAGGCAAAACAACTAGCTAGCAACTACTAGATGCTTAAATAATAATAATTTTTCAGAGTTTGCTGATCACCCAATTTCCACAGATCACACTTTTAATAAGGACACAGGGGTTAAAATTCTTCACCGTAACAATAAAAGCAAAATATTAGATAATTTAGAAGCACTAGAAATCATAAAATCCCTAAATAATAATGCTAGTATTTTGAATAACCAAATTAATTTATCTTTCAGTCCCATTCTAAATATTTTTCCAATTAACCTCTCTGTTCTTTCCGGAAATCCCGCAATTACCCCCACCCCTTTGCTCACCTCCCACTCAAACACCTAACATTCTGTATCATAGTTTAGTAATAATATTCTCCTGACGAAGGAAGGGTGCTTCTGAAACCGGTAGAGTGTTTTAAAATAAAAGTGGTCTTAAACAAATTTATGTGTTTTTTTATTGTAAAAAAAATATGGCCTAAAAAAGACAAAAAACTCGCTAATCACATACTAATAATCTTACGTGTATTATTATTATTATGAATCGACACTATAATATCATGAATGCAAGAAGGAAAGAGGTAGAAACCCGGTACAAAATACAAAAAAATGCTTTTTAACTTGTTGAAAACGTCGCGTCGTTCGCGGCAGATAATAAGTAAAAAAAAAATGGGGGCTTTAGAAAAAAAATATTCTCAAAGTGGGCGGTGGTCAAAATAAGGTTGAGAACAGGACATATTTATCATAGAAGAATGTCAACTAATGTATCATTTCCCAGAGGCATATCTTTAATGAATAAAGTGACTTCCAATGCCATCGACTGGCTTAAAATCTCAGCTTCCATTATGGTCTCTCCCAACATTCCTCCGCCATCAGAAGATGTACAATGAGAATAAAAACGAAAAAAGAATAAATGGTACAAACATAACAGAAAGAACAAGAAGCGTGCCAAGGACCAAAAACTATTTGCCTCACCTGACTTGATGGTCTCAGAATGAAGGTCCCATCAGCATGCCCCTCTAGCAGATCTTCTGCTTCTTTCCTCCCAACTTCCATATAGTAAAACTCGTTTTCCACTGGAACTGGTAACGGCCTTCCTTCCATACTGACCCTAACAGCTTCTTTTTTCATCTTCACGCTGTTCGTCAGAGTTTCATTCCACTTCTGCAAAGTTTCGAAAGGTCTGTCAGAATTGGCAGATTCCGCATCATCCATAACTTCGTCACAAGAGTTTTTCTTAATTACTGGCTTTGGTTTTGCTGCTTCTTCTGGAGGGGTTAGTGGCTTCTTTTGTTTCGTCCTTGGGTTGGGCGTTGGTTTTTGTTTGATTCTTGGGTTCGGTGTTGGTTGCTTTGAAACTGGCAGAGTTTCTGGCTTTTTACTGATGGGTGGCTTTGGTTTGTTCATCGTTGATTCGTTGCTGTGATTTCTGTCTTTGGAGGTGTTTTCCTGTCTTTTGTTGTAGTTTGTAGTTTGCGACGGTAGTTCTTGTGGATCTGAAAATAACAAACACCATAAATAAGACATTGTATTTCAGGATTTAAAATTAACTGAATTTGAACAATTCTTCTAAGTAAAATTCCAAGTTCTGTAAAAGTTCCATTTAAGTTCTAGTATTATATTAATACGGGCCGGTTGTTTCACAGTACTTGGATAGTAACAGATCTTTAATAGAACTTTTCACAGAATTTGAACATTAACTTGGAAATTTGTTGAATTGTTAAAATTCTGTGAAACGGAAGTTAGTCTTAATTACTAAAAGTTATCTTAACTGCTCCCAACCTATTTACACCCAACACTTGCAGAACTGCATGCAGAACTCCCAACCGAATTCTGAGTAAGCGATAAAGGGAATAATAATTATTTGGATGTCAGTTTTACCTTTAAACGATTCGATTTGCAGAGACCCTGCATGCAGTCTTTCAAGCAGGGTCTCTTTGCCGTTGCCGACCACCCCCACCGCCCCACCCACCTAGCTACGCCACTGGTCGGGCCGTCAGAATAATAATAATTCGTTTATAAAAATAAATAAAACACTTTGTATTTTAACCACGAATTTATTATATTACATATCGACCGGTTTCGCTTACATCAAGCTTCTTCAGGATATAAGTAATAATAACTAAATGTTAAGTGAGAGCTATGGCTTATATATAAGTTGAGTGACAGAGGGAGAAAGAAAATGACCAAGAACATACCTAATTAGAAAGAGACAAAGTATTTGACAGAGGTAAAGTGGATAATCAATTAGTGGGAGGGAGACAACAATACAATAATCAATTAGTAATAATTAGTACAATATTAATAATAATTCGGTTGGCGGTTCAGTATGCTGTCCTGCGAATAGTTCTGCAAATCGGATAGTGATTGATTTTTATGTACTTAAGTCTAGAATTTTATTCCGATATTGATGAAATTTTGCACACTTAACCTATAAAACAAGTGGAAGGTCAGTATGTACGTGAGATAAACAGAAATCATCCCCATTCCATTTTCCCACCCCTAAATAACTTTTGGGGTATTATTTTTATTATTTGAATTTTATTTTAGTAATTTGTACATTTAAGTTTACAAATTTCTAATTGATTATAATATTTCATATTGCAGTTTTTTTAATTATAATATTTTAAATTCACAAAATTTTTCGAAATCACAAAATTTTTTGTTTTTGTTTTATGTAGCTCCTACAATCCATCTTGAACTTTTCAATTGGTGAGGACTTAAGAGTTTCTGGTAGTGTGTTATATAACTTAATTCCTTTCTACAGCAGACTGTTTTGCGTATTCGTTAGGGTGGAGCACGGATGTATGAAAATTTTTTTTTTTTAAGATTCAGAGTTCTAAGAGGGGGGGATTTGTGCCTTATGTTAAAGTAAAAATACGTGGGATTTTTCATTTCATTTGATTAAGATCTTCAGTCTCCGCAGTGACTTCAAAAATTGAAAATTAGGGTAAAAAAGTTTAAAGTTTATAAGGCGATACATTGTGATTAATTTAGTGGTAAGTAGGTAGTAATTTAGTGGTAATGATAAACAATATGTAATTAAGATATTTATTAAGGCATTGCTGTAAAAAAAATTAAATTTGAAACAAACTCGAAGAATTAATTATACATTTATTATTTAGGTTTAAAATCCTTTTTAGTTTCAAATTTAGGCATTTGATTTCGCGATTCCAGCTTGGCATTTATTGCATCTAATCGCGAATTTCTTATCCACTGAGAAATGGAAACCTCCGTTGTATTCTTTAAAGCTCTTTCAACAGCTTGGGTATGGCAGGGAAGCCTTATAAACAATAGTTCGTTTTCACCTCCAGATTCCACGACATTCTGAATTTCCTAGTCCAATAAGTTTTTCAAAATCGGTGGTTCGGTTAAGTTTTCCTGCCAATTTATTAAATCACTATATGTAGAAGCATTAAAATCTATTGATGGCACTTGAAACAGTCTAGGTGTTGGAGGTTGAGTAGTATTGCGTGCCTTTAGTAGGGCTGCCAGCTCTCTAACATGTTTTTTTATCATCTGTTATCATCGCAAGAAGAATCGCTTCAGGATGGCAAAGTAGCCGTTTCTTTGGATAAAAGGATCTATAATTTTTTTTAGAGTTTCTGGCAGGTAACTGGAGGCCTTAATAATATTGAACAGGTAACACGTGCCATCTTTGCATGATGGTTTACTTTTAATTAAGAACCAAAACGGTGCGTAAACTTTGACCACAAAAGTAGCCAGAGTTTTCAAATTATCAGATGGTTCTTCAGTAGATACATACAAACGTAGTCTTCGATGACCCAACGGGTATGTGATAGTTTTTTCTGGAGATTTATTGCCTAGGTCTTCTGGAAATTCATCTGAAACTACAGCCGAGACAATTTTATACAAGTACTGTTGGTCTGGACTCAGATCTTTGGCCATTTCTGGTAGCATTTGACCTTCCATGCGTTCAAATTTTTAACAGGCAGCTTTTTACAGGTTTCCAGTGATTTTCCCAGTGGACCAATATAAGATTTAGGTCCCGAAGAAGGTCACCCAACGAGATAAAAAAAACAGATGTCTCAAAGGCAGTTGGTTAATGTGGAGTAAAAAAATTATCCACTGAAGTGGTTTTTGTAGCCTTTTCTCAAGCAGTCTTATAATTCCAGCATACTTTCCAGTATTAACATTCGTACCATCACAATCAATAGCCATAAAATCTATCTTGGGAAACTTCTTTATGTAACAGAAACCCTGTTATCACGGTATCTATTCCTTTTGCTGTACCAACATCAGGTACCACGTATCCCATGTAAATGGATCCCGGCTCTTGAAACAGTGAGACAGGTTCCTCTTTTCCGCTGATTACCATTACCCGAGACGTTCTTTTATCGGTCAAAAAAGTTTGCTCTTGTTTGGGAACCTTTTTATCCTTAGGATATTAACACTAAGCGAATGCTTTGTACTTGCATACTGAAATATCAAAAAGTATCTTATTGTTTTTCTGAAAACTATTTAACTTGTCCAGGAAGAGCCTCTTGATAGACTTGAGTAGATTTTTGCACTTTAAATGATATGCTTTCAACATTTGAACGATCCTTGTTCGTGTCAATGTAGGAATAGATGCAGTGTGCCATATATTTTCAATTTCGACATTACTATATCTCACCAAAAATTGGTTCTTTTGCAGTTTCTGATTGCAATTTCAGTTGATGTCTCGTCCACTCATAATGGTATTTTACTGCATCTTCGTAAGTAGGTAGAAAGTTCTCTTTCATCTCACAAACATCACCAAATAGAGGACATTTGAATACACTCCGAGTTCTTTGCATAGTTGCCATGCAAGAATATCGAACGTAATTTTAACGACAAACGAGCGTGCGACTGATCCGAGCCTCGAACAAATAGAGCAAGCAAGCTAAGTATCACCTCCCGCGCTTCCTCTCTCCCCTTTATTTAAATTATAAAACACAAATTCGAACTTCTTTTTATTTTGTGTCGAATCTATATTTATACCAAGTAAACTTTCTTGATAAAAATTAGTACGTTTATTCAAAAAATATCGTACATAAACATGACTTCCAATTAGAGTGAAAAACCGACTATTTTCGTAAATTCAATGCCATTGCGGAGGCAGTTACCCTAAAAAAAATTGAATAATATTTTACATGGCTTAAATTAAACCTAAAAGGCACCAAATTTTGACTCTTACATTACCGTCCAGTGAAAAAAAAGAATTCACTCCTACCTAGTATTCGTTTTGTCCTTTTTGTTTAATCTTATTTCCTTGCAAGTCCTTGTGTAATGTCTGTGAATGTCCTTATTGTATACGATTTTATTTGTGAAGTATTTTGGTAACATGTTGTTTAATATTTTGTGAATAAATATCAACGTGTTCAAGGTCAGTATTTGTTTCACTGTTAACCAATTAAGTTCCTTTAACATTTTAATTATTTTTGAAAATCTATTTCTTCGGAGTATTATTCGCATTGCTCTGTTTTGGAGAATTTGAAATTTATTCTGTTCTCTTTCATTACAAAGGAAAAGGATACTTGAATGCCATGCCAATGCCATAATTATGCCATGTGGTAGCTCTTTAACCAACGTTTCGGAAAGCTTTGCAGTGTCCATCATCAGAGCAGATGTGTAATCTGCCCTGATGATGTGTAATCTGCCTTGATGATGGAAACTGCAATGCTGTTCGAAACGTTGGATAAAGAAGGAGATAGCTCAACAGGGCATAATACCCCAAAATAAATCACTATATGTAAACTATAATACTTTTGGCCGTAAAGATCTGAAATCATATCTCAGGAAAATTACTGTCTTCGTCTAATTTAGCGGTAGATGTGAAACCTTTAGAAAGTACATAAGAGTGGGGAGGCTACGAAGCACCGCACTAAGAGGAGACCGATTGCCTAAGAAGCACCGCACAAAAAGGAGACCGAATATATTATCTCATTCTCTCGCATCCTAAATCCCATAGGTATATGTGTTGGTCTCTTTTTCGTTATTCTTCATTTCATCGAGTTTCATTTTCACTTCAACAAAATTTCTCAGTTATCATCTTTTTCACTTCAACAAAATTTCTCAGCTATCATCTTGGTAAGCCAATGTTTTCTTAAAAACAGCTTTCTGAATCATATTCTGAGAACGCATTCCAATTTTTTTTCATACAAAGTTGATGAGTGGTAGGAATTTATTGAAAAACCATTGTTATGATGTTTCCAATATGGCATAAATTTAACTAATATTGTTTCGTTTTTAACTTCAAAACATCTGATAGATTTTCCTTAGAAAAATAATTTACATTCCTTTGAAAACGAGATCAAAATATTCAATTCTTTGGATTATAACGTCATCCTAAAACAATCCATTTCCTGGCTTAAATAAACATTGAATCGAGAAGCTGTTTTACCAAGAGCAGTCAAAGAATGACAACGGAAAATGTAAATAATTTAATTTTTACTAGGGCCGGTCAGTAAGTAATGCCTCCTATTATTTTCTCCTTTAATTGTCAAGTAATAAAAAATAATACAAGAAGGCCTCTTGCATGCTATAATGGAGGGTATGACCGAGGGGACAAATTCTAGGGGACGCCCACGCCGAGAGTACCTGGAGGATCTTGCTGGTGGACGTGCGCTGCTCATCGTATGCAGACTTCAAAAGAGCCGCACAAGACAGGGAAGAATGGAAGAGAAGAATAGAGGAAATTGCTGCAAACCAATCCCAGGATTGAAACCAGAGAGAGAGAATAAAAAATGCAATTACAGACCTCGAAAACCACACTATTGACGATTAATTTGTTATTTTTCAATATAATCTCGGTCCATTTTCACAGCTTTGGTCAATCTTTTAATAAGGGCATGTATCGTATTACAGTGTTGTAAAAAGCACGGTCATATCAAGAACACCATCGCTATAACTTTCCCCGCCGATTCCCATCCGATTTTGATTTTTTTGTCCACGGTGAGTTTGTATGTAGCCATTCCATTGACTGCCTTTTTGATTCAGGTTAAAAAAAATGAACCCATTTTTCGTCTCCCGCCACAATTTTTTCCAGAAACTAGAGCTGCAGGGCTGCAGGCTGTTTGAGTGAGGTTTTTCTTGTTTCTCTATTCTGGCCGGTTAAGTTTCTTGGTACCCCCTTGCAAAAGTTTTATTGAAAAATCAGTTGCCGAATAATCGTCATCACATTGCCTTTACTGAGGGAGAGAATGCGAGATGTGTAGTTATCTGGGGTCACCACGAATGAGTGCACTCACTGCAATCAGCGGCCTGCGCTTTTCCTCAGCCAGCGGTGTTTGTCCTTCAGCTTCGTTACAGTAACGAACTCATTATCTAGCAGTGCTGACGTCCACTACTGCATCATGATACACATTTTTCAGTCTTCCATGAATGAGAATTTTTGCGTTTCTCCTTCTACAGTCAAGAATCAATCACAGAACGCTCTCTATTACGAACATCGTTGTCGGCCATTTTGCAAGCGACTGTGGGGCTGCCATCCGTTGACGCAAAAAATTACTACTGCACCAGATTGTAGAGAAGATTTTGAGAAATAGCACCAAATTCAAAATTTTCGCTAACCTAACTTTATTTAAGTAGAAAAAAATAGGAGGCATTACTCATTGACTGACCCTCGTACAATATTGTACTCGTACATGCTCTGTTATAAGTTATAACAAACAATGCTCTGCGGGACACCATTTTTAATAAATATTTTAACAGACGCTGCGGTTCTTATTTTTCTTAATAGATTTTTTTTAGCGAAACTTGATTTATGAATGCTAATATAGTAATTAGCCTATTACGCATCAATGGAGATTAATAAATATTTATTTTGGTTTTTAACTGCTCTTTTCAGCATCGTTGAATTCCAATATCCACTCACGGAAAACAAGGATTGATCCCGAGCTTTTAGCTTGAGTTTTGAGCTTCGAGCTTTAAGTTTTGAGCTTCGAGCTTTGAGCTTTGAACTTTAAGCTTGGGCTTTGAGCCTTGAGCTTTGGATTTGAGCTTTAAGCTTTGAGCTTTGAGCTTTGAAATTTGTGCTTTGAGCTTTTTTTTTTTTTTTTTTTTTTTTTTTTTATATTAAGTTAAAAGAAACATAACATTTCGCTTTCTTAACTTAAATACAGAGCTTATACAGTACAGTAGTAAGAAGTAATATTTTTAATTTTGTTCCAACATTTTGAGTTTAAACACTTTTTTTTTAAATGTTTTTTGAGCTTTGTTGAGTTTTGAGTTTTTGTTCTTTAATGCCACGCGAATTAACGCAAAATCATGTTTTTTTACATTGGCTCCATACAGCAGACCCTGAAATAATTCCCCTATTTTTCTCCTTCAAAACTGGACCATTTTTAAGATTTTTTTTACTAACTGTATTACAAGAAAATAATCTACGTCTTTAGGTTTTGATTTAAAACAAATACATTGTCTAGTAAATATTTTTAGCTGTGTCAAAATCTAGAGAGGAAATTGGATAATATAGCATGGACAAAACTATTTATGGCAACTATCTACTAAAACTTTCAGGAACATTTTGTTACATCTCTTCATAAATAAATATTCACTCGCCGGCAAAGTGTTGGATAGAAATATTTTTTTTTGGGAATCCTTTGACATTTTTTGTTGACGTTACAGAACTATATCTTCAGATCAAAATTATTCGTGCAGGCGACGAAAAATGTAACTAACTAAACTACCCAGTTTTTAAATATGCATTTTCAAAAATTTTAATACCAGTGAGCATCGTTTGCCTAAATTAAGGTAAATTTTTTCTTACCTTTGGTTAAATTTAACAAAAAAATATTAAGTGAGTTTTTCATAATTCCGATGGCATCCGGAAACTGGTACGACAGGAGGGAAACTATCACGAAGAGAACCCAAAATACTTTTATTTTTCATTTTTGAGCCTTCGGATTTTTTTAAACTTTAAAATTTATGCTGATAGTTACCTCTAGGTGACTGATTTAATAAAATAAATAAAAAAATGTACGACAAAATCGACTACAAACGTTATGTAGATTTACCAGAATACCAGTTTCCCGCTTGTACCACTAGTTTCCGAACACAATAAGAATGAAGAATAAGGTATAAAACACAATAAGAATGAAGAATAAGGAGAAAAAGATGAAATCCACATAAACGACATCTAAAGTATAAATCAAGTTAGACCTCTGCCACCATAGTCTGGAGTGTGCCCCGGAGCGCTGGAGCCCTGTCCCATGACGGCATAGCTCAGTAGGTCAGCCAGCTCGGCCCAGGCACGCTGACCAAGGTTCAGCAGAAGAGGGCAGGTGATCTTCACGCACCAGCACATTGTGGTGAGGACTTGCGCCCCATCACAAGGGTTGCAGCCAATATACTTCCAATGATTCTTTTAAAACACCAACTACCACAAAAACGAACTGATTTTTAGATTGTCGTGTCAATGTTCTGAGGTTGTCTTTTAAAACTTTGATGATTTGGTGATATAGATTAGGTTTCGGTTAGATTAAGAGCTGTGCCTCATCACATGTGCAGTTTCGGAGCAAAGATACTTCTAATACAGTGAAAATTTCTTGATTCTTCTCACAATGTCCCGAGGTATACTTTTTACAACATCTTCTTATTCTGATGTCCTCTTACGATGTTCACATAGTTTTGCTAAAACTGAGCGGCGATTCTTTCAATACACCAAAGATTTCTGGACCTTTCTTACAATGTTTGAGTGTTTCAAGGTCTTCTTATTCCAATGTTTGCTTATTCCAACGTCTTCTTAAAATATTCCACTTATAGCCCTGGGCGATCGGACGAGTTTGAATGGTTTCTTTTGGGTTTTTATACGATAGCACTATTTGCTAGAGAAGTTGCGTTTCCTCACAAGCTTTGGAGTGGTGATTCTTCCAAGGTTTTTACTTAGAATCTGGACGTTTGAATAGGAAATACCTCAAACGCGGTGCAAAAGAACTGTTTTCTGGATTCTAATATCAGAGTTCCGAAACTGTCATCAAATTTTATAAAAATCTGGGTTTTTCGGTGAGTTTGAATCGACGCTTTTACAAATTTTCTAAATTCTTGTTCCAATGTTACAAAGTTTTTTTTAGTAATTTTGGCAATTTGCTGAGTGCTTTACGAGTACGTTCACTTTATACCCACCACAGGATGTTTACTTTTAAATATTCGCACGGCACTTTTTTACAGTTCGAAAGTTTTTCACTTTTAAACAAAACTTTTTAAAAAGTTTTCACTTTTTGTTATTTTCGCACTCGTATCTTAATTAATGAATAAATAATGCCCAAGTCCTTAAATTATAAAAATAATAATAAAAATTAACAATGTCAAAATATAAGAAAAACACGAGAAGAAAGGCGTTCGCCTCCTTCGGGTTAAGGACTCAACGCATTCCGAGCAACCATTGAAGGTTATTTCCACAAAACTCGCCACGATTTAGTTAATCAGGACTATTTTGTACATATTTTCAGGTTGGTTAGTTACAAAAAAGGAAATAAATATGACTTATAAAGGTTTACATAAAAAAATGGTTACCCAGTTTTGAATTTTCGACAATCACTACTTTGAAGCACTTGGTGTAGTCTTTTTGTTTTCGAATTTCTACTCTAACTGTAAAAGGAATAAATACTTCGGATTCACTTTCACAAAATTGATGGGAGAATGTATTAGGAATTACTGTAAAACTTAAATCGTACAAAGATATACTTTTTTTTATTAGGCTTAACGTTAGGACTGACATTCTGGTCATATAGATGGTATATTAAAAATGTAGCATTAAACAAAGGCTTTCAATGTCCTTAAGGGTATATCGCTCTGTGAAAGCATTACCAATACAAGTCAAAACGGGCTTGTATAATCAAACTACACCGTCTAGTTTTATCTTTAAATTTTGAAGGTATCAAATTTAATGTTCTTGAAGAATTGTTAAGATATTTTCATGTATTTTACAACAAACGGTATAAATTTCTAATTTTACCAATTTTGCAAATGCATTGAATTAATTACATGATACTTTCAAAATATAGTACGTAGTATTATAGATTATTATCAAGCCTATTTCAAAGAGGTAGTAAAACTGGCTACTTATTTCAACGTTCCAAAAAAATTAATTTTTTTGGGAAGTGACGAAAATGCTATCACAGTGTTATTAATTTTCTTCAATCACACTTTAAAATCACTGAATGTCTGGTGTAACGTTCTTCGGATCTGGAAGTTGAATTCAAACTGGTTGATAACCATTGTTTTCTGCTTTTTGCACAGCTCGCAACAATGTTGTTTAATTTCAATGAATTCTGCTTTTGTAAGCAAAGTCGTAAATTTGCAACACAGTGTTTTGAAAATTCAAAAATCAACTTCCTGGGACAGCAATAACAGACTTCAGCAGTATTTAGATTTCCGACAAGTGTTTTGAAAATAAAACAGACTACATACCTCAGAACGAATTGTTGAATCATTATCATGCGTCAGGAAATACTACATAAACATTTTAACAATTACAAAGTTTGTATGGAGGGACTAAAAAGGCAATATTTTCGTTATTTGACTTTCATAATATTGTTAAAAAATAATGGCTATCAATCACCTTGAAATGCATATCATTCGGAATCGAGTGAAATCACTCACACCGCAGATGGCGACGGTGTAATTCGTATAACTCCGCAAACAAAACACTCCTTACGTAGATGGCAATAAGGTTTAAATTCCCGTTTAACACCAACCGCCTTTTTTGATTTATTCAAGAAAAAAACATCGCCAAAAAGAGTGTTTTATTTTATTTTGAGAATCTCAGACACAAATATTTAAATGTTTTTTGATCACATTCCAGAGAATTTTATTTTACGTATTATACAATAAAAACATAACAGAAAAGGGTTTCGTAAGCAGGAGATTTTGAACATAAGTAATTTTGTAGGTTTGCTACTTTATTTTTTCTGGGCTTATAAAATGTCTAATAAAAAAGTACTCGATTATTCCAAAGGCAAATACCTACGTGTTCTACTCACAGTTTTTAATTAGAGCGTACTAAAATATTCTTAAGCGAAATAATTTTCAAACCAAAATCACATAATTTTGCATTACTTAGTAGTGCATTATCTTAAAAATGACCTCTTTTGATTTATATAAAGAAAGCATCACCAAAATGCATGGTTTATTTTATTTTGTGATGTTCAGGCAAAAAATTTCCTAACATAATTTAAAGAACTTTAACTTAATCAATAATGAATATAGTAGCTACCTTTTATTTTTCTGCATGGGTTCTATATTATTAATTAGCATAATTTGTCTCATAATTTATCTCATACGGTTCCACTATTATGTAAGTCAGATAGATGTTTTGCAAATGCCCGAATAGACTTGTAAATTTGTTCGGTCTTCGGAACAACTCGTATGGGTCTAATAGAAATCGTTGTGTCTCCCTTACTACCATAGTGAGAAATACGATCCAAACGGCGCGGCGTTAGAAAGAGAAAATACTAAGTCTTATATTCGAACTAGCTTGTACCCGGCATGCGTTCCCATTTCGCGTCCTTTCCCATTCGTCCCGTTCCTCTTCCGCCCCCCCATTCCTCTCCCGCGTCCTCCTCCCCTCTCGCGTTTCCACTCCGCCTACTCCACCTTCCCTCTCCCCACTCCACTCCCCCCCCCCCTCCCCCGCCCCGCAAACCCCTCTCCAGAGTTCCTCTCCTCCCTCCCAGTTGCCCCTCCACCCTCCCGCGTTCCATAAATTAATTCCAGGTACATTTGGTTTTCAAACACCTCGCGTACCATCTATTGCAATTTTTTTTACAAATTTCATAATGGCAGAGCTCACCAGACAATAACGAACACAACAAAAAAAGAATTATCCAATTTGGTGCATTCGTTGGAAGTAACGCTTGTACATACTTTTCGGCGATTCATTTTTATACAAATTTCATAATGCCAGAACGCACAGTAGTTTTAAACAAACCTTGTGTTGACAATAACAAACACAACAAAAAAGAATTATCCAATTTGGTGCAGTCGTTCGGAAGTTATGCGGGAACATACATCTCGGCGATTCCTTTTTATTAATATAGATTTAATAATTAACCCAAAAGAAGTAAAATGTACACCTTTACGACACCAAAATCTGAGATCCCAATTTAAAAAAAATTAAACCTTAGGAATTTTTTGTAAATTATTTTTTTCTGAAACGACAAAAAGTGAGGTAACTGTAGCGTTTTTAACACATTTGTCTAAGAAAATGGATTTTTAGTTTTTTAATTATGAGTCATTTTAGCTCACTTTAAATTATAGCCCGTATCCTATGTTATTCTGATGTATGAGCTATATTATTGTAAAGTTTAATTGAAATCCATTCGGTAGTTTTGCGTGAAAGAGTAACACACACACATTCATCCATACAAATTTTCACGTTTATTTATAATATTATTAAGAAGATTATCACCATGTTCTTTTTCTAAGTATCATCAATACATATATTATTTACTGAATTACCTAATACCCTCACAACACTTGAATTATAAACACTTTACAATTTGTATCACATAATAACTAAACACCACAATTTTATTCTTATCATTTAATTTACACACTTGCTCACAAACAGTTTTATTTATTCACACGACTTTAAGCTTTCGAAATGCATGCGAAGTCTATGCGTTTGCCCCTAGTACTGGGGTAATGTTGTTTGTTGAAATGGTTTAACGTTTTATTTGTTTACTTTTTATCTGGCGAGGGTCCTCCCAAAAGCACGACTCATCATCGTTAATGATGGAATTGCAATCCAATATGATGTGGATACAAGTGTGATATCTGCTTGTTTGTTTACTTACCCAAAAATCGATTATGAAAGCATGAAAGACCGTGTAATTTGATTAGATTGTACTAATTATTGTACTGATTATTGTAGCTTTTTACGATGAGAATTATGAACTGGCACTTGAATATTGCTTTTTGGTTCAATTGTGTTGTTTTTTTTTGGTTTCGCGGGATTTCCCATGAGCAATTTGAACGAAAATGTAAATTGGCAATCTTTAGTATTATGTCTACACATAAATCTAAGAGATTGTTTCACGTTAACAAAACAATAATCAATTCAATAATATTTACTTCTAAAATTTTTGTGTAGTGAAACATATTTTCTTAAGCCGAGTTTCTAGGTGAACGAACATTTTTGCACCTATTATTTGAACGAACATTATGATGTAAATAACATCAATTTTACATGAAAAAAACAAATTAGAAAGCACGTCAGATTTTATTCAACTATTAAAGGGGATGGTGGCGATTAATTTCTTAATTGTAAGTCTTTTTTAATTCTTACAAACTTAATTTTTTAACATTTTTCAAATGCACGTACAAGTTTTCATTTATTTATTTATCTATCTATCTATCTATCTATCTATCTATCTATCTATCTATCTATCTATCTATCTATCTATCTATCTGTCTGTCTATCTGTCTGTCTGTCTGTCTGTCTGTCTGTCTGTCTGTCTGTCTGTCTGTCTGTCTGTCTGTCTGTCTGTCCGTCCGTCCGTCCGTCCGTTTTTCTGTCTGTCTGTCTGTCTGTCTGTCTGTCTGTCTGTCTGTCTGTCTGTCTGTCTGTCTGTCTGTCTGTCTGTCTGTCTGTCTGTCTGTCTGTCTGTCTGTCTATCTGTCTATCTGTCTATCTGTCTATCTGTCTATCTATCTATCTATCTATCTATCTATCTATCTATCTATCTATCTATCTATCTATCTATCTATCTATCTATCTATCTATCTATCTATCTATCTATCTATCTATCTATCTATCTATCTATCTATCTATCTATCTATCTCTCTATCTATCTATCTATCTATCTATCTATCTATCTATCTATCTATCTATCTATCTATCTATCTATCTATCTATCTATCTATCTATCTATCTATCTATCTATCTATCTATCTATCTATCTATCTATCTATCTATCTATCTATTTATCTATCTATCTATCTATCTATCTATCTAACTATCTATTTATTTATTAACAAACAGCAGTTTTATACAGGATGTTAAAAATGAAGCGGTTAAAAATGAGTTAAGCCAAAACAGTTTCTTATGCGGTTATTATGATATAATACAAAATTTTAATTGGTTATAACCATTACATGAAAATGAAATTAACAAAAAATATAAATGTAAGTATATTAGAAGCAAGAAGGAATAGGAAAGGGCAAGAGGCAGAGGAAGATGGGATGGGGACAGGAGATGCTCATGCTGTACCTTTTCTATAGCTGTGCATTAATTTAATTCACATTTGTCGTCGTACGCTTGACTTCGTATCGGTATTTCACAAGAGTATTATTAAGAATATCGATATTGTTAAATTGCGTGTTATATTGCGCGCATATGCGGGGGATTGGAGAATTTTTTCTAAGGTTTGTTCTGTACGCGGGCAAATGAAAAAAATGGTTTAGTCTGGTTGGTCTTGCAGGTATGTGAATTCTTAAATAACTTATGAGTTCAGGAGAGTCCAGGCCGTTATTCAGAATTTTGTATAAAAATATTTGATCAGATATTAATCTGCGCGTTTGAAGTGGAGTAAAGTTGTGAAATTTTAAGGATTCGGTGTTCATATTATGATGAAGCCGGTAGAAGAATTGGTTATTAAAAAAATTATATAATAATACATAAATGAACAGAATAAGCCGTAATAATACGGATAATATCTAAATTTTCATTTACTTTTTATTTCTTTATTTTAATGACAATATAAGATAAAGTAAAATTACAAAATAAGTAAAAATACAAAGTAAAGTGGTTTGTTTACAGTCCTCCTCACTAGGTATTCCTGTTCCGAGGCGGACTGTATGTTGATGAATGGTCTTTTTGGGGAAAGGAAGGTGAGGAAGTTCTGTGAAGGAACAAGGCATGAGAGGTGGGTAGGAATCTGGGAGTCAGTATATCCGCGAGTGACAGACCCACGAATCCATCCCTTCCACTGCGGTACAAGGCGATGGATCGAAAGGCTGGAGAAATAAAAAGGTCTCCCTCAACCAGTCTTTAAGACCTAGACAAACCTCACATGTGAATCCGGGCACCCCTGCTAAGTTACCAAACATAGCGAACCAACTGAGGTGACCTAAGTCAGGTACATTGGCTATCCAATAAATGCTTTTAACATACAATCAATGACCAAATTCAAACAAGATATAAAGAAATGGATTATAAGTATTGGAGGTCACACTACTGCTAACATCTGTAAAATAGATTACAAATAGACAGAATTACCATCTCACGTATGTCCTTACCCTTATTAAAGAAATTAAAATAGTAAAATCCTATATGTATTATATAACTCCCTATATAGATTCGACAGGATTTACTACTTTATTCATCTCTTCCTGCACCTATATAATGCTCTCTTTATGGTATTAACCCTCAATTTAAATCATCTTTCTGTTTGAATTGTATAAATCAGTATGTATCTTACCTTAAATATTCTTATGTTATAATTAAATATTCTTTTGTATGATACTCATTTATGTACCTCTACGCCTGTCTCAACACAGGTATACCCTAGTGAGACAGGCATCGAATAATGTAATGTAAACATACCTTATATAGATAAATAAATAAATAAATACAGATAGTACGGCATATAACCAGAAGATTTCGTCCAGCGATTTCACAGCATATTTTTTAATTGACATTATAAATCCCGCGATCCGCCCGCGCCTCTCCCAATGACATGCGTAGGCTTGAGGCGTAACCACGCGGTCTCGATGTCCTTCCGTCTCCCCTCCGTTAACCCGACGATCATCTTTTCCTCAAGGTCTTCAAAAACTTCCCCTTCTCTCCCAAGTACATTTCTTCGAGGCAAAATAGGGGAACCGGCTAAAGGGCGCGGAATTCGAGCATCGTCTACGGTTGGGCCGATAGCTATACGCATTCTCATTGGGACTGCCCGGTGATCTATGGAATACTTTCTCTGGCTTTTCTTTTCATATATTTTATTTTCTTTCTGCTATTATAGTTATTACTTATTTTATTTACAGAAGGTTTCTTCGACTGGTCATAGCCGTTATTTTTATTTTTCTTTTACTAACACTATTATCTCTTTTTGATGTTATACTAGCTGGGTTACAAGACAGGACAACATTCAGGACAACATTCGAGAGTGTTCTGGAAAGTTTCACACTGATGTTCCCGATTCCCTATTCCCGAACATTCCACAATTTTCCAGAATGTTCCTGGATGTTCTGGAACGTTATAGAATGCCCTCAAATACTCTGAATGGTGTGTCCGGCTTCGCTCAGGGAGTTGATGTGAGATTAAATTGACGTTCGAATCCACGACGGATCTTGCTTTATATACCCTACATGGGTAGCCCCGTACAAAAAAGACTTCAAATGTTCCAGAATAATGTTCCAGATCATTCCACAACATTCAGGAGTGTTCTGGAATGTTCCACAATGATCGAGGATGTTCCGGTATGTTCCTGAATGTTACATCCTGTACCCGAACATTCCACAACATTTCAGAATGTTCCGGAATGTTCTGGAATGTGGTGGAATGCTCAAGAATACTCTGGAATGTTTTGAACTGTTCTAGAAATTTTAAGGGGGCGAAACTTTCAGCCCTTATATCTTCAAAAGCACGCCCTTCAGGTAAAAACGGGAAATTTCTTCATAGATGGGAAGGGCTACCACACAATATAACTCCCGGTATCGTATCGGGATTCGTCTTTGAGTTTTATCGGCATGCACATTGTACACTTTTTTTAATAATGTATATTGCAGATTAAGATAATCCAAACATCTAGAACTTTCCAGAGCCTTCCAGACTCACCGACACTCTCCGCCACTCATTTCCGAAAGCTTCTAGAACTTTCTCCTTCCATAACATCCTAGAGCATACAGGGAACCTTCCAGATCTGTCTAGAACCTTTTAGACTCACCGACACACTCCACCGCTCCTTCCAGAACTTTCTACAGCTTTATCGAACCTTATAGAACTTTCCGGAATCATCTTAACTCCCGACGTACTTTCTTTCTAGAGCTTAATCAAGCCTTCTAGAACTTTTCGGAACCTTCCAGACTCACCAACATACATCCGCCACTCCTTCCAGAACTTTTTACAGCTTTATCGAACCTTATAGAACTTTTTGGAACCTTCTAGACTCACCTACGTACTCCGCCACTCCTTCCAGAATTTTATACTGCTTTATTGAACCTTCTGGACTCACCGACATACTCTGCCACTTCTTCCAGAATTTTCTACAGATTTATCGAACCTTCTTAAACTTTTTGAAACCTTCTAGACTCACCGACATACTCCGCCACTCCTTTCAGAACCTTTTAGACTCGCCGACATACTCCGTCACTCCTTCATGAACTTTCTACAGCTTTATCGAACCTTCTATAACTTTTCGGAACGTTCTAGACTCACCGACATACTCCGCCATTCCTTCCAGAATTTTCTACAACTTTTTCGAACCTTCTAGACCTTTTCGGAACCTTCTAGACTCACCTACATACTTCTCCACTCCTTCCAGAACTTTGTACAGCTTTATCGATCCTTATAGAATTTTCCGGAACCTTCTAGACCTGCTGACATACTCATTTACTCCTTCCAGAACTATCTACAGCTTCATTTTATCTTATAGAACTTTCCGGAACCTTCTAGACTCACCTACGCACCCCGCCACTCTTTTCCGAACCTTCTAGACTCACCGACGTACTCCGCCATTCCTTCCAGAATTTTATACACCTTTATCGAACCTTCTAGACCTTTTCGGAACCTTCTAGACTCACCGACATACTCCGCCACACCTTGCAGAACGTTCTACAGCTTTATCGAACTTTCTAGAAGTTTCCGGAACCTTCTAGACTGACCGACATTCTTCGCCACTCCTTCCAGAACTATCTACAGCCCTATCGAACCTTCTAGAACTTCCTACAGCTTTATCGAACCTTCTAGACTCACCGACATACTCCGCCATTCCTTCCAGAATTTTCTACAACTTTATCGAATCTTCTAGACCTTTTCGGAACCTTCTAGACTCATCGACCTACTCCGCCATACCTTACAGAACATTTTACAGGTTTATCGAACCTTCTAAAAATTTCCGGAACCTTCTAGACTCACCGACATACTCCGCTACTCCCTCCATAACTTTCTTCAGCATTATCGAACCTTCTAGAAGTTTCCGGAACATTCTAGACTCACCGACATACTCCACCACTCCTTCCAGAACTTTGTACAGCCCTATCGAACCTTCTAGAACTTCCTACAGCTTTATGGAACCTTTTAGAATTTTCCGGGACCTTCTAGACACACCGACACACTCCTCCACTCCTTTCAGATCTTTCTACTGCTTTATCTAACCTTCTTGAACTTTCCGGAACCTTCTAGACTCGCTGACATACTCCTCCACTTCTTCCAGAACATTCTAGAGTTTTATCGAATTTTCTAGAAGTTTCCGGAATCTTCTAGACTCTTCTTGAATTTTCCAGAGTCTTCCTAAAACTTTCAGCCCTTATATCTTGAAAAGCAAGCCCTTCAGGCAAAAACGAATACCCTTATTCCCTAGGGGGGATAGAGATCTACCATACCATATAACTCTCTTGATCGTACCGGCACTCGTTTCTGAGTTTTTGCGTTCCGCACGTTTTTTTGGACTTTCTTTTATAATATATATTGATTACAGAAGAATTATTCCACAGGCTGCTAATTCTATTTATCTTTTGTATAATGTTAATGTAAGTACTTGCTTGCTGCTAACTAACCCCGTATGCATGGACATTAGAGGGTCTAGAGTCGTTCAAATAAATCTAGCATCGTTAAAAAAAAATAGAGTCTTGACGTGTGCGGTGAAGGAGGAAACCATATGTTTCCTTATAACGCCGCTGGGAAAGTGGTGGGGTCCCCTCCAATGACATTATAAATCAAAGAAACAAAATAAAAATGTCTAATTGGAAGTCTAGTCATTTTACTAATGTTTAAAAATGATTAAGGTAAATAATTACAAATTGCTTAAACAGTAATGTTATAGTTTCACAAATGCTCAGTATAATTCTAAAATATTAGAAACTAGCTGGTACCCGGCATGCGTAGCTATGCCATTTAATAAAGAAATTGTTTCTCCCTGCGTGTCCTTTCCCATTCGTCCCATTCCCCTTCTGTCACTCCTTCCACTCCCACGTCCCCTTCCCCTCTCGCGTTCCCACTCCGCCTCCTCCACCTTCCTTATCCCCACTCCAATCTCCCCCTTCCCTCGTCCCGCGAACCCCCCTCCCGCATTCTATACATTCATTCCCGGTACGTTCAATTTTCAAACAGCTCGCGTGCCACCTATTGCATTTTTTTGTATACAAATTTCGTAATGCCAGAGCTCACCAGTAGTTTTATACAAACCTTGTCCTGACAATAACGAACACAAAAAAAAAGAATTATCCGATTTGGTGCCGTCGTTCGGAAGTTTTGCGCGTACATACATTTCCGCGATTCATTTTTATTTATATAGAAGATAGAAGATAGATAGATAGATAGAAGATAGATGTTGAACAGTAAATAAATAAGTGAATACACGTAGAAAATAGCAGTATAAATATGTGCTGATACACTCTGTGTAACTATTGTACTATACTATACATTATTTAAAAAGAACATGTGTTAACTTTTGGAATGCCCCTCTTTCAAGATGTTCGGAAGCGCTTTGAGAAAAAGAAGATTAGTTTTATTGCCCCAAGAGAAAATAAAGAAATTGAATGTGTTTTGTACGGGATTCTCACATTATCGTGTTTTAATACACACAAGATGATCATGCAGATGATTACATTTGCCGTTCTAGTAGGTATAGGTACTGTTTTATTAATGCGACTGGGAAATGTCTTGTTTGCTTGTGATAGGTAAATAAAGGATATTATTTGCCAGCATCCGATATACATATACGGGTATTACGAATTAGAAGTAAAAAATGTATTTATTAAAGACAATTTTTACAAAAAAAAAAAAAAAAAATTACAACACATTTACAAAACCAGCAGAAGACCAAATACATGGCCGTGGGATGCGCCCAACAAACCCCAACTCTCTCATGTGGAATCCAAAATTTTGAAACGGTACCAAGATTCATATACCTAGGCTCCCTGATAACAAACGACAATAATGCAACAGATGAGATCTAGAAGCGCATAGTGAACGCAAATTGCTGTTATTACCGCCTACAAAACCAAATAAAATCCAGACTGCTGTCTAGAAACACCAAGGTATTTGTGTACAAAACACTTATCAGACCAGTACCTACTCACGCACGCAGCTGAGACATGGGTACAAACTAAGAGGAATAAGCGAGTACTGGACGTTTTTGAAAGGAAAATTTTGAGGCGTATCTTCGGACCGGTTTTAAAAAATGGATTTTGGCGCAGACGTTAGAACAATGAGCTATATTCTCTGTTTAAGGAGCTGAACGTCACAAAGTTTATAAAACTGGGAAGACTTCGGTGGCTGGGTCATGTAGAGAGAATGACCGAGCATCAAGCACCAAAGTCCCTGCTGAACTCAAGACTGATAGGGCGAAGTGGCCTGGGAAGGCCAAGATTAAGATGGAGCGACAACGTCCTCAAAGATATATCTACTTGGAACTTCTAAACTGGAGAGAGCTGTCACAAAACCGAGATGAGTGGAGGAAGATTCTTGAGGAGGCCAAGACCCACCAGGGGTTGTAGAGCCAAGATTGATGATGATGTTGAAAAAATGTAAATGAAATTTTGGACTCCGGCGAGTTTTTAAATGTTTTTTATCAAAATTTTTTCGACAAAACCTAACAACAAAAATTAGTTCTATGAAAGTTTTGTAATTATTTCATCATGACCGACTGTTTCCTAGTACTTCGATTCATGGGGCAAACTATGTATTAAACGTGCATATTATTTTTACACAAAATTTAATTTAGGTATCTTGGGATGATGCCTAATGAATAACAAAAAAAAACTGTCTTATTAAATAACCATCATCTAGGTAAGCAGAGAGGATGGACCGCCACATAACTATGCGTTAGCACACACTTTTTTGTTTTTAAAGAAAGAAACATTCCAGGTTAACGAAAATGACAATATTTGAGTATCTCCTACTACCATCACCGTAAGCAGAAAACGTTGATGAAGGACTTAATTAGTCAAGTATTTGAACCAGACGTGACGCAACACTGACCATCCTTGTTCACAGATCGTGAATTCTCTTACTCCGATTCATTTGACCTGCCGTGTCTTCCTCGGGCGTCCCAAACTTCTTCTACCATCCACTTTCGCGTCATATGTTTCCAACATACCCAAACCATCTAAGCATGCGTTTAATAATTTACTGAATTTAACTATTATTTTTTGTCGGATAAAAGAGTTCGATTTATAAATGTTCGCAATAATATATTTGTAAATTGGCTTAACAATATTTTATTGTTAAGGCCGGCATCCTATATAACATACTTTCCTTGAACACTTTGAGTTTTTAAGCTCTTAAAACACTTGCTGAAGACATTATTTATAGGTACATTTACCACGCCGAAATGGTAATTATATGAAACTAGCTGGTACCCGGCATGCGTTGCTAAGCCATTTAATAAAGAAATTCTTTCTCCCTGCGTGTCCTTTCCCATTCGCCCCGTTCCCCTTACGCCTCCCCTTCCACTTCTGCGTTCCCTTTCCCTCTCGCGTTCGCACTCCACCTCCTCCACCTTCCCTCTCCCCACTCCACTCCCCCGTCCCGCAAACCCCCCTCCTGAGTTTCCCTCCCCCTCCCGGGTTCCCCCCCCTTAATGATCCCCCTCCCCTTTCTGCATTCTGTAAATTCAGTCCCAGTACATTCAATTTTCAAACAACTTGGGTGCAATCCATTGCAAATTTAATAATGCCAGAGCTCACCAGTAGTTTTATACAAACCTTGTCCTGACAAAAACGAACACAAAACAAAAAAAATTATCCGATTTGGTGCAGTCGTTCGGAAGTTATGCGCGTACATACATTTCGGCGAATATAGATAGATAGGTAGATATATAGATAGATAGAAGATAGATAGATTCCCTCGATAGAAAAAAATCGCAAAGTACGCTCCGAAAATTATTATAAAACACGTTTTATTTCTGTTATGTAATATCTAATATGTAACAGAGTTTCGTTAAATGCTATATAAAACATTGCCCATTAAATTTTGGCTCTATTTTAAACGAGGCATGTTTTATTATAATTGTTTTTAAGGCGCCGCATCCGCACTCAAAAAGAAGAAGATGGAGAGGTATGTAATTACGAATGTTAGAGGAGTGCGCTAATGTTTAAAGTGATAAGATCGATGCGAAAATTATGAAAATGTTTAATAAAACACGACTCGTTTGAAATATAACTTGTAAAATAACTGAAACAAACGTATTTTTAATAATTTTCGGAGCATACTTTTCGATGATTTTTTTATGTCGAGGAAATTTCATATAATTTGCGTTTCGGCGTGGAACGTTTCTAGATATTATTTTCAAAAATAACATATACTTTTTTAAGAGCTTAAAAACTTCAAAGGGAGATATGTAAGAAATCGGCAGAAATTCGGGTAGCGCTGGCTTAATATAAGCGCGCTCCATCTAACAATCGTATTTACAAATCTCCTCTTCTTCTTCTTTTTGAACGCTTACCACAGAGCCATAAGGTACCTACTGTATTGAATTTTCATTTTTATTTCTATTTTTCTTTAAAATATGATTTTTTTTTCTTAATTTTTCACTTACTTTCATGTATTTCTTAATTTTTATTTAGTACGTTTAATTATCTGTTTCAATAAAATAGTATTTTTAATTTCTATTTAAAATATTAAGTGTATGACTACCACAACACGGGCATCCAAAAAAAAACAAAAAAATTGTAACCAATAAAATTTTACGAAGTAAGAATAAATAAAATTAAAAATAAGAACTGTAGTAAGCCTTCAAAAAGAAGAAGACGATAGGGAGTTATTTATGTAAATACGAATATTAGTGGGAAAATGGTGCCAAGCAAGACAAAAAATAGAGAAAAAATCTCACGTCAAACGACTTAAGCAACATTTAAGAAAATGTGCGATTTTTTTAAAATTTTTTTAACATGTTAAATAATGGAATAATGGATGTAAATGGAAATGAGTTTTTATAATTTTCTGAGAATACTTTGCGATTTTTTTTCTATAGAGGGAATTTCACGTAATTTATTTTCAACAAGGCAAATGAATAGAGATTATCTTTAAAAGTAACATTTGTATTTTTAAGAGCATGGAATTTGCAAGAGAAGTGTGTTGAACGAACCACGTTACAAAGCACTTTGTTCAAGCGATGGCTAATGATGGATCCCTAATAATTTTTTTTGTAAGTTGTTGCATTCTTATTATTTAGATTGAAATTTAACATATTAATTAATGAAATTTATTACCTGTCACTAGAATGTCCCTTGTCTGCATGCTGGCATCAAATAGCCTCATCATCTCTTCAGCCAGATTGTCCATAACTGCTTCTGGTGTCCTGTCAAAATGTTGAATCGGCTCCAAATATTCCTCCACTTCTATTATCCCTCCAGTTCGTTCAAAACCCTTCAGTTCTTCTTCATCATAACAATTGATGAATGGATCAGCTACTTCATACAAATGATCGTTGAATACTGTTTTAGAATCCTCTCCAGGCTCTTCGTAAAATACGTCATAATTATTGATACCTTTCGGTTTTGCTACATTGGTTTCAATTCTTTTACATGCTGTTTTAATATTTATTTCAGGGTCTTCATAAAATGCTTCGCATACATCAAATTCTACGGGTGGTGCGATCACCACATCATTTAATGTTTGAATACAAGCAGCATTAGAAATTTGTTCAATTTCATTTACATCTTTACAACTTTCTTCAAAAATTTCAGAATACTTTTGATATTTCACACTTTTTACTGGACTGTGTTCATTAGAATCATTTCCATTTGCGACATTGTTAAATTTATAATTACTGGACAAAATCGGACTTAATTTTTTAACAACCTTTTCATTGATTTTACCAATGCTACTTTTAGATTCAGTCTGCTTAGGGTTTTCGTCTTTATTAGAGTTTTTCTCTTTTTTTAAGTTTTGCTTTCGTAGAACCCTTTTCAAAATTCCAGGTTTTTTCTTTTCCCTTATGACGGTAGCATCCATCTTTTGAGTCTTGAACATAAGCTCTTCGTATGTATTTTCTTCTGAATTATTTATATCACCGTCTGAAAACCTTCTGACTTTCATTCCACTTCTCCTAGATGACATTTCATAATATCCCCTATCTTGTATAATTGTGTTTCCATCAAAATTGTCCTTATTGTCGAAAAATGGTTCCTCCATGCGGTTGAGATATCTCCTTTTTCTAAATATGATAGCATCATCCTGAGATCTTGGTGGTTCTAAAATTATATTTTCCATTGGTGCATAAGGTTGTATTTTTGTTATTGCTAGTCTCATTTTGCTACTGTATAGAAAGCTCTTTGGAGCGATGATACTGTCCAAATCAATTTCACTAGTCTTTTTTATTTCTTTTTTGACTGTGTAAGATTCCTCGCATTCTGAAGCGATGTTTTTACTTCTGCAATCAGCATTTACCGTGGAATTAAGATTTTTAACGATAGATTCTTGATCATGTTTTATCAAAGAATCACTCCTTATTGGAACCTTTGGCTTATATCTTGGTGGGAGACTTCTTGGATTACTATTTGCAAGTTGTTCATATTCTAAAGTACCAATCATTTGTAAATACTTAAGCGGATCTTTCTGTAAATCGTTTATTACTGAAATCAATTTCTTGGCATCAACCTTAGGTCTCCACATTGCAATTAACCCTTCAGATAATGTCTGAAAAATAAATTATTAAAAAGGATTATGGGTCATCTACTTCAAGAATTATTAAAAGCGTTTTGTAAAACAATACAGTTCCCAGTTGTGCAAATAATACACTGTGGGCATGCATACAAACTTAAGTAACTAAAAAATAATGATGGTAAAGGAAAGTGATTAATTATTTTTAAATCACTGTAAATATTATCGTAAAATCAAAGTAAATATTATGATATAATAACCGTCACAAAATCACGTTCAGAAGATGTATTAGAGAACAAAAGTAAAATACTAAATTCCGTGTGTGAATGAACTGCTTGGTACTTTTAGCAAACATGCGTTCTTGTGGGTATAAACTAAGAAATTTTACAAAAAATATGTACCTACATTATTTTTGTTTACTTTAATTGCATGGCAATGATAAATTAGCAAACTTACCAGTAGTTTGTATCCATCCAAACATTTATTATCAGCAAAACACATATATTCTTTAAGATCATTGGTCACAAGAAAGTTCATCACATCAGTTTGAGTCCAACCTCTAACTATATTTAACAAAGCCATTTGTGTTTTTGTTGTATCCATTATCACTATAACTTCTAAAGATCTGATTAATCAAAAGGCTTTCTTTTACCATGACCATAGTTTTTTTTATTATCTTCCTCTAAACTCGGTTCATTACTAATTCTGATTTGTTCTTTTTAATTACGAAACTTTAGTTTATCTTCCACTTAAATGAGATTATCACCCCTAATAACCTATTTTCAAATTACCAAACTATAGTTTTTTTTCTTCCACTGAATTAAGTTTATCACTAATTCTGATAGGTTCTTTTTTATAAATTATGAAACTATAGGTTTTATCTTTCACTGAACCCAATTCATCACTAATGCTCACAGATTATTTGTTTAAACCACGATTCCAATGTTTTTATCTTTCACTGAACCTGGTTCATCACTAATTACATTTATTTTTCATTTTTATATACGAAACTATAGTTTTTTTCACTCAGTTCATCACTGATTCCCAATTGTTGTTGTTTTTTAATTACAAAAATATAGTTGTTTTTATTTATTTGTGAAGTTTTATTCATAACATCGCGAAACTAAATATTCCAAGAGAGCTTTACACGAAGTTCAATGCTGGACTGAGTTAGCTTAATTAGTAAAACTCGCAAGTAGTCCAATTGAATGATCGCAAGGCAAGTTGCTCTAATGATATTAATTTATACCATTGAAATAATAACTCGTAAATTCAAAATAAATAAGCTAAATGAATTTTATACTACTAACCTACGATACAAAATGACCAGATAGGAATGCTCAGATAAGCATACTAGATTATTTTAAAGTCTGCATGATAGTACAAATTTGAGAAGTGCAAAAATGGCTAATCTCAGGAGAATTGTTTGAGTCTTCCAATTACTCCAATAAATAAAAATGAGATAATTTTTTTTTGGTTTGGTGGACCATTTGTGTAGATGTACAAAAAAGTTATCATATAATATCAAATGGAAGACGACATCAAACTTGAAAAACTTGTTGATACTTTCTATATCGCCTAGGTGAAACACCACAATTACGAATCGAAACGTAGCTTAAGTAGAAACGAGGCTTTAGCTATGTTTGGCGATCACACTGATCACATACGAATAGCCAGGTACTGCACCTACCTCCGTCCCATTTAATCCTCTCTACTCCCTTCAGCCTCTCAACGTATCGCGATTGTGGACGCCATGTACCGTTGGCTCCAGACAGATGGGAGCAGTTGGTAATCTTATGCGGTATTTGTTATTTAAAAAAGCTCAAATAAATTGCAGAAATATGATATGGCCAGTATGTTTTAAAAATTTTATATATTTTTAAATTTGGGTATGGCTGTAAATAGAACAAAATAATAATAAGGGGAAAATAAAGAAAATAACAGAAGAGATTTGAAAATCAAGCAAAAAATATGAGGAAATTGCAGAACAGAAAACAAGCAAGCAGGATAGAATACAAGAAAACGGCAGAAGAGACTACAATCAAGTAGAACAGAATGCAAACAAGCAGAATAGAATACAAGAAAATAGCAGAAGAGAGTACAAGAAATTAGAAGAGAATTCAAGCAAGTAGAAGAAAACACAAGAAAAATTTCAGAAGAAAGTACAAGAAAGCGGAACAGAAAACAAGAAAATAGCAGAAGAGAATACTCTTGTAAGCACACGGTCGAGAATGCAAGAAAATTGCAGATGAAATTACAGGCAAGCACAAGACTATACAAGAAAATAGCAGAAGAGAATACAAGCAAGCGAAAGAGTATACAAAAAAATATTAGTAGAGAATATAGGCAAGTAGAAGAAAATAAACGAAAATAACAGTAGAGAATAATAAAAACTCTAAATTTGAATTAATATTTCTTGGTTGATAGCAGTCGTCCAGATTTTTTTGAAACCACAAATTTCTAATTATAATTTATATTTAGGTTTTCTAATTATAATTTATAAAGGGTGGCGATCTCTCGGTTTAGTGTGACTGTAACACATACATGTACATGACAGAGGTAAGTAGCCACTGATTGAAGAGATACGCTTCATCAATTAGATGACATGACGAAACCAGGCGCTCTGCAGAGATGGCCAAATCTAACAATGAATTAGGCCAATTTGGTCTCTTGATGGTTCGAAGTGTCCAGTGACTTTGCCGGCATATAAAAGTCTGAAAATGTATTATGTATGAACGTCGAAATTGATTTTTTGAAGTGAAAACTTCTCTCGCACCGTTGTGATTTGAAACTGATGAAACGGAAACGAGCGGCACTAAAACGAGACAAACACATACGTCTATAGGATTTAGCCTGCGAGAGAATGAGATAGAATGAAACTTTACCTACGTATAGTACCTACGAAGCGTCGCGCTCTGTCAAGCTGCGCACATTGGCCGCTTTGATTATGAGCTCACTTTTCAAGGCTCCTATTGGTTGAGATTGTGTGGGTGAAGGTTTCACTTTTATCGCGTGTGAACTGCACTCGTTTTGCTTTTTTTTTTATTAGGAACTAAATAAAATTAGTCTAAACTGAAAAACTATTTAATTAAAAGAAATAAGAGTGATAGATGCTCTCAGTATCGCCCTGGTGAAAGACAAGCATTCAGATTTGAAACGTTGCTTGAAATAGCTTGTGTTTGATGACCAAATGGCCTCCATGGTCAAGGGGCAAGGCTCTCGACAAGCGATCCGGAGGTCCGGGATCGAATCCCGACGCGCGCAGATAATTTTTAATTCAGATAATATATGGTGTATTTGCGCCACGTTCCAGTGTGGAATGTATGGTGTTAGATTAGATCTGAATAGCCAAGTACTTCCCCACTTCTTCTTCCTCATCTCCTTCCCCTGTCCACTTACCTTCAGCCTTAAAACATACCCCAATAGGGGATACCGTAGTCTTGGCTCCAGACGGGAGCTGTTGGAACTCTTGTAAGGTAAAAGATCAAAATTGCCAGGTACATCCAAGCCTTGTTCTTCCTATCTCCCTTTCCTTTTACTCTTTTCAGCCCAGTCCTGTATTTGTAAATAGGCCGTGTAGGCCGCAGCCTCGGGGTGGCAGCTTTCAGAGGGCGGCACCTAGCCTACAAGTGAGTTATTATGATAGATGGCAACTTCTAAGAAGGAGGAAGGGGCGGCGCAAACGAAGTACTTGTAAAATAAGTAAAAGTGTAAATCCGCCACTGTTTCAGACTCAAAACATATCCCAATTGGGAATCCTATAATTCCACTGGCCTTGGGCAGATGGAGCTCGTGTGCGGTATTCACCCAAAAACATATTTTTTTTTACGTTTTGCCCTTTTCTACTAATGTATCAACAACCTACATATGTATTTAAACAACGATTTAAACTGCATCTCTGGTGAAATACCTTCTACTTAGATGGCGCTACAACCCATATCGAGCTTTGACCTCCTGCAACATTCGCCTCCAACTCCTCCTGTCCTCAGCGGCTGACTTCCAGTTTGGTATCTGGAGAAGCTGTGCTGCATCCCCTCTTACCTCGTCCTCCCACCTCAGTCTGGGTCTTCCCACTTTTCTCTATCCTCCTGGGTGTCCAGTGAAAATTCTTTTTGGGACCGTGTATCCGGCATTCTGGGTACATGCCCAGCGCATCTCAACCTGAGGAGTCTAATTATGGGCTGAGATGGTAGGGGCCTGACATTTATCATACAGTTCTTTATTGTGCCGGATGCGCCACTGTTGTATACCACCATGTGCAGGTTCAAAATGTTGCGTTGCTTTAAATGGCTTTAGCCATGCTCAGTGAATAGATATGAAGAGCCAGGTACGTTCCATTATTTCCTTTTCCCATCTTCTTATCTTTCCATACTTCTTTCAGCCTTACAACATACCATAAATAGGCTATACCATAAACCCCATTTTGTTCGGCATCATACAAAACAGTTCACACGCGGTAGAAGTGAAACCTTCGCCGACACAATCTCAACCAATAGGAGCCTGTATATGTACCCATGTGTTTGTCTCTTTTAAGTGTCACTTTTTTGTTTCATCGACTTTCAAATCACAACCGTGCTATATAAGTTTTCACTTCAAAAAAATTCTATGGCTTGTCGTTACACCAAAGTAACTTTTCATTTATGCAAAAGGTACTAATTCAGTAGCGACATCTTGTATTCAAATATACATGGAAGGCATTTCTAGTGCATATTACGTATGCAAATTACAATGGCTTCTATCCCCGGTGATGTAAAAGTTGGCAAGTATTACTATTTTTATATGAAATTTTAAAAGGCAAAACTCCGGCCAATAGTTTTTGACCACTGCCAAACTTAACACTTGTCATTAAGTTAATTCGGTATGGAGCCCTGAGTCCTGAGTGGGCGTTGATTAAATGTCGTAAATTAAATAAGTATGATGAATCCGTGTCTACATCCATCTTTAAGACACTTTCGTGCTTCTAATTAATTGTTTAATTTGTTTATTCATTACCTAAGTCAGAATTTGGTCATAGACTCCACAAAATTTCGAACATAGCATATTAACGAATTATGAGAATGCAATGTAAATTGTAAATTTCTAAAAATCAAATCTCAACATTATGGTCACCCTACATTTTAACATTGTAATATACTATCGCCTTCAGCTTATCAGGTATTAATCATAATCTGTAAGAAACATACAACAATATTGTTCTTCAATAACCATATTATTTTTGTGTTATTTTATTAAATTGTAGAGTTGTTAGCCTCAACATAGGCTTGACCCAGTGTGGTTATAAACTGAATTGTAAACATAAGACCTATAATGTAAAGAAACAAATAAATAAATAAATGTCAGTTACACCAAACGCGTATTTTGCAACTTTCAAAACTTCGGGTTACATTTTTAACGAAAAAATTTGTTTTGTTTACAAAAAAATATGTGATCTAAGGATTCAACGTGATTTTTAAAAAGATGAGACGAAACTGAGCAATGTCTAATTGAGAAGAAGGATTTAAATATATTAATAATTCGTGATGAGAATTGTAGTTTTGAGTAAGGCGCGTTTTTAAAAAAAGAAACTTCTTAAACTCCGCAAACTTACAAATCACTTCCCAACCGTTAAACGGTGTTTTTCTTACACATTGCTTAAAGACTGTACATTTTCTTTTTAAAATTATTAGTTATAATTTGCTGCTCAGATCTGGCAACATTGCTTTTTTAAACGACTTCAAAAAGGAGGAGGTTCTCAATTCGACTGTATTTTTTTTTTTTTTTTTTTTTTATGTTTGTTACGCCAGAACTTTTGACTGGGTGAACCGATATTGATGATTCTTTTTTTATTTGAAAGTTGGTACTTCCCATGTGGTCCCATTTTAATTTGGTCTAGTTCTGACAATGGCATCCATGAGAAAACCATATAAGTCTTAAATTTGCATAAAGTATGTGCGCGACAAATGGACGAATAACTCAATATCACGCTAACCGATTTCAATGATTCTTTTTTTATTGGAAAGGATGTACTTCAATGATAGATTGATGAGAGTTTGGTTAGGTTCTGATTATCGGATCCATTACAAAGTAACGGAACTCTTCAATTCTTAGGAGCAAATTAACGAAACTCGGCCGAATCTCTTAATTTGACCCTAATGTTGTTATGGTCAAATTATGTCTGTCTTATATGAGCAGCACGTTTAGTAGATCTACCCATATTCAGACAAATTAGTGTACTTCAGATTCACTAAAAATCAAAAAATAAGTAAAAATTTTAACAAAACAAAAAAACGACTTCAAAAATGCACTAAAAAGTAAAAAAATAATTTCGTATTCTTCTACAACTTCATAATCGACTTACTTTTTCTACTCATCAATATGTAGGTACAATTGTTATTTTTGGAGTCGGTGTCAGCAAAGGTACCCGGCCCGGCGCGGCGTGTTTACTTGACAGCTCCCCTCACGCCGCGGCCCTGCTCTCGCCTCGTCAAGTCGCTTGTGCGACACAAGCACGTCTCACCTATAACTATGTATGTAGTTACAAACCTACCATGACTGACACCGATTCCAAAAATGACAATCGTACCTACATATTGATGAGTAGAAAAAGTAAGTCGATTATGAAGTTGTAGAAGAATACGAAATTATTTTTTTACTTTTTAGTGCATTTTTGAAGTCGTTTTTTTGTTTTGTTAAAATTTTTACTTATCGTTCATACTGTCAACTAGGGATGTAACTTTTACATAAATAATCGATTATTAAATAATCGATCCTTTTTTTTAGCATGAAAAATCGATTTATAAAAAAGCGTTTTTTCATGAAAAATAATCAATTTTATTACAATAATCGATTTTTTCCCAAATTCTAAAAATATTCAACAGAAATTGTAACCCCCTGATCAGAATAAACCAGAATTTAAAATTCAGTTAAATTTGTTGTAAAAAAACGAAGTTTCAAAATAACATTGACAACAACAAACAAACTAATGTCGGTAAAACAGTACCTTTTTTGTACGTTTTACGGCTTTGTTTGGACCGAGGTCCATACAGCAAATTTCTTTATGGGTAAAACAGTTCGTTGACTCTATTGATTTCTTCTAGTGACAAGTTTGATTTGAAACTTAACTTAACTGCTTTCAATGCACAACAGAAATGTCATCGTAGACTCACAGATTGCGTTAATGTCATGTTTAATTTATAAACATCATTTATAATGACTAAGCGTAGTACGGCTGCGAATGAAAAAATCGGCAATCGATTGCTAATTAATTGAATTAAAAAAATTGAAATCGCTTAATAAAATCGGTTTTTGTTGGAGAAAAATAGAATTGTAATCGATTTTTTTCATAATCGATTGTTTTTTCACATCCCTACTGGCAATGCCATCTTGTGACACGGGAAAATATTGTTTGCCAGGAAATTTTTGTTTGTGCGATTAAGATCATGTTTTTTTTTCTCATAATTTCTATTAGAATGAAAAAAAAACAGACAATCGATTGCTAATTAATTGATTTAAAAAAATTGAAATCGCTTAATAAATCGATTTTTGTTGGAGAAAAATCGAATTTTAATCGATTTTTTTCATAATCGATTGTTTTTTCACATCCCTACTGGCAACGCCATCTGGTGACACTGGCCAATAATGCGCATAAGTCATGCGCAGTATTTTCCCGGCAAAATATTGTTTGCCTGGAAATTTTTTGTTTGTGCGATTAAGATCATGTTTTTTTTCATAATTTCTATTCTAATGACCAATTCAATATTAACATATAACATAAATTATTTATAAATACTTTAGGAATAAAAGTTAATCCGTTATGTCTGGTAATAATGTTGTGATAAAAAAACAATAAAATTATAATTTATTTATTGAAAAAATACTGTAGAAAAGTTATGTTAACATTGTTAGAATTACATATTACGTATTTTAAAAATTGTACAGCAGTGTAAAGCGTCATATTTCTACAATTAATTAATTAACATTATTCATATTACTTTGTACTTAAATAAATAAAAGCCATCGAAACTTACTAACTTCATCAACTCAAATTTGTTTTGAATGTAAGTATCATTTCAAAATTGGAACTGATTGTATGAAGAATAATTCGGACAAGCGATAAAGTAGGTTCCTCCCCATAGCGTAATATTTTAACAAAAAAATAATACGATTTATTTTTCAAAATTCATATTATAATGTCCCGTAATTTTTCACGGGTCAGCATTAATATTATTTTAAAATATATATAAGTGAATTGATAATACAATATTTTTACAAACTTTATTATTTAATTTTTAACACCTTAAAAATGTTCCTTTCACAGATTTGACGACCGACGTGGTCTAGGGGTTAAGGCTCTTGACTCGCAATCTGAAGGTGGCGAGATCGAATCCAGGCGTGGGAAAATAAATTATATTTGATTAATTTGTGTTATTTCACAATTAATTCATTAAAAATAATATATAGTATATTTGCGGCACGTTCCAGAGTGGAAGATAATCTCAGGATCGCCCTGCTGTAAGACCACCATTCGTAATTTAAAATTTTCTTGAAATGGCTTTAGCCGTGTTAGGTGACAAGATCTGAATAGCCAGGTACTTCCCCACCCTCCTCATCCCCCATCTCCTTCCCCTACCCACTACCTTCAGCCTCACAACATACCCCAATTTTTTCTTTCTCTCTCCAGACGGGAGCAGCTGGGATTCTTGTGAGATACTACTAAAAAAAATGAAAAAAATAATGTTTAATTGATATATAAGTTTGGTTATTTAGATTTTATTAAAGAGAATTAACAGAAATACTACGATAAAACCATGGCATTTAAAATTAAAAATTTAATGTCATGAAGCACAATTTTGGCAAGAAACGTTTTGAAATAAAGCATACATTTTCATAACATTTTATAAATTATTTCTTTGCCTCATATTACAACACTAAATAATATTTTCCAAAATTATAACTACCAACCTACACATTTATTATATGATTAACATACGTACAATAATAATTTAAGTAAGTTGTAAAATATAAAATAATTAAAAATAATATTGCTTGAATCTTATACAATCAACAAAATAAAATTATTAATATGTACACTGTACAAATGTCTATATTATTTAAATCGTAACACAACATAATATAAAATATTGACAGTTTTTTTCTTTAACATATTAAACTTAAACTTCACGACCGTAACATAACTTATTTATCAATACTTCACAAAGAAACATAATACGACTACAAAACAGTTACACATTACTTGTTCTTGATTTAACTCATTGAGTCAGGTGTCACAGCAGTCGATTCCCAGACAGGTTGGTTTCCAGAAATTATAATTTTTTGTTGCTTCATTTATCATTTTCAAAAGTAAAATCGGTTGCAAAAATAAGTAGTTATGGATGTCAATCGAATTTATTTACAATGTCGATTTTTTGTACTTATACGCTGGTAAATGGAGTATCATTTATCAATTTTATTTTACGCCCAGAGGGCTTTTACATCAATAAATGAAGGCAGTACAACTTTAATATGAGAAATTAATAATATAAATTATAGATAAGTAGTTTAATCTTTGATCCATTTGAATGAAAATGAGTTATATATTTTTTAATATTTTGTTTAAGTATGTGTATCGTATTTTGATTAAACGGACTGCATATTGTTAAACGACTTCAAAAAGGAGGAGGTTCTCAATTCGACTGTTTTTTTTGTTGTTTGTTACCTCAGAACTTTCGACTGGGTGGACCGATATTGATGATTCTTTTTTATTTGAGAGCCGGTGCTTTCTGTGTGGTTCCATTTAAATTTGGTCTAGTTCTGACAATGGCATCCATGAGAAAACCATATAAGTCTTAAAATTGCATTAAGTATGTGCGCGACAAATGGACGAATAACTCATTATCACGCCAACCGATTTCGATGTTTCTTTTTTTATTGGAAAGGATGTCCTTCAAGCGTAGTTTGATGAGAATTTGGTTGTGATTATGGAATCCATGACAAAGTAACGGAACTCTTCAATTCTTAAGAGCAAATTAATGATACTCGGCCGAATCTTTTATAGGTTATCCGGATCTTTGAGTCACCTACCGTATGAGCTATCTGTCTCATATGAGCAGCAAGGTCTACCCATTTTCAGACAAATTAGTTCACTATGTAGGTACGATTGTTATTTTTGGAGTCGGTGTCAGCCAAGGTACCCGGCCCGGCGTGTTCATTTGACAGCTCCCCTCCCGCCGGGCCCCGCTCTCACCTCTCGCCTTTCGCCTCGTCAAGTCGCGCGGGCGATAAAAGCACATCTCACCTACAACTATGTATGTAGTCACAAACCTACCTTGACTGACACCGACTCCAAAAATTACAATCGTACCTACATATTGATGAGTATAAAAAGTAAGTTGAGTATTAAGTTGTAGAAGAATACGAAATTATTTGTTTACTTTTTAGTGCATTTTTTGAAGTCGTTTTTTTTGTTTGGTTAAATTTTTTGTTTATATATAATAGGTTAATCGGAAGCAAATTGTCGGGGATCATCCGTCTTGGAATCATTGAGACATTAAATCTAAAATCAAAATTTTATTGACCTGGTGTTGAGAGGTCACATCAGGGGACATATACATCGTGGAAAGTACAAAATCACGCTTGTTCTTACTCTGTAATTAAGTAACCATTTCATCTTTTGGTTGTGAAAATTATTTTGGTTATAGAAATGAGCAATAGAATTGGTTTTGCATTCAAAGATCATTTTTGAAAAAAAAACGTCGGTTAGAATCAACTGAGGTAACGATTTGACGATTGTCGGACGATTGAAGGTTTTGAATCCTACACAGGCAATGCAACAAAAACTATATCAATATCGATTATTAAATTACTTAAAGACATGGACAGTGTTCTTGATGAAAGGCGCTCAGGTAGATAAGAAATGCAGTCAGTATTGTTATTGATCGTATTTAAAGATATTGGGTAACAACTTTGAGAAGGTAATTTGCATCCTAAAAAGCCACGAAATTTCTATGGATGTATCTAATTGTTGTAAATCCGAGTAGAGCAGCGATAGTGATGACAAGTTTTGACTCATACGAGGTTAGGTCATGACGACAGCCTTGAAGATGCATGTCTCATCGTCCATCAGGGCTGGCCAGATGAAAGACCTGATGAGGTCAGATCTCTGGTCTGAGGAGTGGAAGCGGACGTGCTTGTCAGGCCTCATCAGAACTGAAATGAGAAAAAAATGTCATGGTGAATTGGAAAATTGTTTCCACATTTCAAATGGAGGATCCATTATTTCAATTGGTCAAATTTTCCAATAAAAATGTAGGTACTTAGATATTTGTTGATACAATGATTTTCACCTTATTTCTTTGACAGTAGCTAAGATCTCCATAATAAAATTCTCCAGGATTTCTCCTGGTTCACAGCATGCTATTTAACATTCCAGGTGTCATCCGAGGAATCACGTTCACAAAACGATACTTCTTTATCCTATTCACATTTACAGCAGCTTTTACTGGTCTCCATTCAAACAACTATTACACGTGACTTTTGAGATGGGAATGTTCTGTTAATACTCCGACTAGGTCCCCTAATTATTGTATTTCTAGATAGAGTAATTTTTGGCTACTTTGGATTCACCAAATTTTTGTACCGAGAAGAATTATTGCCACTTTTTCTTCTTTCGTATGGTGGTTGCCATAGATGTTCAATTTTTTGTAAGAACAATTCTCTTTTTCTAACTTTTGAAGGTTATTCCCATCAATTTAATATTATATTATATCATTGAATAAGAAAACACTAATAATCTAAACGAACATATGAAAGACAACAAGACACAGAAAAATAGAAAAAGATAATGGTCGCAACTGGGACTCGAACCCAGAACCTCTCATTATGTAATTAATATATGGTTCAGATAAATAAAATCGGATGGATAGGTTACAAATCAGTTCTTAGAACTATTGTTTCTAATGCAAAAGATAGTTGCCTATAATATGGAAAAAATAGTCGAAAATAATATTGTTATTTCTAAAAATAGAAAGAATGTAATTGACAATTATGACGGTTTCTTAGAAGATAGCAATGGCTGAATTAGTAAAAGCGCACGTCCCGGCTAGACGGCAGGTTCTCGGTTCGAGTCCCAATTGTGACCATTATCTTTTTCTATTTTTCTGTGTCTTGTTCTATCTCATATTTTCTTTTATATTATTAGTGTTATCTTCTTCTTCAATGAAATAAAATGGCTTCCATAAACATAGGTTTTCACATGTTCACTGACCTACACAACAATTCAAATTTATGATTGCTTAACAGTTAAGTCAGACAATAATCTTGAACCTGTATGAGGTCATAATATTAAAATTAACTTCCCATGCAAAAAAGTTCAGTTCGTTAACCCAGCATTGGTTTTACCGAAACTGGTTGCCAATTAAATCTTATTCAAGTTCATAACTTTATGGACACAAATCTTATTGAGATGAACATAAACGGAACAACAATCTATAAAGGCAACCATATTCAGAATACGGTTGTTTTTTGGTTACTCATGCGGCTGTATTACCAAATTTGTTATATTTGGTATCATCAGGTTATTGCTGCTTAGTCGCCCACTATAATTTGCCTCATCATTATTAAGAGTCTACGGTTCATTCACATGAAATGAGTAGATTAAATAATAAATAAGTAATGAATAGAGGTCTACTTCACTATCACAAATTGTATCAATAAATAATTTACAGTAGATTATAGTCGATATAAAGCAGATATATGTTATTGACTGAGGCAGCAACAACTCTAGAACGGTGAATTTTAGAGCTACGAAATTTGTACAGTAGATACCTTTCGCCTGAAATTTATAGACCAACGTAACTGTCCCCGTGTTTTTCGTCACGAGCTAAGGAGCTCGTAATATCCATTTAATTGACAAATTGTTATTGGAAGTTGATAATCTTCACCCTACAGAAAGCAGCTCGGATTAACTCCTCTATGCATTATAAGGTTTATGGAACTGAAATATGAATTTAATTGTCAAGTTGTAATTGGAAGTTGATAATCTTAGTCGTAGCAGTCCGGAAGGAATTAACGGAACTAAACATTTCTCTTTTACTAAGGTTTCGAAGTCGTGAGGTCTATATGTATTCCTCTACCATGCGTCTTCCGCTGGATTATCATTTGGGTGACGTTAAATTTGGCACCCCACGTGATGTGATTTATTAGATTAGGATATTTTTTCGATTTCCTACACTTTAGAATATTATCATTCTAAATTTGTATTGTTGAAGTATTGTGCATTTTTTTATCACAGAGCTGAGCGGGTTTACGGATGGTTCCTATGAGTACATATATGCCCAATGTGTCTCCTAATTTCCCTCATTCCTTCAACAGTAACCCGGACCCTTTTATAAAGATCACCAGGGTTATTGTTGGACATGAGGCTGTCTTCTGTCTCCACAATGTGTCTTTCCAGGTCTCGTCTTTCCTATCCACTCCCCTTAGGTTCCCTCAAGGCCCCACGAGGGAAGAGGGCCTCTTTTCTCCACTCCACTCCGGTTCCCTGAAGGCTTCACGAGGGAAGAGTGATGATTGGAGCTAGCTGGGAAGGACTGAGAACTAAGAAAAAAGAGGGACCACAGCCAGTGGAGAATAGTTGAAAATGAGGTTAAATCCCACCCTTTGATGTAGTGCCGCATTGATGATGATGAAAGTTTAGATACCACGACATGCTAAGTCATCCTCTTTCAAGTCTTGGATTAGTTAAACCTACCTGGTGTAAAGTCGGTACACAAAGTCAAGGGCGGGCACTGGTTGCACAGGGTCCAGGCCAGCCTGCAGCAGTCTGCTATGTACTGCATCAGGCCGGAACAACGCTCCAGGCAGGGGTACTCGTGGAGGGTTGACAACACCTGCAAAATATTAATATCTAATTAGAATACTAAAGGAAGTAAATACACCTGGAAAACTCAGTTTTATCAACGACCTTACCTACAAAAAACAAATGTTTGTACCTTATATCATTGCAAACTCGTGAAAGTTGAGATCTGGCGTCATGAAATTTAACAAGACGTAATTAATATTTCAATACGAAAATAAATTAATGGATAAAGATTCATTATAAAACTAAACATTTTAGCATTCCACAGGGATCGTTATCGGACCGTGATTTACTTTCTTCCTCACAAGTCTTTGTTCAATGTGAATTGTATTCGATGTTTATTTATTTATTTATTTATTTATTTAATACAAACGGCATAAGTATGCCATAAACATTAATTACATGTCACAAATTCATATTCAAAATATTAGTAATGGTAAAACAGTGTGTGTATAACTGTTAAATGTGACGATACATTGGGAAGTGACACCAGAGATACATTTACATGCAAAAATCCATAATACAAATAAAATTAATAGTGATTAAAAAAATATGATAGCATAGCCTTCTTGTACCTATGTTCCGTGCAGTTAAAAAGATCTATCACATCTGCATATCTTTTAGTAACTTCATGCAACCTAGGTAAAAGTGAGTGTTTCGTATACTCAGTCCGATTATTGTTACATTTAAAAAGGATTTTAGAACGAGTGGTTCTCGTGGGAATATGAAATTCAATGAGCTTAGTTAGATCAGGACTGTCTATTCTACCATAATAGTATCGTAATTAAAAACTCGATTTCAACAGAAGTTAGTCAATTAACCATAAGTCATAAAATACAGATTAAATTATTAAATATTATAAATGCGAACACAAAACCGCTTCGTGCGTCACCTAAAAATTCCAAGAATGCAGCCACATTTATAATAATTAACAAACCAAATGTGTGAAGCTGTTGATTTCATCGTTATAGCAAGAACTATATAATAAATAATATTATGATAGTTTATAAAATACCGTTGACTTATTATCGTGTATAGGTTCGTACATGATTACGCTCTTAGAGTGTGTTTGGGTACTTGGTCAAAACAACTTGGAAACAACGGGGTTTCTATTAGAACAGTAGGTTTACAGTAACACTAAGAAGTATATGGGTTCAAAGCTTTATCATAATAATCGATACTTCCAAATTATATAATAGTACGTGGGTTCAACACATTGTTTGAAATAGTAAATTGAGAATTTGAGACAAAGATGCCGCCTTGATGCCATAAATATTGATGTTGAGATATGTCAATGTGCTAGTTTTAGATATTGATTAGTTTATCTGTGAATTTAAAGAAGTAGGAGGCGGCGTGGCTCTGTTTTTTTGTACAGATCAATAGTTTCATTCCGAGATTGACTTAATAATAAAGAAATTTGTAACTTTGAGATTGCATATTTAAAAAAAAAATACTTAAAAATTCTTATTTTTAGGAGCAAAAATTGGCGTTTTGTATGGAAGGAACATAAAGTCGATTTTTTTAAATATAATATATTTATTTAATCAAAGCATGTACCATTGCTATCTATGCACTTTTGCGATCTCATAGGTAGTTCATCGATCCCTTTATTAAAAAAAAACAATTCGGACGGGAATCAATAAAATCTTTGAAGGCGGTTTGGACTGCCCCATCGGAGTTGAATTTTTTCCCTTGCAAGAACTTATCCAAATTTCGAAAAAAATGGTAAGCTGTTGGGGCAAGGTCCGGAGATTATGGTGGATGTCCAATTGAAGCTCCTCTATCTAATTTGGTAGCCGTCTGTTGTGCAGTGTGTGGTCTAGCGTTGTCATGAAACAGCAGTGGCCTAGAGCGATTAACCAGCCTCGGTTGTTTAGCAGCTAGCTTTTCCATCATGGTTTGCAGTTGCTGACAATAGACATCTGCCTTAATCTTCTGGCCAGATTTAAGAAAGCTGTAGTGAACGACGCAAAAAAAAAAAACACAATTGTGTTTTCTTTTGCGGCACCGTCGCCATACACATCATTAATCCTTCGAGCCGTCTCTGCAGCACTGATGCCACGGTGGAACTCGTACTCGTAAATAACGCGATATTTCAAGTTTTCCATTTTATAAACTAAGTGACGCAAAGGAAAAAACCAATTAAGGAAAAAACAAATGAATTATAATTTTCGAAACACAAATACATGAGTAAATAAATAGCTGTATAAATTTGAATTTGGAATTCCTAACCAAAGAGAAGATATTTGAGATCAAAGTTGCCAGTACGGCAAAACGCCAATTTCATATGTAAGGACCTAATATTTTCATCAATATGTATTATTTTGCATCAAGAGGCCACAAAAGCTCTCGGCAGTTGAGCTCTGGTATCATGATATTTGCACAGCTTTTCTGCCTCGAAATTATAAGTTAATGCAATAAAAACATGACGAGGCTCCATCTGCTGCCGCTCTTCTGCTAATCACAATTTGTTCAAAAGCTGAAATGGACTTAGAATCGGCATCCTTACAACTGTAAAAAAAAATGCGCTGAATGGCCGTTTGATGTCAATGTTTGAATTTCTGTGAAAGAACCTAAAGGTTTTCTAAAATTCACTAAATATCTAAGGGTCTTCTAAAATTCAATAAATACCCAATGGTCTTCAAAAATTCACTAAATGCCGAAGGGTCTACTAAATTTCACTAAATACCCAAGGATCTTCTAGAATTCACTAAATGCCGAAGGGTTTACTAAATTTCACTAAATATCCAAGGATCTTTTAGAATTCACTAAATGCCGAAGGGTCTACTAAATTTCACTAAATACCCAAAGGTCTTCTAAAATTCACTAAATACCCAAGTCAGTGTCTTCTAAAATTCATCAAAATGTTATTTCTGTGGGTTCCATGATAGTTGATCCGCCGACAATTTGGCCCCTGTGTACTAGCGCAAAAGTACAATAAATCGACATGAATAAAAAATTCGTTTAATATTCATACCAACTTATTATTAAGGGTATTTTTGAAGTTGTTTTTCGTTTTAAATTGGTAAAAAATGCACAAAAAAAAAATTATTTTATTTTAAAAACCTTTCCCCAGGGGCAAATTGTCAACGGATCACCATTTCTGTGATAAAACGGTAGAGATTTTTTAGATCTATGAGGTTATCAAAATATTATTCAAAAATTACAGTTACATATAAGTTATCTATCAGCAGCTAAGGTGTTAAAACGGTTCATAGTTAGGTACGAACCAAGAGAGTCCCGATAACTTCTAACCTTTTGTATGCACGTGCAATGTGTAACGGCTGCGTCAGTGGGAAATTCTCCACGCATATAGAATCATGCGATACTAAGGTATCAATACTGTGGCTTGTTTAATGACGTGTAATTATAATAAGTGAGTACGTAAATATGGTGATTGTTGTGATAAATTAGTGATTCATGCTTGCCTTTAATTTTATAATAACAAGACCGTTGTTTTATTGTGAGATCAAATAGTATAATACCTGTACCTAGTTTTTATTTTACAGTAAACCTACTGTCAATGATGGGAACTCTGTGATCGAATTAATCGAATCGAATAATTAATATGAAAAATTCTAGCGTAAACTCTAAATTTGAAAAATCATGAGATATTTTAATTGCAATTTTGAAAATTTATCACTTGATTGAATTATTACACAAAAGTACCAATAATTATGAAAATGACACTTAAATTCAAAGAAAATTTGAGTACATTGAATGTGAAAATCTTTCCCCAAGAAACAATGCACATCACAGCAAACCAAAATTAATATGTTTTGATGGCCTCTAAAAGTTAGGCAAATTTGAATTCATCGAACCAGATTTCACGTAGGACTAAGGCACAACACAGACAACCGAAATTAGTATGTTGGGCGCTTATAGGACTGTGGCCTCAGATGCATTACCGGTTCTGGCCGGCGTTCTGCCGATTGACCTTGAAATTAGGGTAATATTGACCAAAAAGGAACTTATTAGAGGCAGGGCTGCTGTCCACCTGGGAGTCGAGCTGACGCCGGGAGGAGTCGTGGCCCTCCGTAAGATTCGAAAATTTGGATTAAATGGCTTTAGCCATGTTTGAAGAACAGTCAGGTAGATCTTACCTACCTCCTTCAAATTCACAACATATCCCAATAATCGTAAATGCCATAGACCTACTGGCTCCGGTCCATTGGGACTCTAGTGCAACAGTTAAACGCGTACTTCTAGTTAAGAGGGCATTACCAGAGAAAACCAGAAATAGTCATTTTAAAATCAGATTTTAGACGTATTGACTCTTTTCCACAAAAAATTATAAAAGGATTTCGAAAGATTGTTCTTTTATCTAGCATTCGAATGTAATAAATTTTGAGAAAATCTTTTAATTTTTAGTATAATAAGGTTATTCCATAGGTCGTTGGCAGATTTGTTAAATTTTCATAAAAGATTTTGTATTATACCACACCTATTTCAAATAATATAATAATGTAGTAAAATAAATCAATACATTATCTACCAAAAGCATGTTTTAGAATTTTAATTTTAGTTTAAATAAAATCATTAAGAAATATGTACATACATGTGTTTCTTGACGAAAATAGGTCCATTTGTGTATTTATTTGCGCACTTACAAACTAATATATTTCAGATTTTTTTAACATTCTTATTAAATTTAGACATTATTGAAAAATGATAAATACTTGTAATCAAAAAATAACTACAAAAAGTACATTATTTTATTAGTTTTATCATCACGCCTTTCAGCATTTTTGGATGAAGGTATAAATTAAAGCTAATTTGAATTGAAATAAATTCGATATTGAGTTAAAATTTAAAAAAGCTGGTACGGAGAATAATTAATCTTTCTCATTGTAACCGCCCTGCACGATCGTAAGAACAACTTTCGACGAAATGTGGATTTTCGTCCGCTGGCTGGTTAAACGCTCTTAAACCTAAGAAAAAAAGGAAGGCGTAGGTAGGTACTTATTTTGGTGGCAGAACAACTCATGCGTTCCATGTTGCATGCTCATACCGCGAAACTTTGGTGATGATGCATTAAGATGATTATTCCACGAAAACGGCGCTATACAAACAATCCAATCATTATTATTCACTGTGTGTAAACTTACCCACGCGTAATTCCTTCCAAGTGCAATTTTCGCAGCGTTTATTTAAATGGAATAATTTCTCCGTATTTAATTTCACCCGGACACCATATTTGGGTGTCTGTTTGTATGTTTGAAGATAGGTAGAATGTTTGGATATGACCGTCTTCCAGCTTTCTCCGCATTGCCTAGTGATAAAGGGAACCGTAGAAACCTCAAGTTGAAACCGGTCTGTTGTGTGTCCTCAATATGTTTCAAGTGCGCACCTACCTAATAAACTAATAACACACTCTGTAACCCTGCATTAGAATATAAGTTGCATGCATTTAGAAGAATGGAATTAAAATGATGATTGGATTACTAAGTAATTGTGTTGTTGAATGTCACCTAGAAATACCAGTAGAAATCAGAAGCATTAATGACAAAGTACAATAAGGAACTTCAGTGAAAAATATTCTGGCTTTAAAAAAAATATATTCATATTTCATGGACCAATAAACGCTGATCCTGAATATATAAGTTTTATTTAATAATATTAAACGCAGAGTTTTAAAAAAATATATTATTAAGTCCATTTTTAATCGGGTCGCAAAAACACGCCGTCAAGGTGACGTCACTGTTCGACGTATCGTGACGTCGCGTCGCCGTAAAGACATTGTATGGGAATTTATGATATGGCACAAGCCATCGTATTAATTTATTCGTTTATTTACATACTGTTTATAGAGATTAAGTTGTTGTGTTTATTGAAACATTATTTAGGCCTGAATAATGTTTCAAAAATAAAGGTGTCTTTACCGAATACATGATGTTTATGTCTTTTACTTAAAGGGTCATGATTGCGATGTGATTTAACTGTATATAAGCTGTATATTACCTATATACGTGACTATTTTAATTGTATTTTCGTTATTTGTTTTTGGGGTATTATGCCGTGTTGACACATCTACCGGATCTGCCTTGATGATGGACACTGCGACGATGTCCGAAACGTCGACTAAAGAAGGAGGTAGCGCAACACGGCATAACACCCCAAAAACAAATAACAAAAATGCTTTTGGTCGTGAAAATCTTAAAACGCTTCATTTTAATTGTACTTTTATAAAATGTAAACTCTTCTTCCATCCACAAGTAAATGCTTTTAATGGAAGACAAGTAATTTATTTATTTATTGATTAACGCCCTTTTTGGGGCTTTTACATTACATATGAATAATAAGAAAATACAAAGCATGTGATGAATGCCAACCTTCAACCTACGATAAGCCTACAAGAAAAATTTTTTTTCCCTCTAAATATTATGTAGAGAAAATGGTACATTCGGCGACATCTGTCCGAGCAGTTGGGAGCTATTACAGAGATATGCTTAAAGACGGGAGCGAGGGAACCCCCATATCATAGCTATCTCGAGGACAAAGGAAGTTTAAATTCTACCAATAAGAGAGTGGACTTTGATCATTTTGGGCGGCCTTGAATTCTTTCCCACAGGAACGAAAGTTCAACGAACGGAATTGTAAACAGAACTAAAGACAAAGAGTTGAAGGATTATTGACCCGGGTCATGTTTATTTAAGGCGCGATCGAGAACTGTAGGTTTTGGACACCTAACGTTTCAAATGGAAACAAGAAAATCTTAGGCGGAAATGTTGAAAATAAATAAATGAAAAATCATCAATAAGGGCACGGAAAGCGTAACATGAATGGTCCCAGGGGTCGATTTAATTAAAACCGATCTGGAATGATCACAAAAAACGGGTAGGATCTCGGAAATTTTCACAAACTGAATATAATAACCTGAAAAAGTGGGAAAATCTATTGATATGGAAATGGAATGGTGAAACGAAGTTATTAGAGCCAAATATCTCAAAAGAAAACTGATTGGAACTACTTAAATTGACTTTAATAGGTACCGATATAAGGATTACTCTGATCTGACAACACTATTCACGATAAACAGGATATTGAAAATATTGCATATCAAAGGCCACGGTACATTTTGGTCACTCTACAATTAAATCAAATCACAGGAAAAGATGCTTAACGTAGCCTGACACTGGGAAATGCGTGAGAACCGTCGAAGGAATCGCTAACCGTTTGACTAGAGAAAAAAGGTTGGCTATCACTTTGTTGATATGACTTTATCCAAATAAAATTATAGAACATGATTTCAAGCAATTAAGGGTATCATTAACACGAAACGACCTAAACAAAATTATACAAGTTAAATACGAATATTTACTCTAAAATAAAAACATTACTTTTATGGTGTAGGCATTAAAAAATGAATTACGAGCAAGTACATGAAATTTTTAATATAAATACCTGTCAATGAGAAAATTTATGTGATTTTTTACGAGAGAGAGACACTAAACTAATTTGGTTCTAAGACATGAGATAGGGAATTAACAGAGATTTGACAAAAGGTCATATACGGAGGAACCGAATTTGGTCCTTTTTCCTATGAAAGTCTGGGCGATCAGGAGTGATTTTTCTATGAAAGGAGAGCTCTAAAAAGTTTTTAAAAGACCATGGTTTGATAAAGAAAGGGGATTCGTTGGGAGATTGAGGGAGAGTTCGGATGAAATAACGGGAAGTGCGCGATCAAGAAAAATGTAAAAGTGCGCGAAGAAGACTAGTAAACTAGTGCTTCTAGTAGAGTTGAAAAATGTCTACAAGTGTTTGCAAAAAAATAGTAAATTCAGTGTTTTATTTTCCCTTTAAAATTGAGGAATAAAATTTTCAAAGACGATCAACGGAGAGTCCGGAAAAGTGCCTAAATAATACATCGTGGAAGTTCGGGTGTTTTATAATGAAAGTGTTTAAAGTCAGTAAATAAGAATTAAATGACATTCGGGGTTCTTTCTTACAACTTATATTTAGTGGTTTTATAACATTTAACAAAAATCCAGTGTCTTAAAATAAATACAATTATCGGATAAAAGAAAACACATCACGCGATTTTTTAAAACTTACTAAGGGTGATATAATAATTAAAACTACAATTTTACTATAAGATACTAATCATCGGTGAAATAAATAATAATGACGAATTGTTCGAGTCATGGTTTTACGACAGTTCCTCTATAATAAGATGCATTAAATTTTCATTGAATTAAATAACGAAATTGTAATAAACAGTAGTGATAATAATTCGGACACTTGGAAAAGTGCGTATCTACGGTTATTAATTCTAAAGTGATATTAAAATATTGAGAATACATAATAATTTACCTAATTCCGGATTTTTAAAATTAAAACATCTGAATTGCAATTTGATAGATCATTTTTCGAATCGAATGAAATAAAGGACAATAGTGAATACGAGATTGAAAACTAAGTGAAATACCGATGTGAATCTTATAATAGACAGATATTTGAAAGGTTTAGGGTAGGGTTAATCCTCAAAGGGTCGGTAGGAACCCAGTTAACTAGGAAAAGGAAAAGGAAAGCCTCGATCACAATGTCGAAGTTATAAGATCCCGACTGGAAAAGATTGTAATCGATCGAGGCCGGTAAGATCAAAACAATTATTAATTATTTTCAGAGACAAAGAAGAAAGAGACGGGCGTGCATCACCAATAAATCAATCGGAGCTTTGGAGTTTTGTACTAACACACTGCAACTAATTAAAAGATTATGTTATTTTCCACGCAGGATAACAATGCCCACCAGCTCGAAAGCAAGCCAATCCAGGAAATATCTACTCTGAGTTAGGCTACATATGAAGGTATTTACTTCAGTTAGGTAAATACGCTAATTTATTATAACTCATATAAAACGAATCGAGGCGTAATAAATGACTATCGTAATAAATGACTATCGTGGAAGCTCTTTATTCTATATTTCGTGTGCGGGAGTATACAAGCGTCTCAAAATTAGGTCAAACAAACAAATACCTACTTATAAATTAGGTCATACAAGTACTTGTTTTAGTTAGGTAGGTGTAATGTTTATTTAAGCGCGTATAAGGAATGCGACGTAAGATATCAGTTCGATTCGTAACCGAAATACCTATATTTCTCAGAACTATGTAGGTCAAGCAAATTATACCTTAGTTGGAACTAGGTCATCCAGATACCTCTAGGTTAGCAAGGTACCTATTTAAATGATCAGTGTTTAAGCAAAACTAGGTCAAATAAATAAGAAATAATTAGTTAAACGATGAATCGTGCTTCAAAAGGACAATGACCGTAGAAATAAATAATCTCCAAAGTAGGTCAGTATACCGAAGGTCGTCTGTGTGAAGAGTAAACAAACACTCCATAAAAATGATGTACCTATTTAATATCGGTCTTTCGTTCATCGGAGTTAATTAACTATTGGCACAATTTAATTAGGTATTACGAGATGTGATAGGAGCGTGCCTCTTAATCACTCTAGGTAATTACATTGGCGTACTTGAATAATAATAATAATAATTTATTCCAGAAATATGCAGGGAAAGTGCAATGCAATACGTTCCATATTCTAAAATTACAAATAAAGACAATAATAAGACGAGGGAAAATAATTAACGACAACACATAAATTAAATAAACAAAAACCATGAGAAATGAAATACGTAACGCTTAAATCAATGGAAATAGCAAATTTATAGGTATAACTAATACCTACCGAATCCTTTCACCGACGAGATTAGGGTATGTTATATGACCTTCGATTGTGTATCTAAAATTTCGATTAGAGTTCAATGACACGGTCACCTAGATTCCATCAACGAATAAACAAAACAAAAGCACAAAAGTCAAGGGGCAGGTTTATCAATCATAGCTTACGACGGAAACTTCGCCCAATATGTGAAAGTAAAATCGACGTTAAATTCACTCAATTTTAAACGACTTATCTGTACTAGAGCGATCGCCAATAGGTAGCATTGTTTTAGCATGCAAAAATTTCGCAAAGTAAAGTACTGCGACTAGCTTCAGACTCTAAGAGAGCTCATCACAATTATTCACGAGATCGTTGATCTAATGACAACTTTGAAAGATACAACATGATTTATCTGATTTTAAATCTTTCTTACAGGAAGTAGGTATCCAAGAACCCATAAATGCCCATAATCCTAAATACCTAATACACGAGGAGCTAGTGACCTCATTTAAACAACACTGGTGTTCAAATACTCATACAGTCCTAAATCCTGAATTTGCCCACGCAATTTAAATTTCAAGGCTGCTGTATGCAATTATGTGCTGATCGGAAGGGTAGTGAGAACTTTGTCCGAGAGGAAAAATTTAAATCCTGTGACGGTATTGTCAAGATGGGGGCATGCGGGAAGAGGTAGGGACGTATGCGGATAATACGCTGGCGCGGCATTTAAAACTACAGGTTATTTGCATACCGTAAGCTCTTGTCAAACCTGAAAGCAAACATAAGGCTCATAAGGTGCGTTTTATGTCAGCTAGTCAGAGGTGGAGTGTAACGCTGGGTCGGTCACGTGGGAGGAAGGATCTGCCCGTCACAAGCTTACGCCACATTTAACGGATAGAGGCATGATAAGGGAAGACATGAAATACCCCTTCTAGACTCAGTAGAGTTAAATTCAATCCGGCGGAGATGGAAGTCGGAGTAAGACAGAAAAACGGCATGAAGACTTGGTATTCCCCCATCTGGCGTGAAGAGCCCCTTTCGTAACAAGAGACGCTCGTCGAAGAGAGTAAAACTCGGACTTAAGGATAAGCTTAGCAAACGTATTTGGGAGAATCCGGTTTGAAATTGTTGTTCATCGGTTTTCACTTGGTTAGCGGAGGAGCCGACTTTTTAGCAAACATATTATCCCCCTCCCCATATCCATCCATTCCTGCTCTTTCAACAATTTTGCGAATACTAACCAATTACACTAACTATGACTACAAACACATTATGTTAGGGGAAGCTGCAGACAAGAACTCCAATTGAGAAAACCGGACTCTCGAATATGAACATTCTACACTGGTAAGATAAGGTTTTTATTTTTTGAAATGATGTAATTTGTTAACTGTTGTTTATGTTATCGATGTATCAGCGGTGATAGGAAGAATTAAATAAACACACTAAATTCCTACGGAAATCAAATAGACACAAGGTTTAGGGCGGGGATAGTTTATCAAACTTGGTTAAATATTCTAAAATAATAATAAATAAATTGATCGGAAAATTCTCACCCTTTCTCTAAAAGAATCTAGGGGTTACCACACGTAATACATTATCTTCTCTACATATGTGTGCATATTAAGTATGCAAACAGATGTAAAATCTAAAATAAAAAATCACACAACGCAGATTATAGAAATAATGTGAACTAAAATCTTAAATCTTGATTACTGTGAGAAAATCGCAGGGATTTAAGAAGATAGGGTAGGTTTAGCTAGACTATAAGGTATAGGGGTTTAGAAATCACGAGCCTGAGGTAGAAATAAACCGAAAGGAGGGTTGAGTCAGGCCACGGACGTATATAAGGGGGGGGTTTTGGGGGTCCGGACCCCCCCCATTCATATCCATCCTACTTGTCCAACAGAAAAAAATTACATGAACCGCGCCTAAAATAGACGCTCTAAAAACTTTTATCCTGCTTTTATTTTTATTCCCAGAAACTTTTGAAAACATTTGTATTGCAGTGAGTATAAAATATTTGACAAATGGTAATTTCAGTGTATATGCGAAATGTATCTATGTGTCATAAAATAATTTCGCCTTTTAACATAAAGAAATACAATTATATTTAACAACTAGCTGGTGCCCGCGATTTTGTTCGCGTAGACTTAATTTTGAGTTTAAAATTCTTATTCTTAACATAACTTTTTAGTTTATGAACCGATTGGAATGAAACATAAACTAAAATGTTACGGGAAGCTTGTCACAACACATCACTGAAAACCGTATATAAAAAAAGATCTGGCGGTGCAACTTGATTCCGAAGAATTTTTTAATTAGTTAGCAATAAAACGTAAAAGACTAAATTTATTATTTTAAAGTTTCAACTTTGTTACTTTTGAATAAATATTGCAATACTTACATACATTTAACTTTTTTATAAAGGCGCCTACTTAGAGTAACCTAAGTTATATATTATAGATTACCCGCGACTATACTTGCGTGTTATAGTCTCAGCAGTGGCGTAGCGTGGGTTTCGGCCGCCCGGGCAGAGGAAAATTTTGCCTCCCCCCCCCCCCCTCGCTAACTTCTACAGGTACTTCTTCCTATTAGGTATCCTATTTTTTATGCCGATTTTTATAATCCCATGTGCCGTAATAATATCATGCTTATGAATTCTACTACAAATTTATATATTTATATATAAATGCTCTCAGGAACCAAGAATGGTATGCTTGTGATAGAATTTCGCATCTTCATCACGCATACGCATGAAATGCAACCCAATTGCAAAGCTTCACTCGGTACACGATGAATCGGCGACTTATTGTTGTATTGAAAACATAAAACTGGTTTAAAAACTAAATTTGCGGTGTACCAAAACTACTCAGAACATGAAAATGGTTTTTCTGTGATTCTAGCAGCACTTATTTTGTGAACACAAAACTGGTTAATTAAATCTGTATGCGGTGAATTAAAACTCAACTCAGAACATGAAAAGGGTTTTTCTTTGATTCCGCCGGCACTTACATTCTGAACACAAAACTGATTTTAATTAAATCTGTATGTGGTGAATTAAAACTACAATCAGAACATGAAAATGTTTTTTACTTTAATTCCGCCGGCACTTACATTCTGAACACAAAAATGGTTTTAATTAAATCTGTATGTTTTTTTCGGAAAAAAATTTCGCCGCCGCCTTATTTGGGTACTTAAAGCGGAGGGGGGGAGGGGGGGTGTATGTGGAAATTCATTTACGACCTACTTATATGCGAGCCGGATTTTTTTTAATAATCACACTTTAAGAGTATTCTTTCAAGGAAAATCACGTTTTTTAATTCTACTCCAAAATTGATGGATTGATACTGCGTTAGAGTTTCCAAATAATAGTTACAAACGCAACAATCAATTTCTCAGAATTTTACAGCATTATGTGTATCTCAAATGTAAAACTTCACTCGATGCACGATGAATATGCAACAATTTTTTTTAAATTTATCGTTGTATTCTGAACACAAAACCAGTTTGTGTGCGGTGAATTAAAACTACACTCAGAACATAAAAATGGTTTTTCTTTGATTCTGGCATTAAATAAATAGTCTGCAACTAGAATTTTATAACTGCACATCAAATAACAGAATGTTTTCCTTCAAAATGTGTTAGCAAATGAATTCACCTGGAATTTTACATTTTGTACTGGTTTAAATTAAATCTGTACCTGGCGAATTAAAACTACATTCAAATATGAAAATGGTTTTGCTTTGATTCTTGCAGCACATACATAGTCTGCAAATAGAATAATATAACTGAACTTCAAATAGGAGGATGTTTTTGTTCGAAATATGTCAACAGATGAATCCACAACTGGAAATTACATTCTCAACACAAAATTGGTTTGAATTAAGTCTGTATGCGGCGAATTGAAAGTACACTTAGAACATGAAAATGGTTTTTCTTTAATTCTGGCAGCACATATAGAGTCTGCAACTAGAATTTTATAACTGAATTTCATTCATTTATTATTTATAACTGAATTTTAAAACTGAGATTCATCTGCTGACACAATTCAAAGGAAAACTGATTTAACCCTTCAAATAATAAGAAAAAAATATCATTTAACTTTTGCCTGTCAATGTTTGCGCACAAAATTTCCAGAATAAACTTAAAATTTGGAATACAGATTACTTTTCTTAAAAGAAATGTAATAAAACTGTATCTTAACTTTTTCTCGCAATCACAATTTTATTTTAAAATTAAATGTGTGGGACAATTTGCGTCTCCTGTGATTAGACGGGTTAAATTAAGTCTGTATTTTGCGAATTAAAACTACACTCAGAATATGAAAATGGTTTCTTTTTGATTCTGGCAGTATATACATAGTCTGCAACTAGAATTTTATAACTGCACATCGAATAAAATTATGGTCTCTTTCGAAATGTATCAGCAGATGAATACACAACTGAAATTCATTCGTAAATACATTCTGAACACAATTATGTTTTTAATTAAGAGTGAATCTGTTTGCGAGTTATCAGTTTCGATTAGTATTACTCTCACAATATGCGTACGGTTTTCCTACGAATTGTGAAATTCACAGTTAAAAAAAATATAATTATTGATATTTTTAATAAATAATAAAAAAAAGAGTTGGATTCGTAAACGAAAGTATCGTAGAACATTTTCAAATGATGATTTGAAATGGTATAATTTTTTCTAAGATAATAATATAATTTTTTGTGAAAATTTGCCTCCCCCCTTAAAAGTGCCGCCCTCCCCCCCCCCCCCCCCCCCACGCTTCACCACTGAGTCGCAGGCAATGTTTAATTTGTAAATGATAGATTTAATTGGCGTTAGAGATCTGTTTTTTTTTTTTTTTTTACTTTAGGGACCCCCCCCTTGTCAAAGCTATAGCTACGTCCGTGAGTCAGGCCATCATACCTAGTGGTGTGATCAGTAGGACATAAGGGTAGAATTATGAGCGTGGCTACGAGACAGGAGCTACGAGATTTAAACTACGAGGTAGAAGCTTAGAAAAGTAAATTAGCTAGGTAGGGTTCATCACAATTGGTGTCAAAAGCCAAGGGTGGCGGACCATTACAAGCATTCAATGTACATAACTGAACTGTCTCAGTAACAATATTTTATATTTGTTTAAACATAAATTGATAAAAATATATAATATCATAATATGTAAAAATTTTAAGGCGCCGCATCCGGGCTCAAAAAGAAGAAGATGGAGAGATATGAAATTACGAATGTTAGAGGAGCGCGCTAACATTTAAAGCGTCAAAATCGATGCGAAAATGTCTGATAAAACACGACTCGTTTAAAATACAGCAAAAATATCGTGTAGTGTATCTTAAGTAACATTTAAGGAAACATTGTGAATTTTTTCACAACTATAACTTGTAAAATAACTGAAACAAACGTTAACACATCTACCGGATCTGCCGGATCTGCCCTGATGATGGACACTGCAACAATGTCTGAAACGTTGGCTAAAGAAGGAGGTAGCGCAACACGGCATAACACCCCAAAAACAAATAACGAAAATGAAACAATTAAACAATTTACTTATTATTTGGTTCAGTAGTTTGGCCTCTGCGTTACCTCAACTCCTTCCTCTCCTCAAAAAGACCCTCCACACAATATCCCTAAAGATGACACACATAGAACATATTTCATGATCAAATATGAATAAAACTTTTTCATCAATAATTGTTGCAAATATTCTGCTATATCAATAAGGTTTTAAAAGATTCATAAAAAATCTGCGGTTACAAGGAATTGTAATCGTAACCAATTCACCACTACAGAACACTAATAAAAAGTAACCTAGTGATATTTATTTATTTACGGACAAATAGTCCAATTAACAATGAAACAATAACACGAACAGAAAAGAAAAAAAGAGAGATCACAATGAAAGGAGATTACATATAGATGAAGAGCATTGACAAAATACATATAATATAAAAGTACATAGAGAAGATAACTATAAGTAGCTTGAAGATGGATTTAAAAAGACTTTAAAAAACCACATTGCGTAACGACTGCCGAAAGTCATTTAGGCTTACACCAAAAAATTCAATGCTTTGATTTGTGTTGAAAAGTCTCGACATTCTGGATAAAGGAGAATGATATCCATAATTAGTAGAATGTTGATTGAGGAACAGCAATTCATTATTTCGCAGTCTACGGGAAGGAATGTTGAACTGGATAAGTTGTAACAAAGCAGGTGTGTCAGTAATACTGTTGATAATTTTGAAAATGCATATTAGATCAGAGTCCTTTCTACGTTTTTCTAAAGAGGAAATGTTTAAAGTTTGTTCAATTTCATCATACGAGTATTCTCCTCTTTCAAGTCCTAACCTCCAAGCAATTCCTCGTAGGAAGCGATGTTGTACAGATTCGATGTAACAAATGTGGACAGCATAAAAAGGAGACCAAATGACACTAGCATATTAAAGGTGAGGGCGGACCAGCGAACAGTAAAGAGTTTTAAGTGTATTTATATGTTTAAAGTCAGAGGTAATTCTATGAATGAAGCCGAGTAGTTTAAGTGATTTGTTTACGATGTTATTAATGTGATCCCGGAAAGAAAGTTTACGATCCAGAGTGACCCCAAGGTCCTTGATAGATGTGACAGTAGAGAGACAAACATTATTTAGTTTATAATCAAACTGAACAGGTTTTTTAGTTCTATAAAAGGTATATGATGAATTGTGATATATGAAGGAGAAAAAAAACATTAAACTCACCCTGAATAACACACGAACAACAACATTATCAAACCAAGTATAGCTTCTACTCAAGTAAATTATAAAAATAAATAAATTAGTCTGTCGTCGTTATTGAAGAAACGATTAAATAATCAGTCCAACGGTAACATCTGCCCACTGTTCCTTATCTGCTAATCCTAAATCAATCTCTCCATTGCAATGTGGACAGAGCAGACAATATAAGCAAATTAAGGTCGAACTGTATACCGTGAAATTGTGTGTAGCGACCTTCAACGCGCGTTTTGGTCGTTTCTTTTGGTAAAATAACGGATTTTGAACGGTTATAATAAATTTATAATACTATATTGACTTGATGATTTAATAATATGTAATACAAACGCAATCGGTTAGATAAGCAGTGATTTGGATTCTGCACCTAAATGGGTAAATTGAGTAAAAACGGTTAAACATAATGGTTATTAGGTATTACATATATTAAAATATTTTTACGAAGATTGGCAAAAAATGTTGATTCGACGATTTATGTAAATGTAGAAATTATAAGAAATATAATATATGACGTTATAATATTTTGGTGTTATAATCTGGGAGTATATATTTTTTTTACAATAACTCCACACAGGAGGCCCTGAGGATAATAATTTCCCTCAGGGCCTATGTCATCTGGGATGCTGTGTGGAGGGTCTTTTTGAGGAGAGGAAGGAATGAATATTGGTCTTGAAGAGACCCATGTTGTAGGAAGGAGGAAACGCAGAGGCCGGCAAATCATTCCACAGCCGAGCTGTTGAACACAAGAACGAGTCGAAGAAACGACCCGTTCTCGTATGACAAATGTCAACCGTGTACAAATATTGGGTACGCGTTTGGAGGGATCAATGATGCTAGTTCCTCGGAGCACCTTCCATGTAATACCGGTAGAACAAGGATAGCATTCCCACCCGACGCCTGTGCTCTAAAGATTGCAATCCGTCTGTTAAGATGGGAGAATCTATTAAGCGGACCGCCCGTTTCTGCACAGAGTGGAGTGTATTTTTCAGGTATTTTGGAGCTCCAGACCAGAGGTGGCTGCCAAATTCAATCGTGGGGCGCACTTGTGATTTGTACAGGGTTAGCAGTTGTGTACTATTAAAGTATCTGCGGGCCCTGTACAGTACGTCAAGTTTTTGGGAGGCTAACTTTACTCTGGCTTCGATGGAGCCCCATACCTGAGCTGGTCACTTAGGGTTACACCAAGCATATCAATGGAGGGCCTGTTCGGAAGATTGCTACCGTTGAAAGATACTAGATTTTCATTTCGATCCCTTTTAGACGTAATCAGACAAGATTTGAATCAATAAATTCAACGAGATTATTTTTACCCCAAGAGAAAACACTCTCGAGGTAAACGTCGTTTTCTTTGTTTCAAAACCCACCGAGCCGTTGGAGTTTGTGAGCCCTTTGGGGGCTTGTCAAACAAAAAGCTATCGTGGACTGTAAATACTGTCATCCGCGTAACAATGAATTGGTGTAACCATGAATATTATAATTATTGAGTTATTAAAAGTGCAAAAAAAATTGTAATTTCTAGATGGATAAGATATAAGAGTAACAAAGAAACGTTCAAAAATCTTAACATTATAAAAAACGAGCACAACATATGTCTGCATGTAGTAGAAAAGGGCAAGCACAGGTTTCATGAGACTCAAGTTTTTAGATCAACGCCATATCGTGGATCAAGAACCATTGAGTCTTTTTGAATATATCTACGAGTATTTTTTTTCTGGAAATTAAAATTTTCTTCTTGTAATATATAATCACACTAACTTTATTTTTTTCAATGAAACCACATAAATGAATTTTGGAATAAGGGTATGGGTACCGCCGCCCCGAGAACAATTTATTTTATAACCAACATCTATGCCATAGGTCACCCCGAGGGGTTCGCTGCGTTTGGTGACTTATCAGGGGTGCCCGGATTTATGGGGTGAGGTTTATTTATTTATTTATTATTTAAACGCCCTTACATAGGGCTATTACATACATAATACAGGTGTATCGATCATTTACAAACAATATATATATACATATATATATATATATATATATATAGAATAACATACAGTACATACATACGATGGATATTAGTACAACAAATGTTTATCATTTTACAAACATATCAGTTACATAAATAACTAATTATTTTTGCTTTCATGCAAGACGGTGAGGTTTTGAAAATATCGAAAAGGTCTGTATACGTATTGGCAGTTCGGTGAAAACGCACTAGCGGTGAATGATAGGAATAGTTAGTGCTATGATTGTCACTGTGGAAAAGGTGGTGGAGTCGAGTTGATTTAACAGGGACACGAATATTTATAACACTTAACATTTGAGGGCAGTCTATGAGATTGTTCAGTAATTTAAAAAGAATAAGAATGTCATTAATAGTACGCCGGGTAGAAAGTAGTGGTAGGTTTAGATCAGACATTAATGCATTGTAGCGGATTTCAATTACAGGCTGTCTCAATTTGAATTGAACGTATCGAAGAAATTTTCTTTGTACTCTCTCCAAACGGTGTAAGTTACAGGTTTGCCCGGGTATGGGCGGTGAATGCGTCTGCCCACCATCTGCAAGGCAGGCCGGATCGGGAGAGAATGTTTGAAGGAGTCCTTTTGACTTCTCCAGCCGCACTCCCTCGGAAAATCGCCTAGCACCGTAGTGGAAGGGAAGGATTCATACGTCCGTCACTCTTGGACACACTGACCCCCAGATTCCTACCCCTCTAATACCATTTTCCTTCCCAGAACTTCTTCTCCTTCCTTTCCTAAAAAAACCCGAACACACCTATCCCCAAAGACGACATAGGCCCCGAGGGACACAATTATAAAAAAAATTCAGATAACCCACAATGATCCGGATGGGTACAGTTTCGTTTACCGTTTGACACATTTCCAAAAACAATTTCTAAATATTAGATATTCGTAACCAATATTTAAAGTGCAATCAATATAAGACGTCTTTATACTTATAGCACTGGCTTATTCTAATTTATGTCACATAGCCAAGCGTGCACATTCTAGTGTTCCACATTCCCATCACGTCCAGGGTCCAAGGTCATCACAGGTGGGCGACACGAGGTATTCAATAATACACCTAATTGAGTCCATGAATTTAATGCCTTTATGGAGGCGGGCATCCCATGATATGACTTCATCTCCATCTTCATCAACACTGTATTTAATAGTTTCATCTTGTACTTATGTAGGTTTTGGTACTTCATCATGTCGTCTAGCATGAATTATCTAAAGATTAAGATTAAATGTGTGTTGATTGGTGTTGAGCAGTTTTCTTGGAATTGTTTAGTTGTGTAAGGGCTTACAGCTTTTTGCGTCCAGTTATGAATTAGTTAGGATCTTCCTGTGGTTTTTCCTTCCATTTTTGTACATCTATATCATAAGAACTTCTTGCCTATACGAGTAGCCTCAGTATACTAGTTGTTTGATGGTTTTTTGCTCAATTGGATGCCTCTTTATCAAGTTGTGCTTCTTTTGAAGTACTTGTCAACTCAGTGGGGTTTTGAATAGATTTTGGCATCAAGTTGTGAATAAATACAACATTCCTAAAGTTTTATCGTGTTTTACTTTTGGGGTATGATGCCATGTTGCGTTATCTCATTCTTTAGCCAAAGTTTCGGATAGCGTTTCAGAGTCCACCGTTAGGGTAGATGTGTGATCACCGTGTGACACATCTGTCCTGATGATGAGCACGGTAACGTTGTCATCATCATGTGACACATCTGTAAAGCTGTCCGTTGTTGACACCTGACGTTGTAAAGCTGTCCGAAATGCTGGCTAAAGAAGAGTGTAGCGTAACACGGTATAATACTCCAAAAATAATACACGATGATACTTTTGACCGTGAAAATCTAAAATTATAACTTTCCTAAAGTGTCCGCAGTTTTGTCGATGCGTTATTTATCTCACCTATATGATGTTTCTTTCCTTCTATATTTGTGCACGTGTGTCTTTAGAGCTATTGCAACTACAGTATACTGGTGTTTTTCACCAATATTTTGGAAAATCAGCGTGGGACTTAGTCCCCTTCAAATGTTTCCAGTTTTGCAGATCACATTCTTGGCAAATCACCAATCTAAATCCTCTGTTCTTTTACGCATCTGTCTATCTCATCTTTTTTATATGGAAAACTTCGATTACGAATGCAATTACCATGTCTGAAGAGTGAAAACTGTTCTGATGATAGCAAACGTCCAATAAGAGAGAACATAAAGTCTGGTCGACCTTTATAAACATCTCATTACGAAAAGTGGTTCAAAGAAAGCGAATGTTTGTGTCACATAATATAATGTCAAACCACAAAGTGATAGCTTTCTTCGAAAAAAAAATTAATATAAATTTGCGGTAATGTTAGTAACTAATAAACACTCCAAGAAGATTGTAGCACGTTGGTGCAACGACCAATTATTATTATTATTGTATGTAATAATGTCTGCACTAATCGACCACATATTGTTGCAGTTGGCACTCGTGTTTAACATGATCGTTGGCCATTTATGCGTGTTATTGCAGTTGGTTGACATGTTTACATCTTTCACCGCACAAGGTCAAAATAATTTCGTGTCTGAGCATTAATTTCCATCTGCATAAATTGTTTAGATCAGTGATTCTCAAGGTGGCTTAAAGTTCCAACTGGAGAAATCAGTATTAGAGATCAGTGTAGGACTGTATTTACACCTTGAGGGGCGAGTACGGGTACCACCGCTCCGGGAACCATTTATTGGATAACCACCACCCCTGCACCTGCTTGGTCACCCCAAGTAGTTCGAGGTTTGTCTAGGTCTTGGCGGGGGCTGCGCAGCGAGGGCAATAAGAAGGCACAATATAAAATGGTTTACTAAAATATATTTAAAAATTTTCCGCCGTGCTGTACAATCATGTGTACAGTATTACTTTGTTAAAAGAACCATAATTCGTGCATTTTCATTCTTTATTTTCTAAGGAAAAATAAATATTGCAATCAATTTACTTGACAATTATAAAAAACTACTTTACATTTAATTTTAAAAAATTCTATTTTGAGTAAGACTTTTAAGGATTTTACAGAAGTATGGCTCCACTAATATAGTTGAGGGAGCGGGCCGGATCGGTAGAGACGGGACGAGAGAAATGAAAGGCGTGCAGTCGATGTGTGAGTCAGTCTTTATTGTGGCTACGTAGCGGAGGTCGATGCGGAGCGGGAGCGGAGTGACAGTAGTGATGCTGCTGCGCGATGATGTGAAGATGAAGGTCAGGACACTACGGCGGTGAAGATCACAGGTCTTCAGGAAGCCGGCATGTTACCCTACACCGTGGCGGTGTAGACGTGACCTTGGTCCAGGCGATGGCCGTCGTCGCGTTGACGAGGTATTGGCGGCTGTGTGTCCAGTGGGTCGGAGCACACACGTGACGCAGGAATGAACCTTGAGAGGCGATGAGGATGCTGGCGCGTTGCCAGGTGCTGGTTGCTGCTCGTTGCAGGATGCTGGATGATGGCGCGTTGCCGGTTGTGGTTGCTGCTCGTTGCAGAATGTTGATTGCCATCTCATGTCGAGATGGTAGTTGGAGAAGTTCCTCGAAGGTGCTGGAATGTTCCTGGGTCACGCTGGATAAATTGTTCACTGCTAACTGCGCGGGCCCGTGCCGGGCGCAGTTACTGCACTGCTCGGACTGTGTTCCTTTATCGATGAATGGAAAGTAAGTACTGACTGGCTCCGAGCAAGCGAGCGCGGCTTATATACCCGTGGCAAGTAATTAGTCTCGCGGTAGGTAATGCGGTGAATTCACGCAAAGGTGAGAAATCGCTCGAACTTTCTGCGGGCACTTGTTTGGTACAGCCAGACGTTCTAGCTCTTTCGCGTAGGTGGCGGATTATTTACGATGCGCCAGTTATTACTACGCTAAGGTAGGTATGCCGTATCTTCCAGCGTGTTCTGTGGACGTCAGTGGCGCAGCGGTAAACTTCGCAGAACGGGTTAAATGACCGCCACATAGTAAATACTTTTCCTTCTTTTCTTTTGTCAGTTTTCCGAGATATACAATCTATATATATATATATATGCAAATCTCGTGTCCCGGTGTTTGTGGAAACGACTCGACCGATTTTTATGAAATTTTTTATGTATATTTGGTAGGTATGAGAATATGTCGTAAAGTGTATTTCATACCCCTAGGAGATTAGGGTGAAACACTTTGGCAGGCGAGCCCACTACATAAAAGTTATTTTTTTTGTAACAGATTTTTTAGGTGATTAGGGTGTCCCTATCCAGATTATACGGCAGAACAACTTTTGCCGGGCCAACTAGTATATTATATTAATTTAATATAATACAGTAGCAACACAAAAGGATTTATTTTTTATTTATTTTTTTAGACTGTTGTTGCTTCTGAAGTTTGTAAAAAGGAGTTTTTATTTTTTTTATTAGCTCCATACAGGAGGCCCTCCTGTATGGAGCTATTCCTATTCCCTCCTATTCCTCTCAGGGCATATATCATCTTTGGGGATGCTGTGTGAAGGGTTTTGGAGGTCCTGGAGTGACGGACGCATGAATCCATCCCTCCCACTGCAGTGCAGAGCGGTGATCCGAGAGAGTCCTAATGGAGAAGTCAAAACTCAACCAATCTCTCCTGATCCGGCCGGCCAAACCTCACGCAATCCTCACCCATGAAACTGGGCACCCCTGCTAAGTCACAAAACCACTTGGGGTGAGCTACAGCAGAGGTGTTTCTTATCCAATAAACGACTATCCACATTATTGGATAACATTATCCACACCCGCCTCCTAAATGGAATATTATTACAATACAAAAAGAAATAAAAGTTTTCTTCTGAATTTTTTACTTCGTTTCTATTTTAACTTGTTTTTGTCTTTCACTAAGCGTGCAAAATTAATTGTCTTAAGCAAAAAAAATAATTTCGGGATTGTAACATATTTTCCAACATATCATCATTTTTATATTTTTATCAGTCAAAAGAGTTTGAGAAACTTTGGCTTAGAATTTCTCATCTGTCAACAGCGTCCATGTCTAGATGGATTTCACATGTAAATGTAAATTTGTAGAGTCTGGAATGTTCTGTGCAGTACAGTTATGGCTAAAATAGTTCGCAGGAGGTTACCCGGGGTCACCACATCGGGTCAGTGGGTGCAAAGGTGTTTTAAAAATGAAATAAAATGGTACTGTACTTCTTGAACGAAGACGTCAAAGCATATATATTTTATGATTTTTACAAAAATTTCGAAAATTTGTAGTATCTTATATTATTTCAGAATCGTCTGGAATACACCTAGAATATTTTACCGGACGTTATTAATAGTCTTGCGTTTGTACTGTTGAAATTTAAGAACCCGACTTCAAATACTGTTGTAATAGGGCCGAATTCATGCAAGTAGCCAATAATGCCTAAAGATGGCGCCACTTACGGCAACAGCTAGGTATCGTGAGGAGCGTCGATTTGCAGTCGTAAGTACTATTGGATTAAATTACATGTGTTCACAATGATGTCCTCTGCGTGCGAACTCTATCTAAATTTCTTTAAATAGACAATAAACAGTGTTAATTTCAAGCGACCTCCCAGGTAAGTATGGTCCTGTATTCATTCATTTTTAGGCAGCATCGCGTTCATTGGTCAAAACATTGTACATATATTTTCGTATCGGTGATCAATGAATCGGTGGATCCAATTTTTAGCCATAAGTTGCTTTTAATTGTTTGTCCAGCTTAAAGTTTTTCCAGATTTTACTGACAGTTTGTTTTGAATAATAAATTAATAATACCACGTTGTTTGTTGAATTCTTCCATGCGACACGCGTCTATATATTATATACCTACATGACGTCATTGCCTGTCGCGGTTACTTTGTTCCGTAGACTAGCTGTCACTGGATCCGAGGAACTATTTTTATGACTATTGTACTATTTTTGAAACCAGTTCCATCGGATTTATAAAATGGTCACTAACACTCAAACCGGGCGAAGGCGAAGCAAAAGCCGCCCGCAGGGCCTAGCAGCAAAAACCTGCGGAGCTGGTTTTTAACATAGTTCGTAATTATTTGACAAAATACTACCAGCTGAAGGGTGATTCTGCTGTTTTGCGACATTTTAGCGTTAGAGCGTACCGCTCTTGTGCGGTTGTGTTAAGACAAGAACTCATAACCCTCGACCCGTCGCGTGGGGTCTTTAAAAGCCCAAGTTGAAAATGCTAATTATGTATATTCTAAATTCGCCCACTGATTCCCTACTTTAGTTAGCTTCCTAAAAGGGACTATACTTGACGCTAGCGCTGAGAAAATTCAGTCTAAACATGTGCGATGTGAGATACAGACTTGTGTTCCGGCGTGAGGCTCAAAAAATCAACAAAATACCATGAAAAATCAAGTTTATACGTTTTTTCATGGTATTTTGTTGATTTTCTTGTTGTTATAATAATAAGTCTGTATCAACCTCAAATAGTTATTAGTTTGATAAAAATTGGTTAGTTTTTTTTTAAAGCTTATATTAAAAAATATATGATTCAAAATTACAAAAAATGTTCCTTGTTGATTTTTAAGCACTTGCATTGAAAATAAATATCTGATTTTTAATATTTCTTTTTATTTCAAAGTAATTATTATCACCTGACTGTAATCAGTTAAAATAACACATAAAATGTATGCTATAACAACAATTAAATCATCTTTATTTTTGGGGTCCTAAGCGACCCCGCGCGATACTAAAAAGGCGCGACGGGCGGAGGGTTAAAAGCAGTTACGCTAACGTCAGAGATGACGCGACGTGTACGGTAAAATTTGCGAATCGAATATCATAGCGTACAAACATAAAAATAATAAGACAAACGGACAGGTTTGTGAAGGTCTATTAATTGTTTTTAAGTAGGTAATTAATTCAACCCAACTGAAAACAACACACGACAGGCATAGACAAGCTGTTAAGTCATAGAAATCACAGAAATTTGATAGCCGATAACGCAAGACGGACGACTTCCGATATCCGTCGAGTTTGCCAATTTATCCTTTTTGAAAACTTTATCCTTAATGTATCAAAGTTCACCATTTGATTAGGTTATTTTTGAAGTGAAATGCTTAGCTCCGTTGTGATTTGAAACTAGATGAAACAAAAAATCGACACTAAATAGAGACACACACATACATCTTTAGAATTTTGCCTGCGAGAGAAAGAGATAGAAGATTCGGCCTCCTCTTTGTGCGGTGTTTCGTAGCCTCTCCACTCTTGTCTGCTTTAGTTTCCTGAAGTTCACACTTCACTTCTGTGCATTATATGTGTAACACAGTGATTTGAACAATCTGTGGGATAAAATTTACAAATAATGTTGACGACATGGCTTTATTTTTTTTTTGGGAGACCAACAGTTTACATTAATAACTGAGCATAATAGCAATTGAGCGACAATAATTGAACCATTTACAGATTTCCACATAGGTATTGTAGTGATTCCAGAGATACTAATGAAAAATTACATTTCCAGAATCAAGTTATTTAGGTGGGAATAGGAAGGGGGTAGGATGGGGGGGTCGGTTAAGTTGAGGGATAGTAATAAAAATACATAAAAATATGCGCAACAAAAAATTAAAAGAGAAAAAAAAAGTTCATAGGCCGGTGATTGTATTAGAGGGTGTTGTTGCGTTGAATGCACGATAGAAGAAAGAGTTCTCCTTCGAATTAGTGTCGCACCGGGGAAGGTTAAGATTCATGTCTGATCTTGCTCGTCAGTTAGGAACTCGTATCTGTATTCGTTGGAGGTCGCTGGGCAATCTACGACGGATCTGGCTATGACTTTTGGGAATCGACATTATGTATTTTAAAATCGTCAATAATTTGCTGTCCCAGGGATTTTTTTCACTTTTTTTGCTTCCATTTTAGCAATAACCGTGACCTTGATAATTATTATTGTAACTTCCAGGTTATTGGTTCATTTTACCGGTATGTGTTTAGTTCCTCGGAGGGTCGGTGGTTTGGTATATGTAGATATGCTCGGAGGCTTGCGCTGCCGCGCCGTGCACAGCTCTACATATTATAAATTAACGTCGCAATAAACTCAAAAACCACTGAACGGATTTTCATGCGGTTTTCACCAATAGATAGAGTGATTCTTGTGGAAGGTTTAAGTATACAATTTGTCAAGGTATTGTGTAAATTGGTTGAAATATATAAAGGAGAATGTCTGTATGTGGTGGACGAGCTGGATAGCGGTGTGAATTGGCGGTGTGAATTTGATTTGAATGCAAATCTGCAGTTATATGTTCAGTTAATGAAATTTTGCACATTTGATTTCGAAAACTCTGTGTAAATCCCGGGTATCGCCGGGGACTTCAGCTAGTGCAGTATAAATAATCAGTAGGGCGTCTCACCTGATTAGCCACCTGTCTCTCCGCCTCCCCGAGAGGGAAGAAGTCGGCGGAGGCCGCCATCGCCGCCCGGGCTGCTCCCTCCAACTGGGCCAGCTCCTTACCGAGCCCCTCGGAGGCCTGCGCTCCTGTGCACAGCCCCAGGGTGGCCCTCACATCGCAGATCTTGCGGTCGCGAAGGATCTGGCAGGAACGGAAGGCGAGCTGGAAAATATAACGTTTCATGAGCTTTTAGAGAACATTCAAATCTTTGACCGGGCAAAGGTTTGAAGGCTTTAAAGTTTTCAATGTCTCTTAAATACTTATGCACATATTCACATCCATAATTCGTATCATTGTGCAGTTTGGACTTCAATAAGTGAGATAAATGAACATCTAAAGGATTTAGCCAACGAGAGAAAGAGTTAGTAATAAAATATGTATTTATTTCACGGGTACTCGGTTCCAATATAATAAGATAAATCCACGGTCCCACGCATGTCTCCTTTGGTCTACTGGTAAAAAGCGTCTGACAAACCTTAGCGGCCACATACAGTGGACCAAGGGTCGCATCAAACACAAGTACCAATAAAATGACCAAATGTATAGGAAAAGGTGCACTGGAATTCGACGACAAATATGTGGAAAAAATCATCCTTCACATTGATAAAAAAAGTGCTTCGTAGTCTCTCCACTCTTGTCTACTTTAGTTTTCTGAAGGTTTCACTTCTACCGCTTGTGAATTGCACACTTTGATTTTTTGATTTATTTCACTGTATGATTACATGATTTGAAATGTGTGTTGTATAACACAACATTTTGTTTGAAAATTTAACAAATCTACCAACGACTAACTGTATAACCTTCTTATAATAAAAATAAACATATATTTTCAAAACTAGCTGGTTCTCGGCATGCGTTGCAATTCCATTTAATAAAGAAATTGTTTCTCACTGCGTGTCTTTTCCTAATCTTCCCATTTCCCTTCCGCCTCCTCTTCTTATCCCACGTCACCTTCCCCTCTCGCGTTCCCACTTCCCCCCCTTCCCCCGTCCCGCGAATCCCCCTCCCGAGTTTCCCTCCCCCTTCCCCCTCCCCCCTCACGCTTTCCATACATTCAGCTTACAAACAGCTCACATGCCACCTATTGCAATTTTTTTATACAAATTTCATAATGCCAGAGCTCACCAGTAGTTTTATACAAACCTTGTCCTGACAATAACGAACACACACAAAAAAGAATTATCCAATTTGGTGCAGTCGTTCAGGAGTTATTCGTTTTTATTTATATAAGAAGATTTAAAACATATCTTTAGTATATTTTTTTTTTTTTTTTTTTTTTTTTTTTTTTTTTTTTTTTTTTTTTTTTTTTTTTATTGAATGAAAAGAACATGGTACTAAACTAACAATCATGGTACATGGTACTAAAATAACAATCTTTCGAAATCAATTTATATTTATTTTGTAGAAATGAGAGAACGTCTAGAATTTGATTTAAAAATGACATATTTCCAATTGTGTCTAATTATAAAATTCTCTTAATATTATAATATTTACTATGTATAAACTTTTTTTCTCTTAATATTATAAAGATGCGACAAACGTCAGGTTGAAATGCTTTATGATGAGGTGCATACGAACTCCGCCTGGGGCCCGCCAGTTAATATCTAAATATAAGCTACTGTGAAAATCGTGAACTTTCGTACGAAAAACGGGGCCTGTCGTGGTGCGTTAATTAAAATAAATAAATTTATTGGTTTATGGTCGATAAAAAGGAATTTTTTTTCAATTCCATCTATTTGCGTATTGAAACCGTAAAAGAACTCTTAAATCCATTTATGAATTCTGGAACTGAAATTTAATTTAATTAATTAATCTCAATGTCGAGATCACTAATCGGTTAAAAGTGATTTATCTATAAGTGAAATATCACTAATAAATCTCTTATAAATGTTAATATAAAAACTCTCGGATCGTGATATTACTTTCTACATCATCCTGCTCCGATATTCTTGAGCTAAATCCAGTTCCAATATGAATTAAGTGTGGTAGCGAACGATGCAGCTATTTTCAATCGCGGAATCATTTCTGTTGGCTCCTAACACGCCAATAGCGATCCCTCAATATTTCCACATAGTCACCGACTGCCGGGACAAATTAAGAGGAACCATTCTGTTCCAGATTGCCGAAGACATAACAGCTTGTACTTGTTCGCTCCCACTTTTCGTACACGAATATTTTGTAAATATAAATTATGTTACGGATGTAAATTGTTGTAATAAACTTGTAAGAACAGTCTTCTTCTTATTCTTTCGTATGGTGGGGGGTGAGAGCGGGTTATCTAGGTCTGCGAGCCAGTCTAAGGCCTCAGGCATTGTGCTGTGGACGTCATCAATCCCGCCGGGGTATGAATGAAGCGGGCTTTCGTTGACCACATGTTCGGTGGTCTGCACCGCACCGCATTCACACATCGCCGACTCTTTAAAGGCCCCATCTATCTATGCATCATGTGAGATGTGAGCACAACGGGAGCACCTTATCCTATTGATGGCGGTCCAGAGTTTGCGTCGTTTGCGAGGCAATGAGAACCCAGGCTGTCTCTCAGTGGAGTCTTGAACGAGATGGGCGTTTTTGACATTGGCCAATTGCCACTCAAGCTTCCACCTATCTTCTGGGGTGAGACGTGATCGAAGGAGTCTTTCTCCTTTTGTCCAGAAGGGTTTTCGAGACTTCCAGCGGCACGCCGGGTGAGAAACGACATCTTTGTGCAAAGGTATTGCGCTTTTTTGCAGCGCCTTCATGCATTCTTGTTAGAATAGTGTTAAATGCTTATTTGATTTATACGCAATCATACCATCATATCCCCCATATGAGTTTGCAACACTGATGTTATTCAAACCAAAGTTCTGGCCATGCACTAAGTATGGGGACCCTTTTTGATACCCGAAAACATCCAAGAAAACAACAAAAAACACGAAATAATGTTTCTACACTATGAGTTCCGGGGACTCTTTAGGTCTGGGTGCCACGCGAGCCCTTAGGGTAAAGACAGAATTGATATGGCTGGTTGAGTGGACAAGAAATTGTAGTGATGTCTGAATCCTAAAAGTCGCAAACGCCTATGCAAAAAGCCGCGGTTTGCCGATCACCGCACTAGAGTATTGGATACTCAGGGCTAATTTCACCATGTCAACTGTCTCACTGAATTTGCATTCGAAACCATGATGTAAGATGTCTTTCTATAAAGGTACCTATGCCACTGATAGTTTAAACCTCTCCTTCTTTCTCATAAACGGCGGTGCTTGTAAAAGCGGCAGTAGGCACCTACAACGCCACGTCTTCAATCAATTCATTCATCTGGGATATCATTGGGATAAATCTGGTTATAATTGGTTTCTCTTGATGAGACTAAGATATAAAAGTTTTCCTCATTCCAGGTACAAGAATATTAAGTTGGTTCTTTGAAAAGGAATATGGAAAGTTTCGGAGTTTCTTTATAGAATATGATTGATATAGATTTTGATTGGGGCCAAGAGGGAAAATTTTACAAGATTATTTACAATTGTTCTCTACTTACCACAATGACTGAGAAGAGTATCTTGGTCTTGAGCTGGTGTGCGTGCTGCAGAGGCGGTAGAGCGTCCAAGGCATCCAGGGTGTCAACTCTTGACTTGTTGAAGAGTTGTCCGTACATCATGACCAGCTCTGATCTATGCGCCAACAAAACATACAAAGAATCGTCAGAATTATTATATCTGAGTATTTCTCAAAATAAATGTACGTAACGAAAAGGTTGTTACGAAATATTGTTACGAAATAGTCCTAAGATGTAACTAAATAGTAAACATAAAGCTTGTTATATACAATACAAAATTTAATTTATTTTTATTTTTTTGTATTATTTATTTAATTTAAAAAATATTCGTCTTTTCTTAAAGTACGTCTTTTACTTTTTTTATTTATTGTACATCCTACAAACATACATAAACTCATGAAATTCTTGTTGTACCTCCCAAATTCTTGTTGTACCTATTGTAAAGGGTTTAAAATAAAACAAAGAAGTGTTAATTAATGTTTTTTAAAAAAATTATCAGCTTCTCAAATTTAAGTACCTAACACAATATTCAACAAATCCTTAGAAATTAAAGAACAGGCACTGCTAACAACATTTAAAAATGTATTCATTTGAATCACTATCGAAAAAGCTAGTTTTAATTTGTGTTTATTTACAATTTGGTTGGTAGCTACTTTTTTTAGTACCTACTTTCTTTTCTCAGGGATCTGCTTTATTAAACTTTGTTTTTAAAGAATCTGTAATTTTATTTAGCAAAATTAGCTTTTTTTCACCTTCTCTTTTTCTGCCATGGACACATTTGGTAAAATTTCTTCTATGAAGCTTTTTGCCTTCCGGCATTGGTTTTTGGGGGTATTCCTAAAAAAGTTATCCTGTAGCCGGTATATATATGAGTAAATTATAATACATATTTATTTAAATAAGATTTTATAAAAGCTTGAGGCACTACTAATTCATAAAAACACTTTCAATTTGAAGGGACAACTTATACTTACAGACACACTTACAATATACTATTCTTAACCTAAGCATTTAAACAAATATGGACAAATAACGCTGGACTACATGATACCTAATTGCTTAAATGTGTTACCTATCGAAAAAAAACATGTACAAATGTTAAAAAAAATATTATGTTGAAGAATTGGCTCGCCGAAAGAAATAATTTTTATATCTTCAAAGTAAAAGCACCCATTGACAAACTACTTAAAAGTAGTTGATTGGGAATTTTAATTTTTTTTGTAAAATATGTTTAATTTTCCTGCCGTATTGTATTACTTTGTCTTTATAATAAATAAAATAAAAATCAGGTTGTAACTGTGTACACTCAGCTTTACACTATACTTTTTCGTTACGTTACGAAATTTATAATAAAAGTTACGAAATTGTAATAATAATTAGAAAAAATGGGGTTATAAAAAGTCAATGGTTTGATAAAACTTAAAACTGTAAATAGGTAAGCTTAGCAATGTTCGTACCGCACGTATTACAAAAATATGAGTAAAAAAAAACTTACCGTTTCGTGAAAAAAGGCTATAATATTTCCTGTCTCGAAATAGTAGTCCCACTTAAGAAACACGTTTTTACTGATTTTAACAATTAATGTTATGGCGGAGACGTCAGACCAAAAACCAACCAGAATGAAGCTAGTGTTGCCCATGTAAAATTTAATGAATGGGTTCAGAAATTACAGTGGAAGTAGAAATAAAACGTAACTAAAGAGTAGTTACTAAAAAGTAAATGACTATGACTCATTTTTATTTTTGTGCATAAATTATTAATTTATTATGAAACCCCTTATAAAATTACTTTGTACAGAAACTACAATTAGTTAAGACCCTAAAACTTACAAAAAATCACATATTACAACGTTTTACTCGCATTTTATGAAGTATAAACACATGAAGTAGGTAGGGTGGCAATTTTATTTTGTATGAAAGGTAAAAATCGATATTTTTAAAAAAATTTAAATATTTGCGGATTAATACGATTGTAATGTTTATTCTTCGTTATTTTAAAGCCTAATATTCATTCTACAAAATGGTGTATATATTTTTTTTGTATGATTAATTAAAAATGGGTAATTTTTGAACTGTTTCTCGGCACACTTTATTTTTCCAAAATGTACACTTTTTTTGAGAAATACTCATCTGATGAACTGGCCGCTTTATGCCTCATAAACATAATTTACTCTACTCGAGGTAAAGATTTCGCTGGCATCCCGGCAAGTCCTCGGTAACCCAAACAATTGTCTATAAACATTGATGTTTGAACTCTTACGGCATTCCATTGTGCTTGGGTGTACTGTATCTATAGGTCTGCGGTGGATATCAATATATAATAACCAACCACAATGGATTAGCTCTGTTATATATAATTTCAATATAAAAATGTTGTATCTCACAGTTTTAAACACATATTAATTACACACATTTATGGACACACATTCTTTTTTTTTTATAAGAAAAAGATAAATAGAAACATGAGGTACATATTAAAGCAGGTAATGTGGGTCATTTAAATGCCTCTTGAATTCTTCAAGGCTTCTGTTAAAGATGCCTACAGTTTTGAAAGTGTTATTTAACTTAAGATGAGTTCGGTATATTCCAATTAAGTTTGAGGTTCGAGTGATCGACATACTAGGCTCTAAGTACCTACGTCCTTACCAGACTAGGCTCTAAGTAGTTCTGCCGTTCCCGCGGGCCGACTGTAGGTACTTACCCAACTTGCCGATGCCTTCGACAATCATCATAACCGTTCATAATTAAGATACGAACGACGATAGATGGTACTCTTCTGATATCGTACTCAACTGCCATCTGCGGGGATATAGCCAAACTTCGTAAGGTTCATCTCTAATCAAGCTATCAACATCTTTTGAAGTTAACTGAAACTGCATGAACGATCAATACACACCATCGAAAAATAATCAATACACCATAGATTTCATAAAACAAAGTAATTTTGTATATTTTAATGTAAACGTGTTATACACTCTTCTAATATACACAAAACCAACAATGATCGTTCATTTTGTGATAAAAATGTTGACGTAATTTATTGTGAGACGCAGTTATTTTGCTAGAAATGATTGTAAGATTTTTTATCAGCTGTAATTTCAATCAAAACTACCCCACCACCGCCTCGAATCTATTTCTAAGACATATTTAGATTTTTCACAAATGTGCTCCATGCAGAATAACAAAATGTAAAAAGTGATGCTTCTTCCGGTCTTTAGTCCAGTAAAGGAAGGAGTTGTAGAGTGCGTGAGCAGGGACCTAAGCGATTCTTTCAGGACTTGTTTAGGATGCTTGGGGTGTGAACATACTAAAAGTCCTGACGTCTAGGTGGTGTGCTAGGGGGGGGAGGGGGGGGGGGGGGGGAAGGTCCCGATTTTCGGGTTTCCGTTTATATCTCAAAAACGGTGCGTCGCAGAGGAAAACTTTTTTAGAATAAGTAAAAGCTCATAAGATTATCAACAACTTTTATTTTATACATAATTTTGAAAATCCCAGCCGTTTTTTAGTTATACGCTCCACAAATGTCAATATTTTCTAAAAAAATCATTTTTCCTCACATTTTTCATCAAACATTCCTTCATATCGTCTAAAATATTCATCCAAGAAAGAAATTTGTTCAAGAGAAGTTGTAAATAATTTAATTACCTTTTAGAATATATATATACATGTCTAAATAAATCTCCAACCAGTAAATATTTACAGCAATTTTAAGTTTTTTCGTAAAATGTCGTCATTTTCAGAAAAGCTGTTTTTTCTTACCAAAATGTTAAGATGGGTTTTTTTCTTCATGGGAAATTCCTTATTAATTTTTGCACACAAGAAAGCAGGTAAGTTGTTCTCGAACAGATGATTAGTGAAATCCATTTTATAATCATTATTATTGTGATGGGTAATTAGGTTAGTCGTCGGAGATGCTACAATAACGTGCTACGATGCTGTTCGAGTTGGTGAAAAGGCAATGAATGCGATAGTGGGCTTGACATTCTCAGACATCAAGTTGTCCCGCAAAGATCGGGCATTCCCAATGTCTTCTGTCAGCTCGTCGATAAAAATTCACGATAAAAAGGTTGCAGTTGACCCAACATTGCTGTTTCAGCGGATGTGTATAAACAAACGATCAGATGAGGATTTGATGAAATTCTTTGAGTATGAGTTGGCCCCATTTCCTTTGGCACTGTTCAATGAAAGTGGGATGCGAAAGACAAATAAGTCTGTTCTGTATAGCTTATTCGAGCCTTTCAAAAAAACTGTTCTACTGTCTCAGATGAACATAGTTGAGAACGGAGGATTTCTATCATATTATACATATTATCTATATTATACAGAGTAATTTGACAAAAAGATGCCTCCGTTGCCGCAATTTGTGATCGTTATATCACCTATGTCAACCACCACTATCCTGGAATGACTCGCATTGTGGTATTTGCTGGGTACGCAAATCCAGTCAAAAGTACGAAATCACAAGAACAGATGCGACGATACAGACTGAGAAGGTCTGCCGATAAACAGGAAGATTTTTTATCCTATCCTACCAACAAAAGTAATTTAATCTTCTTACTACAGACTAAGTTTCGGGAGAATGGGATACAGACTCATCAGGCCACCGATGATGCTGACGTCCTTATCGTGAAGACTGCTGTAGAACTATCCTTTCACAACTCTGTGGCTGTCTTTGGTGAGGATGTAGACCTCACTTTTGATTGCTTCCACTCCTCCCACCTAAGATATTCTGTTGCTGAAACCCGGACGAGGGAAAACCAAAACATTGGCACTGTCCACCCAAGAGATGCAGCATCGTGGATTTGAACACATCATATTTTTACATTCATTTACCAGATGCGATACAACGTCTGCAAATTTCAGGAGAAGCAAGGTGGGCTTTCCAAAATTGTACTTGGAGTCAGAAATGATCAAGCAAGCGGCAATGATCTTTGACAACCCCTCCTCTACTCACGACGAGGTTGAAGAAGCTGGAAATAAATGCTTCCTGAAATGGTATGCTGCGCCAAAAAGACAGACCTCCCTTAACCAGTACCACTTCCAGTCGTTCACAAGGTCCGTGGCAAATATGACATAGGACATAGGATATGAAATAGGACATACCACCAAGTTCAGCAGTGGCTCGGAATTGAGCTGTCCCCTGAAGAATGGGGTTGGAAACACGAAGGAGACACCCTGGCGCCAATTACAACAGAAGATCCTCCAGCACCGGAGGTCCTTCTGAAATGATATTTTGCCGCTACACCAAGGATTGTGCAATTGGCAAATGCGGATGCCGAAAAGCAATGCTGACCTGTTCTGCAGCGTGCCTTCATTGCCAAGGGAGATGCCTCAATAGCTTGCCTGTTGCCGAGGACGACGATGAAGATGACGTAGAGCCCTTTCAGCAAGAACATCCACCACTGAGAATGACGATGCCATGGATGAACGACGCTTGCCAGGACCCTCACGTCCAAAGAGGATTTGAAAACTTTAATCCATATAAAGTTGAGAGTGTAACATGATGTTATTAAGAACAGTGCCAAGGGAAATGGGGCCAACTCATACTCAAAGAATTTCATCAAATCCTCATCTGATCGTTTGTTTATACACATCCGCTGAAACAGCAATGTTGGGTCAACTGCAACCTTTTTATCGTGAATTTTTATCGACGAGCTGACAGAAGACATTGGGAATGCCCGATCTTTGCGGGACAACTTGATGTCTGAGAATGTCAAGCCCACTATCGCATTCATTGCCTTTTCACCAACTCGAACAGCATCGTAGCACGTTATTGTAGCATCTCCGACGACTAACCTAATTACCCATCACAATAATAATGATTATAAAATGGATTTCACTAATCATCTGTTCGAGAACAACTTACCTGCTTTCTTGTGTGCAAAAATTAATAAGGAATTTCCCATGAAGAAAAAAACCCATCTTAACATTTTGGTAAGAAAAAACAGCTTTTCTGAAAATGACGACATTTTACGAAAAAACTTAAAATTGCTGTAAATATTTACTGGTTGGAGATTTATTTAGACATGTATATATATATTCTAAAAGGTAATTAAATTATTTACAACTTCTCTTGAACAAATTTCTTTCTTGGATGAATATTTTAGACGATATGAAGGAATGTTTGATGAAAAATGTGAGGAAAAATGATTTTTTTAGAAAATATTGACATTTGTGGAGCGTATAACTAAAAAACGGCTGGGATTTTCAAAATTATGTATAGAATAAAAGTTGTTGATAATCTTATGAGGTTTTACTTATTCTAAAAAAGTTTTCCTCTGCGACGCACCGTTTTTGAGATATAAACGGAAATCCGAAAATCGGGACCTTCCCCCCCCCCCCCTCCCCCTCCTAGCTCACCACCTAGACGTCAGGACTTTTAGTATGTTCACACCCTAAGCATCCTAAACAAGTCCTGAAAGAATCGCTTAGGTCCCTGCTCACGCACTCTACACCTCCTTTTGGACCATTCGTTTACTGGACTACTTTCATAGAGCACTTTCTTTTTGGTATGTGTTTTCTTAAACCAAGATGTTTGGATTCGGTAATTCTTGGTGGATGGCCGTGAATGCATTGAATAGCATTCTCTTTAAGGGCTGGTGCATCTGTAGAACCTTTTCGAAAGCACACTGCCTGCTTTTGACAACAATGTCTTCATAGGGTTTCCAACAATTTATACACTGACACTGAGGATTAGAGGCTTTTCTTACCTCTGCGAATCGGCCTCATTCCCCGATGCGTCTGGGTCCGAGTGGTACCCGTCGCTGCAGCAGGACAGTGCGGGTGGCGAAGGGGGCGGTGTGACGGGCGCGGAGCCTGCGCTGGTCAGCACCGGGACTGTCTGCGATGATGTTGATAAGGCTGGTGGTGAAGGTAATAGAGCCAGCACCGCGCCGCAACCTCGGGAGAAGCTCATAAGGAGGCCTGCTGCGGCTCTGAAAGAAATAACAAATTATTAGTTGACGATGTATTCACGTTGAAAAGAGAATGCCAAATTGGATGGAGTTATTTTGTTTGGATATGCCGGAGCTTTACATAAAAAGGAAAAGGAAAAGGTCACCCGTGAAGGTAGGTACAAACTATGCGCTCGGTTTTCTTAGTTAGAATTCTGAAGGAATCTGGTAGGACACAACACATATGTTGGGTCAGATAAGATTTGAGATTTTAATGAGAAAAAAAATTATTGTCATTAATTTTTTGTTTATTGTGCCCAATGTTCCTTAATTAGCCAAAATTGCGGACAGCAGTGTCATAGTATTTATCATCGGGGTAGATGAGTAGATTGTGGTGAAGTGTGCATTTATGAATGTAGATGTGATAGTCGGTATGAAGTATTTTTTATTATTTCGGATAAATAATTATTTACATTATTGTGTAACTATACTAATGGTATTTTTGTGGATTTCAATAACCTCCGTAATCATTTGTAAGGTGTTGGCGTTACAGTGACCACGGCCAACATCAAACAGTATTAATAGGCTTGCGTCTGCGTGGTTGAATTTCAGAACCCAGCTACGAGTGCATGTCGGACGCCACCCATATGCGCCGCGCCACAAATAACATCTGTGTACGTGGAATTTCACACAAAGCTACTATTATAATTCGGTAAAGAATTCGAAACAAGATATCGCTACTTCCGTCAGCATCTCGCGTGTGTACATTTCTTCCCTAGGAATAAGTACTACGGATATATAGAATTTAAGTATCTTTCCGTATATGGAGAGATTCCATATGGCGGCATTGCCTATCACGGTTTCTTTAACTCTGTGACTAGCTGTCACTCAGTCACTGGACCGCAGTTCATAGTGGATCCGAGGTACTGGCTATTTTTGGAACCAGTTCTTATCGGATTTATAAAATAGTTACCTACACTCAAACTGGGCGAAGCCGAAGTAAAAGTCGCCCGCAGGGCCTAGTTAATATTAATATGGACGACGCAATGTAAAGTAAAAAAAACTTTTTGGATCACATGTTTATAATAAACTGGTGACTTTATAAATCCGATAGGAACTGGTTTCAAAAATAGCCGGTTTCTCAGATCCGCTGTGATCCAGTGACAGCTAGTCACCGGACAAAGTAACCTCGACAGGCAATGACGTCATATGTTATATATAGCCGCCTGTTACTATTATTCACAACTCTATGTATTACCGTCAATCTTTCCGTATCCGGAGAAACACTCAAATTCTACAAATGCGTAGTTCTTATACCTAAGGGGGGGGGGGGGGGAGGGGGCATGTCCTCATTCGATCCGTGGCGCCATCCTTTGACGAATTCTTGAATTCGAAACCGAATGACAAAAGTAGCTTTTTTAGCGTATTGTTAATATAGATGGCAGCACTTCCGTTTGTATCTATGTATGAATCGAGTGTGTACGATAGGCGCAAGGCTTTTTCAAAATATTACTAACGACGGAAGATCAACGGTTTATTTCTCTCAATATTTGAAACTCTCAAATCAAAATTTACATAGTCTTCTCTACGGACTGAAATAAACACCAGTACAAGAGAGTAAAAGTCTTCTAGTATAACATTATTAACGGACGTGAACCAATAGGTAGTGCAAGCAGCGTGCATCACGATGCATATGACCGCAGATAAGTTAAGTATGTCACTATTTTCTCCGCTTCAATGGATTCGGTGCAGTGTACGTCCATGATCTTTGTGCAAAAACTTTGTACTTTCACTCTGTCATCATTCGTCTAACACTTAAGACCAGGGGTTTTCATTTAGTTATGATTTTATTTCGACCGCTGTAATTTGAAGTTTGTTTTTTGGAAATAATTCAGGATTTTTTGATTTTTTACCACTTTTGCCATTACCAAAGATATTGAAATATAAGTAGATGTGCTATCTGCTGTTTTTACTATGTGGGTCTGCGCTTCCGGGTGTCGCCGATATTGTTTACCAATTAACAAATAAACTAAAAGAACAAATAATTAACGAATAAACCAAACAAACGGTAAACTAAATTAACGAATTCTTTCCTTATTCAAAATATATTGTTAACCAATATTAATGCACATTTTCAAAAAATCAACGAAATGAACAAATTCTTTTTGTATGAAAACTACGCTAATTAGCGCGTAGTCCGGCGACAGTTGCGCGGACACCATAGCATATCTCTTCTGTATTTGAATATCTTTGGCCATTACCCATTGTGTTCGTCATATTGTGTTTGTTAGGCCTCTCTGATTCTCCAATGTGCTCGATATGTGAACGAATTGAAGATGTTGAACATATTCATTATCGAGTGCATTAAATATGAACGACGTAGAGTGACCACATTGATGGCCTCGAACTCATCAGAAGTTCAGAATTTAATAGCCTCAACCGAGTTCCATGCCATATCGAAAATAATGAAATTTATTGGATCATGTAAACTGGAAAATATTTGAAAGTGAATTCTAAAAAATATTATAATGGATAAATACATATAAAAGAACATTAGAGATTATAATGACAATATATTAATATTATATTTTAAATACAGCTGAGGCAAAAAATGACAATATTATGTGAGTCAGAAGCCTCGATTATCATATACATAATATTAAAAAACCTCAATTGAGTTTATAAATAAATACCTTATAAGAACATTAGAGATTAAAATGATAATTTTTAATTTTTTATTATTGTTTATTTCTTGCTAGAGCAATCCCGATGAGTTAAAGAACTCTTTTAGGACAGGAGGAACATACAATTCATAGGTGGGAGGAAATAGTTACATTTTTACATAGGAATTTAGATATTAAATATGTATATAAGTTTCACACACAATATAGACGAACAATAAAAGACAGGTCAGTAGAACGAACAACATAAGAAAACAATGAAAGAAAAAAGAAACAAGGTTATACAAATATGGATGATTAGAACTAAATGGAAAAGAAAAGAAGAGAAAAAGAAACAAGACAATTGAACATGACAACGAAAATAACATAGTTTCATCCTTAAACGTATTCAAAAATATTCTTTTAATGCATTAAATTAATATTCTAATTCAAAAACAGCTGAGGTAAAAAATTACAATATTACGTGAGTCAAAAGCCTCAATAATATATTAACTAGCTGAAGTTCCCGGCGATGCCCGGACTTTACGCAGAATCTTAGAAATCAAATGTAGACAGTGACCTTCCTTTTGTTTTGATAGTCATATGTGCAAAATTTCATCAACCTCGGCATAAAACTCCACACCGCCACAATAAATTATATATTTCAATCAATTTCCATAAAACCTTGACATATTATAATATACCTATACCTTCCTCATAAATAACTCTATCTATTGGTGAAAACCTCATGAAAATCCGTTCAGTAGTTTTTGAGTTTATAGCGAACAGACAGACAGACAGACACGGCGGAGGACTTTAATTTATAATACGAGTATGTAGAGATATAAAAAAAACTCAAATGGGTTTATTTATTTTTACTTCTGTGTTTGTTTTTACACATTTGACAGTGCTTCCTGTGGCACCGTCAAGTCGCTTTGTTGTATGTTTGAAATTCGTCAAAATTCTCACACTATTCTAATTATTTCAACTCAAATCCCAATAGTTCATTTTATTAAAAAAGTCAAGAAATTCTGATACAATAAAGGCATACCCAAAAAAATCAACACGTAAGACAAGCAAATATAATACATACGAGTACGTAACATGAAATACAATTACAATGTATAAAAAGTTATATAATGAATAAAGAAAAGAAAAAAAAAAAAAAAAAAAAAATACATACTTCATATACCATTACACCTCATGCAAAAGTAAATGAAATCAAACACCTGGGTGTAATACTCGACTCAAAACTGACTTTCACAGCAAACTTTGAATATGTGCTAAAAGTATCAAAAAAGGTAAATTTTCTTAGAAGACTAAGACGTAAATTAAATAGAAACACTACGGAGCTCATTTATAAAACTACCGTTGCTCCACATTTGGACTACTGCTCTACAATGTTATATTTGGCCAATGAAAGAAGTTTGAACAAACTAGAAGTTATACAAAACAAAGCTATGAGATGTATACTGGGAAAAGGCAAATACGCAAGGATTAATCAAATGAGAGAGGAGCTAAATTGGATTCCAATAAAAAAGAGACTACTATTTAACGTGTTAATTTTTGTGCATAAAATTATGAAAAACCAAATGCCAAAATACTTTAAGGATGAAATTGTTTTTAATAGAGACATTCATAATTACGAAACAAGAAATATAAACAGAGTTCGATTGCCACAAATGAAGAAATCAAAATCACAGAACAGCCTAATTTACAGAGGACTAAAGATGTATGATGAAATGCCTGAAAGTATGAAGAATGAAGAAAGAATGAACGTATTTAAAAAGAAATGTTATGCTTACTGTAAAAATATTTAAATTTATCAAATGAAATGTTACATTGTGCTTATTAGTTTATATTCATGTAGTATAAACTAACTCAATAATTAATAAAAAATAAAAAAATAATAATAATAATATTTGCCAAATATAAAAATATTTTTCATTATTGCCTTAATGTATTTTATTTTATTTCATGTTAGTTTTACTTTATTTTATTAAAATATGCAATTTCTGGTTTTATTGAATTTTATTAAATTGTAAAATGTCGGCCTCAAAACGGACAAAACACCCAGTGATGCCCTCATTACCAGATAATGCTTTAAAGTATAAATAAAATATCATGACATTTATTTACGAACCTTGCTTTCTGCCTAATCTTGAATATGCCAAACAATTTAGAACCCCTGCCTTAGATGGTAATACTACAATCGCGTGTCTATGGGAAGATGAACCTAAGTCAAAAAAGTAAAATTCTCACACATTGAAATCTAATTATTTTTAACTCAAATCTTCCGCAGTTCACTTTCTTTCTTACTTAGTAGATATAAAAAGTGAAACAATACTGAGATGTGAATCTTCGTGTAATAATTCAGTTTCACTCTTCTGTTAGTACATAGGTACATATTCACGGTATCCGGAAACTCGTAGTTCAAGCGGGAAACTGGTAAATCTACATCACATTCGGAGTCGATTTGTGATACAACTTTTTTAATTTGAGCTTTCGTTTTCGAGTAAATCGGGTCCGAAGTTGGAATTTTTTTGGTTAAATTTGAAAAAATTGGTCACTAGGGGGTTGATTTCAGCTGTGCAATGTCTTATAAAATGCATCGATGGGTAAACAGGGCTCAAAAGTTTTTTCAACCCTTTAGTTGCCGAAAAAATGGAAAAATAGAAAAAAATAATATTAAAATTGAAATGCTCAGCTCGAAAAAAAAAGTTCCTTGGGTTCTCTACGTGATGTAGATTCACCAGTTTCCCGCTTGTACTACGAGTTTCCGGACACGTTGTATATAAACAATCTATGTTTTTTCGTAATCTTTCTGTTAAATTTGTAGCAATTTGTAGACGGGAAATTGAGGAACAGATTGCAAACGAGCAATTATGTTTTTTAAGCCAACTCTAATCGATTACTAATCATTACAGAACTAACGAGTTCCCGGCATGCGTTGCAAAGCTACTAATAAAGAAATTGTTTCTCGCTGCGTGTCTTTTCCCATTCGTCCCATTCCCTTCAGTCTCTCCTTCTGCTCCCATGTCCCCTTCCCCTCACGCGTTCCCCTCCACCTTTCCCGCCTTCCTTCTCCTCTCTCCCGCGAACTCCCCTCCCGCAATCCCCTCCCCTCTCCCGCGTTCAATATATTCAGTCCCGGTACATTCAGATTTTCAAACAGCTCTCGTGCCACCTATTGCAATTTTTTTTTACAAATATTCATTTTTCATTTATTAAAAATGTTCATTTTTGTATATTATAAGACCAATCAATCAAATCTTTAAAATAAATGTATTTTTTAAATGATTCAAACTGTTATATTTTAGTCAAACGTTCATATGACAAATGGATGGTCATTTGTGAATGCCTATGAGGCTTACAGGACTAATAATTATAATTCATAATAACTCATAATAATAATTTGCAATTCGTGTTTTTAACCATTAAATACCTGGGAGTGCTTTAGTGCTGAATTTTGGCTAGAAATTTTCCCTAGATATGTTAAACATTTTTTTTGTAATAATTTCAAACCCGGCCGCGGATCAATTTTGACGTTTTTTAGTAGGTGAAAGATACTACTTATATTCATCACAGATGGCAGTATAATCTAGTTTTTTACGAATTTTCTCATTTTACAAAATCGTATTATGTAGATTTGTTTAAAAGGTTCAACTGCCAAAATGCCTCAATGTAAAATGCGGCTTTTTATCGTGTTTTAGTGGATTTTTCAAACATCTTTGTATACCAGTGTAATTATGATTGAATTAGTAATACATTCAACGTACATTAACGTGTTTCTTTAAAAATCAGCGTATATTTGAAAAACAAAATTTTTGTGGTTATGTTTGCGTATTTTGTGCCCATCGGACTGTGATTTACAATGCAATATTTTCAATAAATAAATCAATAATCGAGTTAATTGGTACTGTGGATTTAATATAATTAATTTATCTGTCTGAGTTGCTGCAGTTATTTTTGGTAAGTGCCTTATAAGAGAGTTAGGTAGAAAATTCTGAGAATATTTCTGTTTTAAATGTTTACGTATTATAATATTCGCCATAACGCCCCGAAGACCTCCGAGTTGCTTGAAATGGCTTTAACCATGTTAGCTTATTAGTTATTTTCCTATCAATTGAAACACTTAAAATAATTTATATATCAATGGCAGATATGGATTAACAATATGGGGAAATATTACTATAACCAATCTGAAACAAGTCCAAGTTGTACAAAACGCAATTGTAAAATTATTAGTCGTCCCTAATATTTTCTAACAGAGACATAATACAACGATGCTGTTTCAGAGTGTCAACATTTTACCTGTTAAGGCAAAACCATGGCACAAAATTATAATTCAGCATATATTTATCCCGCAGCATAATGGCGATATTACACACATCAACCACATTGATAAGATTTGGTTGAACGGCGTATAATTGATAGGGTGTGCTGTTTACACGTACTTGACAGAAGTGGACCATTCAATCACTTTGCTGTCATAGAGTTTAGAATAGAAGTGTGTCGATTCACTTATTTTACGGAATCGATTCCGGACCCCGAATCGACTGGGTGGACTCGATTCACTGGACTCGCTCCTTTGATTCCGGCGATTCCACCGGACTCGCCGAATCAAACTTATTGTGTCGCTCCGCCGGAGTCGTTGAATCGGCCGGAACCAAACTCAGTTTGGCTCCTGCTGATTCAATGCCGAGAGTTGATTCCACCAGACTCAAACTTATTGTGGCGCTCAGCCGGAGTCGTTGAATCGGACGGAACCAAACTCAGTTTGACTCCTGCTGATTTAATGCTGAGAGTTGATTCAGCTTGACTCGCCGTACTCGGCGGAATTGTGGAATGTTACGGAGTTGGGAAATCATAATAACATACGAGGAGTAAAAGTAGGAGTTGTGAATGAACTTTACTTCAGTTTATTTACCGGGAATCGGAAACAATTAATGAGTCGAGTAATGTTTGTAAATCATCAACCACTGAAACAGTGATTTAGTCTTGACCTAAAAAATAAATGCTGTCAACTGTAATATTATATCATTGAAACCTATTTGGGATTTAAAAAATTAAACATAATTAGGTTTTTGCTTTTCAAGATATGATATTTTTATTATTAATTAAATGGTACTCACCATCTGGCGTTCTCAACAAAAGCGGGAGTTAATTTACTAGTAAATGTTTGAAGTAAAATATTAATTTTATAAAACCGAATGTTTTCTACAATGTCCTTTAACAGTAAAGCATTTTATTACATTTATTTTTTAGTTACATTTTCTATCACAATGACCCTTTCAAATCTCATCGAACATTGAACTTTTTTGCCACCTCGTGATGCGCTTCAATGTGTTTATGTGTTAGTGTCGAGCCGTTGCTGCCAGCTGGGCGTGTGTGTTTACATTAACATGTTATTGTTTATTGCGAGATTATTATTTTGAGAAATCTTATCTTTATATAGCTTATAATAATCTGTTTGAGATGAGTTAACCGTGTATTAACACGGGCATTAGCCTAGTATGGTAATCAAGAAAAAAACATAAAAGTGTATTTTCAAAAATTGTACGAAATAAAAAAAAAAAAAAAAAAAAAAAAAAAAAATGTCATTTGACGGCTTTATGAGAACCGTGTACCACACAGGATGAGGCACACAAGACTGTAGAAACAGGGGGTGGTTCCGATCCACGGAGGCATTAAGAAGTCGGGAGAGCGTCTCAGGGCTGTCCGCTTGGAGAGCTTGTCTGAAGGTGATCCAAGGGCTCGTTGTTCCTTTTAACTAGCCGGGTCTGGTCCGTAGAGCGTAGAGTGTCCGAGGTCCAGGGGTAAGGCGATGGTCAGAAAAGAAAAGAGGCGAATGAAAGCAGGTCAGAGCAAGGGCGGGCAGGCAGAGAGAGATGTTGACGCGAATGTGGTTAGTTGATTACTGACTGGTTTGGAAGGGCTTCTAGACCCTATTCATTAAGCCACGGTAGCAAGGTAGCACTCTGCCGTTGCTATGTCATTGTTGGGCCGTTATGCTTAGGGAGGATTCGTAGAACCCATTAAAGGGGTTGGCCATCGGGTCCGGATTCCGAGAATCCAGTGAAAGCGCCCGACGGCAACAAAATTCCCTCTGCTCGCTCGCCTCACCCTGACAATTTATTTATTAAACACAATATTTTACATAGCCAAATACATAATACAAAATATGCCAAATACGTCCGACACACTCCTCCCGTGGAGCTCTGCTACACTTCTTTAAGGACGTATTGTGTCCGAGTTGCGTAGCGTAGCGTATGAGATGTTCCCATGCTCCCCCCATATGGGGGCTGCGGGAAGGGATGAAGTTCTGAATGTGGTTCTCGGCTGAAGGTGGATGCTCCTCCCATCGGGACTGACGGCTGGGGTAGAGATGGTCGCTCACCGGGCAGCGACCGTCGTCATCGGGGCCCTCGTCACTTTGGTGGAGCTCGCCTGCAGCGGGGCCGTGTGCAGCGAGGCGGCGTGCAGCGGGGTGGCGTAGAGCAGGGTGACGTACAGCAAGGCGGCGTAAAGCCGGGCGGCGCAAAGCCGGGCGGCGTGCGGCAGAGCGGCAAACATTAGGGCGGCAAACAGCATGGCGGCGTGACCCCGCCTTCAGCACCGGCGAGGATAAGGCCGGGTACTGCGAGGTGCGGTGTGCAGCAGGGCGGCGTGAGGCCGGGTGGCGTAAAGCCGGGCGACAAACAGCAGGGCGGCATGAGTCCGCCTTCAGCAGGGCCGGCGTGGATCTAGCCGGGAACTGCAAGGTGCGCTGTGCAGCAGGATGGCGTGAGGCAGAGAATGCAGGGTCGCGGTCATAAGTGAGGTGACGTGCAGCAGGGCGGCGCACAGCAGGGCAATGTACACCAGCGCGAAGTGCAGCGGAGCGAAGTGCAGTGGGGTGGCATACAGTCACTTGGCGTGCGGCAGTGTGACGTGCATCGGTGCGACGTACATCGGTGCGACGTACATCTGAGCGCCGTACATCTGAGCGACGTGCGGCAAGGCGGCGTGCAGCAGGATATGCAGGGCCGCGGTCATCAGCGAGGCTACGTGCGGCGGGGCGACGTGCAGCAGGTAATACAGGGCCGCGGACCGTAGTGTATGCGGAGCCGCGGTCATCAGCGAAGCAACGTACAGCGAGGTGACGTGCAGCGGAGTGACGTGCAGCGGAGTGACGTGCAGCGGGGTGGTGTGCAGTCACGCGGCGTGTGGCGAGGCGACGTGCGGCGAGGCAACGTGCGGCGAGGCAACGTGCGGCGGGGAGACGAGCATCGGTGCGACGTGCAGCGGGGCGACATGCAACAAGGTGACATGCAGCGTGGCGACGTGCAGCAAGGCGACGTGCAGCGAGGCGACGTGCAACAAAGCGGCTTGCAGCAGGGTATGCAGGGCCGCTGTCATCAGCGAGGCATCGTACAGCGAGGTGTTGAGCACCGAGGTGTCGAACGGTGGGGCGGTGGCCCTTGTCACTCTGGTGGAGCCTCGGTACCGCGGGGCGATGTCCAGCGGGACTGGGTGCTGCGGGAGAGGCAAAACCGCAGGGGGTCAGCGCAACGGAGCCTGATGCAACAGAGCTTGGTGCAGTGAAGCTCTGGGCAGTGGAGCTCGGGGCAGCGGAGCTCGGGGCAGTGGAACTCGGGGCAGCGGAGCTCGGTGCAGCGGAGCGGCGTGCAGTCACGTGGCGTGCGGCGGGGCGACGTGCATCGGGGCGACATGCGGCGGGGCGACATGCGGCGGAGCGAGGTGCATCGGGGAGACGTACATTGCGGCGGTGTGCAGTCACGTGGCGTGCGGCAAGATGACGTAAAGCAAGGCGGCGTGCGGCGAGGCGACGTGCGGCAAGATGACATGCGGCGAGGCGACGTGCGGCGAGGCGACGTGCGGCGAGGCGACGTGCAGCGGGGCTCGAGGCAGCGGGGCGGTGTGCGGCGAGGCGACGTGCGGCGGGGCTCAAGGCAGCGGGGCTCGAGGTAGCGGGGCTCGAGGCAGCGGGGCTCGAGGCAGCGGGGCTCGAGGCAGCGGGGTTCGAGGCAGCGGAGCTCAAGACAGCGGGGCCCGGGGCAGCGGGGCTCAAGGCAGCGGGGCTCGATGCAGCCGGACTTGAGGCAGCGGAGTTCAAGGCAGCGGAGCTCAAGACAGCGGGGCCTGGGGCAGCGGGGCTAAGAGCAGCAGGGCCCGGGGCAGCGGGGCTCAGGGCAGCGGGGCCCGGGGCAGCGGGGCCTGGGGCAGCGGGGCCTGGGGCAGTGGAGCGCGGGGCAGCGGGGCTAGAAGCGGCTGCCAGAGACGCAGGGCCGCGCTCGTCAGAGCGGGGGCCCTCGTCATGGTGATGGTGCTCGCCAGGAGCGAGGCCGTGTGGAGCGTAGCTGACGTGGAACGAGTCGGGAGCTGCGGGGCCATAGGCTGCAGGGCTGAACGTGGAGTAGCTGGCATCCGGGGCGAGAGCTGCAGTGAACACATGGCCGTGCTCATCTAAGCCGGGCACTGCAGGGTGTGCAGGGCTGGTGTGGATCGAGCCGGGCGCTGTGGGATACGCAGGCCTGCCCTCTTCATGGTGGTAAGATCCGCCAGGAGTAAGGCTGTCTGCAGCGTAGCCAACGCGAAACGAGTCAGGAGCTGCGGGGCTGAACGCAGCGTAGTCGTGTGTAGCTGGCATGTAACCGGCGTGGATCGAGGCAGGTGCTGCGGGGTGCGCAGGACCGGCGTGGTGGTGAGGCCCGCCAGGGGCGAGTCCGTGTGCAGCATAGCCGATGTGGAATGAGTCGGGAGCTGCAGGGCCGTAGGGTGCGGGGCCGTAGGCTGCGCGACTGTAGGCTGCGGGACTGTACGCGGCGTAGCCGGCAACAGGGCCAGTAGTAGCAGTGCACACAGGGCTGCGCTCGTCTGCGCCGGGCACTGAAGCAGGAGGCGATGTCAGCATGGATGCCAAGTAGTAAAAAACCATTTCGGTGAGCAGGGCCGGCGAGGATATCAAATGGTTAAGCAGCCAGCCATCCTCCTCCTGCAGCCGTCGTACCACAGCGAGCGCCCCGAGCTGAATCTGCCGGAACGTATCAGGGCTAGCGTGAATCGAGCCGCCGTGAACTGAAGCAGGAGGCAATGTCAGCATGGCTTTCAAGTAGGTGACCACCTGGACATCCTCCTGTAGCAGTCGTGCTATAGCTCGCGCCTCGAGCTGAAGCTGCCGGAGCGTGTCAGAGACAACGGCAGGGGGCGTTAAGGGAGCTGATGTGGGGCACGTGACCTGGCTAGCAGCCAGCGTCGCAGTGGCCAGGGTTGGACCCGTGAGCTGGTTAGCAACCAGTGTCACGGGAGCTGGGGTCGGGCAAGTGACCTGGCTAGCAGCCAGCGTCACAGTGGCCGTTGGTAGGTCCGCGACCTGGTTAGCAACCAGCATCACAGGAGCCAGGGTTGGCTCCGCAACCTGGCTAGCAGCCAGCGTCACGGGAGCTGGAGTCGGGCAAGTGATCTGGCTAGCGAACCAGTAGTCACTAGCCAGCTTCACAGTGGCCGGGGGTCCGGGGGACGCGGCTGCGGCCGCCCCGGTTGAGTAATCCAGGCGTCGAGTTTCCGACATCTTGTAGGAGCTCCGTGGAAGGATCCGGCTCGAAGGACCACTTATGTACCACACAGGATGAGGCACACAAGACTGTAGAAACAGGGGGTGGTTCCGATCCACGGAGGCGTTAAGAAGTCGGGAGAGCGTCTCAGGACTGTCCGCTTGGAGAGCTTGTCTGAAGGTGATCCAAGGGCTCGTTGTTCCTTTTAACTAGCCGGGTCTGGTCCGTAGAGCGTAGAGTGTCCGAGGTCCAGGGGTAAGGCGATGGTCAGAAAAGAAAAGAGGCGAATGAAAGCAGGTCAGAGCAAGGGCGGGCAGGCAGAGAGAGATGTTGACGCGAATGTGGTTAGTTGATTACTGACTGGTTTGGAAGGGCTTCTAGACCCTATTCATTAAGCCACGGTAGCAAGGTAGCACTCTGCCGTTGCTATGTCATTGTTGGGCCGTTATGCTTAGGGAGGATTCGTAGAACCCATTAAAGGGGTTGGCCATCGGGTCCGGATTCCGAGAATCCAGTGAAAGCGCCCGACGGCAACAAAATTCCCTCTGCTCGCTCGCCTCACCCTGACAATTTATTTATTAAACACAATATTTTACATAGCCAAATACATAATACAAAATATGCCAAATACGTCCGACACAAACCGTGTAAGATAATATTAACGTTTTATTTGAAATTCACGAACAATGGAGTCCTTGTACCTTGTGTTTAAAAAATGATCTTCATAAAACAAGTAATTATCGCCGGCGCAAACTTGCCGGAAAGCAAATTTGCTCCGACAAAAGGAAAAAGCAATGGTCCTTGCTATATTTTGAGTACGAGATAATGCTATTTCTTTTTGAAAAATGTTTTTGTGACCGGTTAGAGCGGTACACTGTGTCCCGGCCCGCGCTGTGCACCTCTTCCCTTGAGTGGCTCCTGTTCAACACCCCCCGGCCCGCGCCGCGTACCTCCTCCCGTTAGTGGTTCCTTTACTCTTACTCTGTCACTCGTTCCCGAGTGCGAGCGACTCCGGAACTGATTCATAACATTTTGCGGACTCGGAACGAATCAAACGCATTCGGACTCGGAATCTTTGGATTCGTTCCGGCCGGAACGACACACTTCTAGTTTAGAATGTCTTCGAAACAGGTCGTGCGCGCGGGAATTATATCCCTCTGATTTAATGTTCCACAGGCTTGGATAGTTCTTAAAGTGCTCTAAGAACAGAGGCGTATGCTCTTCCCTCCATTTAAAAACCATTTTCTATGTTGACAACTCACTACAAAATAAACATGACACTTCCATACGCGCGCACAGTGCTGCGTGTGCATGCGCCGCATTCGCGCATGCGCACGAATGGACAACAGAACCAATCGCATTGAAAATATTAAACAAGTTGAATATTTTCAATACGGTTGAAAGATGACGCCCAATGACATTGAAACATTCAATGTCTTGTTTGCACGGTGCAATTTGGTATCTGCAACCTAATTACGAGGCAGAATTGAAACGTATTGCCCATTAACAGAAATTAGAACATATATATATGTACAGCACTAGATTCACTCGCAACGACGCCACATACATAGATTTTGATGATTTAGGCGGCCAAAATTATTTTTGAGGTTATTTTAGTTCTAAGTTCAATTACAATAAAGAAAAGGTATATATTTATAAAAACATACATATATTTGTCACGTTATAAAGAACAGTAATATATAACAGAGCTATTTTCACTAAAAAATACAAACGAATGGAAACAGAATTTAACAAGTTTTCTTTAAATATAAAATTACTTTTAAAAATGGGTATCTTTAGGTCCAGATGTCTCTACTGACTCTGTGTTTGGGTCAGCAGGTAATAAAAGTTTAACCGTTTCAGGTAGAGCCGTGTTCTGGGCTTCTGCAGCTTCTTCCGATAGCTGTCCAATTGGAAGGAGCCCCGAACTTTTTATGATTTGGCTTCCATGTACCAATATCTTCTGCATAGTAGGCATCATTGGATGCCAACCGTACTGTTCTACGTACAATTTTGCTGTGTCGTACGCACACTTATCATATTTTTCAGCATCAATTTTATGGCCACTAGAAATAGTTTCTAAAATAACCTAGAATCCGTAAATCAGTTCAAAGTTAATACCTGTGATGTCTGAAGCCAATTCGGGGTTTTCAAAAAACCTCCGGCTTGTGTTGCCATCATTGGTGTTGCCAAAGTTGGCCTTTGGCATGTCAATGAGCAAACCGGTTTCATTTCGAAACCTCTCCTGAATTTCCAACTTCTTTTGGGCTTCTAATGCCTTGTCTTCTTCAGTTTTTCTTTCCCTGTATTTTTTAACTGGCAGTTTATACAAAAGGTGTATAATGCTTCCGAAAATGCGGATCCGGGCGTGTAATACTGACAAGCCGAATTCCAAAGCTTGAGGGTTTACACTATTTTTCTTCGATAGATCATTAAAGGTTCTCGAAGTAGCTCCATAGATGTAGCACTGGGTTGTTGACTTTGAGTCTGTGGCTGCGTTGCACACCTTTCCGTCAATCATAGTCATTTTGAGTTGGTGCCAGAACGAAAACTCCTCTTCATTCAACGTAACAACTGTTTTGTTTAGTTGCTTAATGGACTCCTGCACATATTTTATCTCTCCTTTAGTTATGTCCGTTGTTTCTTTTACAAATCAATAACTTCATCACCTACAGAGGCCCTTAATTCTTCCGTTTTTCTTCTTTTACTACGCTCACTTAGTTCTCCAAAAGACTTGGGTTTGTCGACCTTGAGAGGAGGCTGATTCAATGGGAATCTCGAATGTTCCCTCTAACCATGATTGGTTTATTTTCAGGAAAACATCTTGGTGTTTATTTGCCTTTGCCCATCGATGCTGAATTTGTGATTTTACATAAGATATGTTTTTTTTTAAGTCTTCTTTAGCCTCTTTGTTGTGCCCATAGCGCATAAGGAGAAAATTCTCATAATAGTCAAGTTTTTCATTTAAAGTTGGTAAATTTTGACTCTGTAGTTGGTCAAATGTGTATTCACGAGTCACTTCTTTAGTACCTGAGGTAGTAAGTAGACCTGAAACAAATAAAAAACAATTTTAATACAAAATATCGCACACTCAATATTTCCTATATTTGACAAAGAGCCTTTCAAAAGGACTTAGCTCAAAAAAGCGCGATTTTGCGCGGCTATTTCTTATGGAATTAGTTAGTTACATATGTGAACTATATAGTATAATGAAAATTAATACAAGGACGGACTCATAAGTACATTAAAAAGCCACTCGAATTTAAATATATCTAAAAAAATAAATTTTGGACAGAGTGATGTTTGTCGTGTTAAAAATGAATGACACAGAATGTTAATTAATTTTTTCTGTAACGAAAACAAATTGTTCTTACCTGTATTATCGCAATCCATCACAGTTAAAACGGAAATATTAGCTTGAAATGAATAATACACTTTGGAAAGTTACAAGTTTAGGAGAGCGCCGAGACCCGACATGTACACACAGCGCCGGATCTGCCATACGTTCAAAAACGTGCAAAAAACCTGGCGCCAACTCCGAAGGGGCGCGCCGTGAGAAAATAAGTATTGTATTAAAAATTTGTTATAATATTCCCTGAATCGTTTAAAAATTACCCATAGTACGAAATAATTATTACGCTCTAGCAACACTTTCCAAAGATACAGACTGCGCACGCATCTAGTTTTAATTCAACGAAATTCAACGATTTACGAATTTATAGTCAGTTACAGAATTTTTTTACAAATTCCATATATTTAGTTTAAACATAAGATCTATTTTTCCATATATCTTTTACTGTCTTTTACGACGAATGAGTGCGATCCAAATTCATTAACCAATCACAGCGCCGTACTTTTAATCAACAGAACAAACAAACCGACGGCGCCTTTCAAAGTGCTTTTGCACGATTTAAGTCTCTAGGAGAATGTGGTTAAAGACCATTTTCTTATGAAATCTTCAGTAAAAACAAAATTCCATTAGCATAAACATCGCACGGTTTGCAAGGTTGCAACTTGTTAACAGTTTCATCATTGTTTTGACAGTTGAAGTTCCTTAAATGTACCTATAATTAATTTCTATTAGATTTGTTATTTTACAGTCAGTAATAATCAGTGTAAGCGTCTTTCGTAAGCCGTTGATACCATAGATACGTTCATGTTTGTTCGCTCAACACAGAACACAGGGGAAATGGAAATGCAAGGTACAAATTTGAGGTTATATTATTAGATTTTTTTAATTTATAACTACATTTCTATTGGTTGTTAGAGGTTGTGGATTGTGGATTACAGTGGATAGAACAATAATTAAAAGAAACTTTCAGGCTCGCAGAATCTAAAACTTAGAATTAAAGAGCATAATGACATAAAAAAACTCGTTTCCATTGGGAATTTTTTAATTCCAATTTCTCCAGCACCGATAAAAAATGATGTCCCGCGCAATGACGTTACAATGGTCCCGAGCACATCTAAACAGATATCTATCGCACAAATTCCTCCGGTCGAATTATTAGAAGATAAAAATAACGTTACTGAAAGCAGTTTAAATTTAATTCTGTTTTCAGAGCATGAATTGAAAGATCCCGGATGCTGGCCAAAGTTATCTCAAAATTCCATTAGTTTATTAGTTCAGGAAGGTCCTGTACAATTGAAAGGTTTTGATTTTCCTATTACGAACAAGCGTAAATTTAATACTAAGTATTATTACAAGAAACTGCCTAATGGAGAAGAATCACATAGATCGTGGCTTATTTATTCGAAAACTTTAGATAGGGTTACACCCTTTATATGTCTTGATTTTATTTGATAAATTAGTGTAAAAAAAAAAATTAAATAAAAATAAAAATATTGGGGTAAACGAATTTTTAATCAAAATAAAAATGTAAGGGGGGGGGGGGGGGCGCCATCGGTACCTACAGCACAGGGCGCTAGATTTCGTAGATCCGGCCCTGTGTACACACTTGTTCACTATCGAATTCCGACTGATCACAGTCGACTCCCGCGCTTCAAAGGCGGGGGGAGGGGATGTTATATTGTACATAGAACTGTTGACTCACCAATTGTATAGATACCTTACTAATATATTGATTTAAAAAAAAATACTTTTGGCCGTCTAAATCATTAAAATCTATGTATGTGGCGACGCGACGAGTTAATAGTTCCGAAATTTAACAATAAGGGAACGTACCCATAATACGTGACCAACTTTATGCAATTTTTAACCCCCCCCCCCCCGGTGACCAAAATCCTAAGCAACTCGCCGCTCATTTGTATGCAGCGTGACATTTTGAAGACCCCCCCCTAACCGTGTCACGTAGTATGGGTACGTTCCCTAAGTACGGACAGAGAACGTTTGAATACAATATACCGAAGATATTTAATCTATTAACTGACATTATATGCAATGTAATTCTATGGTTAAATGTAGGGTGAAAAATTGGCTACCAAAAAAATTATTTATATTGATATATATGAAAAAATGTTGAATCTGTAGATATAAATGTAAATTATAACTTTAAAATGTATATGTAACTAAACTCCAAGCACCAATTCAATTGCCTTAGCAGGACTTGTTTGTTGATATGTATTAAATATTAAAAAAGGTAACTAAATCTGAACAGCCAGGAACTTCTCCACCTTCCTCTACCTCATCTCCTTCCCTTCCGCATTACCTTCTGCCTCACAACATACCCCAATTAGGGATGCCGTAGTCTTTTTTTTTCGATTAACTCCGCAGAGGAGGTGCTGAGGAAATTAATTGCCCTCAGGACCTATGTCATTTTAGGGGATGCTGTGTAGAGGGTCTTTATAGGATTTTAGAAAAAAAAGAGAGGAAGTACTGGGAAGTACTGGGAAGGAAAAGGGTATGAGAGGTGAGCAGGAATCTGGTGGTCAGTGCGTCCAGAAGTGACGGATGGATGAATCCATCCCTCCCAATGCGGTGCAAGGCGATGTTCCGAGGGAGTACGGTAGTAGAAGCCAAAGGGACTCCCTCAACTATTCTCTCCCAATCCGGCCTGCATGCGGCTGATGGGCAGACGCATCCGCCGCCAAGGCCCGGACAAACCTCACCCCATGAACCCGAACATTAAGTCACCAAACGTAGCGAACCCCTTGGTGTGACCTATGGCAGATATATTGTTTATCCAATAAATGGTTCCCGGGGCGGCAGTACCCATATCGGCCTCCAAATCTAAGTCTTACTGGATCCTGGCGGTTGGAAGCAATTCGGACTCTTGTGCGGTATTCACATAAAATAATCACTTTATCTCAGTCATCGCCCAGTTTGCTTTGAAAAAGCAGAAGCAATGACTAAACAATTTGAATTCATATCCAAGATTCCACTAGTCCATTCATTTCCTGCATATTTCCAACAGCTATCTTTAGAAGTTGGAATCTTCCCACATTACACAAGATTATAATGATTATGTCCGGTGACATTAAAAATGATGATTGATTTCCACAATTCCGCTGCAGCCATATCATCATAGAATCATCATTAGAATTTCACGCCAATTATTTTAACGATGGCCTTTTATAAAGCCTTGTTAGATCAGACTAAACCTGACTGTATCCTGTCGTTTAGAATCAAGAATGTCTTGTGTCTTATACACTGAACGTATTCAATAGAAGTGTCGTGATAATGTTTATACTTACAACTTTACAGGAAGAAACGATGACGGCCGCCGTGGTCGACGGTTAAGGCTTTTGACGAACCATCCGAAGGTCGCGGGGTCCGATACCGGCGTTTGCAAAAACGTTTTATTTGATTAATTTGTGGTTATTTCACAATTAATTAATTTAAAAATAATCATTAAACAGTATTAATAGACTAGAGACTGTACGGTTCAAATATAAGAATCCGGCTCAGAATGCAACTCTGGTTTCGTACAACCGTGAAGTTTATATACACATGTACATTTGTAATAGAAAACCCTATTAAGCTTGCGTGATTATCATCGCCTTACAGGCGCAAGTACCACGGATTTGTAATTTAGTGTATCTCTCCGGATATGGAGAGATGAACGATAATATGATTATTATTGTAACTGGCAGTTGTGAATAATGATACCACGCGGCGATATGTTATATAAAACTTCGTTGCCTGTCGCGGTTGCTTTGTCCCGATGACCAGCTGTCACTGGATCCCAGTGGATCCGAGGAAAGGGCTATTTTTGGAACCAGTTCCTATCGGATTTATAAAATGGTCACCAACACTCAAACTAGCAGCAAAAACCTGTGTAGCAAGATATGTATATATACATTCCAGAGTGGAAGATACTCGGTGTAAGACCACCATTCAGAATTAAAAGGTTGCTTGAAATGGCTTTAGCCTTGTTTGGTGACCAAATCTGAATAGTCAGGTACTTCCCCGCCTTCCTCTTCCCCATCTCTTTCCCCTCCCCACTACCTTTAGCCTCACAACGTACCCCAATTGGGGATGCCATAGTCTCCCTGGCGCTATACGGGAGCAGCTGGGTGTGAGGTATTCACATAAAAAAACAACTGTTTAAAAAAAATTAAACAATAAAAGTAAAGACTACCACCCCACAATGCATTATGATGGCAAAATAGCCAATAGCACCTTTGATATTGTTAATTTGTTTGCGGATCATTTCCAAAGTGTATACGAAGGCGAAATATCAGATAACAACCTACCATCATACACATATCAAAACACAATACATCTACATAATTGCCTCATAACGCAGGAATCATGCTTAAATAAAATCATTTCACTTGACCCTAATAAATCTGCAGGCCCAGATAACATCCCACCAATATTTTTCAAACAATGCGCATCTGCAATATCAGGTCCACTCACCGCCCTATTTAACCACCTACTTTTTTCTGGACATTTTCCAACCCGTTGGAAATCTAGTTATATTACCCCGATTCTCAAAAAAGGTGATGACACAGACATTAAAAACTACCGTCCTATATGCATACAATCAGCACTCCCGAAAATCTTTGAATCCCTTGTTCTCGATTTAATTTATCCATCAATATTAAAAGTAATTGATAAAAACCAACACGGATTCGTTTCTGGTAGGTCAACTGCTACTAACCTGTTACTTTACCATAACTATATTACAGAATCTTTTACAAAAAAAAATCAAGTTGACAGTATCTACACAGATTTTTCAAAAGCTTTTGACAAAGTATCACATAAATTATTACTTAGTTAACTGTATGCCTTAGGACTGAGAGGCAAGTTGTTGGATTGGTTCTCAAGTTATTTGTCTAACAGAATCTTATTTGTTAAAATTAAAAATTCAAAATCTAAGTTATTATATGCAACCAGTGGTCTACCGCAAGGGAGTCATCTCGGCCCCATCCTTTTCTTAATATTCATAAATGATATCATAAGTTGTTTCGACGATGTAGAAGTTCTGCTTTTTGCCGATGACATCAAATTATACAAAGAAATATCTAATATAGGTGACTGCCAAATCCTACAGTCAAACATCGTCAAATTACAAAATTGGTGTGTCGCAAACAACTTATTCCTCAATATCGATAAATGTAAGTCACTAACATTTTGTCGAACAAAGACCCCACTATCTTTCAAATACACAATAGATAATAAAATTTTAGAAAAAGTCAAAGAAATTAGGGATCTTGGAGTTGTGTTTGATTCGCAATTAAATTTTATAAATCACATACAACAAATAACTAACAAAGGCATGAAAACACTAGGATTTATAATCAGAACAATCAAAGACTTCGATTCGTTGGAAGTTATAAAAATCGTATATTTGTCACTCGTACGCAGCTTACTGGAATACAATTCCATAGTTTGGTCCCCATATTATCAAGTTCATATAAGAAATATCGAAAGAGTGCAGCACAAATTTTTAAGATTTATTAACTTCAAGTTACACATACCTATTCAACACATTAACTACACATCTTTACTAAATACACTTAAATTGCATTCCTTAGAAAACAGAAGAAAAATAAACGATCTAACTTTTTTGTTTAAAATTATTCACTCCGAATTAGATTGTTGCGAACTTCTGCATCTCATTGACTTTAAGGTACCAACTCGAGCGACAAGGCAAAACATATTATTCTGCAACAATAACTCTCTAACTAACTATCACACACATGCATCAATTTCTCGACTACACACACTAGCGAACAAATACACCTCAAATATCGATGTATTTAATACAAGTTTACCGTTATTCAAGAAATATCTTAACAATATGTTTATGTAGAATATTTTGATATCTAAGGAGCATCAACTAGGGTCTATTGCATATATTTGTGTATTTCTATATTAATCCACAATGTACAAACTTGTTAACGTTTTCTTTTTATGTATCTTGCATTTTGTCATGTATTATTCATGACATTTAATCAATCACCTGTAATTTTTTTAAATTACTAACATACCTACTAGTTTATTTCTATGCCATTTACAACTTAGAAACATTCTCTTTTATTATAATGCACTATCTTTCCTAAATTTATCTGTATACCTACCGTTCATATGATGTTTACTAGTTATATTTTTATAGTTTATCTTTTTTATTTAAAAAAAAAATGTCTCTGTATTATAAACTTATAATGTAAAAGCCCATCAGGGCGTTGAAATTAATAAATAAATAAATAAATAAAATAAATAAAAAACTAGTCTGAGACTTAAAGTTTTGGTTTCTTTTTGGTACAACTTTACACAGGTTCTTGATGAATGCATGCAATAACATTTTAGTTTGACGGCCTCCGTGGTCGAGTATTTACGACCCTGTACCATGAATTCGGAGGACGCGGGTTCTAATTCGGCGTGCGCAATAAATTTTATTTGAACACCTTTTTTTTACATTTATTTATTAATTGCAAACTCTTCCGAACCTAGTCAAACCTCACCCCATGAACCGGGCAACCTTGCTAAGTCACCAAACGTCGCGAACCACTTGGGGTGACCTATGGCAGGGGTGTTAGTTGTCCAATAAATGGTTCCCGGGACGGTGGAAAATTTTACTAGAAGTAGGGAGAATTTGAGCGTACCACGGCCACACAATCACGCCTACAGTGAACGTCTACCATTTTATCTGTACAGTGATCTTATATAACGTGTCTCGTGGAAGAATACAGGAAGCAGCGGATGCAACAAGTTATATATGTCGGGTCATTGACTCATCTCCGTCGTCTGGCCTTCCGAACTATTTTATATGGGAACCAATTTTATTTTCATTTTTCGAACTCTGGTCTCTGATATCAAGAGAAACTCTATTAATTTTTATGATCACATAATAACGTAGATCGAGAAGAAAGCTAGCTTGATTGAATTGGCTAATTTAGTTAGTTATCATTATTTATTTCAACATTAAATGAGTTTCAGTTACAAAGTATGAACAATGTAGGAACATGGCAGTGAACGGAATAAATTGTAGTATTTAATTATTGCAGACAATATTTGCTGAATCAAGTAGAAATCAGACGAAGTAGAAATAAAGAGAGGCGTGCGACAGGGTTGTATTCTTTCACCTATGCTGTTCAACTTATATTCAGAAGAAATATTCAATGAAGCTCTCCAAGAAGCTACTCAAGGACTTATTATAAATGGGAAGATTCTGAACAACCTGCTTTATGCAGATGATACAGTACTTCTAACAAGTAACATTGAGGATTTACAACTTTTGCTGAATCAAGTAGTGAAGACTTGTGAGCATTTTGGGCTAGAACTGAATATAAATAAAACAAAATACATGCTCATAAGCAAAAATAAAGCATTGGATGAAAATCTTTATACTGCTGGAAGAAAACTAGAGAAGGTACATAGTATTGTGCGGCAAGGGAAATGATAGATGGGATCATTTCGGTTGAAATCAAATAGCGCATTGAGCAAGCTCGTGCAACCTTTATCCGTATGAAAAAGATGTTCTGCAGTCATGATCTCAACCTTGGATTACGAATACGAATGGACAGATGCTACGTGTTTTCGATATTATTTTATGGAACGGAAGCATGGACGCTTACTGAAGAACTAATTAAGCGACTTGAGGCATTCGAGATGTGGATCTACTGAAGAATACTTAAAATATGCTGGATGGACATGGTTACGAATGAAGATGTTATGGTTCGGATGAAAAAGAAAAATAAGTTATTAAAACTATAAAAATCCGAAAACTTCAAAATCTTGGACATGTGATGAGACATCCAGAGATGTATGAAATCTTGCATCTCATTATGTAGGGAAGATTGACGGAAGACGGGGCCCTGGAAGAAGGAGAACCTAATGGCTGAAAAATCTGTGACAGTGGTAGTGACAGTGGTTTGGCCAGTCTACTGTGGAGCTGTTCCGAGCCGCAGTAAACAAAGTCCGCATAGCTAACAAGATAGCCAACGTCCGCTAAACGGACAGGACTCAAGAAGAAGAAGACAATATTAGTAAGTACCTCTCAAACGAAAATTTTAAATTGAAAAATCAGAAAAAGGTTCGGGCGCATGTAGAAATTTCACCCAGGACTTTAGCCTTGCCGGGGCTTAGCTCTAACCACTGAGCTAAATCGAACCTATACCCTTCGATCTTATTTAACTACATATGTTATACTTAAACTAAGAACATCAAACACTATCTTAAATTTCTACATAAAGATAACAGCCAATGAAAATGTACCCTTAGAAAAGTATTTTATTTTATGTTTTTGTTGTCAACTATTTTTCATTACGTTTATATTTCCTTTAATGTTTTAGTTTTTGAGTATTTACAATAACAATTTAAATAACTTGTAAAGTACAATATAAAAGCCCACCAGGGCTTGTAATAAATAAATAATATTTAGTTACATTAATGTGGTTTTCGGCGTTTAATTTCGGTGTAGTCGGATACCAGGAACTATTAAGATGAAGTTATACGTGAAATCATATTTAGATACTATTTAGATTAATCTTTACGACGAATCAGCTTATAATATGAACATAAAAAAATGCTACAGATAATTTGAAGCTTTTACTAGCTTTTCTATGCATTGGAATTACAATAAAATTATTATTTACATAAGAAAAAATATAAGCGTAAACCACTAAAAAATGTTTTTTCATGACTTAACTATGAAGTAATAAAAAAAACAATTTTTAAAAAATATACCTTTATGGCTAAGACTTTTTTTAAGGTTTTATATGTTCTAACTCTGTTCGTTCTTATAAAATTATGCAAAAAAAAAATAAAAACCACTTTTTCGCTTACTTGCCTCGTGCAAATAAGATGCTCGATTTTAAATTTTGCAGGCATGTGAATCGAAATATTTCTGGCGTTTATATTCCTCTTAAAAGGAAACCGGGCGGCGTTTTGTCAATTGAAAAAAAGGATTCTCTAATTTCCGCTCTGGATTTTGACAGTAGTACAAATGCTTTTTTTATAAAATATACCCAAAACTAAGCGTATCGGTACGATTTGCTTTTTGATGAGTTGGGTACCTACTTCCAATAGGATTTATGTCCCTCAAAAAATCGTTAAAATTGCCTCATTTAAACGTCATCAACATAACTAAACAACATATTTAAAAAAAAGCAAAACGTGCATATATAGGATATTTTCTTTTTATGCAGTTGGTAAAAAAATCTTAATTAAAAATCGGTCCAGGTTTGGAAGAGAAAATTGGGGAATATAAAACTAAGGCAACAAAAGTTTGTCAAGATACCTATAATTCAAATTTCTAGGCGACCGTGTTTCCTCGTCGTCCCTTATAATACGATGTACAATGGGAAAACAAAGAAAAAAAATAGAAATAAAATCCACAAAAACACCCATAATACGATCGTATTATGGGTGTTTTCCCATTGAACATTTCAAAAGTAATTTTAACATATTTTCTGAATATATATATAACATAACACAAGATAAAAATAATGTAACAAAGTAAAAAATATATACAAGACAACAGTAGATAATGGGAACCCACTAATGCACTGCCTGTGCGTGGGTAATATTAACTAAAGTGCTAAATTACACCAATAAGTTGGCAGTACAAGTAAAAAATGTAAATTTCAAAGTGAAAAGTTTAAAAATAAAGGTAATGTATCTTTGAAAATATTGTAATAAGAAAGTGACACATACAAGTTAGTTAATTTTTTGTCATGGTTTCAAGAAGATAAATAAAGTTAGTCTTGAAGTTACAGTAGAATTGTAAAAGTGAAGCATGAAGGCTTACATAGAGTTTATAAAAAAAGTGTTTCAACATCTGCATCATTTAGCCATAATTTTAATTCTTTTATGTAAAGTACTTCTATAGTTGTAGTTCTTCTATGTTGATGAGGGCTGAAGGAATTGGCTGACGGGAATAAGATGGGAAGTGGAAGATTGGGAAGTGGAAGATTGTGTTTCTCACCAGAATGTTAATAAGAGTAACTTCCACTCACGGTATTATAGCCCTGGCGATCTCCTGAAGACCACCACCCCTAATAAGGTTGTTCGCTTGAAATGGAATAAGCTATGTTAGAGACCAGATCTAAGCCTGGTACTTCACAATTTTCCTCTTATCTCCTATACCAACCATTCTAAGGGATCTAGCACAGAGGAATCGATAACTTTAAAATATCGTATCGAAAGTCGTGTTATACGAAGATTTTACATCGATATCCCGAGCATGGTGTCACTGTTGACAGCTGAATCATATTGACAAGGAAAAAAATAATAAATCAAAAATAATAAAATAAGAAATCGATATACGCTGACAACACTGGAAGTATTTTCTATAAATTGACATTCTGAAATGTCAAACGCAACAGTTACGTAAAAATATTAATAAATAATTGGCAATGTTGAATTGAAAAACTAATGTAAATATGCAATGGTATATGCTTCCTCTCACTACCAGCACCTATACGATCTTCAATACTTTCAACGTTATGGACATTAAACAGCTCTACGCAAAATCCATCTTACTTTATTTACATAAAAACAACAAAATCCTAAACAAACCAACACAAATGATACATAATACCCGAGCCAAAAATAAAGAACTTCTCCAAACTCCCTTTTCTAAAACCACCTTTGGACAAAAACACTTTAAATACATAGCTTGCAAACTACACAATACACTTCCAGCCACGATTAGACAAACTGAATTAATGACCAAATACAAACAAGATATAAAGAAATGGATTTTAAGTATTGGACGTCACACTACTGCTAACATCTGTAAAATAGAGTACAAATAGACAGAATTACAATCTCACGTATGTCCTTACCCTTATTAAAGAACTTAAAATAGTAAAATCCTATATGTATAATATAAGTCCCTATATAGATTCAAAAGGATTTACTACTTTATTCATCTCTTCCTTCACCTATATAATGCTCTCTTTATGATATTAACCCTCAATCTTAATCATCTTTCTGCTTGAATTGTATAAATCAGTATGTATCTTACCTTAAATATTCTTATGTTGTAATTAAATATTCTTATGTATGATACTCATTTATGTACCTCTACGCCTGTCTCAACACAGGTATACCCTAGTGAGACAGGCATCGAATAATGTAATACAAACATACTTTTTATAGATAAATAAATAAATAAATGGCAGTCCGTATTTTCTTTTTGAAGGAGTTAAATAGTATTTTTTGTTGATTTAGGCAATTCTCCTTAAAAAGAGTGCTTTATGAAGTTAATTAGTTAATGAGGTCTTTATTCAAAACTTGTTATGTAAACAACTTTGAGTTCTCCGAGCCCGCACCAAAGTAGCATTATTGGTATGAATGGATTCATTCTGCGTGTACGACTTCTTTCAATTCGAAAAGCTTCTTTAGTTCAACTCCGTTCATTAAAAAGCCAGTTATTTTGCAAAAAGAACGACAATATGTAATAAAAATATGTTTGAAACCTTTCTGATACTATTTTTTTTTCAGGTTCTCCATAAAACAGTTATCCACCAAATTATTACGGAGAAGATTACAAAATTTAAGAGAAAAAAAAAGTCCAATGAGACGTATGTCAAAAGATAGTTACTAAAGTTACTATGGAGGCTACGCTAAAATTTATCACACGTCCGTCAAAATATCTCTTATCAATTATTGACCGGGCTCGCAAGTTTTGATAACTGACCGTAGACGCCAGATTTAGTCAATATCGTATTGATAAGTTTACCGAAACATATCTAATACTATGGAGACCATGCTAAAATTTATCATTCGTCCGTCCGAATTTCTCTTATCGTTGTTGACCGTGGTCGCAAATATTGATAACAAACACATATTGATATAGTCAATATCGTATTGATGTATGGTTTTATCGATCGTCAGTGTAAGGGCCTTCGCCCATGGAGAAACAGAAAAAAAACAGCAATCGCAATCAACCTCCTGAACAAATATGATATTTTTCTGATTTGATATGTCAAAACATGACAAAACTTGACAGGTAGTGGGCCATTACATTTTGGGAAATGAATATGCTAACATCGGCGACATTTATTTCTTAAAATTAGCGCAATATAAACATGCACTCAAAAATTATTTTTCCATAATGTAACTTTATATAAGCAATATGGACATGTTAAAATGAAATGATGATATTTCTCATTGTTCTTTTTTGTTATTTTTTGTTGTGATACACAAAATAATTGTATGTTATTTTTAAGTTTCAGTTTTTAAGTTTTTTATTTTGTCCATAATGTAACTTTATATACGCAATATGGACATGTTGAAATGAAATGATGATATTTCTCATTGTTCTTTTTTGTTATTTTTTGTTGTGATACATAAAATAATTGTATGTTATTTTTAAGTTTAAAACTACTATTATGTAATGATATTATTTTTCTTATTTTTGTACTCTATTATATGTTTATTTATAAAAGGCAGTATAGCCGTTTATGTATTTAAAATAAAAAATAAAATAAATAAAATTACCATGGCAATCTATCAACAATGCAACTGAAACGCGACTGCCACGTAGCGTCTCACGAACCGCCAAGTTTTCGAGTAATCTGCGATATGTCAAATTAGAAAAGATCGTTTTTTTCAGGAGATTGATTGCGATTGCGTCGACAATTGGTTTGTTTTCAGTTTCCCAAGAGCGGACGGCCCAAGACTTCCTGAAAGAAGGATTACGTACGTACATTAAACGATTTAAGTACATAATTTATTAAATTAATTTAATCTCTCATTATCTGAAGAAGCGAGAAAACGAATATGTGGTCGACGTCGAGTCATGTCGAATCAATAGTAAAATTATCTAGATGCAGCAGCACAGTTAGCAAGATATTAAAAATAATTCTTCTTTTCCTGTGCAATCTCAAATGTTTACGATAAGTTTGTTCTTTGGCGTAAGAAAGTAGAATCTACCCAGACTCATAACAATTATTCAACCCAAGCACATTATTTACGGAGCCGTAGTTTTGAACGTAAAAGATCTCAAATAAAATAGAAGTTGGGCAGCGAAATTCCATTGTTCTTCTCGTGTATCAAACAATGGGTTGCGTAGGCAAGTCTTCCTTTCTCACCGTCTTCGCTGATGCGTTGAGATGAAAAGCAGATCGATCTTTATCCAAAAGGTAATAAATCTGCACCTAGGAGTAGCAGGAACGCAGAACACAGAAGAGTACGAAGAGGCAGCATTTTTGTTTGGTAAGTTAAATATTCAATTGAGTTTTGATATTTCGTTGCGTAAACAGGGCTTGAAATTTTACATTCAACAAATTGCTATCGGTTAGGTTTTCCGATAACCAAAAACTGACTCATATTTGTAATAAGTTCTTTTTATTAATGTTTTAATAATAATTATTATTAATGTTTTAATAATATATTACTAATTTAAAAATACATAAAGGGATATTGTGAAACCACGCTGAAGTTCAAGAACTACATTCCTGATTTCAGGATTTCCCCACATGACCCATGCTACTTTTCCCCCTCAAAAATACATACTTTTGTTGACCGGAAAAAAACCACGTCTAGTTCGACATTGTTTTTCAAAAATCACGAATACGAGGTAAAAAGCATGTATATGGAAACACTGTTTTTGATAGATGTCTATGTCTAAAGATAATGCCTTAATAATTATGCCTTTGATAATAATTTGCCAGATCCATGGACTTCCCTAATATCACCACTGTTACTGTTTTGCATCATCTGCGTCTGTATCCCTACGTGTTTTTCAAGAACTACATCCCTGAATCCATTGGATTTCTCCCATTGCGGCCCTTGCAAATAAATATTTCCATTTACATATTTTTGATAATAATTTGCCAGATCCATGGACTTCCCTAATATCACCACTGTTACTGTTTTGCATCATCTGCGTCTGTATCCCTACGTATATTTCAAGAACTACATCTCTGAATCCAATGGATTTCTCCCATTGCGGCCCTTGCAAATAAATATTTTCATTTACATATTTTTGATAATAATTTGCGAGATCCATGGACTTCCCTTATATCACCACTGTTACTGTTTTGCATCATCTGCATCTGTAGCCCTACGTATATTGCAAGAACTACATTCCTGAATCCATTGGATTTCTCCCATTGCGGCCCTTGCAAATAAATATTTTCATTTACAATATTTCATGATGTATTTATCTTACTTTTGCTGATGACCTCAAAATTTATAGAATTATTCAAAATATTTACCATTGCAACATTCTTCAAGATGATGTCAACAAATTGTTAATTTGGTGTAATGAAAATAGACTTTACTTAAATATCCCAAAATGTCAAATAGTTAGATTTTCTCGAATAAAAAATCCAGTTATCTTTAATTGCAACATTGATAACAATTAAAGACTTGGGCATCACTTTTCAATCAAATCTTTCATTTGTTAACCATATAACTGAAATCTCTTATAAGGGCTTAAAAATGTTGGGATTTATAACTAGGCCAACTAGAAATTTTAACAATATAAAGTGTATTAAACTGTTATTTTTTGCTGTTAGAAGTCAACTTGAGTACAATTCTCCCGCCTGGAATCCACATTAAAGTATACATGTACAAGTTGTTGAAAGAATACAAAACAAATTTTTACGTTTTCTAAATTTTAAAATGGGTATTTCGGCAATTATGTTGAACTACAACACTATTTTAAATGAATATGCTCATATTGTCCGACAGAAGAATTTTCACTGACTTGGTATTTCTATAAACAATTCTAAATTATTTAGTTGATAGTCCGGTATTGATAGAATTGATAAGCTTCCGGATTCCACTACGTAATACTAGAAGTCAGGATTTATTTCAGTGTAGAAATTCTGGGACTAACTACCATATGGATTCCTCTTGGCCAAGAATACTAATGGAGGGAAACAATTATACCAAGTCAGTGGACATCTTCAATTTATGTTTAAATAAATATAAAATATTGTTACTGAGACAGTTCAGTTATGTACAATGAATGCTGTATATTTCTTATTAGGTAATGCTTGTAAAAGCCCCGAAAAAGGGCGTTAATAAATATATAAATAAATAACATGCATATTTTTGGTGGCCGGTAAAAAAACAGGTCTTGTTCGACAAGGTTTTTTGAAAAAAATCATGGAGGTAGAAATGACCTAAAAAAATATGAAAACATGGTAAAACCATGCAAACCATGAACCCCACCATCATTGAATGTGTGCGATTCCACGCTCGTGCGCTACAGTGTGGCGTTGCCAATATTGCCAGCATTAAAAAACCGTAGTTTCTACATACTCTTTTCTCCCCTTTACAACCCTTCATATTATGTCGAATCAAAAAGTGATAGCAAAACAAATCACATAAGGCATAAATTACTTGTAACAGTTATGATGCAATAACTTTTAGATGCTAACTCTCTTCTCTATGATTATTTCGGAAGCTGTAGGAGTTGCCTTTAATAATAGTCCCTGTTAAACCAGTTTTGGAGGCTCTCATCAGATCTGAGCGTAATTAAATTTGGGAGCATATATAATCAATAATAGATAATTAACAATAATAACCCATTGTTTTCCAGTAATTGTTTGAAAGGCGTGGCAAATTCTGTGGGAAGCCACCAATCATTTATTTTAATTTCAGATTACGTAAATTTCTATGCATATCAAATTTGTAATAGAACACTAATAAAATTTGTGGTTACTTGTGATTTTTTACTCGTAATAGATTGTTCAAATTAGTTATGTACTCTCTGTTGCAAAAAGTGAAGTGAAAGGTGATTGATGGGGTGACTCGAGATGTATTCTGGTTTCCAAGAAGGTTTCTCCTACTCTAATATCCTATTTCCTCGTTGACTTACGTAATATGACGTATTTACATCTACGCGTTGTACATAGGCAAAATAAAACCCAGGCTTGTGCGTTGTACCTGTACATCAATAACGAACGAACCAAAAATACATCTTGTAGTATTCCATTGTACTTTTCATGTTACGCAGAACGTGGTTATAATAACATTTTTTGGTTCCACTGGTTTCGCTTAGCAAAATTATTGTCCTACTATCAATGTTGTCAAACTGATCAAAATTCTCGTTATTTGTTTTTGGGGTGTTACCTCATGCGCTACCTCATTCTTTAGCCAACGTTTCGGACAGCGTTGACAACACTGCAACACTGTCCGAATGGCTAAAGAAGGAAATAGCGCAATACGGAATAACACCCCAAAAACAAATAAAAAAAATACTTTAATGGTTGTGAAAATCTTAAAACGTATCTGATCAAAATTAATTTAAAATATCAAGCAGTAAAACATTTTTTTAAAAAGATACATCTATTTTCAAATGTCTTTTAAATGTTACATGTTATTGGTGAATTGGATGAATTTATGAACTGGAGTCGACAACTCTACTATCCGACCCAAATCCCGATAGGATAAGACCGATATTTATTACTTACTAGCTGGTTCCCGGCATGCGTGGCTATGCCATTTAATAAAGAAATTATTTCTCCCTGCGGGTCCTTTCCCATTCGTCCCGTTTCCGTTCCCCTTCCTACACCCCTTCCTCTACCGCGTCCCCTCCTCATTTTGCGTTCACACTCCGTCTCCTCCACCTTTCAGTCCCGGTACATTCAGTTTTCAAACAGCTCGCGTGCCACCTATTGCATTTTTTTAGTACAAATTTCATAATGCCAGAGCTTAGCAGTAATTTTATACAAACCTTGTCCTGACAATAACGAACACACAATAAAAAGAATTATCCGATTTGGTGCAGTCGTTCGGATGTTATGCGCGTACATACATTTCGGCGATTCATTTTTATTTATAAAGAAAGATTTATAATAGATATGTAGTTAGATAGATTTATACTGTAACGTAATCGAATTTCAGAGAAATGCGTACGTTCGCATGTGTGTGCGTGATTGCCACCAAGAGCTGATATAAAGCATTGTCATCGATAACGAGACTAAATTTAGCTCTACTTTCAGCTCGATCGGATGTCGGGAAATGAGTTAATTTCCATTTCCAAGTTACAATTTTTTAAATTATTCCACACAGGAGGTCCTGAGAAAAACAAGTTCTCTCGGGGAATGCTGTGTGGATGGAGTGGAAATTCTGGAAGGAAAAAGATACGAGGGGTGGCTTGGTATCTGGGGTCAGTGTGTTCAGCAGTCACGGGCGTTTGAATCCGTTCCTCCAACTGCGGTGCAAGGCCGATACAGAGCATCTGGAGTGGTTAAACGGTCTCCCTAAACCGACCTTTCGCGATCTAGCTCACCGCACAGTTGTTGGTCAAACGCATCTGCCGCTAAGACCTGAACACACCTCGCGCGATGAACCCGGGCATCCCTGCCAATTCGCCAAAAGAAGAGAACCACTTAGGGTGACGCATGGCAGGAGTGTTGTTTATCCAATAATGGTTCCCGGTACCAATACCCGCCCTCAAATTGAAAATGTTATTTTTATTACTATACTAGCTGACCCGACAAACGTTGTTCTGCCATATAAATTATTTCTAGTGAATATTTGGTTGTTAAAGAAAAAATAACGAATGTATTGTAAGTGTGTGGGGATGGGATCTATGCCGGAAAGAGGAATGGAGCGCTGTAGATGATGACCGCCGATAAAAAAAAAAAACACCAACTGAAGTAGGAAAATGAAATAAAGAAAATTCAATATGAATTTTGAAGAGCAATTGAGCTAATAATATTTTTGGTCAGTCCGTCTTTAGCTAACACGAATAAACTCGATGGTTTGCCCACGCGAGAACATGATGCCGAATGAAATATCAAAATGAGCGACGTGAATGTCTTGCGCATGTGTGGATGAAAGTTCGATGAGGTAGACGTAACGCCAGCTGTCATTCAACGACATAAATAATTTCGTTCTGTTTGAAATACGAAAGACGGTTAAACAAAATTTCTAAATACGCGATTGGTGGGGGGTAGGAGGGATGGTAGGAGGATGTATATTATTAATGTTATTATTATAATTGTAAAACATCTGTTGATTTTCCATAATAAATAAAATAAAATAAAAAATAAAATAAAATTTGCGGTTAGAGGTATTTTTTGAAGCCAAATAAAAAAATACAAAAAAAAAATTGTCAAAAAAATGGATTTTTTTTTTTTGGGTAGGGACACCCTAATCACCTGTGTATAGAGGTATGAAATATACTTTAAAAGCTATTCTCATACCTACCAAATATATATAAAAAATTGCATAAAAATCGGTCAAGCCGTTTCGGAGGAGTGCGACCACAAACACCATGAGACGAGATCTGTATAAGATTAATAATTATTTTTAGATGAACGACAAAAAAGTGAGGTAACAATGTTTATAATGCATGTGTTTAGTAAAATATTTGTGTTTTTTATTTATTTTCGATATCAGTAATTTTTGTTAGAAAAAGCTCAAGGTGAGCCACTTTAAAAACTTTTTTATATTTGTAAGCAAAAATTTTATATTTAAAAAATTATATGTATATTTTGATTTATAAAATTTGAAAGCATATAACACTTCAAAAACAGTTTTTAGATTTCGGGTTCGTTCAGAAATATTGCATTTATTTGGACTTTATTGTAAAGCGGAAATATTTTGACCGTGTCAAAAAAAGTTCTCGAGGCTTGAGCACATAACTTAAGAAGCCATCTTCCATCTTATTGGGAAATTTCACACAATGAAGTTGCTCGCAAATATTTTTAACGCCGACATCAGATCTTTTGACTAATAAACTGACTGGGTTACTCGACGCCAGATTGCTACAATGACGACACTCACCTGATAATAAGATTTTTAATAACTGTATCAGCACGTATAATACCTTTGGCGCAAGTGATGATTACCCAGTCCATTGCAGGCATTAATGACTCCACAACAGCGTGGGATAATGCCACAGCCGTAGTGGATTGTGGAGTAGTATGTTGTTGTTGATATAGCAATCTTGATCTTGATAGCACAAGCTCTAACCATGAGACAGTCGGTAATGAGACTGGGAGAAGAGACTAACGACAATACAATGATGTTGTTGATGGTTGAGAGGCTGAACAGAGAATAGGCAGACAACGGCCGCTTAGAAACTGAATTGAGTTACGTGGTGAATGAATTGTGCTAACACGCAATGGATTATGTAAATAGAATTATGTGTATCAATGAATTAATAACGAACGCATTTATAAGAAGGGGATCAGGAGGTGATGGAACCGTAATGTTTGGTGAAGAAATAATGATGATACGCGTGATCAAGCTAAAAAAATGTTGAAAAAGGGAACTGAAATACACAAAATGTATTTTATGCAGGTCAGAAAAGGGAACTGTTGTTATAACGTCTAATAGTAACTAACGCTCCGGGGAACAACGCAAAATTTGAAAGAAATTTATGTGGGAGCTGATAGAACTATAAATAGGACAAAACCACCCCAGAAGGCACATGCGGCTACAGAGAGTGAAATTATCTAATAATATAAATACAGCAATTGTGAAGAGGGGGAATTATCACACATTCATTTGTGGTGTTCTTTCCATTACACAAAGAATGCTCAGATATCTTGAGAGCTTTATTGAGTAACCTAGATAATGAAAAATATCTTATGATATCTCGGGTGAATTTTATTAAAAGGAATGGGCTACTCTCAAAATAGTAAGAAGATAGCACAAATGGTTTTGGAGTGCCCGTGGGAGTTATGCAGACAATCTCCATAGCAATTAATAACTAAATACAAAAAAAACAAAAGGCACTACCAAATACACACAAAGAAAAAATCTCCACGCTTAAAAAGGTCAAAACCTAAACAGGCACATCAATGCTTCAAGAATTTTGCGACGAAGAAAACCCGGCAGAAATAGAAAAGCATCATCAAGATAATTATGATCACGATCTTCATTAACGAATACAAGATTAGGAAGAACAGATTTTTTACATCCATCTACCAAAATGAATCCTGTGAGTTATTAAGTTTGATTTATTGCAAATATTCGTTAAACTTTCTCTCCAAACAGTAATTAACGTTCTTTCTAATTGTAACTCAAACGGCACGTCGATTTAAAAAACAGAAGTAAAACTAACTACCAGCACTTATTTTTTCGATAATTTGTTTGGTGTTCCAACGCTGTGAATACCTTTGGATATAATAGTCTGATGATTACTCAGCCAGTTATCGTGGGAGTTGTTGAGTTCGAATTTTGATAAAGTATCAGTATAACTTTCTCCCAAAATGGTAATTAAAATCATTCAAATTTATTGTAACTCAAACGGAATACGATTCTCAGAAGAAACCGGGCGGCGTTTTGGGCGGCTATTCAAATATTTAATTCCCCAATTTCCTCTCTGAGTGTTGACACCAGTGCAAATATATTTTTTAATAATAATTATAAATAATAAAAAGCCTTTTATTTCTTTGCAAAAAGGTATGTTACAGAGTTATGAAAAGTAAGAAAAGGTGCTATTAACGAAAAATATAATATAGGTATCTTGAATTGTTCATAAACAAGAACCCCCCTCTCAGGTGAAGGTGAAGGCCTCCTCTAAAGAATTCCATGTATCTCTTGTTTTGTTCGTAAGGTTAAACATTTCTTGTATTTGTCTACTTTTCGTATTTTCGAGGAAGTTTAGTATTTTTTCTTCAGAAGGTTTTTTTAATATATTTTGTACATTGATTACTAGCGTGTCGGTACGTTTTGCTTTTTTAGATAAGTTAGTTCTTATAGAAGTTAAGACCCTCCAAAAATTGTTAAAATTACTTTGTTTGAACGCCACCAACATACGTCCAGTACACAAACTTTGCAATGTATTTAATAAAAGGAAAATGTGCAGAATATTTTCTGATTTGGTACAATCTTAAACATCGATCCATTTTGGAGGAGATAAATGGGGAATGCAAAACCTCGATTATGACGATTTTATTTAGGTATAATCAGCATGACTCGCGACCGTGAAGTAAAAATGACCACCAGTGTATGTATTCGTTGGTTCTATGTAATTAATCTTATTGACGCGTTTACACCTAATAATTATTACTGTAAAACCCGATGAGATGTAAAGCGATGTATTGTTATTATTTGTTGTTACTGTTTACCATCAGCTTCCACCAACACATTTAAAGATTTACAGCATAATATGATAATGATCTTAGCGTGAACCGAAACACGCTATACAAATTGCTGTCTCACTTCTTTGTTGCTCTAAATACAACCTTTTGAGGCCTTGTCGAAGTTTAATATTGTAGTTGCCTTACACGAAGTACAGAGTGTTTATAGTTTTTAAAATTGTATTGTTGTTTCCATTAAGAGATTGGTTTCTTTGTTAAAAAATGTTTTATGCGACAACCACGATAAAGTCGGCGAGATAAGAGTCGGCGGATAAGACGGCCTCCGTAGTCCAGTGGCTAAGACTCTTGACTCACATTCCGGAGGTCGCGGGTTCGAACCCGGCATGCGCAAATAAATTTTATTTGATTAATTTGTGTTATTTCACAATTAATTCATTTAAAATAATATATAGTATATTTGCGGCATGTTCCAGAGTGGAAGATACTATCAGTATCGCCCTGGTGTAAGACCACCATTCAGAATTGAAACGTTGCTTGAAAATGGCTTTAGCCGTGTTTAGTGACCAGATCTGAATAGCCAGGTACTTCCCAACCTTCCTCTTCCCCACCTCCTTCCCCTCCCCGCTACCTTCAGCCTCACAACATACCCCAATTGGGGATGCCATAGTCTCACTGGCTCCAGACGGGAGCAGTTGAGATTCTTGTGCGGTATTCACTGTAAAAAAAAAAAAAAAAAAGTCACGCTTTTCAGAATCAGTAGTATGATACCCCCTATTTTATAATACCTATAAGTAAACATTCGGAAGGGTTTAAATATGGGGTTGAGGAAGGTCAGGTAAATTTCGGAACAAAACGCAAATTAAACGTAATTGACGTTTGGACAAATAGCTTGTTAGAAAAATCATAATTTTTTTGTCGAAGGTTCACAATATTTATTTTTGACATCCCGTAGGTATTTTAAAATTCTTTTTGAATTCAGTTCCAATCCGGTACTATCTTCAAAATTTGATTGAAAAAAGAAAGTGTTTTCTAATAATTCTAATTCACAATTTGTTCCATAGGTAAAATAGATTTTAATAAATAATCAGCCTTTCCTAACCATTGAACTCTACACATTTTACAAGCAAATGATATGTGTACACACAATTTTAACGGACGGGGATTTATAGCACTTGATCTTTTTAAAATTTTAATGTATATTTTATTGATATTTTATGGTTTTCCTGTACATTGGAACGCGAATATAAACGATTTGGATCGATCTATATGTTCAGATTCTATTGACGGGCCTAGCTGGAGTATAATTATCTTAGATCAAAGCGGATGCTGAAGTACATTTGTGTAGAGTCGACAATGAGAAGTCTATAGGAAGTGGAAAGCACCTGATGATACGATTAGAATCATGCCGAAGTGTTGGAACATGATAATCTGAACAAAACGGTTTAGTATGATGAGAAAGCAGTAATGGAGTACAAAATGCAGAGGAATGTTTATGATATTGAACGCTAACGCTGAATACTGATTATTTTCGGCTGTTTTGATTTACAGCATTGCTATCATAATGTACATAAATGACTTCAATTCCAGTACAAATCACCAGGAGAAAGGATTGCCTTTCTAAAATCAAACATTGCGCTTTGCTTTAATTAACTTCAGCCTTTATTTTTAGTTTGATTTTTTACAGATCTGATTAGTTAAGTTCCATCATATTTTTTTGTTAATTTGGCCATTTCTGTGATATCATCTATTAAACTGGGAAATTGGCAATATTGTATTGCAATTTTCGTATAAATTTAAAGTAACTTCGGGAGTTCCTCAAGGCTCTCATCTGGGCCAACTTCTCTTCATTTTATTTATAAATGATCTGTCTTTATGTTTCGATAATTTCAAATTCATTCTATTCGCAGATGACCTAAAGCTTTTTAAGATTATAAAATGTTTAAATGATGCACTTATCCTTCAGCAAAATTTAGATAGACTTGCTAGCTGTTGTGAAATAAATAAATTATTCCTAAACAAAAAAAAATGTTTCCACATGTGTTTTTACCGTTCACGGATTCCAATATCTACATCGTATTTAATTAACAATAATGAAATTGCATTAGTACCATTTATCAAAGAACTTGGTATTATTTTTGACCGGAAACTTACATTTGATCGTCACTGTGAAACAATTTCCAATAAGGCCATGCAAATTCTAGGTTTTGTAATACGTAACACAAGGACTTTTCAAAACATTGAGTCAATTAAGCTACTTTACTGCTCTCTTGTAAGATCGCAGCTGGAATATGCATCTCCTGTATGGTCTCCGATTTATACCTGTAACTTACACCGTTTGGAGAGAGTACAAAGAAAATTTCTTCGATACGTTCAATTCAAATTGAGACAGCCTGTAATTGAAATCCGCTACAATGCATTAATGTCTGATCTAAACCTACCACTACTTTCTACCCGGCGTACTATTAATGACATTCTTATACTTTTTAAATTACTGAACAATCTCATAGACTGCCCTCAAATGTTGAGTATTATAAATATTCGTGTCCCTGTTAAATCAACTCGACTCCACCACCTTTTCCACAGTGACAATCATAGCACTAACTATTCCTACCATTCACCGCTGGTGCGTTTTCACCGAACTGCCAATACGTATACAGACCTTTTCGATATTTTCAAAACCTCACCGTCTTGCATCAAAGCAAAAATAACTAGTTATTTATGTAACTGATATGTTTGTAAAATGATAAATATTTGTTGTACTAATATGCATCGTATGTATGTACTGTATGTTATTCTATATATATATATAATGTTTGTAAATGTTCGATAAACCTGTATTATGTATGTAATAGCCCTATGAACGGGCGTTTAAATAATAAATAAATAAATAAAAAAACACATTTTTGTGGCTTCTCCGACTGCTTTCATCTACCTCCAAAGCATTCATTCGTATGAAGTTCTTTTCCCGTCCATTTTAGTCCATGTATCCGAAAAATATGAATGTCCTTGCTTCTCTTGTGCGGAAAAGCATACTTTTAAATATACCTACTTAAAACAACTCTTGGTCAAAATGATTACTAAAAAATTGGTCATCTCATCATGAAGGAAAAGATAGATGGAGTAGCAAACGAAGACGCTACATTTCGCATTGAGACCGTGTAGAAGTTTGTTTTTTCATAAGTTTTTATTCCAGTAAAAAAGAAAATAACATTTTCACTTACTTAACTTGAATATTGAATTATGTACTTTTTACATTATATTACATAGTTTTTACATTACATGGTTTTTACATTTCATAACCTTAGATTACATTAGATTGCAATACTAACATTTACATGATATTATATTATTATACGATATTATTCACTATCACTACTTTGTGTTTTTGTGAATAAACATGAACAATTTTTTTTTGAATTTGCACACACTTTTTTCGTTTTTGATATCATCTGGAAGGCAATTATATAAATTGCCCCCCTCGTAACTAATTGATTGCTTACCGAAGTTAGTATGAATGGTGTTTAAACGTATGTTATCGTGTTGTCGTGTAAAATGTTTATGTACTTGGGACGTTTTAATGAATTCTGTGTTTGTATGTATGAGTTTATTATTTATTTTGTATATAAGGACACATATATTGTACTCGTATAGTTTTCTTAGCAGTTTTGTTTCCAAATATAATTTTTTGTGAATGTTTTGGATTCGTAGTGAAATAGTTTTTTGATTATCTTATTTTGAATTACCTGTAATTCATTGCTGTATGTTTCATACGCATTTCCCCAGATTTCAATCAGGTAATTTAGGTGTGAGTGTACGAGACTATAGTATAAACTTTTTTTTTAATCTAATTGGCAATAGATATGATAACCGGTTCGGTTGTCCGTTGTTCATTCAGTCATTATCCGAAAGGAGAGGGAATCAGGAGAAGAATAAACATTTGACATGGTGAAACAGTGCAAAATTAACCAGCCTTCTGTAGACCCAACTACTAAACTGCCAGGGTTCTTTCTCTCTCGAAAATGGACCAAATCAATTCAACCACCACCACCAGTGAACTCACCCAGTCGCCGTGCATTTACATCTACAAATGGAACCCAAAGGATTTTGAATTGTATAAATGATGCCAAATCTAAACACAAGCCAAGGCCACAAGAACAATAATAAATATCTTTTGAGAGTCATCATACGATGGCTACGTTTGGTTCGTGGTCCTAAGAATGAAAGGAATCATACAAACAAAACATGTCCTACCTTTCATCTACATTCTCCAGCGTAGGGTCTAATCTCTTGATCTGTCCCACACAAGACAGAACCTCCTTATCATTCTGTACTCTGGAGGATAGCTGCTGAATGAGGGGTGGAAGGGCCCCCAGGACTGGTCTGTCTAGAAGGGTAAGTACGGTCTTGTTGTCGATGAGGCGCTTCTGAATATCTCCTCGTGTCGTTGCCAGGAGACGTTGGTGAGAAGATGAGGCGGGATCTTGGTTGAGGGTCACGTTTGACTGGAACAAAAAATATAATTTTAAATCTGGATAACATATTATAGATATAAAGACTTAAAGAGATTTACTGGACTAACGCACTGACCAGCACCATTTAGGGTGAACTGAGATCATTAAAAGTTACACAACTCTGTATTGGCATACATCCATGACTTCATTCATATTCAAATAACTTTCTATTAAACTAATTCAGGTCGAACCATGTCTTTCTGGAACATTTCCGGCTTCTTCATCCCGTTTAATTGCATGTTATACATTCTCCTGAACTAACGCTTCTTTATCAGTCCATCTTCATATGTTATTTCTACAGTATATAGCTTTCAGACTGTTCCATACCCTATTGCTATTTCCGGGTTTGGTTTCATATCTTTAACATAACTTCTCTCGCTTGTCTCAATGCTAAAAATATTTTTTATTCAATTGAAGACCGAAAAGAATACAATATCGCGAAGTACCTACCTCTTGTTATGAAAGACGATTTGGGCAGGCAACTCACAACTCATTTGATAACCATAATAGACAAACGAATCAGAAGACATACTGAAGACATTTTTTCATAAAATATTCGGCTTAAACCGGAAATCCTTTCAAAATTTTCTGCCGCAAAATTATTTATACAGCATTTTAAATCACTCAGAGAAAGCATATGAAATCATTATCTTCTTTACCTAGATACATTGATACATAATATAAATGGATTAAAATTAGCTCTCACCAAATTAATGCTTTGCTATAATTTATAGCAAAAATTTCGGCAATGGCGAGGCAGTATATCAGCAATTTCTGACAGGTTTTATCATGTGAACAGTCCCACAATATTATATCTAAATAACAAACCACTATCGCTTAATTATTTTTTTAGTTTGGTCTCACGCACATACTACCTAGTTTTCAATCATAAACACCAATTTATTGTTGCAGAACCATTAATGATTGTTCTAATAAAAATTTAGGCTACATTTTAATCTTACTTACACAAGAAAATAGTAAAAGTTTGCTAAATTTACAATGCCAAAGTATTGTCGAGTGAATAATGATTTTACTAATTTTAACAACCGCTTCAAGAAAATTTTTATTACGACAATTTTTTTTTTGGATTTCACCCGGCTTGGTATATTAACTAATAAATCATACAATGAAGCAAGATCGGACACTAATTCAGTTTAGCTCATTTGGTAGAGCTCCGCGTTCGAGTTCTCTGGGTTCGAGTTCTCTGGGTTCGAGTTCTCTGGGTTCGAGTTCTCTGGGTTCGAGTTCTAGTCCTAGTCCTAGTATTTATCTGATTTTCGATTGAGTTTCATTTAATATTGTCTTCATTCAAATAAAATATTTCTATTTGAAATTTTATTCATCAGTTTAAAAATAAATATTCCGCTTAGCCATCGATGCACTTAGGTATACGAGTGTGTGAACCTCTAGGTCGTTCAGGGATCGGTGAAAACGGATGTGTTTTAATTCTTCCTCCTTTCACCCTTTTGTCTCTACTTATTTTTCAATATTATTGCATCACAATGCAGTTGAGGTTTCCAAGTTTCATTTCAATGTTTGGTTGATGTCGTTATCATAATTAATGGCAATATAATATATTTATGGACTCACCAGTTCATCTAGTTTATGGACAGCTGTCTTGTAAGTCTCTATGTGCTTTTGTAGTTCGTTTTTTAGGGCCACGTGGAGGGATATGAGGTCTCCACTGCTATCAGCTGTCAGACCATGAGTTCCTAAACCTGTTGACGAAAACACATTTTTTATTACAAGAGAAAAAGAATCCTCGGTGATACAGTAAGTTAAAAAATCTAAACGATAAGGTAGAAAATATATTTAAAAGAGAAGAATAACCATAAATAAAAATAATCAAAAATGGTTGCCGCAAGTGACTGTGGTTTAAGTTACTGTAGAGACATAAAGAAGAGCAGGAACCCTCACTAAAAGGAATGAATAAACGGGGGGCTTCGTTAAAGGCATTGAAAAAATTAGTATGAAGAATGGATATGTAAGTTTGAAGATTGCTGAAGAAAGTTATGCTGTATATAATTAAATACTTGAATATGATAAAAACTAGAGATATAAGTTTACAAATTGCTACAGAAAGTTATGCTGTACGAAAAAAATAAAGAAGAAACATTTTTAATAAAGAAGATTTTAATAATTCTTGGAGGCTTATGGGTTTCCGCAGTAAGTTATGGTAGATTAAAGTATGACAATTCGTATATACAAGCAAAATAGAGTGATTCCAAAAGACAAGAAATTGAGAAGATGGAGAGATAATTTAAATAAAATCTTGCAGTTAAACAGGTTAAAGTAATTATTGGTGGTTTAGGTTAACGTTGAGACATATTTATGGAGACCAGTAAACAAGAACAAGTAGAGAGAAGTCAAATAAACATGTAGATGTTTACAGTTGGTGTAGAATATTGTTATTTAGGTTAAGTAGTTTTTTATAAAAATGCGAGGTGACAAGAAAAATCATAAAAATTAAAATATAGAGATACTCGTATACAGATTGGATATGATTTTAGATTTTCACGGCCAAAAGTATTATCGTTAGTAGTTTTTGGAGTTTATGCTGTGTTGCGCTACCTACTTCTTTAGCCAACGTTTCGGAGATAGTTACAGTATCCATCATCAGGGCAGATGTGTAGATATCTGCCCTGATAATGGACACTGTAACGCTGTTCGAAACGTTGGCTAAAGAAGGAGCACAACACGACATAACACCTCAAAACAAGTAACGAAAATATACAGATGGCTACAAAAAGTGACGGTTATAGTTTTGGTCAAGAAGAGATGGCAAAGACGAAATTATTAAAGACATTCTTGTCTCCCTAGCCATAAAGCTCAGCAGCAATTTGTATTTAACCATGTTTTTACATAATTTCAATAATCTTTTTTTAATTTCTTGACTTTGTCGTGCGGTAAAATGCAACACACCACCCGAAATCAGAGAAGAAAAAACACTTGACCGGGAAAATGTAATCTTTTCCTAAATTCCTTTCCTCTCTTTACCATCAGATATTAGAGTGGCAGATGCCAGCAAGCCAGTTTCCTCGCTAACCCTCCAGATCTCTGCGTGAGAGTCGGCTGTCTGCTGGATAGTTTTATAAACCTCATTTCTTCTTCCTGTGTGTATTGATCTCTTTCTGTCACATCTTCAGCCTTCTTCTTGTTTCTATCTTATTTTTTTTTCTTCTTTTTCTTATCTAGTTTTTTCTTTCGTACGTTCAGTAACCTTCCTATCTTACCTTGTACCGCCTTGTCCAACTCTCTTCTTCTCGTAACCAGAAGATCTCTGAGTGGCGGATGCCAGCAAGCCAGTTCTCTCGCGAGTCCTCCACATCTCTGCCTGAGACTAGCGTCCTGTTGTCTGCTGAAAAGTCTGACAAGTCTCCAAGCCACCAGTTCCGGTTGAACATCGGGTCTGGGTACCACTTCAACTGTGCATAATCTGAAACAAACAAAGAATAAAATCAGATTTCCACTTCTTCAGATACAGTTACTGCTTGTATTTATTATTCTAGAATAAACAATAATGTTTTTTATTACACTTTCCTCTGACCTCCGACAGATCTCTGAACCCTTTTGATAAAAAAAAGAAATGGAGATGTATATACAGATTTAACCTAAATTTCGAAACGGTACCAAGATTCACATACCTAGGCTCCCTGATAACAAACCACAATAATACCACAGAGGAGATCCAGAAGCGCATAGTGAACGCAAATAGCTGTTATTTCCGCCTACAAAACCAATTAAAGTCCAGACTGCTATCCAGAAACACGAAGATACTAGTGTAAAAAACACTTATCAGATCAGTACTTACGTACGCAGCTGAGACTTTGATACTAACTAAGAGGAATGAGCGAGCACTGGACGTTTTTGAAAGAAAAATTTTGAGGTGCATCTTCGGACCGGTTCTAGAAAATGGATTTTGGCGCAGACGTTATAACAATGAGCTCTATAGTTTTTAAGGAGCTAAAGTCGCAAGATTTATAAAATTGGGAAGACTTCGATGGCTGGGTCATGTGGAGAGAATGACCGGGCATCAAGCACCAAAGTCCCTGCTGAACTCAAGACCAATAGGACGAAGGAGCCTGGGAAGGCCAAGACTAAGATGGAGCGATAACGTCCTCAAAGATATATCTATCTTGGAGCTTCCAAACTGGAGAGAGCTGGCACAAAACCGAGATGAGTGAAGGAAAACTCTTGAGGAGGCCAAGACCCACCAGGGGTTGTAGAGCCAATAGTGATGATGATGATGATATACAGATTTTAATTTCAAGAAAGTGCCTTGCCAGATTTTGATACAATAGAATTATTATATATCCGAGACAACTTGGAGGGTGTGTAGTTGAAAAACTCTACAAGAGTATGTCACTTCACAGTGAATTGATTTTCAATAAAGTGATATGCACAAGTAAGCGATACATCTATGTTCAAAAGTTACCAATAATTTCGAAAATAACTTAAAGTGTTTCCGTGCAGAAATGGCATGTTTAAAATATAAAACTTGGAACAAAATCTTATTAATAACAGCTACAGACGAACCTTTAAGAAAATGAGGAGTCTTTTACTATTATAATTTAACTAGCTGACCCGACAAACGTTGTTCTGCCATATAAATTATTTATAGTTAATATTTTGGTTTTTAATTAAAAAATAATGAATGTATTGTAAGTGTGTGGGGATGGGATCTATGACAGAAAGAGGAATGGAGCGCTGTAGACGATGACCGCCGATAAAAACACAAAAACACCAACTAAACTAGGAAAATGAAATAAAGAAAATTTAATAAGTATTTAGAAGAGCAATTGAGTGTACGATATTTTTTGTCAGTCCGTCTGTAGCCAACACAAATAAGCTCGATGGTTTGCACATACGAGAACATGATGCCGAATGAAATATCAAAATGACGCGACGCTTCTCGTGAATATCTTGCGCATGTGTGGATGAAAGTTCGATGAGGCGGACGTAGCGCCATCTGTCATTCAACAACATAAACAATTTCGTTCTGTTTGAAATACGAACGACGGTTAAATTTGTTCATACAAAAATACTAAATATACTTTAAAACCTATTCTCATACCTACCTACCTCATAAAAAATTTCATAAAAATCGGTCAAGCCGTTTCCGAGGAGTGCGACCACAAACACTGTGACACGAGATTTTTATATATAAGATTGTATTATTTTGGTAAAACCCAAAATTCGTATTTAGAAATGCATTTGTTTGTTGTTATGTGTGAAACGGTTAAATAATAAATTCGTGAAATCTTGCAAACACAAATTTTTAAACACATTTGTTGGTAGTTTGTTATGTGTGAAACTGTTAAATAACAATCATGAAGAAGTTCGGTTTTCTGGAAAACGGTTATTTTCTAGTTAACTTAAAGAGCAGCTGTCGCGAATAACATTGTTGGAACATAAATAATAATCAAATAAGCATTTTATCCTCGTTCAAACCGCTTCCAAGAATTACCACAAAGACAGCTATTTTGACCGTCCTAACGGTGAAGAACGAACCAACAAATGCTTCTTGTTTAGCTTGAACCGAGTCACAATGGTTTGGTAAGGAATGTTCAATTGGGAGGAAAATATATACACATTCCTCTCTGACGATGATGCTGCCGGTTAAATCTTTATACCTGTAATTACGATTTTATTCGTGGAATTGTAAAACTAGATTTTTAAGAAGGTGAACCAAAACACGCTACCTTGCAGGTAATTTTATAGAATTTTTGTAACGGTAGGATTAAATTAGGAATGGAATTAACAGCGCCCTAATGCTGACCATGCCGAAATTGAAAAGCGCGTTATTGAAGTAAAACTGCTTTACGCACGCTTGACTTGGGGAGTAAGCCGGTGATCGGGCGAAAAGTGTGATCGGGCGAGGCGAACGGAAGTTGAGAGGGAGATATAAGTTAGTGAAGATAGAAAGAGAGATAGAGAGTTACGTTTCGTATATGGTTATAGAGAGAGAGTTACGTTTCGTATATGGTTTCGTATAGTTAATTTCGTACTGTAGGGACAAAGGAGAGAGGTGGGAGCATACATTTTCTTTCTCTCTCTCGTAGCCAGTAACGTTTCGTATATCGACACAGTGCAGGCCTATTATCTGTATCGCACTGTAGGAGCAAGAGAGAGCAGTGCGCGCGCACATTTTCTTTCTCTCTTCTTTTATAAGTTAGTGAAGTTTTACTTTGGTCGTGTGGTCTAAAGCACACTCTTTTAAAACAAAATGTTTTTTTACAGTACCTCTACATGGAAGGCCCTCGGGAAAACAATTTCCCTCCGGATTGTCATCTTTGGGGATGTTGTGTGGATGTTTTTTTTAGGGAAAGTAGAAGAGGACATTCTGGGAAGGAAAAATAAACGAAGGGTCGGTGTAAATCTGGGAGTCAGAGTGTTCAGAAGTGACATTCGCATGAATCCATTCCTCCCACTGTGGAGCAAGGCGATGGGTCGAAAGAGTCTGGCCGGAGAGGTCAAAAGGTCTTCTTCAACCAGTCACTACCGAGCTAGGACCTAAACAAACCACTTGGGGTGACCTAACGGCAAATAAATGGCTCCCCGGGGTGGTACCCATAACCGCCTCCCAAATTGTTGAGATTGGAAGCCAATCTGGTAGGTGGTAGATAGGTAGGTAACTAGGTAGTTTAAATACGATAAACCCAGAGTAGTTGTGAAACAACTTTAAACCAATAATTTTGGCAGATCTTTTTATTTTTACCTAATTCTTAATACTTCGTTGGCACGCAATGTCCAAATTATTAAAGGCCATTACTACTTGCTTCATATTTAGCAGGTTTATGATGAGACGATGTTGCTCCAAATATTTGGATAAGTATCCCCCGAAAATACTTCCTAAGTTATATTATTATTCTGTGGAATGTTGATGAATCTGTGAAATTTGTCGAAAACGTAAAAAACAGTTTGATTAGGTACCTAAATAAGGAAATGAGTGCTTTGTGAGACTAATTATATTCTTGACATGTTGTTGGAAAGATAACATAAAAACTCTCGTATTATCTAGGTTGAAGCTCGTCTAAAACTAATGGGGAAAAGTCACGCTACGAATTGAAGCAACTTTTAAAGATATTTGTATACCTTTAAATTCTTCCTATCACAAAATGTTGTGGCATTGTAAAATGTCTTAAATTTTTCAGCACTTTTCTCTTACCTGTGCTTGCGTTAATGTCCAATTAGATTACGTTCATTTTATTTAATACTTTTAAGACCACTTAAGAAAACGATTGGACACACGTAATAATTGTGTTTTGATAATAATTAAACGTTTCTATTTTATAACAGAGTAATTATTAGATTTCTGTTTCTTATGTAATGTTTTAAATTTGAATTGAAAAAGTTGAATGATAGTAGTTTAAGAAATGTCTCTTCGATAACTGAAATTGAAAATTTCTAATATAATCTTTCATCTTATCACACCATCATTAGAGAGCAAAGTTTAGCCGTGGGGCCTGCTGGCGGCTCGTATATCATTTTAATTTATGCAACAACCTAAGGGCAAGATCACACGGTGAAAATGAAAGAAAGTTAAGAAAATCTTGTCCTTTCAATCAGATATGGGTAATCTAGATAAACCAGACTCCGATTTTTATAAATAGTTCCTTATCAACGATAACATAATCATAAAACCAGTGCAAAGCAAACAGGCAAGCTAAATAATACGAGAAATGTTCAGAAAGTAAGTGTACTGAATTTTTATATATTTTTTGATAAAGCGTATTTAAAAAAAATACAGAATATTGTTGATACACTTGTTGACTATTTTTCCGAATAATCGACATCCCGTTCAATGCATGTGGTGAGCCATGGCACAAGTTTCTTTAGGCCCTCCTCGAAGAATTCTCCCGCCAACTCCTTCCCCCACTTAAGAACCACTTTCTGCACCTGCTCGTCGGTTTAAAATTTAATTTTATCCATATATGCCTTAAGGGAGGTGATAATATCGGATGGCGCCAAGTCAAAGGAATGCGGGGGTGGTTCAAAACATTCCAACCATATGAGTCCAGGAGCGCCTTGGTGGCTAAGACTGTGTGAGGACGTGTGTAGTCGTGCAACAAGCACATTCCTCTCATCAGCATCCCCCTCGCTTTGAGTGCTCCTTTTGAGTTTTTTTAGGGTATCACAATATCATTGTACATTGTTGGTCTCCCCCAAAAATTTGATAAAGTCCCAAAACAAATAATAGGCCATGATTTTTTTGCCCGAAATTGTGGTTTTGCATTTTTTGACAGATGGGGAATTAGTGTGACGCCACTTTGGCGACTGTTTTTTTTCCCAGGCGTTTAATGAGTCACCCACTATCAACTCCGGTCACAATAAAGCTCAGAAATCCTCACCTTTTTTCTTGTAGGTGTTACTCCTTCCGTGAGTAAAAAGCGGATCACAGCACTTGGCAGGATTTTTTCCGACATCTTTCACGCAACTGGACAATACAACGTGAGTTTACATACTACCACGTTCCTGCGATGCTCGTTCTGGTCAGGAGACTTCCTTATACCACTCAGTACCCCCAACCCCCCCAAAAATATAAAACCACAGCCCGTTATGGTCATAGTACACTTACTTTCTGAACATCCCTAGTACTAGTATCTTTGTTCAAAGAACCTCTGAATTTTTAGCTATTAAGTTATGTAACAAACTCCCACCCAGTCCCACTTAGTCTAAAGAATGGCCAGAAAAAGGAGCGAGCAGGATTAAAAAAAACTCATCATCGTTACTAAAAATACCCTTTCCAAACCTTGGAGTTGAACCAGAAATCGCTGAAAACCCCTCAGTGAGGACAGCTAAGATACTATATATGTTTTTATATTTATAACTTTCATATCTTTTTAAAACGTTAAGTTAAATTGTAGATAATTATTATGAAAATAAAATTATCAATAAATTTTGCCATAATATATTGATAGAATAACGGCGTACCTCTGCTTTTGTAAAAAATAACCATAAATAATAAAAAAAGGGATGTTAAGAAAAACTACGATGAAGCAATAGATCCTCAAAAGACTTGTAGAAGTTCGAAATTATTAGATGAAATTTGTATTAGTTTACAAAATTATTGTGTGGTAACTTATTTATTAATATCCAATAAATGTGTTTCCAAATACACATTAGTTTGCAAATTGCCACTGTAATCGCAAAACATTTATCACCTTGCACAGTCATACAATGTTATTATATTCGGTTAATGAAAGTGTTTTTCACTTTCGAGATTAGCTGCGTGTCATTTATTCAAATTCGAGATGAAATCTGTGACCGGTCGTTGAAAAATGCGTTGTTTGAATAGCTGGCAGTTTCTCTCTTTGAAGTGTTTATCAATATGTACATTTGTCTAACGATTTCGTTTTGTTTAAAATGGGAAGTTAGGTCCGTTTTCTTTTTAACTTTATTTTACTTATTATTGGTTAACTTACATACTACTACATTTTTTGTTTTACCATTCTTACAATAGTTTGAATTTACTAATTGTTGTAGAGTTTTGCGAATTGTTCACCTTTTTTGGTAGCTGATTACATTGCACGTTCTTTGGTTATATCTGTGGATGGCCTTGTTGTAGTTATTTTATTAGAAAAGTATTTTGGTAACGGGATGTCTATTATTTTATATGTATACATCATCACGTTCAAGGTCGGCAAATGTTTCACTGTTATCCATTTTAGTTCCTTCATCATTTTAGTTAGTTTTGACAATCTATTTCCCCTAAATATTATACTTATCGGTCTATTTTGGAGAATTTGCAACTTGTTTCTCTGACGTTACACAAGAAAATAATTGTTAGATTAATGATTGAATGATGAATGACATTGACCCTTTAACTTTATACTTTTTCTGGTTGAATTCTTTTCCATCTGTCTCCTTGCCTTGAGCTCTGGAAACCTTCTGTAATTACACAATTTTGATCCATCAGAGCAAAGACAGGTACTGCAGTGAACGTGAAGGCAATTTTAAGGTCTTTCAACATTCGACCTCTTATGAAGTGTCATGTTAAATCAAGTTAAGTTACATCATGGGAAAAGATATGATACATCTTTTGGTCGTGGAATTACACCTCAGCTCGGTTTCATTATAACCTGCTTGGGCTAACTTACATTTAAAGCATATTATGAGAGTTGCTGTTTTTTAGCGTAATACCTATATTGTCATCTTCGTCTTATCTTTAGTTTTACTAATATATTCTTTATTTGGTTTCTCCCATCCACAGACGGCCATTCTCTTAAGGTTAGGCAAACATCCCATGCCTTAATTTAACTTTGTTTATACGAGGGCGATCCGATGTATAGTAGGAGATGTACGATGTATGTGTCTCTATATTTATATATAAGCTGTTTGTCTTTTACAAATAAATACACAAGGAAGAGACTTTTTTCTCATTAACTCCACACAGGAGGCCCTGAGGAAAATAATTTCCCTCAGGACTTAAGTCATCTGAGATGCAGTATGGATGGTATTTTTGAGGAGAGGATGGAATGAACATTGGTCTTGAAGAGACCCATGTTGTAGAAAGGAGGAAACACAAAAGGCCGGCAAATCGTTCCATAGCCGAGCTGTTGAACACAAGAACGAAAAGAAGAAGCGACCCGTTCTCAAGTGACAAAATGTTAACGGTGTACATATGTTGGGCACGCGTTTCGCGTGTTTCCCAACTATGATCAATGACGCTGGTTCCTTGGAGCATCTTCCATTGAAATACCGGTAGAACAAGGAAAGCATTCCCACCCGACGCCTGTGCAATAAAGGTTGTAATCCGTTGGTTAAATTAGAGAATCTATCAGACGGACCGCTCGTTTCTGCACAGTCGATGATTTTTGAGGTATTTTGGGGCTCTAGACCAGAGGTGGCTGCCAAATTCAACCGTGGGGCTCACTTGTGATAAAACCTTGGTGAAAGACCACCATTCAGAATCAAAACGTCGCTTGAATATTGGCTTCAACCGTGTTTTGTGACCAGATGTATGAATATCCAGGTACTTTCCGGAACTTTTCAGTACACTTCTTCTTTTCCATTCTACTCAACTGCAAACACACTCCATTTGGGGATGCTATAATCCCACTAGCTCCGCACAATTGGGATTCTTGAGGGCTATTCAGAATAAACATTTCTCCATGGAAGTTGACATAAAAAACATCTGTGTAACTAAAATTGAAAAACCGACCAAATACAAAACTGTAAATCAATCAGAACTGAGAAAGGTGCTCTTTATTATTAGCAGGAAATAGTGTTTATTTATTTATTTGTTTGCGGTTGTCCGCAGCGGTCTAACATCAACTAATCATTAGCAGACTATAATAAGACATTACTTTCTAAGATGTCACTTTCATAAGTTAATGATAATAAATAAATAAGAAATAATAATCACATTGAAGTTTGACATAGCACCTCTCAACGGAACGTTTCTTTTCACCGAGATCTTTTCTATTGCAAATCGTTGAGAAATTTGCCATTATTTTTAAATATTATTAGAATAAATGATTTCTTTTGTGAGATCATCACGAGTTTTCAAATATCAAAAGTAATGCTTTAGATGCGCTGTATTGCAGATTAGATTTTATGTATTCAACGATTAGAATTTTCATTGATCGGATTATCAGAATCGAAATTGGCTCTTTTACAAATCGGAAAGTAAGCTTCAGGATAGATTTCAAAATAGAATTAAAATACGTTTTTGACCACAACGTAGGTAATTGACATATAAAAACTTCGAACTGCTTGTTTATTGGTTATCACCACTGATTTAGGGAATATGTGCAGATAATGTTTTAGAACAGTGGAATGTAAATATTGATGAAATAATAAGAATTATGAAATACAGTAAAAGTGCCAACTATGTTTGGTGACCAGTAGAGCGATTTTATGTTTTGTGGGATCTATTTTGAGTCAGATTAGTGTGATTTTCTATGGCTGTCGATTGCCTTTTCTATTGGTTGTAACGTAATTATTTTCATGGTTTTTCAGTCGGTACTTGCTCAGAATGAGTATTATTAATTTCGGAGTGCCGTTGGAACGATTGAGAACAAATTCAAGTTGCCTGGACGTTTCTCGATTGTTTTAAAGAAAAAAACTGTTATAAGGGCGACGTCATGACATAACAATGGATTTGTTGGAAGTTTGATTTGTAAGGAGTTCTGATACTCGTAAATGATTGTGTAAATTTGCAATATTATGCGACAACATCTTCAAATTAGTGCTGTAAAGAATTATTGCTTGACGCTCGTAATGACGCGGCAAACAACCCACCGAGAAATAGCCATCGGGATTTACTGATCTCAGCTTGATAAATTGATGTTTTGGTCGGGCGTATTTACAGCCATGTACAATCCAATATCACCATGGACAACTTTGATGAAGATTGCAGGCGCTTCTTAAATGACATCAACAGTCTAGAACTGCGGGTTATATCCTTTCAATGCTCAGAGCTGGCCATCGGACGCATTGTGATCAGCGGGCCTCTGTGGGTGGACTGGAATCTCGGCTCCTTCACGGTGTCATGGGCATGCGAAGCGGCAGCTCTGAGGCTCTTCTCCAGCTATCTGGAGCCCTTGTCGCTGAGGCTGGAAGAGGTGCGCCATATTATCTATCGCAAGCTTCGAATGATCATTTGGAGTGGATTCTACTAAAATAACTGAATTATCTCTCTCTTTCTCTCTCTCTATACACCCTTTTGAGTTTACAAAGGTATTTATGTACATAATGTTTTTGCTTGTCAATAATAACAAGTACATTTTGTTTACTGTGAGTTCTTATATTTACATCAGATAGTAGCATTCTTTTTATCCCACGCTGGACCCTGAAATGATGATGAGAGCTCATGCTAACGGAATCTCTTTGCTAATGGAGCAAAGGTGCGCGTCAGGGTATCAGGTCAGCTTTGCCGATTTGTGAAAGCTCACAGTTGAAATCTAACATCGGCCCATAGAAAAAGCAAATAACAGCCAATCAAATCACACAATCTGACAGGAAATCTCACAAAAAAAATCCCAAAAAAGATGTAGAATCGCTCGGCAGATCTGAGAATAGCTAAGTTTTTATTTGTATACCTCACAAAAGTCCAAGCTGCTCCTGTCTGGAGCCAGTGAGACTATGGCATCCCCAATTGGGGTGTGTTGTGAGGCTGATGGTAGTGGGGAGGGGAAGGAAATGGGGAAGAGGAAGGTTGGAAGGGCCTGGCTATTCAGATGTGGTCACCAAACACGGCTAAAACCATTTCAAGCAACGTTTCAATTCTGAATGGTGGTCTTACACAGTGGCGGCTCGTGACTTTTGGATGTGCTAGGGTGTCATTACTAAAAAATGGCGTTACGAATGTTGTCGTAGGCGAAAAAAAATTTTCATACAAATAATAAATATTAAAAAAAAAACAAAATTATTTTTCGGCTACAACCACATCAATAGCCATTTTTTGTAATATCAGCACTCTAGCACACCCAAAAGTCACGAGCCGCCCCTGCTTATACCAGGGCGACTCTGGGAGTATCTTCCACTCTGGAAAGTGCCGCAAATATATTATTTTAAATAAATTAATTGTGAAATTACACAAAATTTTTCACCCCGCTTTTGCGATCCCGTGATCTTCGGATTGAAAGTCAAAGCCTCACCCCTCGACCATGTAGGCCGTCATGCAAAATATGTAAAAGCATTATATTTTACTAGCCTTTAGCACTAAAGTGGTTTTTATAAATGAAAATATTCCCAGGGTTCAAATCCCGCGACCTTCGGATTTCGAGAAAAGAGCCTTACCCCTCGACCATGGAGGTCACCAAGATAGGTACTGCCCAACTTTCCTCTTTCCCATCTCCTTTCAGCTTAATTACATACCCCAATTGAGGATGCCATAGTCCCTCTTGCTCCGGACAGTATTTTCTTGTGCGGCTTACTACCGACATTTTTTATTTTCACATAATAATTATTCATCAATATAATAAAAATATGCAATAGTGGGAACCCAGCTTGGAACGATAATTTATTGTATTTTTAACTTATAGATAACCTAACCTAAAACCTCAAATTGTAATATTTAAGAGCCCGAGAGGGATTTTTCAATATTTAATGTTTTTTTCGTATTTTTGCGTATTTTTGCGTATTTTCGAAGTCATCTGTGTCGATAACAGCACCTCAAAAAAAAAGTTTGTCATTATATTTTTTTAGATACATGCATTTTCGATACCTCAAGCTAAAATTAAATATTTAAAAAAATATTTTTTCTTACTTTATAACTCTTTATAAAAGATCAGTTTTCAAAAAATCGTCAATGTACCACTGATTTTTTTCCATCTGTCGTCATATACGAAAAGAAAAAAAATATTAAAAAATATTTTGTTATAGGACACATATCAACCTATACCCGCCTATTTATATATTTTTATTATGTAGCTTAGTTATGACGTATTTAATTTTTTTAAACCACGTAATTCAACGTACTTTAAAATCATTTTTTTTGTACTTAAAAACCTTTTTTCTGTTTAATAAAAATATTACCCAATAAAACAGTGTTTTACCTATACAATGTATTAACTAATATAAAAAAAATCAATGATTTATTCGATGATATTCAATTTTCCTGAGCGTACAAAATACATAAAAACTATGGTGTTTTCGATATTCTGGTCATAACGCGGAAGTCTCTCCGCCCGGCTGGTTGTCTGCGAAGCTCTGTTCCGTAAAGCTGTGTTGAAAAACGTAAGTGTATTAGTTATTAAGATGTAATACATATACTCTGTATGAATGAAACCAAACTGTATAATGTGTTCGTGTAATTTGAAGGAAGCTTGTCAAAAAGGATTTCTAAAACGTGCGTAGCAAGGGACGGACGATCATAATATGCTTAAACTTTTTAATATAGTACCCGTTTATCATTTAATAATAAACATGTCAAAAGGAATTAGTTAACGGAAGTGCCAAGGACGAGGCCTTTCCTTGTATATTGTAACTTCTGATGTGTGGGCTGTTTTGGGTCATTTCTAATATTTTCAAACGGAGCACGTAGAAAGGGATAAAATAACTAGAACACCCAGGATACTAATGTTCACATATATTTTACCTTTTCACATGTTCCTTCAGATAGCTTCGCACAGGGTAGTTCGTTTTTTATTTGAACAGAGTCCTTTTTAATATTTTCAAACGGAGCACGTAGAAAGGGACAAAATAACTAGAATATCCAGGACACGAATGTTCACATATATTGTACCTTCTTACGTGTTACCTTCAGATAGCCTCACACTGGGTACACATTCAAAACTCGGAACAACAAAGCAACTTTTAAAAGTATTGTGGTCTCTTTCTCTAGCACGGGGCCGTGGGCATGTCAGAGCGAGACCACGGTAACAATAATAGAATAGAATAATAGAAGCGGTATTCGCTGATATTCGCAGATATCATGTTACATTCGACAAAGGTTTAAGGGTTGTGCAAATAAATGATTAATTATTATAATCATTTAAGTATTTAATCGAGCTATTATCGTTATGATTCAAAGAAAAGAAAATTACTTATTATTTTTTTAATTGATAAACTAACGTTTAGACAAGATTTTTATGCATAGCACAAAGGGTAACAATTATTATAAGCAATAATTATCAGCCTGAAATACTCATCTACATTGAAAAATCTTCCGAGAAAAGATACTTGCCGCCAACGGGACTTGAACCCGTGTCCTTCTGATTGCCGGTCAGGTGCTCTGACCACTGAGCTATGGCGGCTTATCTAATACCCGCCAAATAATTCAATATATGTATACTAGTGCTTCATTCAACAATTACTGTTTATTATATATATATATAATAAACAGTTTATATTACGGTATTTAACAATTACTGTTTATTTTATTTAAACAGTATATATAATAAACAGTAATTGTTGAATGAAACACTAGTATATATTGAATTATTTGGCGGGTATAAGTTAAGCCGCCATAGCTCAGTGGTCAGAGCACCTGACCGGCAATCAGAAGGACACGGGTTCAAGTCCCGTTGGCGGCAAGTATCTTTTCTTGGAAGATTTTTCAATGTAGATGAGTGTTTCAGGCTGATAATTATTGCTTATAATAATTGTTAGAAAATTACTTGTTCAATAATTGCAAATTCACTTTATTTAATTAGTGTTTGTATTTTTTTCAGTACAAAAATTTAAATATGGGAAACAAATGGCGTTCCAAAACTTGGCGTCAGCTCAATACACTCCGAATGAAAAAGTATGATTTTTAACCTATTTATAGCATAACTACTATACTACAGGGTGTATTTAGACGTATCCGACGACTTTAACCAGATTTTTTTTAAAACAAATTAAAAACAAACAAAAAAGCTTTCGCCACTAGTTTTAGATTTCTTTGGCTATATCTAACTTTATCATTTACAAAGGATACAGAAAACATACTTACCTGGCAGGTTACTTCCGATAAAGAAGAAAGTTTATTCTTGGAGAAGATGCGATGTGCACACGTTAAACGCGTTATACACTACATTTAAAACACTGGACATGGCATGATTTTACATTTGCTACCCCTATTACTGTTGATTTTATATTTATGAGAAGATTAGTGGCAAAAGTAAATATTTATATTGAAAGAATTGGAGAATTCAGGACTCATTAGGACTCTTTATGAAATGAACATACATGTTTCACATTCATCAAACACGGTAAAGCCATTTCAAGCACAGTTTCACATTTAATGGTGGTCATACACCAGTACGATACTGAAAATACCTTCCACTCTGGAATGTGCCACAAATATACTATGTATTATTTCAAATGAATTAATTGTGAAGTAACACAAATTAATCAAATTACATTTGACTGTTTTGTGTGCAGATCGATTTCTCTAAGATCTCCGGGAATAGAAGAGAACAATGCTGTTGTGGATAACTACTCTGAAAATTTCAGTACTGAACTACCCACGAATATAGTTTCCACGGCTGGTGTATCTGTTTTAGCCGTAAGCAACATCAAATAATGATTATAAGGGTAATTTTTTCACCTAAGTGAATGGAAAAGTGTTCACACATGATTATGTTTTTTTTAGGAACAAAGTGTGTATGACATTCCCGAATCCACTACAGCCGCACATTCAATGGAATTCTGCAATGTTGAAGTAAGAGTTACGATGACGCTTTATAATTTTTGCTTAGCACGTTTTGTGAAATATTCCTTGGACCTTTAGTTACTTACTCCTTTTTACTATTATTTTAATATAGGAGCAGCTCATGGATGTCAATAATCCTGTAGTGGAGCCATCAGAAACACCAATAGCCATTGATGGAAGGAGGATTGTAGACTTCCAATACATCTTTACAGAATTTCAAAAAATTAACACCCATTGCTTACTCTTAGGATGTACTCTGTCAAACATTTATATTTATAAGGAAAATAGAAAAGGATTCCAATCAACTTTTTTTTTCCAATGCAATATGTGCCACCTCAAAATGAAGATTTCATCCTACGATAAAAATATACCTCTAGACGTAAACCATGCTGCTGTGTCTGGAGCTGTTACAGTTGGAATAGGTTTCGCGAACCTGCAGCAACTTGTTGAAACCATGGAAATTCCGGCCATGACTGGCACAACATTTCGCGAAATGCAAAATAAAGTTTCTTCATGGTACGAATGCACAGCTATTCTAAAAATGAAAGAAGCAGCACAGAAAGAGGCAGAATATGCAAGGGAAATTGGAAGCATAGATTCTAACGGAACTCCATTGATAACTGTGGTTGCGGATGGATGTTGGTCTAAAAGATCATATGGATCAAACTACTCTGCTCTTTCTGGGGCTGCGGCAATCGTTGGCCAAAAATTTGGCCAAGTTCTTTTTTTTAAAGTAAAAAATAAATATTGCGTAATATGTACCAGGGCTGAAAATAAAAATGAACGCGCCAGAGAACACGTGTGCTTTAAAAATCACACCGGCAGCTCGACGAGCATGGAGTCAGACATTCTGGTAGAAGGTTTCAAGACTTCCATGAGCACACACGGCATTATATACTCCAAACTCATCGCTGATGGAGATTCCAGCACATACAATAAAATTTTAAAATCAAGACCTTACAAAAACCTTACAGTAGAAAAAATTGAATGCCGCAACCATCTTTTGCGAAACTTTTGTAATAAATTACGCAAAATAACAACAGAGACATTTTATCCCCTGGCTTCACGGAAAATTTTGTCAGCTAGACTTTTAAGGCTTCGCACTGCAGTACGATGTGCTATATCGCATAGGAAGGGCGAAATTGGAATGATGGCTGACAAAATTTTCAAATTAAATTCAGATATACTAAATGGACCCCGGCATGTGTTTGGAGATCACAAATCCTGCCACATAGGCGGATATTTTTGTAAACGTACTGAAAGTGGTGAAACCAATTGGATACCTCTATTAGAGAAATGCAAGATGTTAGATAAAATAATGCTGCATGTAAACACTCTAGCATCACATTCTCGAAGTTTGATTTGTGATGTTGACAGTAACGTTGTTGAAAGATTTAACCATATAATTGCCAAAATGACTGGAGGTAAGCGAATAAATTATACGTCCCGAAATTCGTACCAAAGTCGATGTGCCGCAGCGGTGGTATCATTCAATTCCAGGAGAATTCATTACGCCGTGCATAAAGAAGTTTTTGGAAACAGCCCTGGTACATGGTCAAAAAGAATGGAAGCCAGGCGTGCAAATATTGCTAAGAAAAAAAAAGTCCCAAAAAAAAAACTATCTTTCGCGTTGAACCCCATTATTCCCGATTGCGATTATGGTGAACATTTAAACTCACCCGATATGGCTGATGTGCTTTTCACGGAAGCCAAAAATGTATTTTTAGAGTCTTTGAATCTCTCAGACGCCGATCGTTCGCATATTGAAAATGCAACTGTTTTGCAATCAAAGTCAGGCGAATGGATGGAACTCCGGAGAAAGCGTCTAACAGCATCTTGGTTCGGGAAAATTTGTAAAAGACGATTGAACATCAGCTGTGGACCGTTAGTTAAAAGTATCATGTACCAAAGTTCACTAGGAGTACCATCAGTACGTTTTGGTAATGACAACGAGGCCGGAGCCTTAATCCAGCTTTCCATTCAATTAGGATTGACTTTTTCTAAATGCGGTTTGTTTTTAGATGAATGTCATCCTTTCCTAGGTGCCACTCCCGACAGTAAAGGTGATAATTTTATAGTTGAAGTTAAATGCCCTTATAGCGCTCGAGGTATGGAGCCGTTGGCAGCAATTAAAGTGAAAAAAATAAAATTTTGGTATTTTGACAAAGACGGTGAAGTTAAAATTAACACAAACCATGATTGGTACTTCCAAATTCAAGGACAACTTCATGTCACCAAGTCCAATATATGTGTGTTTGGTGTTTGGACCTCTAATAAGATTCCATTGAAGGTTGAAACTATAAGAAGAGATGATTATTTCTTTCACTTTAAAATGTTAAAACGCCTTCAAAATTTCTATTTTGATTGCTACTTGCCAGAAATAATTGACCCGAGGTATGAAAGAGGCATGGAAATTAGAAATCCTCCTTATATAGAGCAAGCTATTCTTTCCAAAAAAGCTACCCTTAAAAGAAACGCGTGAACAACAGCGTCTGAGAGATTATTGGTTTTCCGATTATATTTTCTTATGCTTGTACTTCCAATACGTTTTATGGTATTGATTTTTATTATGTTTAGATGTGAATTTGTGTAAGCGCTTAACTTAATGTACCATTTTATAACACTGCGCCAAACAAATGCATTATTTATTTATTTATTTACACCGTGAAATAAATGCAATATCAATTATCTTTGCCCAGGTACGTTTTTAAAATAAGCTGATGGGTATTTTTTGGACAATACTCGCCATCACTTTGCAGAGTTTATTTTTTCACTTGAAATTATTTAATGAAACCGCTCACAGTTTCTTCACGAAAACGTTTACCGATACTTTGTTTGTTTTTTATGTATTATACGCTATAAATTCAGATTATTTATTAGTTATGGAGCGATTTTTTTGCATGCGCTCTGAAGTGAAATGTACATAACTAATACCGGCAATGTACACTCTGTCTATTACCTAGTATTGTGTTCCTTGTGAAAAAAAACTGTCGTTTCTATTAAAATTGTAACTAATTCACGCATCTTCTCATATAATATAGTATCATTTTTTGAGTAAGTAGGGGAATTACTTGGTTATTCAAATCTGGTCACCAAACGCGGCTAAAGCCATTTCAAGCAACCCTTGGATTCTGAATGGTGGTTTTTGATCAAGGTTATACTGAGAGTATCTTCTTTCATTACGGAGTGTGAAATTTTGGTAAATACGAGATTATTAATTTTTACAAAGGTAAAAATCCTTTTCACTTTCTCCTTTTTATGAGTGGTGCTTCGAGTATTACAGATACGAGATCTCGGTATTATATTCCTGACAGTCTAACATCTTATAATTAACTTTTTTTTTTCGAAATTCTTTTCTTTTAAAATTCGATACCATACGAGTACATCGTATCTTTATTTTATTGTTTGTAACACACATGAATAATTGTATCCATATAGCTACATTCTAGCTTTAGTACATAAAATTTTGTTTTATGTCAAGTTTTATTATCTGAATTGTATTAGTTTTTTGATTGGTACAAAAATATAATTTATTGTATTTTTATGTATGTATGTAAAGGCCACTAGGACGTTTATAAAAATAAGTTAATAAATAAATTCCAACCAGGGAAAGACATTCTTCTACTATTTTTGGTTACATTATTCTTACCGTTCCAAATTTTGGAAGAATTTTTAATATTATGTTTTTATTCACACACCTAAAAAGTGATGTAATAAATCATTAGTTTATGGCGTACATAGGAAAATACCTTATTTTCGTAGGAAATGATAATGATTTAAATAAAAATACATAACAAAAAACATACAATAATCATAGTTTTGAATAGAAGTTAGTTTGTGTTTTTTTTCTTCGTGTTATAAAAACTATTTTATTCTATTTTGCAAAAACCCTAAACTTTTAAATAAATAAATTAATATCTCAACGTTGTTTTATATTTCCATGTTTTGACAGCCCTAACAATTTGCACAGGCGATGATGGACTTCACAGTTCACGCAGTCAAACGCCACTAGCAGGTGTTCGGGGTTGAGAGGTATAAAAATTCCCAATATTTAGGGAAAATTATGTACAATACACGTGAAATGTGGGAATATTCGTAATATGTAATATATCAATACCCCTCTAATTTCAACTTCATATTGAGAAGAAGCAGATTTTTATAGAACTTAGTAAACTTTTTAACGTTTGTAATTTTTGTTTAAAAATAACATAGAATGTAGTGTTAAAACCCAGTAAACATCTCCCAATTTAAATCTAAAATCATCCTTTTTGAATCTTGGATATGTGTGAGTTTAAAAAGCTGTTCGTGTAATATTTTAAAATTATTTGCAACAAAATAGGGAATCTCGGGGGAAATTTCCTCAAGTCATAGGGAAAAATCAAAATTCAGCCAACCACAAAAACGACCAACGTGTAATATTCCTTTTTCAATTCGTGTTCGGGAATGATCGCCGTCACTTCGGGTTTTTTACGAGCGGATACTGGGATCAAACTCATTTGAAGTAACAATGAACATTAATTTTTGGTGGAATTGATTTAAAAATTCGATGAGGGCGACGCAAGCGACAAATTTTTTAACTATTTTGGCAAATTTCGACAAAATCGTTTGCCCTGCTCCGCTCTTAAGTAAATGAAGACAACATTAGCGAAACTCAATCGAAAATCTGAATTTTCTGTTTCAACATTCCCGGGTTACGAATAACCTAACATGATTCCACTTCATTCAAACATTCGTTCAATCAAGAAATTTAAATTCAGAAAGATATATTAAAAAAAACATGATATTACACAGATTCCAACAATTTTTAATACATTTCTTAACTAGGTATCTCCTAAAGAGAAAAAGTTAAATTAGCACTGAAATCACATAGGAATAATTATGTAGCAATAAAATTTTCACTGCTTCCTATACCAGTATTATAACTAATCTAATAAAATAATTAACAAAATTTCTTTCTTGTGATAGATCAATTGTTACAATCTATATTATTTATGTGTTTATAAAATACGCTGAAGAATGTGATTACATTATATTCACTGGTGATCTAAATCTAAGATTGTTGTGGGGGTGTGCCAGAAAGAATTTGTGCAAACAGAATTTTTTATTCAATATAGAGCTATGAAATGCTGGATACGCGCCATAAAATATATTTAAATACATTTGGGCATTAATTTCTTTTAAATTAATAATTTATGCTATGGGACCATGGGGGCGCCATCTATGGTGGTTGTATTATATTGAATTTACCTATGTGACATTGAAATTCAGTGTATTCATGCATTTTCTTACCTCTGTCGAGCAGGCAATTACTTCCGACGTGAGTGTTAGTGAAAGCCAAGAGATGTCACTCCTAGTCAAATCATTATCAAATAATTCACATAATTGAATTATTGTTGTACCTAAGATTTTGGCACGTATTATTAATTTTGCAAATTTATATTCATTGTTTGAACTTCCTTCCTGTGATAAACACATGTGGAGATTATGCACTTACCGCCTTGGCAAAAATCAATATTTTGAATGAAAACTAGTATCGTTTTGTGCTGGACATCGTGCAAGAGCTGCATTCTCTGAGTGAGTATTGTTTTGTTTTCACTTAGGATTTTGTGTAAACTGTTTTGTGTCACATAGGGAAGAGTTCAACTTTCCTTAATTTACATAGGGCAGTATTCCCTCGTGTCTGGGCCTATTTACACGCCCCTACAGATGCATATAAAGTTTAAGTTTTGACTTAAAGAATTCAATACTTTGTCTGTGTGAAAGCACTACGAAACAATACATAATTTGTAAATGAGTATAAAGAAAAGACAAATAATCAAAAATTAATCAAATGAGAGAAGAGCCAAATTGGATTCCTATAAATAAAAAGAGATGGTCATTTAATGTGCTAATTTTCACGCATAAAATTATGAATAACTTTATGCCAAAAAAATATAGATGAAGTTGTTATTAATACGAGGGCTGACCGTAAAATAAGATCTCCAAAGGTGCTGCGGTCGCGAGGAATAATTTTACGCGAGATCCTGGAAAACTGGTTTCCCTATGCCAAATCCCCACAATGCTGCAATCTCTGCAAAACTTAGTCTCGGCACGGCTGCCGTTCGCGATTAAGCTTCCGCGTAAAAATATACATAATTACGAAACCAGAAATACGCATAGAATCAGATTGCCGCATATTAGAAAAAATACAGACACAGAAACTTCGCAAATGTCAAATCCAAGGTATATAACTTTAAAAACATTAAATTTAGTGCTTTAAACTAGTTAAAATACGATAGCTGACATAAAATAAGCAATTGCAAGGCATAGAAAATCACACACATTTGACAGTAGATTACGTATCCACAAAAGATATAGAATCGCTCTTCTGATGGATTAAAACTATTTGCCAATCTGGGTACTAGGAATCGAGTTTTATTTCAAATCGACATACATCTAGGGATTCTCTGTTCATTGTACCTTTACAATCTATTATACTAAACACTAAAATATCAGAATGTTGTGCGGTTTCTATTTCAGTATATTGTTTGAAAATTCACGATGGGAGGATTCAATTAATTTTATTGCATGGGAAAAAATACCAATCATATCCATTGGTCTATTTTGTATTATTGTTTTTGTATATTTTAATATTTTCTAGGCAAGTGGGTTACGATTATTTTTTGTTTTTGTTGACTTTTACTGCAATAATTTATTGATGAGATTTTGGAATGTGCCTTTTGTTTTGATGAAGTACTTTCCTGCCTACATTAATTACTCGTTTAATGGAGAAGAAGTGTTACGCGAATCCATTTATTTGTTTAAACTTTCTTTTCTTATTAAACAATTTAAGAACATGGATATAAAAATGTGAAATCTTGTCTATTTTTTACTTAAATGGTTATGTCGATGGTACATAGCGTTTGATGAAAATAACGTTCCTAATGGAGTAAATTTGATTATTAAAAAGCAATGCAATTTTCTATGCTAGAGCACGGTTTGAGAGCTTTAAAATTTGCTAAAACTAACCGATTTTCACAACAATCTGAAAAAAAGCTTTAGACATGCATCTTTGGGCGGTGAGTACTTTGAAGTTCGATTATTCAGTATTATGGTAATTTATTTGAACGACTTAAGGTGATTCGTTCTTGATTAAATCGTTTGAAAGAAAGATGCTAATTTATTCCAAATGATTCAACGAACATATCTAGTGTTGATTCCCCTTCAATTTGTCGTGAACTAGGTTAGGTTAGGGGGCACACATTAATTACGTGCGCATAAAAGGGGGGAGGGGGGAGTCCGGCAAAATCTCACGGCAACATCCTTTAGATGTACGTGCTTGTCTCTTTTTAGTGTCACTTTTTCGTCTCATCGAGTTTCATATCTCAACGGAGCTAAAGAAGTTTTCACTTAAAAAAACACAGATATTCGAACATTGGAAGGAATTAAAATTAGTCAGTTCGATTTACTTAATTTTAATATTACTAAGATTCGGTCTCTAATCTGATGTTCTCTAAGACTGAAATTCAAACAACTGTTGTGATTTAAAACTCGATGAATCGGATACGAGCGACACTAAAAAGAGACAAACACACACATCAATAGGATTTAGCCTGCGAAAGAATGATATAAAATGAAACTTTACCTACGTACAGTACCTACGAAGCGTCGCGTTATGTCAAGCTGTGCGCGTTGTCCGCTTTGATTATGAGCTCACCTTTCAAGGCTCCTATTTGTAGAGATTGTGTGGGTTAAGGTTTCACTTCTGCCTTGATTTTTTAAGGACAAAATAAACAGAAATTCAAACTTGGTGGTCTTCAATCACCTTCATTGATATCACAGCCGAAAATAAAATAAACATAAATAACGAATTATTTTCAAATCAGGAATTAAAAAATAATTGAACCCTGGTCGAGAGCATGAGAACGAATCATAAAACCATCCATAAAACCGTTCCGAGTGATTAATTTATTTATGTATTTATTGACAGTATTTGATTTATTGAATCATTATATTGTGTATCTCCGATTGAATGAAGATATCGACACATTTTCTCCTCATAGATAAGCAGGCTTTTAAAAACATCGTCACGATGTATGAAGTATGAGGAACTCGCTATTTTCTTTATCGGTGACTTGACCCACTTATCTACTAAGCAATGCATATCGTGAAGATGCTGACTTTTACCCTCATAACCCTGGATAAATAAATTCATGATCAATAAACAAATGCAATAAATAATTTTAAAGTGCAGACATTAATCAAAAAGAACTTACATTTTTTCATGTTGAGAGTAGGCAGTGTTAACATAATAATCAAAAACTAGTTTTTGCTGCTAGGCCCTGCGGGCGGCTTTTGGTTCGGCTTCGCCCAATTTGAGTTTTGGTGACTTTTATTTTTATTTTTTTTTTACATGAATAACGCACAAGAGTCCCAACTGCTCCCGTCTGAAGCCAGTGAGTCTATGGCATCCACAATTAGGGTATGTTGTGAGGCTGAAGGTAGTGGGGAGGGGAAGGAGATAGGGAAGAGGAAGGTGGGGAAGACTATTTTATAAAACCGATAGGATTTGTAAAATAGTAACTGGTTCCAAAAATAGCCGGTTTCTAGGATCCAATGGCATCCAGTGACAGGTAGTTACCGGGACAAAGAAAGCGCGACAGGTAATGACGTTATGTATAATATGCGTGGTATTATTATTCACAACTGCTAGTTACAAAAATAATTATAGAATCGTCAATCACTCCGTATTCGGAGAGATTCACGAAGTTACAAATCCAGTAGCACCTACTTAAGCCTGCCAGCCGATGCTCCTCATGCTAGCTGTTAACGTAAGTGGCCCCATCTTTTGGCATTGCTTTAAATCAGTTTTATTTCAAAGGTACATTTGTATACAAACTCCACGTATGAAAACGGTTTTGCGTAAGGCGCGTCATCAGAGTTGTACCTATTATTAATCGGATTCTTAAATTTCAACCGTAGAGTTGCTGGGCGATTAACACTCTTAGGGAATGATTTCGGGTGTATGTGCGTAGAATGTGACGGGTGAAATTATTCACAAATTTAAATTGATTTCAAAATTGGAAATGCTTGTGTGAAGAATAATCCAGACAAGCGATAATATGTTAAGAGAAAAATGTTTTAATCTAACTATATAAAAATGAATATCTTAATATACGGATTTTTTCTAGACGGGTACGAACAAAGACTTACACATTTCAAATTAGAGAGTAAACATAAGTGACCTCTTAATGCTTTATAAAATTGTGAGGAATCGAGTAGATAGTGACTTTATCAATCAAATCAAGTTATACGCCAGGCCCAAATCTACCAGAAACCTTAACAAATTTTGAACCGAAATTTTTACCAATAATACTGGATATTTTAATCCTATATCTATAATGTCTCGATCGTACAACAATCTTGCTAAAACACACACTATCATAGATATTTTTGTAAATAATATAACTGGTTTAAGAAATATCTCCAAGATTTGTGTAAGTACCTAAAAAAAAAAACGAGTGTGCTTTCGATCACACGACTGAAGTAAAACTTCACTGACTTATAAAATAACATGTGGCATGGGGGTGACATATGATATTGGGGTGACATATGATATTGGGGTGACATATGACCTTGGGGTGACCAACGACCTTGGGGTGATCTACGACCTTGGGGTGACCTATGACATTGGGGTGACACATGACATTGATATTCACATTGACATTGACATTAACATTGACATAAAAATTGACATTTACATTCATTGACGCTGACGCTGACGCTGACGCTGACGCTGACGCTGACGCTGACGCTGACGCTGACGCTGACGCTGACGCTGACGCTGACGCTGACGCTGACGCTGACGCTGACGCTGACGCTGACGCTGACGCTGACGCTGACGCTGACGCTGACGCTGACGCTGACGCTGACGCTGACGCTGACGCTGACGCTGACGCTGACGCTGACGCTGACGCTGACGCTGACGTTGACGTTGACGTTGACGTTGACGTTGACGTTGACGTTGACGTTGACGTTGACGTTGACGTTGACGTTGACGTTGACGTTGACTTTGACGTTGACGTTGACGTTGACATTAACATTGACATGACATTGACATTTTCTCAAATAAATAAATAAATAAACACCGATATTTTTCACGGGTCTGCGCTTGTGTGATAACAAATAATATGGTCGGAGGTGCGTGGTTCAACACAATAAGTGTACGGCCTGAGTGCACGCTCAAATCGAGCGTGGGGCGGGGCGGAGCGTGCAGCGTTCATGTCAAACACATGTTTTTGCATAGTACCGTAATTCAAATAATGTGGCGTCGCGTGCAGGTTCAAACGAGTTTGTGATTTTGCAGCGGTGACAAGAGCGTGCGCATAATGTCGTTTGAAGAAATCATTTCAGAAATACAGAATAAGCCGGAAATATGGTTATCTTCTGTTTCTTTATATAAGAATAAAATAGTTAAAGCAAGAGTGTGGAGAGAACTTTCAGAAATACTCGTTAAATTTATCTCTTACAGCCGTTGTGTCCAACCTATGCTCAGCCGAGATCTCCGCTCAGCCCTGCTCAAATGCCCAAATACGCTGTGTCGAAACACAATGATCGTCCCACCACACTCAAATGTAAGGAAGGTAGCCGGGTGGATTAAAGTTGCTAAGGAAGACCTACTTATAAAAACTGACAACAGAGCGAACAAAAATCCGCGAAAACAATCGAGCTGTCAATGTCAATTAATTATCGTAATTATCTGTCATCAGTTCACTCTTTTGTCGGCTTTTTTATTTGGTTTTTCAATTTGAAATATGAATCCTATATTGAATATAGTGAATATGGTTGAATGGGCAGATATGCTTGACAATGACGATAATATTGGATTATATAGGCGGCGGCAAGATGCCGATATAAATTTTATGGAAGTATTAAATGACGGCGATTTTTATAACCGCTTTAGGATGACAAAAGCGTGTTTTTATATGTTTTGAGCCAAGTAGAAGATAATTTAACTTACGCAAGCGAAAGGTAAAGTTTTGACTTATTCGAGTGTCATTTTTGTAATAATATGTGGAACAGGACAATGTCATTCCAAGCAGCTTCTTTTGATTTTACAAGCGTAGCGTAGTTTGGGCCACCTGTCGCTTTCGACAAAATGACCTGCGACGAGGTAACTAGGTCTACAAGTCTAATTTTTTCGTTTGGCGTAAAATTTTTCGAACGCTTCGCCTTGTCCATTTTGAATACAAAATTTCAACTGATTCTAATGTCAAACTTCAAACGCACGTAAACAAAAAAGTAAGTCAATTAACACCTTATTTTTAACATATTAAATACGTTTGTTTTAAAAATGTAAAATGTCGGTTTATGTATTACACTATTTAAAATAAAATATTTGTATAAATAATAAATAAAATTAATTAACGTTTCGGTATTAATTTAACATGTAAAGTTCTTAACTTGACGTCATTTTTTGGTGTACGAAAGCAAATGGGGCTACACACCGAGCGCTACGATCAAGTTGTTGGACACAGCTAAAATGGAGCATTTTTCTAACATACCTTAGCTTAGCGGCGCAAGGCGCCAGGCTCAGCTTCACTCGGATTAATCATCCGAAAATGTTGGACACAACGGCTGTTAATGTTTCAAACAACGTATGACACTCTTCATTCCGCTTTCTTTGCATAACAATATGACTGGGACTTTGACTTGACTCAAAATTATATTTTAACCACAAACTTTCTTCCAAGTACACATCAACAATATCGTACGACGCAGAAGGCATGATTAAAACAATAGCGGTGACCGTCAACGCTGAGCGTGCACTGAGGCCACTCAGTGAGCACGCTCTTGACCGCTCCACCGCCCCGCTGACCGCCACGCCGAACGCTAACCACTCAGGCCGTACACTAGGTTGTACATAGACAATCTCAATGAAACATTTCATGAAATTGTTTTAGCTGTATTTAGACCAAATATGAATAACTAGGTACTTCCTAACCTTCTCCTTCTTTTCCTTGATCACCTCCTAGATCATTTGGCGACGTGATAGTTCTACTGGCTTCGAAAAGTTGGCACTCAAGTGGGGTATTCACATTTTTAAAAAATTATGAAAAATAATCAAAAAAATTTGCTAGGGTTCATCTATTTGAGTTTATATCATTGATCATTCTACATTGCATGATTTAGTAACCTAACAAAAGTAATAATATTATTTTTTGTTCCTTCCCAGAGAACGCAGTGGGATTGTTAGAATATGCATGACCGCTGATGAAGCAAAAAAGAAATAAGAACATATGGAGCGAGCGTCGTGTACGGCATATGTAGATATTTTTTTTTGTCCCATTTGCATTGTTAATTTATTTTATATGCAGCGTGGTTGTTCATACTATGTTACTTACAGAAGAATTAGTAGAATCAGAGAGAACTTTTAATAAAAAATATAATATTATTTTTTACTCTCATAGAGGGAGTAATCCGTAAAGAATGCAAGGCTGACGTAAGAGTAATGAGTAAGATTAAGAAAGGGACGCTCAGATGGTTAGGGCATGTAGAGCGAATGATCGAGGAAAGGAGTGCAAGGAGAATATATGACGCAAATGTGAATGGTAGAAGAAGTCGGGGACGCCCGAGGAATACATGGCACGACCAAGTGAATCAGATACTTGAGTCGGGTCATGTCTTGAGTCCAAATAATAAAGGAACATGAATGAGATTATGTATGAATGTGAACGAGGCAAGGAGTGTGTGCCAAGACCGAGTTGTTTGGCGGTCCGACCTCTCTGCCTACCCCTGCGGGAAAAAGCGTGATCGTTAGTTACCTAGTTAGTTTACTCCCACAGTGGAAGATATTCTGTGTCAAAATGGTGAAGGACCACCATTCAAATCCGTGACGGTACTTAAAATGGGTTTAAAACATGTTTAAAATAGGTTTCTTTATTTGAGAGGCGGGTATGGGTACCGTACCAGAGCCATTAATTGGAAAACCAAGACCCTATACATTTGGTGACGTAGCAGGGGTGTCCGGGTTCATGGGGCGAGGTTGATCTTGGCGGCTAATTTGTGCACCTATTGCGTGGCGGGCCGGATCGGGAGAGATTGGATGGAGAACTAACATAGACCCGTGGGCACAGGCATTGTGGGGTGTTTGCCCCACCGTGGCTGGCCATTTCATGGACCGGGATTGTCGACCGAATCGCGTTTTTTTAGCACTTCGATGGTTTTTCCTTCTTCCGTTCATATTCTGTATTCATAAAGAGTAAAGCATGAATATTTTGTAGAGGCCTACTTTTTTCGGTACTTACTCTAGTTTTTTTAATTTTTGCCCCACCCTAGACCTCTCCAGCCAGACTCTCTCGACTCATCGACTTGCACCGTAATAGGAGGGATGGTTTCTTACGTCCATCACTTCTGGACACTTAACCTCCTCTCATAACTCACATAAAATATTGCGATGTAAAACCGTACTTTTATTTCTACTGATTCTAGATGATTTTTAGAGCGCCGTATTTGTGAAAAATCACCTAATTGGGGATGAGATGCAGAAGAGAAAGGTGGGGAAGAACCTGGCTATTCAAAACCAAGTCACCAAACACGGCTTAAGCCATTTCAAGCAACGTTTCAAATCTGAAGGGTGATCTTACACCAGGGCGATAAAGAGAGAATCTTTCTTGTAGAACGTGCCGCAAATATACCTTAAATTATTTTTAATGATTAAATTGTGGAAAAACAAATCAATCAAATTAAATTTATCTTCGCACGCCGGGATTTGAACCTGCGACCGCGAGTCGAGAATCTTGCCCCGACCACAAATTATAAATTAAAGTCCTCCGCCGCGTACATCTCTCTGTCTGTTCCCAATAAACTCAAAAAACAATTTAACGGATTTTCACGCGGTTTTCACCAATATGAAGGTTTAGGTATAAAATTTGTCACGATTTTGTGTAAATTGGTTGAAATATAAAGAAGAATGTCGGTATGTGGTGGACGAGCGGGCAGGCAAGCGGGTGGTGCGGATTTGATTTGTATGCAAATCTACAGTTTTATGCCGAGGTTGATGAAATTTTGCACATGTGAACTTCAAAACAAGAGGAAGATCACTACATTTAATTTCGAAAACTCTGTGTATTCTCAGGGCATCGCCGGGACTTCAGCTAATATAATATTATATGTACAATGTATTAGACCAATGAACGTAATGCAGATTTAAAATGAAGAAAATGTGCAACATGTGCAAATGTTATTTCAGCATTAGATATGTTACCGTAAAAGCCCGAATATTGGTAAATCCTAAGATTTTCCGGTAAATCCTAAGATTTACAACTCTTAATGGTAAAAGTCCGAACCGTTCTATAATCATCGTTCACCAACCTAACCTAACCTAACCTAACCTAACCTAACCTAACCTAACCTAACCTAATCTAACCTAACCAAACCTAACATGTACTAAATTCTAATGGTAAAAGCCCGAAAAAATCGTTTCTTATTTAAATATTATAAACGATTTTTTCGGGCTTTTACCATTAGAATTTAGTACATGTTAGGTTGGGTTAGGTTAGGTTAGGTTAGGTTAGGTTAGGCTAGGTTGGTGAACGATGATTATAGAACGGTTCGGACTTTTACCATTAAGAGTTGGTAAATCTTAGGATTTACCGGAAAATCTTAGGATTTACCAATATTCGGGCTTTTACAGTGACAGATACACCTAACTTTGAAGAATTACGCAATAAATGTATCAGTAAAAACCAACATTGCTTCGTTAGCTGGTTAAGCTCGGGTCTGTGGTGGATTCATTATAACGTAACAGTACTTTAGCCATTACGATTGTTATTATTGGTTGAAAAGTAAGTACATGATTATTCTGAATGAATTGCGTATTTATTGCGTAATTACTTGTACCTAGATTGCATGCAGTTGGCAATACTTTCTCAGAAGTAATAGAAGTGTTCAACTGCACGGAATATAGTCATAAGAAGGCTATAATCACATACCTCAATAACAATAATAATAATAATCAATGTTAGCGTAATACTCTTTTTCCGCATGGGTTTTATTAGTATCATAATATTTTACTTCGGATTACTGTTCTATAAAATGATTATGTATATCACATGTTTGTAAAAGCCCGTATAGGGATAATCAGGGATAATAATATTAATTGCATACAATTTAAGAGGCGGGAATGGGTACCGCCGCCCCGGGAACCTTTATTGGATAACCAACACCTCTGCCACAGGTCACCCCAAGTGGTTCGCTACGTTTGGTGATTTAGCAGGGGTACCCGGGTTCATGGGGTTAGATTTGTCCAGGTCTTGGAGGCGGATGACCTGGACACACTGAACCCCATATTACTACCCACCCCTTACACCCTTTTCCTTCCCAAAACTCTCCTCTCCTTCCTTTCCTTTAAAAACCCTCCACACAGCATCCCCAAAGATGACACAGGCCCTGAAGAAAATTATCTTCCTCTGGTTCTCCTGTGTGGAGCTCATGTAAAAAAAAAGCTAGCGACTGTACGGTTAAAATTTAAGAACCCGACTTTGAATACATCTCTGACGCCGCGCCTTATACAAAATCGTCTTCGTACATGAACTTTGTAAAAAGCTACTTTCATGTAATAGAACAAGTATTCAAGCTATTGGATTGGATTTGTGCTTTTGAGAATCTCTCCGGGTGTTGAGACATGGATAATAATATGATTATTATTGTAACTGGCAGTTGTGAATAATAATGCCACGTTGTGATTTCTACCAAGCTTCTATATATTATACCTGACGTCATTGCCTGTCGCGGTAACTTTGTCCCGGTGACTAGCTATCGCTGGATCGACTGAGATTATTTTTCCGAGGAACTGGCTAGTATTGGAGTCAGTTCCTATCGGGTTTATAAAATGGTCACCAAAAGAAACCGAACCAAAAGTCGCACGCAGGGCCTAGCTGAAAAAAACCTACGGAGCAGTTTCTTAAGAGCGTTTAACCAGCCAGCGGACGAAAATCCACATTTCGTCGAAAGTTGTTCTTACGATCGTGCAGGGCGGTTACAATGAGAAATATTAATTATTCTCCGTACCAGCTTTTTAAAATTATAACTCAATATCGAATTTATTTCAATCCAAATTAGCTTTAATTTATACCTTCATCCAAAAATGCTGAAAGGCGTGATGATAAAACTATTAAAATAATGTACTTTTTGAAATTATTTTTTGATTATAAGTATTTATCATTTTTCAATAATGTCTAAATTTAATAAGAATGTGAAAAAAATCTAAAATATGTTTGTAAGTGCGCAAATAAATACACAAATGGACCAATTTTCGTCAAGAAACACATGTATATATATTTTTTAATGATTTTATTGAAAGTAAAATTAAAATTCTAAAACATGCGTTTGCTAGATAATGTATCGATTTATTTTACTGCATGATTACATTATTTGAAATGGGTGTGGTATAAATACAAAATCTTTTTTGAAAATTTAACAAATCTGCCAACGACCTATGGAATAACCTTATTATAAAAAAATTTAAAAAAATTCTAAATATTTATTACATTCGAATACTAGATAAAAGAACAATCTTTCGAAATCCATTTGTAATTTTTTATGGAAAAGAGTCAATACGTCTAAAATCTGATTTGAAAATGACATATTTCTGGTTTTCTCTGGTAATACCCTCTTAATTGCTTGTTCGACTATAAAATAATAAATTACTGTTAGAATATTAATTTGAGACTATTGTATCACGCAGCACAATGTCAATAGACTCTGAAAAGCGAAATAGTTTCGTTGAGGTATATCTATGTATAGTTTAGATCAGGCAGGCCCAACTGAACATTTTTTGCGGCCCAAAACGAAGTTTTCGGCTTTCTATGTTTGGATTTTAATATTCATACAAAAAAAGAAAAAAATCGCTTATTGAATTTTAGGTTTTAATATTTATCCAAAAAAAGAAAAAATCGATTCTTGGTAAATGTATCACATTTAAAAAATATTTTATGAAATTAAAACTTGCTTGTTATTAGATTTGATGAGGTTATGAGACATACATAGGTCTTGATGACTTCCTCATCAAGACCTATGTATGGAGTATCTTGATGTACGGCTGCGAAACATGGTGCCTATCCGAAAGAGATAAACGGAGACTAGAGGCTTTTGAGATGTGGTCCTACAGAAGACTATTAGGAATTTCCTGGAGAGACCACATCACAAATGAGGAGGTTCTCCAAAGAATCGAAGGAGGAAGGCACCTGCTCAGGACCTTGTCCGAAAGGCGCGCAAGATGGATCGGCCATGCAATAAGACAAGAAGGCCTCTTGCATGCCATAATGGAGGGTATGACCGAGGGGACAAACGCTAGGGGACGCCCACGCCGAGAGTACCTGGAGGACCTGCTGGTGGACGTGCGCTGCTTATCATATGCAGACTTCAAAAGAGCCGCACAAGACAGGGAAGAGTGGAAGAAACGAATAGATGAAATTGCTGCAAACCAATCCCAGGATTGAAACCAGAGAGAGAGAGAGAGTTATTAGACTTCGGACTCTCGAGGGGGATTTAGATTTATTGCTTGAAAAGTGCCAGGCGCATGGCCGCACTAGGGATTTATTTTCGCAATCAATTCCATTAAGTCTATTTAATCCGCACATTTCTCGGAAGATCGAATGCAACCGATATGATTTTAATAAGTGGGGGGGTGAGTGCAAAGGACACACATCGGCGCGTGCTTGGACAGTTTATGCCTTCTAGCATTGAACATTGAAGGTCGCATTTTCACCGAATTAAAGGTAAACAATAACTTTAACTTTATCAGCCGTTAACTCCCTCCCTCCCTGCCTCCCGAGTATTTTTTGGCCTTCCAAAAGATTTGGGTTAAATTAACGTAGCTCTTTTTACAATGATAACAATTTAGTAATTAGTTCAGAAGAACGCCGCTACAACTATAACAATTATTTTGACTTAAGCACACTTTGTCTAAGCATTTTAAAAGGCTTATCTTTAAATTAGTGAGAAAAGATCTTTAATTTTTCACTCAACAAAGTAATAGGTCCATTGTCATTTTAACGATGAAGTTACACATTTTGGAAATGTAGCCAAAGTTCGCCTCATCATAAAAAATATATTTTATAATCCATCCAAGAGGCCCCAAAATAAACTGCAGAGTCTTCTTCTCGTGGGAGATGAATGTTTTTGTAAGGAGAGGGTGGAGTGATCCTTGGAGTGGTCTTGAATATCGATCGCCCAGTTGATTAGTCAGATATTTTCAAAAAGTCAAAATCTTAGTTTAAAAAGCGAATAGGTATATGTAAAAGTGTACCCCCTATCTCATACATTAGGAACGAACCCATACTATGTGATCCAATTTTTGCAATTTTTAACCCCCTCCCGGTGACTAAAAACTTAAGTCCCCCGCCGCTCATTGTGACCAAGCGTGGTATTTTGAAGATCCCCACCCCTGAACGGGTCACTTAGTATGGGTACGTTCCCTTACTCAAATTACTCATAAACACCACCAAATCTTATAATGCAGAAAAACTTGAAATGAATTAATAAAATTTTTTTGGGTTTAAATGTTAATAGAATATTTTTAAATGTGTGACTTTACCGGATTGTTTTGCTTCCCGGTCTTTTTTTATATCATATTTAGTATGTAAAAACGGTGACCCGACAATTGGTCCAGCGACAGTTGGTCCGGCGACAGTTGGTCCGGCGACAGTTGGTCCGGCCGACAGTTCGTCCGCCGACATTTGGTCCGGCGACAATTTGTCCGGCGACAATTGGTCCGGCCGAAAGGGTATTCATTCAGAATTGTAGCGTTACTTGAAATGGCTTTAGCCCTATTTGATTACTATATCTGAATAGCCAGGTACATTTTTCATATCTCCTCCCCCTCCCCACTACCTTCAGCATCACACCATACCAAAATCGGGGATGCCATAGTCTCACTGGCACGAGACGGTTGGGACTCTTGTGTTATATTCAGATATCAAAGTTATATTATTATATTATATATAAGTAGGAATCTTTAGCGTTTTTTTGTTAAGCCTACTGCACGTATAAGTAAGTCGTATTTTGTGATTGTCGCATGCTACTTCTGAGATTCGAAATTATTAGTAAAAATATTTTTACAACGGATTTTCACTCAAGATGCCTTTAGATATAAGTATATCGTCTTTGGTTGTACGGCCGTGTATCTTCTTTGCATACTTAGTTGAAGAAAACATCTTCTAAACTTTCGGCCGGACCATAGACATCCAAATGGATAGACAAGCAGTTACAGATGAGGGGTAAAACCAAACTATGGAGAGCGAAGAGGGGAAAGATGACTGTCATTCGTTGAACAATCAATCTGACAGTGTATAGGCATCTCGCATTACAATATCACAATTTAGTTCTTAATAGCAAAATCTGCTTTGAATGAATAGACCTTTTTACATGGGAGCGCGAATTGCTTGCCACGTTCAAAACTTATTTGCTAAGGCCAAATGCTCGCCCCAAAAAGACTCGCGCCAATACACATATCAATATTTTCTTGCCGTGTTTAGTTAAAACACTTTTACAAATGTTTCATAATTTACTTACCCCTGTAACCAGCGACGAGCACATTGGAGTACCGCCCACATTCGCTATGTGCATATTGATACGTAGATATATTGTATAGCACAAGCTGCCGTTATTTCGTTAAATGTATGGATGTCAGCTTCTCGCTGTTCACGGCAAGAATGATGACGTCACACATTTTAGATTCAAGCGAGGCTATTTCCCCTCCCCATGGAGCGAGCCGGTTCCAAGGAGGAGCTACAGCCGGCGCCATGTGGAGGGGGAAATAATACGTTTTTATCACTTAGGGCAGGTCCAGATATATTCATATGTCCGTGGGCCGGACCAATTATTGTCGCCGGACCAATTATCGCCGGACCAAACATCGGCCGGACGCACTGTCGGCCGGACCAACTGTCGCCGGACCAACTGTCGCTGGACCAACTGTCGCCGGATCAACTGTCATGGCACCGTAAAACACAGACACGTACATATAAATAATATTGAATTCATCGTAAACATTCGAATATTGCTTTCCTCATTTATCTCAAAACTTTCCTCAATAAGGCTGTCTGAATCAACTAAATAGAGCTATTGATTATTGTGAGAATGGTTTTGCCATAGGTCACCCCTAGTGGTTCGCTACGGTGAATTAGCAGAGGCGCCCGTGTTCACGGGGTGTTCGTCAGCCCACCAACTGCGTGGCAGGCCGGATCGGGAGAGACTGGTTGAGGGAGATCTTTTGACCTCTCCATCAGGATTCTCCGCAGGATTTGGACCGCAGTGGAAGGGATGAATTCATTCAATTCAGAACTTCCTCTCCTTCCTTTCCCTAAAAAAAAACCCTCCACATAGCATCCCCAAAAATGACGTAGGCCCTGAGGGGAAATTTTTTCCTCACTGTGTGGAGTTAATGTAAAAAAAGAGCTCCAGTCCAGAGGTGGCTACTAAATTAAACAATGCGTTAGTGAATACAGAGGTTCAACAATAGACGAGCAAAATAAATGAGATTTTTTTTTTTTTACATGAGCTCCACACAGAAGGCCCTGAGGAAAATAATTTCCCTCAGGGCCTATGTCATCTTTGGGGAAGCTGTGTGGAGGGTTTTTTTAAGGAAAGGAAGGAGAGGAGAGTTATGGGAAGGAAAAGGGTTTAAAGGGTGGGTAGGAATCTGGTTTTCAGTGTGTCTTGGTCATCCGCCTCTAAATCCTAGACAAACCTCACCCCATGAACCCGGGCACCCCTGCTAAATCACCAAACGTAGCGAACCACTTGGGGTGACCTATGGCAGAGGTGTTGGTTATCCAATAAAGGCTCCGTGGGCGCGGTACCCATTCCCGCCTCCCAAATTGAGATGAGACAGTATTAGAATGAAACAACACACGTCACCAAAATCGCTTACCTACTCTAATACAAGTTCAAATGATATCTCATACGGACGTCATAGAATCCTCAAGCGTCTTGTCTCAAGACAGAAGAAACTAGAAAGATAAAGTCACCTAATATTTTTCGTTGGAACCAATATACTGCAGCGCATATATTTCTCTTTATAACTGCTTTGATAATAGGTGCAATTATATTACAACCTTTCACTCGCAAATAATTTTGAGCACACCCCAAATTATTCATTTTTCAACCAAATAATATAAAATCGTGATGACAGAGAAAAGGCCTTTTTGAACCCGAGCTCTGTATGCCATTATATCAAAACAATGCAGTTTTATTTTTTTATTTAAGTACATAAAACAGGCATTATGCCCAAAAATTTATATACATGGATGATTTAAATTACAAAAATTATAACAAAAATAATATCAGTAATAATTAGCTACTAGTAAATATGCAAAAGTGAATGACGAACAAGAATGAGTAAAAGGTAGAGTAAAAAAGAATCACCAACAATTTATTATTGGCACCTGTGCTGATGGGACAATGATTTAGTAGGTGCAATATTTCCTGTCTTTGAATAAAGGGCTTCATCACAATATCAGCTTTATACGATTGATGGTAAAATATATTTTTTGAAGTGATTGAATGGGTTATTAAAAATGTCAATTTCATTATTAGAGCAGTGTATAGTGTTATAATGTCTTAATGTTCGTGGTAAAGGGGAGAAATATCCTGTGTTTGTGTGGTATACAGATATATAGAAAATATCTTGCATCCTCCTTGTTGAATTTCTTGACGGTGTGTTAATGTTAATTTGGGATAAAATGTTGGGTGTATCAACTGATGCATGTATAATTTTGTGCAGAAGCAATACATCAGAAAGTTTCCGTCTTCCTGTCAGAGAGTGTAGTTTATAGTATAGAATTCGGTCTTTATACGTTCCAAATTGATCAGATATACCTTCGCGATAAGCAATAACACGGGTTAATTTTCTTTGTATGGATTCGATTCTATAATTATGAATCTCATAATTGGGAGACCAAATAGTGGATCCGTATTCGAGTATTTTGTGACAGTCTGCAAGCTTTCACGCCACATCTACCTTTTTATCCACGAGGTTTCTTATTCACGTTGTTATAATTTTCGAGTTCAACAAACAGTTGTTGTCTACCAAATATACAGAATCTTCGGGATCTGCAGTACCTACCTACGCCCAGCTTCTGAGAGGCTAACATAACGGTGTCAAAATTTAGAGGTAAACAGTTCTCAAATGATTAAATAATATTGGTACCTTTTAATGCTAACTGAAACTAACCCAATCCAACTTAATTAATAATGTAAATCCATTTAGACAATACGATTATAATTCATAATTTTAACCGAAAAGAAGGTATAGAGTGCAATCACAGCTGTATAAAGTTCATAAAACATTATTTTAATTTAATTTTTCAAATTTTTGTTACGTTATTGCAATAATAAAATTATCATACTTGTATTCATAATGCAAAATAGGGCGAAAAAAATTCAAAATTTCAAGACCAATAGGGCGAAGGAGCCTAGGAAGGCCAAGACTAAGATGGAGCGACAACGTCCTCAAAGACATATCTATCTTAGAGCTTCCAAACTGGAGAGAGCTGGCACAAAACCGAGATGAGTGGAGGAAGACTCTTGAGGAGGCCAAGACCCACCAGGGGTTGTAGAGCCAATAGTGATGATGATGATTCATAATGCAATGGCCAAAGATGTATGTTAAATGACCGATATTTTCTTTTATTAGGGTTTAATTAATTATTAAAATTACTTATAGTTTAATTATTAATTATTAAAGTATTAATTGTTTTCGCTTTGTATAATAATTATTATTATAAATATAATACAATTATTTACACCCAAGTTTTTTAATACTTGAGTCGGGTCATGGCTAGAGTCAGTATAACAGAAGTACCACAGCAAAGCCTTGATATTTTCTAACAAAAGTGATGATAACTGTTTGGCATTTTGCAACAAAAGAAGTTTTGTTATCTTTTTTTGTATTTTTCAATGAAAGTGGTGTTATATTAAATTTTGTTATTTTGCAACAAAAGTTAACTTTTGGTATGGTGCATCAAAAGTGAGGTCATACAACTTTTTGGTATTTAGCCACAAAAGTTATGTCATGTTAACTTTCTGGTATTTTGCAAAAAAAGTGATGTTATTTGATTTTTTGGTATTGTGCAATAAAAGTGATGATAATTCTTTTTAATTATTATTCTACTATTTTATAACTTCAATAAAAATGTGCCCAAACGCCTTTTTGTTTTCTTCAAAGTCAGTGTTTTAATGTAACGTTAGTTGCGTTACTTGTCAAAACAAGTTATTACAATCGCATTACGGCAAGCACAATTTTTCAGATCTCCACGCATGAATAATAGACAGTTATTTTACCTTTATTTAACAAACGGGAAAAAAGTAAAATAAGTTTTTATACATTAGATTACATGAGAAAAGTGATGAAATCTATTTAAAATAAGTTCATTTTCCCGAAGCTGAAAGGGTGACCGACTAAAACATCGCTTGACTTATTTCAATAATTGATCATTATCAACGGTAAATGAATCTGGCCCCCTCCAAATTCTAGGTGTTGTTCTAATTCGGATGTAAATAATGAGTTTTTTCGAGGTTGAAATTTCGTCTACAGATAAACAGCATTATTTTTATGAATTTTTAAGTAAGGTATTGCAAAAATTTTCAATTCAGATCGAGTTAATTTTGAAACTTATCATTATTTTTTTTTGTATTGTGATAGGGCATGGTACAAAAGTACTAACTGCTCGGAGCCATTGAGATTATGGCATCCTCAATTAGGATGTGTTGTGAGGTTGCGGGGAGTGAGAAGGGATGAGGAAGGTTGTGAAGTATCTGCCTACTCAAATCTGATCACTAAACATAGCCAAAATATTTGGAATTAATGCATTTGGGAGGCGGAGCCATTTATTGGATAACCAACACGTATGTCATAGGTCACTTAGGAGGACTTAACACTTTGATAATTTAGGAGGGGTGTCCGAGTTCATGTGGTGAGGTTGCAACAGTTTGGGCGAGTACTTGCCTAATTTAGACGGAGTGTTGTAGCCACGCGGGTGCCTGATAAAATTGACAGCCGGCCGTTAATGTACAGGCGCCGGTAAGAGGGTTAGAGAAGTTTCGGTAGGTTCGTTAGTTGGTTCCTGGGAGTACTTGGTTTAACAGCTGAACTACAAGCCGTCAAAGGTCATGGCCGAAATACACGTGAGCGAAATAATTTATAATGAATCATCACGAGATCATTTTAACTTTGGCTTATTAAATCATTAGCATTTAATTAATCCTTCTAAATATGTATAGTTTATCTGTACAGGCGCCCTTCAGGATTTTCTAATGATATGCATCCATTTTGTTTGATACCACATGTTCCGAGAAACTAGTTTAACACTAATATTGATTTACCGAAGGTAGTCAACCACCCCTGTAGATTCGATAATACAATAATCATGCTCTACCCTTAATGTTTGAGATTAAAGAATAAATGTGCATCTTTGTTACTTTAATATTCCGTCTTTTCTTTCATTGATCTACCCACATGTCAGCACTTGTATTCCGGATATGGATTAAATGTTTATTTTAATATGAGAGTAATAATTATAGCATTGGGATGGCGGTGATTGCAAAGATAGATAACTAGGTAAGATTATCGTTACAAGGTTTGTCCAGGTCTTGGCGGTGGATGCGTCTGCCCACCTGCTGCGTGGTGTGCAGGATCTAGAGAGTCTGGTCAAGGGAGGCAATTTGAGCTTTCCAGCCGGACTCTTTCGACCCATCGCCTCGCACCGCAGTTGAAGGGATGGATTCATACGTCCTTCACTCATGGACTTACAGACCCCCAGATTACTACCCAGCCCTCTTACCTTTTTCTTTCCCAGAACCTCCTATCATTTCCTTCCTTAAAAATACCCTCCACACATCATCCCCTAAGATGACCTAGGCCCTGAGGGAAATTATTTTCCCCAAGACCTCATGTGTGGATCTAATGTAAAAAAAGTCTTTTCAAGCAATGTATCGGTTCTGCATGGTAGTTGTTCACCAGGTTGACGCTGAGCGTATTTACTAGATACTTGTGTTGTTAACTTTTATCATTAGGTCCCACTGACTGAACAAAATAATCGAAATGATGAATTTTTGGATTGAAATTTGATCAGCTAGAACTATTACAAAAATATACCAATTAAATACTGCTGGTAGGTATATCATATCATGGCCTCTGTTTTAACATGCCTTTTCTAAGGAGTCGTTTCACAAGCCTAGAAAAATAATCTCAAGCCTGTTAAAATGCTTTGAGGTGTAAAATTTTCTTTTTTATTTTGGATTTTCTCTTATTGTAGTGTTGCACAATCAGATCTATAGACTGTTCCTGAACATTACAAAATATAATGTAGCATGCTTTGGGACGACGGTTTTTTTGAAAAAACATGACATTTTGACAAAACGTGGACATTTTAATTCTATCGCCAACAGTGCAAGGAGTGCGTGATGTCGTTGGAGTTTTTTTACACCTTTCATGGCTGTAAAAAGTATTTACAAAGGTGCCATTTTACCCTTTTCACAAAAATATACCTAAAATATTATTTATGGACAAATGAAAAATCTGTGACTGGCTTTGTTTTTTACACAAATCTGCATTTTTATTAAGATATTTTTGAAATTTCGCACACTGACCTTCAAAATGAGACGAAGATCACTGTCTGCATGAGACTTCGAAAAACGACTTGCATCATCCCTCTGTAGCGTTTTTGGCCACATTTTGAACAATATGCAAACACGCATTGCATTTTGAGATATTTTAAAACATTTCAAAAGTTCTCGCTTTTTATATACTCCGATTTATAACAAAGAAAAGTTAATAGTTTCACTTTCTAACAAGAGATGTCTCGCTTCACTTTTGGATGATTTGTTCTTATTTTCATGAACCGAAATTATTGAAATATTTTTTTCTTATAAATCATTGATCATGTTTTTAAATGCTGAAAAAATGAATGTAAATGTTTGTGATAACTAAAGACCGGATTATATGCAACAAAATCAGCCCAAAATATGCATGCAAATATGCAATAAAAATAGCTAAAATATGCACGAAAATCAATAAAAAGGGCCAAAATATGCAACATGAAATAATACAGGAAGTCACATTTTTAAATATTTTTACTTTAGTAAGCCATTAGTTCTCAAGGATAACAATCGTATTTTCGAAAATATCAAATAAAAATGTATTTAACAATGAAATTTACACATTACCTTTAAAAACGTATATGACTAAGTACCGTTATAAATGTTCTGTAGACAAATTGTGTCGACGATCGTTTAATATATTTTTGTAAGCGGAAAAGAAGCGTTCTGCGACTGGACAGAATTTAAATTTGGGTAGGATTTTTGAACTTATTGAGCCGGGCTAAATTTAGCCTGCCCCGTTGATGAAACTATCAATTTGGCACAAGGGTTCAAACCCTGGGTTAGTGTTCAGTAAGTTTTCAAACTTTTCTTTGATTTTACTCGGAATAGCTTTGGCAACGAGCAATTCATAAGGCTAATTTTCTTCATAACCTGAATAGATTCATTCAATGCCCATCCATGAGTTTCAAGCGTTTTAACTAGCCGCGGAGCGATCAGTTCAATAGCGGCGCACTTAGCCATCTGACGTTTGTAGTGTCACTATGTGAACGATGAACGAAATCGAGCGTAAATATGCAAGATCTCAAATTTTTTGCTAAAATATGCAACTTCCGCTGAAAAGGGTCTAAATATGCAAATGCATATGCAAATATGCATTTGCATATAATCCGGTCTTTAGTGATAACATATAGAAGTAATAATATTTCATAAATTTATATTATTCAATAAATAGGTAGGCACTACGTAGAGCAATTTAAATAAAAAAATAATACGTAGAAATCATGCGTTGATAATCTTAACGTTTTTTTTGTATGTTTTTTACGAATCCTTAAGTATGGTATAGACCAGTGGTCTTCAACCTTTTTGGGCCGGCGTACCCTTGTCTCTCACTACAAATTTGTTGTTCCCCGTACCTTCTATCTATCTTTTTACACGTGTAATGAAAGACGTCTTTCAATTGTAATTTTTAATACTCTCATTATTACATGAATTTTACAATCAAGTCACACAAATACAATTAAGTAATACAATTATATACAGAGTGTAACACAACTTCAGGCATTTTAATCACTGATTCTGCACGCATGCGTGCCGGTTATTGCGTACCCCAATTTGGCTTCGCGTACTCCCAGAGGTACGCGTACCACAGGTTAAGAACCACTGGTATAGTCTAAAGACCATAGACGATCAAATATAGGTGCATTTACTTTGTGACTTTCTAACACTATAAGAAATGTATATGTCACCCAATTAAAAATCGGAGGCATGATTTTTTTTTAAAAGGCCAGAAATTTCCAAACCGAAGGCGCCAAAATTTACAAGCGCTCAAGGTTGAAATCGGTTATTTAACAGAAGGCTCCAGAGGTTAAAGCAGACTTTAGGTACTTCTAAATTTCGCATACATGAAGTTCAAATTATGAGGAAAATAACTGTTTACATTTGACTTCGAAAAATTCTCGTGGTTAACATGAAATAACGGATGTCAGCCACAAGCATTCCGTTGGAATTTCCCTTAGACCACCATAAAAATTACAGAACAATGGTGCTAACAAACTAGTCGATGGTGCGAATAGCCACCATATTGTTCTACGGTATTTTAATAAACCTTCACGTGGTTAGTTTAATCAGTTTTCATTTTTTTAAACTTAATTAACACCGAATTAAGTAGGTACTAATTGGCCCTGTTGGAGGTTTACACTTCAATATTTTTTTTTCGTCCAGTTTCCATATATGGAAGTCTTTTCATTTATATTCAGGATGAACAAAATAAAGTTTTCAATTTTGGTACCCAATACCCAAGTTTCATGGAAAGTGCGTTTAATATGGACCTATGAATCCATCTCTGCCACTGCGGTGCAAGGCGATGTTCCTATAAAATTCCTGCGGCTTGAGAAATCAAAGGGACTCCCACAACCATTCTATTTTGGTCCGGCCTGCCATGCAGCTGGTGGGCAGACGCAACCGCACCCCATGAACCCGGGCACCCCCGCTAAGTCACCCAACGTAGTGAGCCACATGGGGTGACTTATAGCAGAGGTGTTGGTTATTCAAAAACAAATAAAGAACCAAGGTGTTGGTTCCCGGGTCGGCGATAATCATACCCGCCTCCCAAATTGAATGAGGGTCATGAGCGTCACGAGTGTCATGAGTGTCGTGAGTGTCATGAGTGTCGTGAGTGTCATGAGTGTCGTGAGTGTTACGAGTGTCGTGAGTGTCACAAGTGTCGTGAGTGTCACTAGTGTTGTGAGTGTCGTGAGTATCGTAAGTGTCATGAGTGTCGTGAATGTCACGAGTATCGTTAGTGTCATGAATGTCGTGAGTGTCATGAGTGTCGTGAGTGTTACGAGTGTCGTGAGTGTCACGAGTGTCGTGAGTGTCACGAGTGTCATGAGTGTCGTGCGTGTCATGAGTGCCGTGAGTGTCATGAGTGTCGTGAGTGTCATGAACGTGTCATGAGTGTCACGAGTGTCACGAGTGTCATCAGTGTCATGAGTGTCAAGAACGTGTCACGAATAATTTAATTTAATTGGGCTAGTGTCACCAGTGTCATGAGTTTCAAGAACGTGTCATGAAGAATTTAATTTAATTGGGCTAGTTTATAGACATCCAAATGGATAAACAAGAAGATACAGATGAGGGGTAAAACCAAACTAGAGATAGAGAGAGGTATCTAGCTTAGGGAACGTACCCATACTACGTGACCAACTTTTTGCAATTTTTAACCCCCCCCCCCCCCCCCGGTGACCAAAAACCTAAGCAACCCGCCGCTCATTTGTACCGAGCGTGACATTTTGAAGACCCCCCCCCTAAACGTGTCACGTAGTATGGGTGCGTTCCCTTAGTTGACCGATATAGGTTTTATCGATAATTTGGATATTTTGTCATCGTTCCCTGTCATGACTGCAGATCGCCAATGAACAAAAAACCTTTGGCAACGACTAAGTGTTCTTAATTTGTTTAAAGTGAACCGTTGTTAGTACGTTAGCGATTTGCAGTTGTGATAAATGTGATAAAAGATTTTATCGATAAATCCTTCATCGATTGACCGATTGCTAGTTACCCAGGCCATGAACGGATATTGTTTATAATTTGGATATAAAAGTTTTGAAAACCCGCGCCCTGCAGTGGTATACGCTGACCTCGCACAATGAAGCAACGGTGGCCAATGACCGCATGTGAATTCCACTGGGCGACTGTTCATCTGCACTTACTTACTGCATTATACTGTGACTGTGTACCAACTCAACACAATGATATGAAGCCTGCACAACACAACAATATTAGAAAACACGACAATGAACTTTGGACACTTGTCTTCATCATGCATTAATATTACGCTTCTATTGTTTTCTGCACGCATCTTCGTATTCTAGGAACATTGTTTTATTTCAAAACAACTTAACGTTTGTAATAATGTTATTACAAGTCTCAAATTTTACATCGTCATTGTAGTGAAGCGGACAAAACCCTTCGAATAATAATAAAATAATTTTCTGTCAACATTTGCCTGTCAAGGTTGGCGCGCAAAATTCCTGGTTCTTCCCATGCATTTTAAATGTTCCTATTTATTGTTTTTTTAACGCTTTTGCAAAAACAAAAATTGTTCTAAAATTTAGATACAAAAATCTTTCCGATCTGTTTATTAGAAAACATCATTTTTGTTTCTAAATATTAAAATTTTAGTATTGGAAATGTAAATTGGCTAAAAAATGTATACCTAAGAATATTCGAATTAAAGTAATTAAAATAGAATAAACTTAGAATTTTAAATACAGATTCCTTTTCTAAGCAAAATTTTTAATAAAACTGTCACCTCACTTTTTGTCACTTTCATACAATTTTATTTTAAAATTAAACGTGTGATGCGTCACAAATTGGCCCAAAATTAAACCGTCACTTTTGATCGGGTTTGTAAAATATCTGAACAACCTAGCTCATATAACTCTAAGACAATGAGAAGCATTATTTCATTCCGTTTCTAACATAAAAGAAATCACAAATATTCGCATGACAGGAAGAGAGATATCTAACTTTTAATAATGCACTGTTGCTCTGGGACAATCTGGGTCTCCTGTTATTATAACGGCATATGATGTTTTGGGACAACTTGGGTCTCCTGTGATTAGACGGGTTAAAATAAAATAAATGAACTTGAAAAATATAAACAATTTTTTTTTTTTTACAGTGAATACCGCACAAGAATCTCAACTGCTCCCGTCTGGAGCCAGTGAGACTATGGCATACCCAATTGGGGTATTGGGGTATGTTGTGAGGCTGAAGGTAGCGCGGGGAGGGGAAGGAGGTGGGGAAGAGGAAGGTTGGGAAGTACCTGGCTATTCAGATCTGGTCGAAATCAGGAGAAGGGAGTGAGGAGAGGGAATGCGGAGTGGGAACGCGAGAAGGGAAGGGGCCGCGGGACAGGAAGGGGAGGCGGCAGGGAACGGGAAGAATGGGAAAGGACACGCAGAGACAAACAATTTCTTTATTGAGTGGCATAGCAACGCATGCCGGGAACTCGCTAGCTAATTTATAAAATCGTAAATGGGAAGTATATTTGCGCACAAAATAGTAAAAAATATCATTCAGAATCGAAACGTGGCTTGAAGTGGCTTTAGACGTCTATGGTGACCAGATCTACCACTTCGGAACAGGCTCAGCCAATTGAGTAGATTTAAAAAAAAGTATTTAACTTGACCAAAAAACAATTTTGAAATAAGATTTAATTAGCTAGGTACTTTCCCGACATCCTCTTCCCCATCTCCTTCCCCTTCCCAATAAATTACGACTCACAACAAAACTCAATCGGAGATGTCATAGTATCATTTTAAAAAAAATGAGTGTGCTTTAGACCACACGGCTGAAGTCAAACTACAAGACAAACCTCGCACAATGAACCCAGGTATCCCTGCTAAGTTACCAAACGTAGCGAACGGGGTAACTTATGGTCTAGCAGTGAAATATGACATTGGGGTGAATGACCGTGGGGTGACCTACGACCTTAGGGTGACATACGACCTTGGGGTGACCTACGATCTTGAGGTGACCTACGACCTTGGGGTGACCATCCTTATCATTATCCTTATCCTTATCCTTATCCTTATCCTTATCCTTATCCTTATCCTTATCCTTATCCTTATCCTTATCCTTATCCTTATCCTTATCCTTATCCTTATCCTTATCCTTATCCTTATCCTTATCCTTATCCTTATCCTTATCCTTATCCTTATCCTTATCCTTATCCTTATCCTTATCCTTATCCTTATCCTTATCCTTATCCTTATCCTTATCCTTATCCTTATCCTTATCCTTATCCTTATCCTTATCCTTATCCTTATCCTTATCCTTATCCTTATCCTTATCCTTATCCTTATCCTTATCCTTATCCTTATCCTTATCCTTATCCTTATCCTTATCCTTATCCTTATCCTTATCCTTATCCTTATCCTTATCCTTATCCTTATCCTTATCCTTATCCTTATCCTTATCCTTATCCTTATCCTTATCCTTATCCTTATCCTTATCCTTATCCTTATCCTTATCCTTATCCTTATCCTTATCCTTATCCTTATCCTTATCCTTATCCTTATCCTTATCCTTATCCTTATCCTTATCCTTATCCTTATCCTTATCCTTATCCTTATCCTTATCCTTATCCTTATCCTTATCCTTATCCTTATCCTTATCCTTATCCTTATCCTTATCCTTATCCTTATCCTTATCCTTATCCTTATCCTTATCCTTATCCTTATCCTTATCCTTATCCTTATCCTTATCCTTATCCTTATCCTTATCCTTATCCTTATCCTTATCCTTATCCTTATCCTTATCCTTATCCTTATCCTTATCCTTATCCTTATCCTTATCCTTATCCTTATCCTTATCCTTATCCTTATCCTTATCCTTATCCTTATCCTTATCCTTATCCTTATCCTTATCCTTATCCTTATCCTTATCCTTATCCTTATCCTTATCCTTATCCTTATCCTTATCCTTATCCTTATCCTTATCCTTATCCTTATCCTTATCCTTATCCTTATCCTTATCCTTATCCTTATCCTTATCCTTATCCTTATCCTTATCCTTATCCTTATCCTTATCCTTATCCTTATCCTTATCCTTATCCTTATCCTTATCCTTATCCTTATCCTTATCCTTATCCTTATCCTTATCCTTATCCTTATCACTTCCCCATGTCAAGCATGCGTAAAAGCTAAAAGCCCGACCGTTCGCCTAGCAATCGATCACCGTTCGCATGACATTTTTCGTAACAATTACCACTTTTCGTAACGCATTCACCAGCTTACCCCCCAAGTCGACCATGCTTAAAGAAGTTTTAGGCGGTTGAGGATCTTAACCGCCAACAAGATGAAGACAGTAATCCGACATAGATATCTTGGAATGCTTTACGAATTGAAATAAATAAATTTTATTACAGATCTGACAATACTCCATTTAAATTCAACTTTCCACTTTTCAACTCGCCCATATGAGAAAATATTCCAGATAGAAAGACGGAAGGCGTGCAGTGGAGGTATATATGTAAGAAGTAAGAGAAAGGAGTAAAATAGGAAGAGGGAGATGTATGTCAGGGAGTACCTAGAGAAATCACCGTGTGACGAGGTGGACGGACCAGTCTTGAGTCGTTCCACCTAACCTAACCTAAACCTAAAACGTGATGTGAAATAATGAGGTAATATGTAATACAAGTTGTTCATCTTGGATCTTGACTTTTAATGGTGTTTCTGGGTAAAACTGATACTAGTTTTGGTACAAAACCCTTTCTTAGATGTAATAAATAATGGTAAATGAAACAATGTTACTTTGTTTGAACCACTTGTATATTTTTTTAAAGCCGACGATTTCGGAACGACCGTTCCTTCTTCTGGGCAAACGTATACTGATTTACAATTACATGGATGGGAACAATGTATTTTTACTAAGGATTGGTTTAATGAAGAGCGGGTGGGTAGGGTACATTCAAAAGTATAATAAATGATGTGCTCTGAAAATAAGGTGTGCTGTGCCGATGAATATAACCACAAAAATATGATTTACACGGTGTTCGGAAACACAATCGGGAAACTTGAATCTACATCTCAATTTGGGAGGCAGGTACAGGTACCGCCGCCCATTGAATCATTTATTGGGTATCCAACACTCCTTCCATGGATCACCCCAAGTAGTTCGCTGAGTTTGGTAAATTAGCAGGGTTGCCCGGATTCGTGGGGTTAGGTTTGTCTAGGTCTTGGCGGCGGATGGAGGGCCGGATCGGGAAAGACTGGTTGATCTAACCTAGACCTTCCAGCCGGATTCTCTCGACCTATAGCTTTGACCGCTGTGGAAGGGATGGATTCTTTCGTCCGTCACTCCTGGACACATTGAACCCCAGATTCCTACTTATCCCTCAGATCTTTTTACTTCCCTTTAATTTGGGAGGCGGGTATAGGTACCGCCGCCTCGGGAACCTTTTATTGGATAAGCAACACCTCTGCAATATGTCACACCAAGTGGTTCGCCACGTTTGGTGACTTAGCAGGGGTGCCTTTGTTCTTGGGGTCAGGTTTGTCCGGATCTTGGCAGCGGATTTGTCTGCCACCAACAGCATCACAGGATGGGTCGGGAGAGACTGGTTGCAGAAGATCTTTTGACCTCTCCAGCAGGACTCTCTCGGAACATCGCCTTGCACCGCAGTGGAAAGGATGGATTCATTCGTCTGTCACTCTTGGAAATACGGACCCCCAAATTCCTACCCATCCCTCATACCTTTTTCCTTCCCAGAATTTCCTCACCTTCCTTCCCCTAAAAAGACCCTCCACACAGTATCCCCAAAGATGAAATAGGCCTTGAGTGGAATTATGTTCCTTAGGACCTCCCGTGTGGAGCTAATATAAAAAAACTTTCCAGAACTTCCTCTACTTCCTTTCCCTAAAAAGACAATCCACAAGGCATCCCCGGAGATGACATAGGCCATGAAAGGATTTTCATCATTAAGGAATCCTGTGCCGAGATGTTGTAAAATACATAAAGAGTACCAAACAACAATTTTTTTTTTCGAATTAAATTTTTTTGATTTTTTTCGGCAACTAAAGGGTTAAACAAATCTTTTGGTGCTGAACGTTACAGCCGACATTCACCTTAGCAACAATTTTTTTTTCAAAAGTGATTTAAAAATACCAAATTCATCAGTTAAGAGCCCGAGAGGGATTTTTCAATATTTAATGTTTTTTTCGTATTTTTGCGTATTTTTGCGTATTTTCGAAGTCATCTGTGTCGATAACAGCACCTCAAAAAAAAAGTTTGTCATTATATTTTTTTAGATACATGCATTTTCGATACCTCAAGCTAAAATTAAATATTTAAAAAAATATTTTTTCTTACTTTATAACTCTTTATAAAAGATCAGTTTTCAAAAAATCGTCAATGTACCACTGATTTTTTTCCATCTGTCGTCATATACGAAAAGAAAAAAAATATTGAAAAATATTTTGTTATAGGACACATATCAACCTATACCCGCCTATTTATATATTTTTATTATGTAGCTTAGTTATGACGTATTTAATTTTTTTAAACCACGTAATTCAACGTACTTTAAAATCATTTTTTTTGTACTTAAAAACCTTTTTTCTGTTTAATAAAAATATTACCCAATAAAACAGTGTTTTACCTATACAATGTATTAACTAATATAAAAAAAATCAATGATTTATTCGATGATATTCAATTTTCCTGAGCGTACAAAATACATAAAAACTATGGTGTTTTCGATATTCTGGTCATAACGCGGAAGTCTCTCCGCCCGGCTGGTTGTCTGCGAAGCTCTGTTCCGTAAAGCTGTGTTGAAAAACGTAAGTGTATTAGTTATTAAGATGTAATACATATACTCTGTATGAATGAAACCAAACTGTATAATGTGTTCGTGTAATTTGAAGGAAGCTTGTCAAAAAGGATTTCTAAAACGTGCGTAGCAAGGGACGGACGATCATAATATGCTTAAACTTTTTAATATAGTACCCGTTTATCATTTAATAATAAACATGTCAAAAGGAATTAGTTAACGGAAGTGCCAAGGACGAGGCCTTTCCTTGTATATTGTAACTTCTGATGTGTGGGCTGTTTTGGGTCATTTCTAATATTTTCAAACGGAGCACGTAGAAAGGGATAAAATAACTAGAACACCCAGGATACTAATGTTCACATATATTTTACCTTTTCACATGTTCCTTCAGATAGCTTCGCACAGGGTAGTTCGTTTTTTATTTGAACAGAGTCCTTTTTAATATTTTCAAACGGAGCACGTAGAAAGGGACAAAATAACTAGAATATCCAGGACACGAATGTTCACATATATTGTACCTTCTTACGTGTTACCTTCAGATAGCCTCACACTGGGTACACATTCAAAACTCGGAACAACAAAGCAACTTTTAAAAGTATTGTGGTCTCTTTCTCTAGCACGGGGCCGTGGGCATGTCAGAGCGAGACCACGGTAACAATAATAGAATAGAATAATAGAAGCGGTATTCGCTGATATTCGCAGATATCATGTTACATTCGACAAAGGTTTAAGGGTTGTGCAAATAAATGATTAATTATTATAATCATTTAAGTATTTAATCGAGCTATTATCGTTATGATTCAAAGAAAAGAAAATTACTTATTATTTTTTTAATTGATAAACTAACGTTTAGACAAGATTTTTATGCATAGCACAAAGGGTAACAATTATTATAAGCAATAATTATCAGCCTGAAATACTCATCTACATTGAAAAATCTTCCGAGAAAAGATACTTGCCGCCAACGGGACTTGAACCCGTGTCCTTCTGATTGCCGGTCAGGTGCTCTGACCACTGAGCTATGGCGGCTTATCTAATACCCGCCAAATAATTCAATATATGTATACTAGTGCTTCATTCAACAATTACTGTTTATAATATATATAATAAATAGTTTATATTACGGTATTTAACAATTACTGTTTATTTTATTTAAACAGTATATATAATAAACAGTAATTGTTGAATGAAACACTAGTATATATTGAATTATTTGGCGGGTATAAGTTAAGCCGCCATAGCTCAGTGGTCAGAGCACCTGACCGGCAATCAGAAGGACACGGGTTCAAGTCCCGTTGGCGGCAAGTATCTTTTCTTGGAAGATTTTTCAATGTAGATGAGTGTTTCAGGCTGATAATTATTGCTTATAATAATTGTTAGAAAATTACTTGTTCAATAATTGCAAATTCACTTTATTTAATTAGTGTTTGTATTTTTTTCAGTATAAAAATTTAAATATGGGAAACAAATGGCGTTCCAAAACTTGGCGTCAGCTCAATACACTCCGAATGAAAAAGTATGATTTTTAACCTATTTATAGCATAACTACTATACTACAGGGTGTATTTAGACGTATCCGACGACTTTAACCAGATTTTTTTTAAAACAAATTAAAAACAAACAAAAAAGCTTTCGCCACTAGTTTTAGATTTCTTTGGCTATATCTAACTTTATCATTTACAAAGGATACAGAAAACATACTTACCTGGCAGGTTACTTCCGATAAAGAAGAAAGTTTATTCTTGGAGAAGATGCGATGTGCACACGTTAAACGCGTTATACACTACATTTAAAACACTGGACATGGCATGATTTTACATTTGCTACCCCTATTACTGTTGATTTTATATTTATGAGAAGATTAGTGGCAAAAGTAAATATTTATATTGAAAGAATTGGAGAATTCAGGACTCATTAGGACTCTTTATGAAATGAACATACATGTTTCACATTCATCAAACACGGTAAAGCCATTTCAAGCACAGTTTCACATTTAATGGTGGTCATACACCAGTACGATACTGAAAATACCTTCCACTCTGGAATGTGCCACAAAGATACTATGTATTATTTCAAATGAATTAATTGTGAAGTAACACAAATTAATCAAATTACATTTGACTGTTTTGTGTGCAGATCGATTTCTCTAAGATCTCCGGGAATAGAAGAGAACAATGCTGTTGTGGATAACTACTCTGAAAATTTCAGTACTGAACTACCCACGAATATAGTTTCCACGGCTGGTGTATCTGTTTTAGCCGTAAGCAACATCAAATAATGATTATAAGGGTAATTTTTTCACCTAAGTGAATGAAAAAGTGTTCACACATGATTATGTTTTTTTTAGGAACAAAGTGTGTATGACATTCCCGAATCCACTACAGCCGCACATTCAATGGAATTCTGCAATGTTGAAGTAAGAGTTACGATGACGCTTTATAATTTTTGCTTAGCACGTTTTGTGAAATATTCCTTGGACCTTTAGTTACTTACTCCTTTTTACTATTATTTTAATTTAGGAGCAGCTCATGGATGTCAATAATCCTGTAGTGGAGCCATCAGAAACACCAATAGCCATTGATGGAAGGAGGATTGTAGACTTCCAATACATCTTTACAGAATTTCAAAAAATTAACACCCATTGCTTACTCTTAGGATGTACTCTGTCAAACATTTATATTTATAAGGAAAATAGAAAAGGATTCCAATCAACTTTTTTTTTCCAATGCAATATGTGCCACCTCAAAATGAAGATTTCATCCTACGATAAAAATATACCTCTAGACGTAAACCATGCTGCTGTGTCTGGAGCTGTTACAGTTGGAATAGGTTTCGCGAACCTGCAGCAACTTGTTGAAACCATGGAAATTCCGGCCATGACTGGCACAACATTTCGCGAAATGCAAAATAAAGTTTCTTCATGGTACGAATGCACAGCTATTCTAAAAATGAAAGAAGCAGCACAGAAAGAGGCAGAATATGCAAGGGAAATCGGAAGCATAGATTCTAACGGAACTCCATTGATAACTGTGGTTGCGGATGGATGTTGGTCTAAAAGATCATATGGATCAAACTACTCTGCTCTTTCTGGGGCTGCGGCAATCGTTGGCCAAAAATTTGGCCAAGTTCTTTTTTTTAAAGTAAAAAATAAATATTGCGTAATATGTACCAGGGCTGAAAATAAAAATGAACGCGCCAGAGAACACGTGTGCTTTAAAAATCACACCGGCAGCTCGACGAGCATGGAGTCAGACATTCTGGTAGAAGGTTTCAAGACTTCCATGAGCACACACGGCATTATATACTCCAAACTCATCGCTGATGGAGATTCCAGCACATACAATAAAATTTTAAAATCAAGACCTTACAAAAACCTTACAGTAGAAAAAATTGAATGCCGCAACCATCTTTTGCGAAACTTTTGTAATAAATTACGCAAAATAACAACAGAGACATTTTATCCCCTGGCTTCACGGAAAATTTTGTCAGCTAGACTTTTAAGGCTTCGCACTGCAGTACGATGTGCTATATCGCATAGGAAGGGCGAAATTGGAATGATGGCTGACAAAATTTTCAAATTAAATTCAGATATACTAAATGGACCCCGGCATGTGTTTGGAGATCACAAATCCTGCCACATAGGCGGATATTTTTGTAAACGTACTGAAAGTGGTGAAACCAATTGGATACCTCTATTAGAGAAATGCAAGATGTTAGATAAAATAATGCTGCATGTAAACACTCTAGCATCACATTCTCGAAGTTTGATTTGTGATGTTGACAGTAACGTTGTTGAAAGATTTAACAATATAATTGCCAAAATGACTGGAGGTAAGCGAATAAATTATACGTCCCGAAATTCGTACCAAAGTCGATGTGCCGCAGCGGTGGTATCATTCAATTCCAGGAGAATTCATTACGCCGTGCATAAAGAAGTTTTTGGAAACAGCCCTGGTACATGGTCAAAAAGAATGGAAGCCAGGCGTGCAAATATTGCTAAGAAAAAAAAAGTCCCAAAAAAAAAACTATCTTTCGCGTTGAACCCCATTATTCCCGATTGCGATTATGGTGAACATTTAAACTCACCCGATATGGCTGATGTGCTTTTCACGGAAGCCAAAAATGTATTTTTAGAGTCTTTGAATCTCTCAGACGCCGATCGTTCGCATATTGAAAATGCAACTGTTTTGCAATCAAAGTCAGGCGAATGGATGGAACTCCGGAGAAAGCGTCTAACAGCATCTTGGTTCGGGAAAATTTGTAAAAGACGATTGAACATCAGCTGTGGACCGTTAGTTAAAAGTATCATGTACCAAAGTCCACTAGGAGTACCATCAGTACGTTTTGGTAATGACAACGAGGCCGGAGCCTTAATCCAGCTTTCCATTCAATTAGGATTGACTTTTTCTAAATGCGGTTTGTTTTTAGATGAATGTCATCCTTTCCTAGGTGCCACTCCCGACAGTAAAGGTGATAATTTTATAGTTGAAGTTAAATGCCCTTATAGCGCTCGAGGTATGGAGCCGTTGGCAGCAATTAAAGTGAAAAAAATAAAATTTTGGTATTTTGACAAAGACGGTGAAGTTAAAATTAACACAAACCATGATTGGTACTTCCAAATTCAAGGACAACTTCATGTCACCAAGTCCAATATATGCGTGTTTGGTGTTTGGACCTCTAATAAGATTCCATTGAAGGTTGAAACTATAAGAAGAGATGATTATTTCTTTCACTTTAAAATGTTAAAACGCCTTCAAAATTTCTATTTTGATTGCTACTTGCCAGAAATAATTGACCCGAGGTATGAAAGAGGCATGGAAATTAGAAATCCTCCTTATATAGAGCAAGCTATTCTTTCCAAAAAAGCTACCCTTAAAAGAAACGCGTGAACAACAGCGTCTGAGAGATTATTGGTTTTCCGATTATATTTTCTTATGCTTGTACTTCCAATACGTTTTATGGTATTGATTTTTATTATGTTTAGATGTGAATTTGTGTAAGCGCTTAACTTAATGTACCATTTTATAACACTGCGCCAAACAAATGCATTATTTATTTATTTATTTACACCGTGAAATAAATGCAATATCAATTATCTTTGCCCAGGCACGTTTTTAAAATAAGCTGATGGGTATTTTTTGGACAATACTCGCCATCACTTTGCAGAGTTTATTTTTTCACTTGAAATTATTTAATGAAACCGCTCACAGTTTCTTCACGAAAACGTTTACCGATACTTTGTTTGTTTTTTATGTATTATACGCTATAAATTCAGATTATTTATTATTTATGGAGCGATTTTTTTGCATGCGCTCTGAAGTGAAATGTACATAACTAATACCGGCAATGTACACTCTGTCTATTACCTAGTATTGTGTTCCTTGTGAAAAAAAACTGTCTTTTCTATTAAAATTGTAACTAATTCACGCATCTTCTCATATAATATAGTATCATTTTTTGAGTAAGTAGGGGAATTACTTGGTTATTCAAATCTGGTCACCAAACGCGGCTAAAGCCATTTCAAGCAACCCTTGGATTCTGAATGGTGGTTTTTGATCAAGGTTATACTGAGAGTATCTTCTTTCATTACGGAGTGTGAAATTTTGGTAAATACGAGATTATTAATTTTTACAAAGGTAAAAATCCTTTTCACTTTCTCCTTTTTATGAGTGGTGCTTCGAGTATTACAGATACGAGATCTCGGTATTATATTCCTGACAGTCTAACATCTTATAATTAACTTTTTTTTTTTCGAAATTCTTTTCTTTTAAAATTCGATATCATACGAGTACATCGTATCTTTATTTTATTGTTTGTAACACACATGAATAATTGTATCCATATAGCTACATTCTAGCTTTAGTACATAAAATTTTGTTTTATGTCAAGTTTTATTATCTGAATTGTATTAGTTTTTTGATTGGTACAAAAATATAATTTATTGTATTTTTATGTATGTATGTAAAGGCCACTAGGACGTTTATAAAAATAAGTTAATAAATAAATTCCAACCATGGAAAGACATTCTTCTACTATTTTTGGTTACATTATTCTTACCGTTCCAAATTTTGGAAGAATTTTTAATATTATGTTTTTATTCACACACCTAAAAAGTGATGTAATAAATCATTAGTTTATGGCGTACATAGGAAAATACCTTATTTTCGTAGGAAATGATAATGATTTAAATAAAAATACATAACAAAAAACATACAATAATCATAGTTTTGAATAGAAGTTAGTTTGTGTTTTTTTTCTTCGTGTTATAAAAACTATTTTATTCTATTTTGCAAAAACCCTAAACTTTTAAATAAATAAATTAATATCTCAACGTTGTTTTATATTTCCATGTTTTGACAGCCCTAACAATTTGCACAGGCGATGATGGACTTCACAGTTCACGCAGTCAAACGCCACTAGCAGGTGTTCGGGGTTGAGAGGTATAAAAATTCCCAATATTTAGGGAAAATTATGTACAATACACGTGAAATGTGGGAATATTCGTAATATGTAATATATCAATACCCCTCTAATTTCAACTTCATATTGAGAAGAAGCAGATTTTTATAGAACTTAGTAAACTTTTTGACGTTTGTAATTTTTGTTTAAAAATAACATAGAATGTAGTGTTAAAACCCAGTAAACATCTCCCAATTTAAATCTAAAATCATCCTTTTTGAATCTTGGATATGTGTGAGTTTAAAAAGCTGTTCGTGTAATATTTTAAAATTATTTGCAACAAAATAGGGAATCTCGGGGGAAATTTCCTCAAGTCATAGGGAAAAATCAAAATTCAGCCAACCACAACAACGACCAACGTGTAATATTCCTTTTTCAATTCGTGTTCGGGAATGATCGCCGTCACTTCGGGTTTTTTACGAGCGGATACTGGGATCAAACTCATTTGAAGTAACAATGAACATTAATTTTTGGTGGAATTGATTTAAAAATTCGATGAGGGCGACGCAAGCGACAAATTTTTTAACTATTTTGGCAAATTTCGACAAAATCGTTTGCCCTGCTCCGCTCTTAACCGCTTGTATCACTAATTTGCGTACACCGTGTAAATGTGCTTAACGGAAAACGCCAATGAACTTTATTTTTATTTCAACAAAAGTACTGTTATAGCAATCTTATAACTATAACCACTAGCTTTATGGTTATGTTAGTTTTATTTGCCCATATAAAATAGATGTCGTAAAACTTACACCATGGCATAACTATACCTGATTTTTTATTCATTTCATTATGGTATTTCAAGTCCATTCCTGAACGGTAAAAAGCTAAACTTTTGATAAACATCAGTTAAATTTATTACGCACGAATAGCCACTAATGAAATACTCAACTAATTGATACAATTCTCAAATAAATTCCACTTCAAAAATTATGGAATTGCACATTTAAAAATTTGAGGCTAGCGAACAACGCAGCACATTCGCGACGCGATTACCTCCTTGATTAGCTACTCGTACTGCAATAGTGGACACAGACCTTTTTACCACTAGCGACGGGTGCCGAACCAAAAGAGAATTCCTTCTGTTGACAAAATTTTTGTTTGTAATATAAAGTGCTCGAAAATGGGAAACATTATAATGTTTATATTATTATCGCCACTAATAAAAATGAACCTAAGTAAGCGAGGCTAGCAGCAGGGCCGGATCTACGAAGTCTGGCGCCCTGTGCAGTAGGTACCGATGGCGCCCCCCCACCTACATTTTTATTTTGATTAAAAATTCGTTCACCCCAATTTTTTTATTTAATTATTATTTTTTTTACACTAATTTATCAAATAAAATCAAGACATATAAAGGTGTAACTTTTCCAAGTGACCTGGCGGTAGCTCTCACACTCGTTTTTTTTTAAAGAGAGGATCGCCAGGAGCCCTATACTCTCTGAATCTATTGGGTGAACATAAATTATGGTGCTATTTTAATTATTTTAGGAAAAACTCTTTGCAAGTTATGCTTTAAATAATACAACAAATTGTTTGTTTGTGCCCGTACCATGAATTAAAATATAGGTTACGAGACAATGCGGGTGGTTTCGCTGAACTAGGTCCATTATACATTCTTGAGATTTACTGCGTTTATGTACCTATATACCCATCGCAAATATTAGAAAAAGCAAATACAAATACGTTCACATGGCAACGTACAACACAAGAATAGCATCTACTAGCTTCTGACAGGCAGTCCCGACGAGAGTCAGTGAGCAGTGATAATAAGAATATGACCTCTAATTAGTACCTTGCATTTCCCCTGTGTTGAGCGAACATAAATATACAAACGACCCACTGAGCGAACAAACACTAAACACTGACGTATGGTATCAACGGCTTACGAACAAAAATACCGCGCTGTGATTGGTTATTGAATTTGGATCGCACCTATTCGTCGTAAAACACGGTAAAAGATATATGGAAAAATAGATCTTACGTTTAAACTAAATATATGGAATTTGTAAAAAAATTCTGTAACTGACTATAAATTCGTAAGCCGTTGATACCAACCAGATGCGTGCGCATTCTGTTTCTTTGGAAAGTGTTGCTAGAGCGTAATAATTATTTCGTACTATGGGTAATTTTTAAACGATTCAGGGAATATTATAACTAAATTTTAATACAATATTTATTTTCTCACGGCGCCCCTTCGGAGTTGGCGCCAGGTTTTTGCACGTTTTTGAACGTATGGCAGATCCGGCGCTGGCTAGCAGTCGACAATGGAGTTTTGCCACAAACCCTGATGGAGGTACGGTAGTGCGGCTTGGAAAAGGCATAGGAACGATTAAAGTAGACCGTGCTATATGCTGTGGAAATGATGTCTCTGAGATAAATGAGTGATGCAGCTTTGTACGACTGTGCTAAAAAGAGGCGACCAAGGCTGTGATGTAAGTGTAATAGTTAAGATTAAGAAAAGGATACTTAAATTGTTTAGGCACATAGAGCGGATGCATGAAAAGGAGTGTAAGAAGAATATATGACATGGAAGATAATGGTGGAAGAAATCACGCACGCCCAAAGAAACTATGGAGAATCAAATGAGTAAGGGTCAATATTATTCGAGTCAAAGTCATGTTACGGTCTATCCTCTTTGCCTACCCTTCGAAGAAATGACATGATGGTTAGTTAGATTTAAACATGGTAACTTATTAATTTAAGTTAAGTTACTTTTAGCTCTCTCTTAATTAGTGAGATTGCAAATTTACTAATAGTTACTGTAATTATAATATTAATCGAACTAATTAACTTATGAATTGTAGTAGTACAGAAGAAAGAAGTGACAAGAAAATTCATAATATTCGATTGAAATGATTTAATCGAGTAAAGGTATCGAACATTTTCGTACAATAGTGAAAGACACTTAAATCTACCTTGTGGTACACCATAATTCTAAAACCAAAAACAATTGCTGTATAATAGCGTGCTCTAGTCTTTATTCATATTTGTAGAGCAGATCTTTACCATCCTCTTTCATAACACTTACAAAAATGTCGATAACAGGATACCATTATATTCAGGAAGAAGATTAGGAAGATAAGGAACGAAACATAAAAAAGAAATGCAACCAGTATTTAGGAATTATTTAGGAACCCATCACTAAAAATGTAAAAACTTAAGTTTTAATCGAAACCCATATGTTTTGAACTAATTATCGATAAAACTGGAGACATCGAGGCTGGACGCCAGAAAACTCACTAAGAAAAAACAAAAAGAGATTCAAAACAGCTCGATTTAAAAATGTTTCGATTATGACCACCACTGAGAATGCCATCACTATTAATAACGGTATCAACTGAAGCCTCGTTCGAACCGTATATTAATATGTGAGGTCCTTTTGTGTCATGTACTGTTAAGTTTTTTTGGCGTAAGATTTATCTCTGCGCCTCGGGTGCTGATCGAACCGGAGACGTTTAATAAAGATTCTGAAGATCAATAAGAGAGAGCGGAGATGTGGTCCGTTCGAGAATGCCGTGAAATGTTACAGTTAATACTTGTTATTTGGTGAAGCTAGCAGTCTACAATGGAGTCCTGATACTGTATCAGCTAGAGGTTTTAAATATACGGAAAAATGATTTCTGTGTTCTTATAATGGCAATAATTAGATATATTTGGTTATTTCCGCCTACAAAACCAAATAAAATCCATACCGCTGTGCAGAAATACCAAGATATTAGTGTACAAAACTCTTCTCAGACCAGTACTCACATACGCAGCTGAGACATTGGTAATAACTAAGACGAATAAGCGAGCACTGGACGTGTTTGAAAGGAAAATTTTGAGGCGTATCTTCGGACTGGTTTTAGAAAATAGATTTTGGCGCAGACGTTACAACAATGAGCTATATACTCTGTTCAAGGATCTAAACGGCGCAAAATTTATTAAACTGGGAAGACTTCGGTGGCTGGGTCATGTAGAGAGAATGATCGAGCATCAAGCACAAAAGGCCCTGCTGAACTCAAGACCGATAGGGCGAAGGAGCCTGGGAAGACAAAGATTATGATGGAGCGATAACGTCCTTAAAGATATATCTACCTTGGAGCTTCTAAACTGGAGAGAGCTGGCACAAAACCGAGGTGAGTGGAGGAAGACTCTTGAGGAGGCCAAGATCCACCAGGGGATGTAGAGCCAAGAGTGATGAAGATGATGATAATGCCAATAAAATGTATTTGCAAGAAAATATCCACAGGAATAGAGGTGGAATGGATTCTCCGCAATTTAAAGATGGGATGACCTCTCGGCGTTTTTTTCACGGTGTTTTTTATTGATTTCACTTCGAATTAAGATCGTTTCCAAAGGAATCTTGCGACGCGTGTTTGTATGCGATTTACACTCTACGAGTGGACCTTGTCACCGCGGCGGTTAATTGCGAACACTGAAGGCTTGGACGAAAAAGAGCAGCCAATCATAATATAATTGGCGCGAACAGATATCAATCCTGATTTATGGCAGTGATGCATGGAACTGGTAGAGGATGGATGAAAGTAGACTGAATGCTGTAGAAATGAGATCCCTGAAGACACTGAATAATGTCATTCAATGTGACAGTAATTTTAGTTCTAACTATTTAGCGTGCGATCTGTCTCTCGTACACTTGTCTGTTGTCGTACATCGTTATCCCAATTTGAATTTCATAACGTTGAAGCACAGTTTTTAGTTTTGTATTGAAAATTTCGAGTCCCGATTATTCTTTTTACTATGCAGTGAAACCATTCATGAGCGTATTACCAATGTGTAAATCTGTAGAATGCAAGCTGATTGTAAGCCATTTAATGAGATTAAGAAAGAGACGGTTTGAAGGATTATTTGGACGAAGAAAGGAATTTAAGGAGAATGTATGAAGCGAAAGTGAATGGTATATGTAGGTAGTCGGGGATGCTTGAAGAAGACTTGGAACGATCAATTGAATCAAGCTCTTTAGTAAAGTCACGTCAATAGTCAGAAAAACAGAAGAGAACTTGTGAAAGTTAATGCCAAGTGTTGAGTGCGTGCCAAAGATATTAAAGTGTGTGCCAAGACAGAGTTGTATGGCGGTTTAACGCTCTTTGCCAAGCTCTCCGTGGAAACGGCGTGATGCAAAGGACTTGTACCCTAAAGTTAGAGGATGTACCTGACAGATAACTGCAAAACCTAGATTTAGGACCACTAAACATAAGTGCCAATCAGTTAAAAAAATGGTTAAACAACTTAAATCTAGTATTCACTATGACATATCCGGCCAAACAAGACATCTCAGGAGCCGTGCATACACAAATGCTCGTCGCTCGGCCTGTGACTTCATGCTCGCCCATGAATGATAGGCTTTTGTATCCAGTCAGTTAAAAACTATTGAGGTCGCAGCCTACGTTGATACCATCAATATTTTCACGACAAGTCAATCATGAAATATGGATTAAACACATGACACGATTCAACAATGACACAATATAGGTATAACACCTAAAGTATGCATTGAAGCCGAGGGCGTCTTTATCATATTGTAAGGTGGATGGGAGAGGTAAACAAATTGGCTTTAACGAACTCTAGAACTGCGTAGGACTTTCCGAGAGACTAATAGAACCTACATTATAGTACTACAACATGTTTAATAAAAAAAAAACACTTAGGTTCTTTGAATCACAGTGACTGTTTATTGATGTATCCTAATTCATAAATATTGTTCGGAATACTAAAGTTCTTCTTCAACTGAAAGCTAGGTTTTGTATGCGGAGTTCTAGGGTTATAATGACTCTGCACACCTACCTTCGGTTACCTTCGGCACAACTCGTAAACGAGACCATGTGACCCGAAGAGCCCATAAACCACTAAAGCAATGTGAGAGCTAATCACAGACTAATTATGTTATTACACAGTAGGGACACTACTAGCACACCTTTATGAGAAACCGTTGTGGAAAAGAGACGAAATGTATCAAAAATCTATCCTATACTCGTATTTGTACCTAATTATTTTTAATGAGTTTCTAAATTCCACGACATTTAAAATTTTGTTTGTAAATACTTTTAAGCATTTTTTTTAAATGTCGTGTCGCGGTGAAGCTCCAAATTGATTAAACGGTATTTGTGAATCAATTACCAATTCATTGAATGAAAACATTTAAAACAAGTTTTTGTTGGCGTTTTAAAACCGTACAAGAGTTCAAACTGACTGGAACCAGTGGGAAACGAGTGGGGAACCAATTTGGCTATGTTGGGAGACTGAAGTGAGGAAGGCTGTAAAATCACGTATTTAAAATAATCATTAACTAAATATAAGAAACGCCCAGAAAACTTAAAATTAGAAACATTAAATGGACTTCGCGTCTTATTCAAAATGGCATCAAATTTTAAAATTATAAATAACCACGTGGAATTATCGTCAAATCTTCCCTCTTCGATGCAATCAAAATCAATATCAATCACCGTCGAACAAGAAACCAAGAAAGTTTCCATGTTGCTTTACAAATAACCAACTTAACCTTCTCCCAACCTCTTGTGTGATTGTATCAATGGTAATTATAAATTATAACATCCACTCCAGTGGCAAGATTTCGGACATATTTGGCGATGGCGTCCAGAACTTTACAAAGTTTCTTGAATCTCTTATATTCACTTTATCCAAATTTAATTAGCTCTTGTTTTTGTTACTGTGATTTTACGTAGGTACTCATTGTTTTATTCACATATATTGTTATACACAGTTTTTGGATAGTCGGTATTAATGTATTGGTTGTATTTTTTTTATCCAAACCTTCCGTCGTTATGGACAATATATAATAGATTTTAAAAAAACATGGGACAGTGTAACAATGAGAAGAGAATAAGGAGGGAATGATAATAAAGATGATGTTTGAAAAGCACCTTAAATACAGTATATAAGATACAATATAATGTGCTATACATAATTATTTTTTTAAAATACATGGGATGGTGCAACAGTGAGAAGAGACTAAGGAGGGGACGATATTGAAGACGAAGTTTGGAAATATATTATTATCTGTATGCTAAACCTACCTAAAGCCATTTTAAGAAACTTGTAGATTCTAAATGGCGATCTTTCGACTACGATATAAAGAGAGATAGATTTTTAATGATAAAAAATGAAGATAATGTTGGTAGTTCTTGGTAGTTCTTGTAGCTGGTAGTTGGTAGTATACAGTTAAATACAAACGAATCAGATAGGGAAAGTTCGCAAGGCGAAGGTCCTGGGTTCGAGTGCCAGATGTGACCGTATCATTTTCTAATTTTTCTGTTTTTAGATTTTCGATTGAGTTTCGCTAATATTGTCTTCTTATTAATTAGATTTTTAATCACTCGATCTAGCCTAAAAGAATTCATGATTGCTGATTAGAACGGGTATTGAACTCTGGCCTACAGAATTCGAAGCAAACCTCATTTCATATCTTCAGAAAGCGACCCAATCATCGAAACCCCATTAAATCAAACTAATAGATCGGTATACATTATAAATATTTATAATTAATCAATTAAGTATTTAGAAAGTGTTAAAATGTTCTCACGAAAAACAGACATCTTTAACAGGTGTGGCTGTATCCATATGTGTAATTTTGTATCCATTTATTTAGAGTTATGGTCCAGTCACCTAATAAAATAAAATATCTACTAGGTAGGAATTATTCGAAGAAATTCCTGACTGTTGTTGCTTTTGACATTGGTAAACAGTCAATCAGATTTATGGAGAAAATAATACTTAAGTTTTACGCCCACGGTAAAAGATTTTTTTATTAAAGGGGATTTAAAACCCAGTGGACATGAGAATTTTTACGAAAATAATTCCCCTCAGGGCCTATGTCATCTTTTTCATGAAGATACTATTTGGAGGATCTTTTCAGGAAAGGAAGGAGAGGAAGATTTGGGAAGATAAAATGTATGAGATGTGCGTAAGAATCTTGGGGTCAGTTTGTTCAGGAGTGACGGACGTGTCATCCCAATGTGAAATCAAGAATACAAGAGCACAAGTGAAATCCTGAATGTATGCATACCTGAGCAGTGATATTTTTGTCAATAGAATCAACGATAAATAAACAAAATGTAAAAAATTATTAATTTCTGTTGTTGAATAAATATTTTATTATTATTATCATTATGGCTGAGGTGTTGATAATCCAATAAATGGTTCCCAGGCCGGCGGTAATAATCTAAACGAAAATATGAAAGAGAACAAGACACAGATAAATTAAAAGATAACGGTCGCATCCGGGACTCGAACCCAGAACCTCTCGTCTTACCGGAACGAACACCTTATCAAATTAGGCCACTGCCGCCTCTTACCAAACTCATATTTCAATTTTCAGAATTGACAATATTATAAGCAACTATCTTTTTATTGGAAACAATCGTTCTAAGAACTGGTTCGTAACCTAGATAGTGTCTCGGATAAATACATCCGATTTTATTTATATGAAACACCTATTGATCTTTTTGTATAAGTCTAAATGAATGTTCAGTTTTTATTAGAACAACTCTCTTTTTCATAACTTTTGAGGGTATTCCTTCAACGTATGATTGATAATGATATAATTGTAGAAGAAGGTAAGGTTTTGGGTTCGAGTCCCAGCTGCGACCGTTATCTTTCTATTTTTATACAGGATGTCCGGGGGTAACGTGCATTAATTTCGGGAGGTGATTCTACATGATAGTACAAGAAAAAAAGATGAATAACTTTTTTCGAAATTCCAACTTTTAGGGGTAGTTTTGAGGTAAAACATAAAATTAGTACGGCGTGTGCAGTCAGATTTATTATTTTCCGCTGCTACGATAAGGGCCAATCACAATCGAGTCGGGCGCCCGGCAGCGTATTTACAATCCCTACCGCGTTTCAGTCGCTTTAAATTTTCAATATCAAATTTAAATATTTAGAAATAAAATTATTAATTTCTAATATTCACATTGGAAAGATTATTTTATCTAAATTTTAGAACAATTTTTGTTTTTGCAAAGTGATAAAAAATTATCACATAGAGGTGTATTTACAATAAATGGGAATAATATTAAAATTTAAATATTTAGAAATAAAATTATTAATTTCTAAAATATACATCAGAAAGATTATTTTATCTAGATTTTTGAACCATTTTTGATTTTGCAATGTGATAAAAAATAACCAATATAGAGGTATATTTAAAATGTAAATTGTCGTTACCGCGACTGAATCGGTATAGGTTTTGTAAATACGCCGCCCGGCAGGCTCTCACCAAGTAAGATCGTACCTCACACTAAGGATTTTTAGTAGGTGCGTCTTTTTGTATGGGAAAAAATGTTGGAATTTCGGAAAAATTTGTTAATCTTTTTTACTGCTTAAATCATGTAGAATCACCTCCCGAAGTTAATGCACTTTACCCCCGGACGCGTATTTACAAAACCTATACCGATTCAGTCGCGGTAACGACAATTTACATTTTAAATATACCTCTATATTGGTTATTTTTTAACACATTGCAAAAACAAAAATTTATCTAAAATCTAGATAAAATTATCTTTCTGATGTGTATATTAGAAATTAATAATATTATTTCTAAATATTTAAATTTTAATATTATTCCCATATATTGTAAATACACCTCTATATTGATAATTTTTTATCACTTTGCAAAAACAAAAATTGTTCTAAAATCTAGATAAAATTATCTTTCCAACGTGTATATTAGAAATTAATAATTTTATTTCTAAATATTTCAATTTTGATATTAAAAATTTAAAGCGACTGAAACGCGGTAGGGATTGTAAATACGCCCCCCGGACACCCTATATATCTGGTTCTCTTTCATATTTTCGTTTAGAGTTTAGTTTATTAGTGTTATCTTCTCCTTCAATGATATATTATGTTTTTAATTTTAATAATAATTATTGAACTATATATGTCATGAATCTTATTAATTCCCACAATAATTTCGTTATCTATGGGCTCTTCTGGTCACATACTCATAGTAATGATAATAAAAATTAAAAACATAAAATCAAAAATAATTTATTTAATTATCAACAAAGTTTTGTAAGACCACTGGGTTCAGAGATTGAAAGAACCGGTTACCAAATAATTTGACCGCTAACGGTACCACGATTTCATTTTCGGATCTTCACACCGTCCAACCGGCCAACAGCAAGACAACCAGACAACCAAACTGCCTAACAACTACTTCCTGCACACTTCAAGCATAGCCAAGGTGCTGTTGCCATAGGGTGGCCAAAATAAAATTGAACATTTTATAATAAGTGTGAAAATTAATTTAAAACCAGCTTTTTTGCAACAATAGTTAACCACGGCTTAGCTGTTACTGTGATAGCTCAGTGGTTAGAGCATACTCCCGGATGGTGGTGGCTCAAGATTATAATTTTTTTAAAATTCTACATATTTTTAATTTTATTGGGATAACTTTTTTTTTAGGTCTCAACGGCCGAGTTTTTTATGCCGCTGGGTCCCGGTAATACACGAGGTCCTGGGTTTGATTCCCAGTTACGACCGTTACCTTTTTATTCTTCTTTGTTTAGGGGTAAGGATCTTGACTCGCAATACGAAGGTCGTGGGATAGAATCCCAGCGTGGGCAAATAAATTTTTTTTTGATTAATTTATTTTTTTTTCACAATTAATTCATTTAATATAATATACAGTATATTTGCGGCACGTTCCAGAGTGGAAGATACCCTCAGTATCGCCCTGGTGTAAGACCACCATTCAGAATTGAAACGTTGCTTGAAATGGCTTTAGCGTGTTTGGTGACCAGATCTGAATAGCCAGGTACTTCCCCGCCTTCCTCTTCCCCATCTCCTTCCCCTCCCCACTACCGTCAGCCTCACAACATACCCAATATGCCATAGTCTCACTGGCTCCAGACGGGAACAGCTGAGACTCTTGTAAGGTATTCACAAACATATAAAAAAAAGGTTTCGATTTGTTAGTATTATTATACTTCTTGAATGATGTGTTATATCTAGTATTTTTATATTTTTCAAATTTAGAAAGCATACCTATCTGAGTGGATGAAAAAATGCAAATGGATTTTTTCAAATTAAAGTTTTTTTTAAAAAACAATTGCAATAATTATAATGAATTATATAATATACTGATGATTTATTATTATTGAAATACTCGTATGTTTTCACGGTAGCCGGAAACCAGCTGTACAAGCCGGAGACTGGTGAATCCACTTCACATAGAGATCCATTTGTTTAAAATTATTAATTAGTTTTTTGTTTTTGTATTTTTTCGGTAACTAAAGGGTTACACAATTTTTGGAGCCGTATCCACGCTGCGACCCATTTTAAAATACGATAAACAGCTGATTGTGGCGACCGATTTTATTCAAATTGGTTCTCAAATTTTTTAACTTCGGACTCGATTTAATCGAGAAAGGTGCTTCAAATAAAAAAAAATGTACAACATAATCGACTCAAAAGGTGATGTAGATTCTTTAATTTCCCTCTTATACCTTCTAACCAAACTGCATTTTATGAATGAGAAATTAAAGGGATAAAATTATTAAATTTACACCTGGCTTTTACGTACACCTCAATAATTTTTAATATTAGATGTCGTTAGTGTAAATAGCCGATGATATCCGATCGACAGTTGGGCACCTTCAGTATCGAGTACTTTTCCTTCAGAATTACAAAGAGCATCCATTTGGATGTTTGGTCCACTTAAATATTCATTGTGAACCACACTATAACTTAAATAAAGTAACTGGTAATCTTGACGAAACACGAGCTTTATCGAAGAAATCAGAGCACATATCAAATAAACCCAATCACTAGGATTGACGAATTTTACAGATAAAATTCAATCGATGATGAAATCATCGAAATATTGAAGTAAATGAATATAATATACTTATCTATCTTCTATTTATTTGAAAAAGAGTGTCTGTGGCGGGTGACTATGATTTAATTTTATACACAAATCCACGTTCTATTTCGGGATTGATAAAATTTTGCAAATTTGACCTTCTAAACAAGAGGAATACAAGGAATTTCGAAAAACCACCCCATCCCCTTTTCCATCCATTAAAGATTTGTTTTGATACTTTTTGATTAAAATTTTGCACACATGTTCAAAATAAGAGGTAAATAACACAAATTTTCAAAAGAGAGATAAAGCCCCAGCTACGCTACGACTGACGGCCGGCGTAGTGCAGCCGTAAGGCGCTTGACTAGCATTCCGAAGGTCGCGGGATCGAATCCCGGCGTGGCAAATAAATTTTATTTGATTAATTTGTGTATTTCACAATTTATTCATTTAAAATAATATATAGTATATTTGCGGCACGTTCCAGAGTGGAAGATACTCTCAGTATCGCCCTGGTGTAAGACCACCATTCAGAATTGAAACGTTGCTTGAAATGGCTTCTGCCGTGTTTGGTGACCAGATCCTTCCCCACTTTCCTCTTACCTATCTCCTTCCCATCCCCACTACCTTCAGCCTCACAATATACCCCAATTGGGATGCCATAGTCCCACTGGCTCCAGACGGGAGCAGTTGGGACTCTTGTGTGGTATTAATGTAAAAAAAAAACGCTGGAAACTTCAGTTAGAGTTGAAGTAAATATGGTAAAGGTTTTTTTTATTTATGTATTTTTGGGGTGTTATGTCGTGTTGCGCTACCTCCCCCGTTAGGCTAAAGGAAGAGGTAGCGTAACACGGCATAATACCACAAAAATAAATAACAAAAATACTTTTGGACGTGAAAATCTAAAATTATATCATAACAAAGGTGTTCATATTATAAATTAATGATTTTTTTTGAATTAGGCAATTCACCCTAAAAAGAGTGCTTTGTGCCGAAAAGTTAGGAAGATAGTTATAATTTTGAGGATAATCTGTAAGAGAATAGGACAAATCAAATACTGAAGTCATTCAAGTCTATGAACTTAAATAAAACTGATAAAAACGCGAGAATTGTTGAGAGACAGCAAATACGGAATACTGAGGAAAGAATGTTGGGTGATATTAATGAGCAAACGATACATGTTTTTGAAGGAATACTATTTTTTACAATTAAAAAAGACATGATCAAGAGTCTCCTCCTCCACACCGAAGACAGAGTGTACTATCGAGGAAATGAATGGTATTTAAAAAGTGTTCACATTATGAAAACAAAAGATTATTGGTGCGACCGAACTCGAAATCGAAATTTACCAAATGTTTAGCTGGTGTCCAATAAGAATAGTAAATGATAGATTCTCCGCCCAAAATCATCATCGTATTGCAGGTGAAAGTCATATTTGAGCGTGATCAATGATCACATATTACAAAAATAAATGTAGGAACGTCAGAATAATATATCCCCAGGGTGTCGTTTAACTCGATTTAATGGCTTAACTTAATATTCAAAATAACCTCATTGCTGCTGCGAGCTTATTGGATTTGAAAACATTACTCTTTATGACGCGGTTGTCAGAGTATAGGCTTTACCGTAGACTGATGGGCGGTCTAGGTTCGATTCCTGCTATAGAAAAAATTTTCAATTGCCAGATAAGTATGCGAAAAGTAACACGGAGCAAATTTCTTGAACAATTTTTTAGTATCGTGATCAAATGTTGGGTTATTATGCCGTTATTCATTCTTTAGTCAATATTTCGGATAGCGTTAGAGTGTACATCAGGAAAGCTATGTGTAGATTGTCATTTCGGAGTGGAATCATATAAATTGAACGGCGTTATTTGAGCCTCACAATTTTTAGCTCGTACAGGTGTTCAATATGTTACCTGGTAATTACAATAGCTTTAGAGGTCCAGTTTTTTCTTGGTACTGAAAATATGGTTTCTATCAACCTGGTTCAAAGGCCGGTGTTTCAGAAAAATTATTTGATGAAATTTGTGAGGATTTTAGTTTTGGTTTTAAAAGGTTAAGTACCAGATATCGAGAACCAGTAAGCTTTGCCTCGAATTTTTATTGATCCCAGTGGAACGAAACACGTCAATGAATAAATACAAGAATTCTACTGCTCAGATCTACTCAAATCATATGGCACCACCTATTGGAGGGCATGTATAAATTATTAATATACATGGAAAGATTTCGCTAATAGAGTATAAGCTAAAAAATGGTGTAATCTTCATTATTTACCTAGGATAATACATGGACATATAAACATGAAGCAAGAATTTTAGACGTTTTTAACAATTTGAACAATAGTATTACCTAATGATGGCGGCTTTAAATAATTGTGAACTTCGGCAGTTTAGCCGAATTCACGATAAATAGATTCCTCAAAACTTTTAGTTTATCTATTACCATTTTTTATGATGTGGCATTTTTAGTAGGTGGCCTTTCAAAGGTATTTCACCAAATGTCCCGATTTTTGATATGTGATAGACAATTTTCGAGAAAAACGATTTAACGACATACTTATGCGAAATAAGTAGGCGCCTGATCGAAATTGCAAAAATTTTATAGGAAAATCATTGCTTGACCGCAATGAAATAATTCTACATCCCAAAATGTAAGTACCAGATACCGTAAATATTGTCGTCACATCAAAAACAACAGAAAAAATCGAAATTTTAAAGGAAAATCCTCTTCGGCCAACTCCTGCGTTAAAAGGTTTGAACCTTCATAAACGAAGAAGTAGACCGGGATAGGACCCCCTTAAGGAGTTTCTTGAAATAATGGGTTCTTTATCAAATTAGGACATAGATAACAAAATGGGTTGAAAAATAAATGCACGTACCTATTATACAGCGTCTCCAGCAGATGTGCCGAATGCGGCAGAGCTTCGGCCAGCAGGTCTATGGGCAGTTCTGAAGCCACTCCCTGGAGCACCCCCGCCCCCAACCTTCCCAGCAATGCGGCAGCCTCCCTAAATTGCCGCCCCTCTGAAAGGAGCAGGACCCTGCGTAGGGCCTGACGAGGTGAGGTGTATGTGTTCCTCTCGCGTTCGCGCTCTCGGCGTATTCTCTCGCGGCTTTCGTTCATGGTTGAAGTCTGCATTGTTATTTGGTTTATTAGTGTAACACCATGTCACCTTTTCATTTCTGTGCTCCTGGTAGATTTGTTCGTTTTTGTTTTTTATTCTGTTATATAATATCCCGATTTCATTGTTACTTGATTTAGTAGTTCATATTTAATCTTTGCATTTCTATGCTCTTCGTAGATTTAAGTTTATTTTAGGTTGTTTTTTTTATTTAAACAATGTTCTATCGCTTATTATTCTGATTGCTCATGCAGGTATCCATTCATTGTTTCGTTCGTCATAAATTTTTTGGTCTAAAGTTCTGGTGGTAAACAAGCTTTTTTAAACTTTTAGTTTACGTTCCGATGTTAACCCTGAAAAAAAAAGTTAATCAGTAAATAACGTTATTATTGAATAAAATATATTAACACACTGATAACCATTTTCCCAATTACCTAAAAGTTATTTATGATATTTGAAAACATTTGATGTTGGCTTTGAAGTGTAATTACAATAAGGAACTACAGTGAAAAATATTATGGCTTTAAAAAAATATGTTCTTGTAGACCAATATACCCTGATTCTGAATATAAAAGTTTTATTTAATAATATTAAACGCAGAGTTTAAAAAAAAATATTAAAAAGTCCATTTTTAATCGTCTCATTGAAATACGCCGTCAAGTTGGTATTATAAAAATGTTTAGGGTGACGTCACTGATCACCGTAAAGTCATTGTATGGGAATGTAGGTATGACTCAAGCCTCGCATTAACAACATTTCATCTTATTCGTTTATTTACATACTGTTTATAGAGATTTAGTTATTGTGTATATTGGAACATTATTTACTTATTAACATTAAATAATTCTGCTTAAAAATTAAAGGTATCTCTCATTAGTTTATCTCTATTTTTGAAAATATTCAAAAACTACTGTACAAAAAAAAATAGTAATGCTACTTCTAGGGAGAATACTTCGAAATTTCGAAATTCAAAATGGTGCCAGTCGAACAGCTGATTGCCCGATTTTATAGTAGGGGAGCCCAAGAGGCTAAAAGGGTGCCCCAATAAGTCCACAATCCAATAGGTCCCCACAACGGGATCGAGTAAATCCCAAAATCCCCGCTTGGGCTCCCCTTCTATCAGTTCGGAGCTTCGGTTTCCATAAATATTGATTTCGATTCTTAAAAGCCAAAAAAATGGCAATTTAAAACAGTTTTTATACCATTCTCCCGTAATAATATTGGAAAATATAATAAACATAATGTAATAAATAAATAATTCCACCTAAATAATGTTTTGAATTATCAAATAGTATCATACTTTCTTCCGTATAACTGTTACAAAATGACAACACCTGTTGAAAATAAAAATAACTTTTCGGGAGTGATGACGTCACACGGTTCACTACACGGGGTTTTAGCCATCTTGAAAAATTAAAACTTTGACAATTATTGTAACTATTAAAACTAACGCTAAAAACAAAATGCAGTTAAGGTCATTATTCATTAAAAAAATAAAAAAGTTGGACTGTAGTTCCTTATTGTTCTACAATAATTATTGTGTTCAATTATTCTACATACACCCATCAAACGTCTCTCTTGATGACGCATTACATTTAGATATCTCATTTCAACTGCATTCGGTAGATATATTTATTCCTTCCTCTGCCAATTGTAATCTATCGTGGACTGCTAGCCTGGCTTTCTATAACAATTTTTTTAGTAGCACCTACACTCAGTCCTCCATTAAAGGAATTCCCAGCGTTCACCATTCATTTCAACGTCCTCATCAGCCTTTCCATCTCAAACATACTTTAAAAACACTCACCTAAATTTATCCACTTATTCCAAAGATTCAATTTTCAAATCTAAATCTAAATCAATACAAAATTACAGTACAGCATCCAGCAAAACAACTATTCCTCCTATATTGGCCTAAAAATACATAAAATCAACCAATTTTATAACGTCATTGCAAAATTTCAGAATTCTTTGGAAGTTTTGTTGCATTAATTTTACTTTCATCTTCTCTTTTTTAATAATCAATTGAAACTTTTTTCCAATATGAGCAGATAATGTCATTAAACTATCAATGGCGTATTAGTTTGCGTGCAAATATTCGTTTTTCTATCGCGTTAGATCAACAAATTACAAACGAGGTAAATAATATTGACTTTATTTGTTTTGCAAAATTAAGCGATTTCACATTTTAGTGTGAAAGTTTCCCAACGATATTGAATATTTTATAGCTCTTAATGACAGCACCAATAAAACATTTTCTACGAAATTTAAATTAATTTGATTTAGAAAAAAGTGATTAAGTCAAAGAAAGAATTTTCTAAATGGGCTTTAAAATTATTACTGTTGAATTCAAGAAATTCCATTTCAGCCGTCATCCAGCACAGTTGAAACTTGTAGTTAACTCATTTATGCAATATGAAGACCACGTCTTCAAAAACAATAATAATTATAAAACAATTCAAGATTTTTGGTGATTTGATTTTAACTTTACACCATACAATTTAACTTCACACCAATAAAAGTACTGAATAAAAATGTGGTTAAATAACTCTTTTCCAGCATAACTTCATATTTGCTGGTCGAATCAGGATTTTTTTATACATTAGCTGCACACAAGAAGCCCTGGGGAAATGATTTCCCTCGGGCCTCTGATATCTTAGGGGATGCTGTGTGGAGGGTCTTTTTTGGGAAAGGAAAGAGAAGGGTTATAAGTAGGAAAAAGTTGTGGAGAGTGGAAAGAAATCTATTAATACGATGGGTCGAGAAAGTCTAGTTGGAGAGGTAAAAAGGTGTCCATCAACCAGTCTTTTCCGATCCGGTCCGCAAAGCAGTAGGTAGGCAAATGCATCCACCTAAACAAAACTCTCCCCATGAACCCGGGCATCCCGGCTAAATCAGTAGCGAACCTCTTGGAGTGATCAACGGCAGGTGTTAATTATCCAATAACTGGCTCGCCGGGGCGGCGGACCCATATCCGCCTCCCAAATTGTTGAGGTTGGAAATCAAATTTTAGTAGGTGGTCTCCCCCAGATTCTGCTGCGCTTCCAGTATGTTAATTGAGGAGAGAGTTCCCGGCTTTACAGCCCTTGTAAGATCCAGGGTGGCAAGAATGAGGGAAAGGATAAACAGATTCGGGAATATGCTCATCATTGAAGCCCTTCTCAGTCCAGCCAACAGCATCGACGCAAACTGGAGAAAAATATTGGCCCCTAACGAAATGCCAAAGCTCCATATTTAAAAAAATATATATATTTTGAGGTATTTTCCTATGTGCTTAGTACTTATATATTTTATACTATTTTACTCATATTATTTTTTGTTCTTGTTCACCTTCTCATTTAATAATCCAAATCTAATGTACAATCTTTGAGGAATGTGTGTGACTGCACAAACCTTCTCATACACTGGAATAACTACAATTTATGGTTATTATTGTATTAGGATATGGGAATGGCAGCCCAGAAACGTTAATTTAATTTTTACTAAAAACTCAGACAGAAGTCAGCTTTTTCTTCCGAAATTCTCTCTCTCTCTTCAACTACCGGAATAACTCTTCCAAACTTTAAAACAGTGAGTAATACAGACATGTATGCGTACAGTAATAAAGATACCAGCTGTTCATGGACGAATGTTCCCCAGCCACAAAAATCTCCTACTTTCCACATCCCTTTGGTCTTCCACTCCACCTTTCATGCCCAATTTCGGAATGTGGCACACGAATGTGGCATGTCGCTGAAGAATGCAGTGCTTCTTATATTTGTACTCTTAGGGAGCTTTCTCTGCCTGTCTGCATTTTTGTGACACTTTGGGCATTCCCAATTTTGGGTTCTTTAACCACCCTGGAACGAAATTTTGTATTTTAATTTGTGTATTTTACCAAATTCATACTCACTAACAATTGTAAGTAGTAGATGAATAATCTTACTTTTAGAATGCATTCATTTCGATGTTGTTTGCTGCCAAAAGAATGAAGACTGGCAGTGTACGAAAGAATGATGATACCAGAACTGATGTAGAAGCAATGAAGCTTGGAACTGAAAGACGAAAGATGAGAGGAGACTGATTAATGTATAAATGAGATCACTAATGCAAAAATTTAAATGAGTGCGGTATAACTACGAGTATAATATGTCTATATCTACGACAAATATGGAGCTATAAACCCAATAAAAATGATTAAGACGGGGAACCTGGTATGGTTTGAACATGAAGACAGCATAGCCAAATGATTGGAATTCTTGAGTTGGAAGTTGATTATAGATGGTTATATGTGAATAGAGAAAGAAAGGTATGCCACGATTAAGTTACTCGTATGCAGCGGTTCATCCTTTCTATCATAATTTTAAAAAGCTAGAACTTTCCCGGACCAAAAGAAACCTGCCCATATTCGAAAAACTCCCACTACAAACTCCTATTATAAACGGAAGATATTGTGTGTAATGATGAGGGACTTGTCTAGTAGGTTGGGAACCAGGAGTATTTATCAACTCAGCCATTAGTCGATGATGTTTAGTGGTTTATGTTACTTTACAGGTACAAAGTACCTGCTCGTCTTCTGATTTTGTCACCGGAAACACAACTCCAACCTTCAAACGCATTGCTGAGTCACTTCATTCAATGATCGCTAAATACCATTCCGAAACGCAGCCTTCTCAATTAGAAATTCTAGACCATCTTTGAAGGTCGTTCTGCTTCGAATACTGCCTCATTTACCAAAAAGCCTTAAATAAACCGAGGCTTGCATAACTTTACATAACTTAATCATAACTAATACATAACTTTGCCTCTGGATTATGTGTGTTATGCTCGTCGGAGGTAAAAACCAACCGTTGAGATAATATTGTTGTTATTATGCTTGATGGGCAGTTAATTGCAAATAAATAACATAACATAATATAAGATTGCAAATTCATGTTTTCATTGTTCACACGTTATTATGTGGTAGGAATATTTAGTTGATGTTCATTAAAAATCTTTGGATCAACAAACAAGATATCAGAGTTTTTTAAGTATTTTCGCAAATGGAGTCTTTCAACGATGTTTGTTTTTTGTGACTCCACTTTCGTACAGAATTTGTTAATATTTTCAACCGAGTTGTGAAGTCTAGCGGTTTTGAGAGATTTTTACTTGTGGCTACTAACTATTGGAATTGAACTTCAATGCAGAGTTTGTCACTTTACTTCTGTTTCATATTTGATAAAGCAATGCATAAGCGATGGCCTCCGTAGTCGAGGGATGAGTCTCTCGACCAGCAATCCCGGCGAGCGCATTTACATTTCATTTGATTCAATTGTGATATTTTACAATTTAATAATATAAAATGTATTTGCTGCACATTACAGAATGGAAGATACCCTCAGTATCGCCCTGGTGTAAGAGCATCATTCAGAATTGAAACGTTGCTTGAAATGGCTTTAGCGATGTTTGGTGACCAGATCTGAATAGCCAGGTACTTCCTCTACCATCCTCAATACCTTCAACCTCACTATCCCAAATGGGGGTTACCTCAAATCCCACTGGCTCCATGTGCTTGGGAACAGTTGGGACTCTTAGGCGGTATTCACATTAAAAAAAATCACGTTAGGCAGGAAAATACATTTATTTTCTAGCTTTACCCATATTTGCTTAAACTACATAAAACAATGTCTGGTGCTCGGTGTGAAAGGTCGAAAGTATCTCGAAGATGCTTTTAGTATAGCCTTGTTTTTTGACGGGTGATGAAATACACTTTGTAAATCGAAATAAATATGTAATTTTTGAAATGTTATAAAATCACAATTTGGCTCCATAAGAACAAGTTCATGAAAATTTCATTAGAATATGTTGCAAAAGATTTGGTTAATAAAATATTGGCTTGTTGTGGTTGGGTGCTTTCGCGACGGTAATCAAGACGTTAAGTATAATTTGATTACCTTATCAGATTTGGTAGTGAACCATCTTACACTCATATCTAAATGATAGACAATAAAATTTCGCAATATTAGCTTTTGGAATCCGTCAGCCATTTCAACACTACAATATTTACGAAATCGACGAATATTTATGAATGGTAAAGAAGGAGGTAGCGCAACATGGCATGATACCCCAAAGATAAATCACTATTCAATTCAATTCAAATCAATTTATTTTATTCTTTCAAAAACATTACAAAATTTAAAATTTCAATGCGTTTTTAAAATACATTTGTAACAGTATTACATTAAACATAAATATAAATGGTAAGCAAAAAAAAAACTATATGAGCATCAATTGAGCTTAAAGGCAGCTTCACAGACGCTAAATATGTCGATATCCGAATTAATTCTGTTCAACAGCAAAATTGCTCTCCCGATCGAAAAATTTTCTTTGTGCTTTTTAGTATAAAGTAAAATTCAGTTCTCAAATTTGTGATCGGAAAATATTAAAACGTGTTGGGCTGAACTTCAACAAAGTGTTCAACTTGCGGTCGACGCGACGCGCCGCGTGAATCTAATTGCGATCAGTGAAATGATAATTTTTTATATGTCGATTGTTCTAGATCAATTTGGAATCTACATCGCCTTAACATCTATAAAACTTGATTCGGTTTTTGACCATCCTTTCGTATTTGAAGACAAAGCGTTTTTACTTAATTTTATTGGCAATAAAATTTGGCTTAAATTTTGATAACTTTTTAAGGTTATAGGTACCCAACAAAGTAATATTCCATAAAAGAAGAAGATAATTCTGATAAATCTAAACGTAATAAGAGACAGAACAATGGCCGAGTTGGTAAGGCGCTGTATCCCGGTAAGACAAGAGATCCTGGGTTCGAGTCCCATTTGCGACCGTCCTTTATAATTTTTCATGGTTTGTTTAGATTTACTAGTAGATATTATCGTCTCCTTAGATAATTAATACTTATTATCGAACGAAGTTAGCTTTCTCAAATAATGTTCAGCGTATTTGAATGTTTTAAGTTTGATTATTTGTTATTCTAATCATCTGGGATAGTTCCTTGTATATTCATACTTTTTTTTTGAATTAGGCAATTATCCCCAAAAAGAGTCCTTTGTGCCGAAAAAGTTAAGGAAGATAGTCATAATTTTGAAGATAATCTATAGGAGACTAGGACAAATCAAATATTGAAATCATTCAAGTCTACGAACTTAAATAAAACTGAAAATACGCGAGAATTGTTGAGAGACATCAAATACGGAATACTGAGGGGATAATGGTGGGTTTTTGAAAGCAGCATGTTTTTTACAATTAAAAAAGACATGGTCAAGAGTCTCCTCTTCCACACCGCACTGGCAGAGTGGACTATCGAGGACTCGAATTTTATACAAATGCGCTGCAATAGAGTAGTGACCAATTCTCGTTCTCGAAATGCAGGAAATAAATCTTTCGGATTTTTTTTTGCCGTGGAACCAAGGTTTACTTGGAATGTGATTTTGAATTCCAGCATAGAAAGATCCAGTTCGGGTTTTCGTATTTGACCAATTTTATTCCCAAGAACGAGACATGTTAGATTTAAGAATAGAGAAGACGTCAGAGATTGGAATTTTAAAATCTAAAGGGATAGAACCAGAGATTGTTCAAAGTTTAGCGAGAGATATTCATACTTCTTTAAGGTAAAGATGGTAAAAGAAACAAAGGTGGACAAACGAAAAGATGGGAAGATGATCTAAAATAGGTGGCTGGTCCAGAATGGATCAGAGTTGCAAAGGATAGAGAAAAGGGGAAATCTTTAGAGGAGGCATATGTCGAAAGACAAGCTGTTTCTAAAAATAATGACCCAAACGCTGATTATTTAGAATAACATTTAAATACAAAAAAATATATATATTAATTAGATTAGGAAAATATTTATAATTTAACAGAAATAAAGGCTAAATTAATTAATTAATTAAGGTAAATGCGCCAGAATGACTGAGGTGTCAAATTTACCTTTGCGGTTGGTAATTTATAACGCAATGTTTCAAGCACAGAGTTAGAAGCGACCTAAATGTTTGTGTTTTATCACTGGAATGCGAGTTTGTCAGATTCCTTCATGCGGAAAAGTTTCAAAGTACTTTTTGGTTGATTTCGTCGATTATTTTAATTGAGATGTGTAATTAAGGACAATTTTTTTCAAGTCTGATGATGACCATGATAGGCTGGAAACGGTAAAGGTTAATAAATAAAAAAGACTGAAAGTTTTAAATTGTTTCAATATATATAATGGATCCATGGGGGTGATTTTCACAAAAAAACGGCGCTCTACAAATTATCCAATAATAATTATTACTCGATTTTTAATACGAAAAACTCTCTTTTTATAACTTTCGAAGGTTATTCCCATCAATTTTACATATCATTGAAGAAGAAGGTAACAATAATAATCTAAACGAAAATATGAAACGTCGCAACTGCGATTCGAACCCAGACCTCGAATAAATTAGGATACATTGATCCGAGACGATATCCAGGTTACAAACCAATTCTTACAATTATTGTTTCCAATAAAAATGGGTAGTTGCCTGTAACGTGGAAAAATAATTAGTTGAAGATAATATTGTTAATTCTAAAATTTGAAATATGAGATTGACGGATTGACAGAAGGTGGCAATAGCGAAATTGGTTACTGCGCACGTCCCGGTTAGACGAGAGGTCTGTGTTCAAGTTCCAGTTGTGACCTTGTCTTTTCATGTGTTTTGTTCTCTTTCATATTTTCATATTTTATTGTTATCTTCTTCTTCAACTTAATTGCAACAACAATGCAGGACCGAGTTATTTAGATGCTCGCTTGAACATAGATTGCATTTAGTTGGAAATGCTTTCTCAGAAGTAGTAGATGTGTTGAACTGTTGAATATAGTTACAAACAGGCTATAATAACACACCTCAATAAACCAATGTTAGCATAATACCTACTATTCTTCTGAATGGTTTCTATATAATTTGATCAGCTTTGTGTAACCCAAGATTTCAGTTCCACTAAATTATTACGCAAATCATATATTTTTTAAATGCCCTTATAGGCGTATATTAATGTAAATAAATTTATTATATTGATAGAATTTCACTATAAAAAGGCCAGTAACAAAAATAAAAATATTTCAAACAATCGCACCTTTGACTTCAATAGTATAGAATTAATGCATTGTAATGTCAATGGCATTCAGTTGGATAAACTATGAATTTTAGAAATCCGAAAGAGTGTTAATGCGAATTTGAATATTATTAATAACCAAAAATTGTTCATAAATGACCGAATATTAAACCTGTTCCCTTTGTAAATTGTCCCCCATTGTCCGTCTCTCCTCTACCCACTCTCATATTTCCATTGATACCATTGTCTATGTCCATTTTTTTCAATTAACACCATTGTCTATGTCTATTATTTATAATTAGCATCAATAAAAAATCCTAAAGAAGTGAGCGTTGCTCACGAAACATTTTGGTTTTGTAAACAATAAAACTGGTTAAAACTAAGTATTTTATTAATTTGAAAAATATTTCATAGGAAAAAGAAAATAGAAATTTGGATAATGGAGAATAATTTGAAAAACCTTAAGTTAATCAACGTGCTAAGTTCACTGAACGGTAGTGCTGTTAATACACCTTCATGTGTGTTTGTCCCTGGCACCATTGCGTACTACTTTGAAAACTGCAAAAGAATTTGCCCCAAAACTACGAAAGATACTTAAACCTGTCCATTGTTGAATTCACGAATAAATTTAGTAACAAAAACTTGTTTTCGTCTGAAATATTGATCGAGTAGCCTCGGTTAGCTGTAAAATTTAATAATTTAACCGACATATGTTCGATATTGGCTTTTCCTTTATGTCTTCTTTTCAATTTATTAAATTCTTTCAGTCAATGTCACTTAGAAAAGCCTGGAGCTGGCCAGCAATGAAAGCTTTTAAGTATGGTAGATGCTTTAAAAGCCTTGGTGAAAGACCAACTTTTAGAATACAAACGTTGCTTTTTACAATAACTCCACACAGGAGGCCCTGAGGAAAATAATTTCCGTCATGGCCTTTGTCATCTTTGAAGATGCTGTGTGGAGGGTCTTTTTGAGAAGAGGAAGGAGTGAACATGGATCTTTAAGAGACACATGTTGTAGGAAAGAGGAAACACAGAAAAAAAATGTTTAAAATTTAATGAGCAGTGTTTGGTGACCAGATCCGAATAGCCAAGTTCTTTTCTCTTCACCTCCTTCCCCCACTTTCTCCGGCCTCGAAGGCTGGCGTGGTCTAGGGGTAAGGCTCTTGAATCGCAATCTGAAGATGGCGGGATCGAATCCCGGCGTGGGCAAATAAATTTTATTTGAATTATTTGTGTTATTTCACAATTAATTCATTTAGTAGTATATTTGCGGCACGTTCCAGAATGGAAAATATTCTCAGTAACGCCCTGGTCTAAAACCACCATTCACAATTGCAACGTTTCTTGAAATGGCTTTACCACTTTTCTCTTCCCATCTCCTTCCTCTACCCTATCTTCAGCCTCACCACCCCAATTTGGGATGTCATAGTCTCACTGGCTCCAGACAGGAGCAGCTGAGACTCTTGTGAGGTATTCATATAAAAAAGTATCACAATATATCCAGAATTTGGGATGCCATAGATAAACTAACTTCCCGAGTCGAGACTCTTGCGCCGTGTTCACATCATTTAAACAAAATAAAATTTGCATTATTTGCACAATTTCGACGGTTGGCACAGACTTACTGTCCCGATTGTGCGATGCCATCGAGAATAAAAAGGAGTGCCAATAATACCCTTTCAAGAAAACATTTCGATTTTTGACTTGATATTCTTCGGGAGCAATTTCTCAAACAACTTAGAGATTTAACGCATTCATGATTCAGGCAGGAAGTATTTATTCATTCCAATTGCAAGCTGCATCTGCCGGTAAGAAAGTAACTCAACTTCAGTAAGAAGACACCAATTAATTACCATCATCTGACACGCTTTTCCCTCGCCTAGAGATTCCACACCTGTCTAGAAATATTAATTATGGTAATGTGCCTATAGGCAACACTGACTGTGTAAACGAGGCTGTAATAATGGTGCAGGCTTCAAAGATGACCATTTTACCATAAAGCAGACACGGCTAAGTAGTTTCTGAACAGGTGTTGCGTTATGGAAAATCAATATTGAACCACATTGAAGAGAAAAGTGGAAAACATGAATGGGAAGATGGGAAAGATTGGAATTGAATGGATGAGAAATTATTATTGTGATTGGTTTAGGTTGATTTCTCCATATATGAACATTTTATAGATTGTATTTATGTAGGGCAGATAGAGTAATGTAAATTGTTGGAAGACAGGTTTGCGTATTATAGGTACGTGTGCGAAATCTGGTTTTCTATAGAAAGAGGCAATGAAGCATTTAAGACCAAAAAAGTTTGAGAATGAAACATTGAGGTACAATGAAAATAGAGTACTTTGAATACACCAATATTTTAAATAAATGAAAGAAACAATTTTGAACCACTTATATATTTGAGTAAAGCCGACCGGTTTCAGAACGACCATTCCATCTTCAGGGCAAAAGTACACTAATTTGACAGTTACAAATTAGTGGATGGGAACAATGTATTATTATTGTAGGGGTGGAACCGTTGCTCGGTATTAATGAAGAGTGGGTGGGTAGGGGAACATATATCCATAATTGGGCTGTAAGACAATATTTCCAAAGCTTCTAAGTTATCTAAGCGTTTTCCTTTATGATTAATGTGAAGAATATTTATCCCCGTATTTTTTTTCAAACTATGGTTATTTTTAATGATATGGTTACGAACTCAGAAAAATTATTATTATTAAGACACCTTAAATGTTCTTTGATTCTGATTTCAAAATTGTTTGTTGTTTGAGTTGTTTTTCCAAAATAAAATGAGGGACAATATTACATTTGAGTTTTATATTCCGGAATTAGTCAATTTATGGTCTTTATCTTTATCATTCTTTCATTTATTTATAATGGATAACCACAAAGTTATAGCTACATTCAAAAGTACACAAATATTTTATTTATTTTCATTTATTAAAAGATTATACGTTTGATACATTTTATTTATAAAATGTTTTCACTGCCCAACTAGGAGGATTCCCGTTTTAGGACAGTCAAATTGGGATGAGAATGAACATATGAAACGTATTTTGTACAAACTATTTAATACGAGATTCTTTCGCGTTACACTATAACCAAGAATAAAGCCAAACTAACTGCACACGAGAACTAAATGTTTGAAAAGGTGTGACTACCATATATGTATTTATATATTTTTTTTCATTAACTCCTGTAGGAGGCCCTGAGGAAAATAATTCCCCTATCTTTTGGGATGCCGTGTGGAGGGTCTTTTAAGAAAAGAAAGGAGAAGAAGTTATATCTACGTATAAACTTGTGTCCACGAGTGACGTACGTATAAATACATTCCTCCAACTGCGGTGCAAGGTGATGTTCGAGGGAGTACGGCTGGAGAAGTCAAAAGGACTCCCTCAACCATTCTCTCCCGATCCGGCCTGATTACAGTTGGTGGGCAGACGCATCCGCCGCCAAGATCCGGACAAACCTCACCCCATGAACCCGGGCACCCCTGCTAAGTCACCAAACGTAGCGAACCACTTGGGGTGACCGATGGCAGAGGTGTTGGTATTCCAATAATGTTTTAGTTTTCAAGGTTGGATGGATCCCTGGAACAGCGTGGTTGATATTCTCGGTATCGCCCTATACCTATACCTTTATATATATATATACCTTTCAGAATTGAAACGTTGTTTAAAATTGTTTTAGCCGTTTTTGGCAACCAGATCTGAATAGCATGGTAGGTACTTCCCCTCCCCACTACGTTCAGCCTCACAACATACTCCAATTGGGGATGACGTAATATTGTTGGCTCCTAACTTTTAGGAGCAGTCGCATGGAGACAGTTGAAAATCTGAATAGCCAGGTGCTTCCCTCCTTCCTGTTTAACCGTTATTATTAATCGAGGATGCCAAAGTCTCCATGGCTGCGGTTAGCAGGGAGCAGTTGGAACTCTTAATCATATAAGAGCCTAAGGAAAACAACGCGTATCGTGGATGAATGACACCAGAGTGACTTGCATGTTAGATAACAGGTTCAAACATGCAGCTCAGGTACAGATTTTTAAAAGCGCCACTCTGACTTCAACAATTTCTGTAATCATATTTTTCAATCTCACATTGAAAAAATAAGAAATAAATTTAGATTTATAAAATGACACATTAGAAGAAAAAATATATATAGTTTGTAACCTCTTCCTCCAGAAATACACTTTTAGGTGGACTAAATCAAACAAAAAATCTTTCCTGTACAATTAATTTACTGTTTTACACTATACTCGTATACCACGATGTTCAAGTAGGTGCCCTGATAGTACCTATCTTACGTTGTCACTTAGCCATCTTTCTATTTTTTTAAATGAGAACACCGCACAAGAATCTCAACTGTTCCCAAACGTCTGGAACCAGTGAGACAACGGCATCGTAGTAGGGAGAGAAGGAGACGAGAAAGAGGAAGGTGGAGAATTACCTATAATTTACAGATTATTTAGATCTGATAACCATCCGCGGCTAAAACAATTTGTATCAACCACTTTGTTCAAGGGATCTTCCCTCTTCCCCATCTCCTTCCCCTCCCCACCACCTTCAGCCTCACTATATACCCCATAGTCTCACCGGCTTCAGACGGGATTATTTGGGTCTCTTGTGCGGTATTCACATAAATAAAAAATAAAAAAAATTGTGCACACGAATAATTATTTAAAAATGAGACATTTTTTACAATCCAACTGAATATCACTGGATTTTTTGACATGAATTCCGCACAAAAATCCCAACTGCTCCCGTCTGGTGCCAGTGGGACTATGGCATCCCCAATTGGGGTATGTTGTGAGGCTGGAGAAAGTGGGGAGGGGAAAGAGATGGGAGAGAAAGGTGGGGAGGTGCCTGGCTATTCAGATATGGTCACCAAACACGGCTAAAGCCATTTCAAGCAACGTTTCAATTCTCAATGTTGGTCTTACACCAGGGCGATACTGAGAGCATCTTATGAATTATATTATTAAATGAAAATATTAATCAAATAAAATTTAGTTTAACACGCCGGGGTTTGAACCCGCGACCTCCGGATTGCTAGTCGAAAGCCTTACACATAGACCACGAACGCCGTCATTCATTCAAATGAAACCCAGCGTTCCTCGTCATTCTCTTCCTCTTCTACAAATTAATCCTAACTACGAGTATCTATACGTATGTAACCTCAGTGCAACATTTGTTGTCGTTTATTAATTCTGACTCATGTCTTGACATTCATTCCTTATACCTATTGATATTTATTAACCATTACCTATAGAAACATCAAATATAACTCTTAAATTAATTCATATGATCCTATTAAAAAATTAAGCCAAAACGAATCATTTGCACAAAGCGTAATAATAACACCATTGCGTTCATAAAATCAACTTAAAAATATCATAAAATATTTATAAACTTACTTATAACTTTATAATTAATCAGGTAGCTGTCCTTTATAAATCCAAATGATAAATAAGCACTTATATAAACAAACACACACAATAATATAATCAATTCCCACCCTAGAGTCCAGTTTATTAACACTAAAACACTTTAAACTTTACTCATCGAAAGCTGCACTAAAAAGTTATGTTTGTACATAAATACTTTTTGATTGTTTTAAACTGTACCGCATGCCAAGCATCCAAAAGATAGCGTGATTTGAAAATATTTAGTTCATGGATTGAGCCGTCAAACTATTTTCAGTGCTCCGTTTTCAAGTTTTTTTAGTTTTCTATGGTTATCGAACCTTAAGGCTGCGTTTGGGACACTGTCTGAGCCTCTTCGGAAGGCCTCGTTTCGCCGGTCGGAAGTGAACTGGGCAGGTATGCCTTCGGTGAAACGCGTGCACACCTGTGAGAGATTTTTCTCCGATGTCTGGCGGAGTTTGTCGAAGATTGCCGAAGGCTTTGACCCGGGAGCAGGTGTTATAGAGAGTCACGGTTAATGTCAAGGTTTGGGTTCGATTCCTATCGATGGATGATTCTTTGATAACTGTTATTGACGGCTTATTATTATTGCGTAACGCTGGTTACGATGTAAATAACCCAGTTTTATGTAAGAAAGTCAGAAAAATATAAGTAATATTTATGAGATCTTCTTCGTCATACGCCTTCAAGGCCTCCGTGGTCGAGGAGCAAGGCTCTCGACTAGCAATCCGGAGGCCGCTGGTTCAAATCCCGGGGTACGCAAGTAGACTTTATTTCATCGAAGACAATATTAACCACTCTCAAACGAAAAATGTAAAACCGGTAGACAGAAAAAAATTGATCACATCTGGGAATTAAAACTAGAACCTTTGGCTTGTCGGGGCATTACACTGGCAACTGAGATAATTCGACTGCAATATCAACATTATTACTGTACAACATTTTTTTTAATAAATTGCGTTCTTTCACAAATGATAGTAAATTTAATATATACTTCGTCATCTCCTTCCCCTCCCCTTCACCTTTAGTCTTGCAACATCCCCCAATTGAAGATTCCTTAGGCTCACTGAATTGGGAACGGTTGGGACCAGTTGGGAATCTTATTCGTAACAAAGAGATTCGTAAAAAGTTCGTTTAACCAATATAATTGTATCAACTGGGATATGGTCCTTAATTTGGGAGGCGGGATTGGGTTCCCGGGATCCTTTATTGATATATTTTATTTATACAACACCTCTGCCATAGGTCACCCCAAGTAGTCCGCTACGTTTGGTGATTTAGCAGGGGTACCCGGGTTCATGGGTGAGGTTTGTCTAGGTCTTGGGGGCGGATGACCAGGACACACTGAACCCCAGATTCCTATTCATCCCATAAATCCTTTTCCTTCCCAGAACTCTCCTCTCCTTCCTTTCTTTAAAAAATACCCTCCACACAGCATCCCCGAAGTGACATAGGCCCTGAGGGAGAGTTTTTTCTCAGGACTTCCCGTGTAGGGCTCATGTAAAAAAATTAAAAGTTATAGATTCTGTCAGAATCTGCTTCGATAAAAACGGTGACCAGACAACTCAGAATAAAACAATCTCAGAAGCAACTCAGAAAGGTCATTAAGAGTTACGATAAAAAAATTTAAAAAAATGGTTAAATAGGTTAAATGGGTTACCGGCTATTTTAAAATTATTTTTTCATAGCTTTTAATGACCTTTCTGAGGTGTTTCTGAGTTGGTATGGAACCGATAAAAACATCACAATTTAGAAACGATTCGATGCTTGAAATGACTTTAATTTAATTAGGTATAGGTTAAATTATCAGAAATATTTTCCATTTTGGGATGCCTTAGTTCCCCTTGCTCTCAACACATTTAAGCAGTAGTCATATATTATAATAAAGCCTATTATTTTTTTTACCGTGGACGATCTTTCTTTTCAACCCTTCCACCATTTCATTTCATCTGTAGGATGCCATTCCTCCTTCTCTTTTAATCTGTGTTACGTTACAAAAGATAAAGAATAGACCCCCTTATTCCTGTTACGAGGAGCTAGTGAATTGGCCCCCAGTGCACAGCTCACCGTACCGCCCCCTCTCCGCCCCCCTCTCCGCACGCGGAGGTCCGTGGCCCCAGTGCCGAACGGCACCCGGCATTCATTCCCCGGCTGGTCGCGGGCTTGACAACAGTGATTGCGCTAGTGCGCTGTTCGAGAACCTAAAAACTCGTGATTGTTTCTATAATGTGTTTTGTGCACGAGAAGGCTCCAGCCCATAGTAGCCTGTCTGACGACTACCTCATATCCTGCTTTGTGAGTAAAATGAATCTTTGCCCCCTCTGGTGTGTTACATCCCGCGTTTAAATTCACTAATACGTGTGGAGAGTAGAGAGAGGTTCCCCGCCGTGTTAGAATTCTATACCTAGCAAGTACCCATGTGTAGTTTGCCGAGGCTGGCAATTGTAAAACCCTGTCTCCTTCTGAATGAATAAACCCTTTACGTGCAAAACTGTGTTCTGATTGAGGAAAGAGACCTGGAGATTGTGAGGAAAGAAGGAGGAGGAATTCACAAGCGAACCACAACACTCACCTTAGTTTTAAGAGGAACCTTGCTTGCCCGGCTCTGAGCTAGTTCTGTTGGCCTATGTATTGCGTGTCCTTTCCAGGTTTTGGTTTAGCAAATGGCCGTATAAGCGGCAATGCAAACATCTGTTAGCCGTGATAAGTGCCCAAGATAGTCCAATATGAGCGTGGAATTGTGACAAACAAAATAATAATTCAAAGCATTCCTAACAACACAAGCCTTTAAAAGACTTCAAAGATAGGAAAAGAATAGAAACTCGAAATATTTGTGATTCATTAAATTAATTTATTTTTACATTAGCTCCACACAGAGGACCCTGGGGAAAATAATTTCTTAGGGCCTTTGCCATATTTGAAGATGCTGTTTGCAGGGCCTTGTAGGGATCTGGGGTCCTACTTTGGTGCAAGGCGATGGGTCGAGAGTTACCCATACCTGTCTCCAAAATTGAAATAATAACAAATATATTAGATCCGTACTGGCAACTTTGATCTCAAATATCTTCTCTTTGGTGAGGAATTCCAAATTCAAATTTATACAGATATTTACTCATGTATTTGTGTTTCGAAAATTATAATTCATATAATTCGTATTTTCCTTAATTGTTTTTTTTCTTTGCGTCACTTAGTTTACAAAATGGAAAACTTGAAATATCGCGTTATTTAGGAGGACGAGTTCCACCGTGGCACCAGTGCTACAGAAACGGCTCGAAGGATTAATGATGTGTATGGCGACGGTGCCGCAAAAGAAAGCACAGTGAGTTTTTGGTTCCAACGTTCTGGAAATTTCGACCTGTAGAACAAGCCCCGTGGACGGCCGGAGACCAAAGTTGATAATAATATGTTTTTATTAATTTCTTACACATTACAAATTTAGTTTTAATGAATGTAAGAAATTACGTTATACATATAAATAGTATACAAAAAAAAAAAAATTACAAATATTTATACATAAAAAAGAATAATAATCCCAAGATCCTTTTGTACTCGAAACTCGGTTGAGATTATGACCGAGCACAGTGTACCTGTGGTAGGTGAGACTAAATGCTCTGGTAAAAGTCAGAACAACGCATTTCGAGACATTGAAATGAAGCTGGTTTTGTTGACTCCATTCTGAAATGTTATCAACATCAGCTTGAAGGCGCAGGCAGTCCTCAATATTTCTTATTAGAAGAAATAATTTTAGATCGTCAGCGAACAACAGAAAGCGAGAAAAACGAATGACTCCAGCAATGTCATTAATGAAAATAGAAAAGAGAAGAGTCCCTAAGATCGATCCTTAGGGAACCCCTGAAAAAACAAGAAACTCAGCAGATTGGAAGATTCCGTGGGTGACAAATTGCTTCCTGTTGTTGAGGTAACTTATGAAAAACTTTAACATCCGAAGGGAAAAACCTATTTGGGCAAGTTTTATGAGTAAGATATCATGATTCACAGTATCAAAGGCTTTGGAGAAGTCGTGATACGAACGGTCTACTTGGTATACACTGTCTAGGGACCTAGCAACATAGTCGGTGAAAACCATCAGATTGGTTTCAGTGGATCTTCCTTTCCTGAAACCATGCTGTTCTGGGATAATGTTTGCGTCTATCTGAGGCAGAATGAATTTATAAATTAATTTTTCAAATAATTTAGCAGGAGCTGATAGTATTGATAGTAACTGGTCGATAGTTTTCGATTAACTTTCTAGAACCATTCTTAAAAATAGGACATATGTTGGAAGTTTTCCATACTTTAGGAAAAGTGGAAGTACTAATAGCTAAGTTAAAGATAAAACATAATGGTGTTTTTAGGAACTCGGCGCACCCTTTAATAAAAAATACGGGAACGAAGTCTGGTCCGATAGAGTGGGAGTTCTTCATGAGTTTTATGGCACTCACCACGTCAGATTCGGTAAATAAACCAAAATCGACGTTTGTAGCTCCTCTGGTATTAAATGTGGCCGCATTATTAATGTCTAGAAGTTTAGGGTCTTTATTGTAGACCGATAGAAAATGATCATCAAATGCGTTAGCCACACCCAAGCCACGAAATTCCTGATTACCTTTCATCATGGTGTCTTCAAGACCACCATCCTTCCGAAGGGATTTTATGTAGTGCCAAAACATCTTGGGATCATGTGTGATGTTTTCCTCGATTGTAGACACGTAGGCTCGATAGGCCACTCGAATCTCGCGCCTAACTAACGTTCGGTAAAAACTAAACAGATCGTATTCACCCTGAAGGCCTCCAGCTTTCCAACGCTTATGATGGGCGTGTTTGATCTCTATGTTCGAGATGACTTCTCTCGAGAACTATTTCGGATATTTGCGACCACCACTGCCTGTAAACTTTTTGGGAAAACATGAAACAAATACGTCATAAATACAGAATTGAACACACAAATGAAGAATTGAAGGCTATTGTGGAAGCGGATCCATCGCAAACCACGTCCGAGTTAGCTGCAGGCTGCGGTGGTAGTGATAAAACTGTTTTAATCCACTTGAAGCAAATTGGGAAGGTGAAAAAGCTTGAAAGGTGGGTACCTCACGAATTGAGTGAAGAAAATCAACAAACGCGCGTTAGAACGCTAGACCAAACACTGCACAACAGACGGCTACCAAATTAGAGGAGCTTCAATTGGAATGTCTAAGACATCCACCGTACTCTCCGGACCTTGCCCCAACACATTACCATTTTTTTCGAAATTTGGATAACTTCTTGCAAGGGAAAAAATTCAACTCCGATTGGGCAGTCCAAACCGCCATCAAAGATTTTATTGATTCCCGTCCGAATGGTTTTTTAGTAAAGGGATCGATGACCTACCTATGATATGGCAAAAGTGCGTAGATAGCAATGGTACATACTTTGATTAAATAAATATATTATATTATTAAAAAAAAAATCGACTTTACGTTCCTCCCATACAAAACGCCAATTTCATATGTAAGGACCTAATATATAGGGTAAATAGGTAATTAAAATAATGTTTTTTAGTCCTCCTCACCAGAGGTTCCTGTGCTGAGGCAACCTAGGTTTTATGTAAATAATTTTCCGATCGGCTCTTTGACAGTTTTTGGAAATGCTGTACTAGGTTTAGATTTGTTTATTTTTAGTCATTTTCATTAACCGTTTTCTTGTTTGCTGGTGGAAGTGAATCATACAGCTTAGTGGAGAGGTATTTATAGTTCCTTTGTTCAAAATAAGTTTTATATTTGTATACAGGTATTCATAATGCCTTTATTGATTTCATATTTAAACATTCTTCAAACAGATGATAATGATTTTTAATACTAAAAACCCTAAACCACCTATCTACGCCGCGCCGTCACATCGTCAGTTCATTTGGATAGAGTTCTAACTTCACTTTACCTTGTTCTGAGATATGAGGTGTCAAAGAAGATTTCTCATCATCTATTTACCAATTTCCGATTTTAGGTTGAATATTGTGTAAAGCATTTTAATTGGACATATTTCAACGGAAAATATTTAAAATGGGCATATACTTACTCATTTGGAACACACCTAAACGTGCAAATAAAACCCTGTGCAACCAGCTAGGGCATAATAATTCATTGCACAAGGTTCTAATTACATTTCCCTAATGCAATTCTAAGCTAGAGCCAGGTCCTGTTTAAATATTTTCCATTAATAATTAAATTAAATTGATAAACCAAAATTTTCGTAATCCATTTAACTAACATTATTAAATGGATTACGAAAATTCATCTTTGGAAACTTAGAAACCTTAGAAAATGGTAAGGCGTTATTAGAACCCTATCCAAATGAAGTACGAATCATAATGCGCTTCGTATTTTAGATCAACATACAAAATAGAGAGTGTAAGTGATGTTAGAACCTTGTAAAATGAATTATTATTAAAAATTCTAGAAGTTACAACTTTGTCACATATCTACAAAAATACAACATAGATGATTCTGAAAATTATTTTGGTATAGATTTGAGTAAAAGAAATACTTTAGCATTCAAAAATCATTTTGGAAAAAAATGTCAGTTAGAACCCTACAACTAGGGAATGCAATCCCGCAAGACCATGTCAATCCAGGTATTTGCGGGACTGAACAATCTTAGTCCCGCTGGATCCAGGTATTTGCGGGATCCAGCAGGGTTAAATTTACATAACAAATTAAATTCAAATAATAACGTTCACACGATAAACAATATTCTTGTACAATAAGCATCATAGGTTTAAACATTATTTTGAAAAAGCTTCGTAAAAAAGTTAAAGTATTAATTGCCTCGTCTGATAAACAGCTTCTGATATTGGACACAAGGTAGCCAGCGGCTGAAAAAGCTCGTTCAGCTTCCACGCTTGTTGGCACAATAATCATTAGCGCATTGTAAGTGAATTGAAGGTATGTGCCTTTTAATCCACCGGACTCGAAGTAATTCATTTCCTTCTTTATCAAAACCTCAAGGTTGCTCATATTGCCGGATCTAAGTTGTTGGGCTGTTGATCTCAAACTCTTCATACTACGCTTCTCTGTAATCCCGCCAGTCCAGCGGGATCCCGCAAAATTTTCGACCGAGATTAGTCCCGCAAAATGTTTGCGGGATCCCGGTATTTCGGGATCCCGGTATACCGGGACTGCATTCCCTACCTACAACCTTTATTCAAAGAACATTTTAGATCTCTGAGTGCATGTTTCACTTAAATTTACAAATTATGCATGGACAGTATAAAAAAATTCAAAAATTTTATAACAAAATAAAAAGCACTTGAATTGAACAATAAAAACAAACAAAATCACCGGTCAAAATACAAAAATGTAGGACTACGGCCTGAAGGAATAGTTAAAATTCATTGAAAAAAAGATCCCACACAACCGATACATTCAGCAATTATTGGAAAACGAAAACCGTCAATTTTTATTCGCATAAAGCCATGGTGATGTTTAAAAGAAAATGTTAATAGTTCTTAGTCGATTACATTTACAGTTAAAAGTGACCGAATTGGATATAGACACCTTAGCTCAGTTGGTCGCTCAGTTGGTAGAGCTGTGGCCATGAAAGCAGAAGGTCCTGGGTTCGAGTCCCAGAGATGCCAATATCGTTTCCTGATTTTTCTGTCTCTAGATTTTCGATTGAGTTTCGCTAATATTGTCTTCATTTAATTAAGTATTACGATTTGAGGTTTGACTCATAAATTTTAAAATAAAAATATGTCGCATAAAAAATAAATAAAAAGGATCGTAGGTGAATGGAATCATCTACGACTGGACGCCAGACACTGAAGATTACTGCCAAAAAATAAATTCCATTTGTAATAATATGTGGAATAATCATTTTGAAATGTTGTCTACCAATAAAGGAATATGGTACAGAAAGCTCCAAAAAGAACTGTTTAAAAGACCGTGGATTACTGAGAATAATATTATAATCTGAAGAGATCGGAAATGAGAATCATTTTTAGATTAAGATCCGGACATGCACTAATGGGAAGAATATTGTGTTTGATAGGCCTCTCTGATTCTCCAATGTGCTCGATATGTGAACAAATTGAAGAAGTCGAGCACACATTATCGAAGTGCATTAAATATGAACGACAGAGAGCTACAATACTGATGACCTCGAAGTCATCGGAAGTTCAGAATTTAATAGCCTCAACGGAGTTTCATGCCATATCGAGAATAATGAAATTTATTAGATCATGTAAACTGGAAAATATTTGAAAGTGTTTTTTAATACGAAATGAATATAAAAGGACTCTAAGTAACTTTTAAAGATTATTAGAGATTATAATGATAATATTATAATTTAAAAACAGATGAGGCTAAAATGACAACATTGTGTGAGTCAGAAGCCTCGATAATATATATGACATAAAAAAAGGATAACATTTTATCCAGACACTATCTAGATGGCATGATAGAGTTTGAATCTTGCAATCATATATAAAGATAGCAGCCAATTATATGTGCGTTAAGAAAATGAAGATAATGTTGGTAGTTCTTAGTCTAAGTATGATACAGTTCAAAGTGACCGAATTGGATTTAGACACCTAAGCTCAGTTGGTAGAGCTGTTGCCATGAAAGCCGAAAGGTTCGAGTCCCAGAGGTGCCAATATCTTTTCATGATTTTTCTGTCTCCAGATTTTCCATTGAGTTTCGCTAATATTGTCTTCATTTAATTAAATACTTAAAATAATTCATAATCATCTCTTTCATAGATGACACGACTTTTTAAAATTAATATTATTTAATTTTATTAATACATCCAAATTAAGATGAATTAATTGTTTGCATCCGTAAATACGCAATAAGAATATGAATTTGTTTTTAATAGATCTCAAATCTTTCAAGAAAAGCTAACAAATACAATAATGGTACGAATTACCGATGCATTATTGTATTTGTTAGCCTTTCTTAAATGACTTGAGTTTTTTTAAAAACAAAACTATTCATTCATATTCATATTGCTTATGCACGGGCGCAAACAATTAATTCATCTTAATAGTTTAAAGCATAACATCTAAAAAGCGTTCTTCCTTAAAATGATTAAACTTGCGGCATCTTTGATATAATAGATTATGTATTCTTTTAAGTACCATCTTAATTTCAGCAATTGCAAATCGGCAATATTTGAGTCCTTGCCCGGAATAATGTTGTATCCAACACATCAATGTTGAGTGATGGAATAATGTTAGGCACATTAATATGCATCTTTTAAAGTAGAGATTATGGCGATAAAACATTTTTTTAGTCTGTTCTATTTTAAAGTTTGTTTTGTTGAAGAACGTTGTATAATTCCATTTCGAAGTCACGGAGCATGATTTAATTCATGGGAACAATTGGAGAAAATGAACGTCTTATGGCTTCAACTAGAAAGACTTCAAAGTCAAGAAGCTGAAGAATGCAGAAATTCCCAGAAAAAATATTTTTGAGGCTTCTTTTTAGCCGTTAAAACAGTTTTGTGGAATAATGTTGTGTGTCGATCTCAAGACAATATCTCGAAAGTAAATGGTAACATCTATTTTTAACGGTTTTTGCTTCTTAAGCTCAAATACATCAATGATATGTGTACATTTATTATACTAAAAGAGCGTGTTGCTTTCCATAAGGTACGAAGAGTAAAAAAAACGTTTTGTGGAATAATGTTGTCTGTGAAATTTTCTTACACAACATTATTCCACAAATTCAGCCTAAATTCTAGTTTAACTCTAATTTAACGGCCTTTCTGGACGACTTTTCTTAAAACCCTTAAGAATTGTTTGTGTTTTAAATATTAAATTTTATGAACACATCATGGTTGCATCGGAATTTAACAATATTACCGGTGAAGGCCTTATTATGGTACAAAAAATTAATTCAGCGTATATCTCAGTTTGATTATAAGAGGAAAGTAGAATATGAACATAATACAAGGTTTACAAAGAATGAAGGAATGCTTGTTCCAAAGTATAATTATAACTACGGATGGCGAACCCTGGAATATAACATGCCAAAAATATTTAACATGTTACCAAGTAATTTAAAAATTGCGATTCTACAAATAGATTGAGATATATGCTTAAACAATATTTACTAAATAGAGATGGCTTATATTCTTTCATGTGTGTTAATTGTGACAATCTGTGAAGTTATTGAAATAATATTACGTGTGTATGTTTAAATTGTAATTGAAAATTAATATTCTGTTAACAAACTGCTTTATTGCGGTTTAACGGAATTGTACCTTGAAAACCAATAAAAAAAATTAAAAAAAACATAATGGTTTCGTTTTTTCAATTTGTCATGGAACAAGAATATTGCCGGATACAACATTTTTCCAGGCAGAGGCTCATTTATTCGTTCTATTTACATGGAGGGAAACATTCTGAAATCTATGTATTTTCAAATGTCTGAATGGTATGAAAGGGTTAAGATTATATCTGACATATTAACCGCAAAACCACAAAGCGTTCGAAATTTAAGTATATAGTATTAACTTACCTATACCAGAGTCGTTAAAACGTGATATTTTCGTTTTGCAATTTCATTCGATCATGTATCTCGTAGTTAAGAGCAGTTTACTTCTTAAGCGAAAGTGTAAGAATAATAAAGCAAATATGAGAGTACTCCTCACTCATATTAATGCGATATTTTCTCTTAAGAAAAAGCTAACACTGTTTTTATAAAGTATTCATGTCAAAACACCATCTCACTTGAGTGTTCTCACGAGAATGCACAGCAAATGGTGTGCCAAAAATCATTCGCTTTTCGCGTGAAATTAAAAAGTTTATTTCTATTTATTGCTATTGACTGTTGAGGATCGCTAAAGATATCATTTAATTGACTTTTGAGGATCATGAACGGTGACATTCAAGGATTACATGTTTCTTGACCTTTGAGGATCATAAACGGTGTTGTTTTTTACTTTTGAAGATTATACGAGTACGGTGTTATATTATTGACTTTTGTGGATAATAAATGATGTTATGCTTCTTGTCTTACAATATAAATAGTGTCATTTGAGGATAAACTCTTGGTAGAGCATTGCCATGTAAGCAAAGGGTCCTGGGTTCGAGTCCCAGTGGAGCCAATATCTTTTTCTGATCTTTCTGTCTCCAGATTTTCGATTGAGTTTCGATAATATTGTCTGCATTTAATTAAATATTATAATTTTAAAATTTTAACACAAAGTTTAAAATAAAAAATAAATGAGGTATTATATTTCTTGATCTTGAGGATCGTAAACGGTGTCATCTGAGGATCATAAACGGTACCACGTTTCTTGACTTCTGAGGATCATAAACGGTGTTATCTTCACAACTGATCACGCTTATCCTTGCAGTGTCCATCAGGGCAGGTTTATTTGTATATACTTATCTAATAATGTTGAAAAAAAGGATAATTTTCTCGCACTCTACCTGATGATGTGTAATACAAGGTTGTCTTTAGGACAGGAAAGTTGAGGAAACTAAATATTCCTTAATACAAAAAAAAGTGAAAAATATAACCACAAAAAAACCGTAAAAAATAGACCACTTCACTAAAACGAAGTTATTGAAATGCTTTATCAATTACTAGCTGGTACCCGTCATGCGTTGCTATGCCATTTAATAAAGAAATTGTTTTTCCCTGCGTGTCCTTTCCCATTCGTCCCGTTTCCCTTCCGCCTCCCCTTCCTTTCTCGCGTCCCCTTCCCCTCTCGCGTTCCCACTCCGTCTTCTCCACCTTCCCTCTCCCCACTTCACTCCCCCCTTTCCCCCATCCCGTGAACCCCCTTACCGATTTCCCCTCCCCCCTCCCTGGTTCCCCTCCCCCATCCAGCGAATGCTACCCGAGTTCCCCTCTCCCTCCCACATTCCATACATTCATTCCCGGTACATTCAGTTTTAAAACAGCTCGCGTGACACCTATTGCAGTTTTTTTTATACAAATTTCATATTGCCAGAACTCACCAGTAGTGATATACAAACCTTGTCCTGACAATAACGAACATACAAAAAAAAAGAATTATCCAATTTGGTGCAGTCGTTCGGAAGTTATGCGCGTACATACATTTCGACGATTCATTTTTATTTATATAGATAGATAGATAGAAGAAGATAGATAGATAGAAGATATAGATAGAAGATAGATAGATAGATGACCATTCATGTATAAGTATCATGTTAAAAATAAATTTTAATTTAATTTTTCGCGCTGAATTTTTGATCAGCTGTTTACGGTTGAAATTAAGTCATTTTGTAACAGTTTTATCATGTTACCCCGATTATTTATTGTTGACTCGCATTTGGGATCCTAGCACACATTGGTGACTAGCGTTGGTCACACTGGAGATAGTGGCGACACCTAGCGGGGGAACGGAAGGAAGCGGCACAGAACGGATTTTACGAGAGGAAGATGGTGGATTAGGATTTTGCTCCGGCTGACATTGTGGAGGCGTTAGTTATTTTTACCGATACTGGTTTCTTTAGATGTAAAGCTGAGGAGATATTTTAAGATGGTCATGTTCTTCTGACAGACCTGGCGCCCGACTATCCCGAGGTTACTCTCATGAATAAGGTTAGTGCTCGTTGTTTCAAGCAAATGTCACATGTCACAGGATATAAATTATTTCTAACACATTTATTTAATTAGTTTCATTATTCAAGAGATTCCTCTTCAAGGAACCTTGGACCACTACCTGAGTATTATTAATTTAATTGTTATAAGAGTCTCTATTTAAGCAAACTGCACAATTCATGTGATTACCCAATAAATTGATAATTTGTTTGATAATTGATTGGTTTCATTTCTGGTATAAATTAGCAAATAGAAATAGCTAAAACCAGTAAGTTTCAATTTTTCCATAGATATGCACATTTTATTATCAAGTATACCACAGACAACATACAAAAATCGAAAACATTCTATGTTGATTCGAAAAAGTACCCCTCACGGCAGTTTCAAAGTAAAAAACACGCAGGATTCGCGCGGTTATAAACTTTACGATTATTTAATATATTTTTTTATAAATCCGACAAACATGATATAAACTGAAAAATACAGGGTAATTCATTGGCTATTTAGCACTATAATAAGCTTTTATGTTTCCGTGTTAAAATTCGAAGGAATGTTTTTTTATGTTGGCGAAAAATTTAAGAACGATTTTCTGGGAAATCTCGAGCAATCGACGCAAATTTATTTATTTCGCTTGGTCGCTCCTGTGGTTAAGGTAACGAAATAAACATATTATTATTTCGAACCTCTAGTCTAAAACAACACCGCCTCTGTCCCAAATTAGTCACGTTCTGCGTAAATCACATTTGGAGTTTAAAAAAAAAAATTATTCCTTTTTTTTTTTTTACATTAACTCCACACAGGAGGCACTGAGGAAAATAATTTCCCTCAGGGCCTATGTCATCTGGGATGCTGTGTGGAGGGTCTTTTTGAGGAGAGGAAGGAATGAACATTGGTCTTGAAGAGAGTATTGTAGGAAGGAGGAAACACAGAAGCCGGCAAATCATTCCACAGCCGAGCTGTTGAACACAAGAACGAGTCGAAGAAACGACCCGTTCTCATGTGACAAATGTTGGGCACGCGTTTGGCGTGTTTCCCGACTATGCACCGGTGCCGAAGGGATCAATGATGCTAGTTCCTCGGAGCATCTTCCATTGTAATACCGGTAGAACAAGGATAGCATTCCCACCCGACGCCTGTGCTCTAAAGATTGCAATCTGTCTGTTAAGATGGGAGAATCTATCAAACGGACCGCCCGTTTCTGCACAGAGTCGAGGGTATTTTTCAGGTATTTTGGAGCTCCAGACCAGAGATGGCTGCCAAATTCAACCGTGGGGCGTACTTGTGATTTGCACAAGGTTAGCAGTTGTGTACTATTAAAGTATCTGCGGGCCCTGTACAGTACGCCCAGTTTTTGGGAGGCTAACTTTACTCTGGCTTCGATGGAGCCCCCATACCTGAGCTGGTCACTTAGGGTTACACCAAGCATATCAATGGAGGGCCTGTTCGGAAGATTGCTTCTGTTGAAAGAGACTAAATTTTCATTTCGATCCCTTTTAGACGTAATCAGGCAAGATTGGGTCTTTGAAACATTAAATTAAACGAGATTATTTTTACCCCAAGAGAAAACACTCTCGAGGTAACCGTCCATTCTTTGCTTCAAAGCCCTACGAGCTGTTGGAGTTTGTGAGCCCTTTGGGGGCTTGTCAAACAAAAAGCAATCATGAACTGTACTGTCATCCGCATAACAGTGAATTGGTGCACATGACAATAGGTAGTTGATGGGCAACAAAAACAAAGTCGGAGACAGAACCGATCCCTGCGGGACGCCAGCATTTATCGAGTGTGAGGAAGAGGTGAAACCATCGACTACCGTCTGAATTCCTTTGTCGCAATATAAAATTATCTTGACTGAACCAAATCAATCGGAATATGCAACTCTAATATTATTATGTGCCTTTTGAGTAGGTAAATGATCATAACAGAGATATTTTATTCATGGCTGTTAAAATAATTCCTGATATTTTAAAAATATTTTAGATTGCAATAGATCAATAATTCGAAAATATTACACTATCACTATCTAAAAATAAAGACAGTCTCCCACTATCGAAAATACGGTGACCCGACAATTCGTCCTGCGACAATTCATCCGGCGACAGTTCATCCTGCGACAGTTCATCCGGCCGACAGTTCATCCTGCCGACAGTTCATCCTGCCGACAGTTCATCCAGCCGACAATTCATCCGGCGACAATTCATCCTGCCTGATCATTTAGAAGATTTTTATTAAGTAAGTATGCAAAGAGGATATACGGCCGTACAACCAAAATCGATATACTTATATCTGAAGGCATCTTGAGTGGAAATCCGCTGTAAAAATATTTTACTAACAATAATTTCGACTCTCCGAAGAAGCATGCGTGAATATCAAAATACGACATACTTATACGTGCAGTCGGCTTAGCAAAGAACGGTAAAGATTCCTACTTGCATCTAATATAACTTTTTTTATCTGAAATTAACACCATCTTTTTAGGGTGAATTGACTGATTTAAAAAAAAAACACAAGAGTCCCAACCGTCTCGAGCCAGTGAGTGCCAATGGCATCCCCAATTTTGGTATGGTGTGATGCTGAAGGTAGTGGTGAGGGGAAGGAGATGTGGAAAACGTATCTTCCTGGCTATTCAGATCTAGTCACCAAACACGGCTAGGTTAGGTTAGGTTAGGTTAGGTTAGGTTAGGTTAGGTCAGGTTAGGTTAGGTTAGGTTAGGTTAGGTTAGGTTAGGTTGTACGGCCGTATATCCTCTTTGCATACTTACTTGAAGAAAAAATCTTCTAAATGATCAGGCAGGATGAATTGTCGCCGAACGAATTGTCGGCAGGATGAACTGTCGGCAGGATGAACTGTCGGCAGGATGAATTGTCGCAGGATGAACTGTCATGGAACCGAAAATACGGACCAGACAATTGTTTCGCAACTAAAATCTGGGAATTTTGGTTTTGTAGCAGTGCTCATAATAGGTCTGATTTAGAAACACCGTTTTCTTAGATAAATAATGTTTTCATGGTGGAATCACTTAGATTTTGTATGCACAGAAGTGTTCTTAAACACTTTTTCAAAGTCACTGTCAATAGAAAGTCGTGACAGATCAAACAGTTGGTAAAGTTATGCTGAGAGCTTCGCCTGGTCCAATAAGAGAAGAATTTCTCTAAGACAATAATAATACGATATATTTACATTTACTGCAACATTGAAATTGTCCGATTTTATTCTCAGCTTTGTCTTCTCATCTCGTGACTTTGAAATCTTCATGATTTTTTAAAATGAAAATGCCGCAAAAAAGTCCCAACTGCTCCCGTTAGGAGCGAGTGAGACTATGGCATCCCCAATTGGGGAATGTCGTTTTGATCTGGTCACCAAAGTCAGTCAAAGCCATTTCAGCTATACATTCTGAATGCTGATCTTACACCAGGGCGATACTGAAAGTAAATTCCACTTTAAAAAGTGCCGCTAATTTGCTACATATTATTTTTAATTAATTAATTGTGAAATAACATCAAATAATCAAATAGAATTTTTTTCGCACGCCGGGATTTGAACACGTGACCTTCGGATTCCTAAGAGTGCAGTTCAACTGAGTTCCAGGCTGCAGTCTGCGAGGTGAAGCCTTTTCGATAGTCAACCTCCGATAGGAAAGAGTATCGGAAGATCCGTAAATTATCATCTAGGTACCCATAAATAAGTTATGTATATAACCGGTCAGTGGTTGAGTGGGCGTCGCGTTTGGGTCCCACCCAGGCGTTCCGTGTTCGATTCCTCAGCTGGCTAGGTCCTCCATCACGACTTAAGGCTCTGCAACCGGGCCCGATAAGAAGAAGATGGAGAGATACGAAATTACGAATGTTAGAGGAGAGCGCTAACAATTGCAGCGACAAAATCGTTACAAAAATGTTTAATAAAACACGACTCTTTTAAAATAGAGCAAAAATGTCGCGGGCATTATCTTAAACAGCATTTAAAGAAAAACTGTGATTTTTTTCATACATATAACTTGTAAAATAACTGAAACAAACGTGTTAATAATAATTTTTGGAGCATACTTTGCGATTTTTTTCTATCGAGGGAACTTTATTAATTTGCGTTTCGGCAAAGTCTAAATATTATCTTCAAGAATAACATATATTTTTTTAAGAGCTTTAAAACTTACCGTGTTTAAGGGAAATACATATATTATGTAATAAATCGGTACAAATCCGGGTTGCGGGCCCTTAAGCAACATTTTCGGCTTAATGCGGTGGTAATAGGAGATTTTCAAATATTGTCGGATAATTGTTCGTAACCCGGAAATGTTTGTCTTTCTTTTAAATAAAAAATAAAAATTAACCCATATTCATGAAACAATAAAAACGTATCTCTTCTTGAGGAAAAATCAAACAAACGTTTTCTAAAATATCGATTCTCTTTCTGAGGGGATATTTACCCATCCTCTTTATAGCTTAATAACAGGATAGCGTATATTTTAGATTTACGAATTATTTGCATATAAAGTTTTTGTTTATTATTCGGCACTCCAGCGTATGGATAATGGCTATATATTGAATAACTTTGCAGAATTTTGATACCTACAAAACTTTTCAAATAATCTATTTCATTAGCCTGTCAGTGATCCAGTAAAATCCTGTTTAAAATTACATGTTTAGGAATCAGATATAAATAGACAGATACTTCACAGTCTTCCACTTTCCCATATCTTTCCCCTTCCCCTTCCCAATTCCTCTTCGGTCTTACAAGAGAACCCAAATTCGTGATGAACTAAACTTCAAAATGAAACGAATTTTCTGCGGCACCAAGTTTTAATCACTTTTATTGTTAACCAACAATTTTTCACAAGCAAAGCTTACTTCATTAATGAAAGTAAAAGTCATTAAACCTAAGTGTTTTATTAATTTTCAATTAAAATGGTGCCACAAAATAAGTTTGATGTGTTTATAGAAGAAAGTGTTAATTAGTGAGATTATTGAACTTTTGTTTACCGGCGTTTTATCCTCACGACACTTTGTATCTACTTATATAAAATAAGATGGATTTAAAAAAAAAATATATATATATATATATATTAAATTGGTTCAAAGAAACATTTTATGTATTTATTTTATTAGTGTACCCTCGTAGGTAGGTACGTTTTAAACAAAGAAAGCTCTCTACGAAGAACTTGCAAAAAAGAAACAAATTGTTTGCAAATAGTTGACTTATATAAGAAATTGTTGATTGATTCTGTTTGTGAGGTGCCACCTGAATTCTTTCTCCTGAACCTTGATATTCGGAATGAACAAACTCGTTTGATCATCTTTCTTTCCGAGAAATGTGGCGAGGGCTACTAAAAGAGAAGGCCTCGATACAAAAACCAACTTTTATAAAGTTTCGAACAATAAAAATAATTATCACCAACATTCTAAACGGGATAATTAAAAAATATTTCTTTTGAAATGTTTCTGGCTTTCACCGTGCAAGGGTTTTCTAGGTGAATTTATATTATATCAGCTGGTCTCGGCATGCGTTGCTATGCCATTTAATGAAGAAATTGTTTCTCCCTGTGTTTCCTTTCCTATTCGTCCTGTTCCCCTTCCACCTCCCCTTCTTCTCCTGCGTCCTCATTCCCTCTCGCGTTCCCACTCCGTCACCTCCACCTTCCCTCTCCCCACTCCACTCCCCCCCTTCCCCCGTCCCGCGAACCCCCCTCCCGAGTTCCCCTCCTCCCACCCACCCGCTTTCCATACATTCAGTTTTCAAACCTCGCGTGCCACCGATAGCAATTTTTTTATACAAATTTCATATTCTCACCGGAAGTTATATAAAAACCTTGTCCTGACAATAACGAACACACAAAAAAAAAGAATTATCCAATTTGGTGCAATCGTTCGAAAGTTATGCGCTAAGCAACACATTCAGCGATTCATTTTTAAATTAAAGATTAAATTTATTCAAATGGACAAATTTAAAAATTATATGGAAGATTGGAGTCGAATTCAGACTTAGATCAGAAGTTGAATGGGGAGGGGATAAAATTTTAGTTAAGGCTTGATAGAGAGAGGATGTCTGTTTAGAGAGGGACAACCAAAAAAATGTGATCTAAGGTTCACACTTCTCAACAGATGGGCAATTTGGGGAGTCAAGGATATGAATTTTAAAAAAGTAAGAAGGAACGGAACAATGTTCAATTCTCATTCGAATAAGTGAAAAATTTTTTTTTTGGAAAAGAGAGAGAATTGTTGAAATCACGGTTTTGATGAGATAGTCCTTTATTTTGACGCATAGCAGACTCTCTTGGATTGACTAGCAATGTGGCAAAACTGAAGCCAAACATTGCGAGATCTACCTTTGAGGATGGAAAAATTGTCGGATTTTTCGCAAGCTCCATGTTTTGCAAAGGATTCCGCAAAGACGTAACGCACAATGCCGACATATCTTGTAATCCACATCAGAGTTCAGAGTTATGGTTTTTCCATAGCTTTGAATGGAGGCTATCAGTAATCGAATAAGGCAAACATCAGTAGGAAGAAGAAGTGGACTGGAATTAAGTTTTTGGAAGTAAGTGAGAGAATCAGAGAGAATAAGGGAATGTTAAAAATGATTTTTGATTTTATATTTGAGAGTTTCAATTATTGCAATGCACTCAGCTGAAAATATTAAAAACTAGCTGGTTCCCGGCATGCGTTGCTACGCCATATTCAAAGAAATAAATATTTTCTCCCAGCATGTCCTTTCCCGTACGTCCCCTTCCCCTCCCGCATCTCCTAACCACGCGCGTTCCCCTTCCACCTTCCCCGCCCACCCTCTCCCCTCTCCCGCTCCCTTGTCCCGCAAACCCCCTTCCCGCATTCCATATATTCAGTTTTCAAACAGCTCGCGTGCCACCTATTACAATTTTTTTATTCAAATTTTCATTTTTCCTACATTACAAATATTCATTTTTGTATATTACAAGAATAATCAATCAAATTTCTTTTACTACAAAAAAAAAACAGCTGTCCGCTAAATTCAATTTCATCAAACACGCGAACTGTCAAACGTGCGGAAGTTAAAAAAAGTCGTTAATTTTTCTGAAATTATTCAATTTTCTGCTGTATTTTCTTTATTTTTTCTTTCCGTACGAATCTTCTACACAGTATTAGAAAACTTTAAAAAAAAGATGAATGAAATAGGTTAAGTCGTTCTGAAGTTATGGCGTGACCAACGGTAACAGAGATTTATTTTTATGTATGTAAGTACTTAGATTGGTTTGAAATTGAATGAAATATTCTCTTCCAAAACAATAGCATTAATTCAAATTTCAAATACATAAACTTATTATTTTGATTTTCAATCTTCACGTAAAACTGCTTTTGTTTTATTGGGGCCAGGTCCTCAGTTTTAGGGCGACCCTGAATAAACAGGTTTATCTCTTTTCCTCCTGCAGTCGAAGCGCAGGGAGAAAGGTGCCAAACGAGCATACCTTCTTTCTTTGTCTCTTTCTCGCACTTGTGATAAAAACTAGTTTGTGGAATACGTTTTAAACATAAATTTAATGCTATGGAGGGCACATGAATACGTAGACACTAAAACAATGAAAAGCTTTTGCTAAAAAATATACTGTCATTAAATATTCCTGCTCGACATTCAATTTCGATTAGATTTGTTATTTTTATACCGATTCCCAAACGATATGCCTACTGTTTTAGAAAGAAGTTGAAAAACTCTTTCAGGCGAGCGATTTTACATTTTTTGTGGGATCGTTATCGAGATAACGGACGTGATCTCCTGTCAGATTTGTGTGATTTTTACTAATTTACTGTCACAGATTTTAGTTTAGATCGTTTTAAATACGAATTTCTGCAAGTGTGCATGATTATTTATTCATTTAATGTACGTTGTACATAGAAAAATAAAATAAATTACACAAATCTGAGAGGAGATCACGTCCGTTATCTCGATAACGATCCCACAAAAGATATCGAATCGCTCGGCAGATGACAATTCAAATAGACGTACGCGAATGTATTTTTAAGGTATTACTAACTTAGCTAGAGCCTTAAAAATTGCTTACCGAGGCCTTTTTTTTGGAAACTTATTTGCCATTTTATACGAAACTAAAAATAACCCAATTAGACAGTCAAACTAATCATAATATTGTTTATTGTGATCTTTATTTGGGAGGTGTACATTGGTACCGTCACCCTGAGAACTATTTATTGGATAACCGACACCTATGCCATAGGTCATCTTAAGCGTTTCGCTACGCTTGTTGATTTAGTAGGGGTGTCCGGGTTCATGGGGTGAAGTTTGTCTAGGTCTTGGCGGCGGATGCGTCTGCCCAGCTACTGCGTGGAGTTGAGGGAAGCCCTTTGACCTCTTCATGCTCACTCTCTCAAACCATTGCATCACCGTTGGGGGGATGGATTTATACATATAGTCACTCTCGAACCTACTGACCCCCAGATTCCTAATACCCACCCTTCATCCCACCCACTGCGTCTACCCACCTTTCCTTACCCACTTTCCTCTCCTTTCTTTCCTTTAAAATACCCTGCGCACGGCATCTCCTAAGATGACACAGCCTCTGAGGGAAAATATTTTCTTCAGGGCCTGCTGAGTTAAGCAAAGGTAAAAAGAAAATTGTCACTACCCACAACCCTTTTTTTCGTTTTATTTAAAAATAATTAACAAACCTTGACCTGTCTAGCGATTCCGTATTGTTTGTGGGATCGTTATTAGATAGCGGACGTAATCTCCTGTCAGATTTGTGTGATTTTATGGCTTTTATTTGCTTTTTCTATATAGAACGTAAATTAAATGAATAAATAATCATGTGTACTTGCGGGAATTCGTTTTTAAATCGATCTAAACTAAAATATGTGACAGCAAGTATTTAAAAATGACACAAATCTGACAGGAGATAACGTCCGTTATCCAATAACGATCCCACAAAAAATACGGAATCGCTAGGCTGGTGGACCGTTTGAAGGTTTTCTGTAAAACATATTTCAAATTATGCGGAAGAATCCGTGGTAAACTTTTAAATGAAAAGATAAAGTTTAGTGTTCTCTTTCTAAACCTATATTATATTTTGAATTATGTTTGATCATAAGAGAAAAGGAGAGATAATGGGTTAAAATAGCACTACACGACCCGAGAGGTCATAAATAAATATTATTAAATTGTGATTATTTATATTTCTTAGTCACATCAATTCTGACGGTGAGTAATTTGGTACGTGAAATTCACGCCTGTGTTATGTCCAGACATCGGTCAGTTTACAACAAACCAGTGGAACTGGACTCTTTCTGACATCAATTTGCCTTATACCTCTTCTTCGTCTTCCAAATTAAACACACTTTCTTGGAACAATTTTTCAAATAATTCTAAATTGTAAATTCTTTTTGGCCATAAGGAACTCCAGTGAAAAATATTATGATTTAAAAAAATGTTCTTATGGACTACAAAAGCTGATTCTGAATATATAAGTTTTTAAAAATAATATTAAACGTAGAGTTTTAAAAAATGATTGAAAATTCCACTTTAAATCGTTTCATTAAAACACACTGTCAAGTTGGTATTATTGAATTTTTAGTGCCGACGTCACTACTCTCCATAATTCTCCAGTCACCTAGTGATAGCACGGTATTATCAACATTTCATGTTATTGGTTTATTGACATACTGTTTATAGAGATTTAGACATATAATAGTTATTGTGTTTATTAAAACATTATTTAGGCCTAAATAACTCAGTTTAAAAAATAGAGGTATATCTATTAGTTTATTTCTATTATTTAAAATATTCTAAAACTTTAAACTGTACAAAAAAAATCGTTATGCTACATCCACACCGATCGTATGGTGGCTGCGGCCACGCTCCAAAATGGCGGACGTCGAACAGCTGTATGTTATCAGTTCCCTATAATTGAGCAGACGATGCTTTGGTTTCCATAATTTTGATTTCGATTCGTGAAGCTAAAAAAATATTAATTTCAAACCATTTCTATACCACTCTTCCGTAATAATATTGAAAAATATAACAAATAAGTACAATGTAAAATGAATAAATAATTCCATCTAAATAATGTTTTTACTTATTGAATGGTTTGTTCCCATGCAAAATGATAACATCTGTTGAAAATAAATAAAAATTTTGGAGAGGGATAACGTCACACGATTCAACATACATACGGTGGTTTTCAGGGGATCTTGAAAAATTAAAACTTTGAGAATATTCTAATTAATAAACCTAACTATAAAAATAAATATGCAGTTATTTAAGTTAGAAGGTCATTATTCATAAAAAATTGGACTGGAGTTCCGTACAGTTTTTTTTCTTTGGTTAAAATGCATTATAAATCTCTTTGCAACCTTTTCATATAATCTTTTGTTATTAGGTGACTTATTTCTCTTTCAAAGGAATCTGGATAAACGCATAATTTGAGATAACTGTAGCAGCGAGAGTGAAACTGTTTTGAAGTCGAGAGCAGCTTCAGACCTATCAATGATCGCAAGTGACTATTAGTGTAGACAGATTATTCAAAACCCAGATAACTAGATTAACTTTTGATTTCTGAAAATTAACTTTGAATTGAAACTATATGGAAGATCTAGTCTCTCGTGTCTAGAAGAATGAGTTAATAATACATGTAAGTAAGTCTAAAGTCATGATATTTGAAAGAGAGTACGAAAACATTGTGCTACATAGTTGTGAATGATGAATACTTGGAGCAGGTGGATGAGTTTATGTATTTGGGAAGGAAGACTGATAGATATTAAAAGAAGGGTAAATGCAGGTTACTCCACCAACAAAAACTGTCCGAAGAAGCGAAGCTAGCCTCCATAATGGAGTACAGGTACATACCCTGATTTATGGCAGTGAGGAATGGAACTGGCAGAGAAAGGATGAAAGTAGACTGAATGCTGTAGAAATTAAATCCCTGAGGTGAATGTGTGGTAAAACCCAGTACGAATCCAAGGAAAGATGTAAGCGTAATTAGTAGGATTAACCCGTCTGCTTGGTTCAATATATTCGCACCTCACAATCCGGAAGCCTCAGTTTCGCACGAAAAATCAGAAACCGTCACTTTGGATCAAGATCGTAAAATATAAAATAAAAATAGCTTCCACATTTTGAAGACGATAAGAAGCATTATTTCGTACTCTTTCTGATTAAAAGAAAAATACATATGTTTGCATGAGAGGAAGAGAGATATATATCTTTTAAAATGTAAAGTCGCTCGGGATGTTTTTGGTCTTATGAAAATATAAAGCGATTTTTGATGTAGGTATTTAGTTCTAAAGCGTTTTCTTTTTAAATATAAAGCGTTTTGGGATGTATTTATTTCTAAACAAGCAGACAGGTTAAGAAAGCGACGCTCCGATGGTTTGGGAATGTAGAGCGAATGAACGAGGAAAAGAGTGTAAGGAGAATGTATGACGCAAATGTGAATGGTAGAAGAGGTCGAAGACGCCCAAGAAAGACATGGCACCACCGAGTGAATCAGATACTTGAGTCGGGCCATGTCAAGAGTCAGAATAATAGAAGAGCACATATGAGACAAGAGTGTGTGCCAAGACCGAGTTGTTTGGCGGTCCGTTCTCTCTGCCTATCCCTGCGGAGAAACGGCTGATGTTTAGTGATTTACTGATTTAACGTGATGGTTAGTTAATTAGTTAAATTATTGTGGTACACAGAATGAACGTTATTCAAAAAGTGAACTAATTGTATAAAAGAGACAACGAAAAAATATATAAAAACTTAGAGCCATCTTTTTGGTTCACGGTGGATCTCTCACGAGTTCTATTACGAGCTCCGAGTATTGTAGTCAAACTCCAAACCCATCAAATCAATGAAGTTTACTTTTCAATGCCTTTCTTTATTATTTTCACCTGCAAAAGATTCACACGGAATGCATTGCTGGAGAAGATCTCTCGTAAAATTGTACATAATTAATATTGGATTAGAAATAACCACTTCACTTTTCACTTTTACGTTCTGAAACAAAACACGTTACAAACGAGAGCAATTACCGCCGTATTCTTATTATTTTATTGGACATTATGCTTCGGCGTGAGATTTAATGTATTTCACCACAAGCGTGAGAATACAAGGTTGACACGTTGAAGGCTTATGATCAGAGGGGAATTTATCCAATTAACAACCACAGAAAACACTACTTTCATTTAAAAAAAAAATACAGAAGAACATTTTTTTCTTTTTAATTAGTAAACGAAGTGCAAGTAAAACTGATTTCGTTAGGTACGTGTATGTGTATTAATGCAGCGATAAAGTTGCTGGTATTAATGTTCCCTGTTAAAATATTCCCAGCAAAAATGTCCCCAGATGTACCTTGAGGTAATCCAACCGCTTTCCCGCCCTGGTATAAGTATCAGATGGTTACTCCTTCAGGGCTCTCACAAGGACTCTATTTTTTTTTAAATAAACGAAGCTACACTTATGATGTGCCCACCGAAATGTCTCAGGTGAAAATGTTTCCTGCCAAAACCAACTGGAAGCGTTTTGTCCATACAAAAGTTTTCCCCAATTTACTAGCTGGATTTTGACAATCGTGCAAATGTTTTTTAAATATAATATACCTAGATAATAGCTTGTCAAATATTTTTCAAACATAATATAGATACTAGCATGTCAGCAGTTTTTGTTTTTTGGAAAAGTTACTTTTTATAGAGGTTAGGACCCTCCAAAAACGTCAAAATTGCCTAGTTTATAAATGCAGACAGACGAAATTTATATACCGTATACAAACTATCCAATGTGTTTTAAAAAAACCAAAACATACATTCATTGAATATTTTCTTCTAACACAGCTATTAGTGCCTAAACTATGTTAGGCCTAAACGCGAAAGATCGAACACCATCACTTAAAAAACAATTTTTTGTCAGAGTCGAGGGTTTTTTCAGGCACTTTAGGGCTCCAGACCAGAGGTGACTGCCAAATTCAACCGTGGGGCGCACTTGCGATTTGTACAGGATTAGGAGGACGTGTGTACTGTTAAATATTTGAGTTTTAAGAGGTTAACTTCGATTGAGCCCCCATATCTGAGCTGGTCACTTAGAGTTACACCAAGCATATCAATTTATTTATTTATTTATTTATCTATATAAGGTATGTTTACATTACATTATTCGATGCCTGTCTCACTAGGGTATACCTGTGTTGAGACAGGCGTAGAGGTACATAATGAGTATCATACATAAGAATATTTAATTATAACATAAGAATATTTAATGTAAGTTACATACTGATTTATACAATTCAAACAGAAAGATGATTAAAATTGAGGGTTAATATCATAAAGAGAGCATTATATAGGTGAAGGAAGAGAAGAATCTATATAGGGAGTTATATTATACACATAGGATTTTACTTTTTTAAGTTCTTTAATAAGTCTAGTTTTTGCACTGATAATTCGTGGTAGAATTCCATTGTATTAGAATTTGAAACTAAAACACTTTTGTACTTTCTTCCATTAATTTATACTTCACCAGGACCGGTTTCATCCTATTACGGACATTTTCAGACTGGTCAAACCAGTCCGTAATAGGATGAAACCGGTCCTGGTGAAATATAAATTAGTGGAAGAAAGTACAAAAGTGTTTTAGTTTCAAATTCTAATTCTTTAATAAGGGTAAGGACATACGGATCAATGGAGGGCCTGTTCGGAAGGAGACTAGATTTTCGTTTCGACCCCTTTTAGACGTATTCAGATATGATTGGGTCTTTGAAACATTAAATTTAACAAGATTATTTTTACCCAAAAGAAAACACTCTCGAGTGAACATTCTTTGCTTCAAAGCCCTCCGAGCCGTTGGAGTTTGTGCGCCCTTTGGGTGCTTGTCAAACAAAAATCTATCATGGGCTGTAGTGTCATCCGCGTAAAATGACAAAAGTTCATTGATGTGCAACAAAACATGGCCAAAGTCATTTTAAGCAACATATCGATTTCGAATGGCGGTGTTTCTCTTGGGTGACGGGCGATCCCAAAAATATCTAAATTGTCAAATACCTAACACAAATAAATCATTTTAAATTATAATGTCACATCACAAAGTATCTGCTTCATATGAACAAATAAATCAAATAAATCAAATAAAATTTACGGTCGCACGCCGGGATTTTACTCCACCATCTCCAGATTCGTTGCCAAGGATTGCAATAAATCAACCACGGAGGCGGTCAAATGTAAAATAATAAGAACATAGAAAATATTCGGTTTATCTATTTTGTTTGTTTGTTTCATTATAATTCATGATTATTTTCAAACAGTATTAAACAAATTAAATATTCAATCAGACAACAAATAAATGTAATAAAAAAGTTGTAAATCCGCCACTGCTTGTGTCTGTGGAAAACAACTGTAAAGTTTTAAGGTAAGGAACTGGTAATGAAAGACTCATCTTCAGGACAATTTTTAAGGGACTCTTGAGTTTATTGATTCTATTTCCAATTACATTTTAATAACCGGAAGATACAAACTACCCGAGACATGGCCAAGGAGTTACTCGTTAATTAAGTGTGGTTTTAGCGAAGCGAAGAGGAGAAAGAGGGTATATCCCCCTAAAAAACAGCTATTTATAGAATAATTTCCTTGCCTGACTAGAGATTTGTACCTTCTTACATCTATTGACAATTTATCTAACTAGCTATGAGAGTTCTCACCTAATGTTTTATGTAGGATCTCGAGAGGTGTGAGTCCTGGCTAAATATAATTAAATTCCAAGGTCTGAAGTTCAGACAACAACTATAATTAATAAATGCTCAAAATAATTTATAACAATTATTATTGCCTTTTGTCCGATGTTTTGGGTAGGTATGTCAAGCACCTACATAATATATCTTTTACAAAAAAAAAGATTGTACGTCCCTTCCGATTTATGCGTATTCTTCGCTCTCCGAGATTTTATCGATGGCTGGCCGTGTTTTTACCGATGGTTAGGTAGGTGGATTGGTATATTTATGGTTTAGATTCTGTTTTCTTTTACATTATTAGCCCCACACATGAACATTATTGTCACTTCACTTTTTTGTCGTTCCATGTTAAAATATAAATAAAAACTTCCCAAAGCTTCAAATGTTTTTTTTCTAATTGCAATCGGACACATTGTTTTCATAAAGGTGTACATTTTACTTTTTTGTGATTATCTTTTAGATTTGAATATAAAGCGTGATATTTTCTCTTCCTAACATCATTTACATCATATTTTTCACCGTCTCTTCAAGACCCATGTTTATACACGGCCCTGAGGAGAATTATTTTCCTCAGGGCCAATGTCATCTTTGAAGATGATGTGTGGAGGGTCTTTTTGAGGAAAGGAAGGAGTGAACATTGGTCTTGAAGTGACCCATGTTGTAGAAAGGAGGAAACACAGAGCTGTTGAATACAGAACGGGTCGAAGAAGCGACCCGTTCTCATGTGATAAATGTCAACCGTGTATAAACATGGGTCTTGAAGAGACGGTGAAAAATATGATGTAAATGATGTTAGGAAGAGAAAATATCACGCTTTATATTCAAATCTAAAAGATAATAAAAAAAAAGTAAATGTACATTTATGAAAACAATGTGTCCGATCGCAATTAGAAAAAAAACATTTGAAACTTTGGGAAGTTTTTATTCATATTTTAACATGGAACGACAAAAAAGTGAAGTGAAAATAATGTTCATGGTACATTCGCCTAATAGAATATGTATGTGTTTTAATTTTTTCATTATCGGTAATTTTAGTTAGAAAAACGAAAGGTGATCCATTTTTAAAAGTTTTTTAATGTTTGAATGCAAAATTTTTATATTTCAACAATTATTTGTGTTAAAATTAATAGATTTCTTTGTTTTAACCACGTTTATTGTTTACAAAAAACCGATGTTGTATGTTTATTAAAAGTTTTAAGTAAACTCTGAGGAAGTGAGCTTCGCTATATACCTGAAGTCCCCGGCGATGCCCGGGCTTTACACAGAGTTTTTGAAATCAAATATGTACAAACTTTCATCAACCTCTGCATAAAATTGTAAATTTGCGTACAAATCAAATCCAAACCGGCCGTTTGCCAGCCCGCTCGTCAACCGCACACAGACATTTTGCTTTATATTTTATATATTTCAACCAATTTACACAAAACCTTGACAAATTATATACCTAAACCTTCCCCATGAATCATTCTATGTATTGGTGAAAACCGCATGAAAATCCGTTCAGTAGTTTTTGAGTTTAACGCGAACAGACAGACACGACGGAGGACTTTAATTTATCATATATGTAGAGATAAACGTGGTTAAGTCGATTTTCTCCATATTGGCAAAATGCTACTTGGATCCGTTTCGCTTAATCTTGGTACAACATATCTCTAGGTCAAGACGTTGCATTTATAAACTTATTTAACCATGATTGCACATTTCACCTTATTTACAATAATAAGATTTCACCAGAATTAACTGCGTGTGATGCACTTGCACAACATTTTCTCACTGATATTGTGAAACTTAGCTGAAAACTAAATCAGTTTTTGCAGTTATATTTATTTTTCATGCGAACGTTTAGACATTGTAGATTGCAAAAAACAAGCCAAACAATGAACTTTTTAAAATATAACAATTATAATCGGTAATTATCAATTTAACAGTTTCCACAATAGGTGATAATTATAAAGCCATAAAAGTAAGGACGAGAACAATCAAACGGACAAATAATGACTATACTAACTAGGAAAAACGGTCGCTGAGAAATTTGAATAATAATTTAAGAAACTGTTGCTGTAACTGTCGCTATCATCCCAAAATTTGAATAATAATTTACCAAACTATTGCTATAAATGTCGCTATTATCCCAAAATTTGAATAATAATTTACCAAACTGTTGCTGAACTGCCGCTATTATCCCAAAATTTGAATAATAATTTACCAAACTGTTGCTGTAACCGCCGCTATTATCCCAAAATTTGAATAATAATTTACCAAACTGTTACTGTAACTGCCGCTATTATCCCAAAATTTGAATAATAATTTACCAAACTGTTACTGTAACTGCCGCTATTATCCCAAAATTTGAATAATGATTTACCGAACTGTTGCTGTAACTGCCGCTATTATCCCAAAATTTTAATAATAATTTACCAAACTGTTGCTGTAACTGCCGCTATTATCCCAAAATTTTAATAATAATTTACCAAACTGTTGCTGTAACTGCCGCCATTATCCCAAAATTGGAATGGAACGTGCCGCAAATATACTATATATTATTTTAAATGAATAAATTATGAAATAACACAAATTAATCAAATAAAATTTATTTGCCACGCCTTGATTCGATCCCGCGACCTTTGGAGTGCGAGTCAAGAGCCTTACCGCTGGACTACGCCGGCCGTCAACTGCCGCTATTATCCCAAATTTGAATAATAATGTACCAAACTGTTGCTGTAACTGTCGCAATTATCCCAAAATCCAGAGAGGAATTGGGGAATACGTTTGTTACCGGAACACCGGTTTTCCTCTAAATGCGAAAGTGTGTTTGTTTGTCCTTCTTTCACTTCACAACGGAGAGACCGATCGATGTGATTTGGAACCCATTCCCATTTCGATTCCCATTCCTCCAACCATGTAGTTGGAGGAATGGGAAGTGACAGGGTAGAATGCATTCTATACTTGAATACGCTGTGTAAGCTATTTGCATACTTGGTTATTTTATTATCTTTGACACATCATAGTGCGGTCGGAGTGACATGCGCAGTGACGCCATTCATTCACCTACTTGCGCGTATTTTGTAAATTTCTTGCAATAATTTTATAAATTTGGTCGTTATGTGTTCACATTGTTATGTGAGTTAGATAGGGAAAGCAGTGCTTTTGTGTCTATATTGAATGCACGCCTTTGTTTTTGCATTGCAGAAGACACTTTAGGAGGCGGGTATGGGTACCGCCGCCCCGGAAACATGTGTCACACCTCTGTCACAGGTCACAGGTCACCCAAGTGCTTCGCTACGTGGTGATTTAGTAGGGCAGCCTAGGTTCATTGGGTGTGGTTTATCTGGGTCTTGGCGGCGGATTCGTCTCCCCACCAAACGTGTGGCAGGTCGGATAGGGAGAGACTGGTTGAGGCAGATCTTTCGATCTCTCCAGCAAGACTCTGACGGAAAATCGCCTTGCAGCGAAGTGGGAGGATTGGATTCATACGTCCGTTAATCCTGGACACACTGACCCCCAGATTCCTACCCGCCCGTCATACCTTTATCCTTCCCAGAACTTCCGCTCCTTCCTTTCCCTAAAATACCTTCCACACACCATCCCCATAAAAAAAGACCTAAGTCAGACCTACCAACCGAGCTTAGGTGTCTATATCCAATTCGGTCACTTTTAACTGAATCATACTTCGACTAAGAACTATCAACATTATCTTCATTTTCTTAATGCACATATTATTGGCTGCTATCTTTATATAGATGATTGCAAGATTCAAATCCGAACTAAATGCTATCTAGATAGTGTCTGGATAATTTTTTATTAATTTTAATTTTAATACGCGACATCTATTGACTTTTCTGCAAGTCTACGATGAATACATATTTTTAATTTTAACTTTATGAGTTAAACCTCAAATTGTAATATTTCATTAAACGATGACAATATTAGTGAAATTCAATCGAAAATCTGGAGACAGAAGTTAAAAGTGGATATACACACCTTAGCTCAGTTGGTAGATCTGTTGCCATGTAAGCAGAAGGTCCTGGGTTCTTTTTCTGATTTTTCTGTCTCGAGATTTTTGATTGAGTTTCGCTAATATTGTCTTCATTTAATTTAAAAATAATAAAAAAAGTATGTGCGTATGTAAATAAATGAATAAACATCAATATTAGAGGTACCAGTTTTAGAAGCAGAGGAAAGTATGCCAGTCTCGACCGAGGAGAATACGTTCCACCAATACAGAAGTCGGTTTTTCTCGTATCTCTACTTGTCATTCTTCTTCGTCTACCATATGGGGATACATCAGGGGACGTCCAACCGCTTTCCAAAGCCTTTGGGTCTCTAGTCTCTAGTCTCGACTATGTTGCGGCCTAAGAATCGAACCGTTCCGATCGCCGCGTCATCGTAACGAAAAAAACGTCTTATTTGCTACAGGCGCCATGACATTTGCACAGCTTTTGCGTCGCTTAAATTTCTACGTAAAAGTTAATCAATTGAGAAATATGGTGCAAACGGTACGTAATCTTGTCTTTCAAGATGTAATAATTAACACTAGCAGTTAAAAACCCGCTCCACCGGTTTTTGTTGCTAGGCCCTGCGGGCGGCTTTTAGTTCGACTTCGCCCGGTTTGAGTAGGAACTGGTTCCAAAAATAGCTAGTTCCTCGGTCCATTAGGGATGGACGATATACATCGATGTATTGTAAACACTCGATATATAGTACCGATGCATCGTATTGAACCGATGTGAATACTTCAACATCGAAAATCTATCAATGTTTTTTATTCGATACATCGAATACGCAAACTTTTTTTTTAGCTTTTCTTTATTCATTGAGATTTTTAATTACATACATTATTACATAACTATGAGATGAGTGTCTATGAATGACCATAAATAAACCAATCCCAGTGTTGCCAGTACGCGATTTGTTATATTCCAACAAGCGATACGCAAAATACGGGGCTGTTTGTTTCATAATGTAATGATGTAATGATAGAGAACAGAACAAGTTACAAATTCTCCAAAACAGGGCAATGAGAATAATACTTCGACGAAACAGATTTTCAAAAATAATTAAAATGTTAAAGGAACTAAATTGGTTAACCATAAAACAGATGTTGACCTTGAACACGATGGTATTTATCCACAAAATATTGAACAAAATGTTACCAAAATACTTCTCAAATAAAATTGTATACAATAAGAACATTCACAGATATAACACAAGGACGTGCAAGGAAATTAGGCTGCAAAAAAAGGACAAAGCGAATACGCAGAACAGTTTACTGTACAAGGAAATGAAGTTATATAACACACTACCAGAAACTTTAAAATCCACACCAATTGGAAAGTTCAAGATGCATTGTAGGAGCTACATTAAAGTCGAAAAAATATAGTGAATATGAAATATTATAATCAATTAGCTGCAATATGAAATATTATAAATAATTAGAAATTTGTAAACTTAAATGTACAAATTACTAAAATAAATTATTATTATTATTATTATAAAAGCAAGAGATATTAATTTTTTCCTTAATGTTACTTAGGAAGCACTCTGGTATTGAGGGGTTAAGGCCATTTTCATTGTTTTGGAGCCATTTCGCGGACTAATGTTGCACAACAGGCGAGTACGTATTATTTGCATAAATGAGATTATTCGAATGATTTGACTGCTTACATTATTTCAATGTTCGGTTTGACCGGCGATTGCATTTAGAAATTATCATCCTGAGATGCAGTTGTCCCTTTTGCCCAATATTCGGGGGAGAATGGGCGACAATGAGAACAGTTTTGTAAAATAACTATTGTTTAAATTTCTCGGCGTCCGGGTTTTCTCTTAACCCTAGAGTAGTCGCGCCTCTCCGTGAAACGTGAGTGCTCGTGTGGGGAGCATTTTGCCGCCCATGCTTAAAATGATTTGTTTTTTTGCAAATAATAGTTATATACACTTACAATGATTTTTAAAGGATAGAATAAAACATAAATTATCAGAAAAGGTAACATTTATTAAATTTTTTTCACTTAGTATTAGAAAAAAAAATACCTTGGGGATTCTTAGGAAAAAATTCTTGAATTTTACATCTGCTTTATCTTAACCTTCATTAAAAAAAAGAAAAATTAATCTTAATAACAAAATTAATCGTAATCATCATCTACGACATGTATTTCAGCATAATAGTCCTAAAAATTGTACGTAAGATGTGTTGGATGTTGTGTGTTGTGATTGTCCTATTTTATATTTAAATTCATGTAGCACTGAACATTTCCTTATCATTTATTTTAATCTCGATGTGTAGAACCCTTTATCTTAAACTTTCGCGTCTATGCCACCTTTTACTAAAATATCGCCATAAAATGTCTTGTCTAAAATATCTGTTGTCTGTGGCGCATAAACTTTCACTTTTCGTGTCTATAAAATGGCGTGTTTTGATTTCGCTTGTCATTCTTGAAAACATTATTCTCAATCTTACAAACAGTCTCTCTCTATCCTCGTCTAAACACTGCTTGTTTAGCAAACCGTCTTTCACTTCTGTAAATTAATTAGTCTAAATTATTGTCGCAGTCAAGTGTTCAGACAAAACCACTCTGTACAAATTATTCAAAAGAATAAACAGAAACAAACATCTAGTACCAAACACAAGTGTTTTTACTACAAGGATTACCTCAAAATACCACACTCTATCACTCACTGTACGGTTCCTTGGTGTGGAACTGAAGGAAGTCAGCAACGGCAGCTCAGACTTACAACCTGACTACAGACTCTCTGGAGAGAACCACACCTGGATCTGCGCAAGATGTTCGTTGCCCAGTTACTTTGCACATCTATTGCACCCTTTTTTGGTCCTTATATTTTTCATGAGCGGACATACTGCTATACATATTTTCTCTACCTAAGGGTAAATTTTTATGATTCTATGGCACAAATCAGGCGACTTGGTTTCTCGGCTGTTTCTACAAAGTGTTCTGATCTTCTAATAATATGTGGTCTAGTCATAGCCAGAGCAACATCTTTCAAAAACTTTCTTCGTAATTTCGGAGGTGAGAATGGTACCGCCGCATTTATTGAAACATACCGGGAATCATTTATTGGATAACTAACATCTCTGCTGTAGGTGCCCCCAAGTGGTTCCAAATAACATCCTCAAAGATGACACAAGCCTTGAGGGAAATTCTCATGGCCTCCTGTGTGGAGTTAATGTTAATGTAAAAAAATAAATAAATGGTCCGTATTTTCGTGGACGGTATATTATTTGACTATTTATGGCGAATAATTAATCAAAATAAACTAAATATCAATGTTATTACAGTATTTACACAAAACCAACCATCCAATGAAAACTAATAATATTTCAACTACACTAAAAAACCAGTCACACGAATTTTACTTACGCGAGTAGTCGCACAGTGAGAAATTTGGCGACAAACGCTACACACCGACAACAACCGAATCTGAGGAGTTAAAACGGTTTTTTAAAGAACCTTGTCGACTACTTTTTTGTAAAATAAATTAACTGATGGATATTTTGTTTTTCATTTTTAACGTAAACTGTCGCGTTGCTCAGCAAGCATTTACCTTAGATATATTCTTGGTTTCTCTACGCCTGCCCCCCCCCTCCTAACAAAATCCTAGCTATGCCCTTGACTCTAATTCATAAACAAAATAATATTATTCTAATATTTTAAACTCAAGGTCGGGTTTTGTTTAGCCTAAACGTATCTAAATAGTTAGAAACTCATACATCGATAACTTGTCGCGTTTTTAAAATAAAATCAAATGTTTTTAAAAGATCATCCCGATGTGAAAATTACTACAAGGGGAGGGGGGGGGGAGGGAGGGCGCCAGTACAAATTGAACAGAATATTAAATGGTTAAATGGTCAATAATAATTTAATAAACTCAAAACTAACGAAGTATAGGTTCATGGGTCAATGGTGATCCACGGTACATTGTGCCTTCCACGTCGAAACAAACGTCCAGACCTTCTATAACAGGGGTTCCCAACCTTTTTCTGACACGGGACCACTTGTACGTTTATTTTTTCGACAGGGACTCCCCCTCCCCCAGGACGAACCAATTTTTTATGAAGTCGAAATTTGTGTTTGTCAACTTTATTGGGGGGGGAGGGGGGGGGGGGGGTGATGACACCACGTTAACCGCCCTATAACCACTGCTTGTGGTCAGTGGCGTAGGCTAGCATGGGTGGCACTCGGGACGGATAGCACAACGGGAGGAGGAGCGTAATGGGATAGGGTAGGACGGGTTCTAGCAGAATATTTACCACAACGGAGGGGACGGAATGGAATAGGGTGGGACGGGTTCTAGCAGAAAATTTACCACAACGGAGAGGATAGAACGGGGTAGGATAGGGTGGGGCGAAACAGAATACCATAATGGCCACTGACCACAAGGTACAATAATGATAAACTGAATATTGGCCCGATGTTTTTTTTCAGACTTCTCGACCAAGGACCGCCCGAGAGCTGGCTCGTTTATTGACCGGCAGTCTATCGCGGACCATCTTCTAGCCTCTTGTGGACCACTAGTGGTCCGCGGACCACTGGTTGGGAAACCCTATTCTATAATATAAATATTCAAATACAAACAAAATTTTATCTAAAAACCGCGAGTGCTTGAAATTTCCTATAATGTGTGCTATAAAATAATACCGGGAGGCCTAACGGTCCGGTACATTAGTATGACATTTTGAAATACTAGTGACCCAGATAACATCAAAATTTCGTTTAATTCACTAGAAGTTTTTTGTTGTTTGGTGGTGTTGATGAGTTGACTATGATAGAGGGTACACTTTTACAGAGACGGGATAACTCAGAATCATACAACTTCAATAAAAGACAAAAAGTCAATAAAAGAGACAAAAAAAATTGGTTAAATAGGTTTGAGGTATTTAATATTTTTTTTCGAAACTTTTTATGAATTTTCAAATGGGTGTTGAAATTGCATGATTCTGAGTTGTCGTGGAACCCTCTTTGACATATAACTGCATACTCACCTCGATTTTCGATTTTTCGGAGATATCTGACCAATATCTCCGAAAAATCGAAATATCTGACCAACTGGGCGTACTGTACAGGGCCCGCAGATACTTTAATAGTACACAACTGCTAACCCTGTACAAATCGCAAGTGCGCCCCACAGTTGAATTTGGCAGCCACCTCTGGTCTGGAGCTCCAAAATACCTAAAAAAAACCTTGACTCTGTGCAGAAACGGGCGGTCCGTTTGATAGATTCTCCCAACTTAACAGAAGGACTGCAATCTTTAGAGCACAGGCGTCAGGTGGAAATGCTGTCCTTGTTCTACCGGTATTACAATGGAAGATGCTCCGAGGAACTAGCGTCATTGATCCCCTCGGCACCGGTGCATAGTCGGGAAACACGCCAAACACGCGCCCAACATTTGTACACGGTTGACATTAGTCACATGAGAACGGGTCGTTTCTATGACTCGTTCTTGAGTTCAACGGCTCGGCTGTGGAACGATTTGCCAGCCTCTGTGTTTCCTCCCTCCTACAACATGAGTCTCTTCAAGACCCGTGTTCACTCCTTCCTTTCCTTAAAGACCCTCCAAAAGGACCCTCCAAAAGACCCTCAAAAAGACCCTCCACACAGCATCTTCAAAGATGACATATGCCCTGAGGGAAGTTATTTTCCTCAAGGCCTCCTGTGTGGAGTTAATGTAAAAAAAAAATCAACTGAACGATCGAAATGTATTGAGATTTTCATAAATAATACGACCGGTCAATGTCTGAGTTGGCATTGCTTTTGGGTCCCTCCCAGACGTTGTGTTGGATTCCTCGGCAGGTAAGTCTTCCATCACGACAAGCAACATTTTCGACTTACTGTGGAGGTAGTAGGAGATTATCAAATAATGCCGGGTTATTCGTAACCCGGGAATGTTTATCTTTCTTTTATAAACAATAAAAAAATAAATAAAAAACAAAAAATGTTTTAAGGACTTAAAAATGCAAAGTATCATGGGAATTCACATATGTAAATTAATGTCGTGGGAATTATAACAATACTTGGTTACAACTTAGTAAACATAACAAAAGTCTTTTATCAAACTCATTCCTATGCTACGATCCGTTTCTTTCGCTAAAAATATGCCCTAATTAGCATTTTATAGTATCGTGTTTTATAATGGCATGGTCTTGTGCCATTCTTCTGCGCGGTAAGAATAAACAAGGGGCATTTTATTCCTTGTCTATTATTTTGTCTCACATGTAATGGGGTAATTTTAAATAAAATTAATGGGCTGCAACAAGCGAACGGCAATTTAACTGACAAAATAGTACGTCAAAGTTACACCTTTTCATTTGCTTCGAAGTGTCACAGAGTTCCTTCCAAGTGGCGCGGTTTACAAATCGCGCATATTGAGAATAGAAGTAAGAATGAAGTCATTTATGAAAATAAGTACATTTCTTTTTAAATTCATGCATTTAAGCCGCTGCTACCCGAATTTCTATCGATATCTTACATATCCCCCTTAAACATTTGAAGTTTTTAAGCTTTTAAAAAAATATATCTTATTTTTGAAGATAATATCTACTATACATCCCCCTCGCCGAAATACAAATTATATGAAATTCCCTCGATAGAAAAAAATTGCAAAGTATTATTTTACAAGTTATATATATAAAAAAAAATCCCCATTGTTAAATGCTGTTTTAGACAGCCCCAAGAGATTTTTGCTCAATTTTAAACGGGTCGTTTTTTATTAAACATTTTCACAATTTTTGTTTCAATTTTACCGTTTTAAATATTAGCGCACACTCTCGTAATTACATTCGTAATTTTATATCTCTCCATCTTCTTCTGTTTTAGCGGGGATACGGCGCCTTAATCCGATGTTCTTACGATCGTACAGGACAATTTTCAAACCAAAATCACGTGATTTTGAATGATTTTGCATTATTTCGCATGGCTTCATCATAAACCCAATTTTACTGTTGAAACCTATAATTGAAAATTACGTTAAGGACGACGATATACCCTAAAATTTATTCAGAATTTTAACTACGTAAGTAAAGAAGCCGTGTATACAAATTGCAACTCGCGACCCGTGTATTGGAAGGAACTACTGTCGAATTTGTCGTATGAAAGAAAAGAAGAAGAAGAAAAATAATGTGGGAATCTTAAGAGTGTAAACCAATATACGCCACGGCATGGCGTATTGGACGAACGTACGTTCGAATTCACCCTAGCAGGCCTGGATATTGTTCCTTTCCGCCGCGTTAATTTTAATTAAATGTGTCTCCATGTTACTAATTCATCGTCTAGAAAAATAAAATCTGGTGCTTACCGCTAACTTTATAGTTTAAAAACGGGTTATAAAGTTTTAAAATCGTTGTACGTAAAATATATTAATGGTAGTGTACTGTTTTTATTAATATAAAATATAAATAACACGAATGCCTTGTGCGGCATAGAAATCAAAAAATTATTATGGTTACGAATTCGCTGGAAATGATTGAAATGTGAGTTTTGAGCAAAAACCCAATTTATTAGGGTTGTGTACCGCCTGACGATATTGCTTTGGTTGCTGAAAGCGAAGAAGAACTGCAAGAGGCCTTAACAACCATGCAAAGCATTCTTCAAAACTATAACAACATGAAGATAAATAAAGATAAAACAAAGCTGCTGACTGTAGGTCGAACGCAACATCAGATGAGAGTAGAGATGTCAGGAGTTCCACTAAAGAACACCAAGGAGTTTGTCTACCTCGGGAGCAAAATAACATGGGACGGTCGGTCTAAGAGCGAGGTCGACAGCCGTATACACCAGGCTAGGGTTGCATTCAATAAAAGGTCGAAAATAATAGAATCGAATAATATAGACCTGAAACTGAGAATACTCCTCATCAAGACCTATGTATGGAATATCTTGATGTACGGCTGCGAAACATGGTGCCTATCCGAAAGAGATAAACGGAGACTAGAGGCTTTTGAGATGTGGTCCTATAGAAGACTACTAGGAATTTCCTGGAAAGACCACATCACAAATGAGGAGGTTCTCCAAAGAATCGAAGGAGGAAGGCACCTGCTCAGGATCTTATCCGAAAGGCGCGCAAGATGGATCGGCCATGCAATAAGACAAGAAGGCCTCTTGCATGCCATAATGGAGGGTATGACCGAGGGGACAAACGCTAGGGGACGCCCACGCCGAGAGTACCTGGAGGACCTGCTGGTGGACGTGCGCTGCTTATCATATGCAGACTTCAAAAGAGCCGCACAAGACAGGGAAGAATGGAAGAAACGAATAGATGAAATTGCTGCAAACCAATCCCAGGATTGAAACCAGAGAGAGAGACCGCCTTAAAGTGTTCCGGCACGTCTCTCAGTTTTAGGCTTCAGCATTCTTTGTATGGGAGTGTCACTTAGCTGGTGGCGTGATGAAAAAAGATTTTTTTTTGTCAAGATATCTTAAAAATCTCTTTAAATGGGCTTAATCCATTTCAGAAGCGTTTCATTTCTGGAATACTATATTTCACCTGGGAGATATAATTTTCAGAAAGAAATTTTCAACTTTAACTAAAAAAATACAAGGACACTAGGGTGGAGCGGACTTCCTCCCGAGCAGCCATGGACTAGGTTGTTCTGGAATTGGTCACTCACCATAAAGGTGTTTAATTTTGAGTTTAAACCATGAGAATCTAAGTAAATTAAAACCTAACCGATCGCGGGTGATTTTTTCGTAACACGCGAGGCTCGTGTACGTATTATGTTAATGGATGACTTGTAAGTCCCATTTTTATTAAGATTAAGAATTCCCGACAGAAAAACGGAGTGTTAAGCCCGTGCAATGATGTTTTCGGTCGTGAGATGCCTAACACGCGATCAGAGTACGGCCGGCAAATTAATCCGAATCGAATCGTGAATTAACAATCCTCACCCGTCCTGCAATCGTGGCTTTGCCAAAATCGGGAAGACGCTGCTTTTCATCGGCCGAGATTATTATTTACTTGGGACAAGTTCGACATCTCATAATCTCGCCACGTTGTCTGGGAGCCTGTTCCTACCTCGTTTGGAGACTTTCTTGGGTCATCATCACATCACCAATCCATCCTCATGGAAAGCCCTGGGCCGGCTTTCATCCAGGCGCGGACTGGAACGTGCTACCCGCAACATTTCTCGATGGGCCGGCTTTCATCCTGGCGCGCACCTCTTCAAGGAACATCATCACGGCATTGTTTAGTTAGATAGATAGTTTAGCGAGTCCATCTGGTACGTATGTTTTTATATGTTTTCCTTTGATACCCTGATGGGAAGTTTGTACACTTCCGTGTTGCTTTTGTGTTCAATACATATTTTTTTGAAAAGTTAATATTCTTTGATTTAATTGAATCCTTACCTACATGATAGAGAATTACTTGGCCCACTATCCCGAGTTTGGATCTCTGCTCTGCCGCCAGGTTATATAAAATACGAGTCTTATATTCGTTACAGTCTTGTACGGAGAAGTTTTTTTTTTGTAATATAGAATTCGGCATACGCGGAATTGGTGCTCCGTTATGTACTTATCTTAAATAAAAAATATAAAAAATAAATATTTATAATTAGTACATCGCCACCACTTTGAATTTTTCATAAAAATATTAAAAACACAAAAATGTTCTCACGATTCTTAGAAATGCTTGTATAGTACAAACAGAATATGAATTTATTTATTCTCCTTTGATAAAATTGCAAAGTAACACCGTAGCAACAGTTGATAAATTTTTCCCTCCAGAGCACTCAATCCTCCCACCCCAAACGTGTTTCAAACAAAGTAATTTGATCTTGATGAATTTTCCATCATATCTAGCGGATCGGGCTTCCCTCTAAACCAGTGGTTCCCGACTCTTTTTTACCAGGCACCACCATGATATTTATTTGTTCTCATAGGGACCACATGGTACAAGAATGAGCTCCTTTTGGACTTCTTCAGGTACCTCTCCAACACTAAAACAAAAAGGGTTACGAGTTACGAATCTGCTTTTGAACACCTTTCGATTTGGTTTGTAATAAAATGAACGAATTTTTCGCTGACCACATTTTAGATCTCGCGGACCACCTGGGGTCCATGGACCACTGGTTGGAAACCACTTCTCTAAACGGACTAGGACTTCCTCTTCTTAAGGAACCGTTAAGAGTTATTGTGGTTATTGGGGGCATGTGTTAGGCCTTCGTCTCTTCGGTGTTCTTTGTTTATCAAAGTGCGCGTCGATCGAGTTCCAGTTTGCGTAGTGTTTTTTATTAAGTGATTCATTAGAATATTCAAATATTCTTCGATAGGCTATTTAAGAGCGTTTAACCAGCCAGCGGACGAAAATCCACATTTCGTCGAAAGTTGTTCTTACGATCGTGCAAGGCGGTTACAACGAGAAAGATTAATTATTCTCCGTACCAGCTTTTTAAAATTATAACTCAATATCGAATTTATTTCAATCCAAATTAGCTTTAATTTATACCTTCATCCAAAAATGCTAAAAGGCGTGATGATAAAACTATTAAAATAATGTACTTTTTGTAATTATTTTTTGATTATAAGTATTTATCATTTTTAAATAATGTCTTAATTCAATAAGAATGTTAAAAAAATCTGAAATATATTAGTTTGTAAGTGCGCAAATAAATACACAAATGGACCAATTTTCGTCAAGAAACACATGTACGTACATATTTTTTAATGATTTTATTGAAACTAAAATTAAAATTCTAAAAAAATGCGTTTGCTAGATAATGTATTGATTTATTTTACTGCATGATTATATTATTTGAAATGGGTGTGGTATAATACATAATCTTTTTTGAAAATTTAACAAATCTGCCAACGACCTATGGAATAACCTTATTATACTAAAAATTAAAAAAATTTCTCAAAATTTATTACATGCGAATGCTAGATAAAAGAACAATCTTTCGAAATCCATTTATAATTTTTTGTGGAAAAGAGTCAATACATCTAAAATCTGATTTGAAAATGACATATTTCTGGTTTTCTTTGGTAATGCCCTCTTAAGGGTTTAAATTAACTCTTCTTTGAACTTTGAACATTACGGTAAAATGACATCTGGGTGAGAATTACTTACATCTGGATGAGAATTACTTACATCTGGATGAGAATTACTTACATCTGGATGAGAATTACTTACATCTGGATGAGAATTACTTACAACTGGATGAGAATTACTTACATCTGGATGAGAATTACTTACATCTGGATGAGAATTACTTACATCTGGATGAGAATTACTTACATCTGGATGAGAATTACTTACATCTGGATGAGAATTACTCACATCTGGATGAGAATTACTTACATCTGGATGAGAGATGTATTCCGATGTTTTTTGTGAATGAAGCATAACGAAATGAATTCTGCATCATGCTGACCATGCTGCAGTGAAAGCTTTCCCTGTTGTGGCCAGAACGTTAGGTAAATATTGTGTCCGCTGTATTATAAGATGCTGACTCAATTTCACAGAACGGTACATGTTGTGTATAGGAGTAAAATTCCTCGATAAAGTTTTTTTGCAATTGGATGCGATGAAACTGCAGTCAATACGGGCTACAAAAGAGTTATGATTTGGTGTCTTGAATCACTTCTCATATGGCTTTTACTGATTGTCTATTAGTTACATGCATTTTGGGACTACTTTTTAACTGCATCGACAAAACCACGACTGGATAGGAAATACTGGAAAATCCTTGAACTGTCCTGTCGTGAAAATTAAAGTCATTCAATGTTCTTTGGCAAGCGAGAAATAAACAGGATTTAAATACAGATCAGCTGTATATATGAAAAATATTGACTGATTCCGTAATGAAAACTGGTAAAATTGTATATTCTCGGTGGCTTACTAAAGCGAAGCGGATTCTTCGGCTTTATATTTCTACCCTAAAACCATCAGAAAATTTGTTAACTTTAACGTCAGTTTACGCGCCTATGTGGTTCAATGTTAACCAAACCAATATGTATTTTCGGTGAGAGACATTTTCATGAAACATAGTGCTTTCACCATATTTGTCCAGTGATTTTAAATATATAATAAATCCAGTAATTCAGCGCAATGGTTTTTGGGTACCACAAAAACAAATTGTTAGCCGTGTTACACGAAAACCGAAATGGTTAAGAGAGCTTGCGTTGAGAAGAATATTGAAGGCTTGGCAAATGAAAATGCAATTAGACGTTATTCGTACCTTCAAAGTACCTGCTTTAGATTTTGCGGTAGATGATTATATAGTGTTATGAATTGAGAAAATGTAACCAAATCACTGAGTCATGGAATTTGTAAGGAGCGAGACAATTTGCAAGTCATTACCGAACACACGATAATTGACAATGAATTTTCTTTGCCCACTCAAGGCACAGAGAGATGTGTGAAATTTGTGCAAATAATATGTGTACATATTTTCTTTCCACTGTTTGTTCCATTCTACCAATCTATGAATGTATTATCTGTAAAATAAAAGGTAAAACACAAATTTTATGTGTGTTTTATTTCGCGTTTATAAGATATAAATACTGTCTATGTCTATGAGCTATAAATCGTGAAAATGATAAAATATAAAGCAGCTTTGGCGATGTCCAGGTATTGGGAATATAAAAAAAATCAGTTTTATTTGTAATATATGGAGAATCTTTCCCAAATATGCCAATTTCGAAATTCTCAAAAAAAAAACATTTCACTCCACAGTACAGTGTTAATAGTTTACAAGGTTAAATAAACGACGTAAATATGTAAAGTTAACAACTCAAAAAATAATACACATGTAAACAGTAGGTAATATTAAATTTAAAGAATATAAATTTAATGCTATAAGTTTTTCATAACTGTCTGGTCTGTGTTGAGGCAGTAATTTTGCAAGTTAATTTAGAATACATACTCGTATGAGCATACCTACCCTTGCATTAAAATATATTCACTCAATAGATTAGTTGCATTAATAATTTAGAATTTTGGCAAGTGCACCTGTAAAGGCCCTATCTACTTTGGATCTGATTTTATACGTCATCTTTGAAATTGTTTTTTAATCTATCTGGAAGGATGTTGTAAAATCTTGTCCGAAGATATCTAAAGTTTAGATGATCAAAAGTACTAGTTTGAAATAATTTGATTTACTTCTTACTTTTCCACAGTGATGACAAGATAAATAAAAGCCATAGAAGGTAAATGTTTTTCAATTTTAAGCTAAATTTTAGTAATCGGGTAATTGAATAATAATAATATTATACAATAGTTTTAGAAAAAAAAATCAGATATTAAGTAAACGAAAAAAATATTAATTAAAATTAAAATACAGCGCGAATAGAAAAACCGTTCATAAGGAGGGATCGTAGGCGTATTATTAATGAATGCCTTGCACTGGGGTATAAAACCAGGAAACTTCCCTGCCAGCTGCTATTTCAGTGTTGCAACTCGTAAAGAACATCAGAAAGATGGCCGTCAGCTACTTCGACTGTTACAAGTTCCTAGTGATACCTTTGTGGTTTATTTGTTGGAATCCTTACCAAATAAGGGTTCGTCTGCAGAAAATAATAAGCACCACCTGCGTCGTACTACATATCGCCTTTTTTATTTTCTGTTTGATCGTTTCGTTTTCCCAGCACTACGATTCAGCTTGGGATGTAATAATGGTCATCTTTTTCGGAAGCAATATGACCAACGCTATCGGAAAACATTGTTGTCTATTCTTCTGCAGAGAATCTTTCGAAACTGTGGTGGATTTTTTTAATAACCATCTCACACTGGAAGAAAAGGAGTACCAAACATTTATTAAAAATAAAACGAAGTCAGTATTAAAATTCATTTACGCATTTTTTGGAATCACCGTTTTCATTGCCGTTTTATTGGATTTTATGCCAATAATCCAAAAATACTGTTTTGGGGTGCACGAAATCATTGTCCCCTTGTTTAAAGCTGATTTTGTGACGCGAAGTATCATTATTTGTATCATTTGTGTATCATCGACAATGTATAATTGCCTTTTCATTAGTTTTGGTGATTATATCAACGCACACATCGATGTGCTCATTCACCAAATATCTCACATTGAATATGAACGGGGGTTCGATAAAAACGAACTCAGAAATTCCTTGAAGAGGGTTATGCGACGACATGCATCCATTATAACGTGAGTATTAAATCTATTGGTGGTTATAAACATTATAACATCTCGGGGTGGGATTTGGGTTTTTCCACAAATGCTCTCCACTGGCTCAAGTTCTTCGTCATTCAGCCCTAGTCTAGGCCTTTCCATCCTGGTCCAATTTTATAATATAATCTGATAATCTACCGGGGTTATGGTGAACACCATTTTCGGTAATTCCAGAACATTCAGGAAGTGATCATCACAATCGGTAAGTATTCTATGAAAAATTCAAAGTGGCAAGGTAATTAGGGTATGTCAATTATTTCAACTTTTGATTTCAGAAACGCCTGGGGTCTCAAAAGTTGCGTCTTTCAAATAAAATGAGAATTGCGTTAAATTTTTTTTAAAAGGTAATTAGCTCGCTAAAATACATTGAAAAAAAACAACCTAAAACATGTATTTTATGGTGATTAATATTTGTTTACAAGAATTTACCTGTTAACGTTCGTTTCTTATTAAAAACTGCGTATAGCTGACAAAAAAAGTATAAAAAAATCAAATTTATGAATACAAGCAGGTAAGTATACAAGAATACTGATTTTATCCAGAAAAAGTGTTATTTTCCCCTCTTATATTTTCAACAAACACTTTACATATTATGTTTAAAAATATATATTTTTGCGTTCTTTGTACAGCAGTTATGGAAAAAAATTAAGTTTGCTACAAAATATAAAATATGGACCCTTTGTTTTATTTTTTTCCCAAATCACGAAATCTGTTTTTTTTTTTCAAAACTTCCGGGCGAGCTAATAGTGAACGATAATTTCATTTATGTTTACGTTTTCGAATAGCTACGGATCATAAGCAACTTTTGAGACCCCAGGCGTTTAAAAATAATGCTTTTTTTCTCTTTATGGAGAGCGATACAAGCTAATGGTATTAATTTTTTTATTCATAAAAAATATTCCAATTTTCGTATGCATAACAGAAAACTGGGAAGGTTAAAATAAAAAAACGTACGTTTGATTGAATCAACTTTCTTATATATTTTGTTTGAAAATTGACGAAAGTTTTTATTGTGGTCGTAGCTACTCGTATACAAAAGATCACTACTTTATGACACCGTCGCCGTCGTATGAACTCAGGGGGTCGAAGACATTTAGGTTATGTAGGGTACTCTTGACTAGTTTTGCCTTTCGATCACTTCCACTGGGGAACCCTGGACATGATTTTCGAATAATAAACATTTGAATTAATCGTTTATTTAAACAAACAAAATGATCTACTTATTTATTTAGGGAAAATACACGGTCTTAATATTTGTATAGTATAATTCATTTATTTTATGTTGTTTACACACGACATTATTGGTATTTTTTCTGATACGCCCTTTTGGCTTTTTGCGGGCGGCAATAAAATCTTAGAAATAATCAATTATCACCACGACTGCCTTCTTTTCCAATCAGATTTTGACTCATTCGATGCTTGGTATAAAATTAGTTACTTGAAACTAAATGTCAGTGAACGCAATATTACGTCATTCCGTAGAGCAAAGAAGGTAGTTTTCGAAAACAAACTAAATAATAATTGCTCATCAAGTATCACATCCTTTAAGAGCGTTTAACTAGCCAGCGGAAGAAAATCCACATTTCATCAAAAGTTGTTCTTACGATCGTGCAGGACGGTTACATATGAGAAAGATTGATTATTCTCCGTACAAGCTTTTTAAAATTATAACTCAATATCGATTTTATTTTATTCCAAATTTGCTTTAATTTTTACCTACATCCAAAAATGAAAGGCGTGATGATAAAACTATTATAATAATGTACTTTTTGTAATTATTTTTTGACTATAAGTATCTATAATTTTTTAATAATGTCTAAGTTAAATAAGAATGTTAAAAAAATCTGCGCGTAAGTGCGCAAATAATTACACAAACGGACCAATTTTCGTCAAGAAACACTTAATAAGTATATATTTTTTAATGATTTTATTTAAACTAAAATTAAAATTCTAAAACATGCGATACCCAGATAATGTACTGATTTATTTTACTGCATGATTATATGATTTGAAATATGTGTGGTATAATACAAAATCTTTTTTGAAAATTTAACAAATCTGCCAACGACCTATGGTATAACCTTATTGAACTAAAAATATTTTTTTTTCTCAAAATTTAAAACATGCGAAAGCTAGATAAAAGAACAATCTTTCGAAATCCATTTATAATTTTTTGTGGAAAAGAGTCAATACGTCTAAAATCTGATTTAAAAATTACATATTTCTGGTTTTCTCTGGTAATACCCTCTTAAAGACTTTGGTGTCTTTAGATAGTAAGCTTTCTTTTTGGGAACATATAAATTTAATGGTTGATAAATCTCTCAAATTACTTTGTTTCTTCCCTAAAAGTACCTCTGACTTCAAAAACATAAATATCCTGAGAACTAATCACTGCTCCTTGGTTCGCCCCTTTCTTTATTTTGTTTTTGTTTGGGTTCTTTGGTGTCTTTATAATGCTCTAAACTCTAAACTGACAGTCTGATAATGCCTTCAGAAGGCAAAACAACTGTCACGCGCAAAAATAATTGCATTGCAAAACTATACGAGAGATGGAAGGCTGATAGAGATATTGAAAGAAGGGTGAATGCTGGTAACTCTATTAATGAAGGACTGATCGCCGCCGGCACCAACAAAAAACTGTCCAAAGAAGCGAAGCTAGCCGTAATGCAATAATGGTACCTACCCTGATGTATGGCAGTGAGGCATGGAACTGGCAGAGGAAGGATGAAAGTAGAGTGAATGTCGTAGAAATGAGATTCCTGTAGTGTAACCATGTAATCAGTGTGAGAAACGTGGGGATTCGCAAAGAATGAAAGGTAGATGTAAGCGTAATGAGTAAGATTAAGAAAGGAAACCTCCGATGTTTTGGGGACGTAGAGCGAATGAACGAGGAAAAGAGTGTAAGAAGTCGGGAACGCCCGAGAAAGACATGACTTCGCACACCGAATCAGATACTAGAGTCGGGCCATGTCAAGAGTCAGAATGAGACTTTGTATGAATGAGAACGAGGCAAGGATTGAGTGCCCAGACCGAGTTGTTTGGCGGTCCGTCCTCTCTGCCCACCCCTGCGGAAAATGGCGTGATGATTATTTGGTTCGTTTAACATAACTGGTTTATAAAACTGGTAATTAAATAATAAATAAATTAAATAATAATGTTATACAAAAAATTAAAGTGGAGTTATCGACTTATAAAAATTCTATAAGATTTTTGTCCCTACCGATTTGGGAATGAAAACATCATTTGGTTTGTTATTTATTTATTTTTAAAATAATATTTAAAAAAATATACATTAAAAAAAGAATCAGCAACCGTAAAGAAATATAGATGCCTACATTATTTTATAATGCATTGTATTGTGTTTAACAAAATATAAAATAGGTACACGTACAAAATTTGTAGGCATGTATGTATGTTTATACGGCCTCTGTGGTTGAAAGGTAAGTCCGCAGGTCGCGGGTACATCCTGGCGTGCGCAAGTAAGTTTTATTTAATTAATGAGTTGTTTCACATACTTCTAAATTTAACATAATCGGGGAGGGCTGAGGGGGGGGGGGGGGTGGGAGCGAGGGGGGGGGGGGGGGGGGGAGGTGGAGGAGGCGGAGTGGGAACCCCCCTCACACCATGCGGGCGCAGCCGCGGGAAAAAGCTAGTACAATATATGATCATAATCATTTATACACCAATACATGTGCATTTAGGCAAGTGACTCTTCAATAATATTTTTAAGGCATTTTCAAGATTAATTACATTCAATTACATCCAAATGGTTTGAAAGTTCATTTAACAGCACCACTCCCCTCGTCATGCCAAGCATTGTCAAGACGTCTGTTCTGCCGTTCGGTACTATAAATAAATCATGATGTCGACTTCTCCTGTAAAGGTCTGGTACATGTAAATCAAAGCATTCCAAGGGAAATCAGCAATCGATGAAATTGTTCCAAATTTTGAAAGACAGAATAGCAAGACTTGCTTTCCGCCTAGTTTCTAGACTCTCAGAATCAGTTTCCTCAAGTAAGTCAATATGGTGCATGAACCTTGGATAGGTTTCATGCTTCCGCATATAAACACACCTGAGGAATTTCTTCTGGATTTGCTCTAACATATCAATGTACTTCTGGGGATACGGTACCCAAATATCGCTACAACGCTAGCATAGAATCTTGTTTATTTAACTGCTTACAAGTCCTGATGATGAACCCAAGAAGTTTGAGGCATGAGTGAGTGAGCTGCGATATAATAATATTAATCCCGTCAATGTAATATATCATTGAAGAAGAAGATAACACTAATAATCTAAATGAAAATATGAAAGAGAACAAGACACAAGACCAGAGGTTCTGGGTTCGAGTCTAGTTGCGACCATTATATATTTTTATTTTTCTGTGTCTTGTTTTTTTTCATATTTTCATTTAGATCATTAGTGATATCTTCTTCTTCAATGACATATATTAATATTTATTATGTTACTTTGCTTTAAATTCCAGCGTGAACGAACTTCGATGTAATGCTTTTTACTGGCTGGTATTTTTACAGCTGTCAGTAAGCACTGCTTGTCTTTGCTTTGCATTGATTCATCTAGAGGTAAGGATCAATAATAACTATCGAGACAAATATAAATAATATTCAAACAATATCAATTCAGAAAGAAAAAAAATAGTTTGTGTTAATTTGTAAAATTTAAAATCTCCCATTTGCTGGACAGGCGCGTTAAACAAATCCACCGGTAATGCGCGTTTTCATCCCGCGATAAAATATCCCCAACAAAATATCCTACGGACAAAACATCACTCAACAAAATATTAACAAAAAAACCTAACCTAACCTCCAATTCATAAAAAAGAATAAATAAGTACGCAGAAAACCTACTGGGAGAGTATCAGGCAGACTTCCGCACCGGTAGATCCACAACAGACCAACTGTTCACCGTCAGGCAGATCTTGGCAAAGTGCTGGGAGTTTGATATAGACATACACCAACTATTCACAGATTTCAAGCAAGCATGATAGCATAGATCGGGAGTCTCTATATGACATACTACTTCAATTCCAGATTCCACCTAAATTGGTTAGGCTCATCAAAGCCACAATGTCAGACTCAAGATGTCAGGTCAAATAGATGGGGAATTGTCGGAAGAATTCACAGTATCGCAGGGACTAAAACAGGGGGACGGTCTGGCTCCCACTCTCTTCAACATTGTGCTCGAACATGTAATAAGAAAAACGCTAATAGACACTGGCTCCAATATTTGTTTCAAGAGCAGTCAAGTTGTTGGATATGCGGATGACATTAACATTGTCGGAAGATCAATTTCAGCCATTAAGGAGGTCTTCGATCCTTTAGAAACAGCAGCACGGGAAGTAGGACTGCAGGTTAATGTCAACAAGACGAAAATGATGATACAGAGCAGGAACCCTTCACACAGAAGAAGAAGTAGTGCACAATTCAAAGACAACTACTCATACGAAGTAGTCGACCAATTCGCCTACCTGGGCTCCAGTCTGACAGAGAATAATGAGGATCCAGCAGAAATCAGAAGGAGAATCACAGCAGCCAACAAAACATACTTCTCTTTGCTGCCAGTGTTTAAGTCACGTAGTGTCCACAGAAAATCCAAAATAACCATATATAAGACTATTGTTAGAACTGTATTGGCATATGGATGTGAGGCGCTGACACTGACGGTAAAGATGGCTGAAATGCTGGATACTTTTGAAAGAAAAGTGCTGAGAAGAATGTGTGGACCCGTGAAAGAGGATGAACAGTGGCGCATCCGGCACAATACAGAATTGTATGATATATATAAGGCACCTAGCATCTCAACACATATGAGACTCCTCAGGCTGAGATGGGCTGGGCATGTACAGAGAATGCCGGATACACGAGTCCCAAAAAGAATTTTGACTGGACACCCAGGTGGAAAGAGAAAAGTGGGAAGACCCAGACTGAGGTGGGAAGATGAAGTAAGAGGGAATGCAGCACAGCTTCTCCAGGTACCAAATTGGAAGTCAGCCGCTGAGGACAGGAGGAGTTGGAGGCGACTGTTGCAGGAGGCCAAAGCTCGATATGGGCTGTAGCGCCATCGAAGAAGAAGAAGAACCTAACCTAACCTTACAATAATTTATTGTCTTTACAGGATGTCTATACTATTTTTTTCCATCTCATTTTACTATTTTTGAACAATAATTTATTGTCTTTACAGGAAATATGTATAATTTTTGTCCCATTTTACTATTTTTGAACAATAATTTATTGTCTTTATCAGGATGTCTGTATTATTTTTGTCCTGTTGTACTATTTTTGAACAATAATTTATTGTCTATACAGGATGTCTATACTATTTTTTTCCATCTCATTTTACTATTTTTGAACAATAATTTATTGTCTTTACAGGAAATATGTATAATTTTTGTCCCATTTTACTATTTTTGAACAATAATTTATTGTCTTTATCAGGATGTCTGTATTATTTTTGTCCTGTTGTACTATTTTTGAACAATAATTTATTGTCTTTACAGGATGTCTACATTTTTTTGTCCCATTTTACTATTTTTGAACAATATAATTTATTGTCTTCACAGGATGCCTCTCTTGTTTTTGTCCCATTTTTTGTTAGGCTACGTTAGGTTAGGTTAGGTTATGTGAGGTTAGGTTTTAGTAGATATTTTGTTGGGGGATGTTTTGCCCGTAGGATATTTTTAACCAAATCCACCACCTAACATAAAAACAACAATAAACTTGAATCGCTCGCTCTGCCTCTGACGTCATTTGAACCCAAACGAGAAGTTTTCATCGATAGATTGACATCTATGGTGACGTAACACTTAAATTCGGACCGTTTTTACGAGTAAATAATTTAAATTTTTTTTTTATTTATTTTAGACAAGACGGTTGATATGTTAAATAAATTTAATAAGTTCACCGAAAAGCACCATTATGACCTACCAATTTACATAATAAGGTGGCTCATTTAAAAAAAGTTTATTTTAAATTCTAAGAGCGATAAAAGGGTGCCAAATGGTTTCAAAACGACGTGTTTAGAATTTTTCAAATTTCTGATACGACCTTCTTCCTCCGGATTCACTTCTAAGTTTCAAAAATTTTCATTTTTAAGGGGTTATTTCTAGTGTATATAAAAGTTACTATAAATCCTTTTAAACCATATTTTTTGCAATCTTCCATAGTTAATGTAGTAGGTATATATTTACAAAAATTTTTCCAAAAAGTCCCAAGATTGAGTCTTGCAAAAAAATGCCGAAATTTGGGAATAAGAAGGATTTTGCTGGTATTGGAATATTGCCTTAAGATAGTTTAAAATATATTCATATATTTTTTTAATAAATAAAATAGTTAATTTATAATGGTTTATCTAATATTTTTTTAAGATTTAACAAGGGTAATTTTTTATCTCTATTATGTGAAATTTCAAAATCAATCCGGAGGAAGAAGATGATATCCAAATATTATTTAAAAAAATTACATGATTTTATATCTTCATTTAACACCCCTTTATCACTATTAGACAAATCAAAACAAGAATTTTTTCCCCATACAGTCGTGACCCACCTTATCACATAATTCAAATAATGTCCTAATGTAACAATCTCTTTATTTCGAGCGCACATTTGAGAAGTGTTCACGCTCGACTACTTTCTCTGTCTTGCATTTGTTGTCCCTTACTACCGCTGCCGCAAGGGCAGCGGGCCAATGGGTATATAAAGACAAGCCAAACCTTAGAGTTTTGAGTTTGACCCGCCGGAGAGTCCCGCGTTGAGCTCCAGGAAATAGTAGAAGTCGAAGTTTACCCGACGAGGTGTCTCGCGTAACTTCAGGTCGGAAAACCTTTGTGTATAAGGTGACGACAAATTAAAGGAAATGATAATTAGGGTCCTTTGAAGTTATTATTGTCATAATAACCACATAGCTACTGTTGTAGTTACTACTGTTTTTACGATTACTGAACTGTCTACTTGTGAAATTGACTACCCATAAAAGACTAATTGTGTTTATAGAAGAAAAGTGTGGATGTTATTTAGTTACCCCGCTATACTACGATTTTAAAATTTATTTTATTTTTCTTTCAGGAAACAAGCACATTGATTGTTTTGCCATACCAGTTTATTGAAATATGCATATTCTGTCACTTCGGACAAAAGGTAGAAAATAAGGTAAGGATCTATCAATCTACGAATGTATTAAAAAATAACGTGTGTGAAGATTTCACTTGTACACGCGGTACAAGTGAAACCTTCAGAAAACTAAAGTAGATAAGAGTGGGGGAGGCTACGAAGCACCACACAAAGAAGAGATGGATTATTCTACCTCATTCTCTTGCAGACTAAATCCTATAGATATATGTGTTTGTCTTTTTTTTTGTGTCGCTATTTTTCGTTTCATCGAGTTTCAAATCACAACGGTGCTAAAGAAGGTTTCAGGTCCAAAACCAATCAATTTAATGAATGAAATTATTTGTTACACATTTAAGTACCCATTGAAGTAGAAATCTCTTTAGCACAGTTTTACCAGACCTAAAACTCAATGAAACGAAAATAGCGACATGAAAAAGAGACACACACATCTACAGAAATTAGAATGAGATAGTACAATCAGTCTCCTCTTCATGCGGTGATTCGTAGCTTATCGGTCTCCTCTTTGTGCGGTGCTTCGTAGCCTCCCCATTGTTGTTTACTTTAGTTTTCTGAAGATTTCACTTCTACCACGTGTGAATTGCACACTCTGATTTTTTTTATTTCTTAAATTTGTTTGTTCGTTACTTTTCCGGTTCAGGATGGTGGTAGTATTAATTTTTCATTTATTTATTTATATAAAGTATGTTTTCATTGGGTTTTTCGATGCCTGTCCCACTGGGATATATCTGTGAAATTGTTACGTTTATTTGGACTTTATTCATTTTTTTGAAATTTTATGGTACCTACCTGCTACCTGCCTGAAGAAAGTTAGACAAAAGAAAGATGTCGACATTTCTTTGGACAATTATTATATAACTTCCTTATTTAAAATTTTAAAATAAGTGTCATAAAGTACATGGTTTGTACGACGGCTGTTCGTAAAATGAGGGGTCTCCAAGGTGCTGCGGTCGCGAGGAACAATTATTTGCGAGAACCGGCAATACTGGCGTGTAGCCTGGTTCTTCTACGCCAAATCCCCACTACGCTGCACTCTCTGTGACACTTAGTCTCGGCATGGCAGCCGTTCGCGATGGATCTTCCGCTCGCCACACTTGTCAGGTGTTAATTACGCTCTATAATTAGTTTTTTAGTGCAAAGTACAAAACCCCGGTAGAAATTCATTTTAAAAACAGTGCATGACTGCGAAAACGTGCGCAAATGGTGCAGAGAATTTAAAATCGTGCCGGAAGACCATCGGTTTCAGACGAACAAATTGCCAATTGGAAAAAACAATCAATGCAGATCGACTGGTGATGGTTCAGGAGCTCAGTGATATGATACCTGATGTCAGTAAGACCACTATTGACAATATTTTGATAGAACATTTAGAAGACCACAAGGTCTGCCCAAGGTGGGTCACAAAATGCTCACCGAAGATCACAAACAACTTCGGGTTGAAGCAGCTCGCAAATTCCTTGAGTGCTACGACATCGATGGCGAAGAATTCTTGAACTCAATTGTGACTGAGGATGACACCTAGATACACTACACGACACCAGAGACAAATGAACAATTCCAGTGGCGTCATTCAGATTAGTTTAGAAACGAATTACAGAGCGTAACTCACATCCGGTGGGTTCGGCTAGTGGAAGCTCCATCGCGAACGGCTGCCACACCAAGACTAAGCGTCACAGAGGGAACAGCGTGGTGGGGATTTGGCAAAGGGAAACTAGGCTACACGATAGTATTGCTGGATTGGGCGTAAGATCGTTCCTCGCGACAGCAGCACCTTAGATACCTTATTTTACGGATAGCCCTCATTAAATGGGTATTAAAGTACTTACGTACAGGCCTTATGATTTCATAGAAACACACTTTTTAAGACTCTAGGTCCACTATTCATTGAACTATTAGTATAATTTAATCCTAAGATTTGTAATTTCAGAGTGACGAAATAGCTTTTGCTTTCTATTCCACCCCCTGGCCTGCAATGGATCCTACAGACAGAAAGCTTATTTTGGTTGCCTTACATAATTCTCAAAAGACGCTTCATACTTCTGGAGGCCCGTTCAACAACCTTAGCCACGAAACATTGAAAAACGTAAAAAAACTTAATCATGTTCTAATTTCGACACTGCACAGTTTCCACACTGATTTTAAGAAAATGAATGTCACCAGTTAAACGAAACTTTTGGGCCCTTTTTCAGGCCCTAATGCCAAAGGATTTCGACGGTCCTGAATAACAATATTGGATCGGCTAAAAATTAAAAATCGTTTTCGTGGCTTATTTTAATTTCCTTTTATTGATTTAAAAGTCTTTGTTTTCTGAATTTTGTATGAAATTATTATTTTAATTACAATATTTTTGCTTCTTAACACACGACCGGTCTACACTGGTTGCTAATTGGATCTGGCCGGTGTGGTGGGCTGGCGATTGACCGCTCCGGACAGCCACGGCTCCCTGGGCACCCCTGATGGCATCTGATAGAAGCTCTTTCAATACACTTGTAAAAGCCCTGAAAAGGGGCGTTAATAAATAGATAAAAAACAAATTATCTAAAAATTTCATCTCAAATGCACTTGCCAAAAAACTACAAGTTGATTCCATATTTGCCGACTTTAGTAAGGCGTTTGATAAGGTATGTCATAAAATTCTTATTAACGATCTTTCGAAATTTGGCGTTAAAGGGAACCTATTATTCTGGTTTATGAGTTACTTATTTAGGCGTCAGTTTCTCTGCTTATATGATCGTCTCTGCTTATACGATCATATAGTCTCTGCTTCTTATAGTCTAGTCTCTGCTTATACGATCATTTATCTTATACGTTTGATGCTACCAGTAGCGTACTCCAAGGATCGCATCTCGGTCTCATACTTTTTAATTGCAGAACGAAATATGTATTTTTGTCTTCTGTGCTATATTTCTTGACCTCAAAAACAGTACGAATGCAGAAAATTTAAACGGCTCTATTGAAAAACTCCAATACCGCACATCCGACTTTGTTCTTCGGGACCATCGATTTGATTATCTGTTCAAGAAATATTTTCGATATTTGAAAAAGTTTGATTAATTTCACCCGAAGTAAGAGAAAATCGATATTCATTCACATAAGACACGCCAAGAAGAAATTTCTGTAGGTTTTGTCTTGTCGTTGTTTTTTGGGTACATAACAATAATACAGATGCAAAATACCGACAGCAACAATTCGCTGTACGAACATGCTTATGAACGCAAAGTGCTGTGCATGCCCCATTTAACCTAACCTAGCCGAACAGCGTTTATTTTTTTTATATTTCTTTCCACATTTAGTCAATCCCCATATCCGCTACTGTTAAGTAAGGTAAGGTAAGAGGGCATGCTCTCATGATTGCTCTCTTATTGATAGCCACCCAAAAACTTGCAACTAATTGTGCTTTGCTTCTGTTTGACTGTAAAGTAGATACATTTCGTAATTTTTATAGGAATTTTATTTCAGTGTATTTTTTTCTTCCAGGTTTTGCAGTCGGCCTACTCTTATTACGCAGTTTTGAAAGAAATAAAATAGTGACTTACACCACATTTTTTAACATTTTTTAGAAAATATTTTCCACGAATAGTTAATGCCAAAAGTAGCTAAAGAAAACACTATGAATATTGACATCATATTAATGCATTGATTGCGCAATACAAAGATATGCTCGTATTTTTTTTTAAAAGGCTCCCGTGCTACTGCGGCGCTTCGAAAAATATCGATCATGATTGCAACCACAGCTTCGCCCCCCTCCTGAGGCAACCGCAAAAGGTCGTAGTCACTTTTTTGTAAAGTTTTGTTTGTGTGTTTGAAGTGAAGCTTCTCTAGTGAGAAGCTTTTTGTGATTTGAAACTTAATGAAACGGAAATGACACTAAAAAGAGACATGGATATACGAGCATATACAGGATATACTAACACTATATAGGATTTAGCCTGCAAGAGAATGAGATAGAATGAAACCTTACCGCATTGGCCGCTTTGATTATAAGCTCACTTTTTAAAGCTCCTATTGGTTGAGATTACGTTTCACTTCTACCGCGTGTGAACTGCACTCGATTTTTTTTATGATTTATGAACCTGCTTTTCAATAAGTGAACATAATTTATCGCAATTAAGTTTTAAGCATCTATATAGTTAATCATGACTTTAAATTTATTTATTTTTTTTTCAATATTTGTATGCAACTGACTCATATGAATAATACAAAAATGCACATAATTTTAAATAAATATTAAGTTTAATGCCAAAAAAACTTATTCAATAATTTTTAGAACCAACTAAGTTTATGTTTATTAATCTAATTAGTTTAATTTTCTAAATTAATGTTTTATCATTGAAGTTAAACGCAGTGAGAAGATTTATTTTGGTGCATTATATATTGTGCAACCGCCTTAATCACTTTACAGAATGCATTTTTAACACCTACTAATAAATAAAATGCAAATATAACAAAAGAAATTATTATTTTCACATGTATTCCTTGTTTTATATTTGTGTAAGAATGCGTGTCTTTTGTGTTTTTTAACAGCTTTACCCAAAGGCCGGCCGTGAGAAAAATATTTTCCCTCTGGGCCTGTGCCATATTTCTGGATGAAGTGTAGGGGGTTTAAAAGGAAAGGGAGGAGAGGATAAAGTATGAGGTGTGGGTAGGAATCTGGGGGTCAGTGGGTTCAGGAGTGCCGATGAATGATGAACATTGAAGGATAAATCCATCCCTCCCATTGTGGTGCAAAGCGATGATCCAAAAGAGTTTTGCTTGAGAAGTCACAAGGTTTCTCTCAACCAGTCTCTGCCGATCCGGCCTGCTCCGCACTGTGGCGTGTGACCTATGGCAGAGGTGTTGGTTATCCAAAAATGTTTCCCGGGGCGACAGTTAAAACCCGCCTCCGAAATCAAATTGTGTCTGTGGCGGGCGGCCCAGAATTGTCATTTTCATTCAAAATCTGAGAAAGGTCACTGCCTACACGATATTTTGAAAAATTAAGATAAAACCCGTGCAACGCCAGGGTCTGCAGCTATTTCTTTATAATTTGAAGTATAAATTATTCAAAACACGCAATGACCAAATAAGATCTTAAAAGTAGACAAACATAGATCTTAAGTGACTTTTGAAGTGAAACTTCTATATCCTCGCTATGATTTGGGTTTCGGATGAAACGGAAATGAAGATTACTACACCTGCGACGCACAACTGCGCTCATTGACCGCTTTGATTATGAAGTCATTTTTAAAGGCTCCTATTGGTTGAGATATGAAACGGAAATTACGCTGGTCTGCGCTCATTAGTCGCTTTTTTTTTACATTAACTCCACACAGGAAGCCCTGAGGAAAATAACTTACCTCAGGGCCAATGTCATCTTTGAAGATGCTGTGTGGAGGGAGGAAAGAAAGGAGTGAACACGAGTCTTGAAGCGACCCATGTTGTAGGAGGGAGGAAACACAGAGACCGGCAAATCGTTCCACAGACGAGCCGTTGAACTCAAGAACGAGTCATAGAAACGACCCGTTCTCATGTGACTAATGTCAACCGTGTAAAAATGTTGGGCGCGTGTTTGGCGTCTTTCCCGACTATGCACCGGTGCCGAGAGGATCAATGACGCTAGTTCCTCGGAGCATCTTCCATTGAAATACCGGTAGAACAAGGACAGCATTCCCAAAGATTATTGCAGTCCGTCTGTTAAGTTGGGAGAATCTATCAAACGGACCGCCCGTTTCTGCACAGAGTCAAGGGTTTTTTTAGGTATTTTGGAGCTCCAGACCAGAGGTGGCTGCCAAATTCAACCGTGGGGCGCACTTGCGATTTGTACAGGGTTAGCAGTTGTGCACTATTAAAGTACCTATCTGCGGGCCCTGTACAGTACCTACGCCCAGTTTCTGAGAGGCTAACTTAACTCTGGTTTCGATGGAGCCACCGTGCCTGAGCTGGTCACTTAGAGTTACACGCTTTGATAATGACCTCACTTTTCAAGTATTGCTTGACATTATTTTGGAAAAGTTTCGCTTCTACCGCGTGTAAACTGCACTCGATTTTTTTCTCAGGTGCTGCGTGGAGCTAAGGTAAACCAAATAAAACAAAATGAAAGCATTAAATAATTCAACATATATTTTTTTGAATCATCGACAACTGAACAAAACCTCTACTTAATCAGTAGGAAATAACCTTTAGTCAACCGGGGCCGCAGGCTGTGCCGTATCGCTTCGTAGTGTTTTAATTAAGAAACCTTGATCTTGAAGAGAAACTTGCTCTTGGAGACGACGCGATACTTCCACCAAGCAAAAACTGGATGGTCTTCTTCGCAAACCGGTTTCGGGCCAAGAGCAAAAAGACATGCAACAAAATTTTGAACAGGAACTGAATGAGCCTTTTTAAAGAAGTTTTTTTAATTGTTTATGTTATTATAATATTTCTTAGACACTAAGTTTAAATAAAAATTACATTTTGAATAAATTCAGGGTGTTAGGACGTACTTGCTTTATTTAACAAGGGTTTCCCGACATTATTTGTAGCCAAAAAATGTAAATTGAATTTTTGATCTACTGTGACATTTTTCATGTTTTTTTTTTTTACAGTAAACATCAAAAAAATAACATGTATTGGACAGTTAGGGTCGGGGTAAGGGGTTGGGCGGTTACTTGGCTGAGTGACCAGTGACGACGTGTGGAAGATTTTTTTTGTTTAAAAAAAAAACAAAAAATACAAAGTCACCGGAGACCAAAAGTTCGTTCATATTTTAACTGCAGTAAATGTCCTGAATCACTATTAAATAAAGTAAGTCAAGTACGTCACTTAATATCGTGTATAAACTTATGTTTTTTTTATAAACCAAAGAAACCAATTGTCTCTATGTAAGAGTGGTAGTTTCTCTCAGTTTCGCCCAGTAAACACCACACGAAAATCCCGACCTCTTCCGTCTGGAGCCAGTGGTACTATGGTATCCACAATTGCAGTGAACTGTGAGGCTGAAGATAGTGGGGAAGGGAAGAAGATGGGGAAGAGGAAGGTGGGGAAGAGGAAGGTTGGAAAGTACTTTGCTATCAGATTTGGTCACTAAACACGGCTAAAGCCATTTCATGCAACCTTTCAAATCTGAATGGTGTTCTTACACCAGGGCGATACTGAGAGTATCTTCCACTGGAACGTACCGCAAATAGACTGTGTATTATTTTTAATTTAATTCATTGTGAAATAACCCAAATTAATCAAATAAATTTAACTCGCTCTCTTCGGATGACTAGTCGAGAGACTTAAACCTCGACCAAGGAGGCCGTCGTGAAAGACCACCTTTCAGAAACAAAACGTTGCTTGCAATTTATTAAGCCGTGTTTTGATTCACCTTACACAGATTTAATTTAAACCAGTTTGGTGTTCAGAATGTAAAATTCCATCTGTGGATTCATCTGCTGACACATTTCGAAGGAAAACATTCTCTTATTCGAAGTGCAGTTATTAGTTTATAGCAGAGCAGACCTGAGTAGCCAAGTTTTTGGGTCATTCCTATCCCTATCTTCTTCCCTTCCCCACTCCTTCAGTCTCACAGCATAAACAATTGGAGATACCATAGTTCCATTAGTCCAGAACAGTTGGGACTCATGTGCGTTGTGCGTTATTGACATAAAGAAAGAAACTTGTTTTCGAACACTTGCGCTTTTGAAAAAGAATACGTTTAAAAAATCTATATAAATAAAAATCAATGTATGTTTGCTTGCTTGTTTGTTTGTTTGTGCCTTATGCGTTTCTAAACTATTCATCCCATTGCGATAAAACTTTCGTGAATTGATGAGTGCATGCCCGCGATGGTTTCTGTACACAATAGAGAGCTCTGGCGTTTTGAATTTTTTTCCTAAACTACTCATCCAAGCAATGAAACTTAGGTGAATAGTTGTGTGCACGTCCGCGAAGGTTCCTATTAACACTGGTTGTTTGAAAAATCAGTGTTAGCGGTAGGGAAAGTATGCGGGAGGGGGAGGGGAATACGGGAGGGGCGGAGGATAATGAAGGAGGGAGATTAGCGGGAGGGGGGTTGAGGGAAGGGGGAAGGCGGGGAAAGTAGAAAGCGGTGGGATGCGGGAAAGGCGAGGAAGGTGGAGGGGGAATGCGGGGAGGGGAAAAGAAGGGGGAAAGGGAACGGGGTAAGAACAACAGAGAGAATTTTTTTTTTTTGGACATGTGCTCTGAAGACCCTGGGGTAAATAATTTCCCTCAGAACCTATGTCATCTTAAGGGATGCTGTGTGGAGGATCTTTTTAAGGAAGGGAAGTTCTAGTAGTTAAAGTTGGGAAGGAAAAAGGTATGAAGGGTGGGTACGAATCTGGGGGTCAGTATGTCCAGGAGTGACGGACGTATGAATCCATCCCTTCAACTGCGGTGCAAGGCGATCTGTCGAGAGTCCGGCTGGAAAGGTCAAAGGCTTCCCTCAATCAGTCTCTCTTGATCCGGCCCGCCACGCAGCAGATCGGTAGACGCGTCCACCGTCAAGACCTGGACATCCCATAAACCAGGGCACTTCTGCTTGTCACCAAATGTAGCGAACCACTTTTTTTTTTAAAGGAGGGCAAACATTCCCGGGTTACGAATAACCCGACAATATGTGAAATTCTCCTACTTCCACCACAGTAAGCCGAAAATGTTTCTTGAGTCATGATGGAGGACTTAGCCAGCCGAGGAATCGCACACGGAACGCCTGGGTGGGACTCAAACGCGATGCCCACTAAACCACTGCACTAAAGCATTTATTGAATAAATGCTTCCCGAGGGGGCGGTACCCATACCCGCCTCCCAAATTGAGAATTAAGTGGAATCGCAACGCATGCCGGAAACTCGCTAGTATTAAATATAAGTACGTTTGTGAGATTGAAAGATCAGACCCGACTGCTCTTGGAAGATACATAATTATAGAAATGATTATAATTAATACGCAACTGTAAGTTCTAATAATGAAACGTGTTTGCATTATTTTCAACATAATAAGACCAATGTTTGCTGTTTATACACATTAATTATAAACATACCAATTTACTCAAAGCACAGATAACTTTAAGACGGTATATAAACAGGCCTCTCTCTCACAGAGGTCATTTTGTTATCAGAAGTTGGATTAGTTGTTCTTGTGTTTTTACTTCAGTCCATTTTTCTGAAAATGTATTTCTCAAAGTTATTTCAATTTTTGTTTTGCTTCCTGTTCGCTTTCGGGTATTTTGTGACAGTTTCTTCAGAAGAACTGGCTTTACAGCGTATTACATTTAAACAGATTGTCATAGTTCCACCTATTCCGTGTCAGCCTCATCAAAGAAGATTACGCAACAGATGTGTCAATACTTACTAACACGTAAAAATTTTACTTAAATCCAACAAGTTCCAAAGTTTACCACGTTTGAAATTCCAAAGAATTCTAAGAAAGAAATAAATATTACCACGACAAAATAAGTGCTGAAAAATTAGGCTGATGGAAAAAGAAATTCATGCTAGAATAATTATTGGTGTTGTACTACCTACGTAAAGGATCGTCATTTATCAACCTTGACCGTGTGATGGCAACACGCAATGAAAGATTGTATAGAAACGTTGTGACTGAAAAAAACAGGACAGGGATGGATGTGACCTCTCTCCATCTTTTTGCAGAAGTTCGTGGATCAAACACTCAAAGTTCACAATTAAGGGCATGTTACGATTGATCATCAAAATTCTCCAGTTTTCTACGCCTGCGGATGCGGTGTTGACTTTTACACCATCCAGCATAGTTCTTCCAACACTCCTTGCATTTTCTGGCACATTACAAAAAGCATCCTATGTGGTCGGTGATCTTTCGTATTTTCTACATGTTCTGCCCAGCGGAATCCTCCCAGTTTTATGGATAACATTCACATCTCTTCAAATATTTGGTACACCTCTTAATTTTTCGAAGAAAACTTCTTCGGAAAGGTTTTCACTTTGTGATGGCATTATTTATTTTAATGAAAGACAAATAACTTTGTTTACATCACTTATATTTGTACACAATCTACATGTTTCGTGAACGATGTTCACATCATCAGGATCAAATGTATACTAAACTTAAAAATTAAACATAGATCACATACGGGAGAAAGGGGTAGGAGGAAGGGGAAGGGGTAAGATTGAGGGGACTTTATTAATATTGGGAATTTCATAATCATTAGCAGGTAAAGACCAGTTAAGTGGGAAAAGGTTCAAAAGAGGGTTCATAAAAAATTTGTTGCTTATTAATTATATCTGCTTTATTATTTACATTTTTCCTAATTTCTAAAATCTCTAAATTATTTATCTGTGATGCCTTATAACCCGTGTGTAATATTTTAAGTCCATGGTTTTTGTCAAAATTATGATCATTTTTTATTAAATGATCTGCGAACTCAAATTCGCTATATTGCCATTTAGTGCCCTGAGATGTTCTTTAACCCTTACTTCAAAGTTTCTATTTGTTCTACCTATATAAAAGTAAATACAGTCTTTACAATTTAGTTTATAAACGCCCGATTTTTTGTTTTAATGTCACTATCTTTGTTGTTAAGGATGAACTTTTTAAATTTATTATTTGTATATAACGCTGATTGTATAGTGCCGGGAATATTTTTACTAATTATTTTTGACACATTGTTATTAACAAATAGAATTCTACGCCATTGATTATTTATTTGTTTAGAAAAAGGGTAAATATATCTTATTAAGAATTTCTGTTTATTCTTTTTATTTATTAGTTGATCTATTAATTTAGCAGAATAACTATAATAACCTCTTAATTGCAGCATGTTTTCAACGTTATATTAAAACTACACTACCGTAAGTCAAAATACGACCAGTTGCGGTAATTGACTGTCCTGAAAGACATGTTTTCCTTTTTTCCCCTTTTCGAATTCAATGGGATTATACCAATACTCAAAAAATTTATAAAATAGGTTAAATAATTATAATTGACAGCTAATAATATGTTGCAAACAACCACCCGAGTAAAAAGCAGCAAGTTAACTGTGCTAGGTACGTAGTACAATTTAACATTCACACACATATTTAATATCATATATCTTGTTTACTGAGTGCAAAGTTTTCCTAGGCTGCAGTTTTACCTTAAAATTTTCTCCGATTCTCGCTCGATTATGAACACGCGTACCTAACCTAACCCTTATGTTAACCTGCTCATTTCTTAAACTTTATTAGAGTTACCGTTCTATTTTTACATCACCTGTATTACTATTGTTTTATTTCCAGAGATGTCTTGTTTACCATTGCTCTATCGTCGTGAAATATTATTTTGTTGTATCTTATAATTTCCAAGGAAAGGAAGAAAACTATTTTCTTGATGCTTACACAAAAATAAATGGTTGAGTTTTGAAAAGTTTCTTTTATTTTCAAGTCTTTGTTAAAGATTTATTAAGGAATGATTAAATATACTGTAGACAAACATCATTTCTCCCAACTCCAATACTATGTACCTAAAGAAACAGTGGAGCAATTAAAATATAAAAATCTTAGACCATTTTTTTAAATTTATTACTAGAAAGCATCTATAACAAAAATAAGAATTTAAAAGATTTAATTTCACCTTAAAACTTAAACATGTAAAATTGATGTAATAATTAACACATTAACTATACACCCAAGTTGGGTTTTTTTATGGTGCAATGTGCCACCATAAAAAAACCCAACTTGAAATTATTATAAAGTTCGTTGTACCATATTTTTTCCGTAAATGATGTAACAGTGCTTTTTTGAATAAATATATTTAAAAATATAAATAATAATTATACTAAAATAGAAAAATTAAATAATTTAACTTTGTATAAACCACTTATTTGATGCGCAAATCCGACCGGTTTCGGAACAAACGTTCCTTCGTCAGGGAAAGCTTATACTTATACATTCAAAAATATAAAAAAAAAAAATAAATAAATAAAAAAAATTATTATTTTTAATTGTAAAACTAACGTTTTTAAGACAAGATTTTTTATGCATAGCACAAAGGGTAACAATTATTATAAGCAATAATTATCAGCCTGAAACACTCATCCACATTGAAAAATCTTCCGAGAAAAGATACATGACGCCAACGGGACTTGAACCCGTGTCCTCTCGATTGCCGGTCGATTGCTCTGACCACTGAGCTATGGCGGCTTATCTCGTACCCGCCAAATGATTCAATATATGCTAGTGTTTCATTCAACAATTACTGCTTATTATATTTTTTCCACCTGAAAACAACCAACTTTATTTTTGCGAGAGAAACATTGTAAGTGTTAAATCCCTCGCTAGGTGGCGTCGAGACAAATTATGTCTTCATTTATTGGGGAAATACTTAAACTTGTCAAATATTAATTATTATTTTTAATTGTAAAACTAACGTTTTTAAGACAAGATTTTTTATGCATAGCACAAAGTATTTCCCCAATAAATGAAGACATAATTTGTCTCGACGCCACCTAGCGAGGGATTTAACACTTACAATGTTTCTCTCGCAAAAATAAAGTTGGTTGTTTTCAGGTGGAAAAAATATAATAAGCAGTAATTGTTGAATGAAACACTAGCATATATTGAATCATTTGGCGGGTACGAGATAAGCCGCCATAGCTCAGTGGTCAGAGCAATCGACCGGCAATCGAGAGGACACGGGTTCAAGTCCCGTTGGCGTCATGTATCTTTTCTCGGAAGATTTTTCAATGTGGATGAGTGTTTCAGGCTGATAATTATTGCTTATAATAATTGTTACCCTTTGTGCTATGCATAAAAAATCTTGTCTTAAAAACGTTAGTTTTACAATTAAAAATAATAATTAATATTTGACAAGTTTAAGTATTTCCCCAATAAATGAAGACATAATTTGTCTCGACGCCACCTAGCGAGGGATTTAACACTTACAATGTTTCTCTCGCAAAAATAAAGTTGGTTGTTTTCAGGTGGAAAAAATATAATAAGCAGTAATTGTTGAATGAAACACTAGCATATATTGAATCATTTGGCGGGTACGAGATAAGCCGCCATAGCTCAGTGGTCAGAGCAATCGACCGGCAATCGAGAGGACACGGGTTCAAGTCCCGTTGGCGTCATGTATCTTTTCTCGGAAGATTTTTCAATGTGGATGAGTGTTTCAGGCTGATAATTATTGCTTATAATAATTGTTACCCTTTGTGCTATGCATAAAAAATCTTGTCTTAAAAACGTTAGTTTTACAATTAAAAATAATAATTAATATTTGACAAGTTTAAGTATTTCCCCAATAAATGAAGACATAATTTGTCTCGACGCCACCTAGCGAGGGATTTAACACTTACAATGTTTCTCTCGCAAAAATAAAGTTGGTTGTTTTCAGGTGGAAAAAATATAATAAGCAGTAATTGTTGAATGAAACACTAGCATATATTGAATCATTTGGCGGGTACGAGATAAGCCGCCATAGCTCAGTGGTCAGAGCAATCGACCGGCAATCGAGAGGACACGGGTTCAAGTCCCGTTGGCGTCATGTATCTTTTCTCGGAAGATTTTTCAATGTGGATGAGTGTTTCAGGCTGATAATTATTGCTTATAATAATTGTTACCCTTTGTGCTATGCATAAAAAATCTTGTCTTAAAAACGTTAGTTTTACAATTAAAAATAATAATTAATATTTGACAAGTTTAAGTATTTCCCCAATAAATGAAGACATAATTTGTCTCGACGCCACCTAGCGAGGGATTTAACACTTACAATGTTTCTCTCGCAAAAATAAAGTTGGTTGTTTTCAGGTGGAAAAAATATAATAAGCAGTAATTGTTGAATGAAACACTAGCATATATTGAATCATTTGGCGGGTACGAGATAAGCCGCCATAGCTCAGTGGTCAGAGCAATCGACCGGCAATCGAGAGGACACGGGTTCAAGTCCCGTTGGCGTCATGTATCTTTTCTCGGAAGATTTTTCAATGTGGATGAGTGTTTCAGGCTGATAATTATTGCTTATAATAATAAATAAAAAAAAAATAATAATTATACTGCTTGGGTAAGATAATCCCAAAGGTCACAATGGCGGTTAGGATTGTGTTACACCAAAGAATAACTGATTACTGTGAGTCAGAGCAGTTCTAAATGCCACTTTTTAAAATACTGATAAAATGAACGTAGGTATATTGCGTTTTCCTAAATGAACACATTATAATTTTTTTTTATTAATTATCATCTCTCCTGGACAAATGCATCCGCCGTCGAGACCTAGAAAAACCTCAATGTACCCGGCCACCCCTGCTAAGTCACCAAACGTAGCGAACCGTTTGAGGAGACCTATGGCAGGGATGTTGGTTATCGAATAAATAGTTCCCGGATTGGCGGTACCCACACGCACCTCCCAGATTGCCTAGAGAACATAGTTATATCTGTTAGTACGAATTTTCACGAAAACTAGATGCAATCTTCTTACTGTTTTATTTATGTATGATGCTCTGGGAAAAGCCCCTGGGAAAATATTTAAGGGTTATCTTCCGTTTTATAATGTTTTTTAAGGTTATCTTTGTTATCTGTTTCACGGCCCGGTAGTGACATTCATAAAGTAGAAGGGGAGACATGTATGGACGAATGTTAGATGGAGCGCACTAATATTAAAAACGATTAAAATTAAGTGAAAATTGTGAAAATGTTTAAGGAAACATGACCCGTTTTAAATAGAACAACAATCTTGTGAGAAATGTTTAAAATAGCATTTAAATAAACTGATTTACATATAACTTGTAAAATAACAGAAAAAGTGTTTTCAATAACTTTCCAAGCATACTTTGCGATTTTCTTCTATCGAGGGAATTTCTCATAATTACAATTTTGGCGTGGCAAATGTATAGATATTATCTTCAAGACCAACATTATTTTAACAGCTTAAAAACTTAAAGTATGTTATAAATTGGTAGAAAATCGGGACGCTGCGTCTTAAGACCCGGCTAACTTGCTCTTTAAAAGGCTCTTTAAGTTTTAACGCTCTTAGAAAAATATTTAAAAAAAGTAAAAGGCGAAACGTTATCACTTGTAAAATCCGTGAAGGATCTCGGTGTCGTCTTTGATCACGAACTGACATTCTCTTGCCATATATCGCAGCTCACTCAGTCTTGCTACAAACTTCTTGGATTCATCATCAGGACTTGTAAGCAGTTTGATAACCAAGAAGCTATGCTGGCATACTGAGAAGCAAGCTTGAATACGCGAGCGATGTTTGAGCACCATACCACCAGAAGTACATTGATACGTTAGAACAAATCCAGAAGAAATTCCTCAGGTATGTTTATATGCGGAAGCATGGAACCTATCCAAGGTTCATGCACCATATTGACTTACTTGAGGATACTGACTCTGTGGGCCTAGAAACTAGAAGGAAAGCAAGTCTTATTATTTTTAATTGTAAAACTAACGTTTTTAAGACAAGATTTTTTATGCATGGCACAAAGTGTAACAATTATTATAAGCAATAATGATCAGCCTGAAACACTCATCCACATTGAAAAATCTTCCGAGAAAAGATACATGACGCCAACGGGACTTGAACCCGTGTCCTCTCGATTGCCGGTCGAATGCTCTGACCACTGAGCTATGGCGGCTTATCTCGTACCCGCCAAATGATTCAATATATGCTAGTGTTTCATTCAACAATTACTGCTTATTATATTTTTTCCACCTGAAAACAACCAACTTTATTTTTGCGAGAGAAACATTGTAAGTGTTAAATCCCTCGCTAGGTGGCGTCGAGACAAATTATGTCTTCATTTATTGGGGAAATACTTAAACTTGTCAAATATTAAATATAATAAGCAGTAATTGTTGAATGAAACACTAGCATATATTGAATCATTTGGCGGGTAAGAGATAAGCCGCCATAGCTCAGTGGTCAGAGCATTCGACCGGCAATCGAGAGGACACGGGTTCAAGTCCTGTTGGCGTCATGTATCTTTTCTCGGAAGATTTTTCAATGTGGATGAGTGTTTCAGGCTGATCATTATTGCTTATAATAATTGTTACACTTTGTGCCATGCATAAAAAATCTTGTCTTAAAAACGTTAGTTTTACAATTAAAAATAATAATTAATATTTGACAAGTTTAAGTATTTCCCCAATAAATGAAGACATAATTTGTCTCGACGCCACCTAGCGAGGGATTTAACACTAACAATGTTTCTCTCGCAAAAATAAAGTTGGTTGTTTTCAGGTGGAAAAAATATAATAAGCAGTAATTGTTGAATGAAACACTAGCATATATTGAATCATTTGGCGGGTAAGAGATAAGCCGCCATAGCTCAGTGGTCAGAGCATTCGACCGGCAATCGAGAGGACACGGGTTCAAGTCCCGTTGGCGTCATGTATCTTTTCTCGGAAGATTTTTCAATGTGGATGAGTGTTTCAGGCTGATCATTATTGCTTATAATAATTGTTACACTTTGTGCCATGCATAAAAAATCTTGTCTTAAAAACGTTAGTTTTACAATTAAAAATAATAATTAATATTTGACAAGTTTAAGTATTTCCCCAATAAATGAAGATATAATTTGTCTCGACGCCACCTAGCGAGGGATTTAACACTAACAATGTTTCTCTCGCAAAAATAAAGTTGGTTGTTTTCAGGTGGAAAAAATATAATAAGCAGTAATTGTTGAATGAAACACTAGCATATATTGAATCATTTGGCGGGTAAGAGATAAGCCGCCATAGCTCAGTGGTCAGAGCATTCGACCGGCAATCGAGAGGACACGGGTTCAAGTCCCGTTGGCGTCATGTATCTTTTCTCGGAAGATTTTTCAATGTGGATGAGTGTTTCAGGCTGATCATTATTGCTTATAATAATTGTTACACTTTGTGCCATGCATAAAAAATCTTGTCTTAAAAACGTTAGTTTTACAATTAAAAATAATAATTAATATTTGACAAGTTTAAGTATTTCCCCAATAAATGAAGACATAATTTGTCTCGACGCCACCTAGCGAGGGATTTAACACTAACAATGTTTCTCTCGCAAAAATAAAGTTGGTTGTTTTCAGGTGGAAAAAATATAATAAGCAGTAATTGTTGAATGAAACACTAGCATATATTGAATCATTTGGCGGGTAAGAGATAAGTCGCCATAGCTCAGTGGTCAGAGCATTCGACCGGCAATCGAGAGGACACGGGTTCAAGTCCCGTTGGCGTCATGTATCTTTTCTCGGAAGATTTTTCAATGTGGATGAGTGTTTCAGGCTGATCATTATTGCTTATAATAAAAGCAAGTCTTGCTATTCTGTCTTTCAAAATTTGGAACAATTTCATCAATAGCTCATTTCTCTTGGGATGCTATGGTTTATATGTACCAGACCACTACAGCCGAAGTCGACATCATGACTTATTTAAAGTACCGAACGGCAGAACAGACGTTTTGGCAAAGCATAGCATGGCGAGGGGAGTGGTGCTGTTAAATGAAATTGCAAACCATTTGGATGTAAGTGACTGTTCTTTATATGCCTTAAAAACATTATTGAACAGTCACTTGCCTAAATGCTGATAGGGTAACTAAATTGTACTGTAATTGGAAATATTCTGTTGTACAATAATAATTCAAAAATAAAATAAAAAAATAAAATATATAATATTCTTGAAGATAATAACTATACATTCCCCGCGCCGAAACGGCAATTATATGAAATTCCCTCGATAGAAAAAAATCGCAAAGCATGCTCCGAAAATTATTAATAACAAGTTTTTTTCAGTTATTTTACAAGTTACATAAACGAAAAAATTCACAGTGTTTCTTTAAATGCTATTTTTGACATTCCTGTGAGGATTTTGCTGTATTTTAAACGAGCCGTGTTTTAAATATTTTCACAATTTTCGCTTAAATATTATCGTTTTTAATTAGAGCAATCCATTCGTATTTACATATCTCGCCCGCTTCTTTTTTTGAGCGGGTACTACCGGGCCTTATGAGCGTTTAACCAGCCAGCGGACGAAAATCCACATTTCGTCGAAAGTTGTTCTTCCGATCGTGCAGGGCGGTTACAATGAGAAAGATTAATTATTCTCCGTACCAGCTTTTTTAAATTATAACTCAATATCGAATTTATTTCAATCCAAATTAGCTTTAATTTATACCTTCATCCAAAAATGCTGAAAGGCGTGATGATAAAACTATTAAAATAATGTACTTTTTGTAGTTATTTTTTGATTATAAGTATTTATCATTTTTCAATAATGTCTAAATTTAATAAGAATGTTAAAAAAATCTGAAATATATTAGTTTGTAAGTGCGCAAATAAATACACAAATGGACCAATTTTCGTCAAGAAACACATGTACGTACATATTTTTTAATTATTTTATTGAAACTAAAATTAAAATTCTAAAACATACGTTTGCTAGATAATGTATTGATTTATTTTACTGCATGATTATATTATTTGAAATGGGTGTGGTATAATACAAAAACTTTTTTGAAAATTTAACAAATCTGCCAACGACCTATGGTATAACCTTATTATACTAAAAATTTAAAAAAATTCTCAAAATTTATTACTTACGAATGCTAGATAAAAGAACAATCTTTCGAAATCCATTTATAATTTTTTGTGGAAAAGAGTCAATACGTCTAAAATCTTTTTTGAAAATGACGTATTTCCGGTTTTCTCTGGTAATGCCCTCTTAAATGCATTACTTTATTTATCATAAATGTATAATTTTGCAATGTTTTTATAATTGTGGTTAAACGGAAGCGGTTCGGATTCCGATTCTATCCTTGCGGTAGATTCTGCATTATCTACACAAAATTTTATTATAAAAATCATACTACAATTTTATCTGTTAATAACATGTTTTAAAATAGTAATTTTATCTACTACAGACTCGAGTCAGTCAGAATTATATGAAACGATACATGAATTTATTTATTTTTTCATGTTCTCCATAAAACAGTTGTACACCAAATTATTACGGAGAAGATTACAAAATTTAAAAGAAGAAAAAAAAAGTCAATGAGGGCAGTTTTACTGTATTGGGACGTATGTCAAAAGATAGTAACTGAACTCTTTACAGGTAACATTGAAGATGTCGATGCTCAATGCAGAATCTATAAGCAGTTGAATTGCTCTGTTTAATGGTGCATTCTGAAAGGAAGAAGTTCTCGCTTTCGGAGCAAAATGGGTTTTTTTCCTTACAAAAACCCATTTTTATGCATAGCTAAATAATTTCAATTATTATTTATTTATATAATGAATAACTTATTACTTTGTATAAAACCACTATATTTAAAACAATATCAACATGTTTCGACAACAATGTTGTCTTCATCAGGATATGTTACTATGATAAATGACAAACAAGTATAGACAAATTAGAATAAATAAGAATAAATTATAATATTAATATATAATAATATAATTAATATTATAAAAAAAAAAAAAAAAATTAATATTAATTAATTAATATAATTTTTTTAACGCACCAGATTTAAATGTCCGGGTTAAATTTTCCCCCCAAAAAAAAAAAAAAATAAATAAATAAATAAAAAAAAAAAAAAAAAAAAAAAAAAAAAAAAAAAAAAAAAAGAAGGAAAAACCAAACCCTTTCATACACTTCCCCAAATGATCATCTAGTGAATCCACGTTATGCAATTGCACTATATAAGTATTATAAATACAAAACAATACAAGAACAACATGTCAACCTACTAGAGACCAAATGGGAATATAATTCACCGACTCCAGATATTTTCATATCAGAGGGTTCGGCTCTGTGGCATTTCTAATTGAACCTATAAATCCTACTGATCCCTCAATATAAATATTTAAAAAATCTTTTGTAATCCTACATGTATTTAAAATTACTGCTTTTTGCATTTTTATATACAAATTCTTTGACAAATCTAATATGCTTAAATTTTGAATCAGATTCCTAGGTATTATGCCAGTGGCCGAAATAACAAATGGTAATATTTTTATAGTCCGAGAATGCCAAATTCTTTTAATCTCATTTCCTAAATCTGTGTATTTTCTAATTTTTTCAGAAACAGTTTTTTGAATATTACAGGAATTTGGAATAGCTACATCAATGATATAAGTTATTTTTTTAATTTTGTCATGTAAAACTATATCAGGTCTATTATGACTAATTGTTCTGTCTGTTAGTATAGTTTTATCATAATATATTTTATAAAATTCATTTTCTATAAATGAATTTGGTTCATATTCATAATAAGGTACTACATTACGGCAATCAATCAAGTTATGTTTAATTATCAAACTTTGGTGAATTATTTTTAAAACCTGATTGTGCCTAAATGTATACTCGGAAGGCGCTAATATAGAACATCCCGATATAATATGTTCTATAGTTTCGGGAAAAGCCAAACATTTTCTACATAAATCATCAATTTGATTTATATCTTTGATTATATGCTTTCTATAATTTTTAGTATTAATGACTCTATCTTGAATGGCAAGCATAAATCCTTCTATTTCTGCGCTCAACTCTCCAATACTCAACCATTTGTTTGATATTATAATATTAAATTATAATATTAATTATATTATTTATTTATTTATTTACGGACAAATAGTCCAATTAATACAAATAGGTTAAAAATAAGAGATCACAATGAAAAGAGATTACATATAGATGAAGAGCATTGACAAAATACATATAATTCATAAAGTACATAGAGAAGATAACTACGAGTAGCTTGAAGATGGATCTAAAAAGGCTTTAAAAAATTGCGTAACGACTGCCGAAAGTCATTTAGGCTTACACCAAAAAATTCAAATCTTTGATTTGCGTTGACAAGTCTCGACATTCTGGATAAAGGAGAATGATATCCATAATTAGTAGAATGTTGATTGAGGAACAGCAATTCATTATTTCGGAGTCTACGGGAAGGAATGTTGAACTGGATGAGTTGTAACAAAGCAGGTGTGTCAGTAATACTGTTGACAATTTTGAAAATGCATATTAGAACAGAGTCCTTTCTACGTTTTTCTAAAGAGGAAATGTTTAAAGTTTGTTCAATTTCATCATACGAGTATTCTCCTCTTTCAAGTCCTAACCTCCAAGCAATTCCTCGTAGGAAGCAATGTTGTACAGATTCGATGTAACAAATGTAGACAGCATAAAAAGGAGACCAAATGACACTAGCATATTCAAGGTGAGGGCGGACCAGCGAACAGAAAAGAGTATAATTGTTAGTATTACTAGTGTTTCATTCAACGATTACTGCTTATTACATTTACATCAGAAGTACGCGGGTTCGAGTCCCGTCGGCGGCATGTATCTTTTCTCGGGATATTTTTTCAATGTAGGTGAGTGTTTCAGGATAATAATTATTACTTATAATACATTTAATAACTTGGTTCGCACCGTGCACAAAATTCTTCAACAACTTTTTTTCATGAGCTTCTTTAGTTTTTCATGTGAACATGAAAACATTTATATTGCCAACAACAAAAATGATCATCTCTTCAAATTTAATTTTACTGAATTTTGGATGAAAAATTCATCTTTTAAGAGGAACGTTCGCGCGGCCCGTTTCGCACCGTTTCATACAAAACTTAATTTTGAATTTGAGATCAAAATTCCCAAACAAACTGAAAAAATATGTTTGTAGGTAATCAAAAGTTATATCAACTATCTGGTACGGATATGAGCTACTTCATTTATTTTTGCTTTAAAGTATAAGATAGCAGGCCATTAAGGATTTTAATGTTTCACGATTTTAAAGGTAACTTGTACAATTATTTGTGAGTAAATTAAAAAAAAAATTATAAAAAATATTTACTACATTTATTTTTATACTAATATGAAAAAAAAAATAAAACATGGTTTAAATGCGGTTTTTAGGTAGTAATTTTAATATTTAAAGGATTAATTTTTGCTTAGATGTAAATAAGTGATTAAAATTTACGCCCATCAAAATCATTTCTTTTATTATTTTAAATTTCATCATATTTTTATGATAAATTGAGTACAACTGTGTTTTTCATTTGCTCACAAATAATTGCCCAACTTGCCTTTAAAATCATTAAACATTAAAATCTTTAATGGCCTATATCCTATAATATAGACCTAAAGCTGAGAATACTCCTCATCAAGACCTATGTACGGAGTATCTTGATGTACGGCTGCGAAACATGGTGCCTATCCAAAAGAGATAAACGGAGACTAGAGGCTTTTGAGATGTGGTCCTATAGAAGACTATTAGGAATTTCCTGGAGAGACCACATTACAAATGAGGAGGTTCTCCAAAGAATCGAAGGAGGAAGGCACCTGCTCAGGACCTTGTCCGAAAGGCGTGCAAGATGGATCGGCCATGTAATACGACAAGAAGGCCTCTTGCATTCCATAATGGAGGGTATGACCGAGGGGACAAACTCTAGGGGACGCCCACGCCGAGAGTACCTGGAGGACCTGCTGGTGGACGTGCGCTGCTTATCATATGCAGACCTCAAAAGAGCCGCACAAGACAGGGAAGAATGGAAGAGGAAACTAAAGGAAATTGCTGCAAACCAATCCCAGGATTGAAACCAGAGAGAGATCCTATAATTTAAAGCAAAATTAAAAAATGTATTTGTTTTATTTATTTATTTTATTTGTTATAAAATACATTCATTTTAGGGAGCTTTGACTGTCCAACTAAGAAGGTCTCCCGTTCTAGGACAGTCAAATTGACATATTCTTATTAGGTTAGTACATAGTACATCATGATTCATAAAGTGTTAAGCTTCACAATTTGCATTTAAATAATTATAATAATAATGAAACTCACATCCGTGCTAGATATTTGATGTATCTTTTTATTACAAAAATAATTTTTCAGTTCGGTTGTGTATTTTAATCTAAAATTCAAAATTAAGATTTGTAGGAAACGGGCCGAAAACATTTCTCTTGATCATTGTGTATGTATGTGTGTGGGATAATAAAGTTTTTAGTTTGACTTCTGCTTTGCTTTAAACAGATTCGGCGCAGCCCCGAAAAGGATCTATTTTTACAAATTCACTCTTGATTTGTAACAATTTCGGAAATCCGGATAAATAAAAAATCTTTGTTACTTATTTTGCGACTTTATTATTATAAAGAAACAAAGTATTAATGAGTAAAACAAGTCACTTCCATATTTTTTATAAAACATAGTCAACTATTTAGATCAATATTGCGTCAAAAACAATATACTCGTCCTTAAACCAATTTTTAAAAAGACATGGTACATGAAATATTAGTTTTTATAAATGTCTCGAAAACAGGGTTTTTGTATTTTTTTTCAGACATATTATTTATATATAGTTTTGTATTCTCACTAAAATACAGTTCCACAAAAATACATGATTAGAGTTCCACTTCGGGAATTATTAAATTACTGCGATTTATATCGCCGCTTGGCATTACTAATTGTTTATGTCAACACGGAGAAAAAAAGAGATTGTCCATATTTGTCCAGTCTTTCACGTCCTTCAGCAATCTTTCAGTATCATCATTACCGGTCAGGGTGGGTCCTAAATTAGATATTAACTCATTTTCTTGTATGATCAGCTAGTCCTCGATGAATTTTCTTTTCTCTTCTTGCATCATTTGGTCTAAAAATATGTCCCTCAAAAGGTCGTCACCGACCTTTCCAAAGACGAGTAATTTTTTTGCTAACAGTGGTTTCAAATTAGAGCCCGTAAAAGATATATTTTCTGTTAGTTTTTTTTGAGATGTCCTTAATTTACTTAAAAGTGGTCCCACATAGACCTACATCCATCGTCCTGATGTATTTGTTGCAGATGTTCTTCTTTGGTTGATTGGTTCTCTAGGATGGTTCCGATATTAGAATTATTCAAGTCAAGTCTGTTATTTTTCATTTGCTCTTTTACTCTCTATGTCTTTTAGGCATTTTCTCTGATTTCTTTTAAGGTCTCTGAAGGCATTTATCTCTAATTTCAAGACTAATGTCTTTATTTTTATCTTTAATATTTCCCGTTGGGTAATTAACTTTATAATTCTGTATAATATATATTTTTTAAATTGGTGAAAATTAAAATGGAGAGTTCGTTCGTCTTAGAATATTTTTCTGCACCGGAATCGTATTTTTCTGAATCCTGGCCCACATTCATATTGTGGAAGAATCGGTATAAATCTTCCTTCTAGTATTGCGATGAAACCCAAAACCACAAGCAAAAACAGGGCCATCTTCTTTGCACTCAAACTTGGCATTTTTGTAAGATGATTTACGACGGATAAAGATGGGATGAAAAACACTTTGTTTCGGATCTACCGTATGTAGGATTGACAGTGTACTTCATTACCTAAGGTAATAATATTTATATCTTTTTGTTTTGATGAACTGACCACGACAGAGGTGTAATCTAATGTTACACACGCAAAACATGAAAAAGGAATTGAAAATTGTGGTGTAGGTGACGATAATTCAGTGTAATTTTTCATTGTGTGGGGAGCGAAAGATTGCACTTGTGAATAAATTAAACAAATTATTTTTGTGAAAAGAAACTCTGATTGAAAAATTCCAATAAAAAAGAGTCATATTTAACTGAGCAAAACCTCAAATTGTAATATTTGAAATATTCTAAATTCGGAAACAGAAAAAGATATGGTCACATCTAGGAATCGAACTCAGGAACTTTGCCTTGCCAGGGCGGAGTTCTACCACTGAGCTAATGTGACGCTATCCAATTCGGTCATATTTAAGTGTATCATACTTCATTTATTTATTGTTATCAAGTTTAATTTGTAGAACTCCATTTTAATTTTAATTTTTTTATTATATAATCAATAATATTATTATTAAATTAATAAAAACAGTTTATTTTTAAACAAGTTCTACTGTGTAATTATTGTTACGCGTGACAGCTGTTTCGCCTTCTGAAGTTTGATAATGCCTTCAGCTTGACAGCTGTTTCGCCTTCACAGTTTGATAATGCCTTCAGAAGTCGAAACAGCTGTCACGCGTTACAATAATTACACAGCAGAACTTGTTTAAAAATAAACTGTTTTTATTAATTTAATAATAATATTATTGATTATATAATAAAAAAAAAAAATTTAAAAAGAAAAAAATAAAAAATGAAAAAAAAGTATCATACTTCGACTAAGAACTACCAATATTATCTTCATTTTCTTAACCTTCAACATTATGTTCATTTTCTTTCCAGGGTTCGATTCCTAGATGTGACCGTATCTTTTTCTAATTTTTCGATATGAGATTTTCGATTGTGTGTCGCTAACATTGACTTCATTAATTAAAAAAAGGATCATTATTTTTAATATTTTCCAAAATCATTGCATTATTAATTTTTAAGGGATATTTTTTTCTCGAACTTAGTTTTAAATTTGTTAGGCATGCAGAAATTATATTAAGATTCTTTTTTAAATGTACTATTATTATAGTATTATTATACTTGAGTGGTTTGCTAGTTTGGTGACTTAGCCGGAGTGCCCGGTTTCGTGGGGTGAGGTTTGTTCGGGTCTTGGCGGCGGATGCGTCTGCCCACCAGCTGAATGGCAGGCCGGATCGGGAGAGAATGGTTGAGGGAGTCCCTTTGACTTCTCCAGCCGTACTCTCTTGGAATATCGCTTTGCAGCGCAGTGGGAGATTTATGCGTCCTCCCAGGGATGGATTCATACGTCCGTCATTCCTGTCCCCTTTGATCCTCAAATTCCTACCCACCCCTAACTTTTCCTCCCCAGAACTTCCTCTCCTTCATTTCCTAAAAAGAACCTCCACACAGCATCCACAAAGATTACACAGGCCCTGAGGGGAATTATTTTCCTCGCGGCCTCCTGTGTGGAGCCATTGTAAAAAAAAAATAAAATACGACATGTAATAAACTGTCACTCGTTACACATCTGTGAATTTCAAAGTCCAACCCTTGCAATAAAAAAGCAATCAAGATAAATATTTTTTCTCAGTTTATTTAGTGTCACTCACCGTTATCCTTTTTGATTCCTTCGCTATTTAAAAAAAGACTTTAAGATTGCACATATTTATAAAAAAATGTCTAGGAAATGATTCATCACAAACTTGTGGTTAAGGGCACTTCCGTTGACATTATCAACTCGGTTCTTATTTATTTGTCTAACCACACTACGTTTACTAACATTATCATAAGTTAGGTTTAGGTCACCCTCCGATGAGCGGCAAAGCCTGGCTAGACCTTTTCGATTTTAAAAGTTTTCGTTTTTTCTGGCTGGTTAAAACGAAACAATTTCATGACTTCTTCAAAGTTGGTGCGGCAAACACAACGGGCGCAGAAACATTTCGATTTTAGTAGTCACTTTTTTTCCATGAAAACTGAAAAGTTTCTGTTAAAATACTGTAACTCGCTTTCGAGGTTATTGTTTTGGTCGCCTTTGAAATTGATAGTAGTTTGGCAGTAATTTTCCTAGTGGTAGACTAATAAAAGACATGCATTCATAGTCGCGCTGGCCCGACAGTTGGTACTAAAGAACGGGCCACTAATCCAAAAGTACGCCAGTACCGACCTATTAAACAAACTATGGCTGTTTTCAATGATCTGGTAAGTATTACCACGTATACACACATCTCACAAATACCAAATAATAATCATATTTTTCATACCATTGAAATTATATATTAGGTCTGCACAGACCTTGTTACACCACTTAACGCCCCCCTAATGTCGCTTAGTCGCTTATCGGAGGGTTAAGTGCTAAAAATCAACTTGAATTTTCAAAAATGGATTACTAAAATCAAAGTATTCGCTTTATTTAAATCCACGCCCCATACTGCTTTGGTGGCAATTTCCGAAATTTGTTTTTGAGTTTTCCAACTTTGTTGCTTTTCTTCTTTTGTGTAGGTAAATCGAATAGTTTACTAACGTTGATTAAAAAAAGGTAAAATAAAAAAATAATGTTTTGAATACATTTTAAAAACAAAATATTGTAAGATAAGTTCGATTTTATTGTTTTAGTTTTATTAACCTACTAGCTGACCCGGAAAACTTCTGCCTCAGAATCAATAACTGTTGTGTTAACTTATTAGCTGAATTAAAATCAGTTTTTTTATTAAGTTGAAAATTACACAATGAAGCAATTATCGATGCGCAACTATCCGTGTTTTATTTTTGTCAGTAGGTATCTGAGATGGCGTCATGCACGGATTTATATTTTTTGTGATTTTCTTGCTTTCCACTCACGGGAATTGCGTTTCATTTTCTTTATACGTGTGAGGGAGATTTATTATAATTATTGTATTTTTCCTTTGTAGTTGGTCAGACATACGTTAACTGATTGAGGTGATTTTTCACAAAAACGGCGCTATACAAATTATCCAATTATTATTATTATTATTATTAACTGTTTGTCTCATTTTCGACTATTGACATTTAGTGTGTAAGAATTGTATGTATGTATTGTATTGTATGTTTAAAAACTAAAGCAAAACAATCAGCGCATTGACATTTGACATTTTTAGAATTTTTGGAATTCACTCACTCTTCATTATTATATTTATCACAATATTGCTGCAGCTCTTTCAATAGATTCTTTTCCTCATACATTTTGTGTGGAAAATTCGTTCCATTTGTGTGGAAAATTCGTTCCATACAAAATGTATGAGGAAAAGAATTTTCTTCATAATTTTTTTTTCGTGAATTTTTTCAATGTTTTACCATTCTGCTATAAGGAGCGGAGACAAATCCAACAAATCAAAGATCTTAAAAATCGGTCCAGCCGTTCTTGAGTTATAAATGGTGTAACTAACCCGACTTTGTTTTATACATACCTATATTAAGATTTGACTGGACGATAACGTATTGATAAGATTTACAAAATCACATTTTTTTTACATTAACTCCACACAGGGGGACCTAAGAAAAATAATATCCTTCAGGGCCTATGTCATCTGAGATGCTGTGTGGAAGGTCTTTTTGAGGAGAGGAAGGAATGAACATTAGTCTTGAAGAGACCCATGTTGTAGGAAGTAGGAAACACAGAGGTTTAGCAAACCGTTCCACAGCCAAGCTGTTGAACACAAGAACGAGTCGAAGAAGCGACCCGTTCTCATGTGACAAATGTCAACCGAGTACATATGTTGGGCACGCGTTTGGCGTGTTTTCCCACAATGCACCGGTGCCGAAGGGATCAATGACCCTAGTTCCTCTGAGCATCTTCCATTGAAATACCGGTAGAACCAGAATAGCATTCCCACCCGACGCCTGTGCTCTAAAGATTGCAATCCGTCTATTAAGATGGGTGAATCTATCAAACGGACCTCCCGTTTCCGCACATAGGGGAGGGCATTTTTCAGGTATTTTGGAGCTCCAGACCAGAGGTGGCTGCCAAATTAAACCGTGGGGCGCATTTGTGATTTGTAAAGGGTTAGCAGTTGTGCACTATTAAAATATCTGCGGGCCCTGTAAAGCACGCCCAGTTTTTGAGAGGCTAACTTTACTCTATCTTCGTTGGAGCCATGGTTGTAAAACAAAATTTGAAAGCGTATTTCTTCACCTTTTGAAAACGGGTTTTAGTTTTCAGATACGTATACAAATATTCCATTAATTTTGAATTTATTGCAAAACGGAATATTTTTACCTAATTACAAAATACGCCCGATTTTTGAAGGATTATGAAAATATAAATTAAAATTATTAAAAAAATATAAATTATTACGTATGGGCGAGTGCATTTACTGCAATATGTCACGTAATCGTTAAATTTTATTATAAATAAGTCATCTGACCTTTTATTCCTCTTGCGTGCAACCGACCTAGTATTATCAATAATGACATTATAACAGGATAAGCTAAACGACAAAATGGCAAAAAGATAAAACAATTGTGTCATTACTTGAACTTTTATGAATCGGGTGGGCAAAATAATCCGCAACTTTCTTTTACTAAAACACACGTTGTTTTCTGTTAAGTGTCAAATGATTGACTTGAATGAATAGACCTTTTTACATGTGAGCGCGAATTGCTCGCCGCGAAATGAACTAATTTACAAATTCCAAATACAGCAAAGTAAAGTTCGCCTATTTTCATAGTCCAATATTTTGTTGACGTATTTAGTTAAGACACTTTTACAAATGATTCATAATTACTTACTTACCCCACAAAACAGCGACAAGCACACGCCATGTGTCTCGAGTGAAAGTGTGGTTCACAAAAACGACCATATTATGTGATCTGAATAAGCTTATAATAAAGTAAAATAATGCTTTCCTATGGAATGTAATACGACAATTGGGTTTATTCTCTTTTTCACTTCTATTTTTACACGTTTTCAAAACACAAGTAACTATTTTTGCCGTGTTATTTCGTAAAATGCACCGATGAGTGCTCGACGCTGGCTCGCAGAAGAATGATGACATCACATTTTTTAGATTCACGCGAAACCATACTCGATCCCAGCCGGTTCCAATGGAACCGGTATTGGGAGGGGGAAATAATACGCTTTTATCGCTTAGGGCAGGTCTATTAATATTCCTATGTCTATGCTCACAACCAAAGATATCTTTACAAATAATATAGAGAGATATACGTGGGCTGTCCGTAAAATAAGATCTCCAAGGTGCTGCGGTCGCGAGGAACAATTTTATGCGAGATCCGGGAAAACTGGCGTGTAGCCTGGTTTCCCTACGCCAAATCACCACAACGCTGCACTCTCTGCGACACTTAGTCTAGGCGTGGTAGCCGTTCGCGATGAAGCTCCCGCTCGCCGCACCCGCCAGGTGTGAATTACGCTCCATAATTAGTTTTTTGTGCGAAAAACAAAACCCCGGTAGGAATTCATTCTCAGCTCCTCGAAGTGTACGGAAAACAGTATACGAGTGCGCAAATGGTGCAGAGAATTTAAAAGCGTGCCGGACGGTCATCCGTTTCAGATTAAAAAATTGCCAAAGTGGAAAAAATAATGATTACAAATCGACGGTTCGGGAGCTCTGTGATATGATCCATGATGCCAGTAAGACCACTATTGACAAGATTTTGACAAAAAATTTGAGAGACCGCAAAATCTGCCCAAGGTGGGTGCCAAAATGCTCACGGAAGATCACAAACAACAACGGGTTGAAGCAGCCCGCGAATTCCTTGAGTGCTACGACATCAATGGTGAAGAATACTTGGACTCAATTGTGACTGGGGATGAGACCTGGATACACTTCACGACCCCAAAAACAAAGAAACAATCCCAGTAGCATAATTCAGATTCGCCGAAGCAACGCTTAAAAAAGAATTACAGAGCGTAACTCACACATGGCGGTTGCGGCGAGTGGAAGCTCCATCGCGAATGGTTGCCACGCCGGGACTAAGCGTCACAGAGGGTTCAACGTGGGATTTGACAAGGGGAAACCAGGCTACACGCCAGTGTTGCAGGACTGCGCGTAAAATCATTTCTCGCGACCGCAGCGCCTTGGAGACCTTATTTCACGAACAGCCCTTGAATCTCCTTGATTTCTGTACCTGAAAAATACAGTAATAATTTTATTTTACCTTAAGAAAACTTTTATTTTTATCTCATTTTAATATATACATATCTACGTATATTTTTTTAAATTGCTGTTTCTTTAGTGATAAAGGGCTGATATTGTTTTATTTTCATAATTTCCTACAAATTCCACGTAAACGTGTCGTGTAAACCAGCTGAAGCCCCCGGCGATGCCCGGACTTTACACAGAGTGTAGAATGTAGACAGTGACCTTCCTCTTGTTTTGAAGGTCACATGTGTAAAATTTCATCAACCTCGGCATAAAACTGTAGATTTGATACCGCCCGCTTGCCAGGCCACTCGCCCCAACACATACAGACATTCTCCTTTATATTTAAACCAATTTACACAAAACCTTGACAAATTATATACCTATACCTTCCTCATGAATCACTCTATCTATTGGTGAAAACCGTATGAAAATCCGTGTAGTTTTTGAGTTTATCGTGAACAGACAGATGCGGCGGAGGTCTTTAATTTATAATATGTAGAGATAATTATTATTATCTCTTTATGTATGGGTGTATTGGGCCGCTGCGTGCCGCCCCACCGCGCCGCGCCGGTCGCTGCCAAATTTTATATTATTGTCTTTATGCATGTGCTTATATAGGTGTCCGAGGGTAAAGTGCATCAACTTCGGGAGGTGATTCTACATGATATTATAAATAAAAAAGATATATAACTTTTTCGAAATTCCAACTTTAAGGGACTGTATTGTGGTAAAAAAATAAAAAAAGACCAGCGTATGCCGCCAGCTTTATTATTTTCCGCTTTAACGATACGGCCCAGTCACAATCATGCAATGTTGCCACAATCGTGCCCGGCGGGCGCTCAGCAAGTAAGATCGTACCTCACACTAAGGATTTTTAGTAGGTACGTCTTTTTGGTAGGGAAAAAAAAAATGGATTTTCGGAAAAAGTTGTTAATCTTTTTTACTCCTACCATCATATAGAATCACCTCCCGAAGTTAAGACACTCTCCCTCAAGAATTAAATTTCTATTTCACTTGATTGTGCCGTGTCTTCATCGGACATACTTGACTCTTTCCATTTACACTTACACCCATTTCAGTCAGATACCTCTATTTCCCATTACAATTTGGGAGGCGGGTACGGGAACCGCTGCCCCGGGAACCATTTATTGGATAACCAACACCTCTGCCATAGTTCACCCCAAGTGGTTCGCTACGTTTGGTAACTTCGCCCGGGTTCATGGGGTAAGGTTTTTCCGGGTCTTGGCGGTGGACGCATCTGCCCACCAGCTGCGTGGCAGGCCGGATCGGGAGAGACTGGTTGAGGGAGACCTTTTGACACCTACAGCAGGACTCCATCGCCTTGCACCGAAGTGGGAGGGATGGATACATATATCCGTTAGTCCTGGAGACCCCCAGATTTCTACCCACCCATCATAACTTTTTCCTTCCCAGAACTTCATCTTCTTCCTTTCCTCACATAGACCCACAACACAGTGTCTTAAAAGATGAAAAAGGCCTTGAGGGGAATTATTTTTTTCAGGGCTTCCTTTGGAGCTAATATAAAAAAATACATTACTTAAAAATATTTTCATTATACAATTTAACATAACCGAAGTTATTTCTTACCTCCCGGTACAAAAAAACCATTTTTATTAATTTAGTCATAATGCTGTGAACAACGAGGAAAAACTTACGTTCCACCTACGCTACATAAGCACTCTTCCTGCGATATATAAAATTTTGGTGAAACATTATATCCAGTCCCTTACCACAGTCACCACAATAACCTGCTAACAAAGTTAACTAAGTTCAAGCAATATCATTCGTTCAAAAGTGTCAATATTTTTTGCTCTTATAAGTTTTTACGATACATAGTGCATCGTAAAGAAGGTTGAAAAAAGTGAACATAATTATAAGACAATAAAACTTTACAATGATCTCATTAATTATAAAATTTTAACATAACCCGTGATTTAAAATAATCGTGAACTTAGTATAATTTATATTAAATTATTACAAATACTAAATTTACATCAAATATAACCACTTTAATTGGATACTAATAATACAGACAGCATTGAAAAGCAAAATCCATTCGACTTCTAGCTAAAAGCTCTTACTGCTTCTGAGATATTCGAATATCTACTGAGAAACACTTTTAACAAAAGTTAAGTGAAGAATAATTCAATAAAAAATACTAAAATTGGTGAAAATCACAGTGACTTTAAAGTTACAATGCGTTATTTAGTGATGTTATCGTGTTTATTGCTGCTTTTTCAAAGCCAAATAGACATCACTCACAGTCAACACATTGGAAAAGTTCCCAAAATAAGTTGTGCCCCTGGTTTGATAAGAGTTGGTCGATCTATCAAATGCAGATTAGTTATAAAAGAAGCGTTTACGTCAATTATCAAGAGAGGAATAAACTCGTACGACGCCCGGTCCCCTAAGCCCGTCGAAACTCGGCACACTTCTTTATAAGTAAAGGTAATGTTTAAGAAGCTAATACGTTTCATAAAAATTATACTGTATTTTGTATTTTATTTATGGAAATACTTTCCGTATCCCATGGTCCATGGGGTGAGGTTTTTCTAGGTCTTGGAGGCGGATGACCTGGACACACTGAACCCCATATTCCTACCCACCCCTTAAACCCTTTTCCTTCCCAGAACTCTCCTCTCCTTCTTTTCCTTTAAAACAACCCTCCACACAGCATCCCCAAAGATGACATAGGCCCTTAGGGAAATTATTTTCCTCTGGGCCTCCTGTGTGGAGCTCGTGTAAAAAAAAATAATTTTAAAAATTATTCATACATAAAACAATATTAGCGAAATTCAATCGAAAATCTGGAGCAGAAAAATCAGAAAAATATACGGTCACATCTGGGACTCGAACCCAGGACCCTTGGCTTTCCGGGCCGCAATTCTACCACCTAAGCTAACGTCTTACTATCCGATTCGGTCATTTTTAACTAAATAATACTTCGACTAAGAACTACCAACATTATATTCATTTTCTTAAAGCATATTTTTATTGGCTGCTATCTTTATATACGATTGCGAGATTCAACGAGTACTTAATACTATCCGGATAATGTCTTGGATAAATTAATCCTGTTTAGATGGCAGCCATTAAAATATGCGTTAAGAAAATGAAGATAATGTTGGTAGTACTAAGTCGCATTATGACATAGTTAGAAATGACCGAATCGGATGGGGACACATTAGCTCACTGGCGGCCCGGAAAACCGAAGGTCCTGGGTTCGAGTCCCAGATGTGACCTGTCTTTTTCTGATTTTTCTGTTCCAGATTTTCGATTCAGTTTCGCTAATATTGTCTTCATTGATATATTTTTTTATTGTAATATAAAAAATATGAGTTACATACACACATATATATATTTTACAAAATATTATATTAAAGGTTGTTTTTGGTCATGTAGGTATACCTTAGCAGAAAAGAGAAGCTCTTGTGCCTCTTGTGCCAAAATAAAATTTTACGTACCGACCAGAAATACGAGGCAAAGTGCTACCTTCTTCTGTGACAATTTTAAAACAAACTATGAGTCTCATACACCTATAAATAGATTACATCATTTTGGTAATAAATTTGGGAATATTGTAGACATGTTTGCAGATTCTGTATTAGTTATAAAAAGAAGTCTTTATAATTACTTTAATGAAATGTCTGATTTTGATTTTAATAATTTTTTTATTTTTTATTATTTTAATCATTATAATTGTGTACTACGTACCTGCCTAACTATTATTATCTATCCTTGTAAAAGCCCACTAGGGCGTAAACAAATAAATAAGGGAGCCACGATTCTTAATTAGGTTGTAAGAATTCTTTTTTAAAAAATATTTACTTATTACTGTAAGTTTTTTTTGATAAATTGTTTAATTCTATTTATTTGCTCTGATTGGTTGATGACACAGCGTAATTCAGAATTGAGGTTATTATACTTTTTTATGGCTTGGAAAATGTAATGATTTTGTATTTGGGTTGCTTTAAAATTATGTAGGTGAATTATTTATTTATTTAAGAAACATAAACAGTCTTATTAACATGACATATACCTTAATATAATATAATTTATAAATACATTATGTACAAATTTTGCTATAGATACTAATAAAAAAAAAATAAAAAAAAACAAAAAAAACATAATATACATAAGACGATGACAAAAAACAGACCAATTATTATTAATGTTCACAGATAGGTATTTAGAAACATAAAACTGAATGTAAACTAGAATATAAGAAAAGAGAAAATAGGACAAATCAGCAATTAAAAAAATAATTATAATACAGGTGTAGATTCAACAAGTGATAAACCTTAATATAAAAACACAACAATAAAATAAATGCTGCGAAATATGTATTTGGATTGGGACGGGTATTGGGTAAGAGGAGGACAGGGATAAGAAAAGTTGCCACGCAGGTAATTTAAAAATATATAAAATGTATTACCTACATCTAATAATATTATTTTTTTAATTGCAGTGTATCTCTTCAGGGATTTAGTGAGGGGTTCATCATTTGACAAGAGCTGATTCTGACTCTTCTAAATTCTTCCCTCTTCTTGAGTCGTTCTCCCATTGCTGAGGGTCGTGCCCCTACTCCAATCGCCCTGATGAACCAAGCCCTCGAGGAACTGCGCTGCATGATAGCCGAAGATACCGCCGTTCCGGACACCTGTGTTACCTGATCATTCCAATGCATCGGTGATCTTCCTATACTTCTCCGGCCAAACACTTTGCCAGTGACCTTGGATTTCAGGCTAAATTACTTAACCAAGCTTAAAAAAAAATTTTATCAAAAGATTAAGTACGAATATGTGCCACTTCATTTATGTGTGTTTAAATTATAAAATATAGGCCATCAAATGATTTAATTTTTCAGGATTTCAAAGGCAAATTTAACAATTTTTTGAAAGTTAATGGAAATTGCTAAAAAACAATATCCCGGCCCGACACGCTCTGCAAATATAATGATGTATAAAATAAAATAAAAAAAATATTATAAAAGCACCGTTTTTTAGCAAAAAAAAAATTAATATAGGATGACTTTGTGTTCCAATTTTAAATTTAAGACCATCAATATGTTTTTTCGTTATTGGTTTTTGGGGTGTTATGCTGTGTCGTGTTACCTCCTTCTTTAATTTTCTGACCTTTAATGATCTTCCGTGCCTGCCCTGATGATGGACACTGCAACGTTGTACGAAACGTTGGCTAAAGAGTGAGGTAGCACAACACGGCATAACACCTCAAAAACGAATAACGAAAATACTTTTGGCTGTGAACGAACGAAAAACGAACCATCAATATGCTTTTCAGAATAGGTAATTTATAATTATGTTTTAGGTAGGGCAAAATCACATTTTTAAATAATAATCGGTAAGTCAGAAATTATTGCCAAATTTGCTTTTAAAATAGAAATTAAAATAGAAATTGCTTAAAGAAATTATAAATAGAAATCGTAAATAAATAAAATATATATTTGCTATACCCCTGGGAGGCCATGGGGACACCGGTGTCCACTATGAAATTAAAAAAAAAACTTTTTGTATGCGATTTTGACCCTTATGTATAAAGAAACTGTTTTTTTATTTTTTTTTTTATTTGATTCACCTGATTTATACATGTTTGTTAAATTTTTTGACTAATGTGGGCCTCACTGGGTGCTTTACCCGTGCTGAGGACCTCATTTTACAGTTTGATATGATTTATATTTTTTTAATTTGAGATACATATAAAATAAAGACTAAAGAAAAAAGAAACTCAATAATAACATATAAGAATTAAAAGAAAGTAAGATAGAGCAAAATAAAATAGAGTAAAATAACACTAAAATAAAACAATAAAATAAAACTATATAAATAGGATAGATACATATAAACCAATAGTGAAATTAAAAGGGTTTTATATATTAGTGATGTATGAAATGTATGAAAACATTTTTCGTTATTTGTTTTTGGGGTGTTATGCCGTGTTGCGCTACCTCCTTCTTTAGCCAACGTTTCGGACATCGTTTCAGTGTCCATCATCAGGGCAGATCCGGCAGATCCGGTAGATGTGTGGATCTACCGGATCAGCCGGATCTGCCCTGATGATGGACACTGCAACGATGTCCAAAACGTTGGCTAAAGAAGGAGGTAGCGCAACACGGCATAACACCCCAAAAACAAATAACGAAAATGCTTTTGGCCGTGAAAATCTTAAAACTTATCTGTATGAAAACAAGGTTAAAATCGCTTCCACCAATATCTCTATAGGTAGGGTAAAAGATTTCATTCATGTGGCAACTCTAGAATTTTTGTAATTAATTTATCTGTGACTTCAGACCGCTGTCAAAACCGAATAGTCGTCAGTTTTAGCATTTTTGTTCCTTTTTCAAATGCATGTAAAGGTATTTATTTATTATCAATCACATTTCAAATGTGTTTTTTCACTATGGATTAGAGGTGGGTAAGTTCTGCATTTTTCCGGAAGCCTCCGAGACTTGCTTCCTTTTAAAAGTACACGAGTTCTAGGAGCAGGTCCCGGGTCCGAGTTCTTAGGTGCGGACTGGGCACTGGGTATTGTTGCGGCGCACCGAAACGGGACGCACGGGTTCAAAGAACTCGGAACCAGGACCTACTCGTAGAACCCACACGAGAACTCAGAACCCCGGAGTCGGACAAGACCCGTACGAGAACAAGGACCCGTCACCCGTGCAATGTAGGTACATTCAATGTATCTACACTGCACGGTCTTTTATTGAGAATTTAAATAAGTAAATTAATAAGCTGTAATGCTTTACTATAAACTATTATTTTATAATGCACGTCACCCGTTGATTAACGATACCAGATAAGACGCTCTAATTAAAAACTACTCCGTGCCTAGCCGAAGGGGTCACGCACGTGTGTGTCGATCAACGAACAGCGATCGAATGAACGCCCAGCGCCCAGCTCGTGACGTGACTCGTGACTCAAGGGGAAGTGTCATAGTTGGCCGGCCGCGGGTAGCGGGGAGTGTCGGGAACTCACCGAGACCCGCGACTCATGAGTGGAATGGTGAGTGACGCCGGACCGTGGATCGCGGAGCAAGCCGGCGCGGCGGCCACGGGGTGAGTCAGGAATGTAGTAGTTCGCGGCGTTCGCGCGAGTCCGGGAGTGGGCGAAATGAATGGATTGTGTCGCGATTCACGTAGCTTGGAACAAGGCGCTTGGGTTTAAAGGAACCCGGGACTTGTATTCGAGTGCGGTTTTCGCGCTTCGGCGTTGAGTTGCTCGGACCGCCGGATTACCGCCGGATTTATTTGGATGCGGAGAGTACTGGGACTGGGCCGGGTTCTCTGGGAGTAGTCGATTTGAAAAAGGAGTGGGAGTAGGAACCGCTTCCCGCAAAGGAGCGGATCACATGAGCCCATTCCAGCTGAACTGACACATTGCTACTAGGGATGTCTATTCAGGTTTATGTAAAAATAACAGTATCAGTTAATTTTCATATTTATACGCATGTTTAAGCAAAATTCGGAAACCAAATTTTCGCGCCTTTGTTCTTGGCTACCCAGGGGAACAAATAATTATCCAGTTTAGACAAACATGGGTTTCGAATCCCAATTGTCTTACGAGGTTAAAAAATCCAAATTTCCAATTGAAATTTTCAATTGCAGAAGATATAAGAAATAGCAATTATGTAAAAACATAATAAAAACATGTAATTCTTTTAAGTCTGAAGAAATTTTAGTTTCCACAAATCGCTTTAAGCAAATTATTACACATACATACTTATGAAGTCAAACTCCTAGATTTAAGGATGCGGTTTTCTGTCCTTCTGTTAAGGAAAATATGTCTTATCGTTATTCTAAAAATACAAATTGAAAAAAACATTACAAGACAGTAAAATTTTTACCGACCATTTAAAGGTCATCGTGAATAGTTTGCTTGAGGTTTGGAATAATTTTACCAAGACCAATTTATACGAAATGTTTTTTTATTACTACCTAGTAGAATCCGTAGGTCTAAACATAGCAGTAAATGTAATTTAATCACCCTCCTAAATAAATCTGTTGCTGCGTATTTTTCATTGTGGGATAATTGATTTTGGTCATAAATTATAATCAATGGGGATACTCACAAAGATGAAATAAAATTATTTTTTAGATGAAACTTTATTTCGCAAAAAACGCACAAATTTGGATACATCAGCAAAATTAATTGAAAGGGTAAATAAACAAAAAGACAAGTATTCACTTAAAACATAGATGTCCCTGAAGATGGCTAGTCGGTGGCGAAGTAAGGTGGGGACTTGTGCACCCTCCCTTCAGTGAACACTACAGAAGCACTGCAGAACCTCGTAAGCTGGTTGCTGCCGTATGAATTGTTGTAGCATACCCTCAGCTTGTACCTTTGCGCTGCTGCGTATTGTGTCCACAGTTCAGATGTGTACGGGGCAGACAGATGTCTTAAAAAGTAGTTTTCTGTCCACGTCGCTGAAGTGGTAGAACCGCCTTGGTTGTTTACAATTGGTGTAGTTTTCTGTCCACGTCGCTGAAGTGGTAGAACCGACTTGATTGTATACGATTGGTGTTGATTGAACAGCATGGTGGTCTTGGATTGATTCTACTGGATGCATTTTGATCATTTGCATTTGATTGTGGTACGATTCTGTTATATTTCAGATTTCAATCCATTTTGGTTTCAATCATTGTATTTTTTTGCTCTTGATATTTATGATAATTATTTTGTCTACTCTGATGGCTTTAATAAATCAATATGTTTTGTGTTGTTTGTTTACCGTTGTTTCCTGATATGGCGGGTAATATTACTGCTGTGGTGCAGTTATTAGCCTACAAAACCTCCCGACCCTAACGAATCCAGGTTGACACCTGATTAATGGGGCCTTCACTATCTGTTCTGTTCCCTGTGCCATTCCTATCATTAGATTCAACAGCAAAAACACAGAAACTAAAATTTTAAACACCGTAAAGAACTGCATGTTCACACTTGCACTTAGAAGAACTGGAACTTTACTTGTGTTGTTGGCGCGATATTTTACTGATTTCATTGGACTATGATTTTAATAATATATGTGGAATGGAAAATAACTCTCTGACGATCGATTTATATACATTTCAAGCATCCGGAATGAACGGAAATTGAGATAACGGGAAAGATTATTTAAGAACACGTGTACATTTATATGGTTGCAATACTAACCCTTTGACGAGCAGTGTGTAAACTTTGGGAAAAAAGTAATTCGTTTTTAGTTCCGAATAAACCCTGTACCAAAAGTAGTGTACTAGAAGCGTATTTGAGTAACCTATAAAGGATTGTTGAAATTGTTATATATTGCTTATACTTCTATCATCAACTTTTAAAAATTGTAACTGATTTGAGAAAAATATATAAAAAAGTTTGTTTTAAAATTCATCCTGCTTTTTTTTACGGATTAAAGTCACGTAAAAATGGAATTCCACCTGGAAAAAATTCAAATGTTTTTAACTTAGAAAAAATTACAGAAGAATCAATTTAAACATATTCTTTTTTGTGTAGTGGTACTTTATTGTAAAACTATTCGGGGCAAGAGGGGATTGCGGGAGGGTGTTTAAAACTATTTCCAAACTACTATCAGTGTTCTCAAATACATTAAAAGGTAAACTTTAAGTCTGATTGCCTTGTGTCTATATAATTTAATTACTTTTGAGAAAAAATGTTTCATTTTGAAGTGATTTCAGATTTTTACCGCCAAAAGATTTATCCTGATTTATTTTTGGGAAATTATGCCGTGTTACGCTGCCTCCTTCTTTAGCATTTAACAATTATTTTCCGATGAAACTTAATTTCCAAAATAATGCACAAATTTGGATACATCAGCAATATAAATTGAAAGGGTAAATAAACAAAAAAGCAAGTATTCACTTAAAATCTAGATGCCCAAAAACCTGGCTAGTTGGTGGCGAAGTAAGGAAGGGAATTAGTGCACCCTCCCTTCGGTAAACATCTTTGAAAAATTGCAGAATCTTGTAATTTGGATAAGTTGCCTGTGTGCATTGTTGTGGCACACCCTCAGCTTGTCCCATCGCGCTGCTGGGTATTGAGTCCTCTCAGTTATGTACTGGGCAGATAGTTTATCTTAAAAAGTAGTTTCCTGACAGTGGTAGGACCGCTTGTAGAGCATTCCAGCAAAACGCGATTATGAATTTTTACTGGTTCTGGTTTCTAAAAGGTGTTGATTGTAGCAGGTCTTGAATGGATTCTGCTCGGTTATTTTTTATCCTTGCATTTGTTTGTGGGTTGATTCTCTTTTATTTCAGGTTTCAATCCATTTTGGTTTCAATCCGTTTTGGTTTCGACCATTTTGGTCCCAATACATTTCGGTTTCAATCCATTTTGTTTTCAATCCATTACGGTTTCAATCCATTTTGCTTTAAATCTTTTTTGCTTTCAATCTATTTTGGTTTCAATCCATTTTGGTTTCAATCTGTTTTTGTTTCGATCCATTTTTGTTCCAATCCATTTTGGTTTCGATTCATTTTGGTTTCAATCTTTTTATTGTTCTGCTCTTGATTCTTATGATAATTATTGTTTTTGCACTGATGGCTTTAATAAATCGATTTCCTTTGTGTTGTTTATTTCGCTTTATTCCGGATATACATAGTGGCTAATATTACTGCTGTGGTGCAATTATTGGCCTACAAATCCTCCCGACCCTAAGGTACCCAGGTGGACATCTTATTAAAGGAGCCATCACTATCCGTGATTCTTCCTGTACCACTTCTGTTATCGTTTTTCTAAATTCTTTCTGTGCTCCCACGGTCATTAGATTCAACAATAAAAACACAGAAACTAAAATTTTAAACACCCTGAAAAACTGCATTTTAAGAACTGTCTTTTTATATAAATGATTTGTTGGATAAGATATTGCATTGATCTGAAATTAAAGTGAACTGTGATTTTAATAATGTGGAATGAAAAAGACCCTCTCTAAAGATAGATTTATATACATTTCAAACATCCAGAATGAACGGAAATTGCGATAACGGGAAAGATTATTTATTTTCATGTAAATATTTTTTACGGTTGCATTTCTAACCCTTTGACGCGCAGTGTGTAAATTTTTGATAAAAATTATGTAATTCGTTTTAAATTCTGATTGCACGCTGTACCAAAAGTGCATTGGTCTAGAAGCATATTGAGTAACCTAAAATGGATTGTTGTAAATGTGTGTTGCTTATATGTACTGTCGTGAACTTTTAAAAGTTAGAAGTGATTTGAGAAAAAATGTTTAAAAAAAATGATTCTTTTAAAATTCATCCCTCCTTGTTTTATGGATTAAATGTCCGTCAAAATGAAATTTCGCCTTGAATAATTTAAAAGGTTTTTAAATTTACAGTAGAATCATTTTTGAAAGAGATTCTTTCTTGCGTAGTGGCAAACTTTATCGTATAACTATTTCGAGGTAAGAGGGGATTGCGGATGGGTGTTCTAACTATTTCTAAAAGCTTTTTCCAGTGTGATTCCTGTACCCATATAATGTAATTATATTTGAGAAGAAAATTATGTGTTCAAATGAAGCAGACACTTTGTGATGTGAAATTATAATTTGAAATAAAAATTTAACTTTGTAAACACCAATTTTATTTTTTATACTTTATGTTGACAGGGTTTCGATGGAACTGTAGATTTTTCAAGGCAGTATAATACTCTACTATAGTTCAACAGTTTAGTTACATCTGTTATAAATAATATATTATATTAGAGCAAAGCTTTTGGTCTAGTGAATCACAATATATTATCACGCAAGCTTATGCAAATCGGCGTCCACGGTTACCTTCTTAGATGGCTCACATCCTATGTTTCAAACCGTAGTCAAATTGTAATTGTGGGGGGCTTCAAATCGGATTGGGTAACCGTCCCATCAGGTGTGCCTCAAGGATCTCTATTGGGACAGTTACTATTTAATATTACATCAATGATATAGGCAAATTCTTCAAACACTCCAAATCATTACCTTACGCAGATGATATGAAGGTTTTTTTATTCTATCGATGTACGAATGAAAGATGAATTTTAATTCCAAAATTCAGTATAATTAAATTTAAACACATGACAATTCGGTTCTCATTAGGGTGAATTGCCTATTTCAAAAAAAAACTTTTGATTAGCTGGCAGTATTTATGTTTTATTTATTTATAATATAAACGCCTTTCATATAAAGGTTAGCCACGAATGTAAGATTGTACTATTTATAAGTTGGTAACCATGATGAAAAGGAAAAAAGAAAAGAAAGTTTTTTTTTTAAATAAATAAGTAATATTACAGATTGTGATGGTTTATAAAATTACTTTACTAATTCCTATTTAAGACGCATTAATACGGTAGGTAGAGATATGTTTATTAAATTGTAAATTTTTTTCATGCTTAGACGAAACACTAAAGAAGCCCAAGTAATAATATTGTTGAACAATTTTTTGCAAGGTGCGAATGAAGGTTAATAATCATGAAAAAAAATTCTGTAATTTGAAGATTTTATATTTATAAATATTAAAATTATTATTTTTTTAATAATATTTTGAATAGATAATGCAGAATCTACCGCAAGGATAGATACAGAATCTGAATCGCATCCGTCTAACCACAATTATTATAAAAACAACGCAAAAGTTATATATATATGATAAATAAAGTAATGCGTTACGTTAGGCAACCTACTGCAGATAACAAAGAAAACTCTAAGAAAGCATCATATTTTCAATTTGGGAGGCGGGTATGGGCGCGCGCCCGGAAACCATTTATTGGATAACAAACACCTTTGCCATAGGTCACCCTACGTTTGGTGACTTAGCAGGGTTGCCCGGGTTCATGGGGTGAGGTTCGTCCAGTTCTTTGCGGCGGATAAGTCTACCCACCAGCTGCATGGCAGGCCGTATCGGGAGAGTATGGTTGGGGGAGTCCCTTTGACTTCTCCAGCCGTACGCTCTCGGGACATCGCCTTGCGCCGCAGTGGGAGGGATGGATTCATACATCCGTCACTCCTGGACACACTGACCCCCAGATTCCTACCCACCCTTTATGCCTTTTCCTTCCTAGAACTTTTCCTCCTTCTTTTCCTATAAAGACCCTCAACACAGCATCCTCAAAGATGGCGTAGTCCTTGAGGGGAATTATTTTCCTGACCCCCTGATTCCTACCCACCCCTCGTACCTTTTTCCTTGCCAGGACTTCCTCTCCTTCATTTCCCTAAAAAGACTGAATACATTTTTATGAATACGTGCTGATGACCCTCGCGAATTAAAATCGATATTAGATCGGGAGACTCTTAGGACGGGTTGTTTAAAAAAATTTAATAATTGTAATTGCAATAATAAAATTTTAATAATATTGGAAGTAAATTACCATTTTCCGTGTAAGTTCTATTCAAGTTGTGTTATTTTGTAATTGTAGGCAGTTGTTTCTTAATATGAAATATTCACAGAACTTGAATAGGACTTTCAAAGATCGTGGAAATTAACCACAAATATTTGATGAATTATTTTTTTTTTTTTAAACACATCCTTAACGACCGATCCATCGACCGTGATAGTTTTCCAGGATTAATTTGTCCGATTCCGTTGACCTAAACGCGTGCTTATAAAGAGAGGTTAAAATAACTAAAAAAAGTTCACTTTCTTCTAATGTCTCCGTTTATGTATAAACACAAAATTTATGTGTTTATTTTATCGGTGTTTTACAAAATGGCATTTAGGACTGCTCCAAGAACATTAACCAGTTATTCTTTGGTGTTCCTACACAATCCTAAACGCCATTGTTATCACACGATTTTGTTACACATGCAGTATAATAACAATTTATTTTTGTATAAGCATTAAGAAACCAATATTCTTCTTTTCCTTGGAAATAATAGATATAACAAAAAAATATTTCACAACGATACAGAAATGGAAAACTTCCGATTGATCATATTTCTATTTTTGAATTTATAAATATTTTGGTAATTCCAGTAGGCTAATTACCTTGGGTTTGTAGCTCACTTCAATGTTGATTCGGGAAAAACCTTACAAGTAATGTGGATTATTAATGACCTAATTTTATTGTCAAATCGTCATTATATTTATGGTGTATGGGATTTTTTTTCAAAAAGCTATAACAAAATCCCATATATCATAAATCTAAATTTATTTATTTTATTTTATTAGGAACATTTACAGGTTAATAACATTACATGCATTAAAGAAAACAATAAATTATAATAATTAGGTTACAACCCAATAACCTAAATAATAAATAAAAATTAAATAATTATTAACTTTTTTGCCTAATATTACAGAGACAGGAACTAGATAAACAATCTAATCTAAACATGGTCTATATATGTATACTGTCTAATACTGTGTGATATATAAAACATACAGATAAGATTAGATAAAAAAAAACAATGAAAGTAGAAAAAAAATAAATACTTATATAATAACGATTTTGCAATAAAATTAGGTGATTAATAATTCATACTACTTGTAAGATTTTCCCTCTTCAACATTGAAGTGAGCTACAAACCCAAGGTAATTAGTTTACTGGAATTACCAAAATATTTAGAAATTCAACAGTCTGAAACGATTTAGTAACAAAAATAAATAATATAATTGATTAAAATCCTCGAAGACCACCCCTCTCCCCCTCCCCCATATGTTATGTATGTAAACCGTAGACTAAGAATTATTTGTACCAGTCTGAAGATGGCTCTAACGAGCTGAAACCAATGGTTACGGTCAATGAAATGAAGTGGAATAAAGTTTTATATTTCTTTTATTATAATATTTCTTACTTCTTCTAACACAGCAAACTTATTTTGTGGCACCATTTTGATTAAAATTAATAAAATACTTAATTTTTACCACTTTTATTGTTCACAAAAACCAACATGTTTCGTGAGCAAAGCTCACTTCTTCAGCGTTTTTATTGATACTAATATCAATAAAAGTGGTAAAAACTACGTATTTTATTAATTTGAATATTTTTCAATTGATCTCAATTTAAGTTTAGTTTGAAAAAGGCCACCCGGTCGTTCTTTGGATGTCTCTGACCCTAACAATATTGTACAAAATATGTAGAAGAAATATGACTGTTTGAAGGTCATCGTAAACAATTTGCTGGAGATTTGGAAAAAAATTTCAAGAACAAAATGATTTTATTGTATTTTGCATTTTTTCAGAATGTATTTTTATAGCTCTCTAGGTGTGTCTAGCAATAAATATAATTAAAACATTAATTTAAATAAATCCGTTGCTGTGTATTTTGCATATACATATAATTAATGAGGATACGCATGAAGAAGAAATATAATTATTTTCGGATGAAACGTTATTTCCAAAACAATGCACAAAATTTGGATAAATCAGCAGTATAAATTGAAAGGGTAAATGAACAATTGAGTTAGTATTCACATAAAACACAGATGCCTTAGAAGCTGGTTTGTCGGTGGTGAAGTTGGAGTAGAATTGGTGCACCCTCCCTTCAGAACCTTGTAAGTTGGATAAGTTTCCTGAATGTATTTTTGGAGCACACCCTTAGCTTGTTTGCTCGCGCTGCTGCTGGGTATTGTGTCCACAGCTCAGATGTGTACTGGGCAGACAATATGTCTGAAAAAACAGTTTCCTGACAATGGTTCAACCGCCTATAGAGCATTCCAGCAAAATGCGATTATGGATTTTTACTGGAATGGTGTTGATTGTAGCAAGGTCTCGGATGGATCCTGCTCGATTAATTTTGATCCTTGCATTTGTTTTGTGATAGAATTATCTTGAATTTCAGGTTTCAATCCTTTTTGGTTTCAATCCATTTTGGTTTCAATTCATTTTTGTTTCAATCTTTGTATTGTTCTACTCTTAATTCTTATGATAATTATTGTTTTTACTCTGATGGCTTTAATAAATGAATGTCGTTTGTATTGTTTATTTAGCTTAGTTCCGGATATATCCAGTGGCTAATATCTCTGCTGTTGTGCAATTATTGGCCTACAAATCCTCCCGATCCTTACGAACCCAGGTTGACAGCCGATTAAAGGAGCCCTCACTATGACATTTAGTTCCTGTCCCGTTGTTCCGATTTTTCTCCATGTTCTCTGTGCTCCCCCGGACGTTAGATTCAACAGCAAAAACACAGAAACTAAAATTTTAAGTACCGTGAAGAACTGCATTTTCACACTTGTACTTTTAAGAACTGAAACTTTATTTAAATGTTTTGTTGGACACGGTAGTGAACTGATCAACGATTAAAGTAGACTGTGACTCTAATAGTGTATAATGTGGAATGGAAAATATGGTCTGTCAAGATACATTTATATTCATTTCAATCATCCGGGATGAACAGAAATTGAGATAAGAAGTTGTTGCATTTCTAACCCTTTGACGAACGGTGTGTGAACTTTGGAAAAAAGTAATTCCTTTTTTTTAGTGCAATCGTACCAAAAGCGTTGTGTTCTAGAAGAATATTTGAGTAACCTATAATGGGTTGTTGTAAATGTGCGTTTCTTATGTTTATGTACGGTCATGAACTTTTAAAAGTTTAAACTGATGAGAGAAAAATATGAAAATAAGTTTATTTTAAAATTCATCCCGCCGCGCCGGCTGCTGGATAAAAATCCGATAAAATGGATTTTACCAAGAATAATTCAAAGGTTTTCAAAATTAGAAAGAGTTACAGTAGAATCAATTATACAATACGATATTATAGGATGGGGCGGTATATATACAAATCAAACACAAACAATTTACATATCACAAAAACTAATAATAACAACAATTTAAAAAAAAATAAAAAAATAAAAAATTAACTCTATTCATATTCATCAGAACTGTTATTCAAACAATTTAAGGCCATGAAATTAAATGCATTATACTTTTATAATGCAACAAATTTATAAAGATAATATTCAAAATAAAGTTGCACCCTTTAAAAATAACAGAAATCTTAGACAAACATCAATACTTCCTATTCCAAAATGTAAAAAAACAATAGGACAGTTAAATCATAAATATCTCGGAGTTAAATTTTTTAATTCACTACCTGAAAAAATCAGAAACATGAACAGTAACATAAAAAAATTTTAAATTCTGATTAAAAATTATACAAAATAATAAATTAAACCAATATAATAACACTCCCATTACACACAAACCCTGTTTATTTATGGGGGTACATCAAATACATATATTATGTAATTAATTATTGTATAAATTTTTTTGTAATTTATGTATCTTTTGTGAATAAAAAAATAAAAAAAAATCATTTTAAAGAGATTCTTGCTTTTGTAGCGGTAAACTTATTTCGATGTAAGAGAGGACTGAGGGTGGGTGTTCAAAACTATTTCTAAACCACTGTCAGTGTGCTCAATAATTTAAAATGTATGTTTTTTCTAGCGTGATACCCGAACCTACATAATGTAATTACATTATTAAAAAAATATTTCATTGGAAGAGATTTGAGATTTTCACGGCCGAAAGTATTAACGTGATTTACTTTTGGGAATTTATGCCGTGTTACGCTACCTCCTTCTTTAGCCAACATTTTGGACAGCATTACAGAGGCCATCATCAGGACATTACGGGCTGCTGAATATTTTTGAAGGCGTTAGAAATTAATGTCAATTCATATATTTAATCCTAAAGCAAGATTAATACATGAACTAAAGAGCTACTCCACGATACGTCTAAGCCGATTTTAATTTTTAAGGAATGTAAAAATACAACTTAGTAAAATAATTATTGTAGGGAAAAAGAAACCCCGAGTCATCCAATTTATTAAGTTGGAAACAATTTGCTTTAACAATCTACAGTCAAATTAAAATTTACTCGTAAGCTTAGGCACGTGGGTCATTGAAGTCAAAATCAAGTTTTCGCAGATGCTGGGCGTACTGTACACTGTACAGTGTACAGGGTCCGCAGATACTACAAGTACACAACTACTGTCGACCCTGTACAACGCAAATTTTGAGCTAATTGTTTTTAAGTTTCTGGCTTTGATTCTTGAATTGACGATAATTAGTTTTTTTTTTTAAATTTAAGGACTGGATGGATGGCGCGATGCCGGTCTGCTATATTACGTGGGTCATGAGCAATTATTAAAATTGAAGAACGAAAAAAATTAAAGTGATTTATTTTCATTTAACTGAGGGAGCGGGAGACAGAAATGAAAGGCGTCGGTCGATGTATGAGTCAGTCGTTTATTGGGCTACGTAGCGAGAGTCGGTGAAGCGGTAACATGATGTATGCAGGGTGCCGTGATGAGATGCTGCAAGCGTACGGAGGTGATGGAGATGGTGTGGTGAAGGTCAGCGAGTTGCTCGACACCATGGCGGTGGAGATGACCTATCTTCCAGGCCGTTGTTCGACGCTTTAAGTCGCGGAGATGAACGGTGAGTGGCTCGGTGAGCTGAGCCACCAGCAGGTATTCCTGGCGAGGCGGAGCGTGTTTCCATGGCAGCGAAGCACGGTGGGGCTTCGGGGTGCCATGAAGTGGTGAGCTGATCCCTTGGCTGAAGGTGGCATCAAACCTTATAAGTCGCGGGATGTAGCTATTCTCAGGAGCTGAAGACACGATGGGCCTTGTAGCTGAGACGTGGTGGTGGACCTCGGGAAGCTGCCCTGGATATGTGTAGATGCCATGCAGGAGCACTTGTGCGGAGATCGTTACATGCTGAGATGTTGGCCGACTGTTAGTGTGAGACTGAACTGCAGCGGGCGAGCGATCGGCTGCTTATATAGCCGCGGCGAGTAATTACTCACACGGTAGGTAATACGCGACCCTTCGGCAGTTGACGAGAATGTTCAGCGCCGTACAGATATTGTACGGTGCTGTCTCGAGACCTTTCTACACCTTACCTTGACGGCAGCAGCAGTAGGTAGGTATGTACTCAGGTAAGTAGCTTGCCTGTATCGCGCGAAAATTAGATATTTTTCATTCGTTCTTTTTGAAGGCGAAAAGATTATGATGTGTCGCCACATAACTAACAAAAAGAAAAGAAAATTAAGAACATGAAAGGATATGATAACATAAAATAAAAACACAATATAAAATCATGAAGATAATGGATTTTATTTCTTCTAGTGGTCACCGCATCACATCAGCATCCATTGCTCATTGAGTGGATAGCTGGTACACTCGAATGTAGTCAAGAAAATGATTTTGGTTGATTTTCCTGTCCTGGCAAAAGCTGGCTGAATTTGGGCGAGGAATGAATGCGTCCTCCCTTCAATGAATATCGTAGAAGCGCTGCAGAAATTTGGAAGTTGCATAATTTGCATGTATGCATTGTTGCAGCACCCCTTCAGCTTGTCATGATGAGTATATTTCGCTGGTGAGTATATTGTCCACAGCTCAGATGTACGGCAGTGCGCTACATCTTAAAAAGTAATTTCCTGACATCGTCATCGGGCACAATGCGGTTATGTTTTTTTACTTCTTTCGTCCTTGTGTTAATAAAATCATGGTTCTGGTTTGTATGTGGTGTTGATTACAGCATGGTCTTGGAGTAGATTCTGTTAGAATAACTTTGATTCTTCCATTTGATTGTGATACGATTCTGTTTTGTTTCAGGTTTCAATCCATGTTTAGGTGATTTTGATTTTGATTGAGGTTTAGGTGCTTTTGATTATTATTTCGATCCTTATGTTGATTATTGTTTTTAGTTTGATTAATAACATTAATAACTGTGATCTGTGTTGTTTGTTCGGTGTCGTAATGTTACTTTCCTTGGGGAATTATAGGCCTACAAGATTTCCCGACTCTAACGGTCCCAGATGGACAATCGATTAAACGAGCCCTGACAATCCTTTTTTGCCATCCTTTCGGAGCTACCCCAGTCATTAGGGTCAACAGCACAAACATAGAAGCTAATATTTTAAACACCGTGAAGAACTGCATTTTAACACTTGTACTTTTAAGAACTAGAATTTTATTTAAATGCTTAGTTGAAAACGATATTTTACTGATCCTGGATTTAGGTGGACTGTGATTTTATTATTATACTGACGAGGAATAGAAATACACTCTCTGAAGAAAAGTTTATAGGTTTATATACATTTCACGACTTCCGGAATAAACAGAAACCGAGATAATGGAGACATATTATTTAAGGATACATGTCATTTTTATAGATGATTGCGTTATTAACCCGTAGACAAGTATTGGGTAAACTTTAGATAATAGGTAAATCTCATTAAGTTCTATACTATATAGCATATTTTAGTAACCCATTTATTTACACAATATTTATTATTTTAATGAAAATAAATAACTTTGTACATACAACTATTTAAACAAAGTAATCGGCATGTTTCAAATTCAATATTTTCTGGTACACATTTTTCGTTATTTTGATCTCCAAAATCTTGATATCTTGTAAAGAAATCACAAGAAATTAAAGTTATAATTAATCTTTAAATTTTCCTGGCCTTTAAATTTTTCGTTTCCTTTTTAATCACGTCAACTACTTAGTTGTTAGTAATAAATTTTCTTTTTTTCTATTGTTTTGTGTAATTTGAAAAAAAAAATTCTTTCATCAATGTACTACGACTGTTATAAATATTTAATGAACACACGTTTGTAAATGGCACTGTAAGGGACGTGTCCGCCACTCACATAGACTGTAACATAGGGGGCCGGTAAGTCTATATCAGCCGCTGGGTCTCGTGAAATTAAAGTCGAGTTCTGGTCAATTTCCGTCGAGAGATGTTCCGGTGGCAGAGAGAGAGAAGTGTAGCTGTCGGGATCCTGTACTAGAGTGACTTGTGACTTGTGAAGTACTGTCTTTCAGAGCACCGGGCCAATTGAGGCCCCTTTCTCTTTCATCCCGTAAGGTTGTAGAATGTAGATATTAGTGTTTGTTAAATTTTTACTTGCAATGGACATGGCTGCAATATGGGGGAGGATTATTTCGGAGGAGTTTTGTGAAATGGGATTTCTTTTTTACTGCAGGGCAAGGGAACAACTGGGTGGTTACCACTATTTGGGGGACGGGGGGAGGGGCAAGGGGGCTTTTGGGGGATTTTAGTGAGGTAGTGGTAGGTCGGGGGTTGGTATGTTGGGGGGTTGGGATTGCGTTGATCTGGACGAGGGTGTTTTGGGGGAAATGGGGGGAATAGTTTGGGTGATGGAGAAGAGATTAGGGGGGGGTTGGGGGAACCGAAGGGTTGGGGGGTGGTCGGCAGACGAGAGGTGATGGGGTAGTTGGTTAGGAGAGCTGTGGGGTGGCGAACGGTTTGAGGGGCGAAGGGGGCGCTGGCGGATAGGGGGGCGATGGGGGCGGTGTCGGTAGGGGGTGCGTTGGGAGGGCGATCGGTGTTGAGGGCGGTGAGGGGGAGATTAGTGCGGGGGGCAGCGATGGGGCGATCAATTTGGGGGGAGGTGGGGGGAGTTTGGTACGTGAGGCAGCGAGGGGGGGGGGCAGTTTGGGGGGTGGGGGGGGGGGAAGTTTGGTACGGGGGGCAGCGAGGGGGAGATCGGTAAGGGGGGCGGTGAGGGGGCGATCGGTTTGAGCGGCGGTGGGGGGGTTAACGGTTGAGTGGGCAAGTTGAGGGCGGTCGGGTTGGGGGGCAACAAGGGGGAGAACTGTTTGGGGGGCAACTGGGGGGAGAACTGTTTGGGGGGTGGTGAGGGGAGGGTTGGTTGGGGTGGTGAAGCAAGAAAAAGGTAGGAAAGCCTTTGAGGGGCATAGGGCGCAGAAGGAGGTGTCAGAAATGTGGGGACGGGCGTTGTGTTTTCGTAGTATCAGATGGAAGATGCGTATTTTATCATCTAGTGATATGGTGCTGGAGTCAGGGTGGTCATGGAGGAAGTTGAAAATTTCGAGGGAGAGGCTATGATATTCTTCTTCATCTGAGGTTGGGCTGGGTGAGGGGGGGAGGGGGGAAGCCATGGTTGAAGGGCAAGATTTACGACTTGGAGGGATCTGCACGCCGCGTAAACACAGACTTACGTGGAGGAGTGGCACGCTGGGGCTGGTCTGTGGTGTGATGCTGGCTATGCTGGTCTGTGATGTGATGCTGGACTGGCACTTGTGGTTGTCACGAGCTAGGCGAACTGAGGTGAAGCACTACAAACGTAGGCGGTGGAGAATGACATTTTGTCAATTTAGTTGGGGAGTGGAGTCTGACGCGGAGCACAAACAACCAAAATGTACGATGTCAAATATCAGGAGTTAATTTTTTTTTTTGACCTGTACTAGAGTGCCTGTTTACCGGGGCCGCACCGCTATTTATTCTAAAATCCTCCTTGACCGTGTAGAGGATTCGGTGCGACCCTATTCATTCGATCGGTGGTTTCGCAGGTCGTAACCTCCGTAACCATTCGCGTGACGGGCGCTACGACCTTTGGGGCTACCCTTTCATCTATGTTCTCTCTGCCGACCAAAACCATCTTTCTCTAGCATGTTTATTATTTCGATAATTAAAAATACAAAAATATCCGTGGGTCCCCGGCCCAACAATTTTCAGGGGAATTCAAATCTGTGACTTAAAACTAACATTTACGACATAACTTATTATCTAATTATGTAAAGTGGAGTTCGGCCTACCTTTCAATATCATTTATTAAACCAACTTATAGGCCGAACTCCTGTGAATCAACATTAAAACATTACACAAAACAATATTAAATCATAAGCTACATTCTGATTGGTCAGCAGAGCGCCCACTGTGGCATGGTGCGGGTGGGCTCGGCAGCGGGGAGCGGAGGGGGAAACGGTACGGCGCTTAAGCGTAAATAGGTAGCCCGGCCGTTTCCTATACATTCAAACAATGCCAGCTGCAGGGGAAGGTGCCCGCAGAGCCACGGAAAAAAAGAAGACGAGGAAGTTGAGCCAACACTCCTCGTCTTCTATTTCTCCGATAAAGACGTCTGCAACAGGCACTTTGTGCCGTAAATTTTTAAATAAATAGAATAAAGATATTTACCTTATTTCTTACATCATTAGGAATAATTTGTGAATAATTTCATGAGAAAAAAAAGTTTTTTTCGTGCTTAATACGTAGAACTCCATTTAAATTAAAAAAATTTAAATTAAATAAAATTTAAATTAAATAAAATTTGATAATATTATTATCAAGTTCTGCAAGCATTTTAGTACGTATTTTTGTTTCATCTGTCCCTGTTTGAAAATGATCTTGTTAACTGAAATAGCTGTAACAAAAATACATACTAAAATATTTGCAGAACTCGACAATAATATTATCAAATTTAATTTTAATTAAATTAAAAAAAAAATAATAATAATAATCTTAGGAAACTATCACAATTCACTTTCGGTATAAAATAATATATTTTTAAAGTTCTGTCTCATAAGCGTTCGTAATTTTATAATTAAGAACTGAATTATTTATTGGTTTACGCAATGTACAGTAATTAACAATTATATTTTAATTCTACTCCAGCGGATCGGTTTAAAGAAAACCCTTAATTTATTCAAAGCATATTTGGGAATTCAAAATGCAATCTGAACGGTGGTAAATGTAATGGTAATGGGAAGAGACGTAAAACCCTGTACTATGATTAGTTTTTAAAGTTTTTTTTTTATTATTATAATTTTACATTTTTTTTTTTTTTTTACAGTGAATAACCGCACAAGAATCTCAACTGCTCCCGTCTGGAGCCAGTGAGACTATGGCATCCCCAATTGGGGTATGTTGTGAGGCTGAAGGTAGTGGGGAGGGGAAGGAGGTGGGGGAAGAGGAAGGTTGGGAAGTACCTGGCTATTCAGATCTGGTCACCAAACACGGCTTAAGCCATTTTCAAGCAACGTTTCAATTCTGAATGGTGGTCTTACACCAGGGCGATACTGATAGTATCTTCCACTCTGGAACATGCCGCAAATATACTATATATTATTTTAGATGAATTAATTGTGAAATAACACAAATTAATCAAATAAAATTTATTTGCGCATGCCGGGTTTGAACCCGCGACCTCCGGACTGTGAGTCAAGAGTCTTATCCACTGGACTACGGAGGTCGTCATGTCATGTCAAAAAAGAGACTGATAAAAACTTGTGCTAAACTTGGTTCCTAAGAAGATAAACCAAAAAGATGTATTATTTAAAAATGTTGATTAATGAAACTACCTTACTTACTACAAACAACTAGTTTCAATACATCTATAACCCATTTAATGATTAATAACGTCTATATTACAAAAAAACTTTTTTTTAATTAGTGGGTCTATTTGGACCCGCGATTCCAGTAACGTTGACCGAAATAGCGATTCCGGTTAAGGGTTAAGTGTTTATTTCATTGATAGCCTCGTCTTAACGCATTTTTAAAAATTGTTAATTTTTAAAGACGATCATGAAAAAGATTTGAAATGTTATTTCTTGAAGTACCGTATTAACATAACGCTTGTAGATCATAAATTGAATGTGGACTTCTATAGATGTCTTGTCACAAAATTAAAATGGATGTATTTACACGTACGTAGCAGTTAATGGGTTAGTGGTTAGACCTTCAGTGAACTAAAACTAAAGTAATATTTTATCATTAAATTGTTCGCAAAATTATTATGTTTGTGGGATTTCCCTTCTTTATCTGTTTCAGATATGCATTCCGGGGATTTACTGTTTTATCTTAGAGAAAGCTACTATATGTATTATATTTAAATTTTGCGTCATACCATTTCTGTGCTTGTTGAATATTTCAAACTAAGAATTGAATAAAACTATTATTTAATAAAAACAGCCAAAAGAAACGTGGAAAAAAATTAAAGTGGGTACATCATGGGGTGAGGTTTGTCCGGGTCTTGGCAGCGGATGCGTCTGCCTGCTACCTGTTATATAGAGCTAGATGGTAGGCCGGATCGGGAGAGAATGGTTGAGTCCTTTGACCTCTCCAGCCGTACTCTTTCGGAACATCGCCTTTCACCGCAGTTGGAGGGATGGATTCATCCGTCACTCCTGGACACACTGACCCTCAGATTTCTACCTAACCCTCATACCCTTTTCCTTCCCAGAACTTCTTCTCCTTCTTTTCCTAAAAAGAATCTCCACATAGCATCCCCAAAGAAGATTTAGGCTCTGAGGTGAATTGTTTTCGTCTGGGCCTTCTGTGTGGAGCTAATTTATAAAAAAAATGTAACTTTTTTTTTTCATCAAAAAAATTGTGTTACGTTTAATCTTCACTACTTCAATATTCAAAGCCCGACGTGCGTAACTAAATTGTATTTGATAAATTTGTGTTATTTCACAATTAATTATTTCAAAATAATACACATTGGAATACGTGCGGCACGTTCTAGAGTTTTAAATACTTACCTACTTTCACAGACTCCAGATACTAATATCTACAGCACATATGTCGGACGAATATCTACAGCTCATATGTTGGACAAATATCTATGAACTTTAGAGCGAGGACGAATATCTACAGAGTTAAGGTCGGACGAATATCTATGACGGTACCAGTGGTGACTAATATCCATGGAGCGTAGGTGGGACTAATATTTATAGAGGGCAGCTGAGCAAGAAGTTGTACGGAAAACCTAACCTAACCTAACCTACGCAATATTACGTTATTCCAATATGCTATACATAATTGCAAATCCAACCTCTGCCAGTGCTGTAGATATTCGTCCTCACTTTGGTTCTCATAGATATTAGTCAGCAGTTTGAGCTGTAGATATTCGTCCTCACTTTGGTTTTCATAGATATTAGTCAGCAGTTTGAGCTGTAGATATTCGTCCTCACTTTGTTATTATACAGATATTAGTCCGATTTGTTCAGTTTTTGGAATTCCTGTAGATATTAGTAGACGCCTCCCTTTCACATTGTCTTTGTGAAATTTAAAAAAATACATCATTCGTGATTAAAACGTGGCTTGTAATGATTTTAGCCGTATTTCGTGATCATTTCTGAATATTCAGGTACTTTAACACCTTCCTCTTCCGCGCACCGCAACATACCCCAATTGGGAATGCCATAGTCTCACTGACTCCAGACGGTTGGGGGTAGTAGGGTCTCTTGTGCGGTGCTCTAAACAACACCCGTACGATATTTAAATGGGAAAATATATCATGTAACGTTCACGTTTATTTACTGCTCGAAATTTGTTTTATAAATAAATGTTTTTTTTTACGTAATATATCGTGGGATTCTGCAATGACTTGAGGCATTCGAGATGTGGATCTACAGAAGAATACTTAAAATAAGCTGGATGGACAGGGTTACAAATGAAGATGTTATGGTTCGGATGAATAAAGAAAATGAAGTAATTAAAACTATAAAAATCCGAAAACTTCAATATCTTGGACGTGTGATGAGACATCCAGAGAAGTATGAGATCTCGTAATGCAGGGAAAGATTGCCGGAAGACGGGGCCTTGGAAGAAGGAGAACCTCATGGCTGAAAAACCTGAGGCAGTGGTTTGGCCAGTCTACCGTGGAGTTGTTCCGGGCCGCAGTAAACAAAGTTCGCATAGCCAACATGATAGCCAACGTACGTTAAATGGACAGGGCACAAGAAGAAGAAGATTCTGCAAAAAGCGTCAAAATTTTGCTGATTTGACTTAACGATGCAGTTTTATCATTCGGTGGCAACTCTTTAGTCTACGAAGACGCCCTATGTCGTACCGATAATTCTTTTCGAGTTATGCATAAATCTTTTCAGCGAATGAGTACTAAGGGACTTCGTGCATATTCCTTGACTGTATTTATAGCGTACCGTGATATATAATTATAATTACACCGTATGAAATAGCATTAAGTCAGACTTAATGCTATTTCGTTGAAAGATTTTTTTGTCTAGCTGTGGTATTCAAAATCTGACAGGTAAGTTTCTCGCTGACTAAAATGAATTATTATTGACAAAAATGATGTCAAGAGCCGATAAAATATTACAAAAGTAATAATATTCTTTTCTCATTATTGATGTCCGTAATATACCGAGGGGTAGGCAACAAGAAGTCATTGATCAGAATTGTGTAATATCAAAATTATGCAACAAAATGATACCAATATAACATTCCAAGAAAAAAGATTTGACGGTTTAATGTGATAAAAATTATAGCAATTGAGCTTCAAAGTTAGTACGCTTCTATTTCGACGACAGCGAAATAAATGATTATTATATTAATGTAGCGGAATCATATTACATAAAACCACTATTTTTCATTACTGTTCACACTCAGTGGTTTTCACAAGATTTGTTCCTAAAAATTAGTAGTCTAATAATAGAGCAGATAGAGAACTGCTTACATTAATAAAAATCAAGAAAATTTCAAATCTGGGTCATATACTTCGAGGGGAGAAGTATCACTTGCTCCATTTAAAATGGAAAGGCTAGATAGGCCGAGGGCCTGGTAGGAGACAAATATTTTGGCAGTGAAATATACGAGAGTGGACCGGCATTAGAAGTGTGGAGGAGCTATTCCGGGCAGCGCAAGACAGAGAGACATTTTCAAGAGTGATCGCCAACGTCAGGGGGACCTGATAGGGCACACAAAGAAGAAGAAGATGTATATTAACATCAGCCTTACATTCAACACGATTATACATGGTTTGACCACTCTTACGCCTCAGGGATCTCATTTCAACAGCATTAAGTTTACTTTCATCCTTCCTCTGCCAGTTCCTTGCCTCACTGCCGTACATCAGGGTAGATACAAGGACTTTATTGTGGACTGCTAGCTTCGGTTCTTTTGACATTTTTTTTTTATATTTATAAATTTATTTAGGTAAGTTTGTGTGCACGTCGGTTGACTTTTTCAATTACCATTATAAAGATCAATCTTTTCATTTATTTTACTTGATAAATGAGAGTTTTTTTGTACAAAGGCTCCACACAGGAGGCCTCGAGGAAAAAAAACCTCAGGACCTGTGCCATCTTTGGGGAAGCTATGTGGAGGGTATTTTTACGGAAAGGAAGGGAAGAAAGTTCTGGGAAGGAATAATATATGAGGGGTGGGTGGAAATCTGAGGGTCAATGTGTCTAGTTGTAACGAACGTATGCATCCATCCTTCCATCTGCGGTGCAAGGCGGTCAAAAGAGTTCGGCTGGAGAGATCTAGGTTAGGTTTCCCTCAACCAATCTCTCCCGATCCGGCCCACCTTGTAATAGGCGAGTAAACGCATTGACCGCCAAAAAATCCAGACAAACCTCATCCCATGAACCCGGGCCCCCTTGTTAAGTCACCAAAGTAGCGAACGACTTGGGGTGTTCTATAGTAGGAATTTTGTTTATCCAATAAATGGTTCCCCGAGCGATGGTACCTATAGCCGCCTCAAAAATTGAAAGAGAGTCCCAAGAAGAGAGAGAAGGAGACCTAAGAATACACATAAACCTCACGATGTTCGGCCTCCACAGATACAGCCTTTCTTCATGCTCACGGTGGCTGAGGGGCAAGTACCAGGTTTTTCAGCCCTCATAAGAACCCGCATGGTAGGTTTAAAGGAAAGAATAAACATTTCTGTAACTCTGAAATCCCGCCGGATTCCAGCATCCATGCACTCTTGAGTAAAGTTATTGGCCCAGTCAATCTCAAATGCCGTGAATCACTAACGTGTGTTTTTGATCAATGTAAATAAATAATTATTAAAAATGCTAAGCAATGAATATTTGAAATCAACGTAAAAATGGGTGGACAAAATGAATAAAAGACTTTTGTCAAATGTGTTTAGATATGCAGTATCTAATAACTAATAAACCTCAAAAATGAAAGACATCAAGATTTTCAACATTTTTTATTGCTTTCAGAAATTTTTTGCATCAATATTTTTTTTGAAGATTTTAATACACACTTACGTAAATAAATAATATTTATAATTTTTCCTTCACTTTGACTGATAATAATTGATCTTTTTTATAAGTAATATTTACTAACACGAAAATAAAGATGGTCTTCTGTATTACTCCACTCTACATGGTGAAGACCTTCTGTATGGTTGTTTTGATGAACGTTCAAGTTGTTGCTGTCCTTGATGTTGTTGCATTGGTCGCTGTGGTTGCAAATTGATGATTAAATCTTTAATGCTCTTCGGGTATGTTGTTACGATTGTTGCAACAGTTGTTGATTTTGTTCCTGCGCTTGATGTCGTTTCCATCGTCGTTGGTATGGTTCTTGATTGTGCACTTAGAGGTTTTGCTTTAGTTGTTGAATCGGTTGCAGTTACTATCTTCTGAACTTATATTATATTCATCGAAGCTCAGAGCTGTAATATTGTGTTTAGTGAAGGTTCGATTATTGCTATGATCATTAATATGTTATGATTGCTCTGTTGCAGATTGCTGATTTTGTATTTTGTTAGTCCAAATAAATAGTTGTTATATTCTACATAGTAAAGGCAATGCTATAGTGATAATTGTTGACATGGTTGCTAAGCTTGATGATTTTTGTTCGGTTGCAAACTAATGATCTTGTATTGTATTAATTTACGTGCTGGTAAGCAGTGGATGATATTCTGTATACTGCATATACGGTTGTTGTTGCACTGATTGATATTGCACTCGATGTGGTTGCATTGGTTGTTGCATCGGCTGTGGCATCGACTGTTGCATCGGTTGCGTCAACGGTTGTTGTGGCTGCAGTTGTCCAAGGGGCGTCTTGTATGTTGGCACCAGCATCATTTGCGTTGGCGGGTATTGTTGATACGGTTGAATCGGTTGTTGCAAATGCTGGGATTGTTGCGAACTGTTGCTATCGCGGCTATTGCTGTCGCGGCCTTTTAAATACTTCAAACACTTTAAAACAACTAGTGTCAAAACCACGCCTAGTGAAATTAGAATAGTCTTGGTTATCCAACCCATCATAAGATTGTTTAATTCTTGCAAAACACAGAATTATTTTGGTCAGATTTCTGAGAAAACTCGATCGTTCAAAAGTCACATATAAACTAGCAATTCCTTGATATAATTTATTATCCTTTATCTGTTTCTTCTACTATTGACCTATAAGTTAATAATTTATAGGGTGTTTTGAAAATTACATGCCTAATTATTTAATAACGCTTCGAGATTTGAAGAAAACTTGAACTTGACGAAATATAAGTTCCTATGAGCTGCCTAATTGGAAATACCTAAAAAGCAGCCACAGCAAAGGTGCGTCAAAACCGCACAAGAGCCCAACGGCCCGGGGTAAGACGTTGGGCTAAATGGAGCAAGAGGGGATAGGAGATGGGTAGCAATAATAAAGGAAACTGTGACCTGTTAACAATGAAGGTTTAAACAGACAAATTGCTCGCATTACACAGAAACAAGATGGTAAATCAAGTATTTTAAGGTCTCTTTTTATTTTGTTTGGAAATTAATTATTTATCTGTCTGCCTTATTAAATACAGTGGATTTATGTATACTTGTGCGGCCGTCTCTTATAATATAATTTCACCCAAAATAAAACTATTTAAGCGTAATACAACAAAAAATATTTGAGATTCTTACTGCCAAAGTATTTTAAAATTTGATTTTTATGCCTTGGGGTATTAAACGTTTTAAACAGCCTTACAGTGTTCGACATCAAGATAGATGTCAAAGTCTTCCAAACAACACTTTCTTTCTTCTATTAACATACAACACTCTATTTACAAACATTAAAAACGATGAGTTAGGGAAAGACATCAAAACTCATGGTTTTTACGTGACTGGGGTATTATGTGGGGTTTTACGTGACTAGGTGATTCAGCTGAATTTATTTATTTGCCTAACAATAACGCCTTTCGGCTTTTACATAAAATAACATAGTACAAAGCATAAACTACAAAATGAGAAAATAGAATTTCCTAATAAAGACACACGTGCAATATGAGCATGAAAAACAGCAAAGGATAGTAAATAGAAGTTAAGAATGTGAGTAAATAACAAAAAAATAAAATTGTGCATAAGTAATACAATATTGGAATGACTAAGAAATATATGTACTTGATTGCTTAATTTGTAACTTTGGAAGAAGATAAGGTACACACTAAATGTGTAAGGTAGGCACATAGTGAATAAAGTATATTTCAAGTTGAAAAGATATTCAAATGAGTATTGGGTCCGTAAGTAAAAGGCAGCTTTAATGGGCTTAAAAAATCAAATAATTGTAAATAGAAGTTGGGGATATGCGTAAATAACAAAGCAAATAATGTGATACTGTAAATAATACAATATTGCAACGATGAACAAAACATAATATAAGCATGTTTACATAGTACTAGTGAGTACCACTACTTTAATCGAACTTTCTAGGTCAAATCGAGCCGTTTACTATGATCGATCTTTTCGTGTAAATGGCCCGCTCATTTGGAACAAACTTCCCTCAGCTCTTACTAATATCCAGAAATTGACTGAATTCAAAAGAGCTTTAAAAACAAACTTATATAAAAAATCATACCTTTCATGAATTTTATCTCGTTTTCAATCAACTATAATAAGCCTTGTTCCTCAAGTTTCTGGTAATTGTTTGGTTTCGATTACCTCCTCATTATATTTAGTTTTATGTGCACTCTGTTATTATTATTTCTAAACGTAAACTGCCTCTTATTCTTTATTATAATTTAGTTTTAATGATTCTCGTTGTTAATATTGTTCTTTAGGAATTGCTTTGTATATACTGTATATTCTTTGTTTCACATTATTTAATCAATTTTTTAAGGACTCGTAAAGAGCACTATAAGATTAATTTTAAGTTTATTATAATTAAGCGCACTTGAAGTGAAATATCACAAAACTGCGCGTATAAATACTACGTTATTATTATTATTATCAAGCTTTGCAATGCCACTCAAAAAAAGTTTTTGTGTTTTAATTTCGTTTATTAAAATCCTTTTGGTGCATACACGAATAAAACAGAAGGTTTTCCGATTAGTTTGCAGGCCACACACAGTTGTTGGTGCGAGAAGCATGGATTTCACAAATTTGCACCCAGCTTTCCCTACCGTCACTACGTCTCCTTTGCAATTCCTGCCTCTGCCCGTCCCTCGCCCTCCAACCTTCCGTCACCCTTTACCTGTTTGTCCTTTACAATGCCAACATTTTTAAATACTCTTTATCAGTTTATAAAATCAATATCTGAAATAATCTCTTATCTGCTTTTAAAAACATAATTTCATTTTGGGAAATGGTTCTGGGTACCGCCGCCCCGGGAACCATTTATTGGATAACCAACACCTCTGCTATAGGTCATCCCAAGTGGTTTGATACGTTTGGTGACGAGGGGTGCCCGGGTATACGGGGTGAAGTTTGTCCGGGTCTTGACATCAAATGCGTATGCCCACCAGCTGAATGGTAGGCCGGTTCGGGAAAGAATGGTGAGGGAGTCCCTTTGACTTCTTCAACCGTTTTTTTCTGGGAATATCGCCTTACAGCGCAGTGAGAGGGATGGATTTATACGTCCGTCACTGACCCCCAGATTACTACTCACGCCTAATACTCTTTTCCTTCCCATAACTTCGTCTTCTTCCTTTTCTAAAAACACCCTCCACAAAGCATCCCCAAAAATTACATAGGCCCTGAGGGAAATTATTTTACTCAGGGCCTCCTGTGTGGAGCTAATGTAAAAAAAAACGTTAAAAAATAGCGAACCTATCTGAAATTACATGTCAAGCTGGAATATTTGGTAACATGCTATTGTTTTGTCTATGCCCGAGGGGGTAACATAGAAAAAGAAAGCCTAAAGAGAAGAATTGAACACAGTAATTTAGTATTTTAGAATAAATCGCGAAACTTTGCGAACAATCGGTATAAATTTGTTATTGTTAATATTCGTTATCAGAATCCATTGATAAGTTTGATTTGTTTACAATACAACACAATACTCTTCTAATTATGACTCCATAAATTAATTAATGATCTAATAAAGTCGATCGTTTATGCAATTACAAACGAAATTGCCATAATATTATTTGCAATTATTATAACTGTTATTATAGTTTATGATATACATCGGATAGAATTTAAAAAGGCTGTAAGGACTGAGATAACTTAGATATTATGGCATATTGATGTTATTCGGTTGTTGTCGTTTTTTTCTTTATTAATTCTACTAGCTGGGTTACCCGGCTTCGCTCAGGACAGCATTCGAGAGTGTTCTGGAATGTTTCACATTGATGTTCCAGATTCCCTATTCCCGAACATTCCACAATTTTCCAGAATGATCCGGGATGTTCTGGAACGTTGTGGAATGCTCTCAAACACTCTGACTGGGGTGTCCGGCTTCGCTCAGGGAGTTGATGTGAGATTGAATTGACATTCGAATCCACGGCGGATCTTTCTTTATATACCCCATATGGATAGCCCCATACAAAAAAGATTTCAAATGTTCAAGAAGAATAGTCTTCCAGATCATTCCACAACCCTCAGGAGTGTTCTGGAATGTTTCACAATGATCTGGGATGTTCCGGTATGTTCCTGAATTTTCCATCCTATTCCCGAACATTCCACAATATTCCAAAATATTCCGGGATGTTCTGGAATGTTGTAGAATGCTCAAGAATACTCTGAAATGTTTTGAACTATTCTAGAAATTTCAAGGAGGCGAAACCACCAGCCCTTATATTTTTAAAAGCCCGCCCTTCAGGTAAAAACGGGAACTTTCTTCATGGATGGGGGATAGAGGGCTACCACACAATATTACTTCCGTTTTCGTACCGGGACTCGTCTTTGAGTTTTAGCGGCATGCACATTGTACAATTTTTTTAATAACTTATGATGAAGATTAAAGTAATCCAAACTTCTAGAACTTTCCAGAAACTTCTAGACTCACCGACATTATCCGTCACTCATTTTTGAAAGCTTCTAGAACTTTCTTCTACAATAACATCCTAGAGCATTAGGGAACCTTCCAGAACTATCTAGAACTTTCTAGACTCACCGACACACTTCATCGCTCCTTCCAGAACTTTCTAGAGCTTTATTGAGCCTTCTAGAACTTATCGGAAGCTTTTAGACTCACCGACATACTCCTATCCTAAGCATACTTTAGTTATCGTACCTGGACTTGTCTAAGCACATTGTACAATTTTTTTAAATGTATATTGAAGTTTAAGATAATCAATGCCTTGTCTCCCCTGTTTTTATTATTTTTTTATGGTCCAGCCTTTTGCAATCCAATCTTATGATGGTTTTAGGCTCAATAATTAGATTTTGAGTTCCTTTCCATGGCGTTGGCCAAATAGAATTTTTATATAAATATTATGACTGTAATTTTGTTTTTCGTTATGGTTTTTACATCACGTAACATATTTTCACCATCTTATCACTGTTTTTAATTTTTAATCATAATAAATATTATTATCTTACCACAAAACTCACCAAAGACATGGGATGATGAAGTGATTTATAACTTGATTCAGCTAATGTCAAAAGGGTCACAATAACAGAAGGAACCGCCAACACCTCTGCCACAGGTCACCCCAAGTGGTTCGCTATATTGATGATTTAGCAGGGGTTTATCGGATGAGTTGTTTATCTTAGCGACATTGTTGCAAAACGATTTTGAAAATGAAGCCACACGTCACCCGAAAGGAGCTAAAAAAGAGCATTGGTTGCTTGGCGCCGGATTCGCCTGCCTTCCAGCTACGTGACGGATTGGAAGACGCCGGGTTGGAGAGACCCTTTGGGGTCTCTCCATACATTCCTAATCCTTTATACAGCATCCCCGAAGATAAAATAACTCTTAGGGAAATTATAATTGTCGGGGCATTTCACGTTAACCCCACACATGAGTGAGAGAATTTGAAAAAAAGGTTTTGTTAACTAAAAGTTTAAAATTATTTGCAAATACGCTGTGCAAATATTTTAAACAGCACCATGCCGATTATTCGCTACATTTAATTCCCTGTTGTGTTTTTCTCCGCCTGGAAAAGTGGGTGCCCTAGAGCCGGGGGGGCTTTTACAATACACACACAGGCTCAGCACACTACTTGCTCGACCGTGTTGGGTACATTAGTTCTCAGTGTTCACAGTGGAAGCAGTTAACAGTGGCGCTGCAGATGTGTTGGTGAGCTCGGGCAGATAAAAATATCAACTGCTATGTGTGCGTTTGACCAGTTTTTTTTATAAAGATCTGCGGTCTGCGGGCAGAGCAGTGGCGAGCCATTGGTAAATAAAATATTGATAAATAATTTGGGGCATGTGTTGTGGAATGTTTATTTTTTTTTTAAGTATGAGGGGTGGGAAGGACTCTGGGGGTCAATGTGTTCAGGAGTGACGAATTTTATTTACTCCATCCCTAAAAAAATAAAAAATGGCCGAATAGGTCGAATACCGAATGGTAGCTGAATATTCGTGGCATCTCTAATATTAATCCTTCAAGATTTATATTAAGTCCTTACATATGAAATTGGCGTTTTGTATGGAAGGAACATAAAGTCGATTTTTTTAAATATAATATATTTATTTAATCAAAGTATTTACCATTGCTATCTATGCACTTTTGCCATCTCATAGGTAGTTCATCGATCCCTTTACTAAAAAAACCATTCGGACTGGAATCAATAAAATCTTTGAAGGCGGTTTGGACTGCCCCATCGGAGTTGAATTTTTTCCCTTGGAAGTTATCCAAATTTCGAAAAAAATGGTAATCTGTTGGGACAAGGTCCGGAGAGTACGGTGGATGTCTTAGACATTCCAATTGAAGCTCCTCTAATTTGGTAGCCGTCTGTTGTGCAGTGTGTGGTCTAGCGTTCTAACGCGCGTTTGTTGATTTGCTTCACTCAATTCGTGAAGTACCCACCTTTCAAGCTTTTTCACCTTCCCAATTTGCTTCAAGTGGATTAAAACAGTTTTATCACTAACATCATCAACCTGCAGCTAACTCGGACGTGGTTTGCGATGGATCCGCTTCCACAATAGCCTTCAATTATTCATTATCAATGGGCTTGTTCTGCAAGTCGAAATTTCCAGAACGAAAACGTTGGAATCAAAAACGCACTGTGTTTTCTTTTGCGGCACCGTCGCCATACACATCATTAATCCTTCGAGGCGTTTCTGCAGCACTGATGCCACGGTGGAACTCGTACTCGTAAATAACGCGATATTTCAAGTTTTCCATTTTGTAAACTAACTGACGCAAAGAAAAAAAAACAAAACGCCAATTTCATATGTAAGGACCCAATATTTCCTCCATATTAAAAAAATGTATCTTGAACGTAATTAAATCACATGAACAACATGTATTTAAATTTGTTACATATCAGTGTTTTCATCATGAATACATGTTTATTTTATAAAGGTTAATTTATTACAAAGATTTAAGTTTTCTAAATTCTTAAGTTTTAAATTTTGCTAACTCGACAAATACCAAGCTGAAACCTTATTAACAAAATAATCAATATGAATATAATACATGAACAAGAAATGGAGTTAGCAGTGCTTCTGTAATATTAAATCTTTAACATCTGTTTATTGTAATAGTGAAAAAATGTAACTTTCTCAATTTAAAACGGTAAAGTTAATTTTGTAAATCCGCCCACAAATACGACCATCTCAGCTTCACAAATTGTTTTTTGAATAGTTTATGCACAGCCACATACAGTCAAAGAAAAGCAATACTAATAAGTATTATTATTTATCTTGTTTCACCATCTGTAATATTCTTCTCTAATATAAAAAGATGAGTGTTTGTTTGTGGTGGGCAGGTGGCATAGATTTGATTTACATACAAATTTGTTCTAGGATTGATAAAATTTTGCGCACTTGATATTTAAAACGAGTAGGAGATTACTGTCTACATTTTAATTTCTAAAACCACCCCTATCCTGTTTTACCACCCCTTAAAGCAGTATATTGACATTTCTTAGATGATATTTTGCCAACTTAATTTTCAAAATAAGAGGAAAACTACTATTTACGAGCGATTTCAAAAAACAATGGGTAAAGCCCGGGCAATACCGGAGATTTCAGCTAGTTTTTAAATATAATAACGTAAGCTTATTTGCAGAAATAATTGCTTCGGATCGTTATATACAGTATTATGTATATACTCGTACAATATTATGAAAAAAAATACGTTAAAACCTCAACACACTTCTCCTGTATGGAATGTATGAAATGGATGTATGGAATAAGTATAATTTTTGCGTTTTTATTTTTCTCGGAAAATAAAAAAAAGGTACGCCACTGTCAGAATGAACAAGCATAGCGATACCGGCTGCCGTTTTTTTCACCGGACATCCATTTTATCATTCTCTCGGACAGGTACCGGCTAAGACATGCGCAGACGACCACTTTCTCTTCTCGGAAGAGGCGCGCGCATGTGTGGTGTCATCAGCGTTTCTGTTCGCAGTAGACAGTACCATGGTGTGGATGGATAATGCGCATTAACCGATGCGCATGAGTGTGCAGAGAGGAATTAATAACAAGAATAATGGGAGAGTACCTAGAGGATGTGTAGATGTAAATTACATACGATGTGTAGATGTAATTATACTTAGAGTCCCCGTCAGAACCTCTACAGACTATCTTTTTAAAGCGCTGAATTTAATGTCAAAAGATATTCTAATGTACGTATTAAAAAACCAGGATAACTTTACACAGACAAACTCGGGCCGATTCACAAGATCTACATTATAATATACATTCCACCAACCTACAACTAAAATGACTTTTGGACAAAGAAATATGCAATACTACCCTATAAAACTATTTAATTTACTCCCTCTTGCAATAAAAACCATAAAAAATAACCGCCTTCAAAAGAAGTATAAAAATATGGATTATGGACATGAGAAGGAAGAATATAGATAAAATTTTAAACCTAACAAAGATTAATGCTTGTTTTGTATTTCTTTTAGATTTAACTTCATAATTTTCCTCTGTAATATTCGAACACAGGCATTTTACCTTTGGTATTTACTTATAATTCAAACAAGAAAACTTGTACAATGTGTCCTTAGAACGGGTTACCCTAGTAGGGACACATTTTTCTCTAAAAAACCGTAAAACAAAGAAAAAAAAAAATAATAATAATAATAATAAAAATGATGCAAGGAGTGTGTGCCAAGATAGTGTTGTTTGGCGGTCTGCCCTCTCCGCCTACCACCACGAGGAAACGGAAATGCAGTGATATGCGGAGAAGGTTAAGAGGAACGGCTGCGCGATTTTTTCACACCAAACTTAATTTTGGAATCGACGCCAAAATACTTGATTAAACTGAATAATTATTTTATTAATCATATTTATTTTGATGAGCATAACGCTAGTGAAATACCTAGCGTTAAAAGCCTCAGGCCATAGGCCAAGCCAAAAAATGCTGGCGCTTTTAATTTTAGTTGTGTCATTAATGTCAATTAAAATTACAAACGACCGATTTAAGGAATACGAATTTTTCAACCACAAATTAAAAATTTCGAGTTCTTACCTCATAAAAAATTGTCAAATTTGCCTCTAAATCAAGAAAATTTGATTTTTAATGGCCTGTTGCTTATATTATATTATTTAAAATACAAATAAATAAAGTAGCACACATCTGTACTAGATGTTTTCCATATTTTCCATTATTGAGTAAATCCGACCGGTTTCGGAACAATCGTTCCTTCTTCAGGGAAAGCGTATACTAATTTGACAGTTTCGAAATATGGATGGGAACAATGTTTTGTTATGGTAGGGGTGGAGCCGTTGCTAGTTATTAATGTAGAGTGGGTGGGTAGGTATTAATGTAGAGTGGGTGGGTAGGGGAACAAATCCATGATTGGGCTATAAGACAATATTTTTTGTTTGTTGATACTAGATTCATTATTTTTAAGGGATTTTTTTTTATTTCCAAGGCTTCTAAGTTATCTAAACGTTTTCCTTTATGATTAATATGAAGAATATTAGTCCCTGTATTTTTTTCAAAACTATGGTTATTTTCAATGATATGGTTAGCGAACTCAGAAAAATTATTATTATTAAGACACCTTAAATGTTCTTTGATTCTGATTTCAAAATTACGAGTTGTTTTTCATATTGGAAAAACAACTCGCACACCAAGAAGAAGAATTCTAATAATCTTTTACATAATATTCCAACAAAATCCAATTGCAGATGTCAGTCTCACTAACTCCAGGCTCCAGGTTGGGAGTGTCTACCGATTGAGGTAAGTTGTGAGGCTGAAGGTAGGAAGGAGAAGTATTTAGATGAGGAGGAGGATGGTCAGATAGTACCTGGCCGTTCAGATCTGGTCACCAAAAAACGGCCAACGCCATTTCAATGGAATAATGAGAGTATTCATAATTTTTGTAAATTTGTCGTAAATCAACATAAATAAATAAAATAAAATTTTCTCCGAATTCGTTGTTTTCTTAATCATGGATGCCATCATATATTATTCCCTTTTTGGTGGTTACTGACCCCCCATGGGAAAAAAATTACAAGTGTGCAGATCACAAGCGGCAGAAGTGAAACCTTCAAAAAACTAAAGTAGAGGAGAGTGGGGAGGCTACGAGGCACCGCACAGAGGAGACCGATTATTCTGTCTGATTCTCTCGCAGGATAAATAATAATAGATGTACGTGTTATCTCGTTTTAGTGTCGCTTTTTCGTTTCACCGAGTTTAAAATCACAACGGTGCTGAAGAAGTTTTCACTTCAAAAATAAAAAAGGGAAAACTTGATTCAATTTTTTTTTACATTAACTCCACACAGGAAACCCTGAGGAGAGCAATTTTTCTCAGGCCCTATGTCATCTTTGTAGATGCTCTGTAGAGGGTCTTTTTGCGGAGAAAAAGGACTGAACATGTAGGAGTGAACATTGTATGAGGAGGAAACACAGAGGCCTTTCATTATCAGTGTTTTTGCCATAATTTCTATAAAACGTGCATTTTTTTAATATTCTCGTTTTGCCGTATCCTAAATATGATTTTGACCCTTTTAGTGCATATTTAGTGCAAAATCTGCCTTCTAGTCATAATAAGAAACCAAAAAAAGAAGTATTTGAACACGGACACGGAAATTACTAATGCACTCTGCTAGACTTTCTATTTTTATGAGAACATTTTTTATCAGCCTTGCCTGTGACTCCTCTACACCTACAACATGTAAATTGATATCCCGCATTCCCCGCTAACGCCGGGCACTTTCCAAACACCACTGCTCACGTGCTCACTGCATAATAACAGAAGTGGGTTAAATATGACAGCCGGAATGCAAAATCAACTTTTTAGGTGGATAGTCTAACGAAGCAAGGAAAACTTTGGCGGTTTTTTTCGACGAACCGCGTTTCAAGCAGCACTGAACGAGGTAATTATTAGAAGTGCGATCTGTATTGATTTTAAAGAAAACTGTAATGTCTGAAACAACCCTTCTGTGCCTTTATAGATCTACAAAAAGTATACGACCCAGTCGACCGTTAAAAGCTATGGAAGGTGTTATCCAAGTATGGAGTGAATACAAATCTCATACAGGCAATTGCGTCTCAATATGTGGGAAGCATTGCATGTGTTAGGATAAACGGTGGTTTTATGGGGTGGTTTGACATCACAAAAGATGTTAAGCAAGGTTGCGTAAAGTCACCGTAGTTTTTCAATGTGTACGTGGATAACTGTATTATAATTATAAATGAAAGAGGTGGGATTGGGCACGGAATTGAATAAGCTGAAAGTATGTTGTGTGTTGTATGCTGATGATGCGGTGCTGATTTCTAACAGTTTGGAAGATCTACAGTCTCCCGTGTTTAAGATGAACGAAATATGTATGAAGAATGAATTAATGATGAATGTAAGCATATCTGAAGTCATGGTGTTTGAAAGAGAGAGTACGAAAACAGTGTGCAATATAGGAACAGGTAAATTAGTTTGTGAATTTTGAATTTGCATCATTGATCCCCTTGGCACCGTTGAAACTCGCCATTTGCGTGCCACGAGTTTAATGCATGGTAGAAGTTCTCCACATGAGAACGAGTTATTTTTACGTCTCGTTTATGTGTTCAACAGCTCAGCTGAGGAATTATTTACCAGCCTCTTACAAGATTATCTCCATAGCGGTTAATATCCCTAAATATTACTCTCAGTAACGCCCTGGTGAAATATCTTTAGTTACATTATTAATTTTGCAGATCCTTCTCAAATCTCCCTCCCCCAATGACATGTGCAGGCTTGAGGTTTGACGAGACAACCTTGACTGTCCTTTGTCCTGCCTCTGACTACCCAACGCTGAATTTTCTTTTAGTCTTCGGGTATATTACCCCAAATATTCAGTTAACATTCTTTGAGGCTTTACTGAGTGGTTGGCTAAGGGACACGAAAGCTAAGTGCAGTTTATGGTCAGACCGAAAGCCATACACATTTTTTGTTGTAACTTGCCAATTGATTTGACATTTATTGTATTACTTTTGTTCTCTATTTTATGCAGGTGCTTGCAGGTTTTTACAGATGCAACGCCACCTCATGGAGCCTCATGATTGAGTTTTTCTTTTGCCCTGTTCAATTTATCTTTGTCTTACTAACCTATTTTTTTGCATTTTGTTTTTCCTGTTAAGCACTTGTATACTGCTTACTAACTGCATATACACTTGTATATGCAAGGACACTGGAGGTCTAGATTCGTTCAAAATAAATAATGTAGCTTCATTTAACAAAAAAATTTGAATTAAAGGAGTAACCATCTGTTACTTATACCAGGGCGGGTAAGAGGTGGATAACCTCCACTGGTGAAATATCACCTTTCGGAAACCAACCTTTGCTTGAAATTTTACCAGATCTGAATAACCAGGTACTTTGCAACCTTCCTTTCCCATACTCATAACCCTTCTTGATTATTTTCAACCTCACCAAAAGCTTTCGGGAATCTTGTACAGTATTCACGTTAAAAAAATATTTTCGACACCTATGAAATTGATAAAAATGTGCGATAGAATCAACATTGAAAATAAAAATATCATTTAAAAAAGGATTTTTTTTAACTCACAGCCTCCGTGGTCTTGAGGTAAAACTCTCGAATCGCAATCCGAAAGTCACGGGTTCGATTCGAACCCGTGCGCAAATAAATGTTATTTGATTAATTTGTGATATTCCACAATTAACTAATTAAAAATAATATCTAGTATATTTGCGAAACGTTTCAGAGTGGAAGATTCTGTAAGTATCCCCCTGGTGTAAGACCACCATTCAGAATCGAAACGTTGCTTGAAAAAACTAGTGAACATCCCGCAATTAAATACATCTTTTGGCCAGAAAAAACATAATTTCCATGCTATAAAATTATATAATGCCCTTCCAATTGAAATTAAGAACACCATGGAGATACAAACGTTTAAAAAAGACGTCAAATTATGGTTAAGTAAACAGGAAGATGAGGAAATCATTAAAATCATGAAGTAACCCCAATACAACCTGCAGACAACGAACATAAATCCTTTTATTTTATTTAATGTTTATTTTCTGAAAATCAAGTGAGGAGGACTGTAAACAAATCACTTTACTTTGTATTTTTACTTATTTTGTAATTTTACTTTATCTTATATTGTCATTAAAATAAAAATAAAATAAATGGCTTTAGCCGTGTTTGGTGGCCAAACCTGAATAGCCAGGTACATCCTAACCTTCCTCTGCCCCATCTCCCCCCTCTACCTTCAGCCTCACAACATACCTCAATTGAGAATACCATAGTCTCACTGGCTCCAGGCGGGAGCAGTAGGGACTCTTGTGCGGTGTTTATCTAAAAAATAAAATTAAACTTACTTCTGGCACTCTGATTTCGTACAATGCACTTCTATATGTTTTCTGTTCGGTGGCGAACAGAGATCGGCCGCTCTATTAAACATGCGCGCTCGAAACTGGTCGGGCGACATTCTGCACCGGTCGTGCCGGCTATGGGAAATAATTCCTTCTAGAACGTCGCCATTTTTTTGGCCTTTTAATAAGTGAAAGACGAAAATAATGTTTATTCGTCTTTTGAGAATTGTTTCAACAGCGTTAATATATTGATTTTTGAGGTATTATATATATCCTGTTTCGCTTCCTCTTTCTGTAATCGAAACCATAAAAAACATTAAATATTTACCTATTAATTTAATTATTTCGTGCTAACGGACTACTATCCAATAATTAAACTAAATTTATATTACGAAAATAAGAGCACATTATATATATGAATGAATTAAAATAGGACATACTACACACAGTATGTACCCAAAGGATTTTAACCAGCAATTCCGGAGTAGGTAATTTGGGAGGCGGGAATGGGTACCGCCGCCCCGGGAACCTTTATTGGATAACCAACACCTCTGCTATAGGATACCCCAAGTGGTTCGCTACGTTTGGTGATTTAGCAGGGGTGCCCGGGTTCATGGGGTGAGGTTTGTCTAGGTCTTGGAGGCGGATAACCAGGACATACTGAACCCCGGATTCCTACCCACCCCTTAAACCCCTTTCTTCCTAGAACTCTACTCTCCTTCTTTTCCTAAAAAAGATGACATGGGCCCTGAGGGAAATTATTTTGTGGAGCTCATGTAAAAAAAAGGTAAGCTTTGAAAAAAAAAAGTTTTTTTCTTACAAAGTAAGAAAAAATAAACACTCTTTTTTTCCATTGCAGGACACAGAGCTAAGGAGATAATGGTATTAATCTGCAGTTCTGAGTTCATGGGGTGAGAATTATTTAGGTCTTGGCGGCGGGTGCATCTGCCCACCTACTTGACTTGGAGGTAAGAATACGAAAAATTTTTTTTCTTACAAAGCAAGAGAAAATAAACACGCTTTTTCCGTTGAAGGCTATAGATCAAAGGAGACAATGGTATTTTGCTGCAATTCTGAGTTCATGGGGTGAGAATTGTTTAGGTCTTGGCGGCGAATGCATCTGCCCACCTACGTGACTGAGGGAGACTGATTGAAGGAGACTAGTTGAGGGAGACCTTTCTACCTGTCCAGCATATATATCGATCCATCGTCTTGCACCGCAGCGGGTGAGAGGAATTCAAACGTCCGTCACTCCTGGACACACTGATCACCGGATTCCTTCTCTCCGGTCATACTTTTTCCGTCCCAGTTCTTCATATCCTTCCTTTTCTTAAATAAAAAACCCTCCACACAGCATCGCTGAAGATGATATAGACCCTTAAGGAAATTATTTTCCTCTGGGCCTTCTGTATGGAGCTAACGTAAAAAAATCATTTCCAATAGAAGTCACTACAGAAAATATTTAATTTTGAATGAGCAAGAAAAAATACGTAATTTTCCAAAATTGTGGAAAGAGTAGGTACACGGATAGTCCAAAGAGGACATATGACAAATAAACATGTACTACCAGATAAAAACCCGCTGCAAGCGGCTTTTTGATGGCCTTTGACCAATTTATAATAATAATAATTGGATAATTTGTATAGCGCCGTTTTTGTGAAAAATTACCACGGGCGCGCTGTGTTAAAATACCCTAAAATATGGTTATTTTTGGAAACGATAAGTAGATGACCTTTTTTGCAATGAATTGGTGCTAATCGACAATTCATAGTAGAGTTTTGCCCCTTTGCATGTATCTACAACAGCAATTGAACGTATATAAAATTTAACTTATCACATAGGTACCAATTAATTTTTCTAGGCAATATATGTATGACTAGGTATTTTAATTTCTACTATGTTACAATTAACCAAGAAATTTATGGCCAGATCTCAAAAAATTAAGGAACGCCGCAAAATTGTTCGAAGTTCTCTCTCCCAACCTCTCATATAGCAATTTTAAACCAAATCTGTTTGAGAGCACTAAAATATAAAGAATACCATTTTACTAGTGATTTCCCGGCATGCATTAAATTTTTACATTAACCCCATACAGAAGGCCCTGAGAAAAATAATTTCCCTCAGGGCCTATGTCATCTACGATGCTGTGTGGAGGGTCTTTCTGAGGAACGGAAGGAATGAACATTGGTCTTGAAGAGACCCATCCTCGGAGCATCTTCCATTGTAATACCGGTAGAACAAGGACAGCATTCCCACCCGAAGCATGTGCTCTAAAGATTTTCAATCTGTCTGTTAAGATGGGAGAATCTATTAAACGGACCGCCCGTTTCTGCACAGAGTCGAGGGTATTTTAAGTATTTTGGAGTTCCAGACCAGAGGTCGTTGCCAAATTCAACCACTTGTGATTTGTTCAGGGTTAGCAGTTGTGTACTATTAAAGTATCTGCGGACCCTGTACAAGTACTCCCAGTTTTTGGGAGGCTAACTCTGGCTTCGATGGAGCCCCCATGTGAGCTGGTCACTTAGGGTTACACCAAGCATATCAATGGAGGTCCTGTTCGGAAGATTGCTTCCATTGAAAGAGACTAGATTTTCATTTCGATCCCTTTTAGACGTATTCAGACAAGATTGGGTCTTTAAAACCTTAAATTCAACGAGTTTATTTTTACCCCAAGAGAAAAAACTCTCGAAGTAACCGTCCATTCTTTGCTTCAAAGCCCTACGAGCCGTTGGAGCTTTGTGAAGGCCACTGATAAAAAAATTGTTTTTCCCTGCGTGTCTTTTCCCACTCGTCCCGTTTCCTTTCCGCCTACCCTTCCCATCCCATGTCCCCTTCCCCTCAAATATTAAATTCAATTCAATTCTGTCATGCGTACGTACACCGTAAACAAATTGTTGATAAAATTCATTTACTTAAAGAGTTTATTCGAAAATCGATTAATCAAATTTGGTACCGAACGTAGGTACCTATTAAAAATATCTATAATTCTTGATTCGATTGAAAGTATTAGGTGAGTACTTTAAATAAATTCATTAATTTAAAGTGTTTCAAAAATTAATTTTTATTTAACAATCATTGTTTCGAAAAATGTCATTTTTTTTACGGTTGCGCAAGAGTTTTGTAATGATTAAAATTTTTATGTATTGTAATTTATGTAATTTATGTATTGTCATATGGTTGTAATAATCCAGAAAGCTTCACAGGGGTGGAAAAAAAATATAAATATTTTTTTTTTTACTTTTATTAATAACTAGCATTTTCCCGCGGCTTCGCTCGCATGGTGTAAGGGCTCCGCCTCATCCACCTCTCCCCTCTCCCCCCCTCTCACTGCCCTCCCCCCCCTATCCCCTCCCCCCCCCCCTCCCACCCCTGTCCCCTCCACCCCCACCCCCCACCCACATCTCTCCCTCTGTCCCGCTTTCCATACATTCAGTTTTCAAACCTCGCGTGCCGCCAATAGCAATTTTTTTATACAAATTTCATAATGCCAGAGCTCACCGAAAGTTTTATAAAAACCTTGTCTTGACAATAACGAACACACAAAAAAAGAATTATCCATGGTGCAGTCGTTCGAAAGTTATGCGCTTAGCAACACATTCAGCGATTCATTTTTATTTATAAGAAGATATTATTAAAAGTTTCATATTTCCTATGCTTAATATAGCCATTACACTGACAACTCAACACATATAAATATTTATAAGCGAGAATATTTTGTATTTTATATATATATAAGTTATCATTTCAAATACATTTTGTTGTTCACAGGCACAGCTCAAATTGTCGAATTTAAAAAAAGCCAAAATGAACAGATTCCATACCCTGTTCCATGAAAAAATGATATCGCTTTCTGCCGTGTCATACGCGAATATTTTTGATACATATTTTTTAAATTTTGTTACTTGAAGTTTGGAAACTTTTCAGGTTTCCAAAAATCGCTGAAGAAGAAAATTTTCGTAAGTACGTAATATTAGGTTCCATGCCAACTCAGAAGCACATCAGAAAGGTCATTAACAGCTATGAAAATATAATTTTAAAGTAGCCGGTAACCCCAACCTAACTTAGGCTGTTTAACCATTTTTTAAATATTTTTTATTATCACTCTTAACCTTTCAAAGGCCAGGAACGCGCCCGCGCGCGAGACTGGAATTTCAAAAAAGAATATTAATTCAAATAATTTGGATGCGATTTTAAATTTTATTCCATTAATTTATAACATAAAATAAAGCTTAAAATAGCTTCCTCCATTCTTGTTATTAAGGTAATTTAAAAAAGGTAAGGTAAAAAACCCTGGCCCTTGACAGGTTAATGACCTTCCTGAGATGGTTTCATTCTGAGTTGTTCGGTCATCTAATATTGTTTATTACCTACGTGGGTTAATCAGAAAAATTATTGCAAATGTCAAATGCACATCCTGATTTCAAATAAATTCTAAAACCGCAAAACGTACGACATTAAAAAATTAAAAACGTTTCACCAATTTACAAAATATTGTGGTAAAAAACAATTTGAACTATTTATTTGTGGTCGGAACCAACCGCAAACACTTCTGAAGAATTTTGGGACCACATTTAAAGAGGCGTTCATTTTTATAAATTTTTGATGAGCTAATTTTTAGATAATCATTTTGTCGTTTTCCTGTTTACATATAAAGATTTTTTGGTCACAGTCCTGTACGAAAATTGTGAAGAATTTATAGTAAGTACTTATGTTAATATGAGTGAACAGAAAAATTGAAAACACCTCCATACAAGTTAAAATAGCAAAAACTAGTCTGGAGGAAATAGGGATGGGAAATAAGGAGATGTTCGTAAAGTACAGGTCTTTTTCCAAGTGTTGAGTGTAATACCCCATCCTCCCAAAACTGTAATAACGGGGTTTGCTCGAGGCTCACATTTTAATTAACTAGCTGACCCGGCCACGCATTGCTGTGGTTAATAAAACACAACGTCATCTACTGGACGGTTATCCAACCTTTATAACCACCGCCGTCTTTGAGTTTATCGCGAAGAGATAGACAGATGCCGCGGAGGACTTTAATTTATAATACGTAAAGATGGTGAGAAAGATTATAATAATGTGCATGAAATGCTTGGGGTAACTAACGTATTTAAGTTAATAACGATTAATACTGTATCCGTCTAAATAACTTTTCAATTACCGCAATGTCGTGACCATTTTTTTAGAAGATAGAATGGGTATAGTAAGCTAGGGAACGTACCCATACTACGTGACACGTTTAGGGGGGGGGGTCTTCAAAATGTCACGCTCCATACAAATGAGCGGCGGGTTGCTTAGGATTTTGGTCACCGGGGGGGGGGGGGGGGTTAAAAATTGCAAAAAGTTGGTCACGTAGTATGGGTACGTTCCCCTATCCGTAAAAGATAGATATATGTATGCCTTCGCGGACTTTTTTAGATATATAAAAGAGGAATATCCCACCATGCATTGTTTTGTTATATCCCAAAAGGATTAGGCAGCGTTTTCGATGAAAGCTACGGACTTTTACGGAAATAACACAAATTAATCAAATAAAATTTATTGCCCACGCTGGGATTCGATCCCGCCTCCTTCGGATTGTTAGTCAAGAGCCTTACCCCTAGACCACGCTGGCCGTCAAATAATCCAAAATATATTTTCTTCAATAATCGCAAATTCATTTATTCACTAATAATGCATTGTTGGATATCATTAGATGCCGTTAACAAACTTCCAACTGTTCCTATGGTGAAACTAAATTTACTATAAAAGAATTTCTTGATTTTCCATTGTATTTAACACGATTTATTTATTTAACCCTTCAGCGTAGTCCAGTAAACGAATGGTCCAAAAGGAGGTGTAGAGTGCGTGAGCAGGAACCTATGCGATTCTTTCAGGACTTGTTTAGGGTGATTAGGGTGTGAACATACTAAAAGTCCTGACGTCTAGGTGGTGAGCTAGGGAGGGGAGGGGGGGGGGAAGGTCCCGATTTTCGGGTTTCCGTTTATATCTCAAAAACGGTGCGTCGCAGAGGAAAACTTTTGTAGAATAAGTAAAAGCTCATAAAATTATCTACAACTTTTATTCTATACGTAATTTTAGAAATCCCAACCGTTTTTGAGTTATACGCTCCACAAATGTCAATATTTTCGAAAAAAATCATTTTACTTCACATTTTTCATCAAACATTCCTTGCTTAATTATGGGGGTACATCAAATATTCTACCATGTAATTAATTACTGTATAAAATTTATTTGTAATTTATGTACCTTCTATTACTAATAAAAAAAAAAAAAAAAAATATCGTCTAAAATATTCATCCAAGAAAGAAATTCATTTAAAAAAAGTTGTAAATAATTTAATTACCTTTTATAATATATTTACATATGTAAATAAACCTCCAACCAGTAAATATTTACAGCAATTTTAAGTTTTTTCGTAAAATGTCATTTTCAGAAAGAGCTGTTTTTTCTTACCAAATTATTAAGACGGGTTTTTTGTTCATGGGAAATTCCTTATTAATTTTATTATCTTATCAACTTACCTGCTTTCCTGCAACTTTTAGTATGTTCACACCCTAAGCACCCTAAACAAGTCCTGAAAAAATCGCTTAAGTTCCTGCTCACGCACTCTACAACTCCTTCCTTTACTGGACTAGCGGTCGCGCGCGGTCTGTGAGACCGCAGCGAACTTATTTTACTGATTATGCGCTAACTATAAACAATAGACAATTGCGCTTCCATGATATCCTCGGGGGCTGAGGCTCTATACCCCAGTGACATTCGTCGCAAACCCACGAGTTCTTTTGTTTATATTTGCGGTCTCAGACTCCGCGTGCGACTGGTGGTGTTGAAAAATCTCTTGAATAATATTGAGAGCTGGAATGATATTTGTATCTTATTATTTAGAACTTAGTTTTATTTTACGTAAACATGTTAAACGCAAATAAATTCTTGTAAAATTTTATCTTGTTTCGTTATTATGTTGATTTATAGCGTTGTTTTTTTTTGTCGTATAATATAATATGTACTGAAAACGAATTTTAAATCAGTGAAAATAATCATGTTTGCAGATAATTTATTACACGTTGTAGTTACAACGCTTAAAAAAAATCATGTATATTATTACATACATAAATTATATCTAATATTGTAAATTTTAATGTAGTTTCCCTTATAAGTGTACTATATATTACAAGTTCACACTTCTAAAACATAACCTAACATAACTTCATCTCTGTATGTTGTAAATCTTATTGTAATTCCTCCATCTTGTTATCAGTACCTGGTTTACACTTTTCAACGCTACTAACTTATCTACTAATCTCATTCTCTGTAAATCCGAAAATATTATATGATACCAGGTTAATTCGGTAAATCCGAATATAATATATGCTACCAGGTTACTTTTTCTACATTGTCACAAAAAATGTGTGTACATACATATATTTCTTCATCACACAACTTAGTTTCAGAGAAAATGTTTTTTTGTTGTTGTGTAATTATGTACATTTCTTAAGGAATAATATGAACTAAACCTGTAATATGTACTTTCCTTTGTATCTATCTATAATAAATAAATAAAATAAGATGTCTAATGTCTGAATAAGATGTCTAATTAATGTTTACCGTCGGAGTTTTTATGTTTTCTTTGTACGCTTGTCTAACTTGTCTAACTGGTTGTTCATTAATCCATTTTTTTATTTTATGTCTGAAATTATTTTTGTTTTCCTCAATTTTTGTTTCAAGTGAAAGACTGTTGAATGCTTTTATAGCTTGGTATTTATGGTGTCTTTTTCCAAAGGTAGTGTTTACCGTCGGAGTTTTTATGTTTTCTTTGTACGCTTGTCTAACTGGTCTATTAGTGATATTTGGGGTTTGTTGGAGTGTGTTTTTTTGGTCAAAAATGTAGTTCAGTAGTGTTTTTACATATAATTGGCGTATATCTAGTACGTCACAACTTTTATATATAATATAATAAGTCTGAGTTTACTATTCGGTACTTAAACTTAAATATGGCTATGATAATGGCTATGATTTGGATTTTTTTTACATGAGCTCCACACAGGAAGCCCTGAGGAAAATAATTTCCCTCAGGGCCTATGTCATCTATGAGGATGCTGTGTGGAGGGTCTTTTTTAAGGAAAGGAAGGAGAGGAGAGTTCTGGGAAGGAAAAGGGTTTAATGGGTGGGTAAGAATCTGGGGTTCAGTATGTCCTGGTCATCCGCCTCCAAGACCTAGGCAAACCTCACCCCATGAACCCGGGCACCCCTGCTAAATCACCAAACGTAGCGAACCACTTGGGGTGACCTATGGCAGAGGTTTTGGTTATCCAATAAAGGTTCCCGGGGCGGCGGTACCCATTCCCGCCTCCCAAATTGACTAAGTGAGATGAGTTTTTTGCCTATTCTAAGCTATTAATAAAATATAGCATCCTTAAGCAAAACTTATTATTTTCATTTACGTAATTAAAATGAAGCCACAGAGTGCATTTGCAATTATTGAAGAAGTAAGAATTTGTTATATTTTATAATTAATAATTATTAACAATATTGACGTTGTATTTTATTGACATTGTGTAATACTTACTTGTATGTTCCGCGGTACCTAAACCGTTTTTAATGTACTTACCTACCTACTTTGTAATACATATCATCATGTCAAAAAATGTCTACAAACTCACAGCTAATGTAAAATTTTTATTAATATAATATATAGATTTAGAAAATAAATCCAACAGAAGTATTGGTAACGTTTCCTTTAGGTATTTCTTATTTTTAAAATCTTAATTTTATTTTTAATAGCTATTAAATCTTTTTCTTTGTAGAGTGCACTCTGTTGACGTAAGTTCGCATTACACATTTGATAAACTTTTATCTACCGCACACAGATGTCACGCGTGCACAATTGACGTAGGAATAAACACATTGATTTTAAAATTATATGCTGCATATCCGGTAATAAAGAGCAACGCGCGAAAACTACAAACGTCAGCGAAGTATATCCGGTATGACTTATTTTCGCGGCTTTTGTTTCAAGTTCATGGTTTAATGTCACGATCGTAATTTGTGGTGCAATTATGCAGGCTTGCGTCATTATCCATTATCCATATCCATAAGGTAGTATGTAACTTTTTTCTACTTAGGTAGGTAGCTTTAATTTGTTGTAGGCACAGGCGGTATAACAATAATCTTATAGGCAAAGATGCCGACATTACCGTTTATCATCATCATGGTGACACAGTCATGGTACCTACTGTGCTAGATACGTAGCACGGTTAAAATACAAAGGAATGTAATATGTCAGATGTCTGTTGCTAGTTTCATATCATATAATGGAGTCACTTTTAAAAATGTCAATAGGTTATGTAAATTTATTATAATATATTTTTTTAAATATGATAATTTTGTGTTGTGTACCGCACAGTCCCAACTGCTGCCAACTGTCCGGAGCCAGTGGCACTATTGCACCCCTTAGGGGGGATACATTAATTACGTTAGCTCAAACGGGGGGGGAGGTCTAGCAAAATCGCCCGTTACTTGAAAAGAATATACGAAGTGGCCCAAAATTATCTCAGAAAAACTGCTCACGTAATTAATGTATGCCCCTTATTAGGTACGTTGTGAGGCTGAAGGGAAGGAGACGTGGTAGAGGAAGGTCGGGAACTAACTGGTTATTCATGGATGTGGCAATTTCACCAGGACAGGGCTTATTTTTAGAACAAATCGGGGAACAAAAAACAAAACAAATGAATTAATTTATAACGATTGTTACAAATAAATTTTTTACACAGGGTAAATTTCTAGAACAAATATTTTTTAACACTAGAGTTAAAAAATAACTAAGGGGTTTAAATAATTATTATTATTCTGCTAACCACATTTTGGAAACAATTAATTCTTTTGATATTTGAAAAGGGTTAAAAATTTTAAAATAAAGGGTTAAATTTATAAATAAAGGGTTAAAAATTTTACACCCAAAAACACAACGGGTTTACAATTAATTAATTTGGAAATTAGAAAAAGTGTTAATAGTTATTTTTTTTGTGGAGTTTTAATTTTCAATGTACATTTGTTATTTTAATTTTTCTTGCTTTACAATTATAATAATGAAATTTGCGATAGCCCTAAAAAAATGGATATAAACCTGAAATAATTAAACGCCTAGTTAATAAGAAGCAAGCAAAATTTTTGTCAATAAAGTGTATTTATAGTTAGTGGGAATAATAACAACAAACCCAGTAAAAATTAAATTATACGTATAAAAAAACTTCTGTATACAGGCGATTTATCTTTAAAAATATTGCCAGATCATATTTCTCCATTAATCCATAATTCTAAAATAATAAAAAAATTACATTAACAATACAAAGTTGTATTGTTAATATAATTTAATTTAGAATCAGGGAACATGAACTTTGTTTACGAAATAATAACTATTCCGAGTTTGCTAACCATTTAATAGAGACAGGCCATAGCTCCAAAAAAGAAAAAACAAAGTTTAAACATTGCACTGAAAATTCACATTTTAATTTGTGCGCTTTAGAAACTTAAGAAATAAACAAGAAAATTTAAATCTAAAATTAATTTAGTTAGTAAAATAATAGCACCTTGTAAATCACCTATACTTACGATGTTTCCATGTAATGTTGACTCCTCCCACCGTTCTCCCCCTTCCCCAAAATCACCGCTCTACTACCCCCACCTAATTATTTTTTGTACTTGTATAGAATTTTTTAGTTAGTTTTAAGTTTGCTCGTGCATGACACGGTTGTGTCGAAATCAGTTGCAAAAAAATTAAAGTAATAAATAATGTAGGTACATTGAAAATTAAAACTCTTCAAAACAAAATGTCTAGAAATTGTTACATAGTTAACGCCCAAGGAATACAAAAAAAAGTTAATAGTCAATAAAATATTTTAATAACCAATTTTTTTTTTTAAATAGCCGTCTCTCAAATTAATTTCTTAAAAATATTTAGAGTAAGTTCGGGTAATATGGCCTAGTCGGCCAATATGGCCACTATTATTTTCTCCGACACCAACCAACACTAGTGGTTTATGTATCCGCCATATTGTCAGGCCCCTTCCCTTGACCCCCTCATTAGATTCTTGCGTTGCGGCGAGTGCGCGTTTGTCCGGCGAGTGCGACGATCGAAAAATGTCTGATTTGATGTTATTTTGTTGGTAAGTTTCACTCATTACTGTCCCTTAAATAATCATTGTTTTTCTATTGCTTATACACAGTTTTGTAGGTAAACTTTTAATTAATGGTGTGGTGACCTTTTTTAAGTACTTAAATTACTAGTTTTTGGGTTAGAATTTTATTTGTCATAAACATCTTTGCGGCTATTATGGCCACTAGGTAGGTGGCCAATATGGTCTACCGGGCCATATTGGCCTCACAAAACGTAAATCTTTATAATATGTTTAAATTTTTTTCCTAAAGGCAATGGCTTTACGAAAACCAATTTTACAAAGAAAACGCCAACTTTGTGCAAGGTGTTAATGAAAAAGACAATTGAAGATGTATGAAATAAGAAAATGGGTCATACTAAAAATAAATACAAGTCTTACTAGAAATCTGGAATTGAGAGACCTCGCGAGACAAAATCATGCCCACTTATTATCAATTCCTCCACATTCCAGCCACAAAATACAACCACTAAATAAGTCATTCATGGAACCACTGAAAAAATATGTTTCTGATGAGATAAGATCATGGGTAAGGAACAATTCATGCCCACTAACCCAATATGAAATTATGGAAGTTTTTCGACACGCATATCTACGTTCTCAAAGCGGTGAGATACCTGTCGGTGGTTTTCGTGCAACAGGGTTATATCCTATTAACAGAAATGTTTTTAAAGATCACGATTTTATTGATATGGACAATGAGCCAGAATGTAGAATCACTAATCAAGAAAATATTACACCAAAACCAAAAACTTTAGGTTCTACTCCTGCAATAGAAAATGAATCTGTTGACATGACGTCCACCATAAATGAACCTGATATGATTCATGAGTTGACGCTGATGAGTTGATACTGCTTCAAGAGATGAGAACAGCACACCACCTGTCCGTTTTGAACAAGTTGTAGTTCCCATTACGAGGTCGCCACAGCCTTCGACTTCAAGAGATCAGAATTTTGATAATGCCGTTCCAATTGTCTCCAATACCAGAAAGAGCACTTAGAAAAACTACTAACCGAGGCAGAAAGGCTGCTACGTCGACATTGCTTACTTCATCCCCGTACAAAATGAATTGCAAGACTCTTTAAAAAAGAAAAAAATTAAATCGAAAAGACTATGGGTAAAGGCAACGGTCAAAGGTAAAAATCCAAAGTCAAAATCTAAGGGGGTACAAATGTCTGGCTCGGAGGAAGAAAATGAACCATTGTACGATGACAGTTCTGACGAAAGTCCTTATTTGTTTTATTTTTTTTATTTTATTTGATATGGTGGGCAATATGGCACACTTCATTTGTGGCCAATATGGCCCTAGGCCATATTGTCCTACCACATTTTTATTTTAAGATTATTCAAGATTATATAAAAAGTTTATTATGGTCATGTTTCGAAATCAAATAACCTTAAACTTATAATTATTTTGTACCATTAAGTTCAAAGGACTGATTTAACCAATAAAAGCTGTTTGATCTCAAAAATTTCGTATTTTATTACCAAAAAGGCTTATGGTGTGCCATATTACCCGAACTTACTCTACCCATATAATGATTTATTTTTTGTTATTTAGACTTCTTTCGCTATTCGTTTAATAAAAATTATGTGAATTCAATTTTATATATTCTAAAATAATTTTTATATCTCAATTCATATAGGTAATTGATTTTTATTGTACTTTATGTAATTAATCACGTCTCCCTTTTATATTTTTGTCTACAGTTCTTATTTGTCTTTTGTTATTTTTAGTAATTTAAATCATATCCTGACGAAGAAATCTCTGGTTTCAATATATGTTGATAAATTGAAATAAATGGTGGTGTTTTTCAAAGTTATTTGTTTTCATTTAATTAAAAATTGACGCCACAAATTGATTTTGAAAAGATTAAAGAGGCAATTTATTTTTTAATTTTGAAATCCAAAATTAAGATTTTCAGGACCTACCTATAACATAATATTTATTTGTAATTTTAAAAACTGGAACTGAAATGTCAAGAAAGCAGAATATATTATTTTTGTCAGTTATTTTATACTATATTTGATATGTGTACGTGTACTAATTTCTTTTGATTAAATTTCTTAGGGTTTAAGAGGAATATAAACGCTGGAAATATTTCGATTCTCCTGCCTGCAAAATTTAAAATCGAGCGTCTTATTTGCACGAGGCAAGTAAGCGAAAAAGTGGTTTTTATTTATTTTGTGCATAATTTTATAAGAACGAAAAAAAGTTAGAATATAGATAACCTTAAAAATAGTCTTAGCCATAAAGAGGTATTTTTTTTAATTGTTTTTTGTATTACTTCATAGTTAAGTCATGAAAAATATTTTTTTTTAGTGGTTTACACTTATATTTTTTGTTATTTAAATAATAATTTTATTGTAATTCCAGGAAAGCTAGTAAAAGCTTCAAATTATCCGTAGCATATTTTTTGATGTTCATACTGTAAGCCGATTCGTCGTAAAGATTAATCTAAATAGTATCTGAATAGAATTTCACGTATCACTTCATCTTAATCTATCGTTGAGAGTTTGAGTAGTAGAAAAAACACAATCGACACTTATTAAAAACTAGCTGGTTCCCGGCATGCGTTGCTATGCCAATTAATAAAGAAATTGTTTCTCCCTGCGTGTCCTTTCCCATTTGTCTTGTTCCCACTCCGCCTCCTCAACCTTCCCTCTTCCCACTCCACTCCCCCTTTCCCGTGAACCCCCCTCGCGAGTGTCCCCTCCCCCTCTCCTCGCTCCCGCATTCCATACATTCAGTTTTCAAACAGCTCGCGTGCCACCTATTGCAATTTTTTTATACAAATTTCATAATGATAAAGCTCACCAGTAGTTTTATACAAACCTTGGCCTGACAATAACGAACACAAAAATAAAAGAATTCTGCAATTTGGTGCAGTCGTTCGGAAGTTATGCGCGTACATACATTTGGGGGATTCATTTTTATTTATAGAGAAGAGAAGATAAAATAAAACAATATCTAAAACGGTGGTAGTGTTTTAAATCGGCTTGTCGTAGTAACCTAAAGTCATAATGTGTAACAAGATCATTGACTCGGAGCAAACACAGATCGCCTATTTAGACAAGAATATTGTTGCAGAAAAAACCTGCTTTCAGGCAATAAATAAAGTGACGTAGTTAACCTTCCCGCTCGGTGGCAATGATACGGTGACACGGCAACTCAACAAAGTGGCATTTCAAGACCCCTTCAAAAAGTCGACAAAATTTAGGAAAATAAAATTTTTAAAATACCCATAAACTTATCTAACATGACCTTTTTCATTCTTTTACATAACTTTTCAAAAGAGGTGTTAACCTGTCACAAGCCAGGAAAAACACGGAAATTCCCTAACAAAGGACGACTTTGAATTTTGAATTGAATGTTTTATGGATTAATTTTGAGTTATCGTATATTTTATTGACCGAAACACATTCTTAGAACCTAAACCAAACTATATTACTTGCGTTAATTACGTAAATTGATAGGTTTTACGATTTTTTCGTCAAGTAACACGCATCGACTTTGACAGAAAGAATCGCGGAAAATTTGACATTTTGATGCCTTAGATAAAATCATTTAAAAATATTCTGGAGTAGCAAGGTGAATAAAATTTTTACCCATCTTATGAGGAAATGTTGGCGCAAGCGATTCTGACCTTGTCCTTCACACAAATTCCGTACATAGAAGGGTCAAAATCGCAGACAAACATATTTTTAAAAATAAATTTCCGCGCGCATGCGCTCAAACTGCGCGTGGTTTCGCGTCTCCGGTCGATTAGAGGTAGTTGTTGAATTATTCGGTCACCCAATGATACATTCATATTTATTTGTATTTTTATGCGAATAGGAGAGACTACAGTATCCCCAATTGAGGAATGTAGGAAAGTGGGAAAAGGAGGTTGTTAATTGCGGTCCTTCACCGGATTCTCCTTTTTTTAATGTGAATGTTCCGCAAGAATCCCAATTGCTTCTAGCCTCCTGGAGCCAGTGAGACAATGGCATCCCCAATTGAGGATTGTTATGAAGGTATGTGGGGAGGTGAAGCAGGTGAGGAAGAGGTAGGTGGGGAAGAACCTGACTAATCTGATCCCATCACTAAAACGGCTAAAAACATTTAAAGCAACGTTTAAATTCTGAATAGTGGTCTTACACCAGGGCGATACTAAGATTACCTTCCACTCTGGAACGGGCCGCAAACGTACTTTATATTATTTTAAATGATTAAACTGTGAAAACATAAATCAATCAAATAAAATTTTCTTGCCCAAGCCATGATTTGAACCCGCGACCTACGGATCGCTAGTCGAAACCCTTGCCATCGACCACGGAATAAAACATAATATTATAATACAATTTTAAAGGAATTAATTCTTGGGAAACAATGTAAATCAATTACACACAAACACACAGGATTTGAACCCGCAATCTATGGAATCGTAATCGAGAGCAATAATAAATTAATCAATAAGCAAAACTTGATAATGTTTCACATTTTCGTCATTTTTAAACTCAGTTGAATATCATCATTACATAGTATAAAATGAAGTCGCTCAAAATGTATGTGCGCATAGATCTTTTAAACTACGCAACAGATTTTCGCACGGTTAGATCATAATAGATAGAGTGATTCAAGAGGAAGGTTTATCTGTATGATACATGTTTATTATAGTAGAATAAAACTGAGAAATTCAAATATTCAATTCAGGCAGCGGGCAGCTGGCAAGCGGATGGTGTGGATTTTATAAATAGTTGTGTTTCGTTAGCCACAGCAACGTGTGGCCGGGTCTGCTAGTATTATATAAAATCTAGTAAGCAAATTAGAAATGTATTCACAGCAATCTAGCTCGAAATAGAGATTTATGGAGGTTGATGGCCAACCTCCACGAATGCTGAAGAAACTATGCTGGCGTTATTCGATGGCATACTGGAGAAGCAAGCTGGAGTACGCGAGCGATGTTTGGGCACCGTACCACCAGAAGTACATTGATATTATTGAAGAGTCACTTGCCTAAATGCTGACAGGGTAACTAAATTGTACTGTAATTGGAATTATTCTGTTGTACAATAATAATAAAAAATAAAATAAAATAAAATAAAAATAGGTCTTTCAAAACAGTACTTAAGTAGATACCTACCATCTATTAACAGATTTCTTTACCTTTATTCGTATTTCAGTTGAAATTTAATATAATTAATGGTTCCACGACAATTCAACAGAGTGGCTTATCATTTGTAAAGTCATTAAAAGTGATGTTTTTTTAAATAGCCTACAACCTTACCTGACGTAACTTAATTAACATAGTTTTTTTAATCACTTTTAAGATTTTTCAAAGGAGTGATGAAGTCGCACATTGATGAATTGTCCGGTTGTCATAATAATTAACACAGTTTCTAACTAAAATGTTTAACATTTATTTTTGACTGAGCGAAGCGAAGCCTTTTTAACTCCAACGTTTTGCATTTTAGTAAGTTGTCTGTTCGTTCTGTATCTGGTTTAAGATGGTTGCCATTTTTAAAGGTTCAAAATTTTTTCAAAGGTCAATTGTCGTGTGTGTTTGGGCTTTTTTATGGTTCATACCTGCCTGAAGAAAGTTGAAAAATAATTTTAATTAAGGTGTAACGATTTTTGGACGAATTGTATTATTCATCATTTGAAATATATTTTTTTACTTAAGGTGCCGTATCCCCACTCGAAAAAAGAAAGATGGAGAGATATGTAATTACGAATGTTGGAGAGAGTGCGCTAATATTTGAAACGGTATAATTGAAGCGAAAATTGTGAAAATGTTCAATAAAACATGATTCGTTTAAAATGGAGGAAACATCTCTTGGGGGCTCTCTAAAACAGCATATAAAGAAACACTGTGAATTATTTCATATATATAACTTGTAAAATAAGTGAAACAGACGTGAAAGTAATAATTTTCGGAGCATACTTTGCGATGTTTTTCTATCGAGGGAATTTCATATAATTTGCGTTTTGGCGTGGGGAATGTAAAGATATTATCTTCAAAAATAACATATATTTTTTAAGAGCTTAAAAACTTCAAATGTTTAACCGAGATATGTAGGTAGATATTAAAGTAGGTACATACGTACAAATCTTATAATTTTAATTTGGCTTTATTAAATAAGAGAAAATTAGAAATATTTTTGGACGCGTGATCTATTGTTCACATAACTAGTAGTTAACAAAAAGATTAACTCATTTAATTTTACGGTAACACTGGCGAGTGATCTTGGGATCGTAAGGCAGTTTTATAACGTTGTAACGGGAAGGTTAACAGATAAAACGTTTTTTTGGGATCATATTTTGTTTGGCAGAAGAGTGTATCTTTGAGCGCCGAAACTGGTTATGCAGAGAAAGAACTGAAGCGGTATAGTTTTCAAATTCTTCTAAGACATACAGTCTCACAAGTGTGCCAATATGGAATAACGTAGTGTATTGGCAAGGTAAGGTGTGTTTGTGAGAACTAGATCAGTCAAAAACAAGGCCTCGAGCAAACTTATTTTTCCGTGGAAGAGATAGAAGAGTTTGATTTTGGGTGTCTGTGTTCCTGGTGTATTTTTTTAATGTTATTTCAAATTTTCTCTATTTATACATACTTATAATAATTTTATAAGATTAGTTGAACTCCGTTTAGTAACATGAAAATTAAAGTAAATAAAATTTAGCAATGCTGTTATTAGGTTCTGTAAGTGTTTTAATTTTTGTTATTGTGGCAGCTGTTTCGGTGTTTAAGGCTATTATCAAAATGTGGTTAAGCCACATTGTGATGATTCAAAAATTTCATTAACTCCACCCAGAAGAGGCCTTCAGAAAAATAAATTCATCTTTAGGGATGCTGTGTAAGGGTCTTTTTGAGGAGAGCAATGAGTGAGTATGGATCTTGAAGAGATTATCATTAATTTTGGGGGCGGGTGTGGGTACAGCCGCCCCGGAAACAATTTATTTTATGACCAACACGTTGGTCATAAAATGGTCCGGTACGTTTGGCGACTTAGGGTTTATGGGGAGAGGTTGGTCCGGATCTTGGCGGCGGATGCGTCTGACCACCAATTGCGTGGCAGGCCAGATCGGGAGAGATTAGTTGATGGAGATATTTAGTCCTGTCCAGCGGGACTCTCTCGGCTGGCGTGTAGCACCGCAGTGGTGGGGATAGATTCTACATATAGAAAGACACACTGACCCCCAGATACCAACCCCCCCCCCCCTCATACCATTTTTCCTTTCCAGAACTTCCTCTCCTTCATTTATCTAAAAATACCATCCACACAGCATCCCCAAAGATGATACAGGCTTCGACCGGAATTATTTTTTTCAGGGCCTAAGTATGGAGCTCAACATGTAAAAAAAAGACAGAAAGTTCGACGTGATTCGCTTCTACGCATGTGATTCACGTCTACGTGCCGATGGAATCAATGACGCTAGCTCCTCTAAGCATCTTCCATTGAAATACCGTTAGAACAAGGACAGCTTTCCAACGGACCACTGTACATTAAAGATTATTCGTTGGTTAAGATTTATTACTATTTTCGGTAAATACGATTTACTTTGAAAATACTCGCGACAATTGGAATTTTTTATTCTTTGGGGCACTTATCATAAAATCTGTTTCCCCCGTTTTGATGGTAATGGGTACGATCAGGTACAAAGCGGGTTTCGGTTTTCTGATAAGTCGGCGCATGGGCGGCCGACTGGCGCAGGCGTGCTGACAAGAATGTTTGTATGTCAACGTATCAGGCCGAACATAGTGAAGGCAGGTTAAGATTTATGTCCGCGCGAGGCGGCGCCGATAAGCTTTGAAAATAAATAAATATGTGTAGGTACGCATGGAGCCCATGGAAATTATCCTACTGTCTTGCCCGTGCGCATTCACACGTGGCGGGTGTAATAGGTCGGATACTCTCGTCTACGTCTCTCTGTAGGTCCTCTAGGACAATGACAAACTTCTGTTCACACTACCATAATGGGTTCGGAGCTGGGACAATACAATATTGTCTTGTTAACTAGGCATTAGTCGACCATCGACCACCATAACACGGGCAATTTGGGAGGCGGGTATGGGCCCGGAAACCATTTATTGGATAACCAACGCCTCTGCTAAAGGTCATCCCAAGTGTTTCGGTACGTTTGGTGACTTAGCAAGGGTGCCCGGGATAATGAGGTGAGGTTTATCTTGGCGATGGACGCGCCTGTCAGGCCGGATCGGAGAGAATGGTTGAGGGAGTCACTTTGACTTCCCAGCCGTAGGTACTCTCTTGAAATATCGCCTTGAACCGCAGTTAGAGGGATGGATTATACGTCCGTCACTCCTGGACACACTGACCCCCAGATTCCTACCCACACCTTTTCCATCCCATAACTTCCTCTCCTTCCATTCCTAAAAAGAAAACACAGTATCCCCAAAGATGACATAGGCCCTGTGTGGAGCTAATTATTTAATTACAAAACACGAAAGAAAGAAAACAAATTGATGTGAATATCACTTAAGTCAATTGTTGAGTTAAAGTTAATTTTGTGAGTTCCCTTTTACTATCAGTGATATTTTTATATCACCGCTAGTAAAGGTGGACATTAAAGAAGGCAGAATAAGAGGGGAATTTAAAGGAAATTCCAGGAAAGACTACGCGCAAGATACCACGTCATAAAGTCCCTGTACGTGTGCACATTCCCTTGGCTTTGATAGAGATTGCGGCGTACCTACACACGCATTACATTCTAATTTAGGTTGTTGGTGCTTGCCTAACTTCAATGACCTATTCATTTTTAAAATCGGAACTACTTACCAGTAGATACCATATTTATTATATAAAATTACTAGCTGACCCGACGAACTTCATACCGCCCCAGAATCAATAACTGTTGAATTAAATTAAGTTTTTTTATTAAGTTAAAAATTACACAATGAAGCAATTATCGATGCCCAACTGTCCGTGTTGTGTTTTTGTCAGTATCAGAGATGGCGTTGTGAACGGATTTATATTTTTTGTGATTTTCTTACTTTTCCACTTACTTACGGGAATTTTTGAAAGGAAGCGGGTACGGGTACCGCCGCCCGGGAACCGTTTATTGGATAAGCAACACCTCTGCCATAGATCACCCCAAATGGTTCGCTACGTTTGGTGATTTAGTGATTTAGATTAGGGGTGCCCGGGTTCATGGGGTGACTTTTGTGCGGGTCTGGGCGGCGGATGCGTCCGCCCACCTGCTGCGTGGCGGGCCGGATCGAGAGAGACTGGTTAAGGGTGGTCTTTTCAAGGTAAAAGGTCAATTCCAGTCAAGTCAATGGCCTTGCACCGCAGTTGGAGGGATGAATTCACTCCCGGATACACTGACCTCCAGATTCCTACCCACCTCTCATGCATTTTTCCTTGCCAGAACTTTCTATCCTACCCTTCCTTAAAAAGACCCTCCACACAGCATCCCCTAAGATGACAGGTTCTGAGTGGAGCATACGTAAAAAAATGCGTTTTATTTCACAAATTTATTATTATTGTATTTTTCCTTTGGAGGGGTGCGGAGACATACGTTCACCGTTTGTCTCATTTTCGACTATTGACATTTAGTGTGTAAGAAAGATGGGCAGCATTATATGATTGAACAAAAGCAAAACAATCAGCGCATTGACATTTGACGTTTTTGAATTTTTAGAATTCACGCACAGTTAAATATTATACCTATCACAATATTGCTGCAGTTCTTTCCAAATATGAGAATTCGTTCTATACAAAATGTACGAAAAAATTCGTTTTCTTTATAACTTTCTTTTTCGTGAATTTTTGCAATGTTTTAATAGTTATTCTGTTATCCGGGGCGGAGACAAATCCAATAAATCAAAGATCATCAAAATCGGTCCAGCCGATCTCGAGTTATAAATAGTGTAACTAAACCCGACTTTGTTTTATATATTAAGATTAATTATTTATTCGAAAAGCTTATTTCTTTTGTTCATATACTTGACAGATTCTTAGATGACACTGAAACAACGAGCGTGGTTCATTGGACAATTTTTAGCAGCCCGTTCATACACAAATTATTTGGGTGCTAAATTTTAGTTCGATTATTATGAATAATCCTGTATTTTTATAACGTCGTATTTATATGGATGTCGAAATTTTACTAATATTAGGAAGGTAATTTTTTTCTTTTAACCCTAGAAAAATAATCTACGTCTGCGAGACGTAAGCGATACACAATAAATGCTGCCTTTTATTTATTTCGCAATGTAGCGCGCTGTCTATCTCAGTTAGCTCAGTTGCTGAGATGAGCTTGCGCGGGGTGGCTCTGTCACCACGGTAAGCACAATAATTGTGGAGAAATACATACCCCTTACGTCCGAGAGACGTAAGGGGTATGTATCTTTTGAGTAACTTTCAGACTTGTTCGTTTAATCGTGATTTGGCGAAATAAAAAAAAAAGTATCTATTTATTATTTTTATGTATAACGGCTGATTAGCATTGAAACTTTCAAATAAAATACGATTTAGACATAAAATTAAACATATTTTTTCATATAAAAAAATACTAAATATTTTGTAGTTGATTTGTAAGAGATTTACAGAATTTCGTTATTTTTTTAATTAAAATGAATTTTTTATTTTTTTTGGTTTTATTCAAAGCATAAAACCCTAAACTAATTATTCAACCTCTTTAAACCGTGAGTGTGATAATATTAGGTCCTTACATATAAAAAATTTGATCTCAAATATCTTCTCTTTGGTTAGGAATTGCAAATTCAAATTTATACAGCTATTTACTCATGTATTTGTGTTTCGAAAATTATAATTAATTTGTTTTTTCCTTAATTGTTTTTTGTCTTTGCGTCACTTAGTTTACAAAATGGAAAACTTGAAATATCGCGTTATTTACGAGTACGAGTTCCACTGTGGCACCATTGCTGCAGAAACGGCTCGAAGGATTAATGATGTGTATGGCGACGGTGCCGCAAAAGAAAACACAGTGCGTTTTTGGTTCCAACTTTTTTGTTCTGAAAATTTCGACCTGCAGAACAAGCCCCGTGGACGGCCGGAGACCAAAGTTGATAATGAAGAATTGAAGGCTATTGTGAAAGCGGATCCATCGCAAACCACATCAGAGTTAGCTGCAGGCTGCGTTGTTAGTAATAAAACTGTTTTAATCCACTTGAAGCAAATTGGGAAGGTGAAAAAGCTTGAATGGTGGGTACCTCACGAATTGAGTGAAGCAAATCAACAAACGCGCGTTAGAACGCTAGACCACACACTGCACAACAGACGGCTACCAAATTAGAGGAGCTTCAATTGGAATGTCTAAGACATCTACCGTACTCTCCGGACCTTGCCCCAACAGATTACCATTTTTTTCGAAATTTGGATAACTTCTTGCAAGGGAAAAAAATCAACTCCGATGGGGCAGTCCAAACCGCCTTCAAAGATTTTATTGATTCCCGTCCGAATGGTTTTATTAGTAAAGGGATCGATGGACTACCTATGAGATGGCAAAAGTGTATAGATAGCAATGGTACATACTTTGATTAAATAAATATATTACATATATTGAAAAAAAATCGACTTTATGTTCCTCCCATACAAAACGCGAATTTCATATGTAAAGACCTAATATGTGAAATATTCACTTTTAAACTTCGTTACGCCTCTCAGACATATGATTATCTTTCTAGGGTTAAAATGCAATGATCCTGAGGCAAATATGTCTTTAACGGTAATTTGATATGCATGTAAATATAAAGTAAATGATGCAATGTTAATTGTTCAGGAGAGCGACATTTTAATAATAATTTTTAATGCCGGCAACCCGGGCGTTCATTGTAATAATTCATAATATCTTGTACAAACACCTCACTAGGCTGTTCCGAGACGGGCAATGATTTTTTTTCTTCAAAAAATCATATCTCCTGTTTTTGTAGACCTGTATTTGTGATTTTTTATCATAAAATTAACATTAAATGGATCTTTCAGAATACTTAACTTTTTTTTTAAATTCCTTAACAGAATTAAATTTATTGTTAATTTTTCAGTCGAAAAATGCTCTAAACCTTGCTTTGTTATGGGCTATTTTTTAATCATAATTTTTTATAGCTTTTAATGGCTTTTCGAAGAGGTGTTGAGTTGAGTTGTTTCTGAGTTGGCATGAAACCCTATTAGTTCGGTTTTCGGAACAACTTATAGAGAAATCGTTGTGTCTCCCTTACTATCATAGAGAGAGATAGGATGGTTTTTTTTTTACATGAATTCCACACAGGAGGCCGTGAGGAAAATAATTTCCCTCAGGGCCTATGTCATCTGGAATGCTGTGTGGAGGGTCTTTTTGAGGAGAGGAAGGAATGAACATTGGTCTTGAAGAGACCCATGTTGTAGGAAGGAGGAAACACAGAGTCCGGCAAATCATTCCACAGCCGAGCTGTTGAACACAAGAACGAGTCGAAGAAACGACCCGTTCTCATGTGAAAAATGTCAACCGTGTGCAAATGTTGGGCACGCGTTTGGCGTGTTTCCCGACTATGCACCGGTGCCGAAGGGATCAATGATTCTAGTTCCTCGGAGCATCTTCCATTGTAATACCGGTAGAACAAGGATAGCATTCCCACCCGACGCCTGTGCTCTAAAGATTGCAATCCGTCTGTTAAGATGGGAGAATCTATCAAACGGACCTCCCGTTTCTGCACAGATTCGAGAGTATTTTTCAGGTATTTTGGAGCTCCAGACCAGAGGTGGCTGCCGAATTCAACCGTGGGGCGCACTTGTTATTTGTATAGGGTTAGCAGTTGTGTACTATTAAAGTATCTGCGGGCCCTGTACAGTACGCCCAGTTTCTGGGAGGCTAACTTTACTCTACATTCGTAAACGGTGTTCGAAAAATGATACACCACGCTTCATATTTTAATATTAAAGTTAATCACAAAATAAGTAAAACGTAAACCTTTATGAAACCAGAGTTTCAGATGGCAATTTGAAAAAAAATTATGAAACTTGGGAAAATTTTTATCAATTATTTTTACATGTAACAACAAAAAAAGTGGAGGGACAATAACGTGTATGATAAATTTGTCGAATACTTTTTTTAGATTTTTATTCGTTAAGTATATAAGGTAGAAAAAATGTAAGGTGAGCCATTTTTTGCAACTTTTTTCTGTTTGCATGCAAATATTTTATATTCATAAAATTATATATTTACTAGCTGATCCGGCGAACTTCGTACCGCCTCAGAATCAAAAACTGTTGTCAACTTATTAGCTGAATTGATCTAAATTGTTTCTCCCTGCGTATCCTTTCCCCTCTCGCGTTCCCTCTCCCTCTCCCCACTCCACTTCTCCCCTTCCCCCGTCCCGCTAACCCCCCTTCCTGAGTTCCTTTCCCCCCTTCCCCCCTCCCTGGGTTCAAAGTTCAATGTTATACCCCTTACAATATTGCTGCAGTTCTTTCAAAATAGGAGAATTCCTTCCATACAAAATGTATGGGGAAAATAATTTTCTTCGGAGTGGAACACGCTTTACTTTTAGGGGTATGAAAAATAGATGTTGGTCGATTCTTAGACCTACCAGATAAGCACACAAAATTTCATCAAAATTGGTCCAGCCGTTTCGGAGGAGTATGGTAACAAACACTGTGACACGAGAATTTTATATATTAGATTTCGGTTTATATAATTTGAAGGCGTATTTTATCACATTTCAAGAACAGTTTTTATTTTTCGAATACTTTTAGAATTAATATTCCATTTATGTATTTGAATTTTATTTTGAAGCCGAAATATTTTGACCCTCTATTAAAATACTGTTGAAACCCCAGGGGTTAAAATGCAGGTCGTAAAGGAAATTATTTTCCTTAAAATATTTTCACGACGCAGATCGAAAGAGAAAAAATGACGTATTTAACTCCTTTATACTCGTAGATTCCATGTCCTTCACAGCATTTACAAATTTCTGCTACCGATATGTTTGTGATAAATACTTTCAGATTCGCAAATTCTACAATTACAATTTCTCGTTATTTTTTTCACAGGTCTGCGCTGGTTGTCGTCAAAGAGTATTAACAGCTTTTCGTCTGCGCGGTTGAAATTGAAGAACCCGGCTTCGATTGCATGTCTGACGCCACGCCGTACGCGCCGCGCCACATAAACATCTGTGTACGTGAAATTTCGTTACAGTTGTAATTCGATTTCGAATTCAAGAATTCGCCAAAGAATGGCGCCACTTACGTTAGCAGGTCGCATGAGGACATGCCTACAAGTACTACAGATTTGTAAATTTGAGTATCTCTCCGGATATGGAAAGATTGACGGTAATACTTTGAGTTGTGAATAATAGTATCACGTGTCTATAAATTACAGAAAACGTCATTGCCTGTCGCGGTTACTTCGTCTCGGTGACTAGCTGTCACTGAATCACAGTGGATCCGAGGAACCGGCTGTTTTTGGAACCAGTTCCTGTTGGATTTATATAATGGTCACCACCACACAAACTGGACGAAGGCGATCCAAAAGCCGCCCGCAGGGCCTGTAAGCGAAAACCTGCGGAGTGGGTTTTTAGCTTCTAGGTATCATAAGTAGACCACCACACTATAATTAACACAACACATGTCAGTCACACTGTCCATATCATCACCACATCAGGAGTTATTTTTCCTGGAGTGTGGAGCCAGGAGTCAGGATGTCACCAGGCGCCTTGTTTCCTGTGATAATTTATCCTCCCACGTTGAAATTTGCTACTTCTGTAGTTCCCAGAACGACATAACGTGTTTTGAACGCAATTGTGTTGTGATAAAAGAATGATACCATTGTTGTGATAAGGATTATAAATAACATAAGGAAAATCTAAGTAAAAATAGTATTTAATATGATTAGCGTTATTTGTACTAGTGTAAACCTGAGAAATATCACGGGATATTATAAGATTTGTGAAGCTAAAGGAGTTATTTATAAATTATTTGTCTCCGGATCATTGCCTATCAAAGAATAAACAAAACAGAGACGGATCTGAAATTTGCCATTCGAAACAAAGCTGGAAGGAAACTTTAAAATCATTATTCTGATTTAGATCTGTCAAAAATGTTGACAAGCGAAAAATATATTTCACACATTAAAAATGAAAATAAAATTATTTTATAAGTACCTGTCTGTCTTTGCAGATACTACTCATTTTTCACATAATTACTCACTAAGTTATATAATATTCAAATATAATAAAATAAACAGGGTACTTGCTAGCAAGTAGCGACATTCATTGTATAATCAGGAACTTACTGTATTTACATTTTCTTATCTCCATGTGAAATCTTATATTACGGATGCAATCTTCTTATGGAAATTTATCAAATAATAAAAACAACATGTAAATATTTAATATAACAACAGTACGTTTGTGCATGTATGTGTACATATATGCATATATCTTTATCTTATTATATACATACGTATATTTTTAATAAATATAATATGTTAGAAGTTATTACTAAATATTTTAAAAATACATACACTAGAAGACAGACGTAAAATAAACGTAAATAACATTTTTATTTTTATTCTTTTTTTTATTTTTAAGTATGTTTATTCAGTTTTTTAAATTTTACAATATTTATCTTTAAAATCTTAGAAAACTGATCAATCAGTTTGATTGAAAGAAATCTCTCATTTTTCCTATTTAATTAATACTATTATACTTTTATGTTTTACATTGTAATAACTGTGTAAAATCTAAAATACTAATTATTATAAACTACTAATTATTATAATGTTTATGAATACAGTGTGTGATTAATTATTATACAAATTTCCAAGTATTTGATCAATATTCGACCTGGGTATTTGTATACAATATTATTTGCTTTCATGTTCTACGGAGATAGAATGATTTAACTTTTTTTTTTGATATTTGAATAAGATGTCTCATTTTTAATATTTTCATGTAATGCGTTAAATATTTTCGGAATTCTATGCCTCTTTGTTCTTTCACCGTATACATTGTGAGATTTATCAATAATAAACATTTGTGCTTCTCTATGCCTAGTAGGGTAGTTGTGGTTTACAGGTTTTTTGAATTCTGTATTCCAGAATTCATCTAGCGTTAATTGATAATCGACCTTACTGTGTATAGAGAGGACATTACACAACAAGAAAATTATTTTATAATCGCCTTCACATAATTGAACTTTTTTTTTGCCTGATATCAATTTTAGGAAACGGATTTGTAATTGTTCTATTTTATTTAAGTACGTTTTGTACGTTAATCCGTTACTATTTATTCCGTATCCTATAATTGATTCTGCTAATGCGTTGTATATACAGTATAATATATTTTTATCAACTAAGTTTTTTAGGTAGTCAAATTTCCCTAATATGGATCTTAATCTATTACATACATTTTCAATATGATTTGACCAGTCAAAATTGACATCTATTGTAAGACCAAGGTATGTAAATTGGTACACTTTTCCTATGTTTGGGCAATTACACTGTTGGGATTGGTTTTTTGTGTGTAAACAATCATATGAATGACTTTTTATATGCAATTCCTTATCCTGACAATTTGTATGTGGTGAGTGAATAAGCATATATTTGTTTTTTGCGTCATGTGACCATTTAATTATGTTGTTTAGGTCTTCTTGTAAAATTTTCTCAATTTTTTGTGGATTTTTGTCAGCACATGTACGTTTTATTACGTTTGGTAAACTGTTTACTTGCATTATATAACACGTAGGTCCCGATATCGAGCCCGTAGCTACTCCAGTGCTTGCCAACATTTCATCACTTAAAATTCCGTCAATTTTAACTTTAATTTTTCTATTAAATAGATAATTTTTAAATAAATTATTTAAAGGACCTCTAATACCACATTCCTCCATTGCCCTTAATAATGTTTCATGGTCCAATGTGTCAAAGGCCTTTGTAAAATCTATAAAAATTATACCAATATAATATTTTTCATTTAATTTACAATTTATATGATCAGTGAATTTAGAAAGTAATTGTGTAGTACTTTTTTCTTTTTGAAATCCGTACTGTATGGGATTTATGATTCTATTTTTTTCTATAAAATTTTGTATTTGGTTAAAGATAGCCCTTTCAATAATTTTATCAATACACGAGAGAATCGCCATTGGTAGATAGTTTGTGAAATCTTTGTGGTTTACTGATTTATATATAGGTCTGATGATAGATGTTTTAAGTTCGTCAGGCATGATACTTTTACTTACATAAAGGTTAATTAATTTAGTCAGTACTGGGATTATATTATCAGCAATTAACTTTAGGTCTTTAATTCTTATTTGGTCATTGCCTTCTGATTTTTTAACATCCATATCTTTAATTATTTTTTTTAAATCTTTTTGTGATACAGGTCTAAATCTCATTGACATAATAGCAGGAGTTGTATACGTGTTACGATCTAGGATTTTTTTTAGTACAATTATGTCTTATGTCTTTTATTTCATTTACGAATGTTGTAGCAAATTTATCGCATAAAAATTTTGTGTCTCCTTGACTTCCCATATCTTGAAGGATTATTTTATCTAGATTTTGTTTAGGTTTTCCTATTAGATTATTTATTTCGTCCCAGAGTTTCCTCGGGTTGCCGTTTAAGCTATTTATTAAGTTTTTGTGGAATGTGTTTTTGGTAATATTAATATGTTTGTTTGTTTTGTTTCTATATCGCGTATATTCTAAACGAAATACCAGGTTATTTGGGCTATTCTAACATTTTCGGTAAAGATAATTTCTTTTTTTAATCATGTTCTTAATTTCTTCCGTAACCCATGGATTGCTGGGCCTAAGATTATTTTCAAATGATTTTTCTTTTTTCGAGGACGCATAGATATTATCAAAAATATTTTTTTTTAAATTAAAGTACAGTTCTGAGGGACATTCAGTTTGTAATAATTTTCCCCAATTTACTAGTTTTAATTTAGAATATACCAATTTATTATCAATAATTTCCCTTTTTTTATTTAAATCCTTTGTAAGTACCTCTTTCCCTATTGCAACTCCTGTTATATAATGGTCAGATATTTTGTTAGTCACAATACATGAAAATACAGTGTTATTACGGTTACGAATTGCCATATGGTCAATACATGAATAAACATTTTTTCCGTTCAAAATTTCATCCCGGGTCACATCTAATATTACATTTTCTAAGCCATTTTCACTGAGTATATTTTGGTATTCTGTAATTACACTATTTTTGGAATCCAATAAATTCAAGTTAATATCACCACAATACAAGTAGTTTGAATCAGATGAGGTCAATTGTAACATTTGTTTTAGATCCTTCAAATATATATTCTTGTTGCTGCTCGGCGGACGATATACTGCAAGAATATTTATAATATCTTGATAAACGGTGGTGATTTCTCCACATATTGTCTCGCAGCTTATTCAAAATACTTAACTCTAAATTCGACTGTTGCGAACTCCTACAAACTCATAAACTTACGAATACCGACAGTAACCACGCGACAAAATACACTATTCTACTGCAGCATTCACAAGCGGAACTACATTGCCCTCTCTCCTATACAACACACTATGGGGAATCAGTATTTAGGTGATGTCGACATATTTAACATCAACTTGGCGAATTTTGTGGATCTTGTAAAAAACTTATTCCAAAACTATTCCTAAACATATCAAATCGCTGTATTTTTTTTGTATTTTTGTGACTTGTGTGCATTTTTTATCTAATTTTATTTTTATTATTTCTTTATCTGTTGAAAAATCATCTGTCATGAATTAATTGTACTACCAAACATGTAAAAGCCCTCTGAGCATTGAATAAATAAATAAATAAATAACTTTGCATATGACAAAAGAAACGAAGTGTAAAAAAACTAACATTATTCTGTGATACAACAATGTTGACTATCACATGTATACACAGAAGTCAATCTTAGTCATGTAAAATGAAATTCAATGATTAAAAATATGAAGAAATTTAATATTCAATAGTTTAGAAGTCAATAAATGCAAATGTTACTTACCCGCCTCGGAACAGACTGTCTAGTGAGGTGGGTAAAAGAAAACAATGTACATAAATGAAAATAAAATAAACGCCCGGGTTGCCGGCACTGAAATTAAAGATCTAATTGACTATAAAACTTGTCTGATCAATTGAAAAAAATAACGCATTTTACGAAATTAACTCATTACGCAGGAATACTTAGGAATATTTCACATCATGCACGCATGCATTTGCACAGACGATCGAAAGGCAAAGTGATTTACAAGCCGAAAAAATATTAAAAAAATTTACCTCCACGTAGGAGGCCTGAGAAAAATAATTTTCTTAGGGATTAGGTCATCTTTAAAGACGCTGTTTGGAGTGTCTTTTTGAGGAGAAGACAAATTGAACATGGTTATTGAAAAAACCCATATTGTAGGAGGAAGGAAAGAGATCTCAAGAACTAATGATTGAAACGACCCGTCCTCACGTGATAAAAGTCAATCTTATTCAAATGATCGAAGTGCGATACCGGCAGGACAATAAGTATCATTCCCACTCGAAGCCTGTTCTCTAGATATTGATGGTGATCAAACGAATAGCCAATTTTGCACAATTATTTTACGATCGAATTATTTTTCATAAAATATATATTTTTTTAAATTGAAACCAATTTCCAAAATTGAAACCTATTAAACCATATACATTTTCCTCATTTAATAAGAGAATAATCTAAAATATCCTACACGGCGTTTCAAGAAAATTTAATTCTTTACAGGTACAATTCGTTTTCTTGAATTTTGGCCGTCGATCGTTTTACTGACATTTTTTCACTTAGAAAACAGGTTTTGCTTTATTCTAAAGTAATGGCTCAAGTAATATTAATTTATGCATTTAGAGATTGTACATAATTGCAAAACGACTTTGATTTGACTTTTAAAGTTCGCAAAGTTATATTTTGTCAGTAATTGTTATCACGGCAAAACTTGGTTGTGGTAGGTATTCCTTCGCTATGACAAACGAAAAACTTATTACAAATGTGAAAGACAAGGACATTTCAAGGACAAGGAATTTTAATTTTAATTAACATTAAATTGATGAGAAATACAAGTTCAGACCGCTTAACCACGCAAGCGGTTATTTTGCCTCACCACTCAATTGGGATTCATTCTAAAACCGCGGATCACAATGGTGAAAGTACTTTAATACTGCATTCATTACACACACACCGAAATGGAAAAAAAAACATATCCATAATTCTAAAAAAAAATCGTAAGTTAGCCCTTTCAGCCCCGAATTATTTTTTTTTATAAATAAAAATTATTCAATGCTTGAGAACAACTCAGAAAATTATTTGAAAACTTTTGGTACATTTTTTTTTATACATAGTTTCACGGCCGATACCGAGACCCGAAAAGATGACTGTAAATCCCTTTTTTGTTTTGAGTAAATACCAAATAATTGTGTTTTGAAATTCAATCGTAAGGAAATAGGAAATGAAAGGAAGTCTCTTACCTTTTGACGGCTTACTACGGTGATGCAGGATCGATCCTGGCTTTCAGCACTGACACAACACCAGGCTTCTACGAACGACAGTTTTTTACGATAAAAAGACGAAATCTTGCGATATTTGCAATATTATCCACGAGAGAGCTGTGACCCATGTCACGAACAAAATTCAACTGCCCAAGTAGGTAGGGTAAACTTGGGCGATAATATTGTTCCATTATTTCCTCATGTAGGTAGGTTCATCTTCTTCTCCTGGTAGAGACTTTTGAGGAAAGGAGGAAGAGAAAGGAATGCATGATTACTGAAGGACTTGAGGAAAATGGATTTAGTTTTCTAAAAGACTGTTTCAGAACCAAACAGTACGTTAATTTGAATTAACATAGGACGTCAGAGGGTATTTTTTAATTAGTAGGGTAAAATAAACTTAACTCACAAATAATACAAATAACTGTTTATTATCAAAAGTAGACATATATAATTAAATGATCATCTATCTATACCAGTCGAAATTTGTGTTTGTCAACAATAATGGAGGGGGGGGGGTGAAACCACGTTGTCCGCCCTATTCGTCCCAGGTGCCACCCATGCTGGCCTAAGCCACTGCTTGTGGTCAGTGTCGTAGGGCAGATAACACAACGGGAGGGGCGTAATGGGATAGGGTAAGGCGGGTTCTAGCAGAATATTTACCACAACGGAGGGGGCGGAATGGGATAGGGTGCGATGGGTTCTAACAGAATATTTACCACAACAGAGGGGGTAGAACGGGGTAGGATGGGGTGGGGTGAAACGGAATACCATAATGGCCACTGACTACAAGGTACAATAATGATAAACTGAATATTGTCCCGATTATTTTTATTCAGACTTCTCGACAAGGGACCGCCCGCGCGCTGGCTCGCTTATTGACCGGCGGACCGTTGCGGACCATCTTCTAGCCTCTTGCGGACCACTAGTTGGGAAACCCTGATCTATAACAATCATAATGACCAAAAAAGCACAAAAAATATAGATTAAATACTGAAGTATAAAACAAATAACATTTAAAATAAAATTCATTGAATGTATAAATTAAGAAATAAACCATGATAATAATCTTGAAAAATCCGCCATACTTGTCAAACATGTGGTTTTCACTACCAGTGTTAATTTGAATGAACATTGAAATTCATCAGCGATATTCAGGCAAATAACTATGCACAGTGAACTGAACTGATGTTATTATGATAGAACACACCTTTATGCATCAAAATAAATGTAATTTGAGTAAAAAATATTGATAGCTCACCTTAGATGAAGAAATTTATTAAGGCAGAAATTCGATGGAACGACGAACGAGCAGATGTCAAAATATTTACTGTTATTGTGGTGGGAATCAGGATTGCAACTGAGCGGAAAAAATAGACGACATAGAGAAGATTGCTAGCTATGAGAAAACAAAAACTTGACTTTTCTAAATCACTACAGTCAAGGTAAAAAAAAATCCAAAGTTTGTGTTAATTTGAATTAACACGGGGGCTGAAAGGGTTTAAGTCAGATATTTGTTTAACTTAAAACATTTAAAATCAGTATAATATTACTCACTACGCCAATCACACATAGAATAAGGAATATTCGCAAAGCGTAATGTTTCTTCTAGTGCCCTCGACCCCATGATTAAAGAACAAATATAATTAATTTACACCACAACACCATACAATCTTCAATAGTATTAATGTTATGGACATTAAGCAGCTCTTCGCAAAAGCAGTTTTGGTTAATTTACACCAAAACAACATACAATCTTCAATACTATCAATGTTATAGACAAAAAGCAGTTCTTTGCAAGGGCCGTTCTGGTTAATTTACATCAAAACACCTAAACACCATACAATCTTCAATACTATCAACTATCAACGTGATGAATGTATGGCAGCTCTTTGCAATAGCCGTTCTGGTTAATTTACACCAAAACACCATACAATCTTCAATACTATCAACGTTAAGGACATAAAGCAGCTCTTTGCAAGAGCCGTTCTGGTTATTTAACAAAAAAACACAACATAATCTTCAATAGTATCAATGTTATAAACACAAAGCAGCTCTTTGCAAGAGCCGTTCTAGTTAATTTACACCAAAACACAACACAATCTTCAATACTATTAATGTTATGGGCATAAAGCAGCCCTTTGCAAGAGCCGTTCTGATTAATTTACACCAAAACACCATACAATCTTCAGTACTATCAATGTTATGGACAAAAAGTAGCTTTTTGCAAGGGCTGTTCTGGTTAATTTACACCAAAACACCATACAATCTTCAATACTATCAATGTGATGGACAAAAAGCTGCTCTTTGCAAGGACCGTTCTGGTTAATTTACACCAAAACACCATACAAACTTCAATTCTATCAATGTTAAGGACATAAAGCAGCTCTTTGCAAGAGCCGTTCTGGTTAATTTACACCAAAACATTATACAATCTTCAATACTTGTAAAAGCCCATCAGGGCGTGTAATAAATAAATAAATAATAAATTATTATTTCCTTTCTAAAAAAAAAAATACAATCAATGTGTTGGCGTTCGGGTTAATTTACACCAACACACCTCAAAATCTTCAATACTATCAATGTTATGAACATAAAGCAGCTCTTTGCAAGAGCGTTCTGGTTATTTAACAAAAACACAATACAACCTTCAATACTATCAATGTTATGGACATAAGGCAGCTCTTTGCAAAAGCCGTTCTGGTTAATTTACACAGAAAACGCCATACAATCTTCAATACTATCAATGTTATGGACAAAAAGCAGCTCTTTGCACGGGCCGTTCTGGTTACTTTACACCATAAACTTTCACAAAACTTTACACAAAACACCATACAATCTTCAATACTATCTATGATATGGATATGAAACAGCTTGTTGCAAGAACCGTTCTGGTTACTTTACACAAAAACACCATGCAATCTTCAATACTATCAATGTTATGGACATGAAACAGCTTATTGCAAGAACCGTTCTGGTGTAAAGACACCAAAATACCATACAATCTTCAATAGTATTAATGTTACGGATATTAAGCTGCTCTTTGCAAGAGCCGTTCTGGTTATTTTACACCAAAACACCAAACAATCTTTTATACTAAGAATGAAATTTACATAAAGCAGCTCGTTGCAAGAGCCGTTCTAGTTAATTTACACCAAAACACCATGCAATCTTCAATACTATGGATTCAATGTTATGGATATAAAGTAATGTACATAAAGCAATTCAATGTTATGGACATAAAGCAGCTCTTTGCAAGAGCCGTTCTGGTTAATTTACACAAAAAAAACGAATCAATCTTCAATATTATCAATGTTTTGGACATAAAGTAGCTCTTTGCAAGAGTCGTTCTGGTTAATTTACACCAAAACACCACACAATCTTCAATACTTTAATGTTATGGACGGTTCCATGCAACTCAGAATGTTTTCAATTCAGAAACACCTCAGAAATAACAATTAAATCTATTAATTAACTTATTTATCCATTTTTTTTATAATCACTCTTAATGACCTTTCTGAGGTGCGTCTTAGTTGGTTTCATTCTGAGTTGGCCGGTCACCGTTATGAACATCTTTGCAAAAGCCAATTTGGTTCATTTGCACACAAAATAAATAATACACTCCCAAATTATCTGCAGAGTAATATGATATTTCAAGAAAATGTTCACAATTATCCTTCGAGAAGACGCTGAGACTTTATAAATAAAATAGAAATTGCTGTTATGATAGTGGTTGTTGTATGTTGATGTTGCGAGAGGGGGGCGGTAATTGCTATATATTAGCGTTGTTATTTTGCTGCAGATCTGATGCCTTCCCAAAACTAAACTTTCGTGCATACAAAATAGCGCGTTTTATAAAGGGCAAAAACTTAACAGCCTGCCGAATGCCGTAAAGGAAGCCTCAAGTCTTGTCAATTTTCGTAGCAATACCGTTGCCAATATTATTTTAGTGGCATAGTTATCTGTTTTCCTTAAAATGTATTTTTGTATAGTAATTTTTTTTCCTCTTAAAATGTACTTGTAAAAATGTTACTGTATACCTAAATTGTATTTGAATTTCTTAATGAAATTTTTTTGCATACATCTAAATAAATATTCAAAAACAAACAAACAAAACAAACGATTTACAATACCCGAGCCAAATACAAAGAACTTCTCCAAATTCTTTTGCTAAATAAAACCATTGTTCAAAACATTTTAAATTTTTAGCTTGCAAACTACACAATACTATTAGACAAAATGTTACCAGTTACCTAAGCTCGACACAGTTAAAAATGACCGAATCGGATATCGACACCTTGGCGCAGTAGTCAGCGCATTTGCCCGGAAAGCGAAAGTTCGAGTTCTTTAGGTGCATAAATTGAAAATAATAATATAATACTGTCAAAGAAATATTTTATGATGTGTATACATCTTACTTTTTGCTGATGACCTCAAAATTTTTAAAAATTAATCAATTTATGTACCATCGCAACATTATTCAAGATAATACAATGCTCTTGAGACATTAACACATATTAAAGACTTAGGCATTACTTTTCAATCAAGTCCTTCATTTTTCAACAGAAATCTCTAATAAGGGCTAAAAAATGTTGGGATTTATAACTAGGCTAACTAGAAATTTCAACAATATAAACAGTATTACTGTTATATTTTGCCAGTATTAGAAGCCAATTTGAGTACAATTCTCCCGTCTGGAACCCACATTATAGTCTACATGTACATGCTGTTGAAAGAATGCAAAACAAATTCTTACGTTTTCTAAATTTCAAAATGGGTATTCCAGCAATTATGTTGAACTACAACACTATGTTAAATGAAATTGTCAAACAGAAGAATTTTCACTGACTAAGTATTTCTAAATGATTTAGTTGATATCCGGTATTGCTTGAATTGATAAGCTTCCGGATTCCACCACGTAATACACGTACTAGAGGTCAGGATTTATTTCAGTGCAGAAATTCTGGGACTAACTACCATATGTATTCCTCTTTGCCCAGAATACTAATGGAGGGAAACAATAATACCAAGTCATCGGACATGTTCAATTATGTTTAAATAAATATAAAATATTGTTACTGAGACAGTTCGGTTATGTACAATGAATGCTGTATATTTCTTACTATTCATATGTACCTAATGTAAAACCCCCGAAAAAGGACGTTAATAAATTTAAAAAAATATATAAAAAAATCAAATTACATAATTATTATTTCAAAATGTATTTTACTTAATTTTTTCCAACATTTGTGATATTATACTCTTTAAAGGATTAATCCACACTACCTATTACCTTTCTTTTTGATTTTATGGAAAGATAATTCCTTCAATCACAAAGAAAAAAAATTTGTATGAAGGTATTTAACCATATAATTCACAAAACTATATCTATCTCTCCGCAGGAATATCCTAGTGAGACAGACATAAAAAACACCTGTAATCAAACTTTGTGTAGATAAATAAATAAATAAAACATCGCAAATAAGAAAATAAAAAAACATCTAACATAAACGTGGAGCAATATCTCTTAGTACAAGTGTAATCATTTACTTAAATTTAAACGATTAATTTCCTGTATTGGATAGGAATCATGAGTCAGTACCAACTAGTTGTTTATTTAGCAAGTAATGGTTACTATTGCTAGTTCAAGGTTGTCCAAGTAGTATAAGGATAATCAGATCTGCAGAGACAGTGAAGATCCCATTGTAAATAAGAAATATTGAGCCACTTACATGATTATTCTCCCGTTCATCGGCAATTTATTAAAAAAAAAAGTTTTTTATGCACGCGAAGTCGAAGCATTAATAATCCACAAATAAGATCATTTTTGACGTTAAAACACGCATATTACCTACAAAGGCCGATAAGGGTTGTATTATTTTCTTAAGGTCTCAAGTTCAAACTCCGTTTCATTTAAGTATTCGACAATTTATTTACAGTTTTACTTTATACATGACTTTCACTATTCTTTGGCTCTTTGAAATATGATCCACGACAGCTCGATTGCGGGGATCGAAGACACTCCTAGTTCGTTAGTTGCTTCGGGGGTAAATTATCGACAAGCCGCCGCATGCCGCTACACTTTAAATAGGCATACAATTTGAAAATTAAACTACTTTAACTTAAGTACCATAAGAACCATCGGTTTCAGTCGAGATAGACGGGAAAATATGCATTAAAATACGATTTTCATTCAAAGCTTAAAAATTACCATCTCCATTACGGCCATGTTTTTTTGTATGGATTTGACATTTGCGAAGTTTCGTTTCAAACTAAAAACGCATGAATTACTTAATTTACCTAAACTAAGAACCTTATAACCTATTTCGTGTTCGTAAATAGTTGTTTCTTGTAATAATTGTTGATATGAAGTATAATTTCCGTAATCTGTGCATAAAAATGCGGCGGCTTATCGATAAATTAATGCTTCGGGTAAAACGAGGAAAGAATAAAGAAGCACACTGTAAAAAAATGCTAGCGAAAGAAACCAAAACAATCAAAATAAACAACAAACAACAATATCAACGAGACATAACCAGCTTGGTTAGGTATCTACTTAACCATCTGATGATTAGTTACTAGAATACATAGCAGGGGTTCGGCTAAGTGCAGAAAAATGTTATATTTATTATGACTTTTATTCCAAAGAGGAAGAGGAAGGAGGGTATTAGCGGGTTATTGATTTTAACAAGGCCATTATTAGGGTACCTAGCATAAAAAAAAATTGACACCGTCGGTAACTTGACATCATTAATTTATTCAACATAAACTGTAGTTCAGAAGAAAACCGTGCCCATTTATTTCTTAATATATGCGCGGACGGTGTCAGAAAATTTCAAGACCTTCGGCCCAATACACTAAGAACAAGTTGTATTGTAACCAACCCAGAATTTGAACGATTTATAAAATATCAATTATATTTTTCAAATTCTGTGAAATTTCTCTCCAAGTTCTGTTTCTGATTATTTCTGTTGTTTCACAGAACTGAAATAACAACAGGACTTGAATTCAACTTACGCTAGAAAATTATCTTTGAATTGTTCAAATTCTGGGAAAAAAATTAGCCCTAAGTTTACAAATGTTTCTAATCTTGTGGGGTATATATATATATTAAGGTTCTAGATTGAGAATATTAACTAAAGCTTAATTAACATTTTGGAACAACTAATTCACGCATTTCTATAATCACAAAAATGTTCAAGTTCATTTTGACGATGCACGATTTTAAAATATCAAATAAAAATATTTCTTAAATTGTTTTTTTTATAATGTATTTTACAATTAATGTACAATGTTGGACAGGTTTTTGTGTTTGCTGAGGGAATTCTAACTCAATATATATTTGAGTTGTTCAATTTCTATATCCGCTATATCAACTTTCACTGATTCGGAGAAAACCGCAAAAACTGTCACATCTGTAGCGTAAATAAAAAATTACATTTTATTTTTTTATATAATGAATGTTCGAAAAGTGTTCATTTTTCAATGTAATAATAGTATATCTAGAAATATTTAAGTAATTTGGATAAATAAAATGGATATAGCAGATTTTAATACACACTTCGTGATTTATAAGGAATATAGAGGCTTTTGAAACTCAACTGGCCTGAGGGGCGTGTTTCTACACCCGCCATCTTGGCAAAATAACTACTTGTGATTGGTTGAATTCCGATGTAGCGGGTTTTGCCAGTTACTTCTTGAATGATATAGCGGGTTTTGTTTCTCACTCGCAGTTTTAACACGGTTTTTGGTCATGATAAAGGATGTTTTGAAACATAATTGTAGATTAGTCTTGTTCCTCGCAAAAATGTGAATAAGATGTCGTACTCAGATCATTTTGTCAAAAAATCGGATATAGCGGGTATTGAAATTATGGGACTCATTTCAAAGTTTTTCGTTTTAAAATATAATTTAAAAATACATTATTTATCTACTCTTATTATGAAATGTCTGTGTACTTCCGCAACGAGGTAAGGAACATATCGTATTTTTTTTTATTTGAGATACCATAAGTTTAAAAACTATTGAGTATCATTTACGTACTCTCTGCCAAAAAAGCTGTTCACTTAATCTTGTCAAGTCAATTAAAAACACATTCAAGTAGCTCATTAATAACCTGTAAAAAAGGTTAAAACCAATTATGACACATTCATCATTGTGAGTCAGCTTGAGTTTATGAGATTTCATATTTTGTTAACATAAAAATTTACCAACGGAATATATATCCCGTAGAAGTGTAAACCATACAGATTTAAAGAAAAGTCGAGGGTGGTAAGTGGACAGTATTTTAGGGAAAGGAAGGAGAAAAGTTCTGAGAAGGAAAAAGGTATGAGAGGTAGGTAGGAAACTGGAGGTCAGTGAGTGACGGACGTGTGAATCCATTACTGCTCGGTGCAAAGCGATGAATCGAGAGAGTACGGCTAGAGGAGTCAAAAAGACTCCCTCAACCATTCTCTCCTGATCCGACTCCGTGCAGGTGATGGGCAGACGTATCCGTTGCCAAGACCCTGAAAAACCGCACCCCATGAACCAGGGTACCCCTGCTAAGTCACCAAACGGAGCCAACCACTTGGAGTATCTTTTAAAAAACACATGCTTTATAACTTTTAAAAACTACTCGAAATATTATAAATGGAACACTTCTTTATACAATATACCAGCTTTTTCCTCCCTCCCTCTCTCACCGCCCTCCCTCCCCCCTCCCCTCTCCCTCCCCCTCCCCCATCCTGATTTAACAATTATTATTTTGCAAAACGTCGTTTTCAAACACGTGAACTGTCAAACGTGCGATAGTCGTTAGGTTTTCTGAAATTATGCAATTTTCTTAATATTTCTCTCCGTAAGAACCATCCTTGTACTTCAAGGAATATTCTAAAAAAAGAATTAGCGAAATCGGTTCAGCTGCTCTCGAGATTTGCGCTTAGCAACACATTCAGCGATTCATTTTTATATACAAGATTTTCTTTTAAAAGTAAAATGATTTTATATAAAACTATATGGTACCTAAATCTACTTAAATTAATAAAAATAAATGTATTAATAATATGTTTGACATCTTCAATTCATCGTTATAATCATTATAGTTGTTATTAAGTGGATGCAACCTACACTGTCTGCATATAATAATTATAAGTAAATCACAGGCAATATGATTAAGTGTCGATGTTTTGAGCTGTTTGGAAAGCTAACTAAATTCTATAAAATTGGTGGCTATGACGCAAATTACCATTTTGATATATTTGTTGCGTCCGATGGAGTACCTCGGGGTTCTCTCCTGGGACCAATACTTTTTCCGATGACGTTGTGGGTATTTTTGTTGATGTTAACTTTCTTCTCCTCGCCGATGATCTTAAAATATTCATAATTATGTTAAATAAGCACGACGGAGTTATTTTAAAGGTGTAAATGAAATAAACAATTTATTTATTTATTTATTTGTACACGCCCAATTAGGGCTTTTACATATGATAAAATTAAAAACACATTTGTTATAATCAAAGAATTAAGAGATAACAATTAAATAAGTATCAAGTATAGATTTTTTAACTTAAAACAAAAGAGTAGATTATAGGATACACATTCATATACATTTAAAGAAGTGATTTTCTTGCAGCTTAAAAGCAACAGAATAAAATAAAGGATACACATTCATATACATTCGACACATATTGAAAATTTATGAACATTTCAAATTTATCTAGATATACATACAGATTTAATAACAATGTTTTTATAGGTTGATAGACTTTCAGTACCGTTGGTGTTCATGTAATATTTATTCCCTGTACTGTGCAGTCGGTTTATTACTGAGTTTGTTTCTGAATTGGTACCTGAATTGTTACAATGGTAAGGTACAATCTGACGAACCGTTCTACTAGGCACATGAAAATTAATCAGCCTAAGGAGTTCAGGGGAGTCAAACATGTTATTAATAATTTTATACAGAAAAAATAGATCAGTACATATTCTTCTTTCTTTTAATGTAGCGAGGTCCATAATTTTCAACAGTGACATGTAGCTAATATTTTCAATAGGAATTCCTAATCTATAATTTATATTTCGTAAAAATTTATGTTGGATTCGCTCGATGGATTTTTCACGAATATTTTAAAATGGATTCCAAATGGTTGAGTTGAATTCTAAATGACTTCTGACAATGGATGAATATAATATTTTTAAAGTTTTTAAATTTTTGAAATCTTTTGAAGTTCTTAAAATGAAACCCAGCATTTGCATCGCTTTAGTGGTTATATTATTAATGTGAGAGATAAATGATAATTTTGTGTCAAATATTATCCCCAGGTCTTTTATTTCGGGTACAGATACTAGGGCTTGATTGTTCATCCTATATGTGAAAATCAATGGGTTATTCTTCCTATAAAATCTCATGACTTGACACTTTTTTACATTAAGGGTTAATTTATTTTGGATACACCAATCAGAAAAGCTAATGAGATTTGATTGTAAGAATAAGCAATCATTAATATTGTCTATAATTTGGTAAATTTTCGGATCATCTGCGAACATCAATATAAAGACACGAGTAAATACATTTGTAACGTCATTTATAAATATGTTGAAAAGAATGGGTCCTAGATGTGAGCCCTGGGGCACGCCACTTGTAGCTTTAAATGTGTAGGACAGTTGACCTTTGATGCAGACAGTAAGTTCTCGATTAGACAAATAATTCATAAACCAGGATAGTAAGTTACCAGTTATGCCATATTCCGCCAGTTTGTTAACAAGAATTTTAAGGCAAACCTTATCGAACGCTTTGCTGAAATCAGTATATATGGAATCGACTTGTTGTCTATTATTGGCAAGTGCCTTTGATATATAATTTTCGTACAGGGATAGGTTGGTTAAGGTTGATCTGCCCGAGACAAAACCATGTTGGCAAGTTGTAATGATGGATTTCACGCTAGGGTTTATCTTTATAAGAATCAATTTTTCGAAAAGCTTGGGTATGGATGATTGGATACAAATTGGACGATAATTATCAATTGCAGATTTATCCCCGCTTTTAAATATTGGTGTTAAATAACTTTTTTTCCACAGTTTTGGGAAATTACCCGTTGACAAAGACTTATTAAATAACATGAACAATGGAATGGATAAGCTGTCTGCACAGTTTTTTATCAGAATGGGTGGAATTTGATCCGGTCCAGAACTTAATTTGGATTCAAGTGTTTTAATGTAATTTGTAATGTCAGTGAGGTTAATTTTAATATTAGATAATTGCAAATTTATATCAGAATTAAATTCCGGAATTTGTTCATCTGAAATGCCGGGTTCAAACACATCTTTAAAGAAATCAGCAAACATGTCAACAATTTCTTTTATGTTGCTAGAACTCCTTTGTTTATGGTTCATAGTTCCAGGGATCCCGGCTTCATTTTTTTTCATAGATTTTACATGTTTCCAGAAGTGTTTAACATCATGATTTATTGTATTTTCGACTTCCATTATATAATTTTTATAACAAATTTTTGCAATCTTTCCTGATATTTTTAAATTTAATATAATTAGGTACAGATCTATTTTCTTTGTAGATTTTATGAGATTCTTTTTTACAATTTATCAAGCAAATTAATTCTTTAGTAAACCATACAGGATACTTTGATTCTTTGTGTTGGATAAGAGGAATATTATTTGAAATTACATTATAGAGTTGCGAGTAAAAAAAGTCAGTATTTTGATCAATATCACCTTCATTAAGACTTGTCCAGTCAATGTTAGACAGCGCCTCATTAACTTTATTGTAATCTGCTTTTTTAAAATTATAACAAGATCTTGAGATTTTAGGAATATCATCTACAGTGTAGGGTATAGAAATTATAAGTGAAGGATGGTGTTTGTCAATAGGGACAATAAACTCAGGAGATTCATAAACATTTACATCATCTTCATTTGAGAATATCAAATCGAGAATGCGATTGTTAACATTGGGTACATTATTAAGTTGTGAAAGATTTAAGTAGGAACACATATCCAGAATATCCCTTTCACAATCAGAGATTGGCGAGTAATTAGGATCATTAAACTTACAATTTGATAGGTTGTAATCCCCACAGATAATCATTTTATGTGCTGGATATTTTGTTATTACATACTCGACGTCCTCACAGTGATTTTTGTATATCGACAGGTCCGAGTTGGGAGGAATGTATACACTGCCAATAATAGTTTTACATGATTTTCCACTTAATAGTACAAAGATTTGCTCAACATCATAATTTTTATGTTTTATTAATTTAGAGTTTATGCTTTTATTTACTGCTATTAGTACGCCCCCCCCTCTTGATTTGGTACTAGTTTTGAGACTCCGGTCCATTCGGTATATGTTGTGTTTCGATAATCCGAGCTCCGCTGAATGAATAGAAGGTTCCAACCAGGTTTCAGTGAGTACGATGACGTCTTGCGAGATGGTGGGAGCTGTAACTTTGAATTTTCCGAGTTTTGTTTTGATACCCCTGATATTCTGGTAGTAGATGCTGCATGATTCCGATTTATGTTTATTAGTTGGTTTTAGGTCATTATTCCTGTGCAATATTAACCGTTTTTTGGAACACCATTAAGCTGCATCTCGATTATTTTAGGACTGGAGTTCACATACTTAATCGTTAAATTTGTTTCCCCATTATTTCTCCTGGACTCCAGTTCTTCACGGAGAGTTAACAATTGCCGCCGTTGTTGTGGAGTTTGATCATTCCCGGCTTTGATTCCATCTTTGAATTTTTTATTATTTATTAAAATTGTCCGGACTAATTGAGGATCATTAAGTTCCAATTTGATAGGTCTTATTTTACCAGTAACTTTCTTTGCTCCTAATCTGTGCATTTTAATTTCTTGAGTATTAATTGAAATGTCTATGTTTTTAAGAGCTGTAGACACCCTGTTATTATCCTCTGATATGTTAATTGCGGTGAGATCTGACACACTCTCCGGGATATTGAAGAGAATGACATTATTTGCTCGCATCTTTCTCTCTTCGATTTCTGCCAGTACGTCACACATATTAGGTGGTGGAATTTGCGAGTTAACTTCTGATGGCAAAGTTTGAGGTATGCTTTTGAAGGCTGATAATTCACCCTCAAGGATCCCCATCCTTACCGCCATCAATCCAGTGGTGCCCAAAAGTTCTGAGGTTATCGGAGTAATTTTTCCCATTTGCTCCTTAGTAAATGTATTAATTGGGTCATGGATAATTTTTTATTAGTGAACTTAAAAGGTCTTTTGCCTTGGTCATGTAAATCAGGGAGTTTTCTTGTAGATCCATGATAGTTTGATGATTGAGTAAAGGTGTTACTCCGAGATAAGATATAAGAGAAAATAATAATAGACCGAAATTTCTCAATAGCGCCTGTTTACCGCAATTAGTTGAACACAAGCCGAAAATGACAACACTTTCGACCAATAGCGTTGCAGGTGATGACACTTTAGACCAGTGGTGATAGAATGAAGACACTTTTCATGCGCCTGCGTGTTTGTGTTGTTTTTGGTTTCAGATAATTTTGGACCTTTGTTTTGATTTTTAAAACACCTCACTATCACAGCAAGCACTATTATAAAGAAATCTAACTGACTGGAGATTAATTTCACCAGTTGATTTCAACTTCAGAACACTTTCTCGTACGTTTACTTGCAAAAATACACTTGTTTTAGTTATTTTTAAAGTGGAGGTTATCAAGACAGATTGACACTTATTGATACCATAGACTATCATTTAAATATAAATATTTGTCAAAACATAACAATTTGCATAATATATTTTTATTAAATATTCTATTTGGAAAAACCATTGAAAAATTATCTCGAGTTAGGGATTTTGGTGCAATTTTTCACAACAAGTTGACATTTGTTCCTTTAATTACTCGTTAATTCAAACCAACTTTTAACCCTCGACCCGTCACGTGGGGTCTTTAAAAGCCCAGGTTTTACAGAAATGCTAATTATGTTCATTTTAAATATTCCCACTGATTTCTTACTTTAGGTAGCTTCCTAAAAGGGACTATACTTGACGCAAGCGCCGAGAAAATTTAGTTTGCGCATGTGCGATGTGAGATACAGACTTGTGTTTCGGCGTGAGGCTAAAAAAATCAACAAAATACCATGAAAAATCAAGTTTATATGTTTTTTTTTATTGTATTTTGTTGATTTTTTTGTTGTAATAATAATAAGTCTATATCAACCTCAAATAGTTATAAGTTTGATGGAAATTGGTTAGATTTTTTTTAAAAGTTTTCTATTAAAAAATATGATTCAAAATTTCAAAAAAATGTTCCTTGTTGATTTTTAAGCTCTCGCATTGAAAATAAATAACTAATTTTTAACATTTCTTTTTATTTCAAAGCAATCATTATCACCTGACTGTAATCAGTTAAAATAACATATAAAATGTATGCTACAACAACAATTTAATCATATTTATTTTTGGGGTACTAAGCGACCCCACGCGACACCTCGCGTTACAAAAAAGGCGCGACGGGCGGAGGGTTAATTAAAAATTCTATTTACTTTATTTTGTCTAAACGGTCAAATAAAAGAAATATACACTGAATACAATATTCACAATATATAGGTACTTAGTGCATTTGCTGAATGTTTTAGACAGATTAGGTGTTATCAAAAACGCCCCACCCAAAAACACCAAGACTCGAAGCGTTACATGAAATGGGTTTAGTTACAGTGAGTGACTAGATGTTAATTGTCAGATTCTTTACAACCTTTCCCTACCGCATCTCCTATCTTTCATAACGCTTCTGAAAGGGGTATTTTCACATACTACGAAAACCGTTAAAAATGTGTAGTTTATTTTTATGATTCTGATCATTGATTTGAAAAACCGCATATTCAGAAAAGGTTCCAACTGGCTACAACGTCAATATGGCATGAAAACGCCACTAGCTGGCAAGATGGCTGGTACCAACGTTGTCCGGCGTTTATACGTCAACGTCGCCGAATTCTCGAATAAAAAGGAACGTAACGTTTTGACCTCAAATTGATAAACAACATTTTAAATCGTTATAGAAAATTATTCGTTAACATAAAAAATATTGGAGGTGCTAAAGCCCAACAAATTCTAGATAGTCGAAAGCAGTTGCGGTATTCACATTAAAAAAAATCTAGTTCGACAGAGATTTATCAGAAAAAATTCTTGTGTTCCTATTTGGTGAGTAATGTCACCGGTATCATATTCAGGATTGGATGTTTTTTTGCATACTGCTTATACAGGGTGTTAAGTGGTTTACATGACTTACTTTAACCAGTACATCAAGTACATCCCTTAATACCCTGTACACATCCGACAGTATTTTTGTCTTAACTAACTAACTAACCGTTTCGGAGGTAGGCAGAGAGGACGGACCACCAAACAACTCGTTCTTGGGGAGGCGTCTACTAATATCTACAGGAATTCCAAAAACTGAAAAACTTTGAGAACCAAAGTGCGTACGAATATCTACAGCTCAAACTGCTGACTAATATCTATGAGAACCAAAGTGTTGACGAATATCTACAGCACTGGCAGAGGTTGGATTTGCAATGATGTATAGCGTATGCAGTTTAAAAAACTTAATTTAAACGACATAGTATGTATGTAAAAATCCCTAATATCGGACTATTGGACACATTTAGCTGAATATTAAGGATTTGAGTTTTTGTTTTAACAGCTTTCTTTATTTCGAGTGCTTCTAAATTATTTAGTCTGTTACCATGACCATTTCTATGTCAGTTAGGTTAGGTTAGGTTGTGGTGCCGTGTATTTCGAAATAAATAAATATCTTTGTATTACGACCTCCATGTTTGTTCAATAAATTATTGTCCTCGTAAACAGCAAAATACGAAATATTATGTAAAAACTTAATGTATGTACTTTAAACGTTTAAGCCTTTACGTAATTAGTAATTACGTAATTGAAGTAATTTATGCTTTTCCATACAACCTCTTGCTCAACTGCCGTCTGTAGATATTAGTCCAACCTACGCTCTGTAAGGACCGTCATAGATATTCGTCCGACCTTAGCTCTGTAGATATTAGTCAACACTCTGAAGTTCGTAGATATTAGTCCAACATATGAGCTGTAGATATTCGTCCGACATACAGGCTGTAGATATTAGTATCTGGAGTCGTTCTGGGCACTCACTCCTTGCCTCATTTACATTCTTACATCGTCTCATACATACTCTTCTATTACTCTGACTCTTGGCATGGACGATTCAAGTATCTGTGTACACAAAATGTGTTTACGATCATCTTATTTTAAAATTAAATGTTTTTGCAGTTATTCGACAAATGTGTTTTATGTAGGTACCTAAGTACACATTTTACTAGCTGGTGTACCCGGCTTCGCTCAGGGAGTTGATACGAGATGTTCGAACCCATGACGGATCTTGCTTTATATAGAGGAGATGTGAATGCGAATATGGCATACATTCCTAATATGAGATGGTGGTGATTTTCAAAATTTAAGTAAGAACAGCCTCTGTAACCCAGCCTTCCCGATTACCCACCGACAGACCTTGAATATTCAGGACTCGTCCTGACGCCGACAACACAACACTCACCTGAGAGAGTGATTAAGTTTTTGTGACTCGCCGATTATATATTTACGTGAGTTTCACTTAATTTTTTATGAAAAATTTTTCTCTACAAAATTGTTAATCTTTCAAAATATTATTATTTAAATTTTATGTTTTCATAATAATTTGAAGTTAAATTCAAGTAGATTTTATTCTTCGAATATATTTGTTTGTATTGATCTTGTTTATAATATGGGATTTTTTGATGACCCTAATATGGAATACTATCTCATATTGGGAAGACTATTCCAAAATGGAATTATAGTAGAACTAAATTTCTTTTTGCTATTCCAGGTTGTATTTTGGCCCGTCGTAGTCGAAACAATGTGAAACAATGTCGTAGAAGAAACAACGGAAGACGTGAAACAAAAAAAAATTATAAAAGTCATGGAAGCTGTAAAATCGAAGATCGTGGGATTTCAGAGGCGAAGAGTGGATCTAATGTTTAGCCTGCTGCCATTGATGCCATTTTCAGTGTTCGGGAACCGATAATACTGTTTTTTTATAATTATTGCATGCTAAATTTAAAAAAATCAGTGTATCCCATAATAGGAGCATTTTTTTTTATATTGGTTTTTTCTATTGATTTTCCCTTCGTTTAAAATGAAGACGTTTATGTGTTTCTTTTCATATTTCGTTGACATTTTAAGTTCCTTAACTATATTTCCAAAGATTTCAATGTATAATACTTAATAAACGATTCAATTATACTTAATTAGATTTTTTTTATCTAAGCTATTCCATATTCGGTACATATCCTCTACCACTACCAATGGATAGCCCCATCCATAAAAAAAATCTTTGAAGGGTCCACAATGTTCCAGAACATTCCACAACATACGAGAGTGATCTGCAATGTTCCACAATGATCTGGGATTTTCCGGGATGTTCCCAGACGTTCCAGACTATTCCCGAACATGTTCCGGGATGTTCTGGAATGTTGTAGAATGCTTTCGAATACTCTCGAATGTTCTGAACTGTTCTAGAAATTTCTAGAGGGGCGAAATCTCCAGCCCTTATATCTTCAAAAGCACACCTTTCAGTTAAAACCGGCAACCTTCTTCATGGATGGGGAATAGAGGACTACCACACCATATAACTATCCTGATCGTACCGGGGCTCATTTCTAAGTTTTTGCGGTACGCACGTTGTACACTTTCTATTTTATTTTACAATATACTAGCAAACCCTAACGAAACCTTTATAACCAACGCCATCTGTTAAATCAAATCCACACCACGCTGCCCGCTGCCCACTGCCCGCTGCCGCTTGGTCAGATATATTATGTACCAATTTACACATAACCTTGACAAATTATATACTTCCTCGTGAATCACTCTATCTACTGATGAAAAACGCATGAAAATCCGTTGCGTAGTTTAAAAGATCTAAGCGCACATACAGCGTGAGAGACTTCATTTTATACTTGGTAAAGATATTGATTACATTATTAGAAAACCACATATTTTCATTCATATTAAAATTTTATTATCGAAAGTCGTATGACAAGTTAGAAACATGCTGTTTGAGTAATTACGTACTGCATTGGAATCAATTCTGAACACGTTTTCAATCAATGCGGATGAAGGAAGAATTTCCGGCTTCCGATATGCTAAAGAAATCCCCCTTCTTTGTCGGGAAGGGACTTCCTATAAACTCAAATGTGCAATATTTTTTTGATTAACTATTTCTTTTGAAATGGATTCAGAGGATAAATTCGGAGAATGTAAAAACTGTTAACTAATTAAGCTACTTGTATTTCGGGGATTCACCAACTTCGACGAGGAAAAAAACTGCTACCGATTGATTAATAATATGGGCAGCGCAAAGAGAGTGTATGGTACGCGATGCGATATATTACAAGATGTAAATGAGGGGATGGTGAAAAAACTGCAAATGTATGGCTAATCTTATTATTTATTATCGTTAGAATCACGGAGATGAGGTTTGGAAATCGGCTAGATATTGGATTAATCCACTTGTATCACTGCCAAAGAAACGATACCGGCACGGCAGCGAAGTCATCCGTTATTTTGTAAAGTTATTTTTTTAATATACAAATGGTGTAGGTAACAAATCATTACTATTCAGCGGATTGAAAACATTGAAAATAAAATAATTCATGTAAATAACGACATCAATTATTATACATAGTTTCAAATAATTTGGAAGGCGGGTGTAGGTACGGTCACCCCGGAAATCAATTATTGGATAGCCAACACCTCTGCCATAGTTCACCCCAAGTGGTTCGCTATGTTTGGTGACTCTTGGGATGAATAAATTTTAAAAAATTACAGTGATATAACATTTTGACATTTTACTGAGTAAGATATTTAATCAATTTGAGATGATCGAAATCAAAGGTTCTCAGACTTCTTTCGCCCACCACTCAGTTTGAGAATCGTATGAGAGGGGGGGAGGGGGGAGGTTCTACTGTCGCGGAATCAATAATTCGATTAAAAGCATATTAAATTAATTATTACACCTCAGCAAAGTTTTGTAAGTTAAATTTTTTTTTGTGATTTTGAATTGGTAAACAGTGATTCCTGACATTATTTGAAGTAAAAAATGTAAATGAAATTTCATTCCCCGGGTACATGTTTGATGTTTTTTTTGTTTTCCAACAAAAACATTCCATTTCCAACCAAATTGTAGGTATTGTACAGTTGGGGCGGGTTTAGAGATTGGGCGATTACTCGGCCGACTGACCTATGTGACGGTATGATTTTTTTTTTAAATTTGATTTGAAGAAAATATTGAAAAAAAAATCATCGGTAATTTCACCGGAGACCAAAATTTCATTTACATTTTTTACTCTGTATGTACCTTTAACTACCACTCTTTTCCTATTATTTCTTCAATTCATTTGACGAAATTCAAAATGTTTTAACTGCTATTACCGTAATTTATATTATTCTATATCTCGGACTGCAAAAACCTAATTTTATTATTTTAAATCGGAGAGATACCCCATTTTGGCACTAAATAAAATGTAAATTTTTAAACCCAAAAGCGTTATTAACTCATTTGTAGTTACCACTCTTTGAAAGGGCCCGCAATCTGAATTTCTACCGATTTCTTACATATCTCCCTTAAACACGTTAAGTTTTAAAGCTCTTAAAAAAACATATGTTATTCTTGAAGATAATATCTAGACATTGCCCGCGACGAAACGCAAATTATATAAAATTCTCTCGATGTAAAAAAATCGCAAAGTATCCTCCAAAAATTTTTATAAACACGTTGGTTTCAGTTATGGAAAGTACCTATACTACGTGACCAACTTTTTGCAATTTTTAACTTCCCCCCCCCCCCCCGGTGACCAAAAACCTTAGCCCGCCGCCGCTCATTTGTACCAAGCGTGACATTTTGAAGACCCCCCCCACCTAAACGAGTCACGTAGTATGGGTACGTTCCCTTATTTTACAAGATATATTTGTGAAAAAATTCGCAGTGTTTTTTTAAATGCTGTTTAAGACAATGCCCGCAAGATTTTTGCTCTATTTTAAACGAGTCGCGTTTTATTAAACATTTTCTCAATTTTCGCATCGATTTTGTCACTGTAAATGTTAGCGCTCTCCTCTATCATTCGTAATTTTGTATCTCTCCATCTTCTTCTTTTCGAGCCCGGTTGCGGAGCCTTAACTCCAAGTCATCGATATTGTCTCATCTAACACATCCTTATTGTAGCATCAATCACCTTTCACCATGTACACTCGTTAATATGCAAAGCGCATTAAAAAGTACCTACATATTATGTTATTGGTAAGTAGATACGGCGTATCAACACACTGTATCTACATGTAATATGTACAATCCACAAACGTACATACGCATAAAGTAGCACTCCAAGAGAAAATCCCCTTGCAACATGCGAAGTGCATTCACACATGTATGATTCATATATGTTGTGTCTGGTGGTTAGAAGGAATGGGAATCCCTCCAAAGTTTAACGAGTTAAAAAGTTTGGTACCTATGCAAGCAATTTTACAAGGTGAGTTCACTTCGCAGGGGGGTTCCTTAACAGGAATGAGTTGCTACTAAATACATACCTTCGTTCGGGCGCCAATATAGTAATGTACCTATGCGCATACGGGTTTTAGAGATTTTTTCGAAATGATCATATCATGCTCGTGTTTCAACAAAATGAGAAAAACTTTTGCAATCGTTGGATTTTAATACCAACATTTTTAAGAAAAAAACATTACAAAAAAATATAATTTATTTTGAGTAAAATCTCCAATTATAATATTTAATTAAATGAAGACAATATTAGCTGAACTCAATCGAAAATGTGGAGACAGAAAAATCAGAAAAAGGGATTTGCACCTTTTTTATCTTTTTCTGATTTTTCTGTTTCCACATTTTCAATTGAGTTTCGCTAATATTGTATTCATTATTCTTTCCGTGCACTTCTCCGCCACCGCATGGGAAGTTTATGGCGCAGACTGCGCCATTCGAAGAATGCGATCATCACCGCCATGACTGCCTGGATGGAATCTCCCCTGATGACCCTCTGGAGACGGGAGACGATGAAATACCCTCCGTAAACGGCTATTTACATTTATTTTAGTGTTTACATACCTAATTTTTTTTTCTCAGTTTCATTTTTCATGCTTATTTGTTTATTTTATTTAATTTATGTGTTGTTATTTACTTTTTACCTTAACTTATTATTTATTATTATTTATCTTTTTTTGTTATTTTACATTATGGAATGTATTGCATTGCACTTCCCCTGCATACATTCTGGAATAAACTTATATTTTTTAATTATTATAACTTACCAGATTTAAATGTCCGGGTTAAATTTTCCCAAGAATAATACTTTAAATTAAATAATACAAGAACAACATGTCAACCTACTAGAGACCAAATGGGAATATAATTCACCGACTCCAGATATTTTCATATCAGAGGGTTCGGCTCTGTGGCATTTCTAATTGAACCTATAAATCCTACTGATCCCTCAATATAAATATTTAAAAAATCTTTTGTAATCCTACATGTATTTAAAATTACTGATTTTTGCATTTTTATATACAAATTCTTTGATAAATCTAATATGCTTAAATTTTGAATCAGATTCCTAGGTTATTATTTATTATTATTATTATTTAATTAAATAAAATATTATTATTTTGGGAATATGTGTGGAGGGTTTTTTAAGGAAATGAAGGAGAGGAATCTCTATATGAGGGGTGAAGGAAAAGGTATGAGGGTTGGTCAGGAATCTGGAGGTCAGTTCGTCCAGGAGTAACGGACATATGAATCTATGCCTCCCACTGGGGAGAGAAAATAAGACTAGGGTGAAAATGGTCTCTCTCAACCGACCTCTCTCGCATCCGCCGCCAAGACCTGGATAAACATCACCACGTGAACTCAGGCACCCCTGCAAAGTCACCATACAAAGCGAACACTTCGGGTGACCTAATGCAGAGGTGTTGGTGTTATCCAATGAATGAGAGGCAGCGGGAACACGACTCCCAAATTGAAAATTTACGTTTTAATCATCACTCATCACATAGGTGAATCGGACGAAAACCAGCACTCTTTACGCAGGCGGCGATTAGGTTAAAATTCCCGTTAAAAACTGTTTTTTAATTTTTATTTTGTGAAGTTCAGGCACAAATATTAAAATGTTTTCCGATCGAAATCTAATCTAAAAACATTTACCATATTTAAAAACCATTTCCGAAAAGGGGTTCGTAAGGAGATTTCGTACAACAATACATTTATTATAGGCCTGATTTCTAGGCTTATAAAGAGATTTATCAAAAAAATTCTTGACAAGATGTGTTTTAATTGCAGTAATATCTATCACATATTGGATGTGATAAATATTATTTTTGTATTGATAATAATCCAAAAATAATGAAAAGGCGACGATTGATGAGTCATGGGTGTTTACATAAAAAGTTATCACGTTCTTACAATGAAATTTCTTTGCTAAAATCTTTACCACGCTTCCTCAACCTGAGAATAACGATACTAATTTAATGAATTTTTGGCCTAATTCAAATTAAAAAAAAAACCTTTGTTCAACTCCGCTGTCTCATGCAGTCCTATGAGAAGAATGATGGTCATCCCTATTAAAATGACTATCCCTCTTAAACTCAAATGAAAATTGTACAATTTTGCTCAATAAATTATAGAAAAGTCACTGATACAAGCAGTCATTCGTAATCCGACAGTACTCGAGAAAAGTAATACGTAAGTATAGTGAGTGAAAGTAATACTATCTTCGTACAGATATGCATGGACATCGACAATGTCTATAGATAAGCATGGACGATCGATAAAACGCTACATCAATACGATATGGACCAAATCCGTCATCTATGTATGTTTAGTTTTTTTATTTATTTTTTTTTATTTAGATTTTGGGGATGCTATGTGGAGGGTCTTTTTAGGGAAAGGAAGGATAGGAAGTTCTGGGAAGGAAAAAGGTATGACGGGTGGGTAGGAATCTGTGGGTCAGTCTATCCAGAAGCGACGGACGAACGAATTCATCCCTTCCACTGCGGTCCAAGTCCTGATGACAGTCCTGCTGGAGAGATCCAGATTATCCTGACCCCATGAGACCGGGCACCCCTGCTAAGTCACCAAACGTAGCAAACCAATTGGATTGACCAGTTATCAATATTTGCGAGCACGGACTACGATTGTTAAAAGATATTCCGACCTACGCCTACGCGAAGATTGATAAATTTAACACAGCGTCCATAGTATGAGATGAGTTTCGGTTGTCTATCAATACATAGATACATATTTTTGTACAATTTCGTTCGTTTTGCAAAATTACTGGCTTATTTAATGAACGGATTGAAATAACGAAACTCTTAGACATGAAAGAAGGCGTATACGCGATCCGTGGAAACGAAGATGGTTGAAACATTACTTAGAACCAATTTATTAATATTTTTTCGTAATTGTTTGGCTTTTGATGCTTCGGAATGCCAATTCATAGAAATCACCTCCAGTGTTGCCAATAAATATCGATTACTTATTTATTAATTATTATTTTTTAATTGATAAACTAACGTTTAAGACAAGATTTTTATGCATGGCACAAAGGGTAACAATTATTATAAGCAATAATTATTAGCCTGAAATACTCATCTACATTGAAAAAATCTTCCGAGAAAAGAAATATGCCGCCAACGGGACTTATTAACGGTCGTTGAATGTCTTGTTTCTCACACAAATATAAAATTGGTTGTTTTCAGGTGGAAAAATGTGATAAGCAGTAATTGTTGAATGAAACACTAGTATATATTGAATTATTTCGTGGGTATCGGATAAGCCGACATAGCTCAGTGGTAGAGCACCTGACCGGCAATCAGAAGAACACTGGTTCAAGTCCCGTTGGCGGCACGTATCTTTTCTCGGAAGATTTTTTCAGTGTAGATGAGTGTTTCAGGCTGATAATTATTGCTTATAATAATTGTTACTTATTTATTCCCTATCAGTATCAGTTCGGCTATCAACAATGAAACCGTGCTCAGGATATCGATATAAAATCGTCGAAAGTTAGTTAAGCGGCTAGAGACACTGATTCATCGCATTAACGATATATTCGCGAATTAAAGCGATAAATGGTGTTTTTAGCGGTAAAAACGTTAAAACGCGAAATAGCAGCGATTTTTACAACAAAACTCAACACAATGCGAACTTTTTTAGTAATGCGAGCAAAGGTACAAATTTCGGGTTTTTGAACAACTTTGATGTGTATTTTGGTAACTTTGATATGTATTCATTTGACATTTATTGACGAAGTGTGTGGCCAATTTGTCAAAAATGTATTAGAAGGGTCAAAATATCCATACGCTCATTTGCTTTGGGAGGACTTGGTGTCCCTAAGCCTTTCTTTACAAAAATTGAGTGATGGTGTTTTCCCTGCCAAAACCTTAAAGGCTGAGCAGGAGGTAAAGAACCGGGTTGTCTTAACCCAAATAAAAACTCAAATAAGAGAGAGTTGTCAGAAGAGTTCTGTGAAACTGGCATCTCATATGCTGAACCATCAAGACAACAGCACTAATCAATTTCTTGAGCACGCAGGTAAAATGTTCAATCCTGTAATTGTAGGTCAGAATGTCCAGCGATCAGACGCTATTCTTTTAGCAAGTAAAAGTAGGCTTGCTCCAACTTTAAATCTGTTGATGACAGTAAATTCCTGGAAGGTAACAGGTATTTTCAAAGACAGCTTGTAGAGCAAGTGAGGGATGGAGTCACTGTCGACATAATTCAGCTACTCTTAGCTGTAAAAATTGTTCACAGAGAATTTGCTGAGGCAGCTCTGATGACTGTGTGGGCCCCTGTGAATAGTGTTGACGCAGAAAGATTTTTTAGTTGCTATAATCTTGTATTGACCGATCGTATAACGAACATGATACACTCTACTGTAGAAACATGTGCCATGTTGAGTTTCAACCAATAATAAAATAAACATGTTTCAAGTGATTTTGCCTATTTAATTGTTTTTCCCCTCTTGCCGACTCCCATTCCTTGACGTTATCAGCTATAAACGCTATATATTGTCCAGAACTCCTAGAACGAATACAGATACGAGTTCCAAACAGACGAACAAGATCAGACACGATTCTTAGCCTCCCTCGGTGCAACACTAATTCTAAACAGAACTCTTTCGTCTATCGTGCATCCAACACTTTCAACACACACTATACACAATTTGACATTTTTAACTCTGCACCACACTCCTTAAAATCACACAGACACTCTCTCGATACTCTACAATAACAATATTTATAGATACCCTCTAATACAACCACCACTCTATAAACTTCCTTTTTTTCTCTCTCTTTTAATTTTTTGTAACGCATTTTTTTATTACTATACCTCAACTTAACCGATCCCCTCCCATCCTACCCCTTTCCTATCCCCACCTAAATAACTCGTCTCTTGAAATGTAATTTTTTATTAGTAAATATCTCTTGAATCACTACACACTTGTATACAATACCCATGTGGAAACCTGTAAATGGTTCAATTATTGTACTCAATTATTATATACTTTGTTGTTAATGTAAACTGTTGGTCTCCCAAATAAATAAAAATAAAATAAAATAAAATAAAACGCAAAATTAAAGCTATAAAATATATTTTTTCAATAATTAATGCTACATTTCTTAAAAATTAAAGCTATGAATCAGTGTCTCTAGTTATGCCTATCAATCCGATATTGTAAAGTTATCGATTTTTCTATGCTGAACCTGATTTTAAACCTTTTCCGATTTCTCGTGATTTTTTAGAGATCATTTTGAATATATTCCGTCCACATTAAAAACATCATACCTCCGAATTTTAACATAGAGGCTTACAAACTGATTGCAGTTCTATGTAGCCAATGATTTCACCTATCTTTTGTCGATTATTACATATACGTATAATTTATAAAAAAAATATTCAAAATCGCAAACTTTGGTAAAAAAATGTGAATCGCAGAAAAATAGAAGCGGTCCATAATTTGACCTTAGTCGCTCCATTGGAAATGTATTTTTTTTTACACAATATGATGAAATATTTTTGAAACACTAAATAATAAAGAAAACAAAAGTGTGCCATGACCGCAAAACAAGACATTCAACGACCGCTAATAAGTTCACCGCATTAGAATAAATAATATTGAGCAATACATCGTGATTAATACATACCAGGAAAAAGGGATTCACTCTCAGCTATCGGTCATATACAATTTACATAAATTAATAATATTTATACAAACAGAATGGGTGTGATAAATTTATGAAGGTGGGTACTTGATGTTTGTTGATAACCTACGTAATCAATATCGAGGTACTGTTAGTTTATGGGGTTTCCCTCGTTGTACCTATGGATGCAAGGTTTTTAAAAATATCGATATATCGAATTAAGTCGATATTAATATATCGATATATCGGTCTAGTAGGCCGATATATCGATATTTCTTCTTTTTTTTAAAGCTTGTAGAAATCCAATGTAGTTTTAGTTGTGTCAAACGTTTATCGATTATATATGTACATATTTTTTTATACTTACCTATGTGAATAATCATAAAATTTAAATAGGTGTATAATATATTTTTTCATAAATTTATTTAAAAAAATATATTTCCTGCGTTTTATACCAGCTAACGAACTTAAAAATAGTAACTTTGACAGTCTGCTTCCTTGTAGCCGGTTTCTGCTTTGAATTATAGCGGCTCCAGCCTTTGGAAAAAGACGTTCAGAAGGAACGCTTGTTGCCACAATTGGTAGATGACTCGTTGCCACTTTAAAAAGATTGGGATAAATACCTTGCATATCTTGCCATGTTTTAAGAATGTTTACTTTTAGAGTATTTACAAGAGCAGAAAGATATAACGTAAGCTTCAGTCGTCACCGTCAGTTTTTTTTCTTTTAATTTGCGTGTGAAACAAAGATTTATGGTGCGGGTTTTTCGATATTTCGATATATTGAGTTTTTCGATATTGATATATCGATATCGGCGTACATTCGATATCGATATTTTTAGGGGTCGATATATCGACATTTATCGGTTTTCCTATATATCGTTGCATCCCTAGTTGTTCCTCAGATTTATTAACAATTATATTGCATTGAAATAAACCATACAACACTGTGCTTCTGTACATGTAATAATTTATGCCGGAGTTATAAACAGATGCCTTACTCAGTCAATGCAATTAATAGTTTCAACACAATGCATTACTTTAAATTTATGCATTATGATGTTATTCTTCCTACGAGCCTGTGGAGTAGTACAGTGAAATCGATAGCTTTATGATATCGGATCGATAGGTGTACCTTCCGATGATTTTATATCGATGTTTGAGCACGGTTTCACCGTTGACAGCCGAACCGATATTGGAAGGGGATAAATAAGAAATCGATATACGCTGGCAACGCTGAAGGTATTTTTGAAATGAAAACTTCTTTAGCACCGTTGAGATATGAAACTCGATGAAACGAAAATAAGACAAACACATACATCTATAGGATTTAGCCTGCGAGAGAACGAGATGGACTTTGTGCGGTGCTTCGGTACATATCGGTCTTCTCTCTTTGCAGTGCTGCGTAGCCTACAGGTCTCCCTTTTGTTTAGTGATTCGTAGCCTCCCCACTCTTGTCTACTTTAGTTTTCAGAAGGTTTCACTGTGAAACTGTGTACTGCACAAATCTTTTTTTAAGTATTGACTCTACGAAATGTCAAACGCCAGCAATTACGTAAAAATATTAATATATTAGCATTGTTGAATTGAAAAACTAACCGAAATATGAGTTGGTAGTTCGCATGTACTGTTGGAGGCCAAACGAGTGTTTATTAGTTAATGAGGTCTTCAGTCATAATTGGACCACTTTGTTTCTCTAAGATCAAACGGAATAAATTGATTGCGTCTTGGAAGAATTAATTAAGTCTATGGATCGCTTATACTTTTCTTTCATTTCTAGAGCTGCGTTAATCCACTACCATTAATTAATAAGCCAGTTCTTTTGCAGGGATCAAGTGTCCTATGATCAAGTGTTTGGGGGATTAAGTGTCCGAGGGGTCAAGTATTCGAGGGATCAAGTGTTCGAGGTATCAAGTGTCCGAGGTATTAAGTGTCCGAGGAATCAAGTGTTCGAACCATCAAGTGTTCGAGGGATCATGTATTGAGGGATCAAGTCTCCGAGGGATCAAATGTTCGAGGCATTAAGTGTCCGAGGGATCAAGTGTTCGAGAGATCTGGTGGTGGAGGGATCGTGTGTTGAGGGATCAAGTCTCCGAGGGATCAAGTGTCCGATATTAAGTGTAAGAGGGATCAAGTATCCGAGGGAACAACTGTCCTGGTTCAAGTCTCGGGAAACCGGAGACCAAGAGACTGATACTCTTTGAACAGGCCTCTGGTTTTCAGCCCATCTCAAGTGGGTGACCTCTGTTAAAACCTTCGCCGAATCAAACACCAAAAAGAAAAAAAATTATCATATTTTTTGTACGAGAAAGGTTTTTTATATTTTTGTAACATAATCTGGCGTTTAGTAACTAGTACATACTAAATATTGGTGCATCTTTTTGCGCATTTTTGGTGGTTTGGGAGAGACTCGGCATCCCGAATTTCTACCAATTTATAACATACTTTCCTTGAACACTTTAAGTTCTTAATATTAGATAATATCTATACATTTGCTATACCGAAACGTTAATTATATGAAATTCCCTGAATAGAAAAAAAACGCAAAGTGTGATCGGAAAATTATTGTAAACACTTTTTTCTGTTATTTTACAAGTTATATGTATGAAAAAATTCAAATCATTTCTCCAAATGCTACCTAAATCATTTCTATTTGAGTCATGTTTTTTTAATCATTTTCATAATTTTCGCTGAATTATTGTTGTTTTTAATATTAGCGCGCTTTCTCTAACATTTCTTTTTACATATCTCCCCTTCTTCTTTCTAATCTCTAATTTCGGGGCCATAAATAGACTAATATTTGTGATAACGTTCGAGCAGGTTCGGAACTAACTTTTACCAAGTACTAACGCAAGAACTAATATCATATATTACCACTGCCTACTCAATTAAGAACCAAATTCGAAATTATTTTAATCTGCTCAATAACTTTTATGATGAAACTTTTATATTCGAATTTTATTTTATTTATTAGTTTTATTTTAGCAATTTTTACGTGAAAGTTGCTAATTAATAATAAATTATAACATCACACACTTAATTTGTTCAAATTTGATGAAGTTCCTACATTTTGAATCTTTCAATTGATGCGGACTTATAAAGTTTCTGGTAGCGACGGTAGCGTGTTATAAAACTTTTTCCCTTTGAACAGTAAATTATTCTTCGTGTTCGCTTTGTCCTTTTTTGTGGCCTGATTTCTTTGCACGTCCCTGTGTTATATCTGTTTATGTCCTTGTTGTGTATAATTTTATTTGAAAAATACTTTAGTAACAGGCTGTTTACTATTTAATAGATAAATACCATCGTGTTCAAGGTCAGAATCTGTTCTACGCTTAGCCAACTTAACTCCTTTAATAGTTTATTTACTTTGTTTAAAAATAACATCACTTAATGTGGCTCAATTCTAGATGGTAATTTTCAGCGAGACAATTAGTAAAGTGGGTATTATTACACTAATGGGCGGTTGTGAATAACATACTACTTCCCCGCATAACTTCGGTGAAAAACTAACCTAAATTCTTTCTGAGGTTTCGAAGAGTTTTTCCATTAGTTACTCGTAAACATTTTTTAAAAGGCAGTGCTTATTTAATTTAAAAAAAACATCGGTTCAGAAAGATATCGATCAGTAGCTAAGTGGGCATAGCGTTTGGATCCCACCCGGGAGTCGCGTGTTTGATTCCTCGGCTGACTAAGTTCTCCTTCACGACACAAACAACAATATCCGCTAAGTGTAGTGGTAGTAGGAGATTTTCAAACATTGTTGGTTATTCGTAACCCGGGAATGTTTGTATTTAAAAAATAATAATAATAAATATCGTAGGCGTTTTTAATCTTACTTTCAAAGCCGGAGCAAATCATGAGAGGAAATATTTTCCTCAGGGCCGTGGAGCCAATGTAAAAAATAAAATTATTAGATACTAATAAATTGGTGATAACTTAGATAATTTGGAAAACATGAGTACCTTATAGATCAACTCACCTATACAAGGAAAAATTTTCAGTTCATCACGAAATTAAACTCAATGCTTCAAAATGACGTAATGCTCTTCCAAATGTAATTAACAATACCTTTGAGACAAATTTAAAACAACATCAAAATTTAAGCAAACATGAAAATGAAGAAATTACTAAAAACATGAAGTACACAAACACAACAACGTATAACTAACAAACATGAAGTACACAAACACAACAACGTATAACTAACAAACATGAAGTACACAAACACAACAACGTATAACTAACAAACATGAAGTACACAAACACAACAACGTATAACTAACAAACATGAAGTACACAAACACAACAACGTATAACTAACAAACATGAAGTACACAAACACAACAACGTATAACTAACAAACATGAAGTACACAAACACAACAACGTATAACTAACAAACATGAAGTACACAAACACAACAACGTATAACTAACAAACATGAAGATAATTTTATTTTTAAAATTGTTAATGGTATTATAGACAGTCCTGATTTATTAAACCTAATTACCTTCCACATACCTACTAGAACTACTCGATCCAAAATTCTTTTTAATTGCAACAAAAATATCAGGACTGAGTCATTTAGATACTCGCTTATACCTAGATTGCATGCAGTTGGCAATGCTTTCTCAGAAGTAGTAGATGTGTTCAACTGCACCGAATATAGTTATAAGAAGGCTATAATATCATACCTCAATGACAATAATTAATGTTAGGTATAATAGTGTTTGTCTGCACGGCGTCTATATCATACTCTAATATAGATTCCAAACTGCTTGCTTCATTTATATTAACTATCAGACAGACTAGTTAAGTAATCGCTAATAATGTATAATTTTTTATCAAAATTATTATTTTTAAACCAAAGATTTATTATTGATTCTCTAACTGGCTGCCCTGAAAAACAGAACTAATTAGCAGTAGGTACCTGTAGTCATTTCAAACTTCATTCATTTCAACTGAAGGTAACAATAATATCATTACTGAGTTAGTCCATTTTAGCCAATTCCTAGAATCCAACAATATGTACAAATAAAAGTAAAGTAGGTATATTATACTTGATGTTGAGAATTTTGCTAAGAATTCACCTTTATTTACTTATGTTTATTCTGCATAAAAATGTGTATTTAGTACGAGATCATATTATTTTTTTTGTTGTAAAACATATTTGTATCCTGTAACTAAAGACTAGTTGTTATCATACATATGTACTTTGTTTAATGTACATTATTTTCATTGTAATAACCCTCCTATGTACCACTGTATATCATGTATCACCGGATTGTAATAGCCATTTTATGGCATTGAAATAAATAAATAAACATGAAGATAATGAAATAAACAAATATGTAAATGAAGTTCACATACACGAAGATAAGGAAATCAACAAACATGAAAATATTATGCCGGATTGTAACTGCTTTTCTCAAAAAAAATCACAAAAATGATGTGAGTTTCGCTAAAAACCATGCGAATTTCACCGGAAAAGAGCCCAAAATTTCTAGGTATCTAGTTTAAATATTTAATTAATTTATCTTTATTTATAACCCAATAGGGTATTTACACACAATGCAGTACATATACATTTTAAAATACAATGAAAATAAAGAGACAAAATATGGGTAAAATAAAGAGATAGAAATAATTCGCATATATATGGCGTTTGAAGTTGCTAAGTTTAAATTATTATCAAATACATCCATATTGTTCAATAATTTTTTTTCAAGACTAAGTTAATGTTGTATTGGAGAATGCAAACTAAAGTTGGAATGAGTTGTTTGGATACAAAATGTTAATGATTATTCCTGGAGAAGTACCTACAAAGAAGCGGAACATGGACTTGGTCTACTGCAAAACTGGCTTAAGAGAAATTCCCTTACACTTAATGTCAATAAAACAAAATATCTGACATTTTCTATAACAGCCAGAGGACAGCCAGAGGATGACTTTAATCTCAAATTACATACATGCCAAGAAAACAATCAAAATCAAGGCTTATCATGCCACTGTCCTACCATAGCACACTCCAAAAGTATCAAATATCTTGGTATTGAAATTGATGATAATCTCCGATGGAACGCACACATTGAAGTAATCACAAAAAAACTCACCAGGTACGTTTACTTCTTTAGAGCCATCCGTAACATCCTCAACATAAACGACATTAAGAAAGTGTACTACGCTTTATGTCAGTCACAAATAGAGTACGGGATAACTGGATGGGGGTCTGCTTTGAGCACTCACACAGAGCGACTCAATATAGCCCAAAAAGGAGTACTGAAGACAATACTGAAAGTTCCGCTTAGAACTCCGACGGAAGAAATATTTAATAACTTTCAAGTCTTCAATGTACAGAAACTTTATTCAAAAAATATTTTATTTAAACTGAAAAAAAACATATATGTATACTCCACTGCCCAACATAAATACTCAACCAGGTCAGTAAGCAATAACATCCTGGTTACTCCCAGTTTGAACACATCTTTTGGACAGAGAAATAATAAATTCCATGCCATAAAATTATACAATGCTCTACCAGATCAAATCAAAAATATAAAGGAAATGAATATATTTAAAACAAAAGTAAAAATATGGCTGAGAGATCAAAGTAATAATAAAATTACAAACATCATGAAGACGATATAAAGACAATCCATAACTAAATACAAATATTTTAAAAAACTACAGGCCACCTTAGAACAGGAAATCCTAGTGAGGAGGTCTGTGAAAAAAAAAATTAATCTATACTTATTATATACATCATACATACATGTACAAACCTTGTTATTAAAATTAATAAAAAAAAAAAAAAAAAAAGTCTAGATGATGAATGTAGTAACCTTTTTATAAAATGTGGGCCGGTGCTATCAATCCAGGGAATACCCTTTCTAAGTCTACTTGAATAGGTACCTAGAAGTGATAGCGTCAACAGATCGTTCCCGTTATTCGTTCTTGCAAAATTAAGTCAAGTCTTTAATTGAACCAACTCGACGAGTTTTGGCCTTCCCAGTGCTCAATTCCAGGCAATTAAAAACATTTGAAAATGTTTTCCTTCCAGGAAATACAAGTATTTGTTAAAATTAGTTCATTTGATTATCGCTCAACTCTTTAGTGCAAGTGGATCTATGGCACCACCACTTTATGTTTTGTTCGAAGGGTTAGGTTTGAGACGTATGTGGCTGTTTAGATTTAGTTATGAATGCCGCTAGAGCCATTACCAGCAACATTCCGATTCAGAATGGTGGTCTTTCACCGGGGCGATACTAAAAGTAAATTCTACGCTATTTATCCGATTAACCGAGTTTTGTTGACTGGGTACGTTTTGGGAGACCTTTTTTTCCAAAAAACCTGAAACAGGTAATCAACTATTTTTCTAATATGCATACGATGATCAACACACAAACCTGTTTTTCATTTCAACAATGAATTGTTTTATTTTTTATTTCAAGAAGTTGACTAAAAACTAGAATATTAATTGAAAATGGAGAGTCAAACGTAATAAAATTAGTATATAATTAAAAAATTAAAACAACACACGATACAGCAAAAAAATTAAATTAAAAAACCGAAAGAACAAGTTATTTACTGAATAATCCTGACAGGCTTTGTTGGACAGCCTTTCGGTGCCTCTTGTGCCATACCACTCCGCACGTCTACTAATTTACGATATTTTTGTTTTTGTTTTTTTTTTTAATTTTATTAAGTTAAAAGAAACATAATATTTCGCTTTCTTAACTTAAATACAGAGCTTATATAGTACAGTAGTAAGAAGTAATATTTTTAATTTTGTTCCAACATTTTGAGTTTAAATAGTTTTTTTTTAAATGTTTTTATATTATTTTCCGTTTATTGGTTATCTGGAAGGAGATTCTATCTATGAACTCCCTCGTGACCAATACTTCTCTTGCCACTTTCAGTCTTGACAGTATGTGTGTACAATTTATTGTGTTGTCTAGTATAATGTTCGTGTACTTGTGATGTTTTTATAAATGTTGTGTTTGTGTGTATAAGTCCATTTTGTATTTTGTAGATTAAAAAACATATGTTATATTCGTACAATGTTCTTATTTTCAAAAGGTTCATTTCCTGGTATAGTTTTTTTGTGGGAGTGTCTGGGTTATAGTTGAAGAGTTTTGTTATTAATTAATACCACCTGAGATAGGGTTCTATGTACATCTCGGATAATTTCACAAGATGCCACCAAACGGGTTTCTGATTCTTCCCTAGTACAGATTAACTCACCAAAATTAATGCCCTTGGGGAGACTTGCTTGGTTAAACTGTCTTTGGAGGAAATGGTGACATTTTCCACAAGACCTATAAGCATGAAACATCAATAAAAATTTACCTATATATTTGGTAATTTATATGCACGTTAATAAATATATCTTGACGTAATTCATTTATTTGGTTGTTTTCCCATTTCAGATTTTGATATGTCGGATTGAGAGCGAAGGTCGTGATGACTCCTTCGCTCAAAACATTGATACATTTGTGTTAATACTAACCAAATTAATAGCATTGTATTACATTTATTCTGCTACTTGTAACCAACTGCTATTATTCACTAAGTATTATGTTCTCTCATTTGTAGTTTTTTTACCATGCTTTTCCTGATTCAGCGATTTAGCAAAAGGCTTCGACCTTCGCCATACACTGGCTCCTGCATAAACTGGCGTAAATTTTTTTTTTTCGGAATGGAATGGTACTTCCCACTTACTATCGTCAAGGCACAACCGAGAAACCGGCTAAAGGGCGCGGACGTTGAGATTCATTCACGGCAGACCGACCACCATACACATTCTGGCTGGTACTGCCAGATGACGAGAGAGGTATTCTATCCGACACAAGCGTTCTTCATATCACAATACTTTTTTTCATACGCTATATAACAATACAACATACGCAACATACGCAATATGCCATTACCCTGCGAGCAGCCGCCTTTTATGTTTTTCTGTTATCTTTTTTAATTAGTTTATTCCTGATTTGCTTTATATTATTCGCATTTTGTATATTATGTAAGCACTTGCATACTGCTTCCTAACACCGTTTGCAGGGACACTGGAGGTCTAGATTCGTTCAAATTTAAATGCAGATTCATTCTTTCAAAAAAATTAGAGTCCTTGCGAGAGCCTTGAAGGAGTAACCATCTGTTACTTATACTAAGTGGTGGATTACCTCCACTGCGCCTCCCCCAGTGACACGTGTAGGTCTGAGGTTTGGACTCGACGCTTCCATCCTTAGGGTCTTCGGTTACGTTCCCCTACTTCCTACTAACTATCGTGAAGGCACAATCGAGAAACTGGCAAAAGGGCGCCGAAGTTGAGATTCATTCACGGGAGACCGACTACCTTACAAATTCTCGCTGGTACTGCCGGATGACGAGAGAGCTAGGTATCCCACCGACATTAGCGTTCTTCATATCACCAATCTTGTTTTCATTATCATTTCTTACAGATGCTTGCAGCATACGCAATACGCCATTACCCTGTGAGCTGCCGCCTTTTATGTTTATCTGTTTTCTTTTTTAAATTATTTTATTCTTGACCTGCCTTATATTATTCGTATTTTGTGTATTATTATTGCTTACTGCTTCCTTATACAGGCGTCAGGTGGGAATGCTGTCCTTAATTTAATGTCTTCAATTCCTGTCTTCAATTCCTTCAACGTTATGGACATAAAACAGCTCTACTCAAGATCCATATTACTTAATTTACACAAAAACAACAAAACACCATACAAAGCTACACAAACAATACACAATACCCGAGCCAAAAACAACGAACTTCTCCAAACTCCTTTTTTCAAAACCACCTTCGGGCAAAGACACTCTAAATACGTAGCTTGCAAACTATACAATACACTACCAACTACGATCAGACAAAGTGACTCCTTTACAAAATTCAAACAAGATATTAAAAAATGGTTTATAAGTATTGGACGCCACACTATCACAAATATCTGTAAAATAAATCACACATAGACAGAAATAACTAATCACATACAACCTAACCCATATAAAATAAATGAAAATAATGGAATCCTGTCAAATTTAACCTATAAATAGATTAGGCAGAATTAATTTCATTACTCCATCTCCAACATTTATAAAATAACTCTCTTTAAAAGATTTACCACCCTTCCAATCACCCTTCTGTTTTAATTCTATTCATAATATGTATTTTACCTGAAATATCCTTGTAACTACTATATTCATTTATATACCTGTACGCCTGTCTCGACACAGGTATACCCTAGTGAGACAGGCATACAAATAAAACCATTGTAAATATATTTTATTATAGATAAATAAATAAATAAATAAATGGCATTTCAATGGAAGATGCTCCGAGGAACTCATAATTTGGGAGGCGGGTATGGGTACCGCCGCCCCCGGAACCATTTATTGGACAACCAACACCACTGCCACAGGTCACCCCAAGTGGTTCGCTACGTTTGGTGACTTAGCAGGGGTGCCTGGGTTCATGGGATAAGGTTTGTCTAGGTCTTGGTGGCGGATACGTTTATACCAACGATACGACACCAACCACTGCGTGGCGGGCTAGATTGGAGGAGACTGATTGAGGGAGGCCTTCTGACCTCTCCAGCCGGATTCTCCTAACCCTTCGCCTTGCACCACAGTGTAAGGAATAGATTCATACGTCCGTCACTCCTGGCCACTCTGACCCCCAGATTCCTACCCACCCCTCATACCCTTTTTCTTCCCATATCTTCTCCTTAATTTCCCTTATAAAACCCTCCACACAGCATCCTCAAAGATGACATAGGCCCCTAGGGAAATTGTTTTCCTCGGTGCCTCCTGTGTGGAACTAATGTAAAAAAAAAAAAAAAAAACTAGCATCATTGATCCCATCGGCACCGGTGCGTAGTCGGGAAACACGCCAAATGCTCGTCCAACATACGTACATGGTTGACCTTTGTCACATGAGAACGGTCGCTTCTTCGACTCGTTCTTGAGATCAACAGCTTGGCTTTGGAACGATTTGCCGGCCTATATGTTTCCTCCTTCCTACAACACGGATCTCTTCAAGACCGATGTTAATTCTTTCCTCTCTTTAAAAAGACCTTCCACACCGCATCTCAGATGGAAATTATTTTCCTCTGGGCCTCATGCGTGAAGTTATGCAAAAATAGACTTCCAGTAATTTTGTCTATTTTTGAAATAAAACAACTTCATTTTTGCCGGTACAATAGAATTCTTCTTCATCATTATTTACGTGCTTTCAACTACCTAACATTAAAATAATAACAACCTTGAAGTAAACACAGTACTTACTTAAACGTAGATGATCCATCACGTACAAAATAATTTTCATTTCTTCGACCTGAATAACTCCTCGTGCATTTTAGTACTTACTATTTCATTTTTCGTTTAACAGACTTTCACAGCGGTAAGTTATAGGTTCACGGTTCACTCAAATAAAATTTATATTTTAATAGACGGTATTTTTTTTAAGTCACGACAGTCTGTAAAAAGTTGACGTTAATACATAATTTTTCCAAATTGATTTTTCACGTCGTTTACGCTTTTTTTGTATTTACGTACGATAGTCAGAACGTCCCAAAAATGGACATTATTTAGGGAAAAAATTATACCTTCTTGGTTTATTCAGCTACCAATTTGGGAGGCTGGTATGGGTACCACCGCCCCTGGAACCATTTATTGGATAACCAACACCCCTGCCACCAACACCCCTGCGTTATACGGGACGAATAGAGTAGGAAGCAGAATATTTATCACAACGGAGGGGGCGGAATGGGATAGGGTGGGACGGGTTCCAGCAGAATATTTACCACAGCGGAGGGGGCGGAATGGGATAGGTTGGGACGGGTTCCAGCAGAATATTTACCACAGCGGAGGGGGCGGAATGGGTTAGGGTGGGACGGGTTCTAGCAGAATATTTACCACAGCGGAGGGGGCGGAATGGGATTGGGTGGGACGGGTTCTAGCAGAATATTTACCACAGCGGAGGGGCGGAATGGGATAGGTCGGGACGGGTTCTAGCAGAATATTTACCACAGCGGAGGGGGCGGAATGGGCTAGGGTGGGACGGGTTCTAGCAGAATATTTACCACAGCGGAGGGGCGGAATGGGATAGGTCAGGACGGGTTCTAGCAGAATATTTACCACAGCGGAGGGGGCAGAATGGGATAGGGTGGAATGTGTTTTAGCAGAATATTTACCACAACGGAGGGGGTATAACGGGGTAGGATGGGGTGGGGCGATATGGAATACCATAATGGCCACTGACCGCAAGGTACAATAATGATAAACTGAATATTGTCCCGATTTTTTTTATTCAGACTTCTCGACCAGGGACCGCCCGCGCGGTGGTTCGTTTATTCGGCGCATTATCGCGGACCATCTTCTACCTTCTTGCGAACCACTAGTTCCCAGAATTTCCTCTCCTTCTTTTTCCTAATAAGACCCTCCACACAGTATCCCCAAAGACTCCTGTGTAAAGATAATGTTTAAAAACTGTATTTAATGACGCCACAATGTCACCGTATTCGATAAAAGCTGGGAGATTTTTTAAAAAGAAAATAGATTTTCGACATCTTACAATTTTTACATGAATATTTTTTTAATATTATTATTGAGGACATTTGAATTTTCTTACAGGGTAGGTACCTATTTTCATAAATTATATCCACTGTGCTGTATAATAAAAAAAATACAAGTATGCAGTTTACACGCGGTAGAATTGAAACCTTCAATAAACTAAAGTAGACAAGAGTAAGGCTACGAAGCATCGCATAGAGGAGACTGATTATCTCATTCTCATAGAGCTAATTCCCACAGATGTGATGTCTCTTTGTGTTGTCGCTTTTTCGTTTCATAGTCTTCGAATATCGCACAAGTGTCGAAGTGTCCGGTGTCCAGATCCAGTGAGACTATGGCATATCTTCTTGGGGTATGTTGTGAGATGGAAGGGAGAGGGGAAGTTGAAAGATCTTGGAGTACCTGTTCCAATCTGGCCATCAAACTTGGATAAAGCCATTTCAAGCAACGTATCGAGTACGAATGGTAATCTACCGCACGGATGGTGAAGACACTTTTATTTTTATTTATTTTTTTGAGAGCACCGCAAAAGAGTCCCACCTGCTCCCAAATTGGGGTATGTTGTGAAGTTGAAGGTAGTGGGGAGGGGAATGAGATGGGGAAGAGGAAGGTCGGAAAGTACCTGACTATTCAGATCTGATCACAAAACACGGCTAAATCCATTTCAAGCAACGTTTCAATTCTTAATGGTGGCCTTACTTCAGGGCGTTAATGCGAGTATTCATATCACAAACGAAACTATCTTATAATATATAATAATACAATACGGTATCGTTGCATGGGGAGGAGCTTACAAAACCTCAATTTTACCGTTGGAAATTGCTCAAAGATTAATAATCAAAATTATTACTAAGAAACCATCAGATTATTCAACCTCTCAACTTTTTCAAGACTTTCAAGTCCCACCTCTAAAAAATACATATATAAAAAATACAGTGCTTCAAATACTCAAAGACTATTCTAAGAAGTCGCACCACGCCATGGTCCGCGTTGAGAGCAATAGGCAAAACACAGTGGGTCACTTGTGTACGCCATTAATGCATACCAGTTTTGCACAATACTACTACACGTACAATGGAGTGGTGTGGTTTAATCAACTAGCAATAGAACTGAGTTTAGAACCTGACTATAATAAATTAAACAATAATATCTTAAATAATTTAGCCACTTAGAACCGCATTAACCTTTAATTAACAATACTTATTCAAAAATTTATTTTATATTATTATTTTTTTTTTTTTATATTATTTTTTTTTTACACATTTGATTTATATAAGTACGTATAATGTATTTGTTATAATTTTTAATTTTAATTTTTTTAATTAAAAAAAAAATATATATATATATGTATGTATATTTTCTCTTCCCTTTACACACGAGTAGTTCACACTCTTGTAAAGGTTATATATTATATACATATATATGTTTATACTGTTTCTAATCAATGTTGCATGTTAGTATTTAATGATTTGAGTTTAATCCGATTGTAACCTGAAAATGCAATTACTCATGATTATATTACATGTATATGTATATAAAAACTAATAAAAAAAAATGTTAAAATACACCATATATACAAAAATATGCTTTCAATAAATTGAAGTTTTCCTACTGTTTCCATTGTGTAGAATGAAAATAAAATTGTTAATCTTATATATAAAAATGAATCGTGAATGGCATTATGAAATTTGTATAAAAAAATTGCTATTGGTGGCACGCGAGGAAGCGGCTATTGCTATGGAAAACGGGAGGGAGGTAGAGATGGGGGAGGGGAACCAGAGAGGGGGAGGGGAACCTGGGAGGGGGGAGGGGGACCTGCGAGGGGGGAGGGGGACCTGGGAGGGGGGAGGGGAACTCGGGAAGGGGGTTCGCGGGACGGTGGAAGGGGGGAGGGAGTGCAGTGGGGAGAGGGAAGATGTAGGTGACGGAGTGGGAAAGGACACGTAGGGAGAAACAATTTCTTTATTAAGTGGCGTAGCAACGCAGGCCGGGACCAGTAGGTATTTATAAAAAAATATTTTTAAAATTTTTTTATTTCATAAATGTTTACATGTTACAGTTTTTGCTATTTTTTAACTACTATACAGGCTATTGCCCGTGTTGTGGTAGTCATACATCTAAGCGTAAAGTATTAAAAAATGTATTTTTTCATTAGAAATGTAAGAAGCAAAAAAATATTAATTTATGGCTAAAATTATCTGTGACAATTCATTAACTTTTTTCTCGATAAAATTTATCACAAAATTGATAAAAATCACTTTTGCGTTTGGCAAACGGAGTCTGAGGTTATGATTTGCCAAGCGAAATTAGTCCTATTGCCCACCTATGTTCGTGGCGATGTAAAGCACACTAATAATGTAAGTATACATTTTTGTCTTGTGGCTACCTCTTAAATGCATTTACATTTATACTACTTATAGGGTTCACCCGAAGCACCCATAAACAAAGCATGAAATTCATTACGAGTAAACCTTGGTTCCACGGCAAAGAAAAAATCGAAAAGATTTATTTCCTGCATTTTGAGAATGAGAATTGGTCACCGCTTTATGGCAGCGCATTTGTATAAAATTCGATTCCTCGATAGTCCACTCTGCCAGTGCGGTGTGGAAGAAGAGACTCTTGACCGTGTCTTTTTTAATTGTAAAAAAACATTCTTCCTTCAAAAGCACATATCGTTTGCTCATTAAAATCGCCCACCATTCTCCCCTCAGTATTCCATATTTGCTGTCTCTCAACAATTCTTGAGTATTTTAAATTTTATTCAAGTTCATAGACTTGAATGACTTCAATATTTGATTTGTGCTATTCTTTTATAGATTATCCTCAAAATTATAACTATCTTCCTTAACTTTTTCGGCACAAAGCACTCTTTTTAGCTTGAATTGCCTAATTAAAAAAAAAAAAAACAAGTATGCCTAATACAAATATATTGAAAATACTGCACACGAATGATAAAAATAAAAATTTTAGGATCAAAGTAAGAATTATCTAACATATAACATAAGCATCAATTTGATACCCTAGCCATCGAACTAACGCTCCTTTGCACGTCCAAAGCCCATCAAACAAAGTTCATCAAACAAACTTTCTACGTGTGTACGAGTTTAATTTTTTTCACTGTTTTGATATTATTTTTAAATTTTAATACCTACGACGAAGAATTTCATATATTTTTTTTTCAATTTTTTTTTTTTTTAACAACAGCTCCACACAGGTCTTGAGGAAAAAATCCCTTAGAGCCTATGTCATCTTTGGGAATGCTGTGTGGAGGGTCTTTTTAGGGAAAGGAAGTTCTGCGAAGGAAAAAAAGTTTGACGGGTGGGTAGGAATTCGGGGGGCAACGTGTCCATGCGTGACGGACGTATGAATCCAGTGGGGTGAGGTTTATCACTAGATAAACCTCACCCCACGAACCCGAGCACCCATGCCAAGTCACCAAACGTTGCGAACCGCTTGAGGTGATCTACAGCAGGGATGTCGGTTATCCAATAGATGGTTCCCGGACGGCGGTACCCATGCCCTTCTCTCAAATTGTTGCGAAATTAAAGCGTTTCACAACACTAAGGAAGAACATAAATATGAATCATGTCATACTAAACATGAAATACTGGACTCTAAAATGTTATTTAGGGATCATATTGAAAATATTCTAGAAAAAGCTTTTATAAGCAATTGGGTTTCATTATTCGCATTACAAAGCCTTTTATTATAGCACACACACTAATTCTGTTATATATGTCATATGTACGGTCCCAACTCGAGTTCGCCTCAGTAATTTGGAATCCTCAATATCAAACATATTTATTTTTATTTTATTTTATTTTTTATTATTATTGTACAACAGAATAATTCCAATTACAGTACAATTTAGTTACCCTATCAGCATTTAGGCAAGTGACTCTTCAATAATGTTTTTAAGGCATATAAAGAACAGTCACTTACATCCAAATGGTTTGCAATTTCATTTAACAGCACCACTCCCCTCGTCGTGCTATGCTTTGCCAAGACGTCTGTTCTGCCGTTCGGTACTTTAAATAAGTCATGATGTCGACTTCGGCTGTAGTGGTCTGGTACGTATAAATCATAGCATCCCAAGAGAAATGGGCTATTGATGAAATTGTTCCAAATTTTGAAAGACAGAATAGCAAGACTTGCTTTCCTTCTATGTAGTTTCTAGGCTCACAGAATCAGTTTCCTCAAGTAAGTCAATATGGTGCATGAACCTTGGATAGGTTCCATGCTTCCGCATATAAACATACCTGAGGAATTTGTTCTGAATTTGCTCTAACATATCCATGTACTTCTGGTGGTACGGTGTCCAAACATCGCTCGCGTATTCATCTCATTGAAAATATCCAGAACAAATTTATAAAACACCTATCTTACCGTTTTAGTTATCATCGATTTGACCCTATCGCTTTATATAAACGCAGAAAAATCTCTGATGCATTATTCTCACACAAAATCGTGACTGCCTTGTTGATTCATCATATCTGTTAGAAAATATTGCATTTCGTTGCCTTGCTTTATAAAACACCAGATCGAACGACTTCTTTAGAATACCACACAGTAAATCTAAATACGCGCAAAACTCTGTAATAGTACGTATCTGTGAAACTTATAATGCCTTACGAGATGTGGACATTTCCAACCATGACTTGAAATCATATAAAATGCAGCTTAATAAATTTTTTTTTTTTTTTTTACAGTGAATACCGCACAAGAATCTCAACTGCTTCCGTCTGGAGCCAGTGAGACTATGGCATCCCCAATTGGGGTATGTTGTGAGGCTGAAGGTAGCGGGGAGGGGAAGGAGGTGGGGAAGAGGAAGGTTGGGAAGTACCTGGCTATTCAGATCTGGTCACTAAACACGGCTAAAGCCATTTTCAAGCAACGTTTCAATTCTGAATGGTGGTCTTACACCAGGGCGATACTGATAGTATCTTCCACTCTGGAACACGCCGCAAATATACTATATATTATTTTAAATGAATTAATTGTGAAATAACACAAATTAATCAAATAAAATTTATTTGCGCATGCCGGGTTCGAACCCGCGACCTCCGGAATGTGAGTCAAGAGTCTTAGCCACTGGACTACGGAGGCCGTCAGGCCGTCAATTAATAACTAAAAGTACTTTTTTTCTTCTCTTTTTTGTGAAAATTATATTAATATCAACCATAGTAAATAGTATAACCATGTTTGTTAATAACACAGGTCTACAACAAAAATGCTGTCTGGTTGTTTTCAACTGATTTCTATGTATTTAGGTGTTCTGAAAACTAGAAAAATACTCAAAAAATTCCAGAACATCATGTTATTTTGCAAATCGGTATACAAATATATATATAGATACAGATAGTATATACAACAGTGAGCTCTGGCAATAAACATTTCATTGCTAAACCATTCATGCGATTGCGATGAAACTTTGGGGAATTGATGTGTGCATGCCCGCGATGATTTCTGTATACAATAGTGAGCTCTGACATCATGAAATTATGAAATATTAATTAATTAAATAAAAATGAATCGCAAAAATGTATGTACGCGCATAACTTTTGAACGACTGCACCAAATTGGATAATTCTTTTTTTTTGTGTTCGTTATTGTCAAGACAAGGTTTGTATAAAACAACTAGTGAGCTCTGGCATTATGAAATTTGTATAAAAGAATGCTGTAGGTGGCACGCGAGCTGTGAAGACTGAATGTACTGGGACTAAATGTATGGAATGCGGGAGGGGGTAGGGGAACTCGAGTAGGGGGTTCAAGGGAGCGGGGAGGGGAACTATGGATCGGGGAGGTTTAACCTGAATTTTTAGGCAATAGCAAAGACCCTAACTACAAACAAATCGTTAAAAGCATTTCAAGCTTTAGGTTGCCTAATGAGTTTAAAATAACATTTTCTTCATTCCCACCTCTACTACTTTCCAAAAAATTTGGGATATGTGAGTGAAGAGCAAAATGAAAGATTTCACCAAGATATTAAGGAGATGAAAAAATATACCAGGGAAGATGGAGCATCTCAATGATTGCAGACTACTGTTGGACGCTTCAGAGAGGCCTTCCAGATGCTTCCTACAAGCGAAAATGTATCAAAAGGAGTCTCACTGGGAAAAAAAAAGTGTTTAATGCTTACTAATGCTAATCAATGTATTTTAGATAAAAAAATAAGTTTTGTTAAGCAATTATAAATATATTTTTTCTTTTTAGTCTTTTATCTTTTATTTTAAGATGATAACTTGTTTAACAAAGATACCTAAATTGTCAGAAAACGTGACGTTCTGTGACAAAATGAAAGTCATTTTCGAATTCAACACACTTAAAAACATAAGAATTACGCATTAAAACCAAAACAGCTCTCAATTTTTATTTTTTTGTAGACCTGTGTAATTTTACGTTTTTCTTTGTTATGTTTTATGTTATTCTTTTTTATGTTTTTCTTTATTATGTTCATTTTTTTTCTTTTTGTCATTTAATAAGTTGAGTAGGTAAAAATACTAATCCAATATTTAACATAATGGAACTTAATTGGTCTACAACATATGAAATTTTATTGTTATAAAATTATTTTACTGTTTGACTGTTTGTTTTCTCAATAAAAAGAAATAAATAAAAAAATAAATGTTTGAAATCTTAACCTCTCATCCGGTTTTCTACCGCTAAAAGTAATAAAAACACTTCAGTTAGTCATAATAGTAGAATGTTGCTATTCGTGGCATTATTTAGATCAGGAAAACCACGCTAATAATATCTACACTGGGTATTATTAGTTGGACGAGTATGTTGCAGAACCACCACATGTTTCCAGCACACATTTTATCATAATCTAATGAAGATTTCTACACACACACACTCTTAGTATCTGTGTATATCATTCACCATTAGATTCCTGCCTTACTGAATCATCCGAAACGAAATTATAAACGATTGTGAAATACTTAACTTTTGTTAAAAGGGTAAGAGCTTTATTGAATCATCTTTTCAAAATGTTGCGAAATTTCCAACCATCGACAAGTTATCTCTCTGGCAATAAATTATACCGCCTGTCTAAGGCCCAGTTGTTTCGTAGAAATTCACATGAGACACAGCCATCAATTGGCAATTCAGCGCCATTTTGTTTTTTAACATAAGAAAGGTTCCCGTTAGGCCCGGCTTCCTGCATTTCTATCATTTTATTACATATTTTCCTTAAACTTTAAGTTTGAGCTCTTAAAAAGATATGTTATTTTTTAAGATAATATCCAAATATTCCCCACGCTCTGGGAAACATGCCCAAAGACCGTAACCTAAATATGCATTGGCAATCCGTATTTACTTTTTGACAGTGGTTAGTTGATTAGTTAATGAGGGCTTTAATCATATTTCAACCACTTAGGTTTCTCAAAGATTGAACGAATACGTTGGTAGCGTTTTAGTTGAGTTAGGGCCGGTTTTATAAACGTCCGTTCGTTACGCTCGATACCATTTTTGGTTTACCGCCACAAATATTTGGTCTACCGCCGGATTTTGCCGTTTTATAAACTTTCGTTAGATTATCGGTAGGTTAAGTTTCGGTTAATGCTTAACTGACTTATTTTGACCAGTTAAACGGGTAACGATCCGTTTTGTTGCTTGTTGGCGCTCAAATGTTTTTTGACAGCTGTCAGTAGTAGTTGGTTGTTGCCCGACGATCCCTTATTTTAAAGGGACAGTATTGTACTATTTGCATTTGTGATATGGATTATTCATCGAGCAGTGAAAGTGAGGATGGGCGTTTGGCAATGCTTGAAGATGACACGCCATCATCGTCATCTAATGACAGTAGCAGTGAAGACGAAGCTGCTTGAAGCTCAATTAGTGCCGGCGACACATTGAAACCAGCCAGTTACACCCGCACAGCAGTTTTACTGACACTACGATTCTACGCTTTGGGATCAATGCTGCAAGCTGCTGGCGAACATAAACTTACATAGTTTTGAAGTATATTTTAGAATTGCGTTGATAATCGTGTTAATTATCGCGTCAGCAAACACTCCAAGCATTTAAAATAACAATCAAATTTGACAGCTAAAGTAATACCCATAGATAAAAACAATATCAGAGACAATAGTTTGCCAAAAACATTGCCAATAAAAAAACTTTAAGACCAAACGTAACCGATGACCGCTAGTATTGCAAATTTGTTTATAGTACGTAAAATAAAATAACGAACAAATAGCAGTCCGTTCACTAAAAACGGTTCGTTACGTAACAGAAATTTGGTACTTCGTTTATAAAACCGGCCCTTATTAAGGTCTATGGAAGAGCTTCGTTATTTGAATTGAACAGCTTTCATTAATAAGCCACTAATTTTGCGTAACTAACGATATTACCCAAATAAATGGCGAATATTTGACAGTTTACCCAAACTTATTAGATACATTAAGGAGGCCTGGCTAAAATTTATCAATCGTCGGTCAGAATATCTGTTATATGTATAATATGTCTCCTTCAACGGACGCAATCTTCCGAACTAGTCCTACATTAATATGCTTGGTGTAACTATAAGTGACCAGCTCGGATATGGGGGCTCCATCGAAGCCAGATTAAAGTTAGCTTCCCAAAAACTTGGCGTACTGTACAGGGCCCGCAGATACCTTACAAGTTATAGTTACAAGAGGTTCGTCATAACGACCAATTACTATGTATCTTAATAAATACCATGTATCTTAATAACAAATTTACTGACGAAGGCACAGTCAATCTTTTTGCAGATTCATTTAAAAGTGTTTATGACATGGATATTCGTTGATAGTGAGATCCCTAAAGATATATCTCTCGAAGAATCACTTAATTTAAGCCATTGTTTCATTGAAAAAGCTGCAATAGAAAAGGGTATAAAAGCATTAGATTCTAATAAATCTGCTGGACCGGATGGTTTTCCTCCAATATATAAAAATCTTGTGTTAACAGTTTGACTTGTATTAACTCTTTAGCATCAGGGTGTTTTCCAGACCAGTGGAAAAAAAGCTTTTTAACGCCTATTCACCTTAATATTACACAACTGCTAACCGTGTACAAATCACAAGTGCGCCCCAGTCCAGTCTGAAGCTCCAAAATAACCTGAAAAATATCCTCTGTGTAGAAACGGGCGGTCCGGTTGGTAGTTTCTCCCATCTTAATAGACGGATTGCAATCTTTAGAGCACAGGCGTCAGGTGGGAATGCTGTCCTGGCTCTACCGGTATTACAATGGAAGATGCTCCGAGGAACGAGCGTCATTGATCCCTTCGGCACCGGTGCATAGTCGGGAAACGCGCCAAACGCATGCCCAACATATGCACACGGTTGACATTTGTCACATGAGAACGGGTCGCTTCTTCGACTCGTTATTGTATTCAACAGCTCGGCTGTGGAACGATTTGCCGGCCTCTGTGTTTCCTCCATCCTACAACATGGGTCTCTTCAAGACCAATGTTCATTCCTTCCTCTCCTCAAAAAGACCCTCCACACAGCATCTCAGATGACATAGGCCCTGAGGGAAATTGGATTCCTCAGGGCCTTCTGTGTGGAGTTATATCTCTTACCGATTGTTGACCGTTATCACAAATATTGATAACTGGTCATAGATAACCGATTTAATCAATATCTTATAAATAAATAAATAAATAAATAAATAAGTGTTTATTCCAGTATGTGGGGAGGAGAGTGCAATCCCACACATTCCATAAGGGTATAATATAAACATACATGTACAAAGTATAAAGTATTTGAAAGGAAAAAAAAAGAAAAAGAAGGTGGATATGAATGTACACGAAACAAAAAAAAAAACAAAAAAGATAATAAGCTAATAGTAGTAAAAGGAAAACAAAAGAAATAATAATATTAAGCTTTCAGGATTCTGTGAGCACGTAAGGAGCCAGTATTTTTCTCCAATGTGCATCAATACTGGATGATGGACTGAGGCGGGCTTCCATGACGAGGATGTTTCCAGAGCTGGTTATCCTTTCCCTCATTCCTGCCACCCTGGATCTAATAAGGGCTGCAAAGCCAGGAACTCGCCCCTCCGTGAACATCCGGGAAGCGCTGCAATATCTGGGGAGACCAAACATTATGCGGAAGGCGTTGTTATACTGAACCCGAAGTCTTTCTATACTACTCTTCTTGTAGTTTGCCCAGAGTTCAGACGTATACAGTGTTGCGCAGAAGGAAAGGAAGAGCGTCCTTTTTACAGCAGTACTGCAAAGGCGGAATCTTCTACTGAGCATGTTTGCTTTTACACTGAGAGCTCTTCTTTGCCTATCGATGTCGTCATCATCCATCAGATTACTGGTGATTATGTGTCCAAGGTATTTAGTTCCTTCAGTCACCTGCAGGTTCACACCATTCAGGGTAGCTGGAGGAATATTTTTTGGTCCTTGTCCATATCTTACGACCAGTAGAGCCGTTTTAGTGGGGTTGTATTGCATGTTTGTTTCTTCAGCAAACTCTTCGCAGATCTTTAAAAGAATACGTAGGCCCCTTATAGATGGTGCCATCAATACCATGTCGTCCGCATAACTGATATTGTTCAGAAACTGTCCTCCAATTTGGCAGCCTACCCCTGCATTGTTTAGCCTATCGGTGAGTTCGTCCATGTACAGGTTGAACAATATCGGGGACATGCATCCTCCCTGTCTAACGCCGCTCTTCAGGAGGAAAGGTTCGGAGAGTCCATCTTTCCACCTTACTAAGTTCTCCTGCTGTCTATGCCACAAGTCGAGGATATGTATCACCGCCGGTGATATGCCTCTTTCCCTGAGTTTATCCCATAGTAGAGGGTGAGAAACCCTGTCGAAGGCCTTGCTCAGATCTAGAAAACATGCATACGTGGTGGTCTTTTTATTCCTGTAGTATTCCAGGGTTCTTTTCACAGTAAATATAGCAGTATCGGTAGACATTTGCTGTTTGAAGCCCATTTGGTTGTCCTTAGTTTCCAAGCTGGGACCGATCTGGTTTAGTAGTAGACGTTCGAATAATCGTGCGATGGTGGTGGCAATTGAAATCGGTCTGTAGCTACCCTGGGAGGTAGAGTCCAATGATTTTGATTTGAGAATGGGAGTTATTATTGTTCTTGTCATGTCAGTTGGTAGGTATCCATTCTTTAAGATGTCGGTAAACAGACTCGCCAGCAGTTGAAGAATTGGTCCTCCAGCGTGTTTGATGTGTTCGGTGCTCAATCCGTCGTGACCTGCTGATTTTCCAGCTTTCATGTATCTCAGGGCGGTGTTGACCATGTCTGCTGTGATCAAGAGGTCACTGTCTTCATTTGGGATAGGACTAGGTGGTGGTTTGCTTGCAGAGTTCGGTGAGGTCGGAGTAGAGATGGAGAAGTGATCTGCAAAAATGTTAGCAATTGCTTTAGTGTTTGTTTCTCCATTTATGTTGCATGGAATTTTACATTTCACGTTGCAGTGTTTATTTGTCTTCAGCCAAAACTGTTTGAAATCACGACTGTGTAAATCTCCTGCTATTTTGTCCATTTGAATTTGCTCGCAGTCGTTTTGGCATTTTTTCAGTGCTAGTTTGAACGCAGCACGCTTTAATTTTCGTTCATCCGCAATTGAGCCCTCATGAGGCCTACCATTTTCAATCCATATCATCATTGCACGTCTTGATTCTATGTATTTTTGTGCGACAAAATCATTCCATCCACAGATTTGTTTACGTCGTTGCAGTCTTCGTTTGCGATTGTTAAATACTGCAATCGCGGCGCTTCGCAGGGCCTCTATAATACGTGTATACAGTGTCTTGATGTTAGCTCGAGCAGGGTTGTCACTTCTCTCGTACCGCGTAAGATCTTGTTTAATTTTTTGTAGAAAAACTTGTGAAGTTCGAGTATAACTATGGATATCGTGTTCATTTTTAGGATTCCATGTTGCACGGTCGGTTTTTATACATGAATAAATTTCGGTTTTCGGTATTCCTTCCGTTTGTAGGGTCAATTCGAGAGGCCTGTGATCGGTCCAGTCCACTTCGTAGTGTATTTTCATGTCTAAAATCTGTTTGAAGATATTTTTCGTCACCAGACAGTGGTCTAACCACCTGGTGGTGTGATGCGCGTCACTGATATATGTGTAAGAGTTTTCTGGTAATATTACGGTATCAGCGCATGTAAGATCATATTCTTGACAGAAAGATTCCAGTTCAGTTCCAAAGAGTGAGTCTGGGTGTGCATTGAAATCTCCGATGATTACGGAGTTGGTGTAATCTTTTTCGTCAATAATTGCTTGCAAGGCGGCAAGACAGTTAATGTACTCTTCGAAGTGATCTGTTGTGCAAGTTGGCATGTACACGGTGAAAATGCATAGTATTTCAGAATTTAGGAATAATTCAATGCCCGCCATGCGGCAATTATTCAACGGGATCGTGGCAGCCCTGAGACATTGCTTGTATAATACACCCACTCCTCCATATGGCCGGCCAACTAACGGGCCCTTCGACATATCAATTGCAGATGTTCCCAAGCTATTGTAATCTGGATGTATATGGGATAAGAACTCTAAATCCGATGGGAGTAGCCACGTTTCTTGAATTAGAACAATATCATGTGTATCGCACAGATCATAAATGAATTTTTCTGAACTGCGGACGGATCTGCAATTCACCGATATGATCTTTAAATTGTTATTATGCATTTTGGTTATTATTCTGTGTACGTGATTCTTTGAATCTTCGGAAAACAATTCCCTCCGGCCATAATTCCTCCACTAGGTATTTTTTTACTTCGTTTGCTTTTACTAAAAGTTTAAAAGAATTAAATGGTGTTGCGTGGAAAGGCTTTATTAATTCTACTTTGAACCCATCCAAGCCGTTACTTTTTAGGTAAGTGGTTACGTCATCTTCTGTCGTATTAGTCGCAAACCTCGATACGTATACTGACGTGATAATATCCGCAGATTTTAATGCAATTGATTGCGCTTTGCCTCTCATATTGTGAATGCGTTTCTTATGCACTACGATTTTAAAATCGCTCTGGTCGGTGTTCGCTGGTTGCGGCCCTTGCATGCGGCCCATCTGCTTAGTTACATCTACATTCACATTATCGGCGGTAGCAGTGTTTGCTCGTGAGTTTTTCGTGTGCGTATTAGCCGGGGCGCTGGTAGTGTTGGTTGGCTCATTTGGATTCATTTTACAGGCGTCTAAGTACGTTACCGGTCTTGTGTTAATGTTTACTTTTGGATTACCCACATGTTTATCGCCGTTTTGTTGATTTATTGGTGTCTTCATCTCATTACGTATATTCATCTCCTTCATTTGATCTCGTAGTGAACTAAGTTCTTGCATTATTTCGGCTGTGTTTGTGTTCGATGATTCACTTAGATCGTTTTTAATTTGTCGTATTTCAGATTTCATGGCATTGAAATCTTTTAGTAGACGAGAAATGTCAACACTATCAAAGTTAACGGGCGGCAGTTTATGTAACTGTCTTGCAACGAACACCGGTAATTTGTCGGGGTCTGTCTCTTTCAGGGCCCTCAGGATGTCCTGAAGATCGCGGCTGACCCTGCCGTCTCCCTTCCGCAGGGTCCGCTTATCTGGGAGCTTGTCGAATAAGATGTTCTTGGCCAGCTTTATTTCCTCCTCGGAGAATGCGGAACTGCACAGTTGTGTAATCGACACTTCATCTAGAGTGTCCGCTTTATTTTGCATAAATGCAAGACACTCGTTTATTATTATATTACACTCGTTACAAATCATAGTGCTACAGTAAGTGCGTCCTTCTGTCACGGCGGTTGACAGAAATAAATAAATGTTATGATTTAGGGTTTTATCGATCATCCATGCTAGACCGCCTGGGTATCTGGCTCGTCGATCGAAAAAGATTTTATTGACTCCTAATGTTGACAGCTTCTCATGGTCGTCGAGCACGCCTTCAGATCCCTAACTTACAAATAGTATTTCACGTCGAACAATTTAATATTGAAAGGCAAGACAGAGGGTCGACGACGGCTTCGAATAATGTTGAATTTATTTTTGTTTCATTTAAAATTAAATAATAAAAAAATTAAAAAAAAAAACGAGTGAACTTTAGACCACACGACTGAAGTAAAACTTCACTAACTTATATCTCCCTCTCAACTTCCGTTCGCCTCGCCTGACCGTTCACCTCGCCCGATCACACTTTTCATAACGCTCTCATCACGCATTCACCAGCTTACTCCCCAAGTCAAGCGTGCATAAAGGCCCGATCGTTCGTCTCGCCTGATCACACTTATCGTAACGCTCTCATCACGCATTCACCAGCTTATTCCCCAAGTCAAGCGTGCGTAAAGAAGTTTTACTTCAAAAAAACTTTGACTTGAGCAAACGTACTATTTGGAAATGTATTATTAATTTTTAGTTTTAGATAAAAATCGTGGTGTTGCCATCTTCTAACATATGCTTCAATGATATTATTTCTCACCGTAGTTCAAAGGAGATAGGACGACCTTAATGAGTGAATGCCGACAAGTACAAAAAAAAACTTCACTGTTATCGATGTACCTTACATACTAAAGAGCAAAAATAGTACGTACTTTCATTAGTTCCTCTTTGGGCCTTTTTAAAGTTAATAATCATATCAAGTTGTACCATGAACTGGCCAAAAATCCGGCCGGTGCGGTCGGTAGGGTGGTCTGGGCAATCAACCGGAAAACTGGAAATCCCTTTAATTCGGATTAATTTAGATGGTACACAAATTCTCGGAATCGTGAAACATTCGGATGGCGTAAATCTTATTGGAATAATGTTGTTTATACGGTTTTTAACTAAAGGTGTACATAAGTTACCGGGTGTAAAACAGAAGGCAATAAGTAGATTTAATGCATATACGTTTTAAGATTTTCATGGCCATTTTCATTTGTTTTTGGGGTGTTATGCCGTGTTGCGCTACGTCCTTCTTTAGCCAACGTTTCGGACATCGTTGCAGTGTCCATCATCAGGGCAGATCCGGCAGATTCGGTAGATGTGTATATATATATGATGATACATCTACCGGATCTGCCGGATGTGTATATATATATATATATATATATATATATGATAATACATCTGCCGGATCTGCCGGATCTGCCGGATCTGCCGGATCTGCCCTGATGATGGACACTGCAACGATGTCCGAAACGTTGGCTAAAGAACGAGGTAGCGCAACACGGAATAACACCCCAAAAACAAATAACGAAAATGCTTTTGGCCGTGAAAATCTTAAAAACTTATATGCATTAAATCTACTTTTTACCTTCTGTTTTACACCCGGTAACTTATGTACACCTTTTGTTAAAAATATATATGATGATGATACATCTACCGGATCTGCCCTGATGATGGACACTGCAGCGATGTCCGAAACGTTGGCTAAAGAAGGAGGTAGCGCAACACGGCATAACACCCCAAAAACAAATAACGAAGATTTAATGCATATTATTTTGTGAGTGTGTGTATTATTAAAATAAACTTTTTTGTGTTATTCCGCACAAGAATCCCAACCGTCTGGAGCCAGTGGGACTATGGTATCTCTAATTGGAGTATTTTGTGAGGCTGAACTTGGTGTGGAGATTACGGAGATGGGGAAGAGAAGGCGGAGAAGTGCCTGGCCATTCAGGTCACCAAACACGGCTCAAGCCATTTCAAACAACGTTTTGATTCTGAACGATGGTATTTCACCATGGCGATACTGTAATGTGTCGCAAATACGCTGCATTTTATTTTAAATTATAAAATTGTGTGCTTTTAAAATTTTCTAAGGTAACGGCACGTCTACGACAGAAAAGCATAAAACGTAAGTTCTTTATCATAATAATGCCGCAGTTCTTTCTTAGACGCTATATGATAGTGAGACAGACGATGCGATGAACGATGTACGTATGCCTGTTTCACCAAAAAAAAAAATGAATTCATTATATCCCTCTCACTCACATACTATTATCGACAAGAAGTACAGTTGCCATCGCCGTGTCGTTGCAGCTGGAAAATTAAAAGCGCTATTTTGAAATAACGCAAAATCACTAAAAATTAAAGACAAAATCACCTACCGCTTTCCCGACCTATTACAAGTGTTCCAAAGCGTTCTTAAGGACAAAAAAATGGTTTTGAAAAATTTGAGAGCAAATTTAAAGCATGCTTACTACTCACGCCATCGAAATGTGGTGCTGGAGAAATTTGGACACGTTACATGCCAAACTGAGGACTCCAAATTGGAGAAACTCATAGTCACTGGCGAAATGGAAGACAGGAGAAGCAGAGGACCGTCAATAATGCGCTGGAGAAGAGTTGCCATGTCTCAAAAATGAAAAACCAAGTTTCCAGGATGAAGAACCATGATTTGAAGGATAAAAAAACCATAATCTTTTTATTTTCCTTTGAATAATAGGACAAAAATAATGTTTTTGGGAATAGAATAAGCCAAATAAAAATAAAAATTGTGAAAGAGTTTTTTTACTGTTATCAAGTTTAATTTGTAATACCTGCTTATTAAAAAAAAACATTTTTTTGTAAATAAGTTTTTTTCGGGTCGATTAGATGAGGGAGAAAAATTTTACCACAACTCTAATAATACTTTTTTTCTACATTTTACAGTAGCTAGTCTTCATTGTCTTCTACGTACCTAATTAAAGTTACCTGCGTGACGTGTCATTTAATTTGTTTTAATTAATGTATTAATATTACTAGCTTATTAATAGCTTTCACGTACCAAATGTAGGTACAATGAGTATATGCCAAAAATATATTATTGAAGCTATTCAAAAATGCTGAATCCTCTACTAGACCGCGTATCCATCACACTGGATCGAATAAAAATGACATAAAAAACATTCCAAGTTATAAAACCACATTCCAACAAAGGAGTTGCAGTTATTTTGCAACTAAACTCCACAATTTTCTTCCCCAATACATAAAAGTAATTAAAAAAAATTATGAGTACAAATCAAAGATAAAAACATGGCTGAAACAGGTCAACGAAAACACTCTAATGAAGACACTAAAAACGGCATAGAAAGCAAATAAACAATTTTAGTCCGCCTCGGCACAGGAACCCCTAGTGAGAAGGACTAAGAAATACAATATCTTTACCTAATATAACCATTATATTTTGTATACTCATAGAATTATTTTATATAGTCGCTTAAATAAAAATAAAATAAAAATTATTAAAAAAACTTATTAACAAAGTTAAAAAGTAAAGACACATTGTGAATCTGTGCTTAAGATGAAAAACTGCATTCCTGATTTAAGGATTTCCCCATGACCCATGACCCAAGCTAAAAAAACTATCCCACTAAGTATGTACTTTTGTTGACAAGTACTTAGGTAAAAAGTCATGTCTTTTTCGAAACGGTTTTTTGAAAAAAACCGTGGCAACACTGTGCTGGAGCGACCAAGTATCAAGGGCAGACCTGCATAAAACCGGATACCGGGGTAAAAACCTAAAAACCTTTAAATAGTATGACCGACACGCAATCCGCCCAGAACCAACGCAAGTCAGCAGAAACTTCTCGGTACTGTAATGTCTGCTCGATACCATTATGTTTTAAGTTTTTCGGTGTCCTGATATAATTTTTACGGATATTGAATTAATTAATAGTGAAGTTTTTATAATTTGCATATTTTACCTTTTTTTACGAACACTTTTTTGTGATTTTCGTAAAATTTTATTACATTTGTGAAAGAATGTACGTATTTTTTTTGGGGCAAAACTGTATAGGGTAAAACCAGCCAGTATAAAGATTTTGACCCGGAATATTTTTAATACAGATTTTTTTTATTTGTTTATACGTGTTACAAGCAAGCCGCTTCCTTAATTGCAAAAGAAAAATTACCAGGCAAGACTGGGATACAGAAAAAATGAGGACAACAATTTTGAATGTAGTTGAAGGAGGAATGGGATAGTTAATTGCAGCAGAAACCTATGAAGTGCTGAAATTCACATTACAAGACCGTGTCAATATACACGGAAACAATAAAGAATTGGTTTTATTTACATACGACAGAAGGCCTAGGCTGTTTTAAGCCTGCATTTTATACAATACAAGCCCGGTACACGGTTTTACCCACCCCACGGGGCAAAATCGGAAATTTTAGAGGTCTGGTATTTTTGTTTTCATACATTTATGACTAAGATTTTCTGACATGTTTCTTTTGTGTTTTGTTCCTCAGTAAATTCATTATTAAAAATAATTATTGTAAACAGAATTTTATAGTTTACTAAACTACAAAGCTTCAACCTTAGGTATATGGTTTTGAACAGGCCTCCCCAACGTCGAAATGATTTGCTTTGTACTCCAAACAGCGCCAAACCGTGAGGAGTGGAGTAGCTTTTTTCATCATGGAAATTAGAGTGGGAGTCACGTTACTCAGCAACGAGGACCCAACTTGAAGAAGGTCCCGCAGTTGAGACTCTAGACTCTATTAAAGAAAATATGAACGTGACGGAACTGGCTTGTTAGTGGGTTGGAATCCTTGAATATTTGAAGAAACAAAAAAATAATGTAGGTGCGCCTAAAATAATCGTAATTCAATTCGTCGGTGTTCGGAGAAATGTACAACACAAACTATAAAACAGGTAGTGATTCTAATGTCATTTAGTAAGACTTTTTTTATATATTATACTAGTTTTTCCCGCATGGTGTAAGGGGGGTTCCCCTCCGGGGGGGAGAAGGAGGAGGCGGGGAAAGTATTAGGGGAGTGCCTACTTTAAATAAATTTATCAACTTAAAGATTTTCAAATACAGAATTCTGATTTAACAATCATTGGTTTGGAAAATGTCATTCTCAAACACGCAAAATGTCAAACGTGCGATAGTCGTTAGGTTTTCTGAAATTGTCCAATTTTATGCGCAATTTTCTTTATTTTTCTCTCCGTAAGAACCATCCTCGTCCTTCAAGGAATATTTAAAAAAAAGAATTAGCGAAATCAGTTCAGCTGCTCCCGAGATTTGCGCTTAGAAACACATTCAGCCATTCATTTTTATATATATATAAGAAAGAAGAAGATATAAGATATTACATTTTTAAAAAACTATTTTCGTGAAAAACTGTTGTTTTTTTGTTTAAAATGTATTTTTCGGAATGTGAGTGGGATGCAAAACAAATTCCATTTAGTAATATCACAACCCAAATGTCATTTTTTATTATTTTTTTTATGAGAATTCATTGTGAAAAAATGCAATGTAACTACGCACGCGCAAAAAAGATGTTATTCACTTCAGTATAACCACAAGAGTTATTTTATCAAATTTTATAAGATAAGTAGGTACCTCGAGTTATTTCACGAGTATACTTCGTTAAAATACTTGTATACATAAGTACTGCTTCGTTATACTTGTATACCTAAGTACGGCGTGCCTATAAGACGCGGTCCTCAAAGCTTTTCATGGAATTGTTGAGGTCATGGCCGGCATGGGGTCTCGAAAGGCGCACATTTGAATAAGTTTTTTTCGATAAAACGAAAAATAGCGACACTAAAAAGAGACAAACACTTAAGTACATCTACAGGATTTGGCCTGCGGGAGAATGTGATAGAATAATCAGTCTCCTCTTCGTGCGGTGCTTCGAAGCGTCTCCTCTCCTGTCTACTTTAGTTTTCTGAAGGTTTCACTTCTAGCGGATGATCTGTGGTATTTTTGAAGTGAAAACTTCTTTAGCGGCGTTATGATTTAAAACACGATGAAACGAAAAAGCGACACTAAAAATAGACATATAGGTACATGCCTGTAGGATTTCGGTCTCTCCTTTGTGCACTGCTTCGTAGTCTCCCCACTTTTGTCTACTTTAGTTTTCTGAAGGTTTCACTTCCACCGCGTGTGAACTGCAAACTTCTATTTTTTTTACTTCTTGCTTTTGGCAACCCATCTTTTTTTTAACCCCCGACGCAAGGAGCGGTGTTATAAGTTTGACTTTCTGTGTGTCTGTCTGTGGCATTGTAGCTCCTAAACGAATGGACCGATTGTGATGCGATTTTTTTGTTTGAAAGCTGACGTTATCGAGATGGTTCTTAGCTACAATTCATGAAAATCTGTTCAGGCGTATCAAGGTCATCAGCTGTTTTTTGTGTCGAGGGTTGATTAAAATTTTGATAATTTTACTTATTTAAATTAGCTTCATAGTCCAGTGGGTAAGACTCTTGACTCACAATCCGAAGGTCGCGGGTTCGAACCCGGCATGCGCAAATAAATTTTATTTGATTTATTTGTGTTATTTCACAATTAATTCATTAAAAATAATATATAGTATATTTGCCGCATGTTCCAGAGTGGAAAATACTCTCAGTATCGCCCTGGTGTAAGACCACCATTCAGAATTGAAACGTTGCTTGAAAATGGCTGTAGCCGTGTTTAGTGACCAGATCTGAATAGCCAGGTACTTCCCAACCTTCCTCTTCCCCACCTCCTTCCCCTCCCCACTACCTTCAGCCTCACAACATACCCCAATTGGGGATGCCATAGTCTCTCTGGCTCCAGACAGGAGCAGTTGAGATTCTTGTGCGGTATTCACTGTAAAAAAAAAAAACAGCTCCACAGAGGAGGCCCTGAGGAAAATAATTAAATAATTCCCCTCAGGGCCTATGTGTTTCTTTTTTCGTCTAGCTAGATACGATCGTATATTTTAATATTTTTTTACCCTAGACTTATTTACTTATACTTATTTTTTACTCTGCCCTAACCACTGAGCTAATATTTAATATTTAATTGAATCATACATAAAATATATATATATTATCTTCGTTTTCTTGACGCAAATTTATATTGGCTGCTATCTTTTTGTAGGTGGTTATAGCAGAGCCCCGGTACGGCTAAAGGTCCTGTGTTAAATTCCTACACGGGACAGTATATTTTTCTGACTATTGTGTACACAATGAGAGTCGCTAATGTTACAATTTGAGATTCTACGCCCTCAGAAATCGGATGTATTTGAAGGGATATGGGATATGTCAGAAGGTCAAAATAATTCCGCTTTGCAATATAATCCAAAAAAAGGAAAATTTCTAGACATATCCGAAAATGAGTAGTTGGGACTCTTGTGCGAATTATTAGAGTGGGTACCTATCTATGTATAAAAATATATGTTTTTGTTTAAGTATATATACGGATTTAATTTTAAAGATAAAGTCCTTTATAGACGAGTCAGTCACGAATAACGATTTATACATAAAAACAAAATGAATCCATTTCTTCTTTATATTATAATATTATTATTTATTTTATAAATAAAAATGAATCGCCGAAATGTATGTACGCGCATAACTTCCGAACGACTGCACCAAATTGGATAATTCTTTTATATTTGTGTTCGTTATTGTCAGGACAAGGTTTGTATAAAACTACTAGTGAGCTCTGGCATTATGAAATTTGTATAAAAAATTGCAGTAGGTGGCACGCGAGCTGTTTGAAAACTGAATGTGCTGGAATTGAATGTATGGAATGCGGGAGGGGGGAGGGGAACTTCGCGGGACGAAGGAAGGGGGGGAGTGGAGGGGGGGAGAGGGAAGGTGTAGGAATCGGAGTGGGAACGCGAGGGGGAAGGGGACGCGGGAGAGGAAGGGGTGGCGGAAGGGGAACGGGACGAATGGGAAAGGACACGCAGGGTAAAACAATTTCTTTATTAAATAGCATAGCAACGCATGCCGGGAACCAGCTAGTTATTAATATTAATTAAACGAACCTTTTTATAATTATCTTTCCAAGAAAACGACATAAAGTAGATAATATATGAATAACTAGCTGACCCGGCCACGCGTTGCTGTGACTAATAAAACACAACGTCATCTACTGGATGGTTATCCAACCTTTATAACCATCGCCGTCTTTGAGTTGTCAGACAGATGCCGCGGAGGACTTTTACGTAGAGATGGTGTGAAAGATTATAATAATGTCCATGAAATGCTTGGGGTAACTAACGTTTTTAAGTTGATAAGGATTAATACTGTATCCGTCTAAATAACTTTTCAATTACCGCAAGGCACATGACAATTTTTTTAGAAGATAGAGTGGGTATAGTAAGCTATCCGTAAAAGATATATATATGCCTTCGTGGACTTTTTTGTGGATCTAAAAAGAGGAATATCCCACCATGCATTGTTTTGTTATATCCCCAAAGGATTAAGGGGTGTTCAGACATCTAATATAACCGCTAGCAGGTATCTGTTGAACCGCGAGCGCTTATGTTTCGTGCCGTTCGCACGGCGCAGATATAATATTTCTTCCTATGGTAGGAGAGGGGGTCAGTTGAATTAGCGAGCAGCCACGGAGTGCGCATTTTTTGTATTGAATCTATGAACTTGACATCTCACCCACCGGTCTTGGCAACTCCGTAATTAAAATGACCCCCTCTCCTGTTTTCGTCGGAATGGGGGGCGCTTAACTATTGGCATATCGCCTCAGGAGTGGTTACGGCGTAATATGTGCATTGTCTATGGTTGATGTGCGCATAAAGCGCTCAGGTGTGAACGGTCTGAAGGGATTGTATGGAGAGCGATATGTGGCGTGCTATGATCTTTTATATTTATATGCTCAATGTGAACGAGCTCTTAGGCAGCGTTTTCGATGAAAGCTACCAGGCGGCTTGACTTTTTCCGACACTTCTAACAATTATCGTTATGTTTCAACCAATTTACACAAATCCTTGACAAATTACATACCTAAACCTTCCTCACGAAACACTGTATCTATTGGTGAAAACCGCATTAAAATCCGTTAAGTAGTTTTCGAGTTTATCGCAAACAGACAAACAGACAGAGATAGAGATGTAGAGAAGATTTATAATATTATGCACACAACAACAAAAAAAAAATATTGATTCAAAACACGTTCAAAGAAGAAAAAACTTGTATTAAATATTTATGTTCTCTGATCATGCAAGTTAGAACTCTATTATTTGCGTACCATAAAACTCTATTTTGCGACTTCACTTTTTTTTATATTAGCTTCACAAAAGTAATGAGGAAAAAAAATCTCTTAGGGCCTGTGTCATCTTTGAGGATGCTTTGTGAAGGATCTTTTAAGGGAAAGGAAAGAGAGGCAGTTCTTTTTTTATAGTGATACCTCACAAGAGTCTCAGCTGCTCCCGTCTGGAGCAGCTGAGACTGTTGAGAGCAGTGAGAGCAGTGAGACTATGGAATCCCCAGTTGGGGTATGTTGTGAGGCTGAAAGTAGTAGGGAGGGGAAAGAGACAGGGAAGAGGAAGGTGGGGAGATCTGGTCACCAAACACGGCTAATGCCATTTCAAGCAACGTTTCAATTCTGAATGGTGGTCTTACACCAGGGCGATACTGAGAGTATCTTCCACTCTGGAACGTGCCGCAAATATACTATATATTATTTTAAGTGAATAAATTGTGAAATAACACAAATTGTTAGTTTGTTCTTATAGTTCTGGGAAGGCAAAAGGTTTGAAGAATGTGTAGCAATCCCAGGTAAATGTTGACGTACGATTCCATCCATCTCACTGCAGTGCAAGGCTATCGGTCCTGAGAGCCCGACTGGAGAGTCTCTCTCAACCAGTCTCTCCCGATTCGGCCCACCATGCAGTAGGTGGGCAATAGCTGGTTGTACGGATTAATCATCCAATTATCGAAATATAGTTTTCTCATTTTGACCTAAAGAGGATTCTCGATTCATCGCCTTGCACCGCAGTGGGAGGAATGAATTCATTCGTCCTTCATTCCTGGACACATTGTCTCAAGATTTTTATCCATCCCTCGTACCTTTTCTTTCCCAGAACTTCATCTCCTTCTTTTCCCTAAAAAAGACCTTCCACACAGCATCCCCAAGATGACAGAGGCCCTTTTTTTCCGCATCAATTTCTGAGTAGAGCTAATGCAAAAAATATCATAATTATTCATTTTATCCAAAGAAACGTCGCTGTTTCACTGAAAATTCTTATAATATATTTTTATTTTCTTCAAGCAGGTTGCTACCATAATATAAAAAAAATGTCAATAAGAAATTCCAAATAAACACAACAATTCCACGTACAAAAAACGTTACTTATTAAACAATAATCAAAGTTAGCCACAAAGTCAAAGTAACTTTCAAAAATAAGAGGACACAGAAAACGGAATACACAAATAAATTTACTGACAGATGAAATGTCAAACGGTCGAGTCGCTGATTTAATAATATAATATAGTATTTTTCCAACACACGCGTCCCATAAAGAATTATGACTGGATATCCCGGTGGAAGGAGAAAAGTGGGAAGACCCAGACTGAGGTGGGAAGACGAGGTAAGAGGGGATGCAGCACAGCTTCTCCGGGTATAAAACAGGAAGTCAGCCGCTGAGAACAGGAGGAGTTGGAGGTGAATGTTGCAGGAGGTTAAGGCTCGATATGGGCTGTAGCGCGATCGGAGAGATAGAGAGAAAGTATTTTTCCAACATTAATTGGTGATTTAAATATAAATTTAAGCCTATCGTAAAGATCGCCGCCCCGGGAACCATTTATTGGATTACCAACACCTCTGCCATAGGTCACCCCAAGTTGTTCGCCGCATTCGACTAAGATCGTTTGACGGCCGGCATAGTCCAGTGGTAAGGCTCTTGACTAGCACTCCGAAGGTCGCGGGATCGAATCCTGGCGTGGAAAATAAATTTCATTTGATTAATTTGTGTTATTTCACAATTTATTGATTTAAAATAATAAATAATATATTTGCGGCACGTTCCAGAGTGGAAGATACTCTCAGTATCGCCCTGGTGTAAGACCACCATTCAGAATTGAAACGTTGTTTGAAATGGCTTTAGCCGTGTTTGGTGACCAGATCTGAATAGCCAGGTACTATCCCCACCTTCCTCTTCACTGTCTCCTTCCCCTCCCCACTACCTTCAGCCTCACAGCATACCCCAATTGGGGATGCCATAATCCCACTGGCTCCAGACGGGAGCAGTTGGGACTCTTGTGCGGTATTCATGTAAAAAAAAGCAGGGGTGCCCGGGATCATGGGATGATGTTTGTCCAGGTCTTGGCGGCCAATGCGTCTGCTTGCCTACCGCATGGTGTGCAGGATCGAGGGAGGTTTAATCCTCTCCAGCCGGAATCTCTCTGCACCGCGATTGAAGGGATGGATTCATACGTCCGTTACGCTTGGATACACTTAACCCCAGATTCCAACTCACCCCTCATATCTAATTCCTTCTCAGAGCTTTCTCTCCTTTCTTTCCTTAAAAAAAAACCTCCACACAGCATCCCCTAAGATGACATAGGCCCTGAGGGAAAAACTTTTTTCTCAGGGCCTCCTGTGTGGAGCTAATGTAAAAAAATTCTAAATTATAATAACTATTTAATTTAGAATAATGAAATAATTAAACTTTGTATAAACCACTTATATGATGCACAAATCCGACCGGTTTCGGAACAAACGTTCCTTCGTCAGGGAAAGCTTATACTAATTTGACAGTTTCCCTACCATAATAAAACATCGTTCGAAACTGTCAAATTAGTATAAGCTTTCCCTGACGAAGGAACGTTTGTTCTGAAACCGGTCGGATTTGCGCATCATATAAGTGGTTTATACAAAGTTTAATTATTTCATTTTTCTATAATGGATAACCACAAAGTAATAGCTACAATCAAAAATATATCTACTATTTAATTTATTTATTTCATCATTTAATTTTTAAAAATAGACACATGAACTCACGATGAGTCAACCGACGTGATGTTTTGTTCATTAATTAGTAACGTTATAACTATAATAACTACCTATCCATACTTACTACATAGGTACCTACATTAATATAACCAATTACTGTCTTAATAATTGACGAGGTATTTGATAAGTACACCGTATTCATGTAATGCGTATACAATCAAAAAGCTAACAATTGATTCACACCGTTGCAGGAGGGATCAAGAAGGAACCTGAAAATTAATATAACTTATGAATTATTGCATTTGGCATGACGTGGCATAAGAGGGACCATGCATTGATAAAACTATAATTTATCCTTATTAAAACGTCAAAGTCATAATTGTGATGCAATCCTGAAACATAGATAATCTGACTTCACTTGAGGTTTTAATTCGAACACACATTGTTGAAACAACACCGTGTTTACGAAATCATTTAACTACATGGAGAAAAATATATTGCTAATTTATTAAGAATTCTCTTTAAAATATTCGTAATTCCGGTTAAAAATGGGATTGCAGGCAAAACGAATGAATTAACATGAAAAGGTGGCCTAATAAACATCCGGATGAGAATTATCAGGTTTTTTTATTAAAACATAAACTTTTATTAAATTACACATTTTTTATCATGACCATGACGATGAAACAAGTTTGCACAAAAATTCTAAAGTGTGTGCATTGCAATACGAATCTGCCAGATAATAATTGATAAAGATGATTTAATAAAAAATAAAAAATCATGTGTGCAGTTCAAACGCGGTAGAAGTAAAGAAAACTAAACTTCGAAAGAATGAGACGAATAGGTTAATTTTAGAGTTTATTTAATATAATATTGTTAATAAATTTAAAAATTATTTTACGTTTTATTCTACAAAGCACCGCACGAAGGAAGATCAAATCCTTATTTTTTTAATTTTATTTTGCAGAAACAAACAGTACATTATTACATAATGGAAAATAGTTTCAAAGTTATAGAATTAATACAATAATTGGTACCAATGAGATGTCGCTGTTATATGCTTATGTTTTTGTGAGATAAATAATACATTACACCTTATAGGTATAATACTGCACCACCCACCATTAAATGTTGCTTTTACTTTCCAAAATACACTCATCAAAGAATACATTACATATTAAGATTAAAATATTTTTCAGGATTAAAAATAACGTGTGTTCACAATTATGTCCTCTGCGTGCGAACTCTTTCTAAATTTCTTTAAACGAACAATATACAGTGTTAATTTCAAGCGACCTCCCAGGTAAGTATGGTCCTGTTTTCATTCATTTTTAGGCAGCATCGCGTTCATTAGTCAAAATATTGTACATATATTTTCGTATCGGTGATCAATGAACCGGTGTATGCAATTTTTAGCCCTAAGTTGTTTTTAATTGTTTGTCTAGCTTGTAGATTTTAAAAATGTATTATAAGTTTGTACAGCGCCCTTGAGGTGATTTTTCACAAAAACGGCGCTATATAAATCATCCAAATATTGTTAAAAACGAAACCGATTAGTCTATCTCATTCTTTCGCAGGATAAATCCTGTAGATGTTCGTGTTTGCCTTTTTTTAGTGTCGCTCGTTTCCATTTCATAAAGTTTCAAATCACAGCGATTCTAAAGAAGTTTTCACTTCAAAAATTCACGGTAAATAACAACTTTTATTTGTTTTTATGATATTTTAACAGTAGTTACTAACCAATTATTTTATCCGTTGTTACTATATTTTATTTATATCGCCCCGTTCTTGTGAAAAATCCCTCTAGGGAATACACTAGAAGGACTACCTTATAATTTCGTCAGTATTTACAAATACAAACATTACCACCTATTCGATCATTTACAAAAAAATATTTAATTTTATGATTTATCAAATTATATTAAATAATGACGACTTAAACTGTGTAATTTCTTTTACTCTTATTTGGGTTGAAAATATTCCGAGAAAAGATACTTGCCGCCAACGGGACTTGAACCCGTGTCAACCCAGGTGCTCTCACCACTGAGCTATGGCGGCTTATCGTATTCCCACCAAATAATTCAATATATACTAGTGCTTCATTCAACAACTACTGTTTATTACATTTTCCCACCTGAAAACAACCAACTTTATTTTTGTGAGAGAGGCATTGTTAGTGCTAAATCTCTCGCTATCTTATCTTTTCTCGGTAGATTTTTTCAATGTAGATGAGTGTTTCAGGCTGATAATTATTGCTTGTAATAATTGTTACCCTTTGTCAGTTTATCAATTAAAAAATAATAATATAAAAAAATTGTTAAATTGGTTACGTTAGGTATAGGGGTTAGGTTTGGGCAATTTTATATTTTTTTTCATAGTTTTTAATTAATTTTCAAAGAAGTGTTGAGTTAAGTTGATTCTGAGTTGTTATAGAACCAATGAAACAGATGACCTTTATTATACTTCCCATTCTGTAACTAACTACGTAATTCATTACTATGAAATTAAAAAAAATATTTTTATAAACTCAGAAAATCACATTAAAAACGCCATTTATATAAAACTAGCTGGTCCCGGCATGCGTTGCTATGCCATTTAATAAAGAAATTGTTTCTCCCTCAGTGTCCTTTCCCATTCGTCCCGTTCCCCTTCCGCCTCCCATTCTTCTCCTGCGTCCTATTCCCCTCTCGCGTTCCACTCCGTCACCTCCACCTTCCCTCTCCCCACTCCACACCTCCTCCTTCCCCCGTTCCGCAAACCCTTCTCCCGAGTTCTCCTCCCTCCTCCTAGGTTCCCCTCCCCCTCCCAGGTTCCCCTTCCCCCTCTCGCCTTCCCCTTCCACCTTCCCCGCCTTCCCTCTTCCCTTTACCGCTCCCTCGTCCCGCCAACCCTCCTCCCGCGTTCCATATATTCAATCCCACTACATTCAGTTTTTATACAGCCCGCGTGCCACCTTTTACAATTTTTATTCAAATTTACATTTTTCATGTATACTAAATTTGGTACCTAACATAGGTACCTATTTAAAATATCTAAAATTCTTGATTTGTTTCAAACTTTTTGTGGAGTACCTACTTTAAATAAAATCAACTTAAAGATTTAAAAACATAGAATCCTGATTTAAAATGTCATTCTCAAACACGCGAACTGTCAAACGTACGATAGTCGTTAGGTTTTCTGAAATTATCCAATTTTCTTAATTTTTATCTGCGTAAGAACCATCCTCGTACTTCAAGGAATATTCTAAAAAAAGAATTAGCGAAATCGGTTGAGCTGATCTCGAGATTTGCGCTTACCAACACATTTAGCGATTCATTTTTATATATAAAATCTTCTTAAATATTTTCGACCCATCCGGTTTTTTTGTCGGTCTACTGTTGTAATTTAAATATAACCATTTCAAGTTCTGATAGGTTGGTTTTATTTAAACATGATATATATATATATATATATATATATATATATATATATATATATATATATATATATCCGTTTAATGAATAAATAGCATACCCTATTTCAGATAATGAATAAATAATATTAATAAATTATTAAGAATATTAATAACTTTGTTACTTTTGAAACAGTCTGTTATAGTACCACGTGCTATCTAACGTCAGATAAGTAGTATTTAAACATCCTCGGCTTCCTTAATAGTTCAGTTTCAGTATATTCCTTCTACTCGCTACACGTACAACAAGCAACGCATACAACAAGCAAGCCTTCAACCAGTCATTAAGTTATTGTTTACGTTTACAATATTTACCACATTGCTAGTTCAACGGTCAACAATGTTGTTCCAGCGTACTTCAAGGATATTTGTGGCAGTTGTGCTGGTGATTGTAGCAGTTTTCGGTTCTGCGCAGTCGGCTGTTTTGAGAAATACTATTGAAAGGAGACCAGAAGAAGTCTCTGAAAATGAAGTTAACAACAGTTTACCAGTTTTGTGCCTAAAAATATTTGGAGGAGAGTGTGTGGATAAATTCACAGCAACAACAAGAGGCGATTCTTCACAGAAATGTAAACCTGATCAAGTTCTGATGAAGGGAAAATGCTATGGAAAATTTGGATCTGAAACATCGAAAGAAGAAAAAACTGTTAAACATGAAGAAAAATTGCCCACAATCTGTCATCGAGGCTCTGAATTGGTCGGTGATAAGTGTGTTGATAAATTGACAACAGAAACGAGAGACAGTGTTTCAGACAAATGTAAATCTGGTGAAGTTTCTATCAAGGGAATCTGTTTTTCACTGGAAGAAATCGCATCAGCTGAATCCTCGGAGGAAAATTTTGAAAAATTGCCTACAGTTTGTCTTCGTGGTTTTGAATTACTTGGCGGAAAATGTGTAAATAAATTTGGAACAGATGGTCCTGAATTTAATTCTTCCGATTTGGAAGATTATAACGAGAATGATGAAATCGCAAAATTATTGAACGAGATCTTCAAAACAATAGACAGCACACAAAGTGGAGGAAAAACACCTGAAATTTGTTTACGAGGCCATGTGCTCATTGACGGAAAATGTGTTGATTTATTTTCTCTCAGAACTGGAACAAAAACCACCGAAAGACCGATTTCAAAGGATATCCCTTCAAGGACAAATTTATCTGAAGAAGAAGCGTTGCCAGTTATTTGCAGCCGCAATTCTGAATTGATCGACGGAAAATGCGAGGATCATTTTGAACCAGAGGAATTGAAGAAGGGCTGCCCTCTCAACTACGTCAAGGTTGGAGATAAGTGCATTCTTCGAGACTTCGATCCAGACCTATTCGTATTTCCCTCCGAACTCTGCGCAGACGACTCTACGTGGAACGGAGCAAAATGCGTACCAAATAAACCACGGAAAAATATTCAAACGTGATGCAAGGAAAAACTAATTAATTTTGGTACTTCTGAAAGATGACTCAAGAAAAAAGACTGAAACGATTAAAAAATCCCGCCGAAACTCATTATTCAATACTTAAACCCTAGAAAGCGGTTTATTATTATTTTTAATTTTAAATTTAAACAACGTGCTATTTAAATTATAACTTATCGTATGTCTTAAACCGTACAACGTCCCCTTTGTTATTTTGGTAACCTTTCTGACAGCTTGTAGAAAATTGTATAATTCCATCAAAATCATACTCGAATGAACATTTGCCCTGATGGTGGACACTGCAAGGCTGTCCGAAACATTATCTACCCAGCAAGTAATCACATAATAATACTGTTGACCGTGAGAATCTTAAATCGCAAATTTGCTTGTATTTATTGATTGAAAGGAATTCTATTCTCCTTGATGTACAAGTAAAATGTTAAAATATTTTTATGAATATAAAGATTTGACCATCATATTCCATTACAAAACGAAGAACGTAGCTGCTTACAGAATCATTAACAATTCAACTTAAGTACTTCACAAAAGCAGTTTTTTACACGAGTGTGTTACTTGAGATTCTATTCATTAGAATACAATACAAGCTGGCTAAATAACGACAGATTTTTTTGCTGCATATTTTAACGTCAAAACTCATTTGCATTCTGGTCCAAAACTGGTATTTTAGCAACGTAATAAAATCTTTCAATAAACACATAGAGAACAGACAGATTGTGAATGAATTAATTGTATTTAGTAAGAAAACTCACTACAGTATATTTATTTATTGAATTATTATTATTATAAGTTTATTTTAAGGCTAATTAAATTATATTGGTGCTTTTAAATTATATTGGTGCTTTTAAAAATTATTTATTTAAATTATTTTTTGCACTTTGAAATACATTATTTCATTGAAGTTTTTATTTTTAAACTTAGGAGATGAGCTATTAATTTTTTTAATAATATTTAGATTTTGATGCTAAAACTCTGCTTTTTTGTACTTTGAAATATATTATTTATTCATTATTGTAACTTGGAATTTTCTTGAACTAAGGAGAAGAGCTATTATTTTTTCCAATTCATAAAGATTATTATTGTGTTATGCGAAAACACAAAAGTATTATTTGAATATATAATAGTATTTATTAAACACTTGTAAAATGGTGTCAGAAATATACAAAAATATTATACAATTTTAAAAACAGTATTTTATTATTTTCCCTATTATATTATCTGCCTGGTGAAAGAAGTCGTGGACAATGAGAAAGACGTGGCACGATCAAGTGAATCAAATACTTGAGACGGGTCATGCCTAGACTGAGATGTGTGGCGGTCTATCCTCTCCGCCTACCTCTGCTGGGAACTGGTGTGATGGTTATTTAGTAAGTTTCATTATGTTCAGAGATATTCACATCTCAGATAGTAGTGTATCGGTATTAGTAGATGTAACAGTATTAGTAGGTGTAACAGTATTAGTAAGTGTAGAGTGCCTGTGGCGTGTAATAGGTGTAACAGAATTCGTAGGTATAGAGTACCTGTGGCGTGTAGTAGGTGTAACAGTATTTGTGGATGTTGAGTGTCTGTGGCGGGCGGCCATATCAAATCAACAATTTTATTCCGATATTGATGAAATTTAGCATACTTGACCTGCAAAACAGGAACCGACAGAAGCGTCCGAAAAAGTCTGCATAAGGCCCGGGCAACGCCGGAGACGTCAGCTAGACACTGATTAAATAAAAACACACCGAAAAAAATCCTTCTATGTAGATAAAAATGGAAACAAATGTCGCCACTGACTTACTATCTTTTGATTTTAGCCCATTTATCAAGCGCTCTGTCTCTCCTATATATATCTGACATCATACATGGCCATTCCTTTGATCGAAATTAAAATTTCATGAGAGCATAAGACAATAATATATTAAAAAATTAAATATCACACTAAATACATAAATTATCCTTTCATATTATATAATACACAAAAAAATGATAAATTGGAATTCGTACATTATGTTTTTTATTTAAAACTAGCGATTAGGTACCCGGAATGCGTTGCAATGTCACGCATTCCGGGTACCTACGAAAAGAAAGTATTTGTGATGTGTGCAGTGTTTTTTAACACATTTTTAAAGTGAAAACTTTTTTAGCACCGTTGTGATTTAAAACCCGATGAAACGAAAAATAGCTACACTAAAAATAGACGCACAAATACATCTATAAGATTTAGCCGGCGAGAGTATAATCGGTCTCCTTACGCGGTGCTTCGTAGCCTATCGATCGCCTCTTTGTGCGGTGCTTTGTAGCCTCCCCACCCAGGTCTACTTTAGTTTTCTGAAGGTTTCACTTCTACTGCGGGTGAGCTGCACACGTCTTGTATTTTTTTTATAACTGGATTATTCTCAAGTAAGTGAGAACTCCGAAAGAGATAAAAGGAGACTGGAGGCTTTTGAGATGTGGTCCTATAGAAGACTATCAGGAATTTCCTGGAGAGACCACATTACAAATGAGGAGGTACTCCAAATAATCGAAGGAGGAAGGCACCTAGTCAGGACCTTGTCCGAAAGTAATAAGACAAGAAGGCCTCTTGCATGCCATAATGGAGGGTATGACCGAGGGGACAAACTATAGGGGACGCCGACGCCGAGAGTACCTGGAGGACCTGCTGGTGGACGTGCGCTGCTCATCATATGCAGACTTCAAAAGAGACGCACAAGACAGGGAAGAGTGGAAGAGACGAATAGATGAAATTGCTGCAAACCAATCCCAGGATTGAAACCAGAGAGAGAGAAGTGAAAACTTCTTTAAAACCCAGTATAAATAAACGATGGCACAAAATTTTGAAATTTATTTGAAGCAAGGAAGAACCTCTCTGTGTTTCGGATTAGGAAACACGCCGATATCCCATTGCTGTGTTATTTTTTTAATACACTATAAGTGTTATACATTTCGTTCGTCCAGTTGGTTAGTAAAACATCTCCGTAAAAAACTAAATTTGAGTTGGTTATGTAGTTATACATATGTAAAAGTGTACCCTCCATCTAGTGCAGTATGCAGATTAATGTTTGGTGTTTTCTGAGTCAATAATAGGATATTTCAAAATGTTATACTAATTGTACCTGAACCGGACCGTTAAGCCGATATACCGGTGTTATTTTATAGCTTATTTATTATGTAAAACTCAGACACGTAAAAACAACATTTGATTTTTGATGACCAATTTCCCTCATTTGATGACCAATTTCCCTCATTTCAAATATTGGCAAAATATTTGAAAAAATCGTAAAATCTCAACTAATGGAATTTATTGATAATAACAAAATACTTCACGACAATCAATACGGATTCCGAAAAGCGCACAGCACACAAGACGCGATTGCAAATGTCACATCACGCATATATAAAAACCTTGATATGGAAAAAAAGTGTATAGGTATTTTTATAGATCTGAGAAAAGCGTTTGATAGCATATCCCATAAAAAACTAATGAAAAAATTAGATAATTTGAACATTAATGAAAACGTAGCAAATTGGATAAAAAGCTACCTAAAAAATCGCCCTCAATGTGTCAAAAAAAATAACATTTATAGCGACGAAGAGACATCTGAATATGGAATTCCACAAGGTACTGTGCTAGGTCCCATATTATTCATCTTATATGTAAATGGGATATTCTCACAGTCACTTCATGGTAGTATAACCTCGTATGCCGACGACACAGTACTTATTGAAAGTGGAATCACATGGCAAGTAGTAAAACAAAAAGCAACAGAAGACATAAACATACTGAAACACTGGTTTGATATAAATCTACTATCTCTTAATAGTGAAAAAACTCACGTCATTCCATTTGCAATAAAATCAAATGATGTTCCGGTAAATTTTGATATAATTATACATGACAATTCTAAAGATCACAAAAAAAATAACTGTGAAATAAACTGTTCCACATTAAAAATTTCGAATAAAATTAAATACTTAGGAATAACAATAGACAAAAACCTAAACTGGAAAGATCAAATCAACCTTACAGTTAACAAAATAAGGAAATTAATTTACATATTTTTAAAAATCCGAAACTTTCTCTCATTAGAAAATCTAACATCAGTCTATCATGCTATAGTACAGTCAAATCTCCAATACGCTGTAGTAAGCTGGGGAGCTGCATACAAAACAAACCTACTCCCTGTTGAAATTGTGCAACGTCTAATAATAAAAATTATATTGAAAAAAAGAAGAGATTATCCGACTCACCTTATTTTTGAAGAATTTAAAGTATTAAAATTTAATGATCTAGTTCGAAAAAATATAATAATCCAAATAATAAAAGAAAAACAAAGTCATAAATTTTTAACTGAAAGTCGTACTCGTCAAAAACATATATTTACAACACAAAAATGCAACACCTCATTTGCACAACATCATTATACATATCTAGGAAAAAAATACTTTAATAGCCTACCTGAAAAAATAAGAAAAATCGAAGACGATAAATGCCTCCTAAAAGCAATCAAAGAGCAATTTAAAGTAAAAATACCAAATTGATAAAATTTATAATCATAACTTACATAACTTGTAAATTTGTTATTTATTAAGAATCTACCACAAGTAAATTATAAGATACAAAATATATTTTGTTAATATATTTTAAATATTTCCTAATCCCATAATCGTCCCTCTTCTAATCACAAGCGTCTGCTTCTATAGAAGAGAAATACCATAAAAAAAATTAAAAAAAGGAAAAAAAAATCAATGAAATTTATTATTATTTATATGCTAATGTTAATGTTAATTTTAATTTTAATGTTAATGTTATTGTTAATTTTATTATCTAGGCATTGATTTGTATTTGTATTTCTATTGTTTTTATGTATATATTTCGAAAAAAAAAAAAAAAAAAAAAAAAAAAAAAAAAAAAAAAAAAAAAAAAAAAAAAAAGATTTATAGTGAGCAATTGAATATTGCTTTCCTGATTATCTTAAAATTTAGTATTTGGAGATGTCTGACTAAAAGTTGAGAATTCTGCGTCCGCAGGCATTTTTTTTTAAATAACACTTGATTTCAACTTTACTACTGGATTACTTCTTCTCCTTTGTGTGCCGTATCAGGTCCCCCTGACGTTGGCGATCACTCTTGAGAATGTCTCTCTGTCTTGCGCTGCCCGGAATAGCTCCTCTACACTTCTAATGCCGGTCCACTCTCGTATATTACGCAGCCAAGACATTTGTCTCCTACCAGGCCCTCGGCGACCCTCTATCTTGCCTTTCAATATTAAATGGAGCAAGTGATACTTCTCCTCTCGAAGTATATGACCCAGATATGAAATTTTCCTGATTTTTATTAATGTAAGCAGTTCTGTGTTGGTGATCATGTCGGTCCATGGGACCTTGAGCATTCTCCGGTGAAGCCACATTTCAAAAGCCTCTAACCTGTTCATGGTATTTACTTTCAAGGTCCATGTTTCACATCCATAGAGCAAGACCGACCACACATAACATTTTAGCATTCTCTGCCTTAGTTTTAAGCTGATATTTATTGTCATTGCAGAAGAGGGATTTCATTTTAACGAACGCAGTTCTTGCTGCATCAATTCTGCATCTAACCTCTACATCTGGGTCAAGAGTCTCCGTGAGAATACTGCCGAGGTATCTAAATCTAAACTGGATTATTGGAAACAATTATTTGACGGTCTCCATGGCCGAGGGATAAGGATTTCGACTAGAATCCGGAGGTCGCAGGTAGAAATCCCAGCGTGCCCAAGTAAATTTCATTGTTTAATGTGTGTTTTATTCCATAATTAAGTCATTAAAAAAAAAAATATATATAGTGTAATTTCGGCATGAATTCCAGAGTGGAATGTATTCCTAGTAACTCCCTGGTGTAAGACCACCAATCAGATCTAAATATCCAGATATTTTCCCACTATACTCCTTCACCATATCCTCCCCCACCACCTTCAGCCTCACAACATACCCAAATTGGGGAAACATTGTCTCACTGGCTCCAGTTGCTTGGGAACAGTTGGGACTCTTGTGCGGTATTCACATTTAAAAAAACTCAGGGGGTGCAATTCACACGCGGTTGAAGTGAAACCTTCATAAAACTAAAGTAGACAAGAGTGAGGAGGCTATGATGGACCGCACAAAGAGAAGACCGATAGGCAACGAAGAACTGCACAATGAGGAGACCGATTGTCAATTGGTCTATTTCATTCACTCGCAGGCTAAATCCTTGGCTAGGTGTCTCTTTTAATGTCGCTATTTTTCGTTTCATCGAGTATCAAATCACAACGGTGTTAAAGAAGTTGATACTCCAAAAAAATTGGCCTAGATGTAAAACGTTCAGAAAAAAGCTTTTCCGGTTCTTAGTTTGGGTTATTTTAATAGTTGTATTTCCTGACCTTCAAACTTATCTATTAAAAAATGAGATTTATTGCTAAATGTATGGTAAACTTACCATGTTTTGATTTCCAACTTACATTCTCAAAATACCTCAAATCACCCAAGGATCGTAACCGCTCCACTACGAAGGTCATCAACTTAACCCGAAGGTAATCGCTGGTGACACAGTTTCTAAAACATTTTTTACCTGGGTACGAGGGTGATCACAAAAGTAAAGTCTTCTATTTTTATTTTTTTTACGTTAGCTCCACACAGGAGGTCCCAAGGAAGAAAATCCCTAATCCCTGTGTCATATTTGGGGATGCCGATCGGAGGATCTTTTTTGGAAAAGGAAGGAGAAGTTCTGGGAAGGAAAAGGTATGATGGGTGATTAGTTATCTGGGGGTCAATTTGTGCTGAAATTGGATGGAGTGACGGACGAAAGAATCCATTTCTTCCAGTGCGAACGGTGGGTTGAGAGATTCCTCCCGTAGACGTAATAAAAGTCACCCTCAACCACGGCCTGCCGCGCAGTAGGTGGGTAAATGCATTCGCAGCCAAGAACTAGGCATACCTCACTCCATGATCCAGGGAACCCTACAAAGTCACCAAACGTAGCGAATCACTTGGGGTGACCAATGATAGCGGTGTTGGTTATACAATAAAAGGTTTCGGGGCTGCGTTTGGTATATTTGTTTTTTTTTAATTATTTATTTATCTTTAAAAAAGTATATTTACATTGTGTTTTTATGCCTGTCTCACTAGGACTAGGACTACCTGTGTCGAGTGTGTAATAATATCTAGGAGTCTTGTAGACATTTTCCGATAATAATCGGAAGGTGTCTACAAGACTCCTAGATAAAGGGATACCCCTAGAAAAGTACACACACTAGAAGATAGACGTAAAATAAACGACTTAACATTTTTATTCAAAATACTTAACTCTACATTTGACTGTTGCGAACTCCTGCAACTCATAAACTTTCGAATACCAACGGTAACTACATGACAAAATACACTATTCTACTGTAGCATTCATAAGCGGAACTACATTGCCCACTCTCCGATACAACGATTTCACACTACGGGAAATCAGTAATTAGGTGATGTTGACACATTTAACATAAACTTGGCGAATTTTGTTGATCTTGTAAAAAACTTATTCCAAAACTGTTCCTAAACAAGTCTGTATTTTTGTAAACCTACGAAATCGCTGTATTTTTGTTTTTTAAGACTTGTGTGCTTTTTTATCTAATTGTATTTTTATTATTTCTTTATCTGTTTAAATATCATCTGTCATGAATTAATTGTACTACCAAACACGTAAAAGCCCTTCGGGCGTTAAATACATAAAATAATGACCCCGAGATGGCGGCGAGCCGGTATAACGTGGGTACAGAAAAATTGAAACAACGCTTACAAAAATGCACCACTGAAATGGCGGTTATGTAGAAAAAAATACAAACCTCAGTAGTTGAGTCCTCTTTAAAGAGGAGACCGAAAGGCTACGAAGCACCGTCCAAAGGGGAGACCGATTATTCTATCTCATTCTCTCGCAGGCTAAATCCTATAGATGTATGTGTTTGTCTCTTTTTGTGACACTATTTTTCATTTCTTCGAGTTCCAAATCACAACGTTTTCACTTCAAAAATAATTCATTAATTTCGATTTATGAAATCAAATAATTCAGAAGATATGCGAGACATCTCTTGTTGAAGTATGAAAATATCAAGTTATCTTTTTGTAACGCGGAAACTTTTGAAATAATTCCAATAAATGTTTTAAAATATCTCTTCAAATTGGCCACAATTTGGCCAGCGAACGCTTTGAGGATGTTTCCAAATTGGCCAAAATTGGCAAAAACGCTTCAGTGAAAAAAATGGTAAAAAAAGAATTCCTTGTATTTAAAAAAAAAAATGGAAGACGATACTTTTGGGATTACCCTTGTAGGCAATTAGATGTTTTCAGTTGAAAATATTTAATGCAAGTAGAGTACGTCTATAGAATTGTGCATATAAAATATATACAGGGTGTTAAGGGACGCACTTGACTTACTTCAGCCAGTCATCATTTAGAGCAGGGTTGTTGCGGATGCAAAATTTTGACATCCGCGGATGCGCATTATTAGAGGTTCACATCCGTGATGCGGATGCGGATTTCAGGATTTTTTAAAGAAATTTCAATTTTAAGTAGGTACATAAATAAATGAAAATCGATTTAATTTTAATTTGTTTTATTTAATCATATTTTGAGAACAAACCTAAAACAATTTTTATTGTAAGCATAGAGTTTTAAAATTAAAAACTGTGTTTAATAATTAAATTTAAAGTTAGTTTAGATTTAAATGTATACAAGTAAATAATATACATTATAATTGAAAATTTAAATCTTTTCTTTTTTTTTAATCAATTCTTTGACTTTTATCATACAAAATTATCATAGTTAGAAAAGATTATGCTGTTTTTTTTTTTTACTTGAGCTCCACACAGGAAGCCCTAAGGAAAAGAAATTTCCCTCAGGGCCTATGTCATCTTTGGGAATGCTGTGTGGAGGGTTTTTTAGGGAAAGGACAGAGAGGAGAGTTCTGGGAAGGAAAGGGGTTTAAGGGATGGGTAGAAATCTGGTTCAGTGTATCCTAGTCATCCGCCTCCAAGACCTAGGCAAACCTCTCCCCATGAAACCGGGCACCCCTACTAAAATCACAAAACGTAGCGAACCACCTGGGGTGACCTATGGCAGAGGTGTTGGTTATCCAATAAGGGTTTCCCGTGGTGGCGGTACCCATTCCCTCCTCCCAAATTGTTTATTAAATAAAATAATTTTTTAGAAAAAAATATAGCTCAGTCAATAAAAAAAGTAATAATATTTATCGTATCCTAAGTAACTAAGTTTATAAAATAATATTGTATGTCCGATACATACCTGCATCATCTTTTTTTTCTTCAACTGGTTTTCATCATTCGCGCTTTTGGTCAAACAAAACTCCTCTGGTTGCTTTGATTTCAGGTGATTTTTCAAAGAAGTAGTAGTATGTCCATTCCGCGATAACTTTTAATAAATATTTTACCCTCGAACTTCTCCGGATCATTTCTGTGGCGGCATTTTTATTTATTTTTCACTTAATATTAGGTCCTTACATATCAAATTGGCGTTTTGTATGGGAGGAACATAAAGTCGATTTTTTTTTAAATATAATAGGTATATTTATTTAATGTACCATTGCTATCTATGCACTTTTGGCATCTCATAGGTAGTTCATCGATCCCTTTACTAAAAAAACTATTCGGACGGGAATCAATAAAATCTTTGAAGGCGGTTTGGACTGCCCCATCGGAGTTGAATTTTTTCCCTTGCAAGAAGTTATCAAATTTCGAAAAAAATGGTAATCTGTCGGGGCAAGGTCCGAAAAGTACGGTGGATGTCTTAGACATTCCAATTGAAGCTCCTCTAATTTGGCAGCCGTCTGTTGTGCATTATGTGGTCTAGCGTTCTAACGCGTGTTTGTTGATTTACTTCACTCAATTCGTGAGGTACCCACCTTTCAAGCCTTTTCACCTTCCCAATTTGCTTCAAGTGGATTAAAACAGTTTTAGTACTAACACCGCAGCCTGCAGCTATCTAGGACGTGGCTTGCAATGGATCCGCTTCCACAATAGCCCCCAATTCTTTATTATCAACTTTGGTCTCCGGCCGTCTACGGGGCTTGTTCTGCAGGTCGAAATTTCCAGGACGAAAACGTTGGAACCAAAAAAGCACTGTGTTTTCTTTTGCGGCACCGTCGCCATACACATCATTAATCCTTCGAGCCGTTTCTGCAGCAGTGGTGCCACGGTGGAACTTGTACTTGTAAATAACGCGATATTTCAAGTTTTCCATTTTGTAAACTAAGTGACGCAAAGAAAAAAAACCATTACGGAAAAAACAAATGAATTATAATTTTCGAAATACAAATACATGAGTAAATAGCTGTATAAATTTGAATTTGGAATTCCTAACCAAAGAGAAGATATTTGAGATCAAAGTTGCCAGTACGGCAATACGCCTATTTCATATGTAAGGACCTAATATTTACATCGCAATATTCATCAACCACGCAAAAAACTTTGATAATCACAGTAAATAAACACTGTAATTGATTCACAATGGGAATCACGTCGATAAAATTAAAACCAAATAAACAAAACCTGTAGGATCTTGTCACTAATTGGTAAGTTAGCGAACGAATTTAGCAAACACGCGTGAGGCACGCGCCACTCTGCCCCCTCCCACTTTCTTTACATGTGGTTACTATGAATCCGCATCCGCAAAAGCTCCGCATTAATTGATGCGGTTTCGGATGCGGATGTGTGATTTTTTTTTATTTATTTATTTATATATGCATTAGGTAGGAGTGAATTCTTTTTTTTCACTGGACGGTAATGTAAGAGGCAAAATTTGGTGCCTTTTAGGTTTAATTTAAGCCATGTAAAATATTATTCAATTTTTTTAGGGTAACTGCCTCCGCAATGGCATTGAATTTACGAAAATAGTCGGTTTTTCACTCTAATTGGAAGTCATGTTTATGTACGATATTTTTGAATAAACGTACTAATTTTTATCAAGAAAGTTTACTTGGTATAAATATAGATTCGACACAAAATAAAAAGAAGTTTGAATTTGTGTTTTATAATTTAAATAAAGGGGAGAGAGGAAGCGCGGGAGGTGATACTTAGCTTGCTTGCTCTATTTGTTCGAGGCTCGGATCAGTCGCACGCTCGTTTGTCGTTAAAATTACGTTCGATATTCTTACATGGCAACTATGCAAAGAACTCGGAGTGTATTCAAATGTCCTATATTTGGTGATTTTTGTGAAGTAAAATACTATTATGAGTGGACGAGAAATCAACTGAAATTGCAAGCAGAAACTGCAAAAGGCAAAAGAACCAATTTTGGTGAGATAGCAGATATAGTAATGTCGAAATTGAAAATATATAGCACACTGCATCTATTCCTAGATTGACGCGAACAAGGATCGTTCAAATGTTGAAAGCATATCATTTAAAGTGCAAAAATCTACTCAAGTCTATCAAGAGGCTCTCCCTGGACAAGTTAAATAGTTTTCAGAAAAGCAATAAGATACTTTTTGATATTTCAGTATGCAAGTACAAAGCATTCGCTCAATGTATATATCCTAAGGATGAAAAGGTTCCCAAACAAGAGCAAACTTTTTTGACCGATCAAAGAACGTCTCGGGTAATGGTAATCAGCGGAAAAAAGGAACCTATCTCACTGATTCAAGAGCCGGGATCCATTTACATGGGATACGTGGTACCTGATCTTGGTACAGCAAAAGGAATAGATACCGTGATAATAAGGTTTCTGTTACATAAAGAAGTTTCCTAAAATAGATTTTATGGCAATTGATTGTGATGGTACGAATGTTAATACTGGAAAGTATGCTGGAATTATAAGACTGCTTGAGAAAAGGCTACAAAAACCACTTCAGTGGATAATTTTTTTACTCCACATTAACGAACTGCCTTTGAGACATCTGTTTTTTCATCTCGATGGGTGTACTTCGGGACCTAAATCTTATAATGGTCCACTGGGAAAATCACTGGAAACCTGTAAAAACCTGCCTGTTAAAAATTTTGAAAGCATCGAAGGTCAAATGCTACCAGAAATGGCCAAAGATCTGAGTCCAGACCAACAGTACTTGTATAAAATTGTCTCGGCTGTAGTTTCAGATGAATTTCCAGAAGACCTAGGCAATAAATCTCCAGAAAAACTATCACATGCCCGTTGGATCACCAAAGACTACGTTTGTATGTATCTACAAATCTGAAAATTTGAAAATTCTGGCTACTTTTGTGGTCAAAGTTTACGCACCGTTTTGGTTCTCAATTAAAAGTAAACCATCATGCAAAGATGGCACGTGTTACCTGTTCAATATTATTAAGGCCTCCAGTTACCTGCCAGAAACTCTAAAAAAAATTATAGATCCTTTTATCCAAAGAAACGGCTACTTTGCCACCCTGAAGGGATTCTTCTTGCGATGATAGACTGTTTCAAGTGCCATCAATAGATTTTAATGCTTCTATATATAGTGATTTAATAAATTGGCAGGAAAAATTAACCGAACCACCGATTTTGAAAAACTTATTGGACTAGGAAATTCAGAATGTCGTGGAATCTGGTGGTGAAAACGAACTATTATTTATAAGGCTTCCCTGCCATACCCAAGCTGTTGAAAGAGCTTTAAAGAATATAATGGAGGTTTCCGTTTCTCAGTGGATAAGAAAGTCGCGATTAGGTGCAATAAATGCCAAGCTGGAATCGCGAAAAATGCCTAAATTTGGAACTAATAAAAAGGATTTTAAACCTATGTAAATAATAAATGTATAATTTTTCAAGTTTGTTTCAAATTTCATTTTTTTTACAGCGATGCCTAAATAAATATCTTAATTATATATTGTTTATCATTTAAAACACCTGCTTACCACTAAATTAATCACAATGTATCGCCTTATAAACTTTAAACTTTTTTACCCTAATTTTCAATTTTTGAAGTCACTGCGGAGACTGAAGATCTTAATCAAATGAAATGAAAAATCCCACGTATTTTTACTTTAACATAAGGCACAAATCCCCCCCTCTTAGAACTCTGAACCTTAAAAAAAAAAAAATTTCGTACATTCGTGCTCCATCCTAATATGCATGCATATTACAATACGTTACAAAATGAAACTTTGTCTGTCCTACTGGGAAGGATACCCGTTTAAGGACAGCCAAATTGTATATTTAGTTCATAATATTCTTAACAAAAAAAATTGGTTTCGTTCAAGATATCACAGGAATTTGCTTCTGTCAAGACAACTTTGGAGAACATTAAACATTGTATTCTGAACGAAGGGATGGTTTCTTTATGTCTTTGAAAGAATCGCAATTAAATGCGAATGTTCCGCATTTGCGGATGCGGATGCGAATATCCGCACACACCTGATTTAGAGTAAAAATGTAACTGAAATTTTGTGACTTTTTGATGTTTCTTCAAAATCAAAGAACAAAAAATTCTTTCGCATGGCGTCACTGGTCACTCACCCGAGTAACCAAACAACCCCTCACTCAGCACCTAAATATTCAACACCTACTGATTTTTTAAATGTTTTTAGTTGAAAAAATAAACACCAAAAATGTCATAAATACACCGCAGACCAAAATTTCATTTATATTTTTCACTCCAAATTTAACACCCATTGTATCACCAAGCTTATGAATAAATAAATACCCACATACATGGTAAAATCGAGTAGCCTACATATTTTCCCACATATTTATGATTTTTCTCTCATTAAGGTTTAATAGTAAATTATTACAATAATCGTCACTACAAATCGTAAATTCCAAATGTTTATTTGTACTTAAGCAGAGAAATTTGTTGTAAGAAATTTGAGTTGTGTAATTTGAATTTTCAATGATTTTTTCTCACTTGAATTTCCAGGTCAGCAATGTCATTTCCATCGCGGGCTATGGAGCGTTGAATGATCCATTTGTTTCAAGAAATAAGTAGTTTTGTTTGTTCAACATATTTCAATTGTTCAATTGGTTTCGAAAAAATGGTGATAAAACTAGGGCGAAGCCGGGTGGTAAAGCCAGTATCTAAATGAATGAAAACAGTTTTAATTTAAAATAAATTTATTAAAGTTAAACAAATTATAACCAGTCTCACAGAGAGGTCGTACGTGATGTTATCGTTACTTTCGGCCGTGAAAATATAAAATCATATCTAGTCTTAAATAATTTCCCATATTTCCTTTGTATTTTCTGCGTCTAGCTGTTATATTTCATGGAGAGTTTTTGATATTAACTTTGTCAATGATTAGGGAACTTACTTATACTACGTGACCCGTTTAGGGGGGGATCTTCAAAATACCACGCTTGGTTACAATGATTGGGGGGCTTAGGTTTTTATCACGTAGTCCAGGAATGGCGAACGCAACACAATATTTTGGGCACGTCACTGATCAGTGATAACAAAATTTATTATGCACTATGAAAGATATCTTCTGTCTTTTTCGTTTTCATACAAGAAATGTGAGAACGAAGATAATAGGATAGACGTACCTACATACTTTGTTTCTCGCTGGGCTTAGTATAACAAAGCATGTTCTTTTAATTTCATATTAACGCCAAAATAATATGAAATTTTCAAAATAAGGTATGAATGATGTTATTATTGAGTACAAAGCTAATATAAAATTCATTTTAAGAAATCATACGAATAAATTTAGTAATTACCGGGTGATGTGCGAAGTGTGTAGGTGTGTGTGTATGTGTGTGTGTATGTGTGAGTATGTTTGTAAATGTGAGAAGTGGATGATCTGTGAAGGGAGATGTATGCGCAGTGCGCATTAAACAGTTTATATTATTGACATCATTGCTCTATTTAAATTTGGTCAGTGAATCGGAGAAAATGTCGATGTTAGAATATTTAAAATATTAAGTAATAGTTTCATACAAATCACACACGGCTTGCCAGCCCGCTCGTCCACCACACAGAGACATTCTCCTTTATATATTAGATATTTCAACCAATTTACTCAAAACCTTAACAAATCATACATTTAAACCTTCCTCATGAATCACTCTACCTATTAGTGAAAAGCGCATGAAAATCCGTTCTGTAGTTTTTGAGTTTATTACGAACAGACAGACAGACGCGGCGAAGGACTTTAATTTATATTATGTAGAGATAATATTATATCCATGTTCCTAGTAAAATTTCCTAGAGATCCCTGAGACGAATGTGTGGTAAAACAATGTATGATCATGTGAGAAATGTGGATATCCGCAAACACTGTAAGGCTGATGAAAGCATAATGAGTAAGATTAAGAAAGGGACCCTCAGATGGTTTGGGCATGTAGAGCGAATGAACGAAGAAAGTAGTGTAAGAAGAAAATATGATAAGAATAATGTGAATGGTAGAAGAAGTCGGGGACGCCCGAGGAAGACATGGCTCGATTAAGTGAATCAGATAATTGAGTCGGGTCATGTCAAAAGTCAGAATAATAGAAGAGAATGTATGAGACGATGTGTGAAGTGAGGCAAAAAGTGTGTGCCAAGACCGAGTTGTTTGGCGGTCCGTCCTCTCTGCCTACCCCTGCGGGGAAACGGCGTGATGGTTTTTAGTTTTTTTTTTTTTTTTTTGGTTTTAGGCAATTCACCCTGAAAAGAGTGCTTTGTGCCGGTAATAGTTAAAGTGGATAAAAAAAATCGGTTAATCTATTGGGAAAATAATAAAACAAATTAAACATTGGACACATTTAGATCACTAAACAAATCAAATATTGAATTCATTCAGGTTAATAAACTTACATAAAGTTGTATGAACACGAGAATTGTTAAGAGATAAAAGGTATGAAATGTTAAGGGGGGACTGGTGTGTGATTTTAATAAGCCGGCGGTATATGTTCTTGAAAGATGAATGGTTTTTACAGTTAAAGAAAACGTGGTCGAGGGTTTCCTCTTCCACACCGCACTGGCAGACCGGATCATCTAAAACTCTAATTCTAGACAAGTGACCAATTCTCATTCTCGAAATACATGAAATGAATCGTTTTGAAATTTTTTTACCGTGAAACCATGGCTTAGCAGGGATATGGTTTTGAATTCCAGCATAGAAAGATCCAGTTCTTATTTTGGAGACTGCCCAATTTTCTTCCCAGGCACGAGTCATGTTGGATTTAAGAATCGGGAAGACATCGGAGATAGGAATTCTAAAATTTAGTGGGATAGTTCCGGAATCTGAAACAGATTTGGCGAGAAAATCGGCCATCTCATTACCCTCGATACCCAAATGGGCAGGGACCCAGGCCAATATCGTCTCAAACCCAGATTCACTTAGAGAATTGAGAAGATTTTTTATTTTACATATATAATATTGTCTTCCGGATAACATAGAATATTTGACCTAATTTTAGTTAGAGCACTTAGCGAATCAGTACATAGTAAGGCTCGATGAATGTTGAGAACCTGGATTTGATTTAGCGCTTGTTCAATTGCAAAGCATTCAGCTGTAAATATGGAAGCTTCTTTCGGTAATTTATAAGTGAGATTGATGTTGAATTCTGGACAATATATCGATGCTCCACATCTTTTATTTTCAAATTTGGAACCATCAGTGTAAAGGATGGAAAATCCAAGGAATTTTGAAGCCACAATGCATTTAAAACAATCATCCACATTTTGAAATTTATTTGGGGAAGATAAAATATTCTTCTGAAAGACTGATGTTATTGTTTTCGGCATAAAAGTGATAGCCTTAAATGGAATATTGTATATAGGGAGATTGGGAACTTCTTGAAGATATTGGAGGGAAGATGATACAGAATTATAGAGATGAAAACTTTTAATTAGGAGAGGAAAACATTGTTTTTCTCTCAATCTTTTGTTAGAATTCAAATTAACACTTAACCGATTAAGACTTTGTTTAATAGGATGAAGTGATAACGATAAAGCCTTGAAAATATATTTATTGGCAAGGAATTGCCTTCTGAAATATAATGGAGGCTCCCCACACTCTACCTGAAGCGCATTAATTGGAGAAGATTTCATAGCTCCAATAATCATTCTGAGGGCTTTTGATTGAATTCTTTCCATTTTCTTATCTAAATATTTAGGGAGTGGATCAAAAAGGAAAGAGCCATAATCCAAGTGGCTCCGAACTAGGGAATTATACATTAATTTAAGAGTGGTAGGATGAGATCCCCACCATACTCTGGAAACTGCTCGCATCATATTAAGTCCCTTTTCACACTTTGTAGAAATTATCTGAATATGTGGAAGCCAGGAAAGTTTATGGTTCAAAAGAAGACCAAGGAATTTGATTTGAGTAGCGGTTTGTAGAGGCACATTATCAAAAGAGATTGAGAAGTGGGGAATTTTTCTTTTGCGCGTGAAAGCCACGACCCTTGTTTTAGATGCCGCCAGATTCATCCCATTTATTGACAACCATCTTTTAATATATTGTAAAGCCAAATTCATTTCCTTAGCTGCAAGAATAATATTTTTATGTAACAAATATATAAGAATATCATCCGCAAAGTAAAGTCGCTTGATAGAAAAAGGAATTACTGAGTCTAGGTCGCTTATATAAATATTAAACAACAGAGGACTAATAACAGAACCCTGGGGCAAACCTCTCCATAGTTTGCGCCTTAAGCATTTAGAGGAAGACTCAATAATAATGGACCTATCTGAGAGCAAATTAATAATAAATTGGACTAATTTCGGGGGGAATTGTTTTTTAATTAGCTTTTCTTTCAAAAAATTCAGTAAAACATCATCGTAAGCTGATGAAAGGTCAAGGAATGTGGCCAATGTATAAGAATTTAGGGATTGAGAAACTCGGATATCAGTTGTGAACAAACTTAAATTATCCATTGTAGATTTCTTTTTCCGAAAACCATACTGATTTGGTGAGATAATATCTTGACTTTCAACAAACCACTCTAATCTGTTCTTCATCAAACGCTCCGCTACTTTCATCAAACATGATGAAAGAGCAATAGGCCGATAAGACGAAATTTCAGATGGATTCTTTCCAGGTTTTAAAATGGGAATGATTTTTTGAGTTTTCCAATCCTCCGGAATTAGTCCTGTTTCAAACATATTATTAATAAGAGATAAGAAATATTCAACCGCCATATCAGAAAATGATTTAATGAAACTATTAAGTATTCCATCGGGACCCGGAGCAGAGTCAGAAAGGGCTCTTATTACTCGTTTCATCTCATCAATGGAGAAAGGAGCATCTAGCCAGTTAGAATGAGATGGATATGGCTTAACAGAAGGCATTTCTTCACATCCGGCCTCCGATGGGGGGGCTATTTTATCCGCAAATCCTATAAGAATTTCTTCTGATATATGTTTGATTCTCGGCGGAGAATACGATGATCCGAATTTTTTTAAGCTAGACCAAACTGAAGACTGGGGAGTTTCCGGAGACAGGTTCTCACAGAACTTCCGCCATCCAGCACGTTTTTTATTTTTCAAAATTCGTTTGGTTTCCGCCTGGGCTTTTTTAACTGCTAAAAATTTTTCTAGTGACATACACTTACGAAAAGAGGAAATTGCTTTTTTACGAGAGTTGACGGAGCGAGTGCATTCTTCGTCCCATCACGGAATAGAGTGTTTTATTTTAACGTTCGCATTGCATTTCGGGATTGATTTTTCTGCTGCATTTATAACCATAGAAGGAAACGTCTCACATTGCATTCTGATGTCTCCCGGTGACGATTTTGTTAAATTAATAAGGTTATCTAGTTCAGAAGAGAAAGTGCTCCAATTCGCATCTTTTATTCTAAATTTGAGATTATTTTTAACTGGGGGGGGGGGATAAGTGTAAGATTGATGGTGGAATCGGATTATAATTGGGAAATGATCACTAGAGAGGGGATCGTTTAGGATGTTCCAAGAGCATTTAGATGTTAACGAATACGAACAAAGAGATAAATCAACAGCACTTTTCCGTTGATGAGGGGGGGTGAATCTGGTTGGAGATCCGTCATTTAAAAAACATAGGTTATGGGTATCAATAAAATTTAAAAGATTGCGGCCAGAACGATTTGTTATTTCGCTACCCCAAGAAGGGGAATGTGCATTAAAATCTCCAAGGATCATATAAGGGGAACAAATCTGGGTTAAGATTGGTGCCCATTCGTTTTCAATAAAAGTCGTAGAGCGAGGAATATATATTGATAAAATTGTGATATCAGATAAGACAGCTGCAATTATCTGGATATCGTCGGAGGGAGTATGAATATTAATTTATTTAAACGGGATAGAATTATGGATTATCAGAGCCGTGCCGCCTTTACCATCCGGTCTGTCGTGTCTGAGACAATAATAACCTGGAATTCTTAAGTGAAAGGAGGGTTTTAACCACGTTTCAGAAATGGCGGCTACTGAAACGTCGTGTTCGTCGAGTAATTGAATTAGGTCAGATTTGTTAGCGGAGAGGCTTCTACTGTTCCACTGAAGAATTTTGTTCAGTTTCGAAGTCATTGGGGAGGCAAGATAATAAAGATTTAATGTAATCAGCAGCGTTGGACGGTACAGTATTGTTGTTTGTAAGGATTGAAATTAAAAGAGTAATTAAAGTTTGTATAAAAGAATTATTATTCATTATTTCGGGGAGAGAAGGAGGGGAAGTATTACCCTTAATGGCACACCCATTGGGCGACTGGGATTTGGCATTCCCATTCGGGCTGGCCAAAATATTATTCAATTGTTTTTTATCAAGGTAAGGAGTATATTTTTGGTTGGGTTTGACTGGCTTGAGAATGGTTTCTCTGTGAGAAGATGACGTTGATTTTAAAAAGGTGGATGTTTGGAAAGGTGCTGAGGACGATGTCATCTCTGCGAATGATTTTTTCGCAGGAGAGAATAACTTAGAGGCCTGGAAGTACAAAATGTTGTCGGTAGCCATTTTATGTTTTATGTTCTTCTGTCTTGATAATTCCGGACAGGCTAGACTGACCGCGGTATGTGCACCCGAACAGTTAATGCAAATGGGATCATTGGAAGATTTCGGACATTGATCAAATGGGTGACCTTCTCCGCAAAAGTAACAACGTGGAGGGGAGCGGCATACGGGTTTTGAATGTCCAAACCGGCAGCAATTGAAGCATTGAATAGTTGGGAATTTATAAACATCGACGGGAAGCGAGGTATAATAAATAAAGACACGAGACGGTAGTGATTGTCCTTCAAATGTAATAACAACCGATTGAGAAGGTTTCCAGATCGTGTTTCCATCAGAAGAATCCTTGTAGTTCAGTCGACGTGCTTTTAATACTTTCGGGGTTCCGTGAGAATTATTCAAAGCGTCAACAATTTCAGCCTCTGTGATCTCCGCGGGAATTCCTCGCACAAGACCCATTCTCATAAGGTTAAATGTCGGTATAAACGATTTATATTTATGGATTGAGAGCGAGTCAATTTTTTTTACAAATCCATTAGCGGAAGTGGCAGTATTAAACTCGATAGATAATTTATATCGCCCTTCCGGTTTAATTGAACCGTTAACAATACCAAGGTTATTATTTTTTGAGTTAAATAAAAATTTTCCAAAATCTAAAGGGTGAATAAGTTTTCCTTGTTCAGTTCTCTGCACCATAACGATAAAAGGACCGGAAGCGGAAGCAGGATAAAGTAAGTCAGTACTTTTTGTATTATCGCTAGTTAAAGTACTTGTCTGGATGTTACAATTGGTGTTAAGGTCGTTAGAGGTCGAGGTTTGTTGAATTGGCGGAATAGATTTAACTTTCGATGGAATGTGAAGGTTATGCGATGGACGCCGTTTACGAGATGGGAGCGTAATAGAAACCTGACTAGAATTAGATTCCGAATCAGAAAAATCCAATATCGACCCTGGGTCGGGAGGCCTATCTTCGTCTTCTTCCATTATATTAAAAAAAAACTTAACTTTTAAAAATTAAACTGAAAAAATAATAAGCAGTCTGTTTCATTGACTGTACAAACAAAAACGGATTAGCCGTAAGAAGGAATGCAAACACCTAGGTATACGATAAACAAAATTAAATGAAATGTAACAATAATATCTTATCTGTAAGAGGCTCAGGAACGGGCGAACGGCACTAAGCGATAGGTAAGGTACACACAACCACTGTTGACCGCGGCTCGAATCGGACTCCTGGTTTTTAGTTAGTTAGTTAGTAGTTCCTAGTACAGATTGAAGCGAAAACATCAAATAATAAATAAACCAAAGAACTATAATTATGAAGTAAAGCATTTTTTTCGAGTAAAAGAAAGTTACATAAAACAAACCTTTGTCAATGGTTATTTCCATAATTCTAAATATTTTATTCTTATCAACCGTATTTCAAAGGCAATACAAGATCTGCCTCCATTCTATTGGGTATGTTATGCAAAATCAAAAAGATACAGTTGCCTAATTATATTAGGTCCTTACATATGAAATTGGCGTTTTGCCGTACTGGCAACTTTGATCTCAAATATCTTCTCTTTGGTTAGGAATTCCAAATTCAAATTTATACAGCTATTTACTAATGTATTTGTGTTTAGACAATTATAATTCATTTGTTTTTTCCTTAATTGTTCTTTTTCTTTGCGTCACTTAGTTTACAAAATGGAAAACTCGAAATATCGCGTTATTTACGAGTACCAGTTCCACCGTGGCACCAGTGCTGCAGAAACGGCTCGAAGGATTAACGATGTGTATGGCGACGGTGCCGCAAAAGAAAACACAGTGCGTTTTTGGTTCCAACGTTTTCGTTCTGGAAATTTCGACCTGCAGGACAAGCCCCATAGACGGAGGGAGATCAAAGTTGATAATGAAGAATTGAAGGCTATTGTGCAAGCGGATCCATCGCAAACCACGTCCGAGTTAGCTGCAGGCTGCAGTGTTAGTGATAAAACTCTTTTAATCCACGTGAAGAAAATTGGGAAGGTGAAGAATTGAGTGAAGCAAATCAACAAACGTGCGTTAGAATGCCAGACCACACACTGCACAACAGACAACTACCAAATTAGAGGAGCTTCAATTAACTTATTGCAAGGGAAAAAAATCAACTCCGATGGGGCAGTCCAAACCGCCTTCAAAGATTTTATTGATTCCCGTCCGAATGGTTTTTTTAGTAAAGGGATCGATGAACTACCTATGAGATGGCAAAAGTGTACAGATAGCAATGGTACGTACTTTGATTAAATCAATAAATTATATTAAAAAAATCGACTTTATGTTCCTCCCTTACAAAACGCCCATTTCAAATGTAAGGACGTAATATTATTCATGTAATGAATTTTGTCATGATATAATATTTCATGTACTTAACGTCCTTTGAAGACGTGTAATTTCATGCCACGTTGTGTCATCTAATTTAATGTCATGTCTTTTTTGTAGATATATTCTTTCCATCAACATTATTTTGAAGTGCCCTGCAGGCCGTTTTTCTACGAAACAGCGCTGTGGAAATAACAATTTCTAACTTTATTTTGATTTGCGGATTTATACAGTGGATTTATAAAACAAGGTAATATTCTACGAAAACTGCGCCGTGGAAATAACCAATGAATTCTTCTTATTATTTTCTAATTTTAATTTCATTTGCGGATTTATCCTGAGCGCATTAATAAATAAAGGCAATACAATATATAATTACATTTGTTGTTGTATTTAATCACATGAAAATCTGTTTAATTAGCTAGGCTAATAACCTAAGAAATGTTTAATAAGCTTGGTGTATTAATATTAAGGCCTTTAACCAGCCAGCGCACAATGGGGTGGATGAACCCGAAAGTTGGCATCAAATCAGTGGTTGTGATAACATCAAATCTTTTTCGATTTTTAGTTCCGCGTGGACACATTTATAGAAATAAGTGAAAAAAAATATTGGAAAAGTCACACATATTTAGCACAAAAATATAAATTTGAAAAATATAAGATAAATTAAATCGGTTATAATGCTCACTTCATTTCACAAGCTATTTATTTACAGTTTTTCACAGAATAGATCGTCTTCATCATCTCGTCACAATACACTATCGTCATCACTAATTGGTTTAACTACTGAATTATTCCCGGTAGTCGTATAAGGGTCTGATCTCACTAAGAGAATCGATGACGTGCTGCTGAACTTTTATTAAGCGCTCAGCAGTGTGATCTACCAATTTATTTTTGTAATTTCACTTCCTCCATTCAGATTCGGTGACCGTTTTAAAGTCACTTAAAGGGTAATATATTTTCGTAGCTCCTTGTACAATTGTAAGGAAGGGAATACCTCTTTACCCTTTCCCCTTATTTGTAACGTCTAAGCTTGACATTTACGATCAAAGTGAGTGCTTCATCATCAATCAATATCTTTTTGTTTAGGGTTTTATCGGTAAAAGCTTTTCCATACTTCTTTGCAGTCAGCGTACTTAACGTGACTACTATTCACTACAGTCGATGTTGTTGCTTTACCTGCCGACCAAAAAATCATGTGGGTAGTAAAGGCTAACTCAGTACTAGATATTTAAGATCGAAATATCATAGTTTTTTGACGTTTCGTACGCACAAACGACATATCAGATGTCAACGTGAACTTCGAACGTCGAACGTCAAACTTTCTTCGTTTTTATTTTTTATTTCTGGTAAAGCCTTGTAATTCTTTCCTTGTAAGGCATTTCAAGCCATTCTATATTATTTAATATTAAGGTGTCATATTTTCTGCGATTCTTCAAATATCTGCTTTTAAATTTACAGCAGAATACTGCTATTTCATTAAAAATAATTTTTGATTCAGAAGGTTAAAGACAATGTGAATGAAAGAGGTGTTTTTTCAGAAATTTTGCTTTTTCTACAAATTTTTTAACGCCAGAGTTCTTCATAATCAAGTATAATTAGAATCTCGTACGAACCACTTCAGAAATTGTACTTAAAGCAAAATACACTGATAAGTACTATAATCGTTTTTTATGAAAACCTGCAGTCCTTAATTTCAAGTACTATAATTAAGAAAATGGTGCATGAAAGCAACTTCTTACAATTTAATCTACCAGCTAAGATAATGAAGTATACAAAATAAAGTAAAACATGACGGAATCTTGTGGAACTTTTAACTATTTTATTATTTAAGATATTTGGAAAAAAATATTTCATTCAAATCGGCGTTTGTTTTAATTTAAATTTTTGACCTATCGTATGACTTTTTCAATAACTACTATAATACGTATTCCTCAAACTAAGAAATATACTTCATAAATCTATACTACTGAAGGTTTACTATGCATTAGCCCAATCAGTTCTGCAATACGGAATAATAGGTTGGGGAGGAGCGTATAAAACCAACTTAGCCCCACTTGAAATAGTACATAGAAGACTTATCAAAATTATACTAAAAAAACCTTTAGACTATTCAACACAAAAAATATTCGAAGAATTCAAAGTTTTACAAATAAACAGAATCTATCAAAAAAATGCATTACTCCAAATCCATAAAGACAAACTAACAATAAATTCATTTAGCACCAGGCCGAGAACAACAGGACAAATAATAATCCCTAAACTCAATACTACAACGGCCCAACACCACTACACATACTCAGCCATAAAATGCTTTAACGAACTCCCTAAAGATATTCAATCCGAAAAAAATTATAACATTTTTAAGAAAAAAATTAAAATACATTTCACCAGTAGGTAATTTCATGTTTGTGTTATATTACGCCCACTTATATTTTCAATGTGTACACAGGTTTTATATTTTATAATTTAATTTAAAAAAAAAAAAGTTTCTTCCTGAAATAGTGCACAGGTATACATATAATTTTACATACATGTTGTTTTTATTTTATTTTTTCATAAATACGCTCATGGTAGCATCAATTAAACATATATCAAAATATCAATTGTGTTAGTACTCCCTCCCTAAACACGAGAAATTCTCAATTAGAGAGGTATTATTACCACCATTAAAAAATATTTGCATTACATGTACATAATTAAAAAAATAATTGTACTTATACCTAACTTTGTAAAATTGTAAAAATGGAATAAATAAATAAATAAAAAAAAAAAAAAAAAAAAAAAAAAATATAATAAAAGTACATACCATCAGACATCGTATCCATGTTGAATTGGATCTAAACACTTGATAGATTTTGCTTTGTTTAAACTTGAAACGTATTGAAATTTACGCGACTGCAAAAACTGACACGGTCACCCGCACAAAGGTCATGTTCAAACTGATCTTTTTCTGTCAATTTCGCGATAAGTGCGACACGGTTTGGGGGAATTATGAAGCTTTTAATGAACTTCAAAACTAGCACACTTATTTCATTGCAAAGAATACTTGACTTTCTGAATTTCTGCCAACGCGATACATTAAGCCACCTCAATGTGCAGCGGCCGAGAATACAAATTTCGTTGAAAGATGTTCGTACGATCGTACGGGGCGGTTCCAATGAGAAAATTTGATTATTCTCCGTAGCAGCTTTTTAAAATTATAACTCAATATCGATTTGAAATCATTCAAAATTTGCTTTAATTTATACCTACATCCAAAAATTCTGAAAGGCGTGATGATAAAATTATTAAAATTATGTACTTTTTGTAATTATTTTTTTATCATAAGCATTTATAATTTTTCAATAATGTCTACGCAAAATATAAATGGAAAAAAATACTAAATATATTATTTTGTAAGGCCGTAAATAGACAGACAAACTGAAGTATTTTTGTCACAAAACAATTGTTAATGATTTTATTTAAACTAAAATAAAAATTCTGAAACATAGCTTTCCTTTGATTTATTTTACTGCATGATTATATGATTTGAAATGTGTGTTGTAAAATACAAAATTTTGTTTGAAAATTTAACAGATCTGCCAACGACCTATGGTATAACCTTATTGTACTAAAAATATTATTTTTCCTCAAAATGTAAAACACACCTTAGATAAAATAAGCAATCTTTCGAAATGTATTTATAATTTTTTGTGGAAAAGAGTCAGTACGTCTAAAATTTGATTTAAGAATGACATATTTCCGATTTTCTCTGGTTATTCCCTCTTAAAACAATACAACACATATCTTTATGTATGTATAACTTAAAACTAGATGATTCGGTAGAAAACAAGTTTCAATACAAGACAAATTTAAAAAAAAAGATAATAAAAAATATAGTCATAACGGGACATAGACCTTTATCATGTTCCAAAAAGAGAATTGGAATTGGAAGGAAATTATAATTTATTTTTATAAGAATACTGTCTTTTTATAACTTTTGAAGGTTATTCCCATCAGTTCCTACCGGAATGTCGTTTATCCATCCTACCCTCACCAACCACGTCACCTTGCTGAAGAAAGCAGGGAACAATAACAACTTGTGAGAGATGACTTGCGACATTTGTAGCAACTGGTTGAGTTGTTATGTGTTGTGTTTCGGTTTCTAATTTGGTAAGTGCTTGGTTTTCCTTGCTTCCTTGACCCTTGTAGTCCATAGTCTTTGTCATAATAAGGCCTTAAAATGTTGGAATTTATAACTAGGCTAACTAGAAATTTTAACAATATTAAGTGTATAAAACTGTTATATTTTGCATATGTTAGAAGTCAACTTGAATACAATTCTCCCGTCTGGAACCCATATTACAATATACATGTACAAGCTGTTGAAGAATACAAAACAAATTCTTACGTTTTCTTAATTTTAAAATGGGTATTCTAGCAATTATGTTGAACTACAATACTATTTTGAATGATATGAATATGCTCAAATTGTCAAACAGAAGAACTTTTACTGACTTGGTATTTCTGTATAAAATTCTAAATGATTTAGTTGACAGTCCGATATTGCTCGAATTGATAAGCTTCCGGATTCCAATACGTAATACTAGAAGTCATCAGTGCAGTAATTCTGGAACTAACTACCATATGTATTCCTTTTTGCCCAGAATACTAATGGAGGGAAACAATTATACCAAGTCAGTGGACATCTTCAATTTATCTTTAAACAAATATAAAATATTGTTACGAAGGCAGTTCAGTTATGTACAATAAATACTGTGTATTTCTTACTATTCATATGTAAAAGCCCCGAAAAAGGGCGTTAATAAATAAATAAATAAATAAATAACTAATTTCGTTTCGCATAATTACAGTCTACTTTGCCAGTTGCATTTGAGGCTATAATCGATCACAGTTTCAGATGCACAGTAGTAAATGTAATATATCAGTGAAGAAGAAGATAACAATAATGATCTAAACGAAAATGTGAAAGAGGATAAAACACAGAAAAATTGAAAAAGATAATGGTCGTTTCTATAAAAAAATGTAAAACAAAGATAAAAACAAAAAAAAACTGGGACATGATATGATATATTTTAAATATGCTTTTGTCTCTCCAAAATGAAAAACAATCAGTCTGAGTATCTCTTAATTACTATCAATCGCGTTGTTTTAACAAAGTCGTAAGGAGGGAGAACAGAAAATCACACAACAAAGTGTGTGAACGTTGCATTCGTAAGTCTTTGCAATGGAGGTCATCAATCACACATAAACATTTTCAATCATTCACATTCATTTCAATTGAAAGAAAACAATTTCAATCGTAAATAAGCACTTTTAATCATAATTAAACATTTTCAAACACACATAAACAGTTTCAATCATAATTAAACGTATATCATTTAACCATACACAAACGTTATTAATGGCACATTAACATTTTTAATCATACTAAACATTTAGCATCATTCGCAAACATTTTCAATCGAACGTGAACATTTTCAATTCTACATAAAAAAAAATTTCAATCGTACATAAACATTTTCAATCTTTCTTAATTTTTTTCTGTTGTACGTAACTATTTTTTTAATCGTGTTTAAACGTTTTCAATCATATATAAACATTTTCAATCATACTTAAACGTTTTCAATCAAACATAAACGTTTTCCATCTTACATAAACATTTTCAATCATACGTAAATATTTTCAATCATACATAAATATTTTCAATCATACATAAACGCTTTCAATCATACATAAACATTTTCAATCATACATAAACATTTTCAATCATACATAAACATTTTCAATCATACATAAACGTTTTCAATCATACATAAACATTTTCAATCATACATAAACGTTTTCCATCTTACATAAACATTTTCAATCATACATAAACATTTTCAATCATACATAAACGTTTTCAATCATACATAAACATTTTCAATCATACATAAACGTTTTCAATCATACATAAACATTTTCAATCATACATAAACATTTTCAATCATACATAAACATTTTCAATCATACATAAACATTTTCAATCACACATAAACGTTTTCAATCATACATAAACGTTTTCAATCATACATAAACATTCTCAATCATACATAAACATTTTCAATCATACATAAACGTTTTCAATCATACATAAACGCTTTCAATCATACATAAACATTTTCAATCATACATAAACATTTTCAATCATACATAAACCTTTTCAATCATACGTAAACATTTTCAATTTTACATAGGCATTTTAAATCATAAAATGAGTTGGATAAAGAGGGGCCAATTAATACATTTTTTTATTTATTTAATATATATTTTTACAATAATTATACATTTTTTTACATGTTAAATAGATTTGTAGTATGAATAAAATAAAAGCCTTTCCATACCATAAAGAGACAAGGCTCTTGGGTTTGGTGAGTGAAGTCGGTGACCGGACAACTCAATGAACTCAACTCGTGAAACCAACTCAGAAGCACCTCAGAAAGATCATTAAGAGTGATGATAAAAAATATTAAAAAATTGGTTAAATAGGTTAAGTTAGGTTAGGGTTACCAGCTATTTTAAAATTATTTTTTCAAAGCTTTTAACGACTTTTCTGACGTGTTTCTGAGTTGGTTTCATTCTGAATTGGCATGGAACCAGTGAATTCATGCTTAATTATGTTTTCATTTGATTAAGTGAATATTGTAACTAGTTGGGAGGCGGGAATGGGTACCGCCGCCCCGGAAACCTTTATTGGATAACCAACACCTCTGCCATAGGTCACCCCAAGTGGTTCGCTACGTTTGGTGATTTAGCAGGGGTTCCCGGGTTCATGGGGTGAGGTTTGTCTAGGTCTAGGAGGCGGATGACCAGGACATACTGAACCCCAGATTCCTACCCACCCCTTAAACCCTTTTCCTTCCCAGAACTCTCCTCTCCTTCCTTTCCTTAAAAAAAAACCCTCCACACAGCATCCCCAAAGATGACATAGGCCCTGAGGAAAATAATTTCTCTCAGGGCCTCCTGTGTGGAGCTCATGTAAAAAAAAAATAAAATAACAATAGATATGTGAGAAACACTTGAGATATATCAGTAAACAGATTTAAATGAAGTATTAATAAATAGTAATATACTCTTTCATTTGTTTCAGGTATTTTTTTAATTTAATTTAAAATTTACATTTATTTTCGATAATTTTTAGTTTTGTGGGAGTTTGTTGAAATAATTTATACAGACAGATTAGATACAGATATTTTTTTGTGTGCTTGGTATTAAATTTTGGATGTGCTTGGTATTAAATTTTGGGACTTTAATATTGTTTTAATATCTTGCTGATATATGGAAACGTAATTTTTTTAGCTGTATTTCTTTGAAAGTTTATAGTATTGAATATTTTTTATATGTATTGTCATATAAAAAATATTCAATACATAGATACTTTGAAAAGATTTTTTAGCACAAAATGAAGATATTTTTTTCAGGATAACCTTAATTATTAATCTTTGAATTAATAATTAATCTGGGTCCTTAATCCAAATAAAAAATATACAAAAAATAATAATATTCCTCTCTCCTAAAATGAGTTCGGTAACTCATCGGGATTGCCCTAGCAAGAAATAAAAACAATTAAAAAAAATACGGAGTCAAGATATTACAATAATGACGTTAGTAATTGATGTCTCTTAGTAGTATTGAAACACTTTTGTGTTGTGTGGGTGAACCTGGGCCTTGAAGATACCCATGTTGTAAATTCTAGAAGCCAGGAAAACCCAAAAGTCCAATTATTGTCATTGTTATTACACTACTGAGCTGTTGGTGCAGTGGAGATCATTCGACTTCACATTGAAATATCAGTAAAGCACATCAGTCCTACCTTTCAGTTTCCCAATATTCCAATTCACCCGGACACAGATCCTTTTTCCTGTGCATCTTTTTTTCTCTCTTCATTGTTTACTTACAGGCGTCCATAAGTAGTCTTGTGCAGCCTTGTTGAAACGTTTTTTTATAGAGTTCATTTTTTAACTTAATATAGCACTAGCTTTTACCCGTGGCTTCGCTCTCATGGTATTAGGGGGAAATCTAATCCCACTCCCCTCTCCCGCTTCCCTTGTCCCGCTAACCCCCTTTTCGAGTTCCTCTCCCCCCTCCCGAGTTCCCCTTCCGCATTCCGTACATTTAGTTCCGGTACATTCTGTTTTCAAACACCTCGCGTGCCACCTATTGCAATTTGTTTATACAAATTTCATAATGGCAGAGCTCATTGGATTATACATATATAAAAACTATCGCGGGCATGCACACATCAAATCCCCAAAGTTTAATCGCAATCGGATGAACTGGTTCAACATCCCTTCCCGTAGACTCTGAAATAATGAATTGCTGTTCCTCAATCAACATTCTACTAATTATGGATACCATTCTCCCTTATCCAGAATGTCGAGACTTGTCAACGCAAGTCAAAGCATTGATTTTTTTGGTGTAAAACTAAATGACTTTCGGCAGTCGATACAGCAATATTTAAATGCTTCTTCATGCTTTGACTTGTAGCATGAAGAAGCATTATTAATTACTATGTGTACTTTTGCATTTCTATGCCATCATATATATTTCTTGCATATTTACTTTAAATCATGCGTCTTCTGCACAAATATGTCCCAAATACGTAACTTTTTTTCGCCCATGTATGGGAGAGGAAATAAAGTTGATTTACGCTGCCGTTGACTTAGGAGTTGCCTGGGTGTAATAATTCAATTCAATTTATTCATTTACAAAATTAAAATTTCAAAGCGTTTTTAAAAGAGAGAAAATATTAATATCACGTTAGCAGATTTAAGCAACGTAAACATCAATGGAGCACAATTACACTAACAGCAAAAAAACTTGCCGTCTAAATTGTGCTTCGTCGATGTTAAACAAATCGATATTCAAATTGAATCTGTTTATCAACAACAACCGACTGGTATGACCATTCGGTTATGGTTAGTTCTGCAAGCCGGGGAATAAAACAGTCTATGCTGTCGGTAACGGAGATAACCATCGGGAACATAGAAACTAATGCTCTCCATGATAGTTGAGTTTTCGATCCATCCACGAATCAGTCTGAAGAAATGTGTTACAATGAGCATATCCCTTCTGGATACGCGCCATAAAATATATTTAAATACATTTGGGCATTAGTCTCATTTAAATTAATAATTTATGCTATGGAACCATAGGGGCGCCATCTATGGTGGTTGTACTATATTGAATTTACCTATGTGACATTGAAATTCAGTATATTCATGCATTTTCTTACCTCTGTGGGGCAGGCAATTACTTTCGACGTGAGTGTTGTTTAAAGCCAAGAGATGTCAGTCCTAATCAAAATTAACCCATAATTGAAGTATTGTTGTGAGGTTTTGGCATGTACGATTAATGTGCAAAATTCATCTTCATTGTTTGAACTTTCTTCCTGTGATAAACATCTGTTGAGATTAAGCAATACCGCCTTGGCAAAATTCAATATTTGAAAGAAACTAGTGTCGTTTGTCTGGACATCGTGTGGAGAGCTGCATTCTCTGAGTGAGTATTGTTTTGTTTTCACTGAGGATTTTGGAATTGCTGTACGATCTGTTTTGTGTCACATAAAGAGTTCATCTTTCATTAATTTACATAGTGAAGTATTCCCCTCGTGTCCGGGGCTATTTACACGCCCCTACACCTTCTGACCCGTAGATGGTGCATACAGAGCATGCCCAAAATAAAGTCGCTAGGGTAGAGCCACGGGTAGTACTACACCATGAGGGAATACATTACTTGGTGGGGGCTCCAAACCACCCACCCACTCTCAAGTCTACTCCTAACCAAAGCATTGTATAGCTCTGTAAGAACCCAGTGTCTTTGAAAATTCTTGCAGTGCATAGGACAAAACCCATCATTCTCAGTGAAGTACTGCAAGTCATTACAATATGAATATATAACATAATTATATATTAATAAGTGTATAATAATAATACATTAATTGAATTAACTAAATAATCTTAGAAGATAAACGTTATCAAAGGAAAACGACCGAGTTTTCAATTGGGTTCTGTGCTTGTACGAAAATTCTAATGCCTACCAATCAAAAGTTACGATTTATTTAAAATAAAAAAAATATTATTTGAATTCTCAATTATATTTCTACTAGCTTTTGCCCCCGGCTTCGCTCGTATAGTATTAGGGGGGTACCCACAGCGCCTCCTCCACCTTCCCTATCTCCACTCAAATCCCCCCCTCCTCCTCTCCCCCACCCTGTCTCACTCCTCTCCCCTCCACCCTCCCTCCGCCCTACTCCAACATCCTATCTACCCCCTACCACCCCTCCATACCCGTTACATTCATTTTTCAAACAGCTCGCGTGCCACCCATTGCAATTTTTGTGTATAAATTTCATAATGCCAGAGCTCTTAGCTATAAGCCCATAGCCTATTCTGATGTACGAGCTATATCATTGTAAAGTTTCATTAAAATCCATTCGGTAGTTTTCGCGTGAAAGAGTAACAAACATATATCCATACAAACTTTCGCCTTTATAATATTAGTAGGAATAGGATTTTCGTATATTTGGTAATACCATAACCGCATAAGCGCTTATAATTTTTTGCTCCTTCTCTTCGGTTTGGAATTTCCTCGCTCTCTTTAAAAAAATCATACGAGAACCTCCACATTTTAATATGATGACATGCAATCTACTTAAAGTGTGGGAGAGCCGTTGGATGCTCATATATTTGACAATTTATCTAATATTTTTAGGATTCATAAAAAATTATTATGAAAAAATCATAAAATTTATAAAAACATGAATTATGCCTGTTATTCACTTTAAAATTGGCATATATTATTCGGAGAATTTTTTTTTTTTAAATATTTTTTATTGAAAGAATAGTTAATATCAACAAACAAGTCATCCTAAGCCAGTTGAATTGGCTTGTCAACAGTTATAGTTTTATAGTTTAGTTACATGTACAATGTACATTTCAAAAGTTATATTTTATTTAGTTTATTTTAGTGATTCAACATTTTTTCATACATATCAATATAAATATTTTTCCGATAGCCAATTTTTCACCGTATATTTAACCTTATTCATGGAATTACATTGCTTTATAGTGTCAGGTAATAAATTAAATGTTTCGGTATGATGTATTCAAACGTTCTCTGTCCGTACTTATTATTAAATTTCGGAACTATTAACCCGTCGTTGCGCGTGAATCTAGTGCTGTAGTTATGTTCTAATTTCTAATATGTTGCGGGGTAAATGTACGCTGAAATACAATTTTGTGCCACAGTATTGCCTTTACAGGTAAAATTTTTACACTCTGAAACACCAACGGTGTATTGTGTCTCTGTTTGAAAGTATTAGGGAAGACTAATAATTTTACAATTGCGTTTTGTACAACTTGGATTTGTTTCAGATTGGTTATGGTAGTATTTCCTCATATTAAATAATTCACTCGGTCCTGGATACCCCTGATTTAATAGAACTAATACGATTTCATTGCCCTGGTCGCGCTAACAATATACTGACTCTACCGTTCTACTATAATAACACACATACATTATCACATTATTACTCACCAATCAGTCAATTTTGGGAAATGAATATGCTAACATCGGCGACATTTATTTCTTAAAATTAGCGCAATATAAACATGCACTCAAAAATTATTTTTCCATAATGTAACTTTATATACGCAATATGGATATGTTCAAATGAAATGATGATATTATCTCTCATTGTTCTTTTTTGTTATTTTTTGTAATTTTTTGTTGTGATACACAAAATAATTGTATGTTATTTTTAAGTTTAAAACTACTATAATTATGTAATGATATTATTTTTCTTACTTTTGTACTTTATTATATGTTTATTTATAAAAGGCAGTATAGCCGTTTATGTATTTAAAATTAAAAGTAAAATTAAAAATAAAAATAAAATAAAAATAAAATAAAATAAAATAGAATAGAATAGAATAGAGTAGAGTAGAGTAGAGTAGAGTAGAGTAGAGTAGAGTTGAGTAGAGTTGAGTAGAGTTGAGTAGAGTTGAGTAGAGTTGAGTAGAGTTGAGTAGAGTTGAGTAGAGTTGAGTAGAGTTGAGTAGAGTTGAGTTGAGTTGAGTTGAGTTGAGTAGAGTTGAGTAGAGTTGAGTTGAGTAGAGTTGAGTAGAGTTGAGTAGAGTTGAGTAGAGTAGAGTAGAGTAGAGTAGAGTAGAGTAGAGTAGAGTAGAGTAGAGTAGAGTAGAGTAGAGTAGAGTAGAGTAGAGTAGAGTAGAGTAGAGTAGAGTAGAGTAGAGTAGAGTAGAGCAGAGCAGAGCAGAGCAGAGCAGAGCAGAGCAGAGCAGAGCAGAGCAGAGCAGAGCAGAGCAGAGCAGAGCAGAGCAGAGCAGAGCAGAGCAGAGCAGAGCAGAGCAGAGCAGAGCAGAGCAGAGCAGAGCAGAGCAGAGCAGAGCAGAGCAGAGCAGAGCAGAGCAGAGCAGAGCAGAGCAGAGCAGAGCAGAGCAGAGCAGAGCAGAGCAGAGCAGAGCAGAGCAGAGCAGAGCAGAGCAGAGCAGAGCAGAGCAGAGCAGAGCAGAGCAGAGCAGAGCAGAGCAGAGCAGAGCAGAGCAGAGCAGAGCAGAGCAGAGCAGAGCAGAGCAGAGCAGAGCAGAGCAGAGCAGAGCAGAGCAGAGCAGAGCAGAGCAGAGCAGAGCAGAGCAGAGCAGAGCAGAGCAGAGCAGAGCAGAGCAGAGCAGAGCAGAGCAGAGCAGAGCAGAGCAGAGCAGAGCAGAGCAGAGCAGAGCAGAGCAGAGCAGAGCAGAGCAGAGCAGAGCAGAGCAGAGCAGAGCAGAGCAGAGCAGAGCAGAGCAGAGCAGAGCTGAGCTGAGCTGAGCTGAGCTGAGCTGAGCTGAGCTGAGCTGAGCTGAGCTGAGCTGAGCTGAGCTGAGCTGAGCTGAGCTGAGCTGAGCTGAGCTGAGCTGAGCTGAGCTGAGCTGAGCTGAGCTGAGCTGAGCTGAGCTGAGCTGAGCTGAGCTGAGCTGAGCTGAGCTGAGCTGAGCTGAGCTGAGCTGAGCTGAGCTGAGCTGAGCTGAGCTGAGCTGAGCTGAGCTGAGCTGAGCTGAGCTGAGCTGAGCTGAGCTGAGCTGAGCTGAGCTGAATTGAATTGAATTGAATTGAATTGAATTGAATTGAATTGAATTAAAGTAAATTAAATTAAATTAAATTAAATTAAATTAAATTAAATTAAATATTGTTAATCCATATCTTATAATAGATTCTGCCAGTGACATATAAATTATTTTGAGTGTTTCAATTGAGGTGTGTAGATGCAAAGGCAGCAATCTCCCACTTATGTGTTTTTGAGAAAAAGGCAAAAAACTTGTAGACATTAAATGGGATTTCACAGAACATTGAAAAAATTACATTAAATAGCTGTTTGATATCATGGATTATTTGCATCATCAGATTTTTTTTAATGCAAGCCTATAAAAAGATAATTAACTTTTTAATCCGGAGATTGCTGCTTTTGCTACCAAGTGTTGGAGATTGCTGCTTTTGCTACATACAACATTGGAGATTGTTGTGTTTGCTACAAACCTTCCCAAAAACCGCCATCTTTGTTTTGTGTTGATTGGCTTCAAGGAATACTTTATAACTCAATAAGGGGTAATTGCAAAAAATAAACTTTTTGAAGATATTATTGAACATTTTTTTCCAGAAAACAGGTGTTATATGCGTGAAGCAAAAAATATGAGAAAAGATGATACATAATATTCTGCATAATTAATAATTCAGAGAGTGAACCAAAAATTTGAGAAAGAAAAGAGTGTAATATGAGGAAGAAAAAAAAGAAGCCTGATAAATTGTTTAATATTATTATGTCAAAACATTTATTTTTTTATATGAATACTGCACAAGAGTCACCAACTGCTCCCGTCTGGAGCCAGCGAGACTATGGCATCCCCAATCATTGGGGTATGTTGTGAGGCTGAAAGTACTTTCCTTCCTTTCCTTAAAAAAACCCTCCACATAGCATCTCCAAAGATAACATAGTCCGAAAAAATGTTAAAAAATATATACTATACTAGCTGACCCGACAAACACTGTTCTACCATATAAATTATTTCTAATGAATATTTTGGTTGTTAAATGAAAAAAAACGAAAGTATTGTAAGTGTGTGGGGATGGGATCTATGACAGAAGGAGGAATGAAACGCTGAAGCTGATGACCGCCGATAAACACAATTAAAAATACCACTAAAGTAGGCAAATAAAATAAAGAAAAACAAAATGACTTTGAAGAGCAATTGAGCATATAATTTTTTTGTCAGTCCGTCTTTAGCCATCACAAATAAGCTCGATGGTTTGCCCACGCGAGAACATGATGCCAAATGAAATATCAAAATGACGCGACGCTTCTCGTGAATGTCTTGCGCATGTGTGGATGTAAGTTCGATGAGGCGGACGTAACGCCATCTTTCATTCAACAATGTAAATAATTTCGTTCTGTTTGAAATATTAAAGACGGTTAAATTAGTTCATACAAAAATATTAAAATCGCTTTTGAAAAATAGGAGGGTGGGGGTAGGAGGGTTAAAATTTGGGGTTGTAGGTATTTGTTGATGCCAAATAAAAAAAATTCTGGATTAACAAACTGGGGACACCCTAAATATAGGTATTTTAAATCCTATTCTCATATCTACCAAACATACATTAAAAAAATTATAAAAATCGGTAAAGCCGTTTCGGAGGAGCGCGACCTCAAACACCGTGACACGAGATTTTTATATGTATATAAGATATTATTAAAAAGTGAATTGATTGTGAAATACCACAAATTAATCAAATAACATTTATTTGTGCACGCCGGGTTCGAACCCGCGACCTTCAGATTGTGAGTGTTACCTCAGGACCACGGAGGCTGTCAAAAAATCAAACATGGCGTGAAGAAAGGGTGTCAAATGGTCTGATTTTTAATGTAATGGCTACTAAAATATATTATTTTCCATTTTCGGAAACGGAAATACTTACTTCTCATTATTATATAACTGATACTAGGTATTTTTAAATAAAAAGTGCAAAAGTGAAAAATAAATAGATTATCATTAATAGATAATTTTTTGAGAGTTATAATGCTTTCCTCCAAGCCAAAATAAAATCTGACAGCTACATTCCATGATATTTTTGTAACATTTCGTTTCTAATTTTCTGACTTAATAATAGGTTTGCGGGCGTCTTTTGATAATGTTGGGATCGGGTGACAATCCATCTTCAATAATTATCGAAAATATTTATTCCAAACACACTTTTAGATACTTCAAAACATCAAAAACTCACATAGAAAAATCAGCACCAAATGCTGCTTTAGTATGGAGCGGCCATCTTGTCACGTGACACTTCCTATGAATTTGATTGGCCGAAATGGAGAATGCTATGTTTGCTTTGAAAAGAACATGGAGATTGCTGCCTTTGCTTTTAATACGTATTTTCAAACTCGGATTTTGATCGGAATAAGTTGAGTTTGTAAATAACCAATGCATTTATTAGGTGCACAATTTGAATCTCTATGGAACTGCATTCATAACTTTTTTTTCGATATTTTGAAGATTGCTGCGTTAGCATCTACACACCTCAATTGAAAAAAAAATTGATAGGAAAAAAATTAATGTGTACATTCTGCCAGCAATTGGCAGCCAGTCTTTTTCAGGTTTTGTTAATATGTTTGTCCCATTTTAATGTAAAATTAAATATTAAGACTTGTCCATGTATGTATGTAGTCTACAGCCTACTTAATAAACAGAGATGTAAATTTAAATTCGGATGTACATTTTTAATTATGTGTACTTATTTTGACCAATTATTTGTAAGAAAAAATATTTCAGTCATTTCGGTCCGCAAACAAATAATTCAGAAGAGATACGAGACATCTCTTGTTAAAAAATGAAACTACTAAGTTATCTTTGAGTCGAATGTGAAACTTAAACAAATCATAATCTGCTCTTTCATAGATGGCGTTAATTATTTTAGGTTTAAGAGCGTTTAACCAGCCAGCGGACGAAAATCCACATTTCGTCGAAAGTTGTTCTTGTTCTTACGATCGTGCAGGGCGGTTACAATGAAAAAGATTAATTATTCTCCGTACCAGCCTTTTAAAATTATAACTCAATATCGAATTTATTTCAATCCAAATTAGCTTTGATTTATACCTTCATCCAAAAATGCTGAAAGGCGTGATGATAAAACTATTAAAATAATGTACTTTTTTTAATTATTTTTTGATTATAAGTATTTATCATTTTTCAATAATGTCTAAATTTAATAAGAATGTAAAAAAAAACTGAATTATAAATGCCGACGCACTCACTATAACTAATAAGTTTGTAAGTGCGCAAATAAATACACAAATGGACCAATTTTCGTCAAGAAACACATGTACGTACATATTTTTTAATGATTTTATTGAAAGTAAAATTAAAATTCTAAAACATGCGTTTGCTAGAAAATGTATAGATTTATTTTACCGCATGATTATATTATTTGAAATGGGTGTGGTAAATACAAAATCTTTTTTGAAAATTTAATAAATCTGCCAACGACCTATGGAATAACCTTTTAATACTAAAATTTAAAAAAATTCTCAAAATTTATTACATGCGAATGCTGGATAAAAGAACAATCTTTCGAAATCCATTTATAATTTTTTGTGGAAAAGGGTCAATACGTCTAAAATCTGATTTGAAAATGACATATTTCTGGTTTTCTCTGGTAATGCCTCTTAAACACTTTTTTGTGCAAGTTATGCTTTAATTATCCATACACATAACGAATATTACTAAGTAATGAAATAAATACCCGCAACTGGTAAAAAACTCGGCTAACTTATCCTGTATGTAGCCATTATTCGGTTCCATCGTTTCATGCCAACTCAGAATGCAACCAACTCAGAAATACCTCAGAAAGGTCATTAAAAGCAATAAAAAATAATTTTAAAGTAGCCGGTAACCCCAAGTTAACTTAACAAATTTTTAATATTTTTTATCGACACTTTTAAGAGGGTATAACCAGAGAAAACCAGAAATATGCCATTTTTAAATCTCTTTTCCACAAAAATTATAAATTCATTTCGAAAGATTGTTCCTTTATCCAGGAAACGCATGTTTTAAATTTTGAGAAAAAATGTTTATTTTTAGTATAATAAGGTTATAGGTCGTTGGCAGATTTGTTAAATTTTCAAAAAGATTTTGTATTATTCAACACACATTTTCATGCAGTAAAATAAATCAATACATTTTCTGGGAAACGCATGTTTCAGAATTTTAATTTTAGTTTAAATAAAATCATTAAAAAACATTTACGTACATGCGTTTCTTGATGAAAATTGGTCCATTTGTGTATTTATTTGCGCACTTACAAACTAATATAATTCAGATTTTTTTAACATTTGTAGCGCGCCGTTTTTACGCTTGCCACTACACCATCTCTTTCCCCCCTACAGCGCCATCCTGCTCACCCACCCCTAAGCAAACCAGGATGCGCCGACGCCTTCTGCGCATCTCCCACCCTCGAGCCGCTACATAAACCACACCCCGCAACAAGGAATGGGCTATATAACAAGCTGCGCGCCCTAAATTAGTCAGTTCGTCTGCAGCTCGCTCTTGGCTAGTACGCTCTCTTAGTTGCGCTTCGTCCTCTGGCACGACCCTCTAAGGAGTATTCTACTACCATAAGTAAAGCACCAACCAGACCCCCGACTGCTGCCTTAGTTGCGCTTCGTCCCATGGTACGACCCTCTAAGCAGAACCACAGTCAGTTTTGTTGTTCCCAAAGCCTAACGGCAAGGTTCCCTCCGATCCCTTGCTCAGTTAATTAGTGAATTGATACATTGTGACTATTTTTTACCATATTATGTGATCTGTGAACTTACTTTCTTAAATAAATAACCTTTTACCAACAATTGTGTTATACATTCTTATTAAAGTTAGACATTATTGAAAAATGATAAATACTTATAATCAAAAAATAATTACAAAAAGTACATTATTTTAATAGTTTTATCATGACTTTTAATGGTTTTGACTTTCAGCATTTTTGGATGTAGGTATAAATTAAAGCAAATTTGGAATAATAAAATCGATTTTGAGTTATAATTTTAAAAAGCTGGTATGGATAACAATTAATATTTCTCATTGGAACCGCCCTACACGATCGTAATAACAACTTTCGACGAAATGTGGATTTTCGGCCGCTGGCTGGTTAAACGCTCTTAATAACCTCTCTGAGGCGTTTCTGAGTTAGTTTCAAATACGTTTTAAATAAATAAATCCTGTGTAATTAATCAAAAATGTACATTACCACATGAAAAATCCGTGAGAAGGATGTTGAAATCCCCGTAAGAAAAATAAATTCTTTGCGCCCGTACGCAATATGAATATGAATAAATATTTTAGTCCATAAACAAACTCAAATCTTCCAAGAAGGGTGACAAATACAATATTTAATTCAAGAAATTTATTTTAAAAATAAATTAAAAGTTCTAAAAAGGAAGTTATTTGACATAAAATACACAAATTGGATTTCAGAGCATTTTCTTTATTGGGGGGGGGGGGGGGGGGGGGGGGGGGGGGTTAGTAACACGTTGCCCATCCTTCTTGTATTCATGATATAATAGTGTCAATTCTTAATAATAATAATATATGTAAGATTATTAGTGCGTGACAAGCAGTTTTTTTGTCTTTATAGACCATATTTTTTTACCTGCCGACGCCCTCACTATCTCAATTCCCCTCTGGGTCTTCTACCGCCCCCCTGAAAGTCTCAAACGCCCACGAGGGGGGGTTATCGAACCAATAGAACCAATGAATTAGATTAAAATAGAAGTCGATAAATAGAAAGGTTGACGAAAAAGGTTGTAATGTATTTTCAGAAAACTGTTATTTGGAATGAAATGAGCTGTTTTGTCAACGGTGTATGTATGTACCATAAAATATTTCAGTTTGTTGTTTAACATGCGTATCATCTAAGCAGAATGGTAGATACTCTCAGTATCACCTTGATAAAAGCCTATTGAGAATTGATACATTTCTTTTAACCATATTTAGTGATCAGATCTATAAGCATGGTCGAGTGGGGAATATCCTCTATCTTGAATCCAAAGGCCACAAGTTAAATAACCAGCGCACGCAAATAAATGTTATTTATTAATTTGCATTATTTCACAATAATTTATTCATTTAAAATATCACGTAGTGTATTTGCGGCACATTCCAGAGTGGAAGATACTTTCAGTATCGCCCTGGAGAAAGACAACCAGAATCGAAATGGCATTAACCATGTTTATTGTTAGATACGTTTTAAGATTTTCACGGCCAAAAGCACTTTCGTTATTTGTTTTTGGGGTTTTATGCCGTTACCGCTACCTCCTTCTTTAGCCAACGTTTCGGACATCGTTGCAGTGTCCATCACCAGGGCAGATCCGGCAGATCGGTAGATGTGTAATTTTTTTTAACACGGCATAACACCCCAAAAACAAATAACGAAAATGTTTATTGTTTATTGACCAAATTTAGAAAGCCAGTACTTCCCAACTTTTCTCTCTTCAATCTCATTCACCTTTTTTCCTTCAGCATTAAACCTTAAAAATACTCCAAATGGGAATTTTATTGCTCTACTGACTCTGGTAATAATATTTAAAAATATATACAGGGTCTTTCGTTAAGCGCTTCCTATCTTAAAATTTAAATAAAACAGGATGTGTGTGAGATATAATCGTTTTTTTTCGTTTTAAAGGCCTATCGATGCCATTATGTATGGAATATAATATTCTTTAATTGTCAGCCGCGGCTTCTCTGAGTGATGCGCATCCGAAATGTCCTATTTTCCATGACTCTGGCGCATAAATCACGCTGAATTTGACCGATGTGATGTCATGGGTAATGTTGGCTTTGAGGGCCACTGTGGTTTGAGACTTATTCGCATAGACCTGCAACATAAGAGATCCAAGAGCGTCCAATGCATTCCGAAAAATTCACTGTTTGGCGTGGATTTTGGGCTGGCGGCGTCATCGGTCCATATTTCTCTGAGAACGGCGTTGGTCAGACCATTACCGTCAAAGGCGAACGCTGTAGGTTGATGATTACCAACTTATTTTGTCCTGAATTGGATGATAATTGTGGTGTCAACTTGTTGACACCACAATTACTTGCCGTCTTGACGGCGCTAAGTGCCACACAGCTCATGTCACGATGGCCAACGTGGAAGTGATGTGAACTGGCCCCCAAGATCGTGCGATTTGATACCATTAAACTTTTTCTTGTGCGGTTTCCTTAAGCCGCAGGTCTATACAAATCACAGCGGCCCTCAAAACTAACAAAACCCATGCCATCGGTCAAATTCAGCCTGATTAATGGGTCAGAGTCATGGAAAATTGGACATTTCAGATGCGCGCCGCCCATTTGACCGATGTTATATTGCATGCATAATGGCATCAATAGGCCTTTCAATCGAAAAAAAAATTCGGCGATATCTCACACGCATTTTGTTTTATTTAAATTTAAAGATTGGGAGTGCTTAATGAAAGACCCTAGATATAAACAAGAACACAATTACTAATATGAAGTGGATTCTACTGAAGTGTATACTAAAATAAAGACATACTAAATTTAGTTTAGAATAAAAATAGATGTATATTATTCTCACCAAAGCGGTAAAATTTGATTCAATTTACATCATGATAATTATGTAATTATTACATTGATAAATATGTTTCAAGATTATGTATTTAATGAATATGTATTGGTAACCATGTTGTGGTGGAATGTGCATGAGATAAATAGTTGCAGTTATTCCGCCACAGTGAAGGTCAACGTCTTCCCCTTGGTGTTCTCAAACTTGTCCATGACCTTGATGTTGGATATCATGGAGATGCCGAAGAAGGTTCCCAGGATGAGAAGCGATGCCACAAGTATACCTGACCTGGAATAAAACAGGTCATACATTATTACAACATTACCGATTGGTTACGCCCATACACATACCTTCACATACACATACCTACATAGCACGCATACATACTGTTACTGCTTGGAATTGGTATTAATTATTGTTGCAAGTTCCTTTTTCCTACCTATCCCAATCGCCTACCCGCCGATCTTACTCAGTCTGCAATAAACTCCCGTCGCAAGATCACCACTGTGCTCTGCTCCCGGTTACCGCCATTAAAATAACTGCGCCGTGTACTATAAAATAAACCAACTCCCGACTATTGATGTTTTGTGCCTGTTGGATGGAGAGAGAATGCAGATGATTGCATTGCCAGCATACAAGTTATTATCCTTTTCCGGTGAGTCCTCTCCTTTCTATGCAACATGTATTTTTATCATTTTTAAGCAGTGATAGTAACACAAAATCACAACACAACATAAACACAATCACAACATAAAATACCATTCACCGATGATGGTTATAGTTTAGGGGTAGTGTGTTCTGGATGACGGAATAATATGGATTTATTGGACTGACTACTGTAGTCAGTCCAATAAATCCATATTATATGTAGTCAGACTACATATAATTTGATGTTTTTTTTTTTACATTAACCCCACGCAGGAGGAATAGTATTTTAGGGCTTAAGGTTAATGTAATTTATTTTTAATTTTTTTATTTAAAGAAAGACAAATATTCACGGGTTTCTGAAATTAGAATCTTTAGGTTAAACGTCACGTACGTTATAATCTACGCATTCACAGATGGCGCCAATTAAATTACTTTTGGTTTTTAACACTTTTTGCACGTTAAGCTTTAAAATATTTAGGTAAATTAATTGTTTGCGCCCGTTCATATTTAATATGAATATAAATAAATAATTTTGTCCATAAACAAACTCAAATCTTTCAAGAAAGGCTGAAAAATTCAATTTTGTATCGGTGACTCACTCCAGTATTATATTTTTCAGCCTTTCTTGAAAGATTTGGGTTTGTTGTGGATAAAACTATTTATTTATACTTTTGAATGTAGGTAGCTATAATTTTGTTGTTATCCAATAGATAAAAGAAACAATTTAACTTTGGCAAATGCTACCCTCCCTCAAGTTCTCTTACATGATAACCATCTCTCTGATATTCTCATTTATTTTTGCAAACATAATCATTGCATTATATTCTTATACATTACAATTTAATTATTTTTAATTTGGAAGCAAAAATACATTACAATTTACTTACCAAATTGGTACCGTCGTAAAGCCTATACAATTATACGCCATCCCGAATCTGGATAGCCCGTTCATCAGCGGCTGTACTTGGATCTCCTTGACCAGCAGGCTGACGGAGCCGTTACTGAACACCATGTCCTGAGAGCAGCGAAAGCTGAATCCCTTGGGAGCACCCAGGAAGGCCGAAGCCAGCGGCCGTGGCTGCAGAAGATAGTCTTGGCCGCGAGAGTCCAGCAGTTCGACGGGGCCCAAGGTCCAGTATCCGGACGAGGAGTCAGGGAATTGGAAACGTAGTATTACCTGGAATATATGATTTCTGTTTTTACATCAATCAAAATAAATTTGACACTGCCTCGACGGAAGCAGACACATGCTAATTACTTGCGCTAATAACGTAATATTTGTACAGCGCAGGTTTGTGCGCCTCGCTGCTTTTTTTTACATTAGCTCCACACTAAGGGAAGTAATTCCCCTCAGGGCCTCTGCCATCTTTGGGGATGTTGTGTGGAGGGCCTTTTTAAGGAAAAGAAGGAGAGGAAGTCATGGGAAGGAAAAAAATATGAGGGGTGGTTTTAGGAATTTGAACAATGATGCAACTAGAGACATCTATGTTCGGGTTATTGTATTTAATTGTTTTTAATTACCTGCTGGCATCGTAATGTTTAGCACTGCCGTTAGAGGTCTCAAGGTACCGGCCCTACTTACCGACTTCATTGTTCTCGTGTTGGACAGGGTGATGTCCATGTTTTTATTAGTTTATAAAGTTTGATTCCTTTAAAAACAATCTTTCTTCCATTATTATTGTCCTTGTAAAAGGTTATCTTTAGAAGAATACGTGGGGGTCGGGCTGTAGGTACATAAAATTTATAACGTGTTGATTTAAGTCCAAGTTGTTGCAAAAAAAGTTTATTGTGAATAAATGACTCTGCTATTTAAAAAGTGTTTGAAATATAAAGAAGACCATTGTAGAAATTCCCGATCAAGAAATAACTATTAACAGGTGGTTAGAAATCTGGGGGGCAGCGTGTCCAGGACTGACGGACGTATGAATCAATCCCGCCAATATCTTACCACACGGAGTGCAGTTTTTATAACATACTCGAAAATGTCTGATGGGAAAGCTGCGTTTGTTCTACGGGTATTTTCCTGAGACAATTTTACGAAGATACAAATGCATTGATCCTCTCAATATTGGTTCATAGCTGTCATGGCAAACATGTGTGACTTAACATTTTATGCACCATTAAAATTTGTCACAGACCGGTCAGTGGCTGAGTGGGCATTGCGTTTTGGTCCCACCAGGGCGTAACGTGTTCGATTCCTCGGCTGGCTAAGTCCTCCATCATGAAAATTCGTAGTCCCGCAAATACCTACATTGAATTCAGGCTGCGGGATTGGAAGCCCTATACTCACCATACAAATAAAACATATGTCTAACGGATAAAATATATCTCACCTTTCCACCAGGCGTCGTAAAGGTGACAATCAGCCTGCTAAATTGTTCCCTGTTATCACTGGACACCGCAACGTGAGATTGAAGCTTGACGGTCCTGTCTTCTGTCTTGTTTTCTATGCCGGCGTAACGAAGAAGTGGATAGTCTGAGGTGTAGAAGAGTATCTTTCCTGGATGGAGGAAAAATAGTTCAGTAAGGTGTACAAGTAATAATCGTTTAGTAAGGCAACCTTTATCCGCATGAAAAAAATGTTCTGCAGTCATGATCTCAACCTTGGATTACGAATGCGAATGGTCAGATGCTACGTATTTTCAATATTATTTTATGGAATGGAAGCATGGACGCTTACTGAAGAATTAATTAGGCGACTTGAGGCATTCGTGGATCTACAGAAGAATACTTAAAATAAGCTGGATGGACAGGGTCACAAATGAAGATGTTATGGTTCGGATGAATAAAGAAAAGGAAGTAATTAAAACCATAAAAATCCGAAAACTTCAATATCTTGGACACGTGATAAGACATCCAGAGAAGTATGAGATCCTGCATCTCATAATGCAGGGAAAGATTGCCGGAAGACGGGGCCCTGGAAGAAGGAGAACCTCATGGCTGAAAAACCTGAGACAGTGGTTTGGCCAGTCTACCGTGGAGCTGTTCCGGGCCGCAGTAAACAAAGTCCGCATAGCCAACATGATAGCCAACATCCGTTGAACGGACAAGGCACAACAAGAAGAAGAAGAAGAAAGTATCCGTTGAGAAAGCTCGTGCAACCTTTATTTGCATGAAAAAGATGTTCTGCAGTCGTGATCTCAACCTTGGATAATCGAATGTGAATGGTCAGATCCTACGTGTTTTCGGTATTATTTTATGGAATGGAAGCATGGACGCTTATTAAAGAACTAATTAGGTGACTTGAGGCATTCGAGATGAGGATCTACCGAAGAATACTTTACTTTAAATAAACTGGATGGACAGGGTTACGAATGAAGATGTTATGGTTCGGATGAATAAAGAAAAAAGAAGTTATTAAAACTGTAAAAATCCGAAAACTCCAATATCTTGGACATGTGACGACGCATTCAGAGAAGTATGAGATCTTGCATCTCATAATGCAGGGAAGACGGGGCCCTGGAAGAAGGAGAACTTCATGGCTGATAAACCGGAGACAGTGGTGGTTTGGCCAGTCTACCGTAGAGCTGTTCCGGGCTGCAGTAAACAAAGACTGCATTACCAACATGATAGCCAACGTCCGTTGAACGGACAGGGCACAAGAAGAAGAAGAAGAAGGTGTACAAATTTTCCACCTTTTGTTTAATAAAAAACCGTACGAAGTTTGTGAAGATTTCATACAAATTTAAGTTGTTAAATACGTATAATAATAATGTATCATTGAAGAAGAAGATAACACTAATAATCTAAACGAAAATATGAACAGAAAAATTAGAAAAAGATAAATGGTCGCAACTGGGACTCAAAACCAGACCCCGTCATCTAAACAGGACGTGCGCTTTTACCAATTCAGCCATTGCCACCTTCCTTCAAACCGTCATAATTGTCAAGATCATAAATATTTTCAAATTTTAGAATATTATCTTAATTAATTAATTTGTCTTGTTCTCTTTCATATTTTCGTTTAGAACAGTGGTTCCCAACCTTTTTCTGACCAGGGACCATTTATACGTTTTTTTTTCGACAGGGACCACAAGGTAGGTAGGTAGGTGCCACCCGACCGAGTTTTACCCCCCAAGACCACAATTCTCTAGCCATCCCCCCCCCCCCCAGGATGGACCAATTTTTTATGATGTGAGGGGGGGGGGGGGGGTGACACCACGTTATCCGCCCATGCCAGCCTAAGCCACTACTTGTAATCATCAGTGGCGTAGACTAGCATGGGTGGCACCCGGCACGGATAGCATAACGGGACGGGCGTAATGGGATAGGGAAGGACGAGTTCCAGCAGAATATTTACCACAACGGAGGGGGTAGAACGGGGTAGGATGGCGTGGGGCGAAACGGAATACCATAATGGCCACTGACCACAAGGAACAATAATGATAAACTGAATATTGTCCCGATTTTTTCCGATGAGGACCTCCCGCGCGCTGGCTCGCTTATTGACTCGCGGACCATCTCCTAGCCTCCACGGACCACTAGTGGTCCGCGGACCACTGGTTGGGAAACCCTGGTTTAGAACATTAGCGTTATCTTCTTCTTTAATGATATTTTACATTGATGGAATAACTTTCAAAAGTTGTAAAAAGAGAGTTATTCTTATTAAAAATTTAATATTCATTTAGACTTTTATGAAAAGTCAATAGTTCCATATCTTCTTATGCATAAAAATGAATCGCTGAATGTATTGCTAAGCGCATAACTTTCGAACGACTGTACCAAATCGGATTATTCGTTTTTTTGTGTGTTCGTTATTGTCAGAACAAGGTTTTTATAAAACTTCCGCTGAGCTCTGGCATTATGAAATTTGTATAAAAAAATTGCTATTGGTGCACGCGAGGTTTGAAAACTGAATGTATGGAAAGCGGAAGGGAGGGAGTGATGGGGAGGGGGGGGGAGAGAAGATGGGGGAGGGCGGTAAGGGAATGGGGGAAGGGGGGAGGTGGAGAAGGCGGAGTGGGAACCCCCCTAACACCATGCCAGCGAAGCCGCGGGAAAAAGCTAGTTTTAAATAAAATCGGATATATTTATCCGTGACGCTATACAGGTTACTAACTAATTCTGAGAATGATTGTTTCCAATAAAAATGGTAGTTGGGTTGTTCTTTTTAACCTACATAAGTTGTCTCCACCAGAGATTGGAGAAAAATTCAACAGAATAACCAATATTATTATTTTATAATTACTTTAAAATCTACTATACTAAAGACGTAATGACTGCGTGCGTTTTAAAAAAATACGTGTTTATATTTTTGTTGTAAAAATTGCGTGACGGAGTTGTAACTCCTCGTGACAGAAGTGTATTTCATACAAATCACAGTTGTCTCCTGCCACCTCGACTTGCGTATATTCTATAATGTTTCAAAAAATGATTTGACGACATAAAAAATAAAACTATTTTTAAACTCCAAAAGGTATAACCTATCAAGTACCTAACGGAGATTATTATTTTATATGATATTTAATAAAATATTTTTAAAAATCTCAAAAACTTGTCTCGTGCAACATTTATGTCGTACGTCAACTCTGTCACTGGGTTGTCATTCGAAATAGCTATACACGCAGTTCGTGTTTGTCACTCCCGATAGGCATTTTAGGCCTGCTTCCCCCTTGCTACAATTTACCCTCAGAGAATTCATTTATAGAAAAAACAAATGTGACGAAGGGGTGAAAATGTGACGGGGTGGTAAAAGTTATGAAGGTTAAAAATAAGCACAACCCAGTTGCTACTGGAGCAGCTGAGGTCTTCCCATGTTTTAGACAGTGTTATTCTGACGTCATAAGTAAAAACACAGTATTCTCATTGAGAGTGTCGATCCGTAGTGTCAATTTATCCTTACCTTGAGCTATATAGACCACTTCGGCGGCCGCCTCCCTGGGCTCCTCTGCCTGCCTCCTCCTGCGGCCCCCCTCCCCCTCTCCCTCCTCCAGGTCACCTCCTTCGTCACCCTCACCCCCGGAGGAGGAGCCCAGGACTCCGAGCACCCGCCCCGCTCCGTATATGTCCTCCAGGCGCTCAAAAGTCTCCGTTATCTCCGCGTCCCGCTCCGAGTTTGGACCCTGAACCGTGATCACCTACAAATAAATCGAAGTTATTTTTTAATGAATTAGAACTTAAATTTAAAATAAATTAAATTTAAATCAAATTGACATTAAATTAAAATTAAATTGAAAATAAGGTGATAGTAAATTGAAATTAAACAGAAATTATATTGAAATAAAATGCAAATTATTGAAATTAAAATTAAATTGAAATTAATTTGCTGAAGTAAAATTGAAAATAAATTGATTCCAATTGAAATTGAAATTAAATTGAAATTAATTGAATTTTATATAAAATGAATTTTATATAGAATTTTATGTAAAATGAGTTTTATATAGAATTTTATATAAAATGGAAAAAATATACGCATAATGAATTGGTCGAATATTCATTTAATTATAGTATATATTTAGATGTATTAATAATAATTTAGATATAAGCATATTGAGTAAGATCAGGAAAGGGACTCTTAGATGGTTTGGGCATGTAGAGCGAATGAAAGAAGAAAATAGTGTGAGAAGAATATATGACGCAAATGTGAATGGAAGAAGAAGTCGGGGACGCCCGAGGAAGATATGGCACGATCAAGTGAATCAGAAACTTAAGTCGGGCCATGTCAAAAGTCAGAATAAGAGAAGAGTATGTATGAGACGATGTATGAATGTGAGTGAGGCAGTGTGCCAAGACCGAGTTGTTTGGCGATCCGTCTCTCTGCCTACCCTTGCGGAGAAACGGCGTGATGGTTAATTAGTTAGTTATGTTTATCATAACTTAAAATAAGAATATCTACTATTATTTAAGTTTATCACAAACTTAAAATGATATTAAGATTAAATTATTATTTATGTTTGACACAACTTACGATATTTAAGATTAAATTATTTATGTTGGTCACAACTAACGATATTAAGATTAAATCATTTATGTTTGTCACAACTTACGATATTAAGGGGGTTTTTCACCATCCTCCCAATAGCTTATCCATACACATAATGAATATTTTGGATTAATTCTACAGGATTTATTTATTTAAAAAGTCTGAGTTTACTATTCGGTACTTGAACCTATGAACAATGGCTACATATAGAATAAATTAGCCGAAGTTTTTACCTGTTGCTAGTATTTATGTGTTTTTTTATTAATATTCGTTATGTGTATGGATAAACTATTGGGAGGATGGTGAGAAACCCCCTTAGATTACAATTATTTATGTTGGTCACAACTAACAATATTAAGATTAAATTATTTATGTTTGTCGCAACTTACGATATTAAGATTACAATATTATTTATGTTGGTCACAACGAACGATATTAAGATTACTATTATGTATGTTTACATCACAACTTAAATTATGTTAAGATTATAATTATTGTGAGTTATTGGAAATACTTCTACCAATTTTTAATTTTTTTTATAATTTTACTTAAATATGCTTACACCTACAAGACTTCATTTCAAAATAATAAACTATCCTCCGTTGGTCACCATGATACAGGCAGGTGCCTAGTATTGTGATATAATGTATCTTCTCAAGTAAATGTATTCATTATGTAACATGTACTTATAAATAAATTATGTTTCTTCAATTTTATCACAAATTAAAACCGCAACAGATACAATTCGAAAATCAGTAATAAAAATTACGTAGTATTTTCTATTGTGAATTAGAAATACTGTTTATGTGTGTCTTTCTATGTAACATCTCGTACGTCCATATTCGTGTTATAAAAAATATTAAGTGTTCAAAACGGTATTAGAAAATAATCTCTTGCTTTGAGATTATAGCTTGGGCGTATGGTGTAGGCGCCTACGTGGGTAAGAATCTGTGGGTCAGTGTGTCCAAGAGTGTTAATCCATCCCCTTAACAGGTTTGTCCGGGTCTTAGCAGCGGATGCGTCTGCCCACCTGCGATGAAACTTTGGGGATTTGATGTGCGCATGCCCGCGATGATTTCTGTATACAATAGTGAGCTCTGGCATAATGAAATTATGCATTGCTAAACCATTCATTCGATTACGGTGAAACTTTGGTGAGTTGTTGTGAGCACGTCAACGAAGGTTAGTATATATATACTGGTGAGCTCTGGCATTATGAAATTTGTATAAAAAATTGCAATAAGTGGCACGCGAGCTGTTTGAAAACTGAATGTACAGGGACTGAATGTGTGGAATGCGGGAGGGGCAGGGGAAATCGGGAGGCTGGTTCGTGGGACGGGGGAAGCGGGAGAGGGGAGTGGGGAGTGGGAAAGCGGAGAAGGCAAAGTGAGAACGCGTGAGGGGAAGGGGATGCGAAAGAGGAATAGGAGGCGGAAGAATAATGGGACGAAAGGAAAGGACACGCAGGGAGAAACAATATCTTTATTAAATATATTGTTTGGCTCTACTGAACATTTACCTTTTCGGACTTACATCCGTATGCTTCTCGGGTACAAAAAAAGCGATCGCGTAAAGTGAAAAATTTTGTCTTTGAAAAAATATGTGGTGCGAAACCTACACAAGACACGGTAAACCCGCTCAATAAGAAGAAGATAGTAATATATAAGTAAATACGAATGTTAATTAAAATGATATTAGGATTAAATTTCAAACTAGGATCAGAAAAATTTTAAAATGCAATCTATCTGCTAAAAATTTAGTAAAAGCAATAAATACTTGGGCCTCTACTAACCTACTCATTTGGCATAATTAAATGGTCCAATACAGATTTAGATAGTTTAGAACGATTAATTAGAACTACGTTAACAAAATTTAATTGCCATCATCCAAATTCAGCTATAGAACGAATTAATTTACCTAGAAATTTAGGAGGTAGGGGTGTAGTCAAAATAACATCTTTGAAACACAATCAGGTAGAAATGCTTAGAAATTTTTTCCATAGGAAAGCTAATAGCTCAGAAATGCACAAAATAATTTGCAAGAAATATTACACCTTTAAATTTATATGACGAGAATGCCAACATTCTTATAAATACTAACCAGGAATTATTAGATTCCTGGTCAAATAAAATTATTCACGCAAAACACTTTAATTATCTCAACCAAACGTATGTTGACAAACTTTCGTCAAACAAATGGTTGAGTATTGGAGAGTTGAGCGCAGAAATAGAAGGATTTATGCTTGCCATTCAAGATAGAGTCATTAATACTAAAAATTATAGAAAGCATATAATCAAAGATATAAATCAAATTGATGATTTATGTAGAAAATGTTTGGCTTTTCCCGAAACTATAGAACATATTATATCGGGATGTTCTATATTAGCGCCTTCCGAGTATACATTTAGGCACAATCAGGTTTTAAAAATAATTCACCAAAGTTTGGTAATTAAACATAACTTGATTGTCTGCCGTAATATAGTACCATATTATGAATATGAACCAAATTCATTTTTAGAAAATGAATTTTATAAAATATATTATGATAAAACTATACTAACAGACAGAACAATTAGTCATAATAGACATGATATAGTTTTACATGACAAAATTAAAAAAATAACTTATATCATTGATGTAGCTATTCCAAATTCCAGTAATATTCAAAAAACTATTTCTGAAAAAATAAGAAAATACACAGATTTAGGAAATGAGATTAAAAGAATTTGGCATTCTCGGACTATAAAAATATTGCCATTTGTTATTTCGGCCACTGGCATAATACCTAGGAATCTGATTCAAAATTTAAGCATATTAGATTTGTCAAAGAATTTGTATATAAAAATGCAAAAATCAGTCATTTTAAATACATGTAGGATTACAAAGGATTTTTAAAAAATTTATATTGAGGGATCAGTAGGATTTATAGGTTCAATTAGAAATGCCACAGAGCCGAACCCTCTGATATGAAAATATCTGGAGTCGGTGAATTATATTCCCATTTGGTCTCTAGTAGGTTGACATGTTGTTCTTGTATTGTTTTGTATTTATAATACTTATATAGTGCAATTGCATAGCGTGGGTTGACTAGATGATCATTTGGGGAAGTGTGTGAAAGGGTTTAGTTTTTCCTTCTTTTTTTCCTTTTTTTTTTTTTTTTTGGGGAAAATTTAACCCGGACATTTAAATCTGGTGCATAATAAAAAAAGAACATTATCTGAACAACTGTTGCGTCTATTGCAATGCACTAAAACTGACTCGATCTTTAAAAGCTAAAGAGGGGAAGGGATATTTCATCTCGGTAGGGTATGCAATCAATACTAGATGCATTTCATTGAAGGTTGCCGGGAGGAATATGCGCAACACAGCCGTATTGCAATCCAAAAATAGATGCGTTTACGTTCTAGGAACAAATATGTCGTCTGTGGCTAGGTCGATCTCCGATGGCGACTGAATTAAATGATTTACCATCTATGACGCAGACACGAGTTCCAAATGTTGAGTTTTGTGTCGTTCCATTTAGGCCAGTGCAATTGGCGCAAAAAAGGGGGTCTGGAAAAGAGATACGCACAAAACACCGAACCAAGTCGAGCAATTTACCGGTTTTTATAAACTTGTATACATTTTTACGCCTGCATATCTCGATATTTTTTAGAGATAGAAGAATATTTTAAAATAAAAATTGTATGCAATTTTATGTTCTACTAAACTTGCCAACATATTTTAGCCGAAATTTTTATTGGAAACGAGATATTTGAGAAAAACTATATTTTGGCTTGATTTCGGCTGGTTTTTTCAAAATGGCGGCGAAAGCTCAAGTGACCCAAGGTCGAAAACTCAGATTTTACATCACAAGATGAGTGTATAAAACATATGAAAGAATTGGGACTACCGGAATAATTCCGATCGCGGATCGCCAATTGCACTGGCCTAATTTGCAATATTATCTCCAGCGGCCGAGAAATAAAATTTCGTCGAACGATAATCTTGCGATCGTACCCTTGCAACTGTACAGGGCGGTTGCGATGAGAGAGATTAATTATTCTCCAAACCACCATTCTAACATAATAACTCAATAACGATTTTATTTCATTCAAAATTTGCATTGATTGACCTACATTCAAAAATGCTCGTGATGATAGAAATATTAAAATTACGTACTTTTTGTAATTATTTTTTGATCATAAGTATTTATAATTTTTCAATAATGTCTAAGCAAAATAAAAAAGTAAAACAAATCTTAAATATATTATTTATTTTTAATTTTGAGCTTTATGAGTAAAACATAAAATTATAATATTTAATTAAATGAAGATAATATTAGCGAAACTTAATCGAAAATGTGGAGACAGAAATTTAATTAAATTTTTGTTTCCTGTCTCCACATTTTTGATTGAGTTTCGCTAATATTGTCTTCATTTAATTGAACATATTAGTTTGTAAGATCGTAAATAAATAAATTAATATTTTCGTCACAAAACACGTGCGCGGATCTTTTTTTGGAATGATTTTTATTTATTTATTTATTTATTTACGCCTATTTAGGCTTTTACATACATATATATAACAATATAAACAAAATTATACTGGAAAATAGTGCAGGAAACTACTGTTTAAAACACTTGCACAAAAATAAATACAAAGTAAAAATATTAGGTATTGAATTTAAACCACACAGTATGTAGGTACAAAATATAATAAATCTGAAATAGTTTTTTTTTCTTTCAGCCGACAAAATACTCCCAATGAATTAGTCAATTTTAATAGCCCTTATGTGATGAAAAAAACTTCAATAAGGTGCGCTTATATAATAAAATTGATGTACTAAAGATATCAACAACTTCAGAGTATTTGTTTCCAAGCTGTTGAATCCGTCGTATAGGAGTATAATATTGACTTGTTGACTTAGAATTGCTACAATAATATGGTAGGTACTGTCTTGTGTATGGAAAGATCCTGGAGTATGAAAAGAGTTTTCATATAATAAATCAGGGGTATCAAACATTGAATAAATGAGTTTATACAATGTTACGATACACAAATACGCCACTGCGCAAACTACAGTTTCACTCCCCCGCCGCTAGCTTACCGGCGCGCTACGGGCGGCGGAACCCAGCAAAGCCACCGTCGACAGCGAGCCGCCAACCGCCCTTCTTCTCCAGCGCCTGGCTTGAGCGCCCGTGTTGTCGTAAACCGTTCCGCACAGTTCCGGAACATTCTGCAAGCCACGATGCAGCGTGTTTTGCATAGTGACTTGCGGGAACTCCAAGAATGGCTATATTCTTTCCCGTCACTGAATCTACAAGAGTTCAGCCCCCAGCTGTGAGTACCTGAACCAATTTAACTCCCCTTATTTGCGTGTGTTCGCAGTAAATTCACCGCGGAGATAAATAGCCCTTCCAGAGAGATTATAGAGACAGATTATTCCTTTTTAGATATAACTGTTGTTGCTACCCTGAATAACTATGTATGCATTATTGTGATATTGTGTTTACGCAGGTGTTTTACCCAATATAACTGATGTTTACCCTGATTACTGGTTTCACTGCCTTCTCCCAGCCCGTAGAAATTTGAGCTTTATTTCAGGAAAGACCCACACACGCCTCACAGATCCTACCACCCTGGTGGTGAGGGCCTCTCCCGCTCTGCTGACTAAAACCTGAGCTAGTCTGTCGGCAGAATGTAGGGACCCCCATTTAGGTCCGCTAACAACAAACAGGTTAAATCGGAAATGATTCTACGATCAGATAATTTTATTATATTTAATGAAGAAAGTACGTTATCGTAATTTAGGCATTCACTAGGAATGTCCGTTTTAAAATTCACATATCTTAAAAATTTATTTTGGATTCTTTCAATCGCATGTGAATGAACCTCATAATTTGGGGACCAAACCGTGGAATTGTATTCTAAATGACTCCTTACGAGTGACATATATAATGTTTTTACAGTATTGACATTATTGAAATCACTAGATACCCTTAAAATAAATCCCAAAATTTTCAAAGCTTTATTGGTTATTATTTCTATATGCTTGATAAAGTTGAGTTTCGTTTTTTTAAACTAAGATTAAAATTCTGAAACATAGCTTTCCCAGATAATTTATTGATTTAATGCGTGTTTATATTTGTGATTTGAAATGTGTGTTGTGTAATACAAAATTTTATTTGAAAAGTTAACAAATCTGCCAACGATCTACGGTAAAACCTTGTTGTACTAAAAATAAACATATTTTCTCAAAATTTAAAACAAAGCTTTACTAGACAAAAGAACAATCTTTCGAAATCAATTAACATCTACCTAAGTAATCAACACCTACCTACCTACTACAAAAGTCTAGTGTTGACATATTCTTACGTCTGCTATAATTTATTAAAAACCAACATAAAACTGTAGTGTACTAAACTTAAAGACCTAAACTATTCCAATTCAAAGATCGCGCTTCTAATCAGTGCATTTATATCTTGCGAAGTGTTATTTTTTCATGTTTTTTGTCTTCCCAAAGAAATTGCATGTTAACTGTCAAAAATAAATAATAAAAATAAAACTGTCATTCTGTACTAAAACAAGCCAGCTGTTAAAAAATACAAAAGTGCCATATCTGTGTTGAAAATATCATACAATCAATTTTATTCACAGCGAAATCACTTTATAAATTAATTTCAACATGAATACATTATGCATCGTTTGTGACAAAAATATTGACAGTCCAGCCGAATTCATAGCGTGTGTAGTCTGTGAAAACGGCTACCATCTTGTTTGTGCAGAGATTGGGGAAAACCTACGTGGTGCTCGTAATTCTCAATGGAAATGTAAAAAATGTTCAAAAAATTTAACGAAAAAAAAGAGCAAAAATACGATATGTGATATGAAAATAGATCAAGAGCCATCTAGCGGCAAATCTACCAAGCAGCTAACCCAACCTTCTAAATCGGCAGTCGAGCAGTCAACAGACGAGGAGAAATTTCCTTCCTCAAACAAAGATGGCGCAAGCGGTTTACTTACGTCGAATTATTTCATTATGGAACTAAATAATTTCAAAAAATCCATAATGGATTTTGTTGAACAAAAATATGAATCAATTATCGCACAAAATAAAGAAATCCTTGATTCAATTAATTTTTTAGCGGATCAGCAAGACCAGCTAAAAAAACGCATAACTGAAATTGAATCCTCACAAGAAATTATCAATACTGATATATTAGAATTAAAAAAACAAAACGCTGTATTAGAAAAAACTACTTCTCTTCAGGACGACAAAATTGACCGGCTGGAGTACATTACACAGATGTGCAATATCAACATCAGAGGCATCCCTGAAGCAACCAATGAAAATATTATGGAAACTCTTAAAAAAATATCAAAAATCATTAATTACGGAGAGAACACGATACCTTTACAATCTGAAATTAATAAAATGTACAGACTAGGACCAAAATTGTCTGAAAAAAATCCCAGATCTATAATAGTGTCGTTCAATAGTATTAAATCTCGAGATGACTTCCTACTCAAAATCAAAGAATATAAAAAATCCTCTACCTCCAGTTCAAGCAAACTCAATACAGCAGATTTAGGGCTATCGCAAGAAGCAAAACGGATTTACGTGTCGGATCATTTAACGCAAAAAGGAAAATTCCTACTCTCTCAAACTAAAAAATTTGCCAGAGATTATAACTATAAATACTCTTGGACATCCTCGGGGCGCATTCTGCTAAGACAAACGGATACATCCAAAATTATTACGATTAAAAACATCATGGATCTCGATCGAGAAAAACGTCAACAACTGTGACAGATGATAAAAAGTACCTCAACATTTACTTCACCGATAAACGAAAATAATCCGGCTAATATCATTTTCACCGCAAGTTTTCATATTATGCGTTTTTTCTTTGTCTTTAAAAATAATGTATTAATTCATAATAATTCATTCTTACTCTTTTTAGTAGTTCTTTCATGCAGCAACAAAATCAGTATGAAAATTGTTTATATCAGTATTCACTTTTTTTATTATACGTTATCTCCTTTGAATGTAACTCACATTTCTTTAACTCTCTCTAAGAAAAAATTATATATCTCCATAAATAATACTGTCATTACAAGTTTTTATTCGAATATTACCACTATCTACAATTCACACACACTAAGTATAATACCTAAGATTTATCAAAATAATTCATTCTCTAGTAACAGAAAAAATATTACAAAAATTACAAATCTTACAATTAAAAATTCTAACCTTACTCTCAAAAAAAATCACGCTGTTTTAGTATTCTTTAAGATAATATCAGTTTACTGTGTAAATATTATTCTTCATGCATGTTCTCGTAGGAATCTGAGTATTAATACCTTATTTACTCACTGTTGGATGCTCCTATTTTCTGTAATAATCTTTTTATTTTGGTTAACTATTATTATACTCACTTGTATTTACAGAATTTACATTAACTACAAATGCTCGTGCTCTGTCAAAATAATGTTTTTGTATTTCCCAAAAACCATTACTACTGTTTTATTTACATATTTTTTAATCATACTTTTGCATTTTTCACATGTTACTGTATTTAATTATTGTTTCTTATCACACCTATCAATGCAAACCTACTTATGGTACCAAAGTATTATCGCCAAAAGCACTTACCTAGCTATTATCCACTCCATTGTTATAATATGCTTTATGATTGATAATTATGTAAACATTTCCTTCGCTTGTTTTTTATCGGATCATACCTACATTTTCGAGAAGATTTTACGAACTCAAATTATTGTACTCCCACTATTATTCTTATTATTATTATTAATTACATCGCATGTTATTTCTTGTTGTTTCATGAATCACACCACCAAAAGCAATATGTATAAAAATGTAATTTTCTGTCTTCAATCAAGCCAATATATTTTTAACATTTATATGCTCAAAACTGTATTCTTACTTTCTTGTATCAGCATAGTTATTATAATAATTGCCTATCTAACTTCTAATTATTCCTACCATATTTCACCTTTTTTGGCCAAATCTCAAGCCTTTTAATATTCCTTAAGAAAATGGTAGATCACTCCATACATATTTTTTCACTCGCATGTTTTTATAAATTCAACACCATTCATAATGTTTATACCGAAAACAATGTATTCATACTTTCTGTAATGGTTCACTCTGGTATTAACATACTTATTCTCACAAAATATAATGTCATATCGTATTATTCGACATTCTTACTGTATAAACCAATAATAACATTTTTATTAACACAAATATTCCTCACCAGCAATAATATCTTCAGTCGCTTCTCTACTCTAGGTTTACTGACAACATTTACAACATTTATCTCAATAATAAATAAAACTTGGAAAGAAATCTACTGCAAATGCAAAACTGAAATTTACTCAAGCTCCGTTCTAATTACATCTTTGCACATTCCAAAAATCATTACAACTTTTTATTATATTATAACGTACTTATTGCACTCATATCTTTCCCGCATAATCACTTACCATGTTCTTATCTATTTATCAAACTTACCTATACTCTATCGACCTGCTCGTTCTAAAATTAACTTTTGCTTAAATATTCATTTTTTTTGTTTTTTACAAATAGAAAACCATGGATTTAGAAATGAATGATATCAATGTACAAATAGAAAATCATGGTAATATAATTACCTCTGAAACTAATGTTGCATCAACTTGTATAGATACACTAAAGCCATATACACAATTAAAATTATTCTCTACAAATATTCGCAGCATAGATAAGAACTTCAACAGTCTACTAGTAACGCTTGCTGACTTGAATAATATATTTGACATAATAATTTTAACAGAATGTTGGATCAAATCAAATTATACTCACAAAAAAATTACAGGATTTACTGTTTTCAATACATTGAATAACAAGACACAGTCAGATGGAGTAATCGTCTATGTAAAATCCGATCTCTACCCGACCATCTCTGAATTATCCGTCGACAATGCCAACTGCCTCAAAATTAAAATAAACCAGACCACCATTCTTGCACTATACAGGTCACCTAAACAACAAAATGTTTCAGCCTTCCTTAAATCTTTAGACGTGGCATTATTGAACTGTAGAACAAATGAAGAACTAATGGTAATAGGCGACATTAACATAGATTTACTTAAGCCCATGTCAACACAAACACTCGACTATAAAAACCTAATGACTCAATACGGGCTTGTTTCTTATATTAATGTCCCAACTAGAGTAACCGACATGACCAAATCATGTATTGACCACATATTCCTAAGAACAAAAAAAAATTCTAAAGGAATTGTTTATCAATCAACTATAACTGATCACTTCTCAATAGTAATTGGCCTCATGAATAAAAAATCCACTCCCATTACCTCATGTGAAAATACATTAAAGACTACGATCAATTTTGAGGAACTAACCTCCAAAATTAAATTAGAAAATTGGCTCTCTGTTGTAAATTCTTCAGATGTAGATGTTGCATTTAATAAATTTTCTGAAATACTATTGAAACATATTCAGGCTGTTACCGTTGAATCCCCTTTGAACAACTCAAAAAATAAAAAACTAAAACCATGGATAACAGATGGTTTAATTTTTTGTATTAAAAAACGGGACAAACTCCACAAAAACTTAATTAACAATCCAAATACACAAGCCCAAACATTTTATAAAAAATACAGAAATATTTGTAACAATCTCATCAGAATCACTAAAGAAAACTACTATAAACATAAATTGTCCAGAGCCGGTAATAATAATAAAAAAATTTGGCAAATTATTAAAGAAATATCTGACACTGACCATTCCACACCAACAATCAATAAATTAAACATCAACGGACTAGACACTTCACTAAAAGTCGACCCTGACACTGTGACCAATCACATAAATGAATATTTTTGTAATATTGGAAAAAACTTAGCATCACAAATTTTAAATAAAACATCTACCGATGAAAATGCTCTTGCCAACAATATAAATATCTCTGCTTGTGAAACAAACAATTCATTCACACTCAACCCCACCAACTCTGCTGAAATTTCACAAACTATAAAACAACTAAAGCCCTCCCATTCATGTAATCATGACAAAATATCCTCAAATATACTCAAAATTATTGAACCTTTTATAAATCTACCACTGGAACATATCATTAACCTCAGTCTCGACAAAGGTATATTTCCGTACAAACTCAAACTTGCTTTGGTCCAACCAATTTTTAAGTCTGGAACTCCTACTGAGATATCAAACTATAGACCTATCTCCATTTTATCATCACTCTCCAAAATCATAGAAAAAATCGTAAAAAAAAGACTTACTGACTATCTTACAAAATACAATATTCTCTCGCCTAACCAGCATGGGTTCAGAGAAGGGCTCAGCACAGATTCAGCTATTCTAGAATTAACATCACACATAACAGAAGCCCTAGACAAAGGTGATAAATGTCTGGCAATATTTCTAGACTTAGCTAAGGCATTTGACACAGTCTCTCGTCGAATCCTCCTAGCTAAGCTTCATAAAATTGGAATAAAGAATAAGGCATTTGATTGGTTCAAATCTTACCTAACAGACAGAAAGCAATTTGTTAAGTTACCATCATACAAATCGTCTCAACCTATCAGAATCAATTTTGGTGTACCACAGGGCAGTGTACTCGGTCCAATACTTTTTCTCATATACATTAATGATTTATGTAGATTAGAAATTGATGGCAACATAATCACCTTTGCCGGTGATACTGCCCTGATACTAAAAAGTAAAACATGGGTAGAAACTTTTCATAAAGCGGAACTAATTTTACAAAATGTTAAACAATGGCTGGATGATAATTTACTAACGCTAAACATAACCAAAACAAAATACCTAACATTAAGTACAAATAATCCAAGTCAACCCTCAAGTAATCATGTATTAAAAATACATTCTTGTAGTAATATATCCAGCTGTTTATGCAATCCATTGGAAAGAGTAGACTCCATCAGATACTTAGGCGTAATAATCGATAACAAACTGCGATGGGAAGAACATGTAATTAACGTCACAAGCCGTATAAGGAAACTGGCTTATATCTTTAGATCATTGCGCAATATACTACAAAAAAATACAATGAGAACAGTATATTTTTCCCTGTGTCAGTCAATCTTATCGTACGGTATAATTATCTGGGGAGGATGCTCCAAAACTGTATTAGATCCATTAATAAAAGCCCAAAAATTAATAATACGGACTATTTACAGAGTTCATTATATACACCCCACGAAAGACCTATTTAAAGACTTCAAAGTTCTTAATGTAAAATCCATATATGTAAAAAATATTACCTCTTATTTTAAATTCAAATTTACAAAAAAAAAAAATATAAATTCAAAATACAACACAAGATATTCAAACCTATCGAATTATATTATTCCAACAACAAAAACTTCAATGGCCCAGTCCCAGTTCAACTTTCTTGCACCTAAAATTTTTAATAATTTATCATTTGAAATAAAGTCCAAAGACAAATATCTCACTTTCAAAAAGGCGCTTACTGACCTTCTGATGAGTGACAATGACAGTGTTTATAACCTGTTTCACATACTAAAATAGTTATTAATTATTAATAGTTAAAAGAAAACAAAACGTAAGATATAATAATGTTTTATTACTAATGTTTTTGGGTTATTTGTCATTCAGCAATATGCATAGTTAATAATTGTACATAGTTTTATAGTCAGCAGATGAATTCTCAAATGGAATTTATTTATTCAAAATTAAAAACGGTTTTTGCAAATGCAAAATGATTTTAATGCAAAACGGAAATTTTCTAACCTTCGGAACATCCCCGATATGAGAGGTTAAACTTCCATATTCATCGGTTAATTATCATATTTAATGTCATATTTTATGTTTTTACCCCGCTTATAGCTCAATTTGACATAATTTTTCTTATAAAAGTAATGCTTTATAATATTATGATGTTTTAATTTAAAATCACTTCATTAATATGTTAAAAAATAGAATTATACCAACGTATATTGTCGAACAGGCTATGCCTTTTGTAATCTTTTTTGTTTCCATTTTTTGTATTATCTTGTATTTGTATGTTTTTTTTTTAATAACTGTTACAATGAATCAAAACTTTTCAATAATAGAAAGAGTATATGCCTGAATTATTTATTGTACATATTTACATTGTATTCATTTATCTATTTATAAAATAAGAAATATATATAGCAATAAGCTGCACATCTCACTAGGGCATTCCTGTATCGAGATGTGCAGTTTTACAACAAAGTTTTACAACAATGTAGTTTTACAATAATATAATTTTAAAAAAAAAGATAAGAAAGAAACATACACATAAACTTAATAAAAATATTATAATAAACCTACAAAAGCAGCATGAGTACAGTTATTCAAACATTAATAAATAATTATATTCTGTCACCATGTTAGAAAACAACACCTCTTTTATTAACATATATCTCAATACTATTTGGAAAGATACTTACTGCAAATACTCAAGCTCCATTCTAATTACACCTTCATACACTTCAAAAAAAAAAAAAAAAAAATTACAACTGTGTGTAAATGTGTTGGTACTGTGTCCATGGCCGTATATATACATATTAATGTATTCATGTACCTAGACGCATATATATGTGTAAGTGTGTGTGTATATGCCTATGTGTGTATGGATGTGTGCACCTGTATATAAGTATGCGTATGCACTCACACATATAAATTTTAAAATAAGGATATGTATCTTCTCACAAACTTATCCTTACCCAATTCTTTTTCTCTTTACTAGTTTTTTATTATAACTTTACCAATTTTCAACATCATTACATTACTAATAGTTCCATATGTTAACAATAGACTTCACTTAAAGTAAATATCCTCCATTGTCACCATGAAACAGGCAGCCGCCTAGTATGGTGATTCAATGTATCCAATTCTATGTAAATGTCTAATTATGTAACATGTATTTAAATAAATAAAATAAAATTTATAATTTTTGGTCTAAAAGAGTCAATACGCCTAAAATCTGATTTAAAATGACATATTTCCGGTTTTGTCTGGTTTTAAATTGTGATTTTGTAATGATTAAAAAACGAATCAGATGTATTGTCATGTAGTTGTAATAATGATGGAGATAATGTATTTTGAAAGTTTCAAATATTTCTTACTCTAATATAGCAATAGATAATGCATAGACAACTCATATAACCCAAATATATTTTAATATATAAGTATACTAGCTTTCCCCCCCCCCTTCCCCCCTCCCCCTCATATTTTTATTGGCTGCTATCTTTAAATATGACTGCAAGATAACCCGGACAAAATGCTATCAGAAAGTGTCTTGGATAAATTTTTATCCGTTTTTATTTTGAATATGCGACATCTATTGACTTTTCTGCAACTCTAGGATGAACATATATATTTTTATTATTAACTTAAAGAGTAAAACCTCAAATTGTTCTAACCTTCAAAACCTTCAGAAAATTAAAGTAGACTAGAGTGGGGGTGGGGAGATTATGAAGCATTTTTTTATCATTGTGAAGGATGATTTTTTTCCACATTTTTGTCGTCGAATTCCAGTGCACCTTTTCCTATACCAGTACAAGTAAAAAAGATAAATAACTTTTTTCGAAATTCCAACTTGTAGGGGTAGTTTTAAGGTAAAAATATACAATTAGACCGGCGTGTACGGCCAGATTTATTATTTTCCGCTGTTACGATACGGGCCAATCACCATCGAGTCAGGCGCCCGGCAGGCTCTCAGCACGTAAGATCGTACCTCACACTAAGGATTTTTTGTAGGTACGTCTTTTTGTATGGGAAAAAAAAGTTGAAATTTCGGAAAAGGTTGTTAATCTTTTTTACTCCTACCATCATGTAGAATCACCTCCCGAAGTTAATGCACTTTACCCCCGGACACCCTGTATATTTGGTCATCTTATTAATATTTGTGTTTTCTTGTTCGGAGTCGCTAGATATCGCTTTCTTTGTGTTTTCTTTGCCTGTTCCTTTTAGAGTGGTTTGAAGGTGAATATTGATTTTACAAAAATATTGAAATATTTTTTTCTGGATTTCGTAGTATTCCTTGGTCCACTGAATGCCAGGCTGTTAAAGTACGTCAGGCACTTTATACCACTAGACCAAAGGAGACTTTTTTTTACATGTTCTCCACACAGGAGGCCCTGAGGAAAATAATTTCCCTCAGGGCCTATGTCATTTTTGGGGATGCAGTGTATTTGTGCTAGCGTGGGACCGTGGATTTATTGTATTAAATTGGAACCGAGTTACCGTGAAATAAATAAATATTTTATTGCTATCTGATTCTCTCACAGGCTAAATCCTAAAGATGTATGTGTTTGTCTCTTTTTATTGTCGCTTTTTCGTTTCACCGAGTTTCAAATCAAAACGATGCTAAAAGTAAAAAAGTTTTCACAAAAATTCAATCCGGTTGAGTAGGCACCTACGACTACATATTTATACCTGTTACACAAATCTAAGACTTAAATCAGCATTACCTACGACATTAATAAATGATCACACCAATTCAAACGTTAATCTATCCATGATATAATGATAGAAAAAAAACAAAAATGACAATTGCTTGCCTGTTGCTGAAATTAAAAACATTAAGTTATTTTGTGGTAGACGAAACATCAAACACGGCTACGTTTAGGTACTGACCTGCGTTTCATTATTGATGTATTCCGGATGAACGTCTAGGAAGTCCTGTGGTAAAACTAGCGTCGTCTTCCTCTCTAGGAGTTTCCTCAGTCTTGGAAAATTGTCACTGGTCAATGGAAGCGAATCCTGATTGTTAAACACCACAATTGCAGCTTGATTCTCATAGATTTCCAGCAAATCATCCTGCTCTAGGCTTTTCAACGCGGGCCGCTTGTACAACGATAGCTCTTTGGGGCCCCAAAACAGAAAGGGACCTTCTAAATTGCCGAAAACACCAATAAATAAGTTTAGAAAGAGAATGTATACGATTTTGCGCGATTCTGACATGGTTGTACTCAGACGAGAAGATGAATTTGGAAGGAAGTTGCTTTCAAACATAGGTGAAGGATAATCAATATTGTTTGAGCAAGCGCGGGGTGAATTTATGTATAGAGACATCTGTTGATAAAATACCAAAGTTTTATGAAAACGAGCTTTTTCTCAATTTGACGGTGTTGTTTTACCTTGTCAATAGATGTCGTTAGCGGAATAAAAAAATTACGATGAATTTTGTCTAACTTTGTCAATAGATGTCATTATAAGAATAAAAAATACGTTCTGGTGATAAAATTCACATTTTACAAATAAATTAATATCAATGAATTAGTAGATACTACATCAAAACTATACTACAAACTTTACATGTAACTGCTAGGCGATGCGAAACAGTTGAAGGGGCCATCCATAAATTACGTCACACCTTAAGGTTGTAGGGGGAGGGGGGAGGGGAGTAGAGAAGTGTGACGTTGGGTGGCAAGGGGTATGGGGGGGTCATCAGCTCTGTGACGTCACGTGTAAAAAAATTGAACTATTGTTACTGATTATTTTTGTATGTAAAATTGCAAAATATGTGACGTCACACTAGGGGGGAGGGGGTCTCACAAATGTGACGATGTGTGACAGAGACGGGGGTGGCTCCGAAAGGCGGAATAGAGGTTCGAAGATATAATTCATCCCAAAAAGTTCATATTCATCATAGACACACGACGGTTATGGGTACCGTCGCCCCGGGAACCATTTATTGGATAACTAACATTTCTGCCATAGGTCACCCAAGTGGTTCACTACTTTTGCTGACTGAAATCGAAAACTTTACAATATCAATTAGATATTGTAAAGTTATCGATTTCACCGTACTTGACCCCAGCAAAAACAAACGCTTTTTTCGAAATAATAATTTGTTTTAATTTAGACTGCTGACGTCAAATCGCCCTGCAACATAATAAAGGTAATAGGTATTTTGATAATTTGTATTTATTTCTTTAACCCACGTACAAATATGATACTTGTTGAAATTTTACATAATGCAGAAATATATTATATTATATCAGCACATACAATAAATATCAGTAGGTACAATAAATACTTTTCACATACTTTGTTACATAATTTGCACAAATTTGTGTCTTGTTGAAAAGAGCGTTGATTAACCTGTGACAGGCCAGGAACGCGTATATGCGGGCGGATCAAATTTCAAAAAAGAATATTGATTCAAATAATTTGGATGCGATTTTAAATTTTTTGTATAAAGAAACTGTACTAAGGAAAAATTCAGAATAGCTTCCTCCATTCTTGTTCTTAAGGTAATTTCAAAAAATTTTTCCAAAAAACCCTGGCCCTTGACAGGTTAAACAATTTCACTATATGAATTGTTTTTCTTCTTACTGAATACATATATGTTTGCATATTTTAGTTAACGGGTCTGATTGCCATGTGTCTGTATTAACTGCACCTACATATATATTGAAATACATGACTATAATAAATAGTAATTGTACTTATATGAAATGTATTAACTGTATTAACTGCATTGTATTAACTGTACACGTGACTGTATTTGTACATAATATATGAAATTTCGACTCTTCTTCCATCCACAAGCTAAGGCTTTTAATGGAAGACCAGTAAAATTATAATATGTAGCAATTTTAAGATAAACAAATAAAAAAAAATAAAAATAAAATAAAATTAAAAAAATCAGCTCTATTCGTTTAGGAAAAACTTATTTTATCCAATTTAATTAAATGAAGACAATATTATTTATTTATTTATGTATAATTAATACATTTATTAATAACAATTACAGGCAATATAGCCTAATACGTTATAATTGTACCATTTATGCAGTGTATATGCAATGCCAAAAATCTTACAAATGCGCTATAGGACATAAAAAATAAATCTATTTTTTTATCCACCGCATTAAAAAACACGTAGCTCTCCCCACAGGTAAGTTTATAAATAAATTAGTGCGGCTTGCTCTACTATCTGGAGCCTCATTTTGTACCCAGGACCCTTTGCTTACATGTAAGCAAAGGGTCCTGGGTTCGAGTCCCAGTGGAGCCAATATCTTTTCTGATTTTTCTGTCTCCAGATTTTCGATTTCGATTGAGTTTCGCTAATATTGTCTTCATTTAATTAAATATTATAATTTGAGATTTTATTCATAAAAGTAAAAAAAAAAAAAATTATTATATCCAGTTTATATTGCAATATTGTTGAACTAAATACATCTATAACATCGGAGTGAATGTTTCGCAAATTTTAGATTTGTCTCTCAAGTCATAGGTGTATAATATTGCGAGAAGATTTCGTACAATAAATAATGTGGCAGGTAAGGTCTTGAAACTCTCCTACCAGGAATATGGAACAAAATTAAACATATTATCAACTCAGGAATATTCAATACAGAAGTAATATTTTAAGGATACAACTCTTCGTTTCGATAATTTAAAAAAATTTCATGAGTGGAGAAGGCATTCTTGGAATACCTACTCTAAAATTTACATAACTTTAGAATTTATTTTGGGCTCTTTTGATCGGGGGTGAATGAACTTCATAATTTGGAGACCAAACTGTAGAATTGTACTCGATAAAACTCACATGGAAGACTCACTCAATGACATGGAAATGCAGGTAGGATTTGAAATTTGAAAAAGTAATTGTGATTTATTTTTAGGGTAGTATTCCTTGTGACGCTACCTTCTTCTTTTGCCAACGTTTCGGATCGCGATACAGTGATCATCAGGTTAGATGTATAGTGGTAATGTGTAATAGCACATCCGCCCTGACGATGCACACTGTAACGCTTTACACGCGAAACGTTGGCTAAAGAAAGAGATACGTGACGGTATAATACCTCAAAAATAAGTAACGATACTTTATATGCAATTTGTTTCTTTATCATTACTTTATAAAGTAAATTAAAATTAACACAACACATTTGTCCATTACTTAGAAATAAAAAAATTCACTGTTATAGCATTTTTGAAAAGTCAGGAAGTTTAAAATGAACCGGTGAAACTCTTAATTGACTTTGTTGCTAAGAGTTAATCCGTTGTTAAGAGATGCACAGACACAATATGGGAATGCGCAGTCTGTTCTAAAGATATTTCAATGGAGCCTGCTCGAAGGAGCTACCAGGATTTATCCCTTACAAGCGGAACGCTCCTTCACAGTAAGTTGATGTCAGCTTCATGAGAATGGGTGGTTCCTTCGACACGTTTTTGTGTAAGTAGGGCTGCACGTGGAACGAGCTATAGTCATCTGTTTTTCCTCCTTCCTATAATCCGGGCATTTACTTTGAACATCTAGATTTTATAAGCAGTGCTACATTTTTGGTCGATTAGTACCTATGAATACAACAATTATTGTTGAGATTTTATTATGTCGTTGGTGTTGTAATTTTTCAAGTTTAAATTTTCAATTCGAAAGATAAATTTCTTCTTTTGAAAGGCAATGATCCAGAGCTAAATTTGATTTTATAAATTCTTTCAGCTTCACAAATCCAAACTTATTGTAATAATCCATGATTTTTCACGGGTGTGTGATAGTAATATATAATACCAAGAAAATTTCCCATTCGCGGCTCCTTTTATTAGACAAATACAAGGGACCTAAAAAATTGCTGCTTCTTTTAATTGACAAATAATAAGAACACTTACACCAAAAAATGTTACTTCTTTTATTAGATAAATGCTAGATACCATAAATATTGCTGCTCTTTTTATTAGACAAACACGAGGTACCAAAACATTGCTGCTGATTTTATTAGACAAACACTAGGTACCAACAAAATTTCAGCTTCTTTTATTAGACAAAATCTAGGAAACAAAGAATTGCTGCTTCTTTTAGTAGACAAATACTAGATACCAAAAATACTGCGTCTTTTATCAGACAAACAATAAGTACCACAAACATTGCTGCTTCTTTTATTAGACAAACACGAGGCACCAAAGCATTGCTGCTGATTTTATTAAAAAAAACACTGTGTAGGTACAATTTTTTTCTGCTTCTTTTATTAGACAAATACTAAGTAACAAAGAATTGCTGCTTCTTTTGGTACCAAAAATATTGCTGCTCCTTTTATTGGACAAAAACTAGGTACCAAAAAAAGCTGCTTCTTTTATTAGACGAACCCTACGTATCAAAACATTTCGAACCAAAAATAATTTTGAGAATGTAGATGTGACCGGTTGTCTGTTTGAAATGTTTTCGAGTTTTCATAAGGAAATCAAGTTTTAGAGATTGCAATTAGTTTATAAAGAGAGAATAATCTATCAAACAAACTGTCTATTTTTGTTTTTGTTGTTGTTTTCAAGTATTTTGGGGCTCCAGAGTGACTGTCAAATTCCACAGTGAAAATCTTTTGAAAATGTTTAATCATTTTCGTCACAAGTAAGATAAAATTGACCTTATTTCAGACGTACAGAGATGCCGACAACACATACCTTTCGGCTAACTCCTTCAGTGGACTCACATTCGTCGACAGGGGTGGTGCCGGATTACGAATCATGGGGCAAGAGAATTCGTTGCTACTGCTTGTGAATATGTATTGATTTTAACCTTGTAAGGCCACCCTTTTTATGATTACTTACTCCAGAAATGATACTGCTTACAGTGTTTACATATCTTTCAAATATATGTATTTTGCATTTCATTTCCACCCTTCAAGAGCGTTGTAAGCATTTGATTAAAAGATCTGAGAAATGGAGAGTGAACTGATATTTACAAAGCTACTACCATATATATTAAAATTATTGGAATAGGTACTGTAAAGCTGGGCAGATCAATGACATGCAGGGCAGTTTTAAAGGGTAGAAATACGTTTTATATGTAGTTTGATAGTAAAGAAGGTTTTAGAAATGAGAAAGATAGTTAAGGCTCCATAATAAGCTTTTAAAAAGACAAATAAGATGGTTTGAAAGTGAGATTCGCAAATACGAATGTTAGGTTAGGTTAGGTTAATAGGCATAAGCGAAAACGTAGAAAGACTTATTTAAAATAGGACAAAAATATCTGGACAATAGCGTCGTGGCATTTAAAGAAAGACTGTGCATTCTTTTAATATCTATAACGTTAAGGCTCCGCAACCGGGCCCGAAAAGAAGAAGATGGAGAGATACGAAATTACGAATGTTAGAGGAGAGCGCTAACATTTACAGCGACAAAATCGATGCGAAAATTGCGAAAATGTTTAATAAAACACGACTCTTTTAAAATAGAGCAAAAATCTCGCGGGCATTACTTAAACAGCATTTAAAGAAACACTGTGAATTTTATCATACATATAACTTGCAAAATAACTGAAACAAACGTGTTAATAATAATTTTTGGAGCATACTTTGCGATTTTTTTCTATCGAGGGGATTTTATATAATTTGCGTTTCGGCGCGGGCAAAGTCTAGATATTATCTTCAAGAATAACATATATGTTTTTAAGAGCTTTAAAACTTACCGTGTTTAAGGGAAATATGTAATAAAACAAATCCGGGTTGCGGGCCCTTAAAAACTATCGTAACATTATTATGAGATCTTAGTTTTCGTCGTTATGCATAGATGGCTCAGATGACTGAGTAAGTAACTAGTTGAAGTAGATTGCTAGTTCTTTAAATTATATTTTTACATAGCTTCACACAGGAGACCGGGAGAAAAAAAAATCGGGTGCAGTTCACACGCGGTTTTTTTTACATGAGCTCTACACAGGAGGCCCTGAGGAAAATATTTTCCTCAGGGTCTATGTCATCTTTGGGGATGCTTTTTGGAGGTTTTTTTTTAAGGAAAGGAAGGAGAGGAGAGTTCTGGGAAAGAACATGGTTTTAGTGGTGAGTAGGAATCTGGGGTTCAGTGTGTCCTGGTCATCCGCCTCCAAGACCTAGACAAACCTGACCCCATGAACCCGGGCACCCCTGCTAAATCACTAAACGTATCGAACTACTTGGAGTGACCTATGGCAGAGGTGTTGGTTATCCATTAAAGGTTCCCGGGGCGGCGGTACCTATTCCCGCCTCTCTAATTAAAGGTTGAAGTGAATCCTTCGCCTACACATTCTCAACCGATTGGAGTCTTGAAAAGTGAGGTCATAATCAAAGCGGACAATGAGCGCAGCTTGAGACTTCGTGGGTACTGTAATGCGTCATATCCGTTTAATCCTAATTTCAAATCACAATAGGTGTTCGCACATTTTTATATGGGATTGATTGGGTATTGCATTCGCAGACTTGGTGGGTAGATATGTCAAAATCCTGAATTTAACCCACCTACCTAACCTTTCCTTCCCAAATGTCACCATAAAAATTGTTGCAAGAAAGTACTCAACTTTGGAGAGGTGACAGGGCGCATGTATCGTAACCTCTTGTTATAAGAATATTGCGAATTTTAAATTAAAAAGTGAGAAGTGTACACCACAAACTGGAGATCAGCGAGGCCCCATCTGCAACGGTGAGTCCTATTTTCCTTATTTCAATCCGAACTTATCTAATTTTCCAAAAGCACAGATCTGAACTATCAACTGACTATCCATCAAGTTTGCGAGTGTATGCTATTTAGTCGTCCCATATAACTTAGCGTTCACGTAGTTTCGAGACTGGTCCTTCGAGGGCTGCATAGACTTTGCTCTGCAGCAATTACCGCCAATTTGCAGTGGAGTCGCAGTTTCGCGACACCAATGGTACAAAAGAAGTTTCACTTCAAAAAATTCCCTCAGGGCATATGTTATCTTTGAGGATTGCCTTGTCGAGGATCTTTTCAGGAAAAGGAAGGAGAGAAATTTCTGGGAAGGAATTACTGCTTCTTGAGGGGTAGACAGGAATCTTGGTAGCAATGTGTCCAGGAGTGACGGACGTCTGAATCCATCCACACTGCGGTGCATGGCGATGGGTCGTGAGAGTTCGGCTGGAGAGGTCGAAAGGTCTCCCTCAACAAGGTTACTCTCGAATTGACTGAAACAGGCATACGAGGTTATCTCGCGGTCAGAGAGATTTTAGAGTACTAGAGAACGGACATTAGCCTCCTGGTCGTCCTCTCATCATTTTAAGGAGTATATAAATCTAATAAAACACACAACGGCTTGTTGGGAAGAAGGAGTTTTATTGCAACCAATCAAAACAACAAAACTATGTGACATAAAGTTCCCACTTCAAGTAAATAACAAGTGTAATCCCAGAAGTCAATTAAACACTCGAATTCGGTGAAAAGTTTATTATCAATATTCGATATTCATGCGAATAAGAGGGAATCATTTTTTTATTCCTTTAGTATCATCAAACAGTATTAATAGGCTTGCGTCTGCGTGTTTGAATTTCGACGCCACCCATACGCGTCGCGCCACAAATAACATCCATGTACGTGGAATTTCAAACAAAACTTCTGTTATAATTCGGTTTCAAATTCAAAAATTCGCCACAAGATGTCACTACTTCCGTCAGCAGCTCGAATATGGATGTTTCCCCCCTAGGTAGGTATATGTGCTACGGATTTATATACTTTAAGTATCCTTCTGGATTTGGAAAAATTGACGGCAATACTTGACGAAGTTGTTATAAATTACATATAACGTCATTGCGTGTCGCGGTTACATTGTCACGGTTACTTTTTCGTGGTTACTTTGTCACTGATACTTTGTCACTGTTACTTTGACACTGTTGAACACTGTAGTTTCATGTAATAGTTAATACTGTGGTAAATTTAGTTTTATTACACCGACAATTTTGTTTTCCGTAAAACGTTTCTTTGTTTGTAACATTTTCTGGTGTTAGCAGAGATTTTAAAGACTGTATTATTTTTGTGATAAAAATCGATTACTAGAAAAGCAATGCATGAGATGGTAAGTTTTTGTTGAAATCAGTCGTTTTGTTTTGAAAATTTGTTAACAAAATCTGATATAGGAATTTTGAAAATAGAGATTTTGAAGCGCCGCGGCGAAGAGTTCAATGAATATTTAATTTTTATGAAACGTAAATTAAATTTGATAGTGACTTAAACCTTCCAATTGAAATTACCAATTTTTTGTAAGACAGAAATGGTTATTCTGATTACAATGTAAATAATTTAATATTATGTATGTAGCTCCTGAAATTATTAAAATTATAACAGAAGACGACTCCAACAACGATCGCGTCGTTGGCATTTCTCGCCTCACCTAAGAACAAGGTAATATTATCACGCCGAAGGGTAAAATAAATAAATCATCAAAATAGAAACAAGAACGTTTTTAACCTTCCTATACTCGCGCGTTGGTCTCTGAGACCGAAAAATCAAAAATTCGTTGTTTTCTCAAAAATTAACAACAATCGGACCTTGACGTTTTTAGTAGCTTCTTAAGATGAAGCTATACGTGAAATTCTATAGAGGTTAATCTTAATTTTAGATTAATTTAGATTAATCTTTACTTCGAATCGGTTTACATTATGAACATCAAAAAATATACTATGGGTTAATTGCAGCTTTACTATCTTTTGTATGTAGGTATTGAAATTACAATAAAATTATTATTTACGTTACAAAAATTATAAGCGTAAACTTCTAAAAGAATGTCTTTTCACGACTTAACTGTGAAGTAATATAAGAAAATTAAAAAAAAACCGTTATGGCTAAGACTTTTTTTGACGTTTTGTATGTTCTAACTTTTTTCATTCTTATAAAATTATGCACAAAATAAATAAAAACCACTTTGGCGCTTACTTGCCTCGTGCAAATAAGACGCTCGATTTTAAATTTTGAAGGCGTGATAATGGAAATATTTCTAACGTTTATGTTCCTCTTAATTTGTTGTTAGGCAATTTTTAGTGCCGCGCGCGCATTATGGCTGAGTGGAAGTGTGACACTTATTTAGTGTTTTTGGTCTTTCAGGTAAGTTACAATTACTACCTAAAAATGATTAATTATTATTTTTGTAATATTTTATTATTCTTGATACTTTCATTAATTAGATTTCAGAGCTTTTTTTGTAATTATCTCACGAAAAAGTTTATTTTTGTTATTAAAGTTAGAGTATAAAAAAACATGTTATATTTCTAAGAGGGTGAATTAAAAGTTTGTTTTCTACCAAATAAAGAAAAGGCTTTAATATATATTTTAAATTCATTTATACCCCCTTCTATATATGCTTAAAAGATGCATTGTTCTTTATATCTGAGGCTCACTAGCCCACGTTATTCGTTATTTTAGTATATTGTGAATTACAATGATCGCAAGTAATATTGTATTTATGTCAACGGTAGCGACTGTTTACTGAGGCTTCGTAAATAGATCTGAACGCTGCCGAACACGCCAGCTGTTCCATTGTACTGTGTGCCCGCTCGTCAAACTCCGGAAACCCGAACCTTTCCGAGCGGGTGCGGTGTGCGAATATACCTACATACTCATATACTACAAAAGGCATATAATTAAAAAAATACAGACTAGATGAAATCTCGGTCTGAGACACCGTGCGCGAGTTTACGTGTTATGCCGTTGGGCGCTAGAATACGAAGGTTAAAATGTTTTAGGTATTTAATACTCACCTTAATGAATAAATAAAAACAGGTTTGGGTATATTAAAAACAATGTGCATTTCGTACTCTGCAAACGAACATAATACACAAGTTTCAATTTATTTATATTTAAGTATTAATAATACATTTTCAACACAGACGGTTATATTATCAAAGTACATTCAATAATAATAATTGTTATTTTAAGAGCCTCAGTCATATTGTAAGTAATGATGGCTTTATAATTAATTAAACTAATATTATTATATCATTTTACGACATAACGCTTTGGTGTATGTTACTGGATTTAAAAATATTTGATTATAAATAAACAGTTTTAAAATATCGCGGTTCCCATAGAAAAGTGTCGTAAGTCAAAATTTTCTAATTTACGTTTTATCTCTGAAAAGCAAATTAACTGTGTAAATCCAATACACACAAGTATATTATATTCGTAACTTACATTTATGACTACTGTGTGTATATATTGACGGCCGGCGTGGTCTAGGGGCAAGGTTCTTGATTCGCAATCCGTAGATCGTGGGATCGAATCCCGGCGTGGGCAAATAAATTTTAATTGATTAATTTTCTGTTATTTCACAATTAATTTAAATAAAATAATATACAGTATATTTGTGGCACGTTTCAGAGTGGAAGATACTGGTGCACTGGTGCCTGGTGTAAGACCACCATTCAGAATTGAAACGTTGCTTGAAATGGATTTAGCCGTGTTTCTCTACCCCATCTACTTCCCCTCCCTACTTTCTTCAACCTCACAACATACCCCAATGAGAGCAGCTGAGACTCTTGTGAGGTATTCAGTTTCATTTCCCATTTTCGTTTTCTTATCATTATCACTACGCCTTTTGTCAAAATTGAAATTTAATTTCTTCAAAATAATTCTTGTTTTGTCTTAATCTTCTACATTCATACTTGAATGTATAACTTAAAAAAAATACTGATTTTATTTTAAACTGCCATTTTTATAATATAATATAAACAAAAACCTAACAAGCAACCACTCTGTAAATTGCCATCTCAACAGAGACGTTTCACACCTAGTGATATGGGCAGTACGTCATTACTGTAATCAAATGCAATAATAAAATGATGAAATAAATAAAAATTGTGATTATTTATGCCCCTTGAAAACTATGTATTTATGATAGATTACGCAATCTCCGCGAGATGTCGCTAGTATCTCTTTTCGACGGGCCCGCATGCTCATCATTCATTCATTTGTTTTCACTCTCTTGTAAAATTAACGTTCTTGACTTACACACACTTTTCTACGGGATAATGCGATATGTACTTCACTTATTTACTACATAACACCTTCAAGAAAAAAATCACTCAGGTATCATATATATATATATTTTTAAAAGCAATTTTTTTTGCTTTAACGTGCGGTATAATAAAATTATTTTAATTTTAAATTTGTATTTGTGTATAATTTTATTTTATTCAACATGGCGGACAGATTATATATTCATGCTTAATTATATCTAAAACAAGTTATAATTAATAACATTTTTGAAATGCTAATAACACAGATATCAAATTTTAATTATTTACCTAAAATAATACAGATTTTGAATATTATAATAAGTATACATATTTTAATAGCTGCAAACATTGACAATCCAATCAATAACATTATTAATATTTTAAGCACAAGAATACATAATATTGCTATTAACTTTAAACATACTCGTTTTCAGCTTTAGTCGAAGAAACCGCGAATCTTTTCTTTAGTAGAATAACGTCACAGTCTTTCCCACGAACTTCACAACTGGCTATTTCATGAAGAGATTTGATCTCTTCGTTAGGCTTTTTACCTTTACTGATGAAACCACCTTCATCATTATCAAAATCTTCATCGTTTTTGGATGAAAGACTGTTCCTTGATGACATCAATTCACCCTTTTCATCGATTTTCAACATCATGGATGAGTTGTCTTTCAACATTAGATTCTGTATCTTCTTGTGGTGTTTTGTATCTGTTGGAGATGGGACCCCGTCGGAAAACACGAAAGGTTCTCTTTTTCCTTTGAACTCTTCGTAATGATCGGAGTTCTTAGAGGCGGAAGTATATTTCAGGACGGTTTGATTGTATTGTTGTTTTTGCTCTTTCAAACTTTGTCCCGAAGTTTCCCTTCTGGATTTGCCGTTCCACTTGAAGGATCCATCAGCCACATGGCCATTGGGCTTCTCGCAGAGATGCAGATTTTCCGTACGTCACCTGGAGTCCGATCCTTCAACAGCGGGGTCTGAATCTTCCCCTAAAGAATTACTAGGAGCCTGAGGGATGTAACTGGGACTCCTACAAGCCCTCATTTGAGATCCATCAGAACCTCTTCTAGAAGTACCCCCAGAAGTTTGCCTATTACACAAACACCTGCAGATGATTCTCTTAAAAGCGAACCTAAAGTCTTTAGAAAACAAGGCATAAATCAATGGATTGATAGCCGAGTTACAATACCCCAACCAGAACAAGATAGAAAACACTAAAGGATGGATGCATTCTTCACAGAAAGCTCTAATAACGTACATGGTGAAAAAAGGCAGCCAACAAAAGATAAACCCTCCCACAATGATACCAAGAGTCTTGGCAGCTTTGGTTTCCATTCTAAATCTTTTGACTTGTGCTTTGATGTTTCTTTTGCCCATTTTGCGTTGTGCTTTCGGCTTGTTGAGGTCTTCAAAAAGCGCTGAGGATGGTGAAGGACTGAGGTCTCTTTCTTGGGTGACAGAACTTGAATCACAACTGGACGATCTTCTGGAGATCCTTGACCCTGACATCCGTTGACCCGTGACCCTGAGGTGGTTATCTCTGCCCCTGTAGAGGGCTGAAGAAGTCAATTCCTGTCCTCCAGGGGTGCAGTAGTGTACCGCGTAGAGGGCCGGAGGACTTCCGGGGCTCCTGGCGGGACAAATCTGTTCGTTCGACGGGTAGGAGACGGAGATCTTTATCTTCTCGTGACTTCTTCGCTGGTTGGAGTATCTGGAAAAGACAAGAAAAATAACATAAGCAAAAATGAAGAAAAAAGTTATTTGACCTATAAGAAGTAATAAAAGCATGACATTTTTGGTATTTATTTTGAACCCGGCCGATTCAAACCTGATAATCAACTCTTCATACGAATGAAAGTAACTTTACACTTTTTATTTCTAACAACAGGATAAAGATTTAAAAAATCGTTAAAGAATAAATAAATTGACATAACTTAAACGACCACATTACGGCAATAAAATCGGTACATATATTCAATAAATAAAAAAAACATTTATGATTTGAAATTTTTACCGCCAAAACTATTATCATGATTTATTTTTGGGATATATGACCGTATTGCGCTACCCCCTTTTTAAGCTAACGTTTTGGATAGTATTTCAGTGTCTATCATCGGATTACATGTCTGCCCTAATGATGGACACTGCAATGCTGTCCGAAACGTTGGCTAAAGCAGGAGGTAGCCTTAACACATATAATACATGGCATAATACCCCAAAAATCAATCGCGATAAATTTTGGTTATCTCGTTATGAATTGTTTTACATGATAAATAAAAGTAGTTCGAAGGAAGTACTTTGAAAAATTACGGTTCTTTTTCATTTCCACTTTGGTACCTATATTTGGTATTAGGTCAGAGTTTGTTAATTTACTAAAACGAGAATGAATTTTAAGGTTTAAATCTAATGTTGAATTCATTATCACTTTTTTGTGCACGGTTTTAAGCAATTCTGGTTGAGCCATGTTTTTTTTATCTGATTTGTGAGTCTGAACTTGTTCCAAAACGTTTTACGAATAAAAAAAAATATTTGATTAATTTCAAACGACTTTATTCAAGTAACATGCTTCTTCGTCCCACGCATTTTCGAAAAAATGTGGAATTTTGCGAAAATTTCCCAGTTTTTAGGGATTTCCAGGAACACTAAGCGATCCGTGAAATTCCTTTGTCACCCGTTTTTTGCTCACATTGTAAAAATTGGTTGAATTAATATAAAAATACATCTAATTTATTACAGCAGACACTGTATGAGTTGAATACAAAGCATTGATATTTCTCGTAATACAGAATACGAGCTTTTTCATTGTTTGTTAGATAAAATGTTTCTGATGCTAAATTTACTTCTCGTAGATTAAAAGTATGACATAAATCATTTTCATTTTTAACGAGAAAAATAATTGTGTCGGATGCCACTGTAGATTTTGAAACAAGAGCGTGGGGGCATTTAAAATTTTATGAATATCACGTTACAGTTACAATTGCCAGGAGCCAGTAGGACTACGGCATCCAAAATTTTGTGATGCTGAAAGGTGCGGGAAGGGGAAGGGATGGGTAGGAAGATTGGGAAACACCTAGCTTTCAAGATCAGGTCACTAAAAACGACTGTTCAGGAAAAGTTTCCATTGTATGGCGGTCTTTCACCAGGGAAGCCTGTGAAAAAAGTGCTACAGAAATACTTAGAGGCCGCCTATTTCAACAAAAAGCTAAATCATGAGATAAATTAAAATTTTAACCGTCAGTTAAATAGGACCACGCGCTGTTTCAAGTGTACTTTTGCTAAAGTAATAGTTATTAGTGTGGCTAGTTAAAAAGCAGAATATTCCTCGAAATTATGTAAAAAAAATGCATTGCGTTATTTTTTGGTGCGGCCACACTGAAAAATAAATTAGAAAAGCACAACATCTGTCAAAGTATTCCGGTGTATTTTGCTTCGCATCATTTTAGGATCTTTCTTCTTCCTTGCGCTGTCCCAACTCTTTGCCTAGGTAGGCTGTTGGGGTCGGCTCTTCTCGTTCTCAGGTTGTAATATCTTCTGTTCTGGGTATCGCCTTCATCCAGGCCGTTTCGCTGAATTTTGGAACATTGAGTCATCCAGGAGTTCTTTGGTCTTCCTCTGGATGACTGTCGATGAAGCTCCATAGACATTGCCTGCCTCACTGTGTGGTCTGATGGTCTCCGTCTTATGTGTCCATACCATCTCAACTGTCGTTCTTCCAGCTTACTATTTATGTCTGTGACACCCAGGCTACCACGAATGCGTGAACTTTTGATCTTATCTTTTAGTGATACTCCTGCCGACCATCTAAGCATTCGCATTTCTGCTGTTTCAAGTTGCCTAGTGTAGGAGTTGTACATAGTCCAGCATTCGGAGCCATACATTATTGCGGGTCTTACAATAGTCTGGTATATCTTTCCTTTCAGTTTTATAGAAAAAATACTTTGATCCTATAGAAATATTTGCGTGAGCATTTAAAAATAAATTGATATGATATTATATAGAATTATAGCTAAGGGTGATTAAACAACAATTTTAATTCGGTTTTTTTGTCTTTTATTATTTTATGTCTCAAGAAGAACGGCTGCGCGGCCTTTTTCATGCTAAACTTCATCAAATTTCAATTTAAGTTTTGAATGAAAAAGACTGTGCACCCGGTCCTCTTGAGCATTTTTCTGAACCGATCTTCTTCCCTCCGAGATATTCCTGTGCCTCCCATTTTATCAAGAAATAACACGAATGTTAATAATAATAATAATGGATGCCAATTGAATTAATGGAAAAATCTTTTATTTCAACAATTTTTTGGAGAGGGAAGAGATTGGTAATGGCCTCTTATTCCCGCTTCAATTTAATATTATTTTATAAAGATAACAGAGAACGAATAATTATTTGGTATTCAAGCTTTGGCCTTTATTCTTGTGGAGGATTTATTTTAACTATATAAAAATAAAAATATGTTTGCTTGGGAATATATATTTATATGAGTACGTAGGTATATGAGTATATGAGATGTCTATGCATTGCTAAACCATTCATCCGATTGCAATGAAACCTTGGAGATTTGACGTGCGCATGCCCGCGATGTTTTCTACATACCTACAATAGTGAGCTCTGGCATCATGAAATTAGGCGTTGCTAACCATTCGTCCGATTGCGATGAAATTTTGGGGATTTGATGTGTGCATGCCCGCGATGGTTTCTATATATATAACTAGCTGGTCCCGGCATGCGTTGCTATGCCATTTAATAGAGAAATTGTTTCTCCCTGAGTGTCCTTTCCCATTCGTACCGTTCCCCTTCCGCCTCTCCTTCTTGTCCTGCATCCTCTTCTCCTCTCACGTTCCCACTCCGTCACCTCCACCTTCCCTCTCCCCACTCCACTCCCCCCCCCCTTCCTCCGTCCCGCGAACCCTCCTCCTGAGCTCCCCTCCCCCCTCACACGTCCCCTTCCCCTCCCGCGTTCCCCTTCCACCTTCCCCACCTTCCCTCTTCCCTTTCCCGCTCCCTTGTCCCGCTAACCCTCCTCCCGCGTTCCATATATTCAATACCAGTACATTCAGTTTTTAAACAGCCCGCGTGCCACCTTTTACAATTTTTCTTCAAATTTCCATTTTTTCATGCATATTAAATTTGGTACCTAACATAGGTACCTATTTAAAATATCTAAAATTCTTGATTCGATTGAAACTATTAGGGGAGTACCTACTTTAAACAAATTTATCAACTTTAAAGATTTTCAAAAATAGAATTGTTTTGCAAAATATCATTCTCAAACACGCGAACGGTCAAACGTGCGATAGTCGTTAGGTTTTCTGAAATTATCCAATTTTTTGTGCAATTTTCTTAATTTTTCTTTCCTTAAAAACCATCCTCGTACTTCAAGGAATATTCTAAAAAAATAAATAGCGAAATCGGTTCAGCTGCTCTCGAGATTTGCGCTTAGCAACACATTTAGTGATTCATTTTTATATATAAGAAGATAGATCTGGCTTTATGAAATTTGTTCAAAAAAATTACAATAGGTGGTACGCGAGCTGTTTGAAAACCGAATGTACCGAGACTGAGTGTACTCGGGAGGGGGATTCGCGGTACGGAAGAAGCGGGAGAGGGGTTTGGGGAGGCGTTAGAGGAAGGAAGGCGGAAGGGAAACAGGACGAATGGGAAAGGACACGCAGGGAGAAACAATTTCATTATTAATTAACATAGCAACTCGTGCCGGGAACTTGCTAGTCTTATATATAAAAATGAATCGCTAAATGTGTTGCTAAGCGCAAATCTCGAGATCAGCTGAACCAATTTCGCTAATTCTTTTTTTAGAATATTCCTTGAAGTACAAGGATGGTTCTTACGGAGAGCAAAATTAAGAAAATTGCGCAGAAAATTGGATAATTTCAGAAAACCTATTACTAACCTAAACGATTATGGCTCGTTTGACATTTCGCGTGCTTGAGAATGACATTTTGCAAAACAATGATTGTTAAATAAGGATTCTATTTTTGAAAATATTTAAGTTGATAAATTTATTTAATGTAGGTAATCCCTAATAGTTTGAATCGAATCAATAATTTTAGATATTTTAAATAGGTACCTATGTTAGGTACCAAATTTAGTATACATGAAAAATGTAAATTTGAATAAAAATTGTAAAAGGTGGCACGCGGGTTTTATAAAAACTGAATGTAGTGGGATTGAATATATGGAACGCGGGAGGAAGGTTGGCGGGACGAGGGAGCGGTAAAGGGAAGAGGGAAGGCGGGGAAGGTGGAAGGGGAAGGCGAGAGGGGGGAGGGGAACCTGGGAGGGGGAGGGGAACCTAGGAGGGGGGAGGAGAACTCGGGAGAAGGGTTTGCGGGACGGGGGAAGGAGGAGGTGTGGAGTGGGGAGGGGGAAGGTGGAGGTGACGGAGTGGGAACGCGAGAGGGGAAGAGGACGCAGGAGAAGAAGCGGAGGCGGAAAGGGAACGGGACGAAAGGGAAAGGACACGCAGGGATAAACAATTTCTTTATTAAATGGCACAGCAACGCGTGCCAGGAACTCGCTAGTTTCAAATAATATACAGCCTCAAACTGCTGAATACAATAACAACACATGCAACCCCCATCGGTATTCGGCACCGCAGTAATGAATCGCTAAATGTGTTGCTAAGCGCAAATCTCGAGATCAGCTGAACCAATTTCGCTAATTCTTTTTTTAGAATATTCCTTGAAGTACAAGGATGGTTCTTACGGAGAGCAAAATTAAGAATATTGCGCAGAAAATTGGATAATTTCAGAAAACCTATTACTAACCTAAACGATTATGGCTCGTTTGACATTTCGCGTGCTTGAGAATGACATTTTGCAAAACAATGATTGTTAAATAAGGATTCTATTTTTGAAAATATTTAAGTTGATAAATTTATTTAATGTAGGTAATCCCTAATAGTTTGAATCGAATCAAGAATTTTAGATATTTTAAATAGGTATCTATGTTAGGTACCAAATTTAATATACATGAAAAATGTAAATTTGAATAAAAATTGTAAAAGGTGGCACGCGGGCGGTTTAAAAACTGAATGTAATGTTATTGAATATATGGAACGCGGGAGGAGGGTTGGTGGGACGAGGGAGCGGGAAAGGGAAGAGAGAAGGCGGGGAAGGTGGAAGGGGAACGCGGGAGGGGGGAGAGGGACCTGGGAGGGGGGAGGGGAACTCGGGAGGGGGTTCGAGGGAGGGGGAAGGGGAGGAGAGTGGAGTGGGGAGAGGGAAGGCGGAGGTGACGGAGTGGGAACGCGAGAGGGGAAGAGGACGCAGGAGAAGAAGCGGAGGCGGAAAGGGAACGGGACGAAAGGGAAAGGACACGCAGGGATAAACAATTTCTTTATTAAATGGCACAGCAACGCGTGCCGGGAACTCGCTAGTTTCAAATAATATACAGCCTCAAACTGCTGAATACAATAACAACACATGCAACCCCCATCGGTATTCGGCACCGCAGTATATTAGCATAACTTAGCATGCATCAGACTTGTTTATTTAGGGTGCCCGCAGAGGGTAGTTGAAGATTCGGTATTTCAATGGAGAAATTAACATCCCTTGTTCTATTGTTCTACTGTTCCGGTCGCTAACTACTGCCTGCGAGCGGCAGTGTAAGGCTCCAGGGGTATTCACGTACTGATTTGTGATGGACTTTGATGATCAACAGTGTTGATTGTCGTTTCGTGAATTTTGATGGGATCCAGGGTGTGAATTATTTAATAGTTTCGGTCAGGCGTTCCACACAACGCACGTGAGCCGTTCCCAACTAACAAGTAAATTAATAAATACTTGCACATTGATAAAAAGGCTCGAACACAATCGATGTCACAATTTAATGATTTCATGCCCTTTTGACAGTCTAATTATAATAATATTTTTATTTATTAAATTTCTGATTCATGAACGTTTAAATAACCACTGAAGCGATTACGGTCGAAAAATAGACCAATTTTATTTTTCTGCAATTGATAGCGGTCCAAAATTAGACCAAATTTTCCTACCATTCATAAAACATTTATTGTAATTATTTGAAACGGGGAAACTGTCGTGAGGGTAGTGTTGGGTAGGACACGATATCAGGATGAGTTTGTAAAAGGTACTCAAATATTGAAATGAGGTGTTGAGGTGTCCCACCTCATTTGAGGTGAGGTGCTACAAAATATTTTCGCTTACGGGGGGGGCTGGTTTTTTTCCTTCAGCTTGATTTTCTTGGTTCAGAGGTGTTGGTTTTCTAATAAATACCGGGGTGGCGGTACCCATACCCGCCTCCCGTGTCTGTTATTTTTGTAATACGAAAAATGGATATAAAAAAGGCCTACCCCCTCCCCCCTTCACCACCTCTGATCCCCTACCTGCACCCCCCTCTGATCCCCCCCCTCTTATCCCTCCCCCTCCTCAGCAACCCCCTCCACCTCATCTCAACACTGCCTCATCCTCCCTCCCTTGGGGGAGCTGTTGGGACTCTTGTGCGGTATTTACATAACATATAACAATAAGCAAATAAATAAAAAATAATATTTTTTTGGAGCAGTTGGTACTGTTGTGCGGTATTCACTTATCAATACATAAATTTACAATAAAAAATATTTAGAATAAAAAAAAAATTTAAGCAGTTGGGACTGTTGTGCTCATAAATTATTGTTTTGTGTATTCACATAACAATAATTTACAATAAAAAAATATTTAAAAAAAAAAAAAATTTCGAGCAGTAGGGACTCTTGTGCTCATAAATTATTGTTTTGTGTATTCACATAACAATAATTTACAATAAAAAAATATTTCAAAAAAATTTTTTTTTCGAGCAGTTGGGACTCTTGCGCTCATAAATTATTGTTTTGTGTATTCACATAACGATAATTTACAATAAAAAAAAATTTCGAAAAAAAATTTTTTTTGGAGCGGTTGGGACTCTTGTGCTCATAAATTATTGTTTTGTGTATTCACATAACAATAATTTACAATACAAAAAAAATTAAAAAAAAAAAAAAAATTCGAGCAGTTGGGACTCTTGTGCTCATAAATTATTGTTTTGTGTATTCACATAAGAATAATTTACAATAAAAAAAATTTCGAAAAAAAAATTTTTTGGAGCGGTTGGGACTCTTGTGCTCATAAATTATTGTTTTGTGTATTCACATAACAATAATTTACAATAAAAAAAAAATTAAAAAAAAAAAAAAATCGAGCAGTTTTGACTCTTGTGCTCATAAATTATTGTAATGTGTATTCACATAACAATAATTTACAATAAAAAAATATTTAAAAAAAATAATTTTTTTGGAGCAGTTGGTACTCTTGTGCGGTATTCACTTAGCAATAATTTAGAATAAAAAAATAAAAAACAAAAATTTCGGAGCAGTTGGGACGCTTCTGCGGTATTCACAATATATGAATTGGCTTACCCCATCACCACCTCACGGTTCTAATACAAAAATGTCATAGAATATACAAACACTTCACGCCTCACCACCTCATACATTTGTCCCAAACTATGCGTGACATGACATGTAGTTTAATACATCAACCACTTCACACCTCACCTCGTATTTGTCCCATACGTGACAACGTGACATGACATGTAGTCCAATACACCAACCACCTCGAACCTCACCTCATATTTGTCCCGTACATGACATGAATGTAGTCCAATAAAACAAACCACCTCACACCTCATATTTTGTCCCTCCTTCATATTTGTAGTAATACAAATATGAAGGGGGGACAAAGAAAAAGAGTTGGTACAAATACATATTGTGAGGTGGGGGGACATTTTACGTGTTTGTATGGGACATTTGAGGTGCCTCTTGTATGAGGTACTCAACACTACGTGAGGGGTACTTATTCGAGTCAACATGCATAGAATATTTTAGATTTCTGTATTTTGTCTGTGGTACACTTGATAATGAAAGGTGCATATCTAATTTAATCCGTAAACAGCTGTTCGGCTGTTGCAAATTCGGCGGGAAAAGTTTTAAAATCGTTCTAAAATAGTCTACGAAGTTCGGATTTGCGACATCTAGATAAAAGATAAAGCATTTCAATATCTTAAAATAAACGGCTGGCCAAAAAAATATTTTAAATAATTACAATAGGTTTTACGACTGATAATAAAATGTGGTCCATTTTTGGACCGCTATCAATCACAGAAAAATTAAAGCGGTCCATTTATCGACCAAAATCGCTCGGTGAAGTTAACCAATCCTTCCTCAACCCAAAGTAACATAACACCCACTGGAAGCATTTACACCCTCTAAACTTTGGAGTCTAGTCTTAAGTAAAGCTTAAGTCTCGGTTTAGCATCTGTCTTTTCCCACGAGGATGATTGCACAATGCACACTGTACATTACATAGTAAGACAGTATCCAATTTTTTATTATTATTTACCTCATTATAAATAATTACTTAACCATTTAATATGAATTTTTAGATACGAAAAATATGTTCATTTTATTATTTCGAAAACCTTTGTTTTTGCAACTTTTATTAAAAATAGCGATGTTAACAAAGTTGTGGCCATTTTCATTTAATTTAAAATGACGCCATAAAATGGCGCAATAGCAAGTGCATATTTTAAACATAGGTAAAAAAATAAATACTTTCAGGATAGTTGAAATAAAAGGTAGGAATTATAAGGTAATTAAATGAGGTTTATTTTTAAAAAATAACATCGTCTAAATGACGGCCCTCTCTGAAACGGCACTCTTCTAATCGCGAGCGGAGATTAGTGAAAACTCTCTTCAGTAATGCTTGGGTGATTGCTGCCATTTCACTACGGATACTCTCCTTCAGCTGACTGATGTTTCTCGGATTGTTTATGTAGATTTTGTTTTTGAGGTGTCTCCACAATAAAAAAAGTCAGGAGGCGTTAGAACTGGGCTACGTGGGGGCCATGGAATATAACCTCTTTTAGAAATTAGTCTGGCTGGGAACATTTGTCTCACAACCACCATAGAGCCATTTGATGTGTGACTGGTACTCGTAGCTCCGTCTTGTTGAAACCAAATCCTTGAATTCACTATTCTTGATTTCTCTAGTTCTGCAGTCAAAAATCCTTCTAACATCGCAACATTGCGGCCGGTGTTAGCAGTGACGGTTCGTCCTCGCGAATCTTCAAAAAAGAAAGGACCAATAATTTCTTTGCTCGAGATTGCTGCCCATGCCGTCATTTTTTCAGAATTTTGAATTTTCACTGCCCAATGACGACAATTTTGACGGTTTACAAACCCATTTAAATGAAAATGAGCCTTGTCAGAAAAAAGGATATTGTCAAAATTGGAAAATCGGTGAAGCATTTCTTCAGCAAACGCCAACCTTGCTCCAAAGTCTTGCTCTTTCAATATTGCCTCCGATACTAGATATTCTTGGACGACCTTTAGCTCGTTGCTTAAACGTTGAACCGGTCTCTTCAAAACACTTTATCCATGTTTTAATTAAATTTGCACCCGGCGCTTCGCGAATTTGTTGTAATCCACATTCAGTACAAAATAGTCGCCTGGCAGAGATGTACGATCGACCGTTCTCGTGAAACGCGCGAAGACAAAATGCGCGACGCTTCCCGTCAAACTGACTCATGGCTACTAAAACTGCATGCGTACCTCTATCCAATCCTGCTAGGCTTCCCCCGCCCGCCCTGTATACCCACAAAAAAAGATGACGCAATATGCACGTTCTATTGCGCCTCCCTGTATAAAGTGATTTGTAAATATTGAAAAACTTTGCTTGCATCTTTTCTAAGTATACTTTGTTTCCCGATGAATGAACCTTTGGTTCTGAAACATGTAGATTATATTTTTTATTAAAATAGTTGTTTAGACAAAGTTTATTATTTTATTTTGAGTAATTAATAAAAAAAAATATTTTTTTGATGATCAGAGGAAAATAATTTGCCTCAGGCCTTGTGTCACCTTTGGAGATGCTGTGTGGAGAGTCTTTTAAAATTAAGGGAGGAGAGGAAGTTCCGGAAAGGAAAAATATAAGAGGTGGCGGTAGAAATCTGGGGTTTAGTGTGTCAAGAGTGACGGACATATGAATCCATCACTCCCACTGCGGTGCAAGGCGAAGGATCTAGAAAGTTCTGCCGCAGAGGCCAAATGAATTCCCTCAACCAATCTCTCCCAATTCAGCCATCCACGCAATAAGTGAACAGACGCGTGCGCCGCTAAGACCTAGACAAGCCTCACCGCATGAACCGTAGAGCACCATTTGGGGTGTCCAATGGTAATCAGTTCAGTTTCAGTGCCGGCAACCCGGGCGTTTATTTAGTTTCATGGTTATTTACATTGTTTTCTTTTCTTTTACCCGCCTCACTAGACAAAGTCTGTTCCGAGGCGAGTAAATCACATATTATGTTTGTTCCAAAAGAAATGTGTGTATTTAAACAAATATATATATGTATGTAAAAAGATAAAAAAGATAAATTATATATTGGTATATTAAATATTTACATACATACTTTGTTTTTTAGATAAAAGTAAATTAAAATTTTGTGACAGTTGAATATAGCGGTTACATAATAGAAGTAATAATTAATAATTAATCATAATAATTAATATTGCAAAATTGCAGTTTCTCGTATTTGTTTTATTTGAATATTATATAATTTCGTGAGAACTTGTATGAAATGTTATTTATTTAGAATATTTTGAATGTCTGTTCTTTCCTTTTCATTCAACCATATTACAAATCTTTTGAAAAGCCAATTCAAATTATTTGGGGTGACGTAAGTTTTTGTTTGTGTTAGGAAGGTATTGAAAATGTGTGGTGCTAGGTAAGATTCGTGTTTTTTTGCAAAAGTTGATTTGATATGGGGAACTTGAAAGTGCTTATTAATTTTTGCTCTTGTGTTTTGCGAGTGAGGTATGTGGAGATGTGAAGTTTTGATACAGTTTTTGTAAATGATCTTCCTTATGAATAGTTTATTTACGTCTAGTAATTTGTTTTTGATCATTAGCTGTTCCGTCGGATGTTGGTAAGGTTTATAAAACATAATTCTAATTATTGTTTTGTGATTTATTTTAAGAGAATTGAGGTAAGTATCTGCTGCTCCTCCCCAAACTGAAATTCCATATGTTAAAATACTTTGACAGAGTGCGAAATATATATTTTTTAGTTGATTTAATGACATGATGTTTCGTATTGTTTTGAAGATGTATGATAATTTTCGTATTTTTTTTGATAATATATTAATATGGAGATCCCATTTTAGTTTATGGTCAACAGTTAAACCTAGATATTTAATATTGTCTGCATAAACAATTTTGTCACAAGTACAGCATGTGTTATTTGACGAAATATTGGTGCAGGGGTTAAGATGTAGTTGTGGTTGGCTATGTGGTTGACCAGCCTTTGTTTTGCTAAAAGTTAAATATTTTGTTTTTGAAATGTTCAGTGTTAGTAGATTATTTTGTAGCCATTTATTTACTACAGTCATCCCTGTTTCTGTGTTTTTGAATACCTTTTCCCATGATTGTGCCTTGAACAAAATTGCAGTGTCGTCTGCATAACTGATTACTTTGTACTCAATTTTTCCTAGGTTTATCTCAGTTAGACTATTTATATAAATGAGGAATAGTATGGGACCCAAGACGCTGCCTTGCGGTACTCCATACCTGATATCTGCTTTGTCACTGCTGTATTTATTTATTCTTACTATTTGTTGTCTCTTTTCAATGTAGCTGACAAACCATTTTAGCGGTTGACCAGTTATACCGATATTTTTGAGTTTTTGTAGTAGTAAGTTATGCGAAATAGTGTCGAAAGCTTTTGCTAGGTCTAAGAATACCCCAATCACCTTTGATCCGCCATCTATGCTTTTCACTATGTAGTTGGTTAATTCTGATAAAGCATCTTCTGTACCCATTTTGGCACGAAATCCAAATTGGCGGCTTGAGAGCAGGTTGTGTTTTTCAAGGTACGCAAGTAATCTTTTTTTCATGGCTTTTTCTAGAAGTTTAGATAGTGAGTTTAGCAGAGTGATTGGTCTGTAGTTTAATATCAGAGTTTTGTCTCCCGATTTATGTATTGGAGTGATACATCCTATTTTTAAATGATCAGGGACAATTCCGAGCCTAAAACTTTGGTTGAAAATGTGTTGAAGCGGTATAAGTATGTATTCTCGTAGATTTATCAGTATTTGATTGGAAATGTTATCCGGTCCCATCGCGCAATTTGGTTTGAGAGATTTAATAAGATCCGAGATTTCCTTTGTATTTACTTGATAAGCATTGAACGAGTGATTTGGTCGTATGGAAGAGCAAAGTTTGTATAAAGAGTCTTCTGATGTACAGTTTTTTTGAAGAATTTTTTCCGCTAGGGTAGAGCCAACTTTTGCGAATTCAGTGTTAATAAAATTAGCTATTTTATTAGGTTCATTGTTTGTTATCATGTAATGTTATGTTCATGTAATGGTGATGGTTATCCAATAAATGACGCCACAAAGCAAATTTACACTGTTTTCATAATTTTCTCATTTTCATGTTCACTTTTGAATTTCAAGTTGTATTTTAATTCGTTTATTTCCTTTTATTTTCATTTGGAAAGGCATTATATAATTTTGTAGCATGGAATTTATGGTTTTTCTGGCCGGAAAGATTTATATATGATAATTTTGGAATCATAAATGGATTTGAGGTTTTTGTCCTTGTAGTGTAGGCGTGTTAAGTTGGAAAGTAAGTGACTTTTTTTTCTTTTTAATGTTTAAAAGAGCATTTTTTAAATGGAGTTCCCCCTTGTATTTGAATGCTTAACTTAAGAGCGTTTAACCAGCCAGCGGACGAAAATCCACATTTCGTCGAAAGTTGTTCTTACGATCGTGCAGGGCGATTACAATGAGAAAGATTAATTATTCTCCGTTCCAGCTTTTTAAAATTATAACTCAATATCGAATTTATTTCAATCCAAATTAGCTTTAATTTATACCTTCATCCAAAAATGCTGAAAGGCGTGATGATAAAACTATTAAAATAATGTACTTTTTGTAATTATTTTTTGATTATAAGTATTTATCATTTTTCAATATACATCGAAGCTATGGACTTTATTTAACAAGATCTCATAAATGAATATCTTTAAACTATTTCAGAATATTTTGTGCAGGGGCTGAAAAAATGGAAATATTTCGATATTTTCTCAAACTTCAAAGGACCCCCGGAGCCTTAGTATATTTTTTGTTTTTTTTTAAACTATTTTTTTTTATGTTTTAGGTACCTAGACAACTTTTTATTACTAGCGCCATAAGGAATTCGGAAGAAAAAAAATTCGGCCCACACTAATGTACAATGTACATTTCAAAAGTTATATTTTATTTATTTTATCTAGTGATTCAACATTTTTTCATACCTATCAATATAAATATTTATTTTTCGATAGCCAATTTTTCACCATGTATTTAACCTTATTCATGGAATTACATTGCTTTATAGTGTCAGCTAATAAATTAAATATTTCGGTATGATGTATTCAAACGTTCTCTGTCCGTACTTATTATGAAATTTCGGAACTATTAACCCGTCGTTGCGCGTGAATCTAGTGCTGTATTTATGTTCTAATTTCTCTATATGTTGCGGGGTAAATGTACGCTGAATTACAATTTTGTGCCACAGTATTGCCTTTACAGGTAAAATTTTTACACTCTGAAACACCAACGGTGTATTGTGTCTCTGTTTGAAAGTATTAGGGAAGACTAATAATTTTACAATTGCGTTTTGTACAACTTGGATTTGTTTCAGATTGGTTATGGTAGTATTTCCCCATATTAAATAATTCACTCGGTCCTGGATACCCCTGATTTAATAAAACTAATACGATTTCATTGCCCTGGTCGCGCTAACAATAGACTGACTCTACCGTTCTACTATAATAACACACATACATTATCACATTATTACTCACCAATCAGTCGATTACACATTTTGGGAAATGAATATGCTAACATCGGCGACATTTATTTCTTAAAATTAGCGCAATATAAACATGCATACAAAAATTATTTTTCCATAATGTAACTTTATATACGCAATATGGACATGTTGAAATGAAATGATGATATTATCTCTCATTGTTCTTTTTTGTTATTTTTTGTTGTGATTCACAAAATAATTGTATGTTATTTTTAAGTTTAAAACTACTATAATATACATAATGATATTATATATAATGATATTATTTTTCTTACTTTTGTACTCTATTATATGTTTATTTATTAAAGGCACTATAGCCGTTTATGTACTTAAAATTAAAAGTAAAATTAAAATAAAATACAATAAAATAAAATAAAATAAAATAAAATAAAATAGAATGGAATGGAATGGAATGGAATGGAATGTAATAGAATAGAATAGAATAGAATAGAATAGAATAGAATAGAATAGAATAGAATAGAATAGAATAGAATAGAATAGAATAGAATAGAATAGAATAGAATAGAATAGAATAGAATAGAATAGAATAGAATAGAATAGAATAGAATTGAATTGAATTGAATTGAATTGAATTGAATTGAATTGAATTGAATTGAATTGAATTGAATTGAATTGAATTGAATTGAATTGAATTGAATTGAATTGAATTGAATTGAATTGAATTGAATTGAATTGAATTGAATTGAATTGAATTGAATTGAATTGAATTGAATTGAATTGAATTGAATTGAATTGAATTGAATTGAATTGAATTGAATTGAATTGAATTGAATTGAATTGAATTGAATTGAATTGAATTAAATTAAATTAAATTAAATTAAATTAAATTAAATTAAATTAAATTAAATTAAATTAAATTAAATTAAATTAAATTAAATTAAATTAAATTAAATTAAATTAAATTAAATTAAATTAAATTAAATTAAATTAAATTAAATTAAATTAAATTAAATTAAATTAAATTAAATTAAATTAAATTAAATTAAATTAAATTAAATTAAATTAAATTAAATTAAATTAAATTAAATTAAATTAAATTAAATTAAATTAAATTAAATTAAATTAAATTAAATTAAATTAAATTAAATTAAATTAAATTAAATTAAATTAAATTAAATTAATGAATATTGTTAATCCATATCTTATAATAGATTCTGCCAGTGACATATTAATTATTTTGTGTTTCAATTGATAGGAAAAAAATTAATGTGTACATTCTGCCAGCAATTGGCAGCCAGTCTTTTTCAGGTTTTGTTAATATGTTTGTCACATTTTAATGTAAAATTAAATATTAAGACTTGTCCATGTATGTATGTAGTCTACAGCCTACTTAATAAACAGAGATGTAAATTTAAATTCGGATGTACATTTTTAATTATGTGTACCTACTTATTTTGACCAATTATTTGTAAGAAAAAATATTTCAGTCATTTCGGTCCGCAAACAAATAATTCAGAAGAGATACGAGACATCTCTTGTTAAAAAATGAAACAACTAAGTTATCTTTGAGTCGAAGGTGAAACTTAAACAAATCATAATCTGCTCTTTCATAGATGGCGTTAATTATTTTAGGTTTAAGGGCGTTTAACCAGCCAGCGGATGAAAATCCATATTTCGTCGAAAGTTGTTCTTACGATCATGCACGGAGGTTACAATGAGAAAGATTAATTATTCTCCGTACCAGCTTTTTTAAATTATAACTCAATATCGTATTTATTTCAATTCAAATTAGCTTTAATTTATACCTTCATCCAAAAATGCTGAAAAGCGTGATGATAAAACTATTAAAATAATGTACTTTTTGTAATTATTTTTTTATTATAAGTATTTATCATTTTTCAATAATGTCTAAATTTAATAAGAATGTTAAAAAAAATTGAATTATATTAGTTTGTAAGTGCGCAAATAAATACACAAATGGACCAATTTTCGTCAAGAAACACATGTACGTACATATTTTTTAATGATTTTATTGAAACTAAAATTAAAATTCTACAACATGCGTTTGCTAGATAATGTATTGATTTATTTTACTGCATGATTATATTATTTGAAATGGGTGTGGTATAATACAAAATCTTTTTTGAAAATTTAATAAATCTCCCAACGACCTATGGAATAACCTTATTATACTAAAAATTAAAAAAATTTCTCAAAATTTATTACATGCGAAAGCTAGATAAAATAAAATCTTTCGAAATCCATTTATAATTTTTTGTGGAAAAGAGTCAATACGTCTAAAAACTTTTTTGAAAATGACGTATTTCCGGTTTTCTCTGGTAATGCCCTCTTAACAACAGAAAATCCCATGGTTGCTGCATCTCAAATTCTTAACGCACAAATGGGATTCTTTTTGCAACACGGAATTTGAATAGCGCGATGTTTTAAGGATGGTAAAATTGTTATAATGGATTGTTATATTTTCCTATCTTTTTTATGGGAGTTAATGTAAATAAAACCCTTGATTCTCTTAATTAAACTCAACCTTTTCAACCTGATTCTCACCTGTGAATTCTTTCCGGCGAAGCGCTTCCCAGTGACGTAGTGGTGCTGTGCGCCGACCCCGTGCTAAGTGGACTGCCCTGGGGCCCACGCCTGCCCCCGCCGCCCCTACCCCGATGTATCCGTAGAGTTAGGCGGTTGTCGTCGAAACGGTTGCCGACGCCTGCCTTGCCTGAAAATAATTAAAAGGACATTTTTAAATTCAATTGGTATTTAAGCGGTTCAGATGTACAAATAGAATACACTAAATTCAGAAACATTACCAAAAAATAAAGAGAACAATGATAGCGGCTCGGGAGAAACCGGTTTAGGGAGACCCTTTGAACTCTCCAGTAAACTCTCTCAACCCATCGCCCTGTACCGCAGTGCTGGGTATGGATTTAAATGTCCATCACTCCTAGACCCACTGACCCCCAGATTTTCCTTTTCCTTCCCAGAACTTCCTCTCCTTCCTTTCCTTAAAAATACCCTGTACACAGCATCCCAAAGATACAACCTTTGAGGGAATTTATTTTCCTCAGGGTCTTCTATGTGGATTTAAGTTTTATTGAAGTGAAAACTTATTTAGCACCGTTAAACGAGCAACACTAAAAAGAGACCAACACACACATCTATATGATTTAGCCTGCGGAAGAATGAGATAGTAATAAAATATTTATTTTATTCACGTAACTACCTACTCGCTTCCAATATAATACAATGAATCTACAGTCTCGCGCAAGCCTCCTTTAGTGTAGTGGTATAAAGCGCCCGACGAACCTACGCGGCCATACATTCAGGGGACCAAGGATCGAATCCTACTAAATCCAAAAAAAAAAATTGTAAAATCAATATCCAATCTTCGAACCACTCCAAAATGAACAGGCAAAGAAAACACAAAAGAAAACGTATGTACTCGTATAAAAACATTTACTCAACATCTATCTATCTATCTTCTATCTATCTTCTTCTTCTATATTCTATCTTCTATATAAATAAAAATGAATCGCAGAAATTTATGTACTCGCATAACTTCCGAACCTCGATTTCATCGTAATCAACTCGTCGCCAGAGCTCACTATTTTATATAAAAAAGGCCGATTTTGCATGCTCGAAAATGTTCTGACATTGTTCGTGTCTGTGGGTCGAAGATATGCGGCAATCTTTTGTTTTACTAGTCTATAAAGCCAATATTTGACTCGCCGTCTATTTTTTGTAACAACGATTATGGAGTAAGAGGCAAGGAAAATATTATAATACAGGTTAGATATTTTGTTCCCCTTCCTTATTTTTTTATTTTTTAAAGACTAAAAAAAGAATTTTTTGATTTCATGTTCCAGTCATTGATGTTAGCTTGCTTTTTTCAAACATCTCCTTTTCTCCATGAGTCATCAAAACTATTTTTTTTTATGTTACTGCATAATTCTGCGGTGTACCTGGTGCAGCGGCAAAATAACCTTCATTGTCTCGTTGATCTTGTCGTAATATGAATTTGAAAAATGATAAATACTTATAATCAAAAAATATCTAATGTCCTTAATTGAATAATTTATAAATAAGAAAGAAACCTTGTTGAACAATAATTGTTGATGGGAAGGGGGAGGGGGAAAGTTATTTAACGAACTGTTCATAAAATTATTTTCGAGAGGAAGTTCTTCAGAAGTACTTTTCGATGACAAAAATTATCACACAAAGAATCTTTTAATTCTGCCTCATTTTAAAGAATTAAAAGATCTGTGCGCACATACATTTTGAGATTTTGGATACTTTCTGGTTAACACCCCCCGGCTAAGCAGGTACTTAACTTGCCTGATGTTTAGAAGCCCTGGAAATTAAAAAATCGAGTGGGAGGGGTGAAGTACTAAACTTTTGTTTCATGGATCTCTGTTTCCAAAAAAAAAATTTTTCGTTTAGAAATGCAGCCGGACAGCTCTTAAGTTAAAAAAGGCAAATTTTTAGCTTACCCTAAAATAATTTTTCATTTAGAAAGGAAAGGAAGGAGAGACAATACAGGCACCAAAAATCCGAGAAAAAGATGTTTTTAAATAAATTTAAGATAGCACCAAATAGGATAATTCTTTTTTTGTTGTATTCGTTATTGTCAGGAGAAGGTTTGTATAAAACTACTGGTGGGCTCTGGCTTTATGAAATTTGTATAAATAATTGGAATAGGTGGCACGCGAGCTGTTTGAAAACCAAATGAACCGGGAATTAATTTATGGAACATGGGTGGGGGGGGAGTGGAACCAGTGTGGGGGGAGGGGAACCTGGGAGGGGGGGTGGGCGGAAGGGGAACGGGACGAATGGGAAAGGACACGGAGGGAGAAACCATTTCTTTATTAAATGGCCTAGCAACGCATGCCGGGTCAAGACTGAAAGTGGCAAGAGAAGCATTGGCCACGAGGGCGTACACGTATCTGGGGGGAGATTATTCATCTCCCCCCAGATAACCTATACATTAAAAAAAAAACCATTTAATCTTAAGGCTCTGCAACCGGGCCCGAAAAGAAGAAGATGGAGAGATACCAAATTACGAATGTTAGAGGAGAGCGCTAACATTTACAGCGAAAAAATCTATGCGAAAATTGCGAAAATGTTTAATAAAACACGACTCGTTTAAAATAGAGCAAAAATCTCACGGGCATTATCTTAAACAGCATTTAAAGAAATACTGTGAATTTTTTCATACATATAACTTGTAAAATAACTGAAACAAACGTGTTAATAATAATTTTTGGAGCATACTTTGCTATTTTTTTCTATCGAGGGAATTTTATATAATTTGCGTTTCGGCGCCGACAAAGTCTAGATATTATCTTCAAGAATAACATATATTTTTTTCAGAGCTTTAAAACTTACCGTGTTTAAGGGAAATATGTTATAAATCGGTACAAATCCGGGTTGCGGCCCTTAAATTGTTTGAACAAAATTAAAAATATTCCTACTATAAGTTCTCTGTACTTAAGTTAAGAAAGCGAAATATTATATTTCTTTTAACTTAATAAAAAAAATGTAGTTTCTCCACAGAAGAAAACAAAGAAACTAATAAGATCATAAAATAAGAATTCGACCACAAAAATACATAAAAAATCATCAATCACATAAAAAAGTTTGCTTTGTAGTCTCTCCACTCTTCCTTTCACTGCGTGTGAATTGCACACTCTGTTTTTTTTTATTATCTATCTATGAACCTTGAAAATCATGATTATATTATTATATCATAGGATTTCGGACAAAGATTCTTACGCCGAATTTTTGCGAAAACGTTTAACCCGGCGTCAGTACAGTTGGGTCAATTTGACCCGCCCCATTTTAAAATTAGCTTATTTCTTAGAATTTTTGTTCGACGTTGCCATACTTCTCAGTAGCTGGAGCTAACAACCTCCCCTCCCCGCTGGCTATCGCTGTTCAGTGTTGTAGCGGCCGCGACGGTGGATAGGAGTGGCTAAACCCGAAAAAGGTAAATATGACCCAACCATACATTTCGTGTCGTAATTTCGCGTTAATTAATAATTAAACATTGCATTCGATAATTGGTTCACCAGCTAGGAATTAGTAAACCACGTACATCAAGAACACAAACTGACATCTGTAGGCACTGTTCGCAAAAATAAAAGACAAATACCCGAAAAATTTACGAAAACAAGGGGAAAATAAATAAACTCGTCGACATTTGGTTTTCAGAAAGATATCACGATCGTTTAATATATTCCGAAAAAAAATAAAGTAGTTTTACTTATGTCGAGATTTCATCATGATGACAGTATTGATACATCTACCGGCGACAAAAAAAAACTGAGATAGGGTCAGTGGGCCGGTTGTGGCCACCTTAAGGATTTTTTCGTTTTTGAATGAGCACCAAACTTGCACATAAATGTAAATTATAATTTTTCCAACATTAATGTACAATAAAAATGCCTGTCTTTAATATATGTAAATATATCGAATAACAGTTCTTTAATTATTTTTAAATAATTTTTTTTCATTGAACTGGACCCATGCATTAGTTGTGGCCACAATTTAATCAGTTCTGGCCACACCCGTGTGCCGGTTTTGGCCACATGAATCTATGTAGGGAACTTATATTTTTTTATCTAAATTAAACACAGTAATGATTATAAATCGATGTTTATTATTCAAGTTATACAATAAACTTATAAAAAAATAAGATTTAGCGCATATTTAGACCTGAGAGTTCGATTTCGAAAGTATAAAAAGAATTTTGCCTTTTGGTTGTACCTGTAAACAATGGTGGTGGCAATATCATTTTAATATCAATCTCAGCAACAGATGCCAAATCAGGAATTTGTGGCATTGTGAATTGGCTACCAGTGTTATTATGTTTTCTCAGGTAGCTTATCTCGAACTCATTGTCTTCGTCTTTTGAACGCAATATTTTGCCGACATAATAAAAAGTGGCTTTGGGATTCTTGAATTCAACCAGGACATAATCTCCTTCCAGGGGTGTTCGATCTAGTTCTTCGAAACCCGACGGCTTTACCTGTGGAATCCAGTCTTCGCAGTCCGAATGAGACGTATCATGCAAATTTTCTTCCTCTGACGTCTCTAAAATTTCAATAGTCGGTTTCTTTTTTTTAATGTTCCTATTTATTTTTTTAGCTAGTTTTATCTGTTTTTGTTCTTCTTTTCTGTCTTTCTCCTTTTCCTTAGCCATCATAATATCTTTCCATTTATCTGATGTTAACACCGAAGGAATATACTCTCTCTTTCGACTGGTAGTATTTGTCTTCTTTTCAGGCCATATGACGCAATTTTTCACTAATTCTGCGGCATTAGTCGGCATATTCAATTCTACAATCTCAGAAGAGGATACAATATCTTTAGATGTTGATGCTGATACGTCCAGGATTTCTTCGTTTACCGCTATTGGAAATGAAGGTTCAATAACAGGAGTTTCTGGAGGCGTTGTAACTCGATCTAGATTAATACAAGTAAGATCTGTATTTGGCAATGCAGTATTATCGTCTTTGAAGGCCAGCCATACTTTATACAGGAACAACCCTTCAGTACAACCTGTCCAATCCATACCAGTGCTGTAAGTGACTTTGAAATCTTTAAGCATATTTGGTTCAATTTTACTCTCCAAATACTGTAGATGAGTCGATTCCACTAGGCGCATGTTTACATTAGTTTCAGTATGTTTTGGTGCAGTTATAATTCTTTTATAGTTTACAAAATCAGGACCAAATGGATAAAGTCCGCAAGACTTGAATCCAGCTTTCACATTATTAGAAAAATTTGTATCATTTATCAGAATGTTGTTCAAAGCAGAAGGGAGATTAAATTTAGTTATTTCTTGTCCTTCGTTATCAATTCTCCACTTACGAATGTACTTCAACCAACGTTGCTTTAAAGGAAAAAATACAGCCACGTCCAGTGGCTGCAGCATATGTGTTGTGTTTGGAACCAAGGCTATGACGATAATTCCGTTGTCTCTGCAAAGTGAACTCAGGTGAAGAGTCAGATGGGATTTATGTCCGTCTAAAAATAATACGATTGGAAATATTGTACCCTTTTCTTTGAGATAAGGCAGGAACACATTACCAATAAATTCATAGAAAGACTCAGCAGTCATCCACCCTTTGTCTGTCTTACCAATAGACCAACGATTAGGTGCATTTTGAACTACATCTGAATTCATTCTTTTGTATTTGTAAAGTGTCAAAGGTGGAGCCAGTTCTCCAAGAGCATTTACTGTAAACAGAGTAGTGATATTTTCTTTATCACTGTTTTTTGAAGTGTCGTAAACATGTTCGCCTTTCGTCGCTAAGACAAGTCCACCTTTGGGGGCTAAGAAGAATGAAGTTTCATCGCAGTTCCATACTCGAGCAGGATCTTCAAAAATCTTACATCCATCAGGTCCTAACAAAGTAATGACTTCTTCAAACCAGTTTCTGATTTTTTCTTCGGTTATCAATGCGCGTGCCTTGTTTATGTACTCTGCATGTTTTTTGCTTAAATCAGGATGTCTCGTCATAAATGACTCAAACCATGTCCTCCCAGGGCGATTATTGATGAAAGGAGTATTGATGTTGCCAGTAACAACAATCTTCTTTACGGAATCTAATAAACATTCCCTGTTAATTGGAAAACCTGCCCGGGCACAATCTTTAATCCACCTGACTAGTGACATCTCTATTTCTATACCAAGTACAGCTTGTGGTCCTACGTGACCTGAGGCCGCTGGTGCACGTCCACATATTTTGTTACGCAAAGTACTACGGGGGACTTTGTAGTTTTTACTAGCAGTAGATACCTTCATACCTCCTTTTATAGCATCGAGGGCCAAAATCACTTTCGATGGTGAATAACAAAAAAGTTTGCGTTTTGAGTGCTCAATAGCATCTTTCTTCTTATTTGCCGGAGTCATTTTCACAGTTCTGAAGAAGAAACATAATAATTTATTAAGTTAAAATATCAAAATTAGCGGATATGTTCATTTTTTTAGATAATGGCCAAAACTAGTACTGTATGGGAGCCACTTGTGGCCACCAACGTGGCCACAACCCATACATTTGTATAAATTCTTGTGTCAGTAATGGCCACATCGAAAAATCATGTTTAAACAACCAATTTTCTAAAAATAACCTCAAAAACATATTACTTTACCCTTTTATAATGGGTACAACTTGTTTTCAAATAAAACATCAAAAGGATTACAAATATATATTGAGATTACTTACAGTGGGTTCCTTAAGGTTTTGGATAACAATCTCAATAAAAAATTCCGCAACACTTATTTGCATCGACCAAACACAAACTGTTAACAATAAGATTTATTGTGTCACTTGTCAACGAAGACCATAGACAAATATGCATTTTGCCATAGAGTAAAAAAAGATTCGATTTTATTTAGCTTATATTTCGACTTGTAAAGTTGAAAATGGCCAGAACCGGCCCAATGGCCACAACCGGCCCACTGACCCTAAATACATTTTATAATGTGACAAAAGGTGAAGTATATTATATATATTCTCCACCTTTTGGTGGAGTATATAGAGTATATTATTCGTAGTCCTACTATAGATCTCATTCATATATATGATATTAGTTCACATTTTGAGAAAAAAAAATGTTTTATTTAAATTTTATAACTTTAAGACAGAGGTTGTCTATTTTGTAAAAATTTTACTATACTTTTATAAAAATGTCATTAAAAGATTGTTTTATATGAAGTTGTTTTATTTTACCCAAAATCTCGTAAACAAAATAGTTTTTAATCAAATTATTGCAATATTTTACTAAATTTCTTTTAAATATTGACATCAAAGCCAGTTTTTAATTCGGGTCTCCTAGACCCAACCCTACTATCGTTGTTACGTCTTTTAACTGTACTGACGCCGGGTTAACATTTAAAAACTTCGTGAAAATTCGTTTAACTGAAACGTGGAGAGCATTTAAATTTTGCAATTGATTGCGTAGCTCTCCGGTGTAAATTAATATTAAAAAATTTCAGTGTCTTTCTTTTTCGCCAACTTTCGGTAAGCTAAAATATTATGCAAGTCACTTTCAAATTTCAACGAAAATTTTATCACAAGTCCTGAGAGAGAAAAGTAATAAGAAAAGAGAATAAAACTCACTTATTCCTTTTGGAAATTCGTATTGACTCTTTTACAAACACAGTGAACATTTGCAAGGAGTTTTTAATTAATTTTTAATATTACCTCCACACGGGGGATACGATAGGATAGATAGAAGAAATCTTTAACGATGTTCTTTGTTTCACGAAAGGCAAACATTAAAACCCGAAGTTACGATCAACCATAATTTAGTATTATTTTTTTAAGGCTCTGCAACCGGGCCCGAAAAGAAGAAGATGGAGAGATACGAAATTACGAATGTTAGAGGAGAGCGCTAACATTTACAGCGACCAAATCGATGCGAAAATTGCGAATATGTTTAATAAAACACGACTCGTTTAAAATAGAGCAAGAATCTCGCGGGCGTTATCTTAAACAGCATTTAAAGAAACACTGTGAATTTTTTCATACATATAACTTGTAAAATAACTGAAATAAACGTGTTAATAATAATTTTTGGAGCACACTTTGCGATTTTTTTCTATCGAGGGAATTTTATATAATTTTCGTTTCGGCGCGGGCAAAGTCTAGATATTATCTTCAAGAATAACATATATGTAATAAATCGGTACAAATCCGGGTTGGGGGCCCTTAGGGAAAAATTCTTTACGCACGCTTGAATTGGGGAGTAAGCTGGCGAATGCATAACGAGAGCGTTACGAAAAGCGAGGCGAACGGTTGTTGAGAGGGAGTACGCTTTGTATATTACTGTAGGGGCATGAGAAAGAGGTGCGAGCATACATTTTCTTTCTGTTTTTCTTTCATATCCAGTTACCACTGCAGGCCTATTGTCTGTATCACACTGTAGGAGCAAGGGAGAGCAGTGCGCGTGCATATTTTCTTTCACTCTTCCTATTATATAGATGGAGCAGAAGTTTTACTTCAGTTGTGTGGTCTAAAGCACAATCGTTTTTTTTTACACACAGGAGGACTTGAGGAAAGAATTCCCCTTAGGGCCTACGTCATCTTTCAGGGATCTTTTTTAGGAAAGGAAGGAGAGGAAGTTTTGGGATAGAAAAATGTATGAGGGGTTGGTAGGAATCAGGGGGTCAAGCGCGAGATAGTCCTGCTGGAGAAGTCAAAAGTTCTCCCTCAACCAGTCTCTCCCGATCCGGCTTGCCAGCCAGTTGGTTGGCAGAAGCATCCGCCGCAAAGATCCGGACAAGTCTCACTCCACGAAACCGGGCACGTGGGATGGTGTTTTTGACGATATTCTTTGTTTTAAGAAAGGCAAACATTCAATTTCCCAGTTACGAGAAACCTGCATTTTAGTGGTAAAATATTACTCGTATAACAATGATGGAGGTAATGACACATATTTATGCATAGGTACACTTTCAGTGATGGCCTTGGATACGTCACTGAGAAACAGATTTCTGTCTTGCCTGCATACTGTATTTAGCAAAAAATGTGTATTCATTGATAGAATTAGAAGTGTATAGAAGAGAAAACTTCTTTATCACTCTTGTGATTTCAATTCGATGAAACGAAAAATTGCGACACTAGAGAGACAAACACATACATCTAAAGGATTTAGCCTGCGAGAGAATCGGTCTCCTCTTTGTGCGGCGCTTCGTAGCCTTCCCACTCTTTTTTACTTTAGTGCGTATGAATTGCACGCTCTGATTTGTGGTATCTTATAATCTTAATTTTTGTTTTTTTCTACTTTATAAAAATGATTTAATTTATTTTAAATTTTTGACAATAAAAGTTCTGCTTGGGAATATTATTATGGGTGACAGCTGTTTCAACTCCCGAAGGACCTTTTAACAATGCCTTCGGAAGGCGAAAAAGCTGTTACTTGTCCTAATAATGGCCTAACAGGAACATTTTTAATAAATTATATAATTTATCGTTTAAAATCATTTATTAAAAAGATTTTAAAATTTTCAAAAAGTTGTTACCATAATTTTTTTTTATTTCAAATGTTTTTTTTTTTGCAGAAACAAACAGTACATTATTACATAATGGGAAATATTTACAAAGTTATAGAATTATTACAATAATTGGTACCAATGACATGTCGCTGTTATATACTTATATTTTTGTGTGATAAATAATACATTATACCTTAATTAAGTTAGTAACTTATTGAAGGAGAGGGGTGTGGGAGAGTGTTTGTATGTGTGTAAATGAGGGTGAGGGTGTGTGTGTGTGTGGATGTGTGTGTTATGTGTGCGAGTTCAGTGTGCTAAAAATATTTTTCTTAAATAGAGGGAGGGAATCAAAAAATATATCAATATTTGTGGTTTTTTTAATAGAGTTGAAACTTTGAAGGATGCGGGAAATGAGCATAGAGATATACAATAGAGGCGCCATGCCTTACAAATATATTCGAGATTCGTGTTCATCTCAGGCTTGCGGAGGCATACGGGAGGGGTAGTTCGACACTTTCCGTTATCTACCGAACTGGCACGAACGCGATTGCAAAGCAGGGGTTTACAGACTTTTCAAGTAGAGGGCCGCATACAACATCAAAGTTCATCAATTATATTAATCAACCTATTTATTTTTTACTGTTGCACCGCCTATTTTTGGTAAACTTTCGAAATCACTGGTTACGCTTCATACAAATATTTTTTAGAAAAATCTTTACATTCACCTTAATTACTATAAAAGAAAAAAAAATGCGATGGAAAATATTGCATTCAAAGTTTCAATTACGAGTATGACATCGCGCCATTCGCGGTCGCGAGTTCTGGAACGAGTTTCAGCACATAAATAACCCTTTATATATAAACAGGCTGGAACATAACCATAATACTCGTTTTAACTTTAATGAAAGACTAATTGTACCTAAACATACAAATAAATATGGACAAAGAACGTTAAATTACATGATTCCCAGTTGTTTAAATATGCTTCCAGCTGAAATTAAAAACTGTACCCAAAACAAACAATTGGTGAACTTACTGAAGACTTGGCTTACGGAAAGAACTAATTTGTATTAGCTTACAATAACTAAAGACTTTAAAATTGTTATTCATGTTTTCATAATTTTTCTTTTATCTAAGTATATTTTTGTATAAAAATTATTTTATTTTATATCTGTAATTGTAAAAATGTATTTAAGTATATTTCTGTAAAAAAAATTATTTTATTTTATATCTTAAATTGTAAAAATCACTATAATAAGATCTTTAATGTAAAGAACACGTTAGACAAACTACTAAAAAGTAGTTTATCGGGACTTTTTGTCTTATATTTGTAAAATGTATAAAATATAATGCTCTGAAGCCGGGTATTGAAACATTTAAGGGACTTATAATAGACTCCACACCGAGCGCGAGCCGCCATGTAAATATACCTGCAAAAATGTACAAGAATGCAGGTGTCCTCAGACTGAGGGCACAGCGTAGTAAGGACTCGAACGTTCAACAGTCTGAATAGTCCATTCCATACATTGCACGAACGCCTTTTACACATACGCCTGCCAGATGTATTTCAAATGACCAACACGACACGATGGTTTTTGGTCCACTAAATGCGTGAAATAGAGAATTGGAGGTACTACCTTCAAATCCGTCGAACCAATTTATTCGCTTATTGTCTCATCTATTTATATATATCAATGGAAATGAGGGAGTTTGCTGCAGCGTTCGTATTATTACTGGTTGTGTAAAAAAGGTTGGTGTGGCGAGTTCTTTTAGATGGGATGTTAAAATTTATTTGGGATAGAAGTTCTGGGCAGTCTATTTCGTTATGTATAATTTTATGGAGAAATGTCATGTCAGCTACCGTTCGCCTGGATTTCAGGGATTGGAGAGTGCAGATGTAATTATTGTTGTATTTATAACCGAGATACTCAATAAATTTATTTTGTATGCGCTCTATGTTATTGACGTATTGGGTGTATTTGGGATTCCAGACGGGTGATGCAAATTCCAGTGTACTTCTGACTAGTGAGGAGTAAAGCATTACTAGAGTATGTGGATTTCTAAATAATTTACTCAGACGTAGTATAAAACCCAACATTTTGTAAGATCTATCGGTGATTGAATCAATGTGCGTTTTAAATATAAGTTTACTATCTAAATAGACTCCAAGGTCCTTACATTCATTTTTTGAAATCACGGGTTCATCGCAGAGTGAATATGAAAAGTTAATTTGATGCTTCTTTCTAGTAAAGGACATAGTGTGACATTTAGAAACATTCAGGTCTAAATAATTAGCTGTGCAATAGTTGCAGAGCCTATCTAAGTCACTTTGTAGCTCTTTACAGTCCGATAGAGAGCGAATCGTTTTGTAAATTTTCATATCATCTGCAAACAATAAAAATTGGAAAATTGGAAACATGAGCCTATGTCGTTTAAGTATATATTAAAGAATAGCGGACCAAGGTGGGAACCCTGAGGGACACCCGAGGTTACGTTGATTATTTTAGATAAAACTACATTTATTGAGATAACTTGACTACGATTGCTAATGTATGATTTTATCCATCTAAACAAGTCACCGTGTATTCCAAGACGAGTGAGTTTATTTAACAGAATTGAGTGGATAACGCGGTCGAAGGTTTTTACTCTCATACTTCAAGGGTGTTCTAGGCCATTGATTCTAACCAGCCGTTAAAAACAATCTCCGTAGGTTTGTGGTGCTAGGCCATGCGGGCGGCTTTTGGTTCGACTTCGCCCAGTTAGTGTTGGTGACCATTTTATAAATCCGATGAGAACTGGTTCCAAAAATAGCCCGTTCCTCGAATCCACTGTCATCCAGTGATGTCTAGTCACCGGGATAAAGTGACCGGGATAGGCAATAACGTCATATAATAATACCTACGCATGTAAACTGTACTCGATTTTTTTATTGTCAGTATTCGAGATGGCGTTATGTACGGATTAATATTTTTTGTGATTTTATTACTTTTCCACCTACTTACGAGAATCGCGTTTCATTTTCTTTATACGTATGAGGGAGATTATTTATTATAATTATTGTATTTTTCCTTTGGAGGGGTGCAGACTTACACTTACAGACTCACGGACATACGTTCACCGTTTGTCTCATTTTCGACTGTCGACATTTAATGTGTAAGAAAGGGGGGCAGTATTATATGTTTAAGAGCAAAAGCAAAACAATCAGCGCATTGACATTTGACGTTTTTGAATTTTTGGAATTCACTCACCTTTCAATATTACACGTATCACAATATTGCTGCAGCTCTTTCAAAATATGAGAATTCGTTCCGTACAAAATGCATGCAAAAATGAATTTTAATAATATTTTTTTTATTCGTGAATTTTTCCGATGTTTTAATAGTTATTCTCCTATGCGGGGTGGAGACAAATCTAACAAAGCAAAGACCATAAAAATCGGTTTAGCGTTATAAATGGTGCAACTGACTCGACTTTGTTTTATCTTCTCTTTATCTCTACATATTATAAATTAAAGTCCTTCGCGTCGTCTGTCTGTCTGTCTCTTTGCGATAAACTCGAAAACTACTGAACGGATTTTCATGCGGTTTTGACCAATAGATAGAGTGTTTCGTGAGGAAGGTTTAAGTATATAATTTGTCAAGGATTTGTGTAAATTGGTTGAAACATAACGATAATTGTTAGAAGTGTCGGAAAAAGTCAAGCCGCCTGGTAGCTTTCATCGAAAACGCTGCCTAATCCTTTTGGGATATAACAAAACAATGCAAGGTGGGATATTCTTCTTTTATAGATCTACAAAAAAGTCAGCGAAAGCATATATCTATCTTTTACGGATAGCTTACTATACCCTTTCTATCTTCTAAAAAAATGGTCACGTACATTGCGGTAATTGAAAAGTTATTTAGACGGATACAGTATTAATCGTTATTAACTTAAATACGTTAGTTACCCCAAGCATTTCATGCACATTATTATAATCCATCACACCAACTCTACGTATTATAAATTAAAGTCCTCCGCGGCATCTGTCTGTCTCTTCGCGATAAACTCAAAGACGGCGGTGGTTATAAAGGTTGGATAACCATCCAGTAGATGACGTTGTGTTCAGTTAGCCACAGCAACGCGTAGCCGGGTCAGCCAGTATATTAATAAGATGAGATTGGCAAATTTCAAACCACACAACTCCACATCTCATCTCTTCTATGTCTAAACTCGATTCCAATCTTTCTATTGATTATTATTAAATACTTCTTTTTAGAAAAAACAAGTTTGAAACGTGTCGTATACCTATAAGTATCTATATTCGCGTCAACTCTTGCATTGATTTTCTTTTTTATTATATGAATACCGCACAAGAGTCCCAACTGCTCCCGTCTGAAGCCAGTGAGACTATGGTATCCCCAATTGGGGTATGTTGTGAGGCTGAAGGTAGTAGGGAGGGGAAGGAGATAGGGAAGAGGAAGGAGGGGAAGTACCTGGCTATTCAGATCTGGTCACCCACCAAACACGGCTTATGCCATTTCAAGCAACGTTTCCAATATACTATACATTATTTTAAATGAATAAATTGTGAAATAACACAAATTAACCAAATAAAATTTATTTGCCACGCCGGGATTCGATCCCGCGACCTTCGGTGTGCGAGTCAAGAGCCTCACCGCTGCACTACGCCGGCCGTTGATAACTGTAATAAGAACTCACCACCTTCCCTTCTGATATTAGATTAAAACGTATTTAAATATATGGGTGTCATTTAAAAATAAATAAATACAGAAAAATATTGTTTTTCTTCATTCATAATAAATGTATTGGAAGTGCTCAATGTTTCGTTTTCGAACAATTAAAAAAAGTTACTTATCCAACTCTAACCTTAATGAAACTTGTTTTAACTTTATTAGAGACTTATTACCACTAACATAATATATCTAAATTTTAGTAAAATCGAAAGTCCAAAATAGTTCTGGGTATATATATAGGGTATTGATCGTTTTCGAATCAGGGGGCATATATGGGTTAAAACCCGTCTGCTTATTCGCACCTCACAATCCGGAAGTCTCGGTCCCGCACGTAAATTCTGAAACTGTCACTTTGGATCGAGATTGTAAAATATCTAAGCAAGATAGCTTTCATATTTCAAAGACAATAAGAAGCATTATTTCGTTCTCTTTCTGTTTAAAAAAAATACATATGTTAACTTGATAGGAAGAGAGATATATAGCTTTTAAAATGTAAGGTCGCTCGGGACGTTTTTGGTCTTATGAAAGTATAATGTGATTATGTGTTTTGGGATGTATTTATTCCTAAACAAGCAGACGGGTTAAGGTCACATGTCCTCATATTTGGACATTTGGCTTGTGGTATTTGGTACGATAAACAAAGCAGTTTCGACAAACAAAGCTATTATTATTGATTACTTCTGCTTTTGACACTATTTAACATGAGAGCTAAAACAAAGCTTTGAAATGTGAATTTAATTAGGATAGGACCTTACCAAATGTGTCTGTTACACTATATTTGTTTATTTATTTAAGGAACATAAACAGTCTTAGCAACATAATATGCATAAGAGGATGACAAAAAACAGACCAATTATTAATGTTCACAGATAGGTATTTAGAAATATAAAAGTAAACTAGAATTTTTATGAAAAAAAACAGGATAAAGCAGCAATTAAAAAGAAATTATAATACAGGTGTAGATTAAACAAGTGGATACGCGCCATAAATATATTTAAATCCATTTGGGCATTAATTTCTTTTAAATTAATAATTTAAGCTATGGGACCATGAGGGGGCCATCTATGTTTTTTGTATTTTTTTTTTTTTTTAATTTATTTATTGCAACATTTATCATAATTACAATTTTACAACAAATATATAATTTTTTTTTTACAGGTATTTTTTTTTTTACTACCCTTCCATTTAAAGCATTTGCTTGTGTATGGAAGGGGAGTGTACATAAATGCTATTAGTTATTAGTTGTAAGTTAGTACTTAAATAATTAATTGTACATAAATATATGTGAGCTGCAGTATTTGTTTGATAATGGTGTGAATTTTTTAAAAAAAGAAAGAATGTAATGGAAAACTAAGGATATTTGTAAGATTAATTGACAGTAATTTTTTTCTTAAGAATATTTTTAAAATGTCTCTTGACAGAGAGCAGTATTCGGGTTTTATCATTAATGCTTCTGATTTCTTCTGGTAGACGATTGAAAAAAGTTCTTCCCTGGTAAGTATAATGATGCTGTGCAAAAGACGTATTTAGTTTTGGGCATAGAAAAACATGTTTAAGTCGAGTTCTGTTTTCATTTAAAAATGGATATTTATCTTTTTCCTTTATAATTTGAATCAATGAATTTTTAATATATAAATCTTTAAATGTGGGTACTTGAAATTCTTCAAACAGGCGTTCTGTTGGGTAGTCTAAGGATTTTTTTAATATAATTTTAATAATTGTCCTTTGTACAATTTCTATTGGAAGAAGGTTACATTTATACGCGGATCCCCAACTAATAATAGCGTATTGTAGAGTGGATTGAACTAAGGCATAGTAGATTAAATATAGATTTTTTATCGACAGAAAATTTCTAATTCTTAAAAATATATATATTAATTTTCTGATTTTGTTTACTACTTGACATATTTGTTCCTTCCATTTCAGATTTTTGTCGATAATTACTCCGAGATATTTAATTTTATTTGTTGTTTTTAATATTGTACAGTTTGATTTGCAATAATTTTGGCTATGAATTTTAGTATTATCGTGTATGACAATGTTAAAATTTTTGGGAGCATCGTTTGGATGGATTGCAAATGGAATTACAAATGTCTTTTCACTATTTAGTGATAGTAAATTAGTGTCGAAAAAATTCTTAAGCGTGTTGATGTCTTCTGTGGCCTTTAATTCTACATTTTCCCAAGTCTTTTCACTTATTATTAATACTGTATCGTCGGCGTATGATGTAATTTGACCATTTAAATGTTGAAAAAAAATATCATTTACATATATGGTAAAAAAAATTGGTCCAAGCACTGTACCTTGCGGGATTCCAAAGCTTGAAATCTCTTGATCACTATTAACATGATTGATTTTTACCACTTGAGGGCGGTTTTTTAAGTAGTTTGTGATCCATTTAATCGCGTTGCCTTTAATGCCAATATCATTTAATTTTTTTAATAGCATCTCATGGGATATGCTATCGAATGCCTTTCTGAGGTCAATAAATATACCCGCACATTTTTTACCTTTATCTAATGATTCGTAAATGTATGAAGTTACGTTAGCAATGGCATCTTGTGTGCTGAGCGATTTAATAAAACCAAACTGGTTTTTGTGTAGTATTTTATTACTATCTAGGAAATTTACCAATTGTTTTTTTACTATTTTTTCAAATATCTTTCCTATGTTAGAAATTAGACAAATTGGGCGATAATTCGTTACTTGTTGCGGATCACCAGATTTGTAAATAGGTGAGATTATTGTGTTTTTGTAATTCATTGGAAATATTCCTTTCGTTAAACTCAAGTTTATTAAATGAGTGATGGGTTTTATTAAGTAAGATTTCATAGATTTTAACATTTGTGCCGTAATAGAATCAAAACCGGGAGACGAACCTCCTTTCATATTTTGTATTATTTTTAAGATTTCACATTCTGTTGTTATTTCAAATGTTGAAAGTATATTACGTTTCTGTAATTTTTTATTTTTTTGTTTTTCTGGGTTAGAAGGCTTATGAATATTTTTCGCAAGATTTTTTCCAACATTTGCAAAGAAGGAATTAAATATGTTTGCACATTGTTTAGGCTGTAAATTGGCATCTATAATTTTTTTATCATGTTCGATGTACTTAATATTTTGTGTTTTTTTTGTATTGTCTATGGCCAAATTCACAGTTTTCCACATTTGTTTATGGTTATTTTCTGAAGATAATATTTTATTTTTAAAGAACTCTTCCTTACTTTTTTTAATATAAGATGTTAATTTATTTTTATATTTTTTATAAAAAATATATGCTTTTTCATCATGGGGATTTTTTAAAGTTGTTTTATAAAGTTTTTCTTTGTTTCTGATAGATATTATAAGTCCTTTGGTAATCCAAGGTTTTAAACATCTTAATTTTGATTTTATGTGTATTATTATTTCAGTTGTCGAATTTTTAATGTGTTGTGACAGGATTTTTTCAAAGTTTTTCGAACATATTTCGGTATCATCACTCTTTAAAACATTGTTCCAATTTTCCATTTTTAGTTTTTCAGAGAGAATAGTCATGTCTATTGTTGATTTTTTGGGTACTAAATTATGTTTTTTATGTTTAATATTATTATTATTATACAGAAGTAAGCATGAATGATGATCAGTTATGTTAGTTTTCCAAACAATTGATTTTAGTTTGTGAAGATCTTTAATGTTTACGTTTGCCCAAATGTGATCTAAACAAGATGGAGTATGTTCTTTTATTTCTCTAGTATTTTTATTTATGCAAGATATGAAATTTTGTTCAGTCATACAATTGATGTATTCAGTTTTGTTACTATTTTCTATTTTTTCATTAATGTTCACATTAAAATCACCCACCACGAAGCAGAGTTTATTTTTTAATTTTAATAATATGTATTTGAGGTCATTAATAAACGTAATAATACTTGAGCCATGCGTTCTATAGATAGCTATTAAATGATATATTGATTTGCCGAGTTTGAAATGTACTTCGATGCAGTTTACCAAATGTATTGGGTGTTCTATAATGTTAACAATACTAAATTTATTATTTGCAAATATTATTATTCCCGAATTTTTGTTGATATCTACTTTGGTAGAAATATAATTGTACTCCGGTAAGTGATAAGACGGTGACTCAGCGTTTGTAAATGTTTCAGTTAACACTATGAAGTCCGGCTTTTTAATTAAATTATTTATTTTTAGAATTAGTTCATCTAAATTTTTCTGAATGCTACGGATGTTTATGTGCATAATAATTATATCATTGATGTTTTTAGAAATAATTTTGTTACATGAATCAGTACAAATACATTCATATTCTTGAATTTTAATATTTAATTCTAATTCGCTATTTAAGAAATCATCCATTTAATTAATGTATTTTGCAAAATTATATATAATTTTTTTTTTTTTTTTTTTTATTCAATGTCGTAGTTTATTCTTTCTTTGGCTAATTTAAGCATGTAAGAACGGAACTTACATGTTTCGCTGTTTGTTCGGTGGTCTATTTCATTCATTTTACTGTTGAAGGAGTTTATTTCTTTCTTCTTGTTAGCTGAGTGACAGTTAGCGCATTTGGGCGGCAGTTCCAGGGATTTACACTCGGAGATGGGATGATCTTCTGAACAGTGCTTGCATGTTGGTTTATTCATTTTATTGTAGCATTTTTGTGCTGTGTGTCCGAATCTTTGACAATGGAAACATTGGGTAAGAACGTTACAATCGGTTACATAGATTCTCATGAATCCTAGATGAATTTTTTTTCTATTTATAAGATGTAGTCTCAATTCTGGATTTGTTTGGAGAATTAAGTTTTTGTTGTTAGTTTTTTTGTTCATAATGATGGCTTTAACTTGTAATATATTTTTATCTTGGTATTTTTCACATATCATTTGGATGTCGTTGTTTTGTTCAATTATGTCTTCTAAGAATTCTTTTTCGGTATAGTCTTTGTCAAGTCCTTTGAATATTACGCATGGATCCGTTTTCACAAGTACCTCCGCTATTATGGTTTTGTCGACTTCATTTATCTTTTCTTTTAATTTTTTTGCGTCTTCTTTTTCTGGGCATGTTATTATAATGTTTTTTTTTGTTTTTTTAAATTCACTTACTCGAATTCCCAACTGCGATATTTAGATTTTTTGTATTTTCTCTTTTATTTTTTCAGTGTCTTCTTCTTTTAAGCTTTTTATAATTATAGGAAATCGTTTTTCTTGTGTTTGTGGTATTAAGTTTTTTACTGCCGAAGAGTAAGAAAATAAGTTTTTTTGTGTTTGGTTTTTTTCTTGAAATTCACATTTTTCTTGTAATTTAGCTAATTCTATTGCCATGTGGGATATCATTTCCATGATGTTATTTATTTCTTTCATCATTTTTGATTTGGTTTCTTTAGTAAGTTTATTTTCTTCTATGATTGTATGTAAGTCACTTATGTTTTGTTTCGCCTTAGTGATGAAGGCATGCGGATCAACCGCTTCCTCCATTTTCACGGGTTATGAATTATTTTATTTTCGGTTAATTTATATACTTTTAAAATTTGTCCGGGTTTGAAAGTGTTATTTTATTTGAATCGCCGCTCACTCGCGTCCAACACCGTTAGAGGTTGAGGCGACACCTGTGTGACATTGAAATTCAGTATAATCTTGCGTTTTCTTACCTCTGTGAAGCAGGCAATTACTTCCGACGTGAGTGTTAGTGAATGCCAAGAGATGTCACTCCTAGTCAGTCATTATCAAATAATTCACCCAATAATTGAATTATTGTTGTACAAGATTTTTGGCACGTATTATTGATATGCAAATTTATATTCATTGTTGAAACTTCCTTCCTGTGATAAACACATGTTGAGATTGTGCACTTACCACCTTGGCGAAATCAATATTTTGAATGAAAACTAGTATCGTTTTGTGCTTGACATCATGCAAGAGCTGCATTCTCTGAGTGAGTATTATTTTGTTTTCACTTAGGATTTTGGAATTGCTGTGTAGACTGTTTTGTGTCACATAGGGAAGAGTTCAACTTTCCTTAATTTACATAGGGTAGTATTCTCTCGTGTCAGGGGCTATTTACACGCCCCTACAACAAGTGATAAACCTAAATATAAAACACAACAATACAATAAAATACGATTATAACTGTAGAGAAAATAGGCTGCGAAATAGGTATTTGGGTTGGGACGGGTAGGGGGAGGACAGGGATAAGGGAAAGTTTCCATGCAGGTTATTTAAAAATATTAGGTACAATTAATTTAATCATCATGAATATGTGTTATGTGTTATTCGCACCAAGAATGTGATACAATGAAATTCTGTAGCGAAAGTAACCAGCAGAAGATATGTCAGGAAGTGTTTCTATACGTGCAAATTTAATGTTATAGTAGTTACATGTCCTTTGCATAAATTCATTTATACAATATTAAATTTTTTTTTTTTTTTACAGTGAATACCGCACAAGAATCTCAACCGCTCCCGTCTGGAGCCAGTGAGACTATGGCATCCCCAATTGGGGTATGTTGTGAGGCTGAAGGTAGCGGGGAGGGGAAGGAGGTGGAGAAGAGGAAGGTTGGGAAGTACCTGGCTATTCAGATCTGGTCACTAAACACGGCTAAAGCCATTTTCAAGCAACGTTTCAATTCTGAATGGTGGTCTTACACCAGGGCGATACTGATAGTATCTTCCACTCTGGAACATGCCGCAAATATACTATATATTATTTTAAATGAATTAATTGTGAAATAACACAAATTAACCAAATAAAATTTATTTGCGAATGCCGGGTTCGAACCCGCGACCTCCGGAATGTGAGTCAAGAGTCTTAGCCACTGGACTACGGAGGCCGTCAAATGTCAATGTGTAACATACTAACTCAACCATTTTAATTATTCCTTATACTTTTTTTTACATTCGCTTCACAATTCACAATACAAAGCTGCACAGAGGAAAATAATTTCCCTATGTCATCTTAGGATTGGGAGGGTTTTTTAACGGATGTGGATGTGGAGGGTTTTTTAAGGAAAGGAAGAAGAGGAAATTCTGGGAACGAAATAGGTATGAAGGGTAGGTAGAAATCTGGAGGTCAGTGTGTCTAGGAGTGATGGGCGTATGTATCCTTCACTTTAACTGCGGTGCAAGGCGTGGGTCGAGGGATTCTGGCTGTAGAGGTCAAAACACCTCCTCAACCAGTCTCTCTCGATCCGGCCCACCACGCAGCAGGTGGGCAGACTCATCGACCCCACGATAAACGTCACCCCATGAACCCGGGCACCCCTGTTTAATTACCACCAAATGTTGCGAACCACTTGGGTTGACCTATTTTTTTTTTTTTTTTTACGTGAGCTCCACACAGGAGGCCCTGAGGAAAACAATTTCCCTCAGGGCCTATGTCATCTTTGGGGATGCTGTGTGGAGGGTTTGTTTAAGGAAAGGAAGGAGAGGAGAGTTCTGGAAAGGAAAAGGGTTTAAGGGGTGGGTAGGAATCTGGGGTTCAGTGTGTTGTTAGCATTGGCGCTACTTGCGGCCAACGCCAAACCCAAAACCTGGAAAGGACATGCAATAAACAAGCCGGCGGCTAGCTCTGCACAGCCGGCGCGAGCAAGGTCCCTCTTAAACCCAGGGCGAGTGGTTGTGGTTCGCTTGTAAATTCCTACTCCCCTGCTTGGCTACTTGTGTCGAGCGGTGCGGGGAAAGGGGGGCGGAGGGCCTGTGTAAGGGGTCAATTCGCTATTAGCTCGCACGGGAATCAATTCCGTAACGTAACAGTGTCTTGGTCATCCGCCTCCAAGACCTAGACAAACCTCACCCCATGAACCCGGGCACCCCTGCTAAATCACCAAACGTAGCGAACCACTTGGGGTGACCTATGGCAGAGGTGTTGATTATTTAATAATTATAAAAATTATAAAATGAAAATTATGAAAGAATTATAAAAAAAACATACAACGGATTCCGCTTTATTGGGATAGATCAAGTTTAAACATTTCGATCCAAATAAGCGGCAGTCCCAAATAAGCGATATTTAAGGTAGGTCGGTAAAAAAATACCATTGAGATTTTTTAAATATACGTTACATTTATGCGTAAAAATTCTATCGCGTGTGTTTTCTATATTATAATATGTTTGAAAAAAAATATTAATAAATCGGCACATCCACCTCACCCGCGCCGCATACCGCTCGCTTACCCTTCTCAACGAAACTTAATTTACTGACTTCAAATAAGAATTTGTCTCAATTAAAAGGAATAGTGTCCCAGACACATTTACAATTTGGGAGGCGGGTATGGGTACCGCCGCACCGGAAACCATTTATTAAATAACGAACACCTCTGCCATAGGTCCACCCCCAAATGGTTCGTTATGTTTGGTGACTTAGTAGGGGTGCCCGGGTTCATGAAGTGAGGTTTGTCCGAGACTTGGCGGCGGATGCAACTGCCCACCAGCTGCGTAGCAGGCCGAATCGAAATGGAGTCGCTTTGACTTCTCCAGCCGTATTTTCTCGGAATGTCGCCTTGCACCGCTCCTGGGATGAATTCACACGTCCGTTACTCCTGGACATACTGACCCCCAGATTCCTACCCACCCCTCACACCCTTTTCCTTCCCAGAATTTCCTCTCCTTCCTTTCCCGAAAAGACCCTCCATACAGCATCCCCAAAGATGATTGAGGGGAACTAAGTCTTGAGGGGAATTATTTTCCTCAGGGCCTCCTGTGATGAGCTAATGTAAAACAAGAATAAATTAATATAAGTTTCTTTACTATTCTTTAGTTCATTGTATTTTGAATCAAATAACCGACTGTCCCGATAAACCTGTAGGTATACCAATTGAGCTAATCGTCATTTAAAAAAAATTAGAGTCATGGTATTGAAATATTTTCCTCAAGCAGAAACCAGTAAAACAGCCAAAATTATCTCAAGCTTTGCCAGACTCTAAGTACCTACGTTGTTCATTTAGCTAATTATACCCATGATCCCATGAAGTGACGGTAGACAGATATTAATTACAACTCAATCCTTTCACAGAAATTAGGATATAGGACAACCAATGACATCTGTTTGTAGACATATATAAGTACCGCTTTGTCTAATATTCCTGATGGAGTCGCGGTACAACTGCCTCCTCGTATTATGAAGTGAGCACTAGTTCGTTACTTCAATCTTAATCGATTCTGAGAATTGAGGACGGGTTGTTCAAAAAATGTGAGCAATTAATCAAATTTTTGAGGTGAATTTTCACGTTTCGCGTAAGTTCTATGCAAGTTCTGTTGTTATTTATTGTTATAAAATTTAATTTGTAGAACTCCATTTTAATTTTTATTTTTTTTATATATTCAATAATATTATTTTCATCTTAATCATAAAGGAAAACGTTTAGATAACTTAGAAGCATTGGAAATAAAAAAAATCCCATAAAAATAATGAATCTATTATCAACAAACAAAAAATATTGTAATATTTAATTAAACGAAGACAATATAAGCGAAAGTCAGTCGAAAATCTGAGAACAGAAAAATCAGAAAAAGATATTGACACCGCTGGGACATGAACATGTTCTCAGATTTTCGACTGACTTTCGCTTATATTGTCTTCGTTTAATTAAATATTACAATTTGAGGTTTTACTCATAAAGTTAAAATAAAAAAAAAATAAAAAAATATTAATGGATATGTTCCCCTACCCACCCACTCTTCATTAATACCTAGCAACGGCTCCACCCCCACCATAATAATTCATTGTTCCCATCCATATTGCAAAACTGTCAAATCATGTACGCTTGCCCTGAAGAAGGAACGGTCGTTCCGAAACCGGTCGGCTTTTCTCAAATATATAAGCGGTTCAAACAAAGTTAAATTGTTTCATTTATTTCATATTATTTTAATTAATAAAAACAGTTTATGTTTAAACAAGTTCTGCTGTGTAGTTATTATTATGCACGACAGCTGTTTCGCCTTCTGACGGCATTACCAAACTGTGGTCATGTCACTAACAGACGATCTATTTATACTGCTTCTAGAGAGGTATTTATGATGACTAATTTAAAATTTCTGAGTAAAATGACTGAAATTATTAATGGTTAATATTTGCCCAATTACCGTTTGTAATTTTAATTTCCGCAATTGCATCGTTTAAATTCGACTGAAGGTCGCTATGCACTCTAATCATATTGTGAGTCTTTCGCAAAAGATGACTCGCGATTTTCTTTTCAAGCATAATTAAGTATTTAAAATTGGTTTGAACATATCTAAAAGCGGTGAGTGTATTGTTTTTTTTTTGTTCATTTATTAAAATAGATTTAGGATTATTTTCACGTTAATTTCATATTAGAAAGTTCTGTTGTTATATCAATATAGGCCAGTTGCTTCATAAAACTGAAATAATCACTTGAATGGAACTTTCACAGAACGTGAATAAACTTACCACTGTGAGTTAAGTGTAGTTAATGATGTGTACCTACGTTATTTAAACTATAAAGCTGACAATAATTCTGAAGGAATATCTAGGACCTTTAATTGTGAAATATATAATAGAGAGTGATTAGGCATCATTTAATGTTTTAGTTTTTTTTAACTCGATTACAAAATAAAACTATTTAAATAACGAAGTGGTATTTTGGCGGTCTCTATGTGCTTTCAGAGATACTAAAATGAATTGTTCCAGTTTGAACTGCGAATTGACTACAATGGACCACATAAGGTGTTGAAGTGTTTTTTTTCAATACAAAATGTGATTATTTAAATACGAATATGAGTTATTATGAGACTACAATAAATTCAAAAATAAATTAAACAATAATATCTTAAATAATTTAGCCACTTAGAACCGCATTAGCCTTTAATTAACAATACTTATTGAAAAAATTATTTTATATTATTATTTTTTTTTAATATTATTTTATTTTTTTTACACATTTGATGTATGTTAGTACGTAAATATAATGTATGTGTTAGAATTTTTTATTTTAATTTTTTTTATTAAAAAAATATTTATATATTTTTCTCTTCCCTTTACACACGAGTACTTCCCTTTACTCTCGTAAAGGTTATATATTATATACATATATATGTTTATACTGTTTCTAATCAATGTTGCATGTTAGTATTTAATGATTTGAGTTTAATCCGATTGTAACCTGAAAATGTAATTACTCATGATTATATTACATGTATATGTATGTATATAAAAACTAATAAAAAAAAGTTATTGTAACATAAAAAAACGCAAACTTTCAGTTCATTGTAATTTTGAATCATTATGAATTTAACTTATTTTTTAATATTATGTTGGTTTTTTATTTGGATTTTTTAATTAATTAATTAATTGAAATTAAATTTAATAATACAATAATCAAGTTCTGCAAGTATTTAGCTATTGTTTATTACTTTAAGCTATTATTTTTGTTCTAGCTGTTTCAGCTTAAAAGGCCATTTTCAAACTGTCAAACTGTTTAATTTACAAACACTATATATGTAACAAAAATACTATCCAAAATACCTGCAGAACTTGATAATAATAACATAGTTAAATTTAATTTCAAGTAAATTAAACGGAGGTCTATGAATTAAACATAAAACAACTTATAGCGAATTTTACTCTCTCCGGATCAACTTAATAACCAAAACGGTATCCGTCATAAAATATTATCAAATAGTGCACCATTTCTAAAGTGTAGAAAATAACCAAAAGGTCACCTATGCAGCAGACGATTGCTCTAAAAGGTTCGTCTCTTTTGTGTATATTTAGACCAGTGCCAATTGCCATTCTGTTGAAATATTTTTGTCCGCGAGCAGATTCATTAATCAAGTAATTTTGAGGGTATTATGCTCAGTGAGTTTGGGATTATTTTCGTACACCAAGCTCACATATTATGATTCAGATAGCTATATCTAGATGGATAGTGCAACCATCTTGAACTAAAAATGTCGATTCCATGACCTATCGAAATGCTATGTTATTGGTTCCATATTTTCAAGTTTAAATATATCAATTTTCATACAGAAAACAATAACACTAATGCAGCGAGTTACTCACCAATTACTCACGCAATCATAACTTATACCCACTATGAAAAATTACTACACTTAGACATTTTTCACGATTCCTTGTAAACATACAAAACTAATTTATCAAATTTCTTGGCGTGATATAATTGTTTTAAAATTATTTACACTTAACTTTTCATTAAACTTTAATCAGTCAATTACAATTAGTGAGCACATAATTCTTGATTTTAAAATGTCTCCTTATCCCCCCCCACCTTTTTTTCTTCCTTTTTATTATTATTACTCATTCATTCAATAATTAAGTTACTAGACCGGTTCATATCTCAGGCATAATTACCAAATGACATTCTATAAAAATTATAAAAGCATGTGCAGAAGCGTTAAGTTACCCGTTGGAAATATTAATTAACAAATCTTTCGAATCAGGAACCTTCCCAGAACAATTAAAACAATCTATTATTGTACCTTTGTATAAGAAGGGTTCTAAACAGGAAATCTCAAACTACAGACCGATATCCTTATTACCAAACTTTTCAAAAATATTTGAAAGAGCCATGTACAATCGCATTTATAACTTTCTCGAAAACTTTGAGATAATATGTCCACAACAATTTGGATTCCGTAAAGGCCGTTCAACAACACAGGCAGTATTCAATTTTTTGAACAAAATTCTAGAAAATATTAATGTTAGTAAAAAAACCGTAGGTATCTTTCTCGACCTCTCAAAAGCATTCGACAATGTTGATCATGAGCTTCTTCTAATTAAACTTGAACATGTAGGTATTAGAGGATTAGCATTAAAATGGTTTGAATCGTACTTAAAAAATCGTCAGCAGAAAGTTCAAATTTCAAATATCGATGAAAAAAGGGCCCAGTACATGGTAGAATCCAAATGGAGAAAAATAAACAAGGGTGTGCCACAAGGAAGCATTCTTGGGCCTCTCCTCTTCCTTATCTATATAAACGAACTTCCAATAATTGCTGGCACAGAATGTTCAATGTTCGCTGATGACACAGCTTTGTTGTTTGAATGTAATGGAGACGTTGACGAATTTAACAAACAAGTTAACGAGACTTGCCAATTAATAGCAAACTGGCTGTTATCGCAACATCTATCACTCAACACAAACAAAACCCAAATTTTAAAATTTTGTCCAGTGCAAGCTACACCAATAAATATAAATGTAAACATTAATAATAATATTATCGAACCTTCCCAAACCTGTTCACTACTGGGAATAGAATTAGATGTAAACATAAACTGGAAAGAACATGTCTCAAAAATTGTAGCAAAAATCAGTAGTTTTTCTTATGTTCTGGGTACCTTGAGAAAAATATTGAACACCGAATCAGTAATAGCCGCATACTATGGTTATGTATATTCAATAATAAAATACGGTATTATTTTTTGGGGAAACTCGGTAAACGCCAAAGATGTCTTCATCATACAAAAGAGATGCATAAGAAAAATTACAAACTCTGGTTGTTTAGATTCATGTAGACCTATGTTTAAAAATCTGAAAATTCTGACAGTCACAGACATATATATAATGGAGTTATGCATGTTAGTGCGATCATCTACAGAAAATTTCCCACTAAAAAACTCAACACATAAATACGCTACAAGGCTCACAGAAAACTTACTAATACCAAAAGCAAACAAAACAATATTCCAAAAAGGACCATACTACATGGCCATTAAAGTATATAACAACCTTCCACATAACATCAAACAAATACAAGATACACACAAATTCAAATCGTCACTAAACACTTTCCTTGTTAATAAATGTCACTACACGTTGAGTGAATACCTCACGTAAATGAAACGCCTATTTTTATTGGTATATATATTTGTATTTTTTTTTTTTTTTTTTTTTTCATTGGTATATTGTTATTTTATCTGTATAAACATTGTAATTATAATAAAACAAAGAATATTGTATAAACATTGTAATTAAATAAATGTGGTTAGCTGGAAGAAATGGGGTCTACCCATAAGCTACACCTTTTGTAATTTTCATTTTACAATAAATATTTTTTGATTTTGATTTTGATTTTATGGACTTACGTAATAGGTACATAACCATGTAATAATTTAATTTAACATACTTTTAATCGGTATTATAATGTACTGTGTATGTCTTTATAAACAAATAAATAAATATATAAAATACTGGAAAAAGCTGCAGTGCTCCACGATGAGAAAAAAAACTGTGGAAAAACCTAATACTTCAGAGCGCACTGTTTGAAAGTTTTTGGGACTTCGGAAAATAAGACAATAATTTATGTCTTTTAACACAGCAAACTTATTTTGTGGCACCATTTTGATTTAAATTAATAAATTCTTCGTTTTTACCACTTTTATTGTTTACAAAACCAACATGTTTCGTGAGCAATGCTCACTTCTTCAGGGTTTTTTGTTGATACTCATATCAATAAAAAACCCTGAAGAAGTGAGCATTGCTCACGAAACATGTTGGTTTTGTAAACAATAAAAGTGGTAAAAACGAAGTAATTTATTAAATTAAATAATTTATGATTTTTTAAAATACATATCTATGTTTATTTTTAATATGAATCTTGTATAATTTGTTTGATCCGTGAGTGCAATTTCTAGGAAAGGTGATTAATCTACAATCTACAGAATGACACCGCTCATTATTGTACGGGTAAAATAGATATATGACAAGTGTCTAAAAAAATACGTAGAAAAATATAAGGACTTGATCGTACTATTTAAATTTGGGGGGCGGATGTGGGCACCGTCGTCTCGGGAACCATTTATTGGATAACCAAAACCCCTGCCATTTGGTGACTTAGATGGGGTGTTTGGGTTCATAGGATGAGGTTTGTGTAAGTTTTGGAGGCCAATGCGTTTGCCCACCTTCTTCGTGGCGGGCTGGATCGGAAGAGTTTGGTGGAGGTAGACCTAACGTAGACCTCTCCAGCTGGTATCTCTCGACTCCTGGACACAGAATTTTTATACCCGCAGAATCTTTCTAACCTCTAATACCATTTTTCTTCCCATTTTTTTCTTTAAAAAACACTCAACACAGTCTCACCAAAAATGACAGAGACCCTGAGAATTTTTTTTCTCCTGTGTAAAGCCAATATTAAAAAAAATTACGAGTGTGCAACTCACACGCGGTAGAATTGAAACCTTCAGAAAACTAAAGTAGACAAGAGAGGAAGGCTGTGAAGCACTGCACAAGGAGGAGACTAAATATTCTACCTCATTCTCTCGCAAGCTAATCCTATATATGAATGAGTTTGTCCCTTTTTAGAATCGCTTTTCCGTTTCATTGAGTTTCAAATCACAACGGTGCCAAAGAAGATTCCACTTAAAAAAAGATACGAATCGTTCAATCAAAGCTGCAAGTTCGATTCATGCCAAGTTTCAGTCGATTTAAACGATAGTATTTTTTTTTGTTTTATGTGAATACCTCACAAGCTGCTCCAGTCGGGAGCAAGTGAGTCTATTGCATCCCTAATTGGAGTATGTTGTGAGGCTGAAGTGGGAAAGGGAAGGAGATGGAGAAGAAGAATGTAGGGAAGTATCTGGCTATTCAGATCTGGTCACCAAACACGGCTAAAGCCATTTCAAGCAACGTTTCAATTCTGAATGGTGGTCTTACACCTTACTAAGAGTATCTTACACTCTAAATTATTTTAAATGAATTAATCGGGAAATAAAACAAATTTATCAAATAAAATTTATTTGCCCACGCCGGGATTCGATCCCGCGACCTTCGGATTGCGAGTCAGAAGTCTTACCGCTAAACCACGCCGGCCGTTAAATATTAAAATCGATTATCACTAATCTATTCTAAATTACAAAGTACCGTATTGTTTAATTAGCTTGTCACGATACGAGCTTTACATAAGCGCAAAGCTCCCGTCATTGCATAGGTACCCGAATTTCTCAATACCTTTGTAATATAATTAAAAAGCTCTTTACGTAAAATCCAATTACGCGACGTTACAATAAAGGGAGAACTTTCAAAATTTAATTTGATTTCATCGTTGATCGTTCCGGCGCACAATTGCATTTTCAAAATGGTGGATATTTTCAGTATTGCCCCGTTGAGAGTCCACCATTCAGAATCAAAACGATGCTTAAGAGGGAATAACCAGATAAAACCGGAAATATGTCATTTTTAAATGAAATTTTAGATGTATCCATAAAAAATTATAAATTGATTTCGAAAGATTGTTCAAAGGTTTAAATATATATCTACGTATAAATTTTGAGAAAAAGTGTTTATTTTTAGTATAATATGGTTATACATACAGGTCGTTGGCATATTTGTTAAATTTTCAAAAAAAACTTTGTATTATACAACACACATTTGAAATCATATAATCAGGCAGTAAAATAAATCAATAAATTATCTGGGAAAACTATGTTTCAGAATTTAAAAAAAAAAAAATTAAAAAAAGATTCGCGCACGTGTTTTATGACGAAAATACTTCAGTTTGTCTATTTATTTACGACCTTACAATCTAATATATTTAAGATTTTTTTGATATTCTTATTTTCCTTAGACATTATTGAAAAATTATGATAAAAAAATAATTACAAAAAGTACATAATTTTAATAGTTTTATCATCACGCCTTTCAGCATTTTTGGATGTAGGTATGAATTAAAGCAAATTTTGAATGAAATAAAATCGATATTGAGTTATAATTTGAAAAAAAAAAAACTGGTACGGAGAATAACTAATCTTACTGATTGGAACCGCCCTGTACGATCGTAAGAACATCTTTCGACGAAATTTGGATTTTCGGCCGCTGGCTGGTTAAAGGCCCTTAAAAGAGCTTTAGCAGTATAGCCGATACTTTCCGAGTTCCTCTTTGCTATCTCATTTCCCCTTTCGTTTCAACTCCACAAATAAATAAAATTCGAACGAGTTCGCAAAATTTATAGATATTTGACTTTCCAGAAAGAGAATTGATCGTTTTTACGACTTGTTCTCGTGATCTTGATGGGCTTTGGAAAAGGGCGAAAAAAACAATGTTTGAAAATTCAAAATTTCAAGTTGATGAAAAGTTATCTCTATGGACCCACATTTTCAACCACCAAAAATTGGGAGGCGCCAATGGGTATCGCCACCCCGTGTACCCGGTAACCATTTATTGGATAACCAACACCACTACCATAGGTTTGGTGACTTAACAGGGTTGCCCAGGTTTATGGGGTGAGGTTTGTCCGGTTCTTGGCGGTGAATCGCGAGAGACCGGTTGAAAACAACTTCTCTCGGAGCGTATGTCGTCTTTCGTGATGCTGTGTGGATAGGAAGGAGAGGAGGTTATGTTAAGGATACCTAAATGGTTAGGAATCTGAGGGTCAATGTGTCCAGGAGTGACGGATGTTTGAATCAATCCCTCCCGCTGCGGTACAAGGTACGAGAAAGTCCAGCCGGAGATTGTTTCATATTGCTTTCACACAAACGAAGTATTCAATTCCGTAAGTCTAAACTTAAACTAAAGGGCGCAAGCGGGTTCCCTACAGAGCAACAGACCATCCCAAAAATGAAAAATGTTTAATCAACCAGTCTCTCCAGATTAGGCAATGACATTTTTAAGAATGTTTTAATTATAACAGTCATTTTAAGTAATTCCAACAAACGCTTTAATCTTAACATATTATTCAGTCATACCTGTTATATACATAATCTTAAAATATCAGAGGCAGATTATTTTTTATTAATAACAATCTCGAAAATTAAACAAAATGGCAAATAATATATTCTATCAAAAACGCTAAGCTCTTTCATGGCCCATTCACCCGGCTCTTTCATAATTTATTCGTTAAAGAAATATAACCTTCAAAATAACAACATTATAAAAAATTGTGTTGCTCAGTTTTCACACGGTTGCAAGGCCAAATATATGCACAAACCCAATCTACAAGCCATTTACTTACATTTGTTTACAATAAAATACCAAAAAAAATAATTAAATTAAACAAAATACTTTCTTTGTAGTGACAAAAACTTTGACTCGGTGTCCCGGCGTCCGTTGGTTTCGGCGAACTGTCTAATGTTTGTGGGTGATGGGAAATCAGTGTTGTCACTTAAAAATAAAGTTACCAACCACATCCGTTCCTTAACTACCAAAATAATGCAAGTGGCTCTTTCAAAACTTGGCTCCTTTATGCCACTTCTCCCCTACATGTTATGTTGAACCGTGTTATCAATTATGTTTATGTTTTTGAATAAGTTAATTTCTTTTAAAAAAATATTGTGATATTGCGAGGAAGGGAAAGGATATCGGTTGAATAATTAAAAGTTTGTTGCAGGTGGTGAAAATTCCTATTTTGTCTTCTATTATTCCTGTCATTTTTATGTCCATTATTTTTCTATAATTTAAATCACGGTTGAGAGAAACTATTTATCAATACTTATGAAGGCTTCTTATTCTGTAGTTGTCGCGTGGCGTAATTGCATCATTTTGCATTCTCGGGAAGGTGCACTTAGATGCATTTGCTCGGCTTAAATCTTATAATGCATCATTGAAATAATGGTTGAAAAATTGGCTTAAGTACTTTACTAAAGATCTTCTATTTTCCAGAGCCAATACATATGAGATTTAAAGTCCAAAAATATATGTTTTACACATTACCATGAACATCAGCAAATTTTTGTTTAATTTTTATATAATTTTTCTCATGGCAGCAACATTTCCATTTTCAAAAAATTATGAAACAAGTTAAATAGATTGATATTTCAATAAAAAATCGAGTGCAGTTCACACGCGGTAGAAGCGAAACTTTACCAAAACAATCTCAACCAATACTTGAAAAGTGAGGTCGTAATCAAATCGACTAATTTCCGTTTCATATCTCAACAAATAGGAGCCTTTAAAAGTGACATCATAATCAAATGAGCGCAATTGATTCATCGTAGGTGCAGTAATCGTCATCTCCGTTTCATCAAAAATCCAAATCACTGCAGTGCTATAGAAGTTTCAGTATTGCCGCAACTGTATACGTCTCCTTTCTACCTACTTTCTACATACCTTTCCTAACTGGAAAGTGTATTTTTTGGAACAATAACTCCAAGGGACAATCGGTGCAATTATCAACTCCTATGGTAATATCTCGGTGACTTTAATGTAAATAATTACGGAAACTTGTGCAATGAGCAATCTATGATACCTTGGATCGATAAAAAACGTCCTGTATAAAAAATTAGGATAGACAGATTCCTTCCCAATATCCACTATTCACCAAGCGATTTCCATAGCTGTGTCACTTAATATAGGAATACGTTTTTCAAGTAATAGAATGTGTTCAAAACGATAAGGGCGGGGGGGAATGGAAGAAGAGTATTGTTTAAAAATAATCAAGTTTCCCACTCTATAACAAAGAATATCAAGAAAATTAGTTAGCGAATTCGTTTTGATGGCCGGCATGGTCAAGGGGTAAGGCTCTTGACTCGGGAATCGACGTGAGCAAATATATTTTTTTACATTTTTCTTTTTACATGAGCTCCACACAGGGGACCTTGAGGAAAATAATTTCCCTCAGATGCTGCGTTGACGGTTTTTTTTTTTGGGGAAAAGAAGGAGAGGAGAGTTCTGGGAAGGAAAAGGGTTTCAGGGTGGGTAGAAATCTTGGGTAGAAGGGGTTTAGTATGTCCTAGTCATCCGCCTCCAAGACCTAGACAAACCTCACCCCACGAACCCGGGCACCCCTGCTAAATCACCAAACGTAGCGAACCACTTGTGGTGACGTATGGCAGTAGTGTTGGTTATCCAATAAAGGTTCCCGGGCGGCGGTACCCATTCCCGCCTCCCAAATTGTGAATTTGTGTTATTTCACAATTAATTCATTTAAAATGATATATAGAATATTTGCGGCACGTTCCAGAGTGGATGATACTGTCAGTATCGCTCTGGTGTAAGACCAATATTCAGAACTGAAACATAGCTTGAAATGGCTTTTAGCCGTGTTTGGCGACCAGATCTGAATAGCCAGATACTTTTCCACCTTCCTCTTCCCCATATCCTTCCCCTTCCTACTACCTTCAGCCTCACAACATACCCCAATTGCGGATGGCATAGTCTCACTGACTCCAGGGAGCAGATGAGACTCTTGTGAGGTATTAACAAAAAAAACCGTATTTTCAATGTTCTTTCTAAACCATTAAAATGGCCACCATTTTGAAATGGAAACGTAATGTACAAACAAATGTACAGGCAGACCAATTGCAAAACAGTCGAGTTATAAGTCTTATGGGATGCAATATTTTCAAAAGGAAACACTCACTTTAAAGGGTTTTATAAGTTCAGGGAACTTGTCACTCTTGGCAGGATATTGGAATTCTCATTTTTATCCTTCTTTCGGCTTCAGACTGCTTCAAAGTCAAAATGGCGAGGAATTCCTTAAGAATATTATATTATTTACGGAGAATCCTCAATAAACTTAATATTAGCGTAGGTAGGTATCTTGCTAAACTTTCCCCGGTTCGTTCAAATGATTCCCGGATTAAATTCTGAAGGCATTTTCAGGGAAAAATGTTTGCATTTTACCCCGAACCTTTGTTAGAAAGGGAATAAATATTTACTTTCACGCCGGTGTATTTACAAACAAAATATCTTAGATTTAATGAAGAAATCTCAAAGAGGGAAGAAAATTCCAGTCCCGTAACACTTTTAACTGTTACTAAGGGTGCGGGCAGTGATGGTATCTCGCCATATTTTATCTCAAAATGTGCCAAAAATCTTGCATATCCTTTAACAAACTTATTTAACATGTCCTTAAAAAAGGGAATATTTCCCACAAAATTCAAAGAAGCCATTATAATCCCCATCCATAAAACTGGTTCAAAAAGTGACATTGCAAATTATCGCCCAATCTCAATACTCACAGTATTTAGCAAACTCTTTGAGCGTATTGTGTACGATCAAATTTATATAACTATTGTCCGCAGCATACAAAATAAACAACACGGTTTTTTACAAAAAAGGTCAGTACTAACAAACATAGTCAACTTTACTGAATACTTAACAAGCAATATGGATAATGGACACCACGTAGATGTTATCTACACAGATTACTCGAAAGCTTTCGATAAAGTTAACCACTCTATCCTCATTAAAAAATTACACCAATTAGGAATCCATGGCGACTTACTTAGGTGGCTAACTTCATATCTGCAGAAAAGACTACAGTGCGTATCAGTTGAGGGAACTAAGTCTAGCTTTTTTACTGTGCCCTCTGGCGTACCGCAAGGTTCTCACCTGGGACCATTATTATTTAATGTATATATATTTGATATTTATAAATGTTTTTTACATGCCAACTACCTTGCATATGCAGATGACAAAAAATATACTTAGTTATCAAATCTATCAATGACTGCATAAAGCTTCAAGAAGACCTAAATCGTCTTTTTGCACACTGTAAATTAAACAAATTAATCATAAACATTTCTAAGTGCAACAAATTATCTTTGACGCGTAACAAAAATAATTTTTTTTTAATTATAACTTTCATGACACACATATCAATGAAATAGAATCAATCCGTGACCTTGGGGTGGTACTAGATGTAAAACTAAATTTTATCAAACATATTAACGAAGTAATCAACAAAGCAAATAAGATATTGGGATTTATAATTCGCATATCTAAACCTTTTCCCAATATTAAAACTATGTATTCCCTTTACACAACGTTTATCCGCCCCCACTTAGAATACTGCACACTAATTTGGGCACCGTTCTACCAATGCCATATTGACAGAATCGAAAGTGTGCAGAACAATTTTCAAAAACATCACAAAACAAGTTACATCGCCAAATTGACTCCAAATATGATGTAGATTGTACTATGAGTTTCGGACTCCACGTTTAAAAAATACACGAAAAAATACCGGAGGTCCACATAAACACGTTAATTATCTGAAAGTAAAAACAGGAAAATAAAGAGAAAAATACATTTACAATGCATGCTAACAACATCAATTTTTCGAGAAAAATTCTGTTTAAATATTCCTGATATCCATTATAAATACACTTTTAAGGAAGGTAATACTAATAAATGTGTTTACACTTTGCAGATATTAATAAACTCAAACCTTTAACAGACCTTACTTTTTTTAAAAAATTTCTGTCTTATTCTGCTACATGTTTATTTACATTATTAAATTAATTTATTTATGTATTAGTTGTTTATTTATTTATTTATTTATTTATTTATTTATTTATCCATCCATCCATCCATCCGTCCGTCCGTCCGTCCGTCCGTCCGTCCGTCCGTCCGTCCGTCCGTCCATTCATCCCACCCACCCACCCACCCCTGCCTGCCTGCCTGCCTGCCTGCCTGCCTGCCTGCCTGCCTGCCTTTTTATTTATTTATTTATTTATTTATTTATTTATTTATTTATTTATTTATTTATTTATTTATTTATTTATTTATTTATTTATTTATTTATTTATTTATTTATTTATTTATTTATTTATTTATTTATTTATTTATTTGTTTATTTATTTATTTATTTATTTACGCCTACTTATGCTTTTACACACATATATATATAATAATATTAACAAAAATATACAAGTAAATATCGCAGAAAACGACTTTTTAAAACACTAGCACCAAAATAAATACAAAGTAAAAATATTATTGAATTTTAACCACACAGTATGTACTCGTAGGTACAAAGTATAAAAAATCCAAAATGGTTTTTTTTCTTTCAGCCGACAAAATACTGTTAAATACTATTAATGTAATCTACAATTAAATATCAAGCGATTTTTCACGGGTCACTTGCATATCGACTGTGTTTTGGTAAAACCCTTCAGGACACATATTTGGGAATGTTTCTTTTTTGTTTCTTCAAGATCCACGTTTACTCGGGACCCAAACGCGATGGCATCCTCTTTGGGTCCCTCCCAGGAGTCGTGCGTTCAGTTCCTCGACCGGCTAAGTTCTCCATCACAAAATAAACAATATTTTCCTCTTACTTACATGGTAGAAGGAGATTTTTAAATGTTATTATGCGTAACCCGAGAATGTTTGTAGTAGTTTGAATATTGATAAAAAAAAAATGGATTTCGTAGTATTTGGTACACCAAAGGAGACTTGCGTGGAATGTGGATTTATCGTTTTATAGGGGAACCGAATACCCGTGAATTAAATAAATATTTAAATGCTATCTCATTCTTTCGCAGGCTGAATCCTATCCAATGTGTTTTCTTATTTTAGTATCGCTCGTTTCCGTTTCATCGAGTTTCAAATCACAACGGAGCTAAATAAGTTTTCACTTCGAAAAGATAAGAAATTAAAATGATAAAATGTATGCTTATATTAGCCAACATACGTAACGTGGATCCATTTTTAATAAATTTCAGTTTTCTAAATTAATAAAAAATATGTTAATAATAAATACAAATATCTAAAAACATAGGCTTCGTATTTTTAGATTCAGATTTGTGCTTTTTCAACCGTGATACGATCGTAACGCGTTGAGACAAGTAGGCTTCGACGCGTGAATTCGTCAGTCCTAAATCTGTGTAATCCTTGTGGGTAGCATTGTACTGTGGTTTCCATTTCGCTTGAATAAAGCCTTACACAGACGTTACTCGTAGGCGTAATTAAAGGATAAACAGAGGCTTCGTATTTAAAATAATTTATTGCTGTTAAAAAACAACATAATATTTCAAATAAAAATAGTCATATCGTGTGGAGATTTAACAGGTGTTAATTACGGAAAAAAATGATGCTGAAAGTTTTTGAAGTGAAACTTTTATTTATTAACCCTGTTGTTATTTGGAATTCGAATGAAACGGAAATTACGCATTACAGTACCTGCGAAAGGCATCAAACTCCTATCAAGGCTCCTATTGGTTGAAATAAAAACGGAAATGACGCTAGGTCTGCGCTCATTGGCCGCTTTGATTATGACCTCTCTTTTCAAGGCTCCTTGGTTCTTCATTGGTTGAGATTGTTTTGCTAAAGTTTCGCTTCCATCTGTTCTATTTTTTTATTTATTTGAATGGTATTTGTTATCAATATCTTAAAATAATGGTTTGACGAAAATTTATTAACATTAAACATTGAAAAAACCTATTATATACCTTTTAGTATAAATAAAAAAAAATCTCCTCCTATCGCCTTAAATATTAAAATTCATTCAAAAAATGCACCACTAAAATATTAACATGCCAAAATAATGACTCTATTCATAGCAAATAAAAAATAAATAAAATATTTGGGTGTAATAATAGATAGTAACCTTAAGTGGAAGACTCAAATTACCAATGCTATAAATAGATTAATAAAACTTATATACATATTTATTAATTTAAGAAATATACTTAACTTAAAAATTCTTAAAAACATAGACTATGCTCTAGCCCATTCCATAAAACAAACGGTATGGGAAGGAGCTTACAAAACCTCAATTTTATCGTTGGAAATTACTCAAAGATTAATAATCAAAATTATTACTAAGAAACCATCAGATTATTCAACCTCTCAACTTTTTGAAGACTTTCAAGTCCCACCTCTAAAAAATACATATATAAAAAATACACTGCTTCAAATACACAAAGACTATTCTAAGAAGTCGCACCACGCCATGGTCCGCGTTGAGAGCAATAGGCAAAATACAGTGGGTAGCTTGTGTACGCCATCAATGCATACCAGTTTTGCACAACACTACTACACGTACAATGGAGTGGTATGGTTTAATCAACTAGCAATAGAGCTGAGATTAGAACCTGACTACAATAAATTAAACAATAATATCTTAAATAATTTAGCCACTTAGAACCGCATTAACCTTTAATTAACAATACTTATTCAAAAAATTATTTCATATTATTTTATTTTTTTTATACATTTGATTTATGTAAGAACGTATATATAATGTACGTGTTATAATTTTTTATTTTAATTTTTTTAATTTAAAAAATATATATTTATTTTGTCTTCCCTTTACACACGAGTAGTAAAGGTTATAGGTAATATTATATAAATAAATATGTTTATACTGTTTTTAATCAATGTTGCATGTTAGTATTTAATGATTTGAGTTTAATCCGATTGTAACCTGAAAATGTAATTACTCATGATTATATTACTTGTATATGTATATAAAAACTAATAAAAAAATTAAAAAATAAATGCAATTATCTTTTGAACCCTTGTGATTTGATGAAACTGAAAAAGCGACACTATAAAAGACAAACACCTACGTCTATAGGATTAAGACTTCGAGAGAAGGATTTAGAATAATCGGTCTCCTCTTTGAGCAGTGTTTCGTAACCTCCCCACTCTTGCCTTATTTATTTTTCTGAAGGTTTCATTTCTACAATATTTTAAACTTAAGCGGATTGTAATAATAAGATATTGAACTTTTTGAACATTTGAACATTTTGACCTGTCAGTAGTTGAGTTGGCATCCTCGGTCCTCCATCATGACACAAGCAACTTTTTTCGCTTACTTTGGTGGTAGTAGATTTTTCAAACATTGTCAGGTTATTCCTCAGGTTACCCGGGAATGTTTTTCTTTCTTTAAATAAAAAAAAAAAATATTGGATTTTATTTAGACCACAGAGAATGACGGGAAAAACCGTAGGGTCTATCCATTGAATAGAAAAAGATAACGGTCGCAACTGGGAATCGAACCCATAACCTCTTGTCTAATCGGGACGGGCGCCTTTACCTACCATTGCCACCTTTCACCAAACCATCTTACTTGTCAATCACATATTTAAAATTTTAGAATTAACAATAATATTTTCTTCGACTCATTTTTTCCATATCATGGGCAACTCAACCTTTTTCATTGGAAACAATCGTTCTGTAATCTAGATAGCGTCTCGGATCAACGAGAGGTTTTGGGTTCGAGTCCCAGTAGCAACCGTTATCTTTTTCTATTTTTCTGTGACTTGTTCTCTTTCATATTTTCGTTTAGATTATTATTGTTACTTTCTTCTTCAATGATATAAAACTTACACATTCAGAAAAAAACTTTTCTTGCTATATACAAATACATATTTGTGAACCATAATACGTTCAATGGATTTCCTTATTATAAGTACGTACTTATTTCCTTATTTCCTACGTACGAAGTCATTTGGAGTTTGCGTCAGTTGTTTGGTCTCCATTTTATAAAATCCATACGAACAAAATTGAAGCAATTCAAAACAAATTCCTCAAATATCTTTGTTACAAGTCATATGTAAGATTTAATAATTATGCAGAGGCAGCCTCATACTTTAAAATTGATTCATTAAGTGTACGAAGGCATCATAAGGATGCAATATTCCTGTATAAATTAGTTAACAATAATATTCAATGCCCAGAGTTGCTAAATAAAATTCAATTTAATGTACCTGCGCGTACAACACGCTCTTCTGTCCTGTTCAGGGTTGATCAATGCAAGACAAACTGCAAGCAAAATTCTTGTCTGAACAGACTATGCAATAGTTACAATAGCATATTATCCAAGGTGGACATTTTCAATTCCGAACCTACCAAATATAAGGGGTACATAAAAGAGTATTTCTCTGATGTTTCATGAATATGTTATGTGTCTATGTTTCTATCGTTTATCTTTAATTCTGTTATGATTTGATTTATATGTACAATCTGGCTTCTTATGGTTACCAATGTATTGATATTTTATGTTTTATGTAAATTTTAGTTTTATATACTTAATCTTTTGTTTTATAAAATTTTTGATCTCATAATGCTTTATTATAAATTTATTATTTAATTTTTTTTATTATGCTGTTAATCAGAGGTAAAGTCACATGGAGGAAATCCATAATTGGTTTTATTTTGGCTATACAAACATGTACAAACTGTAAAAATGTAAACTGTCGATTTCCCGAAAATAAATAAATCAATAAATAAATAAATAAGTTAACTAACACTCGAAAGGTAAATTCCTTCTTTTGAAAGGCGATAATCCAGAGGCATTTTTTGAAAAAATAAATACTTAAAACTGCACAAATCATTCTCTGAGTTTACATGGGTCTGTCCTTGTAATAATACATTGAACGTGACATTTGCTCAGCGCAGTTTTGTTATTTTCCTTCAAGTGCACGTATTGTGCGCGAAGAGTATCAAAAGCGAAATTCCAGTGCCTTTATTGTGTAATAAAGCTTTTCAAAGGTCGAACAACTTTGTGAATTCTTCAAAGCTTATTTTATTGCCATCGAATACACGACTCGTTTCGCGTAATTAAATTCGAAAACACATTGTCAGACTTCCGACGAAATAAATCTCATTCCAGAATGTTGACTGTGGAGCAATGAAACCCTGAAAGCTGGCTATTGTGAGCTTTTGAACTGGGGTAGAGACATAGTGTAAGATACTCTCAGTATCGCTCTGGTGTAAGACCACCGCTCAGAATTTAAACGTTGCTTGAAATGACAGCTCTACAGTATACTGTCCAAACCACTGTCTCAGGTTTTTCAGCCATGAGGTTCTCCTTCTTCCAGGGCCCCGTCTTTCGGCAATCTTTCCCTTCATTATGAGTTGCAAGATCTCATACTTCTCTGGATGTCTCTTCACATGTTCAACATATTGAAGTTTTCGGATTTTTATAGTTTTAATTACTTTCTTTTCTTTATTTACCCGAACCATAACATCTTCGTTTGTAACACTGTCCATCCAGCTTATTTTAAGTATTCTTCTGTAGATCCACATCTCGAATACCTCAAGTCGAGTAATTAGTTCTTCCGTAAGCGTCCATGCTTCCATCCCATAAAATAATATCGAAAACACGTAGCATCTGACCATTCGCCTTCGTAATCCAAGGTTGAGATCATGACTGTAGAACATTTTCTTCATGCGGATAAAGGTTGCACGTGCTTGCTTAATGCGGCATTTGATTTCAACTGAAGGATCCCATCTTTCATTTAAATTGCATCCCAAATATACAATACTTTGTACTCTGTGCCTGTAAGATAATCCATAGAAAAAAAATAATAATACAGAAAAACAGAGGAAAATGAAAATTATGACAAGTAGGTTTTATTATTTAAAAAAAAATCATTCACAATACGATTGAATTTCCAAGCCCCAATCCCGGTATCGTAATACTATAACGCACTCGTGTACGTGTTATTCTTTCGCTAACAACGAAAGCCTCTTCAGTGAAGCCCCCACCCGCGGAGCTTTAATGACAGGAAAATTTTGTGTATGGCAACATTAAGCACAACTTTATGGCAATTGTTACGATGAAATTATCCGTTTATTTTTATATCTTAGCCGTGTTTTTGCCAACACCGGTACAGCAACGATTTCATGATAACAGTTGAAGTTTTTTAAAACGTGTTTTAAGAAATGTCCGAAAAAAGGCATGTTGAAAAAATAAAAAGGATTTTATCTTCTTATTCAGAGAAATATTTAATCCATATTTATATTTTATGTAATGGTGTGCTTTGGGAAAACAAAACTTCGCTACGATTCGCACAAAAAAATCGATACAAAAATAAGACGCAATTCAATTTATTTAAGTCGTCTGCTTGGTTCAATATATTCGCACCTCACAATGCGGAAGCCTCGGTCCCGCGCGTAAATTCTGAAACTGTCACTTTGGATCGAAATTGTAAAATATCTATGCAAGATAGCTTTCATATTTCAAAGATGATAAGAAGGATTATTTTGTTTTCTTTCTGCTTAAAAGAAAATTACATATGTTTGCATGATAGGTAGAGAGATATATAGCTTTTAAAATGTAAGGTCGCTCGGGACATTTTTGGTCTTATGAAAGTATAATGCGAGTACGTGTTTTGGGATGTATTTATTCCTAAACAAGAAGACAGGTTTGAAAAAAAAACATTTCAAAACGTTTTCAAAAGGGAGAACATAGATAAGATAAGATAAGCAGATGTATACTAACAGCAATCAAACTTGCCGCCTAAATTGTGTTTCGTTGAAGTCAAACATATCGATATCCGAAGTGATTCTATGCTCTCCCGACTTGTATGACCAAGTTAGTTCTGCATGCCGGGGGATACAATAGTAGTCGGTGACAGAAATAACCATCGGGAATAATGTCCTCCATGATAATTGAGTTTTTGAACCATTCATGAACAGCCTGAAGAAATGTGTTACAATGAGCATATCCCTTCTGACCCGTAGACGGTTCATACCGAGCACGCTTGAGAAGATTGGTAGGGTATACTCATAAGATTTACAATGAGAGAGAAATTTATAAAAATGATAAACACAATAAAATTTAATTTTTGGCATAGAATTGAAACTAGTTGTCTTTTGAAAATTGCAAAATTGTAAATATGCTAAATATATCTGTATGTGTCCGTATGAATGCAGTTTGTTGACAAGTTCTCGGTGCCAAACCCGGTCAAAGGCCTTGGAGATGTCCAGTGCAACCGTTTGGGTCTCACCGAAACGTTCCAGGCATCGCCCCCAAACATGCGTCACATACGCGAGAAGATCACCGCACGAGCGGTTGCGCCGGAATCCGTATTGACAGTCGTTAATAATTTTGTTCTTCTCGAGGTATGTGAGCAGTTTGTCGTTGATCACACGTTCCATCACCTTAGACAGAACTGATGTGATCGCTATGGGGCGGTAGTTGGCCGAGTTGGAGCGGTCACCCTGAGGGAAATTATTTTTCTCAGGGCCTCCTGTGTGGAGTTAATGTAAAAAAAAAAGTGTTAATAGCGCAATATTTATTCGCAAGGCGATGTTTATTTATTTATTTAACTTTATTTATTAACTAGCGAGTTGCCACTCAAATGTGTCATTTAAAATTTGTACCAGTCCCCCTTCCACCTCCCCTTTCCCTCCCCTCCTTACGACCTACCGCTAAACTATATGAAATACACCCATTTTTCAAACAACTCGCACGACGCTTGTTGCAAAAACTTTATACAAATTTCATAACGTCAGAGCTCACCAATATATACACAGAAACCTTCGCGGCATGCATTCAACCACTCACCAAAGTTTCATCGCAATCGGATGGATAGTATAGGAAATAATTTCATAACGCCAGAGCTCACTATTATATACAAAAACAATCCGGGGCATGTGTACATCAAATCCCCAAAGTTTCATCGCAATCGGATGAAAGGTTTAGAAACGCTTAAGGGACAAACAAATGTAGTAGTTGTCTTGTTTGTAGTTAGAAGTAAGATTGTAAAAATGTATTTTAAGTTTGTACAGTGCCCTTGAGGTGATTTTTCATAAAAACGGCGCCATACAAGTCATCCAAATATTATTATTAAACTAAGAAACTTTCATTTTTACATATTTTTCCACAAAATTCCAATTCTCGACAATCAACCCTAGGTCAGCAGCAACATCAACTATCGGAAGGTTGAAGGAACCAAAGCGGGGGGCGTCTACTAATATCTACAGGAATTCCAAAAACTGAAAAAATCGAACTAATATCTATGAGAAGGAAAGTGTTGACGAATATCTACAGCTCAAACTGTTGACGAATATCTATGAGAACTAAAGTGTTGACGAATATCTACAGCACTAGCAGAGGTTGGATTTGCAATTATGTATAGCATGTTGGAATAACGTAATATTGCGTATGCAGTTTAAAAAATTTAATTTATGTAAGTATGTATGTAAAAATCCCTAATATCGGACTATTGGACACATTTAGCTGATTAATCCAACCTAAACTCTGTAGATATTTCTTCAACCTACGCTCTGTAGATATTAGTCAACACTCTGAAGTTCGTAGATATTAGTTCAACATATGAGCTGTAGATATTCGTCCGACATACAGGCTATAGATATTAGTATCTGGTGTGCGCTTTCGGAGTGTCAGGACCTAAAGCCTGGAATTGACTGCCACACGAGTTAAGAATGATCAAAGATTCAGCGGAATTTAGAGCAAAACTTAAAACTCATCTTTTCAGATAGTCGTAACCATAAGTTAAAAAAAAACTCATCTTCGCCTTCACGGCTCGCGATATTGTAAATAACTAATTTTGTAAAAATAAAGCAAATTCTTACAATTCTCCAGTCTTTCAAAATAAATATTAACTCAAGTTTGGCACCAATCTTCTTATAAATGTAAAACCAACAGAGATGAGCATAGCAAAGGTAAAGTCATACAATGTCCAGTGTTTTAAATATAATGTCCCCCACGTGCAATTTCGTACCTTCCCCAAGCGTAAACTTTCTAATAAAAAGTGTTTATCGGAAGTGACCTGCAGGTAAGTACGTTTCTGTATCTATTTGTAAATAATAGAATTAGATAGAGCCTAAAAATTCATAATGAATTGTAAAGCGCCCTTGACGTGATTTTTCACAAAAACGGCACTCTACAAATTATCCAATTATTATTATTTAGACCAGGGTTTCCCAAACTTTTTCTGCAATGGAACACTTTGCAAACCCATAAATTTTAATGGAACACCTGGCTCATTTTTTGGATTGGTTAATTCCTAATAATATATTTTTTTAAAGTTATTACACAATATTTATTAAGTATATTAACAATATATGTATAAAAAATGGAATATAAACAAAAAAAATTGAATGTAAACAACAACAAAAAATGGAAAATAAACAACAAAAAATGGAATATAAAAAATAAAAAAATGGAAAATAAATAACAAAAAATGGAATATGAAACACAAAAAATGGAATATAACAACAAAAAATGGAATATAATCATCAAAAAATGGAATATAAACAATAAAAAATGGAAAATAAACAACAAAAAAATGGATTATAAAAAAAAAGTTAATATAAACAACAGCAAAAAATGGCATAAATAAAACAATTAATGACATTGATGATTTTGAGTCCTTGAATTGCTTATCTTTTTGATATCAGGCATAATGTTGGGAAGTTTCTAATATCTGGTGTGGCGTCGAGCCTGTTCCTGCACTAGTACACATCGTATACAGCGCAGTAATAAATTTCGGAGATTTTAATTAGTAGGTATGTAAAATGAAGGTTTACTGCGATTACACCATAACCACCTTTTTCCACTTACGTAAAGCTTAGTCTCTCTATCTGGAAGGGTCTAGTACCTACCTACTTAAGAACTATTGTGAAATATTTATACAAATAATGAGAATAATATCAGTAGTGTTGAAATATGAATATGTGTATGTTTTATTAAATTAAATTCTTTCGACAAATTGTCGCGGAACCCCTGTACAGGTTTGGCGGAACCCTAGGGTTCCGCGGAACACAGTTTGGGAAACCCTGATTTAGACTATAACACCTTTGATCTTCCCAAAGAACCATTCATAAAAACAGATCCTTTTTTATGTTTTTTTTTTCAAAACAGATTATTTAAGTATTTGAAATAAAACATGATTTATATTAAGTACTTACTTATATTTTATAACTTAAAATTATATTGTAAAATGCTTCGATACAATTTCTTCAAAAGTAAGGATGTCCACGGTCCACCCTAACCGTGCCGCCTAGAAAGTCGTCGTAGCGTTTCGATTTCAACATTGAATGCTGATTGTTTAGGAGACTGTCTCCAATCTAACTTTTAATTAAATTAGTTGGCAAGAGTAAGCTACAGTGAGCTATTCCATCGGATAGCCACGGACACGGAGGTCTTACTATTGATTGATTTTCCCACTACCAATTAATACTTTGATTAATTTTTTGAATTGACAAAGTATGGAAGGATTGAAAGTTTGTACTGTTGAATGGAACAGCCGTAATATGTTGATAAACTTGTCAAGTTAATTAATGCTGGGTGTTTTGTAAGCTTTTGAAGGCAGCAAGGCTAGGAGCAGAGCCTAAATACAAGTAAAGGTTATGTGTAGTCATATAATATAGCACGTTCTTGTTATATCTTTCAAAATTAAAACGTAACGAATACGAAATGTATGGTAATTCAGAGAATATTCTGTGTGTATGAATAGCAATACACCGGCATGTGCTTCTCCTGTAGGGAATGCTGTGTGGAGGGTTTTTTAGGGATTGGAATAAGAAGAAGTTTTGGGAAGGAAATAGGTATGAGGGGTGGGTAGGAATCTGGGGGTCAGTGTGTCCAGGAGTGACGGACGTATGAATCCATACCTCCAACCGCAGTGCAAGGCGATGGGTCGAGAGATTCCGGCTGGAGAGGATAAAATACCTCCCTCAACCAGTCTCTTTCGATCCCGCCCACCACGTGGCATCAGTCGCCAAGACCAGGACTAACCTCACCCCATGAAACCGGGCACCCAAGCTAAGTCACCCAACGTAGCGAACCACTTGGGGTGACCTATGGCAGAGGCGTTGATTATCCAATAAATGGTTCCCGGGGCGGCGGTACCAATACCCGTCTTTCAAATTTCAAATAATATCGAACAGAAGTAACGCGTACGACCGAAAATAAATACGATACAGCGGAATGTATCTGGAGCATCTCCTTTCCTTGTCCTATACTCGTCTTCCTCTCTTCCTCACCTAAATAAATTAAAAAAAAACAATAATTCGAATCTCCAGCCAACATTAGCATAAGAGACTTTTTTGTAGATCGTTGTTAAGAGAGTTGTGTGATTATTGTAAATCAGTGCGTTATCTAGTAAACGCATGTTTCAAAATTTTATTTTTAGGTGAAATAAAATCATTAAAAAATATGTCCGAACACTCATTTTTGACGAAAATTTCTCTATTTTGTCATAAAATCATAACCCAATATCGGTTTTATTTGATTCCAAACTTGCTTTAATTTCCCTTCAAAAAAAGGCTGAAAGGCTTGATGATAAAACTATAAAAATTATGTACTTTTTGGAATTATTTTTTGATCATAAGTAATTATCATTTTTCAATAATGTCTAACCAAAATAAGAATGCATAAAAAACTTTAATATATTAATTTGAAAGACCGTAAATGTTCGGATATATTTTTTAATGATTTTATTTAAATTAAAATTAAAATTTTGAACCAATGCGTTTACTAGACAACGTATTAATTGACAATAATGTATTATGATTACATGGTATGAAATATGTCTTGTAAAATAAGATTTTTCGTTTGAAAATTTAACGAAAGGGTATATAACCTTATTTTAAAACATGCGTTTACTAGATAAAAGAACAATCTTTCGAAATCAATTTATAATTTTTTGTGGAAAAGAGTCAATACGTCTAAAATTTGATTTCAACATATCATATTTCCGGTTTTCTCTGGTTATACCCTCTTAAGATATAATACACTCCATCTCCAAGTAACTAACATAAGGGACGTTTTTGGCTTGACTTCATTTAACTCTGTTTATATGTATCTGTATGTTTTTTTATGTATAAGCAGTTTGTCTCTTACAAATGAATAAGTAAATTGTTCATTAATAATTGAGATTCAGGGCATAAGAAAAAAACTTGTAATAGTTTCGTGTTTTGTTCATCAGGAGAAGATCGCAAACAAGGTTTTAACTTGTACAATTCTCAGGAACTATTAATTACTTTTCCGCCCTAATACAATTCTGACTTCACCAAATAGTTTTCAGCACGTAACACACCATTCGAAAGTTATTTGGTTCAATTAATTACGGGAAACCTCGATTACAACACAGACAAAAGTTTGAAAATGTGGTAAAAATTAAGAGAACACAATGCTATTGTAGCGAGGCAGCAAGGAGGCAGGGAACAGCTATAAAATATAATTTTTGTTAGATTTTGCATGGTGGTACCACCGGTCACCACTGGCCGCTAGGTGCGTGACAACGCCTTTTGTGTTGCGAAACCATTCTGGTTCTAGTGTTCGCCCTCTCCACCTGCTTTGCCTCAAAGCAAGGATAATATTAAACTTGTACAAATTATTGTAACACAAAGTTTCTGTTGTAAATACATTGCGACTCGCGTTAATATCAAGAGTTATTATTTAAACACCTCTGCACATATTTAAACACGCATCCAGTCTTACACAAGTGAGCAAACTCTGTAAGCTGCCAGATCTGGATAAAACATGTAAACAATATATTCACCAAACTGGTGACACGATCGCCAATATTGGCGACACCAAACAATTGCCCAAATTGGTGACCCCCTTCACTGCCCAAACTATGATTGATCGAGATCAATTTTAAATGCACTTATAATTTATTTTTATTTTTCGTTTATTATAAACTATCTTTTGCCTCCGGCTTCGCACGCGCCACTCGCCCCCCCCCCCCCCTCCTCTCCATAACTTCTCCCCCCCCACCCACCCCCCTCCATACCCGTTACATTCATTTTTCAAACAGCTCGCATGCCACCTATTAAAACGTAATAATCAAGCACGCGCAGTAAATTGTAACTATCAGAGGGATCTCCATAGTAACCTAAACAAATAACAAAATGACGCGCACATCAAACAATTACTTAGCAACGCTTTGCTTTTCGTCTGGACAATAAACGTATAATACATAATTTCATAAAGCCAGAGCTTAATAATATATATAGCCTATAGTACTCGCAAATAATGAAGCTTTCTATTAGTGAAAGAATTTTTCAAATCCAGTCAGTAGTTTTTGCGTGAAAGAGTAACAAACGTAAATACATCCATACATCCATACATACTACATCCATACATCCATACATCCATACATCCATATATCCATATATCTATACATCCAAACATCTATACATCTATACATCCATACATCTATACATCCATACATCCATACATCCATATATCCATATATCTATACATCCAAACATCTATACATCCATACATCCATACATCTATACATCCATACATCCATACATCCATACATCCATACATCCATACATCCATACATCCATACATCCATACATCCATACATCCATACATCCATACATCCATACATCCATACATCCATACATCCATACATCCATACATCCATACATCCATACATCCATACATCCATACATCCATACATCCATACATCCATACATCCGTACATCCATACATCCATACATCCATACATCCATACATACATCCATAGATCCATACATCCTACATCCATACATCCATACATCCATACATCCATACATCCATACATCCATACATCCATACATCCATACATCCATACATCCATACATCCATACATCCATACATCCATACATCCATACATCCATACATCCATACATCCATACATCCATACATCCACACATCCATACATCCATACATCCATACATCCATACATCCATACATCCATACATCCATACATCCATACATCCATACATCCATACATCCATACATCCATACATCCTTACATCCTACATCCATACATCCATACATCCATACATTCAGACATCCATTCAAACTTTCGATCCATACATCCAAACACACTTTCGCCTTTATAATATTAATAGGATAATACCACAATTTATTGAAGTGAAAATTTATTTAGCAACGTTGTGATTTAAAACTCGAAAAACGAAAAAGCGACCCATAAAAGGGACAAACTCATACATCTATAGGATTTAGTCAGCGAGAAAATGAGATAGAATAATTGAACTCCTCTTTTTGCTGTGCTTCGTAGCCTTTTCACTTTGTCTACTAGTTTTCTAAAGGTTTTTGTAATCGTTTACTTGAGAATTTCCGACGAACAAACTTTAAAAAATTAATAAAGCCTGCTTTTCCCGTTAAACAATTTAGGTGGTAGGCACTTATGTAAAATCAGATTTCTGCTTTGTAGTAGCTGAGATTGAAGAAAAAATTGTTTGTTTTTTTACATTAGCTCCACACAATGAAATACTTCCCCTCAGGGCCTATGTAATTTTTTTTATTTTTTTTTTATTTAGCAGAGTGGAAGATACTCTCAGTATCGCCCTGGTGTAAGACCACTATTCAAAATTGAAACGTTACGTGAAATGGCATTAGCCGTGTTTGGTGACTAGATCTGAATAGCCAGGTACTTCCCCACCTTCCTCTTCCCTATCTCCTTCCCCTCCCCACTACCTTCAGCCTCCCAACATACCCCAATTGGGGATGCAATAGTCTCACTGGCTCCGGACGGGAGCAGCTGAGACTCTTGTGAGGTATCACTATAAAAAAAGCATATAAAATATAATTTGGGTACATGTTCATGTTCATATATCTTAATACCTTAATCATACCGTACCGTAATCTTTGGGGATGCTGTGTGGAGGGTCTTTTTATGAAAGGAAAGAGAGGAAGGCAATAGGGGTGGGTAGGGATCTGGGGGTCAATGTGCCAGGAGTGACGGACGAATGAAACCATCACTCCCACTGCGGTGCTAGACGATGTTCCGAGAGAATACGGCTAAATAATTCAAAGGACGCCTTCAACTATTCTCTACCGATCTGGCCTGCCATGCAGCTGGTAGACAGGCGCATCCACCGGCAAGACCCAGACAAACGTCATCCCATGAACCCGGGCACCCTGCTTAGTCACCAAAAGTAGCGAACCACTTGGGGAGACCTATGGCAGAGGCGTTGGCTTTCCAACAAATGGTTATCGGGTCGACCATACCCAAACCCGCCTATATCGGTGTACGAAGTCCGTAGATAAAAAAAAAAATAACCTTTACTGCAATACATCGGCGAAACCCAGATTCTAGCTCTAAATCTATCTTTATTGTGATTTATAAATAAATCGATACAAGTTAAATATTTACTTTTCTCCAAGATTTGTCGGAAAATATTTTTGACAAATTTCCAATACATCTGACAAAAAAAACCCTAACCGAAAAATTTAAATCCGTAAATTTTTTTCCTATGCTTTCATTTCCGGACAAGAAACCTTTCTTTGACGATTGCCTCAAAACGCGTCACAAAAGGATTTTGCTACCTTTGAAAAATGTATTGTTACACAGAGTCATAAACTTTTCCAATTTTGCCAGCTGTCACTTCTTCGATTTGAGTGACGGCTATGAAAAACCACGAAGCCGCATAAACAGACAGAGAAACAAGGCTACGTATTTATTATCTGTTCACGAGGAAATTCAATTATTATTAATAAGTAAAATTCAGAAGAAAAATTAAAACTATTGTATTTTTATTCACTTAATTTGCAGAACTTCATTTTAATTTGAAGTTGTTCTTTTATGTTGTATTCAATAATTTTATTATTTAATTTACAAAAAAAACATTTTATTTATAAATAAGACAGTTCTTTTGCCCTCTGAAGCATTTTCAATCTATGGTGAAGCCACCTATTAAGAATAGTGACATCTATGGGATGATTACTGTAGATAATCATTGAATTAATCTTGATCAGGTTATTAAGATATAATGAATACTAGAGACATCTGGGTGTTACTAACTAACTAGAATAGGCCACGTGACTCAGTAGGTGCCGACCGCCATTGTTATTATTATTGTCAGTTCATAAACCTGAAGATGGGTATTTTATATTTTTTAGCAGTATAAAAGGGGTGTTATTCAAAATACTTTCTCTCTCGCATTAATCGATACCTAGAGTACAGTCCCCTTATTTCCCCAGGAGGGGTCCGGGCCAAAATTAGTTATAAAAGTGTTGATTTCATTGTTGTAAATTCAAAGTGATTATAAATAAAAACGACTCCATATTAAAAAGTGTTTTACAATATAAAAAAGTCCACTACCCCGATGAAATGAAGTTAATGACACCACCTACAGACGATATATGTTTCAATCCAAATCAACAATTTTTATATTATCGTGAAAAATGAGTTTTATTTTATTTTAATAATAATTTGTGTACCAGCTTAATTATGTTTTGTCAGGTCAATATTAGTTCTTGGGCAAATATCATGTTTTAAGGAATCTGGTGGCTTTTTCACCAAATGAGTATGTTGTGATAAAATTATTGATTTATTTATCAAACTGTCTACTTAATATTTTATTAAAAGTGTTGTATAATTTTGAGTGACATTATCAAACACTTTTTTCAGAATGGAGAGGGACGAAAGGCTTATCAAAAAATTTTTGAAAGATTTTTGACACAACTTGCAAATTGCTTTCGAACTGGACAGACATAATTAATTATTGATAAGTGGGAACTCGATGATAAATTTCACACTCAATTTTCATCCAAGAAGGATGTGGCAGACCGAATGAAAAACAGAAATAATTTTTAACTGTAAATGTGTTTTTTACCTTTGAACTTTTCAGACTGTCTGCTATTTATTTTATTATTCCCCTTTACACTTTCACACACTTTCCCAGAACCCCTGAAGGCAGAATTGTGCAAATAGCAAAATAGCAAAAACGTGGCTATTTGATGTTTGCCCTTCTGCCCAATAAAGGTAAGGGTGAGGGTGAGATACAGCCTTCGAAGGCTGTGTGTAGGGCTCCGGGGATGATACGTGTAAGGCAGTGTTTCCCAAACATGCTTGGCACAACACCCTATTTCTAGTATATTTTTCGTCTTCGTAAATACGTCATCGACGGTCGTCCTCTTCCTTCTCCTCTGTTTTACATCTCATGCAGTATAATATAATAATTTTTTTATTTTTACTTATAAATAATTTTTTTGGTTTGTCTGAGATTCCTCCTCCGAGATTGGAGTCAAAAACGCGAAGAACCGAGCCAAATTCCAATTGGACAGGATCGATATTTATTTCGCGAATTAACTGCTGTAATGTTACCCAATTTCAGTATTGTCCGCGGGTGATTGCCAGCAATTTCAGCTTAATATGGTGTCGGGAAGTTGGTTGACATCCACTTCCAAAATTCCATAATCAATCATTAAACAAAACTGTAATTGTTTTTGTAATTGTTTGACAGATGTTTTTAAAAAAGAGTGTTATACATATATTATTTTCTTGAATTTCAACTTCCAACCCCTGTACTAAGATTGGCACCAGGTACTAAATATTTAATATTTGTTGTAACCGAGCAACACCGAAGTCCATTGTTATTGGCCCAGATTTCAGTGGGAGGGATAAGCGCGGTCCGCCGGGGGCAATAGAGGCCCTGCTGGCTTCTTCTTGGTTTTAACTTCAAGCAGGACGATCATGGCTGAAGCGCCCGGGGAAAAACCCTTCTAGGTTACTTTGAATTCAAATCGTTAAGTTATCTGCAACACATGTTTTAAAATATAATATTTTTTTTATATCTGAATTAACTCAGTGATGTTTGCTGACATTGTTTCAGCCCCGCCCAGATGTTAACCCGGTAACGGGGTAAATGTACGTAAATCATATATAAGTATGTATTATGTATCTAATCGGCTCCTCAATTTCTTTTATATTCAATAATTTCACAGAAAACAGAGTTTACATTGGGCTTTAAGGCTTTTCCTAGTAGCGTCGAGCCATAAATATATTCCCAAGATTTTTAATCTTTGGAATGTATTTATTTCTCCTGCATTTATTCTTTCAATAACTAAGCGATAATCGTCTTGAATTGAGCCGGCAAAAGAACTGTGAATACGAAGCCTTCCCGGTTGAGCTAGCTGTGTTGTGGAGGTTTGTGAGTTTAGAAGTTGGTTTTGTGAGTATATAAATTAAACATTGTGGTTTGATTCTTTATTAATATTTCTTTAAATCTGTATTCAGGCGGTTCGATACAGTCGTTACGCGACAAGAGATGTAATAGACTATAGGAATGGGATGGTGAGAGGGAGGGAAACGAGATGGTTTTGCTGACCTAATCTAACCTAAGCTAACAAAAAAATGGGACATTAATAATACAGACATTCTGAAAAACTAAAAATTATTTCTATTTTTGAGAGTGATAATTCATTGAGAGTGGAATTCCATTATAATATATTATAATAAAACGAATATAAAACTTTATTCCACTTAATTTTATTTGACCGTAACCGGTTTCTGCTCGTTAGAGCCATCATCAGACTGGTACAAATAATTCTTAGTCCACGGTTTATATACATAACATATTGGGGAGGGGGAGAGGGGTGGTCTACAAGGATTTTAATCAATTATTATAATTATATTTGTTGCTAAGTCGTTTTAGACTGTCGAATTTCTAAATATTTTGTTAATTCCAGTAAACTAATTACCTTGGATTTGTAGCTCACTTCAATGATGATTAGGGAAAAACCTTACAAGTAATATGAGTTACTAACGACCTAATTTTATGGTCAAATCGTTATTATATTTTTGAAGTATGGTTTTTTTTTATTGCTTTATGAAGGGATACATGTTTACATTGGAGTGGGAATGGTCTAAACTAATTACATATTTATTTACGATTTTTTTTCCATAAAAAGGATTTTATTCTATATTTCTTTCTATATTTATTTTATTTTATTCTTTTCCAAAAAAAATGATAAAAACTTACATTAACAATTATTTTACAAGGCTCAAGGCTCGCTGAAGATGGCTGTAACGAGCTGAAACCGGTTACGGTCAAATAAAATTAAGTGGAATAAAGTTTTATATTAGTTTCATTATAATATATTAAAAATTATTGTTAAAAAATAATAAAATGGGACAAAAATAATACAGACATCCTGTAAAGACAATAAAAGCGATTGTTCAAATAAAGTAAAATATATAATTGGGTTAGGTTAGGTTCAGTAGATATTTTGTTGGAAGATGTTTTGTCTGTAAGATATTTTGTCAGAGGATATTTTGTCGGGCGTATTTTGTCGCGGGATGTAAACGCGCATTACCAAACGAGATAGATTTAGATTTTTATTTGTTTTCACACTGAAAATATAGTTTTTTAGGAATATATGTCACCAATTTCATCAATAAAGATATATTATTATTAGTATGTACAGAGTAAAATGTATTGTGTGAATGTTATTAATTGAATATATGTCATAATATATAATAAAAAAAATCGAGTGCAGTTCACACGCGGTAGAAAAGAAACCTTCAACCACACAATCTTTACCAATGAGCCTTGAAAAACTCATAATCAAAGCGGCCAATGATCGTAGCGCGAACTTCGTAGGTACTGTACGTAGTACTGTACTTTAGTGTCACTCGTTTCCGTTTCATCGAGTTTCAAATCACAGCGGTACTAAAGAAGTTTCACTTGAAAAAATCAGAAAGTGCAATTCACGCGGTATAAGTGAAACCTTCAGAAAACTAAAGTAGAGAGGAGTGGGAAGACTAAGAAGTACCGCGCATAGACCGACTGTACTATCCCATTCTCTCGCAGACTAAATCCTACAGATGTATGTGTTTGTCTCCTTTTAGTGTTGTTATTTTTCGTTTCATCGAATTTCAAATCACAACGGTGCTAAAGAAGTTTTCACTTCAAAATCAGAGCGTGTAATTCACACGTGGTAGAAGTGAAACCTTCAGAAAACTGGGGAGATTACGATGCACCGCACAAAGAAGAGACCGATTGTTATCTCGCCGGCTAAATCCTATATGTGCTATGTGTTTGTATCTTTTTAGTGTCGCTATTTTTCGATTCATCGAGTTTCAAATCACAATAAAAAATAAATATCCCCCACTTTGAGAATGACTGGAGTGATTGGTTAGGGGTGCGGCGAGATGAGGGTTAGTTTTGTCGGACACTTGTAGAATGCAAAGTAAACATAAATATGATTTTTTAGGATATTTTTTGTAAGCGTTTTGAGCGTTGGTCAAAGGTTTCTTTTTAGATTCCCGTAAAAATGTACCCCTGTACGAAAAATGGATGATCACAATATTATGTAGGAGTGTGAGTTTTCATGTAACACACATTTTATATTGGTTTGAAAGACGACCATTTTTATTTATTATAAACAATGATGCGCATGTTTCGTTTCAACGGTAAGGCGCAATTTCATTTCTCGACAAAATATCCCCAACCAAATATCGACGACAAAATGTCTCCAACAAAATATTCCCCACAAAATATCCCAGTCAAAATATCCGTAACAAAATATCCCACACAAAATATACCAGACGAAATATCCCCAACAAAATATCCCCCATCAAATATCCCTGGCAAAATATACCCCAAAAAATATTCCCATAAAATATTCCAGACAAAATATCCCCAACAAAATATCCCAGACAAAATATCTCCGACAAAATATTCCCCGCTAAATATCCCCGACAAAATATTCCCGACAAAATATCCCCGACAAAATATCCCCGACAAAATATCCCCGACAAAATATCCCCAACAAAATATCCCCCACAAAATATCCCCGACAAAATATCCCCCACAAAATATCCCCCACAAAATATCCCCGACAAAATATCTCCAACAAAATATTCACCACAAAATATTCCAGTCAAAATATCCCTAACAAAATATCCCCCACAAAATATCCCAGACGAAATATCCCCAACAAAATATCCCCCACAAAATATCGCCGACAAAATATCTCCAACAAAATATTCCCCACAAAATATCCCAGTCAAAATATCCGTAACAAAATATCCCACACAAAATATCCCAGACGAAATATCCCCAACAAAATATCCCCCACAAAATATCCCAGACAAAATATCCCCAACAAAATATCCCACACAAAATATCCCCGACAAAATATTCCCCACAAAATATCCCCGACAAAATATTCCCGACAAAATATCCCCGACAAAATATGCCCGACAAAATATCCCCGACAACATATTCCCGACAAAATATCCCCTAAAAAATATCCCCGACAAAATATCCTTTTACAAAATATCTACTAAAACCTAACCTAACTTAACTTTACAGAATGTACGTATTATTTTTGTCCCATTTTACTATTTTTGAACAATAATTTATAGTCTTTCCATTCTTTTTGTCCCATTTTTTTGTTCCCATTATCGAATCAAACTATGAACAAACAGTTTACTTGTATATTATGTATCATAGTCGATAGGATTTCTTAAGGTAGGGCACAGGTATTTTAAGGTGGGGCATTGCCCCATAATGCCCCCCTTAGCAACGGCCCTGGAGGCATAACTTTTTGACTGCCCCTAGAATACAGTATATATTTATGATGCATTTGTTTGTGTATATAATAGAAAAAAATATTATGAAATTGAAGAAGGTGAAAAACAATATAGACATTTTTGAAATTATATTTAAAAGAAGAACATTTATTTATCTGTAGATTCTCTGGTTACATAGAATGGCACACAGGGGTTGCATGTGTACGTTTTAGTTTCCGTAGCGTTTGTCAAACATAGTGGATCATTGCAACGGTGGCAAATCAATCTAAACACTGGTATATCCTAATTTTTTTTTTTTACAGTGAATACCGCACAAGAATCTCAACTGATCCCGTCTGGAGCCAGTGAGACTATGGCATCCCCAATTGGGGTATGTTGTGAGGCTGAAGGTAGTGGGGAGGGGAAGGAGGTGGGGAAGAGGAAGGTTGGGAAGTACCTGGCTATTCAGATCTGGTCACCAAACACGGCTAAAGCCATTTTCAAGCAACGTTTCAATTCTGAATGGTAGTCTTACACCAGGGCGATACTGATAGTATCTTCCACTCTGGAACATGCCGCAAATATACTATATATTATTTTTAATTAATTGATTGTGAAATAACACAAATTAATAAATGCCGGGTTCGAACCCGCGACCTCCAGATTGTGAGTCAAGAGTCTTACCCACTGGACTACGGAGGTCGGTATGAGACAGGTATCGAAAAACCCAATGTAAACATACCTTATATAGAAAAAAAATAATAAAAAATAGGATTTCACGTAGAAATTTATCAATTTGCACAAATTGCATAATGATCGATACCGTGAGCTCACTGGTCTTGCAATAAACTGCTGCTGTTGATGCCTGGAAAGATGGTGATGGCTTGTGTAAAGAGATAGAACATATATTAGTGTAATACAAGGTGTGTGTGTGTGTGTGACATACGCAGAATGATATACTCACAGAAAATACAGAGAATTTTCGCATTGCCGATTTGATTGCTGGTCTACCATATACCATTGGATTGGCAGCACATTTTTCGGTGTTTTGGATGATCAATTGTTCTGCCAATTTCAGAATAAATGACCTGCGTTTACCAGATTTGTTTCGCCAGCTTCAAATATTATCGATGATGTGTGATGTATAAACTACTAACATCCATAAATGGCCATTGGTTTGTTGATGCTCTTTCTAATCATCCGCCGCCAAATATTCGGACAATATTGCCTCATGATCGCGAATTTGTACACATATTCTGAAATTACGAAGACTTGCTATCCGTCTAATGATGCCATTTCGGAAAAAAAATCCAAGAAAAATAAATAAATTTCAAAAAACACACAAAATTTTCTTCAAATAGATCCCTACACAATGAATGGCTAACTCGAACTGAGCAGCTGCATATGTAAATATGCTGTCTGATAAACCCAGAAGCAAAACCGAATTTGTTCGAATATGATTTGTGCCGTATAAGTTTTAAGATTTTCACGGCCAAAAGCATTTTCGTTATTTGTTTTTGGGGTGTTGTGCCGTGTTGCGCTACCTCCTTCTTTAGCCAAGGTTTCGGACATCGTTGCAGTGTCCATCATCAGGGCAGATCCGGCAGATCCGGTAGATGTGTAATTTTTAGTCGTGAAGTGTGTGCTTATTTACTTCGAAGCGATACCGTGTCGCCAGCACCACTAACTTTCACCAGTACAAAATACTCGTGACAAGCAGTAGCGTCATCGCCGCGGAACGGAATAGAAAGTTCATTAAAACATGGTGTTTATGCTAGCCAGGGCAAGTCCGTTTGCGAGATGCCGACCGAAGTGGCTCCATCTCTTAATTAATTCTAAAATTCTGGTCTTGGGAAGACCCAAAACTTATAGAGCACGCCTAATTACGGAGGCAATTGAAATCTACAAAAATCCTTTTAATATTAATAGAGACGACGGAGCTAAGCTCAATAGCTCTTGGTATCCGGTGATTGACGGCTACACCAAAGCTAAACGCAAAAAACATGTCTAAGTATATAGTAAGGCCAGCTCGTGGTAAACCATTTTTTTGTGTTATAACTTTATATTGACTAAATTCGCTTTAACCAGTGTAATTCTAATTCTAGTAAAATTCATTAATAGAGCAAAAAAAACCATAGTAATGCGAGCTCGTGGTAAACCATTTTGATTTATATTGACTAAATTCGCTTTAACCATTGTAATTCTATTTCTTAAATTCTTACCATTGTGATTTCTAATTTTAGAATTAATTAAGAGATGGAGCCACTTCGGTCGGCATCTCGCAAACGGACTTGCCCCTGGCTAGCATAAATACCACGTTTTAATGAACTTTCTATTCCGTTCCGCGGCGATGACGCCACTGCTTGTCACGAGTATTTTGTACTGGTGAAAGTTAGTGGTGCTGGCGACACGGTATCGCTTCGAAGTAAATAAGCACACACTTCACGACTAAAAATTACACATCTACCGGATCTGCCCTGATGATGGACACTGCAACGATGTCCGAAACGTTGGCTAAAGAAGGAGGTAGCGCAACACGGCACAACACCCCAAAACCAAATAACGAAAATGATTTGTGCCGATAAAAAGAATATTCCAGACATAAAAAATATTAATGCGTTGTGGCCTGTCCAGGCCACATGGTACACTTCTTGAAGTTTTTGTCTTAATTTATTTGTTTGTTATACCAATTAAATGCAAACTCGTCAGCAATCGCACAATTCGATGCAGCTCACCGAGTTGTACAGTACAATGATAGCGCTTGCCAAAAAGTTAACGAAAAAAAGATCATCTCTTTTGATAATCACAATGGCCTGGGCAGGCCGCATTGCATATCATAGGGTTCACCCTGGGTGGGTGTCATTGGATGTTAATTCAAATAAAAAGTGGTGTAACACAAAGTGTGTTTTTTTCATTTGATATACCTATGTATTTAATTTTGGTCTCGGGAACAAAAAATCTATGGGGCTTCTCAAATACTTGTACTGTACAATGTTTTGTTTTATTCTCAAAATACGATATGTCCTCAGTAGATACTCGACACCAGAGATCCACGTTTTATTATTATTTTATCTTAAAAATTCCGCAGCAGCTTTTTGTGCCAGAGATAAAAATAAACGAACCGCTGTCATAAATAATATCTCAGAAATGTATAAAAAACTGTTCTGGAAAGGAGGCTCACAAAACGGGCGCCCAATCGTGCAAAGGAATCCCCATATTATATTTGAGCTTAGGCAGAATAGAGCTTTTATGTAAACAGTCAGCCTTAAGGTGACGAAAGCTTGGAATATATGGATTTTCTTCGTGGGAGCTTTCCGATATTAACGAAAAAATGGCACTTCAGTATTTCTGAGTCTATTTTACTTTGAATATATGGCAGATTGAATTTCTTAGCGCTATTGATGAAAATATATCAACTCTTTAGACATTTTAACAATATTTTTTTTAAATGTTTTAATTTTAAAGTTTTTGTAGGCGCCACCAAGACCAAAACCTTAGAAAAACCTCACCCCTATGAATCTGGACACCCCTGTTAAGTAGTGCAGGACGTCGAATAACCAATAAATGGTTCCGGTGGCGGCGCGGCGGTACCATACGCGCCTTCGAATTGAAAGCGAAAGTAGTATAGAAAAGATGCTGGCGAATTTACCAGGTAAAGTTTCATATTGATTTAATAATAGTGCTTCCTGCATCTGTGTTTTCTACTTAACCTTCATATGCTCACGCATTGGTCTCTCAGACCAACAAATCAATAATTCGTTGTTTTCTCAAAAATTTACAATACAAGACTTTAGGGGAGGATTTTAGTAGCTTCTTAATTTGATTATTGCTGAGTGGCCGTGTGACACTTATTTACTGTTATCGGTCTTTTAGGAAAATAACAATTTCCACCCAAAAATCCTAAAAACGATTATTACTTATTTTTATAATATTTTATTATTTTCGTTTATTAGATTTCAGAGTTTTTTTTAATTAGCGTATGAAAAAGTTTATTTTTGTTATTAAAGTTAGAGTACAAAAAATTACATTCTTTTTTAGAGGCTGGGTTGAAAGTCTGTTTCAACCAAATAAAGCTAAAATTAAAAAAAAAATCTTTTAAAAAAAATTCAATTATACCCCTTTCTGCATAATAAATACCAATAATGCTAAAAAGAATGTAATTAAAATAATACAGACGAGATGAAATCTCGGTCTGAGACACCGTGCGCGAGTATACGTGTTATACCGTTGGGCGCGAGTATACGAATGATATCTCTCCCGCAGCCAAATGGGGCCGAAGGTAGACACCAAAATCACTATCCTTATTATATCCACTTAAATACATGAAATATATTTTTAGTATTTTACGCATTCCTGCGCAAAGTCTTAATACATAATGTGCGGTTTAATAAAAATGTGATCGCAGGAAAAAATATTTTGTCAAATATAGGTAATATTTCCTGCCCCAAAAAATGGACAAATAAAAAAAAAATAAAAAAAGTATTTCTATGGTTTAAATGCAAAAAAAAGTCATGGGGTCGTCGGCCGACCCATTTGGTTACGGACGTTATGTTTGGCATCTTGGTCCGTCGAGAGTTTCCTAAAGAGGGGCCTATGTATTCTTCTGAAGATCTGCGAAGAGTTTGCTGAAGAAACAAACATGCTATATAACCCCACTAAAACGGCTCTACTGGTCATAAGACATGGGACAAGAACCCAAAAATATTCCTCCAGCTACCCTGAACGGTGTGAATCTGCAGGTGACTGAATGAACTAAATACCTTGGACACATAATCACCAGTAATCTGATGGACGATGATGACATCGATAGGCAAAGAAGAGCTCTCAGGGTAAAGATTCCGCCTTTGCAGTACCGTTGTAAAAAGGACGCTCTTCCTTTCCTTATGCGCAACGGTGTATACGTGCGAACATTGGGCAAACTACAAGAAGAGTAGTATAAAAAGACTCCGGGTTCAGGTTCAGTACAACGCCTTCCGCATAATGTTTGGTCTCCCCAGATATTGCAGCGCTTCCCAGATGTTCACGGAAGGGCGAGTTCCCGGCTATGCAGCCCTTATTAGATCCAGAGTGGCAGGAATGAGGGAAAGGATATGCAGCTCTGGAAATATCCTAGTCATGGAAGCCCACCTCAGTCCATCATCCAGCATTGATGCACACTTGAGAAAAATACTGGCTCCTAATGTGGCCACAGAATCCTAAAAGCCGATTATTACTATTTTAGTTATTTTCTTTTATTATTACCTTTATTATTTCATGTACAATCATATTCACCTGCTTTTCCTTTTTTTCTCTTTTAAATATTTTGTATATATATTATAACCCTTATGGAATGTGTGGGATTGCATTATTCTACCCACATACCGGAATAAACATTTATTATCATTATTAATTACGCTCTACTCCGACGAATTACGAATTATCTCCGAAATCGTTTAAATAAAAGGAAGACAGATAAAAGAAAGATAGGTAAAACAAAGCTACAACGTTTTATTTCACGTATCGTATTCGTATTTACCGAGAAACATAATTTATTTATTAAGAATATTTCCCTGCATCATTAAAACTCACCCAACACGAATGCAGCATAATAATATGCTATTAACGATGGTTAATAGCTATGTTAATGGACACATTATTATTATTATCACAACACATTATTGTGACAATTAAAAGACCTCTAGAAAACGATCATGTCCACTTAATTAAATAATAATGCAACGCGAATATACATTTGTACGACCAGTGGCATGCACATATTTTTAATCAGGGTAGGTAGTAGGAAAAACAACGAATTAATGTATTTTAAGAGCGTTTAACCAGCCAGCGGCCGAAAATCCACATTTCGTCGAAAGTTGTGCTTACTATCCTGCAGGGCGGTTACAATGAGAAAGATTCATTATTCTCCGTACCAGCTTTGCAAAATTATAACTCAATATCGATTTTATTTCATTCCAAATTTACTTTAATTTATACCTACATCCAAAAATGCTGAAAGGCGTGGTAATAAAACTATTAAAATAGTGTACTTTTTGTTCGCAAATAAATTCACAAACGGACCAATTTTCGTCAAGAAACACATGTAGGTATATATTTTTTAATGATTTTGTTTAAACTAAAATTAAAATTCTAAAACATGCGATACCTAGATAATGTATTGATTTATTTTGCTGCATGATTATATGATTTGAAATGTGTGTGTGTGTGTGTGAAATGTATGGTACAACCTGATTATACTAAAAATAAACATTTTTTCTCAAAATTTATAATTCATGCGAATGCTAGATAAAATAACAATCTTTCGAAATCCATTTATAATTTTTTTTAAAAGAGTCAATACGTCTAAAATCTTTTTTAAAAATGACATATTTTTGGTTTCCTCCAAGGGGTCCAAGGGGTATTTAAGGGAAATAATATTCGGCTTTGCAATAAAATATAATTAAATGGAATATTTCTGAACGCATCCGAAAACTATTTTTTAAATATTCTAAAATATGCTTTCAAATTTTATAATACGAAATATTATTTTCGAAATATAAAATATTAGAAGCAAACACAAAAAGGTTTTAGAATTTGGCTCATCTTACGTATTTTCCTATTAAAATTACTGATATCGACCAAAAAAAAAAACAAACTCTTATTTTATTAGGCAAATGTATAATGAACGTTATCGTCAACTACTTTTCCATGAAAAATAATTCATAAAAATATACTAATTATTTTTTCTTATTACGGCGGGAAACTTTGGGTTCATAAAGGTGTACATTTTAATTATTTTGTGGTTCACTTTAGATTAGAGGCACCACACCACGGTAAAAAAATGTAATTTTTTATTACATTTTCTTAAAGATGCGTTATTTAAAAATGTCCTCACAAGATGTTTTAAAGACATTCCGAAAATTGACGGAGATGCAGCATTTTATGTGAAACCGTTTGAGACATTTTTTTTGTAGAGTTACCCTTCAGCAAAACTACGTTTTTCAACCTGGTTGACAACATATTCAAAAAACTATAAAACCGATTGGCATGCACCAAGTCTGAAACTGTTCGAAAATCCAGTCTCTATGGCACCAGATAAGGATTTTTTTTATAAAGGGCCCCCTTTTATTTTATTTTTACGAACAATGAAAATTTTCCACAAAAATGGGAAATAGAATTCGCACTGGATTTTCGAACAGTTTAAGACTTGGTGCATGAAAATCGGATGTATAATTTTTTTTATGTGTTGTCAACCAGGTTGAAAAATGTAGCTTCGAGAAAAACGCGTTCAAAGTTTTGCTGAAGATTGATTCAACTTACAAACTGTTTCAAACGGTTTCACATGAAATGCTGTATCTCCGTCAATTTTAGAAATATCTTTAAAATAATCTTAGAGCATTTTTATCTTAAAGAAAATAAAAAAAAATCGAATCGTTGTAAACAAAACTTACCACAGACGTGTTAAGTTCGCGTTAAGAATTGCTAAACTGGTTTTAACCAATGTTGGTTGCTATTACATGTCACTTTAAATATCCAATTACCCGCTTCGTGCACGCATGCTACAAGCTAATTACTGGAAACATAAAATTTCACATATTTTTTTCGACTGCACAATTTCATGAAAGGAAGCCAGCATAATATGATTTTTATAAAGTTAGTGAAGTTGCAAACCAAATAAAATCCAGACTGCTGTCCAGAAACACCAAGATATTAGTGTACAAAACACTTATCGGTACTCACAGACAGGAAGTACGCAAAACAGTATTCACGTACGCAGCTGTACTAACTAAGAGGAATGAGCGAGCACTGGACGTTTTTGAAAAGAAAATTCGTAGGCGTATCTTCGGACTAGTCTTAGAAAATGGATTTTGGCGCAGACGTCACAACAATGAGCTATATACTCTGTTTAAGGAGCTAAACGTCACAAAATTTATAAAACTCGAAAAACTTCGGTGGCTGGGTCGTGTGGAGAGAATGACCGAGCATCAAGCACCAAAGTCCCTGCTGAACTCAAGGCCGATAGGGCGAAGGAGCCTGGGAAGACCAAGATTAAGATGGTGCGACAAAATCCTCAAAGATATATCAACCTTGGAACGTCTAAACTGGAGAGAGCTGTCACAAAACCGAGATGAGTGGAGGAAGACTCTTGAGGAGGCCAAGACCCACCAGGGGTTGTAGAGCCAAGAGTGATGATGATGATGATGATAATACAGGCTTAAATTGCGCGGCTATATATTACATATGACGTCATTGACTCATTGCCTGTCACGGTTACTTTGTCCCGATGACTAGCTGTAACTAGATCACAGTGGATCCGAGGAATCGGCTATTTTTGGAACCAGTTCCTTTCGGATTTATAAAATGGTCACCAATACTCAAATTGGGCGAAGCCGAACTAAAAGCCGCCCGCGGAGCGGGTTTTTAACTGCTAGTTTGAATGATTACAAAAACATAGTTCAATAACTCTGCAATAATATTTTTAAAAAACACTGCAAATATTTTTATTTTACTCAATCGTTGTAACTGAAATAACAGCTGCCCTGAACATACTCGACATACTCGTAATAGAATACTAGATGTTAAAACTATATTAGAACTGCAGAAGCCATGATGATGCATCTCATTACGAAATCGCTACAACTGAGAAACCATCAAATGGCGGATGAATTCAAATTACTGTCTGTTGGATCTCGGAGCTACTGAAAGCCTTGTACATGGGAAAGCAGTTTAATTTAAAGCAATTGAAATTAAATTAAAAAAGTGGTTGATGTAATTTATAACATGATAATAATATCTTTGAAGAATTTTGTGGATCTGATGAATTAAATTATTTTGGTCCAAAACTAGTTCAATAAGTATCACTCGAATAGACCGTGCTTTTGAAATTTTGAAATGCCGTTATCTTAGGGTGGATGAAATAATAATTTTGAATTCAAACACGTCAAAATTTACGTCCAAGTAATTTTATAAAGTTTGTTCGGTCAATAAAGTGTTAGAAATCGATTCAATCAATATAATTAATATATTAATGTTGAAAGGTTTATGGTGTTCAATTACATAAAACAGTAAAGTACGAAAAAAATGGTGACCGGACAAACGTTAAATAGGTTAGGTCAGTTAGGTTATATTCTATTTTTTCATCAATTTTAATGACTTTTCAAAGGGGTGGTGAAATACCACTTTGTTGAGATGTCATGAGTACTTATAGCCAGCCGACGCTCCTCATGCTAAATGTTAAAGCAAGTGGCGCCATTTTTTGACATTATTAGCTACTTGCTTTAATTCGGTTATATTACGATAGTAGCTTAAGTCACAAATTTCACGTTCATAGATGGTTTCCACATGGCGCGGCGTCAGACTTGTACTCGGAGTCGGATTCTTAAATTTCAACCTTACAGTCGCTAGGGAATTAATACTGTCAGATGAAGGAGCGAAGAAATGATCAATTAACTTAAATAACTATTTACTACTTTTTTCATGTTAAATCTCATCAGAGTACCTTACATTGAAATTGCAGTAAAAAAGACACAGGATAGCGGCTGACTAACAACTAAAAAACAAGCAAAGCCTTAAAACCATAATTGGTAATTTTTTTACTCTTCTAATTCGATTCAATAATATCCGAACTCACATTATTTTGCAATCACTGTGATTTTTTTTCAGCCACCATTTTTTAAGCTATCTCCTTAAATGGCATATTTGATTAAATCTTTGTATATACATACAAATCAAAATATGTTTGCTTCTGTCTACGTATATGAGATGTATATGCGTAGCTAAACCATTCATCCGATTGCGATGAAACTTTGGGGATTTGATGTGCGCGTGCCCGCGATGGATTCTATTCAGGGTGTCCGGGAGTAAAGTGTATATTAACTTCAGGAGGTGATTCTACAGATAGTACAAGTAAAAAAGATAAATGCCTTTTTTCGAAATTCCAACTTTTAGGGGTAGTTTTGAAGTTAAAAGATAAAATTAGTCCGGCGTGTGCGGCCAGATTTATTATTTTCCGCTGTTACGATACGGGCCAATCACAATCGAGTCGGGCGCTCGGCAGGCTCTCAGCAAGTCAGATCGTACCTCACACTAAGGATTTTTAGTAGATATGTCTTTTTGTAAGGGAAAAAAATGTTGGAATTTCGGAAAAAGTTGTTAATCTTTTTTACTCCTACCATCATGTAGAATCACCTCCCGAAGTTAATGAACTTTGCCCTGTATATTATATATATATATATTTGCCCTGTGCATTAACCTGTATATTATGATAAATGCTTAAGTCACTTCACCTTCACAGATGATTTCCATATGGCGCGGCGTCAGAATTTTTACTCGGAGTAGGATTCTTAAACTTCAACCATACAGTCGCTAGAATATTAATACTGTCAGATTAAGGAGCGAAGCGGTTATCAATTAACCTAACTAACCATTTACGACGTTTTTGACGTTAAATCTCTTCAGGGCACCTTACATTGAAATTACAATAAAACGGACATAGAATAATCGTTATCTAACAACAAAAAACACGCAAATTGGAAAATCTGTTATTGATAATTTTTTTACTCTTCTACTTTGATTCATTAACAACCTAAAAGACATTTTCCAATCATTGAGATATTTTCAGAGCCACCATTTTTTCAGCTTAAATCCACTTGGAGCATTTTTGATTAAATTACTCATAAAACGGATCAAAAAAATTTTCACCAACTAGGAGCCTTGAAAAGTGACATAATCGAAGCGGCCAATGAGCGCAGTTTGAAGCTTCGTAGGTACTGTAATCCGTCATTTCCGTTTCATCCGAGTTTCAACAATCTCAAACAACAGGAGCCTTGAAAAGTGAGATCATAATCGAAGCGGCCAATGAACACTGTTTGACGCTTCGTAGGTACCGTAATGCGTCATTTCCGTTTCATCCGAGTTTCAACAATCTCAAACAACAATTATTGGGGGGCAAGAATTCCAATAATCCATGCGCTTGATAGCTGCAAGACGAGTTGTTATCTAGCCTCCTACACAGATAAGTAAATTAAAATACGTATATATAAAAAGATATTTAATTTAATTTATTGGGGGGCTAGAATTCCAACAATCCATGCGCTTGATAGCTGCAAGACGAGTGGTTATCTAGCCCCCTACATAGTTAAGTAAATTGAAATACGTACATATAAAAAGATATTTTATTTAATTTATCGGGGGGCTAGAATTCCAACAATCCATGCGCTTGATAGCTGCAAGACGAGTTGTTATCGAGCCTCCTAAGTTAAGTAAATTCTAATGTAAAATCCATGCTAATTTGTACAGCGCTCTTGAGGCGATTTTTCGCAAAAACAGCGCTATATAAGTTGTCCAAATTTATTATTATTATTATTATTAACAGGAGCCTTGAAAAGTGAGATCATAATCGAAGCGGCCAATGAACGCCGTTTGACGCTTCGTAGGTACTATAATGCGTCATTTCAAATCACGACGGTGCTAAAGATATTTCACTTAAAAAAAATTGAGTATGTAATTCACACGCGTAAGAAGTGATACTAGAACGCCGCTAGATGTCTCATTCTTTTGCCAAAATATTTTAAAGTGGTTTTAAGATTGGATATTGATTTACAAAAATAAAAATGTTTATTTTTTTGGATTTTGTAAGATTCGAACTTCCGTCCGCTGGATTTCTCTGGTCACTGAGGTTTGCGACGCATTATACCGCTGCGCTATGGGACGCGCTCGGCGAGGCGCGAATTTACGCATTATATTCCAACGATCCATAAAAAGCAAAGCGGCCAATGAGCGCAGACCTGTCGTCGTTTACGTTATATATTCTATCAATAGGAGCATTGAGCGCAGTTTTATGATTCGTAGATGCTGTAGTGCGTCATTTCCGTTTCATCCGAGTTTCAAATCACAACGATAATAAATATGTTTCACTTTAAAAAATGCCGCTTTCTGCACGACTGTAATTTCAGTGTGAATCACCAAATCGAATTTTAATTAATTTCTAACTTAAATCCGTTTCAATAACTCCCGAACAATAAACGTTATCATAAATCTGGCAGTACTGAAAACTTTTATCCCATTTCTAACGATTGCTTACGGAGCGATTCATTACCAAACTATTATTTCACGTCGGTTACTTCGCATTTGAATAAACTTTCAAAATAAAGCCCGAGAGAAAAAAGCTTCCGATATTCAATGGGTGATTTAGATTTATATAGGTGTAACATAAATCTACATATAATTGAATGGGGAAAATGCTAGAGATTTCGAAATCATAGAATAAAAATACTGTAAGGCATAGTAGAAAAATAATGTGGGATGTGTAGGGTGTGGTTATGAAATATAATTCAAAATTTGGAATAAGTTTGTTACATTTATTTTGACCAGTATTGACAAGATTTTGACAGAACATTTGGGAGACCACAAAGTCTGCTCAAGGTGGGTCAAGAAGATCACAAAAACAACGGGTTGAGGCAGCCCGCAAATTCCTCGAGTGCTACGACATCGATGGCGAAGAATTCTTAGACTCAAATGTGTCTGGGTATGAGATCCGGATACGCTACACGTCACTAGAGACAAATGCATAATTCAGATTTGCCGAAGAAAAGTTTAACGAATTACACAGCCTAACTCACACCTGGCGAGTGCGGCGAGTGGAAGCTCCATCGCGAACGGCTGCCACGCCGAAAATAAGCATCACAAGGGTGCAATGTGGTGGGGATTTGGCAAGGGGAAACAGAGCTACACGCCAATGTTGCAGGATTGCGCATAAAATCTTTCCTTGTGACCGCAGCACCTTGGAGAACTTATTTAATTATTTGAAGTTTTTGTGGCGAATTGAGAGTTTTTCGTGCATCTATTGGCTCTAGACAAGAGTTGGTCATTGATGCTATTATACGAGAAGGATTCACAATGAGCTATGAACGAAAATCATTAATAATAAGGGTAAAAGTTTAGGAAGTCGGTTTTCCGTGCAAATTTATTTTTATTTATTTATTTATTTAACCCCCAAAGGGCGTTTACATTTTGGTAGTACAAATAATTCATGACAGATTATTTTTAAACATTTACAGAAATAATAAAAATAAAATTTGGTAAAAAAGCACACAAGTCATAAAAATACAAAAATACAGCGATTTCATAGGTTTTCAGAAAAAACAGATAGGTTTAGAAATAATTTTGGAATAAGTTTTTCACAAGATCAACAAATTTCGCTAAGTTTATGCTAAATATGTCAATATCACCTAAGTACTGATTTCCCATAGTGTGAAATCGTTCTATCGGAGAGTGGGCAATGTAGTTCCGCTTATGAATGCTACAGTAGAATAGTGTATTTTGTCGTGTAGTTACTGTCGGTATTCGTAAGTTTATGAGTTGCAGTAGTTCGCAACAGTCAAATTTAGAGTTAAGTATCTTCCCTATAATTAAAAATGAATCGCCGAAATGTATGTACGCGCATAACTTCCGAACGACTGCACCAAATTGGATAAGTCTTTTTGTTTTGTGTTCGTTATTGTCAGGACAAGGTTTGTATAAGTAAGCTCTGGCATTATGAAATTTGTATATAAAAATTGTAATAGGTGGCACGCGTGCTGTTTGAAAACAAAATATACCGGGAATGAATGTATGGAATGCAGGGGTGTTGGAGGGAGGAGGGGAACTCGGGAGGGGGGTTCGCGGGACGGGGTAAGGGGGGAAATGGACTGGGGAGAGGGAAGGTGGAGGAGGCGGAGAGGAATGAGAGGTGGAAGGATAACGAAATAAATGGGAAAGGAAACGCAGGGAGAAACAATTTCTTTATAAAATAGCATAGCAGTTTATTTTACGTCTGTCTTCTAGTGTGTGTATTTTTAAAATATTTAATAATAAATTATATTTCAAGTCTTGTGGTGGGATATTTAATTTAAAATTTATAAAACGCAGATTTTTTTTTTGTATTCGCTCAATGATATTAATGTGAATTTTGTAAGATGGAGACCAAACTACCGAGTTATATTCCATTAGGCTTCTAACTAGAGATACATATAATAATTTAATGACTTGAATGGAATTAAAGTTTTTGGTTGTTCTTAATACGAAACCTAGTGTTTTCATACCTTTGTTTACAATTTGGTGGATATGATTGGCGAAACTTAGTTTTTCATCCAAAATAATTCATAGTCTCTCATTTCCGTGACTCTTTCTAAAGCTGTGTTATTGATGGAATATTCAAATAAAACAGGATTTTAAATAAATGTGTCTCTTTTGGATTCGTAAGATAAAATGTTAAAGCGCCCAAGTTCCAATAGAGAGAGATAAGAAGTTTGCAGGATATTATAACGTATGGATAAGTAAGAAGTATGTATGTAGGTTGTAAAAGCTAGTAGATGAAGAAGGGAGGTGGAAATAGGAGGCTGTAGAGTAGAACTGCTGATAGGAGGTAATGATTTATTTCCTAGTCGCGTGTGCCAACAGAGTGTTTGACTCTTTGAGAGCCGGGACCAGATTTCTTTTTATTTTTCATTATTATTAACATAATCATAATCAAGATTTGAATTTAATCTAGAAAGTGCGGTTTGTAAGTAAATAGATATCAACCAACTAGCATTAAAAATACTATAAAAAAAATGTGAAACGAAGAAATAAATCGGGATGGCCGCCAAGATAAAAAAAAAGAAACAACCTAATCAAATAATTTAGCTGTTTTTGTATTTTCGCTAGGGTGTTTACAAAAAAGCAATAGTCTTCCTAATTGATTGATGACTAATTTGTCACAAATAATAATTATTATATTTCACGCTAAGATGGCAACTTTATTATTCCAACGTTAGTAGGTTTTATATAGTGCTAGTGGTTTTATGACAGTTTTTATACGTAGGTTCATTGTTTATGTTAACACCACAGAAGACTCCCAACTACTCTCTACCTTCTGAAGCCAGTTCTCACTGGCTTTGGCATCCCCAATCGGCGTATGTTGTGAAGTTGAAGGTATTGGGAAGGAGAAGGAGATGGAGAAGACAAAGGTGAGGAAATAATTTACGTTAAACAAATGAAATTTTCTTTAGCCCGCCATCGTCGAGAGCAATGTCATTCACTATTTTTTGATATTAATTAAGTTTAGTTTTTCGTAGGTTTATTTGAGCTGTAACTATGAATATTTTTTTATTTTTTATTATTTATTAACCAAGATAAGCAAAAATGCTTTTTATGGTTTGAAGTACAATACAAATTTTTTGGTATATACCACTTCACTAGGCTGAGCGTGTTCCGAGGTGGCAGGAATTTAATCTAATTTTGATTACTTTATCTTGTAAGTTAATTTTTTAAATTTATATTTGAAGAGATAAATAGAATGAAAGACAATTAAAAAAGAAAAGAAAACGAAAAGAGGTAAGAAATATAAACATGTAAAATAATTATATAAGAATAATAAGAAATATAAAAATAATAATAAATATTTGAGAGGAAAGGAGTTGTTATATTGTATACGTTATCTGCCCGCAGTACACAATGCCTTTGTTGAATATCCTCGTATGAATTTTGTGTTTTAGATTAGCATTTTTGTCACATGAATATCTTTAATATCTTTTTGAATTAAATTAAAAAATTTCGGAGCAAAATTGTGGTAGTGTCTTTGTCCATAGGTAGTATTTGTCTTTGGAGTTATGAGTTGGTGTCTGTGTCAAGTGTCGTAATTGTGTTGTGCAGTATGATGGTTTTGTTTGTCTTTTTAAATAAATATTATTTATGTTTCGTTTGTTTTAAAAAAAATAAATTTAGTTTTCTGACTTTACCGCTGTTTTTTAATTTGTTCTGTCCATCTAAAATAGTTGTCACTATAAATTACTAAGTACTGAGTCCGAGTTATTTATATAATTAATAATATAGTTATATATGTAATAAATTATATATAAAATAAATATTTAATAATAATATTTTAAAAGCCGATCCAGAAAGTGTAGGCGTCCTCTTTCAGTTAACACGGCTTGAAATCGAATTAAAATAGTTGAACACTTTAACGACCCTGTTAAAGATGCTACCTAAAAAGAAAGAATTACCATGAGGCTAACTCAACGATATCCATCCAACTCCAGCCTTTACGACTCTCAAGTAGGGATAAGAAGAAGAAGGGAAAGGGGAAGTTCACAGTTTCCGGCCAGAAGGTTTTATATTTTACCGCTGTTTCCGGTTCGTAAATGGCGCCTGTTAAACTTTGTCCAGTTTGCCCGATTCGTAAGGGCAAAGTTTCAGTCTTGAAGCAGGAAATAAAAATAACATAAAGACAATAACACCATACCCTAATTGGATATTTTTACATTCTCGTAAGTATGTTGTAAAGTTGGTTTATTTCTTTAAGAGTTCCTTCTCAATTAGCAAAGGTTGGAACCAATGCTGATTGTCTTTTATTTTAAACGAAGTAGTCTTGTCGTTATTCGTGAATTTATTGTAAAGTTTTTTGTTATTAGTTTTTGGGATATTATGCCGTGTTGCGCTACCTCCTTCTTTAGCCAACGTTTCGGACAACGTTACAGTGTCCATCATCAGGGCAGATGTGTAATAGTTAGGGATGATGTTTGTACTTATCTACTTAGGAGCGATACCGTGTCACCAGCTCCACTCCTCTACGAGCTGGCGCTACTGGCGTGGAGCTGGCAACGTGGTATCGCTCCTAAGTAGATAAGTACAAACATCGCCACTAACTATTACACATCTGCCCTGATAATGGACACTGTAACGCTGTCCGAAACGTTGGCTAAAGAAGGAGGTAGCAACACGGCATAATATCCCAAAAACTAATAACAAAATACGTTAGTTTGGCCGTGAAAATCTAAAATCGTATCTTATTGTAAACTGCTTATGTTATAAAGGTCGCATATTCTCAACAAAGGAGATCCCAGTGAGCCAGGCGAGGCACGTCACCACTCACCAGTGCAGTGTGATCTATCTATATATGTAAATAAAAATGAATCGCTGAAATGTAAGTACGTGCATAACTTCCGAACGACTGCACCAAATTGGATATATATATTTTTTTATGTTCGTAATTGTCAGGACAAGGTTTTTATTAAACTACTGGTGAGCTCTGGCATAATGAAATTTGTATAGAAAAATTGCTACAGGTGGCACGCGAGCTGTTTGAAAACTGAATTTATCGAGAATATATATATTGAATGTGGGAGGGGGGAGGTGAAGTTGGGTAGGGGGTTCGCGGGACGTGGGAAGGGGGAGTGGAGAGGGAAGAGGGAAGGTGGAGGAGGCGGAGTGAGAACGCGAGAGGGTAAGGGGACGCGGGAGAGGAAGGGGAGGCGGAAGGGGAACGGGTCGAATGGGAAAGGACAAGCAGGGAAAAAAAAATCTTTATTTAATGGCATAGCAACGCATGCCGGGTACCAGCTAGTTAAATTAATAAAGCTGATTAAAAAAATACATGTTGGCGGTTCACACGCGGTACAAGTGAAACCTTCAGAAAACTAAAGTAGACAAGAGTGGGGATGCTACGAAGCACCGCACAAAAAGGAGACGTATGAATTGCAAACTCTGTATTTTTTTTATTTTAACATTTTTTCTGCAGTTTGAATTGAATAACATCAATTTCACTCATTTTTATTATTGACACCCATTTCATGTTTAAATGAAAACCTAGGAACGCAAATTATATACCTTAACCATCCTAATGAATCACTTTTGGTGAAAACCGCATGAAAATCCGTTGCGAAGTTTAAAAGATCTAAGCGTACAGACAGCGGGAGCGTTTTTGCTTTATACTATGAAAAGATATGCGCTTTATCAGACTATTTGCACTGTATTGTTGTATTATTCTTTATTTTGTTCATAAATTTTTAATGTCGTCATTATATTGGTCAATGGCATAAAAATTGAAATACACTGTGAAATATTAATGTATAACTCTCAACTTTTTCAAGACTTTCAAGTCCCACCTCTAAAAAATACATATATAAAAAATACACTGCTTCAAATACACAAAGACTATTCTAATAAGTCGCACCACGCCATGGTCCGCGTTGAGAGCAATAGGCAAAACACAGTGGGTCGCTTGTGTACGCCATTAATGCATACCAGTTTTGCACAACACTACTACACGTACAATGGAGTGGTGTGGTTTAATCAACTAGCAATAGAGCTGAGATTAGAACCTGACTACAATAAATTCAAAAATAAATTAAACAATAATATCTTAAATAATTTAGCCACTTAGAACCGCATTAACCTTTAATTAACAATACTTATTCAAAAATTTATTTTAAATTGTTATTTTTTTTTAATATATTTTATTTTTTTTACACATTCGATTTATGTAAGTACGTAAATATAATGTATGTGTTATAATTTTTAATTTTAATTTTTTTAATTTAAAAAATAATATATATATATATATATATTTTTCTCTTCCCTTTACACACGAGTAGTTACACTCTCGTAAAGGTTATATATTATATACATATATTTGTTTATACTGTTTATAATCAATGTTGCATGTTAGTATTTAATGATTTGAGTTTAATCCGTTTGTAACCTGAAAATGTAATTACTCATGATTATATTACATGTATATGTATATAAAAACCAATACAAAAAAAAAAAACCAATAAAAATTGTTAATATAACGCATGTATAAATAAATGAAAAAAAAAATGCTGAACTGTACGGCTGACTATAATCATAGCAAATTGTTAGTTATCCACAAAAATCCTAACTGATAATCCTGCACAAATCGCAAGTTTCTCCCGGTTGAATATGGAAGCCACCTCTGCAACTCCAAAGAAAAAGGAGTCACGATCATGGGCGATGAAGCAACGACTCAAACTGTCGTCGATTACAGTGCATCTTTTACTACACATTTGATCATTTTTTTTTTTTTTTTTATATTATAATATTTAATCGAGGCTTCTGACTCGCATACTGCTGTCATTTTTTGCCTCATCTGTTTTTATTTATTTTAAGGTTTCATTTTTTTTTTTTTTTTTTTAAATATATCCTATATATTAATGTTGCAATATTAATATATGTATGTATCTTTATAAAACAATGTATCATATATTTTCCATGTTGCACGATCTAATGAATTTCATGAGTCTTGAAATGGCATAGTAGTCGGTTGAAGCTATCAAATTATGAATTTCCGATGGGTTTGAGGTCATCAATATTGTTACTCTCTGTTGTTCAAATTTAATGCACTTTGTGAGAGTGTGTTCAATGTCTTCAAATTCTTCACATATAGAGCACATTGGAGAATCAGAGAGGCCTAACAGACACAATATTCTTCCCATTAGTGCATGTCCGGATCTTAATCTAAAAATGACTCTCATTTCTGATCTCTTCAGATTGATTTCAGTGAACCATGGTGTTTTAAAGGGTTCTTTTTGAAGCTTTCTATACCATACGCCCTTATTGGCAGATACATTTTCAAAATGCTCATTCCACATATTATTACATAGTAAATGTATTTTTTGGGAGTAATCTTCGTTATCTGGCGTCCAGTCATACTCGTGACCTTTCACCCCTGCTTCGTCTGCCAACAAATCCGCCTCTTCATTTCCATGTATCCCTACGTGAGATGGAATCCATTGTAAACGTATGTCAATGTCTTTCTGATGTAACTTCATTAAGTGCTCTACAATATTATATGCTATTTTTCTGCAGGCAACTCCTTTCGAAACTCTCTTTATATGTTGAAGCGCACTTTTGGAATCACTTAATATAAGAATTTTATTCCAGTTGTTTCCATCTGCATACTTCACCGCTTCTTTGATTGCTATCAATTCTGCATTCATAATAGGGCAGTCTTTGTTCAATTTTATTTGACGAGTGAAGTTGTTTTGCATTGATATGAAGGCAGCTCCAACTTGTTCAACTTTTTTCGATCCATCGGTATATATCTGTTTAAAGCCTGAGTATTTGTTAATTATCATACCATTTACGACATTACTAATTTCACTCAATGAGAGTTGTCTTTTGGGGTAATTGAAATTGTCAATCTCAACTGAAATACATTCCAAATCGATTGCTCCTACCCAGGTTTCTAGAGAGTACATATCTAGACATTTATTTGAATTTATTTTCCAATACATTGTTTCTGTACAAGTTTGAACCATCAAAGGTAATTTTTTATTATTCCAGTACTTGTTTTGGGTCAAGGATTTTAGTTTGAGGACCTCTGAAACCAGTGGATTATTTTCAGTTGATACAGCTCTAAGCCAAAATCTTGCTGCCAGTTTCCAAGCTCTTATGTGTAACGGGGGGGCACTCATTTCACTTTGTAAAACATGCACAGGAGTTGAGTTCAAGAAGCCTCCACATATTCTTAAAGCTCGCGATTGGATTCTCTCTAACTTTTCAATGTTGCTTTTGGTAGAGTTATGGAAAAGTATACTACCATAGTCTAATCGACTTCTTATGAGAGATGTGTACAATCTTCTCATATGAAGTGGGTGAATTCCCCAACTTTTACCTGACAAGACTTTCAAAATATTCATCGGCTGATTCAATTTTAGACAGGTGTTACTTATATGTTTATTCCAAGCGAGTCTATAATCCAACCACACACCAAGAAACTTATGGTTGTCTACTCTTTCTATAAGTACATCATTTATTTTAATATTCAGAACATTTCGTCTCTTTCCTCTTGCGAATATACATATTTTCGTCTTATGTTCTGATATTTCGAGTCCTTTTATTTTAAGAGCATTCTGTAGTTCTAACAACGCTTTTTGTATAACATCTTCACATGTTTTTACTTTCGAACTTGAAAAATATATACCAAAATCATCAATGTATTGTACGCGCTTCACTTGGGGATAATTTCCAATACCAGTAGTTCCAATATTAAAAAGGAGGGCAGACATGGGATCTCCTTGCGGTAGTCCTCTCGAGCATGTTTGTACGGCAAATATGTTGGGTTCTTTAATAATAAGGATTCTTTGTTTAAAATATTCCCAAATATATTTAATAACTTTCCCTTTAATGCCTTTAGAGATAAGAACTTTAATGACTTCTTCGATCTTTATGTTGTTGTATGCGTCTTTAATATCTACAAAAGCGGCAATTGTAACAGCATTGGTTGTTTGGGCAACTTGAATCTCTGTAACCATTCTTCCCAGGTTATCCATGGTCGATTGCTTTCTTCTGGATCCTATTGTAGACTTGTCAAATAAGAAATTACTTTCCAAATACCATTCTAATCTCCTTGTGATTATAGAGTTGAAAGTTTTGCAAAGACACGAGATTAAGGAGATTGGTCTTATAGAGGTCATGAGGTTCGGGTCTCTTCCGGGTTTCATTATAGGAACAATTTTAACCTGTTTCCATTGCATTGGTATAGTGGAAGTTCGTAAAATTGAATTAAATAAATCCACCAAAACTAATTGGCAAGAGGTAGGTAGATTAGTTATCATGGAGTAGGAAATCAAATCTGTGCCTGGGGAGGTATCAGTGTATTTCAACGCCGATTTTAATTCAGAGGCTGTTATCGGTTTGTGAATGCCAGAAGTATCTGAAGTTTCTTCTTCGGTCCACACATGATCGATAAGATCTTCATTTGGGGCGAGATATTTCAGATACTGTAATGCTGATTCATTATTCTCAAAGATATTTACACGGGAGGTTCCGATTCCCTTAAACCATTTCATTTTCTTCCACATGTCAGAGTAGGTTGTATTACTATCAACGGAATCACAGAATTTTCGCCATCCTTCCCTTTTTGCTTTTCTTACGATTCGTCTAGTGCTAGACTCCCTGTGCTTTAATTCTATATAATTTTCGATATTTACATTCTTCCGTAAACGGGTCAGAGCTAACCTTCTTTCAGCTATTGCTTTTGAAACTTCTTGATTCCACCAAGGCTTTGGTTTGAAAGCTGGGTTTTTAGATTTCTTAAAGTATGGAATAGTTTCATCAGCACTTTTGTTCAGAATATTTTCTAATTTGTCGTAGTTCTCTTGTATCGACTTTTGTTCTTCGGGAAGGTTTTGAATCAGTTTATCCACCGTAGATTTATATTTGTTCCAATTTGCTTTTTTAAAATTCCTTTTCAAAATTGGTTCATAATTACAATCGATTTCTCCCAAAGTGATAATAATTGGCAAATGATCACTACCCATTGTATCTGAATCTACTCTCCAGTTACAAGTCAATATAAGATCCGAAGACACCAGCGTAATATCCGGGCTCGAGCTCCTTTGTCCGGGATGTCCTAATCTTGTTATGTCTCCGTTGTTGACAATGATGAGGTTTGAATCTTGGCAGGTTTCTGCAATAAGATCTCCTCTCGAGTCTTGTATAGCTCTATCCCATAATGGATTGTGTGCATTAAAATCACCGCCTACCAGGGCTCCAGGTCCCATCTGGTCGAATACTTTTTTCCAAGTTTGATAAGTAACATTTATATTACTAGGACAATATATCACGCTGACAGATTTTAGATTTCCGGCATTGAGTAAACTAACACTGCACAATTCCAATTCACCAATTGAATTTAAGTTTCGTTCAATTGAATGTAAGCTTTTATGGATTAATATAGCAACCCCTCCGTAGCCATCTGCTCTGTCTCGTCTGTATATTGTATAATCTTTAAATGTTAAAATGTAAGGTAATTGAAGCCATGTTTCTGAGATAAGTGCAATTTTAATATGTTGCCTTTGTAAATATATTTCTAAATCAGGTTTCTTGAAATGTAAACTCCGAGCATTCCATTGTAATATATTAATATTACTCTTATCCATTTTGAACCGTCATAACTGATCTCAATATTTGATTTAAGCCACCATCTTTCAGGATTCCCATTATTATCTCTATAAATCTATTAACAACTAATTTTACAAGATTTTCCCAGTTTTCACCACTAATAAATGCTGTCAATATTTCTTGGGCAATGTTAACATTAACCTTGTCTTGTGTAGTAGAACGAGATTCACGAGTATCAGGATTATTTCCTTTAAGTTTATCAGCATAACTGGTTTTTCCAACTGTTTGAGAAAAGTCACCAATTATATTCTTGGGGGGGACAGTTTGATTATTTATTTTAGTTTTTTTTTCTGCTTTTGCATTCTGTTTTTTAGAATTGTCGTTTTGAGATATTTCCTTTTCTATTAGGATTTTTGCTTGCTTATGAGACATATTCTTTTTGGCCATTTTAATAGTAATATCCTTCTCATTTTTCCATTTTGGACAGTTAATGTCATTAGCCGGATGGTCTCCTCCGCAGTTTACACACTTAGCTACCTTGTCACAGGTCTCGTGTTGCCCATCACATTTGGGACACAGTTTCTTTTCTTTCTTGCCACAGTTCTGAGCAATATGGCCATATCTCCAACAGCAGTAGCACTGCATTACTCTGAATATGTAGGGCTCGACTCCGAATTTGACCCCGTACATATAGACACAGGATGGTATCTCTTTACCCTCGAATTTCAGGCTCACCGATGTTGTGGGCGCGAGTTGTCCCTCTGTCCCCCTTTTGGAGAGTCGCTTTATGCAGGCTACATTTGTATCACATTTGAGTACATCCATTAACTCTTCGTTGGTGACATCTAGGTCCACTCTCCGGATGACACCGAAAACAAAATTTTTGTTCTTTTTTATCTCCACTTCCCATTTCTTTAAGTTGAAAATAGGGTTTTTAGAAGCATTCTCTGCTTCCAAAACATTTGGGAACCAAATTTCCATTTTCGTTCCAGAGATTATTTTCATCTTTTCCATCTTAATTCCTGCCTTAAAAAGGACTTTTGCCATTCCTACTTTTCCAGGTAAATTCTCTCCCTGTACTACGATTATTCCATTCTTTTCTTTCACTTCTTTTTCTTTCACTTCTTTTTTTTTCCCTGATTCACTGGCATCGGAGTTAAGCCTCGACCTTTTGCCGGATCGAGACACGGTTTGCCACTCCCCAACATTATCACTTATAACATTTGATGTTTCCATTAAATCGATCGTATCATTTATAACTATTGTAGGCGACAGTGGGTACACCATTTTTATATAAAGGACCAAGAGCCGATTGGCCCTGATCTCCCCTTTTTTTTTATTTATCAATAGTCTAATTAACTTAATATTTTAACAACTTCACTATCACACGAATTATTCGATTTTTTATGGGTTTTTTGCAAGAGCAAAGTATAAACACGATCAGCTGTCACTGTGATTATTGTTGCAACTTCACATTTGATCATCTTAATAGTATTTGTGTTTTCTTCTTCCGAGTCGCTAGATGTCGCTTTCTTTTGTGTTTCTTTGTCTGTTTATTTTTTAATGGTTTGAAGGTTGGAAATTGATTTAAAAAAAATATATATATATATTTTTTTTTGGATTTCATATGATTCGATCCTTGTACCTGGCCGTTAGGGTTCGTCAGGCGCTTTATATCACTTGACTAAAGGAGACTTGCGTGGGATCGTAGATTTATCGTAACTATTATTGGAACCGAGTACCCGTGAAATAAATAAATTTTTTTTTTTCTATGAAATCCTATAGATGTATGTGTTTGTCTCTTTTAGTCGCTCGCTTCCGTTTCATCGAGTTTCAAATAACAACGGGGCTAAAGAAATTTTCACTTCAAAAAAGAGAAGTAAAAACAAGATTTTGTACTACTGAGAGAAATAATTCTAACTAATACTATAAACGCGAAAGTGTGTTCGTTTGTCCTTCTTTCACGTTACAAAGGAGCTACCAAACAATGTGATTTTTTGAATACCAATAGTTAAAAAAATGGGAAATGACATAGGCTACTTTTTATTCCAGAAAATCTTTTCATTCCTATGGGAAAACTCTTAGTAATTTCTCCCTTTCTCCCTCAATGCCTCGGGTAAAAGACAGTCGTTAGTTAGTCAAAGTCAGTAAAACTGACGACTAAAAATCGATGCACGAGAACATTTGTACATTTGAATCGTTCATACAGATACGAGTTCGTCAATAGTTCAAATGATACCGACATACGAGTTTTAACACGTACGATTTAAAATAGAAATAACAGGAATCGCGACTGGTGGCGTTTTAATCCGTTCAGAAAGGCTCGGATTTATGTGTCAGATTATGGAGGTGGTAGGTAGTGGGAGGGGCCTTCACTTTATTTCCAAGTGAAATAACTGATACAATCTGTACCGGCTGGTTCAGAAGTCACTAGCCAAAGAAAAATCATGATTGTTTAAATATTATAATAATGTGTCTCGGAAATAAAATCATAGTTTGTCAAAAAGCGTTTGTTAACCCGCGAGCACTCGCGCCTTTAAAACTCACACGAGCACTATTGTGTAGAGCATTTTGCTCACGTTTTAAAAATTGCCAAAAAGTAGATAAGTTATAGCACATTTATTTATATTATTACTAATATAAATTTTGAGGAGTATCTTCTGACCGGTTTTAGAAAATGGATTTTGGCGCAGTCGTTACAATAACGAGCTATACAGGGTGTCCGGGGATAAAGTGCATTAACTTCGGGGGGTGATTCTACATGATGGTAGGAGTAAAAAAGATTAACAACTTTTCCGAAATTCCAACTTTTTTCCCATACAAAAAGACGTACCTACTAAAAATCCTTAGTGTGAGGTACGATCTTACTTGCTGAGAGCCTGCCGGGCGCCCGATTCGATTGTGATTTGCCCGAATCGTAACAGTGGAAAAAAATAAATCTGGCCGCATACGCCGGACTAATTTTATCTTTTTACCTCAAAACTACCCTTAAACGTTGGAATTTTGAAAAAAGTTATTTATCTTTTTTACTTATACTATCATGAAGAATCACCTCCCGAAATTATTGCACCTTACCCCCGGACACCTGTATACTACAAAATTATTAAACTGAGAAGACTTCGGTGGCTGGGTCATGTAGAGAGAATGACCAAGATTCAAGCACCAAAGTCCCTGTTGAACTCAAGACCGATAGGGCGAAGGAGCCTGGGAAGACCAAGATTAAGATGGAGCGACAACGTCCTCAAAGATATATCTACCTTGGAGCTTCTAAACTGGAGAGAGCTGGCACATAACCAAGATGAATGGAGGAAGACTCTTGAGGAGGCCAAAACTCACCGGGGGCTGTAAAGCCAAGAGTGATGATGATGATGACTATTATATAATAAAACAATCATATAAAATTAAAACAAATGTTTATTTTTATTATTGGTGTCGCGAAACTGCGACTCCACTGTTAGTTGGCGATAAATGCTGCAGAGCAAAGCCCACGCAGCCCTCAGAGGACCAGTCCCGAAACTTCTAAAAAAATAGTTGTATGGGACGATTAAATAGCATACACTCGCAAAACCTGATGGATACTCAGTCGATAGTTCAGATCTGTGCTTTTGGAAAATTAGATAAGCACAGATCGGAATAAGGAAAATAGGACTCACCGTTGCAGATGGGGCCTCACTGATCTCCAGTTTTGGTGTACACTTTTCATTGTTTAAAATTCGCAATATTCTTATAGTAAGAGGTTACGATACATGCGCCCTGTCTGAGATGTAATTTTGTTCTGAGCCGGAAAGCACACTGTCACCTCTCCAAAGTTGGGTATTTCTTGCAACAATTTTTATGGTGACATTTGGGAAGGAAAGATTAGGTAGGTGGGATAAATTCAGGATTTTGACATATCTACCCACCAAGTCCGCAAATGCAATACCCAATCAATCCCATATAAAGATGCGCAAACAATTATGAAACATTTGTTACATTATAATATTTTGATAACAAATGTAGGAACTAAATTAAGCAATATTATAACAAAATATTAATCTTCATCATATGCACGAGCTTTACATAAGGACACACAAAGTAAAAGCATGTTCTGTACGTAACTGAAACTAAAATGTTCTGAAATAAACTAAAAAATAATACTTACGTTGTCACTCACGTGATGAGCAAAATGCCGCGCGACGGGACCCAGCCGAACTAACCACCTCAACTGAGCGACTCGTACACCCTAAGACCCTCCGTTCACGGAGATACTTACAATCTACGTAATTGTGACGAAACCACAAGTACCCTGCTGATATACCACTTTTTAATGCTAGTCTCCGTACACGGCGCTATCCGAAATATACTGAACTTGATCATTTTTCACGTGCAGCCGTGGTGTAAACACGCTGTCATATGACTTTTTTTCCAACATCCATGCCTTCTCCACTAAACCGTTTCTTACGTATTCTGGTAAAGTATAGTTATATAAACATGCATTCTTTCTACTTCCAGAACAAATCTAACATTACTTTCATGTTCCGACGCCATATCTGTCAAACGCTAAACGAATAAGTATCAGACACAAATGATGCGACGCGTCGCTTGCGATCAGCACTGTCGGTATCGTGTTACTGATTGGAAACCGACGGCTACCGCGTAGCGCCGTGAACGGGCACCAGCTAAATCGTACGGGGGGTACTTACGATCAGCGCGTATGATGCGCGTACGAGGTTCGAGTAGCTTGTAAGTATCTCTGTGAACGGAGGCACTAAAACGAAAAAACCGTTACGCACGGGACGGGGAAAGAACGAAACTCAACTATTAGACGAACGAGGTACGTATGCATATTGTTGCATATATGGCGCAAATTTAAATTCACCGTGAGGGAAATGCTCATAGCGCGAGTGCTCGCGGGTTAGAACAATTAAAAAAAAAATTAAAACCCGCCCAATTTTATGAAAACTGCCAAAAAACTTAATTTAAGAAGTGCAAAAGTGAAAAATTTTTTTTTTTTTTTACAATGAAATGGTTTTGTGTTAAAATTAATAAGTATGCATCCCGTGCCTACCGTTATTTATTTTTGGGGGTGTTATACCGTGTGATAATGCATCTGCCCTGATGATGGACACTATCCGAAACATTGGCTAAAGAAGAAGGTAGCGCAACACGGCATAACACCCAAAAAATATTCCCGCTCCTTCCAATTTCAAATTCAAAAACTCCATAATGCGCCGCTACCCGAATTTCTACCGATTTCTTACACATCTCCCTTAAAAATTTGCAGCCTTACTAAAAAAAACCACAGCGCGACCGATTAACTGTGTTATTGCAATAACATAAATAAACCCCGTATACACTAAAACACGATAACATTACTAATAAGATTTGATCTTAAAATGTATTTTAAACCTGGCAACAATGCAATTTTTCATGGTGTACATAATTTAATTGTTTTGTTTTTCTACAGAACCGCTAGGTGGCGGTGCCTGCGCATTCGTCATTCGCGTTGAAACCGCCAAAAAAATTCACTCCGCGGGTGTGTGTATAGTATTACACAAATGTGATCGTAATATCTATTAATATTACTAATTCACTATTACATTCGCATAATTGATAAATTTACCGTGTTTTTTGTAGTTTTTAATAAGTTTTAGTCAAGTAATAATAACCATAATCATACTTTGAAAATTGAAATGTTAATAAGTGTTTTATGTAAAACATGAAACGCTTGCATGGTTTGAATGGTTTGAAATTTTTTTTTTTCATTGTTTGAAACATTTACATTGCGTTAACAATTTTATTTTTATTATTATTGTACAACAGAATAATTCCAATTTCAGTACAATTTAGTTACTCTATCAGCATTTAGGCAAGTGACTCTTCAATAATGTTTTTAAGGCAGATAAAGAACAGTCACTTACATCTAAATGGTTTGCAATTTCATTTAACAGCACCACTCCCCTCGTCATGCTATGCTTTGCCAAGACGTCTGTTCTGCCGTTCGATACTTTAAATAAGTAATGATGCCGACTTCGGCTGTAGTGGTCTGGTATATGTAAATCATAGCATCCCAAGAGAAATGGGCTATTGATGAAATTGTTCCAAATTTTGAAAGACAGAATAGCAAGACTTGCTTTCCTTCTAGTTTCTAGACTCACAGAATCAGTTTCCTAAAGTAAGTCAATATGGTACATGAACCTTGGATAGGTTCCATGCTTCCGCATATAAATACTCCCGAGGAATTTCTTCTGGATTTGCTCTAAGATATCAATGTACTTCTGGTGGTACGGTGCCCAACGGTGCTCGCGTACTCCAGCTTGCTTCTCAGTATGCCATCGAATAACGCTAGCATAGCTTCTTGGTTATCAAACTGCTTACAAGTCCTGATGATGAATCCAAGAAAATTGTAGCAAGACTGAGTGAGCTGCGATATATGGCAAAAGAATGTCAGTTCGGGATCAAAGACGACACCGAGATCCTTCACGGATTTTACACTTGATAACGTTTCGCCTTTTTTTATAATCGTAAATTATAATGTTTTTACAACGAGTGAAGGACATTGTGACACATTTCTTTGTGTTACAATCTAATTTGTTTGCCAAAGACCATTTAGATAGTGTATCCAGATCAGTTTGCATTTTAAAGCAATCTTGTTGGCAGCTTATTTCCATCATGATTTTAAGGTCATCAGCAAATAATAGACATTTGCCGTTCCTAACACAGTTTTGGATGTTATATATAAGAATTAGAAACAACATAGGTCCGAGGTTAGACCCTTGAGAAATTCCAGATTGCGCTTGGAGTTTTTTTGAATTATGTCCATTTATCGAAACAAATTGGCTTTTGGATTTTAAATACGATGGGAAAAAGTTCGGTGTTGGTAGATCGAAGCCTATTTTAAACATTTTCCTCAAAAGTATATCATGATTAACACGGTCAAATGCTTTGGCGAAGTCGGTGTTAACTACTTTTGTTTGGTGCCTCGAGTCTAAACTACCAACCGCGAAAAATTAAGCAGATTTGTGATTGTTGATTTCTTTGGAAGGAAACCGTGTTGATTTTCACCAATGAATGGCGCTATCTGGTGACTTAATTTGTCAACAATCAATATTTCAAAAAGTTTGGTTAGCACTGATAGTACGGCTACCGGTCTGTAGTTTTTGACGTCTGTCTTATCTCCAGCCTTGAAAATAAGACTGACTCGGGTCAGTTTCCATATTTGGGGGAACGTAGAAGTCAAAATACTAGAGTTAAATATATGTATAATAAAGGGCTTCACTTATTATTGGCGCTATGCTAATGATAATACTGCAAGGAATTCCATCCAGTCCTGTAGCCTTTCTGTCTTCAGCTTACGAATGCAGGCTTCTACCTCTTTCGGATTAGTAAATCCAAGAGATATGTCACCTAAGTTCCACGAAATTTCTGTTTTAGTAAATTCCGTACTGAGATATTATATAATTATTACAGTCATAAAATTGCTGTTGGGATGTACACAGATATTAACACTCCAATTAGAAATGTTCGCACCATGCGCAATCAATGTTTAGTTCTTACTAGGCGGAGATGCTACTAGTGAAACAACTGCAACAAACTTAAAACAAAATCTGCAGTGAAAGAGAAGAAATAAAGAAAAGATTTGATAATCAAACAATTGTATAACTGTTCTCCATGACATATCATGGTAGAATATTGTTAATTTGTTTTTTGAAATATGTGAGACTGTTCTACATGGTCACATTCAATGGTATGGTATGTTCAGGCATTGGATTGAAGTATTCAATATTTTTATTAAATAATTTAAGATGGTGGTTAGAAGTTTATCATGAATTATTTTGTATAAACGTATTCAGTCGGCAAATTGTCTTTTTTTTCAGGGTTGTAAAATTATATTGTTGGAGTCGATTTTTTTAAATATAATATATTTATTTAATCAAAGTATGTACTATTGCTATCTATGCACTTTTGCCATCTCATAGGTAGTTCATCGATCCCTTTACTAAAAACACCATTCGGACGGGAAACAATAAAATCTTTGAAGGCGGTTTGGACTGCCCCATCGGAGTTGAATTTTTTCCCTTGCAAGAAGTTATCCAAATTTCGAAAAAAATGGTAATCTGTTGGGGCAAGGTCCGGAGAGTACGGTGGAAGTCTTAGACATTCCAATTGAAGCTCCTCTAATTTGGTAGCCGTCTGTTGTGCAGTGTGTGGTCTAGCGGTCAAAGCGCGTTTGTTGATTTGCTTCACTCAATTCGTGAGGTACCCACCTTTCAAGCTTTCTCACCTTCCCAATTTGCTTCAAGTGGATTAAAACAGTTTTATCACTAACACCGCATCCTGCAGCTAACTCGGACGTGGTTTGCGATGGATTCACTTCCACAATAGCCTTCAATTCTTCATTATCAACTTTGGTCTCCGGCCGTCCACGGGGCTTGTTCTGCAGGTCGAAATTTCCGGAACGAAAATGTTGGAACCAAAAACGCACTGTGTTTTCTTTTGCGGCACCGTCGCCATACACATCATTAATCCTTCGAGCCGTTTCTGCAGCACTGGCGCCACGGTATATTTCAAGTTTTCCATTTTGTAAACTAAGTGACGCAAAGAAAAAAAACAATTAAGGAAAAAACAAATGAATTATTATTTTCGAAACACAAATACATGAGTAAATAGCTGTATAAATTTGAATTTGAAATTCCTAACCAAAGAGAAGATATTTGAGATCAAAGTTGCCAGTACCTACGGCAAAACGCCAATTTCATATGTAAGGATCCAATATTTATTACGTAAGAATCTAAAGGAAAAAATGAATACACTTTTGGTTTATTTAAATGTTTATTTTTCAAAGTAACAATTTTTAGAAATGTTTATTTGTACTTACAAAGGTACTAATAATTTTAACTTTGTTAACAAAGTTAAAATTATACTTTTTCAAAGTATAGTTTTAAAATTTTTGTGATCTTACGTAACAACTACCGAAACTCCCTCCCACCCCCTTGTAAGAAAAAATAAGATATGGTCGACCCCCTCCCCCCTAAATCGTCTTACGTAAGTGAATGGCCCCTGAGATAGAAGTAAGGCATTTAATCCAAGTTTAAATTATAATAGTAATTAATAGTTTGTGAATATTTTAAATAGTGATTGACTTGTTTAAAAAAGTGGGTTTTCAAAGAATAATTAAATTAGTGACATCTGTGAAAAGGCGAATTACAATTTCTTTTAAGTAGACTTAAACATAAAACTAATCACAGTAAACAAATAATGTTTCCAGAACACCTTGTCACCGCAAAGCAATAAAAGCCCATTGCTATATTTCTCAAGGTAGAAAATACACGTCTGTATTTAAGACCGGGAGACAAAAGCCTTCTGAATAAATTTAACTTGTTTGTTTCGGTCTTTAGAAGAAAAAATCCAGGTAAGAACATAGGAAAAAGGAAAGATTTACGCTCTTGTAATTTTTCAATATCAATTGCGCTATTTGGTGTGATGACGTGTGTGTAGGATTCAAAAAGTTTCCGCGTTAAAATAAAAATGTACTTTGTGGTTTTGTTGTTTTTATATAATAACTAGCAGACCTGGCCACACGTTGTTGTGGCTAACGAAACACAACGCCAGGCCATTACCCAATCTTTATAACCAACACCATCTGTTATCAAATGTAAAATCCGTGAAGGATCTCGGTGTCGTCTTTGATCCCGAACTGACATTCTCTTGACTGACACATATATCGCAGCTCACTCAGTCTTGCTACAAACTTCTTGGGTTCATCATAAGGACTTGTAAGCAGTTTGATAACCAAGAAGCTATGCTAGCGTTATTTGATGGCATACTGAGAAGCAAGCTGGAGTAGGCGAGCGATGTTTGGGCACCGTACCACCAGAAGTACATTGATATGTTAGAGCAAATCCAGAAGAAATTCCTCAGGTATGTTTATATGCGGAAGCATGGAACCTATCCAAGTTTCATGCACCATATTGACTTACTTGAGGAAACTGATTCTGTTAGTCTAGAAACTAGACGTAAAGCAAGTCTTGCTATTTTGTCTTTCAAAATTTGGAACAATTTCATCGATAGCCCATTTCTCTTGGGATGCTATGATTTATATGTACCAGACCACTACAGCCGAAGTCGACATCATGACTTATTTAAAGTACCGAACGGCAGAACTGACGTCTTGGCAAAGCATAGCATGACTAGGGGAGTGGTGCTGTTAAATGAAATTGCAAACCAGTTGGATGTAAGTGACTGTTCTTTATATGCCTTAAAAATATTATTGAAGAGTCACTTGCCTAAATGCTGATAGGGTAACTAAATTGTACTGTAATTGGAATTATTCTGTTGTACAATAATAATAATAAAATAAAAATAAATAAAATAAAAATAAATAAAATAAATCCACACCGCCCCTTTGCCAGCTCGCTGCCCGCTGCCCGGTGCCCGGTTGCCAGCCCGCTCCCTTTATTTATATATTTCAACCAATTTACACAAAACCTTGAATAACTAAAAATCTTCCTCATGAATCACTCTATCTATTAGCGAAAACCGTATGAAAATCAGTTGCGAAGTTTAAAAGATCTAAGCGTACAGAGAACGGGAGCGAATGCATTTTATACTATGTAAAGATTTAAGTTTACTAGTATTCATTTTCAGAAGATTTCAATATTGTTACGACGATAATCTAATTGGAGGAAAGTTATTCATGTGTAGGTAGGTTTATTTTTATTTTTTTACATTAGCTCCACACAGGTGACCCTGTGGAAAAGTATCCCTTAGATGTTGAGGTTCTTTTTAGGGAAAGGAAAGAGAATAAGTTCTGGGAAGGAAAACGGTATGGGAAATACTTAGGAAAGGTGGTTTTTACGAATAACATATTTTTAAGAACTAATGTGTTAATGGAAAACGTAAAATAAACTAAATAAAAAATAAAAAAAAAACTTTGTCTTCTCAAAAACACTAAAAAATCCGTTAGGTGAATGATGTGAGTGAAATTGTTCTTCAGATAATAAACGTTTTCTAAAATAAATATCTTAAAAATATATATGTATGAGGCGACTGAATAGAACACAGCCATTATGGCCGGGTATATTTTACCTATGTTTATATTTTACCCATATTGTACATATTAGTATTCTGTATGTCAATGTTAGTATTTTATATAAAGGAAATTGGTAGTTTATATCTTATTTTTGAAAATTGAACAGTAATTTATAAAAAAAATTAGCATATAATCATCAAAAATTAAGGAACTTAACATTTTTCTCCTGAGATCAATTTCTATCAACGTAACATAGAATATATACCTAAAAAAACAATTCAGTTACAAAAAATTATAATTCAGAAAAGAAACATTCTTTTTAACACGATAATATATTATAATTAAATAGTGAGTAATGTGGAACAAAGCTTATGTATTACTTACATACAAAGTTTCATACATAAACAAGTTATTTTTGTATAAAACTTAGTATATACGTGGCCATTGTGGCGGGGTATAAGTTACCCGAGCGCTCTTTACAGACGTGTAAATTCCACCATAGCCGCAGCGGCATTAAATAGAATAGCTAATACACTCAAACAGGTCAATGATCGCAGCTACTGAGATTGCCAAATAACACGAGTATTTTGTTTTCAAGTTATTAGGATTTTAAAAACCGTCGGGTGTTAGATACCCTGCAACAATGACGCCGGGTTAAATATATTTATTACTTAGAAAGCAACAGGACATACATGAAACGTACTCGTATTAAAATTGGTTTATAATTAGATTAAATGTCCTTGGACTAATAAAACACGTACATGGTCTAACAGCATGTACCCGAAAGATTTTTACCTATATTATATTTTTTACCTATATTATTATTATATTTTTTTTAGATTTTTAGATTTTACCTGCTTATTTGGAGCAAAAGATGTCATTTTGTCTGAGTTGATATTTATATAAAAAACAACAAAAACACATTGGTCCATCATGTCGCAACTGTGTAGTTAGGTGCAGCCAGCACGGGTTGTTGTGCACTGCATCTCGTTCTAGCAGCAACTTTTTTGTTTTAATTAAAAAATATATTATTGGACAGAAAAATGTCTCCTCTTCAAGCAAGAAGCTTTTTTTAAGCAAATTTACGAATTATACTCCAAATATGCTCAGGTTAAAATCCTTCGGGAACGTGCTTGTGCACCCCAAGGACGTTACATAAATAAATACACTCGCCATAGTCTCGTATACTCACAACATAATGTGGAAAGTAAGGAACACTCTTTTGTTTTCAGCGATTTTCAGTATAATTTCTTATTTTTTTTAAATTTTATTTTATTGTTTTAACTTTATTTATTCTCATTTCTTTGTACATATAATGTATAATATCAAATAGTATACATATAATAACATAATGTATAATAACAAATAGTATGAACAAGAAATGAAAACCCACTAAGGCACTGCCTGAGTGTGGGTAATATTAAAACAAAATACTATATTTCTAAGTACCCAAAGTATAAAATAGATTTAAAAAACATATAAAATATAAAGTTAGTATTTCATAGGTAGAATAAGTGAAAAAGGTTTTTTTTTTCAGCTATTATAAAATTAAAATAAAAATATGGAAAAAACATACTGATATTTTTTTTATATTTTTTTTTAGTTATTATAAAAAAATAAACAGAAAACATATTGTACTACAGTTTAGAAAGTTACAGAAAGTGAGTTGTAGAAGGAAGGATAAATTTATAGAAATAGCGTTTCAATATCTACATTATTCAACCATAATTTTACCTCTTTTACATATTTTATCATTTTATTTATCATTTGAGTTTGTAGTGGTAGAAGGTTAAATGAACGAGGACCAATGAAACTGCCATGTGTTTATTAATGTTAATTCCTGTGTGATAAAGATAGACAATAAAATAATGCGTGTGTATGAATGACATGAATATATGAGCGGGTGGCGTATTGCTTGTCACTTTTTGATGGAACGTTCGTTGTCACCTTTTCTTTGAGGCCCACTAGAATAAAAGGTCCGGCTGCCTGTCGGAGTTTGATATGTCGAGCTGTGCAAAATACAATAGGGCAACGACAGTTTTTAAATGGTGGCGATTGTCATCAATACTCGTTAGTACTACTGATTTATGTGTTGTTTTACCGCAAGCAAACAAATAAACAGAGTGTTTAGGCTGAACAGTCTACTTTAAAACAGTGAAGTTTACTTAGCAACAGAAATTCGGCTGTTGTGCGCCCAGACCCTTTACTTTAGTAGGACTTGAATTTTCTCTAATGACGTTTAAAACCGCGAGCGGGAAAATGAAAATTAATTGTAATATTTATAATAATCGATAAAATTAAGTAATTTGCGTGTACTTACCAATGAAATGTTATTCATTCGCCTTTACTATTATTTGCCGAGTAATTGAAACATTTTCTCATCACACAGGAGGACATTTTGGCACTTTTTAAAGTGCAATTTACTTACTGGTAAGACGTAACCTTACTCGACGTGTAGCAGTTTAGTACTAAAGTACTAGATATCGAGATCGTTACAATTGTCTTGTTCTTGTCTTCCCACTTTGAGATTTCTACCCCTCGTCTAATAATATCTAACGTCATTGGTGCACCCTGCATATGTTGTTTCTGCATAAGGTTATTTCTTAACCTTTCTGTAATATATTACTCCCACACAAGCATTTAGAAAATAAAACAAAACTATCTCACAGATGCTAGCTTTTAATATAACCTACGAAAGTTCAACAGTCTCAGTAAGAAATGTACATACGTTTTTTTTAAATAAGAAATATCACAAATTGTTTAACTAATTGACGATGTCCTCCTATAACCTACTATAACTATAGCCAAACAGGCCACACCCTTTGTTTGTTTGCTGCTTGTGTATTGCAATTTTACGCATTAAGCAAATATTTGAATCTTTCAAAATATCTTCTTTCCACCATTGCGAAGGTTTCTGCATTATTACAACCACGTGACGATACACCGGAAATGTTTTTTTAATCATTATAAAAACTCTTACGAAACTGCCAAACATGTCACAATTTGAGAATAACATTTTGAAATAAATCAATTGTTTAATCAAAATTCAATTTTCGAGTAAACTCTTTATTTTCATGAATTTAATTTAAGTGCTAACCTATGAAACTTACCCAAATCGAACACTTTGAATAATCAAGAATTATAGGTATTTTAAATAGGTACCCATGTTAGGTAACAAATTTGATTGCACTTACCTACGTATATATCATCATCATTACATAGTATATAATGAAGTCGCTCAAAATGTATGTGCGCGTAAATCTTTTAAATTACGCAACGGATATTCATGCGGTTTTCACCAATAGATAGAGTGATTCAAGAGGAAGGTTAATATGTATAATAAATGCTTATTATAGTAGAGAAAGGCCGAGAAATTCAAATATTCAATTCAGGCAGCGGTCAGCTGGCAAGCGGGTGGTGTGGATTTTATAAAGGTTGGATAATGGCGTTGTGTTTCGTTAGTCAAAGCGGCGTGTGGCCGGGTCTGCTAGTATGTATATAAAAAAAATTAGGTTCCGTATGCTCGTGTCCGCAAATCTTGGAAAGTAAAATCGATGGATTGATTCAAAATTTTTACAGCACATTGCATTTTAGCAGAAGGGCGTTTTTTTATACATTTATATTTTTTTATATATATATATACCTATATATATATATATATATAATGGTACATTCTGGCACACATGAAATTTGTTTAAAATATGTGTGTATTTCAGGAAAGAGGGGGGGGAGGGTAACGAAGAAGGTGGGAGAGTTGACGGGGGAGGGGGAAGGCGGGGAAGGTGGAAGGGAAACGCGGGAGGGGAAAGGGGACGCACGAGAAAGGACACGCAGATAGAAATTCTTTATATCTTTGAATATGTCATTCCAACGCATGCCGGGTGCCATGAATGTTTGTTAGAATAAAAAAATTGCAATAGTTGGCAAACGAACTGTTTCTTTATTAAATGGCATTGCAATGCACGCCGGGAACTCGCTAGTGCACTTTATAATGTAGTAGACCCGTTCATACTTTGCTGTGTCTAACGAAACACAACGCCAAGTTACCCAACCTTATAACCAACTCCATCTGTTAAATCAAATCCACACCGCCCACTTGCCAGCACGCTTCCCGCTGCCCGCTCCCTGTATTTATATATTTAAACCAATTTACACAAAACCTTGACAAATCATATACCTAAAAACCTTTTCTTATGCATCACTCTATCTACTGGTGAAAACCGCATGAAAATCCGTTGCGTAGTTTAAAAGATATACACGCACAGACAGCGGGATCGACTTCATTTCATACATACTATGTAAATATAATTTATAATTCCGCGAATACCTGTTAATTCCAGCCACACCTGGAAACAACAACAAACAAAAGGGTAGAGTGTTAATGATAAAAGTAAAAAGGGATAAACGGGTTAATTTAAAGGGTTTTTCCTTGCCTCTTCTATGTAGTTTATTTAATGATTTGCTTGGAACTTTATCAATGAATTCTTTGTAAGTATTTGATTCAGCAAGGCACGTATTTGTTTGGAATTCAAATAATTTATTCAACCAGCGAATAGTGCAAAAGGTGAGCTAAATTTATTGGAATGACCGAAATGTTAATGTTTTCCGTAAATATTGCCAAGTAAAACTATTATGAATTCTTTGCACTCCAATTGCGAATTTATTCCGTTTTATAACATATTTCTCTTGGACACAATAACAGCCTTACTAAAAAGGTCGTGAAAATTTTATTCACTTGATCAACGACCGTGGGCATGAAAACATTAGTAATTAAAAAATGAAAATTGTTCAAAACATTGATTACACAGCCAAAAGGGATTGTTTATCTGCTTTTTATGCTCGTTTCATTAATAATTTCTGAACGAATTATTGAATTTTTTCAACGTAGGTATTTTAAGTGTCTTTTATGCGTAGGTATATCTTATTTTTGAAGATGACGTTAAAACAAATTTATATACAAAGTCCTTTATAGAAATTAGATAAGATTTACATTGTAGATTTTTGATAAGAGATGTATATTTTGTATATTTTCATAAAGAAAGGCGCCTATAGGGCCTAGCAGCGAAAAACCTGTGGTTTTTTAATTTATTACTATTATTATTACATTATTATAGTCTCAAGACACTTGTGTTGCGAGGAAATCGCGTGGGACACGAAACTAATTTGGTTTATAACAAATGCAGCATGACGAAACTACATGTTAACGTGTGAAACTACTGAACTAATGTCATGACACTAATTTTGTTCAATTAGCTTAGTAGTGTAAATTCTTCCTAAAAAACACTATAATAGAGCGGATAAAAGTTTTAAACTGTTTTAATAAATAATTCAGATAGTATTTATTAATATAAGTAAAAATTCAAAGTGATTCCTTAATAATTTACAACGTACCTTTGCTATTCAAATTCACATCTTACCTTCAATTCTCCGCCCGATGTGAGTTAACGAGAAAACTTACCGATGCATTGAAGTGGCTGAACACTTTGTATAGCATAATACTGCACCACCAACTTCTGCAGTAGTTTGTTGATGTGCGGGCTGCGGGGATTGAGAGGGTGAGGGTGAGGGTGAGGGTGAGGGTGAGGGTGAGGGTGAGGGTGAGGGTGAGGGTGAGGGTGAGGGTGAGGGTGAGGGTGAGGGTGAGGGTGAGGGTGAGGGTGAGGGTGAGGGTGAGGGTGAGGGTGAGGGTGAGGGTGAGGGTGAGGGTGAGGGTGAGGGTGAGGGTGAGGGTGAGGGTGAGGGTGAGGGTGAGGGTGAGGGTGAGGGTGAGGGTGAGGGTGAGGGTGAGGGTGAGGGTGAGGGTGAGGGTGAGGGTGAGGGTGAGGGTGAGGGAGAGGGAGAGGGAGAGGGAGAGGGAGAGGGAGAGGGAGAGGCAGAGGCAGAGGCAGAGGGAGAGGGAGAGGGAGAGGGAGAGGGAGAGGGAGAGGGAGAGGGAGAGGGAGAGGGAGAGGGAGAGGGAGAGGGAGAGGGAGAGGGAGAGGGAGAGGGAGAGGGAGAGGGAGAGGGAGAGGGAGAGGGAGAGGGAGAGGGAGAGGGAGAGGGAGAGGGAGAGGGAGAGGGAGAGGGAGAGGGAGAGGGAGAGGGAGAGGGAGAGGGAGAGGGAGAGGGAGAGGGAGAGGGAGAGGGAGAGGGAGAGGGAGAGGGAGAGGGAGAGGGAGAGGGAGAGGGAGAGGGAGAGGGAGAGGGAGAGGGAGAGGGAGAGGGAGAGGGAGAGGGAGAGGGAGAGGGAGAGGGAGAGGGAGAGGGAGAGGGAGAGGGAGAGGGAGAGGGAGAGGGAGAGGGAGAGGGAGAGGGAGAGGGAGAGGGAGAGGGAGAGGGAGAGGGAGAGGGAGAGGGAGAGGGAGAGGGAGAGGGAGAGGGAGAGGGAGAGGGAGAGGGAGAGGGAGAGGGAGAGGGAGAGGGAGAGGGAGAGGGAGAGGGAGAGGGAGAGGGAGAGGGAGAGGGAGAGGGAGAGGGTGAGGGTGAGGGTGAGGGAGAGGGAGAGGGAGAGGGAGAGGGAGAGGGAGAGGGAGAGGGAGAGGGAGAGGGTGAGGGTGAGGATGAGGGTGAGGGTGAGGGTGAGGGTGAGGGTGAGGGTGAGGGTGAGGGTGAGGGTGAGGGTGAGGGTGAGGGTGAGGGTGAGGGTGAGGGTGAGGGTGAGGGTGAGGGTGAGGGTGAGGGTGAGGGTGAGGGTGAGGGTGAGGGTGAGGGTGAGGGTGAGGGTGAGGGTGAGGGTGAGGGTGAGGGTGAGGGTGAGGGTGAGGGTGAGGGTGAGGGTGAGGGTGAGGGTGAGGATGAGGATGAGGATGAGGATGAGGATGAGGATGAGGATGAGGATGAGGATGAGGATGAGGATGAGGATGAGGATGAGGATGAGGATGAGGATGAGGATGAGGATGAGGATGAGGATGAGGATGAGGATGTGGATAAGGATGGTTACCCCAAGATCATAGATCACCTTAAGGACGTAGGTCTCCCCAAGGTCGTAGGTCACCCCAAGGTCGTAGGTCACCCTATTTTCATATTTCACCCCAAAGTCATATGTTACCCCGTTCGCTACGTTTGGTAACTTAGCAGGGATACCTGGGTTTTTAAACTTTGTATCAATATTACAATAAAAAAACCCTACAATTATCCTATACTCTGCATTCGTCTCATTCTCTAGAAGTTTAGTTTTCTGAAGGTTTCACTTGTACCGCGTGTGAACTGCACACTCTGATTTTTTAAATAAAAACTTCTTTAGCGCCATTAACAACTAGATGAAACAAAAAATAGCGACACCCAAAAGAGACAAACCCCACATATCTATTGGATTTAGCCTGCGAGACAATGAAATTCTATAATCGGTGCTTCGTAGCCTCCACACTCTTGTCTACTATGGTTTTCGGAAGGTTTCACTTCTACCGCGTGTGAATTGCACACTTGGTTTTTTTATCCCGGCGTAGTCCAGCGGTAAGGCTCTTGACTCGCATACCGAAGGTCGCGGGATCGAATCCCGGCGTGGCAAATAAATTTTATTTGATTAATTTGTGTTATTTCACAATTTATTCATTTAAAATAATATATATATTTTTTTTATTTATCAAAAGTATACAATACAGAATATAGTATATTATATAAAGCATTGTATTCCCAGGAGTTAATAAACTCATTGCGAGAATGATACGCATTACATGAAACATATAGCTGTATGTATTAAATGGACATTTGATGAGGACATACACAACATTATTATTTCAGAAAGTCATTAATAAGATGAAGTTTGAGCATGTTAGTTTGGGTCTTTTTACATTGTCTTGCACATTTGATCTCGTTGGGTAGTTGATTATATTTTGTGTGAGCTATGTATTCTAGGGATCTTAGTCCATATTTTGTTGATTTGATTTTTGGTATATGAAGTTTGTTGTGATTTCTTGTGTTGTGTTGGTGTACGTCGCAATTGTAATATAGTGTAGTGTTGGAATGTGCCGAGTGTTAAATTACTTGTAATATAGTTTTCGTTATTTCAAAAGTGGGAATGGTATTAAAAGGAAGTATTTGGGTGTTTCTGTAGATGTCTTTGACATGTGTGTCCCAAGGTAAACTGAAAATATTTCGCAGGGCTCTATTTTGGACGACTTGGACTTCTGAAATCATTTTTATGTAGCAAATCCTCAGATTCCGGTGAGATATATTAGATGTGAGTGAATCATAGCATGGTAAATCGATTTTAATAGAGAGGGAGGAAGTAACCCGCGAAGTCTATATAAAACACCAGTTATAGGAGTAATTTTGGATAGAACATGTATAAATTGGTGATTCCATGTGAGTTGTGAATCAATGAAAAGGCCAAGATATTTTGTAACATCAGCCCTTTCAAGGCGGTTATTATCAAGACTTATATTAAGACTTACATTTTTTTTATTTGCAAACAGTATGTAATGTGTTTTTTTTTATCTTTAGGCTAAGTTTGTTTAATCGCAGCCAGTTTGCCAGGCAAGCTATATCCCTTTCCATTTCCTTTTCAAGTTCGTTTAAATCATTATTTTGATAAAGAATCACTGTGTCATCTGCATAGAGTTGTATTGTACCCTTAAGTTCCCATTTAGCAATATCATTTATATATATTAAAAAGAGTAATGGTCCAAGTACAGAGCCCTGAGGCACGCCACATTTTATCGTTCCCATGCTGCTTGTCCCTTTTCCAACAAAGGTCTGACAGTGTCGGTTAGAGAGGTAGCTACACAGTAACTTCAGGGGAGTGCCTACTATGCCTAGGTGTTCTAGCTTCTTTAGTAGTATCCCATGGTCAACCGTGTCGAAAGCCTTTTTTAAATCTATAAATAAGCCTGCAGCATGCTTACCCTGGTCTATATGCTTTTGGAGGGCGTATACAAAATCGTGTAGTTTATTTGCGGCACGTTGCAGAGTGGAAGATAATCTCGGTTGCAGAGTGGAAGATAATCTCGGTATCGCCCTGGTGCAAGACCACCATTCAGAATTGAATCGATGTTTGAAATGGCATTAGCCGTGTTTGGTGACCAGATCTGAATAGCCAGGTACTTCCCCCACCTTCCTCTTCCCTATATCTCCTTCCCCTCCTCACTACCTTCAGCCTCACAACATACCCCAATTGGGATGCCATAGTCTCACTGGCTTCAGACGGAAGTAGTTGAGACTCTTGTGCGGTATTATTATATAAAAAAAAATTGATACGTATTGATCGACTTTTATACTAGGCTCATTCCCTTGCATGTCATGATAGTCAAATTATTATTATATAAATACTGCCCAAGAGTTTCAACTGCCTGAACTGGGACAATGACATCTCTAATTAGGGAAAATTAAATTGGGAGAAGACGAAGGTTGGGAAGTATCTCACTCCAAAAATCAGGCACAAATCACAGATGTTACCATTTCCATTCATGGGACAATATATCAATTCTGAATGGTGGTGATTCACCATGGCGATGCTGAGAGTATCTACCACTCAGGAATTTGTCGCAAATACGAAATATTGAAAAATTTAAATCCTTTCAATTATGTCGGTGCATCCGATAGGTGTTAATGGCGTACGGTTGTCCACATTTTTTCGGCTTAACCACACCACAAAACTTTTTTCTCCGATGGCTGGAAATTTTGAATATTTTCCGCCCACGGTAAAAAAATCATACCTCCGAATTTTAATATGGAGACGTACAAACTGATTATAGTTCTGTATAGCAAATACATTTATCAATCTTTTCTCGATTATTACGTATTCATAGGATTTATAAAAAATGTAATAAAATCGTTAGCTTTTACTTAATAACTTACAAATAAGGAAAAATTTGCCAAAATTGGCAGCAAAGCAATCGGAAGTATTTTAAATAGTGCCATATTGTGGCAAAAAGCGCTTCGGTGGTTGCACTGTCCATTAATATATAAGTGTTATGTACCACTGGCTTTTAGTACTCCACATCGGGATCTTATTAGACCCAAGTGGGAAAATCAAGAAAGCATGATTTTTAATTTATCTATTTCAGGCAACGCGACGCTTAAGAGCGTTTAACCAGCCAGCGGACGAAAATCCACATTTCGTCGAAAGTTGTTCTTCCGATCATGCAGGGCGGTTACAATGAGAAAGATTGATTATTCTCCGTACCAGCTTTTTTAAATTATAACTCAATATCGAATTTATTTCAATCCAAATTAGCTTTAATTTATACCTTCATCCAAAAATGCTGAAAGGCGTGATGATAAAACTATTAAAATAGTGTACTTTTTGTAGTTATTTGTTGATTATAAGAATTTATCATTTTTCAGTAATGTCTAAATTTAATAAGAATGTTAAAAAAATCTGAAATATATTAGTTTGTGTAGTGTTGGTAATATGAGTATCTGTCGGGTAGGTTCGGGAATACCGAACCTAGCCGAAGCGGCCGGACATTGGCACAATATAATAGCGAGCACAGAGCTCGTGCGGCGTCTTTTCTCGTTAGGCGGCTTACAGCCAACACTGTAAATATTTTATTCAATAAACAGTCTCCGTGTATCAAAGATACTACGTGTTTTAATAAATAACCTTGAAGACATCCAAGAGCGATACTGGAGATAAAGGGCCCAGTATTACCTGCAGTACAGGACATTACAAGTGGCGCAGCTAAAAAGGATTACACGCCAGACTGTTTATCAGATTGCGGCAAGTCGTGACAGGGATCGTGACTTGCAAAAATCTCCCGAAGGTGACAATAAATCACTTGGGGTATCGCTGAAGTGCCATCCATCAGGAGATTTTCAGGGCATAATAGGAGACAGTGGAGAAGGAGGAAAGGAGAGGAAAATCACGGGACCCTGGGTAACTAAGTCCAGCCCGGTAATACAGGAAAGAAGAGGAAAATTACTTACGGGACCCTGGGTAACTAAGTCCAGCCCGGTAATATACAGTGGAGAAGAGGAAATTACGGGACCCTGGGTAACTAAGGCCAGCCCGGTATTGATAATCCTGGAAGCGGCTGGGCGCCTGGACTGCAAAGGCGCCGGTTCCTGGTGTCAGGTTGTTTTGTTTCTTTTTCTGGAAGGTGTTATTGTTGCCGGGTGTGTTTTTTTTGGTGTGGGCGATCATGGAATCGGGCGGAATTTCCAGGTTCTCTCACGTTAATGGGGATTGGAGTTTGTTTCGCCTGAGGTTAGAACAGTTCCTTCTAATTCGTGATGACATAAAAACGACTAAGTTAGATGCTTCACAGAAACGCGCATATTTGCTAAATCTTCTAGAAGCGGAGACATTAACTCTTTTGATCAACTTATGTTTTCCTTCTAAAGTTACAGACGTGGCATTCGATCAGTTAATAGAATTAATTGAGAAACATTGTTCCAGACCGCGATCGGTGTTCAAGGAACGAGAAAATTTTTATCAGGCCAAGCAATCGCTTGGTGAATCAGTCAGGGATTTTGCAGTGCGTTTACGAGGATTATCTTCGTTTTGCGAGTTCGGAACGCGTTTACCTGAATGTTTAGCTGATATTTTTGCAATCGGCATTTTGCCGGGCCGAGCCAAGGAAAAAATTTTTCTCGAGGGGACTAAATTAACGTTTAACAAAATGGAAGAATTAGCAATAACGGTTTCAGTTTTAGATAATCTGGTTCCGGAAATTAAATCAGAAATTTCCGTAGGGACGTCGGGCGGCATGAATTCAATTAATCGCTCGTATTCGCCGGGGAGAGATTCACTTCCGGATAAAACTCAAGGTTTCCGGAGGTCATCTTCGCGGTCGAAAAGTCCCGAGCCGAGAGGATTCTCGAATATTAAAAAATGTACCATTTGCGGTAAATCACATTTAGAAAAATATTGTAAATTTAAGAATGCAAAATGTTTTAATTGTCACAAAATAGGGCATTTGAAGAAATTCTGTAAGAATCACAATGTTTATCCGATTTTTGAACAATCCCGGGAGAAGGTTTTTAATAGGATTTCTTACATTAATCCGTTTAGGGCTAATATAATAATTAATAAATTAAAATGTGCCGCTATGATTGATTCAGGCGCCAGTATGTCGGTCATGCCGGATTTTATTTTCAACCGATATTTTAGGGATGTAACATTGTCACCTGATAAGCGTACTTTATCTGGATACGATGGTAAACCACTTAATCTTGTAGGTAGTGCTTGTTTTACCGTGGAATACAATAATATCAAAAACAAGTTATTATTTACTGTTGTGATTAATGGCTCGGAATTGATAGTAGGTCGGGACTTCATGGAGGCTTTTAATCTGAAGATAGTTCCAGTGATGGATAATTCGGTTTCAACAATCAAAGACAAAATTGAAATGATTTACAACGAGTTTCCAGAAGTGTTTTCGCCGGGGCTGGGTAAATTCAGTAAACATAAAGTGAGTTTCAAAGTAAACAAGGAAGCTCGTCCTGTTTTTTTTAATGCGAGGCCGGTTCCGTTCGCTATTAAGGAAAAAAATTGAGAGAGAATTAGAAGCTATGGTAGCTGATGGTATCATTTCTCCGGTAACCAGCAGTGAATACGCGTCTCCAATTGTACCGGTAATTAAAAAGAACGGGAATGTTAGGATTTGCGTGGACTACAAGAGATCTTTAAATCTCATGACGGACTTGGAAAGGTACCCGCTTCCCTCCATAAATGAAGTTGTTCACAAAGTAAGTTCGGGTAAAGTGTTCGCTAAACTAGATTTAAGACAGGCTTACTCACAATTAGAATTAGCTGACTTTTGCAAAAAGTATACTACAATAAATACGCATTTAGGGTTATTTCAATATAACAGACTAGTCTTTGGTTTTAAGTCAGCGCCAGCGATCTTCACTAGGACTATAGCAAGCTGTCTTCAGGGGTTGAAGGGGGTGGCATTCTATTTAGACGATATCATCATTTCGGGGGTCAACGAACTGGATTTAGTGTATAACATACAGGCAGTGTGCGCGCGTTTACGAGAGTGCGGGTTGAGGGTCAACACGGATAAATGCGAATTTTTTGTAGAATCGGTAGAATTTTTGGGGTATGTAATTTCGGGGAGCGGAATCCAACCTCAGCCAAACAAACTTGAAGCTATAAAAAACGCTCCGTATCCTACGGACGTTCATAAATTGAAAAGTTTATTGGGTTTTCTAAATTTTTATCGGAATTTCATTCCTAGGATGTCATCAATACTGGAACCCCTGCATAACCTTTTGAAAAAAGGGGTAGAGTGGAATTTCTCAGAAGACTGTAAAGTAGCAGTCGATACCATTAAAGAATTAATGGGCAACAACACGATTCTTACAAATTATTTTCCGGACTTACCGGTAAAACTGTATACGGACGCTAGTACATGCGGACTCGGGGCTGCGTTAATGCACGTGTTTAAGGACGGCACAATGCGTCCAATTGAGTTCGCTTCTCGTAGTTTGACAACCGCCGAAAAGAAATATAGTATTTTGGATCTCGAAGCTCTGGCAATTGTGTTCGGGTTAAATAAATTTTTTCAGTACCTTTTTGGAAGGGAGTTCACGTTATGCGTTGACAATATGCCGTTACTAAGAATTCTAGGGGAACACAAAAATATTCCGGTTCTCGCAGCAAACCGTTTGCAGAGATATGGCATCATTCTGGCAGGGTTTTCGTACAAAACGGAATTTGTGAAATCTTGTAATAACCAAGCAGATTTTCTTTCTCGCTTACCGTTGAAGGACACAGTTGAGGGTTTTAAGGATGATTGCGGGACTGACTTTGTTTGTTTTATTGAGAATTGTGACCATGTTAATTTTCAAGCAGTTGTGTTAGCCACCGCAGCACATAGCGAATTACAGCTAGTGTTTAGGTATTTGCGGCAGGGCTGGCCCAAACGAGTAAATAGTGACAGCAGTATATGGAAATATTGGTTGAAAAGAAATGAACTTTCTATCGTAGAAGATTGTTTGTTTTGGCAACATAGAATAGTTATACCTATTTCTCTCCAAAGGCAAGTTTTAGATTTATTACACAGGTCACATCTAGGTATTGTAAAAATGAGGGGAATTTCTAAAACATATTTTTGGTGGACTTCTCTAAACAAAGATTTGGAGGAAGTCGTTCAATCTTGTTCAGATTGTTCGTTGTCAAAACAGTCACCACCCAAAAGTCAATTGACGGTTTGGCCAAATCCAGGTAAAGCTTGGAGTAGGGTACATCTAGATTATTGTGGACCCCTAGCGGGGAAGATGTTTCTCGTGGTTTGTGACTCATTCTCGAAGTGGTTAGACTGTATCGAGGTGCAGAAGGCAGATTCAACTCACACGATTATGGAATTGAGGAAAATTTTTTCTAATTTTGGCAACCCTGAGTTAATTGTATCTGACAATGGCTCAGTTTTTACAAGTGAGGAATTTAGAGTTTTCTTAAAGGAGAACAATATTAAGCTTATGACTTCTCCGGTGAAACACCCCCAGTCAAACGGGCTGGCAGAAAATGCAGTAAAAATTTCGAAAATGTTCCTCAAGAAACTGTTAATAAACGGTAAATTCCCACTAGATTACAATGTCAAGCTGTTGAATTTTTTAGTGGACTATAGAAATTCTTTCCATTGTTCGACAGGTATTGAACCAGCGGTTCTGTTAGTAGGAAGAAGGCTGCGTTCTACGTTCGACAGTTTGTTGCCAGTGAAAAATGGAGAAGACTTTTCGGAAAAAGTCAAGGAAGCTAACGTTAACATTTCTAAAGCTCAATCTGATCAAGTTAGGTTGTACAGAGGGGTAAAAACCAGGGTTTTTAAAGTTGGACAAAAATGTTTGACAAAAGATTATCGTCATGATAATAAAGTCGTTTGGGCTAAGGGTGTAGTTTCTAGAAAGCTAGGTAAAAAAGTTTATATTATTAAAATAGGAAACACTGATGTGACATGGAAGAGACATGTGGACCAGATGAGGGAAATGTCAGTGAGCTGGAAGGAAGATGGCAAAATTGCGCAGCATCCCGCGTCTGAAATTTTGAGGAACGAGCCTCATGAGTTAGAGACTGCGACCTTGTTGCGTGGATTGACTGGTTGTTCTCCTGATTCCAGGTTGGTGGGGGAGGAGGTGGTGTCGGAGCAGGCACGGCAACAGAGACCATGGTCGGGAAGACTGCGTTCAAGTCACAAGGCACCTACAACTTCCAGAGGAGACGGGACAACTTGACCCAGTCACCGCGGTTAAATTATGTGTATCTTAAAAAAAATTATTGTGTATGAAGTATTACAATTTATGTTAATTGTTATTTAAGTTATTTTGTTATGTAAGTAAGTAGCTTCAGAGTTGAAGGAGGGAGAGATGTAGTGTTGGTAATATGAGTATCTGTCGGGTAGGTTCGGGAATACCGAACCTAGCCGAAGCGGCCGGACATCGGCACAATATAATAGCGAGCACAGAGCTCGTGCGGCGTCTTTTCTCGTTAGGCGGCTTACAGCCAACACTGTAAATATTATATTCAATAAACAGTCTCCGTGTATCAAAGATACTACGTGTTTTAATAAATAACCTTGAAGACATCCAAGAGCGATACTGGAGATAAAGGGCCCAGTATTATTTGCAGTACAGGACATTACAGTTTGTAAGTGCGCAAATAAATACACAAATGAACAAACAAACAAGAAACACATGTACGTACATATTTTTTAATGATTTTATTGAAACTAAAATTAAAATTCTAATACATAACTTTGCTAGATAATGTATTGATTTATTTTACTGCATGATTACATTATTGGAAATGGGTGTGGTATAATACAAAAACTTTTTTGAAAATTGAACAAATCTGCCAACGACCTTTGGAATAACCTTATTATACTAAAAATTAAAAAAAATTCTAAAAATTTATTACATAACTATGCTAGATAAAAGAACAATCTTTCGAAATCCATTTATAATTTTTTGTGGAAAAGAGTCAATACGTCTAAAAACTTTTTTGAAAATGACGTATTTCCGGCTTTCTCTGGTAATGCCCTCTTAAATTTTTTTAACAATAGCTCCACACAGAAGGCCTTGAGGAATTTCAAAGTGTTGAGGGTCTTCTTAGGGAGAGGAAGTTTTGGGTCGGAAAAAAGTACGAGTGGTGGGTTGGAATCTGGGGGTCAATATGTTTAGGATTGACAGTCATATAAATCCATCCTCCCACTGCGGTACAAGGCGACGGGACGAGAGAGTCCAGCTAGAGAGGTAAAATGTCTCCATCAACAGTCAAACGTCTCCAATAATAGTACACAATTGCTAACCCTGTACATATCACAAGTGCGCCCCACGGTTGAATTTGGCAGACACCTCTGGTCTGGAGCTCCAGAATACCTGAAAAATACCCTCGACTCTGTGCAGAAACGTCCGGTCCGTTTAATAGATTCTCCCATCTTAACAGACGAATTGCAATCTTTAGAGCACAGACGTCGGTGGGAATGCTATGTTTGTTCTTTGGCCCCGGTGCATAGTCGGGAAACACGCCAAACGCTTGCCCAATATTTGTACACGGTTGACATTTGTCACATGAGTACGGGTCGTTTCTACGACTCGTTCTTGTGTTCAACAGCTCGGCTGTGGAACGATTTGCCGGTCTCTGTGTTTCCTCCTTCCTACTACATGGGTCTCTTCAAGACCAATGTTCATTCCTTCCTCTCCTCAAAAAGACCCTCCACACAGCATCGCAGATGACATAGGCCCTGAGGGAAATCATTTTCCTCAGGGCCTCCTGTGTGGAGTTACTGTAAAAACAAAAAAAAACAACAAGCTGGGCAAACCATGCGCTACAGGACCTATACAAGCCTCACCGCATGAACCTGGGCATCCCTGCTAAGTCACCAACCGTAGCGAACCACTTGGGGTAACCTAGGGAAGGGGTGTTGGTTATCCAATAAATGGTTTCCCGCCTCACAAATTTCACCTACTCTCATAAAATCTAGTTTTATCTAATCTGTAATTTTCTAACCTCTTTGGGTTTCAAACTTTTGAAAAAAGACCACGCGGATATGCTTGTTAGGTAATACCAGAAATTAAAAAGGAAAAAAGTAGATCAATCTTTTTTTTCATTGAAGAAGAAGATAACAAAAATAAACTTAACGAAAATATGAAAGAAAACAAGATACAGAAAAAGACAATGGTCGCAACTGGGACTCGAACCCAGACCTCTCGTCTAAACGTGATGTGCGCGTTAACCAATTTGTCAATCTCGTATTTAAAAATTTAGAATTAACAATATTATCTTCATCTAATTGTTTTTTTCCATATTATGGGCAACTAACCTTTTTATTGGAAACAATCATTCAAAGAATTGGTTTGTAACCTGGATAGCGTCACGGATAAATACATCCGAATTTTTGTTATTTGTTTTTGGGGTGTTATGCCGTGTTGCGCTACCTACTCCTTTAGTCAACGTTTCGGATAGCGTTTCAGTGTCCATCATCAGGGCAGATGTGTAAATGTTAGTGGTGAAATGTGTGCTTAAATACTTTGAAGCAATACCGTGTTGCCAGCTCCTCTCCACTACGAGCTGACATTATAGTGTACTTCAAGATGGTTTGCTGCATTTATCTTTGGTGTAGCTGTTAATTACCATAGCCTTTGGTGTAGCCGTAATAAAAAACAAATAACAAAAATACTTTTGGCCGTGATAATCTAAAATCATATACCTCCGAATTTATTCATATAGAACTACTGACTTTTTATAAAAGTCTAAATAATGAATATTCTATTTTTTATAAGGAAAATTCTCTTTTTACATAAATATGAGATTTTTTTATTTAAATATGAGACTGACAAATACGACGGTTTGACAGAAGATGGCAATGACGAATTTGGTTAACGCACACGTCCCGGCTAGACGAGAGGTCTGGGTTCGAGTCCCAGTTGCGACCATTATCTTTTTCAGTATTTTTTGTACCTTGTTCTCTTTCATATTTTCGTTAAGATTATTATTGTTATCTTCTTCTTCAACGATTATTGGTGGGAAAAATCTTCAAAAGTTATAAAAAGAGAATATTTCTTATAAAAAATTTAAAATTTTGTTTTTGTAAAATCTAAAAAATCATTCAAATGGCTCTGGCACGCCCGTGGCAGGTAAAATCCGCGTATATCTCTTTAATCCTTGTTGAATATAGGTGGTGGTGTTTGCGGGGAAGGCGTGAAAGCGCCCCCTTTTCCCACAGGACTGTGAGATCAAGCCCTGCCAGATTTTCACGGAGCTTTCGCGGTGAAATGAAACATTTTATTAATATTATTTTTATAACCAAAGGACTGCGGGTAGCAAATATCAATAAAAAATAAATAAACTGCCTTCGCTCTTGCACTAACGGATAAATGGTGAACCTTTTTATTTATTCATATAAATGGTGTGTTGTAATAGTTGTGTTGTACTAAATAAAAGTTTTAAAACAGAGGCAAACATTTTATCAGAAAAGATACGGTCACATCTGGTAGCTCATAACTTGACTCAGATGGTAGAGGTACGCCCCGGCAAGGCGAAGGTCCTGGGTTCGCGTCCCAGATGTGACCATATCTTTTTCTAATTTTTCAGTTTTCTGATGTTCGATTGAGTTTTGCCAATATTCTCTTCATTTAATTTATTATTACAATTTGAAGTTTTACTCATTAAGGCTCTGCAACCGGGCCCGAAATGAAGAAGATGGAGAGATGCGAAATTACGAATGTTAGAGGAGAACGCTAACATTTACAGCGTCAAAATGGATGCGAAAATTGCGAAAATGTTTAATAAAACACGACTCGTTTAAAATAGAACAAAAATCTCGCGGGCATTATCTTAAACAGCATTTAATGAAACACTGTGAATTTTTTCATACATATTAACTTATAAAATAACTGAAACAAACGTGTTAATAATAATTTTTGGAGCATTCTTTGCGATTTTTTTCTATCGAGGGAATTTTATATAATTGGCGTTTCGGCGAGAGCAAAGTCTAGATATTATCTTCAAGAATATCATATATTTTTTAAGACCTTTAAAACTTACCGTGTTTAAGGGAAATATGTAAAATAAATCGGTACAAATCCGGATTGCGGGCCCTTAAGTTAAAAATGAAAGTGAATAAATAATACTTCTTCACCAGCGTTCGCAAATCATTTCGAGAGTAAAAGACACGCAATTCATCGCTTGAAAATTTCGCGAAACCGTTCAAATTCACAATACACAAATGTCAATGTACAGCGCTGACATGGTAAATTAGTATTCCAAAACGAATACCTACATGAGATTACACGTGATCAAAGTTACCCAGTAACTTTTCGTGGTACCGACAACCGAAAATAAAATATTTAATTATTTTTTCTCCACCTTCCTTTGACACTGTGCTATTGTTTTTTTTTTTTTGTAAATCTAAATACATTGTGATAAATGATTAACGTAATACAATACATTTCAGCACGCTGGATGCCATAATAATATAATAAAGTATCAAGGCTGGTTCATGGGAAATGTAGAATGCCGATGAGATGCGAATGGAGGACAAAGGCAGTTTTAATGATGGAGAAAAATTTCTCAGAAAATTTGTATGTAAAAGAGAATTGTTGACGTACATGATCTGTATTGCCGAGAGTAATTAGGTAGCTTAATATTATATTTCCTTATTCGCAGCAGAGGCGGCCCGTGACAAAATTTGCCAGCAGTGCATTTCACAAAAAATGGTAACTGTTTGCGCATCTTTATATGGGATTGATTGGGTATTGCATTCGCAGACTTGGTGGGTAGATATGTCAAAATCCTGAATTTATCCCACCTACCTAATCTTTCCTTCCCAAATGTCACCATAAAAATTGTTGCAAGAAATACTCAACTTTAGAGAGGTGACAGTGTGCTTTCCTGCTCAGAACAAAATTACATCTCAGACAGGGCGCATGTACCGTAACCTCTTGTTATAAGAATATTGCGAATTTTAAACAGTGAGAAGTGTGCACCAAAACTGGAGTTCAGTAAGGCCCCATCTGCAACGGTGAGTCCTATTTTCCTTATTCCAATCTGTGCTTATCTAATTTTCCAAAAGCGCAGATCTGAACTATCGACTGACTATCCATCAGGTTTTGCGAGTGTATGCTATACAATCGTCCCGTATAACTTAGCGTTTTCACGTAGTTTCGGGACTGGTCCTTCGAGGGCTGCGTGGGCTTTGCTCTGCAGTATTTACAGCCAATTAACAGTAGAGTCGCAGTTTCGCGACACCAGTAACATTAATACGGGAAAATATAATTAATTGATTCACAGATTTGCGAAAACCAACATCAAGTTGTAATCGTATACCTATCAACTCGATCCAACAAACTAAATTGCAATACGTTATGTATATGTACTGGGAGTATGATGTTCATTAACTTTTCGGTAAAATAAAGGCTATCGTTTACACAACTTTCACTTCACAATTTATCATCAACCACGAAAAAAAATGTATTCAAACGATCACATTCACAAAGCCAAGATGCTTTCGAATATTTAATACTTTGTTTTAAAAACTCTATTCATAGTTTTTTATTCCTTTAACCTTACTTGTATTATATTTAGCAAAGGTTTTGGAGGGCCATTATTTTCAAAAACAATTTATTCTCAAATGAAATTCGGTTGCTTTTGAAAAAATCGACGTTAATCGCAATGTTTTCATTACCACTCATTTTTAAATAAGTTTTTTACAGAGCAAAACTAGCGAAAACCATTAAAAATGTGTCAATAGTGATCAGTGATCTGCCAAATGCTTGATTTCGCCGCCCCGGTGCGATGGTAGAGCTAATACATAACATTGTCAATTAGTTGAAAATTCGTTATTCCAACTAAGTCATTCCAAACGTTCGGTAACATATAACGCATGTTAAAGGTTTTGTCATAAACGTGTGACGTCACGTCTCGGCACAACGGAAGATGCACGCATTGCTTTTTCGTATGCGCCGATGCGAGTATGAGTACGGAGTCTAGTACGAAAGTTAATTGGTAAGGATATTATAACGAATTGGCGGGAATTCTTCGTGAATGAATGTTACAATGAAATTTTAATTTACACGTTTGTCGATGTTTGTACGAATTTACACTTTTGACGTTGGCAGTGCATTGCACAAATGCACTAAGGCAGGGGCCGCCACTGATTCACAGTGTATTACATATTATTCACATATTTTCCCGTATTTTATTAAAAACATGTATACATGGTACGAATATAGTTTTATGTTAAATATCATCATGATATCTACTTTATTTTTTGAAGTAATATCTTTATTTATAAAAAACCTCGCGCCAAATGTATGTAAGAGATAATCTCCGAAACTACATAACCGATTTTGATGAAATTTGGCTTACTGTGTGTAATTTGGTCCAACTTAAAAGGAAGGGTAGTTTTTATATCGCTTATTGACCTCAATATTTATCAATGCGAATTAAATATTCATTACTTTTACAATACTGTCAACCCATCCATTTCAAATATCAATGTTTCTAAACCAACCCTATGTACCTACTACCTACTTATAATCTACCTATTGAGTAAATACAATAATATTATTTTTATTTCTGATATATCTATGCCTGTATTATCTTATATTGTATCCTATTCCAAAAATACTCTCATTCATTTCAAATTCATTATGTCGACTTGTCTTCATGTATATATTTCTTTAATGTAATGACATACTCTCTGTACCTACTCGCTTTTTACAATGGCACTCTCCGGCAATCACTCGGCTCTCTGGCAATTCAAGAGCGAGAAATGTTTTTCTCTTTTGAATTGGGTAGTTTCGTTAAAAATAAATTTATATATTGTAATTAGTTTTAAGAACCATACGCTTTACTTTAAATCTGTATATGTCTGTATATTTTAAATAAAAAAAAATAACTCTCGACAGGCCAATATGCCAAACATAGCGTTCTTAACCGTGGGGGTGAGCCGATGACTTCATGCACTTTTTTTGGCATTTAAACCATGGAAATCCCTTTTCCTATTATTTTTTAATTTTAAAAAAAAAAATTTACGTATCCATTTATTGAGCGGGAAATATTACTTATTTTTGATCAAATGTTTTTTCCTGCGATTAACAATTTTTTCACATTTTTTTAAACTGCAAATTATGTATTAATCCTTTGCGCAGGAATACCTAAAATACTAAACCCCTCAGAAAATCGCCAATTTGCACTTTAAATGTCTTAAACGAAATGACATTTTACGAAAAATTTGTGTTATTACCGTTTCACAATTAATGCTCTATAAATGAAACATTTCTGAACGTAGCCGAATAGTAATAACTGTTTTAGACAGGTTACAAAATAAGCTTTCGAATTATTATATTATAAATAAATATAAATATTTGTAAATATTAAAATTTAGAATGCAAACATTAAAAAAATGTCAAAATGACTCACGTGATGTATTTATGTAAAAACGGTACAAAAATCACAGATTATGTAAACAACAATACTTATTCTATTGTATAAATGTGTAATAAACATTTTTGTCACCTCACTTTTCAATCATTTCATATAAAAATGTTTAATAAAAATTAACAATGTCGGGAGCGGGCGACCCGCCCGTGGGAAATTTGGCGGGATAAATTATCTGTCAGACTGCGCGTCTGACAGAATGTTCTTTTTAGATGGACAACTTGAATAGAGATGTGCAGCATGATTCACTATCGACCTTTAACTTTTTATTTTACGGATGTAACTAAAAGAATAACGGAGTTATAACGGTTTCTATGGAGACACACGCGTTGACGAGTAAACACGCTTATTGTACTTGACTGCTATCGTTATTTTAACGTGTATACTTGCTTACGTTGCTGAGGGGTTGTAGATATAAGAAGGATAGTGATTTTGGGGTCTACCTTCGGCCCCAGTTGACTGCGGGAGAGTTGAATGTTTGTTATAGGACAATGCGATGTAATTATTTGTAAGTTCCATACGTTTCTAACAGATGGCGGTGTGAGTTGATTTATCGACGCAACACTTGGTTATGTAGGTTGGGTAACGGTCCAGTGGATGGCATTGTGTTTCGTTAGTCACAGCAATGCGTGGCCAGGTTAGCTAGTACATACATAAAAATCAAAGTATGCTTGCTTATATATACATGTGTGAGTTGTTTATGTATGCTATATTAAGCATAGGATGTGTTTGAAACTTTCAAAATACCCTCTTTTCACCCTCGCGAAGGTATCTGGATTATTATAACCACATAACATTACAACTGAAATGTTTTTTAATCATTACAAAAACTCTTACGAAACTGTCAAAAATGTCACACTTTGAGAATGACATTTTCCAAAACAATGAATGTTCAATCAAAATAAAATTTTCAACTCTTTAAATTAATGAATTTACTAGAAGTACTAGGCAAGTAAGAATTATAGGTATTTTAAATCGGTACTTGCGTTATTTACCAAATTTGATTGATTGTTCTTATAATATACTAAACTCCATTCTAGTAATAAATGAAAAATGAAAATTTGATTAAAAAAATTATAAATGGTTTGAAAACTGAAAGTACTGGGACTGAATAAATGGAACGCGGGAGGTGGGTTTGCGGGACAGGGGAGCAGGAGAGGGGAGAAGGAAGGAGGGGAAGGTGCGGCGGAAGAGAAACAGGACGATTGGGAAAGGACACACAGGTAAAAATAATTTCTTTACTTTTATTTATTTTTGCAGAAACAAACAGTACATAACATAGTAGAAAATAGTTCCAAAGTTATAGAATTTAACATAATAATTGGTACCAATGTCGGCAATGACATGTCGCTGTTACATACTTATGTTTTTAAATGTGATAAATTGTACATTTTACCTAAATTAAGTTAGAAAATTATTGAAGCAGAGGGGTGTGTGTGAGTGTTTGTATGTGTGAGGGTGCGTGGATGTGTGTTATGTGTGCGAATTCAGTGTGCCAGAAATGTTTTTCTTTAATAGAGGGAGGGAATCAAAAAATATATCGGTATTTGTGGTTTTTTGAATTGAGTTGAATCTATGAAGGATGCGGGAAATGGGGGAGTTGGCTGCAGCGTTCGTATTACATACGTAGTATCTACTGGTTATGAAAAAAAGGTTGGTGTGGCGAGTTCTTTTAGATGGGATGTTAAAATTTATTTGGGATAGTGGCATTGCAACGCACGCCGGAAAATCGGTAGATTTAAATAAATGAATATTATTTTATTATCGAAAATGGTTGTCTGGCCTTCAAGTTTTCAAAATTGCATCAAATGTATTGTGATCGCATATTTAAGTATATAATAAGTTGGAATTTCTAAAAAAGTTATTTATCTTTTTTATTCATACTATCATGTAGAATCACCTCCCGAAGTTGATGCACTTTACCCCCGGACACCCTGCATTATCGATATGTTTCAAAAACTAAGTTTCTTTGTCAGGATAAGAGATTAATAGTAATAATATCTCATCCCTATGAAGAAAACTTAGTTTTTAAAACATATCGATAATATAGATTATGTAGTGGTGTTATGCAAAGTAATTTGTTTTTATAACGAAAGAAATACTGAAAAATTTTTTACACGATTTTCAATAATGTACCTTATTTTTACACGCTAAAGTTACTCAGAAGAAATATTCACGGTTACGGAAAAAATTGAAATAACGCAATTTATTATAGAGTGAAAACAAACAAAATACATAATTTAGGAAAGATACATTAGGAACATAAAAAACTTTCTAAATGTAGACGCCTAACCAAAATAACAAAAGTTTCCGGCTGGCGGTGTATATTGTCAGAACACTACCAACTTTATCTCGCTTTATTCCGGCTAAATATACTTTATATCGGGAAACACAATATCCTGGAAAAGGGAACTTTAAAATGAAAGCTTTAAAACCAATTTCAGCAGGTCTTTATGTTAAATCAGTAAAAGGATTGCAATGTATTTACCTGGGCAAAGGATTAAGTGGTTATGAACTTATTTTACAAGCTGTTGCCCTTGTTCCCGTTGAATTTTTTGTGGCGAGATATTATTATTAATCCGGGATTAAGTTTCAAGGGAAATAATACATACAATTTATACGGAACGTTCCGATTAATGCGATAGTTCAGAGAGATAAACGAGAGGCATTAAGGCTTTTTTAGCAGGATCGAATTAATTGTTGGGTCCTTAAATCCTTAAGCCGGTGCTCAGGAAAGTTTTCTCTGTTAATACGTTCAACTATTGTTCATTTTCATAGGGCGTTTTGCTGATAAATTAGAGAATTTATAACTTGAATGTGCTATTTGATTTTCAACGATAGTTATTGATAGTCGGTGTTACTATGTATGTATTAATGTATTGGTAAGTCAAGATAATCCGTCATTTGATTTTTGATCAAAAAGTAATTGAGATATTATGATATTTTCAAAAAAATCAAATTAAAAACATAAATCCTTTTCGAGTGTCAAAATTTTTTTAAGCTTTTGGAAAACTAAAGTAGATATAAGTGGGGAGAAGCACTGCACAATGAGGAGACCGATAAACTACGAAGAACAGCATAAAGAGGAAACCGATTTCACTATCTTATTCTCTCGCAAGCTATATTCTCTAAAAACACATATATTTATATTTAGAAAAATGTATAGGTATACATGTATGTGTTTTTCTCTTTTTGGTGTCGCTATTTTTCGTTTCATCGAGTTTCAAATCACAACGGTGCTAAAGAAATTGATTAAAAAATACCCGTACAAAATGAGAATCGTAAAACTTTATTAATTTTTTTATGTGCATACTTTTCCCAACCGTCAGGAGCCAGTGACTTCCTTCTTATGGCTTCCTCTATTGGAATATGTTGTGAGGCTGAAGGTAGTGGGGAGGGGAAGGAGTTAGGGAAGAGGAAGATGGAGCAGTGCCTGGCCATTCAGATCTGGTCACCAAAAACGACTACATCTATTTCAAGCAATGTTTCAATTCTGAATGGTGATCTTACACCAGGACTGAGAGTATCTTTCACTCTGGAACATGTCACAAATATACTTTATATGGACAATCAGGGAGAAACAATTTCTTTATTAAGTGGCATAGCAACGCTTGCCAGGAACTCTCGCTAGTCTTACATATATTCAAACCTAATTGCCGAAGTTGGAATCCGCGCACGACCTTTTACCCAAAATAATATATTCTAATATCATTCCTCCTTGGACCCTTTCTAGGACAAAGTCTTGCCCTGAAATAATGATCCCTACTTAGTGCCTTATTTATCGTCTTCCCTTCTAAAATTTTTATCCCTCTGATGCGTAGGTGTTAAAGGTCATGATAGATTGATGGACCCTTATCCTCATAAAGATACTGTGTTTGTACGTAACCTTATGGTTTCTTTCAGTGTTGTAAAAAGAAATGTGTTTTTTTTATACAAGGGTTGTTGTAAGAATTAAAGACCGTTCTATTTTTTTGTAAATCAGAAAAAAATTATATTTTCAAAAAAAATTCTTTTGATATTTTAGGTACATAACCCCACTATTTTCGACGTAGTCCCCGTCATGATCGATGCATTGGTGAGCCATGGTACTAGGTCCTTGACTCTCTTATCGTTATCACTTCTACCACGTCTTAGTCAGTCTCCAAAGGTTTTCCTGCTAAATATTACTTCAGGTGAAGAAAAATAGGCAATCATGTTATTTATTGCCTTTTTGATTCCGAAGTTTGGTGGTGAACCCATGCTTCAACCCAAAAAAGCTGCGTCTTGGTTGGAAAAACCTGTTCGAAGAGATCCGATCGCTTTTCATACGATTTTGCTCTTTAGCACTTTGGGAACCCAACGAATACGCAATTTCCAAACGCCATTTTCCTCAAAAACATTTATGTGGTAGATTTAATGACGTCTGGGATCAAAATCGCACTGAAGCAGCTACCAAGCCGGATCACCGCTCGTTTTTTAGGGGAAAATCGTAGCTACACGCTAGTGCCGCAATAATGTCGCGTCGCCCAAAATGTGGAGCGGTCTTTAATTCATGGACAACCGGGATATCACATATCCCACAGCAAAGATTCATAAGTCAAAAAAGGAAATTTTACAGAAGAGCGAAAACAAATGATGATTGATGAAAAGCGGTGCATCGAAAAGAGGCAATTGCGACAACGCGAGATAGAGGGATCTAACTTAAATATGGTTTTCGTGGGCATAGATATTCACAAAAAATTTACCATTCAGATATTAAAAAAAATAATCTAAAACAGATAATTTTGACTTACGACCCTTTTCTATGGGATGTGCGATATGTTATTTTTTTAACGCACGAAATATGTATCTTGTTTACTTATTAACTTTAGCATTCCGCCATGTTTTCCAACAGGCAGTGGGTAGATAAAATGGATTGCGTCAAACCCTGTATTTTTGGAACTCGTTTCGTGTTTCAATAATTTTTATTTATAGTCTCATGAATACTTTTATATCATATCAAATTTTCTTTATGTTGGTCGGATTTTTTTCTGCGATTTATTCCTTTCTGTGACCATCCGCTCTCCGCATCCAAACTCTATAAGAATCCCTTCCTTGCTCTCTTTCATCACGCTTACATCAACTCTGCATTCTTTCCAGATCTCCACTTTTGTAATGCAGTCGTACGTGATTTGACCACAAATGCACAATATCACGAATGAACTGTTGTACTGCTTAACATATTTAGTCTACTTTCATAGCTTAAGAAGCAAAAACCCTCCAATGGTGGGTTCTTGTCATGAAATCGTCTTTCCTCTCTCCGTTTCAGAGATGGTCTCATAACTCTACTTTGCAATATACCTACTAGTAAGTTAGAAATTAGTATCAAAGAACATTTAAGGTGTCTTAATAATAATTATTTTTTCGATTTCGCTAACCATCACATTGAATAAAGTTTTGAAAAAAAATACGGGGATAAATAATATTCTTCATAATAATATTCTTCATTCTTTGCGTGGGTTGACTAGATGATCATTTGGGGAAGTGTGTGAAAGGGTTTAGTTTTTCCTGTGGGGAAAATTTTAAATTAAATCTGGTGCGTAAAAAAAAAAAGATAACTTAGAAGCCCTGGAAATAAATTAAAAATATTGAGTCCATTTTCAATAAACAAAAAATATTATCTTACAGCACTATCTTAGATATGATCCCTTTCAATGTCCTTTCTGTTTCCCCCACCCACTCTTCATTAATCCCCATCCCTACCACAACACTTAGTAATAATGCGTTGTACTCGGCCACTATTGGTAGAGCACTTGCTATGTAAGCAAAGGGTTCTAGGTTTGAGTCCGAGAGGTGCCAATATCTTTTTATATAAATATATTCTTTTATTTATTTATAATGGATAACCAAAAAGTTATAGCTACATTGAAAAGTATAAAACTTATGCCGTTACGCTAATTTTTTACGCCAACTGTATGTAGGAGACGGTAGAGATATCGTGAAATGATTTTGAAAGCGTATATTATTGTTCGTGGTAGCGACGGATCAGATTTCTGAATCCCCAGGAGTAGAATAGAAGCTCGTAGCTCGAAAGAACGTAGTATAAAAAGCAATGCCGTATTTTAATAAGTATTTACCTTATTTTATATATTTATTTATTTATTATGAATTAACGCCGATTAACGGCTTTAACATAGGAATTGCAATAATTTTAAAGAATATACATAGTTAAGAAAAAAAAAATAATATGACAAAAATTAAAAAGCGCATATTGAAGTGAAAGTACGTAGTAATAAATTTAAAAATTCCAGAAATAAACATTGATGAAGAATATAAACATGCAAAGTATATTAGTCGACAAAACACAATATATGACATTTTCCATACGCAAATACAATATACCCAACAACTGCCCTAAACCAATCTTCCACTCGTGTCCACTCAATTTAGACAATCCGGAAACCACATCTAATATTAATTGTACCTGTTCGACCCTCAAATCATCAAAAGTAGTTAAATATTTCGGAATAATCATAGACAACCAACTACGTTGGGAAGCTCACATCGGTGACACAGTAAAAAAACTTCGTAAACTCTGCCATATATTCTGCTCCCTTAGATCTATCTTAGATTTACAGACTCTAAGAAGCGTATACTTTGCCCTTTTCCAATCCATAGTAACATACGGTATAGTGGGATGGGGTGGTTGTGCTGAAACCATTATTAGACCAATTATTTTAGTTCAAAAACTAATTCTGAGAATTATATTTAAATGTCAACCTACTCATCCCTCAAATGAACTCTTTGCAAAAATCAGGGTCTTAGATATTCGACAGCTATTTACTCAAACAAGCATTTGTTACATACGAAAAAATAATCTACTAATCGCTCCACAACATCAAGCACACACCCGCTTTTCCATTTTTATTTCTATTTTTCTTTAAAATGTTGTTATTTTTTTTCTCGTAATTTATTCACTAAATTTTATTTATTTTTTAATTTTAATTTATTTATTTATATGTTTTAATTTATATATTTGTATAGAACACTTGAGTTCTTAACTGAATTCAATCTTTATTATTAATTTTTGTATTTCACAATATGAATTTTCATTTTTATTTCTACTTTTCTTTAAAATATGATCTTTTTTCTCTTTATTTTTCACTTGCTTTTAAATATTTCATAATTTTTATTTAGTATATTTAATCATCTGTTTTAATAAAATAGTATTTGTATTAATTTAAATAAATATTAAATATACGACTACCATAAGACGGGCACGAGCCCAGTGTGGTAGCCAAAAAAAAAACAAATATCTGTAACTTATAAAAAAATAATGAAATAAAAAAAAAAAAATAAAAAAAATTAGATTATAATCTAACTGAGAAGCGCTGACAGACAGCTTTAATTAAATAATGTTTGCATGTTGATAATCTTTCAATATTTATCATATGATCAACAACATATTTGTTATCAAGAATGTGCAGGCGATTTATTATGGCATATAATTCAGCATTAGATCCTGTATTATTACAATGGTAAGGTGATTTGTGACGAACTGATCTACTCGGTACATGAAAACATATTAACGAAAGAAGTTCAGGAGAGTTCAACAAGTTATTAACAATTTTAAATAAATAAAATAAATCAGAACAAATTATTCTTTCTTTTAATGCACAGGATGTAACCCAGATGTATCCCAGTAGATGTAACAGGGAGAAGTAATTAATGTTTTCAATTGATATTCCCAATTTAAAATTAATGTGACGTAAGAATTTATCTTGGACACGCTCAAGGGAATATTCATGTGTACTGTAATATGGATTCCAAATGGTGGAATTAAATTCTAGTTGGCTTCTAACAAGAGAAGTGTATAGTAGTTTGACAGTTTTAAAATTTTTAAAATCTTTCGAAATTCATAAGATACATCCCAACATTTGCATAGCTTTACCGGATATATTATTAATATGTTTAATAAAAGTTAATTTAGTGTCAAAGGTCTCTTATTTCAGCAACAGATAATAAAGTGTGATTATTGAGAAAGTAAGATTATTGATTATTATGTTAGTTATAGAAGCGAACTCTGGAGCAGTTGAATCTACGGCAATCGGAAACAGAATGATTTCCGTCGAGCTTTCTTGACCCGTCAAGGCTCTGGCCACTGATGTCAAACGACGCGCCTGCTTTTGGTGAATTGAAGGTATTCTATTGTGAGATCGCTACTGTGTTCGCCACCACGGTAAATTGAAGTTTACAAATTACTAATAATAACTTACATCCACGATATTTCATTTTATTTGGCCAAATTTAGTTGTTACAATAATTTATTTTCAGTATTATAAATAGTGAAGTTTTTTATGGTTTCCGTAATATAAAAAATAAGATAAGATAAACTGTTTTGTATATTGGGTTTGTCTTTTTTTGTAGTTTGATAATGCCCGTCCTTGTGTTGAATGCCCTTGTTGTACATATATTCATTTGAAACATTTTATAATTCTGAAAAGTATTTTGGTAACAGGTTGTTTATTATTGCGTTCAATACCAGCGTCTGTTCCACTGTTAGCCAATTTAGCTCCCTTAACATTTTAGTTGCTTTTGAAAATCTATTTTGTTAAGTATTATTCTCATTGTTCAATCTTGTCCAAAATTGTACGTTATTTTCTGACTTACGGATCTTGAGAAATTGGGAAGAAAAACACTTTTGATGAGTGATACTTCAAGTCATCAGTCGACATTCTCGACAAAGACGAATGCTTTCCTATTAGAAAGAACAAAAGATTTTTCACTAAAAAGAAAACATTCTTTGGGAAACATCTCAGAGATTTTACGCTTTCCAGTTGATGAAAAAATGGTCTACACACTGAGGGGTGAAAATGATTTGTTTTCAATAGAAACAAACATAAAGCATTTTATTCTAAATAACAGCGCGTAACTTTTGAACTTTACAGAATTTCCCGCTAAATTGTGTCTTATTTCGTACTAGCTGAAGTCCTCGGCGATGCCCGGGCTTTACATAAAGTTTTTGAAATCAAATGTAAACAGTGACCTTCCTTTTGTTTTGAAGGTCACACGTGCAAAATTTCATCAACCTCGGCATAAAACTGTAGATTTGTATACAAATCAAATCCGCACCACCCGCTTGCCAGCCCGCTCCCTTTATATGTTATATATTTTTTATTTACCCTCGTGAATCACTCTATCTATTGGTGAAAACTGCATGAAAATCCGTTTAGTGGTTTTTGAGTTTATCGTGAACAGACAGACAGACGCGGCGGAGGACTTTAATTTATAATATGTAGAGATGTCAGGGGGCAGATGGGAATACCTGGGTTTGCAATCTTCCAGTTCCTGTAGGGAATGATTATAGGATGTAGAGGATGATGGACATATATTTGGTGGTCTGCATTAGAGGATGGAATGAACATCTGCTTCTGCTTCCGCAATAGTAGAAGTACTTCAAACTTAATATATTTTTATTTTATTTTTACATTAACTCCACACAAGAAAATAATTTCCCTCAGGGCCTATTTCATCTGAGATGCCGTGTGGAGGGTTTTTTTGAGGAGAGGAAGGAATGAACATTGGTCTTGAAGAGGCCCATGTTGTATGAAGGAGAAAACACAAAGGCCGGCAAATCGGTCCACAGCCGGGCTGGGCTGTTGAATATAAGAACGATTCGAAGAAGCGACCCGTTCTCATGTGATACATGTCAACCGTGTACATATATTGAGCACGCGTTTGGCATGTTTCCCGACGATGTACCGGTGCGAAGGGATCAATGACGCTGGATTCTGTTCGCTGGATGTCTCTGGCCGCTGAGATTTGTCACGCGCTTTACGCAGCTACACCAAGCATTGTATTAGAATCGAGGACCCGAAAAATTTACCAAATAATTAATTTTAGTGAAGCTCTTCCGTTTCATCCGAATTTCAAATCAGAACGGGGCTCAAGAAGTTTCACTTCAAATAAAATACACGTAACACACTTCTCCTATGAAAGAATTTTTACTACACTACTTCTGTCTCCGCAAATGCAAAAAAAAACCGCTTCTGCTTCCGTTATATCTTTAGCCTTCACCGCACCGCGTCACACCGGGAAGGCCGCACCTGCGTGCACCATCACGTGGTTACAACAGCTGTGGGAGCATGTTATCTTATTGATGGAGGACCAGAGTTCATGAGACAGTGAAAACCCAGGATTTCTCTCTGTTAAGTCAAGTGTGAGATGGGTATTTCAAAATACGATTGTCCCTCTAGTTTCCACACGTCATCTGGAAGGAAAGCTAACAAACTTAGCTTACTTCCATTTGCATTAAGTTTGACTTGAAATATCAATGTTATTTTGGTGGTACACGTGGTTATCTTTATGGTTATAAACATTCCGACTCTTTGTGTAGAGAATACGGCCTCAAAACGTAACATTGCAAGGATTTATAGTGTTGAATTATTTATAAGAACGACTCTCTTAACAACAACAACTTAACTCAACTTAACAACAGCTGTCCGAAACGTTGGCTAAAGAAGGACGTAGCGCAATACGGCATAACACCTCAAAAACAAATAAAGAAAATACTTTTGGCCGCGAAAATCTAAAAATGTATCCAAAATCGCATATATTTCATCCGAGACGCTATCTAGGTTACAAATCAGTTCTGAGAACGATTGTTCTCAATGAAAAAAGTAGTAGCCTTAAGATATGGAAAATTAGTCGAAGATAATATTGTTATTTCTAAAAATTTTAAAACATGATGTTATGAAGTGGTGTTAACTCTTATTTAAAGTTATTATTTTTCTAACACCTCTTCACAACAAGAACCATTGTTGTTTTAATTTTCGTAAAGTGATTAAGAATACGGGCAGGCAACACAGAGACGGCCGGGAATCTATGGTTTCCGGCTCCGGTTTTGGTTTTCACTCTGGAATCGTTTCACCGACGGGCAATCGTTGAAATGTTGGCACAGTCAATTAATTATAATTTACATTAAACCCAGACGGGTGAACGTATAGGAAATGTAAGAATAGTATTTCCACAATGATGGGTGAAGTTTCAACCGAATAAATATAAAGTTTAATCGAGTGTTGTAAATTAAATGACCGCAAAGGTCCGCGCGTGCAATGTAAAATTAAATAATTTACTACCGCAAATCGTTGCCATCGCGCGATGTTGTGAAACCGCGCATGCTGCCAAGGAAGTATAATACTCCCGGGGCGCTATCCAGGCCTTATTTTACATACGGGAGTTGTATTAACATAACAACGCGCTCTGGACTGCATCAGCCAAGGCCATCCGTCCGTGGAGCTCCCACATTGTCATGGATGGGAACTCAATGCGCTGAGATCAGCCACCCTGTGCTGGAGACGCTGGACCCGTCTCCAGGGCACCCTTTCCGGACGGAGATCCTGATGGTTCCAGCTGGTCTGACGAGATCGGATCCTCACCGGTTTGATGGAGGCTTCCCGCTCACACACGCCCGCACACGGTTATATAAAAGTTAGTTAGCTTAGATAGAATTTAAACCATCGACCGATCCCTGGGGGTAAGTTTAATTTAAACATATTTGTAATACTGTTAATATGATCAATATATACTACGCTATATTTTTCTGAACATCATCTTTCAATTAACACCCGAACCATCATATCATGCATACCATTGTGCCCACGCTCAGAGATTGTGTCATGCTCTCTTACATCCAGAACATTACTCGGGAACCGAGTATTGGCGCGCAGGATTCTGCAAAGTTCCGGATGGTACATTATTTGAACCCCACACAATCTGTGTTAATATTTGGCAAATAGCCCACATAAGAAACTACCTAGCAAGCAACATAACAATTGGCGCCTCATCGCGGTTTGGCTCGTAGGGATTGCATGATGTGTTGATTTTGATGTTTGTTTCATGATTATTTGACATAATATTGAATATCTTATGTCTAGTGTTTACAATGATGCTTCATAACCTCAAATATACTCAGATATACTAGTAAGGATGACTCATGATTTGCTTTATTCTATGGGAAAGTTTTGATAAGCTTTCATCTTTCAAGAAATCTATGATTTATCTATGCTTTTGCAGCTGTCAGTTTTTATGTCAACATTTATTATAAATAACTTGATTATAAATGAGGTTATGTTAAACTGTCTAATTCATGTTTACTTCGATGTTATTCACTTGTTTAGTCAAGACATATTGACGTTGCATCATATTGCAAGATTTAAATGCTAATATACCTGATATTCAAGACATTTAAGTCATGGTTCTTCAATACAAATTGTAAATTCAAATTACAATCGATACTTCAGTAGTAAATATCCGCTCATCAGTGGATATTATTCTTATACGTACGTGTTAATATACAGCATATTAAATGATATCTTTCATTAACATTTCCGTCAGGCCGAAATCTATGAACCTTCAAAATATATTAGGGTGGACCATTTTTCATTGTTCTCAGTAGGGTGGAGCATATTTTTTTTTAAACAAAAAAAAAAAAATTTTTTTGGTTTTAATTATACAACAGAAGTTGAGATATTATTACTAATGATACTACAGCCATTAGTAAAGAGTTTCTTTTGTTTTATAACAAATAATTTAATTTTTTTAAATTTTTTATAATTCTTTACGATTACAATTTATTTCCATTTGAGCATCAAAGTACGCCGTCATGTCTACACCAATACCAAATATCAATGGGGCTTCGAAGGAGGTTCTCATAAAAGAACTAAAAGACAGAAATATTGATCCATCGTCGACTTCTCACGAACTACGTTTACAGGCACGAGCTTATAATAAAGAATTTAAGATGCCTACTATTAGTGATATAGGTTCTGAATCATCGGATTCTGAATTAGACGAGACAACTATTAAAAAAGCCCACATCATTAAACAAACGAAGATTATTTATAAAGATTCACATTCTAACAACGTCGACAATTGGAAATTAAAATACGACGGAAAAAGTAGTGTGAGGGAATTTTTGCTATTAATTGAGGAGAAATGTAGGACTAAAAACTTTAACCAGGATCATCTTGTACGCGTTTTTCCCGATCTTTTAGAAGGATTAGCACTCTTGTGGTTTAGGTCTATTTACACTCAGGATTTGAAATGGGATGATCTTTCAAAACTTTTGATTAGACAATTTGAAGCAAATGACCTTCAAACAGATCTTAAGGTAAAATTATTTAACATGACGCAACCTAAGGGTATGTCAGTACTAGAATTCACTCTCAGAATGAAGGCATTAAATAATATGCTTGAAGCTAAACTACCAGAAATAGAACTTTTGCGGTTAGCAAAAAAAGCTTTATTGCCTATGTATGCAAATTTACTAGTATCAAGAGATATAGAGACTTTTGATCAATTGACTACTCATGCAGGCAACTTGGAATCTTATGCATCACTGTCGGATGATTTTGTATCTGTCAAAGTTTCTCAACCAAGGGTAGACTTACCTGTCACTAATAAATCGGAGAAATTTGATGGTAATACTAGACAACCACATAACTTTAATAATAATATTCATAGACGCCAAGATTATAGCCAGAATCATTATAGAAAACCAAATAACAACAATTTTACTAAAAGTAGTCTCGGAAACATGGATAATAATTATAAATATAATAAACCGTCTTCTTCTACTCCTAATGCTTATACAAAAACAGCACACCAAAATTCTAGAACGTTTTACAACAAACCATTTTGTTCATATTGTAAAATATCGGGACATGTTGTAGAGGGTTGCAGGAAGAAGGACGCAAGGTCTAATAATCCTAAAGTGGGAGCTATTAATGACAAAACTCATAATAGGTCAAAAAACTAGGTCGGAGTCTCTCTTGCTACAAGCCGTCCTTTGCGCAGAGGAAAGACGAGTGGGAGAGTTGGCTCCAAATAGTTAATAAATTTCTTTCATCCCCGTCAACCGGAACAGTGGGCCCGCTGCCACGGGAGACGGCGATTGAGAATGATAATCGTCCTTATACATATGTACACATTATAAATAATTCTTACAGCGGACTGCTAGACAGCGGCGCTTCATTGTCGTGTCTAGGAGGCAATAGTTATAAAATTTTTAAGGAATTAGGTATTAAGTTAGTTAAAGTTAAGTTTAGTGTTTCTACAGCGGACGGTTCAAACCAACCAGTCCTAGGGACAATGTCATTGCCGGTCACGTATAAATCATCCACAAAGGAAATTCTTTTCTACGTCATCCCGACATTGTCGCCTTCAATTATTCTAGGAGTTAACTTTTGGAAGGAGTTCCACATCGCACCGGAGCTGTTTTCGAAAGTTACTCATTCTGTTTCGGAAGGAAATATTAGTGGGTTGAGGGCTATTCGGCCAGCCTCGTCCCTAACTATTGAAGAGAATAGGGAACTCTCTAAGATAGTTAAAAAATTCGAGTCAATTTCTTTTGAAAAGAAAGGGTTAGGTCTAACACACTTGGTTAAACACAAAATAAATACAACAGGGCCACCTATCAAACAGCGGTATTACCCTCTTTCACCCGCACGGCAGAGACAATTGGAAACAGAAGTTGATGAAATGTTAAAATTAGGTGTTATTCGTCCTTCTCGTTCACCATGGTCCAGTCCAGTATTAATTGTAACAAAAAAAGACGGAACAGGTAGGTTTTGTCTTGATTCGCGAAAAATCAATAACGTCACGGAACGTGATAGTTACCCTCTCCCTTATATTTCGCGCATCCTAGATAAACTGGGCGGTGCCAGATATGTGTCCTCGATTGACCTTTCCAAGGCATTTTGGCAAATAGCCTTAGACAAAAAATCATGTGAAAAGACAGCATTTGTAGTTCCTGGCCGGGGCCTCTTTGAATTCACTCGCATGCCGTTTGGTCTGAAAAATGCTCCTAGTGAATTACAAAGACTAGCGGATGCCTTGTTTGGACCCGAGTTCGATGATAATGCTTTTTGCTATTTAGATGACCTTATATTAGTATCGGAAGACTTAAAATCACATTTTAAATTGCTAAATCGTGTGTATGAACGTCTACGAGACGCGGGCCTTACCATTAACTTAAAAAAGTCAGAATTCTGTAAAGCCGAGCTTAAATACTTGGGTTATATGGTTGATTCACAGGGCCTTCGCACTGATCCAAGTAAGATTGATAGTATTAAAGATTTTCCTGTACCGAAAAATGCTAAACAAATTCGGGCATTTGTTGGTCTGTGCGGTTATTTTAGACGGTTTATCAAAGGATTTTCAAGCATTGCAGCTCCTTTAACAAGTATTACTGGTTCAAAGAAAGGAATTAGTAACTTCAAATGGTCACCGGAAGCCGAATCCGCATTTATTGCATTAAAACAAGCACTTACTTCAGCCCCAGTTTTAAGTTGTCCAGATTTTTCCAAACCTTTCGCTATACACTGCGACGCAAGCTCCGTAGGTATTGGGGGGGTATTAATTCAAACTATAGATGGACAGGAGCACCCTATTGCTTATTATTCGAGATGCTTAAACGTTCATGAACGTAATTATGGAATAACTGAGCGTGAACTTTTAGCCGTGCTAGACTCCGTTACACATTTTAGACCATACATTGAAGGAACTCATTTTACAGTTGTAACCGACCACTCAAGCCTAAAATGGTTAGGTTCTCTGTCTAATCCCAGCGGTCGTCTCGCGCGTTGGAGTTCACGTCTATCTCAATTCTCTTTTGATGTGATCCACCGTAAAGGTACTCAGCATATAGTCCCAGATGTCCTTTCGCGAATGGATCATGCCGAAATCTCTATTATAGATTCAGAAAATATTCAAGACATGTGGTATAAAAATATTTGGAAGGGTTGTCAAGAATTTCCTCAACGTTTTCAGAACTACCAAATTCGTGACAATGAACTATTTCGTCATACAAAGACTAGTTTAGCACTGTGTGAAGATACCGCGTGGAAAAAAGTAATTCCTCAGGAAAAAAGATTTGACATTCTTAGTAATATTCACGAGTCTTCTCGGTCGTGTCACCCCGGCGTTTTTAAAACTTATAAAAAAGCACAATTACGGTATTATTGGCCAAACATGTACAAGGATATTAAACAATTTGTAAATCGCTGTACAGTTTGTAAGGCGCATAAAATCAGTACGGCCTCGCCTAACGGTATTTCATCAAATCCTAAAAAAGTTACACGTCCAATGCAGATGTTATCGTTGGATTTGGTAGGTCCATTACCTAGAAGTTACTCCGGTTTTACTATTATTTTATCCTGTGTCGACGTTTTCTCTAAGTTTACCTGGCTGTTTCCGCTGCGTAAAGGTACCGCGCAAAGTATTGTTAAGAATTTAGAAGAAAATATCTTTCTTGTGCATGGCGTACCACGCACCATTGTTTGTGATAACGGGCGTCAGTTTATATCTAAAGAATTCAAGAACTTATTAAGTAATTATAATATACCACCTCCGTTTTATAACTCTTTATATACACCTCAGAACAATGTTGTTGAGAGATATAACCAAACTTTGGGTACCGCACTATCGATACTAGTCGAATCAGACCACCGTAATTGGTCAAAATTCCTACCACAAATTCAATCAGCTATGAACAATTCCGTAAATTGCGCTACGGGTTTTACTCCGTATTTCCTTATGCATGGTCGAGAGCAAATATTAGACGGTGATTTGCATAGTAACCCTATAGCTGATACAGAATCTAATTCACAATATTCTACTTGTCAGAGAATCTACGCACAAAAATTAGAAGAACTATCGTCAGTTTATGAGCAAGTCTCAGACGCCTTACTAAAAGCTTACCAAAAAGGGGCAAACCATTATAACTTGCGTAGAAAACATGTTAGTTTTCAAGTCGGAGACAGAGTTTGGCGTAGAAATTTCGTTCAATCGAATGCATTAAATTATTTTGCTCAAAAACTAGCTCCACGTTTTGTGCAAAATATTGTCGTAAACAAAAAATCGGACTTAATCTATACATTAGCAGACCTAAACGGTAAAGAAACTGGTGACTTTCATGTGAAAGACATCGTCAAGTCAGATAATATACCGGTTTAGTAGGTTTCTGATAGTACCTTGGTGGGTCTGGCCACCCTACCAAGTACTCTCAATTAATAAATATTCCATATAATTTTTCATTGCAAGGGAGCACAAAGCGGCTTGATCAACCGAGTTGGAGCGACCCAGCATTATGACAGTCTTTAGTCCTGTCCTTGTTAATTTTAAGGGTATTATAAATAGGCAAATAATAGAAAGAAACATAATAAATTTAGTGTCACACTCTAGTATCTTACTCGAGTTAATTACACGACAATGATGTTGTCTGGATAAATTTATGAGTCAATAATTTAAATAAATCTACGTAGAATATGGTTTTGATTAAACAAGTGAAAGTTAGGTATCATGGTTTATATAATCTGCCCAAAGCTTGGAATGCACGGTGATACTTTCTCACTATCCCCTTGTATTCTAAGTTTCCTTATATGAACTGTGTGCAAATTTTATACGTTCGCCCGTTACTTAGAAAGTGAAGATGTATCGGTCCAGTACATCTTTGTTTTCTAAGCATATATTTTTTTTTAAGAATTGTTTTTGACCAAACATATTTTTGTTTACTTTAATATAATTATCTTTTCATGTTTACAAATGGTTAACTTATGTTAGTACCTTTGATATTTTGTTTATTAATTCATAGTAATTAATGTTATAATTATAAGAGCTGGTTCAGCATAAATCTTTTCATTAAGTTCCTTCTATAACTTTAGTTTTATTAAGTAAAAGTAATTTTATCTATCAATTAGTATGATAATACTATTACCGATTGCACCATTTATAACAATGGATGTATACTATTACCGATGGCACCATTTATAACAATGGATGTATACTATTACCGATTGCACCATTTATAACAATGGATGTATACTATTACCGATTGCACCATTTATAACAATGGATGTATACTATTACTAATTGCACCACATCTATAAGATTGGTTGTTGACAGTTTCACTGGATTAAACCACCTTACACACCTGCGTGCGTGTATAGGTTAATAGTTTTTTCTACTATTACGAAATAATGCTTTCCAAGGATGATTATTTTGTCTTATTGTATAAATTCTTTTCGAAAACTTACCCAATAACCAGGTCAGGTAGAGTAGATAGAGTTTTTTCAAAGTGTGTTTTATCTCCAACGGAGAAGTAGACTCAGTGAAAAGTGAGGGTTGGCTTGCCTCCCTAAAAAGTGTTGCCTGATTGGCCTAATCACCCTATTTATGGGTCAGTGAAGCTTTAACGCTTGAGTTATCCTGATGTGTTGAGAAAGAGAATATTTTTTTTATATACTTATAAGTTTACCTACAATTTATGTTTAAGAATATTATCTGTCATAGATGTAACGTTAACGGCAGTCTTAGACGTTCGTCAATTTATTATCACTCGGTATTCCGATACTGTGGGTGCTTGCAGACTCCGCTCACGTAACATCTTCTTAAATTTGTAATTAAACCATAAGTTATCTTTAAGTTTGAGAATGGCTGCATCGCAGGCTCAGCCATCCGGCTGCACGCTCGATGGGTGCGATTGGAGCTGCGGCACACCCATTCATCATAAGTTTTGTTATCCAAATCGTAGATTTAGTTTTTTTTTCTTCCTTACTTTTCTTACAAATCATGATGCTTATATATATAATGGTCGAATGTTTTGTTTTTTTAGATACCCAGAGGATCTTCTCAAGTTAAGTTATTGCAGTTATAGTTTTTAGGGTTGTACTCATGTTTAGGGGCAAACATTTGTGTGGCGCGGGGGGTAATGTTATGAAGTGGTGTTAACTCTTATTTAAAGTTATTATTTTTCTAACACCTCTTCACAACAAGAACCATTGTTGTTTTAATTTTCGTAAAGTGATTAAGAATACGGGCAGGCAACACAGAGACGGCCGGGAATCTATGGTTTCCGGCTCCGGTTTTGGTTTTCACTCTGGAATCGTTTCACCGACGGGCAATCGTTGAAATGTTGGCACAGTCAATTAATTATAATTTACATTAAACCCAGACGGGTGAACGTATAGGAAATGTAAGAATAGTATTTCCACAATGATGGGTGAAGTTTCAACCGAATAAATATAAAGTTTAATCGAGTGTTGTAAATTAAATGACCGCAAAGGTCCGCGCGTGCAATGTAAAATTAAATAATTTACTACCGCAAATCGTTGCCATCGCGCGATGTTGTGAAACCGCGCATGCTGCCAAGGAAGTATAATACTCCCGGGGCGCTATCCAGGCCTTATTTTACATACGGGAGTTGTATTAACATAACAACGCGCTCTGGACTGCATCAGCCAAGGCCATCCGTCCGTGGAGCTCCCACATTGTCATGGATGGGAACTCAATGCGCTGAGATCAGCCACCCTGTGCTGGAGACGCTGGACCCGTCTCCAGGGCACCCTTTCCGGACGGAGATCCTGATGGTTCCAGCTGGTCTGACGAGATCGGATCCTCACCGGTTTGATGGAGGCTTCCCGCTCACACACGCCCGCACACGGTTATATAAAAGTTAGTTAGCTTAGATAGAATTTAAACCATCGACCGATCCCTGGGGGTAAGTTTAATTTAAACATATTTGTAATACTGTTAATATGATCAATATATACTACGCTATATTTTTCTGAACATCATCTTTCAATTAACACCCGAACCATCATATCATGCATACCATTGTGCCCACGCTCAGAGATTGTGTCATGCTCTCTTACATCCAGAACATTACTCGGGAACCGAGTATTGGCGCGCAGGATTCTGCAAAGTTCCGGATGGTACATTATTTGAACCCCACACAATCTGTGTTAATATTTGGCAAATAGCCCACATAAGAAACTACCTAGCAAGCAACATAACAATGAGATTGACAATTATGACGGTTTGATCGAAGGTGGCAATAGCTGAATTGGTAAAAGCGCACGTCCTGGTTAGACGAGAGGCTCTGGGTTCAAGTTCCAGTTGCGACCATTATCTTTTTCTTTTTTTCTGTATCTTGTTCTCTTTCATATTTTCGTTTAATTTATTAGTATTATCTTCTTCTTCAATGATTAATAATGTTGTTAATTTAAACATGTTAGAAAAATTAGAGAATGGAAGGAGATGGTGCGTTTAGTTACCGGTTACGCCAATTTACCCTCATTTACATACAACGCAGATACATACAAAAACCTCAGCATCTGAGGGGAATATTGTTGCATTTCCGTAATCCTTAACACCCACTCTCCCATGTGTATTCGCTCAATGCGCAATGCAGTTCAATCGCCGTTTTCTTCAAAGCGCATCATACCGCTCAAGTTCACTCTCCGATTTCTTAGGGGAATAAACTATTGCGATTTCTCCTCCCGCCATCGCCACCCGTTACTATAAACCATAGGTTCTCAACGTGGGCGATAACGCCCCCTTATGGGCGTTTGAGACTTTCAGGGGGGCAGTAGAAGACCCAGAGGAAATTAGGGTGCATTGAGATGGCGTAGTGAGGGCGTAGGCAGGTAAAAATACTAAGACTTGTACAAGAAATTATTACTATTTCATAAAATTCCGTTGGGCGCATAAAATAGTATAATGCGTATGTAAAATACATAACATAAACAAATAACTTAGATATATTTATGGGCGGAGAAGTCACCGACGTGATGGTTACAATTTGAGCTTTTAATTATATAAAATAGTTATTAAAATAAATTTAAAAAAAACTAGATAATTGCATACGAGGTCGCTGAACGGGGACCTCAACGGGGACAATTATCCATCGAGAACAGGGACAGGGACAGGGACGCCTAGAGTAGCTTGGGTCGCTCTCCATAGAGAGAGAAAAAATGGCCTTATATTTAAACGCCCGGGGTTACAAAAGTTTCGTATGATCTATAGCTATTCGAAAACGTAAAAATAAATGAAATTATTGTTCACTATTAGCCCGCTAAAATGGCCGGAAATTAAAAAAATAGATTTCGTGATTTAGAAAAAATAAAACAAAGGATTCATATTTTATATTTTGTACCAAACTCATTTTTCTTTCCATAACTGCAGATCAAAGAACAAAAAAACTTTTTTTTAAACATATGTGATGTGTTGGTTAAAAATATAAAAGGGGAAAATAACACTTTTTCTGGATAAAATCAGAATTCTTGTTCTTGTATTCATAAACTTGAACTTTTTTTCATTTTTGTGAGTTCTACGCATTTTTTAATAATAAACAAACGTTAAAAAATTAAATCACTAAAAAAATAAAATATTAAAAATTAAAAAAAAAATGGTTTAAGGTTTGTTTTCTGATTTTCAATGCATTTTAGCGGGGTAATAACCATATTTAAAAAAAGATAAATTAAAATGCAGTTCTCGTTTTCTTTGTGGGACACAACTTTTAAGACCCCGGGCGTTTCTGAATTCAAATGTTGAAATAATTGACACATACTAGCCTAGAGGCCTCTTGTCAAAACGGTGGGCCCCCAAATGGGACAAGGTAAATAAGTTGGAAGAATAATAGCGAAACTTATTTTGTCCAATTAGTTGTTTATAATATAATCATCTTAATTTTATTATAATTATTCAAGAAGGAAGGAGGTACTTAAAAAAATGCCTTTTCAACTTGCTAAACAAAAAGGTATAACAAAATAATTTAATATATTTTTAATCGAATTATTGATTCGGTTACAGTTGAGCACCGGTGGGCGGTGAGCAAAATAAGGTTGAGAACCTATCCTGTAAACGCTCCTGTTCTTTCCCATAAAAGTCGGCTCTTTCGCAGATGAAGGCTGTAATAATTAACCGGAGAAGGGGATAATCGTGCTACAAATACCCTTGGTGAGTTCTTTCCCTTTAACTTGAGATAATATATTTTCTCCTTGGTGCAAGTTGTGAAATTATTTCATTTTTTTTAAAACACCGTGCAAATGTAGTAACACATTTTCTTACTACACTATTTTATAACCTTCTATTATCTGAATATCACATAAATTACTTCTTCACAAACCTTATGAATATATAAATTGCTAATTTGGTTCACTTGCTATCTGAGTGAAAGAAAACTATTTGTAAAAATGAGAATGAAAAAATCCAAAGAATTCTTTGCCTCTAGCGGCCTACCGCAAGGTAGTCATTTGGGTACTGTGCTCTTCCTATTCATAATTAATGATTTACACTCTTTACTTATGACAGTGTTGATATAAAAAATTACTAAGAAATTAACCAAAGTAAGTACTGCCAAGAGCTTTAATGAAATTTAAATTTGATTTGATTTGAGCACTGGATTTTCGGAATTTGTAAACCACTTGATCGAAAAAGACCAAAAATTTTATAAAAACTCAGGCGCCACCCTAATTCATAAAAAAATATGGGTATCAGGTTGGATCACTTAGAGGCACTTGAATTAAGGAAAGGGAAAAACACTAATAGTAAGGTAATTAATAACTAAGTAATTTTAAATAAAATCCAATACTAAGATTGCTCTTTATTGACAAAGAACACTCCCGTTTTCTTCCCAATTCTCCATCTACACTTACGCCTTCTTCCTCCTTCACTTGAGGAGTCCAGCCCATTTTGTTAAATCATGTATTATCTATAATATACATGAAACTTAATGTTAGTAGACTCGTATACTGCCCTGAAGACGCCACGATTGTAGCGAAACCCAGTCGGCAAAAATTATATAAAATAAAAGTGTTGTTTACAAAGTTATTGTTTTATTTTAAATTAAAAATTTTGACGAGGACCATCAAAAACTTTGAATCACTTCTGTAATTAAAATTGTATTTGTCTCATTAGTTGTTAGACAATAAGAGTACAATTCTGTTGTTTGGTCATCTCACTAAAAAAATTAACATTAAAAAGTTGAATGTTGTAAAGTTATAAAAGTATGTTTTTCCTCCTTCAAGACCCGCATTAGTAAATTGCTTCCCACATCCCCTACCGTAACCAATCTCAAAACGCTGCACATTCGAGTGGCGACGAAATTATCTTGTTTTTACGCTGTACACTGTACAGACAAGAGCGCTCTTGGGAAGTGACACATAAAAAAATAGAATACAACTAATGGACAGCTCCAAAACTAGAGAGAGTTGGAAAAAAACGTGTTAGGAAGTTTTAACGATCACACCGTCACACCGCGCGACACCGTGACAGTGTGACTGTCACTGCTACTAACTAACACGTAATAACTTGTCAACAAGTTTGAAGATTTACAATATAACGAATGCGCGGCCCATTTCATACAAATCTTAGATTTGGATTTGAGATCAAGATACCCAACCAAACTGAAAAATTATTTTTTTAACCAAAAGGTATATCAAATATCAGGTCAGGATGTGAGCTACCTTATTTATTTTTGCTTTAAATTATAAAATATAGGCGTGTATATCTATAAGGATTAAGAATTTTTTTAAAACTTTTTTGCATAAAAATTTTGGGAGGAATGCAGATCCCGCCAAATGTGGAGGATTTTAATAAAAATGCACTTTCTAGATGAGAAAAGTGTGGAAAAGTTGAATGAAAAAAAAATTAAGGCTCGCTCGGCAAAATTGAGGGAGATACAGCCGTTTAAAGAATGTATGAAATGACACTTCATGAACCGATACTGTCAGCCATTTTTTAAACTAAATTATTACCTTAAAGTTGGTAGCACTCGTAATCATCCTCATCTATCGTAACATGGTTTATGTAACATGGTCTGTACCCCTTTATATCAACGCAAGAAAAACATCCCAGTTTTCAAGTAGTTTAGCGGCTACGCCAGGTTTGTGTAACATGGTTTATGACCAGTATTAATTCTCTTTTTCATAATTACGTGTATATCACACGAAGTTAGCTACAATCGTATCAACCTTCGTTAAAGCAAGTCTGAGATACCAACATTATGGTAACAAAATGGCTGACAGTATCGGTTCATGAAGTGTCATTTCATACATTCTTTAAACGGCTGTATCTCCCTCAATTTTGCCGAGCGCGCCTTAATTTCTTTTTTATTCAACTTTTCCACTCTTTTCCCATCTAGAAAAAGCATTTTTATTAAAATCCTCCACATTTGGCGGGATCTGCATTTCACCCAAAATTTTTACATTTAAAAAAATATATATGTTTGTATCGAATTATATAATTTGAAAGCTTATTTTATAACATTTCAAATGCAGTTTTTAGTTTTTGGATGCGTTTAAAAATATTCCGTTTATTTGGATTTCATTGTAAATCGGAAATATTTTTACCCTCTGATAAAATGTAGTCGAGGCCTGAGGGTTTAAGGTTCAGCTGGACCAGAATCCCCCAGTAAAGAGTCAAGGCGTATATATATTTTTTTAAAATTAACTCCACACAGGAGGCCCTGAGGAAAATGATTTCCCTCAGGGCCTATGTCATCTGGTGTGCAATGTGGAGGGTCTTTTTGAGGAGAGGAAGGAATGAACATTGGACTTGAAGAGACCCATGTTGTAGGAAGGAGGAAACACAGAGGCCGGCAAATCATTCTACAGCCGAGCTGTTGAACACAAGAACGAGTCGAAGAAGCGACCCGTTCTCGTGTGACAAATGTCAACCGTTTACAAATGTTGGGCACGCGTTTGGCGTGTTTCCCGACTATGCACCGGTGTCGAAGGGATCAATGATGATAGTTCCTCGGAGCATCTTCCATTGTAATACCGGTAGAACAAGGATAGCATTCCCACCCGACGCCTGTGCTCTAAAGATTGCAATCCGTCTGTTAAGATGGGAGAATCTATCAAATGGACCGTCCGTTTCTACACAGAGTCGAGGGTATTTTTCAGGTAGTTTGGAGCTCCAGAGACCAGAGGTGGCTGCCAAATTCAACCGTGGGGCGCACTTGTGATTTGTACAGGGTTAGCAGTTGTGTACTATTAAAGTATCTGCGAGCCCTTTACAGTACGCCCAGTTTTTCGAGGCTAACTTTACTATGGCTACGATGGAGCCTCCATACCTGAGCTGGTCACTTAGGGTTACACCAAGCATACCAATGGAGGGCCTGTTCGGAAGATAGCTTCCGTTGAAAGATACTAGATTTTCATTTCGATGACTTAGAGCTTCGCTAACACTATAACAATGTATTGGTGTTATACTGATCAATTTATTCTTATGAGTTTTAAATCTCATCATTCGTGTTATTTTGTTGTTTAAATTTTGCATTATTAACTACTTAGGTAGCTTACACCTGTTATTTCTATAATTAATGTACTACTACTTAATTACATAATGAATAAGTAATTACTTCTAGCATGTAATTGAATGTTAATTTTATCTGTCACTTTGATCGTATTAAATGAATGATAATAAATGCTAATAATATGTGTTGTGTATTTATATTTTAATAACCGCCATTATTTTTTTTAACGTTGGATGTTTAATTTTAAATTGATGCACTGTGTTATAAATTTTTTAACCTGCAAAAAAATATTTTGGGATTAAAAAAGGCTAATATTTCCAGGTTACGAACATCCTGACAATTTTTGAAAATCTCCTACCACCACAAACAGTAAGCGGAAATGTTGCTTGTGTCGTGATGGAGGACTTAGGCAGCCGACGATACGTCTGGGTGAGACCATAATGCGATGCAATACTGATCGGATAAAATTATTTGTAAAAATTAGTTTTTCTTTGGTTGTTTTATGAATTTCCAAGGTTACGAAAGGATTTCAAATTAAAATAATTTTGATATGTGTATTAAAAAAATAATGTTGATCCATTTTCACAAAATATATTATAATACACCGTTTCACTTATTGTTATACATAATACTGGCTTTTGCCCTCCGCCTTTGCTCGCATAGTATTAGGGGGGTTCCCACTCCGCCTTCTCCACCTTCCCTATCCCCACTCCACCCCCCCCCTCTCCCCCCTCTCCACCCTTCCCACTCCCCCCCTCACCTCCCCACCCCTCCCTTAACCACCCTCCCATTCACCCCCACACCACCCCCTCCCCTTCATCACCCCACACCACCCCCTCCATACCCGTTACATTAATTTTTCAAACAGCACGCGTGCCACCTATTAAAGCGTAACAATCAAAAACACGCAGTTTCGCATTTATAATATTTGGATAGATATATACATTTTTTATATTAGTATAATTTTAACTATCAAAGGGATCTCCATAGTAACCTAAACAAATAACAAAATGACAGCGCACGTCAAATAATTACTTATTGTCACCAAGCAACGCTATGCTTTTCGTCTGGACAATAAACGTATACTAAATAGTTTCATAACGCCAGAGCTTACCTATATGTGCAGCCTATATTACTCGCATATAATGTAGCTTTCTGTCAGTGAAAGAATTTTTAAATTCCGTTCAGTATTTTTTGCGTGAAAGAGTAACAAACATACATCCATACATCCGTTCAAGTCAGAATGAATTCCTCTCAACGCGGCGTACCAAAAATCGGCATTTAGACTTGTCCTCATTTTCTTCTTAGTCAAAATTTCTCACTACACTTTTCTTTTCGTTAATGATATTCTTTGTAAACTTAAGCGTCACATTTAAAATTTAAAAACCTATTGCATTTTGCTAATTGCTTTATTTTTCAACTTTGCAAACTTGTGATTGCAAGTATCTTATCTTTTCTAAGAATATCAAAGGGATTATTACTCTACCGAGTTATTACTTCAATAATTATTTCATTTATTGTAATCCACAATAATTGCATGCCAATCAAAATAAATCTTTATAAATAAGAGAAAAAACGCAATAAACTATTCACTACCAGCAGATAAGTTCGCCAGACTGTCCTTAGAACCTCGTTTGTCAACTCCATTAGTATTGCTCCGTTATTTTAAAGTGTTGAAAGATAAAACAGGAAAATGAATAGTTATTTTATTGTTCTCAGCATTGCGGTTTTGTTTAGTGAACCCGGGTTTGGATACAAATTTCGTGAGTGCTTTTGATGATAACATTGATTAATGATTAATAATACTTGACCTAGGCATCATTTTTGACCAGAAACTCTGCTTTGTATCTCATGTAACTTCTATAGCCAACAGGGCTATGAAAACGTTAAGTTTTATTTTAAGGATTTCCAAAGATTTTAAAAATATTCATCATTAGAATACTGTTCAAATCTCTCGTTAGAAGCATTCTAGAATAGATTTCTACAATTTGGTCACCTATCTTTAATAATCACATTAATATCATTGAAATAGTACAACGCAAATTTCTGAGGTGTATTAATTTTAGACTTGGAATCCCTTTAGATTCAATAAATTTTATCTTTTTATTACATTCATTGAAATTGTTAAAGTTAAGTGACAGAAGAAAAATTTTTGATATAATATTTTTTTGTAAAATTGTAAATTATCAGTTAGATAGCCCTGATATATTAAAGTTGATTCACTTTCATGTACAAACATTTCAGCCATACGTATTTTAACGAGGTTACACATAACAAGTTTTTAAAAATTAAATTGTATCCTTTTGGTAGCTGTTGGTTTCGACAATATTGCTGCCGAACACTTTAAAAGAGATAGTCATATTATTCTCACATGGTTGTGCAAACTTTTTAACCAGTGTTTAGAGGAGGGTTACACGCCATTAGATTAGAGAAGGGTATTAATCATGCCGTTATACAAAGGTAAAGGGTCACGTATGGATTGTGGGAATCATAGGGCTATTAGCCTGCTAAGTTCAGTCGGCAAGCTGTACGGAAGAATATTGATTGAAAGGGTAAGAATGGAAACAAAGTATAAAATATGGGATGTGCAAGGTGCCTTTATGAGTGGAAGGGGATGCATGGACCAGATTTTCTCCTTGCGTATGCTCACTGAGAAGTTTCTGGCGAAAAACCAGAAACTTTTCTGCGCTTTTGTAGATCTACAAAAAGCATACGACCGAGTCGACAGGAAAAAGTTATGGAAGGTGTTGTCCAAGTATGGAGTGAATACAAATCTCATACAGGCAATTGCATCTCTGTACGAGGGAAGCGTTGCGTGTGTTAGGGTGAACGGTGGTTTTACGGGGTGGTTTGACATCACAAAAGGTGTCAAGCAAGGCTGCGTAATGTCACCATGGTTATTCAATCTATACATGGATAATTGTATGCAAGAATTGAAAGAGGTGGGATTGGGCGCGAAATTGGGTAATCTGAAAGTATGTTGCCTGTTGTATGCTGATGATGCGGTGCTGATTTCTAATACTATGGAAGATCTACAGTCTCTCGTATCAAGGATGAATGAAGTATGTATGAAGAATGAGTTAATGATGAATGTAAGTAAGTCTAAAGTCATGGTGTTTGAAAGAGAGAGTACGAAAACAGTATGCAACATAGTTGTGAATGATGAATACTTGGAGCAGATGGATGAGTTTGTGTATCTGGGTAGTGTGTTTACGAGAGATGGGAAGGCTGATAGAGATATTGAAAGAAGGGTGAATGCCGGTAACTCCATTAATGAATGAATGCCGTTGGCGCTAATAAAAAACTGTCAAAAGAAGCGAAGCTAGCAGTCCACAATGGAGTCCTGGTACCTACCCTGATGTATGGCAGTGAGGCATGGAACTGGCAGAGGAAGGATGAAAATAAGCTGAATGCTGTTGAAATGAGATCCCTGAGACGTATGTGTGGTAAAACAATGTATGATCGTGTGAGAAATGTGGATATCCGCAAAGAATGTAAGGCTGATGTAAGCATAATGAGTAAGATTAAGAAAGGGACCCTCAGATGGTTTGGGCATGTAGAACGAATGAACGAAGAAAGTAGTGTAAGAAGAATATACGACGCGAATGTGAGTGGTAGAAGAAGTCGGGGACGCCCGAGGAAGACGTGGCACGATCAAGTGAATCAAATACTTGAGTTGGGCCATGTCAAAAGTCAGAACAATAGAAGAGAATGTATGAGACGATGTATGAATGTGAGTGAGGCAAAGAGTGTGTGCCAAGACCGAGTTGTTTGGCGGTCCGTCCTCTCTGCCTACCCCTGCGGGGAAACGGCGTGATGGTTAGTTATTTAGTTAGTTAGTTAAATTGTATCCTTTTAATGTTTTCATTAGTTGTTAGTCATTTTTTCTCTTTTTCCCATGTAATAAGAAATTAAAAAAAAAAAATCTTTCTTCACTGTACCATGATGTTTAAAAAATATTAAATAAACACATGTTTGTAAATGGCACTATGTGCCGTAAATTTTAAATAAATAAATTAATAATCAGCGTCTTCTTTTTCTTGATTTTTCGAAGGGTTTTGTAACTTTCTACATGCCCCGTAAAAAACATATCGATTACGGAAATTTAAAATGTGGTAAAGTAGAAAATGTAACTTCAATTTTTTATAAGAACAACTCTCTTTTTATAACTTTGAAGTTTTTTTTTAGTTTTCTTTTTTCATTGATTTGTTTGTTACATGCATTAAGGATTTTTCGACCACCATGCTAGGCACATGCCCGTGTTGTGGTGGTCGAAATGGTGGTGGTTTTTTTCTATCGATGTATAATTATTATAAGCCTAAAACACTCATCTAAATTGAAATAATCTTCCGAGAAAAGATACATGCCGCCAACGGGACTTGAACCCGTGTCCTTCTGATTGCTGGTCAGGTGCACTAATAATATCTATTAATGTAATATATCAAAAACTGGGCGTACTGTACAGGGCCCGCAGGTACTTTAATAGTATACAACTGCTAACCCTGCACAAATCACAAGTGCGCCCCACGTTTGAATTTGGCAGCCACCTCTGCTCTGGAGCTACAAAATACCTGAAAAATACCCTCGACTCTGTGCAGAAACGGGCCCGGGCGGTCCGTTTAATAGATTTTCCCATCATAATAGACGGATTGCAATCTTCAGAGTACAGGCGTCAGGTGGGAATGCTATCCTTGTTCTACCGGTATTACAAAGATATTAGAAGATATTAGAAGATGCTCCGAGGAACTAGCATCATTGATTCCTTCGTCACCGGTGCATAGTCGGGAAACACGCCAAACCCGTGCCCAACATTTGTACACGGTTGACATTTGTCACATGAGAACGGGTCGTTTCTTCGACTCGTTCTTGTGTTCAACCGCTCGGCTGTGGAATTATTTGCCGGCCTCTGTATTTCCTCCTTCCTACAACATGGGTCTCTTCAAGACCAATGTTCATGCCTTCCTCTCCTCAAAAAGAACCTCCACACAGCATCCCAGATGACATAGGCCCTGAGGGAAATCATTTTCCTCAGGGCCTCCTGTGTGGGGTTAATGCAAAAAAAAAATGAAGAAGAAGATAACACTAATAATCTAAATGAAAATATGAAAGAAAACAAGACATACGCCGCTTTTATTGGAAACAATCGTTCTAAGAACTGGTTTATAACCTAGATAGCGTCTCGGACAAATACATACGATTTTATTTATGTGGAACATACTTATATGTAACATAATATATGTAACTTATTCAGGAGAGCGAAAAGCAAGTTTTTGTTCAATAAATCAGATTTCCTGTTTTTGTAGGCCTATAATTATGAATTTTTGTTACAAAATAACATTAACTGGATGTTTTAGAATACAACTTTTGAAAATCCCGAAATATTGTCTCTTTTCAGCTGATACCTTCAAGAGATGCAAAGTATCTCCTGAACTAGATGGAAAGCCCAACGAATGTTTGGTCATTGCTATGAACGAAGCAATCCACCAACTGGCTGAGAATGGAAACTCGGACCTTGGAGCCACTGATCTGGACCCTCTGCTCATCAAACACATGGTTATTGATCATGGAGGTGATAGGCCAGTTGCCATCAAACTGGAGTTCACCAATAATAATATAACCGGATTTTCAACATTGGAAGCGAAATCTGTGAGGTAGGTAAAAGTACATAAATATTTGTTGCCGTTATTTATTATGTGGTTTTATAAATAACATAACCACTAAATGACAACCATTTCTACCGATTTCTTACATATCTCCCACATTTGAAGTTTTTAAGCTCTTAAGAAAATATATGTTATTTTTGAAGATAATGTCTAGATGCTGCCCAGAAACGCAAATTCTATGAAATTCCCTCGATAGAAAAAAATCGCAAAGTATGCTCCAAAAATTTTTTAAAACAAGTCTGTTTCTGTTATCTTATGAATTATATTTGTGAAAAAAATCACAATGTTTCTTTAAATGACGCCGAAGAAGCCTCCCACGAGATTTTTGCTCTATTTTAAACGAGTCGTGTTTTATTAAACATTTTCACAATTATCGCATCGATTTTGACGCTTTAAATGTTAGCGCTCTCCTCGAACATTCGTAATTTCATATCTCTCCATTTTCTTCTTTTTTTAGCCCGGTTGCGGGCCCTTAAATGTCTCCGATCGCTTTTCAGATAAAAAAAGGCAATTATCTTTTAATTCGGCCATTTTATTTTTTTAATTTTTATATGTTTGTAGGTCCCAAGTTATTTTTGACTTAAAACGAAGCTATTGAAATGCTTTATCCATTATAATCATAAATGTCGCAAATCCGAACTTCGTAGACTATTATATAACGATGTTAAAGATATATTTTTTAAATATTTCTTTCACGCAGAATTTCTGATCAGCTGTCTTCGGTTAAAATTAAGTCCCTTTTCCATAGATATGCACCTTTCATTATCAAGTATACCACAGACAATATACAGAAATCGAAAATATTCTATGTTAACTCCAATAAATACCGCTCACGGCAGTTTCAAAGTAACAACTACGCAGGATTCGCACGGTTATAAACTTTACGATTTTTTTATATTTTTTTTATAAATCATACAAATATAAGAAACGGTTTATTCATTGCCTATAATAAGTGTTTATGTTTCCATATTAAAATTCGAAGGTATAATTTTTTTTAATGATGGCGAAAAATTTTAAAAATGTTCTTTTGAAAATGTCGAGCAAACGGAAAAAAAAGTTTTAAAATCGCCATTCGCCTCCAGTTCTCAATCCTTTATTTTCTGCTCCAGTCCTCTTCCACTCAATCAATTCTGGCACTTTATGTCACATAGCCCACCACAGTCTTTAGGAGCTACATTATCTTATTATCTCTCCAGCTCTGCATGATTCTTGTTAATTTAACTTTTTTAATATTTTCCAATTCTGCGGTCAAAGCACAATGGAAATGAGAACGGAATTCCTACCAAAGATAATTTGTATCTTGTGATGCTTTCGGGGTCACCAGGACACTGATTCTCTAAAAGCGGGAGACGACAATTATTTATTTATTTATTAAAAATTTGATCTATTGGATACCAACTGCAATAAATTAAAATAAAATACAACATAAAAACAATTAATAAATATATAATGAAGTTCAGTTGTATGAGAGTTCACAAGTTGACATTGACCTTCCACTTCTGAACCCCTAGAGCCCCCTCTACGTAAATGAATTGAGTTTTTGAATGTTGCACTACTTTTATTTTCAGTGGAAAACTGTCGAGTCCTAAAGATTTCCATATGGTGATTAAGTTTGCTATAAAGACTTTGAAGCTTGTTGGACCCTACAAGATTAACGGAAAAGTGCTCATCCTGCCGATCCAAGGAACGGGAACTAGCACCATGTTATTGAGTAAGCATTCTTCACATTATATCCCCTTTTCTCAATGATCTGGATAATATAGGTCCAGAAAAAAAATTGCAAACCGAGGTTTTTTGTGGAATCTATGGAAGAATTTCTCGACGACCGTTTATCGATCTCCTTCAAGAGATGCAGAAGCAGAACTGCATGTTTAGGACCAGACGACTAATATGCTAACAGTTTGTGAATTAAGGAAAATACTGAAGCTAGTCATTTAATACTTAAGACAAGTATTAAAGAAAAGATTGAGCCGATGCTGCAATACATCACTTTTTGGTCCAAAAAATCTCCAGTTCTAGATAAAAGATGGCCAGACATCATCGACTACTCGTGATGAATACTTAACATGTATTTGAAAACATAAAAAAATATTAACTAAATGAACAAGGAAAAATAATATATATGTTTTTGTGCTGACAATTAAATTTGAATGTACCTTTCTACAAATATACTACTAACAATTTATAATTTAAATCATTCGATTCGCAGCTGGAGTTACGGCTACCATCACTATAAAAGGACAACCTCAGATAAAGGATGGCAAGGAAAGCTTGAAAATCACCAGCTTTGATTTGAAATTTAGGCCCAAAAAGTATGTATCTTGACTCTCTTCATCTGGTGTTCTATTTTATTTTGATTATGTAATCTGTATTAGGCTTGCAAATGTTTTATAACTACATCGGAATATTAATAGATTTCTATAACAATACTAGCTCACCAGAAAAAAATTGTTCTGCCATATAAATTATTTCTAGTGAATGTTTTGGTTGTTAAATAAAAAATAACGAATGTATTGTAAGTGTGTGGGGATTGGATCTATGACAGAAAGAGGAATGGAGCGCTGTAGACGATGACCGCCGATAAAAGCAAAGAAACCAACTAAAGGAGGAAAATGAAATAAAGGAAATCAATATGAATTTCGAAGAGCAATTGAGTGTACGGAATTTTTTGTGAGTCCGTCTTTAGCCAACACAAATAAGCTGGACGGTTTGCCCACGCGAGAACATGATGCCGAATGAAATATCAAAATGACGCGACGATTTTCATGAATGTCTTGCGCATGTGTGAATGAAAGTTCGAAGAGGCGGACGTAGAGCCATCAGTCATTCAAAAACATAAACATAAACGACGGTTAAATATGTTCATACAAAAATACTAAAATCGCGATAAAAAAATGGAAGGGTGGGGGTAGGAGGGTTTAAAATTTGGGTTATAGGTATTTTTTGATACCAAATAAAAAATAAATACAAAAAAATAAATTGTCAAAAATACAGAATTTTTTTCTGGGTAGCGACACCCTAATCACCTAACGGTATGAAATTTACTTTAAAACCTATTCTCATACCTACAAAATGTACATAAAAAAATTCATAAAAAATGGTCAAGCCGTTTCTGAGGAGTGCGACCACAAACACCATGACACGAGATATTTATATACAAGATTTATCTTAATGGTGCCGAAAATCAGTGTACTGATGCATTGAAAACTCTCAAACAGTGAACTGTGGTCTGCGTCGGTATGGATTATCTATTTGAACACTACCAGTTTCAGGTGGTAACTCAATTGCTTCCCTTTGTCTAATTTGATTCATATTTCACCATATTTCATTTGCCATGAAGTCTAAGATTATAAAAAAAATTGCTTTATAATTTTCAGATTGCACTACGACTTTGGAAACCTTTTCAATGGCGATAAAGCTCTGGGGGACAACACGAACTTATTCCTGAACCAAAACTGGGAGGACATCTTTAATGAATTGAAGAAAGCCATTGAAACTGCTTTTGGTGAGGTCTACAGGGATTACACGAAACAAATTCTGGAGAACTTGCCGTTTAACGAAATTTTCCTGTTGGACTAAGAATTCAGAAAGAAATATGGTAATCATAATAAAGGGTACAAAAATTCTTTCAATTTAATTTATTACTACTACTTTTCCATGGAAAATGAAGCAGCAAACAGGTAAACTGAGGACAGACCCTGACGAATAGCTAAGAACTTGAACCAGTGGAGTTCATTTTGAGTAGATTGAGAATTACAACCTTGTTGGTCCCATTCCTAAGATTAATCAAACACTTCCTTTGAAGCAAAACCATCTATCCAAAGTACGGTTTTTACTCCATTCCTGATGTATGATATAGTGACATGGACTTGGCGGACGATGCACAAAAGTTGACTAAATCATACTGTCATTGTGTGGTAAAACTTTATACGATTCTATTACAAATAAGGAGTTTCAAAAATAACCACAAGGCCGATAAGGTGCCGCCGTCGCGTCATAAGAGCTGCGTTCTCCCGGAAAACGACGGAAATTTACGAACCCCGTTTGTTCCATATCGGTTTCGCGTGCTCAGCTGCACCGATTACATCGAATACAATAATGAAACCAACGAATTACTGTAGTCTAGAATCCAGACTCTAGATCATCCCATTAAATAATTCGTTGGCCTGCCGACCAACAGCTTGGCAGTTTTTTGTGTACGATATTTTTTACCGTTCGTGTATCTTATAACGTAATTTTTTCGAAAAAAATTGATTACTATTTCCACGACTGCGCGGAAGCCTCCAAGAGACGCACCGGCAAACCAGCCTTTTAAGGCTTACTAAACATCCATTCTCACTACAAAGCAGTTCATCCGTCTACTCGATGACACAGGTTTGTCAGCCAGAAAACCCGGCCTGACAAAAATTGAATCAAAACATATACACATTTCATAATTACCAATCAAAAAAAGTTTTGGTACCTACTTTATTGGTATTCTGATATATAATTTATCAGTACCAATTTTGAAAATTAAATTTATCTTATATAACTTGTATAAATTTACGAACTACGATGGAATACAATTTCAATTCACGCAAGCACCTACGCACCGACAACCGGAATTAGTACATGTGCATAAACGTAAAGCGATTTTGTTTTTTCTGTTTTGCTGGAATTTGAATTTCGTAATGTCAGATCGTGAAGAGCGAATAGAGTACACGATAATACAAATAAAACATACATTATGCCATTGTTTACACCACTTCATTTGAGTTTAAAACTAACTCTAAATCCGTAATGAGTTCTCAGTAAACTTTAATGAAGTTTCGTATACAAAGACAGTTGTTTCATTTGTAATGTTGTCTAACCACACCATAACTCATTTATAAGTTATAATTTATTTGAACATCGTTCTGGAGCTGATCTCAGAATCGCCCTGGTTGGATCATCATCCGAAATCGAAACATGGCTAGATATAGGTATACATTGATGATGTTTTGTTGACTTCAAGAATTGACGACATCATCGTAACAATCTCAATTCTCTAGTTCTAGTGCGATGGTTCCCAACTTAGAAAACATCGCCAACGATTGGGCGTTTTAAAAAAAATATATGATACTATCATTTAGACTTTACAACATTGAGACCAAACTAGGGACGCAAGATTTAAAAAAATATCGATAGCGATAATTATCGAATTAAGTCGATATTGATATATCGATATATTGGTCTATTAGGCCGATATATCGATATTTCTTCTTTTTTTAAAAGCTTATAGAAATCCAATGTAGTTTTAGTTATACCAAACGTTTATCGATTATGTATGGATATAATTTTTTATATTTACCTATGTGAGTAATCACAAAATTTCGCTAAGTATATAAAGTGTGTTTTTTTTTTATATAAACTTATTTATTATATAAGTTTATTATTTTATTTAAAAAAATATTAATACCAGTATTTTGTACCAGCTATCGTAACTAATTATTAATAAACTATGTACTAAATAGTAACTTTGACAGTCTGCTTCATTGTAGCCGGTTTCTGCTTTGAATTATAGTGGCTTCAACCTTTGAAAAAAGTTTTTTTTTCGATATTTCAATACGATATATTGAGTTTTTCGATATCGATAAATATCGATATTTTTAGGGGTTGATATATCGATATTTATCGGGATTCCGATATATCGTTGCATCCCTACACCCAACCCACGAAATATTGCAAGATTCTTGCTACCGAATTTTCGGCGGTCCGTCTTCTCTGCTTATCCTTGCGGTGAAACGGCGTATGGTTAGTTAGTTAGTTGTTTTGTGTTTCTAATAAATTTAAAAAAAATCTTAGGTACATTGGCAAGCGATTTTTTTAAAATTTTTTGCATTAGCTCTGCATAGGAGGCCCTGAGGAAAAAATAATTTTAAGGGCCTATTTCACCTTGGAGATGCTGTGTGGAGGATCTTTTTAGGAATTTGGAAGGAGATTTGGGAAGGAAAAAGGAATGAGGGGTTGGTAGGAATCATGTATTCATTGTGTCCAAGAGTGACGGATGTATAAATTCATCCCTCCCACTGCGATGGAAGACAATGGTTTGAGAGAGTCTGGCTGGAGATTTCAAAAGATTTCCCTCAACCAGTCTCTCCCGATCCAGCCCAATAGGCTAAGTCACCAAACGTATGACCTATGGCAGGGGTGTTTGTTATCCAATAAATTATTCTCGGGGAGGTGGTGAGGTTCTTTGGGCTCTTACTATATTAATTTATTTTATTTTATTTATTTATTTTAGGGAAATCAACAGTTTACAATTTGATTAATTTATACATGTTTAATTTACCTTACTGAGAAACCAATTATAGATTTCCTCATTATACTATTACATTGTGTATCTATAAATTAATAATTAACTCAAACTGTTGCGACACATCATTATCAACTTCGCCATCAAAAGAAGATACGAGAAATATCTAATATTCGCGCGATACTGGCAAACTACTTACCTGAGTACATACCTACCTACTGCTGCTGCCGACCAATAATAATTTCGCCACCACCTAGAAAGGTCTAGATTTTATAAGCCGCCTGAATATTCAGCACCGGTAAGTTCGAGTACCTTCCAGTGTGCACATTGCCGGCGAATGGAACATTACTCCACCGGTCGCGCTAAATAGCGACTAAACGTGGCGCTCGCTCAGTCAGTCTCACACTAACAGTCGGTCAACAACCTGCATGGCATCGCTACGCATCCAGGGCAGCTTCCCGAGGTCCACCACCACGTCTCAGCTACAAGGCCCATCGTATCTTCAGCTCCCGAGAACAGCTACATCCCGCGACTTATAAGGTTTGACGCCACCTTCAGCCAAGGGATCAGCTCACCGTTTCATGGCACCCCGAAACCCACCGTGTTTCGCTGCCATAGAAACACGCTCCACCTCGCCAGGACTACCTGCTGGTGGCTCAGCTCACAGAGCCATTCACCGTTCATCTCCGCGACTCAAAGCGTCGAGCAACGGCCTGGAAGATAGGTCATCTCCACCGCCAAGGTGTTGAGCAACTCGCTGACCTTCACCACACTATCTCCATCACCTCCGTACGCCTGCAACATCTCATCACGGCACCCCGCATTACATCTTGTTACCGCTTCACCGACCTCGCTACGTAGACCAATAAACGACTGACTCACTACACCGACTGACGCCTTTCATTTCTGTCTCCCGTTCCCTCATAACAACTAAAATATATGTTGAATTAAAAGATCTTACGAATAACAGGAGGTAGGTAGACATAATATACTTATGTCATTACGTAATATATGCATTACATTTATTATGCATTGCATTTTTGTACTCATTTAATAATTTTAATACACCTTTAATAGAATTTTTATATTTACTTTCGTCACAATTGAAGATATCTATATCAGAGAAAATGTTATTATAGTATGTTGAACACAGTCTTACAAGGCAAGCATTTTGATTAGAATTTGTTTTGCAGTGTTTCTCTTTAAAAATATTACACGAACGTATGTGCCGTGTAGGTACTTTAAAATCTATTCTGTTCAATAATTCAGGACGGACAGTTATGTTATTTACGATTTTAAATAGCAACATCGCATCAGATAATTGTCTGCGTACACTCATTGCATCAATTTGGAAAAAAAATGTCGCATTAAGATAGTTATTAAATCGATTGTGCGATTTGTAAGATAATGTGCGCTTTTTTGGCGAGATCTACGTTTTGATGCAATTTAAAATACTTTAATTCCAAAACATTTCTTCAGCATCTGGCTATTCGTGCGATGAGAATTGACATCGCATGTATTGGTTTAACCTTGGGACTATTAAAATTTCTTCATGAGCACGCTGTGGGGGAGGGTAGATTGTTAAAGAAAAATATACTTAAAAGTAAGCAACGGTCCTAAAAGTTTGGAAACTTCTGTGCTATTAGAACCACACCGGGAAAATAGCGCGACTATCTGATGGCCGTTAACATTGCAATATCGTGATGTTCTTTTTGGGAAAAAGAAGCAGAGGACGCCAACAAATGTGATCGGCTGACGATCTAGGTTTGAGCAGTCAAAAATTAACAAAACTGGAGACGTTTGAAGGAAGACTTTTTGAATTGGGTTAGAGAAAAGGAAAAACATGGAGAGAAGTTCCTGGCTAGTCAAATCTGGTTTCTGAACAGAATGAAATTTACTCTTAGTAACGCTCTGGTGAATTACCCCAATTCAGTATCTTTCTAATCTTTGCCATTGCTCAAAATGACTGAAATCGAATGAATGAAATTTAGTCAAGTTTAATGAACAGGTCTAAATTGCCATGTAATCCTCGTTTGGTGATTTAGCAGGAGTACGCGGGTTCATGGGTGAGTTTTGTCCGGGTCTTGGCGCGGATCCGTCTGCCCATCTGCTGCATGGCGGGCTGGATCGAGTGCGAGTGGTTGAGGGAGGGACGCATTGCCTTGCACCGCAGTAGGAGGAGTGGATTCATGCGTCTCTCACTACTGAACACATTGACCCTTAGATTCCAATCCATCCCTCATACCTTTTCATTCTCAGAACTTTCTCTCCTTCCTTTCCTCAAAAAGACCCGCTACACAGCATTCTCTCAGACGACATATAGCCCAGTCATTCCGTAGTTTTACCTTGCAAAAGGTCATGTAGTAGCGATTTTGATATATGTTGTTAAGATTGGGACTCTAAAGAAAAAAAAAAGTTTTCGACCTTGGGAGGGTCGAGCTCGATCGCCATCTTGGATTGAAGGTCCCAAAATTTGGTTTTTTCAAAATAATTATGAAATGGTTGATTTTACAACCAAGTTATTCAAGGCAAACTTGAAGAAAACTAAATTACGTACATTTTATATGGAATGTTTTTTTTGTAAGTCTAATAGGTAACGAGTTACAGCGGAAGAAAGAAGACAATTTTGACAAAAAATTGTAAAACTCAAGTTTTCTTGATAAATTTTTGTAAGAACATATTACAAAATATCATTTTAACGTATTCCCACAAACAATATACTTATATAGCATCATGCGTGTGCTCGATGACGTCGATTGACGTTGTTATAGTGGGCTCCTAGTCTATAGCTGACTTGGAATCAATTCACTTCTTTCTATCAGTACTGGAATTGTCTGGGATGAAAAGATTAATTGTCATTTATCCAAAATAGGTACCGAGAGGATGTCGAACATGGTTACCAGGTATACAAATTTTGAATCTATTAAATTCAAACGTAAGGACAAAGTTATTTCATTAGTAGCAGTCAACAGCAACATCAAGATCGGCGAAACAACTATTTCCATCAACCCGCTAATGTTGTTCCAGAGAATGTGTATTTTGAAGAAATCCGACGAAGAATTGAATGATTACCTTAAATTCGAACTCGCCCCATTTCCTTTGTCGCTTTTCTCTGAAGAAAGAATGCGCAAAGGTACGAAATCATCATTTTATGGTGTTCTTGAACAACTTCCAGAAGGCGTGCAACTTGAAGGTAGCAAAATTAATGTTGTGGATGGAGGATACCTTTTACATAAAGTTGTATGGAATCGTGATGATTTTTTTGGGTCAATTTGCGAGAAGTACGTTCACTATGTAAGACATCACTATGGATCATATGCAGTTATTGTTTTCGATGGATATCCGCTAGATGATGGTGAAAAAAATACAAAAACCGCAGAAAGACTTCGCCGATCGAAGAAGCATATGTATGCAGATGTTCTTTTCGATGAAACAATGCCAGTTCAAGTTTCACAAGAACGTTTTTTAGCCAATGAAAATAACAAAGTCCGCCTGATTTCGATGCTTACAAAGCAATTTATACAGGCTGATTTTACAGTAAAGCAGGCTGAAGAAGATGCTGATGAGTTGATACTGCGTCAATACTGCGATTTCATTGTGTTCATCATTTGACGCTGTATTCGTTATTGGCGAAGACGTTGATCTCCTAGTTCTGCTAACAGCATTGGCACCACCCGAAAGAAGTATATATCTTCGCAAACCCGGGAGAGGCAAAACTTTTGAAAGACTGTATTCCGCGAATAGTGTGAAATACAAAGAAGCGGCTGAGAATATTCTGTTTCTCCATGCCTTTAGTGGCTGCGATACAACATCGTCCTTCTTCAACCAAGGAAAAACAAAATTTTGTTCACTTGTACAGAACGACACAAGACTCAATGCCAAGATAGGAATCTTCAAACAACATGATGCAAAACTAGAAGACATAGCAGATGCAGGAACACGCTTTCTTGTTGCTTTGTACGGGGGTGACGTGGATAAGGAAACCTTGGAAGAAGTCCGCTACCAACGTTTCATAAAGTCAATAACAAAAAGCAAATTCAATCTTGCCTCTTTGCTACCAACGAACGACGCTGCACGGTACCATGCATTTAGGACGTACCACCAAGTCCAAAAATTGTATGGAATCCAAAAAAATCCTGAAAACTGGGGCTGGAAACGTGGCACAAACGGGCTTGTTCCAGTAAGAATGACAAAGAAACCAGCACCCGAGACTTTATTGAAATTTATTTCATGTAATTGTAAAAAAGGATGCGGCGTTGCATGTGGCTGCAGGAAAGCTGGATTGAATTGTTCTATTGTGTGTGGGTGCTGTAATGGTCAAACATGCCGAAATTCGCCAGAGGTTCATATCGATGTCGAGGAAGAAGTTGAAGAGATTTTGTCAATGGAAGCCCAGAATCTCAGTACCACAGGCAATGAATTAGATGATGACATTGATGAAGCTGTTATTAAGATGTCGATATCAACAAACCGGCATCAACAAAAAAATATAATTACGCAATAGCCAATATATAAAATAATTTCGAAATCTACCATCGCTGGTATATCTGTGGAGTAGACCTACAGGGGATACCACAATAAAAAAATGCGCCATGTTCTCTACCTCATGGTGGTGTGGATGAGTTAACAAAATTATTATAATTATATGATAAAAAATATATTATATAATATAATTATGTATAAAATGGTCACCAACACTAACTCGGCGAAGCCAAACCAAAAGCTGCCTACAGGGCCTAGTAGTAAAACCCTACGGAGCGGGTTTTTAACAGCTAGTTATGTAATGAATAACCCGAAAAAATAACACGAATTGAGAATTTCATGATTTTTTAGAAAAATATTCACATTTCCGCCACTGTAACTCGTTACCTATTAGACTTACAAAAAAAAACTTTACACATAAAATGTACGTAATTTAGTTTTTTTCAAGTTCACCTTAAATAAACTTGGTTGTAAAATCAACCATTTCATAATTATTTTGAAAAATTTTGGGACCTTCAATCCAAGATGGCGGATCGAGCTCGACCCTCCCGAGGTCGAAAACTTTTTTTTTTCTTTAGAGTCCCAATCTTAACAACATATATCAAAATCGCTACTACATGACCTTTTGCAAGCTAAAGGCCTTTTTATCCCCCACTGACTTTGCTAATAGGCCCTTATGGAAATTATTTTCCACAGCCCCCCTATGTGAACTGATGTAAAAAAATAATAATCCCCAATCTATATTTTTCCCAAATTCTTCCCCCATTCTCTTTAGCCTCCAAAATACACCAATTGGGGATGCCATAGTCCCAAGAGCTCCAGACAGTTGAGATTTTATTCGCAATTTAAAATAAGGCATTTTCAATCAAAATGGCACTCTAGAAATTTATTTTAAAAAGCCTTACTTCCTTTTTCCATCAAATGAAAATTCATAAATTAATTCTCTTCAGAAATACGTACTTTTTTTGGTCAATTCCTAAAATGGTTCCTATCAATTACATTAAATGGATTTCCGGGCAATAAATTAATAATTAGAACGATTTTCTTTATTTTGATCACCGAATTAAAAGGTTCCGCGACTGTTTATCCGCGACAAAATATCTTCCGATAAAATATCCTACGGACAAAACATCCCCCAAAAAAAATCTACTAAAACCTAACCTAACAAATAAATAGGACAATTTTTTTTGTATATCTTGGGCATTAACTATCTAACAATTTCTAGACATTTTCTTTTGAAGAGTTTTTATTTTCAAGTTACATTTGTTACATTATATTTTGAATTTTCTGACATATTTTGAATTTTGTTACAAAAAGAATACAAACACCCTGCAAAGCAATAAATTATTGTTGTCTGTATTATTTTTGTCCCATTTTTCTATTTTTGAACAATAATTTATTGCCTTTACGGGATATCTGTATTACTTTTATCCCATTTTTGTTAGGTTTGGTTAGATTAGGTTGGATTAGGTTGGGTTAGGTTAGGTTAGGTTACTATTCTAAAATAATAACCTAACCTATACTAAATAATAACCTAACCTATACTAAAATAATAACCTAACCTATACTAAATAATAACCTAACCTATACTAAAATAATAACCTAACCCAAGGCTGGGTTATTACATATTTTAGTCCCATTTTGGAGGCGGGAATGGGTACCGCCGCCCCGGGAACCTTTATTGGATAACCAACACCTCTGCCATAGGTCACCCCAAGTGGTTCGCTACGTTTGGTGATTTAGCAGGGGTGCCCGGGTTCATGGGGTGAGGTTTGTCTAGGTCTTGGAGGCGGATGACCAGGACATACTGAACCCCAGATTCCTACCCACCCCTTAAACCCTTTTCCTTCCCAGAACTCTCCTCTCCTTTCTTTCCTTAAAAAAACCCTCCACACAGCATCCTCAAAGATGACATAGGCCCTGAGGGAAATTATTTTCCCCAGGGCCGCCTGTATGGAGCGCATGTAAAAAAAAAATAAATTTTTGTTTGGTTTGATTAGGTTAAGTTTTAGTCGTAATTTTGTTGGGGGACGTTTTGTCCGCAATATATTTTGTCGGTGGATATTTTGTCGGGGATATTTTGTCGGGGATATTTTGTCGGGGATATTTTGCTGCGGAGTGAAAACGGGCACTACCATTAAAAATGATTTCCTCGAAATAGAAAAATGACCCTTCAAATTACGTTCGGATATTAAGGCACCATTTCAAAGTTGTATAATTAATGATATCTTTTACAACTGAGCTCGAATTAAGGCATTTATTTGAAATTTCGATAACCGAAACCCTTGAGATTTGAGTCCTTAAAGAAAGAACAAAGGACATTTAAAAATTGTTGAATGGAAAACATACTAAGACCGATAAATTTTTCGAACGCCGACATAGTAATTGAAATCTTATGAAGCTGTTTTTTTTTAATATTATAATTTATCATTATACGAGCCTACCCGACAAACGTTCTTTTGTCTTAGCTATGAATATTAACATAATCCATCGTATTGACAGCCAATTCCTCTTGGAATGTTATGGCTTATACGAGCCTGAAAATTTCAGCCGTAGTCGTCGACACGACTTGTTCAAAATACCATACGGCAGAACAGATGTTCCAGAACACAATAGCATGACAAGAGGAATGGTGCTGTTGAACGAAATATCGGAAACGCTAGATACTCGTATTTAGTGTTTCCTTGGATAGCCTCAAGATTTTTTTGTATTATAATCATCTTCCTAGGTGTTAAGACCGTCAAAATGAGAAAATTGTACAGTAATTGGATAATAATCTGTTGTAGATACAATTTAAAACAAATATATATACATATCTTTTTTTAAATTGTATTTAAAAAAGTGTATTTAAATTGTATTTAATCGAACTAGAATAAATATTATTAATAAAAAATATTTCAAAACCAAATTGTTTATTGTAATGCTTTTTGATACAATTGTTTCTCCCTGTGTGTCCTTTCCCATTTGTCCCGTTCCCCTTCCGCCTCCTTTTCCTTTCCCGCGTCCCCTTCCCCTCTCGCGTTCCCACTCCGCCTTCACCGCTTTCCCTCTCCGTCCAGTGAACCCCCCTCCCGAGTTTCCCTCCACCCTCCCGAGATCCCCTCCCCCCTCCAGAGTTCTTCTCCCCCCTACCGAGTTCCCCTTCCCCTTTTCGAGTTACCCTCCCCCCTCCCGTGAACCCCACTCCCGAGTTTCCCTCCCCCCCCCCCTCCCCCCACCCGCATTCCATACATTCAGCTTTCAAACAGTTCGTGTGCCACCTATTGCAATTTTTTATATAAATTTCATAATGCCAGAACTCACCAGTACCTAAATAAAGAAACCTTAACGGGCTTACTCACAACAACTCACCCTAGTTTCCTCGCAATCGGATGAGCGGTTTAGTAACGCATTTTCATGACGCCAGAGCTCGCTATTATATTAGTATGATGGACTTGTAAGATATGAAACATTATGAAACAAGTAGTAATTAAGAGCTGGTGTCTTAAACAGAGTCGACGCAACAATACTAACATAGATAAATTGCTTTCATATATCATATTTTAAATTGGTTATTGGAATATACCTAATAGGACATATTAATCCGTGTGCGAGTTTTTGGTTAACATTAAATACGCGATCTCTAGCACAAAAACGCATTTATACTTTTGGGAGCATTTAAAATACATTAATATGAACGTATTTTAAATTTATATTTGTATTTTAAATATGACGAAACATTTGGAGGGCACCGGGGAAAAACATGCAATGTCAAATTTTTATGTTTTTTGATCTAGCAATGCCATTGTATAGTACAAATGTGGTAGAACAAAACGCCAAAATACACATTTCAGTAGCATGCAGAGTCACCGAGTAATCTTCATACAAAAATATTGATGCATTGCAATAATGGGAACGTACCCAAACTACGTGACCAACTTTTTGCAATTTTTAACCCCCCCCCCCCCCCCCTGGTGACCAAAATCCTAAGGAACCCGCCGCTCATTTGTATGGAGCGTGACCTTTTGAAGACCCCCCCCCCCCCCCCCTAAAAGTGTCACGTAGTATGGGTACGTTCCCTAACATAAGCAATTGTCCATGGTTACAGTTTGAATTTTTGAGGTTATTTTATTACGTTCGTCTATTGTGTTGTGCGGCGTGTGTTTTTGATATTATCATTAAAATATAATCCAAATCGTTCAATTTTTTTTTGCAAAATGTCGTCGCAAGAAGAAGACGAGGTTAATCTAAAGCAAATTATCAAAAAACGTAAACTGTACGGTCGAATGTCAGATATAAACAAGAAAATTAGACTTCAAAGTCTTGTTCATCGCATATTTCCATTTGGATTGCATGCTAACAATTTCATGGACTTTGCATGTTTTTTTCCTACATTTACTGATTTTGTTCACTTTTTTCCAACTAATTCAATAAATACAAGAAAGAAGGTTTTTTATACTACACACACAAAATATACTACACACACAAAATATATATTTTCTTTATAAATTACATATATTTGTTTTAATTCAAGTTTTAATGTACCTTTTTTCAAGGTTCAAAATATTAATTTAACAATTTCTCAGTTCATAGTCTTAGTGACACTGCATGTTTTTCTCCTGTGCCCTTCATTTTGTCAATGTAATTTAATCCCAAAATTCACTCTTGATTACCGTCCATTATTTGAATTTGGCTATTCTGTGCTCAAGAGTTATTTGCAAGATCTTTCACGCAGATACATCGGATGAAAAATTTCGAGTGATTTATCTAAATTTTTCTTGAATAGCTAACTCCTTTACTTCGCGCTAATCCAAATATTCTACAGTCAAGATAAATTTGGGGGCACTAAATCAAGGTTGATGGTCGTTAGATGAATATAAACCCCCGAACGATAAAGGGTGGAAAGCTTAGAAATATTATTTGATAAATAGGGGAGAGTGGATGCCGAAAATTACGGAGAAAATCTACCATAACAATTTCATGTTTCTTAATATTTTTGCAATGTTGGGGCGGGTTACTTTATGAACCGCATTCGCGCTCAAAATGTCTTCACAGAATGATTTTTTGCTAAAAATTTTAACATATTCTCGATACTTATTATATGAATGAAGTCTCGTACGAAGAACAAATCGAAGCATTTTGTTGGCGCGGGAGACAATGGCAGATACGTGAGATTCGAAAGCATGCTGAGATCTCGGATGTCATTCTTACATGTTAATATATTTGATATCGTAGGGGAACAGAATGTAACTTTGGATCTTGTTTATGTGACAACACTACATTTCTGAATGCTAAAGGGTAAGTTGTTCAGTTCCGATCATTTGACAAGAGAATCAAGATCATTTTGTAGAAGAATGGAATCCATGTAAATAACTTTGAAGAATTAGATATCATCAGAGAAGAGGAGATATTTTGAATGGTTAATGGTCTTGCCAATATCGTTAATGAAAAAAGAAAGATGAGGGGTTCCATGTTCGATCCCTGGGGTATCTTGGAGTTGGTTTTATATTCGTGAGAAAGATGGTATTTGCAACTGACGTACTGACAAAGATTGTGTATGTTGCTAGCTACGAAAGCGGGAACGTTATGAAAGAATTCGATGAATCCAATATACATCGAAGAAGAAAGATATAAACATAATTTTGAACTCTCTCTTTCTCTCTCCGATGGTGCCACAGCCCATATTGAGCTTTGGTCTCCCGCAACATTCGCCTCCACCAACTCCTCTTGTCCTCAGCGGCTGACTTTCACATTATTACCTGGAGAAGCTGTGCTGCAACTCCTCTTGCCTCTTCTTCCTACCTCAGTCTGTGTCTTTCCACTTTTCTCCTTCCGCCTGGGTGTCCAGTCATAATTATTTTTGGGACGCGTGTCAGGAATTCTTTGTACATGACCAGCCCATCTCAACCTGAAGAGTCTCATATGGGCTGCGATGTTAGGGCCCTGATGTACATCATAAAGTTCATTGTTGTGTCGGATGTGCCACTGTTCCCCCTCTTTCACGGGTCCACATATTCTTCTCAACACTTTAATTTCAAAATTATCCAGCATTTCAGCCATCCTTACCGTCAGTGTCAGCGCCTCATATCCACATGCGAATACATTTCTATACGTTGATCATATACGTGGTTACTTTGGTTTTCCTGTGGATGCTACGTCACTTAAATGCTGGCGATGGCAGCAAAGAGAAGTATGTTTTATTGGCTGCTGTGATTCTCCTTTTGATTTCTGCTGGATTCTCATTGTTCTCTGTCAGACTAAAGCCCAGGTAGGTGAATTGATCGACCATTTCGAAAGAGTAGTTGTCTTTAAATTGTGCACTACCTCTTCTTCTATGTGAAGGATTTCTGCTCTGTATCATCATTTTCGTTTTTATTAAATTCCCGAGCCGCACGCCGCACCGTAAACAAAACGTTTATGTCGCTTAAATTGAGCAGTAACTTAATTTTACCCTGGACATTTTTTTAAGGGTGTTAAATATTAATTGTAGGGTACATTAAGGACAGGGATGTCACTCTTAATAACCATATTTCACTGTTGCCAGGAATTAAAATGTTGCGCAAAAATTATATAGCCAGCTCTGGAACCTTTGATTAGAAGTTCAGAAAAGTTTTACAATGAGATTAAATGAAACAATATTTCTTTAAATATGTGAGAATTTATCTGTTAAATAACAAAGGACTTTAAATTCTCCCATGAAGTGTGAATACTTAACACAGGTTTGTCAAAATACGGAAGATATTTATATTTTTTTATGTGACTACTCCACATGAGTCCAAATGACCGAAGCCAGTGGTACTACGGCATCCACAATTGACTTGTTATATGTTACGAGGCTGGAGGGGAGGAAAATAATACGGGCAAGATGATAGTTAAGAAGTACCTGGCAATTCTAGTCTAATCACGAAATATAAATATATCAAATTTTAAGCAGCAAAAGTTTTCAAATCACTTGATTTTTATTTCTTTTATGTATTCAATAACATTCAGAAGTTATTCAGACGACGCGCGACGTCAGTAAAAATGTATTATAATTTAATTCAATATATATTATAATAAAACAATATTTTTCCACCTTAATTTTATTGACCGTAACCGGTTTCAGCTCGTTAAAGCCATCTTATGACTGATGAGAATACACAGCGACACTGAAGAGAATCTATCTATCTATCTTCTTTCGTCTATCTTCTATCTTCTATCTTCTATCTTCTATCTTCTATCTTCTATCTTCTATCTTCTATCTTCTATCTTCTATCTTCTATCTTCTATCTTCTATCTTCTATCTTCTATCTTCTATCTTCTATCTTCTATCTTCTATCTTCTATCTTCTATCTTCTATCTTCTATCTTCTATCTTCTATCTTCTATCTTCTATCTTCTATCTTCTATCTTCTATCTTCTATCTTCTATCTTCTATCTTCTATCTTCTATCTTCTATCTTCTATCTTCTATCTTCTATCTTCTATCTTCTATCTTCTATCTTCTATCTTCTATCTTCTATCTTCTATCTTCTATCTTCTATCTTCTATCTTCTATCTTCTATCTTCTATCTTCTATCTTCTATCTTCTATCTTCTATCTTCTATCTTCTATCTTCTATCTTCTATCTTCTATCTTCTATCTTCTATCTTCTATCTTCTATCTTCTATCTTCTATCTTCTATCTTCTATCTTCTATCTTCTATCTTCTATCTTCTATCTTCTATCTTCTATCTTCTATCTTCTATCTTCTATCTTCTATCTTCTATCTTCTATCTTCTATCTTCTATCTTCTATCTTCTATCTTCTATCTTCTATCTTCTATCTTCTATCTTCTATCTTCTATATACGAGTAACTAAAAATGATTCGCCGAAATATAGGTACGCGCATAACTTCCGAACGACTGCAACAAATTGGATAATTATTTTTATTGTGTGTTCGTTATTGTCAGGACAAGGTTTGTATAAAACTACTGGTAAGCTCTGGCATTATGAAATTAGTATAAAAAAATTGCAATAGGTGGCACGCGAGCTGTTTGAAAACTGAATGTACCGGGACTGAGTGTATGGAATGCGGGAGTTAGGAAGGGGGAGGGGGGTTTGTGGGACAGAGGAAGGGGGAGAGTGGAGTGGGGAGAGGAAAGTTGGTGGAGACGGAATATGAACGCAAAAGGGGAAGGGGACATGGAAGAGGAAGGGTTGGAGGAAGGGGAACGGGAACGGGACGAATGAGAAAGGACACGCAGGAAGAAACAATTTCTTTATTAAATTGCATAGCAACGCATGCCGGGAACCAGCTAGTAGAAATATAATTTAATTCGTTCCTCGCAACAAGTCAACCAAAAATATTTGTATCACATTTTATCCAATGAACCTTGTGGGTACATTACGTAAAAAAAGAATTCTTCAGAATTCTCTAACCAGAAAAGTGAAAATACATGTTGTGATTGGATTATGTTTCCCGTGTATAAGAAACCTAATGTGACAGTTGCGTTGTTTATGGCATTTTTTCATTATTTTACGCTATTACAAAATTTTCCATCCTACGCATTTCTGTACTCCGGGTATTTTCCCTTAGTTTATGTGTGAAATATGATAATTGGAGTCTTGTGTAAGTGATCCGGTGTTTTTTTTAAGGAAACTTATCCTCTTGTAAAAGCATGAGACAATTATGCGGCAAGTATTTTAAAAAACTATTTTAGAATTTTTCCTAAGAGGTTTTTTGTGTGTTATAATAATAAAAATATTGCTTAGGTGGTCTTACACCAGGATGATACTGAGAGAATCTTCAACTACTATGTATTTATTATTTTAATTAAATGAATGTTGAATTAACAAAAATTAATAATTAAAATTTATTTGCGCACGCCGGAATTTGATCCCGCGACCTTTGGATTGCGAGTCAAGAGCCTCGACCATGGAGGCCGTCTACTGGTTAAGGGAGTGACCTTTCCAGTAGGAGGGATGGATCCATACGTCTGACACTCCTGGACACCCAGATTTCTACCCAATATCTTCATACCTTCCTTCCCGTTCTTTCCTAAAAAGACCCTCCACACATCAGCCTGTCCTAAAGAGAATTATTAGTGCCTCCTGATGAACAAATAGTTTTGTCCGAAAACAAACCCAAATCTTTCAAGAAAGGCTGAAAATTACAATATTGGATTGAGGCACCGATACAAAATAGAATTTTTCAGCCTTTCTTAGAAGATTTGAGTTTTTTTTCGGACAAAACTATTTATTTATTTTCATATTAAATATGTATGTGCGCAAACAATTAATTTACCTTAATATTTTAAAGCGAAACGTGCAAAAAAGTATTAAAAACCTAAAATAATATTATTGGCGCCATCTGTGAATGCCTAGATTATAAAGCGAAGTTAGCCGTCCATAATGGAGTGCTGGTACGTACCCTAATGTATGGCAGTGAGGCATGGAACTGGAAGAGGAAGGATGAAAGTAGACTGAATGCTGTAGAAATGGGATCCCTGGGGCGTATGTGTGGTAAAACCATGTGCGATCGTGTGAGAAATGTGGAGATCCGCGAAGAATGCAAGGCTGATGTAAGCGTGATGAGTAAGATTAAGAAAGGGACGCTCAGATGGTTTGGGCATGTAGAGCGAATGAACGAGGAAAGGAGTGTAAGGAGAATAAATGACGCAAATGTGAATGGAAGAAGAAGTCGGGGACACCCGAGGAAGACATGGCACGACCAAGTGAATCAGATACTTGAGTCGGGCCATGTGAGGAGTCGGAATAATAGAAAAGCATGTATGAGACGATGTAAAAATGTGAGCGAGGCAAGGAGTGTGTGCCAAGACCGAGTTGTTTGGCGGTCGGTCCTCTCTGTCTAACCCTGCGGGGAAACAGCGTGATGGTTAGTTAGTTAGTTAGTTAGTGACGGTTAACCTCAACACTGCGTTACATACTCCCTACATCCACGGTACTTTTGTAATGTATTATTATATAACATATTATTATATCTGTGATATTGTACCATAACACGGGCATGATCAAATCCTGTAACCATTTAAAGCAGTGAATAAAGAAAAAAAGGAAAATGATTTTAATAAAAATATTACAGAAATTAGTAATTATTTCGCACACAAAAAATATTTAGAGCAGTAGTTAGAAGATGAAGATTGCATAAATAACCAAATCACGGATCAAACGGATTGGTGATGGGCAAGTAGCAGGATTAATAGAGGACCAAGCCTGATTAGAGTGCAGGCCTGGGCGCGCGACAACTAAATTATATGTAATTCGAAATCTTTTACAAATACGGCAGCCCTAAAAATGCTTTATTTTACAGCATTCTTGAGAGTGGATCGATAATATGGGGACCCGAAGATACCCTTTACTCAAATGATGTAGAAAAGGTGCAAAAAAAGTTTATGCGATACCTCTACATGCGAGAGTTCGGATATTACCCTTTATTGTATCCTTCTGATTTTCTCGCTGGAATGCTGGGGATAGAACGTCTAGACGTCAGGAGAAATATTGCAATGGTGTTAGTGGCGCACAAGCTACTAAATGGGCACACTTGCAATCCAGATATTCTGGAACGAATTTCATTTTATGTCCCTGATAATTTCATTCGAGCTAGACAGCACAGATTATTTATTTTTCCAAGGGGCAGGACCAACCTACCAATGATCATGCCTTTGGGGAGAATAACTACTTTGTTAAATCACATTTCTTCTGTGATTGACATTTTTAATTTGAACCAAAGAGAATTTAAGACAGCAATAAGCATACTATTTACCAAATCTGGCTAATCAGATAGTATTGATGTAATTACCCATGCAAATAAATGTATATACTTACTTATTATAAACTATAATTTATAAACTGTTATTTGTGAAATGTAAATGGATTATACTGTTTTTCACAATAAATCAATAAATAAATAAATAAATAAATAAATTATGATGTCAGTGCTGTCACACTGACGGCACTGACATCATAATTTAGTTGTTAATATCTTAATTTATAATTAAATTACAATCACAGCGCCATTTCTGGCTGATTATTTAGAAAAAAAATCAACTTAAAACTTGTAAACAAAAATAGCTTCTTTAAAACAAAAAAAAAATAACATGAAAGAAAACGTTAATATCTTAAATTCAGGTAGAAAATAAATGTAAATTATAATTAAATTACAATCACAGCACCATTTATGGCATGTTTATTAGAATAAAAACAATTGAAAACTTTGCAAGATCAATGGAACATCTCACGCTGAGGAGCTGAACGTACAGACAGACAGATACTTAACAATTAGGTCAGCTTACTCTGTTTGATGAAACATGCCTTCAGAAAAACTAAAGCATTTATAGCTTTATCAGATAGCCGGTTGCTTATTTTATTAACTATATTTGATGAAATTGAAAACACTCTTTCATTTTCAGTTGAAGTAGGCTTAACTAAAAGTAATGCTTTGTATATCGATTCTAAATTTGGTGACCTCTTCCCAGTCTGTTCAAAAAGTAAGAACTCTTTCTTTACTATAGATTTTGACAGTGCCACTGCACTTGCCTCCTCATTTGTTGAAATGCCTTTAATTGCTTTTTCTAATTGAATTTCGAAGCTAATCTGTGAAACACTCACTACGTAAACTATACTTGGCTAGAGTCGAAACACGAATGAACGTGTAAAAACGACGCCGCAGAGCGCTTGCAGCGAGATCAAGCTTTGGCCCGCGCCGGCCGCCATGCAACACAACAAACGGCGATTTAATTTCTATATACAATGATTTCTCGAGTTCTCGCATTTTCTTGAGCTTGATTTCCCGGGAACAAAGCTTAACGATTTCCCGGGAATTCTCGAGCCGAGAATTTCCAGGAATGAACCCTAGTGCTGTCACTAAGATCCAACCCCTTAAGACCCCTGGTATATTGACCGTTATATTTTTTAAAGACGATGCCAGAACGTCGAAGAATTTGTGTGTTACTGTATTTGAAAAATAATCCTAATAAATATGTCCAAACATATCCGAAAACTAAAAACCGTTTTTGAAATGTGATAAAATACGCTTTCTAATTTTATTATTAGATCAAAACGTATAATTTTTTAAATGGCCCACTTTACGTTTTTTCATCTAAATACTGAACAAAAGTTACTTATTGTAAAAAAACAAATATTTTATTAGACAAATGTATTAAAAATATTATATTGTCACCTCAATTTTTTGGGTCTAGGTAAATTGACCGAATTGAAATTTTTCGAAATCATCTTTTTTTTGAAAACATATTTTTCGAACATCAATTGACCGAAACACTAGTTTTTCGAATTGATATACATAGGTATGTATACAGTACTTACAAGAGTATTTTATTACAGGATGGACAATATCAACTAACCTAACCTAACAGTATCTCGCTAGTCATATGTATATATTTTTTTAATTTTTAATCAAAGAAAGACCGAGTTACGAATAACCCAACAATGTTTTAAAATCTCCTACTACCACCACAGTAAGTTGAAAATGTTGCTTGTGTCGCAATGGAGGACTTAGCCAGCTGAGGAATTGAACACGCAACGCCCGGGTGATACCCAAACGTGATGCCCACTCAGCCACTGACCAATAAGCAAGTAAAACATACATTTTAAAAGTAGATTAACAAATTCTAAAAATATGTCTTTCGGCCTATTGCTGTTCGAAAAATTAGTCCATCGAAAAATTAGTATTTCGAAAAACTGATATTCGAACTATTGATTTTGAACAATTAATTTTGAAAAAATGAATTCGAAAAACTTGTCTGCTTCCAATTTTTTGCCGTCTCACGAAAATCGGTAATAAAAAAATAAAAATTTCTTAAGTTTTTCTCAAATTGGGGTCGGAACCTTTGGTTTCTTGGACGTGTGTATTTTAATTTTTCATGCTTAAATTCTGGATTTAAATATAAAGCGTGGTGTTTGCTCTTTCCAACATCTTTTAGCTCATAATTCTCACCACGGCAGTAAGGGAGACATTAATTTTTTTACGAGACAATATGAGCTGTTATGTAATCCAAATCTTTATGACTAAGCTTTCGGGGATCAAAAGTAATTATGCACAAAGACGAGAGGTAAAATTATTTTATGAGTCATTTAATATACTACCTGTTCGAAAGATATTATAGTTTAAAATTATATGCCGAAATCTCTTGTCGGATTCCAAACAAAGAAAAAGAAGATCATAAACACAATACAAGGTTTAGTCAAAATGAGGTTTGTCCATTCCAAAAATTATAAATAAATACGGGTATTACGGGTAATACGGGATATTTAATAAGATGCCAATGCACAAAAAAGCGAATCAAACTGAACTCAAAAAGTGCCGAATAAATGATTAATATTAGTCACTTGAAATTTTATTCTTCTGTATCTATTTTATTTATTGTGGTTTCTTGTAATATGTGTGCTTTTTTAATTACAACACGAAAATAACCAGATCACGGATCAAAGAGATTTGTGAAGGGGAACACTTTAGTGTTATCATAGATATTGTGAAATTGACCTCCTGCACAACTGCTTTGGCGGTTTAGCGGTTGCGTAAAATGAATAATCAATGTATAAAGAAAGTATACTACAATATGCCTGCTGCTAAAACTCCGAAACGATCAAGGGAGTTACATGGGTGGTAACCATCTATTCCCGTTTTGGCTTGAAGGGCGTGTTTTTTAAGATATAAGGGCTGAAAGTTTGCCCTCTAGGAATTTTTTGAATAGTCCAAAACATTCGACAGTATTTGAGAGCATTCCACATCATTCCAGAACTTCCCGGAACTTTGTTAGGGAATAGTATGGAACGTGCGGGAATGTCTCGGAACATCCCATATCATTGTGCAACATCAAAAACACTCTCGAATTCGTGACGATGCACGGGGGTGAGGCAGCTTTGCGATTACTCCTTGCTATTTAAAACGCTTATGGATTTCGATACGAGTTATGCCCGACCACCAAACAAGATAAGTAATTCACAATTAAGTGGTACTCACTTCTGTGTCTTCTGGCTTGGTTTCCGTTTGGTGACAGTCAGATGTGTCCATAAGCGCTCGATAATTGGGGTTATTTTATAATCTACGATAGAGATCTGAGTCACGAGTCATTCACATAAGAAGTTCGCACAAAGCATACGATACAATACGATAGGGTTTACACTTTATGTTACGATTAGATAAATAACACTTCGACGTAGAGCGAAATGTCACGATACGATGATGGTTAGCAACGGACTGACGATAAAGCGGTACTAGACTAATGTCCACCATGTAGTTAGGTACACTTAATGTGCGGAATTCCAAAAATCTAGATTCCTCCGATACCGTATGTCGATCGGAGCACAAAACGAATGAAACCCATCAACGTTATAAAACAAATGTTGTGGAATGTTCTGGAAAATTGTGGACCGTTCGAAGTCTATTATTGTATGGAAAGGGCTACCCCTTAGTAGGGATATATAAAGCAAGATCCGTCGTGGTTTCGATCATCAGTTCAATCTCAAATCAACTCCCTAAGCGAACCCGGGTACCCCAGCTAGTGAATAGTAAAAAAATGTGTTATTCAATTTGATACCGATGTAACACTTTTACTTGTTACCCTCAACTAGCCAGGAATGTTGGATTGGATTTGGATGTTGACTCGGCTAACGCATTTGAGTTACTCGTGAGGTTCATATGCGCGACAGTGGCGACATCTGGTGAATGGGAATGAGAGAGGTTACTCAACGGATTTAGCAGAAGGAGGAGGTTGTTCCTGGATTCCCGGCTGACATCGTGTGGCGTTAGTTTTTTACCTGATACTGGTTTTTTAGAATTTAAAGATAACGATGTTCAAATATAACGGTCATGTTTACTAGACTGGCCTGGCACCCGACAGATTCTCAATATTTATTTGTTTGGACATTACTGTCACACATCACAGATTTTTCTTCTTAATTATAACATTTTGTTAGTTTCATCATCCCAAGTGATTCTCACAAGGAACCTTGAACCACGACCTGAGATATATTCATATTGATCAATAAGAGTCTCTAATTTAAGATAAAGTATTTGCTGTGTTATAGAATCCAATAAATGATAACGATGATTGATTGGTTTCATTACTACCATTACTTTACAAATTAAAATGCTAAAATCTTTAAGTTACACCGAACAAGACACATCTTCCAGTGGCGATCGGAGACTTTTTGTATAAGGGATGCTGTAGTACATACCTACCTGATATCAAAAAAAAATACCTACAGACTAGCCCACGAACAAGATGCGATTACTGACAAATATAGTATGTCAAATTAGCTCTGTAAATCCTTTTTGCTTCACAGCACTTCGAAAAATAAATTAATTAAATAGATATTCGAAAGATATTTAACTTATCAATCGGCATCCGGTATTCAGGCCAAATTGTTAAAAAACGTACCGAATTAATCCACGCGCTTTGTTATGCTATTCTGTGCACTATGCCTACGCGCATTAAAGTCGTTTTCCGCGCGTTAGATGCTCCCATCAAATGCGTATACTGCTTCAGGCAAAACTTGGTAGGCGGAACAAACGCGCATGCGCAAATATCAAACTTTTTTTTACATCGTGGATGCGGAATGGAGCAGTGAATCCACTGTTGCTGGTATTGGTGGGTTTACGCAACATTCGACACTAGCATCGAGGATTGTGTTATTATTATGTATTTCGGTCCGTTCCGCGCGTCGCTTTTTGTTGTTATTAGCCGGTTGGGACGGTGTTGTTAAATTGCAGTATTTATTGCTGTTTATAGCTAGAAAAAAATAACCTCAGATCTTTTTTTAATGCTGAGTAAATAAATAATAATTATTAATATATTTATTACACGCCTCAAAAGGAAGGGAAGCGCCGCATCCACAGTATGTATGGAGGGACCATACCTGACACCTACAGTCCTATAAATATGATTCAGTAAACACTTACCCTTTCCCTTGGTAGTCCTGAACCCCTGGTTGATAGCTTTGGTAGTCCTGACGGCTGCCTTGTAAATGCGCCAGTAGAAGAACAGCATGACCAGCATTGGGATGTAGAAGGAGCCGAGGGCGGAGTATACCACGTATCCAGCGTCGTTGGTCAGCTCGCAGGTCCAGGGGCAGGGCGGTGGGGGAGGAGGAGGGGAGAGGGTGGAGTTGCGGTAGGGGGATTCTGGAGTTGCCTGGGGAAGAAAAAAATCATGTTTTATTACCCTTTCATTTCCAACAGGATAAATTACGATAATAAAAAATATTTGAAAGATGGAGGTATGACTCGTCTACTAAAAAAATTTTCTTCCAATAAAAATATTTTTTTTTACCATTATACATCAATTTTAACCCCTCAAGCATTTTTTTCGCCTTTGGGAAAAACTCATACAGGTCTCATAGAAATTGTCGTATCTCTCTTATTATGATAGTGAGAAATATGATATAAAAGGCGTTCAAAAGAGAAAACACCACGCTGTATAGTCAGATCTGAAAATTAACCACAAAATAATTTAAATATATGTCTTTGTGAAACCAAAGCTATCGACCGTAATTTGAGAAAAGAAAAAAGTAACAGTGTGTTTTTTTTATTAATTATTTTTTCATGGAAGACAAAAAAGTGATGTAATGATAACGTTTATAAAATTTATTTTTATTTAGACAGAACAATTAGTCATAATAGACCTGATATAGTTTTACATGACAAAATTTAAAAAATAACTTATATCATTGATGTAGCTATTCCAAATTCCTGTAATTTTCAAAAATCTGTTTCTGAAAAAATAAGAAAATATGCAGATTTAGGAAATGAGATTAAAAGAATTTGGCATTCTCAGACTATAAAAATATTATTATTTGTCATTTCGGCTACTGGCATTATACCTAGGTCTCTAATTCAAAATTTAGGCATATTAGATTTGTCAAAGAATTTATATATAAAAATGGAAAAAAACCGTCATTTTAGATACATGTAGGATTACAAAAGATTTTTTAAATATTTATATTGAGGGATCAGTAGGATTTATAGGTCAAATTAGGAATTCCACAGAGGCGAACCCTCTGATATGAAAATATCTGGAGTCAGTGAATTATTTTCCCATTTGGTCTCTGGTAGGTTGACATGTTGTTCTTGTATTTATAATACTTATATAGTGCAATTGCAAATTGCATAGCGTTGAGCGGATTGACTAAATGATCATTTGTGGGAAAGTGCGTGAAAGGGATAAATTTTTCCTGCGGGAACGATTTAACCCAGACATAAAATCTAAAGCGTAGGTGTCTAATTATACGGGTTTGGGTTTTTATTTTTTTCGTTACCAATAATTCTGGTTCGAAAAAGTGAGGTGAGATATTTTTAAAACTTTTTTCTGTTTCCATTACAATTTTTTATATTTAAAAAATCACGTATTTCTCACTCTACAAATTGTTTTTATAGTTTTCGAATTCCATTTTTTTGGATTTTATTGCAAACCGGAAATATTTTTACCCTTTGACAGAATGTGGCCGAGGCCTGAGTGGTTAAATTTCTTTTAAATTAAAAAAAAAATTATTTGCCTTATGATTGAACCTTCTTCCCCACGGACTAGAGTTAACAACGCTAGCCCCTGAGCTTAATCCCGAATGAAGAGTACCGACATTTATTTCGTATATTAACTGTTGTAAATATATAGATATAATGTCATCAGAGACAATATCCAAATTTAATAGACGAGAACATACAGATGAGGGGAAAAATCAACTATGGCGGTACGAAGAGGGGGAAGATGACTGTGATTCGTTAAAAAATCAATCTGACAGTTTATAGGCATCTCGCATTATAATATCACCATTTAGCTCTTAAAAGGAAAATCTGCTTTTAATAATAATAATAATAATAATTGGATAATTTGTATAGCGCCGTTTTTGTGAAAAATCACCTCAAGGGCGCTTTACAATTTATTATAAATCCTAGGCTCTATCTAATTTTATTATTTTCAAATAGATACAGAATCATACTTACCTGCAGGACACTTCCGACAAAACACACTTTATTAGAAAGTTTATGCTTATGCTATGGGGAAGATACGACTTTGCACGTGAAGGACATTATATTCAAAACACTGGACATTGCATGAGTTTTACATTTATATTTATATTTAACAGAAGATTAATGCCAAAGTTGAGTTAATATTTATTTTTAAAGTCTGGAGAATTTTAAGAATTTGCTTTTACACACTTAGTTATTTACAATGTTGCGAGCCGTGAAGGCGAAGGTGAAAGTTTTTTTTTTTTAACTTATTGATACGACTGTCTGAAAAGATGAGTTTTAAGTTTAGCTCTAAATTGCGCTGAGTCTGTGATCATTCTTAACTCGTGTGGCAGTCCATTCCAGGCTTTAGGTCCCGACACTCCGAAAGCACGCTCACCGAATTTAGTATCTGGTGTGCGCTTTGGTTCCTTCAACCTTCCAATCGCTGATGTTGCTGCTGACCTGAGGGTTGATTGTCGAGAATTGGAATTTTCTGGAATACACATTTCCGATAAGTAAGTCGGAGCCATTCCTTTAAGAGACTTGAATACCATCCAGCAGAGCTTAAACTGGATTCTCTCGGGGCACTTGAGCCAGTGAAGATTTTTGAGATGCTCAGAAATATGGGAATATTTAGATACGCCGGTGATGAGCCTTGCCGCAGCGTTGAAAACAGATTGTAATTTGTTGATTTGATATTTTGGGAGACTAGCATATATTATTGAAAGAGTTATTGGGGAGTTATCAATGTTACGCTGACGTCTACTTGTGGCTGTCCAGAGAAACTCTGTCTTTGCAGGATTCAGTTTCAATCTATTTGAGGTCATCCAGCGAGTGATTGCTTCTAGACACTCGGTTATGCGAGTTTTAAGACTGTCTATTTCTTCTGGTAAGCAGTAGAAGTAAACTTGCTGGTCATCAGCGTAGCAGTGAGATAGAAGACCAAATATGAATAGACCTTTTTACGGGGGAGCGCGTATTGCTCGCCACGATCTTAACATATTTGCGAAGTCCAAATACGGAAAAGTAAAGTTCGCATCTTTTCACAGACGAATATTTTGCTGCCGTATTTAGTTAAGACACTTTTACAAATGTTTCATAATTTACTGTAACCAGCGACGAGCGCACTCGAGACCCGCCCACATTCGTTATGATTGACATATTTTAGGGTGTAATGTATAGCACAAGCAAGCATTTTTGGCGTAAATGTACGATGAGAGCTCGGCGCTGGTCGGGACAAGAATGATGACGTCACATTTTTTAGATTCAGGCGAGGCTCTCGCAAGCCCAGCCGGTTCCAAGGAACCGGTATGGGGAGGGGGAAATAATACGCTTTTATCACTTAGGGCAGGTCTATATATATTCATATGTCTATGAATGTAATTCAATTTCAGAATAATGCATGAGTATGCATGAATGCCACCAATAGTCCTAAGAAAACGTTGTCATCGACAACGAGTCTATCTGCCGAGTTTTCAGTTCGATCGTATGACATAAAGTGAGTTATTTTTCACTTCCAAGATTCCATTTCCTCTGTTCATTGATTCATTTATTAATTCAATCAAGAAAAAATAAGTGGAATTCAATTAAATGTATTTAAAAAGTTGTTGAAACAGTTATTAAATGAAAATGATTTTTTAATCCACTATTTCAATAAACAGTTGTTTACATGTTTCAGAATTAAAGGTTCCTTCAGTAGCTTATAAAGTAAACTGTAAAATAATATAAACAATAGAGAAATACTCATAGACACATAATTACGGATGAAATAGAACTATAAGAAATGTGAATTTACGTTTATTGAATAAATGGTTAATCTTTTAGGATTTTTTTTTGCATACGTACTGCATCGTCATTAGTCTTTGATCAGTTGAAATTGCTTTAGTTGTCTATGGGATATGGGTCATGTGGTCTCGTTTACGAGATGTGCCCGGAAATAACCGAAGGCAGGTGTGCTTAGTCATTATAATGCGGAAGCCCGCCAGACAAAAGCTAGCTTCGAGTTAAGGCTCTGCAACCGGGCTCGAAAAGAAGAAGATGGAGAGATACGAAATTACGAATGTTAGAAGAGAGCGCTATCATTTACAGCGACAAAATCGATGCGAAAATTGCGAAAATGTTTAATGAAACATGACTCGTTTAAAATAGAGCAAAAATCTTGTGGGCATTATCTTAAACAGTATTTAAAGAAACACTGTGATTTCATACATACAACTTGTAAAATAACTGAAACAAACGTGTTAATAATAATTTTTGGAGCATGCTTTGCGATTTTTTTCCATCGAGGGAATTTTATATAATTTTCGTTTCGGCGCGGGCAAAGTCTAGATATTATCTTCAAGAATGACATATTTTTTAAGAGCTTGAAAACTTACCGTGTTTAAGGGAAATATGTAATAAATCGGTACATATCCGGGTTGCGGGTCCTTTTAGTCCTCCTAAGCTCTTTTTGTAAATTATGTAAATAAAAAAAATCACCGCACTTAATGGTTCTGGAGAGTACTGGCCCCAATACTAATAAACAGTCACTGTGATTTCAAGAACCTTAAGTTTTTTAATAAGCTCATTATAGTTCTAGAGAATACTTGCCCCAGTACTATTAAATTATGAATGTCTCTGGAGAGGTTTTTCAGGGATATTTCAATGAATGAAAAAGAAAAAAAACCCTATTTTTTTATTAGAACTATAATGTAATTCCCAAATTGCACGCTAACCCAACCTTATACATGCTGATGAGACACGTTAAATTTGACGAAATATTACACAAAAAATAAGCAGCTATCTTAAATGCCACCTTTCTATAGAAGGAATTATTAGATACACATCAGGCCGGAACACCAATCTCTAAGTGTGGCTTGATGAGTTCACAATACACCGGATATCCGTTAAGATCGAGATAGGCCACGTAGCGTCGAAGCCTTCCTGCCTTCCTGCGTCATTATTTCCTGTTCCCTTTATTCTAGGTGAGGTGCCTGTATTTAGTATGAACAATGAACTTCCTTTTACAACGTTGTACTTACGTTTTTTTCAGACATTGAAAAACGCGTAGAAGGAAAGTAAGTCCTTAATTATTTTTAATGAAAACATGTAGATTAGATTCACTGAAAAGATAAACAAGTGTAACAAACAGTTGTTTAAAAAATCGACATAAAAGCTTTTATAAAAAAGTTATTTACTTTCGAAAAAGTGGACGAAGTCACCCCATTTTACGGTACCGAAATTCTTTCATGAACCGAAAATCAGCTTCATTAGCCTTATTGAGGCTTGGGAGTATAAAGGTCTTATGTAAACTTTTGGTAAGTTTGAGTCACTTTTTTTTTTTACATGTATACCGCGAGTTAACCACGCCAGATCGCTCTCACCGCCAAACCGAGGACAACACAGTAATTCCACTACAACCTGCCCTTCATCTTGTCTGACATATCAAATAAACTACACGATTTGATGGACAACACCTGCATCCGGTTAGGAACATTACTAGAATGACATACAATAATTCCTATATGGAAATGACATACCAAACGAGCCAGATTATAATAATTAGAAGAAGACTAATCAAAAAGACATATAAACGTACATCCATATGTACTTGCATCCAGCACCCAGGCACCACGCTTTCTCTTCCCACAATAACGAACCAAAGTTATGAACCATCACCTACATTCCACGTGTCCACGTGCAGAAGACCAACAACCTTATTATTAGGATGACCTACTATGATGTCAACAAACAACAACTAAACGGAAGTACGTGCCCACTGCACCCGGCCCTACTCAGTACCATGGACTATAAAAAGGGCTACACCAGCTTCTACAAATCAATCGATCTTGTTGATTTAAACCAAGCAGTCCGCTTGACTATTTTGTTCAACCTGATCATTCCTTTTGAAAATTGTATTACTTTTATTGTTTGTAATTTGTAATTTTAAAATAAAGGATAAAATATCCAAAGTTCTATTTTTTTTAATAAAAGTGAACTCATAAAAGTTAACTGGCGCCCAGTACGTGGGTCAATTTCGAGGAAGCTGTTAAACCTAGCCATTTGCCAGGACTCCCTAAGTATTTCAATCCTTCAACGCGAAGGACCACAAAAACAAAAAAAAAATTGTTAACTGAGATGAAGATCGCTGCAACAATACTTATGTAAGTACGTTTTCAAAAGTTCGTCTATCCCATCCATACGATAGATTCCTTTCCCTACCTCATAAGTAAAGGTCAGAGATAAAATCCAAGTAAAATATTTTTTTAAATTTGTATTTTCAAAAAAAAATTTATAATTAAAATGGCACAGCCAACTGAAAGACCAGCTCCTCAATATTCGGAGTCAATTCTAGAATATAATGGTTCTCCTCAAGACATCAATTTATTTATTAAATCGGCCAGGGGATACATCGTTAGGAACGGCAATACTCCAAGCAATGTAGAGAGAATAATCTCTAGATTGCGTGGTAAAGCGCTACACGTAGTCCTAATGAAAGAGCACGATAATAACATAGAGACTATCCTAGATACCCTTAAAACAGAATGTGGTGATAACAAATCGGTAACGTTACTTCAAACGGAACTTATAAATTTCAACCGCGGTAATAAAGACTTTGGAACCTTGATCCACGAAATGAATCAAATATTATTTTCAATTAAGATTAAAATATCGGACCAGTATGGACCAGCTAGTGCACAAGTCCTTATGGAACCGTATAAAGATACGGCACGTAACACACTTTTGAATTTCCTTCCCACTCATTTTAAATGCGCTAACTTAACAAAAAACTACGACACATTATGCGTCGAGGTACGCATGTTGGAAGCACATGGAGAGCTCCACCAACATAGACAACCACATAAACAAGTCCCAAATTTTGCCCAAATAAATCAAAGTAGATTCAACTCACCTCAGTTCGGACAAAACAATAATTTTAACCGAACATTTACCAACCCGCAACAACATCAGAATACGTATAGGCCGAATAACAACCATTTTAATTCGAATAATAATTTTAATAACAATAATAATAATAATTTTAAACCATGGCATAATAATAACAATTTTATGCAAGGTAAACCGGGACAAAATTCTTGGGCCCGTAATAATCACGCAACGCATTACAATAACAACTTTAAGTATCAGGGCAGCGCTCAACGTCGCAATGAGGACGTAAGCATGCGAACAGCGCCTATGCAAAGACCATCCACGGGCCCGGTCATAGACTTGGGTAATGGACGGACGGCACAGGAACTTTTCCATAGCGACCAGGAAGGACAGGATTTTTGGGAGAACAACGAAACTCCTCAAGAAACCTAGTCCATTTAAATCATATAAATAATGGCCTCCCATATGTAGAAGCGCCATTAAATATTAAAATATTAATTGACACAGGTAGCTCTAAGTCTTTTATGAGTAAGAATTTATATGATAGATTATTTTTTGATTGCGAATATATAGATGAAGAATTTTCAGTGCAAACAGCACATACGACGACCACCCATAGAGGAACGGTTGTAACTCCCTTTTGGAAAAAGGTGTTTGGAGAAAACAATAATAAAATGAGATTTTACATTTTTAACTTTTCAAAAAAATATGATGTTTTAATGGGCATAGATATGTTAAAATTAATGAACGCTACATTGATATTGAATAATTGCAAAAATAATGTATTAAGAACGCCAACAAAGCAAGTTCAATTATTCCATGTAATGGACATAACTGAACTTGACGAGATATTGGAAAAGAATAAAGATTTGTTTTCGGAAGAATTGGTAGCGAATTATACACCAAATGTGAAACATACGATTAAATTGTTAAAAGAAGAACCCGTTTATCAGCGCGCATACAGGCTGCCATATGAACAGAGGTTAGAGGTCGAAAAACAAGTTGCTCAACTTCTCAAAGATGGTATAATAAAGCCAAGCGACTCGCCTTGGGCAAGCCCTGTTCATATCGTCGAGAAAAAATTAGACCAATCAGGAATAAAAAAATGGAGGATGGTCATTGATTACCGCAAACTCAATGAGCAAACAAGGAGTGATAAATTCCCCCTCCCAAATATAGACGATATATTTTCACAATTACATGGTAACAAATATTTTTCAACTTTGGACTTAACATCCGGGTATCACCAAATCGAAATGGCTGAAGAAGATATAGAGAAGACGGCATTTACAATCCCTAATCAACATTACGAGTTCGTGCGAATGCCCTTCGGGTTAAAAAATGCTCCGGCCAGTTTTCAGCGTATGATGAACAACATCTTACGCAAATATTTAGGAAAAATATGTCTTGTATATTTAGATGACGTAATTGTGTATGCCAACAACAAGAAAGAACACCTCAGACGACTAGAAATCGTTTTTAATGCCTTACGGGAAGCTAACTTAAAAATAAATATTAACAAATGTGAGTTCGTTAAAGAAGAGATAAAATTTTTAGGTCACATACTTAACGGTGATGGCTTACAACCTGACCCCGCCAAACTCGACGCGATAAGAAAATTCCCTTTACCCAAAACGGTTAAAGACATTAAATCATTTTTAGGACTCATTGGTTATTATCGAAAATTTGCTCCAAATTTAAGCAGAGTGACAAAACCACTCACAGAATGTACCCGTAAAAACGCTAAGATAAATAATCAAGAGGAAAAATTTCTCAACGCCTTTAGATTATGCAAAGAACTGTTGATGAATGCCCCTATATTAAAATATCCCGATTTCAACGACGAATTCACTGTGACTACGGACGCAAGCAATATTGCTCTAGGAGCTGTGTTAAGTCAGAAATCACAACCAATTTCATATATTTCTAGGACATTATCAAAAACCGAAACCAATTACAATACCACGGAGAAAGAATTGCTTGGTATACTATGGTCCCTCCAGCAATTCCGACCGTATATTTATGGTAGACATTTCATTATAGAAACAGACCACCAACCATTGATCTGGTTAACCAAATTAAAGGAACCTAATGCCAAATTAACTAGATGGAGACTTAAACTCCAAGAATACGATTACACGATAAAACATAAACAAGGCTGCACAAACCATGTGGCTGACGCATTATCTAGAGTAGAGATTCATCATAGTGAGGACAACGAAGAGCTAGACTCATTGCGAGTAGAAGCTACTTCGGATGCTCAGAGTGTCGCCGACACTATGCATAGCAATGTGGACGATAACGAAGGTGGTATCCCAATTCGCCACGAGCATCCACCACCACGTATGAATAGAATTTTTATCGAATTAAGTGATGTTGAGAAACATAGCTTGAGAGCTAAGGAAAAAGGCACAGACCTTGTTTGGTGCATTCCCTTAGAAAACGCACAAGCGGTATTTTTAAAATTAATTAAAGAATGTTTAGATAAAGACAAATACGCAGTAATTATAAATAATGATAGATTATATGAGAATTTAAGCGAATGTTACAGAAAAAATATTGATAAGAATTCTTTGAAATTAATACGTTTTACGAATGTTAAGATTGAACCCATAAATTTAGAAGAACAAAAGGAAATAATTCGTTCAACGCACGTCGAGAACCAACGTCATATGGGTCTAGACGCCCTACTCAGTAAAATAAAGCGAACGCATTACTTTAATAATATGCGGACGAAAATAAAAGATTTTTTAAAAACCTGTATAATATGTCAAAACTCCAAATACGAGAGGCATCCCACGTCAGCCCCATTAGAGGCTACTGTTACTCCTAATTACCCAATGGAGATATGGCAGATTGATACTTATCATTTCGGACGTCAGAAATTCTTAACCATTGTGGACCGATTCTCAAAATGGGCATCCTGTACACTAATAACAGTCGATAACAATGTCGCAATATGTGAAATACTAGTTAAAATATTTTCATTGATCGGAATTCCGAAAGAAATTCACTTAGATCGCGAAACCACGTTCACATCTACTACGACACGCGAATTATTAGAAACTTATAATATTAAAACGCATGTGACTACCACCGGTCACTCACAATCCAAAGGTGACATAGAACGGTTCCACTCGACCCTGACAGAAATATTAAGACTAATACGTACAGCAATGCCAAACATCACATCCGAACTGCAAATTAATTTAGCCTTAAATGCTTATAATAATAATATACATGGTGTAACTAAACATACACCAAACGAAGTACATTTTTGTCATGGCAATCGACTACCGCAAGCTAACGGTGTGATTACCCAAAGTTACGTGGCCGATCACGTCAATCAATGTAAAGAACTAAATAAAATAATCCACGATTTGCAACATAAAACAAAAAATAAAACACGTGAACGTGTAAATAAAACACGTACACAACAAGAAATGTCCGTGGGACAACAAATATTAATAAAGGTTACCGCACGGGGTAAACATAAAAATAAATTTAAAGGACCTTTTACAATCACTAAAATATTACCACATAATGTAATCGAATATAAAAGTCTGAGAGGCCTAACAACAATTAGGAAATTTTACAAACAGACCTAAATAATATAATAAAATGGTCCCACGACAATGGCATTATTATCAACGCAAAAAAAACCAAATACATGCTTATACATTCACCACATGCAAACTGTCAGGATAAGGAATTGCACATTAAAAGTCATTCATATGATTGCTTACACACAAAAAACCAATCCCTGCAGTGTAATTGCCCAAACATAGAAAAAGTGTACCAATATACATACCTTGGTCTTACAATAGATGTCAATTTTAACTGGTCAATTCATATTGAAAATGTATGTAATAGATTAAGATCTATATTAGGGAAATTTTATCACCTAAAAAACTTTGTTAATAAAAATATATTATACTGTACATATAACGCATTAGCAGAATCAATTATAGGATACGGAATAAATAGTTACGGATTAACGTACAAAACGTACTTAAATAAAATAGAACAACTACAAATCCGTTTCCTAAAATTGATATCAGGCAAAAAAAAAGTTCAATTATGTGATGGCGATTATAAAAAAATGTTCTCCTTGTGTAATGTGCTCTCTATACATAGTAGGGTAGATTACCAATTAACTCTAGATGAATTCTGGAATACAGAATTCAAAAAACCTGTAAACCATAACTACCCCACTAGGCATAGAGAAGCAGAAATGTTTATTATTAATAAATCTCAAAATGTATACGGTGATAGAACAAAAAGGCATAAAATTCCGCAAATATTTAATGCATTACCTGAAAATATTAAAAACGAGACATCATATTCAAAAATCAAAACTAAAGTTAGATCATTCCACTTCAATAGAATATGAAAACTAAAATATTGTATAAAAATACCTAAATCTATGAAAAACAAATAATATTTTGATCGAATAGGTATAGACCTAGTTCTTTTAACCATTGTTCAAAATAAAATTTATGTTACAATAAGCATTATAATAATTAGTTAAGTATTTTAATATTAAGTATTATATTATTAAATAATTACTATATATGTATTAAGCACCAAGATATCAAACATTTTATATGTTGTAAGTAAATAAATTGGAAAAATGAGAGATTTCTTACAATCAAACTGATTGATCAGTTTTGTAAGATTTAAGTAAGAGAAATTATTGTACAATTAATAACTAAATAAACATATTAAAAAAAAAAAAAAAAAAATTCACAAAGACAGTGTTAAATTGTTTCAGGCTGACAGCCGTGACCCAAGCGTTACGAATCCGCCAACTGACGGACAATGAACACTTCATCGTGGCACCCCTTGGAGATGCACGCGCTATTGAGGGTCAATGGCACGTCGTCCATACGTTAGAATTATCATCGTTAGTTGAGCAATCACAACAACTAGAATTTAATTATGATAAATTTATAAAAAATAATAATGTAACTTTACCTAATGTAGGCTTAGAACGTTTAAAATATTTGATCGACCATAATAAGGCAATGATTGATAATTTAATAGTTACTAGAAATAAGCGAGGTCTTATAAATGGTATCGGGTCGGTAATTAAGTTTATAACAGGAAATTTAGATGATAACGATATGGATAAGATAATGCAACAGATGGAAAATAATCAAAACTTGAATAAACAACGAATTTCGTTAACTTCGAGAACGTTAGAAGACTATTATATTAAGCTTAAAAATATTTCACATAATCAATTAGTTATTTGGTCCCAAATGAGCCACGACCACTATGAAGACCAAACTGATTTGTTAATAACACATTTAATTTACCAAACGGAAACGATAACCGAATTAATAACTAGGATCACTGAAGCCATTACATTTGCTGCTCATGGGATGTATCACCCAAGCATTATTAAGCCGAAAGTATTCATGGACTCAATATCACAAATAAATGCAGAACAATTATTTTCTAGAGACTTTGATATTATCCAGCGGTTGTTACAAGTTAAACTTATAAAATCCAAACAGACCTTGCATTTTATCCTGTCCCTACCAATAGTAGAGAAAACAGTATACATGTACAATGAAATAATTCCTATAATATCCAAAATCGAAACCGAATGCTTCCAACCCCACCTCCTATCCAGACGAATATTAAGAGACGGAAAACAGATGTATCTTGCAAGCAAATGCCAAATAATCACGGACCAACTCAGCATATGCAACAAGGAAATAAACACAATGGACGATTGCACTACCCTGGTATTAGAAAACCACAGCGAACAAAATTGCAGCCTCCATAAAATAATCTGCCCTGAAGAATACACTCATATCATTGGAGATAATATGATGTATGTATTTCGTGACAAACCCACACCACTACAAGCACATTGCCCACAACATCAACAGAGTATTGTTATATCTAAATCAGTACTCGTAACAAATGATGAATGCAGTATCCAAGGAAAGACATTCAGCATGGGAAGAACTATCAACAAAGAAACAGTTGTCATTACGTACTCCAGAGAAGAACTACAAGTACTACAACTACCAACATTGAATGTAAATGAAATCGAAAAGCCACATCAAGATTTCAGTATTACTACTAATACAACAGGAATTCATGGAAATCTACACCTCACACTAACCAGCTGTTTGGTAATAGCTGCTATCTCCTATATCCTATGGAGACGATACAAACTCTTCGCAGCACGAAGGAGTTTCCATTTTAGGGGGGGAGAGTTAACCACGCCAGATCGCTCTCACCGCCAAACCGAGGACAACACAGTAATTCCACTACAACCTGCCCTTCATCTTGTCTGACATATCAAATAAACTACACGATTTGATGGACAACACCTGCATCCGGTTAGGAACATTACTAGAATGACATACAATAATTCCTATATGGAAATGACATACCAAACGAGCCAGATTATAATAATTAGAAGAAGACTAATCAAAAAGACATATAAACGTACATCCATATGTACTTGCATCCAGCACCCAGGCACCACGCTTTCTCTTCCCACAATAACGAACCAAAGTTATGAACCATCACCTACATTCCACGTGTCCACGTGCAGAAGACCAACAACCTTATTATTAGGATGACCTACTATGATGTCAACAAACAACAACTAAACGGAAGTACGTGCCCACTGCACCCGGCCCTACTCAGTACCATGGACTATAAAAAGGGCTACACCAGCTTCTACAAATCAATCGATCTTGTTGATTTAAACCAAGCAGTCCGCTTGACTATTTTGTTCAACCTGATCATTCCTTTTGAAAATTGTAGTACTTTTATTGTTTGTAATTTGTAATTTTAAAATAAAGGATAAAATATCCAAAGTTCTATTTTTTTTAATAAAAGTGAACTCATAAAAGTTAACTCGCGCAAGAGTCCCATCTGCTCCCGTCTGGAGCCAGTGGGACTCTGGCATTCCCAATTGGGGTATGTTGTGAGGCTGAAAGTAAATGGGGAAGGGAAGGAGACGGGGAAGAGGGAGGTGGGGAAGTACCTGGCTATTCAGATCTGGTCACTAAGTTTAGAATTAAACCCAGGACGCAAACCAATTATGGAGTTGAGTTACTATCAAAGGTTGGATTGCGATCCAAGAGTTGTCTGATTTGTTTGTTAGATGTCGATAGAATCATGTTTTATTTTTTGTCTCTCTCACACAACAAACAAGGGAAATATAGAGGTACGAAAGTCTTATAAAAAGGCTTGTATCAGTAAAATTAACTTACTTCTTTACGAAAACTTGCACTAAGAATTTAAAATACTACTGAACCCTTGTCCGTTGGGTGGGGAAAGTTATTGTCGTCAGTTATAAGTTTATAAATATCAAATCATAACAATAAAAATTCAAGAACTTAAAGTTAAAACAAAAAAGTGCTTCATTTATAAAAAACCAGTCTGCCCAAAAGAAATCTCCTGAGTGAAGACCTCAATTTTTTACATTTGATCCTTCGAGCGGATTGATCCCACGAGCGGATACCTGGAATCCAGATCAAAAAATCAATGAAAGCCAGACATGAACCAGCAATAAACCAGGAGAATTCTGATGAAGCGGATCTTCAACAAGGGCAAGTGACCATCCCATTTTTTATCCATTTCTAATAGAAAAAACAAATTCGGTTAGACCACTTCGGTATTTTATTGTTGTATAAAAATTAGCAACGGACTAATCGTTCAATTGATATTGGCAAGATTTTTTGTGGCTGGCTATGATTATAGTGTCGCAAAAAAAACATAAAGATCGGAATTTTGTCCTTTCATTGTTTTGTCTTGAGTTTTGATTTTGATGTTTTCGATACTGTCGATAAAGCAGGCGACGGGTACGAAGTACCGTCGTTGTTTATTTGCAACTGAAACTAACTAGGTTTTTTGTGGCTAAGTCATATGATTAATGATTCCGCAAAAAAACAGAAGGATAATTATTATAATACATGAAATGTATTAATTGATTATTCAAACAATCTGAAAGCGATCGTTGAGTTTTGTTTTTGACTTCCGAAGTATTGTTCGAGTCGGTAATGCAGACGGTAGGCACGAAGTGATTCCGTTGTTTGTAAAAGGTCAAGTTACGACGCGAGCTTTCATCAGAAATTAATAATAGAAGATTTTTTAGTGTTTTGTTAAAACAAAAGAAACAATCAAGTAAAAGACAGTGCAAGTTTTTTTGTGTTTTTAGTGTTTAGCGTGGTTAGAAGTGAACCACAACAGAGCAATCAGTGAGTATTGATTGTTTATTATTTACGAAATCATGGATTTAAAAGTGTTAATTGCACAGCGCGGAATATGTAAAGCCAAATTAACCAGATTCAAAGATTACTTAGAGAATAATGAGTTATTACTTTCTGAGGTCGAAATACGCATTCAAAAATTCGAACCATTACTAGACATCTTCGAAGCGTTGCAAGAAAAAATTGAAACATTATCGCAGGATGAATTGGAAAAAGGGAACGAACGAGAAATGTTTGAAAACTCATATTATAAGGTATTGGCAAAAGCCAAGGATAAATTCAGCGAAACCGGTAAAATCGTCCGTTCCAAAGGCGTCAAGCTCCCAATTTTAGAACTACCCAAGTTCAGCGGAAATTATGAAGATTGGTTACATTTCAGAGATGCATTCATTTCATTAATTGACAACAACGATGAATTAGATGTTATTCAGAAATTCTATTATTTGAAATCTTGTTTGTATGATGATGCGGCAAGACTGATTGCGTCCTTACCTACAACTCGAGATAATTATTTCATTGCGTGGGAAATGATCACGGATAGGTTTCAGAATGACAGAGTAATAATAAATAAACATGTTAATGCATTGTTTAAATTGCAAGAAATAAAATCAGAAAATCATGTGGCATTGCGAAAATTATTAGATGAAGCCCAATTGCACTTAAAGGCATTAAATAATTTAAATCTACCCACTGAAAGTTGGGATATATTGTTAATTCATATTTTGTCAAATAAATTGGATAGCGAAACCAGAATGCGCTGGGAACAATATCCAATAAAAAATAAAATTCCCACTTATGAAGAGTTCATGAAATGTCTATACGAACGAGTGCAAGTTTTAGAATTCTCAGCACCAAACGACAAGCGACAGAATCATGCCAAGGGATTTCCTTCTAATTTTAAGAAAGAAACTTATGTTTCGTTATCATCGCAACATTTAAAATGTATTAATTGTAATCAAAATCATAGAATTTATAATTGTCAAAAGTTTTTAAATCTAGGAATAAAGGATAGAATGACAACAATACGTCGTTTGAAAGCTTGTCTGAAATGTTTGTCGGTAGGGCATAAATTTCAGGATTGTAAAAGTAAATATAATTGTCGCAAGTGTGGTGCGAGCTCTCACAACACTTTGTTACATTTGCAAAATGAAGACAAAATGCAAAGTCATCAGGGAAGCGATACTTCTTCAAGAGAACCTCTTGTTAACAATCATGCATCGAAAACATCCAACAATTTCATTTTATTATCAACGGCGGTGATTAACGTGAGAAATAATAAAGGAAATCCAATTAAAGCTAGAATTTTGTTGGACTCCGGAGCACAGTCTAATTTCATTAGCCAGGAATTCGCTTCTAAATTACAATTAAAAATTAGAAAAACTGATATCCCTATTACCGGAATTCATAATAAAATACAGCATATTAAAAACATTGTGGATTTGGAAATATCTTCCAATTATTCACCCTATTCAAAGAGGATTGAATGCCTAGTATTGTCGGAGGTGACCAGTAATCTGCCGCAAATCTCATTTCAGAAAAAAGGCACCGGCATCCCCCAAGGATTGCAATTGGCAGATCCAAACTTTAATGAAACCGGCCCGATAGACATGTTGATCGGGGCTGACACCTTCCGGGAGACTCTGCACTCTGACCGGATGAAAATTCAAGATTCCGGACCAATATTGCAACGAACCGAATTTGGATGGCTGGTTTCGGGACACATCTTCACTTCAGAAAAGAGGCCAGTAAAAATTTGTAATCTTTCACTCAACTTAATACATAAGCAAATTGAAAATTTTTGGAAATTAGAGGAGCTAAGTCCTATTAAACATAGGAATCACGAGGAGCGAGCAAGTGAAGAAAGCTTCACAGCTACTCATGAAAGAGATGGCAGAGGCCGTTTCATAGTAAGTTTACCACAACGCCCCTGTGCGAAACAGCTAGGCGAAACTCTCCCTATGGCGGAGAAGAGATTGTATAATTTGGAGAAAAAATTAGCCTCAAACCCAGAATTAATGAAAGATTACAAGAATTTTATGCAGGAGTACAAGGACTTAGGTCATATGACGCAATGTGAACCACCGTCACCAAATCAAATACACTACTATCTGCCTCACCATGCGGTAATCAAAGAATCTAGTACAACTACTAAGACCAGAGTCGTATTCGATGGATCGGCTAAACCCTCAACTGGAATTACCCTAAATGATGCCCTCATGATTGGGCCGATATTGCAAAAGGATTTATGTGCACATCTATTGAATTTCAGAAAACATCAGTACGCGTTAACGGCCGACATAGAAAAAATGTACCGACAGATATTAGTGCAGCCGGAGGATAGGGACTTACAACGTATCCTTTGGAGAGACTCACCCAGCGAGGAGATTCAACATTATCAGCTGAATACAGTCACCTACGGTTTGGGACCATCATCATTCTTAGCCACCAGATGTTTGGAGCAGCTAGGAAATGAAAATCAAAACACAAATCCCAAGGTCAGTCAAATTCTTAAAGAAAATTTTTACATGGATGACTTAATAGCTGGCGACATTGGTGAAGAAAATTGCTTATTAATCAAGAAGCAACTATCTGCTATTCTAGCATCCGCTGGCATGAACCTAAGAAAGTGGCGGTCAAATTTGTCGTCGCTATGCTCAAATCAGGAGGAGGTTAGCGATATGATTATAAAGGATAACTCAAAGGAAGGAAAGATATTAGGTCTTTTTTGGAATAATCAGCAAGATTATTGGAAATATACTGTAGAGCCCATAACAAAACCAATTAGAAGCAAGCGTCAGATGTTATCCTGCATAGCATCCATTTTTGATCCCCTGGGTCTGATAGGACCTGTAACGGTAGTAGCGAAGCTTTTAATGCAACGTCTGTGGCAGAGCAAAACTCAGTGGGATGAAGATATACCCCCTGAAATTTTGAAGGTTTGGAGAGCTTATGTAGAAGAATTGCCACAGATAAATAATTTAAAGGTACCTAGGAAAATCATTTGTCAAAATCATGTGAATTTGCATTTGCATGGATTTTGTGACGCATCACAGAAAGCCTACGGGGCCTGCGTGTATATGGTCTCCACCGATGACTCGGGTGGAATCCACTCCAATCTAATAATTTCTAAATCAAGGGTGGCACCCTTAAAAAGCACAACTCTACCTAAACTAGAATTGTGTGGAGCTATATTGTTAGTAAGATTGATTAATTATGTGAAGGGAGCTATTGGTATGCCAGATGTATCTACTACTTACTGGTGTGATTCTCAGATAGTCTTGTGTTGGATAAGGGACCAACCAGCTAGGTGGAACACCTTTGTTGCCAACAGAGTGAGCGAAATTCAAGAATCAAGTCAACCAGCACAATGGAAGCATGTGAAATCAGAGGACAATGCTGCAGATGTACTATCCAGAGGTGTTAAGACTTCTCAATTATTGACATCCACCATATGGTGGCACGGACCCGATTGGCTAACCCTTACAGAATCCGGTTGGCCATGCGGAGAATCTACGTACATAGATCCACCTGAGGTGAAAACAAAAGCTGTAGTGTTAGCATCAGTAACGCAAGATTGGGATATTTTTAGGAAATACTCATCTCTAACCAAATTGCAAAGAGTAACGGGTTATTTACTTAGGTTTTTATTTAATTGTAGGAACCCATCGCTCAGGCGTTATGGTCAATTAAAAGTAAGTGAATTGAATGACTCTTTGAATGTTTTAATATCCAGAGCGCAAGCTTATTCCTTCAGGGAGGAGATACGAGCCTTGCAGTCGGGCAAGGATGTCCTAAAATGTAGTAATTTGCACTCACTAAATCCTTATTTGCATAATGATTTACTTCGCGTGGGCGGCAGGCTTTCCAAAAGGAAAATTGCTGTCAATAAATCAACAACATCCAATTTTGCTGCCGCCACATCGTAGTTTAACCGAATTAATTGTAAAAAACTACCATCATTTACATTTGCATGCAGGTACTCAAGCCTTATTGGCAATAATCAGGTTGAAGTTCTGGCCAATAATGGGAAAAAAATTAGTGAAAAAGATTATAAGGAAATGTATAATATGTTATAGATCAAATCCAAAGACGATGCAGCAAATAATGGCAGACCTTCCAGCCGAAAGGATAACGGAATCTAAACCTTTTACGATAAGCGGGATCGATTATTGTGGACCTTTTTTGATTAAGTCGGGTATTCACAGAAAAACTAGTAACGTAAAAGCTTATATATGTTTATTTGTATGTATGGTGTCAAAAGCCATACACTTAGAACTTGTACTGTCTTTGAATACAGAAAGTTTCTTAAATGCCTTGAAACGTTTTATCGCGCGCCGTGGAAGGCCGAGTAAATTATTTTCGGATAATGCTACTAATTTTAAAGGCGCGAACAACCAGCTACGGGATATTTATGATTTTTTGTCAAGCTCTAGCGATGAAATCGAAAGATCATTATCGAAGCTATCAATTCAATGGGGGTACATTCCGCCGAGGGCGCCGCACTTTGGAGGCCTTTGGGAAGCCGGGATAAAATCTGTGAAATATCATTTGAAACGAGTAGCAAGTAACTCCTTATTAACATATGAGGAATTTAATACCGTTTTGTGTCAGATTGAATCTTGTTTAAATTCTAGACCTCTTACCCCATAGTCAAATGATCCAAATGACCTAAACTCCCTCAGTCCCGGTCACTTTCTTGTTGGTGAAAGCTTAGCGGCGATTCCAGAACAAGATCTACAAAATATTTCAGTCAACAGGCTGAATAACTATCAAAAGTTATCCTTACTAATACAATGTTTTTGGTCGAGGTGGCGATTGGAATACCTGGCGCAGCTCCAAGGCAGAACGAAGTGGACCAGCGGACCTAATGCGCAACTAAAACCAGGCGATATGGTGGTCTTGAAGGAAGACAACCTACCACCATGTGTGTGGAAACTCGGACGTGTAATTGCAGTCCATCCAGGAGCTGACGGGAGAGTACGTGTGGCAACTCTCAAAACATCGCATGGAACTACTCAGAGGGCCATCTCAAAGCTGTGTCTATTGCCAATAGACGATAACGAGGAGCTGAAGATGTCAACATCCCCACCCAACGTACCAGACGCTGTGTAAGCACAAAATGCAAAAAAAAAGGGGACTTGTGCTTTAATAAAAAAAAAAAAAAAAACCACTGAGTGCATAAAACAGGATAAATCAATAAATAGTATAAAAAAAAAAAAAACAATATAAAAATTTGTACGTTGAAAGTAAAAAAAGGCAATAACAATTTTACCATAAACAGTATCAAAATTTTCTTGTGCGTGGAAGGTGAATAACCGTAAAACTTGTGCATAAAAGTAACCAAAAAGGACAAAAGAAAGATATAATAATAAATTAAAAGTAAAAATCAGTGTACAAAATGCGGATAAATGTGGAGCAATAAAATTTTGAGTGTGGTAGGGAGTGATATAAAAAATAATAAAACAAAAAGGATTGTAGATCCATATATTTAAAAAAAAAAGGATAAAACCACTTAATGAACGCTTATAAACCAACATAGCCTGCTGGCTAGAATTGCAAACTGCATATGTACATATATCTGGAAAGACATTGTAATAATTCCAAAGGTGGCAATGAACTATGGAAGGAAGGATGATTTATCTTTATTTAATTTTTTCCCGAGGAAGGAAGGAAGGATGACCAGGAAACCTACCGCGATATGTTTGTGCCGTCTATATTATATGTTTATATGTAATTATTGTTATGGTTTCTGTTTTTTTTTTTAAAATGTAGTTTGTTTTTGGAATTATCTTAGTGTGTTATGTTATTGAATAACTTTAAAATTAATTTAATGAATTTGAATTTGATTTGAGCAAAGTCAATATTTAATTTAGGCTCATAATTTGTTTGCATAATGTTATTTGTATAATTTGCAGAAAAATGGATTCGATATTTCAAAATAAATATCTGCCCATTTTGGGGCGGAGAATGTTTAGAATTAAACCCAGGACGCAAACCAATTATGGAGTTGAGTTACTATCAAAGGTTGGATTGCGATCCAAGAGTTGTCTGATTTGTTTGTTAGATGTCGATAGAATCATGTTTTATTTTTTGTCTCTCTCACACAACAAACAAGGGAAATATAGAGGTACGAAAGTCTTATAAAAAGGCTTGTATCAGTAAAATTAACTTACTTCTTTACGAAAACTTGCACTAAGAATTTAAAATACTACTGAACCCTTGTCCGTTGGGTGGGGAAAGTTATTGTCGTCAGTTATAAGTTTATAAATATCAAATCATAACAATAAAAATTCAAGAACTTAAAGTTAAAACAAAAAAGTGCTTCATTTATAAAAAACCAGTCTGCCCAAAAGAAATCTCCTGAGTGAAGACCTCAATTTTTCACACACGGCTAACGCCATTTCAAGCAACGTTTCAATTTTGAATGGTGGTCTTACACCAGGGTGATACTGAGAGTATCTTCCACTCTGGAACGTGCCTCTAATATACTATATATTATTTTAAATGAATACATTGTGAAATAACACAAATTAATCAAATAAAATTTATTTGCCACGCCGGGATTCGATCCCGCGACCTTCGGAATGCTAGTCAAGAGCCTTACCGCTGGACTATGCCGGCAGTCATGAAACATATTTATTTATCTATAAAAGGTATGTTTACATTACATTATTCGATGCCTGTCTCACTACGGTATACCTGTGTTGACACAGGCGTAGAGGTACATAATAGAGTATCATACATAAGAATATTTAATTAATATACATAATTAATAAACATTAATAAACATAATCACAGTCATTTGGCTAAAGGAGGGGGTAGCGCAACACGGTACAACACCCCAAAAACAAAAAACAAATAACAAAAATACTTTTGGCTGTGAAAATCTAAAATCATATATAATCACAATCAATTTATTTATAAAAGGAAGTGTACTAAAGTATGCATCCCTCTTAAACTCTGGAACTAGTCCCGGCACGATCAAGTGAGTTATATAATGTGGTAGCCCTCTATCCCTTACCCATGAAGAAGATTGCCGTTCTTACCAGAAGGGAGTGCTTTTGAAGATATAAGGGCTGGAAGTTTCGCTCTCTAGAAATTTCTCGAACATTCGAGAGTATTCGAGAGAATTCCACAATATTCCAGAACATCCTGGAACATTCTCGCATGTTGTGGAATGTTCGAGAATACGGAATTGGGAACATCACTGTGGAACATTCCAGAACACTCGAATGTTGTGAAATGTTCTGGAACATTGAGGAACATTCGAAGCTTTTTTTTGTATGGATGGGGCTAGCCATTGGTAGGGGCATATAAAGCAAGATCCGTCATGAGTTCGAACGTCAGTTCAATCTCTTACCAACTCCCTAAGTGAAGCCGGGTATCCCAGCTAGTCATAAATAAATTAGTCGATGGTACATAGCCAACCCATAGTTTAATAATAGATATGCTTAAGGCTCCGCAACCGGGCTCGAAAAGAAGAAGATGGAGAGATACGAAATTACAAATGTTAGAAGAGAGCGCTAACATTTACAGCAACAAAATCGGTGCGAAAATGCGAAAATGTTTAATAAAACACGACTCGTTTATAATAGAGCAAAAATCTCGCAGGGAGCACCTTAAGTAACATTTAAAGAAACAATGTAAATTTTTTCACAAATATAATTTGAAAGATAATTGAAACACACTTGTTTTTTATAATTTTTGGAGCATACTTTGCGATTTTTTTCTATCGAGGGAATTTCATATAATTTGCGTTTCACATTATCTTCAAAAATAACATATATTTTTTTATGAGCTTAAAAACTTCAAATGTTTAAGGGAGATATGTAAGAAATCGGTAGAAATTCGGGTTGCGGGCCCTTAAAAGGCGGAAAAGCCGTCTCACTTTAAATATTTGTATGTATTTAAACAGAAATAAATTAAAACAACAAAGATAATCTGTATATTATAAAAATAAAATAATACAAAAAAGTACATAGGGAGATTAAAAAAATGGAGCACCGGGTAATAAATAAGTGAGCTTAATTTAAAATTTCAAAATATAATCCGAACAAAAAAGCACCCTTTTCAAATGAATAAACCCCTACGCTCTATCAAACGGGTATCACCATGAAATATTGACCTAGCCAGAGCCCAAATTCAGGGGTCCAGTTATTATTCGAAACGGAAGAATGGGAGTGCACATACGTCTGACTTGCAACAATAGCCGAACAAAATTGCAAATTTGACAGTGTTGATTCTGAGAAATCAACAAAATGCATATTGGGCGCTTTAAACAACAAAGTTCCATCTGATATTTAGGCCAAAATTATTAAGAGCCATTAATCAGCGGCCGAGAATTTAAATTTCGTCGATCGATGATCTTGCGATCGTACTCTTGCAAATTAGCAGGGTGATTCCAATGAGAAAGATTAATTATTCTCCTTACTGTCATTTTAACATAATAACTCTATTTCGATTTTATTTCATTCAAAATTTGCTTTGATAAATACCTAAAATGATAAAACTATTAAAATTGTGTACTTTTCATAATTATTTTTTTATCGAAAGTATTTATAATTTTTCAACAATGTATAAGCAAAATAAGAAAGTAATTTTTTTAATAAATATATTAGTTTGTAACACCGTAAATAAATAGACAAACCGAAGTAATTTCGTCACAAAACAAGGGCGCGGATTTTTTTTTTGGTTTCATTTGAACTAACATTAAAATTCTTAAAAGTAGCTTTCCCAAATAATTTATTGATTTATTTTACTGCATAATTACATGATTTGAAATGTATGTTGTATAATACAAAATTATCTATGAAAATTTATCAAATCTGCCAATGACCTACGGTAAAACCTTATTGTACTAAAAATAAACACATTTTTTCTAAAAATTTAAAACAAAGCTTAACTAGACAAAAGAACAGTCTTTCGCAATCAATTTATAATTTTTTGTGAAAAAGGGTTAATACGTCTAAAATTTGATTTAAAAATGACATATTTCCGGTTTTGTCTGGCTTTTCCCTCTTTCAAGTTCATCGTGCTATTAATTTCCCGCCGTGTTGGGAACCATTTATTGAAAACCAACACCTCTGCCATAAGTCACCCCATGTGGTTCGCTACGTTTGGTGACTTAGCAGGGGTGCCCGTGTTCATGGGGTGAGGTTTTCCCAGGTCTAGGCGGATTATGCATCTGTCCGCCAGCTGCATTGCAGACCGAGTCGGGAGAGAATGGTTGAGGAAGACCTTTTGAACTCAGCAGTGCTCACCCGGAACATCACCTTGCACCGCAGAGGGAGGGATGAATTCATTCGTCCGTTACTCTTAGACAGACTGACCTCCGGATTCTTGCTCACCCTTCATACATTTGTCCTTCCAAGAACTTCCTCTCCTTCATGTCCTAAAAAGACTTTTCAAACACCATCAAATATGACTTAAGCCCTGAGGGGAATCATTTTCCTCAAAGCCTCCTGTGTGGAGCTAATATAAAAAAAAATAATACGGTTTCTTTTCTTTTCAACCCTATCTGAAATATGTCCAATTTCAATGAAAGTTGGCAGACAATACATTATGAAACAAAAAGTTCTATTTAAAAGACTTTCTACTGCATTGATTTCATTTGTAAATTACCAGCAACAAATTTGGAAGGCGCCCCGCCCCGGGATAATTTAAGATTATTATATATCTCCCTTAAACACGTTAAGATTTAAAGCTCTTAAAAAAATATATGTTATTCTTGAAGATAATATCTAGACATTCCCCGCGCCAAAACGCATATTATACAAAATTCCCTCGATAGAAAAAAATCGTAAATTATGCTTCAAAAATTATTACAAACACCTTTGTTTCAGTTATTTTACAAGTTATAAAATGTATGAAAAAATTCACAGTGTATTAAATGCTGTTTACAATTTGGGAGGCGGGAATGGGTACCGCCGCCCCGGGAACCTTTATTGGATAACCAACACCTCTGCCATAGGTCACCCCAAGTGGTTCGCTACGTTTAGTGATTTAGCAGGGGTGCCCGGGTTAATGGGACGAGGTTTGTCTACGTCTGATGACCAGGACACACTGAACCCCAGATTCCTACCCACCCCTTAAACCCTTTTCCTTCCCATAACTTTCCTCTCCTTCCTTTCCCTAAAAAAAAACCCTCCACACAGCATCCCCAAAGATGACATAGGCCCTCAGGGACATTATTTTCCTCAGGGCCTCCTGTGTGGAGCTCATGTAAAAAAAAAAAAAAAACCCGCGCGATTTTTCTCTTTTTTAAATGAGTCGTGTTTTATTAAACATTTTCACATTTTTCGCATCGATTTTGTCGCCTTAATTACTAGCGTGATCCTCTAACATTCGTATTTTCGCATCTCTCCATCTTCTTATTTTTGAGCCCATTGCGGAGCCTTAAGATTCCTGGTGAAAATTGCCACCAAATCATTTTGTACAGCTCTAACGCAATATAAAGTAGGAAAATAGGTACATGAGTTACTTTTTTCACAAATATTTTTGACCGGCAATTGCAATTCGGATCTCTGTGGGGCGGGCTCGGAGCGAGCCGCAAGGAATAAATCATATTTCATTATTATGGGCTCTTAAACAAGAGGGTCCAATGGATAAGAATATTTATTATTTGGAGGTCCATTGGGGCGTACTCTGGAAAAGATATTCAATTTGCCACTTTTGATCGATTGCGAGAGTTGGTTAATTTAAGATTTAATTCGTCTTTCCAGCTTTCTATTCAGAAGATGTTTAATGGCGAATTGGTATTTATATAACAATAATTTTACATCGTGCTTACTTAAACCAGCATAAGTTGTAATGGCAGTTTTTTTTTAGAAGATGTTGTTCGGAATTGATTTTGTTGTATGATATTTAAATCTCAAAGTAATTTCAGGAAAATATTAATTATCCAGACAACAACCTCATTAAAAATTCACATAAAACCCAAATATTTTAAACAAAGACTTTCCAGAACTTCATTTCTTTCCTTTCCTTAAAAACAACCTGATGTCACAGGCCCTAAGAGAAATTACTTTCCTCAATGCCTCCAGCGTCATCTTAGAAGATGCTGTGTGGAGATTCCTTTTGAGGAGAGGAGGAATGAACATGGATCTTGAAGAGACCCATGTTGTAGGAAGAGGGAAACACAAAGGCAGGTAAATTGTTCCACAGCCCAGCTGTTGAGCTCAAGAATCGACCCGTTCTTATATGACAAATCGGTTGCTGAGGATTGTTTTGTAATCCTGTATTTTTTTTAAAGCTGTAAATGCGGTATCTGTTAATTCGTTCGAAATTCAACCAAATATGTTGTTCTTTTACTTGTAGATAGATTAAACTTTATTTAAAAAAAAATTATAATAACTAGTTTAAAATAAAACAATCAAAAATATAAAATGTTTAAACTCCAAAACTTTTATTTCTCAATACGAGTTTTTGTGGACATAGTACAAATAGTACCAATCCTGAGCAAGCGAAATGTTAAGAGTATACATAATAAGACGTAATTGCTTTAAAGATTGAAATCCGTTCATTGAGATGGGATAACTAATCAATCGGACAGGGTTTTTTCATGTATTTTGAGGTTCCAGACAAGAGGTAGCTGCCAAATTCTGCCGTGGGGCGCACTTACGGTTTGTACACAGTTAGCCCTTCAGTTTTTATTAGTTAGCCTCTCAAAACTTCCAGTTTTTGAGAGGCTAACTAATAAACCAAAAACAAAAAATAACTAAAATAAAATACCTGAAGAAGTATAAAAAAATAACAGATTTGGTATCATCCAAGAAGGTCAAATTATTCTTAAAAAATTTAAAACCATAACTTCACCAATCAAAATACTATTTATTATAATTTTTTACGTTATAACATCCTAGTAGGTAAGATTATATTTATTTATTTAAAACTCTATTACAATTTATGAAATAACTCCTACACCAAGCTCAAGAGCTGCTCGCTCTCTTAAGCCGCCGCTACCTGAATTTCTTCTGATTTCTTACGAATCTCCCTTAAACATTTGAAGTTTTTGAGTTCTTAAAAACATATACACTATTTTTGAAGATAATATCTAGACGTGGTCCACGCCGAAACTCTAATTATATGAAATTCCCTCGATAGAAAAAAATCTCAAAGGATGCTCCGAAAATTATAATAAACACATTCGTTTCACTTTTTTAGGAGTTATATGTATGAAAAAATTCACAGTGTTTTTTGAAATGCTACTTTAAAAGAGTCGTGTTTTATTAAACATTTTCACAATTTTCGATTCAATTTTATCGTTTTAAATATTACCGCGCTCTCTCCAACATTTGTCATTACATATCTCTATATCTTCTTCTGTTTGAGCGGGAATACGGCGCTTTAATTGGCGAAGAAATCCTTGAAATAGTATATTTTATATTGTTTTTTACAATAGAATTATGTTTCTTGCTGTAACAACGTTTTAATTTAAACAATAAATAAAAAAATACTAAACCATTTACCATTAAATGAGAAATAAACGTCTCACGTCTTAAAGAAGAGTTTCCATTTGCCAGGAAATGATGTGTATTTTGGTATTTTTCTGCCTTTTCAGAGTCACTACTTTAAAAAAAGACTTCTTGTACTACGATTTAAGTATGCCAGCAACTTAATCTTTCCTTCTCACGATAAGGCCATGCGTTATACTGAGTGGGTCGGAAAAAACTGCTTAGACAGCATTTTACAAACGGCTTTTTTTCATGCCAATCCCCATATGAAAACTTTATCGGGCCCCATGTAAAAAAATATTTGCCTTAAGCAGCCCAAATCCTACAACATGGATCCGAAAAATTTGAAATATTTTTCCCTTTATCTAATAGTAAAATATGTTTAGAATTTTCTCCTAAAGTTTCAAGTCAATTGGAGTAAAAGTCTAGGAGAGAGAGCCTTTGCGAATACTCCGGAAAGACCTTGGAACTTGAAACTCCAATCGCGTTTATCTCGAAACACCATTTCTAAAGTCGGTAGGCATGATTTCTCAGAAACCACTGCACCTATCTCTTCAAAATTTGGCACACTTCTTCAAAATAGCATTGACCAGTCCCTGAACGAAGGTTTTTTATTTCGACCTCAAATACTTTTACAAGGCTACTAATAATGGTGTAAATTATTGTACCAAAAATTGAATTATTTTGAACTTTTACTGTGCCAAAAACTCAAACTTCAATTTTCTGAGAATTCTTTGTTCCAGAAGAGCTCATACTTATCTTTAAAAAATATTTTTTTTATTGTCAGATGAAGCTATCACGAATTACCCTGTCTACCGCGAGGACACTTTTTTAGGGGTCTCCGGAATCCGGGCTCCACTGGCTGAATTTTCGGAATTTTTTTCAATATTGTTGAGAAGATGTTATTTTATGTGCTCAAAACTTCGAATAATATTGTTCATAATAATAATAATAATAACGTAGTATTTATATAGCGCAGTTTTGTGATATTTCACTTCAAGTGCGCTTAATTATAATAAACGTAAAATTAATCCTATGGTGTTCCTTACGAGTCCTTACAAAATACGAAATTGATTAAATAATGTGAGACAAAGAATATACAGTATATATATACAAAGCAATTCCTAGAGAAAAATATTAACAACAAGAATTCTTAAAACTAAATTATAATACAGAATTGGAGGCAGTTTACGTTTAGAAAATAATAATAACAGAGTGCGCAGAGTAACAGTGTGAAACAAAGAATATACAGTATGTACAAAGCAATTCCCAAAGAACAAAATTATCAAAAAGAATCATTAAAACTAAATTATAATAAAGAATAAGAGGCAGTTTAGAAATAATAATAACAGAGTGCACATAAAACTATAGTAAGGAGGTAATCGAAACCAAACAATTACCAGAAACTTGAGGAACATGGCTTATTAATCTTATTATAGTAGATTGAAAACGAGTTAAAATTCATGAAAGGTATGATTTTTTAAATAAGTTTGTTTTTAAAGCTCTTTTGAATTCAGCCAAGTTCTGGATATTAGTAAGAGCTGAGGGTAGTTTGTTCCAAATGAGCGGGCCAGTTACACTAAAAGATCGATCATAGTAAACGGCTCGATTTGACCTAGAAAGTTCGATTAAACGATTAGTTCATATATTACGTTTTTGAAAAAATGGTTTTTTCTTTGCTACGAGACTCGTGTAACGCGTATAACAAGCCAGCGGCCGAAAATCCATACTTCGTCGAAAGATATTCTTACGATCGTACATGACGGTTCCAATGAGAAAGATTAATTGGTGAAAACCGCACGAAAATCCGTTGCGTAGTTTAAAAGATCTGAGCGTACAGACAGCGGGAGCGACTTTGCTTTATACTATGTGAAGAAAATATCATTTCGGGGGGCCAACTGTCTGGTCACCATATAATTAAGTAAAACAAAACGGACGACGATGTCCAATAATAATATCCGCCATCTTAAATTGTACGAATATCGGTACCAAAATATAACACGTTCCTTTTTTCAGCCAGATAGTAACTGCTCAGTTGGACGGTCATTTTCATACCAAACCTAAATTAGGATTTGGGGTCAAAAAAACTCAACCAAACTGAACAATTTTTTAAAATCGGAAGTTATAGAAAATGTCTTGTACGGATATGCGCTGTATTATTTATTTATTTTAAATGATGAAATAGAGACTATTAAAATTAGATTTTTCTTGATTTCAGATGTGACTTTGGCATTTTAATAAGAAATTAAAAATAATAATCTTACCCAACCGTCAATATCAGTATAATGAAACATAAAAAGAAAACATCGTGAAAGAAGCATTTTCTGTTGAGAAATTTTAATTAAAACGTACGACAAATTTAAGCCCATCAAAAGTTATTTAATATATATATATTTTAATGTTATTTAATTTACTTAGTAAATAGGGCATGATCATTTATGTGCCAAAGTTGCCTCGGTTATGAAAAATAGAATTTTTAATGGCAAATATTTTATAATTTATGAAAAAAGAAAAAATACATACCAAAAGAATTTCATTTAATTACCGTTACAGGTCGGCAAATGTATAAATATTAGATAAACGAAACAATTTTACTTTGTTTGAACCACTTATATATTTGAGTAAAGCCGGCCGGTTTCGGAACGACTAAACCTTCTTCAGGGCAAACGTAAACTGATTTGGCAGTTACAAAATAGTGGATGGGAACAATGTATTATCAGACTCCTTTTTAGATTTTCACGGCCAAAAGCATTTTCGTTATTTGTTTTTGGGGTGTTACACATCTACCGGATCGATCTGCCGGATCTGCCCTGATGATGGACACTGCAACGATATCCGAAACGTTGGTTAAAGAAGGAGGTAGCGCAACGCGGCATAACACCCCAAAAATAAATAACAAAAGTTTATTATCAGCTTAATAAAACAAGATACCAATTTATATTTTATAAAGAAACTAACAATTTGAAATTGTTATTTATTCAATTCCCGACTTCAAATCTAAGTATTGTACGAAAAAGGCAGCCCAGCCAATTAGGTATCATAATTTAGATGCACTGCTAAAAACCAGCTGCTTTCCGGGAGAAATCCTGAATGTATAGCTGAGCAGTCACCCATCTGCCGATAGAATCAAAGTTATAAAATTTAAAAAAGATGATTGAATTTGTAAATCTCTATTGGCAAATAAATATTTTTTTTATTTTATTTATTCACATCTGTATAACACTAGCTGACCCGGAGAACTTCGAACGGCCTCAGAATCAATAACTTATTAAATGAATTAAAATCAAGTTAAATTATCATCAATATTATTTATCAAGTTAAAAATTACACAATGAAGCAATTATCAATGCGCAACTGTCCGTGTTTTGTTTTTGTCGGTATCAGAGATGGCGTTGTGTATGGATTTATAATTTTTGTGATTATCTTACTTGTCCTATACTTATGGGAATTGGAAAGGACACGCAGGGAGAAACAAAAGCTTTATTTAAGTGGCGTTGCATTGCATGCCGGAAATTCGCTTGTATAAAATATTTATTTTATATAAATAAATGACAATTTGCACAAGTTCCAGTAAAAAATGATCTCCCGAGGAAATAATATCCCTGCAACAACTTTTTCTGTTTTTTTTTTTAAATAAATGAAGACGATATAAGCGAAACTCAATCGAAAATCTGGAAACAGAAAAATCAGAAAAACATATTGACACCTCTGGGACTCGAACCCAGGACCTCTTGCTTTCCGGGCAAATGCGCTATCCACTGCGCCACGGTGTCGATATGAAATTCGGTCATGTTTAACTGTACCATACTTCAACTAAGAACCACCTACATTATCTTCATTTTCTTTACCGCATATATTATTGGCAACTATCTTTATGTATGATTGCAAGATTCAAACCCGAACTAAATGCACTCTATATAGTGTCTGGATAAATCTTTATCCATTTTATTTATTATGCGACATCTATCTATGCGATTTTGTTTTTCTGATTTTTCTGGTTCCAGATTTTCGATTGAGTTTCGCTTATATTGTCTTCATTTATTTAAATATTACAATTTGAGGTTTTATTCATAAAGTTAAAATAAAATAAAAAAACTTTTTCTGTGTTCGTTGGTTCACACGCTCCCTTTTCAAACGCTTTCACACCTCCATCGTCTGATACATGTTTTCGATTTTGAAGTTTATCCGTATATTGCCTTTTTTACTACCTTTTTTTATTTACCATTTTTAGCTTTGTGTTTTCCACTCTGTGTGAATTTTTATTTTCTTATTTAGATTTTGTAAATTACTGAACGAGCAGTAAGAAAGGGCAACCCCATATGGTTTTTCAGATCACATTACCGCGAGTATGCCATAAATCATATCATTTAGGAGAGATAAATTTTATACGGGATTGACCTTGGAATCGGTGGCAGGTGCATAACGTCCAAAAAATTAACAATATTTGATATGCCGTGGACGAAAATAACCGCAGAAAATAATAGTCAAATTCGCGGTATTGCACGCCGGACGATGACATGCTGAAAGTGTACAGTACATTCATATTGATTTACTCTCAGGCCCAGACAAACAATTTCATATCATCAAAATAGATTTCGTAATTCGGCCAAAGATTTTGTTTTTACGTTAACTCCACACAGGAGACCCCGAGGGAAATAATTTCCCTCACAGTAGATGCCATCTTTGGGAAAGCTGTGTGGAGGGTTTTTTTGAGGAAAATATATATACATAACCTAACCTAACATATACCTAACATAAACCTAACATAAAATATGTATCGCCTATTTTGTGACATATCTATATCGTCAATTTAATGACATTTCAAATGAAAGGATTTTTTTTACATTACCTCTACACAGGAGGCTCTGAGAAAAATGATTTCTCTCAAGGCTTAAGACATCATAGGGGACGCTGTGTAGAGGGTTTTTTAAGGAATGGAAGGAGAGAAAGTTCTGGGAAGAAAATAGGTATGAGGGCAAGAATCTGGGTGTCCAAGAGTAACGGACCTATAAATCCATCCCTCCAACTGAGTTGCAAGGCGATGGGTCGAGCGATTCTGGCTGAAGAAGTCAAAAGACTTCCCTTGACCAGTGTCTCTCGATAAGGTCCGCCACGCAGCAGGTGAGCAGACGCATCAGCTGCTAAGACCTGGACAAACCGCTCCCCGTGAACCCAGGACCCCTACAAAGTCACCAAACGTAGCGAACCACTTGGGTGACTTACGGCAGAGGTGTTGGTTGTCCAAGAAATGGTTCCCGGGGTACCATACCCCCTCTCCCAAAATGTAGCATATTATTTAATTGTCTGGTCACCGCAATAACCACACGTGTGCGCAGGTAATTCTCAATGTTTCAATCATTATCAGTAATGTCTTTTTCAAGGCTCGTCTTAACCAAACTTGTCACATTATGTACGTCTACGTGTTTAATACTAATATTGGATTTTGTCATACGTATAATCCAAACAATGTCTTCGTATCCGGTATTGACGAATTCCACATGTCACAACCATCGTCAATAATTTTACCATGTAAATAAAGTGATCAGGGATGTTATCATGTACAATTTCCAAAACAAACAATAGACGAGTGTCAAACGCGTAAGCCATGACCCAAACATCAAATATTAATGAATCAATTTCAAAGGCCTTCAGGCTTTTATTGATCTAAATATATCCTAGGACAAAACTTAAATTTGAATTTAAGTCCAAAATACTTGGACAATCAGAATAATTACTATTTTAATCAAAAAGTCCAGCAAATATCTAGTAAGGATTTGTTTAATTTTTTATTTATTTAAGACTAGCATTTTCCCGCGGTTTCGCTAGCAAGGTATTAGGGGGTTCCCACTCCGCCTCCACCCCACGCTACCCCCCCCTCCCCCTACCCCCCCCCACTCCACCCTCATTAATTCACGGTACATTCCGTTTTCAAACAGCTCGCGTGCCGCCTATAACAATTTTTTATATAAATTTCATAATGCCAGAGCTCACCAGTAGTTTTATGTAACAAAAAGAATTATCCAATTTGGCGCAATCGTTCGGGCGTTATGCACACGTTTCTGCGATTCATTTTTAGAGATAGATAGATATAACTATGACGCCAACGTCTTAGTTATAATCTTATTTGATTAATTTGTGTTATTTCACAATTAATTCATTTAAAAATAATATATTGTATATTTGCGGCATGTTCCAGAGTGGAAGATACTATCAGTATCGCCCTGGTGTAAGACCACCATTCAGAATTGAAACGTTGCTTGAAAATGGCTTCAGCCGTGTTTAGTGACCAGATCTGAATAGCCAGGTACTTCCCAACCTTCCTCTTCCCCACCTCCTTCCCCTCCCCACTACCTTCAGCCTCATAACATACCCCAATCGGGGATGCCATAGTATCACTGGCTCCAGACGGGAGCAGTTGAGATTCTTGTGCGGTATTTACTGTAAAAAAAAAAAAAACGTCGTTTCCACGGCGATCGTTTGTTTTGCTTTTCTTCTGACGTTTGCAATAACTTGATTTTGTTAGGGACAGAAAACGTATGATAAATAATTTCATTTCCAGAGCTTACCAATATAGGTTACTCGTAAATAATGTAGCTTTTTATTAGTGAAAGAATTTTTAAAGCCCATCCAGTGGTTTTTGTGTGAAAGAGTAGCAAACATACATCCATACATCCGTACATCCATACAGACGTACATCCATACAAACTTTCGCCTTTATAATAAAATATTATCTAATAATAAGGTATCGCCCTGGTGTAATAAGACTACCATTTAGAATTGAAACGTTACTTGAATTGGCTGTAGTTGTGATCTTTGGAGATCTCTTTACTCTCCTCACTATATTAAGCCTCGCAACATACACCAATTGGGGACGTCATAGTCTCACCGGCTCCATAGGGTTGGGAGCAGTTGGCACCATTGTGCGGCATTCACATAAAATATTCTCAGTATCGTTTCGTTCTGAAAAATACCACTGAGAGTCTGAGAGTCGATGAGTTGCTTGATTAGGTTTAAACCGTGTTTGAAGACCACATCTGAAAATCGAGATACTTCCTACCTTCCTTCTCCCTTCTCATTATCCCATTACTTAGCTTCAAATCGTACCCCAATAATTGGGGATTCTATAGTCCAACTACCTGCGGACGGTTGGGATCAATTGGGATTCTTGTGCGGTATTCACTGTAAATGACCTTTTCCTGCACTCGTACATTTGGTCATATTATTAGTGGTTCCATGCCATTATTAGTGGTTCCGTTTGATAGATTCTCCCATCTTAACAGACGGATTGCAATCTTTAGAGCACAGGCGTCGAGTGGGAATGCTATCCTTGTTCTACCGGTATTACAATGGAAGATGCTCCGAGGAACTAGCATCATTGATCCCTTCAGCACCGGTGCATAGTCGGGAAACACGCCAAACGCGTGCCCAACATTTGTACACAGTTGACATTTGTCACATGAGAACGGGTCGTTTCTTCGACTCGTTCTTGTGTTCAACAGCTCGGCTGTGGAATGATTTGCCGGCCTCTGTGTTTCCTCCTTCCTACAACATGGGTCTCTTCAAGACCAATGTTCATTCCTTCCTCTCCTTAAAAAAGACCCTCCACACAGCATCCCAGATGACATAGGCTCTGAGGAAAATAGTTTCCCTCAGGGCCTATGTCATCTGGGAAAATAGTTTCCCTCAGGGCCTCCTGTGTGGAGTTAATGCTCAGAAACACCCCATAAAGGTCATTAAAAGCTTTGAAAAAATAATTTTAAAATAGCCGGTAACCCTAACCTAACTTAACCTATTTAACAATTTTTTTTTATTTTTTTTTATCATCACTCGTAATGACCTTTCTGAGGTGCTTCTGAGTTGGTTTTATTCTGAGTTGTCTGGTCACCATTATTAGTATATTGGTTTTCTTCTTCGGAGCCGCTAGGTTTGGCTTTCTTCAGTATTTTCTTTGCCTGTTTATATAGGAGTGAATTGAAGATTTTATATTGAATTATCAAAATTATATTTTTTTGGATTTCGTAAGATTCGACGCTTGGTCCGCTGAATGCCTAGTCGCTAAGGTTCGTCAGGCGCTTTATACCACTAGACTAAAGGATACTTGCGTGGGACCATGGATTTACAGTACATTATTGGAACCGAACCCGTGCAATAAATAAATATTTTTCATAAATATCTCATTCTCTTGCAGGCTAAATCCATTGGATGTATGTGTTTGTCTCTTTTTAGTGTCGCTCGCTTCCGTTTCATTGCGTTTCAAATCACAACGGTGCTAAAGAAAAAATTTCAAAACAATTGCTACGTCAAAATTCAATCACGTCCGTATTTAAGTCCTAACTCACCCAGTAGGTAGGCACCACAAAATTTAAATGTAAAAAATCGATACTCTATTTGCAGCCTGCCGTTTAACTCTCCCTCGCCGAGCCGATCGATTCGTACGTTGGTTCGACATGCCAACTCTAGTACAGTTCATACCTACAATCTAGTAATACGACATATTGCATTATTAATGCACCGACTTGCTTATTTTTGTATTTTTCACAATAATGAAGGTTGTGGTATTTATCAAAAAACAACATGATAATATGATATATTTATTATGAACAAACGAGTTCCCAGCATGCGTTGCAAAGCCACATAAAAAATAAATTGTTTCTCCCTACGTGTCCTTTCTCATTCGTATTCCGCGTCCCCTTCCCCTCACGCGTTGCCACTCCGCATTTCCACTCCCCACTACCCTCTCCCGCTTCCCCAGTCGCGCGAACTCCCCTCCCGCGTTGCCCTTCCCCCTCCCGCATTTTTCAAACAGTAAACAGTACACGTGCCACCTTATGTAATTTTTTTATTCAAATTTCGTAATGCCAGAGCTCATCAGTATTAATACACAGAAACCTTCGCGGGCGTGCTCACAACAACTCACCAATGATTCATCGCAATCGGTTAAAAATTAGAGGAGCTTCAATTGGAATGTCTAAGACATCCACCGTACTCTCCGGACCTTGCCCCAACAGATTACCATTTTTTTCGAAATTTGGATAACTTCTTGCAAGGGAAAAAGTTCAACTCCGATGGGACAGTCCAAACCGCCTTAAAAGATTTTATTGATTAACGTCCGAATCGTTTTTTTAGTAAAGGGAAAATAATTTCATAACGTTAGAAACCGCATAGAAACCATCGCGGGCGTGCGCACAACAACTCATTGAAGTTTCATCACAATGGGATTAAGTTCAAGGATCAAGTTGTAGGAAATAATTTTATGATGCCAGAGCTCATTAGTATATACAGAAAACATCGCGGGCATGCGCACTTCAAATTCCCAAAGTTTCATCGCAATCGGATGAATGGTTTAGCAACGCGTAAGGAACAAACATACGTACATTCATATATGTCCTTGCTTGCCTATATTATCGGCAAGCAAGCAAGCATCATTGATTTTTATATATTAGGTCCTTACATATGAAATCGGCGTTTTGTATGGGAGGAACATAAAGTCGAGTTTTTTTAATATAATATATTTATTTAATCAAAGTATGTACCATTGCTATCTATGCACTTTTGCCATCTCATAGGTAGTTCATCCATCCCTTTACTAAAAAAACCATTCGGACGGGAATCAATAAAATCTTTGAAGGCGGTTTGGACTGTCCCATCGGAGTTGAACTTTTTCCCTTGCAAGAAGTTATCCAAATTTCGAAAAAAATGGTAATCTGTTGGGGCAAGGTCCGGAGAGTACGGTGGATGTCTTAGACATTCCAATTGAAGCTCCTCTAATTTGGTAGCCGTATGTTGTGCAGTGTGTGGTCTAGCGTTCTAACGCGCGTTTGTTGATTTGCTTCACTCACTTTGTAAGGTACCCACCTTTCCAGCTTTTTCACCTTCCCAATTTGCTTCAAGTGGATTAAAACAGTTTTATCACTAACACTGCAGACTGCAGCTAACTCGGACGTGGTTTGCGATGGATCGGCTTCCACAATAGCCTTCAATTCTACATTATCAACTTTGGTTTCCGGCCGTTCACGGGGCTTGTTCTGCAGGTCGAAATTTCCAGAACGAAAACGTTGGAACCAAAAACGCACTGTGTTTTCTTTTGCGGCACCGTCGCCACACACATCATCAATCCTTCGAGCCATTTCTGCAGCACTGGTGCCACGGTGGAACTCGTAAATAACGCGATATTTCAAGTTTTCCATTTTGTAAACTAAGTGACGCAAATAAAAAATCAATTAAGGAAACAACAAATGAATTATAATTTTCGAAACACAAATACATGAGTAAATAGATGTATAAATTTGAATTTGGAATTCCTAACCAAAGAGAAGATATTTGAGATCAAATTTGCTAGTACGGCAAAACGCCAATTTCATGTGTAAGGTCCTAATATACGAGTACGTATAAATGTGATATCATTGTCTATTGTACAAAACAGTGATTTTTTGTTTTTTTTTTGCGTTTACCCCACAGGTGTCTCTACTGCTCCCAACCGTTGAGAGCCAGTGAGACTATGGCGTATCCAATTTGGGTAGGTTGTGAGGCTAAACATAGTGGGGATGGATAGGTATGGGGAATAGGGAGATAAGAAAGTACCTGGCTAATCAGATCTAGTAAAGCCAGTTCAAATATTGTTTAAATTATGAATGGTAGCTGAAACTCTACTATACAGGTTGTACCAAAATTTAACGTTATTCCTTGGAGAGCCGGTAGAAGTGACCCGATAATTTTTCCCCTGACAGTTGGCCCCACGAAATTATAATTATAATAGAATTATAATTTTTTGTGTGTGTGAGAGTGCAAAAGTTGATAGAATGCATTGTCATCGACAACGAGTCTATGGTCAGTTTCTGCTCGATAGAATGTCGGAAAGTGGGTTAATTTCCACATCCTTGATTTTCTGTATTTTTTTAATTCACGAAAACAAAATCAAAATTCACATATAAATGTATATAGGTAATATTAAAAAAAAAATAATATTCTCGGATACTAGTGCCATTTCCACGGAGTAAAAGTCTTCACCAAAACTACATAAATATATAAAAAAAATTTCAATTTGGGAGGCGGGTATGGGTACAGCTGCCCCGGGTACCTTTTAGTGGACAAGCAACACCCCTGCCATAGATCACCCCAAGTGGTTCAAGTTTTCAATACGTATCCAGGTTCATTGGGTGAGGTTTGTCCGTATCTTGACGGCGGATACGTATGCCCAGCAACTGCGTGGCTGGCCGGATCAGGTGATACTAATTGAGGGAGACCTTTTAACTTCTCCATCAGGACTCTCTCAAAACATCGCCTTGCTCCATGGTTGGAGGGTTACGTCCGTCACTCCTGGAAAAACTGGACCCCAAATCCCTGTCCACCCCCATACCTTTTCCTTCCCAGAACTTACTCTCCTTCCTTTCCCAAAAAGATTCTCCACACAGTATCCTCAAAGACGACATAGGCTCTGAGAGGAAATATTTTTCTCACGCCTTCCGTGTGGAGCTAAAGAAAAAATATATAACGTTTATTTTAAATAACATTTTTTTAATAATTTTTTCACATTTATCATAGTTATGTTATTTACAGAGATATCACGATTTATTTTTAGCAATTTGAAAACAAAATTTCACGAAAAGTGATTGAAGGCTTTAAGTTTAAAGTGATCCATCTAAGTACCATAAATTATTCACATAACTGCTCACTAATTATAATACGCGTAGGCCACTTTGGCAGGGTAGGAATAGATATTGCGAGATGGAACTCAGATCGAATCAAAACACGCTTATTTTCATTAAAAGCTTTTATAATTATCGTGACGATTCACGGTTACGGCTCCGTGACGGAAAAGGGGCATTAAACATACTTTCCTCATCTAAAAAACTAAAAACCTTAAGATGAAGTCATAGTAAATAATGCAAAATCATATGTTTTTGTTTTGAAAATTTGATCGCTTAGAAGTATTGTAGATGCTTCAATTAAATACTGTGTGTAGAACATACCTTGGCCCTTAAAAATATCGGTCATTTTTTTTAAAAGTCTTTTAATAAGCCTATAAAAAAATAAAGTATAAGGTCTAAAAAACACACTTTCAAGTCCAAACTCTCCTATTTATAAATCCCCTTTCGGATATGGTTTTATTGTGTAATGTGGCAAATTCAGTTTATTTTATAATAATCGCAAAAAAAGTTGATATTTACAACCAATCTTCCCAAAATAAAATAAAATATGCATTTTCGCGTTGTTATTTTACAATACGGCCGCTAGTCGACGAATTCGGTTATTCAGAGTGACCCCTATGGCGTCCACCGAAGAACTACTGTCCACGGCACAGTAGTGAACTAGTGGATCGCCTTAATGTTTATATTTTTGAAACTGACAATTCACAGTGGAACTCCATTACAATATATTATAATAAAACAAATATGACACTTTTTTCCACTTTAATTTATTTTACCGTAACCGGTTTCAGCTGGTTTAAGCCACCTTCAAACTGTTCTGGACCGTCTTTAGAATGGTCTAATTAGATATTAACAAATTAATGAATCCACCTTTAAATAAAGGTACAACTTAGACATTTTCGCAGTGTTATCGAAACAAGCTAAGACTTATGAATTTATTTGTGTTTTTTTTAAATATTTTTGTTATTTTTGGTGTCAATGCCCCACAATAGTCCCAACTGCTCCCAACCACGGCAGTGAGACTATGGCATACCCAATTGGGGTATGTTGTGAGGCTGTAGGTAAGTGTTGAGAGGATAGAGATGGTCGACACACGATTACCTCTTATTGGCTATTCGTACGCTAATAGAGGACACGGGCCTTTTTACTACCTAAAATAGAATTCATTCTGTTTCCGATTGCCGCCGATATATAACCTGGTAAATTGGTGCATGTTTGCTGCCCACTCCCCTAATATTCAAACGTAAATTACATATAGTGCTTGATTATTTTGTAATAAATCTGCAAACAAAGAGTCTTGCTTATCTGCATTTCGATCGTCACTACACCATAAGTTTTATCAGCGTTACACATGGTTTTTAATTAATCCAAAAACCGAAGATCTAATTATACTACCACGGAATCCATAAGTTTCATTCAGGTTTATCCACGATTTTCCATTGGGAAAATCCAATGGAAGGCAAAACTAACATCATTAAAAATACATTTGGAATTAGGTGCCAACTTCTAAAGTTCCACACTTGGGGCGTAAATTCCACTTAATGATGATTCAGTCAACACATTATTTGTCACTTATACATCATCACTCATTCTGAGCTAACACTTGACAAAATTAATTAGGCGTCGATTAGGTTCGGCTAGATTCAGCGATGGGGTATCTTTTCCAAAATAGATGGCCAGTTAATTAATCAAATATTGACACTATATTTATTACTTTGCTAATAAAGGCAGAGGCCCCAAGCTGGAAGTATCTTAATACAAGTACTTTCACATATTGTTACAGGGTTTTATATCTGAATATTATGAAAAAATGTGCAAAAATACAAGATTGTTAATTTATCATCTAGGTCCAAAAGTAGTTGATTCGAAATTCTGCACTCACAACAATTAATATCGCTCTTGCAACTATGTATAATATTATTGCTGTATTCAACTAATTGAGTTCTCAAAGGCCGAGTTGTTTGGTCTTAGGTTTTATTTATTTTATATTATTTTTACATAGTTTGTCCAAATTTAGAGTCACCCTCAGGAGAGCCCGCCATATTAAGTGCCCGCAACCCGAATTTATACCGATTTCTTACATATCTCCCTTAAACATGTTAAGTTTTAAAGCTCTTTAAAAATGTATGTTATTCTTGAAGATAATATCTAGACATTACCCGCACCGAAACGCAAATTACATAATGTATATAAAATTCCTTCCCTGGAAAAATAATCGCAAAGTATGTTCAAAAAATCGTTATAAACACGTTGGTTTCAGTTATTTTACAAGTTATAAGTATGAAAAAATTCGCAGTGTTTCTTTAAATGCTGTTTAAGACAATGCCCGCGAGATGTTTGCTCTATTTTAAACGAGCCGTGTTTTATTAAACATTTTCGCAATTTTCGCATCCATTTTGTCGCTGTAAATGTTAGCGCTCTCATCTAACATTCGTAATTTCGTATCTCTCCATCTTCTTTTTTTCGGGCCCGGTTGCGGAGCCTTAACCGAAATTTTGTTTCGCCCTTGTTCAGCGGAATAAGGGAACGTACCCATACTACGTGACACGTTTAGGGGGGGGGGGGTCTTCAAAATGTCACGCTCCATACAAATGAGCGGCGGGTTGCTTAGGATTTTGGTCACCGGGGGGGGGGGGGGGTTAAAAATTGCAAAAAGTTGGTCACGTAGTATGGGTACGTTCCCTAAGCATAATTGTAACTTTTGCGATATTAGACTGTTTATTTTAAATAAAATAGATCCATTTTCAATTTTCGACCAAGTAGCGCTCTCTCCCGGGTCGGTTAATAGACAATTTCAATATTTGCCCTATCATGCCTTGAAATTCAAATACAAAACCGTGTTTACGAAATTCAAATGGAAAGGAGATCTATAATGTCAAGAGAGTGCAAGCGAGACAGAGCGCATTCTTTTCCGTTCAATTTTGGGTGGAAGCCACTTCTAGTTTAATTTCTGATTCTTCATTTTGGGAGGCGGCTGTGGTAACCAACACCCCTGCCATAGATCACCCTAAGTAGGGGTGCCCGGATTCACGGGGTGAGGTTTGTCTAGTTCTTGGCAGCCAATGCATTTGCCCACCTACTGCGTGGCGTGGCTATTGGTTGTGGGAGACCTAGATCTAATCTAGACCACTCCAGCCGGTCTCCCTCGACCCATCGCATAGCACCGCGATAGGAGGGTTGGATTTATACGTCTGTGACTCCTGGACTCGTAGAACCTCAGATTCCTACCCACCCCTCATACCTCTCTAAAATTAATATTTTTGAATGAAATAAAACAATAACATCGTTTTTTAACCACGATTTATTTAATTTTTATAATACCGACCGGTTTCGCTTTAGTCAAGCATCTTTAGGGTATAAAATTAAACTGAACAGTTTCATTCAAAAATACAAAATACCCCTCATACCGGTCTCTCTCGACGCATTGCACTGCGGTGGGAGGGATGAGGAGAGGGATCATACGTCTCTGACTCCTGGATACATTGACGCCCGGATTCCTACCCACCCCTCATACCTCTTTTCTTCCCAGAACATCCTCTCTTTTCTTTCTATAAATAGATCCTTTACATGACATTAGCTCTATTCACGGCTTCTTGTGTAGAGCAAACGTGATGTGTTCTCACAAACAGGTATCTCCAATACTTCTTCGATGGAGAGGATTTCACTTGAAAAGAATATACCTCTTTGGAAAATTTGAAATTTATTAACATAACGTGGATTACAAAATAGTGACTACGGTTGGTCAACATATCTAGGAGTTGGCTATAATTGATCTGGTGGCCATTGTCTTTTGTGGGAACAGCTGGCCTCGGCCCTCTGATGATCTTGCTGGGAAACCAACCCTGCCGACATCTTGCGGACTTTATGGAAAGCTTTTATACCTGGCATCTGTGTGACAAGACATGAAGCTTTTAGATTTAGTTCATAATGTAACAAAAAATATATCAAAATTTTATTTTAGAAAATGATGAAAAAAAAATCACTTCCCTCCTCTGATACCATTCTTATAACGTTGAATGAACTCCAGAAATAAAATATTTCCGATTTGGTTGCGTGACTTTTCTGCTAAAATAACCATATTTCGTCAATACCTTGAATGTGACCTGTTACCAAATCGACATACCTAATTAAATTAGTCATGCAACCCAAATAGGTACCGCCATAGGCGACACGCGTCACCTCATTGATAGCGATCATGTGATCGACGGAGGATAAATAAAACAACTTAATTAACGTCACGCAGTTTTTCCGAAAGGGCAAGCAGATACAACTAGATGCTACACATATCTGCAATTGTACGGAAGCCTAATTCAATTGAGAAATATCGAGGAATTCCGATAATTTATTATTTTCACCGCTTTAAGGGGGTATTGTAGTCAAGGAATTTTTTTTGAAGTGAAACTTCTTTAGCGCCGTTATTTTTTTTGAAATTCGGGTGAAACGGAAATGCGTCACAACTCAGTTCTACACAAATACTCGGTTCTAATACAACGCGGTAAATTCACATGTTGGCAAGGTGCCTGACAAGTCTCAGCGGCCAGAGAGACAGACATCAAGCGAACGGGGGTTCGAATCCTATGAAATAAAAAAAAAAACATTTTTATTATGTGAAATCAATATCCAATCGTCAAACCACTTTAAAAAAACACCCAAAAGAAAAGACAGCGACATCTAGCGACTTCCTAGTTTCACTTCCACCGCCTGTGAATTACACACTCTGTTATTTTTTCATGACCGTAGGTATATAATAAAGGTTGTTGATTTTTTTCTCTTCATATTTCCATAGTTTTGATATAAAAAAAATATATTTTTAAAATAATTTTTCGAAATAACAATTATTTTTAAAGTTATAGACATTTTAATGTCACGGTTTAAACGGAATCTAACTGGAATACAAATAGAACAAAACAAATGCATTTTCCTTGAAGTTACTTTTTGTGAGAAGGTTGGCATGATACCCCAAGTTCTACTGAACTAATTTACTTGAAATTTGGTGTGAGTCTTCTCTATATATTAGGTACTCTATCGCCCCAACCAAAATATAAGAAAATTAAAATTTTTACTTAGTAAAAAAAAGCTGATAAAAAATTGTCTTTTTATTTCAGACAGCCGCCATAGTGCGATTTTTTTTTTTTTTGTTTTTCCTTGGCATGGGCCATAACAGCATTCGTTTAGATTAAGAATAATTTTTTTTTCAGATTACTAGGAGGGTTGCAATCGTGTCAACTAAGGCGCGCCATTTTTTTAGACCCCCACTTCAACACCCTGAAACTTTTTGAATTTTTTCCTTTAATTTTTTTTACGTATTCTTCAAACATTAATAAATATTTGGTAAAATAATGGATACTTAAAATATTATTTGTTTGTTTTATTGCACCTGGAAAAATACCTACAATTCATGCCTCTAGAATAGAATACCCCCTTAAATGAGAATATTTAATTGTTAGTTATTTGCAATAACAATAATTTATACCCACTTAGAAAAATTACTTCACTTTTTATTTTTCACCTACCCTTTGATATCTCCAATGTTTTTTGTTGAATTTAAATAATTAAAAAAAGAGAATCTTTTACATTTTAATAAACTAAAGTAGATACCATGTAACCTCACGTATTATTAAAGTGTATGACGGGTAAAGTTTATTAATGTCTGCATTAAATTAGAGTCCATATTCCCAGCTATTTTGAAAGATATTATCAGTTAGTACATCGCACCCCTGTCACACACAACTCACCGCCTCCCTAAATGTCAATAAATTTCCCAAATCAAGATGGTCTGAATATTATCATCCCTTGATATTTAAATCAGGGCCCATGTTTGACTTCGGAACCTTTTTGAAAATATTCCACCGCCGGAATCAAACGCCATCTAACGGGGAAATTTAAAAGTAATAATCGCTTGGAAGGGTGAACGTTGAATATATTATATTCTTATAATACTCTTTGTTGATGGTGCTCCGTTTGTACTGATTTTATTATGTCACTCTTTTGAACATTTTCTACTGAGGATGTTGTTACGTTACAAAAGATAAAGAATAGACCCCCTTATTCCTGTTGCGAGGAGCTAGTAAATTGGCCCCCAGTGCACAGCTCGCCGTACCGCCCCCTCTCCGCCCCCCTCTCCGCACGTGGAGGTCCGTGGCTCCAGTGCCGAACGGCACCCGGCATTCATTCCCCGGCTGGTTGCGGGCTTGACAACAGTGATTGCGCTAGTGCGCTGTTCGAGAACCTAAAAACTCGTGATTGTTTCTATAATGTGTATTGTGTACGAGAAGGCTCCAGCCCACCGGTAGCCTGTCGGACGGCTACCTCATTTCCTGCTTTGTGAGTAAAATGAACCTTTGTCCCCTCTGGTGTGTTACATCCCGCGTTTAAATTCACTAATACGAGTAGAGAGAGAAGTTCCCCGCCATGTTAGAATTCTATACCTAGGAAGAACCCATGTGTAGTTTGCCGAGGCTGGCAATTGTAAAACCCTGTCTCCTTCTAAATGAATAAACCCTTTACGTGCAAAACTGTGTTCTGATTGAGGAAAGAGACCTGGAGATGGTGAGGAAAGAAGGAGGAGGAATTCACAAGCGAACCACAACACTCGCCTTGGTTTTAAGAGGAACCTTGCTTGCTGCCGGCTCTGAGCTAGTTCTGTTGGCCTATGTATTGCATGTCCTTTCCAGGTTTTGGTTTAGCAAATGGCCGTATAAGCGGCAATGCTAACAATGTTTCGATCACTCAAAAATATGTCAGAATCGGCCAATGGCCTTAATTTGAAAGTAGACCTATTTATAACTGCACACGCCACACCTTCAATGGTTTCGTCATCTCTGCGATTTTTATTCCACTAACTCCGCACAGGAGGCCCCGATGAAAATAATTTCCCTCAGGGCCTATGTAATCTTTGGGAATTTATTTGTTGTTATTCGCCCGTAGGGGCTTTTACATAGATTATAACATAATATTTAAGTTATCAAGGATTACACATACATAGAATTTATACCAAAAGTTATAAAAGTGAAAAATTTTTAAGAATATACAAGTATTTATTGAAGAAAAAACCACTTGTATATTATTGCGTAAAACCGTGAAATATTTTAAACAATGTAATATTTGACAATAACATAGAACAAAATATAATATTAAACATTGCAATAACACATCATAAAATGTTTAATATTACAAAAATTATTACGTAATTACATTACGTAAAACAATAATTTGAAGGATTCCACAAAGTGTTGGTTTAAATTGCATTTTAGAATATAAAGGGAATCAGCGAATATATCTACAATGCCACCAAATTTGTTGCCTAAATCATTTATTTTTTTATTAAATACATGAATTATCGAAAGTACATATAGTTTTTTTGTGATATTTCACCCTCCATGCTAGGGATGACCCTGTGTTATGGCGGGTGAAGTTACAGTTTGTGGATATACATTCATTAGTATAGGTTGAAATTTTTCACTAATTGATATTATGCACACAAATTCTTCTACAGTGTTAGCATTGCCGCTTATACGGCCATTTTCTAAACCAAAACCTGGAAAGGACACGCAATACATAGGCCAACAGAACTAGCTCAGAGCCGGCAGCAAGCAATGTTCCTCTTAAAACCAAGGCGAGTGTTGTGGTTCGCTTGTGAATTCCTCCTCCTTCTTTCCTCACAATCTCCAGGTCTCTTTCCTCAATCAGAACACAGTTTTGCACATAAAGGGTTTATTCATTTAGAAGGAGACAGGGTTTTACAATTGCCAGCCTCGGCAAACTACACATGGGTACTTGCTAGGTATAGAATTCTAACATGGCGGGGAACTTCTCTCTACTCAACTCTCAATACGTATTAGTGAATTTAAACGCAGGATGTAGCACATCAGAGGGGACAAAGATTAATTTTACTCACAAAGCAGGATATGAGGTAGTCGTCAGACAGGCTACTGTGGGCTGGAGCCTTCTCGTGCACAAAACACATTATAGAAACAATCACGAGTTTTTAGGACACTGTTGTCAAACCCGAAGCCAGCGGGGGAATGAATGCCGGGTGCCGTTCGGCACTGGGGCCACGGACCTCCGCGTGCGGAGAGGGGGGCGGAGAGGGGGCGGTACGGCGAGCTGTGTACTGGGGGCCAATTCACCAGCTCCTCGCAACAGGAATAAGGGAGTCTATTCTTTATCTTTTGTAACGTAACAACAGTAAGAGAGTTTATGTAGTAATATTGGATTACAAGAATAAGGTGAAGAAGTTAAAGAATATTGGAAAAGATAAGTTATTATTAGCATATTATTTTCAATTTGGGAGGCGGGAATGGGTACCGCCGCCCCGGGAACCTTTATTGGATAACCAACACCTCTGCCATAGGTCACCCCAAGTGGTTCACTACGTTTGGTGATTTAGCAGGGGTGCCCGGGTTCATGGGGTGAGGTATGTCTAGGTCTTGGAGGCGGATAACCAGGACACATTGAACCTCAGATTCCTACCCACTCCTTAAACCTTTTTCTTTCCCAGAACTCTCCTCTCCTTCCTTTCCTTAAACAAACCCCTCCACACAGCATCCCCAAAGATGACATAGGCCCTGAAGGAAATAATTTTACTCAGGGCCTCCTGTGTGGAGCTCATGTTAAAAAAAAAGATTAAGGAATTATTGTTATATATATTTATTTATTTATTTATTTACGCCTATTTAGGCTTTTACATACATATATATAACAATATTAACAAAATTATACTGGTAAATAGTGCAAGAAACTTCTGTTTAAAACACTTGCACAAAAATAAATACAAAGTAAAAATATATAGGTATTGAATTTAAACCACACAGTATGTAGGTACAAAATATAATAAATCTGAAATAGTTTTTTTTCTTTCAGCCGACAAAATACTGCCAATGAATTAGTCAATTTTAATAGCTTTATCAAAGTATTATTCCCTTATGTGATGAAAAAAACTTCAATAAGGTACGCTTATATAATAAAATTGATGTACTAAAGATATCAACAACTTCAGAGTATTTGTTTCCAAGCTGTTGAATCCGTCGCATAGGAGTATAATATTGATTTGTTGACTTAGAATTGCTACAATAATATGGTAGGTACTGTCTTGTGACTGACCTGCCTGGAGTATGAAAAGAAATTTCATATAATAAATCAGGGGTATCAAACATTGAATTAATGATTTTATACAAACAGGTTAAATCGGAAATGATTCTACGATCAGATAATTTTATTAAATTTAATGAAGAAAGTACGTTATCGTAATTTAGGCATTCACTAGGAATGCCCATTTTAAAATTCACATTTCTTAAAAATTTATTTTGGATTCTTTCAATCGCATGTGAATAAACCTCATAATTTGGGGACCAAACCGTGGAATTGTATTCTAAATGACTCCTTACGAGTGACATATATAATGTTTTTACAGTATTGACATTATTGAAATCACTAGATACCCTTAAAATAAATCCCAACATTTTCAAAGCTTTATTGGTTATTATTTCTATATGCTTGATAAAGTTGAGTTTCGTGTCAAACCAAATACCTAAGTCATTAATTTCCGAGACAGATACTAACGACATATTGTTAATGGAATAATCGAAAAATATTGGATTCTTTATTCGATAAAACCTCATAATTTGACATTTGCTTATGTTAAGTTGCAAGCGGTTATCATGACACCATATAATAAATCTCAACAAATTATTTGACAATATGTGGCAATCATTAATGTTTCTGATTGCTTTGAATAATTTCAGGTCGTCTGCAAACATTAATACTTGAACATCGTTGAAAATATACAACACATCATTAACAAATAATAAAAACAGGATTGGACCTAAATGTGACCCCTGAGGAACACCACTCGTAGCAGTGAATTTGTACGAAAATGTACCATCAATTTTAACAGCCAGTAATCTGTTGATCAAGTAACTGTGAAACCACTTATATAGTGAACCACCTATGCCGAGTGTATGCAGTTTATTCAGCAATAACTCATGATTAACCTTATCGAATGTCTTACTCAAATCGGTATAAATAGAGTCAACTTGACATTTACTAGACATGGAATCAGATATATAGTTTTGATACATTAACAAGTTAGTAAGGGTAGATTTACCAGTAGAGAAACCGTGTTGTTCAGGAGAAATGACGTGGTTCAATCGGAAAATAATTTTTTTAAGAAGAATTTTTTCAAAAACTTTAGGAATTGTTGATAAAAGGCATACCGGTCTATAGTTAATCACCTTGTGTTTGTCCCCTTTTTTAAAAATAGGTGTAAGGTAGCTGAATTTCCATTTAGTAGAAAAACATCCTGTTTGTAAAGAATGATTAAACAGCAAAAATAAAGGATACGCTAGATTGGTAGCACAATTATTCAAAAATACAGGAGGTATTTTATCTGGTCCACCGCTTTTATTTTGATCTAGTAATTTTAGTTCAGTCAGTATATCATTATGTTCTATGTGGATACAAGATAAATTAAGATTATGATCAGTGGTAAAATTTGATGCTGTACTGGCATTAACTGGTGTAACACATTCATAAACGCTTTTAAAAAAATCAGCAAAAAGGTCAGCGATACTTTGAGTGTCTTTGGCCTTTTTACCTGCATATCCCAAGTTAGGGGGTACACCAAAGTTGTTATTTTTCATTGATTTTGCATAGTTCCAGAAATACTTTGCATTATGATTTATTGAAGTTTCAACATTATTAATAAAAGAATTGTAGCAAATTTTTGATAAGATTTTGCAATCTTTTCTAACGTTTTTAAATTCAATATAATTTGATACAGACCTGTCTTCTTTATATTTCTTATGTAAATCTTTTTTAAGGGCAGTTAATTGAACAAGTTCTTTATTGAACCATCTCGGATATTTCGATTCTTTGAAATGAATGAGTGGGATTAGATCTGAAATAATTTTATCCAGCCAATAATAAAACGATTCAATATTTTTATTAATATCGCCTTCTTTAAGAAATGACCAATCTTCCTTATGGAGACGATTATTTATGTCCCGATAGTTCGCATTTTTAAAGTTAAACGTAGGAGTTGAAATTTTTTGATTGTCTTCTTTAGTACAAGGGATAATTATTGCTAGTGGGGGATGGTGGTTGTCTATCGGAAGAATAGACTCCAATGATTCATTTATAATCACATTGCTCTCATTCGACAAAACTAGATCAAGAACACGATTATTAATATTACGTACATGGTTAAATTGTGTTAAATTAAAAAGTAAAGACATGTCTAGAATTTCTCGTTCGTAGGGTGTTGCTGGTATTGAATTAAAATTACTGTCTAAAACGTTGAAATTGCAATTAGGTAGGTTGTAATCACCGCAAATAATTATTTTATGACTTGGGTATTTTGTTATTACTAACTCAACATCTTCACAGTATTTTTTATAGATTGATATGTTAGAATTAGGAGGGATATAAACAGTACCAATAATAGTTTTCTTAAAATCACCACTTAACAATACAAACATTTGTTCCACATCAGTATTTTTAATTTTAAGTATTTTCGAATTAATGTGTTTGCGGACCGCTATCAGGACTCCACCTCTTCTTGTATTGGAGCTAGTATTCTGACTCCGGTCTGCTCGGTGAACATGGTGACTATGTAGTCCAAGCTCCGCTGAGAAGATCAATGATGTTAGCCAGGTTTCAGTGAGTATGAAGACATCGTTTGAGAAAGATGGAGCATTTACTCTGAACTCTTTTAGTTTTGTTCTGATGCCCCTGACGTTCACAGTAATCAGTATTATACATATAAAATGCTGCTTAGATAGTAAATAAAGATATATTATGTTTTGCCTGCTCTTAATACTAAATCATGCATCCTATTGGAAAGTGAGTGTGATTGATAGTTGGTTGTGTATGTGTTGCAAAAGAATCTTATATTTTGTCTAGTATTCCTTGTCGGTACATGGAGTTTCATAGTAGCAACGATGGCAGGGCTGTCAATTAGGTTGTTCATAACTCTGTATAATAAAATTAGGTCCCCAAATTGAAAAATAATTTTAAACACGACAAAGAAATTACTTAAGTGCTGTGTACTTTATTGCTATTCTTTTTTCAATCTTTTTAATTTAACGAAATTTGTGTAAAACATAGTCTTCAAAGTTTAAGATGCCAAAAGCATTACTTAAAAAAAATAACTTCCCAAACGTTAAACGGAGTTTTAGTTACACATTGTTAAAAGACCGTGCAATTTCAACTTTTCGCGCTTGGCTTAAAATATGGGATTTTAAAAGCATTGAGATAAAGTAATTTTATCTGGTTTCTAAAATAGTATTTGTTTTTACGACACCCTCAAAAATAAGAAATACATGGGATTTAAAAAATAAGTTGGAAAAATTACAAAATTTAATGATGAATTTGTTTTAAAAACAGTGTGTACAACAGAAAAACAACCCATTCTGGCTGGATATAAGCAATGTGTATATTTTCCATTAACTATTTTTTGTCAGTTTCCAATTAGTAAGGTTTTCACATACACGGACTTTCGTCAATTGAATAAAATTTTCAAGAGGTTTTTTAGTAAGGCCAATAGTCTTTAGAGTGCCGGTAAAATGCCGCCCCTAAAAATTGCCGCCCTAGGCAACTGCTAAGCTCGCCTGGGCATTGATTATGGTCCACAAACTAAGAAGATACTTTACCCTAGATAGATAATCTACGTCTTTGAGACGTAAGCGGGACACGCATATTGCTGTCGTTTTTATTTCGCAACGTAGCGCACTGTCTATCTCAGTTAGCTCAGTTACTGAGTAAAGCTTGGCATTGTCACCACGGTAAGTACAATAATTACGGAGAAATGCATACACCTTACGTTCGAAAGACGTCTGATTAACTTTTGTGTAACTTTCGGGCTTGTTCTCGTAAATGTGGTTTAGCGGAAAAAAAAATTGTTACTTTTAAGTATAACGACTGAATTTAAAATTTCACAGCATACAAAAAAAAATGCGATTTAGACATTATTTTTCATTTAAAAAAAGACTTAGGGCAGGTTGTTTCGAAAATTTGATGAGATCATCAAATATTTGAAATTAATTTTCCCGTTATTTCTATTCAAGTTCTGATATTGGTGCTTTTACATGGTAGTATAAGTAAAAAAAGATGAATAACTTTTTTTCGAAATTTCGACTTTTGGGGGTACTTTTTTTGGTAAAAAGATAAAATTAGTCCGGCGTGTGCGGCCTTCATTACTATTTACCGATGTTACGATGCGGGTCAATCACAACCATACAAAGTTGCCACAATCGTGCCCGGCAGGCTCGCAGCAAGTAAGTTTGTATCTCACACTAAGGATTTTTAGTAGTTTCGTCTTTTTGTATTGGGAAAAAATAGTCGGATTTTCGGAAAAAGTTGTTAATCTTTTTTACTCCTACCGTCATGTAGAAACACCTCACGAAGTTAATGCACTTTACCCCCGTACACCCCATATAATAATTGGCCAGTTGCTACATGAAACTAAAATAATCACAGAGCTTGAATAGAATTTACACAGAACATGAAAATAACTTCAAATATTTGATGAATTCGTCAATTTTTTTTAAAACAATCCATCCTTAATATGTTGTTTGTACTAAGATAATTTGTAAGAGGTTCACAGCATTTTGTTATTTTTTTAAAATTATTTTGGTTTTCTTCAAAGTACAAATTCTCCAGACTTACAAAATAAATATTAACTCAACTTTAGCATTAATCTTCTTATAAATATAAATGTAAAACCAACAGCGATGAGGGTAGCAAAGGTAAAGTCATGCATCGTCCAATGTTTTAAATATAATGTCCTCCACGTGCTCACGTGCAAAGTCGTATCTTCCCCAAGCATAAACTTTCTAATAAAGTGTGTTTTATCGGAAGTATCCTGCAGGTGAGTATGTTTCTGTATCTATTTGTAAATAATAAAATTAGTTAGAACCTAAGATTCATAATAAATTGTAAAGCGACCTTGAGGTGATTTTTCACAAAAACGGCGTTCCAATTATTTTTATTACAAAACCCTGAACTAATTATTAAACAACCTTTAAACTGTTTAAGTATGATAATAAAACAAATATACACTTTTGAACTTCTGAACGCCTTTAAGACGTATATCTTTAACAAAGGTCAAAATAAGATTACCTTTCTAGGGTTAATACTACAGACAATGCTTTCCACCGGATCACATCTGTTCGTAATAACAACCAGATAATAATAATCCATAGCATGATCTCCCACAGCTAAAGGATCGTCCACCAGTATAGATATAGGTATTATAGCCCTAACCTTCAACAGAACTTAAACTACTAACATAACTTCAGCCCTAATTGATCAAAGGTCCTCAGACAATGTAATTTACTGGTTAACTTACTTATTTAGTGGTTTGCTTAGGCAGATACGTTGTGCGCCAGGGGTAAGCAAGCTGCGGTGACTGAAAATCATATCTGCTAATAATGAAAATGTGATTATAGTATTATCTTATATATTTGATGACCCAGATGCAATGATAGCCATGTTTGATGGAGTCATAAGAAGTAAGCTGGAGTATGCCAGTGGTGTGTGGACTCCGCACCAAGCGAAATATATTAATATGCTAGAACAAATTCAAAAAAAATTCCTTAGGTATGTCTATATGCGGATGCATGGAACGTACCCGAGATTCATGCACCATATGGAATTACTTGAGGCAACAAATAGATTTAGCTTGGAAACTAGACGTCATGCAAATCTTGCAATTCTTAGTTTTAACATAATCCATAACCGTATTGACAGCCCATTCCTCTTGGAATGTTATGGCTTATACGTGCCTGAAAATTTCAGCCGTAGTCGTCGACACGACTTGTTCAAAATACCATACGGCAGAACAGATGTTCTAGCACAGCATAGCATGACAAGAGGAATGGTGCTGATGAACGAAATATCGGAAACACTAGATATATATAACTCTTCTTTAGATAGCCTTAAGATTTTTTTGTATAATAATCATCTTTCTAGGTGTTAAGACTGTCAAAATGAGATAATTGTACAGTAATTGGATAAAAATCTGTTGTACAATTTAAAAAAAAAAAAAAAAAAAAAAAAAATAAAAAAAAAAAAAAAAAATAAAAATCTCGTATCTACCACAATTGTGGTCGCACTCCTCCGAAACGGCTCGACCGATTTTTATGAATATTTGGTAGGTATGAGAATAGGTCGTAAAGTATATTTCATACCGCTAGGTAATTAGATTGTCCCTATCCAGAAAAAAAACTATTTTAGTGATATTTTTTTTTTTAATTTTTTTTTTTAATTTGGCATCAAAAATACATACAACCCCAAATTTTGACCCTCCTATCCCCCCCTTCCATTTTTAATCACGATTTTAGTATTTTTGTATGAATAAATATAACCGTCGGCGTCGTTCGTATTTCAAACAGAAAGAAATTATTTATGTTGTTGAATGACAGATGGCGCTACGAACCCCTCAGCAAACTATCTTTTATATGGCAGAACTACGTTTGCTGGGTCAGTTAGTAATATATATATAATAAGTTGTGAGGTTTAATTCCTTTCTACTCATTTATAAATAAAACACTTGTGTTGCAAAGTTTTTTTAACAAAGAAACGACATTTATGTTTATTTACATCACTTTCCTTTGAATGGTTTCTTCTAACAAAATCTCATATTTTAAATCAAATAATAGAAAAACAAAACAAGTGACAATTGATAATTGCATTCTAACTGACACTACAGGATTCAAATTTAAATGGAATATATTTCTTCTTCTAACACTGCAAACTTATTTTGTGGCACCATTTTGATTTAAATTAATAAATTACTTCGTTTTTACCACTTTTATTGTTTACAAAACCGACATGTTTCGTCAGCAAAGCGGACTTCTTTAGGGTTTTGACAGAACTAAAAACGAAGTAATTTATTAATTTAAATAAAATAAATAAAAAAATAAATATATTTCCTTTACATATATAAAATGAATGCGGACGGAAGTCATAATTTTTAAAAAGTTTCAATGGAACACTGGCACATTTCATGTAATTTGCAGACAAATTGAATTACGTTTTATATTGTAATATTTTTAGTATTGAGATAAATTTGCAAAGAGTAACTCTGTGATTGGTTTTGTCTTTAGATTTAGTTTATTGAGATAAAGTATTATGATACTGCAAGTAAGTTACCGGCCTCACTAGACGATAGCCGTTCTAAGACGGGTAATAATTTAAAAAATATATATAATGTAAAAAATAAAAAGCAGCACTTAAAATTGGTTCCGTGAATTTTTTTCGTGAAAAATTGATAATACATTAAAAATTTTAGGGAAAGGAATGGGAGCAAGTTTTGGGAAGGAAAAAGGTAAGAATGGTGGGTAAGAATCTGGGGGTCAGTGTGTCCATAAGTGACGGGCGTATAAATCCATCACTTCCACCGCGGTACAGGTGGGTACGAGGCGATAATTCGAGAGAGCCCGGCAGGAGAATGGTCTCCCTCAACCAGTCTCTCCCAATCCGGCCAGCCGCGCATTTGGTGGTCAAACGCATCCACCGCCAGGACCTAGACAAACCTCACCTCCATAAATCCGGTACCTCTGCTAAATCACCGAATATTGCGAACCACTTGGAATGACCTATGGCAGAGGTGTTAATATCTATTAAATAAATTGTATCCAACCAAATTAAGAGATGGTGGAGTTTTAAGGGCGTTTAACCAGCCAGCGGCCGAAAATCCATATTTCGTCAAAGATGTTCTTACGATCGTACAGGGCGGTTCCAATGAGGAAGATTAATTATTCTCCGTACCAGCTTTTTAAAATTATAACTCAATATCGATTTTATTTCATTCCAAATTTTCTTTAGTTTATACCTACATACATCCAAAAATGCTGAAAGGCGTGATTAAAACTATTAAAATAATATACTTTTTGTAATTATTTTTTGATAGTAAGTATTTAACATTTTTCAATAATGTCTAAGCAAAATAAGAATGTAAAAAAATCTTAAATAAATTAGTTTGAAGGTGCGCAAATAAATACACAAAAGGAACCAATTTTCGTCAAGAAACACATGTTCGTATATATTTTTTAATGATTTTATTTAACTTAAATTAAAATTCTGAAACATTCGTTTCCCAGATAATGTATTGATTTATTTTATTGCATAATTATATGATTTGAAATGAGTGTTGTATAATACAAAATCTCTTTTGAAAATTTAACAAATTTGTCAACGACCTATGGTATAACCTTTTTATACTAAAAATAAACATTTTTTCTCAAAATTTAAAACATGCGTTTACTAGATAAAATAACAATATTTCTAAATAAATTTATAACTTTTTGTGGAAAACAGTTAATACGTCTAAAATCTGATATAAAAACAACATATTTCTGGTTTTCTCTGGTTATACTCTCAACGATATTTTTCATGTCCCAAATGTTCTGTTACCCTTAATACAGCCAATAGTCTTCCTATCAGGGTACCACATCTCCCGCACCCTTAATCCTGACAATAGCGGAGTAATGCTTAGGGATGATTTGCTTAATTAATGAGCACAGCACTTCCCTTAAGTGGTGGAACCTGCTGACGGGGGATATTACACATTAACCATCATTACAAATTAAGGACTAGACTATCCGCATTATTATAATTTATGACTAACTAGCAGACCCGGCCACACGTTGCTGTGGTTAACGAAACACAATGCCATTACCCAACCTTTATAAAATCCACACCACCCGCTTGCCAGCTGCCCGCTGCCCGCTGCCTGAATTGAATATTTGAATTTCTCGGCTTTTCTCTACCATAATAAGCATGTATTATACATATAAACCTTTCCCTTGAATCACTCTATCTATTGGTGAAAACCGCATGAAAATCTGTTTAGTAGTTTAAAAGATCTATGCGCACATACATTTTTTATACTATGTAATGCAATTTAAGCAATCGCAACTAATTATACAATGCTTGCAATGCAACACTGGATATTTGAAAAGGGAAAATCAATTACCTACTTACCTACTTGCTCTAGGACATCTATTTTCCAATTTCTTCCGTAGAACGAATTTCAAAAGTGACTATTGTACGACCCATTTTATATATAAACATTCATCTTCAATCACTCTATCTATTGGAGAAAACCGCATGAAAAACCGTTGCGTAGTTTAAAAGATTAACGCGCACATACATTTTGAGGGACTTCATTTTATACTATGTAATGATGTAATGATAATGGTGAGACGCGTATTGTGTGCATGATCCACCATTGTATTATATGTACTGCCGGATATAAGCTGCAAATACAATTTTTTGCCACGATAGCAGGCACAGCTTCGAAAGTAATAGTACTTACTGTATGTATTTAAAGGAAAGCCTTGTTAAAAATAAGAAAAAACAGTGTTATCCGGCGCTGTTCGGTATTTTAGCTGACACCAAGGAAAGAAGGTTGTTTCAGAGAACATGAAAAATTGATAAAATTCCAATGTGAAAAATCAAGTTGATAACAGCATACCTGTGAAAAGGCGCACTTTGAGAATTTCGCTCGTAAAAAATTGATTGTGAAATTTTTCAATGCTAGTAATACCGTTGCGCCTAAAGGGTCTAGGTACCTTCCTAACCATTAACCCATTTTCCCCTGGTGCAAATCTGCCCCTCCCGCACGCTGTGAAGGCTTTTGAGGGCTCAATTTGGGAGGCGGGAATGGGTACCGCCGCCCCGGGAACCTTTATTGGATAACCAACACCTCTGCCATAGGTCATCCCAAGTGGTTCTCTACATTTGGTGATTTAGCAGGGGTGCTCGGGTTCATGGGGTGAGGTTTGTCTAGGTCTCGGAGGCGGATGACCAAGATACACTGAACCCCAGATTCCTACCCACCCTTTAAACCCTTTTCCTTCCCAGATCTCTCCTCTCCTTCCTTTCCTAAAAAAACCCTCCACACAGCATCCCCAAAGATGACGTAGGCCCTGAGGGAAATTATTTTCCTCAGGGCCTCCTGTGCGGAGCTCACGTAAAAAAAAAAAATACACAATTTACAATACCTACATATTTTATTTTATTTTTTTGAGAGTGGAATACTTCTTTAGCACCGATGTGATTTGAAACTACCAGTGTAGGATACCATTCCATGCTGGAAGGGATAGTTCTTCAAAGTGGCTAAAAGTGGAGTGGAAGCTATTGACCAAAAGACTGTTTTTTCGCAAAGTTCACTTCTGGGTGGCCGATGCCATTTTATTTTCCATTTTAAACATAACTTTTGGTTGAGAACCGTATTAATAAAAAAAAGTTCTGTTGTTGGTGAAGCCACATATCTCGTGAATTTGCATGCAGAACATATGGTCTGATCTGAAGTATGAAATACCTAATCCTAAAGTAAAGCCTGGAATAGTAGATTCTTTGTCAAGAGTCAAGAGAGGGATATTATTTTCCTCAGGGCCTCCTGTGTGGAGCTCATGTAAAAAAAAAAACAATGGAAAAAAAGACTTTAAAGTCTAAAAGAATGCCGTCAACTACTTTGCACCGAGCACTTGATTTTCGCGTGATATACGTTTTTTGAGACACAATTTCGTCAAAACCTCATGGTAAAAAGATTTTTTTATTTATGGTTTGAGTTATGGTTTTTTTAATAAAGTTAAAATCTTACTTTAAAATAATTTTTTTTTATGTTAAAAGCTGCACTTGTGCATTTTATGATACGTTTTTTAATAATAAATAGACGTTTATTTTACATCAATTATACAAATGGTCTTCATGTAGGACAATTAGGTAATAGATTACATTTGCAATAGAGTGAGCATTTTGCTCGCGCGCGCTTTGAAAACTTCTTTAGCACCGTTGTGATTTGAAACTCAATGAAACTAAAAATAGCGACGAAAAAGAGAGAAAAATACATCTGTAGGATTTAGCCTGCGAGATAATAAGATAATATAATCGGTCTCCTCTTAGTGCGGTGCTTCGTAGCCTATCGGTCTTGTCTTTATGCAGTGCTTCATAGTCTCACCACCCTTGTCTACTTTAGTTTTCTGAGGGTTTCAAATACACATTCCAAAGCATTTCTTACTATCGTAAACATCCGTAATACAATAAACTAATTATTTGAATTACGTCTGCAACAGAGTTGGTCGTTATAACTTCCTACCGTTATCCGCTAGGGAGACCCTCGGGCCGTTAACGGGGCATTCCGTTATCTTCCCAGTTAACGGACTATTTAGCGGCCGTTAATTCAGCCATTGTTATCCGTTACCCGTTATCCGTTGGCCGTTAGCCGTTATCGCCACAAAACACTGCACCGGCTGAACAAATCCAAGTGAAATTGAGGAAATTCGTGAAAATTTAGTTAGTATGTTTTTAAATATAAAAAGAAAGGTATTTTATTGTTTATCGAATTCGTATGAGAAGGCTGGCCCATTGATTCTTCTCATTGGGCTTGGAAATTGCTAGCAATGAAGGAAATCGAATAAAAAGGTGGTCGTTTAAGGATTTATAGTGCAGAGATTATATTGTATTATGTTTGTGGTTTATTATCATCAAAAATACAAAATTTGGTTGTGGATCTGTCTATGAGTGATTATGAGTGATTCAATGAACTCGGATTTGTTATGAATTTAAGAATTATCTGCTTGTGCAACAATTCTGATAGGCGATTAAGTAATAGTAAGTAATAAGTTATACAATATTTTATCAAAAAAAAATCAAAGGGTGCAATTCACACGCGGTAGAAGTGAAACTTTCAGAAAACTAAAGTGGACAAGAGTGGGGAGATTACGAAGCACTTTTTTTTATCAATGTGGAGGATTGTATTCAAGAATATTAAGAAAAACCGCCACCGAAAAGGCTAACTTTTGGTCATCATATTAATAATTATGGTTTCTTCTTCGGAGTCGCTAGATGTTGTTTTCTTTCGCTTGTTCATGTTGGTGTGGTTTGAAGATTGGATATTGATTTTGCAAAAATAAAAACGTTTATTTTTTAGATTTCATAAGATTCGAACCCACGTCGTCTGAATTGTCTGGCCACTAGATTGGTGAAGCGCTTTACGCCGCTGGACTTTGGGAGCCTTGCTTTAGAGCGAGGATTTACCGTATTATATTGGAACTAATTAATTATATTAAAGTAATAACTTTTCGTTACGCCTTTCCGTTTCATTCGAATATCAAATAACTATAACGGCGCTAAAGAAGTTTCACTTCAAAAATATTTTAATTGTAATTTCCTAAATAGGAACTGATGTGTTAAGAATTCAGAAAAACGATAAAATACCTATCTTTACAAATTTAGCGATACGTAGAACAATAAAATTATTAAATTATTAGCGAGAATTAGTACCAACATTATACAATTATTATTACCTTCCCAGTCGTTGTTTTTACGAGGAATTGAGCTGAAGTAATGTTTCAACAGAAAGCATACATAAGGATGTAATTATTTCATTATAATTACATCAGGGAACAGTATTTTAAGCGGAAGGCATCGTAATTCTACCCAAAGGGAGAGGTACCTTTCCAATAACCCTTGAAAATTAAAGAAAATTACAACGGTACACAGATGTTATTTGGAGCGCGGCGTGGCGTCAGACATGCACTCGAAGCCGGGTTCCGAAATTAAGCCTGTTAATACTATTCGATTTTGGTATTGTCGTCCTCTCTAACCCTTAGAAAATAAAACAAAGCCACTGTGTCAGCACTTCAGTTTATGGGAGACCCGTCTCCTTTTGTTTATTCCCCGATTTTACTACACATTTTTCGCTTTGATGTCAAAGAATGATGACTGTTTTATTGAGTCTTAAAAAGCGACCTTCCATTTGAATTGATGTATCATAAAAATGATTTGTTAAATGAAATTCTCAGACAGTAAAATCAACTGGAAATAATGTGCGTTTTGAATGAACGAAGATATTATATTTTCTCAGAATTTTAAAAATTAAATTAATGTTAGGATTTGTCAAATATGGGGGAGATGTTATAACCATTTCTTTAATACTCAAAATACCTAAAATTAGATTAGGTATTTTGAGGCGCATCTTCAGACCGGTTCTGGAAAATGGGTTTTGGCGCAGACGTTATGACAATATCTATAGCTCTATACTTTATTTAAGGAGCAAAATTTATAAAACTGGGAAGATTTCGGTGGCTGGGTCATGTGGAGAGAATGAACGAGCATCAAGCACCAAAATCCCTGCTGAACTCAAGACCAATAGGGCGAAGGAGCCTGGTAAGACCAAGACTAAGATGGAGCGACAACGTCCTCAAAGACATATCTATCTTGGAGCTTCTAAACTGGAGAGAGCTTGCACAAAACTGAGATGAGTGGAGGAAGACTATTGAGGAGGCCAAGACCCACCAGGGGTTATAGAGCCAATAGGATGATGATGATGGTAAATAAAATAAATCGGATTGTCGGGTTGATCTTGACAGAATATGAAAATTTATTAAATTGGTAAGTTTTGATGAGTCCAGACGATTATTGAGAGCTCTTCTTTGACTATAGATGTCATCATCGTCCACAGATTACTGGTGATTATGTGTCCAAAGTATTTAGTTCCTTCAGTCACCTGCAGATTTACACCGTTCAGGGTCGCTGGAGGAATATTTTGTTCTTGTCCATGTCTTATAATAGAAGGGAAAATGGTTTAGTTAGAATTGCTATTAATGACACATTATTCTCGCATACAATGTTTTTTCCTTCATCATCAATAATTTGAGGGTTAGAATAAAACTTTACAATTATTTGTTTCCCAACAGCCAGACTTTGTAGAGGATTTGATATGTCCTCAAAACCTTTAAAATTTTGAAGTTTTGTTGAAATAACCACTTTATTGTGCTTATTTAATATTTCGAAAAACATATTTAGGTTGAAGGATCCGTGTGTCCATTCGGTTACTAAAAAATCGCTATATCGAAACATTTGTCGGACAACGTTCTAACTGACATTTTTTTCAAAAATAATTTTAAAACGCAATACCATTTCTTTTGCACATTTTAAAAATTCATGTTGTATGACGAAGTTCGGACATCAAGTTTTTAAGGCTTTTGTTTATTTCACAAGGTTCTATCTAATATCTCTTTGAACCTTTTGTGGTTGCCATTTTGATTGTATCTAACAGGTGTGGTACAGAATAGTATTTTAGTTTAACATATTATAAAGGAAAATATTTAAGGCTCTGCAACCGGGCCCGAAAAGAAGAAGATGGAGAGATACGAAATTACAAATATTAGAGGAGAGTGCTAACAGTTACAGCGACAAAATCGATGCGAAAATTGTGAAAATGTTTAATAAAACACGACTCGTTTAAAATAGAGCAAAAATCTCGCGGGCATTATCTTAAACAGCATTTAAAAAAACACTGAATTTTTTCATACATATTTCATGCAAAATAACCGAAACAAACGTGTTTATAATAATTTTTGGAGCATACTTTACGATTTTTTTCTATCGAGGGACTTTTATATAATTTACGTTTCGGCACGGGCAAAGTCTAGATATAATCTTCAAAAATTACATATATTTTTTTAAGAGCTTTAACCTTTAGGTAACCATTTTATAGATCCAATACGAACTGATTCCAAAAACAGCCCGTTACTCGGATCCACTGTAGCTGGTCACCGGAACAAAGTAACCAAGCTAGAGCAATGAGGTCACTTATACTTTTTTTTTTTTTTTACATTGAATACCGCACAAGAATCTCAATTGCTCCCGTCTGGAGCCAGTGAGACTATGGCATCCCCAATTGGGGTATGTTGTGAGGCTGAAGGTAGTGGGGAGGGGAAGGAGGTGGGGAAGAGGAAGGTTGGGAAGTACCTGGCTATTCAGAGCTGGTCACTAAACATGGCTAAAGCCATTTTCAAGCAACGTTTCAATTCTGAATGGTGGTCTTACACCAGGGCGATACTAATAGTATCTTCCACTCTGGAACATGCCGCAAATATACTATATATTATTTTAAACGAATTAATTGTGAAATAACACAAATTAATCAAATAAAATTTATTTGCGCATGCCGGGTTCGAACCCGCGACCTCCGGAATGTGAGTCAAGAGTCTTAGCCACTGGACTACGGAGGTCTACTATATAGCTACTTGATACAACATGTATTACCGTCAATCTTTTTGTATCCAGAGAGATACCACATATTCACAAATTCGTAGCAGTTATATCTAGGGGGGAGACGTCATCGTCCAAACTGCTGACGGAAGTAGCGACATCTTGTGTCGAATTATTTAATTTGAGTCCGAATTACAACAGTAACTTTATGTGAAATTCCACGCACAAATATGTTATTTGTGGCGCGATGCGTATGGCGTGGCGTCCGACATGCACTCGTAGCTGGGTTCTGAAATTCAACCACGCAGACTGGAATGGCTTCAGTAAAATGTAGTTAGAACCTTGTGCAATGAATTATTATGCCTTCGCTGGTTGCGTATGGGTTCTATCTGCTTGTTTAGGTAAATTCTAAAATGGTAAATATAAGTCAGATTTTTTTTTCTTTGAAATACGTTAAAATAAAATCTTTCCACAATATTCCACCAAAAAATCAGAAATCGGTAGAAGATTTTGAAAAATTGTCTTTAAAAACTTCAACAACTAATTAAAAACATCTAAAAATGTAAGAAGTTAAAACCTTGTCCAAACAAGGTAACGATATTTCAAAACTTACAAAGGTTTTTAAAGATAATCGCAACTGTAATAAATATAGAAATGAGTTTAATAATTTTAATGAAATACGGAAATATAAACACGGGCATGTGCCTAGTATGGTGGTCGAAAAATCCCCAATTTATGTAACGAACCATTTAAAGAATAAAGAAACTTAAAAAAAAAAAAATCAAATGATACGCGATGTTGCTCTTCCGATAAAATTATTTCTTAAAGTTAAGCTTGCTCGCATTAAATTCTCCTGGGAAACCTATGATCGAATCAGTCTTCTCTGGATGCCTGCTACTATCTCAGGCTCTCGCTGTTGGGTTTAAGTATTATAAATTATTAAATATTATCGTGTCCGCACTTCTGAACTTTGCACTTCTACTCTGCTTCCACGGTTACTTTTCAAACCTGCATATCAATATAATTTAATATCCTGCTTGCTACGCGGCAGCTGTGGGTAACCATTGAACACATTTTTAATGATATATTTTTAAATTATGAACAAATTATCCTTTAATTGCTGTTGTTACCTATTTTAGTACAAAGACACACTGGTACATACCACAATAATACGAGGGTTGTGCAAAAATGTAAGCCCTTTATTATTTTTTATATCAGGAAAATTTTATTTTTTCATGACACTTGCACGTGGCACTTAGTCCTTAATTCTCAAGTCGTAAAACAGCCAAAAGTGTTCTCCCCTTTTCTCCGCGTCCTGTCCGTCTCCAAATGTTTTCCGGCAAAATATTGCTTCAGGCGAAAAAAAAGATGGAAATTATGTCATTGATTGCTTTTTGATTCCGGGGTTATGTGGTGAACCTCAACCATCAACCCAAAAAAACTCTCGCCTTAGTTGAAGGAAAGGATTAAAAATATCCAAGTGCTTTCCTGGCGATTTTGCTGCATCCAATGAGCGCACACTTTGCATACTCCATTTTTCCCCTAAAAATTGTTTTTGTGGTAGAATTCCTAATGTCTGTGATTAAAATTGCGAGCTGACGGACTTCAATAGGGTGAACTTGTTCCTATTGATAAAGTGAATAATCGAATGCACCTCGCGGGCGGCGGGAGTCGACAGTCTAGCGTCCATCTCAAACTGATGCACAGATCGCACTGAGGCAGCAACCAAGCCGGATCACGACACATTTTGGAGGGAAAAGACTAAATAATAAGCTAGTGCTGCCGTATTTTGAGAAATAACCTCCGTGTCGGAGAAAATGAGTAAAAATCTTTAATTCTCGGACATCCTTCATTTAAAGGCACATATTTTTAAAGACACATCTTTTAAATAATAAAAGTTCTTCCTTTGACTTGATTCTTCATCAGGTTCGCGAAATTTTAATCTCTTCGGCAAACGATTCTTATAAATATCTAAATAATAAAAAAAACATGTTTTTTTTCTGTACCTTTTGTACTTTTCTGTCTTAAAACTGTAATTTTAATGGCTTATTGTTGTTATGTTCATAAGTGGTTGTATTCACACAATCAGGTTCTCTAACTCCTCTTGGAAGGAGATTACTTCATTGAAATAATGGAATTCTTTATGTTAATCTGGATTTATTAATACTTCGGGTATTACAAGTGTTGTGACTGCGAGTAGTCAACCTAACTAGAAGCTAGTTGAAATGGATCTGAATTATGTGAGCTCCTGCAACCTGCACCCCGGCCCTCGGCCCCCCTGGTGCACAAACTCCGAACTAAACTAACCGCCATCTTGCGGACTTTCGGGACAGCTCTTAGTACAGCTCTCTATGTGACAAGCTCGGAAGCTTTTAGATATACAACATACGTCAACGCAGGCGTTAGTTAGCTGAGGATTGAACTTGACGCTACAAACTGGTTAAGGGAAAGATTTTCCCAAAGTTATTGCAGTTTTGTGTCTGAATTTATTTCAAAAGGAAAAATATTTTTGAAATCAAATGTAGTAAGAAAATTAACAATGTAGTGGCTAAATTGAGGTAATATTTGATGTGATTGAGAACGAAAATTTAAATGGAAAGATAAATTGTTATTGGTTTCCTCAGAAAAAGTTATTTTACAATATGGAGCACATTTTAAAATGATGAAATCAATATTCAATTTGATTACCTTTCAGGCTTATAAATATTTTTACCTACAAGAGTCCCGACGACACTTCGAAAATTCTCATCTAATTTCAGAATGCTTCCGAGGATTTTAAACGTGCTAAGTAAATATTTCTTATTTTTGAAGTTATCAAAAAACAAATAAAACTATTTTAGAAACTAAATAGATTTAATTATTATCATTCACAAGTTTGAATTTGATGTAAACATTGATATTTCAGAACAATACGTTTTTAATATCAATCATGAAAATGTTAAGAAAAAACTAATCAATAAATTTTGTCTCGAAATGAGCATAATTTAGAAAGAATAAATCACATTTCTTTTGTCTTGGGAATTTTTTTAAAAGACGCTTATACAATTAAAAAAAACTTTTAATTGCCAAAAAAATATCCCGGTAATTTATAATCATGCACGTTTTCAGAATGTTATCTATGGAATCAAGAATAAATATTTTATTGTAACTAACTGAAGGGAATAACTACTATAGACAAAATATAAATAATGTATTAGGTCCTTACAAATGAAATTGGCGTTTTGCCGTACTAGCAACTTTGATCTCAAATATCTTCTTTTTTGTTAGGAATTCCAAATTCAAATTTATACAGCTATTTACTCATGTATTTGTGTTTCGAAAATTATAATTCATTTGTTTTTTCCTAAATTTTTTTTTTCTTTGCGTCCCTTACTTTACAAAATGGAAAACTTGAAATATCGCGTTATTTACGAGAACGAGTTCCACCGTGGCACCAGTGCTGCATAAAATGCTCGAAGGATTAGTGATGTGTATGGCGACGGTGCCGTAAAAGAAAACACAGTGCGTTTTTGGTTCCAACGTTTTCATTCTGGAAATTTCGACCTGCAGAACAAGCCCCGTGGACGCCGGAGATCAAAGTTGATAATGAAGAATTGAAGGCTGTTGTGGAAGTGGATCCATCGCAAACCACGTCCGAGTTAGTTGCAGGCTGCGGTGTTAGTGATAAAACTGTTTTAATCCACTTGAAGCAAATTGGGAAGGTGAAAAAGCTTGATAGGTGGGTACCTCACGAATTGAGTGAAGCAAATCAACAAACGCGTGTTAGAACGTTAGACCACACACTGCACAACGAATGGCTAACAAATTAGAGGAGCTTCAATTGGAATGTCTAAGACATCCACCGTTCTCTCCGGACCTTGCCCCAACAGATTACCACTTTTTTTCAAAATTTGGATAACTTCTTGCAAGGGAAAAAATTGAACTCCGATGGGGCAGTCCAAACCGCCTTCAAAGATTTTATTGATTCCCGTCCAAATGGTTTTTTTTGTAAAGGAATCGATGAACTACCTATGAGATGGCAAAGGTGCATAGATAGCAATGGTACATACTTTGATTAAATAAATATATTATATTTAAAAAAAAATCGACTTTATGTTCCTCCCATACAAAACGCCAATTTCATATGTAATGTAAGGACAATATAATAAATATACCAGCAGACCCGGCAACACGTTGCTGTTGCTAACGAAATACAACGCCATCTATTGACAAACCCAACATTTAAGATGCAAGCAAAGCAAAGCAAGAATCGGATGCCACGTTGCCGGAGTATGTATGAATAACATTAGTTATGCAGATGACGTGGTCATACTAGCCCCATTAGTAAGGGCAATGAGAAAACTTCTGGCCATTTGCCAAGCATACGTCGATAGTCATGGTTTGATGTACAATGCCAAAAAGTCATCATTGCTGGTGTTTAAAGCAAATTCTGGTCCTACTGTCATTCCACCCATTCTTCTCGGCGGAGACAATGTCAAAATCTGCAGTGAAATAAAATATTTGGGGCATGTCGTCACTGATGACCTAAATGATAAAAATGACAGAACGCCAAAGAAGAGTACTAAGCGTGCGAGCCAACATGCTCGCCAGGAGATTCAACAGGTGCAGTTCTCCGGTGAAGAAGCAAATATTCCAGAGCTCCTGCATGAGCTTTTATACCGGCGAACTATGGACAAGATACTCGCAAGGCGTCATGAACACACTTCGAGTACAATACAATAACGCATATAGGGCGCTATTCGGCCTACCTTGGCGATACAGTGCCTCGCAGATGTTCGCAGAAGGAAGGGTACATGGGTTCGCCGCTTTGATGCGCCACAGAATAGCCGGAGTGAGACAGCGCTACCAAAGATCGGAGAACACTCTCGTCCAGGCCGTGGCCCAGTGGCAGGGCGCGCCTCTTCACCAAACATGGAGAATTCATCTAAAGCCCCCGTAGTAGATAAACGAGCACTAAATATGTGTATATATATTTCTTTTTAAATATTTTTTATATTATTTTATTTTTTCTCTTTCATATAGTATGTAAATCCATTATATGTAATGTATACTTTTTTATGGCAGACAGTATTGCACCCACCGCTCTATTCGGCTGAAATAAATAACTTATTATTATTATTATTATTATTAAAACCAACGATATCTGTTAATTTGCATACATATCATATCCACACCGCCCGCTTGCCAGCCCGCTGCCCGCTGCGGGCTTGCCAGCCCGCTCCCTTTATACTCGTATAATATTTCAACCAATTTACACAAAACCTTGACAAATTATATACTTAAACCTCCCTCATGAATCTCTCCATCTATTGGTGAAAACCGCATGATAATCCGTGAAAGATCTAAGCGTACAGACAGCGGGAGCGACTTTGCTTTAAACTATGTAAAGATAAAAATAAACTGGATATGATATTAATGGACTATGATGTCTATGGCAGGTAAAGTTTTTCCGAACCGTGAAGGTTTATAAACATTTAATCACCGTAGAATGCAACGGGCAAAACGCTGGTGCCTTAAGAAAATTTTGCGAAAAATCAGGATTGGTGTTCTTTTGTATACATTAGAAATACATTTTCAAAGATTAGACTAAACAGTTTTACGACAGATCGCATCAAGGGTGCTTCACGTACTTAAAATTACTTAACTAGATATTATAATATTATACGTCGAAAAGAAGGTACTTAACAAGAAGTATTCCCTAACTACCCAACTTATTTTCCTCTTATCAAAAATGGATTTCAAGTGGCCCCAGCTACTCAAAAGATTGGCCATGCCTATCATAGGGTAACTCAGAGAAAAAGGATTTAACGTATTTCGTAAAAATTAAATTTACGAGGGAAAATATAATTGGGATAGGTAAGACATATTACGAAGTTTTTATAAATAAAGTCGTAAAGCAAAGATCTCTTCAAAATTTTTGGCTCGCTGTGAAACTTTCTTCGACATGAAAAATCAGTCAGTCTGACGCCAGAAGGACTATATACCATTTCGAATTTGAAACCGGCTAAAGGGCGCGGACGTTGAGATTCATTCAAGACAGACCGACCACCATACACATTCTGGCTGGTACTGCCAGATGACGAGAGAGGTATCCCACCCGACAGAAGCGTTCTTCATATCACAATACTTGTATTTATTATCTTTTCTTGCAGATGCTTGCAACATACGCAATATGCCATTACCCTGCGAGCGGCCGCCTTTTATGTTATTCTGTTATCTTTTAATTAGTTTATCCCTGACTTGCTTTATATTATTCGCATTTTGTATAGTATGTAAGCACTTGCATACTGCTTTCTAACACCGTATGCAGGGAAACTGGAGGTCTAGATTCGTTCAAACTTAAATGTAGATTCGTTCTTTCAAAAAAAAATAGAGTTCTTGCGAGAGTCTTGAAGGAATAACCATCTGTTACTTATACCAGGGCGGGTAAGTGGTGGATTACATCCACTGTCTTGATGACTGTACAGTTTGGATTGTTGTAAACGAAAGTGGTATTTTTAAAAAGAACCGGTAAAGTTTTCACGTTTTCAAGTGGTTTTTTGACATTTTTTTCTATCGGAGATGCTGAAAAAAGTAAAAAAAACCACTTGAAATGACTCAGTTTAAAAAAAATTTGGGTAGCAGCAAAAAAACCACAGTGGTGAGTTTTTATCTGCAAGTTTGATTGTACTGTTAGGCTGAAAGAGTTGGGGGGGGGGGAGGCGGGAGTAGATCGGAAATACCAATTTAGATCTCGTAATCCAGCACGGTTAACCACTCCGACCCCTAAGCTTGTTCACAAGACAATATAACAATAGCAGTCAAGTACAATAAGTTTTTTTTAAGCTAACGCGTGTGTTCCCACAGAAATAGTCATAACTCCATTGTTGTTTTAGTGACAACCCTAAAACAAAAAGTCTTAACAGACGGATTGCAATCTTTAGAGCACAGGCGTTGGGTGAGAAATCTATCCTTATTCTACCGGTATTACAATGGAAGACGCTCCAAAGAACTAGCGTCATTGATCCATTAGGGACCGGTGCATAGTCGGGAAACACGCCAAACGCGTGCCCAACATTTGTACACGGTTGACATTTGTCACATGAGAACAGGTCGTTTCTTCGACTCGTTCTTATGTTCAACAGCTCGGCTGTGGAATGATTTGCCGGCCTCTGTGTTTCCTCCTTTCTACAACATGGGTCTCTTCAAGACCCATGTTCATTCCTTCCTCTCCTCAAAAGACCCTTCACACAACATCTCAGATGACATAGGCCCTGAGGGAAATTATTTTCCTCAGGGCCTCCTGTGTGGAGTTAATGTAAAAAAAGAAGATTCACAAAAAATCAACCTTCACATATCTATTCAACGTTATCCATAGAAATACATAAAATAGACTTATTTTGTAGAAACTGTTTCCACCCGCCAAATCGCCTACGTGCCGTTAGACATTGTTATTTTTTATTAAATATTCTTGTATGAAATGATAAAAATGTGAGGTGACCCAGGTGACCAAATTGTTTTTCAAAATGCATTTATTACAATAGTATAAGTGTTTTTTTTTTACATAATCCGTGGTTTAAGTACCGTCGACACATAAAAAAACATCACGTAAGTCATTTTTACATTTTTTTTATGTTTGCATTATAAATTTTTAATTTTACTAATGTTAATGTTTATTTGTAACAATACAATTTAAAAACTTATTTCATACCTTTCAAAAACAGTTTTTAGTATTCGGCTACGTTCAGAAATATTTCAATTATGAAGCTTTAATTGTAAAGCAGATATAACATAAGGTTTTTGTAAATATGACAGTTCGTTTAAGACAAAAAAATTGCAAAATGTCAAAATTCCTGAGTGGTTAAAGCTAATTCAATTTAACAGTGAGTACACCAACCAACGACATCAAAAATGCACGTTTCATATTTGTGATAGTTCGAGCCACGTAGCTTAGATATCCTAGAGATGTCTCAGATGCGTAGATTTGCCCCAATCAATTTCAGAAACGATGTAGGCTGGCAGTTGGGTTTCTAGGATTTTGAGATCATGATAGAAAGAGTTTGACTTAAGGCCGTCTTACGCACTCGTTTCCGATTAAGATAATTACCATTGCCTTGTGTAGAGTAAAAATTTTAGGCGTTAGGTTCAGAGCTTGACTAAAACCTACGGTCATTTATTTTAATTATTTACTACATTATCAAGCAGATCTTTTTCTCTCAGTCTGTAATGAACAGTATTATTGTGAGATCTTGGAACCCCTCAGAAGCCAAGGGCACGGCCTAATTTTACAAAAAGGCGCGAAAATTTTGCTTCCCGAATTTTGCTTAAATATCCGTATAAATACGAAAATGAACTGATGTTGTTATTTTTACATAAACCTGAATAGATTCGTTTTTTACATGCACAGTAGAAGGTAACAGGGGCGGTTCCTTAGTTTGTGCATTTGTGCAATGCTCTGCTTTTCTTCAGCCTTTACATAACTTATAACGATATCATCTGTGCCCCAGTCATCGATATACGAAAGTATGCTCCATTCATAATTCCCGCCAGGACATTATTTGGGATATCCAGCGCAAGCCGAAACGAGATATGCATATTCCGATATGCACAAAACTTTGTTTTACTATCGCAACGGGCCGTATCAAGACCGCAACGGGCAGTATCAAGACAGATAGGTAGGCCAAAATGGTGACATGAGCGAGACAGATTACACTCATAATGGCAAATCACTTGTTGAAGAAGTGCACACATACAACTCGTCCCGTGCACTAGCGGTGCATGCGCCTTGAAGGCTAGTGAATTTTGAACCACTTTGATCATGCGTAGAGACACTGATCCTACGTGAAAAAATATATTTCAAAGGTGGTTGATAATAAATAAATACCTTTAAAGGCATTTGAAAAAGGAACAAAAATGCCAAAACTCTCGACTTTTCGGTTTTGACAGCGGTCTGAAGTCACAGATAAATTAATTACAAACATTCTAGAGTTGCCACATGAATAAATCTTTTACCCTACCTAAAGGGATATTTGGCGCAAGCGATTTTGACCTTGTTTTCATACAGTTTCTTTATACATAAGGGTTAAAATCGCATATAAAAAGTTAAAACCCTGAAGAAGTCAGCTTTGCTGACGAAACATGTCGGTTTTATAAACAATAAAAGTGGTAAAAACGAAGTAATTCATTAATTTCAACTAAAAAGTTTTTGTTTTTGAAATTTCATAGGGGACATCGGTGTCTCCTTGGCCTCCCTGGCAGTTGGTTTGTTTGTTAGTTTTTTAAACCCGTTCAACTTGACAGTTTGAAAATGATCTTGTAAACCGAAACAGCTGTAACAAAAATACATACGGAAATACCTTCAGAAGTCGATAATAACATTATTTAGTTTTAATTAATTTTTAAAAATTAAATGGAGTTTTACGAATTAAACACAAAACTATTAATAGATAGTTATTATACATTTGTTTAATGTACGTTCTTGTTTTGTTATTTATTATTAAAATTAGGTACCCCACTGTGTACCTTGTGTGTAATCTCATGTATCGCTTCATTGTAATTAGTCATTTTATGGTGTTCAAATAAATATTCAAAATCAAAATTCTTAACATTAAAATCTAAAAGACTTAGCGAACACCTAGTGAGGTTATTATACAACGTCCCAGGCTGCCACTTTATCCGTATGAAATTCAATTTCACAGCTCTAAGACTTGGGAAGACGGGTGCCATCACTCCCATCGCATACACTAGCGTACATCATATTATCGTTTATTATTCCACATACATTATAATATAGCGACGTTACACATATAAATATCAGCATATAATTATTACACATGGGTTGTTATTGTTATTACGAGAAGGCGTGAAATAATTTTATGAACGCAATTCGGATTATTAATTTTAAATCATGAGGATTTAATGTTTGTATGCTTATTTCGGGGTTCTAAGGGCCTTCGCTCATGAAGAAACCGAAAACTGGTTGGCAACTCAATACACGGCAATATTCAATTTATCAACCTTCTGAACAAAATAGATATTATTCTAATACGACATATTGACTCTTGACTCGCACACCAAAGGTCGCGGGATCGAATCCCGGCGTGGCAAATAAATTTTATTTGATCAATTTGTGTTATTCTCAATTTATTCATTTAAAATAATATATTGTATATTTGCGGCACGTTCCAGAGTGGAAGATACTCTCAGTATCGCCCTGGTGTAAGACCACCTTTCAGAATTGAAACGTTGCTTGAAATGGCTTTAGCCGTGTTTGCTGACCAGATCTGAATAGCCATGTACCTCCCCACCTTCCTCTTCCCTATTTCCTTCCCCTTGCCACTACCTTCAGCCTCACAACACACCCCAATTGGGGATGCCATAGTCCCACTGGCTCCAGACGGGAGCAGTTGGGACTCTTGTGCGGTATTCACTTAAAAAAAAATATCGCAAATTACTCGAAAACTCGACAGGTCGTGAGCCGCTATCATGGCAACCGGTCAACAATGCAACTGAAACGCGACGGCCGCGGCGACCAGCACTGCTAGTCATTTCGTCATCCTTGACAACTGGTCTTTAACAAGTTGCCTGTGTGCGGACCGCCAATGAAATTCACAAGTTCTTTTCCGCGGAGATTGCGTCGCCATCTTGGTTTGAAATATAGCGTTTAATAAAATCTGAACCACTTCAACATATTACTTCATATTAACTCCTCCTATGAGGTCTTAATGAAAATAGTTTCACTCAGGGCCTACGGCATCTTTGAGGATGCTGTGCGGGAGATTTTTTTTAGGGAAGAAAGTAGAGGAAGTTCTGGAAAAAATAGCTCTGAGGGGTGGAATCCAGGGGTCAGTGTGTCAAGAATTGACGGACGTACGAATCCATCCCTACCGGTGTGGTGCAAGAAGATGGATCTACTGATAGATAGACTGGCAGTAGAGGTCAACGCACCTCTGCAAATTGGTCTCTCCCGATCCGGCCCGCCACGCAACTGTTGAGTAGGAGAACCACTAATTGAAAAAAAGAGTTAAGCTTGTTGTCTTTTTCGTGAATAGTGCAACTGCCCCAACTCTCCGGAGACAGTGGGAAAATGGTATGCTGTGAAGCTGAAGGTAGCGGGGAAAGTATAGAAATAGATAAGTGGAAGGTTAGAAAGTACTAGGCTAACGGAGGCGTCTAATAACCAAAGTGCGTACACATATCTACAGCTCAAACTGCTGACTAATATCTACGAGAACCAAAGTGAGGACGAATATCTACAGCTCAAACTGCTGACTAATATCTATGAGAACCAAAGTGCGTACGAATATCTACAGCTCAATCTGCTGACTAATATCTATGAGAACCAAAGTGCGTACGAATATCTACAGCTCAATCTGCTGACTAATATCTATGAGAACCAAAGTGCGTACGAATATCTACAGCTCAAACTGCTGACTAATATATATGAGAACCAAAGTGCGTACGAATATCTACAGCTCAAACTGCTGACTAATATCTATGAGAACCAAAGTGCGTACGAATATCTACAGCTCAAACTGCTGATCTATGAGAACCAAAGTGTGGACGAATATCTACACCACTGGCAGAGGTTGAATTTGCAAATATGTATAGCATATTGGAATAACGTAATATTGCGTATGCAGTTTAAAAAACTTAATTTATTTATTATTTATCATTATTTATTTTTTCAGGTTCCCATAAAACAGTTATTCACAAAATTATTACGGAGAAGATTACAAAATATAAGAGAAAAAAAGGCCAAGGGGCAGTTTCACTATTTTGAGACGTATGTCAAAAGATAGTTACTGAACTCTCTATAAGTATCGTGTAACTCTATTTAATGGGGCATTCTGAAAGGAAGAAGTTCTCGTTTTCGGAGCAGAAAAAAGTGTGTGGGGTTTCCCACGAGTATACGCGTTAGGGACGTATAGGTTAATCTCCTTCAACATAGGTGGATTCAGTACAGTACCGGAGATCAGCTTAAAAAAATGTTTCCCCAAAAATATTTTTCGGCGGGCTTCTAAGGTATTAAGATCGAGCAATTCTTATTGCAACTCCATTAGTAAATGATCTCGCATTACGAAGAACAAATCCGAGCATTTTGTTGGCGCGGGAGACAATGTCTGATATGTGAGATTTGAAAGAGAGATTTGCTTCAAAAATCACACCAAGGTCTCGGTTAGTATAATTATGTATGTATGTATGTACGTGAAAATCCCTAATATCGGACTAGTGGACACATTTAGCTGATTATTAAGGATTTGGTTTTTTGTTTTAACAGTTTTCTTTATTTCGAGTGCTTCTAAATTATTTAGTCTGTTACCATGACAATTTCTACGTCAGTTAGGTTAGGATAGATTAGTTTAGGTTAGGTTGTGGTGCCATGTATTTCAAAATAAATAAATATCTTTGTATTATGACCTCCATGTTTGTTCAATAAATTATTGTCCTCGTAAACAGCAAAATACGTAATACTATGCAAAAACTTTATGTACGTACTTTAAACGTTTAAGCCTTTACGTATTTGAAGTAATTTATGCTTTTCCGTACAACCTCTTGCTCAGCTGCCCTCTGTAGATATTAGTCCAACCTACGCTCCATAGATATTAGTCGCCACTGGGACCGTCAGAGATATTCGTCCGACCTTAGCTTTGTAGATATTAGTCAACACTCTGAAGATAGTAGATATGAGTTCAACGTATGAACTGTAGATATTCGTCCGACATACAGGCTGTAGATATTAGTATCTGGACTCCTTTCGGTGACCTAACACTTCTTAAACCTCACTAAGAAATGGTTTTGTTTTTAAATAATTGTGAATGAACCACTCCGAATGAATTAATAATGCATTTATTAAATTAGTACCAGCTACACGGATCGTAAATAACTTAAGGCGGTAAACAACTCTAATAATTTTTGCTTGCTCAAAACTCACATTTTTATCATTTCCGGCGAATTCGTAATTATAATAACTTTTTTATTCCAACACAACACTGGGGATGCAAATTATTTGTATTTAAGATTAATAAAAATAATGCCTTAGGTACCATTAATATATTTTGCGTACAACGATTTAAAAAAATTATAACCCATTTTTCAACTATAAAGTTAGCGGTAAGCACCAGATTTTATTTTTCTAGACGAAGAATTAATAACTTCGGGAGTGAGAGATGGAGACACATTTGAAATATTTGTAACACGTTCTTCAGAATTAATTAAAATGAACGCAGCGGAAAGGTCGAATCTCCAGGCCTGTTAGGGTGAATTCGACCGTATGTTCGTCCAATACGCCGTGTCGTGGGCGCATATTTATTTACACGCTTTTTTCATGTCGTTAAGATTCCCATATTATTTGTCTTCTTCTTCTTCTTCTTTTCTTTGATAGGGCAAATTCGACAGTATGTCCGTCCAATACACGGGTCGCGAGTTGCAATTCGTATACATGGCTTCTTTACTAACGTCGTTAAGATCCTGAATATATTTTAGGGTATATTGTATTAAGGGCCATTAACCAGTCTGCGGCAAAATTCAAATTTCGTCAAAAGATGTTCTTACGATCACACATGGCGATTCCAATGAGAAAGATTATTTGTTCTCCGTTCCAGCTTTTTAAAATAATAATTCAATATCGATTTTATTTCATTAAAAATGTGCTTTAATTTATACCTACATTCAAAAGTGCTGAAAGGCGTGATGATAAAACTATTAAAAATATGTACTTTTTGTAATTATTTTTTGATCATAAGTGTTTATAATTTTTCAATACTGTCTAAGCAAGATCAGATTCAGATTTATTAACTTCAAGTTACACATACCTATTCAACACATTAACTACACATCTTTACTAAATACACTTAAATTGCAATCCTTAGAAAACAGAAGAAAAATAAACGACCTAACTTTTTTGTTTAAAATAATTCACTACGAATTAGATTGTTGCGAACTCCTTGACTCTCATTGACATTAAGGTACCAACTCGAGCGACAAGGCAAAACATATTATTCTGCAACAATAATTCTCTAACTATCACACACATGCATCAATTTCTCGACTACACACACTAGGGAACAAATACACCTCAAATATCGATGTATTTAATACAAGTTATTATTAAAAAATGGATTAAAGAACAAAAAAGGCAACTTTTCAAAAAAATCACAACATAAAATAATAAAAACACATAGACATAAACACCATTGCAATACCCACTAATATATAAAACCCTTTTAATTTCACTATCGGTTTATATGTATCTATCCTATTTATATAGTTTCATTTTATTGTTTAATTTTATTGTTATTTTACTCTATTTTATTCTGCTCTATTTTACTTTCTTTTAATTCTCATATGTTAGTATTGAGTTTCTTTTTTCTTTAGTTTTTATTTTATATGTATCTTAAATTAAAAAAAAAAAAAAAAAAAACATATCAAACTGTAAAATGAGGTCCTCAGCACGGGTAAAGCACCCAGTGAGGCTCACATTAGTCAAATATGTAACACACATGTATAAATCAGGTGAATCAAATAAAAAAATAAAAAAAGTTTACCGTTATTCAAGAAATATCTGAACAATATTTTTATGTAGAATATTTTGATATCTAAGGAGCATCACCTAGGGTCTATTGCATATATTTGTGTATTTCTATATTAATCCACAATGTACAAACTTGTTAACGTTTTCTTTTTATGTGTCTTGCATTTCGTCATGTATTATTCATGACATTTAATCAATCACTTGTAATTTTTATAAATTACTAACATATCTACTAGTTTATTTCTATGCCATTTACAACTTAGAAAAATTCTCTTTTATTATAATGCACTATCTTTCCTAAATTTATCTGTATACCTACCGTTCATATGATGTTTACTAGTTATATTTTTATAGTTTATCTTTTTTATTTAAAAAAAAAAGTCTCTGTATTATAAACTTATAATGTAAAAGCCCATCAGGGCGTTGAAAAAAAAAATTAATAAGCAACATAAGAATGTAAAAAATCTTAAATATATCAGTTTCTAAGACCGTAACAAACTGAAGTATTTTTGTCACGAAACACGTGCGAGGAGCTTTTTTTAAATGATTTTATTATAACTAAAATTAAAATTCTGAAACATAGCTTTCCCAGATAGTTTATTGATTTATTTTATTGCATGATTATATGATTTGAAATGTGTGTTATATAATACAAAATTTTGTTTGAAAATTTAACAAATCTTCCAACGACCTACGGTAAAACCTTGTTGTACTAAAAATTAACATATTTTCTAAAATTTAAAACAAAGCTTTACTAGATATTTTTCAAAGTCAATTTATAATTTTTTGTGGAAAAGAGCCAAAATATCTAAAATTTGATTTAACCCTTGGTGCGGCCCGATTCCCCCGCGCCTTTGCTAGCTTCATAACGCGCTTCTTAGTTTGTATTTTAGTAGCGACCAAGTCGCGAAAGTGGAAGGATGTGTCACTACGCTCTTGAGCGGTGACCGCATGCGAGTAATTATTTACTTTTTTGGAAGAGGTAAGTAAGTACCAAAAATGAAAGAAATGTACAAGATTTGTGTGCAATGATAACCCTAAAATATACTGTCAACAGTGTAACAAGAGTGATTCGGAGAGTTCCCAAAAAATGGAGTATTAACTATGATCTCAGTATACCTAAGTACAAATTGTTAATTATTGATAATTATTTTAGTTTAACTTGTTTTTGTATAATTAGTTAGTAATTCATGTTATTACTTATAGATATTATAGAATAAACAAAGCACTTTAATAATAAAATAGTTTCATTTACTTATATATTCCAATATATATTAAAAACTACTCATACTATTTGGGGTCACCTGTGACCCCATGCGAGCAGTTATGTAATGTTCTTTGTGCGAGTAATTAAGGGTTAAAAACGACATATTTCCGGTTTTGTCTGATTATTCCCTCTTGAAGGTATTTTATATATTCATGTAATTTGGAAATGATTGTGGATAATTCTCATCCATCTCATTTACATCCATCTCTGGTTTCCTTTGTAGATCTCTATTATTGTCATAAAGGAAGCAATTACCTTTTGTAACTGTGCCCACTTAAATTTTAGCACTTAAAAGTAGTACTGAATATCACTTTGTAATTTACTATCTAAAGCAATAATACAAAAGACTTAGTATGTGCGTAAATACATCTACTTGAATTTCGATTTTGTTTTCGTGGCCTAATGAATGCAAATCTTAACCCTTCAGCGGTCGCGCGCGGTCTGTGCGACCGCAGCGAAAATATTTAATTGATTATGCGTTAACTATAAACAATAGACAATTGTGCTTTCATGATATTCTCGGGGGGGGGGGGGGTGAACTACGTCCTCTCAGTGACATTCGTCGCAAACGCACGTGTTCTTTTGTTTATATTTGCGGTCTCAGATTCCGCGTGCGCTGGTTGAGTACTTGAAAAATCTCTTGAATAATATTGAGAGCTGGGTGAGTATTTCATGATATTGTATCATACTATTTAGAACTTAGTTTTATTTTGCGTGAATACGTTATACGTAATTAAATAGATGTAAAATTTTTATCATTTTTCGTTATTATGTTGATTTATTGCGCTGTTTTGTGTCAGATGTCTAAAAAATTGAGAATTCATGGACTTAAACTATTACGTACAAATTAAAAAGGGATTACCAATTAATGTTTTTTTATTATTTATTATTTATGTAGATAAAATAATTTTATATCAAGTTGCGGAATCACAAACCGCGCGCGACTGCTTATGTTCGGCGCAGTGGTGCGTCTACTGGAAGGTAAACGATGGAAATTTACCCATTTCCCGACACCCGATCGAGCTGAAACACGATATTAAGTTAATTATCGTTGTCGATGACAATATATTCTACAAACTCTGCACTCACGTATACAAGTACATACAAAATATTTTTTCTGAAATTTGACGACACTTTAGTTAAAAATTTGCGGCAGTTAAACACGAAATGAATGTCGGTACCCTCCAATTAGAATTTGGTTGAGGTGTTATCGATATTCAATCAAATTGAGTGAACATTTATTGAATCAGCCCCTGGTGAGGAAGGTGCAATTCTTCGCCAAACCAAAAAAAAATGGTTATCAGCTGGCCAAAGAGATGGCGAAACCAGTTTTCTTTTTAGACGGATGTATTATGGAAAAAAGCTTTGTAGTGTATGGGTTGAACTTAAAAAATGAAATTCATTAATTACATAATTTAAGGATTTTTCGACCACCATTCTTCGACCTCATGTCCGTATTGTGGTTGTCTTGGTGGATTGTTTACTTGTTTTAATAGTTTTGCTTCATGTGTGTCAAAAAAAAAGTTATTTGTTTTATATAAAAAATTATTTAATTTAATTTAATAAAAGGTTATTTATGAACAATCTCTGCTGGATAATTAATTATAATAGCAGAGCGGGAATTTTTTAAAAATAAATAATAATATTATTGAAAATGTAAAAGAAAAACTAAAAATTTAATGGATTTCCAGAAATTAAAATTGATAACAATAAATAAAAAACTTAATAAAAGAATATATCTCTACGGGTAGTACGGAAAGTATATTTCTTTTTATTTCGCGAAAAAAAAAATTGTACAGAAAGTACATTTTTTAGTACGATTTCGCCCGCCTTTCCTGTGTTATGACGGGAATATAATATTATGTTACCAGTGTCAAAATTCTCTACACAATTATTGTGTGGAGAATTTGGAGAATAATTCATCATCATCATCATCATCATCATCTTCTTCCCCTTATCCTATTCGGGTCGGGGACCCATTGCATCGACAAGGCTCCTACATATGTCCCTGTCTTGTGCTGATTGTTCGGCCTCTGTCCTTGGTAGCCCTATCCTCTCCTCACACAGTTTCTGGAGTTGCCTCGCCCAACTGTGTCTGGGGCGGCCCACTGGACGTCTATCCTCTGGAATCGCACTCAGTATCTTCCTCGGAATTCGGTCATCAGACATTCTTAGTGCATGCCCAAGCCACCTCATTTGCGATTTTTCTACGAAGAGTAGCAGTGGTTCAATGTTTAGATCATCATCGTGGAGTTTCTTATATGATCCCATTTCGTAACCCCTGCCACTCCTCTCAAGTACCTCATTTCGGCAGCTTGGACTCTAGAGCGTGTTCGTTCATTTAGCATCCATGTCTGGTGGCCGTAAGTGAGCGTCGGGCGGTATACCGATTTAAACACTGCCATCATTGTTTTGATGCTCAGCTCGGCTTTCCTTATCACTGAGCTGTAGAGAGGACGCAATACACTGCTTGCCGCACTTATTCTTCTATCAATTTCTCAAATAATTCATATAAAGCTTAACTCACATAATTCATATAAAGCTTAAAAGTTTAAATCTTGGAACTTTTTTCACTGGAACTCATTTTCATTTTTCTAACTACCCTTATTAAAAATTATGAATGATTATTCATAGTATTTCTTGCGTCAGCAGACCACAAAGTGCATATTTTAGAGTACTTAGCATTAAGGTTGATTAATTTTAAGATTTTTGAAATTTTTTTTACCTTTACCCCAATTGTTTCCAGTGTTATTTTTATAATGTTTCTAGCGCAAACCTTTCTAAAAAAATACACACATGAAAAATACTTAGGAAAGAAAAATACACATGAAATATGCGAAGGTGCCTACTTTATAGTTTGAATTTTCTCACGATTTAAGATTTTCATGTAAATACATTTTAAGATTTTCACGGCCAAAAATATTGTCGTTATTTGTTTTTGGGGCGTTATGCGATCAGTTCTAATTTTGATAACGGCAATAAGTTTGAGTTCATTCAACCAGATTTTACGTAGGAGAGAGTATCTAATTTAGTACTGAGGGAGCGGGCCGTATCGGTAGAGTCGGAACGTGAAATAAAAGGCGTCAGTCGGTGTAGTGAGTCAGTCTTTATTGTGGCTACGTAGCGGAGGTTGAAGCGGAGCGGAGTGGAGTGATGCCATCAGTAATGCTGCTGCGTGATGATGAGTGAGAAGAAGGTCAGGAGACTACGGCGGTGAAGATCACAGGTCTTCAGGGATCCGGCGTGTTGCTCTACACCATAGCGGTGTAGAAGTGACCTTGGTCCAGGCGGTCGACCATCGTCGTGTTGACGAGGTATGGCGGCTTTGAGTCGACAGACACATGTGACGCAGGAAGAAACCTTGAGAGGCGGCGAGGATTCTGGTTGCTGGCTCATTGCCGGTTGCTGGTTGCTGGCTCGTTGCCGGTTGTTGATTGCTGGCTCGTTGCTGGCTCGTTGCCGGTTGGTGGTTGCTGGCTCGTTACCGGTTGCTGGTTGCTGGCTCGTTGCCGGTTGCTGGTTGCTGGCTCGTTGCCGGTTGTTGGTTGCTGGCTCGTTGCCGGTTGGTGGTTGGTGAAGTTCCTCGAAGGTGCTGGAAACGTTCCTGGTGTCACACTGGACAAATGTTGTTCACTACTGACTGCGCGGGGCGGTGCCCGGCGCAGGCACGTACTTAGTCGCGGCACTGCTCGGACTGTGTCGCTTGACCGATGAATGGGAAGGTACTGACTGACTGCAGCGGACGAGCGATCGGCTGCTTATATAGCCGCGGCGAGTAATAACTCTCGCGGTAGGTGATGCTGGGTGAACTCACGCAAAGCTGAGATATCGCTCGAACTTTCTGCGGGCATTTGAATGGTACAGCCATACGTTCTAGGCCTTTCGCGTAAGTGGCGGAATTATTATTTACGAGGCGGCGCGGCCGGCCGTAGTAACTGTAAGTACTTCGTAGTGTGCTTCTAGCGCGTTCGGTCGGAGTCCAGTGGCGGCGCAATTAATTCGGCACATGTGGCCGCCACAGTACGTTTGATAGTAATATAATTTTTAAATATTGTAAAATTTCACAGCAATTTTATTGTAGTATTCATGCTGTATGCAAACAATCACAAAAGGCATCTACCTCAGTACTATATTCGAAACAACTCTGGTTGCAAAACCTGTAATCACACTTTTTAGCGTTTAGTTGAACTTAATCAAAAAGCTATGTGTCCATAGGCTACTAACGTATTTTCCTACACCTGAAACAATTTTTCGAAGGAAAAACCATTACACAACCCTAGCACATTATTTAGATAGCCACGCGGGTAAATTTAACATATTCCCTCATAACCTATCGCCTAATATCATGTAAAAATGCGGGTTTTAGGGGGGGTTTACCATATCTTATCTCCATACTATTTATCCATAAGGTCAGGTGAAGACCTTCTACCCTTCGCAAACACCATGATCTGTTTATCATAGCGCTAGGATTGAAAATACAGACCTTTAAAATATATTCATAACTGTAATGAGCAGTTTTTTGCAAAATTCATGAAAAAGAATTTCAATGTGATATTTTATACACTTACGAGTATATGTAAAAACATGTAACAATCTGCCTACTAGTAGACAAACTCTACTAGTGAAGTAGAAATTTAGACATATTTTGGTTTAGAGAAATATACAATTGGAAGGCGGGTACGGGTATTGGATAATCAACACCTCTGTTACAGGTTACCCCAAGTGGTTCGCTACGTTTGGGGTCTTGGAGGGCCAGATCGGGAGATGCCAGTTTTGGTAGACCCTTTGACCTCTCCAGCTGATCTCTCTCAACCTGTAGTATTGCTCCACAGCGGGAGGGATGGATTTGTATATATGTCGTTCCTGGAGACTTCATACCTTCTTCCTCTCCTTCCTCTCCATAAAATGACCCTCCACACAGCATCCCCAAAGATGATGCAGGCCCTCAGGGCCTCCTGTGCGGGGATAATGTAAAAAAATACTAAACACGCGTAATATACGTTGGTTGTAAGAATTTCCTAAGCTTCCCCATCACAGAAATTTTATTTTGCCGCAATAATTTAGAAAAAAATATTTTGGGTAAGTAAGTAACCGAGCAGTTGAATAGGTTACCAGTTGTCTGCAGTAAACCCTAAAGACCTGTTACACCCCACAAAATACATTACAACCACTGAGCGAGTATTTTCTAGAAGTGATCTAGACACATTTGAAATAAAACGGTATCTTCTTCTATTCTTTGTGTGCCGTATCAGGTCCCCCCGACGTTGGCGATCACTCTTGAAAATGTTTCTCTGTCTTGCGCTGCCCGGAATAGCTCCTCCACACTTCTAATGCCGGTCTACTCTCGTATATTTCGCAGCCAAGACATTTGTCTCCTATTAGGCCCTCGGCGACCCTCTATCTTGCCTTTCAATATTAAATGGAGCAAGTACTAGCAAGTACTACTAATGGTACTTCTCCCCTCGAACACAGATATGAAATTTTCCGGATTTTTATTAATGTAAGCAGTTCTCTATCTGCTCTAGCCCGCCTGAGAATTTCTGTGTTAAAACGGTATCGTTTATTTAATTTTCGACATGAAGTACATAACTGTATCTCAGTGGCTTCGAAACTTTTGAAGTTCTTTTTTATGTGAATACTGCTCACGTCTGGAGTCGGTGAGACTATGGATGTTTGGTTTTGAAATGATGATATGCATAGTTCCTACCGGAATGTCATTTATCCATTCTACCCTCCCCAACCATGTCACCTTGCTGAATAAAGCAGGGAACAATAAAAACCAGTGCATTGTGTGAGATGACTTGTGACATTTGAAGTAACTGGTTGAGCATTTTATGTGCTGTATCCGGATTCTAACTGGTAAGTGCTTGGTTTTCCTTCTCCCCGTAATCTATATTCTTGCCATACATGTATAATCCTCCAACTTCAAACAAACATAGTTCGTAATTGTTTAATTCACAGTACATTTTGCTTGTTGCGTTTGAAGCTGTCACTTCGAGCACAGTTTCAGATGCCACAATCAAATGCAGATGCATCCCCAATTGGGGTATGTTGCGAGGCTGCAGGTAGTAAGGAGTATGGTGAGGAGATGGGGAGGAAAAAGTTAGGAAAGTATCTGGCTATTCAGATCTGGTCACCAAATACGGTTAAGCCATTTCAAGAAACGTTTTAATACTCATTGGTGGTCTTGCACTGAGAGTATCTTCCACTCTGAAACGTGCCGATACACTACATATTATTTTTAAATTAATAAATTGTAAAAAACAAATATTAATAAAATAAAATTTAATTTGAACCCCCAGATTTCTACACACCCGTCATACCTCTTTCTTTCCCAAAACTTCCTCTCCTTCCATTCCTGAAAATACTCTCATCACAGCATCGCGAAAGATGACACAGGCCCTGGAGCTAATATACAAAAGTAGATTATCAGTTTGTAATATGTAAGAATTTCTGTTTCGTCGCCTTAGTTCTTAATTGTCCAAATGACCATTATAAAAATTTATAGGAAGAGAATTGAACAAAAACTAAAATGTTCGTTTGGATAATTCAGAACGTAGGCGACGATTTGAAAAAGTTGATCAATTTCGGAGATTGAACAAAAATTAAAATGATCGTTTGGACAATTAAGAACTAAGGCGATGATTTAAAAAAGTTGATCAATTTCACCAGAAGTAAGGAAAATATGACCTTACTTCGTACACGGGTATGCCCACAAACACATTGTTTGATTCTTTCAGTGATTATAACATAGAAGCACAGTGAAAACTGGGAAAAATAGCAAAAACCCGAGGGCGCGCACTAAATTATTCCAACCCTCTAAATTTGTGTAAATTTCGGGCCCGATAAAGAGTGGAGCAGAAAAAAGTGTTTTCCATTTATTAAGCAGATAAATCCTCGCTTTCTACCATAATCCCTTGTATTAGGGTGGGTAGAATTACATGAAGTAACTTTTTTGAAACATCGCGTTCTATCTTCAGATATAATGCAAACTGATCTGGATGCACTATCTGAATGGTCGTTGGCAAGCAAATTAGATTTTAACACAAAGAAATGTGTCACAATGTCCTTCACTCGTTTACGATTATAAAATAAAAGGCGAAACGTTATCACGTGTAAAATCCTTGATGGATCTTGGTGTCGTATTTGATCCCGAACTGATATTCTCTTGCCATATATCGCAGCTCACTCAGTCTTGCTACAAACTTCTTGGGTTCATCATCAGTACTTGTAAGCAATTTGATAACCAAGAAGCTATGCTAGCGTTATTCGATGGCATACTGAGAAGCAAGCTGGAGTACGCGAGCGATGTTTGGACACCATACCACCAGAAGTACATTGATATGTTAGAGCAAATCTAGAAGAAATTCCTCAGGTATGTTTATATGCGGAAGCTTGGAACCTATCCAAGGTTCACGCACCATATTGACTTTCTTGACAAAACTGATTCTGTGAGTCTAGAAGCTAGACGGAAAGCAAGTCTTGCTATTCTGTCTTTCAAAATTTGGAACAATTTCATCGATAGCCCATTTCTCTTGGGATGCTATGATTTATATGTACCAGACCACTACAGCCGAAGTCGACATCATGACTTATTTAAAGTACCGAACGGCAGAACAGACATCTTGGCAAAACGTAGCATGACGAGGGGAGTGATGCTGTTAAATGAAATTGCAAACCATTTGGATGTAAGTGACTGTTCTTCAAATACCTTGTTATGATGCAGTACAAATCCTTATTCTTATATTTCCATTTCAACAACAAATTAACTTGCATTTTAGTGAATCGTCATTACGATAATTTAAAAAGTGTGATATCTTTCTCTCAATTCTTTAATATGAATTTTCTTTACCGCTTTTGCAATGTACTGGTTTTTTAGCTGTTTTTCAAATAAATAAATAAATAAATGTCAAACATCTTAGTTCTGAATGTAACCTGTATGAAGAAAATTGCACTGATGATATATAATAGCCAACGTCCGGTTGTAGAAGGCACCAGAAAAGATGAAGAAGAAGTTTTAGAAATCGGGAAAAGGCTTTTTTGTCCCACCCTAGCATGTATTACATGAAGGGGTGTGGGAGGAAAATACATTGAATCACTGATTCCGAGCATTTTTGCGAAATTTTTACGTAACATTTTCCGAAATAAACGTCTCCTTGTAAACTGCGTGCTGCACGAATTTAATGGTCGTTTGGTTGTTCAGAGGAGTGAGTTTTATTTCCCTCATTAAAAGTATTCACTGTTGTACGTTAGAATTGGTTTATGTAGTAGTTGTTAGTTATTGAATATAATATGTAACCAATTTGAAATCATATTGATCACGTCAATCTGAAATTTTATTGAATGAAGCAGTTCATTTTTCACCGTTTGATCTATGGTCCGCAATATATGTACACTAGAGCAATTACTGCCTAAAATGTCTAATTGAATTAATCAATATATTTCTTAAGGATTTTTTAAACATTCATTTAATTATTAAGAAATAAAACAGCGCGTTTATTTATCCTCAATGCAGCGCCGGATCTGCCATACGTTCAAAAACGTGCAAAAACCTGGCGCCAACTCCGAAGGGGCGCCGTGAAAAAATAAATATTGTATTAAAATTTTGTTATAATATTCCCTGCATCGTTTAAAAATTACCCATAGTTCAAAATAATTATTACGCTCTAAACAACAACACTTTCCAAAGAAATAGAATGCGCACGCATCAGGTTGGTATCAACGGCTTACGAATTTATAGTCAGTTACAGAATTTTTTTACAAATTCCGTATATTTAGTTTAAACGTAAGATCTCTTTTTCCATATATCTTTTACCGTCTTTTACGACGAATAGGTGCGATCCAAATTCAATAACCAATCACAACACGGTATTTTTGTTCGTAAGCCGTTGATACCATACGTCAGTGTTTAGTGTTTGTTCGCTCAACAAAGGGGAAATGCAAGGTACAAATTTGAGGTTATATTCTTATTATCACTGCTCTCTGTCTCTCGTCGGGACTGCCTGTTGCTAGTCAGAAGCTGTAGATGCTATTCTTGTGTTGTACGTTGCCATGAGAACGAGTGTGAGAGCTACCGCCAGGTCACTTGGAAAAGTTACACCCTTTATATATATGTCTTGATTTTATTTAATAAATTAGTGTAAAAAAAAATAATTAAATAAAAATAAAAAATAAAATTGGGGTGAACGAATTTTTAATCAAAATAAAAATGTAGGGGGGGGCGCCATCGGTACCTACTGCACAGGGCGCCAGATTTCGTAGATCCGGCCCTGCCTCAATGAACAGATTGTTAACGAAAAGTGTGATTTGTAAATGCTTTACAAAATTACATAAATCTTTTTGACAAAAACAAAAACATATTTTTTTACAGAGATGAAACACATCGTTGTTGCATCGGAATCGGTGCAAGCCTTATTACAAATTTTAGTACAAAATATTGATTCAGCATATGTCTGAGCCTGATTATAAGAGGAAAGTGGAACATGAACATAATACAAGGTTCACAAAGAATGAAGGAATGCTTGTTCCAAAATATAATAATAACTACGGACGGCGAACCCTGGAATATAACGTGCCAAAAATACTTAACATGTTACCAAGTAATTTAAAAAATAGCGATTCTACAAATAGATTGAGATATATGCTTAAACAATGGTTACTAAATAGAGATGCTTATATTAATTCATGTGTGTTATTTGTGACAATCTGTGTAGTTATTGTAATAATATTACGTATGTGTGTTTAAATTGTAATTGAAAATTACCATTCTATTGACAAACTGCTTTATTGCGGTTTAACGGGATTGTACTTTAAATCCAATTAAAAAAAAACACTTAGGCTCCTCACAAATCAAAGGAAATGGTCACCTATTCAATCCAATTAATATTCTCAAAATTTGAAATTTTTACCTCCATTCAGAATTAAATAGTTGCTTGAAAATGCTTTCACCGTGTTTGGTGACCAGATCTGAACAGCCAGGTACTTCCCTACCTTCCTCTTCCCTATATCCTTCCCCTCACTATTACCTTCAGCCTCACAACATACCCCACTGTCCCCAGACGGGAGCAGCTGGGACTCTTGTGAGGTATTCACATAAAAAATTAAAAAAATATATTTGTGCACCATGTGAAATGTACATAAATGACTGGAAAATATCTCTCGATTTTATATAGATTGACAATATAAATAAGTACGAATATTCCTAACGAATTCAAAGAACACTAACTTAGCCAATATATAGCCATATAAAACAAGACTAGATTAACTTAACAGGTCATAGATATCGAATATAATCTGTTCAAGAAAAAAATGGGAAGCAAGCGTGACTTAGTAGACGCGAGCAGATGAAGGTTAAATATTCGCTGCGTCCAATGATAAAAATAAAGCTGAACATTTTATCTTTTTAAAGCCAACATTAATTTATATAATGAATAACTGTTAATATGTTATTATAGTAAGATTTCCTGATGAAGACAACATTGTTGTCGAAACATGTTGATATTGTTTTAAAAATAGGGGTTTTATACAAAGTAATCAGTTATTCATTATATGAAAAATGATGCCACAAAGTAATTTTGCGAAGTTTGAAGAACCAACATTAATTTCTTCAAAATTTAATAAATGTAGGTTATTCCCCTTATACTTTTGAAAGCCCAAATATTGCAATATTATTTATTAACCCATTTGTAAACAAACCACAGGAAGCATTATATTTTATTTATAACAAATAATAATATGACATCAAACAACTTGCAACCAAGGTGATCTATCTCAGATAATTCGGCCATAAATCGCTTTGGAAACACTCTGAAGATGGGCAACATATCAAGCTTGTCTTGTATTTATCACTTTTATGTTCTAGACTAGAGAATGGATAAGTTCGAGCAGACAAAATATATGATAAATTGCTTATTCTAATGACACCCGAACGTAGAAGACTTTTTTTTTCCTAAATTCATCTTTTTTAAACTCATGATTTTTTCCTATTATTTTTACTTGGGCAAAAACACAATGTTTATAATATTTTTTTACAAAGGCTTGCAAATATATTAAATTTTTAGATGTAATTAAAAAGGGGTGTAGAATATATTATTAATCCTTTTGCTAATTATGGTATATCTAACCACCGCGACCGGAGCGACGCGCGACGACGCGTTTTTTGTTTTTTTCCTCGGATTGCTCGTGATTTTTTGGTGACCGTTTTGAATATTTTCCGCCCACCTTAAAAATAATGCATAATATGGATACATACAAACTGATCATAGTCAATGAATTCACCTATCTTTTGTTGATTATCACATATTCCTAGGATTTATAAAAAAAATATTATAAAATCGTAAACATTTAAAACGGAACTATACTCAGGATTACCTCCCTATAAACTCGCCTAGGAAGTTCAATTTTCCCTCCACATAAATTATTTTCTAATAGGTTTCTTTTAAATGGTCAATTTTATTATCACAATCTACGTGTGTATATAAGAAAAATGAATTTTGATACGTTGTGAACTGTTTAATGTTCCCTTTGAATTATTTCAGACAAAAATTTAGTCAAAAAATAGCGACACTTTTAACAAGACTAAAATGGAATACATAAAGGACACACCAAAAATAGCTGAAGTACATCAGACAGATACATCAATTATATTAAATCCACAATACCAATTAACTCGATTATTGGTTTATTTACAGATAATATCGCATTATCAAACAGTCCTTTCGGCAAAAAATGGCAAAAACATAACCACAAAACTTTTGTTTTCCAAATAATTACTGAATTTTTAAGTTTAAAACACGTTGAAACAGTTGAATGCATTGCTAATTCAATCACCATAACACTGGTATTCAAATATTTTTAAAAAATTCATTAAAACATGATAAAATGCCACATTTTCCACGGACACATTCTGACAGTTTAACATTTTACAGAAATCTTCCAAACATGAATCTTCGTTTACCAATATTTTGAATATAACTAAAGTACACTGCCATCTGTTAATATAAGTAGTATCTTTCCCCCTACTAAAAAACGTCAAAATAAAACTGCGAGTGTATTTGAAAATATTACAAACAAATTTTTGAATGCATCTAGGGAAAATTTGTGAAATTCAGCAGCTAAGCAAACTTAAGTTTTGTAGTTGGTGCTGAAATTCAGCAAAAAGCAAGCGCTCCAGTGACTAAAAGCTTCCGAGCTTGTCATATAGAGGGTAGTGCTATGAGCTGTCCCGAAAGTCCGCTAGATGGCAGTTAGTTTAGTTCGGAGTTTGGGCACCAGGGGGGTCAAGGGTCGGGGTGCAGTCGGCAGGAGCTCACTCAATTCAGATTTCATTTAGCCAGCTTCCAGTTAGGCCGACTATCGTAGTCACCACTCGTAATACGAGAACTAATTAATTTTGTTAATTTTTTCCGAAATTATTTAAATTTTTTAAATAAAATGTATTATATTTCACATTTTTTTGTATAATGTCTTCACGGCAGTCGAGAATGTTTAATTTTTATTACGTATATATACGTACCTACTCTTATAAATAACTTTTCACAACTTTCGACCCTAGTGGTCAAGCGGTTAAGATCCTTGATTACGATTCAATGTCAATATGTTTTTCTGATTTTTCTGTTTCCAGATTTTCGATTGAGTTTCGCTTATATTGTCTTCATTTATTTAAATATTACAATTTGAGGTTTTACTCAAAAGTTAAAAATTAAAAAATTATATATTCATCCTAGACTTGCAGAAAAGTCGATAGATGTCGCATATTAAATAAAATGGATAATGATTTATCCAGACACTATCTAGAGAGCATTTAGTTCGGGTTTGAATCTTGCAATCATACATAAAGATAGTTGCCAATAATATATGCGCTAACGAAAATGAAGATAATGTAGGTGGTTCTTAGTTGAAGAATGGTACAGTTAAACATGACCGAATTTCATATCGACACCGTGGCGCAGTGGTTAGCGCGTTTGCCCGGAAAGCAAGAGGTCCTGGGTTCGAGTCCCAGAGGTGTCAATATGTTTTTCTGATTTTTCTGTTTCCAGATTTTCGATTGAGTTTCGCTTATATTGTTTTCATTTATTTAAATATTACAATTTGAGGTTTTACTCATAAAGTTAAAAATAAAAAATAAAAATTATATAATTTTAAAGAACCTAAAATTATGTTTTATTATTAAGTCGTAATCATGTACGAACTTTGCTTACACGGAAACTAATAAATAAGCCATTTTTTTTAATTTTAACCTCTTATTTAACATCTTTATTTACAGAAATATCACACACCAACAGTAGTTAGTTCATTTCTCACCCCACGAATGTCACATAAACTCTCTTACAAGCCAAGATGGTGCTTGTTGTATGCAAATTCCATTTAATTAATGCGGGTCGAATGCACCTAAAATGCAGTCTATTCGATGTTAGGCGAATTAATGCAACGATGAGGCTACTAGGGATAAACTAAGTTTAACAATATGGACTAAACGTGTAAACAGGATGTTTTTTTTATGTATTACATTTAGTAGGTATTATCAAAATTGACAATCAACATCTTATCATAACGAGAATCCCAACTGCTTCCAACCATATTAAACCAAAAGGACTATAGAATCTCTAAATGCGATGTTGCAAAAATAATTACTATCTCCAAACATGCTTGGAAATTTATTTTTAAAATTCCACCCTTAAGAGTTTGAAACTGCCATTCATCCAAGCACTTTGCCTCCTCACATCTTGCATCGATATTAAAGACTTTTCCACGTCAAAATCTACCCTTTTTTAATAACCTCAAAATTAATTCGTTATCTTCCCACGACCGGCCGTCCTACTAGTAACCACCCTGACAGACCCCTAAAGCCTAGATATGTACATCCTTCCTTGCTACACAATCAGGAGGTTCCCCAGATATGCCCACTTGCTTACTTAGCCTGCGTGTAAGATTAACACCCTTGTCTAAATAAGTACTCAGTACATTTACCACCCTGTTAGTGGTTGGGTTGGCTGTGTTGGAGATTGCAAGACTACCGGTTTTCGTGAAATGTTTCCCAAAATACCGGTAAGCGCGTTATTTAACGATTGGTGAATAAAACACTTTTACATACCCAATAAAAATCGCTAAAATGAAATATATTTATCTGATGGAGACGTTTATATTGGTGTCGATAATAAATAAACCACAACTTAGATAACATTAAAATCTTCCGTTTAGAATAATTTATTGGTTCTTATGGTTTTGTGTTAATTTGGTAGCCAAGCTTATTTTCAAGCATTGGCTTGAATTGATAGGCATTATAGATAATTGATGGCATATTGATTCTTGAAGATTTTTCCAAATTTCAAGTAAATCTTATTGTGACAGAAGAATAATAATCTAGAAGATGAACTCTTATAATACAATGCTTTGGCAAAATAAGCGGTCGTAGAGTTTTCTTCTTTACGATAAAACTATTTAGTTAAAAACAAAGAAAGGGATAGAGATATAGTTCGTTTGTCGTAGGTAACGATTTATTAAGTTAACAATTAGCATAAACTTTCAAAGAACCACTCCGACCCGTAAGTTTATTTACACGACAATATAACAATATAGTCAAACAGAAACTAAGTGAACGGTCAAAGTCCAAAGTCAGTAATAAAATTTACAGGTAAAGCAACACGAGAAGGTTCACGACTTAAAATTAATTTGACTAAACAAAATGTTTTTATTATGTTCGGGACTGAATTTAAGTGTGAATAAGGATTGAATGAAAATGCGTAGGTGTTTAAAAATACCTACAAGGTGACCTGTAACTCATATTACATATATATTTCAGAATCCAGAAAATTCTAAGACAGGTTTTATCAGATGCTAATTAATAAAGCGGTAACCAATTTATGAGATATTTAAATTATAATAATATTTGATTTTTACCCCCAGCTGGGATTTTACAAATTTATTTTTTTAAAGACAAAAATACCTAAATGTGCACATCAGCATTAAACAACATACTTTTACAATACAATGAACTTGTTACATCGGTAACTTTTTATTTGTGATTAAAAAATATTTATTTTACCTTCCAATTACAGAGGGTTCTTCGAGGAATGTCACAAACTGATTTTCAAACCAATTTTTGAAGACTTTGGAATTCATTTCAGAATGGTAATCTTTATTAGACATAACCTTTTTCGTACGGAATATAAATTTACTCCCCATGATAAAACCCGTTTTTGCTGAACCACAATGCAAAATGTGAGCTGGCTTCCTTTTCCAACTGGCCCTTTTAACTTTTAACTCCCATTGCCCTCATTATTTTGCCACATGTGTGTAATCGAGTGATTTTGATTCACCCAAGTCTCGTCCAAATAGACTATTTGCCGTCCGTCGCTATTTCATTTTCATTTTGATTAATTTTCCTCAAAAAGTCCACACGCGCTGTAGAAATGTCTAATCTTCCCATTAAATAATTTCTTCCATCTTTGCGTATTTTGAATTTTAAACCAATATCATGCAAAATACATCGCAATGACTCATGAGATTCAAAAAAAAAATTTTATTTACCAGAACTTTGTTAAGATTTGCAAGAGTGGGATATTGTCCATTGTCATAAAAATCCATCACACTGCGAAGCACAACATCCTTTTTAAAATCTTCCAATCCCGTTGAGGCCGCAAGCCTGCTGCCAATAAATGTATGGATGTCATCAGTCCTGCTGCCAATAAATGTACTTGCTTGAAGTTCAATGTTTTGATGTATTCTGGATTGTCACGGATTTTTTGCAAAAACTTGATAACATTATTAACTATCGTTTTTTCACCTGACTGCAATTCGTATCGTTGATATTAGATCACACAGTATGTAATTACAATCACACCGATTAAATAAACGGAGTCAAAATGACATTAATGAAGTATAGGTATTAAATCGAACATAAAGTAATGGACTGGGTTTTGATCTTATGAAGTCAATACAGTACTTATTACTGAATGTGGAATCATTGATTGTTTGATTTTATAGTAAGTAGCATGATATAAATAACAATGGAATTTCCAAAGGCTTTAGTCGCCTAATTCACGGGAATAACCGCCAATGGAATTTCTAAATTTTGTTTCGCAGCGTGTAATTATTAGGTATCGTCTGAAATATTGTTTTTAGAATCCAGTTTAATGTATTTTCGAAAATAGGAATTCGAGGGACGTATAAATAATAAGAAATGAAAAATATAAAAACATTAATAATATAATGGTGGAGTGCCTTTCGAGTTTGGGTTTTTCGGAGTTTTGACTATACGTTAATCCCCGTGTGAAATTTTGGGAGTGCATTTGGTATCTGTTCGACTATAGCAGTCCAGTAGGTACACTAAGCTAATCTTGTTTTCAAGTTAACGCGCGTGTTCCCACAGAAATCATTATATCTCCGTTATTGTTCTAGTGACAACCTTAAAACAAAAAGAAGAAGATTCACAATAAATCAAGCTTCATATTTCTATTCAAAGTTGTCCATAGAAATACATAAAAAAGACTTATTTTGTAGAAACACTTTTTACCCGCCAAATCGCCTACACGCCGTTAGACATTGTTAATTTTTTATTAAATATTCTTGTATGAAATGGAAAAAAAATAAAAAAATAGAGGTAAGAAAATTTTTGATTATACATTTATATGATAGAATTAGTGTTTATTTTACATAATCCATGATTTTAGTACCGTTTTCACATAAAAAAAAAACATCACGTGAGTCATTTTTTTTTGTTTGCATTCTAAATGTTAAAATTTAAAAATGTTGATATTTGTTTGTAATAATAATAAAAACTGTTTTTGAAAGATTATTTCGTAACCTTTCAAAAACAGTTTTTATTATTCGGCTACGTTCATAAATATTTAATTTATAGAGCTTTAATTGCGAAACGGAAATAACACAAAGTTTTTATAAATCTGACAGTTCGTTTAAGACAAAAAATTTGCAGAATGGCAAAATACCTGTGTGGTTTTAAAGATGTAATTGTGTTAAAATAACGCAAATAATAATGCCCTGTAAATAATATTTTCTTAGCACCTTCGAAAATTAAAAACTAGGAAAAACTGATTCTTTAACCCTCGGATTGGCGTACTTATCTGTGCACTGCATGTCTCCTTAATGTGCGATCGAAACATGTAGGATATATTATGAAAAAAAGATAATCTATGAATTTCAAAAAGTGGTTGTAAGTACTTTTGATAGTTCCACAATTAATGGCCCGCCATTTTTACACGCTTTTAATACTATATTTTAGAATTAAAATTGCTTTCAACCATTTGCAGCCAGTGAGACAATGGCATCCTCAATTGGGATATATCGTGAGGCTGTTGTAAGAATCTGGCTTTTCATGTCTGGTCATCAAATACTGCAAAGCCATTTTATGCAACGTTTTAATTCTGAATGGTGGAATTGCATCAGGATGATATCGATAATATCTTCCATTTTGGAACGTGCCTCTAATAAATTGCATATATAATATTTATAAAGATTTTTTTTACATTAGCTCTACACGGGAGGCCCTTAAGGAAATAATTCCTCTGAGGGCCTGCGTCATCTTTGGGGATGCTGTGTGGAGGGAATTTTTAGGAAAGAAAGAGAGGAAGTTCTGGGAAGGAAAAGGTATGATGGGTAGGTAGGAATTTGGGGGTCACTATGTCCATGAGTGACGTATGAATCCATCCCTTCCGCTGCGGTGCATTGCGATATTCCGAGAGAGTTCTGCTAGAGAGATCAAAAGACAAGCAGTCTCTCCCAATCCGGCCCGCGATGCAGTTGGTGGGCAGACGCATCCACCGCACAAGACCCGGAGAAATCTGACCCCATGTTCCCGGGCACTCTTGCTAAGTCACCAAGCAACACCAGCGCAACACCACACAAGTGTTGGTTACCTAATAAATGGTTCCCGGGGCGGCGCTCGGTACCCAACCATCTGACATAGGCCCTGAGGGAAATTATTTTCCTCAAGGCCTCCTGTGTGGAGCTCATGTAAAAAAAAAACAGTCTCCCAAATTACGAAATATGATGTAAGAAATTGTGAAATGTGAAATTACACTAATTATTCAAATATTGTCTATGTAATCCAGATAGCTATTCGAAAGCCTTACCGCCTAACACGGAGGCGGTCGATTACCGATATTTCCTGAAACTCCGGAAAATAACGTTAAATAATCCAGTATTGCAATCCCTACGATCTCAGAATACCCCTAAGTCTTACTGCGGCGATGCCCACCGGTTGGTTAAGTGAATTCAAATAGATAGATATTCTAGGACCATAATAAATAATTCCGCTTTGACCCCACTCGCTCGAAGACCGTTTTGCGACAGTGTTCGCCTCTGGCTACTGATATGTCACTTTATTCATTGATCTGGTCTGACTGAACTAAAAATATCATTATTGGTAAAGTGGTTTAAGAAATTTTCCAGTGGAATGCTGTCGGTTTTGAAAACTTACTGTATATGCGACGGTTAAATTTGTTCTCAAAAATAATGAAATCGCGATTAAAAATGGAAGGGTGGGGGTAGGAGGGTAAAAATTTGGCGTTATAGATATTTTGTGATACAAAAAAAATACAAAAAAAAAATAGTAAAAAAAAAAGAATTTTCTTTCTGGATAGGGACACCAATCACCTAGCGGTACGAAATATACTTTACGACCTATTCTCATACCTACCAAATATACATAAAAAAATCATAAAAATCCGTAGAGCCGTTTTGGAGGAGTGCGACCACAAATACCGTGACACGAGATTCTTATGTATATTTTTTATCAATACCTATTATCTGTTGGAATTTTGAAATTTGATTTTAAATTCTGGCAATGTTCTTTTGGTTGCCACACTGTAATGCGCGTTGGACCGTGCTTCTTTTTTTACGGGTGGTAGCTCCTCACAGGGCCTATGTCATCTTTGGGGATGCTGTGTGAAGGGTCTTTTAAAGCTCTGGGGAGGAAAAGGTATGAGTGATGGGAAGGAATCAGGGGGTCAATGTGTCCATGAGTGACGAACGTGCGGATTCATCCCTCCCACTGCAGTGCAAGGCGGTGGGTCGAGAGAGTCCGGCTGCAGAGGTCTAGGACAGGTCTCTCTCAACCACGATCCGGCACGCCAACGTAACGCATTCGCGTCAAAACGACAAACTTCACTCACCCGGGCAACCTTACCAAGTCACAAAACGTAGCGAACCACTTGAGGTGACCTACAGGTGTTGGTTATTTGATAAATGGTTCCCGGGGCGGCAGTACCCATACCCCGTAACGCATTCGCGTCAAAACGACAAACCTCACTCACATTAACCCAGGCAACCTTACCAAGTCACCAAACGTAGCGAACCACTTGAGGTGACCTACAGGTGTTGGTTATTTGATAAATGGTTCCAGGGGCGGCAGTACCCATATCCACCTCCCAATTTGAAAATGACAGAGTGGTTTGGAAGCCAATCGTTATTTTGTTTCAAGTGTCGTTCGTAAAAACTTCTTAGTTCCTACATAAATCTAACTTCGGTGTTTCCAACCTTTTCTGAGAGCATCGTTTTCGTAAATTTGAATTTTTAATAAAAGTTTATGTGTTTGAATATAAAATCTCTTTATTTAAATGAATCCTAATGCAGCTTCCTCACACTTTACCAATCAGCAGAATACGTTAACTTTACTCCCGCGTCATTGGTGACCCCGACGTGATTTTTAAGATGTTGAAGGACAAAACAGTCCACTTTTCCTGATCAAATAACCCAACATCGTGTATTAATTCCGACAGACAATTAATTTTTATCGGTAAAAAAGCGCTGATCGCATTTTAGAAAGAAAAAAATGCTAATTTAAATTTTATTTTCGTTTATTACCATGAAAAATAGTTACATACACCAAAAAAATAATGAGGATAGAAGATGGTAAATCATGCTATGTCCAGTGTTTTAAATATAATGTCTTTCACGTGCAAAGTCGTATCTTCCCTAAGCAAAAACTTTCTTGGTGTTTCTATTGGAAGTGCCTTGCCACGTATTTTTCTGTATCTACTTGTAAATAAAAAATTAGATAGAGTTTAAGAATTCATAATAAATTGTAAAGCGCCCTTGAGGAGATTTTTTACAAAAACGGCGCTCTGCAAATTATCCAATTATTATTATTAGTATAGTATCTTCCTCTCCGGAACGTCTCTCAAATATACTTTATTCAGAGTAAAATTTACTTGCGCATGCTATAGGATTTAAACCTAAGACCTCAGGATTTAAATTCGAGATACTTACCCTTGACTGCGGAGACCGTCGAAAGTTTTATCTACATGTGTTTATATAAATAACAGTGACTGTGGTGGGCGGGTGGCGTGAATTTGATTTTATGCAAATGTATGTTTTTATTCAGATGTTGATGAAATTTTGCACACTTGATCTTCAAAACAAGAAGAGGGGAATAGTCCACAGGAGATTTTGAAAAATCTTTTGAATAGCCCAAGCTATTATTAATTAAACTCCAATAAAAAAAATTTAAAATCAATGTTTAAATGATAATAATTCCTTAATATCATAGGCTTAACACTTAAGGACTCGCTAATGGGTCTAACGGACCCAGTTCTTCATACTTTGTGTAGTAACTTTAAATTTTTGACGTTTGCAACGTTGCCGCTCTTAGTATCTTTCAACGATAGTGTAGCACGACAGATGACGATCTAAGTCGTCAGTTAGTGTGCTGCGTGTGAGTGCCTCAGCCTTGAAGGGTGTGTATAGGTCCGCTGGACCCGGTAGCGACTAAATACGTAAGTGTTTTTTCCATCACGTTATTACTATTTATTTATATTTTTTAACTATATTTCATAGAAAATAGCTACCAATAGATTTTTGAGACCTAAGGAAATAGAAGAATATCTCGATGAAGACTATTCTGAGACTGAAGACTGTTTAGAAATAAGTGAGGATGAATCGGATTCCGAACAAGAAGGCGATAGCGGCTTATATAACTGAAAAAAAAAGAAAAACCAGCGTTTTTTGGGTAAAATGCAGGGCAACTTTGTGGAGAGCACCTTTTTGTGGTAGAAAGAGACCTAACAATGCAGAGATGTGATTTTATTCTAAAGAAGATATTTTTTTCATTTTCAAAGTTGTTTTGTTTTTTTTTCTATAATGATTGACCTCTTATCATTATTTTGTCTAAGTAGGTTCATTATAGTACTATTAGAAAATATGGAAAATGTTGCTTAAAATAAAGAATTACAGAAATTGTAACAATTAGCATTAACCTTGTCATAAAAGTGTGGTAAAATTCCTTTTGTTTTTATAATAACTCTTTTATTAAGTAAAAACGATAAATATTAGTTTTTAATTGAATATTGTCTTTTTTATTCACACATTATCCTCCTAAGAAAGAAAACATTAACTTTTATTGAGGAGTTTTGGAATTTTTTTTTTTTTACAGTGAATACCGCACAAGAATCTGAACTGCTCCCGTCTGGAGCCAGTGAGACTATGGCACCCCCAATTGGGGTATGTTGTGAGGCTGAAGGTAGTGGGGAGGGGAAGGAGGTGGGGAAGAGGAAGGTTGGGAAGTACCTGGCTATTCAGATCTGGTCACCAAACACGGCTAAAGCCATTTTCAAGCATTGTTTCAATTCTGAATGGTGGTCTTACACCAGGGCGATACTGAGAGTATCTTCCACTCTGGAACATGCCGCAAATATACTATATATTATTTTAAATGAATTAGTTGTGAAATAACACAAATTAATCAAATAAAATTTATTTGTGCAGCCGGGTTCGAACCCGCGACCTCCGGATTGTAAGTCAAGAGTCTTACCTACTGGACTACGGAGGTCGTCAAAATAAAAGGAATAAACTAAACATACGGTATTATAATGGGTCCGGCGCACCCGGTTGCAAGTATGTGTGTTAAAAACTGACGCGCGAGTCCCTAAGTGTTACAAGTGTTTTCCAGCATTTTGTGGTAGCAAAATTTTAATTATTACTCATATTATTACTAACATCCACGTATAACCCCACATAGCCAACAGTCCCTTAAAGCCATATATAACCCTTTTCATGTCATCCCCACATTTTTCACGGCACGAAACCTTCTTGGGGTAGTTTTGAAAAACACACACGTCTTGGAAGTCCCATTCAATAGCCTTTCAGCTGAAATCTGAAACGGCACACATTGGGCGGAATGCCGCATGAAAATATAACTTTACTGAAACCGCTGCTGATAGAAAACGAAATTCAGTTTGAAATTGGTTAGTTTGGTTCTATTGAGAGTTTGAGATTTGAGGAGATATTTTTATTATAAAAATAAAATACTTTATGGTGTGAAATTATACAGTAAATTGAAATGTTTTTCTGTGGGTAAAACTGTTACGAGAAAATGCTTTGCGGCTTTGCCTCCTGAATTTGAAGCCATAATATTAATACGTATTTCAGAAAAATTGGTTGTTAGTATTTTTAATTAAATAAGTATGGCAAATATGCTTCCGAAATGAGGTAATTGAGAGGACTGGCAGGAGTTACGATATGGTATTAAATATTAAACTCGAAGATCCGAGACGATCTGTACATTGAAGCGTTACTGTTCATAGAAAAATCGCAACTGAGGTGGGCTTGGGCACGTTCTAAGAATGTCTGATGACAGAATTCCTAGGAAAATACTGAGTGCGATTCCAAAGAGTAGACGTCCAGTGGGCCGCCCCAGACACAATTGAGCGAGGCAACTCCAGAAACTGTGTGACAAGAGGATGGGTCTAAAATGGACGGAGGCCGAACAATCAACGCAAGACAGGGACGAATGGAGGCGCATTATCGATGCAACGAATAGGATAGGGGGAAGAATGTAATTAAAAAATTGGTGTACACGAATTAATGTGCTTTCATTTGATAGTTCTTAAGAAAAGTTCCCTATCTGATATATAAATATTGAATAATAAAATAAAATTTATTAAAAAAAACATTTCGATGGCAAAAATTAACTGTCTGAGGTATTTTAAATAGTGTCATATTGTGGCAAAAGCGCTCCAGTGGTTAAGCATTATTATCATATTTGAAACCAAAAAGTTATTTGGGTTTGAAATTTATTATGTTTTCATAATGGGTATCTACTATCTATTACAATGACTGTGGCACTCATCACTCTAAGGTGAGCCTATTTTAGTAAAAAAATCTTATTTTGTTTATACGACTCCATCTGCGTCTCATCAATTCGTATTTGGTGATCTATGGTTTAAAATATTGGAATTTATGTGTATCGTAAAGGAATAAAGGGTCTTCTGTCCGCTGGATGGGCTTAACTTACGGAGGTTTCTGTTTTATTTATTTGCACATTCATCCACCTTATTCACGGCCATTATTCGCTGATGCCATATATACAATACATGCCAAAATCCGATCCATAAAAATTCATGAAGGAAAAAAGGTCTATATCGGTTATTTCGCGGGTTGTGAGAATGCTTCGGAACAAACAAAAAGCTAAAACAGGTAAAAGCTCTCATAAACTGTTGTCTGTTCACTGGAAAGGAATCATTTACGAAATCAATAATACGTTTCTTAACCACTCGAGCGGCTGACCAATTTAAAACTTTTTTCACGGATTCTTCGTGATTTTTTGGTGATCATTTTGAGTATTTTCCCATTAAAAAAATCATGCCTTGGAAGCCAAGAACAAAGGCTCGAAAATTTGGCTTCCCGAATTTTGCTTAAATATCCGTATAAATACAAAAATGAACTGATATTGTTATTTTTACATAAACCTGATTAGACATCCTATATGAAAAAACACAAAGGTGATTGATAATAAATAAATACCTTTATATGCATTTGAAAAAGGAACAAAAATGCTAAAACTCACGACTTTTCGGTTTTGACAGCGGTCGAAGTCACAGATAAATTAATTACAAAAATTCAAGAGTTGCCACATGAATGAAATTTTTTACCCTACCTATAGAGATATTGGTGCAAGCGATTTTGAACTTGTTTTCAAACAGTTTCTTCGTTTCACAGTCAAAATCGCATGTAAAAAAGTTTTTTTTTTTGAAATTTCATAGGGACACCGGTGTTCCCTTGGCCTCCCAGGGGTTTTAATAATTCAAATTAAGTACAAATGCATCTAGGGAAAATTTGCCTAAAACTAGCAGCAAAGCAATCCGGGTATTTTAAATATTGCCATATTATGGCAAAAATGCGCTCCGGTGGTTAATGAACTAACAAAAGTGATCTATACAAACAAACCATTTTCATTATTCTTCGAAGTTTAGTGTCCAGTATATGCCAAAGTAATTTTATTAAAGTTTCATCCTCTCCATGTTGACCGTGGCTATTTATTTTATTTAGGCATAAGTCAGAAAATCTCTTAGTTTGTTCGTTCTGAAGGTCGTGGCTGAGATGGCATTACGTTTGGGTCCCATCCAGGAGTCCCGAGTTGTTCGATTCCCCGGCTAGCTAAGTTCTCCATCATGACACGAGCAACATTTTCCGCCTACTGTTTCAAATATTGTCGTTTATAATTTATTTATTTAACCCAGGAGTGAATGACTTTTTTAAATTTGAAAATTAAAAATTTTATTATTTTTTCTTCAAGAAATTTGCACAACATTTTCAGTTTGGAATGTTATAATTTGGTTATATATAATTTTTTATTTAATTTGGTTATATATTATATATATATAATTATAATTTTGGCAAGCTATATTATATGTCCACTCTAAAGCGTACGTGTACGGGTACGGGTGCAGACATAATATATGACATAATGATAAAAAATGTAGTACGTGCATACGTTCAGAACACTTGAGTTTTTAACAAAAAATGGCGCTATAAAAATCATAAAAATATTTTTAATATTATTATGTTTTTCCTGTAGAATATATTTAAAGTCATTATTGTATACGTATTGCAGCATCAACTATCTATGTTTGGGAAAATAGTACGTGTATGGGCCTTTTTTTCTTTAGCTCCAGAGGAAAATGAGGTTAAATAAATAAAATAAGGTGAATGTACCCCTCTTTGGGTTTGCTGTGTTGAGGGTATTTTTAGGAAAAGAAGGAGAGGAAGTACTGGGAAGGAAAAGGGTATCAGAGGTGGGTAGGAATATGGGGGTCAGTGTGTCCAGGAGTGACAGACATATGAATCCTTCCCTCCCACTACGGTGCAAGGCGATGTTCCGAGAGAGTACGGCTAGAGATGTCAAAGGGACTTCCTCAATCATTCTCTCCCAATCCGGCCTACCATGCAGCTGGTTGGCGGACACATCCGCCGCCAAGACCCGGACAAACCTGATCCCATGAACCCGGGCACCCCTGCTAAATCATCAAATGTAGCGAACCATTTGGGGTGACGTATGGCAGAGGTGTTGGTTATCCAATAAACGGTTCCCGGGGAGACGGTACCCACACCCGCCTCCCAAATTGGCCTAGTTTCACATTTAAATATTTATAAAGTATTTTATTTTGATGAGTTTTATTTCACAATTTACCTCAGTTATAATCTATAGTTAAGAAAAATAATTTATAACAAAGACAATTCTAGTACCTACATCGGCAAAAAAATGGTACATATATACTATAGAACGTAATGAATGTGACGCACAGTTGGTGTGACTACTAGAAATTTTTAAAGTAGGAACTCTGCTAACGAAATAACAATTATTCCGAGTTTGCTAATCATTTATCATGGGAAGGCAGTGGCTTCAATAAATAAAAAAAAACTAAGTTTAAATATAAGCCGCCGCTACCCGAATTTCTACCGATTTCTTACGTATCTCCCTTTTAAACATTTGAAGTTTTTAAGCTCTTATTTTTTATGATAATATCTATACATTCCCCACGCCGAAACGCAAACATGAAATTCCCTCGATAGAAAAAAATCGCAAAGTATGCTTCAGTTATTTTACAAGTTATGTGTATGAAAAAATTCACTGTTTTTCTTTAAATGCTATTTTAGACAGCCCCCAAGAGATTTTTGATCTATTTTAAACGAGTCGAGTTTTATTAAACATTTTCACAATTTTCGCATTGATTTTATAGCTTTAAATATTAGCGCAATCCTCTAAAATTTGTAATTACATATTTTTCCATCTTGTTCTATTTGAGCGCGGTTACGGCGCCTTAAGTATTAAGAACAATTTTAATTTCTGCGCCTTTGAAACCTTAGAAATAAAAAAAAAACAAACAAAAAAACAATTTACTTTAAAAAAATAATAGCACCTGTAAATCACCACTATATACAATGTTTCCTTGTGATGTTGAAATTACCAGAATGAAAATATAAAAATAACTCAACGATCTAAAACATAGCGGGGGTGTTCACACTTGTTTTATTTTTTTTGTAATATGCATTTAAGATATAGGGATAAGTGAAAGATATCAGCATCTGAAAAGTTGACATTGTACCTTGTGCATGTTCTTTTGAAAAATTAATGCTTGGCAGCGCGATGAGGAATAATTGGTTTGAGCTTGTGTTTCTGTACTGACGGAAATAAATATTTTCTCGAAGGTCGTTGTCATCTAACATAATCTTTAAAACCCTCATGTAAATTAGTTTGCAGTACCAATTTTAACGTAACTGAGTCGTTCAATTTCTATGTATATCCGCTATATCAACTTTCACTGATTCGGAGAAAACCGCATAAAACTGTCACATCTCTAGTAGCGTAGATAAAATATTGCATTTTATTTTTTTATATAATGAACTGGAGTAATATACATTCGAAAAGTGTTCATTTTTCAATGTGTTTATAGGAATATTTAAGTAATTTGGTTAAAAAAAAGATACAGCGGATTTTGATACTCACTTCGTGATTTGTATGGAATATAGAGGCTTTTGAAACTCAACTGACCTGAGGGGCGTGTTTCTACACCCGCCATCTTGGCAAAATAACTGCTCGTGATTGGTTGAATTCCGATATAGCGAGTTTTGACAGTAGTAACTTCTTGAATGATATAGCGGGTTTTGTTTCTCACTCGCAGTTTTAACATGGTTTTTGGTCGTGATAAAGGAGGTTTTGAAACTCAATTTTAGATTAGTCTTGTTCCCCGCAAAAATGTGAACAAGATGTCTTACTCAGGTCATTTTGTCAAAAAATTGAATAAAACGGGTATTGAAATTATAGGACTCTAACTTAAGAGCCCTTTTCACAAAAGTGTGCTAAAATATTTATGTTTGAAGTATAATGATTTTTTCTTTCTTTCATTCTCTTCAAATAAATATTTTACAACACTCATTTTCCTTAAACGAAACGTAGGCACTATTTTTGTGTTTGATTCTCGTAAATATTTTACGAATGAATCGACATTTTGACTGAATAGTGGATGCTAAAGCCCTTTTAGATATTTTATTTTACCATGGCCATTTACAGAGTCGTAAATACGGGTATGTAAGGGTTAGATAATATCGATAACTGAAATGAGGAACAGGAAATCTTATTATTAGTATACTGTGATCAAATGATGATATTTTGTGAAAGGCTTTCAATACGTCAAGAATTTTGTTAGATATAAAACGCTGTCTATTTTAAAACTTTGTCGAAGAATTCCAATATAATAATCTTCATATAAAAAAATCTCGCGTCACGATGTTTGTTCGAGATAAACTCCGAAACTACTTACCTGATTTTGATGATATTTGGCTTACTGCTTACTTACGTATGTAATTTGGTCCAACTTAAAAGATAGGATAGTTTTTATCTTGGTTATTGACCTCAATATTTATTTTTGCGAAATAAATGCTCATTAAATGTTTGTTGTAGGATAATGCTTTGCGATTATTTGTAACGCAGTGTGAATTAATTTATCGACACGACAATTGGTTATCTAGCTTGGGTACCTATCCAGTAGATGACGTTGTGTTTCATTAGCCACAGCAACGCGTGGCCGGTTCAGCTAGTAATTGATAATTTCATTTTTTTCATATAATTATTTTCAACAACAGTGGCTCCATTATTATGTATATTTTTTATAAAAAATTGTTTCAATGTCTAAAAGATTGGAATACATCAAAAATTTGTAGTTTTTTTTTTATATACGTAACTAACGGCTATTTATTTTTCTTTGAGAGATGGCTCACATAACATTATAACAAATTTGAGTTATTATGTGCTTTTATTGTGTAGGTACCAAGGGCGGATCCAGCTTTGGGGCCAGGGGGGGGGGTCACATAGCGCCAGGGGGGGGTCACATAGTCGTGGTCAAGTCACTAGAAGTTATAATTTAATTTTGATAATAATAGATACAAGTAAAAAGTAGGTCCACCTAGGTCCTGGACCCAGCCCAGGGGGGGGGGGGGGTCATGACCACCCCCCCCCCATTGGTATTGAATTTGAAAGCAGGTTTCTACTTTCAAATTCTTTTCGTGCTCGTATCGTAATGACGTGTAGAATTCTGGGTTTTATCACATGCGCACTGCAAGAAATTTCAGAGACACCCGGGTTCTCACAGTAATATGCAATGCTTTGGTTAAGAGTACGCTTGAGAGCGGATCGGTAGTTTGGAGCCCCCACCAAGTGAGGCATTCCCTCCTGTTGGAGAAGGTTCAGAAGAAATTTCTGAGATTTCTCTAACTGAGGGAGTATGACTACTACCCATGGCTCTCCCCTAACCACTTTCTCTTGGGCATGCTCGTTACGAACCCTCTACGGGTCATGTGCTCATTGTAACATATTTTTTCAGGCTGATTCGTCGATGATTCGAAAACTCGACCATCATGGAGTGCATTAGTTTCTGTGTTCCCGACGGTTATCTCCATCACCGACAGCATAGACTGTGTTATCTCCCGGCTTGCAGAACTACATAACTTGCCAATGGTCATGCCAGTCGGGAGATATGTCTTTTTGTTAAATAGAATCACATTTTGCTGTTAGTCTGGTTGTGCTTCATTGATGTTTAAATTGCTTAAATCTGCTTGAATCTTAATATTTTCTATCTTTTTAAAACTCTTTGAAATTTAAATTTTTTAATGTTTTTAAAAAGAAAAAATTGAATGGAATTGAATATTTTATTGCAATTCTTCATTCAAAGTAAAAAAGTTGAATTTATCTCGGAAATCCATCACACTTCGACCACCTCGGTCAGAGAATGCAAAACCCCAGACAGGGGGAATGGACAGTAAAATTGCCTAACATAAAGAAAGGAGAGCTAAGTTGACGGACACTTTGCGACCTTGCTTATTGAAGTGTGCTGTTGGGGGAAGATAGACTGAAATAAAGGACGTGTCCTTTATTTTACCTACAACCGTTTGGAAGTTAGCATTGAGGGTTTGACGTTATACATTGGGAGCCACAGAAACAAGGATTGAATTTAATTGGCTAATGCCGAAGTTCTATTTGTTAGAAATAGCACTTCGGCTTTTTTGATATTGTCATTTTGAATAAATGATTTTAATGTGGAAATAATAGAGGCAGCGTTGGACTTAAGGCATTAGTTTGTGAAGAAATTCGGTCAAGCATAATAAAAAAAAGATCCATGGAAAGGCTTCAGGTGCAATATAACAATGCTTACCGTCTGATGTTTGGACTCAATGTTTACAGAAGGGCGAGTTCCAGGATTTAAAGCTCTATTAAAAACCAGGATCGCAGGACTGAGGGGAAGGATAAACCACTCCAGAAACATTCTCATAATAGAATCCCGTTTGACTTCAGGATCGAACTTAGAAGAACATTGGAGAAAGACACTGGCTCCCATAATCCCAGACCCGATGGACTAATAAGAGCCCAATAAAAGATTTTTTCTTGTTTTTTTTATGAAGAATTTATACCTAATGATGCCTACTACTTATGTGTTTTTTGTATTTTTATTTTTTATTGTATTTTCTTCTTATATAGGATGTGTGGGGTTGCACTCACCTCCCCACATTCTGGAATAAAGACCATTATTATTATTATAAGGTTTCTACGAATTGTGTAAAAATTGTCTTTAAAGACTTTATCTGGAAAGTTAAGAGAATTCGTGATGGAAAGGATTATAAATGTTTGCGCAACCATTTGTGGCGTTTGACAGGGATGAACTATTGGGATTTAAGAGTAGTGAGTTGTGTTGTTGTTGCTGATAGCCGCAGAAAACAGAAAAAATATTGTTTTGGAGGGTTTTATTTTTCATGTACATTTGTTACTTAAATTTTTGGTTGGTTTCGACATATCCGTGTCATTAAGTAGCAAACTTAAAAAAAACTTAAAAATTCTATACAAGTGCAAAAAGGATTAGTTTTAATTAGGTGGGGGTAGTGAGGGAGGTGATTTTGGGTGAGGGAAAGAACGGTGGGAGGAGTCAAGAAATACAAGAAAAACATTGTTTAAGATTATTTTTAGAAGGAGCAAAACAAAACAACTGATTACAGAAAAATTTTATAGCGAGTTCAAAATACATTTGATTGATGTTTTTTAAATTTCTTCTAAATGATAAACAGAAACAAGACTAACAACGAACACTGCGGTACACCTCATTTGCAGGCTTTATTTACAGAGTCCCCTTCTCTCACAAAACAAACAGGAGCGCAGCAACAGAAAGGATATGTTTGCCTAAGGATTAAAGCTGGAAACTGGGCAGTGATGCATGACATCTTTGTCCCAAAAGCTGACAACAAAAGATACAATTCACAGGGCGAAGCCAAACTCTAAATTTAAATAAAAAATCCTTGATGTTCTCTTTACAAATTTGAATTTCCGTCTATTGCACGCATCATTTTAAACGATTACCTTACTTTATTTACTTCTCTTGTGTGCCTTGATATTTTGAATTTCAGTTTTACTCATTATCTCTTTATCAGTATATATTTTAATGTTTTTATTTGAAAATTTCCGCATCCCTTCATCTGCATTTGATACAAGCGAATTTACATTGTTTGATCTCACTGCTACACCTGCCTTATGAAATATTTCAGTTATATTTCAATTTTGCGATTACTTTGCTGTTTTTCAGAAGCCTTCGCCGGAGCAAACATTTACCTTGGTATGTCTAAATTCCAGGAAACCGTCAGTGCAAAACATATTTTCTTAAATCTGTTATTCTGTTCATGTCGTATTTCTTCCCACTTCCATTGAAACATGTAGTCGAAAAAACAATTCGTTTCATAAAAAAAATAACGCCATAAAGGAGTTTATTATTTACGAAACAATTTTGTTGTTTTGGCTTTTAAGATGATTAAATATGAAATAATATTATTTATTCTCTCTATCAATCTGTTCATGTCAAAACAAAAGTACAAGCCTATATACGACCAACTTGTTGTTGTATATGACTTTTTGAGTAGATTTCTCAGAAGAGGAGTGTTTCATAAATTATCAATGTAGTTATATCATACGTAGATAATGTGATTTCAATAATTTCACCGTATACCTACTAAAATATTTAGCGTTAAGCTAACAAAAAACTTCACGTTGGGGTAGTAAATATTTAGATAAGAATTTATTTTGAGATGTGCGGTTACCTACTTATTATATGTGCCTTTTCAGTACATGTTATGAGTACCCCCGGTTTACACCATTTTTGTCACTTTTTGTGAAAAGTGACAAAAAATGGTTTTTCACAAAAAATAAATATCTTTTAAGTGGAACTATTAGTATTATTGAAATTAAGTGGCAAGTTTATATGAATAGCAAATCATATTTTTTTTGTAGATTTAAATGTACTTTTCAATTTCATAAATTAATTATACATTTTTAAAACGTGATGCAAAGTAAGTCTCATAAGAGGAAGACTGCATCACAATTATATTTCCGTAATTTGGATATCGCATATTATTGCACTTTATCCCCCTACACATATTTTGGGGATCCCTAATAGTCAGTGCTGTCACGATAGGAAAGAAAATTTATGATTTAATAATGAAAATGCGATGTATTTAAAATTTCGATTTATTTAAAAGAAAAAAAATTGTATATAAAAGCGAATAATATAACAGAGTAGCTATTTGCCACTTGCCATATATTGTGATAGTTGCTCATAATATTGAACTAAAAAAATTAACATGAAAACAAAACTGTAATTAGTTGATTCCGCTCATTGTAACAATCAACATTGCATCTGGTACAATGTGTAGTGAACGTATGTCTTGCAGTATGAAAGAGGCATGCGTGTATGAGTGAGACAGCATGCGGAACGTATAAAAAGCGTGAATGTTGTCCATTCGTCCTCTCTTGTTATCAGCCTCCTAAGAAGAACCTTGTACAGTAATCTCGCATTAAATACACAATAGACTACCCACGCATTATTATTGCAACACCCTTAACTGAGATCAACCTATTCAGAGGAATCTGGATCCATCAGCAGGAGTCTAGGAGTAATGTGTAGAGACCGGCCACGGTCATCACATTTGGCGCAGCCTATAAAGGAACGGATTTACGCAGCAGCCAAAATCACATTTGGCAACATCCCGAGATTGAGGCTACATTGGTCAACAGGTGATCGGGCAGAGAAAGGGCCAGATCACGACTCCACATCATTGCGGAGCAGGAAGAGCAAGAGCAGCAGAATCGGCATCCGAGGAACATCAAGGCGCTGGATAGGGTTATTCAGTGCCGAGAACCTGGAGTAGTATTCTCGTAATGCGGGGATACGGAAGTCCGGATCTTCAAGAGAAGAGCTGGACCGGTGCAGGCCTTACGGAAGGCGCATTAGAAGGACGACCAGGGTTCAGGAGCCAGGAGACGGTCCGCGGAAGGGCGAGATCATCATCGAGGAGCAGCATCAAGTCAACAGAGTCGTGAGTTGAGTGCTGTTGGTTAGTTTTCTGCTTTTATTGATTGCATCTGTGTGAAGATGGAAGGAGGAGAACTGCCCAGGTTTTGTCATTTGAGGGACAAACTGGAGACATTCGTGTTGCAATACGAACAGTTCATCCTTGTCAATGATGACAAAATAAATTCGATTGAGAAAAAGAGAGCGGTCTTAATATCCCATTTACACACAGAGACAATAAATTTATTAATTGATTTATGTTTTCCAAAAAAAATTACAGATTTCACGGTCGTAAATTTATTGTTATTGTTAGAGAATCATGTAGGCATTAAAAGAAATGTTTTCAAGGAACGGGATTTTTTTTTGCTGCGAGACAGAAAGAGACAGAATTTGTGAACGACTTCATAGCACGTCTACGAAATCTTGTTAGATTTTGTAAATTCGAAGACAGGCTTGAAAATAATTTAAAATATGTTTTTATCCCCGGTCTTCGAGTTGGTCGTATTAAGGAGAAATTATTCATTGAGGCTGAAAGTTTTTCATTGAAAAAAGTTTTTGAATGTGCTATGGCGATGGATTCATTCGAGGTAATTAATAAATCAATTAAAACGGAAAGTGTGAATTTCATTGCTAAAAATAAACGGAACGTTTTGTTACCGGCGGGTAGACGTAGAAATAAGAATGTTACATTTATGAATCAAATTAGATGTAAACATTGCGGAGGTTATCATGAAACGTTAAACTGTAAATTTAAAGAAGTAATTTGTTTTAAGTGTAAAGGCAAAGGTCACATAAGTAAAATATGTCACCAATTTAGTAAAAAGTTATTTCTTCTGTGTTCGTGAACACGCAGGGAAGTAAGAAGAAGTTAGTGGTACATGCTGTGAACTGTGACCCAATTATGTGCAAAATCCTAGTGAACAATGTGATTTTTAACGGATACTTGGACACGGGATCGGCAATTTCGATATTAACAGACATAGATTATGTTAAACACTTCAAACATTTGGATTTAAAACCAAAGGATTTAACCTTGATGGGTTACGCTAATTGTAAGTTGAATTTATTAGGTTGTATTTCATTATTAGTTGAGTATAACGGTTATAGAGAAATGTTAGAATTTTGTGTAGTTAAAAATGGAACAACTACGGTTCTAGGTCGTGACTTTATAAATAGATTTAATATTGGATTCACGGGGTTACATTCAATTTCATCCCAAGAGGGTGGTGAAATTTTTTCTCACAATGTATTGGAGAATGATAGAAGTGACTTAGATAAAAGTGAATTACAATCAATTTCATCCCAGGAGGGTAGTGGAATTTTTTCTCGCAGTGTATTTGAGAATGATAGAAGTGATTTACAATCAATTTCATCCCAGGAGGGTAGTGAAATTTTTTCTCGCAGTGTATTTGAGAATGATAGAAGTGATTTACAATCAATTTCATCCCAGGAGGGAAGTGAAATTTTTTCTCACAGTGTATTTGAGAATGGTAGAAGTAAAGTAAATAAAAAAATTCGAAAATTCCAGGAGGTTTTTTCGGAGAAAGTGGGTAGTTTTAATAAAAGTAAAGTGCAATTAAAATTAAATGGGAATGCGGAACCAAAATTCTGCAATCCGAGAAATTTAACTTTTGAATTTGGAAGGAAATTAGGGTCAAATTTAAACAATTTTATACCAAGAGGGGGGAGAGATAAGTGTCAGGAGAAACGAAAATATTATTACAAGAGAAATAATAAACAATCCAAGGGATTTTCAGTTGATCAAAATGTAATGGTAAGGGATTTTAAGAATCAAAATAAGGATAAATGGGTACCAGGGAAGGTACCAAGGTAAAAAGGTTTATTTAATTGAGGTAAATTTGTATGGTAAAATTATGTACTGGAAAAGACATTTTGATCAGTTGTCAAAGCTATGTGTAGCTAGGGATAATGACCCCGATAATCCTATCGCGTCTGAGTCAAGGAGACTGTCGTATGACGATTACGATGTCTCCAGCTTTGTGCCGGATGACAGACTAATGGGTGCTTCTCCTTCTCCTTCCAGCTCCAGTGATCCAGTGGCTTCCACGTCGGGAAATTGTAAGGACCGACTACGACCACGGACACACAGATGAGTCAATGAAGACAGGACTCAGCTCTCGACTCAACATGAGACAAATGAATTACTTACATTGTAAATATTGGAATATTGTATGTATTGTAAATAATTATCAGCATCATGTTGTGTAACTGTCTTCAGATTTAAGTGTGGAGGGATGTAGTGAACGTATGTCTTGCAGTATGAAAGAGACATGCGTCCATGCGTGTATGAGTGAGACAGCATGCGGAACGTATAAAAGGCGTGAATGTTGTCCATTCGTCCTCTCTTGTTATCAGCCTCCTAAGAAGAACCTTGTACAATAATCTCGCATTAAATACACAATAGACTACCCACGCATTATTATTACAACACCCTGAACTGAGATCAACCTATTCAGAGGATTCTGGATCCATCAGCAGGAGTCCAGGAGTAATGTGTAGAGACCGGCCACGGTCATCACACAATATAACCCCATTAATTTAGTATCAATTTGGGAGGCGGGAATGGTTACCGCCGCCCCAGGAACCTTCATTGGATAACCAACACCTCTGGTCACCGCCAAGTGTTTCGCCACGTTTGGTGATTTAGCAGGGGTGCCCGGGTTTAAGGGGTGAGGTTTGTCTAGGTCTTGGAGGTGGATGACCAGGACACCCCAGATTCCCACTCTCCCTTTCAACCTTTTTCCTTTCCAGAACTCTCCTCTCCTTCCTTACCTTAAAAAAACTGTCCACACAGATCCCCCAAAGATGACACAGACCCTGAAGGAAATTATTTTCCTCAGTGCCTACTGTGTGAAAACGTGTCATCAAATTTACTGAAAACGTGACAGCATCAAGAAATAAATTGGTAAAAATATTAATCTTTAGATTTGGTAAAATATATTTATATACCTACTAACACACCAGGAAACACGTTGCTGTAGCTAACGAAACACAACGCCACGCCATTACCCAACCTTTGTAACCAACGCCATCTGTTAAATCAAATCGAACGCTGCCCGCTGCCGCTTGGCCAGATATATTATATATTTCAACCAATTTACACAAAACTTTTACAAATTATATACCTAAAAACCTTCCTCATGAATCACTGTATCTATTGGTGAGAACCGCATGAAAATCCGTTGCTTAGTTTAAAGGATCTAAGCGCACAGACAGCGTGAGCGACTTCATTTTATACTATGTAAAGATTACCCAACCTTTATAACAAACGCCACAATCTACACCGCCCGCTTGCCATCTGCCCGCTGCCCACTACCTGAATTGAATCTTTGAATTTCTCGGCTTTTTACTACTATAATATATACGTATTACACATATAAACCTTCTTCTTGAATTATTCAAAACCGCACGCAAATCCGTTGAGTAGTTTAAAAAATCTAAGAGTCTCGCACGTACAGCTGGAGCGACTTCATTTTATACTATGTAAAGATTTATCACAATGAAATTTAACATAATAAACCACTTTCATCATCATCATCTGTGGCTCTACAACCCAGGTCGGGTCTTGGCCTCCAGCAGAGCCTGCCTCCATGACTGTCGGTGTTGTGCTGCGTTGCGCCAGTTTCGGATGCCGATGGTGCTTGCATCCTTCACCACTCCATCCAGCCATCGAAGCTTTGGTCTTCCAACTCTTCTCCGACCCCCAGGTGCACCATCCATAATTCGCTTTGGGATATCTCCTTCGCTCCTTCTCTGGATATGTCCAGCCCACCTGAGTCTTCCAGTTTTGATTTCCTTGGAGATATTAGGGTCCTCGTAAAGATCGTATAGCTCCTGGTTGTATCTGATACGCCATTCTCCATTATCACAGACTGGGCCGTAAATCCTTCGCAGCACCTTCCTTTCAAAACTTTCTAGGGCTCCTTCATCACCCTTACTGATTGTCCAGCATTCCGAACCATACATAAGAACAGGTCGTATAAGGGTCTTGTAAAGCAGGACTTTAGTTCTTCTGGTAAGGTGGCGAGATTTCATAGGCTTCTGTAGCCCAAAGTAGTATCGATTTGCAGCTACTATTCTTCTTTTGATTTCGCTGGATACATTGTTGTCAATTGTCACCATAGTACCGAGATATACAAACTCGTTGACAGTTTCAAATGTATAATTATCTATCTGTATACTTGGTGGTTTCTGGCGTCCATGTACGGGCATATATTTTGTCTTCCCCTCGTTGATGACCAATCCCATGTTCCTTGCCGACGTAGCTAAGCTTTTAAACGCCGATTTCAGTTCATATTCTGGGCGTGCGATGATATCTATATCGTCAGCATAAGCAAGGAGCTGAACAGACTTGTTAAAAATATGGCCTGTGGTTTGTATACCTGCATTTCGGATGGCCTTTTCCAGCGCTAAATTGAATAAAATGCAGGCAAGTGCATCTCCTTGTCTTAGTCCATTGAAGGTCTTTAGGGTATCTGACAGATCCTGTTGTATTCTGACTCGGCACTCAACATTAGACATTGTGAGCCTTACTAATTTTACCAGTTTTCTTGGGATATTAAATTCATCCAAGGCTCTGTACAGTCTTTCTCTATTTACCGTGTCATAGGCAGCCTTAAAATCTATGAAGAGATGGTATGTATCAACATTAAATTCTATTGTTTTTTCCAGTATCTGTCTCAGTGAAAAGATTTGATCAGTTGTAGATTTCCCCTTACGGAACCCAGTTTGATATTGGCCAATTATGCCATCCGAATATTTCATAAGCCTACCACACAGTACATTTGATAGGATCTTGTATGAGATATTCAGCAGCGTTATGCCCCTATAGTTAGAGCAGTTCATAGGGTCTCCTTTCTTGTGAAGAGGGCAAATTATTCCACAGTTCCATTCACTTGGCAGAGTCTCAGAGCACCAGATGGATTTAATGATATTATATATATGGACTTGAAGGTTCTCTCCGCCATATTTGAATAGCTCTGCAGAGATGTTGTCAGTTCCAGGTGATTTATTGTTATGTAGACTTTTAATGGCACCCACTACTTCTTCTAATGTTGGTGGCGGCTCGACATTGTCATCATCATTAGTACCACCATCAGTGATGTTTCCATCCCTTGTCAAATTTTCACCCACACTCTCATCTACACTTCCGTTTAGCAGAGCATCAAAATATTCCACCCATCTATTCAGAATTCTTGACTTTTCATTCAAAATATTTCCCTCGCTGTCGTAGCACATTGTAATTCTGGGCTTGTATTCTTTTCTTTGATGGTTTACCTTCTGATAGAAAAGTCGACTTCTGTTTTGGGCCTTGGCTAGTTCCACTTCCTTGATTTGGTTCTCGAGAAATACATAAATAAACCACTTTACTCACCTTAAAATGATTCACTCGGTCGAAGATGAAATCAAATTATTTTCACTCGAAATTTTTTAAAAACGGCATCTTATAACCTTTGATAATTCGGTACTGACGTGGGATTTTGGTTCTAACTTTGCATTAAGTAGCCCCTACCCAAATTTCTAGCGATTTCTTACATATCTCCCTTAAACATTTGAAGTTAAGCTCTTAAAAAAATGTATGTTATTTTTGAAGATAATATCTAGACGCGTTGCACGCCGAAACGCAAATTATATAAAATTCGCTCGCTAGAAAAAAATCGCGGAGTATGCTCCAAAAATTATTATAAACAGGTTTGTTTCAGTTATTTTACAATTTATAGTTGTGAAAAAAATCACAATGTTTCTTTAAATGATACTTAAGATACCTTCCATGAGATTTTTATTAATATTTTTATAATATTTTCGCGAATTTCGCATTGATTTTATCGCTTTAAATATTAGTACGCTCCTCTAACATTAGTAATTACAATATCTCTTCATCTTCTTCTTTTGGAGCACGGATGCGGCGCTTTAGGAGAGTGTTTAGCGACATTTATCGGATATTAAAAGAATCAAACCGTTTTAATGAATAGCAATGACCACAGGTGGGTTCAAAACATTTTTTATGTTCCCACGTAAGACGTAGAGTACGGCTTACGGTGGATAAAATGTTTTTAATAAATATAGATACAGGATAATATAACAATATTATTAAAGTGCTCGTTGATAGATGGTACTAATTTAATTATTTTAGGTAAAAACCTTTTTGCAGGTTATGCTTCCAAATATAAAAAGAAATTGTTTGTTTGCGCAGGAACCTACGGCACGTGAAAATAAATATGTACATAATTTTGTCAATATAAAAACTATTTTTTTTCAAGTCATCATCATCATCACACTTGGCTCTACAACCCCTGGTGGCCCTGGTGCCTCCTCAAGAGTCTTCCTCCACTCTTCACGGTTTTGTGCCAGCTCTCTCCAGTTTACAATCTCCAAGGTGGATATATCTTTGAGGAAGTTGTCGCTCCATCTTAAACTTGGTCTTTCTCCTCTTTTTCTCTCTTTTTCCCAGGCTCCTTCGCCCTGTTGGTCTTGAGTACAGCAGGGACTTTGGTGCTTGATGCTCGGTCATTCTCTCTGCATGACCCAGCCACCGAAGTCTTCCCATATAATAAATTTTCTGACGGTTAGATCCTTATACGTAGTATATAGCTCATTATTATAAGGTCCGCGCCAAAAAACATTTTTTGAAAGCGGTCCGAAGATACGCCTCAAAATTTTCCTTTCAAAAACAACCTGTGCTCGCTGATTCCTCTTAGTATGTGAGTACTGGCCCGTTAAGTGTTTTTTTACACTAATATCTTGGTATTTCTGGACAGCAGTCTGGATTTTATTTGGTTTTGTAGGCGGTAATAACAGCGATTTCCGTTCACTATGCGCTTCTGGATCTCGTCTATGGTATTATTCTCTTTTTTTCAAGTAAGACATACAAATACAATACGCATTCGGTTATTTATAAGAATTTTTAATTTTTTTTCTTATATAAATATCTCACAAGTGTTCCAGCCGCTCCCGTCTGGACACAGTGAGATTGTGGCATCCCCGATTGGGGTATGTTGTGAGGCTGAAGGTAGTGCGGAGTACACAATAATATTACGACGATAGGGTACATGCTTTTGGTCCACCCCGCTAAACATTTTTTTTTAAATTGGGTATCACAAAAGGCGTTCAGAAAACAGCAAAAATTCATTGATTCTGATAAAAACGATTTCATTGTATGGAATTTCTTCACATCCAATATCATAATACTGAAGTAGATGAAACACACTCGAGAACTCCTGAAATCAATCATTGCATTTGAGAGTGTTTTCTTTGAATGGCTACAAAGGGATTACCGATGTGAAATGTGAAATCACTTTATCGATCCTGGAGGGGAAGACTTTGGTAGAAAAGTAGGTACCGCGAAGAGAAACTAGGCGGAGGACAAATGATATTTAGAGATGGACTAATACATTTGCAAATGGAGAGGTGGAATCTCACCGCATGGAAAGAATAACTTCAGATTGCAGATCTCCTAATTTCAGTGTGAAGAAGTCACTTGATATTTAAACCTTTTTAGACTGTCTTATCCATAAATCTTTACAGCCCGCGACATTGTAAATAACTAATTGTGTTATTTTATGTAAGCAAATAAGAACTTGTTAGCTTTTTAAGGTCATTTTCATTTCACCTTGCTCTTCACCATCTTCTTCCCCTCTCCGCTACCTTAAGCCTCACAACATACCCCAATGGAAGATGCCGTAGTCTCACTGGCTCCAATTGGGAGCAGCTGGGACGCTTGAGAGGTATTCATTAAAAAAAAAAAGAAATAATATTTTATTAATTACTTATTTACATGATAGCATGAATTCCCTCACCAAACACAAGAGCCTTGTCTGTTTATGGTGAGAAAAGGCTATTTTATATTCCTTTACAACATTGTATAACATGTAAAAATGTAAACTTATTGTAAAAACATTCAAATATTAAATAAATAAAAAAATTTAAGCAACCAAACAAATTTAATGTTGTTGTTGGTACAATGTAGAAATATTGTTTGTGAAAAAATAACTTATCAACTTTGACTGTGTAATGCTATACATTTTTTTTTCTCTTTCAATCTCCTTTTTTTATTATTGTAAGGCATGTTATATAAACACATTGTCATGAAGTACTTTCTTGAATTATACTTCCCACCCCTATATGATTATTTCCGTCATCAGGTACTAAATATTTAATATTAGTTGTCAAAAGTTGGTAACATTGTCTAGACGTTTTGATTGGCCCGAATTTTAGTGGGGGAGGGACCCGAGGACCCTTGCACTGCGTCGAGAGCCCTGGCGGTCTTCTTCTGGTTTTAACTGCGCTATGGGACGGTCTTTTGCATTTTGGCCGGGGCCGCCTAGATCCTTTTGGTTCCAACGTTTTTTGGAACACGTAATTTAAAATATAGTTAAATTTTATATATCTTAATCAACTCAGTGGTGTTTCCGGACGAGGTTCTCTGCCCAGATGAAACCCGAGACGGCGTAACGTAGTAAAACTTATATAATTATGTGTTATCCATTCAACCCTTTTATTACATTTTAGAATCAATAATTTCACGTTCACAAAGGGATTAAAGCTTTTCCTAGTAGCGTCGAGTCATTAATAAATTCACAAATTATTAAAAAGCGACAAGAGATCTTCTAATTTTATTAAAACCCTACCTATAATTATTCCAACAATAAAGCGACGAACGTTTTGAATCCAAATCAGAACGAACTGGGAACACAATTTCCCCTGGAGAGCTAGCTTGGGATATAAAGTAAGTACATAGTAGTTGGTTTTGGTAAGTATGTGTCTTGAACATTGTGGTGTTATTTATTATTAATTTGTTATAAGTTCGTAATCAGGCGGTTCCATCCCGTCGTTACGTAATAACATTAAGATATATAGAGTTGACATTTTACCAAAGAAACTCCTTTACAAATATAGATAATTAAAAATTCATCCGGTCAGCATTTGCTAATTTTTCAATAAATATGTTTTCAAGTAACTGATTGAAAATGATTTTTTTTTACAGGAAAGTCTCCAAGCTGTAATTCTATACCTTATAATAGATTCAGCTAACGAAAAATAAATTATTGAGAAGTGTGCGTATTGGAATATAGAATTTTAGTTTACATAATCTACTAACAATAGATCTCGGTCGTTTATAGGCTTTATTTATTTGTATATCCCAGTTTTGAAACACTACCCTAAAGTAGTTTTAAAATGCCCTTTTTGCTTTAAAAAAAGGAGGCGAAAATGAAAATAACCTTTATAAAAAGCTTGTCAACTTTTAAAACACATTTTTTCAGTTTTATGTAATACTGTAAATAGAGCCTTGAAAACACCGAAAAGCGATTTGAAAAACTTTGGATAAAAAATATATATATTTTGGATAACATTCCCATTTCTTTCATTTTGGGATACGTTAAAAAAAAGGAAATGTTTGAAATTGAATGTTAAGAGGGAAAATTTTCTATAAAGCCCGATCAGTTAAAACTATTTGTGAAACTAATCACTTAAATATCCGAAACACTCCTCCTCGTACCCCAATACCATAATTCCAATAATCCACAATCAACGAAATGAATTATGGAACTTTCCACGCGACTAAGACGACTTTAGTAGTCAGACCGTGATTTGGAATTCCATCCACAGATCCACCTTTTGTGGAACCCCTCCTTACCTTCATTCTGGATTCTCGTCTGTGGACTGATTTTACTTCTGTAAATTCTTAATCCGGACGTGGTGTGGAATATCGAAGTTGGATTTATTTCCGTCTCAAGTTTTGTGTTGACGAGAAAGTAATTTTGGAAGACTTTGATGGATAAAGGTCAGAAGTACCTGCGTTTAGGCAACGTTAAATTAAGAAACTCAATTAAAAAAAATTAATCCGCATAAAACATTTTTTTTTTAATTATGATTCACATATATTTTCAAATGCTTTTAACCTTTCAAAGGCCAGGAACGCGCCCGCGCGCGAGACTGGAATTTCAAAAAAGAATATTAATTCAAATAATTTAGATGCGATTTTAAATTTTTTGTATAAAGAAACTGTACCAAGGAAAATGTCAGAATAGCTTCCTCCATTCTTGTTCTTAAGGTAATTTAAAAAAGGTAAGGTAAAAAACCCTGGCCCTTGACAGGTTAAGGATTCCAAAACAATTTTTTTTTGTTTGGTTGAGGTTTGAACCTTTCTACTCAGTGATTGGAATCAACCGCGCTATACACTCTGTGTCTTTTAAAACTAAAAAAATAGAAGTGTGTAGTTCTCACGCGGTAGAAGTGAAACCTTCAGAAAACTAAACTTCGAGAGATTGAAACGAATGCAGAGTATCAGGGGTAGTATGGTTTATTTATTATCAGGGGTAGCAGGGTTTATTTATTATAATATTGTTACCAAGCTTAAAAATTATTTAATTTTATTCTACGAAGCACCATACAGAGAGGACATCGATTAGTCGATCTAATTTTCTCGCAGGCTAACTCCTATATATGTGTGTGTTTGTTTCTTTTCAGTGTCGCTCGTTTCCGTTTCACAACGGTGCTAAAGAAATTTCACTTCAAAAATTACACGATTGCAGTTCATACGTGGTAGAAGTGAAACCTTCAGAAAACTAAAGTAGACAAGAGTGGGAAGGTTACGAAGCACAGTACAAATTATTCTATCACATTCTGTGGCAGGCTAAATCCTATGATAAAGTTAAAAGTGACCGAATTTCATATAGACAACATTAGCTCAGTTGGTAGAGCACTTGCCATGTAAGCAAAGGGTTCTGGGTTCGAACCCAGAGGTGCCAATTTCTTTTTCTGATTTTCCTGTCTCCACATTTTCGATTGAGTTTCGCTAATATTGTCTTCATTTAATTAAATCCAACGTATTGATGGATGTCCGCGTTTGTCTCTTTTTAGTGTCCCAATTTTTCGTTTCATCGAGTTTCAATTCACGACGGTGCTAAAGAAGTTTTCAGTTCAAAGACTTTATTTTTGTTTGCTGAGGTTTCATCCTTCCTACTCAGGGATCGTAAACAACCGTGCTAACATCGGGGGTAAATCTCGAGTTGGCAGTTAAGACAATTATCTCATATAAAGTGGATTAATTTCTTCGAATTTCAGAAAAATGCGTGTTTGTCCTCGTGTGCATGCATGATTGCCACCTACAATTGATAGAATGCATAGTCATCGACAAAGAGTCTATCTACAGAGTTTCAGCTGGATCAGATATTGAAAAGTGCGTTAATTTACACTTCCAAGATTTTACTTCTTCCGTACACTCATTCAATCAAGAAAACCATAGTGAAATTCAAATGGATATTATATTATCCAAACTGTTTCTAATTGCAATAAAAGTTAGAACATTTTAAAAAAACAGAGAAAATCAAATTATTTTTTTATTTTTGAATGTAGCTATAACTTTGTGGTTATCCATTATAGAAAAATGAAACAATACGCATTATATAAGTGGTTTAAACAAAGTTGAATTGTTTCATTTTTCTAAAATCAAATTAATTTTATAATGTTACTAGCTGACCCAACGAACTTCGTACCGCCTCAGAATCAATAACTGTTGAATTAAATTAAGTATTTTTATTAAGTTAAAAATTACACAATGAAGCAATTATCGATGCCCAACTGTCCGTTTGTTTGTTTTTGTCAGTATCAGAGATGGCGTTGTGTATGAATTTATATTTTTTGTGATTTTCTTACTTTTCCACTTACTTACGGGAATTTTTGAAAGGATGCGGGTACGGGTGCCGCCGCCCCGGGAACCATTTATTGCATAACCAACACCTCTGCCATAGGTCACCCCAAGCGATTCGCTACGTTTGGTGATTTAGCAAGGGTGACTTTTGTGCGGGTCTTGGCGGCGGATGCGTCTGCCCACCTGCTGCGGCGGGCCGGATCGAGAGAGACTGCTTGAGGAAGGTCTTTTGACCTTTCCAGCCGGATTCTCTCGACCAATGGGTCGAAAGAGTCCGGCTGGAAAGGTCAAAGTAAAAGGTCAATTCCAAAGGGCAGTTGGAGGGATGGATTCACTCCCGGATACAATGACCTCCAGATTCCTACCCACCCCTCATGCCTTTTTCCTTCCCACTTTTTACTCAACAGAGGTGCATATGGTACCACCCAACTATTGTCAATGTCAATGTCTACGTTACTGATATTTTTAATGAATGATTGTCCGCCATTATCGATATTTCTTCGACGATATTTGACGACGCATATCCTTCAACATGTGTGACCGTATCGTTGGTGAAATCTTTAATAAAACCCTTTGTACAATTTCCGTCTACCATGCAAGGCGATGAACGATTCAAATTACCGCATGGACCGTGAATCATGTTTGTAGTAACAATATCAAACAGTAATTGATTAGTAAAAAATTCAAAATTAGAGAAAAGAGGCCGGCTTCGTTCTCATCGGGTCAGAAGTGACACCGGTTTGAATTACTAATATCACTTTTAAAAAATAGGGGTTAATGGTAGAAGGGTGAAAATTTAGGGCTGCGTGTATTTTTTAATGCCTCACCATAAAAAAAAAAAAAAAAATTGTCCAAAAAAAATAAAATAAAAATTCGGAGTGGAACACCCTTTACTTTTAGGGATATGAAAAATAGACCTACCAGATAAGCACACAAAATTTCATCAAAATTGGTCCAGCCGTTTCGGAGGAGTATGATAACAAACACCGTGACACGAGAATTTTATATATTAGATTATTAAGTTCTGAAAATATTACAGTTTTTATTATTTTGAAAGCTACTTAAGGCCGGTATCACGACGTATTTAATTGATTTTATTATTTTCATAATGGCCAAAATGATTTATTATTAATACGGGGAAAAACCGATTTTGTTTTCAGGAATTGTATTGTTTCAGTTACTTGAAAATATTAGGAGCGAAGAATAGACAATTTATTAATCTTTTATTAATTATTAACTTTGTATTTACGTCTTACGACGCATCTGTCGGCGTGGCTACTAACCGGTTTTGTAAGTTTGTAATAAGGAAAGTTAAATTTTTGTTATTAGTTTTTGGGGTATTATGCCGTGTTGCGCTACCTTTTTCTTTAGCCGACGTTTCGGACAGCGTTGCAGTGTCCATCATCAGGGCAGATGTGTAATAGTTAGGGGTGATGTTTGTACTTATCTACTTAGGAGCGATACCGTGTCGCCAGCTCCACTCCTCTACGAGCTGGCGCTACAATATACTTCAACATGTTTTTTTTGCGTTTAGCCTTGATGTAACCGTCAATAACCGGATACCAAGAACTATTGAGCTTTGCTCCGTCGTCTCTATTAATATTTATAGGATTTTGTGAATTTCAATTGCCTCCGTAATCAGGCGTGCTCTATGAGTTTTGGGTCTTCCCAGAACCTCAGGGACAAATCCAAATTAATGGCCCGTTTCGATTAAGTGCTCGGCGATTGCCGATTTGTCAGGGTGGCCAAGTTTACAGGCACGGACGTGTTCTGATATCCTTTTGGAGATCGTCCGCTCTGTTTGGCCTACATAAACCTTGTAACCGGCATAATACCCCAAAAACTAATAAGAAAAATACTTTTGGCCGTGAAAACCTAAAATCGTATCTGAGGAAAGTTAAAACTCAAAATCAAATATTAAAGGACATTGCAATCTACTAAAACACCGTGAGAAAACCATGGATTGCAATCTTCAGAGTACAGGTGTCAGGTAAGAATGATGTCCTCGTTCTTCCAGTATAACAATGGATGTTGCTCCAAAGAACTACCATCATTGATCCCTTCGCCACCGGTGCATGCTCAAAAAACGTGCGCTGAACACTTCTTGTTCACTGTTGTCATTTGCCACATGAGAACGATCATTTCTACTGCTTGTTATTAAGTTCAACATCTCGGTTTTGAAACGAAGTCTCTTCAAGACCCGGTTTCACTCCTGTGACAGGCCAACTCGGAATGAAACGAACTCAGAAGCACCTCAGAAAGATCATTAAGAATGATGATTAAAAATATAAAAAAAAATCGTTAAATTTATTAAGTTAGGTTAGGGTTACCGGTTATTTTAAAATTATTTATTCATAACTTTTAATGACCTTTCTGAGGTGTTTCTGAATTGTTTTTATTCTGAGTTGACATGGAACCTTCACTCCTTCCTCTCCCTAAAAATATTCTCTACCAGCACTTTATTTAACAAATTATTTTCTCAGGGCCTCCAGTGTGGAGTTTTTATTAAAAAAAGAACAGGTTGTAAAAATGGATACAAACTGACATGAAACATTTTTCACATAATAATCAACCTCACTAATAATGGCTTGTTTCACAGAATTTGAACAATTTTTCAAATTTCAAAGTTAAAATTCAACTTCAGTTAGTTCTAATCAAGTTCTGTTGTTATTTCATCATGGCTCGGTTTTTTCACATAATTAGGATTACATTGAACAGGACTTCAAAGAACTTGATTATAAACTATTTGATGAATTAAGAAATTAATATACTATTTCTTTATAGAATAATGAAATAATTTTACTTTGTATAAACCACTTATTTGATGTGCAAATCCGACCGGTTTCGGAACAAACGTTCCTTTGTCAGGGAAAGCTTATACAGAAAGGAAACCGGTCGGATTTGCACATCAAATAAGTGGTTTATACAAAGTAAAATTATTTCATTATTCTATAATGGATAACCACAAAGTAATAGCTACATTCAAAAATATACTATTTCTTTATTTATTTCTTTGATGGTTACACATTTTGTGGATTTTGCGATGTGAATATTTCAAAATTTGTGAGAGTCAAGAAAAAACAACAAGCTCGTGATGAAACAACAATAGAACTATAATAGAACTTCCACAGTTCATCTTTAAAAAGTTATGAATTGTTCAAAATTCTGTGATGCAACTGAATCGAAGTCTATATCGAGGTTTACAATTTGCACATTTGAATGAAGCAACATGGAGGAATCACTACATACACGTATAACCACAAAATATTGAGAAAAAATGTTATTTAAGTGGACAGTTTACCAACACTGCTACCATTAGTGTCACATTCAACATTCCGTGTAGGCTTCTGCTAGCTTACGCCTTTACACATAGAAATTGAAAAAATATCATGGATTTACGTTCACTACAGTTTTATTGTCAAGTTGTTCTATATATTTTCAGAGGCCCGTTCAACTCCGTGTTTGGACACAATTAGTATGCAGTAAGGAGTCAAAACGAATGCCCTGTTAATTGGAATGGCATTAATTTGTTTTGTGGAACTCCATTAAAAAACAAAAATAGTTAGCCATTGCGCCTCAAGAGATAAGCTTTTCGCTAACTTTTAACAAGAAAAGCTTTCGAATAAGGTTTGAATACAAATAGCAGAAAAGTTCAGAATTGTAATTATGAACTAGTTTAATATTAATTATCGAAAAGAAGAAGATTACATCGACAAAATCGATGCGAAAATTGCGAAAATGTTTAATAAAACACGACTCGTTTAAAATAGAGCAAAAATCTAATAATAGGGCATTATCTTAAACAGCATTTAAAGAAACACTGTGAATTCTTTCATACATCATATAACTTGTAAAATAACTGAAACAAACGTGTTTATAATAATTTTTGGAGCATAATTTGCGATTTTTTTCTATCGAGGGAATTTTATATAATTTGCGTTTCGGCGCGGGCAAAGTCTAGATATTATCTTCAAGAATAACATATATTTTTTTAAGAGCTTTAAAACTTACCGTGTTTAAGGGAAATATTTAATAAATCGGTAGAAATCCGGGTTGCGGGCCCTAAAAGGATAAACCACACATAGCTATAGACTTAGTTATGAACATACGTGGTTTATCCTTGGGTTTAGTTATATGTATGTAATGAAATGTAACTTTGTTTATAACCACGATTCATATATTTATTTATTTTTTCTGAAATTTTTATATTTCAATAAATTATGTGTTTATTTTGATTAATAAAATTTGAAAGCACATTTTATTACCTTTCTAAGCCAGTGTTTGGTTTTCGTAAACGTTCAGAAATATTTCATTTATTTGGATTTTATCGTAAAGCGGTTATAATATAATATTGAACTTCTGACGAATCATGGAGGCCTGAGAATTTAAAAGGAAAAAATAAAAAGTTTATTCAGTAAAACATTTATTTAATCACTCGGGCCGTGTAGTGCTGTAGCTGTTACCAAACGATACATCCTCATAAAACTCTTCCTAAATCGTATTCTAGCATTGTCAGATATACCTACAATATATAAGCTGAGCGATTCTACATCTTTTGTGGGATCTATTTTGTGAGATCTCCTGTCAGATTTGTGTGATTTTCTATGGCTGTCAATTGCTTTTTCTATGGGTATCAGGCCAGCTTCGCCGATTTGTGACAGCTCACAGTTGAAATCTGACATCGGCCCATAGATAAAGCAAATAACAGCCATAGAAAATCACACAATTTGACAGGAAACCTCACAAAAGAGATTCTACAAAAGGAAAAGAATCGCTCGGCAGACTTAATTATACAAGTAGAAACAAAAATACAAAATTTCATTTGCATTTAACAGCTTACTACTGACTTCTGTGGAACGAAAAACAGCCAAAACCGATAACGTTTGTTTTTGTTTTTATTTACATAAATGAAATTACTTAAATGAAACAATTTAACTTTGTTTGAACCCCTTTAAATTTGAGTAAATCCGACCGGTTTCAGAACGACCGTTCCTTCTTCAGGGCAAATGTATACGAAGAAGGAATGGTCGGTCTGAAACCGGTCGGATTTACTCAAATATAAAAGTTGTTCAAACAAAGTTAAATTGTTTCATTTATCTCTAATGGATAACCGCAAAGTTATAGATGTATTCAAAGGTATGAAATTACTTACCTTATTTCGGAGCTACCGAGTTGTAGTAATTACACCACGGTATTATTTTTTTAAATTTAAAAATTGTCGGCTTGCACCACATACCACATTGAAAACGCTCTCCATAATTTATGCTGAAAGACGATCAATGAACGCTTTTATAATCACCGTGACGATTAACGGTTACGGTACCATGACGGTAAAAAAAGTAATAAACATACTTTCCTTATCGCTGTAAAGTTGCAACTATTTCTTACACATTAAATAATGGTGAGACACACAAAATACATGTGAATGTTTCCTCCAAAGTACTATTTTTTGAGACAGGAATTGCGTTTCATTTTCTTTATACGTGTGAGGGAGATGTATGATAATGATTGTATGTTTCCTACGGGGGTGCGTACAAACGTTTACAATTTGTCTTGTTTTCGACCGTTGTTATTTAATGGATAAGAAAAAGGTGGATCGTTATATGTTTAAGAACAAAAGCAAAACCATCAGCGCATTCACATTTGACGCTTTTGAATTTTAGGAATTTTCACACTTCAATATTATCCTTGTAACTATATTCCATACTTTCAAAATTATCGTCACGGTGAGTAGTATTGGTAGAAGTCTACATAGACGTCACCGTGCGGTGTGTGAGAAAGATGCACGAAAATGATTACTTTTTCCTTTGGAGGAAACGGTTCCATGACAGTTCATCCTGCGACAATTCATCCGGCGACAGTTCATCCGGCCGACAGTTCATCCTGCCGACAGTTCATCCGGCGACAATTCATCCTGACAATTCAACCTAACCTAACCTAAGTATAAGTATGTCGTATTTTGTTATTCACGCATGCTTCTTCGGAGAGTCGAAATTATGTCACTAGTCACTCAAGATGCCTTCAGATATAAGTATATCGATTTTGGTTGTACGGCCGTATATCCTCCTTGCATACTTACTTAATAAAAATCTTCTAAATGATCAGGCAGGATGAATTGTCGCCGGATGAATTGTCGGCGGGATGAACTGTCGGCAGGATGAACTATCGCAGGATGAACTGTCGGCAGGATGAACTATCGCAGGATGAACTGTCACCGGATGAATTGTCGCAGGACGAATTGTCGGGTCACCGGAGGAAACAGACCTACGTACGTAGGTATGTATCTCGCCTTTTGAAATAGTTGCAGGATTGTTGTGTTAACCTCATGAATGTCTTTATTTTATGCCCATACATTATATGGAATCTCTGAAAGAATACTTATGAAGTCATATTTTATGCATTTATTTTGAACTATCGTTTATTTTATTTACCGAAAAACATTCTTTGAACAATAAATCATCGATAAAAACAACATTACTTGTGTTTATTTGATGAATTGACGGGTTTTTCGAAGTTTTTGTGACTGACTTAATTCGCGGTAAAATGTGTCATTCAATATTACACAGATAATAATTCATTTTAAAATATTCTGGTGCTGCCGGGTAAATGAAACTCTTGGCAATATCAAAAATAAGCAATAATAATCGCAAGCGATTCTGACCTTGTTCTTGATACATAAGGGTCAAAATCGGATAAAAAAATTTTTTTGAAAATTTTTGCCGATTTCACCGGTGATCGAGCGGCCTAGAAGTTTTTTTAATTTTTTTATTTTAATGACAATATAAGGATAACGTAAAATTACAAAATAAGTAAAAATACCAATATAGTGGTTTGTTTACAGTCCTCCTCACTAGGTATTCCTGTTCCGAGGCGGACTGTATGTTGCTAAATGGGTGTAAATTTTTATTTCCTCATCTTCTAGTTTCTTGATTTTCATAAAATAACAATAAATAAAATAAAAGTATTTATGTTGTTTGTCTGCAGGTTATATTGGGGTTACTTCATAATTTTAATGATTTCCTCATCATCCTGTTTACTTAACCATAATTTTATGTTTTTTTTAAACATTTGTTTCTCCATGGTGTTCTTAATTTCAATTGGAAGGGCATTATATAATTTTGTAGCATGGAAATTATGGTTTTTCTGGCCAAAAGATCTGTTTAATTGCGGGATGTTCAGTAGTTTTGAAGATTTTGACCTTGTAGTGTAGGTGTGTTGGTCAGCAAGGTATTCATATTTTTCTTTAAATTTGAGTAGTGAATTTTTTGAGTATAATTTAAAAATGCTGAACACATTAAAGTTTTTAAATTTTTTTTTTTATGGAGTTTCTATGGGTACTTTTAGGATTGTTTTTATTATTGCCTTTTGCGTTCTTTCTAGCTACTTGATGTGAATGTTTGAGGCAGTTCCCCATCCTATAATCCCATATTCTATGCGTGATTGACAAAGAGCATAGTAGACTTTTTGAAGTTTGTTTATTGGATTTTTTATGCCGTCACGGTACCATAACCGTGAATCGTCACAGTAATAATAAAAGCGCTCAAAATCGGTGGTACGTTATTGGAAAATGCTTTATGTAGACATGTGACATTATAAAGTCCGTGTTATAAAGCAATATAGTTTCACAGCTAATAAATATGCATTTACTAGAGCTTCTTATGATTGAATCACAATCATTTGTAGTCAGTGACCTCTTGTTCTCTGTTGACCTAAATTATTGATTTGTCAAGAGGTCTATTTCAGTATCACGAGTAGGTCTCGGGGTATAAATAAAATTGGCTTCGTCCGCAGCACTGTTGGCAATTAATTGCTAGAATTCCCCCGCATGGCTCGCTGGCTGCGAATGTTTCGACAATATTTCTTAAATTAGCATTTAAATGTGGAATTTTTATGGATCAATTAATAATTAAAGAGAATTGATTAACAAACTACAAAGTTTCACAAAGTGTAGAACAATTATTACGTAGGTAATAAATGACACCTGAAATACCGTTGGCGCTTTTCACGTGGGCTTCTTTCGTGGGTAAAAAGAAAAGAGCCCCAAATGCGCCAGTGAAATAAATGTTGTGAGACTGAAGGTAAGTGGGTAGGAGAAGAAAATGAGGAAGAGTAAGGTGGAGAAGTACCTGGTTATTTAAATCTACTCACCAAATGTTTTTGTCTCACCAATGCTTTTTTCGTTATTGGTTTTTGGTGTGTCATTACATTATATTTCTAGCCACGCCTGTCTTTCTATATTTGATCGTTTAGTTTTAGTACATATAATTTCCTGATTAAGAGAACATCGTTCTTGAAGCATGTTGACTTTTTAAATAAAGATTATCGTGGTAAAAACAAAGTGTTTTTAATTATTTAATTAATAAAATGGTACCACAAAGTGAATTTGCAAAATTTGAAGAAGTGAACAGTTTATGTTAAAATGTTCAGATTTAAAGATACTGCCATTTTGGTCCTGGTGAAAGACTGCCATTCAGAATCGAAACGTCCCATGGCTTTCTGATCCGGTCATTAATTTGGTGACCAGATTAGAATTGCAAGGCACTTTCAAACCTTCCCTTTCTCTTCTTCATTCCGTTTAGTCATTTTGCGATGGGGATGACATTGCCTCAATGGCTCCGGAAGCAGTTAAGAATCTTTTGCGGTATTGACATACAAAAAAAAATTACTTTTCATTTACTTTGAATTCACCATAATTAGTGTTAAAAAAATATTTCAGACCAGCGGATCTCTTTGATCATTTGAATTTTATAAAACTATATTTTTTTCAAGCAATAAATTATAAGCTTTACATTTCCTACCAAATTATGTGTAAACTGTTCTCAAATAGGTGACAGGAATGTACAATAAAAATATTATATTGCTTAACAGATTAGTTAGTGTAAAATTTAACTGCAATATATGTATGAAAGAGAAGTGTAGTGTTCAAACAACAGTTCTCCAACTCGCCTTGGAAGGAGATTTCTTATTTGGAAAGCAATAAAGCTCTTTTGTATTAATCTGGCTTTATTTGATACTTCGCGTGAACAAGGGTTGGCCACGATAGTCAACCTATCTGGAAACTGGCTAAATTTTTTTTTTTTTTTTTACAGTGAATACCGCACAAGAATCTCAACTGCTCCCGTCTGGAGCCAGTGAGACTATGGCATCCCCAATTGGGGTATGTTGTGAGGCTGAAGGTAGTGGGGAGGGGAAGGAGGTGGGGAAGAGGAAGGTTGGGAAGTACCTGGCTATTCAGATCTGGTCACTAAACACGGCTAAAGCCATTTTCAAGCAACGTTTCAATTCTGAATGGTGGTCTTACACCAGGGCGATACTAATAGTATCTTCCACTCTGGAACATGCCGCAAATATACTATATATTATTTTAAATGAATTAATTGTGAAATAACACAAATTAATCAAATAAAATTTATTTGCGCATGCCGGGTTCGAACCCGCGACCTCCGGAATGTGAGTCAAGAGTCTTAGCCACTGGACTACGGAGGTCGTCAAATGGAATCAGATGCGAATGAACTCCTAAAGACTGCGCCTGGGCCCTTGGTCCCTCTGGTGCCCAAGCTCCGAACTAAACTACCTGCCATCTAGCGGACTTTTGGGACAGCTCTTAGCACTGCCCTCTATCTGACAACCTCGAAAGCATTTAGATATACTACAAAAAGAATTAATAAAGTACATAGTGTGTAAGAGAAGACGAAAAAGAGTTCATTGTTAGACGTATGGTTAACAAATTGATAATATGAATATAAAGAAAAATGTTAAGTGAAAATGCAGTACTATTAGCAATGCATTAAGAATAACAAATTCCATTTCATAAGGTTTTTAAATTCCTTATGATCTTTTCTCATTAGCCAATCAACGGTGTTTTTGTTGAAGGAATACACAAGAGTTATGGCCTGTAGCGGCAGTATGTTGTACGCAAGACACGCTGTACTTATGCGGTTCTTTGAGCAAAGTTTGCCGTATATTTTACGTGTCGTACATTACTTAATATTTGTGTTCGTGTATCTGCACTACATTTTAAATATCTCTGCAAACTTCCTATGCCCGACATCATATCAATCTCTCTGCTGGAAGCATAAGCCTACTCCAGTCTGGTGTTTGGACATACCCCATAGTTCAGGCGTGGACAGCGGACATAAATGTCAGGGGGCGGAGACACCCTTAACCTAAATAGCCTGGCGTTACAACTACTTGGGAGTGAAGATATTTCCGTGAAATTATTCTTGCGTGACAAAAAGCTATCGTACAAATTATTATTGTTGTAAATACTTCCTCGATAAGAACTCCAGTTATAAAGTTGTAAGAGCTTTTGATCAGTCAACTTGAGTTATTTTTTGAGTTTCACCGTTAAAAAATACGTTGGATGAAAAAAATACTTAAGTTCTTTCCGATGACACTTTGACAAGTCAAGATAAGACAAGGTATTCAATTTGATTTCTAAAAGTAAGTGACAAATACCTAACCTAACCGAATTAAACATTTCAATTCAACTCGAGCTTTTGAAAATGATTCGAAATTTACATTATTGTAATGATTCCGGATGAAACATTAAGTTCTAATAAATAAATAAAAAATTGCCGTTGTTTTAGCATTGGGATAATAAAGAGTTGTTATAGAATTAAAGATGTGTGTCAGGGTTGATTTGATGTGCGTAGTTTAAATTGCCATGTCTACCGTTGTAATAACTTTTTGGTTTATTTAAGGCTTTCAGAGCTTTTATGATTGCGTGATGTCACAGTATCTAATATCCACTGGAGCGTTTCGATATACAACCATTTTCAGCCTTGAACGCTCTAAAATTTTTAAATGTTCGGTTTGGAAATTTCCCGCCTTCTTTAAAAAACATCATGTACCCGAATTTTAACACGGAGACTTGGCTTCCCGTACTTGCAAACATAACCCCGCCAAATATTAGGCGAGAGATTGCAACGCTGAGGGAATACAAGAAGGCGCTGCAAAAAAGCGCAATACCTTTGCACGATGATTGAAGCTCGAAAACCCGTCTAAACGGAAGGAGAAGACTCCTTCGAACACCTCTTAACCCAGAAGATAGGTGGAGGCTTGAGTGGCACAAACGCACATCTCGTTCAAGACCCCACTGGGAGACAGCCTGGATTCTCATTGCCTCGCAAACTCTGGACCGCCATCAATAGAATAAGGTGCTCCCATAGCCGTTGTGCTCACATGATGCATAGATGGGGCCTTAAAGAGTCGGCGATGTGTGAATGCAGTGCGGTGCAAACCACCCAACATGTGGTCAACGAATGCCCGCTCCATTCATTCCCGGTGGGATTGATGAGGTCCACAGGGCAACTCCTGAGGCCCTAGACAGGCTCGCAGACCTAGATGTCCCCCTCTGACCCTCCACCACACGAAAGAAGAATACGAGACATATAAACTGCGTGTAGTGTTATAAAGCCATCGAATGCACCTATACTTGACTGCTTGTCCCATATATTTAGAACTCATAATTTTTTTTAACCGTTATTCTCAAGAACAACGGTTGAATTCTGGGTATTATTTACTATAAAATTGCCGATCGTGGTGCTTATTTGGAGAATATTCACTATTAAGACTTTGGTTGTTTGTCTATGGCCTAATTGATAATCACAGATAAACTTAACTTCTAATATACATTTTTTTATATAAACACATTATCAATGATTTGTAAGAAAACATATTTTAATAAATCTGGTTTGCGAAACGTCACAACCAAGTCACAACCAATAATTCAGAAGAGATGCGATACATCTCTTGTTAAACTGCGAAACTATTAAGTTAGTTGTGTGATTAATCAAAGAATCGGATGCACGGGAACATTTTAAACAATTCCAAAAAATGTTGTATAATATCTCTTCATGTTGGCCAGCAGATGCTAACAGTTGTTTGAAAACTGACCAAATTAAGTTCTTTTACGTCTAAACAAAGGATGTTGTCAAAGTCAGCTCGGTACATTTTGCGTATTTACAAATTACCCAAATTTCCTATGCGCGGCAGCAATTTAGTCTTGCTGTCTGCCGTTTGAGATTAATTATATTAAAACCACAGTAATGGAGTCACAGCTTATGTTATATTTCTGAACAGTGGGAGAACCCCTTTAGCATTTCTCATTTCACCAATCTTGCCAACAATGATATACATAAAGTACAGTGCATTGCACCACATCTAGGAGACAATAAAATGTCGAAACACAAAATTATCGATACATTTTTTTTTTTTTTTTTTTTTACATTAACTCCACACAGGAGGCCCTGAGGAAAATAATTTCCCTCAAGGCCTATGTCATCTGGGATGCTGTGTGGAGGGTCTTTTTGAGGAGAGGAAGGAATGAACATTGTTCTTGAAGAGACCCATTTGTAGGAAGGAGGAAACACAGAGGCCGGCAAATCATTCCACAGCCGAGCTGTTGAACACAAGAACGAGTCGAAGAAACGACCCGTTCTCATGTGACAAATGTCAACCGTGTACAAATGTTGGGCACGCGTTCGGCGTGTTTCCCGACTATGCACCGGTGCCGAAGGGATCAATGATGCTAGTTCCTCGGAGCATCTTCCATTATAATACCGGTAGAACAAGGATAGCATTCCCACCCGACGCCTGTGCTCTAAAGATTGCAATCCGTCTGTTAAGATGGGAGAATCTATCAAACGGACCGCCCGTTTCTGCACAGAGTCGAGGGTATTTTTCAGGTATTTTGGAGCTCCAGACCAGAGATGGCTGCCAAATTCAATCGTGGGGCGTACTTGTGATTTGTACAAGGTCAGCAGTTGTGTACTATTAAAGTATCTGCGGGCCCTGTACAGTACGCCCAGTTTTTTATTATTATTTATTATTTTTATTATATTTTTATTTTATTATCAATTTCATAGGATACATACTCGTATGTGTCCTATGAAATTGATAATCTTCAACGAAACGAGGTGAAATATTATTTTCGCTATTTGTTTTTGGGGTGTTATGCCATGTTGCGCTACCTCCTTCTTTGGCTAAAAAAGGAGGTAGCGCAACACGGCATAACACCCCAAAAACAAATAACGAAAACACTTTTGGCCGTGAAAATCTTAAAACGTATCTGAAATACGATATCTTCCCTTATTATGAAAAATGTATCCAATACATACTACATTTTGTAGACCACAAACTAAAGCGGACCCAACGTAGATCCTTATGAAAAATCAGTAAGCCCTTGGATTTATTTTTTCGTAAATGAGGTTATGCAGCCATGTTGCTCTTTCACTTGAAACCTTTAGCCAAGTTTTGGATAGTCAGGCAGAGACAGTTCTGCGCTCGACAGATATATTGGAACACAACAGGAAATATTTTACAACAAAATGTATATAATTTTGACTAACCTCTCTATCCTTCCAGCCCACCAGCGGAGGGAAGCAAATCACGAAGGACATCACCCACAGGATGGCGATGAGAGCCTTTGCCCTCTTACGGGACATGAGCGAGGGATAGCTGACTGGCCTGGCTACGGCCACGTAGCGGTCCAGCGAGATGGCACAAAGGTTCAGAATGGAGGCGGTGCACATCCAGACATCCACCGCCAGCCAGACGGAACACCACACGTCGCCAAATATCCACACCTGGAACAAATTAAAAACTGTTAATGTGACATAGGAACCTGTAATGTATTGAAAAAGCTTCTAAGTGATGCCGTCAGATATCAGCAGGGAAAATGAGCTGACAGGGGTACTACCTGAGTAGGCGGGTGCCACCGAGACTGGCTCTGGTCTAGATTCAATTAGCCACTAGTAGAGACAAGTTGTGTCACTTGCAGTATTATTATTGTAAACTCATAATAAACCGTCAAGAACCTAAAGTTATTGAGAAGAACCCCCGCAGAATTAATATTGTTTTAATGTACATAAATAATACCAAACAATACAGTACCTAATTTACATTTTTTCTTCTCGGTTTCCCCAAAGTTTTAAGTTATTTTTTAACGTCTTGAATGCTTTTATGTAAATACATTTATTATAGGTAAGTTTTACAGGAGTATAATAATAATGGCACAGTACATTACATAATAAACTGAACACAAAGATATAAATAGATATAATTCAAGTAGGTCTGTAGCTTCATTTGTACATGAAGAGTTCAACATATGTAAGTATAAAGCAAAGAATCGCACCGCAGAAGATATAAACTGCACAAGAATCAATCGGATTACTTGTTATTCTCTGCGATGCGATCCGAGCTTAAAAAAGATATAACAATTGCAAAGCGTCAGTATTTAGAAAAAGTTCAGTATGGGATCAAAGATGATGTCAAATGTTTTTGGGATTTTATTAAATCCCAAAAAGCAAATCCACATACCCAAATTAACTTGAGTGATAGAACGGAAACTTTTTCCGATCCCGAAATAGTAAGCCAAAAATTTGCCGATTATTTCAAATCAGTGTACAGCCAGATAGCTCCTCAACTAAATCTAGACTTTACTCGAACCGAGAGGCCCTGGAATATTGGCAAAATCGGTGTTGAGCTAACCTGTCCAGAGGAAGTAGACTCCTGTACTCGAACTTTAAAACTCGACAAGGCTGCAGGCCCAGACGGAATACCCCCTAATATAATTGCTCATATGTCAAAAACCATTTGTCAACCGCTGAGCTATATATTTAATCTTAGCATATCGACTGGTTGTTTCCCTCATTCTTGGAAACTCACGCGTGTAAGCCCAATTTCCAAGGCTGGAGACAAGTCTGATATAAGGAATTACAGACCAGTAGCTGTACTGTCAACCATACCAAAAATATTTGAAATGATTATTTACAAGAAATTACATCACCAAATTATGCCATTTCTAGGAGAAAACCAACACGGTTTCCTGCCAAGAAAATCCACGGTTTCAAATTTGTTAACATTTTCGCGATTGGTGGCCGTCGGACTGGACTCGAGACACCAAACAGATGTAGTGTATACGGATTTTGCGAAGGCTTTTGATCGAGTTGATCATGATATTTTATTACTTAAAATGTACAAACTTGGTTTCGATCAACAAACACTTATATTCTTCGCGTCCTATTTAAAAGCCAGAAGTCAATATGTAATAATAAATGGACATGAATCTAAACAATTCCCGGCGTTATCAGGTATTCCCCAAGGTTCAAACCTTGGTCCTTTGCTGTTCCTTATACTTATAGATGACATCCAGGTTTGTGTAAAATAATGCAAATGTCTTCTATTTGCAGATGACCTCAAACTTTTGATGGAAATAATCTGTTACTATGACTGCTTAAAAATGCAATCTGACCTTGATGCTATTGCAGAATGGTCAGTAAAAAACAAATTAGAATTCAATATAAAAAAATGTGTAACTATGACTTATACCCGCTCCCAGAAGCCCATAGTTTTTGAATACAACATTAAAGGGAAAACATTATGCCGAGTCAATAGCTTTAAAGATCTCGGTATCGTCTTTGATCCCAAACTGACATTCTCGGATCATATATCACGGCTCACTCCAGCGTGCTACAAACTCCTGGGTTTCATCATCAGAATATGTAAGCAATTTGATGACCCAGATGCAATGATAGCCATGTTCGATGGAGTCATAAGAAGTAAGCTGGAGTATGCTAGTGGTGTGTGGACTCCGCACCAAGCTAAATATATTAATATGCTAGAACAAATTCAGAAAAAGTTCCTTAGGTATGTCTATATGCGGATGAATGGAACGTACCCGAGATTCATGCACCATATGGAATTACTTGAGGCAACAGATAGATTTAGCTTGGAAACTAGACGTTATGCAAATCTTGCAATTCTTAGTTTTAACATAATCCATAATCGTATTGACAGCCCATTCCTCTTGGAATGTTATGGCTTATACGTGCCTGAAAATTTCAGCCGTAGTCGTCGACACGACTTGTTCAAAATACCATACGGCAGAACAGATGTTCTAGCACAGCATAGCATGACAAGAGGAATGGTGCTGTTGGACGAAATATCGGAAACACTAGATATATATAACTCTTCTTTAGATAGCCTTAAGATTTTTTTGTATAATAATCATCTTCCTAGGTGTTAAGACTGTCAAAATGAGAAAATTGTACAGTAATTGGATAAAAAATCTGTTGTACAATTAAAAAAAATAATAATAATTATAATAAGAAAAAAGGAGTACTTAATAATTGTGGTTACAGAGCACTGAGTACGTTGATATTATCTTAATATATAAAACAAAGTCGGGTTAGTTACACCATTTATGACTAGAGAACGGAATAAAATTCGCGCGTTTCACATCAGTTGGACCAACTAGTTGTAGTAAATTATCAAATGATTTTTTTCGACATTCTGTAATACCCAAACAACGTTTTAAAAAAAAAATCCTTTCATGGGTCTCAATGCTGTAAATGGGTGAATCAAATGTTCGTGACATCTTTTGATACGTCTGTTACGCCGCCGTAGTATTAGATAAATTAAAATTTTAGTTCTGTTATCCATTTACACGTGCATCTTAGCCGAGAACTATATTATACTGACAAAAATCGCACGAAATTTTATTCGCAGTGCTTACTAGTTGTAATTATTCCGATCGCGGAATAGGTATAATACGCGAAACGCGCGGTGAAATATCGCTGTGCGGACAGGCCATTAATGCTGCCCCTATATGAAGTTTATGTACGCGCATAACTTCCGAACGACTCCACCATATTGGATAATTCTTTTTTCAAGGTTTGTATAAAACTACTGATGAGCTTTGGCATTATGAAATTAGTATGAAAAATGCAATAGGTGGCACACGAGTTGTTTGAAAACTGAATGTAAGGAATGCGGAAGGGGGGATGGGGGAGGGGAACTCGGGAGGGGGGGAGTGGAGTGGAGAGAGGGAAGGTGAAGGAGGAAGGAGGCAGAGTGGGAACAGATGGGAAGGGGACGCGGGAGAGGAAGCGGAAGCGGAAGGGGAACAGAACGAACGGGAAAGGACACGCAGGGAAAAACAATTTCTTTATTAAATGGCATAGCAAAGCTTGACGGGAACCAGCTAGTTATATATACAATATGAATAGCCTGTTGTAAAACAAGTTTGTAATTAGTAAACATTTATTGTGGCAACGTCCGGAGAGTACGGGGGCAACGTCCGGAGAGTACGGTGGATGTCCAATTCTGCCATAATCGTCTGGCCAGATTTAAGAAAGCCGTAGTGAACGACACAACACAACACGACACAACACAACACTGTGTTTTCTTTTGCGGCCCCGTCGCCAAACACATCATTAATCCGTTTCTGCAGCACTGGTGCCACGGTGGAACTCGTACTCGTAAATAAAGCGAAATTTCAGGTTTTCAAATTTCAAAAAGTAAAACCAAATGATAAGTTCGCAGATAACATATCAAAACATTACCGGAAGACCTTTTTACTCTTGTAATCGCATTTATAGAAACAGAGAAGTAAAGTTTTTTGGCACCATTGTGCAGAGGCGGTCATTTATACAGTATTCTCCTGAGATTGTCGCCTAAACTTTTAACTTAAATGTCACAAATTTATGAGCGTGAAAGTAGCGGCATGAAAGCGTGCACTCACTTTAATTGTCTTCTGCATGACGTACATGGTTGCATTTCATGATATAGATATTTCAAGCAATTTTGAGACAACAATGCACTTAATATCTTAAAAAATTCCTTTTCTAAAGTCTGACAAAAGTATCTTCGAATTCTTCATTAAAAAATATTATAATGGCACACAGCACAGGCAATAGGCCACTTGCATGGATTTCATAACGACTTGAAAAAAATCGTGTGGATAGATCTTTTTACTAAGATTACGAAAATGTTAGTAAATTTTTAAAGAAATGCACAGTTTTTATTTTATGTTTAAATAAATAAATCCATTATTTGGACTCGTGACGTCACTACATGAAAATGTCCCGTCTCCGAATGTGTTCCTATTAATTTTGTAAAATTCCACACTGACTTATTTTTTTTATATGGCATCACTTTGATTTCAGGCGAATTATTGAATTGGACATTTAACGTTCACTAGATTTATTGTTTGTTCTCTGCGAACTTATCATTTGGTTTGACTTTTTGACAGATGTTATGAAGAGAACCCCGTACATTTTAGATGTCGGTATGTGTTTTAGAGGTATAATGGTTATGGTTAAGTATATTACATTGGGTTTAGTAATATAGACGTTGTACATTATGATGATTTATAATCAATAAGATGGATCAAGGAAAAAAATGTTTATGAGATATAATATTTTTGGTATGCCTCGTTATTCTCCTGTGCCATTCGTGTGGAAAACGTCATTTTATTTAAAATGATTTTAGGCTACGTAATTATTTTTTTTTCACACCTATGAAATTATGTTCCGTATTTACGGTTTATAAAAAATGGTCTGATTTTTCGGATTGAAATTTTCAAAAAATCACCAGGATTTCAAAAATACGATTAAAAAAAATTGGGAATGTTTAGAATATTTGCCTAAACCGGGTTTTTTTTTAATGTGATGCAAGTGGCCTATTATTGTTTTATTCTTTTGCTGTTGGTAGGTCTATTATATTTGACGACCTCTGTGTCCAGCATTCCGAAGGTAACTGGTTCAAATCTCAGCGTGGCAAGTAAATTTTATCATTTAAAATAACATAAGTCATATTTGCGGCACGTTCCAGAGTGAAAGATAGTATCAAAATCATTCCGGTTTTAGACCACCATTCAGAATTGAAATGTTGCTTGAAGTGGCTTTAGCCGTGTTAAATGGCCAGATCTGAATAGCCGGGAAATATCCCCCCTTCCTCTTCCCCATCCTCGATATTTTATAGTTTATATATTCCTTCCTCTTCCCCATCTTATATATTTAGTAGTTTATAAATATTTTACCTACAACTAATTTATTTCTTTCTTTTGTGTATCTAAAAAGCTTCCAGCTTTTAGACATAGATGGCGGTGATAATAACTGTCAGTAGATTCCGCTAGATTTCAGGTAGCTTAGTACCTAAGTTGTCTAGAAGAGGGACGGGGGACTGAGAGTGGGTGTTTTCTGTAAACACTCGTTAGAACCAATTTAGCCAGCTCCTAGTTAGGTCGACTAACGAGGTCAATATTGTAATACGCGAAGTATTGAATAAAACCAGATTAACATAAAGAATCTATCATTCCTAAAAGTAATCTCTATCCAAGGGGAATCGGAGAATCTGCTAATGTGTCTATTAAATAACAGAACACTACACTTTCCTTTTTATTTTATACTTTTGCTTTATACTTCTTACCAAATACTTTCCACTTTTTACCCCTTACTTTTAATTTTTTACGCATACTGTTACAGTCTTTATGATTATGTACTATTCAAGTGTTAATTTAATTTGTATAATGGCACATGTTGTGTAGTGTATAAGGCAATAAATAAATTAATATCCATCAGGCTCAAAACACATCCCATTTGGGGATGCCACAGTCTCATCGTGTCTCATAGTGCACCGGCTCCAGGCGGTCGGGAGCAATTGAAACTCTTGCGTGGTAATCAAATGAAAAATTAAAAAAAAAAACCTCCAGCAAAAGAGTTTACCTCACATCGGCATTCTGCTACCACATTCGTGAAAGATTGTTTTGCGCATGAAAAAGTTTAGATATCAAGTCCTAGATTACACACTTTAGACATTTTTATTTACGAATAATATCAAGGGTTTGGAAAATATCGCAACGCCCTGATATTTGAATAGTGCAAAAAATTAGCTTGGCGATATTTTAAAGCATAAATGTCGCAGGCCACTGCTGTCCTAGAAATGAATTATATAAGAGGTAGATCCAGAAAGAGTTCAGACTGCGAGGAAGCCTCGAGTAGAAAGGTCGTAACAGGAGAAGAGTGGCCAGAAGGCTTCGAAGGGTACTTCAGAAAGAGGTCAAATTACCCTCTGAGCCAGATGAAAATTAAGCATGCTCATTTAGAAGAGTAATTAAAGCCTGCACTCCATCATAATAAGCTTCTGTTCATAATTACATTTTTTTTAAACCCTCGGTTATCTTTTAGAGAAACATTTTTGTGGTTTCTTTATAGAACTCCATATATTTTTTTGCAAATTCCAAATTAAACCATATTTTAAGTACTACAAAGTCACTAATAGCGTTTACCTGTTGCGTAAGAATCGGTTTTTCTGTCAAGTGTAATTTCTGTAAATTTTGATCATGCCTTCAGAGGGGGAAATGACTGTCACGCCAAAAGCGAGTCTTATATAAAAACGTAGTTGCTTGGACATTTACACTACACTTACCTACATACAAAGATACGTAGCTACTTATCTACTTTAACTACATACTACTTACCTACACACTACTTACCTACATATATCATAGACCCTGTATTTGTAGCTTGTATTGTCACATGTTCCTTTCCTACCAATTCCTGTATACCTGTCATTTTAACCTTACCCACAATCAGTCTTTAATCGACCATCGCCGTATAAACATATAATTTTCCGCTCCCGCATTCTCTACCCGCATATCACAGTAAATATCGCGATTAATAATTCTACAAGTGTATGAACAAACCCAGAAGAATAAGAGAAGTGCCACAAGGTTCCGCAGTAAGTCCCTTACTTCCTTTCCTTGTGTGCTTTCATTTTTACTTGTGCAGTGGTCTTTCATACATTTCAAACACACATCTGAAAACACATACAAGGTCCTTCGACATCCGCAATCACACAAAACACACACCAATAGTTAAGGATTTTTTTTACATGTACATCCACACAGGAGAACCTGAAGTAAATATTTCCCTCAGGGCCTATGTCGTCTTTGGGGATGTTTTGATATGGTTTTTTTTTAAGAAAGGACGGTGACAAAATTCTGTAAAGGAAAAAGGTTTGAGGGGGGGGTGGGAATCTGGAGGGCAGTTTATCCAGGAGTGACGGAAACATGAAGCTATCCGTCTCATTGCAGTGCAAAGCGATGTCCCAAGAGAGTTGCTGGAGAGGACAAAGATCTCCCTCAACCAGTTTCTCTCGATCTGGCCTGCCATGCAGTTGGTGGGCAGACGCATCCGCCGCCAAGGTCCGGACAACCGCATGAACCCGGGCACCCTGCTAAGACACCAAACGTACCCAAACACTTGGGGTGACCTATGGCAGTTGGTAAACCAAAAATTGCTTCCAGGTGCGGCGGTACCCATACCCTCCTTCAAAAAGTTTTATATTTTTAAAAAGAGTGAAGGACAAACTTACTTTTCTGGACGCATGGTCTTATGTTCAAAGAACTATGTACTAGTATTTACTATGAAACTAAATATATTGGTGATATTTGCGACACATGCAAATGTCTAAAAAAAAATTAGGTTCTGTATGTGTCCGCAAATCTCGGAAAGTAATCGATGGATTGACTCAAACAGAACATTGCGTTTTAGCAAAAGGGTGTTCCTATCCATAATGGTAAGCTCTGGCGTTATGAAATTTCTACAAAAAAATACTATAGGTGGTGCGCGAGTGGTTTGAAAATATATGTATCTATCTATCTATATAAATAAAAATGAATCGGCGATATGTATGGACGCGCATAACTTCCGAACGTCTGCACCAAAATGGATAATTCTTTTTGTTTGTGTTCGTTATTGTCAGGACAAGATTTGTTTAAAACTATTGGCGAGCCTCATTTGTATAAATAATTGCAATAGGTGGCACGCGAGCTGTTTGAAAACTGAATTTACCGGGACAGAATGTACGGAATGCGAAGGGGGGAGGGGAACTCGTGTAGGAGGTTCGCGGGAGGGAGGAAGGTTAACCAGAGAGAGGTAAAGGAACCTTGGAGGGGGAGGGGAACTCGGGAGGGGGGTTTGCGGGATCGGGGAAAGGGGGGAATGGAGTGGGGAGAGGGAAGGTGTAGGAGGCGGAAGGGGAACGGGATAAATGGGAAAGGACACGCAGGGAGAAACAATTTATTTATTAAATGGCATAGCAACGCATGCCGGGTACCAGCTAGTTTAATATATTTTAGCAGTAGGGAGGGAAGGCGAGGAAGGTGGAAGGGGAAAGCAGGATGGGAAGGGGACGCGGGAGGGGGACGGGGACGCATGCGAATGGACATGCATTGAGAAACGAGTTATTTCTATAAAGTGCATTACAACGCACGCCGGGTGCCAGTTAATATCATATCTACCAGATTAATAAAAACTGTAAAAATGCTTTAAATTAAGAAAAAAACAAAATCAGTAATGCGCCATTATTTTTAAATGTCAAAGTACCTTCACAAGGTTAAGCGCATATCGCACAGCGTCCACACAATCCTTATTTAACGTCCCCCGAGCGTCACACCCCGGGCAATCTCTGTTATAACTTTATAGGGCACAATTGTGTAATTTCCCCCTAAGGGTTCGCGTTTTGTGGCGTGATTTGGACCCATTAGTTGTCCGCCGTGGCCACAGATGGCTCCGTCGTAAATCTCTGCGAGGGCGGAAACTATATCCGGCGCCTTCATAACTCGACCTTTTCTTTTTTAGTATTTGGTCTTTGATGGAGCTGGTGGGGGAAACATTTAGTGAGAGGAAGAATTAAAAGATCGAGTAACTAGACATATTAGAGGACAATAAGAAATATTGTGCTATAGTTTGTCGGATTATTAAAAACAAGGTCTATAAGGTTCAAAATTTCACAAAAAAGTATCATACCGATGATGATAATGACTACACACAAACAGTCTTACTACTTTTGAAAAAAAACACCTCCCAATAGTTAAACGGTGTTTTAGTTAACTGGCAGCATTGCATTTTTGTATTCTGACGAATATTGGCGCATGCGCCATGCGTAATTTTTCCAGCAATTCAATAGTATAATAATTTCTATTATCATGACCAATTTGTGTTATTTTTCTTCAGTTTTAATTCAGCAATATTGACAGGTTGTGAATTCAGTATTACGTTATCGAGAAAAGCCAAGTAATTTCAGACGTATTAATTTTTAATTGACTTTTAACGAATAAACTTCCACGAAAGTAAAGTTTTTTCTAATAACATAAATGACTTACGCGTATGTAAATTAATACAAATTCAAGAAATCAAACCTTTTAAATTACGCTTCAAAGAATCGAAAATATAAGGTCATTTTTGGTTTTTCATATTAAATTAATATTATTTTTTTTATTCTATAAACGAGATAAAAAGTGATGTTACAGTTTTGTTACAAAATCCTTAAATAAATGGTGTTTTTTAAACTTTGAATTTTCTTACATTTTTCGACGTTCTTATTTTAAATGTTTGTGGTACTTAAGTAATTTTTTTTTAATTGTTAATTAATTTTTTCGTGTTTTAAATTAACATATTGCAATTATTAAAATATCGAAGTATATTTGAAATACATACATTTGAAATATAATTTTATGTTTTTTCTAAAGCGTATTTGTTTTTGACGTCTTCAAAATAATTAAAATAAAGGACATTTAAAATTCCTTGGATAAATTCCGAAATTGATGAGGAATTATTATTAATAACAGTGAATACAACAGATAAACAACCCTCTTTGGATAAGCAATATATTTTTCCATGAACTATCTTTGGTCATTTAATTAAATGAAGACGGTACAGGCGAAACTCAATCAAAAATCTGGAAACAGAAAAATCAGAAAAAGATATTGACACTTCTGGGACTCTGGGCTCATGTCCTTTTCATGTCTTTTTCTGATCCCAGATTTTCGATTGAGTTTCGCTTATATTGTCTTCATTTAATTTATGGCAATTCAAACTAAATCTTCTTTTGATCAAAGAAATTATTTTAATCAAGCTCCACTCATATTTAATAGCCTCCCAGAACATATAAAGTCATCCAATTCCTTGTACACTTTTAAAAATAATCTTAAATTATTTGTGTTAATCGAGGATTGCCAATTGATTTTCTCTACATTATCCTTTCTAAATTATTTGCTAAATGAATATATATATAATAAGGGAACATACCCATACTACGTGACCAAAAAGACCCCCCCCCCCCCCGAAGAGGTCACGTAGTATGGGTACGTTCCCTAAGCTAAAATAATATTATTTTTGGATATGATTTTAGATATTCACGGCCAAAAATTTTATGGTTATTTCCTTTTGGGGTGTTATGCCGTGTTGCGCTACCTCCTCCTTTAGCCAACATTTCGGACAGCGTTACAGTGTCCATCATCACGGCAGATGTGTAAATGTTAGAGATGAAATGTGTGCTTAAGTACTTCGAAGCAATACCGTGTTGCCAGTAACAATCCACTACGGGCTGGCATTACAGTATACTTCAAGATGGTTTTTTGCATTTAGCTTTGGTGTAGCCATCAATTACTGGATACCAAGAACTATTGAGCTTAGCTCCGTCGTCTCTATTAATGTTAATAGGATTTTTATGAATTTCAATTGCCTCTGTAATTAAGCGTGCTCTATAGGTTTTGGGTCTTCGCAGGACTTCAGGAATAAATCCGAAGTAATGGCCGGTTTCAATTAAATGCTCGGCGATTGCCGATTTGTCAGGGTGGCCAAGTTTACATGCTCGAAAGTGTTCCGATATCCTTTTGGAGATCGTCCGCTCTGTCTGGCCAACATAGACCTTATCACATCCGGAATAGCTGAGTTTATATACTCCATCTGTTTCCAGAGGAAACTTGGTCTTTGCAGACCTCAGTAGGTCTTATATTTTGGTCGTGGTTCCGAAGACAGTCTTGATGCTTTCTTTCCTCAACAGTCTGGCAATTCTGTCTGTCACATTGTGAACATAAGGTAGGAAAGCACAGCCTTTAGACTCTTGTTCAATTCTGTCTTCGTTTGGTGTAGATTTGGTTCTTATTATTTGCCTTGTCTGCCTTGCCGGGTAACCGTTACGCTCCAGTGCATCGGTGAGCTTAGTAAGTTCCGCTCCGATTTTTGTTTCTTCACATATTATGGTCGCTCGGGTTACCAGCGTATGGATAAGTCCTCTCTTCTGCGCTGGGTGGTGATGCGAATCAGCATGTAGATACCGATTCGTATGAGTTGGTTTCCTGTACACTGTGTGTCCTAGGCTACCATCTTCTTTTCGCATCACTTCCACATCTAGAAAAGGCAGGATTTTGTGGTTATTTTTCAACTCCATTGTGAACTTAATTTTACTGTGAAGTGAGTTAAGATGGTCTAGGAATTCGTTCAGTTTCTCTATTCCATGAGGCCAAATGGCGAAAACATCATCGACATAACGCCACCATACCTTTGGAACAGCCGAAGCTGTGTCAAGTGCCACTTCTTCAAACTTCTCCATAAAGAAGTTAACTAGAACTGGCGACAACGGACTGCCCATCGCAACTCCTTCCACTTGCTCAAAAAGCTCACCCTGAAATGCAAAATATCCTGTTTTGAGACAGTGTTCAAAAAGTTTGCAAATGTCTTCCTCATATATCTCCCTGAGCATTGTCATGGAGTCTTCTAGAGGCACATTCGTAAAGAGAGAAACTACGTCAAAACTGACAAAAATATCCCTTTCATCAGTCTTAACCTTCTTAAGTTTACTGATCAGATCTGTGGAATCCTTAATCCAAGATTCAGTTTTTCCAGTTTGCATCTGCAGTAGTCTAGATAGGTATTGGGACAGTTTGCAAATAGGTGAACCAATAGCACTGATAATCGGTCTCATTGGTATATTCTTTTTGTGAATTTTTGGAAGACCGTATAGGGCAGGAGTTCTGGAGGCTTTTACGAAAAGCCCAGATCGATCCTCTTTCCTAATACTGGAAGCTTTAACTAGCTCTCTTGTCTTCAAGTCAATCTTATTGGTGGGGTTGTTTTTAATCTTCTTGTAAGTGCCGGCATCGCACAGAAGGTCTTCCATCTTTTTGATGTAGTCTACCGTATAAATCACCACAGTGGCATTACCTTTGTCGGCAGGCAGAACTAAGATTTCCTGATTGGCGCGCAATTCTTTTAAGGCCACAAACTCTCCTTTTGTGATGTTTGGGCGGGGTATTTTGGCCCTTTTCAAAATATGGCAAGTCTCTTGTCGTATATCTTCTGCTTGGGTCTCTGACATTTTATGGACTTTCATCATCGAATGTAGTGCTGTCTCTACACCACATACGATAGATTCCACAGGTATCTTTTTGGGGGCAACTGCATAGTTCATCCCCTTGGCAAGCACAGAAGTCGCCTGTGGGCTCAACGTAAGGGACGAAATGTTAATAACAACTTTATTTTGATCAAGCTGTTTTCGATCACCTTTTTTATCTTGGTTGAGCCTTTCGAATTTTTGTTTCTGTCTCGCATCTGTTGACTGCTTACATCTCTGTGCTTGTTGGTAAGTCATGTTGTCAACATTCTTCCAATCTCCATCGATCAGGATTGCACTCAGGTGCAGATGTAAATAGAAAAGGTCCCGAGATATTCCATCCAGTTCGCTGCGCACATTGTGGATTCTTTCCCTTAGTAGCGCTGCTTCTGCTCTTTGGAATATCCTATCGGCTTTCCGGGATGTGATATGTCTTTTTATGCGAATGTGTACTGGTACAATCGATTCCTCCTTACATCTCTTGAGGAAAGCCAGGCTGCCCAGTAAGAGGTTCCTTCGCTTTCTCAGATTCTCCAATCGTCGTACCATTCTGTGAACTTCCTCCCCATAGAGGTTCGTCAGATATGATTTTAAATCGATAATCGCCGAGCATTTAATTGAAACCGGCCATTACTTCGGATTTATTCCTGAAGTCCTGGGAAGACCCAAAACCTATAGAGCACGCTTAATTACAGAGGCTATTGAAATTCATAAAAATCCTATTAACATTAATAGAGACGACGGAGCTAAGCTCAATAGTTCTTGGTATCCAGTAATTGATGGCTACACCAAAGCTAAATGCAAAAAACCATCTTGAAGTATACTGTAATGCCAGCCCGTAGTGGATTGTTACTGGCAACACGGTATTGCTTCGAAGTACTTAAGCACACATTTCATCTCTAACATTTACACATCTGCCCTGATGATGGACACTGTAACGCTGTCCGAAATGTTGGCTAAAGGAGGAGGTAGCGCAACACGGCATAACACCCCGAAAGGAAATAACCATAAAATATTATTTTTGTTTAAACCGTTTTTTTTTCATCTTCCTCCTGCCAAATCTATAGCATGTTAAATTATATACATATATTTATTATTTACAACTTAATCCTTAAAAACAAAACAAAAAAACTTTCTTTTATTTTAAATCAGATCTCAAAACTATGGTCAATGGTCACCCTAAAAGTCAACATTAATATACTACCTAGCGCCATTAGTTTAGTAGGTACCAGTAGGTACCCATAATCTTAATCTGTAAGAAATACAACAATATTGTTCTTTCAATATCTGTATAATTTTGTGTTATTTTGTTAACTTGTATAATTATTGTTAACCTCAACACAGGCTTGTCCTAGTGAGGTAACGAATTGTATTGTAAACATTTTACCTGAAGTGTAAAGAAACAATAAATAAATAAATTAAATATTACAATTTGAGGTTATACTCGTAAAGTTAAAATAAAAGTAGATATCAACAAAAATTCGGGCATAATAATATTTGCAAATAATAAATTTAGTATTGTTAACATTATAGAACACCCAATACATTTGGTAAACTGCATCGAAGTACATTTCAAACTCGGCAAATCAATATATCATTTAATAGCTATCTATAGAACGCATGGCTCAAGTATTATTACGTTTATTAATGACCTCAAATACATATTATTAAAATTAAAAAATAAACTCTGCTTCGTGGTGGGTGATTTTAATGTGAACATTAATGAAAAAATAGAAAATAGTAACAAAACTGAATACATCAATTGTATGACTGAACAAAATTTCATATCTTGCATAAATAAAAATACTAGAGAAATAAAAGAACATACTTCATCTTGTTTAGATCACATTTGGGCAAACGTAAACATTAAAGATCTTCACAAACTAAAATCAATTGTTTGGAAAACTAACATAACTGATCATCATTCATGCCTACTTCTGTATAATAATAATATTAAACATAAAAAACATAATTTAATACCCAAAAAATCAACAATAGACATGACTATTCTCTCTGAAAAACTAAAAACGGAAGATTGGAACAATGTTTTAAAGAGTGATGATACCGAAATATATTCCACTAACTTTGAAAAAATCCTGTCACAACACATTAAAAATTCGACAACTGAAATAATAATACACATAAAATCAAAATTAAGATGTTTAAAACCTTGGATTACCAAAGGACTTATAATATCTATCAGAAACAAAGAAAAACTTTATAAAACAACTTTAAAAAATCCCCATGATGAAAAAGCATATATTTATTATAAAAAATATAAAAATAAATTAACATCTTATATTAAAAAAAGTAAGGAAGAATTTTTTAAAAATAAAATATTATCTTCAGAAAATAACCATAAACAAATGTGGAAAACTGTGAATTTGGCCATAGACAATACAAAAAAGACACAAAATATTAAGTACATCGAACATGATAAAAAAATTATAGATGCCAATTTACAGCCTAAACAATGTGCAAACATATTTAATTCCTTCTTTGCAAATGTTGGAAAAAATCTTGCGAAAAATATTCATAAACCTTCTAACCCAGAAAAACATAAAAATAAAAATCTACAGAAACGTAATATACTTTCAAAATTTGAAATAACAACAGAATGTGAAATTTTAAAAATAATAAAAAATATGAAAGGAGGTTCGTCTCCCGGTTTTGATTCTATTACGGCACACATGTTAAAATCTATGAAATCTTACTTAATAAAACCCATCACTCATTTAATAAACTTGAGTTTAACGAAAGGAATATTTCCAATGAACTACAAAAACACAATAATCTCACCTATTTACAAATCTGGTGATCCACACCAAGTAACGAATTATCGCCCAATTTGTCTAATTTCTAACATAGGAAAGATCTTTGAAAAAATAGTAAAAAAACAATTGGTAAATTTCCTAGATAGTAATAAAATACTACACAAAAACCAGTTTGGTTTTATTAAATCACTCAGCACACAAGATGCAATTGTTAACGTAACTTCATACATTTACGAATCATTAGATGAAGGTAAAAAATGTGCGGGCATATTTATTGACCTCAGAAAGGCATTCGATAGCATATCCCATGAGATGCTATTAAAAAAATTAAATGATATTGGCATAAAAGGCAACGCGATTAAATGGATCACAAACTACTTAAAAAACCGCCCTCAAGTGGTAAAAATCAATCATGTTAATAGTGATAAAGAGATTTCAAGCTTTGGAATCCCGCAAGGTACAGTGCTTGGACCAATTTTTTTTACCATATATGTAAATGATATTTTTTTTCAACATTTAAATGGTCAAATTACATCATACGCCGACGATACAGTATTAATAATAAGTTAAAAGACTTGGGAAAATGTAGAATTAAAGGCCACAGAAGACATCAACACGCTTAAGAATTTTTTCGACACTAATTTACTATCACTAAATAGTGAAAAGACATTTAAAATTCCATTTGCAATCCATCCAAACGATGCTCCCAAAAATTTTAACATTGTCATACACGATAATACTAAAATTCATAGCCAAAATTATTGCAAATCAAACTGTACAATATTAAAAACAACAAATAAAATTAAATATCTCGGAGTAATTATCGACAAAAATCTGAAATGGAAGGAACAAATATGTCAAGTAGTAAACAAAATCAGAAAATTAATATATATATTTTTAAGAATTAGAAATTTTCTGTCGATAAAAAATCTATATTTAATCTACTATGCCTTAGTTCAATCCACTCTACAATACGCTATTATTAGTTGGGGATCCGCGTATAAATGTAACCTTCTTCCAGTAGAAATTGTACAAAGGACAATTATTAAAATTATATTAAAAAAATCCTTATACTACCCAACAGAACGCCTGTTCGAAGAATTTCAAGTACCCACATTTAAAGATTTATATATTAAAAATTCATTGATTCAAATTATAAAGGAAAAAGATAAATATCCATTTTTAAATGAAAACAGAACTCGACTTAAACATGTTTTTCTATGCCCAAAACTAAATACGTCTTTTGCACAGCATCATTATACTTACCAGGGAAGAACTTTTTTCAATCGTCTACCAGAAGAAATCAGAAGCATTAATGATAAAACCCGAATACTGCTCTCTGTCAAGAGACATTTTAAAAATATTCTTAAGAAAAAAACTACTGTCAATTAATCTTACAAATATCCTTAGTTTTCCATTACATTCCTTCTTTTTTTAAAAAGAATCACACCATTATCAAATAAATACTGCAGCTCACATATATTTATGTACAATTAATTATTTAAGTACTAACTTATAACTAATAACTAATAGCATTTATGTACACTCCCCTTCCATACACAAGCAAATGCTTTAAATGGAAGGGTAGTAAAAAAAAAATACCTGTAAAAAAATATATATATTTGTTGTAAAACTGTAATTATAATAAATGTTTCAATAAATACTTACATAAAAAAAAAAAAAAAAAAAAAAAAAAATATATATATATATATATATATAAATATATATATATATATATATATATATCTTTGGTCAGTTGCTATGTTAGTAATTTTTCCACTTATACGGATGTTTATCAATTATATAAAATATTCACGACGTTTTTACTAAGGCTGTAATACAGAAAACTTCCGGCTAAGTTCGAGGGATCTCATTTCTCAACTCATTCAACTTTCACTAGTTCAGGAATCTCATTTCTACAGAGAAATTTGTACATTTCTAAGAAGAAGTTGACTGAATTGACAGAATGCTGTCATTCAGTCAACTTTCATCCTACTTCTGTTAGTTCCACGTCTTGTTTCCATAATATATGAGGGATGGTAGCAGCCAATGGCTGTGTCTACCTTCGTGCATTTGGGCAATGCACCTCCAATCGTCGATAGAAGTATAAATTCGCGTATCGGCTCGTGAAGAAATCTCTATAGATCATTTTAACCTTATTATAATTTCCATAACAATTAATTTTTGTACAGGACTCCCAAGCACGCACACGAACGTCATGCATCTTTTGCTATGATGATGTGCACGTGACGTATTTTTACAATAACTATAGGTAGAAATTAGCAAGATGGGTATACGTGTGTGTGTGAGTCGAACAATGAATGAAGGGACTAGACTTGAGACTGAGCTGTATGCGGCTCGCGCTGACTTATATACTCTGCCGGCCGGGCAAGTAGTTACTCTCACGGTAGGTAATGCCGTGAATTCTCGCAAAGGTGAGATATCGCTCGAACTTTCTGCGGCATTTGTACGGTACAGCCAGACGTTCCAGGCCTTTCGCGTAGGTGGCGGAATTATTATTCCTAGGCGGCCAGGCAGCGGTAGGTAGTTCTTAGTGTGTACTAGCGCGGTGCCTTTGCTGTAGGTATGTCATAGTTTCCAGCGTATTCCGTGGAGGTCAGTGGCGCAGCGGTAGATTTTGCAGAGCGGGTTAAGTGGCCGCTACAGATAGATGAGGACAATTTATGTGTTAGAGCAGTGAAGACGTATGAACTCGCGACGTATTCTGATCTATGATAATACCTTCTTCTTCTTCTTGTGCCCTGTCCGTTCAACGAACGTTGGCTATCATGTTGGCTATGTGGACTTTGTTTACTGCGGCCCGGAACAGCTCTGCAGTAGACTGGCCAAACCACTGTCTCAGGTTCTTCAGCCATGAGGTTCTACTTCTTCCAGGGCCCCGTCTTCCGGCAATCTTTCCCTGCATTATGAGATGCAAGATCTCATAATTCTCTGGATGTCTCATCACATGTCTAAAATATTAAAATTTTAATTACTTCTTATACTTTATTCATCCGGACCATAAAATCATTCTTTTGTAGATCCACATCTCGAATGCCTCAAGTCGCCTTATTAGTTCTTCAGTAAGCGCTCGTGCTTCCATTCCATAAAATAATATCGAAAACACGTAGCATCTGATCATTCGCATTCGTAATCCAAGGTTGAGATCATGACCAACACGCTTCATTGACAATACCAACATGCTTAATTCAATACCAAACGTTAGGAACGAAGTTAGGATCAACGAATTGGAACTATTTAACAATATTTTTTTACATTAGCTCCACAGGAAAAAAATCCCTCAGGGGATGGTGGATATTTTTAAGGAAAGGAAGGAGAGGATATTCTGAGAAAGAGAAATGTATGAGGGGTGGGTAGGAATCTGGGGGTCAATGCATCCAGGGCGGACGTATGAATCCATCCCTCGGAGCATGGCGATATCTCGAGAGACTCCGGTTGAAGAGGTCAAAAGGTCTCCCTCAAGCAGTTGCTCGTACACAATACGATACGGCCACCATGCAGTAAGTTGCCAAATTCATCCGCTGCCAAGACCTACACAAACCTCACCCCATGAACTCGGACACCCCTGCTAAGTCACCAAACGCATCTAACAACTTGAGGTGACCTAAAGCAGAGGTGTTGATTACCCAACAAATGGTTCCCGGAATGCGGTACGCTTACCCGCCTCCAAATTGCTAGATGTTATACCGATATGCTACAAGATCAAGCTTCAAACTTGATAATACCTATTCAGTACCTATTGGCACAGCATTTGAGCTTTGAGCTTCAAGCTGTGAACTAAAGCTTTAAGCTTCGAGCTGTGATCTTTGAGCTTTGAGCTGCGGGCATGGAGCTTTTAGTTTCCAGCTTTAAGAAATTATTTTGAGCTTTGAATTTCAGGCTTCAAGTTTTGAACTTTATTTAACGCTTTTCGCAAGTTTTGCTCTGTAAAAAAACTTTTTTAAATGAGTTGTAATGAAAACATTGCGATAAACGTTAATTTTATCAAAACTTACCCAAGTTCATTTGAGAATAAATTGTTTTAAAAAATATTGACTCCCCTTAATCATTGCTAAATATAATACAAGTTCGTGAGCAGAAGGCGAAATTTGTGAATAAAGTATTTAAAAAGTACTTTAAATTCAAAAGCATCTTGACTTTGTGGATGTGATCGTTTAAACAGATGTTTTAATTCTGCGTTTACAATTTTCAGGTGTGGATAAATCGTGGAGTTAAATTGATATAAATTCTGTTGCTCATATTACAGAAAAAGTAAATAATCATTGATTGACTTAAGCACACATAAATAATGTATTATAATGAGTTGATATACGATTACAATTTGGTGTTCGTTTTTGTGAATCTGTTAAACCGGGGTACTTTTTCTGCAATGGAACCCTTAGCAAACCCGTAAATATTAACGGAACACTTGGCTTATTTTTTAGGTTAGGTATTCCTAACATTGGCCTATTTTTTAGGTTAGGTATACTAAAAGTAAAAAATAAAAAAAGGGTAATTAAACACATTATTTATTTAGTACATAAAAAAATAGAATATAATAAAAAATGAAATAAATAAAGCAACTAATTATAAACTTAGGCAGCCTTACTCATCATAAAACCGTACCACGGCTCTGTAGCGTCGCGGTAGCTACACAGTGGAGTAAGCCTACACTGTTCAGGGTAAAAATCTTTACTCATCATCATAATGTTTCTCGACAGCTGTTATGATTTTTTTACGGTAGCAACACTGCTCCAAAGCTGAAAAAACGCGGCCAATTTAGCATTTCGCGGCGTGTTGCCAACTTCACGTTTATTCATACGTCAACATCAGTCAACACAACGTTGACTTTGGTAAATCTATATTTAGACCTAAAATCTCCTTCTGTGAGTGCCGCAAATGGATCGTACCATTTTTCAAACCTTTTCCGTGGCCGTGGTGCACGAATGCCGCGAATACGGTCAATATTTGCCAAAGCTCCTTTCAAAATTAACAAGAAAAAAAGCAAACCTCTCCTCATCAACCATGGAGTACCGCAAGGAAGCGTACTAGGACCGATATTATTTCTAATATACATAAATGATATCGGTAGCCTAGGAACGAGAGGAAAAATCATAAGCTTTGCTGACGATACAGTAATTGTATTCAACGAAAAAGACTGGAGAAGTACCTACAAAGAAGCGGAACATGGACTTGGTCTACTGCAAAACTGGCTTAAGAGAAATTCCCTTACACTTAATGTCAATAAAACAAAATATCTGACATTTTCTATAACAGCCAGAGGACAGCCAGAGGATGACTTTAATCTCAAATTACATACATGCCAAGAAAACAATCAAAATCAAGGCTTATCATGTCACTGTCCTACCATAGCACACTCCAAAAGTATCAAATATCTTGGTATTGAAATTGATGATAATCTCCGATGGAACGCACACATTGAAGTAATCACAAAAAAACTCACCAGGTACATTTACTTCTTTAGAGCCATCCGTAACATCCTCAACATAAACGACATTAAGAAAGTGTACTACGCTTTATGTCAATCACAAATAGAATACGGGATAACTGGATGGGGGTCTGCTTTGAGCATTCACACAGAGCGACTCAATATAGCCCAAAAAGGAGTACTGAAGACAATACTGAAAGTTCCGCTTAGAACTCCGACGGAAGAAATATTTAATAACTTTCAAGTCTTCAATGTACAGAAACTTTATTCAAAAAATATTTTATTTAAACTGAAAAAAAATATATATGTATACTCCACAGCCCAACATAAATACTCAACCAGGTCATTAAGCAATAACATCCTGGTTACTCCCAGTTTGAACACATCTTTTGGACAGAGAAATAATAAATTCCATGCTATAAAATTATACAATGCTCTACCAGATCAAATCAAAAATATAAAGGAAATGAATATATTTAAAACAAAAGTAAAAATATGGCTGAGAGATCAAAGTGATAATAAAATTACAAACATCATGAAGACGATATAAAGACAATCCATAACCAAATACAAATATTTTAAAAAACTACAGGCCACCTCAGAACAGGAAATCCCAGTGAGGAGGTCTGTGAAAAAAAAAATGAATCCATACTTATTATATACATCATACATACATGTACAAACCTTGTTATTGAAATTAAAAAAAAAAAAAAAAAAAAAAAAAAAAAAAAAAAAAAAGTCAAGATTCTCATAAAAGTTCGCCATTTCGTCAGTTACAACGCACGGGGTACTGAGTTAACCCTGGTGATCGGGTGGTTTAAATTCTGACAGCTAGAGTAGAGCGACTCAGTAAAAACACGCGCATGCGCGCGATTAACCCACCATGTTGAGTAACAATTTCGCCTAACCCGGTCTTGCTCCGAGGTTGTATCTTATTTTGCGATTATGAGTAAGACTGATTATCTTCTTGATATCAGGCACCATATTGGCAAGTTGGATTCTAATATCTAGGGTGGCGTCGAGGCTGTTCCTACACTTAGATTTCATTGCAGCATAATTAGAAAACAGAAGTAAAACAATAATAGCATGTTTTGATAGATTGGGGTACTCTTCATTTTTGCTGATTTTTGTATTTTTGTTTCAAGTCAGAGTCACTAATTATAAATCAATCAGATTTTCATACTCACGCTTAAGCTTATTGATATAGCTATCACAGAAAATGGATTCCGAACCCGGGTTTTGTCCTCACCAGTTTTCGGGAAATATTGCAACAGAGTTTTTTCAAGTATTGTAGGTGTTCTTAAAATTCTTTGGAAACCTCTTCATCTACTTATTTAAAATAATATTCATTCACACATTCATGTAAAGCAGGGAAATAATCAAAATTATTAGACTGAACTGATGAAATTGTTTGAATAATTGCTAATAAGGATATAGTAAGACTGGTTGATTTTTACATTATTTTATATTCAGGTAAAGTCGATTTTGAAAAGAATGTGGCTGGGTTCCTTGGGAACACAAATTTTGTGAAACAAATGCAGATCTTTTATCCCGTTGTTATTCCGATGTTCGTATTATTGACTCTCATCACAGTATTATACAGCACAGTAATAAATTTCAGAGATTTTTTTCAGTAGGTATTTGAAATAAAGATTTACCAAAATAACATCACAAACAGTTCTTTCAACTTCCATAAAGCTTAGTCTCTGTACTTGGAATAGTCTAGTACCTAACTTAAGAACTATTGCGAAATGTTTATACAAATAATATTTTTTTTGTGAATAATATCAGCGGTGTTGAAATATGAATAAATTATGTGTATATTATATTAAATGTAATTCTTGTCACCTAATTTGTCGCGGAACCCCTATTCAGGTTCAGCGGAACCCTGGTATTCCGCGGAACACAGTTTGGGAAACCCTGTGTTAAACAATTCAATGAGAAAGACCATCTATGGTTACGGTACAAAATTGTGGACTGCTGGTCTTGTTATATTTTGAGATTTAATTTAGCAATTACCACATTCATTCCCTCAATAATAAGGTTCCCTGCATTCGTTGAATTCGTCAACCGCTACACAGGCATTCGCCTAGCATAGATGTCGAAAAATCCTCAAATTCTGTAATTAACAAAGCAATGAAAAAATGCCCTTAACAACCAATGAACATATTTTCGAAATACTCAACAATTTTCCTCTTCACACCAAATTACACAGCGAGATAAAATTTTCAACTGTCCATTTTTATAAAGTAGTGCAATCTCTGCAGTAAAGCTCGTCCTTAAGATACAGCAAAGCAAAACTTACAAGGAAAAGTAATAAAAACAACCAGTTCACAGTCCAGAGCAAATAATGGCTCAAGAAGTTAACGGATGCAGGGAGCGTGTTAGTCACGTATCTCTATGCACAAGGTGCCCCGGCTTGAGCGGGGATGGAATAATAATTAGAAACTTCCCTTTGCAGTAAATTCACTTTACTTTAAAAGTACTCGCAGCGTCTCAACTTTCCATTACTCGAGTTCGTCTTGCTTTCGAACAAGCTTTTGCCAATTCTTCATACTTTATTAGAATTGTGGAACTTTATATCATTCGTTATATTTGCCGGATAATGACAAATGTTCTCGTTTTACCTGCACGGCAAATGCATCAAGAAATTGTAGAAAATAACCCTTTAAATTTCTATATTCTATGACATAGTATTCAATGAATTTAATGTCGTAAAATATACCGGCGTGAAAATGGCAGTGATTAGACGAATAATGTAAACATTAGATAAAATTAAAAATATAATATTTATGTGAATATACAATAGCACAATGGATGACATAAGAGTTCAATACAACAATTGTTTAGTTCTGAAACAGCTTAAAAACTAAACCCATGTTCCTAAGTCCTTCATCGTTATTTTTTCCTTTGTCTTCCTCCTTTCCTTGAAAGTCCCTACTTAGTTACTACAAAAGAAGAGGAAGGTGTTTCCTACCTACTTTGGAACACATCTACAATATTGCACAAAATATAAATTTACCTACATAAATGAGTTGAAAAATCGCAGTGATGTCGATCACATCTCGCTTTCGAAATTTCGATAAATTATCGTAAAAAATACTAATAACATACCAAAAAGTATCGGCGATTGCGATTAGTTGTGCCGTTATGGTGGAGTTCAGCCAGCATCAAGATAGGCCCGAAACAGCGGATGAACTCATCAAACTTAGGGACTTTTTCCTTCCAATTGCAAAAATCCTGTGATTGAGGTTAAAAAACGCAGTCAACTGTCTTGTTTCACAAAAATTAGATTTTCAGTCCACCATCTCTCTCGTGTTACGATATTGTTCTTGACACTTATGGACAAAATTTTCGGTTACTGAGATCTTGCCGCGCCAGCGAAATATTTAGGTAAGGGTAAATATTTTTTATGCTACAATTAACTAATATGCTAGTCGCAAAACATTCTTTTTATATGCTTTGCTGACAACAGTATTATAGTCTTCTAAACGGTAATATAATATTTGTAGACCCGCTAGAGCGGTCAAAAGACCTTTCTCAACCAATCTTAATCGATGCACCTGCCGACAAGACTCGCACAAACCTCACCAAACGTAGTGAACCAACAGGGCTAACCTATGGCAGAAATGTTGGTTATCCAATAAATGGTTCCTGTGGCGGTAGTACCCACTCCCGCCCTCCAAATTGAAACACTGCTTTCCACGAAATTTGCAACGTTTAATTTATCAGAGTTTTAAAGATAATCAACTACACTCAACGTTCTTGGAATGACCTGACATTTAATTTGAGCTCAGAAAGTGGCTTTTAAAAGATTACCGCCTAATACCAAACAAATGCAAACATACAGCAGTTTTATTGGACTTTGTACTTTCAATCTTTTAACGAAAAAAAATCATATTAGAATACCTCAATAGGCCACTCGCATGGACTTCAAAACGACTTGGAAAAAATCGTGTGGACAGATTTTTTACTAAGATTACGAAAATGTTAGTAAAATTTTTTATAAATGTACAGTTTTTTTTTTTAATATCTAAATCCATTATTTGGGCTCGTGACGTCACTACATGAAAATGTCCGTCTCCGAAAATATTCCTATTAATTTTATAAATTTCCACAATGATTTATTTTTTTTATATGGCAACACTTTGATTTCTGGCGAATTTTTTAATTTTACATTTAACGATCACTAGATTTATTGTTTGTTCTCTACGAACGTATCATTTGGTTTGATTTTTTGACAGATGTTATGAAGAGAACCCCGTACATTTTACGTTGTCCGTACGTGTTTTAGAGGTATAATGATAATGGTGCGGATTTTAACAAAGTCAAAATTTATAATATTCTTATTATTATTATAATTTACCAGTACAATTATATTGCATTTGAATTAGTAATATAGACATTGAACATTATAATGATTTATGATCAATAAGATGGATCAAGGAAAAAAATATTTGTGAGATTTAATATTTTTGATATGCCTCGTTATTCTCCTGTGTCATTCGTGTGGAAAACGTTCTTTTTTTTAAAATGATTTTCGGCTATGTAATTATCGTTTTTTCGCACCTATAAAATTATGTCCCCTCTTTCCGGTTTATAAAAAATGATCTTATTTTTTATTGAAATTTTCAAAATATCGCCAGGGTTTCAAAAATACGATTTAAAAAAAAAAAATACAGAATGTTTTAGAATATTTGCCTAAATCGGAAAAAAAATTAAAAAATGTGATGCAAGTGGCCTATTATTAAAAGAGTTAAATTTATGGCTTAACAATACAGATGTTGATGCATTACTTATTTAATTTACATGCACAGGCATCGGATGGGAATGCTATCCTTATAATCCTTATGAGTAACTAGCGTCATTGATCCCTTCGGCACCGGTGCATACGGAAACACGCCAAGTGGTTAGGTTAGGATATTTTGTCGGCGATATGTTATCGGGGGATGTTTTGTCCGTAGGATATTTTGTCGAGGATATTTTGTCAGGGGATATTTTGTCTGATGAAAAGTCGCGGAACCCTATTTTGGAAAAAAAATACCTATTTTTCATGCAAAGGCTGAGCCTTAGTGGGTTTTATTGAATGTATAAATAGAATGAAAAATTGGAAAAAAAAAATAAATAAAAAGAATCAAATAAATTTACAACACATTCTTTAGATAGCGCCATTATAATATTTGTCAAATACTATTTAATCAAAGGGGTTGATCTATGACTGTTTTTCCTTTCTAGATTATGATTTGTAGAAGTTCTGCTGCCATCTTGAGCGTGTGTTAAAGCAAGTAGCTTATGAGTATTTTCTACAAAGGGTAGCAGGGGTTTGCAAAAGGTTCGATTCCTACCACTTTCCAAGTAGCAGAGATTGTCAGTGGATTCCATAGCCTGACTTCCGCAACCCTTCTCACGAATCTCATTTCGGCAGGCTGTACCAAGGCAGATCAAACACTGTCGTTAATCACACGGATTTGACGTCTATGTGTTAGGATGGGACCACATACCTACTAATAATGAAAACCCCGGGGATATTCTCACAGTTTGTCGTCAAGTTACTTTAAATGATCTGTCAGTTTCATGATTTATAAGAAAAATTCCTGGTTAACATCAATTTGCTAAAATATCCGCTACTTTTGAAGGTGTCTCAAAATGGAGTATTTAAAAAAAACAAACTTACCTGTTATTTAATTAATAGATTTGACTTACTCTCAAATGATAGAGAAATTACGAAAGAAGTTTCTAAGATATTTATATTTAAGAGTCTTCGGATATTATCCCTGGTGTATCCATCAGCCTTTTTGTCCGGCATGCTGGGTATTAATAGCCTCGCCAATAGAAGGAAAACTGCTTTTTGACAAGAGCATATAATTTTCTAAACGGTAATATCTGCATTGCCGGTACAAAACAAAAATTAGAGTTTTATGTTGCCGACAACTTCACAAGAGCGCTCAGACACAGAACTTTTGATGTTCCGAGATGCAGAACTAACTTACCATTAGTAATGCCGCTCGGAAAAATGATTCTGTTACTAAATTACCTGTAGATAGATATTTTTCAACAATATATTAAAAAAAATCGAATAAGTTATTAATACTTAACAGAATCTAATGTAGGTATGTTTATTATTGGTTATTTAAAGCTCTAATTGCACGCATAATGTATAACTGCAATTGAAAAAACCAAAAAAGCAGATTTTGTGTTTACCGATTTTTTTTTTTTGAAAACTGGTAAAATACCACTTTACACCAAAATAAATAACTATTTAATTACACAAAAATATATTTGAAAAAAAAATTCGAAATTTTTTTTTTCTCATAAAAAATAATTGATAAAATCTTTCTCTAACATATAAGCAATGGTGGTTGATGACATTGGAATATTTGATTATAATTATTTGGAAGTGTATAAAGTAAACTTTTAAATGTTTGGTTGGTATCAGCGTGTGCAAATAGGATTCTTAATGTTTGGATGAATAATAATAATAACAACAAAATTTAAGATTTATAACTACAAAAACAAAAAGTACATCATAAATACAGTAAAAGTACAGTTTAAAAGTTGCGTAAGTACAAAAGTTAATAACAGAAAACAAATATACAGTAGGTTCTTAAATAGGTAGGTACTTGCATATATACAGTAGGCACTTAAAGAATAGAGATTTATAATTATAAATTTAGGTTTCTCATAACCTGCCTCGCTAGGCTAGCCTGTATTGAGGCAGTAATTTTATGTCAATTAATAATACTGTGAACATACCTACACTTGTATTAGAATAAAATCACACAATAGAATGGTTGCATCAATAATAACAATATGGTACAATAATAACAGCATTGGTTCAATGCTAATTTCGAATTTGGGTGAGGGCACCGGTATCATTATTTTTTATCCGAATTTTTATGTTTTTTTTTAAAAAATTTTGTGAATTACATTTTTTTATACTAATTGGAAGAATGTTGTAAAGTTTTGTTGCAAGGTATCTGAAGCTTCGTTGACCAAAAGTAGTATGAGTTATGGGAAATTGTAGCAAATATTTGTTATTGTTTCGAGTACAGCGAGTATTCAATCTTTTTTCATAGTATTTATGTATATTTGTGTACAGATGAGTGAGGATTGTTTTTGCGTATATCTGCCGAACGTCAAAGGCATTCATAATATTGAAGATTAAGTTCGAGTCTGTAATTAGAGGTAGACTAAGAATTAATTTTATAATAGTTTTCTGTGCCTATAAGATTGGGTCTAGTGCTGATGCAGTACCGCCTCCCCATGGTATGATACCATACTCAATAATAGATTGACATATAATAAAGATGAAAGCTTGTTAATTTAAAAGATGATTAAGTTAACTGTATACACACGCGATTCTAGCAGAAGTCAGAAGAACGCGGAGATGTAGGGACTATGATATTACGAACTGTTCGAAGCTGATGAATGTGTTCGAATACGCAATGTGGAATGGTTCATCAAATTCCCGCTTGACAGCAGTGCGCGTTTTTATCCAGTGCGCAGTGTCCGGCGCAGGTATTGCCATAGGGTAAATGATTACAGCATAGAAAAAACTTATTTAACTACAGTTTCCAATTGTACAAATGCAAATACGAAGCATGGTGTTGCCTCTTTCTAACACTGCTTAAATCTTAGTAGCACAAAAGGAGATAGAACGACTTTGATAAGTCCGTATCATTTGTGCTTTAAGGTACACAAGAATATTCTACTGCTGTCGGTGTACTGCATACTAAAGGGCACAGAAGGTTAAAGAGGTTTTAATAGCTAAATAATTAAAAAAATGTCCACGCTGTAGATTTTCATGTCACTCAAATGGAGACGCCACGCTTTTCAACTTAATTTACACAGCCTATAACTTATAACTAAATCTTATAACTGGTAACTTGTAATGCTTAGTAAATAATACAACTTTTAATAAGACATTAATATTTAAAATAAAAGAATTGTGGCAACAAATTAAATTATATAATTCAATAATAACGAAACCAGAACATGAGACTCTAATTCATAAACAAAATAATATTTTAAAACCAGGGTCGTGTTTAACCTAAAAAAGAAACAAATTTTAAGAAACTAAAAAAATAAATTGATAGCTTGTCGTGTTTTAAAAATAAAATCTAATATTTTGAATGATGATCACGTTGTTAAAATTACTACAAGGGGCGTCAGTTCAAATTGAACAGAATATTAAATGGTAAATCAATAACCTCAAAACTAACCCAAGTATTAGCTCACAGGTAGACGCGGGGTAGAAATCTCAAAATGGGAAGCCAACAACAAGACAATTGTAGAGTACTCGATTTCTAGTACTTTAGTACTAAACTGCCACGCGTCGAGTAAGGTCGTGTCTTACTAGTAAGTAAATTGCATTAAAAAGCGCCAAAATTCCCTCCTGTGTGACGAGAAAATGTTTCCATTACACGGTAAACAGTTGTAAAAGCGAAGGAATAACATTTCATTTGTAAATACACGCAAATTACTTATTATTATCGATTATAAACATAATACAATTGCTTTCCGCCCAAAGATTTTATGCGTCATTAGAGAACTCAAGACCTACTAAAGTACAAGTCTGGATGCGCAACAGTCAAATTACAAAGTCGATGCCATGCCGTCGCTAAGTAAAATTTACTTTTTATAATAATAATCTAATGATTCTTTATTTACTTGCCTGCGGTAAAACAACATACAAATCAGCAGAAACAACAAATACAATAACAATCGACGCCATTTGCAAACTATCGTTGTTCATTATATCTTGAAAATTTAACACCTCAAAATTCGACTGGTGCCCAGGCCTCCTACTTTAATCGGCCTTGAGACAGTATTCGACGGAACTTTTGAATTTTGAATACGAAAATGCCGCCCGCGTTCTATCTTTTGTTTCTTTCATATGCACATATTCTTTTAAGCGTCTATCTTTATCATACACCAATAACTTTTGAATTAAGAAATTATTGAAAATCGCTGAAAACAAAAGAGTTTTGATTAATTGGCCGTAGTATCTTTATCAACAGAAGAATGCAGAATTCCATTTGTTCTAATTTGAATTAAAAATCAATTTGAAATAATGTGTAGCCACCAACTTAATTACTGGGTGCTTACTTCGCGTTATAATTTCAAACTGTTGCTGGTGTTACTGCTAAGATTTTTTACTTGTGGCTTACAACTCACACTTGTCATCTAAAAACTAAGACTTAAAACAATTTACTTATAACTCAAGATTTATAACTAGTGTCTCACTACAAGAACTTTTATAGCTAGCAACGTTGACTTTCGGACTTTTACATTGACAGTATTGTTGGTGTGAACAGTTTCCGTACTGATTAAAAAATCTAATAATGAAGAAATATCGTTTCGAGGCGAGAAAGGGTGCCTTGCTAAATTTATGGAATCATTATGAGATTAAAAAGTAACTCGGTGAAATGTCTTTTTAATTCGGAAGAATTTTTATTAATAAATGTTATTTTTCCGGGTTAACATGCGAGAATTATATTTTTTAAATTCACTGCGAATTTGAAACGAAATATTGGTGACAAAAGTAGTATCGGAAATGTTTTTTTTTTTTAAATTTAATTTATTTTAATTGTACTCGAGTCTCTAATACGGCCGCATTGGGTGAGTAATACGTGAAGAACATTTTTAAACACGTTTTGAAAGCACAGAAATCAATTTTAAGTTTTATTTTAAAGAATGATTTCACATATTCGAGCGACGCTCTCTATAAGAAATTTAATGTTCTTCATGTTCGACAGTGTTCAGTGTCCATAGACATAACTGTGATAACTGTCGAATACAAACATCGGACCAGAAGTAAGGGGAGATATGATCTTTCTGTTCCTACAAGCACCACGACGAGATTTCACAAAGTATTCTTCAACCTCGGATCAAAATTTTATAATAAAATCCCTTCGCAACTGAAACTGTGTGAATTTTCATCCTTAGATCCAAAAATAGCAATTTAGTAGTTAGATTTTGGCATTGTTGACAGATTCGGAAATATTATTAAAAAAACAAGGCAGCTCTGAGGGAAAAAAAACCTTCAGGCTCCGTGCCCCATGAAAGGAAGGAGAAGAAGTGCTGGGAAGGAAAGGATAAGGTAGGTAGGAGTCTGGGTGTCAATGTGTCCGGGAATGAGGAACGTATGAACCCATCCCTCCCACCTCGAGAGAACCCGGCTGGAGAGGTCAATAGATCTCCCTCAACCAGTCTATCCCAATCCAGCCCGCCATGCAGTTGGTCGCCAATCGTATCCGTTGTCAAGACCCGAATATCCGTTGCCGGGCACCCCTGCTCAGGCACCAAAAATAGCGAAGCACTTGGGATGACCGATGGCAGAGGTATTGGTTGTTCAATAAATTGTTCCCGGGCGGTACTACACCCGCCTCCAAAGTTGTCGGATGTGTAATTAATTAATTTTCTTAAATTACACATCTGCCCTGAGCATGTACACCGTAACGCTTTCTGAAACTATGGCTAAAGAAGGAGATAGCGGAACACGCCATAATACCCCAAAAATAAATCACCGCAAGTGAAGTCAAGTTATAAAATCATATTCGAGAAAAGTCTTTGCGTTATCCCTAAATAAGTACGGAATCTTGCCACCATAATGGTTGTTACATAGTCGACACAATTGGAGTTGACTTAATTGATTACTTGTAAAGGAATATGGAAAGTTCCGGGTTTTATTAATAGACAGCGCTTGCCATAACTACGTGGTTATTTATAATTTATGGCACAACAGACATTGCTTCAACTGCTTAATATAAAGCAGTCTGCAATATTTTATTAAATCTCGATAAAACTTTTGGCTGTTAACATCTCAAATCATATCGGACTTCACTTGACTCAAACTTTATTATCTCTTATTTTTTTGTTATTTTACGTTCTTTTTGTTGTATGTTTACACTTATATTGTGGTACGACGTTATTATTATGTTGGTTTAATATTTGTTATTTCTTTGTCTGTTAAATAAAAGCAAAATTAAAAAAAAACCTCAATAAAAATTAATAAACACTTGGGTATTTAAGTAAACGCTAATGATATAAAAATTGCTTAAGAAACATATTGGTTTTTTAAACAACAAAAGTGGTTAAAACTAAATTCATTAATTTTGATTTAAAATGGAGCCACAAAATAAATTTGCCGAGTTCGAAAAATTAAAACTTTATTTTATTTATGAAGAAATATTAGCGACACTCAATCGAAAATCTGAAATAGAAATATCAGAAAAGGATACGGTCACTTCCAGGAATCGAACCTAGGACAAATTATTGAGGTAAATTAAATATTACAATTTAAGATTTTACTCATTAAGTTTTAAATAAAAATAAATAAACTTAAGCTTTATTTATTAATTTTTAAATAAAAATAAATAAACTTAAGCTTTAATGGATAACCACAAAGTAATAGCTACATTCAAAAATATTAAGCTTTTTTGTTTCATAATTGGTATCTCACTTATTCTCACCATTACTTTGGATTGCCATCTAGAATTAGAATATTATTTAGTTTTAAATTGAGTTGAATTTGTATTGAAAAGGTGTTATTTTACTTTCAGTAAATGTTTTAAGCTGAATCCTTAAAAAAATATGCACCGGTCTTAAAATTCAGTTCACGAGAGCAGCGTAGTAGTTCCCTTCCAATGACTACGACAGATCCGTTACGAGTTAACGCTCATTATCCGAGACAAGCACAACTGACCCCGGGGACAGAGATTAGCCGAGACAACAACCAGGATCGTAGCGAGAGCTGATAACTCGTAGCATGGCGTAGCAATTTGCACGGGTTGTAGAAACGTGTGATAAGCTGTACCTATTTCGTAAGACTTTACTGCGACGTACCAACGCGTACCAATTACGCGCAGATCCACTATTATAGATTAAAAAAAATGATTTTGCACAAATCAGTAATTACAATTTTGTCTATTAGTCATAATGTCTGTGGTGAACGTATGTCTTGCGGTATGAAAGAGACATGCGTGTATGAGTGAGACAGCATGAGTAACGTATAAAATGGTGTGATTGTTGTCCATTCGTTCTCTTGTTCTCTTTACCTTAAGACTTCCTAAGAATAACCAGTGTACAATATATGTACCTATACTGAGATTATCAGAATAAGAGCAATCTGGATCCATCAAAGGGAGCCCAGAAATACATGCGATAACCAGCCACGGTCATCACAATATCTATGCAAGTTCATCACGTTATTCCTCGAATTCCATCTAGGTAGGTCAGTTACTACCATCAAAATTACTTGCAGCCAAAAACAATTATTTCCAATAGCCTAACTAAAAAACCCCGTGAAAATTTTATTCAATTGACAAACGGCCGCGGATGTGAAAACATTACTATTTTAAAAATTGTTCATGGAAAGAAGTACCTACACATTGTTTACACAGCCTGAGAGGGTAGTTTATCTCTGTTTTATTAATGATGTCTGAACGAAATTTGGAATTTTTCCAAAGTATTTCGAATGTTCTATATATTTATTATTTTTCACGGTGTCGTAAAAACAAATACCATTTATTAAAACTAGATAAAAATACCTTTTAGATTTGTGTATTTTAAACAAAAAAACTGCTTTAATTTAAGATTCAAACATTTTTAACAAAAATATAGAGAAATTTAAAAAAAATCAAAATTTAAAAAACACAGTCTTTTTATGTAATAAATTTGGAAGGAAACTGTCACCTCACTTTTTTTATTGCCAAAAAAAATACATAAAAATAATACCGAGATTTAAAACAGATTTCTTGCATGTCTAAAGATCTTACTTTCTTTGATACTTTTAGGAACACATGTATTAGATATTAATGTTTAAAAAAAACACCAATTTTATAAAATTCTCATAAAATAAAATCCTTTAAATGTAAATTTGAATTTTCATGTATCATATAAAATACTTTTTTACACTTCAATTTTCAAAGTACGATTACTGTTATTATAACTTAATTAAAACTTACGAAAAAACATGGTAAATATATCAATTGTATGAATATAAGAGTGAATTACAAAACGGGCATGTGCCTAGTGTGGTGGCCAAAAAATTATCCATTTGCTGTAATGTATAAACTTTACTAAATAAAGAATATTAAAAAAAAAAATAGTCATATTAATAGAAATTGCAATCACATTTAAGAAATATTACACACACATCAGAGCGAAATTTTTTTCACGGTTTCAGCGCAAACAGCGAATGCGCAGGCGCCGCCACCTAGCGGTTATGAAGGAAAACAAACAATTAATTATGTACACTATAAAAAATTACATTGTTGCCAGATTTAAAATGCATTTTAAGAACAATTCTTATTAGTAATCTTTCGTGTTTTAGTGTATACTTGTTTTATTAATGTTGCGCAAGCAACACAGGTTATCGGTCGTGCAATGGTTTTTTGTAGTAAGGCTGTAAATGTTTAACAGTGTTTTAGTTACGTATTGAATGAAGTCTGTATATTTTCTATTTCGAATTATTACTAGTGAAAACTGTCTTTAACTGTGCTGCGAAACCAAATACCTCGCATGGTTATTGAAAGTGAAGTTTTTATAATTTGCAGGTGAGTGAAATGTCAAATACTATAAATATGTATATTTTACTTTTTTACGTAAAACTTTTGGGTGATTTTCGTATCATTTTTTACATTTTTGAAAGAATGTATATCGTCGCCTTAGTTCGTATTTGTCCAACAGACCATTAGAAAATTTTACAGGAGGAGAAGGTTTTCTTTCATTATTTCAATGAAACATCACGATAGGTGTTTACTTTAAATAATTCTCACTTAAATGATTAACTATCAACTTTTAAACCTTATTTTTAAGTTTAAAGTGGAGATTGAACCAAAACTAAAATGTTCTGTTGGACAAATAAGAACTGGGGCGACGGTAGGTATATACACAACCGTATGGGGTAACACCGGCCAGTATAAAATTTTGTCCCGGAATATTTTCATTACAGATTTTTTTTATTTGTTTACACGTGTTACCAACAAGCGAAAAACCAAAGAAAAACTATCGTACTAGAATACAAAAAAAGCAATTTTGAATGTAATTGAAGGAGCAATTGCCAATGGGATACTAAACATACGGAGTACCAAAATTCACATCACAAGACTATCAATAAATACAGAAACAATCAAGATTTGGCTTTATCTACGATAAAAGGCGTAGGCCGTTTTAGGCCTGCATTTTACGCAATACAAGCCCGGTATTAGTTTTACCCACCCCACAAGGCAAAATCGGTAATATTAGAGGTATTTTTTTTTTCATACTTTTATGACTAATATTTTCTGACATGTTTCTTTTGTATTTTGTTCCTTGGTATATTCATTAATAAAGTAATGATTGTAAACCGAATTTTATTTTAATTAACTAAACTACAGAACTTTTACCCTGGGTATACGGTTTTGGACAGGTCTTTCCTATCAATTTAAAATATCTATAATTCTTGATTTAATACCAAGTATTAGGCGAGTACTTCAAATAAATTCATTAATTTGAAGAGTTTCGAAAATTGATTTTTTTGCAATCCTTGTTTTGCAAAATATCATTCTCAAATTTAATGATTAAAATCACATGGTTGTAATAATCCAAAAAACTTAGCGGGGGTGTAAAGAAGGTATTTTGAAAGCTTCAGACATTTCATATGCTTAATACGGCAATACATAGACATCTCGTTTACTCGTATACATATTCTCGTATATATGTATACCTACACCCAAGCAAGCATATTTATTTATACAGATTATTTTATTTGAATAAATGAAAAGTGCACAACGTCGATAAATTATAAGTTTTACAAATAATTTTTAGGAAATAAAGAATTTTTTTAATCGAAAATAGTGGCTAGTTTCACATGAGAGCTTTCTATACTATAACGATACATCATAAAACATTTTCATTTAAAGCCATAGACACACAAAAATTATTTTTTGTTTTTGTTTTAAAAGAAAGACAAACATTCCCGGGTTACGAATAATCCAACAATTTTTGAAAATCTCCTACTACCATCACAGAAAGCCGAAAAATGTTGCTTGTGTTGTGATGGAGGACTAAGTCAGCCGAGGAATCGAACACGGGATGCCCGGGTGGGACCCAAACGCGATGCCCAATCAACCACAGACCGGTCATTTTATTCTACCTACTTTATTTACAAGGCTAAACACAAAAACAGTAGGCATAGACGAGTAATTTAATATTGCGGGTACCTGTCAATCAAATAATAATCACAAAAATTTCAAATCGAACAATAAGTCTATTTGGAGATATTTGGTATTGCTTGTCGATGGATAAATTTCGTCGTAAATACACTCAAGTCATGTCATAACCTTAAACCATCAACAGTCTTTTACGAAACTTGTTTTATATTATAGGCATGACATTTTTTAATTGCTATTAAAAATATTAAATAATGCAATTGTTATTGGGAAGCTATAGTTCACCGTCAAAAGGATTTATGAAAAAAAATGTACGAAAGAAAGCAAATTATTTTTGTATTCGTTTTTGTGATAGACCCAGAAACATGAATGACAGAAATTTGAATGCGTAATATATAAATTAGAATCCAGGTTTTCTTTCTTGATATCCTCAATTTGGGAGGCGGGAATGGGTACCGCCGCACCGGGAACCTTTATTGGATAACCAACATCTCTGCCATAGGTCACCCCAAGTGGTTCGCTACGTTTGGTTTAGCAGGGGTGCCCGGGTTCATGGGGTGAGATTTGTCTAGGTCTTAGAGGCGTATAACCCCAGATTTACCCACCCCTTAAACCCTTTTCCTTCCCAGCACTTTCCTCTCCTTCCTTTCCTAAAAAAAATCCTCCACACAGCATCCCTAAAGATGATACAGGCCCTGAGGCCAGGTAAAAAAAAATCCTAGCTGGGGTTCCGGTGTTGTCCGGGTAAAACGAGAGGTATATGGAGATTTTCGAAATCAGACGTAGACGTACACAGTAACTTTCCTCTTATTTTGATTATGAAAAATATCATCAGGAAATTTTAAATTTTAAGAAAAGGGGATAGGCATAGTTTTTCTAAATCTCATACAGACAGTAAAATTTCTCCTGTTTTGAGAGACGAGAGTGCAAAATATCATCAATCTCGAAATATTTGCTATCCACCTTCTCGCTAAAATCGAGTGGTATACAAATTGTAAATGAACTTGTGAAGGCATGTCTCCAGCGCCATGATCATGAACGTTTGCTTGAACATCACTATAAAATTTTTTGTTTTCCGACTCCCCCGTTTATTGAAACATGGTTGAAAGATTCGGGCGAAGTTCGCGCGGTCACTCACAATTGGCTAGTGGGGTAGGAACGTGTCCACGCGTACGGCCGTACGCACTGAACACTTGACGTTTGACGTTTGGCGTTTACATAAATGTTAAAATGCATTCTGATAAAGAAGATCTGCTACATCAGGGAGAGAACACAGATATTTTTATAGATATTTATTTATCAGGAAAGATTTCCGACTAATATCGATTATTGCGCAGCTCAAACATTTATTTTCAGAATTTAAGAATTTCGAGTACGTAAATAATTACGTAGACTTCAAGCGTCGAGTTCTGATGTAAAATATATTCTTACGGCTTTGGCGATATGATTGTAGATGAAGTATCAAGGAGATCACGCAGATTTCTAGGTTGTAATTTTTTTATGTATTTATTTATCGAGGATTAAGAATATAATACCGTTTTGAATTGGTCAATTTCTTCCGTGTTTCTTAAACCGATTTTTAAGAACTGGGTTTAATTATAGGTACCTACTTCACGTGCAAGAAAAATTTCACCAAAAGTGCGAATTACAATTACATAACACTTCTGGCTTTTAGCATTCGTACATAAACTAAATGTACCATTTAAGAATTTAAAAACAAAAAGTATTATCATAAATTGTTACATTGGTTTATGAACCCTTTGCATATAAATTAATAGATTTTATTTACAAGTAGTGAGTTCACGACAGAAATAATCATCCATTACGACAATAATGTATTTACAATAAAGTCATAAATTGGGTTCGCGCTGTTGACATAACCTCAAAAACTCATTCGATTTATTCTCCGTTAACCCGTAACACCTACAGATTGATGGAAATTTATTGTTTTATTTAATAGCAGCCCGTAACACCTATAGATTGATTAAAGTTTATTATTTTATTTAATAGCAACCCGTAACACCTACAAATTAATGGAAATTTTATATTTTATTTAATAGCAACCCGTAACAGATTGATGGAAGTTTATTATTTTATTTAATAGCAACCCGTAACACCTACAGAATAATGGAAAGTTTATATTTTATTTAATGGCAACCCGTAACACCTAGGGCCGTCTGTTTCAACAGAAAGCTAAATCGTGTCCTAAAGTTAAATTTTAGTTTTAAAGTTAATTTTTTTTCCAATATAACTATTCATAGCTCTTGTAAAAATTATACTGACAACTGCAACTCATCTAAATGCACAAAAATTTCAAAAAAGAACAACATTAAATATTTAGGCATAATAATAGACCAACATATTAAATGGACAGAACATATTGCACAAACTATAAACAGAATACGTAAACTTTTTTACGTATTCCTCAAACTAAGAAATATACTTCATAAATCTATACTACTGAAGGTTTACTATGCATTAGCCCAATCAGTTCTGCAATACAGAATAATAGGTTGGGGAGGAGCGTATAAAACCAACTTAGCCCCACTTGAAATAGTACATAGAAGACTCATCAAAATTATTCTAAAAAAACCTTTAGACTATTCAACTCAAAAAATATTCGATGAATTCAAAGTTTTACAAATAAACAGAATCTATCAAAAAAATGCATTACTTCAAATCCATAAAGACGAACTAACAATAAAGTCATTTAGCTCCAGGCCGAGAACAACAGGACAAATAATAATCCCTAAACTTAATACTACAACGGCCCAACACCATTACACATACTCAGCCATAAAATGCTTTAACGAACTCCCTAAAGATATTCATTGATATTCAATCCGAAAAAAATTATAAAATTTTTAAGAAAAAAATTAAAATACATTTCACCACTAAGTAATTTCATGTTTGTGTTATATTACGCCCACTTATATTTTCAATGTGTACACAGGTTTTATATTTTATAATTTAAAAAAAAAACTTTCTTCCTAAAATATTGCACAGGTATATAATTTTACATACATGTTGTTTTTATTTTATTTTTTCATAAATACGCTTATGGTAGCATCAATTAAACATATATCAAAATATCAATTGTGTTAGTACTCCCTCCCTAAACACGAGAAATTCTCAATTAGAGAGGTATTATTACCACCATTAAAAAATATTTGCATTACATGTACATAATTAAAAAAATAATTGTACTTATACCTAACTTTGTAAAATTGTAAAAATGGAATAAATAAATAAATAAATATATAAAAAAAAAAAAAAAACTGTCAGTTAAAGTAACGAGGACGTTATATAAGACCGCGCGCTGTTTCAAGTATATTTTTGCTTAAGTAATAGTTGTCAGTGTGGCCAGTCTAAAAAGCAGAATATTCCTCGGAATTACGTGACAAAATGCATCGAAATATTTTTTGATGCGGCAACACCGTAAACTTAATCAGAACAACTGTCAAAATATCCGGTCGTATTTTTTTTTCGCGTCGTAGGATCTGACGGCTTTGTTCCGGTAAAAGCATTTGTATGAATATTTACAAATAAATGACCACCTATTATAATGCATATAACGTAAAATACGAATGTAATTTACTTTTCAGTAGTTTCGACATCTCCTTGAATTTGAAGTGTTGCATATTTTACGAGATCTTCAATTCAATTTATTTATGGTATCGAAAATATTATAAAAAACATACATTATAGCGTTTTTAAAATCCGTTTCACAAAGTCAGCTTCACTCGCTACTGTCGATATACGAAACGAGTCTAACCTACTACTTATGTTGTATTTTTGTAATGCAATTGATTTGAAGATCTTGTAAAATTTGAGATACATCCATTAATAGAGCTTGTCTTTAAAAGGTAACGCTAAATATATCTCTATCAAAATTGATTTTGTCCAACAACAAGATTATTTCGACATGCGGTGCAGCGTCAAAAATTCAAGATCATCCATATTATTGACGCGGGGACGAAATGTTTTGGTTTTCGCTGCAAGACATATTGGATGAGGAATTCATCGTCATTATCATCCTCTTCTATAGTATTTATCATGATTACTGATTAGCATATTAGTAATCAATGTTGAAACACCCATTTCCGTATATTACTTCGTCCAGAACTGTCAAATATGCCAATTGGCGGATTAACTCTAGAGTAACTATCGGTTTTCGGAAAGTAAATACAAAAGTTAAAAGTAATATAGGCAGTCAAATTGATTGAAAAACGCATTATGGTGAAATTTAACATTATTAACTGCGTTTTGGTTTACTTTTACTTTAGCGAGCGTTGAAACAGACGGCCCCTACAGATCGATGGAAGTTTATATATTTTATTTAGGAATATCAACACGTAACACCTATACATTGATGGAAGTTTATTATTTTGTTTAATAGTAACTCGTAACACCAATAAATCGGTGGAAGTTTATTATTTTATTAGCTAGTATACACTGTAAACGTAATTGACAAATATTTATCTAAATTTAATAAAGAAGATGCAATATATTCCATATATCGACCGAGCAATGAAATCTATAAATTTTTATTTCCCGAGCTTCCGATTATGTCTCATCTGGTTACCTTTTCAATATGTCGGATAAAACCATAATCCTTAAAAATCGTGGACAGAGCTATACGAGAACAATGGAAAGCCGCGAGGTTAGGGGAAAGATGTATGAAAAATGTCAAAGTCTGCATAAATTTTTTACGACATGTATATTTTTGTATATTAGCTCCACACAGTAAGCCTCGATGAAATAAAAATCCCTCAGGGGTATGTCATTTTGGGGATGCTGTGTGGTGAATCTTTTTAGGAAAGGCTAGGAGAGGAAGTTCTAAGAAAGAAAAAGGTAAGAGGGGTAGGTAGGAATCTGGGGTTCAATGTGTCGAGGAGTTACGAACGTACGAATCCATCCCCTCCACTGCGGTGCAAACCGATGGATTGAGAGAGTCGGCTTGGAGGTCTAGTTTAGATCTCCCACAATTAGCCTCTCCCGATCCGGCCCGCCAAGCAGTAGGTGAGCAAACACATTCGCCGCCAAGACCTAGATAAATCTCACCCCATGAACCAGTACCGGATTATCCCTAAGGCAGAGTAGGCAACTGCCTAGGGGCCCCGCATCGGCTAGGGGCCCCGCGTCCCGGGAAAAAATGACTTGCTTCAATTAGTGAGCAACGGAGTTTCGGAAAAAGTCAGCTTTCAAGATGTTTTTTTTTACTAGGAACATTTACTGGTTAATAACATTAGGTACACGCATTGAAGAAAACAACAAATTATAATAATTAGGTTATAACACTAATAACCCAATAAATAACTAATGTACACATCATGCACAAATAATAAATAAAAAGTCTATAATTAAAACAAATATGTAAACATAGGTGTATTTTACTTTTCTTTCCTTCTATTTGTTGCCACATTACTTAGTATCTGAAGTGTTATTGGCATTTGTTTAATTTTATTTCTAATTATACATACATATGTTTAAAATATAAATGTTGTACAAGCTTCATTATGCACTACCTATCTGCTTGGGAAAATAAAAGTGAGTGAGAACGCTATACCTTCGTTAGTTTTGCTCCGATTTACTTGAAATTTTGACACAGTACTCAATATATTGACATGTCTTACATTCTGAAAAAATCAAAAGTTTTAAAACCTCCCCCCCCCCCCATTAAAGCCTTTTAAGGATTTGATCAAGGGAACAAAGAGGCGTTTGGAAGCCCTTTCAACCCCCCCCCCCCCCCCCCCCCCCCGCCCCCTGTTAGTCCGCCATTGGTAAAGGGGCCCCGAGACGTGCATTGCCTAGGGGCCCCGACATGGTTAATCCGGCCCTGCCATGAACCCGGGCACACCGTATCTTATTCCGTTTCATCAAATGCCCAAAAAAAATCATGAGCCATTATAATTGCATTAACAATACAAATTTCTACACATTAAAAATAAAGTCCTCCGCCACGTCTGTCTGTCTGTCTGTCTGTTCGCGATGAGCTCAAAAACTTCTGAATGGATTTTCACGCGGTTTTCATAAATAGATAGAGTTAGGAAGGTTTACGTGTATATTCATCAGGAAGGTTTAAGTATATAATTTGTCAAGGTTTTGTGTAAATTGGTTGAAATATATATAAAGGAGATTGTCTGTATTTAGTGGACGAGCGGGCCGGCAAGCGAATTGATTTGTATGTATATCTACAGTTTTATACTGATGTTGATGAAATTTTGTACATGTGACCTTCAAAACAAGAGGAAGGTCATTGTCTACATTTCGAAAACTCTGTGTAAACCCGGGCATCACCGGGGACTTCAGCTAATATAAAATAAAAATAGTTTATCACACATACCACTTCACATTAAAATCATTCAAAAGTTTCTCAAAAACAATGCCTTCCAGGCAGTTTCCCGTTAGATTTGGCAACAATGCCATTCATACAAAATCGCACTAATGTTCTGTCAAGGATTTTTTAGGTTCATGGATAAAGCAGCTCGTTATTTCGATTTCCAGGGCGAAATACAATCAACTTTCTCATCAAGTTAGATGTAAAAGGCCTTCGAACAATTCTATTACATTACTAAACCTAATCTAATATTCGGATGGATTTAAAATTCCACGAGTTTGAATGGGCTTCTTCAACGAGAAAGAAGGTTAATTTTTTTGTATTTATATTACAGAAGGATTTGTTCGATTTTGTTTCTGAATTGAAATTGAAAAACGTAAAACACGATTTAAAATAAATAAAATAAACACGTAGTTTAGGAAAAAACATGCATTTTATAGCGAATAAGAATACTATTTTAACATAAAGTGATTTGGTCTAAAATTTCAACATCGTGATGAAAGCGTAAATCTCCAAAAATAATCTTATTATTTGATCTTATATATCTTCTTCTTCTTCATCTTCTTTTTGGTGTGCCCTATCAGCCCCCACCGACGTTGGCGATCACTTGGAAAATGTCTCTCTGTCTTGCGCTGCACGAAATAGCTCCTCCACACTTCTAATGCCGGTCCACTCTTGTACATTTCGCATCCAAGACACGGATCTTGGCTACGGATACGAAATCTTCGTGACTTTTATCAATGTAAGCAGTTCTCTATCCGCTCTAGCCCGCCTGAGAATTTGTGTTGGTGATCATGTCGGTCTATGGTCACCTGAGCTGACTTCGCTCAAGGGGGCCTTCAAGAGGGCCTACAGGGCGCTTGGGTTGTCCAGGAGTGGCAGCTGTACGGAGGAGGAGACAGCTGCGCTTCAGGCGAGCTTGAGGTCCGCCAGGTCGGCCTTCAAACGGGCCGTTCTTCGAGCGAAACGAGCTGCTTGGCATAATTGGGTCAAAGATGTGGGTAACGCCAACCCGTGGGAAATCCACAGCACTATTGAAAAATCCGGGAAAGGATCTGACCGGTATTTGTCTACAGTTATTGGGAAATCAGATGGGAGGAACGCTGAGACTGTGGACGTGGCCTCCACTCTCAAGACACTTCTGGGCGAGTTAGTTCCTTTAGAATCAGTAATTGGGGAGAATGACCACCACAAACAGATTAGAAATCTGTCACGGCTACCACCTAGGGACCTTGCCCAAGAGGATAACTTCATTAGAGTCACTAAAGCGGAAATTGATGTTATAATAAAGGGATTGGGTCCTAAGAAGGCACCAGGGCATGATAGGCTCAATGGCGTGATTGCGAAGCAAGTCTGGGTCCACGCCAAGGAAGAGCTCTTCCAGGTGATGGACACGTGCCTGAGGAGGGGATTCTTCCCCTCCGAGTGGAAGCGTGGCGTGCTCCGGATCATGCCAAAGGGGAACGGAAAACCACTGACCGACATTAAAGCGTATCGGCCAATTACCCTCCTCCCTGTACTTGGCAAAATCTTGGAGAAACTGCTACGAGAGCGACTTCGGCAAACCCTGTCACCGGCCAGTGACCTGCAGTTCGGCTTCGTCCCCGGTAGATCTACGGTGCATGCCCTGTCGTATGTGCTTGATTGGGTGAAGGCTTGTCCAAAGAGGTATGTAGTAGCGATCTTCCTCGACATAACTGGTGCCTTCGATCACGCGTGGTGTTCAATGATGCGTACAAAGGTGAAAACCAGGCAGTACTCCAAACTTCTGTTTCAGTCAATCGACGACTACCTTTCTGATCGCACGATCACGATCAGCTTTGGAGATTTTTTGATCGAGAGGGAAGCTGACATTGGATGCCCGCAGGGCTCCATTCTCGGACCTGACCTGTGGAACATCAACTTTGACGACTCCTCCAGGTTACCCTTGCCTGAAGGATGCATCTCTGTCGACAACGCTGATGACAAGACGTATTTGGTCGCTGGGGACAGTAGAAAGGAAGTTGAGAGCAAAGGCAGTGAAGGTTTGAACATGTTCCTCGATTGGAGTAAGAGAAACAAGATGACATTCGCTCCCCACAAGACCCAGGGCCTCCTGATGAAGGGCTTTCTCAGTAGAGAAAAAAATCCCGTCATCAAAATGGGGGACTCTAGTGTCAAATTTCGTGAAATGGTGAAATACTTAGGCGTCACACTAGATCGATCGTCCTCTTTTCTGGCTCACGTCAAGGATGTATCCAGCAAGGCTCAGGCCCTCTTCTTGAAGCTTAGGAGACTCTCCACAGCTGAGTGGGGTTTGCGTAGCCCAGCCATGCGCACTCTGTTCAGATGCGTATACGTGGCGCAAGTTTCGTATGCTGCGTCTGTCTGGGAGCATCGCTTGGGTAACTCGCTTATACTCTTGGCTCTCAAGCGGGGCCAACGAACTCCCTTGTTGGCACTATCCGGGGCGTATAGAACCGTGGCTTCGGACGCTTTGCCTGTTTTGGCTGGCATTTTGCCAATCGATCTGGAAATCAGGGAAGTTCTTACTAAGCAGAGGTTAACCAGAGGAACCCCTGCCACTCACCTAGGAGTCACTCTAACTCCGGGCGGGCCGGGGACTCTCCCTGGGCTGCTTCGACAAATGAGAGACCTGTCACTCCAAGAGTGGCAGGCCCGGTGGGATAGATCAAATTTGGGAAGATGGACTTTCTCCTTCTTCCCATCAGTTAAACTCAGAATGGAAGCGGTCTTCCTCAAGTTAGACCACCACATCACTCAATTATTATCTGGCCATGGGGAATTCAGGGGGAGACTTCACACCCTCTCCCTGTCCCTTCACCCCAATTGTGCCTGTGGGAGCACGAACCAGTCGGCAGAGCATATCCTGTGGCAGTGTGAAATAATGACGGATGCCAGAGGTCAAATGCTAGATGGTTTGGGCGTACCCATCTTATTATTTTCTGTTGTTTATTTACACTTACTTGTTATTTACACTTTTACATGGCTTTGTGTTTTTCTTTTTCATTTACAGTGTAACATAATGCGTGAATTGACACGCCTGCGTGCATTATGATTTTATATATATATTTTTTTTTTTTCCTCTACTCTCTCATGTTTTTGCATTTTTTTTTAGTTTGTTTATTTTGTTTTCCATGTTCTTTTCAGTTCCTGATAACAACTAGAACAGAACTCCGTTGTTTGTTATGTCTTGTCCACTTCCCCATTAAAGGGATTGGACTTTGGGCCTTGTCCCTATCATATTTTTTATAGGTCTACCTTTTTTTGTAACTTACCTCTGTTATCTCCTTCCAGTGCCCGCGCCACCCCCCCTGACATGATAAGGTTAGAGGAAAGATAGAATGGCATCCGGAGGTTTGTCCGTCCCTCCTCCAGCTACCCGACGCTCTTTTTCCCTAGGGTCTTCGTATCGTAGTCCATTTACTTCTTCTAAGCACCACCGGATAGCTGGCTAAAGGATGACTCCACTAGGTGCCATGACGTCGGACTAATAACCTTATACATTCTCTGGGGGACTGCCGGGCACCGGATGGTCATGACGGTCATCACAATTTTTTTTTCGCCTTTACTAAATGTTATTGCTTTGTTTACAACTTATCCTTTTCTTATTTATACGCAGTTGCCTGCAGTCCTGGAGTGTGTGGTCTCCCTCTGATTATTATATAATAACTACTTTTGTTTTTTTTTTCTTTATTACATTTTTTATGCTCACTAACACCTGTAGATTAGTCCTTTTTGACCATTACAGTACAGACTGTAGGCGATCCTATATTTCCGCCACCTAACAAAGTATGTAGGGGCATTGAAGGTCTAGATTCGTTTTATTAAATGTAGAGTCGTTTATTCAAAAAAATTAGATTCTTGCGAGAACTCCGAAGGGGCGACCATAAGTCGCCTATACCGGGGTGGGACAGTGGTGGGTACTTCAATGTCGGTCTATGGGACCTTGAGCATTCTCCGGTGAAGCTACATTTCAAAAGCCTCTAACCTGTTCATGGTATTTACTTTCAAGGTCCATGTTTCACATCCATAGAGCAAGACCGACCACACATAACATTTTAGCATTCTCTGCCTTAGTTTTAAGCTGATATTGTCATTGCAGAAGAGGGATTTCATTTTAATTAAAGCAGTTCTTGCTGCTTCAATTCTGCACCTAACCTCTACATCTGCGTTAAGAGTCTCCGTGAGAATACTGCCAAGGTATCTAAATTTTTCCACCTTTTCGACATTGCAACCATTTAACTGTATTACTGATCCAGGGTGATCCAGTGGTCCAAATGTCATCTATTTAGTTTTATTGACGATGATTGTTAGGCCAAGTTGCTGTTACCATTAAAGTGTAATGACATATTGTTATGTGTTTGTGTTATAAGATTAAAGGGAGATGTAATAATGAGCCTTTGTCGAGCTCGGGTGTAATCTGCAAGTCAACTTTGATTTCCTCACAGGAAACCTTGGACGCCAAACCCAGTCTAATGTCTGGGTATGTCAACAAGCGGAGAACACGATTCTCAATTCTCAGAGTGTGGGCCATTAGTTTTCATAGCATTCCTGAAAAGGCTGCACAAGGAATCTACATAATAAAACAAAGAGTAGAGTATAGAATCGGTTCACTGTATTGATTTCGTAAGACATAATAAAATAAATGGTATGGACTCACCCCCGGGACCAATATCGTAATTTTATGCTATTCCTAGCTACCCTAATTAAATTTACTGCCGCCGAACTCCCGATGTCGTGAGAACCAACCCCACCTCCTGGTGGCAAGGGTGGTCCCAACCTCTGCGGCTCAGCTTGGCCCTGCGACCTCCACAGCAGTCGCAAGGAAGTGATGTTAGACCTGGACCCTCAGGAGAAGGAAGGAGTACCCAAACTCTACTCCAAATTGTAAAGGAAGGCCCGTCAGCAATTCGAGGCGAAGTATCGTTCAACACTGCGGTATTCTCGGGTTTGTTCCATAAATAAACCCTCGGGGGGAATTCGATAGTTGGCCTGCATATAATCACGGGCGCAGCGAGTTATTATTTAATCCGATGACTCGGATAATAAGGTACAATAGTCTTTTCACTCGGACATTGCCAAATCACCCGTGGTCACTGGGACCCTCGCGAAACTCACATTTTACGTGAATAAATCTTCGGTTAGTTGCACCGCGCACCATGATAAGCGTGGCGGGTTATTATATACACCGATGTGTCGGATAAAGAGGTACATTAATCGTAACACTCGTACATCGCCATTAAACTCGTGGTCACTTTTGGGACCCACGCGAAAACTCGCATTTTACGCGAATAAATCTTTGATTTTTATATTTAAAAAAAAAAACAACACGGTTTTCCGTCCCCCGAATGCAGATGCCCAAAACTTGGATTTCAATCACATCGTATTAAAACTTAAAATTAATTGACCGTTGTTTTCACGGCGTACCACACATATCGCCGTAAGAACCAGAGTGCGGATCCGGAAACCAAACCCAAAAACGCCGCCTACCGACACGTTGAACGAAACTCCCCCAGGTTTGCCAACCTAACCAATTAAAATGCATTTAAAAAAAATAGTACCTAACTTACGATAAATACAATCGCTTCATAACATTACCCCCCTTCCCACAAAAATGTTTGCCCTCAAACAAAACTACCAAAAATCTAATTATGCCCTGAACTATCTACGTTGGTCCCAAGGAGTACCTGGTAATAAAATAAAAATAAACAAACAGTAAATGTGAAATACAAAATACAATTATTAGAAATGAAAAAGAAAAGAAAAATCCTTAAATAGTACTCTTATGACGAATGAGTGCATCGTAACCCCAATCGCGCCTATCCTGCGTGTAGGCCGGATAGTAGGTTTACGATGCAACCATTCTCGAACTTAAAAACTAGTAAACCAATATAACCTAAGAACAACTTCTTGTAAGATGATACGTGAATGGACAACAAGCACCCTCAGCACTGGAAAAAAAATTCTGGGTGGTTGTAATATTGACTCTTACCGAGCACTACCATTGACGTATCATCTGGAACAGAACACATAAACTAACTTAAAAGATAAGTCTTAAAATTAAGAAACATACATTTTTATGATTAAATCACTCCTCCAAATACGTCAAGTTAGATTCTATGCATTAGGCATCACTGTTCCAAACACTATCACTGAATTTATATAGCCTCTCTTAGGCCGAAAATATTTGATGGGTTTACCATCTACACTTCACTGAATTTATATCCTTTAGGATAAAACTAACCCTCTTTTGGGAGAGTATTCCTAACTAACCTCCTATTCTGGTCCTTGGGTGAATAATATTTAACCAACAACAATTATACATTGTAAAGGTAATTTTAATAGTGTACAACCACCGCATCGGATGGTGCCAAATAATTTTTTAATAGTATACAACCAACGCATCGGGTGGTGCCAAAGAAATAAAAAAACAACCAACTGTTTTAGAAGGTGTCATTTGTTAATAAGATGTGCAGTTATAATTTTAGTGCAGCCATAAGTATACGTCCAACTCTATAGAAGGCGTAATCGGTAAGTAAAGAACAAATTTTAAGGTTTTCACTGTAAACCGTTGTTCAACCATATAGTACATAATAACAATGTTATAAGTCTCAGGACAATAATAACAGAATACATCCAAAATCTTATACAAATATAAATGATTCTACTTCCTATGTTGGCTTAAAATGTGGAAGGATATGTGATACCATATCGTCCCACATTATAAGATCTCAAAAAAATCTTATAAACAAGGTGGACATTACAAAACATTTTCTGTAACTAATAAAAACAAAATTAAAACGCATTTCCAAAAGCTGAGGCTTATATGACGCAGCCTATGTTTATAGAGTAAAACAATATTTTGACAATATTATACGTAATAAATTTACCAATAAAACAGAAGAAGAGTGAGAGAAAGAGAAAAAAATACTTTGAATTTTAGCAATTACTTCTGTAACCTGACAAAATAGGGTCTAATAATGTCAATGCACTGAAGGTGAATAACAATAATTCTTCATTTAAAATCACTTAGAAAGCAAAGAGATACAATCCCTGCGTCTCTATGTTTTCTATGTAATCTGGAACAACAAATAATGACATTATCAAAAGCATGAACATAACCCAAAAAAAAGTATGTCTGAAACACGCAGAGATAGTGTGCGGATATGCCCGCGTATTTCAGGATACAAGACTTACAAGTAATAATCCTAAGTTAATCCAAAAAAAAAGTATGCCTGAAACACGCCGAGATAGTGTGCGGATATATCCGCGTATTTCAGGATACAAGACTTACAACTAATAATCCTACTTAATCATCTGTTCAGCCGACGTCCAAATTTACGTCTGTTTTAGCGTTAATACTATCGATAAATTTATACTTATACATGCACATATGTATTTTTAAATATATTCTCAACTCGAGCATTGCCACTAGAGTTGAGGTTGTTATTGTAATGAAACAATCCACCCTCATCATCAATCTTACAAAACACCCCCCGCCAAGTAAATAACCCAATTCCTTAAAAATGAATCTAAGACAGGACTAATGACTGTCAGAATGTCGGGTCGTTTCAACTCGGTTGATCAGGCCGGGTTAAAACTCCCAAGCATCAAATATTAACTAACAGATATGATAATTTGCAGTACTCGGTAGGGATGGCCAGACCCTCCGAAGTATTGCCACAATAAGACTATACCGGTATATTATTTGATTTTACTATATCTTTCACATGAAAATCACCCGCAACTTTTCCGTTTAAGTCTGCAAGTGTATAAATTAAGTTGGATTTTTTCTTTACTACCACGTTCTGAACAAACCGGGGTGCCAATTTTTGTGCGAAATAATTCAATGCGTTAGATTGCGCAAAATTCCTCCGCCACACCACATCACCAACCTGATAGGTAATGTGTTTTCTGCGCAGGTTGTAATGGTCAGCTCCTTTTTGAAAAGCTTTAAGAAGAGCATTCGAGACTTGCTCATAAACCGACGACAACTCTTCTAATTTCTGTGCATAAACTTTAGGTTGAGCACCAATTTGCGAACTGGTTTCCTCATCCGCTATTGGATTACGGTGCAGATTACCGTCTAGTATCTGCTCCCGACCATGCATCAGAAAATAAGGTATATAACCTGTAGCGCAGTTTACCGTGTTATTCATCGCTGATTGAACTTGCGGAAGAAATTTAGACCAGTTTCGGTGGTTTGATTCAACTAAGATGGATAACGCCGTGCCCAGGGTTTGATTATAACGTTCGACTACGTTGTTTTGAGGCGTATAAGATGAATTGTAAAATGGTGGCGGCATGTTATAACTATTAAGCAATTCTTTAAATTCTTTCGAAACAAATTGACGACCATTATCACAGACGATAGTTCGTGGTACGCCGTGAACAAGAAAGATGTTTTCTTCTAAGATTTTTATTATGCTTCTCCCGGTGCCATTGCGCAGCGGAAATAGCCATGTAAATTTAGAAAAAACGTCTACACATGATAAGATTACGGTAAAACCTGAATAACTCCTAGGTAAAGGACCTACTAAATCTATCGACAACATTTGCATGGGTCTTGTGACCTTTTTTGGGTTTGAGGAGATTCCGTTAGGTGGGGCTGTACTTATCTTATGGGCTTTACAAGTTTGGCAACGATTTACAAATTCTTTGACATCTTTATACATGTTTGGCCGGTAATACCTAAGTTGAAGCTTTTTATAGGTTTTGAAGACCCCTGGGTGACAGGCGCGTGCGGAGTCATGGGAGTCTGAAATAATATTTTTTATATCCTCTTGAGGAATGACCCTTTTCCAAGCGGTATCCTCACATAAGGCCAAACGGGTTTTCGTGTGACGATACAACTCGTTGTCTTTAATTTGGAAGTTCTGAAATGGTTGAGGGAATTCCTGACAACCTTTCCAAGCATTTAAATACCTTTTATCAGTGGTATCACTAAGGTTAGATCCCGATAAAAGAGCTACATCCATATGCGAAAGGACGTCCGGTACAATATGTTGAGTTCCCTTACGGTGAACAACATCAAAGGAAAATTGCGATAACCGTGAGCTCCATCGTGCAAGACGGCCACAAGGATTAGATAACGAACCTAACCACTTTAAACTTGAATGATCAGTAACAACTGTGAAATGCGCTCCTTCAATGTAAGGTCTGAAGTGCGTTACTGAATCCAATACTGCTAATAGTTCACGCTCTGTAATTCCGTAGTTGCGTTCGTGAGTATTTAAACACCTTGAATAATATGCAATCGGGTGCTCCAGCCCATCAATGGTCTGAATTAAAACTCCGCCTATTCCACCGGAGCTGGCGTCGCAGTGTATCGCGAAGGGTTTTGAGAAATCCGGGCAACTTAAAACCGGAACTGATGTCAATGCTTCTTTCAACACGTTAAAAGCTGTCTCGGCCTCTGGAGACCAAGCAAAGTTGCTGATTCCTTTTTTCGAACCAGTGAGTCTTGTAAGAGGGGCGGCAATGCTCGAAAAACCCTTTATGAATCTTCTGAAGTACCCACATAATCCAATGAAGGCTCGGATTTGCTTTGCGTTCTTGGGTACCGGGAAGTTTTTTATACTGTCTATCTTTATGGGGTCTGTACGAAGACCTTGCGAGTCAACCATGTACCCGAGGTATTTGAGCTCGGCTTTGCAGAACTCAGATTTTTTTAGATTTATGGTTAGACCTGCGTCTCGTAGTCGTTCATAGACACGGTTCAATAAACAAAGATGTGAAGTCTTCTGATACCAAGATCAGATCGTCTAAATAACAGAAGGCATTGTCGTCAAATTCTGGACCGAACAAAGCGTCGGCCAGTCTTTGCAGCTCACTCGGTGCGTTTTTAAGTCCGAAGGGCATCCGGGTGAATTCAAACAATCCACGACCGGGTACAACGAACGCTGTCTTCTGACAGGAGTCCTTCTCTAATGCAATTTGCCAAAAGGCTTTAGATAAGTCTATAGACGAGATGTATCGGGCACCGCCTAGCTTGTCTAGGATCCTTGTTATGTATGGTAATGGATAGGAATCGCGTGTTGTAACATTGTTAATTTTCCTGGAGTCCAGACAAAAACGACCCGTTCCGTCTTTTTTTTGTACTATGAGCACTGGACTCGACCATGGAGATCGCGAAGGACGGATGACTCCAAGTTTTAACATCTCATCTACTTCTGCGTCAAGTTGACGTTGTCTTGCCGGAGACAGTGGGAAATAACGTTGTTTAATAGGTGGACCTGTTGTATGTATTTTGTGTTGGACTAGATGAGTCAATCCTAATCCCTTCTTTTCGTAAGAAATGGATTCGATTTTTTTGACAATGTCCGAAAGGGCTTTGTTTTCCGAATTTGTTAGAGAAGAGGCAGGCCGAATTGCTCTCACCTCATTGATTTGACCTTTTTGTTGAGGTACGTGAACTTTTGAGAACAGTTCCGGCGCGATCCGAAACTGTTTCCAGAAGTTCACCCCCAATACGAAATTAGGTGTCAACGTTGGAATGACGTAAAAGATAACTTCTCTTGTGGTTGAATTGTACGTCACCGGCAAAGTTAAATATCCTAAAACAGGCTGGCTGGTACCGTCTGCTGTCGTAACGCTAAAATCTGTTTTTACTAATTCTACTCCTAACTCTAAAAAAATCTTATAACTATCCCCCCCTAAACAAGACAAGGAAGCACCACTGTCTAGCAGTGCTTTATAACTATTATTTAGAACAAAAATGTCGGCATAAGGACGCTCATCCTCTATACTATCCTTCTCCTGTGGCAGTGCGTCCACCGCTTGAGGAGACGGGCTAGAAAGGAATTGTTGCACTAGGCGGAGCCAACGCTCCCACTCCCTCTTTCTTTGTGCACAAGAAGGGGCGCGGTAAGATTGACTCGTTTCTAGTTTTTTTGGATCATTGGTATGTTTCTTATTGTTAATACTACTAACATGCGGTTTCCTATTGTCGCTATCTTTTTTCCAACAATTTGTTAACGAATGACCTTTGATCTTGCAATAAGTACAAACAAGAGATTTATTTTGTTGATTTGTTATATCCTGTTTAGCAAAATTATTCGTGTTATTCCCCATAGGTCTTGAATTCCTAGAAGGGTTAAAATTATTATTATTGTTATTATTATTGAATGACCTGTAATTGTTTGTATTAGTGAAAGGCTTATTGTAACTATTGGGGAACGAATTGATTTTTTTAAAGTTACTGGGCTTATTTTGAGTGTCAACTAATTTTGGAATTGCTGTGGATGTTGAGGCTTCAGTGTACGACTCGAGTTTAGCAGCGCACCTCGTAAGTTCCTCAAACGAACAAAAGTCTCTGGATGACATCAAATTAGCATACATATGCAACAATGCTTTCATGGCTACCCGCAAAAGTTTAACCTCTGGAATTTTGCAATCCAATTTATTGTTAAGTGCTTTAAGTCTCAAAGTGAATTCCAAAACGGACATTCCCTTTGGCTGTTTATAATTTAGAATCTCATTTTCCAGATCTAATTGCCTATCCTGTCCCTCGAATTGTTTTATTAATAAGCTGGATAGGTCATCCCATTTTAAGTCTGGACTATAAATTGACCTATACCATAGAAGTGCTAACCCGTCTAAAATTTCACTGAAAGATTTAACTAAGTCTTTATGAGAAATGTTGCGTGTCCTACAACGCTCTTCGACCAAAAGCAGAAAATCTCTCACGCAGCTTTTACCATCGTACTTGACATCCCAATTTGTAAGCCCCCGCGATGATGAGTCTTTATAAATAACCTTGGTATGTTTAATAACCGTGACCTTCTCCTCTGTTTCATTGTCAGAATCTAGATCCGAATCACTTTCCTCCATAACCACATCTAATGATTTCTTCATAGTTTTGTTAAAGGCGCGCGCTTGCGAACGCAACGCTTGGGCGGTGCCCTCCGGTTCGATGGATCGTGAAGTTAATTCCTTTATAAGTTCATCCTTGGATGCATTATTTACATTTGGAATCGGAGTAGACATTGTAACTGTAATGTGATAAGCTTGACACGAAAGCAGAATTAAAAAGAAAGAGAAGAAAATAAAATAAATATAATTTATTTTTTGTTTTTGATGTTGTTGTTATTGTTATTGCTGTTATTGTACGTTGTAGTTGTACGTTGTTGTTGTTATTGCTATTTTTTATTTTTTTTTTTAATGTGTATGTTGCCCATTTAAATGAATATTTTTTAGTTTATTTAAATCAATATGTAAGTAGCCCATTGAAATAAAAAAAAATTTGTCCATTTAAATTAATATGTAAGTAGCTCAAAAAAATTTTTTTTTTTTTTTTTTTCATTTAAATTTCTATGTAAGTAGCCCATTTAAATGAAAATTTAAAACGTCAGTCAGACATTATTAGTAAATAAACAATTTACAAGTATAATTTATAGTAGGTTTTGACAGAGCTTTATACAAATTTTCCACTCGAAGCAAAAACGAATTACCCGCATTGTCATTAAAATCTCAGTAAATATCTTAAATATTTGAATAATCTTTAATAATTATCCTCCATTTCTATTTAAACACATAATAAATTGATTTGTCTTCGCTATTAGGTATTCTGACATGTAAACACAACAGTGTTTTGACGTATGCCGAAGTCATAGGTAAAATGTAACGAGAAACCGTCATAGACAATCCGAGGTATTCTTAGAACAGCTAGCATTGATTGGTTCCGGACAGAAAAAAATTATAGAGCTCTACTTAGCACATTGTCCATAGTCTATGACCGATTTCTATGCTTTCAAACAATAACAATGAAAATGACAATCCATTTTAGGTTACAGAAGGTAAGGATTTCAGGTCCTATGCATAACTGTGTGGTATTGGAAAAACAATAAATACGAGATTAATCATTTATAAGGTGCCCACAATATAATTACGCATAGTATCCCTTTACGAATTCCCGCCGGTAATAGTGCCAGTGAATTGAAATAATGAGATTTGTTGTTATTTCCAATCACCGTCACTGCAATCATAGGTTATGACCGCGACCAAGTTTAATAAATACAAACGAAATTAAGACCTCCACTGAACAGATGAATAATAATTTTTGGGCTTTATACATTACAGGGCGAAGAAAACATTTTCAGGAATGCTATAAATCGGGACCAGACAGCGTATGGAGCGCCATATTGTTACCATTAAAGTGTAATGACATATTGTTATGTGTTTGTGTTAAAAGATTAAAGGGAGATGTAATAATGAGCCTTTGTTGGGCTCGGGTGTAATCTGCAAGTCAACTCTGATTTCCTCACAGGAAACCTTGGACGCCAAACCCAGTCTAATGTCTGGGTATGTCAACAAGCTGAGAACACGATACTCAATTCTCAGAGTGTGGGCCATTAGTTTTCATAGCATTCCTGAAAAGGCTGCACAAGGAATCTACATAATAAAACAAAGAGTAGAGTATAGAATCGGTTCACTGTATTGATTTCGTAAGTCATAATAAAATAAATGGTATGGACTCACCCCCGGGACCAATATCGTAATTTTATGCTATTCCTAGCTACCCTAATTAAATTTACTGCCGCCGAACTCCCGATGTCGTGAGAACCAACCCCACCTCCTGGTGGCAAGGGTGGTCCCAACCTCTGCGGCTCAGCTTGGCCCTGCGACCTCCACAGCAGTCGCAAGGAAGTGATGTTAGACCTGGACCCTCAGGAGAAGGGAGGAGTACCCAAACTCTACTCCAAATTGTAAAGGAAGGCCCGTCAGCAATTCGAGGCGAAGTATCGTTCAACACTGCGGTATTCTCGGGTTTGTTCCATAAATAAACCCTCGGGGGGAATTCGATAGTTGGCCTGCATATAATCACGGGCGCAGCGAGTTATTATTTAATCCGATGACTCGGATAATGAGGTATAATAGTCTTTTCACTCGAACATTGCCAATTCACTCGTGGTCACTGGGACCCTCGCGAAACTCACATTTTACGTGAATAAATCTTCGGTTAGTTGCACCGCGCACCATGATAAGCGTGGCGGGTTATTATATACACCGAGGTCTCGGATAAAGAGGTACATTAATCGTAACACTCGTACATCGCCATTAAACTCGTGGTCACTTTTGGGACCCGCGCGAAAACTCGCATTTTACGCGAATAAATCTTTGATTTTTATATTTAAAAAAAAACACAACGTGTTTCCGTCCCCCGAATGCAGATGCCCAAAACTTCGATTTCAATCACATCGTATTAAAACTTAAAATTAATTGGCGGTGTTTTCACGGCGTACCGCACATATCGCCGTAAAAACCAGAGTGCGGATCCGGAAACCAAACCCAAAAACGCCGCCTACCGACACGTTGAACGAAACTCCCCCAGGTTTGCCAACCTAACCAATTAAAATGCATTTAAAAAAAATAGTACCTAACTTACGATAAATACAATCGCTTCATAACATTGCTCACCAGCATTATTAACAATAGTAAACATAATTCATTATAATTTCAGCATCCGTGATCAAGTGGTAAGGCTCTCGACCCGCAATCTGGAAGTCGCAGGTCTAAGCACCGGTGTGAGCTAATAAATTTTATTTGATTATTTTGTGGTTTTTCACAATGTATTCATTTATAATAAATAGTATGTAATGTGTTTGCGAGTTCCATGCCAACTCACACCAAGTCACCTCAACGCCGCTTTGAAAGGTTATTATAAGCTACGGAATTTTTTTTTTTTCGTTATTTGTTTTTAGGGTGTTATGCGGTGTTACGCTATCTCCTTCTTTAGACAACGTTCCGGACAGCGTTGCAGTGTTCATCACCAGGGCAGATCCGGTAGATGTGTAAATTTTGTATGTGTTTTATCATCATTTTCAATGACCTTTCAAAGAAAGTTTTGTCCGTTCACCATATTTACGGCACATTTCCAGGGTGAAATAGACTCTCAGTATCGTACGGGTGTAATACCAACATTCAGAATTGAAGCGCTGCTTGAAATAGTTTTTACCGTGTTTGACTGTTGACCAGATCTGAATAGACATATACTCCACCATTTTCTTTCCCATCTCCTTCTCCTTTTACTACTTACAGCTTCACAACATACCCCAATCGGGGATGCCATAATCTCACTGGTTCTAGATCTGGTCAGCAAATATGTCTGAAGCCATTTCAAAAAGTCGTTTCAATTCTGAATGGTTCTGAGTGGTCGCACACCAAGACGATACTGGTAGTATCTTCCACTCTGGAAACAGCAAATATTCTTTATACTTTATATTATTTGAAATAATTAAAAAAATAACACAAATTTATCAAAATATTTTTTTTTGCGCACACTGGGATATGAATACGAGTCCCCCAGTTTGCTGGTCGAGAGCCCTGTCCTTCGAGCACGTAGGCCGTCAATTCTGTTTAATTATAACCATTCGCAATAAGGCCATACATTGTTTTGTCAGACATCTGTGTCAGATATCTCGTATCTAGAGTTCTACTAATCTTGTGACCTAATTCCATTCCTCTATTCAGCCGTGAATCAGGGTCGGTATCAGATCCCCGCTATGGTCGACTATTAATATCATTACCTTTGAAAGCGCCCTATTAGCGACATTGCATTCACTGCAAATAATTGAATTCCCTGCATTCACTCTTCCATCAATGTCTTTGGTACTGCGCGTTTTCATCCCTGACAAGATATCGTAGGTACGGATAAAACCTCCTTCCACAAAATATCTACTAAAACCTAACCTAATCTTATCTAACTGAACTCACAGGATATCTGTATTATTTTTCATCCATTTTACTATTTTTGAACGATAATTTATTGGGTATGTTTTTAGATTTTCACGGCCAAAATTATTTTCGTTATTTGTTTTTGGGGTGTTATGACGGCAGGTGGTACCTTCTTCTTTAGCCAACGTTTCGGACAGCATTGCAGTGTCCATTAGTGATGAAAAGTGTTAAAAATTTAAAAAAAAAATACTTGGAAGCGACCGTGTTGCCAGCTCCACTACACTACGAGCTGGTATTGCAGTGTACTTCAAAATGGTTGTAGATTTCAATTGCCTCCGTAATCAGGCGTGCTACAATAAGAACTGGTTCCAAAAAAACTTTTCTTCGAATCCACTGTCACTCAGTGATTGCTAATCACATCCGAAAACTAAAAACTGTTTTAGGAAGGTGATGAATATCGCTTTTAAATTTCATAATTGAAAATATACATATAAGTTTTGAGGTACAAAAATTTGGAATGAAAACAAACATTTTTTAAAAAGTAATGCGGGCTTTCATCCCCCGATAAAATATCCCCCAACAAAATATCCATCGACATAATATCCAAAGTACAAAAAGGATTTACACTACGCTGAAATCTTTCTTTCAACTATTTTTTAATAAAAATTTGTTGTCTTTAAAGGATGTCTGTATTATTTTTGTCCCAATATTTTATTCGGTTAGGTTTTAGTAGATATTTTGGGAGGCGTCTACTAATATCTACAGGAATTCCAAAAACTGAAAAAATCGAACTAATATCTATGAGAATCAAAGTGTTGACGAATATCTACAGCTCAAACTGTTGATTAATATCTATGAGAACCAAAGTGTTGATGTATATCTACAGCACTGGCAGAGGTTGGATTTGGAATTATGTATAGCATATTGGAATAACGTAATATTGCGTATGCAGTTTAAAAAACTTAATTTATGTAAGTATGTATGTAAAATTCCCTAATATCGGACTATTGGACACATTTAGCTGATTAATCCAACCTACGCTCTGTAGATATTTCAACCTACGCTCTGTAGATATTAGTCAACACTCTGAAGTTTTTTAGATATTAGTTCAACATATGAGCTGTAGCTATTCGTCCGACATACAGGCTGTAGATATTAGTATCTGGAGTCTATATTTTGTTGGGGGATAATAAAAATTTAAAAATAAATTAAAAAATTAAATTGTGTAGATAATAAGTCATAAACTAAAAGTCAAATGTAGTATTCTCATGATAATAATATGAATATTCACTAAACTTTTCTTTGTTGAATCAATGGCGGGCATTATTTTTTGCATTTATTTTATTCTTTCTCCGGAGGTTCTGACTTCAGTTAAACATCTGGTTAAACTTTGAAAAGTAGGCTTACTTATCCGAAATCGCGATCGCAAAAAAGCAATTAAATTGCTTCACTCGATTCCTGGAATCAAAATCATCTCGACAGCGTAGGAATCAAAAAATAAATGAAAAACTTTAATTTATTCTTTCGTAAAACTTTCTTCCCAGAGGGACCAGTACGATTTTATTAAACGCCATCTCTGGATTATCTTAGAAGCGGGGTTTTGTTTTTTATTCGATTAGCCAAATTATTTTTCTTTTAAATTTTCTAGACTTTGATGGGAAAGTTTGAAGTGTCGGGGAAATGAAAAAATAATGTGAATTATTCTCGGATCTTAAAAAAGACACCGATATTACCAGAAAGTTTTGTTCACTTTTTACTTTTGACTTGTTCTTATTAGTAGGTCGAATTTCCGCTATCGAATTAGAAAGTTGACGAATATTCCGGAAATAAATACAACGAAAATGTCAATCTTTTAGTCCGTTTTATTTTGGAGAATCCTTTGACGTTATTTAAAATGTCGTACTAGAAAAACACTACGGTATTGTTAGCTGTTGTATATCTCAAAAAAAATTATCAAATTCGGAAATCTAATTGAGGCAATTGTAAGAATTTGTTGGTTCAAAGTCCTGGAGAAAGAAAGTTTGATGACAGGGTACCAAAAATCACAACCAAGCGGTGTTCCAGTAGAAGCGAGCCCGAGGGAGACCATTGGAGGTTTTCCACCACTTACCCGCCCTGGTAACAGATGATTACTCCGTCAAGGCTCTCGCACGATTAATTTTTTTGTTGTTGTTAAAAAGACCTACATTTGTTTATTTTGAACGAATTTAGACCTCCAGTGTCCCTGCATACGTTGTTAGTAAGCAGTATGAAAGTGCTTAACAGGAAAAACAAAAACAATCACCTATTGGTGATTAAGAAGGGGCACGTGTTTTCATGGGGGGAAGTTTGTCTAGGACGTGGTGGCGGATGCATCTGCCCACCTACCGCGCTGAGGGAGACCTTTTGACTTATCCAGAAGAGTCTTTCGACCCATCGCTTCGCCTTTCACCGCAGTGAGAGGGATGGATTCGTAGTTTCATTACTTCTGGAATCACTGACCCCAGATCTACCCTGCCCTGATCCTTTTTTTTCATCTCAGAACTTAGTCCCCTTCCTTTTTTAAAAAAAATACCTCTCACACAGCTTCCTGAAATATGAGATGGGACCGAAGAGAAACTATTCCCTCCGCGCTTCGGTGAGGAGTTAAATCAAAAAAGTAAGGAGTTAAATAAAAAAGGCTTACCTTGAAAACCTCCCAAGTGGCTGAAAACGGCAGCACCGCAAGCCCCACCAGCAGATCCGCTACAGCCAGCGACACGATAAACAGATTAGTGACACTGCGCAGCTTGGAGGAACAGAACACCGCGGCGATGACGAGGCAGTTTCCCGCGATGACCAGCACGTTGATGATAGCGAGCACCGCGAGGCTGGTCAGCAGAACTGGGTCGGACCAGCGCACCGAGTCCCGCAGAGCTGCGCACGCAGTCTCGTTCAGACCGTTGTGCATCATACGCAGGGCATTCGCTTGGCACGCGCTTGTCACTTAGAATCACACGCAAAACCCACTTTTTTACTGCTTGCTGATCTTCCGCACTTTGTTATGTAAATAATGTAATATCTTTTTAAGGTTTTTTGACGGCTATATTTTACGCAAATAATCACGCACCAAAACCACTTTTGTTCAATTGATGTTCTTTACTTCTTGAGAGTTTCTTGAAATTCTTCACCACTTGATGGTTACGATTGTGTGTGAATATATTGAACCTTTTTTTGTATTTTGACTTGTATCTTTTGCAAAGAAGTGATTTGTCCTTCGCTCACATTAAAAAAACATATTTTTAAATGCTTGCACATTATGGCATATTTTGAAAGTACGCATATTTTCAACGGTTAAACCATAATCAGTAACTTTTTAACACCATTTTACGGTCACAGATATTAACGATGTTTTCATGTAAGCTTGTTAAAGTTTTGTAATTACACATTCGATAATTTTGAGAATAATCAGATATAATATGTTTACTAGAAAGGCATTCTCAAGTTCTTTTTAGTAGAAGAAAATAAGAATTTACCACCTTTCCGTTCACTTCAGTTTTAACAATCCAAATACTTGTTTATTGAGCGAACGTTTTTTCAGTATCTTTGTTGTATACTTCAACCGATAATACAGAACCGATATCGTAGAATTTAAACAATTTAATTGCTTATTTTGTTATTATATAAGAAGGTTCTTTTTTCAAACGCAATAATTCCACTTTTGTTACATTACATTATTGCACATTTTTGATAAAATTTGACAAAGACAATTTTTAAAATTATGAATTTATAACACTTGATTGTATAAGAATGAATATTTATTTTTACTTAATTTAAACCCGTTTTATATAATAGGCAATGACTTACAGAATTAATTTTGACACTGAGCTACACACTTTAAGAATAATTTTACTGAATTTTACTCGTTTAAGCGCATTTGTTTTCCGGTTGGTTTTATTTACAATTTGCATATATTAATATTATTTATTTTTATCAGTAAAGAAGACTTTGTTTTTATTAGAGAAACATTAGTTATCTTATTAATTCATGTTACATACTTTTAAATCGTTTAATTTTATTTTTTCTCTGTTCTAAATTTTTTCTAGACGTTCACTGTTCAGTTGAAAAACTTTTTAGAAATTTGTTAAATCACATGTAACGTGTTTAATAAATATTATAAATATTTTTATCAGTTTTAACAACGATTTTCTCATAAAGATTTGTTTGATTGGAATACTTAAATATTAAAATTTAATAAATATTTTAATAATGAAGTAAATCACATTTCTGGGAAAAGACAACGAGCCAAGAAGAAGGTTAAGTATAAGAATTTAAGGAATCCTCAATAAGCATTAATTAGTTTGTTTTACCATATTAGTGCTTGGTGTATTATCAAGGGGGGATCTCCCGAAATATCAAACAGAGATTATTACCACTTTTCACCAACGAAGTTTCCATCATTTCCATTTTAAAACCTTTTTAATTCAATTATTTAGGTTCCTCTAGTTATTTATTTACATTGTTTTACTTTGATCGATTAATTCATTGTACCAAACCAATTTTTGCTTTCTTTATAAATTCACATATTTTCACAAATTATTTTTTTTTATGTTTCATTAAATTTTGTTGTCCGAACGCGGTTCAATCTGGAACAAAGAAATAAAATTAATTAGTTTTGTGGCAGGGTATTTATAAGAAAATAGTCTTTCAACGTCGGTCAGTTTATTTCTCTTATATACAGGGTTCACAGCTAATAGTAAAAAAACAGAGTAGGTACAGGAAGTTGTAGCACAAATTAAAATCACTTAAAGTTTAAACAATGTTCACAAACGTTCTCGCTAAACACTTAGCGTAATAAGGTTATCCCGACAAGTAATGTCCCCGAAGGCGCTGTTACTTGAATTCCCAAGGAGGACCCAGAGGGCTCTCTCGACTTGGTACTGGGGAGGATTGGGGGAAGGTTAAGGTTTCCCTACAACTAATGTCCCCGAGGGCGCTGTTACTTGAATTCCCAAGAAGGACCCATAGGGCTCTCTTGACTTGGTACTGGGGAGGGGAGACTTGATACTCTGGCTCCATATAGGCCTGCACGGTGTTATATACCTTTTGGGGCGGGGTAGTGCCAGCCAATGATGGAGGGGTGGGGTTAGCTCGCCAATGGGGTGTCTTCTTGCCCGGGTGGTGAGCCGAAAGTCGCCGAGCGAGACGGCGCTATGCGTGTGAGGGAGAAAGTATTCGGATCCGTGCGTCAAACCTAATACCGCGCGCTACAGTTTCAATTATGTACATAAACACATTTTTTATAAAATAATAAAGGAAATCGATATCGCGAACATTATTGTTCATATTGTTATTATTTGATTTTAGCTACCATGTAAAATATTGTACACATGGTGTTAAGGGATTTACTTCTCTCGTGCTTCTCAGAGCCAAATATGACCTGGCGTCCACATATTTTTAAAGGGGCAAAAGGAGAGTTAGCGCAAGACACAAAATATTCTTACAAGAACAGGTATACTACCATTACAACCCCTCATTCTTCTGAAGGCCAAATATGACCCGGCGTCCATACATTATAAAAGTTTTTTTTTCATGCGGAAATAAGTTCATTTTTAAGGCCTTAGAAAGAGAAATAATAATTCTTCTCAGCGTGTCAAATATATGCACGCTATGGATAAAATCCCAAAAAAAGCCGACGCGAAGAATTTCTAATTCGCGTTCATAACATTCGGTTTAACTGGATTTTTTTTTATTGCATGAATTAGATTATAAATGAAGTGCAAATTATCAAACAAATTCAAAAATCCCGACAAAAATCCTACTTCTGCATTTGGCGTTTTTAATTTTTCAAGCACGGTATTAAAATTTTATTATGTAGGTATTATAATAAAACAAATATAAACTTTATTTTACTTAACTTTATTGACCGTAACCGGTTCAGCTCATTAGAGCCTTATCTTCAGACTGTTACAGTCTACGGTTTACATACATAACATATGGGGGAGGGGGAGATGGGTGGACTACAAGGATTTTAATCAATTATATTAATTATATTTGTTACTAAGTCATTTTAGACTGTCGAATATCTAAATATTTTGATAATTCCACTAGACTATGCTAATTACATTGGGTTTGTAGCTCACGTCAATATTGTTTAGGGAAATACCTCACAAGTGATACGAATTATTAATGACCTAATTTTATTGTCAATTATTATGACCTAAGTTATTATATTTACGATGAATGCGATTTTTTTATTGCTTTTTGAGGGGATACAGGTTTACATTGGAGTAGGTTCGAAATTATTATGAAACAATACTGGATATAAAAGCGGGCACTTAGCAAATGATTCTAATTGCTTATTCATTATATTTTAAATTATATTTTTTATAATAATGAATTAATTATTAATTATTGGAATTACCAAAATATTTAGAAATTCGACAGTCTAATACGACTTAGTAACAAATATAATTAATATAATTAATTAAAATCCTTGTAGACCACCCCTCTTCCCCTCCCCCATATGTTATGTTTATAAACCGTAGTCTAAGAATTATTTGTACCGGTCTGATGATGGCTCTAACGAGCTGAAACCGGTTACGGTCGATAAAATCAAGTGGAATAAAGTTTTATTATAAAATATTATAATGGAATTCCACCACGAATTGGCAGTTTAAAAAATAGAAACAAATATATTATTTAGAATCGTGCCCAATGTTTATTTTAAGTACGCAGAAAGTCAGTTTAATCTTTTTTCTAAAACAGAACTAATTTCATTAAATGAAATTTAAAAAAATAAGAAGAGGTCGAGCATTAAAATATATAAACTATAGGGGACTTAAAAACTAGTCCCAGCTAGAGGCCGTACATGAAATCATATATCTTCTATTGAGAGCTCGCACGGACATCGATCCCTCGCAGGGACAAATTTAAGTAAGTCGTTCTTCTTTATCCTTCCTATACTCGCGCGTTGGCCTCTCAGACCGACAAATTAATAAATTCACTGTTTTCTCAAAAATTTACAAAAATGGAAATTTGAAGTTTGTAGTACCTAGCTTCTTAATTTGTTGTTTCTTAATATTCAGTGTTTAGTGCGGCGTGCGCGTTGATGTTAAGTGGACCAATGGCATTTATTTACTCCTTTTAGGTAAGAAACAATAAACTACTTCCCAAAAATCCTAATAATGATTAATTATTATTTTTATAATGTTTTATTATTGTAGATACTTTCATTTACTAGATTTCAGAGTTTGTTTTTAATTAACACACGAAAAAGTTTATTTTCATTATTAAAGTAGTAGGTACAAAAAATTATGGTATTTTTAAAAAGCTAAGTAAAAAGTCTGTTTCTACCAAATAAAGTAAAAGTTAAAATATTTTTATTTTTTAATTCAATTAAACCCCCTTCTATATAATAAATACCAATAATGCTTAAAAAGTGTGTACTAAAATAAAACAGACGAGATGAAATCTTGGTCTGAGACACCGTGTGCGAATATACATGTTATGCCGTTGGGCGCGAGCATGCAAAGGTTAAAATAATTTTATGACTTAAAATGTTTCACTGCCCTTAATGTATTATTATTGACTAGCAACTTTGCTGTGGCTAACGAAACACAACGCCATTACCCAACATAAATTCCACGCTACCCGCTTGCCAGCTGCCCGCTGCCCGCTGCCTGAATTGAATATTTGAATTTCTCGGCTTTTCTCTACTTTAATAATCATGTATTATACATATATTTGCTTCTTCTCCCAAATAAACTCGACCAACTTGGATTTTCAGCGAAACTTCGATGTCTATTCCTAAGTTATTTCTCAAACAGACAGCAATACGTAACTTATGGTATATTCCACTCTTCCAACTTCATCACAAACTCTGGAGTTCCGCAGGGGTCAAATCTTGGACCCTTACTTTTCTCGCTATTTATCAACGACATTTATCATTGCATAAAATTTTCTAAGTTTCTCTTATTCGCGGATGATCTTAAACTATTCCTTTTAATAAAATCTTTGGAAAATTGCTTGCAGCTACAAAGTGATATAAATTCTATCGTCGAATGGAGTCACACCAATAAATTAGGATTTAATATTAAGAAAATGCTCTATTATGTGCTACACCAAGGCAAACAAAATGATTTACTATAACTACAAAATGTCTTATTGAGTTATTTTGAGAGATTTGGGAATCACATTTGATGCGCACCTAACATTTCACGTCCACATAGAAACGATGCAGCAAAGCCTTAAGAATGCTAGGATTTGTGCTAAGCAACTCCAGACACTTTTGCAGCTCGGCCGCGATCCGTTTGCTATACTATAGTTTAGTACGTAGCATTTTGGAAAGTGGATCAGTAATATGGGGATCAGTGGATTCAACATTAGGGTGGAGCACGGATGTATGAAAAAATTATTTTTTTAAGAGTTCTAAGAGGGGGGGATTTGTGCCTTATGTTAAAGTAAAAATACGTAGGATTTTTCATTTCATTTGATTAAGATCTTCAGTCTCCGCAGTGACTTCAAAAATTGAAAATTAGGATAAAAAAGTTTAAAGTTTATAAGGCGATACATTGTGATTAATTTAGTGGTAAATAGGTGTTAAATGATAAACAATATACAATTAAGATATTTATTAAGGCATCGCTGTAAAAAAAATGAAATTTGAAACAAACTCGAAAAATTATACATTTATTATTTAGGTTTAAAATCCTTTTTAATTTCAAATTTAGGCATTTGATTTCGCGATTCCAGCTTGGCATTTATTGCACCTAATCGCGACTTTCTTATCCACTGAGAAACGGAAGCCTCTGTTGTATTCTTTAAAGCTCTTTCAACAGCTTGGGTATGGCAGGGAAGGCTAATAAACAATAGTTCGTTTTCACCACCAGATTCCACGACATTCTGAATTTCCTAGTCCAATAAGTTTTTCAAAATCGGTGGTTCGGTTAAGTTTTCCTGCCAATTTATTAAATCAATATATGTAGAAGCATTAAATCTATCAATGGCACTTGAAACAATCTAGGTGTTGGAGGTTGAGTAGTACTGCGTGCCTTTAGTAGGACTGCCAGCTCTCTAACATGTTTTTTATCATCTGTTATCATCGCAAGAAGAATCCCTTCAGGATGCGCAAAGTAGACGTTTCTTTGGATAACAGGATCTATAATTTTTTTACGTGTTTCTGGCAGGTATCTGGAGGCCTTGATAATATTGAACAGATTACATGTGCCATCTTTGCATGATGGTTTATTTTTAATTGATATCCAAAATAGTGCGTAAACTTTGACCACAAAGTAGCCAGATTTTTCAAATTTTCAGATGGTTTTTCAGTAGACACATACAAACGTAGTCTTCGGTGATCCAACGGGCATGTGATAGTTTTTCTGTAGATTTATTGTCTAGGTCTTCTGGAAATTCATCTGAAACTACCGCCGAGATAATTTTATACAAGTACTGTTGGTCTGGCCATTTCTGGTAGCATTTGACCTTCGATGCGTTCAAAATTTTTAACAGGCAGCTTTTTACAAGTTTCCAGTAATTTTCCCAATGGACCAATATAAGATTTAGGTCCCGAAGTATACCCATCGAGATGAAGAAACATATGTCTCAAAGGCAGTTCGTTCATGTGGAGCAAAAAAATTATTCACTGAAGTGGTTTTTGTAGCCTTTTCTCAAGCAGTCTTATAATTCCAGCATACTTTCCAGTATTAACATTCGTACCATCACAATCAATTGCCATAATTCTATCTTGGGAAACTTCTTTATGTAACAGAAACCCCTTTATCACGATATCTATTCCTTTTGCTGTACCAACATCAGGTACCACGTATCCCATGTAAATGGATCCCGGCTCTTGAATCAGTGAGATAGATTCCTTTTTAGAGTCTTTTGCAACTTCTTTGTAGTAGTTACATCGATTCCGCTGATTACCATTACCCGAGACGTTCTTTGATCGGTCAAAAAAGTTTGATCTTGTTTGGGAACCTTTTTATCCTTAGGATATATACATTTAGCGGATACTTTGCACTTGCATACTGAAATATCAAAAAGTATAGTACTGCTTTTCTGAAAACTATTTAACTTGTCCAGGGAGAGCCTGTTGATAGACATGAGTAGATTTTTGCACTTTAAATGATATGCTTTCAACATTTGAACGATCCTTGTTCGCGTCAATGTAGGAATAGATGCAGTGTGCCATATATTTTCAATTTCGACATTACTATATCTGCTATCTCACCAAAAATTGGTTCTTTTGCAGTTTCTGATTGCAATTTCAGTTGATGTCTCGTCCACTCATAGTATTTCACTACATCTTCGTAAGTAGGTAGAACGTTCTCTTTCATGTCACAAACATCACCAAATAGAGGAAATTCGAATACACTCCGAATTCTTTGCATAGTTGCCACGAAAGAATATCGAACGTAATTTTAACAACAAACGAGCATGCGACTGATCCGAGCCACGAACAAATAGAGCACTGTCGACGCGCGACGCGAAAAGTGCAAGCAAGCTAAGTACCACCTCCCGAGCTTCCTCTCTCCCCTTTATTTAAATTATAAAACACAAATTGGAACTTCTTTTTATTTTGTGTCGAATCTATTTTATACCAAGTAAACTTTCTTGATAAAAATTAGTATGTTTATTCAAAAATATCGTACATAAACATGACTTCCAATTAGAGTGTAAAACCGACTATTTTCATAAATTCAATGCCGTTGCGGAGGCAGTTATCCTAAAAAAAATTGAATAATATTTTACATGGCTTAAATTGAACCTAAAAGGCACCAAATTTTTACTCTTACATTACCGTCCAGTGAAAAAAAATAATTCACTCCTACCTATTCAACATACTCTTAAATTATTGAGAAAGTGCAAAGGAAGTTTCTGAGATATTTATATCTTAGAGACTTCAGATATTATCTCTGGTTATATCCATCAGCCTTTTTGTCCGGCATGCTGGATATTAATAACCTCGCCGAAAGAAAGAAAACTGCTTTTCTGACAACAGCATATAAACTTTTAAACGGTAACATCTGTATTCCCGATATAATACAAAAAATTGAGTTTTATGTCCCCGACAACTTCACAAGAGCGCGCAGACACGAACTTTTGTTGTTCCGAGATGCCGAACTAACTTACCATTAGTAATTCCGCTCGGAAAAATGATTCTGTTACTAAATTACCTGTCCCCTGATACAGATATTTTTCAACTAAATATTCATCAATTCAAAAACGCTTTTATTACTTAATAAAATGAAATGTATGTTTATTATTGGTTATGTATAACTGTACATGTGCATTTAAAATAAAATAAATAAATAAATATAAACCTTCCCTTGAATCACTCTATCTATTGGTGAAAACCGCATGAAAATCCGTTGCGTAGTTTAAAAGATCTATGCGCACATACATTTTGAGCGACTTCATTTTATACTATGTAATATGATTCTTTCATATAAGTAATTAACATTTCAGCAACCGGAGTGATGGATGTTTTCACTATCGCCCCGGCAAGTACCATATTCGGAGCTATATTTAGATACCAGCTTTGAATTGCCAGGAACTTCCTCACCTACCTCTTCCCCATCCGCATCACCTTCTTACTTCATTCGTACCTCTGGCTTTAAAGTTATAGTAATCACACTAGCCGCACAAGACAGGGAAGAGTGGAAGGAACGAATAGATGAAATTGCTGCAAACCAATCCCACGATTGAAACCAGAGAGAGATAATCACACTATACAAGACAATATAAAAACAATACAAGATTTATTTACGTAACGTTGTGATTATTTCTCGTTTTAGAACACCCAGCAATTCTGAATTCATTTCACATGGTGGAGTGACATCTACAAACTCAAGACGAAGTTGGAAACCTTTAAATTATCTGTCATGTTTCATGCCACGGCTAACGTCTGCTAATGAGAATGAACTTACACCATGGCAGATAGGAAATGCTGACGTAGCCGAGTTTATTTAAAGTAGATGATACCGGAAGCCGAAGCTATCAACAACAATTTAATATAAAAGCACTACTTTCCATTGAAAAGTCTTGCATATTTTATAATAAAACGCTAGGGAAAGCCAACATTTTAATTCGTTGACGTTTTTTCTTGGAATTTTAATCATAAGTTAGTGGTTATTTATTATTCTTTAAATTGAAAATAGGAAACTGAAATAGATATTCAAAGCGTAGGACTTAGAAGATGGGATCCTTCAGTTGAGATCAAGCAATTTGATCAAGCTCGCAACCTTTATCCGTATGAAATAGATGTTCTGCAATCATGATCACCACCTTGGTCAAATTGGAATAGAAGCATGGACGCTTACTGAAGAACTGATCAGGTGACTTGAGGCAATTGAGATGTGGATTTACAAAAGAATACTCAAAATAAGGTGAAAGGACAGAGTTAAGGATGAAGACGTTATGGTTTGGATGAATAAAGAAAAATAAGTTATTAAAATAATAAAAATCCGAAAACCTCATATCCAGGACATGAATAATAATATATCTCTGTCAGCCCTTCCATCTCTCGTAAAAATACTTCCCAAGTACACAAACTCATCCACCTGCTCTAAATACTCATCATTCACAACTATGTTGCACATTGTTTTCATACTCTCTCTTTCAAATACCATGACTTTAGACTTACTTACGTTCATAATTAACTCATTCTTCATACATACTTCGTTCATCCTAGATACGAGAGACTGTAGCTCTTCCGTACTGTTAGAAATCAGCACCGCATCATCAGCATACAACAGGCAACATACTTCCAGAATACAGTATTCATACTTCCGGATTACAGTATTCATACTACAGGCAACATACTTCCGGATTACAGTACAACATACTTCCAGTTTTTTTTCTAGTCCTATAATACATGATCTAGACTCCAGACACTAATAAGATACCGTATTTATACATAAATGCATACGTATTTTAAAAAATTGTTTTTGCTTTATGAAAAGCTAATGCGAGAGAAACTAGGAAAAAAATGAAAAAAAATGTCCTCAGTCTGTAAAATTTACCATTCAAACATTTTTTTTAAATAGTTCATTAAGTTATAAAAATTTCAGAAACACTGGTATTAGTAGATTTTCTACGAAAAGTCAACGTCTATGAATTCGCGATTCCGGTAGGAATGGCATTTAAAGACATTTTATTGGCATTTCGACAAAATTTACCATGGTTTGGCTGCTTTTGGAGTAATCTGATATTATCGCATTAGCATCTATACCTATCCCATAATTCAAAGTTCGAACATCCTCTTGGGTATTTAAGAAAAATTGTGATCTATGAGTCTTATAAAGATGGTTGTCTTTTAAAAACAATATTATCATCGTGTTCGTAATATAATATAAGGTCCTTACATATGAAATTGACGTTTTGTATGGGAGGAACATAAAGTCGATTTTTTTTTAAATATAATATATTTATTTAATCAAAGTATGAATCATTGCTATCTATGCACTTTTGCCATATCATAGGTAGTTCATCGATCCCTTTACTAAAAAAAACCATTCGGATGGGAATCATTAAAATCTTTGAAGCCGGTTTGGACTGCCCCATCGGAGTTGAATTTTTTCCCTTGCGAGAAGTTATCCAAATTTCGAAAAAATGGTAATCTGTTGGGACAAGATCCGGAGAGTACGGTGGATGTCTTAGACATTCCAATTGAAGCTCCTCTAATTTGGTAGCCGTCTGTTGTGCAGTGTGTGGTCTAGCGTTCTCACTCGCGTTTGTTGATTTGCTTTACTCAATTTGTGAGGTACCCACCTTTCAAGCTTTTTCACCTTCCCAATTTGCTAGTGGATTAAAACAGTTTTATCACTAACACCGCAGCCTGCAGTTAACTAGGACGTGGTTTGCGATGGATTCGCTTCCACAATGGCCTTCAATTTTTCATTATCAACTTTGGTCTCCGGCCGTCCACGGGGCTTGTTCTGCAGGTTGAAATTTCCAGAACGAAAACGTTGGAACCAAAAACGCACTGTCTTTTCTTTTACGGCACCATCGCCATACTCATCATTAATCCTTCGAGCCGTTTCTGCAGCACTGGTGCCACAATGGAACTCGTACTCGTAAATTTATTTATTTAATTATTTATTATTAATATCAATAACAAGGTTTGTACATGTATGTATAATGTATAGTATAAGTATAGATTCTTTTTTTTTTCACAGACTGTTCACAGTGAGGAGACTAGGATTTCCTGTTTTGAGGTGGCCTGTAGTTTTTTAAAATATTTGTATTTGGTTATGGATTGTCGTTATATCGTCTTCATGATGTTTGTAATTTTATTATCACTTTGATCTCTCAGCCATATTTTTACTTTTGTTTTAAATATATTCATTTCCTTTATATTTTTGATTTGATCTGGTAGAGCATTGTATAATTTTATAGCATGGAATTTATTATTTCTCTGTCCAAAAGATGTGTTCAAACTGGGAGTAACCAGGATGTTATTGCTTACTGACCTGGTTGAGTATTTATGTTGGGCAGTGGAGTATACATATATGTTTTTTTTTTCAGTTTAAATAAAATATTTTTTGAATAAAGTTTCTGTACATTGAAAACTTGAAAGTTATTAAATATTTCTTCCGTCGGAGTTCTAAGCGGAACTTTCAGTATTGACTTAAGTACTCTTTTTTAGGCTAGGGTGAGTCGCTCTGTGTGAGTGCTCAAGGCAGACCCCCATCCAGTTATACCGTACTCTATTTGTGATTGACACAAAGCGTAGTATACTTTTTTAATAGCGTTGAGGATATTACGAATGTTTCTTAAGAAGTATATGTACCTGGTTAGTTTTTTTGTAATTATGTCAATTTGTGAGTTCCATCGGAGATTACCATAAATTTCAATTCCAAGATATTTGATGCTTTTGGAGTGTGCTATAGTGGGACAGAGGCATGATAAGCCTTGATTTTGTTGATAATTTCCTTGGCATGAGTGTAATTTGACATTTAAGTCCTCCGACGGCTGCCCTCTGGCTGTTATAGAAAATGTAAGATATTTTGTTTTATTAACATTAAGCGTTAGGGAGTTTATTTTAAGCCAGGTTTGCAGGAGACTAAGCCCGTGTTCCGCTTTTTTATAAGTATTTATCCAATCTTTTTCAAATTACTGTGTCATCAGCAAAACTAATAATTTTTCCTCTTTTTTTTTTAGGTTACAGATATCATTGATGTATATCAAAAACAATATTGGTCCTAGTACGCTTCCTTGCGGTACGCCATGGTTGATTAGGAGAGGTTCGCTTTTTCTCTTATTAATTTGAACGCTTTGTGTACGCTCCATTATATAGTTTTTAGCAAGTTTAGTGTCGAATTTGTCATACCAATTTTTGTAAGTTTAGCAAAAAGTATTTTGTGGTCTATTGTATCAAAAGCCTTTTGTAAGTATATGAAGATTGCCAAAGTTTTTTCTCCACTGTCTAAATAACGCGATATTTCAAGTTTTCCATTTTGTGAACTAAGTGAAGCAAAGAAAAAAAACAATTAAGAAATAGCTGTATAAATTGGAATTCCCAACCAAAGAGAAGATATTTGTGATCAAAGTTGCCAGTACGGCAAAACGCCAATTTCATATGTAAGGATCTAATATAATAAAGGAGATAAGGAGAACGATTCGAATAAAAAAAAATTAAGATAAAAATTCAAAAATCATGTCAGTCGATAATTTACAAATGCCGAAAACATTGAATAATGAACCAGTAAGATATTGTACTAAATTATATTTATAATCCTCTTAAAGGTCGGCATACTATTACTACCGCATTTGTGCTGTGATGGCATAATATTAATATAGAACAAATTTTGGCTTTGAAGGTTACGATTAGAATTAAGGTACGAATATGCATTTTTTTCATTTGGTTAGGTTAGATTATTATTTTTTTTTTAATACATGAATACCGCACAAGAGTCCCAACTGCTCCCGTCTGGAGCCGGTGGGACTATGGCATCCCTAATTGGGGTATGTTGTGGCTGAGGGTAGTGGGGAGGGGAAGGAGATAGGGAAGAGGAGGGTGGGAAAGTACCTGGCTATTCAGATCTGGTTACCAAACACGGCTAAAGCCATTTTCAAGCAACGTTTCAATTCTGAATGGTGGTCCTACACCAGGGCGATACTGAGAGTATCTTCCACTCTGGAACGTGCGCAAAAATACTATATATTGTTTTTTAAATTAATTAATTGTGAAATAACACAAATTAATCAAATAAAATTTATTTGCCACGCCGGGATTCGATCCCGCGACCTTCGGAGTGCTAGTCAAGAGCCTTACCGCTGGACTACGCCTGCCGTCAAATTAGGTTTTCTTCAACAACTAGGCCATTTTCATGAAGTTTAAATTGCATTTTATAACAGGATATTACCGAAGTAATCTAAAAATAGATATTATCGGTTTTATGCATCTAATTTTGATTTAAGTTTATTAATAGACTTATTCAAAAGGCCGAGAAGCAGCAAAAAAAATAAAGAGAAATGGCAAAGCATGAATACCAACCGTCCAATAACGGCGTACAACTTATGTAAACATATTACAATGTGGGTAAAACATCAATAAAAATGTGAGAAAATAAAGTTTAGTCATTTTAAAACAAGAAATTCAAGAAATTTTGTAAAGTTCTGGGAGCTATCGCTAAATATATCTGGAAAATTGCCACTACAAGATTTGGAATACTCGAACTTTATAAAATTTCTTGAATGTTTTAATTAAACTTGACTCAACTTTACGATGAGTATTTGGTGAATGATGAGTATTTGGAGCAGGTGGAAGAGTTTGTGTACTTGGGAAGTATGTTTACGAGAGATGGGAAGGCTGATAGAGATATCGAAAGAAGGGAAAATGCAGGCAACTCTATTAATGGAGGACTGAACGCCGTTGGCGCCAACAAAAACTGTCCATAGAAGTTAGCCGTCCACAATGGAGTGCTGCTACCTACCCTGATGTATGACAGTGAGGCATGGAACTGGCGGAGGAAGGATGAAAGTAGACTGAATGCTGTAGAAATGAGATCTCTGAGGCGTATATGTGGTAAAACCATGTACGATCGTATAAGAAATGTGGAGATCTGCCAAGAATGCAAGGCTGATGTAAGCGTAATGAGTAAGATTAAGAAAGAGACACTCAGATGGTTTGGGCATGTAGAGCGAATGAACGAGGAAAGGAGTGTTAGGAGAATATATCACGCAAATGTGAATAATAGAAGAAGTCGGGGACGCCCGAGGAAGACATGGCACGACCAAGTGAATCAGACTGGTCGTTGGTTGAGTGGGCATAGCGCTTGGATCCCATCCGGGCGTCGCGTGTTCAATTCCTCGGCTGGCTAAGTCCTCCATCACAACACAAGCAACATTTTCGGCTTTCTGTGGTGGTAGTAGGAGATTTTCAAACATTGTTGGGTTATTCGTAACCCGGGAATGTTTGTCTTTCTTTTTTTTTTTAAATAAAAAAAATAAATAAAAATAAGATACTTGTTTCGGGCCAAGTGGAGAGTCGGAATAGTAGACAAGCATGGATGAGACGGTGATGAATGTGAACGAGGCAAGGAGTGTGTGCCAAGATCGAGTTGTTTGGCGGTCCATCCTCTCTGCCTACCCCTGCCGGGAAACGGCGTGATGGTTAGTTAGTTGGTTATAATAATAAAACGTTTATTCATCAACAGATTTTTTTACAATATTTCATATTTTGTTCTTTCTCATTGATTCTATTTTTTTTATTATTTTTTTTTATTAGTATCTATAGCAAAATTTGTACATAATGAATTTATAAATTATATTATATTAAGGTATTATAAAGTTTTTTTTTCACGATCCTCCTCACTAGGGTTTCCTGTTCTGAGGCGGCCTGTAGTTTTTCCACATTTGTATTTAGTATCCAGTTGTCTTTACATGTATGTTTTATAGTTCATTTTCACTTTGTTCTCTCAACCATATTTTTACTTTTGTTTTAAATTTATTTATTTCTGTTATTTTTTTTTGTCCAAAAGATGTTTTTAAACTGGCTGTAGCTAGAATATTTTGGTTTATTACCCTGGTTGTGTATCTATGTTGGATAGTGGAGTATTCTGATATGTTTTTTTTTAATTTTAAATAAAATATCTGTTGACTTAAAGTTTCCATTGCTCAGCTACAATTCAGGATTTTTCTTGGAATGCCGCTGGTTTTCAGCAGTGCCTGTGCAGTGTTGGGAGAAGCTTTAGTCGCTTCCTTTGAAAGAAATATGAAAAGTTTCGGGGTTGCTTAGTGGACAGTGATTGACAATGATGTTGATTGTAGTCAAAAGGGAAGATTTTACCAATGTTTCAATTCTTCAAGAAAGTACTTACCACTCTGAACGTGCCGCGAATATAAAATAAGTATGTTAATTTTAATGGTTCAATAATTGTAAAATAAATTAAAATTAAAATTTACTTGCCCAAGCCGAGATTTGCCCCTTTGACCTCTGAATCGTACCCACTATGCAATACGCATAGCTATAGTATGTTTACGTACATAGTCGATTATTAATAGCAGTTTTCCAATTTTATCAGTTTTCTCGTCGTTCTTACGAATTTAGATAACAACACTTATGTTTAAATTAGTATGAACAAATCCCATAAGTCTCGCAGTATAAAAATCTTATCATTGAATTTTGCCAAAAGCAACTTCATGGTAATTAAGCATACGCAGTTGGTTTAATCTCAAAACTTTATCAAAGTAATAGTTTGAGTTTGAACTATATAATTCACGATTCCCTTGAAAATGTTATAACTTTAAAGATAAAACTTCGAACAAAGTAAAACTTAAAATTAATTGGGTATTTTAATTAGATTTCCAAACCGAGGATAACAAGAGATTAATCCATGTTTGTTGTTTTGAAGTGAAAGTTATCATTAATTTGTTCAAGAATGGACGAAGGAAAATTAATAAGTCATAATTATTAATCCTAAATGGTTACACCAAAATATTCAGAACTGATAAGGCGACTTGAAGCATTCGAGATGTGAATCTTCAAAAGAAAACTCAAAATAAGCTGGATGGACAGAGTTAAGAATGAAGATGTAATGGTTCGAATGAATAAAGAAAAAGAAGTTACCAGTATTAAAACAATAAAAATCCATAAACTTCAATATCTAGGGCACGTGATCAATGATTTGACATTATGCTTCTTGGATTTGTACTTCTGTGGATATGTGAAATGACATCCACAGAAGTAAAAAGATCTTGCATCTCATAATGCAGGGAAAGAATGCCGGAAGTAGGAACCCTGGAAGAAGGAGAACATCATTGCCGAAAAACCTGAGACAGTGGTTTGGTCAGTCTACTGTAGAGCTGTTCCGGGCCGCAGTAAACAAAGTCCTCACAGCCAATATGATAACCAACGTCCTTTGGACGGACAGGGCACGAGATGATTAAGATATTTAAGTATTTTTGATTCAAAAAAGATTTTAACCTTAGATCACTAACCTTCGTCAAAACGACGACGCGGACTCGAAAAAAGTGGTATAAATTTTGAGTGCATCGTCGTACGCATTCCAGATTCCGGCTAATCTCAGACGACCTGCAGCTCGCGCGGCGCACGTGTGTGTTTTTTGTGTGGGGACCCTGCGTGCCCTGTATGCCCAAGTGCAACAAATCTTTGTGTGGCGAACACAAACTTGAAATTTGTCACAAATGTTGTTATGGTACGCCCTAAACGACAGAGAATTCGAGTCCCTAAAATCTCCGCGGCAGTTTCAACAACACCCCGCTCCCCCCTGTTTCCCTGCTTCCTACTTCCTCTCCCCTCTGCACTCCCGCGCACCACCGCGTCCGCCGACAGTTGAGAATTGCAAGCCGCCCCGGGCGCACGTTACGACCCGTCGGGTCGAATCACACAGTTCGCGGCCGGCTTTTGCCGACCAAATTGAACGCAAATGCACCTGCGATGTTAATTGAATAGCCTACGGGTTTAGCGCTGGTATTTCGCCATGCCTGTGTAAATTTCGGTTTGTTCTAACTTGGAAGGTGCCCCTGCTGAAGCCGGAAGACGAAGATCCCCGAACATCATGTTAGCTGTACAATTGTTTCCTCTTTTAATTGTGTCTTTTAACGATAGACTGTAAACTCCCGTGAAAAGCCATCACTCAGAGAGTTTCGTTTTCAGAGATCATGAGGTATAAACACGTTAGCTAGGTTTGTGTAGTATGCATTTCTTGTATTGAATTGTACTGTAATGACCTATGTACTGTGTTTTGAATTTGCAATACATGAATCTATTTAATTCAATCCTGTTGTTAATCTGCCTCGGCAGGAGTATTTCCTAGAGTGTACTTCCCCAGACGCCCGTGGAAGAGAGAGAATTCTGAAGCATTCGTGCGACCTGCCCCTGAAATAGAGGGTACTTTTGTCTCTGCTGTGAGCTGGCCTGGGACATGTTAGGGCCCCCTTGGCCCCGGAGAGGGTGTTGGTTTTGAAGCCAGCAAAGAGGGTCATAACAATGTATTGATTAATAGTTTTTTCTAAAATATTTATTTATTTTCTTGATTTTATTACTTATTTTAAATATTTCAAGTCTTTGTTTTTTTTAGTTAATAAGATTTAAGCATTTAAAAAAACAAAAATTTTCGAATGAGTAAAAACTCTGGTCTCAATTAAAAGACTGTCAAAATAATTAAAATGTGATTTCAGTAAATAAAAAACTTATAAACATGTTAACAAATGATTATTGTAATAAATAAGTAAAACACATATAAATATTTGATTCCCTAAACCCAGTAGCGTAGCGAGGGGGGGGGGCGGAGGGGGCGGTCCGCCCCGGGTGCCACCCGATAGGGGGGTGACACTCGGCCGTGGAAAAAAAATTACGAAGGATATTGTCACCAAAGTATTGTATACATGAACACGGTCTGTTATTTTCTTTCATATGTTCCCCGTGGAGTGCCGATTTCCGAATTTCGTGTCTTGGTCTTTTTCATAGGCGAACATAGCCTATATTTGTGGAGAAATCTGAAATTCCTTGGCCACCCCCCCACCCCCCCCCCCCCCAGGATGGACCAATTCGAAAATAGCGTTTTGATTTTTTCTTAGGGGGGGGGGGGGGGTGACACCACGCCCTGGGGGGTGACATCCCCCGGGTGCCACCCATGCTAGCTACGCCACTGCCTAAACCCTTAGAAGCCTCCCTTTTATAAGGCGTAGCCGAAACGACGAAGGTTAGTAATAACCGTTGTAAAATAAGGTTAGTGATCTAGGGTTAAAGACATTCAACCAATGATGTAAAGAAATTTGAAATGTGTTTAGGTGTGTATAGTACGTCTCTATAGGTTAAGTTCAAAGTACTCTAGATAGGAAAGTCATTTTGACTGGTGAAGCTTTGAAATGTTTATCTTTAAGCCTATTCTAATTATTGTATAATCATTTGAGTATACTGCAAATACAAAACACTATTATCTAGTTTTTAAAATGGTATTGGTTTTGATGGCATTTTCAAAAGAAAGAAATATGTCTAGCACGTTTGATATATATTGAAAATATTCCGAAATTAAATGAGAAATTTGAACTTCACGCAACAACAAAAAAGTTCCCTTGCTGTATATATCATTTTTAGCTGTTGAATATCAAAATCAAAATCAAAATCAAAATCAAAATCAAAATCAAAATCAAAATCAAAATCAAAAAATATTTATTGTAAAATAAGAATTACAAAAGGTGTAGCTTATGGGTGGACCCCATTTCTTCCAGCTAACCGCATTTATTTAATTACTATGTTTATATAATATTATTTGTTTTATTATAATTACAATGTTTATACAGATAAAATAACAATATACCAATGAAAAAATAAATAAAAATACAAATATATATACCAATAAAAATAGGCGTTTCATTTACGTGAGGTATTCACTCAACGTGTAGTGACATTTATTAACAAGGAAAGTGTTTAGTGACGATTTGAATTTGTGTGTATCTTGTATTTGTTTAATGTTATGTGGAAGGTTGTTATATACTTTAATGGCCATGTAGTATGGTCCTTTTTGGAATATTGTTTTGTTTGCTTTTGGTATTAGTAGGTTTTCTGTGAGCCTTGTAGCGTATTTATGTGTTGAGTTTTTTAGTGGGAACTTGTCTGTAGATGATCGCACTAACATGCATAACTCCATTATATATATATGTCTGTGACTGTCAGAATTTTCAGATTTTTAAACATAGGTCTACATGAATCTAAATTACCAGAGTTTTAATTTTTCTTATGCATCTCTTTTGTATGATGAAGACATCTTTGGCGTTTACCGAGTTTCCCCAAAAAATAATACCGTATTTTATTATTGAATATACATAACCATAGTATGCGGCTATTACTGATTCGGTGTTCAATATTTTTCTCAAGGTACCCAGAACATAAGAAAAACTACTACAGTTTATATTATTTTAATTTAATTTTAATCAGTAAAGTACATTAAATTTACACCACACTTATTAGTAAGGCCGCTATAGTGTACAGAACTAGGTGTAAATATATGCAAACTTTTTTAAGAAATTCGTAAACCAAATTTTTTGAAAACTTTTCACAGCCTTCAAAATTATTAAAAAAATACGTTATTCATTTTAATGATTAAAGACGAGAAACATTATTATTTGATACCAAACATTACTATTGCGAATTCCGCAACATCTTTTTCTGATTATGCCATAGCTTATCCGTTTTGAAGAGATAACTTTTTCTGGAATGGTAAACTCAGGAGAATAAAGCTCTAAAATTTCTCAAGTAATAATACAATTTATGTTAGCGAAGCAATTCAGCCTCACTGAATTGATCTTTACTGTGGAATTAAACTTTGGTTCACTTTGGTTCTGAGGCTCAGACGAAACAGAACGATAAGCCTTCATTGGAATATTGTAATATCGGCCAAATAATACAAAAACAATTCCAAGAAAGGATTGCGAGTTCTGATATCAAAGTTTTAGGATGGATTACATCATCAGCTTAATCTATTCTTCTTCAACCACTCAACCAAATTGACGCACTTGCTACCAATTATTTTGATTTTCTTTGTGATCACCACGCCAATTCAGATTCACTGGGACAAAGGGTACCGCGACTTTTCATCCCGTAAAATATCCCCGACAAAATAACCTCGCCAAAATATCCTACCGACAAACATCCCCCAACAAAATATCTACTAAAACCTAAACTAACCTAACCTAATCAAACGTTACCTAACAAAAAATGAGAGAAGTATAATACAGACATCCTATAAAGAAAATAAATTTTTGTTCAAAATTTGTAAAATGAGGTAAAAATAATATAGACATCCTGTAGAGATAATAAATTATTTTAAAAAAATAGTAAATAATAATAAATAATTTTTATTCCAGGATGTGGGGAGGATCCCACCAGTCCCATAAAGTTATACATATTTATACATTTACACAGTAAAGAAATAAGAACATAAACAGAAAAAAAAATAATATTAGTTAATAAATAATCAATTATTATGCAGGGCATGATCTTGAGTGTGCTCGGGCCGAGTGCTGGAAGGCTGCGGTCACCAACGTATTGTCGGAGGCCATTAGCCGCATCCTGGCTCCAGTGACCCGGTGTCTTCTCAGGCTGGCAAATCCATGGAGTCCTAATTCTGTGAACATTGTTAAAGCGCTGCTATACCTTCTGAATCCAAATATGATTCTGCACGCATCATTATATTGGATACGGAGACGTTCCATTGAGCTTACTCGGTATTGACACTTGACACCACATTTCACATGTTTACAGGCTAGTGCAGAATGCATTAAATAATGTTTTTTTTTAATTATTGCTGCATCGAAAGAATCTTCGGGCAATCATATTTGACAAAACACTGATACTTCTCCTCTGTCGTTCAATATCACCATCATCCGAGAGGTCTTCAGTGATGATGTGCCCCAAGTATTTTATATTCGTGGATGTGCTTATGATTTCCTCGTTAAGTTGTATGGGGAGCATCTTCTCGGGATTTTTTCCATGGTGGAATGCAATTAGCTTCGTTTTCTTGGGGTTGTGCATCATGTAAAATGTAAAATAGGGTTTGGTTAGGTTAGGTTAGGTTTTCGTAAATATTTTTTTGGAGGATATTTTGTCGGGGATATTTTGTCGCGCGCATTACCGAGATAGGGGGATTGTTGTAACACCTCCATTGTAGAATATCTTGAGGCAGAAATAAGAGGGAAGAGAAAGAGAATTAGGAAAGGGGTTGACTTTAAAGTTTTTGTTGGATAACCTTCGGAACGCCAATATGCAAAACTTGGGTTCCATGAGGGGTGACTGTCTTACCCCAATCATTTTATAATAATTACTGTGATTTTTTTTCCATTTGTTCATAAAATTTATTTTAAACTTACTGGTTCCCGGAATGCATTGCTAAGCCATTAAATAAAGAAATTTATTCTCCCTGCGTGTCCTTTCCCATTCGTCCTATTCTTCTCCCGCGTCCCCTTCCCCTCTCGCGTTCACACTCCGCCTCTTTCATCTTCCCTCTCTCCACACCACTCCTCCCCCTTCCCCCGTCCCACTAACCCCCAAACGAGTTCCCCATCCCCCTCCCAGGTTACCTGCCCCCTCCCGGGTTCCCCTCTCCCCCCATCCCGCGAACCACCTACCCGAGTTACTGTCCTCCTCCCGAATTCCATACATTCAGTCCGGTACATTCAGTTTTCAAAAAACTCACGCATGCCACCGATTGCATTTTTTTGTATTAATTTCATAATGCCAAAGCTCACCATACAAACCTTGTCCTGACAATAAAAACCCAAAAAAAAGAATTATCCAATTTGGTGCAGTCGTTCGGAAGTTATGAGCGTACATACATTTCGGCGATTCATTTAAATTTTTTCATAAGTCTATATATATATATATTTTTTTTTTTGTATAATATAAATAATATTATAAATGTATAATATATAACATATTTATAAATTATATATATGCTGTAGAAATGAGATCCCTGAGGCGTATGTGTGGTAAAACCGTGTACGATCGTGTGAGAAATGTGGAGATCCGCGAAGAATACAAGGCTGATGTAAGCGTAATGAGTAAGATTAAGAAAGGGACGCTCAGATGGTTTGGGCATGTAGAGCAAATGAATGAGAAAAGGAGTGTAAGGAGAATACATGACGCAAATGTGAATGGTAGAAGAAGTCGGGGACGCCCGAGGAAGACATGGCACGACCAAGTGAATCAGATATTGAGTCGGGCCATGAGAAGAGTCGGAATATTAGAAGAGCATGTATGAATGTGAACGAGGCAAGGAGTGTGTGCCAAGATCAAGTTGTTTAGCGGTCCGTCCTCTCTGCCTACCCCTGAGAGGAAACGGCGTATTGGTTAGTTAGTTTTAAAAGATTAGGATTAATAATTATTGTAGATACTATTGTAGTACATTCATCAGAATTAGTAATAAACTATCCATTAAAGCTGATCTGAACTTAGGTAGGTACTTTTTATTAAGCCCCTAATTATTGTTAATTCGACGGGCATTTTGGGAACTAAGAAATATGAAAATTGTTTCGTAGAATTCTTACGAAAACCTATGACGAATAAGGTTTAATCAGATTGTGGCATTGGTCTGAAATATACTAGAACAGCTTTCTCAGAAATAGAAATAATAATTGATAAATGGCAAGCATTGTGTAGTATATAAGCAGCCTGATTGAGGCTTAATTCGCGCATAAACAAATTGTACTTGATGCAGTTTTTTTATATATATATTTTAATATGAATATCGCACAAGAGTCCCCAAGTGATACCGTCTGGAGCATGTTGCGAGGCTGAAGGTTGTGGAGCGGGGAAGGAGATGGGAAGAGGAAGGTGGGGAAGTATCTGGCTATTCAGATCTGGTCACCAAACATGGCTAAAGCCATTTCAAGCAACGTTTCAATTCTGAATGGTGGTCTTACACCAGCCCAATACTGAGAGTGTCTTCCACTCTTCCAGTAGTGATCGAACAGTTATACTGCTTACTAACCCCGTATGCATGGACAATAGAGGGTCTAGAGTTGTTCAAATAAATGAAGCTTCCTTCAATTCAAAAATAGATTCCCGATGCGTGTGGTGAATAAGGATACCATGTGTTTCCTTATAAAGCCGTTGGGAAAATGGTGGGGTTCCCTCCAATGGTCGAACGGTTAAGATCCTCGTCTCTAAGTTCAGAGGAGGAGGTTTAAAATGTTTTTTTTTTCTTTTTTTACAATAACCCTTCATAGGAGGTCTGAGGAGAATAATTTCCCTCGGGCCAGTGTCCTCTTTGGGGATGGGGTGTGAAAGGCATTTTAAGGAAAGGAAGGAGAGGAAGTCCTGGGAAGAAGAAAATTATAAGGGATTGGTAGGAAACTAGAAGTCAGTATGACCAGGAGAGACGAACGTATGAATCCAACCCTTCCGCTGTTGTACAAGACGATATGTAGAGAGAGACCAGCTGTGGGGGTCAAAGTGTCTCCCTAAACCGGCCTTTGCCGATGCGGCCCCCTCGCATGGTGGGTAGGCGCATCTGAACACACCTCCTCTGATGAACACAAACACCTCAGCTAAGTCAACAAATGTAGCGAACTACTTTGGGGAACCTATGGCAAAGATGTTGGTCATCCAATAAATAGTTCCCGGGACGTCGGTACCCATAGCCGCCTCCCAAAGTGTCAATTGTGAAATATGCCTATTTATGGTATAGGTATGCGCGATTCGTTTCTGAGTCGATGATACTCAGCATCACTCTGTTGAAAGACCACCAGTCACAATCGAAAAGTTGCTTGAAATGGCTTTAGCCGTATTTGGTCACCAATTCTGAATAGCCACGTAAATCAACTATTTCTTCTTTCTTTCTTTTCTCCATCATCTTCCCCTATCCATATCCTTCAGACTCACCACGTACGCAGTATTGAGGCTGCTACGGCCACTTGGCTTTGGACCGCGAGGAATAATAGGGACTTTTGTGCGGTGTTTAAGTAATTTGTTTATTTTTAACCACCCAGGATTCGGAAGATCAAAATATTTCGGCTTTTCAATAAATTTCATATAAATGGAATATTTTTAAATGCATCCGAAAACTTAAAATTGTTTTCGAAAGGTGATGCAATACGGATTCAAAATTTATAATTCATAAAAAACACAATTTTTTTGAATTTGATTGCAAATATAAAAAGTTTTAAAATTGGCTCGTCTTCACGGACATATGAATATATCTGGACCTGGTGATAAAAACTTATTATTTCCCCCTCCCCATGGAGCCGGCTACAGCTCCGCCTTGGAGCCAGCTCGCTCCATGGGGAGGGGAGAGAGCTACGCTTGAATCAAAAATATGTGACGTCATAATAATAATAATAAATTTGGACAACTTATATAGCGCTGTTTTTGCGAAAAATCGCCTCAAGACCGCTGTACAAATTAGCATGGATTTTACATTAGAATTTACATAACTTAGGAGGCTAGATAACAACTCGTCTTGCAGCTATCAAGCGCATGGATTATTGGAATTCTAGCCCCCCGATAAATTAAATTAAATATCTTTTTTGTACGTATTTCAATTTACTTAACTATGTAGGGGGCTAGATAACCACTCGTCTTGCAGCTATCAAGCGCATGGATTGTTGGAATTCTAGCCCCCCAATAAATCAAATAAAATATCTTTTTATATGTATGTATTTTAATTTACTTAATTATGTAGGAGGCTAGATAACAACTCGTCTTGCAGCTATCAAGCGCATGGATTATTGTAATTCTTGCCCCCCAATCAATTAAATAAAATATTTTTTTTATATGTACGTATTTCGAGATTATATCATTTTTGCAGTGACCAGCGCGGAACTAACGTCCATATGTTTTACGAAATAACACGCCATAAACGGTAGCTTGTGGTATATATTATAGTCACATATTATATGGACATAGCGAATGTGGGCGGTTCTATATTATTGCTATGTGAATTGAGGCGAATCTTTTCGAGGCAAGCATTTGGCCTTAGCAAATATGTTATTAACGTGGCAAGCAATTCACGCTCCCATGTAAAAAGGTCTATTCATTCAAAGCAGATTTTGCTTTTAAGAACTAAATGGTGATATTTTAATGCAAGATGCCTATATACTGTCAGATTGATTTTTTAACGAATCACAGTATCTTTCCTCTCTTCGCCCCCCATAGTTTGGTTTTACCCCTCATCTGTATCTTCTGGTCTGTGAATTCTGATGTCTATGCTCGTCTTAAGATTTCTAACTAAAATTACTGATAACGAAAAAATAAAAATGCATACATACCTACTTTGTTAGGCAAATATACAATAAACGTAATCTTGGTCATAACTTTGGATTCATAAAAGTGTGTATTTTAATTGTTTTGTTGTTAATTCAATATCGATTAGATTTGAATACAAAGCGTAGTGTTTTCTCTTTCTAACACCATTTTGACTACATTATAACCATTAGAGTAAGGGAGACATGACGATTTCTGTGAGATCTATAATGAGTTGTTCCGAAAACCGAACAAATTAGGCTGAGAGGTTAAATGGAGATTTTTTTTTCCATTTGGCAAACACCGAATATCCTTACCTAATCTAACCATTTACATTATTGTATTTTTTCGCATAATATGAATGAATCGCGTTCTAAAATAGTAAGAAAATTATTAGAGGCTGGTGGGTGGTAAAATATCTTCCAGCTGGTACTAGTCAAAAGTGCCCCTTTTGGTTTTCCCTCAAGTGGCGTTTGAAAGGGCACCCGTATAACGGGTACAAGAGGGCAGGTCGTTCCAAAGGCGTGAAGCTTGCCTTGTAAAGGAAAATGTGAATTATTTAGAGTGGCAATTTCTCCCAACCAACCATGAAACATTGTAAAAAAAATGATGTTGGCCTTTTCTGCATAGGTTGAATGTTTAATAATTTGGTAATCGGAGATGACTTATTGCGGTGAGAATTGGTTCGGCGGAACGGGTGCATAACTTACCGAAAAATCAACCCATAAAAATATATTTTTTTTACTATATAACACCTATTTCTCAATTTTTTTACCTATTTGCACTAGTTGGCGGGTTGATTGACAATTTCAAAGTTTATTTTTTTAAATTTTTTTGGTTTAACTGAGGTCTCAACCTATGCAGGAACCGACATCTATTTCGTGCATTCTCTGCCATGATGTCATCCAATTTCACCAGAAAAGTGCGTTTATTTCTTTGAGTGTTTGCGGGATTTCCACGAAAAGCTGATAGAATGCATTGTGATTAACAAAAAGTATATCTGCTGAGTTTCAGCTTGATAGGATATAGTGAAGTTGGTTAATTTCTACATCCAAGATTCCATTTCATTATTATTAATTTATTCGTTTAATAAAGAAAACCATATTGAAGTTTAAATGCAATAAATAGATGTATAAAAGAGCCTTACAATCTCCTACACCACATTTTTGAGGTGGAAACTTCTTTAGCACCGTTGTGATTTGAAATTCGATGAAACGAAAAAACGTCGCTGAAAAAAGACAAACATATATAACGGTGTGCAGGGCTTGATAGCCTATCGGTCTCCTCTATTTGCGGTGCTTCATTGTCTCTCCACTCTCGTCTACTTTAGTTTTCTGAAGGTTTCAGTTCTACCGCGTGTGAATAGCATACTCTGATTTTTTTATACTCTGAATAGTAAAAAATCTTAATAGCTAATTCGGTCAGATTCAATTTTTAGTTCATGCCAGGCTTATCTGAGGCTCAGCTAGGGACAGTCTATTTCAGTTTAAAACATCTCCTTAATTTATCTCAATTTTAAAAAACAATTGTCTTTTACCCTTCAAGTGCTCTAGGCCACTGTTTCAAATTATAGAGACTTACAGATAAGGCGAATTTATGTATGTATTCATTTTATTGAAATGGGTAAATTTAGTTATAATATAAAAGATTGGAGTCGATTTAGAAGAGTTGAGATGTTGAATAGATGTATGTAGGTAGTTTTTGATTGGGCTTAATGGAACATCATTTTTTTATAGAGAGAAAACAAAAAAATGACCTACAGCTTTCATTATTAAATAACAGAAAATAAAATCTGGGGTGTCAAGCACGTTGTTTTAAAAACAAGCGAACAGTCCAATACGCATTCGATCGAGTGAGGAAATTTATATGTATGGCGGAATTGTTGAAAACCCTGTTTTGATGGGATAGCTATTCGTATCGAGGCATAGTCAGGTATCAACGAATGCCCAAAAATTGTGGGATCTATCTTTGTGGGTGGAGAATTGTCAGATAATGGGATGTTGTTTACGAGGGTAGCAACAGGATAAGAGGTTCCTTGTTTTGCCATCATGAATCTGCAAAATTATTAACCACAGTGCCAAAATGTTAAGGAACCCAAAATATAGTGACGTTTTTCCAGAGCTTTGAATGGATGCTATCAGTACTCGAATCAAACAAACAGCATTCTGTTAAGAGGGCATTATCAGAGAAAACCAGAAATATGTCATTTTCAAATCAGAATTTAGATGTATTGACTCTTTTCCACCAAAAATAATAAATGGATTTCGAAAGATTGTTCTTTTATCTAGCATTCGCATGTAATAAATTTTAAGAAAAAAAAATTTTTAGTACAATAAGTTTAATCCATAGGTCGTTGGCAGATTTGTTAAATTTTCAAAAAAGATTTTGTATTATACCACACCCATTTCAAATAATATAATCATGCAGTAAAATAAATCAATATTTTATCTAGCAAACGCATGTTTTAAAATTTTAATTTTAGTTTCAATAAAATCATTAAAAAATATGTACGTACTTGTGTTTATTATTAATTTTTTAAACTTTATGAGTAAAATCTCAAATTATAATATTTAATTAAATGAAGACAATATTAGCGAAACTCAATCGAAATCTGGAGACAGAAAAATCAGAAAAGATATTGGCTCCGCTGGGACTCGAACCCAGAACCCTTTTCTTACATGGAAACAGCTCTACCGATTAAGCTACGGAACCCATATTAATTCGGTCACTTTTTAACTGTATCATACTTCGACTAAGAACTACCAACATTATCTTCATTTGCTTAACGCATATCTTTTCTGATTTTTCTGTCTCCAGATTTCGATTGAGTTTCGCTAATATTGTCTTCATTTAATTAAGTACTTGTGTTTCGTGACGAAAATTGGACCATTTGTGTATTTATTTGCGCACTTACAAACTAACATATTTCAGATTTTTTTAACATTCTTATTAAATTTAGACATTATTGAAAAATGATAAATACTTTTACAAAAAGTACATTATTTTAATAGTTTTATCATCACGCCTTTCAGCATTTTTGGATGATGGTATAAATTAAAGCTAATTTGGATTGAAATAAATTCGATATTGCGTTATAATTTAAAAAAGCTGGTACGGAGAATAATTAATCATTCTCATTGTAACCGCCCTGCACGATCGTAAGAACAACTTTCGACGAAATGTGGATATTCGTCCGCTGGCTGGTTAAACGCTCTTAAGTATTGAGGTCTAAAATCTGAGGCTTGTTTTCGAATCTCCGGTGAATTCCTTACGTTGTTATCAGTTACCAAATCGTTAATTAAAAATATATATATTTCATCAAGTATTCATGGCTTATATTACAAATTTTAATGTCACTCGTACGAGCGTGGGCAGAAGTATCTCGACCAATCTGTCCATCGCAGACATCCTGTCTCCGATCTCAATCCCTCAACATATCGGCAATCCTACAAAAGCTAAGAGGCTAAATGACAAGGACTCTTCCGAGAGTATCATTTCCTGAAAACCCTCTCAGTCTGTCGTCATCCCATTTGAGGGACGGTCTCTTCCCTCTTATTATGATGGTACTCATTCTTCAACTCATTACCGGTTGAAACATACACTTAACCCACCGCTCCATGTTTCAATTGCTGCCATTTGGTCATGCCAAAGCTACACGCAGATCCCCGCCCAAATGGGGAGAATATCATCCAGCTGATGTTTTTCTTCTCCTTCTCCACCTAAATGCCTCCCTTCCCTTTAAAGAAAAATACTCATCACAATCTCTTAACTTTGCCTAATACTTCAGAATAGCGGTTAAAAACCCGCTGCACAGGTTTTTACTGATGCGGCTTTCGGTTCAGCTTCGCCCAGTTTGAGTGTTGATAATATTTTATAAATCCAATCGGAACTGGTTAAAAAAATAGCCGGTTCCTCGGATCCACTGTGATCCAGTGACAGCTAGTCTTCGGGACAAAATAACAGGCAATGACGTATTATTTAATATATTATTGTCAATTTCTCCATGTCCGGAGAGATACTCAAAATTAGAAATCCGTAGTACTTATAATAATAATAGTTTATTCCAGAATGTATGCAGGGGAAATACAATGCAATACATTCCATATTTTGAAATAACAAAAGAAAGATAAATAATAATATGATCCCAAAAATAATTTACTTCAACACATAAATTAAATAAAAACAAATAAACATGAGATATGAAATATTAAACACTAAAATTAATGCAAATAGCCGTTTACGGGGGGTATTTCACCATCTCCTGACTCCAGAAGGCCATCAGGGGAGACTCCATCCAGGCAGTCATGGCGGTGATGATCACATTATTCGAATGGCGCAGTCTGCGCCATAAACTTCCCACGCGGTGGCGGAGGAGCGCTCGGAAAGTGTGCACTCGTCCCTCCAGGAACAATTCCGTAGCACTGCAGTATCTCGGTAGGCGGAAAAGTTGGCGATAAGCGTTATTGTGAGCAACTTTTAACTTATGCCATTGGGTTGCAGTGTAGTCAACCCACAGTTCTGATGTGTATAGCGAGAAACAGAAAGCGTTGAACAGTACTCTTTTTACTTATACCTGCCAGCGGCAATTCCTCGTTCGATCTGTTAACGTAAGTGGCACCATCCCTTGGCATTATTGGCTACTTGCTTGAATTCGGTTTTATTATAAGTAGCTTTTTAACAAACTTCAAGAACGAAGATGGCGTGGCAACAGAGTTGCGTTCTTAGCCAGATTCTTAAATTTCTACCGTACAGTCTCTGGCCTATTAATACTGTTCGAAATTTTCCCAAATAATAGTATCTGGTGACATTTATTTCAAAGGATTGTTGCTTTTCACGTAGTCTGTAACCGTACGTGCTGTGTTACTACGTGCCGTATTGAAAAAAGCCTTTATTGAACCTAGAAATTGCGGGAAATCTTGTTAGGTTAAGTTGATCAGCGCTGTGGAATTTCATCGCCCGAGAAGCTCGCCGTAAGAATATTTTATTTGCGGCAACTGAAAACTAAATGTTCAATTTAATTTTTAGGTTTGTAGATTTTTAGGACCTTTCAATAAAGGGAGGTTTTTGCTGTCAGTTTTTAAAAATTTTCATTTTATTCTACGTAAATGGTAATAATGGTATAAATAACTTTATATTGAACCGTTTAGTAATTTAATAACCTCAACGGCATTGAAAATTTTTACAGATTTCAATCTTCATTTCCCTTTCAACGTAGTAATGTCCCTTTTACTAGGGTTTCGTAGTTGGTGTAGATGGCCATATTATGATTAGGTATGACCAAAAATGTAACTTTGTTATTTTTTTCAATAAACTTCATAAGTTTTTGTTATAAAAATTTGGTCGCTTGGACGTATTAAATACTGCGTGAAGAACATATCTTTTTCCTAGCCTTTTAATAAGCCTAGAAAAAAAAAGTATAAGGTCTATGAAAATACTTTCAAGTCCAAACTCTCCTATTTATAAACCCCTTTTCAGATATGGTTTTATTGTTTAAGGGCCCGCTACCCGAATTACTACCGATTTCTTACATATCTCCCTTAAACACGTTAAGTTTTAGAGCTCTTAAAAAATATATATGTTATTTTTTAATATAATATCTAAACATTGCCCACGCCGAAACGGAAATTATATAAAATTCCCTCGATAGAAAAATCGCAATGTATGCTTCAAAAATTATTATAAACAAGTTTGTTTCAGTTATTTTACAAGTTATGTGTATGAAAAAAATCACAAATGCTGTTTAAGATAATGCCCGCGAGATTTTTGCTCTATTTTAAATGAGTCGTGTTTTATTTAACATTAAAATTTTCGCATCGATTTTGTCGCTGTAAAGTTAGCGCGCTCATCTAACATTCGTAATTTCGTATCTCTCGATCTTCTTCTTTTCTAGCCCGGTTGCGGAGCCTTAAATAATCCAAAGAAAAGTAATAAATAAAATTTCTTACGACCAAAGAAGTGCAAAAAAAAATATGAATATATTTTTTAAATAATTATTCAAAGAATACGGTTCATCCATTAAGTGGAGGAATCGTAAATAATATTTTTAAATTTTCATCTCAATTTGTGGGACTTAACCATTAAATTTTCCCGGGACTTGGGGTAGTTATCTACTTAGTGTGCCCTTCCTTTGGGAAATTAGCGGTTTATGGCATTCGATCAATTTCATGGGAAAAAAGGGGATTTTATTACCCTTGGGTAGTACTCTGATTGGCCGGTGGAAGAAAAAGGTCTTCCAACATTTGAAGATAATACTAATAAAAGGTTTGATTTATTAATTCGTGACTGTTCATTTCAGGGCAGAATTTATTAAGAGGAACGTTTGTGCTGCTCGTTTTAAACAAAACTTAATTTTGAATTTGAGATCAAAATTCGACCTACTTTATTCATTTTTGCTTAAAATTATAATTGTATAGGCCATTAATGACTTTTACGATTCATGATTTTAGAGGCAACTTGGACAATTCTTTTTGAGTATGTATATTGTGGTTCCATGACAGTTCATCCTGCGACAATTCATCCGGCGACAGTTCATCCTGCGACAGTTCATCCGGCCGACAGTTCATCCTGCCGACAGTTCATCCTGCCGACAGTTCATCCCGCCGACAATTCATCCGGCTACAATTCATCCTGACAACTTAACCTAACCTAACCTAACCTATAAGTATAAGTACGTCGTATTTTGTTATTCACGCATGCTTCTTCGGAGAGTCGAAATTATTGTTAGTAAAAATATTTTTACAGCGGATTTCCACTCAAGATGCCTTCAGATATAAGTATATCGATTTTGGTTGTTCGGCCGTATATCCTCTTTGCATACTTACTTAATAAAAATCTTCTAAATGATCAGGCAGGATGAATTGTCGCCGGATGAATTGTCGGCGGGATGAACTGTCGGCAGGATGAACTGTCGGCAGGATGAACTGTCGGCAGGATGAACTGTCGCAGGATGAACTGTCGCCGGATGAATTGTCGCAGTACGAATTGTCGGGTCACCGTATATTGTATATAAAAAAAATAAAAAAAATAATAATTTTACTTTGTTTTTTATTTTCAAAATATGATAAAATATAAAACAAATTTTTGGTGTGTGTAAATTTAAATTAGGTTATAATTTTTTTTTATTTCATCTGCAATTCAAAACGTGTATTTTTTTCATTATCATTTGTGGTATATTGTCAAAATGCACCTCTTCACACACGTTTTGTACCTACATGTATTGAACAGAGTTTTATCCTATTTTATGTGATCTTAACCTTTAAAACTGTTTTGTTATCTATATGCACTAATCACAGAAAATGTAATAACGTGTAAAAACCCAAAATGGCATACACGATTAATAAAAAAATAAAATAAAAATTTTAAATTTCAAAATATCTAATTACGTCTGAACAAAAAATTGACATTTATGTATTAAACTTACTACCTTAAGAACGCACTTTTATCGATGTTTTATTTTTATTTTTTATTTTCATTACATTTTTATAATAAAAAATAGTAACATTATCTTTTTAAATGTTTTTCATTTATTCACAAATAACGGCCCAAGTTGCCTGTAAAATAATGAAAAATAAAAATTATTAATGGCCTGTTTCTTATAATTTAAACAAAAATAAATAAAGTAGATCATATCCATTCTAGATATTTGATATACCTTTTGATTACAAAAATATATATATATTTTTTTTAAATTAATAAATTACTTCGTTTTTACCACTTTTATTGTTTACAAAACCGACATGTTTCGTCAGCAAAGCTGACTTCTTCAGGGTTTTGACAGAACAGAACCCTGAAGAAGTCAGCTTTGCTGACGAAACATGTCGGTTTTGTAAACAATAAAAGTGGTAAAAACGAAGTAATTTATTAATTTAAATCAAAATGGTGCCACAAAATAAGTTTGCTGTGTTAGAAGAAGCAAAAATAATTTGTCAGTTTTGTTGGATATTTTGATCACAAATCCAAAATTAAGATTTGTATGAAAGCCAAATATTTGCCGCGCGAGTGTTTCTCTTAAAGTAGGATGACACAGATTTTTTTCTATCATTTTGGTTATTTCACTTGTGTGCTACAACATAACGAGAAAAGATATATCTGTCTTTAAAAAGAAATTTTTCGAAGTGAAAACTTCTTTAACACCGTTGTCATTTGAACCTCGATGAAACGAAAAATAGCGACACTAAAAAGAGACAAAAAAAATATCTTAGCCTGTGAGAGAATGAGATAGTATAATCGGTCTCCTCTGTGTGCGGTAGTTCATAGCCTATTGGTGTTATCATTGTGCGTGCTTTGTAGCCTCCCCACTCATGTCTGCTTTAGTTTTCTGAAGGTTTCACTTCTACCGCTTGTGAATTGCACACTCTGATTTTTATTTTATTTTGTGAATATCAACAAGAGTCTTATCTTTTACTAACTATCGGAGTCAGTGTAACCATGGCATCCCTAATAAATTGGGATATATTATTAGGCTGAAAGGATTTCGGTTGGAAGAAAATGGGGAAGAGGAAGGTTGGAGATTGTCTGCTAATGAAATTTGGTAGACGGGTTGGATAAGCAACACCCCTGCCATGGGTCACCTCAAGTGGTTCGCTTCATTTGGTGACTTAGCAGGGGTGCCTAGGTTCACGAGGTGAGGTCTGTCTAGGTTTTGCCAGCGAATATGTTTATCCACCTACTTTGTTGTAGGTAAACGCATTCGGAACGGGAGAGACTGGTTGAGGGAGGCTTAATCTAGACCTGTCTAGCCGGACTACCTCGGCCCATCGGCTTGCACAGCAGTGGGAGGAATGGATTCACACGTATATCACTCCTAAACGCACTGACCCCCAGATTTCTACCCACCCCTCATACTTTATTCCTTCCCAAACCATCCTATCCTCACTTTCACTAAGACCCTCCACACAGTATCCTCAAAGAAGATGTGTCTTGAGGATTTTTTCCTCAGGAGCTCCTATACAAACTGCCCCCAGATTCCTACCTACCCCTCATACCTTATTCATCAGAACTTCTCCACCTTCCTTTCCTTAAAAAAAACATTCAAACAGCATCCCTTAAGATGAAATAGGCTCCCAGGGAAATTGTTTTCCTCAGGGCCTCCTGTGTGGTGCTAATGTAAAATTGGCTCAGCGCGCTCCCTAGCACGACGACAGTCGCAATTTTTCTATGTCGTATTTTTTTTTTTTTTTTTTTAGTATATTTATTTTTGTACATACAATAATGACATTACATTTTTCAGATACATTTTTTATATAACGTGATTCACCTTTTTTTAGAGCATGCTCGTGTAAAAAAGGTGGAGCAGCGTGTGTGAAAAACTATTTAACATATTTTTTTTTGAATTATAATATATATTTTTATATATATATATACATATATGTACATATATATACATATATATATATACATATAAATATTCAAAACAAGATATATGAAATAGAATAAAAAAAAAAGAAAACAGTATAAAAAAGAAGAAGAAGAGGAAGAGGAAGAGAGAAAAGAGAAAAGAATATAAAAGTAAATGGATTTCCAAAATCAATTGTCGAGAGACATTCTAATTTATTATTAAATTGAATTATTGTAATATGCTAATGATTTAGTGTTTTTATAGAACTTTTGAATTTTTTATAATTAATTTCCAATCTTAAGTTAAGGGGTAACTGGTTAAACCACTTGACTCCAAAATATTTATAAAAATGTTGGGCTGTAGTGGTATTACAACGCGGGATAGTTATAGAGCCAAGAATATTTGGTCTTTTGCTGTTTGAAATAGATAATGAGTTATCATTGTTGAAACAATCTTTGTGGATTTGTAAAAGTATAATTTTTTAATAAATATTGTGTAGTGAAAGGACTTTAAATTCTTGAAATAATCTTATGGTGGGGAAATCATATGGTTTTTTTAGAATTATTTTTATTAATAATTTTTGGATGATTTCTAAAGACATGAGAGAAGTTTTGAATGCACCACCCCAACCAAGAATTCCATATTGTAATACAGATTGGATCAGTGAGAAATAGATAGTTCTTAATAGTTTAAAATTTAATATGTTTCGTATTCTAAGAAAAATGTACATTAATTTTCTTAATCTTTCTACTGTTGCATTGATTTGTATTTTCCACTTTAAATTGCTATCTATAATTACACCGAGGTATTTTATATTAGTTTTAACAGAGAGTACAGAGCAGTCAGGTTTACATAAATTTGTGTTTCTATTGCAATTGTATGAATGTATACTTATCATTAAACTTTCAGGGAACGCATCTCCATAAGTTTCTATTATTATCCATGGAAAGTAATTATTCATTAAAAAAAATTGTTTTAAAAAAGCAATGCGTTAAAAGATGGTACTAACCTGTCATTTTATATTCAATGGCACCAACGATCCATCAAATTCAAGGCAAGCCTCTTCCATGCATCATATAAAAAATAAATAGATCAATTATTCCTGTTCACACAGAATAATAAAAAATCCCCACAGCTTAAGGACGCTGTCGGATTCAGTTACCGAGAATTAGGCTGATAAATTAATTTTTAATTCAGTAATGGGGGAATGAGATGCTGTGATGGATGATGTAGAAGTGATTTATGTATGCCAGTGGATGACACACGATAAAGAGCGAGGTGCGATAGATTATCTCGGCTAGATAAGAAATTCTACGAGATTTTTTGTAGACAAGCGCAAGGGCGGCTGTTCGCACAGTGTGTTCGTGTGCAGCACTGGCAAATTATAATGGCTATATTTAGGTACTTTATTTACTTTCTGAAGACTGTAAAATCTCAATTTAATTTCTTCTGTTTAAGTCTATAACATCTCTAATTTTTTAATCATCTAAAAATATTAGTTACCAATATAATGCTACGAATATTATCAGGGAGAACGCTTTTAATCTCCCATAGCGCGGCCGCCGAGCGCCCTCGTATCGGCCGTCTTGGTGTGCATTCGCTTCGCAAGCGGACCAAATCATATTTAGGTATGAGATTTTCAAAACATCGGAAGCGCGACGATTTCGCTATTTGTACCAGAATTTGGATCGAATCGGTGTGCCACCCGCAACCGACATAATACGAGTCTTGCCTAAGTTTACCGATTGACCATCAACCATGAGCCGAAGTGACACGAATATAATCGAATTTTCGCGAAGATCATATTATGTAGATCAGTCTAGCTTGCGTCTAGCGGCGCCGGCGCGGCGCGGCGCTATTTTTTTTGACCTGTGACGTGATAATTGTCATTGTTTTGTATTTTTTTTTGTATTGATTATGTTAAATACTTGGTAGGTAGGTATTAAGTAGATACGGATTGTCAGTGAACCACCACATTCTCAGGGCAGCGGCCGCCACTGGACAAGCGTGGATTTTACCCGGTCTATAAATGATTTAATCTCAAACGCTTTTTCAAACCGGGTGCTACGCGAATTCCTCGAAAGATGACTTAAATTTATGTCTTTGAGAATATATTATTTTTCAATTTTGAACTGATTTTATCCATGTCTGCTTTCCACGCCCGAGTTATGTTAAGTGTTTTCGAAGGAATAGATTTTCATCGTGCCATTTGCTGAGAAACTTTACGACTTAGTACATAGTATGATTGTTTATGTGCAAATCATTTTTCTTATGCCGGCGCCAGACATGAGTTCAAAGAAATGATCAACTAAGTGTTCACATGTATGGCACGGGCATTTTATACTGTTGTCACATATTTGATCACTTAAGTGCGCTTTGCCGTTCATTGTCGGTTTTTTAGCGCACATCAAAGGGATCAAAGTCCAAATGTTTGTGTGCCTGCCACACTGCGTGAAGCCCAGTTGCAAGAGCATCGCCGTGGAGAGATGTTGTGCGTAAACAACCAAACGAACTAACGATAGAGTGGAATAATGAGTTGATGCAAGGAGAGCCAGATACATGTGGGATCCGAAACGTGAAGGGCATAAAAATCGAAACAACAAACTGTGTCGACCAAATCGTCGTTCATGTTTTGTGAAGTCTATTTGAAAACTATTTTTGTGATTATATCTTTGAACACATATCTGGCAGATACAACAATATGTGACCAAATGTGTGAACAAAGTCTTTAAAGAAGTGATCACTTCTTTGAACTTCTGTCTGGCGCCGGCATTGGATAATCCTAAAAGACTCTTCGATCACTCAAACTTGTACGGTAAGTAAAATATTAAATTATTCTATTATCCTATTAATAATATCATAAAGGCGAAAGTTTGTATGGATGTATGGATGTCCGCATGTGGACGTATGCATGTTTGTCACTCTTTCACGCAAAAATTACTAGATGGATTTTTAAAATTCTTTTACTAATAGAAAGCTACATTATTTGCGAGTACCATAGGCTATATATATTGGTGAGTTCTGGCGTTATGAAATTATTTATTTTACGTTTATTGTCCAGAAGAAAAGCAAAACATTGCTAAGTAATTGTTTGACGTGCGCTGTCATTTTGTTATTTGTTTAGGTTACTATGGAGATCCCTTTATTAGTTAAAATTTACTGCGCGTGTTTGATTGTTATGTTTTAATAGGTGGCACGCGAGCTGTTTGAAAAATGAATGAAACGGGTATGGAGGGGGGTGAGGGGGGGTGAGGTATATATGAGGTGGAGGAGAGGGGGGGGAGTGGCGCGTGCGAAGCCGGGGGCAAAAGCAATTTTTTTATAAGTACAACTCTCTTTTAATAACAGCTGTTGAAGGTTATTCCCATCAATGTAATGCAGCATTGAAGAAAGAGATAACACTAGTAATCTAAACGAACATATATGACAGTGAACAAAACAGTTGCGACCATTATCTTTTCAATATTTCTGTGTCACGTTCTCATTCAAATGTTCGTTTAGATTATTAGTGTTGTCTTCTTCTTCAATGATGTATTACATTATACTTTAATTGATACAGACAATAATATTAGCAAACACTCTCAATCGAAATTTTGAAACAGAAAAATCAGAAAACAATACGGTTACATCTAGAAATCCAGGACATTAGCCTAGCCGGGGTGGTGCTCTTCATCTGAGCTAATAAGACCTTATCCCCTTCGTTTATCTTTACTTGTATCATATTTCGACTAAGAACTTCCAAAAGTATCTTCATTTTCTTAACGAATATTGTTATTGACTGCTATGTTTATGTATAGTTGCAAGATTCATCTCGAACTATTTAACTTAACCTAACATAAACTAACCTAACGTAACCTAACCTAACCTTACCTAGACCTCTCCAGCTGGACACACTCGTATGGTAGTAAGATTCATCTCGAACGATTTAACCTAACCTAACCTTACTTAGACCTCTCCAGCCAACTCTCGACCCATCGCCTTGCATCGCAGTGGAAAGAATGGATTCATATATCCGTCACTCCTGGATACTTTGACCCCAGATTCCTACCCATATATCTATATATCCCCAAAGCGTAATGACCATGACTAGTATGATAATGAATTATTACAATCAAATAACACCTAATTATAAACGGTAAATTTTTGTTTTAATTCCTCCCTAAAGTCCCTACTGCCCAATACTCTGGAGCCAGTGATACTCTGGCATCCCCAATTGGGATATGTTGTGAGGCTAAAGCAGGGGGAGGTGAAATAGATGGGGAAGAGGAAGGCGGGGAAGTACACTATTCAGATCTGGTCACCAGACACGACTTGAGTGATTTGAATCAACGTTTCAATTCTGAATGGTGGTCTTACACTAGATCGGCACTGAGAGTATCTTCCACTCTGGAATGTGCCGCAAATATACTATTTATTATTTTAAAATAATGAATTATAAAATAATATAAATTAGTCAAATAAAATTTCGATTAGATCCCGCGACCTCCGAATTGCTAGTCCTTACCCCTAAACCGTAAAGGTCGTCATTAATCGAATTAAGGTTTATTGGAGACGCGGAGACAAGTCTTAATAATTGATTTTTGATTTGAAAGAGTCCAAAGTTTAATCAAATCATTATTTTGTAATTAGCTACAAAGGGGCAGCATTATTGGTAACAGTATTATTATTTGATTAGAGTCAATTCTTTAAGGGTCCGATAGCATAAAAGCTATTAACCCTCCGACGAGCGATATCTGGGTTGCGGTAAATGGTGCAACAAGGTCTGTGCAAACCTCGTATACAATTTCATTAGTACGAAAATTACAGCTAGTGTTTCCTATTTGCGAGATATTTACTCATCAGATATCGCTCTCTTTTCAAGGCTCCTATCGGTTGAAATTGTGTGGGCGAAGGATTCACTTCTAACGCGTGTGAACTGCACTCGATTTTTTTAAGAAAGACAAACGTTTCCAGGTTTAGAATGACCTGGCAGTATTCGAAAATCTCCTACTACTACCATCACAGTTGGTGTCCATCACGTTGAGAGAAGTACCTTATCGTGAAATATGGTTGTCTAAACATAGGTAGACGGTTTTCGCAAATTATTTTTGATGTCTTTATTTTTGTTATTAAGTTTTGGGGAATTATGCCGTGTTGCGCTACCTTCTTCTTTAGCCAACGTTTCGGACAGCGTTGCAGTGTCTATCATCAGGGCAGATGTGCCAGATGTGGCAGATGTCCGAAACGTTGGCTAAAGAAGGAGGTAGCGCAACACAGCATGATACCCCAAAAACTAATAACAAAAATATTTTTGCCTTGAAAATCTAAAACCGTATCATTTTTTATGTTTTATATTTTACAGAAAATCCACAAACATGAGAAAAAACGATGAAATGTAGATGAATTCAATGGCTTATAACGAGAGTAAGCAATTTATGGGTTTCCGTAAACATTCGGAGATATATTTTTTTGAATGAGCAAAGGCTTTATTTTGTAAATACGTCATTGTACGTTGAGTCATAAAGCTGAAAGAAGTGCAAGGGAAAGATGAAGGTTAAATCTTATTAAATTCTTGGTCAGGTTTCTACAACAAAAAATCAGAGTGTGCAATTCACATTGAAGTGAAACCTTCAAAAAACTAAAGTAGGCAAGAATGGGGGGAGACTACGAAGCACTTTTTTTATCAATGAGTAGGATGATTTTTTTCCATATTTTTGTCGACGAATTGTAGTGCACCTTTTCCTATACATTTCATCATATTAGTAGATACTTGTGTTTTCTTCTTCGGAATCGCTAGATGTCGCTTTCTTTTGTATTTTCTTTGCCTATTCATTGTGGAGTGATTTGAAGATTGGATATTGATTTTACAAAAATTAAACTTTTTTTTTGGATTTCGTAGGATTTGACCCTTGGTCTCCTGAATGTCCGGCCACTAAGGCTCGTCAGGCGCTTTATACCACTAGACAAAAGGAGACTTGCTGGGAACCGTGGATTTATCGTATTACTAGCTTGTCCCGGCATGTGTTGCTATGCCATTTAATAAAGAAATTGTTTCTCCCTGAGAGTCCTTTCCCATTCGTCCCGTTCCCCTTCCGCCTCCCCTTCTTCTCCTGCGTCCTCTTCCCCTCTCGCGTTCCCACTCCGTCACTTCCACCTTTCCTCTCCCCGCTCCACTCCCCCTCCCCTTCCTCCGTCCCGCGAACTCCCCTCCCGAGTTCCCCTCCCCCCTCACACGTCCCCTTCCCCTCCCGCGTTCCCCTTCCACCTTCCCCGCCTCCCCTCTTCCCTTTTCCGCTCCCTCGTCCCGCCAACCCTCCTCCCGCGTTCCATATATTCAATCCCAGTACATTCAGTTTTTAAACATCCCGCGTGCCACCTTTTACAATTTTTATTCAAATTTCCATTTTTCATTTATATTAAATTTGGTTAATATCTAAAATTCTTGATTCGATTCAAACTATTAGGGGAGTACCTACTTTAAATAAATTTATCAACTTAAAGATTTTCAAAAATAGAATCCTGATTTAACAATCATTGTTTTGCAAACTGTCATATTCAAACACGCGAACTGTCAAACGTGCGATAGTCGTTAGATTTTCTGAAATTATCCAATTTTCTTAATTTTTCTCTCAGTTAGAACCATCCTCGTACTTCAAGGAATATTCTAAATAAAGAATTAGCGAAATCGGTTCAGCTGCTCTCGAAATTTGCGCTTAGCAACACATTCAGCGATTCATTTTTATGTATAAGAAGATATCGGAACCCGTGAAATACCTGTGAAAAATTAAATATTTTATTGCTTTCTCATTCTCTCGCAGGCTAAACCCATAGATGTATGTGTTTGTCTCTTTTTAGTGTCGCTAGCTTACGTTTCATCGAGCTTCAAATCACAGTAAAGAAGTTTACACTTAAAAAAATATGATTTCAAATGTAAAGAAAGCACTTGAACGTACATTAAACTCTTTCGTCTTTAAACGTTTCCTTTGGCTTTTAAAAATATTCAATTTTAAAATTATTCGCTACTAAAGGTAAGTATTCAGTATATTCAGTTTTGAAAAACGATGAAAATATAAACGAAGGGTAAGTATTTAGAAATTTTTAACAAGAAATTAAATTAAAATAGTGAATAATGATTTGCCTTCCAATAAAGAATAACTGTTGTGAATTTTAACGATTTTAGAGCAATATTACGAATCTGCGGAGTCACCGATAAAAACATAAAAAAAAATAAAATGATTGGCCGAATCCACGAAGATGAAAAATCAACCGAGTATTAAAGAAGCTTTTGTATATTTATCTTTCAGGACTAATATGTACTTGAAGAACTTAGCCTATGTGAGTCGGTTGACACCGTCGGACACCGGGTATCGTCTGCGGTTGGGCCGATAGCCATGCACATTGTCATTAGGACTGCCTGGTGGTTGGTGGAATACCTTCTCTGTACATTTTCTTTTTATGCATTTTATCTTCTCTCAGTTATTATTGTAAATACTTGCATTATATTATCAATGTTACTTTTTCGTTATTTCTCTTATCCAGGTTTCCTCAACCGGGCGCAGCTCTTATTTTTCTTTTTATTTACTAACACCTTTATCTGTATATATTTTTCTCCATAGATTTCAGAAGAATTATTCTACGGTCTGCCAGATTTATTATTCTTTTGTATTATGTTAATGTAAGTACTTGCATACTGCTTTCTAACCCCGTATGCATGGATATTGGAGGGGCTAGAGTCGTTCAAATAAATGTAGCTTCGTTCAATAAAATAGATTCTTGACGTGTGCGGTGAAGGAGGAAACCATATGTTTCCTTATAACGCCGTTGGGAATGTGGTGGGGTCCCCTCCAATTAGCCAAGGTGAAGAGGTGAAAATTACATTCTCAGGCAAAGAAACGGCTAAAGTTTGATGGCCTCCGTGGTCTAGGGATAAGGCTCTCGACTAGCGATCCAGAGGTCGCGGGTTTTAATCCCGGCTTGTGCAAGTTAATTTTATTTGATTGATTTGTGTTGCTTCACAATTTAATCATTTAAAATAATGCAAGGAATATTTTCGGCACTTTCCAAAGTGGAAGACACTCGAATAATCGCCCTGGTGTAAGACCACCATTCAGAATTATTGATACTTTAAACTGCTTTAGCCGTGTTTGGTGACTAGATCTGAATAGCCAGGTTCTTTCCCACCTTCTTCTTTCATATCTTCTTTCCCTACCCATTACCTTCAGCCTCACAAAATACCTCAATTGAAGATGCCATATCCTCACTGGCTGCAGGCGGTACGGTGTTCACATTAAAAAAATAGAGGGATACAGCAGAAGATGGCAGAACACAGGACTGGTTCTTGGCGACCAAAATTTTCCAATATTTTAGAACCGAAGAAGATTTATTTTATTATATTGCTGGTTGAATGGTATTTATGTTGTGAGAGTGGATTGTTATGTTTGTGTAAAAAATGATTGGCGAAGGACCTTGATTTTGTGTTACTATCACTGCTTAAAAAATGATAAAAATACATGTTGCATAGCAAGGAGAGGACTCACCGGAAAAGGATAAAGAACTTGTTGGCTGGCAATGCACTTGTATGTTTCCTTTCCCATCCAACAGGAACAAAACAGTAATAGGCGTGAGGTTCGTTTATTTTATAATACACGGAGGAGTTGTTTTAATGCCGATTGACCGATAGCGGAAGCACAATGCTATATGTTGCGGCGGGTAGGCAAATAGGGATGGGTAGAAAAAGGAACTTGCAACAATATTAATACCAATTCCAAGCAGTGACAGTATGTATGCGTGCTATGTAGGTGTGTGTATGTGTAGGTATGTGTATGGGCGTAACCACTGGTGTTCTGTGAACAGTAGACCTCGCGTCCAAAAATGTATATTTCTAATTTTCTCTTATTTATTAAATCAAAACCAAACTTTTCCCTAAGTAGGTACTTAAATATCTAACTAATTAATTAATGAAGACGAAGAGTTCAGTTTTGAAACGAACCATTAAAACGGCCACCATCTTGAACCGAAATCGTAACGTAAAAAAAAAATTTACAATCAGACAAAAAAAACACTAAGCTCAGTTGATAATGGAAATTCTTTCTTCCTGAGTTAACTTATTTGATGCGTCGTATTATGAAAATACATGTTTGAAATTCCTGCAAAATTGGAAATCTATTCTTATAATATTACATTTCAACTTGAGAGACCTCTTTAATAATAGCCTCCAAAGCCTTATATAAATATGTTCCCTTTTCTCCTCTAAATCCATATATCAATAATTGTGTACAGGAAAGCTCTAGTAAATTGAAATTTTCTCTTTTTCTACAAGCCCAGTTTATAAAGGATGATGCAATTTTAATTGTTGTCATAAATTATGTTTCGTGAATGACGCGAATTTTTTTGAGAGAAGAGTTTAATGATAAAATACTGAACCTACCATAATACATGAAATAACCCAAACTTGTCCTAGTGAGGTTAAGTTAAGAATTCAATTGTGTTCAATAATATCTACGAAAGAAACTGTAAACAAATATTTTCAATATATACTTGACTAACGAGTTTCTGGCATGCGTTGCTATGCCACTTAATAAATAAATTGTTTCTCTCTGCGTGTCTTTTCCCATCCATCCTGTTCCCCTTCTGCCTCCACTCCGCCTTCTCCGCCTTGCCTTTCAACACTCTTCTGTCCCGCTTTCCCCGTCCCGCGAATCCCCCTCCCGCATTCCATACATCCAGTGTCGGTAAATTCAGTTTTCACCCAGCTCACAGACCACCTATTGCAACTTTTTTGTACAAATTTCATAATGCCAGTGCTTACTATTATACACATAAACCATCGCGGGCATGCGCACATCAAGTCCCCCAAAGTTTCATCGCAATCGAATGAATACTTAGCAACGCACCCTTTTATGATGACAGAACTCAGTATTATATGTATATAGAAACCATCGAGGGCATGCGCACATCAAATCCCCAAAGTTTCATCGCAATCGAATGAATAGTTAGCAACGCATACTTTTATGATTCCAGAACTCAGTATTATGTATAGAAACCATCGAGGGCATGCGCACGTCAAATCCCCAAAGTTTCATCGCAATCGAATGAATAGTTAGCAACGCATACTTTTATGATGCCAGAACTCAGTATTATATATAGAAACCATCGAGGGCATGCGCACATCAAATCTCAAAGTTTCATCGCAATCGGATGAATAGTTTAATTCAAACATTTATATTACAAAAGAAAAAGCTTGGTGTTCTCTCTTACTCAATCGGTTTATTATCTAAATATATCTGACTGTAATAGAAAAAAAGCGTTAATTTAAAAATGAATTGAATTTTTTTAAATTAATCTTTTGACTGGTCGGTTTCAAGAAGTTGAACATGGTGTATTGTTGTTTATGTCTCTTTTTATCTTGCATTATTTACCGGTCTGCTCATTTGAAATTCATTCTTTATTTTACAAATATTAGGTCCTTACATATGAAATTGGCGTTTTACCGTACTTGCAACTTTGATCTCAAATATTTTTCTCTTTGGTTAGGAATTCCAAATTCTAATTTATACAGCTATTTACTCATGTATTTGTGTTTCGAAAATTATAATTCATTTGTTTTTTCCTTAATTGTTTTTTTTTCTTTGCGCCACTTAGTTTACAAAATGGAAAACTTGAAATATCGCGTTATTTACGAGTAGTTCCACCGTGGCACCAGTGCTGCAGAAACGGCTCGAAGGATTAATGATATGTATGGCGACGGTGCCGCAAAAGAAAAGTGCGTTTTTGGTTCCAACGTTTTCGTTCTGGAAATTTCGACCTGCAGAACAAGCCCCGTGGACGGCCGGAAACCAAAGTTGATAATGCAGAATTGAAGGCTATTGTGGAAGCGGATCCATCGCAAACAACGTCCGAGTTAGCTGCAGGCTGCGGTGTTAGTGATAAAACTGTTTTAATCCACTTGAAGCAAATTGGGAAGGTGGGAAAGCTTGAAAGGTTGAAAAAATTGAGTGAAGCAAATCAACAAAGGCGCGTTAGAACGCTAGACCACACACTGCATAACAGACGGCTACCAAATTACAGGAGCTTCAATTGGAATGTCTAAGACATCCACCGTACTCTTCGGACCTTGCCCCAACCGATTACCATTTTTTTCGAAATTTGGATAACTTCTTGCAAGGGAAAAAAATTCAACTCCGATGGGGCAGTCCAAACCGCCTTCCATGATTTTATTGATTCCCGTCCGAATGGTTTTTTTAGTAAAGGGATCGATGAACTACCTATGATATAGCAAAAGTGCATACATAGCATTGGCACACACTTTGATTAAATAAATATATTATATTAAAAAAAAATCGACCTTATCTTCCTCCCATACAAAACGCCAATTTCATATGTAAGGACCTAATATTACCCCTCAGGGATCTCATTTCCAAAGCATTTTGTATTTTCACCCTTGTTCCGTAAATCCTAAATATAATAAAGCAAGTAATTTTATTTTATTTTTTTTAATTTTTATATACATATACATGTAATATAATCATGAGTAATTGCATTTTCAGGTTACAATCGGATTAAACTCAAATCATTAAATACTAACATGCAACATGCAACATTGATTAGAAACAGTATAAACATATATATGTATATAATATATAACCTTTACAAGTGTGTAGTTACTCGTGTGTAAAGGGAAGAGAAAATATATATAAAAATTTAAAAAATTAAAATTAAAAATTATAACACATACATTATATTAAATCAAATGTGTAAAAAAAAAATAACATAAAAAAAAAATAATAATTTAAAATAAATTTTTGAATGAGTATTGTTAATTTAAGGTTAATGCGGTTGTAAGTGGCTAAAATATTTAAGATATTATTGTTTAATTTATTTTTGAATTTATTGTAGTCAGGTTCTAATCTCAGCTCTATTTCTAGTTGATTAAACCACACCATTCCATTGTACGTGTAGTAGTGTTGTGCAAAACTGGTATGCATTAATGGCGTACACAAGCGACCCACTGTGTTTTGCCTATTGCTCTCAACGCGGACCATGGCGTGGTGCGACTTCTTAGAATAGTCTTTGTGTATTTGAAGCAGTGTATTTTTTATATATGTATTTCTTAGAGGTGGGACTTGAAAGTCTTGAAAAAGTTGAGAGGTTGAATAATCTGATGGTTTCTTAGTAATAATTTTGATTATTAATCTTTGAGTAATTTCCAACGGTAAAATTGAGGTTTTGCAAGCTCCTCCCCATGCAACGATACCGTATTGTATTATCGAATGGGCTAGAGTATAGTATATATTTTTAAGAATTTTTAAGTTAAGTATATTTCTTAAATTAATAAATATGTATATAAGTTTTCTTAATCTATTTATAGTATTGGTAATTTGAGTCTTCCACTTAAGGTTACTATCTATTATTACACCCAAATATTTTATTTCTTTTTTATTTCGTCATTATTTTGGCATGCTAATAATTTTGTGGTACATTTTTTTGAATGAATTTTAATATTTATGGCGATAGGGGGAGATTTTTTGTTATTTATACTAAAAGGTATATAATAGGTTTTTTCAATGTTTAATGTTAATAAATTTTCGTCAAACCTTTCTTTCAAGATATTAATATCATGATTAGCAGTTGTTTCAAGTTCATTCCATGAATTTGCTTGGAATATAATTGCAGTATCATCTGCATATGAAACAAGTTTTCCTGTTATTGGTAATTCAAAGATATTATTAACATACAAGATGAATAGAAGAGGGCCCAAAATCGTGCCTTGTGGTATTCCAAAGTCGCTTGTACTCGGTTCACTAAGAATGTTTTTTTTTATTTTTACATATTGATTTCTAGAGTTCAGGAAACTTTCTATCCATATGCTAGCGTTATCTATAATTCCGATTTCGTTAGGCTTGTATAGTAATTTTTTGGACTTATGCTGTCAAAGGCTTTCCTTAGGTCTATGAAAATTGCAAGAGATTTTTTTGCCTTTGTCTAGTGCTTGATGTATTTTTGTTGTTAAATCTATGATTGCGTCCTATGTGGTTATTTTTGCGCGAAAACCAAATTGTTGGTCACTCAGTATATTATTAATTTTTAATAAAATTTTGTATTTGCTTTTTAGCTACCTTTTCAAAAAATTTTGAGATATTTGATAATACTGATATAGGTCGGTAGTTATTAATTTCTTTAGAGTCACCTGAATTATAAATCGGTGTAATAATAGTTTTTTTGTATATTGATGGAAAGATTCCCTTTTTAAGACTATTGTTTATAATATATGTAATAGGCTTTTTCAAAAAGTTAAGATGTGTCTCTAGATTTTCAACGGTGATCCCATCAAACCCTGGTGCTGTTTCAGTTTTTAGGTTTTTTATTATATCAACAATTTTTTGTTCAGTTACCGTATCGAATTTTCCTATGTTTTTTTTTTTGATGATGTTACATCATTTTCTGCGGTAGATGTGGTATTATCTACGATATTAGTTATTTTGCTTGCGAGATTTTTTCCGACATTAGAAAAAAATGTATTGAAGGCATTTGCACATTGTTTAGGGTTATCCAAAACTTGTACCATATTGTTATTAATACGTAGCTTTAAAATGTCACTTGTTTTTCTTTTTTTATCAATTATTTCATTTATTGTTTTCCAAATTTGTTTATTGTTGTTTCACCTTTTGTTTATAAAATTCCTCTTTGGTAGTTTTAATTAGTGCCGTTAGTTTGTTTCTGTATTTTTTAAAGTATGAGATGATTGGATTATTTAGTGGATATTTTTTAGTTAGTTTAAATCATTTTTCTTTTTCTCGTATAGAAACCACGAGGCCATGAGTGATCCATGGTTTAAGTTTATGAAATTTATTTTTATATGCTTTGTTCGGTATTTCATAGCTTGAATCTTTTATATGTTTTTGAAGGGTGTCATGAAATTGTGATGCACTTATATTCACATCTTCTGTGGTAAGTACAGATTCCCACGATTCATGAGACAGTTTTTCATATAGTTCTTGTTGATTTATTTTTATTTTTGGAATGGCAGAGTCATTATTATTATCATTTATTTTTTGTTTTTCTATATTGAGGTTTAGTATACATGTATGATAGTCCGTTATGTTGTTTCTCCATATTATTGTTTGGAGATTATCAGTGTATTTGGAATTACACCATATATGATCAATACACGATGGCATTTGATTGTTAAATTCTCTAGTATACTTATTTATACAGGGTTTAAAGTTTAAAGCCGTCATCATGTTTATATAATTGTCTTTTTCAATAGTATGGTTATTTTAAGCAATGTTTATATTAATATCACCAATTAGAAAATTGTTTGCACATTTATTGTTTAGGATAATATCATTCAGTTCGGTTATAAAAGTTGGTATTACAGCTGAGTGTGTCCTGTAGACTGTCATTATTTGTATATGCAGTTTATTATTAATATTCAATTTTATAATAATACAGTTTGCATTGGTCATATTTATTTCAGCAAAACATACGTCCTTATATATTGCTTTAGTGTATATTACAATACCACTATTCTTATTAATATAATGTGAACTTTGAAAGTTGATGTAATTGGGGAGTGTTGGAATGATCGAGTTAATGTTTAAATGGGCTTCAGTCAGTATGATTATGTCTGGTTTTTTTTTTAATAAATTTAGGTTTACTAGAAAATGGTCAAAATTTTTCTTTATGTAATACTCTAACTACGTTGGCTACTGACCTACATATAACAAAATTAGAAAAACGATTAAAAAAATAATATCCTTTACCAAACATTGAAAACCCACATAATACATTAGATTTGTTTACGAATCCTTCAATAACTTCGATTTTCATAAATAAGAAAACAAACTCAATTTGATAACGCATTAAAATCATCAAATCAGAATCATAAAAGTATTCGATTCCAAAATATCATTTGTTTAAGAATCAATTGGTTACAAGAATATTACTATAAACCATTGTAGGTAATCGCTGAGTAAAAACTTGGAGTATTTACAGCATAAACTTTAAAGTTTTCCCCTTATTGAATAGTAAACTAAGTGGGTTGTTTCTTACCAAACTTGTTAAAAGTTCCACTCGTGAAATGATAATCGCCACAATATATTACGAAAGCACAACTAAAGCCATAAACCTTAAAGTTTCTGCTTTTTTCGTCGTTTGCCTTCAGACGACGTTTTAAACTATGCAATTTCGAACATTTTATTCTTGATCGAAAATATTTTTCTACCTTCAAAATGGGCCGGTGAAAGACTACCATTTTAAGACCTGCACTGCAGGTTTTTACTGCTAGGCCTTGGAGGCGGCTTTTGGTTCGGCTTCGCCCGGTTAGTGATGGAACTGCTTCCAAAAATAGCCCGTTCCAGTGTAGCTAGTCACCGGGACAAAGTAACCGAGACAGAGCAATGACGTCATATGTAATATATCGCCGCTTCATACAACATTTATTACCATCAATATTTCCATATCCGGAGAGATACTACATATTCACAAGTTCGTAGCAATTATATCTAGGGTGGAGACGTCCTCAACCGACCTGTTTACCGAAGTAGCGACACCTTGTGACAAATTTTTGAATTCGAAACCCAATTATAATAGTAGCGTTATGCGAAATTCCACGTATACAGATTACAGATGTTATTCGTAGCGCGGCGCATGTGGCGTGGCGTCAGACATGGACTCGGGTTCTGAAATTTAACCACGCAGACGTTACCGTATTAATACTGTTCGATGATCAGATTTGAATACCCGGGTATTTCCAAAACATTCGTCTTCCGATCTGCCTTTTCTCCCAATTGTAAGAAGCTATCTCTCCAAAACTAAACTCGTTCAGTCTATTTCATATGAATGCAAAAACATTCACTAGGGTTCTGACACCTATAACTACAACCATATTCACGAGGTTCTATCTACTATAGCTACAAACATATTCATGATGTTCTATCTCCTATAACTAGAAACATATTCACGAGGGTTTTGACTCCTATAACTATGTACAACCAGGTTCACGAGATTATATTAACTATTCTAACTGACTACTATAATACAACCATATTCACGAAGTTCTATCTACTATAGCTACAAACATATTCATGAGGTTCTATCTTCTATAACTATAAATATATTCAAGAGGGTTTGGATTCCTATCACTGTGTACAACCATGTTCACGAGATTCTATTTATTATAACGGACTCCTATAATACAATCGTATTCACAAGGTTCTACCTACTATAACCAAAAATGTTTTCAAAATGTTCTATAATCTATAACTACAAACATATATACGAGGATTATGTCTTCTCTAACTACAAACATATTCACGAGATATTCGCTGCCGCTGTGGTTAACGAAAAACATCAAGCGGGATTCCGATGGTTATGAGCTTTCGCTTGGTTCGCGAAACAGGCGCTATCGCTATCCATTTAAAAATAAAATGCCTTTTTCACTGAACGGCCAAACTAGACAGGCGAAAACCAACAATGTTTCATTATCTTTTGTTTTCGCTACGTAGCGATCGTAGCTATCGCCTAGATGTAAGTAGGCCTTTACTAAAACAAACAATACCCCCTTCAAAATTTAACCCTAAAAATTTGTTCGCAATAAAAAACTTTTTTCCATTACGATTTCTTTAGTCCAATTTACAATTATTTAAAAGATTAAAGGGTACTAAAAGCAGCGTTTAATTTACAACACTGAGCTTAGAATTCTTTATTAAGAGCCTCATTTCACCCTTTAGTAGCTTTAAGGGAAGGTATTAACGCACTGAATTTGTGTTTACTCAACTTTAAACAGTTTCCACGCCTTTGGTTGGGTTTATTATTATTATGTTTAACAGGGGTACAATAATTCTACCGCAGAGTAAGCCATATACCCATGACTAAAGAAGTTTTAAATAATTAAATATAAGACGTAGATTTGGACAAAGTTACACAGAATTGTAAGGAAGTTGGAAGCCTTTGAAATGTGAATATATTACAGGCGAACTCTCGAATGGCGTATTCGCGGCTGATAGGGTTACCCAATTAGAAGTTCTACGACAAATGACCAAGAATTGGGAAATTGGACAAGTTTTTAAAATACTATACGATTATCTCCAATTTTTTTATATTTTTTTTATTTTATTTTTTTATTATTATTAAGTTAAAAGAAACATGATATTTCGCTTTCTTAACTTAAATACAGAGCATATATAGTACAGTAGTAAGAAGTAATATTTTTAATTTTGTTCCAACATTTTGAGTTTAAATAGTTTTTTTTTAAAGGTTTTTATATTATTTTCCGTTTTTAGGTTATCTGGAAGGAGATTATATATATGAACTCCCTCGTGACCAATACTTCTCTTGCCACTTTCAGTCTTGACAGTATTTGTGTACAATTTATTGTGTTGTCTAGTATAATGTTCGTGTACTTGTGATGTTTTTATAAATGTTGTGTTTGTGTGTATAAGTCCACTTTGTATTTTGTAGATTAATATACATATGTTATATTCGTACAATGTTCTTATTTTCAAAAGGTTCATTTCCTGGTATAGTTTTTTTGTGGGAGTGTCTGGGTTATAGTTGAAGAGTTTTTTAATAACTTTGTTCTGTATTATTTGCAAGTCGTTTAAGTACGTAATGTATGTGTTTCCCCATATTTCTATTAAATAATTTAGGTGGGACTGGATTAAGCTAAAGTATAAGCCCCTCTTTACCTCTGTTGGTAGAAGATGAGCAATTCTACCAAATACACTAATTAATGGGATGATTTTTGTTTTTAGTTTTTCTACGTGTTGTTTAAATGTTAATGTTTATCAATATATAAGCCCAGGTATTTTTCACTATCTAGGATATGTAGGTCTCTTTCTTCTATTTGTAATGGTTTATGCGATGGTATTATTCTTTAGGTGAGCTTAAGATCATGTAACCGGTTTTATTAATATTTATTGTTAATATATTTTTTATTAGCCAATCGTTTAGTACATTAAGATCCGTTTGAGATTGTTCTAATAGACTTTCTAAGTTTTTGCCGAAGTAAAAAATTGCCGTGTCATCTGCGTATAAGAAGATTTCACCATGTAGTTTTAGCTGACAGATGTCATTTATGTATATTTGGAGTAAAAGTGGCCCCAGTATTGATCCTTGTGGAACTCCGTAGTTTATACTCTCGAGTTGACTGTTTTTATCCCCTATGTTAACACATTGTTTTCTGTTGGAGAGATAGGATTTTATTAGTTTGATAGCTGGACCAGTTACACCTGTTTTTTCTATTTTTTTAATCAGTATTTCATGACTTACGGTGTCAAAGGCTTTTTGAAGGTCTACGAGAATTGCTATGACATAGTTTTTATTATCTATGCTAGTTCTGAGTTTATTTATAAGATCATTAGTTGCAGAGAGAGTATTAGATTTTTTTCTGAAACCGTATTGTTTGGCATATAGAAATGATTTTTTTTTCAGAAAGTTGTCTAGCCTATCGTATTCTTATATATTTCATATATTTTTGATAGAATCGGTAGGACAGAAATGGGCCTATAGTTAGATGTTTGAGTTTTCAAGCTCCCTTTATATATTGGAATAACCCTTGCAATTTTACAACTTCCGGAAATTGACCTTCTTTCAGGCTTAGTTTAATCAGTTTAGTTAGCGTAGAAGTTAGTAGTGGGGCAAGTTTTTGTACTGTTGTACATTTTAGTTGATCATGTCCAGCACTCGCGTTTGATATTAAGGATTTTATAATAGCTAATATTTCGGGTTCAGTTGTGGGTTGTAAGTATATTGATTCCGCACTTTCATAATTTAATGTAATTTTATCATCCAGTTTATGGGTGTGTTTGTCATTAATATATGTTTGTTTATTTAAATAATTGGTAATAAGTTCACTTCGATGGGTCAAAACAAAACACAAGCAGCGGTAATGGGTAGGTACAGATAGACCCACCTAAATATCGGATTCAAGAGTTTTTCTTGAAATATTTCATTTTTAATATGATGGTCATATGTCTCATATGTATCCTATAAGAATTTGTTAAGTTTTAAAAAGAAATACCCACAAGCGTTAGAGCGAACTTTTGTTTGCGCTGTTTCTACGGCTTTCCAAATTCGTCGAGTGCGCTCGTTTTTATATACAGTTTTATTTAGTGGTAATTTACAAAATCAGAATAATAATATTTATAATCACTATCATCACTCTTGGCTCAACAACCCCTAGTGGGTCTTGGCCTCCTCAAGAGTCTTCCTCCACTCATCTCGGTTTTGGGCCAGCTCTCTCCAGTTTTAGGTAGATATATCTTTGAGGACGTTGTCGCTCCATCTTAACTTGGTCTTCCCCGGCTCCTTCGCCCTATCGGTCTTGAGTTCAGCAGGGACTTTGGTGCTTGATGCTCGGTCATTCTCTCCACATGACCCAACCACCGAAGTTTTCGCAGTTTTATAAATTTTGTGACGTTTATCTCCTTATACATAGTATATAACTCATTGTTCTAACATCTGCGCCTAATTTATTTTCTAGAACCGGTCCGAAGATGCGCCTCAGAATTTTCCTTTCAAAAACGTCCAGTGGTCGCTCATTCCTCTTAGTTACTACCCAAGTCTCAGCTGTGTATATGAGAACTGGTCTGGTAAGTGTTTTGTACACTAATATCTTGATATTTCTGGACAGCAATCTGGTTTTTATTTGGTTTTGTAGGCGGAAATAACAGCGATTTGCGTTCACTATGCGCTTCAGGATCTCCTCTGTGGTATTATTGTCGTTTGTTATCAGGGAGCCTAGGTAAGTGAATCTTGGTACCGTTTCAAAATTTTGGCTTCCACACGAGAGAGTGTGGGATTCTCAGTATAGTAGTTGATACTGTCGTATAATTACTATACTAGAAATTTCATTCCTAAGAACCATTCTATTGCCATGGTGTACAGCTCAACCCATGTTAGAAAATCCGTTCAGTTGTGTGGTATCTTGAACAAGTGACGTCTCTCTGAGTAGTAATATACTATGGACAAGAAAAAACATTAAAATACCGGATAACACAATTAATTATCAACACAGACAACACAGAGGAAGACGCAGGACTTCAGGCTTCATGTGTAGACTGGTAGTCCAGTTTTTCCAGGCTGAAGCCTGCAGGATTGAGATTAGCATCGTGTTAGCCAACCCCCAATAAGAGGGAGTAGAACAATTAGATTTGAATTAGTATTGCTTGAATAACTATGTTTGAATTTAATTGTACCTATATCCAATGCAGCACTGGGAAACTAATTGCTAAGAATTTCTCGCGTTCGCTGAGCAAGATAAAACATAAGTAATTGAGAATCTGATATGTCAAGATAAGCCATGAAATCTACATATTATTCTCATGCGAAAGGAAATTCACAATATTTCAGTGGAATTCAAATAAAATTTGCCCGTGTGAGGCCGTGTTTTACCGTTTCCTTTTGCTCCCATTTTTTTAAATCAAACTCATTGATAATAATTGTTGCCGAGAAATTGTATTCAATTAATTATTTTACATGACCTTCGCATAGGTATCACTTAAATCCGGTTACTTCTTCTTCTAAGGACTTCTACTCCAGCTGAAAATATAGGAATATAAATTTAGTATACGTCTTGCAGTTAGACATATCCTAAGCATATTCTAAAACGGACTTCTAATCTAGCTGAGAACAAAATAAGAATATAAATTTAGTATACGTCGGGCAGTTAGGCATATTCTAAGCATATTCTAAGACGGACTTCTACTTTAGCTGAAAATATAGGAATATAAATTTAGTGTATGTAGGGCAGTTAGGCATATTCTAAGACGGACTTCTAATCTAGCTGAAAACATAAGAATATAAATTGAGTATACGTTGGGCAGTTAGGCACATTCTAAGCATATTCTAAGACGGGCAGAAACCCTAGCTGAAAACACAAAAATTTAAATTTAGTATACGTCGGGATGTTAGGCATATTCTAAGACGGATTTCTACTCTAGCTGAAAATATAGGAATATTACATTAGTATACGTCGGGCAGTTAGGCATATTCTAAGACGGATTTCTACTCTAGCTAAAAACATAAGAATATAAATTTAGGATACGTCGGTCAGTTAGGCATATTCTAAGCATATTCTAAGACGGACTTCTACTCTAGCTAAAAACAAAAAAATATAAATTTAGTATATGTCGGGAAGTTCAGCATATTCTAAGACGAACTTCTACTATAGCGGAAAATATGGGAATAAAAATTTAGTATACTGGATGGCAATACTTATTCCAAATCTTACTTTTGCTCCAGTATTTTATAATTTGAATTTTCGGGTTTCAAGTTCGGTAACCGGAAAAATCTGAACAATGACAAACCAGATAAGTGACTAATAAAAAGATAAATCAAAACAGTGACAAATCAATACTTTGATAATCAGTTCTATCGCAAATAAGAATAATGATAAATCAGAACAACGATAAATTAGAACATTGGAAAATCACAACAACGATAAATCAGAAGTTTTTTTTTAATGTGAATTCAGCAAAAGAGTCCCAACTGCTCCCAACCGCCTGGAGTTTGTTGACTATAGCATTGCCAATTGGGGTATGTTGTGAAGATAAATGTAGTGGGGAGGGAAAGGCGACGGAGAGAGGAAGGTGAGGAATTATTACCTGGCTATTTAGATCTAGCTCAAGCCATTTCAATCAATGTTTCAATTCTGAATGGTGGTCTTTTTTCCGGGGTGATACCGAGTGTATGCTCCACTATGGATCGTGCTGCAAATATACCTAATATTATTTTAACTAATTAAATTGTGAAAAAAAGGTAATTGAATTAAATAATATTTAAATCAGCAACCCTCGGATTTCTACTGGAGAACCTTGTCTCTCGACCATGGAGGCCGTAAAAGCCAAATGAGAACAGTGAAAAACCCGAACACTGAAAAATTGGATCAATGACAAATCGGAACGACGAAAAATCAGAACACTTTAGAAAAGGGATATAAAGTCACTTAACTAAATAAATAAAAAAATACATAAAATTTTTATTAGGTTAACAGTGATAAACCCGAATACTGAAAAATTGGATCAATGACAAATCGGAACGACGAAAAATCAGAACACTTTAGAAAAGTGATATAAAGTCACTTAACTAGATAAAAAAAAAAATTAAAATTTTTATTAGGTTAGGTTGTCAGACTGTCCATATCTAATCCCTTAAAGACTTTTCAAAAGGGTTCGGATTTGATTTGTCATGAAACCCTGTGAGTTATATTTTTAATTGTTCAACTGCACTCTGCAATATACATTTTTAAATATTCTACTGCACTCTGCAATATATATTTTTAATTGTTCAACTGCACTCTGCAATATATATTTTTAATTGTTCAACTGCACTCTGCAATATATGTTTTTAATTGTTCAACTGCACTCTGCAATATATATTTTTAATTGTTCAACTGCACTCTGCAATATATATTTTTTTAAAGTTGCCGGTAACCCGGGCGTTTATAATTATTTATCATCAATAGTTATTTACATATATGTGCGCTACCCGACTCACTAGACAATATCTGTTCTGAGCCGGGTAGCAGTATCTATCATTACATATATCAATTGAGATTAATTTAATAAAAAATTCACAAGATAATAAATAAAAAAAAACAAAGTTCAAAGGAAAAATAAATAAAAATACAGAGTATAAAAGAAAAACTTAAATAAAAATACAAAAGATTACCTACATAAAATAATCTAAATATAAAATATTAAAAACATTATATATAAAAATAATTGTACAAATTTTTATTGTGAAAGTTCTTTTATATTAATATATGTTTAAATAACAATATACTCGTATAAAAAATTAACACGGTCAGTTTGCAAGTAATATGCATTAACCTTTCCCATACCATGCTAAAAATACCCTCGACAAACCGTCTTGTTACACAGCGTTACTCTATTGGATTTGGAAATTATTTCGGGTTTTTTGTAAAAATATTGTTGTGAATATTTTTTATTTGGCTTATATGAATTTATTGTAAGAAAAAAATATTGATTTTGTGCCCTAAAACTGAAATATTAAAAAAATAATCATTCATAATAAATAATCAAATATTATTTGAAACGCCCAACAAGGTGGGCCGGCTGTGGCAGCGACCGCCTAGAGTCACGTTAGCCTCGAGAAGAGCATCATTGTTTCAGAAAGCCACATGTGGAATGCGCTAGGTACTAGTAAGGGCTGACACCGACCTACTATCATTTTTTAAATACATTTACAAAAAATATGTTTGCTGATCTAAGTTAATACCAGATTGAGTGGTTTTAACACTAGTTGCGTAGAGACATAGATTACAAGAAAAATACAATACTTAAAGAACACTCGAATTTTATTTTTTTTACAGTTTTACGCAAAAGCAAACCACGAAAATATAAATTATAATTATGTTTAAGTGAAAACTTCTTTAGCACCGTTGTGATATGAAACTGGATGAAACGAAAAAGCGACACTAAAAAAACGGTAAGCAAACCACGAAAAAAATATGTTATAATTACTTTCAAGTGAAAACTTCTTTAGCACCGTTGTGATTTGAAACTGGATGAAACGAAAAAGCGACAAAAAAAACAATAAACAAACCAAGAAAAATATAATGTTATAATTACTTTGAAGTGAAAACTTCTTTAGCACCGTTGTGATTTGAAACTAGTTGAAACTAAAAAGCAAACCACAAAGAATAAGCAAACCACGAAAAAAAATGTTATAATTACTTTGAAGTGAAAACTTCTTTAGCACCGTTGTGATTTGAAACTAGTTGAAACTAAAAAGCGACACTAAAAAGCAAACCACAAACAATAAGCAAACCACGAAAAAATAATTTTATAATTACTTTGAAGTGAAAATTTCTTTCGCACCGTTGTGATTTGAAACTGGATGAAACGAAAAAGCGACACTAAAAGGAGACAAACACATGCATCTATAGCATTTATAGAGAATGGGTTAGAATAATCGGTCTCCTCTTTATGCGGTGCTTCGTAGCCTTCCGACTCTTTTTCTGAAGGTTTCGCTTCTACCGGTGTGAACTGCACACTAGTATTTTTTATAATACTCACTTATATGTTTTAACATTTTTCCGAAATTTAGAGATAACCTTTAGGATAAATTTTACTTTTATGAGTGGAAATAGTTTACATAGCAAATTAAAATATTTATTTCACAGGAACATAACGACAAAAACCAATTAGGTAAATTCTCATTTAAACATTAATCCGACGTGTTTATCATAATAAAATATAAGTAAGAATGTAGATGTAAAAGATTTTTTCAAAAAAGCAAAACAAAGACTTTGTTATTATATTTACCTAAATATTATGTAATGCATTCGTTTAAAGTAAATCTATATTAAATCGTAAAATGGCGACCACACGTCATCTAGTACTATACGAAACTATAAGAACTTAAGCTGTGGATACTGTAGTGCAGACATACAGTATTTTTTTTACATTAGCTTCACACATGAGGCCCTGAGGAAAATAATTCGCTTCAGGGCCTATGTCATCTTTGGGGAGAGGTCTTCCTGCTGGAGAGGTCAAAAGGTCTCCCTCAACCAGTCTCTCCCGACCCGGCCAGCCACACAGAGCCAGTTGCTAGGCAGACGTACCCGCCGCTAAGATCCGGAACCAAACCTACCCCATGAACCTGGTCACCCCTGCTAAGTCACCAAACGTAACAAACTACTTGAAGTCACTTATGGCAGAAGTGTTGGTTGTCCAATAAACGGTTTCCGGGGCGGCGGCATGCCTTTATTATGAAAAATATGCATTTTAGAAGATGATCGAAATAGCAAGTTACACAAAGACAGTGAGCGTTCTAAAATAGTAAAAATAATAAATAATTCAAAAAAAATATATTTTTAAAATCCTAATATTCATTGCAAATTGTACCTTCAATTCATTGAAACCTAACCATTTATATTTATTGCTACTTCCTTCCATGTAATAATCATTTGTAAAGACGTCACTTTGCTACTGTTTCAATGGAAATAAAGTCCCTTTTTAAAATAATTATTTTATGGGGGTAGTTTTAGGTAAGATTCTAAATATTGCACCCAACCCTCACAAAAGAGTTTTATGGTGGTGCAGTAATGTTTACAATCGTATTTTGGATGAAGTATTGTCATGTTTCTTCCTTTTTGAATGCCCTAACTAATTAAGCGTACCTTTTTATCCCATCCATCAAGTACACTTGACGTGACTTTATCACTAAACGGCGTTATAAAAAGGTGGAAATTATTATAATTTTTATCGGCCTTGTATCCCATCCAGATCTCCACAAATTAACATGGCTCTACCTATAATGTAACTATATGGTTTTACAACCCATAGGTACATATCAGGAATCTCAATTATAGAGCATTTTAACAATTATCTTTCCTTTGCCAGTTCAATGCCTTACTTTTCAATTTGGGAGGCAAGTATGGGTGCCGCCGCCCCGGGAACCATTTATTGGATAACCAACACTTCTGCCAAAGGTCATTCCAAGTAGTTAGCTACGTTTCGTGACTTAGTAGGGGTGCCCGGGTTCGTGGGCAGAGATTTGTCCGGGTTTTGCTTTATTATTATATATTTATTACTTCTCCAGCTGTACTCTCTCGGAACATCGCCTTACACCGCAGTGGAAGAGATGGATTCATACGTCCGTCACTCTTGGACACAATGACACCCAGATTCCTACCCACCCCTTACATCCTTTTCCTTCTCAGAACTTCCTAACCTTCCCTTCCTAAAAAGACCCTTCACACATCATCCCCAAGATGTCATAGGCCCTGGGGGGAATTATTTTCCTCAGGGCCTCCTGTGTGGAGCTATTGTAAAAAAGCACTGCATTGTCATTGTCTTAATCAAGTCTTCCACGAAAAGATTATTTGATAAAAATAAAATGAAATTAAATAAACATTTATTACTTCTGAACTAATGTGGCATGACCCTGCAAATAACCCAAAGCCCATAAAACTAAACAAAAAACATCCCCCGTCATCTGATTGTCTAGAATCGTAACATTTTGTCGTTAATTTTAAGGAAATACGCAGAAAGGAATTAAAAAATGACTCTGGTTTGAGGATCAGGTGGTCGGTTGGCCGAACCTTCCGATGTGGTTCCTCATTTTTTTGTGGCTCTTTTTAAAATGAAAACGGAATGTCAAGCAACCCAAGTTTTTTTGCAGCAAGATAATTAATATTGTCATCCCTGTTTTCAGGCATTTCAAATTAATGCACTAGAAAGCGACGACAAACGTATTATGATGTCAACTTCGAGAAGTAAAATAATCTCTACAGATAGGCAAAAGGTCTTAACGTTTTATTTTACATCTCTTTTTGTCATACATAACTAAAAGGAGATCGTAATATTGGACGTAGGTTAATGAGGTTGAAATGAATTAATGATTTGTCTTCTCTGTTATTCCCATAGAAATTTAAAATTTGTTGTCTCAACTGACATAGAAATGTGTCGACTTTTAGGAAAACATTTTTTATTATTTTATACAGAATCGTCACAATTTTTAAAATATTTTTTACGGATGCAAAAATATATTTTTTAGGAATACCTAAAATCTTGATTTAATGATTGAAGCATTTGAGGAGGTATTGACGTTTTAAAGAGCGTTGTAAACTATAATCGCATCGTGGATTTGGGCGGGTTAACCACGTATTAAAGTTATACGGGAGGTGTGTATGGGTACCGCCGCACCAGAAAGATTTATTCGATAACCCACACCCCTGCCATCCACTGGAGCGATTTTCGTCATGTATTGGCGCCATTTTAAATGTCTCTGATTGCTTTTCGGTTAAAAAAGTCAATTATCTCCCCGATTCGCCAATTTAAAAAAAATATATTTGTAGCTCCCACGTTTGTTATTTTGGACTTAAAACGAAGCTATTGAAAGGCTTTATCTATTATGACTATAGATGTCGCAAATCCGAACTTCGTAAACTATTTTATAACGATGTTAAAAATATATTTTTTAAATATTTTTTCACGCAGTGGAAAAGCTGTTTACGGTTAAAATTAACCCTTTCCGTAAATTCGCACCATTCATAATCAAGTATACCACAGACAATATATAGAAATCGAAAATATTCTATGTTGGCTAGAATAAGTACCTCTCACGGAAGTTTCAAACTAACTAACTAAAACTAACTAACCATCACGCCGTTTCCCCGCAGGGGTAGGCAGAGAGGACGGACCGCCAAACATCCCGGTCTTGGCACACATTCCTTGCCTCGTTTACATTCATACAACGTCTCATACATTCTCTTCTATTATTCTGACTCTTGACATGGCCCGACTCAAGTATCTGATTCACTTGGTCGTGCCATGTCTTTCTTGGGCGTCCTCGACTTCTTCTACCATTCACATTTGCGTCATATATTCTCCTTACACTCCTTTCCTCGTTCATTCGCTCTACATGCCCAAACCATCGGAGCGTTCCTTTCTTGATCTTACTCATCACGCTTACATCAGCCTTGCATTCTTTGCGGATTTCCACATTTTTCACACGATCATACATGGTTTTACCACACATACGCCACAGGGATCTCATTTCTACAGCGTTCAGTCTACTTTCATCCTTCCTCTGCCAGTTCCATGCCTCACTGCCATACATCAGGTAGGTACCAGTACTCCATTATGGACGGCTAGTTTTGCGTCTTTGGACAGTTTTTTGTTGCTGCCAACGGCGTTCAGTCCTCCATTAATAGAGTTACCTGCATTCACCCTTCTTTCAATATCTCTATCAGCCTTCCCATCTCTCGAAGTTTCAAAGTATAAATTAACACTCAGGATTCGCGCGGTTATAAACTTTACGATTTTTTAAATATTTTTTTTATAAATCCTACTAATACAAAATGAACGGTCAAATACAGGTTAATTCATTTGCTATTCAGCACTATGATGAGTTTTTACGCCTCTAAGTTAAAATTCGAAGATATGTTTTTTTAAATGTTGGCAAAAAATTAAAAAAAAATGATCTTCTGAAAATGTCAAGCGAATGGAGAAAAAGATTTAAAATGCGCTGTGGCTCCAGTGGTTAAGGAAATTGTTTTCTTCAGGGCCTCCTGTTTGGAGCGAATGTAAAAAACGTTCACAATAACCGTGATTCAAAGTGAATCATAAAATAACATTGATATTCTTTCATGGCATTTAATAATCTTCAATAAAAAGGCTACGAGAAAAAGCAGGACTTAGGTAAATATTAAACTTAAATACATTATGTAGTGTTCTGTTATTTAATAGACACACTCACAGATTCTTCAAATATTTGGATGGAGATTACTTGTTGGGAATGAATAGATTCTTGTTCGTTTTCTGGATTTATTTATACTTCGCGTATACAATAGGGACTGTCGTAGTCTACCTAACTAGGAGCTAGCTAAAATGGTTCTGCCGAGTGTTTACAGAAAATACTCACTCTGAGCCCCTCCTATCCCCTGTCGGACAACTTAGGTACTAAGCTACCTGCCATCTAGCGGAATCAACTGATAGTTCATATCACCGCCATCTGTGTCTAAAAGGCGGAAGCTTGCGGAAAGTTACGTTTGCACCTTAGGCTGCCTGGTTGGGCATTTACACAATACATACTACACTTACCTACGTACTACACTTACCTACATACAGCTACATATAGCTATATTTACCTACACACATCATTCATGGTCCTTTGAGCCGGATTTGAACCAGCGGCCTATGGATTTACTTACGGCCTATAGATTTACACACGCGAGCAGTAACTGTGTTCGAAAGAAACGAAGCAATGTGAGGCTCGGTTTGCGGTTGCTTCATTCCCTTCCCGCAATTCATGGGTCGGCTCGCGCTTATGTTCGTAAGTATATACGCAGCAAAACTGTACACATTACTGTTAGGGCAATCATAAAATTTACGATAACGGTCTACAGAAAGACGTTATATGAAACGTTCCTACTTTCCCCTGATAATAAATCTACCCAAAACGTTATAAGAATACGGACCGTTCACATCAATAATGTACTAAAAGAAGTCAGAAACGGTTCATATTCGTAAATAATGGAACAAGCGTTCCCTTATCAACACACAACCACCGGAAAAATAATTCCTAGTAGAGTGATTTTTTTCTTTCGTTAGCTCTACACAGGAGGCCCTGAAAAAAAAATTCCCCAAGGCCTAAGTCATCTATGGGGAAGCTGTTTGGAGGCTCTTCAATGTATTCAGGAGTGTCGGATATATGAATCGGTTCCTCCCACTGCGATGCAAGGCAATGATCCGAGAGAGTTCTGCTGGAGAAAAAACGTCTCCCTAATTCCTCCCGATCGAACCAGCCATGCAGGTGTTGTACATATGCGAGAGCTGCCAAGATCCTGACAAACTTCAGCCCATGTATCCGGATACTCCTGGCCACCAAACGTCGAGAACCACTTGATGTGACCCATGGCAGAGGGGTGGGTGGAAATTTGGCAGGTCAATATGTCCAGGAGTGACGGACATATGAATCGGTCCTTCCCACTACGGTGCAATGCGATGTTTCGAAGGATCCAGCTGAAGAGGTCCAGGTTAGGTCTCCCTCAATCACTATCTCCCAATCCGGCCCGCCGCGAAGGTAACCAAACGCATTCGACGCTAAGACCTAGACAAACCTCATCCCATGAATCCGGGCACCACTGCTAAGATGTAGCGAATCATTTGGGGTGACCTATGGCTCGGGTGTTGGTTATACAAAAATTTTATAATATCCTAGATAGGCCAAAGAAAATGACTATCGTTTCCAGAAATGATCAATATCATTAGACGTGAAGAAAATTTTCTTCATACCCCTGGACCCCTAGCACTGTCGAGCGATAAGGATTGAAAGGATAATTTTCGTAAACTTCTCATTGTTCCCTAGGACAACTACAGATAACAGTACAGACAAAAGTTGATTTCCAATGTATTAAGTATTAAGTACACTTAGTCAACCCTCAGTGTTACTTATTCGTTGACGATTTGCAGTCATGTTAGGGAACGATAAGAAGTTATCGAAGTTATCAATCCTTATCGGTCGACTGTACTATAGCAATCTTCCGAACTGGCCCACCATTGATATGCTTGGTGTAAATCTAAGTGACCAGCTCAGATATGGGGGCTCCATCTCTCAAAAACTGGGCGTACTGTGCAGGGCCCGCAGATACTATAATAGTACACAACTGCTAACCTTGTACAAATCACAAGTACGCCCCACGGTTGAATTTGGCTACCACCTCTGGCTTGCAACCCTAAAATACCTAAAAAAAACCCTCGACTCTGTGCAAAAGCGGGCAGTCGATCTGATAGATTCTCCTAATTTAACATATGGATTACAATATTTAGAGCACAGACGTTGGCTGGTAATGCCATCCTTGTTCTACCAGTATTTCAATGGAAGATGCCCCGAGGAACTAGCGTCGTTGATCCCTTCGGCATCGGTGCATGGTCGGAAAACACGCCAAATGCGTGCCCAACAAATGTACACGGTTGACATTTGTCACATGAGAACGTGCCGCTTTTTCTTGTGTTCAACAGGCTCGGCTGTAGAACGATTTTCCGGCCTTTGTTTTTCCTCCTTCCTACAACATGGAAGACCAATGTTGATTCCTTCCTCTCCTTAAAAATACTCTTAGATAAAATTGATTATTTGACAAAGAATCTCGATATTCGAAAATGTTTGGCCAATTTTTATCAAAGTAAGGAAAAAATCTAGCACACGGACACGCCAATAATCCACTTCGATTGATATTTATATCTTCAGTGGCATCAACACTGTTCGGAATAAAATTGACATAGAACCATCCAATATCCGCTTCGAAATTGCCTTTTGCAATGTTATGTTGGATTTTTCTTGTTTCCGAGTTATTAATAGTCAAATCGATTTCTGTTGGAGCCGAGTCGTTGGTTGATTGGATGGAGGACGTTGTTCGTATTGTTTAAGAGCCCGCGAGGGATTTTTCAATATTTAATGTTTTTTTCGTATTTTCGAAGTCATCTGTGTCGATAACAGCACCTCAAAAAAAAGTTTGTTATTATTTTTTTTTAGATACATGTATTTTCGATGCCCCAAGTTAAAATTAAATATTAAAAAAAATATTTTTTCTTACTTTATAACTGTTTAGAAAAGATCAGTTTTCAAAAAATCGTCAATGTACCACTGATTGTTTTCCATCTGTCGTCATATACGACAAGAACAAAATATTGAAAAATATTTTGTTACAGGAAACATATCAACCTATACCCCTAACTTTATATTTTTTAATAAAATGCGCAAATAATGATGTAAAATTATTTTTAAACACTACGTTAATCTATGTATTTTGAAATCGATTTTATGTATTAAAAAACAATTATTTGAAAAAAATAAAAATAATGTGTATGAAAACAATATTTAAACTATAAAAACTGATAAATAAATAAAATTAATTTTGTGATTTATTGTGTAATATTCCATTTTTATCTGTACCCAAAACAGATAAAAGCGATCCCGTTTTCAACTACTCTTCATTACGCGAAAGTCAGTCGCCACGAGAGGTCGTCTCGTGACGCTCTGTTCTGTAAAGTAGTATTAAGAATATTTGCATGTGTTGGTTTTTGTATAGAATATGTATACTCTGGAGGGAAGAAATTCGACCACTGAATTTGTACAGGGAAAGTGAATGAAGCGTGTCAAAAAGATATATTTTAAAACGATTGTGGCAAGGATTGACTGTCATATACTTGTACCTTCTTATATATTGCCTTGTTTCTGGACCCAAATATGAATACAGTGATCACTCGGTTTTACGAATCAATTTTTAACTGCTTTTATGTTTATTTTTATACGTGGGCTTTCGAAAAATATTTTTAATGTTATTGTTGAAATCAATTACTGTTTATTAAGTTCTGCTAGATATTTTTAATGATTTTTATTATATACGTATCGGCAACAATTGTTGATTTGGCGATGACTTTGGTAGGCAAAACTGCCATTAGGTACTTGTAAACAGTAATAAATTAAATTTGAATTATTTTCAATCAGCTTTTATTATTCGGAAGTTTTATTCGTTTTGACCGTTTTTACTTAGTTTATTTAATTACGAATGCAATAAAGAGCAGATGAATGAAGAAAATAGTGTAAGGAGAAGGAATGAGGTGAATGTGTAAGTATGGTAGGATAAGTCGGGGGGGAGGATGGCACGATCATGTGAACCTGCGCCCTAGGGGTGATTTTTCACTAATACGGCATTATACAAATAGTCCAATTATTATTATCTATTAAATAGTTGAGATTCAGAACTGTAACTAACTGTATAATATTTTTCGATATCTCTGTATCTGGCAGTAAAACCATGTAAAAATTAAACATTTTGTTAAAGCCCATCAGTGCTTTTACAATAAATAAATTTTCGTGTTGTCTTACTTTTTCGAAGAAGGCATGTATATCATCCGTCATAATATTATTTTATTTTTCAAAAGCGAGTGTCAAGTTACACACGAAATAGGGCTGTCCAAATAAATGGTTTATTATTATTTTTCATAATTTAACTAACTAACCATCATGCAGTTTCTCCGCAGGGGTAGGCAGAGAAGACGGACCGCCAAACAACTCGGTCTTGGCACACACTCCTTGCCTCGTTCATATTCATACATCGTCTCATACATGCTTTTCTATTATTCTGACTCTTGACATGGTCCGACTAAAGTATCTGATTCATTTAGTCGTGCCATGTCTTTCTTGGACGTCCACGACTTCTACCATTCACATTTGCGTTGTATATTCTCCTTACACTATTTTTCTTGTTCATTACATACATACACTCATACACTTACATCAACCTTGCATTCTCACACGATCGTACCTGGTTTTACCACACATACGCCATACATCTCAGGGATCTCATTCTACAGCATTCAGTCTACTTTCACCCTTTCTCTGCCAGTTCCATGACTCACTGCCATACATCAGGGTAGGTACCAGTACACCATTAATAGAGTTACCTGCACTCATCCCTCTTTCAATATCTCTATCAGTCTTCCCATCTCTCGTAAACATACTTCCCAAATACACAAACTCATCCAACTGCTCCAAGTTTTCATCATTCACAACTATGTTGCACATTGTTTTCATATTCTCTCTTTCAAATACCATGGCTTTAGACTTTACTTAGATTCATTATGAACTCATTCTTCGTTCACCCAAGATACGAGAAACTGTAGATCTTCCATACTGTGAATCTCTCGACCCCTCGCCTTGCACTGCAGTTGAAGAGATGGATTCATACGTTCGTTACGCCTGGTTCGATACACTGACTCCCAGATTCCTACCAACCCCCAATACCTATTTCCTTCCCAGAACTCCTTCTTATTAGAACTTCGTCTCCATCTTTTCTTTTAAAAACCCTCCACACAGCATTCCTTAGGATGATAGTGATGATGACAGTGTGATATAATAAGTCATTATTATACATCAGCTTTCACAGCAGAATACCTTTATTTCATAGGAAATAATACAATGTTAATAATAATACATAACGATTACATAATGTAAAAACCTAAACTTAAAAAAAAACAAATATATTTTTCAATGGTGTTTTATATTTCCGTGTGTTGTGACGCCCTGGGGATTATTCAACTGGCGGGCGCAGACATCTATCGCGAAGACTTGTCGTCACCATGCAGGTGTTCTTCTTGGGTGTTGACAGTTAGCCGAAAAAAATCCCGTATTTATGGAAAATTTAGTTTGTTTGTAAAATTTGGGAATATCGATTCACATGTAAAAGAAATCAATATGTCGCTAATATTTTTCATATTTAGAAGATACAGATTTTTATAGAACTTCTATAACTTTTTGTAGTTTATATTTTTTAAATTAATATATATATATATATATATATATATATAGATTGTAGTGTTAAACCCCATAAACAACTCACGATTTGCTTCTAAAATCATACTAGTTGAATCGTGAATTTCCGTCAGTTTTTAAAAAGTTGTTCAAATGATATTTTTTTTAATTAATTTTCTTCGAAATAGGGAATCTTAAGGGAAATTTTCCCACGTTATGGGGAAAAATAGAAAACCAACATTCGAAACGACCGGCCAAGATATAATATGCCAATATTTAATTTGTGATCGGGAATGATCGTGTAACTTCGGATTTTTACTAGCGGATACTATTATCAAATCTATTTTTAGTAACCATTTACAATAAATGTTGACAGAATTGACATAAAAAGTGATGAGGGCGATACAAGCGACTAAAAATTAAACTATTTTAGTAAATTTCGATAAAACCGATCGTCCTGCTAGGCTCTTAATGTCCGGTTACACGGAGTGATTACTTCGCTGCTAAATGACTTTGAATGGCACTGAGGAAAACAATTCCCCGCAGAACCTTAGTCATCTTTGGGGATGCTGGGTGGAGGCTCTTTTTACGAAAAGAAATTCTGGAAAGGAAAAAGGGTGTAAGCTAATTTCTTATTTTCAAAATTTCTACTACCCACTGGAGCTACAGTCAAAATGGAAACTTTTTTCTCGGATTGCTCGAAATTTTTTGGTGACCGTTTTGAATATTTTCCGCATAAATTAAAAAAATGATACCTCCGAATTTTAAGATGGAGACTTGCAAACTGATTATAGTTCTATAAAGCCAATGAATTCACATATCCTTCTTCACCGCATACATAAGGAATCTATTTTTGTATTGAAGGAAGTTACATTTATTTGAACCACTCTACACTCTCTAATGTCCGTGCATACGTTGTTAGTAAGCATTATAACTGTTCGACGACTACTGGAAGAGTGGAAGATACTCTCAGTATTGGGCTGGTGTAAGACCACCATTCAGAATTAAAACGTTACTTGAAATGGCTTTAGCCTTGTTTGGTGACCAGATCTGAAAAGCCAGGTACTTTCCCACCTTCCTCTTCCCCATCTCCTTCCTCTCTCTACAACCTTCAGCCTCGCAACATACCCCGATCGGGGATTCCATATTCTCATTGACTCCAGGCGGTTAGGAGCGGTTGGGACTCTTGTGCGGTATTGAAATATTTCTTTTTTTTAACCCTTATCGTCTATTTGTTCGGTTTTCGGAACAACTCACGTAGGTCTCATAGAAATCGTCGTATCTCCCATAATATTATAGTAAGAAATATGATGTAATGAATATGCTAACGGTTTTAGAAAGAGATAAGACCACGCTTTCTATTCAAATACAAAAACTAACCACAAAAGAAGTAAAATGTACACCTTTATGAAATCAAAGTTTCGAATCGCAATTTGAAATAAATTTTTGAAACTCTGCAAATATTTTATTAATTATTTTTACATGTAACGATAAAAAGTGAGAAAACAATAACGTTTATAATACATTCATCTAATAAAATAGTCAGTGTTTTCGTTTTTTTAGTAATTTTAGTTACAAAAACAAGAGGTGACCACAGCATCGTGACCATAAACACCCTTTAAATGACGATGATTTTCAGTAAGAGTGCTTTTCAGCAATTAAAAATTCACATTGTTTAACTTGCATTTACGTAGCACTAGAACACGTCTCCATACTTCCGCTTCTCAAAATACACTGGATGAATTCAACAACCTCAAACCAGGGCCCGCGTATAGAGGGAAATGTCCCTCCTGGATGAATTCCACATTCCACTGGCGCGCTTCTGAAGTGTGCCAGTGGAATTTTAAAACTTTTTTATGTGTGCGTGCTAAATTTTTGGATTTCAAAAATTATATGTTTATTTCAATCTATAAAATTTAAAAGCGTATTTTATCTTCTTTCAAAAACGAGTTTTAGATTTAGAAAAATTTCATTTATTTGGATTTTATTGTATATTTTTCCCGGAAATAAACATTCGAGGCCAGAGGGGTCAAATCGATTTGTGTAATTTTCCTGCAGCGAGTCCGTAATAATTATGAGAAAAATATTGATCATGAATTAAACAAAAACTCCCATAACACTACACAGCTCTTTAGCTATTACCTACCAGTTGAAGTAATTACAAACCACTGCAAGCATTACGCATGCATAAAATTTACAACACTATACTTCTTCTTGGAAAAACTACAACACATTTGTGTTTTTATAATAATAATAATACTAACAGTTTATTCCAGAATGTACGCAGGGATAGTGCAATGCAATACATTCCATAGTTTGAGGTAACAAAAGAAATTAGACAAATAATAAGTTACGGTTAACCCTAGAAGCCCAATCTAGGCCATTTTTACCTATACGCAAAGAAATTATATTCGATTGCCCTAATTGATCGAACCAACTTAGTACCCGCCAAGAACCCCCAGAAGACGGCGGTGTTGCCTTGGTAAGCCCCTTCAGATTGGAAGTTTTCATTGTTGTAGGTCAATTTGACCTATTTTTAGGCGTTTTGTGATTTGATGATGTGTGTGAAAAGTCTTTATAATGAAAAAATAATTATATTAAACTGTTTAAATGTTGTAAAATTATTTTTATTTTTATTTTAACTTTATGAGTAAAACCTCAAATTGTAATATTTAATTAAACGAAGACAATATAAGCGAAAGTCAGTCGAAACTCTGAGAACAGAAAAATCAGAAAAAGATATTGACACCGCTGGGACATGAACCCAGGACCTCTTGCTTTCCGGGCAAACGCGCTAACCACTGCGCCACCGTGCCGTTCTCCAATTCGGTCATTTTTAACTGTATCATACTTCGACTAAGAACCGCCCACATTATCTTCATTCTCTTAACGCATATATTATTGGCAACTATCTTTATATATGATTGCAAGATTCAAACCCGAACTAAATGCTCTCTAGATAGTGTCTGGATAAATCTTTATCCATTTTATTTTCATATGCGACATCTATTGACTTTTCTGCAAGTCTAGGATGAATATTTTTATTTTTATTTTAACTTTATGAGTAAAACCTCAAATTGTAATATTTAATTAAACGAAGACAATATAAGCGAAAGTCAGTCGAAACTCTGAGAACAGAAAAATCAGGAAAAGATATTGACACCGCTGGGACATGAACCCAGGACCTCTTGCTTTCCGGGCAAACGCGCTAACCACTGCGCCACCGTGCCGATATCCAATTCGGTCATTTTTAACTGTATCATACTTCGACTAAGAACCGCCCACATTATCTTCAAGAGGTCCTGGGTTCATGTCCCAGCGGTGTCAATATCTTTTTCTGATTTTTCTGTTCTCAGAGTTTCGACTGACTTTCGCTTATATTGTCTTCGTTTAATTAAATGTTGTAAAATTAATTTAGTTGTTTGTAGAAAAAAAGAAGATTTTTTAAAAATATTTTTGTTTAAAATAAGCAAACCGAAAGGATTTCATTTTGTACCAAATTTTTGTAATAATTAGAAATAGTTGTTTTTTTTTCAAAGTCTAATAAATAAATATTATTCTAATTATGCGTTTTTTCATTTCCTAAATAGTTAATACGAATAAATAATGATAAAAAATAATAAATTATGCGGAATGAACTATGTTACAAGTTTATTTATTCACCTATGTTTATTATGACCTTTGATTGGGCTTTTTAGATTGAAAAATATGATTGGGCTTCTAGGGTTAAAGGTAAATAACAACACAAAAAAAAAATTAAAAAAGCTTAAAAAACATGAGAAATGAAACTGAAAAAAAAAATTAACACTAAAATCAGCAGTTGTTTACGGAGGGTATTTCATCGTCTCCCGTCTCTAGGGGGCCATCAGGGGGACTCCACCCAGGCAGTCATGGCGGTGATGATCGCATTCTTCGATTGGCGTAGTCTGCGCCATACCGTGCGGTGGCGGAGAAGTGCTCGGAAAGTGTGCACTTGTCCCTCCAGGAACATTTCCGTAGCACTGCAGTATCTCGGTAGGCGGAAAAGTTGGCGATAAGCGTTAGTGTAAGCAACCTTTAACTTAGTTTTTTTATTTTTACGGCCAAAAGTATTGTCGGCATTTTTTTTGGGGTGTTATGCGGTGTTGCGCTTCCTCCTTCTTTAGCCAACGTTTCGGACAGCGCGCGTTGCAGGATCTGCCGGATTACTACCGGATCTGCCGGATCTGCCCTGATGATGGACACTGCAACGCTGTTCGAAACGTTGGCTAAAGAAGGAGGTAGCGCAACACGGCATAACACACCAAAAACAAATAACGACAACCTTTAACTTATGCCATTGGGATGCAGTGTAGTCAACCCACAGTTCTGATGTGTACGGCAAGGTACAGAAAGCGTTGAACAGTATTCTTTTTACTTTTTGGCTGCAGAGGTAAAAACATCTTGACAGCATACCTGCTCTAACTGATATCCACTCTCCTCTGTCTTTCCATATCCTCGATATCTTTAAGGTCGTCTGTGATGGTTTGTTCCAGGTACTTAACGGTATGATCAACATTCATTTTCCTTTCATCTAGCCATAGTGAGGGTGTTTGAATGATTTCATTTTTGTATTTAAAAACCATAACTATTGACTTTATTATTGGTTAGGGGGGGCTGTACACTCCCCTCCCCATGGGTGCGCCACTGCAAGATAATCGTAATAACAATAACCCAATTAGCATTAGACATTCTGATCTCGATAAGTAAGGTGCACGCGACCTAATTGCCGGTCGCAACTGCGCGGCGCTGCTAACGCCTCTAATACCACCTCAAATAGTTGTACCTCCCTTTCTATCATGGTAAGAAATATGATCTGAACGGTGGTAGAAAGAGAAAACACCACGATTTATATTCAAATTAAAAAGTTACCCACAAAATAATTAAAATGTTGTCCTTTATGAAACCAAAATTTCCGACCGCCATTTAAAAAAATAGAACTTAATGATTTCTGATTAATTATTTTCACATGGAAAGGAACGCTCGGATGGTTTGGGCATGTAGAGCGAATGAACGAGGAAAGGAGTGTAAGGAGAATATATGACGCAAATGTGAATGGTAGAAGAAGTCGAGGACGCACAAGAAAGACATGGCACGACCAAGTGAATCAGATACTTGAGTCGGGCCATGTCAAGAGTCAGAATAATAGAAGAGAATGTATGAGACGTTGTATGAATGTAAACGAGGTAAGGGATGTGTGCCAAGACCGGGATGTTTGGCGGTCTGTCCTCTGCCTACCCCTGCGGGGAAACGGCGTAATCGTTAGTTAGTTATTTTCACATGAAAATACAAAAAAGTGACGTGAAAATAACGTTTCTAAAACATTGTCCAATAAAATATTTATGTGTTTTTGAAGTGAAAACTTCTTTATCACCGTTGTGATTTGAAACTCAATGAAACGAAAAAGCAACATTAAAAAGAAACAAATACATAAATATTTATCATTTAGCCGGTAAGATAATGAGATAAAGTGATCGGTCTCCTCTTTGTGTTTGTAGCCTGTCGGTCTCTTCTATGTCAGTGCTTTCGTAGCTTTCCCACTCTATTTTCTTTAGTTTTCCGAAGGTTTCACTTCTACCGCGTGTGGATTGCACACTTGTTTAACTCGATTTCAGTAATTTTAATTAGAAAAACGTAAGGTTTACCATTTTTACAATCATTTAAATTTTTACACGCAAAATGTTTACTCTTCAAAAATTATATGTTTATTTCGATTTATAAAATTGAAAATCGTATATTTTATCACCTTTCAAAAACAGTTTTTAGTTTTCGCATGCGTTTATTTATTTGGATTTTATTGCAAAGCGGAAATATTTTGTCGTTCCGACAAAATAGGCCTGAACCCTGAGGGGTTAACACGTATGTAGGTTATTTTAAACCTCCCGAGTTTCAGTAGCTCCGTCTGACTAGCCACCTGCAGAAATGTTAAGTTATTTATTTTTTATTTTAAATTTAAATTTATTTACGCCCTAGTGGGCTTTTACATGAATGGAGGGAAATTTATACTCACTATATTAATCATGTGTGCTACTGAACCAATAAAACAGAATAAATAAGAATGCAATCATCATTGCAAGGTAAAGAACTTCATAACAGAGATTAAAAGAAATGAAATAGTATGAGTAGTACTTATAAAAAACTAATACAATTTAGCTTAAAATATATATACATACTTAATCAATAATAAGACAGAACTATGTCAGGTCCTGCGGATTTGCGGGAATCGAGACTCTTTAGCTTGGATATAATATCGCCTATGGTTACAGTACAGTCAGATATATCAAGAGTCTCGATCAAATCAGAGCATGAGATATTGATATCTACATTTGCATTAACATAAACACCGCTAAAAAAATCCGCAAAAAGATTGACAGTTTCCTTAAAATTTTGAGATACTTTAGAATCGAATGACATATTTCCAAAAGAAATTTGAGTCGTTTATGATAGAGCCCTCGACATTGCTTATGTATAACTTTTGTAACATTCTGCAGAAAGCTTATTGCAGTCTCTCCTCAATTTTTGAAATACAGTATAGTATAGTCGATAGCCCGGCGACTTTGTTTGAATCTCTTATCAGATATTTTTGAGGTAAACTAAGTCTATTAGTTTTTTTTGTGGTAAACTAAGTTATGAACACTCCCCGCGACCAACATACCAGCGACGAAATCGATCCGTTTGTCCGAGCCTTTAGGAATGCAGCCTTCAAGCTTCAAGCTTTTGTTTTGCCAGAGAATAACAATTTAAAACAATCGCTTGTTGACCTCGGGTGTGAAAATATATCAAAAAAATATGAGGTTAGGTTGAAGGGTGTAAAAATATCGACGTATCTTAGAAGCTAGAAATAAACGGTTATGTGCTTTTTTGTTTGTAAACAAATCGATCTACTTTTATAGATGCTGAAATGGAACAAACAAAGCTGGGGATGCTGGGATGCTTTTTTCAAGTACGAATCGAAAAATTATTTAATTTTCATTAATTTAATCAATAATTTTTTCGGGCACGGGTGCACATAAAGAAATTGCAATAAAATCTTCCGAAGCCGTATGTTAGAATAATAAAGTCGTATAAACCAAACAGTCCTTTGTATCAGACGATTGCCGGTAGATGGCAACACTATCTATGCTTCGCGTCACTTCTAGGTCGGCTATACCTTGTCAATGTTGTGTAACTAATTCATTACAATAAAACTCACTTATAACATTTAATCCTGGTTTATTTTGCTCTCTATCCTTCAGGTTATGGGCCCAGGATACGCGGGAAGTAAAAGTACGTAAATAGTTTTCAGTGCGGAATGCCAGACGAGAGTGCAACACAACCGGCAACTCAAGACTCGTTTTTATCGACAATGGCGTCGTCGACAACAAGTGCAGGAATTTCAGTAAATTTTGAGAAACTCAGTGGAATTTCAAATTATGGAAATTGGAAATTCTTAATGCGTATGTACTTGGTACATGAAGATTTATGGGAATGCATCGAAGAGTCTACAGCGGGTGTCCCAAAGGTCACCGATGAACGCAAACAACTAAAAGCGCTCGCAAAAATATGTTTAATGGTGCAGCCATCGTCTTTCTCTCATGTACGGAATGCAGCGACTGGATATGATGCCTGGCGTAACTTGAAAACGGCGTATGAAGACAAAGGGTTGTGTAGAAGACTCGGACTTTTACGTACATTGTTTGGATTAAAATTGGAACAATTTAAAGATATGGAAGCGTATATCTTGAAGATCACAGACTTGGATCAACAACTACGAGACATAAATGCTCCATTAGACGATGATTTTCTGTCAGTGTTGATGTTAAGTGGTTTACCATCAAACTACGACCCACTTATCATGGCGTTGGAAAATTCGAACTTTAAATTGTGCAGTGAAACCGTTAAAAGTAAATTATTACAAGAAAATCTGCGTAGAGACTTTGACAAGGGCGAAGAAAGTGCAATGTTTACAAACCCGAAAACAAAAGGTGTCAACAACAAACAATCTACCAGGGTTATCAAGTGCTTTATTTGTAAAAAGCCTAATCATTATGCTAAAAACTGTCCAACAAAAATAAATAAAAGTGACAAACGGAGTGAAAAATATGAAAAAGCATGGAACGGAACGTTATTGACGGCATTAGCTGTGGACATTAACTCGGATGTTTGGTATGTCGACTCCGGCGCTACTTGTCACATGATGAATAACAAAAATTTATTACAAAATTACGTTGTGGAAACTCCGCGTTCAGTAACAGTGGCAAATAAACAAAAGATGCACAGTGAAGGACACGGTGATGTGGAATTGTTGTTGAAAGCACACAAAGAAACGACGAAAATAAGTGAGGTTATTTACGTACCGGGATTGTCAACAAACCTTATTTCTGTTGGAAAAATGGCAGCCAAAGGACTTGATGTGCACTTTGACACAGAGAAGTGTAATATTTATTGTGGAAAAGATGTAGTCGCCAGTGCTACGAAGGTCAATGGTGTTTACCAATTGGACACAATGAGTCAGCCGTCAACAAACACGAGTGAGCTGAATGCAGCCTGTCAATCAATGGATTTGGAGGCTCCATTGCGTATGAAGCAGTCCATGGATCATGAAACGGAAGCTGTGAATTTGTGTGAAGCGAAGCCATCCCAAGATTTATGGCATCGCAGACTTGGGCATCTGAATAGGCGTAGTATGGATTTACTTAAAAAAGGTATGGCTGGTGGAATTGATTACACTGATAGCAAACATACTCCCTGTGTAGCATGTCTTGAGGGAAAACAAAGTAGATTGCCATTCCCAAAAAGGTCTTTCAACAGAGCTACTGAGAAGCTAGGCCTCATACATTCCGATTTGTGCGGTCCTATGTCAGTTTCCTCATTTAGTGGCAGTAAATATCTATTAACATTCATAGATGATTTCACAAGAATGACATTTGGTTATTTTCTTAAGAGTAAAGATGAAGTATTGCCGATATTTAGGATTTTCAAAAGTTTTGTAGAAAATCAGACCAATTTAAAAATCAAAGCTCTTCGAACAGACAATGGCCGTGAATATGTTAATAAGCAGTTCCAGATGTTTCTACAAGAACATGGCATCGAGCATCAATTGACCGTCCCATACTCTCCGCAGCAGAATGGAGTAGCAGAACGGGCCAACCGGACAATTGTGGAGGCTGGACGATGCATGCTGCAAGATGCTGGAATGGACCGGAGGTTCTGGGCAGAGGCATTGAATATGGCAATATTTATTAAGAATAAATCACCAAGCAAGGCGGTGAGAGGTACCACACCCGAAGAGAAATGGTCTGGTAAGAAAGTCAATTTATCTGAATTAAGAGTATTTGGCTGTGTTGCTTATGCAATGATCCCGTATGAAAAGCGCAAGAAATTGGATCCAAAGAGTAAAAAATATATCCATGTTGGATATTGTACTGAATCGAAGGGATATCGATTAATTGATCCAGAAAAACCTTCAAAAATTATCAAGTCTAGAGATGTACAGTTTTTTAAAGAGAAAATGTATAAAGATGCGGTAGCTAACGAGGAAAACTGCATTAATGATTTTCAGTTGGAACTTTCTAATAATAATGTAGATGTGAACACTATTGAAAACAATGTTGTTGAGTCTTCAGTTACAGAAGTTATGGAATTGTCTTCATCTAGTTCTACTGAACTTAACTATGTTGATGACCCTAAAGATATCACCTGGAATCCTGAAATGACTATGGATCAAGCGTCAAGTGATTATGAAGACTATGAAGATTCTTCAAATGCAGTGGTGGCTATGACAGCAGCAAGTCACGGTTACGAACCACAGACAATACACGAGGCGCTGTTGGCACCTGATAAAGAATACTGGAAGGAAGCTATAGCAGATGAGTATAAATCATTTGAAAAGAATAAAGCTTGGAACCTAACATTACTACCAGATGGAAAGAAAGCAGTTAAATGCAAATGGGTTTTCAAGAAGAAACTGGGATCTGAAGGACAACTTCTACGTTATAAAGCTCGTCTTGTTGCCAAAGGATTTACGCAGGAATATGGCATAGACTACTCAGATACTTACGCGCCTGTGATAAGATATTCTACAATACGCAGCTTGCTTGCTCTGGCAGTCAACTTAGATATGAATGTTGATCACATGGATGTGAAGACGGCCTTCTTAAATGGAGAATTAAAGGAGACGGTATACATGGAACAGCCAGATGGATATAAAATAAAGGGTAAGGAAACCCATGTATTTAAACTAAATAAAGCAATATATGGCCTTAAACAAGCATCAAAGGTCTGGTATGACAAGATTGATAATGTTTTGACAGACCTCCAGTTCAGAAAGTCACTTAAGGAGCCTTGTGTATACATAAAATCAGATACAAATGGTAATCTGATGATATTAGGGTTGTATGTGGACGATATTTTAATTTTTAGCAAGGATACAACAGAGAAAAAGAAGTTGAAAGAGGAATTGATGAGAATATTTGAAATGAAAGACCTTGGTCGGGCTACACATATATTGGGAATGCGATTAAAACAAGAGAAAAATAAAATTATTCTTGATCAAAGAAACTACATACAAACAGTGTTACAACAGTTTAATATGGCTGATTGTAAGCCTGTGAATACACCTTTAGAAAGCGGTATGAAGTTTGAAAAAGGGAATCAAGCCGATAATAACAGCAGGTACAGAAGCCTCATTGGATGCATTATGTACATAGCAGTATGCACAAGACCTGATATTGCTCACGCTGCAAGCATATTGAGTCAATTTAATAATTGTCACTCTGAAATTCACTGGAAAGCAGGAAAACGGGTTCTGCGATATTTAAAGGGAACTATGGATCACCACATAGTATATGAAAAATCCACATTGTCAATTACAGGATATGTGGATGCAGATTGGGCATCGAACCAACTAGACCGACGTTCATACACGGGTTACGTGTTTAAAATAGGTAACTCTGCTGTATCGTGGGAAAGCCGCAAGCAGAGAACGGTCGCACTTTCAACTACTGAAAGTGAATACATGGCTTTATGTGAAGGAGCAAAGGAAGCTACATTTATCAGAAATTTCTTACATGAATGTCTAGGTAAATTGTTGCCAGTGACTCTGTTTAACGATAGTCAGTCAGCACAAAAATTATGTAACAGTCAGATTAATCACAGTCGAAGCAAGCATATAGATATTAGACATCATTATGTAAGACAAATTGTAAAGGATAAAATCATTGATTTAGAATATTTGCCTACTGAACATATGCCTGCAGATGTTTTAACCAAACCTTTGTGTAAAGATAAACATTTGAATTGTGTTTCTAATCTTGGTTTACAGACTGTTAAGTTTAAGGGCAGGTGTTAGAATAATAAAGTCGTATAAACCAAACAGTCCTTTGTATCAGACGATTGCCGGTAGATGGCAACACTATCTATGCTTCGCGTCACTTCTAGGTCGGCTATACCTTGTCAATGTTGTGTAACTAATTCATTACAATAAAACTCACTTATAACATTTAATCCTGGTTTATTTTGCTCTCTATCCTTCACCGTAGTCAAGTTGCCTTTCAGAAGCGGTTCCGCGACTTTTCATCCCGCGACAAAATATCGCCGACAAAATATCCTCCGACAAAATAGCACAACGAACAAAAAATCCCCTAACAAAATATGTACTAAAACCTAACCTAACATAACCCAACCTTACCTAACATAACCTAACAAAAAATGGAACAAAAATATTACAGACATCCTGTAAAGACAATAAATTATCGCCGTCAAAATATCCTCCGACAACATAGCACAACGAACGAAACATCCCCAACAAAATATGTACTAAAACCTAACCTAACATAACCCAACCTTACCTAACATAACCTAACAAAAAATGGAACAAAAATATTACAGACATCCTGTAAAGACAATATTTTTTTTTTTTAAGCACCAGATTTAAATGTCCGGGTTAAATTTTCCCCACAGGAAAAACTAAACCCTTTCACACACTTCCCCAAATGATCATCTAGTCAACCCACGCTATGCAATTGCACTATATTAGTATTATAAATACAAAACGATACAAGAACAACATGTCAACCTACCAGAGACCAAATGGGAAAAAAAAATCACCGACTCCAGATATTTTCATATCAGAGGGTTCGGCTCCGTGGAATTCCTAATTGAACCTATAAATCCTACTGATCCCTCAATATAAATATTCAAAAAATCTTTTGTAATCCTACATGCATTTAAAATGACTGTTTTTTGCATTTTTATATATAAATTCTTTGACAAATCTAATATGCCTAAATTTTGAATGAGAGACCTAGGCATAATGCCAGTAGCTGAAATAACAAAAGGTAATATTTTTATAGTCTGAGAATGCCAAATTCTTTTAATCTCATTTCCCAAATCTGTGTATTTTCTTATTTTTAACAGTTTTTTGAATATTACAGGAATTTGGAATAGCTACATCAATGATATAAGTTATTTTTATAATTTAGTCATGTAAAACTATATCAGGTCTATTATGGCTAATTGTTCTGCCTGTTAGTATAGTTTTATCATAATATATTTTATAAAATTCATTTTCTAAAAATGAATTTGGTTCATATTCATAAAATGGTACTATATTAACGCAATCAATCAAGTTATGTTTAATTACCAAACTTTGGTGAATTATTTTTAAAACCTGATTGTGGCTAAATGTATACTCGGACGGCGCTAATACAGAATATCCCGATATAATATGTTCTATAGTTTCCGGAAAAGCCAAACATTTTCTACATAAATCATCAATTTGATTTATATCTTTGATTATATGCTTCCTATAATTTTTAGTATTAATGACTCTATCTTGAATGGCAAGCATAATTCCTTCTATTTCTGCGCTCAACTCTCCAATACTCAACCATTTATTTGACGTTATCTTTATTATTTTTTTTTCCATTTATTATTTGTTAACAATAATTTATGGTATTTACAGGATATCTGTAATATTTTTGTCCCATTTTTTTGTTTAGCTAGGTTAGGTTAGGGTTTAGTAGATATTTTGTTGGGAGTTGTTTTGTTCGTAGGATATTTTGTCGGAGGATATTTTATGGGGAGATATTTTGTCGGGTATATTTTGTCGCGGGAAGAGAGGCTAGTAGTATCAACCATGAGTTCGCGATATTTATGAGCACGGTCAACAATTGACAAGAAATGTTCCGACGGCCGATTAACAAATTTTAAAGCGGCCTCCATAGGTGTCTAATGAGTTTTCGTTAAATGTCTCTTAATACGCTCTTTTTTCTGATAATGTCATTTTATGTGACAAAGTTTTGTCAGATTTAACGATTTTAAAAAATCGTTTTATTTTCGTTACACTTGTTTACATTTTTTTTAGTACTGAACAATATATTAATCATCCAATTAAAGTAAAATATTTTCACGATATTCATTCTCGTAGTACCCACTTGGGAAGATATTTTTTATCTTTATTTGTTACCTGGACGGTTACATAATTTGGGGATTTTTGACCACTATGCTTGGCACAAGCCCGCGTAACGAAGTATTGCAAGATTTGATTAAAATAAATAAAATAAAAATATTTTTAAAAATCAGAGTAAGCAATTCACACGCGATGGTGAAACCTTCAGAAAGCTAAAGTAGACAAGAGTGGGGAGGTTATGGAGCACCGCACAATGAGGAGACCGATAGGCTACGAAGCACCGCACCAATTATACTAACTCTTTTTCTCGCAGGCTAAATCCCATATGTATTGTGTTTGTCTTTTTTCAAATCACAATGGTGCTAAAGAAATCTTCACCTCAATAATAATATGACAATTATTAAATGTTATGCAACATTACTGGCTTATTGATGAACACAGGTGAACTAATGAAACTCTTAGAATTTATTGAAAGAAATTTTATACACGGTCACTCGGGTTCGGGCCAATGACGTAAGAAAGATGTAGAAATGTAACATGTTGTGGCTAAAGACCTCACTAACTAATTCTCCCCTTTTTGTCAAAAAGAATATGCGATCTGACAATGAATTTTAGTTGGTTGGGCATTTACACAATTCATAGCTACACTTACTTACATAAATTTACATATATCATAGACGCTGTGCTTATAGCTTGATTGTCACATATTCCATCTCTATCATGTTCCTTTTTCCCATCCAATCCCATCCCTATGTACCTCTTATTTCGTTACCACAACAAATCAGCATTCTCCCCGCATCCCCGCAGTAAATACCGCAATTAATAATTATACAAGTGTATGAACAAAACCCAGCCATGAGAGAAGAGAAGTGCCACAAGGTTCTGCAGTAAGTCCCTTCTTTCCTATTCCTTCATGTGCATTCATTTTTACTTATGCAGTGGTCTACCATACATCTCAAAACACATACAAGGTCCTTCAACATCCGCATCCACACAAAAACACATATCATTAGTTATTATTTTAAATTCAACATTGTAAATATGAATTCATATTTTTTCGCAGCAGGATAACGTTTATACACGACATATATAAGACAGATCCACCAGTGTTGACAATGATTTATCAAAAGCTTAACCGTGCTCGGGATATCGATATAAAATCATCGGAAATTAAGTCTAACGATCTGATTTTGTTAAGTTATCAATTTGATTACGCTTGAGCCCAGGGGTGATACTGAGAATAAAATATGACTCGTGTTCTGTTTAAGATTCTTTCTCTTTCCTTGCCCCATGCCCTATTATAAAATATTTCCCAATTCTAATCACGTGGAAATCAAATGAAAATATACCAAACGCAAAAAACTGCTTATTTTACCGTAAATACGACACGTAATTTGAACACACTAATGTTCACGTTCTATTTACGTACGCGTATTTTTTGGTTCCACAAAAAAAATACGCTTTCCATTCTGGGAAATCAGATTCGCCCTTGTTCCGCAACTCTGGGATAATTATGAAAGCGAAAGGGTGGAATTCCACAAAGCCATTACGAAACACGCCATTAGTTGAGATTAAGATAACGTATTATTCTCAGAAAATTTTATTCGACAGTTTCGAAGACGTAGAAAACTACCACTAATACGAATATAATTATTTTTTAACGAAATCATTAATGCTGATAATGTGTCAGGTTATTACTGCCATTATAAAATAGTGAAATTATTAAAATGATTTCTAAAAAAATATTCAATTATCTTTATCGCGATAATACGAAATAATTTAAAGTAGTAATTACTGTAGAATTTCATGAGTGATAACATTTCACAGCTGTAGTAAATTTCAATTGTATTTCCTTCGTTTTATAAGTAGGAACCTAATTACAGAAGTTTTATAGGGTCGAGAATCGACGTTATTGTAAGTTACACGCACCCAATCCAGTTTATTTATTCATTTATTTATTTTCGGGAAATCGACAGTTTACATTTTTCCAGTTTGTAGGTATAGCCAAAATAAAACCAACTATGGATTTCCTCCTAGTAACTTTACCTCTGATAAAACAGCATAATAAAAAATAGAAATTATAAAATTTATAATAAAGGAGTATGAGAACAAAAATTTTATAAAACAAAGATTAAGTATATAAAACTAAAATTTACATAAAACATAAAAAATCTCAACACATTGGTAACCGTAAGAAGCCAGGTTATACATATAAATCAAATCATAACAGAATTATAAATATAAACGATAGAAACATAAGAAACATTGACACATAACGCGCCCTTGAGGTGATTTTCTCACGAAAATGGCGCTATAAAAATCATCCAACAATAATTATTATTAACATATTTACGAAACATCGGAGAAATACTCTTTTATGTAACCCTTATGTGTGGTAAGTTCGGAATTGATATTGTCCACCTTGCATAAAACGCTATTGTAACTATTGCATAGTCTGTTCAGACAAGAATTCTGCTTATAGTTTGTCTTGCATTGATCCACCCTGAACAGGACAGAAGAGCGTGGTGTACGCGCAGGTACATTACATTATTATTATCTTACTACTTAAAATTACTACTAGTGAGTAAATATTTGTAATATCTATGGTTTTATGTATTATTCTTATAATTAAGGTGCTCCCATAGCCGTTGTGCTCACGTGGTGCATAAATGGGGCCTTAAAGGGTCGGCGATGTGTGAATGCGTGCGGTGCAGACCACCGAATATGTGGTCAATGAATGCCCGCACCATTCATTCCCGGCGGGATTGACGAGGTCCACAAGGCAACGCCTGAGGCCCTCGACTGGCTCGCAGACCAAGATGTCCCCCTCTGACCCCCCACCATACGAAAGAAGAAGAAGAATAATTATCAAAAGAATCTGAAAAGTCCTCGTACGGTGAGCTCTGGCATTTTGAAATTTGGATAACTTTTCACAAGTTAGGAAATTTTTAATGGAAAATTCTGATATCTAAAGGGAATTTTTCAGAATCGAGATAAAACAAAAATATGATTTAGTTTGTTTAGAAATTTATAAAACTCATGGAGATTTTCAGATGCTATTATTCTTACACTTTCTTACATTCTTACACCCTAGATCAGTGATGGTATAATTAAAACGGCATAAAGCCAGCTATAACTTTAACTACGCCGCTGGACTAAGTCAATTCTTAAAAATTTCTTCATTTTTACAGGCGGCCCTGAGGAAAAAAGTTCCCTCAGAACCTATGTCATCTTAGAGGATGCTGTGTGGTTTTTTAAGAAGAGGAAGGAGGAGAGGTTCAAGGAAGGAAAAAGGGTTGAGAGACGGGTAGGAATCGGGGGGTCAGTATGTCCAGTCGTATGTATCCAACTTCATTGCAGTGCAAAGCGATGGGTCGAGAGAGTCCAGCTGGAGAGGTCAAAGGGTCTTCCTCAACTAATCTCTATAGTACCACCCTGCATAACAGTAGGCGGCCAACCACATCCGTCGCATAGCCCTAGGCACACCTCACCCCTTGAACCCAGCCACCTCTGCTAAGTCACCAAACGTAATGCAGCAATTGGGGTGACCTTACGCGCAGGTGCACGGGTAGCTTACACTGGTGGTTCAAAGTTTAAGGCATGTAATATGAATAATTTAGAATCTGTCGAAAAGATTAAAACGCCGTTACCCGAATTTTCACCGATTTCTTGCAAACCTCCCTTAAACATATTTATGAAGTTTTTAAACTCTTAAAAAAAATATGTTATTTTTGAAGATAATATCTAGACATTCGTCGCGCCGAAACGCCAATTATATAAAATTCCCTCGATAGAAAAAAATCGCAAAATATGCTCCAAACATTATTATAAACACGTTTTTTTCAGTTAATTTACGAGTTATATGTACTTATGAAAAAAATCACAGTGTTTCTTTAAATGCTGTTTAAGACAACCCTCGCGAGATTTTTGCTCTATTTTAAACGAGTCGTGATTTATTAAACATTTTCACAATTTTCGCATCGATTTTGTCACTTATACTAGCGCTCTCCTCTAACATTCGTAATTTCATATCTCTCCATCTTCTTCTTTTGGTGCGCGGTTGCGGGGCCTTAATAAAATTTAGATCAATAATATTGTTGATAATTTGGGAGGCGGGGTATGGGTACCGCCGCCCCGGGAACCATTTAACACTACGGTACACGCGCCTCTAAAACGTTGGTGTTAATCGTTTAATTTTTAAATAAAATACATTTATTATAATAAATAACTGTTATTAAGAAAACCGAAATAAAAAAAATATATCTTCTCATTCTTAAACTTAGAATATTAACAAAATTTCAAACTTCTCAAAAAATCACCTAATTTTTACTTATTTGAGATCAATCAACTTTTGGTTTAATTCTTACATTTTTTTAAATTTTCGTTACACGAAGGACAAATAACAATTTGGTGATAATTCATAAGGACAAATTAAAATTTGGTGATCATTACATATACGCCTTATACAGTTTTCCTTGTGTTCCGCCAGTGCACGCATGCACATGCGTGCACTTTAAATCGTTATTTTTTACACGTCCGCCAGCGTCGATCGCTCACCACACACTGAATGCGTCGAGCAACAACCAATCGAAGCTTAGCTAGAGACTCGAAGTTAAATCACGCGATTTCACGAAGTTGCGGACAAAAACAATACCCTGTGCTGCATATGTAGCCCACGCGTGTACTCTGGTGTTAAGAGGGCATTACCAGAGAAAGCCGGAAATACGTCATTTTCAAAAAAGTTTTTAGACGTATTGACTCTTTTCCACAAAAAATTATAAATGGATTTCGAAAGATTGTTCTTTTATCTAGCATTCGTATGTAATAAATTTTTAGATTTTTTTAAAATTTTTAGTATAATAAGGTTATTCCATAGGTCGTTGGCAGATTTGTTAAATTTTCAAAAAAGTTTTTGTATTATACCACACCCATTTCAAATAATGTAATCATGCAGTAAAATAAATCAATACATTATCTAGCAAAGTTATGTATTAGAATTTTAATTTAAGTTTCAATAAAATCATTAAAAAATATGTCCTTACATGTGTTTCTTGACGAAAATTGGTCCATTTGTGTATTTATTTGCGCACTTACAAACTAATATAATAATCGATTTTTTTAACATTCTTATTAAATTTAGACATTATTGAAAAATGATAAATACTTATAATCAAAAAATAACTACAAAAAGTACACTATTTTAATAGTTTTATCATCACGCCTTTCAGCATTTTTGGATGAAGGTATAAATTAAAGCTAATTTGGATTGAAATAAATTCGATATTGAGTTATAATTTAAAAAAGCTGGTACGGAGAATAATTAATCTTTCTCATTGTAACCGCCCTGCACGATCGGAAGAACAACTTTCGACAAAATGTGGATTTTCGTCCGCTGGCTGGTTAAACGCTCTTAATGGATAACCAACACCTCTGCCATTTTCGTTATTTATTTTTGGGGTGTTACGCCGTGTTGCGCTACCTCTTTCTTTAGCCAACGTTTTGTCACATCTACCGGATCTGCCGGATCTGCCCTGATGATGGACACTGCAACGCTGTCCGAAACGTTAGCTAAAGAAGTAGGTAGCGCAACACGGCATAACACCCCAAAAATAAATAAAGAAAATACTTTTGGCCGTGAAAATCTTAAAATGTACCTCTGTCATTGTTCACCCCAAGTGGTTTGCTGCGTTTGGTTGGTGAGCAGGAGTGCCCGGGTTCATGGGGTGAGTTTGTCTAGTTCTTGGCGGCGGATGCTTCTGCCCAAAGGCCGGATCGTGAGCGTTGGATTTGAAAAGGTCTTTTCACATTTCAAGCCGGACTCTCCCGACGCATCCCTTGAAGCATAATGGAAGGGATTGAATCAATGGTCCGTCAATCCTGGACACACTGACCCCTAAATTCCTACCCACCCCTCATAACCTCGTCTTCCCAAAACTTTTATCTTTTATCTCATTCCTTTTCCCTAAAAGACCCTATACAAAAATGACGTAGGCCCTGAGAGACTTTTTCCTTGGGGTCTCTTGTGTTGAGCGAGTGTAAAAAAAATCCGGAATTGAACTCAGAATGGTCGGGGGATTTTTCAACCCCGGCAATTTGGAACACCAGTGAAAATTATTATGGTTTTAAAAAAATATTTTCATATATACCAAAAAACGCCGATTCTGAATATATAAGTTTTATTTAATAATATTAAACGCAGGGTTTTTAAAAAATATATTAAAAAGTCCATTTTTAATCGGGTCGTAAAAACATGCCGTCAATTTGGCATTATTGAAATTTTAGTGGAGACGTCACTGTTCGACGTGTCGTGACGTCGCCGTAAAGTCATTGTATGGGAATGTATGATATAATAAAAGCCATCGTATTAATGTATTCGTTTATTTACATACTGTTTATAGAGATTTAGTTGTTGTGTTTATTGAAACATTATTTATGCCTAAATATCGTTTAAAAAATAAACGTATCTCTTATTAGTTTATCTCTATTTTTGCAAATATTCAAAAACTACTGCACAAAAAAATAGTAATGCCACTTCTAGGGAGAATACTTCGAACAACGGAATTCAAAATGGCGGCAGTTGATCAGCTGACTGCTCGATCCTATAGTAATTTTCAGAAGTGATGACGTCAAGCGATTCATCATACATACGATGGTTTTCGGGGGGTCTTGAAAAATTAAAACTTTTAATTATTTTAATTATTAAAACTAACTCTAAAAATAAAATTAAAAATGTAGTTATTTAAGTTAGTAGGTCATTTATTCATAAAAAAAAATTAAAAATTGTATTGGAGTTCCCTATTATCTACAATTATTAAATACTCATAACAATTTGATGTTTTACTCGATAAGTAATTCCACCATAGAAATATTTAATAACTCGGTAATATGTAATTACACTAACGAAGCTTTTTTTATTCTTTTATGCAGAACGATAAAGTAAAAGGAATGCAAGTTTGCAATAAACTCCTAAAACAATGGAAAACCGCTCCATTTACAATTTAAATCAAATAAAACCGTAGAAAATAAACCGTAGTAAAATTCCGAAGTTGCACTTTAAACATTTCACGAGTCCGCCAGAAATCGAATTGATGGGATTCATTTTTTTATTGGCTTTCCCTCCGCAGACAGGCCAACAGTAATGCGATTTTGACCGACTGACAAACTAAACGAGTTATAGGCTAATGATACATGACATGCTCTACCAACTGGTATCTGACGTTACATGCAGAGCGTAAGGCTAATTACTTTAAAATTATAACCAACCCGCTGTTTTAATCGCTCTACTTTTAAAATGGATTAATTAATAAGGAACTAATAAAGACATATATTTGTTATAATTTTATTCATATTTTATTCTCACTAATCCATTGTTTGAAATCAGCGTTGTTATTCGAATTCAGAAAAAAAAAGAATATTAACCTTCCGCCAGGCGCAACTAATCTGTGAGATTTTTTTCTTTTTTTGTTTATGGGGTTTTATGCTGTGTTGCTCTACCTCATTCTTTAGCCAACGTTTCAGTTACTTTGTAAAATGTTTCAGTTACTTTGTACCGTTGACTAGCGATCACTATATTATGACAGTGGATTCGAGGGATTCGAGCTATTTTGGAACCAGTTCCTAGGCCATTGCCAGTTTCGGTTACTTTGTACCGGTGTCTAGCGATCACCGTATGACAGAGGATTCAAGGAACAGGTTTTTTTTTAACCAGTTCCTGTTGGAGCTCGCCTGATTACGGAGGTAATTGAAATCTACAACCGTTTTGAAGTATACTGTAATACCAGCTCGTAGTGGAGTGGAGCTGGCAATACGTTGTCGCTTCTAAATACATAAGCACACATCTCACCACTAATAATTACACCTCAGCCCTGATGATGGACACTGTAACGCTGCCCGAAGCGTTGGTTAAAGAAAAAGGAAGCGCAGCACGGCATAACACCCCCAAAACAAATAACGAAAATACTTTTGGCCGTGAAAATCTAAAAACGTATCAATCTGTGAGATGATGTGATCTGTTATTTATGTGCCAAAGGGTAAATATCTTCTTCCTTTCCCATAACTCACATGGGGCCAGCTTCCGTTCGTCTCATGCCCATTGTGGGTCGCTGCTAGGTAAGCAGTAGTCTATCAAATGAATTGCGTCCGATTGTGTAAGAAATGTTGATGTATTATTCAATAGTGTATTCCAGTCTGAAGCCAATTTATTGTATTTTCGTTCGTGACCAGTCACAATATTATTTCATGTTACTTTTTTATGTTACCTACCCTTTAAAAAAAATTTCGTGATTTTATTTTTCTTTTATACGAATTTTGGAACGCAAATACAATTAAATTGAGCTTGAGCTATTTCGATCTGTTTTTCTGTGATTTAATCTCACAGATGAATTGCGCCCGATCGTGTTAGGATTTGCATTGTGCCTGACGGAAGGTTAAAAATTCGTATAGGATTGACGTGTGTCATCCGTTCTCGCAAATAACGAAAATTAAGAGTACGAAAGAAAGGGGCCCATTTTTCAGTGACGTTTGGCAAGGTCGTCACGATCGGAAGTGTAAACGAAAAATAGACTGTTAATTCACACGCGGTAGAAGTGAAGCCTTCAGAAAAAAAAATTAGACAAGGGTGGGGAAGCTACGAAGCACCGCAGAAAGAGGAAACCGATAAGCTACCAAACACCGCACAAAGAGAAGACCGATTATACTATCTCATTCTCTTGCAGGCTAAAGCCTATTATGTAGAAAATTGTCTCCCTAACAGTATCAAAAAACTTTCAACCGTCATTAATTCGAAAAGAATTTCTAATTCTCTTCCCAAAATCATGTATCTCCACGACAAATCAGCAATAAATGGAGAAGATACATGTGAACTGTTATCTACGCACTTCTCTTCTGCTTTTAGCTCACCATTCAATTCTAAAAGTGACTCTAAACTTTCATCCCCACTCTATAATTATCCACTGTCTCATATCAAAATAACGTTAGACGAGGTCAAAGCTAAATTAAGCACTGTTGATATCAATAAGGGTTCCGGCCCAGATGGAATTCCTCCACTATTTATTCGAAATTGTGCAGATTAGCTTGCAATACCATTACTTAAAATATTCATCAAAAGTCTGAACGATGGGGTATTTCCGGATCTGTCGAAGGTTGCCCACGTAATTCCGATCCACAAATCTTGCAGTAAAAATGATGTAACTAACTAACTATCAGCCTTTTATCTTGTTTTGGCAAAATATTCGAGTCCATTGTATATAAAACCATTTTTAACCATGTTACACATATACTTAGTCCTTTCCAACATGGCTTTGTAGCTAAAAGATCCACAAATACTAATTTACTCGAGTATATGGACTTTCCGTGAAAATCAATGAATAATAAAACACAAGTAGATGCCGTGTACACCGACTTCAGTAAGGCCTTTGACAAAGTTAGTCTCTCTATCTTAATGAATAAACTCGATAAAATCGGCATTCACGGAAATCTGCTTCGTTGGTTAGAATCTTCTCAATTTGGGAGGCGGGAATGGGTACCGCCGCCCCGGGAGCCTTTATTGGATAACCAACACCTCTGCCATAGGTCACCCCAAGTGGTTCGCTACGTTTGGTGATTTAGCAGGGGTGCCCGGGTTCATGGGGTGAGGTTTGTCTAGGTTTTGGAGGCGGATGACCAGGACACACTGAACCCCAGATTCCTACCCACCCCTAAAACCCTCTTCCTTCCCAGAACTCTCCCCTCCTTCCTTTCCTTAAAAAAAACCCTTCACACAGCATCCCCAAAGATGACATTGGCCCTGAGGGAAATTATTTTCCTCAGGACCTCCTGTGTGGAGCTCACGTAAAAAAAAAATCATATTTATCACATAGAAGTCAATTAGTTACTGTTCACGGATTTAACTCTTTCCCAATATTATTTACTTCGGGCGTAGCACTAGGATCTCACCTTGGACCCTTACTTTTATTAATCTTTATTAACGTCCTTTACATATAAACTCCGCTGTAATTTTTATCTATATACTGATAACCTCAAATTATATAAAGCAATTAAATCTATGAAAGATTGTGAACTCTTACAACAAGACCTGAACATAATATCTACCTGGTGTGTTGACAACGAAGTGGAACTGAATATAGCTAAGTGCAAAGTTATAAACTTCACCAAGAACACCAACAATATTCTAAATTCATATGGCATATGGCGTCACAATCTGAAAACAGTTGAATTAATAAAAGATTTAGGAATTATATTTGATAAAAAACTAACATTCAACCACCACATTGAATACATTGTGAGTAAATCAAATAAATTACTTGGTTTTATTGTAAGATCAACCAAACTGTTCAAGAATTCTAATAGCCTAATAATGCCATTCAATTCCTTAATTCGAAGTGTTCTTGAGTACGGGTCAAAAGTCTGGAATCCACATTATATTACACAGGTATCTAGACTCGAATCAGTCCAAAGAAAATTTACACGGATTTTGTCTTACCGATCAGGTGTCTATCATCTTCTAGATTGGTACGAACAAAGACTTAAACATTTCAAATAAGAGAGTCTAGTTAAAAGACGAAATACCGAAATTTTTACGAATCCTACTAGATATTTTAATCCTATGTCTAGAATGTCTCGATCATACAATGATCTTGTTAAAATACACAGTTTCATAGATATTTTTGTTAACAATATAACATGTTTCAAAAAATATCTCCACAATTTGTGCACCTAAAAACAACAACAAAAAAAACACTACAATAATAATATTATATCGGGATGTTCTATATTATCGCCGTCCGAGTATACATTTAGGCACAATCAGGTTTTTAAAATAATTCACCAAAGTTTGGGAATTAAATATAACTTGATTGATTGCCGTAATGTAGTACCATATTGTGAATATGAACCAAATTAATTTTTAGAAAATGAATTTTATAAAATATATTATGATAAAACTGTACTAACAGACAGAACAATTAGTCATAATAGACCTGTTATAGTTTTACATGACAAAATTAAAAAAAAATAACTTATATCATTGATGTAGCTATTCCAAATTCTTGTAATATTCAGTTTCTGAAAAAATAAGAAAATACACAGATTTAGGAAATGAGATTAAAAGAATTTGGCATTCTCAGACTATAAAAATATTACCATTTGTTATTTAGGCTACTGGCATTATACCTAGGTCTCTCATTCAAAATTTAGGCATATTAGATTTGTCAAAGAATTTGTACATAAAAATGCAAAAAATCAGTCATTTTAAATACATGTAGGATTACAAAAGATTTTTTGAATATTTATATTGAGGGATCAGTAGGATTTATAGGTTCAACACATTCCACATTCCACAGAGCCGAACCCTCTGAAATGAAAATATCTGGAGTCGGTGAATTATTTTCCCATTTGGTCTCTGGTAGGTTGACATGTTGTTCTTGAATTGTTTTGTATTTATAATACTTATATAGTGCAATTGCATAGCGTGGATTGACTAGATGATCATTTGGGAAGTGTGTGAAAGGGTTTAGTTTTTCCTGTGGGGAAAATTTAACCCAGAAATTTAAATCTGGTGCGTATATAAAAAACAAGTATACCATATTTATAAAGTATTTACTGAAAAGTAAAAATAATATTTATTATTATACTTACTATTATTATTCGTAGGTAGTGTACGTAGGTAATTAGGTAGGGTTTAATTCTGTATCAATCTCTCGCAGGCTAAATCCTATAGATGAATGTGTTTGTCTCTTTTTAGTGTAACTCGTTTCCGTTTAATCGAGTTTCAAATCACAACGGTGCTACAGAAATTTTTATTTCAAAAAATATTGGTAGGTACTCGTATCAGGTCAGATACGCAATGATGTGGATTAGCCAACGTTTCGGACAGCGTTACATTGTCAATCGTCAGGGCAGGTGTGTGTCCTGATGATGGACACTGAAACATTGAAATTAAGTTAATGCTTTTGGCCGTGAAAGCCTCAAATAAAATTTTATATTAAGTTGTCCGTTAACAGTTTTCAACGCTCAATATGATATCATCAATATTTGGTCTCTCCATCTGTACTTTCTGCCCTCTGGTTATGTCATCTGTTCATACTGCCGCCTCTCTCTTGGCTCAACGATACTACCGATAACATTTCAAATATTGTTCAGTGTCCATTAATACAAAAATACAAAGAGTCATCCATCTATCTTTACCATTTACTGAACACTCACCACAATAAACAGTTTTCATGACTTTTATAGTAGCAATATCACTCGAGTTGAAAATACTTGAAACATCTGCAGTAGAGCATACTGCAAATAATAGCCTTTATTATTTACTCTCGCCATTCAACAGAATGGTAGTGTTCCTGAAATTCTAGATGTTGTCATTTTTATTATTGCCCTGCTCTGACAGTGAATTTGTTTTCCGTCATAAAATAACTTACGCATATACCTATTGTACATTCAGCAAGATACGCCATGTTTTTAGTACTGGTGTGCGGAAAGCCCTTTTCCATGATATAATAAAAAGCACTATTATTCAAGCACTGCAACGATATCGATATTCAAACGAAGGAGGGTTTTTTATTCCAAAGTTTTGTTGAGGAATAGCTGTAATTACCCTAAAATACTCCTTACATGTCTGGAAAGAACTACTAAATCCTATATTTGGGGTGAATGTGGTTATATTAGGTCCTTACACATGAAATTGGCGTTTTGCCGTACTGGCAACTTTGATCTCAAATATCTTCTCTTTCGTTAGGAATTCCAAATTCAAATTCATACAGCTATTTACTCATGTATTTGTGTTTTGAAAATTATAATTCATTTGTTTTTTTCTTTGCGTTACTTAGTTTACAAAATGGAAAACTTGAAATATCGCGTTATTTACGAGTACGAGTTCCACCGTGGCACCAGTGCTGCAGAAACGGCTCGAAGGATTAATGATGTGTATGGCGACGGTGCCGCAAAAGAAAACATAGTGCGTTTTTGGTTCCAATGTTTTCGTTCTGGAAATTTCGATATGCAGAACACGCCCCGTGGACGGCCGGAGACCAAAGTTGTTAATAAAGAATTGAAGGCTATTGTGGAAGCGGATCCATTGCAAACCACGTCCGAGTTAGCTGCAGACTGCAGTGTTAGTGATAAAAATATTGTAATCCACTTGAAGCAAATTGGGAAGGTGAAAAAGCTTGAAAGGTGGGTACCTCACGAATTGAGTGAAGCAAATCAATAAACGCGCGTTAGATCTCGAGACCACACACTGCACAACAGACGGCTACCAAATTAGAGGAGCTTCAATTGGAATGTCTAAGACTTCCAACCGTACTCTCCTGACCTTGCCCCAACAGATTACCATTTTTTTCGAAATTTGGATAACTTCTTGCAAGAGAAAAAATTCAACTCCGATGGGGCAGTCCAAACCGCCTTCAAAGATTTTATTGATTCCCGTCCGAATGGTTTTTTTAGTAAAGGGATCGATGAACTACCTATGAGATAGCAAAAGTGCATAGATAGCAATGGCACATACTTTGTTTAAATAAATATATTATAATAATTATTATAAGCAATAATTTTCAGCCTGAGACACTCATTTACATTGAAAAATCTTCCGATCGAATATTATATTAAAAAAAAACGACTTTATGTTCCTCCCATACAAAACGCCAATTTCATATGTAAGGACCTAATATTTAGAGTTATGGTTATATTTTTGCGTACCGTCAAAGAAATGGCAGATGGAGATGTGAAGCTTGGTTTTGGAGGAATCTAGTTTATACGAGGGAGACAAAAGAAAAATTGGTAAATAGTTTCAAAAAAGAGCAGTTGAACACGAGATCTATAACAGAAAGAGGAATGGAACACTGTAGACGATGATCGCCGATTAAATAGTATATTTGCGGCATGTTCCAGAGTGGAAGATACTATTAGTATCGCCCTGGTGTAAGACCACCATTCAGAATTGAAACGTTGCTTGAAAATGGCTTTAGCCGTGTTTGGTGACCAGATCTGAATAGCCAGGTACTTCCCAACCTTCCTCTTCCCCACCTCCTTCCCCTCCCCACTATCTTCAGCTTCACAACATACCCCAATTGCGGATGCCATAGTCTCACTGGCTCCAGACGGGAGCAGTTGAGATTCTTGTGCGGTATTCACTGTAAAAAAAAAAAAAAAAAAACAAATAACACCAACCATTCATTTTCTCAATTCAAGCAACGGATTCATTTTTCGATCTCTTAAAAGTTAAATGTAAAGTGAAAAAGAGTAAGATATCTTTTAACCTTAAAGTAGGAAAATGAAATAAAAAAAATCAATATTAATTTCGAAGAGCAATTGAGGGTACGATATTTTTATCAGTCCGTCTTTAGCCAATACATTAATATTTTTAATTAATAATTTCGCTCGATGGTTTGCCACGCGAGAACATGATGCCGAATGAAATATCAAAATGACGCGTGAATGTCTTACGTCGTATGTGCGGATGACAGTTCCACGAGGCGGAACGACGCGTCGTTAATAATTTCGTTCTGTTTGAAATACGAACGACGGTTAAGCTTTTTCATACAAAAATGGGAAGGTCATCATTAAAAATGGGAGGGTGGGGGTAGGAGGGTGGAAATTTGGGATTAAAGGTATTTTTTGACGACAAATAAAAGAAAATATACTTATAATCGGTTGAGCCGTTTCGGAGGAGTGCGACCACAAACACCGTGACACGAGATTTTTATATATATAGATTATTATTTATGTAGGCCGAGTAGTGGCCGATTGACCCGAATATCCTTCATTATTGCAAATGGATTGGAAAAGAGCAAAATAGAGGCTTCTTAGAATCTGCAAGTCTAACCTGGACCTAAGAGCGCAAAATATGTGGCGTTGCTTACGGAGTTTTTAACTATACTGTAGTAACAGATAGATTGCCAATCAATTGGACCTTAATCATTAAATTTATAATTGAATAAAAAAATGGAGTTTTAATGGCACAACTATGGGAAATGAACAGTGGACCCTGGAAGGAAATCTGACTCAACTTAATATCCCTTAGTATACTCTTATTATGTTATTGAGGCACCAATATTAGCTGAGCACATTGCACAAGTTTCCGCGCGATTCGATATTAAATTACCGAGGTATCAAGTTTGTGATAACTGCACTTGTTCCTTTAACAGACTGACAGCTGCCTGGGAGTTATTGTTCCACATTGTCACAAGTAGATAGTAATCGTCACGTAGTTAGTATTGTACATATTGTCAGACAGGATAGATAAGGTAGGTTTGGATGAAGGTAGATATACATAGTTGCGTCATTGATGTAAATTATTCATATAGTTAACTTACATTTTAACTTACAGTTATTCATGTAAATATAAATAACTTACATTCCATGGGCATCCATCTCAAGACAAAAGATATTACAATTTGTCGGAATTAATTAAAATATGAGCCCCAGGCAAACCCCGTTATAATTGTCTTGTGGCGTCTTAAAAGTCGAGAGACTGGTGTACTTGGAAATTTATGATTTCATTTTAAATATTTTTTAATGTATACGTTTGCCCTGAAGAAGGAACGGTCATTCCAAAACCGGTCGGCCTTACTCAAATATATAAGTGGTTCAAACAAAGTTAAATTGTTTAATTGATTTTTTAATGTATTTATTTCATAACTAAAAATCATTTCAATTTAATTTTTTCACTTGTTTCAGGAAATTTTGCTGGTCAAAAGGAAGAAAACCATATTAAAAAAGTTTTAATTTTTAAAAATAAACTAATTTGACATAAGGCAGATACTTCGTGATGTGACAAAATAAATTAAAATGAAACAAAATATACGTAAACACCACTTTTAAATACATATTTTTACTTTTTTTAAATAAATGAAGACAATATAAGCGAAACTCAATCGAAAATCTGGAAACAGAAAAATCAGAAAAACATATTGACACCTCTGGGACTCGAACCCAGGACCTCTTGCTTTCCGGGCAAACGCGCTAACCACTGCGCCACGGTGTCCATATGAAATTCGGTCATGTTTAACTGTACCATACTTCGACTAAGAACCACCTACATTATCTTCACTTTCTTTAGCGCATATATTATTGGCAACTATCTTTATGTATGATTGCAAGATTCAAACCCGAACTAAATGCACTCTAGATAGTGTCTGGATAAATCTTTATCCATTTTATTTAATATGCGACATCTATCGACTTTTCTGCAAGTCTAGGATGAATATTTTATTTTGCAGTGGTTAGCGCGTTTGCCCGGAAAGCAAGAGGTCCTGGGTTCGAGTCCCAGAGGTGTCAATATGTTTTTCTGATTTTTCTGTTTCCAGATTTTCGATTGAGTTTCGCTTATATTGTCTTCATTTATTTAAATATTAAAATTTGAGGTTTTACTTACAAAGTTAAAATAAAAAAATAATATATTTTTACTTATCAAACACAGCAAACTTATTTTGTGGCACCATTTTAATTCGAAATTAATAGAATACTTAGTTTTTAAAACTTCGAAATAAGGATCAAAGAACATAATATGAAATTTTTAAACAATAACAGTTTCTCGGAGTTTGCCAATCATTTGGTGGAAACCACACACACACACACTTTTAACTTCAATAGTGGAATAGAAAAATAACAGTGTAATGTCAATGGCATTCAGTTGGATAAGTTAGAAATCTTAGAAATCAGAAAGCGTGAATGTGAACGTTTTTAAATGACCCAATATTAAATCTGTTCCCTTTGTAAATTGTTCTCTATTGCCCCTCTTCCCTCTACCCATTCTCGTCTTTCCATTGACACCATTGTCTATGTCTATTATTTATAATTAGTACCTATTAAGGTGGTCTATGTTTATTATTTAAAATTAGTATTATATTTATTAAACAAATTGCAATCAATAATGTTTATAATTCCAATGTAATTGAAAAAATTCTTAATAAAAAATACAAGAATAATTTCCTTAGATCATACATCTACCCTATACAAAAGGATAAAGAAGAGAAAAAATGGAGGAATATGATGTATTTTAATAATAAAATTTCTAATTCAATAAAAAAGAATGTACCTAATGAAATTGTTCCTGTATTTTATGTACGACCTCCATAGTCCAGTGGCTAAGACTCTTGACTCACATTCCGGAGGTCGCGGGTTCGAACCCGGCATGCGCAAATAAATTTTATTTGATTAATTTGTGTTATTTCACAATTAATTCATTTAAAATAATATATAGTATATTTGCGGCATGTTCCAGAGTGGAAGATACTATTAGTATCGCCCTGGTGTAAGACCACCATTCAGAATTGAAACGTTGCTTGAAAATGGCTTTAGCCGTGTTTAGTGACCAGATCTGAATAGCCAGGTACTTCCCAACCTTCCTCATCCCCACCTCCTTCCCCTCCCCACTACCTTCAGCCTCACAACATACCCCAATTGGGGATGCCATAGTCTCACTGGCTCCAGACGGGAGCAGTTGAGATTCTTGTGCGGTATTCACTGTAAAAAAAAAAAAAAACAATAGACTTAAAAATTACATAGTAAACAATAAAGATACAGATTCAAAAATGAAAAAATCTGGAATTTATAAATTGAAATGTAATGATTGTGATTTCTTTTATATAGGTAAAACTTCTAGAAACTTTGAAATAAGGATTAAAGAGCATATGAAAGCTTTAAATAATAATAGTTTCTCGGAGTTTGCCAACCATTTAATAGAAACTAGTCATACCTTTAATTTTAACAGTGGAATAGAATTAATACATTGTAATGTCAATGGCTTTCAGTTGGATAAATTAGAAATTTTAGAGATTAGAAAGAGTGTTAATGCAAATTTAAATATTATTAATAATCAAAAATTGTTTTTAAATGACCCATTATTAAATCTATTCCCCTTTTAAATTTTTAAATTTTTAATTGTTCTATATTGCCCCTCGTCCCTTACACATTATTTTCTTTCAAATTTTATTATTGTTTATGTCTATTATTTTTCTCTATTACCTATGTATGTCTATTTTTAAAATTAGTTCTGTCAAAACCCTGAGGAAGTCAGCTTTGCTGACGAAACATGTCGGTTTTTTTTTTTTTTTTTTTTTTTTTTTTTTTTTTTTTTTTTTTTTTTTTTTTATTTTTTTTTTATTCGAATTTTGACAGTTGAAAAACACTGTTGGGTTTTTTTCGTTTTAATACGAAAAATCGAATTTTTGGCATTTAGTCAGATATATTTTTAGTTTTTTGTCCTCTTTTGAGTTCGTTTATTGCTGACCAAGTCCAGTAAGTGTTATTTTATTTTAGTTTTATATCCTTTTGCCCCAATGGCCTTTGCCATGGGGAAGAAACCTCCCGATCCCGCTCCCCCTGACCCTTCAAATTTTGACATTGGTAGTGAGGTAGAAATAACAGCCCTTCAAGTTCCATCTTCTACTCCAAAAAAGAGGAAAGTTTGCGACCTTCCAAAATCAGATTCCTCACAGGTCTCAGTTCCTGTAGCTTCTCCTCCTTCCTTGTATCCGACTTCAGCAAAAGCTCCCTTCATAGTTTATGTTCAAAACAACTCTCCTGGCCACTCCTTACATCCCCTTGAATTTGGTAAATTCATCGGGAAAAAACCACTTGGCATTTCCCCAGGTGGTATCCGATCAGAGGGCAGATATCGCATTTGTGTTGAGTTCTCATCCGCGTTGAATGCCAATAAATTCATAAATTCTATCGACTCCCTCTCTGCAAAAAAATTTAAGGCCTATATCCCTTCTTTCAATATCTCTCGCTTGGGTCTCGTTAGAGGTATTCCTGTAGACCTATCTGAAGAAGAGCTTATCTCGGAACTGATTATTCCAGCATCTTCGGGAAAAGTTATTAAGACTAGGCGTCTTAATTTTAAAGATAAATCGTCAGAGTCTGTAGTTTGGAAACCCTCTCAAACTGTAGTTCTGACATTTGAAGGACAGTCCCTTCCCTCTCACGTTTATTTATTCCACAACTCTCTCCCGGTGGAAATTTATTCATACCCGACAATCCAATGTTTCAATTGTTGTCGGTTTGGCCATTCCAAACAATCGTGCCGCTCCTCTCCCCGCTGCTTTAAATGCGCAGAAAACCATCTAGCAGACCAATGCCCTTTCCCTTCCAATTCCCCCTCTTGCGTCAATTGTTCAGGCTCGCACACAGCCACTCATCCATCCTGCCCCGAACTTTCTCGCCAAAAAAACATAAAAAGTTATATGGCCTCCAATAGCGTTTCGTACTTCTATGCCTCCAAATTAATAGCTCCTTCTAAAAAATCTTTTGCTGAAGTTGCCTCTCAACCCCAAATTAGTGCTCCTTCAAACTTGTCTTACAGGAAGACTGTAACGACAAAACAAGCTTCTCGTCCAATTAATACACCTGGATTTGATCAATTAGGCCATAACTCCCAACTCTTGTTCCCAAATGGTAACAACAGCTCTCTATTTCCTCAAAAATCCCTCTTTTCTAACTCCAATTCAACTAACAGCAGTGCTTTCAATCCTGATCTAAATGCAAATTCCATAAACAACAATACTTCTAATGACAATTCTTCTTTTATCCAAACTCTCCTCATGTTACTTATCTCTGTTATTAACAATAATAATTCTCTACCGTCCAACGCTGCCTCATTACTCTCCTCCTTGTATTCTCTTCTTCCCAATGGCTGCCCCAACAGCAGCAATTCTGCAGTGGAATTGTAGAAGCGTCACCTCCAATAAGGATGACCTCATCCGCCTTCTACATTTTCACTCCATATCGATTGCAGCCGTCTCTGAGACTTGGTTCAAGCCATCTCAACTCTTCAAGGTGAGTGGCTATCAATGTCTGCGGGACGACCGCATTGATGGGAAGGGTGGTGCAGCCCTTTTCATCAAAAACTCTCTCCCCTTCTCCCCTATTTCCATTAAACCCCCAAATTCACCCTTCCAATTAGTGGCAGCCACTGTCTCTAATATAACTTTTGTATCTCTCTATATTCCTCCTTCTACCCCATTTGACCTTCCACTGTGGGTCCACATGCTTAGCAAAATATCTTCTCCCTTGGTCATTTTGGGTGACTTTAATGCCCACTCCCCACTCTGGGGTTCTTCTTCCTCGGATCCCTCAGGTATCAAATTAATTGACCTTTTGGACTCCTTGAACATCTGTCTCCTAAATGACGGATCCTCAACAAGGTTTAGTCACCCTGGACAGAATACTAGTGCGGTGGACATATCCCTCTGTTCACCGAGTATCTATCCACTAATCTCCTGGCGAATTACTTCAGACCCCTGCGGCAGTGACCACTATCCCATTATTTTGAATTTGGCTCAACGGTTGGATACCAATCACTTTAAAAGTAAGCCCAAATTTATTACAAAAAAAGCCGATTGGTCCCGCTTCAGAGACTCAATCCAGGATCTTTCCCTCTCCCTGCCTTCCCCTTCTTCTGATAATTGCACTTCCTCTTATAAATCTTGGACTGATTCCATACTAAAATCGGCTGACAAGTCTATCCCCAAATCATCTCCTGTAGGCTCGAAGGCTCGCCCTCCCCCTTGGTGGGATGAGGAATGCCTTAGAGTGCTGAAGGAGAGGAAAGCGGCCAATAAGACATACTGCCAACAGATGACTATGGAAAATTACATCTCAGCCAAGAATGCCCAAGCTGTTGCTAAACGCACATTCCGATTAAAAAAAAAAACAGCTGGCGTAATTTCTGTACCAATATATCCCCTGCTACTCCAGCAGGGGAGGTTTGGTCCATGATTCGCAGGTTTAGATCTTCCTTTTCCCTGCCAAAGCCATCTCGTAATTCTGCTATTTGGATTGATGACTTTATTAATAAAATAGCTCCCCCTTATGTCCCTAATTTTGATGAACTCCCTTCTTTGCCTTTCACTTTAAAATCTTCTTCATGGTTAGATGCTCCATTTTCTTTTGATGAGTTAAAAAGAGCCATTGAAATCCTCAATGACTCAGCTCCTGGCAAGGACGAAATCCTGAATATATTCATCCGTCATTCTGATGACAATTCTCTAACCTACTTTCTCTCTCTCATCAATGTCTTTCTGGATTCTGGTATTATTCCCCCAGACTGGAAAATTCAAAATATCATTCCCATTTGCAAAAGTGGCAAAGATCCAAGTATAGGTTCGAGCTACAGACCTATCGCCCTCTCTTCTACTCTTTGCAAAGTATCTGAAAGAATGATTAAGAATAGATTGGACTGGTTCGTAGAAAAAAATCAAATTCTTTCCCCTTCCCAGTTTGGATTTAGAAAGGGTAAAAGTACCCTTGACAACCTTTCTTCTCTTGTTACAGATATCAAATTAGCATTATCTAAAAATGAATATTGCATTGCAGTATTTTTAGACATCTGTGGAGCATATGACAATGTTCATATCCCCATCCTGAAAGAAAAGTTACTGGCAATAGGTATTCCGCCTAAATTGGTAAAATTCATTGTCAATTTGCTCTCCCAGAGAACTATTTTTGTAGATGGGTCTGAATCCCCTCCCCACATTAGACACATATTCAAAGGTCTCCCGCAAGGGTCAGTCTTAAGCCCGATCCTGTACAATATTTACACATATGATCTAGAAAAATCTATTCAATTCTTGTGCAACATACTCCAATATGCTGATGACTTGACTTTCTACAAAATATCCCGTAATATTTTTATTGCAGCATCAGCAATCAACAATGCTCTTAGAAAACTCTTGGCGTGGTTAAATATTAATGGCCTTGAACTTTCCCCCTCCAAAAGCAAAGTTGTTATCTTCACTCGTCGTCGAAAGCTCCCAGAAATTCAGGTGAGATTTGGCGATGAAATCATCCCTATCTCTAAAGAAGTTAAGTTCCTGGGAATGTTTTTAGACTCAAAGCTTACTTGGAATTCTCACATAAATCATGTCATCATGAAATGTGAACGCAACATCAATCCCCTTAGATTTCTGTCCGGAGTGTGGTGGGGATCACACCCATCATCTTTAAAACTTCTGTACAATGCTCTCATCCGAAGTCATCTTGATTATGGATCTTGTCTGTTTGATCCAATGTCCACTTCAAATTCGCTTAAATTAGATAAAATTCAGTCAAAATCTCTTCGCCTTATCTTAGGAGCCATGAAATCTTCCCCAATCAACGCAATGCAAGTTGAATGCTGCGAGCCTCCCTTAAATATAAGAAGGCGATGCCTAGCAGAAAAATATATTTTCAATACATGCTCAATAACTTCTCATCCCTTGATTCCCAAACTTCAATCGTTAAAGTATGAGGTTAATTTGAATCCATTTTGGAAAAAACATTCCCCTCCCCTTCTCTATAATTGCTTCAACACTTTCCTGAATGTTTCCACAAACTCCTATCGCAATGAATCTCTCCCCTTATACTCTTATCCCTATGAAAGTCTTACTTTCTATCCAAAGGTGCACCAATTTATAGGAATATGTAAAAAAAATATTAAAAACTCAGTTCAATCCAATAACGCAGAATTCAACAAAATTATTGAAAATAACTGGCCAAATTATATAAAAATTTTCACAGATGGTTCCAAACTCAGTTCGGACTCCCATTGTGGGGCCAGTGTCTATGCACCTCACAGGAAGTTGTGTTTCCCACACAGACTTCCCAAAGAGTGTTCCATTTTCTCTGCTGAATGTATAGCTATCATAGAAGCTTTACGTCTCATCAAATCTCTCAACATTAGAAATGCCCTCATCCTTTCAGATTCACTTAGCTCATTACAAAAAATAAGCGCATCCCCTCTCAATTCCAATAGCGACTCTTTGACGTGCTCTATCAGAGACCTCCTGCATTCCTTGTCGCTGGCTCACGTGTCAGTGGTCTTGGCCTGGATCCCAGGACACCTTGGTATTGTTGGAAATGAAAAGGCTGATTCTATTGCTAAGGAATCTATTGTTCATGGTCCATTAAGTAGTATTCCTATTCCTGTTAGAGACTACTTTCCTATTTTAAAAAATAAATTACAACGCCAATGGTCCTCTGAATGGAAATCATCCTCCCTGTTAAAAGGTCACCAGTACTCTTTAATTCAACCTTCTATTCCTGTCAAGCCCTGGTTTCACAAATACACTTCCATGCCTAAAAAATACATCTCTTCCATTATTCGAATGCGTTTAGGTCATACTTGTTGTCTTAGCCATCTCGCCAGATTCCACATAGTCAATTCGCCTTATTGTGATTGTGGTTCAGAGGATACTTTAGACCATAATTTTTTTGAGTGTCCTATCAATGACCAATTTCCAAACTTCATACCTGAATTGTTAAAACTTAAAATTGAATTCCCTACCAGTGTACCCTGCCTTCTTAGTCTCAACTCTCCTGAAATTCACTATTTGTTAGCAAAATTTATTTACAAAAATGGCCTCAATATTTAAGCATCAATCACATTTCTTTCTCTTCCCTACGTATACATTTGTTTCTTGCAGTGTTATTATGTACAGTTGCACAGGTTCCTTTTTTTGGGAATCTGTACTTCTTCCTACCCTTCAATGTTGTAATGACTTTAATATCAACTCTATGTGTCACTCTGTATAAAGATGGAAGTATGGAAGATGTACAAGTTCCTATTTTTGGGAACCTGTACATCTTCCTTCTCTTTAATTTTCTAATTACTATTAATACCAACTCTGTGTGTGCAGTTGTATAGGTTCCTATTTTTGGGAACCTGTACATCTTCCTACTCTACAACATTGTAATTACTTCTAATACCAACTCCATAAATATAACTAATTTTAAAAAATGTAAGAAAATGTAACTAATTTAAACAAACTGATTATGTATCTAATTTTAACAAATCTGAAAATGTAAATAATTTTTAAAAATTGATAATGTAACTAATTTACAAAAAAAAAAAATCTGGAAATGTAAATAATTTTAAAAATATGTATCTTACTTTAATACATGGCCAAGATCACCCTTAATGGGTGAAAGCCAAATAAATAATTGAAAAAAAAAAAAAAAATTGAATGTCGGTTTTTGTAAATAATTAAGTGGTTAATACAACGTAATTTATTAATTTGAATTTAAAATGTTACCACAAAATAATTTTGCACTATTAGAAGAAGTAATAGTAAGATAGTTAATTATGCCAATTATGAATTTTCCACTTATGATAGTGAATGAATAATAAAGTATGACATTGTAACATTGTAAGGGTGTTTTCTTAAATTAATATTTTTTTTTACAAATATGAAAGGGGAGGGGGGAGGAGGAACATAGAATTAGGATTAAGAGGTAAAGGATGGGAATATATAGGGATTAAACTTTCTAGTTTGAGTCATGTTGCTTAGTGAGTTTTCGTTTTATGTCATGTAAAGTCTCGTTAAAAATGTCAATGTCGTAATAATTTTGTTAAATGAATGTGTGGATCTATAGATAAATGAGTTCTGTTTGGAGTTGGTCTTGCAAAGCGGGAGATTAAAAGTAAGTGACTGTCTGCTGTTGCGATTTGGAACATGGAATGGATAGGCGTTGAAGAAGATCAAGACTATCAATTAGGTTACTTGTAATTTTAAATAACAACCGTATCTGCTATATTTCTTCGGCAAGTTAATGTCTGCATATTAAAGAACTTTGCAGAGTCTTCATTACTAACGTGAGATCGAAAAGAGCGAAAGTTAAGGTACCTTAAGAATCTATTTTGAACACTTTCGATTCTATTTTTGTGTATTGCATAGCCTGGGTTTCACACTTGAGATGCGTATTCAAGTATACTACGAACGTATGAGAAGTCTTTGTAAGTAATAAGATCTTTGAATTGTATATGTCGATCTATAAGACAAGATATCCTGGGTTCGCGTCCCAGTTGCGACCATTACCTTTTTATTTTTCTGTATCTTGTTCTTTTTCATACTAAATTTTCATATTAAGAATAATTTATAAACCATCAGTTAACACAACAAACTTACTCAATTCACTGCACAAAGAGTAAATCGAATTAAAACATGTTTTTTTTAATTTACTCTTCCCAGTTTTCTCATGTAAGTTATACCGGAAACCAAATATATTTGATTGAAATAAATGAAAACAAAAACTTAACGGAACACCGCGGGCAATATTTTTTATTGAATTTTTAAGCTTCAGAAAATGGAAGCTTTAAGCTCGATTTCTACCATCTTTCCCATATAACATAATAGCTTGTTATTTTTACTTATTGGACCATAACGGAGGATCTAAATTCATTTATTTTCACGATCGTCAAATAATAGACCACGCTCTGGAAAATAAATATAAAATAACTGCATTGGAAATTAGCTACTTTGTGGAGAAACATAATTATTCAAAATTAGCTTATCGTCGATCTCCAATTCAGTTTCGCCAAGTAATTAATCTGGTTACTAGTTACGACAACTTTTATAACAATGAAAACAACTTAAATTTTTCGTCACTTTAATTTTAAATTGGCAATATTCATTGAAACCATAAATTATTTATCTCTGTTACAACTACTGGGACTCGATACGTTAAAAGAAAGAAGAATTTTTTCTTACTTATTTTATTTCTTTAAAATTGTTAATAATTTTAATTGTACCGAGCAGATCAGTTCGTCACAAATTACCCTACCATTGCAACAATACAGGATCAAATGCTGTATTATATTCCATATTATATCTCTGACGGTTCTTGAATAATGTTATGTTTTTATTGTTTGTATTTCTGTTATGATTTGATTTATATGTACAACTTCTCCCCATGGCTACCAATGTTTTGTTAGATTTTTTGTTTTGTAATTTTTCATTTTATATTTAAAAAAAAAATTAGTTCTTGAATAATGTTATGTTCTTATTTCTGTTGTACAACCTCTCTCCATGGTTACCAATGTATTGATACATTTTTTGTTTTGTAATTTTTCATTTTATATTTAAAAAAAAAATTGTTTTGAGTATATATATATTTTTTTTATTTTATATAATTTTGGATTCATATTCCTTTTTTATAAAATTAATTTACTTATTCTTATTATGCTGTCTCCATAGAAGTAAAGTCACAAGGAGAAAATCCATAATTGGTTTTATTTACTAGTTTTAATACTTAGGAGTCATATTAGATTCCAAACTAAACTTCAATAGACATGCCGAATATACCCACAAGAAAATTGGCAAAAAGATATCTTTTTTGGGAAGAATTCGGCCGAAAATTTCCAGAAAAACCGCCATCACCATTTACAATTCAATTATTGCTCCACACTTCAACTACTGTTCAAGTATCCTTTTCCTTTGTAATGAAAGAGAACAGAATAAATTTCAAATTCTCCAAAACAGAGCAATGCGAATAATACTCCGAAGAAATAGATTTTCAAAAATAATTAAAATGTTAAAGGAACTTAATTGGTTAACAGTGAAACAAATACTGACCTTGAACACGTTGATATTTATTCACAAAATATTAAACAACATGTTACCAAAATACTTCACAAATAAAATCGTATACAATAAGGACATTCACAGACATTACACGAGGACTTGCAAGGAAATAAGATTAAACAAAAAAGACAAAACGAATACGCAAAACAGTCTGCTATACAAAGGAATTAAGTTATATAACACACTACCAGAAACTCTTAAGTCCTCACAAATTGAAAAGTTCAAGATGGATTGTAGGAGCTACATAAAACAAAAACAAAAAATTTTGTGATTTCAAAAATTTTGTGAATTTAAAATATTATAATTAAAAAAAAAAAAAAAAAAAAAAAAACTGCAATATGAAATATTATAATCAATTAGAAATTTGTAAACTTAAATGTACAAATTACTAAAATAAAATTCAAATAAAAAAAAATAAAAAAATAAAAATTTTGGCTATTTAATACTATGTACAAACCGAAATAAATGTAAACTGTCGATTTCCCTAAAGTTAATAAATAAATAATAAATCGCTTGCGTATACTTGGTAATAAAAAAGTGGTTGATGATGTGATAAATATAAAAAGAATATCAACACACTAACATTATTTAATTAAAGCTGTTTGTCAGCGCTTCTCCGTTGGATTATAATCAAATATACTTCAATAAGTCAATACGCTTCATCAATGTTTACTTATGGATTTCTTAAGTTTATTTTACGTACTTTACAAAGTTATTTTTTTTTTGTTTCAAAGTATTTTCAAAATATCTTGAATATTGTTACGATACACGAAATGCCCCCTCACAAATTAGAACGCCACGCTACTGTGTTTACAAACGGTTTCCCCTCCTTTCCGCACGCGTCCTTCGCGCTAGCGGCGGTAGAAAGATCGGCCCCGACCGCCATTCCTTCTACGGCAGCGCCTTGTGTGCACGCGCAGCGTGAATCGTTCCGTTTTGTTCTGGAATATTCCATGAGACCGCAATGGCGGTATTCGCTGGTATTGACCTGCGGGAACGCCAGCTCCGGCTGAATTCCTCTCACCTCACCGATCTCCAAGCCACCAGCTTACAGCAGTGAGTGCCCGAGCCATTAATTCCTCTTTTTGCGTGTGTTCCTTTCTTAAATTCAATGCGTAAATAAATGACCGCCCCAGAGGGCCTCGAAGCAGAGAGAGATTTTTGGCCCAAATACCCCTGAAATAGATAGGATATTGATGCTACCTTGTTCTAACCTTGACTGTGTTATGTACCATTGTTGTTTTATGAACGGATTCTACCCAATACACCTGATATTTACTGCAGCTGAATTGTTTCATTGCCTCCCCGGCCCGTAGGATAGAGTTTATTTCAGGGATGCCACACCAACGCCTCAGAGATATACAACCCTGGTGATGATAGTCTCCTCCGCTCTGCTGACCACTCTGAGCTGGTCTATCGGCAGAAGGAAGGCACCTCAGGTAGGTGTGCTTAACAATATATTTAGGTACTCGAAGTTTTCTTTTTTCTTCATATTTGAATTTTCAATGGCTTACTATTTGTACTTTATGCTGTCACTTCAATATTTACTTATTGGATTATTAATCTCAGATTTGCTGTCACCTTTCCCTAAAATAAATAAAATAAAAAAGTATGGTCTCCTATTAAAAACTTTAAATTAACTGTACTGCGTTACTGCATTTACAAGGTTTTAATATCCACTGCGTATCGGAAAATACAACAGAGGTAGCTTTTATAAAGCTGGTAAAATGTTTTAATTAAATTCCATTCAACCGGAGTCGGAGGTCGCTTGTATTGGCTACTGACTACTGCCTACTGGCTGCAGTGACTATTCAATACCTGTAAGCTACTCTCGCCGATAGTGTGATGGCCAAATGAATTGAAATTCAATGATTTCACTCAGTCAAATGACATTTATCAACTGCAGTGATTAATGCACTAAACGCATTGAATGGATTGTACCATTAAATATTATTTTACTTTATATCGAGTAATTGTGCGTGCTCGTGTAAATCTGACACGTGCTAGTGATTTTTTTTTTGCATTAGCTCCACACAGGTGGCCTTGATGAAAAAAAATTCCTTCAGGGCCTATGTCATCCTTAAGGATGCTCTTTGGAGGGTCTTTTTAGGGAAAGGAAGGAGAGGAAGTTTTGGGAAGAGGGGTGGGTTGGAATCTGGAGGTCTGTGAGCGAAACTTTCGTTTCGTTCGCTTCCCATATTTCGGGGCTCGGCTCGCGTTCATATTAGTGAATGTAAACGCAGCATAAGAGTCGCGGAACTACGAAGACGGCGCTACCCGAATTTCTACCGATTTCTTACACATCTCCATTAAACACGTTAAGTTTTAAAGCTCTTAAAAAAATATATGTTACTTTTGAAGATAATATCTAGATATTCCCCGCGCCGAAACGCAAATTATGTAAAATTCCCTCGATAGAAAAAAGCCAGTCTGAAAATGTCCGTAATAGGATGAAAACTGTCCTGGTGAAATATAAATTAGTGGAAGAAAGTACAAAAGTGTTTTAATTTCAAATTCTAAGAAAAAAATCGCAAAGTGTGCTCCAAAAAATATTATTGACACGTTTCTTTCAGTTATTTTACAAGTTATATGTATGAAAAAATTCACAGTGTTTCTTTAAATGCTGTTTAAGACAACCCCCGCGAGATTTTTGCTCTATTTTAAACGAGTCGTGTTTTATTAAACATTTTCACAATTTTCGCATCGATTTTGTCGCTTTAAATACTAGCCCGCTACTCTTCAAATTTCTCCATCTTCTTCTTTTTGAGCCCGGTTGCGGCGCCTAAATCCTCCCTCCCACTGCGGTGCAAGGGGATGAGTTGAGAGTCCAGCTGAAAAGGTAAAAAGTAATCCCTCAATCACTTCCTCCCGATCCGGCCAGCCTCGTAGCAGGCGAGCAAACGCATCCTCCGCCGAAACCTAAACAAATCTCACACCACATAAATGGCACCATAAGTCTTGGGAGACCTATGGCGGGGTTATGATTGGTTATTGTAGTGTATGTAAATGTAGGTGTGTTCGGATATCATCGCCACTCGGAAACATTCGGGTTTCAGAAGATTGACGAGCGGGCTCTCGGTACAAGAGAACAGCTGACGGGCCCCGCCGCTTTCAGATCCAATCTAGAAGCCTTAGTAAACAGTCGCTACTATAGACATAAATATAATACTACTTGAATCGTTTATAATTACCAATAAACTGAAGACATCGAACTTACGTTGTAATCCTAATTATTGTGGGCTAGTAAGCCACTAAATTAAAGAACATTACAGTTATCAAATAAATGATTCCCGGGGTAGCGTATCCACATCCGCCTCCCAATTGAATATTTAATTTTCCCTATTTTACAAAATGGCCGCCTAGTTGCCACCTACTACGTGGATCAGTGAAGACTGGTTGGGGGAGACCTTACCTAAACCTCTCCAGCCGGAGCCTCTCGACTCATTGCCTTGCACCGCATTGGGATAGATGGATTCATACGTCTATTTTTCCTGAACACATTTATCCCCAGATTCCAACCCACCCCTCATACCTTTTTCCTTTCCTTAAAAAGACCCACCACTCAGTATCCTCAGAGACGACGTAGGCCCTGAGAAATTTTTTTCCTCAATGCCTCTTGTGTGGAACTAATGCAAAAAATATATTTTGTTTGTTTTGGTAGTAGCATTGGATGGAAAAAGATTTTTCTGTTTCACGTTGTTCGTTGAAAGTTTTTTAGTATTATCTTTAATGTTTAAACATTACAATTTGAGGTTTAACTCAATGAGTTTTGTCACTATAAAATTATTTGAAGGTTTTATTCACATTTACTTCGGTTTGCCATCAAAAACAGTACTTTATTTTAAAATTCGTTCAAAACCAACACTTCATTATGAAATTCGTTTAAAAACTGCACTTACTATATTTTGAAATTTGTTCTGAACGGTACTTTATTTTGGAATTCATTCAAAAACAGTACTACATTTTGAAATTTCTTGAAAAACAGTACTATATTTTGAAATTCCTTCGAAAACTGTACTATATTTTGAAATTCCTTCAAAAACAGGACTATATATTGAAATTCCTTCAAAAACAGTACTTTATTTTGAAATTCGTTTAAAAACAGTACTATATTTTGAAATTCCTTCAAAAACAGTACTATATTTTGGAATGCCTTCAAAAACCGTACTTTATTTTGAAAAGAGCAAATTTATCAGAAATCGATTGAAATGCGAAAACATTTCTGGCGCAATCAGTATCTTGACAGTTCGCTTGAGAAATACCTTTCAAATATGGTGTTAAATGCAGTGCAACAATTTTTTTTTCAATCTTTACGTTTCCTACGCTAAAAAGTGTTCGTAAGTAGGAGTATTTCCAAACTTGGCGACTTTCTTGCGTTTTGCTTGTTATGCATGCATTAGAAAAGTTATTCTGAATCTCGTTCCAAATATTGAACACATAAATTCCAGTTCACTTCGGAAGTTTGAAGTCCCGCATCCATTTCCCTGCACAATATGTTTTGTAAAAGGAAAACCGAATCTGACCCACTTTTGTCGTTTATCCGGCAAACCATTAGTCAATGTAACTTCTATAACTGACTACCAACGAAACTTTGCACACGACACGACATTCAAAAACAAGTGAAATATTAAGGAATTTTAATGGTGGGGTGAATGCCTACGTATAAACGACGCCCGCGTAATGCATTGAGCTACCCCCAATTAACAAATAATTAATTAAGCATTCAAAAGGACGAAATAAAGTGCTCGAAGTCAATTGTGACTATTTAGTGAATTCGAGTCTTCCATCAATGTTTTAATATTTGTTAATTTACCTACTAGTTTTTTTTTAAGTATATTTTATTTAGATTTATATTTTTTACAACTTTGGACTTAGCCTCCTTAACATTTACAGGGAGTTCGTTAAACATTTTTAATCTTTATGATAAATATTGTTGTGGTAGTAGGTAGTGGTTTATGGTAGTCGCTTAGTGCGTTATGCGGATATCGTGTGGACGGAGCCAATAAATTATATGAAGATTGTATAGAAACGATCTGCAAAGCGTAATTCAAAAGATCGAAGAGTTTTTATCATGGCTCTATAAAGATTTCAACTTTCAACCTTCAACTTTTGATTTTCGACTTTTAACAGTGAATATTCCGCTTTCAACTTTTCACTGTCAAATTTCAGCATTTAACTATGATGTTTCAACTTTTAACTTTTAACTTTCAATTTTCAACTTTCAACCTTCAACTTTGAATACTGCACTTTAAGCGTTCAAAATTGAACTTTCGATTTATAAAATTGAAAATTCGACTTACAACTTTGACTTTCAACTTTTCACTAACATCGTTCAACTATCAAATTTCAACATTTAATTATCATCTTTCCACTTTTAACTTTCAATTTTCAACTTTAAACTTTGAACATTGCACTTAAAACGTTCGACTTTTGACTTTTAACATAGAATATTCGACCTACAACTTCAACTTTCAACTTTTCTTTCAACATTGAACTAAATCAATGTTATCAACAATTGAAGATTACGGTACAAGTTCGGTCATCCCCTCATAGTTTTTTAAACAACAACCCTTAAAGATAGAAAAATTCATACGTGTTCAGCTTCCACATACTAAGGTATAATGCAACGAATAATAAAAAAAGTACCTACTTGGACGTTTAAAGGTTATAGTAACATTGGAGCAAGTTCTCCACCCCCTTATCTCACGAAGTACAACGTATGTACACCGACCCAACCTATTTTGAAACTCTCCAAAGGTTAAAGTAACGTTCACACGCGTTTAGCTATACCCCTATTTTGTTGACCGTAACCATCTATTTACCGCTAAAACCGTACTTAAATTTCATGCTCCATGAATTTCTTAGTCATAAAGATTTGTTCTTCGCTTCAACTGAAAAACAAATACAAAATGTTTAAAAGGGTGTCCCATGTTTGGCGAAGTACAATGTTTTAACGCATACCCACCTTTTTTTGGTTTATTTTACATTTTTTACGCTAGCTCCACACAAGGCCTGAGTCATCTTAGGGGATACTGTGTGGAGAGTCTCTTAAGGAAAGGACAGGAAGTACTGGGAAAATGTTTGAGGGTGGGTAGGAGCCAGGAGTGACGGATATAAATAACTTTTCAATTACCGCAATTTACGTGACCATTTTTTTAGAAGATAGAATGGGTATAGTACGCTATCCGTAAAAGACAGATATATGCCTTCACGCACTTTTTTGTGGATCTATAAAAGAGGAATATTCCGCCATGCATTGTTTTGTTATATCCCAAAAGGATTAGGCAGCGTTTTCGATGAAAGCTACCAGGTGGCTTGACTTTTTCCAATACTTCAACCAAGTACATGGCGATGGATCGAGAGTATCAACCAGTCTCTTGATCTGGCCCGCAACGCAATAGGTGGGCAGACACAACTGCAACCAAGACCTAGACAAACCTCAACCCATTAACCAAACGTAGCGAACCACTTGGGGTGACCTATAGCAGAGATGTTGGTTATTCAATAAATGATTCATGGCTATACCCAATTCCCAAAATGGAAACGTTTTATATCAATATACTCCTACAAACATTTTCATGACCTTTGAACTATGGCATTCCGTGCCAACCTGCATCGAAATACGTAAGTACTTGATTACTTAGAAATAAGGTTGATATGCGTTTTAATAACCGATTGCTTGATGAGACTTTTTTGCTTTAAGATTAAATCATGTCAGCGAAATTGCGAAGCTTCAATATTTTTGGTGCGGGATATCAAATAAGTTGGTAACAAATTCCTTATAATTAATTTTTATGATGAAAGTATTGACCAAAAAAAGAATTTCCTCCTGTACCATAGCACACATTCTCTGACTGCAACAAAATGAAAAAGCATCGAAGCAGACAAATTTTACGAATTTTCCATTAAGTGATTTCAAACTTGATTTTCAAAATGGGATTCCTGATGTGGTAAGTATTCACTTTACGGTAAAATGGTGCCTTTTCTATGTGCTCGAAAATTAAGCAAAGAAAAACGCCTTCTTTTGGTAATATTGGCAGGGAGTAGAGAATAACTTATTGCTGCGCGAAAATTTGACAATTCTGGAGGCAAAGCAGGCTATCTTGAAAATTAAGTGCAGATTCTGTGTTGTGATACAGCTTCGAACATACTAGAACATAAACTAGGCAGGGAATCACTTACTTTGCTTGTCACCATTACGTTTACGAATTGGTGGTAAAACGCATTTTAGAGGTAAAAATCAAATAGGTCACTTCAAAACTGGACATCCGTTATTTAAAAAGTTTAAAGACAGTAAGAAAATATTGATCACGATAATTTAAAGTTGCAGAGAAAGTGTGGAAAAATACCCAATCACTTGGATGCTCTTTTAAAGTTATTTCGTAAAGAATTGACCAAAACAATTGTGCGGTGCAACAATTGAGAGTTGGTAAAGCTTTCGATCATATTTTTGAGTGGAGATATCAAAATAAGACCTCTAAGTGGCCTCTAAGATGGATAGCAAGAGCGATCTATTTCTTAGGCTTAGTTCCACAGTTCAAAGTGATCAACAACAAAAGGATAGCTCTGCAAGATCTGTGCTTGTTTATTATCAGTATTATCACATCATATGTCAAGCCATGGCTTCATTGTACACTGACTGTAAAAGCACCTTATCAAGATTTGTGCTTTTGGAAGTCACCGAAACCTTACAAAAGATCAAAGTAGCAGCTCGGAAAAGGTTTTGCCTACACCTATGTTATCTTGGTGACGAATGCTATGTTGTCACTATTTTATAAGGAGGTTGACATGGGAACTGTGATGTATCAATGATTCATTGATCAATGATACAGAACAGATTTTACCACAAGGGCTCTTCGGGTCACATAGTCTCGTTGCCGATTTGGGCCGAAGGAGACCGAGGGTAGATTTACGGAGTCATTTCGTTGGAAGAGATCTCCAGATCAGAACTAGTCTTCAGCCTGGAAGAACATTTGTCCTCAGAACTATTATTATAGTTACAGAAAATCAATAAATGGTCACAGTGTTAAAAAGAATCTAAATCTTTCAATAAATATCCATATTAAATTAAATGAGCGATGGATGCAAATGATGAGGCGACCACCCTGATGGACAATCCAAAAATATCTTTTTATTTTTAATTCTGTTTAATTATTATTTATTTAAATTTTATGCTTATTTTTATTTATTTATGTGATGAATTTTGTTTTCATTTTATGTTTTAATTAGGTACTACCTAATATGTAACCTTTTTTTTCTTTTATAGTTTATAGTGTTGTTTATGTAATATGGCAGACTGGGATTACACTACCCTCCCAGTCCTGCTGGAATAAAAACTTAAATAAAATAAAAAATTACGATATTCTCTGGGAAGAATATTAAGAGACGTAACAGAAAAAAAGGTAAAACTGGTGACAAATTTATCAAAAGACAACTACCGAACTCTGGTAAACAGTACAACCCATCAAAAAAGGGTCTGGTGGTTTATTGTATGGTAAGTCTGATGGATAGGGGATGCTTGCTGCTTTTTAACTAGGTATCTGATAGATTTTATGCTTATTATTATTTTTTTCTTTCAGCAAAAAATTGTAGACAATTTCATTTCGACAATGAGCAAGAACTTGATCTCTCGTGTCAAAATTGTTGACAGTTTTCTTCACGAGTATCCATCTTCATGGGAGACTAACGCCTCGTTACAGGCAGTTAGAAGAACTGTATCCACGCTCGAGGCAGTAAACTATACCGCTGAGACGGCCGTTAAGTTGAATTTGTTGACTTTCACGATGTGATCACGGTAGAGAAAGAACAAATACAGTGTTTGATGCGTTGTGTACAGGCACTAGAAATAGATTGACTGCAAAAGAAAAACTTTGAAGCGAGAATATTTAAGAATTTTTTATTGTAATAAGGAAGATAATAAGCTTTTAATTTGAACAAATTTTCGTTCTTAATTTTAGAATTACACATTTCGGGAAGCCATCCTGTTTTAGCTGGAGGTTTTTATAATATACGGCAAAATGATTTCTGTATCCTTATAATGGCAATAAATTGTATTTGCAAGGAAAAAACTCACAGGATTAGAAGCGGAATGGATTATTCGCAATTTAAAGGTATGTTTACTCTCGGCGTTTTCTTCACTATGATTGATTTCACTACGAATGTAAATAGTTTCCAAGGCGTCTTGCGATACGTGTTTGTATGCGAGTTATAAACTTAGGAGCTTGTTATTGCGGCAATTGCTTGAGGAGACTGAGGTTAACTACTGGAGCGCTTTTTGCCACAACATGGCGCTATTTAAAATACCTCGAATTGTTTTGCTGCCAATTTTGGCAAATTTTCCCTTATTTGTATGTAATTAACTCTCGACAGGCCAAGGTGCCAAACATGACGTCCGTAACCACGGGGGTCGGCTGACGACCCCATTTTTTTTTCTAAACTTTTAAATCAAAGAAAACGCTTTTTCTTTTTTTGATATATTTTTAATTTGTTATTTATGTTTTTGTAGGGAATATTACCTACCTATATTTGACAAAATATTTTTTCCTGCGATCAACGATTTTTTCACATTTTTTTTTAAATGGCATATTATGTATTTAAACCTTTGTGCAGGAATACCTAAAATACTAAAAATAGATTTCATGTATTTAAGTAGATATAAGAAGGATAGTTATTTTGGGGTCTACCTTCGGCCCCAGTTGGCTGCGGGAAAGTTAAGTAGAAGTTTACGATTTTGTAATATTTTTTTAATAAATACTACGAATATGTGATAATCGACAAAACAGGTGGTTGCATTGGCTTTTTAGAACTATAATCAGTTTGTATGTCTTTATATTAACATTCGGAGGTATGATTTTTTTAATGTGGGCGGAAATAAAACCACCAAAATATCTGAAGCAATCGGAGAAAAAGTATTAAATTGCGCTGTCGCTCCAGCGACATGGTGGTGATAGAGGGGAGAGGGGAAGGGAACAATTATTGCTTTAGAATAAAATGTTTTGTTCCAAAAAAGCACAAAAATAATTCGCCGAGAGAAGCCAATCATAATTGGCGTGAACACATCCTGTAAAACACAAGTACAAAATTTCAATAAGAAACTCAGACGTCGTTGGCAAATCATATAAAAAAACTGAAGGTTACGTACACGTTTACGAAATCAAAAAAAAATACATTTTACCATACGAGCTTGGGACACCCTAAAGTCCACGCATAAACAAACACTTGTGTCAAATATTTTTCTTCGAATTTTGGTAAGGGTGGGAATATTTTTATGGTTTTTCTTCTGATTTTTAGGATTGTGTGGTTCCACGTAAACAGGGGAGTTTATGTCCCAGGACTGAGCTGTGTATACTCGTACGTTGTTTTGATGCCTCTGTCTGTGATTGTGCTTGAGGCCCTATTACCAGCGAAAAAGAATTCTGATTTCGTCCTACGACCACTTTTTTCGAAAAGTGACGAACGGTTGCTGTCGCATACAATCGCTAGTAGCTTTATTGGGATTGGGTACGGTGTAGTTTCGACAAAGGTATTCAATATTTTCCGTCGAGTGGGCAGTCTTTTTTTTCAGGATTTCTTTTAGTATTTGTGTGTGAACAAATTGAACCGTACTTCGTACATCAAACAGTACAAAATTAGTTATGTTGTTGAACGACAGATGGCGCTACGTCCGCCTCATCTAACATTCATCCACACATGCGCAAGTCATTCACGGGAAGCGTCGCGTCATTATGTACGTTACTTAAATGAAATACATTGATAGAGAAAATGAATGACTGGTGTTTTTTTTTTTTTTTATCAGTGGTCATCGTCTACAGCGCTGCATTCCTCTTTCTGTCATAGATCCCATCCCTACACACTTACAATACATTCGTTATTTTTTATTTAACAACCAAAATATTCACTCTAAATAATTCATATGGCAGAACAACGTTTCCCGGATCAGCAAGTATATGTATATACGTATAGGAATATCCTTTTCCCGCTTGTACCATGAGTTTCCGGTCACCATGTATAAAAGGTAAAAAACATAAAACATTTGTAAAATCTTTAAAAAATAAAATAACATGTAGAATATTAAAATAAGAGCATCGATACGCTTGGATAACCTTATACATTATTAGTCACGAACAAGGTACTTACACGTGTTACTAACCTCTCGAAACTTTGATTCTTTCCCCGAAATGCATCGTATTAAAAAATTTGTGACTTGTGTTACCTGGTGAAACTTTCTTCACTCGAACTTTTCGGTCAATTTTTAGACAAATAAATACGTAAAAATGTTGTCATTCAGAGTGCCGCTAAGATGCCCACTCATCGCCGAAGTTCGGCGCTTAATGAAGTTGGCTCTATATAAGGGAATATAGGTTTCATTTATACATAAGAAGTTGTCTCCTAAAATCTTTAGCATTGCACTAACATCGACAGATAAAAACAAAGATTCCGTTAAATTTGTGGAATTTTGTGTACATGATACTTAAATAGTTTTCAATAGATAAAACAACATGAGTAAACCTTTCCAAATACAAACCAGTTATAAATTATGGCTACTCATATTTGGCTCTTTTTTTAAATGCCATTTTAACCCTTGTGTATAAAGAAACTATATGAAGGACAAGGTCAGAATCGCTTGCGCCAATATCAATCTAGGACCAAGGTAATATTTGATTATTGTGGCTACTCTGAATTATTTAAAAATAATTTTCTATGAAATTTGCGGGTGGCTTTTGGCAGTTGTTAAAGTTACGTTTTTGTTTTCAAATGAGTATAAAGGTCATTATTTCTTTGAAAACTCCTTTGAAACGTATTTTTTCATGTTGGGTATGTATTCAGGTTTGTGTAGAAATAATAAAATCAGTTTACATTTGTATGAATGTAATTTTTGACAATTATTTACAAAATGGGATGTTTCAATTTTTTTTAGTTAGTTAGCTATTCTGAAAAATAGTTCTAACGATATTACCATGTTAATATACATAAATAATGGTTCCATGACAGTTCATCCTGCGACAATTCATCCGGCGACAGCTCTCCCGCGACAGTTCATCCGGCTGACAGTTCATCCTGCCGACAGTTCATCCTGCCGACAGTTCATCCCGCCGACAATTCATCCGGCGACAATTCACCCTTACAATTCAATCTAACCTAACCTAACCTAACCTATAAGTATAACCTATAAGCATAAATACGTCGTATTTTGTTATGATACGCATGCTTCTTCGGAGAGTTGAAATTATTGTAAGTAAAAATATTTTTACAGCGGATTTCCACTCAAGATGCCTTCAGATATAAGTATATCGATTTTGTTTGTACGGCCGTATATCCTCTTTGCATACTTACTTAATAAAAATCTTCTAATTGATCAGGCAGGATGAATTGTCGACGGATGAATTGTCGGCGGGATGAACTGTCGGCAGGATGAACTGTCGGCAGGATGAACTGTCGGCCGGATGAACTGTCGCAGGATGAACTGTCGCCGGATGAATTGTCGCAGGACGAATTTTCGGGTCACCATAAATAATATGATATATTTTCTGGTAAACAGAAAACAAACCCAAAAGTACAATCGCTTTGTTTTCATTTCGATATTTGACCAGAACTCATCGTCGTAATTTTCGCGCGGTTTTTCAAAATACTCTCCAACGCTCAACAGGTCAAATATTTTTACTCGAAACTTGAAGATGAGCAATTAAAAAAATCCTAGAATTTTCCCAAGACTATGTAAATATATTGTACACTAGCTTTTGCCCCTGGCTTCGCTCGCATGGTATTAGGGGGGTTGCCACTCCGCCACTCCGCCTTCTCCACCTTCCCCCTCGTCACTCCACTCTCCCCATAACCCCCCTCCCCTAGCCCTTACCCCATCAACCTACCCCTCCACCGCCCCTCCCCCCACCTTCGTACTTCCTTCCCTCCCCCTTCACCTCCTTCAACCGCCTCCTCCCCCTCCCCCTCCCCCTCCCCCTCCCACCTCTCACATTCCACACATTCATTCTCGGTACATTCAGTTTTCAAACTCCACGTATTACATTTATTTATACAAATTTCATAATGCCAGAGCTCAACAGTAGTTTTATACAAAATAACGAACAAAAAAAAAGAATTATCCAATTTGGTACAGTCGTTCGGAAGTTATGCGCATACATACATTTCGGCGATTCATTTTTAGAGATAGATATAGACGCCAACAAAGCACTCTTTTTAGGGTTAGTTTGCCTAATTAAAAAAAGAAACATCTTTTCAAAGGCAACAATTTGTTTGCTTTTCTTCTGACGTTTGTAATATCTCGATTTTGTTAGGGACAGAAAACGTATGATAAATAATTTCATAACGCCGCAGTTTATTCATAACGCCAGAGCTTACCAATATATACTGCCTATATTACTCGCAAATAATATAGCTTTCTATTAGTGATATTTACTGTACAGGGCCCGAAGATACTTTAATAGTACACAACTGCTAACCCTGTACAAATCAAAAGTGCGCCCCACGGTTGAATTTGGCAGCCACCTCTGGTCTGGAACTCCAAAATACCTGAAAAATACCCTGTGCAGAAACGGGCGGTCCGTTTGTAGATTCTACCAACCTAACAGACAGATTGCAATCTTTAGATCACAGGCGTCGAGTGGGAATGCTATCCTTGTTCTACCGGTATTACAATGGAAGATGCTCCGAGGAACTAGCATCATTGATCCCTTCGGCACCGGTGCATAGTCGGGAAACACGCCAAACGCGTGCCCAAAATTTGTACACGGTTGACATTTCGTCGCCTTAGTTCTTAATTGTCCAAACGACCATTTAAGTTTTGGTTCAATCTCCACTTTAAAACTAAAAATAAATTATAAAAAAGGATAGTTTAGCACTTAACTAAAAATTATTTAAACTAATGAGATCTTTGTCTTTACGGAAATAGCTTTATCTCATTCACCTTTCATAATGTTTCATTGAAATAATGGTCGTTTGGACAATTAAGAACTAAGGCGACGAATTTTCTCACATGAGAACGGGTCGTTTCTTCGACTCGTTCTTGTGTTCAACAGCTTGGCTGTGGAATGATTTGCCGGCTTCTGTGTTTCCTCCTTCCTACAAGTGTGTCTCTTCAAGACCAATGTTCATTCCTTCCTCTCCTCAAAAAGACCCTCCACACAGCATCCCAGATGACATAGGCCCTGAGGGAAATTATTTTCCTCAGGACCTCCTGTGTGGAATTAATGTATAAAAAAAAGTGAAAGAATTTTTAAATTCCATTCAGTATTTATTGCGTGAAAGAGTAACAAACATCCATACATCTATATATCCATACATCTATAAAAGCTTACGCCTTTATAATATTAGTAGGATATATTTTTTATTCATCAACATTGTTAGCTATTTTCGTATTTTTATTCTTATAAGTAGACATTTTCTTATTACCTTCCTTCCATCCTTCCTTTCTAGCAAAATAACTCGGGCTTTGTTATTTTAATTCTTCTCTCCGACTCGGTAGAAGTCTATTCTAATCTAACCTATTTAAGCATCGCAATAATACCTTTTCTACTATAAAAAGGACAAATAACGGAACAAACCACATTTACAAAACGTTGCTGGACCTAAAAAAAGCTGGCTATGAAGCAGAGGCGGCCCGTGACAAAATTTGCGGGCAGTGCATTTCCCAAAAAAAGATAACATTAACATGGGAAAATAAAGTGATTTAAAGGGATTGACATACCTAGTACAAACGTTCACTTGTAGAGAAAACCTATTCGTCGCTGTTTCATTTGTGAAAATACTTCAATGACACGATTGTTAAAGTCTGGTATAGAAGCTATAAAACCTTTTTCGATGGTCATCATTGACAAAGCATTAAGCCGATCATGGTGTACTCAGAAATGTTTTTACACGTTTTAATGTAGAAAAACACCGTTCGCACTCAACAGTTGTCATTGGAATAGTACAACTTATTTTGAAAAGTTTAACCGTTTCACTAAAATACTCCACTAAGTTACATTTGATAAAATATACGTTAATCGCAATGTTTTCAGTAGCACTCATTTTTAAATATTTTTTTTTTACAGAATAAAACTTGCGAAAACCGTTAAAATGCTTTAAAAACCGAAACGATACTGAGGTCGATGCGCCGCGCCTGCGACCGATGGCGTTACAACATAACATTGTTAACTAGTCTTAAATTTGTTGAACATAACTATTTCATTCCAAAGGTTCGGGACCGCTTTACGCAAGTTTAATGTTATGTCATTTGCTCCGCTAGTGCACCCAGGCACCATATGTCTTCTCTGCTTTCACACGTCAATCGTCCTTATGGGTCTACCTGCCTTGCTCATTTCACGGGCACTGGCACTCCAGCATCTGGAGATGATCCCAGTAGAAATATAACTTCATGTGACGTCACGCCTGGGCATAACAAAATGTGCACGAATACCTTTCTCTCATGCTCGGGAGTTTAGTCAATTGGTAAAGATTTTGTAACGAATTGGCGGGAATACTTCGGGAGAGGATGTACTAATTTACACTTCTGACGTATATTGGTTTTCGGCAGCGCAGTGCACGAATGCACTAAGCAAGCGGCCGCCTCTGCTATGAAGATTAGATTACTGGGAAAATAAAATAATAACACTTTAAAAAAATGCTTTCAAAATTAAAATTAATTCTTGTGAGAAACTTGGTCAACTACAAAATTGGATATGTGTTGGTTTGCTTTAATATTTTTTACATAAGCTCTACGTTCTAAGGATAATAATTCCCATTAGGGCCTGTGTAATCTAGGTTTCTATGTGGAGGGTCTTTTTAGGAAAGAAAGGAGAGGAATTACTGGGAAGGATGGTACGATGGGTGGATAGGAATCTGGGGTTCAGTGTGTCCAGATGTGACTGCGGTGCAAGGCGATATTCCGAGAGAGTCCTGTTGGACAGTTTAAAAAGTTTTCCTCAACCAGTCTCTCCCGTTCTGGCCTGCCACGCAGTTGGTTGACAGACGCATCTCATCCCATGAACCCGGGCACCCCTGCTTAGTCGCCAAACGAAGCGCAACCACTTGGGATGACCTATGGTAGAGGTATTGGTTTTCCAATAAATGGTAAAATTCTTTGTGATTTCATCTATGTCATGCTTGCCACTGGGTAATACACACAAGTTTGTATATTTTTCCAAAGGATTGTTAAAAATGGAGCGAGCAATTTGTTAATTTTGATAAAAATATACTGACGACGGAAACGACGGAAACGACGGAAACGACAATAAGTTCGGAATTCTAGAACTCGTGGTTCCATAGTTTTTGTTGCGTCCTACACGGAGAATAACTGTGATTTCTTATAAATCTGACTATCTCCCTTAAACATTTGAAGTTTTTAAGCTCTTATAAAATAAACATGTTATTTTTTAAGATAATATCTGGACGCGTATGTAAAATATATATGAAATTCCCTCGATATAAAAAAATCGCAAAGTATGCTCCGAAAATTATTATAAACACGTTCATTTCACTTATTTTACAAGTTATAGTTGTGAAAAAATAAACGAGTGTGCTTTAGACCACACGACTGAAGTAAAACTTCTTCAGCTCCATCTATATGATAGGAAGAGAGAAAGAAAATGTGCGCGAGCACTGCTCTCTCTTGTCCCTACAGTGTGATACAGACAATAGGCCGTCACTATTTTTTTTTTTACATTAACTCCACACAAGAGGCTCTGAGGAAAATAATTTCCCTCAGGGCCTATGTAATCTGGAATGCTGAGTGGAGGGTCTTTTTGAGGAGAGAAAGGAATGAACATTGGTCTTGAAGAAACCCATGTTGTAGGAAGGAGGAAACACAGAGGCCGGCAAATCATTCCACAGCCGAGCTGTTAAACACAAGGACGAGTCGAAGAAACGGCCAGTTCTCATGTGACAAATGTCAACCGTGAAAAAATGTTTGGCACGCGTTTGGCGTGTTTCCCGACTATGCACCGGTGCCGAAGGGATCAATGATGCTAGTTCCTCGGAGCATCTTCCTTTGTTATACCGGTAGAACATGGATAACATTCCCACCCGACGCGTCGCGACGCCTGTGCTCTAAAGATTGCAATCCGTTTGTTAAGATGGGATATGTCTTAGATATACAAAACGTAACTGGCTATGAGGAAAATAGAGAAAGAATATGTGTGCTCGCACCTCTCTCTCTTGCCTCTACAGTAATATACAAAACATAATATAACATTCAAATTGTAATTTAAGAACTTAAATATAGCATTAATATAGCAAAATATAGCAAAATGTACACTACTCTTCCAGACACAAGCTAACGTCACGTCACAAGCTAACGTAACGTCACGTTTCGCCAATGTCACCATCAATAATTTAGACCCGTCCCCCTAACATGTGGAAATTACGTTTTTGTGCTATAACATAAAATAAACAAACATGTTGATACAGTATTTGTTTCCCCTATTGGACCTAATATCTGAACATCCCAATGAATCAAATACAAAACAAAATATGAGCTCACCCACAAAAAAGAGTAAGTAATGGACTTCGGATGGCACCTACCCCGAACTTCTGAATTAAGCTAACATAAATGAAAATAATAATGTTTTATTTAAAAAATATATTTTTTATTATTATTTTAATGTTTTATTTTTAAGAAACAACACAAACATCTTAAAAATACATTAAGTATTTCATTCACGTGGCACGATCAAGTGAATCAAATACTTGACTCGGGCCATGTCAAAAGTCAGAATAATAGAAGAGAATGTATTAATTGTTTTTGTGTTTAATTCGTAGAACTCCATTTTAATTTTTAGAAATTTAATTAAAATTAAATTCGATAATGTTATTATCGAGTTCTGCAAGTTTTTTGGTTAGTGTTTTAGTTACAGCTGTTTCGACTTGTAAGGTCATTTTCAAACTGTGGTGAAGCCACGTACGGACGACTTATTTATAAGATTTTAAATGTCAATTTTTAAAGGTGTCTAAGTTGATTTATTACCGGTTAAACCAATTTGTAGAGACACTAATTGAGAGAGTGCTAATGTGGGATTCGGAGTATTTCCCTTTGGTTTGCCTTGCACTAAGTGTAAGGGTTTTCTTAATTGATTTAGAATGACGTTATTGCTATGACTCATTTAAGTGCATTATATTTCTTAGGTTTGGTAAACATACTAAGTAGTGGGGAATATATAATTTTCTTCACTTTATTAATTAGCGTTATGTTGGGGTCATTCGTTCGTTTATTGATTTCTAATTGTTCAAGCAAATTTAATCTAAGACCCTTTCGTTCAATATGTAATGGTTTTGGCTGGTTATTTTTAAGTGGAACGTGATTATTCACTAAGAGATGTTCGGCGAATTTTGAAGAGGTGTTTTTATTTTTATAACAATTTATATGTTCTTTTATATGTTATAAAAATAAAAACACCTCTTCAAAATTCGCCGAACATCTCTTAGTGAATAATCACGTTCCACTTAAAAATAACCAGCCAAAACCATTACATATTGAACGAAAGGGTCTTAGATTAAATTTGCTTGAACAATTAGAAATCAATAAACGAACGAATGACCCCAACATAACGCTAATTAATAAAGTGAAGAAAATTATATATTCCCCACTACTTAGTATGTTTACCAAACCTAAGAAATATAATGCACTTAAATGAGTCATAGCAATAACGTCATTCTAAATCAATTAAGAAAACCCTTACACTTAGTGCAAGGCAAACCAAAGGGAAATACTCCGAATCCCACATTAGCACTCTCTCAATTAGTGTCTCTACAAATTGGTTTAACCGGTAATAAATCAACTTAGACACCTTTAAAAATTGACATTTAAAATCTTATAAATAAGTCGTCCGTACGTGGCTTCACCACAGTTTGAAAATGACCTTACAAGTCGAAACAGCTGTAACTAAAACACTAACCAAAAAACTTGCAGAACTCGATAATAACATTATCGAATTTAATTTTAATTAAATTTCTAAAAAAAAAAAAAGAAGAGAATGTATGAGACGATGTATGAATGTGAGTGAGGCAAAGAGTGTGTGCCAAGACCGAGTTGTTTGACGGTCCGTCCTCTCTGCCTGCCCCTGCGGGGAAACGGCGTGATGGTTTGTTAGTTAGTTGGTAAAGAAACAAATATCCATACATCCATACAAACTTTTGCCTTTATAATATTAATAGGATAGGATATACCATATTATATTATAGTCTCATACACCGAGGAGTTTACCGCTCCACCAAAGATTTTTATGCTGGTCACGAAAAAAACACCGTTCAGATGTTTCTTCGCGGCGAAAATAACATAACGAAATCGAAAAAATAAAATCCTTTGTTACGCTGAAAGGTTACATTTTCAGGAACTGAAAAACACATAATATAAGCCTCTACATCCATTTTTCCCAGTTACTTATATCCACCGAACAGCTACCTTTCTATTTCGACAGCACAAAAATAACGTAACTGAGTATACTTTGCTTTCCCTTCCGCTCCATTAGGTCGCGAATCAGTACATTGCCTTACATCAGCCCTAAAATAGAGCCTTATTTCACCCTTCAAGCCTTACCCTACCCGTCTATACCTATTCTAGAAATTATAAGTGCTGTCGAGGGTCGGGGTGCACTGATTTGATTAATGGAGTCTTTGTACAAATGTAAGATTAATGAAAGGTATTTTCTTCAAAACAAATATAAATTTCAGTCTGATTTGTTTAATTTTTTTTTATTTTTTTATTTATTTTTTTATTTGAATTTTATTTTAGTAATTTGTACATTTAAGTTTACAAATTTCTAATTGATTATAATATTTCATATTGCAGTTTTTTTTTTTTTTTTTTTTTTAATTATAATATTTTAAATTCACAAAATTTTTGAAATCACAAAATTTTTTGTTTTTGTTTTATGTAGCTCCTACAATCCATCTTGAACTTTTCAATTGGTGAGGACTTAAGAGTTTCTGGTAGTGTGTTCTATAACTTAATTCCTTTGTATAGCAGACTGTTTTGCATATTCGTTTTGTCCTTTTTGTTTAATCTTATTTCCTTGCAAGTCCTCGTGTACTGTCTGTGAATGTCCTTATTGTATACGATTTTATTTGTGAAGTATTTTGGTAACATGTTGTTTAATATTTTGTGAATAAATATCAACGTGTTCAAGGTCAGTATTTGTTTCACTGTTAACCAATTAAGTTCCTTTAGCATTTTAATTATTTTTGAAAATCTATTTCTTCGGAGTATTATTCGCATTGCTCTGTTTTGGAGAATTTGAAATTTATTCTGTTCTCTTTCATTACAAAGGAAAAGGATACTTGAACAGTAGTTGAAGTGTGGAGCAATAATTGAATTGTAAATGGTGATGGCGGTTTTTCTGGAAATTTTAGGCCGAATTCTTCCCAAAAAAGATATCTTTTTGCCAATTTTCTTGTTGGTATATTCGGCATGTCTATTGAAGTTTAGTTTGGAATCTAATATGACTCCTAAGTATTTCATTTCAGAAACATTTTCAATAATTTCACCATCAATTTTAATTTTGCTTTCACTGGATGTCTTCTTATATCCAATCACCATACATTTTGTTTTTTTTTTTGTATTTAATTTAAGCTTATTTATTTTTAGCCATCTTGATACATCATCTAGTTCATTATTTAAAATATTTATTAGTTCTTCATAGTTATCACCAATTAAGTATATAAGTGTATCATCGGCAAAAAGTCGTACTTTGCATTTTGAAAATATTTTCACTATGTCATTAATATAGAGTATGAACAATAGGGGTCCAAGGACCGATCCCTGCGGTACTCCTAATTTATTTTCCATTGGTTTTGAGAATTGATTATTTATTTTTGTGAACTGTTTTCTGTCTTTCAAATACTCTTCTATTAATTTAATGGCTATAGATTTGAACACCGTACAAGAGTTTAAACCGCACGGAACCAGTTGGACTGTGATGACGATTTATTGGTATTGTGTTTTTTTCCTGTACTTCATTTCCATAAAAAACACTTCGCAAAGCATCCCTAAAGAAGACGCAGACCCACAGGGAAATTATTTTTAACGTTGTTTTGTAAGATACCTTACAATACTGTGCGAATTAATGTGAACATGTGATAATTAGCACAATTACACTAACTTGTTCTTGCAGTTGTATGTAGTTTATTGTAATAGCAGCCATTTGGTATTCCTGTTCTATCATTCAGTGAGTTACGAGACACACTAAGCTACAGATGGGTTAATTTTTGTAATTTTTTAGAAATACAGTTTTTTTTGCAGAGGTAAACTTAACTAAAGCTTTTTGTTTCTTATTTTTAAAGATGGATATTTCTCTTTAAAAACGAACAAAGATTGTTAATATTTCAAAGACAAAAAAATTACATACGTTGAATAGCCAGGTAACTTTCCGGATCTTAATCCAATTGAAAATCGGTGGGCTATAGTTAAAGCAAGACAAGCACATCAAAAACAAAGCTGATTAAGGCAGTAATTTAGAAACACGCAAATATTAGAAAATTGTTAAAAAAATGTTGATTCTATGCCAAACCGTGTACAAGATGTTTTTAAAAGTTAAGGCAGGACATACTTCGTATTAAAAAAAATAATTGTTATTGTTTCTCTATTTTTTTCTTCAATAAAGAATATATATTATTTTTCTAATTCAACACTTGTGTTCAAATTAATTCGCACAGTACTATACCCATATCTATATTAAATAAGTTACAATTTTACACATTAATTTATGGCCTCCGGATGTGTTAAAAATATCACAATTAACCTTATTATTTTTAACGTTTTTTTAAAGCTGGTTGGATGGTATTTAGGATGTTTTAAATGACAAAATTAAAAAAAAATGTGTATTTCTCCAATTAAAGATATTTGAAGATATTTTTTTGTATTTTTCATTTGACTTTTAGCTTTGTATTACATTTAATGTATAATATTAATTTTGTATTATAATCATTATTAATTGCAATTTGTTTTTTAATATTTAATTTTATATTAAAGATACAGGAACGTTCTTTCTACTAAGCAGGGTATGAAAAGCTGCAAATTTAAAAAAATTAAATGGATGGTTCGATGTTTTATGTTTAACGTATCTGTGTGTGTGTGACTTTTCGGGAAATGTTTAATTCAAATTTATTATTGACAATTGAAATACTCATAAATTTGACGCTTTTTTTTTTCAATTTCAAAATATTTATTTTTTGTAGAGTTTATTAATGAAAATTAGAAAATTGTTTAGTTGTCGATTAGTACCAATCCACATAAAAATAATGTAAACTGCGTATTTAAAAAAAACATTGGTTTTGAAAAACATCGATTATTTATTTGATTAATTGATATTTGACTCGTCACTCAACTTGAATAAACATGTAGATACAATTTCGAAGAATAAGTCACAAATATTAGGATTAATGCTAAGAATCACAAATTGCTTTCAAAGTGCAGAATTAACTTTCACTATACAAATCAATTGTGCGAAGTATACTAGAATACGGATCCACAATTTGGTCTCCAAATACGAGTTTCGCAATTATGGAATCAAATCTATACAAAGAAAAATAACCCGCGGAATTGCTTATCGCGAAGGTTTATCTGATCGATTTGGAACGTCTGACGACCGAATTCTACACTATAAACTATACTCTCTGACAGCCTGACGGAAACCTCTCGATTTTTTGCTTCTGCACAAAATTATGCGTGCATCAGTTGATACACCAAATATTTTATCCCAAATTAATATCAAAACACCATCAACAAATTCAACAAGAAGGATGCTATATATTTTCTATATATCTATCTACTACACAAACACAGGATATTTATTTCCTATACCACAAACATCATGACATTATATCACTTTACAGCGCTCTAATAATGGAATTGACATTTTCAATGACCCATTAATTTTTTTTTGTCTGTAATTGCCTGTTTTATGTGTATAAATAAAAATTAATAATAAAAATAAGTGGTGGTGTGTAAAGTTATTTATTTTCATTAAATTAAAATGAGTTTATTGAAAAGTAAATTAATGTAATATTTTAGCAAGATAACAAATTACAAGATACTTTAATGTTACAACTTTTCCCAGTAAATCAACTTTTTCCACCGATCTAATAACAGACAAAACATTTCCAGCAAAAACATTTCGACCTTGCAAAGTCTTTAGGAGTATCTTACGTGGGCATATTACTAGAATTTGGCGACACAGTGTCTGGAAATATAAGATAAATGTGATTTCCTTGGCGACTGCGATTCCGATGATACCGAAACTTCAGTCGTTACACGATATTAACTGAAGACACTGCCAAAAATACTAGTTTCATACCCACGTAGTTTGATATGATAAATGGGACTAAGAATGATTTATTACATACTTAAAACTATTTTACTTCTTACAAGAATTTTTGTTACGCGGTGCAAAACATTTGAAATTTTACAAATTTATCCCCGACTTTTAAGCTATTAAATTGGCCCTCATCACCGAGTTAATTTCGGTTCCATGACGCCTGATTCCAGACACTTAGCCCCCATCACTTGGGCCCTGTTATTCCTCGGATAGATGATACCCGGACATCCCTCGCCAAGTTGACCCCTTGGACACTTCATTCATAAAAATATTATTTGTGGTGTACATCATATTATAATAACTCTTTAATACTTTCTGTTGTTTGTTTAAAATTTTCTGTATAATTGCAGAATAATATTTCAATTTACTCTGTCTCTATGAACTCTTGCATTATACCAGAAATTATATTTTCCTTAAAATTTTTCAAAACTATATACACACATAAAAAAAACATTATCCTAATGCACTGGAGCGTAACGGTTACCCGGCAAGGCAGACAAGGCAAATAATAAGAGCCAAATTTACACCAAACGAAGACAGAATTGAACAAGAGTCTAAAGGCTATGCTTTCCTACCTTATGTTCACAATTTGATAGACAGAATTGCCAGACTATTGAAGAAAGAAAGCATAAGACTGTCTTCGGAACCACGACCAAAATACAAGACCTACTGAGGTCTGCAAAGACCAAGTTTCCTCTGGAAGCAGATGGAGTATATAAACTCAGCTGTTCCGGATGTGATAAGGCCTATGTGGGCCAGACAGAACGGACGATCTCCAAAAGGATATTGGAATACTTTCGAGCGTGTAAACTTGGCCACCCTGACAAACCGGCAATCGCCGAGCATTTACTTGAAACTGGCAATTACTTTGGATTTGTTCCTGAAGTCCTGGGAAGACCCAAAACTTATAGAGCACGCCTAATTACAGAGGCAATTGAAATTCATAAAAATCCTATAAATATTAATAGAGACGACGGAGCTAAGCTCAATAGTTCTTGGTATTCGGTTATTGACGGCTGCACCAAAGCTAAATGCAGAAAACTATCTTCAAGTATACTGTAATGCCAGCTCGCAGTGGAATGGAGCTGGCAACACGGTACTGCTTCTAAGTACTTAAGAACACATTTCACCACTAACATTTACACACCTGCCCTGATGATGGACACTGTAACGGTGTCCGAAACGTTGGCTAAAGGAGGAGGTAGCGCAACACGGCATAACACCCCAAAAACAAATAACAAAAAAACATTATCCTACTATTTGAAAATAATATAATACACCATTATCAAAACTACAAACCCTTTCGAAATATATACCCTTATCTCACGATACAACTAGGTATTAAACACGTATATACTAATTAATTATATTTTGTTAGCAGGTACATAGTGGTATAATTAATTATACCATCGTATATATACAACATCGGTATATTTTCAAACATTGTATATGCATAATTTTATAATTTTGATGCTAAATATCAATTAAATAATTTATTTAAATTACGGAAATAGTAAGGTGTCATTTAAGATCCAGATCAAGAAAAAAAATAATTTGTGACAAATCAAATTACTGTAGCACAATACTACAAATAACTTCACACCTCTTTACCGAAGTACAACTAAACATATTAAGTAAAAGGGCAAATTTTGACAATCATATTGAATAAAATTCTGAACCCTATCTCAACCATCCAACTCTCAGCAATTACAACAATTTTCAGAGTTCCCAATACATTAACACAAATAGTGGTATTGTTAAATTTAGGAAGACAATATATTATGAAGACGTACGATTTCATTGTAGTATTCCTTAGGCTTCATTGTAATATTCCTTAGCTCTTTTCAGTCTACTTTAATCTAACATTCATGATAAACAAACAACCCTTAAAATAAATTAAACAACACTTCAAATGAACAAAACATATCGTCAAACACTAATCAACTAGACAATTTGACAAAAAGTTCCTCCAATCAAAGGAAATGAAATTCAATTGCGTAAAACGAAAACTAGCGCAACATTTTAACCCCTCCAAATTTTCGCGAATATTCGCTTGAGATGTCTCAAACAAAATGACATTTTACGAAAACTTGTGTTATTACCGCTTCACAATTAAAGCTCGATAAATGAAACATTTCTGAACTTAGCCGTATAGTAAAAACTGTTTTAGACAGGTTACCAAATAATCTTTCGAATTATTGTATTACAAATAAATATTAACTTTTGGAAATATTAAAATTTAGAATGCAAACATTAAAAAAATGTAAAAATGACTCACGTGATATTTTTATATGAAAACGGTACTAAAATCACAGATTATGTAAACAACAATACTTAATCAATTATATAAATGTATAATAAACACTTTTGTCACCTCACTTTTTAATCATTTCATATAAAAATATTTAATAAAAATTAACAATGTCCAGCGGGGTCGAGCCGCCGGTCCGAAATTTGGCGGGAAAAATTATGTGTCATATTGCGCGAATGACAGAATATTCTTGTTATGTGTTTCTATGGACAACTTGAATAGGGATGTACTGTGCAGCTTGTTCCACTATCGACCTTTTACTTTTTGTTTTAGGGATGTAACTAAAACAATAACGGAGTTATAATGGTTTCTATGGAAACACACGCGTTGACGTATAAACACGCTTATTGTACTTGACTGCTGTCGTATTTCTAACGCATATATCTGCTTAAGTTGGTGACCGGTTTTAACACAGAAACTTTATTTACCAAGGCGTTCAACTTCATAAATCCAAATTTACGAACATAAATAAAATATAAAATGGACCCAGAATACATGTATTTTCTTTGATTGCGGTCAACAGAGATTTTGAAAAGCACGTATTATGTGTGCTTGTGAATAAAAACATTGCTTTTTTATATGCATATTAAATTGTAATTTTATCCAGCGGCAACAATGAATTTTATTAAATTGTTTAGCACATTGTTTTTCTCATTTCAAACGACAATTGAATAATGATATACTGACAAACGTTTACGTTCCTTTGTTTTTTTCTTATGTCCAAAATGAATTTCGTATTTTAATACGGAAACAAACTGTCAACAAAACGATTCATCCACTTCGCTTACATAAATAAATAAAAAATCACAATGATGATAATTTGAAGGTTCTTTTCGTAAGATTTGAATTTGAAAATGCTGAGTAACTAAAAGAAGCAAAAAATAAGCGTTAAAAATATGTGAAAATTACTAAAATCATCAATATGAAAAGGTTACGTTATTCGGTGTGATCATTACGTTATTTGGTTTACTGTGAAAACTACAGAGGAAAACATCAATAACTACCTAACAGAAATAGATCTGGAATGTACCTACCAAGATTGAAAAAATCAAGCCTTTTCGTCCTACGCCTTTTAACACCTTTAAACTCACTGTTAAAGCGATCGAACTTTGGCCGGAGGGAATTGTATTCCGAAGATTTATAGAACCGCGCATATCTACTATCTAATGATGCCTACTACTTTTTATTTTATTTTTTTTTATTTATATGTATTTTTTTATGTACTTACTTGTGTTTTATGTATGTTTATACTCTATATAGGATGTGTGGGATTGCACTCACCTCCCCACATTCTCGAATAAAGACCATTTTTATTATTATTATTATTATTAAATCCTTGCGAATTAATCGCATGTCATCTTTGTACATAAAAATTGTTTCTTTGGTTGTCCCCAATTCGTTCGTATACCATTCATCCGATTGCGATGAAACTTTGGTGATCTGTTGCGCTCACGCCCGCAAAGGTTTCTGTATACAGGTCATTGAAAAATAATGACAACATTTAAAATAACTGTCATAAAAAAACTATTGAAGGTAATTCAATGGTTTTGATATTAAAATGTGCGGAAAAAGATTTTATATGTTTCGATGTGTGCACCATTCGTCACTTTGGAGAAGTCTAGTCTGTAACCGATTTCTTGCCATGTACCTACGTATAATCTTTTCAGTTGTAACCGTCAAGATTTAAAAATTTTTATTTCATTTCATTTCTAAAATCTCTATTCTTGACAATGCATTTTTTTTCCTTTTCAACATATTGTATTGTAGCTGGGCAGCGAACAGCCATAAAATATCATTTTTGTTAGATTTTACACTGTGGTATCACCGTTCACCACTCGCTAGCTAGGCGCGTGACAACGCATTTTGTTTTGCAAAACCATTCCGGTTCTAATGTTCGCCCTCTCTACCTGCTTTATCTCGAAGCAAGAATAATATTAAACTTGTACAAATTATTGTAACATTAAGTTTCTGTTGTAAATACATTGTGACTCGCGTTAATATCAAGAGTTATTATTTAAATACCTCCGCACATATTTAAACACGCATCCAGTTTACAGACGTGGGCAAGATCTGTAGGTTGTCAAATATTGATAAAACATTTAAACCATACACAATATTGCCCAAAATATTTTTTAAACGTGTAATATCAGTGTAAAATGTACTTATGTTTGTCTGTCCTTTCCGTAATGAGTTTTTTTCTCAACTCATTAGGAATAATGGGTTACTTACCATGTTTTTGTAATACATTATCTCTATCTCTACATATTATAAATTAAAGTCCCCCGCGTCGTCTGTCTGTCTGTCTGTTCGCGATAAACTCGAAAACTACTGAACGGATTTTCATGCGGTTTTCACCAATAGATAGAGTGTTTCGTGAGGAAGGTTTAGGTATGTAATTTGTCAAGGATTTGTGTAAATTGGTTGAAACAACGATAATTGTTAGAAGTGTCGAAAAAAGTCAAGCCGCCTGGTAGCTTTCATCGAAAACGCTGCCTAATCCTTTTGGGATATAACAAAACAATGCATCGTGGGATATTCCTCTTTTATAGAATTACAAAAAAGTCCGCGAAGGCATATATCTATCTTTTACGGATAGCTTACAATACCCATTCTATCTTCTAAAAAAATGGTCACGAACATTGCGGTAATTGAAAAGTTATTTAGACGGATACAGTATTAATCCTTAATAACGTTAAATACGTTAGTTACCCCAAGCATTTCATGCAAATTATTATAATCTTTCACACCGTCTCTACGTATTATAAATTAATGTCCTCCGCGGAATCTGTCTGTCTCTTTGCGATAAACTCAAAGACGACGGTGGTTATAAAGGTTGGATAACCATCCAGTAGATGACGTTGTGTTTTATTAGCCACAGCAATGCGTGGCCGGGTCAGCTAGTGATTAGATAAATAAATAAAGATAGCGGCAGAAATTCACTCCCGCAGGTGATCCAAATCCCTAATATTTTCTGCGTACACAATGCTTTTAATGTACCCTTAGAAAAAGAAATCCAAGGGGTAAGGTCAGGACTTCTTGGAGGCCAGGCAATGGGGGCTCTACCAACGATACTGAACGGCAGTCGTTGGCGCCCGCGGATGACCTTGGCTACTGCGCATCTAGTATGCGCATAGCAAGGTCACGCTACCTCCAAAACAAAACTTACATTCACCAGCTAGCGTTCAGTAACAGAATCACACATTTAACATAAAGGGTTTCGGTGCTATAATTTTTTTAAATGTTGGCATGCGCGCTTTCCCAACGGCTGAATTGGTTGCACGGACGTAGCAAGAAATCGACTACAGACTAGACATCTGACGGTGCACACATCAAAATAAATAAATAAATCTTTTTCCACACATTTCAAGATCGAAACCATTGAATTACCTCTATTAGTTTATTTCATAACAGTTATTTTAAATGTTGTCATTATTTTTTCGATGACCAAATTCGATGTTGGAAAAATGTGTGTAATTTATATAGGCAGGGAGTTAAGGTGGGTAGAAAAGAAGAACCCGGGAGGGGGGATATCGCGGGAGGGGTATGGTGATAGAGGAAAGCGGAAGGGGAAGTTAAAGCGGGAGGGAAACGGGGGAGGGAACGGGGACGGGGACGCAAGGGAAGGGATGACAAAGGGTGGGGGATGAGGGAGGGGCAGAGAGTGGGTTTGCAAATGAGACATAGTAGCGATAGAGGATAGCATGGGGTAAATTTGGAAAATTCGTGCTTCTCACACGAACAACTGTGTGTGGCCTGCTCACAGGTCGTAAAATTTTCTGATTTATACGTGAACTCGTCAGAAAGAAAAACAAAATATTGTGTATCCATCCCGTAACCAAAAGCACTTCAAAAAACAGATTCAAAACATAAATTGGTTTGTTTTCATTTAATTGAAATAAAATATAATTTTAGAAAAAATCCACCGTGAAAGCTACGCACACGTATTATTACACAAAAAACGATCAAATAATAGATATTTATGGATTATAAAATGCTTAATACTTCTCACAAATAAAAGCCCGGGTTGCCGGCAATTTGAATAAATAAAATAAAATTCAGTCTTTGAAGACAATTTCCATGGTAGCAATATCTTTACAAGGTGGATTGTTAAAGTGTTTAGTTTAAATATAATGCTCACCATTGTTCTTGGCTTTTCGTACTGCTTGAGCTTTCCGTAGGGTGTTTCGCATGGTGGTCTGGTTATCTGTAATAAAAAAGAAACATAATAAACAAATTGAAAATGTATTTTTAGTTATTAACCATCTCGTCGGTAGAGTTGGTGGACGATAAAATGCCATTCAATGAATAAACCATTAACCATGCCTTTGTACACTTCTGGCATTATTGAAGTTCGCCCATGACCAGACTCAAGTTTTTCAATGACTTGATCAAGCAGGGTCTCGCTGAGGCACTCTCAAATATTTTTTTCGTCCATTTGCGCATTGCATATGTATCATAATTAGTCTACGATCAATTCTCACATTGCTTTAGTTGTCTACCGGCCATTCGGGTTGCGTGGTCTCGTTTACGAAATATGCCGAAGGTAACCGAAGGCAGGTGTGCTCTGTCATTATAATGCGAGAGTCTGCCAGACTAAACCTAGATAACAATTAGTACGGACGTTAGTCCTCCTAAGTTCTATTTGTAAATTATGAAACGTCAATAAACAATCACACTAATCTGAAGAATCTTAAGTCTTAAGCTGAACGTATGCGCGGCCCATTTCTGCCCGCTTCACACAAATCTTAAATTTGGATTTGAGATCCAAATACCCAACCAAACTGAAAAATTATTTTTGTAATCAAAAGGTATATCAAATATCTAGTTAGGATGCGAGCTATTTTATTTATTTTTGCTTTAAATTATAAGATATAGGCCATTAAAGATTTTAGTGTTTCATGATTTTGAAGACAACTTAAGCATTTATTTGTGACTAAAAGAAATACTTAAAAAAAATGAAAAATAAAATAAAAAAATATTTTTGGGGTAGTAATTTTAATATGTTAATGAATATTATTTATTTCGCCGTAAATAGGTAATATGTGTTTTTAATTTACACCCATCAAAATGATTTTTTTATAAATTTTTATTTTTTATTTTATATTTCATCATATTTGTATGATAAATATAGTAAATTTATATTTTTATTGTTTTTAATTTATTCACAAATAATTGCCCAAATCGCCTCTAAAAGCCAGAAACATTAAAATTTTTAATGGCCCATATCTTATAATTTAAAGCAAAAATAAATAAAGTAGCTCACTAGGTATTTGATATATCTACCTTTTGATTACAAAAATAATTTTTCGGTTTGGTTGGGTATTTTGATCTCAAATCCAAATCTAAGATTTGTGTGAAACGGGCAGAAATGGGCCGCGCATACGTTCCCCTTAAGCCCATTATAGTACAGGAGTATACTGGCCCCGGTACCAAAAAATTTGAATTTCTCTGGAGAGGACATTCAGAAATACTTCACGCATACATATTATGTTTTCTTCTGACAATCTTTTCATCCCAACCTCTCTATATGTCTAATCAGAGCATAAATATTGTTTTTTCCCCGTGAGACTTCACTTCAGGAGACTGAATTCAGTCTACTTCCCTTTGCTAGTTCCATGCCTCACCACCAAATTACATCATAGTAGGTATAATAATTCAATTGTAGACCGCTGGCTTCACATTATTTCATACCTTTCATAGTTCTGCAATCTATTGGCACGAGTATCATTTCAATTTGGGAGGCGGGTGTGGGTACCGCCGCCCCAGAAACCATTTGGTGGAGGACCAACACCCCTGCCGTAGATCATCCCCAAGTGGTTCGCTCAGTTTGGTAATTAAGCAGAGGTACTTATGGGTGGGTTTATGGGGTGTGGTGTGTCTAGGTTTGCCCATCTACTGTATGGCGGGCCGGATCGGGAGAAACTGGTTGAAGGAGACCTCTTCAGCCGGACTCTCTCGACTCATCGCAGTGGGAGAGATGGATTAATTCGTCAATCACTCCTGGATACATTGATTTCTGATTTCAGATTTCTACCCACCCCTCGTACCTGTTTCCTTCCCTGAATTTCCTCCACTTCCTTTCCCTAAAGAGACCCCTAGATTCTTACCCACCCCATTCCTTTTCCTTTCGAGAACTTCCTTTCCTTAAAAATTCCCTCCGCTCAGCATCCATGAAACAGAAGCCCTGAGGGAAATTATTTTCTTTATGGGCCCACTATGCGGGGTTAATACGAGTATATATCTTTTAAAAAGAATCTTAAATTGTTTGTGTTAGTCGAGGATTGCCAATTGATTTTCTCTACTTTGTCCTTTCTGAATTATTAGCTAAATGATAATGTTTAGGTGTAATAATTAGCTAAATTAATATTATTTTTGTTTAAACTTTTTTTCATCTTCTTCCGGCCATATTTATAGCATATTATAATATATATATTTATTTTTTATTTACAATTAATCCTTTTTTAAATCAGATCATTAAACTATGGTCACCCTAAAAGTCTACAAGTTCACATTAATGTACTACCTGGGGCCATCAGTTTAGTAGGTACCAATAATCTCAACCTCTAAGAAATACAACAACATTGTTCTTTCAGTATCTGTATAATTTTGTGTTATTTTGAATTTCTATAATTGTTAACCTCATCACAGGCTTGTCCTAGTGAGGTGACAAATTGTATTGTAAACATTTTTACCTTCAGTGTAAAGAAACAATAAATAAATAAATATAAAAAAACTTTACTGCGTGTTAGCATCTGACCCGTTACTGGTTCCTACAAAACTTTTTTTTAATTTTGTCATTCATTCCCTACCAAAAACATGGCTTGAGTTTTAATTCATAATTGTACAACTGAAGTTATCACGTTTTAACTTTTGGTTTTAATTTATCTACCCCTAACAAGATTCAATTACTCATTAAACTCATGACTTTACTGAAATCGCTCACCCTTTTCATTTAATTTCGCTTTTGTTTCAGCTCAAATTCTTTCAGAAACAGGTTCACATGACTATGGCCAAGTGTAGTCACGCTAGCAGCACACACGCAATCTCTGAATAGAAACCACCCCTGTTGAAAACACCCTCCAATTACTGCCTTAAAAAAGGCTGAAAATCCATAGAAAATCCTGATATTTAGAGCAAGGCCGTTTGGTTGTTTCAATCTATCTGTTGTTTATGTTTGCTTCTCTGATACGTTTAATTACGCTGTAAATGTTGGTATAGTAACTACCCTTATTGTTTAAATGGCCTTATTACCGCGGGATATTGGTGTTATGTTTTTAATGAGTAGAATTGTGCTTCGCAAACAAGCCAGACGAGGTTATTTTGAAGAGATCATTTTGAGGTTTTGGGGTTACTCCCAAGTATTGTCCGAGTATCCACACTTATATAAAATAAATAAGCACAGACCCGTAAAAATCACGGGATATAATAATTATAGGATTTGTCGGGCTGAGAATATTTATAAAAAAATATATGTTTCGGGATCATTGAGTTTCAAAGACAAACATTGTGAATTTTAACGGCCATTGGAATTTTTTAAATTATTATTATTACATGCATACGTTAATATTTCTTTATATATTAACTCCACACAAAAGACCCGTAGAAAAATAATTTTTCTCAGGCGTTTATTTGTCATTTTTGGGGATGCTGCGTGCTGGGCCTTTTCGAAAAAATGAAGTGAACCTGGATCTTGAAACAAACGTGTTCGAGTTTAAACAAACTGACAAATAGTTCTACAGCCGAGCTGTTGAACTCAAAAACGGGTCTTAGAAACCGCCCACTCTCAAATGTGATAAGTTTACACAAATGTTGGGCGCGCGTTTGGCGTGTTTACCGACTGTGCACCGGTGCCGAAGGAATCGATGATTCCATTGAAATACCGGTAGAACAAGTGCAGGCACCGCGAATCCATATTTTTGTGAGCGGACAATATTTCCTACACTAGCAACACTCTCTGCGCACAAGGAATGCGCAGATGATCAAAGCGTAATTCTGTCGAAACGAAGTTTCCAAATGATTCTGTTTCCAGCCGCCTTCCTCGCCAGCAAGTTTCGTAAATTCAGTACAATAATATTGAACAGAAGGATTTATAATTGAGTTAACGTATTTTAGTTTTGGAGTAGATCCGGATATTACTTCTTATCAGAAATAATAAGCTCCATAGGTCGCGGATTTTATCAAATGATAACACTGGTTTAATATTGATATATTTATTTAAAATACGTGAACACAATTATAAATTAATTATCCGCGACAATATTATTGTACAGAAGGAATTTAAGAAACTTGCTAGCGAGGATGGCGGCTGGAATCAGAATCATCTGGAAACTTCGTTTCGACAGAATTACGTTTTGATCATCTGCGCATTCCTACTGCGCAGAGAGTGTTGCTAGTGTAGGAACTGTTGTCCGCTCACAAAAATTTGGATTTGCGGTGCCTACACAAGGATAGCATTCCCACCCGACGCCTGTACTCTAATAGCCCCTCCAGACTCACGGCGAGAAGCCCCGAGAACACCCTAGAAGCGTGAATGTGATGAGTTTCTCGCATTCTCTTTCTCGGGCTCGCTTCTTCTCGGATTACTGTCGGTAAATTTGATCATTGGCTAAGGGACACGGAAGCTAAGTGTAGTTTACGATCAGACCGAAAGCCATTCACATTTTTTGTTGGTACTTGCCAATTGATTTGAGATTTATTGTATTACTTATGTTCTCTATTTTATGCAGGTGCTTGCGGGTTTTTACAGATGCAATGCCGCCTCATGGAGCCTCTGAATGAGTTTTTCTTTTGCCCTTTTTAATTTATCTTTGTCTTACTAACCTATTTTTCGCATTTTGTTTTTCCTGTTAATCACTTGCATACTGCTTACTAACAACGTATGCATGGACACTGGAGGTCTAGATTCGTTCAAAATAAATAAATGTAGCTTCGTTTAACAAAAAAAAAATCAGAATCTTGCGAGAGCCTTGAAGGAGTAACCATCAGTTACTTATACCAAGGCGGGTAAGAGGTGGATTACCTCCACTGTCGGTAAATTAAGTTAAGTTAATTAAGTTTTGTCTCAGTGTTGTTTAGTGAGCGGTTGAGAGTAGACGTGCGTTATATTTTTGTTTTTGTTTCCTTGAGTTAAAAATGTGGAACAATCAACAAGAGTTGCAATTTATCGCACAGAGCCAAACCTGCAGCATTTTCAATAAGGTCTGTAATGTCGTCCATACCGGATGGGAAACAGATCACGAGTGAGAAAAATGAGTGTGGATAAGTGCTTGTTCCCGCGAGAAGTCTCGGCGAGAAGTTCTCGCCGAGACTTCTCGCCGTGAGTCTGGAATCAGCATTAAGATTACAAATCCGTTTGTTAAGATAGGATAATTTACCAAACGGACAGCCCGTTTCTGCCAACTCGAGGCTCTTTTTTATGTATTTTGGGGCTCTAGACCAGAGGTGGCATCCAAATTCAACAAAGGGGCGCACTTGCGATTTGTATAGGGTTAGAAGTTGTGTACTCTTAAAGTATCTGCGGGCACTGTATGTGTACGTCCAGCTTCCGATAGTCTAACTTAACTTTACCTCCGATGAGCCCTCGTACTTGAGATGGTCACTCAGTATTTTATCTCAAGCTCGTACAGCCAGTGCCGCACACGAGTCCCAGCTGACGGGAGCCGGTAGGACTATTGCACCCCTACGATTAATATGTTGAGGCTGAAGGGAATGGAGTGAGGGAGATGTGAAGAAGACAGATAAGAATTTAGTTCTTCATATCTGATCATCAAACACGGCTAACGCCATTTCAAGCATCATTTTGATTGTAAACAGAGATATTTCAGCGGGTTATACAGGGAACAGTGCTAAAAAATGATAAGAATGGCATTAAACTTTTACTTTATTGAAATCAAATAATAATGTTATAAAAACAACGAATCGAAAATACCATTCGGTGGCTGAATTGGCATCGCATTTGGGTCCCATCCAGGCGTACCGTGTTCGATTCCTCGGCCGGCTAAATGCTCCACCACGACACAAGCAACATTTTCCATTTTCTGTGAGGGTATTAGGAGATTTTCAAATATTGTCAGGTTATTCGTAACCCGGGAATATTTGTCTTTCGTTTAAAAAAAACGAGTGTGCTTTAGACCACACGACCGAAGTAAAACTTCACTAACTTATATCTCCCTCTCAACTTCCGTTCGCCTCGCCCGACCGTTCGCCTCGCCCGATCACACTTTTCATAACGCTCTCGTCACGCATTCACCAGTTTACTCCCCAAGTCAAGCCTGCGTAAAGAAGTTTTACATAAAAAAATATGCATATACTCGTTTATAAGTTCATTTTTTCACCCGCCACAGGGACAACCGTAGCATAGCGGATGAAATAATACTGAAAAATTATTATATTTCCTGTGCAAATATTTTTTTGCATGTAATAACGAAACAATATTTTCGTTGCTTGAGAGCTTTCACAGTAGGATATTTGTGTAATTTTACAGTATAACAATACGGAAATTGATCAAGTAATATATGAAATTTCTGTGAAAATAATCAAGTCGTGTGGGTGGGTTTGAAATTATATGATTTTAAGATGAGGAAATGATATTAATTTAATGTTTATTTAAGATTCATTCAGTTATGTGTTGGGGTGAAATGGGGGTCGACTTTAATATGTAATTAATTCACCCACATTCATCCTCGAGGGTTGATGTGGGATGTACATAAGTGTTGAGTTTTTGGAAGGTTCTATTACGAAGCAGTAAAAATAATATGAATGAATGGTGTGCTCATCTGTAATTGGAATCATCGCCATAACCTAATTGAAAATGTTAATAGAGAACTCCAGTCCATTTTTTTAATGAATAATGACTTTCTAACTTAAATAACTGCATTTTTATTTTTATTTTTAGAGTTAGTTTTAATAGTTAAAATAATTGTAAAAGTTTTAATTTTTCAAGATCCCCCGAAAACCACCGTACGTATGGTGAATCGTGTGACGTTATCATTCCTGAAAAGTTACTACATGATCGGGCAATCAGCTGATCAACTGCCGCCATTTTGAATTTCGTTGTTCGAAGAATTCTCACTAGAAGTAGCTTTACTAGTTTTTTTGGGCAGTAGTTTTTGAATATTTTCAATAAGTAATAGAGATAAACTAATAAGAGATACCTTTAATAAACACATCAACTAAATCTCTATAATCAGTATGTAAATAAACGAATAAATTAATACGATGGCTTGTGTCATACCTACATTCTCATTCAATGACGTCACCACCAAGGGCGGGTAATCGCACGGTGTGTTTGTGTGCAGCACTGGCAAATTATAATGGCTAAATTTACTTTATTTACTTACCGAAGACTATAAAATCTCTAATTTAAATCTATGAAATCTCTAATTTTAATTCTCCAATTTAATCATTTCAAAATATTAGTTACCAATGAATAATGCTGTGAATAGCTTTACATAGCGCGCTGCCGAGCTCCTTCGTATCGGCCGCGGCGGTGTGCATTCGTTTGCAAGCGGATCAAATCATAGTTTTGTACGGGATTTTCAAAACATTCGAAGCGCGTCGATTTCGCTATTTGTACCGAAATTTGACTGGGATCGGTGTGCCACCCGCAACCGACATAATCCGATTCTTTCCGAAGTTTATCGATTGACCCGAGGTGACACGAATACAATCGAATTTCGGCGAAGATCATATTATACAATCATATATGTAGATCAATCTGGCTTGCGTCCACTTGCGTCTGGCGGCGCGGCGTTATATTGACCCGTGACGTGATAATTGTCATTATTATTTTTTTTTTTTTTGTATTGATTGTGTTAAATTCTAATAATATAATTTGTTAATTTATTATTTTATTAGCAAAATGAGTGCAACTAGTGTTGAATATAAAAGGAAATAACAGTTTGTTTAAAAATAAATTAAAAATTCCTAATTAATATTTTTTTGTCATAGGTAGGTACGGATTATCAATTGTCAGTGAACCACCACATTCTCAGGGCAGCGGCCGCCACTGGTCACCACTAAACATTTCAATAATGCCAACCTGACGGCGTGTTTTTACGACCCGATTAAAAATGGACTTGTTAATAATTTTTTGAACACTCTGCATTTAATATTATTAAATAAAACTTATAGGTATATTCAGAATCAGCATTGGTCTATATGAACATATTTTATTAAAGCCATAATATTTTTCACTGGAATTCCTTATTACCGTGATGTTTGTTTTTTTAATTTATTACATCCGGTTGATGGGCTTTTATACGATTTATTGAGAATGTGCAAAAAGATAATAACATAAAGAAATTAACATTAGGTACACATGGTAGGTAAAATGGTGTATTTATAAGGAAAGAAACAAGTTTTTAAATTGCAGATGGCATAAAAATAATAATATTGTGTAGGTAATACTAAATTTACGATAAAAGTGAAAAGGAGATCAGTTATAACTATAAAAAGAAATGATGTCATTCAATTCAACAGCTGAAAGAAAAAAAAAGGTATTGTGAAGAAAAAATACCAATATAATATTAAATTATACATATTCTAATCATGTTTTGTAAAAAATATTCTAAGGCAATAAGCCAAAACCTATCTAATTTAATTGAATTTTATGAAACTTTGAGGCAATCGATTACTTGGTCAGCAAATTTAATATTACTAAAATAATTTAATGAAATTCTCTTCTATGGTCCCAGAGGATTTTTTGCAATAAATTCGAATGAACTTATTTTTTAAGAGATACCTTACATTTCTACACGAGATTAGTAGAACTATGCTATCTTCGATTTGTCGATGTCGAGAGGCTGAATAAAGTAATTGGTGTAATATATGGACTGAGTAAGGAGTGACACAAGACACATCATTGGTGGAAGTTGAGGGGCTGAATAAAGTGGGTAATGGAAATGTGAACTGAGTAAGGAGTGACACAAGACACAACATTGAGAAATTTAATTTAAACTTTATTATCACTTCTGTAATGTAATTCTGCTGGCTGATATGAGAGAAATGTCTCTTTCAGATAAAGTGATTAAGTGTCTTGGCAAGTCAAGTTAAATGAAAACAATATATTTTGCACTTTGTCAATCAATAATAGAATATGGGATAATTGCTTGGGGAGGAGCAATAACAACAACTTGGCTATCTATTACATAGCAATCGCGCAGAAAACGATCTTAAAGCTGGTAATACTTTAAAAACAGTATGAATGTGAGTGAGGCAAAGAGTGTGTGCCAAGACCAAGTTGTTTGGTGGTCCGTCCTCTCTGCCTACCCCTGCGGGGAAACGGCGTGATGGTTAGTTAGTTAGTTAGTTCATTGACTGACACAGATCAAATATTCAACAGTTGTGACGTACTAGATATACGCCAATTATACGTTAAAACACTGCTAAAGTACATTTTTGACCAAAAAAACAAATTTCAATAAACCCAAAATACCACTAACAGACCAGTTAGACAAGCGTACAAAGAAAATATAAAAAACTCCGACGGTAAATATAACCTTTGGACAAAGACACTGTAAATATCATGCTACAAAAGCTTTCAACAGTCCAACACTTGAAAATAAAATTGAGAAAAACAAAAATAAATTCAGACATGAAATTTCAAAATAGATTTAAGAACAAAAAAGACAATATTACCAAAATTCCATAAAAAAAAATAATAAAACGTACCCTTAACACATAACTTTATATTTTATTTTTATTATTAAAATGGAGGCCTCAGCATGGGTAAGTCACCCACTGAGGCCAACATTATTGGATTACTGTTGAAATGTAAAATATTGTATCAAATAAATAAATGTCTGCGGGAAATATTTCAACTCAGTTCAAAGTCCGCATAAATTTCCATATTAAAGTAAAACGTATAAAACTGACCGATTACTTAGACATTACCAACACGTGCTACTAAGATTCTCCTTCACTCCAACCAGCATCCCATATCCCGTAACCCGTTTATCCCGCAATGCCCCCCATATTATTTCCACCCGGCAATCTGTTGCCGTTTTTGCGGGCATCCTTATTATTCAGTGAAGACAGAATGTTGATATAAACCGGAGAGGTAGGTCTAAGCATCTCAGAAAAGGCCATGAACCAAGGAAGATCATTAATTTATGCAAAAATCAGAGTGGCTTTTAGTGCACGTAAAATAGTGTAGAATAGGGCACTTGCATGGATTTCATAACGACTTGGTAAAAATCGTGTGGATAGATTTTTTTTACTAAAATTACGAAAATTTTTAGAAATCTACAGTTTTTTTTTTTAATAAATAAATCCATTATTTGGGCTCGTGACATCACTACATGAAAATGTCCTGTAACTTCCCGTTGTTCCCATGTTCCCGTTCACTAGATTTATTGTTTGTTCTCTGCGAACTTATCATATGGTTTTGACTTTTTGACATATGTTATGAAGAGAACCCCGTACATTTTATGCCGTGTTTTAGAGGTATAATGGTAATGGTGCTGATTTTAACAAAATTAAATTTTATAATACTGTTATTATTATTTTAATTTATCTTGCTGATTCATTTTATGACGTGTTTTAGAGGTATAATGGTAATGGTGCTGATTTATTATTTTATAATTTTGTTATTATTATTATAATTTACAAGTACAAGTAGGTATATTACGTTGGATTTAGTAATATAGACGTTAAACATTGTAATGATTTATGATCAATGAGATGGATCAAGGAAAAAAATATTTATGAGATCTAGTATTTTTGGTATGCCTCGTTATTCTCCTATTCCATTCGTGTGGAAAACATTATTTTTTTAATGTTTTTCGGCTATGTAATTATTGTTTTTTCACACCCATAAAATTATGTCCCGTCTTTCTGGTTTATAAAATATGGTCTGATATTTCGGATTGAAATTTTCAAAAAATCGCCAGGGTTTCAAAAATATGATTTAAAAAAAATACAGAATGTCTTAGAATATTTGCCTAAACCAGGGTTTTGTTTATGCAAGAAATGCAAGTGGCTTATTGTGTGGAAAATATGAATAGGAGTAGGAGATGAAAGAATTCTTCTATTTTTGATACTGAAAATTCGTGGTGAAATTCCATCCAGATGATATAATTTTCTAAGAATAATTTGGAAATTCAACCGTGAAACGTGACTTAGCATCAAAGATGGGAAAACTCATTTAACAATTTTAATGAAATCATTGTACAGAACCCCTGATATCGTATACTCTAAACGGTATGTACTCGCATATACACCAAAGTTTAAGGAAAAATTTTAGGGTCATCTAAATATTTTTGCTGTTCGGCCATCTAGTGTCTTGTTAATCAACGATTAAGGATATGAAATCAATTAATCCACAATTTACGACACGGTTGTAACGCTGTAAGTTATTCAGCCGTTATATCGAGGCAGAGTCAATCCGCGTGAGAAACTCAGAATTAGTAAACCGTTAAGTGAGACCTCTAATCATGAAGTTAATGGAAATCGTCATTAACGTTCAATATATTTTTATTATGTTACTAATGGTAATAAAAAGGATATATTATTATATATGATACAGGATCTGCCTACAGTTTTTATTCATCGCTGTGCAACTTTCAGACGAAAACGAAAATCAGAAGTAATGTGAATATACAGGGTGTTAAAGGACGTACTTGACTTACTTTAACCAGTGATTCCTGTCATTATTTGGAGTAAAAAATGTAATGAAATTTTGGTCTCCGGTGACATTTTCGATGTTTTTTTTTTATTTTTTTTTTCTACAAAAACATTAAAAAATGATAGGTGATGGACAGTTGGAGGCAGGGTGAGGGGTTGATCAGTTACTCGGCTGAGTGACCAGTGACGTCATGCAGAAGAATTTTTTGTTTGAACTCAAACAGTAGTCCAGTGGCTAAGACTCTTGACTCACATTCCGGAGGTCGCGGGTTCGAACCCGGCATGCGCAAAATAAATTTTATTTGATTAATTTGTGTTATTTCACAATTAATTAATTTAAAATAATATATAGTATATTTGCGGCATGTTCCAGAGTGGAAGATACTATTAGTATCGCCCTGGTGAAAGACCACCATTCAGAATTGAAACGTTGCTTGAAAATGGCTTTAGCCGTGTTTAGTGACCAGATCTGAATAGCCAGGTACTTCCCAACCTTCCTCTTCCCCACCTCCTTCCCCTCCCCACTACCTTCAGCCTCACAACATACCCCAACTGGGGATGCCATAGTCTCACTGGCTCCAGACGGGAGCAGTTGAGATTCTTGTGCGGTATACACTGTAAAAAAAAAAAAAAAAAAAACAAAAATATTTTGAAAAAAAAAAAAGTTATCAAAAAAAGTCACCGGAGACCAAAATTTCATTAACATTTTTTGCTCCAAATAATGTCAGGAATCACTGGTTAAAGTAAGTCAAGTACGTCCCTAAACACCCTGTATATTGGGTTTGAACCGGCTTTTGTTAGACTAGCTATTTCACTAGTTATAAGACTTTCGCAAAATCGTGAAAAAATATTACAATTGTGAGATTTGTGTAGCCGAAAGACGTAAATATATTAGATACTATTTTTTTTTAAAACATATATTTTTTACGTTAGTTCCACACAGGAGGCCCTGAGGAAAATACTTCCCCTCAGGGCCTATGTCATCCTTGGGGATGCTGTGTGGAGGGTTTTTTTAACCCTCGTCAGGCCAAGATGCCAAACATGACGTCCGTAATCGTGGGGGTCGGCTGATGACCCCATTTTTTTTTTCTAAACTTTTAAACCAAAGACAACACTTTTTATTTTTTTGATATATATATTTATTGTTATTTATGTTTTTGCAGGGAATATTACCTACCTATATTTGACAAAATATTTTTTCCTGCGATCAACGATTTTTTCACATTTTTTTTAAATGGCATATTATGTATTAATCCTTTGCGCAGGAATACCTAAAATACTAAAAATATATTTCATGTATTTTTGTAGATATAAGAAGGATAGTTATTTTGGGGTCTACCTTCGGCCCCAGTTGGCTGCGGGAGAGTTAAGGAATGAAGGGAGAAGAAGTTCTAGGAAGTAGGCGGAGGGGTAGGTAGGAATATGGGGGTCAGTGTGTCAATGAGTTTCCCTATATCCTGCCTACCACGCAGCAGGTGGGCAGACGCATCGGCTGCCAACACCTGAACAAACCTCACCCCGTTGCATGGGCAATATGGGCATGCACCACCAAACGTGCATGGAAATTATCCCATATCCCGACATCCGATCAAGCCGAAACTCGGCGGATAGACTCGTTGTCGATGACAATGCATTTTCTCAACTTAGTGGTGCTTATGCTCACCCACGCGCGCACACTAAATTTACGGCAGTAAATATACGAAATAAATGTTGGTTCTATCCAAATAGCATTTAGCTTAAGTGTTAGCTGAGCTAACTCCAGTCCCGGTAGGAAGGTTCCATCCTCAGTCAATCAAAAAAAATATCTTGAATTTAGCTCTTAGCTGGTCTAAGCAGGTCAAACATTAGATAGGGTTCATGGGGTGAGGTTTGTCTAGGTCTTGAAGGCGGATGACCAGGATACACTGAACCCCGGATTCCTACCCACCCCTTAAATTCTTTTCCTTTCCACTATTCTCCTCCTCTTCCTTTCCTTGAAAAAAACCTGCTGATTATTTTCCTCAGGGCTTCCTGTGTGGAGCACATGTAAAAAAAGAACATTGATGTTGACCTGAACAACAGATGTATTGTATTTAAAAAAAAATCGTTGTTTTTTATTCTAATATTTAAAATTTTCACTTCTTTTTATTTTATTACTAGCTGGTCCCGGCATGCGTTGCTATGCCATTTAATAAAGAAATTGTTTCTCCCTGAGTGTCCTTTCCCATGCGTCCCGTTCCCCTTCCGCCTCCCCTTTTTTTCTCCCGTTTCCACTCCATCACCCCACTCCACTCCCGCCCCCCCTTCACCCGTCCCGCGAATCTCCCTTCGCCTCGAGAGGCGAACTCCCGAGTTCGGCTCCCCGCTCCCAGGTCCCCCTCCCCCCTCCCAGGTTCATCACTCCCTCCCTCCCGCTTTCCATAGCAATAGCCGCTTCCTCGCATGCCACCAGTAGCAATTTTTTAATACAAATTTCATAATGCCGGAGCTCACCGGAAGTTTTATAAAAACCTTGTCCTGACAGTAAAGAACACACAAAAAAAGAATTATCCAATTTGGTGTAGTCGTTCGAAAGTTATGCGCTTAGCAACACATTCAGCGATTCATTTTTATAAATAAGATTAAATTGATACATAGCAATTTTTGTTTAATTTATTTCGACTAGATTAATTTTCGATGTTTCCGCGTGATCAAACATTACATTTTGCATGTAATTATTTGATTATTTTTCCATAAATTAAATGTCAACATCAGAAGGCAAGAAAAAATATGCAAAAACCACAATGATATTTTTTACGATAAAATACAAATTCTAAAGTGAAATGCCTACAATACTATGAAACGTCTGAATTTATATTTTTAACCATTATTAATTATAGAAATATGCCTCCAGTTATTTATTTATATTTTTTGCTACAAAGGTACATTTATTTGTAGATTACGATAACAAGCCTTCAAAAAAATAATATTGGGAATAGATAAAAAAATAATGCAATTAACAAAAACAAGAAAAATATAATAAAATTAACCAACTCGTTTAAAAATTGATATTGAAGTCAATGGTTTTTAGGAGACAACACCACTGTTCAGAGGAACAAAAGTCCAAAGGAACACGGTTTGCCCCTAAATAAACAAAAATCATAGTGTGCAATTCACACGCCGTAGAAGTGAAACTGGAAAGTCGCTAGAGGTCACTTTCTTTTCTTTTGACTGTTTATTTTAAAGTGTTTTGAAGATTGGATATTGATATTACAAATATAAAAATGTTTATTTTTTTGGATTTGGTAGGATTCGAACCTCCGTTCGCTAGATGTCTCTCTGGGCGCTGAGTCAGGCGCTTTGTACCACTGCGCTATCGGAGGATCGCACGTGGCGTGAATTTACCCCATTATATTAGAACCGAGGACCGTCAAATAATAAATTTTAATGTTACACTTCCATTTCACCCGAATTTCAAATCAGAACGAGGCTGAAGAAGTTTCACTTCAAAAATACAGTTTGTGAACTTGGAACGAATTTCTACCTGTGAAAAAAATTTTACAAAACAAAACACCCGATTAAAAATGGTGTAGCCTATTATAAAGCGTTCCGAAAGTGATATTGAAATCAATGAATTAGGAGAAAACTGACCAGAGGAACAAACGTCCAAAAGAACACGGACAGGCCACTTGCAAGGATTTCATATCGACTTGGAAAAAATCGTGTAGAAAAACTTTTTTACTAAGATTACGAAAATGTTAGTAAAAATTTTTAGAAATGTATATATATATTTTTTTTATAATTAAATCCACTATTTGGGCTCGTGACATCAATACACGAAAATGTTCCGTCTCCGATAATGTTCCATTAATTTTTTAAATACCACACTGATTTTTTTTTTGTATATGGTAACACTTCGATTTCAGGAGAATTTTTGAACTTGACGTTTAACATTCTTTAGATTAATTGTTTATTCTCTGCGAACTTATCATTTGGTTTGACGTTTTGATAGAGGTTACGAAGAGAACTCCGTACATTTTATACCTTCCGTACCTGTTTTAGAGGTGTAATTGTAATGGTGCTAATTTTAACAAAATCTAATTTTATAATATATAGTTATTATTATTATTTACAGTACAATAAAGTGTATTTAGCCATATTTAGTCATATATTATAATGATTAATGATCAATAAGATGAATCAAGGAAAAAATATTAATGAGATGTAATATTTTTGGTATGCCTCGTTCTTCTCCTGTGCTATTCGTGTGGAAAACGTTATTTTTTTAAAATGGTTTTCAGCTATGTACTTAATTATTGTTTTTTCGCACCTATAAAATTTTTCTTTCTTTCTTTCCGGTTTATAAAAAGTAGTCTAATTTTTCGGATTGAAATTATCAAAAAATCGCCAGGGTTTCAAAAATACTATTTAAAAAAATACGGAATGTCTTAGAATTTATTTTTTTATTTATTTATTTACTATAAAAAAATATTTTTACAATGGTTTTATTTGTATGCCTGTCTCACTAGGGTATACCTGTGTCGAGACAGGCGTACAGGTATATAAATGAATATAGTAGTTACAAGGATATTTCAGGTAAAATACATATTATGAATAGAATTAAAACAGAAGGGTGATTGGAAGGGTGGTAAATCTTTTAAAGAGAGTTATTTTATAAATGTTGGAGATGGAGTAATAAATATTTGCCCAAACCGGAAAAAAGGTTTAAAAAATGTGATGGAGGTGGCCTATTGCCCCTAAACATCGGACATCGTTGCAGTGTCCATCATCAGGACAGATCCGGCAGATCCTGTAGATGTGTGAACGTCTTCCGAAATTATCATATTATATACATTTAGGCCCGAAACGTTGGCTAAAGAAGGAGGTAGCGCAACACGGCATAACACTCCAAAAACAAATAACGAAAAATAGTTTGGTGTTCTATTTATTCAAAAATAACCTACAAGGCAATAAAAAATTAACCCATGTTCTTAGAAGCACTAGTTTTGCTACAATTTAACATAATAAAAAGGACGTTTAACAATTACTACTATGCCATTCGCTCCAACTAGTGTTCCGGGAAAACTTGTTGGCATTTTTTGTTCTTTTAATTTTCCATTTTCGCAGACAATGAAGAAAATCCCGCCTGTCCCACAGCTGAATAGGATCAAGCAGTGTTCTTGACGTGACACGGAAAGTAAAGAATAATAATATAATAGGATAATAGATGCCTGAAACGAGTACTAGTTCTCACGTAGGCTGTGCTGGGTGACAAATAATAAATAATATAAATATATAAATAATGACAAATAATAAATACAGCGATATGTGATGAATGACTAATAAAAAAATCACGCCCCAATCCTTAACCCCTCCGAATTTTCGCGAATATTCGCTTGTGATGTCTCAAACGAAATGACATTTTACGAAAACTTTGTGTTATTACCGCTTCACAATTAAAGCTCTATAAATGAAACATTTCAGAATGTAGTCGAACAGTAAAAACTGTTTTAGAAAGGTCACAAAATAAGCTTTCGAATTATTATATTACAAATAAATATTAACATTTGTAAATATTAAAATTTAGAATGCAAACAAAAAAAAATGTAAAAATGACTCACGTGATGTTTTTATGTGAAAACGGTACTAAAATCACCGATTATGTAAACAACAATACTTATTCTATTGTATAAATGTATAAAAACACTTTCGTCATCTCACTTTTCTATCATTTCATATAAAAATATTTAATAAAAATTAACAATGTCGAGCGGGGTTACCGCCGCCCGGTTCGAAATTTGGCGGAAAAAATTATTTGTCAGATTGCGCGAATGACAGAATATTCTTGTTATGTATTTCTATGGACAACTTGAATAGGGATGTATAGCTTGTTTCACTATTGACCTTTTACTTTTTGTTTTAAGGATGTCACTAAAAGAATAACGGAGTTAGAACGATTTCTATGGAGACACACGCGTTGATGAATAAACACGCTTATTGTATTTCTAACGCATATACCTGCTTAAGTTGGTGAGTGGTTAAGCGTTGTTTTTTTTACATATTTTATAACCCTTAGACCGTACAATAGAGAACCAGTCCATTTTCTTTTTTTTAATGAATGATGACCTTCTAACTTAAATAAATCCATTTTTATTTTTATTTTTAGAGTTAGTTTTAATAGTTAAAATGATTGTCAAAGTTTAAATTTTTCAAGACCCCCCGAAACCACCGTATGTATGGTGAATCGTGTGACGTCATCACTCCTGAAAAATTAGTATCGGATCGGGCAATCAGCTGATCTACTGCCGCCATTTTGAATTCCGTTGTTCGAAGTATTCTCCCTAGAAATGGCATTACTTTATGCAGTAGTTTTTGAATATTTTCAATAACAGAGAGAACTAATGAGAGATTCCTTTATTTTTGAAAAATTATTTAGGCCAAAATAATGCTTTAATAAACACAACAACTAAATCTCTATGAACAGTATGTAAATAAACGAACTAATTAATACGATGGCTAGTGTCATATATAATGAATTTACGGTGACGTCACGACACGTTGAACAGTGACGTCACCTTGACGGCGTGTTTTTGCTACCCGATTAAAAATGGACTATTTTTTAAAAATAAAATATTTTTTTAAAAACGCTGCGTTTAATATTATTAAATAAAACTTATATATTCAGAATCAGCGTTTATTGGTATACATGAAAATATTTTTTTAAAACCAGAATATTTTTCACTGGAGTTCCTTATTGTAGATTTGATTTGGTACTAAAAAATAATCTGTCTTAAAATCCAGCATTACCGCATTTTGCATTCCTCGCATGCGCAAGAGCTCATTTGTGAACATTTTAAATTGCGCGCCGAGCACCCTACACAGTATTTGGTGACTTTAATTATTTGTTTTGTAATCTCCACGTAAAACGTATTTTGGTTCATAATACGATTAATTTACGTATACGTTGTGTCATTCAATATAATTACAACTTATTTGTGTTATTTTTTGGCAGTTTTAGTCAAGTAATCCTACTAATATTATAAAGGCGAAAGTTTGTATGGATGTATGGACGAGTGAATGTTTGTTACTCTTTTACGCAAAAAATACTGAATGGACTTTAAAAATTCTTTCACTAATAGCTACATTATTTGCGAGTAATACCTATAGGCTGTATATATTGGTAAGCTCTGGCGTTATGAAATTATTTATTTCACGTTTATTGTTCAGACGAAAAACAAAACAAATCGTTGCTTGGTAACCATAAGTAATTATTTGAAAAATTTATGAGGGGTTGGTGAGGGGAGGAGTGGAGAGAGGGGGAGCTGGGAAGGAGGGAGAGGGGGGTGGGAGTCGGAGTGGGAACCCCCCTTATACTATGCGAGCGAAGCCGGGGGCAAAAGCTAGTTATACAATACTTGCAAATTGTAATTTGAACTTTAGTGTTATGTAATAATGTTATTCCAATATTCAAATTGAATATGGTGGTCTTTTTTTTAAAAGAATTTCTTAAAAACATAATGTCTAATACCTGAGTTGATAAAAGTGTATCAAAGAAATAAACCTTTGAATAATTTACAAAATTAATAAAGATTATAATTAAATATGTAATATTATTATAGCCTTTCACTTTGGGCGGGGGATCGAGGGAAAGATTAATTGGATGATCAACGACCTCCGTAGTCCAGTGGGTAAGACTCTTGACTCACAATCCGGAGGTCGCGGGTTCGAACCCGGCATGCGCAAATAAATTTTATTTGATTTATTTGTGATATTTCACAATTAATTCATTTAAAATAATATATAATATATTTGCGGCATGTTCCAGAGTGGAAGATACTATCAGTATCGCCCTGGTGTAAGACCACCATTCAGAATTGAAACGTTGCTTGAAAATGGCTTAAGCCGTGTTTGATGACTAGATCTGAATAACCAGGTACTTCCCAACCTTCCTCTTCCCCACCTCCTTCCCCTCCCCACTACCTTCAGCCTCACAACATACCCCAATTGGGGATGCCATAGTCTCACTGGCTCCAGACGGGAGCAGTTGAGATTCTTGTGCGGTATTCACTGTAAAAACAAAAAAAAACACCTCCGACATACATATGTCACCCAAGTGGTTCGCACCTGTTGGTTAAAAAATTCTTGAAGTGCGATCTATACCGATTAACCAAATGCTGTTTCTAAGTGACTCTTCGCAACATTCCGCGTGGACTTCTATACACACAATCCTAAGAGCATGTGTTTTTGTCAAGGTTGATGCGTTGTTTTTTCTGTGATGCATTGTTTTTTAAAATGGTCTTTAACAAATTTATGTGTTTTTTATCGCATTGTTTTTCTATTACAAAAAAGTGCAGGTATCCACTCGGATATTGTATTATAATATTATAGACACAGACAATCTACCAGGAGTACAGGAGTTTCAGGGCATTTGTACATAAGCGAAACACAGCAAATCTGGATCGCATTGCTCAGCACAAATCCCAGCATTCTCATAGTCCTGCTTAGCTGCATACCATCTGTACAATTTGAACATAAATTGTTATATACTTTCGAACACGAGTTCCGAGTGCCAGTAGCCAAGTAAGGAATTTTGTGGAACTGATCTACGTTGGGGAAGAATGGAAAATAATAGAGGAAGTTTAAAAAATAATTGACTGTGGAATTAACACTCGCCCTGCGATTTATGCACATTTTTTATCTTTCGCGATTTTAGATTTTCGTAATTTTTTTTTAAGATGTCGTCAAAAGTTCATGACATTTCTACATTTTTGATTAATTAAAAAACTTTTTGTTGCGTTGTCGAGATATGGGGTCGAGTTGTTTTTACACCCTTAACAGGCGGTACACGCAGAATAATTGAGCCTTCTTAAATTTTGAAAGGTAAAATATATTTATTAATTTGTGGTTTTTTAATACAATCCTTTTACGTACATGTATTATTCAAAAAAACGTATTTTACAATAGGTAAATGAATCACACGTTTACTTTTACGTAATTCAAGATATTTTCTTTGGTAATTCGCCTAAGATCTTAATGTTTTCGTACAACAACTTTTGAATCCGTTGTTTTTTTTCTTAGGGTAGTCTTATTTAATTTCTTTTCTTCCGCTTATGTCTGTACTTTTTTTCTCATCTAATATTTATTAAAGATTTTACATATAAGATGATAACAAATCACAAGTAACAGAATGTTGTATTTGAAACTGAATATTCTTCGCAAAAAGTTGCATACAAACCACACAGCTTTTTCCAGTCTTACGTTGCTCCATTTCTCGTCTCGGAAGACACAACAACACAAAGATACAATGAGGTTTTTCCTACAAAATATAATATGAAGGCGTTAGTAGTGCGCTCAAACCACGCCGGTGTTAAGAGCGTTTAACCAGCCAGCGGACGAAAATCCACATTTCGTCGAAAGTTGTTCTTACGATCGTGCAGGGCGGTTACAATGAGAAAGATTAATTATTCTCCGTACCAGCTTTTTAAAATTATAACTCAATATCGAATTTATTTCAATGCAAAATGGCTTTAATTTATACCTTCATCCAAAAATGCTGAAAGGCGTGATGATAAAACTATTAAAATAATGTACTTTTTGTAATTATTTTTTGATTATAAGTATTTATCATTTTTCAATAATGTCTAAATTTAATAAGAATGTTAAAAAAATCTGAAATATATTAGTTTGTAAGTGCGCAAATAAATACACAAATGGACCAATTTTCGTCAAGAAACACATGTACGTACATATTTTTTAATGATTTTGTTGAAACTAAAATTAAAATTCTAAAACATGCGTTTGCTAGATAATGTATTGATTTATTTTACTGCATGATTATATTATTTGAAATGGGTGTGGTATAATACAAAATCTTTTTTGAAAATTTAACAAATCTGCAAACGACCTATGGAAAAAAAATACTAAATACTAAAACTTAAAAATTTTTCTCAAAATTTATTACATGCGAATGCTAGATAAAAGAACAATCTTTCGAAATCCATTTATAATTTTTTGTGGAAAAGAGTCAATACGTCTAAAATCTGATTTGAAAATGATATATTTTTGGTTTTCTATAGTAATGCCCTCTTAAGTTGTTAAATATGCCACTGGACAAATGTTAACAATTTGTTCTTATTTGTATAACTTAATCTCAATAAAGTTTGTATTTACATATATGATAAAATTCACGGTGTTTCTAATTGAACAGACATATTTGCTCTATTTTAAGTCGTGTTTACTTAAATATTTTCACAATTTTCGCTAAATTATTATCGTTTTTTCTAAATATTATCCCTCTAATATTCGTATTTACAGATATTTCTTCCCCCGTGTTTCTAATCTTTTCTGACGTCTACAATCACAATCGTTTTTTTTCTTACGCCACATGGAATCAAATAAATTGAGACATATTACCGTTAAAGTTTTCATCTACTCTTTTTACAAAGAGTTGGAAATAATTTTGAAAAAGAAATTTCACAAATTTAAGCAGTACCCCATGCCGTAAATTTGAACAAACATAAAACTTTGTAAATTTTTTGCAAAAAATCTAACTTTGTAAAACAAAATATCCATTCGGATAAAGCTTTGTTAAAACTCTCGAACAAGACTTTATTTGTCCGTTTGAATTTTGGTTCCGTCATTTCTATCATGGGCTGTAGAGATTTGAATTGGCTATCAATTTTTCTGTTAAAAATGATTTTGTAATTTCGTGTTACACAAAAGAAAAAAAGTTTTTTTAGATTTAAAATGAATTCAGTTAGTGAAGCTAGTAATGAAATTGTGATTTTCGAAAAATAATCATTATTCATATTTATATATCCATATATTTTTTTGATAAATTTTGATGTTTTTCCGTCACAGTTTTCGTACCGACGCGACGCGACGCCGCGACGGTGTATTTCCGATCTGAAATAAATAATATTCAACATAACAACTGGTTCTGGCAGTATATTAGATGTATATAAAGGGATAATACGTTTTTTTCCAATACACAAAATAAAGAAAAATACAGATTTTTCCCTTTGGTTAAAACAAAATCTTTAAGACGAAGCTTTGGCGCAGAAAACCTACTTAAGCGTGAAATTAATATCCGGCTCGAAGGACCAAAATTAATTTATTTTAATATAATATTATGATATGAAGGAAAAATTGTTTTTTCATTCTCGTTTCTCTTCATCAGGCGCCCTTTCTGGATGGATGTCGGCAGTAATCAAGAATCATTGTTATTTTCAACCTGCAGTCTTTGAATTGGAACAACTGGAAAAAAATCAATTTGGGAGGCACGGTGTGGGTACGAGGTTTGAAGTTTGTCCGGGTCTTGGCAGCGGATGCGTCTGCCCACCAGCTGCATGGTAAGCGGGATCGGGAGTAAATGATTGAGGGAATCCCTTTGACTTATCCAGCCGTACTATTTCGGAACATCGCCTTGCGCCGTAGTGGGAGGGATGGATTGTACGTCCGTCACTCCTAGACATGCTGACCCATCCCTAATACCCTTTTCCTTACCAGAACTTCCTTTCCTTCCTTTCCTTAAAATACCCTACACACAGCATCCCCAGATGGGAATTATTTTCCTCAGAGCCGCCTGTGTGGAAGTAATGTAAAAAAAACTCGTAAACAAAACCGTAATTGTACCAGTTTCGAAGCAAAGCAAAACAGCGGATTTCTATGCTAGGCCTGTCAATAATATTACGATGGATTTTCTGATGGATTTAAAAAATAAAACGAATTCCTAACAAAAGTCTCAACTACTCCCCGCGGTCGGAAGCCATTGGAAATATGGCATTCTAAATTGGGGCTTTTTGTGAGACTGAAGTAAGTTGGGAGTGGACTGAGGAGTTGAATGGTACCTAATTGAATTAATAATGGCTTAAATAAATAAAACGATATTACTTTGTTTGAACCACTTGCATATTTGTTTAATGCCGACTGGTTCCGACTTCGGAACGACCGTTCCTTCCTCAGGGCAAACGTATACTGATTTGACAATTAGAAAATAGTGGGAGGGAACAATGTTTTTTTTTTTTTTTTTTTACATTAATTTCCCTCAGGGCCTATGTCATCTGGGATGCTGTGTGGAGGGTCTTTTTGAGGAGAGGAAGGAATGAACATTGGTCTTGAAGAGACCCATGTTGTAGGAAGGAGGAAACACAGAGGCCGGCAAATCATTCCACAGCCGAGCTGTTGAACACAAGAACGAGTCGAAGAAACGACCCGTTCTCATGTGACAAATAAATGTTAACCGTGTACAAATGTTGGGCACGCGTTAGGCGTGTTTCCCGACTCTGCACCGGTGCCGAAGGGATCAATGATGCTAGTTCCTCGGAGCATCTTCCATTGTAATACCGGTAGAACAAGGATAGCATACCCACCCGACGCCTGTGCTCTAAAGATTGCAATTCGTCTGTTAAGATGGGAGAATCTATCAAACGGACCGCCCTTTTCTGCACAGAGTCGAGGGTATTTTTCAGGTATTCTGGAGCTCCAGACCAGAGATGGCTGCCAAATTCAACCGTGGGGCGTACTTGTGATTTGTACAAGGTTAGCAGTTGTGTACTATTAAAGTATCTGCGGGCCCTGTACAGTACGGCCAATGTATTATTACTAAGGATTGTGGTAGGGGTGGAGGCGTTGCTGGGGATAATAATGAAAGTATAATAATGGTTTATTAAAAGTATAATAATGGTTTATTATAGAAAAGCATTAAACTCCATGACGGAAGGAAGGTTGGGGAAAAACGTTGTGTTTATCTGCACCTGAATCTGCATCTGAACATTGATAATTAAAGGGAAGTTTCATGGGAGACGTGGCAGTAGAAGATAACGCACGCTTTGAAATCTTGTGCAGTTCCGCAGAGTTCTCACTTATGCCTACAGGATGAAGATTGCCTTGATGGTAGCTATCTTCCGATAGAAAAGATAATCAGAAGAAGAAGAATGCAGGATCATATTTTTCTCTGACTTTGGCACTGCACATAGAGCACATACCTACTTTAAAATTACCTTCAGGCTCAGCAGTAAGCGTTTAAAATTAAGAAAAGTATGGTTATAAAGGGAGATTTGTAAGCAAGGGCGGCTGATCGCACAGTGTGTTCGTGTGCAATTATAATGTCTAAATTTACTTTATTTACTTACTGAAGACTATAATCTATAATTTAATTTCTCTAATTTAAATCTACAGAATCTCTAATTTAATAATTTCAAAATATTAGTTACCAATGTAATGTTACGAATATTATCAGGGAGAATGCTTTTAATCTCCCATAGCGCGGCCGCCGAGCCCCATGTTTTTGTATGGGATATTTAAAACATCGAAAGCGCGTCGAATTCGCTATTTGTATCAGAATTTGGCTCGAATCCGATCCTTGCCGAAGTTTATCGACGGATCATGAACCATGGACCCGAGGTGACACGAACACAATCGACTTTCGGCGAAGATCATAGATCAGTTTGCGTCTAGCGCAGTCTAACGGCGCGCGTTTGGCACGTGGCGTGATAATTGTCATTGTTTTTTTTTATATTGATTGAATTAAATACCAATAACCTAATTTTTTATTAACCTATAATTTTATTACAAAAATGAGTGCAACCAGTGTTGAATATATAAAAGGAAATAACAGTTTGTTTGAAAATAAATTAATAATTAAAAATTCCTAATTAATAATTTTTTTGTCATAAGTAGGTAGGTATGGATTGTTAGTGAACCAGCACATTCTCAGAGCAGCGGCCGTCACTGTTTGTAAGTACGAATGTAAGGGAAGTCCGCTAATATTAAAAAAAAAAAACGATCAAAATTATTGACTGGCTAATGCAGAAATATTTAATTTACTAGTTTATTTTATTTGTTATAAAAATACATCGAGTATAAGGAAGGTTTGACTGTTCAACTGGGAAGGTCTCCCGTTCAAGAACAGTCAAATTGACATTCGTATTCATATGAGGTAGGTAGGTACATGATGATTAGCTTAAAGAAAAAATAAGCTTCAATTAATTAATAAGAAAAAGAGTATTCGAAGTGATTGAACAAGAAAAACAGTAAGAAAAAGAAAATAAAAATGTTGGAAACAAAAGAAATTTATAAGGTGCTCGTGATACATAATTATCAGATAACATTTTTTAATAATATTTCTGACTCTGTCCTGCCTAAAGCTAGTAACCATTTTGTTATTTTTGGACCGAAGGATGACATGTCGCACAGTTTTAATAGTGAAGGGATTTTATTATGTAATTTTGGTCCTAATTATTCCAACAAGCTGTGTTGCTTGTTGGAATAGAAAGGTCATTTCTGCCCTTATGCCCTGTTTGTGTGTGTTCGTCTGTTTTCATTTTATATTTATTTTCGTGTGCATAAATTATTATCTTTTTAATGAAACAATGTTGAATATCTAGTAACGCTCCTAAGTAGATAAGTACAAACATTACCCCTAACTATTACGCATCTGCCCTGATGATGGACACTGCAACGCTGTCCGAAACGTTGGCTAAAGAAGGAGGTAGCGCAACACGGCATAATACCCCAAAAACTAATAACAAAAATGTAATGAGTAATGATTAAACTACGTTCATTAAAATGAAGTCCCTCTTCTGCAATGACAATATCAGCTTAAAACTAAGACAGAGAATGCTAAAATGTTATGTGTGGTCGGTCTTGCTGTATGGATGTGAAACATGGACCTTGAAAGTAAATACCATGGACAGGTTAGTGGCTTTTGAAATGTGGCTTCACCGGAGAATGCTTATGGTCCGACATGATCACCAACACAGAAATTCTCAGGCGGGCTAGAGCAGATAGAGAACTGCTTACCTTAATAAAAATCAGAAAAATTTCATAACTGGGTCATATACTTCGAGGGGAGATGTATCACTTGCCTGATAGGAGACAAATGTCTTGGCTGCGAAATATACGATAGTGGACCGGCGTTAGAAGTGTGGAGGAGCTATTTTCAACAGAGACAGAGAGAAATTTTCAAGAGTGATCGCCAAAGTCGGGGGACTTGGTACAGCACACAAAGAAGAAGAAGAATGATAAAACAAAATTTATTTCTTTGCGCGCATGTGACAGATATTAAAAAAAATGGTAAATGTGTTGTGTGTTGTGAAAATTATCAATAAATCTATAAAGTAACTACCTACCTACATATTTTACTTTATTTTACAAGACAATTATTATAATTCTTTATTTGAAAATCGTATTTTTTTAATACAAAAACAAAATATCTCTGCTTTCATCTCTTATTTCTTGTTTTTTCACGGGTAACAAAATTCATTCAAAATTATGTGAAATTCTGTCATCGAAATTTACCATTACGATTGTTCTACCCGTTAATTGTGGTTTATTGATAGGTTATTAATTCCACGTTTTCTCCCCTTGTTTATCCTTCTCAAATTACAGTATATACATAATTAACGAAACACACCCCTAACCTCATACACTTATCGGAAGCCTTCGTTTTCCCTCCATAAATCCGCCATTCAAAATAACTCTAGTAATTTTGTTTATTATCGTTTATACCAAAATTAGAACACATTGAGTTTTTATCCAATTTACCGTTGTTATAAGAGTATAATACATATCCAAGTTTCGTAAGAATAAATCATTTATCAAAATATCGAACGCATTGATTTCGGTTGTCTGTGATGTGCGTTATTCCTGCGTGAAATTATTCACGTTCGATGAACTCATATTTACTTTAACTTTATCCACCCCTCCACCCCTCCACCCCTCCCCCCGTCTGCTGCTTGAATGCGCGTTAACCCATTAGATTCCCGTGTTTAAATAAATTAACTAAATTATTTAATTATTATTTTCCACCCACCTGCAATCAAAAGTTTTAACAATTTATTCATTTAAATAATTATTGTAATGGTTCTCCAATAAACGCACTGCATTTTATCAAATGTCTATCGATATATTCAATTTTTGAAAATATGCTCAATGAAATCACCGATTTTTGTATGATGTTTGCGAAATATCATGTTCTCCAGATATTTTTTTTTTACAAATAGTAATTAATCTATAATAATAATTGTGAGTTGAGGTTTGTGTACGGCCTATAAAAAAATAAAAGTGATTTTTTTTTTGTTTTTTTATTAGAGGAAAAAGTTATACAATATTACAGGAAATCAAATAAAATAAGATATTACAAAAAAGAAAAGTCCCAATAAACTACTTTTAAGTAGTTTGTCAATGGGTGCTTTTACTTTGAAGTTTTTTTTTTTTTTTTTTTTAATAAAACTTATAATGCAGTTAGACATTTTTTTTTGTGTTACTACAAGAATTTTAATACAAACTTTTTCTTTCGGCGAGCCAATTTTTCAATGTAATATTTGTTCTTACATTATTTGTACATTTTTTAATTTTAGCAGGTAATATATTTAAGCATGTAGGTATCATGTAGTCCAGCGTTCTTTGTCCATATTTGTTTAAGTGCTTAGGTACGATTAGTCCTTCATTTAACGTAAATCGAGTATTGTAAGTGTGGTCCAGTCTATTTATGTATATAGGGCTATTCAAATGCTGAAAAATAATTTTATGCCACAGAATTGCTCTTACTGAGAGAATTTTAAGATTCTGGTAAAAGTACGCAACATTGTGTCTTTGCTCGTATAAAATTTTATGAGCTAATAATTTGACTAATGAATTTTGGACTGATTGAACATGATTAACATTTGTCTTACAGGAAAGTCCCCAAGCTGTAATTCCGTACCTTATAATAGACTCAGCTAATGATAAATAAATTATTCGAAGTGTACATATTGGAACATAGAATTTAAGTTTATATAATCTACTAACAATAGATCTCAGACGTTCACAGACTTTATTTATTTGTAAATCCCATTTGAAAAAGCAGTCAATAATTACACGTAAACAAACATATTCTTTAACCACTTCAATATTTTCGCATGTACACAATGCTGGGATACCAACATGTAAGCAATCTGAACCGTGTGTTTTTATTTCTGGTGTAATAATATTTGTCTTGGCATTGGGTGATCTAATATGTATCAATTTTTTTTTTTTTGCATTTATGATTCAACCAGAGTCATGAGACCATTTCAAAAGCTCAATGTAATCCTTTTGTAAGAGTTCAATACATAATTTTAAATCACTGCGAGAAATCACTAGTGCAGTATCATCCGCATACACAAAGTGTTTTACATGTTTAAAGATGTACTTAATAAAAGATACATAAATGATATATAAAATTGGACCTAATATGGAACCTTGAGGAACGCCAGCTAAAATTTTTCTTTTTTTACTTAAAGTGTTCAATAGCTTTATTTTCATGCAACGGTTGTTCAAGTAATTTTCAAATAGTTTTAGGAGCTTTCCTCTTATTCCTATGATTTCTAGTATCTGTAATAATTTTCTATGATTAATAGTGTCAAATGCTTTAGAATAATCTATAAATAAAACTAATACATGATTTTTACTATTTAGTTCATTATTTATGAAACTGGCAAATTTTTGAAGTAGCATTTCGGTACCCTTTTTTTTCTGGAATCCATATTGATTTGTATCAATAATAGAAAAATCTTCTAAATATTTTATTAATTTCAACTGAATGTATTTTTCAAGAATTTTTTCGAGTGATGGCAAAATACTAATCGGTCTATAATTACCCAATAAAGTGTGATCACCTCCTTTATAAATGGGTCTGATAATACTACATTTTAAGTCATCTGGAATTTTTGCTTCAAATAAAATTCTATTTACAAAATGGGCTATGATTGGAGCTAAAATTATTATATGTTTTTTAATATCACTCATTCTGATATTATCAATTCCAGGAGAAGAGCTTTTAAGTTGCCGCACAATGCTTTCTATATCAGCAATTTTAGCCCTTGGTAGGTACATGCTATGAGGCATCTTCTCTGGTTCAAAAGCAGTTGTCTTGTAATTACATTTATGTAACATATTGCAAACACTGACAGAGAAATAATTAACAAAATCATTAGTTACATTTTCTTTGGTCCGATCTTTCATCAAATATTTAGAGGCAACTTGGTCACAATTATTTTTACATTTCTTACCTAAAATTTGATTACACTCGTCCCATGTCTTTTTTGAATCTTGAAATAGATTTTTGAATTTGTCATTATAGTATGAGGTTTTTATTTTAAGTAACAATTTATTTAAAACATTTCGATAACCCTTATATTCTTTTTCATAGTATTTATTTGTTGGGGCATTTTTCCAACGCTTATATAAATAATCCCTTTTTTTAATTTTATATAGTGCATCACTAGATATCCAATCATTTATTGCATAAGGTCGACTTTTAGGTTTTTTGCTAATTGTAATGGTGCTGTTTTTATACAAGTCGTCAAAATAATTTTTAATTTTTAAATAAATAACCGAACATTCGGTTTCTTTTAGAAGCGACTTCCAGTCATAATTACAAATGCGTTTATCAATCTGTTTTTGCGAAAGAATTTTGACGTTATTAGAATCGCTAGAGTTGAAATTATCTACCGACTTATAGAGTATGCTTACAGCTGTTGTATTATGATCGGCAATATTATAATCACATACGCACGCGGAGATTGTACTGGTTAATCCAGTAGGTAACTTTCCGCTAACTCGCACAAAAAAGTGATCTAAGCAAGAACTAACAATTTTCCCTTGAACTATTACTTCTCGTGTAACATAATTTATACATTTTTTTAAATAGTTATTAGTATGAATATTTTCATATTTTATAATGATAGCATCATTTTTATGTAATAAATTTAAATTTACATCGCCGAAAAATATTAACACCAACATTCAGTAATTTTATAGTACAGTACGTAACACCATTGTTTTATAAATATGCATTGTTCATATTGTTGCAATTCGAATATAAGGTCATAATTATTAATGTCATACTTTCCTATTTTGTTATTTGCAATTAGTGACAGTGATATCTAATGAATTAGGTCTTGGCTGAAACATTGATGTTTGAATAATCCACCACCATAACACGGGCATGTGCCGTAAAATGTAAGCATTGTAGTAAAATCCACAAAGTATGTTACCATAAAAAGCAATGAATAAAGAAAAGTTAGTTATAATAAATATCCATTTTACCACAGGGTCTGAAAGGGTTAAAATTTCAGGACACATGCACACAGCGCGACAGCCGACGAACGACTGATCTATGGGCGGAGTAACACAGCGGTGGTGAAGGGACCGAAGAAGGGGGCGGGGTATGCGCAATACGAACCAAATTTCGTACTCTCCCAAGTTGATCTAAAGGTGGACGGAGTATAGTAATGCTTTACTCCTCACTAGTCAGAAGTACACTGGAATTTGCATCGCCTGTCTGGAATCCCAAATACACCCAATACGTCAATAACATAGAGCGCATACAAAATAAATTTATTAAGTATCTCGGTTATAAATACAACAATAATTATATCTGCACTCTCCAATCCCTGAAATCCAGGCGAAAGGTAGCTGACATGACATTTCTCCATAAAATTATATATAACGAAATAGACTGCCCAGAACTTCTATCCCAAATAAATTTTAACATCCCATCTAAAAGAACTCGCCACACCAACCTTTTTTACACAACCAGTAATAATACGAACGCTGAAGCTAACTCCCCCATTTCCCGCATCCTTCAAAGATTCAACTCTATTTAAAAAACCACAAATACCGATATATTTTTTGATTCCCTCCCTCTATTTAAGAAAAACATTTTTAGCACACTGAATTCGCACACATAACACACATCCACACACCCTCACGCGCATTTACACACATTCAAACACTCTCACACACCCCTCTCCTTCAATAAGTTACTAACTTAATTTAGGTATAATGTATTATTTATCTCACAAAAATATAAATATACAACAGCGGCATGTCATTGGTACCAACTATTGTATTAATTCTATAACTTTGTAACTATTTTCCATTATGTAATAATGTACTGTTTGTTTCTGCAAAATAAAAATAAATAAATAAACGCATTTATATGCATTTTATTTCAAAATATTAAAAAAAAAATTCTCTGATTTTTGCGAATTTCAAAACCTAACCTTGAATATCAAATTTGTGAACACTTTTAAAATATCTAATTTAATGAAGACAGTATTGGCGAAACTCAACATAGAAAACAGAAAAATCATAAAAAAGATACGGTCACATCTAGGACACGAACAAAGTCTCATCGCCTTGGCGGGACGCTGCCGTACCAACTGTGCTAATGTGTACCTATCCGATTTGGTCACACTTAAATTTATCATACTTCGACTAAGAACTACCACACTATCTTCATTTTCTTAAGCCATATTTTTATTAGCTGATATCTTTATGTGTGATGGCAAGATTCAAAAACAATTAAAATGCTACATAAATATTTTTTTGACTCTTTGTTATGCCTAATGTTTTATGTACATCCTATATAAATTTCTTGTTTAATTAATTACCCTTATAATCTTTTAAAAAATATGTTAATTCTAAATCTCTACTAAAGTTATATTCTTAAGTTTGTGATGAGGATTTTTTTTAATAATTCTTAAGTTATTAACAAGTTGTCCTCTCCTAAACACAAGCATTTGCTTTATTAGGGGAGTGTATAAAATAAAAGGTGTATTATGTTATATTGTGTAAATGTAAAATAAATAATGTTAAAAAAAATACGAAAATTGGAGAATAAAGAAATAAAAGCGAAGATAAAACGAGGCACTCGCGATATTTCCTCGGTGTCAGCCAAGGTACCCGGCCCGGCGTGTTCACTTAACAGCTCCCCTCCCGCCGCAGCCCGCTCTCGCCTCACCTCGTCAAGTCGCGCGTGCGACGCGAGCACATCTCACCTATAACTATGTATGTATTTACAAACCTACCTTGTCTGACACCGACTCCAAAAATAACAATCGTACCTACATATTGATGAGTAGAAAAAGTAAGTTGATTATTAAGTTGTAGAAGAATAAGAAATTATTTTTTTAATTTTTAATGCATTTTTTGAAGTCGTTTTTTTTGTTTTGTTAAAATTTTTGTTTATTAATAACTTTTTCTATTCTGTCTTGCATACAAAATTAAAGTTAAAATTATTATCACCTGTTGGGGATGTACACGAGAGGTACCGTCGCAAAGCTGGGTAAAAAGTCAAGGATGCCGACTTAACTAATTTCTTCCTTCTTCCTTTGCTTGATTTAATTTAGCTGGTTCATTAACTTTTACCCCTACAAACTCGCGAGCTCATGATGGATTTCATCGGTTTCGACACGTTCGAATAAGGGTCACCATAATCACACACAATATGTGTTGACAGGATTACTTTTATATTCCAACTAATAGCTTTGCAATTTGGGAGGCGGGATTGGGTACCGCCGCCCCGGGAACCTTTATTGGATAACCAATACCTCTGCCATAGGTCACCCCAAGTGGTTCATCGCGTTTGGTGATTTAGCAGGGGTGCCCGGGTTTATGGGGTGAGGTTTGTCTAGGTCTTGGAGGCTGATGACCAGGACACACTGAATCCCAGATTCCTACCTACCCCTTAAACCCTTTTCCTTCCCAGAACTCTCCTCTTCTTCCTTTCCTTAAAAAAACCCTCCACACAGCATCCCCAAAGATGACATAGGCCCTGGGGGAAATTATTTTTCTCGGGGCCTCCTGTGTGGAAGTTCATGTAAAAAAAAAATAACATGACCATGATTCGCCTCTTCCTCACACTCGATAAAAGCTGGCGTCCCACAAAGATCGGTTCTGTCTCCGACTTTGTTTTTGTTGTACATCAATGACCTTTTGACATGTGAACAATTCGTTGTTACGCGGATGACAGTACAGGCCATGATAGCTTTTTGTTTGACAAGCTCCCAAAGGGCTCACAAACTCAAACGGCTCGGAAGGCTTTGAAGCAAATAATGGACGGTTAACTCGAAGGTGTTTTCTCTTGGGGTAAACTAATCTCATTGAATTTAATGTTTCAATCATGTCTGATAACTTCAAAAAGGGATCGAAATGAAAATCTAGTCTCCTTCAATGGAAACAATCTTCCGAACAGGCCCTCCATTAAAATGCTTGGAGTAACTCTAAGTGACCAGCTCAGATGTGGGGGCTCCATCGAAGCCAGAGTAAAGTTAGCCTCCCAAAAACCGGGCTTACTGTTCAGGGCCCGCAGATACTTTAATAGTACACAACTGCTAACCCTGCACAAATCACAAGTGCGCCCCACGGTTGAATTTGGCAGTCACCTCTGGTCTGGAGCTCCAAAATACCTGAAAGATACCCTCGAATCTGTACAGAAACGGGCGTTCCGTTTGATAGATTCTCCCATCTTAACAGACGGATTGCAATTTTTAGAGCACAGGCGTCGGGTTGGAATGCCATCCTTGTTCTACCGTTGTTACAATGGAAGATGCTCCGAGGAACTAGCGTCATTGATCCCTTCGGCACCGGTGCATAGTCGGGAAACACGCCGAACGTGTGCCTAATATATGTACACGATTTGTCACATGAGAAGGGGTCGCTTCTTCGACTCGTTCTTGTGTTCAACAGCTCGGCTGTGGAACGATTTCCTCGATATGTTTCCTCCTTCCTACAACATGGGTCTCTTCAAGACCAATATTAATTCCTTCCTCTCCTCAAAAAGACCCCCCACATAATCTCAGATGACAAAGGCCCTGAATTAAAAAAAAATAGATTGCCCTTAGTCTACATAAAATGACAAAAGTATTTGTGGGTAAGAATTAAATTAGGAAAAGGTACATGGGTCCATGCTAACTACAAACATCGTCTTTAATAAAATAATTTTACCAAAAGAACACTAATATTACCACTTGAAACCGGAATATTTTGTAAGCGGTAAACTTGATAACACAGCTCAGTTTTCATGTCATCCAATCCTCCACATAAAACTTTCTACACGCAATTTTCAACCCTTCGAATTATATTATTATTGTTGGAGAATAATTCTTGCCTGAGTCTACTCCGAGTTTTCAAGTGGGCATTGTATTACGATGGAAATGTGATGCCGTTTATTCCCAGTATTACTTTGTGGTTTGTCTTACTCAAGCGAGAAGAAAATTTTTTGATGATGTAAATATTTTTCAAATTCACTTAGTGGCGTCATGGTCATTTGTCAATATTTGGCAAATTCACTTAGTGGTGTCTGCGTCAGTTCAAGGTGTGGTCTCCAGATAGTCTGCAGTCAGGGTGTAAGTTGAGCTGCCTTTGTTGGCTTCCTTCAGTTCCACACCAAGGTACGTACAGTGAGAGAGAGTTTTGAGGTGTTGGTGGTTTGAGGTAATCCTTTGTTAGTAAAAACACTTGTGTTTGTACTGGATATTTGATTCTTTATTATTCGGGTGAATAATTTACAGAGAGAGATTCTGGTCTGAACACTTGACTGGCGACAATAATGAGTGTATTTTTAAGTCTAGCAGAAGCGAAAGACTAATTGAGTTCAAGAGAAAGCAAGAAGAATTAGAAGAAAGACAGGCAAAATGACAACAAGCTGACGCGGCCACAGACAAAAGAGAACATAGACTTAGAAATTAGGGTAATATTTGAATAAAAGGTGGCACAGACAGGAAAATTTAAGGTAAGAGGCTCCACACATCGAGATTAGATAAAGCGAGAAATAAAAAGTGTTCAGAGCTAAATGAAGTGAACAATGAAATAGGACAATCACAACACACAACATCCAACGGTGTCATTTTAATTAAATTAAAACAAATCACACTGAACACAAAATTATCAAAATATTTTATGTTTTTTTTTATTATTAACTAGCGCCGTGCGTTGCAATTCCACTGAATAAAAGAATTGGTATTTTAGTAATGTTTAAAGTGCTTTTTGGTAGACAATATTTTTTGTTTTTCCGTCTACACCAGACACACCAGATTATCCAACACTTTAACAGGCCACATACAGCTATCCGTCTGAGAGGAACGGATTTTTCAAATTTATTTTTTTAAATTTTCTACCCTACCGTTACTTTACATCCTTTGCAATCCCCCCTTCGTCACCCCTTTCCTGCGTGTCCTTTTCCGGGTGAACCGATCTGGCCTCTCCGGCCTCTTTTCCCCGGATTCCCCTCCCCCTCCCGCTTTCACTCCCTCGCGCTTAACTATAAAATGCACATAATTTTCAAACAACTCGTATGCTACCTATGTATATACAAATTTCATAACGCCATAGCTCACCATTATAAATATATAAGTCTTCGCGGGGGTACCCACCACAGATTACCAAAATAATCGGATGAATGTCAGAGAACATAAATTCTTAACGCCAGAGATTATTATATATTGCTGGGGGCGCTGCTGTTGCGGCCTACCCCCAGGCCCTATTCCTGTAAAACACACACAATAACAGCCGTCGGTTAGCTCAAACCGGCTCGAACATGATTCCTCCTAAAAACAGGGCGAGTGCCAGTGGTTCGCTTGGTCAATTCTTCCTTCCCCTCCTCTCCTCAAAATCCCCGGGACTCCCTCTTCAATCAGTACACAGTATTTGCATTTAAAGGGTTTATTCAATAAACAGAACAGGGTGATACACATACGGCCAGTGTCGGCACAAAACACAAGTTAAACTACCCTACTGACCTAACGAGGATTTCTCCCTCTCTCTATGCGTTTAAATGAAGTTACAAACGGTTCAAAGCACACGGTGGGGGGGGAGGAAGCGAGTTGGTACTCACATAGCTAGATGCGTGGTCTGCCATCTTTTCTGGATTCCGTTCACAACACAATTGCAAACAATACATCGCGGGGTTAATATCGGGGAGCACAAACAGCGCAAATCGCGCGTAGCAAGTTGCTTGGCCGAGAGCTAGCGAAGGAATGGCGGCCGGCGGGCCGCCCGGCGCTTCGCGCCTGACGCGGGGTGGTCGCGCGGTGCGGGGAGAGGAAACGGTCGGCACGTGTAGTGGGGACGATTCACTTAACCTTCCGCTCGGGAGCCGATTCTGTTACGTAACACTTCCCCCCTCGCCGCAAAAAAAGCGACGTGGTAATGGAGCAGTAGGGCTAAGAAATCCTCTTACCCTTCTAGCACTTGTGCCAAAACAAAACAAAAAAAAATTTAAGAGAAAAAAGGAGAGAGAGAGAGAAAAAGGTTGCTAGCTACAAAATAGTAGAAACAAAAACAAAAGAGAAAAAGCATGGTGAACAAGGAATTATACATGAATGAACAAGAAAGAGCAGTGACATACATAAATATAAACAAGGACCTGTTGGAGAAAGGTACAAGGGTTATGCAGTGATAGAAAAAAAATGACTCTAATTGTATCATTGGTCTGTGAGCTATGTTTGCGTAGCGTGGTTTGCGTAGGATGTTTGGGGTGTTGGGACGTTGCACTGAAGTTACACGGTTACTTTGTCACAGTAACCTGGCCCGTTTGAGATTACACTCAAGGAACACTAGGGCCTTAAAGAAAACACGAAGAAGAGAACGCAGGATGAGGCTTCTTGGTGGTGGAGAGGGTTCTACCTGTCACAGAGGTCAAAAAGGTAGCTGCTTCCGGATCCTGTGGGTGGGCCAGTATGACGTCATTGAGGTACTGGAGGGTGGAATTGTAATTGGTGGTTGGTCCTTTATAGAGGAGGTGGTTTGTGTGCATGACAGCCGTTGTTGTGATGGTGGTTGGTACACTGGTTTGTATACAGTGGGATTGTTGGATGAACAATTGTTGGTATTGTTATTTGCGCAAGGGCACAGGAGCATTGGCATGATGGCAACAGAGCAATTTGCAAGGTGCAGCTGGAACATTTGCAAGATGCAGCAGGAACATTTGTACAATGGCAACAGGAACATTTGCGAGATGCCGCAGGAACATTTGTACAATGGCAACAGGAACATTTGCGAGATGCCGCAGGAACATTTGTACAATGGCAACAGGAACATTTGCAAGGTGCCGCAGGAACATTTGTACAATGGCAACAGGAACATTTGCAAGGTGCCGCAGGAACATTTGTACAATGGCAATAGGAACATTGTACAATGGCAACAGGAACATGAACCAACTTAGAGCTGACGTGCTCGGGTTTGTTTGAGTGATGGTTTTGTGATGATACAATTCGCAACTACACGCACGACTCACACTAGGTTATGTTAGGTGTGGTCGGGTGCTTTTGGTACGCAGGGTTTGAAGGCATGGGACCTCCGTGACGGTAGTGAAGGCAGCATGAAGAGAGGCGCAGGTGTAGATAGGGTGAAGAGCTGCTGGTCTTCTTATTAATCCGGGAAAAAATTATTATTAGAGCAAAATTCTTGAAGTTTACCTGCCTGGTAGACCAATGATGAAAAGGTTTGGAGAGAAACAAGGTGTGCATGTTGAGAAAAATTGGATTTGTTTGACGCGTAGAGAGAGAGAGAGACGGAGAGAGAGTTAACTAAATGCAACTACAGACTTATACATATTACAAAGGTACGTATTCAAGGAAGGTTCTGTTTAACCCATTTAGTTTTTTTTAAACTAAATACATTTCCAAGAACACGTAGGTAAGGGTTTGTACGTATGACAAAATGCCCCTTTTCGAAAGAAGTTGGTCTTCCATGACCTATGCTCACGTCTATACGGTAGCATTTTTTCTACTTTCGAAGAACAAAACATTGAGTACAAATAAGTTATGAAAAGTGGGAAAGGAGTAGGAAGTTGAAAAGATCCGTGAATGAAGGTTGTCCCATTTGACAAACGAAACGCCAAGTGCGTAACGCATATATCCCCATTCACGGATAATTTCGAGGAAAGGAAAGAGTGACAATTGGGAACATTTGAACGAAGAAAACTGCTGAGGACTCGGCTATTTCCGAAATTCGACCTCTGAGTGAAAGGTGAAACAAGGTCTACAGCAACTTTCCTGGCACATTACAATACAATTTGGTAGAGTGGGACAAAAGGGATACACTGACAAAAAGAGTCTAATCCACTACGTGTATTGGGCAGAAGATTAGAAGGTCGTTTTATTCTCCTACTTGTTTGCGAGAAATGACAGACCCTTGCTCAAATCTCACAAACCTGGGGGTTTTCTTGTTCGTCCCCCAGACAACGAGTTAGGTGTTTTTGTGTCCATCAACTTAACTCCTACGACACGATGCCCCATAATCATGAGTGAAGCGTATGATTAGTCCTTTTGAGATAGTGGATAGTTCCTGGGTTCTTGTGACAGGAAGTCCACGGGCATGTTAATGAGTACTCTGCTGCAAAAGCAATAATTTTCTGATAACAGAAAATAAAAGGCGTGTGATCTACGCTTGGTAGGTCACACAAACATGGGGTAGATATTATTTCGTTCGCACGATTCATGGTGAGTATTGTAACGTCTTCACGTCTCATGTACAGGAATGAACGATTTACAACAAATTTTGCCCAGTATTGAAAGACAGTAGCCCAATTACGTTCGAAAATGTGGGTCCCCATTCAATACAGACGGCGGGTTAAGCGGTTCTCATGCCAAAAGACACACGACCAACTCAATAACATTTAGTTAAGAGTATAAAGTAATTATAACGAACTTCTCGTATCATGGCGGATGTTTTGAGGATCTCTCCTATGATGGTAGATATTGTCACGTTTTCACGTCTCACGTGACAGGAATGAACGATTTACAACGAATTTGCCCAGTATTGAAAGACAGTAGCCCAATTACGTTCGAAAAAGTGGGTCCCCATTCAATACAGACGGCGGATTAAGCGGTTCTCATGCCAAAAGACACACGACCAACTTAGTAACATTTAGTTATGAGTATAAAGTAATTATAACGAGCTTCTCGTATCATGGCGGATGTTTTGAGGATCTCTCCTATGATGGTAGATATTGTCACGTTTTCACGTCTCACGTGACAGGAATGAACGATTTACAACAAATTTGCCCAGTATTGAAAGACAGTAGCCCAATTACGTTCGAAAATGTGGGTCCCCATTCAACACAGACGGCGGGTGGAATGAACGATTTACAACAAATTTGCCCAGTATTGAAAGACAGTAGCCCACTTACGTTCGAAAAAGTGGGTCCCCATTCAATACAGACGGCGGTTTTTGCAATGATGTAATTAATACGGCACTGCTGTAGCTTAATAATTTCATATTAGCATACGTTACAAGACTTGCCAAAAGGCGATAAACACAAATTTTATTGAAGATCTGGCCAAGATTTTAAACTTCAAACTAGAATAATGGTACAATAAAGGACAAAAGAAACTGATGTCATGATAAAATATGTACCTCATAATGAAGTTGTATATGTACAAGGAACAAAGTTAATGAAGGGACAAAACATATTGTCACTTTTATAACAACAAAAAAAAAAAATTTTTCGAATCCGACAAAATATGATTCTAGAAAAATAAGAGCAATTGGGTTGAGCGCCATTCTAATTTTTTGGAAAAAGAAGAAAAAACCACAAATAGCAACAAGGTTGCTCTTGAATTGTCTCGAATCCAGCGAATGTGACCTGATAGGTGAGTACATTGGGTGTATTCGAAACGATTCCCAATATACAACATTACTATGAATGTGTAGGATGGGGTGAAGAGGGAAAAGAAAGAAAGAAAAAACGGGAGGATTTCCTATTATAACAGAAATCGTCGCGACATTCTTACAATATGGTGCTGTGACCATAGTAGCGAGCCCGCGGCAAAGGTCTGAAACCAATGGTTATTATACAGACTTGTGCTTATGATTTTATATTTACAACATTAGGGTAGGGACGTACTGGTACGACAAAACCCGACACAAAACAAAAAATTAAAAAAAAGGGGTGATATGACAAGATGAGGCGATGAGGTGAGAAAAAAAACGCGCGGATGCTGCAAGAATTGTGAAAGGAAAACGACGTCTCGGAGCAAGAGTTTTCTGGAACCGTTGATGGTAGGAGGAAAAAGGAGTCCCTTTCCCGAAGTGATCAATTTCAGGAAGAGGATGCATACAAGCATGAAAACAGTGCCCCAAGAGGTGCTCTTGTGGTACAGCAGGCAAGGCGCGCAGGATGTAAAAGAACATATAAAATTATGCACAAAAAAAAAAAAATGTACAGGAGTTAGGCTACCGTTGACATTAATGTGCCTTCGGGTGTAAGGATTTCCTTACGAATGCCCATGTGGGTGATTATTTACAATAAATAATTACACATGACTCACGTCGTTTATGACGAGAATTATAAGACTTCTAAAGAGACCGCATCGCACTGATTGATGACTGGCCAAGAGAGGTCAGGGACGTAATAATGATCAGGGTTAACAAGATGCATGTTTTGCCGATTTGGTAACGCCTGAGTACTTGATGTGATGGAATTTACTGATTCCATATTCCCAATTTTGACAATGTCTTTCACATGGTAATTTCCGATGTGTTTACCAGAGATGTCAGACAATCGATAAACGAGGTCTGAGATCTTTGTTAGAACTTTCGTTTTTACAAAGCGGGGTGCCAATTTGGCAGAGAAGTATAGCGCACCTTGCGACAAGGTGTTGTTCCTTCTCCAAACGATGTCTCCTTCTTTGAACGTGACGTGCTTTCTGCGAAGGTTATACCTGTCGGCACTCTTTTGGTGGGCCAATAGTAGAGCGTCTGTTACTTCGCTATAGATAGCGGAGAGTTCCTCCAAGCGGTGAGCGTAATTTGCTGCGGGGTCTGCTGTGGCGGAAGGGGTGGGTGGAAGGCAAATGTCAGGGTGTAATGAACCGTGAACTACTTGCTCCATGCCGTGTTTGAGAAAAAATGGTGTATAGCCTGTAGCGAGGTTCACCGTGTTGTTCATGGCTGCTTGTATTTTGTCTAATTTTTTGCACCATGTACGTTGGTCCTTGCCGACCAGAATTGCCAGAGCCGTATTAATGGTCTGGTTGTATCGTTCGACGGTGTTGTTCTGTGGGGTGTAAAGGGTATTGTAGAATATATCCTTTATACCATATTTAGACAAAAACTCTTTAAATTCTAGAGCTATAAATTGTTTGCCATTGTCGCATATTATAGTACGAGGAATACCGTAGGGTATGAAAATATGCTTTTCTAACAGATTGGTTATTGCTGCTGCGGTCGCCCTTTTCAGAGGAAACAACCAGCAGTATTTGGAAAAAACGTCCACCACACTGAGTATATGCATGTAACCTGCGTAGCTTCTAGGGAAAGGTCCGATGAGGTCCATTGAGAAGGATTGAAGTGGTCTATCGGCACGCTTGGGGTTGCCCATTAGGCCAGACGGTGGTGCCGTGCTGTGTTTGTAAGCCTTACAGATGTCACATTTGGAGATGAATAGACGTACTTGTTTGAATAAACCAGGCCAATAATATCTCAGAGATATTTTTTTATATGTTTTAAAGGTTCCAGGGTGTATGGAATCTACGGCACTGTGGTTATTGATAATAACCTGTTCTCTATTTTCGAGAGGGACTACCATTTTCCAGGCATAATCCTCTAATATTGACAGTGGTGGCTTGCAGTTGCGGTATAATTGTCCGTTTTTAATTGTAAAATTCGGAAACTTTTGTGGGTTGTTACTGCATCCTTGGAAGATTTTTTGATACCATAAATCTTTTGTGGGGAGACTAGAATTGGATGATACCGTGTTTAGTATCGCAATCTCGATTCTAGAAAGGGCATCCGGGACGATATTATCCGCGCCTTTACGGTGGATGACATCGAATGTGTATTGAGATAGGCGGGACGACCAGCGAGCCAATCTTCCAGAGGGATTGTCTAGCGAGATCAGCCACTTTAGGCTGCTATGGTCCGTAACCACGGTAAACTTACTGCCCTCAATGTATCCGCGGAAATGTTGAATGGATTCCATGACTGCTAATAATTCTCTCTCAGTGATTCCGTAATTTTTTTTCGTGCTTGTTTAGGGTTCGAGAGAAATATGCCACGGGGTGTTCGCCGTCCGTAAAATTCTGAGTGAGGACTCCTCCGATTCCGACGTTTGATGCGTCTGAATGGATCGTAAAGGGGAGGCTGAAGTCAGGACAATTCAGTACCGGGGCTGACTGAAGGGCTTCCTTCAAGGAGTTGAATGCTGACTCGGTCTCTACGGACCAGGCAAAGTTACTGGTACCTTTGCGGACGCCCGTGATTTTGTTGAGCGGCGCCGCGAGTGTTGAGAAGTTTTTTATGAATCTTCTGTAATAACCGGTGAGGCCGAGGAAAGCTTTTACCTCTTTTGCATTCGTGGGCCGGGGGAAGTTTGTCATAGCTGCAACTTTTGCGGGGTCGGTTCTTAGGCCTTCTTCATCTACTATGAAGCCCAAGTATCGTAGGCGATGTTTGCAGAATTCCGATTTTTTAAGGTTTATAGTCAAACCGGCTTGTTTGAGTTGTTGAAAAACCTTTTCTAGAATGAGTATGTGTTTTTCAAAAGTATCGCTGATGATGATCAAGTCATCCAGGTAGCAAAATAAGTTGTTGTCGAACTCTGGGCCAAACAATTTATCCATGAGCCTTTGTAGCTCCGCTGGGCTGTTTTTTAAACCGAAGGGTAGCCTTTTAAAGTGAAACATGCCCCTGCCAGGCACTACGAAGGCAGTTTTTTCGCAGGAGCTGGGATCCAAAGGTATTTGCCAGAAAGCTTTGCTCAAATCTATAGATGAGATGTATTTAGCGTTTCGAAGTCTGTCGAGGATGGAGTTAACCAAAGGGAGGGGGTAGGCGTCTGACACTGTACATGCGTTGAGGCGTCTGCTATCGAGGCAGAAACGTGCCGAGCCGTCTTTCTTTGAAACTATTAAGGTGGGGTTGGTCCAAGCACTGCGGCTGGGTACCACCACTCCCATTCTTAACATATCGTCCAATTCCTTTTCTAATATTTTTAATTTTTGAGGAGCGAGGTTATAATACCTTTGTTTGATTGGGGGGCCTGTTGTTTTTATATGGTGTTCTACTAAGTTGGTTAAGCCTAAACCACACTTTTCGAATGAGATTGATTCAAACTTGTTTATCATTTGATCCAACTGATCTGTTTGCAGGGGGTTCAAATTTTCGTACGGTATTACTGTACGGATTTCGTTCACTTGGGGGGGAACGGAGGGGTTGTTAAACAACTGTGGAGCAATTTTGAAAGCCATCCAAAAATCCACTCCCAGGATAAATTTTTGCGAGATTGTAGGTACAACCAGAAATTTGATCCGAACTGTTTTTGTGTCGCAATTGATCGGCAGGGTAAGAGAACCAATGACACGTTGTGAAGTGTTGTCTGCTGTGGTGACATGTGAAGAATGTTCTTCCATTTTAAAACCACAGTTTGTGAATAAGGTGTGAGCGTTGTCGCCCAGACAGCTGACAGACGCGCCGCTGTCGAGGAGACCAGAAAAAACCACATTGTTTATAGAAAAATGCGCGAAGGGTCTACCGTCTATTGCCTGTTTGCAGCAAACTGTAGAGAGGGGTAAGGCCTTTTTGAAGAATTTGACGTGTTCCAACCACTCCGACCATTCCTTCGGCCTATGGGGAGGATGGCCCGGGAGGTTGGGTTCTAGTTTTTTGGCCTCTTGACTGTCCAATTGGGAGGGGGCCTTGAGAAATCTGTAGGGGGTTTGATGAATCTGAGGTCCGGGATGGGTGTCTCAGTATTGTCTTGGCGTGGTCTTTTGCCAAACTTCCTCCCTTCATCTCTTCTTGGAGAACGATCGACAGATCGCCTTTTGTTAGATTGGGGGTCTCTTGAAGATAAAAGTTTAGCTTGTTTGAAACAAGAGGCTTGGGAGTGACCAACCTTGTGGCAAAAAGAGCAGGATTTCTTTTCGTTGTGCTCTGGTTTTATGCCGGACGAAGTGCTGGGGCGAAAGTTTTCCTTGGGGAACCTTTCGTCTCTCTTCCGATCCTGGTATGCCTCCAGTAGCTGACAGACGTCCTTAAGTTGCTCCAGCGTGGAAATTTTCTGGGAAGTTATGATGTTCTCATATCTGGGCAGGAGACCGTCGATCAAAACTGGGAGGAGTTCCACTTCAGGAACGGGTTGGGCGAGCTTAATATTGATGGCCTCTGCCCTCTGCGTGAATCTAGCGACAGGCTCTCCGGGGTGTTGCTTGATAGCGAGTAAGGATAACCTGATTCTGTGTTGGGCCTTTTTTTCTCCGAAACTCGTTAAAAGTGCCGCCCTGAGTTCCTTCCATGAGTTTGTTTTTCTCTTATGTATCCTGTGCCAGGTAAGCATTTCAGGAGCGATGAGGTCTATGAAATTTCTGTGTAGGATGTTCTCGGGAATTCCTCTGACTTGAGCTGTTTCCTCTATTCTGTTGATGAAATCCTCTACATCCGTGAGTCCGTTGTATTTTGTTTTCCAGGATGTCAGATCGTATATTTTTGTTGGTTCTTGGGCTTGCACTACCACGGGTTTTGCTTCGGAGACTGTGAGGGGGGTAGTGATGATTTCCGAGGTGACTTCCGGTTGAAATTGCAACCTCCTGATATATTTTTTGTTGTAGAAAGAAGCATATAGAGTGAGGCATTTTTTGGATTTATTCCTAGGAGAAATCTTTCTATTTCTCAGGGCCTGTAGTAGTTCCTCCTTTTTTGAAGTAAAAATGTGTGGGATTATACCCAGCGTGACTTGAGGAACTTCCATGGTGTATAAGGTCGTATCAGAGTGACCTTATGTTGGAAAAAGTGAGAACTAGACTCGCAATTGGAAAGAAATTGGGCAGAGATTGACCACTGGGGACGTATTTTTACAAAAAGTTTTTGAAAAAAAAAACGCGTTGTTTTATAAGTGTTTGGTTTATTTGAAAATTTGGGCAGCGGTTCCCCTCAAAAAACGTGATTTTGGGAAAAAATCCTGATGTTTTGAAAATTTGTAGAAAATTTTTCTAAGTCCGAAAACGAGAAAAATTTGGGCAGCGGTTTCCCTCAAAAAACGTGATTTTGAGAAAAAATCCAGATGTTTTGAAAATTTGTTGAAAATTTTTCAAAGTCCAAAAACGAGAAAAATTTGCGCAGAGGTTCCCCTCAAAAAACGTGATTTTGAGAAAAAATCCAGATGTTTTGAAAATTTGTTGAAAATTTTTCAAAGTCCAAAAACGAGAAAAATTTGCGCAGAGGTTCCCCTCAAAAAACGTGATTTTGAGAAAAAATCCAGATGTTTTGAAAATTTGTTGAAAATTTTTCAAAGTCCAAAAACGAGAAAAATTTGCGCAGAGGTTCCCCTCAAAAAACGTGATTTTGAGAAAAAATCCAGATGTTTTGAAAATTTGTTGAAAATTTTCAAAGTCCATAGACGAGAAAAAAAATTGGGCAGCGGTTTCCCTTACAAAAACGTGATTTTGAGAAAAAATCCCGATGTTTTTGAAAAAGGTTTGCAAATAAGCAAAAGTCCGGAAAAGAAAAAATAAAAAAACGGAAACGAGGTTCGCCTTAAATGAACATGTTTTTTGGAATATTTCGATTAGCCTTCCAAAGGGGGGGGTTCTTTAGAAAGGAAAGGAAATATTTTTTCTTTTATACAAGTTTTCGTGGAAGTATGTTTGAAAATTCAACAATGTCTTGGGGAATTGTTCTTTATTTAACGTGGCTATACTGCAGCCTGATTTGAGCATACACCATTACTGGTATTTATCCGCCGACTTCCTCTTGTCATAACAAGTTATATGCAGATGTGCATACGTAATGTAATGCCTGACTCGAGGAAACGACGTCAACGCGAACCGAACGTCTTTCAAATTATGTCGTCTGTTTCTTACGAAAGAAAAAAAAGCTAAGTGATGAAACAGGCGGCAAAATTAGAAAAATGCTCAATTGTCAAAAGGTAGAAAGAATTTAATCCACTTGTTTCCCTTAAGCTGCAAAATATGCCGTTATATATACAGGCCAGTATTTTGCGAAATAGACCCCTATTCGCAGTATATGTCGATATCAAATACAGACCAGCACACTGCGGAATAAGTTTATTAATGAAAACTGGTTAATTAACTTTCGGGAAACGAAGCGGGTAATTGGTTTATCATATACAGGATTTTAATTGTTGAATAACTTGTTTTAAATATTTGTGTACATTTCCACTATTAATCTTGTATTTGAAACTAGCAAATTTAGTCGGTCGACACTTGTAAACACTATATTATTCACGACGGCAACTTTCTTGGTTGAGCACTTTACGTAGGAATACCGGTGATAATGTTTTGTCGAGTGACGACTCGAAAATGAAGGAATGTGCCCGCGATAGTTTAAATTTGCAATTCGAAGTTACACTCGCGTCGATGTTCTTTGATGGTAATGCTAGACAAATTGGGAAAAAAAACAAGACAAAACATTATAGATTATACAGTTTAAACAATGGCTGATTGAAGAACGAGGCGAGCGACTGTGAAGAGGGAGGAAAAAAAATTGCCCCTAAGTTGGGAACGCCAGTGCTGGGGGCGCTGCTGTTGCGGCCTACCCCCAGGCCCTATTCCTGTAAAACACACACAATAACAGCCGTCGGTTAGCTCAAACCGGCTCGAACATGATTCCTCCTAAAAACAGGGCGAGTGCCAGTGGTTCGCTTGGTCAATTCTTCCTTCCCCTCCTCTCCTCAAAATCCCCGGGACTCCCTCTTCAATCAGTACACAGTATTTGCATTTAAAGGGTTTATTCAATAAACAGAACAGGGTGATACACATACGGCCAGTGTCGGCACAAAACACAAGTTAAACTACCCTACTGACCTAACGAGGATTTCTCCCTCTCTCTATGCGTTTAAATGAAGTTACAAACGGTTCAAAGCACACGGTGGGGGGGGAGGAAGCGAGTTGGTACTCACATAGCTAGATGCGTGGTCTGCCATCTTTTCTGGATTCCGTTCACAACACAATTGCAAACAATACATCGCGGGGTTAATATCGGGGAGCACAAACAGCGCAAATCGCGCGTAGCAAGTTGCTTGGCCGAGAGCTAGCGAAGGAATGGCGGCCGGCGGGCCGCCCGGCGCTTCGCGCCTGACGCGGGGTGGTCGCGCGGTGCGGGGAGAGGAAACGGTCGGCACGTGTAGTGGGGACGATTCACTTAACCTTCCGCTCGGGAGCCGATTCTGTTACGTAACAATATTGAAACCTTCGCGGGTGTGTGCACAACAAATCACTAAAGTTTCATCGCAATCGGATGAAAGATAGAGGAACGAATAAGGGACAAAAAAAATGTTTGGTAAATAAAGATTATTTTCATTTTATCCTGATGAAGAAACTATTGGTTTCGAAACATATTTATATTGATAATTTTGGGTGTAGGTTGTGGTAGGTTTTCATTTAGTGTGTTTGGTCAATTTTAATTATATCCTAGCAAAAGCTCCTAGTATTGCCCGGAATTAACGCAGAGTTTTTCGAAGTCAGATGCAGATGGTAATTTTCCTTTTATTTTGAACGTCAAGTTTGCAAACATTTCATCAAGTCGCAACATTTTGCTATAAGGAGCGGGGGGAGTGAGTAACAGATAGTTTTGAAAAAATTACATCAATTGGAATAAAACTGTAGTTTTTTATAAAATTATAGCCATCCATAGACACTTTATTAACATGGTGTCAGAAAATTCATAGTAGGAACGGGAAACTGGTCACTTTTGTGGTTGATTTTGTTGAATAACTTTATCTTTTAAGTAAATCAAAAACGATATTTTGTAGATCAAATTTCAAAAACGAAGGCTATTTTATAATTTGTCGAGGTTTATAACCGAATCCAAAATTTTCAAAAATGTTGTTAAATTGTCGAAAAAAAAATTAAATAAAAAATAATTTTATCTATCACTTCTTCTAATAGTGCAAAATTATTTTGTGGTAACATTTTAAATTCAAATTAATAAATAACGTTGTATTAACCACTTAATTATTTACAAAAACCGACATGTTTCGTCAGCAAAGCTGACTTCATCAGGGTTTTGACAGAACTAATTTTAAAAATAGACATACACAGGTAATAGAGAAAAATAATAGACATAAACAATAATAAAATTTGAAAGAAAATAATGTGTAAGGGACGAGGGGCAATATAGAACAATTAAAATTTTTAAAAGGGGAATAGATTTAATAATGGGTCATTTAAAAACAATTTTTGATTATTAATAATATTTAAATTTGCATTAACACTCTTTCTAATCTCTGAAATTTCTAATTTATCCAACTGAAAGCCATTGACATTACAATGTATTAATTCTATTCCACTGTTAAAATTAAAGGTTTTTTTTTTTTTTTTTACAGTGTATACCGCACAAGAATCTCAACTGCTCCCGTCTGGAGCCAGTGAGACTATGGCATCCCCAATTGGAGTATGTTGTGAGGCTGAAGGTAATGGGGAGGGGAAGGAGGTGGGGAAGAGGAAGGTTGGGAAGTACCTGGCTATTCAGATCTGGTCACTAAACACGGCTAAAGCCATTTTCAAGCAACGTTTCAATTCTGAATGGTGGTCTTACACCAGGGCGATACTAATAGTATCTTCCACTCTGGAACATGCCGCAAATATACTATATATTATTTTAAATGAATTAATTGTGAAATAACACAAATTAATCAAATAAAATTTATTTGCGCATGCCGGGTTCGAACCCGCGACCTCCGGAATGTGAGTCAAGAGTCTTAGCCACTGGACTACGGAGGTCGTCAAAGGTATGACTAGTTTCTATTAAATGGTTGGCAAACTCCGAGAAACTATTATTATTTAAAACTTTTATATGATCTTTAATCCTTATTTCAAAGTTTTTCGAAGTTTTACCTATATAAAAGAAATCACAATCATTACATTTCAATTTATAAATTCCAAATTTTGTCATTTTTGAATCTCTGTGTCGGTTTTTGTAAATAATTAAGTGGTTAATACAACGTTATTTATTAATTTGAATTTTATCTATCTATTAAAAAACAAAATACAGTATTATTTGAAATTACTCATACATAGATAAAACAAGCTTTTAATAAAATATCATTAGAACTATTTTGTTCACTATCGCGTCGGATTTGAATCTAATGAATGAAAGACATTTTACAACCCATGCTCATCCTGACCGTAAAATTAAATGAACATATTGCAGGAATATTCATGCAAATTCGCTTCGCATGTTAAGTTCACCGTGACATGCAAATTATTTGCAGATTTCTATTTGATGGTTCTACGGAATGAATGCGCTGTAAAAAAAGATTAATGTTATCTTCGTATTATGCAACACTCTTTTCTACTTTATAGTTACAATTTTCGTCGGTTTGTGCTGTAGTTTTTCAGGGTAGGGCATGTGTAAAATGGGTATCAAATAAATAATTTGAAAATATATTTCACCTAAAGCAAAATACCAATAAATCTATTTATTGAATAGTTCACACAATAAAGCGTATTCTATAGCAACACTGCCTAGCGATTCCGTATTTTTTGTGAGATCGTTATTGGATAACGGACGTAATCTCCTGTCAGATTTGTGTGATTTTTATGATTGTTATTTGCGTTTTCTATGTACAACGTACATTGAATGAGTGAATAATCATGCGTACTTGCAGGAATTCATGTTTAAATCGATCTAAACTAAAGAATCACACAAATCTGACAGAAGATAACGTCCGTTATCCAATAACGATCTCACAAAAAATACGGAATCGATAGGCTGGTGAGTCCTAAAAATAGATTTTAAATGGTAAAATCATTTTGAGAGGCGGGAAAGGGTACCGCCGCCCCGGGAAATATTCATTGGATAACAAACACTTCATTACAGGCAAACTCAAGTGGTAAGCTAAGTTTGGTGACCACTATCGTGGGTGTCCGGGTTCTTTGTAAGAAGTTTATATAAGCCTTGAAGGAAAAAAATCAGAGTGTGCAATTCACACGCGACAGAAGTGAAACCTTCAGAAAACTAAAGTAGACAAGAGTGGGAAGCACCGCATAAAGAGGATACAAATTACACTATCTCAATCACTCCCAGGCTAAATCTAATGAATGTATGTATTTGTCTCTTTTCAGTGTCGCCATTTTTCGTTTCATCGAGTTTCAAATTTCAACGGTACCAAAGAAGTTTTCACTTAAATAATTTTTTCAGAGCCTTCCATGTTGAGGTACTTGCGACACAAATAAATTGACAATTTAAACAATTTTTGCAATTAAACCATTTAAAACATATCGCGAAAAGTGAAAAACAATAAAGAAAAGATCAGTGTGCAATTTACTCGCGGTTAAAGTGAAACCTTCAGAAAACAAAAGTAGGCAAGAGTGGGGAGACCTCATAACTATTTTTGTTTTCTTCTTCTGAGTCGTTAGATGTCGCTTTTTTGTGTTTTCTTTTGCATGTTCATTTTAGACTAGTTTGAAGATTGGATATTTAGTCAGCTCTTTTTACCACTACACCAAAGTGACCAGCGGGGAACTGTGGATTTATCTGTCATATTGGAACGGGTAATGAAACCCCTGCACCAATATTTCGTCAAATAACACATGCTGTACTTGTGACAAAATTGTTTATGCAGACAATATTAAATATCTAGGTTTAACTGTTGACCATAAACTAAAATGGGATCTCCATATTAATATATTATCAAAAAAAATACGAAAATTATCATACATCTTCAAAACAATACGAAACATCATGTCATTAAATCAACTAAAAATATATTATATTTCGCACTCTGTCAAAGTATTTTAACATACGGAATTTCAGTTTGGGGAGGAGCAGCAGATACTTACCTCAATTCTCTTAAAATAAATCACAAAACAATAATTAGAATTATGTTTTATAAACCTTACCAACATCCGACGGAACAGCTAATGATCAAAAACAAATTACTAGACGTAAATAAACTATTCATAAGGAAGATCATTTACAAAAATTGTATCAAAACTTCACATCTCCACATACCTCACTCGCAAAACACAAGAGCAAAAATTAATAAGCACTTTCAAGTTCCCCATATCAAATCAACTTTTGCAAAAAAACACGAATCTTACCTAGCACCACACATTTTCAATACCTTCCTAACACAAACAAAAACTTACGTCACCCCAAATAATTTGAATTGGCTTTTCAAAAGATTTGTAATATGGTTGAATGAAAAGGAAAGAACAGACATTCAAAATATTCTAAATAAATAACATTTCAGACAAGTTCTCACGAAATTATATAATATTCAAATAAAACAAATACGAGAAACTGCAATTTTGCAATATTAATTATTATGATTAATTATTAATTATTACTTCTATTATGTAACCGCTATATTCAACTGTCACAAAATTTTAATTTACTTTTATCTAAAAAACAAAGTATGTATGTAAATATTTAATATACCAACATATAATTTATCTTTTTTATCTTTTTACATACATATATATATTTGTTTAAATACACACATTTCTTTTGGAACAAACATAATATGTGATTTACTCGCCTCGGAACAGACTTTGTCTAGTGAGGCGGGTAAAAGAAAAGAAAACAATGTAAATAACCATGAAACTAAATAAACGCCCGGGTTGCCGGCACTGAAACTGAAAACTGAAATCCATGAATTGAATAAATATTTTATTGCTATCTATAGCTGAATCATGTAAATGTGTGAGTTTGTTTCTTTTTAGTGTCGGTCATTTCCATTTCATCGAGTTTCAAATCACAATGGTGCTAAAGAAGTTTTTTACTTCAAAAAAAATCCCCGCTGTAATCAAGATTTCGACGCAAAATAATAGGTACCTACATAATTCAACAAAATCGCGAGGTTAACAAAATCTGGAAATGATAGTTTATTTTTTTCACACAGCTCTGTACGTGTCATAAATACTACCTAAGTAACTTCAAAAGCTAAAATTAATTGTGTTACCAGCAGAGACTGCGTACATTATGTGCAAATTTCACGCCGCCAGAGGTCATAATTGTGTCTCCAACAGCTTGTAGAGTGTAGAGGATTGAATTTTTCCATCAGAGGTAGAGGAAAAGTGAAAGAGGAAGGTAGGGAAGCACCTAATTCAATCATTTCCTTAATATTTCCGAACTCGCTCACTAGTCTCTCGAATACCACGACTTTCCACAGATTTATTCCCGGTGTTCCGTTGAACAGAATCTGTGGAAGGATATCGTCACGTACGCGAGGTTCGTGACTGCGTCTGCTTTACAAAAACATGTAGGTACAATTCGACAGTTCCATATATTTTCACAATTCCACATTTCCACAATAATTCGCGCCGCGCATCCACCGGTGTCGGTACGGTTAAGGAGGATGGGAATTCGAAATGAATGTAGCATTTCATATTTTATGAATTCAAACCGCTGTGGATTTCTGAGGGATTGAAGAAATAAATGATATTGTATTCGTGGAATTTTGAATTTGTTTCTCATTTCTAATATTTGTTACACATCGGTGTAAGTTATTTATAGATTCTTTAATATATTAAAAGGTATATGAAAAAGGCTAATACTGGAGAGCATCGTTAATTTAGCGCCAATTCCACGTAACTATTTTCAAAAAAGAAAAAAAAACTATAAGTTTTTTAAGTAAAACTTCCTCACGCTCGCTTGACTTGGGGAGTAAGCTGGCAAATGCGTAACGATAGCGTTGCGAAAAGCGAGGCGAACAGTAGTTGAGAGGGAGATATTAGGTCCTTACACATGAAATTGGCGTTTTGCCGTACTGGCAACTTTGATCTCAAATATCTTCTCTTTGGTTAAGAATTACAAATTCAAATTTATACAGCTATTTACTCATGTATTTGTGTTTTGAAAATTACAATTCATTTGTTTTTCCATATTTGTTTTTTTTCTTTGCGTCACTTAGTTTACAAAATGGAAAACTTGAAATATCGCGTTATTTACGAATACGAGTTACACCGTGGCACCAGTGCTGTAGACACGGCTCGAAAGATTAACGATGCGTATGGCGACGGTGCCGCAAAAGAAAACACAGTGCGTTTTTTGTTCCAACGTTTTCGTTCTGGAAATTTCGACCTGCAGAACAAGCCCCGTGGACGGCCGGAGACCAAAGTTGATAATGAAGAATTGAATGCTATTGTGGAAGCGGATCCATCGTTAACCACGTCCGAGTTAGCTGCAGGCTGCAGTGTTGGTGATAAAACTGTTTTAATCCACTTGAAGCAAATCGGGAAGGTGAAAAAGCTTGAAAGGTGGGTACCTCACGAATTGAGTGAAGCAAATCAACAAACGCGCGGTAGAACGCTAGACCACACACTGCACAACAGACGGCTAATAAATTAGAGGAGCTTCGATTTGAATGTCTTAGACACCCACCGTACTCTCCGGACCTTGCCCCAATAGATTACCATTTTTTTAGAAATTTCGATATATTCTTGCAAGGGAAAAAATTCAACTCGATGGGGCAGTCCAAACCGCCTTCAAAGATTTTATTGATTCCCGTCCGAATGGTTTTTTTAGTAAAGGGATCGATGAACTACCTATGATATGGCAAAAATGCATAGATAGCAATGGGACATACTTTGATTAAATAAATATATTATATTTATAAAAAATCGACTTTATGTTCCTCCTATACAAAACGCCAATTTCATATGTAAGGACCTAATAGAAAGAGAGAGAGTTTCGTATATTATTGTAGGGCTAAGAGGGTGAGAGGTGCGAGCACACATTTTCTTTCTCTCTTTCTCTCATAGCCAGTTGTGTTTAGTATGTCTAAGACACAGTGCAGGCATATTGTCTGTATCACATTGAAGGAGCAAGAGAAAGCAGTGCGCGCGCACATTTTCTTTCTCTCTTCCTATCATGTAGATGGAGCAGAGGCTTTACTTCAGTCATGTGGTCTAAATCACACTCGTATTTTTAAACAGTAGACCTGGAAACCAAAAAAGTATGTTTACAATTATCTTATGGATAGACGAGAGGTTCTGGATTCGAGTCCCAGTTACGACCATTATCTTTTTCTGCGTCTTATATTATTATTATTATTATCTTCTTATTCAATAATAATGTATGTCTTTATTATTTTTGTCCCATTCTACAATTTTTGAACAATAATTTATTGTCTTTACAGGATGTCTATATTATTTTTGTCCCATTTTACTATTTTTGAACACTAATTTATTGTCTTTAAATAATGTCTGTATTATTTTTGTCCCATTTTACTATTTTTGAACACTAATTTATTGTCTTTAAATAATTTCTGTATTATTTTTGTCCCATTTTACTATTTTTGAACACTAATTTATTGTCTTTAAATAATGTCTGTATTATTTTTGTCCCATTTTACTAATTTTGAACAAAAATTGATTGTCCATACAGGATGTCTGTATTATTTTTGTCCCATATTTTTGTTATGTTAGGTTAGGTAAGGTAAGGTTATGTAAGGTTAGGTTAGGTTATGTTAGGTTAGGTAAGATTAGGTTTTAGAAGATATATTGTTGGGGGATGGATTGTCCGCAGGATAGTATTTCGGGGATATTTTGTCAGGGGTTATTTTGGCCGCGGGATAAAAAGTCGCAGATCCCCCGCAGATACTTTAATAGTACACAACTGCTGACGCTGTGAAAATCGCCCAACATAATTTTGTACGCGGTTGAAATTGTTCAACTGCTTTCGCTTCTACGACTCGTTCTTGAGTTCAGAAGTTATTTTGTGGAACGATTGGCTGGAGTTGCCTCCCTTCTACAACATAGGTCTCTTCAAGACCCAGATTTACTCATTCCTTTGACAAAAAGACCCTCCACACGGCAACCCCAAAGATGACATAGTATGCCCTGAGGAAAAGAGAAGATAATGTTAAAATAGTACATATTTTTTCCCTTATCCCACCTGGAAATGTCAGTCTCACTGACTCCGTGCAGTCGAGACTCTTGTGCCGTAGGTATAACAAAGAACATGCCAAAAATCTCACTAAACGCGAAAGTTTGTATGGATGTATGTGTGTTTGTTACTCTTTGACGCAAAAACTATTGAATAAATTTTAATGAAACTTTACAATAATATAACCCATAAATCAGAATAACACAGAGGCTATATATATTATATAATGGTAATCTCTGGCGTTATGAAATTTGTGTAAATGAAAATGTGTGTATTTCATATATTTTAGCGGCAGAGAGAAAAGGCAAAGGGGAAGGGGAACGGGGGAGGTTGGGTTCGCGGAGAGGAAAGCGAAGAGGAAGGAGGAAAGGGACGGAGACGCACGGGAAAGGACATGTAGGGATTATCAATTTATTTCTTTGAATTAGCAACGCAGGCCGGGAACCAGCTAGTCATGAACAAGTGTAAAATCTGAGAGAGATACTTTTAGAAAAACACGTACCAACGTTAATTAATTTAGACGAGTAAAAACTGCCATTGTTTGTGGTGCTAGGTGCAATACAATATTTTCCACTTGAGGTAAATATAATTCCATTGGATGGAATGAAGTTGTAACCTTGGATACAAAAATAATTACTAAACCTTGTGGGCTTATTTCATATACAACACGTTTTCTTCCCCTGAACAGAAAATCCTAGAAACAGCTTTAGACCCAGCATTCCGAATATCAACTGAAGTACTCGTACTTCCCACACAGATTTTAAGCTACTAAAAATAAATATTATTTTTGAAGATAATCTCCATGCATTTGCCAAGTTGGAAAAGTAATGTTTGGTTGTACGGCCGTAGGCCTCTTTGCATACTTACTTGAAGAAAACATCTTCTAAACTTTCGGCCGGACCAATGTCGCCGGACCAATTATCGCCGGACCAAATGTCAGCCGGACGAACTGTCGGCCGGACCAACTGTTGCCGGACCAACTGTCGCCGGAAAGGGTCATATCTCCGTTATTATTGAACTTTTTGACAATCGGCCAACAGTTTTGGTATATCAATTTTCCCCATTTTTTTCCCCATTTTTGGGGAAAATTTTGAAAAAAGAGGGAATTTTCCCTTTTTTCCCATTTTTAGGGAAAAAAATTTAATGATGCCTTCCGATACAATTTCGTCGGGCGATTCGGATGGTGCCGGTCCCGACCCTGGGAAACAACCATTAGGATGGAAACAGACGATCTCATCTACCATAGAAGCGCTAAATAAGTCTCTGACCCAAGGGGAACCACCTAAGGGCAGAAGGAAGCCCAAAAAGACAGTTGTAGTAACCGACATTGGCACCGACACGGAAGCTGAGATGGAACTAGAGGTTGTTACTCCTAACCTGTTACCGGGCACCAGTGGAGCCGCGATTGCCGCTATCCACCCCCCTACGCCTATTGCGGGTAGTAATAAGAGAGCTCGAATCAGCGACTCTCCCAGGAGCATGTTGAGTCTGGCCGAGTCGTCGAAAAAGGTGATTCCTGCGATGGAAAAATGCCACAAAATAAGGTGCATTGTCATGGACAGCTCAAATAAATTAAATAAGGCAGACAAAAGGGCACTCAACGATATTTTGGACGACCTCATGACAGAGATTACTCATCTCATGCTAGATCTCAATTCGATTACAACGAGGAGCTCTACAATCGATGAGATTCTAAATGCCCAGTCAAGCATGAACCAAAAACTGGACACTGTAATCAAGGCACGTCCATCAACATCTAGTGAGCCTAGTTCGTCTTTGATAAGATCCTATGCGAATGCTGCCGCCAACCTGCCACACTCCAAGAAGGTAGTCGTAAATGGATTTGAGCGTCCTCTACCACCAAAACCATTGACTATCTTGGTCTACCCGACAACCCCAGAAGGGAAGACTTCTGAGCAGACCCAGAAGATCATGGAGAAGGCTATCGACCCAAGAAAGGACGACTTTCAACTTGTTCGTACGCGTAAAATTAAAGGTGCTGGGATGGCCCTCCATGCCAAAGACCTAAAAGGTCTTGAGAACCTTAAGAAGGTTGAGGAAAAACTGTCCGCCAGCGGTTTAAAGATGGTTAACCCGATGGGGCGATTACCAAAAATAGTCATTTACAATGTCCCAAAGGGGGATGTTACCGCGGACCAGGAGCTCTTCAAAGAAATCTACAATAATAATCTTGAGGGACAAACCACTCTTTCGATGGAAGACCATCTTCGTACAATGAGGCGGGTCTCCCTCTTCGGGAAGAGGGACAATCCTACAATGAACATGGTCCTGACGTGCCACCCATCCGCCAGGAAGGTACTAATAGACAGCGGGATGTGCTTCCTTGGGTGGATTGCCTGCCGGACTCGCGATTACACTGGTGCCACAAGGTGCTTCAAGTGCCATCAATATGGCCATATTAGTAAATCCTGCTCACAGGAAAAAGAATCTTGTCGCCACTGCGCCGCTGTGGGACACTCTCATGAGGATTGCCCCAAGAAGGCACTACCCGCTGTCTGCGCTACTTGTACGCGCTTCAAGAAGCCGGCGGATCACCCGACGGGTGATAGGGAATGCCCGGCTCAGAAAGCAGCGGTGGAAGCAGCCTTCCGCATGACCGATTATGGTTCCTCATAATCCCCTTTCCTTAGGTCAGATCAACCTTCAGCGTTCCCGGATGGCCACTTTGGAGGTGCTGCGGGTCATGTCTGACCTTAAGATCGACATCATGCTCATTCAGGAACAGTACACCTGGGAAGGTAAGACCCCCATTAATTTTCCGGGTGCGGTGCTCGAGGTTGGCCGTTCACCAGGGGCGGGAGTCCTGGTCAACACCTCGTTGATCAGTCCCCTCCTTCTGGCTGGTCTTTCTGATGAGTACCAAACCTGTGTATGTATTAGACTTGGCGATACTGAGATCTTCTTGATCTCAGTTTACTTTAAATTTGGGAACCCGGTAGGACCCCACATCCTGAGTCTGACGCGCGCGCTCAACGCGCTTAAAGGCCGTAACATAGTTATCGGAGGTGACTTTAATGCACGCTCACCATTATGGTTCGACACTAGTGACTATAGGACGGAACGATCAGACGCCGTAGAGGACCTGATTGCCGCGCAAGGTCTCAGTATCATGAATGAACAGAGTTCTTTTTTTACGTTCTCGAACATACATGGTGAGAGCAACATTGATCTAACTCTTTGCTCTGGATCAGTTGCGACCAGGATTTCAAAGTGGACAGTCCATGAGTGCGAAATAAATTCGGATCACAGGTTAATTACTTTTACGGTTGGTGTCAAGAAAACAGAAGCTCCAAGATCCTCCTGGAACTTCAACACCACTAGGGCGAATTGGGATAACTTTGGGGAAGCGCTACGAGATACGCTAAGGGATTTTCACCACGTAGCAGCTACCGATCCCGATAATTTGGGGAATTTTTTCAACAGGGCAGTTGTATCTGCTGCCAACTCGTCTTTGGGAAGATCAAACCCAAAGACTAGTATTAGGACGCCGTGGTGGTCACCTGAGCTGACTTCGCTGAAGGGGGCCTACAAGAGGGCCTACAGGGCGCTGGGGCTGTCCAGGAGTGGCGGCTGTACGGAGGAGGAGACGGTTGCACTTCAGGTGAGCCTCAGATCTGCCAGGTCGGCCTTCAAACGGGCTGTTCTCCTAGCGAAACGAGCTGCTTGGCATAATTGGGTCAAAGACGTGGGTAACGCCAACCCGTGGGAAATCCACAGCGCGATCAAAAAATCCGGGAAAGGTTCTGACCGGTATTTGTCAACAGTAATTGGGATAACAGATGGGAGGAACGCTGAGACAGTGGACGTGGCCTCCACACTCGAAACACTCTTGGGTGAGTTAGTTCCTGTAGAATCAGTAATTGGGGAAAGTGACCACCATAAACAGATAAGAAATCTGTCACGGCTGCCACCTAGAGTCCTCGCCCAAGAGGATAACTTCATTAGAGTCACTAAGGCAGAAATTGATGTGATAATTAAGGGTTTGGGTCCTAAGAAGGCACCAGGGCATGACAGGCTCAATGGCGTAATAGCGAAGCAAGTCTGGGTCCACGCCAAGGAAGAGCTCTTCCAGGTGATGGATACGTGCTTGAGGAGGGGAGTTTTCCCCTCAGATTGGAAGCGCGGCGTGCTCCGGATTATACCTAAGGGAAACGATAAACCACTCACCGACATCAAGGCCTACCGGCCGATAACGCTGCTTCCCGTTTTAGGCAAGATCCTGGAGAAATTACTGAGGGAGCGGCTCCGCCAAACTTTGTCCCCGGCCAGTGACCTCCAGTTCGGTTTCGTCCCCGGTAAATCCACGGTGCACGCCCTGTCGTATGCGCTTGAATGGGTGAAGGCTTGCCCAAAGAGGTATGTAGTTGCAATCTTCCTCGATATCACTGGTGCCTTCGATCATGCATGGTGGGCAATGATACGTACAAAGGTGAAAAACAGGCGGTGTTCCAACTTATTGTTCAAAGCCATCGATGACTACCTTTCTGATCGTACGATTACGATCAGTTTCGGTGAGTTTTGTATCCAGAGGGAAGCCGACATGGGATGCCCGCAGGGCTCCATCCTTGGACCCGACCTGTGGAACATCTCCTTTGACGACTCCTCCAGGTTACCCTTGCCTGAAGGATGTATCGCTGTCGACTACGCTGATGATAAGTTGTATCTGGTCGCTGGGGACAGCAGAAAGGAAGTGGAGAGTAAAGGCAGTGAAGGTTTGCAGATGTTCCTGGACTGGGGTGAAAGAAACAAGATGACCTTCGCTCCCCACAAGACCAAGGGCCTCCTGATGAAGGGCTCTCTCAGTAGAGAAAGAAACCCTACCATCAGAATGGGAGATTCTAACATCCGCTTTTTTGAAACAGTGAAATACTTAGGAGTTACTCTGGATCGATCGTCCTCTTTTCTGGCTCACGTCAAAGAAGTATCCAGCAAGGCCCAGGCACTCTTCTTGAAGCTGAGGAGACTCTCCACAGCTGAGTGGGGATTGCGTAATCCGGCTCTGCGAACGCTATATAGGTGCGTGTACGTGTCGCAAGTCTCGCATGCCGTCTCTGTGTGGGAGCACCGCCTGGACAATTCGCTGATTCTCTTAGCTCTCAAGCGAGGCCAACGAACCCCCTTGCTGGCACTCTCTGGTGCGTATAGAACCGTTGCTTCGGACGCTTTACCCGTTTTGGCTGGCATTTTGCCTATCGATCTGGAAATCAGGGAAGTGCTCACTAAGCAGAAATTAACCAGAGGAACCCCGGCCACTCACCTAGGCGTTGTTCTGACACCGGGCGGGCCGGGGACTCTCCCTGGGCTGCTTCGTCAAATGAGGGATCTGTCGCTCCAAGAGTGGCAGGTCCGTTGGGATAGAACGAATATGGGAAGATGGACTTTCTCCTTCTTCCCATCAGTTAAAGTCAGAATGGAAGGGGTCTTTCTCAAGTTGGACCACCACATCACCCAGCTTCTATCCGGCCACGGGGAATTCAGAGGGAGACTTCACACCCTCTCCCTATCCCCTCACCCCAACTGCGCCTGCGGGTGCACGAACCAGTCGGCGGAGCACATTCTGTGGCAGTGTGAGATAATGACGGATGCAAGAGAGGAAATGCTCGATGGTTTGGACGTACCTATCAGACCAGTGTGGAACACTGATCTGGTTTCGAACAAGACGAACTTCGAGTGCCTGAGGAACTTTACGAGGATCTGGGTTGAGAGATGGCCTGAGCTTAGAGTCGCTGATTAGTAGATTTTGACACCAGGTGTACTTGTTCCTGACTTACCACGGACTTTTCTTGCTTCTATTCTTTTACAAACTCTGCTCAGGATGTACAGTTTTAAATTTTTTTATGTTTATTGTTTGCATTTTACATTTTTTATTTTTTTTATTTTTTACATTTGTAAGTTTATTATTTACACCTTTACATTTTCATGTTTTTATGCTATTACATTTTTATGTTCATGGTCTACTGTTTACAGATGCCCTGCGTAATTTAACGCTCATGTCTATTTTATGTTTTTTATTTTTCTTTCTAAATCGCCATTTTATTTTACATGTTTATGATTTTTAGTTTGGTTATATAGTGCATTCGCATGCCCAGCGCTGACTTCCACACGCTCTTGTTTATTTTTTTCTTTTTTGCGATTTACTATGTTATCAATAATTTTTCTTTTTAGTTATGTTTTTTTTGGTGAGAACTGAACTCAGTTGCTCGTTTTGTACCGTCCTTCTCCCCATATAAGGGGTTGGACCCTGGACCGTGTCCCCGCCTACGTACAACGGCCGGTCTTCTGGAACTGGTGGAGCTGCACCTGTCTGCTGCGCCATCCCCCGTGACATGAAGAGGCTGGGGAGAAGGCTGAACGACATCCAGAGGCTGTCCGTCCCGCCTCCGGCGACCCGACGCTTCTCTCCCTAGGGTCTTCTTCTATGATTTCCAATTACTCTCGTCTAGGCACCACCGGCTAGCTGGCTTACGGACGACGCTGCCGGTTGTCGGGAGGCTGGACAATCAGCCTCCTTCACTGTCTCGGGGACTGCCGGTAGCCAGTTTGCGGTAACACCAGTTCTACTCTGTACAAATGTTATTTTAATTTTGTTGCTTTTTTTATGAACAGTGCTCGGTGCCGCCCGCCGGATTGTGTATGGTCTTTCGCTGTCATGGGCTGATTACTCATGACGGCTGCTGTCATTTTTGGTTACTTTTTTATTTTTATTGATGTTACTAACAGCTTGTTTGACTGTCCACGAGGCTCACTGCTTTTGCATTGATACCTCCATGGGCTTTAGAATTGTAGAGATTGACCATTACAGTACAGTCCTGTAGGCGCGCCCGCATACCGCCACCTAACACAGTATGAGGGGACATTGAAGGTCTAGATTCGTTACATTAAATGTAGAGCCGTTTATTCAAAAAAATTAGATTCTTGCGAGAACTCCGAAGGGGCGACCATAAGTTGCCTATACCGGGGTGGGACAGTGGTGGGTACTTCAATGTCGCCGGACCAAATGTCCCCGGACCAACTGTCATGGACGCCAAGAAAGTTTATAACATATATTTTCATTCAATTTCATAAAGGATAAAATTACACGTCAATGTACTTTATACAACAACAAAATTCGACACAGTAAAAAAAAATCGTTTGATATCCATTCCAACTTATTACATTAAAGGTAATTTTGAATACGATTTGGTTTGAAATACGTAATTCATTATTATTACTTACTAGCTTTTTCCCGCGGCGGCATGGTGCAAGGGGGTTCCCACTCCGCCTCCTCCACCTACCCCCCCCCCTCTCACCGCCCTCTCTCCCCCTCTCCCTTCACCCTCCCCTCCCCACTCCCCCCTGCCCCCTCCCCTCTTCCCTCTCCCGCTCTCCCTACATTCAGTTTTCAAACCTCGCGTGCCACCAATAGCAATTTTTTTATACAAATTTCATAATGCCAGAGCTCACCGGAAGTTTTATAAAAACCCTTTCCCTACAATAACGAACACACAAAAAAAAAAGAATTATCCAATTTGGTGCAGTCGTTCCAAAGTTATGCGCTTAGCAACACATTACGGGATTCATTTTTACATATAAGATTCATCAGGAAATTTATAAAAGAAAAAAATTCTTGTTTTTTTATTTTCGCTGACCCAAACTCAAATTAAAATCGCTTTTTTATAAAACTTCCTCTAGCATCGCTTTACATAATATCCCCCTTTCAAACATAATGCTTTCTTTTCTTCCAGTTTCCGTATGGTTCGTCTTTTCATATGAATTGGTTATGAAAAAATTACTTTTTTTATTTTAGTGCAGTTTTTCGACAAAGAATCTCCAACAAAGATCAAGGTTCGTCGAGAGTACAAGTTAATTTGTTAGCGTTATTGTGAGGTTTATGATGAATATTTAACTGCGCCAAACGCTCGTCCGTTCCGAACCAAAGGGTCCTGGGTTCGAGTCCCAGAAGCGACCATCATCTTTTTCCCGAGCGACCAGACTATGTGAAGAAACAAAAATATCTTTAATCCGAGCGACCAGAATATGTGAAGAAACAAAAATCGGAGCGGAACTTACTAAGCTCACCGATGCACTGGAGCGTAACGGTTACCCGGCAAGGCAGACAAGGCAAATAATAAGAGCCAAATCTACACCAAACGAAGACAGAATTGAACAAGAGTCTAAAGGCTGTGCTTTCCTACCTTATGTTCACAATGTGACAGACAGAATTGCCAGACTGTTGAGGAAAGAAAGCATCAAGACTGCCTTCGGAACCACGACCAAAATACAAGACCTACTGAGGTCTGCAAAGACCAAGTTTCCTCTGGAAACAGATGGAGTATATAGACAATTTAAATTCATAAAAATCCTATTAACATTAATAGAGACGACGGAGCTAAGCTCAATAGTTCTTGGTATCCGGTAATTGACGGCTACACCAAAACTAAATGCAAAAAACCATCTTCAAGTATACTGTAATGCCAGCCCGCAGTGTGGTGCTGGCAACACGGTATTGCTTCGAAGTACTTAAGCACACATTTCATCTCTAACATTTACACATCTGTCCTGATGATGGACACTGTAACGCTGTCCGAAACGTTGGCTAAAGGAGGAGGTAGCGCAACACGGCATAATACCCCAAAAGGAAATAACCATAAAATTTTTGGCCGTGAAAATCTAAAATCATATCATTATCTTTTTCTGTGTCTTGTTCTTTTTCATATTTTCGTTTAGATTATTATTATTATCTTCTTCTTCAATGATTAATAATATTGTTAATTTAAACATGTTAGAAAAATTAGAAAATGGAAGGAGATGATGCGCTTAGTCACCGGTTACGCCACGGACATATGAATATATCTGGACCTGCCCTAAGTGATAAAAACTTATTATTTCCCCCTCCACATGGCGCCGGCTGTAGCTCCTCCTTGGAACCGGCTCGCTCCATGGGGAGGGGATATAGCCTCGCTTGAATCTAAAATGTGTGACGTCATCATTCTTGCCGTGAACAGCGAGAAGCTGACATCCATACATTTAACGAAATAACGGCAGCTTGTGCTATACAATATATCTACGTATCAATATGCACATAGCAAATGTGGGCGGTACTCCAATGTGCTCGTCGCTGGTTACAGGGGTAAGTAAATTATGAAACATTTGTAAAAGTGTTTTAACTAAACACGGCAAGAAAATATTGATATGTGTATTGGCGCGAGTCTTTTTGGAGCGAGCATTTGGCCTTAGCAAATAAGTTTTGAACGTGGCAAGCAATTCGCGCTCCCATGTAAAAAGGTCTATTCATTCAAAGCAGATTTTGCTTTTAAGAACTAAATGGTGATATTGTAATGCGAGATGCCTATATACTGTCAGATTGATTGTTCAACGAATGACAGTCATCTTTCCCCTCTTGCTCTCCATAGTTTGGTTTTACCCCTCATCTGTAACTGCTTGTCTATCCATTTGGATGTCTATGGGTTACGCCAATTTACACTCATTTACATTCAACGTAGATACATACAAAAACCTCAGCATCTGAGGGGAATATTGTTGCATTTCCGTAATCCTTAACACCCACCCTCCCATGTGAATTCGCGCAATGCGCAATGCAGTTCAATCGCCGTTCTCTTCAAAGCGCATCATACCGCTCAAGTTCACTCTCCGATTTCTTTAGGGGAAAAAACTATTGTGATTTGCGATCAATATTGATGGGAATAATTTTCAAATGTTATAAAAAGAGAGTTATTCTTATAAAAATTTAAATTAATGATGTTACACACGTGTCCGGATATGATTTCCATATGGGACCGGTTTGAATAATGAATCATACGCGCCAAAAAATAACAATCTGTTCACAATTGAGGGAAAACTTAGCTTACTTCAAACAAACGGATACGCCTTCTACACATTTCTATCTAGTTTTATCTCTCCAGTGTTTTCTTCTTAGTTAAGACCCGTGATATTAAATCTTGAATGTGGATTCACGTTCCGTAAGAAAGCTAATAAAATAAAGCAATGCGTAAGTATTTAAGTAGCAAATATCGTGGATTACATTCAGTAAAGGTTATGTTGATTTTTGTTAACGTTATGTTTGGGATATATCTTAATGAAATATATAAAGCCTTCGTAGGGGAAATTAAAGGAAAGTGAGATGAACAGTATTTTTGTAAAACCGTAATGTAAAAAAATATTTTAAAATATATTAAAAATTGTAAATATTTTATTTATTTATTTATTTATTTACGCCCTTTTACGGGGCTTTTTACATAAGTATGAAATTTACAAATTACACTATGATTAAATAATATATAAATACTATTTCTTTAACAAAGATATATTTTTGCAACGCAATATATAGTATTTATTGTACATAACTGAACTGCCTCAGTAACAGTATTTTGTATTTGTTTAAAGATAAATTGAAAATATCCACTGACTTGGTATAATTATTTCCCTCCATTAGTATTCTGGGCAAAGAGGAATACATACGGTAGTTAGTTTCAGAATTTCTGCACTGAAATAAATCCTGACTTCTGGTATTACGTAGTGGAATCCGGAAGCTTATCAATTCTAGCAATATCGGACTATCAACTAAATCATTTAGAATTTTATAAAGAAATACCAAGTCAGTGAAAATTCTTCTGTCGGACAATTTGAGCATATTCATATCATTTAAAATAGTGTTGTAGTTCAACATAATTGCTGGAATACCCATTTTAAAATTTAGAAAACGTAAGAATTTGTTTTGTATTCTTTCAACAGCTTGTACATGTATACTATAATGTGGATTCCAGACGGGAGAATTGTACTCAAGTTGACTTCTAACATAGGCAAAATATAACAGTTTAATACACTTTATATTGTTAAAATTTCTAGTTAGCCTGGTTAAGTGGATTGCCGACTTTTTGAGGGAGAGGTCGATTCAGGTGGTTGCTGACGGTTTCACCTCTTCTTCGCATTCGATAAATGCTGGCGTCCCACAGGGATCGGTTTTGTCACCGACTTTGTTTCTGTTGCACATCAATGACCTCTTGTCATGTGCACCGATTCATTGTTACGCGGATGACAGTACAGTCCATGATAGCTTTTTGTTTGACAAGCCCCCAAAGGGCACACAAACTCCAATAGCTCGGAGGGCTTTGAAGCAAAGAATGGACGGTTACCTCGAGAGTATTTTCTCTTGGGGTAAGAATAACCTCGTCGAATTTAATGTTTCAAAGACCCAATCATGTTTGATAACGTCTAAAAGGGATCGAAATGAAAATCTAGTCTCCTTCAACGGAAGCAACCTTCCGAACAGGACCTCCATTGATATGCTTGGTGTAACTCTAAGTGACCAGCTCAGGTACGGGGGCTCCATCGAAACCAGAGTTAAGTTAGCCTCTCAGAAACTGGGCGTACTGTACAGGGCCCGCAGATACTTTAATAGTACCCAACTGCTAACCCTGTACAAATCGCAAGTGCGCCCCACGGTTGAATTTGGCAGCCACCTCTGGTCTGGAGCTCCAAAATACCTAAAAAAAACCCTTGACTCTGTGCAGAAACGGGCGGTCCGTTTGATAGATTCTCCCATCCTAACAGACGAACTGCAATCTTTAGAGCATAGGCGTCAGGTGGGAATGCTGTCCTTGTTCTACCGGTATTACAATGGAAGATGCTCCGAGGAACTAGCATCATTGATCCCCTCGGCTCCGGTGCATAGTCGGGAAACACGCCAAACACGCGCCCAACATTTGTACACGGTTGACATTACTCACATGAGAACGGGTCGTTTCTATGACTCGTTCTTGAGTTCAACGGCTCGGCTGTGGAACGATTTGCCGGCCTCTGTGTTTCCTCCCTCCTACAACATGGGTCTCTTCAAGACCCATGTTCACTCCTTCCTTTCCTCAAAGAGACCCTCCACACAGCATCTACAAAGATGACATAGGCCCTGAGGGAAATTATTTTCCTCAGGGCCTCCTGTGTGGTGTTAATGTAAAAAAAAAAATAAATAAAAATAAATCCCAACATTTTTAAGCCCTTGTTAGAGATTTCTGTTACATGGTTAACAAATGAAAGATTTGATTGAAAAGTGATGCCCAAGTCTTTAATTTATGTTAATGTCTCAAGAGTATTGTTATCAATGTTGTAATTAAAGATCACTGGATTTTTTATTCGAGAAAATCTAACCACTTGGCATTTTGAGATATTTTGCTTATATCATTGTACGAAACATTGTAAAATGAATGATTTTACATTTTAACGGCCAAAAGTATTTTTGTTATTTGTTTTTGGGGTGTTATGCCGTGTTGCGCTACCTCCTCCTCACACATCTGCCCTGATGAAGGATACTGTAAAACTGTCCGAAACGTTGGCTAAAGGAGGAGGTAGCGCAACACGGCATAACACCCCAAAAACTAATAACACAAATTGTAAAATGTAATTTTTTTATTTTTTTATGAATACCGTACAGTACAACAAACTGCTGCCGTTTGGAGCTAGTGAGTCTACGGCATCCCCAATTGGGGTGCCGTAGACTCACTCACCGTATGTTGTGGGGCTGAAAGCAACGGGGAGGGGTAGGAGGTGGGGGAGAGGAAAGTGAAACAGGGCTAAAGCCATTTCAAATCTGATCGGTGGTCATACGTCAGGGCGATACTCAGAGTATCTCCCGTATATACATTTTATATTATTTTTTAAGAGCGTTTAACCAGCCAGCGGCCGAAAATCCACATTTCGTCGAAAGTTGTTCTTACGATCGTGCAGGGTGGTTACAATGAGAAAGATTAATTATTCTTTGTACCAGCTTTTTAAAATTATAACTCGATTTTATTTCATTCCAAATTTGCTTTAATTTATACCCACATCCAAAAATGCTGAAAGGCGTGATGATAAAACAATTAAAATAATGTACTTTTGTAATTATTTTTTGATTATAAATATTTATCATTTTTCAATAATGTATAAGTTAAATAAGAATGTAAAAAAAAATCTGAAATATATTAGTTTGTATGTGCGCAAATAAATACACAAACGGACCAATTTTCGTCAAGAATCACATGAACGTATATATTTTTTAATGATTTTATTTAAACTAAAATTAAAATTATTTTACTGCATGATTATGTGATTTGAAATGGGTGTGGAATAATATAAAATCTTTTTTGAAAATTTAACAAATCTACCAACAACCTATTATACTAAAAATAAACATTTTTTCTCAAAATTTAAAACATGCGAATGCTAGATAAAAGAACAATCTTTCGAAATCCATTTATAATTTTTTTTTGTGAGAAAGAGTCAATACGTCTAAATCTGATTTAAAAATGACATTTTTCTGGTTTTCTCTAGTAATACCCTCTTAAATTGTGAAATATTGCAAATTAATGGGTTAGGCTACTCTAGAACTTTCTAAAAATCGTGTTTATTTTTTTTTGTCCTCTAAGAACCAAAAATAATGTCCCAAAAGATAATGGTCGGGAAAAATCTCTAAGTACTCGGTTTTAGAATTTTAGTACATGGTACTTAGTTTAGTACTTAGTACATACATAAGTTATCAACAAACAGCGCGTAAAGCATTCAGAGAGATCGCTGTCTGAACGGGTAAAAGAGGCAAGCATCGCTTTAAAATCATGCAGAAAAGAAAACAAGAGCAGGACGATAATCTGGAAGGCCAATTTATGGTGCAGATTGAAGATATTGCAAGATTTTGTACTACTCAAAACTTCAAACGCGTGTATCTCAAAACTGCATTTTATAAGTTGGCCGGAAATATAACTCAGAGAATTTTTAACCGATGTTATAATTAATTGAAATATTGAAGATATCTTGAAAAGTACATTATCTATGGAAGTACGCAGGATTTTTTTTTACATTGAATAGTATGTTTGTTATTATTATGATGATTTTTTAGGCTAATTTTTCACTTTCCACTTTGAAAGTGCGGCCTTTGGCCAAAAATTAATATATTGAAAAAAAACCTACTTTACTTCTACAACAGTTATTATATAAAATCAAAAAAAATGGCTTAATATAGTTTAAAAAAATTACAGGAGCTGTTTGTCTGATCGTGGACCCTGAAAAAACGGAGACGTCGTCGGAAAAACGCTGCACAGCCGCCATTTTGAAATAAATCGCTTCTGTCACTGATGTATACAGGGTGTTAAGGGATGTACTTGACTTACTTTAACCAGTGATTCCTGACATTATTTGGAGTAAAAAATGTAAATGAAATTTTGGTCTCCGGTGACTTTTTTTGTTTGGTCTTATGAAAGTATAACGCAATTCCGTGTTTTGGGATGTATTTATTCCTTAACAAGCAGACGGGTTACATTAGATCCACACTGAAGGTCCGGAGGAAAATAATTTAATCCTTGTCGAGGGTGTTTTTAAGGAAAGGAAGAAATGGAAATCCTGGGAAGGAAATGGGTATGAGGGGTGGGTAGGAATCTGGGAGACAGTGTGTCCAGGAGTGACGGACGTAAGAATTAATAACATAACTTCAACTGCGGTGCAAGGCGATGGGTCAAGGTCTCAACCAATCTCTCCCGATCCGGTCCGCCACGCAGCAGGTGGGGAGACATATCGGCTGCTAAAGCCTTGACAAACCTCACCCCACAAACTCGGGTACCCCTGCTAGGTCACCAAACTTATCGAACCACTATGGGTGACATATGGCAGAGGTGTTGGTAATCCAATAAACGGTTCCCGGGGCGGCGGTACCCATACCCGCCTCCAAAAATGATAAATACTAATATTAGAGGGACCGCGCTAATGTAAAAATGATAATAAAACATGACTCATTTAAAATAGAGTAAATATCTCTGTACAAATATCTAAAGTAACATAAAGAAACCTGTGATATTTGTATCTCTGAGACATTAAAAAACTAAACCAATTTTTTTTTTTAATTTTTGAAGCGTGCTTAACGATTTTTTTCGATGAAAATATTTTTCCAATCAGTAATACATAAAGAGTATCTTAAAAAATAAAAAAAATTTTAAGAGCAAGAAAACTTTATTGATCAAGGGAAATATATGATTGTTAATATTTTGTTAATTAAAGACATGAGTTCAATTAGTATTATATTCAAATCACGGATGATAATATATAATAAAATAGCAGCACAACAGTCTAACGCTTAAACGTTGGGAAACGCATCCTCCGCCAAGACCTAGAAAAACCTCACCCCGTGATCCCGGCACCCCGGTTAAGTTACCGAATGAAGCGAATCACTAGGGGTGACCTATGGCAGGGGTGTTGGTAATCCAGTAAATTGTTCCCCATGCGGCGATACTACATATACCCGCCTCCCAAATTGTAACTTCACAGTTGCTGTTCGAGAAAGCGTAACACGGCTCATTACACCAAAACTATTTAAAGTATCGAAAAGGTCGAAAGATTTAGATACCCCTGCAGTATTCTCACGGAGACTCTTTACCCAGTTGTAGAGGTTTGGTGCAGAATTGAAGCAGCAAGAACTGTATTCAGTAAAATGAAAACCCTCTTCTTCAATGACAGTATCAATTTGAAACTAATGCAGAGAATGCTAAAATGTTATGTGTGGTCGGTCTTGCTGTATGATGTGAGACATGGACCTTGAAGGCAAATACCATGAACAGGTTAGAGGCTTTTGAAATGTGGCTTCACCGGAGAGTACACAAGGTCCCATGGACCGACATGATCACCAACACAGAAATTCTCAGGCGGGCTAAAGCAGATAGATTGCTGCTTACATTGGAGAAAGTCAGGAATATTTCATATCTGGGTCACGTAGTCCGAGGGGAGAAGTATCACTTGCTCCAATTGGTATTGGAAGGCAAGATAGAGTATCGCCGAAGGCCTGGTGGGAGACAAATGTCTTGACTGCGAAATGTACGAGAGCGGACCGGCATTAGAAGTGCGGGGGAGCTATTCCGGGCAGCACAGGCTAGAGAGACATTTTCCAGAGTGATTTCCAACGTCGGGGGGACCTGATAGGGCATACCAAGAAGTAGATGAAATATTGTCTACTTCAAAAAAGCTCCGTATTATTATTATTACTCTATCTTTTTACTAACGAAGTTTACCACACTTCCACTCGTGTATTCCCGACATGTAACTTGACCTGCTTCATGAGATCGACCCGATTTCTCACACCATCCACCTGTGCCGTGTGTACCGAGGCTCGATTTTATAACCCATTCATTCATCACGGGATGTATAACAAAGCCAGGTGATATAAGTCATGTGGCTCGATTTTTCAGACACGTGCTTCGGCGAATTCCAGGAAGCATGCCACCTCCTAATGGCCTCGTATAACACATAAAATGCCGCCGGTCCGAGATTCGAAATGCTACCTCCGTGACTCGTGACCTTTGTTTCTGCAAACAATGTACAAATATGCATACCACCTCCGACGTGTCTCTTTTCTCTTTATTTATTTATTCATATGTACTCGTATATATCTCCATTTATTATTCATATGTCACATTTACAAACATATCAGTACGTACTTGGTACTTATCTTCTTTAATATATAAACAAAATCGGGTTAGTTACACAATTTCTAACTCAAGAACGGCTGGACCGATTTCTATGATATTTGATTTGTTGATTTGTCTCCGCCCCGAATAGCAGAATAGCTTTTAAAACAACGGAAAAATTCACGAAAAAAAAAGTTAAGAAGAAAATTCTTTTCCTCTTACATTTCGTATGGAACGAATTCTCATCTTTTGAAAGAGCTGCAGGAATATTGTGATAAGTATAAAATTGAGTAGTGAGTGAATTTCAAAAATTCAAAAATGTCTAATGCCAATGCGCTAATTGTTTTGCTTTTGTTCTTTAACATATTATAATGTTGCCCCCCTTTCTTACACATTAAATGTCAACAGTCGAAAATGAGACAAGTAGTATGTAACTGTACCTTCTATTTTCTACTAGTGGTAATGCTTTGTTAGGTACCTACATCCTATTCTGTATACCATGTCTGTATTTGTGAAGGAATAACAACACTTCGGCACTTTTTTCGATTCTGATGGCAAAGCTCTCCAATTTAAAAGCTGCAGAGAGTATTGTTTCAAAGTACATCACACAGATGGTGGTGTGGGACATGTACCAACAGAGTACAGAGTACAGGGTAGGGAAATAATTGAAATTTTCAATATAATCCTTCCACTGGAGCGATCAGGCAAAATAAACAAATTTGATTTGATTGCTTGAGATTTCCCAGATGATCATTTTTTAAAATTTTCGTCAACATTAAAACAATCATACCTTCGAATTTTGACATGGAGACATAAAAACTTATTATAGTGCTGTATAGTCAATGAATTAACCTGTAATTTAGCGTTTCTCTCATATTTGTAGGATTTAAAAAAAATCGTAAAGTTTATAATCGTGCGAATCCTGGGTGTTTTTTAATTGAAACTGCTGTGAGGGATACATATTCGGGTCAACATGGAATATTCTCGGTTTCTATATATTGTCTGTGGCATACTTGATTATGAAAGGTGCATATCTATGGAAAAAGGACTTAATTTTATCCGTAAACAGCTGTTCAAAAATTCGGCGGGAAAAAAATATTTAAAAAAATTATTTTTCACATTGTTCTAAAATAGTCAACGAAGTTCGTATTTGGGACATCTATGGTCATAATAGATAAAGCATTTCCATAGCTTCGTGTTAAAATAAACGGCTGGCCAAGGAAATGTTTTAAATAATATCAATAAATGTTTTACGAATGGTAGGAAAATGTAGTCCATTTTTGGACCGAAATCAATCGCAGAAAAATAAAAGTGGTCCATTTTTCGACCGAAATCGCTCCACTGGTTAAAATATTTTTTTACTTCGATTTTGAGCACACATTCTGTTACAATTTATTGTTAATTAATCGGGCTCAAAATGCTTTTTTATATTTGTAATTGAGAGAATAACGGTTGTATTTAAAACATCAGACATTCTGACAGTTGGCGAGAGAGCTCCTTCACTTCAGTTGAGATTGTTGGGAATTCACAGGGTTCAAAGTTGGGCGTACTTACACTTCACGAAGACGGCGAACTCTCGAAACACGTAATCCAAATTCATATTACAGGAACTTTTCTTTCTTTAGTACTTGGTTAATCTAACATTCTTAATTTTCTACATTATATTAAAATCATTTTATAATAACGTGACATTTGATAATTTTACCTATTTTTTATTTATTTGTTTGGTAGTACAAATAATTCATGACAGATGATTTTTAAACAGATACAGAAATAATAAAAATAATATGAGATAAAAAAGCACAAGTCATAAAAATACAAGAATACAGCGATTTCATAGGTTTACAGAAAAACAGATATGTTTAGAAGTAAAACAGAAAAAGAAACAATAAAAATAAAATTTGATAAAATAGCACGCAAGTCATAAAAATACAGCAATTTCATAGATTTACAAAAATACAGACATGTTTAGGAATAGTTTTGGAATAAGTTTTTTACAAGATCAACAAAATTCTCCAAGTTTAAGTTAAATATGTCAAAATCACCTAAATACTGATTTCCCATAGTGTGAAATCGTTGTATCGGAGAGTGGGCAAAGTAGTTCCGCTTATGAATTTTACAGTAGAATAGTGTTTTGTCGTGTAGTTACTGTAGGTATTCGAAAGTTTATGAGTTGCAGTAGTTTGCAACAGTCAAATTTAGAGTTAAGTATTTTGAATAAAAATGTTTAGTCGTTTATTTTACGTCTGTCTTCTAGTGTATGTATTTTTAGAATATTTAATAATAAATTATATTTCAAGTCTTCGTAATTTTTTTGTATTCGCTCAATGTTATTAATATGAATTTTGTAAGATGGAGACCAAATTACCGAGTTATATTCCATTAGGCTTCTAACTAGACATGTGAATATTATTATTATAAATTATTTAAACATAAACCTACTTTCATTTTGAGGATTGACATTTTTTATCATAGTACCTGTAATAAACTCTCATTTAATTTTTTAATTTATTATTATTTAATGTAGAATCTTCTTTTACGTTACTGCATGCACCTAACAAAGCTTATAACGTTCCGAGTACCAGATCGTAACACGAGAATTCCAGAGCTGTTCTTTGTTCATTCGCCGAAAACTTACTATTTCATTCGTTCCCCAGTCCAAAGGCTTCATAGACTTGAAAACAATTTCAGTTTCGTTAATATTTTCATTTATTCCTCACTCAAATTAGAAATTTCAGAAAGTTTTTTACCCTAATATTAATAAATATAAACCTTAACTACTTACTTTATATGTTAATATTTTATGAATATTTTGGTTGTTTAATAAAAAATAATGACTATAAAAAATACTAATAAATGAAAAATAACGAAATTTGACCGGTCAGTGGTTTAGTGGGCATAGCGCTTAAACCCACCCGAGCGTCGCGTGTTCAGTCCTCCATCACAACACAAGCAACATTTTCGGCTTTCTGTGGTGGTAGTAGGAGATTTTCAAACATTGTTGGGTTTTTTGTAACCCGGGAATGTTTGTCTTTCTTAAAAAAAAAAGAACGAATGTATTGTAACATTGTATCTACACGAACCATTCATTTTCTCAATTCAATGTATTTCATTAAAGTAACGGAAATATTTATTGTTTGATCTCTTAAAAGTTAAATGTAAAGTGTAAAAAAGTAATATATTTTTATCCTAAAGTAGGAAAATGAAATAAAGATAATCAGTATTAATTTCGAAGAGCTATTGAGTGTACGATCTTTTTTTTGTCAGTCCGTCTTTAGCCAACACAAATAAGCTCGATGGTTTGCTCACGCGAGAACACGATGCCGAATGAAACATTAAAATGATGCGACGCTTCTCGTGAATGTCTTGCGCATGTGTGGATGAAAGTTCAATGAGGCGGATCTGTCATTCAACCGCATAAATAATTTCGTTGTATTTGAAATACGAAAGACGGTTAAATTTGTTTATACAAAAATACTGAAATCGCGATTAAAAATGGGATTTTTTTACATATACATAGAATTACCGTACATGTATATACCCTGCTTTTTCCTTTAGATAACTTTGATTACAGCTATTTAATTTAAGCAGGTATCAAAAGTGAGTTTACGTTTATATTATATCAAAAGTTTTTATAATACAAATATATGCAAGGTGTCCCGGGGAAAAGTTCATAAACTTCGGGAGGTGATTCCACACGATGATACAAGTAAAAAAGGGAAATTAAACGTTTTATGACAGTTTTCGCGTAAAAAAATTTAATTGTTTATGTGGAAAAAATAATATTCTAATATGAATAAATGTTTTTTATGGGAAAAACATTGCGATTTCGAAAAAAGATAATTTTCTTTTTTACTTCTACCATTATTTATTTATTTTTTCAGGTTCTCCATAAAACAGTTATACACCAAATTATTACGGAGAAGATTACAAAATATAAGAGAAAAAAAGGCCAAGGGGGCAGATTCACTATGTTGAGACATATGTCAAAAGATAGTTACTGAACTCTCTATAGGTAACATTGAAGATGTCAATGCTCAATGCAGAATCGTTAAGCAGTTGAATTGCTCTATTTAATGGGGCATTCTGAAAGGAAGAAGTTCTCGCTTTCGCAGCATAAAAAAGTGTGTGGGATCTCCCACGAGTATACGCATTAGGGACATATAGGTTAATCTCCTTCAACATAGGTGGATTCAATACAGTACCGGAGATCACCTTAAAAAAATGTTTCCCTAAAAATATTTTACGGCGGGCTTCTAAGGTATTAAGATCGAGCATTCCTGTTAAGAACAACGATGGATACAGGAATGGGTAGTATGTATATTCCCTCTTATACAGGTAACGCATAAACCTTTTTTGTACTTTTTCTATTTCTAGGATATGGTTTTGTTCAGAGGGTGCCCAAATAATGGAGCTGTATTCCAGGATGCTGCGGACAAGTGCTTCATATGTTCTTCGTATTGCAATTCCATTAGTAAATTTTTTTATTTATTTATTTATTTAAATACATGTTACATAATTAGACATTTACATAGAATTGGATACATTGAATCACCATACTAGGCGGCTGCCTGTTTCATGGTGACAATGGAGGATATTTACTTTAAGTGAAGTCTATTGTTAACATATGGAACTATTAGTAATGTAATGATGTTGAAAATTGGTAAAGTTATAATAAAAAACTAGTAAAGAGAAAAAGAATTGGGTAAGGATAAGTTTGTGAGAAGATACATATCCTTATTTTAAAATTTATATGTGTGAGTGCATACGCATACGTATATACAGGTGCACACATCCATACACACATAGGCATATACACACACACACTTACACATATATATGCGTCTAGGTACATGAATACATTAATATGTATATATACGGCCATGGACACAGTACCAACACATTTACACACAGTTGTAATTTTTTTTTTTTTTTTTAAGTGTATGAAGGTGTAATTAGAATGGAGCTTGAGTATTTGCAGTAAGTATCTTTCCAAATAGTATTGAGATATATGTTAATAAAAGAGGTGTTATTTTCTAACATGGTGACAGAATATAATTATTTATTAATGTTTGAATAACTGTACTCATGCTGCTTTTGTAGGTTTATTATAATATTTTTATTAAGTTTATGTGTATGTTTCTTTCTTATCTTTTTTTTTAAATTACATTATTGTAAAACTACATTGTTGTAAAACTTTGTTGTAAAACTGCACATCTCGATACAGGAATGCCCTAGTGAGATGTGCAGCTTATTGCTATATATATTTCTTATTTTATAAATAGATAAATGAATACAATGTAAATATGTACAATAAATAATTCAGGCATATACTCTTTCTATTATTGAAAAGTTTTGATTCATTGTAACAGTTATTAAAAAAAAACATACAAATACAAGATAATACAAAAAATGGAAACAAAAAAGATTACAAAAGGCATAGCCTGTTCGACAATATGCGTTGGTATAATTCTATTTTTTAACATATTAATGAAGTGATTTTAAATTAAAACATCATAATATTATAAAGCATTACTTTTATAAGAAAAATTATGTCAAATTGAGCTATAAGCGGGGTAAAAACATAAAATATGACATTAAATATGATAATTAACCGATGAATATGGAAGTTTAACCTCTCATATCGGGGATGTTCCGAAGGTTAGAAAATTTCCGTTTTGCATTAAAATCATTTTGCATTTGCAAAAACCGTTTTTAATTTTGAATAAATTGAATGACAAATAACCCAAAAACATTAGTAATAAAACATTATTATATCTTACGTTTTGTTTTCTTTTAACTATTAATAATTAATAACTATTTTAGTATGTGAAACAGGTTATAAACATTGTCATTGTCACTCATCAGAAGGTCAGTAAGCGCCTTTTTGAAAGTGAGATATTTGTCTTTGGACTTTATTTCAAATGATAAATTATTAAAAATTTTAGGTGCAAGAAAGTTGAACTGGGACTGGGCCATTGAAGTTTTTGTTGTTGGAATAATATAATTCGATAGGTTTGAATATCTTGTGTTGTATTTTGAATTTATATTTTTTTTTTTTTGTAAATTTGAATTTAAAATAAGAGGTAATATTTTTTACATATATGGATTTTACATTAAGAACTTTGAAGTCTTTAAATAGGTCTTTCGTGGGGTGTATATAATGAACTCTGTAAATAGTCCGTATTATTAATTTTTGGGCTTTTATTAATGGATCTAATACAGTTTTGGAGCATCCTCCCCAGATAATTATACCGTACGATAAGATTGACTGACACAGGGAAAAATATACTGTTCTCATTGTATTTTTTTGTAGTATATTGCGCAATGATCTAAAGATATAAGCCAGTTTCCTTATACGGCTTGTGACGTTAATTACATTTTCTTCCCATCGCAGTTTGTTATCGATTATTACGCCTAAGTATCTGATGGAGTCTACTCTTTCCAATGGATTGCATAAACAGCTGGATATATTACTACAATGATCTCGCATTACGAAGAACAAATCCGAGCATTTTGTAATCACCTCCCGAAGTTTGTGCACTTTACCCCCGGACGCCGTGCATATTATTGTTTTTATTTCTATTGTATTATTTTAAATATACAACTAATGTAATAGACTGTTCTTTGAGGCAGAAATGAATAAATAAAATATCATAAATAAGAACATTAAGTACAAAGTTTTGCGAACAAAATACAAATTGAATCAGACTTGTCGGAATTTTTATGTTGGAGATGTTAATAACCACTAAGCAGTAAAATTTACTTGCATCCTTTAATAATAATAATAATAATAATTGTTGGATGATTTCTATAGCGCCATTTTCGTGAGATAATCACCTCAAGGGCGCTTTACAATTCATTTACACATTTAAAATCTATACATAAATATTACAAGTGGCTTATTACTGAGATTGGTAGCTAATGTAATGACATACAACTAAAACCTATATGACTAGTGACTTAAAACTATACTTATTTTTATAATCGAGTACAAAACTACTCTAATAGTATATTTACGATTACGTATTATTATATGGCTTAAAAATAATTATTTATGACTATTATACATATTTACATTTACAAACACATATTTATATTAGCAAACGTATATTGTTATGATTACTGCCCGTCCTGTCAGTGTGAGGTTATGAAAAATGTTTAAAAACAATCTAAGTAAATTATGGACTGTGTTATGACAAACTACTGAAGAAATGAAGTTATTTTTCTGGATATGACAATTTGAAAAGATGAGTTTTTAGCTTTGCTCTGAACTCAGATATGCTGTCGATATTTCGCAAATATGAAGGGAGTTTGTTCCAAGCTGTTGGGCCTGCCACTGCAAAAGCCCGGTCTCCGTTATGCCCTTTTACTTTCGTGTACTCGCGCACGGTGTGGCAGACCGAGATTTCATATTTTCTGTATTATTTTAATTATACGCTTTTTAAGCATTATCGGTATTTATTAAATAAAAAGGGGTACAATTGAATTTAAAAAAAAAATAAAGAAATGTTAAACTTTTACTTTATCTGGTAGAAACAGCCTTTTAACTCAGCCTGTAAAAAAGAAATTCTTTATTGTACTCTTACTTTAATAACAAAAATAAACTTTTTAATGTGTTAATTAATTCTGTTAAGTGTCAAGAATAAAAAAATATTATAAAAATAACAATAATTAATCATTATTAGGTTTTTGGGTAATAATTTTATTGTTACTTAGTAAATAAGTATCAGACGTCCACTCAACACCAATGCGCGCCGCACTAAACAATGCATAACAACAAATTAAGAAGCTACCAAAACCTCAAAGTCATATTGTTGTTATGGACATCCAAATTTAATAGACGAAAAGATACAGATGAGGGGTAAAACCAAACTATGGGGGGGCGAAGAGGGGAAATATGACTGTGATCCATTAAAAATTCAATCTGACAGTGTATAGGCATCTCGCATTATAATATCACCATTTAGTTCTTAAAAGCAAAATCTGCTTTTGAATGAATAGACCTTTTTACACGGGAGCGCGAATTTCTTGCTACGTTATTAACATATTTTCGAAGTCCAAATGCGGCAAAGTAAAGTTCGCTACTTTTCACAGACGAAAATTTTGTTGCCGTATTTAGTTAAGACCCTTTTACAAATGTTTCATAATTTACTTACCCCTGTAACCAGCGACGAGCTCACTGGAGAACCGCCCACATTCGTTATGTTCGACATAATTTTAGGGTATAATGTATGGCACAAGCTGTCATTTTTGCCGTGTTATTTCGTAAAATGTATGATGTGAGCTCGACGCTGGTACGGACAAGAATGATGACGTCGCATTTTTTAGATACAAGCGAGGCTCATGTTATGGGGAGGGGGAAATAATACGCTTTTATCACTTAGGGCAGGTCCATACATATTCGTATGTCCATGATTGTTGTTAATTTTTAAGAAAACAACGAATCATTGATTTGTCGGTCTGAGAGACCAATGCGCGAGTATAGGAAGGTTAAGGTTTCATGTTTAGACAGAGAATGCACATATTTTATCCTTTTTAACACCCTTCTCTCACACAACATTATTCTGAAGTTTTCCACAGTGCCACAATAAATAAAAAAACGGAGAAAAATTTTTCCCTACAGAGATCTTTAAGACACTTTTGGGAATTCTCGGAATAAGTATTATTTACAAATCGTTTACCTCTCGTCAACAGCATTAGAAATGTAGGTACTGAGAAAATAACACTCTCATGGGAAAAGTTTTGCAAACAAACAACGAGAAACAACTTTACTTTAAGTTTTGTGTTTTGCATTTCTTGTTTGAAGACAAACAATACAGACGCTACAGGATTATCGCTGTGAAATGTTGTAAAGATATCAAGGTGAAAAAATCACGCATACTTACACAGACGCGTTGCTTGCATACAGAATGTTAAAATATTATTTTTCAGAAAAAAAAAAATATACTTGACGGCTATTTTCGCCAATAATAACAAACAGGTGTAAGCGAGACAAATTTATGTTACTCAATTACGTTTGACACGGACATCACTTTAAGAATTGAATATACATATGCGTAGATATGAATTTATAGCAAAAAAATTGTGTTGTCAACTTTTTTTGAAACTGGAACATATTTTTTTCCAAATTGAAATAATCAATTCATTAAAATGACCTTGGCATGCACATATACTTTTATTTTTTTACATTAATTCCACACAGGAGGCCTTGAGGAAAATAATTTCCCTCAGGGTCTATGTCATCTGGGATACTGTGTGGAGGGTCTTTTTGAGGAGAGGAAGGAATGAACATTGATCTTGAAGAGACCCATGTTGTAGGAAGGAGGAAACACAGAGGCCGGCAAATCATTCCACAGCCGAGCTGTTGAACATAAGAACGAGTCGAAGAAGCGACCCGTTATCATGTGACAAATGTCAACCGTGTACAAATGTTGGGCACGCGTTTGGCGCGTTTCCCGACTATGCACCGGTGCCGAAGGGATCAATCTTCCATTGTAATACCGGTAGAACAAAGATAGCATTCCCACCCGACGCCTGTGCTCTAAAGATTGCAATCCGTCTGTTAAGATGGGAGAATGAGATGAGAAAACGGACGGCCCATTTCTGCACAGAGTAGAGGGTATTTTCAGGTATTTTGGAGCTCCAGACCAGAGGTGGCTGCCAAATTCAACCGTGGGGTGCATTTGTGATTTGTACAGGGTTAGCAGTTGTGTACTATTAAAATATCTGCGGGCCCTGTACAGTACGCCCAGTTTCTGTGAGGCTAACTTTACTCTGGCTTCGATGGAGCCCCCATACCTGAGCTGGTCACTTAGGGTTACACCAAGCATTTCGATGGAGGGCCTGTTCGGAAGATTGCTTCCATTGAAAGAGACTAGATTTTCATTTCGATCCCTTTTAGACGTAATCAGACAAGATTGGGTCTTTGAAACATTAAATTTAACGAGATTATTTTTACCCCAAGAGAAAACACTCTCGAGGTAACCGTCCATTCTTCATTTATACTATACATGGTATGAAGAATATTCTTTTCAGATAGAGTCGGTAGCTTAATCTACATAATCAAAATTTACACATACAACTTCGTAATCATAATAAACCAAATATAATAATTGACACGATATGCGTTTTTTATTATTTGTAGGATCGACGCTTGAATCTTTGTATCTTTTTAACACTGAAATAACCCAAGTTTAACTATTACAATTCAAAACAAGAATTCGACCAGATGGTAATTGAGATGTCGATTTATGATTCCTTGCAATAAACTTAATTAGTAACTCCACAGAACTCACGTTACTTTTGCCAGAAACTTTGGTAACTGTCTGTCCAATTTCCTGGTAGATTCATGAAAGTTACACAGTCCCGTTAAAGAGAACATCTTCCTTTCTTTGAGAGATGCTGATATCCCATTAGTGAAACCATTCCTTTTAAAATCGAGTCTACTACTTTTGCACAACAGGCTTTACCATGGCTAAGTTCAAAAGAAACAGATTTCACTCCCACTAACTGGTGACCATTATTTCAAAGGAGCCAAAAACAAGACAATATTCAAATTTAAAATTGTTAAGTTAACCCTCCGGCTAAAGGGGTTGATCACCACTAACCTAAAGCTTTGAACGAAACCTTACTTGATTTGATATTGATGATAACTCAACGGATATTGGAGTTAAACTAAAAACTCATGTATTATGTATTATATTTATACCCTGCTCTACCTAAATTAAAAAAAATACACCTTTCATTTGTGCACGTGGGAGTCCGAACCTTTTTACGTAAATATTTAAATTCCAATATCCGAAAGCCTCGTTATATGTATCTAAGTAGAATAGCTGTTCGTATTATAATAACCAATTTTTTAAATAATTTATTTATAAATTTCTATCCTGGTACAAAGTTTACATATAAGTAACAGTAATACAACTAATGTTAATAATAAGTATGGATAAATAGCAGTGTTCTGTGAACACTTCACTAAGAGAACGTGTTCCACATAAATAGTCCTTTTGGACGATACTGTGTTTTATTACAGTAACTCCACTCAGGAGGCAATGGGGAATATAACCTCACTCAGGGCCTATGTCATCTTTGGGGATGCTGTTTGTAAGGGAAGGGGAGGAAGGAGAGAAAGTCCTGAGAAGGAAAAGGGTATGGGGTGGTTATAAATCAGATGGAGAGGTCAAAGGCTCTCCCCAAACCGGCTTCTCTCGATCCGGTCCGCCATGCAACTGATGGGAAGGCGCATTCACCGCCACAACCTGAACACACCTAACCCGATAAATCCGGATACCATCCTCCACCTTCACCAGTAGCGATGAACCACTTGGGATGGTGGCAATATTGTATAATACTAGCGGTTGAAGTATATCATTATATTATTTAGTACTAGCGAGTTTCCGACATGCCGTCCCGTTCCCCTTCCACCTCCTCTACCCCTCTCGTGTCCCCTTCCTCTCACGCGTTCCCCCTCCATCTTCACCGCCTCCCCTCTCCCCTCTCCCCTCTCCCCTCTCCCCTCTCCCCTCTCCCCTCTCCCCTCTCCCCTCTCCCCTCTCCCCTCTCCCCTCTCCCCTCTCCCCTCTCCCCTCTCCCCTCTCCCCTCTCCCCTCTCCCCTCTCCCCTCTCCCCTCTCCCCTCTCCCCTCTCCCCTCTCCCCTCTCCCCTCTCCCCTCTCCCCTCTCCCCTCTCCCCTCTCCCCTCTCCCCTCTCCCCTCTCCCCTCTCCCCTCTCCCCTCTCCCCTCTCCCCTCTCCCCTCTCCCCTCTCCCCTCTCCCCTCTCCCCTCTCCCCTCTCCCCTCTCCCCTCTCCCCTCTCCCCTCTCCCCTCTCCCATAATCCCTTCTTCTCTCCCGCGTTCAATATATTCAGTCCCGGTACACTCAGTTTTTCGAACAGTTTGCGTACCACCTATTGTAATTTTAATTTTTCGTACATTACAAACATTCATTTTTGTGTACTATAAGAATAATCAATCAAATTTGGTACCTACCATAGGTACCTATTTAAAATATATTTTTTTATTAGATTTAAAATATTAGATTCTGGTTAGTAAGATAGATGAGCACCTACTTCGATTAAATTCATTAATTTAAATATTTTATTCGAACACTGTATTTTGATTGGACAATCTATGGTTTGAAAAATGTCATTTTCAAATTGTGACATTTTTGACAGTTTCGTAGGAGTTTTTGAAATGATTATAAAAACTATTCAGATGTATTGTCAGGTGGAAATAAGGTATTTTGAAAGTTTCAAACATTTCTCATGCTTAATACAGCAATGCATGGACAACTCATATGCATAGAAGCAAGCAAATTTTGATTTTCGTATACGAGTGTATGGATACACGGGATACACAATGGATTAACAATGTGTATTCATAGTCTCAAATTAACAACTCAATATTACAACAATACTAACAACAATACGACAATATTAACAACTCTCGATAAATACGAAACAGAAAACTTTCGGCCACATTTGGGAATTGAACCTCTACCTCGCCGGAGTACTGCTCTGCATTATGTTTAAATGTATCATACTTACACTAAAGTCTACCAACATTATCTTCATTTGCTTATTGCAGAATTAGCTCAGTGGTCATAGCGACCTCCGGCAAGGCAGAGAGGTCCTGGTTTCAATACCCAAATGCTACTGAATCTTTTAATGTCTTCCGTTTCACATTTTTCGATTACAATAAGCGAATTTACAAGCTACTAGCCGGTAAGTTTAAAAGCGAGTGAATCGGCGAGTGAGATTGTCATGATGACACACAAAACTGTTTACTTGCTCAGTAGCGACAGTAGCAACTAAAATAACGACTCCCGCGTGAACCAATTCGGTCGACATTTTGTAAAAAAAACTTGAGGTCGCTGCTAGCGCCACACGCTAGCCAGTAGCGAGAATAACGGCTCCAGCGCAAACTAATTCTAACAATTACGAAATCAGCTGTTGGTAGGCCCCCATCTTGGGCGTGTAGCGAGAAAAGTTGACCACTTTTCAACTTTTTTCGTAGGTTGTCCACAATCTGCTAGTTAGATAGTAATATGATTACACTGAACGAGTTTACTAACATGTAGTGAATTTTTTTTTCATCTTTTGTTAAATAAACTGCTTGTGAAACAAGGTGTCAGCAATCATCTTTACTCATTCAATAAACCAGGAACTATTCAAAACTTCGACAAACAAGTGCTTTGTTTTAACTTCTCCTTCTTCACAATAGTTTGGCGATTGAATTCTCTTAGATATACAACTGTACAGCAAGAAAAACTCTTGAAAGGGGGGTAAAGAAGAATTGAAAGAGGAGATTTGGGAGAAGAGAGAAGAGTTGAAGAAGTTGGATCACTAAAAAAAGAGAGTTAAATAAGTTTTCTGTGATTTTTTTTCGAGTTTTCGTTGGATTTACTGTTCACTAAAAAAAATAGAGCTAAATAAGTTTTTTTGTGGTTTTTTCGAGTTTTCGTTATTTAAACGGTGAAAAATACCTACAGCACAAGAGTCGCAATTTTTTTTTTTTTTTTTAAATCCTTTATTTTTCCCAATTTTACATTTTATAGTTACAGATTTTAGATGAAAATAATGGGAACCCACTAAGGCGCAGCCTGTGCGTGGGTAATATCATAATTAAATATATTTTATTTTAGTACCTAGAAAAAACAAACAGTGGTATTGAAGCAAAAAAAATATTAAAATTGGTTTAAACGGTTTGTACAAAAAGTGTGTTCAATAGTGTACAAGGTAATAATTCGTGTACAGTGTAATAACAGTTATAAGTGTAATAATAAGTGTAAAGTTTGTGAGAAACATAAACTGATGTAAAATTAAATAAATAGAGTTTTTACATCTGTGTGGTATAGCCATATTTTTAACTCTTTTATGTAATGCTGAAGTTTAGTTGCAACTTGGATATTTTTTGGTAAAAGGTTAAAAGTGCGAGGTCCAATAAAACTACTGTGAGTTTGCATTTGTTTTGTGTTTGTTTGAGGGGTATAGAATACATTATTATTTCTAATGTTTGTTCTGTTTTCATTTTTTTCGAATTTGTTTCTGTTTTTATAGATATATTTCATAGTTTGCAGTATAAATAGTTTACGGAGACTGAATAGTTTAGATTCTTTGTATAAAGCATGTGTTGAAAATGTTTTAATTTATTAAACATAACTTTGACAATATAATTTTGAGTTGTTTGCAAAGGTTTTATAAAAACATCAAGCGCACCACCCCATCCTATTATTCCGTACATGAGTGAAGATTGCACCAAAGAAAAATAAATCATTTTCATATGTCAATATTCAGCACTTCTTTAAGTCTGTAAAATTATATCCTACCGTCTGATGCGAGTGAGACTATGCCATCCCAAATTGTGGGATATGGTGGAATGTGGTGAAGTACTTGTGTTATCAAACCTGGTCACAAAACACGGTAGAGTCATTTCAAGCAACATTTCAACATAGAATGGTGGTCTTTTACGACATACTGATGGCATCTTCCATTCTGGAACGTTTCGCAAGTATACCATGTACTATTACGTTTATTAATCAATTGTGAGAAAACACAAATTGATGAATATTTACTTGCGCACGCTAGAATTTGCATGAACCCGTGTCCTCTGTAATAGAAATACTTTCCCCTCGACCGGAAATATAAAAGTTTTGAATTCAAAATTTTTAAAAGAATATTCATTATAGAATATTTACTTGCGCGCGCTGGAATTTGGATGAACCCGCTTCCTCCGGATTAGTAAAACAGATAGGTACTTTCCCTTCGACTGGAAATATAAAATTTTTGAATTCTAGTTTTAAAAAGTTTTATAATTGGCTCACCTTATGTTGTTTAACTAAAACTAAGTAGTACCCGCCATTTAATAAAGAAATTGTTTCTACCTGCGTGTCCTTTCCCATTCGTCCCGTTCCTTTTCCGCCTCCTCTTCCTCTCCCGCATTTACTTTCCCAACCACCTTCTCTCCACTCTCTCCTTCTAACGTTCCGCAAACCCCCCTCCCGAGTTCCCCTGCCCCCTCTCTGGTTCCCCTCTCACTCCACTCCAGCGAAACCCCTACCCAGAGGTCCCTCCCCTCTCCCGCATTCCTTACATTCATTCCCGGTACATTCAGTTTCAGACAGCTCGCGTGCCACCTATTGCAATTTTTTTATAAAATTTCATAATGCCAGAGCTCACCAGTAGTTTTATACAAACCTTGTCGTGACAAAAACACAAAAAAAACATTATCCAATTTGGTGCAGTCGTTCGGAAGTTACGCGCGTACATTACATTTCGGCAATTCATTTTTATTTATATAGATAGATAGATTAAAGGTAACGATAAAAAACACAGACATTTTACAAATGAATTATTAACGTTATTGCCACTTCACTTTTTTGTCATTTCATGTAAAAATAAATTAAAAAAATTCTCAAAAGTGTCAATTTTTTTTTCAAATTGCAATCGGAAACTTTGGTTAGATAAAGGTGTACATTTTAAATATTTTATGGTGAACTTTTTGATTTTTATATAAAGCGTGGTAATTTCTCTTTCAAACCCAGTTTCGATCATATTTCTAACCATGATAGTAAAGGAGACGCATCGATTTCTATGCGACCTACACGAATTGTTTCGATAAGCGAACAAATTAACCTGAGGGGAATTTTTTTCTTCTTGCGTAGTGTTTGTGTTTGTGTTGATGTTAATAAAGTTTTCGCAAAATTCAATATTTAGTTGGCCTGTGAACATTTTATAAAGAAAAATTATTATAGATAAATGAAACAATTTAACTTTGTTTGAACCACTTTTATATTTGAGTAAATCCGACCGATTCAGGACGACCGTTCCTTCTTCAGGGCAAATGTGTACTGATTTGACAGTTTTGAAATATGGATGGGAATAATGTATTTTTATGGTAGGGGTGGAGCCGTTGCTAGTATTTATCTTTAACTTTACTCAAATAATTACCGATATTATTTCTTGTATAAAAAGCTGATTTAAGGCTCTGCAACCGGGCTCGAAAAGAAGAAGTTGAAGAGATACGAAATGACGAATGTTAGAGGAGAGCGCTAACATTTACGGCGACAAAATCGATGCGTAAATTGCGAAAATGTTTAATAAAACACTGTGAATTTTTTCATACATATAACTTTTAAAATAACTGAAACAAACATGTTAATAATAATTTTTGGAGCATACTTTGCGATTTTTTTCTATCGAGGAAATTTTATATAATTTGCTTTTCGGCGCGGGCAAAGTCTAGATATTATCTTCAAGAATAACATTTTTTCTAAGAGCTTTAAAACTTACCGTGTTTAAGGGAAATATGTAATAAATCGGTAGAAATCCGGGTTGCGGGCCCTTAAAATTAGAAGGGAGATTTTTGCAACATTGAACTGAAAAATTATTAATATACAAAATTTTACGCCATTCTTTATCATTAATATTATTAGAATTGTATAGATATTTATTTTTTTAAATCTTAATTAATACCTAGCAACGGCTCCACCCCTACCATAATAATACATTGCTCCCATCCATATTTCAAAACTGTCAAATCAGTATACATTTGCCCTGAAGAAGGAACGGTCGTTCTGAAACCGGTCGGATTTACTCAAATATAAAAGTGGTTCAAACAAAGTTAAATTGTTTCATTTATCTATAATGGATAACCACAAAGTTATAGCTACATTCAAAAGTATATAAAATTATTATATTTAAGTACTTAAACAATTTTCAAAAGAAAAACCTAAACGCCTTACTCGCCTGCAAATATCTGTTGTCCGGTAAAAGTATCTGTCCATGCGAACTACTCTAAAAATGGAACGACCGAGAATCGGATGTGCAATGTTCAACGTGCATTGTGGCTCAAATTGCGCTGTTGATAAATGCGGTTAACGTGCCTCTCGTCTGTCCCGAAGCTTATGGATTTAGACTGAGCTTTATGTTGCTTCGCGTTTGGATGAAATCGATCGCAATAAATATTACGTCGATAAAAATATCTTCTCGCAAGATATTTTCAAAGAAATTATTTACAGGTGTCGTAAAAATAGCCTAAGAGGGTATTACCAGAGAAAACCAGAAATATGTCATTTTTAAATCAGATTTTATACGTATTGACTCGTTTCCACAAAAAATTATAAATGGATTTTGAAAGATTGTTCTTTTATCTAGCATTCGCAAGTTTTAAATTTTGAAAAAAAAATGTTTATTTTTAGTATAATAAGGTTATACCATAGGTCGTTGGCAGATTTGTTAAATTTTCAAAAAAGATTTTATATTATACCACACCCATTTCAAGTCATATAATCATGCGGTAAAATAAATCAATACATTATCTGGGTATCGCATGGTTTAGAATTTTAATTTCAGTTTAAATAAAATCATTAAAAAATATGTACGTACATGTGTTTCTTGACGAAAATTGGTCCATTTGTGAATTTATTTGCGCACTTACAAACTAATATATTTCAGATTTTTTTTACCATTCTTATTTAAATTAGACATTATTGAAAAATGATAAATACTTATAATCAAAAAATAACTACAAAAAGTACAATATTTTAATAGTTTTATCATCACGCCTTTCAGCATTTTTGGATGTAGGTAAAAATTAAAGCCAATTTGGAATGAAATAAAATCGGTATTGAGTTATAGTTTTAAAAAGCTGGTACGGAGAAAAATTAATCTTTCTCATTGTAACTGCCCTGCACAATTTATTTATTAATTTATTTATTTATAACTTCTCACCATAAATTCTTATTTTTTATTTTTTCATACAAAAAAATTAACCTCACTAGTCACTAGGACTAGGCCTGTGTTGAGGTTACAATTATAAATTTGAGTGATTTTACACACACAAAATACTAAAATTCACTACATTTAAAACACTAAAATATTATAATAAAGTAAGAAATAAAAATATCATATTAGTGACCAGATGGGTAATTTAAGTATGATTTGTAACAATATAGACCATAAATAAATCTTTAATTATTACTATACCCACCAAGAAGCAAAGCTAGTTCAAAACATCTAGGGTGACCCTCCAATTTTGGCAAATGGAACTCAAATAAAATCTATTTATTTAGAAAAAAGCTTATTTCAATAAAACTTATTTGTTCTTACAATTGTAAGGACAAATTTCGACGAAATGTGGATTTTCGTCCGCTGCAGGCTGGTTAAACGCTCATAAAACAGCTTCAAATATGATATAATAATAATAATCCAATAAATGGTTCCCAGGGCGGCGGTAGACATACTCGCCTACCAAATCGTATTATTTGACCATATGAAAATGTCAGACCATAGGTATATTAGATATGAATGGGTCGAAGGAGGACTATATACATACAAAGAAATTATTTACAGGTGTCTTCAAAAGAGTTTACAACTCAAACAAATATCATGATATTATACATTTTGATAAAATAACCTCGGACAAATTCCTAGTAAGGCTAGTTAGTAAAAATAGATTCCTAAATAAAATCTTATAACTTTGAAAAATAATTCCATCAAGTCATCTTTGGAGTCTTTTTAGGAAAGGAAGGGGGTGAGGGGTGGGTAGGAATCCGTGGGTCAATGTGACTAAGAGTGATGGACGTATGAATCCATCCCTCCCATCGCGGTGTTCCGAGAGAGCCCTATTGGAGAGGTCAAAAGGTTTTCCCAGACCCATCCACCACCAATAATCAGAAAAATAAACAACACCAATAATCACTCCTGCTAGGTCAAACATAGCGAACCACTTGGTGTTACCTAAAGAAGATGTGTTGACTATGTAATAAATTGTTCCCAGTATGGCGGCATTATACCTATACCTGGCACCCAAATAGAAAGTTCTTCGTTGTTCAGACAAAAGCCATAAAAAAGGTTTCTTTGAGGCAAAGCATAACTTCAGGTAATTAAGCTTATGAAAATATGTAAAATCGGCACCAAAATGGTCAGAATCAGAAACATGGAGAAATACACATTTTAAAATGATCTGGCGATGTACGTCTTTCACCAGCGAGAGCTTAACCAGCGTTTAACAAGCCGGCGGACGAAAATCCACATTTCGTCGAAAGTTGTTCTTCCGATCATGCAGGGCGGTTACAATGAGAAAGATTGATTATTCTCCGTACCAGCTTTTTTAAATTACAACTCAATATCGAATTTATTTCAATCCAAATTAGCTTTAATTTATACCTTCATCCAAAAATGCTGAAAGGCGTGATGATAAAACTATTAAAATAGTGTACTTTTTGTAGTTATTTTTTGATTATAAGTATTTATCATTTTTCAGTAATGTCTAAATTTAATAAGAATGTTAAAAAAATCTGAAATATATTAGTTTGTAAGTGCGCAAATAAGTACACAAATGGACCAATTTTCGACAAGAAACACATGTACGTACATATTTTTTAATAATTTTATTGAAACTAAAATTAAAATTCTAATACATAACTTTGCTAGATAATGTATTGATTTATTTTACTGCATGATTACATTATTTGAAATGGGTGTGGTATAATACAAAAACTTTTTTGAAAATTTAACAAATCTATGGAATAACCTTATTATACTAAAAATTAAAAAAAAAACTAAAAATTTATTACATAACTATGCTAGATAAAAGAACAATCTTTCGAAATCCATTTATAATTTTTTGTGGAAAAGAGTCAATACGTCTAAAAACTTTTTTGAAAATGACGTATTTCCGGCTTTCTCTGGTAATGCCCTCTTAAGTGCATTTCTTTAATTCTTTGGAAAAACACTCTTATTCAGAAAATCTAATTAGCCTCATAATTTTACAAAATTTTATTGATATATTTGTGTCACATCAATATTTAATTGTAATTCTCAAATTTCATCTGTTTCAAGAAAATTTTAATACAGAAAAGGCATTATTTTACATGAACATAGGCAGCTATTATAATTATTATTATATATGATTCTTTCTTAGATTATAAAAAAGCTGAAAACCGTAATGGCATTTTAATGTTGCTCCTATTAATGAATTTCTAACCTAAAAGAACAAAAAAGCATTAACGGCGTCGGGATCTTTTATTAAAATGGAATTTTATCTTGGGCTGATTTGTCGCCACTGCGAACCAGCTGTCAGCGACAACTGGAATATTTCCATCTACTACTACAACGTACTTACTACGTGGTTAAGTTTTTACGTTTCCATTTGTGGACGAGAGTGAGACCGGAAGGGGGTTGGCGGCAGTGGCGAAGAACGGAAAGCCGTGAGAAAAATAACGTGAATGGGTGTGAACGTACAAGTAATGTATTGTGTTCGTGGCTGCATAGGACTTGTGGGATATCTTTCAATGGGTCATTACTGCAATGTATACGTGACATTGTTTGTAATCCGCTACTTTAAAAGTGTTTCAGTTTGGAAGCGATGAATAGCGTTGATCCTAATTGGGTTCAGTTAAGTTATGAAGCTTTAACATAAAGCAACTAATTATGATATATGTTTATTTATTAATTGCATTTTTTTTTCACTTTGTGATAGAGGTAATGTTAGTTAATTGAGAAAATTTGGTTCTATTAATACAAAACGTAATAATTAAAGTTTGATGTACAATTTGGTGGAGGTAACATTTTTGTTTGACGAGTAAATAGTTTTTAAAAGGGGGGAGAGGATTTAAACCTTTTTTTATAAGAAAATAGTCCAGCATTAAAAAAAGCTTTGAGTTTTTTTTTCTAGGCGTGAACAGCAATAAATACTACAAATTAACGACACCATCCAAACCTCACCGGCCAAAAACCGACCGGAATACATAATAACAACACCATTCACTACATATGCTAGTGTATCGAATGTCGCTTAAATGCACCAATACTAGCAACAGTGGATTTTCTGCTCCATTCCGCATCCACGACGTAAGAAAAAATTGATATTTGCACATGCGCGTTTAGTTCTGCCTGCTAAGTTTTGCCTGAAGCAGTATACGCATTCGATGGGAGCATCCAACGCGCCGATAACTACTTTAATGCGCGTAGGCATAGTGCACAGTATAGCATAACAAAGCCCGTGGATTAAGTCGGTAAGTTTTAAAAATTTGTTCCCGTGATCATTTTGACAATTTGGCTATATAACGGATGCCGATTGATACGTTAAATATCTTTCGAAGGTCTATTTAGTTAATTTAATTTTAGAACTGTAATAATTGACGTGAAACATAAAGGATTTATAGAGATAATTTGACCAACTATTTTTGTCAGTAATCGCATCTGGTTCCTGGCCTAGTCTAAAAGTAGTTTTAATTTGATATTATGTATGTATATACTTTGGTATCCCTTATACAAAAAGTCACCGACCGCCGCTGTTGCTAATCTACATTACGATCGCATAAATCGTCACACCTTACTACCATAAGATAAATCTCTAAAACCGCATTAAGAATGCTACCATAATTTATAAGATTCAACAAAGTTTTAGTACTTATATTATTATATCAAATTTAATTCTTTACATGGAGTTATTCAATATTAAATATACTAACAGTTCCTCCAAACTTGTTACTCACATCTTGAACAGTTTAGTGAGTGTGTCTGATAGTTGAGAATATCTTGCAGAAAAATGTTTCATTTTGTCTTGTGCTCCTAGCCGGTATTATTTTATTAGGTTACCAGACTATTCTAAATCAACAGGTTGTTTACCTTAAGGGTCCTTAAAAACTAATTTTAAATGGAAGTGTTGGCTTTATTGTCGAAACTACACCACTAAAAAGAAGTACTAACGATGTTTAGAATTTTAAGATGTCGTCCTCACGAGGTAAAGTAATTTAGAAGATTGCCTTGTTTCTGAAAGTTTTGTAAGATAAACACTGAGCGAACAGAAATTAACCTAATTTCAATTACATAATCAAAGATAACAGGTGTTCATAAGGGCGAGAATCCTAACTTCACCGTGAATAGAACCTTTAGTAATCCTGTCCCTAAGTTTCCAGGGAAAGTTCCAACGCGGCCTGATATCACCAAGGAGCTTGAAAGGCTTTACATTTGATTATTGAAAGATATCTTGTAAGTGTGACGGTGAATGGATTTGTGGTTGAGATTAAAGTTAGTGGTATTTGAAGCTGCTGGGAAGAGACAGTATCTGTAGTCAAGAATTGGGTGAAGAAAATTGTTGTAATCAGGTAATTGCTGATTCAAATCATGTTAATTCATGAAGTACCTCCATTTCATCCGTTTGTTAACAGACCGATTGCCATCTCTAATGCACAATGGTTCCATACCAATTCAAAATCAAGTCAACCCAACCCCTCTTCGAAAAGTTATTAAAAGCTTTGAAAAAAAAAGAAAAATAACCTGTAACCTAACCTAATGTAACCTATTTTTAACCAATTTTTTCATCACTTTTCAAAGAAGATGTTGAGTTGATTTCATTGTATTCCGATTACTCATAAACGCAATATAGACATTTTGAGTCTGTTCTAGAGCTATTTCAATGAAGCCTGCTCAAATGAGCTAGCAGCATAGACACGAGTGGAACACCCGATCATAATTGATGTCGACTTAATGAGAACGGGTTGTTTCTCCGGCACGTTTTTGTTTGAGTTGTCTCGCATTTGGAACGAGCTCCTGGTGTCTGTTTTACCTCCTTCACATAATCCGGACCTCTTCTAGACCCATATTATTAAATCCCTTCCTACAGCCCCCATTTTAACCCTTCTCACAACGCTGCTCAACTATTGGCGATATAGTTCTCCAAAATTTAAGCTGTACTCTTGTGAAGTATAACATTAAAAAAAATATATCGGAGCGGAAAACTCCTCGGCTGAAAACCAAGACGTTACGAGTTCATTCGAGATGCATGACGAGATGACATTTAGCGTCAAGAAAGCAATGTTAAACACACATGCAAACTTGTTCTCCCGTTTGCAAATGATGCACAGTGTTTCACAGTGTTTAAACGAAACACTGTGCGATGTTCCGAATACAAAAAAACTTCAAGCAACCATTTATTGTGAGTTCCCTTTAATAATGTACGTGGAATGATGTTTGGGCTCTCGCGCTGCTGCAGCTTTCAGCGCTTTTAAAACCTATTCCATGATTTTATTTCTTTCGTAAGATGAGAGAATAATGACATCACACAGATTAAAAGAAATCATCATCATCATCTACCCCTTATCCTATTCGGGTCGGGGACCCATTGCATCGATAAGGCTCCTCCATACGTCCCTGTCTTGTGCTGATTGTTCGGCCTCTGTCCATGGTAGACCCATCCTCTCCTCACACAGTTTCTGGAGTTGCCTCGCCCAACTGTATCTGGGGCGGCCCACTGGACGTCTACCCTCTGGAATCGCACTTAGTATCTTCCTCGGAATTCGGTCTTCAGACATTCTTAGTACATGCCCAAACCACCTCAATTTGCGATTTTTCTATGAAGAGTAGCAATGGTTCAATGTTTAGATCATCTCGGATCGACGAGTTTCTTATATGATCCCATTTCGTATCTCCTGCCACTCCTCTCAAGTATCTGGTGGCCGTAAGTGAGCGTCGGGCGGTATACCGTTTTAAACACTGCCATCTTTGTCTTGATGCTGAGCTCGGCTTTTCTTATCACTGAGCTGTAGACAGGACGCAATACACTGCTTGCCGCACTTATTCTTCTCCGTCTTGTCTTAAAAGAAATCTAGTACACATTTTGCCCCTTGTTTACAAATTGTAAACAATTTTTTCAGAAAATATTTTAGTAAGAAGATTATTCAAACAACTTTTTTTTAGGTACTTAGCAGGGACATGTAGTGACATTTTTCCAATTATCGGTTTTTTTGAACGAAATGGTATTATTTGTATGTACGAGAATTATTTTAAGCTTGAACAAATTAAATAATTCCACCATTCAGAATTGAAACGTTGCTTGAAAATGGCTTTAGCCGTGTTTAGTGACCAGATCTGACTAGCCAGGTACTTCCCAACCTTCCTCTTCCCCACCTCCTTCCCCTCCCCACTACCTTCAGCCTCACAACATACCCCGATTGGGGATGCCATAGTCTCACTGGCTCCAGACGGGAGCAGTTGAGATTCTTGTGCGGTATTCACTGTAAAAAAAAAAAAATAAATAAAAAAAAAGCCTGGACAAGGGTACTGAAATAATTATGCCTGCACATGACGGCTTAAGGTGTTTCAGTTCTGAAATTATTTTAATGTGATGTAACAAAACAAGGAAGTGGTAAAGGAACGATGTATGAAGAAAAGCAATTAACAGTGGTTTTAATATGGAACTTCAAAAGGGAGTGTTTGTGGTTAAAGGGGTAGAAAAAGAGATGTAGAATTAGTGAGGGGTATAAAATCAAAACCTCCTAATCACGTACTGTAGTGAATGTAATTGTAGCTGTGTTGGATGGATATTGTTGGCCGCTGGCCGTTGGCCGCTCGGAAACGTTCCGAAGATTGTCGAACGGCTCTCGGTACATGAGAAGCAAGCTAAGGCTTCTAGAATAGAAGCCAATTGATTGAAGCGAGAAGCGAATTAGATGTCAATTGTAGTCAGTCGCTACAATTGACATTAATACAATACTACTTGAATCTGTATAATATTACCAATAAACTGAAGAAAAAGAACTTACGTTGTAATCCTATTATTGTGGGCTAGTGAGCCACTAATTAATGAACATTACATGTACCCACCAATGCAAAGTATTTGAGAGGCGGTTATGGGCACCATAACCTCCGGGAACCATTTATTGGATATCCAACACCTAAAAAATGGTTCCCGGCCTGCCATAGGTGACCGGAGGTGCCCGGGTTCATGGGATGAGGTTTATCTAGGTCTTGGCGGCAAATGCGTTTGCCCACCTTCTGCTGGCGGGCCAGAACGGGAGAGACTGGTTGAGAGATACCTACAAAATAAATATTAAGTCGTTTTTTCGGTAGGTACCATTCTATCTAGAAGGATTCTCTTGACCTTGCACAGAAGTGAGAAGGATGGATTCATACTTCCGCACTCCTGGATACATTGACCACAAATTTCTACCCACTCGTCACACTTTTTCCTTTCCAGAACTTCCTCTCCTTCCTGTTCCTTAAAAGACCCTTCACTCAGCATCCCCAAAGAAGACATAAACCTTGTGGGTTTTTTTTTCCTTAGGTCCTCCATTATGGAGCTAATCATTACACAGTATAAAGCAAAGTCACTCCCGGATTTTCATGCGGTTTTCACCAACAGATAGAGTGATTCATGAGGAAAGTTTAGGTGTATATTTTGTCAACGTTTTGTGTAAATTGGTTGTAGTATATAATATAGGTATAACTAATAATTTAAAACTAACAGAGAATGCTAAAATGTTTGTGTGGTCTGTCTTGCTGTATGGATGTGAAGCATGGACCTTGAAAGTAAATACCATGAATAGGTTAGAGGCTTTTGAAATGTGGCTTCACCGGAGAATACTCAAGGTCCCTTGGACCGACATGATCACCAACACAGAAATTTTCAGGCGGGCTAGAGCTGATAGAGAACTGCTTACATTGATAAATGACAGGAAGATTTCATATCTGGGTCACATACTTCGAGGGGAGAAGTATCACTTGCTCCAATTCATATTGAAAGGCAAGATAGAGGGTCGCCGAGGGCCTGATGTCTTGGCTGCGAAATGTACGAGAGTGGACCGGCATTAGAAGTGTGGAGGGGCTATTCCGGGCAGCGCAAGACAGAGAGACATTTTCCAGAATGATCGCCAAGGTCGGAGGACCTTCCAGAACTTCCAGATACCTAGCATGGTCGATCGATATAGGTTTTATCGAAAATGTCGGTAACTTGTCATCGCTCCAGAGCACGACTGCAGGCCGCTAACTAACAAATAACAGTTCAAGTCAAATAAATTAGGAGCCCTTAGTCGTCGTGAACTGTTGTTTGTTCGTTAGCGGCCCGCAGTCGTGCTTAGGAGATTAGTCGCTAGTCGTGATTAGTGCTTAGTCGTGATTTGATGTGTGTGCAAATTAACAGATGGCGTTGGTTATAAAGGATGGGTAATGGCGTTATCAGTAGATCGTGTTGTGTTTCGCTAGCCACAGCAACGTGTGCCGGTTCTGCTAGTATGAAAATTAAAGATATTTATAAAAACTGTTATGTTGGTAATAATAATAACCAGCTGTCAGATGCTGATAGTTGGCAGGTCTGTCGTGTCACTTGATGTATAACCTTGAACTTGTTAAGTGTCAATAAACGTCTTAGATATGAATCAGTTTCTGTGTTTAATTACAAACCTCAAACATTATAAAAAACAATTTACAGATTTCCCTTACACTTAATTGTGATTTTTTTAGTTACAAACTACTAATTTTATTACGAATAGATTCCCATTTTCAAATCAATCATTTTTAGATTTGTTTCTGCTCTAAAAATAATTGTATTTTGAATAGCGGGTTTTGCAGTTCCACTCAGCTTAGTGACGATTTTGAACCTGAACATTTGTTAGAGTGGCAATTTTGCTCTTCAACCATAACGGCCGCTATATTGGATTTGCAAAATACTTATATATTTCCGGCTCGTGATTGGTACATTTCAAGAGAGGCGCTTTTGAACCTCGCCAAAAGTGGAATAGAGGCGGTTTTGCATTTGACCACCGTTTTAATAGGCGTTTTGAATGGCTTCGAGTCGTTTTTGCTTTGGTTTGGAGATTTTCTGGTGTAGAGAGTGAGATATAGATTACTAACCAATCGTTGGTTTAAAAGGAATAAAGTGTCGGTAGTGACGGTTTTGCTTTTATACCCCTCAAGTGCATGGTGATACCAAGATCATAGTGGTACATTTATTAATTTCTCATATTTGGCCTGTAGGTCCGCCTGCAGCATTATTGCTTAAGTCTCCATTCTATTTATATTTTTTTCCATATTAACCTTAAAAAGATTCATTAACAATTTTTAAAAATATATAGTGTCATCACCTATCACCTAGTGTGTCACTTTTGATTAGCGGAGACATTTGCGTCGCAAAAGTATGTGACGCAAATGTCTCCTCTTTCTTACCAACAATGCATTGGAGGGTCTAGCATCGTTTTAAAAACAAAAGGAGCTTCCAATTTAAGAAATAAAAATCCTGACTTGTGCGGCTAAGGAGGTTAAACAATCAGACTTCAAAATGAACAGGAACAAAAAACAAAATAAAGTGACATCTAACAACCCCGAAGAAGACAATACTAATACTAATAAGATGACCAAATGTATAGGAAAAAGTGTACTGGAATTCTACGAGAAAAAATATAGAAAAAAATCATCCTACACATTGATAAAAAAAAGTGCTTTGTAGTCTGCCCACGCTTGTCAATGTACTTTAGTTTTCTAAAGGTTTCACTTTTGCCGCGTGTGAATCGCACAAATTCATTTTTATACGTAAATGAAGCAATTTAACTTTGTTTGAACCACTTTTATATTTGAGTAAATCCAACCGGTTTCAGAAGGAACGTTCCTTCTTCATGGCAAATGTATACTGATTTGACAGTTTTGAAATATGGATGGGAACAATGTATTATTATGGTAGGGGTGGAACTGTTGCTAGGTATTAATGAAGAATGAGTGGGTAAGGGAAAATATACATGATTGGGTTATAAGACAATACATTTTTGTCCGGCATAAAATTACAAAGCCAGTCTTGTGCCTAGTTTAAGCTTGTTTTAATCATACCTAAACCATAGTAGTAAGAAGAATTTTCACTATTCCAACCTAAAGCACATCGTAATATGAATGTATCAATTATGATTATCTACTACGTCAACTTAATTTATTAAAATTATCCGAACGTAGAATAGTATATGACCATGTTCATAAAATCATAAATTCAATAATTGACCTAATTGATATACCTCGCAGTTAACCCCTCCGAATTTTCGCGAATGTTCGCTTGTGATGTCTCAAACGAAATGACATTTTACGAAAACTTTGTGTTATTACCGCTTCAAAATTAAAGCTCTATAAATGAAACATTTCTGAACGTAGCCGAACAGTAAAAACTGTTTTAGAAAGGTCACAAAATAAGCTTTTGAATTATTATATTACAAATAAATATTAACATTTGTTAATATTAAAATTTAGAATGCAAACATAAAAAAAAATGTAAAAATGACTCACGTGATGTTTTTATGTGAAAACAGTACTAAAATCACAGATTATGTAAACAAAAATACTTATTCTATTGTATAAAAACACTTCTGTCATCTCACTTTTCTATCATTTCATATAAAAATATTTAGTAAAAATTAACAATGTCGAGCGGGGTCAAACCGCCTGTCCGAAATTTGGCGGGAAAAATTATGTGTCAGATTGCGCGAATGACAGAATATTCTTGTTATGTATTTCTATGGACAACTTGAATAGAGATGTACAGCTTGTTCCACTATCGACCTTTTACTTTTTGTTTTAGTGATATCTCCAACACAGAATCACAATTGTACATATTTATACTCCTCTTCGCCGTATAGAAAATTTAAGTTATGAAAATTTAAGATTGGTTGACATTTTAACAAATCATTCACTAAATAATATTTATATTATAAACAAGTCATATTAGTATTTATAACAAAAAGAAGAACAACCAATTTAATTAAACCAACTGCATAGCTCTGCTTCCACTTATTTCACATGTATTGTACTTTTCCCAGTCTACAGTTTTTCCATCTTGCGTGGTGGAGTATTTTGTTTTTATTTCAATTCGTATAATAAAAATATTTACACCGCGAAAGTGTTAAGTGTACATTGAATACTGAATGAATAGCGCCGGAACGCGAGGAATTTTCAAAGGAAAGGTTTAAAGCTAAATAAATACTAATCTTGTCGTAACCTGACTGATTATTAAATACCACCGTCATCATAGTGAGTTGATTATTAGCTGACCAGAAGATTATAGTGCTGTCGGAGGGAGTGCTTGAATTAACCGTCCGTTCACCAGATGGGGTGTTACGTACCCCAGTTCTTCAAAAATCGCAATAATTTAAAAACTGTGATAGTGCCGAAGTTCGAATTCTCAGTAGATGGAATTGCAACGTTGTCGCTCCGAACGGTGTTGCTAATTCAGTCTGGCGGCGACCGCCAAGTGAGTTATACGCCCCTAAATTGCGTATGGCGTATGGGTATCACACACCCCACCTCGTACGGCGCGTACGAGGTGAAGTTATATATCTAAAAAGTTATATATCTTTTCTTAGTTAAATTTATGATAAACAAAGGAAAGATGTATAAATATATCTCTCCTATGTTTAACTTTTAGAAAATATATTGTAGTTGATTAAATTAAAACGATTGTGATAAATAAAATTTCCATTTAAAATTAGTAGGTATATAAGAAAATGATTTTTAAGTTACAAGGATTACAGAATTAGATTTTTTTTGGTTATTTTACAATAAAAATATTTAAATACATACTTTCTATTCATAGTTTCGCTTAAACCTAATTATTACTATGTGTTTATAAATACAAAATGTTAAATTCCGCCGAAAAAAATAAACACGATAATTTTATAACTTTTATATTTTGAACTAGTTGACCCGACGAACTTCGTACCGCCTCAGAATCAATAACTGTTGAATTAAATAAAGTTTTTTTATTAAGTTAAAAATTACACAATGAAGCAATTACCGATGTGTACGGATTTACATTTTTTGTGATTTGCTTACTTTTCCACTTACTTACGGGAATTTTTGAAAAGAAGCGAGTACTGGTGCCGCCGCCCCGGGAACCATTTATTGGATAACCAACACCTCTGCCATAGGTCACCCCAGTGGAGCAAATGCGTTTCATTTCAGAGATTTATTATTATTGTATTTTTACTTTGGAGGGGTGCAGAGACATACGTTCACCGTTTGTCTCATTTTCGACTATTAACATTTAGTGTGTAAGAAAGAGGGGCAGCATTATATGATTAAGAACAAAAGCAAAACAATCATCGCATTGACATTTGAAGTTTTTGAATTTTTTGAATTCACGCACCATTAAATATTATACCTACCACAATATTGCTGCAGTTCTTTCAAAATATGAGAATTCGTTCCATACAAAATGAATGAAAAATTTAATTTTCTTCATAACTTTCTTTTTGGTGAATTTTTGCGATGTTTTAATAGTTATTATGTTATCCGGGGCGGAGACAAATCCAACAAATCAAAGATCATCAAAATCGGTCCAGCCGATCTCGAGTTATAAATAATGTAACTCACCCGACTTTGTTTTATATATTAAGATGTCATACCCCACCTGGTGCACGAAGGGTTAATGCTGTTAGATTTGGATGGCTCATTTAAGGCTTAGACAAATATCAGATACGTGGATCTTGTGGTCAGTGACGGTATATCCCCAGATCACACAGTGGACCGTCTGTAATACTCTATAACAAGCCAGCATGACAAAATAATTTTATTGTATTTTGTAGCGTATCATATTATGGTCATTTATGAAGTGCTATAATTAAAAAGCATTTACTTAAATTTTTTTAATGCAATGTAGAATACATTTTCTGAGTCCATTTTGATATGTAATGGAAATGATTCCAAATTTTAATTTATTATCTAGATGTTTGTACATAGTGTGCAGAGATTGATGTTATTTTTTTTTAATAAACGCAAATATGTGCATTTTTTTATGTTTCTACTAATAATTTAACAAATAAAATATAGTAGATGTGAAATAAAATGCATAGGCACTACATTACTAAATTTTTGACCTCATCCAGCTGAAATTTTAAATAAAAATAATCATGACATACACAAAAAATGTACTTAAAAATACCAAAACGAATGATAGATTTCCAAGTGGTTTGCCAGGTTTGATGTCTTGGTAGGGGTACTCATAGGAAACGCATGTCAGGTCGGATCGGGAGAAATGGCTGAGTGAGTCCCTTTGACCTCTGCAGCCGGACTACCTCAGAGCATCACTGTGCACTGCGGTGGGAGCGATGGAGACCCACTTTTGGACTCTTGACCCTCAGATTCCTACCGACCGTGTCCGGGTTCATGGGGTGAGGTTTGTCTAGGTGTTGGAGGTGGATGACCAGGACACACTGAACCCCAGATTCCTACCCACCCCTTAAACTATTTTCTTTTCCAGAACTCTCATCTCCTTCCTTTCCTTATATAATACTGCATCCCTAAAGATGATATAGGCCCTGGGGAAATTATTTTCCTCAGGGCCTCCTGTGTATAGCTCATGTAAAAAAAATATCTTTCCTTTCTCTGCATCTTCTCACAGATCTACAAAGATGACAGAGGCCCCAAATTAAGCCGTTTCTCATGGCCTCCTGTGTAGAGCTAATGTAAAATAAAAACAACTTAAAAAAAGTTATATGAATTATTTTAAAAATAAAAATAATTAGATTTTGGTTGTCTTGGTGTGTTCTCTGCAAGTTTGAATGAGATAAATACCAATATAAGTAAATGAAATCAAATACCTGGGTGTAATACTCGACTCAAAACTGACTTTCACAGCAAACTTTGAATATGTGCTAAAAAAGGTATCAAAAAAGGTAAATTTTCTTAGAAGACTAAGACGTAAATTAAATAGCTCATTTATAAAACTATCGTTGCTCCACATTTGGACTACTGCTCTACAACGTTATATTTGGCCAATGAAGGAAGTTTGAACAAACTAGAAGTTATACAAAACAAAGCCATGAGATGTTTACTGGGAAAAGGCAAATACGCAAGGATTAATCAAATGAAAGAGGAGCTAAATTGGATTCCAATAAAAAAGAGAGAGTGTTAATTTTTGTGCATAAAATTATGAAAAACCAAATGCCAAAATACTTTAAGGATGAAATTGTTTTTAATAGAGACATTCATAATTACGAAACAAGAAGTATAAACAGAGTTCGATTGCCACAAATGAAGAAATCAAAATCACAGAACAGCCTAATGTACAGAGGACTAAAGATGTATGATGAAATGCCTGAAAGTATGAAGAATGAAGAAAGAATGAACGTATTTAAAAAGAAATGTTATGCTTACTGTAAAAATATTTAAATTTATCAAATGAAATGTTACATTGTGCTTATTAGTTTATATTCATGTAGTATAAACTAACTCAATAATTAATAATAAAAAAAATAAAAATAAAGTAAATAGGAGCAACAGTTTTGAACAAAAACATTTTTTCAAAAGGTTACGACTAGTGGAACACTTTCCTGCATTTATATTTTATTTGATATTTAGATTTGAGATAATATTTTTAAAAAATGTAAGAAAAATAATTTAAATAAGGATAGCGAAAGGTTCATCCCATTTTCAAGAACAAAGGCGTATGAAAGACTGAAGTGAAGTGTCCCAGAGGCCCAGAGTTCACTTCACCCATCGGTCTACCTACTGTCTTACGTCTCCTGCATCTCATGCGCCATGCGCCTCCATCTCAAGAGCTACAACTCTAGAGACCGAGTGCAAGCTGCATAATTCAAGTGCATCTGTCTTGAATGCACCGTGGAGAGGGGAGAGGGCTTGTGGATGCGATATATTGAATGTACACTGAATGGCCAGCGGACCGGGGTATTATGGGAAGTAATGGATGCGTCGGAGGCTAGGAAAGTGATTTATATAAATGTGAATGATGAATATTTGGAGCAGGTGGACGAGTTTGTGTACTTGGGAAGTATGTTTACGAGAGATGAGAACGCTGACAGAGATATCGAAAGGCGGGTAAATGCAGGCAACTCTATTAATGGAGGACTGAACGCCGTTGGCGCCAACAAAAAACTGTCCAAAACGCAAAGTTAGCCGTCCATAATGGAGTGCTGGTACAAACCCTGATGTATGGCAGTGAGGCATGGAACTGGCAGAGGAAGGATGAAAGTAGACTGAATGCTGTGGAAATGAGATCCCTGAGGCGTATGTGTGGTAAAACCATGTACGATCGTGTGAGAAATGTGGAGATCCGCGAAGAAAGCAAGGCTGATGTAAGCGTAATGAGTAAGATTAGGATAGGGATGCTCAGATGGTTTGGGCACGAAGAGTGAATGAATGAGGAAAGGAGTGTAAGGAGAATGCATGACGCAAATGTGAATGGTAGAAGAAGTCTTTTTTTTTTACATGAGCTCCACACAGGAGGCCCTGAGGAAAATAATTTCCCTCAGGGCCTATGTCATCTTTGAGGATGCTGTGTGGAGGGTTTTTTTAAGGAAAGGAAGGAGAGGAGTGTTCTGGGAAGGAAAAGGGTTTAGGTTAAAAAGGGGAGAGGGGAGTGGGAGGGGAACTCAAGAGTGGGAAGGGGAAATCCGGGAGGGGGGTTCAAGGGACGGCGGAAGCGGGCGAGGGTGTGGGGAGAGGGAAGGCGCAGTGGGAACGCGAAAGGGGAATTGGACGTGGGAGAGGAACGGAAGGCGGAAGGAGAGGCGGAATGGGAACGGGACGAATGAGAAAGGACACGTAGGGAGAAACAATTTCAAACAAAGCATCCCGGGAACTCGCCATAATAATAAAAAATGCAGCGACAGATTGATTAGATTTGTATGCAAATTAACAGATAGCAGTGTGAGTTAATAGGTTGGGTAAGCATCCAGTAGATGGCATTATGTTTCGTTAGCAACAGCAACGCGTGGCCGGATCAGCTGGTTTAAAATAAATATCATTTTTCATTAGATTCAAAGTATTTAATTTTGGTTAGTATGATAAGATCCCACACACTTTTTTATGCTCCGAAAGCGAGAACTTCTTCCTTTCAGAATGCCCCATTAAACAGAGCAATTCAACTACTTAACGATTCTGCATTGAGCATCAACATCTTCAATGTTACCTATAGAGAGAGTTCAGTAACTATCTTTTGGCATATGTCTCAACATAGAGAAACTGCCCCCTTGTCCTTTTTTTTCTCCTATATTTTGTAATCTTCTCCGCAATAATTTGGTGTATAACTGTTTTATGGAGAACCTGAAAAAAATAAATAAATAAGGTGAGAATTTCGATTAAATTCATTAATTTAAAGAATATATTCGTAAATTGAATTTTGATTGAACAATCAATAGTTTGCAAAATATGATTCTCAAATTGTAACGTTTATGACAGTTTCTTAAGAGTTTTCGTAATGATTAAAAAACTTTTCAGATGTATCGTCATATGGTTGCAATTATCCAGAAACCTTCGCGAGTGTGGAAAGAAGGTACTTTGGAAGTTTCAAAAATTTCCAATGCCTAATATAGCAATACATAACCAACATCCATACTCGTACATATATACACACCTACATGCATGGAATTAAGCCAACATACATTGCTTTTTATGTATCTAGAATGTTATTGTGTTTAATTCGTAGAACCCAAATTATTAATATTTTTTTTTAATTCTAGGTAAACGAAATCTAATAATGTTATTATTTAAATCTTAATTTTTTTAAATGATTGTGACATCTGTTTCAGCTAATATCGATCTGTGGTTAAGCCACATTGAGGCGACTTATTTATGTATATGTTTTATTTACCTCTATCCCATTTAAAGTTATTTAGAAAATAAATTGTGTAACCAACTAACCATCACGCCATTTCGTGGCAGGGTTAGGCAGGAAGGACAGACCGCCAAACAACTCGGTCCTGGTACTCACTCCCTGCTTCATTCACATTCATACATCGTCTCACACATACTCTTATATTATTCTAAATCTTAACATGGCCTGACTAAAGCATCTGATTCACTTGTTCGTGCCATGTCTTCCTCGGTCGCCCCCAAATTTTACCATCTGAGCGTCCATATCTTTTCTGCTTACTTCATAAAAAGACATAAAATTTGAAAATATTATATTTATTTTTAAAATTGTTAATGGTATTATAGACAGTCCTGGTTTATTAAACCTAATTAGATTATACACCGAATATCGTTACAAGAAGGCTATAATATCATACCTCAATCACAATGTTAGGTATGTGGCGACGCATTATCTTTCGCCTTTAGAAAGGACATCGAGAAACATCTGATATTCGCGCAGCGCTGGCAAGCCACTCACCTATGTACACTATCTACCTACGACGCGACGGCAGGATGAACTTTGGCCGCCTGCCGCGCCGATGACGATAATAATATCGCCACCGCCTAGAAAGATCTAGAGTTTATAAGCCGCCTGAATATTCGGCACCGCGTATGTTCCAGTACCTTCCAGTACCTTCCAGTGTGCACATTGCCGGCGAATGGAACATTACTCCACCGGTCGCGCTGGAATATATAAAGCGACTAAACTCGGCGCTAGCTCAGTCAGTCTCACACTAACCGTTGGTCAACAGCTCGTCGTAACAGATCTCCGCACAAGTGCTCCTGCAGTGCTCTACACATCCAGGGCAGCTTCCCGAGGTTCATCACCACGTCTCAGCTACAAGGCCCATCGTGCCTTCAGCTCCTGAGAACAGCTACATCCCGCGACTTATAAGGTTTGACGCCACCTTCAGCCAAGGGATCAGCTCACAACTTCATGGCACCCCGAAGCCCCACCGTGCTTCGCTGCCATGGAAACACGCTCCGCCTCGCCAGGACTACCTGCTGGTGGCTCAGCTCACCGAGCCACACACCGTTCATCTCCGCGACTTAAAGCGTCGAGCAACGGCCTGGAAGATAGATCATCTCCACGGCCATGGTGTTGAGCAACTCGCTGACCTTCACCACACCATCTCCATCACATCCGTACGCCTGCAGCATCTCATCACTGCACCCTGCATACATCTGGTTACTGCTTCACCGACCCTCGCTACGTAGCCCAATAAACGACTGACTCATACTTCGACTTGACGCCTTTTATTTCTCGTTCTGTCTCCAGGTCCCTCAGGTATAATAGTGTTCGTCTGCACGGCGCCTATATCATACTCTAATATAAATTCCAAACTATTTACTTCATTTGTACCAGTAAAGAGTATCAGACAAACCAGTAAAGTGATAGCTAAAAAATGTTTTTTTTTTTTCAAAATTATTATTTTTAAACCAAAGGTATTATTGAACCTCTAACTGACAGCTCTGAAAAGCAGAACTAATTAGCAGTACCTGCAGTCATTTCAAACTGCAGTCATTTCAACTGAGGTAATAATAATATTAGGTCCTTACTTATGAAATTGGCGTTTTGTATGGGAGGAACATAAAGTCGATTTTTTTAAAAATAATATATTTATTTAATCAAAGTATGTACCATTGCTATCTATGCACTTTTGCCATCTCATAGGTAGTTGATCGATCCCTTTACTAAAAAAACCATTCGGACGGCAATCAATAAAATCTTTGAAGGCGGTTTGGACTGCCGCATCGGAGTTGAATTTCTTCCCTTGCAAGAAGTTATCCAAATTTCGAAAAAAATTGTTTTGCTTCACTCAATTCGTGAGGTGCCCACCTTTCAAGCTTTTTCATCTTCCCAATTCGCTTCAAGTGAATTAAAACAGTTTTATCACTAACACCGCAACCTGCAGCTAACTCGGGCGTGGTTTGCGATGGATCCGCTTCCACAATAGCCTTCAATTCTTCATTATCAACTTTGGCCTCCGGCCGTCCAAGGGGCTTGTTCTGCAAGTCGAAATTTCCAGAACGAAAACGTTAGAACCAAAAACGCACTGTGTTTTTTTTTTGCGGCACCGTCGCCATACACATCATTAGTCCTTCGAGCCGTTTCTGCAGCACTGGTGCCACGGTGGAACTCGTACTCGTAGTAATAACGCGAAATTTCAAGTTTTCCATTTTGTTAACTAAGTGACGCAAAGAAAAAAAATAATTAAGGAAAAAACAACTGAATTATAATTTTCGAAACAAAAATACATGAGTAAATAGCTGTGTAAATTTTAATTTGGAATACCTAACCAAAGAGAAGATATTTGAGATCAAAGTTCATATGTAAGAACCTAATATCATTACTAAGTTACTCCATTTTAGCCCATTCCTAGAATCCAACGATATGTACAAATAAAAGTAAAGGATATTATACTTGATGTTGAGAATTTTTCTAAGAATTCACGTGTATTTACTTATTTTCATTCTGCATACAAATGTGTATACTTTATACGAGCTCATACTTTTTTTTGTTGTAAAACATATTTGTATCCTAAAACTAAATACTAGTTGTTATCATGCATATGTACCTTGTTTAATGTACATTATTATCATTGTAATTACCCTCCTGTGTACCACTACGTATCATGTATCATGTATCACCGGATTGTAATAGTCATTTTAAGGCGTTGAAATAAATAAAGAATGTTTCTCCCATTGTCTGTTAAACTATATCCTTAACCAAATATAAATTAGTTTACCATTTTACCAGACTGATTTTGAAATTCGCAAACACATTTAAGGCAAGGAAACAATTTTAGTACATTATGTTGATTGCTAACGTAATTATTATAGTTATAATATTTTAACATGTGAGTTAACTGAAAACTAAATTGAATTCGTTGTAGAAATTCTCTTTGACGCGGTGAATGGGAAATTCAAATGGACTAAAAATATGGTCAACAAACTAAGGGAAAACGCTTTTCTTTTGTCGGTTTGATTAATTCGCTAGAATGGCTGTACATTTTTTATTCCTTTGCGAAACCCGTTTTCAAATTTGTTTTCCAAATGTTTTTTTTTTAATTGTTGTTAGGTCAAAATCGTAATCTCGTATACTAGGTACATAACCACTGAAGCAAAGTGATAGATGGTTTCACTATCGTCCTGTTGAAATACCACGATAATTATCGAAACATTGCTCGAAACGGATTTAGCCATGTTTGGTGGTTAAATATGAAAAGAAGGGTACTTACAACCTTCATCTACCCTTCTCTGACCCTTTCCCAGTCATTTCAACTTCACAATACATCCCGATTGGGGATGCCATAGTCTGACTGCCGCTGTTTAAACGTGCGCGGTATTCTTATGAAAGCAAGTTGATTAATATTTTTATTCAAAATACCTACACATTTATTCGTATAAAAAAATCTAAGTAGTAAAATCTATACAAAAGAGCGCCTAATTTTATTAGTACAATCAAAAAGTTTTTAAATCATGAAAAAAATCGCAAAGAATTTGTTAACTTCTAAAAGGCAAACAGTATTTGGGAGGCGGGTATCACCGCGCACTGCCTCGGGAACCATTTATTGGATAACTTACATCTCTGCCATTGGTCATCCAAAGAGGTTCGCTATTTTTGGGGACTATCAGGGGTTTCCGAGTTCATAAGCTGAGGTTTGTCCGGGTTTGTGGCGGCGGATACGTCTGCCCACCTAATGTGTGGCGGGCTGGATCGGGAGTGACTGACTGAGAGAAGCCTTTAGACCTTTTACCCATCGCCTTATACAGCAGTTGGAATGTTGTATTGATACGTCCGTCTCTCCTGGTCACACTGACACCTTGATTTCCTACCCAAACATTCCTACCCACCTCTCATACCTCTTTCCTTCCCTAAACCTCTCTTTCCTTTCCGTTAAAAAAGCCACCATACAGAATCAGTGGCGGCCGCTGCCCTGAGAATGTGGTGGTACACTGACAACTGACAATCCGTACCTAGGTACCTACTAATGACAACAAAATATTTATTTAGGAATTTTTAATTATTAATTTATTTTCAAATAAACTGTCATTTCCTTTTATATATTCAACACTGGTTGCACTCATTTTTGTAATTAAATTATATATTAATAAATAAGGTTATTGGTATTTAATTCAATCGATATAAAAAAAAAAACAAAACAATGACAATTATCACGTCACGGGCCAAACGCGCGCCGCTAGACTGCGCTAGACGCAAACCGATCTATGATCTTCGCCGAAATTCGATTGTATTCGTGTCACCTCAGGTCATGGTTCATGGTCAATCGGCAAACTTCGGCAAGGATCGGATTATGTTGGGTATGTGGCACACCGATCCGAGCCAAATTCTGGTACAAATAGCGAAATCGACGCGCTTTCGATGTTTTAAATATACCATACAAAAACATGATTTGGTTCGTTTTGCCAAGCGAATGCACACCAACGCGGCCGATACGAATGCGCTCGGCGGCCGTGCTATGGGAGATTAAAAGCGTTCTCCCTGATAATATTTGTAGCATTTTATTGGTAACTAATATTTTGAAATGATTAAATTAGAGATTCTGTAGATTTAAATTAGATATTTTATAGTCTTCAGTAAGTAAACAAAGTAAATTTAGAGATTATAATTTGCCAGTGCTGCACACGAATACACTGTGCGACCAGCCGCCCTTGCACAGAATCCCCTAAGATGACGTCGCCCTGATGAAATTATTTTCCTCCGGGCCTATGTCTTTTAGAGATGGAATAAGTGTGCGGTGTCACAATCAGTTGTTTAGGTGTCCCGTTACACCCCTTGTAGCCCGTTATGTAAAGCTGATTTAAAGGATTTAAATTTCATCCCCTGTTTAATTTTTTCGGTGCAATATTCCGCAAGCATTACGCACCCGAGAGCAGACTGAAAGCAGAGTGCGAACAATATTTAGACTACAGTATGTACGAGTAAATCGTACATGGATGAAGTTTTCTTTACATTACTTCTACACGGGAGGCCTTGAGGAAAACAAATCACACTCACGGTCCATGCCATGTTTGGAAGAGGACAAAGTTCTGGGCAGGAAAAAGAAATGAGAAAATTGTAGAGGGTCCATGTGCAGGGTATTTTTATGGAAAGGAAGTAGAGAAAGTTCTAAAAAGAAAAAAAATAATGAGGGGTGTTTAGAAATCAGTAGGTCAATGTGTCCAGGAGTAACAGACGCGTGAATCCACCCCTTTCACGACGCGACGGTGCAAGGCTATGTTCCGAGAGTCCGGTTAGAGAGGTATAGTATATATAAGATTTCCCTAAAACAGTTTCTCCCGATCCGGCTTGTCACGCAACAGGTAGGAAAATACATTCGCCAGCAAGACCTAGATAAACCTCATCCCGTGAACCACTAGCACCCCTGCTAAGTCAACAAAGGGGTGACCTATGGCAGGGGTGTTGGTTTTTACAATATAATTTTTTTTTAACCAGTCATTCCTATATAAGTTTTAATTTTGAAATTTCATAATATTTTGTACGCGCAAGTAAATTGAATTGTTTAAATTCTAACGCATCAAAATATTAATGTAGTTAAATACCGCAGTCTTTTTTAAGTGAATACCTCTCAAGAATCCCAGCTGCTCCCGTCTGGAGTCAGTGAGACTATGGCATCCCCAATTGGAGTATTTTGTGAAGCTAAAGGTAGTGGGGACGGGAAGGAGATGCGTCAGAGGAAAGCCCTCCGTTCATGGAGATACTTACAATCTACGTAATTATGACGAAACCACAAGTACCCTGCTGATATACCACTTTTTAATGCTCGTCTCCGTACACGGCGCTATCCGAAATATACTGAACTTGATCATTTTTCACGTGCAGCCGTGGAGTGAACACGCTGTCATGCGATGTCATATGACTTTTTTTCCAACATCAATCCATGCCTTCTCCACTAAATTGTTTCTTACGTATTCTGGTAAAGTATAGTTAGGTAAACATGCATTTTAACCACTTCCAGACCAATCCTAACATTACTTTCATGTTCCGACGCCATTTCTATCAAACGTCAAACGAATAAGTATCAGACAAAAATGATGCGACCATCGCGTGCGATCAGTACTGTCGGTATCGTGATACTGATTGGAAACCGACGGCCACCGCGTAGCGCAGTGAACGGGCACCTGCTAAATCGTACAGGGGGTACTTACGATCGGCGCGTATGATACGCGCACGAGGATCTAGTAGCTTTTAAGTATCTCCGTGAACGGAGGCACGAAGGTGGGGAAGTATCTGGCTATTCAGATCTCTTAAATCCATTTCAAGCAACGCGCAACGTTTCAATTATGAATGGTGGTCTTACACCAGGGCGATACTGAGTATACGATAGTACATTTACGACACACTCCACTCCGGAATGTGTCTAAGTTTACTAAAATTGGTAAAGTGATAAAATTGGTTTATTTGTAAATCTAATTGAATCAGCCAGCTCAACATAATTAAACTCAAAAGTTAATTATTATAATCTACTAATATCAAAGAGAAGATATCTGAAGAGGTTGAAAATGAAACATTATGTCTGAGCGGTGTATACCATATCGCACTAGGAACAGGAGAAGAAAGGATATTTTTCGTTTAAAAAAGGTAGCAGCCATAGACATCCAAATTTAATTGACGAGAAGATACAGATAAGGGGTAAAACCAAACTATGGGCGGCGAAGAGGGAAAAGATGACTGTGATTCGTTAAAAAATCAATCTGACAGTATATAGGCATCTCACATTATAATATCACCATTTAGTTCTTAAAAGCAAAATCTGCTTTTGAATGAATAGAACTTTGTACATGGGAGCGCAAATTGCTCGCCACGTAAATAACATATTTGCCAAGTCCAAAAGTAAAGTTCGCCGATTTTCACAGTGGAATATTTTGTTGCCGTATTTAGTTAAGACACTTTTACAAATGTTTCATAATTTACTTACCCCTGTAACCAGCGACGAGCTCACGGAGAACCGCCCACATTTGCTATATCCACATATTTTAGGGAATAGCATGTATAGCATAAGCTTTCATTTTTGGCGTGTTATTTTGTAAAATGTACGATGTGAGCTCGGCGCTGGTCAGGACAAGAATGATGACGTCACATTTTTTAGATTTAAGCGAGGCTCTCGTAAGCCCAGCCGGCTCCATGGAACCGGTATGGGGAGGGGGAAATAATATGCTTTTATCACTTAGGGCAGGTCCAGATATATTCATATGTCCATGGTAGCAGCCAAAAGTATGGTAGAAATTTATCGAATATGCGTAATTAGATACCCATAACGCCTAACACATACTGATTCACAGCTGAGAAAGGCATATTGTTAATTGTGTCAAAACACATTACATAAGTATCACCTAACCTAACAGGCAAATGTTTTTACTCTTCGGAACAACTCATATAGGTCTCTTAAAAATCTTTGTGTCGCCCTTACTATCTGCCATAGTGAAAAATACATCACGCTTTATGTTCAAGTCTAAAAATTAACCACAAATGTATAAAAAATATACCTTTATGAAACCAAAAACCAAAGTTTCGGATCACAATTTGAAAATGATTATAAAACTTTGGGAATTATTTATTAATTATTTTACATAGAATGAAAAAAAAGTGAGGCGACGAAAAGTGTATTATATTATGTATTAATTATTATACATTAATTGTATTATATTATATGTCTAATAAAATGTGTGTTTTTTTGCGTTATCCATTTGTTACAAAAAACGTTAAATGAGGTTTTTAAAAAAAATTGTTCACACTAAGTTATTTCTTCTCTATGTTTGCATTCAAAAATTATATATTTCATAAATGTCTTATATTTTAACTTCCAAATGACTGGATTATTAAAAATTGGATAATTTTTTTTATGTTCGTTACTGTCAGGACAAGGTTCGTACAAAACTACTGGTGAGCTCTAGCATTACGAATTTTGTACAAAAAATGCAATAGGTGGCACGCGAGCTGTTTGAAAACTGAATGTATGGAATGCGGTAGGGAGGAGGGGGGAGGGGAACTCTGGTAGGGGGTTCGCGTGAGTGGGGAGGACCCGGGAAGGGGGGGTGGAGTGGGGAGAGGGAAGGTGGAGGAGGCGGAGAGGGAACGCGAGAGGGGAAGGGGACGCGGGAGAGGAAGGGGAGGCGGAAGGAGAACGGGACGAATGGGAAAGGACATGCATGAAGAAACAATTTCTTTATTAAATGGCGTAGCAACACATACCGCGAACTTGCTATAATAATATAATTGGAGCGACTGATCAACGAGGTTTTTTTTAAACACAAGTATTTGGAGGACTGGGAAATGACATAAGCTACTTTTCATCCTGGAAAAAACATTTCATTCTCGTGGAAAAATTCTAGTAATTTCCCCCTAAAACCATGCGAGCAAACCGCGGGTGAAAGCTAGTCAAATATAAAATTGTGGCAACTTGCGGAATTAGTATTAAGTAATATTAATTAAACAAAATTGTGACATTGCCCCTTCTTCTCCTGCGCCTATCCCATTGTAACAGTATATTAAACACGGTTGTATTAGGTACTTTAATTAGTCGCTGTAAACAGCAAATAGCAAATAGCAAACAGCGAGCAGTTGGTAGTGCTGATTGTAATTACGTAATCACTCTGAGTAAATCATATTGATGATGGCAGATACCAGTACCACGCTAATACTAATAACTAATAAGTAACAAGTGACTATCATCATCCATTACCACCACCCTGACAGGGGAGGTTCATATTGAAGGTGTGTGTAGGGTGGCGAGTAGTTGATGCGACATATTATTTGATATTGAGAGGACACACATTGCTGTGTCAACACAATACATTACAAGATATGATTTTATGTAAATTTAAATAACTCTCACACAGGAATCCCAATAAATTTCATGGCGCTGGAGTAAAGCAGGCATTTTTGTGTTTGTTTTTTTTTTTACATTAACTCCACACAGGAGGCCGTGAGGAAAATAATTTCCCTCAGGGCCTATGTGGATCTGGGATGCTGTGTGGAGGGCCTTTTAAGGAGAGGAAGGAATGAACATTGGTCTTGAAGAGACCCGTGTTTTAGGAAGGAGGAAACAAAGAGGCCGGCAAATCATTCCACAGCCGAGCTGTTGAAAACAAGAACGAGTCGAAGAAATGACCCGTTCTCATGTGACAAATTAATGTCAACCGTGTATAAATGTTGGGCACGCAATTGTTTCCCGATTATGCACCGGTGCCGAAAGGATCAATGGTGCTAGTTCCTCGGAGCATCTTCCATTGTAATACCGGTAGAACAAGGGTAGCATTCCCACACGACGCCTGTGCTCTAAAGATTGCAATTCGTCTGTTAAGATGGGAGAATCTATCAAACAACCGGCCGTTTCTGCACGGAGTCGAGGGTATTTTCAGGTATTTTGGGGTTTCAGGCCAGAGGTGGCTACCAAATTCAACCGTGGGGCGCACTTGTGATTTGTACAGGGTTAGCAGTTGTGTACTATTAAAGTATCTGCGGGTCCTGTACAATATGCCCAGTTTTTGGGAGGCTAACTTTACTCTGGCTTCGATTGATCCCCATACCTGAGCTGGTCACTTAGAGTTTTTTTTTATTTTTTTTTTTATTTCATACAATTTTTGAAAGTACACTTTTATATTTTTTTCTTGATTACCATACTAGGCTAATGCCCGTGTTAAGGTAATCATACATGATATAAGTTATACAGTGTGAGAGCTAGAACAGAATATAGGTTTGGAATAGAAATTATAAGATATTGGAAACAAGGGAAAGAAAAAAGATAATAATATTTAAGGTAAAATATAACAAGATATATGTATACTTAAGCACATACACATACAAATGCATATACATACACAAATATATATATATATATATATATTTATGTCATACCACATTTTGTGGCTCATCTTAGAAGAAGCCACTTAAGTTGCTCATTCTTTCGCATGTAATATATACTTACGTAGATGAAGTACCAACATGCTGTCTTTTAAATTTTGTTTAAAATATGGTCAGCTATAATATGTAATCAAAAATTATGTTTATTTATTAAAAAAAAATATCTTAAAATAACGTGCATTCCTTGATCTATTTTAAGAACACACTTACCGCATCACGCTACGTTGCCAAGTTTAATGCTACATATACATACCAATATAGTTCATATGAAGGTAGGTTGACAGAACAGGTCGGATGTTGCTTATTCACACATTTATTATTTCAAGCGGCCGTTTTTGATTATTGGCGCGTTTTTTTAAAATTGGAGTATGATTTGCTAATTAATATTGTTATTTATTTGGTGTTTACGGTTGTTTTGTGTTAAGGTTTATTTTAATATTATCACAAATAAAATTAGGTATTTAAATACATATTGGTGTAGTTTCTTTTATTTGCTACATAATTATTTTATCTTAGTTTTATTAGTGTTTTCGAAAAATTATGAATAAACTTATTAGAAATATATTACAAAACTTACTTTGTTCATTGATTCGTACGCTTCTTTAAGTTGTAGGTTGGTTTGCAAATTATAATTTTTAATATGTTTATTAATTTCATGTTTACATACAGTTTTATTAAAATGTGTGTAAAATGTAATTTTTATATAATGTTTTATATTATCATGTTATACCTACTTATCTTATCTTATCTTACCCTATAATTATTTTTACACGTGTAAGCATTGTCTCCAGTTGTATGACACATAGGTAGGTACCTACCTTCCACCAATTTTATACACGTATTCTAATTTTATTATTTTCTATAGTATACATTGTACAACCAACGTCTCTACAATAGGCCGCCCCAAATGGTTTGACTAGGTGTCGCATCTGGGAGAGGGTGGTTGAGGGAGACCTTTTAACCTCTTCAGCCTGGCTCTCTCGACTCATCACCTTGCACCGCAGTAGAAGGGATAGACCCATATGCCCGTTACCGACACACTAATCCCAAGATTAGTGTCGGTGTGTGTGTGTATTAGAGCACAGGCGTCTGGTTTGAAAGCTGTCATTGTTCTACTGGTATTTCAATGGAAGATGCTCCGAGGAACTAGCGTCATTGATCCCTTTGGCACCGGTCCCTTTAGTCGGGTAACACGTCAAACGTGTGCCCAACATTTGTCACATGAGAACGGGTCATTTCTACGACTCATTTTTGCCTGCCTCTGTGTGTCCTCCCTCCTACAATACGGGTCTCAAACGTAACTTTCAACATTTCAAGGGTGATAAAATAAAAACGATCATTTTGAAAAAAAACTATTTAATTTGAATTTTTAAAAACAAAAAATATTACTATACATACTAAAAAAAGTGTGTAATCATTTGAAAAATAACATAACACAATAAAAAAATAATTATAGCCTAATAACTTTATATTCACAATCATTATAAAAACAGCATAATATAATAAAAAATTAAATCATAATTAAAACCAAATAACTTTTTATTATACATCGTTCACGAAACATTTAGCGTTGTACATTACAGAAGAATCCTTCGTTTTTTTTTTATTTAACAAGGGATATCAAATTATACCTTGCACATAAATTTAACAAAAACTAAAATAAATTATAACCCTCCACAACCAATATCATGATGAAAGATAAAGGGGCCTTATTCGCCCGGTACTCTGTATGCCAGTATTACAAAAGATAAAATATATGGAACTGCTATAACGACTGCCAATGATCAAACTATGGAACAAGCCAACAGCTACTTTACGATTGCTTCACGCTTTATATCAGCTGTAGTGGAATCGGAGTCGATACCTTTGGATCGTTCAATCGTTGAAGCCGGTATAGCGGTCTCTTAATCAATACAATTCATTTGAATTCAAGTTAAGCATCCTGGAGGTAGAATTCTCTTTTTCTCTGCAAATCCTTAGGTAAGGGCAATTTCTTGACACGGTGATTATTAATAAATGTATTAATTTGCTTCCATGACCTCATTGACAATATTCCTGTTTGTTTTTTTATTTCGTTTATTTTCGTAGCGCCAGGATCAATCCCTTCGATGAAATAATTTGCAAAGTTTTTATAAAGTTCATCTTTTTCTTGATTAAGCCACCTCCTTCTAACTATAATTTTTTTTGCCATATTCCCATCAAGTAAATTACTTGGTAAAGACTCTTGGTCATTTTCTAAGCTATTATCCAACGTAACATGATCCACATTTTCTTTATGTGATTCTTCAGGTTGAGGGACGGAATCTATTTCATTTTGTAAAGTTGTTGTAATGTTCGTTCCATTATCAGACTGTGATCGGCAAGATATTTTTCCCTCAGCTAATTGCAGTAAATTCAAGCCAACTTTACCTTTCTCAAGAGCTAGTTGTGGTATCATGTAATTCCCTTTATGTGTACCTGGTGTATGCCCTAAGAAATGAGACAAAGCGTTTACATAAGCATTATTCTTTCCAGCTACTTGGCTCATGGTTGCAACATGGTGTCGCAGCCCAGTTGAAGTTATATGATCTGAATTCACAAAGGAAAACTTGTGTCTTAGTTCCCTTAAAATTTGCGTGCCACAAAAATAAGGTTCACCTCCTAGTTTTGGGAATAAAAATTTGTTTTCATTTGGAATTCCAACTAAATTTCTGTACGCAAATATAGTGTCTACATTTTTTTTCATCTGATTTCGAAGAAGTATTGGAACTGTTCTCCCCCTTTTTCCTGGGATATGGAAGCAATATAATGTATGTATAGCATTTTGCTCCTCAGAACTCATGATTTCCAATATTTCTTCAGGAATGTCTTGTTTTTCACTTTGGCTGGCTATATAATTTTCTAATGGAGCTCTTGCAACTTCTCCTGCCCTCCTCCTATTAAAAATTATAATATGAGCAATTGTTATTTTACATAGCTCCTCATAGGCGATATAAGACTTTTCACATTCAAATCGTTGAGCTATATTCACTTCTAGTTTCATAACTTCCGTGCATATTTTTTTTATATCAGTAGTTAAAGGCATGACATCAGTTTTCAGCATTTTTTGAGTTTTCCTTGATTTTTCAGCGTTAGTAGAAATTTCAAATTTCCAAGCGTGACCAAAGATTATTTTAAATTCAGACAACTTGTTTTTTATAACATCTTTGGATGAAGTGGTCAGCACAGGATTCTGTATTGTTTTACGCATCAAAATATCAGCACAATCTTTTATAGCTGTACAAAGTCGTTGAGGGATGCTAGGAATTTTTACAGAACCTGTACTTTCATCGTAACCACTATTTATTTTGACAGCGTCCATAAAAACATTAAAATGTATAGGGTCAAATGCAAGGTCAAATGAGGATATTGCAGGATTTTTTTCTTTGATGACCATGAACAGTCTAGCGAGATCTCTCATCTTGGATGTAATGTGTGTTTTCAAATGATGTTCTTTATGATTGCTTAATAGTAGGGAACCATATGCACAAATTAATGGCTCAGACTTTGCAATTTTTGCAATAGGATCATTTTTGAACACAGGAAATATCTGAGATCTTAAAGATTCAGTGATCTCAGAATTGTCTGGGGATAATAAAATAGCGGATGATTTTAACACTCTGCAGCGTTTTAGTGGATTTCCTTCATGTGATTGTTTTCTATTTGAACATTTTTTCAGGTGTCTATAGAGTAAACTTCTTTTGAATGTGCCACAGCATTCTATACAAACCGCATAATCTTTAGCTGTCGCAGTCGTTCTTGGGCGGCGATTCGGTAGTATTATTCCATTAACTCTATTTATCGCGTCCTGCTTATATAGATAATTGCCTCTATTTCTTATTTTCTTCGAAATTAATTCACACTTTTTTTTTCGTTCGCGCAGATCGGGATCTAAAATTTTATTATATTCAATCACTTCTGCCTCTAAGGGATGTTGGATTGTGATGTGGCGTACAAAGTTGGTTATCAGCTTGAAGCAGTATGGACAGAAGTTTTTACGGTCATAAACTCTTGGTTTTTTACTAGCTAAATCAGATGTACATTGTTTTGAAGTTGATGACACATAGCAGTCCGTTTTCTCCTGCTTCCCTGGATGATCGCTGGTATATGAATCTAAAATTTAAAAATGCAATAACATTTTATAACATATTTAATAAATTAAATTTGTGTGGAAAATTATACAGAGTGAATTATACAAAGTTACCACACAAACTTAAACCAGCGATTCCTGAGCATATGTGGTGTGTCAGTCATTTTATTATGGGATGACTTCTTTGTTCGATAAACTTAAACTGTATTCACGCAAGCTGTCCCGCTACAGCAGGGTTTCCCGACCCCGTGAACGGTTCGTATGTTCCCACCACTATTCGACAGAGACAGAATTCTTTCATAAACATTAATTAAAAATGTGAATTATTTTTATTTATTTGTTAGAGTTTTAAGTTTTTAAGTGCGTAGGTTTATTAAATACGTTTGTATGTTTGCGATATTGTTTGTATGAGTGGTTCCTTTGCTGACAGTACTTCGCAACTTGTCTAGCGGCCGCGGCGTGCCAGACTGTACTCTTCACGCTAGCCTGGAACGGGAAGTGCTATTCACTATTGCACATCACGCATTGTACTGCAGATTTTGTTCAAGGTAAGATAGAAGAACTAGAGTTAGAAATTTTGGACCTTAAGAATGATATTTAGCTAAAATCCTTAATATCAGAGGACTTTTGGAATACAGTGGACAGAGAAAAGTTCCCATTTTTGAAAAAAGCCGCATAAAAAATTGAATCATTTTTCAGTTCGACATATTTATGCGAATCCTTGTTTTCAAACATGAACTTAATAAAATCAAGATATAGATCTCGACTCACCGATGAGCATCCTTATGATTGTTTGCTAACAGGATTATCGTCATACCCTCCTAATTATGAGGCAGTGGCCAATGATATGCATTGCCTCAGATCACATTGACATATTGATATTATATTTTTTTTATAATTGAAACGTTGCTTGAAAATGGCTTTATCCGTGTTTGGTGACTAGATCTGAATCGCCGGGTATGCTTGAAAATGGCTTTATCCGTGTTTGGTGACCAGATCTGAATCGCCAGGTACTTCCCAACCTTCCTATTCGCCACCTCCTTCCCCTCCCCACTACCTTCAGCCTCACAACATACCCCGATTGGGGATTCCATGGTGTCACTGGCTCCAGACGGGAGCAGTTGAGATTTTTGTGCGGTATACCCGGTAAAAAAAAACTCCACACAGGAGGCCCTTAAGAAAACGATTTCCCTCAAGGCCTATGTCATCTAAGATGCTGTGTGGAGGGTCTTTTTGAGGAGAAGAGGGAGTTAACATTGGTCTTGAAGAGACCCATGTTGTAGGAAGGGGAAACAGAGGTCGGCAAATCGTTCCATAGCCGAGCTGTTGAGCACAAGAACGAGTCGAAGAAGCGACCAGTTCTCATGTGACAAATGTCAACCGTGTACATATGTTGGGCACGGGTTTGGCGTGTTTCCCGACTATGCACCGGTGCCGAAGGGATCAATGATGCTAGTTTCTTGGAGCATCTTCCATTGAAATACCGGTAGAACAAGGATAGCATTCCTACCTGACGCCTGTGCCCTAAAGATTGCAATCCATCTGTTAAAATGGGAGAATTTATCAATCAATCGGATCGCCCGCTTCTGCACAGAATCGAGGTTATTTTTCAGATATTTTGGAGCTCCAGACCAGAGGTGGCTGCCAAATTCAACTGTGGGGCGGACTTGCGATTTGTACAAGGCTAGCAGTTGTGTACTATTAAAGTATCTGCGGGCCTTGTACAGTACGCCCAGTTTTTGAGAGGCTAGCTTTACTCTGGCTTCGATAGAGCCCCCAAATCTGAGCTGGTCACTTAGAGTTACATCGAGCATATCAATGGAGGGCCTGTTCGGAAGGTTGCTTCCGTTGAAGGAGACGAGATTTTCATTGCGATTGCGAGACGTAATAATACATTAAATACATTTCTCTGTGTGTATGCAATTTGAATAATAATTTTATTATTTTGAAACATTTTTGTTTATTATTTATTAATAAATTATGGGAAAATGAGAAGTTATGGGAGGAGTTTGTCGATTAAAAATATGTGGTGCCCGCCACCCTACCGATATTTTAGAATGTGCTCTAGAGTACAAAAAGGTTGGGAACCCCTGCGCTACAGCATAGCGTTTACATTACCAAGTTGGAAATTTGAAACGAGCGCTTACCATGCGCTTATCACATATATGATCAGGAATCATTGGTTAACGTTTGTCAGATAAAGGGGTTTGTTTTACCTACCAGAATCAGACGAAATTCTCGAGGGTAACTTGAATAAGTCATCACTGCCGGACGTCACACTTGCTTCTAAAATAAAGCATAATAATGTAATATTCGAAATAAAACAATTCATATTACGTAACGTAATATTCCGCATCACTATCGTTAATTGCTAAAACATTTCACAATAATAAGTAACGTAATGTTGGTATGTAATGAAAAATACCTAAGATTATTGTATATTATCAGTAATTATTATGTACATAGCTACCTGAATCTGAAGAGTTTGCAAATAGATCATCCAGTTTTTCCTCCATTTCATTAATTACGGCTCTTTTATCCTCTGAAATTGGCGAACTTTCACTTGTACTACATATATTTTTATCTATAAAATAACAAAACACATTAAAAATCATAAACATAATAAAACAATAAGCATAATTATCATACTTATGTGAAAATCAACAAGAATTATTATTAAAATATCAGTGAAAAGCGTTTTTATAGAAATCATAACCTAAAATGTAATTTTACCTAAAAAAACATTTGGTAAATATCGGTTCGGACTGGCCACGATTATTACGAATAATTTTTAGAAAAACACTTTAGATTCGCCTTAATTACTTAAAAAGGAAACTTTTTATTATATAATAAAAATTATTCGTAATAAGCGTGGCCAGTCCGAACCGATAATCACCAAACATTTTTGGTATGTCATTGATTGTAATAATTCATTATGCAACACAATATTTAAGGTTATATGATAAAATCTTACCGTTAATTGAAGAATCCATTGATATTGCAATAATGGTACCTTCGCCAGCGCGACATTTTATAAAATGCGAAAGGAAAGGATTCATATGATCCACATTGATCCACATCCACACACGAATCGGCGGCGCCATAAATATACCAAATACCAATCTAGCGCAAATATCAACTAAATCACCGAGACAGTGTTGCCAACTTTATTTTGACCAATTCACTACCGTAACCCATCAGAAAACAACTAAATTTGGCTATCCCTCAAACCACCGTATTATGCCAGTAAGTTAATACCTAAATATTATTTTTTTACAGTGACTACCGCACAAGAGTCCCAACTGTTCCCGTCTGGAGCCAGTGAGACTATGGCATTCCCGGTATGTTATGAGGCTGAAGGTAATGGATAGGGGAAGGAGGTGGGGAAGATGAAGGTTGGGAAGTACCTGGCTATTCGGATCTGGTCACTAAACACGGCCAAAGCCATTTTCAAGCAACGTTTCAATTCTGAATGGTGGTCTTACACCAGGGTAATACTGAGAGTATCTTCCACTCTGGAACGTGCCGCAAATATACTATATATTATTTTAAATGAATTAATTGTGAAATAACACAAATTAATCAAATAAAATTTGAGACCTGCGGATTGTGAGTCAATGGTCTTACTCCTGGACTATGTAGGCCGTATATTGTAATTTATTTTTAAATTATTGTTTATTTTTGTTCATAATATTTTTTATAAAATACACCCAAACAACAATAAAACACCTTTTTATTATCTACTACAATACAACTAGAGACAATGCCTTTGAAAAATAGTCACGCGTAAAGTAATTACCTAGGTACAGATCATTTTTTTAAATGAAAAACTCTAAACAAATTAATATAACTGTATGAAAAAACATATTAAATGAGTACCTAATATATTTCTGAAATTTTTAGAAAACCCTGTATAGATATCATCACATTACAACTGACTATGCTTTCGGAACGCAAAAGACAAATACATAATTACGAAGCAAATATTTTATTTATTAAAGAAAAACTACATAAATGTGTATTAAAATACGAAATAATATAAAACTTGTAATAAAAACAAAAACCATTAACACAAAATTAATAACGATATTATAAAAGCAATTCGTAAATCAATCTTCAATTTTAAAAAAGGGCGCGAATAGCCGGTAAATATTATAATATAATGTCTGTTCTTCTAACAGTCCACCGCGAGCGCTCGACAGTCTGGCTACCTATGTAGGAATACAACATATTATAACATTCCGGCAAACATATAACATATCGCAAAAAGATTCAATCTGACTTAGCAATGTCATGCGATAATAGATTTTGAGGAATTTAACCATTGAGTTCAATATCGCAAAGCATTGATAAACGACTTGGAGTTTGAATGATATTGTATGACGAGAACATCCGGCAACGTCGCATGCCGTGATGTTATAGATGCGATAAAAAGTGTACCCAATTGATGTTCTAAGTATGGATGAATATTTACTGATAAAAAACGCATTCCGGAGCATTAACGGTCCACGTAAAAATGTCATTTATTCACTCAAAAATTTTTTTTACACCGTTCGACTCGTCTCATCGAGTTTGATATGATGGACTTAAAAAAAAAAAAACGATGAGCCACTAAGTGCCCAAATGAGCCAGTAAGTCGAAATGATCAAGAAGTTCCGGTAATTAAAGGACGCTTTGAGCCACTAAATGCCGTAACATAAACCTATATATATATATATATATATATATAATATATATACTCATATAACTACATATAAATACTTACAAACACACATATACATAAACATACATTATATAAAGGATTATAAAAAAGAAAATGTTTTAAAGAAGTAAAAAATAATCTAAATTTTTTTTTTTTTTATGAAAGCTTAAATTTGTTCATTCAGAGGTTTGTCAAGGTAGGTAAATAATCGTCTTGAAGAGTATATATATATATATATATATATAGGTTAGATTAGAATTTACTGAAGTCAGGTTGGAAAAAGATGTTAAGTATGATATTTTATTTAGTTAATTTAATTTTTTTTTTCTTTTAAAAATGGTTAGGAAGTCATTTATTCTTTAAAGAAATCTCGTCCCCTTTCGAATATCCAATTTTGAACACGAGTAGTAAAAAGAGGTATGGTAATATTTGATTTTATATCGGTGCTCAATGCATTGTAGATTTTGGGGGCAATGAACCAAAATTGTCGGTGAGCGAATGTGGTTGTAGTTTTTGGGACCACGCATCCCAGGTTTGAAGAAAAGCGGGTTTGGGCTTGATGTTGTGGAGCTACCAGTAGGTTATTTTTCCATATGTAGGATAGGCTTGTCTTAGTGAATAGTTGGCGAATGTCTAAGACCCTAAATTTAGTAATACAAGCATATCAATGGAGGGCCTATTTGGAAGATTGCATCCGTTGAAAGAGACTAGATTTTCATTTCGATCGCTTATAGACGTAATCAAACAAGATTGGGTCTCTGAAACGTTAAATTCAACGAGATTATTTTCACCCCATTTGTGTCGGAGAAAAATATTAATTTATAATCTTACCGTATTTTACTTTACAAGCACCCGCTAAACTGTCAAAGAAGTTTGTCTACGGTTCAATTTAACAATATTAATATAACACTGAAGCATTTATATAACGAGACATCACAACATAGAAATATTGAAATATAACAACATTTCAAGTTACTACAAAAAAGGCATAAAATACTTGACCGATATATGTAACACAGGCAATATAATTATAGACATACACATACGAAATGGCCTAAATGGCGTACGACATACTTAATCATAGTTTTAGGCATATTAACACATTTATTTATTTGTTTGTTTATTAAGACATACACAGTACATTATAATACAAGTTATAAGGTATGTTAAAATTAAATTATTACATGGTTATGTATCTATTACGTAAGTCCATAGAATGTCATTTGGTAATTACGTCTGAGACATGAACGGGTCTTAAAACTTAATTAGTGAATGAATGAGTAATAATAATAAAAAGGAAGGGGGGGGGGGAGATAAAGAGACATTTTAAAATCAATAATTATATGTTCACTTGTTAGTTTTGTATGTTTGCAAGGAATAATGAAAAATGTTAAGTGTAGTAATTTTTCGTAGTGTATATAAGTTCTGATTGCGTAAGTAATTGGTGAGTTACTTGCTGCATTAGCGTTATTGGATTCTATATGAAAAAGAGAAGTGTGCCTTATTTTGTGCCTTGTACGCATCATTGGGACATTTAAACCAATAGTGGATAGCAATTCAGGACTATCTATTTTATTATTTAGCAGGTTATGCAGAAACAACAGATCTTATAATGTGCGTATTTTTTGTAAACTTAACATGTTACTTGTGGTTTTGTTGTATTTCTTGAATAAATATTTTGAGAATTTATTCTGTATACTTTCTACTATATATCCTTATATTAAGGATTCCATACCAGGGACGCATACCACACATAATACTATATTGGTATTGTAAAACGTTTATATTGTTCCTGAAAACGTATTAATATGACAATTCAAATATTTTAAGAGCAGTTTTTTTAAATGTCTAAACTGCTTTTCAATGTCCAAACATTCAGGCATAATCTCTTACTTATAACTTTCGCTGAAACAACCTTCGGTTAAAGGAATCTTCTATCTTCTATCTTCTGTCTTCTATCTTCTATCTTCTATCTTCTATCTTCTATCTTCTATCTTCTATCTTCTATCTTCTATCTTCTATCTTCTATCTTCTATCTTCTATCTTCTATCTTCTATCTTCTATCTTCTATCTTCTATCTTCTATCTTCTATCTTCTATCTTCTATCTTCTATCTTCTATCTTCTATCTTCTATCTTCTATCTTCTATCTTCTATCTTCTATCTTCTATCTTCTATCTTCTATCTTCTATCTTCTATCTTCTATCTTCTATCTTCTATCTTCTATCTTCTATCTTCTATCTTCTATCTTCTATCTTCTATCTTCTATCTTCTATCTTCTATCTTCTATCTTCTATCTTCTATCTTCTATCTTCTATCTTCTATCTTCTATCTTCTATCTTCTATCTTCTATCTTCTATCTTCTATCTTCTATCTTCTATCTTCTATCTTCTATCTTCTATCTTCTATCTTCTATCTTCTATCTTCTATCTTCTATCTTCTATCTTCTATCTTCTATCTTCTATCTTCTATCTTCTATCTTCTATCTTCTATCTTCTATCTTCTATCTTCTATCTTCTATCTTCTATCTTCTATCTTCTATCTTCTATCTTCTATCTTCTATCTTCTATCTTCTATCTTCTATCTTCTATCTTCTATCTTCTATCTTCTATCTTCTATCTTCTATCTTCTATCTTCTATCTTCTATCTTCTATCTTCTATCTTCTATCTTCTATCTTCTATCTTCTATCTTCTATCTTCTATCTATCTTCTATCTATCTATCTATCTATCTATCTATCTATCTATCTATCTACATAAATCTATATAAATTAAAATGAATCGCCTAAATGTATGTACGCGCATAACTTTCGAACGACTGCACCAAATTGGATAATTCTTTATTTGTTGTGTTCGTTATTTTCAGGAGAAGGTTTGTATAAGACTACTGGTGAGCTCTGGCATTATGAAATTTGTATAAAAAAATGCAAAAGGTGGCACGCGAGCTGTTTGAAAACTGAATGTACCAGGACTGAATGTACGCAATGGAACCTGGGAGGGGGGAGGTAAACTTGAGAGGGGGGTTTGCGGGATTGGGTATGGGGAGAAGTGGAGTGGGGAGAGGGAAGGTGGAGGAGGCGGAGTGGAAACGCGAGAAGGGAAAGGGATGCGGGAGAGGAAAGGGAGGCGGAAGGGGAACGGGACGAATGGGAAAGGACACGCAGGGAGAAACAATTCTTCATTAAATAGCATAGCAATACATGCCGGGTACCAGCTAGTTTTAGATACTTTGCAAAAAAGCTGTGCAATATTCACTGCATTTCTGAACCCAAAATATTCTAAATATTAATTATGTAGATATCATGCCTTTGATCATCAGCCATATAGATCACACATCAACGATTTCATTAAAACCTGTTTATGGTTACGTATTTTAATCAGCTTAATATTACTTATAAACAGCGCCTGCTATCAGCACACGATTTTCAGGAACTTTGCTTATACTTATACGTATATAGCAAAATTCCTTGCAAAATCTCATTTGGGTTGCTACAGTGACGTAAGAAGTTTTCGATATCAGCGCACCTAGCGCTACCCCACAAAATCAGATAAATTTTGGAAGTTTGTTTTCATTTCGCACCTATTTTTAAAAAAAAAGTAAAAGGCCTGTGGAAAAAAGGATTTGTTCTTTTTTAAATTAGAATTGTTATATTAGGTCCTTACATATCAAATTGGCGTTTTGCCAAACTGGCAACTTTGATCTGAAATATCTTCTCTTTGGTTAGGAATTTATATAGCTATTTACTCATGTATTTGTGTTTCGAAAATTATAATTCATTTGTTTTTTCCTTAATTGTTTTTTTTTCTTTACAAAATGGAAAACTTGAAATATTGCGTTATTTACGAGTACGAGTTCCACCGTGGCACCAGTGCTGCAGAAACGGCTCGAAGGATTAATGATGTGCATGGCGACGGTGCCGCAAAAGAAAACACAGTACGTTTTTTGTTACAACGTTTTCGTTCTGGAAATTTCGACCTGCAGAACAAGCCCCGTGGACGGCCGGAGACCAAAGTTGATAATGAAGAATTGAAGGCTATTGTGGAAGCGGATCCATCGCAAACCACGTCCGAGTTAGCTGCAGGCTGCGATGTTAGTGATAAAACTGTTTTAATCCATTTGAAGCAAATTGGGAAGGTGAAAAAGCCTTAAAGATGGTACCTCACGAATTGAGTGAAGCAAATCAACAAACGCGCGTTAGAACGCTAGACCACACACTGCACAACAGATGGCTACCAAATTAGAGGAGCTTCAATTGGAATGTCTAAGACATCCATTGTACTCTCCGGACCTTGCCCCAACAGATTTTCGAAATTTGGATAACTTCTTGCAAGGTAAAAAATTCAACTCCGATGGGGCAGTCCAAACCGCCTTCAAAGATTTTATTGATTCCTTTCCGAATGGTTTTTTTAGTAAAGGGATCGGTGAACTACCTATGAGATGGCAAAAGTGCATAGATAGCAATGGTACATACTTTGATTAAATAAATATATTGTATTTAAAAAAATCGACTTTATGTTCCTCCCATACAAAACGCCAATTTCATACGTGAAGACCTAATAGTTTAATATAATTCACAGGCTTTGATCATTATTTTCAATAATCGCTGTTTTTCGAAAAGTTGTATTTATGAAATCGTTCTACCAGTACCTACTACAATTTTGGGAAATGTAATCTTCCTTCAAAAACGACTGCCCAAATATTTTTATAGACGTTTAGTTTTTGAAATACACGCCAAAAACGAAAATAAGTGCCATAAGGGGGGATAAGGTTTTGAAAGGCGAAAACAGGCATAATTTCATTGTTTTTTTTTGAGATATGAATAATGTTGGTTTATTTATTTTATAAACATGTTATAGTATGACATCTAAAGTATCTACGATTTTTTTTTAAATAAAATAATATCAATAAATAAGTCCGTGAGAGCGAATCTCCGGAGGCGCCTCGAAAAAATGTGGTCATGCGGTGAACATCATGACTCGTTACCGGGTCATTTGAAACAAAATAGTCGAAATGCATTTAAAAGGTGATACGTTTTCCCAGGTAATCAAGAAGAGTTTTTTTTGTGCAGCATGTTTAAGTCAAAAATGCGATTTTTACAAAAAAAAATTCGGTGAATTTGTTATTATAAAAAGGAAAAAAATGATAAACAAAAACTTCCTGATTACCTGTTGATTTATATGTAGAAAAGGTGTACAAAATTTCAAGAGGATCGGTCAAGTAGATTTTGAGTTATGATGTTCACGAGAAAATCGATTTAAAGTTATTTTATATTCGAAAATATACTTGAATAGAGCATGAGGGCCGGTCGCTTGAACGCTGTATCTTCTTTAGTTTTGCTCCGATTTACTTGAAATTTTGACATAATACTCTCGACATGTTGAACGTTTAGAAAAAAATATAAAAAAGCTTTTAAAACCTTAACCCCCCCCCATTAATTTTAGTGTTTCTGCCGAGTAAGGCCGGGCGCGGGGGTTTTTCGAGGTAGAAAACTTGGTTTTAATATCACTGTGATAAACAAAACGAAATATGAAAAATTCCGAACTACTTTACTTTTGCAAGGAAATTTGCTAAATTGACTGAACTGATGTCAGGATAGGGGGTTTCGCCGGGTGAATTAAGATTGTCTATCTTCATAAATAACACATATTTTTTTAATGCCTCGATACAATTGCATTTATTTGGATTATTGTACCTTTTCAAAAACATATTTTTACGCGGGGTCAGCAGCAGCAGCGAGCTTAATATCGTCTTATAATATATGATAACATAGCCCTGCCAATATACCACGCTTCATGTGTTCATAGCGTGCCTTTTTCTTATTTTTGCGTTAATTTTCTGCTTTGATACTTGCTCGCACTCATTTAGGTCATGTGTCGCACGTTTTGCATTGTCAGGATGGAGCTAATCACGTTTAGTGTCCAAGGTAATCCTTTTTACGTGTGATTAAGACACTGTCTTCTATTACGAATATTAAGATCGTTATTATTTTGCATCAAGTACCAATCACCTTGTATTTTAATAATGGCAATGATTGATCGTTGGGGCTACGCGGTGGTTAAAAATAATTATCAATTTATAAAGCAAACATAAGAATTATAAAATTATTAAGTGAATTCTTCTTAAAAACTTTTGCGGACTCGTTTTAAATTTCCATACTTTGCTGACTAGCACGGGCATTACATATGTCACAAATGAAAATCTTTATTTTTACACACTAAACCTTCTCATACTCGCGCGTTGGTCTCTCAGACCGACAAAATCAATAATTCATTATTTTCTCAAAAAATAACGCCTCCGGGACTTTACGATTTTTAGTAGCTTCTTGATTAGTTGTTAGGCATTGTTGTGCGGTTTGCGCGTTGGTGCTGAGTGGACTTCTGAGACTTTATTACTGTTATCGGTCCGTGAGACCAATGAGAGTTTATGTACATGTTACTATTTTAGGTAAGTCACAATTACTACACAAACAACCCTAATAATGATTTTTTCTTATTTTTATAATATTGTATTATTCTTGAGACTTTCGTTTATTAGGAGTTTTTTTTAATAATTAGTACCTACATGAAAAAAATATGTCTGTTTCTACCAAATAAAGTTAAAGTTCTAATATTTTTCGTTTTTTTTAATTCAATTACTCCCCATTCTATAAAATAAATACAAATATATAATTAAAATAATACAGACGAGATCAATAAATCTCGGTCTGAGACACCATGCGCGAGTATATGTATAATGCCGTTGGGCGCGAGTATACGAAGGTTAAAAAGCAGCAAAATACAGTATATATCAATTTTTAATTCAAATAATAACAATTATTTACACAATAAAATCCGGGAGTGTGAAAATGAAGCCAAAACTTGTTGGCGTTGTACCCTTAAAATAGTGATGTATGCATTTACTTTGCGGATAAAAATATATGTATATCAAAAATGGTTAATAAGACACAAACCTGTGAAGCCAGCGTCTTCCTGCAAAAGCGGCTCTTCGAGATGACATCCACACACTAAAAAAAAACTCACAGTTACAATATAATATTTCGTGATTCATCAAGTTGACTCGACGAGAGTAAAATTCACAATTTTTAAATTATAGGTGAGTTCTTTTTGTCACAATGATTAATTATTTGAAAATTCAAATTATTCCTCAAAGGAAGTTTGGTTTACATTAGCTCCACACGGGAGTTCCTGAGACGCCATCTTTTTTTTTAGGGAAAGGAAGGAGAGGAAGTCCTGGGAAGGAAAAGGGAATGAGGGGTGGGTTAGAATCTGGAAGTCAATGTGTCTAGGAGTGATGGAAGTATGAATCCATCCCCCCCTACTGAGGTGCATCCCTCCCACATGTTAAGAAAGAATACGGCTGGAGGATTCAAAGGGACTCCCTCAACCATTCTCTCCCGATCCGATCTGTAGGCGGGAAAATGCATTGGCTGCTGAGACAAACCTCACCCCATGAACCCGGGCACCCCTCGTTACCAACGGGGTGACTTATTATGGCAGGAATGTTGGTTATCCAATAAATGGTTCCCGGGGCGGTTCACCTTCTAAATTGGACGCCATTTGTAGTGCATTTTAACGGGCACAATACATTTAATGTCATTGACAATACACAAGGGACATCCATTTTTGACGACATGAAATAATATTTATTTATCGAGACAAAAAATAACGTATGTATTTAGCTATTTAATTAAAATTTTACGAAAATGTCGTTAGTCGCATGGGGAGAATTTCACGCGCTACAATTTTGGCCTTCCTGATTTTGAATGGAAACTAAAAAGAGTACACTTGGGAGTTGTATATTAAACTACAAACTGTACATCATGCAGTAGTCCAAAAATTTCACCAAGCGGTTTCTCTCTAGGGTCGGAAGTTAACAACAGATAAAGTGTACCATTGGGAATCTTTGGTCAACGTTTTTAGACGCTTTGAAACACGTGTGAATTCTCTTAAACTTTTATGTGTTTGAAAATCTTTCAAATAATATTAATTTACTTCAATATTGATTATGTATTTTCTATGCTTTCTTCACTGCCAAAAAAGAGATTTTTGTTTTTTGAAAAACTGTTTAACCCAGTTTAAGGGAGAAATTGCGATGTTACACGTAATACATCAAAACAATAGGTTTGCGAATTCAGTGGTGCGCAATTGAATTTTATTTATGTAATTATTAGTTTACTCATTTAAAAGGGTCATCCCGTGTGAAGGCTATTTTTTGTTTGCTTTTTTTCAAATTCGTCATATTTGTTAGAACCCCTTCCCCCCTAATAACATATTTTGCAATTTTACATCTAAAAATTATCAAATGAGTAGGTAGTTGAAAATTTTTAATTTTTTTTTATTAAAAATATTTTTTAATAAAATCAACACAAATTCACAACATAAAATTAAAGAAATTTAACTTTCAAAAATTTTAAATTTAAAACTTACGGCTCTGGCGTCTCTAAATTCGAAGCTACTGGAAGCGGGAGTATTTCGATATTATTATTATTGCTGGGCCTGAACGGCCCCACATCAATAGTTAAAGGTTAAGGAGGTCATCAAGTGTGAAGTTACTTTTCTTGTTATTTTGGAATTTTTTTGAGGAACTAAATAATCACACAACTGTGAACTTTTCACCGCACATTTATTCATGTTTTGAGCATACCTTACAATTTTTCACCCCGTAATCCCCTCTCATTGCTGAAGTATACGGCAACTTAGACACCCATCTTAAAAAAAGTATTTTGTGGTGACCACGATTGGGAGCGTTCTGCTTATCCGAAACAAAATGATCAGACGTCAGTTTAATCTGCGGTATTTGAACTTGTTTTAGAACTAGGATTTTTTTTTTTAAATATTAAAAAACCCTTTTCGTGAATTTTGGTGTTTTGTTTAGTGTTCCACAGGCGCCAAAAATTTACCTTTAAATATTTTTTGATAATCGTATTTCAAAAACTGGTCGTAGAACCAGTAGACTTCGTAAAATTCGTAGCTAAAGCTTTCTTAAAAAAAAAAATTTTTATAAGTTTTATTCTATTTTTTCGCATGAATCTACGATTCGTGATTCCATCATCGCCAAAAAAAATCATTACTGGTTAAACAGTGGAAGTATGCTAGAGATATAAGAGTGGTGAGTGATGAGTAACTCACACACAACCCTCTAACCGGAATAATAACTCGTATTGCCAGAGAGAAATCATCCCGTATTAACGGATTAGGCTGATGAATGTTTCAGGTAAATCAAACAGAAGATGCTCTATTGCAGAGGCTCTCAACAGTGATGAAGAGGGGCATATTTGAGAACAAGAAGAGATTCCAGGTGATCTTCTGTCCAGTCTGGACGTAGCCTTTGATGTGATATTATAAATAAAAGTATTAAAAATCGTGAATACGAGTGAAAATTATATAAATGTATATTTATGTGCATGTATGTGCATATATGCACATGTATGTATGTGTTTGTGTGTATGTGTGAGTGTGTGTGGAGTGTGCACACCATAATACGGGCATTTGCCTAACTTGGTAGTCGAAAAACCAAGTAAAATAAACCTGTAACAAACAAAATGAATAAAGAAAATTAAAAAAAATATATACATGCCTATATGTGCATTTGTGTACATGTACACGTAAGTGTGTATGTATGTATATTCTAATATTTGATCCTTATAGTTTTATGCACGTATCTACGTGTAATTTAATTTATTATTGTGTAAACATATTAATCAATACTTTTGAATGTAGCTATAACTTTGTGGTTATCCATTATAGATAAATGATACAATTTAATATTTAATTAAATAAAAACAATATTAGCGAAACTTAATCGAAATCTGGAGACAGAAAAATCAGAAAAGATATTGGATCCGCTGGGGCTCGAACCCAGAACCCTTTTCTTACATGGAAACAGCTCTACCGATTAAACTACGGAACCCATATTAATTCGGTCACTTTTAACTGTATCATATTTCGACTAAGAAATACCAACATTATCTTCATTTACTTAACGCACATATTATTGGCTGCTATCTTTATATATGATTACAAGATTCAACTCGAACTAAATGCAATCTAGATAGTGTCTGGATAAATTTTTATCCATTTTATTTGTAATACGCGTCATCTATTGACTTTTTCTAAGTAAATGAAGATAATGTTGGTAGTTCTTAGTCGAAGTATGATACAGTTAAAAGTGACCGAATTAATATGGGTTCCGTAGCTTCATCGGTAGAGCTGTTTCCATGTAAGAAAAGGGTTCTGGGTTCGAGTCCCAGCGGAGCCAATATCTTTTCTGATTTTTCTGTCTCCAGATTTCGATTGAGTTTCGCTAATATTGTCTTCATTTAATTAAATATTATAATTTGAGATTTTACTCATAAAGTTTAAAAAATTAATAATAAATATTCATCCTAGACTTGCAGAAAAAGTCAATAGATGTCGCGTATTACAAATAAAATGGATAAAAATTTATCCAGACACTATCTAGATTGCATTTAGTTCGAGTTGAATCTTGTAATCATATATAAAGATAGCAGCCAATAATATGTGCGTTAAGTAAATGAAGATAATGTTGGTAGTTCTTAGTCGAAGTATGATACAGTTAAAAGTGACCGAATTAATATGGGTTCCGTAGCTTAATCGGTAGAGCTGTTTCCATGTAAGAAAAGGGTTCTGGGTTCGAGTCCCAGCGGAGTCAATATCTTTTCTGATTTTTCTGTCTCCAGATTTCGATTGAGTTTCGCTAATATTGTCTTCATTTAATTAAATATTATAATTTGAGATTTTACTCATAAAGTTTAAAAAATTAATAATAAAGAAACAATTTAACTTTGTTTGAACCACTTATATATTTGTGTAAATCCGACCGGTTTCAAAACGACCGTTCCTTCTTCAGGGCACATGTATACTGATTTGACAGTTTTGAAATATGGATGGGAACAATGCATTATTATGATAGGGGTGGAGCCGTTGCTAGGTATTAATGAAGAGTGGGTGGGTAGGGGAACATATCCATGATTGGGCTATAAGACAATATTTTTTGTTTGTTGATTTTTTTTTTTTATTAATCAATGTTTAGATGAATCGTGTTCTCACCTTTAATTGGAATTGTCAATATAAACGTGTTAAATCTGTAGACTTAACATAATAATTGTAAGTGATGTATTTTGTAACAAACAAAATAAATAATGCGTTATAGATATTTATTTGGGAGGCGAGTATGGTTACCGCCGCCACGGTAACCATTTATTGGATAACCGATACCTCTGCCGTAGGTCACCCCAAGTGGTTCGCTACGTTTGTTGACTTAGCAGGGATTCTTAGGTTTATGGGGTAAGGTTTGTCCGAATCTTGGCGTCAGATGTGTCTGCCCACCAACAGCGTGGCACGCCGAATCCGAAGAGACTGGTTGAGAGAGATATTTTTACTTCTCCAGCAGGACTCTCTTGGAATATTCTCAGTGGAAAGGATAGATTCATTCATCAGTCACTCCTGAACACCCTGACCCCCAGATTCCTACCCACCCCTAATACCCTTATCCTTCCCCTTAAAAGTCCCTCCATACAGCATTTTCAAAGATGCCATAGGTCCTGAGTGGAATTATTTTCCTTAGGACCTCCTGTGTGGAGCTAATACAAAAATATAAAAAACGAATTTGATTTAAATCCGATTTCTTCTCAATTTTTTTCATTCAGCCATCTAGTATCTAGAGTCCAAAAGATTGATCTCCAGCTCGCTTGACATTTCAAAATAATATTATTACGTTAAAGTTAGTCATTCCTAAAATTTGGGTTTCTAGCATGAACAGTGTGCCTTCGGAGATCGTGTTGAGAACCCGTGACATTCTGCGTAGGCGTAGCGAGAGATGATGTAGGGGAGGAAGGCAGGGTGGCGAGATTCTAGTAGCCGGAATATAATAGAAATAATGATAGGAATAGGAGTTTGCCAGAAGGGGTGGTTTTCCACGAAAAATGATATAATATGAATTTTTAAATCGATTTATATTTGAAATGGGAAAAATAAAATTGGAATAAATATTTATCCGGGTAATTATGTTATTCTATAACGTGCATGCTATGTAATACTTTTCCACTTGTATCAGCTTTTAAGTGCGAGCTTTTTTTTAAATTAACGATAAACCTAAACGTTTTATTTAGACCTTTAAAAAAAATATATATATTTTAGATTTGTTTTTCTATTATCACAATAAAGAAGGCCCTGATGAAAAATATTCCGTCAAGGTCTATGCCATCTTTGGTAGGGTTAGCTGTGTGTAGGGTATTTTCATGGAAACGAAGTATTGAAAGTTCTAGTAAGGAGAAAGGTATGAGGGGTGGGTAGGAATCTGGAGATCAATTTGTCTATCCCTTCCACTGTTGTGGAAGGCGATGGGCCGAGAGAGTCCGGCTGGAGAGTTTAAAAGGTCTCCCTCAACCAGTCTTTCCTGATCCAGCATATCTCACAGTAAATGGCAAACGTATCTGCCGCCAGGACCTAGACAAACCTCACTCTATGAAACCGGTCACACTAATGCTAAGTTACCAAACGTAACGAACCACTTGCAGTGATCTAAGGCAGGGGTGTTTTTTTTGGTTCCATGCCAACTCAGAATGAATCTAACTCAGAAATATCTCAGAAAGGTCATTAAAAGCTATGAACAAAATAATTTAAAAATAGCCCAACTTAACCTATTTAACCATTTTTTTTGTTTGTTTTTTATCATCACTCTTAATGACTTTTCTGAGGTGCTTCTGAGTTGGTTTCATTTTGAGTTGTCCGGTCACCGTTTTTTTCACCTTATGACTGGCATCTTCAGATTGGTTTTGAAGATGCTTGTTTGCTTTTTCAGACCAGTATGAAGATGCCCACCATAAATAAGGTGAACCCAGTTTGTTCCATAATAGAAAAAGTGGAAAACGGTTGTAATAAAAAACTACAAAATAAAAACGACAAAAAATCTAAATAACTAAACAAATAATACCTCCTCCCATGCACACAAGCATTTGCTTATTATGGCAGAAAATTAAAAAAATAATAATTAATAATAATAAAACAAATTAAAAAAAGAGTTAGGTTCGAGAATAATTCTCTACGAACCGGGAATGAAATTAGGGTAAATATTTGGAACAAACGTCAACGGTTAATACGCACTTTTTAATTCTTCTTAATTACCATAAAAGATAAAGGTGTCAATATGTTTGTCTGATTTTTCTGTTTCCAGATTTTCGATTGAGTTTCGCTTATATTGTGTTCATTGATTTATTGCAATTACAATTTGAGGTTTTACGCATAAAGTTCAATTCAACAGTGAATAAATATACTATTTATAGACAACAGTGAATAATAAATTATTTGTCTTTTCATCACAAAGTGAAAACATTTCCGAAGAAGTTTTCTTCAAAAAATTAATGAATAAACCTTTCAAAATTAGAATTAATAGCGCAGATCAGTGAAAAATCACAGGAATAGCTGTTTATTTTTTTTCATATTTTTCGTTTGAGGGTTGTAAAATATATTATCTTCAACTATTTATCATTATGATTATAAACATTAAGCAAAACTACAAAGGAAAAACATCCCTGTGAGAAATAAACCTATCTTCGTAAGTGCCAAAGCAATGTTTAGTAACCAGAAGATCTAGTTATAGATCAGAATTAATAATAGCCCCTTGTGTTTCTCACACTACTTTAGGTAGCTTCCCCCTTTCCTTCCATCCTTTATTTCCTTCTGTGTGACAGAAATATCAAATTTGGGTTGCCACAGTCTCACTTTATTTATACATTTAAAAATCATACGAATTAAAAACGATAGTTTTCAAAAAAAATATTGGCAACCCGAATACAGTGAAAAAACTGAACAGGTAATGATAAGAAGAGTAGAAAAGTAGCCTGCGCTGATATAAAAGACATTGTCACCAATTTGAGTGAGACTTTTTGACTTTAGGCCACACAGGACAGGATAGATAGGCTTACAGAATGGATTTTTGTTCAGGAAAGAAATTCAGCATTTCAGAACAATTTTCCAACAAGTAAGAGAAAAATTAGCTTACTTCCGACGCACATACACGACAGAAACACATTTCTTTCGTGGTATTCATTCGGTAAATGGAAAACACTTTTAAAATACGGCACAATTCATTTTATTTAAAAGTCAAATCGCTAATTGAAAATGCGTGGCCTTCAACGAAAGCCTTTTATTCAATCTACAATAGTAGAGTTGATAGATTTTAGAGTAGTACTAACTTGATCGGTAAATAACTAGACGTTGGAAATAACAGCGAGATTCACAAAAATTTGAGGCAATATAATGTAGAACGTGTTACAAAATTCAAATACTGGGGTATTATTTTTGACAGTTATTTAAAGCGGAAATAACATATTTTCACTACGGCAAACAAGCTTGGAAAATCCATATGCTTCTTTAGAAAACTCGCAACTTTCTTAACTTGAACCAACTCAAAACAATTTACTATGCACTATCTAATCGAGTATGGTATAGTAGCCTGGGGAGGAGCAAACCTGCCGCCATTGTTCCGATCTCTAAAGCCCACAAACTAATTATAAAGATTATTCTAAAACTTCCGATTACAAGCAGTTCGGATGAAATCTTTAGGAGATTCGGTGTTTTGGACATTAGGCAACTTTATGCCAAAAATATACTAATGTATCTATTCAAACATACAACTGTTTATGAAAATATCCAAACTGTTCGTGATACGAGAACCAAAGGGCAAAATCTCTTACCAATCCCTTTCGCCAAAACAACGTTTGGTCAAAGAAACTTCAAGTACTTTGCAACAAAACATTATAATTCACTTCCACTGACCATTAGACAGCACACTAATTACGTAAAATACAAATAAGATACCAATTCTTGGATCACTTGCAAAGACAGATCATATATTAACAATATTTTAAGAACCTCCTAATGCATGTTTTCCCATTGGTACGACCCTGATTGTCCTCATATTTATAGTTTAAATGTAAATATCCTTATTTTTTTTTTGTAAATATCCTTATTTTTTGTGTTATACCACTTATGCTAAAATGCGCCTGCCCTCAACACAAGAATTCCTAGTGAGACAGGCACAGCACAATCGCCTATGTGACTTAATAAATAAAAAAAATAATAAAAAATTGATAGTCTGAATATCTGAAAAAACCATTGACTTTGTGCAAAAACAGGCGGTTCGTCTGACAGATTCTTCTCAGGGATTGCAATCTTTAGAGCACACGCGTCGGGTGGGAACGCCATCCTTGTTGTACCGATATTTCAACGTAAGATCCTTCGAGTAATTAGCATCATTAATCTCTTTGGCGCCGAAAAACAGTCAGGAAACATTTCGCAAGGTCCCAACATTTGTGTACAATTAACATATTTATCACATGAGACCGGGTCATTTCTACGACTCAAATTACATAGCATCCCCTAAGTTGGCATAGGCCCAGAGAGACCTTTAGGGCCTTGTCTGTGGAGTTCATTTTATGTTATCTGTGGATGCGATAACAGGTACCACCGCCCCGGGAACTATTTTTTGGATAACCAACACCTCTGCCATAAGTCACCCCAAGTGGATCGCTACGTTTGGTGATTCGGGTTCATGAGGTGATATTAGGTCAAGGTCTTGGCCTCGTATGACCTGGACACACTGAACCCACCCTTCATACCTTTTTCCTTCCCAGAACTTTATCTTCTTCCTTTTCTTCAGAAGCCCCTCCACACGGCATCCCCATAGACACATATTCCCTGAGGGAAATAAGCATCCTCATTGCCTTCTATGTATGTGGAGCTAAGGTTCTTGAAAAAAAAAAAAAAAAAATAAAAATAAATTGGTTAGGTTTTTTGGGGTGTGGTATATATTATATATGTGATGTATATTGTTCCAATAAGTGAAATCCTTCAAATGTGTAATTTGGTCCATATGTTATTCTGGTAGTGTAGATAATATTGGTACGTGAATGGTCACTACTACGTAATATCAATTAAATTCAACAGTTGACCATCACAATAGGCAGCAGCATTGGTTGTTTTTTACTATTATTGTAATCAGCCCGCAACGCCCAGTACTGGTTCAGAGGTATTAGCAATTCGGGGTAGGTGGCATTATTGGATACCACCGGCGGGACAGGCTGAATTTATCACCATAATAATCGGATGAAATCAGGACTTGGAAATTCAAAATGTACCCTCAACCCCCGATGATTCTAGCGCTTAGTGAACTTTGGGTTCGGATAATTAGGGAATTCCCGCCGGGCCAGAGGTCATACAGATCGTAAAATAGCCGAAATAGATCAGCCCAATAAAATTGCTCAGATAAAGGAGGTATTGCCATTGTAATAAAATTCCGGTCAGTGGCTGCGTTACCAAAAAATGAACAGGCAAGAAATGAACAGTATTCTCAAGACTATGCTTTTTGCAGATAATGTAGTACCTACTGATAGTAGATAAAATCATTGTGACTTACAGAATAGCCTGGAAAGGTGGAGAAAGATCCTGGAGGATAATGGCCTAAAAATTAGATGGAAAAAGACTGAATATTTGTATTTGCCATTTGAAGACACAAATGCTGTAACTCCTTGGATGCAACTGGATGGAGATACATTAGCCAACTGTGGTTCATTTAAGTATCTGGGCTCACTAATCCACAGAGATGGAGGATGTGCAGCGGATGTCATCCATAGAATAGGTGTGGGATGGATTAAATTCAGATCCGTAACAGGAATATTGTGTGACTCCAAAATGCCTATAAAACTTAAAGGAAAGATATACCAGACTATTGAAAGACCCGCAATAATGTATGGCTCCGAATGCTAGACTATGTACAATTCCTACTCTAGGCAACCCGAAACAGCAGAACTACGAATGCTTAAATGGTCGGCAGGAGTATCACTAAAAGATAAGTTTAAAAGTTCACGCATTCGTGGTAGCCTGGGTGTCACATACATAAATAGGAGGAATGAAAGTTAAGATGGTAAAGGCACATAAGACGGAGACCATCAGATCACACAGTGAGGCAGGCAATGTCTATGGAGCTTCATCGACAGTCATCCAGAGGAAGCCCGAAGAACTCCTGGATGACTCAATGCTCCAAAATTCTTCAGAGAAACGGCCTGGATGAAGGCGATACTCAGAACAGAAGAAATTACAACCTGAGAACGAGAACACTGTAGCGTGTGTTGCTCTCCATAGAAAGAAAATAAATGGCCTTATATTTAAACGCCCGGGGTCTCAAAAGTTTCGTATGATCTGTAGCTATTCGAAAACGTAAAAATAAATGAAATTATTGTTCACTATTAGCCCGCTAAAATGGCCGGAAGTTTTGAAAAAAAAAATAGATTTCGTGATTTGGAAAAAAATAAAACAAAGGGTTCATATTTTATATATTGTACCAAACTTATTTTTCATTCCATAACTGCAGTTCAAAGAACCAAAAAAAAAAATTTTTTTTAAACATATGAGATGTGTTGGTTAAAAATATAAAAGGGGAAAATAATACTTTTTCTGGATAAAATCAGATTTCTCGTTGACTTACTTGTATTCGTGCACTTGAACTTTTTTTCATTTTACTCTATTATACCCATTTTTTAATAATATACAAACGTTTAAAGGTTAAATTACTGAACAAAAAAATGATTAATAGTTTAAAAAAATGGTTTTAGGTTTGTTTTCTGATTTTCAATACATTTTAGCGGGCTAATAACCATTTTTTTTAAAATAAATTTAAATGCAGTTCTCATTTTCTTTGTAAGACGCAACTTTTGAGTCCCGGGCGTTTCTGAATTCAAAAGTTGAAATAATTGACACACCCTATCCAACAGCCTACCTAGGCAATGAGTTGGGACAGCGCAAGGAAGAAGAAGTGGCTGCATTACAATCGTGTCTGGATCCCCATCAAACGTCGTGAGTTTAATTCCTCGGCTGGCTAACTCCTCCATCACGACACATAAAAAAACAGATTTCGCTTATGAAGATGTTAATAGGATATTTTCAAATATTGTCAGGTAAGTAGTAACTCGGGAATATTTCTCTTTCTATAAAAAAACACTACTCCTCAAAACACCCTGTCTAGAAATCATTAAAATGCTCAAGAAAAACAATTTTCATGATTCGTAGGATGAAAAATATTTTTGCCTCGATAGTGCAACAAGTTACTAAGTGGCAAACCTAATAGTCAATGTGTTTTTACGGAGAGTTTGAAATGCTACACGAATTCGTACCTACTTACGACCCGGTAGTACCCGCTCAAAAATTGAAAAGAGATATGTAAATACGAATGTTAGACGGAGCGCGCTAATATTATAAACGATAATATTTAAGAGCGTTTAACCAGCCAGCGGACGAAAATCCACATTTCGTCGAAAGTTGTTCTTACGATCGTGCAGGGCGGTTACAATGAGAAAGATTAATTATTCTCGTTAATTTATATTACATTAATTAATATCGAATTTATTTCAATTCAAATTAGCTTTAATTTATACCTTCATCCAAAAATGCAGAAAGGCGTGATGATAAAACTATTAAAATAATGTACTTTTGTAGTTATTTTTTGATTATAAGTATTTATCATTTTTCAATAATGTCTAAATTTAATAAGAATGTTAAAAAAATCCGAAATATATTAGTTTGTAAGTGCGCAAATAAATACACAAACGGACCAATTTTCGCGAAGAAACCCATGTACGTACATATTTTTTAATGATTTTATTGAAACTAAAATTAAAATTCTAAAACATACCTTTGCTAGATAATGTATTGATTTATTTTACTGCATGATTTTATTATTTGAAATGGGTGTGGTATAATACAAAAACTTTTTTGAAAATTGAACAAATCTGCCAACGACCTACGGAATAACCTTATTATACTAAAAATTTTAAAAAAATTCTTAAAATTTATTACATACGAATGCTAGATAAAAGAACAATCTTTCGAAATCCATTTATAATTTTTTGTGGAAAAGAGTCAATACGTCTAAAAACTTTTTTGAAAATGACGTATTTCCGGTTTTCTCTGGTAATGCCCTCAGCGAAAATTGTGACAATGTTTAATCAAACACGACTTGTTTAAAATGGAGCAAATATCTTGTGGAGAATGTCTAAAATAGCATTTAAAGAAACTCTATTAGAGACATTGTGGATTACAATGCTAGGCGATTAGCTGAACCGCCTTAAATTTACATACAATGCTTATATGCAACTTCAACATCCCTTTGAAAAGTCCTTAAAAGTTATGAAAAATAAATTTGAAAAATAGCCCACATCCTAATTATTACTTACTTCACCTGTTTTGAAATTTTCAAAAAATTGCACTTTTTTAATTCTCAATAAAGACATGTCTGTCCACGTCGGCACACACAATCGAACTGAACGCAACCAAGACAAACGTGTTCATACATGCCTGTAGACTATATTAAACTGTATTTGGCATTGCTATTTCAACATATCGGCATGTTGTGACTAAATGAATGCCAATACTTTTTCGAGTTCCATATAGAACCTTCGTCATGAATGGGTTAATCAGCTATGTCGGCTTATCTCCTACCCGCCAAATAATACAATATATACTAGTGCTTCATTCAACAATTACTGCTTATTACATTTTTCCACCTGCAAACAATCAACTTTATTTTCATATGGGAAAGGCATTGTAAGTGCTAAATCTCCCACTAGGTGGCGTCGAGACAAATTATGTCTACATTCTTTGGTGAAACACTTTAACTCGTCAAATATTAATTATTATTTTTCAATTGATAAACTGACGTTTAAGACAAGATTTTTATACAAGGACGCGGGTTCGAGTTCCGTTGGCGGCATGTATCTATTCTCGGGAGATTTTTTCAATGTACAGGAGTGTTTCAGGCTAATAATTATTGCTTATAATAATTGTTACCCTTTGTGCTACGCATAAAAATCTAGTCTTAAACATTGGTTTATCAATTAAAAAATAATAAACTACACTTTGCAAAAAAGCTCCATAACACCCTCCCTCAAGAAATAAAACTTATGACAAAAAATTTATGAGTACACATCAAGAATAAAAATATGCCTGAAAGAGGTGAACGAAAAAACTCCAATCAAGACACTTAAAACGACATTGAAAACAATTAAACTATAATTAAATAACTTTAGTCCGCCTTGGCACAAGAACCCCTAGGGAGGAGGACTAAGATAACCATTATATTTTGTACATACCATTATTTTATATGGTCGCTTAAATAAATAAAAAACATCTTATAAAAGTAATACGATCTCTAACGTTCGACAAACATGACAATTTTCATCTTGGCTCAATGTCAAACCAACGAAAGCAAAATCGTTCGTAATAATATAATATACCTATTTTATGACCGGTAAGTTTTAGTACCCGAGTCGAACATGCCATTGAGATTTCGATTTTCAGTTCCCCAATCTAATACTAGTTTCCATTTCGACGATATAACAAACCAAGATAAAATCACTCGGGGTCTTGTTCACCCAAACTAATTAATAGTTAAATACGACAACGAATTATTATTTCGTTGCCTTTCGCCTTTTTAGTTAAGTCTGTTGTCGGCCTGTTGTTTTAAATCGTAAAATATCACTCTAGTTGATTTTTCAGATATCTCTAAATATGAATTTTTCAGATAATGAGGAAAGAGATATTGGAATTTTCAACACAAATCCAGTATTATTTACACGTGTCTTTGTTTTATATATTAAATATGAAAGGTTACTGTTCTGACGACTTCCGTAGTCCAGTGGGTAAGACTCTTGACTCACAATCCGGAGGTCGCGGGTTCGAACCCGGCATGCGCAAATAAATTTTATTTGATTAATTTGTGTTATTTCACAATTAATTCATTTAAAATAATATATAGTATATTTGCGGCATGTTCCAGAGTGGAAGATACTATCAGTATCGCCCTGGTGTAAGACCACCATTCAGAATTGAAACGTTGCTTGAAAATGGCTTTAGCCGTGTTTAGTGACCAGATCTGAATAGCCAGGTACTTCCCAACCTTCTTCTTCCCCACCTCCTTCCCCTCCCCACTACCTTCAGCCTCACAACATACCCCAATTGGGGATGCCATAGTCTCACTGGCTCCAGACGGGAGCAGTTGAGATTCTTGTGCGGTATTCACTGTAAAAAAAAAAAAAAAAACTGACATTTAGAAAAACAAAAAACCCTTACTTCTCCTCTTAAAGCAGTATTTTGATACTTCTTGATGAAATTTTGCATGCTCGTTGTTAAAAAAAATAGAAAAATTTCAGTCTACATTTAATTTCGAAAAGCCCGGAAACGCCGGGAACTTTAGCTAGATATAAATGTCATAATAATCATTACTCTTGGCTATACAACCCCTAGTAGGTCTTGGCCTACTCAAGAGTCTTCCTTCACGCATCTCGGTTTTGTGCCAGCTCTCTCCAGTTTAGAAGCTCCAAGGTAGATATATCTTTGTCGCTCCATCTTAACCTTGGTCTTCCCAGGCTCCTTAGCCCTATCGGTCTTGAGTTCAGCTTGAGTCTTGATATCAATATACCTAACATTATATAAATAAAAAGAAGTGACTCGGTGTGGCATTGTTTTGTATATGAATCTAAAGTTTTATTCCAAGATTGATGACATTTCGCACACCTGACCTTCAAAATAAGAGAAAGGTTAAAGTTCATAAGAATTGTCAAAAGAACTATCCCCATCTATATCTTTCCAACCCATTAATGCCGAATTTCGACATTGCTCGGTGAAATTTTTGAAACTTGACGTTACAAATTAAATTAAAATTACAGTCTGCATTAATTTAGAAATTTTTGTGCAAAAAGTACGCCCAACGCCGGTGACTGCTAAATGTCCATTTTTACATACGAGCATAAACACAAATCTATAGTTCTATTTCGAGAATAATGAAATTTTGCATACTTGATGTTCAAAATGAGAAAAAAAAACGCTGAATTTTCTTTTAGTCTTCGGGTATTTTACCCCAAATATTCAGTTAACATTCTTTGAGGCTTCATTGAGTGGTTGGCTAAGGGACACGGAAGCTAAGTGTAGTTTATGGTCGGACCGAAAGCCATTCACATTTTTTGTTGGTACTTGCCAATTGATTTGAGATTTATTGTATTACTTATGTTCTCTATTTTATGCAGGTGCTTGCAGGTTTTTGCAGATGCAATGCCGCCTCATTAAGCCTCATGAATGAGTTTTTCTTTTGCCCTGTTTAATCTATCTTTGTCTTACTAACATATTTTTTTGCATTTTGTTTTTCCTGTTAAGCACTTGCATACTGCTTACTAACAACGCGTCGCCTTAGTTCGTATTTGTCCAACAGACCACTAGAAAATTTTACCGGAGGAAAAGGTTTTCTTTCATTATTTCAATGAAACATAATGAAAGGTGTTTAAGATAAAGCTATTTCCGTAAAGTTAAAGGTCTCATAAGTATAAATAATTCTTAATTGAGTGATTTACTATAATTTTTCATACTTCATTTTTAATTTTAAAGTAGAGATTGAACAAAAACTAAAAGGTCTGTTGGACAAATAAGAACTGAGACGACGAACGTATGCAAGGACACTGGAGGTCTAGATTCGTTCAAAATAAATAAATATAGCTTCGTTTAACAAAAAAAACTAGAATCTTGCGAGAGTCTTGAAGAAGTAACCATCTGTTACTTATACCAGGGCGGGTAAGAGGTGGATAACCTCCACTGTTCAAAATGAGAGGATAATTATTAATTACTCTCCACATCTGATTTCGAATAACTCTGCGTAAAGCCCGGGCAACGCCGGGGACTTCAGCCAGTAAACATATAATTCTGAATAATGTTAGACAGCACATATAATACATACATATATCCGTTGTTGATAGTCATGTGTTACAGCAGCATGCCGTCCATATTAAGCGATTTTGGGCGGGTACTGGGGCGTGATGTGCAGGCATAATTTTAGTGCCTTCATATTATTTTGTAAAGTACTTGGCTATCAGTGGCGTGTAGTAACATTTTCTTGGGTAGAGATAATCGTTAATATAATGCATTGAAAAAGAGCTCTAAAAATAAACGGAAAATTTATTTTTTGTGAAAATTGCAAAGGAAAGAACCAAATATTTTGGCAGGAAGCAGTCACTTCGTGGTTTGACATATTTAAGGAATTACTTTGTTTATAACCACGATTTATTTTTATTTTTTTAATACCGTCCGTTTGCTCTTAACACAAGAATTAAGGTATAAATTAAACTGATGAGTTAATTTATGACTAATACATCATTTGATTGAAACCGGTCGGTATTAAACAGAATTAAATACCTACATTTTAATTATGAACAAAGCAATTGTTTTATTTCAAAAGATCAAAATATTAGTACTAGGATCTACTACGTGCAAATATACGATTTACAACAAATCGTAGTTATTAGTTTACAACAGCACAATTTTTTTTTTTTACGTTTTCAGTTTGGGAGACCGATATGGGTACCGCCACCTCGGAAATCACTTATTGGATAACCAATACCCCTGCTGTAGGTCACCCCAAATGGTTCTCTACGTTTGGTGACTAAGCATTGCTAAGCAAGGGTGCCCATGTTCATGGTGTGAGGTTTGTCTAGGTCTTGGAGGCGGATGCATTTGCCGATCTACTGCATGACTGGCCGGATCGGGAAAAGGGAGACCTTTTTGAACTCTCCAGCCGGACTCTCTCGACCCATCACCTTGCACCACAGTGGGAGGGATGGATTCGTACGTCCGACACTCCTGGACACACTGACCCACAGATTCTATTATAAAACTTCATCCCCTATCATTTTATCTCCATGGCATTCCCTAATTTCCTCAGAGTCTTCTGTATCAGAGTGTGCAATTCACACGCAGTAGAAGTGACACTAGAGAGTCGCTAGTTGTCGCTTTTTTTTCTTTTGCCTGTTTATTTTAAAGTGGTTTGAAGATTGGATATTGATTTTACGAAAAAAAAATATTTATTTGGTTTCGAACCTCCGTTCGCTGGATGTCTCTCTGGGCGCTGAGATTCGGGCGCTTCATACCGCGGCGCTACTGGAGGCCCGCGCGCAGTCGTGAATTTACCGCGTTATATTAGAACCGAGAATCGTCAAATAATAAATCCGAATTTCAAATCGCTAACAGGGCTAAAGAAGTTTCACTTCAAAAATATTAGGTTAGGTTTTTTAAGTGTTCTATTTGTTAATGTTCTGTTTTATCACGGAACCAATATTTATGTTTAAAAAAAGACCACGAATTTCAAAATAATAGTAAATGACAACAGGCCACTGAATTATCAATATGTTGACAGAACCTCGATGTTGCTGGCAGTATATTCAACATGTTGCCTAATGTTGGCCTTCCACATAAAGGAAAGATATAAACATCAATTCCCTTCAACACGATGCCGAATTTACATAAACGTGAGATTCGGTTCAGAGATAAACTCGTCAGCGAATTTTCGAATAAGAATTATGTCCAATAAATTATGCACACTGTTTTCGGTAGCGACTAGACGGGTACAAGATTATTTTGTCTATTTTTTATATGTAAACATAATGACGAATGGTGTGTAAGCAAGGTTAGCCAAATGGTTCAATCAAAGGAAAAGACAACAAAAGAAAAATATGGTAAAATCATGGTATTTTAGTGAAAAAAAAATTCTTTCATGTGTGCTCATAAAGTAGATCCAGAATTCTAAAAAGTATGTTTCGAATTCTCTGTTAACCCGTTACTACCCAGAGTAACTCTCTCGCAGCCACCTGGGGCCGAAGGTAGACCCCAAAATTACTATCCTTCTTATATCTACTTAAATACATGAAATATGTTTTTAGTATTGTAGCGGCCACTTAACCCGCTCTGCGAAATCTACCGCTGCGCCACTGACCTCCACGGAACACGCTGGAAACTACGGCATACCTACCTTCAGCGTAGTACTGACGACCGCCTAGGAATAATAATTCCGCCACCTACGCGAAAGGCCTAGAACACCTGGCTGTACCTTACAAGTGCCCACGGAAGGTTCGAGCGATTTATTCACCTTTGCGTGAATTCACGGCATTACCTACCGTGAGACTTTAAATTACTCGCCACGAGTATATAAGCCAGCGCTCGCTCGCTCAGTCTCAGTCAGTTTTTTTCCCATTGTCCGAGCAGTGCCGCGACTAAGTACGAGCCTGCGCCGGGCACTGGGCCGCGCAGTCAGCAGTGAACAACATTTATCCAGTGTGACACCAGGAACATTTCCAGCACCTTTGAGGAACTTCTACAACTACCATCTCGACATGAGATGTCAGGCAACACGCCAGCAACACAACCGGCAACGAGCCAGCATCCTGCAACGAGCAGCAACCAGCATCCTGCAACGAGCAGCAACCATCATCCTGCAACGAGCAGCAACCAGCATCCTGCAACGAGCAGCAACCAGCAAGCGGCAATGCGCCAGCAACCAGAATCCTCACCGCCTCTCAAGGTTCCTTCCTGCGTCACGTGTGTGCTCCGACCCACTGGACACACATCCGCCATACCTCGTCAACATGATGACGGTCGACCGCCTGGACCAAGGTCACTTTTACACCGCCATGGTATAGAGCAACACGCCGGCTCCCTGAAGACCTGTGATTTTCACCGCCGTAGTCTCTTGACCTTCTTCTCACTCATCACGCAGCAGCAACGCTAACGGCACCACACTCAGCTCCGCATTGACCTCCGCTACGTAGCGCAACAATAAAGACTGACTCATACATCGACTGACGCCTTTCATTTCTCTCTACCGATCTGGCCCGCTCCCTCAGTATTTTAGGTATTCGTGCGCAAGGATTAATACATAATGTGCCGTTGAAAAAAACAATAATGTGGAAAATCGTTGATCGCAGGAAAAAAAAAGAGTGTGCTTTAGACCACACGACTGAAGTAAAACTTCTTTAGCTCCCTCTATATGATAGGAAGAGAGAAAGAAAATATGCGCGCGCACTGCTCTCTCTTACTCCTAGAGTGTGATATAGACAACAGACCTGCACTGTGTCTTAGATATACGAAACGTAACTGGCTATGAGAGAAAGAGATAAAGAAAATGTATGCTCGCACCTACAGTAATACACGAAATGTAACTCTTTCTCTTTCTATCTTCACTTTCTATCTCCCTCTCAACTACCGTTCGCCTCGCTTTTCGTAACACTCTCGTCATTCATTCACCAGCTTACTTACTCCTTATTTTGTCTTCAATAATAATCCCTGCCCGATTAATTGACATTTATTTATTTATTTTATTTATAACATTACATTTGATACATTTGTATGGCAAAAATAATATAATAATAACATTGAAAAATAACTATAAAATGTGTACAAGTGTTATTATGTCTTGTGGGTCGATATTAGTTCCTAGCTAGGCAGATTGCCCGTTCTAAGGAACCAAATGCTGGTGAGAATGCAAAAAAAAAAAAATTTTAACAAAATATTCATTTTAATTTTTTAAATTAAATATACATCAATAAAAATGCCTGAAAATTTATTCTGTAACAAAAAAAGAAAATGAAAAGAAAAATGTTTTTTTTATTTTTTATTTAAATAATATACGTACTGAATATTTACTAAATGTGCCGTTAATAGGCCATGTAAAATATTAAGTGACATTATTTAATAGTTCTTCAGATTCCACCCTACCTAAGCCAATCAACCATTTTGTTATTATTGAACTGACGTGGGACATTTTGCAAGCTTTAATATTTAATTCTAGGGGAATTTTATTATATATTTTTGGTCCAAGATATGTACATGTTTTTTTGATAATTTGCCGTATTGCTCCCTGGGACCACAAGATCCTTTCTGGTGTGACTTCTTGTGATATATTTGTGATCAATTTTTTGAATATTATCTAGATTTTTATGTACGTGGATAATAATCCTTTTTATATAGTTTTGACGAATATCAAGTACATAAAAGTTTTTATAGAGCTGATCGCTAGAATACCTATAGGGTTTACGCAAAATTACTCTAATTATGGATTTCTGGGCCTTCACAAGCAACGAAACAAAAAAAAGAAGTGATTTCTATGGTTTAATCGCCAAAAAAATTTCATGGGGTCAACGACCGACCCACATGGTTACGGTCGTTATGTTTGGCATCTTGGCCTGTTAAGAGTTAATATCACAAAACCCCAAATTTTATCTGAAATCATAAAATTTGTAAGTAGGTACTTAAATACTTACGTACTTAACGTAACGTAACCGAGGTTCGTAGAAAACGAGTATAACAAGGTTAGCTCAAACGGGCCTTTCTCGAAAAAAAATTATCGCATTTTCTACGGACCAGTAAATTTTTAAATGTGACATTGACAATTTATTGGTCTACGTACTCATAAATGTTACCTAACTAATATTGATTATTCCGATTTGGCAGTTCTTAGTGGGAACTACGATTATACGAACTCTGGCGGAATAAAAAGGTAGTTATCCAACACGACACTAAATGAACTTTAACAGGAAAGTAGCAAACAAATTAATGGACAATTTTTTATAAGAAAAACTCTCTTTTATAACTTTTGAAGGTTATTACCATCAACGTAATATATCATTGAAGAAGAAGAACAACAATAATCTAAACAAAAATATGAAAGAGAACAAGACACAGAAAACAGAAGAAAAAAACAATCGTCGCAACTGGGATTCGAACCCAGACCCCTCGTCTAACCGGGACGTGCGCGTTAACCAATTTCGCTATTGCCGTCTTCTGTCAAGCCGTCAGACGAGAGGTTAGACGAGAGGTCTGGGTTCGAGTCCCAGTTGCGACCATTGTATTTTTTTCTGTTTGAAAATAGAATATTCATTTAGACTTTTATAAAAAATTCAATAGTTCCATGTGAATAAATTCGGATACATTTATCCGAGACGCTATCCAGGATACAAACCAATTCTTAGAATGATTATTTCCAATAAAAATGGTAGTTGCCCATAATATGGAAAATAATTAGTAGAAGATAATATTGTTAATTGTAAACATTTTAAATATGAGATTGACTATTATGACGGCTTGACAGAAGGTGGCAATAGCAAAATTGCTTAACGCGCACGACCCGGTTAGACGAGAGGTCTTGGTTCGAGTCCCAGTTGCGACCATTGTCTTTTTTTATTTTCTGTGTTTGTTCTCTTTCATATTTTCATTTAGATTATTATAGTTATATGTCTTCTTCTTCAATGAGAAATTTATAGATAGTTGAAATGCCAAATAATCGTTTTAAAACAGAACTTTGCTACGTTCAGTCAACATGTATGTTGACTGAACGCGGTCTTTACTGAACAATATGATAACTTTGTTTAAATTTGGTTAAAATTTTAATTGTCGGTGAAACTTTCCGACATGGTTTAGGTAATTTCAGTATTGCCCTGCTGAAAAACCACCTTTCATAATCAAAACTTTGCTTAAAATGGCGTATAAGCTGTGTTTCGTGATCTAAATAACCAACCAATAATTCTTACCCTTACTCTTCCACATCTTTTCCATTCCCCTCTTCCTTTAGCCTCACAGCGTTTCCACTTTGGGGTTGCCACGATTCCATAGTCTCTAGATAAGACAGCTGCGAGCACTTGGGACTCTTGTGCGGTATTTGTAATATAAAAATAGATGGGAAATATAACAAAAACCTTAATGTTCGGAATTTTTTTTGTTTTTCATTAGGGTTTCTAAAATTGCTACTCAAACTTTCAGCTTTAGAAAACGTACGAAAACCAAAAACAAATCAGATTGCGCAATTCCCACGTCGTAGAAGTGAAAACTTCAGAAAAAAGTAGACAAGAGTGGAAAGGCTACGAAGCAGTATACAAAGAGGAGATCGATTATACTACCTCATTCTCTCGCAGGCTCAATTCTATACAAGTATGGGTTTGTCTCTTTTTATTGTCCGCCGGCGTAGTCCATTGGGAAGGCTCTTGACTCGCACTCCAAAGGTCGCGGGATCGAACCCGGCGTGGCAAATAAATTTTATTTGATTAATTGGTGTTATTTCACAATTAATTCATTTAAAATAATATATAGTATATTTGCGGCACGCTCCAGAGTGGAAGATACTCTCAGTATCACCCTGGTGTAAGACCACCATTCAGAATTGAAACGTTGCTCGAAATGGCTTCTGCCGTGTTTGGTGACCAGATCTGAATAGCCAGGTACTTCCCCACGTTCCTCTTCCCTATCAACTTCCCCTCCTCACTACCTTCAGCCTCACAACATACCCCAATTGGGGATGCCATAGTCCCACTGGCTCCAGACGGGAGCAGTTGGGACTCTTGTGCGGTATTCATGTAAAAAAAAATTGTCGATGTTTTTCGTTTCACCGAGTTTTAAATCATAACGATGCTACAGAAGTTATCACTTCAAAAAAACCTTCATCTCAGCCCTATTTTTTCAGCCCTAAAACATAATATTGCTTATTTTTAAAAACCCTATATTTACACAAAAGCCTTTTTGGGTTTGGGGCAAAAAATTAGTTCTACATAATTTAAATTCTCTAAACTTGTTTTCTTAGTAGGTACTTACTTGTGCGTATGAACGAACTCAAACACTTGTAGACATTTTGTACTCTTGAAACAATTGAAAGCTGTCGATGTTCTGTTCCATTTTCAAGCTGTGCTTTTGTCAATTATTCAAATATTTAAATTTAGAAGTGTCAGTTGTTGAATACATTGATCGATTTGATTATGTTAAATTTAAGTGATTTCGTTTTGCGTTGCGCGACTGATTTTCTAAGAAATTTGATCAAATATTTAGCGAAAAAATTAGAATAAACTGTGATTGAAATTTGTGGTAAATCAGTATTGAAAACAGACTTAATAACTAATGCTTTTCTCGTCGTTAAGAATGTCGCGTAGAAGTCGCGTTTCTTGTAACTATGTAAGTAGAAATTGTGTTTCTATCCTGCTGTTATTAAGAAAACCCATGTTTGTCAAATAGGATTTCAAATTGATATTATAAAGAGAAAAACATTTCCACTGTATTAATTACTTTCTTTTCTCGAAATACTTATATAGGAACTACTCAAAATTTGATTTTAAGTACCGGGAATATGAATTTAGTTGCTACCATAGACATATGAATATTACTAGACCAGAGCATAAAGGTGAGGGGTAGACAACAACTACAACGGGGCGCAGAGCGGGAAGATGACTTTGAAGATATGTCAGTATATAGGCTTCTCGCATTATAATATCACCATTTATTTCTTAAAAGTAAACTCTGCTTTTGAATGAATAGACCTTTTTACATGGGAGCGCGAATTGCTCGCCGTGTAATGAACAAATTTGAGAAGTCTAAATACTGCAAAGTAAAGTTCGCCTATTTGCAGGCTCTAATATTTTGTTGCAGTATTTAGTTAGGACAGTTTTAGAAATTTTTCATAATTTACTTACCCCACTTATACATTGACGAGCACATGCCATGTATCTCGAGTGATAGTCTATATTTAAACGTTTTCAAAACACAAACCATGTTTTTTGCGGTGTTATTTCGTAAAATGCACACGATGAGCGCTTGACGCTGGCTCGCATAAGAATGATGACGTCACATTTTTTAGATTCGCACGAAGCCATACTCAACCCCAGCCGGTTCCAATGGAACCGGTTTGGGGAGGGGGAAATAATACTATTTTATCACTTAGGGCAGGTCTACTAATTTCCATATGTCTATGGTTGCTACACGTTATGCTAATGCGCTTTGGACCGCTTAATTTTTTTCGTTTTCGAAACCGCTCGGGGTCCAAGACCAAGACCCGGACCAAGACAAAAACCTTTATCCACCAACCTGGGCACCCCTGCTAAGTCACCAAAAAGTAGTGAACCACTTGTGGTGATCTATGGCAGAGGAGTTGGTTATTTGTGTAAACTCATGGGCAGACCCATAAAATAGCGATTGTTATGATGGAGAAAAAATCAACAACTTAAAATATTTGTCCTGGAACGAATCTCTTGCGTGGCGGGCCAGATCAGGAGTTTCTGGTCAAGGAAGAAGTTTTGGCCTCTCCGGCCGGACTCTCTCAACTCATTGCCTTGCAGCGCAGTGGGAGGAATGGATTCATAGGTCCGTCACTCCTGGAAAAACGGACCACCATGTTCGTACTTTTTTCTTCCCAATTTCAAATCCTTCCTTTCCCTAAAAATAACCTCCAAACAGCATCCCCAAATATGACATCGGCTCCGAAAGAACTTGTTTTCCTTGGGGCCTTCTGTATGGAGCTAATATAAAAAATACGGTGACCGGCCAACTCGGAATGAAACCAACTCAGAACCATCTCAGAAAGGTCATTAAGAGTGATGATAAAAAATGCTCAAATAGATTAAGTTAGGTTAGAGTTACCGGCTATTTTAAAATATTTTTTTCATAGCTTTTAATGACCTTTCTGAGGTGGTTCTGAGTTGGTTTCATTTTGAGTTGGCATGGAAACAAAAAATACATGTTTTATGAGTACTAAAGTCAAATCTGAACATGTATAGTCTTTATTCAATGCTTAACTGAAACACCGTTTAAAAGTTAGGAAGTGTTTTTTTTATTAGTGATGTTGATAAAGATGTATTGTCAATTTTTAATGCAAATCCATCAAGTTAAATGAAAACTTACATAAAATTCATACGTTTTTGTTCTGTGAAAATCAACTCACTCAATCCAATCTCAAAATTCTTCTTCTTTTACCTTGGAACCCAGAGGCGTAAATATAAAGTCTATGAAATTGCTCCCCTTTGCAAGTTTCAGTAGCATAAAAGTGTACACAGCCCAGCAGTGCTAACTGAACGATGCAACGGTATGCGTTACTGGTAAAGAGGTAAGATACGTTAAACAAGGAAACATGGATGAAAATATTTGAGATGGTGTACGATTAGTCCATTTCTTCCCACGACTAAAAGCCCTAAAAGCGATGAATTGTAAGTTTGTAAAAGCGTGTGATATATTTTATTATTTGGAAAGGCTGTGGTGATATGGGAGCACTTTGCAGGGCTGGCTTTCGAAAGGTCATCCACGTTTGGATTTTAAGGTCAAAAACCCGTGTCAATGGTGAATTTTATTGAAGCCAATTTCACACAGAAGTATTATTGACTGAATCCACACAATTTAGATCAGGGTTTCCCAACCTTTATTTCGCCGAACCTCCCCGAACCGAAAAAAATTTTTTCAAGCCCCCCTTCAGTGGCGTAGCTAACATAGGCTTGGAGGGGTGGCTAGAGAAATTCATTTCAGAAATAGGCTTTTTCATCAATAAAAAGACCATCAGGCACAAAATTCTCCCCGTTTCGGGACGTTCCAAATATAAATAAAACCATATTCAATATTTTTGCGACAATATCCTTCGTAATTTTTTAACAATCGGGTGTCACCTCCCGTCGGGTGTAGTAACCACCCCCCGTCGGGTGGTACCCGGGACGGTCCGCCACCCACCCCCCTCAGTTAACAAAGGTTTCAACAAAAATAAGACACATTTTTTTCATTTTAACTAAATTATTTATAAGAATTTCAAATAGGTACAATACAGATACAATATATTTATTTATTATGGATCTTTAATAGAACTGTAGGTAAACTTTCAAACATTAATTACTTTTACATTTACATTTCTTAGTGGTCTTTTAATTATACATATTTTTCTATTATAATTTTTTATTTATTTATGTATGGTTATTTATGTGGTGAGAGTGGATTATGTGTTTTTTGTAAAATGACTGGCGAAGGACCTTGAATTTTGTGTTACTAATCACTGCCTAAAAATGGTAAAAATACATGTTGCAAAGAAAAGGAGAGGACTCACCGGAAAAAGGTAAAGATCTTGTATTCTGGCAATGCTGCGTTCGTTCATCCATCCAATTGGCACAAACAGTGATAGTCGGGAGTTGGTTTAATTTATAGTACGTACACGGCGCAACTATTTTGATAGCGGATTTTTCGTGAGCAGAGCACAGTGATGGCTATATCCAGCGGGAGTTTATTGCAGACTGATTAAGATTGTGGGTAAGCGAGGGGGGAAAAGGTAGGACAAAAGGACTTGCAACAATAATTAATACCAAGTCCAAGCAGTGATAGTATGTATGCGTGCTGTGTAGGTATGTGTATGTGTAGGTATTAGTATGTGCGTAACCAATTTAACTTATATTTTTATAATTATACACAACGTTCTATAATAAGAACAACTTTCAAAGTAAATTTGGAACAAATAAATTAAAAAACTTTAAAGTACTATTGAGATACTTGAGTTTGCATGCTCTGTACCAGCTGTTCGATTATGGTCTTTGTTAGAGCTTTGCTTTGAATAGTTTTTTTTTCGGAAATGCAAACCTAATACGCCCCCCCTGACATTTCTCTACGCCCCCCTAGGGGGGCGTGCCCCCCCGGTTGGGAAGTCCTGATTTAGATTATGATATCCTTCGTAATTATAATATTTAACGTGGTTGAAGGAAAAGGAAAAGGAATGCGAGAGAACAACGCCTGGGAAGTTTATTGAAGTGGAAATTGTAATAATATTGCAATACACTGTTGTTATTATTACGCTAACGTCTGTAGGGTTGAAATTTAAGAATCCGACTATGGGTACAACTCTGACGCTGCGCCTTAAAAAAACCATTTTCATACGCGTGTAGTTTGTTATAAATCTGCTTTTTAATAGAACATATTTAAAACAATGCCACTTACATTAAATGCTAGTGTAAACAACATCGGCTGGCATGCGTAAGTACTAATGGATTCGTACTTTCGTGAATCTCTCCGGATATAGAGAGATGGATGGTATGATTATTATTTTTCCTGGCAGTTGTGAACAATAATACCACGTCGTGATTTCTACCACGCGTCTATATATTATATATGTCGCCTGTCGCGGTTACTTTGTCCCAGTGACTAGCTGTAACTCTATCCGAGAAACCGGCTATTTTTGGAACTAGTTCCTATCAGATTTATAAAATGATCACCAACACTTAAACCGGGCGAAGCCAAACCAGTTATTATGCTAGCTAATATTATTTATTATTCGTCATTAAAAAAAGTTCTTTAATGCATTATATATTTTACGCAGACGTCACCTCTCACGCGTTCCACACACATCACTAGTAAAACCACGTGGAATTCATACAAAATGTAAAATTAAGGTTTTATTCTTTGGGAGGTGGATGTGGGAAGCGTAGAAGCAGATTCACGATTTGATTTAATTTCATCCCTTGCGATAAAAAAAGGTTCCTCCGCGCTGGCGTTTCTTCAACCCTCGTACTCTGCTGTACAATTTACAATCAGTTATGTGGAAGTAGAATAATAATTTACTCCATGATGCATTTATATACCTACATGTTCATGTTTTGATGAGCACGGTGATCTGACAGTTGATACCCGACAGTTAGCCCCCCGAAATCATGTTTTTTGTTAAAAAAAAATTCGCGTTATTTAAATTTTTTTTTCGCTCTAGAGTTCAAGCTGCCGAAATGAGGTACCTGAGAGGAGTGGCAGGGGTTACGAAATGGGATCATATAAGAAACTCGACGATCCGAGATGATCTAAACATTGAACCACTGCTACTCTTCATAAAAAAAATCGCAACTGAGGTGGCTTGGGCATGTACTAAGAATGTCTGATGACCGAATTCCAAAGAAGATACTGAGTGCGATTCCAGAGGGTAGACGTCCAGTGGGCCGCCCCAGATACAGTTGGGCGAACCAACTCCAGAAACTGTATGAGTAGAGGCCGAACAATCAGCACAAGACAGGGACAAGCCTTGTATGGACAAGTATGGAGAAGCCTTGTCGATTCAATGGGTCCCCGACCCGAGTAGGACGAGGGGAAGAAGATGATGATCTTGAGGTTCTTAAAATGCATTTAAAAATAATTAGGGATTGGCATCAAACGAATTTATTTACTGTGTCGAATTTTTGTACTTATACACTGGTATATAGTACATAGACAAGTGGTTTTTTTTCTTGAAGCATTTGAATGAAAACATGTTTTAAACTTTTATTATTCGGCGGTACATCCTTTCTACACACCCTTCGGGGACATTTCGTTATTTTTTTGTGTAATTAGTATACCGTATTTTCCCTAAACCGACTGCATACCGTATACATTTATAAAAAGAAACGTTGAGAACGTTTAATGTGGGAAAATGCCCTTTTTATACAGTAAAATTCATTTAAAAAAGTAATTTATTATTGTAAACTGTCAGTTTTATTCGTTAAGGTAATTTACTAATTTACCATTGAAAACTGCTCATTTAGTACAGTAAAGACATTTTGAAGAGAGACTGTCTCCATTTTCATTTTTTTTAATATTTGTTAGTAACAAATTTTTCATGGTAAATGAATTTTTTTTAGGTCATTTATAAAGGAGAAACTTTAATTTTTTACCTTAAGAACATTTAATGTGTGAAAATACTCTTTTCACTTTAAGGTCATTTAACTGTCAACTGCCAACTGTCGGTGGATCAACTGCATGAAACCCATGAGCAATAATGGTTGTTGGGCGATGTCGAATACTGGAATTTAATTAGTATTGACTGTCCTAAAATGGAAATCCTCCACTTGGACAGTCAAAACGTTTTATAAATAACTAGCAGACCCGGTAACACGTTGCTGTGGCTAACGAAACCTTTATAACCAACGCCATCTGTTAAATGAAATCCACACCACGCTGCCAGCTGCCCTCTGCCACTTGGCCAGATGTTTTATGTATTTCAACCAATTTACACAAAACCTTGACAAATTATATACTGTTAGCACACCTTGCTGGGGGTTTCTACATTCTGCCGCAGGACTAGCTCAGTTATTCGCCTGGCAGAGCGATAGAGTCTCCCAGCACCAGGGTGGTAGGTTCTCTTAGTTGCAATTGTGGAATACCTGAAAATAAAGTCTACCTACACGTACCTTGTCAGGGCAATAAAACATCAGTTGGGGTAAACATTGCTTGTATTGGAGGGAACAGTTTGAATACAACGGGGTTTCATTTACAGTTAGTAATTGAGCACAGATAGGATTAATAGCCTGACTATTCTGGGGACAAAAGCCTAACAGCCTCTCTCTCAATCGAGCCCCTCTGGGATCGATCATTAATACGCGTAAATTTGGGGACACACGGCAAAAGGGAAATTAGTTGGTCCGTTACTCACAAGGGCCTGGTAGTGCAGCTTGGAGGCAGCCAGAAGGTAGGGATCCATGGTGAGCTTAATAGCCACCAAGGTGTTTCCTTGCGACAAATTAATGCTCCGAGCCGGTTGCTAGGCGCGCGGACCACGCCATGGAATGTTCTCGAAAGTGCCGGGGGCGTCTGTCGGGAGCGCGACCGTTGTCAGCCGGGGTCGGGGGCAAGTGAGAGCAAGGCGCTGCCGCCACGAGGCGGTGCGCCGGTGCGCGGTGTGCGGTGCGCGGAGGGTGAAACCATTGGTTTTCGTTCAGTGGTGTAGTGTGGTCGTTCGTAGGGCTGATTTCCGCTACCTAACAATACCTAAGAACCTTCTTCATGATTCATTGTATCTATTGGCGTAAACCGCGTGAAAATCCGTTGCTTAGTTTAACCTTGTACTAAATAAATAAATAAATAAAAAATGTACTCATTTGCCGAATTTTTTGAAATAAGGGACTGTCGTAAGAAATCTTATAAGATTTGGCGTACTATTTATTGGCAGATTTTTTTTATTTTTTATTTGTTGGCTCGCCAACAGAATATATCACATATAATTATTACATCAGTTAACAATTTTAATATGGTTACAGTGATAATTCCAATGAGAGGTGAGCACACCATTCATCACAACATTCTTTAGTTGTAATACATAATAATAAATTAAAGTACATACATAAAAAAAGAAGAATCAATAATTACAAAATATATTCACACATGAACATATACATACATTTATACACATTTTAAAGGTCTAGGTGTGGAGATCATCAGGGATATGTAAGTATAATTTCCTTCTGAAGGTAGCAATTGAGTTTGAATATACATCTAAGTCTTCATGTTTGCAATATTTATTGTATAACCGAGGCATTCTCGAGGTTGGTTTGAAGAAACTTGTATTAATACGGTAAGTATCGATCCAAAAGGTTTCAAGGTTTCTCGTAAATTTCGGCCTTATATTAAGATTAATTTGATTAATTAAAAATGAATCATACATGTTGTCTATGATTTTAAACAGGGAGATCAAATCTGAAATGTGTCTTCTTTTGCCGAGTGAGACTTCTCTAAAGTGAGTGAGTCTTTCAGCATTGTTATCTAGATTCCGAGATTTGTAAGCTAGTATTTTAAAGTATTTTTTTTTAACAGACTCTACTTTATTGCTATGAATTGCATAGTGTGGGGACCAAATCACGGTGCCATACTCTAAGATACTTCTTACATATGAGTAGTATGGCAAAAAAACACGATATTCTTCATTTCATTTAACTGAGACATAAATACATCGCAAATGTTATTAACCTTTAGTTGAAAAAACATATTTTTCATTAAGTCGAATTCGCAGAACTTCCCACGACGTTTCCTTTAATTCAACAGTAAAGTTCAAATAAATTATCTTAAAAATTCATAACCTTTCGTTGAATTATAAATTACCTTTCAAAGGTCCCAATGGTAAAAGAAGAAAAAAAATATTTGAAATTTTAATAAATTATTTTTTTTATTTTCAATATTGCTGGTACATATTTAGTATCTGACTTCGCATGTTCGCGTTCGAACAATTTTTAGATATGGAAGGAATAATAATTTTGAGCCCAATCTTATTTTTCAGAATTTTAATCATATTTCAACCTCCGTACCATTTTTTTACTCCAAACATCATCTTGATTTCTTGACGCCAGATTCCACGTTTCAAAAACCTTTCACCGTTAAATAGGTAGATAGAAACTGCTATGTAGTCGTGTATTATTACACTTTTTAGCAACAAAAAGTTTTTTTGGTTTTTCGTGTTTGATTCAGTGAAAACATTTTAAATTTTTTATTTATTTATTTATCTATATAAGGTATGTTTACATTATATTATTCAATGCCTGTCTCACTAGGGTATACCTGTGTTGAGACAGGCGTAGAGGTACATAAATGAGTATCATACATAAGAATATTTAATTATAACATTAGAATATTTAAGGTAAGATACATACTGATTTATACAATTCAAACAGAAAGATGATTTAAATTGAGGGTTAATACCATAAGGAGAGCATTATATAGGTGAAGGAAGAGATGAATAAAGTAGCAAATCCTGTCGAATCTATATAGGGAGTTATATTATACATATAGGATTTTACTATTTTAATTTCTTTAATAAGGGTAAGGACATACGTGAGATGGTAATTCTGACAATTTGTAATCTATTTTACAGATGTTAGCAGTAGTGTGACGTCCAATACTTATAATCCATTTCTTTATATCTTGTTTGAATTTGGTCATTGATTCAGTTTGTCTAATCGTAGCTGGTAGTGTATTGTGTAGTTTGCAAGCTATGTATTTAAAGTGTTTTTGTCCAAAGGTGGTTTTAGAAAAGGGAGTTTGGAGAAGTTCTTTATTTTTGGCTCGGGTATTGTGTATCATTTGTGTTGGTTTGTATAGGATTTTGTTGTTTTTATGTAAATAAACTGAGATGGATTTTGCGTAGAGCTGTTTAATGTCCATAACGTTGAAAGTATTGAAGATCGTATCGGTGCTGGCAGTGAGAGGAAGTTTAAGAATTATTTTTATTATTAGTTTTTGTGCTTTAATGATGGGGTCGAGGGCATTAGAATAAGTGTTACCCCAAGCTAAAATTTCGTATTTGATGTGAGATTGGCACCCATTATCCTTTTCTAGTGTTTATTTTCCTTGTTGCAGTTCAAAAGTCAGTGTCGCCAATTTGTCAAACCGATTAACCAAATTAGCCGATGAATTTACCAAAATGTCAAAAAAATTGTGGTGATACTTAAAAGAATTCATTATCTTCTCTTTCATAGATGGCGCTAGTTTAATTATTTAATTGAAAAACTCACGGTTATACTTTAACATATTAAGATGAAATAATTGATTGTTAAATAATAATTGTACATACGCAATATGAATATGAATAAATAGTTTTGTTCATAAATTTCAAATCTTTCAAGAAAGGCTTTTAAAGGAGTTGGCATAGCATTTGTGTCCCACCCAGGCGACCCGTGTTCGATTCCTCGGCTGGCTAAGTCCCCCAACACGACTCAAGCAACATTTTTAGCTTTCTGTGGTGGGAGATTTTCAAATATTGGTAGATTATTCGTAACCCGGGAACGTTTGTCTTTCTTTCTTTCTAAAAAACATAAAAAATATATTGCGTATGTACGGGCGCAAACAAATAATTTATCTTAATATTTTGAAGCATTACTTTTAAAATGCGTTTTGATTAAGTAAAAATGTTTGAAAGGGTAGATCATGATTTCTTTAAAGGCCCGGTGGAAAGCGATCAAAAAGTAAAGAAAGGGAGATGTGATACGTTTTAAGATTTTCACGGCCAAAAGTGTTTTCAAATAACGAAACGGGAGATATGTATATAAATATGAATGTAAGAAGGAACGCGCTAATATTAAAAAGGAATATGATCAAGCGACAATAATGAAAATATTTAAGGGAGTTTAACCAGCCAGCGGCCGAAAATCCACATTTCGTCGAAAGATGTTCTTATGATCGTACAGGGCGGTTCCAATGAGAAAGATCAATTATTCTTATACCAGCTTTTTAAAATTATTACTCAATTACGATTTTATTTCTTTCCAAATTTGCTTTAATTTGTACCCACATCCAAAAATGTTGAAAGGCGTGCTTTTTTTTTGCATGAGCTCCACACAGGGGGCCCTGAGGAAAATAATTTCCCTCAGGGCCTATGTTATCTTTGGGGATGCTGTGTGGAGAGTTTTTTAAGGAAAGGAAGGAGAGGAGAGTTCTGGTAAGGAAAAGGGTTTAAGGGGTGGGTAGGAATCTGGGGTTCAGTGTGTCCTAGTCATCCGCCTCCAAGACCTAGACAAACCTCACCCCATGAACCCGGGCACCCCTGCTAAATCACCAAACGTAGCGAACCACTTGGGGTGACCTGTGGTAGAGGTATTGATAAGACTATTAAATTTATGTGCTTTTTTAAAATTATTTTTTGATCATAAGTATCTATTTATCATTTTTCAATAATGTCTAAGCAAAATAAGAATGTAAAAAAATCTGAAATATATTAGTTTGTATATGCGCAAATAAATACACAAACGGACCAATTTTCGTCAAGAAACAAATGTACGCATATATTTTTTAATGATTTTATTTAAACTAAAATTAAAATTCTGAAACACGCGTTTGCTAGATAATGTATTGATTTATTTTACTGCATGATTATATGATTTGAAAAGGATCTTGGATAATACAAAATCTTTTTTGAAAAATTAATAAATCTGCCAACGACCTATGGTATAACCTTATTATACTAAATTTAAACATTTTTTTCTCAAAATTTAAAACATGCGTTTACTGGATAAAATAACAATCTTTCTAAATCATTTTTTTTGTGGAAAAGAGTCAATACGTCTAAAATCTGATTTAAAAATGACATATGTCTGGTTTTCTCTGGTTTTACTCTCGTGTACGTAGGTATATAAAACACGCCACGTTTAAATGCTTATGTTGCATTTAAAGATGCACTGATTTTTCACGGCTTTAACAATGTAAAAGAACAGAACATAGTGTTTAATAATTATCGTAGCAGACTTTGCGATTTTTTTCAATCGAGTGAATTTCATGTAATAACCGTATCGGCTAAATGTTTTTTTAGGAACTTATAACCTAAAAGTGTTCAAGAGAAATATGTTATAAATCGATGGAAATGCGGAACGCCGCAGCTTAAGTATCGCGTCTTCTAATAAACGGCGCTACGTTAATCACACCATAAAAGAAAATATGACTTTTCTTTAGTCAACATAAATTAAGCTTTTAACTGGACAAAACTGGTGAAGGCTCAAAATAATCTCAATGCAGTTATCCCACCTTTCAGTTAAAGTCATCAACTGAAACCTTAAAGTTGTCCATTAAAGATAAGGTTTTAGATTTTCAAGGCTAAAAATTATTCTGTTATTAGTTTTTGGGGTATTATGTCGTGTTACGCTACCTCCTCCTTTAGCCAACGTTTCGGACAGCGTTGCTGTGTCCATCATTAGGGCAGATGTGTAATAGTTAGGGGTGATGTTTGTAAATTTCTTAGGAGCGATACCGTGTCGCCAGCTCCACTCCTCTACGAGCTGGCGCTACAATATACTTCAACATGTTTTTTTGGGTTTAGCCTTGATGTAGCCGTCAATTACCGGATACCAAGAACTATTGAGCTTAGCTGCGTCGTCTCTATTAATATTTATAGGATTTTTGTGAATTTCAATTGCCTCCGTAATCAGGCGCGGTCTATGAGTTTTGGGTCTTCCCAGGACCTGAGGGATAAATCCAAAGTAATGGCCGGTTTCGATTAAGTGCTCGGCGATTGCCGATTTGTCAGGGTGGCCAAGTTTACAGGCACGGAAGTGTTCTGATATCCTTTTGGAGATCGTCCGCTTTGTTTGGCCTACATAAACCTTGTCACATCCAGAACAGCTGAGTTTGTATACTCCATCTGTTTCCAGAGGAAACTTGGTCTTTGCAGGCCTCAAAAAGTCTCGTATTTTTGTCGTGGTTCCGAAGACAGTCTTGATGCTTTCTTTTTTCAATAGCCTGGCAATTCTGTCTGTCACATTGTGAACGAAGCGCAGCCCTTTGACTCTTGTTCAATTCTGTCTTCGTTTGGTGCAGATTTGGCTCTTATGATTTGCCTTGTCTGCCTTGCTGGGTAACCGTTACGCTCCAGTGCATCGGTCAGTTTTGTAAGCTCTGCTCCGATTTTTGTTTCTTCACATATTCTAGTCGCTCGGGTCACCAATGTATAGATAAGTCCTCTCTTCTGCGCTGGGTGGTGATGGAAATCAGCATGTAGATACCGATTTGTATGAGTTGGTTTTCTATACACTGCATGTCCTAGACTACCATCTTTTTTTCGCATCACCTCCACATCTAGAAAAGGTAGGATCTTAGAGTCATTTTCCAACTCCATTGTGAACTTAATTTTAACATGGAGTGAGTTGAGATGGTCCAGAAATTTGTTCAGTTTCTATTGTCCATTAAAGTTACAAACCCAAACAAAGTCGACTAAATTCTGCTTTTACGAGGCGAGCAAGTTAGAAAGCTTAGTAGGTCGATATTTAGCTGAAATCCATGAATGGAGGCTTCCAGAATGTAAATTGGTTGATAATATGCAGCAAGTTTGTTGGCATTGTTGTTATATAATGGAGTTTTAAGTGAATTATAAAAGCTTGTTTATGTTTGAGTGCATATGGGTTTATAGGAAGGTTTAGGAATGCGATTGATGTTTCTCAGTTTATTAAAGGAAGTTCATTGGTGAAGTTATGTGGTTGGACATTTACAGAATACATACTACACTTACCTACATACAAAGATACATAGCTACTTACCTATTTTACCTACATACTACTTACCCACGTACATCGTAGACCCTGTATTTGTAGCTTGTATTGTCACATGTTTCTTTCCTACCTATCCCTATATATCTGTCATTTTATCATACCCACGATAAGTCTTTTCATCGACCATCGCCGCGTGAACATCTCTAATATACCGCTTACCGAATCCGCATTTAATCCCGCTTACCGTGACTATATGGTCATAAATGCAGAATAAACCCAGCCAAGATAGCAGAGTGCCACAAGGTTCCGCAGTGAGTCAGTTTTTTTTCCTTTCCTCATGTGCATCCTTTTTACTTGTGCAGTGGTCAAACACATTTCAAAACACATACTAGGTCCTTCGACATCCACATCTGCGCAAAAAAAACACGTCGTTATGCATATAATATTTGTTTAGTATTGAAACAGCTTTGGGATTAATCCATTTCCCAACGTCCTGCTCAATGTATTCAATTTCCATTGTCCCTCTCCATCCTTATAAAGCCCTATTCGGGAGAAGAAAGAAGAATATGGCGACTAAAATCCTACCCACCTTTGCCTTTGGTTATTATTTTGTAACGCGCTGGTGATCACAGCAATTTGAATCTCTCTGAAATACTCGCATTCTTATAAATTTTGAATGATACTTTTACGGTGTAATTGTACTAACCTATGTTACTGTGACCCGTGGATGAAAAAGCTGACCACTACATTAAAAGGTAGGGTATTTGCCCTTTCCCGTCATTCTTGTCCTGTGATTAAAAAAACGCAATTTGCAGTCCGCTTAAGTTTGCTATCGGGCTTTAACAATATGTATCTTCTTTACATGGGATGTTCTATCTAATCGCATTCTATTCAATTTGGGAGGCGGGAATGGGTACCGCCGCCCCGGGAACCTTTATTGGATAACCAACACCTCTGCCATAGGTCACCCCAAGTGGTTCGCTACGTTTGGTGATTTAGCAGGGGTGCCCGGGTTCATGGGGTGAGGTTTGTCTAGGTCTAGGAGGCGGATGACCAGGACATACTGAACCCTAGATTCCTACCCACCCCTTAAACCCTTTTCCTTCCCAGAACTCTCCTCTCCTTCCCTTCCTTAAAAAACCCTCCACACAGCATCCCCAAAGATGATATAGGCCCTGAGGGAAATTATTTTCCTCAGGGCCTCCTGTGTGGAGCTCATGTAAAAAAAAAAAAAAAAAATCTACATGTTATCGGTGTGAAAAAATTTACACCGTATCTTTAAATAGTTCTATCTTAAACGAGTCGGGTTTTATTAAATATTTTCAAAATTTTCGCTTAATTATTACCGTTTTTAGTAATAACGCGCTCCCTTTACATTCGTATTTACTTATATTATCTCTCTTTTAAACCATCTTCTTTTCCCTTTTAAAATTTTACAACGGAGCCCTATATTCAGATGTATCGTTTAGTAATTTATAAAAAAAGTCACGCTTTAGGTCAAATGTTTAGGTTTTTCAAACAATTTGTGGATTTTTAGAGGTGGAAACCATGTAACCGATTTAACGGTTAACAAATACTTCTGCCATGGGTTGTCACAAGTGGTTCGCTACGTTTGGTAACTTATCAGGGATGATCGGGTTTATCAGGCAAGGTAAGTTCAGGTCTTGGCGGTGGCGTGGCGGGCCTGATTGTATTAACTTCTCTATCTGGTGGACGGATGGATTCATACGTCTGTCACTCCTGGACACACTGACCCCTAAATTCCTACCCAACCCTCATACCATTTTCCTTCCCAGAACTTCACATCTTTCCCTACCCTCCACACATTCATTCCCGAAGATAACATATTGTCCTTTATTAATATCTCTTGCCTGTGGGGTTAATATAAAAAAAGAAGAGAGCCTCCGTCTTTTATTATGATAAAAGTAGACGGAAAGCAAAAATTTGATTGCTAGATGACTTACATTCATATTAAATCTCTGCAAATATTAAAAACTGAGATAACCCAAGAATTTGGAAAACTGGAGTCATTAGATGCGCCAAGTTCATATTGTTCACCAAAAGCTAGACTCCAAAAGATATAAGAAGAAGAATAATGACGAGATAATCGAAACGTTTATTTGCAGTAGATACAGTAAACAATGTACGTATTTTACGAAAATAGTTGGACCAAAAAGAATAATTGTTTCCAAAGCTCATCATGGTGTGATAATCCAAGGACAAGTTATTTTATCCGGGATAAACGATAGTGTCCAAAACGTTTTAGTTTTTGCACAGAATTATCTTTGACACGAAAGCCGGAAAAATGTCAGTTCGTACTAGTTCTAATCTCGGATTTAGCTGGTGATGAAAAACGGACCCCTTGTCAAACACGAGAAAGCCATTAGAGTAAAGTTAGGATCGATACCAACCGAGTTGGTTCATTATTCTGGGAAAAATTCTAAAGTCGAGGAAAATACTAGGCGCTGTATTACCATTTGAATTCTAAGACAGAGTTCAGAGATTTTTAAGTTTCTTAGAATATTATTTATAAAAATCTTTAGAGCAAAGACAGCGCGGCCTTTTTCTTAATTTTAATATTTCGAAGTTAAAATTCCCGACCAAACATTTTTTAAATCAAAAGACATAACAAATACCTACCACGAATGTGAGATATTTTTTGTGAAAACTTTTTTTTTCTAACATTCGTGCATTTTCAGTGAAAACTTTTTTATCACCGTTGTGATTTGAAACTTGATGAAACGAAAAATAACGACACTAAAAAGACACAAACTCATAAGATTTAATCTGTGAGAAAATAAGATTGACTAATCGATCTCCTCTTTGCGCGGTACTTAATAGCCTATCGGTCTCCTCTTTGTGCAGTGCTTCGTAGACTCCCCACTCTTATCTGTTTCAGCTTTGTTAGGGTTTCACTTCTACCGCGTGTTTTTTTTTTGGAATTTATGTTTTAAATTACAAAACAGGCCATTAAAGAATTCTATTCTATTTTATGACTGACCAAATAAGCGGCGGATGACATGGACAAATTACTTAAACATAACTGCCGGCTATGAATGAATTTTTCATCTTTGGAGATGCTGTGTCGAGGATAAGGGAAAGGAAAGAGAGGAAGGAAAAAGGAGAGTAGGAATCTGAGGGTCAATGTGTCCAGGAGTGACAGTCGTATGAATCCATCCCTCCCACTGCGGTGCAAGGTGATGTGTCTGTAGGGTCCGGCTGGAGAGTTCAAAAGTTCCCTCAAGCAGTCTCACCCGATCCGACCCGCTACACCGCAGGTGTGCAAACGCGTCCGCCGCCAAGATCTAGACAAACCTCATCCCCGTGAACCCGGCACCCCTTCTAAGTCACCAAAAGTAGTGAACCACTTGGGGTGACCTATAGCAGGGGTGTTGCTTATTCAATGTAAGGTTCCCAGGGTAGCGGTACCCATACATTGCAATTGAAAAAAATTGGCCCATTTGAAGTCACCTTCCTACTTCGAAAGTTTGATGCTAGAAAACCCATAAAGATTATTAATAAAAAGGGTTATTATTTATTACTATTATATATAATTTGGTGGGTTCGTGGGAACCATTTTTTGACTTTTTTTTGGTAATGCCGAAGTCAATTTTAATAAACGATCATTGAATGATTCCTGTAATCATATTTTTTTACATAAACTCCACATAGGAGGCCCTGAGGAAAATAATTTCCCTCAGGTCCTATGTCATCTGGGATGCTGTGTAGAGGGTCTTTTTGAGGAGAGGAAGGAATGAACATTGGTCTTGAAGAGACCCATGTTGTAGGAAGGAGGAAACACAGAGGCCTGAAAATCATTCCACAGCCGTTGAATACAAAAACGAGTCGAAGAAACGACCCGTTCTCATGTGGAAATTGTCAACCGTGTACATATGTTGGGCACGCGTTTGGCGTGTTTCCCGACTATGCACCGGTGCCGAAGGGATCAATGATGCTAGTTTCTCGGAGCATCTCTTCCATTGCAATACCGGTAGAACAAGGATAGCATTCCCACCCGACGCCTGTGCTTTAAAGATTGCAATCCGTCTGTTAAGATGGGAGAATCTATCAAACGGACCGCCCGCACGGAGTCGAGGTTATCGGTTTTTTTAGAGGGTATTTTTCAGGTATTTTGGAGCTCCAGACCAGCAGAGATGGCTGCCAAATTCAACCATGGGGCGTACTTGTGATTTGTACAAGGTTAGCAGTTGTGTACTATTAAAGTATCTGCGGGCCCTGTACAGTACGCAAAGTTTTTAGGAGGCTAACTTTAGTCTGGCTTCGATGGAGCCTCCATACCTGAGCTGGTCACTTAGGGTTACACCAAGCATATCAATGGAGGGCCTATTCGGAAGATTGCTTCCGTTGAAAGAGACTAGTAAGAGAATCATCTCCAATGATCTGCATCATGACTTTACCACCTTCTAAAATCTTTCAGCTACAGTGATGACGTCTTCTAACGGAATCGGTTATTGTAATGCAAATCTGTCACGCATAAAAATGATTAGCCTAGAATAGCTTAAAACGTACGAAATAACTTCATTATATATGATATTGTACCTATCCGCATTTTACATTGTGTGTGCGTGTTTTCAGTAGCTACATCCGTGTTTCTCAAATCAGCGCTGTGAGCGATTTTTTTTTTACCTTAGAGTAAAATATCAAGCGATATTTGCATAGTGGTCGTCCAGTATGGAATAGTCATACTCAAATATATTTACACGAGTATATTGAATGTATTAAATACGCTATAAAATAACACCGATAACCGTAACGGTCTGGTATATTATGACATTTGGAAATATCAACATTTCACTCAGACAAGATCAGCATTTTGTTTAATTCATCACAAGTTACTTATAATTGATTTGGTAGTGTGCAATCTGATGAGAACTAGTACTGTATTAAAATATAACTAGCCGTTGGAAACAATTGTTATATTGTTTCAACGTCCAACGCTGTTGAAAATAATTAGCGCCAACAGTTGAAATATAATACCTACAAGTGAATATTATTCAACGCAGTCAACGATTCAACTGCCTAATAAATAAAAAGGGTTAAGAGTTTGCACTTCGTGAACCACATTACCTACTGCACGTTTTTTTTTTATTTTCCCATCCGATACGGCCGATACGCAGCGCCAGGGGACAATAAAATTTATCAACGACAAGCAAAAAATAACCTATTGATAATTATCAACGCCGGTCGCCTAACAGCTTCGTTTTGTATCTATTGTTTTCAACGGTTTTGGCCCGATAAATCAAAAGGGTCAAGAGATCACACTTCGTGAACGATATTATATCCAATTAGACATGGTCTTTTGGTAATGTACGCACCTACTGCACGTTTTTTTTTTTATTTTTCCGCCCAATACAGCCGATCCGTAGCGCCAAACAACAAGCGAATTTATCAGTGACAAGCAAAATATATCTTCAATATTATCTTCTTAATATTTCAACTGGGTAATATTTTCAACACCGAAACTAACGTCTTCCAACAGTTTCAACTTTCAACGTTATTATAGGATTATTATTACGTGTGTGGGGCGTGGGGCATAGAGATAATAATAATACATCCACCACCCGGGATTCCTTAATACGATTTTTTTGTTTGTTTTTTGTTAATATCGTGTCGATCTCCTATTATAGTTTTTTTTTTTTTTTTAAGTTTAAGTTTCTTTATTCATTGAAAATTGTTGAGTTACGTCAACGTCGACGTTATTTTCAACAGTTGAAAATCGCCAACGATAACGACATTGGCGTTGGATGGAATTATCGTCAACGCCCAGTACTAATGAGAACCAGATAGAGGGCACATTTATGCATATAACAAAATACGTTGATTTATCGGAGATGTTTGTGCGCGCCCCAAGTGGATAAACATAGAGTTACAATGACGGTACAAACAATTATAATAACTACAATATTTTCCACATACCTGCTTCTTACTCCTAACTAACAAGGATTTAGTTCAAGTAGATTATTCTCCTTTTTGGCAATTTTTTTTACAGTAAGTACACCTCATTTCAATGCAATTCTTACCATTTTTTATTCGGGATAATTTCAAGCAGCGCAGTATTTCGATAGTCACATGAGAAATAATTCTGATCGAACCGGGGGACTTCTGGTTCCGAAGGAAAGGAGCTTACCTCTTTGCCACAATGTTTTATTACAAGTATACTTTTAAAATATAACCGTACGCAATACGTTTATCTACAGGGCTCGCATATAATATTCATCGTTACAGTTGCAAGTCATTTAGAAGATATATATAGTACATTCCAAACGTAAATACCGACCTAACGTTGATACAGAAATTGTTGCAATAGGTGAGTTTAAGGTCGATAAATCATGCCTCCTAACTCACGCCTTTCTCTATCGCACGTATGTTTTACGCATTTTTCTATTTCGCTTATGGTCATTGTAAAGTCAACGGTCACAATAACTACGCGAGAATGGATAGTAATAACTTTATTTCGCCATTTAAGGCGCCGCTACCCGAATTTCTACCGATTTCTTACATTTCTCCCTTAAGGGCCCGCAACCCGAATTTCCACCGATTTCTTACATATCTCCCTTAAACACGTTATGTTTTAAAGCTCTTAAAAATATATATGTTATTTTTGAAGATAATATCTAGACATTGCCCGCGCCGAAAAGCAAAATTTATAAATTTCCCTCGATAGAAGAAAAATCGCAAAGTATGCTCCAAAAATTATTACAAACACGTTTGTTTCCATTATGTTAAGTTATGTGTGTGATAAAATTCACACAGCCTTACTAAAAAACCCAGTGAAAATTTTATTCAATTGACAAACGGCCGCGGATGTGCTAATAAAAAAATTGTTCATGGAAAAAAATACACTTGGTTTACACGGCCTGAGAGGGTAGTTTATCTCTGTTTTTGTAATGATATCTGAACAAAATTTGCAATTTTTCCAAGTATTTTGAATGTTCTATATATTTCTTATTTTTGAAGGTGTCGCAAAAGCAAATACCATTTATGAAAACTAGATAAAATTATCTTTTAGATTTGTGTAATTGAAATATACTTTAGTTTTTAAAAACTGCCATATATTAAGATTCAAACGCGAAAAAAAAGGTTTTTTTTACCAAAACATATTTGATGAAAGTGTACAGAAATTTATAAAAAAAAAACTTTTAAAAATACGGACCTTTTATATAATGAATTTGGAACGAAACTGTCACCTCACTCTTTCCTCGTGCATACAATAAAAAAAATGATAAAAAATTTCAAAGTTTTTTTATTGCCAAAAAACTAACCTAAAAAAATAATACCGACTTTTATAACAGATGTCTTGCAACCCTAAAGACGTTAACTTCGTTGATACGTTTAGGAACACATGTATTAGATATTAATATTAAAAAAAACACATTTTTTATGAAATTCTCATAAAATAAAATCCTTTAAATGTAAATTTGAATGTTCATGTTTTACATAAAATACTTATTGGCATTTCAATTTTCAAAGTATGATTATGATTATTATAACTTGACTAAAACTTATTAAAAACCAAAAAAAACACGGTAAATATATTTATCAATTATGCGAATGTAATAGTGAATTAGTCATATTAATAGATATTACGATCAGATTTGTGTAATATTTCACACACACCCGCGGAGTGAGTTTTTTGGCGGTTTCAACGCGAATGACGAATGCGAAGGCGGTTCTGTAGGAAAACAAACAATTAAAATATGTACAGTATCAAAAATTGCATTGTTGCCGGATTTAAAATACATTTTAAAATCAAATCTTATTAGTAATGTTATCGTGTTTTGGTTTATTTTGGTTTTATTCATGTTGCTGCTGCAACACAGGTTATCGGCCGTGCTGTGGTTTTTTTTAGTAAGGCTGACAGAGTTTATTTAAAAATGCTGTTTAAGTCAATTGCCGCGAGATTTTTTCTTTATTTAAAACGAGTCGTGTTTTATTAAACATTTTCACAATTTTCGCATCTATTATATCGCTTTAAATATTAGTGCGCTCCTCTAACATTTGCAATTTCATATCTCTCCATGTTCTTCTTTTTGAACCCTGTTGCGGCGCCTTAAGTTTGGTGCGTATTGTACCTACTTTCCCAATTTCCACTAATGAATAAATCCGTTAAACTTTAAACTTTTTAACAGTTTTCCTTCCCATTTGAGATCCACATTATGTCATTCAAAGGACCGCCCATTTAACTGACGATCTTTTTTACGACCTAAACTCTGATAATGTGAGTTTAATATGAGCATAAGGCTTAAGCTATGGAACTGAGCGGAGAAGGGAACAGAGATGACGTCTCTAACGTAAAAACTAAAGAAGGTTTACATTAGACATTTTTAAATATCGATTTTAACTACTCACGTTAATTTATTCGCTTTCGAACAACTCTTAGAAATAGAACTCATAGAAATTGTTGTATCTCCCTTACTGTCATAGAAAGAAATATGATATTGGGCCGTATTCATAAAAAAAGGTTATGCTTATACTTACAGAATATAAAGGAAATCCTTCAACTCGCATTCATAATATTCCGAGTAAAACCTTATACTTATAGAGTATGAGCATTTCCTTCACAAAAAGTATTTGGTTATTCATAAACGTTACCTTTTACTTATAATAAAAAGAATATCCTTCAATAATTTCGAATTTGGTCAGTAGCAGACTCAGTCGTGTAGTTATCAGTTGTAGCGATGGCAGATGCTGTAGAACTGAGAGAGATTCAAAAAACACTACGAGCAGCATTTATCAACACCTGTTCACGATTACAAAGAATTTTTCCAAAATCACGGAGGCATTGGCAATTTCATCTGCTATGAACTGCCGTTCGGTATCTTTTTCTGTACTTTCACTATCGCTGCTTGACGAATACATCTTCTCTGATCAAAGTACCTACTGTACTCAAATAACACTGATAAGAAAGAAATACCATTAATAAACAAACCATCGAAAACAGATTTGAACCTACCGCGGCACAGTCACAAGCCAACATGCCAACAACCTTTTACTTATTCTTGGATGATATTCTTGCAAGTATAAGGTAATCATTATGAATGCGAAAAAAGGAAATGCTTATACTCCTACCTTTTTCTTCAACTCAAAACATACTTCTACCTTATACTTACAAGAATATCCTAAGTTTTATGTATTCGGCCCATTAACGCTATTAGAAAGATAAAACACCACGCTTTAAATAGAAATCTGAAAATTAACGACAAATGAATGAAATGTGAAACTTTATGAAACCAAAGTTTTGGATCGCAATTTGAGAAAAAATTATGAAAATTTGCGAATTTTTTAATGAAACACAAAAAATGAAGTGAAAATAATGTCCTTCCTAATTAAAAACCTATTTCCATTATCAGTAATTTTAGTTGGTAAAAATGTAAAGCGGGCTATTTTTAAAACTTTTTACATTTGCATGCGATAATTGTTTACTTAAAAATTTATATGTTTTTTTCGTTTCATGTAATTTAAAACCGTGTTGTATCACCTTTTAAAATCAGGTTCTAGTTTTCGGATATGTTCAGAATATTTCATTTATTTGTATTTTGTTGCAAAGCGGAAATATTTTGATCCTTTGACAGAATATGGTCGAGGCCTGAGGAGGTAAGATAAAGCGATGATTTAACAATGAAGAATTTTTGGTTTTAAGATATCGACATTTTATTATATGCAATAAAGTAGAAAATATGTTTAATAGTATTTTGAAACCTTTCTAAACTTTTTTTTAATATGATATTTATTTAGCACACAATAAGCAAATAACTACCTAACAATCACGACGTTCCCCGCAGGGGTAGGCAGATGGTGGACCGCCAGGTCTTAATACACCCTCCGTGCCTTGAAATTAATATGTAAATTACATTACATTACACTGAGAAATATAAGCCCCCTCATTTCCAATGTCCTCTTTGGGAATGCTGCGTAGAGGGTCTTTTCAGAAAAGGATGGAGAGAAAGTTCTGGGAAGAAAAAGAGCATGAGGGGTGGGCAGGAATCTGGAGGTTAGTATGTCCAGGAGTGAAGGACGTTCGAATCCATCCCTACCATAGCGATGCTCAGTCAAAGGGACTCCCTCAAATATTTCGTACCAATCCGCCATGCAGCTGTGGGCAGACGCATTCCCCGCCAAGACCCGGACAAACCTCACCACATGAACCCGGACAACCCCGCTAACACACCAAACCGTTCCGAACCACTTGGGGTGACCTATAGCAGAGGCGTTGGTTATCCAATAAATTATTCCGGAGCGGCGGTACCCATACCCGCCTCCCAAATTATATATATTTGAATGATGTATAAAGCGCTCTTTTCATGAAAATTTTTCGTGAAACATTGGTTATGACGTATGAAACGTATCTGACTTATTACCTACTATTAACGTGGTGTAATAGCGTATCCTCTACAGATTTGATCTCCGCGGATATCATGCTTTTAGTCCCAAGGGTGGCTTAGACTTTTTATTATTATTTTCTCAAGCAAAAACGGCCAGATCTGGTTTTAACGAAGACATTTTTGCCTTCAGATCCTAAAAAAGTGATCCGCGTTCAACAAAAATGCGATCTTTGAGGAAAGCTTTCCGCATCGTTACAATTTCACCGACTTCCGTGGTTTCCAAGCAGAGTGATAAATGATTGCTTTTTTTGAAGTGAAAACTTTTTTAGCACCGTCGGCGTCATGATTTGAAACTCGGTAAAACGATAAATAGCCACACTAAAATCACATACATCTATAGGATTTAGCCTGCGAGAGAATGAGATAGTATTGTTCGTAGTCTAGTTAGGAGGCGGAGTGGGAACGCGAGAGGGGAAGGAGATGCGGGACAGGAAGAGGAGCGGAAGGGGAATGGGCAGGAAGGGAAAGGATACGCAGGGAGAAACAATTTCTTTATTAAATGGCGTAGCAACGCATGCCGGGTACCAGCTAGTAAACTACAAAACATTGATTTAATATTAGTACAATTAGTTTTAAAACAAGTCGTAACATCGGGACGTATTTTGAAACTTGTTGCTATCAACCAATGTTCGCTACTAACATTATCAATTATTATTTTAACTACGACCATGAACAATAAAGTCGAGAATGCCAAGTTGTGAAGCCAGGAGCCAGTTTCAAAAACAACGTTGAGTAATACCGCCAAACTTACTATTAACAAGGTGAAATCTCTAAAAAGCACAATGGACTAATTGAGCCTAGCCTAAGGTGTTTACAAGAGCCTCGATGATCGTAGAGACCACTCAGAAATGACCACTATTTATGGTTTTGGTGTAGCGCTTGCCCATTGACATTTAGGCATTGGTAATATTGCGAGCCCTGCAATATTTTGGAATGCAACAGTTGTTGATCCTGGACAGATTAAAAAATTAGCAGATTTGAAAAGAAAGCACGCCATTATTTCTGTAACAGCCGAGAGCTTAGGGCGGTCCTCTCGACTGCAACACGGCGGATCCTTTTTGAAGATCGCTACGATCGTGGTCGTGAACCTTGGACGTCATACTCGCCATCTTGAGAGCTGACTGCAATCATCCTGGATAGATGATTGGCATCGAGAATCATCCGCCTTTGCTGTTTCTGGAGGGTCCTTTTGGATGGGAGCCATTTCTCTGGATTTCTGCCCTTTTCACGATATGAGATTCGTTTCACAAAAGAAGATTTCATCATGCGTTATTTCAACTTACCACGGTATCTAATTGAACAAGCCAGACAGTCTTAGTTTCAGGATGTCACCTTTCAGTCTAGTATATATTTTTGTAATTCTAATACCTTCTTTTCTTTAAAAATCATTAACGCATTCCTTACATCTGCCATGCGAGTCATTTTTGCTCATAATAATTTACCTTGTACATTGTTGCCACCTCATCCCCGGTAACAACACTAAATGCGACTTTGGCTTGGTAACTAGATGTAAATTCAGTAGATTTTCCAATTCACGTCAGCAAGTATAAAAGTAAACGAATTGCCGAAGTCATATTGCCCTCTGGGTGAGAGGCACAATTTTAATGAATTAAAATGCAGCTAAAATATGAATAGAGGGTAACACAGAAGTTTCAGAACCTGTATTTGGAATTCGTAAGACAGAATAGATATATTAAAAGTAGTCGTGTTTTATAGTATGGTAAATTTTGAGAGGCGGCTATTTATTGGATAACCAACACCTCTGCCGTTGGTCATGGTCACCCCAAGTGGTACGCTACATTTGTTTACTTGATATGGGTGCTCAGGTTCATGAGATGTGGTTTGTCAAGTTCTTGGCGGCCGTGTGCCTGTGAGGGAAACTGGTTGAGGAGGTCTTTCAACCGCTCCAACCAGAATCCCTCGAACCTTACATGTTAAAGGAATGGATTCATACGTCCGTCACTCCTGGATAGGCTTTTTTAATTTTAATTTTATTTTTATTTATTTATTGCTTTGATGGTTACAACTTTCACAGAGTTTTCGACAACCATGCTAGGTAAATGCCCTTGTTATGGTGAACCGGCCCCCAAATTCCTACCCACCCCTCATTCATATATCCTTCTAAGAACTTCCTCTTCTTCCTTTTCCTAAAAACCCTCCACACAGCATACCCCAAGATGACATAATCTCTGATTCCCCTCAGGCCTCCTAATGAGCTGAACTAATGTAAAAAAATGGGTAATGCAACAAACAATAAAAACAGCTTCAGTAACAGCACAGATCCTTGTGGTACCCCGTCATTGTTTTATTGCGGAAAGGAAGAAGATAGGATAGTTCGTGAAATGCGTATTTTGATAAATAATATAAATACAGAGTAAATAATGTCCAATCACAACTAGTAAAAAGGGAACACTTTGTTGTACATGAGAATAAGCGCTTAATCTACCTCTACCGATAATTAATCACACTTTCTTACCCAATATCACATAATTTTCTACAAAAGCACCCAAAATTAAATTAAAACTCCTTTTTTAGTTAAGCAAGAGAGATTTCTACAGTTTGTAAGGATCTGGTCTGTCACGTATACTTTGAATTAAAAGTTAATTTGGAAGAAGGATTTCTTCGTTATTAAATGAATTAAAAACTACTTCAAAACCTTTAATGAACGTCTTGCGTCAACAGTAAGCCTTTCCAAGCCTTGATAGAGGGCGTGCCTGAATTTAAATTACTTCCAGATGAATTGGAAATATTATTTGTTGATTAGTTTTTTAAGTTCGTCAATTTATTTTTCAATATTTGTTGAAAGATAATTTTTTGTTGATATTTTTTTCAATTTTGTTGAAAGTACCTCTGGAGTGTGAAATCGTAAAGAGTATATAAATAATATAATCGCAATAGCATGCAGAAGTTTATGGGTAATTTCTTATTTACACTACTTAGAAAAAACAATAAAAGACAAGCGATCAAAAGAGCTTTTTTTATGAAAAATGTTGTTTAATTATTTATTATCCCAAATGAACTCTAATTATTAACATTTTTACCGACCGACCCATTTTTAATGACTGATCAAATTATATTTTTAAATGGCGCGAGTGTCGTTGTCTTTAGACAGGGCAACATCAGGAATAATTTTCGTTTGACCTCTTTTCTGGGAATCGTGCGGCTTACAGAGGTCTTGTCATTGTTATTAAATAAAACCAATTTTTATTTCGTTTTAAAATAAAACAATTCCATGAAACACCACTATTAATTTTTATGAAGTTAATGCCGACCGGGGGTCGCTACAACCGTAACTTCTTCAGGCAACTCACCCTAAATTGAATGCCACCACCACCGGCTCCGAACAGTTGAAACTCGTGCGTTAAATACATAAAAATAAATTCATTACTAAGTCAAAAATGTATCATTTTTTACCGGGTTTTCCAATAAGAGGTGTTATTTTGAATAGCCCGCAATTTCGGTAGATGTCACTTTTGAAGCTGTCATTTTTTGACATTTGACAAGTAGAAACTACGCCATTAATAAAAATGGAACGATACACGTTTCAACAACGCATTGAAATTATTAAAATTCACTACGAAAATGAGGCTGGAGCAACAGTTACGGTGAATTGAATGGCGCTATCGAGAGATGATTAATGATTTTTTATGACCGAAATTGGATGGTATTGATCTGGACAACGTTTACATTCAACAAGACGGTGCTACGTGCCATACAAGCAACGAAACCATTGATTTTTTACGGGAAAAGTTTCCAGACCGTGTTATCTCTCGAAGAGGTGATCACAATTAGCCACCGAGATCTTGTGATTTAACACCTTGCGACTTCTTTCTTTGGGACCACGTGAAAGAGAAGGTCTACGCCAACAGCTCAGCGTCGATTCAAGACCTCAAAGATAAAATTCGTGAGGCTATCAAGGACATAGGGCAGCCACTTTGCGATTTGGTTATGGAAAATTTCATGAAAAGGATATGGTCCTGTAAGCGTGGTCGTGGTGGTCATTTGCCTGATGTTATTTTCCACTATTAACGGCATACCTTCCTCTTTATAATGAAATAAACATCCGATCATTTATATTAAAAAATGGCATTTTTCTTTCAATGGCATTGAATATTAAAATGACACCTCTTATTGGAAAACCCTGTATATTTAAGCCGAAAGTAATGAAAAATTGGAGTCTGTAAATTAGATAATTGTAAAGATTGTTGATTTTCTTAATTTGAATAAAATTTCGAAAAAACTTTGAAATTAGTATAAAGGAAGCCTGTAATGTTTAAACAGTAATAGATTCTCAGAATTTGCTAATTATTGGAGATGAACCATACTTTTGATTTTAATACCTAATGGAATAAAGTTGATTCACTGTAATGTTAAGAGGACATTACCAGAGAAAACCAGAAATATGTCATTTTCAAATCAAATTTTAGACGTATTGACTCTTTTCCACAAAAATTATAAATGGATTTCGAAAGACTGTTCTTTTATCTAGCATTCGCATGTAATAAATTTTGAGAAAATTTTTTAATTTTTAGTATAATAATGTTATTCCATAGGTCGTTGTTAAATTAAATTTTCAAAAAAGATTTTGTATTGTACCACACCCATTTCAAATAATATAATCATGCAGTAAAATAAATCAATACATTATCTAGCAAAAGCATGTTTTAGAATTTTAATTTTAGTTTCAATAAAATCTTTTAAAAATATGTACGTACATGTGTTTCTTGACGAAAATTGGTCCATTTGTGTATTTATTTGCGCACTTACAAACTAATATATTTCAGATTTTTTTAACATTCTTATTAAATTTAGACATTATTGAAAAATGATAAATACTTGTAATCAAAAAATAATTACAAAAAGTACATTTTTTTAATAGTTTTATCATCACGCCTTTCAGCATTTTTGGATGAAGGTATAAATTAAAGCTAATTTGGATTGAAATAAATTCGATATTGAGCTATAATTTAAAAAAGCTGGTAGGGAGAATAATTAATCTTTCTCATTGTAACCGCCCTGCACGATCGTAAGAACAACTTTCGACGAAATGTGGATTTTCGTCCGCTGGCTGGTTAAACGCTCTTAATGGTATCCATTTAGACAAACTTGAAATCTTGGAAATTAGAAAGAAAATAAAGATGGGTTTAAAAATTATAAATATCTATGAAAAATTTTAAGTGACTCGGTATTGAATTTGTTCTAGTTGTAAATTACCCACCCCTACCCCCTCTTCCCACCCTCGTCAATCCATTGACATCTTTAAGTCTATTGATGTAGGGATAAGGCTCTTGACTCGCAATAGGAAGGTTGCGGGATCGAATCCCGGGGTGGGCAATTAAATTTCTAATTCCTTAACGAATAATGTACCAAATGAAATTCTTCCTCTATTTTATGCAAATCACAAATTAAAAAATTAAATTGTAAATAATAAAGATAGAGTTTCAAAAATAAAATAAAAAATCTGGAATCTATAAATTGAAGTGTAATGATTGTGGTTTTTTTTATACAGATAAAAGTTCGAGAAACTTCGAAATAAGGATTAAAGAACATATGAAATCTTTAAACAATAACAGTTTCTCGGAGTTTGCCAACCATTTGGTGGAAACCAGGCACACCTTTAACTTCAATAGTGGAATAGATTAACACATTGTAATGTCGATAGAAATTTAAGAGTGTTAAAGGGAATTTGAATATTATTAATTATAAGTAATCAAAAATTGTTCTAAAATGACCCAATATTAAACCTGTTCCCTTTGTAAATTGTCCCCCATTGCCTCTCTCCCCTCTACCCATTCTCACCATTGATACTATTGTCTATGTCTGTGCTTTTTCAATTGACACCATTGTCTATGTCTATTATTTATAATTAGAAGAAGTGAGCGTTGCTCACGACACATGTTGGTTTTTGTAAACAATAAAAGGTAAAATCTAAGTATTTTATTAATTTGAAATAATATTTTTTGATTAATTTGTGTTATTCCACAATTAATTCATTTAAAATAATATAATATATAGCATATTTGCTTCAAGTTCCAGAGTGGAAGATAATATTCTCAGTATCGCCCTGGTATAAAACCACCATTCAGAATTGAAACTTTGCTTGAAATGGCTTTAGTCTGAATACTTTCCTCTTCCCCGTCATCCCCTCTCCACTTTCTACAGCTTCACAACATATCTCAATTGGGGATGCCATAGTTTCACTGGCTACAAACGGAAGCAGCTGAGACTCTTTTGAGGTATTAACACAAAAAAGTTTAAAGTAAACGATGAATCCTCTTTGTTTACGAAACATGTAGGTTTTGTTAATCAATAAAAGTGTTTAATTTTATTAATTTTTCAATTAAAATGGTGTCTCAATAAAGTTTGCTGGGTTTGAAAAAAGGCGTCAAATATTTAAAGATTTAATTAAAAAATTAAGGTTTTAAATAAGTGGCACAAACGCTAATCAGACTATGCGAAACTTTTTTCTCAGACAACTGTTGCTTGTCGAAAATAAAGTCTTGGAAATATCTAAGGCAGAGAGTATCATATTTCCACTTCATTAATCTTCCCTTAACTTTAAAAGGGACATAATGTAGCGCAAAATAATATCCTAAATAAGATATGGCACAGCCTTGGAAATATGGGGGTAGGTTTTACATACTTCGCATAAAGATATTATATATTGATAATGTGACGCCGGCCTTTTTGATAAAAGACAAATAAAAATCTCAATAGATACACATCATGATATTTACTTAGGGAAAACAATTTTCTATTTACACGAAAATAATTTTATGTAGAAAAATAACACAAGAAATTAGAATTGAAAGTCAGAAAACAGATCTTGTTCAAAGTAATAAATAAATACGAGTATTAGATAAATGAATGAATGTAAATAGAAACTGTCAAATGTTTACCGAGAAATTGTAACTTGATTTTTGAACGGAGTATTTTTTTTAAAGTAGCCCCAAACGGAGGCCTTGAGAAAAAAAATCCTCAGTGCCTGTGTCGTCTTTGGGGATGCCTTGTTTTTTTGTTTATTTATTTTTTATCTGTTTTTTATTAGGGTATTATATATGTTGTGAGGGGTGACCGTCCTACTCAGAATGAAACCAACTCAGAACCATCTCAGAAAGGTCATTAAGAGTGATGATAAAAAAATTGTTTAAACAGGTTAAGATAGATTAGGGTTACCGGCTATTTTAAAATTATTTTTTCATAGCTTTTAATGACCTTTCTGAGGTGTTTCTGAGTTGGTTTCATTCTGATTTGGCATGGAACCGTTGTGAGGCACGGTAGTGGAGAGGGGAAGGAGGTGGGGGAGAGGGTGGTGGGGAAGTACCTGGCTTTTCAGATCTGGTCACCGAACACGGCTAAGGCCATTTCAAGCAACGTTTCAATTCTGAATGGTAGTCTTACACCAGGGCGATACTGAGAGTATCTTAGAACTTGCCGCAAATATACTACACAATAGTTTTTATTAATTATTTGTGAAACACCACAAATTAATCAAATAAAATTAATTAGCGCACGTCGCACGTCGGGCTCAAACCCGCGACCTTCGGATTGTGAGTCGAGATTTACCTCGGGACCACGGAGGCCGTGTGAAGGGTATTTTTATGAAAAGGAGGGAGATGAAGTTCTGAGAAGGAAAAAGGTATGAAGGATGGACAGAAATCTAGGAACCAAGTGACAGACGTATAAATCCATCCATCCCACGGCACCGCTCACGCGGTGCAAGAGGATGGGTCGAGAGAGTCCGGTTGGAGAGGTCTAGGTTAGATTTTCCTCAACCAGTCCGGCCGCCAAGTAGAGTTGGTAAAAAGCATCCTGCCAAGACTTAGACAAACTTTACCCCATGAACCCGGGCACCCCTGCCAAGTCACCAAACGTGACGAACCACTTGGGGTGACCTATGGCAGGGGTGTTGGTTTTCCAAAACTTGGTTTCCTGGGTGGCGGTACCCATACCCGCCTCCCAAACTGGAGTTGATAATACCGTTTCGTTTATTAATTGAACACAAAACTGCATACATTTGTATTAGCATAATAATGAAAAACCCTTTACACTAGCGACCGTTTATTCTTGAAAATGTTTTTTTATGAGAATACAGCAAACTATTCCCATCTATACCCAACCGTCTGGAACCAGTTAGTCTATGGCATCTCCAAATAAGGTATTTTTTTTTTTTTTTTTTACAGTGAATACCGCACAAGAATCTCAACTGCTCCCGTCTGGAGCCAGTGAGACTATGGCATCCCCAATTGGGGTATGTTGTGAGGCTGAAGGTAGTGGGAGGGGAAGGAGGTGGGGAAGAGGAAGGTTGGGAAGTACCTGGCTATTCAGATCTGGTCACTAAACACGGCTAAAGCCATTTTCAAGCAACGTTTCAATTCTGAATGGTGGTCTTACACCAGGGCGATACTGATAGTATCTTCCACTCTGGAACATGCCGCAAATATACCTACTATATATTATTTTAAATGAATTAATTGTGAAATAACACAAATTAATCAAATAAAATTTATTTGCGCATGCCGGGTTCGAACCCGCGACCTCCGGAATGTGAGTCAGAGGTATGAGCGGGGGAAGGAGATGGGGAAGAGGAAGTTCTAACATTCTAACAGTACCTGAGAAGAATCTACCATTTTTTTTTTTTTTATATCAAACGTCTATTGATTATAGCATATAAAATATAATGTACATTTAGATGATGTGTTAATTTGCTTACATGTTCATATTCAAATATGTTAATACCACTCTTCCATGGAAGCGTTAGCTTGTGTCTGGAAGAGTAGTGTACATTTTTTAATGCTATATTTAAGTTCTTAAATTACAATGTGAATGTAAAAAACAATAAGTTGTAAGTTATAATTATTATAATTATAAGTATTTATCTACCATCAAAACAATTTTACTATTTGGATAATGTGTCCAGAATTATTGTAATTAGTTGCTAAAAACAATACAAAATTTAACTTATTTGAAGAATGGAGTATCACTTGGAAACTGAGTTATAAGTAGATTAGATTAGTCGGAAACTGTTTTCTTTTTTTGAGATTATCTTTAAAATATTTTTTTACAGTGTTTATTAATTGGATTTTATCATTAATTTTTCTAATTTCATCTGGTAATCGGTTGAAAATAAGTCTTCCTTGATAAGTATAATAATTTTGGGCAAAGGAAGTTTTTAATTTTGGGCATGAAAAAATATATTTATGTCTAGTACGGTTTTCAGTTATAAATTGATATTTTTCTTTTTCTTTTATAATTTGAATCAATGCATTTCTATTGTATAGATCTTTGAAAGATGGAACTTGAAATTCCTTAAATAATTGATCCGTTGGGTAGTCAGAAGGTTTTTTTAATATGATTTTAATTATTAGCCTCTGCACAACTTCAATTGGGGAAAGATTAGTTTTGTATGCGGATCCCCAGCTAATGATAGCATATTGTAAAGTTGATTGAACCAAAGCGTAATATATTAGATATAAGTTTTTTACAGATAAAAAATTTCTGATTCTTAAAAATATATAAATCAATTTTCTAATTTTTTTTACAACTTGACAAATTTGTTCCTTCCATTTCAAATTTTTATCGATAATGACTCCTAAATATTTGATTGTGTTTGTTGTTTTTAATATTGTGCAGTTTTAATAATTTTCAATAATTTTTACTATGTGTTTTGGAATTATCATGGATGATGATGTCAATGTTTTTAGGGGTATCATTTTTGTGTATTGCAAATGGAATTACAAATGTTTTATCACCATTTAATGATAGTAAATTTACGTCGAAGAAATTCTTTAAAATATTTATGTCTTCGGTGGCTTTAAATGTTACTTTTTCCCAAGTTTTATCGCTAATTATTAGTACCGTATCATCGGCGTATGAAGTAATTTGGCCATGTAGTGGTTGAAAAAAAATGTCATTAACATATATGGTGAAAAGGATTGGTCCGATTACTGTACCTTGAGGGATTCCAAAGTCTGATATTTCTTTATCGCTATTAATCTGATTTATTTTTACGACTTGCGGTCGATTTTTTAGGTAGTTCGAAATCCATTTAATTGCATTGTCTTTTATACCTATATTGTTTAGTTTTTTTAGTAGAATCTCATGGGATATACTATCAAAAGCTTTTCTGAGATCAATAAATATACCGGCACATTTTTCACCTTTATCCAATGATTCATTGATGTATGAGGTTACATTAGCAGTAGCATCTTGTGTGCTGAGTGACTTTATAAAACCAAATTGGTTTTGGTGAAGAATTTTATTACTTTCTAGGAAACCGACCAATTGGTTTTTCACAATTTTTTCAAAAATCTTTCCAATGTTTGAGATTAGACAAATTGGGCGGTAGTTAGTTACTTGTTGAGGATCTCCAGATTTATAAATAGGTGAAATAATTGTATTTTTATACATAGTTTGTCGGAAATATTCCCTCTGTTAAACTTAAGTTTATCAAATGAGTAATTGGTTTTACCAAATGAATTTTCATGGATTTTAGAAAATGTACTGTAATAAGGTCAAATCCGGGAGACGAACCTCCTTTCATGCCTTCTATTATTTTTAAAACTTCACTTTCTGAGGTTGTTTCAAATTTTGATAAATTATTTTGATTTTGTACATTTTCAATCGTTTGTTTTTTCGGGTTAAAAGATTTATTGATATTTTTCGCAAGATTTTTTCCTACATTAGCAAAAAAAGAATTAAAGATGTTTGCACATTGTTTAGGTTGAATATTAGCATCTATTATTTTATTTTCATGTTCAATGTATTTTATTTTTTGTGTTTTTTTAGTGTTATCCATGGCTAAGTTGACTGTTTTCCATATTTGTTTATTGTTATTGTCTGTAGAAAGTATTTTATTTTTGAAATAGTCTTCTTTATTTTTTTTGATACAGTTTGTTAATTTATTTTTAAATTTTTTGTAAAAAGTGTATGCTTTTTCATTTAGAGGATTTTTCAATGCTGTTTTATAAAGTTTTTCTTTGTTTCTAATTGATATTATAAGTCCTTGTGTTATCCAAGGCTTTAAAATTCTCAGTTTAGATTTAATACGGACTGTAGTTTCAGTAGTTGAATTTTTTATGTGTTGAGACAATATATTTTCAAAGTTTTTTGAGCAAGTCTCGGTATCATAACTATTTAACACGTTGTTCCATTGTTCATTTCTTAGTTTTTTGGATAAAATAGTCATATTTGTGTAGGATTTTGTCTTTGTTAGATTAAATTTTTTATGTATAATTTTGTTATCATAGAGAAGAATGCATGCATGGTGGTCAGTTATATTCGTTTTCCAAACAATTGATTTGATTTTGTCGATATCTTTAATATTTATGTTAGTCCATATATGGTCTAAACAAGATTTTTAAATATTAATTTTCTCAATTTTGGTACGTTGTTAGGCAGCAGGTAGTCGGGAGTTGAACGAGATGGTGAATTTTTTGGTTATTCAGATCCGGTTAATAAAACGTCTAAACCCATTTCAAGCAACGTTTCAATTCTGAACGATTGTTTTGAACCAGGGCAATACTGAGAGTATCTTCTACTCCAGAACGTTCCGCAAATATTATACGTGCTATTTTAAAAGAGTGAATCTCAGCGTAGGGAGTGTGGCAAACCCATCGCTCAGGGAGTGGAAACACAAACCTTAAATAGCCATCCCAAGCCAAGGTGTGAGCTACCGTGCTCAGGCTGAATGTCCTGGGGAACAACGTCACGAACGGTGCCTCTGAGAAACAAGGTCGCATCTCGGATTATTTAGACCTCACTTCAGAATGCAGAGCTCTGCTGGAGTGGACCTTCTATTTCCCTGGTAACTCTTGGGATAAAAAAATTGGACCATTCGAAAAATAGGGGCCTTTTAGGAACCTAGGAGTGCTGAGGCAACCTCTCTGGATTTCTTTCCTGGGGCCGTAGGAGGAACCAAGAGGAGTTACCGTGGAGCGGTGAGCTGAAGACATTTCCATGAACTCTTCCCTTGTGGGGCCTTCAAGGAACCAAAGGAAAGGGCACCCTTCCAGCGCGGGGCCTTTGTGGAACCAAAGAGGAGTGAAGTGGAGAGATGATGTCCTCTTCTCATGTGGGGCCTTCGAGGAACCATGTAGGAGTGAAGAGGAGAAATGAGGCCATCTTGGTGAACTCTTCCTCTGTGGGACCTTTAGGGAACCAAGGAGGAGTGAGGAGGAGTGGTGAAGTTTTCTTCCCTCCTGGGGCCTTTAGGAAACCAAGGTGGAGTGGACTCTACCCTTGTAGGGCCTTTAGGGAACCAAGGGGAGGTGGACTCTCCGTCGTGGAGCCTTCGGGGAACTAAGGAGTGTAAAGGAAAGATGAAGCGCTCTTCCGTCGTGGGGCCTTCAGGGAACCAAGGATTAGTGAAGAGGGGAAATGAGACCTGGGAAGATACATTGTCGAACCAGAAGATATAGCTTCATTTCCAATGACAATCCTGGCGAGCTTTATAAAAGGACTGGGTTACTGTCAAAGGAATGAGGTAAAATGGGAGGTAGTACAATGGGTCTATGACCTAAGAGCTCACGGGAACTATATATATATGTAAACCGTCTCCGATTATTTTAAAATAATAAAAGAGTGAATTGTGAAATAACACAAATTAATCAAATAAAATTTATTTTTGTACACCGAGTTTTGAACCCGTAACCATCGGATTACTTGTCAAGAGATTAACTCCTCGACCACGAAAGCCTTCAACGGACTAAATTCAACTTTAAGAGCTCAATGAAAATGGTTTTGTATTTCTGTCACCACTTACTTGTCATCAAATTTAATTTGCACCATACTTGATTTTTAGGAAACCATTAACTCGGTTGAATTAAATTTTCTCGAAATTACTTACTTACTAGCAACCAGCAGATTGTTGAGTCTGGGTGCTCAAATAATTACTCTTGGGTTAATAAGAATTACGAGGAGATCTGGCAACATCCCCAGTGTTGCCACATCTCCCTTTTTGTGTGAAAATTGGACCGTTTCAGGGGATATAAAATTTTGATTAAATAATTACTTAAGGCTGTTCAAAATCATGGAGCGTGTGAAACATTAGAGATATAATTAGGTTCATAAATAATATATAACCTAATGAAATGATAGTTTACATGTTAGATTTACAAAGTATATTTGGTCATAAATGAGCAAGCTCTTCAAGTGTATATTTGCCCGTTAATGATCGTTTTGAGCATACTCATGAAAAAGCATGCCCAAAGTCAATAATTGAACACAGATGCTATTTATAAGCATGCTCTCGGCCAAAGTAGAAGCAGGGAGAATTTTTTTTGCTTTATTTATCGTGATGATTCACGGTAACGGTATTGTGACGGCATAAAAATGCAAAAAACGTACGTTCCTTATCGCAGTATTGCTGCAGCTCTTTAAAAAAATGAGATACACAATGTATGTAGGTCAGTTCCCTCCAAAGTAAAAAAAATCATAATTTTCTTGCATCTCTCTCACGTACCGCAATGTAACGTCTCCGTAGACCCCTATGGAATAAAAGAAAAAAATACAAGGCCGGCCGGCGTGGTCCAGCGGTAAGGCACTTGACTCGCAATCCGATGGTCGTGGGATCGAATCCCGACGTGGGCAAATAAATTTTATTCTATTAATTCGTGTTATTTAACAAAAAAATCATTTAAAATAATATTCAGGGTGTCCGGCGGTAAAGTGCTTTAACTTCGGGAGGTGATTCTACATGATGGTAGGAGTAAAATAGTTTAACTTTTTCCAAAATTCCAACATTTTTTTTACCATTCATATTCGCGTCGTATATTCTTCTTACACTACTTTCTTCGTTCATTCGCTCTACATGCCCAAACCATCTGAGGGTCCCTTTCTTAATCTTAGTCATTATGCTTACATCAGCCTTACATTCTTTGCGGATATCCACATTTCTCACACGATCACACATTCTTTTACCACACATACGTCTCAGAGATCTCATTTCAACAGCTTCTTCTTCTTCCTTGCGCTGTCCCAACTCATTGCCTAGGTAGGCTGTTGGGGTCGGCTCTTCTCGTTCTCAGGTTGTAATATCTTCTGTTCTGGATATCGCCTTCATCCAGGCCGTTTTTCTGAAGAATTTTGGAACATTGAGTCATCCAGGAGTTCTTTGGTCTTCCTCTGGATGACTGTCGATGAAGCTCCATAGACATTGCCTGCCTCACTGTGTGGTCTGATGGTCTCCGTCTTATGTGTCCATACCATCTCAACTGTCGTTCTTCCAGCTTACTATTTATGTCTGTGACACCCAGGCTACCACGAATGCGTGAACTTTTGATCTTATCTTTTAATGATACTCCTGCCAACCATCTAAGCATTCGCATTTCTGCTGTTTCAAGTTGCCTAGTGTAGGAGTTGTACATAGTCCAGCAATCGGAGCCATACATTATTGCGGGTCTTACAATAGTCTGGTATATCTTTCCTTTCAGTTTTATAGGCATTTTGGAGTCACACAATATTCCTGTTACGGATCTAAATTTAATCCATCCCACCCCTATTCTATGGATGACATCCGCTGCACATCCTCCGTCTCTGTGGATTAGTGAGCCCAGATACTTAAATGAATCACAGTTGGCTAATGTTACTCCATCCAGTTGCATCGAAGGAGTTACATCATTTGCGTCTTCAAATGGTAAATACAAATATTCAGTCTTTTTCCTGCTAATTTTTAGGCCATTATCCTCCAGGATCTTTCTCCACCTATCCAGGCTATTCTGTAAGTCATAATGATTATCTGCTATCAGTACTAAATCATCTGCAAAAAGCATAGTCTTGAGAATTCTGTTCATTATGTATAGCAGTGGGCTGAGGACAGATCCTTGGTGTACCCCCACTTTAATTGGAAATTTTGGTGATGTTCCTGATGTGCATCTTACTAGAGTTTCAACGTTTGTATACATATCTTGCATGGAGAGCACATATCCTTTTGGTACATTGTGGGCTCTCAATGCCGCCCATATCAGGCTTCGGGGAACCCTGTCAAATGCTTTTTCCAAGTCTATAAATACCATGTGCAAATCTTTTTTTGCATCTCGATGTTTTTCAACTATTATTCTGACTTAATTTAAAATAAAACAATAACTTTGTAAACACCACTTTTATTTTTTATACTTTATGCCTTGGCATAAAGTATAAAAAATAAAAGTGGTGTTTACAAAGTTATTGTTTTATTTTAAATTAATAATGTCACATCACAAAGTATCCGCTTCATATGAACAAATATTATTCTGACTGTTTGAATAGCATCTGTTGTTGATTTTCCCGACACAAAACCGCATTGATCGTCGTGTATTTTTACAATTTTCCTTATTCGTGTGTTGATAATTCTCTCATATATTTTAATGGTGTGAGACAAAAGCTTTATCCCTCTATAATTGTCGCACTTCCTAGAGTCTCCTTTATTTTTGTTAAATGGAAGAAGGTAACTCTGCCTAAAGTTTTCTGGCATTGGTTCTCCATTCAGTACTTTATTGTACAGAGTGCACAATATTATTCTTTATTGTACAGATCTCATTTCAACAGCAATCAGTTTAATTTCATTCTTCCTCTGCCAGTTCCATGCCTCACCGCCATACATCAGGGTAGGTACCATGACTCCATTGTGAACTGCTAACTTCGCTTCTTTTGACAGTTTTTTTATTAGCGCCAACGGCATTCAGTCCACCGTTAATGGAGTTACCGGCATTCACCCTTCTTTCAATATCTCTATCAGCCTTCCCATCTTAACTTAAGGTAATTTGTTTTTTTTTTGCCGTCACCGTACCATTACCGTGAATCGTCACGGTAAATATAAAAGCGTCCAAAGACATTCGTGACTCCTGCAATAAATCATGAAAAGCAAGGTTTTTTCGTCTACCCAACCGACCATTTTTTGTATTTTTGCAAAGAATACCCAGGCACCGCTGCCGCAAACTGAAAAAATTATTGAAATGAGCATGCTAATGATTATGTGCCTTGTTGGGCTAGATTATTCAAACATGTTTAAAACACTTCCTCTTCCACCCTTGAATCCAGTGGCGTTCTCATTAGAGCTTGCTCAATACTAGCAACGTCACTGACACGCATGTAGCATTTGCTCATTAGAAGCATGCTCTCGTGCTTACTAATGAGCATTTCTATCCGTACCATAAATGATTTAACCATTTTAATAAAATTTGTAAGTTTCAAGTCAGGAAAAATGTAAATCATTTATATTGGATATGATTTTAGATTTTCACGGCCAAAAGTATTTTTGTTATTTGTTTTTGGGGTGTTATGCCGTGTTGCGCTACCTCCTCCTTTAGCCAACGTTTTGGACAGCGTTACAGTGTCCGAAATAGTTATTATTATTATTATTATTATTACTACGGTACAAGTTTTTTTTACATTAGCTCCATACAGGAGAGACCCTTACGAAAAAAAATCCCATAGGGCCTTGCCATCCTTGGGGATTCTGTGTGACCCTCAGGTCTTTTTAGGAAAATTAAGAAGGAAAAGTTCTGGGAAGGAATAAAATGAGTGTTGTGTAGGAATCTGGGGGTCAATGAATCCAGAAATGACGGACATATGAATCCATCTCTCCCACTGCAGCACAAGGCAGGCGATGGGTCGAGAGAGTCTGGCTGGAGAGGTCTAAGTCAACCAGTCTCTCTGAATTTGGCACACTACGGCAACAGGTGGGCAAACGCATTCGCCGCAAAGATCTAAACAAATCTTACCCCACAAACCGGGGCACCGCAACTGAATAACCAAACGTATCGAACCACGAAGGATGAACTATGGCAAAGGTTTTATTTATTTAATAAATGGTTCCCAGAGCGGCGGTACCTTTACCGCCTCTCAAATTTCAGGCTATCCCAATTGGTGTCGCGAAACTGCGACTCCACTGTTAATTGGCGGTAAATGCTGAAGAGCAAAGCCTATGCAGCCCTCGAAGGACCAGTCCCGAAACTACGTGAAAGAGCTAAGTTATACGGCATACACTCGCAAAACCTGATGGATAGTCAGTCGATAGTTCAGATCTGTGCTTTTGGAAAATTAGATAAGCCCGGATTGGAATAAGGAAAATAGGACTCACTGTTGCAGATGGGGCCTCGCTGATCTCCAGTTTGTGGTGTACACTTCTCACTGTTTAATTTAATATTCGCAATATTCTTATAACAAGAGGTTACGATACATGCGCCCTGTCTGAGATATTATTTTGTACTGAGCAGGAAAGCACACTGTCACCTCTCCAAAGTTGAGTACTTTCTTGCAACAATTTTTATGGTGACATTTAGGAAGGAAAGATTAGGTTGGTGGGGTAAATTCAGGATTTTGACATATCTACCCACCAAGTCTGCAAATGCAATACCCAATCAATCCCATATAAAAACGCGCGAACACCAATCAATTATCCCACGTCAATGTATTTGACTACAAGGAAGAAATAAAAATGAAATAACGTGTGATAAATAATTTTATTAGATGTAAACTTATATGATATCATGGCAAATAAGTATGACAAGTCGATTTCAAACCATAGAAAAAAAATACAAATAATATGATAAAATCATTAAGAATGTGAAAGAATGATAAACAAAATTATGTAATAGATTAATTATCATGAACTTCTGTTCTTTTTTTCATCTTACTACGTTTTATATTGTAGTTTGGTTATTATTATTTTTGTTATTTCAGTTTAATTTACGTTATGCGGGGTAAGTGTGCGATAAAATAAACGAATGCCATTTTTTGGATGCGTACACTTACCCCTCTAAATAAAAATGAGATATTTCATCTCCTGTTTAGTTTTTATATTAAAATATTTCTTTTGTATCTACATTTATAAGAAAGAATCCGGATAAGTCATTTTGTACCCAAATGCTTATTGGAAGCTGAGTGTTTCAAAGACCCAATCATGTCTAATTACATCTAAAAGGAATCGAAATGAAAATCTAGTCTCCTTCAACGGAAGCAATCTTCCGAACAGGCCCTCCATTGATATGCTTGGTGTAACTATAACTATCTAACTATCTAACCCATAAATGGAAACATAATGAGCTTTGCAGATGACACTGTTATTATATTCCACGAACAAGATTGGACAAGAACTTACAAAGAGGCGGAACATGGCCTGGCTGTACTTCAAAACTGGCTAAAAGTAAACTCCCTTACATTAAATGTAAATAAAACTAAATATCTCACTTTCTCCAAAAACAAAAGAGGACAACCAATGAATGTGCATACCCTCAAATTACATGAATGTCAAAATACTTTTCCACAATGTTCCTGCCCGTCTATATCCCAAACAAAAAGTATTAAATATCTTGGGATTGAAATTGATGAAAATCTACAGTGGAATTCACACATTGATCTTACCTCAAAAAAGCTAATAAAACTCATCTACTTCTTCAAAAAATTAAGAAACATCTTGTCGATGAGGGATCTAAAGAGAGTATATTATGCTTTATGCCACTCTCGATTGGAATATGGAGTAATAGGATGGGGCTCAGCAGCATCTAATCACTTAAAACAACTTAAGATAACTCAGAATTGCATCATAAAGACCATTCTAAAGGTCCCTATAAGGACGTCAACAACAGAAATTTTTAAACAGTTTGATGTTCCAAGCATACAGAAAATCTATGCCAAAAACATTCTAGTACATCACCACAAAAACGACCCAGAGAAAGAAACCTCACATGCTCATAAAACCAGAGCCAAACAAACAGACACACTTAATATACCAAAGTGTAACTCCTCATTTGGTCAAAGAAGTTCTGAATTTTTAGCAGTAAAGTTATATAACAAACTCCCACTTAGTATCAAACAATTTAAAACAAAAAATAGCTACATTATGGACATTAAATGTTGGCTGAAGGAACTACCGGAAAATGACCTTACTAGTATACTTAAAACATCATAGAAGTTTCTGGAAAACTCTATCCAAACAAGTTAAACCATAGAAGTCGCTGAAAAACTTATCCAAAGCATAGTCCCCCTCAGCACAGGATCTCCTAGTGAGGAGGACTTCGAATATATTTATATTTTACATATACATCTAACTAACATGTTTCATATAAAAATGTAAAAAATATTATATAGTTACTAAATAAAAAAAAAAATAAAAAAAAAAAAAACTCTAAGTGACCAGTTCAGATATGGGAACTCCATCGAACTCATAAGTTAGCCTCTCAAATACAGGGCGTACTGTACAGGGCCCGCAGATACTTTAATACTACACAACTGCTACCCCTGTACAATTCACAAATGCGCCTCACGCTTGAATTTGGCAGCCACCTCTTATCTGGAGCCCCAAAAAACCTGAGAAAACCCTCGACTCTGTGCAAAAACGGGCGGTCCGTCTGATAGATTCTCCTAATTTAACAAACGGATTGCAATCTTTAGAGGACAAGCGTCGGATGGGAATGATATCCTTGTTCTACCGGTATTTCAATGGAATATGCTCCAAGGAACTAGTGTCATTGATCTCTTCGGCACCGGTGCATCGTCGGGAAACATGCCAAACGCGTGCGCAACATATGTACACGGTTGATATTTGTCACATGAGAACGGGTCGCTTCTTCAACTTGTATTCAACAGCTCTACTGTGGAACGATTTGCCGGTTTTTGTGTTTCCTCCTTCCTACAACATGGGTCTCTTCAAGACCAATGTTCATTCCATCCTCTCCTCAAAAAGATCCTACACACAGAATCTCAGACGACATAGGCCCTGAGGGAAATTATTTTCCTCAAGGCCTCCTGTGCGGAGTTAACGTAAAAGAAAAAAAGATTGCGCACACTTAAACCATGGAATGAGTGTACTTACTCCGCATATGAGTAAAGTGTAATATTTATGCTTGTGCATAAGAGTTGCAGTGTTAAAATCTACCTATATTTCAACTTCATTTCATTCTGTACGTGTTTCGTTTTATTTATTAGGGAAAATCAACAGATATTTTACATCATCATTACATAGTTTAAAATGAAGTCGCTCAAAATGTATGTGCGCGTACAACTTTTAAACCACGCAACGGATTTTCATGCGGTTTTTTCTTGTAATTCAAGAGGAAGGTTTATATGTATAATACATGCTTATTATAGTAGAGAAAAACCGATAAATTCACATATCCAATTCAGGCTGCGGGCAGCAGGCAAGCGGGTGGTGTGGTTTTTATAAAGGTTGGGTAATGGCGTTGTGTTTCGTTAGCCACAGCAACATGTGGCCGGGTCTGCTAGTTTACAATAATAACTTTAATAGTACACATAATATCCAATAATAGATTTTCACATAATTCAAATTATGATTAAAAAAGGGTCCGGTACCCGTAAGAAGAACCTCAATCATATTTTTGCAGCTATAAAGCCCAATCATACGTCAAAACGAAGGCAACGTGTAATATTTAAATGTCTGTTTTTATTTATTTTTATTTAAAATTACATAGTAGTTCTACATTATTTATTCAATATACAGACTAATAAAAAATAAATAAAAAAAAAACAATTTATTTGACAAAGGTTGCTTTTTATTTATACTTTTACAATATAACATTGCAAACATAACAAAATTGAACAAAAAAATGAGATCCTCTTGAGTTTTCTTATGTAATACTAAAATTTTCAAAAATCAATCGTAGTCTAATTTGTTTTATTAAAATCAAATCAACTCTTATTAATATTAAATACGAAAAATTATAAAAAACAGTCTTTATATGCAGTTTTGACAAACATCAATTTTATGTTCACCGCATATAGCTTTTTGGCATTTGCTACACTGTGCTTTCGTCATCCTCCTTTTTTTGTAGGTTTCAAGTGTTGTCGAGACGCCATTTTGTATCTTTGTAACTAAAACAGAAGTATCGATTAAGAAATGTAAGAAAATAAAACAATAAATAAATGAAAAATACATAAAAGCACAATATCAAAAAAAAACCATGAGCAGCGGCCAAAGTTACATAAAGCCCAAACATACGTCGAATGTACGTGCAACGTTGTTGTGATGACAAAACGGCAGCACTTACCGAAGTGACACTGCCGTCTCGTGCAAGGTCTCGGCGGGTACTGAGTTGGTTCGGACGGTCGCGGCAATCCGATCACGAGTGTGAAAGAGATGACGATAATTCGTCGGCGTGTAAGTCTAAACGACGTAGATTGGCTTCTAGGGTTAACAAAAATATGTATCCTTGAAAATTGTTTAAAAAAGATAAAAAAATCAATAAGCAAATATTAAATTAGTATGTATTTAATAAAAACTTAAAAGAAAGTGAAAATAATAATATTTCTCTTGTTTATCAATATTATGTCAACATGGAACACTTAATTTATTGTGGAAGTGTAAAATTTCTACTCCATTCTTCCAATTTATTCTTTGTTAATCAAAATTCCGCCCTTTGGGTGGGTTTTAAATTCAGTCTTAAATGTAATCATTTTTTTGAGGGAGTTAATTGAACATAAACATCCAAAGGGCGGTTGGTTTTCCAAACAGCAAAATGATGAGAAACGAAAACAGAAAGAAGGTTATTTTCTTGGTCTATTTCGATATTTGATCGAGGCTGTTATTTTAAAATCAGCATTTCAAATCATAAAAAGCTTGCAGTTTCAAAAAGGCGAGAATTTTTGTGTTTTTATTAACAGGAATTCATTTCTCAATTTATTTATTTTGTTGTTTCTTAGAATATTTTAGTGCATTAGGTTATTATGGAATAACCATATATAAGACCATTGTTAGAACTGTATGAGCATATGCATGTGAGGCGCTGACCCTGACGGTAAAGATGGCTGAAATGCTGGATACTTTTGAAAGAAATGTGCTGAGAAGAATATGTGGACCCGTGAAAGAGGGCGAACAGTGTAGCATCTCTTATGAGACTCCTCAGGTTGAGATGGGCTGGGCATGTACACGTACAGAGAATGCCGGATACACGCGTCCCAAAAATAATTTGGACTGGACCCCAGGTGGAAAGAGAAAAGTTGGAAGACCTAGACTGAGGTGGGAAGACGAGGTAAGAGGAGATGCAGCACAGATTCTCCAGGTACCAAACTGGAAGTCAGCCGCTGAGGACAGGAGGAGTTGGAGGCGAATGTTGCAGGAGGACAAAGCTTGATATGGGCTGTAGCGCCATCGGGAAGAGAGAGAAAGAGAGCTAATTTTGGTTATAAAGCGCCCTTTCGGTTATTTTTCAAAACATGGCCCTGTTTAGTTAATAGACATGTTATCAAAATATTTTTAGAATTTATATCATGGTTTGTTATATTAAATATTTCTCAATATGTTGAAAGTACTCCAAAACGCGGTTTATTGACGAAGATAATGTAAAATTAATGAAATAATATGGCTTGAACAGGCGCTGAAAGTAAGCCTTGTGCAAAAGTTTACCACCCTTAAATTATTTTTTTTTAGTAAGAACAACTCTCTTTTTTTAACCTTTGAAGGTTATTCCCATCAATGTAATATGCTCGTATCATTGAAGAAGAAGATAGCACTAATAATCAAAACGAAAATATGAAAATATGGTCGCTTATTAATTGTTTTTGTGTTTAATTCGTAGAACTCCATTTTAATTTTTAGAAATTTAATTAAAATTAAATTTGATAATGTTATTATCGAGTTCTGCAAGTATTTTAGAATGTATTTTAGTTACAGCTGTTTCGACGTGTAAGGTCATTTTCAAACTGTGGTGAAGCCACTTACGGACGACTTATTTATTGTATTTTTAAAAGTGAATTTTTGAAGGTGTCTAAATTGATTTATTACTGGTTAAACCAATTTGCAGAGACACTAATTGAGAGAGTGATTATGTGGGATTCAGAATCTTTCCCTTTTGGTTTCCCTTGCACTAAGTGTAAGGGTTTTCTTAATTGATTTAGAATGACGTTATTGCGATGACTCATTTAAGTGCATTATATTGTTCATATTGTTTATTTATTCCCCACTACTTAGTATGTTTACCAAAACTTGCAGAACTCGATAATAACATTATGAAATTAAATTTCTAAAAATTATAATGGTCGCAACTGGGACACGTTCCCAGAACCTCTCATCTAACCGGGACGTGCGCTTTTACCAATTCTGCCATTGCGACCTTCCGTCAAACCGTCATAAGTTTCAATCTCACATTTTCAAATTTTAGAATTCACAATATTGTATTCGAATTTTTTTCCATATCATGGGTAACTCTATCTTTTTCATAGGAAACAATCGTTCTAAGAACCGGTTTCGTAATCTAGATAGCGTCTCGGATAAATACAGGGTGGCCCTTAACTGTATACCTAGTTTCAATTAACAATAAATAAATAATGGTAGAACTTAGACATGTTTTATTAATATTTTCAAAAACTACAATAAATTGAAATTTTAATGACATTAAGTTTTAAAAATTATATTGTCCAAGTGAGCTCCGTCAGCCTGTTGACATTGTCTAAGGCGGATTCGAAAATTCTCAAAAAACACGTTGACAAGTTGCCCGCGGGACGGCGTTAATTTCCCTTACAATGTTTTATTTTAACTGATTTATTGTGTCGGATTGTCTTCATGGAGTCTTGATTTTAAGTATCCCACAAAAAATAATCACACGGGCTGAGATATGGGCTACGTGGGGGCCACTCAATGTCTCCTCCTCGTGAAATGAGTTTTCCGGGGAACATCTCCTTCAAACGGTCCATGGACAGTTGAGCAGTGTGACAGGTGGCGCCGTCCTGCTGAAACCAGTTCCTGGAATTGTGGCCTTGAAAATCTTGAAGAGCTGGGACCAAGAACTCCTAAAGCATCTGACAATAATTCATAGATTTCACTGTCATAGCAACTCTCCTTTCGTTTTCAAAGAAATATTTCCAATGATACCCCTAGCTGATATTGCAGCCCACACAACGACCTTCGGGTTGTGCAAGGGATGTTAATGCTTCTGTCGGGGGGTCTTCTTCTTCTTCTTCTATTCTCAGACCAATACCGGCAATTTTGTTTATGAACATGGCCATTGATATGGAAATTGGCCTCATCGCTGAACATTATGTTGAAAAAATTGTCAAAAAGTTCCAGCATAACATTGGCAAAATTGAGTCGAAGATCGGTATCATTCGGCTTCAACTCTTGCGTCAGCTGAATTTTATAAGCTTTTAGATGTAAATCGTGGCGTAAAATTCTTTGTAAAGTGGTCCTCTTAATGGATAAGGCTCGGCTTTTCTTGCGAGTAGTTTGTTGTGGATTTTCCCTCACTGATTCACTAACACGCTGAATAACTTCTGGTATCCTCGCTGACTTCGGGCGGCCTTCATTAATTGTTTTTACTGTTGAGCCGGTTGTCTCAAACATTTTGATCCATTTCCAAATAGATTTTGCTCTTGGTGCTTGATTAATGTCTCGTAAACCGAAATGAGCACGGTACATTCGTCTCGAAATCGTTACGGAATAATTGTTTATGTAATATGCACGAACACAAAATGTGTGCTGCTTTCCCATGAACGGCTACAAGGCGACTAAAATTTCCACGAAATAACGCGTCTAACGATACCTCCCGAACCACGCTCGCCCCACGCATTGTTACAAAAATAACGAAACAAACCGCGAACACAGTTAAGGTCCACCCTGTATATCCGATTTTATTTATACGGAACATACTAGCATGTTGACATTTTTATTTTCTGTGACTTGTTCTCTTTCAAATTGTCGTTTAGATTATTAGTGTTGTCTTCTTCTTCAATGATAAGTAAATTCACATTTTATTTATTTTTCTTACTTATTTACATCATGGGTAGGCAGAGAAAATGAAGATTTTGATTTTTGAAGATATTTTGAGTGGTGGTGTGAATTTATCATGATGGAATGCATAACACGTAGGTCATATCATGGTGGAATGTGGATCTGTGCTCCACGCGCTGCAGGTGGAGACTTGATGTTGATGTTTTTTTTTTTTTAATTTTATTATTTAAATAAAACATACAACGAAGTTGCAATCCCGTGAATTATCAAAACTCATTAAGGGATCGCCAATTGGTACTTTTGAAAAGTTAAACCCAACCCAACCCAATATGCAGACACAATATAGGTATGAAGAAAAAAAATTACAAAACACACTACGTTGCATTTCACAAAAGCAACATACAAACGCAACATACGAAGAATCACTTTTAAAATATTTCACGGAAACATGTCTTATAAGATTTTATGAATTATTATAACCACTCATTTGATTTATGTACTGTTGGTGTCAAAAAGTTAAAATAAAATATCCTCCATGATGGACTATATAAATGCATAAAAAAACAAAATCAGGAAAATACAATAAAAGGTACGGGCTCAAAAATATACAGACCTAATACAAGATGATTACATACAAAATACATGACAAGATATAAAAAAGATATAATCTGCGCCCATCACATCTGGATGTACAAAGTTTGATACTTGGAGATAATCAGGACAGCTATCAGAACAGAGTTTGTACCTATTTATGACTCGTTTTTCAAATGACATTTGAAAAAATAGGATTTCAATATATCGTTTCGAGATTTGTTAGAGGCATATACCTGTCTTAATTCTTTAGTCAATTTGTTATAGTTAGTGTACGCAATGTATTCTAATGATTTCAGTCCGAACTTTGTTGAGTGAATTTTTGATATAATGTAGTTTGTTGTGTTGTCGTGTATTATATTGGTGAACGTCGTTGTTATAGTTCAGTTTTATATTTGTGTGGGTGTTGCACTGAATAATATTTAAGATGGTGTTTGTTATCTCAAAGCTAGGAACAATTGTTGTAGTCAGCTGGTGGTGGCAAAACAAAAGATGGCAACAGTGACGAGAATTTTGATTGGCCGAGAGTTTTAAGGGAGTTTTTGCAACGGGGCAGGAAAGGGTTCAGGAATTCTTCAATTCTTCAGCGCTTCTTCCAGGGTTTTTGGCGTCAAATGAGTCAGTGACGGCCAACGGGCTCTCCAGTGACTTTGGATTTATATCGTTATAATTTATTATTATGATATTCGGAACACGTGTTTAAAAAACAGAATCAAAGTTAAATTGGTTAGAAATCAACTCAGTGGTCAACTACACCCCAATTCTAGGATGCGAAGTAACAATTCGATGGGTAACGTAAATTTAAATCTGGTACAAGTTTTGATTTATTCTCAGATCTGCTTTTACACACCAGAAGGAGCCACTGGCTACTCAGATCTGCTCTAAAGCAGGCAACCGAGACGACATTCTCCCGACGTCTGGCAGCTCCGTGGATTAGGACCTCCAGCATATTAAATCCTAATCAGCCGGAGTAAATCGTATGTAAGAAACATTTTTCAGGTATACGGATCGTGTGTATAACTTCTTTCAATGCTAAGAGCTTTGTTAGTTCAATCCGTTTATTAAATAAGCCAATAATTTTGCACATAAAAAAATAAGTGTATATTGACAGTTAACCGATACTTATCTGATACTGTGCCGGTAAGAATATCTGTTATCAATCATTAACCGTGCTCGCAAATACTAATAACTGACCATAGGTAGCGGATTTAGTCAACATCGTATTGTAATAAGGTTTTATCGATCGTCCATGTTAGATCTCCATATCCGTCCACAAAGAGATGAAAGCTTTTCCTAGTAGAGTTGAAACGTATGCTACAATATATTCCACGAGCATTTGAATAGCACAAGAGGTCGTTTTATTTATAAAAATTCCTGAATTGTATGTACCTAAACTATCCTTTCATTTCCCTGTGGAACGGTGTTTTTATTAAGTCAACCATCAACGAACTGCAAACACGAGAACTAAATCCCTGATTGAGCTGGTAATGGGAAGGAGTGAGCAAATACATTAATGAATACGTAATGATTTTCTACCAACACGGTTCGATACCGTTTCTTTACCTAACAGCTTAGCGAAACGTTGCTCTTTTATAATTAACGTGACGATTCATGGTAAAGGTACCATGACGGCAAAACAGGCAATAAATATACGTTCCATATCATTATAATGCTGCAGCTCTTTCAAAAGATGAGAAACACAATAGGTCTAGTAATAGTGTACGTAGGTCTCTTTCCTCCAATGAAAAAAAAATGCTTCCCTCTCATATTTTCTTGCATCTCTCTCACACACTACACCGTAACCTTTTCGTAGACCCCTACCAATACTTTCAAAATGTCGTGAAGATAATTTTGAATGATTGGAATATAGTTATAAGGATAAGATTAATTTGCTAGTGAATTCCTAAAACGTCAAATGTCAATGCGCTGATGGTTTTGCTTCTGTTCTTAAACATGTGATGCTGCTAATTTTTGACCAAACTTTATTATTTAAAATTGTTAATAATGGCCTGGACTCTCCAGAGCTAACCAACTTAATAAATATTCATATTCCGTCAAGAACAACTCGGCAATCCCATTTGTTTCATTTGCCTACATGTAGAACTAACATTAGAAAAAATTCAACAATTCCCCGTATATGTGCGCAATATAACACAAAATTTCAAAATATAGACATTTTTAGCCATACACTACAGAAATATCGATTAGAAGTAACACGTACGATCGAAAATTAATACGAGTGTGAAAGGATCCGGAGCATCTCCTATCCTCCTCCTTTATTCCCCTTCCTCTCCTCCTCACCTCAAATTAATTTTAATATGTAATAAAACTCTATCTCCAATCAACTTTAACATAGGAGACTTTTTTGGCTTGACTTGATTTAACAATGTATATTTTTATCTCTATGTTTTATGTATAAGCTGTTTGTCCCTTACTAATAAATAAATAAATAAATAAATAAATAAATAAAAATCTTTCTTAAACCGTAAATAACAACAGTCAAAAACGAGACAAACGGTGAAAGTACGTCTGCATCCCCCCAAAGGAAATATATAATCGTTTTCATACACCTTCCTCACACGCAAAAAAATTTAAATGCAATTCCCGTCGCAAAAAAGGAGTATTTTAGAGGAAACAGTCACATTATTTTGTGTGTCTCACCATTATTTAATGTGTAAGAAAGAGCTGCAGCATTATAGCGATAAGGAACATACGTTTATTGCCTTATTTTGCCGTCACAGTACCGTAACCGTGAATCATTACGGTAATTATAAAAGCGGCCATTGGGAAACACACATTTTTTCAAAATTTTAAAATAAATCCGATACATCCGCCGCCATGTCCTCGACAAACAGCCCCTTAGAACCCGGGCACCCCTGCTAAGTCACTAAATGTACCGAGCCACTTGGGGTGACCTACGACAGAAGGGTTGGTTATTTAGTGATCTTATTTCCGCTGAGGCGGCGCCCACACCCGCCTCCCCAAGTAATTACATTACTATAGAAGGTGGCGCAAAATTGATGGAAGATGTTATAATTTTTGCAAATGGCATCGTACGTCAATCATATTTGACATTTGTGAACTAGACAGCTGCAGAATACAAACATACAAGCAATGGAGCCCTTTACTCCGCAAGAGGGTGGAATAATTGTGTCGATTTAAGCTTTAACGCTTTTAGCGATTTTGTGTCATCATGAGCGACGAGGCGCATTTCCACTTAAACAATTACGCCAATAAGCAAAATATTCATTTCTGGGGCACTGAAAATCAACGTGCAATGCACGAAAAGTCATTACGTTCACTCAAAGCCACTGTGTGGTGCGGCCTTAACACGGGAGGAGTGATTGGGCCGTATTTTTTGAAGACGCCATTGGCATTACGGTCACTGTTACTGGCGAACACTACAGGGCCATGATAAACGACTTCTTACTTCCGGAATTGGATTACTTGGTGAACATGTGGTTTCAACAAGACGGTGCAAACACGCACACAGCAAAATGGATATTGTGAAGGAAGCATTTCCTGGTCGCGTAATCTCTCGCTTTGGAAATTTGGTATGGCCAGCAAGATCGCCCGATTTAACCATCCCAGACTTCTTTCTTTGGGGCTATTTGAAGTCGCGGGTTTATGCCAACAAGCCTCAGACAATTGCAGCCCTTAAGGAGAATATTCGACAGGAATGCAGGAATCACCGGAAATCTTGCGGGAAACGCACAAATGTGTAACAACACTGGCGGCAGCCACTTGACGGATATCATCATTTTCACAACAGAAAAAATTTTAAAAGTCAAAATAAAGATTTCTATTACTCAAAATCATTTTTTTAATTTAATAAAAAAGTTATTCAAAAACAAAATTGGATGACTAATATTGCGCCACCCTGTATTAGTCTGTTATTTCACTAATTCAGTTTTTGATATTTCTCTGTGAGATTTGAGAAAAGTTATTTTAAAGTTTGTTCAAAAGGGATTATTTTATTGAATTAGCTTTCATTCTCGATTCTACGTTTTGTTTTCATTAAATTATATTCGGAAATTTTCTGTCATGACCTGTAAATAAATTAACTGCGAGAGAAGTATTTTTAAGACAATTCTCGAAGGCTAGAATTTCAATCATTTACTTATTTTACCTAGTTACATCAGAATTTGACTCTGATTAGTTCTAATTAAAAATTAATGCTTCGAGCATTATAGATATATATAGCTTGATAATTCTTCAACTATGAAAATTTTAATTAATCAATGTCGAATCCATTGTCGAGTCGAACCTATATAGCTTTTCAAGTTTGACATTAGGAATTCTTTCAAGTTTCTTCTCTTTTATCAAAGTTTACAAACTAAGCCAAAGCTTCAATGAAAAGCCAAATCCAAGCATTGAGAAAAATAACCTCCCGGTTTATTTTAAGTGAAGAAAATACTGCTTATTCACTTTGAATTATCTCCAATATTGATAAATTCATTTTGAATCCATATACTGAATCAATATATACTTTACATAATTCAGAAGTGATATTAGTAATAAGTTAGCTTAGTAATCTAGTTATTTTAGTAGTGTTACAAAAATTTAATGAAACTTTAAAAATCGTGTGGTAATTACTTCAACTAGGTAACTCCAAAATCAGTTGAGAAAATTGAATTATTATCTATCTATCGTCTTCTTCTATCTAAAAATGAATCGCCGAAATGTATGTTTCGACTAACTTCCGAACGACTGCACCAAATTGGATAATTCTTTTTTTGTTGTATTCATTATTGTCTGGTAAGATCTGGCATTATGAAATTTGCATAAAAACTTGCAATAGATGGTACGCGAGCTGTTTGAAAGCTAAATGTACCGGGAATTTATTTATTAAATGGCATAGCAACGCATGCCGGGTACCAGATAGTACTTTATAATTTACATTACAAATAAATAAAATAACACACGCTCTTGTTAGATTTAAGCAATATATTTTGATTTTAAAAAATTCAGTTGGCTGAGCATTTTGACCTCAAATTCATAATTAAGTTTAATATGAAAAGGGCTTCGCAGCCGTTCACCGGTTTTGTCCACTTTTTTTTTCAAAATAATTCACACAAAAAAAATATATACCTAGGTATAATAATAAACAATAATATATATATAATAAACAAACAAAAAACAATTGAAGACGTTTAAAATGAATTCAAAAAGTCTCAATAATATTTCCCAATATACTTGTATTTACCAATAAATCGTATTTTTGATTGTATTATCACGTGACAGCTGGAAAGAAAAAAGCAACACTAATCAGATAAAGAAACGAAAGACTGGGAAAAAAATATTGAGACGGGAAACCGAGTTAGAAGAGATTGATTTGATAGACAGTTGACGGATTTCGGGAGGAATTCTCCCCTTATAAATTTTGTAGTCGCTACCCACAATTCTGTCTCGACGAAAATTGATTTGTATTTGAATGGCACAAACTAGGAAAAATGATTTAATATCTATTTTAAATTATTATAATTTCACCTTTATATATTGTTTTGTTACATCATCCGCACTGCTGTCAACTGTCCGGAGCCAGTGGGGCTATGGCATTTTCGATTGGGGTTTATTAGGCTGTACCTGACTATTTAAATCTGGTCACCAAAGAAGAGTCGCAAAGGAACTCCATTGATATGCTTGGTGTAATCAAAGCGACCAGCTCAGATATGGGGGCTCCATCGAAGCTAGAGTAAAGTTAGCCTCTCAAAAACTGGGCGTACTGTACAGGGCCCGCAGATACTTTAATAGTACACAACTGCTAACCCTCTACAAATCACAAGTGCGCCCCACGGTTGAATTTGGCAGCCACCTCTGATCTGGAGCTCCAAAATACCTTAAAAATACCCTCGACTCTGTGCTAAAACGGCGGTCCGTTTGATAGATTCTCCCATCTTAACAGACGGATTGCAATCTTTAGAGCACAGGCATCGGATGGGAATGCTAACCTTGTTCTACCGGAATTACAATGGAAGATGCTCCGAGAAACTAACATCATCGATCCCTTTGGCACCGGTGCATAGTCGGGATACACGCCAAACGCGTGCCGAACAGTTGACATTTGTCATATGAGAACGGGTCGCTTCTTCGACTCGTTCTTGTGTTCAACAGCTCGGCTGTGGAACGATTTGCCGACCTCTGTGTTTCCTCCTTCCTACAACATGGGTCTCTTCAAGACCAATGTTCACTCCTTTCTCTCCTCAAAAGGACCCTCCACACAACATCTAAGATGACATAGGCCCTGAGGGAAATTATTTTCCTCAGGGCCTCCTGTGTGAAGTTATTGTAAAAAAAAGAGTTAAACTTTTAAATTCCGAATCTTTCAGCAGGACAATACTGATTGTGCCTAATCCACTCTGGGATATCATGCTCGTTTTTAATGAACGAGCATGATTTTTAATTGTGATTTTATTTTATGGAATATTGTTTTAGAAATGTGGAAAAAATTATTAATTATCAGTTTTACCAACAGAATTTAAATTATAAACATAATTTAATTTTAATTAAATGATTTAAAAAAAAATTGAGATTAATCAATCGTGTTGGGGAGTGTTTTTAGTTTGTTGATAGATAGGTGTATGTAGTATGTTTTGTTAGTGTTCAATGAGAGAAGATTTTGGAGGGGACCCACCACTTTCCCACGGCTGTGTGAGGAAACTGATTGTTTAACCTCCTTAGCCGCACACGTCAGGACTCTAATTTTTTGTAAAAAGGAAGCTACATTTATTTTTGAAACGAATCTAGACCCTCCAATGTCCCTGCATGCATGATTGTTAGTAAAAAAGTAAAATGTATGCATACTTACATTTGCTGTAATTAACAAGATAAAAATAGTTCGCCTGTTGGTTCAGCATCTAGTTGAGTGAAATAATAAATAAAAAGAAAAATATTTACAGGTGTAAGTATGATTAAAACCAAAGAAAATATATAAAAAGAAAGATATTGGGGGCAGTTTGTCCCACTATCACGGGGCAGTCCCGGCGAGAATGAGCGGGCGAGCGGCCTGGCCGCAACGTGCCCAAACGCCCGCGTCCCTTAGCCAGTTTCCCAAAAGTACCCTTGAAGAAGTGTTTGTGGAGGGGGGGGGGGGGGGAGATACTCCCAAAGACCCTGTATCAAACCAATGTTTTAAGATATTCATGATATTATTTGCTTGTTCGTTTACTCTATTCCAGTCGATCCCATTCACTATGATAGCTGTGTTACGGCATATGATATTATGTCTGCGTTAAGTGGTAGTTTAAAAATATCGTTGACATAAATTATAACTAGTAGGGGGCCTATGACTGTGCCTTGAGGTATCCCAAAATTACTTTTTAGTGGTAAACTTAGGGAGTTGTTTATCTTGACTACTTGGTGTCGTTCAAATAAATAGCTTTTTTTCCATTTAAGAGCTTTATCGTTTATCCCAACACAGTTTAATTTTTTAATAAGTTTATCATGAGAAATACTATCGAATGCTTTTTTAAGATCTATGAAGTTTCCGATGCATTTCAAAGATTTGTCTAGTGTGTTCTGAATATTGTTCGATTATTTGGCAATCGCATCTTGGGTACTTCTAGTTTTCATAAATCTATATTGGTTGTCGTGAATTATGTTATTTTTGTTAATAAATTCAGTTAATCTTTTTTTGATAATTTTTTCAAAGATTTTTGCAATGTTTGAAATCAGCGATATTGGACGATAATTTGTCACTTCTTCAGGGTTGCCAGATTTATGAATTGGAGTGATGATGGTTTGTTTATACATCTGAATTTCTGTATTTGATTTGATTAATCAATTTTGGTAAAAAAATCATGGACATCCATTTAAATGGAGTTCATCTCTTAGACTGCAAGGATTTTTTAAATTAATATTATTTTAATAAATTCAGAAATCAACCCAGGACCGATGGTTGAATTAGCTCAGTGGAGAGCAGGGCTCCGGCGAGGCTAGGTCCTGGGTTAAATTCCTAGATGCGATCGAAACTTTTCCTAATTTTTCTGTTTCAATTTTTCGTTTGTGAGTCGCTAATATTTTCTTCAATGATTGAATTCTTTAATTACCTGTCTATTAAAGGAATATTTTACATTTTATTAGATCTAAAGTCTAAACCTTCCTTAATATAGTAGTGTTCGTTGTAACGCGAAACTGCGACTTCGCTGTATCTTGGCGTTAAGTGCTGCAGATCAAAGCCCTATGCAACCCTCAAAGGACCAGTCATATGGGACGGTTATATGGGACGATATGCATACACTCGCAAACCTGATAGATAGTGTCTGTCGATGGTTCAGATCTGGGCTTCTGGAAAATTAGATAAGTCCAGATTGGAAAAAGGAAAATAGGACTCACCGTTGCAGATGGGGCCTCACTGATCTCCAAGTTGTGGTGTACACTTCACAATGTTGTATTTAAATTTCGAAATCTCGAAATGTTCTTATAGCACCATGTTATGATACATGCGCCCTGTCTGAGATGTTAATTCACACTGTCACCTCTCCAAAGTTGAGTACTTTTTCTTGCAACAATTGCCTTTTTCATGGTGACATTTAGGAAGGAAAGATTAGGTAGGTGGGATAAATTCAGAATTTTGACATATCTACCCACCAAGTCTGTGAATGCAATACCCAACCAATCCCATACAATAACGCGTGAACAGTTCGATCAATTTGATATTTGGGAAGCGGTTATGGGACCGCCGTCCCGGGAACCATTTATTGGATAACCAACACCTCTGCCGTCTCTGACGTAGGTCACCCCGAGTGGTTTGCTACGTTTGGTTACCCAGAAGGTGTGCCTGGGTTCATGGGATGAGATTTGTCAGGATGTTGGCGGTGGATGCGTATCGGTCGGATCGGGAGAAAATCGTTGAGGGAGTTCCTTTAACTTATCTAGCCGTACTCTCTCGCCTTGCACAGCAGTGAAAGGGATGGATTCATACGTCCGACACTCCTGGACACACTCCAGATTCCTACCCACCCCTCAAACCCTTTTCACCTTTTCAACTTACTCACCTTTCTTGCATAAAAATACCCTACACACAGCGTCAACTTTGGTTTTTTTTTTACATGAGATCCACACAGGAGGCCCTGAGGAAAATAATTTCCCTCAGGGCCTATGTCATCTTTGGGGATGCTGTGTGGAGCGTTTTTTTCTTAAGGAAAGGAAGGAGAGGAGAGTTCTGGGAAGGAAAAGGGGTAGGTAGGAATCTGAGGTTCGGTGTGTCTTGGTCATTCGCCACCAAGACCTAGACGAACCTCACCCCATGAACATCACTTGGGGTGACCTATGGTAGAGCTGTTGGTTATCCAATAAAAGTTCCCGGGGCAGCGGTACCCATTCCCGCTTCCCAAATTGTACTTACATAGCAACACAACAAGTTTTAAATTGCAATCCTAAAACTCACAGTATGTATATTCAAAATCAAACCTTGTTCACAGTATTATTAAATAGTTATAATAAATATTAACTTACTAAGCGTGTTTAATTAGATTGGGCAATTAACAAAAATGTATAAGTTGGTGAGCGCATTAAATTGTGGTTATCTACAAATTAATTTACTTTTTACCTTAAACCGGCCTATTAACAGACGAAACGTAACTTTACCCCAAAGCATTGAAACGTTTACAATGAAAAGTAATTCTACCCCTAAGCATTGAATCGTTTAAAATGAAACGTTAAATGTGGTTTCTTCACGGCTCTTAGATAGTTTCCAAAGTTGGTGTGGAATTCAGACAATTAATTGTGTTTATCGCCCAATTAGTGAGAAATGTGATCCCGTAGAGGAATGTCAACTGGTTGTTGTAAATGGGATCATATTATTATCCTTTGTGTAAGGATTGTATCATGTAAAGTTGAAGGACCTGAAACATAAATCAAGTATTAGGCCTTAGGGTAATGTTGCAAAATTAATTTACTAACTGTGTTTAATTTGACCGATCAGTGGCTGAGTGGACATCGCGTTTGGGTCCCAGCCGGGCATCACACGTTCGGTTCCTCATCAAGTCCCAAGAGCAAATTTCCGCTTAGGGAGGTGGTAGTAGGAGATCTTCAAACATTGTTGGGTTATTCGTAATCCCGGAATATTAATCTTTCTTTTAAACAAAAACGGAAATTTTCATTTAGATTTAAAATTGAACCAAACTAATAAAATAAAATATTATAATATTATACGAGCTGAAGTCCTCGGTGTTGCCCTGGCTTTAAGCAGAGTTTTTCGAAATCTGCTACTAACAGTGATCTTTCTCATGTTTTGAATGTTTGCAAATTTTCTTCAATCTCCCAAGATTATCCCGATATAACACTGTAGATATTCGATTGTCCAGTCGATTTGTTAGACGTTTCCGAAAAAAATTAGATTAGGTTTGAGTATGCAGTTATATTTAAAAATGTACTCTCTCTCTGGTACAATACTTAGATTACTCGTAAACCCCAACAAAACAATTATAATGCAGAAAAACTTTTAGTGAAATAAACAAAATGTTGATATGGTCTATGTCCCTAGTAGGATATTTCAAAGTGTCATAATGCACCATCTTTTACTTTAAAACGTGTATTAAAAGTATGAAAATATATGAACAGTCTGAATATAGCCTTAATATACTAAAACCGGTTACGGTCAGAAATAAAATAAGTTGGAAAAAAGTTTTAAATTGTTTTAACATATCATCATAATTGATATCCACCACGAATTTTCAGTATCAAAAATAGAATCTTCTCTATCTCTACATCTTCTCTACATCTCTACATATTATAAATTAAAGTCCCCCGCGTCGTCTGTCTGTTCGCGATAAGCTCGAAAACTACTGTACGGATCTTCATGCGGTTTTCACCAATAGATAGAGTGTTTCGTGAGGAAGGTTTAGGTATATAATTTGTCAAGACATATTATAAATTGAAGTGTCGGAAAAAGTCAAGCCGCCTGGTAGTTTTCATCGAAAATGCTGCCTAATCCTTTTGGGATATAAAAAAGCAATGCATGGTGGGATATTCCTCTTTTATAGATCTAAAAAAAAGTCCGCGAAGGCATATATCTATCTTTTATGGATAGCTTACTATACCCATTCTATCTTCTAAATAAATGGTCACGTACATTGCGGTAATTGAAAAGTTATTTAGACGGATACAGTATTAATCTTCATTAACTTAAATACGTTAGTTACCCGCAGAATTTCATGCACATTATTATAATCTTTCAAACCATCTCTTCGTATTATAAATTAAAGTCCTCCGCGGCATATGCCTGTCTCTTCGCGATAAATTCAAAGACGGCGGTGGATTTAAAGGTTGGATATCCATCCAGTAGATGACGTCGTGTTTTATTAGCCACAGCAACGCGTGGCCGGGTCCGCTAGTTATTAATATCACCATTGAACGAAATGCTTTCCAATTTTAGATTATTTAATGGTATAAATAATATATTGTTCGTTACGTGTGTGAAATCTAACTAAATTAGGCAAGGTAGGGATTTTCCGTGTTTTATCTGGGTTAATGGCGTATTATGTGCCCGCCTTGAATTTATTACAGTAATTAACCTTTTTAAGCGGGGAGTCTGGTACATCTGAGTAAAAAAATCGACTTTTTGTTAAAAATCTTCATATACATGTGGAGAATAAATTCCCATAGTTATATCATTAATTCGACCTTGAAATATAGTTAGGATCGGTACGCACCGAGCGGCCTGGTTACAAGAAAAAACTTTAAACGCGTTTTTCTCAAAACCACATCTTTCAAATTGGTTGGAATCGTACCTTACCGAATTTTCATACGATTTATTTCTTTCAAAGATTGAATTAAAGAAAATTAATTTTATAACCAGATGAACTTCGACTTATTATTATTACGACGAAAAATTATTATTTTTCAATAAATTTATTGCAAAATTAAGGCTGATTTTTATTCGTCAATTTTCATTTTACGTCTGCCGGTTTGGCAATTAACTTTTTTTTGCAAACTGTGGTTCATGCGCAATTCATATTATGACGAAAGTTTTTTGAATTTCAGGTTTCAGTTTATTTCCAAGACCTCTAGGATTCCAACCGATTTGGTGAGACCCTCTGCTTGTCGCTGCTACATCTATATAACTGTATTGATATTAAAATCAAATTATCAATAATGTTTTTACTTGTCACATTTACTTTTACGTGTAAAAAAAGTTTCATGAATGAAAATAAGTATAATCTTTGAAAAAAAGACCACACGACTGAAGTAAAACTTCACTTACTTATAAAAGAACATGTGACATTGACATTGACATTTACATTGACACTAACATTGACATTGACATTGGCATTGACATTGACATTGAGGCGACATACGACATTGGGGTGACATACTATCATGGGGTGATCTATGACCCTGGGGTGACCTACAACCTTGGGATGATCGACGATCTTGGGGTGACCTACGACCTTGGGGTGACCTACGACCTTGGTTAGACCTACGACCTTGGGGTGCCCTACGAACTTGGGACGACCATCCACTGTATTGATATTAAAATCAAATTATCAATAATGTTTTTACTTGTCACATTTACTTTTACGTGTAAAAAAAGTTTCATGAATGAAAATAAGTATAATCTTTGAAAAAAAGACCACACGACTGAAGTAAAACTTCACTTACTTATAAAAGAACATGTGACATTGACATTGACATTTACATTGACACTAACATTGACATTGACATTGGCATTGACATTGACATTGAGGCGACATACGACATTGGGGTGACATACTATCATGGGGTGATCTATGACCCTGGGGTGACCTACAACCTTGGGATGATCGACGATCTTGGGGTGACCTACGACCTTGGGGTGACCTACGACCTTGGCTAGACCTACGACCTTGGGGTGCCCTACGAACTTGGGACGACCATCCTTATCCTTATCCTCATCCTCATCCTCATCCTCATCCTCATCCTCATCCTCATCCTCATCCTCATCCTCATCCTCATCCTCATCCTCATCCTCATCCTCATCCTCATCCTCATCCTCATCCTCATCCTCATCCTCATCCTCATCCTCATCCTCATCCTCATCCTCATCCTCATCCTCATCCTCATCCTCATCCTCATCCTCATCCTCATCCTCATCCTCATCCTCATCCTCATCCTCATCCTCATCCTCATCCTCATCCTCATCCTCATCCTCATCCTCATCCTCATCCTCATCCTCATCCTCATCCTCATCCTCATCCTCATCCTCATCCTCATCCTCATCCTCATCCTCATCCTCATCCTCATCCTCATCCTCATCCTCATCCTCATCCTCATCCTCATCCTCATCCTCATCCTCATCCTCATCCTCATCCTCATCCTCATCCTCATCCTCATCCTCATCCTCATCCTTTTATAATTTGGTAGGCGGGTATGGGTACCGCCGCCCTGGGAACCATTTATTGGATGACCAACACCTCTGCCACAGGTCACCCCAAGTGGTTCGCTACGTTTGGTGACTTAGCAGTGGTGCCCGGGTTCTTGGGGTAATGTTTGTCTAGGCCTTGATGGCGGGTGCGTCGGCCCACCTTCTGCGTGGCGGGCCGGATCGGGAGATGCTGGTTGAGGGAGACCCTTTACAACCGGTTACCGCTGTCCGGGTCGCTCGGTAGTACAGGGGCCCGACCCTCAGGCTCACGACTGAGGGTGGGCTGCCCCATCAACGAGTGTAAAAACCCCGCCGCTGCTGTTGTGCCGGTTCGTGACCGGAGGGGACCCAGCAGTAGCGTTTGGGGCGCATTGGGCGACCTCTCCAGCCGGACTCTCCCTGCCCATCGCCTTGCACCGCAGTGGGTGGGTTGGATACATACGTCCGTCACTCCTGGAAACTCTGAATCCCAGCATCCTACCCACCCCTTTACCTTTTCCCTCCCTGACCTTCCTTCCCCTCATATCACACTTAAATAACCCTACAAATAAAATCATGAATATACAACCATCAACAATTAACGTCATTACAGCGGCGAGGAGTAGGCGTCCCCGGTGCGGGCCAAAACTGTTGGTGAATTACACCAACATTCGCGGCCTGCACACCAATTTAAATTCTGTCCACCACCACCTTTTTTCCCAACGCCCAAACCTACTTTTCCTGTCTGAAACCCAGATAGCTGAGCCTGTAGACACCTCCTATCTGAACTGCCCGGGCTTCACCCTCGCAGGCAAGTTCAGACCTAAAGGAGGTGTCTGTCTCTATAGTCGAGCTGACGTCAACTGTGTGCGACTGTTGAATCTGGAAAACTCCAGATTCGACGTAATGTGGGTACGCGTCAATCTTGCCAGTACGGTAAGATTCTACGCGTGTTTATACCGCTCACCGAACCTTAGCGAATCAGACACGTCCGAGCTTTTCAAACACTTAAGCGATACTATTGATGACCTCTTGCCCCGCTACCCTACGGCAGAGTTTGTGGTCCTGGGGGACTTCAATGTTCATAACGAACCTTGGTTGAAGTTCTCAGGATCAACAGACTCGGCTGGACGCCAAGCGGAATCCTTTGCCCTTTGCTACGGATTGGAACAAATGGTTCAGGAGCCTACAAGGGTTCCTGATGTCCAGACTCACCGTTCCAATCTGTTAGATCTATTTTTAACTACTGTGCCACACGGTTACAGGATTGAAGTCACAGCGCCTTTAGGATCGTCCGACCACTGCCTGGTGACGACATCAATCCCTGTAAACTTCAGACCACCAAACGAGAGGCTGAAGAGAAAAGTGTGGCACTATAGGTCAGCAGATTGGTTCGGTCTGCGGGCACATTTTAATGCTTTTCCGTGGTCAGCTGTCTGTTTTCGGACTTCGGATCCCTCAAGATGTGCCCAGGAAATTGGTGAAGTCATCACATCCGCGATGGATGGCTTCATCCATTCTACTGTTAAGGAAACTGGTGTGGGCTCAAAGCCGTGGTTCAGTCGACAATGCGCTGAAGCAGTGCGACGAAAAAACGCGGCTTACCGAGCCTACAACACATCTAGAACATCCGAAGACAGAACAGCTTACAACAAAATGGCAAAGGAAACCAAGAGAATCATAAATAGGTCGAAATTGGAGCACGACCTGCAGATCAGCAGAAAGCTGGCTGCATGCCCGCATGGCAGCAGGCAATTCTGGTCGCTTGCGAGCTCAATAGGTCGCAATTTCTGCAAATCCAGTTTGCCACCTCTCACCAGACCTGACGGCTCACTAGCAAACACCGCCACCGAAAAGGCAAACTTATTAGGTAAAATGTTTGCGGATAACTCAACCCTCGATGACCAAGGTGCTGTCCCGACGTCGGTTCCTCACTGCGGTTTTCGTATGAAAAAGCTGAGGATTCGGCATCGGGAAGTACTCCATGTTTTACGAGGGCTTGATGTTAATAAAGCTAGTGGGCCTGACGGAATACCTGCCCTGGTACTGCAGAGGTGCGCTGCAGAAATAGCTCCAATTTTGACGAAGCTTTTTAAATTGTCCCTGAAGACTGGCTCTGTGCCCTCTGGTTGGAAAAAAGCGGTTATCCATCCTATTCCAAAGAAGGGTGATCGCTCCAACCCGGCCAACTACCGCCCCATAGCGATCACATCAGTTCTGTCTAAGGTGATGGAACGTGTGATCAACGACAAACTGCTCACATACCTCGAGAAGAACAAAATTATTAACGACCGTCAATACGGATTCCGGCGGAACCGCTCGTGCGGTGATCTTCTCGCGTATGTGACGCATGTTTGGGGGCGATGCCTGGAACGTTTCGGTGAGACCCAAACGGTTGCACTGGACATCTCCAAGGCCTTTGACCGGGTTTGGCACCGAGGACTTGTCAACAAACTGCATTCTTACGGACTTCCCGCATCCTTGTGTATGTGGATTGCCGACTTCTTGAGGGAGAGGTCGATTCAGACGGTAGTCGATGGTTTCGCTTCTTCCTCACACTCGATAAATGCTGGCGTCCCGCAGGGATCGGTTCTGTCTCCGACTTTGTTTTTGTTGCACATCAACGACCTTTTGTCATGTGCACCAATTCACTGTTACGCGGATGACAGTACAGTTCATGATAGCTTTTTGTTTGACAAGCCCCCAAAGGGCTCACAAACTCCAACAGCTCGTAGGGCTTTGAAGCAAAGAATGGACGGTTACCTCGAGAGTGTTTTCTCTTGGGGTAAAAATAACCTCGTTGAATTTAATGTTTCAAAGACCCAATCTTGTCTGATTACGTCTAAAAGGGATCGAAATGAAAATCTAGTCTCTTTCAACGGAAGCAATCTTCCGAACAGGCCCTCCATTGATATGCTTGGTGTAACCCTAAGTGACCAGCTCAGGTATGGGGGCTCCATCGAAGCCAGAGTAAAGTTAGCCTCCCAAAAACTGGGCGTACTGTACAGGGCCCGCAGATACTTTAATAGTACACAACTGCTAACCTTGTACAAATCACAAGTACGCCCCACGGTTGAATTTGGCAGCCATCTCTGGTCTGGAGCTCCAAAATACCTGAAAAATACCCTCGACTCTGTGCAGAAACGGGCGGTCCGTTTGATAGATTCTCCCATCTTAACAGACGGATTGCAATCTTTAGAGCACAGGCGTCGGGTGGGAATGCTATCCTTGTTCTACCGGTATTACAATGGAAGATGCTCTGAAGAACTAGCATCATTGATCCCTTCGGCACCGGTGCATAGTCGGGAAACACGCCAAACGCGTGCCCAACATTTGTACACGATTGACATTTGTCACATGAGAACGGGTCGTTTCTTCGACTCGTTCTTGTGTTCAACAGCTCGGCTGTGGAATGATTTGCCGGCCTCTGTGTTTCCTCCTTCCTACAACATGGGTCTCTTCAAGACCAATGTTCATTCCTTCCTCTCCTCAAAAAGACTCTCCACACAGCATCCCAGATGACATAGGCCCTGAGGGAAATTATTTTCCTCAGGGCCTCCTGTGTGGAGTTAATGTAAAAAAAAAAAAAAAAAAAATCCTCATCCTCATCCTCATCCTCATCCTCATCCTCATCCTCATCCTCATCCTCATCCTCATCCTCATCCTCATCCTCATCCTCATCCTCATCCTCATCCTCATCCTCATCCTCATCCTCATCCTCATCCTCATCCTCATCCTCATCCTCATCCTCATCCTCATCCTCATCCTCATCCTCATCCTCATCCTCATCCTCATCCTCATCCTCATCCTCATCCTCATCCTCATCCTCATCCTCATCCTCATCCTCATCCTCATCCTCATCCTCATCCTCATCCTCATCCTCATCCTCATCCTCATCCTCATCCTCATCCTCATCCTCATCCTCATCCTCATCCTCATCCTCATCCTCATCCTCATCCTCATCCTCATCCTCATCCTCATCCTCATCCTCATCCTCATCCTCATCCTCATCCTCATCCTCATCCTCATCCTCATCCTCATCCTCATCCTCATCCTCATCCTCATCCTCATCCTCATCCTCATCCTCATCCTCATCCTCATCCTCATCCTCATCCTCATCCTCATCCTCATCCTCATCCTCATCCTCATCCTCATCCTCATCCTCATCCTCATCCTCATCCTCATCCTCATCCTCATCCTCATCCTCATCCTCATCCTCATCCTCATCCTCATCCTCATCATTATCCTTATCCTTATCCTTATCCTTATCCTTATCCTTATCCTTATCCTTATCCTTATCCTTATCCTTATCCTTATCCTTATCCTTATCCTTATCCTTATCCTTATCCTTATCCTTATCTCTCCCCAAGTTAAACTTGCGTAAAGGTCCGACCGTTCGCCTCGCCATCGATCACCGTTCCCATCGATTACCGTTCGCATCACACTTTACGTAACTTCACACTTTTCGTAAAACATCACCACTTTTTGTAACACATCACCACTTTTCGTAACGCCTTCACCAGCTTATCCCCCCCATTCGAGCGTGCGTAAAGAAGAAAAAAAAGCTAGACTAATAACCCCCCTAAAAAGCGTTAGTAACCGATTTTTGCTTTAAATAAGCCAATGTAAAATACGATTAAATATGAGTTTCGACATTTTGAAAAACGAGGTCAATAAATAAAAAAAAATCGTTTAAAGGAGAATATTTAAAGAGCGAATGTCGATGGTAAAATAAGTCGGGGACGCCCGAGATAGACATGGCATGATCAAGTGTCAAAATGAATGAGAAATCCGAAATCTGTGTAATTGTGAATGAGGCGAGAAGTGTTTGCCAAGACCGTTCTATTTGGCAGTCCGTCCTCTCTGCCTACCCAAGCGGGAAACGGTGAGATGGTTAGTTAGTTAAAATTAAGTTTCTGTCATACTTGTGCAAATAATATTTTAAAATGTGCGGCCGAAGAAATTATACTTGACGCTTTGGCAAACATTCTGTATACAGGAGGTTCAGAGCGAAATCATTTCCTTGTCATGTTTCGGGATGCTGGGTGGAGGGAAAAACAGTCGTATGTTAATTCGTTAATTTCTTTTTTGGGTGCAATCAAATTCACAAATTGTAACCGAGTAAATCTAAGTTTAAAATTTGAACTAATTAGTGCTTTGTCAATAAAATAAAATCCCTTTGAAGAAATTAGTTATAATAATAATTGTGCATTATAATATTATGTGAGCCTGAGGTGTATTGATACGAGCATGAAGAGTGACCCAAAACCCCGTCACTAAAAAAATAAACGCAAAGGAAATCAGCCTACCTAGAGAGCTACCCAGTGTAGTCTAGGTACTTTCGTACGGTGGTTACAAAAATCCATTTTTTTTAAACGCACCAGAATTCGAATTGAATTGTTTTGTTTTGATTTTTCTTTTTTTTTGACAGATAGGAGTTTTTTTTCAGAAGGGTCATGTGAGACTGTAAAAAAAGATTAACTGATATTCTGTGTAACTTGTAAAATAAACCATCGTACCGAGATACTTGTATTTTGTTTCTGAGCCCACTAAATTGATACCCGACCCTATCAATTGGCGCCCAACGTGTTTGTCAGATCAATAAGTTTTAACGAATAAATTCAAAGACAAGAGAGGCAACAAACCGAAAAAAAGTGGGCTCAAAACACTGAAAATGCCACAAACACGTAGCACAACAGCGGGCAACGCTACCACAGTGGAGAATAAGGATAACAGTCCTCAAGCTCAATCCTCAGCGGATGTACCAAATGGAGAAACCTTCACGACAGACACCCAGACGACACGAATCCTTGAAATGTTAACAACAAAACTCGCTAACATAGCCGTGTGTCAAAGGGAGCCTCGCCTGGAGGCAACATTTTCTGGGAGACTGGAAGAATTTCCACGACTTTTCCTGGAACGGTGCGAAGAGTATTTCCAAATAGCTAACACCTACGAGGAAAACAAAACGAGGGTGGCAACGGCCCAGCTCCGGGACAAAGCGAAGGACTGGGCGAATATTTATAAACACCCAGAATGGTCGATTTTTAAAAGATTTTTCCTTCGGGAATACGAGGGACCAGAAGTGGAACTCCGACTTCAAAACCAGATCTACCATAAAACTCAAGAGAACACGGAATCCTTGGCAGAGTTTATTGCTAATAAACAAAGAATGTTTGCACGACTCCATCCGACAAAACAATTATCGGAGTTAGATGTATTCGTGCCTGCGTTTTGTAATAGCCAAATGTTACCCCAGTACATACACATATATGCCACCACCATGGAAGAGTGGATGAACCAGGCCATGAGGTTTGAAAATTCTAAAGGCAGATATGAGATCCTAGGCCAACGCCAAACAAGAAGCAATTTATCTCCTCGCCGGTCAGCTCAACAATATTCTCCGCGTCACCGTTCACCTCAGCGCAGTTCACCTCAGCGTCATTCACTGCCACGCCGTTCGCCGAATCGCCAATCGCCATACCGCCATCCCCCGGCCCAGCGATCCCCAGCTCAACAAAATAGAAGAGATAGAAACTCGGGAAACCGGTACCGCCCGGGAGCTCGTTTCTAAAATGGCAACCCGGGCAAAGAAGGAAGAAACCGAAACAAACCGCAGAGTGCCACACGGCAATAGCAGGTTCCTTCCTTCCAAGGGTGAGAGTCACCATAGAGGGGCAAACCTATCAGGCATTGGTAGACTCTGCATCTTCACACTCTATAATAAGAATGGGCATCGCCCAAAGTACCAAATTACAACAATCCTCGATTCCATGCCTCAAGTTGGCGAACAAAAGAAACGTTATGCGAATAAAGGGTATGATATCGATAAAATTCGACATCCAGAATACAACACGGGAATGGAACTTCCTCGTGGGAGAGAACCTAAGGGAGGAAATCATCTTAGGACGCGATTGGCTATCCAAAGAGGAAGCTTCAATAGACTTCATGCGGAACTGTTTAAATTTCGGAAGCTCAATCAGGACATCCACCCACTTTGTGCCCGTTCGCCAGGGTCAAAATAGTAACGATGTCCATGGGCCATTATTAGATCGAGTCCCAGAACAGGAGAAAAAAGGATTCATGGATCTATTATCCGAATATAGTGAAGTATTTTCCCCCTTGACAGGCACAGCGAAAGTACCACCGCATAGAATCCACCTGAACACCGACAGACCAATCTGCGTTCCACCACATCGCCTTTCGGACGAGAAGAAAAAGGATTTATACAAACAACTGGAAGGGATGCTAGCGGATGGAGTAGTAGAATCCAGCAGATCCCTATACAGTTTCCCAGTAGTAATGGTGGCCAAAAAGGGAAAGAAGGGCGACGATTCTGCATAGACTACAGAAAGTTGAATCAAGCAACAATAACTGAACCCTCCCCACTGCCAATCATCCACGAAACACTTAAAGACCTGAGCACAGCCAAGGTATTCACAGTACTGGATCTTAAAAGCGGGTACTGGCAAGTGCCGATGGCACCAGAAGACAGAGAAAAAACTGCCTTTACCACACCAGATGGGGGCAGTTACCAGTTTCGAGTAATGCCATTCGGGTTAAAAGGTGCACCCAAGACATTTCAAAGAACCATGAGCCAGCAAGTATTAGCCGGGTTCCTTAGAAAATTTGCCATGGCCTATCTGGATGATATCGTCGTATATTCCGAAAACTTAAAAGACCACTTACGACACCTCCGCCTCATCCTAGAACGATTGGCAGAGTTTGGTTTAAAATGCTCTCCAGAAAAATGTATCATCGCCACAGATGAAATCACATACTTGGGACACACAGTCAGTGCCACGGGCAACACTCCCCAGAGGCCACACGAAGAAGCCATTAAAAATACACCATCACCTCAAACAAGAAAAGAACTTCGCAGTTTTCTAGGAGTGTGCAACTGGCTGAGGGAATACATACCAAACTTTGCCGAAATGTCAGCACCCTTAACAAATCTTACCAGAAATAAGATAAAATTCCAATGGACCGGAGAAGCCGAAGAAGCCATGCAGCAAATAAAAAATGCAATGGCGGGGCCGCTGGAACTCAAGAGACCCGATTTTAGTAGGGAATTTGTGCTACAAACGGACGCAAGTAAATTAGGAGCCGCAGCAGTACTCTTCCATAAAAATGAAGATGGTTCACGAGATGTGACATCATACTCGAGCACCCGGTTCTCACCAGCTGAAGAAAGGTACCATAGCAATGAACAAGAAGCACTGGCAGCAATATGGGCTATTAAGAAATACCGGCCTTACCTAGAAAGGAGACACTTTAAGCTCATCACAGACAACCGAGCTCTAACATGGCTAAACGAGGCAAAGAACGAAAGAGCCAAACTCACAAGATGGGCCCTACTCCTACGACGACTTTACTGTAGAACACTCTCCGGGGAAAGCTAACGAGCTCGCCGACGCGCTGTCTAGAAACCCAGGACCAACGCAAATGATACTCGAAACGGTTACCGAAAACACCCGAGAAAGCTATCCGGAAGTCGGCGGAGATAACGGCATAAACCAAATAGACTCAGAAGAGGAGGAAGAGCAACAAACCCTAGCAAGCGCGGTAAAATCAGGACAACCGACAGATCGGGAAACACGGAAAAGAATAGATCGATGGAACACTCTAAACGATAGAGAAATCCTAAACAATGCCATCGATATAAATCACTACACAAGGTATAACGTCCACCAAGGAATACTTTGGAAAAGAGACGAAGGAAAGATGGACCGGCTGTTCGTCCCTCGAAGCACAATTCCAAGAGTTCTGGAAGAATACCACAACTCGGACACCGCAAACCATCCGGGAGCAGCAGAAACAACGAGAGCAATATCAGCACATTACTTCTGGCCAGGAATGAACGAAGAGATCCGCAGACTGGTACGCCAGTGCATGACATGTGCCACATCAAAACGTGGCCCAAATAGACCCGCGGCTCCTCAAGGAGGCACAAAACCAAATAGACCATTTGAAGTGGTCGCCGCCGACATCATGGGACCGTACCCAAGAACCCTGCATGGAAACAAATTTATTCTTGTAGTAACAGACTTATTCACAAGATGGGTAGAAGCATTTTCGATTAAGTCTAGTATAGCAAAGACCATAATCCACCAGTTAGAAACTGAAGTATTTCCAAGGTACGGCTACCCGAAACGCATTCTCACGGATAACGGGCGACAATTCATCCACCGCCAATGGTTAGCCGCAATAGAAAGATGGCAATGTAATCATTGGACAACAGCTATATACCACCCACGCTCAAACCCCACGGAAAGGAGAAACCAGGAAATCAAAAAAGGCTTGAGAATTCTCCTCAGAGATTCACCTCACAACAAATGGGATGAGAAACTGCCGGGAGTAATAATGACGACCCGCAACAGAAAGAACGAAGCGACAGGCGTATCACCCAGTCAAGCACTACTGGGATACGATATACCGTGACCAGGAGAGTGGCAAGCTTTCCCAGAAAACGCGAACGAGGCAATCGTTTTACCCCATCAGCGAGAACCAGCAGATGAGGAAATAAGAAGGAATCAAGCAGCGTACCAAGAGAGGTACGCCCCAGCGGTGGAAGCCTTACTTAGATACCAACAAGGAGAAGAGGTGTTAGTAAAGGAACACCAACTATCTGGGTCTCCAGAAGGAAATTTCGCAGGGTTTGCACCTAAATGGAGTGGACCTCACAAAATCCTCATGAAAAGTGGAAGAGGTAATATATACTCAATTCAATTCAATTCAATTCAATTCAATTTATTATATTCTTTCAAAAACATTACAAAATTTAAAATTTTAAGGCGTTTTTAAAATACATTTGTAGCAGTATTACATTAAATAAATATAAATGGTTAGCAAAAAAAAGAAAAAAACTATACGAGCATCAATTGTGCTTGCCTTTTAAAGGCAGCTTCACTGACGCTAAATATGTCGATATCCGAATTAATTTTGTTTAAAAGCAAGATTGCTCTCCCGACCGGCATGACCATTGGCAAGTTAGTCCTGCAGGCCGGAAGATAGAACAGCCTATGCTGTCGATGGCGAAGATAACCATCGGGAATATAAAAATGAATGTTCTCCAAGATAGCTGAGTTTTCAAACCTTCCGCGAATCAATCTGAAGAAATGCGTAGCTATGTGTACATCTCTTCTGACACGTAGATGGTTCATTCCGAGCATACCCAAAAGAAAGTCGGTAGGATAGAGCCACGGGTAATAGCCGTACTCCCTCATGTACAGAAATCTCAGAAATTTTTTCTGAACTCTCTCTAACATGAGGGAATATTTTGCTTGGTGCGGACTCCAAATTATCGACCCACTTTCAAGTCTACTCCTTACTAAGGAATTGAATAGAATTATGAGAACCCGGGTGTCTTTAAAATTCCTTGCAGTACGCAGAACAAAGCCCAGCATTCTCAATGAAGTGCTACAAGCCATCTGAATATGAGTATGAAATGTCAGCCTACTATCAAACATGATTCCAAGGTCCTTCATGGTGGAGACACGTTTGAGACTTCGGGCGTCCATCGTATACCGGTAATACCAGGTATGACACGCCCTAGTGAATGACAAAATTAAACATTTAGATATATTGAACTCAATCCGATTTCTTTTACTCCAGTCAATAATTCTATCAATATCTGACTGGAGTCGATTGCAGTCCTCTAGGGTTAGTATTTCTAAGAATAGTTTCAGGTCATCAGCAAAAAGAAGAAACCTGGAGTGCAGAATTACTTCTGAAATATCATTAATAAATATGGAAAAAAGGAGTGGGCCTAAATTAGAACCTTGGGGTACTCCTGATCGTACAAAAAATAGAATAGACTGGAATAGTCCATGAGATACAAACTGTTTCCTATCTGCAAGATAGCTAGCAAAAAAGGTGAGTAGTCTCATGGAAAATCCTATTTCAGCCAGCTTATTGAGTAAGACGTCGTGATTAACAGTATCGAAGGCCTTTGAAAAGTCGTTATACGAACAATCTACCTGATGGCCTTTATCTAAAGATTTTGATACGTAATCAGTAAACACCAATAAGTTGGTTTCTGTAGATCGACCTTTTCTAAATCCGTGCTGTTCTGAAATTAAGTACGGCTCCACTTGTGGCAGTGTGTATTTATGAATAATCGATTCGAACAGTTTGGCCGGTGCAGATAGTATTGCTACTGGCCTAAAATTTTCTACAGAGGTCTTTGTACCGCTTTTATAAATCGGACAAATCTTCGAAATTTTCCAGGAATCAGGAAATACACCGGTTTCCAGGGAAAGATTAAATAAGAAACTAAGTGGCTTTTTTAAAAACTCGGCACAACCTTTAAGGAAGAATACTGGATGAAAATCTGGACCAAGTGAATATGTATTTTTCATTTTTCTAATGGAAGATTCTATATCTGATTCATCAATTTGATTAATATCGATATTCTGGGCTCCCTTTATATTCAACTTGGCAGCAATATTTGTATTTAGTAATGGAGACTCATTACTATACACGGATTGGAAGTGTGTTGCAAAAGCGTTAGCTACGTCTACTCCACGAACTTCCCGATCACAATGCGTCATGGTGTCTTGAATACCACCATCATTTCTCAGCGATTTGACGTAGTCCCAAAACATGTTTGGATCATGCTTGATATCGTGTTCAATGGAATTTACGTATAATTGGAAAGCAGTGCGTATATTGCGCTTAACCACGGCTCTATACACACTGAACAAATCATAGTCACCTCGACAGCCGGTAGCCTTCCATTTTTTATGGAGAGCATGTTTCTTCCTAATGCTCGCGATGGTATCTTGACAGAACCACTTCGGATATCGACGACCACCTCTACTGGGAGGTTTCCTAGAGAAACAGGAATCAAAAATATTGTAAATACAAACATAAAAATGATGTACCACCTCATTTATAGTGCTAAAATTGTACAGTTCTTGCCAATCTAGTTGGCTCATCATATTGTACAGTTCATAAACATCGCCCTGCCCAAAATTCCATCCACGCAAAGCATTCTTGTCATTTTTTGGAATGTTTGTAATTTTAATGTTTTTTTTGCATGGAAAAATAAATTCTAGTGCAGGGTGATGTTTATCTTCGGTAACAAGGGGAGAATCGCTATGAATAACATTTATGGATATGTTGCACAAAATGAAATCTAAAACTCTTAAGTTTATGTTTTGAATGTAATTATATTGGGAGAGACCAAAAACGGCGCATAGAAAATTAAGGTCGTTTTCCGTTTCTACGGAACCTCTTGCGGAGTGCATATTGAAATCTCCGAGAACAATTACATTCTTTCCACCAATAACATCTACATTTCGTTGTATTGTATCAAAAAATAATTTATATGTTTCAAAGTGAGATGCAGGTGGAAAATAAACTATACATATAAAAGTTACACACGATTTGTATGTAATTTTGACCCACAAGTCCTCGTTGACAGTTTCCAGAGCAGGTAAGTGCTCTACCTTAATAAGGTCATTCGCAATCTTTACGGCTAGTAGACAGCCTCCTCCCTGTCTACGGCCACTTCCACTGTCTCTGTCTTTTCTAAATACTTTGAAGCTGTCATCGAAGAGCTCTGGGTTGAACACACTTGAGTTTAGCCACGTCTCAGTGAGTCCAATTACATCATAATTGTTTATCAAAACATTAGAGTAAAATGAGGCACATTTACTCTTTAGTCCTCTAACATTTTGGTAAAAAATATGTAAATTATCCGCAAGTCAACTGGGTTTTAAACCCGGAAGCCGCGGTGCATTAATTTTATTTTTCCATTCTTTAAGATATGAATATTTCGGCCAGTGTTCCGGTTTTAGAACTTCGGTTTTCACGGAATTTGGGATCCCTAACTTGAATGAGGCATATTCTCCCTTTGATTTAATTTTAGAGACTTTAAATGAGGCGGTACTTACAATTGACTGAAGATACGTCGTTAAATCGTTGATCGAGGTTTCAGGATGCAGCGGGTACAGGTGGAAATAAGTATGGGTACCTTGCTCCTTTAAGTTACCTATTACAGTAGCGGGTCGTTTTTTACGACCAACAACAGTCCACTGTTGGTCGCCATCTACTGGGCGTGATGGCCCTGCCGAGGTCGGTTTGTTCGAGGGCTGCGACTCCTTTGCTGGTGTAGGTGTATGGCCGTCAGAGGTTCCAGTCGAAGACGTGGATGCTTCTGGTTGCTGGACGTCCCTTTGGCTAGCAGGAATTTTTGTCCCTTTCTCCTTGATCTTTGGGGCAGTATGGATTTTGGTAGAATTTGACCCTTTAGTCTGCGAGCGGGTAATTCTGCCTGATGTTGTGTCTAACGGGCCGGGCGCAGGGGACGCGGAGGGCTCGGGGGGCACTACGGGCGGCTCGGGAATGGCGAGCGGCTGCACGCATGCATCGCTATACAGCAGTTCCTTGCTGGGCCGGCGGGGGGAGTGCGGGGTTTGGGCGGCGAGCGCACCGTCGGGCGCAGTAGGCGGGCCTATAGCGCAATCGGCTAGTTTCGGGAATTCCGAGGGCGATTCGTTGACACTTTGTGCATTGTCATCTTGAGTTTGATTATAAAATACACTTTTTTCAACACGTTTTATACGCCGTAGAACATCCTTTATTAGAACGGTCTGTTCGTTAATGATGTTCATCAAATCACGGAGCGTAGGTTCTGTCATTTTTAAACACTGTTAGGTTAATAATGACTTGAAAACAGATTTTACGTTTGCACGGAAAAAAAAACGTCCGTACATCAATTAGCGGTACTCACTATTAGACAAGAGAGGTAAACCCACTAAAATCCACGCAGATGAATTAAAAAGGGTACCAACAATCCAAGAAGTCCGGGTGGAGGATCAAGATAACGAGGTTTTGACTCAAGAAGACCGGGTGGATTGATACGAGCATGAAGAGTGACCCAAAACCCCGTCACTAAAAAAATAAACGCAAAGGAAATCAGCCTACCTAGAGAGCTACCCAGTGTAGTACAGGTACTTTCGTACGGTGGTTACAAAAATCTATTTTTTTTTAAACGCACCAGAATTCGAATTGAATTGTTTTGTTTTGATTTTTCTTTTTTTTTGACAGATAGGAGTTTTTTTTCAGAAGGGTCATGTGAGACTGTAAAAAAAGATTAACTGATATTCTGTGTAACTTGTAAAATAAACCATCGTACCGAGATACTTGTATTTTGTTTCTGAGCCCACTAAATTGATACCCGACCCTATCAGTATAAATAACCTCAGACCCTCTGGGCTTAATACCCAAGAAATTATATTTATGAAAAAACTCTACTTGCGCGAACAAGTATATCACAAATGGCACAAAGAGAAACTCCAGGGAAAACAACAAATCCACTGAGCTTGTTTTGTAGATCTTGGTGCTTGGAGGCCTCCGTGATGTCATCCAATCAATAATTAAATTCAGTCAATGCAATCCTTTAGGTGACTTGATAATTTGCACAAGAGTGAAATTTGTCAATCAATACACAAACTCATAAGTTTTCACAATGACGAAAATTATCCAAGAAACCGACAGTGTCAGTTATTTTCTTGTTTTAGATTCTATTTTTAAAAAACAATCCATTTAGGTGTCTCTGTTAATTCCAATGTCTCTTAATGTCTGTTAATGTCTCTCTGGAAGAATTGAGTTTATTAAAAAAAAAGACGTAGGTAACTTGGTGACAGGTAATTTGGTGAGGGTGGGAAATTTGGTGATATGCTTAAATGGACGAAAACAACATTCAAACTGTTTACCGACTTAATATGCGTTATGATAATTTACCAATAAACCAGAAGTTGAATTATATAAAATAAAAATAAATGTTAAAAATCACAATTCGTTAAGTCCAAAAAAAAAATTAAAAAAACTTAATATTACCCACAAATTACTTAAGCTCCCACCAAAAAAAAAAGTATGACAGATGCCACTTTTTTAATTGTGACTATGCTGTACACTTTTCTGATTAAAATAAGCTATAAAACGTATATATATCTTCAGAAATCCCAGATTATTCGATAAATTACAATTTGTAGTCACCACAGCAATCTGAGAGTTGATAAAATATTTTTCGTTTGAATAAAATTATTTTCTGTTTTACCGACCATGCAAAAACTTCTGAATTTGATTTATTATGATTGCCTGTGGGCCTAGTCACTAATTTTTGTAAACCTCCGTTTCATGAAGTTACGGGTTTAGCTACGTCACATACCCGTTGTTGTTGTTATTTAAGTTGGCGAATCTGTCAAAATACGGGTATGTGACGTAGCTAAACCCGTAACTTCATGAAACGGAGGTTTACAAAAATTAGTGACTAGGCCCCCAGGTCTGTTGTTCATCTATGATTCGAATTTTAAAGCTGTATACTGCATGGTTAATTAAATAATGCCAACATTCTACTATATCACCACATTACCTATATCACCAGATAACCTCGCTTTACCCTATAACATGTCAAATTTTATATCTAAATAAAATACACAATAAAAAAAAAAAAATTGTATTTCAATTTGGGAGGCGGGAATGGGTACCAAAACTTCTGCCACAGGTCAACTCAAGTGGTTCGCTACGTTTGGTGAGTTTGCAGGGGTACCCGGGTTCATGGGGTGAGAATTGTTCGGGTCTTAGCGGTAGATGCAATCCGCCCACCAGCTACGTAGCAGGCCGAATTGGGAGAGACTGTTTGAGTAAGATCTTTTGACCTCTCCAGCAGGACTCTCTCGGAACATCGCCTTGTACCGCAGTGGGAGAGATGGATTCATACATTCGTTACTTCTGGAGACACTACCCCCAGATCCTACCTACCCCTCATACCTTTTTCTTTCCCAGAACTTCCTATCCCTAGAAAAAAACCCACACGGCATCCTCGAAGATGACATAAGTCCCTAGGGAAATTCTTTTCATCAGGGCTTCCTGTGTGGAGCTAATGTAAAAAAAAACATCGCATTTCTTGCGTGCTTCTTCATTCGGTGGCCGTAGTAATGAAGTTATACATCGTTTTATTAGTTATTTAACGTGTAAGAAAGAGCTGCAGCCTCTATTGCTTTTTTGTACCGTCGCCGTTTCATAAACATGATAATGTTAAAAGCGTCTATTTACTATTTTTACAATTTCCACGTTAACGGCAGTGGCTCCATCTAACTAACTAACTAACTATCACGCCGTTTCCCCGCAGGGGTAGGCAGAGAGGACGGACCGCCAAACAACTCGGTCCTGGCACACACTTCTTGCCTCGTTCACATTCATACATCGTCTCATACATGCTCTTCTATTATTCTGACTCTTGGTCGTGCCATGTCTTCCTCGGGCGTCCCCGACTTCTTCTATTCATATTTGCGTCATATATTCTCCTTACACTTCTTTCCTCGTTCATTCGCTCTCCATCTGATTAATACGAGTGAGGTGTAGATGCATGAAAATGATTGCTTTTTTCCTTTGGGGGTCGTCCATTAATCACGTGGGGCTCGAAGAGGGGGGGATTCCAAGGAGTGGGTAAGTACCATATTTGTGATATATATTTATTTAAATTTACGAACAAACAACATATTGCAATGCGTAACCAAATTGGATAATTTTTATAGCGCCGTTTTTGTTATAAATCACCTCAAGGGCGCTGTTATAATATGTGGGAATATATTTATTTGACTTTTATTGCATTATTTCTGGTATATTAGGTTCAAAATTTAGTTCAAAAGCTTCCTGTACTTATTACACATCCTCTACGAGATGTTAAGAGTCACAGAGAAGTTAGGTAACTGATTTCCTCTAGTACAAACTACCCCATTTTACCAGGAAATTAGTTTCCAGTGTTTAAAGTAACTGAATATTTATATTTGAAGACGTACGTATAAACTGGCTAAGCATATCATTTTCATCTTTTGAAGAATAAATTATGTTGATCGTCGGAAAAGCTTTCAAAGAATTTCACGTTTAAATTTTGGCTGTTGGTGTTAAAGTCGGTGAGCTTATGGCATCACTATTTCGGGAATGTCATGAACCTGGAAAAAGTGAGGATAGGAAAGATATTATAGGGGAAGTGGGTGTTGTAATTAAGACTCCAGATACTAAAATCTACTGCCTGTATGTCGGACGAATATCTACAGCTCATATGTTGGACAAATATTTATGAACTTCAGAGTGAGGACTAATATCTACAGAGCTAAGGTCGGACGAATATCTATGACGGTCCCAGTGGTGACTAATATCTACTGAGGGCAGCTGAGCAAGAGGTTGTACGGAAAACCTAAAATAACATAACCTAACCTAACCTAACCTGACCTAACCTAATCTAACCTAACCTTACCTAACCTAACCTAACCTACGCAATATTACGTTATTCCAATATGCTATACATATTTGCAAATCCAACCTCTGCCAGTGCTGTAAATATACATCCACTCTTTGGTTCTCAGTAGTTTGAGCTGTAGATATTCGTCCTCACTTTGGTTTTCATAGATATTAGTCAGCAGTTTGAGTTGTAGATATTCGTCCTCACTTTGGTTCTCATAGATATTAGTCCGATTTGTTCAGTTTTTGGAATTCCTGTAGATATTAGTAGACGCCTCCGTAATTAAACTCCGCAGATTTTTGCTGCTAGGCCCTGCGGGCGGCTTTTTACTCGGCTTCGCCCAGTTTAAGTGTTATTGACCATTTTATAAATCCGATAGCAACTAGTTCCAAAATTAGCTGGTTCCTCGGATTCAGTGACCATACCCGGTGAGATTCGCGACAATACGAATCCAATAGTATTCAGTAGTGTTCTAACGCTTGCAACGGGAGCACGTTACCGCGGTATCATATTCGCGCTTGCAACCGTAACCCTTTCATGGCGATAGAAGATCTAATAAACACGCTGAAAAATGAAGTACAAAAGATACAAACAGTCAAGGACTCTAAAACTAAAACCAACATGGAAAAAATTATATTGGATCTCGATAATGAAATAAAATCTACAATACTAATAATGCAAGAACAAATCATACATTTACAAGACAAACTTATTGAAAAAAACGATCAATTGGTGGGAAATATTGAAAAAATTATGAAAACCGCAATAACACCATCCTATGCTCAAGTAGTATCAACAACCAAAGTTATGCCTCAAGAAGAGAGATTCTCAATCATTATATCGTCAACTAAAAATAATACAAAAGCCGAAGAAATTGAAAATATAATTAAAAAGGAAATAAAATTAAACAACCTAAAGATAGGTATAAACGGTTTGAGGAAAACAAAAGAAGAAAAAATAATAATATCGTGTCCTAAAAAGGAATATGCAAATATCCTAACTGATGAATTAAAAAAACTAAAAAATGAACTGGTGGTAAATGAAGTACAAAAAAGAAGACCTAAAATAATAATAAAAGGATTAAAATCCAATCTTACTGAGGAAGAAATAGTTTGCGGAATAATTAACCAGAACGAAGGAATTGAAGATGTCTACAAGGAAAGTGAAGACAACAAAATCACATTAATAGCGGAGATAAAGAACACAAACATAAATGAAAAACAGCGCCTATTCACTAACTACATCATAGAAACTAGTGGGAAAATGCAAAAAAATCTTCTAGCACTCGGTAAACTAAATATTCAGTTTCAACGAGTAAAAATTGACGACTGCAGCCCTCTGACGCAATGTTTTCATTGCTGTATGTTTATGCATACGGCTAAAAGATGTCTACATCGAACCAACCTTCCAATTTGCCCACACTGCACAGGCGACCACATCCTTTCAAAATGCCCGGAAAGAGAAAATACAACCCCAGCGTGTGTAAACTGCATCAGACAAAACACTAAATATGGAGAAAAAAACCCTACAGACCACACGGCCAACAGTACTTTGTGCAACTATCGAAACAAGATGCTGAAAATTGCGAGAGATCGCATTGACTACGATTAATGATGTATAGTATTATTTACAATTCAAACGAAAACAAAAACAATACTTTGAAGAAATACTTCGATAAACTCGCCCGCAAAGGGTTAGTTTTATTACACCGGTATAATATACGCCGAATCTATACATTTTATACTAATTTCGCAAAAGTGAGTGTAATCCGAGCGCATCGTTATTGTTGTAAGTTATTTTATTACTATCGAATACAATTATTATGGGTCAGTTTATCAAACAAATTTTCGATAGCTATAAATTTTCGAAAAATCTATGTAAAAATCCCCGCAATTTTTGAAACAAATTATTGAAACATAAATATATATCAATGTCAATATTCTATTAAAATATATACCTAATATACTTTTCATGACTAACTCACTATTTGAAGATATAGACTCATCTTTCATTGTTTCAGAAAATATCTGTCTATCCAGTTTCGAATGTAATAACTCACTATCAGAAATAGACCCTCTTAAATCATTAACAATCCTTCACTTAAATATTCGAAGCATCTATAAAAATTTTGATCATTTTACACTAGAATTGAATGAGCTGGCCCTTAAACCTGATTGTATTGTATTGTCTGAAGCCAGAATTAGTCCCAACTCAAGTACTTATAATTTACCACACTTATTTTACTTTACTTTTACAACATTAATCAAAATAGTGGAATAGTTGTTTTTGTAAAATGTATTTTTAACGATGTTTCTGTTAATGAAATATTTATTGAACTTGTTAATTGTCTACATATTAAAATCAATATAAAAAATATTTTTTATGATATAATTGCATTATATAGAACCCACAGCTCAAGCATTAATAATTTTACCGAAAACCTGAAAACTTTTATAAATACAAACCGGTTTCAAAATGCAATTATTGTAGGAGATATTAATATCGACATATCTGATGATTTTGAAAACAACAGTAATAAGGAAAAAACTGAATATATTAACACTTTATCAGAACTCAATTTCAAACCATGTATAAAAAAATATACAAGAGAATGTTTTGGACAAAGGCCATCTTGTATTGACCATATTTGGTGCAATACTAATGAAACTGATAAAATAAAATCTGTTATTTGGAAAAATAATATTACTGATCACCACACATGCATTGTAGCTATTAAAACTGATAAAATAAATAAGAATAATTATTGTCGCTATAACTTACCAAAAAATCTAATTAATTATGAAAAATTACAACAATATCTTGAAAATGAAATTTGGGAAACTGTACTATCGTCTAACAATACCGATTTATGTTCACGGAATTTTGAATTGACATTGAATAAGCATAATATCCAATCCTCCTCTTCCATTGTAACAAACTTTCCAAAGACTAAGTTTAAAAAATTAAAACCGTGGATTACACAAGGAATTATCATATCAATTAGGCATAAAGAAAAAAATTATAAAGAGCTAAAAAAGTTTCCTGAAAACAATAAACTACGCGAATATTTTAAAAATTTTAGAAATAAATTATGTTACATAATCCGGAAAACAAAAGAAGATTTCTATAAAGATAAAATCAATATTGCTGGTAACAACAATAAAAAGGTGTGGCAAACTATTAATGAAATGATCAATAAAAAACCTAAAAATTCAAATATAAATAAAATCTCAGATATTGATAACACAATTTACAATGTCAACACAGATCCATTGAAATGTGCAAATATCTTAAACAATTATTTTGGGTCAGTTGGTGAAAAATTAGCAATTAAAATAAAAAACAGAGATAATGATAATTATAATCTACCAACACCTCCCATTCCTTGTAACACCCTAACACAATTTCAACGAACTAACTCTGATGAAATCAAAGATACTATTAATGAATTAAAAGGAAATTCTTCCCCTGGTTATGACAATATTTCTGTAGAAATACTTAAAAGAAATTCTAACTCACTTTGCAAACCTTTGGCACACATCATAAATACAAGTTTTGTTAATGGCAACTTTCCCTTAAATTACAAAAAAACTATTATTACCCCAATTTTTAAATCTGGGGACCCCTGTCTAAGCAGTAACTATAGGCCAATTTCTCTCACTTCAAACATTGCAAAAATATTTGAAAAAGTTGTAAAAAAACAAATATTTAAATTTGTGAAAGAAAATAACATATTAAATGCACATCAATATGGTTTTAGAGAAAATTTGAGCACTCTAGATGCTATCGTTGATTTAACATCTAAAATATATAAATCTTTAGATAGTAAAAAAAAATGTATTGGAACATTTGTTGACTTAAGAAAAGCATTTGACAGTATATCGCACTCTAACCTTATCTCTAAACTAACGAAAATTGGTATAACTGACAATGCTTTAACTTGGATCGAAAATTATCTATTTAATAGAGAGCAATTTGTTAAATTAAAGGGCCTTATGAGCGATTCTCAGACCACGAATTTTGGCATCCCGCAGGGAACTGTACTGGGGCCAATTCTTTTTATCATTTATGTCAACGATATGTTTAAACTTAACATCAAATCTAAACTCATTTCATATGCAGACGACACAGCAATTCTAACTGAAGGTTTAACTTGGAATGAAACCCAGAAAACAGCAGAATTAGACCTAAACATCCTAAAAAAATGGTTCGATTCAAACTTGCTGTCACTTAATACGGAAAAAACCTTTGTAATACCGTTCACCATTAATAAACACGCATTCCCTGAAAATTTAATGATAAGTATACATTCATACAATTGCAATAGAAACACAAATTTATGTAAACCTGACTGCTCTGTACTCACTGTTAAAACTAATATAAAATACCTCGGTGTAATTATAGATAGCAATTTAAAGTGGAAAATACAAATCAATGCAACAGTAGAAAGATTAAGAAAATTAATTTACATTTTTATTAGAATACGAAACATATTAAATTTTAAACTATTAAGAACTATCTATTTCTCACTGATCCAATCTGTATTACAATATGGAATTCTTGGTTGGGGTGGTGCATTCAAAACTTCTCTCATGCCTTTAGAAATCATCCAAAAATTATTAATAAAAATAATTCTAAAAAAACCATATGATTTCCCCACCATAAGATTATTTCAAGAATTTAAAGTCCTTTCACTACACAATATTTATAAAAAAATTACACTTTTACAAATCCACAAAGATTGTTTCAACAATGATAACTCATTATCTATTTCAAACAGCAAAAGACCAAATATTCTTGGCTCTATAACTATCCCGCGTTGTAATACCACTACAGCCCAACATTTTTATAAATATTTTGGAGTCAAGTGGTTTAACCAGTTACCCCTTAACTTAAGATTGGAAATTAATTATAAAAAATTCAAAAGTTCTATAAAAACACTAAATCATTAGCATATTACAATAATTCAATTTAATAATACAATAGAATGTCTCTCGACAATTGATTTTGGAAATCCATTTACTTTTATATTCTTTTCTCTTTTCTCTTTTCTCTCTTCCTCTTCCTCTTCTTCTTCTTTTTTATACTGTTTTCTTTTTTTTTTTCTATTCTATTTCATATATCTTGTTTTGAATATTTATATGTATATATATATATATATAAAAATATATATTATAATTCTAAAAAAATATGTTAAATAGTTTTTCACACACGCTGCTCCTCCTTTTTTACACGAGCATGCTCTAAAAAAAGGTGAATCACGTTATATAAAAAATGTATCTGAAAAATGTAATGTCATTATTGTATGTACCAAAATAAATAAATTAAAAAAAAAAAAAAAAAAAAAAAAAAAAAAATAGAACCTACTTACGCCTGACAGCCGACGCGACGTTCCTCACGCTAGCTGTCATATAAGTCAGTTCATTTATAAAAGTAGGTTTATAACAAAATCCACGTACGAAAACAGTTTTGCGTAAGGCGTACTACACCTACACCCAGTAGGTACTACACCCGTTAAACCGCAACTGAGCAGTTTGTCAACAGGATTTTAAAGTTCAATTAAGTACAATGAAAAAATACATTAGTTAATAATATTATTACTATTTATAATATAATTGTGCAGACTGTCACTACTAACACACAGAATAAAGAATCTCTAACCATGTTTTCAGCATACATATATCTGAATCTATTTGCTGAACCTTAATTTTTCTATTACTCGGTAACATGTTAAATATTTGAGCATGGTATATTCCAGGGTTCACTGTCCGCATTTATTATTTTATTTTGGAATAAGCATTCGTTTACTCTTTGTGGACCTAGTATTATGTTCATGTTCCACTTTCTTCTTATATTCAGAGTCAGATATAGGTATATTACGCTAAATCAATATTTAATACCATAATAAGGCCTGCACCGGTAAGTTACTTAAATTCCCATACATCAATAATGTTGCATCCGAAGCTGTGTTCGATTACCGCCTCAAATGCAACTGGCAAAATGGACTGTAATTATGCGAAACTAATTGAGTTTGTTTGAAATTGGGTGATGTATGCATGTATTTGGTAAGATTATGGATAATAAGGAAATATGAAAACCAAGCACTTACCAAATTAGAAGCCGAACACATGACTAATGAAACCAACCAGTTACTTCAAACAATAAAAACACATATAAATTTGTTGTATACCACTTTTATTTTATAAACGCTCTACCGGTTTCAGAAGCACCCTTCCTTCATCATTATAACTAAACTATGATACAGAATGTTGACAAATATAATATTCTCTTGACGAAGGAAGGGTGCTTCTGAAACCGGTGGAGTGTTTATAAAATAAAAGTAGTATACAACAAATTTATATGTTAATTTAAAATAAAACAATAACTTTGCTAACACCACTTTTATTTTTTATACTTTATGCCGACCGGATTTCGCTACAACCGTAGCTTCATCAGGGCAGTATAATACCAAATTTATGTGTTTTCCTCCTCGTTGGGATCTCCACCTTGTCGGGGTGAGGAGGCTTGAGTATTCCAAGGACTCTGAGAGCTATGCTGGCGGTAGTGTAACTACCAGAAGGGCCTCCCAAGCCAGACAGGTCACAGATGAGGAGTCAGACTAAGAGAGATCCACTGCTAGAGGGCAGCAGTACCTGGCAGTATTGAATCAAGGCGGAGAAGAGTAACTTCGGTACGGCTTGGTATCAACATTTTGCAAGCGATGATAACGTATTTATCTAACCGGTTGCAATACTGCGATGAGGAAAGTACCTCATTATATCTTCCCAGAAAAAATCATGGTAATGGCTGATAAATACAACAGCCCCGAGTACGGGCGCCCCTTAAATGGGGTAGGGGTGCTAAGAATCTCCCGGTCAGCTGCAATCAAGATAAAAAGAAAAAAAGAAATGAGTAAAATAGGAACATGGAATGTGAGGAGTATGCTCCAACCAGGAAAAATTCAAAACACCATAAAAGAAATGCAAAGATTGAATATCAATATACTTGGTATAGGAGAGATGAGATGGAGAGATTCTGGAAAATGTACTGTAGACGACTATACTGTCTACTACTCTGGTGACACTAAATCCCGGAATCGAAATGGAGTTGGCATTATCGTTACAAACAAAGTAGCAGGTGCCGTGACGAATATCATTCCACATTCAGACAGGATCATTATGATACAAATTCAAACATCAACAGTAAATACTAATATTATACAAGTATACGCACCTACATGTGATTGTGAAGAAAAAGAATTGGAAAACTTCTATGAAAATTTAACGAAAGTTCTTTCCTTCACAAAAAAACATGAAATAACTATAATAATGGGCGATCTTAATGCTAAAATTGGTAAAGGTAAAGAAGAAAATGTTGTCGGGGAACATGGTCTCGGTACGAGGAATGAAAGAGGAGATCGGTTTGTCCAATTCTGCTTAGAAAACGAATTAGCAGTTACCAATACATTCTTCAAATTACCGGAAAGGCGTTTATATACATGGAAGTCGCCAGCAGACTCAGTCCAGAGAATTGTACGAAATCAAATTGACTATATTACCATCAACAAAAGATACAAGAACTCGATAAAGTCAGCAAAAACATACCCGGGTGCTGATGTACCATCAGATCATAATTTACTCCTGGCTGAATTTAGGTTACGTTTTAAGAAAATTGATAAAAAAGAACGGGGTTTGAAATTAGATAAAAACAAGCTCAAAAATAATGGTCTATGTAAAGAAGCAACCCAAATATTGGAAAAACAATTCACCGACCTACAGACTCAACTGTACAACAGGGAAGAAAATATTGAAAATATTGAATACATCTGCAATGAATCAAAGAAAATCATCACAGAGATTGCAAAGGAAAAATTCAAAGAAGAGAGGCCGCAAAAGAAACAGAAATGGATGACAGACGAAATACTAAACCTCATGGAAGTAAGAAGAAATTACAAAAATCGAAACGTGGAAGAATACAAAAGAATCCACACAGAAATTCGGAGTAAAATTAGGCAAGCAAAAGCTGATTGGCATATTCAACAGTGTGCTATAATTGAAACCCACAATGATAAACATGATATTTTTCAAGTACACAAGAAAATCAAAGAATTGACTGGAATAAATCGTAAAACCGACATAGGGCAACTGGAGGACCGAGATGGAAAACTTCTAACCGATATTAACGAAAAACTAAAAAGATGGAAAGACTAAATCTCAGAACTCTTCAATGATAAAAGAAGCGCAGAATATGATATGGGAAATATTACAACAGGCCCACCAATCACAACAAATGAGTTAGAACATGCAATTCGTCTCTCTAAAACTGGGAAAGCAGCGGGCCCAGATGGAATACAGGCTGAAATCCTTAAACTCATAGGAAATAAAGGCATCCTAGTATTGACCAGTCTCTTTAACTCCATATATAATACAGGAATTATCCCACTAGATTGGCTTCGATCCACTTTTGTTACTCTCCCAAAGAAAGCAAAAGCAAGAAAATGTAGTGACCACCGGACAAGTAGTTTAATGAGCCACTTATTAAAGATATTTTTGCGAATTATACATAGACGCATATATCGCAAAGTGGAAGAAAAGATAGGTATCACACAATTTGGCTTTCGAAATGGTTTGGGTACTCGAGAAGCGTTATTTAGTATTCAAGTACTAATCCAAAGGTGTAGAGATGTGAATACAAATGTACATGCATGCTTCATTGACTTCCTTAAAGCATTTGACAGAGTTAGACACGACAAAATGATTCAAATTCTGAAAACCTCCGGGATAGACGATACAGATATAAGGATAATAGGTAATCTTTATTGGAACCAGAAACGAGCAGTAAGAGTAGAGCAATGTCTAACAGACGAAGTAGAAATAAAGAGAGGCGTGCAACAGGGTTGTATTCTTTCACCTATGCTGTTCAACTTATATTCAGAAGAAATATTCAATGAAGCTCTGCAAGAAGCTACTCAAGGACTTGTTATAAATGAGAAGATTCTGAACAACCTGCGTTATGCAGATGATACGGTACTTCTAACAAATAACATTGAGGATTTACAACTTTTGCTGAATCAAGTAGTGAAGACTTGTGAGCAATTTGGGATAGAACGGAATATAAATAAGACAAAATACATGCTCATAAGCATAAATAACGCATTGGATGAACATCTTTTTATTGCTGGAACAAAACTGGAGAAGGTACAAAGTAATGTATACTTGGGCTGCAATGTAAATGATAGATGGGATCCTTCAGTTGAAATCAAATGCCGCATTGAGCAAGCTCGTGCAACCTTTATCCGCATGAAAAAAATGTTCTGCAGTCATGATCTCAACCTTGGATTACGAATGCGAATGGTCAGATGCTACGTATTTTCAATATTATTTTATGGAATGGAAGCATGGACGCTTACTGAAGAATTAATTAGGCGACTTGAGGCATTCTATCAGTGGATCTATAGAAGAATACTTAAAATAAGCTGGATGGACAGGGTCACAAATGAAGATGTTATGGTTCGGATAAATAAAGAAAAGGAAGTTATTAAAACCATAAAAATCCGAAAACTTCAATATCTTGGACACGTGATGAGACATCCAGAGAAGTATGAGATCTTGCATCTCATAATGCAGGGAAAGATTGCCGGAAGACGGGGCCCTGGAAGAAGGAGAACCTCATGGCTGAAAAACCTGAGACAGTGGTTTGGCCAGTCTACCGTGGAGCTGTTCCGGGCCGCAGTAAACAAAGTCCGCATAGGCAACATGATAGCCAACGTCCGTTGAACGGACAAGGCACAAGAAGAAGAAGAGTGTTTTTTTGTAAACTAGCTGACCCGACGAAATTCGTACCGCCTCAGAATCAATAACTGTTGAATTAAGTTAAGTTTTACATTGAAGCAATTATCGATGCCCAACTGTCCGTGTTCTGTTTTTGTCAGTATCAGAGATGGCGTTGTGTACGGATTTATATTTTTTTGTGATTTTTTTACTTTTCCACTTCCTTACGGGAATTTTCGAAAGGAAGCGGGTACGGGTGCCGCCTTCCCGGGAACGATTTATTGGATAACCAACACCTCTGCCATAGGTCACCCCAAGTGTTTCGCTACGTTTGGTGATTTAGCAAAGGTGCCCGGGTTTATGGGGTGACTTTTGTGCAGGTCTTGCTGCGTTGCGGGTCGGATCGAGAGTGACTGGTTGAGGGAGGCCTTTTGACCTTCCCTGCCGGATTCTCTCGACCAATATTTCGAAAGAGTCCGACTGGAAAGGGTCAATAAAAGTATCAATATCAGCAAAAGGTCAATTCCGGTCAAGGCAATAGACCTTGCACCGCAGTTGGAGGGGTGGACTCCCTTCCGGATACACTGACCTCCAGATTCCTACCCACCTCTCATGTCTTTTTCCTTCCCAGAATTTCCTATCCTACCCTTCCTTAAAAAGACCCTCCACACAACATCCCCTAAGATGACATAGGTCCTGAGTGGAGCTTAAATGCTTTTCATTTTAGAAATTTATTATCATTGTTTTTTTCCTTTGGAGGGGTGTAGAGACATACGTTCACCATTTGTTTCATTTTCGACTATTGACATTTAGTGTGTAAGAAAGAGGGGCATTATATGATTTTCAGAACAAAAGCGCAACAATCAGCCCATTGACATTTGACTTTTTTGAATTTTTAGAATTCGTGCACAGTTAAATATTATACCTATCACAATATTGCTGCATTTCTTTGAAAATATGAGAATTCGTTCCATACAAAATGTATGAAAAAAATTATTTTCTTCATAACTTTTTTTTCCGTGCATTTTTGTGATGTTTTAATATTCTGTTATCCGGGGCGGAGACAAATCCAACGAATCAAAGATCATCAAAATCGGTCCAGCCGATCTTGAATTATAAATAGTGTAACTAACCCGACTTTGTTTTATATATTAAGACATTAAGATTATGGCGAGCCACAAAGTTAATGCTTTTTACAAATAGTTACTTCAAATTTCACAAGTCATCTCGTGGTCACACAATGCACAATGTTTTTGTTCCCTGCTTTCTTCAGCAAGGTGACATGGTTAGGTGAGGGTAGGGACTGGATTTATGACATTCCGGGAGGAACTACACACATTATCATTTCAATATCAAACAAATTATATGTTTCATCTTCGTGAACAAAGTTTTTAAACTAGAAATTTAACCATGGAATTTTGTACTTACTGTATCTACAATCAGTACTATCCAGGTAGTTTAAATTAAAACAAAAAAAAACATATATGAAATTTAGCTTCAATATCGAACTCACGATCTCCGAAATAATTTCCATGGTATTAAACATCTCGGCCACAGTGGTCAAAGTTAACGTTTAGCGAACATTGCCACAAGTTAAACGCAGTGGTATCCAGTTAGAGTTTGAATGAGAGTTATTAAATTAGAATTAACATAAAATGTTGGAACCCGTTTGACTCAGAACTACTCAAACAGTGATTAAAGCCCTCTGGTCCTAAGCTCAATTCAACTTCTACAACCACCGAACCGATAACTCCTAGATGTGTCAACTAGCGTGGTAGATAATTAGAGTTCTTTCAGAATTTATTAGATGTTTCTTCAATTTTAGATTTTTCATTAGATACTCAGTTTATATTTTAAAATTTAATTGGAAAATTAAGTGGAGTCCGGAGTGGGAGAGACTGGTTGAGGGAGACCTTTTGACCTCTCCAGCAGGGCTCTCTCGGATCATCGCCTTGCACCGGAATGGGAGGGATTGATTCATACGCCTGACACTCCTGGATACACTGACCCCCAGATTCCTGACCATCCCTGATATAGTTTCTCTTAGTAGAACTTCAACTCCTTCCATTATCAAAAGACCCACAGCGTCCCTAATGATGCCGTAGCCCCCGGAGGGAAATATTTTCCTCAGAACCTCCTGTGGAGTTAAAATAAAAAAGTATTGAAATTGTGTAAATTTTTTCTTAGTTTCGCGTCTTGTCATGAGCGATGCTATGAAATACCCATTAAAAATAAATACTATGTTAACAACTAACACTCACCGGTCGCAGGGGTAGGTAGAAAGGATAGGCCTAACCACCATACTACTTTCTCTTTGCAGACACTTGTTTCATTATACCGTATCGTACAATACATGTATCTTCGATTCAAGCACTTGATACATTTGATCGATCCTCGTATTCCTTGGCGTTCCCGATTTCTTTTACCTGTGTAGCTACCTGCGCTGTGAGAAGTACTTACTTAAGAATTCAAATTCAAGCAATTCAAATTCCAATTCTTTTGAACAGCAAGCTGAAACAAATTGTACTTTTTATTATTTTTAACTGTCACACTCCATATGTTGATAACATGATGAAAAAAAAAAAAAAAAAAAAAAAAAAAAAAAAAAAAAAAAAAAAAAACCAATGTAGCAATTGAACGTGCTACGTAAACACAGTTAAAAGAAAGCTCTAGAATCATCGGTTGATAGTTTTTTTATGTGCCATTAAAATTTTCACAATGTTATCAACATATGGAGTGTGACAGTTAAAAATAATAAAAAGTACAATTTGTTTCAGCTTGCTGTTCAAAAGAATTGGAATTTGAATTGCTTGAATTTGAATTCTTAAGTAAGTACTTCTCACAGCGCAGGTAGCTACAGTACTCCCTCCCCAGACAACGCAGACATGGCTGCGGTGGAAAGAGGAATAGTCAGATACCGAGGTGATCGGGAAATCGAACCCGCCTTCCAGAACGAGTGGTTGTGTGTGTCCGATCCTTACTGCCATCGAACAACGGAAGGGTTGGTTGTGATGTGGCGGCTGGTGACTCTGATGCGGTTTGCGAGTGTGATGTGAAACTCTCAAGATCTTGAGCAACGTATGCTGGTTTGAGGCGGTCGATGCTCACGGTGATTTCCTTCCCTTTTACCAGTATGGTATATGTTTGTTCGTGCCGACGAACGACTTTATGAGGGCCACTGTAGGGTTGTTGAAGCGGGCTCTTGACTGTGTCGTCCCTCAGAAAGACGTGAGAAGCTGTTGGAAGATATTGGAAGACGAAACGATGTCCATAACCATGGCGGGTATCTTCAACTGGTCTCAGCTCGTTGAAATGTTTCCGTAGTTCCTTGAGGAAGCTTCCGGTGTCGTCGTTAACATTAGGTCGTGCTGTACATAGAAATTCGCCGGGTAAGCGGAGCGGCTCGCCGTATACTAGCTCGGCTGAGGTTGTCGCGAGGTCATCTCTCCAAGCTGCTCTGATTCCCATGAGTACGGTGGGAAGTGTTTCCGTCCAACGGTTATTCTGATGGCACTTGATCGCTGCTTTCAGTTGACGATGAAATCGTTCCACCATGCCATTTGCTGCGGGGTGGTATGCAGTTGTATGGATTTGCGTCGTGCCTGCCAGGAAATTCAACTGCCTGAACAGCCTCGACTCAAATTGTCTCCCTTGGTCCGTAGTAATGCGGAGTGGAGTGCCGAATCTTGTTATCCAGCCCTTGTAGAAAGCACGCGCCACTGTTTCAGCCTCTTGGTCTGGGATCGGGAATGCCTCTGGCCATCTCGTGAATCTGTCTACGCACGTGAGACAGTATCGGCATCCTTCTGAAGAAGGCATGACGATTATGTCGATGTGGATGTGCTCGAATCTAGCGGAGGGTCTGGGAAAGGCTCCCAGGGGTGCTGACACGTGCCGTGTAATCTTGCTTCGTTGGCATTGAAGGCTATTGCGTGCGAGCTTAATAGTCTCAGCTTTAATGGCCGGCTAGACATAACGTTGAGTTATGAGCTTAACCGTGGCCTTAATTCCAGGGTGAGCCAGCTGATGGACCGCATTGAATGCCGCAGGTCTGAACTTCTTCGTGACGAAGGGTCTGGCTATGGTAGTTGAGACGTCACAGTAGAGATGCGCGTCAGTACCCGGAATATTAATCTTTTTAAGTTGTAGGCTAGAACTTCCTTGCAAGTGTTGTTCCAGTTCAGGGTCGCACATCTGGTCAGCTGCCAGCGCTGCGTAGTCCAGAGGAGTATCTATCGTCTCGACCCTGGAGAGAGCATCCGCGACGATGTTGTCTTTTCCGGAGACGTGTCGGATGTCAGTTGTGAACTGGCTGATATAGTCCAGATGGCGGAATTGCCTTGGTGAGCATTTGTCTGCTTTTTGTTGGAAGGCGAACGTGATAGGCTTATGGTCTGTAAATATGGTGAACGACCTGCCTTCCACCATGTGGCGAAAGTATTTCACAGCGAGATAGATGGCTAGTAGTTCTCTGTCGTATGCGCCATATTTCTTTTCAGCTGCCGAAAACTTCTTCGAAAAGAATGCTAGAGGCTCCCAGTGACCTGCGACGAATTGGTGGAGTGCGGCACCGGCTGTAGTATCAGACGCGTCGCTGACGATAGAGAGTGGGGCGTCGCACTTCGGGTGAACGAGCAGGGTTGCCTGGGCCAGAGCTTCCTTGCACTTGCTGAAAGCTTCTACTGTTTCGGCAGTCCAAGACACGAGTTGTTTGCCTTTTTGGTTCCCTTTCAGGAGGTCATTGAGTGGAGCTTGTGTCCTCGCGGCGTTGGGAATGAATCTTCTGTAAAAATTTATTGCTCCCAGTAAACGGCGGAGATCCTTGATGGAAGCTGGTTGGCTGTAGTTGTTGATGGCCTCCACTTTATCTGGGAGGGGTGAAGTGCCAGCGTCGGACACCGAGTATCCTAGGAATTTGACCTTAGTCAGGCCGAAATGGCATTTGGCGTTGTTGATGACAACACCATATTCCTGCAGGCGCTGGAATAATATCTTGAGGTGGGCTAGGTGCTCTTCCTCTGACGTTGAGGCAATAAGGATGTCGTCTATGTAGGCGTAACAGAAATCTAAGCCTCTGGTAACCTCGTCCATGAAGCGTTGGAAGGTCTGGGCTGCGTTGCGGAGGCCGAAAGACATCACCGGAAATTCGAAGAGTCCGAATGGCGTAGTGATTGCTGTTTTCGGAATGTCCTCGGGAGCCACAGGGATTTGATTATATGCCCGCACCAGATCAATCGTTGAGAAGATCTTGGTGCCGCTCAGTGCCTGTGCAAAATCTTGGATGTGGCGTACGGGGTATCTGTCCGGAATAGTTCTGGCGTTCAATCTTCTATAATCGCCACATGGTCTCCACTGGTCGTCCTTCTTGGGTACCATGTGCAAGGGAGATGCCCAAGAGCTCTCGGAAGGTCGAGCGATTCCGAGACGGACCATGGCCTCGAACTCCTTCTTGGCGCGTTTTAACTTGTCAGGAGCAAGGCGTCGTGGGCGTTCGACTGTTGGAGGTCCTGGCGTGGTGTTAATATGGTGCAGTGTTGCGTGACGAACTTCCCCCCTGGCGCCGTCAGGGCGAGTGATGTCAGGAAACTGTTGAAGAAGCTTATGATACGGGGACGTTCCTGTGACCGTCTTAATGGAAGCGATCTTGTTGTCGCTTCGTTTTCCCGTGATGGTCAAATTCGTCACCTGGTCCAGCAGCCGTTTATTTCGGACATCCACCAGTAGCTCGTACTTGGCGAGAAAGTCTGCCCCGATGATTGGCCTGGAGACGTCTGCAATGACGAAGCTCCAAGTAAAGTTGCGTCGCAATCCCAGATCCAGGTTGAGCGTTAGGCTGCCATAAGTAGCGATTGTGCTGCCATTTGCTGCTGCCAGTTCGTATGTCGCTTTAGTGGGGCGTCCCTGGACAAGGCGTCGTGGGAAAACGCAGAGATCAGCGCCGGTGTCTATAAGAAATTGGGTACGGGTTACCCTGTCGGTAACAAAAAGGCGACTGACTTGGTTGGGGCTGGTGCTGGTCGCCATCAGTTTGGGCCCCGCGCGTTTTCCTGCTGGAAGTTGGAGGGTTTGGTGCACTTGCTTGCCTTCGTCCCATACTTCCAGTGGTACCAGCATGTTCCCTCGGGCTGACGACCTCTGGACCGACTGCGGGAACGATTGCTCCAACGATGCGGGGTGGCGCTCCTCCTATGCTGGCCAGAGCGTAGTGTCGAAACTTCGCGCCTCAAAGTAGCGAGCTCTTGTTGGAGAGGCTGCATCAACCGCTCCATCCGTGTTAGTAGTGGCTGATTGATGGGTTTACCCATTTCCTCGGATGTACCGCTCGTGAGGGACATGATGATGATGATTGGTGCGCGAAATTTATCACCGAAGAGTTTATTTCGTGCGCGACGTGCTCGCGGTAGACGTACTTGCACGCGTCGTGTTCACTGTCGGATTCACAAATGTAAACTTCGTGGTCACTAATGTGAACGTCGGTGTCACCAATGTAGCAATTGGGCGTGCTACGTAAACACAGTTAAAAGAAAGCTCTAGAATCATCGGTTGATAGTTTTTTTATGTGCCATTAAAATTTTCACAATGTTATCAACATATGGAGTGTGACAGTTAAAAATAATAAAAAGTACAATTTGTTTCAGCTTGCTGTTCAAAAGAATTGGAATTTGAATTGCTTGAATTTGAATTCTTAAGTAAGTACTTCTCACAGCGCAGGTAGCTACACCTGTATTTACTTCCAATCTCAATATCGTGTGACATGCTTCACAAGTTAGATTTTGAATTCATGAAAGTTTATATATTTTAAAACATTTTATAGAAATTTGAAATGAATTTCACAACCATCTATTTAGTCCTTCTGATCAAATATTTGAACAATCTAAAATAGAAAATTGCGGTGACTACATTTTCGACTATAAAATCATAAAGTTGAACAATCCTTCGATAAGGGTGCCCCTGAAAATGTCAGCCAGGAATAAATTAAGTCAGCCCCCACACTTAGCGCGTTACGTTGGGGTTGGTTTCTCTGCTATATACAGCCTTCTTCCTGTTAGCGAGCCTTACTCAAGTTAGGAGAGGGAGGATTTGCAAGTTGAACCCTTACATTATCTTCTACCCAACTGCTAATCTGGTATTTCCAAAGTTATTCACAACTTCAAAGGGTACTTAAAAACGTTGACCCTAAAAAAGATTTTTTTTAAAGAAAATTGACATTTTATTGTATTAACACGGTGATTGCTTTCTGTAGTAATAAGCCTTTTTGATGTGACCTAAATATTATGCCACGTTAATGGATACTCTAAGGCTGTCTGAAATGTTGGCTGAAAGGGCTGGAAGCTTATAAGAATGATAAATGAAAATATTGTGCTAAAAATATGGCGTCTTGTCCTATTTTGTTTAGTGTTTGCGCATTTTTATATGGGATTGATTGGGTATTGCATTCGCAGACTTGGTGAAAATCCTGAATTTAACCCACCTACCCAATCTTTCCTTCCTAAATGTCACCATAAAAATTGTTGCAAGAAAGTACTCAACTTTGGAAAGGTGACAGTGTGCAGCGAGGCTCAGTACAAAATAACATCTCAGACAGGGCGCATGTATCGTAACCTCTTGTTATAAGAATATTGCGAATATTAAATTAAACAGTGATAAGTGTACACCACAAACTGTAGATCAGCGAGGCCCCATCTGCAACGGTGAGTCCTATTTTCCTTATTCCAATCCGGGCTCATCTAATTTTCCAAAAGCACAGATCTGAACTATCGACTGACTATCCATCAGATTTTGCGTGTGAATGCTATTTAATCGTTCCGTATAACTTAGCGATTTCAGGTAGTTTCTGGACTGGTCCTTTGAGGGTTGCATAGGCTTTGCTCTACAGCAAAAGAACAACGCCAATTTACATTGGAGTCGCAGTTTCGCGACTAATGAAGTAATGTATATTATAAAGCTTTGCACCCATTTGGAATAAGTGCAAAGTTTTATATGTCTCGCTATCCGTGTTTATTGTTAATTTTTAAAAATAATAATACATCGCGTTACACTTTAATTGAGAGTAACATAGGAAAATAGGAGAAACGTAGAAAAAAAATAAATAGTAAGATTTCTGAAGAAAGGGCAAGGGAGCAAAAAAAAGAAAAGAAAAAAGAATGCACGTGTTACGTATCCTTTGATTAGAGAGTTTTAGTTATTTTATGTTCTTATTCGTACAATAACTGCATTTTTGTAACTGGATTATTCTCCCCCAAGTGAGACTATCTGTAAGAACCCGATATAAATAAATTAATTATCGAAAATTCAATTTCCTTGGGTTATTGTGCAGTCAGCGGGGGATAAAAAAGGCCTTTGGCTTGCAAAAGGTCATGTAGTAGCGATTTTGATATATGCTGTTTAGATTGCGAATCTAAAGAAAAAAAAAAGTTTTCGACCTTGACGGGGTCGAGCACGAGCCACCATCTTGGATTGAAGGTACCAAAATTTTGTTTTTTCAAAATAATTGCTCAACGGTTGATTTTACAACAAAAGTGCCTACGGCAAATTTGAAGAAAACTAAATTACGTTCATTTTTCTTTGAAGTTTTTTTTTGTTAATCTAATATATAATGACTTACAGCGGTTGAAAGAAGAAAATGTTGACAAAAAATCGTAAAACTTAAGTTTTCTTGATAATTTTTGTAAGAACGTATTATATAATATCATTTTAACGTATTTCCACAACTGGAACTGGATGAGGAAACCTTGGAAGAAGGCCGCTACCAACGTTTTGCAAAGTCGATAATAAAAAGCAAATTCAATCTTTCCCCTCAGCCACCAAGGAATGGCGCTGCACGGTACCATTATTAAATTAATACTTACAAATTAATCAACGTTATTTCACGATTACATAAAAGGGAACAAATATTTGTTTCGAAGGGTTTAAAGTACATTTCCTTCAGATATAATCTCCATATATAAATCCTATCGTGGAAAGAAAAAAAAGAAAATACAGAATTTCTCAAATCAATGGTGTCAAAGCATTCAAGAAAAGTGGTAAACTAACACAGTAACTAAATATGCGTCCGATCGCAGAGTAACAATTTGTTTAATTCATTTCTACTGAACCTACCAACACGTAATTGAAATAATTTTCCTTGACAGGAAGCTCGTTCGCTTTCTGGCCGTGTTTTCGTGTTAGTATTTATACCCACACGAAGGCTAGTGGTAAGGAACAGTACTAACAAACGCGCATTATTAATAAGTCTAGAGTTCAGAACCACTATTATTCACACATTCAACGAACAGGGGTGGAATGGAAGCAAATAAGGCCTAATTTTATTGAAAGCAATCATTTTAAAAGCTACGTATTCGGCAACCTTCTCAATTGCTTGACTTCTAGGTATCATGATTTAACAAAATATTGTGACTAGACTATAAAAAATATTTTTAATTTTTTAATTCATGAACCCTAATAGAGAAATAAAAATAAATAAGAGATGTAATCTAGATGATCACAGCTAGTGAAATCAAGAAATTATTTGGATTCTTATAAAAATTATTAATTTTTGATTTGATTGCAATAATGAAAATATATTTATTTAGCAGTGAAAGAATATATGTATTTTTTTTTTATATTAGCTCCAAGCAGGAGTCTGAGAGAAAAAAAATCCCCCAGGACCTGCATCATCTTTGTGGATGCTTTGTGGGGGGATTTTTTAGGGAAAAGAAAGAGAGGAAGTTCTGTGAAGGAAAGGTACGAGGGGTGGGTGGGAAACTGGGGATCAGTGGGTCCAGGAATGACGGATGCATGAATCCATCCCTCCCACTGCGGTGCAAGGCGATGAGCCAAGAGAGTCTGGCTGGATCGGTCGAGGTTAGATCTCCCCCAACGCAGTAGCTGGGCAAACGCATTCGCCGCCAGGCCAAGATAAACCTCACCCCATGAACCCGGGCTCTCCTGCTTCGTCACCAAACGACCAGACGGTGGCGGTGGTACCCATACTCGCCTCCCAAATTGTTTGGACATCCTTCTTAATTTCTTGACTTGTAAGTTTTTGTAATCACAGCATGATTTATATATTTTTTCCACAGAATGACATAATTACATGAAGTCAAGAGATCACTCGAAAATTCAAAGACACTAATAGAGAAACACAAAATAACTAACGTATGTAACCTAAGTAATCACAGTCATTAAAATCTACAAGTTCTGACACACCCATTTGAAATTATGTAGATTTTAAAAAATGTTATTAATTTTTGTTTAAATTGCAATAACATATCTACATATTATATTCACATATCAGTGAATAAATAACATCATATTTACATATGATGGTAACGATTTTTGCAACAATTTTATGATCTATTTAAATTAATATGTTTCACTAAACACTATTATACAGATACCATTGAACACCAACTCAACATATAAACCCCTTTTTTTTGCAATGACCTCAATCATAAATTCTTGAACGCGTAATCGATTCGATGATATTTTTTTGAAATGCTCTGTAATTAGTACAACATTTTAATAAGACATTAATAGTTAAAATAAAATAAATGTGGCAAAACAATTAAATCATATTGTTCGATTAAAAAAACAAAACCAGAACATGGACTCTAATAACATAAATGAAGTAATATTTTTCTAATATTTTAAACTCAGGGTCGTGCTTAGCCTAAAAGAATAATTTAAATTGTAGCGTTTAAAACAGAATCAAATGTTTTTTTAAAAAGATGACCACGATGTGAAAATTATTAAAAGGGCGTCAGTTCAAATTAAACAGAATATTAAATGGTAAATCAATATTAATACCTATATTAAACTCAAAACTAAACGACGTATTAGCTCACAGGTCAACAGTATATCCTCCCTCGTCAAAACAAACGTCCACTCTCTGACTTTCTATTCGGAACTGTTTGAAAAATTAGCTTGCCGATAGTATGTTTTATGCAACAGAAGAATGCAGAATTCCATTTATTCTAATTTTGTCTTTCCAAATAGGAATTAAAAATCAATTCGAATATATTTTTTTATTTATTTATTTATTGTGAAAACAGTTAACATGTATATCCAATTACATTTCACAATTATTAGTTAATAGTGTAAAACATTAATTATATAGGTACATTAATAATGACAGGTGCTAAAGAATACCTTTATTTCGCTGTTGAAATGATTGTAGTTCGATCGAAAAATGTCAATTTCAGAAGAAAGGTTTAATAGTGAGGTCATTCTCCCCAGAGGCATAACCATTGGTAGGTTGGTCCTGCCTCTAGGAAAAGTAAAAAGTCTGTGTTGCCTTGCTCTGGTGAAGTTATCGGGGACATAAAGTGAAATCCTTTCCAGGACATCAGGATTACAAATGTGCCCGTTTAGCAGCTTGTGTGCTACTAGTACCATTGCAATTTTTCTCCTAACGTCGTGACGATTTAGTCCCAGCATTCCCGCGAGAAAATCAGAGGGATACAACAAAGGGTAGTACCCAAACTCTCGCATGTACAGGTACCGCATGAACTTTTTTTGCACCTTTTCAACATCATTTGCGTATAGGGCATCTTCGGGTCCCCATATTACTGATCCACTTTCGAGAATGCTGCGAACCAGAGAGAAGTAGAGAATTTTTATGACTGCTATGTTGGAAAAAGATTTTGCGTTGCAGATTACAAAGCCTAGCATTCGCATCGCAGAGTTGCACACCGAATTGATATGATAACGGAATGTCAGGCGTCTGTCAAAAGTGATTCCTAAATCCCTCATTTGTGAAATATGTTTTAACGAGGTACCAGACATTTTGTAGTTATAATATAGAGTACTCCTAGCCCTTGTATAGCACATAATTGTACACTTTCCGCTGTTAAAATAGAGTTTATTCAGATTACTCCATTCTACGATTCCGTCGATATCGGTTTGTAAACGAATAGAATCTGCTTTCGACATTATATTGGTATAAAGTTTAATATCGTCAGCAAATAACAAAAAATTAACAAATTTTATAAACAGTGATATATCATTTATAAACATAGAAAATAATAGAGGTCCTAAATTAGACCCTTGCGGGACCCCAGAGTTTGTGAAGTAAGGTTTTGAAGCAAACTGACCATAAACTACATATTGTTTTCTGTTAGATAAATAATTGTGGAAGAACAGAAGCATTCTATATGAGAGACCAAAACAGTGAATACACAGTGAATACCTCACAAGAATCTCAACTGCTCCCGTCTGGAGCCAGTGAGACTATGGCATCCCCAATTGGGGTATGTTGTGAGGCTGAAGGTAGTGGGGAGGGGAAGGAGGTGGGGAAGAGGAAGGTTGGGAAGTACCTGGCTATTCAGATCTGGTCACCAAACACGGCTAAAGCCATTTTCAAGCAACGTTTCAATTCTGAATGGTGGTCTTACACCAGGGCGATACTGATAGTATCTTTTACTCTGGAACATGCCGCAAATATACTATATATTATTTTTAAATGAATAAATTGTTAAATAACACAAATTAATCAACAAAATTTATTTGCGCATGCCGGGTTCGAACCCGCGACCTCCGGATTGTGAGTCAAGAGTCTTACCCACTGGACTACGGAGGTCGTCCTTAATGTGTAACAACCGACTTAATGACTGTTCTTAGTATTATAATGTTAAACTGTTACAAACACATAGAAAATTGGTTTCTTTTCCCACCGAACATTAAAATTAATATACATATAGTGCATGTTTTTTACCGTTACTTTTTAAGATTATCGCAGTTAAAAAATGCCATTGGAAGATAAAACAGCTATCAAACCATGAAATAACCGCACGGAATAGAGCTTCGTGACATTTAACTACAACACTTATTTTATTATGTTTATCAGGTGAACGCTTTTTCTGTCTAGATAATATGTCAGGCCCAATTAAAAACTACCAATTCGGTCCTGCGTCACCGTGGAATTAAGTCCAGATCTGCTTGCGTGAGATGAGTGCCAAGGAGGATGATGAATGATAAAGGAAAGGTTCCCGGGGAGAGGACGGGGGAAAGAGAAAATGGGGGACGACAAAAGAGGGAAGCTTAATTTTAGCGGAACACGACATGTCTCTGTACAGACATTAATAGGTTAAAACCACATTAGATGGTAGGCCTACTTTGTGTATATATAGGTATTTTATCTTCCAACATTACATATTAGATAACTAAACTAACTGACTAACCGACACGCCGCACAGTGATTCGTTTCATACATGCTAGACGCTAAAAACACTTACACATGATCAAATTATTTTTAACCCTCTATTGAGGTGTAGTCAACACTTATTTTATGAAAATCAGTGTTAAAAATGATTAATATATTTTTATCCTATCGTTTTTTTTTTTAAGATTTTTTTTTTAATAATTTTTAAATAATGTGTGTATATAGTATTTGAGGTTTATAATAAAACAATTATATGTAAAAAGTAAAAAAAGTGTATTTTGAGTGTATTAAATTGCTTAAGTTACGGTCCATTTTCTGCTTATATTCTAAGATATTTTGGTTTATTTGGTTTTTCAACTTTTTTCACCACTTGCACTGAGCTTATCCAGTTCAAATGTACTTAATTTTTTGTTGAACATTCCCTCAAGCCTTTCTTTCTTCGGCAAACTCTTCCATGTCACGAACAATTCCAGCCTGGAAATCTCGTATGTGGTTCCTGTGAAATGAAAAAAAAATAATAATCTGGATTCGTGTGGGTTAATATCGAAACTGAAATGAATAGAATATTAGTTGCACTATTTTAAAGAAAGAAAATTATCGTGCGATTTTGATATACTCTCCGAGATAAACTCTCGAGAAGTTAAAAATTTAATATTTTTTAGGCCAAAAAAAAACACAAAACTTGTTTATTATTTAAGAAACAACTAAAATTATTTACGCTAAAGTATTAAAAAAAAACTTTAAAACATACCTCCCAAAGTAGCCACCATTTTACAGAACCGAAAAAAACACTTTTCAAACTTATTACACAATTTTAAACGTCGAGCTGCGACGAGCGAATAAATGCAAATGATAATTTCAAAACACATTATTCGATTTTACGCCACTGGTGTGAGTCAATACGTGCACTAATCACCCCAATTAAGCACGCATTTATTATCCAGTCTATCTGGTAATGTCGCCATGAAGTCATTGTTTGGGAATCCAAAAGTGACTTATTAGCATCTAGCTTGTATGAAACGAATCACTGTGCGCCGTTTCCCCGCAGATACAACTCTGTTATTGCATAAACTCATTGCTGCATGCACATTCACGAATGAAACAATGTATTGTATTGGTTTGGTAGTATTAGATATCGATAGCTTAGTTTGTAGTATGAATATCAGAAGAGTATCATCTATCGCCTTCGTGCCTTAGTTATTTCGATGATGGCCGAATGCATCAGTGAGCCTCAAAGTTCGCCTCCCAAAAACTGGGCGTACTGTACATGGCCCGCAGATACTTTAATAGTACACAACTGCTAACCCTATACAAATCACAAGTGCGCCCCACGGTTGAATTTGGCAGCCACCTCTGGTCTGGAGCTCCAAAATACCTGAAAAATACCCTCGACTCTGTGCAGAAACGGGCGGTCCGTTTGATAGATTCTCCCATGTTAACAGACGGATTGCAATCTTTAGAGCACAGGCGATGGGTGGGAATGCTATCCTTGTTCTACCGGTATTACAATGGAAGATGCACCGTGAACTAGCATCATTGATCCCTTCGGCACCGGTGCATAGTCGGGAAACACGCCAAACGCATGCCCAACATTTATACACGGTTGACATTTGTCACATGAGAACGGGTCGTTTTTTCGACTCGTTCTTGTGTTCAACAGCTCGGCTGTGGAATGATTTGCCGGCCTCTGTGTTTCCCCCTTCCTACAACATGGATCTCTTCAAGACCAATGTTCATTCCTTCCTCTCTTCAAAAAGACCCTCCACACAGGATCCCAGATGACACAGGCCCTGAGGGAAATTATTTTCCTCAGGGCCTTTTGTGTGGAGTTAATGTAAAAAAAAAGAGTGAGATTGGATAGTCTTCCACAGTTCGCTTGCCTCAGCAACGGAACCGCTTAGAGCCTTGCCTAGTTTAATGTCTGTCCAGCTTTTAAAAAAAAGTAGATTCTTTGCGGGAGCCTTGAAGGGGTAACCATCTGTTGCCTATACCAGGGCGGGTAAGCGGTGGGTCCTCCAATGTCCAATTTAATATTCATTGTAAATATTTACGATAACTAAATAAACCAAATAATAATTGCTCGAACCTATAACTTATTTGGAAGATACCAAACACATCTACTGGAAATAAAGACACCTAACGGTCTCGAACTTACTCTTCTATTATTCTTACATGGCCCGACTCAAGTTTTTGATTAACTTGACCGTGCCTTTCAATTCCGTATCAAGTACGTACAGTCTTTATACTCCATTCTTTCTTCATTTGCTCTACATGCCTAAACCACCCAAGCTTTCAGTTCTGATCCGAGACGTGTTGAATTATTGGCTTTCCAGATTTTACATGATTTTATTAAACGTACACCTCAGGGATTTCTTATCCACTGGAGCGACTAAGGTCAAAATATGGACCGCTTTTATTTTTCTGCGATTGACAGCGGTCCAGAATTGGACCATATTTTTTTTACCAAAGTTTTTGAACCAAAGTTTATTATTTTTTTATTATTTTTTTTTTTAAATCCTACGAATATGCGATAAACGGCAAAAGATAGATGAATTCATGGCTATATAGAACTATAATCAGTTTGTATGTCACCATTTAAAATGATCTCCAAAAAATCACGTGCAATCGGAGGAAAAATTTTATCGCGCTGTCGTCGCCCGAGTTGATTCAGTCTGCTTTCATCTTTCCTCTGCCAGTGTTTTTGCCTTATTGCTCCACTGGAGCGATTTTGGTCGTAAAATGGAAGACGTCCAAAAATGGACCACATTTCCCTACCATTCGTAAAACATTTATTGTAATTATTTAAAACATTTCCTTGGTCAACCGGTTATTTTAAAACGAAGCTATTGAAATGATTTATCTGTAATGACCATATATTTTGCAAATCCGAACTTCGTAGACAATGTTAGAACGATGATAAAAATAAATTCAGTCGTTTACGGATAAAATTAAGTTCTTTTTTCTCCTTTCTTTATAACGCAGACAACATAAATAAATCGAAAATATTCTATGTTGACTTGAATTAATATCCCTCACGGCAGTTTTAAGTAAAAAAAACACGCAGGATTCGCGCGTTTATATGAACTTTACGATTTTTATATATCTTATTTTTATAAATCCTATAAGTATGAGATAAATGGTAAAATACAGGTAAATTCATTGCTTTAAAGCACTATATTAAGTTTTTATATCTCTGTGTTAAAATTCGAGTGCATGATTTTATTAATGTTGGCGAAAAATTAAAAAAAATTGCCTTCTGAGAAATGTCGAGCAATCGAGGCAAATTTATTTATATTTTTGAATGTAGCTATTACTTTGTGGTTATCCATTATAGAATAATGAAATAATTTTACTTTGTATAAACCACTTATTTGATGTGCAAATCCGACCGGTTTCGGAACAAACGTTCCTTCGTCAGGGAAAGCTTATACTAATTTAATATATACTATAATCTTATACTAAAACCGGTCGGATTTGCACATCAAATAAGTGGTTTATACAAAGTAAAATTATTTCATTATTCTAAATTTATTTATTTTGGAAAATCGCTCCAGTTGATAAGTACCTACATCATTTAGTTATGTTCTTGCCTATGCTTAAAACACTGAAAACACCCAATCGGGCGTTATGTAGGTTTGCTAATTACAAACATGCTTTACAAAAAAACTATTCATGTTTTTTTTTTTAATAATAACGACAAACACACTACACATTTTTCTGTAATTATTTTCATTGTACCTACTTACTCTCATTTTGTCCTCTTGTTGTTACACACACCACTCATTGAACTACTTTGTACAACTTTGCATGATAATAAAACTACATACTTGTGTTGTATCTACTTAAGTATGTCATACTGAGGGGGTATTTCACCATTCTCCTGATAGCTTTTCCATACGATAACGAATAATGAAAAATAAACAAATAAATACTAGCAACAGGTAAAAAAAAAAACTCGGCTAACTTATCCTGTATATTATAGCCACTATTCAGTATTCATAGATTCAAGTACCGAATAGTAAACTCAGACTTATTAATAAATAAATCGTGTTTAATTAATGGAAAAAATACATTATCCACTGGAGCGCTTTTTGTCACAATATGGCACTATTTAAAATACCTCGGATTGCTTTTCTGCCAATTTTGAAAATTTTACCCTTATTTGTAAGTAATTAAGTAGAAGTTTGCGATTTTTTTTGTAAATCCTACAAGTATGTGATAATTGAAAAAAGATATATGAATTCATTGGCTATATAGCAAAAATCGAAAGCAATCTAAGAAAAAAGTTTTTATTTGGTATGGATAATCTAAGAGGAGGATGGTGAAATACAGCCTCAGTTTATTATACTATACAATTGTTTAACAGCCACCCGAAGAATTTCAAATAGCAACAATATTCATGAGCAAATTTTGTCCTTATTCTACCGGCTTTTAAATGGAAAATGCTACTAGGAAAAAGCATCATTGATCTCCTCGGCACCGGTGCATGTCGGTAAACAGGCCAAACAAGCGTCTAATATATGCACACGGTTGACAGTGGTCATTTCTACGACTCGTATTTGAGTTCAACAGCTCGACTGTGGAACTATTTGCCGACCTCTGGGTTTCCTCCTTCTATAATATAGGTCTCTTCATGACTCATGACCCACAATCACTCCTTCCTCTCCTCTTAGAAACACTTCACACTGCATCCACAAAGATGACATAAGCGCTGAGGTAAATTATTGAGAAGTTAATGTAGAAAAAGTTAATTTAGTAAGTAATAATAAATACAATCCAATGCTTTTAATGCTTGAAGGACGTACATAAAATCGATTGTTAAACAGTGAGATAAGATTGTTTTATCTATATTGCGTAAACTTTTACCTGCACAACTGGGCAAAGTTATACAATATTATGTTAAAATGTTATCTTATTCAGATATTAGTAACAAGTAGGGTAGATACTTTTAGGTACTTGTAGGTACTTCAAGGTACTTGTAGGTATTTGTAGGTACTTGTGGGAACTTGTAGTTTCTTGTAGGTACTTGTTGGTACTTATAGATACTTATAAGTTCTTGCAGGTACTTGTAGGAACTTTTGGTTATTTGTAGTTTCTTATAGGTACTTGTAGGTACTTGTTGGTAAATGTAGGTACTTGGAGGTACTTAATGAGAACCACATATATTTTTTTTTAAAACAAAAGCTTCAGAGTGGTATTCTAGTTCTTGAACTGTATCAAACTACAAAAAAACACTTTTACTAACCAAATTGAGAAAACACGAAGATCTGCTGCGCCATTTTCACACATAACCTATTTTTTTTTTATTTTAGTCCAAAAAATGCAACGCAATTGATTTTTTAAGAATCAAAAGTTATTTTACAAAAAAATATAAAAAAAATAGTGTGCAGTTCACACGCGGTAGATGTGAAAGCCACAATCTCTCTCTCTCGCAGGCAAAATCCTATGGATGTGTTTGTTTCTTTTAGAGCCGCTTTTTCGTTTCTATCGAATTTCAAATTACAACGTTGCTAAAGAAGTTTTCACTTAAAAAACAAAAAAAATTAACAAAAAATGCACTAAAAAGTAAAAAAATAATTTCGTATTCTTCTACAACTTAATAATCAGTTTACTTTTTCCACTCATCAATATGTAAGTACGATTGTTATTTTTGGAGTCGGTGTCAGCCAAGGTAGGTTTGTAACTACATACATAGTTATAGGTGAGATGTACTTGTGTCGCACGCCCGACTTGACAAGGCGAGAGCGGGGCCGCGGCTGGAGGGGAGCTGTCAAGTGAACACGCTGGGCCGGGTACCTTGGCTGACATCTTATATTCCAATATCTTTGGCTGACATCAACTCCAAAAGTAACTACATATTGATGAGTAGAAAAAGTAAATTGATTATTAAGTTGTAGAAGATTTCGAAATTATTTTTTTACTTTTTAGTGCATTTTTTTAAGTCGTTTATTTTTGTTTTGTTAAAATTTTTGTTTATTTTTTGATTTACAGTGAATCTGAAGTACACTAACTAATTTGTCTGAATATGGATAGACCTACTCAACGTGCTGCTCATATGAGACAGACATTCCTTGATCATAATGACGTTACGGTAGGTGACTCAAAGATTCGGATAGCCTTTAAAAGATTCGGTCGAGTATCGTTAATTTGCTCCTAAGAATTGAAGAGTTCCGTTACTTTGTCATGGATCCTATTTTTTCCTGCTAAGAACTTGCATACTGCTTTCTAACAACGTATGCAGGGACATTGGAGGTCTAGATTCGTTCAAAATAAATAAATGTAGCTTCGTTTAACAAAAAAAATTAGAATCTTGCGAGAGCCTTGAAGGAGTAACCATCTGTTACTTATACCAGGGCGGGTAAGTGGTGGATATCCTCCAAGTCCTGGTTTCCTAAACATTGTCGATGCGGTGTACCATTTTTTTCCAAAAATAATTCTGCTGGCGTTATTATATTGGACCCGGAGTCATTCCGTCGAATTGATTCGGTAGTGATATCATGTTTCATACGTTTTGAACAATTGAGCCCGGAATAATGTTGTTTATAACAAACTATCAATAATGATGGAATAATGTTGGGCATATTAATATGCATCTTTTAAGGTATCGATTATGGTAGTGAACATTTTTAGGCCTGTGGCAGTCTTTTTAAGCTTGGTTTGTGGAAGAATGTTGTATAATGCCACTTATGAAAATCACGGCGCATGGTTTAATTTATGGGAATAAATGGAGTAAACGAATGTTTTATGGCTTCAAATAGGAAATATTCAAAGACAAGAAGCTGAAGAATGCAGAAAGGAATTTGTCAAGAAAAAATACTTTTAAGCCTGCTTTTTGCCGTTGAAATAGTTTTGTGGAATAATGTTGGATGTTGATCTAAAGACAGTGTCTAGAAAGTAAACGGTTTCACTTATTGATATCTTTTTTTTATTTTTAAGCTCAACATATCAATGATATGTGTACATTTATGTTAGAAGAGCATGTTGCTTTCTGTAAGGTCCGAAGAGTAAAAAAATAAATATTTTGTGGAATAACTTTGTATGTGAAATTGTTAAATACAACATTATTCCACAAATTCAGCACAAATTCTACTAAAAAACTCTAATTTAATTTATTTTCTAGATGACTTTTCAATTAAAACTGTTAAGAATTATATGTTTTACGTATTTTAAATATAAAATATTGTGAAACATAACTGTTTTCGTTTTTTTTCAATTTTTCTCGGAATAAGAATATTGCTGGATACAACATTCTTCCAGGCCAGGGCTCTATTGTAACATCCAGCATATCCAATTAATTAGAGTATTTGTGAGATAGAAAAGAAGAGGGCTTGGAAGTACCTGATCCTGAAATACGGCTAAAGCAATTTCAAGTAACGTTTTGATTCTGAATGGTGGATCAGGCCAATTCAGAGAGTATCTAATATAGCTTAAGCCATTGCAAGCAATGTGAATATTCCAATTAATGGTTATTCTAATAAGCGATACCGACAGTTTTTTTTTCGAAATTCGTCTTGGTCACAAATAAAATCATTCCTTTTCAAATCGGCCTGAAATGAAATTATTACCACTAGGAAAACTTTATTCCCCACCAAATAACTAATAAATTATTCCAAGAAATTTCAGCCAAGGCGCAAACCGTATTCTGACTCCTGCAGCGACATCTTAACTTTGGAATTGGAAGCAGTAAATCACCTAATTAAATAAATTATTGTTGAAAACTTAGAGTCATATTTTACCACTTCCGTCATATTTACTTCTTCGAAGTTTTCTATTTTTTGTTCTAGATCAGCTTAACATTTTTTTAAGGATGTTTTGAAACCATTATATTTCGGACAATCCTTGGCTATCTATATGTTTTTTAATCTATTGACATAGTGCGACACCGCAACGGTTTGCAGAGATCGATTAAATTATGTTTTTGTAGGCAATTTTGCCTGCCCGAAGTAAGGTCAATTTTACCGTACTTCAAGTGCAAAATAAAAAAGTTTTTAATATAGAATCATTTCATTGAACAGATAAAAAAAATTATTGTGAATACCGCACGATAGTATCAACTGCTCCCTACTGTAGGATTATAGTACCTACCTTAATTGTTTTTTTGGATTCACGGCGAGTTCATCGCCAATTAATTCATCGAAAGTAAATTCATCGAAAACAAGTTCATCGAAAACGGGTTTATCGAAAACGAGTTCATCGAAAACCAATCCATCGAAAATCTATTCATCGAAAACCAATTCATCGAATGATCAATTCAGCGAATCGCCAATCCGTCGAAAAAAATGTTTTGTAGATATTTGAGAGAAATGCCGAGCGGACCGGGAAGTTAAAAAAAGCATTGCTCAATAAAAGTTGACAATAAATTTGTATATAAAAAAAATTGATAATAAAAATTTAGACAAGGAGACTAACCTAACCTAACCTAACCTAAACTTTTTTTCGATGAATTAGCGATTCGATAAATTGATAATTCGATGAATTGGTTTTCGATGAACTCGTTTTCGATGAACTTGGTTTCGATGACCTCATTTTCGATGAATTTGCTTTTGATGAATTGATTTTCGATGAACTCGTCGGTTACCGTTTTTTTGTGAGGCGGATCCGATAGCGAAATTTGTTATCGAAAAAACGGAATTTTGACTTTCTAGTCGGGTTTTTTGGACAATATTTCAATTTATATACCTAACAAAAAATTGTGTTTCGACGTGAATCGGTCAATTTTAATTAAAATGTAAGCCCAACAAAATGTTTTTTTGAAGTGAAAACTTATTTAGAGCCGTTGTGATTTGAAACTCGATGAAACGAAAAATAGGGACCCTAAAAAGATCATAGGTCACACATCTATAGGATTTGCGTGCCAAAGAATGAGATAATATAATCGGTCTTTTTGTGCCATGGTTCGTAGCCTATCGGTCTCCTTTTTGTGCTTTGCTTCCTAGCCTCCCCACTCTTGTCTACTTTAGTTTTTTGAAGATTTTACTTCTACCGTGTTTGAACTGCCCACTTGCATTTTTAAATGACTTCAAAAAGGAGTAGGTTCTCAATTCGATTTTTTTTTTTGTTTGTTTGTTACCTCAGAACTTTCGACTGGGTGAACCGATATTGATGATTCTTTTTTTATTTAAAATCTGATGCTTTCCGTGTGGTCCCACTTCAATTCAGTTAGTTCTGACAATGGCATCCATAAAAAAACCATATAAGTCTTAAATTTGAATTAAGTATGTGCGCGAAAAATGGACGAATAACTCAATATCACGCAAACCGATTTCCATGATTCTTTTTTTAATTGGAAAGGATGTACCTACTTCAAGGATAGCTTATTGAGAGTTAGGTTAGGTTCTGATTATATTCTGTTTTGGCTTACCTCATTTTTAACCGCTTCATTTTTAACATCCTGTATAAAACTGCTGTTTGTTTCTTACAATAAATAAATAAATAAAAAATAAAAATAAAAAATAAATAAAAAAAAACATAATTCAACAAATCAGTTTAGTAATACAAGCAAAATAATATTTAAAGCAAAATAAAACTCCTTCAAGAAGCTCATGAGGCAGCATTGCATCATGGTAAAAACCCTGTAAGCACCTGTAGGAAACCAGGACTGAATGGATTCGCCGGCCTGATGAGACACTGGGTCACTGGAGCCAGGATGCGGTCTAAATGGCCTGCGACAACACTATGGGGAAAGCAACCTTCCAGCATCAAGACCCACTCCCGACTGAGCGCTGGGCCCGAGCTCACTCAATACCACGAAGCCCTACAAAATTGGTTACGTTAATATTATATATTTTTTCAACTATTTTTTTTTTCTATTCTACTTGCTTCTTTACTTAAAATTTACTGTGTATATATATATATAATTATATGAGATGTCTAGGATTGTACTATCCTCCCCATATCCCGGAATAAGTCATTATCTGACGTTATTAATACCCTAGCGACTATACGATTGAAATTTAAACATCCGACTCCGAGTACAATTCTGACGCCGCACCACAAGGAAACCGTATGTGAACGTGAAGTTTGTGACTAAGCTACCATCGTAATATAACTGAATTGAAGCAAGTAGCTGTAGCAAGTAGTAATGCCAAAATATGGCACCATGTTATCAGCTAGCATGAGGAATATCGCCTGGCAGCGTAAGTACTTTTGGATTTGCTTTTTTATGAATCTTGACTGGGCGAAGCCAAACCAAAAAGCGGCCCGCAGGACCTAACAACAAAACCCTGCAGGTTTTTAACGGCTAGTTCACATTAATAAAATAAAAAGGGGAACAACTGTTGAAAGTGGAAAACATCAAGAGTCATCATAACAAGTAAATAAGACAAAGAAAATCAAATTTTGTAATCAATGTATTGTAATAATGAGAAGAAGCCTCAGTAAGATATATGCTGTAAAGCCAGGAGGTAGCTGTGTGAACAATAAGGAACCCTGGTAAATTATTAAGAGGGCATTACCAGAGAAAACCAGAAATATGTCATTTTTAAATCAGATTTTTGACGTATTGACTCTTTTCCACAAAAAATTATAAATGGATTTCGAAAGATTGTTCTTTTATCTAGCATTCGCATGTAATTAATTTTGAGTTTTTTTTTTTTAATTTTTAGTATAATAAGGTTATTCCATAGGTCATTGGCAGATTTTTTAAATTTTCAAAAAAGATTTTGTGTTATACCACACCCATTTCAAATAATATAATCATGCAGTAAAATAAATCAATAAATTATCAAGCAAAAATCAATATTGAGTTATAATTTTAAAAAGCTGGTACGGAGAATAATTAATCTTTCTCATTGTAACCGCCCTGCACGATCGTAAGAACAACTTTCGACGAAATGTGGATTATCGTCCGCTGGCTAGTTAAACGCTCTTAAGTTTGAGTTTTTTTTTTACAGTGTATACCGCACAAGAATCTCAACTGCTCCCGTCAGGAGCCAGTGAGACTATGGCATCCCCAATTGGGGTATGTTGTGAGCTGAAGGTAGTGGGGAGGGGAAGGAGGTGGGGAAGAGGAAGGTTGGGAAGTACCTGGCTATTCAGATCTGGTCACCAAACACGGCTAAAGCCATTTTCAAGCAACATTTCAATTCTGAAGTCTTACACCAGGGCGATACTGATAGTATCTTCCACTCTGGAACATGCCGCAAATATACTATATATAGTGTTTCCATACAAACGAACTATTGAAAATCCGTAAGTCTAAGCTTTAACTTTAGGGCGCATAGCTTACACCCGCGCTGTGCAAGCGGGTTCCCCACAGAGCATCGGACCATCCCTATATATTATATATTATATATTATTTTAAATGAATTAATTGTGAAATAACACAAATTAATCAAATAAAATTTATTTGCGCATGCCGGGTTCGAACCCGCGACCTCCGGATTGTGAGTCAAGAGTCTTACCCACTGGACTACGGAGGTCGTCGAAACGACTCCGTAGTCCAGTGGGTTATTATTGTTTCTTCACACTGCAGGTAAAAATGTTTACAATACAATTTGTCACCTCACTAGGAAAAGCCTGTGTTGAGGTTAACAATTATACAAATTCAAAATAGCACCAAATTATACAGATATTGAAAGAACTTCTTACAGGTTGAGATTACGGGTACCTACTAAACTGATGGCGCTAGGTAGTACATTAATGTTAACATGTAGACTTTTATGATGACTATAGTTTAGTGATCTGATTTAAAAAAGTATTAAGTTGTAAATAATAAAAAAATATACATAATATAATATGATATAAATTTGGCAGGAGGAAGATGAAAAAAACGGTTTAACCAAAAATAATATTAATTTAACTAATTATTAATAATTTTGAAAGGACAAAGTGGAAAAAATCAATTGGCAATCCTTGACTAACACAAATAATTTAAGATTATTTTTAGAAGTGTACAAGGAATTCGATGACTTTATATGTTCTGGAAGGCTATTAAATATGAGAGGAGCTTAATAAAAATAATTTCTTTGACCAAAAGAAGATTAAGTTTGAATTGCTATAAAGTTCAGGATAGAGCCAATTCTCGTTGTACGAATTTCCTGTGTTCTTTCTGCAATATTAATTTTATTAATAAATCTAAAAAGCGTTTGTGTAATATATCACTGTTTTACATTCATTATATTACATACCTTAAAAAGTAAATGAGTTGGATAATTAAGTGTTTTCTCATTTGTTGGGCAATATTAAGTGGTTCTATATAAATAATTATAATCAATATTCAATTTATAATTTAATATTCAATCTAAGGTTTCATTTTAATAATGGTTCATGGCCAATATCCCTTGTTTCCGATGTCTAAGGGTGCAAAACATAAAACAAAATCAGAGTGTGCGATTCACATGTGGTAGAAGTGAAACCTTCAGAAAACTAAAGAATGGGGAGACTACGAAGCACACGTGAAGGATGATTTTTCGATATTTTTTTCGAATTCCAGTGCACCTTTTCTTATACATTTGGTCATCTTATTAGTATTTGTGTTTTCTTCTTTTTAGTTGATAGATTTCGCTATCTTTTCTGTTTTTTTGCCCGTTCATTTTGGAGTGGTTTGAAGTTGAATATTGATTTTACAAAAATAAATCTGTTTTTGGATTTCTTAGGATTTGACCGTTGGTCCGCTGAATGAATGGCCGCTAAGATTCGCCAGGCGCTTTATACCACTAGACTAAAGGAAATTTGCGTGGGACCTTGGATTTATCGTATTATATTGGAACTGAGTAGGTACCCGTAAAATAAATAAATATTTTATTGGTTTCTCAATCTCTCGAAAGCTAAATCCTATTGATGTATGTATTTGTCTCTTTTAAAGTCATTATTTTTCGTTTCATCGAGTTTCAAAACTCAACGGTGCTAAAGAAGTTTACACCTCAAAAATACCCTGCTGGAAAAATCAAATCAAAATAAACAAAAATACTTTTAAATTGAACATTGCAAAGCCTCATTTAAATGCATTTTTGCAGTGGATACGGGCGCTATGAAATCTGAGTTTTCGTCGTTAGGGGCATAAAATCCCGGGCAGTGCCGGACTGGGTGCAAAACGGAAACCGATAAGGAATCGTGCTCGCGTATTCAGCTATTGACCCACTTTTAAAGTGTACGGCATATGGGGCTGGTAGATGTGAAACACCCTTGGTCCAATCATGTAATAGTATTTTTTATTTGATGGTGACTTACTTGCTTTATAATATATTCCCAGAGTCCTAGAGGTGCCAATATCTTTTTCTGATTTTTCTGTCTCCAGATTTTCGATTGAGTTTCGCTAATATTGTCTTCATTTAATTAAATATTATATAAAGTTAAAAATACAAATAAAAATGCATCCTAGGCTTGCAGAAATGTCAATAGATATCGCATATTAAAAATAAAATGGCTTAAAAATTATCCAGACACCATCTACATAGCACTTTGTTCGGGTTTGAATCTTGCAATCGAATATAAAGAAAGCAGCCAGTAATATGTGCGTCAAGGAAATGAAGATAATGTTGATAGTCCTTAGTCGAAGGATGATACACTTAAAAGTGACCGAATTGGATATAGACACCTTAGCTCAGTTAGAGTGCTATATAAACAGAAGGTCCTGGGTTCGAGTCCCAGAGGTGCCAATATCTTTTTTTGATTTTTCTTTCTCCAGATTTTCGATTGAGATTCGCTTATATTGTCTTCATTTAATAAATTATTGTTTAAAACTTTTCTGCACTTCACTAATTTTGGCTGAATCGGTTTAAGCCTGTATTAATTAAAATTTAAAAAAAAAAAACGATCAGTGGCTGAATTGGCATCGCGTTTAGCTCCCAACCAGGCATCATGTATTAAGCCCTCAATCACGACACAAGCAATATTTTTTGAATACTGTGGTCGTAGTAGGAGATTTTCAGATATTGTAATTCATTTGTAAATGTTTGTAATCCGAGTATTTTAGGCCTTTCTTTAAAAATATGACTTGTGTCAAACGTGAATAACTTTATGCCTGTTATACAAAATTCTAAAGTTTGTCATTGTTTCTCGATTTTAAATGATTTGTATTCATTGATATTTGAAATAACATTGGTTTATTTTTATTCATTATCCTTCAAAAGACGGTAAAAGCTAAAAGTAGGTAAATTAAATGATCAGGGATAAGACCTTGCACTATCATTAGGCAATTATATTATTAAATCATGTTCAATCGGTTCAAAAATCATTAGTTAAATTATTAGCGCATAAAAGTATATACGAACAAAGACATAATGTTCCGTACTTTTACCAGAATCTCAAAATTCTCTCAGTAAGAGCGATTCTGTAGTATAAAATTAAATCTCAGCATATGAATAGCCCTATATACATACATAAACTGGATCACATTTACAATACCCGTTTTACGCTAAATGAAGGACTAATTGTACCTAAGCACTTGAACAAATATGGACAAAGAACGCTGGACTACATGATACCAAATTTATTGAATATGTTACCTGCTGAAAAGTACAAATGGTAAAACAAATATTATGTTGAAGAATTGGCTCGCCGAAAGAAAAAATTTGTATTAGACACTAGCACAAAAATTGTAACTGCAAAATAAAGTAAAATAAGTTTATTTAAATCCTCAAAGTAAAAGCACTCATTGACAAACTACTAAAAAGTAGTTTATTGGGACTTTTCTTTTTCTGAAAAATATTTTTATTTTTCCTATCATATTGTATTTACCTTGTCTTTATTATTACAAATAAAAAAAGGTAAATTTTAGGGTTCTAAATGACTAAAAACGTATAATTTCATTTATATTAAGTATAACATAATTCCAACGAAATTTTACGAATAAAACAGATTTAACCCGTCAAAATGACCCGCCATGTTTTAAATTGCTTGTGGTTTTATAATTACGCGTACGACGTTGCCGCTCTTTTCAGTAACTGGAGGCGTTTACTTTCCTTAAACGTTTTTCATGAGAAAATAGTCGGACGGCGACTGCACTGCGAGTTTCACGTACCTAAAACTGAAAAGGGTAAATTTGACCCTTCCTCGTAATACTAAAGAGTAAAGGGTAAATATGGCATTCATAATGACGATTCTAATTAACTTTTTGTTATTTTTTCCAAAAAACTAGTTGGCTAAATCCCTAAGAGTGCCATTTAAATTAAAATAATGATAAAAACATATGCAGTATGATAGCTAGCGGAGTTAATTTTGTTAACTTTTATTGAGTGGTTGAAAATATAAATAAAGACATGTTTTATTATCTTGACACAATACACTGCAGCTAAAAGCAAAATTTTCTTTTTTTCTATGAATGTAATGAAAAACCAGTTGTAGAATAAATGGGTCATGACGACCCAAACCCTACGCCCGTGTAACAAATGTACATCCCCTTAACGCCGCTGGGTTAAAAACGTGTTTAAGGTGTCATTAAAAAATAATTATATTACGAAAATTTGTGTATTTACCAACCCAAATATCAGTATATGTTTAATAATAATAATGGGATAATTTTTACAACGATATTTTCGTGGGAAATTACCTCAAGGACGATGAATTAAATATTTTCAAGAATCAGAGATAATGTTCGCGCATTATTATATGGGATTGATTGGGTATTGCATTTGCAGACTTGGTGGGTAGCATATGTCAAAATCCTGAATTTATCCCACCTACCTAATCTTTCCATCCTAAATGTCACCATGAAAAATTGTTGCAAGAAAGTACTCAACTTTGGAGACGTGACAGTGTGCTTTGCTGTTCAGTGCAAAATAACATCTCAGAAAGGGTGCGTGTATCATAACCTTTTTCTATAAGAATATTGCGATTTTTAAATTAAATATTGTGAAGTGTACACCACAAACTGGAGATCAGCGAGGCCCCATCTGCAATGGTGAGTCCTGTTTTCCTTTTTCCAATCTGGGCTAATCTAATTTTCCAAAAGCACAGATCTGAACTATCGACTGACTGTCCATCAGGTTTTGAGAGTGTATGCTATTTAATCGTCCCGTATAACTTAGCGATCACGTAGTTTCGGGACTGGTCCTTCGAGGGTTGCGTAGACTTTGCTCTGCAGCACTTAACGCCAATTTACAGTTGAGTCGCAGTTTTGCGACACCAGATAATATTAACCGTTTACCCAAATTCATAAATTATATCAAAGCTGTAGCAGGGTGAAACCAGTCCAGTCAAATTAAAAAGCGAAAATATGCAGGTAATTGACAAATTTCATAATAAGCTTGTAGAAATGTCAGGAGTCAAAATGCCTAGGAAAAGAATTTTTCTAACAATATAACGCAAAAATAAATTCAAACGTGAATTGTTTTAAAATAATTTCTTCCAACACAACTTAATTTTACAACAAACGTAGATTTTAAATTCGGTCAAAAATAATGTGTTTCAAGTAGCAATTACATTCAGCTGTGTCCTGTGTCAATGAAATACATTATTTTAAGCTGAATTCAAGGAAAAACTGGCAGCGAGCCACTCGCCCGAAAAATAATAATTGCTCATTCCAAGTCTGTGTGAAACCATTAGGCCTTTCTGAGTCTCGCTTCTTTATTATAATTAAGTATAATTATTGTATTTTTGGCTAGTTAAACACTTACACCCTTACTTCGCACATCACGACCGTTAAACGGTGTTATTGTTACACATTTAATAAAGACTGTACATTTTCTTTTACAGATTATTAGTAAAAAAATGTTATTATTATGTTGGCAAAATTGAACTTCGGTAGACAGGCGCATGCGCGGATGCGTAATGTTTTCACCATCGGCTAAATTAGAATTTTAACTTGTTATATTATTTATCGAGCGGTTTTTATAATATTTTTGGAAAATTATTTCTGTTCTAATGACGAACTCACTGTTATATTGGTATAATTTAACATAATTACTATTTTTGTTATTAGTTTTTGGGATATTATGCCGTGTTGCGCTACCTCCTTCTTTAGCCAACGTTTCGGAAAGCGTTACACATCTGCCCCGATGATGGACACTGTAACGCTGTCCGAAACGTTGGCTAAAGAAGGAGGTAGCGCAAACGGCAAAATACCCCAAAAAATAATAACAAAAATACTTTTGGCCGTGAAAATCTACAATCGTATCTGATAATTACTATTATTTGGGTTATTTTTGGGTAAGGAGTGTCTGTCTTTCTGTGAGTCTGTGTGTGTGTCTGTCTGTGGCATCGTAGCTCCTAAACGAATGGACCAATTGTGATGCGGTTTTTTTTTGTTTGAAAGCTGACATAATCGAGATGGTTCTTAGCTACATTTAATCAAAATTTGTTCAGGCGTTTAAGGTCATCAGCTCTTTTTAGTGTCGGCGGTTACTTAAAATTTTGAAAATTTTACTTATTATCAGGTTTAATCCTTTAATAATGTCGTGTTGTGAATTTTGTTTTCTTAACGTTAAAAGATAGATTATTTATGAACCATTATTATTTTAAATAAATCTTGTGATTTTAATAAAAATTTTATGAAAGTGATATTTTTTAATAAGATAAATGCCAAGTGAATGTAAGTACGAATTTAAGAAATCAAAGTTAATATTGGCCAAAAAATGTTTTTTTTTTTTGTTAATTTCGAGGTCATATTATTATCATTTTTAATTCTACGAACGAGATAAAAAGTAAGGTGACTATTGTTGCTAATTATTTCAATGAAAGCATTGTGCTTTTTTTTGTTTTGAATTTACCTAAATTTTCGACGTTTTAAAAAATCTTAGTGATAAGATTTTTTTTAAATTTTTCAATTAAAATATTACAATTTTTAAATGTTAAAGTACAAAAAACTGAAAGATAATTTTGTCAAGTTTCTCAAATGGTATTTGTTTTTACGACAACTTCAATAATAATAAATATAGCCATACCCCTCCACTCCAAGGCTCTCGACTACGAAATCGCAGGGGTTAAAATCCCGACGGGTGTAGGTATATTTTATTTTACTGATTTATGTTGTTCACAATGAATTTCATAAAAATAATAAAATATTATCGGTACTTTCGGCGCATTCCAGAATGGAAGATTCCTACTCTTAATGCCTGACAATGTGAATCTAAATATAGCCCAGCCACCAGAACATAATTAGAAAGATGTAGATAAAAAGTGATGGAATGACACGCTTTGTTTCCCCTAGAACAATACACATTTAACCATCAATCTTCTTATTTGTCTCTGAGATAAGACTTGTAATGTAGCACAGACGTCACAAAATGCCAACAGAGATAGATTCACCCAACTAAGTAGGTGCTTTGTGAAGTGTTGTTAATCAAGAGATGAAAAAATGCTGGAATTCATGCGATAAATCAAGGAATAGGCCACAGTGACGGCCGGCGTAGTGCAGCGGTAAGGCACTTGACTCGCATTCCGAAGGTCGCGGGATCAAATTCCGGCGTGGCAAATAAATTTTATTCGATTAATTTGTGTATTTCACAATTTATTCATTTAAAATAATATATAGTATATTTGCGGCACGTTCCAGAGTGGAAGATACTCTCAGTATCGCCCTGGTGTAAGACCACCATTCAGAATTAAAACGTTGCCTGAAATGGCTTTAGCCGTGTTTGGTGACCAAATCTGAATAGCCATGCAGTTCCCCACCTTATTCCTTAGAGTCGTCGGGTATTTCCCCCCAATCTCCCATTTACTTTTCTTTGAGGCATCACCGAGGAACCGGCCAAGGGGCGCGAAAGCTGAGTGTGATTCACGACTAGACCGAATGTCATGCGCATTCTTGCTGGGACTGCCAATCGATTGAAGAGGACTCCCAACCGTTTGCCATTCCCTTATTACTTATTTATTGTGTCTTCTTCCCAAACAGGTGCTTGTAGGATACGCTGGATACAATTACCCAGCGCTTGCCACCTCGTGGACTTTCACCAACCTGTCCCATTGTCTTGTCTATATTTTGTCATACTAACACATATTGTATCTGTATTTCCCGCTAAGCACTTGCATACTGCTTACTAACAACGTGTGCAGGGACATTGGAGGTCTAGTTTCGTTATCAAATGTAGAGTCGTTTTTACCCAAAAAATTAGAGTCCTTGCAAGAGCCTTGAAGGGGTAACCATCTGTTACCTATACCAGGGCGGGTAAGTGGTGGGTCCTCCAATAAAGTTCCCCACCTTCCTCTTCCCTAACTCCTTCCCTCCCCACTACCTTCAGCCTCACAACATACCCCAATTGGGAATGCCATAGTCTCGCTGGCTCCAGACGGGAGCAGTTGGGACTCTTGGGCGGTATTCATGTAAAAAAAAAATTGCATCACATTTAAAAAAAGAATCCGGTTTAGGCAAATATTCTAAGACATTCTGTATTTTTTGTAATCATATTTTTGAAACCATGGCGATTTTTTTAAAAACTCAATCCGAAAAATCAGAACATTTTTTATAAACTGGAAAGACGGGACATAATATTATAGGTGCAAAAAAATGATAATTACATAGCCACACATATGACATTAAATTATATAAAGAGGTAACTATCCTTAATGACTGTGAAATTCTTCAATCAAATATAGACTTGCTAAAAATTTGGTGCTCACAAAACAATCTATTTTTAAATGTAGAAAAATGCAAAACTTTGACCTTTTCCAGAAAAAAAACATCAATGTTTTTTTGACTATTCAATAAATAAAATAAATTTAGAAAGAGAATCGGAAATGCGGGATCTTGGCATAATAATGGATGAGAAACTAGACTTCACGGTTCACATTCAACAAACTGCAAATAAGGGTATGAAAATTTTAGGATTTGTATTAAGAACAATTAAAAACTTTGAATCGTTACAAATCATTAAACTACTGTATACATCCCTTGTTAGAAGCCTAATAGAATATAACTCCATAGTCTGGTCGCCCTTCTACAAAATTCATATTCATACTATTGAAAGAATTCAAAGAAAATTTCTACGTTTTGTAAATTTTAAACTTAACATCCCTTTAGAGCACATAAATTACCCTTTGTTGATGAATACTTTAAACATTCCAAGATTAGAAAACCGACGAAAAATAAACGACCTAACATTTTTATTAAAATTATTAAACTCTATATTCGACAGTTGTGAACTCCTGCAATTAATAAATCTACATGTACCTACACGAACAACTAGACAAACATTGACATTTTATATACGTACATCTCATTCGAACTATGATTTACATTCTCCAATACAACGTTTGCATAGTCTTGGTAACAAATACTTAAACAATCTGGATGTATTTGACAATAATTTGAACTTAGCAAACTTCAAACGCCATATGTGCCAACTATTTAATTCTACCTATCCCATAAACAAATGAGAACAACAATTTTAAACATTACCTACTTTATGTCAACTACTATATTTTATGGACTATATTTTGTTTCTTATATTTTATGTTACCTGTATTTTGCTAACGCTTATATTTTATGTAACCTAAATTTTTTATTTTATTTTTTTTTAATACTTATATTTTTTCTAACCTATATTTTGTTTTTAACAAATATTATGTTACTTGTATTGTGTATTGTATTTTGTAAACCCATTCTTTACACTGTAATTAAAAAAATGTACTGCATTCTATGTAAAAGCCCTATGGGCGTTTAAATAAAATAAATAAATAAATAAAATAGCCAAAAATCATTTAAAAAGAAAGAACGTTTTCCACACGAATGGCACAGGAGAATAACGAAGCATACCAAAAATATTACATCTCATACTAAATATTTTTTCCTTGATCATAAATCATTATAATGTACAACGTCTATATTACTATATCCAATGTAATATACTTGTACTTGTAAATTATAATAAAAACAAGAATATTATAAAATTTGATTTTGTTGAAATCAGCACCATTACTATTACACCTCTAAAACAGGCACCGAAGGCATATAATGTATCGGGTCCTCTTCATAACATCTGTCAAAACGTCAAATAGATTTCATTAAAATTAAAATCGAATATTCATTTGGCGGTCAAGTTATTATGAAAGTTTTTGTTATAGTTTTTTCTTCTCTTATTTAACCCAAAAGTGAACGAAATGATCTAAAATCGGTTCTTAGGTCCTTAATTCGAGTTAAACAAAAAACTAGCTTTATGTAAGTATTTTAATATTATTATAAAAACACGCGCGAAGAAAATAGTCAAATTATTTTTTTTTTAATGTGTCGATTAAAATGCATTACTTTCAATTTTCGTTAACTGAAATAGTTGTTTCTGATTATTATCTAACTGATAAAAAGTATTTTTAAAATAAAATATGACCATATTAATCGTGTTCGATATTTTCTGTTGGTTCTTATTTTATCTTGTTCTGTTATTCCTACTCTTGATACGACCCCAATTAAGTACTTCTTAATTAGATCACGTCATGTGTTCCAGAGACCACCTCGACTTCTCCATTTCTTCTTCTGTGCTTCTACATCTCCTGCCATATTTCTCCGTCCATAATATGCTCTGCGTGTTCAAACCATTTACGTAACCTCCCTAAATCTTATTACGTAATTTAACATTAGCCTTGCTCTATTTTACGATCTCCTCACTCTCAATTCGGTTTAACATATTTTTAGAAAACTTTTGCGCCTGAAAAAAAGGTACACGTCAATAATTGTATAACCTTTCACAACCGCGTGAACACCTATAGGAAATGTTCTCCTTGTTAGAAGTTCCGAAACAAATATATCTGATGTTCCTTTTAAGTAACACTTGTATAACCACTTCGTGGCAATATTTTTTTGTGAATTACACGATCTTTGTTTCTCCACTATTTTAATAAAAAAATTGTTTTAAGACAATTATTTTCAATAAAATATATATTTTACCATTCATAGCATTTTCTTACAAATAGCATCACACAGGAGGCCCTGAGGAAAAATCCCTCAGGGTCTATGCCATCTTTGGGGATGCTGCGTGGAGTGTATTTTTAGGAAAAGAAGAAGTTCTAGAAAGGAAAAGGGTATGAGATTGGTTAGGAATCGGGAGGTCAATGTGTCCAGGAGTGTCGGGCATATGAATTCACCCCTCCCCCCCACTGCAGGTGCAAGGCGATGCTAAACCACCAAACGTATCAAACCACTTGGAGTGATCTATAACGGGGATGTTGGTTATCCAATAAATGCTTTCCGGGGCGGCGGTTCCCATACCCGCCTACCAAATTACCGTTTCAATTCTACCTTAGTCTTCAGATTATGAAATTCATGAAAATTATCGTTTTATAATAAATATTATTAAGTAACTACATATGTAAAATGATTTTTGTAATTATAATGAATATACAGAAATAAAAAATTCTCAAAACGATATTTCATAATATAATTCGTTGGTACAAGAACTCCGCTGTGGTCTTTTTTTTTATATTATCTTTAAATATGAGGCCCTGAGGAAAATCAGGGCCTCATATTGAAGGGTTTTTTTGAGAAGAGGAAGGAGGGAACGTGGTTCTTGAAGAGACCCCTGTGATAGGAGGAAGGAAACAAATCTTTTCACAGCCGAGCTGTTGAACCCAACATCGAGTTGTAGAAGCGACAATCTCAACCGTGAAATTGTCGCTTGTGCGTGACAACCATTCTCGTATGACAAATGTCAACCATATACATATGTAGGGCACGCGTTTGGCGTGTTTCCTGATTAAGCACCGGTGCCGAAGGGCTCAGTTATTAGGTTACAATTCGCTGTTTAAGATAAGGAAATCTATAAAATAAACCGACCATTCATTTTCAAGGCTTAGGTCATCTCACCATCGTCGATACCTAAGTATTAAAAATATTCCAAAGTATTGCTAATTGGCACTGTTTTTCATCTTTCAGCATCAACAACATTCTAATAAGGCACGATAACAGTTTTCCGAAGTGATGATATACAACTCGATTCGCACTGCAAAGTACAAAGCACCTTTTGTACTTTCTGGTCCGAAATCATATCAAACTCATGTGTATCATAAATATTATATAAATATTTCTTTGCAGCGTTGCGTAGGGCAAGTAGCTTGGTGATTTTACAAAAAATACGATTTTTATTGGAACCGAAGTGAAAAATACTTATATTAATTGATATATAAATAGATCCAAAACATGCAAATCACCTCACAGAGGAACATTTGATATCAAATTTGCGATTGACCCTAAAATGGAAAATTCGTTCAGGATATTTGCAATACCATGTGCAATGTAATTATATCTGAATATTAAATAATATTGGTACGTGAAATTCACACCCTTTCGTCATGCAAACCTGAATTTATTTCTAAGCAATAAGTTATTAATCGGTTCCAATAAATTTATGGTCGATTTCTGCGACATAGTTCGCGACGTTCCTAGTGATAAAAATATCTGTACTAAAAATATTTCGGTTCATCATCTCAAAACTGACAGAGCTGACATTTTTAGCTGCAAAGTTAAACAACAAATTGTCAGCCAGTTAAAAACCAAAAAAAATAATAATTACATAAAGTTCATAAGATCTTTATACAAAGAATTATCGGAAAAAGTACTCACTACTCACTGACACTCACTACTCTCGGCTGCGAAACATGGTGCCTATCCGAAAGAGATAAACGGAGACTAGAGGCTTTTGAGATGTGGTCCTATAGAAGACTATTAGGAATTTCCTGGAGAGACCACATCACAAATGAGGAGGTTCTCCAAAGAATCGAAGGAGGAAGGCACCTGCTCAGGACCTTGTCCGAAAGGCGCGCAAGATGGATCGGCCATGTAATAAGACAAGAAGGCCTCTCGAATGCCATAATGGAGCGTATGACCGAGGGGACAAAAGCTAGGGGACGCCCACGCCGAGAGTACCTGGAGGACCTGCTGGTGGACGTGCGCTGCTCATCATATGCAGACTTCAAAAGAGCCGCACAAGACAGGGAAGAGTGGAAGAAACGTATAGATGAAATTGCTGCAAACCAATCCCACGATTGAAACCAGAGAGAGACTCACTGACGTATTAAATATCGTACCTGAAAAAACTATACCCAAACCGTGAAGTTGAACCAAAAGTGGCTGAAAACCCTCTCTTCAAAACATAGTTTACCTCAGCGCAGGATCTCCTTGCGAGGATGACTAAGAAAATATTCATCACTTTTAAATTAAAATTTCATAAAATATATATTCTTTGAGCTTTCAGGCGAATTTGTTTGCTTTTGAGAACAATTTATATAGGTCTCGTATAAATCCTTGTGTGTCCCTTATTATCATGGTGAGAAATATGATCTAAATCTAAACGATGTAAGAAAAAGAAAAAAACCACAATTTATAATCAAATGTAAATGTTAAGCATAATATAATTAAGATGTTCACCTATAAGAAACCAAGGTTATCATCTGCAATTTGAAAAAAAAAACAGAGAGTCCAGTTCACACGAGTAGAAGAGAATCCTTCAGAAAACTGACTTAAACAAGAGTGGGGAGGCTACAAAGCACCGCACAAACAGGGGACCGATAGACTACGAAGCACCGCACAAAGAGGATACCGATTATACTATCTCATTCTCTCGCATGCTAAATCCTATATTTATATGCTTGTCTCTTTTTAGTGTCGCTATTCTTAGTTTCATTGAGTTTCAAATTACTACGATGCTAAAGAAGTTTTCACTTCAAAAATTATGAAACTTTGTGAATTGAATGAATCAACAAAAAGTAAAGTGACGATACATTTGACTAATAAAACAAATAATGTGTGTTTTTATTTTTTCGTTAGCAATAATTTTAATAATTTTACCCAAAAATTTTATATTAAAAATTTTTGTATAATTTTTTTTTTTAATATATATATATATATTTTAAAAGATACCATAAATTTGGGAGACGGGAATGGGTACCGCCGCACAGTGGGCTGAAAATCGCCTCTCATAGACATAGAGGCTTGAATTTTTAAGGGTATTTTTTTTTGCTGGAAATGGATTCTGCTGATCATTACTATGCTACAAATTTCGTATGAAGTAATTGCGTGAACAAATGAAGGAGTTATAATTTTTTTGAGAAAAATTTGTATGGCACTGACATTAAAAATGAGGATATCTCTGGAATCGTAAGGTTGGCCATTCCATCCTTACACACAGATATACTACTATTTATTTGTATTTTTTTGACATACTTCGTATTGTGGCACAACGTGCGATTTATTTTTTAAAAATCTTCAAGTTGAAAAAAAAAACTTTTTATGTTGATGATTCATTTTAATGCTTAAATGCATTATTATCCTCTTCTACAATATTTATCATGATTACTGATTAATAATCAATGTTGAAGCACCCATTTTCATTAACCCAGCACACATTACTTCGACCAGTACTGTCAAATATGCCAATGATGCCAATATGGTGCAGTAACTCTAGAGTAACTATCGGTTTTCGGAAAGTAAGTACAAAAGTTAAAAGTAACGTACAACAAGCAGTGAAATTGATTGAAAAACGTATTTTGGTAAAATTTAACTATAGTAACGGCCTTTTGTTTTTAACTTTAAAAATAAAAGTTAAACAAAAGCCGTTAATGTAGTTAAATTTCACCAAAATACGTTTTTCAACAATTTGACTGCTTGTTGTACGTTACTTTTAACTTTTGTACTTACCTACTTTCCGAAACCGATAGTTACTCTAGAGTTACTGCGCCATATTGGCATCATTGGCATATTTGACAGTTCTGGTCGAAGTAATGTACGGAAATGGGTGCTTCAACATAAATTATTAATCAGTAATCATGATAAATATTGTAGAAGAGGATAATAATGCATTTAAGCATTAAAATGAATCATCAACATAAATTTTTTTATTTTTCAACTTTGAAGATTTTTAAAAAATAAATCGCACGTTGTGCCACAATACGAAGTATGTCAAAAAAATACAAATAAATAGTAGTATATCTGTGTGTAAGGATGGAATGGCCAACCTTATGATTCCAGAGATATCCTCATTTTTAATGTCAGTGCCATACAAATTTTTCTTAAAAAAATTATAACTCCTTCATTTGTACACGCAATTGCTTCATATGAAATTTGTAGCATAGTAATGATCAGCAGAATCCATTTCCAGCAAAAAAAAATACCCTTGAAAATTCAAGCCTCTATGTCTATGAAAGGCGATTTTCAGCCCACTGTGCGCCGCCCCGGGAACCTTTATTGGATAACCAACACCACTGTCACAGGTCACCCCGAGTGGTTCGCCACGTTTGGTGATTTAGCAGGGGTGCCCGGGTTCATGGAGTTAGGTTTGTCTAGGTCTTCGAGGCGGATGACCAGGACACACTAAACCCCAGATTCCTACCCACCGCTTAAACCTTTTTGCTTTCCAGAACTCTCCTCTCCCTCCTTTCTTTAAAAAAACCCCTCCACAGCATCCCCAAAGATGACATAGGTCCTGAAGGAAATTATTTTCCTCAGGGCCTCCTGTGTGGCGCTCATGTAGAAAAAAAAAATATGTATATATGTTTATTTCTAAAAATAAAATTTGAAAGTACATTTCATCATCTTTTAAAACAGTTTTTTGTTGTTGGATACAGTTAGAAATATTTTTGTTTTTATGTATTTTAACTTAAATATTCTGCCCGTCTAACAGAATATGCCCGAGGCACGTGGGTTTAAAATTAAAATTAAAATGAAGTAATTAAATTTTTTATATCAAAACCATTAATTTCCTATCGTAGGTTGTTCTTATGAAGGCTGTATTTTCTGGCCGAGTGCCAATCGTTTAGAGACTCTAGTTATGTATAGCTATTCATATGTAGCCATTCATTCTACCCTTGCCCATTCTTAGCAGGCTTGTTTTGTCCCCTACCGAATCGAGCTAAACCACCCCACTCTAGATTTGGAAGATATTAACAATGCATCGTTCATGGAGAAATTGTGAAGATATTCGTGCATGCATTTCATATTGTAAGAAAATGATGTTGAATGGGACTTAAATGAACGATTGAAATGTTAATACAGAATGTTAATTGACGGCCGGCGTAGTCCAGCGGTAAGGCTCTTGACTCGCACACCGACGGTCGCGGGATCGGATCCCGGCGTGGCAAATAAATTTTATTTGATTTGTCAATTTGTGTTATTTCACAATTTATTCATTTAAAATAATATATGGTATATTTGTAGCACGTTCCAGAATGGAAGATAATCTCAGTACCGCCCTGGTGTAAGACCACCATTCAGAATTGAAACGTTGCTTGAAATGGCGTAAGCCGTGTTTGGTGACCAGATCTGAATAGCCAGGTACTTCCCCACCTTCCTCTTCCCTATCTCCTTCCCCTCCCCACTACCTTCAGCCTCACAACATTACAATAGTCTCACTGGCTTCAGACGGGAGCAGTTGTGCGGTATTCGTATAAAAAAATAAAAAAATGCAATCAAATGTCTACGAGTAGTTTCGTAATCATTTTATTTTTAATAGGCAACAGAACAATGTGAATTGGGAAATTCCTGTGGGGTAGTGCTTTATTTTTGACAGTTAAATGGGTATGTCTAAACGATTTTGTACTATATGGAAATATGTTGCATGATGGAAGCGGTGATTTGGTTATTTATAACGAATATAGTCAACCGAATAGTTACGTTTCACAAAATATAAAATCAATAACATAATATCATATCCCTTTGACTTCTCTAGCCGCATTCTCTCAGTACATCGCCTTGCACCGCAGTGGGAGGGATGGATTCAAATATCCGTCACTCCCGGACACACTGACCCCCAGATTTCTATCCATCCCTTATACCCTATTCCTTCTCAAAACTTCCTCTCCTTCCTTTCCTAAAAATACACTCCACACAGCATCCCCAAATATGACCTAGGCCCTGAGGGAAATTATTTTCCTGTGGGAAGTTAATGTAAAAAATATTATTACATCGGTTGCACTAAAAATATATATTTTTTGCAATCTTGAAAAATATCTACCTCAGAAGAAAAATGGTCTGAAGTTGCTTTGGCAGATAAAAAAGTCATTCAAATTTCAAAACGCCAGAACTCACCATGTCCGAAGTGAGATGAATTTTGCGTCACTTTTGGTTAAATTAAAGAAAAAAAAATACAATCGATAAAAGGCTACAAGCTGTTAACCAATTTCTTTGAAGATGTAGTACACTAATTAACATAAAAATTTTATTGTCGCTACTTATAAGTGACGTTAGTTTCCTTTCTTATCGGTTACTTCCTTTATTTGACTGTATCTACGGATAACTTTTTCGGTCTAAATAAAGTCAAAAAAAATTTTTGTGGGAATCAAAATATTTAGATTATTTTTCGGAATTTACAAGTAAATTGCTAATTTTTCCACAAAAAATATTAATTTTTTGCAGAACTTACGAAAAATATTATCTCGTATAACAATGTTCTATCGGTTTTCTGGAATAAACGGTGAAACTTGGGCACGCACCCGGAACCAATTATCCAGAAATGCTATCCATAATAATTGGTAATGACTCAATTATTGGTTTTTCTTTTCCGTAAATTTACAATTCAAAGCTGAGTAATAGGGCCACTGACTTCAGGCACCATACATACAACAGGAGCCTAAATGCCTAAATCCAAGAATGCCTTTCTTTTACATGAGCTCCACACAGGAGGCCCTGAGGAAAATAATTTCATAATGTCATCTTTAGGAATCCTGTGTAGAGGGTTTTTTTAAGGAAAAGTAAGAAGAGGAGAGTTCTGGGAAGGAAAAGGGTTTAAGGAATGGGTAGGAATCTGGGGTTCAGTGTGTTCTGGTCATCTGCCTCCAAGACCTAGACAAACCTCACCCTATGAACCCGGGCGCCCCTGCTAAATCACCAAATGTCGCGAACCACTTGGAGTGACGTATGGCAGAGGTGTTGGTTATCTAATAAAGGTCCCGGGGCGGCGGTACCCATTCCCGTCTCCCAAATTGCCTCCCGCCTAAATCCAAGATTGCCAAAATACAAAAAGGCCAAAAGTATAGTCATAACTTTATTAAGGAACTATTTCCAAAACTGCTCCTGAGTCGCCTGTTCTGATTTTTGTTTATGAGTCCTTACTCTCCGGAATCGGTGAAATTATGTCATAAATTATATTGGAAATGCTGGAGAGGCTGGAAGAAGAGATATAGGAGAAAGAGACGGAAAAGAGAAATATTAGAAAGTACCTAACTATACACCTTTTAAGATTTTTTCATTTAAAATAAATAATGTAAAGATGTTTAAAAAGTTTGGAATCTGAAATTTTTAAGTATCATACGTCCTATCGTATGTGCAGCGGAAATTCGAAACCCCGCGCCGTAAAAGACAATAAATCCAAAATTGGGATAAATGTCCCATTTTTCACAGTTTTTTTTTCTCTTTCGATCTGAGTCGTCAAAATATTTCTAGGCAAATAAGTGCGTCTTTTACGGACACACATTTTAAAAGGATTTTTTCTGAAAAATTAAAATAAATTAAATACTGTTAATAAAGAAATTTACAAAATATGTTCGGTAATTTATTTATTTATTCAACGCCCAGAGGGCTTTTACATGTTTGGTAGTACAATGATGAAAGATGATTTTTCAATAGATAATGAAATAACAAAAATAAAATTAGATAAAAAATGCACACAAGTCACAAAAATACAAAAAAAAAATACAGCAATTCGATAAGTTTACAAAAATACACATATGTTTAGTAATAGTTTTGGAATATGTTTTTTACAACATCCACAAAATTCGCCAAGTTGATGTTAAATATGTCGACATCACCAAAGTACTGATTCCCCATAGTGTGAAATCGTTGTATAGGTGAGTGGGCAATGTAGTTCCGCTTGTGAATGCTGCAGTAGAATAATGTATTTTGTCGCGTGGTTACTGTCGGTATTCGTAAGTTTATGAGTTGTAGGAGTTCGCAACAGTCGAATTTAGAGTTAAGATCTAATAAAAAAATCATTTTATATAAAATCTCTCCTGAACGATCAACATTACGTCCTTTACGGCACTTGAAATATCCGCGATCGATATTCAGCCCTATTTAAAATGTCACCAATAGTAAAAAAATTCACACTTTTACTACTAACGGTTTAAAGATTTTTTAAATATGTTTCGGTGGCTCATTGGTTATTTCCACGAACCAATCAGATATATTTATCATATATTGGCTAAAGAAGGAGGAACGGCAACACGGAATAACACCCCAAAAACAAATAACGAAAACAAGTCACTTTATATGAACCTAAGTGTCTCCGTTCACGGGTATACTTAAAGGCTACTCGATCCTCGTGCGCGTATCATACGCGCCGATCGTAAGTACCCCCCGTACGATTTATCTGGTGTCCGTTCACGGTGCTACGCGGTGGCCGTCGGTTTCCAATCGGTATCACGATACCGACAGTGCTGATTGCGCGCGACGGTCGCATCATTTTTGTCTGATACTTATTCGTTTGACGTTTGACAGTTTGACGTTTGACGACGTTTGGCGTCGGAACATGAAAGTAATGTTAGATTTGTTCTGGAAGTGGAAAAAATGCATGTTTACATAACTATACTTTACCAGAATACGTAAGAAACGATTTAGTGGAGAAGGCATGGATTGATGTTGGAAAAAAAGTCATATGACATCGCATGACAGCGTGTTCAAATGATCAAATTCAGTACATTTCGGATAGCGCCGTGTACGGTGACTAGCATTAAAAAGTGGTGTATCAGCAGGGTACTTTTGGTTTCGTCACAATTACGTAGATTGTAAGTATCTCCATGAACGGGGGGTCTAAGTGACTCCATTCACGATACTTACAAGATACTCGATCCCCGTGCGCGTATCATACGCGCCGATCTTAAGTACCCCCCGTACGATTTAGCTTGTGCCTGTACACGGCGCTATGCGGTGGCTGTCGGTTTCCAATCAGTATCTCGATATCGAGAGTGCTGATCGCACGCGACGCGTCGCATCATTTGTTTCTGATACTTTTTTTATTTTTTTTAATTTTTTTTATTTGGGATACCAACAGTTTACATTAATAACAGCATATAGTAATTGAGTTACAATAATTGAACCATTTACAGGTTTCCACATAGGTATTGTATACAAGCGTAGTGATTCTAAAAAAAAAATTACAAATGAAAAATTACATTTTAAGAGCAGAGTTATTTAGGTAGGAATAGGGAGGGGGAAGGATGGGGGGATGGAGGGGGAAGGATCGGTTAAGTTGAGGTATATTAGTAAAAATATGCGTGACAAAAATTAAAAGAGAAAAAAAAAGAAAAAAAGGAAGTTCGTAGAGTGGTGGTTGTATTAGAAGGTATCTATAGTTATTGCTATTGCAGAGTATCGAGATATTCGTTTGACGTTTGACAGAAATGGCATCGGAACATCAAAGTAATGTTAGATTTGTTCTGGAAGTGGAAAAAATGCATGCTCATATAACTATACTTTACCAGAATTTAGTGGAGAAGTAAGAAAGGATTTTTGTGGAGAAGGCATGGATTGATGTTGGAAAAAGTCATATTACATCGCTTGACAGCGTGTTAACTCCACGGCTACCCGTGAAAAATGATCAAGTTCAATATATTTCGGATAGCGCCGTATACGGAGACTAGCATTAAAAAGTAGTATATCAGCAGGGTACTTGTGGTTTGGTCACAATTACGTAGATTGTAAGTATCTCCATGAACGGAGGGCCCAAGTCTTTTCAGTAAGTATCCTACTAGGTGAATACCGGTCCCAGAAATACTTACTAAATTACGAACGTCTTTAGAACAATTACGATTTATTAATTCTACCAAGTTAAGTATACGAAATATATATCTATGACGAGAAAGTAAATGGTGGAAGAAGTCAGTGATGACCGTAAATACGTGGAACAATTAAGTCAATAATAATCTTAAGTCGGGTCATTCAACAATCTGCCTAACATTAACGGGTCTATGTAGGAATGTTAATTAAGTGAAAGCCAAAGAAAAGTTCTGCGGCGGTTTATCCTTTCTACTTACCCCTCCGGGGAGACGCCATGATGGTTAGTTAGTTTTATGTTTAGTAAAATAATATCTACTTTTAGTGAACTATCCAAAAAGACAATTATTTTTAAAGAGTCAATGAAAAAACTGATTTGGAGACTGAATTCAAATAAGGCCCCGGTAATGTTATTTCTTCGAAAGAGCCATTTCTTTGACTATCCAAATTAGAATTCATTTACATGAAAATTATTGGAGAAATATTCTAAAGCGAGTCTGTGTTATCGTTTGCACAGTGGTTGCTTTGCTTCATTATTTGTCTGTGTTTCTACCAAATGCGATAATATTTATGTAGTTTTCTGTTTAATGGTATCGAGTTTTCAATAGATTTTTTTTATACACTTATTTCTTCTTTACTTTTACTTGGACGAAAAATCGTTAAGGTGTCTATTTTTTTCCTGTTCGATATTTGGAAATTCTTATATACAACTAACATTCCAGAGATGATTCGCGTTATTTTTAAATAAATTAGTTACTAATACACAATTATGAGAAATTTATTTGCGGCGCGTTCAATAGTTTTTTTTCTCTTTTTTTCATTAACTCCACACAGGAGGCCCTGAGGAAAATAATTACCCTCAAGGCCTACGTCGTCTTTGGGGATGCTGTGTAGTTGGATTGGTCTTTTTGTATCTTGAAGAGACCCAGTTTGTAGGAAGGTGGAAACACAGAGGTCGGCAAATCGTTCCACAGCTGAGTGGTTGAACTCAAGATTGAGTCGTAGAAACTAATACGAATGTCGGGCGCGCATTTGACGTGTTTCCCGACTGTGCACCGGTGCCGAAGGAATATCATTGATGCTAGTACCTTGGAGCAGCATTCATTAAAATACCGGTAGAACAAGGACAGATTCCAATCTACCATAATATGGCATGTGCCTAGCGTGATAGTTGAATCACCTGTAAAATCTGTATAAAAAGTTATACGATGAATAAAGAAAAGATAACAAAATATATATCCGATGCCTGTGATCTAAAGATTGGAATCAAGGTCCCGCTACCCGAATTACTACCGATTTCTTACATATCTCCCTTAAGCACGTTAAGTTTTAAAGCTCTTAAAAATATATATGTTATTCTTGAAGATAATATCCAGAAATCGCCCGCGCCGAAACGCAAATTATATAAAATTCCTTCGATTGAAAAAAATGGCAAAGTATGCTCCAAAAATTATTATAAACAAGTTTGTTTCAGTTATTTTACAAGTTTTATGAATGAAAAAAAATCACAGTATTTCTTTAAATTCTGTTTAAGCCCGCGAGATTTTTGCTCTATTTTAAACGAGTCGTGTTTTATTAAACATTTTCTCAATTTTCGCATCGATTTTGTCGCTGTAAATATTAGCGCTCTCCTCTAACATTCGTAATTTCATATCTCTCCATCTTCTTCTTTTCTGGCCCGGTTGCGGAGCCTTCTATCAAACGGACCGTTCATTATGCACAAAGTCAAGGGTTTTTTAAAATTTTTTTGGGGCTCCAGACCAGAGATGGCTACCAAATTCAACCGTGAGGCGCACTTGCGATTTACACATGGTCAGTAGTTGTATAGGTACTATTTGAATATCTGCGGGCTCTGTACATAGCTTCAGAGAGGCCAACTTAATTGAAATTTCGGTATAGCCCTAGTACCTTAGCTGGTCACTTAGGTAGTAATAGATAATAAATAAAAATACTGGAAAGACCACTCTTCAGATTCAGAATAGTCCACCATCACTCTTCCTCTGCTAGTTCTGCTCTTCACTGCCATACATTGGTGTTGGCACAATTATAAACCTCTAGTATCGGTCGAATGAAACGTTTGACGGCCAACTCTTTATAAAATTTTGTCTCTAATGGCAAAAAATTTTCCGTTCATACTACTCCGAATAGTTATTTAAAGAATTTTTATATTTTTTCGTCGCTCATTAGTTCCACGAATCAATCCGATAATACGTCTATCGTATATCAGTTTCATAAAGTTCCACGACCAAATAACCTTTACTGGTAATGATTTTATTAAAGTGTCTTGAATAGAAAGGAAATATTTAAATATTTCCATCAGTATTTGTACCGTTTCGTTCTTATTTGTCTTCATTCCTTTTATTCCCAACTCCTTCACCATATTTTTCGTTAAATCTCATTTCAAATGATCTTTTAGGGTATTATTAATGAACTGCTCTCGTTTCAAGTAGGAGACATTCTGTTATTACCGTTTAAATCAGTGATTCCCAAAGTGATCCAGGTGGACCACCAGGGGTCCACAGAAGACTCGACGGGGGTCTAATTTGGCGTGATAAAAAATTGGGGGTCCACAAGTTGTACGTGGGGGTCCACGTAATTTTATCTGGTTTCGATAGTAAGGAACAAAAATGTTGGCTTGACTTTACCTATCAATGTAGACAGATAATACACTACCCAAAAAAATTAAGGGAGCAAAAAAAAATCCAAATTTTTCGGTGATTTTTGACAGGCTAATTTCGGTGAAAATGATCTTATAAGGACTATAAAAAAAGCATTTGAGACTCTGATTTTCATATTTTTGGCAAACATATTTTAGGAGCTACGGTTCTTATGCAATCTTAATAAAAATGTGGAAAATACAGGACTTGGTTTTTTTAATGATTTTCATGAATTTTTTTGGCATAGAAGAAATATGTTTAATTTATTGAAACTTTGAAGTCATTTTATAAATCTATTCAAGAAAATATTGTGAATTTTTTATTGCATTTCCCTGGAAAATATGAAAATTATCAGTTGCTATGCATCGAACGTCACCATCATCGTCACGTCATCGCTTTTGTGTGCATTTTGGAGGCTATAGTTTTCATCTCAAATTAATAGGGGTTTGAATTTAATTTATGAACATGCATTTCTTCGATATAAACCTTACTTTTCCCAAAAAAAAGGAAATTAAATTTTTTAGGGGTGTGTTATTAGGAAACCTTAATTTTTTCCATTTTTTAAACTTTTTTTTGGAATCGAGAAAAATGTGTTTCAAGTTTACCACACGGTTCGGAAAACAAACAAACACCCTCATAACACCGGAACGATTTGAAATTTTTATTTAAAACTTTGGGAACATATTCTTAAATAGTTATACTAACAATTTATGAAATAAAAAAATAAAAACATTTTTTTTAGTCATCTACATGTATTTCCGCCCTAAGTCTGTAATCATATTATTTTAATAATAGAATACCAGAAAATATACTTTCTTTCTTTTTATTTATACCACTCCGAATTTAACTCAGCCGCGACGCAAATTTCCATCGTTACATCTAATCTTCACATTTTTTAACGAGTTTTGGAAATATGGTAGAAATTTAGCAGCAGGGGGTCCACTGAAATCAGTAAAATTTTGAAAGAGATCTACGAAAAAAATAAGTTTGGGAACCTCTGGTTTAAATGAATCGTTGAGTACCAATATCCGCCCTAATGAATTTTGGTAAAAGTGTTATTATTTCCAAAAGTCTTCTAGTTTCTTTATAAATCGTGCTTAAATATGGGCCTGAGTACCAAAATACTCCGTAATTCAGACAGCCAATCAGAAGTCAGTATTTAGAAAAAATCACAATGGCCGCCAGATTATTTGCATACAATTCGGTGCGGATCGTTGATTTTTGTCTTGCTCATTCTACTAATTTCTCGACAAAATCATGTTTAATTTTATCTTATAATGGTGATTAACCTTCCTGGTAAATCAAGCAAGTTATTGAAAAAACCAGAAACATGGAAGAATAATTTTAAACGAAAAAACCAGTATGTAAACATTTAAAAGTTTTACCCGAATTTCATTGAAGTTTCCAATGGTGTCTCAGTTTTGTTTAAATATTTTTGACCGTAATATAATTTTATGAAATTACATTTCGAATATTTTTACTAGATAATGTGAAGGATGTCAAAAATTTATTGAAAACTAATATGTCATCGATTAGAAATAGTTAGAAAATCCGTTTTTACAAAAATCGGTAATATCTCCAAAAACTCTCAGTTTCTACAAAAAATCGGTGATATCTTCAAAAACCTTTCGGAAATAACAAGTAACTTCTCATTTGAGTTTATGCGAAGCCAGAGAAATTTATATTGGTCTGATAATATAACGTTTTTTAAGTTTTTAAAAACAATGGTCTCTTACCGCACATAATTATAACTACTAACGTGGGTGGTTTGGTATATTTATGCGACTAACTAATATGTCTTATCTTTATTATTGTTACATTTTTAATAAACATAAATAAAAAAATGTTTTCTTCTCTAATAAGTTGTGTATTTTTTTTGGAATATTATAATTCTTACGTGATTTCAACCTTTTCACTTCTCTGCACTGTCAAAAATAGAATATAAATAATACAAACAAATAATGTGGATTCCAAAACCCTCCGTAATTGAATATGAGTTCCAAAATCCACCCTTATGAAAATTAAAATAAGTTTTATAAATACATATTACAAAATAACAATTGTATCAGATTATTACAAGATCGTGCTAACGTGTAAAAGAATAAAATAACTGGAATCATCAAAACTCATCAGCCTACACGTTTTTTCTTGATTTACCGGTAAGTAAGAAAATCCATTAAGGCGAATTTTGGAACTCAACGATTCAAATATTTTTAATAACTGCCCTTCAATTATATACGAACCCGAAAATATTTTTTTTTAAGTGTGAGTAATGCACAAGAATCCCTAATCCGGCAAACCGTCTGAAGCTGGTGAAACTGTGTCATCCCCGATTGTTGTAGTATGTCGACGACCTTCGTAGTCCAGTGGGTAAGACTCTTGACTCACAATCCGGAGGTCGCGGGTTCGAACCCGGCATGCGCAAATAAATTTTATTTGATTAGTTTGTGTTATTTCACAATTAATTCATTTAAAATAATGTATAGTATATTTGCGGCATGTTCCAGAGTGGAAGATACTATCAGTATCGCCCTGGTGTAAGACCTCCATTTGGAATTGAAACGTTGCTTGAGAATGGCTTTAGCCGTGTTTGGTGACCAGATCTGAATAGCCAGGTACTTCCCAACCTTCCTCTTCCCCACCTCCTTCCCCTCCCCACTACCGTCAGCCTCACAACATACCCCAATTGGGGATGCCATAGTCTCACTGGCTCCAGACGGGAGCAGTTGAGATTCTTGTGCGGTATTCACTGTAAAAAAAAAAAAAAGTATGCTGTAAGACTGAAAGGTAGTAGAAACAAGAAGGGTATGAAGAAGCGAAAGGTTGGTGTACTGGATACTCAAATCTGGTCACTGAACACAGTTAAACCCATGGAACTATGTAATATCCATACTCTTAGGTTAAACCATTTCAAGCAACTTTTCCTTTTTAAGATACTGGCTACTTTTTCCTAAACGTATGATTTTGTAAGAAAATAACGCTAACATGAATTTAACATAATGCGTAAAAACAATTTTAATCTTTTTTTCCATTTATTTTATTTTTTACCTTTACCGGGTTCATCCTATTAAGACTGGAGACACCAGTCTGAAGATGGACTGTATCATCGGGTGGCCTGACTTTGTTTTTACATGAATCCACAGTTTTTTTCCGAGGATGCCGAAATTTTGCCTACTTCATTCTCAGAACAAGAGAACTATCGGTAACTATCGACATATTTCTAAAAACCGTTTCATCTCTTTTTTCACCCCTTAAAGAAGAATTTTGAAAGGTACTTGAAATTTTGCACAATGAACTTTCAAAATAAGAGGGGAATTACTGTCTGCTTCTAGTTTAAAAAAATCTTCGTAAAACCCGGGCAACGATGGGGACTTCAGCTATATATTAAATAAATGAAATGTTACAAATAAAATAAAATTAAATAAAATAGGTAAATAAAAACAGTTATAATTTTTTTTTTAAATCGGCGTATGTTATGCGGTACGTTTGTATATAATATGATGATGTGTGTTTTTCAAAACCATTATGCATTCCCTTCATGTTTTATTCTTTTACATTATAGAATTTTTGTAATATCACTTTTTTTGTTCTTTAATCCATCTTTTAATTATGTATTGGTAAAAGAGTTGAATGCTTTTATTGCCTGGTATTTGTGGTGCCTTTGTCCAAAGCTTGTGTTTACCAACGGAGTTAATGTTTTTTGCATGCTTGTATAATTGGTCTAACAATGATTGATTGTTTTTTTAATCAAAGATGGTTTTGGCTGGGAAGCATCCGGCTTTTATCCGGATCTAAATACGGCTGAAGCTATTTCAAACAACGCTTCAATTCTGAGTGATGGTCTCCCAACAGGCTGATACTAAGAGTAATGCTCTCCTCTCCAATTACTAGGGATGTTCACAAAATAAGTGTACTAGATTTTTATATTTTTTTACAAAATGTGCATAAGAAAAAAAAAACATTTAGGATATTGTTGATAAACTTGTTGACTATTTTTCTACATAATCGCCATCCCGTTCATTGCAAGTGGTGAGCCGTGGCACAAGTTTCTTTATAACCTCCTCGAAGAACTCTATCGCCAGCTCCTTCCCCTTCTTCAGAACCTCTTTCTGCATCTGCTCGTCGGTTGAAAATTTATTTTCATCCACATTTGCCTTCTAGGAGGTGAACATATGATAATCCTCGTATTATTCTACTATTATTATTGTTACTACTATTATTCTATTTGACGACCTCGGTTAGGTTCTAGACTAGTAATCCGAAGTTCGCAAGTTCAAACTGCGGCGTGTGACATTAACTTAAAATAATAATATCGTAGGTATATTAGTGACACGTTCCAGACAAGTACCTACTCCTAATGTCGTCCTGATGAAAGACCACTAATTAGAATTGAAATGTTACTTGAAATAGCTTTAGCCGTGTTTGGTGACCAGAACTGAATATATTATAATTTTCATTTATTTATTTTCCCACATTCCTCTGCCCCTCTCCTTACCTTCCCGTTCACCCTTCAGCTTCACAACATACCCCAATTGGGGACTTTATCACTCACTGGCTCCAGACGGTTCGGAGCAGTTGGGACTGTGCGGTTTTTAAACAAACTTTCTTCCATCCTTTATAATGGCACATAGTAAATAATTTTATAATTTAAGTAATTATTCCCCTCTACTATGAGAATTTATACTGGCTTGAGATTTATTACCTACTGCTCTTTTCCAATTAAAAGTTGTACCCTTAGAATTTCTTTTAAAATTTAATCATGACGGAAAAAATAGGTTTTTTAATTAGTAATTGATTCACACAAAAATATGGAAACAATTGTGATTAAACAAGGAACCTTTAATCATTTGTACTGTTTGATCGCGATACCTACTTAATCAAAAAATAATCACGAAAAGTTAGTGGGAAGCACGCTTTCAATAAAAAAGATTTCACAATTTTAATCTCATCAAATCTCCCCTTAATCGAAAATACATTTTTTTTTAATTTTATATGAATTCCGCACAAAAGTCAACAACTGCTCCCGTCTGGATCCAGTTAGACTATGGCATCACCAATTGGGGTATGTTGTGAGGCTGGAGGTAATGGGGAGGGGAAGACGATGGGGAATAAAGTACGATTGGAAAACACTTTAAACATTTTTGAAAACCTTTTATGCTAATGATTCTGATATTTTTTGTATGCCTCTACTGAAGTATAAAGCTGTACTAATTAAACAATTTAGCAGTACATATTTTAACAAGGTCACTGTAAACACTACAGGTTTTTTCTGTTTGTTTCTTCTTCACTGTTTTCATTAACTTTGTATTAATATGTATTATTTTTCTTTTGGTTTATTTACAAGTAATCTTATAATTTTACATTTCTACCTTATTATTATTGTTATTGTTATTATTGTACAACAGAATAATTCCAATTACAGTACAATTTAGTTACCCTATCAGCATTTAGGCAAGTGACTCTTCAATAATATTTTTAAGGCATATAAAGAAGAGTCACTTACATCCAAATGGTTTGCAATTTCATTTAACAGCACCACTCCCCTCGTCATGCTATGCTTTGCCAAGACGTCTGTTCTGCCCTTCGGTACTTTAAATAAGTCATGATTTCGACTTCGGCTGTAGTGGTCTGGTACATATAAATCATAGCATCCCAAGAGAAATGGGCTATCGATGAAATTGTTCCAAATTTTGAAAGACAAAATAGCAAGACTTGCTTTCCGTCTAGTTTCTAGACTCACAGAATCAGTTTCCTCAAGTAAGTCAATATGGTGCATGAACCTTGGATAGGTTCTATGCTTCCGCATATAAACATACCTGAGGAATTTTTTCTGGATTTGCTCTAACATATCAATGTACTTCTGGTGGTACGGTGTCCAAACATCGCTCGCGTACTCCAGCTTGCTTCTCAGTATGCCATCAAATAACGCTAGCTTAGCTTCTTGGTTATCAAACTGCTTACAAGTCCTTATGATGAACCCAAGAAGTTTGTAGCAAGACTGAGTGAGCTGCGATATATGACAAGAGAATGTCAGTTCGGGATCAAAGACGACACCGAGATCTTTCACGGATTTTACACGTGATAACGTTTCGCCTTTTATTTTATAATCGTAAACTATAAAGCTTTTACAACGAGTGAAGGACGTTGTGACACATTTCTTTGTATTAAAATCTAATTTGTTTGCCAATGACCATTCAGATAATGCATCTAGATCAGTTTGCATTTTAAAGCAATCTTGTTGGCAGCTTATTTCCATCATAATTTTAAGATCATCAGCAAATAGTAGACATTTGCCGTTCTTAACATAGTTTTGGAGGTCAAAAATTAAAAATAAAAAAATTTTCCTCATTGAAAATAAAAACGTTTACCTACGTAAAGGACACTTGTGCATAATTATAAATAATTAATAATAATTAAATTAGTAAATAATTAAATTGTGCAAACCTTTTAAATAATTAAATATTTTTGCCTGAGCTTCAGTAAGTAAGATAGAGTTTTTTGGCGATGATTTTTTGATTTGTGTCCCAAATTGGTCATTTGTAAATAAAATTTACGCCTATCAAAATTTTTCTGTCATTTAACTGTCCTAGAACGGGAGACCTTCCTAGTTGGACAGGCCAAGCTTCTTTGTACTGATGTATTCTTTATAACAAAAACAAACAAACAAAATAAATAAAACTTCAGTGCGTCTCTAGGACCTTTTGTGTAACTATCAGACTTGTAAATAAAAAAAAATATTTTACAAAATAGGAAAGTGGAGAAGTACCTGGCTATTCAGATCTGGTCGCCAAACACGGCTAAAGCCATTTCAAGCAACGTTTCAATTCTGAATGGTGGCCTTACACCAGGGCGACACTGAGAATATCTTCCACTCTGGAACGTGCCGCAAATATACTATATATTATTTTAAATGAATTAATTGTGAAATACAACAAATAAATCAAATAAAGCGCGCGCCGGGTTCGAACTCTCGTCCTTCGGATTGGGAGTCGAGAGTCTTACCTCGGGACCACGGAGGCCGTCAATGTGTTCGACGAGGACAATGACAAATGTGGTTCCATGACTTTTCATCCCGCGACAAAATATCCCCTACAAAACATCTTCCGACAAAATATCTTACGAACAAAACATCTTCCAACAAAATATCAATTAAAACCTAACCTAACCTAACAAAAATGTGACAAAAATAATACAGACATCCTGTAAAGACAATAAATTATTGTAATATTTATTATTTTTCTCCCATTTTACCATTTTTGAACAATAATTTATTGTATTTACAGGATGTCTGTATTATTTTTGTTAGGTTAGGTTAGGGTAGGTTAAATTTTAATTTTATAATGGTAGATATTTTTTTGGGGGATGTTTTGTCCGTAGGATATTTTGTCGAAGGATATTTTGTCGAGGATATTTTGTCGCAGGATGAAAACGCGTTACCCAAAAAAAATGTACCCCTGTGAGGACACATTTTCACCCGAGACATACAAACACTAGTTAATAAATCCGATTACGTTTCCAAATAAAATAACAGGTTTATGCTTATTTTATACGCCGATATAAATTTGGGATTAAAATCATTGTACCTGAAAAACCTTTTAGTTTTTTTTTTAACGTTGACCCACGTAAAGGTGAGTAAGAATTTTTGTTAGACCTCCATAAATAAACACGAACAGCAAAAAAGTGTGGGTTTTAGAAGAGTTTTTAAATTAAAACCCTTTTCTAAATTATTGGTAAAAGTCTGTTTTTAGCATCTCAATTTAAACCGCGGTAGATTAAAATCATTTAAAGGCTTAAATTTTACTTAAATTCCGCAGTTATCTGGTGTTAAATAACCAAAATATTATATAAATAGCACCTTCTAAATAATTAAAATGAATTTCGTAGGATATATTTTAGAACAACAAATACACAATGATTATATTTACAAAGAACCTAAACGAAAGCCAAATACTATGTTTGGAGATCGTGCTTTCGGAGTATCTGGGCCTAAGGCTTGGAATAGACTCCCTCCGGAATTAAGATGCATAACAAGCCCAACAGAGTTTAGGTCCAAACTAAAAACCTTCCTTTTTGGGCTCTCATACCCGTAATTTAAATATACCTATTTGAGAGTATCATACTTGTATTGTCTGTGCTATGTCTTAATCACACTTTTCTTACTAAATTAAAATTACTCGATTCCTTACACATCAATCTGTCTCTTGACGAACCACATTTAGAAAGATCAAATCCTTATAGGTACTACTGCACCACCCACCTTTACATGTTGCTTTTACTTTCCAAAATACACTCGTCAAAGAATATATTACATATTAATATTAAAATATTTCTCAGGATTAAATAACATGTGTTCACAATAATGTCCTCTGCGTGCGAACTCTATCTAAATTTCTTTTAATGGACAATATACAGTGTTAATTTCAAGCGACCTCTCAGGTAAGTATGGTTCTGTTTTCATTAAATTTTAGGCAGCATCGCGTTCATTGGTCAAAATATTGTACATATATTTTCGTATCGGTGATCAATGAACCGGTGTATGCAATTTTTAGCCATAAGTTGTTTTTAATTGTTTGTCTAGCTTGCAGTTTTTTAGATTTTAGAAATGTATTATAAGTTTGTACAGCGCCCTTGAGGTGATTTTTCACAAAAACGGCGCTATATAAATCATCCAAATATTATTATTATTAAAGGCATAAAATATTTTAACAGTCTTTCCGAAGAAATAAAAAATAACAGATTTCGTATCATTCAAGAAAAAGGCCAAATTAATCTTTAAAAAAAATCAACAACCATAACACCATCAATTAAAATGTTATAACTTCATTTCATGTGATATCAAAAATCACAATATTCTAGTACTTAAATTTATATTTATTGTATTCTCTAAGTAAAATGTACGTTATAAAAATGAAATAATTGTAAAATAACTCCTACGCCAATCTCAAGGGCTAGTACTCTTCATTGGCGTAGAAATTCATTAAAACATATTTTTCATTAAATAAATAAATCTATCTATCTAAAAAAAGAGAATAAGATATTTTAGTACAGAAAATAACTTACGATTTCTGTCCTCCAAGATTCCTTGTCACATTGAATGTTTAAAACTTACAATAAGATGGTAAAATATTCACATATTATAAACTTTATTTTATACTTATAAAAATACTTTTCTTAGATAATTTACTTTATCATAACATTTGTTAGGTTAGTGCGTTTAATCATATTCTAATAAAAAAACTTTTGTTAAACTTTTAACTATGAAAACAATCATAATGCTTTCTGAAGACAAAGTACTATTCACGTCTAATTTAACATCACTATTAACTGTTGTAAAATAAATTTAATCATCGTTTCCAGATTATAATAAATTAAAATTTAAAACTTTACAATAAAACAAGATGTAAATATTTTTTTGCAAAATAACAGTCACTAATCAGCATCTCGGGTCCGGAAACTTTAAGCCTGAAAGTTTTCATGTTTCGAATTCGTTATTCCGGAAGTTCGTTAGTTAAGGCTTTCGGGCTAGCTGGCTGCAGGAGGCGAACATCTACAACGCGGAAGGTGCTATGCGAAACTGAATGCATAACGGTGGAGGTTTCGCGGCGAACGAATTCGTCGCGACGCCGTTACTGCGCATGGCCGGGAATCCAACTTCAAATGCTCGTAACCGAGATACGCAACGTATTGTGGAAAACAGGAAACCTATGTACCTTTCTTTAATATTTATTAATTTTCCGTTTGTTAATTTGTTAAGTTACTTAAAACTTGCTTTAGAACAAACTATTCATGATGAAGTTAATAATACAACCAACATTGTAAACACACATTCCACAATAACTACTTTTACAGTACCTTAAGAACTTCTGTTTTACCATTATTAAACTTATTAACTCCACTGTATAGTTATCATGATAATGAAACTACATACTTACATATTGAACCTGCTTATACACTTAAAGTTCAGTTTAAAATGATGTTATACTACATACTTATAATTATACTCCTGAATAACTTATGTATCAATATTGTGTTACTATAAAAGCCTTCAAGGCGTGAATAAATAAATAAATATATTATGTAATATGTTGAATTTCTAATTTGTCTTCATGTGGTTATAGGTTATAGTGCTTGCATTGTATTGTAGATATATATTATAGTGTTTATAGTGCCTATTGTATTTGTACAACTCCATTCAATAATTTTTATCTTTTTAAAATAACCAAATTTAACATTTTTTGAAGAGAAACTTCTTTAACCCCGTTAGAGTGATTTGAAATTGGGATGAAACGGAAATGACACACTACGGCACCTGCGAAGCATCAAACTTCGCTCAAGGCTCAAATTGGTTGAGATGTAAAACGGAAACGACGAAAGGTCGGCGCTCATTGGCCGCTTTGTTTTTTTACGGGTCGTCGGAATATAATACGGTAAATTCGCACCTCGCCCGCGCATCACATAGCGCAGCGGTATAGTGCGTCGCAAATCTCAGCGGCCAAAAAAAAAAATCCAGCGGACGGAGGTTGGAAAATACGCAACCTTCAAACCACTTTAAAAAATAGGCAAAGAAAGCGACATCTAGCGGTTTTCTAGTTTCATACGAATTACATGTGAATTACACACAATTGTTTTTTTTTTTATTATAAAAAGTTTTTATTATTTTGGGAGCTGTTGTGGCATTTAATTTTAGGCAACTTAGAGAGGACACAGCGGGGAAATATTGTCTGTGCAGATAAAATATTCCATATCTAACAATATACGTAAAATTTTGCAAACAAGTTAACTCTCATCATCAAATTGATGGATTAGTGTTGGAATTTGTTAGTTATATTTAAGCATAAGTATTTATTGAAAAAAGACCTCCATTATACTAATATATAAAAAGCCCTTGTTATTTTTAACAAGATTTACGTTTTACGCTAATTATTTTTTTATAAAACTTTTCTACGGCATAACCGAAGCTAGCAGTCCAAAATGGAGTCCTAGTACCTACCCTGATGTATGGCAGTGAGGCATGGAACTAGCAGAAGAAGGATGAAAGTAAACCGAATGTTGTTGAAATTAGATCCCTGAGGCGAATTTGTGGTAAAACCATGTATGATCGTGTGAGAAATATGGATATCCGCAAAGAATGTAAGGCTGATGTAAGCATAATGATTAAGATTAAGAAAGGGACCCTCAGATGGTTTGGGCATGTGGGGCGAATGAAAGAAGAAAATAGTGTGAGAAAAATATATGACGCAAATGTGAATGGAAGAACAAGTCGGGGACGCCCGATGAAGACATGGCACGATCAAGTGAATCAGATACTTGAGTCGGGCCATGTCAAAAGTCAGAATAATAGAAGAGTATGTATGAAACGATGTATGAATGTGAGTGAGGCAAAGACTGTGGGCCAAGACCGAGTTGTTTGGCGGTCCGTCCTATCTGCCTACCCCTGCGGGGAAACGGCGTGATGGTTAGTTATTTTTTTTCTACGGCTTTAGCAAGAATGTCTGGGTTCATGGGGTGAGGTACCGCGTGGCGGGTCGGATCGGGAGAGGCAGGCTAAGGGAGAATTAACTAAGACCTTTCCCTCGATGCATCGCTCTGCACCGCAATGGGAGGGATAGATTCATAGGTCCAACTCTCAGATTCCTGCACACCAATCATACCTTTTTCTTTCCCAGAGAACCTCCACTCCTTCCCATCCCTAAAAGGGCTCTCACACGGCATCCCCAAAGATGACATGGGCCCTGGGAAGTTTTTGTTCAGAGCCTCCTGTGTGGAGCTAATTGAAAAAGCCTTTCAAATCGAAGAATATAGCGATCAATAATACGGAAGTCATAATTTGCGGGAAATAATGAAAAATATGCCATTTATGTTAATGATTTAATTTTATTTATATACCCATCTTCTTCACACATATTTAAAATACATCTATTCGAATTTCACCGATGTTTTATTATTTGAATGAATGAATGATGACGTGGAATTTTGGAAGTGGAAATTAAACCACTTCCCGACATCCGATCTATCCGAAACTCGGCATATAGACTCGTTTTCGATGAAAATGCATTATATCAACTTTTGATAGCAATACGAAATGAAATCATTTAATATACGAAATAAATGTCGTCCTCAAACAAACTCAAATTCAAAATTTTTACTCTGCGATTGCAGCAGCGAAGACTACCACCATTACTGTTTAGACTACAAAATCACCTAAGTAAATAGATATTTCTAATAATTATAAATGGTTCATATTATATTTAAGGGTACAAAAAAGAGAGAACTTTAAACAAGAGTACTTCACAATTTGGGAGGCGGGAATGGGTACCGCCGCCCCGGGAAGCTTTATTGGATAACCAACACCTCTGCCATAGGTTATCCCAAGTGGTTCTCTACGTTCGGTGATTTAGCAGGGTACCCGGGTTCATTGGGTGAGGTTTGTATAGGTACTGGAGGCGGATGACCAGGACACACTGAACCCCAGATTCTTACCCACTCCTTAAACCCTTTTCCTTCCCAGAACTCTCCTCTACTTTGTTTCCAAAAAAACCTCCACACAGCACCCCAAAGATGACAAAGATGGCCCTGAATTTTTGTCTTCCAAAACAGAAAAATCTGGAATCTTTAAATTGAAGTGTAATGATTGTGGTTTCTTTTGTACAGATAAAACTTCGAAATAAGTATTAAAGGACATATGAAATCTTTAAACAATAACAGTTTCTCGGAGTTTGCCAACCATTTGGTGGAAACCAGTCACACCCTTAACTTCAATAGTGGAATAGAATTAATACATTGTAATGATGGCATTCAGTTGGATAAACTAGAAATTTTAGAAATCCGAAAGAGTGTGAATGCAATATTATTAATAATCAAAAATTGTTCTTAAATAACCCAATATTAAACCTGTTCCCTTTGTAAATTGTTCCCCATTTCCCCTCATATTTCCATTGTTACCATTGTCTATATCTATGCTTTTTCCATTGGCTATGTCTATTATTTATAATTAGCATTAATAAAACCCTGAAGAAGTGAGAGTTGCTCACGAAACATGTTGGTTTTTGTAAACAATAAAAGTATTTTATTAATTGATCAACTCTCTGGTATCTATCTGGTCACCATCGAAGTTCTACCCTAAGAGAATCCATGGCCATCATCATCTTCTTCCCCTTATCCTATACGGGTCGGGGACCCACTGCATTGACAATTCTCCTCCATATGTCCCTGTCTTGTGCTGATTGTTCGGCCTCCGTCCATTGCAGTCCCATCCTCTTCTCAAACAGTTTCTGGAGTTGCCTCGCACAACTGTGTCCAGAATCCATGGCCAAAATTTCAAATAGATAAGCAATACAAAATTATTTTAACACTGTACATTTTGAACAAGTGCCTCTATTTCATTCATTAGTTTCGATTGGAATTATAATCATGTTTATTTTGTCAATATAATTAGCATTATGTAAATTTTTACGATAAAAGGAAATAACATCTGTTCCGCATGTTCATGTAAATGAATGAGCATGGGAACACTGATTTAACAACATGTTGTGTCATCTGCCTAACGGTAACATGGTGACAAGGGTGTGAATTAAAAAAAATATTATACCTTGCCAGAAAACACTGTGAGGTGCACATTTTTTAAATGTGAACACCGTACAAAAATTCCAATTATGACGACCGGCGTGGTCTAGCGATAAGGCTTTTGACTCGCAATCCGAAGGAGGTCGCGGGATAGAATCCCGGCACAGGCATATAAATTGTATTTGACTAATTTGTGTTATTTCACGATTAATTCAATTAAAATATTGTATAGTATATTTGCGGCACGTTCCAGATTGGAAGATACTATTATTATAGCCCTGGTGTAAGACCACCATTCAGAATTGAAACGTTGCTTGAAATGGCTTTAGCCGTGTTTGGTGACCAGATCTGAATAGCCAGTTACTTCCCTACCTTCCTCTTCCCCATCTCCTTCCCTTCCTCACATTAACGTGGAAAATTAACGTGGACACCTAAAAATACTTATTTATATGAATAATTAGCTGACTCAGCGAACTTCAAAGTTAAAAATTTCACAATGAAGCCATTATCGATGCGCAAATGTGCGTGTTTTGTTTTTGTCAGTATCAGAGATGGCGTTGTGTACGGATTTATATTTTTTGTGAGTTTCTTACTTTTCCACTTACTTACGGGAATGGTGTTTTATTTTCTTTATACGTGTGAGGGAGATTTATTATGAATATTGTATTTTTCCTTTGGAGGGGTGCAGACATACGTTGACCGTTTGTCTCATTTTCAACTGTTGACATTTAGAGTGTAAGAAAGAGGGTCAGCATTATAAGTTTAAGAACAAAAGCAAAACAATCAGCGCACTGACATTGAGGTTTTTGAATTTTTGGAATTCACTCACTATTCAATATTATACTTATCACGTTATTGCTGCAAAATCAAAGATGATAAAAATCGGTCCAGCCGTTCTTAAGTTATAAATGGTGTAAATAACCCGATTTTGTTTTATATATTAAGAAGATGATTTCTAATGTAGACAATACATAAAACAGATATCGTAGTCTCCCTTCATTTTCGTGCTTTTTTACCCTCATGTAAAATTTCAATTTTTTCACGTAGGAGGTATTACAGGCCCAACGAGGCTTTTAAGTTATTAACTTAGTTAACTTGATCATGTGCCAATAACTAAGTAGGTAAATTAACTTGATCACGTGACATGTAATTTGATCATGTGTCATCAAACAGTATTAATGCGGTAACGTCTGCGTGATTGAATTTCGGACCCCGAAGTGCATGTCTGACGCCACGCCAAACGCGCCGCGCCACAAATAACATCTGTGTACGTGGAATTTCACACAAAGCTGCTGTTATAATTTGGTTTTTTTCAAGAATTCGTCACAAGATGTCGCTACTTCCATCAGCAGGTCTGATGGGGACGTCTCCCCCTAGGTATAACTGCTACGAATTTGTGAATACGTAGTGTCTCTCTGGATATGGAACGATTGACGGTAATACATGTTGTATCAAGCGGTTATATATTACTTATGACGTCACTGCTCCATCTCGGTTACTTTGTCCCGGTGACTAGTTATCCTGGATGATAGTGGATCCGACGAATGGGCTATTTTTGGACCCAGTTCCTATTGGATTTATAAAATGGTCACCAACACTTACAATTTGGCAGGTGGGTATGGGTACCGCCGCCCCGGAAACCATTTATTTGATAATCTACACCTCTGCCATAGGTCACCCCAAGTGGTTCGCTACGTTTGGTGACATAGCAGGGGTGCCCGGGTTCATGGGGTAAGGTTTGTCCGGGTCTTGGCGGCGGATGTGTCTGCCCACTAGTTGCATGGCAGGCCGGATCGGAAGAATGCGGTTGAGGGAGTTCCTTTGACTTCTCCAGCCGTTCTCTCCCGGAATAGTGATGGTTTCATACATCCGTCACTCCTGGACACACTGACCTCCAGATTCCTACCCACCCCTAATACACTTTTCCTTCCCAGAACTTCCTCTTTCCTAAAAAGACCCTCCACACAGCATTCCCAAAGATTACATTGGCCCTGAGGGGAATTATATTCCTCAGCGCCTCCTCAGCTGTGGAACTAATGTAAAAAAAATAAAATAAAATAAAAAAGTAAAAACCTGCGGAGCCGGTTTTTAACAACTAGTGTGATTTGATCAGATTTTTTTTTTCATTACTTTTTATTCCAGTAAAAAAGAAAATAACATTTTCACTTACTTAACTAGAATATTGAATTATGTACTTTTTACATTATATTACATAGTTTTTACATTACATGGTTTTTATATTTCATAACCTTAGATTACATTAGATTGCAATACTAACATTTACATGATATTATATTACCATACGATATTATTCACTATCACTACTTTGTTTTTTGTGAATAAACATAAACAATTTTTTTTTGAATTTGCACACACTTTTTTCGTTTTTGATATCATCTGGAAGGCAATTATATAAATTGCCCCCCTCGTAACTAATTGATTGCTTACCGTAGTTAGTATGAATGGTGTTTAAACGTATGTTATCGTGTTGTCGTGTAAAATGTTTGTGTACTTGGGACGTTTTAATGAATTCTGTGTTTGTATGTATGAGTTTATTATTTATTTTGTATATAAGGACACATATATTGTACTCGTATAGTTTTCTTAATGTTAGCAGTTTTGTTTCGAAATATAATTTTTTTGTGGATGTTAAATAGTAGAAATAGTTTTTTTATTATCTTATTTTGAATTACCTGTAATTCATTGATGTATGTTTCAAACGCATTTCCCCAGATTTTAATCAGGTAATTTAGGTGCGAGTGTACGAGACTATAGTATAAACTTTTTTTTAATCTAATTGGTAATAGATATGATAACCGGCTAAAAACGCTAATTAAGGGTGTGATTTTATCTTTTACATTTTGAATGTGTTATTTAAAAGTTAAATGCTTATAGATGCACAGCCCAAGATATTTTTCCTGTTTCAGGATTTGCAAATCGTTATTTTCAATTTTTAATGGTACATGTGGAGGAATTATTTTACGGTTTGAACTTAAAATCATGTATCCCGTTTTTTTTATATTCATTGTTAGGATATTTGATTGGAGCCAACCGCAACCAACCCTTTCTAGGTCAATTTGTGCATTTTCTAGTAGTATGTTTAGATCTTTACCCCAGTAGAATATTGCAGTATCATCTGCATATAAGAAAATTTCACCGTTTAATTCTAATTGCGAAATATCATTGATATAAATTTGGAACAGTAGAGGCCCTAGTATGGATCCTTGCGGAACTCCATAGTTTATTGGAAGGTGCTTACTATTTTGATTGTTAATGCTTACGAATTGCTTTCTATTGCTAAGATATGATTTGAATAGATTAAGAGCAGGACCAACTACACCAAGTTTCTCGAGTTTCTTGAGAAGTATATCATGGCTTACCGTATCAAAGGCTTTTTGAAGGTCAACTAGTATAGATAAGATATAATTTCCACCATCAATACCACTCCTAAGTTTACTGATTAAGTCGTTTATTGCCGCAAGTGTGTTAGATTTTTTCCTAAAGCCATAATGTTTTTTTATAAAAGAATGATTTTTTTAATAGGAAATTGTTTAATCTTTCGTAGATTACACGTACAAAAATTTTTGATAAGATTGGTAAGATTGAGATGGGCCTGTAGTTTGAGGTGTTTGTTTTGGACCCACCTTTTTGTGAATTGGTATCACCTTGGCAATTTTACAGCTGTCTGGAAAAGTTCCCTCTTTAAAACATTGGTTAAAAAATTTTGATAATATAGGAACTAATTCCGTTGAGAGACTTAGCACTGTTTTGTATTTGAGTTTATCGTAACCGGCACTCGCATTTGATTTCAATGATTTTAATATTTTTTTTTATTTTTAACTCTGTTGATGGTTGAAGATATAAAGATTCTATACTATCGTATAATAATGTTATTTCATTGGCCGGTTTGTGTACGATATTGTTACGTATATTATTAGCTAAGGAGAAGCCAATGTTGCAAAAGAAATTGATAAAGTGCTCGCATATCTCTACATTATTAGTGATTATTTCATCATTAATTATTAATTTAGTACAAAAATTATTCGAACTATTAGACTGATTTTTAAGTATGTTATTCATTAACTTCCAAGTTTTTTTACTGTTATTTTCGCATTTTTTAAAAAGATCACAGTAGTTAGTGTCTTTGTTTTAAGTTTCGTTTTTCTGTAGTAATGATATTTCTTACTTTTAGGAAATCTGCTTTCAATAATATGTTATTAGGTTGTCTTTTTAATTTCAGATGCAATTTATTTCTTTTGTTGTTCAATTTTATAAGGTCTTTGGTTATCCAGTCTAGATTATTTATATTTTTTGTTTTAATTTTAGTGGTGCTGTTAGAATTAATTTTATTTGTGAGGTAGTTTACAAGATTATCATAATTTAATACCGAGTCATTATTCATATTAAGATTAAAAGTATTTTGGATGACATCATTCTTTAGAAGGAAGTAGTGTAAGAAGAATATACGACGCGAATGTGAATGGTAGAAGAAGTCGGGGACGCCCGAGGAAGACATGGCACGATCAAGTGAATCAGATACTTGAGTCGGGTCATGTCAAAAGCCAGAATAATAGAAGAGAATGTATGAGACGATGTATGAATGTGAGTGAGGCAAAGAGTGTGTGCCAAGACCGAGTTGTTTGGCGGTCCGTCCTCTCTGCCTACCCCTGCGGGGAAACGGCGTGATGGTTGGTTAGTTTAGTTAGTTAGTTAGTCATTCTTTAGATTATCAAGATTAATATGTGTATATTTTTGGGATGATTTTACGGATGTACTCTTAATATATGTGTGAATTACATCAAGGAGTAGTATATTATGATCTGATATAGAATTATCAGAATTATCACAGTTCGTTAGTGAGTATGATAGTTTTGTGTCGGTAAGTAATGATCTGTTATTGTGTTAGTATTTTCTGTGATGCGTGTGGCGTGTTTTTTGTTTATTTTGTTCAAAAATATTGTAATTGTTCAATCTAATTGTATTTGTGTATTTACAAGTTTGTGTATTGGTTGGGTCGAGCAGATTTATGTTGAAGTCTCCAAATACAATACCTCTTTTGTATGATTCTAGATGAGAGGATAGTGTCTCCAGGAAGTCTTTGAGAACAGTATTTGGTTTTTTATACACTAGGCCTATTTTTAAATTAAGCTTGTTTACATGAAGCCATAGAAAATATCATCATAACTAAGTAAGAAATATTGATCATAATACATATGTCACGTAACTTCATCGTGTGGCAAACGATCATAAATAAGTTTAGATCATATATGTCATTGTAGTCATGTAAATCGTGTCACCATAAAAATTGATCGTGAGCACAAATAAGTAAGTTAACTTGATCTTTTTAAATTTTTTTTAATTTAAATTAAATATGATAAAGTGATTATCAAGTTCTGCAAGGCCTTTTTCAAACTGACATTGTAAACCGAAACAGCAGTAACAAAAATACATACTAAAATACTCTCAATTTTCATGACAACATCAATAAATTATATTTAAATGTATTTCTTAAATTAAATGGAGATCTACGAATTATGTAAACGCAAAAACAATTAATAACTTGATCATGATCATAACACGATCATGGGCCATGTTATTTTTTTTTATTTATTAATTTTATTTTAGTAATTTGTACATTTATGTTTTACAAATTTCTAATTAATTATAATATTTCATATTGCAAACTAAATTTTATGTAGTTTTATGTAGCTCCTACAATACGTCTTGAACTTTCCAATTGGTGTGGACTTTAAAGTTTCTGGTAGCTTTTTATATAACTTCATCCCTTTGTACAGTAAACTGTTCTGCGTATTCGCCTTGTCCTTTTTTTGAAGCCTGATTTCTTTGCACGTCCTTGTGTTATGTCTGTGAATGTCCTTGTTGAATATAATTTTATTTGAAAAGTATTTTGGTAAAATGTTGTTAATTATTTTATTTATAAATATCATCGTATTCAAGGTCAGCATCTGTTTCACGGTTAGCCAATTCAGTTCTTTTAACATTTTGTTTACTTTTGAAAATCTATTTCGCCGTAATATTATTCTCATTGCCCTGTTTTGGAGAATTTTAAACTTATTTTGTTCTCGTTCGTTACATAGGAAAAGGATAGTTGAGCATTAGTTAAAATGTGGAGCAATAATCGATTTGTAGATAGTGATATTACTTAGTCTACTTAGATGTTACTTAGTCCTGTGTCATGTAAGTTGATCTTGATCATAACTAAGTAAGTTAACTTGATCAGGTGTCATGTCACTTGATCATGATCATAATTAAGTAAGTTAACTTCGTCATACGTCATGTATTCCTGGGAACCTCATATATCTTTCACTCCTTTTATCTTTCATCCATTCAACGTATCCAACCCAAACCTGTCCGATATATCGCGAATATTCACTTTTAATGTATTAAACGAAATGTCAGTCTTACGAAAACTTTGTGTTATTCCCGCTTCACAATTAAAGCTCTTTAAATGAAACATTTCTGAACGTAGTCGAATACTAAAAACTGCTTTAGAAAAGTTACGAAATAAGTTTTCAAATGGTTAAATTATAAGTAAATTTTCACATTTGTAAATATTAAAAATTAGAATGCAAACATTAAAAACACGTGATGTTTTTATGTGAAAACGGTACTAAAATCACAGATTATGTAAAAAACAATACTTATTCTATTCTATAAATGTATAATAAACAATTTTGTCACCTCCCTTTTTTAAAATTTCATACAAAATATTTGATAAAATTAACAATATCCGATACCGTAGGTAATTTGGCGGGTAAAATACATGCCAACCGTGTGTCTGACAGAATAGGTCTTTTTACGTATTTCTATGGACAACTCGAATAGAGATGAACAGCATGATTCATTATCGACCTTTTACTTTTTGTTTTGTTGTTTTTGTTTTCTTATGTTTCAAAATTGTATTTTTTGTATCCCTTCATCCATATTTTTATCACGCATGATTTTATTATAACACGTCCCATTTCTACTGCACTCAAACTAAATTCGTCCCCCAGTGCCATTTCCTTTCTGCCACGCATCATGAATGGTAAAAGAACTTAAAAGGAACATTATGGGGCGCCAGCACAGCCGCCTTGTGAAAAAAATTGAACAAAATCTGGGATTAGTCGACATTTGCGAATACGCCAGCAAATCGAATTGAATTTGACAGCCATCGACAAAAAGCTGTTAAGTTTATCTACAAAACCCACGGACATATGAATATATCTGGATCTGCCCTAAGTGATAAAAACGTATTATTTCCCCCTCCCCATGGAGCCGGCTAGAGCTCCGCCTTGGAGCCAGCTAGCTCCATGGGGAGGGGAGAGAACCTCGCTTGAATCTAAAATATGTGACGTCATTATTCTTGTCGTGACCAGCGTGGAACTAACATTTATATATTTTACGAAATAACACACCAAAAACGGTAGCTTGTGCTATTCATTTATACCCACATATTATTGGACATAGCCAATGTGGGCGGTTCTCCAGTGTGCTCGTCGCTGGTTGCAAGGGGTAAGTAAATTATGAAACATTTGTAAAAGTGTCTTAACTAAACACGGCAACAAAATATTGCTATGTGAATGGAGGCGAATCTTTTCGGGGCGAGCATTTGGCCTTCGAAAATATGTTATTAACGTGGCAAGCAATTCGCGTTTCCATGTAAAAGGTCTATTCATTCAAAGCAGATTTTGCTTTTAAGAACTAAATGGTGATATTATAGTGCGAGATGCCTAATTACTGTCAGATTGATTTTTTAACGAATCACAGTCTCTTCTTCCTCTCTTCGCCCCCCATAGTTTGGTTTTACCCCTCATCTGTATGTTCTGGTCTATTGATTTGGATGTCAATGACAAAACCCATATCTACAACAACACCAGTAAAAACATCGTAAAAAGTTTTATCGGTAAATTGTTATTGTTCTCGAGCACGAAAAAATCATAGATCACGTCAACTAAGTGTGCTTAATTTAGTCGACATGAACAAAAAAATATTTGTACCAGATAACTTTGAACTATAATCATCCAGGCCAGAGAGGACAGATCGCCAAACAACTCGGTAATGGCACACATTCTCATCCACATCCGTACATTGTCACTTGATCGTTCCATGCCTTCATCAAACGTCCCAACTTCTTCCATCATTCACATTCGTTTTTTTACACTCGTTTTTTCGTTCATCGGCTATGCTTGTCCACACCATCTATGAGTCCCTTTCTCATTCTACTCAACACATTCATATCTGCCTTGAAGTTTTTGCGAATCTAGAGGTGCTTATGGGTATATTATATACAGTCAGAAGGCCCAAAATAGCGATTTTTCAAGGTTTTTTCCTAGTGAAGACTTTTAAATTTATTAATGTAAATTTTTTTCACATATCGTGGTAACTTTTGACTGTATTTTAACATTTTTGTTTTTGTAAAAATAATAATTAAATAATTTAAATTTTTTAATACTTTTAGCACCTAACGCTTTTAAATATTAAGGTAAATTAATTGTTTGCGCCCGTACATATTTAATATGACATTAATAAATAGGTTTGTCCATAAACAAACCCAAATATTTCCAGAAAGGCTGAAAAATACAATATTGGATCGAGTCTTTTTAAAATTGAATTTTTCAGGCTTTCTTGAAAGATTTGCGTTTGTTCATGGACAAAACTATTTATTAATGTCTTTTAAGTATGTACGGGCGCAAACAATTAATTTACCTTAATATTAATAAAAGTATTAAAAACATAAATAATTTGATTGGCGCCATCTGTGAATGCGTAGATTATAACGTACGTGAGGTTTAACCTTAAAAAGCTTGTGTTTAAATTTGAGACTGATCGGTTCAGCCGTTTCTGAGAAACCTTGGTCATAGAAAAACACGTTTAAAGTTTCAAAAGCACCTTACATAGTGTAAAAAATTGAAACAAATGTGCGATTAACTTAATCGAGTGCATACTTATTTTTTTTTTTTTTAATTGAAAGAATAGATAATACATATTAAAATCTTCAAACAAGTCTTGCTAAGCCAATTGAATTGGCTTGTCAACAGGTGCTTATATTTTAGTTACATATAGATTTTTTACATTTAAAATGTACATCTTACATCTACAGATTCAACATTTATTCATACATATCAATATCAATATAAATATTTTTTTTCCGATAGCCAATCTTTCACCATATATTTAATCTTATTCATAGAATTACATTGCTTTATAGTATCAGGTAATAAATTAAATATCTTCGGTATAATGTATTCAAACGTTCTCTGTCCGTACTTGTTGTTAAATTTCGGAACTATTAACCCGTCATTGCACGTGAATCTAGTGCTGTATTTATGTTCTAATTTCTCTTTATGCTGCGGGTTAAATATATGTTGAATTATAATTTTGTGCCATAGTATTGCCTTAAACGGTAAAATTTTGGCACTCTGAAACAGCAATGGCGTATTATGTCTCTGTTTGAAAATATTAGGGACGACCAATAATTTTACAATTGCGTTGTGTACAACTTGGACTTTCAGATTGGTTATAGTTATATTTTTCCCATATTGTTAAACCATATCTTATAATAGATTCTGCTAGTGACATATAAATTATTTTAAGTGTTTCAATTGGTAGGAAAAAATTTAATGTGTACATTCTGCCAGCAATTGATCTGAGTCTTTCACAGTTTTTTTTTTACATGTTTGTCCCATTTAAAAAAACAATCTTCTGTAACACCAACATACACGTATTCCGTAATTAATTCTAAGCTTTCACATTTACAATTAGTTGGAATATTTTTATGGATGCAATTAAAATTATGAGAAATAATATTAGGATTAAATTGAAATTTGGCATTAGGTGATCTTAAATGCATTACTTTGTTTTTTTTAGCATTTATTAATAGTCCTGCGTCATGTGACCATTTACAAAGTTGATTAAAGTCAATTTGCATGAGTTCAATTGCAATTTTTGGATCTTTATGTGATATGACCAATGCCGTATCATCTACGAATACAAAATGTTTAACAAAAGAGAAAAGTTTTTCATTATGGTTACATAAATTATATATAGTGCAGGTCCCAATATAGAACCTTGTGGAACTCCTGCAGATACATTTTTTGTTTTACTAAAAGTATTATTTATTTTGGTACATATTTTTCTATCTCTAAGAAAATCTTTAAATAAATTTAACACATTTCCTCTTATTCCAATTTTTTCTTGAGTTTTCAGCAGTTTTTTAGAGTTAATTGGGTCAATAGCTTTAGATTTATCGATAAATAAAACAATGACATGCAATTTATTGTTTAATTGATTACTTATATAATTGGAAAAATCTTGCAGTAGTTTTTCAGTGTTTTTTTTTTCTTTGGAAGGTATTGATTTGTATCTATGGTAGTGAAATTATCAATATAATTATTTAATTTATTTGACAAAAATTTTTCGATTTTTTTTCTAATGCTAGCAGTATACTAATAGGCCTATAATTTCCCAGTTCAATGTGTTTTCCACCTTTAAATATTGGTCTAGTAATGCTACATTTAAATTCTTGTGGAATTTTTGCTTGCTTTATTATCACATTGATTAATAATAATAATAATAATATATCTTTATTCAATAAAATTGGCAACATTACAACTAAAAAAGTACATGTTCAATGTAGATTACATCCGTACAAAAAATTACCAAGTAGAAAGTAATGTAAGATCGGTTACACAGAAGTAGCATAATTATACAATATTTTTAGTTGTGCATAGTCACCCTCACTAGGTGAACCTGTATTGAGGCAGATTTTTTTGTAAATTGTTTCTCACAATTTTATCTATGGTTTTTTATAAATGTATAATGTAGGTTTCTATACAGCAAAAACTTTATTTTAGATTACATTATTGTTTGTATATACACAAAACAAAAACTGCAAGGTTATTACCACAATAACAACTGTCAATGACAGGGCGTTTGGGAGAGAGCATCAGTATAGGCTCGATCATTAGAATATATCAAAATTTTAACATATTTTTTAAATTCTTTCTGTGTTTGACTCAGTTTGATGTTTTCTGGGAGAATGTTGAATATTTTCATGGCAAAGTCTTTGTTGGAATTACGTGTAAATCTTAAGTTTATTTTTTTTTCGTAAAGCACATGTTTGTTTTTAAAGAGATGTATGAGGATAGCTTTTACGTAGATCTGTCGAACATCAAATACTCTCATTATTTTGAATATTTGATCAGTATTTGCAGTTAGAGGAAGCTTGAGAATAATTTTCGTAATTGTTTTCTGCGCCTTTTCGACAGGATCTAGATCTGATGAAGTGCCCCCTCCCCATGCAATGATACCGTACTCAATGATAGATTGGGTGATTGCAAAATAAATCGTTTTTAGGAGTTTTGAGTTAAGAAAGTTCCTTATGGATCTGAAGAAGTGTATTGTTTTCCAAATTTTATTTGCAATGATCTGGGTGTATAGGTCCCATTTGAGGTATGGGTCAATGGTGAAGCCAAGGTACTTCATCTGTGAAGTGCGCTCTATACTGGGGCACTCACTACATTCGTTGGAATTCGTACAGCTATGTATTTTTATGGAGTAATCATCATTAGGTTGGCCATGAGTAATATGTACATTACGAAAATGAAATAAAAATCCGATTTTTAGAAAATTCTAACTGCATATAACTCCTTAAACACTTACAGCCCTACTAAAAAAAACTACAGCAGCAACAACAGCTGCCGCAACATGAATAAAACAAACAATACACTAAAACACGAAATATTTTTAATAAGATTTATTCTTAAAATGCACTTTAAATCTGGCAACAATGTAGTTTTTTATAGTGTACATAATAAATTGTTTGTTTTCCTACATAACCGCTAGGTAGCGGCGCATTCGTCGTTTGCGCTGAAAGCGCGAAAAAAAATCACTCCTCGTATGTGTGTATAATATTACTCAAATGTGATCGTAATTTCTATTAATATGACTAATTCACCATTATATTTGTATAATTGATATATTTACCGTGTTTTTTGTGGTTTTTAAGAAGTTTTACTCAAGTTATAATAACAATAATCATACTTTGAAAATTGAAATGTCAAAAAGTATTTTATATACACACGAAAATTCAAATTTGCATTTAAAGGATTTTATTTTATGAGAATTTCATAAAAGCGGTGTTTTTTTTTAATATTAATATCTACTAAATGTGTTCCTAAACGCATCAAAGAAATTAACGTTTTTAGAGATGCAAGAAATCTGTTATAAAAGTCGGTATTACTTTTTAGGTTAGTTTTTTGGCAATAAAAAAACTTTGAAATTTTTTATTATTTTTTTTATTGAATGTACGAGGAAAAGTTTAGGTGACAGTTTCGTTCCAAATTCATTATTTAAAAGGACTGTATTTTTTTAATTTTGTTTTTTTATAAATTTCTTTACACTTTCATCAAAAATGTTTTGATAAAAAAAAATTCAATTTTTTTCCGCGTTTGAATCTGAAAATATGGCAGTTTTTTAAATCTAAAGTGTATTTCAAATACACAAAAATAAAAGGTAATTTTATCTAGTTTTCAAAAATTGCATTTATTTTTACGACACCTTCAAAAATAAGAAATATATAGAACATTCAAAATACTTTGGAAAAATTCTAAATTTCGTTCAGACATCATTAATAAAACAGAGGTAAACTACCCTCTCAGGCTGTGTAAACAATGTGTTTTTTTTTTCCATGAACAATTTTTTAATTAGTAATGTTTTCACATCCGCGGCCTTTTGCCAATTGAATAAAATTTTCACTGGGTTTTTTAGTAAGGCTGTTAGTCTATTATTCAGACTTCGGAAAGATAAATACAGAAATCGTTGTTTCACAAAACGTTCAACAATTCCCTAACAAATGACCCAGAAGCCAGGAATCGGGGTGTAAGACAAACCGTATCTCCTGCAGCTTGCATCTCCCTAACTGAATTGAATTGATTCATTACGTATGCACATACATGATTAACTACCCGAGTAAATACTTCGCTAGGGGATATTTGTTTTCTCCATCGGTTTGTAATTAGCTTCATCCAGACAGTCCGTACAGCGCACAGTCCACATTCCCAACCAGAAAATAAATTAGTCAGCCAGTGCAAAAAATGCCTGAAATCATTTTGTGATTACAGTGAAATCATTTGCAACTATAATGAAATTATTGACGACCTCCGTAGTCCAGTGGGTAAGACTCTTGACTCACGATCCGGAGGTCGCGGGTTCGTACCCGGCATGCGCAAATAAATTTTATTTGATTAATTTGTGTTATTTCACAATTAATTCATTTAAAATAATATATAGTATATTTTCGGCATGTTCCAGAGTGGAAGATACTATCAGTATCGCCCTGGTGTAAGACCACCATTCAGAATTGAAACGTTGCTTGAAAATGGCTTTAGCCATGTTTGGTGACCAGATCTGGATAGCCAGGTACTTCCTAACCTTCCTCTTCCCCACCTCCTTCCCATCCCAACTACCTTCAGCCTCACAACATATCACTGCGAAATATATCATCATCATCATCACTTTTGGCTCTACAACCCTTCAACAACAAAAACTTCAATGGCCCAGTCCCAGTTCAACTTTCTTGCACCTAAAATTTTTAATAATTTATCATTTGAAATAAAGTCCAAAGACAAATATCTCACTTTCAAAAAGGCGCTTACTGACCTTCTGATGAGTGACAATGACAATGTTTATAACCTGTTTCACATACTAAAATAGTTATTAATTATTAATAGTTAAAAGAAAACAAAACGTAAGATATAATAATGTTTTATTACTAATGTTTTTGGGTTATTTGTCATTCAATTTATTCAAAATTAAAAACGGTTTTTGCAAATGCAAAATGATTTTAATGCAAAACGGAAATTTTCTAACCTTCGGAACATCCCCGATATGAGAGGTTAAACTTCCATATTCATCGGTTAATTATCATATTTAATGTCATATTTTATGTTTTTACCCCGCTTATAGCTCAATTTGACATAATTTTTCTTATAAAAGTAATGCTTTATAATATTATGATGTTTTAATTTAAAATCACTTCATTAATATGTTAAAAAATAGAATTATACCAACGCATATTGTCGAACAGGCTATGCCTTTTGTAATCTTTTTTGTTTCCATTTTTTGTATTATCTTGTATTTGTATGTTTTTTTTTAATAACTGTTACAATGAATCAAAACTTTTCAATAATAGAAAGAGTATATGCCTGAATTATTTATTGTACATATTTACATTGTATTCATTTATCTATTTATAAAATAAGAAATATATATAGCAATAAGCTGCACATCTCACTAGGGCATTCCTGTATCGAGATGTGCAGTTTTACAACAAAGTTTTACAACAATGTAGTTTTACAATAATGTAATTTAAAAAAAAAGATAAGAAAGAAACATACACATAAACTTAATAAAAATATTATAATAAACCTACAAAAGCAGCATGAGTACAGTTATTCAAACATTAATAAATAATTATATTCTGTCACCATGTTAGAAAATAACACCTCTTTTATTAACATATATCTCAATACTATTTGGAAAGATACTTACTGCAAATACTCAAGCTCCATTCTAATTACACCTTCATACACTTCAAAAAAAAAAAAAAAAAATTACAAGTGTGTGTAAATGTGTTGGTACTGTGTCCATGGCCGTATATATACATATTAATGTATTTATGTACCTAGACGCATATATATGTGTAAGTGTGTGTGTGTATATGCCTATGTGTGTATGGATGTGTGCACCTGTATATACGTATGCGTATGCACTCACACATATAAATTTTAAAATAAGGATATGTATCTTCTCACAAACTTATCCTTACCCAATTCTTTTTCTCTTTACTAGTTTTTTATTATAACTTTACCAATTTTCAACATCATTACATTACTAATAGTTCCATATGTTAACAATAGACTTCACTTAAAGTAAATATCCTCCATTGTCACCATGAAACAGGCAGCCGCCTAGTATGGTGATTCAATGTATCCAATTCTATGTAAATGTCTAATTATGTAACATGTATTTAAATAAATAAATAAATAAACCCCTGGTGGATCTTGGCCTCCTCAAGAGTCTTCCTCCACTCATCTCGGTTTTGTGTCAGCTCTCTCCAGTTTAGAATCTCTAAGGAAGATATATATTTGAGGACGTTGTCGCTCCATCTTAATCTTTGTCTTCCCAGGCTACTTCGCCCTGTCAGTCAGTTCAGCAGGGACTTTGGTGCCTGATGCTCGGTCATTCTCTCTACATGACCCAGCTACCGAAGTTTTCTCAGTTTTATGAATTTTGTGACGTTTAGATCCTTAAACAGAGTATACAGCTCATTGTTATAACGTATGCGCCAATTTCTGAAACCGGTCCGAAGATAGGTACGCCTCAAAATTTTCCTTTCAAAAACATCCAGTCTCGCTCACTTCTGTTAGTTAGTACACAAGTCTTAGCTGCGTATGGGAGTACGGGTCTGATAAGTGTTTTGTACACTAATATCTTGGTGTTTCCGGGCAGCAGTCTGGATTTTATTTGGTTTTGAAGGCGGTAATAATAGCGATTTGCATTCACTATGCGCTTCTGTACCTCCTCTGTGGTATTATTATCTTTTGTTATCAGGGAACCTAGGTATGTGAATCTCGGTACCGTTTCAAAATTAAACTGACGAAACTCATAGTCACTGGTGAAGTGGAAGACAGAAGAAGCTGAGGGACAACACCAATGCTCTGGAGGGACCAATTATCACTGGCGTCTGGTACGTCAGAGTTTACAGTTCTCCATGCAGCGCAGGACCGCGAGGAGTGAAGAAACCTTGTTCATCATGGAAATTGGAGTAGGGTCATGATAATAATGAGAAACCGACTTGAGAAGAAATCGTTCTGGCTCCAGATAGTTTGGAGCTATTGTTACTCTTGTGCGGGTTTAAAAAAAAAGTACGCTTATGATCACTGCGAAATATATCAGAGTGTGCAATTCGCACGCGGTAGAAGTGAAACATTCAGAAAACTAAAGAAGACAAGACTAAGAAGACTAGAATAGACCGATAGGCTACAAAGCACTGCACTCGAATTCCAGTGCACCTTGTTCTATACATTTGGTCATTTTAATCTTAGTATAAGTGTTTTCTTCTTCGGAGTCGCTAGGTGTCGCTTTCTTTTGCATGTTCGTGTAGGAGTGCTTTGAAGATTAGATATTGATTTTAAATTAATTTTAAAAATAAAAATACATGATGGTCGGCAAGACGGAGAAATTGATCGAAGAATAAGTGCGGCAGGCAGTGTATTGGATCCTCAAGACAAAGATGGCAGTGTTTAAAACGGTATACCGCCCGACGCTCACTTACGGCCACCAGACACGGATGCTAAATGAACGAACACGCTTTAGAGTCCAAGCTGCCTAAATGAGGTACTAGAGAGGAGTGGCAGGGGTTACGAAATGGGATCATATAACAAACTCGACGATCCGAGGTGATCTAAACATTGAACCACTGCTACTCTTCATAGAAAAATCGCAACTGAGGTGGCTTGGGCATGTACTAAGAATGTCCGATGACCGAATTCCGAGGAAGATACTGAGTGCGATTCCAGAGGGTAGACATCCAGTGGGCCGCCTCAGATACAGTTGGGCGAGGCAACACCAGAAACTGTGTGAGGAGAGGATGGGTCTACCATGGACGGAGGCCGAACAATCAGCACAAGACAGGGACACATGGAGGAGCCTTGTCGATGCAATGGGTCCCCGACCCGAATAGGACAAGGGGAAGAAGACGATGACGATGATGATGAAAAATATACAAGGTACACGAGTGGTGAAACTTTTCTTTCAAATATCCGCCGTAGTAATGTTATTTTGGTATGAATTCCGTCATAATTATTGATTTCCATTAGTTATCTATTATGTATTGCTTCCAGATTCACCCGATAATACTTCATATCTCGAAAAAAATTCTCATTTATATAACACAGTGTTTTGTCTATTTATTTGACCAGTACACGTTCATTACAAAGCTGCATACGTCATAATAGTAATCACGTTGCTAGCTAAAAGCAGTTGCGTTGGCGTAAGAATTCCATACAAAAGCTGTTCAAATAAACGTAACTCAGAGTTCAACGTTCGTAAGTATTTAGTGAGGCACGCACAAATAATTTGTGATTTACCTTTGTGTATTTTTATTTAATTTTTTTAAATTTAACTTACTAACTGCCGACGTAGTCCAATGGCTCTTGACTCGCATTCCGAAGGTCGCGTGATCGAATCCCGGCGTCTTAATTTTTTTTTAATTGATTAATTTGTGTTATTTCACAATTTATTCATTTAAATAATATATAGTAAATTTGCGGCACGTTCCAGAGTAGAAGATACTCTCAGTATCGCCCTTGTGTAAGACCACCATTCAGAATTGAAACGTTGCTAGAAATGGTATTAGCCGTCTTTAGTGACCAGATCTGAATAGCCAGGTAATAATAATAATAATCTTTATTCAATGAAATAACAACAATATAACTAAAAAAAATTACATGCTCAAAGTAGTTTACAAATAGATTACATCAATCAGTACAGAAAAATTAACAAATAGGAAGTAACGTAAGAAAGGTTACACAGGAGTAGTACTTTCCAACCTTCCTCTTCCCTAACTCCTTACACTCCCCACTACCTTCAGCCTCACAACATACACCCCAATTGGGGATGCCGTAGTCTCACTGGCTCCAGACGGGAGCACCTGAGACTCTTGTGAGGCATCACTATAAAAAAAATAATAACTAACCATCACGCCGTTATCAAGCAGGGGTAGGCAGAGAGGACAGATCGCCAAACACTCGATCTTTGCACACACTCCTTGCCTCGTTAACATTCATACATCATCTCATACATGCTTTTCTATTATTGCCACTCCTCACATGGCCCGACTCAAGTATCTGATTCACTTGGTCGTGCCATGTCTTCATCATCTGAGCGTCCCTTTCTTAATCTTACTCATTACGCTTACATCAGCTTTGCATTCTTCGCGGATCTGAACATTTCTCACACGATCGTACAAATAATTTGTGATATACCTTTGTGTATTTTTATTTAATTTAATTTAAATTTAATAATATTAATATTAAGTTCTGCAAGTATTTTAGTTTTTATTTTTGTGACAGCTGTTTCCGCTTACAAGGCCTTTTTCAAACTGTGGTTAAACCACTTTGAGATGACTTATTTGTACGATTCTAATCGATTTACCGATACGGTTATTTATGTGATTACAAACTAAAATACTCGCAGAAGAATAATAAAATAATTAAAATTAAATTAAATATTTTAAAATTAGTGGAATTCCACGAATTAAACACAAAAACAATTAATACCTTTGAAATTATTCCTTGAATATCAAGTAATTTTATTTTTATTTCTTTGAAAATGATTTGTTTGTCTTTATTACGATTTGTTTACCCAATACAATACTTAATAATAAACATATTTTTATAAAGAACAAAATTTATTATGACCAGAATTAACTTATCAAAACGTTTGTAATAATTGAGCATTTTTTGTGAATACCTCACAAAGAGTATCAGCTGCTCCTCCTGGAGCTAGTGAGACTATGGCATCCCCAATTGGGGTATGTTCTGAGGCTGAAGGTAGTGTGAAAAGGAAGGAGATGGTGAAGAGGAAGGTGAGGTTGTGTTAGTGAACTCGATTTTTTTAACCGTAGGCATTTAGGTGTATAAACCTTCATTTTTTTAAGTAAAAACTTCTTTAGCACCGTTGTGATTTGAAACTCGATGAAACCAAAAATCGACACTAAAATGAGACAAACAAATAAATCTATAGAATTTAGCCTGCGAGAGATTGGGATAACCAGTTTCCTCTTTGTGCAGTGCTTCGTTGCCTCTCTACTGTTGTCTTCTTTAGTTTTCTGAAGGTTGAAACTTATTTTGCACCGTTGTGATTTGGAACACGATGAAATGAAAAAGTTACACTAAAAAGAGGCAAACACATACATCTATAGGATTTAGCCTGCGAGAGAATGAGATAATCAATCTCTTCTTTGTGCGGTGCTATCGTAGCCTCCCCACTCTTGTCTACTTCAGTTTTCTGAAGGTTTCACTTCTATCGTATGTGAACCACTTCCACCACTCGCTTCGTGCATCAGCTGAAAACGAAACATCTGACTATGTCATTGGAAGTTTTGTATATATCTTCTTGTCTTGTATACAAGATTGCTTAGGCAACGTAATTTCGGCTCTTTAATTTGAAACCCTCGTGAAAAAGCCTTGCGTGTTGAAAATTACGATTTCAATTATACTGGTTTGGTTTTTCAAGGCAATCTGTAAGATAAAAATCGCCATCGTGATAACTAACCCCACTAAAAACTCAGTTACAAATGTAGACTTACTGAAAGTTGGAAAGTCATAAAAAATTAACAAGTGTTGTTAAATTAAAGACATAACCAAAGAACGTAACAAATTGTGTCAAGTCGATCATCATAATATTTAATTTGGGAGGCGGTAATGGGAACCGCCCTTAGGGAACAATTTATGACTCCAGATACTAATATCTACAGCCTGTATGTCGGACGAATATCAACAGCTCATATGTTGGACTAATATCTACAGAGCGTAGGTTGAACTAATATCTAAAGAGCGTAGGTTGGACTAATATCTACAGAGGGCAGCTGAGCAAGAGGTTGTACGGAAAAGCATAAATTACTTCAATTACCGTTTAAAGTACGTACATGAAGTTTTTGCATAATATTACGTATTTTGCTGTTTACGAGGACAATAATTTATTGAAAAAACATGGAGAACATAATACAAAGATATTTATTTATTTCTAAATACACGGCACCAAAACCTAACCTATCCTAACCTAACCTAACCTAACCTAACCTAACCTAACCTAACCTAACCTAACTGACATAGAAATGGTCATGGTAACAGATTAAATAATTTAGAAGCACTCGAAATAAAGAATGCTGTTAAAACAAAAACCCAAATCCTTAATATTCAGCTAAATGTGTCCAATAGTCCGATATTAGGGATTTTTACATTCATACATACATAAATTAAGTTTTTTAAACTGCATACGCAATATTACGTTATTCCAATATGCTATGCATAATTGCAAATCCAACTTCTGCCAGTGCTGTAGATATTCAACACTTTGGTTCTCATAGATATTAGTCAGCAGTTTGAGCTGTAGATATTCGTACGCACTTTGGTTCTCATAGATATTAGTCAGCAGTTTGAGCTGTAGATATTCGTATGCACTTTGGTTCTCATAGGTAGTCAGATTTTTTCAGTTTTTGGAAATCCTGTAGATATTAGCAGACGCCTCCTTTATTGGATAGCCAAAATCCCTGTCATAGGCCATCCCTACTGGTTCGTTTTGGTGACTTAGCAGAGTTGTCCGGTTCACGTGATGAGGTTCGTCTAAGTCTAGGTAAACAACATCGTGTTTTCGTAACAAGAAAATGTCTCCCCTAAAATGATTGAAAAGTATTTTTGGAATGCTCCTATCCTAGAAACGATTTCGTTTATTCACGGCGCGGCGGGCGGAATCCTAAAATCCTTGTTTTATGATTTCGTAAAGAATTCACATGAATAAATTCCTAATTTTGTTGGATTTATGGTTTGTTGTGAATCATTTAAATCACTGAATTTAAAGAAATTGTTCTTTACATAAAAAGAACGAAGTCATACGCGCTTCGCAACTTTACCGCACGTGAGTTTTTAAGAAACCTCAAAAATATATTTTTTAAATTGTACATTATTCATTACTTTGATGGTTACATAATTTGTGGATTTTTCGACAAGCTGCATGCTAGGCATATGCCCGTATTATGGTGGTCGATAGCAATAATAGTTTCCGATATTCGTCAATCCGCAAGCAAGTTGTCCTGGCCATTTCTATATGCATACTTGTATTTGTGTTGTGTTGTATGTACGTGTGAGGAGTGGGAAAGTGTCGGCTAAGGCCTATCAATTTGGGAGACGTTTCGGTACGTTTGGTGACTCCGCATGGGTACCCGAGGTCATGGGGTAATTGTCTAGGTCTTGGTGGTGAATGCGTTTGAATAGCGAGTGAATTCCAAAAATTCAAAAACGACAAATTTCGATGCGCTGATTGTTTTGCTTTAGTTCAGGAACATATAATGTTCCTCTCTTTCTTACACACTAAATTTGGTTTTTTTTTTTTTTAATTTATTGAGTTAGTTTATACTACATGAATATAAACTAAAAAGCACAATGTAACATTTCATTTGATAAATTTAAATATTTTTACAGTAAGCATAACATTTATTTTTAAATACATTAATTTTTTCTTCATTCTTCATACTTTCAGGCATTTCATCATACATCTTTATTCCTCTGTACATTAGGCAGTTCTGTGATTTTGATTTCTTCATTTGTGGCAATCGAAATCTGTTTGTATTTCTTGTTTCGTAATTATGAATGTCTCTATTAAAAACAACTTTATCCTTAAAGTATTTTGGCATTTGGTTTTTCATAATTTTATGCACAAAAATTAACACATTAAATAGTAGTCCCTTTTTTATTGGAATCCAATTTAGCTCCTCTCTCATTTGATTAATCCTTGCGTATTTGCCTTTCCCCAGTATTTATACATCTCATATTTTTGTTTTGTATAACTTCTAGTTTGTTCAAATTTCCTTCATTGGCCAAATATAACAACGTAGAGCAGTAGTCCAAATGTGGAGCAACGATATTTTTGTAAATAAGCTCCGTAGTGTTTCTTTTTAATTTACGTCTTAGTCTTCTAAGAAAATTTACCTTTTTTGATACCTTTTTTAGTACATATTCAAAGTTTGCTGTGAAAGTCAGTTTTGAGTCGAGTATTACACCCAGGTATTTGATTTCATTTACTTTTCAAATTTTTTCACCATTAATTGTCAAATTTAACCCTGTGTTACATGTTTTATTGCCTATTTCCATATATTTTGTTTTGTTTACGTTCAGTTTCAACTTGTTTAATTTTAGCCATTTTGCTATATTTTGTAGGTCTTCGTTTAATTTGTTAATTGCTTCTATTTAATCTTCACATGAAATATAGATTAAGGTATCGTCTGCAAATATTATAACTAGGCTAACTAGAAGTTTTAACAATACAAAGTGTATTAAAATGTTATATTTTGCCTACGTTAGAAGTCAACTTGAGTACAATTCATCCACATTATAGTATACATATACAAGCTGTTGAAAGAATACACACCAAATTCTTACGTTTTCTAAATTTTAAAATGGGTATTCCAGCAATTAAGTTGAAATACAACACTATTTTAAATGATATGAATATGCTCAAATTGACAGACAGAAGGATTTTCACTGACTTGGTATTTCTATATAAAATTTTAAATGATTAAGTTGATACTCCGGTATTGCTAGAATTGGTAAGCTTCCGGATTCCACTACATAATACTAGAAGTCAGGATTTATTTCAGTGCAGAAATTCTGGAACTAACTACCAATGTATTCCTCTTTGCCCAGAATACTAATGGAGGGAAACAAGTATATCAAGTCAGTGGACATCTTCAATTCATGTTTAAATAAATATAAAATACTGTTATTGAGACAGTTCAGTTATGTACAATGAATGCTGTGTATTTCTTATTATTCAAATGTAATGTAAAAACCTCGAAAAAGGGCGTTAATAGATAATAAATAAATAAATAAATGTCAACAGTTGAAAATGAGATAAACCGTAAACATATGTCTCCAAAGGAACAATACAATAATTATAATAAATCTACCTCACTCGTATAAAGAAAATGTAACGCAATTCCTGTAAGTACGTTGAAAAGCAAGAAAATCGCAAAAAATATAAATCCGTAAACAACGCCATCTCTGATACTGACAAAAACGAAACACGGACAGTTGCGTATCGATGATTGCTTCATTGTGTAATTTTTATGAATTTAATTCGGCTAATAAGTTAACACAACAGTTGTTATTGATTCTGAGGCGGTACGAAGTTCGCCGGGTCAGCTTGTTAACAATAAAAACCAAATATTGAAAACGAAGATAATGCTAATGAAACCAAATGCAACGTAAAAAAGAACAAGACACAGATAAATAAAAAAGGTTGCAGTTCTAATACTTTGTGTTCCAATATATTTGGTATGGAGGCTTCCAAACCACCCTATATGCATTCCAATTCATCCCCTAAGAAAGCAACCTGAATCCGTCGCCTTTTATATCCGGCATGAAACATTGCCTCGCCATATTTCAACATAAAGAAAATTGAAATAGTCCGACGCGAAAGGTAAAAGAAGTAGAAACCGACAAACCAGCAAGAAACCTCCCACCCCAAGGCATCAATTTTCTTTTATTAAATTTCCACCCCTTAACGACGTGGCGTGATGTTTAAAAATTACCTTGAATTTTTTGAGTGTAAAACAGGAGTTATAAATTAGACGTTTTGTGGGTATGATAATCGTAAAAACAAAATTGTGATAAGACCACAATAATTTTATTACGATTCTGACTAGAAAAAAAAAGATAAAGTTGCGTTGGGGGGGTTAAAAGATTAAAACAAAACACGGAAATACAACCTGAAACTTTTAGTACTTCCGGAAAATGAGTTTTTTTGCATGTAAATTTGAAATTATACTTTCCTTTTATTTGAAGAAAACAAATTCAGTACTTGGTGTTTTTTCTGTGTGTCGAAAGGATTTCCCTACAAATGATGTGCCTTATTTATCTGTGCCGACTCGTATTGTTTTGCAAATTAAATTAACATATGGACAGTAAAACAAAAAGAGTCGTTTTATAAAATTTTGAGGGACAGGTATGGGAACCATCCATAGGATAAAACCTCTGCCATAGGTTTCCCCAAGTTCTCAGGGGTGCCCTGGTTCATGGGGTAGGAATTGCCTTGATCTTGGTGGAAGAAGCGCCTGCACGCATGTGGCGGGCCGGGTTTGAGAGACTGGTAGAGGGAAAACTTTTTAGAAAAATGAAATAATTTAACTTTGTATAAACCACTTATTTGATGCGCAAATCCGACCGGTTTCGGAACAAACGTTCCTTCGTCAGGGAAAGCTTATACTAATTTGACAGTTTCGAACAATGTTTTATTATCAAATGCAATGATTGTCCCTCATTTTATATTGGAAAAACCACTCGTAATTTTGAAATCAGAATCAAAGAACATTTAAGATGTCTTAATAATAATAATTTTTCTGAGTTTGCTAACCATATCATTGAAAATAACCATAGTTTTGAAAAAAATACAGGGATAAATATTCTTCATATTAATAATAAAGGAAAACGTTTAGATAACTTAGAAGCCTTGGAAATTAAAAAATCCCTTAAAAATAATGAATCTATTATTAACAAACAAAAAATATTGTCATATAGCCCAATCATGGATTTGTTCCCCTACCCACCCACTCTACACTAATACCTACCTACCCAATCTACATTATTATCTAGCAACAGCTCCACCCCTACCATAATAAAACATTGTTCGAAACTGTCAAATTAGTATAAGCTTTCCCTGACGAAGGAACGTTTGTTCCGAAACCGGTCGGATTTGCGCATCAAATAAGTGGTTTATACAAAGTTAAATTATTTCATTTTTCTATAATGGATAACCACAAAGTAATAGCTACATTCAAAAATAGAAAACTTTTTACCTTGCACCACAGTGAGAGGGTTGGATTCAAACGACCGTTACTCTTGGACATATTCCTACCCAACCCATCAAATCCTTTTCGTTCACAGATTTGTTATTTTTTTTATTAAGTAAGTATATATATATAATTTTTTTACATTTTTATATGAAACATGTTAGTTAGATGTATATAAAAAATAGAAAATATATTCGTGGTCCTTCCCGCTAGGAGATCCTGTGCTGAGGGGGACTATGCTCTGGATAAGTTTTTCAGCGACTTCTATGGTTTAACTTCATTGTTTGGATAAGGTTTTCCAGAAAACTCTACGACGATGTTTTAAGTATACTAGTAAGTTCATTTTCGGATAGTTCCTTTAGCCAACATTTAATGTCCTTAATGTAGCTATTTTTTGTTTTAATTTGTTTGATACTAAGTGGGAGTATGTTGTTTGTAACTTTACTGCTAAAAATTCAGAACTTTTTTGACCAAATGAAGAGTTACATTTGGTATATTAAGTATGTCTGTTTGTTTGGCTCTGGTTTTATGAAGTTCTTCTTCTTTCTTCCCTTAAAAAAATATCCACACAGCACTGGCGGACTGTGCGTTTTCAGTGAACTAGAGTGCTAAGTTTGAAAAATACGAAATTACTGATATTGTAGCTGAAAACAATTTTTTTTTTTAATTTCCACTTTTTGTAAGAAGATCTTTCAGTTTGTGGATGCGGCGCATCCCTTGACTGAAGAATCCTGAATACTTCATTCAAAAAGTTGACATTTTGAAAATAACAAAAAAATCATTTTCGGCTATAAAAACGTCAAAAACGTCATATTTTTCAATCTTAGCGCTCTAGCTCACTGAAAACTCACGGACCGCCACTGCAACACAGCATCCTCAAAGATTAAATAGGCCCTGAGGGAAATTAATTTCCTTAAAGCCTTCTGCGTAGAGCTAATGTAAAAAAACATGTACGGATCATTAAATTTATTTTTTGAGCAAAATATTCATTTATGGTAGGTATAAACATGCAATTACGTAACTATTTCTGATGTTTCGTATTAAATGAAATAGGTTTTAGGCATTTAGACTAAAAACGTATTAAAACTTATTTAAAACGAAATAGCAGGAATGCCGACGCGACGTGACGTACTGAATTTCACAGAAATAATTGTAAGATGTCAATATGGCGGTCATTCCATTAAAAATAAAATTTTCATTCTTCTGTAGCCATCACCGCTACTTTCGTTTTGTTTTGACCTACCGGTGATTAAGTTTTCAAAGAACTTCCCGCTATTTCAACCACTTCTTGATATCATCGCAGGATAGCAATACTGTTGAAACCACCACTACCTACAAAAATACTTTTTATGCAACATTTCACAGGGTTTTTTTTTCTGCGTCGATTTATGTGGGTTCCGTGACTCTACGGTGATAAATAAAAATTGTACGAGTTGGAAAACTTGCCGTTTTGTCAACAATACTTTTTTTAACTGATGTACACACCTCAAAATCCTGTGTTTTTTTACGTTTGGCGGTTACCACAATATTCACCATTTAAAAGAAACGACAGAATCATTTACACGGACACATTACGCGTTCGGTTGTGCTTACAGTATTTTCAAAGATTGCAATTAAGTGTTCGTGGCAGTCACTACATTTTATTTGTTTGCTTTCTAATAACACTTCTCGTTTACTACAAACTTATCAGTACTCATACCATGCGTATTAGAAGAATTAGAACTATGTTCTGTTATCTTTCTTAACTTACTGTATTTGTTTTAGTAACGAAAGATTATAAAAATCGGTTTGAAAAAAAAGTTTGTTAATTTGTTAAAAATCTGTTATAAAAAATCTGTTTAATTTAAATTTTGTTTTTATCTCATTATAATAAGTTCATATTTGTATTCTGTGGTATCATAATTTGTAGTGTTAACGTTTTAAAAGTTCCAAATAAAGATTGTCAATTACATTTACATCGTTTTCATTTCATGTAAATCATTTTCGTTGTAAATCAACCGAATTTAGCCAAAAAAAAAAATAAGGACACACATTTACAGCCATTCATTCATTTTAATATTGATATGCTTTGGCGCTTACAAAAATCTATGCAGCTTAAAATAAAGTTTTTCAGTATTTATACATTTAGCAGCGGTGTTTACAACATTTGTGATTTTTAAAAAAATGTCAACTGCCGTAAGCGCCAAAAACAATGTCCTTCTTAAATTATAAAAGATTTAATTATTGCCATTTGATAGATCATATTTTTTCAGATAAGCTTTTAAAAATGGCATTTCCGTAACCACTGGTTTAAAAGTTACGATTTTTTTTCTAAAATCTGAAAAGTTTTTTGCCTCTGCCTGCTGAACAGCTAAAAATCAAATAGTTGGTTTTTGTCTCTAAGTTTAGATTTTTTGCGACGATGTGAAGATCGGTCCCATTTTTTTCTAAACCGAAATCCTGTATTCTAAAAATATATGCATATATTATCAATCCTTCGAAATTTCATTACCAATTTTCCCAATAAAAAGGTCACTAATTGATTTTTGACATATAAAAATCCATTTTCTTGACTATAGAAACTTTCCATTAGATCTACATGTATTCGTTTCCATTAGGCTTATAAATGCTTACACACATATCAAAAATTCTATCCTTCCGTCTTTTGCGTAAAGTTCAACAACTTATACAGACGTACATATTTATATCTGTTTTCTGTATCTATTCATATCATTTCTAAGTGGCCCCATTTCCGCTTCATTAAGTGTAGCTCTGCCTTTTCCTGTTTCAATATTACACTGACACAAATAAGGGAAGGTCTTAAGGCTACCCTAACTCGGCAGTCAAAGACCTTTAGCCGGAAAGGCATGCACGCACTGCTTTAAATATATTCAATATTATATTATAATAACAATCTATACGTAAACGACCTGTATGACATTGACATCGACGGTCAAATCGTAACATTTGCTGACGATACAATTCTTCTCTGCCAGGCAGAAACATGGAATGAAGTATATACAAACGCCGAAAAAAGTTTATCTTTGGTCAAAAATTGGCTAAATAACAACATTCTTACCATTTTTACTTTGAAGAGTTTTATTTTTCAATGTACTTAAGTTAATTTAATTAAGTAATTAAGTTAGTTTTAAGTTTGCACGTGAATGGCACAAAAAATTTAAAATTAAAGTAACAAATGTACATTGAAAAATTAAACCCTTCAAAATAATAATGTCTAGAAATTGTTACATAGTCAGTGCCCAAGAAATACAAAAAAAATGTGAACATTCTTACCCTTAACACAACAAAACCAATTACATTACACATAGCATCACACAAAGAGGCCAACCTCCACCGCACACAGACCTTATCTTACACAACTGCGGTCAAACTTCTTGCACATGTCAATGCGAGCGTATTGAAAGGGTTAAGCACACAAAATACCTAGGAGTCATAATAGATGCTAACTTACGCTGGACTGACCACATAACTTACATCACAGTCAAACTGAAACGAGTCATGCATCTCATAAAGTCAATTAAAAACATATTTCCAAGAAAAACCCTTAGAACCATATTCTTTGCACTTTTGTCAATCCATTATCACATATGGCATACTGGCTTGGGGAAGTGCAACAAATATAGTAATAGACCCAATAGAAAAAATTCAAAAGGCAACAATTAAACACTCTATATTCCCTTAAAACCTCATATACTCGCTCGCACTTGGAACTCTGTACACCAATCTGGACTCCTTTTAACAAAGCCCATATTTCAAGAATAGAAAGAATAAAAAAAAATAAAAACATAAATTTTAAACTAAACTTACACTTGTCAAATTTTACCGAATCCATTTTTTGTTTTTTTTTAGCATCTATAGCAAAATTTGTGCATAATGTATTTATAAATTGTATTATATTAAGGTATTATAAAGTACATTATTTTTTTTTCACAGTCCTCCTCACTAGGGTTTCCTGTTCTGAGTAGTTTAGTTAGTAGTTTTTCCACATTTGTATTTAGTATCCAGTTGTCTTTACATGGTCAGTAGTATGTTTGATAGTTCATTTTCACTTTGTTCTCTCAACCATATTTTTACTTTTGAATATTACAGAATTTGGTATAGCGACATCAATGATATAAGTTTTTTTTTTTTAATTTTGTCGTGTAAAACTATATCAGGCCCCCTAGCATGGTCGATCGATAAAGGTTTTATCGAAAATGTCGATAACTTGCCATCGCTCCCGAGCACGACTGCAGGCCGCTAACGAATAAACAACAGTTTACATCAAATATATTAGGAACCCCAAGTCATTGTGAACTATTGTTTATTCGTTAGCGGCCAATTTCGATAAAACCTATATCGATCGACCATGCTAGGACCCCAGGTCTATTATGACCATAATAATTGTTCTGTCTGTTAGTATAGTTTATTCATAATATGTTTTATAAAATTCATTTTCTAAAAATGAATTTGGTTCATATACATAATATTATGTTACTATATTACGGCAGTCCTCCGTACCTCGTTCGACGACCTCCGTAGACTAGTGGGTATGACTCTTGACTCACATTCCGGAGGTCGCGGGTTCGAACCCGGCATGCGCAAATAAATTTTATTTGATTAATTTGTGTAATTTCACAATTAATTCATTTAAAATAATATATAGTATATTTGCGGCATGTTCCAGAGTGGAAGATACTGTCAGTATCGCCCTGGCGTAAGACCACCATTCAGAATTGAAACGTTGCTTGAAAATGGCTTTAGCCGTGTTTAGTGATCAGATCTGAATAGCCAGGTACTTCTCAACCTTCCTCTTCCCCACCTCCTTCCCCTCCTCGCTACCTTCAGCCTCACAACATACCCCAATTGGGGATGCCATAGTCTCACTGGCTCCAGACGGGAGCAGTTGAGATTCTTGTGCGGTATTCACTGTAAAAAAAAAAAAAAAAGTCAATCAAGTTATTTTTATTATTTTATTTTAAATGCTAACAAAAAAATTATGAACTGTATAAAACCAAACCTTTAGCTGGTAATGCATTTAGTTAAAGTAATAACACATGTACTCGACAATAGATTATTACAAGTTACACATTCCTAAATCATATACTTGGCTTAACAACATCGACGAAAAGGTGACTACTAAGCAACACATAGCGGCCCAAAAATGCCAGTGCCTTCAGTACAAATCTTCTCCATGATATATAATTATATTTGTTTTTACATTAACTCCACACAGGAGACCCTGAGGAAAATAATTTCCCTCAGGGACTATGCCATTTTTGGGGATACTGTGGGAAAGGTTTTTTAAAGTAAATAAACGAGCCGAGCTGTAAAACTCAAGAACGAGTCATAGAATCCAGGCGTTCTCATGTGAGAAAATTTCAACCCTGTACAAATAAGGGGCGCGCGTTCGGCGTGTTTTCCAACTGGGCACCGGTGCTGAAGGAATCAATGAAGCTAGTTTCTCAGAGCAAATTCCATTGTGATACCGGTAGAACAAGAACAGCATACGTAACTGACGTCTAGGCTCTAAATATTGCAATCCGTTTGTTAAGAATTTTTTAAACAGACTGCCAGTTTCTGCACAAGGTCGAGGGTTTTTTTTCGGGTATTTTGGGGGTCCAGACCAGAGATTCAACCATGGTGCAATTTGTACACGGTAAGCAGCTGTGTCCTTTTAAAGTATCTACGGACCTTGTACTTACCTACAGTTTCTGAGAAGCCAACTTAATTCTGGGTTCGACTGGGCCACCGAAATTGGTACATAATCGGTGTGCGGAGAACATGAAAAATAAATACATGAATGATTATGTATTTTTTTTATCAATGACTTACCGATAGTTTCATAGCAAAACTTAAGTTGTTTTCCTATAGAATTTTTCAACAAAGCCTCCATTTTCACAAATATCTCAAAAGCCTCTAAGCTCTATCAAATATTCCAATAAAACCTTATCATAGCTAATTTCTCAGAAAAACTGATATCTCAAAGCTCTGTCCACTACCAAAATAAAACTGTTGTAACATCAATAAAAATATATACCCATAATCCCGAAAGCTCTCACTAATATGAGGACAAAATAATAGATATTATGTTGTGATAATAACAAACATCGCAAAACCGAAAGCTTTGTCTAGTGGTATTTACCGAGTGTTAACAACAATTGGAAAAAGCTCCATCTGCCGCTATCACTGCCGATTGTCTGCTGTTGGATTTCATCGGTTGGAAATAACTGGACGTTATAGCAAACAATAAAAATAATACATAACTGAATAATTAACACGGGTAGGCAGAGAGAACAAACTACTAAATAACTCGGTCTTTCAATTCTCAACTCTTTCAACTTTTGCAAACAAAGTATTTATTTAAATTGAATAACCACGCTGGCATTACGCAAGCTTCACTTAACTCCTTTTTTGACGTCAAACCATCCCGCATAACCACCGTTCATCACAATACAAGCAACGCTTCTAACATAGAGAGACGCATATGCCTGAAGGAGGTTCGCATTCACTACGTACTTAGATAACACCTTCCATAGCTTCTTCCCATCGACTCAATCGTATCCTTTTTGTTGATCTACAAAGGCACAGAAAAGTTTCTGTTTTATTTCCAGAAAATCTGCCCATGCACCCCCTTGAAAGAACCGTGTACATTCTTCCTCTTTGGATCAATATTCTACCATTCAAATTGCCAACTGAACGTAGCAGGCTAATAGCTCTACGATTCCAACATTCCGTACGTGACCCTTTAAAAGTATTTAAAAGTTTGCCCAACCTTGTGAAAATTTTACGGCTATCTCTTTTAAGGTATTCGGCAGCAATATTGTCGAAATCAACAGCCTTGCCGTTCTTCATATATTGATACGATATTTTTATATCATCCATGCTGATTTTGGTAACATTCATTCCATTGTCGTTCATACCTGATTCGCCGATGGAATCAATTGCACTCGGGTTGCTTTCTAAGATTTCCTCAATATATTTCATCCATCTCACTTTTTATTTCTTTCTTGTTCGTCAATATTTTTTCCATCTTTCGATTTCATTATTTTCGTGCTTCCGTTTTCTGGACCACTCTGGACCTTTTGACCTCCTTCCAAAACAGTTAAGTGTTTTCTTGGAATTGGTTTGTCATTTTATTCCCTCTTCCTCTTCCAGCTGTTTCTTTTGATCTTTCACTTCATTATCTTTAACGATTTCAATAATATTATACGGAGTTCTAATGGTACGGTATACAGTTGGCGATTGTCAACTATTGGATTATATTTCTTGAAAGTAAAAAGATGTTGATACTGTTATGATGGGCCCTAACATGTCCCAGGCCAGCTCACAGCAGAGACAAAAGTACCCTCTATTCCAGGGGCAGGTCGCACGAATGCTTCGGAACTCTCTCTCTCCCCCACGGTCGTCCGGGAAATACACTCTAGGAAATGCTCCTGCCGAGGCAGAATAACAACAGGATTGAGTTAAATAGATTCATGTATTGCAAATTCAAAACACAGTTTCATAGGTTATTACAGTACAATTCAATACAAGAAATGCATATTACACAAACCTAGCTATCGTGTTTATACCTCGTGATCTCTGAAACGAAACTCCCTGAGTGATGGCTTTTCGCGAGGGTTTACAGTCTATCGTTAAAGGACACAAACAGAAGAGGGAATATTTGTACAGCTTACATGATGTTCGGGGATCCACGCCTTCCGGGTTCAGCAGGGGCACTTCCGAGTCTAGGACAGGACCCGAAGTTCACACAGGCATGGCAGAATACCAGCGCTAAAACCCGTATGTACTTCAATTAACATCGCAGATGTAATTGCGTTCAAATTGGTCGACAGAAATTAGCCGCGAACTCGGTGTTCGATCCGGGGAGCGTAACGTGTTCCCGAGGCCGCTTGCAATTCTCGACTGGCGGGACGCGTTGGTGCGCGCGGGAGTGCAGAGAGGAAAGGAGGTAGGAAGCAGGAAACAGGGGGGAACGGGGTGTTGCTGTCCGCGGTGGTGCTCCCATGGACTTGAATTCTGTCGTTTAGGGCGTACCATAACAATACAAAGAGCAAAAAGAAAACCCAACGATCCAATAATCTTAGGGAATCTCAACGGTACGAGTTTGTATTACAACTACTGTTTTTCTTGCCGCATATCCCAGTTTGGGAGGCGGGTATAAATTCCGCCGCCCCGGGAATCATTTATTGGATAACCAACACCTCTGCCATAGGTCACCCCAAGTGGTTTGCTAGTTTGGTAACTTAGCAGAGGTACCCGGGTTCATAGTGTGAGGTTTATCCGGGTCTTAGCGATGGATACGTCTGCCTACCAGCTGCATGATATGCAGTCATGATCGGGAGTGAATAGTTGAGGGAGTCCCTTTGACTTTACCAGCCGTACTCTACAGGAACATCGCCATGCATCGCAGTGGGAGGGATGGATTCATACGGCTGTCACTCCTGGATTCAGTGACCTCAGATTCCTACCCACCCATAATTCACCGTTTTCCTTCCCAGAACTTACTGTCCTTCTTTTCCTAAAAAAAACAATGCACATACAAGGTGCGCCAGAGAAACTTACTTATTTGAAAAAATTCCCGACCGTTGAGTTGGGCAGGTAGAGGGGCGGGAGGGGGGGCATCTGGAGGGAGACATCCCCAAGTTTGTTTCCTATTCTCGTCAGTTGCCATTTTGCTGTGGTCTAGAGAGCAGCGGGCCTTCGCCGTCGAGAGCTTCTTTTGTAACGGTCGCTCAGTTGTTGCTGCGCAACGTGCCTTTCGCGCTCGCTTCGAAATTCCTCCTCACAGACTCGTTCGTGATTTTTTTTATGGGGTTATTTGAAATCCCTTGTTTATGTCGATCGACCACGGACCATAGATCACCTGAAGAACAACATTCGCGACGCTATTGCCAATATTCCGATTGATATGCTGAGAGGAGTGGACGAGAACTTCAAAAAACGAGTTAACCAGTGTATGCGCGATGAGGGTCGCCATTTAAAAGATGTAATTTTTAAAACAGTATGGAAAAAAACTTGGTACATTATATTTTCAAATAAAAAAAGATTTACAACAATAACTACAGTGCTTTTGTTTTTATTGAACTTTCAAATAAGTAAGTTTCTCTGGCGCACCCCGTAGTATCCCCAAAGATGGGGATTATTTTCCTCAGGGACTCGTGTGTGGAGCTAACGTAAAAAAAATCGTTCTTAACTGTTGACAGAGTATCGAAAAAAAAATGATTTACCCTTCTTGGAATTTTGTATTCAGTGGATCTATCTTAAACAATAACAAAACAATAAATACATCATAATACCAGTAAAAGCATATAACAGTACAACTGAAAAACATTGCTGAAAAATAAATCGAAAAGCTAGGAAAGTACATTATTTTTTCTAAATCTGACCGGTCGAGCTAAAACTAAAAGTCATCCATGAAAGCTTTAAGGTTAAACTCGGGGGTCCTTCGTCTAGATTCCTCATTTCACACATGACCAATCGGCTGTTATTTTTCCTCTTCCTACCGATCTCAAAAACACCTCTGGAAAAGGGCGAGGGTCGTATTGCTAGGGTGAAAATCAGAAATTTACTTCAAATACAAGATGTTTTTAATCGGAAATCTTTTCCCTTTATACTGAGCTGGAGGCTTGGCGATTTTCTATTTACCTACTTCTGATGTTCAATATAACGGAGAAGTCTGATATTGATTTGGTTTTTAAGTGAAAAAGAACGGACAAAGACACTCCCATTGCTAGGCCGTTTTTACTCACTTATTTGTTTGTTTATTTGATTTTAAGTTTTCAAAGACGACCTAATAAATTTTATTCTTAAACATGTTGCTTACAAACTTATTCTCACTTACGCATTAACAATCTGTAAAATCCTAAAAAAAATAATAAAATCTTCTTCATTAATGCAAGTAATTCATTAACTTTGTGGCGTTTTAAATATGAAGTGGCATTTTAAATATGAAAACGAACAGTATTTTTGAAAAAATATATTTGGGTGACCTGACTCTTGATCCCCCGACCGTAAGCCCCCCACAGTTAATTCTCCGGACAGTTGATCCCTTTTTTTTAAAGGGAACATTAAATATATACTTTTGAATATAGCTATAACTTTGTGGTTATTCATTATAGATAAATGAAACAATTTAACTTTGTTAGAACCACTTTTATATTTGAGTAAATCCGACCGGTTTCAGAACGACCGTTCCTTCTTCAGGGCAAATGTATACTGATTTGACAGTTTTGAAATATGGATGGAAACTATGTATTATTATGGCAGGGGTTGAACCGTTGCTAGGTATTAATGAAGAGTGGGTGGGTAGGGGAACATATCCATGATTGGGCTATAAGACAATAATTTTTGTTTGTTGATAATAGGTTCATTATTTTTAAGGGATTTTTTTTATTTCCAAGGCTTCTAGGTTATTTAAACGTTTTCCTTTATGATTAATATGAAGAATATTTATCCCTGTATTTTTTTCAAAACTATGGTTATTTTCAATGATATGGTTAGCGAACTCAGAAAAATTATTATTATTAAGACACCTTAATGTTCTTTGATTCTGATAACTATTTAAAATTACGAGTTGTTTTTCCAATATAAAATGAGGGACAATCATTACATTTGAGTTGATATAACATTAAATGTTTACGAAACATTAAATGTTTACGGAACTAGGATTGCGCGGATTCGTCGGTCTGATGAGACACCGGGTCACTGGAGCCAGGATGCGGCTAATAGCCTCCGACAACACATTGGTGACCGCAGCCTTCCAGCACCAAGCGCCACTCCTGAGTGAGCGATGGGCCCGAGCGCACTCAAGACCACGTCCTGCATAATAATGAATTATTTATTTTTGTTATTATTTATTTTTTCCATTTATGTTCTTGATTCTTTACAGTGTAAATATATAAATATGTATAACTATATGGGACTTGTGGGATCGCACTATCCTCCCCACATTCTGGAGAAAATAATAATTATTATTAAAGCAATTTTCATAAACCTCATACTTTTTTTTCAGTGCTAATAAACAGACCGAAAATACTCAATTATTTGAAAGGGCAACAAAATGTGTTCTACTCACAACATTTAATTAAAGCACCTAAAATATTTCTAAGTGATCAAATTTTTAAGTGGTGTACTGGTATAGTGGTAAGGAGAGTAATATTATTTTTTTTAATGTGAATACCTTACAAGAGTCCCTGCTGCTCCCGTCTGGAACCAGTGAAACTAAGGCATCCCCGATTGGGGTTTGTTGTGAGACTAAAGGTAGTGGGGAGGGGAAGGAGGTGGGGAAGAGGAAGTTGGGGAAGTACCTGCACACTAAACATCGCATTTCAAGCAACGTCTCAATTCTGAATGGTGGTCTTACACCAGAGTGATACTGAGAGTATCTTCCACTCTTGAACTTGTCGCATATATACTAAATCTTATTTTTAAATGCATTAATTGTGAATTAAATGCCCACCGGGATCCAATCCCGCAAACTTCGGAATGCGAGTCAAGAGCCTTACCCATCGACCACGTCGACCATCGAAATTAATCGCATAGGGGAAGAACCTTTCGGAATCTACCAGATTATGAGTTGAAACTTCGTACATGTTTTTAATGTTTTCTTCTGCCAATACGCCTTTCGACAATCTTTCCTTGAATCGAGCGAAGTTCTGTAGAAAGAATTCCAGTTCTCATATTGAAAAAAAACGAGTCATTGTGCTCATCATAAATGTACCTATGGCAGTTTTTTTTATTTGCTTTAAACAGCCTGGATTCCTACATATAATTCAAATAAACCCGTCTTGAAATTATGACTGATCACAAACTCAGCCATTAACAGTAGGTAGACCAGAATAGTCACGTAACATCTAACCCTCTAGTCTGGTCCTCCAAGTTGGGTCTAAAATCTAAATCACAAATAAATGTCATCTCCAGGCCAAAGCCCAATCAGGGCTTAAAAGCCAATTATTATTATTGATTTATTTAACGCCCAGAGGGCTTTTACGCGTTAGTAACACGATTTCCAAATTTCAGATAATTTTGAAACTTAAGAAGGAAATAATAAAAATAAAAATACATTATTACGTTATTACTGTAAATTTTGTAAGATTGAGACCAAACTATTGAGTTATATTCAAATAGGCTTCTAACTAAAGATAGGTACTTATAATAATTGAATGGCTTATAAGGAATTAAAGATTGTAGATGTTCTTAATGCGAAGCCTAGTGGATGTTGAGGTTGAAAAATACTTTTTGTAACCATTAGTAAGATTTTTTTAAAATGGTACTTTCTCTGGCTACATTCAATACAATTTGCACTGGAGTATTTGTCGTCAAGTAATTTTAAATGATATGTATACCACAATCATGACTTATTTAGAAACATCCCCGGATGATATTAATTTTCCCACAGATTAAAAACTTTTTTTGAAAGCAGATGAAAGATTCTATCAGATTTTTATATTAAAAACAGAAGCGTATAATTAAAAGTATTAAAATGTTGACTTTAAAATATAGCTACACCTACTTTGTTCTTTTATACATTTCATAGAAATTAAAAAATATATATTTTTGGTAAATTGGTAAATTATCATACTATAAAATGAAGTCGCTCAAAATGTATGTGTGCATAGATCTTTTAAACTACTCAACGGATTTTCATGCGGTTTTCATTAATAGATAGAGTGATTCAAGGGGAATGTTTGTATGTATAACACATGCTTATTATAGTAGAGAAAAGCCGAGAAATTCCAATATTCAATTCATGCAGCGGGCAGCGGGCATCTGGCAAGAGGGTGGTGTGGATTTTATAAAGATTGGGTAATGGCGTTAATAGTGTTTCGTTAGCCACAGCAACGTGTGGCCGGGTCTGCTACTTTATTATAACACACATGTAACCTAATGTTAGTAGAGTATTATACTGCCCTGATGAAGCTACGGTTGTATCGAAACCCGATCGGCATAAAGTATAAAAAATAAAAGTGGTGTTTACAAAATTATTGTTTTATTTTATTTTAAATTAATAATGTCACATCACAAAGTATCCGCTTCATATGAACAAATAAAAATATATACATTATTCCTAGTTATTGTCAAACTTTTTTCTCAATTTCATGAAAGAATAATATATAAAAAAATTACAAAATTTTGCAAATTTGGACGAACGCAAAGATGGCGGTCGACGACTTTTTGTAAATTACAATTATAATTTGAAAAAAAAACAACTTTTTTGGACACCACTTTATGGAGAAATATTTTAACTTAATATGTAGACGAACCGGTTTCGGTTCCGTTTTAACTTTCTTTAAAAACATAATCATTAAATATTAGAAAATAGGAATAGAAACAGCTGTGATAAACAGTAATAGCGTAATATGTATAGCAACAATAAATAGTAATAGTAACAGCTAATATAGCGATCCGCAACTATTTGTTTGTTTGCTCGCCATCACATATAATTATTTCGTTAACCACTGGAGCGCTTTTTGCCACAATCTGGCACTATTTAAAATACCTCGGATTGCTTTGCTGCCAATTTTGGAAAATGTTCCCTTATTTTACGTCTGGAAACAAGTCAAATATTGGAAATTACAGACCAATATCAATTATATCTAATATTCCAAAAATATTTCAGTCGATAATTACAAAGAAAATCACTCCTATTTTCAAAAATGTTCTGATCGAGGAACACCATGGATTTAGATCGGCGAAATCTACAACAACTAATTTACTGTCCTTTATAAATACCATTCTTAAGATGTCCTCTACACTGACTTCTCCAAAGCCTTCGACAAAGTTAATCACCGTATTCTCATGGCCAAACTTTATGCTATAGGCATTAGCGACCCATTGTTATCATTCTTTCACTCTTACTTGAGTAATAGAAAACAAAGGGTTAAAATAAATAACTTTGAATCCTTTAACATTGATGTAACTTCCGGCGTTCCGCAAGGAGCCCATTTGGCCCCGCTTCTTTTTAACCTTTTTATTAACGATATCATTAAAGTTTTTTCTCACACACGTTTTTGGCTTTTTGCCGATGACAATAAGATTCTTAAGATAATTAAATCCCATCTTGATTGTTTACTTTTTCAACTTGATATTGACTCATTTAATGATTGGTGCAAAATTAACTGCATGGAACTTAATGTTGATAAATGCAAAATTTTGTCCTTTTATAGAACTAAAAAACCTATTCAGTTTGATTATAAACTAAATAATGTTTGTCTCTCCACTGTCACATCTATCAAGGACCTTGGGGTCACTCTGGATTGTAAACTTTCTTTCCGGGATCACATTAATAACATCGTAAACAAATCACTTAAACTACTCGGCTTCATTCATAGAATTACCTCTGACTTTAAACATATAAATACACTTAAATCTCTTTACTGTTCGCTGGTCCGCCCTCACCTTGAATATGCTAGTGTCATTTGGTGTCCTTTTTATGCTGTCCACATTTGTTACATCGAATCTGTACAACATCGCTTCCTACGAGGAATTGCTTGGAGGTTAGGACTTGAAAGAGGAGAATACTCGTATGATGAAATTGAACAAACTTTAAACATTTCCTCTTTAGAAAAACGTAGAAAGGACTCTGATCTAATATGCATTTTCAAAATTATCAACAGTATTACTGACACACCTGCTTTGTTACAACTCATCCAGTTCAACATTCCTTCCCGTAGACTCCGAAATAATGAATTGCTGTTCCTCAATCAACATTCTACTAATTATGGATATCATTCTCCTTTATCCAGAATGTCGAGACTAGTCAACACAAATCAAAGCATTGAATTTTTTGGTGTAAGCCTAAATGACTTTCGGCAGTCGTTACGCAATGTGGTTTTTTAAAGTCTTTTTAAATCCATCTTCAAGCTACTTGTAGTTATCTTCTCTATGTACTTTTATATTATATGTATTTTGTCAATGCTCTTCATCTATATGTAATCTCCTTTCATTGTGATTTCTCTTTTTTTTCTATTCGTGTTATTGATGTATTGTTAATTGGACTAATTGTCCGTAAATAAATAAATAAATAAATTATTTGTGAGTAATCTATATATCTCTACTCAAGATCCATCTTAGTTAATTTAAATAAAAAACAACAAAACACTATACAAAGCTACACAAAGAATACACAATACCCGAGCCATAAACAAAGAACTCCTCCAAATTCCTTTTTCCAAAACCTCTGGACAAAGACACTCGAAATACATAGCTTGCAAACTATTCAATATACTACCAGCCGATCAGACAAACTGACTCCATGACAAAATTCAAACAAGCTATAAAAAAAATGGATTATAAGTAGTGGACGCCACACTATTACAAACATCTGTGAAATAAATCACACATAACTAGACAGAAATAACTATTCACATACGACTTAACCCATATAAAATAAATGAAAATAATAGAATCCTGACAAATTTAACTCCATAAATAGATTAGACATAATTAACTTTTTTACTTCATCTCCTCCAACAATTATAAGTCAACTCTCTTTAAAAGATTTACCAACCGTTCCAATTACCTTTCTGTTTTTATTTCGATTCAAATTAATATGTATTTTATCTTAATCCGTCTGCTTGGTTCAATATAATCGCACCTCACAATCCGGAAGCCTCGGTTTCGCGCGTAAATTCTGAAACCGTCACTTTGGATCGAGATTGTAAAATATCTGTGCATGATAGCTTTCATATTTCAAAGACAAAAATAAGCATTATTTCGTTCTCTTTCTGGTTAAAAGAAAATACATATGTTTGCATGAGAGGAAGAGAGATATATAGCTTTTAAAATGTTAGGTCGCTCGGGACGTATTGGGATGTATTTATGCCTAAACAAGCTGACGGGTTAAATACTCTCGTTGAATAAGATACTCATTTATCTACTTGTACGCCTGTCTTGACACAGGTATATCCTAGTGAGACAGCATAAAAAAAACCCAATGTACATATACTTTTTAAAGATAAATAAATAAATAAAAAAATTTAAAATTAAGTGGATTTTTACGATTTTATAATATTTTCTTCATAAATCCTACGAATATGTGATAATCAACCAAAGATTGGTGAATTAATTGGTTAAATAGAAATATGATCAGTTTGTATGTCTCCGTATTAAAATTCGGAGGCATGATTCGACATGATCACCAAAAAATCTCGAGCAATCGGAGAAAAGAGTTTTAAATTGAAGTTATGTACAATGTACACACATACATATGTACCTATATGCATACGTATGCACACCCAACATATTATGCATACATGAACATACATGCACCCACGCAGATACATTTAGGTATACACATATTACAGCTCTAAGAAAGGAGATCGTCCGGGATAAGGTAGTATGAAAATGAAAAGCTCCATATGATGGATATAACATCGCGAGCTAAAAAAAAAGCGTTTTCCTTTGATATTACAACTTTCTCATTAGCTATTCGCTCACAGTTCGAGTGTTCTCAAATAGACAAACTAAAAACAGATATACTGCCTTGAAGTTCAAAAGTTCTCCCAAATTTATAAGCAATTTATAAAAGTTTTTAGTTTTGCTTTTTCATTTGAGCTTTTTTACAATCGTCGAGTTATAAATTTTTTCTTAGTACCGAAACATTATGCAAATGAAACCACCCTGTACGTCTTATCTTAATCGATAACGTGAGTCAACCCCATCCCCCAACAGGGGTAAGAAAATAGTAAACTCGAAGCTCGAAACTCGAAGCCGAACCCCAATTATTTGACTATTCTTTCTGTCCGGCCAAACTTACAACGTATTATTGCCATACGAAAATAAATGTCGTCCATTATAATAATTCTTACGGTAACTGGGTCCTACTTTGGTCACGAAAATAAAAGTTTTTTTTGGCTTGCGTAATAATGTACAGCGTACTTGGGTTTGTTTATTGCGTAATCGTGTTAATCAAAAGAAAGTCAAACAGTCCCGCGTTACGAATAACCTGACAATATTTGAAAATCTTCTACTTCCACCACAGTAAGCGGAAAATGTTGCTTTGGTTGTGATGAAGGACTTAGCCAGACGAGGATTTGAACTCACGATGCCTGGGTCAGACACAAACGCAATGCCAACTCTGCCACTTACCGGTAAAATCTACTTTCATCCTTGTTCTGTCCGTTCAATACTTCACTGCTTCAATACTTCCATTATGGACTTGTGTTTTTTTTGTACATATCGCACAAGAGTCCCAACTGCTCCCATCCGCCTGGAGTCAGAGAGACTACGGCATTTCCGATCGGGGTATGTTGTGAAGCTGAAGATAGTTGGGAGGGGAAGGAGACGACAAGAGGTGGGGAAGTACATGGCTATTCAGATATGGACACCAAACATGGATAGTCATTTCAAAAAACGTTTATTCTGAATGGTGGTTCTACCCCAAGGCGCAAATATATAATTTTATTGTAACCAACTAACCAACCATCACGCCGTTCTCCCGCAGGGGTAGGAAGAGAGGACGGACTGCCAAACAACACGGTCTTGACACGCACTGTTTGCCACACTCACATTCATACATCGTATCATACATACTCTTTTATTATTTAGAATTTTGACATGGCCCGACTCAAGTATTTGATTCACTTGATCGTATCATGTCTTCCTCGGGCGTCCCCGACTTCTTCTTCAATTCACATTTGCGTCATACATTCTTCTCACACTACTTCTTTTATTCGCTCTACATGCCAAAACCATCTGAGGGTCCCTTTCTTAATCTTACTCATTATCAGCCTTACATTCTTTGCGGATATCCACATTTCTCACACGATGATACATGGTTTTACCGCGCATCCGCCTCAGGGATCTTTTTAAATATGTAAAATTAAATTGCGCACGCCGGGATTGGAACCCGCCACCATCGGATTCCTAGTCGAGAGCCTTACCCCTCTATTACAGAGGCCTCGCTTCTTTAGATAACCTTTTAATTGGCGACTTGCGTTTTCAGTCCAAAAGAGCGTTCTATATTTTTTGTGGTCACGGAACCGATTCCATACGTAATCACCTGACAATTTTAAGTGATGCAATCAATGGCTTGCAATTGCTTTTTCAACTAGTTTAAAACACGAAAGTATTACACAAATTTTACAACCGATTACGTATGGAATCTATTCCGTATCCACAAAAGACACGGAATCGCATGGCAGGTAACATTTGATATTTTGGGAATCCTTGTATCAAACTTATCATGCGCCTATCTCTTTAAAACCTTTTTTAACCGGTAGCTAAGCCTTCAAGGACGGATCCGACGATTTCATTAAGGATTTTCATTCCCGCAGAATGATTATTCCCTTACTAAAGGTTTTGGCTAGCCAATCAGTCCAGATGAGTGAAAAGCGTGTAAAGCGTTAGTAATTCGGTTTGGAATGGCCTTTTTTATCAAGATTGCGTGAAACTTAACGGCCGGGAAATGTCTACCCCACTTTACTAGAGGATAAACCGTTTTGAAAATGGTTTGCTGAAAGAGATGCAGATGGTTTAGAGTGGATGATGTAAACTGATTAGGTACTTCTAGTACAACCGTAGACATCTTCTTTACACTTTGTCTATAGTTTTCTGAACGTTTTACATCTGTACAGCTTGCACTACTTTTGTTTGTATAGAACTGCACTATTTTTGAAGCGAAACTTATTTATCATCGTTGTGATTTGAAACTCAATGAAACGAAAAAGCGTCTCTAAAAAGAGACAAGCACATACATCTATAGGATTTATCCTGCGAGAGAATGAGATAGAATAATCGGTCTCCTGTTATGCGGTGCTTCGCAGTGATGAGAAAAGTGAAACTCTTGAAGTTCAGTCGTGGGCACGGTGTTTTGAAATTGAAGGAGTTAAGCATAGACATCAGAATGAATAGACCAGAAGATGCAGATGAGGGGTAAACCAAACAATGGGGAGCGAAGAGAGGAAAGATACTGTGATTCGTTAAAAAATCAATCTGACAGTATATAGGCATCTCGCATTATAATATCACCATTTAGTTCTTAAAAGCAAAATCTGCTTTGAATGAATAGACCTTTTTACATGGGAGCGCGAATTGCTTGCCACGTTAATAACATATTTGCTAAGGCCAAATGCTTGCCCCGAAAACATTCCCCCCAATTCACATAGCAATATTTTGTTACCGTGTTTAGTTAAGACACTTTTACAAATGTTTCATAATTTACTTACCCCTGTAACCAGCGACGAGGACACTCAACTGGAGAACCCGCCCACATTCGCTATGTCCATATAATATGTGGGTGAAATAATATAGCACAAGCTACCGTGTATGGCGTGTTATTTCGAAAAATGTATGGATGTTACTTCGGCGCTGTTCAGGACAAGAATGATGACGTCACATATTTTAGATTCAAGCGAGGTTCTCTCCCCTCCCCATGGAGCGAGCTGGGTCCAAGGCGGAGCTTTAGCAGGCTCCATGGGGAGGGGGAAATAATACGTTTTTATCACTTAGGGCAGGTCCAGATATATTCATATGTCCGTGGAGTTAAGGTATATAATTTAATATAAGTGTTGATAGTATTTCTCTTCCAGGGAAACTACTCTAAGAACTTTTTATTAAGAAACTAGCAAGTTCCCAGGATGCGTTGCAATGCCACTTAAATAAAGACGGCGTTTCTCCCTGCATGTTCTTGCACATTTGCCTTCTTCCCCTTCCACCCCTTTTCCCCTCCCGCTTCCCCTCCACCGTCCTTGCCCTCCCCCTTCCCTTTTTCCGCTTCACCCCGTCCCGCAAACTCCACCAATACCTCCCGCGTCCTCCCCCACGCAATTATTTTCTACTTTTCCGCCTTCAACCCTCCCAGGACTACCATCCCACTAATCCCCTCCATACCTCCCCTCTGACCTCCCAGATTCCCCTCCTCCTTGCCGCTAAAATTTTCAAATTTTGTGAGGAATTTTCAAAACTTTAGAGCTCATCAGTGTATATAGAAAACTTCGTACACATGCCCGCAACAACTCACCAAAGTTTCGTCCCAATCGGAAGAATAGCACTTATAGGAAATAATTTCATAACGCCAGAGGTATAGAGATATAGAAACCATCGCGGTCATGCGCACATCGAATCACCAAATTTTAATCGCAATCAGATTAATGTTGTAGGAGTGCATAAGGGAAACATTCCTTTTTTATATATCAAGATCAAAACATTTCTTGGAATATTTTGTGACGATTAAAAAAAAGAGCAAAAAATTTGTAAAGTTGAAAGGTTAAATTTCTTGTTAATCGCCATCAAAATTAGGCTCGTCATTTTGATTAGAGTATTAATTTCCTTTGAAAATCAGATCACCAATCAAGCCACTTGTCACAACTCAAAAGGTCTCCAATCACAAAAAATATTTTCATCAATAGGTACACTTTCTACGCCCACGGACACGTCTGCTATCCTGGTATCGAATTTCGCCATTCACCTTCGAAACTGCGAAAAATCGCAGGAAAACCGAAAATTGCTTTGATCCCGAAATATCGTTTATCTAAGGCTTCTTACGTGGGCACGTGACGGTAATATGCTTTGCATCTTTCCACCTACGCATTATTGTTATTTATCTATGAACTACAGGGTGGACCATAACTGTGTTCGCGGTTTGTTTCGTTATTTTTTTAACAATGCGTGGGGCGAGCGCGGTTCGGGGGGTATCGTTAGACGCGTTATTTCGTGGAAATTTTAGTCGCCTTGGAGCCGTTCACGGGAGAGCGGCGCGCATTTTGTGTTCGTGCATATTACATAAAAAATTATTCCGTGACGATTTCGAGACAAATGTACCGTGCTGATTTCGGTTTACGAGACATTAATCAAGCACCAAGAGCAAAATCTATTCGGAAATGGATCAAAATGTTTGAGACAACCGGCTCAACAGTAAAAACAATTAATGAAGGTCGCCCGAAGTCAGCGAGGATACCAGAAGTTATTCAGCGTGTTAGTGAATCAGTGAGGGAAAATCCACAACAAACTACTCGCAAGAGAAGCCAAGTCTTATCCATCAAGAGGACCACTTTACAAAGAATTTTACGCCACGATTTACATCTAAAAGCTTATAAAATTCAGCTGACGCAAGAGTTGAAGCTGAATGATACCGATCTCCGACTTAATTTTGCCAATGTGATGCTGGAATGTTTTGACAATTTTTTCAACATAATGTTCAGCGATGAGGCCAATTTCCATATCAATGGCCATGTTAATAAACAAAATTGCCGGTATTGGTCTGAGAATAGAAGAAGAAGAAGAAGAAGACCCCCCGACAGAAGCATCAACGTCCCTTGCATAGCCCGAAGGTCGTTGTGTGGGCTGCAATATCAGAGGGGTATCTTTGGCCAATAATTCTTTGAAAACGAAAGGAGAGTTGCTATGACAGTGAAATCTAAGAATTATTGTCAGATGCTTCAGGAGTTCTTGGTCCCAGCTCTTTAAGATTTTCAAGGCCACAATTCCAGGAGCTGGTTTCAGCACGACGGCGCCTCCTGACACACTGCTAAACTGTCCATGGACCGTTTGAAGAAGATGTTCCCCGAAAAACTCATTTCACGAGGAGGAGACACTGAGTGGCCTCCACGGAGCCCAGATCTCAGCCCGTGTGATTATTTTTTGTGAGGATACTTAAAATCAAGAGTCTATGAAGACAATCCGATAACAATAAATCAGTTAAAACAAAACATTGTACGGGAAATTAACGCCATCCCACGGGCAACTTGTCAACGTGTTTTTTGAGAATTTTCGAATCCGCCTTAGACAATGTCAACAGGCTGATGGAGCTCACTTGGACAATATAAAACTTAATGTCATTAAAATTTCCATTTATTGTAGTTTTTGAAAATATTAATAAAACATGTCTAAGTTCTACCATTATTTATTTATTGTTAATTAAAACTAGGTATGCAGTTAAGGGCCACCCTGGTTCTTACTTATTAGATTGATTTGAGATTATTCCTAAGGAGAGAAAAGTTAACTTTTAAAAATTACTTTGTTTTACATTAGTTCCATACACGAGGCTCTTAGGAAAGTAATTCCCCTCAGGGTCTAATTCATTTTTGGGGTTGGTATGTAGAGGTTCTTTCGAGTAAAGGAAGGAGATCTGGGAAGGAAACGTGTATGCATTTGCATTCTTTCTTAAGAGGGAATAACCAGAGAAAGCCGGAAATATGTCATTTTTAAATCAAATTTTAGACGTATTGACTCTTTTACATAAAAAAATATAAATTGATTTCGAAAGATTGTTCTTTTATCTAGCAAACGCATGTTTTGAATTTTGATAAAAAATGTCAGATTTGTTAAATTTAAAAAAAAGATTTTGTATTATACAACACCCATTTCAAATCATATAATCATGAAGTAAAATAAATCAATACATTATCTGGGAAGCGCATGTTTCAAAAAATTTAATTTTAGTTTAAATAAAATCATTAAAAAATATATATGTACAAGTGTTTCTTGACGAAAATTGGTCCGTTTGTGTATTTATTTACGCACCTTCAAACTGATACGTTTCAGATTTTTTTGCATTCATATTTTTCTTAGACATTATTGAAAAATGATAAATACTTATGATCAAACAATAATGTTGGCAAGGACAAGGACATTAAATGTTGGCTGAAGGAACTATCGGAAAATGAATTTACTTGTATACTTAAAACATCGTCATAGAATTTTCTGGAAAACCTTATTTATTTTATTTATTTATTTTTATTTTTATTTTTCCAGAAACAAACAGTACATTATTACATAATGGGAAATATTTACAAAGTTATAGAATTAATACAATAATTGGTACCAATGACATATCGCTATTATATACTTATATTTTTGTGTGATAAATAATACATTATACCTAAATTAAGTGAGTAACTTATTGAAGGAGAGGGGTGTGGGAGAGTGTTTGTATGTGTGTAAATGAGTGTGTGTGAGGGTGTGAGGATGTGTGTGATGTGTGCGAGTTCAGTGTGCTAAAAATGTTTTTCTTAAATAGAGGGAGGGAATCAAAAAATATAACGGTATTTGTGGTTTTTTAATAGAGTTGAAACTTTGAAGGATGCGGGAAATGGGGGAGTTGGCTGCAGCGTTCGTATTATTACTGGTTGTGTAAAAAAGGTTGGTGTGGCGAGTTCTTTTAGATGGGATGTTAAAATTTATTTGGGATAGAAGTTCTGGGCAGTCTATTTCGTTATGTATAATTTTATGGAGAAATTTCATGTCAGCTACCGTTCGCCTGGATTTCAGGGATTGGAGAGTGCAGATGTAATTATTGTTGTATTTATAACCGAGATACTTAATTATTTTTTTTTGTATGCGCTCTATGTTATTGAAGTATTAGGTGTATTTGGGATTCCAGATCAAATTGCGATGCAAATTCCAGTGTAATAAAATGTTTGTGTCTTATCCAAACAATGAAGTTAAACCATAGAAGTCGCTGAAAACTTATACAAAAGCATAGTCCCCCTCAGCACAGGATCTCCTAGTGAGGAGGACTACGAATATATTTTCTATTTTATATATATACCTAACATGTTTCATATAAAAATGTAATAAAATAATAAATGTATAGTTCCTAATAAAATTTAAAAAAAACTTATTATCAAAAAATAAACAAAAAGAACATAATTTTAGTAGTTTTATCATCAGATCTTTCAGCATTTTTGGATGTAGGTATAAATTAAAGTAAATTTTGAATTAAATAAAATCGATATTGAGTTATAATTTTTAAAAGCTTGTTATGAAGCGATTGTATTTATCGTAAGTTAGGTACTATTTTTTTAAATGCATTTTAATTGGTTAGGTTGGCAAACCTGGGGGAGTTTCGTTCAACGTGTCGGTAGGCGGCATTTTTTGGGTTTGGTTTCCGGATCCGCACTCTGGTTTTCACGGCGTGATGTGCGGTACGCCGTGAAAACAACGGTCAATTAATCTTAAGTTTGAATACGATGTGATTGTAATCCAAGCTTTGGGCATCTGCATTCGGGGGACGAAAACACGTTGTGTTTTTTTAAAATATAAAAATCAAAGATTTATTCGCGTAAAATGCGAGTTTTCGCGCGGGTCCCAAAAGGGAGCACGAGTTTAATGGCGATGTACGTGTGTTACGATTAATGTTCCTCTTTATCCGAGACATCGGTGTATATAATAACCCGCCACGCTTATCATGGTGCGCGGTGCATCTAACCGAAGATTTATTCACGTAAAATGTGAGTTTCGCGAGGGTCCCAGTGACCACGAGTGAATTGGCAATGTCCGAGTGAAAAGACTATTGTACCTCATTATCCGAGTCATCGGATTAAATAATAACTCGCCGCGCCGTGATTATATGCAGGCCAACTATCGAATTCCCCCCAAGGGTTTATTTATGGAACAAACCCGAGAATACCGCAGTGTTGAACGATTCTTCGCCTCGAATTGCTGACGGGCCTTCCTTTACAATTTGGAGTAGAGTCTGGGTACTCCTTCCTTCTCCTGAGGGTCCAGGTCTAACATCACTTCCATGCGACTGCTGAGGAGGTCGCAGGGCCAAGCTGAGCCGCAGAGGTTGGGATCACCCTTGCCACCAGGAGCTGGGGTTGGTTCTCCCGACATCGGGAGTTCGGCGGCAGTAAATTTAATTAGGGTAGCTAGGAATAGCATAAAATTACGATATTGGTCCCGGGGGTGAGTCCATACCATTTATTTTATTATGTCTTACGAAAACAATACAGTGAACCGATTCTATACTCCACATTTTGTTTTATTAAGTAGATTCCTTGTGCAGCCTTTTCAGGAATGCTATGAAAACTAATGGCCCACACTCTGAGAATTGAGTACCGTGTTCTCCGCTGGTTGACATACCCAGACATTGGGCTGGGTTTGGCGTCCAAGGTTTCCTGTGAGGAAATCAAAGTTGACTAGCAGATTACACCCGAGCCCGACAAAGGCTCATTATTACATCTCCCTTTAATCTTATAACACTAACACATAACAATATGTCATTACACTTTAATGGTAACAATATGGCGCTCCATACGCTGTCTGGTCCCGATTTATAGCATTCCTGAAAATGTTTTCTTCGCCCTGTAATGTATAATGCCCAAAAATTATTATTCATCTATTCAGTGGAGGTCTTAATTTCGTTTGTATTTATTAAACTTGGTCGCGGTCATAACCTATGATTGCAGTGACGGTGATTGGAAATAACAACAAATCTCATTATTTCAATTCACTGGCACTATTACCGGCGGGAATTCGTAAAGGGATACTATGCGTAATTATATTGTGGGCACCTTATAAATGATTAATCTCGTATTTATTGTTTTTCCAATACCACACAGTTATGCATAGGACCTGAAATCCTTACCTTCTGTAACCTAAAATGAATTGTCATTTTCATTGTTATTGTTTGAAAGCATAGAAATCGGTCATAGACTATGGACAATGTGCTAAGTAGAGCTCTATAATTTTTTTTTTCTCTGTCCGGAACCAATCAATGCTAGCTGTTCTAAGAATACCTCGGATTGTCTATGACGGTTTCTCGTTACATTTTACCTATGACTTCGGCATACGTCAAAACACTGTTGTGTTTACATGTCAGAATACCTGATAGCGAAGACAAATCAGTTTATTATGTGTTTAAATAGGAATGGAGGATAATTATTAAAGATTATTCAAATATTTAAGATATTTACTGAGATTTTAATGACAATGCGGGTAATTCGTTTTTGCTTCGAGTGGAAAAGTTGTATAAAGCTCTGTCAAAACCTACTATAAATTATACTTGTAAATTGTTTATTTACTAATGTCTGACTGACGTTTTAAATTTTCATTTAAATGGGCTACTTACATAGAAATTTAAATGAAAAAAAAAAAATTTTTTTTGAGCTACTTACATATTAATTTAATTTTTTTTATTTCAATGGGCTACTTACATATTGATTTGAATAAACTAAAAAATATTCATTTAAATGGGCAACATACACATTAAAAAAAAAAAAAATATAGCAATAACAACAACAACGTACAACTACAACGTACAATAACAGCAATAACAATAACAACAACATCAAAAACAAAGAATAAATTATATTTATTTTATTTTCTTCTCTTTCTTTTCAATTCTGCTTTCGTGTCAAGCTTATCACATTAAAGTTACAATGTCTACTCCGATTCCAAATGTAAATAATGCATCCAAGGATGAACTTATAAAGGAATTAACTTCACGATCCATCGAACCGGAGGGCACCGCCCAAGCGTTGCGTTCGCAAGCGCGCGCCTGTAACAAAACTATGAAGAAATCATTAGATGTGGTTATGGAGGAAAGTGATTCGGATCTAGATTCTGACAATGAAACAGAGGAGAAGGTCACGGTTATTAAACATACCAAGGTTATTTATAAAGACTCATCATCGCGGGGGCTTACAAATTGGGATGTCAAGTACGATAGTAAAAGCTGCGTAAGAGATTTTCTGCTTTTGGTCGAAGAGCGTTGTAGAACACGCAACATTTCTCATAAAGACTTAGTTAAATCTTTCAGTGAAATTTTAGACGGGTTAGCACTTCTATGGTATAGGTCAATTTATAGTCCAGACTTAAAATGGGACGACCTATCCAGCTTATTAATAAAACAATTCGAGGGACAGGATAGGCAATTAGATCTGGAAAATGAGATTCTAAATTATAAACAGCCAAAGGGAATGTCAGTTTTGGAATTCACTTTGAGACTTAAAGCACTTAACAATAAATTGGATTGCAAAATTCCAGAGGTTAAACTTTTGCGGGTAGCCATGAAAGCATTGTTGCCTATGTATGCTAATTTGATGTCATCCAGAGACTTTTGTTCGTTTGAGGAACTTACGAGGTGCGCTGCTAAACTCGAGTCGTACACTGAAGCCTCAACATCCACAGCAATTCCAAAATTAGTTGACACTCAAAATAAGCCCAGTAACTTTAAAAAAATTAATTCGTTCCCCAATAGTTACAATAAGCCTTTCACTAATACAAACAATTACAGGTCATTCAATAATAATAACAATAATAATAATTTTAACCCTTCTAGGAATTCAAGACCTATGGGGATTAACACGAATAATTTTGCTAAACAGGATATAACAAATCAACAAAATAAATCTCTTGTTTGTACTTATTGCAAGATCAAAGGTCATTCGTTAACAAATTGTTGGAAAAAAGATAGCGACAATAGGAAACCGCATGTTAGTAGTATTAACAATAAGAAACATACCAATGATCCAAAAAACTAGAAACGAGTCAATCTTACCGCGCCCCTTCTTGTGCACAAAGAAAGAGGGAGTGGGAGCGTTGGCTCCGCCTAGTGCAACAATTCCTTTCTAGCCCGTCTCCTCAAGCGGTGGACGCACTGCCACAGGAGAAGGATAGTACAGAGGATGAGCGTCCTTATGCCGACATTTTTGTTCTAAATAATAGTTATAAAGCACTGCTAGACAGTGGTGCTTCCTTGTCTTGTTTAGGGGGGGATAGTTATAAGATTTTTTTAGAGTTAGGAGTAGAATTCGTAAAAACAGATTTTAGCGTTACGACTGCAGACGGTACCAGCCAGCCTGTTTTAGGGTATTTAACTTTGCCGGTGACGTACAATTCAACCACAAGAGAAGTTATCTTTTACGTCATTCCAACGTTGACACCTAATTTCGTATTGGGGGTGAACTTCTGGAAACAGTTTCGGATCGCGCCGGAACTGTTCTCAAAAGTTCGCGTACCTCAACAAAAAGGTCAAATCAATGAGGTGAGAGCAATTCGGCCTGCCTCTTCTCTAACAAATTCGGAAAACAAAGCCCTTTCGGACATTGTCAAAAAATTCGAATCCATTTCTTACGAAAAGAAGGGATTAGGATTGACTCATCTAGTCCAACACAAAATACATACAACAGGTCCGCCTATTAAACAACGATATTTCCCACTGTCTCCGGCAAGACAACGTCAACTTGACGCAGAAGTAGATGAGATGTTAAAACTTGGAGTCATCCGTCCTTCGCGATCTCCATGGTCGAGTCCAGTGCTCATAGTACAAAAAAAAGACGGAACGGGTCGTTTTTGTCTGGACTCCAGGAAAATTAACAATGTTACAACACGCGATTCCTATCCATTACCATACATAACAAGGATCCTAGACAAGCTAGGCGGTGCCCGATACATCTCGTCTATAGACTTATCTAAAGCCTTTTGGCAAATTGCATTAGATAATGACTCCTGTCAGAAGACAGCGTTCGTTGTACCCGGTCGTGGATTGTTTGAATTCACCCGGATGCCCTTCGGACTTAAAAACGCACCGAGTGAGCTGCAAAGACTGGCCGACGCTTTGTTCGGTCCAGAATTTGACGACAATGCCTTCTGTTATTTAGACGATCTGATCTTGGTATCAGAAGACTTAGAATCACATCTTTGTTTATTGAACCGTGTCTATGAACGACTACGAGACGCAGGTCTAACCATAAATCTAAAAAAATCGGAGTTCTGCAAAGCCGAGCTCAAATACCTCGGGTACATGGTTGACTCGCAAGGTCTTCGTACAGACCCCATAAAGCTAGACAGTATAAAAAACTTCGCGGTACCCAAGAACGCAAAGCAAATCCGAGCCTTCATTGGATTATGTGGGTACTTCAGAAGATTCATAAAGGGTTTTTCGAGCATTGCCGCCCCTTTTACAAGACTCACTGGTTCGAAAAAAGGAATCAGCAACTTTGCTTGGTCTCCAGAGGCCGAGACAGCTTTTAACGTGTTGAAAGAAGCATTGACATCAGCTCCGGTTTTAAGTTGCCCGGATTTCTCAAAACCCTTCGCGATACACTGCGACGCCAGCTCCGGTGGAATAGGCGGAGTTTTAATTCAGACCATTGATGGGCTGGAGCACCCGATTGCATATTATTCAAGGTGTTTAAATACTCACGAACGCAACTACGGAATTACAGAGCGTGAACTATTAGCAGTATTGGATTCAGTAACGCACTTTAGACCTTACATTGAAGGAGCGCATTTCACAGTTGTTACTGATCATTCAAGCTTAAAGTGGTTAGGTTCGTTATCTAATCCTAGTGGCCGTCTTGCACGATGGAGCTCACGGTTATCGCAATTTTCCTTTGATGTTGTTCACCGTAAGGGAACTCAACATATTGTACCAGACGTCCTTTCGCGTATGGATGTAGCTCTTATATCGGGATCTAACCTTAGTGATACCACTGATAAATGGTATTTAAATGCTTGGAAAGGTTGTCAGGAATTCCCTCAACGATTTCAGAACTTTCAAATTAAAGACAACGAGTTGTATCGTCATACGAAAACCCGTTTGGCCTTATGTGAGGATACCGCTTGGAAAAGGGTCATTCCTCAAGAGGATAGGAAAAATATTATTTCAGACTCCCATGACTCCGCACGCGCCTGTCACCCAGGGGTCTTCAAAACCTATAAAAAGCTTCAACTTAGGTATTACTGGCCAAACATGTATAAAGATGTCAAAGAATTTGTAAATCGTTGCCAAACTTGTAAAGCCCATAAGATAAGTACAGCCCCACCTAACGGAATCTCCTCAAACCCAAAAAAGGTCACAAGACCCATGCAAATGTTGTCGATAGATTTAGTAGGTCCTTTACCTAGGAGTTACTCAGGTTTTACCGTAATCTTATCATGTATAGACGTTTTTTCTAAATTTACATGGCTATTTCCGCTGCGCAATGGCACCGCGAGAAGCATAATAAAAATCTTAGAAGAAAACATCTTTCTTGTTCACGGCGTACCACGAACTATCGTCTGTGATAATGGTCGTCAATTTGTTTCGAAAGAATTTAAAGAATTGCTTAATAGTTATAACATGCCGCCACCATTTTACAATTCATCTTATACGCCTCAAAACAACGTAGTCGAACGTTATAATCAAACCCTGGGCACGGCGTTATCCATCTTAGTTGAATCAGACCACCGAAACTGGTCTTCTTCCGCAAGTTCAATCAGCGATGAATAACACGGTAAACTGCGCTACAGGTTATACACCTTATTTTCTGATGCATGGTCGGGAGCAGATACTAGACGGTGATCTGCACCGTAATCCAATAGCGGATGAGGAAACCAGTTCGCAAATTGGTGCTCAACCTAAAGTTTATGCACAGAAATTAGAAGAGTTGTCGTCGGTTTATGAGCAAGTCTCGAATGCTCTTCTTAAAGCTTTTCAAAAAGGAGCTGACCATTACAACCTGCGCAGAAAACACATTACCTATCAGGTTGGTGATGTGGTGTGGCGGAGGAATTTTGCGCAATCTAACGCATTGAATTATTTCGCACAAAAATTGGCACCCCGGTTTGTTCAGAACGTGGTAGTAAAGAAAAAATCTAACTTAATTTATACACTTGCAGACTTAAACGGAAAAGTTGCGGGTGATTTTCATGTGAAAGATATAGTAAAATCAAATAATATACCGGTATAGTCTTATTGTGGCAATACTTCGGAGGGTCTGGCCATCCCTACCGAGTACTGCAAATTATCATATCTGTTAGTTAATATTTGATGCTTGGGAGTTTTAACCCGGCCTGATCAACCGAGTTGAAACGACCCGACATTCTGACAGTCATTAGTCCTGTCTTTAGATTCATTTTTTAAGGAATTGGGTTATTTACTTGGCGGGGGGGTGTTTTGTAAGATTGATGATGAGGGTGGTTTGTTTCATTACAATAACAACCTCAACTCTAGTGGCAATGCTCGAGTTGAGAATATATTTAAAAATACATATGTGCATGTATAAATATAAATTTATCGATAGTATTAACGCTAAAACAGACGTAAATTTGGACGTCGGCTGAACAGATGATTAAGTAGGATTATTAGTTGTAAGTCTTGTATCCTGAAATACGCGGACATATCCGCACACTATCTCGGCATGTTTCAGGCATACCTTTTTTGGATTAACTTAGGATTATTACTTGTAAGTCTTGTATCCTGAAATACGCGGACATATCCGCACACTATCTCGGCGTGTTTCAGGCATACCTTTTTTTGGGTTATGCTCATGCTTTTGATAATGTCATTATTTGTTGTTCCAGATTACATAGAAAACACAGGGACGAGTGATTTTAAATGAAGAATTATTGTTATTCACCTTCAGTGCATTGACATTATTTGACCCTATTTTGTCAGGTTACAGAAGTAATTGCTAAAATTCAAAGTATTTTTTTCTCTTTCTCTCACTCTTCTTCTGTTTTATTGGTAAATTTATTTCGTATAATATTGTCAAAATATTGTTTTACTCTATAAACATAGGCTGCGTCAGATAAGCCTCAGCTTTTGGAAAAGCGTTTTAATTTTGTTTTTATTAGTTACAGAAAATGTTTTGTAATGTCCACCTTGTTTATAAGATTTTTTTTGAGATCTTATAATGTGGGATGATATGGTATCACATATCCTTCCACATTTTAAGCCAACATAGGAAGTAGAATCATTTATATTTGTATAAGATTTTGGATGTATTCTGTTATTATTGTCCTGAGAGACTTTATTTATTTATTTATTTTATTTATTTATTTATAATACAAAAGAAAGTACAAATAACATATTAGGCAGCTTTGTCTGTCCAACTAGGAAAGTTTCCCGTTCCAGGACAGACAAATTGACAGGTTTAGTTCATAATATTATTCCAATAAATGTACATAATTACATAACCAACAAAATAAAAATAGAAAAGGTAACCTAGCATATAATATTATACTCGGATTTACCGAATTAACCTGGTAACGCATAATATATTCGGATTTACAGTGAGATAAGCAGGTAAGTTAGTTGTAAGTATTGAAAAGAATAAACCAGGTATACATAAAGATTTACAACATAAAGAGTTATTATAAACAATATTATAAAGATATGAAGTTATGTTAGGTTATGTGTTTGAAGTGTGAACCTATAGATAATACATAGTACATTTAAAGAGAAACTATATTTAAAACATTGTTATTATGTACTATATGGTTGATCAACGGTTTACAGTGAAAACCTTAAAATTTGTTCTTTACTTACCGATTACGCCTTCTATAGAGTTGGACGTATACTTATGGCTGCACTAAATTATAGCTGCACATCTTATTAACAAATGACACCTTCTAAAACAGTTGGTTGTTTTTTTATTTCTTTAGCACCATCCGATGCGTTGGTTGTATACTATTAAAAAATTATTTGGTACCATCCGATGCGTTGGTTGTATACTATTAAAAAATTATTTGGCACCATCCGATGCGTTGGTTGTATACTATTAAAAAAAAATTATTTGGCACCATCCGATGCGGTGGTTGTACACTATTAAAATTACCTTTACAATGTATAATTGTTATTGGTTAAATATTATTCACCCAAGGACCAGAATAGGAGGTTAGTTAGGAATACTCTCCCAAAAGAGGGTTAGTTTTATCCTAAAGGATATAAATTCAGTGAAGTGTAGATGGTAAACCCATCAAATATTTTCGGCCTAAGAGAGGCTATATAAATTCAGTGATAGTGTTTGGAACAGTGATGCCTAATGCATAGAATTTAACTTGACGTATTTGGAGGAGTGATTTAATCATAAAAATGTATGTTTCTTAATTATAAGACTTATCTTTTAAGTTAGTTTATGTGTTCTGTTCCAGATGATACGTCAATGGTAGTGCTCGGTAAGAGTCAATATTACAACCACCCAGATTTTTTTTTTTCTCCAGTGCTGAGGGTGCTTGTTGTCCATTCACGTATCATCTTACAAAAAGTTGTTCTTAGGTTATATTGGTTTACTAGTTTTTAAGTTCGAGAATGGTTGCATCGTAAACCTACTATCCGGCCTACACGCAGGATAGGCGCGATTGGGGTTACGATGCACTCATTCGTCATAAGAGTACTATTTAAGGATTGTTCTTTTCTTTTTCATTTCTAATAATTGTATTTTGTATTTCACATTTACTGTTTGTTTATTCTTTTTACCAGGTACTCCTTGGGACCAACGTAGATAGTTCAGGGCATGTTTAGATTTTTGATAGTTTTGTTTGAGGGCAAACATTTTTGTGGGAAGGGGGGTAATGTTATGAAGCGATTGTATTTATCGTAAGTTAGGTACTATTTTTTTAAATGCATTTTAATTGGTTAGGTTGGCAAACCTGGGGGAGTTTCGTTCAACGTGTCGGTAGGCGGCATTTTTTGGGTTTGGTTTTCACGGCGTGATGTGCGGTACGCCGTGAAAACAACGGTCAATTAATCTTAAGTTTGAATACGATGTGATTGTAATCCAAGCTTTGGGCATCTGCATTCGGGGGACGGAAACACGTTGTGTTTTTTTTAAATATAAAAATCAAAGATTTTCGCGAGTTTTCGCGCGGGTCCCAAAAGGGAGCACGAGTTTAATGGCGATGTACGTGTGTTACGATTAATGTTCCTCTTTATCCGAGCCATCGGTGTATATAATAACCCGCCACGCTTATCATGGTGCGCGGTGCATCTAACCGAAGATTTATTCACGTAAAATGTGAGTTTCGCGAGGGTCCCAGTGACCACGAGTGAATTGGCAATGTCCGAGTGAAAAGACTATTGTACCTCATTATCCGAGTCATCGGATTAAATAATAACTCGCCGCGCCGTGATTATATGCAGGCCAACTATCGAATTCCCCCCAAGGGTTTATTTATGGAACAAACCCGAGAATACCGCAGTGTTGAACGATTCTTCGCCTCGAATTGCTGACGGGCCTTCCTTTACAATTTGGAGTAGAGTCTGGGTACTCCTTCCTTCTCCTGAGGGTCCAGGTCTAACATCACTTCCATGCGACTGCTGAGGAGGTCGCAGGGCCAAGCTGAGCCGCAGAGGTTGGGATCACCCTTGCCACCAGGAGCTGGGGTTGGTTCTCCCGACATCGGGAGTTCGGCGGCAGTAAATTTAATTAGGGTAGCTAGGAATAGCATAAAATTACGATATTGGTCCCGGGGGTGAGTCCATACCATTTATTTTATTATGTCTTACGAAAACAATACAGTGAACCGATTCTATACTCCACATTTTGTTTTATTAAGTAGATTCCTTGTGCAGCCTTTTCAGGAATGCTATGAAAACTAATGGCCCACACTCTGAGAATTGAGTACCGTGTTCTCCGCTGGTTGACATACCCAGACATTAGGCTGGGTTTGGCGTCCAAGGTTTCCTGTGAGGAAATCAAAGTTGACTAGCAAATTACACCCGAGCCCGGCAAAGGCTCATTATTACATCTCCCTTTAATCTTATAACACTAACACATAACAATATGTCATTACACTTTAATGGTAACAAGCTGGTACGCAAAATAATTAATCGTTCTCATTGGAATCGCCCTGTACGATCGTAAGAACAACTTTCGACGAAATTTTGATTTACGGCCGCAGACCCTTAAACGGTGAACGTTTGTCTGTAACCCCCCCCCCCCTCCCCACCCCAAAGGAAACTTACAATCATTATCATACATCTCCCTAACATGTATCAAGAAAGTGAAAAGCAAGGAAAAAGTAGTACTTTGGAGGAAACAGTCTCACGTATTTTGCGTCTCATTTCTTTAACATTAGAACCAAAAACGAGGCCCTGAGGAAAGATTTCCTCTCAGGATTGTCTATTACATCTTTGGTGTTGCTGTGTGGAGGTTATTTCGACTAAAGCAAGGAGACCTAAGAAAGAAAAAGGTATGAGGGGTGTATAGGAATCCGGGTGTCAGTGTCTCCAGGCGTGACAGACGTATGAATCCATCCCTCCGACTGCGGCGCAAACTGAGGTTTTAAGAGACTCAATGCTGGAGAGGTCTAAAGGACTCCCTTAACCAGTCTCCCCCAATCCAGCCTGCCACGCAGTTGGTGGGCAGATGAATCCTCCATCAAAACCAAAACAACTCAAATATCACCCCTTGAACCACAACCACCAACGGACACTCTTGCTAAGTCACCAAACTTAGCGAACCACATGGGTTGACCTATGGCAAAGTGTTTGTTATCCAATGAATGGTTAGATAGTCTAATTAATAATAATAAAAAAAATCGAGTCCAGTTTACATGCGGTAGATGCAAAACTTTACCATAACAATCACAACCAATACTAGAAAAGTGAGGACATAATTAAAGCGACCAATGAGCGCAGACCTCGCTCATTTTCGTTTCACATCTCAACCAATAGGAGCCTTTAAAAGTGACATCATGATCAAAGCGGTCAATGGGCGCAGTTGATGCGTCGCAAGTGCAGTAATCGTTATTTCCATTTCATCCGAAATCCAAGTCATAGCGGGGCTAAAGAATTTTCACTTCAAAAATGACATCTTCGCATTCAAACATTTTCTTGGGAAATGCTATAGTGCGCACTCGGCGCACTGTAAATTAATATATTTATATTTGTTGTATATTTCATAGCTTAAACATAATATTAGTATCCGACCGAAACAAGACTTTCTGCCGAAACCGAAACCGAACCAGAATATTTGGTGTCTGTCTCAGTTTCGGCCGAAACCAAAACTTTTTTAGACATGTAAAAAATCTATTGCTTACTGAAATTTGGCTAACTTTTTACACGTATGCCGATAATATTTGTTAAATGAAATTTAAAAAAATAATAATAATTTTAAAAACAATTTTTTTATATAACTTGTATAAAATCTTTTTTTTTTAAATTAACAAGATCATGTTAACTACTTCTTGGAACAAAAATCTGTCAATAATTAACAATTACATAATAATGGAAGGACCTCATTAATTGAGCATTTAAATTGTAATTGCGTTTACAATCACAATATTCTTATTGCACGCGTTAAATGACATAAAAAAACAATAATTGAAGTATGTGAAAAAATTTAAAAAAAAATTTTTTATAAAACAAACAAAAATTATGAAATTAACAAACGTGTTAACTATTTGTAACAAACAGTATACGCGAGAAATAACTCAAACCACACAACATAACGGACCGGCCGGTGAAATCAGCTGATGATGGCGGGTGACACACGAGTCACGAACTCACCCGAATTCAACCGAACGACGCGCGATAATTTACGAACGCAGAGTTTCGGTGCGACCTAAGGTTCGGCAGATTTTTGAAACAGACTTTTTTGCCGAAATCGAAACCGAACCTTCGGTCGGTCACTACATATTAAAGTAGTCAAACGGTAAGGCTCTTGACTCGCACTCCGAAGGTCACGGGATTACATCCCAGCGGGGAAATTATTTTTTTTATTTATTTTAATCCCACCTTTCTCTTCTCCCTATCTCTTTCCCCTCCCCACTACCTTCAGCCTCACAACATATCGCATTTGGGGATGCCATAGTCCCACTGGCTCCAGACGGGAGCAGCTGGGACTCTTGTGCGGTATTCATGTAAAAAAAAAGAGTTTGTGATTGTTTCAGTTATCGAAAAAGATTGTACATATTCAGTACAAATTTTGTACATTCTTATGCTCGCACAATTGTAAAACTTTTTAAAGTAATGTATGATTTCCAACACGGTACACATTCCATAAAAAGAAAACGATAAATTAACCAGAAAACCCACTCAACAATAGGCCACTTGCATCACATTTTTTTAAATGTTTTTCTGGTTTAGGCAAAAATTCTAAGATATCGTGTATTTTTTTTTTAATCGTATTTTTTAAAACCATGGGGATTTTTTCAAAATTTCAATCTGAAAAATCAGACCATTTTTTATAAACCGGAAAGACGGGACATAATTTTATAGGTGCAAAAAAACGATAATTACATGGCCGAAAATCATTTATAAAAAAAGAACGTTTTCCACACGAGTGGCACAGAAGAATAACGAAGCATACCAAAATATTACATCTCATAAATATTTTTTTCCTTGATCCATTTTATTGATCATAAATCATATAATGTACAAGGTCTATATTACTAAATCCAATGTAATATACTTGTACTTGAAAATTATAATAATAATAAAAATGTTATAAAATTTGATTTTGTTAAAATCAGCACCCTAACCATTATACCTCAAAAACACGTACCGACATCTAAAATGTACGGGGTTCTCTTCACAATATCTGTCAAAAAGTCAAACCAAATGATAAGTTCGCAGAGAACAAACACTAAATCTAGTGAACGAATTCAAAAATTCACCTGAAATCAAAGTGATGCCACATAAAAAAAAAAATCAGTGAGGAATTTTACAAAATTAATAGGAACATTTTCGGAGACGGGACATTTTCATGTAGTGACGTGACGAGCCCAAATAATAGATTTTTTTTATTTTTAAATAAAAACTGTACATTTCTAAAAAATTTTACTAACGTTTTCGTAATCGTAGTAAAAAGATCTATCCACGTGATTTTTTCCAAGTCGTTATGAAATCCATGCAAGTGGCCTATTGTTATTGTTATTGTCGCATCTTGTCTGCTGATTATTCAATCAATTTATAATACCAGTTTTTACACACAAATACGACCAAATTATCATTATCATACAACTAACATCATCGTCCATTGTTCATCCAAATACTGTGGGTAGTTACCAACATAAAAATATATACATAGCATTGAAGGCGACCTTTTGGACAGCATTTTGTTAAAGGTTACCAACTTGAGGGTTGCAAACTTGTATTGGGGTGGTTTAAACTACGGAAAACCGGCCAGAGCCGAGGAATTAGCAGTATCGACACGTTTTACCCCAAAGCAACCGAGGGTAGATATCCTAACTAAGTTAACCGTACCGGAGCCCCCGCATCTAAGGCTGTTCAAGTAATATATATTTTTTTTTATTTTTCTTTGAGGATGTGTAGGACATGGCATGGTTTTATTTAAAGAAATAGGTGAAATTGCGAGGGGGTGAGAACGTGTACGATTGTATAAGCAAAACAAGCGCCGCGTAAAATGGTAGGAACTGAACACGAAGGACCACGTGCGTTAAAGATAAATTTGATGCTGGATTTGAGGTGCGTTATGGATAAATTTGAGCCAGCGGGTAACGGGAGCGGTACGACAAGAGACAAAACTATAGCTCTTGTTCACTTGGTTGCTACTCGGGCGCTTTTGTCAAACTGCGGCCGTGTTTCCCTGCCGCGCTAGGCTCGCCAGAGCAACGCATTATGTGACCATGGACGCTTTTCGATTTTTTGCCCCACGCTTGTAAAAAATACGAAATTTCAATGGCCAGATAAGTGTGAAGGTTTGTTACAATCAAACCTGTTTTATTTTATAGCAAATATTATCAATTGTGAGTACCTGTGGGTATAATTTCATTACAATCTAGATTGAGGATATCATTTTATTCAATTTCAAGATGGTGGTATTCGGGTAATCAGAACTTATTAGGCGGTAAATAAGAGCTTATTTGGCTAGTACTAAGTAGCTCCTATTACACATATGGGAATTTATAGGCTCTCATTTCCCGCAAAGTCGGGTAATGGGAGCGATTCTATTTTTATGAAAAAAGTTTATCTGTGGCCAAATGCTTAGTAATATAACGTTGACGCTGTGATTAAGTGATTGTCAAATAAGTAAGGAATTAGTTTCTAATAAAAAGTTCCTAAAGTATCTATAAATTTGCCTTTTATTGAACTTTTTCCTTAGCAGGCTCCAAATCCCCCCTGCTCCACAACTGACTTTGAATCTATTCTTAGAATTTTTGACTTTTGTCTCTCAATAATATTTTAACTTCCCTTATTAGTTACAATGTTCAAATGTTGTTAATAACATGCTTAGGTACCCATCTAGCTGTCGGTGCACGGTTTGTAAATGCTATTTCTATTTCCAGTATTTTTTGCAGCGTTAAAGACTTCTCAAACTCGAAAATACACTTTCTTATAGACCTCGGGGATTTGGCATTTGAAAACCAAAAAAACTGTTCATAAAATCTGTACCCGAGAAGCATATGGATGTAAGTCCAAAATTTAAAGAAATGAGTTTCTGATGCAAACTTGAAGTAAATTACCATGTTTGGCAGAAAGATACAGGTCGTGTCATGAAGAAAAATAGGATTTTCAAAAATGTTTACGGGTGCAACTACCTTTGACGCAACAACTATCTTAGAGGCAGAAAGATGGACGTGGACTTGCATCTTTATGATTTAGTTAAATTTTGAGTATTATTTATTTATATTTTATTAACGCCCTAGTGGGCTTTTACAAGAAAAGAAGCAAATATATAATTAATAATATTAATAATATTAATTACATGTATTACATAAACAATAAAACAGAATAAATATGAATGCAATCGACTCGTGAGGTAAAGAATATTACAACATAAAAAAGAAATGAAATGAAATAGTACAAGTAGTACTTACAAAAAACTAAAACAATTCAGCTTTAAATATTTATACATATTATTAACAATAATAATAAGACCTGACATAGAACAAAGTGTAAATATAACTGCAAAAATATTATAAAGTAAGTATACATTTTACTGGTGAGGTTTAGATGAGAAAAACAAAAAAAAAAATAATAAAAATTAATTATTAGCAGATAGAATTAAGATTAGTTGATTTTTGAAACATTCAAAACTGTCAACACTAAATATATCTATAGATTCGCAGTATTTATTTGCAAGGTTATGGATTCTTGGAATTGGTGAGTATATGGAGTAATTAGTGTTGAGTTTATTGTTGCATTTAAAAATATCTTTACTACGAGTTTGTCTAGCGGGTATGCTAATGCAAATTAGTTCCAACAAATTAGGGCTGTCAATTAAAGATTTTATAATTTACTTTTATAATTTATTTTATTTTTAGATTTTATAACACTCTTCTATCTGATAATTTAAGAAGTCTGGTTTCAGCGCGTAAGTAATTATAATTTATAAATTTGATTGGAATTTTCATTTTAAAATTGATGTACCGAAGACATTTGTTTTGTACCTTTTACAATGATGGAGAATGAACATTGTAGTATGGTGACCATACAGAGGAATTGTATTCTAATCTACTTCGTACTAGTGAGCAATACAGATGTTTTAATGTTAACATACTTTTAAAATTTGCCCCCATTCTCAAGATAAAACCTAGTATTCTCATTGCATCGCTTGTTATTTCATCGATGTGTACATTGAACTGTAGACTCTCGTGGAATATAACACAAAGATCACGAATCTGCGATACACGAAGAAGATTAACACCATTCATATCATAAGAAAAGTTAAAAGACTTAAATCCTACGTATTATGTAGTATTATGACCCGAATTATACATTACTACGCTTTATATGGAAGTAAACAATTTTCAAACATTGATCCTTTCATAATACACCACATGTCATAACAAAATATTCCACTTCATTTTGAAGCAGAAGAACAAGTCCATGTTTTTGTTTGACTCAAGTCAGTGTTTTTTTTTAAGAATATTTTTAAATTTTTTTATTTTTAATTTACATTTAAAATATTTCGTGTTATTTACTCGTTTTCTAAAACAAAAGTACTTGATTTAATAATTACTTTTTTGTTTTCTATCAGCATGGATATCCGAAGAAGTTATGAAACAATATTTAGTTAGTTCGGCTCCCCTCAACATTTAACTTTTTGGACTTGCATCCGTATGCTTCTCGGGTACAGAAATATCTTATGTAAAATAATGAGTTTTTTAAAGTAAAAACTTCTTTAGCACCATTGTGAATTGAAACTCGATGAAACATAGAATTGGGACACTAAAAAGGGAGCAACACACACATTTTAAGGATTTAGACTGCGAGAGATAGTATAATTGGAATGTTATGGCTTATACGTGCCTGAAAATTTCAGCCGTAGTCGTCGACACGACTTGTTCAAAATACCATACGGCAGAACAGATGTTCTAGCACAGCATAGCATGACAAGAGGAATGGTGCTGTTGAACGAAATATCTATTTTCTTAATCTTATATAAATATAAGATTAAGAAAAAGTTAGTAAAATTGTTTAGAAATGTACAGTTTTTGTTATTTTTAAATAAATAAATCCATTATTTATGCTCGTGACGTCACTACATGAAAATGTCCCGTCTCCGAAAATGTTCCTATTATTTTTTTTAAATTCCACACTGATTTATTTTTTTATGTGGCATCAATTCAGGTGAATTTTTGAATTCGTTCACTAGATTTATTGTTTGTTCTCTGCGAACTTATCATTTGGTTTCATTTTTTGACAGATGCTCTGAAGAGAACCCCGTACTTTTAATGATCTACGGGGTTCTCTTCAGAACGTGCAGATGATGTCGGTACGTGTTTTAGAGATATAATGATTATGGTGCTGATTTTAACAAAATTAAATTTTATAATATTCTTATTATTATTATAATTTACAAGTACAAGTATATTACATTGAATTTAGTAATATAAACGCTGTTCATTATAATGATTTATGGTCAATAAGATGGATCAAGGAAAAAAAATATTTATGAGATGTAATATTTTTGGTATGCCTCGTTATTCTCCTGTGCAATTCGTGTGGAAAACGTTATTTTTTTTAAATGATTTTCGGCTATGTAATTATCGTTTTTTCACACCTATAAAATTATGTCCCGTCTTTCCGGTTTATAAAAAATGGTCTGATTTATCGGATTGAAATTTTCAAAAAATCCCCAGGGTTTCAAAAATTTGATTAAAAAAAAAATAAAAATGCAGAATGTCTTAGAATATTTGCCTAAACCGGAAAAAAATTTAAAAAAAAATGATGCAAGTGGCCTATTAGAAGCTTAAATACTAAGCTTGTGGTGAATGAATCAACCTCTTCTTCTATCTACTATATATAAATAGGGAAGTCGTCTAAGAACACCAAAGACAAAAAAACACATTCCTCCTTGTGGCTAAGATAGTAAGGGATAAAAAAGGGCTTAAATGACTAAAGTTAGTCGGTGGTTCTATCAAACTTTAGAATAACGTGACAGTATAAAAAGCGTACGTGTTAAATGGCATATCAACTGACCCCTTTGGACAATGTTGTTTGTAGCCAAATTATAGATTTTTACTGGTTTTTAAATTTTCTATACATATTTTTTTAATTTAACTTAACTAACTAACCATCAAGTTTCCCGCAGTGGTAGGCAGAGAGGACGGACCGCCAAATAATTCTATCTTGGCACACACTCCTTGCCTCGTTCACAATACATCGAAAATACATCGTCTCGTACTTGCTTTTCTATTATTCTGACCCTTGACATGGCCCGACTCAGGTATCTGATTCACTTGATCGTGCCGTGGCGTCCCCGACTTTTTCTACCATTCACATTTGCGTCATTTATTTTGTTTACACTCCTTTCCTCGTTTAATCGCTCTACATGCCCAAACCATCTAAGCATCCCTTTCTTAATTTTACTCATTACGCTTACATCAGCCTTGCATTCTTGGCGGATCTTCACGTTTCTCACACGATCGTACATGGTTTTACCACACGTACGCCTCAGGGATCTCATTTCTACTCAATTTAACTTGCGGTTAGGAAATTATTGTGGAAGCTTTATGAAATCAAAGTATTATTCAGATTTTAAAAAAAAGTCACTTTAACCATCAGCAAGTATTAAGCCATGAAGTATTTAAGTGAAGAGCACATATTATGCATATTTACAATAGCTCCAATGTGATGGCCTATGTCATATTTGAAAGGAAGGAGATGAAGTTTTGGGAAGGAAAAATGTATGGGCGGAAGGGTGGGCAGGAATCTAGGAGTCAGTGTGTCCAGGAGTGACGGACGTATGAATGATGACTTCCCGCTGCGATGCAAGACGATGGAGAGCCACTAGGCCATTTTCAAATTAAATTATTTATTTATTTTATTTTACGCCCAGAGGGCTTTTACATAAATAAATAAACGCAGTACGTCTTTAACATGAGAAAGAAATAATATAAACAAAGTTACGGTAGAAATAAAAAAAGTACATAAATGAAATTAATATATAAGCTACAAAAATTTAAAGCACAGTGACATATAATAACAATAAGTTATGATTAAAAAAGTACTTATATGATATATAAAGAACAAAATGATGAAATTATCTTCATAACTTGTATAACTTTTATATTTGGCTTTTTTAAGTCCCTACCATAAGTAATTATGAGATGCAAAATATATTTTTCATCCCGATACTCTACCCTCTCCTAATCACAAGCGTCTGCTTCCATGGAAGAGAAACATGAACCCGAAGTCTTTCTATCCTACTCTTCTTGTAGTTTGCCCAGAGTTCACACGTATACAGTGTTGCGCAGAAGGAAGGGAAGAGCGTCCTTTTTACAGCAGTACTGCAAAGGCGGAATCTTCTACTGAGCATGTTTGCTTTTACACTGAGAGCTCTTCTTTGCCTATCAATGTCGTCATCATCCGTCAGATTACTGGTGATTATGTGTCCAAGGTATATAGTTCCTTCAGTCACCTGCAGGTTCACACCATTCAGGGTAGCTGGAAGAATATTTTTTGGTCCATGTCCATGTCTTACGACCAGTAGAGCTGTTAAAGAGATAGGTAGAGATAGTAAATTCGTCGATGTACAGGGTTTTCCAATAAGAGGTGTTATTTTGATATTCAAAGAAAAATGCCATTTTTTAATATAAATGTTTATTTCATTATAAAGAGGAAAGTATGCCGTTAATAGTGGAAAATAACATCAGGCAAATGACCACCACGACCACGCTTACAGGACCATATCATTTTCATGAAATTTTCCATAACCAAATCGCAAAGTGGCTGCCTATGTCCTCGTTAGCCTCACGAATTCCATCTTTGAGGTCTTGAATCAACGTTGAGCTGTTAGCGTAGACCTTCTCTTTCACGTGGCCCCAAAGGAAGGAGTCGCAAGGTGTTAAATCACAAGATATCGGTGGCCAATTGTGATCACCTCTTCGAGAGATAACACGGTCCGGAAACTTTTCCCTTAAAAGATCAATGGTTTCGTTGCTTGTGTGACACATAGCGCCGTCTTGTTGAAAGTAAACGTTGTCCAGATCAATTCCGGCCATAAAAAATCATTAATCATCTCTCGATAGCGCAATTCATTCACCGTAACTGTTGCTCCAGCCTCATTTTGAATTCATATTGAATTGAATCATAGTGAATTTTAATAATTTCAATGCGTTGTTGAAGCGTGTCTCGTTGCATTTTTTTAATGGCGTAGTTTATACTTGTCAAGTGTCAAAAAATGACAGCTTCAAAAGTGACATCTACTGAAGTAGCGGGCTATTCAAAATAACACATCTTATTGGAAAACCCTATACTTAGTTTAATAAATTTTCCAAAAAATAAGAATCCTTAAAAAATCCTTTTATCACGGATAAATCATTTCATATTTATGTTGTATATCAGCGACATATTCCATAGATCTATGTGCGAATACTTATTGCCTAAGTGCTGAATTCTGTGTAGTGGTATATTGAATTGTGCCCTGGTCGTAGTATTACCACAGTAAAATGGTAGTAGATACTGGCTTTGTGTTTCTTGCCTGCACATTAAATTGTATTAATTATAATATAAACATGATACATGTATTCGTTATAATATAATGAAAACAATTTCTTATCTATGCATTCTAATTCAAATAAAAAGAAACTGTTTTTGCATATCTGAGAACACAGACACTATATATATAGCAATATACCTACATAGTTCCTGATAGCAATTCTGTTAGAAGATTTTCTCTTTGGGCTCAACGCCCCCTACTTTTCTCTGGTTCTTATACCCCCCCCCCCCCCTGAAAGTCTCAAACGCCCACAAGGGGGCGTTATCGCCTACGTTGAGAACCTATGCACTAAACTACAAAACTCCATGAAATAATCATGGTTAAAAGATCCATTAAAAATTTCCTTCACCTACCGACTTCAAACGAAATTACACTCTAACATAATAAAAAATAAGGACCCATATCATAGTAATTCTGCTCCTGACCCACTTAAAAGCAAGAAAATATTGGGCCTAAGACGACTGTGGCCAGCAGTAAACACGCACGAACATAATTACTTCATATTTTACCTGAATTTTTATATTCGTTTTATTCCTTATAAAATGGCACAGGACGATGCGTGATCGAAATGTTAACGGTACCCAGCGGTCAAGCGACCCTCTTAAAATAATCGAATCACATTGCAAGAATTTTGTTTTTACCGAATTTTGCAAAGGTAGAGGAGATTGGGATGGTGCGTTTCATGGATTTGTAATAACAGAAATTTCCTGATACGTTTTTAGATTTTCACGACCAAAAATATTTTCGTTGTTTGTCTTTGGGATGTTATGCCGTGTTGTGCTACCTCCTTCTTTAGCCAATGTTTCGGACTGCGTTATAATGTCCTTCAAAGATGTGGACACTATGACGTCACACATTTGCCCTGATGATGGACGCTGTAACGCTGTCCGAAACGTTGGCTAAAGAAGGAGGTAGCCAATAGGCATAACACCCCAAAAACAAATAACGAAAATGAAATTTTCTGTATAAATACAATAAATAGCTCTTTTTCTATATGCCCATAGTATCAAGGCTTTGATACAGTATAAAAAAACAAACACCATTAAAAACACACAATTTTATTAAAATAACTATTTTAAGAATTCGTGAGGCGGGTATGGGTATTGCAACCTCGGGAACCTTTTATTGGATTACCAACACCTCTGCCATAGGTCATCCTAAGTGGTTCGATTCGTTCTGAGGTTTGACCAGGTTTTGGCGGCCACCTGGAGACTGGTTGAGAGGTTGAGAGTTGCCTTTTGACCTCTGTTGCAGGTAGGTTTCATACGTCTGTCACTCCTGAACATACCGACCCCCAGATTCCTGCCCGCCCCTCGTGCCCTTTTCGTTCCCAGAACTTCCTCTCCTTCCTTTCCATAAAAAGACTCTCCTCAAAACTTCCACTAAGATGAAAAAGGCTCTGAGGGAACTTATTTTCCTCAAGGCCTCCTGAGTGAAGTTAATCTAAAAAAAAAACTTTAGAAATTTATGCCCAATAATGTAGTTCCTATTAATTTATTGAATCAGAAGATATTACTAAGAAAATCTAAACGAATCATGATATTTCGCAGAAAAAATAAAAAGGTATCGGTTGCAACTTGAAATCGAACCCAGGATCTCTATCTTGCCCGAACAACGCCTCAACCAAGTCGGCCATCGGAAATTTTTCTGGATCTCTTATTTGAAATTCACAATTAATCAATTTAGATAATATGAAGATTCGACTAATTTTTCCTTTATTTTTGGCAGCTATATAATATTTATATTGTTTGAATGGTTACAAAGTTCCAACGAATTTATTTGTAACCTAGAGTCTCGGATTAACATAACCTATTTTTTTAATTGAAACTTCTTTAGCACCGTTGTGATTTGAAATTCGGATGAAACGGAAATGATGCATTACGGTACCTACGAAGCGTCAAACTGTGATCATTGGCCGCTTTGATTATGATCTCACTTTTCAAGACTATTGGTTGAGATTGTTGAAATTTGAATGACACGGAAATGACGCATTACAGTACCTACCAACTAACTAACTAACTAACTAACCATCACGCCGTTTCCCCGCAGGGGTAGGCAGAGAGGACGGACCGCCAAACAACTCGGTCTTGGCACACACTCTTTGCCTCACTCACATTCATACATCGTCTCATACATTCTCTTCTATTATTCTGACTTTTGACATGGCCCGACTCAAGTATTTGATTCACTTGATCGTGCCACGTCTTCCTCGGGCGTCCCCGACTTCCTCTACTATTCACATTCGCGTCGTATATTCTTCTTACACTACTTTCTTCATTCATTCGCTCTACATGCCCAAACCATCTGAGGGTCCCTTTCTTAATCTTACTCATTATGCTTACATCAGCCTTACATTCTTTGCGGATATCCACATTTCTCACACGATCATACATTGTTTTACCACACATACGTCTAAGGGATCTCATTTCAACAGCATACAGCTTACTTTCATCCTTCCTCTGCCAGTTCCATGCCTCACTGCCATACATCAGGGTAGGTACCAGGACTCCATTGTGGACTGCTAGCTTCGCTTCTACCTACCAATAGTGTGTGAATTGTGTAAAAAGTTAGGACTTTTAACAGAAGAAGAAGTGGTGGTGTTGTATTTTAAATAAAGCACCCTTTGAGAAATTGAATCCATCGTTTTTTTTTGCTATGTTTTTAAAGTTACAAGTTACCGACATATAACTTATTCCCCACTCAACGGAAAAAGGTTTAATCAATACTTTATGTGTTCTATGTAAGTTTAAAGAAGTGTCAATTTTTAGCTAGCGTGAACCCTTTATAGTTAAATTCCTTTGTATATTGTGAAGGGAGGAAGTTCAAAAAATGATCACACAATCAGCGACATCTGAAATTACTGGTGCCATCTTTGGCCGAAATGAATAAACTTTTTGATAATAATAATAATCACTATTTATGATCCATAATTGGTTTGAAACTTAACTAGAAAAGTAAACAAATTGCCCTCGATTTTTTTTAAACGTAAAATACACAAGCTTTCGCAAATCGATAAAAATTTCTGTATGTCGTAAAAAAAAATATTTTCCGAATCGCTATACTATTTGAATATTCGACATCACGTCGCTTGTGGGGGAAAGGTTGAATGCGAGTGATGGAATGAATAGGATAGGTTGAGACCGGAGTCAAATATAAAATAGGTGGAATGAATAATTAAAGGTTCTACCTTGATGCTGCTCTGGAACGTGTAACTTCTGGAAGAAGTAATGGGTGCACCACAAATCTGAAAAAATAAACAAAAAATATCATAGTGACTTTTCGGTACATTGGAAAATAAAAAAAAAAACAAATTATTGTTAAAATGCGTAACAACAAAGACGTTACATACTTTAGACGCGGGGTAGAAATCTCAAAATGGGAAGCCAATAACAAGACAATTGTAGAGTACTCGATTTCTAGTACTTTAGTACTAAACTGCCACGCGTCGAGTAATGTCGTGTCATACTAGTAAGTAAATTGCATTAAAAAGCACCAAAATTCCCTCCTGTGTGATGAGAAAATGTTTCCATTACACGGTAAACAGTAGTAAAAGCGAAGGAATAACATTTCATTTGTAAATACATGCAAATTACTTATTATTATCGATTATAAAAATAATACAATTGCTTTCCGCCCAAAGATTGTATGCGTCATTAGAAAACTCAAGGCCTACTAAAGTACAGGTCTGGATGCGCAACAGCCAAATTACAAAGTCGATGCCGTCGCTAAGTAAAATTAACTTTTTATAATAATAATCTAATGATTCTTTATTTACTTGCCTGCGGTAAAACAACATAGAAATCAGCAGAAACAACAAATACAATAACAATCAACGCCATTTGCAAACTATCGTTGTTCATTATAGCTATTTGACACCTCAAAATTCGACTGGTGCCCAGGCCTCTTACTTTAATCGGCCTTGAGACAGTATTCGACGGAACTTTTGAATTTTGAATACGAAAATGCCGCCCGCGTTCTATCTTTTGTTTTGTCCATATGCACATATTCTTTTAAGCGTCTATATTTTTTTCATACACGAATAACTTTTGAATTAAGAAATTTTTGAAAATCGCTGAAAACAAAAGAGTTATGATTAATTGCCACATTATATCTTGAGTTTGTGAGACTATGGCAAGTCTATTTATATAACGTCATTGCGTAACAATCAATAAATCCACAAGTCTCCCTTATCTGTGCTAAAAATAAGGTATCAATAATAATTTGGGAGGCGTAATGGGTACCGTCGTCCAGGGAACATTTTATTGGATAACCAGCATCCCTGACACAGGTCATTCGAAGTCGTTCGCTACATTTGGTGACTTTGCAGGGTATCCGGGTTCATGGAGTGAGGTATGCCTGGATCTTGGCGGCTCGTCCTGGCACCTACTGTGTGGCGGGTCGGATCGGGAGAGATTAGTTGAGGGAGTCCTTTTAATCTCTCCAGCCGGACTCTCTCGATCCATCCCATTCCATCACATTGGGGGAATGGATTCGAACGACCGTCACTCCTAGATACACTGACCCCCATATTCCTACACAACCCTCGTACTTTAATCTTTCCCAGGACTTCTTCTCCTCCACCTTCCTAAAAAGACCCTCCACACAGCATCCCCAATGACATAGACCTCGAGGGAAATTGTTTTCCTCAGGGCCTCCTGTAAATGTATATTAGTTTACTTGTTTACGTTTCAGAATGGTAGATACTTTCAGTAACGCCCTGGTGAAAGACCAACATTTAGAATCGAAAAGTTGCTTGAAATTACTTTAGCCGTGTATGGTGAACAGATCCATTAATTTCGCAACATACCCAATTGTGGATGCCGTGGTCTCACTGGTTCCAAACGTTTGGAAATAATTGGGACACTTGTGCGGTACTCAAAAATGCTCAGAGCATAGACGTCAGACCAAAGGATTTATGCTTTGTTCTTTAAATAAGGCTTTGAATAGGTATTATTTGTGTTGACATTTCAGCGAGGATTTCGGTCCCACTGACAACCTTTTGTAAATTAATAAAACCGGCAAAAGGCTAAGGGTTAATAAAAAGCAACTTTCCCCGGTATTAATATATTTCAGCGCTCAACCAAAATGGCAATTTCACCGAGGCATAAATTGCCATTTAATTGAATTAACTCCTCTTATTTCAGACAAATAATACAACATGCCAGCTATTAAGTCCACAATAGTAATTAGTCTCTTTTATTATAACTGGAGAATACCATCTACCATCGTGGTGGCTCCTTCAGCTAAGCATAAAGACTGATAACAGGGGCGCTGTAAGGGGAAATACCGCCATGGGAATATCACTATTCAAAAAATTACGTATAATACGAGGGCTGTCCATAAATCGAGGAATGATTTTACGGGCGATCCGGCAAATCTGACGTGCAGTCTGGTTCCCACACGCCAAATTCTCACCACGCTGCACTCTTTGTGACGCTTAGACTCGGCGTGGCAGCCGTTCACGGTGGGGCGTCCGCTCGCCGCATCCCCCAGGTGTGAATAACGCGCTGTAGTTAGTTTTTTTGGAGCTCTGTGATGTGGTAATATCAGTAAGACCATTATTGACAAGATTTTGACAGAAAATTTGGGATTCTACAAGGTCTGCGCAAGGTGGGTCCCAAAAATGCTCACTAAAGATCACAAACAAATACGGGTTGAAGAAGCTCGATTTCCTTGAGTTCTACATCGATTGCGAGAAATTATTTTACACAATTGTGACTGGGGACGAAACCTTCTTAACCAACTTTTCGCGCTCATACACTGTTTTCCGTACACTTTATACAGCCGAGAATGAATGTCTACCAGGGTATTGTACTTTGCACTCAAACAATTAAAGAGGGTATTTAACACCTGGCGGGTGTGGCGAGCGGAGGCTTCATCGCGAACGGCTGCCACGCCGAGACTAAGCGTCACTGAGAGTGCAGCGTGGTGGACGTTTGGTGTGGAGGAACAGCCCTTATGATCCAGGTACGTCGTTCCTGGGTTTTTTTTTTTCAAAATAAATAAATGTAGCTTCGTTTAACAAAAAAAAATAGAATCTTGCGAGAGCTTTGAAGGAGTAACCATCCGTTACTTATACCAGGGCGGGTAAGTGGTGGATAACCTCCACTGTCCCTGGGTTCCCGATCGCATTTTTTAAATTTTTTTTTTACATGAGCTCCACACAGGAGGCCTTAAGGAAAATAATTTCCCTCAGGGCCTATGTCATCTTTGGGGATGCCGTGTGAAGGGTTTTTTTTAAAGGAAAGGAAGAAGGGGTGAGTTCTGGAAAGGAAGAGGGTTTAAGGGGTGGGTAGGAATCTGGGATTCAGTGTGTCCAGGTCATCCGCCTCCAAGACCTAGACAAACCTCACCCCATGTAACCGGGCACCCCTGCTAAATCACCAAACGTACCGAACCACTTGGGGTGACCTATGGCAGAGATGTTGGTTATCCAATAAAGGTTCCTGGGGCGGCGGTACCCATTCCCGCCTCCCATTGCCGATGCCCACAGGCTTTCTCCTTTCATCTCCGAACTTTTCAGTTTTTAAAATAATTATCTAACTAAACGTTCACTAAAATAATAAATTTAAGTAAAATTTTAAATGATTTTTTTTTTAAGGAAACAAATTATTGTTTTTATCATCGAATTAAGCTATGAAAACAGCATTATTACAAATAATGGATCTGTGATGCGGTTCAAATAGCCGCCTCTCGTTACCTCCACCCGTTTGCGCGACATTCTTTACACACAAGAATGCGGCCCTGGAGTGGTCACTAAGCCGGCTGTACATAATTCAAGGGGTTGAATTATTGCTAGGATGAACCCTATTCATTCATTTAAGCTAATTATAGGCCTTAATATCTTAAAAGGTAGATGGAGTTTCCAGGCACCCTTTAATTGGTGGCTCAGGTATGGGGGCTCCATCGAAGCCAGAGTAAAGTTAGCCTCCCAAAAACTGGGCGTACTGTACAGGGCCCGCAGATACTTTAATAGTACACAACTGCTAACCTTGTACAAATCACAAGTACGCCCCACGGTTGAATTTGGCAGCCATCTCTGGTCTGGAGCTCCAAAATACCTGAAAAATACCCTCGACTCTGTGCAGAAACGGGCGGTCCGTTTGATAGATTCTCCCATCTTAACAGACGGATTGCAATCTTTAGAGCACAGGCGTCGGGTGGGAATGCTATCCTTGTTCTACCGGTATTACAATGGAAGATGCTCTGAAGAACTAGCATCATTGATCCCTTCGGCACCGGTGCATAGTCGGGAAACACGCCAAACGCGTGCCCAACATTTGTACACGGTTGACATTTGTCACATGAGAACGGGTCGTTTCTTCGACTCGTTCTTGTGTTCAACAGCTCGGCTGTGGAATGATTTGCCGGCCTCTGTGTTTCCTCCTTCCTACAACATGGGTCTCTTCAAGACCAATGTTCATTCCTTCCTCTCCTCAAAAGGACTCTCCACACAGCATCCCAGATGACATAGGCCCTGAGGGAAATTGTTTTCCTCAGGGCCTCCTGTGTGGAGTTAATGTAAAAAAAAAAAAAAAAAAAAAAAAAAACATGTAGTTTTTTTCTTCTTGTATATTGTCACCATTTGTCGTACTTATGCTTTAAATTTCAATGACCTTCACAGAAGTGTGAGGAAATCTTTAGTTAAGTGTCCTGAGGTCATAGTTGTGTTAATCTTATAAGATAAGATCTTGCATAAATTCAGTGATATTATGCTTTTAAGTGTGAATTCTGCACAAGAGTCCAAATTGCTCCTAAATTTTTTTTTCAGGGTCTCCATCAAACAGTTATACACCAAATTATTACGGAGAAGATTAAAAAATTTAAGATAAAAAAAGTCCAAGGGGGCAGTTTCACTATGTTGAGACGTACGTCAAAAGATAGTTACTGAACTCTCTATAGGTAACATTGACGATGTCAATGAATGCTCAATGCAGAATCGTTAAGAAGTTGAATTGCTCTGTTTAATGGGGCATTCTGAAAGGAAGAAGTTCTCGCTTTCGGAGCATAGAAAAGTGCGTGGGATCTCCCACGAATATACGCGTTAGGGACATATAGGTTAATATCAGAATACTCCACTGTCCAACATAGATACACAACCAGGGCAATAAACCAAAATATTCTAGCTACAGCCAGTTTGAAAACATCTTTTGGACAAAGAAATATGAAATTCAATGCGACAAAACGATACAACGCTCTACCAACTCAAAAAAAAAATAACAGAAATAAATAAATTTAAAACAAAAGTAAAAATATGGTTGAGAGAACAAAGTGAAAATGAACTATCAAACATACTGAAGACCATGTAAAGACAACTGGATACTAAATACAAATGTGGAAAAACTACAGGCCGCCTCAGAACAGGAAACCCTAGTGAGGAGGACTGTGAAAAAAAAATAATGTACTTTATAATACCTTAATATAATATAATTTATTAATACATTATGTACAAATTTTGCTATAGATACTAATAAAAAATAAAAAATTAAAATTAAAATCTCCAACATAGGTGGATTTAGTACAGTACCGGAGATCAGCTTAAAAAAATGTTTCCCAAAACTATGTTTGGTGCCAGTGATACCATGCATGTCATCGACATTTATTCTTGGGGTATGTTGTGAGGCTGAAGGTAGGGGGAGGTTGGGAGGTAAGAAGATGAGAAGAGGATAGTGGGGAAGCACCTTACTGTTGAAATCTGGTCAAAAAGCTAAAGTCGTTGCAAGCAACGTATCGATTCTGAATGGTCGTTTACAAAGGTCAAACCTACTGAAAATATCTACCACTGTGGAACGTGCCGCAAATATACGTATTATTTGTAATGAATTAAATGTGAAATAAGACAACATTAATCAAATGATATCTGCTTGCAGATTTGGAAGATACTCTCAGTAACACCCTGGTGTAATTGTTGCCATGTTCGGTGACCGTGGCTTGAAATGGCTTTAGCCTTGTTTGGTCCCTACCTTCCTCCCCATATCCTTCCCCTCCCCACTTATCTTTAGCCTCACAACATACCCCACGGGGATGGGATATATTGTGAGGCTGGGTAAACATTGATAACATTGGTTAATAACAATTGATAACAAGTGAAAACATTGGGGATGCCATAGTCTCACTGGCTTCAGCCGGGAGCAGCTGAATATAAAAAAATGAACCCGCGACCTGCGAAAAGGCTATCTGATGAAAATAGAACGCACTTTATTTTTTTATAATTTAAACCTTTTAATGTTTTTTTTTTTTTTTTTTGGAAAAACTCAATGAGTTAATCCTAATATTGTAAAATTTTGTCATTGAATATAATATATAATATATTTAATCTGCTCTCAAATGTTCATTCCTAGATGAAACCCAATCATTTTCTATTTTAAATTTTTCGTTCGAGAGTTAATATTGCCTTCAATTATTCAATTTTAGTCACTATTATTTTTAATTTCCGACAAAATATAAAGAATTTTTCTATTTTTGATGCTGACAAGTCGTGTTGGAATTCCATTATGATGATTCGTTTGAACAATTTTAAAAGTATTTCCACTTTTCATAACGGAAAACAAAAAATAATTGCGTGCAGTTCACAAGCGGTAGAAGTGAAACCTGCAGAAAACTAAAGTAGACAAGAGTGTGAAAACAAAGAGGAGACCGATAGGCTACGAAGCATGGCACAAATAGGAGACAGATTATAATATCTAATTTTCTCGTACGCTAAATCCTAAAAATGCACGTGTTTGTATCTTTTTAGTGTCGCTTTTTTGTTTCATCGAATTTCAAATCACAACGGTGATAAAGAAGTTTTCACTCCACAAAATGAAAAAGTATACTTACTTTTGAATGTAGCTATAAGTTTGTGGTTATAAATATTGCTATAAATGAAATAATATAATATTTTGTTAGAACCACTTATACGTATATTAGACCGGTTTCGGAACGACCGTTCCTTCCTCAGGGCAATAATATAATGACTTGACAATTATTACAAAATAGTGGGTGAGTCCGATGTATTATTACTAAGTGTTATGGTAGGAGTGGGGGTGGGAGCGTTGCTCGGGATTAATGAAGAGTGGGTGGGGGAAACAGAAGTGGATAAACTATTTCTGGCTATACAACAAGCTTCTGAATCGCTTTAAATAACTTTATGATTGGTATACATCCATAAAATGTATTTCAAAATGCTTATTCTACAAACCTTACAGTGGGGTAATAACAATAACCGTAAATTCATCAACATAAATTTCAAAAACCATACCTCTGTTCCACCCAAGCAAACGCGATCACAAATAGGTTTTAGGTCCAATTAGATTGAAGATAATTTACAAGCTGGAACAACAAGCAGAAACTCCTAGTGTAGTCTATATCTTGGGGGTAAATAACGCCCGTGTGACCGGAATCCTAATAACTTGGTAGAGTGAGGGGTCTCGAGCTTGAGTTACCTAGATGTCGACCCATCATACACAAGGAGCAGGGTATGTTGCAGACAACAAAACAAAAATTAGATATTATTTAATGGGACTAAATTATTTTTTGAAGTGAAAACTTCTTTAGCACCATTTTGATTTGAAAGTCTACGAAACAGAAACGAGCGGCGCCAAAAAGAGGCAAACACATACATCTATATTCTATAGGATTTAGCCTGCGAAAGAATTAAATAGCAATAAAATTATTATTTATTTGACGGTCGGTTCAAGTACAATACGATAAATACACAATCCCAAGCAAGTCTCCTTTTCTGAAGTGGTATAAAGCGCCTAACTAATCTCTGCAGACATTTAGCGGATCAAGGATCGAATCCTACGAAATCTAAAAAAAAATTGTCACGATAATAATTTTTGCGTCTTCTGACTTATTAGTTGTTAGCCGATTGATAATTGGTTAGGACCTTGATAGCTACATAATTAATCGACCGCCTTTTTTTTCGATTGGCAACTTTGCGAATTTGTTTTCCGGTAGAGGTACTTCTTGGATGAACGCCAAGACAGGAGCCCGGCGTCCATCTGATTGTGTTACACTTTTTTTAAGTTATGGAGTTATAAAATCCTTGAGAGTTATGAAGGATATTGCCGTGTGTCGAGTAAAATGCGAGATCTGTTATTTCTTTTAAACAAAAGTGCGTTTAATTACACTTGCATGAATAATCCTCACGCGGCCCGTTGAAGGGCATTTTTCGCGCTAATCAAAGCCATCCGCCGTTTGGGATAAAGTTCTTTTAGAAAGGTGAACGCACAGTTGCTTTTTATGACATTGGTCAGATTACGATCCTTATATTTGTGGTGCTTTTGAAGAACTAAGACCACAAGATACGCGTCTCCTATGGAGGTCCTTTCATGCATGGTCTTCTGGCAATATTGCGGAGTCGTACTCTGGAAGAAGTCCCTACTCTGAAGGATGTCCCGTTTCCTTTTTGAAGGAGGTTGCGAATCCTATCATGGCGGTATACTCATACCTGTTTGCTGGGTTTTGAAGTGTTAACCTAGCTTAGGTATTTCTCAGGTCCATCAGGTACTATACAATGTTATAATTTGTTTAAAATTTTGGCACCATGGTAGTCTCTTTGTTTTTGGCAATATTATTTTCTTGTTTTGTTCTTCATATTCAATTCTGTTCCATTATTACAATGCCTTATGTATAATAGGGTGGATCGCCATTGTATGGAAATTTTTTATTTTTATAATTCAGTTTTCGCGGGGTGCGGAATAGATGCTCTAGGTACACACAATTAAGCATACAAAATATCAATTTAAAATTTTGATAGCAAGTACTGCCACAAAGCAGTTGAATTATTTACAATTTGGTTTTTTTTTTTTTTTTTTTTTACATTAACTCCACACAGGAGGCCCTGAGGAAAATAATTTCCCTCAGGGCCTATGTCATCTGGGATGCTGTGTGGAGAGTCTTTTTGAGGAGAGGAAGGAATGAACATTGGTCTTGAAGAGACCCATGTTGTAGGAAGGAGGAAACACAGAGGCCGGCAAATCATTCCACAGCCGAGCTGTTGAACACAAGAACGAGTCGAAGAAACGACCCGTTCTCATGTGACAAATGTCAACCGTGTACAAATGTTGGGCACGCGTTTGGCGTGTTTCCCGACTATGCACCGGTGCCGAAGGGATCAATGATGCTAGTTCTTCAGAGCATCTTCCATTGTAATACCGGTAGAACAAGGATAGCATTCTCACCCGACGCCTGTGCTCTAAAGATTGCAATCCGTCTGTTAAGATGGGAGAATCTATCAAACGGACCGCCCGTTTCTGCACAGAGTCGAGGGTATTTTTTAGGTATTTTGGAGCTCCAGACCAGAGATGGCTGCCAAATTCAACCGTGGGGCGTACTTGTGATTTGTACAAGGTTAGCAGTTGTGTACTATTAAAGTATCTGCGGGCCCTGTACAGTACGCCCAGTTTTTGGGAGGCTAACTTTACTCTGGCTTCGATGGAGCCCCCATACCTGAGCTGGTCACTTAGGGTTACACCAAGCATATCAATGGAGGGCCTGTTCGGAAGATTGCTTCCGTTGAAAGAGACTAGATTTTCATTTCGATCCCTTTTAGACGTAATCAGACAAGATTGGGTCTTTGAAACATTAAATTCAACGAGATTATTTTTACCCCAAGAGAAAACACTCTCGAGGTAACCGTCCATTCTTTGCTTCAAAGCCCTACGAGCTGTTGGAGTTTGTGAGCCCTTTGGGGGCTTGTCAAACAAAAAGCTATCATGAACTGTACTGTCATCCGCGTAACAGTGAATTGGTGCACATGACAAAAGGTCGTTGATGTGCAACAAAAACAAAGTCGGAGACAGAACCGATCCCTGCGGGACGCCAGCATTTATCGAGTGTGAGGAAGAAGTGAAACCATCGACTACCGTCTGAATCGACCTCTCCCTCAAGAAGTCGGCAATCCACATACACAAGGATGCGGGAAGTCCGTAAGAATGCAGTTTGTTGACAAGTCCTCGGTGCCAAACCCGGTCAAAGGCCTTGGAGATGTCCAGTGCAACCGTTTGGGTCTCACCGAAACGTTCCAGGCATCGCCCCCAAACATGCGTCACATACGCGAGAAGATCACCGCACGAGCGGTTCCGCCGGAATCCGTATTGACGGTCGTTAATAATTTTGTTCTTCTCGAGGTATGTGAGCAGTTTGTCGTTGATCACACGTTCCATCACCTTAGACAGAACTGATGTGATCGCTATGGGGCGGTAGTTGGCCGGGTTGGAGCGGTCACCCTTCTTTGGAATAGGATGGATAACCGCTTTTTTCCAACCAGAGGGCACAGAGCCAGTCTTCAGGGACAATTTAAAAAGCTTCGTCAAAATTGGAGCTATTTCTGCAGCGCACCTCTGCAGTACCAGGGTAGGTATTCCGTCAGGCCCACTAGCTTTATTAACATCAAGCCCTCGTAAAACATGGAGTACTTCCCGATGCCGAATCCTCAGCTTTTTCATACGAAAACCGCAGTGAGGAACCGACGTCGGGACAGCACCTTGGTCATCGAGGGTTGAGTTATCTGCAAACATTTTACCTTATAAGTTTGCCTTTTCGGTGGCGGTGTTTGCTAGTGAGCCGTCAGGTCTGGTGAGAGGTGGCAAACTGGATTTGCAGAAATTGCGACCTATTGAGCTCGCAAGCGACCAGAATTGCCTGCTGCCATGCGGGCATGCAGCCAGCTTTCTGCTGATCTGCAGGTCGTGCTCCAATTTCGACCTATTTATGATTCTCTTGGTTTCCTTTGCCATTTTGTTGTAAGCTGTTCTGTCTTCGGATGTTCTAGATGTGTTGTAGGCTCGGTAAGCCGCGTTTTTTCGTCGCACTGCTTCAGCGCATTGTCGACTGAACCACGGCTTTGAGCCCACACCAGTTTCCTTAACAGTAGAATGGATGAAGCCATCCATCGCGGATGTGATGACTTCACCAATTTCCTGGGCACATCTTGAGGGATCCGAAGTCCGAAAACAGACAGCTGACCACGGAAAAGCATTAAAATGTGCCCGCAGACCGAACCAATCTGCTGACCTATAGTGCCACACTTTTCTCTTCAGCCTCTCGTTTGGTGGTCTGAAGTTTACAGGGATTGATGTCGTCACCAGGCAGTGGTCGGACGATCCTAAAGACGCTGTGACTTCAATCCTGTAACCGTGTGGCACAGTAGTTAAAAATAGATCTAACAGATTGGAACGGTGAGTCTGGACATCAGGAACCCTTGTAGGCTCCTGAACCATTTGTTCCAATCCGTAGCAAAGGGCAAAGGATTCCGCTTGGCGTCCAGCCGAGTCTGTTGATCCTGAGAACTTCAACCAAGGTTCGTTATGAACATTGAAGTCCCCCAGGACCACAAACTCTGCCGTAGGGTAGCGGGGCAAGAGGTCATCAATAGTATCGCTTAAGTGTTTGAAGAGCTCGGACGTGTCTGATTCGCTAAGGTTCGGTGAGCGGTATAAACACGCGTAGAATCTTACCGTACTGGCAAGATTGACGCGTACCCACATTACGTCGAATCTGGAGTTTTCCAGATTCAACAGTCGCACACAGTTGACGTCAGCTCGACTATAGAGACAGACACCTCCTTTAGGTCTGAACTTGCCTGCGAGGGTGAAGCCCGGGCAGTTCAGATAGGAGGTGTCTACAGGCTCAGCTATCTGGGTTTCAGACAGGAAAAGTAGGTTTGGGCGTTGGGAAAAAAGGTGGTGGTGGACAGAATTTAAATTGGTGTGCAGGCCGCGAATGTTGGTGTAATTCACCAACAGTTTTGGCCCGCACCGGGGACGCCTACTCCTCGCCGCTGTAATGACGTTATTTGTTGATGGTTGTATATTCATGATTTTATTTGTAGGGTTATTTAAGTGTGATATGAGGGGAAGGAAGGTCAGGGAGGGAAAAGGTAAAGGGGTGGGTAGGATGCTGGGATTCAGAGTTTCCAGGAGTGACGGACGTATGTATCCAACCCACCCACTGCGGTGCAAGGCGATGGGCAGGGAGAGTCCGGCTGGAGAGGTCGCCCAATGCGCCCCAAACGCTACTGCTGGGTCCCCTCCGGTCACGAACCGGCACAACAGCAGCGGCGGGGTTTTTACACTCGTTGATGGGGCAGCCCACCCTCAGTCGTGAGCCTGAGGGTCGGGCCCCTGTACTACCGAGCGACCCGGACAGCGGTAACCGGTTGTAAAGGGTCTCCCTCAACCAGCATCTCCCGATCCGGCCCGCCACGCAGAAGGTGGGCCGACGCACCCGCCATCAAGGCCTAGACAAACATCACCCCAAGAACCCGGGCACCACTGCTAAGTCACCAAACGTAGCGAACCACTTGGGGTGACCTGTGGCAGAGGTGTTGGTCATCCAATAAATGGTTCCCAGGGCGGCGGTACCCATACCCGCCTACCAAATTGTTAAAAAATGTCCCCTTTTAAAACAGTTTTGTGTCAATATGAATACTTTAATTTTTACTTTTACATTTCATAATGAATAAAAATTGCCGCGCCTTAAATGATAGCATTTAAAAAAAAATATTTTTTATTAATCCCGCGAAAATTTGACAAATTGCTGAGTCTAATTTCGCGCACTATACCAAGAAAAACAACAAACATCTTTAGATCAACCGTCCACATCTCGCAGTAAGCAAGTTTTACTAACGTTGATTTCCAACTGACCAACAATACTTTGCTTCATCAACTTCTTCTTCTTATGTAATAAATCCAACAGACAGTAGACTATCTGTTGTATCCAGAACATTGGATCGATACAGTATTTCTGATCGGGCGGGTGCTGCCATCGTCTGCGCTACAATGCAAGATATTGGATTAGTGACAACAGATAATCTAACAAACGTGATCGATCGTAATAAGATTTGACGTGCTCGTGCCAAAACTAGGACCACACTGCCTGACTGCCATCAATCAGCCCATTTTGATTTGTGCATTTGCCTATCATTTGAAGGTTGAAAGGATAAAACATTAATCATGTATGATGGACGTAGAAAAGTTGTGATAGAAGAACATATCAGTTAAAAGAACCTGGCTCACAATACATTGGCCACATAGGCGTTAAGTTCGGTGATGCTAAAACAATAGCTCACAAATTGTTTGTATGTTTTGTGGCAAAATCCATTGATTTAGCGTGCATCGTGGCTATCGGATGTGATGGAACAGCAGTTAATACTGGAACTAAGTCTGGCATTATTCGACTTCTTGAAGGAAAGCTCCATCGTCCACTTCAGTGGTTGGTCTGTCAAATACATGCCAACGAATTAAGTTTGAGACACCTTTTAGAACACCTTGATGGAACGACAACAGGTCCTAGAAGCTTTAGCGGCCAACTAAGAAAGTTACTCAAGAACTGTGAACATCTTCCTGTGATAGAATTTCAAGCAATAGAAAGCAATTGACCGGACATTACAAAATCCCGTGACGACCTTAGCACAGACCAGCTTTATTTATTGGAAATGTGCCGAGCAATCGTCGAAGGACAATGTAACGAAAACTTAGCCAAAAGAAACTCTGGTAAAATCTGTCATTTGCGTTTGTTAACAACAGCCAATACTATTCTCCGACTTTACATTTCAACCAAGAATCAGAAGAAAATCAGGTGATATTGACTGAATTTATGCTAAGAGTGTATGCTCCGACGTGGTTTAAAATAAAAAACACAACCTTCGTGTGTTTACGGGGCGAGACACCTCCACGAAACCATAAAATAGTCTCGTTACCTTCCAGAGCATTTGAAAAAGGTGGTAGATCCCGTAATTCAACGCAACGGGTATTTTGGCAAAAGCGAAAACATACTTATTAGTACGCTAAACGATGAACGAAGACAAATTAGAGAGTAGTTGGTTCTGAGACGGATTCTAAGTATCCGAGATCGTACGTCAGGGTTCTCTCCAATAAGAGTTTTAAGCTACCTACTTTTAATTTAACGCAGCAGACTATATTGACTTGATCTACTGGGAAAAATCATCAGAACCACCTCTTACAAAACTGATATCTAGCGAGACAATAATTGATTGCAGACCACGAAATTATCGAATTCAACATTTTGTGCAAGTTCCGATTGATGCTCTGTCACACGCAAGCCACGGAAAGATGTATCAAAGTGGTAACAGCATCACGCTCTGCTGTTTGCGACCCTGAAAGACGTTAAGAGTGGATACAAAACAAGCTAGAATCTTGTCGTATAACGCCAGTATTCAATTCGAAGAAGGACTATAAAACATAATAACTTTCATGATTTTTGACTTTATTTTTTAACATTGTTTGTGATTTTTTTGTGTAGCAATGGTACTTTTATTGTTTCTTGATTAGTAGATAATATTACAAGTAAACGAAAAGTTTAATTTTTTTATATTTTAACTACTTTTATTGAGCAAAGATTAAACCCTTCTTTTTCCAGTTTTTCGCTGTTTTTGTAAAATTTGAATTGACTTGGGGCAGTACTTGCACTCGAAATATCTTAATGCTGTCATAATAACTTTTAAAAGTAACCCCATGGAGCATCCATTCCACACCCCGTGTAACCGTTTTAATTCTTTTGGCAACATGAATCCTCAGATCAATCCCAGCGACAACCATATGATCAATGTAAATGGGGATATTTGAATGAAACAGGGATTCAAGTTGAACATTTATTAAAATCATCAATTTTCGAGCATGAGACAGTAATCCATTCAAGGAAAATATACTTATAATTGTTTATTGAAAACTCAGGGTGCGTCCCAGGGCTCCTTGAAGAGGAATCTCCTGAGATTATGAATTATGCAAGTCACTATTATTGAAGTCAGGATCAGCGATGTAATACATAATTGACAGAACTAACCTTTAAATATAATGCCGGGCGCCAAGGCCAGTCTCAATAACATGACCATTTTAAATATAAACAACTAACTGAAAACCAGTAAAGGAAACTAACGCCAATCGATGCCATCCATGCCAGTCGGAGCCCAGGTTTTTGCACCCTCACGCTACACGTCAAATCCGCCGAGTCCCGCGCTCTTCCGTTTCCCCAGCAGAGGTCGCCACTGTACTCGTCCGAAGTTAGCAAAACAACTCATAGATTAAAGTGTTTTGCATAGTCAACATCCAAAATTATCGGGGTAACATGTTATTCTGTTACAATGCCCCCCGTGTTGAAAGACTTATGGCTATAAGTCCTGAGGTTCCCCTGACACCTCGAAGCAAAGCCTTGACTGCCGTCTCACTGGAAAGTACTTGTAGTGAAGGTGATGTCATGATAGTAGATGGAAACCCAATAGCTTAGCAGCGGTAAGTATGTAGATTCTTGAAATGTTGTTGCGAAGAAGCATAAATTTCCAGAGCCATCGCGATCTGTATGTCCAATGTTTCCTCAGCTTGAGACAGCATCCCAGACTTGAGAGTAGAGTGTTATGATGTTGCCTTATAATCTTCAAATAATATGGCGTAGCAACTTAGTTGAAAATTTTCCATCGTGCAGGAACTAGATGATAAGCCATGATATATGGTGCATGGGCAATGATGATTTTCCTCTTGAAAAGTCCTTCTGGGGTGACCCATATTCTTGAAAAATGTTGTGGTATCGCAAAGTTGAAGATTTTCCATAGTGCCGGAGCGGGGTAATATGCCATGAAAATATAGTGCATGGGCAATGATGATTTTCCTCTTGAAAAGTCCTTCTGGGGTGACCCATATTCTTGAAAAATGTTGTGGTATCGCAAAGTTGAAGATTTTCCATAGTGCCGGAGCGGGGTAATATGCCATGAAAATATAGTGCATGGGCAATGATGATGTTTCTCTTGAATGACCCTCTGGAATGACCCTCTGCAATGACCCTCTGGATGCCTAAACTAAGATACTGGTTTTCCTAAAGCAATCTGGTTGAATCTACAGAAACTATTAGAAAAGCCCTTCACTCAGAGAATATTAATTTAACTAACAGGCAAATATACCTCCTGACAAAATATTTAATAAAAGCAAAATCCGTTAAATCTTTAAACCTTCTTCTGTCTTCCTGATATTAATAACAACATAATATGTAGATAACCTGTATAGTAATCCTGAATTTAAATTGAACAATAATAATAAACATCCTGACAGAATACTAAAATAAAAGAATTTAAATTGATAAATATTATACATCTATCTCAGATGAAAACTTTCTGTAATTTGAGTAACTTAGCCAATAATCAAACCATAATTGGGTTATCAAAGCCGAATGTTATTAATTAGCCAATCTATCAACAGATGGCAGTGACGAATTATAATAAATAAATCGATAATTCTAAGAATAACCATATTTGAAAGAAAAGGTCCATGCTGTCCACAGATGGCAGTAACCATAATAATAATTAATTATGTCCATAATTAATTTATTTTAACTGTATTCTTCTATCACAAAATTAAAACTTCCTACTGTCACAGAAGAACACAGAAAAAAGAAATTGTTTACTGATCGTTTTAGCGATTTTCGAGCTCTAAAATCACCAGAACAATCAGCGGACATACAATTGTTAAAAAAAAACGATTATACCATTATTAAAAAATACAAATTAGACAAAACATGCATATAAAATTTGTTATACCAAGGTTAATAGTATCATAACTGACACGCACAGATTATAAATAAGAATTTTCATAAAAATTCATAAAATATCTCAATTGTAAGCCCGATGAAGGCTATAATTCCAATTCTGAAAATAACGTAGGGTTAATAGTGTTATAATAGACACGCGAAGATTATAAATAGGAATTTTCATAAAAATTCATAAAATATCTCAATTGTAAGCCCGATGAAGGCTATAGTTTCAAATTGTGCATAAAACACAAACGATAATAAAATGACCAGAAAATTGTAATATTATGATCAATGTATCATCCAATAATCAGCTTACAGAAGCAAATACAATGTAAAATATACCCATGCATAGTAATTCATTAGATAGTAGATCCCTTTTGGTTAAAAAAATATACACAAAACAAATGTACACAACAGCAAATACAAGCACCAAATAGTAATACATATCACTGAAATCAGAAAATGGTTTATCCCACACCACAACTAAATACCATAAAATATATCAAATGAGTCTCGCCTGTAAAACCCATGGCCAGAGATTTACCAGCGAAAGACATTTAACAGTTTAAAACATTCACGAGCTCAAGTAAAATAGAAGCTACTTAAATCAACTACATATAAAACAGAAAATATATCACAATTTAACATTTTGATCCAACAAGAAACGTAGGAATAATTTAGAAAGTTAATTCTTAATATATCTTTTAAATAGAAAGTACCTATTGTTTCCCTTTTGTATTAGCAAGTTTGTAAATAACAGCAGAGATTTTATCTATAATCTTATTTCATAAGAAAATTTTAGCTGCGAAATGTTTTAAATGTCTTATTACTGAATAAAACAACTGTTCAATTACCGTTCGAACAACTTTCCCAACAGATCCTCATAGTGAGATGGAAATAGAAAACGGAAAGAAAAACAGTAAAATTCCAAACATAACATAACGTTATATCGACTTCATGTTTATCGTTAGCATAGAAAATGGACAACAAGCATCCCACCACTGCAGTAATCTGCATCAGTAGGTCCCCTGTCTTCCTACGACTGAAACGGAAAAAGAAAACCTAATCCATTTCGCGAAACGATTTTAAAAAAAAATCGCGTCCGAGAACTCAGAGGTTCAAAACATAGAACCCGAACTAACTACCGACGAACTCAGAGGTATTAAAACATAGAACGCTAGTAATCATTCGCATATCGCTTCCACATGCTAAAACATTTCCCGTCGAAAGGAAAGTTATGAAAATGATTACCCGAATAGACTCTTTAACAACTGATATTAATAATTACACAAATGTGTCTAATTTCCGGGTAAATTTAAATATTTAAAAAAAAATCTATACTGAGAATTATAACCACTTTAATCTCTGGCGAAGAAAATAGCATACAATAGCATTTTAAGTAATTAAAAGTAACTAGTACTGTGATTTTACATTCGTAACAAACTGAATATCCTGTCGCAGAAGTTAACGGAAAGCTTTTATCAAGTTTCGTGAATTTAGCATCTAAATTGCATTAATTTTATATGAGAATAAATATTCAAAATTAATAAGTGTGAACCTGACTCCAAAAAAACCTGAGAATTGCGATCCCAAAACCGTGGAAAAGATGAAAGGACGGCCGTCCCTGGCAACCACCCCTTCACTCCTCGAAGCTCTTTGATCATCGTAGAACCGTCTGACTATCTATGCTGGATCGAAGACTGCAACCTTGAAAGACGTCTCCTCCATTGAAGCAACTATCGTCCGCATCGGAAGCATTTGATCTCCTCCCTAGAATTCACATTATGTTTTTTGAAAGAAGTGTTTTTACAAGAAGAATAATCGGCTTGAAAAGGAAAATTTTATTAGGTTCATATTTATTTTCAAAAGAAAAAAGGTAGAGGAATTGAATCTTCCAGACCAAACACCAGTTCCTCCATGTTTGAAAGAAGAACAGTTCATTCACAACAAAGCGAAAGCAATACTCTAAAAAAAAAATTCAAAAGCTCCTCAGAAAAGTATATTTATACTTACAGACGAGATCAGCAAGCTCCTTAGCACGTTGTTAAAATTCAGGTACACAAGATTTCCCATTGTATTATAAATCCTATTTATGCAAGGGCAATGACCATCTTTGTCTGACACCTTGTCTTCAGGCATTGAAATTATTGTAGGTACCTATTTCTTAATGGATCAAAGATAACAGACACAAACATTTAATCACGTCAAAAGACGGCAAATAAACAGTTACACACATACTACACTACAATAAATAATTAAAAACAATGACTCAACGGATTTAAAGTGATTTTTCGAAATGATTATGATTCGAATATAATGCAGTAAAAATTCTTCCCGAATTATAAATGCTGTATTAAATATTCCTTTGACTATAAAGTTGTATAAAGTTGCAAGTTCTCTCGGAATAAAATGTTGTACCTGAAAGAATTGTAAAAAAAATTCTTCCGGAATTAAAAAATCATATAAAAGATTTGTAAAACAGCACAATAATAAATTAAGATAATAAAATTATAAAGGAAAGGTGTTCCTGGGACCTCCGACTGACATGTGACCGATTGACCTCGTGTCTCGACAATAATGTTATACATCACTGATTACCTACACAATAAAAAAAAGAACAAAACTCGCAAATTCTATTAGTAATCCACACGTAAGGCGCCATTGTAACCGTTTTAATTCTTTTGGCAACATGAATCCTCAGATCAATCCCAGCGACAACCATATGATCAATGTAAATGGGGATATTTGAATGAAACAGGGATTCAAGTTGAACATTTATTAAAATCATCAATTTTCGAGCATGAGACAGTAATCCATTCAAGGAAAATATACTTATAATTGTTTATTGAAAACTCAGGGTGCGTCCCAGGGCTCCTTGAAGAGGAATCTCCTGAGATTATGAATTATGCAAGTCACTATTATTGAAGTCAGGATCAGCGATGTAATACATAATTGACAGAACTAACCTTTAAATATAATGCCGGGCGCCAAGGCCAGTCTCAATAACATGACCATTTTAAATATAAACAACTAACTGAAAACCAGTAAAGGAAACTAACGCCAATCGATGCCATCCATGCCAGTCGGAGCCCAGGTTTTTGCACCCTCACGCTACACGTCAAATCCGCCGAGTCCCGCGCTCTTCCGTTTCCCCAGCAGAGGTCGCCACTGTACTCGTCCGAAGTTAGCAAAACAACTCATAGATTAAAGTGTTTTGCATAGTCAACATCCAAAATTATCGGGGTAACATGTTATTCTGTTACACCCGCTGCTAAGAAAAACAAAAAAAAAAAAAAAAAATCGAACCACACTAATGAATAAAAATATACATTTGATTTAACTATCACCAAGACATAATTATTTTATTTTAACCATGGTTATTAACCTTTCTGTAGAAAACCAAATTCCCCATAAACTCGCCCTGAATATCAATACGCTCTATTGCTCACTTTTATGGCCTAGAACCCTCTGTAGGTAATGCAATATATGATAATGTTTTGCTTTGACTTCTTGTTATATTTGGCTACAAATACTACCTTTTATACCTGGCCGTGGTATTATTCCACCTGCTTTATTTATGAGTTACAAAATATTACTGTTTTTGTAAAATTAATATCCAATCAACAATACACAAATTAGCAATTTGGTGAAAGTTAACCATTGTAATTTTTTATTTTATTTTATTTTATTTATTTTTTTTATTTCTTAAATTCTTACCATTGTGATTTCTAATTTTAGATTTCACTAAGAGATGGAGCCATCCAATTTTTTTTGCAGATGATGTAGTACTGATAGCAGATAATCATTGTGACGTACAGAATAGCCTGGAAAGATGGAGAAAGATCCTGGAGGATAATGGCCTAAAAATTAGCAAGAAAAAGACTGAATATTTGTATTTACCATTTGAAGACACAAACGCTGTAACTCCTTCGATGCAACTGGATGGAGTAACATTAGCCAACTGTGATTCATTTAAGTATCTGGGCTCACTAATTCACAGAGACAGAGGATGTGCAGCGGATGTCATCCATAGAATAGGTGTGGGATGGATTAAATTTAGATCCGTAACAGGAATATTGTGTGACTCCAAAATGCCTATAAAACTGAAAGGAAAAATATACCAGACCATTGTAAGACCCGCAATAATGTATGGCTCCGAATGCTGGACTATGTACAACTCCTACACTAGGCAACTTGATACAGCAGAAATGCGAATGCTTAGATGGTCGGCAGGAGTATCATTAAAAGATAAGATCAAAAGTTCACGCATTCGTGGTAGCCTGGGTGTCACAGACATAAATAGCAAGCTGGAAGAACGACAGTCGAGATGGTATGGACATATAAGACGGAGACCATCAGACCACACAGTGAGGCAGGCAATGTCTATGGAGCTTCATCGACAGTCATCCAAAGGAAGACCGAAGAACTCCTGGACGACTCAATGTTCCAAAATTCTTCGGAGAAACGGCCTGGATAAAGGCGATACCCAGAACAGAAGATATTACAGCCTGAGAACGAGAAGAGCCGACCCCAACAGCCTACCTAGGCAATGAGTTGGGACAGCACAAAGGAAGAAGACTAAGAGATGGAGCCACTTCCGTCGGCATCTCGCAAACGGACTTGCCCCTGGCTAGCATAAATATCACGTTTTAATGAACTTTCTATTACGTTCCGCGGCGATGACGCCACTGCTTGTCACGAGTATTTTGTACTGGTGAAAGTTAGTGGGGCTGGCGACACGGTATCGCTTCGAAGTAAATAAGCAAACACTTCACGACTAAAAATTACACATCTACCGGATCTGCCGGATCTGCCCTGAAGATGGACACTGCAACGATGTCCGAAACGTTTGCTAAAGAAGGAGGTAGCGCAACACGGCATAACACCCCAAAATCAAATAACGAAAATGCTTTTGGCAGTGAAAATCTTAAAACTTATCAGAAATGGAGTATTTTCTTCAAATTTAGTTAGTAAAAACAAATTTAAAATATGTCCAGTTTTGGAGTAGAAACCTGATGTTATCAAATCCTAGATTTTATTTAGGTATTATCAGCATGAGGTGTAGTTGTCCCTTTCGCTCAGTATTCGGAGGAGTAAGAACGGCAGTAACAGCAACAGTTTCATAAAATACGTATTGTTCAACTTTCTCGGTGACCGGGTTTCCTCTTATTAAGCTTTTGGATTCCACTACGTAATACTAGAAGTCGGGTTTTATATCAGAGCAGAAATTTTGGGACCAGCTACCATTTGTATTCCTCTTTACCCAGAATTCTAATGGAGGAAAATAATTATCGAGTCAGTGGAAATCTTCAATTTATCATAAAACAAATACAAATTTTGTTACTAAGGCAGTTCAGTTATCTTAATATATTAAAATGAATGTTTCTTTGTTTGTCCCTTATGCTTTCTTAAACCATTTGTCTGATTGCCATAAAACTTTGGACATTTGATGTGCGCATGCCCGCGATGGTTTCTATATAATAGTGAGCTCTGGCATTATGAAAATCTTTCCTAAACTATTCAACCGATTGCGATGAAATTTTGGTGGTTTGTTATGTGCACGCCCGCAAAAATTTCTGTATATGCTGGTGAGCTCTGGCGTTATAAAATTTTGTATAATATTTAATAGGGATTTGTGGGACGGGCGGGAGAGGAAGAGGGGAGGCGGGAAGGTGGAGGGGGAAAGCGGAAGGGAAAGGGGAACAGGAACGAATAGGAAAGGACATGAAGGTAGAAACAATTTCTCTATTGGCCTCCTTGCAACGCGTGTCGGTAATTCGCTAGTCTATAATAAATTATGTATAATTTTTACGATTGATAATATGTGAAAGGCTCTAAAAAGGGTTTAAATTAATAAATTAATTATAATAACCATACCTGCCCGCCGGCCCTACTAACCTATTCAAGCCGGCCCTACTAACCTATTCAAGCGTTCGGCCACACTTAAAATCGATGTATGTATGCTGATCATGTTTGCATTTCATATAATATATACCATAAATCTTTTGACATGAGGTGTGCATACAAATTATAATCCATCACATAACCTAATGGAAACACTGCCAATTTAAATGTTGGTTTTCACAATTGTTTAATTATTTTTTTTTTTTCTTGAAAAGAAAGTCAAACATTCCCGGATTACGAATAACCGAACAATGTTTGAAAATCTCCTACTACCACCATAGAAAGCCGAAAATGTTGCTTGTGTTGTGATGGAGGACTTAGCCAGCCGAGGAATCGAACACGCTACGCTCGGGTGGGACCCAAGCGCTATGCCCACTCAATCAATGACCGGTCTACCTTCTACTACCTCTTGAATTGCAGGAGACTGTATTATTTGTCCCAGCTCACATATTACGTCTCATATAAATCGCTGTAACTTCCTTACTTTCGGAGTAAGAAATATGTTCTAAACGGTATTAGAAAGGCAAAACATCATCAACATCATTATAGACTAATCTAAAAAAACAACCACCAAAAAAGTAAAATGTACACAATTATGAGACCAAAGTTTTGAATCGCAATTTAAAAAAAAACAGATTTTTCATGAATTATTTTTATATCAAAAGACAAAAAAGTGAGGTTACAATAACGTTTATAATACGTTTGTCTAATAAAAGATACTTATGTATTTATTTATTTTTCGTTATCAGTAATTTTAGTTAAAAAAAACTGAGGTGAGCCATTTTTAAACTTTTTATGTACGCATGCAAAATTTTTGTATTTCAAAAATTATATGCTTATTTTGAATTAAAAATTTGAAAGCGTATTTTATCACCTCTCGAAAACAATTTTTCGTTTTGGGATAATGTTCTGAAATTTTCGATTTATTTGCATTTTATTGTAAAGCGGAAATATTTTGACCATCATAAAAATACGTCAAATATCTGAAGGGTTATTCTCACAGCACACATCATGTCTACGCTTCAGTGCACGCTCCTCGAAAGACACTTCGGAAATTTGCAGAAAATATTTCCGCTGAAGTGTCGGGGCGTTTAATGCAAAGTTTTTTTTCGTAGCGTTATCTATAAGGAAACTTTTTTTTGAAAGAGGGAATTTTTGAAGTGAAAAAAGATTTAGAACTCGATGAAACGGAAACGAGCGACACTAAAAAGAGACAAACACATACGTCTATAGGATTTAGCCTGCGAGCGAATGAGACAGCAATGACATATTAATTTAATTCACGGGTATTTGGTTCACTCAGTACCAAGTACCAAGAAAGTCTCCTTTAGTGTAGTGGTATGAAGCACCTCAGCGGCCAGCCATTTAGCAGACCAAAGATCGAATTCTACAAAATCCAAAAAAAAACTTTGTTATTGTAAAATCAGAATCCAATCAAATCACTCCAAAATTAACAGTCAAAAGAAAATACAAATGAAAATGTCATCTAACGACTCCGAAGAAGAAAACACAAATACCAGTTAGATGACCAAATGTATAAAAAAGGTACCCTGGAATTCAACGACAAAAATATGGAAAAAACCAAAATAATGCTTGAAAATAATATTACGTACATTTGAAAAAAACCTTTTTTTTCATTTGCTCCACACAAGAGGATAGGAACGGGAGGATAGGAAGTTCTAGGAATGAACAAGATTTGAAGGATGGGTAGGAAGCTGGAGATCAATGTGTCTAGGTGTGACAAACATAAGAATCCATCCCTCCCATTACGGTGAATGGAGATGGGTCGAAAGAGGCCGGGTTAGGTCTCCCTCAATCAATGTATCCCGATCCGGCCCACCGCACAGTAAGTGGGCGAATGTATTAGCCGCCAAGTCCTAGACAAGCCTCGCCCCATGAACCCGGGCACCCCTGCTAAGTTACCAAAGTAGCGAACCATTTGAAATGACCTATGGCAGGGGTTTATGAAATGAATTGTTCCCTGGGCGGCGATACCCATACTCGCCTCCCAAATTAAAACATTTAATTCTCTTTTCATGTTTTGTTCTGTCTTGTTTCATTTTCTTTCCTTTTCTTTTTTATTCCCTGCATTTGTAATCATTTTAATCAACTATATTTGAAATATCTTATTTTGTTTCTTTATTTGTTTTTCTGGCTCTTTTTTTATTTTCACACTGAACTGTGCGTGAAACTTCTATTTTCAACATCAAAATACCTATGTAAAATAGTAGATTTAACTTTTATCTAACGAATTATAAGTCCCATCCTAAATAAATTTTATAACTCATCAGGATTGCCCTAGTAAGACACAGTCTACATATGTATTATTATGTTATATTACATTACATTTATTTATTATTTATTTATATATTTTATAAATTAAGGTCCCCCGCCGCATCTGTCTTTCTGTTCGCGATACACTCAAAAACTACCCAACGGATTTTCATGCGGTTTTCACCAAGAGATAGAGTGATTCATAAGGAAGGTTTAGGTATATAATTGGTCAAGTTTTTGTGTAAATTGGTCGAAATATATAAAGAAGAATGTCTGTATGTGGTGGACGAGCAAGCTGGTAAGCGGGAGGTGTGGATTTGATTTATGTGCAAAGGAAGGTCACTGTGTACATTAGATGTCGAAAACTCTGTAAAGCCCGGGCAACGCCGGGGACTTCAGCTAGTAAAACAACAACAAAAAAGACAAAACGCTGTAACATTATCCCATATCCATGATTATCGATTATTATTCATTGAATAAGAAGATAACAATAATAATCTAAACGAAAATATGAAAGAGAACAAGACACAGAAAAACAGAAAAAAGACAATGGATAACTGGGATTCGAACCCAGACCTCTCGTAAATATTTTGTTCTCTTTCATATTTTCGTTTAGATTATTATTCTTATCTTCTTTTTCAATGATATGTTACATTGATGGGAATAACCATCAAAAGTTATAAAAGAGAGTTTTTCTTATAAAAAATTGAATATTATTATTCAACCGGAAATTAATATTTTTTTAATCAAAATCTACTCAAAGACTGACTACATTTATTCCCTAGAAAACAGAAGAAAAATAAACGACCTAACTTTTTTGTTTAAAATTATTAACTCCGAATTGGAATGTTGCGAACTCCTGCATCTTATTGATTTTAAAGTACCCAATCGAGAAACAAGGCAAAACATATTATTCTGCAACAATAATTCTGTAACCAACTACCACATACATGCACCAATTTCTCGACTACACACACTAGGGAACAAATTCACCTCAAATATCGATGTATTTAATACAAATTTACCATTATTCAAGAAATATATGAACAATATTTTTATGTAGAAAATTTTGATATCTAAGGAGCATCACATAGGGTATATTGTATATATTTGTGTTGTAAAAACTTGTTACCGTTTTCTATTTATGTATCTTGCATTTTGTCTGTATTATTCATCACATTTAATCAGTCACCTGTAAATTTTGTAATTACTAACATACCTACTAGTTTATTTCTATGCCATTTACAACTTAGAAACTTTCTCTTTTATTGTAATGCACTATCTTTCCTTAAATTTATCTGTACACCTACCATTCATATGATGTTTACTAGTTATATTTTTATAGTTTATCTTTTTTATTTAAAAACTGACTCTGTATTATAAACTTGTCATGAAAAAGCCCATCAGGACCTTGAAAACTAATAAATACATGAAATTAATTTTAAGACTTCATTTCCGAAAAGGAAAGTAAGTAACAATGTATATTGCAAGTACCAATAGCTGTATTGATATCCCGATATCAGATATCAGTAAATAATAAATGCAGTAAAGGTAACATTAAAAATAGGTACTTTATAAACAAAAGGACTTCACCCCCTGTAGTATGAACATAGGCTGTATGGCCCTTGTACCAGCGAGGGAGAGAAGGCAGTTCAAAGTTAAAAGAGCACTTAGCCTAGATCTAGAACGGAAGACGCGACTTCCGGAAAATGGATTTCCGATGTCAGAATGGGGGGGGGGGGGGATTATAGAAGGCAGGGAGCAAAAGGTATCATCTTTTATGAGGTTCTAGTTTTTTATTGAATTATTTGTGTAGCTATTGATTCAACCTTATCTGCGAGAAAAAGAATGAATGGTTATTTTTTTTTAATTAACTCTACACAGGAGGCCATGTTATCTTTGGGGATGCTATGTGGGGGTTATTCTTAAGGAGAGGTGAGGAGTGGACATGGGGATCTCAAATCGTTCCATAATCGAGATGTTGAACTCAAGACTCAACCACACTCTGCAGGTGGTTCAAAACTGAGCTCACAGAAATGTTTTTGGACTTCCATGGGACACCCATGTCAGAGACATCTATTCAGTTTCCGGTATTCTTCCAATCACAGTCCTTCCTAAACATGAAATCACAAGCACAGTCCTACAAATTACCCAACAATCAACTCACACTAACATCACGCCACTTTACAATCAAGACATCCACACTCACAATACTCGAAATAGGAATAAAATCCGCATACCTCCAAACACACACTACAAAATATGGAATAAAATCTCTGAACTATCTTGCCTATACACTATATAATTCGCTACCAGATATGTTCAAGGGAATCCAGAAAAATAAAAAATTCAGAGTAATGCTTTAAAAAAAGAATATTTTTTAAGTATGTTTAAGGATGAAACTTTTTTCCCTTTTTCTTTAATTGTTTTCCATTGCTATTTATTCTACTCAACCTGTCTTTTATTTTTCTTCTATATTGTATGTGAATCTTATATTTTTAATATCCAAATTCCTATGTAAAATTTTAACTAATTCCTCCCACCCATGATTTGTATGTTCACACATATGTACAAGGGAATCCAGAAAAATAAAAAATTCAGAGTAATGCTTTAAAAGAATATTTTTTAAGTATGTTTAAGGATGAAACTTTGTAATTTTTCTTGTCATGTTCAATTGTCTTGTTTCGTTTCTCTTCTTTTCTTTTCCATTTAGTTGTAATCATCCATATCTGTATAATCTTGTTCCTCTTTTCTTTAACTGTTTTCTATTGTTGTTGTTCTACTCAACCTGTCTTTTATTTTTCTTCTCTACTGTGTGTGAAACTTATATTTTTAATATCTAATTTCATGTGTAAAATGCTCTTGAGGTGATTTTTCGCAAAAACAGCGCTGTATAAGTTGTCCAAATTTATTATTATTATTATTTAAATATTTCCTCCCATCCATGATTTGTATGTTCCTCCTGTCCTAAAATGAGTTCTTTAACTCATCGGGATTGCTCTAGGAAGAAATAAAAACAATAAAAAATTTAAAAAAAGAACGAGTTGAAGAAACCACTCATTCTCACGTGATAATTGTCAGCCATGTGTAAAATTAAGACTTGCGTTTGGTGTGTGGTTTTGTGTCGAGGGGATCAATAACGCTAGTTCCTTGAAGCATCTTTATTAAAAATATCGATAGAACAAGGACGGAATTCCGCCTGAAGCCTGTGCTCTAAAGATTGCAATCTATCTATTGATAGAGAGAGAGGAATCTATTGAACGTGTTGGATGTTGTGTGTTGTGATTTGTCCTATTTTTTATTTAACGTCATATAGCACTGAACACTTTTAATTTCTCATTTATCTAATCTCGATGTGTAGAGCGTCTTACTTTAAACTTTCCTGTCTATACCTCCTTTTATTCAAACAGTACCTTAAACTTTCATGTTTATGCCACCTCTTACTAAGTTATTGCAATGAATTGTGTGTCTATAATCTCTTTTGTATGTGGCTACATCAGCTTTCTAATGTTTGTCTATAAAACGGCTTGCTATCATTTCGCATGTCATTCTCCTTGCATTTCTCTCTCTTTACTCGATCCTCTTGATCTCAATTCGTCTTTCGCTTCTGCCAGACTTTAAAAATTATACTCATTATTGTCGCTAGTACACCAGAACCAGAATGTACACCAGAATTTCTTGCCGTAAAATTATTCAAAGAATATACAGTTTCAAATATCCAGTACAAAACACAAGTGTTTTTACTAACAAAGGATCACCTCAAACCAACACCTCTCTCTCTCTCTCTCACTGTACGTTCCCGTGGCATGAAACCGAAGGAAGCCAACAAAAGCAGCTCAACTTACACCCTGACTGCAGACTATCTGGAGACCACACCTGGGATCGACGCAGAACGGACCGCCCGTTAAAATATACGTAGAGCCTGGGTTTATTAAAAGTATTTTAATGCTATAGTCACTAATAAATAAATTCAAAATGTCCAAAGTTGTGAAGTCAGGAATCCACGATGTAATGCTGATACCAACAATGACGAATGGCAGTGAGGCATCTAACTAAAAGAGAGAGGATGTATGTATGCAGATTGATTGCTGTAGAAATGAGATCTTTTAGGCTCATAAGTGGTTAATACCATTCAAGACACAATGCAAATCTGATTTAAGCGTAATTAATAAAATAAGTAAGAGACGCATATATTTTGTTAGTACAATAGAAAATGCATGACTTGATGGTGAAAGAGAAGCCCGATTAAGCCCTGACACGGTCAAATGAATTTATTTATTTATTTTAAGAAGAAATAAACAAAAAAATACTTATTAATTATTTAATATCCATAGGTGGTAGATAAAAAAAATACCTATTAATAATGTTTACAGATAGGTTTTTAGAAATATAAAATTTGTGAATCAGGTAGGTAAGTCTTTTAAAAATACAAATAATTTAGTCGGTCATGTCAGGAAAATGACAGAAGACTAGTAAAAGTACACAAGTAGGTGTATGTGAGGTGATTTATTTATTTGTTTATTTAATTTCAACGGTATACGTATACCATAAGAACTGATTACATGTCACAAAATCAAAAATATTAATATAGAAATATTTAAAAAAATTGTTTAACAAATAATTGTGACATTTGAATGAGAAAAACTTCAGAGAGACAATTTGATAGCATAGCCCTCTTGTACCTACCTTCCAAGCAGTTTAATAGATCTGACACATCTGCATATCTTTTACTTACGTCATGTAACATGGGTACAAGGGAGTGTTTTGTATACTCAGTCCTACTATTGTTACATTTAAACAGGATTTTAGACCGAGTGGTTCTTGTGGGAATATGAAATTTAATGAGCTTAGTTAAATCAGGACTGTCTATGCTACCAATTACAATTTTGAACATAAATATTAAGCCGGATATAATTCTTCAATCTGAGTCTTAATACATTTAATTCTTTCATCAAGTAATTGTAGTTTATGTTTTCAATGGGAATACCGAGTTTAAAATTAACACGTCTTAGAAATTTATGTTGATTTTTTTCTATTGAATCTGAATGTATTTTAAAATGGGGGGACCAGATCGAGGAGTTATATTCGACTTGACTACGTACTAAGGATGTATACAAAATTTTTAGTGTTAAAATATTCCTAAAACCTCTGGAATTTCGAAGAATGAAGCCAAGCATTTTCATTCGTTTATTACCGATTGTATTTATGTGGGCTATAAAGTTTAATTCAGAGTCGAAAATTATGCCCATGTCGTTAATTTCTTCGACGGAGATAAGGGTAGAGTTATTAAGTACATACGGATGAATAATTGGTTGACTTCTTCTGTAAAATCTTATCTTATAACATAACACCAATTAATTAACACGTGTAAATTATTCTGTAGACAGATACAATCTTCAACGGTATATGAGAACGGTGATGTATGGACATCAATGAAGCAAGAAGTCTGTACCTTTTGTCCGGTCCACCCTAACTGCCTGTTCTGCGGGAAAACGCGTAATTGTAAGTTTGTTAGTTTAAACATGTCATTATTTTAATAAAAAATATATAATAAATAAAAAGAAAACACTTATTAATGCTAAAGACAATGAGGACATACTAAGCCACTCGGGCGTTTATAAAATTAGTTGTAACGATTGTCCAGCGTTCTATATTGGACAAACCTCACGCAATGTGGAAATTAGAGTAAAGGAACACATAAGGTGCCTAACCAGTTCAGGGTTTTCAGAATTCGCAGAGCACCTAATTAATAAAGATCATGGACAAAACATCCCGGAACAAAAAACGCCTCGAAAACATATCCCCTACAATAAATCCAACGGACAAAACATCTTCAGACAAAATATTCCATGGCCATGAACAAAAAACGTCTCGATAAAATATCCCATACAAAATATCCTACGGACATCATCTTCAGACAAAAAATCCCATGGAAAAACATCCCGGAACAAAATACGCCTCGAAAATATATCCCCTACAAAATATCCTACGGACAAAACATCTTCAGAAAAATATTCCATGGACAAAACTTCTCGGAACAAAAAACGCCTTGAAAAAATATCCCCTACAATATATCCAACGGACAAAACATCTTCAGACAAAATATTCCATGGCCATGAACAAAAAACGCATCGAAAAAATTTCCCCTACAAAATATCCTACGGACAAAACATCTTCAGACAAAAAATCCCATGGAAAAACATCCCGGAACAAAATACGCCTCGAAAATATATCCCCTACAAAATATCCTACGGACAAAACATCTTCAGAAAAATATTCCATGGACAAAACAATCCGTAACAAAAAACGCCTTGAAAAAATTTCCCCTACAAAATATCCTACGGACAAAACATCTTCAGACAAAATATTCCCTGGACAAAACATCCCGGAACAAAATACGCCTCTAAAAAATATCCCATACAAAATATCCTACGGAGAAAACACCTTCAGACAAAAAATTCCATCGACAAAACATCCCGGAACAAAAAACGCCTCGAAAATTATATAAAAAAAATTCTGATTACAGTGAATTTAAATATTTAAGAACTTTGTGTAAAAAAATGTCTATGACTTGCTACCGTAACCATATAAATGAAATTCAAAACTCCATAATAAACAATGTTAATTATTTTTGGAAATATTCGAAATCTCCTAAAGAAGATGATTCTGAATTCCCGAGCATTATGCACCTAAATGGCAGCCATAGCAATAATACTGATGGTATTGTTAACTTGTTTGCAAAAATTTTTAAAAGTGTTTATTCAACAGACGCAAATAATGCTCCTCTTCCATCAACAACTCTAGATGAAACTCTTGATATTTCGCAGTGTACCATAAGTCTCTCTGATGTAGTAACTAAAGTTAAATCATTAGATATCAACAAATCTGCAGGACCGGATAATATCCCCACAATATTTATCAAAGAATGTATCAAAGTAATTGCTCTTCCATTAACCAAACTTTTTAATTTATCTTTATCCAGTGGAATTTTTCCCGATATGTGGAAAAATAGTTATTTGACTCCAATTTTCAAAAAGGGTGATAAAAGTGATGTTTGTAATTATAGACCAATATGCATTCAATCCACCATACCGAAACTATTTGAAAGCCTAATACTTGACAAACTTTTTGCCCAAATAAAACCTGTAATATCACCTTACCAGTTTGGATTTATGCCAGGTAGAAGTACACTCTCTAACTTGATTATTTATGAAAATTTTATAACCAATGCTTTTAAAGAAAAAAAACAAGTAGACTCTATCTATACTGATTTTAGTAAAGCCTTTGATTCAGTTTCCCATAAAATTCTCATTTGGAAATTAGAAAAGCTTGGTATACGTGGCAGTATATTAGCCTGGTTTGAAAGCTATCTTACTGGAAGACAACAAATTGTTAGAATAAAATCCTCATTGTCGGAAAAAATTTATGCAACAAGTGGAGTTCCACAGGGTTCACACCTTGGCCCAATATTATTTATCTTGTTTATAAATGATCTTACAAAAATATTTCATGATGTATTTATCTTACTTTTTGCTGATGACCTCAAAATTTTTAGAATAATTCAAAATATTTACCATTGCAACATTCTTCAAGATAATATCAACAAATTGTTAATTTGGTGTAATGAAAATAGACTTTACTTAAATATCTCAAAATGTCATATAGTTAGATTTTCTCGAATAAAAAATCCAGTGATCTTCAATTACAACATTGATAATAATACTCTGGAGACATTAACACAAATTAAAGACTTGGGCATCACTTTTCAATCTAATCTTTCATTTGTTAACCACATAACAGAAATCTCTAATAAGGCCTTAAAAATGTTGGGATTTATAACTAGGCTAACTAGAAAATTTAACAATATTAAGTGTATAAAACTTTTATATTTTGCATATGTTAGAAGTCAACTTGAATACAATTCTCCCGTCTGGAACCCATATTACAATATACATGTACAAGCTGTTGAAAGAATACAAAACAAATTCTTACGTTTTCTTAATTTTAAAATGGGTATTCCAGCAATTATGTTGAACTACAATACTATTTTGAATGATATGAATATGCTCAAATTGTCAGACAGAAGAACTTTCACTGACTTGGTATTTCTGTATAAAATTCTAAATGATTTAGTTGACAGTCCGATATTGCTCGAATTGATAAGCTTCCGGATTCCAATACGTAATACTAGAAGTCAGGATTTATTTCAGTGCAGTAATTCTGGAACTAACTACCATATGTATTCCTCTTTGCCCAGAATACTAATGGAGGGAAACAAGTATACCAAGTCAGTGGACATCTTCAATTTATCTTTAAACAAATATAAAATATTGTTACGAAGGCAGTTCAGTTATGTACAATAAATACTGTGTATTTCTTACTATTCATATGTAAAAGCCCCGAAAAGGGGCGTTAATAAATAAATAAATAAATAAATAAATAAATAAAAAATATCCCATACAAAATATCCTACGGACAAAATATCTTCAGACAAAATATTCCAAGGACAAAACATCCCGGAACAAAAAACGCCTCCTAAAAATTTCCCCTACAAAATATCCAACGAACAAAATATCATCAGACAAAATATTCCATGGACAAAACATCCCGGAACAAAAAACGCCTCCTAAAAATTTCCCCTACAAAATATCCTACGAACAAAATATCATCAGACAAAATATTCCATGGACAAAACATCCCGGAACAAAAAACGCCTTGAAAACATATCCCCTACAGTATATCCAACGGACAAAACATCTTCAGACAAAATATTCCCTGGCCACGTCTCGATAAAATATCCCATGCAAAATATCCTACGGACATCATCTTCAGACAAAAAATCCCATGGAAAAACATCCCGGAACAAAATACGCCTCGAAAATATATCCCCTACAAAATATCCTACGGACAAAACATCTTCAGAAAAAATGTTCCATGGACAAAACATCCCGTAACAAAAATCGCTTTGAAAAAATTTCACCTACAAAATATCCTACGGACAAAACATCTTCAGACAAAATATTCCATGGGCAAAACATCCCGTAACAAAAAACGCCTTGAAAAAATTTCCCCTACAAAATATCCTACGGACAAAACATCTTCAGACAAAATATTCCCTTTACAAAAAAAACACCCCGGAACAAAAAACGCCTCGAAAAAATATCCCATATAAAATATCCTACGGACAAAACATCTTCAGACAAAAATCCCATGGACAAAACATCCCGGAACAAAAAACGCCTCGAAAAAATATCCCATACAAAATATCTTACGGAAAAAACATCTTCAGACAAAAAATTCCATGGACAAATCATCCCGGAACAAAAAACGCCTCGAAAAAATATCCCATACAAAATATCCCACGGACAAAACATCTTCAGACAAAATATTCCATGGACAAAACATCCCGGAACAAAAAACGCCTCGAAAAAATTTCCCCTACAAAATATCCTACGGACAAAATATTATCAGACAAACTATTCCATGGACAAAACATCCCGGAAAAAAAAACGCCTTGGAAAAATATCCCCTACAATATATCCAACGGACAAAACATCTTCAGACAAAATATTCCATGGCCATGAACAAATAACGACTCGTTAAAATATCCCCTACAAAATATCCTACGGACATCATCTTCAGACAAAAAATCCCATTGAAAAACATCCCGGAACAAAATACGCCTCGAAAATATATCCCCTACAAAATATCCTACGGACAAAACATCTTCAGACAAAATATTCCATGGACAAAACATCCCGTAACAAAAAACGCCTAAAAAAATTTCACCTAAAAAATATCCTACGGACAAAACATCTTCGGACAAAATATTCCATGGACAAAACATCCCGGAACAAAAAACATCTCGATAAAATATCCCCTACAAAATATCATACGGACATAACATCTTCAGACAAAAAATCCCATGGACAAAACATCTCGGAACCAAAAACGCCTCGAAAAAATTTCCCCTATAAAATATCCTACGGACAAAACATCTTCAGACAAAATATTCCATGGACAAAACATCCCGGAACAAAAAACGCCTCTAAAAAATTTCCCCTACAAAATATCCTACGGACAAAACATCTTCAGACAAAAAATCCCATGGAAAAAATATCCCGGGTCAAAAAACGCCTCGAAAATATATTCCCTACAAAATATCCTACGGACAAAACATCTTCAGACAAAAAATCCATGGACAAAACATCCCGGAACAAAAAACGCCTCGAAAAAATATCCCATATAAAATATCCTACGGACAAAACATCTACAGACAAAATATTCCATGTACAAAACATCCCGCAACAAAAAAACGCCTCGAAAAAATATCCCATACAAAATATCCTACGGACAAAACATCTTCAGACAAAATATTCCATGGACAAAACATCCCGGAACAAAAAACGCCTCGAAAAAATATCCCATTCGAAATATCCTACGGACAAAACATCTTCAGACAAAAAATTCCATGGACAAAACATCCCGGAACACAAAACGCCTCGAAAAAATATCCCATACAAAATATCCTACGGACAAAACATCTTCAGACAAAATATTCAAAGGACAAAACATCCCGGAACAAAAAACGCCTCGAAAAAATTTCCCCTACAAAATATCCTACGAACAAAATATCATCAGACAAAATATTCCATGGACAAAACATCCCGGAACAAAAACGCCTTGAAAAAATATCCCCTACAATATATCCAACGGACAAAACATCTTCAGACAAAATATTCCATGGCCATGAACGAAAAACGTCTCCATAAAATATCCCATACAAAATATCCCACGGACATCATCTTCCAACAAAAAACCCTTGGAAAAACATCCCGGAACAAAATACGCCTCGAAAATATATCCCCTACAAAATATCCTACGGAAAAAACATCTTCAGACAAAATTTTCCATGGACAAAACATCCCGTAACAAAAAACGCCTAAAAAAATTTCCCCTACAAAATATCCTACGTACAAAACATCTTCAGAAAAAAATTCCATGGACGAAACATCCCGGAACAAAAAACGCCTCGAAAAAATATCCCATACAAAATATCCAACGGACAAAACATCTTCAGACAAAATATTCCATGAAAAAACATCCAAAAAACGCCTCGAAAAAATATCCCCTACAAAATATCCTACGGACAAAACATCATCAGACAAAATATTCCATGGACAAAACATCCCGGAACAAAAAACGCCTTTGAAAAAATATCCCCTACAATATATCCAACGGACAAAACATCTTCAGAAAAAATATTCCATGGACAAAACATCCCGGAACAAAAAACATCTCGATAAAATATCCCCTACAAAATATCCTACGAACATAACATCTTCAGACAAAAAATCCCATGGACAAAACATCCCGGAACAAAAAACGCCTCGAAAAAATTTTCCCTATAAAATATCCTACGGACAAAACATCTTCAGACAAAATATTCCATGGACAAAACATCCCGGAACAAAAAACGCCTCGAAAAAATTTCCCCTACAAAATATCCTACGGAGAAAACATCTTCAGACAAAAAATCCCATGGAAAAAATATCCCGGGTCAAAAAACGCCTCGAAAATATATTCCCTACAAAATATCCTACGGACAAAACATCTTCAGACAAAAAATCCATGGACAAAACATCCCGGAACAAAAAACGCCTCGAAAAAATATCCCATATAAAATATCCTACGGACAAAACATCTACAGACAAAATATTCCATGGACAAAACATCCCGCAACAAAAAAACGCCTCGAAAAAATATCCCATACAAAATATCCTACGGACAAAACATCTTCAGACAAAATATTCCATGGACAAAACATCCCGGAACAAAAACGCCTCGAAAAAATATCCCATTCAAAATATCCTACGGACAAAACATCTTCAGACAAAAAATTCCATGGACGAAACATCCCGGAACACAAAACGCATCGAAAAAATATCCCATACAAAATATCCTACGGACAAAACATCTTCAGACAAAATATTCAAAGGACAAAACATCCCGGAACAAAAAACGCCTCGAAAAAATTTCCCCTACAAAATATCCTACGGACAAAACATCATCAGACAAAATATTCCATGGACAAAACATCCCGGAACAAAAAACGCCTTGAAAAAATATACCCGACAATATATCCAACGGACAAAACATCTTCAGACAAAATATTCCATGGCCATGAACAAAAAACGTCTCGATAAAATATCCCATACAAAATATCCTACGGAATCATCTTCAGACAAAAAATCCCATGGAAAAACAACCCGGAACAAAATACGCCTCGAAAATATATCCCCTACAAAATATCCTACGGACAAAACATCTTCAGAAAAAATATTCCATGGACAAAACATCCCGTAACAAAAAACGCCTCGAAAAAATATCCCATGCAAAATATCCTACCGACAAAATATCTATAGACAAAATATTCCATGGACAAAACATCCCGCAACAAAAAACGCCTCGAAAAAATTTCCCCTACAAAATATCTTACGGACAAAACATCTTCAGACAAAATATTCCATGGACAAAACATCCCGGAACGAAAAACGACTCGAAAAAATATCCCATACAAAATATCCTACGTACAAAACATCTTCAGACCAAATATTCCATGGACAAAACATCCCGCAACAAAAAACGCCTAAAAAAATTTCCCCTACAAAAAATATCCTACCGACAAAACATCTTAAGACAAAATATTCCATGGACAAAACATCCCGGAACAAAAAACGCCTAGAAAAAATATCCCCTACAAAATATCCTACGGACAAAACATCTTCAGACAAAAAAATCCCATGGACAAAACATCCCGGAACAAAAAATGCCTCGAAAAAATATCCCATACAAAATATCCTACGGACAAAACATCTTCAGACAAAAAATCCCATGGAAAAAATATCCCGGGTCAAAAAACGCCTCGAAAATATATTCCCTACAAAATATCCTACGGACAAAACATCTTCAGACAAAAAATCCATGAACAAAACATCCCGGAACAAAAAACGCCTCGAAAAAATATCCCATATAAAATATCCTACGGACAAAACATCTACAGACAAAATATTCCATGGACAAAACATCCCGCAACAAAAAACGCCTCGAAAAAATATCCCATACAAAATATCCTACGGACAAAACATCTTCAGACAAAATATTCCATGGACAAAACATCCCGCAACAAAAAAAGGCCTCGAAAAAATTTCCCCTACTAAAAATATCCTACTGACAAAACATCTTCAGATAAAATATTCCATGGACAAATCATCCAGGAAACCCGAGGAAACTCTGGGATGAAATAAATAATCTAATAGGTAAACCTAAACAAAATTTAGATAAAATAATCCTTCAACATATGGGAAGTCAAGGAGATACAAAGTTTTTATGCGATAAATTTGCCACAACATTTGTAAATGAAATAAAAGACATAAGACATAATTGTACTAAAAAATTCCTAGATCGTAACACGTATACAACTCCTGCTATTATGTCGATGAGATTTAGACCTGTATCACAAAAAGATGTTAAAAAAATTATTAATGATATGGATGTTAAAAAATCAGAAGGCAATGACCAAATAAGAATAAAAGACCTGAAGTTAATTGCTGATAATATAATCCCAGTACTGACTAAACTACTAAACTAATTAACCTTTGTGTTAGTAAAAGTATCATGCCTGACGAACTTAAAACATCCATCATCAGACCTATATATAAATCAGGAAACCACAAAGATTTCACAAACTATCGACCAATAGCGATTCTCTCGTGTATTGATAAAATTATTGAAAGGGCTATCTTTAATCAAATACAAAATTTTATAGAAAAAAATAGAATCATAAATCCCATACAGTACGGATTTCAAAAACAAAAAAGTACTACACAATTACTTTCTAAATTCACTGACCATATAAATTGTCATTTGAATGAAAAATATTATGTAGGCATAATTTTTATAGATTTTAAAAAGGCCTTTGACACATTGGACCATGAAACATTACTAAGGGCAATGGAGGAATGTGGTATTAGAGGTCCTTTAAATAAATTTTTTAAAAATTATTTGTTTAATAGAAAAATTAAAGTTAAAATTGACGGAATTTTAAGTGATGAAATGTTGGCAAACACTGGGGTAGCTACGGGATCGATATCGGGACCTACGTGTTATATTATGCAAGTAAACAGTCTACCAAACGTAATAAAACGTTGTAAATGCTACATGTTTGCAGACGATACTTGCATCATATGTGCTGACAAAAATCCACAAAAAATTCAGGAAATTTTACAAACAGACCTAAATAATATAATAAAATGGTCCCACGACAATGGCATTATTATCAACGCAAAAAAAACCAAATACATGCTTATACATTCACCACATGCAAACTGTCAGGATAAGGAATTGCACATTAAAAGTCATTCATATGATTGCTTACACACAAAAAACCAATCCCTGCAGTGTAATTGCCCAAACATAGAAAAAGTGTACCAATATACATACCTTGGTCTTACAATAGATGTCAATTTTAACTGGTCAATTCATATTGAAAATGTATGTAATAGATTAAGATCTATATTAGGGAAATTTTATCACCTAAAAAACTTTGTTAATAAAAATATATTATACTGTACATATAACGCATTAGCAGAATCAATTATAGGATACGGAATAAATAGTTACGGATTAACGTACAAAACGTACTTAAATAAAATAGAACAACTACAAATCCGTTTCCTAAAATTGATATCAGGCAAAAAAAAAAGTTCAATTATGTGATGGCGATTATAAAAAAATGTTCTCCTTGTGTAATGTGCTCTCTATACATAGTAGGGTAGATTACCAATTAACTCTAGATGAATTCTGGAATACAGAATTCAAAAAACCTGTAAACCATAACTACCCCACTAGGCATAGAGAAGCAGAAATGTTTATTATTAATAAATCTCAAAATGTATACGGTGATAGAACAAAAAGGCATAAAATTCCGCAAATATTTAATGCATTACCTGAAAATATTAAAAACGAGACATCATATTCAAAAATCAAAACTAAAGTTAGATCATTCCACTTCAATAGAATATGAAAACTAAAATATTGTATAAAAATACCTAAATCTATGAAAAACAAATAATATTTTGATCGAATAGGTATAGACCTAGTTCTTTTAACCATTGTTCAAAATAAAATTTATGTTACAATAAGCATTATAATAATTAGTTAAGTATTTTAATATTAAGTATTATATTATTAAATAATTACTATATATGTATTAAGCACCAAGATATCAAACATTTTATATGTTGTAAGTAAATAAATTGGAAAAATGAGAGATTTCTTACAATCAAACTGATTGATCAGTTTTGTAAGATTTAAGTAAGAGAAATTATTGTACAATTAATAACTAAATAAACATATTAAAAAAAAAAAAAAAAAATCCCGGAACAAAAAACGCATCGAAAAAATGTCCCCTACAATATATCTAACGGACATAACATCTTCAGACAAAATATTCTATGGCCATAAACAAAAAACGTCTCGATAAAATATACCCTACAAAATATCCTACGGACAAAACATCTTCAGACAAAAAATCCCATGGACAAAACATCCCGGAACAAAAAACGCCTCGAAAAATTTCCCCTACAAAATATCCTACGGACAAAACATCTTCAGACAAAATATTCCATGGACAAACATCACGGAACAAAAAACGCCTCGAAAAAATTTCCCCTACAAAATATCCTACGGACAAAACATCTTCAGACAAAAAATCCCATGGAAAAAATATCCCTGGTCAAAAAACGCCTCGAAAATATATCCCCTACAAAATATCCTACGGACAAAACATCTTCACACAAAAAATCCCATGGACAAAACATCCCGGAACAAAAAACGCCTCGAAAAAATTTCCCCTACAAAATATCCTTCGGACAAAACATCTTCAGACAAAAATCCCATGGATAAAACATCCCCGAACAAAAAACGCCTCGAAAAAATATCCCATATAAAATATCCTACGGACAACACATCTTCAGACAAAAAATCCCATGGACAAAACATCCCGGAACAAAAAACGCCTCGAAAAAATTTCCCCTACAAAATATCCTACGGACAAAATATCTTCAGACAAAATATTCCACGGACAAAACATCCCGGAACAAAAAACGCCTCGAAAAAATTTCCCCTACAAAATATCCTACGGACAAAACATCTTCAGACAAAATATTCCATGGACAAATCATCCCGGAACAAAAAACGCTTCGAAAAAATGTCCCCTACAATATAACTAACGGACATAACATCTTCAGACAAAATATTCCATGGCCATAAACAAAAAACGTCTCGATAAAATATCCCCTACAAAATATCCTACGGACAAACATCTTCAGACAAAAAATCCCATGGACAAAATATCCCGGAACAAAAAACGCCTCGAAAAATTTCCCCTACAAAATATCCTACGGACAAAACATCTTCAGACAAAATATTCCATGGACAAAACATCCCGGAACAAAAAACACCTCGAAAAAATTTCCCCTACAAAATATCCTACGGACAAAACATCTTCAGACAAAAAATCCCATGGAAAAAATATCCCGGGTCAAAAAACGCCTCGAAAATATATCCCCTACAAAATATCCTACGGACAAAACATCTTCACACAAAAAATCCCATGGACAAAACATCCCGGAACAAAAAACGCCTCGAAAAAATTTCCCCTACAAAATATCCTACGGACAAAACATCTTCAGACAAAAATCCCATGGACAAAACATCCCCGAACAAAAAACGCCTCGAAAAAATATCACATATAAAATATCCTACGGACAAAATATCTTCAGACAAAAAATCCCATGGACAAAACATCCCGGAACAAAAAACGCCTCGAAAAAATTTCCCCTACAAAATATCCTACGGAAAAAACATCTTCAGACAAAATATTCCATGGACAAAACATCCCGGAACAAAAAACGCCTCGAAAAAATTTCCCCTACAAAATATTCTACGGACAAAACATCTTCAGACAAAAAATCCCATGGAAAAAATATCCCGGGTCAAAAAACGCCTCGACAATATATCCCCTACAAAATATCCTACGGACAAAACATCTTCAGACAAAAAATCCCATGGACAAAACATCCCGGAACAAAAAACGCCTCGAAAAAATTTCCCCTACAAAATATCCTACGGACAAAACATCTTCAGACAAAAAATCCCATGGACAAAACATCCCGGAACAAAATACGCCTCGAAAATATATCCCCTACACAATATCCTACGGATAAAACATCTTCAGACAAAAAATCCCATGGAAAAAACATCCCGGAACAAAATTCGCCTCGTAAATATATCCCCTACAAAATATCCTACGGACAAAACATCTTCAGAAAAAATATTCCATGGACAAAACATCCCGTAACAAAAAACGCTTTGGAAAATTTCCCCTACAAAATATCCTACGGACAAAACATCTTCAGACAAAATATTCCATGGACAAAACATCCCATAACAAAAAACGCCTAAAAAAATTTCCCCTACAAAATATCCTACGAACAAAATATCATCAGACAAAATATTCCATGGACAAAACATCTTTAGACAAAAATCCCATGGAAAAACATCCCGGAACAAAATACGCCTTGAAAATATATCCCCTTCAAAATATCCTACGGACAAAACATCTTCAGAAAAAATATTCCATTGACAAAACATCCCGTAACAAAAAACGCTTTGAAAAAATTTCCCCTACAAAATATCCTACGGACAAAACATCTTCAGACAAAAATCCCATGGACAAAACATCCCCGAACAAAAAACGCCTTGAAAAAATATCCCCTACAATATATCCAACGGACAAAACATCTTCAGACAAAATATTCCATGGCCATGAACAAAAAACGTCTCGATAAAATATCTTATACAAAATATCCTACGGACATCATCTTCAGACAAAAAATCCCATGGAAAAACATCCCGGAACAAAATACGCCTCGAAAATATATCCCCTACAAAATATCCTACGGACAAAACATCTTCAGAAAAAATATTCCATGGACAAAACATCCCGTAACAAAAAACGCTTTGAAAAAATTTCCCCTACAAAATATCCTACGGACAAAACATCTTCAGACAAATATTCCATAGACAAAAAATCACGTAACAAAAAACGCCTTGAAAAAATTTCCCCTACAAAATATCCTACGGACAAAACATCTTCAGACAAAATATTCCCTGGACAAAACATCCCGGAACAAAAAACGCCTCTAAAAAATATCCCATACAAAATATCCTACGGACAAAACACCTTCAGACAAAAAATTCCATCGACAAAACATCCCGGAACAAAAAACGCCTCGAAAAAATATCCCATACAAAATATCCTACGGACAAAATATCTTCAGACAAAATATTCCAAGGACAAAACATCCCGGAACAAAAAACGCCTGCTAAAAATTTCCCCTACAAAATATCCTACGAACAAAATATCATCAGACAAAATTTAATTTTAACCGGGATACGGGTATTAAAGTCCTACACAAAAATGGGATAGGCTTACGATTAAATAACTTAGAAGCTTTAGAAATAAAAAAAATCAGTTAATGCAAAGGCTGAAATCATTAATAATCAACTTAATTTAACATTCAGCCCTATTATAAGTATGTTTCCCGTTATCCCACTCGCTCTTCCCCCACTTCCTTCCCACAACTGACGCCCTGTCCCGCTCTAATGTACTGTCTCTTTCTTTTACAATTTGAATATATATATGTATATTTCCCTGTATTTGTCAGTATTTTATATTCAGTCCTGATGATGGTACGGAGGTACCGAAACCGGTAGACGGAAGAAATATCAATAAAGTGACGTAAACAAAGTGTTTTCTTTTTATTTATTTAAAATGTCAAGTCACAATGTGTTTGCTTCTTTTGAAAAAAAAAATATATATATAGTTAATAAAACGTTGTAGGGTCAAGTCAATCGGAAAAAAAATTTCCATAGATTCCGAGAAAACAACATGGCTTATACTATTGCCGAGGCTGAAGCGAAAATTTACGAATTCGTTTAATTAAAACTTTATGCCTGCGGGTTATGACGGATAAAGTAAGATTTATACTATTCTTTATGAAACTCAAAAAACCCAGTTTGAAATGGCAAAGAGTTTACTGAATCAGAATTCAGTAAACTCAGTAAACCTTGCGCATAAAATGTCGTGTAAACATTTTTCTACGCCACGATGGTAACCAGGGTTTTTACTACTTTAATGTCTTAATCCAATGTAATGTGCGTAGTCGACAAAACTAAGGCGGTCATTGATATTGTTTTGAAAACTTGATGGCGAATAAACGAAGAAATGGGTAATAATAAAGTAAAGATTATAAGACATACCAGAAATTGGTAGAACGTCAGGGACGCTACGCCGGACGCTCCAATAAAACATGCCATAAGAGTGTTAAAGCGAAGCTATCGGTAACATCACCATTTTCGATTAATATTTACAAGTTGAATTATTAATACTTTTTCTATGGTATCGCTTGAGAAGCATTAAAATAAAATTGTTAAATCCCCTTTAAAAATATGCGCAAACGTCAACTATAAAACTTTTTTTTAATTAAAAAATTATGAATGTGCCACTTTATGGCTAAGATTATTTTTGACAGTTTCCCATAATTATTTTAAAATCATTCGCAGAGTGTAAAGGGACCTTCTTTATTCAGAAGAATATTAAAACTAAGGTATAATTCAAAATACTGACCGATAAACACAGATATTTAGATATTGGAGTAGGAGGTCAACAAAGTGAATGTTCATTAAATCTCTGTGAGTATTTTGTATTAGTTTTTATTACCTAGATCTAGATGAACGAGGATTCCTTCTAAAACCCTGTTAGGTAGCAGCACTCCCAGCTGTACCCCCTCCCAGATGTACCCCCGCCTCCCTTCCTCCAAACGGCTTACGGCCGCCCGCTTCGCCCGGCCGTCGAGTACCTACCTCCCTAGCCGAAGCCCGTGTCGGCCCGGCGCGCACATTCGCGCCTTCCAGAATACTCGATAGAAAAACGGTCTGTTTTCGCGGCGCTTCGAGAAGCATGCACGAGGTTCCCGCATAGGGGCACCCCCTGTGCCGCCCCCAAGCCCACCATGGCCTACCTGCTAGGCATAGCCCGCCCTGCGGCCTGGCTAGCACATTCCTGGGACCTTTCGACGATGGCCCCGGTACCTGTGAGTAATGACCAAATAATCCTCTTTTTGCCGTGTGTCCCCCTCATTCTCGTGTATCTATGATCGACCCCAGAGTCGGCACGAGCTGAGAGAGATTTGGCGGACCCCCCATGTGTAGATAGACAATTAGCTTACCTTTGCATAATTATTAATTGTGGATGTACCCTTGGTTGTATTTGTGAATCACCAACAATACAAGTAATGTTTACCTCAGACAGCGTTTTATTTCCCTGACGAGGTACGTGCAGTGTTGGCTTATTTTATGTATTCTCACTTGACCCCTCTAGGAACCTACGACCCTGGTGTAGAGAGCTTTCACCAGCTCTGCCGAGCCAAACCCTGAGCTAGACTTGGTGCAGAAGGTAGGCACTTCCGCTCGAGGCGCACGACAACCCTTAGGCCTTAGAACTACAATTATTACCCATTTTTAAAATAAAGTGCTTTTGAACAAATTCACAATAACATCAAGCCACTTTTTAATCAAGATATCCCCACTCACGATACTCGAAATAGCAATAAAATCCGCATACCTCAAATACACACTACAAAATGTGGGATAAAATCTCTGAACTATGTTGCCTATAAACTATATAATTCGCTTCCAGATATGTACAAGGGAATCTAGCAAAAAAAAAATTTAGAGTAATCATTGACGTATGATTTCCTGATCGAAGAGAGTAATGCTTCAAAAGAATATTTTTTAAGTACGTTTAAGGATGAAACTATGTAATTTTCTTGTCATGTTCAATTGTCTTGTTTCTTTTTATCTTCTTTTATTTTTCATTTGAGTTGTAATCATCTATATTTGTACAACCTTTTCCTTTTTTTCTTTAATTGTTTTCTATTGTTGTTTGTTCTACACAACCTGTCTTTTATTTTTTGTCTATATTGCATTTGAAAGTTATATTTTTAATATAATAATTCCTATGTAAAATTGTAACTCTTTCCTCCCACCCATGACTTGTATGTTTCCCCTGTCCCAAATTGAGTTCTTTAACTCGTCGGGATTGCTCTGGCAAGAAATAAAAATAAAAATAAAAATAAATTAAAAAATATTTTTATTTTTTTGTCAACTGTGATATTTTTCACTCAGTTTAAAATCTTAAAAATACGTGCACATACATATATCTATTTATTTTGATTAGTTCACAGCCTTCAGGTGTCAGATCAGGTTTTTACAAAGATATTGAAATACAAAAGAGATATGATATGATGTCCGCGCGACTTTCGGCGGACTACTACCTAATAGGAGTAGTTTGCGTACGAAAGTAATTAGTTCATTTGGTTTATTTTTTTAAGGTGTGCAGTAATGTTGGTTAACAATGAATGATCATGTACCTAAATAACTAATGCCAACGAAACCTGTCAATTTGACTGTCCTAGAGCGGGAGACCAACCCCGATGGACAGTCAAAGCTTGCTCAAACTGTGAATGTACTTTTATAACAAATAAATAAATATTATGTTGACGCAACTATGTATACCTGTCTATATACCTTGTTTCATTTTTCTACCCATCCTTTTTTTACCACAATTACCTGTCCCTTCTGACAATATTACCTACCATACAACAATAAAATCAATATGTCTGTCAGTCTGTTAAAAGAAGCTGCGCAACGAACATCATTATTCTATCAGTTTTATATAACATCGACCAGTTTATGAAAGCTTGTGCAGTGAGTGACCTTAGTGCTCCCTCAGACCCATAATATTGAGCCGAACATCAACCATAAGGGGTAAGGCAGTTTCCTTTCCCATTCATCTGTTTACCATTCCCCGTAGTTGTGTCAAAGGCATAACATTTTTTTATTATATATTGATACGTGTCGCATTTGCGATACCATATTATATAGTTTGATTACGGAAAGAATTCGTTCATTTAGTTTATTTACGTTTGTTTAGTTTATTTTTTAATTTGTAAACGATATCGGCGACACCAGGGAGCACATATCCACCCAGTAAAAACTGGGGATAGCACATCTATTATATTTCAATATCTTTGGGTTTTTCCAAAGCAAATTATGTTAACTTTCTACGACACAGGTATTTGGCTCCATGCCAACTCAGAATGAAACCAACCCAGAAACACCTCAGAAAGGTCATTAAAAGCTATGAAAAAATAATTTTAAAATAGACGATAACCCTTACCTAACTTAACCCTTTTAACAATTTTTTAAATATTTTTTTATCATCACTCTTAATGACCTTTCTGAGGTGGTTCTGAGTTGGTTTCATTCTGAGTTGGCCGGTCATCCAGGTAATCCATATTTATATTTCAATGCATCTGACAGGGAAGCCCCTAAATGTTCATTTAACATGCCAATTATAGTCGACTTGTACCTTTACGACAGTGGTGAGACCAGTGAGCGGCGAGTCCGCGCACCCACACGAGTCCACGTGATTACAGGCCCGCACGTGTTCATATTGCAAACTTCACCTCCGGGAGGATCGGGAAATATGTTTAATTGCCCTACTGTGGGACCCGGATGAATATGTTCCAGTGGCGTGTTGTGCTAATTTTACGATAAAGTGTGTATTTTATTTTTGAATGAATCAACCTTCCAATATTGGTGTACCTACAACAATATTATGTAAACATAAAACAATACGTTGTTAGGTAGCGGAAATCAGCCGTACGAACGACCACACTACACCACTGAACGAAAACCAACGGTTTCACCCTCCGCGCACCGCACACTTGACCAGTGTTGCCAACTTAGCAACTTTATAGCTAGATCTAGCTATTATTTGTTGTCAGACAGCTACATTTTAATGAAACTTGTAGCTAAACTTTTTAGCTACTTTTTATAGCAACTTTTCTTCATTGTTTTATAACAATTCTTCCAGTGACAACACATACCAAGATATAAATACTCTTGCTTTAACTTGCCTTTCACTGCCACATTCTATTGCAGAGGTAGAGAGGTTATTCTCTCAGATGAATTTAGTAAAAATAAGCAAAGAAACCGAATGAGTTTGACAACTCGAAAAGCGAAATATTATATTTCTTATAATAAAAATAACTTTTAACTCAATCCTCTGCATTAGAGCATTAGAGACTCTCAGGAAAAGTGGTAAATGCTGATATAACTGTATTTTGCCTAAAGATGTACTGCATAAAATGGGTACCACTGAAAAATATTCAAAATCACTGAAATATATTGCCATCGACATCTTCTGATCTTCCTCTTTAAATATTAATGTTTAATTTATTTTTTTATTCAATAACGTATATAAGATATTTTTTCTCTTTTGTTGGATTTAATGGAAATAAAAACGATTGTCAAAATTTGTCATTTTATTGTAACTTATCTACCTACTGTAACGTTTAGCTACTTCTAGCAACTTTTTGGGGTAATAAAAACTGGCAATCTAGCAACATTTTGTAAGATGTCTAGCAATTTGGCATAGCTAACAGTTGGCAACACTGCACTTGACTTGCTCTCACTTGCCCCCGACCCCGGCTGTCAACGGTCGCGCTCCCGGCAGACGCCCCCGGCACTTTCGAGAACATTCCATGGCGTGGTCCGCGCGCCTAGCAACCGGCTCGGAGCATTAATTTGTCGCAAGGAAACACCTTGGTGGCTATTAAGCTCACCATGGATCCCTACCTTCTGGCTGCCTCCAAGCTGCACTACCAGGCCCTTGTGAGTACCTGACCAACTAATTTCCCTTTTGCCGTGTGTTTATCGATCCCAGAGGATTGAGAGTAACTGAGCTAGTCCTGCGGCAGAATGTAGACACCCCCAGCAAAGTGTGCTAACAACGTGTCTAAAACAATTACAAATAAACAAGGTATGATAAAAAAAACTTGGAGTAAAGTAAAAAAAGGGATTCAAGATAACGCTGTTAAAACTTCAATGAATCATACAATTAGTGACATCTATTATCTGTTTATCATACTTAATTAGTTTGATTATCCATCAGAAATCCCGGTTTCCAATTCTGCCTCCAGAGGTCTCCAGTAACAATATTTTTCCTTTAATACCGACAGATAATTGTTTTCTATGGTGGGGTATCCTGCTATTGCTAATAAAAAGGCAACTATTTATTATAATCATTCCAAATCAATATTTTTTTTATTTATATCCTCAAACATATTATGTACACTTAACAGATTATTACATTGGTTTAAGTACATAAATAATAAGTTGTTTCAGTAATAAAAAATAAGAAAAATGTTTAAGATCCATAACTGTACGTAAATTGGTTATAAGTAGTGTTTGGTGAACACCTCACCAGGCTAACGTGTGCTAAGGTGTTCCCATTTTTAGGATTGTGCTATTCTGTCAGCAAGAGTCGAAGCACAGTATCCTTCTTGATTTTGTCAAGAAGGGCACCGCGGGTCGACCCATGGAGGTAGTATCGATTAATTATTCCTAATATATCAAATGAAGGCTTTTATGGCGTAACCTAAATGAAATGATGTTGAAAAAATAATTATTTCTAAAAAATCATCATCACGTAAAACAGGTTGGTAGGTTTATATTTTTCTATGAACTACACGCCACTGGTATAGATAATATTGTAGTAATATTTTCGGTCCTGAAATAAAGTTTTTTCACATTTTTTTTCTTCGGGTTGGGTTATGTTTAGTTAGGTGTTTCAATATGTTGAGTACAGCGAATACCTTGTTTTTTATCCTAGCTGTGATAAGTTTTTTTGTGAATAATTGTAGATACATGTGTAGTTAGTAGTTGTGTCAGTGTGGTAGGCGTGCAGTTATATAGTTTGGTTGCGAAGTACTAGAAGTTTCCTGCCCATGTATTATCGGTATATTTAGTTTTTTAAGTGACAATTCTGTAGCCCTGCTGTGATTTGGATTTCGGTGAAATGGAAATGATGATTACTGTACCTGCGACGCATCAACAGTTCTCATTCGCCACTTTGATTATGATGTCACTTTTACAGGCTCCTATTGGTTGAGATATTAAACGGAAATTCGCTAGGTCTGCGCTCATTGGTCGCTTTGATTATGACATCACTTTTCAAGTTTTGGTTAAGATTATTTTGGTTTAGTTTTGCTTCTACCGCGTGTAAACTGAACTCGTTTTTTTGTGGTGACCCGTTTTTAATTGTTGTTAGAGGTTGCGTTGGAATGTGGAGTTTATGTTGGAAGAAGTATAGTACTTCTCTGCCTTTCCATGTCTTCCAGGACATGGAAAGGCAGAGAAGAGCGATATCAGTTAGAGCGGGTATGCTGTCAAGACGTTTTTACTCTTGCAGCCCCAAAGTAAAAAGAATACTGTTCAACGCTTTCTGTACCTCGCTGTACATATCAGAACTGTGGGTTGACTACACTGCAGCCCAATGACATAAGTTAAAGGATGCTTACAATAACGCTTATAGCCCATTCACATGGTTCATTTATCTTTCATTTCGTGATTTCATTCCGCCTCTTTCCCTCGAAATGAACCGTGTGAACACGAAAGTGAAGTGAGACAGTGCCGAATGAAGCATTCCAACAATGTTGGAATGCTTCCTTCGGCACTGTTCACTCGCAACCGGAATTTAACATCACGTGACGCGAATGATTTGTGTGAACACTCAAGTGAACAGTCTTTCACTCGCGAATTAGTCGGCCGAGAATGTTCTGGCGTGAAGACGAGTAGCTGGAGCGGCAAACGTCAAAATGCTCCGTTTAGTTCGCTTTTTGAAATAACTCTTCCACGTCTCATAGAAATCGTTGTTTCTCCCTTACTATCATAGTGAAAAATATGATCTAAACGGTATTGGAAAGAAAAAATAATGCTCTATATATTCAATATAACGATTAACCACAAAAAAATACGAATGTACACTTTTATGGAAACAAAGTTTCTGATCGAATTTGAAAAAAAATTTATGAAACATTGTGAATTTTTTATGAATTATTTTTATATGAACGACAAAAAAGTGAGGTGACAGAAACGTTTATAATTTATTTGTCTAACAAAATACGTGTGTGTTTTATATTTTTTTGTTACCAGTAATTTTAGTTAGAATAAACGCAAGGAGAGCCATTTTTTAAACTTTTAAAAGTTTACATTAAAAATTATTCTATTTAAAAAGTTATGTGGTTGTTTTTAATTATAAATTTTGGAAGCATATTTCATCACCTTTCCAAAACAATTTTTAGTTTTTGGATACGTTAATAAATATTCCATTTATATGGATTTTATTGCAAGCCGAGGCCTATTTTGGAAAAAAAAAATTTCATGGTGCAAAAATACTGGTAGATATCAGTTTTCAGGTTATTATTTAACCATATGTTCATTGTATGGTGCTGAAATTTATTTACTGTTTACAAGAATCGCCAATTTCTTTTAATTTAGTTCGACGTTATCGGAAATGTCAATTGAAATCGTAAATATTCCCGAACTTAGCCGTCAGCGCCAGACGAATTCCAATGCGCGCCGCGACTACGCTCGACGACTTCGTAGCGAGAATGTCGAGTGAACTACTCTTCCTGTCTGAAACTCAGATAGCTGAGCCTGTAGACACCTCCTATCTGGACTGCCCGGGCTTCACCCTCGCAAGCAAGTTCAGACCTAAAGGAGGTGTCTGTCTCTATAGTCGAGCTGACGTCAACTGTGTGCGACTGTTGAATCTGGAAAACGACAGATTCGACGTAATGTGGGTACGCGTCAACCTTGCCAGTACGGTAAGATTCTACGCGTGTTTATACCGCTCACCGAACCTGAGCGAATCAGACACGTCCGAGCTCTTCAAACACTTAAGCGACACTATTGATGACCTCTTGCCCCGCTACCCTACGGCAGAGTTTGTGGTCCTGGGGGACTTCAATGTTCATAACGAACCTTGGTTGAAGTTCTCAGGATCAACAGACTCGGCTGGACGCCAAGCGGAATCCTTTGCCCTTTGCTACGGATTGGAGCAAATGGTTCAGGAGCCTACAAGGGTTCCTGATGTCCAGACTCACCGTTCCAAACTGTTAGACCTATTTTTAACTACTGTGCCACACGGTTACAGGATTGAAGTCACAGCGCTTTTAGGATCGTCCGACCACTGCCTGGTGACGACATCAATCCCTGTAAACTTCAGACCACCAAACAAGAGGCTGAAGAGAAAAGTGTGGCACTATAGGTCAGCAGATTGGTTCGGTCTGCGGGCACATTTTAATGCTTTTCCGTGGTCAGCTGTCTGTTTTCGGACTTCGGATCCCTCGAGATGTGCCCAGGAAATTGGTGAAGTCATCACATCCGCGATGGATGGCTTCATCCAATATACTGTTAAGGAAACTGGTGTAGGCTCAAAGCCGTGGTTCAGTCGACAATGCGCTGAAGCAGTGCGACGAAAAAACGCGGCTTACCGAGCCTACAACACATCTAGAACATCCGAAGACAGAACAGCTTACAAAAAAATGGCAAAGGAAACCAAGAGAATCATAAATAGGTCAAAATTCGAGCACGACCAGCAGATCAGCAGAAAGCTGACTGCATGCCCGCATGGCAGCAGGCAATTCTGGTCGCTTGCGGGCTCAATAGGTCGCAATTTCTGCAAATCCAGTCTGCCACCTCTTACTAGACCTGACGGCTCACTAGCAAACACCGCCACCGAAAAGGCTAACTTACTAGGTAAAATGTTTGCGGATAACTCAACCCTCGATGACCAAGGTGCTGTCCCGACGTCGGTTCCTCACTGCGGTTTTCATATGAAAAAGCTGAGGATCCGGCATCGGGAAGTACTCCATGTTTACCGAGGGCATGATCTTAATAAAGCTAGTGGGCCCGACGGAATACCTGCCCTGGTACTGCAGAGGTGCGCTGCAAAATTAGCTCTAATTTTGACGAAGCTTTTTAAAATGTCCCTGAAGACTGGCTCTGTGCCCTCTGGTTGGAAAAAAGCGGTTATCCATCCTATTCCAAAGAAGGGTGATCGCTCCAACCCGGCCAACTGCCGCCCCATAGCGATCACATCAGTTCTGTCTAAGGTGATGGAACGTGTGATCAACGACAAACTGCTCACATACCTCGAGAAGAACAAAATTATTAACGACCGTCAATACGGATTCCGTCGGAACCGCTCGTGCGGTGATCTTCTCGCGTATGTAACGCATGTTTGGGGGCGATGCCAGGAACGTTTCGGTGAGACCCAAACGGTTGCACTGGACATCTCCAAGGCCTTTGACCGGGTTTGGCACCGAGGACTTGTCAACAAACTGCATTCTTACGGACTTCCCGCATCCTTGTGTACGTGGATTGCCGACTTCTTGAGGGGGAGGTCGATTCAGACGGTAGTCGATGGTTTCACCTCTTCCTCACACTCGATAAATGCTGGCGTCCCGCAGGGATCGGTTCTGTCTCCAACTTTGTTTTTGTTACATCAACGACCTTTTGTCATGTGCACCAATTCACTGTTATGCGGATGACAGTACAGTTCATGATAGCTTTTTGTTTGACAAGCCCCCAAAGGGCTCACAAACTCCAACAGCTCGTAGGGCTTTGAAGCAAAGAATGGACGGCTACCTCGAGAGTGTTTTCTCTTGGGGTAAAAATAATCTCGTTGAATTAAATGTTTCAAAGACCCAATCTTGTCTGATTACGTCCAAAAGGGATCGAAATGAAAATCTAGTCTCTTTCAACGGAAGCAATCTTCCGAACAAGCCCTCCATTGATATGCTTGGTGTAACCCTAAGTGACCAGCTCAGGTATGGGGGCTCAATCGAAGCCAGAGTAAAGCTAGCCTCCCAAAAACTTGGCGTACTGTACAGGGCCCGCAGATACTTTAATAGTACACAACTGCTAACCTTGTACAAATCACAAGTACGCCCCACGGTTGAATTTGGCAGCCATCTCTGGTCTGGAGCTCCAAAATACCTGAAAAATACCCTCGACTCTGTGCAGAAACGGGCGGTCCGTTTGATAGATTCTCCCATCTTAACAGACGGATTGCAATCTTTAGAGCACAGGCGTCGGGTGGGAATGCTATCCTTGTTCTATCGGTATTACAATGGAAGATGCTCCGAGGAACTAGCATCATTGATCCCTTCGGCACCGGTGCATAGTCGGAAAACACGCCTAACGCGTGCCCAACATTTGTACACGGTTGACATTTGTCACATGAGAACGGGTCGTTTCTTCGACTCGTTCTTATGTTCAACAGCTCGGCTGTGGAATGATTTGCCGGCCTCTGTGTTTCCTCCTTCCTACAACATGGGTCTCTTCAAGACCAATGTTCATTCCTTCCTCTCCTCAAAAAGACCCTACACACAGCATCCCAGATGACATAGGCCCTGAGGGAAATTATTTTCCTCAGGGCCTCCTGTGTGGAGTTAATGTAAAAAAAAAAAAAAAATTCTTTCTTCGAAGGAACCGTCTGAACACGCGGTAAAGCGAGAATGGAACATTTCATCGAGTAAACCTTCATGACAAGTGCATACTTTCCGAGCACTTCTCCGCCACCGCATGGGAAGTGTATAGTGCAGACTGCGCCATTCGAGGAATGCGATCATCACCGCCATGACTGCCTGGATGGAGTCTCCCCTGATGGCCCTCTGGAGACGGGAGATGGTGAAATACCCCCCGTAAACGGCTGTTTACAATAATTTTAGTGTTTAATATTTCGGTTCTCATGCTTATTTGTTTTTATTTAATTTATGTGTTGATGTTTATTATTTTTTACCTCGTCTTATTATTTGTCTTTCTTTTGTTATTTTAAAATATGGAATGTATTGCATTGCACTTCCCCTGCAATTGTTATTATTATTGTAGTATGAATTAGGTGTAAAGATAACATAATATCATGACGTTCAGTGTTTCGTAAATTTCATTCGAGTTTTTGTGGAAAGCTATTTTTATTGATTTGATTTGATGATTTTAATTTCTGCCCTTTGAATTTTCAAGTGGATACTTCTTTAGCACCATTGTGATAAATCAAAAGAGAGACACTAAAAAGAGTCAAACACATACATTTGGTCTCCGGTGACCATGTTTTTTTTTCAACTTAAAACATAAAAAAAGTCAGTTGTCGTCGGGGTGAGGTATCAGGCGGTAACTCGACTGAGTGACCAGTGATGAAGACACAATTTGTTTAGCTTTGAAAAAAAACTTCGTAAAAGTCACCGGAGACCAAAATTTAAATCACATTTTTTAATTATATCAGGATCAGGATAAAAATAATGTCTGGAATATCTGGTTAATGTTAGTCAAGTACCTTTCTTAACACTTTTTATAATGGATATTAAATATTTTAGCCATTCCTTCATCTTACCGTATTTATACATAAACCGAAAGTAAACTTTTCACAGCTCTCGTAGGAGACGGTTTTATAGCCCGTTGATGATTTTATAATCGATTGTGGTTGACGACCTCCAAGGTCGAGGAGTAAGGCAATTCAGAAGTCACGGGTTCAAATCCCGGCGAGAGAAAATAAATTGTGTTAGATTAATTTGTATTATTTCACAACTTAAACATTTAATATAGTTAACATTTATTTGAAGCACCTTCCAAAGTAAAAGATACTTTCAGTATCGACCTAGAGAGACCGCTTTTCAGAATAGTAACGTTGCTTGAAATTGGCGTAGCCGAGTTCGTTGACTAGATCTGAACTATTTTTTGCGAGGACAAAAGTGATCCGAGGAGGGAGGTTGGTACGTCACTGGTAGAAAACGTACACCTAGGGAAGCCTGGTGATATTAATTGAATTAGAATAAAAGTGTAACATTAACTAAATTTTATCCGAAAAGGATTCACGTAAAGGTTTTTATGTCACGGTAATTTTGTAAAAGTTTGACGTACGATGCTAATTTCAAGGTTTCAACGATTCCAATTTACGTCACATCCCTTTTCGGTAAAAAATTAAGTTGTGAATTATATGATGAAATTTATATATACATTCTTTTTTACGTAAATACCGCACAACTTTCCAATTATCACAACAGCCTGGAGCCAGTCAACTGTGGCACCCTCAATTGGAGTTTGTGTGAAGCAAAAGTTAGTGGAATAGATGGGGAGGAAGAAGGTGCGAAAGTACCTAACTACCTATTCTGATCTGGTTACCAAACATGGCTAAAGCCATTTCAAGCCACATTTCGATTTTGGATGGTGGTCTTACACCAGGGCGACACTGAAAGTATCTTCCACTCTGGAACTTGCCGCAAATATAAAATATATTATTTTTGACTACGAATAGTCTTATACCAGGACGATACTGAGATTATCTTCCATTCTGAGACGTGCCGCAAACATACTATTTTGACGGCCGGCATGGTCGAGGGGTAAGGTTCTTGACTCTCAACGCGGGATCGAATAAATTTAATTTTAATGATTTGTGTTATTTCACAATTAATTCATTTAAAATAATTATATATAGTGTATTTGCGGCAAGTTCCAGAGTGGAAAATATTCTCGGTATCTCCCTGGTGTAAGATCATCATTCATTGCTAGAAATGGCTTTATCCGTGTTTGGTGACCAGATCTGAAGAGCCAGGTACTTCCCCACCTTTCTCTATCCCATCTCCTTCTTGTGAGGCTGGACGCAGTAGGGTTACTGCGTCCAGCCTCACAACATACCCCAATTGGTTACGCCATAGTCTTACTGGCTCCAGACGGGAGCAGTTGGGACTCTTGTGCGGTATTCGTAAAAAAAAAATTAATCATTTTAAATGGTTAAATTGTGAAATAACCCAATACCATTAAATAACATTTACTTTTGCATACCGCGACCTCCAGATTGCGAGACGAGAGTCTTACCCCTTTACCACGGAGGCTGTCATGTCATAAATTAAATTTAAAGCCCGGAATAAATTAAACAATTTTTATGTGCCCTTGTGCTACTATTCGCTTCTACCTTCGTCACAATCCTATTCAGGGGTGATTTAGCTCTCCTGGCTCTAGACAATGGGATTTTTGTGGAACACACAAAAAGTATTTTTGTTTTATAACATGACTTTGCGAAACAAACTAAATCTTCGAAGGGTGGAGATTTTGTATGACCTTTACTATTTTTTTCTCAGAAAAAACCTCCGCAAAGAACCTCCGACCGTTCCCCTATATAAATAACATTTGCCATAATTTATTGATAGAACTATTCCAGAAAAACAGAAGATATTGGTATGTTGTTTTGTTCATAACAGATTTATGGTAGTTGTGTTCTTGAGTGACAAAATGTAATGTAATTCAGAAAGTATTAAGTATTCGAAAACAATTTTTTTTCTCTATTATTACAGAAACTTCTCCGCGCAATTTATTGCTGATAACATTTCATGTTTTAAGAGAACATTTTAGATTTACCAAAGAAGTTGCTTACTGCAGAGATGATAAATTATAATTTAACTAATTATATTTTTTTCAATGGCGTGTTATCTGCAACACTTGAATCAGAAATTGGCGTTGATGTAGTCCAGGGGTCGACAGTTTGTCAAGTGTGAACAGCCAATTTGTCAAAGAAACAGAATAGCATACATATCAGGTAGCCTTTTTATATCGAGGGGGGGGGGGTAAATGTGGTGGAACGATAATTACGATTGGCTTTGTGTTATCTACATTCTTACAGTAATATCACAATTCTGCCCATTTAAATGTTTCTATAACAGACTCGCGCATAGATTCCTTATAATTCTAGTTCCAGATAAGTTAACTTAAAACCATGAGACATTAACGAACCAGGGTGGTTCCAGGGTGGTTCCAATGTTCTGTGCCAGCTTTTTTAAACAATAACTCAATATCGATTTTATTTCATTAAAAATTTGCTTTAATTTATACCTACATTCAAAAATGCTGAAAGGCGTGATAAAACTAATGAAATTATGTGCTTTTGGAATTATTTTTTTATCACAAGTATTCATAAGTTTACAATAATGTCTAAGCAAAATAAGAATGTAAAAAAAAAACTTAATTATATTAGAGGCCGTTCAAGTATTACGTTACGCATGGGGGGGGGACTAGGGAATTAAAATATTCCAAGTTGGCAACTCTTTTCGTTCTTGAAATCTCTTGTTTTATTTTTTACCGCAAGCGCTAATAAAACAAGAAAAAAGGTATTTTCCAGTACTTTGCGCAACTTTATTGTGACTTTCAGGCAAAAATTGTCACTTGGGCGTTTCGTAACGTTTAGGGGGGGGGGGGGGTACAGAAAAACGTTACGGCGCGTTACGTGGGGGGAGGGTCAAAAATCTTCAAAAATTGCGTTACGTAATACCTGAACGCCCCAAGACCGTAAATAAATAGACAAACTGAAGTATTTTCGTCACAAAACACGTGTTCGGATCTTTTTAAATGATTTTTTTGTAGTTATTTTTTGATTATAAGTATTTATCATTTTTCAATAATGTCTAAATTTAATAAGAATGTTAAAAAAATCTGAAATATATTAGTTTGTAAGTGCGCAAATAAATACACAAATGGACCAATTTTCGTCAAGAAACACATGTACGTACATATTTTTTAATGGTAAAAGGTATTTTCCAGTACTTTGCGCAACTTTATTGTGACTTTCAGGTAAAAATTGTCACTTGGGCGTTTCGTAACGTTTAGGGGGAGGGGGGTACAGAAAAACGTTACGGCGCGTTACGTGGGGGGAGGGTCAAAAATCTTCAAAAATTGCGTTACGTAATACCTGAACGCCCCAAGACCGTAAATAAATAGACAAACTGAAGTATTTTCGTCACAAAACACGTGTTCGGATCTTTTTAAATGATTTTATTTAAAATAAAATAAAAATTTTGAAACATAGCTTTCCCAGATATTTTATTAATTTTTTTTACTGCATGGTTATATGATTTGAAATGTGTGTTGTGTAATACAAAATATTGTTTGAAAATTTAACAAATCTGCCAACGACCTACGGAAAACCTAATTGTTCTAAAAATATGGTTTTTGCCTCCAATATGGCGATTGTGGTGTGAATAATGAATTACCTCAGTCGAAGTTTTACTGGGATTGACATAAACCATAGGGATCACGGGATGAATAATACTCGGTTAATACTTGAAAGATACACTAAAATTTATTGACTTTGATTGCTAATTTGAGTGATACCTGTCTCAAAATTCAGAAGGTTTTTTTTTGTTACACGAGATCGTAATAAAAGCAGAAAGAATGAACGATGAGAAATGAACTATCCGACCGGAGATCACAAAAACAAGTGTCGAGCAAATTGGCTTGCGCTCAGATGTCAGAATGGTTAGTTAATCAACCGGCCGCTCGTGGCGCTAATGCTGGAAATTGCCAAAATTTGCCATTTTCTCAAAATTTTAAACATCTTTACTAGATAAAAGAACAGTCTTTTGAAATCAATTTATATTTTTTGTGAAAAATAGTCAATACAACTAAAATTTAATTTAAAAATGACATATTTCTGGTTTTGTCTGGTTATTCCTTGTGTTTCGAACGTTTCCAAACCATTCCCATACATCAGAAGACTCTTCAATAAATCAGGCGTTCAATGAGCTGAGTTGGTCACACTGATGTTGATCGGGTCAAAGTTCATACGGCGGCTCCATCTCATAAGGCTTCTTGAGATGAGGTAAAATTGCATTTGATGTATGAAGAACCGCAGACTCCATTGGAAAGGGCCGCATGCCACTCGTGAGCCGCAAATTCCGACCCCTGGTGTGGTCGGATATCATGCTAGCCATTACGGTGTAAGGGAAACACAGACACCTTGATTACTGAAATGTTTTTTGTAAAATCCAGCATGTAAAAGCAGTAAGGGTCGACCGAGATCTCGGTCTCGGCATTCTCGGCTACAAATTCTACCGAAAACTCTGTCTCGATTATCGGCGAAAAATCGCCGAGATTCTCAGCCGTAACCGAGACCGTTGTAAGTAGGTACGGTATAGGATAATGGGATTCAAATCTACCGCGCGTGTCCACATTCGTCACTTGGTGTCAGTGCGTGTCACGACAGCTCTCTCAGCAGTCAAGTGCTGTGATAGAAATAGCGCTTGATAGCTTACTTAGAGAGCCAAGACTGCAAAGAAATGCAAATATTTTTGAGTATTGGTATTCGTCACCATATCAAGTACTTAGGCATGCAGCAAAAAAGTTTTTATCAGCGCCGCCTACTAGTGTAGCAAGTAACAGCTCTTTAGCAGAGCTGGTCAATCATGCGATACTCTTTGAAGGCTGCAAATGCAGAAAAATTGCTTTTTATGTGCTACAACATCATGTTGTCTAATTTTCATTATTAAAACTATTTAAAACAAATTATTATTACTTTCTTATATATTATGCAAAAATAGGGCATTTTCATTTTTTTTCTCAATGTATCTATTCTCGGTCTCGGCCGAGATTTTAATTAATTTTCTGTCTCGGTCGACCCTTAAAAGGCAGCATGAGCTCTGAAGGAGTATATATATAACCAATTAAATTAAACAACATGTTACTTTTCCCGAATACTTCTATCGGATGTGGAGTGCCCGATTGAACCAGTTACTTCTCTATTTATTGAGCAAAAATCGTACATTTAATTTCCCATACGTATTCAATAGGGGTAATTTTTTTTAATAATATCATCTTTACCTCAACTTTGTTTTTAACCCTAGAAAGATAATCATATTTTGATTTACGGTAAAGATAATCATAAAATTGACGCATGAGTTTTAACTAGCTGTAAAATTTTATCGAAGTAAAACTTCTTTACGCACTTGGGGAAAAAGCTGGTGAATGCGTGACGAGAGCGTTACGAAAAGTGTGATCGGGCGAGGCGAACGGAAGTTGAGAGGGAGATATAAGTTAGTGAAGTTTTACTTCAGTCGTGTGGTCTGAAGCACACTCGTTTTTTTGTTAATTGATTTAAATAAACCAAACGGTATTATATTTTTACAAACAAATGACGTAAGAAATACAACAATTTGTGAATACATATTTATTTGTTATGTGAAACAAAGAAACATGAAACTTCTTCAATAATCAACAACACAGGAATAATTTTTCTTTTATAGCAAATCACTTATTTCTTACTAATAACCAGCCATTTTGACTAATGTACTAAATAATTAAGATATATTATATTTGATAATAACATTTGGTTAATAAAAATCAATCAGATACAGTTTTGGAACGTATCAATATTATGCTTTTTGATTCATGCGGTCGTTATATCTCAAAACTGGTGACACTTACCTCAGCGACGCGCGCGCCCCAAGAAAGGTCCATGCAGCGAGTGAGATGTCTGAAAAACACAGCGACGGATTCGCACTAATTAGAAAGAGAGAGAGAGCAATAATTCTAACACGCGTGCGTAAATTTTACGTAGACTACTTTCCAGGGTTAAACGAACGTTGCTCTCAAAAAGGATTGTTACACGATATGTTTTATTATTATACGAATACATACATTTTTAAATCTTTATATCTTATATGTGGTCTAGCGGTAAGGCTCTTGAGTTGCAATCCGAAGGTCGCGGTATCGAATCCCGGCGTGGCAAATAATTTTTGATCAATTTGTGTTGTTTTTTTTTACATGAATACCGCACAAGAGTCTCAACTGATTCCGTCTGGAGCCAGTTAGACTATGGCATCCCCAATTGGGGTATGTTGTGAGGATGAAGGTAGTGGGGAGGGAAGGAGATAGGGAAGAGGAAGGTGGGGAAGTACCTGGCAATTCAGATCTGGTCACCAAACACGTCGAAAGCCACTTCAGGCAACGTTTCAATTCTGAATGGTGGTCTTACACCAGGGCGATATTGAGAGTATCTTCCACTCTGGAACGTACCGCAAATATACTATACATTATTTTAAATGAATAAATTGTGATATACATAAATTAATCAAATAAAATTTATTTGCCACGCCGGGATTCGATCCCGCGACCTTCGGAATGCGAGTCAAGCGCCTTACCGCTGCACTACGCCGGTCGTCACCTCAAATAATTGTTTTCCTGGCTATTCAACCCAGGTACTTCCCAACTTCCTTTTCTCCATCTCCTTCCCGTCCCCACTACCTTCAGCCTCATAACAATCCCAATCGGGGATGCCATAGTCTCACTGGCTCCAGACTGTCGGGACTGGCGGGACTCTTGTGCTGTATTCATATAAAAAGAAACTTAATAAGAAATAAATAAATAATAGAAAAAATATATTATACATTAAAACTTCAAAATAAAATGAAAACATCAGAGTTTTCAAATACCCGTTCTTTTAGTGACGCATTTGAGCTGCATTTATTTCCATAGAATGTTTATAATGTACAAAATATATTCCAACAGAAATGGGAAGCTTCCACCGATTCCAAAAGATTCCACGTGCCACTGCCTCTGACACCCGCACTACCTGAATGCAAATAGTACCAGGAGCTGCACTCTGCACTACACATCTGACACCGTTCTGACACCTTATTAAAAGTCCTTCCCGTAACTTTACAATCTCCTGGTCCCCACGGATCAAAGTGTCGGAAGCAGTGAGATACACAGAATGTTACAGGTAAACAACTCTCGTTGCTTAAATTCCTGTTGCATTTTGGTTTAAGACATTGGACACAAAACTTAAATCTTTAGAGTGTCACTTCCGTAAAAGAATTGCAGAGGAGTAAACCTTATTATCTTGTACACCAGTGGTGTTGCGGAGCTTAACGAAAAATGGCCATTTTAGATTAACCTTTACCACGAATCGGTTTAATTTATGAATACCAAAGAATATGTTTTTAATATATTCATGCTTTTATTATAGTTTCGCTTGAGTAGAATTAAATTAAAATTATTTATTAATCTAAACATATACAAATAAAATATGCTTATATGAGGTGTCTGGGTGTTGCTAAACCATTCATCCGATTGCGATGAAACTTTGGGGATTTGATGTGTGCATGCCCGCGATGGTTTCTTATATATTTGTGAGCTCTGGCTAGGGATGCAAGGTTTTTAAAAATATCTATATCTCGATATCGATGTATATCGTGTTAAGTCGATATTTCTTCTTTTTTTAAAAGCTTATAGAAATCCAAATGTTGTTTTAGTCATACGAAACCTTTATCGATTATGTATGTATGTAAATTTTTATTTTTATCTATGTGAATAATCATAAATTTTGGATAGGTACATAAAATGTTTTTTTTTCATAAATTTATTTTTAAAAAATTCCATTATTTTGTACCAGCAATCGAACTTAAAAATAGTAACTTCAGTCTGCTTCCTTGTAGCCGGTTTCTGCTTTGAGTTATAGTGGCTCCTGCCTTTGAAAAAGACGTTCAGAAGCAACACTAGTTGCCGCAATTGGTAGATGACTCTTTGTCACTTTAAAAAGTTTGGGATTGGATTGGATTGGATTTGGGATACCTTGGATCTCTTGCCATGTTTCAAGAATGTTTACTTTTAGAGTACATATTTAGAAGAGCAGAAAGATATAATAATTCCATTTTATCCGATTTTGTGAGTATTTTAATTAGGGCGGGTTTTTCGATATTTGAGTTTTTTGATATTGATACATCGATATCGGCGTATCGTCGATATCGATAAATATCGATATTTTTAGGGGTCGATATATCGATATTTATCGGTTTTCCAATATATCGTTGCATTCCTAGCTTTGGCAATTTGTTTAAAAAATTGCAATAGATGTTACGCGAGCTGTTAAAATATTGAGCTGCCAAAAAAATATAAACATTAAATTAAATTAAGACAGTATTAGCGAAACTCAATCAAAAATCTGGAAATAGAAAAATCTTTACTAACTGAGCTAAGGTGTCCATGTCCGATTCGGTAATGTTTAACTGTATCATACTTGGACTAAGAACTACCAACAATATTTTCCTTTTTTTTAATGCATATTTTATCGGCTGCTCTCTTTATGAACGATTGCAAAGTTTAAACCCGAACTAAACTCAGTTTGTACAGTCGCGGCCCAGAAAGCCGAAGGTCCTGGGTTCGAGTCCCAGAGGTGCCAATATCTTTTTCTGATTTTTCTGTTTCCAGATTTTTGATTGAATTTTGCTAATATTCTCTTCATTTAATTAAGAATTACAATTTGAGGTTTTACTCATAAAGTTAAAAATAAAAACCTATTTATTTATTTTTCGTTTAAATAATTTTTATACAATTGATCAAATTTCGAAAAAAAGCGACGTCAGGGAGCAATGATTGTAACGCTTCAAACTTAACATGTCACTGCATACGGAACTAAATAAGCCAACAATGGATAGATTAAATACCTCTCTCCCAACCCTTGCAGTATTGTAAACGATGGGAAGTGTGTTTAAATGTGTTAGTATTACAATTGAAGTCTTTGAATAATAACGATCTTAACCATAAACATAAATTGACGTCTACAAGATATGTGTGCGGTATTATAAATACAAAAATAAAAAATAAATTTTTTTTTTTTTTTTTTTTCTTGTGTTAAACCACATTTTGCTTAAATTTGCTTAAAATAAATACCCTATTAAATACCAACTTGTTATGGGTACTTTTTGGTCAAGCCCTTACATTTTCACAGCCGGTAGCGGCCCCTAAAACCCAATTATTATTATTTTAACATCAGAATCTAAAAAAAAAAACTGTGTAAATTTTATGGATAAATAAATACTCAGTTTAAATACCAACTTCTTATCGGTATTTTTTGGTCAAGCCCTTACATTTTCACAGCCGGTAGCGGCCCCTAAAACCCCATTATTATTATTTTAACCCCAGAATCTAAATAAACTGTGTAAATTTTATGGATAAATAAATACTCAGTTTAAATACCAACTTCTTATGTATACTTTTTGGTCAAGCCCTTACATTTTCACAGCTGGTTACCCCAAAACCCCATTATCATTATTTTAACCCCAGAATCTGAATAAAAAACTGTGTAAATTTTATGTACATTTGGAAACATATGGAAGGGTGTCTATAAAAAAAAAGAAAAATACTTTTTCATGTAAATATATATATTTTTTTACATTACTGCACACAGGAGGCTCTGAAGAAAATAAGTTTCCTCGGGGCCTAAGTCATCTGTGATGCTGCGTGGAGGGTGTTTTTGAGGAGAGGATGGAATGAACATTAGTCTTGAAGAGACTTGAAGGTATGAGTAGGAAGGACGAAATACAGAGGCCAGCAAATCATTCCACAGCCGAGTCGTTGAACTCACGAACGAGTCGAAAAATCGTTCGTTCTCATGTAACAATTGTCAACCATGTACACATGTTTCATATATTTTTGAAGTACCCTAATGTAGGTGTTATATGTGTTTGTGTACTTACATAAAATTTATCTTAAAACAACACTTGTCATCGTGATTTTAAGAACACGCGATTAAAGTTATTAGATAAAAAAATACATTATCAGTTCATGACCATCGCTAAAGTGTTTTTTACAAGTAGCTTATCTTGTTACAAGATAGCGTTTGTAATACGAATTATTATATTGTAAATTGGATCATGTTATGCACAATCCATCAAAACCTCAACTTAGCAAGCAGCGGAGATAATCGAATTTATAATGTTGGCGGAGTTTAAAAACTATGCATTGTTAAACAATATCTATCAGCAGTGTCGAAACTTGTAGATAATTACCCATGTACAAATTTAATAATCAAAAGATAAGAAATGAAAAACGTTAAGATTACAGATTTTTCCGATTTTATTACTTGTTATAAATAAGTTAATTTAGTGTTAAATCAGTTCCAAGATATCAACGCTGGTTATAAAGTTATAAATTTAATTATGGGAAAGTTCATATTTTTATTAAGTGTTTTTGGAGCACACTTCTTGAGGTTCGTTTGTACAATTTTTTTACCAGTGACAGTTTTCTCTAAAGTGCGGTTATTTATTTATAATTTTTTTTTATTTAAATAAATACCCGCACTTTACAGTTTATTTATACAAAAATGTAATTTATTTATATAAAAACATAATAATAACGCGTATAAAAAAAAAACAGAGATGACAGTAAAGGGAGAGCACATATAAATTAACAGCAATGACAATACAAAATGCAAAAGTACATATAGAAGACACTACAAGTCAAAGCATGAAGAAGCATTTAAATATTGCGTGTCAACTGCCGAAAGTCATTTAGTTTTACACCAAAAAAATCAATGCTTTGACTTGCGTTGAGAAGTCTTGACATTCTGAATAAGGGAGAATGGTATCCATAACTAGAAGAATGTTGATTGAGGAACAGCAATTCATTATTTCGAAGTCTACGGGAAGGGATGTTAACTGGATGAGTTGTAACAATGCAGGTGTATCAGTAAGACTGTTGATAATTTTAAATATGCAAATTACATAGATCAGAGTCCTTTCTACGTTTTTCTAAAGAAGAAATGTTTAAAATGTGTTCAATTTCATCATATGATCACTTGCTCCTTGCCTCTATACAGTGAACACCCGTAAAATGGTTAAAAATAACAAAAATGTATTATCTAATAGTAAATTTAACATTTTACCACGTTTTAAACAAGGAGTTAGTCACATTCCGAACTAAAAACCCACCCTCCATATTATGATACTACTAGACAGCAGGTCCAAAATGAGTCCCGTATTATGTGTATTGTGAATTCAGCTACTATTGCCCCGTTCTGTATGAGCAAGTATTTTAGTCGAGTGAAGAGTATAGTAGTAACTAAACGCGTCCGAACACCGTAACTTTAGTAGAGTGGGTGAGTCAGCTCTTTAGTAGACTCAATCTATTTCGTTCTATTTTTCAGGCGAGTAAGTACCCCCTCCATGCGTCCCTGCGCACTGGCAGGCGCGAACCGACCGATTTAGCAGTGTTCATTTGTGAACGCGCGGAATCGTCGTGGTGATAGAGCGAAGATGCTACCCTAAATTTATTTATTTATGCTTCTATTAATCTATTTTCGTGTCCGTAGTTTATTTATTTTCATCTTACTAATTTATTCTTCCACCTCTTCTAAAATAAACATTAAAATAAGCTTAATTATCGTATTTATTTTGCTTTGTAGCGCCCGCTATCCGCTGTCATCTTGCAACGGGCGGCGGGCACAAATGTTCTCTACTTGAAAGTAATGCGAACGGTTTCCGGCGAGTCAAGTAGCGAGTGTACTCGCTGTACTTGACTTACTACTTGATCAATGTGAACGTACCTATAAGGTACTTTCTGACTTAGAAATAGTTCATGCAAAACACTGCCCCGTCATCGAAAAAACACAAAACATAAAATATCTCGGAGTAATAATTGACGAAAATCTTAGATGGGACCTACACATCAAAGGTATTACGGAAAAACTCACAAGCCTTATATATTTCTTTAAAAATCTAAGAAGCGTGTTAAATAAAAAGGATATGAAAAAGGTCTACTACGCGTTATGTCATTTTCGAATTGAATATGGAATCATAGGATATAGGATGGGGATCTGCTGCACATACGTACCTATACATCCTGAATATGATTCAAAAAGGAATCATAAAGACCATATTGAAAGTACCAATTAGAACGCCTTCAAATGAAATTTTCAATAACTTTGAAGTACCAAATGTACAACAAATGTATTCCAAAAATATATTATTGAAGCTCTTCAAAAATAATGAATCCTCTACTAGACCGTGTATGCATAACACTAGACGGAATAAAAATGATATAAAAAATATTCCAAGTTATAAAACCACATTTGGACAAAGAAACTATACATACTTTGCAACAATACTCCATAACATCCTTCCCCAAGACACAAAACTAATAAAAAATCCAATTGAATACAAATCAAGAATAAAAATATGGCTTAAAGAGGTCAATGAGAAAACCCTAGCGAAGACGCTAAAAACGACATAGAAAACAAATGAACAAAATTTAAATAACTTTAGTCCGCCTCGGCACAGAACCCCCTAGTGAGGAGGACCAAGAAATAAAATATTTTATACTTAATTTCATATTACATTTTGTATGTAAATTTTTTTCTATATAGTCGCTATAATAATAAAAAAAATACATAGTAGTGAAGTGGTACCTCGGCGGTAAGATGTGCGAATGTGCAAAAGTTGAGAATTTACTAGCTGGCAGGGTGCGCAGCGACTATGAGATTTGTTAACACCAAATTTGTACATGATAATGGTATTTTAAGTAGTTGTTACTACTAATAATGTAATTACTCAAGATGCTACTTTTAATACAAAAAGGGACACGAGTAAAAATCCTTTAAATCTTGGGAAAACTGTAATATTTACTATGGGAAAGGCCAACGCAGGATTTCTTCAAAGATGAGCGATTTTTTAAGACAAAACATCTTTAGCACCATTGAGATTTGAAACTCGATCAAAGGAAAATTAGCGACACTAAAAAGAGACTAACACATACGTCACTTACATAGGTATGTATAATCGCTCTCCTCTTTGTGTGGTGCTTCGTACTCTGTCTTATTAAACGGCTGAATTATTAATAGATACAATAGTTCTGGAATTTGCAATATTGTGACGCTGCAATATTATTTAAAACACTGTAATTTTACGTGTGTACCCTTCGTCCTGAAACCGGGGGACGGGTATGTGTTAATCCATCAGGACGCGGACACATCCTGCAAGAAAATTTTCGCTTTGCAATAAAATCCAAATTATCGAAATATTTCTGAATGTATCAGGACACTAAAAAGTTTTTTAAAGGTGAAAGAATATGCTTTCAAATATTTTTATTAGAAAAAACAAATAATTTCTGAAACACAATTTTTTTTAATATGAACATAAAACGTTTCAAAGCACCGCATCCGCGCTCAAAAAGACGAAGATGGAGAGATATGTAATTACGAATGTTAGAAGAGCGCGCTAATATTTAAAGCAATAAAATCGATGCGAAAATTGTGAAAATGTTTAATAAAACACGACTCGATTAAAATAGTGCAAAAATCTCGTGATAGGCGTCTTAAATATCATTTAAAAAAACATTGTGAATTTTTTTGAAACTGTAACTTGCAAAATAACTGAAACAAACGTGTTTATAAGAATTTTCGTAGCATATTTTGTTTTTTTTTTCTATCGAGGGAATTTCATATAATTTGAGTTTCGGCGTGGAACGCATCTAGATATTATCTTCAAAAATAACATATATTTTTCAAGAGCTCAAAAACTTCAAACGTTTAAGGGAGATATGTAAGAAATCGGTAGAAATTCGGATAGAGGTGGCTTAAATGGCTCGTCTTATTTTGTTTCTGAAAACGAAAAAATTTTAACACACATATTATGTTATTAGGCAACTGTATTATATGCATTATCAACACGTCACGTTTTTGTCGTTTCATAAAAAAATAATGAATAAAAATCTATTGAAATGTGCAACTTTGGTTTAATAGAGGAAAACATTTAAATTTTTCTACAGTTATGTACTAGATTTGAATATGAGGAGTGGAGTTTTCTCTATCTAACACAAAGACGTTACATACTTTAGACGCGGGGTAGAAATCTCAAAATGGGAAGCCAACAACAAGACAATTGTAGAGTACTCGATTTCTAGTACTTTAGTACTAAACTGCCAAGCGTCGAGTAAGGTCGTGTCCTACTTGTAAGTAAATTGCATTAAAAAGCGCCAAAATTCCCTCCTGTGTGATGAGAAAATGTTTTCTTGCCTGCGGTAAAACAACATACAAATCAGCAGAAACAACAAATACAATAACAATCAACGCCATTTGCAAACTATCGTTGTTCATTATAGCTATTTGACACCTCAAAATTCGACTGGTGCCCAGGCCTCCTACTTTAGTCGGCCTTGAGACAGTATTCGACGGAACTTTTGAATTTTGAATACGAAAATGCCACCCGCGTTCTATCTTTTGTTTCGTTCATATGCACATATTCTTTTAAGCGTCTATCTTTATCATACCCAAATAACTTTTGAACTAAGAAATTATTGAAAATCGCTGAAAACAAAAGAGTTTTGATTAATTGCCACATTATATCTTGAGTTTGTGAGACTATGGCAAGTCTATTTATTTTATATAACGTCATTGATCTAACACCGTTTAGATCTTATTTCCCATCATAGCAGTCAGGGCCGGATTAACTATGTCGGGGCCCCTAGGCAGTGCACGTCTCGGGGCCCCTTTACCAATGGTTGAAACCTCCTCCCCTTCTTACTGAAGTTGATGTAATTTTACAAGTTTTTTATTCAGTTCACATGGGCCTCTGACTCTGGGGGGCCTCCAAACGCCTCCATGTTCCCTTGATATATATTATTGTCTTGTCACAAAAGTGATCTCTTCCAGGCAACCCTTCCCAAAGAATTTTAGCAAGCAGATAGGTAGTGCATACTGAAGCTTGTACAACATTTATATTTTAAACATATAATTAGAAATAAAACAAAACAACCGCCAATATAAGCCACGCATGGCACCTTTCAATCACTTCAGATACTAAAATATTGTTACAACAAATAGAAGGAAAGAAAGGTAAAACACATGTTTATATATTTGTTAAAAACTATGTTTGTATATTTGTTTTAATTACAGACTTTTATTTATTATTTATGCATGATGTGAACATAGTTATTTATTGGGTTATAACATAATACCTAATTATTATAATTTGTTGTTTTCTTTAATGTGTGTACCTAATGTTATTAACCTGTTTATGTTGCTAATAAAAAAATAAATTAAAACACCTTGAAAGGTGACTTTTTCCGAAACTTCGTTGCTCACTAATAGGCCACTTGCATGGATTTCATAACAACTTGGAAAAAATCATGTGGATAGATCTTTTTACTTGATTACGAAAATGTTAGTAAAATTGTTTAGAAATGTACAGTTTTTTTATTTTTAAATAAATAAATCCATTATTTGGGCTCGTGACGTCACTACATGAAAATGTCCCGTCTCCGAAAATGTTCCTATTATTTTTTTTAAATTCCACACTGATTTATTTTTTTATATGGCATCACTTTGATTTCAGGCGAATTTTTGAATTCGTTCATTAGATTTATTGTTTGTTCTCTGCGAACTAATCATTTGGTTTCACTTTTTGATAGATGCTCTGAAGAGAACCCCGTACTTTTAATGATCTACGGGGTTCTCTTCAGAACGTGCAGATGATGTCGGTACGTGTTTTAGAGGTATAATGATTATGGTGCTGGTTTTAACAAAATTAAATTTTATAATATTCTTATTATTATTATAATTTACAAGTACAAGTATATTACATTAATTTTAGTGATATAGACGCTCTTCATTATAATGATTTATGATCAATAAAATGGATCAAGGAAAAAAAATATTTATGAGATGTAATATTTTTGGTATGCCTCGTTATTCTCCTGTGCCATTCGTGTGGAAAACGTTATTTTTTTTAAAAAATGATTTTCGGCTATGTAATTATCGTTTTTTCACACCTTTAAAATTATGTCCCGTCTTTCCGGTTTATAAAAAATGGTCTGATTTATCGGATTGAAATTTTCAAAAAATCCCCAGGGTTTCAAAAATACGACAAAAAAAAAATAAAAACACAGAATGTCTTAGAATATTTGCCTAAACCGGAAAAAAATTAAAAAAAATTTGATGCAAGTGGCCTATTGAAGCAAGTCATTTTTCTCGGGATGCGGGGCCCCTAGCCGATGCGGGGCCCCTAGGCAGTTGCCTACTCTGCCTTGGGATAATCCGGTACTGATAGCAGTAAGGGACATACAACGATTTATATGAGACTTTAAATATATACTGGACAATTTTGGTCTCCTGTAATTATACAGAAGTAATGTAGGAACTCAAAATCATGGTGTTAAATTATTGATGTAGTTAAAGTAATCATTTTTATATATTTATTTTAAATTTTAGTTCTGAAGCCCAAAACAATGCTACACACCGCAAATTTCCTGATGGATTTTTGTTCGGGACTTCTACATCGACATTTCAGATAGAAGGTTCTTGGAACTTATCAGGTATTTATTTTGAGTGTACCAAGTAGATACATTATTTTATTTCTTGTCTGCGTTCATTTCTAAACTTTTGGAAAGAGTTGGCTCATTATTGATTAAATTTGTTTAATTTAAGAATTGGGGTAACACGGAGGGTGAACAATGATTTTATTAAAATTAAATCGTTTTACCATATTGTGTTTCACAACTGAATTTCAAATTAATTGGCTGTAAGGCATATTTACAATGACTTTTGTTGCTTCATTTTAATAAAGTCATTGTTTTGCACGCCTGATAGCCCCCCTCTCCATATATTGTGTATGTGTCCCACAGTTTTGGAAAGGAATCATTGAACCAATTTGAAGATGGCCGTAAAAGACGGCCTCCGTGGTCCCGAGGTAACACTCTCGACTCACAATCCGAAGGTCGCGGGTTCGAACCCGGCGTGCGCAAATAAATTTTATTTGTTTAATTTGTGGTATTTCACAATTAATTCATTAAAAATTATATATAATATATTTGCAGTACGTTCTAGAGTGGAATATACTCTCAGTATCGTCCTGGTGTAAGACCATTATTCAGAATTGAAACGTTGCTTGAAATGGCTTTAGCCGTGTTTGATGACCAGATCTGAATAGCCAGGTGTTTCCCGCCTGCCTCGTTCCCATCTCCTTCCCCTCCCCATTACCTTCAGCCTCACAAAATAGCCCAATTTTGGATGCCATAGTCTCACTGGCTCCAGACGGAGCAGTTGGTGACTCTTGTGAGATATTTATATATATATATTAAAAAAAATAGGCTGACACCGTTAATGATCAGAAAAAAGTGAGAAAAAGTTTTTTTTTTTCAATATATTATCATTAGTAAATAAATAATGAAGGAAAATAAACGGTACTAATGGCCGAGTTAAGGCTTTGGTCCCGTTAAGACAAGAGATTCTGGGTTTGAGTACCAGTTGCGACTATTTCCTTTGTATTTTTCGTATTTCGTTTACATTTATTTATTTTATATTTTTCTTCAATGATGTACACAATGATGTGTACAAATTTCAAAAGTTATTATAATAAAAGTTAGTTCAATAAAAAATACATAATTTTGCAGTCTAAAGAGCAAATAAAGAATACAAAAGGGAAATGGCGCAGATAATTGGTTACTCTACGAAAAAATGTATCATTTTTAGGAAAAGGAGAAAATATCTGGGACCGCCTCGTCCACACGACAGATATGGTCAAAGACGGAGGAACCGGAGACTTGGCTTGCGACTCATACAATCAATACCCCAGAGACGTTGAGATGCTTAAAGAGCTAGGAGTAGACTACTACCGGTTTTCCATCTCTTGGTCCAGGATCCTGCCTACTGGTTTCGACAACTTCATTAATCCAGAAGGCATTGCCTACTACAACAAAGTGATCAACCTTTTGATCGAGAACAACATCACACCAGTTATTAATCTGTACATCTGGGATCTTCCCCAACCTCTGCAAGACATTGGTGGATGGCCTAACCCCCTCATGGAAAAGTACTTTGAAGATTTTGCGAGAGTTGCATTCGACGCTTTTGGAGATAGAGTAACGGAGTGGTTGACCTTCAATGAACCTTACGAAATTTGCCAGGCTGGGTATGGAGATGTCGTCATGGCTCCCGCGTTGAATTTTCTAGGTAAGTAGAGCAGTACGAGTGTATTTTTTTAAATCGTACAATGTAGGCTAAATAATAAGGTAGCGTAACTCGGTATAACACCCCCAAAATAAATTACGAAAATGTAGTAAATCGGTCGTTTACAATTTGAATTTACCTCTTCAAATTGCTTTTTTATAATTTTTATTTTATATTTCATCATATTTCCAGATTAAATTTATTTCAAATTAAAATATATAAATATAAATTTTCGCTTTATCTTATAAATAACTGCCAAAGTTGTATCTATAATCATAAACATTTGATTTGTTTAATTGCCCTGATTTTAATAGATATTTGTTGTACCTTTTGGTTGAAAAAAAAAATTTTGTTTGGTTAACCCATCTGCTTGTTTAGGATTAAATAATTGCGTTATACTTTCATAAGACCAAAAACGTCCCGAGCGACCTTAATTTTTAAAAACTATATATCTCTCCTCTTCTCATACAAATATATGTATTTTTCTTTTAACCAGAAAGAGAACGAAATAATGCTTCTTATTATCTTTAAAATATGAAAGCTATCTTGCATGGATATTTTACAATCTCGATCCAAAGTGACGGTTTCAGAATTTACACGCGAAACCGAGGCTTCCGGATTGTGAGGTGCGAATATATTGAACCAAGCAGACGGGTTTTTCATATTTTCACAAATTCATAATAAAATTTTATATAAAAAAGGACTGCGCAACTGTTCCCCTCACTAAATCCCCCTCACTATAATTATTTTGTTATGTACTACACTATCTATGGGCTGGATGGGATTGCACTTATCTCACTGAATTCGCAAATAAAGAAATTTTTATTATTATTTTCCCAGGTGTGGCTGACTATCTATGTGCACACACACTCCTCAAAGCACATGCCAGAGTTTATCATCTTTACAATGACGTGTACAGGCCGAAGCAGAATGGTATGCTTTAAAATAAAATGTCGTCGGGAAAAATATATATTATCACTAGCTGGGGTATGTTATAAGCAGATATAATGTTCGGTTATCTGTTATGTTATTATACGGATTGATTGATTAGGGTTATCTAAATATCATGGTATGATGTAAAATAGGGTAATGGCACTGGAAGTGTTGTGTTGTGATTTGTACCTACTTTGTGGTCATGTTAACATGACATTTACACATCTTATTGAGTGGGTGTATTAAATGTTATAGTTACAGGGTTAAACATAAAGGTACACAGTTATCAGCTTTAATCCCATGGGATCTTGAACGCCAAATCTCGTGGATACGAGATATGCTGGACTGTGTCGGTAGGCATGAAATACTCCCATCAGAGCGTGGGCACTGTAATTTTATTCAATGTTGTGAAGCTTGGAAATATAAAATAAAAGAGTGGATGCATAACAAGATTTATATATTAAAAGATTAAGCATACCTGTGGACCGTATCTAACGAGCTACTAGCTAAAAACCTATAACGTTGCTGCGACGAATCCAGATGCAAAGCGAGGGGACCCTACCTCCCTCACCATTGCCTCATCGCCAAGTTTTTTCGATCTTCTCCATCCATCTTAGGTAGTTGTGGAATATGGGCACGCCATGCCCTTGGCGTCCTCCATTATACGGTTCAGGTCCCATCAGGTTGTAGAAATAAATGGAGTGGAAAAGGCGGACGGGTTGTATGCCGTTGTATTATTGGTGATGCATCTCGTCGATGACGGATGGTGTATATAATCGAAGATTATGATTAAACTTGTCGATCAAGCCACCATTTTTAACACATCGGGCTTCTACACTTGAATACCCGTAAAATAAAGATTCTCCAGTCGCGATAACCTTGTACCGGCTGAGATTTAAGGAAAACTATCGTTCAAATATTAAATTAACTTGAAACAACCCGCCGATTAAACAATTTCCATTATAAATTAAAATCCACTTGTTGCCTGTCGGATTCACATCCTGCCCTCAAGATGCGAATCCAAGAAGTGAAGGAAATCGATCATGATCCCCCTATCGTTCGAAAGTTTAACTAATCGGAGAAAAAGTGAAACTATTAGTGGCCAGTAAAATAATTGGAGTTATTTACCTGGGGTAATTTAGAACATTTTCATAACAGGTAACCGGCTTCGCTTAGGGAGTTGATATAATATTGGACTGACGTTCGAATACACAACGAATCTTGCTTTGTATGCCCCCACCCAAACAAAAAAAGAAATCGAATGGTCCACAATGCTCCAGAACATTTTACAACATTCGAACGTGTTCTTAAATGTTCCACAATGATCTGGGATGCTCCCGAACATTCCAGACTATTCACGATCATTCCTCAACATTCCAAAATGGTTCGGGAATGTTGTCGAATACTCTCAAAAACTCTCGAATATTCTGGACTGTTCTAGAAAATTCTAGAGGGCAAAACTTCCAACCCTTATGTCTTCAAAAGCACGCCTAGAAAATTCTAGAGGGCTACCATACCATACAACTCCCTTAATCGTACCCGACTCGTTTCTGAGTTTCAGTGGCACGCACAGTATACACTTTTTTATTAATATTTGATATCGATTTTTGTTTGTTTTTTCCTACTTTTTCAAATACTTGTCAAAAAGCTTCGGGAATGTTGTCGAATGCTCTCAAAAACTCTCGAATGTTCTGGACTGTTTTAGAAAATTCTAGAGGGCAAAACTTCCAACCCTTATGTCTTCAAAAGCACGCCTAGAAAATTCTAGAGGGCTACCATACCATACAACTCCCTTGATCGTACCGGGACTCGTTTCTGAGTTTCATTGGCACGCACAGTATACAATTTTTTATTAATATTTGATATCGATTTTTGTTTGTTTTTTCCTACTTTTTTCAAATACTTGTCAAAAAGCAATTCAAGTTTTTCGCTGGTAATATAATAATTTCATGTCAATTTACTAATGCCCTTGTATCAAAGTCGTGATCAAAACTGCCAATTTGCACCAAAACGTCAAAATCGTCATTAACTGTAATCTTGAGCATAAATGGTCAATAAGCTCAAAATAGTGCAATAGCATTCAGTGTTGTTTTGTTTTTTTGACAGTTAAAAGGTTCCAGTTAAAGGACGATTCTAAGTCCGCTTAATATTTTGAACAAATTGTTATTAGGAAAAGAGCACCATTATAATGTGGTTAAGTTTGTCAGCTTGTTAAAATTTGAGAGAAAGCTGAAACGCATTTAGAATCGGCGCTAAAATGGCGCTGAATGGCCTTTGATGACAATGTTACATTTTAATTTCTGCTAACAATCTAGGCCTTAGTGGTACTAAAAGGAAATTTCCGCAGTATGTACCATTTGACAATATAATTGATCACTTATCAACCGTCTTGCGATTGACAACTATAGGTTCCCCCAAGTAGTTCGCTACATTTGGTGGCTTAGCAGTGGTGCCCGGGTTTGTGGGGTGAAGATTGTCCAGGTCCTGGCGGCGGATGCGTTTGCCCACCTGCCACGTGGCGGGCTGGATCGAGAGAGACTGGTTGAGGGACGCCTGTTGACCTTTCCAGCCGGACTCTCTCGACCCATCGCCTTGCACCGCAGTTGGAGGAATGGATTCATACGTCCGTCACTCCCAGACACACTTACCCCCAGATTCCAACCCATCCCTCATAACTTTTTCCTTCCCAGAACTTCCTATCATTCCCTTCCTTAAAAAGACCCTCCACATAGCATCCTCTAAGATGACATAGGCCCCGAGGGATATTGTTTTCCTCGGGGCCTCCTGTATGGAGCTATTGTTGAAGATAGGCCCCGTTTATAAAAAAACAGACAGTTGAAATTCTAAGTATTTAACACATATTAAAGTGCGTCAAACAAACGAATTTGGTCGGACGGGTTGGTCCAAAAAATTTGACGGATTCCTCAAATATTTGAAGTTAATTTTCACGTTCTGTTTAAGTTCTATTCAAGTTTTGTTATAATATAACTATAGGCCACATGCTCCATAAAACTAAAATATTAACAAAACTTGAATATAACTTTCACAGAACTTGAAAATTAACATAAAATATTTGATGAATTTACAATGGAATATATCGTCTCCACGGTGTTTATAATAATTTTTAATCACAATAATTTTTCCAATTTCCATCCAAACGTCGGCAGCGGACGTTTGAATAGTATTTTGTTGGTGGGTGTCAATTAGGTCCAGTCAATCACTTCCTTACCGACTACAGTAGCTGGAGTAGTTTTCCCGTTGGCCGTCAGAGGCGCGAGCAGCATCTCTGGCGGCGGATGAGTGAACCAAACTTACATGGCGGCCATATTCAAATATGCAGCTTACAAAGTATTAACTACCATGATGTGTTTACTTTGCAGGAAGGATAGGATGGACCCTCAGTGCATCGTGGTGTGAACCAGAGAACCCAGAATCTGAGGCTGATCGCGAGGCTGCCGAAATTGCTTTCCAATTTGTGGTAAAACTAATCCAATACTCTTAACCATTACATTTAGTGTGCAAAAATATAATTAGTTCCTGCTCAGAAGGGGTTTATATATATGTCAGGCTGTATGCAATTTACATTTTTTATCGGTACTTGCCAAATAATTTAAAACTTAATTGTTTATCTTTGTTCTCTATCTATTTATACAGGTGCTTCAAGGGTTTTTCACATGATGCAATGCTGCATCATGAGCTTCTTTTATGAGTTTTATTTTGCTTTAAATATTTTTTTGCTTGTATTACTAACCTGATTTGTTGAATTATGTTTTATTTTCCTGTTAAGCACTTGCATACTGCTTTCTAACAACGTATGCAGGGACACTGGAGGTCTAGATTCATTCAAAATAAATAAATGTAGCTTCGATAAGTTTTAAGATTTTCACGGCCAAAAGCATTTTCGTTATTTGTTTTTGGGGTGTTATGCCGTGTTGCGCTACCTCCTTCTTTAGCCAACGTTTCGGACATCGTTGCAGTGTCCATCATCAGGGTAGATCCGGCAGATCCGGTAGATGTGTAATTTTTAGTCGTTTAGCGCAACACGGCATAACATCCCAAAAACAAGTAACGAAAATGTAGCTTCGTTTAACAAAAAAATCAGAATCTTGCAAGAGCCTTGTAGGAGTAACCATCTGTTACTTAAACCAGTGGTGGATAGCCTCCACTGCTCAGAAGGGGAAATACACACTGATTTCATATTTGCATACTGCTTTTTAACAACGTATGCAGGGACACTAGAGGTTTAGATTCGTTCAAAATAAATAAATATACCTTCGTTTAACAAAAAAATTTGAATCTCGCGAGAGCCTTAAAGGAGTAACCAACCATCTATATTATTGTTATTACTTGTTACTTACACCTGCCGAGCTATTCTCTATTTTGTTCTACAAGAGATCTCACCCGACATCTAGATCGACATCTCTTGTCAGTTTTGTGTGATTTTATATCGCTGTTAAATGAGTAAATAAGTATGCATACTTGCATGAATGTGTGTTTAAAACGACCTAAACCAACATACGTGACAGCTCACAGCTGAAATTCTGACATCGGCCCGTAGAAAAAGCAATTAACAGCCATTGAAAATCACACAAATCTGACAGGAGATCTCGCGCGATATCGATCTCGTTCCCACAAAGTATAGAGAATAAGTTGGCAGGGCGGGTAAGTGTTGGATAACCCCCAATGCTCAGAAGAGGCAAATTCGCCGCGAACCGTTACACGCTAAGCATACGCGCGTACGAGAGGTACAAGGCGCCAATACTTAGCGTATAGAAGCATTACTTGTGTTTAAAATACGCGCATAACTCGCGCGTCCTATGCGTGTAGTACCAAGGGTAATGGAGCGGGTGCGTTCCACGCTCCTTATGAACAGGGTCTTAGCGGATTTCTCACGTTTGTTCCCGCCACCGTGAGCCGGCGAATCTGTAGCAAATTTTGCTGGTAGTTGACCGTACCGCAACTGCTCCCTACGTATAAGAATATTTTTTAATGAAAACTTCTTTAGCACCGTTGTGAATTGAAACTCGATCAAACGAAAAATCGACACTAAAAAGAGACAAATACCCACAACTATAGGATTTAGTCTGAGAGAGAATGAGATAGAATAATCGGTCTCTCCACTCCTGTTAACTTCGGTTTTCTGAAGGTTTCCGCGTGTGAACTGCACACTTGTATTTTTTATTCACTTTGCAAGTAAATAATGTGCCTTAAGGTGATACTTAAAAGAATTTATAATCAGCTCTTCATAGATGGTACTTGATTAATTATTTTAAGAAAAAACGCTTTTTACAAGTCATGCCGTAAAATATTAAGATAAATTAATCGTTTGCGTCCGTAAAAATGCAATATGAATATGAATAAATAGTTTTGTACAAGAACAAACTCAATTCCTTCAAGAAAGGCTTACAAATTCAATGTTGAGTCAATCCAATAAATAGTACGGTAAGCGGCAAAAGCTTGTAAATGTGCGCTAGTTCAGAGTCATGAACTGATTCGAGCTGGTCAAGGTCAATTATTGATGGAGGAGGGTTCAAATGTTGAAAAGAATTCACAGAATACGAGTATGTTACAGATTCCCTGGGCATCGTTCGATTTACTTCCTTCGAAGGATATAAGAGTAGGGTATCCGTTAGACGATCCATGTGACCAAAAACTTTTGATATTGTTTTGGATAAACTTTCGAGGTTGTTGAAAAATAACTTCCGTGATTTACTAGTAAACTTTTTGTATGTAAGAACAAAATTCAAGACAGTTATAAAGATCTTTATAGTCTTTCATTTGAGCCATACTTTATCTTTTCTTCCGTGATAACCTAATGAGTTCTGGTGTAAACCACCATGAAAATTTCTCATTTCGTCCTGCCAATACTGGAACAAACTTATATTATATCGATGGATGTGATCCACTGCTTTTTCTGCTGATAAATTTGCGGTTTCAGAAATCCAAATAATACAATTAGTGTAGGGTCTATGTCAAATTCGGGGTTTCTGTGTGAAGGGTGTTTGTAGAGAAAGGAAGGAGTCGATGTTCTGGGAAGGAAAAAGGAATGAGGGGTGGGTGCGAATCTGAGGGTCAATGTGTCCAGGAGTGACGGACGTATGAATCCATACCTCCTGGTGATGGGTCGAGAGAATCTGGCTGGAGGGATCTAGGTAAGATCTCCTTCTCCCAGTCTCTCCCGCCACGTAGTAAGTGGGCAAACGCATTCGCCGTCAAGATCTAGTCAAACCTCACCCTGTGGACCCAGGCACCCCTGCTAAACCAAACACAACGAACCTTTTGGGATGTTCTATGGCAGGAGTGTTGGTAATAAATTAAATGGAAACACTTGAAACACTTTTTCTATAAACTCTATGTAAACCTTCATGCTTCACTTTTACAATTCTACTGTAACTTCAAGACTAACTTTATTTATCTTCTTGAAACCGTTACAAAAATCAACTTGTATGTGTCACTTTGTTACTACAATATTTTCAAAGATACATTAGCTATATTTTTAAGCTTTCACTTTGTTACATTTTTCACTTATACCGCCAACTTATTGGTGTAATTTAGCACTTTAGTTAATATTACCCTCTCACAGGCAGTGCCTTAATGGGTTCCCATTATCTACTTTTGTCTTACATATGTGTTTTACTTTATTACATTCTTTTTATCTTGTGCTATGTTATAAATATTTAGAAAATATGTTAAAATTACTTTTGAAATGTATCAAGATATAATGGGAAAAAATAAAGGAAAAAATGGTCCCCGGGGCGGCGGCCATTACCCCGTGTCATTATTAATCTGAATAAATCACCATTCCTGAAATTACGCAAATGATATTCTTTTTGTTTTAAATTTTTGGTTTAATTAAGCATATTTATTGTACGTAACTACATACCTAAAGGAAGATTGAAAAAAGTTGTTTTTAAGAAAGAGAGATTGCTTTGGACAAATAATTGTATGGTACTTTATTTGAAATTTCATAAAATGAGACATTAAATTGTTGGTTTATATTTACGAGAGAAAACCGGAAATATGTCATTTTAAATCAAATTTTAGACGTATTGAGTCTTTTCACAAAAAAAAATATAAATTGATTTCGAAATACTGTTCTTTTATCTAATAAAGCTATGTTTTAAATTTTGAGATAATATGTTTATCTTTGGTACAAAAAGGTTTTACCGTAGGTTGTTGGCAGATTTGTTAAATTTTCAAACAAAATTTTGTACTGTACAACACACATTTCAATTCATATAATCGTGCAGTAAAATAAATCATTAAATTATCTGGGAAAGCTATGTTTCAGAATTTTAATTATAGTTTAAAAAAAATTAAAAAGATCCTTAAACGTGTTTTGTGACGAAAACACTTCAGTTCGTCTATTCATGTACAGTCTTTTTTGCTTGGTTATTATGGAAAATTTATAATAACTCATGATCAAAAAATAATTTTAATAGTTTCATCACCGGAGGTATAAATTAAAAGCATATTTTGAATGAAATAAAACCAATATTGAGTTATTAAATTTAAAAAAGCTGGTACGGAGAATAATTAATCTTTCTCATTGGAACCGCCCTGTACGATTGTAAGAACATCTTTCGACGAAATATGAATCTCGGCCGCTGGCTGGTTAATGGCCCTTGTAAATATTCATTTTGATTTATAAAAAAAAAATTATTGATTTTTAATTGTTCATGTAAATTTAATCTTGGACCCTTTCTTTCTATAATATGTAATTTTGTTAAGTGGAACATAATTATTCATTAAGAGATGTTCAGCGAATTTTTATGAAGTGCTTTTATTATTATAACATCTTTTTTTTTTTTTTTTTTTTTTTTATTGAAATTTTTTGATACAATACATATAATACATACATGAAATAATGAAAAGTATATAAAAAACTTAATATAATTAATGTATGAACAAAAAAATCCCACAAAGGCAATGCCTGTGCGTGGGTATAATATTGATTTTTTACTTTTATTTCTATGGTTATAGTGAATATTTTAAGTATACATAAATAAGGGATTTAAAAAAAAAAGTAACTGAATAAATGCATTTAAAAACTACAGCATAATAACAGCCTGCACTGTTATTATTGTATTTGTAAGTTTTGTAAGAATAGATGTTACAAGTGCAATTTAAAAACATAAAAAAAAAAACAAACAAAATAAACTAGCAAACAATATTATAAATCTTCTCTAAAAGCTGTCCAATGATAGATATATTTAATGGCTTTATTTAAACTTATAAGAAAAAAATATCTGTTTCAGTGTTTTTTAGCCAAATTTTGGTATATTTTTTATAAGATTGAAGATTTTGACATATGTTCTCTTTAAAGGTTGTACATAGTAAATTATACATTTTTGGAGCTATAAAACTAATATGCCTTTGGGACAACCTAGTTTTGCAGTGGGGTACTGCATACTCACATGTGCCACGTCTTTGGCTGGTACGATTTGAATTTTTTAGAAAGTTATTTGGACGCATGTAAATAAATTTAAGACATTGAAGTCCATAGGTCTGTCTAAGGTCCAAAATATCAGTTTCCTTAAACAATTGTTTGGAGGGATACGATTTATTTTTTTTGTACATAATCTTAATAATTGATTTTTGGGCAATTTCTAAAGGTTTTACATGATTATTGTAAGCTCCACCCCAGCCAATTATTCCGTAGGAAAGAGATGAATGGACTAGTGCATCATAAACTAGTTTTATGGTTTTTATATTTACTATGTTACACATTCTTTTAAAAATATAATTTAAGTATCTGAGTTTGTTAACAGTATTTTCTATATGGTTGGTCCATTTAAGTTGACAATCTATGGTTACACCTAAGTACTTAATCATTTTTCCTGATTTCATCTCTTCACAGTTAGAGCATGTGGTTGGGTTACAATTAATATTATGAAACTTTAAATTGAGATTAGTTTTGGGAGCTGACTTCTGTGTAATATAAAAAGGAATACATAGAGTTTTTTCGTAATTTAAAGTAAGAAGGTTTCTATCTAGCCATTCTTTGACAATAGAAATACATTTGTTAGCTTTATTAGTTGTATCTTCCCATGTCTTTCCTTGGACTGTTATTGCAGTATCATCAGCAAATGAGAATATTTTACCAGGTATAACAATATTACACAAGTCATTTATATAGATTAAAAAGAGCAGCGGCCCTAATACAGTCCCTTGTGGAACTCCATCTTTTACTGTGTCAAAATTACTCAAACATGTTCCAATTTTTGTACATTGTTGCCGATTTAATATGTAATTTTGTAACAGCATGAGGCATTTATTTTTAATTCCAATGTTGGTCATTTTCTTTAAAAGAGTTTTATGGTTGACTGTGTCAAAGGCTTTCTTTAAATCTAGAAAAATGGTTAGAGTTTTAATGTTTGAGTCTAGGTTAGAATAAATATTTTTGGTTAAATTAAATATAGCATCATCAGTTCTGAGTTTAGTCCTGAAGCCATATTGGTTAGCTGATAGGAGTGAATGAGATTCTAGAAAATCGATGATTCGTTTTTTTAGACATTTTTCTAATATCTTAGACAATTGAGAAGTTAATGTGATTGGTCTGTAGTTGTCTGTTTTACATCGAGGTCCTGATTTGTGTATGGGAATGATGTTAGCAAATTTAAATTTATTCGGAAAAATACAATTACTGATGCATGTGTTAAATATATGGTGTAGTGGTCTGACTATATGTTTTTTCATAGATTTAATTGTAGCATTACTTAAGTTGTCAGGACCATCTGCAGACCTAACGTTTATGTTATCAATATGGTTTGATATTTCGACTTCTGTTATTTCAATAAATTCAGATAATTCAGAGGTATAATTTTTAGTTTCTAAAAAGTCTGAGGGTACATGCTGAGAGTGTAAGCTAAGAGACGGGTTATTGTCTATTAGGGTAGAGGCTATGTTAGTGAAAAAGTGATTGAAATTGTTTGCAATGTCTTCAACATTCTCTAAGATTATATTGTTCTCGGTTACAATTTTTTGAGGAATTTTGTGTTCCTTTTGATTCCTGTTTGAAATCTCATTTATGATGTTCCATGTTTTTCGTGAGTCATTATGTGCTTTTTGGAGTTGCTCAGAATAGTACTGGTGTTTGCATTTTTTTATGAGAGTGTTTAGGTAATTTCTGTATATAATATAATCGTTCCGTTTGTTATAATTTTGTGTTTCATTGTTGGATATGCAATGGTTTTCGTGAGTTTTGTAAGCTTTAAACAGTTTATTTTTGTGTTGAATTGAAATTATTAGACCACGTGTAATCCATGGTTTTATGCGTCTGTGTTTACTTTTTGGTGCTGTTCTTGGTTCATAGCATTTTTCAATATGATTTTGAATGATCTCATAAAAATTGTTTAAAGATATATTTGGATCATTAACAGAAAGCACTGAGTCCCATGTTTCGGTTGTCAGAGAGATGTCTAGAGATAGGTAATTAATTTTTTTTGTGATTTGCTGATGATTATTGGGATCTGTGTAGCTTGGTGATTTTACAATACAATGGCCGTAGAAAGTGGGGTAGTGGTCTGTAATGTCAACTTTTAAGGTGGCAGATATATGAGGGTAAATTTTGTTGGATTTCAGAAAAATGTGATCCAGACATGAATCATTAGGGTAATTGGGCCTAGTAGTACTGTTCACGTAAGACAGGTAACCTTTACTGTACAGTAGGTTTAAGTATTCATTGGCAGTTTGATTTAATAATGCGTTTTGAATGTTTATATTGATATCCCCAACAATGAAGGAAAAATCTTATTCGTTATGTTCTTTGGATCTAGTTGAGAATGCACTTTTCGTATCTCCGATGTAAGTAGCGTTACAGTTGGCGTGGTTACATTACAATTCATATACGCCACTATTATTAAGTGTAGAGTATCTAAAAGCTTCCTTCTCTCACATAGAGCGCAGTACTAAGAACTGTCCTAAGACTCCGCTAGATGGCAGCTAGCTTAGTACAGGCTTTGGGCAACAGAGGGTCCAACAGCTTAGAGGCAGTCTTCAGCAGATCTCTCACTTCAGATTCCAATTAGCCAGTTCCTAGATAGGTCGACTATCGTGGTCAACACTGTATACGGGAAGTATCAATAAAAAAGATTTACACGAAAAGAACATTATTCTACCCGTTGAATATATCTCCTTCCAAAGTGAGTTGGAGGACTGTTGGTGAAACGTGTACTTTTTGAGTTTTTAAGGCTTGTTCCTATTTTATTATTGTTTTAGGTTGGATGGTTCGCCCACCCCATCTACTTTGGGGACTACCCCGAAGTGATGAAGCAGAGAATAGCCAACCGTAGCAGGGAGCAAGGCTTCAGCACATCACGTCTACCTGCCTTTACTCCTGATGAGGTGGAGTACATCAAGGGTACAGCAGACTACTTGGGAATCAACCATTACACCAGCTCTATCTTCAAGAAACTTGATGACACTGTAGAGTTTCCCAGTCCTTCGTACTTTGATGATATGGGAGTAATTGAGTATCAGAGTGAGGATTGGCCATCGTCGCCAGCTTCTAGCTGGTTGAAGGTTAACATTTTCATTATAAATTACACGTTTGTGAATTTTTTTCCATTTGCTTTGGCCTGAAAAATAATTTCCTATATGACCTATGACATCTTAGGGGATGCGGTGTAGGAGGCCCTTTTAAGGAAAGGGATGAGAGGAAGTTCTGGGAAGGAAAAAGGCATGGGGGGGTGGGTAGGAATCTGGGGGTCAGCGTGTTCAAGACTCACGGACTTATGAATCCATTCCTACCAATACCAGCTGGTGAGCAGACGCGTCCACCGCCAAGACCTAGAGAAACCTCACTTCATAAATCTGGGCACCCCTCAAGTCATGAGGAAGAACCACTTGAAATGTCCAATGGCATGGGTGTTGATTATCTGATGGTTCCCCGGGTGGCGGTACCTATACCCATCTCCCTATACAATCATATTCAGTTATTTCTTTCATATATTTGGACACAGATACATTTTCTTTACAGTTGATAACATAAACAACCAACAATCTGCTTCCAGATCTTCACACATTTAACACGGTCGGCGATCCCCAAACCCGCCTCCCAAATTGTGATTGAATGAGAGGAAAGAAATAACTTCTTTACCACGAAGTAGAAAGAGTTGTGTGGCAGTGTATTTTCACATCGTTTATCTTTCTGGGGAAACGGTGTGATGGTTAATTACTGCTTACTTCTGGAAACACAGCAAAATTTCTTGGCAATATTTAATAATTTTTGAAGTGAAGCTCCTTAGCCCCGTTAGCGATTCGGAATTTGGATGAAAAGGAAATGCGCGTAAAGCACCTGCAAAGCATTATACTCCTATATCAAGGCTCCTATTGGTGGATATAAAACGGAAACAACGCGAGGTCTGCGCTCATTGGCCTGCTCACTGCGCTTTGATATGATCTCACTTTTCAAGGCTCCTTTGTTTTATTTTAAAAGCAAATATTAACCACTTTATTTTTATTTTTTATTTACAATTTGTTGTTTACATAATTTGAGAATTTTTCTACCACCATGCTCTGCACATGCCCTTGATGTGATTGTCGATTTTTTTCACATAGTTTTCAAGTGGAAAACTATATCCCGGAGCTCAGTTTGCCTCTTGGCATAGACCTCCTCTAACATTTTCTACTGGGACCTGTCACGCACTAATCTTCTCTAATGATGTCCAGCCGTGAGTTTTAGATCGTCTTCCTATCTTATTTGTCGACGTCCTCTACTTCTCTTGTCATCTCTGGGATACCATTGAGTGACATTCTTGCACCATTTTTCTTGTGGATCGCGGATCATGTGATCTGCCCATCTCCACTTTTGTTTTTCTGTTCGCTGTATTCAGAAAATGTAATTAATACATCACAAATATGGTAATTTTTTTGCGTTTCATGCTTTTAGGTTGTTCCATGGGGTTTCACAAAGTTACTAGTCTGGTTGAAGAACGAATACCTGGACCCAGAGATCATTATCTTTGAGAATGGCTTCTCAGACTTCGGAGGTACCAACGACACTGAACGAGTGAACTATTTCCACGAGTATCTGAACGCAATGCTGGATGCTATGGAGCAAGGAGTTAAAATCTCGGCGTACACGGCTTGGTCACTTATGGATAACTTTGAGTGGATGGCTGGTTACACGTAAGAAATTTTAAAAGACCTTAAATTTAAAACAATTTTTTTCTTATGGTTTTACCGGGGCATGCATGGTTTTAAAGATATTATGAACCTTTTGAAGTATCGGGAGAACATTCCATTGTCGGTTAAGTGAACGGAATAAGGAATCAATGACACCTAAGGAAGAGATGACACAATCACGTGAATCATCTACTTGAGTCGGGTTTAGTGAATGTTTGAGCAAATATATAAATAGAAATGAAGTAAGGGTGATATCCCAGATAGTAGTTTAAAAGGTTACTCACAGACGGGCCTAGGTGATAAATAAAGCTGCCGTCGATAGTGCAGGGATTGAGACTTAGATATATACGATTACAAACCCGAGGCCGCGGCCCAGAATCATTCCTACCGCCAATCAAAGCAACTCGAGCTCATTTTAATCTATCACTAATAAAACTCCAAAGTTTCATGCTGATTCCAGAGTTCTTATTAAGAGTTTGAGAGATAACCCGGAGACAACAGGAAGGAGTATGCATGGATGATATGAATGTAACTAATGTAACCGAATATGAAAACAGTGTGCAATACTGTTGTTATTGTGAGAATGGTTTTGTTGGTACTCCTGCCTTTTTAAATATGCAAGAGCGAGACGGCAGATACAGGTATAAAAGGTGATGAATGATACTGCTCGCTCTCCTTAATCACAGACAGCTCCTATAGTTATCACGCAGCTTACAACACAGACTTTATATTGTGCAAATAAATAATCATCTCGTCCACGCGGGTTTTATTAAGATCTGCAAGATCACATATCACGCCTACACCAAAAGTCTAAATAAAAGTTATATTTGTAAACTTACAGCAGGTGTATGAGTTTGTGAATTTGGGAAGTACGTTTACGAGAAATTGATAAGCTGACAGGGATATTGAACGAAGGTTGAATGCAGAGAACTCCAAAAATGGAAAATTGACCATAAAATCGAAGCCAGTAGACCGTAAAGTAGTGTTGGTACATAAGCTGACGCATGGCAGGAGGACATGGAACTGACAAAAAAAGGATGAATGTAATGAGATCCATGAGACGTATGTGGTAAAATCACACACGATCTTGCGAGGGGTGACAGATGTGAAGATTCGCAAAGATTACAAGGCTGATGTAAGCGTAATGAGTAAGATTAAAAAAGGGACCTAAAGATGGTTCAGACATGGAGAGCGAATTGACGAAGAACGGAGTAACTAACTAACTAACTAACCATCACGCCGTTTCCCCGCAGGGGTAGGCAGAGAGGACGGACCGCCAAACAACTCGGTCTTGGCACACACTTTATGCCTCACTCACATTCATACATCGTCTCATACATTCTCTTCTATTATTCTGACTTTTGACATGGCCCGACTCAAGTATTTGATTCACTTGATCGTGCCATGTCTTCCTCGGGCGTCCCCGACTTCTACCATTCACATTCGCATCGTATATTCTTCTTACACTACTTTCTTCGTTCATTCGCTCTGCATGCCCAAACCATCTGAGGGTCCCTTTCTTAATCTTACTCATTATGCTTACATCAGCCTTACATTCTTTGCGGATATCCACATTTCTCACACGAATATATGGGGAACGCCAGAGAAAGAAATGACATGATCAAATGGACAAAATACTTGAGTTTGACCATGTCAAGAATCGGAATTACAGAAGGGTATGTATAGAAGACGTATGAATGTTAATAAAGTGAAAGAATACTCAGAGATATAATTGTGTGGCGGTTTCCTCAATACAATTCAAAATTATACCTATTTGTTTATCGTTTTACTTGTTTTTGTTTTTTAAGTTGATGTTTTGGCGGACGCAAACCCTGTAAAATGCAAGGCATTAATATTATTTTCCAGGGAAAAGTTTGGCCTGTACTCCGTGGATTTCAATGATCCAGCCAGACCCAGAACAGCCAAGGATTCTGCCAAGTACTACAATCAAATTATCACAACCAAAACAATAGCGAGAGTTTGATTATTGAGGACTGTTAAACATTTTTTATTCAATAAAAAATCAGAAAGAACCCGTGTTTTATTATTTCCCCTTTTGTCTTTATCGTAAAATGAATTTCGCTAAGTGTGTGATGTTGTTGTATGGGGTCATAGTACCTATATTATTTATATCTTTATTCATATGTATTTCTCGTGAAAATTTTCATCAGTGCCTGTTGTTGATTGTCATTGCATAATTTTTGTACTCTAGATCAGAGAAAGTTGGCAATATTTATTCATAAAATAAATCAATTCTGTGCTTTTTATTATTTTTTTAAAAGCTGTTTCATTATGGCTAGTCACAATAATTAAAACAAAAATAACACTTTTTTTAATGACCCATTTGAAATCTCTCAATGGTATATATTTATTTATTTATTTAAACGAAGTAATTATGTTGATATCAGCCTTTATAAATATATATATTTTTTTTACATTAACTCCACACAGGAGGCCCTGAGGAAAATAATTTCCCTCAGGACCTATGTCATCTGGGATGCTGTGTGGAGGGTCTTTTTGAGGAGAGAAAGGAATGAACATTGGTCTTGAAGAGACCCATGTTGTAGGAAGGAGGAAACACAGAGGCCGGCAAATCATTCCACAGCCGAGCTGTTAAACACAAGAACGAGTTGAAGAAACGACCCGTTCTCATGTGACAAATGTCAACCGTGTACAAATGTTGGCACGCGTTTGGCGTGTTTCCCGATTATGCAGCGGTGCCGAAGGGATCAATGATGCTAGTTCCTCGGAGCATCTTCCATTGTAATACCGGTAGAACAAGGATAGCATTCCTACCCGACGCCTGTGCTCTAAAGATTGGAATCCGTCTGTTAAGATGGGAGAATCTATCAAACGAACCGCCCGTTTCTGCACAGAGTCGAGGGTATTTTTCAGGTATTTTGGAGCTCCAGACCAGAGGTGGCTGCCAAATTCAACCGTGGGGCGCACTAGTTAAAATAAAATCATTAAAAAATATATACGTTCATGTGTTTCTTGACGAAAATTGATGCGTTTGTGTATTTATTTGCGCACTTACAAACTAATATATTTCAGATTTTTTTTACATTTTTATTTAACTTAGACATTATTGAAAAATGATGAATACTTAAAATCAAAAAGTACATTATTTTAATAGTTTTATCAACACGCCTTTCAGCATTTTTGGATGTAGGTATAAATTAAAGCAAATTTGGAATGAAATAAAATCGATATTGATTATAATTTTACAAAGCTGTTACGGAGAATAATTAATCTTTCTCGTTGTAACCGCCCTGCACGATCGTAAGAACAACTTTCGACGAAGTGTGGATTTTCGGCTGCTGGCTGGTTAAACGCTCTTAAGATAAACCCCAAATCCTCGCGCGTTCCACGCTCCTTCCGGACGCAAACGTAGGCGCATATACGCACAAAACGATTCACCCCATCTGAACAAGGTCTTAGACCTAGAAGGAGCGAATCGCGAGCGACTCTCGAGTGACGCGCGAGTCGAGAGACTGACGCAATGTATGTATAGCCCATCTCACTAAGTGTGAAACGCACGTCTTAAGATAGCAATTTATAGAGTGGGGTTGTTGGCTATAATTTTATGAAATAAAAATAAAATCAGTTTTTTTATTATACCATTCAAGTATGAGTATAGAAGATTTAGACAAAACAAAAACAATTTTGAAGCATTAAATTTTTGACCAAAGGGCATAATGATAAATGATAAGAAAAAGAAAAAAAGGCATGTGAAACTTAGTCAAATGTTCGTACACGCAGTACATAGTTCACATATCTACACACAATAGACATAAATGTAAGTATGTTATGAGATTATCCTGATAGATACGAGTACATATGTATATTCGAGGTAAAACCCTTATCTATTAAACTTTCTCCTAATAAAAACTTGTAATCTTCGATTATGGTTTATCATAGGTAGCAGCTGCTGAGAAGTATCGTATTTATTTTTACATTGAAAATGTTTGCTCTTATTTTTTTAAAAGAGATGTAAAATTCCCTGGGTATGACAACAACTTAATTCCCCAAAACTGCCAACGTTATAAACGGTAAATGTTTCTTGTAAAATGATGGAAGACTTAGCTAGTAGAGAATTGAACCCATAGTGGGAACATGATTCTTTGAATCACTCGGCCACTAACCGACCAATAATTCAGACCGACTTTTCCAGAGACGAATAATGCAGTTATTATAATTTTGTTAGCCATCAATTCAATAAATTCGTCATATATCGTAGAACATGTAATTGGTACATCCATTTTCCTTGCCGCCATACTGACCAATATTATTATTATTATTATATAACTAGCTGGTCCCGGCAAGCGTTGCTATGCCGTTTAATAAAGAAATTGTTTCTCCCTGAGTGTCCTTTCCCATTCGTCCCTCTCGCGTTCTAGCCACCTCCACCTTCCCTCTCCCCACTCCACTCCCCCCTTCCCCCGTCCCGCGAACTTCCCTCCCAAGTTCCCCTCACCCCTCCCGAGTTCCCCTCCCTCCTCCCAGGTTCCCTTCCTCTCCTTGGTTCCCCTTCCACCTTCCCCGCCTTCCCTCTTCCCTTTCCCGCTCCCTCGTCCCGCCAACCCTCATCCCGCGTTCCATATATTCAATCCCAGTACATTCAGTTTTTAAACAGCCCGCGTGCCACCTTTTACAATTTTTATTCAAATTTCCATTTTTCATGTATATTAAGTTTGGTACCTAACATAGGTACCTATTTAAAATATCTAAAATTCTTCATTCGATTCAAACTATTAGGGAAGTACCTACTTTAAATAAATTTATCAACTTAAAGTTTTTCAAAAATAGAATCCTGATTTAACATTTGGCAAAATGTCATTCTCAAACATGCGAACTGTCAGACGTTATGAAATTATCCAATTTTCTGCCCAATTTTCTTAATTTTTCTCTCCGTAAGAACCATCCTCGTACTTCAAGGAATATTCTAAAAAAGAATTAGAGAAATCGGTTCAGCTGATGATCTCGAGATTTGAGCGAAACCAACACATTTAGCGATTCATTTTTATATTATAGATGAGCAGGCAGCATTCTGCTGATGCGCTTATATCTAATTTCACAATAGTTTGACAATAAATTTTAATTTTTAACTAAGTTAGTCCTTTCTTCTCTGCAAATATGAATCCAATAGAGCTTTGAATTGGTTTATGTTAGTTGCATCGATGACATGTTGTGGGAGTTTGTTCCAAGCATCCACCACTCTATTTGCAAGGAAGTGTTTTCTAGGATTAGATGCAAAAGGCATTTTGGTAATTTTTTTGAGTATCCACGGAGAATTATATTTTTGTTAGTAGTGAAGATTCCGTGGATGCCAGGGCAGCTGCAGTGTCCAGATAAAATTTTGAAAGTCTCGATCAAGTCACCCCTTTCTCTTCTATCTTTTAAGGTTGGCAATCTTAATTCCTTGAGTGTATCTTCATATCGCCGATCTTTCAAAGCTCTTGGTATTTTAGTGAAACGTCTCTGTACTCCCTCTATCAGATTTATAACCTTTGCGAAGTAAGGACACCATATTTGGAAAGCATATTCCAGGAGAGGTCGCACATATGTTTTGTATATTTTTTAGCATCATGTCCGGTGTTAGGTCAAGGAATGCTTTCCTGATTAAATGTGTTAGTGAATTTGCTCTTTTCACAATCCCAGCGATGTGCGGTTCCCATTTTATCTTGTGATATGGTAACTCCTAAGTCTTGTTGTAATGTCACTGCTTTTAGTGGCGTTCCATTAAGTTTGTATGCAAGTTTAGGGTTAGTTTTTCCAACATGTAGGACAGAGCATTTTTTGACATTGAGTTTTAGAAGCCAATCGTTTATGTTTACTTAACGAATCAAACTCCGCTATGAGTTCCAGCGTCATGAAGAGAGCCAAGTTTTTCGTCGTGTCCCCTAAAAGGTAAACCACGCGATGCATTTCAAAACAATAAGTCAACTCTTCTAGAAATTGAGCGGGAAGCTCGTGATCGAGACAACCGTCAATGTTACGTTTACGTTGCAAGGTCAATCAATACACACAGTTTTCGTTGCTTTCTAATCCAATCATTAAAACCAAAATTTTGTTTATCAAAACTAGTTCCACCACCGAATAATAAACAAGGTCCACAATAAACTTTTCCTGTGCTTGGAGAGTAAATAAGCCATTTCCTTGGACGTTTTTCTCTATTTAACAACTTTCGTTCAAATATTGTTTTTGTCAAAAAGCGTGAGATTTTATCTTCATACATTCTCTTACTCAATGAAAAATCTGCTTTTATAATTTGATTTACTCCATTCAGTGCACATTCTTGTGTTTCGTCATTGGTATCCCACTTGACAGGGTCACAATCCTCGATAACCAGTCTATTTTGCGACTGCCTCACAACTCACTGCTAACGGAGTAGGCGGCATGGACACGGAAAAATCTTGTTATTTAGAAACTGCAGAAATTTCACATTGAATATGTTTGGTAGTAGACGCACCGCGAATTGCGTTAGACGATTCCGAATCATCACTTTTTAATTAATAACTAACAAAGAACGCTGGACTACATGATACCTAATTGTTTTAAATATATTACCTGCCGAAATTAAATGTACAAATGGTAAAACAAATATTATGTCGAAGAATTGGCTCGCCGAAAGAAATAATTTATATTAGACTCTTAACACAAAAAAATTCTAACCGCATAATAAATAAAATAAAAAAAATTAAGATAAGATAATTTAAAATAAGAAATTTTAACATTCGAGTTAAGAAACATATAAGATGTTTAAATAATAATAATTATTCTGAATTTGCCAACCATATTTTGGAAACAAGTCATTCTTTTGATATTAATACAGGTCTTAAAATTTTACATACTAACACTACGGGCATACAATTGGATAATTTAGAAATTTTAGAAATTAGAAAAAGCATTAATAGTAAATTAAATATTATAAAAAACCAAAACCTTTTTTAAAAATAGCCATCTTTTAAATTTATTTTCTTATTAATACTTACAATTAATTATAATTATTGATTTTTTGATTTAGACTAATTATTTTAATTAATTATTCTTAAAAAAAAATTATTATCTAAATGCAATTTTATTTTTCCTTAAATAATTTTTATATTTAATTTTATATAACTATTTTTATGATTAGTAAGTAATTAATCACCTCTACTTTTTAATATTTTGTCTATGTTATAATTTATTCTAATTTGTCTATACTTGTTTGTCATTTATTATAGTAACATATCCTGATGAAGACAACATTGTTGTCGAAACACGTTGATATTGTTTTAAAAATAGTGGTTTTATACAAAGTAATCAGTTATTCATTATATGATAAATAAAATAAGTTTATTTTTATCTTCAAAGTAAAAGCACCCATTGACAAACTACTTAAAAGTAATTTATTGGAACTTTTCTTTTTTCTGTAAAATATTTTAATTTTTCCTGTCATATTATATTACTTCGTCTTTATAATAAATAAATAAAATATATAATTTGAATAAAATTGAAAAAAATATCTGAATATATTTCGCATGCTCACCAACTTATAAAATCATGCGATGTAGGAATAATCCAAGAGGTGGAAAATGATTTGGAAGCTCTATGTCTCTTGTTACGCTGTAATTAGGAGTTGTGTATAGGAAGGTATAATTCTCTTGTGTCAGGTTTTTATCACGAACTTTACGGTTAAACCAAGCGCCAAAAAACTGCCATTCATGCAGAATTATGCCCGTGGTGGGTAGAACCATGAACTCCATCTCAAGGGTGAGCAAAATGTATGCGATCTCCAGCTTATTAGGGTATTAAATAAAAACATATATCTCATTTGTAACTTAAATTTAAAAATCGTATATTGTTTCAATAGTGACATGTTACAATAAATGAACGGAGCTACTCACCCTCAGGGACCGATTGATATTAGAATAACCTAGCTAAATTCACCACTATTCCTAGCTGATCCACGTCTCGGGGATCGCAACAGGATGACCAGCAAGAAGACACCTTCCCGACACCTTCACAGCATATCAGAGCCTCGTCCAAGGGAAGTGGAATTCCAGAGACGATGTTACGGGGCTTTCATAGCAAGCAAGTGGGACTGATAGTATTACTGTACGCGTAGTTGTTGATACAAGCCGGTGCGCGTGACTTTAATACTCCACACGATAAATGAGTCGATCTTATTGTCGGCACCCGACAAATACACTCTGGCGCGGCCCGTGCAATGCCAATCCATTCCGATGGCCATGATAATTTCAGTAAACTTCTCGAATATTTCGATCTACAGCGGAATCCAATTTAGCGACATTATTGATTACATACTTCGATGCACTTTAACATCTCATATCAGAGATCATTTCACATTATTTTAACGCGCCAACCGACTGAATTTTATAACTTCGTCCCTTATATTTAATTAAATCTATTTAACTGTCTCAACCATGATCTTGCCCAAAGGATCATGGCAGCGAGAGTAGGTTTCGTCACCGGACCCGGAAAGAAAAAAGGCCCCCCCTCTATCAGGACTCGTGTTGTAAGTCATCCCGTTGATAAATAATCATAAATTAATTAACTGAATAGTTCATGCGGCTACGATCGATGTTATAAAGCAGTGTTCATATTTTAAAATGAGAAAAGATAATAATTTCAACACTGCTTCATAACACTCTGTAATTAAATGATCTTTTATATGGTTTAAGTAGGTGCATAATTAGGTACTTACACAATTAATATTATATTCTTTTTTTTGTTTAAAAATCCTAGGGGCGACCCCTTGTAACCTCGCGCCCCTGGGAACGTGCCTAGTTGGCCTTTGGGATAATCCGTCACTGGGTATACGAATATATCCCCCTCAGTAGGTAAAAGCAATTTTTAATAAAGTAAGTACGGGAAAGTTAAATATAATAGAGATAAGGATAAAAAGTTATCATCAATTCGATAAGGTATAACAACATTTTATATTTTTCGTTTACTTGCGCTTGAAATTTTACGACAGCAAGATGAATTGACATCAGGTTCTTGACTAAAATTTATACAAAGAAAGTTGTTATTAATCTACAGAAGACATAAATAATTTATTACGTTCAACATAATAAACATAACAGGTAAGCAAATTATGTTGATTATTTGGTTTCGAGATCAATGTTATCAATAATAATGTATGTGGAATAAAATAATAAGATCGTTTAATTCTGTGGTCAGTTATCAAGTTTCAATTGCGTATCTGTAATTTTTTTTACAATCTTGTAATGGCATATTGAAACAATATTAAAATTTTCAACTTCTCTTTATTTCTGGCCATTCTTGCCAGCCAATAAAGACGAATACAAGAAATACCTTGCGAACATGTTTCGCGATTGAATATTTGGTCAATTGTGCCGTAAACCTCAAGTACAAAACTGTGTTTCACCATCATTACACGAAGATCTACAATGTCAGGCGATTAGAAGTGAAACTTTTTTTTCATTCAAATTTATATAGAGGGCATTTCTTGTTTTCTTCTTTATTGTATGGTTACCGCTTTCAGTCTAAAACGGCCATTTTGAGATCCTTAAACCGTGGTACACATATACACAACATTTGAAAAAAAGGGGCATTAAGAGTTGAGCAGGGCCACGAATATTTTCAAATTCGGTGATATCAGTTTCCTAAATTTTCGTAACGTCGTCTGTGTCGGTTTTTGAATGCAATAACTTCAGGATTCTGGGCGAATTTAAAAGTAATTTCATAACGCTTCGAATCTAGTTCGGCCAACTTCCATACACCCGTCAAGTTCCAGGACCTTACCATGAAATTCATGTATAATTTTGTCCACGGAATCTTCGCTCTTTTAAGGGGTATTAGAGGAGTTTTTTTGATTTGACAGTGCTGAGTTTGAGATAAGAAAGTGCTAAAATGATAATCTTTAATTAGAAATTATTATTTTTCATCACAAGTGATGTATTTAAACACGATAATACTGTGTTGCGGTTATTAAACACTACTGTAATGAATTGTTAGTTATTTTTGTTATTAAAATTATCTCAAAGAAAATTTCTTTTATTCAATGATTTTCTTTGGAAACTTAACAAACGTGCTTACTAATAATAACGCATGAATTGACAATTATGCACTGTGAATTTTTATTAATAAAAAATTTGTTTATAAAGGTTTATTATAATACAATTTTATATATGCATTGTGTTTTGGAAGCTAGCGGAAAACTGGTTACTTACTCTAAATCAAATTTGTGCACAAAGGTAAACAATAATACACAAGGTGTCCGGGGGTAAAGTGCATTAACTTCGGGAGGTGATTCTACATGATGGTAGGAGTAAAAAAGATTAATAACTTTTTCCTAAATTCCATCATTTTTTTCCCATACAAAGAGACGTACCTACCTACTAAAAATCCTTAGTCTGAGGCACGAACTTACTTGCTGAGAGCCTGCCGGGCACGATTTTGGCAACGTTGCGTGGTTGTGATGGGCCCGTATTTTTTTTACATGAGCCCCACACAAGAGGCCCTGAGGAAAATAATTTCCCTCTTCCAATTGCATATCGTGCATAATTGCTCCCGTATCGTGACAGCGGAAAATAATAAAGATGGCGGCACACGCCGCGCCGGTCTAATTTCATCTTTTTACCACAAAACTACCCTTAAAAGTTGGAATTTCGAAAAAAGTTGTTTATTTTTTCACTTATAATATCATGTAGAACCACCTCCCGAAGTTAATACACTTTACCCCCGGACACCCTGTATATCTATTGTGTTTTGGAAGCTAGCGGGAAACTGGTTACTTAATTTATATCAATTTTGTGTACAAAGGTATATTTTACTACAATAATATATTTCTATTGTGTTTTGGAAGCTAATGGAAAACTGGTTACTTACTCTGCATCAAATTTATGTACAAAGGTATATTATAATACAATAATATATATCTATTGTGTTTTGGAAGCTAGCGGGAAACTGGTTACTTACTCTACATCAAATTTGTGTACAAAGGTATATTGTAATACAATAATATATATCTATTGTGTTTTGGAAGTTAGCGGGAAACTGGTTACTTACTCTAAATCAAATTTGTGTACAAAGGTATATTATACTACAATAATATATATCTTTTGTGTTTTAGAAGCTAGCGGGAAACTGGTTACCCACTCTACCATCAAATTTTTAGTTGATTTTGTGGCAGGTGTGAAACTTTTTTTTTATTTAAATTTTTGTTTTCAAGTAAATCGAGTTCGAGGACTAAAATTTTTAGGTTCAATTTGAAAAAAATCGGTTGCTACGAGGTTAATTGCCTTAAGAAGCCTATCCCGATACAATTTTCTTTAATCTTGTAGATGCCTTATAAAGGAAAGATAAAAAAGTATCAAAGTTCAAAAAACGTCTGTCGAAAAATCTTTCTCTGTTTAAGAGATTTTAACCTAACCTAAAGACTTGGATCATTTTTTTAATCGTTGTTTTCTAAAAAGTTTTATCTCTTAAATTGTCATGCCCCTAGCTCATTGTGTGCTGAAAATGGGGCAAATTCATTTTACTTTCAAAAAGGCCAGTGTGATTTTTTTGATAGGCGTTTATTTTTTGAAATATTCGAATATTTGCATAAATTATGCTATTTTCCCTGGATGACTCCGGGCGCGGGTGTTTGCTGTGGTCAAAATCTTGCTTTTGACATCACTGTGGCAAATCAAAAGATTTGCCCCAAAAATTCAAAACTACCCGAACTTTGGCAAGGAGTTTTGCTAAATTGATAGGACTATCACCTTTCCCAGAGGATGACCTACAAGAGACAAATTATTAATATCATCAAAATATATAATATTTAATATTGTGTATCGAAAACATCAACCAAAAATAAAATATATTAATTTACGTAGTTTAAATAAATGTATTCTAAAGTTATTAGCTATTTCATGAAACGTAAAAGATGGGGTGGAATAGGAAGAGATAAATTCTATGAAAAAACCTTTTGTTGTAAATGACAGCTCTTTTATTTACATTACTTTTTAAGTGATAAAGTTAGAAAAAAATTTATTTTTTTCAAAGTTTAATTATATTTCGTCGGGTAGAAGGTAAACGTTACTAACATTTTTTTAAACCTTTTTTAGTGGTAGACTTTGAAAACGCGCAAAAACCATCAAATATTGAAAATACCCTTGTGGGCTCTTAAGAATGATAAACAATGAATTTATTCAAATTACATGGGTTTTCCTATCTCCGTTGACATGTTGTGTTTCGTAGCTGATTTTACAATTTTTGGTTATCACAAGCTAATGCTTAAACCAACGGATTTATCTTTTAATTTAGTACTTATTTAGGGAATACCTTAATTGCATTATTATCACCTGTTCGTGGTTTTTAGGCAGGTGTCTGTCTATTACTATTATTGTTATTATTTATTTGCATTATCTTGCCATCATCAAAAAATAAATATTACAATCCTGAATTTTTATTTTAGATTTATAAAAGAACATTGAAAAACCGGATGAAGTTGGTCAAAAGCAGAGTACATATAGCTTGCACTTAGCATTCTTACGGTTGGAGTCCGAATCCCACAGCTGGTACTAATTTTGGAGGTTTACCCTTTTCGAAATAGGTGAAAAGGTAAAGTGTAAAATTCTATCACAAATTCGTTCCTCAATATGATATTTCGTCTGTTTTTCAACTTCGAATGAGTTTAGGAATAAACATTCCCTTATTTCATCAAAGAAGACTCTCTACTTGATAAACAGATGATTATAGAAGTTATAAATTATTTATAATCCCGATAAGCAACAAGTAGATATAATAAAGAAGTTTTTAAAACGAAGAGCAAATATCAATACTGAAGACTACTAAGACACTGCGATTCAAAACTGGGTTAGAACAATCGTCAATGTTTTACTTGAAAATACATCAATTAAATTTAATGTACTTGACAGTAAAGGTAACATACATTTACACTTGGCAGTGGAATGTAATAGAATAGACCCATTGTACATTGCAGCCACTGGGGCATTTTTCAATCTTGTCAAGGCATTGACATCCTACAGGGCCACCAATCTACCTTACACGATTGGTAAAACGCTCTCAGATGTATCGTAAAAGAAATCTGACTGTATCTACAAGTATTTTGAAATGTCAAATGATCCACCTTGCAAGTCAAGAGCATTTGCAGAAAAAAGGCCAGGGACCAGTGGGGTTAGCGGCTACAGGTACCGGCACAGTTTATTGATGTTCCTGTTGGTAGAGGGCAAGAGGAGGAACACACCTTTCATTCTGGGAGCAAAACTACCAAAAGTTGAAGTAATTTCTGATGCAGTTTTGAGATACAAATATACAACGCTAGAGGATCAAGATGTGTCGCAAATATTATTATTTGCCGTCAAATTCACAGAAAATCCCACTACCAACAAAAAGATAACATACAAAGAACTATTTTGTCCATTTAGTTTTTCGTTAATAAAGTACTTTGAGGCCTATCGACAAATCAGGAACAAATTCCGCAATGATACTGCTGATCCCATATTTTCGGAATGCGATTTTAAAAATTGCGAATTGATATTTTTTACTAACGCCATTTTTGATTTCAGTAATGATGACAAAGAAATGTTGAAATGTGAAACAAATTCAGAAAGCATTTTGTATATGGGTGAACAGTATTCTAACGAATATTATCAATTTAAATTTGAAGGAAAAGGGGATGAGGTTATTGAATTTTTGGAGTACGCATCGAACTGTAAAAAACTAGCGAAACAGTTGGCTGAAAGCTTCGATGAAGTATTCAACGTAGATAACGGTGTCGGAAGAGTCTTCCATGAATCTTTGGCTGAAAAAGTGATTAAAAAGGATGGAGAGCAGGCCTTCTTCAGATCTAGCTTTATCAATGATGACGATTGTCTACTTCAGCAAGAGTTTTTTAAAGAAATAAAAAAATTGGAAATATTTCCCGATATGCCAATTCAGTCTATGAAGGATACATTAATAACTAAGATTGTAAAAGTACAAAAACATTTTGGTAATATTAAACGTAAAGAATCGAATAAAAATCCGTTGCCAGAAGATGTAGTTTCTAGAGACGATATTCAAGATTTCATCGCCAAGCTAAAGATCTACCACAGCCAGCCGGCAGAAAGTGAATTGAATGATATAATTAAAGATAAATTATTACGCTTTTTCTCGTGTGCTAATGACAATGATGATAATTTTAACTTAATTTACTCAGGTGTAGTAGAATGGTGGAAGGCTATTGATAATCAAAAAGATGACCCAGATAATTTTCTCAAAGAGAATTCGAAAAAAATTCATTTTCCATCCGGCAAGATACCCTTTTCCTTTGATTCTCAACCGCCAGTTGACGGCTTCGTTGGAAGAGAAGAGTATTTGAAGGAAATATTTGAAGAATTTAAAAAGTGTACCCCGAAATCATCAAAGACCATAATCGTATCCCAGAGATCTAATGATATTGAAGGTGTGGGAAAAACTGAGTTATTAAAAAAATATATTGATCGACACTGGAGCTGTTACGAAGCTATCTTGTGGATAAACGCCGCAAGTCGAACCACACTTACTAAATCTTTTCATGAGCTGGCAGAAAAAAAAGCGATTAAAACAACAAATAATGACGGAAAAACAAAAGATCTCAACGCCATTGTGTCTGAGATATTCACTGTTTTTCAATCTAAAAAATGTCTGTTTGTGTATGATGGTGTTGAAAATGAAAAAGTCTTCCGTGAAAAATTATTGCCTAGCAAACATTTAACGGAAAGTGCATATAATATTTTAATAACGTCTCGTGACAAAGAGTGGAGAAACGTCTCAGAGATTTTATTCATTGAACCTCTGAAGGTTGAAGAAGCTATAAACTTCCTACAAAATGAAATGAAAGAAGAACCGATAGAATGCTTAAAACAAATGGTTGAAAAGATAGGTAGTTTTCCCGGCGGCCTTAAACTGGCTGTGGACTACATAAAGGATCAAAGAGTAATGGGAGACTTTGCAGTAAATGAGTATGACTCTTCTCATGGACACGCATGGAAATCGAGAAGAACTAAATAATTCGGAATAGTTAACATGGATGGTGTACACATTAGGTTGAAGCGGTCTAATATGAAGACATTTTTTTGCGTAATATCGAATTTGGCGTATTCGGGAATGATGCTTTGTCGAGTACTTTTATAATAATTTTAAATACAATCGTGTGCTTATTTTATAGTTGGATATGCGCCATAAATATATTTGGGCATTAATTTCTTTAAATTAATAATTTATGCTATAAGACCATAAGGGCGCCATCTATGGTTTTTGTATTGTATTGAATTTAACCTATGTGACTTGAGATGCAGTGTATTCATGCATTTCCTTACCTCTGTGAGGCAAGCAATTGCTTCTGACGGGAGTGTCAGTGAAAGGCCAACAGATGTCACTGGTCAGTCATTATCCAGTGGTTCACCCAGTGAGTGAATTATTGTTGTACCTAAGATTGGATTTTGGCACGCATTATTAATATGCAAATTTTTCATTGTTGAAACTTCCTTGCTGTGCGAAACATCTGTTAAGATTATGCAATATCGCCTTGACATTTTTATTGAAAAGAAGTGTTTTTTTGTGTGGACATCGTGGCTGAGCTGCATTCTCTGAGTGAGTATTTGTTTGTTTTCACTTTGGTTTTTGGAATTGCTGGGTCAACTGTTTTTTGTGTCACATAGGGAAGAATTCAATTTTCGTTAATTTTACATAGGGTATTCATTCCCTCGTGTCAGGGGCTATTTACACGCCCCTACATATTTAATGGTCCTTCGAGCCACTTACCATAAGTTTACCATAAACATAATACGAGATTCACTCACAATGAAGGATTGGTGGTTCCGAAATGTACCAATAAATACGTTGAAAGAACCCTAAAATATATTGCACCAAAAATATTTAACAAAATCCTAATGATAATTAAAAGTAATAACGTCTTTACTGCCAAAGTCAAATATAATCTAAGGAAATGGCTATTAGATACTGATGATTCATGTTGATGCCCTACCGGGGCCCTTGTATTCCCATTTTTTTTTTTAAATTTTTTTTTAAATACTATATATTTATTATTTTTAACATTTTTATATCAAACATGTTAGGTATACATATAAAATAGAAAATATATACTTAGTCCTCCTCACTAGGAGATCCTGTGATGAGGGGGACTATGCTTTGGATAAGTTTTCAACGACTTCTATGTAAGTTTATTTTCCGGTAGTTCCTTCAGCCAACATTTAATGTCCTTAATGTAGCTATTTTTTGTTTTAATTTGTTTGATACTAAGTGGGAGTTTGTTATATAACTTTACTGCTGAAAATTCAGAACTTCTTTGTTCAAATGAAGATTTAGACATTGGTATATTAAGTATGTCTGTTTGTTTGGCTCTGGTTTTATGAGCATGTGAGGTCTCTCTCTGTCTCTGAATCATTTTTGTGGTGATGTACTAGAATGTTTTCGGCATAGATTTTCTGTATGCTTGGATTATCAAACTGTTTAAAAATTTCTGTTGTTTACGTCCTTATGGGGACCTTTAGTATGGTCTTAATAATGCAATTCTGTGTCACATCAAGTTTTTTTTTTTTTTGCACAACTCCACACAGGAGGCCCTGAGGAAAATCCCTCAGGGCCTACGCCATCTGGGATGCTGTGTGGAGAGTCTTTTTGAGGAGAGGAAGGAATGAACATTGGTCTTGAAGAGACCCATGTTATAGGAAGGAGGAAACACAGAGGCCGGCAAATCATTCCACAGCCGGGCTGTTGAACACAAGAACGAGTCGAAGAAACGACCTGTTCTCATGTGACAAATGTCAACTGTATACAAATGTTGGGCACGCGTTTGGCGTGTTTCCCGACTATGCACCGGTGCCGAAGGGATCAATGATGCTAGTTCCTCGTAATACCGGTAGAACAAGGATAGCATTCCCACCCGACGCCTGTGCTCTAAAGATTGCAATCCGTCTCGTTATAAGTTGTTTTATGTGATTAGATGCAGCTGAGCCCCATCCTATTATTCCATATTCCAATCGAGAGTGGCATAAAGCATAATATACTCTCTTTAAATCACTCATTGACAAGATGTTTCGTAATTTTTTGAAGAAGTAAATGAGTTTTGTTAGCTTTTTTGTGGTAAGATCAATGTCTGAATTCCACTGTAGTTTTTCATCAATTTCAATCCCAAGATATTTAATACTTTTTTGTTTGGGTTATAGACGGGCAGGAACATTATGGAAAAGTATTTTGACATTCATGTAATGTGCTCATTCCTTGGTTGTACTCTTTTGGTTTTGGAGAAGATTAGATATTTAGTTTTATTAACAATGTAAGGAAGTTTACTTTTAGCCAGTTTTGAAGTACAGCCAGGCCATGTTCCGCCTCCTTGTAGGTTCTTGTCCAATCTTGTTCGTGGAATATAACAACATTGTCATCTGCAAAGCTCATTATATATCCATTGATGGGAAGATTCATAAGGTCATTTGTATAAATTTATATAATCAGAAATAGTACTTCAATAGGAATTCACTTTCGAACGAAATGGAATACCATTATAATTTTGTAATAATTCATGTACTTAAATGAAACTATTTATTTATTTGTTGATTAAATTCATTTGCTTATATTAAATTCATTTGTAATTTTTTATGTACGGCTTATACGACTTTTAATATATTTACATCTATACTATTCTGTTTTAAACAATTTATCGAATTGTTATAAATTAATTGTTATGTTAAATCTTTATCCATTTTATTTTAATATGCGATATCTATTGTCTTTTCTGCAAGTCTAGGATGAATATTTTATTTTTATTTTAACTTTATGAGTAATTTATTAATGAATATTACAATTTGAGGTTTTACTCATAAAGTTAAAATAAAAATGAAATATTCATCCTAGACTTGCAGAAAAGTCAAAAGATGTCGTATATTAAAATAAAATGGAGACAAAGTTAACCAGACACTATCTAGAGAGCATTTAGTTCGGGTTTGAATCTTGCAATCACACATAAAGATAGTAGCCAATAATATGTGCGTTAAGAAAATGAAGATAATGTGGGAGGTTCTTAGTCGAATAATACAGTTAAAAATGACCGAATTTGATATCGACACCGTGCCGCAGTGGTTAGCGCGTTTGCCCGGAAAGCTAAAGGTCCTGGGTTCAAGTCCCAGAGGTGTCAATATCTTTTTCTGATTTACTGTTTCCAGATTTTCGATTGAGTTTCGCTTATATTGTCTTCATTTAATTAAATATCACAATTTGAGGTTTGAAACAAAATAAAAATAAAATTTTATTTTATCATCAAAATTATACAATTAAACTGTTGAAAATGTTTTTCCTGTTAAGCACTTGCATACTGCTTACTAACAACGTATGTAAGGACACTAAAAGTCTAGATTCGTTCAAAACATAAATAAATGTAGCTTCGTTTAACAAAAAAAAATTTGAATCTTGCGAGAGTCTTGAAGGAGTAACCATCTGTTACTTATACCATGGGGGGTAAGTGGTGGATAACCTCCAATGTTTGAAAATGTACCATGTTATTGCATAAAATGCTGTCATTATGTACCTGCTGACAAACTACATAAGTAGTTTAGCAGGTTTAAATGTTAATTTTAAAGTTTCCACAGGAAACTTGGTCTTTGCAGACCTCAAGAGGTCCTCAAGAGAGACCTTGAGGTCTGCAAAGACCAAGATTGCATGGCCGCACATCTTAGTTCTGAGACTGAGTTCCGAGTACGTAAGCTTCGGATGTTATTTTCAATGAAGTTTTTAATGTCTGCGGATAATTTGTTTATTTATTTACGGACAAATAGACAATTAACAATATAAAAATAACACAAATAGGAAATATATATGACAGCGAAAGAAGAGTACACATAAAAGAAGAGCATTGACAAAGGAAGTTATTTGAATTGAGAATACATTAGTAAAAAATATATATATTTTTTTTTTTTGGGAACATGCCGATCAGGGGTCAACGTCGCCCCAGCGCCGGTGATCTTTCCGGATGCGGCGCCTCGTAACCACGCCGATGATGTCTCGGCTGCGGACACCCACGTATTAACTATACCGGTGATCTTCCCGGCGATCGATGTACGAAGTAGGAGAGACTTGTTCAAAACCATGTACCTAAGGAAGAGGCTCGGTAATTTAGTAATTTAAAATAAAATTCATTTAATAATTACCTATACTCGTGCATTGGTCTCTCAGAACAACAAATCAATAATTCGCTGTTTTCTCCAAAATTAAGAATAACGGGAATTTAAGGTTTTTAGTAACTTCTTAATTTGTCGTTGGCCATTGTTTAGTGCGGCCCGCACATTGTTGCTAAGTGGACTTGTGATTGTTATCCGTGTTTTAGGTAAGAAATAATTACTATCCAAAAAATTGATACTTTTTTCTTAGAGTTTTTTTTAAATCAACACATGAAAAGAATTACTTTTGTTATTAAAGTTCGAGTACAAAAAATTAGGTTATTTTTAAGAGACTGAGTTATTTGGTAAAAACAGATTTTACAAAATAAAGCAAAAGTTTTAATATTTTCTTATTTTTATAATTCAATTATACCCTATTCTATATAATAAATACCAATAATTCTTAAAAATTACATAATTAAAATAATACAGATGAAATGAAATCTCGGTCTGAGAGACCGTGCGCGAGTGTAGGTGTTATGCCGTTGGGCGCGAGTATACGAAGGTTAACGAATTTACTAAGGAACAAAATACAAAAGAAAAGTGCAAGAAAATCTTGAATAATAAATATATTAAAAAAAACATAAAACCCTCTATTTTTTCTGATTTTGCCCTGTGGGTTAGATAAAACCGTATACTGTATACGATATTTTGCTCCGGAAAAACTAGCAATGGTTGCATTGTAATTTGTGCAACTCGAACTGAACCGCGGCCTGTGCTGTAAAGTGGGTCATTTAAAAAATATATATATTTTTAAATTCTGAGAGCGATAAAAGGGCGCCAAATAGGCTCAAAACGATGTGTTTAAAATTTTTCAAATTTCTGTTACGATCTTGTTCCTCCGGATTCACTTTTGAATATTTTGTTATAAGGGGTTATTTTAAGTGTATATAAAAGTTAATATGAATCCTTTAAACCATATTTTTTGTAATCTTTCATAGCAAATGTAGTAGGTATATATTTAGGAAATCATTTATAATAAGTCCCAATATTGAGTTTCACAAAATAATGCCGAAATTTGAGAGTAAGAAAAATTTTGCTGGTATTTGAATACACTGCCTGCCTTGAGATAATTTGAATTATATTTATATATTTTTTTAAATCAATAAATCAAAATATCCTCTCTTCTTCGTGTTTTATTGAAAAATAGTTAATTTTTAATGATTTATCTAGCATTTTTTTAAGATTTAACAAGGGTGGGTTTTTCTGTTTGTGAAGTCAATCCGGAGGAAGAAGATGATATCCAAATATTATTTAAAAAATTACCTGATTTTATATCTTCATTTAAAACCCTTTTATCACTATTAGACATATCAAAACAAGAAAAAAAATCCCATACAGTCGTGACCCACCTTTTCTGCGCAGCCTTCGTGAGCCCATTGCTTACAACTAGTGCATTATACCCAGCCTTGTTTCAGGCTTGTACCATTTTCTCCAAGTCAGTACAAGCAAACATCGTTTGTCGTTATTCAGCTGTGACTGAATTCTTGTGAGTTTATTTTTTTTTGTGGGCTAATCTTCATTGAGCTTAGGTGGTTTTTTAGTATTTTGAGAAAAAAAAAATTAAGTAGTAATTCATTTTTACATGGAGATTACCTAATAATTGCCGTTTTCCTTCGACGGGAATAGTTTTTCTTTTGTTGATCCTAATTATTTTAGGAGTTGGCATAATATCAGAAGAGTTATTATCTGATTAACTCGAGGAGAACTAGAGGTTGTTGGCCTCTGGTCATTCTGTAACGCCCTGGATCTGATCATTTTGGTCGATTTCTGGCACACTAGAAGATGACGGCAACTGGAATTCTTGTGTCGCAGTAACGGTTGATGGTATCTGGTTAATTTCTGCTGCAGTAAAGGTTGAAAGTATCAGGTATTGATCATGTAACTCTATTTTCCAGCGTAATCAGCTTTTTTTAATATATTTTGGCCTGTTGGAAGGATACCAGTTTCAGCAAAGTCAGAAACTGCACTTTGCGAACAAGCTGCTTTACAAAAAGCTGTTCCGTAGAGTTTTGATAGTTGAAATTGGGTAACAACTCTTTCTGGATTATTTCTAAACTAAACGTTTACAGCTTGAGCATAAAAGGCAGTATAGCCGTTTATGTATTTAAAATAAAAATATAAAATAAAATAAAATATACCGGTAAAAAAAAAAAAAAAAAGTGCAACTTATGTGCGACGAGGGAAAGATAATCACTCCACTTTGCTTTGCTTTTTCAAATTAATAAATTAATGGTAGCTTTTAAGTGTGCGTCGAGTGTCCATCTCGCAGAAGAATTGCTGGGTCACGTTGTTGGTCTCATCGAAATAATAAATGATTAAGCCACTCCTCAAATACTTCACTTTGTACCTAGCCTTTTATGACTAACTGCAACCGTTCCCAGCAGTACACCATCGAGTAATTCCGCCATCATGCGCAATCGTGGAAAATTAAGAGTGGAGGAACGCTAATTCCGGAAGCAGAGACCACACGATAACCGTAGTGAGCTGATTACTTCTTTCAAAAGAACTGACTAAGCCAACTTGCTTTCATCCTCTCAAAGCGATAACGTTGCATTGTTTTTTTATGGACCGTAGTTATGACGGTTTCATCCACGTTGAAAATTTAGGTTAGTGAAAATTTATATTGATCCATAAGCTCCCTAACCCCAAGGGTACGATCAACTACAATAGCAGTGCAGTGAAATCGTGACTACACCTACAAATGCCCTGCAATGTGTGGGTGTGGAATTAGTTTTTAGACGTTTTTAACGCATTTTGTTACTGATCATGAAAATTCCAAAGCAAAAAGTTGATATTGTAGAAGCCTGTCAATTATTTCAAATATAATTTTTAATATTACATTTGGTTTTCAGAAAATACTACCCGTCTTAGCAAATCGAAGAATTTATTCATGCTGACCCTATCAAATGCCATTGCTTTTGCCACAAACGTTGGCTAAGCTATACGAAGAGCCTAATCTTTCCTGCCTGTTTTTCAGTTTTGTTGAAATTATACACTTTTTTGTTGGGTTTAACCAAATAGACTGCTAAGCTTCAAACAACTTTGTAAGTCTATCCCAAATAAGCAACTTTCCATGGTTAAAACGCGAGTTACTGAATATTTTTCCTCAGATGATAAAATTATAGTCTAAAAACGGTCTTGGCATTTTTCATAAAGTCAAATCTTGTCTATTTCCGTATTTATTCACAAGGTCTCGTAACGTGGATTTCGGCACTTCGTAGGTTTTTGCTGCTTTTAGGTACCCCATTGGTTCAACTACACTCAAAATTGCCCTCCTCATTTTTTATGTATCCCAGTCTATTCTCGTAGTTTTATTTGTTAATCACGAGGCATGTTTGTAACGTCTGTGATCAAATTAATAAAATATTTTATATAAAATATTCCGGGACAAAATCGTATACTGGTCAGCAATACCCCATACAGTTGTGCCCCTAGAAACTTGCATAAGACATTATTTTACAAATGTTTGGAAAATCATCCAACACTTATATGGGATAGTTAAAATATACAAAATTATATTATTTAACAGCAAATTTTTAAAACCTTTTTTTTAATAAATTGAAATATCCGTAAAATTACATCAATACCTCGAACAACTTTAAACATGTTGTACCTCGCCGCCGAACAGACATGTACTGACTTGCTTTGGTTTAAGGATAGTTTTTAACACGGGGCGGAAAGCGTGGCGGAAATATAATATAAAGTAATAAAACTTTTTTAAAGAAATACGGCTTTGTACAGGTCTTCACTACACGTTAATTTGTTATATAATAATATACTAGTTTGTTAATACAATGAATTAGTACTTAAAGGAAATCTATTAATGGTATCTCAGTGTAAATTGTACAAGCATAAAAAAACCTTTTTATAAATTGTTGATTTACCTAAATTGAAATATATAAAAATTTAAATGAGCTTTCTTGAAAGAATAGAAATATGGAATTATTAGCAAAGGAAAAATAAGAGAATTAAAATGAAAAAAAAATAGTAATACATATTAAGTTAATCTAATTAAGCGACGCGTTCCTTTATTAATAACCAACACTAATGATATGAAGATTTCAGTTTTCGATATATTTTTTTTACAATAGCTCCACAAAGGGGCCCTTAAGAAAAAAAAAACCCCAGAGCCCATGTCATCTTTGGGGATGCTGTAATACCTTTTTAAGGAAAGGAAGGAGAGGAAGTTCTGGGAAGGAAAAAAGTATGAGGACACAAAGTAACACGTAATAAAATCTTTTCAGGTGGTGCCAAACTATAGTCGAACAGCCCTGGGAAATAAATTATACAAGAAGAATCCTCTTCTTCGTCAAAACAAGGCGAGCTTACATAAATTTAGTCATTACTGACTTCAAAATGGAGTCTCAAAAGAAGATTTCTAACCAGAAGAAACACGATTCAAGTGAAGCAGTTCCAGGAACTTCCAGTTCAGGTAGTAGGCCATCAAATCCAAATAATATTAAGAAAGAAAAACCAAATAGAAACAAAATGCAAGAAAACAGTCTCAACAGCGCAAAAAATCAGGAAAGTATTGGAGAATCAGCTTTTAGTGGGCAACTTTATGAAATTTATATATTAATGCTTCTCATTATAGAGAGCTACGCAAAGCGCAATAACAAAGGGTTCTCATTTCATCTGGGTACCAATGTAAAGCAGGGCTATGATTTTGATGATGTAATTTATATGAGCGGAGAAAAAGATAAAGATGGCAAAAACAATTCGCATACAATTTTTATACAAGCTAAACACAAAAGCTCAATGGCTTCAAAGGTCACTCTCAATGCCCTGTTTTCCCAAAACAAGAATGAAGACTTTTCTCTGAAGAAATATTTCAGATCTTTTTGTGAGGTAAAAAAAGAATTCGCCAATGAAAATGAACATCCAGTTTTTTCGAGTGATTTTAGCGATTGCCATTTCATAATTTACACAAATGCTCCCCTCGTAGCTGAATTGGATAAATTTATTTTACGAACTCTACATCCAGGAAATGCCTTATATTTAAAAGAACATAAGAATTTTTATAAAATAAAATTTGATGCCTTAAATGAAAATCAAGTCAATGTAATGAAGGGTGCATTGAATGTAGATGATGATGAGGTAAAAGATTTTTTGGCTAAGTTGGAACTTCGCACCGGGCAACCAACTGAAAAAAACTTAAGCAAAATCATTAAAAAGATGATTAAAACTGCCGACCCTTCCATCGAAGAACATGACGTGGATTATGCCTTTAATAGCATGAGCATCAAAGTGGAGCAATGGTGGAAAGAAAAGATATCGGAATTTCGTAATGAAAGAAACACTACGTTCTTCCAAGACTCCTTAAGGATTAATATTAAATTTGATGTTAAGGATCCCGTTGCCCTATTCACCGGAAGAAAAAGTGAATTGCTTGAATTGCATCAAATTTTACAAAAGAAAACGTATATTTTTCAAAAAACATGCATCAGTGGATTGGGTGGTATAGGAAAGACAGAATTCACAAGAAAATATATCAACGATTATGGGAGACATTACGATGGAAATATCTTGTGGATAAATGCTGAGAATGAGAAAACCCGTGCAGAATCATTTCGAAGGTTAGCCCAACTAAGACTTAATATAAAGACCACTATTGACGGCAAAGAAAGGAATATAAAAACCATCAAAGACGATGTTTATAATTTTTTCTTATCTAGGTCACGTAAAAGTCTCTTTGTATTTGATAATGCAGATGAAATTAATTCTTTTAACAAGTTTTTACCTGTACTGAAGCCTTACCAAACTGAATGTGCATACAAGCCTCTCATATTAGTTACATCTCGTTTTCAGGATTGGGGAAGAGTAGAAGGAATGGAAGGAATGGATGTTTTTTCGTTGGGAGAATTGAAAACGGAAGAGGCGGTGCAGTTTGTCAAAAAGGGTCTCATGGTCGATGGTATCAATGTATTGGAAGATGATAAAAATACCAATTCTAAAATAGAGGCTTTAGTAAAGAAACTGCAAAACTATCCACTAGCAATAAAACAGGCTATTGCCTATATCGATCTGCAGAAGGAGACAAAACTTTACGAAATCACCAACTACATAGAAAAAATTGAAGAACTTCTTGAGTCCAAACCAAACCAAGGAATCAACAATATCTACGCCCACACAACATTTACAACATGGACTTTAACAGTCGAAAAGATTAAAGAAGACAAAGATTTTGGCGAGTTGGCTATAGAAATATTCAACGTCATTGCATACTTTGCTCCTAATAATATCAAACGTGATTTGTTTTCGGAGATTGGAGACAGCGTACCCCAAGTAAAAGAAGCTGTGCGATTACTCGTACAGTATTCCATGATAAATGACGAACAAAAACAGAGTATATTGTTCATTCATAGGTTGGTTCAAGAAGTGACACGAATTAAGCTGAAAGAACATTGCCAGGAAGAAAAAACATTGAAAAGCGCTCTTTCAATACTGTGTAAGAAAAAAATGGAAACAGAGAATGTAGACCATGCTGTGAGTTGCTGGGATTTTGCAAGTAATTATGGGGAATTGGTGAGAGAATTTCGAACATTACCTCTGCAAGTCGTCCCCATTCTTCACGATTGTGTAAGATTTTCAGAGGCTTATTCATTTGGAGTAAAAGCTCTGACATCACTGAATAGTTTCGCAGATGATTTCTTGGAAGACATTTATAATTTAAAACAAAGTATTGCAGGTGTTCTCAATTCTCAGGGTGAATACAAAGAAGCTCACAAAATATATACTTGTGTTTATGACAAATTCACTTCTCTTTTCGATCTTAATGATCGCAGAGTATTGGAAACACGTCATAATATTGCCCAAACACTACAGTATCTGGGGAAATATGATGAGGCGTACAAAAAATTTAAAGAAACGTTGGATAAAAAGCAACATTATTTAGGAGACGACGACGAAGACACTTTATTGACTAAGCGTTGTATTGCCTTGGTGCTGACAGATCTAGGAAATTACAAAGAAGCTCTTCTAATGTACGCTGACTTGCCAACTGGTGGGTTACAAGATCTAAACAATTATGCAGTAATTTTAGATCGGTGTGGCGATTATGGCAAAGCCAAGCAGGTTTACCAAGATGTCCTGGAAAGAAAAATGAAAAAATTCGGCGAGGAACATTTATCCACGATGACGACAAAGCATAACTTAGCAGGGTTGCTACATATCCAAGGGGAGCCAAATCAAGCTTTAGAAATGTACGAAGAGGTACTAGTAGTGAGAAAAAAACTTTTGAACCCAACACACCGAGACATATGCGCAACTGAGGTTAATATGGCCATGGTACTGGATGACCAAGGAAGACATAAAAATGCTCTCAGCAATTATGAAAAGGTTCTTTCAAAACAAATCGCCTCACTTGGCTCTTACCATCCTGATAGTTTAACAACAATGAACAATAAAGGCGTTGTTCTTGAGAAACTTCAAAGATACGACGAAGCTTTAGAAGTCCACCAACACGTTTTAGATCAAAGGCGTCTTATATTGGGTGAGGAGCACCCATATACTTTAACAACTCGACATAATATCGCTGTTATCAAGGAAAAAAAAGAACAATACGAAGAAGCTTTGAAAGACCACACAGAGATTTACAATTTGAGAAGGAAAACCTTTGGAGAGAATGATTTATCAACATTGACATCACAAGACAACCGCGCAAGTGTATTAGAGAAACTACAGAAATACGATGAAGCTTTAAATCTATACGAAGATGTTTTAAAGAAAAGAACCGAGCAGTTGCGGCCTAATCATAAAGATTTATTGTCGACTAGGAACGGTATTGCATTAATACATTTACGGCAGAAACGTTACGACGAAGCTCTCTCTGCATTTAGAGAAACACTGGAGGTGCAAACTAAATGTTTAAGTCCAAATCACATTGAACTCTTAGTGACCAGAATTAACATAGCAAAAGGGCTCGAAGGTCAAAAAAATTACTGTGACGCTTTGGCTGAATTAGAAGAAGTGCTGAATTTACTGAATACGGATTCAACGGAGCAAGACCGAGACCATTATATTTTAATTACACAGCAAAACATGGCTGGAGTGATAAAATTAATGGGAAGAATGTGTGAAGCCTTGGAAATGTTAGAGGAAGTCTTTTCAAAAAGATCGGCGATATTTGGAGCAAGTCATCCTGACACAAAGAGAGCATTAATTTGTCTTAACGACATCCTTGAAGATGGTTTTGAATATGAAGTTGCTTTAAATTCTTACCAAAACATTCTAAACATCCAAACCAACATGTCAGAAGGGTCAGAACCGAACATGGATGCATTACAAACAAAAAACCGGATTGCGAAACTCCTCAAAAGCCAGGGAAATTACAATGAATCTCTTCAAGCATTTCAAGAAATCCTTGTAGTTCTGGGAAACTTTTCAGACATTTATCATGAGAATTATTTACAGGTCCTGCATAACATTGGAACAGTTCAAGAACTACTAGGAAATAATGCTGAAGCTGTGAACATATACAGAGATGTGTTGGATAAAAGATTTGTACTTTTAGGTTCAACTAACGCTGATACCTTAACAACCAAGTCATGTCTCGCTTCTTTACTAGAAAAAATGAAATAATTCTTTTAGCTTATTTATCTCCACCTTCCGGAAAAAACGTGAATTTCGTAAGTAGTACCCTTTTTAGTTTAAAAGTTCAAAGCTTTAGCCTCGAAATTACCGCACCGTCGAATCGTTCAAGAAAGTGATTACGAATCGAATGGCATTAAAAATAATTGCAAATTTTGATGATGATACAGACGGAAGCATAATGTCGGCCGGTTCTTATGCAGGTCGGCCATGCACCTCCAAATATTTTAGTGCACATTGGCCAATCAACATAACAGAGATAAACCTCAAAAATTGGCACATCGCACAGTTACAGTTACATCTTGTATCTGAGCTGGAACTCAAAAACATACCCCATGTGGTGCAATGCTGAAGTAGTTTTCGCATTACACAGGGTGTTAAGGAACGTACTTGACTTACTTTAACCAGTGACTCCTGACATTATTTGGAGTAAAAAATGTAAATGAAATTTTGGTCTCCGGTGACTTTTTTTGACGACATTTTTTTTTTCAAAATTTTTTTCTTCAAAATCAAACAAAAAAAATTCTTCCGCTTGTCGTCACTGGTCACTCAGCCGGGTGTCCGACGAACCCCTTACCCCGCCTCCAACTGTTCAACAACTACCATTTTTTTATGTTTTTGTAGAAAAAAAAAAAAAAAAAAACATCAAAAATGTCACCGGAGACCAAAATCTCATTTACATTTTTTACTCCAAATAATGTCAGGAATCACTGGTTTAAGTAAGTCAAGTACGTCCCTTAACACCCTGTATAATAGTGTGGGCCGAATTTTTTTTCTTCCGAATTCCTTATGGCGCTAGCAATAAAAAGTTGTCTAGGTACCTAACACATAAAAAAATAGTTTAAAAAAAAAACAAAAAATATCATAAAGCTCCGGGGGTCCTTTGAAGTTTGAAAAAATATCGAAATATTTCCATTTTTTCAGCCTCTGCACAAAATATTTTGAAATAGTTTAAAGATATTCATTTATGAGATCTTGTTAAATAAAGTCCATAGCTTCGATATATATAACTAACATCTTATTTTTACAGTAATATGGTACTAAAACACCTCCGCCTGCAGTCCCCAAACCCGCCCGCGCTTGAGCGGCGCGCCGTATTGGCCGTTCCTTGGTCGACCAAGGACCCCCCATTTCGTGATATTGTTGTGTAGGTAACTAAAAGTATTTTCAAAATAAGGGAAGAAGATTGTTTGCCAACTATTTTGAAAGAAAGAATTACAAACATTATTAAGGCATATCAACATAAGTTTGTAAACTTGTTGAAGTCAGAAAAATGTGGAAGAAATACAGTTTCCTTCCAATAAAGAGTCTCTCCATTTGAAATCACAAGCTCCCTACTGTTTGATATTAGTTACTGTAAATGTAAAGTCATTAAGGGCCTTCCTTACTAGCGATCTCAATCGTTGTATGGAGTATCATGAATTCTCAGATTCAAACGACAATCTAAGTTATTAATCGTCAAAATGTCGATAATGTAGCCACGCTAAGCTATCATAAATACATTTTTCTGTCGAGATATATGTTTTTATTAACAATTTATTTTCGTTAAATACTATATAATTAACATCTAAGAATACTCCTACTCATTCGGCTCTAAGAGGTGGCCGTGAATGGACGCTCGTTACGGTCCGTCGTCTCAATCTTTTTTCAAAGTTCGAAATTTCGCGTATTCCATGCGACGTTTGAACAATATTACACTCAATGCGTTGAGCGTAGGGACTATAATACTGTGCCGCCTTTTTTATGTGAGTATATTCATCTGTGAGTTTCCGTCGAAGCTGCGTAGTATGAAATAGTATTATTAAGAATTAATTTATTGTTAACATTTTTTCGGGTTTCTAGGTAATAAACACTTTGATATTTTTAAAATATAAAAGTGTGGAAATGGCCAATAAAAAAAAAGTAAATATCCGTGCTCTAGAAAAGGAAAGTTCATCACTAGTAAAGAAAGAAAGTTGTGAAGAGTAATATTATAAGGTACCTATGTATATGTGTGTGTGTGTTTTATTTTAAATAACATTAATTATAATTAGTTAACAAAACTGGGAAAGTTTTTATCTAGCATAAAATCTGCGTTTAACTTTTCCCTATATAATTTTTTTTAATTAGAAATAAGTTATATTTTTATTTAAGGGTATCCAAGGAAAGTATTTCAAATGCGATGTCTATAGCAGCGGTGAACAATCCATTGGTTAGTATTTAAAATTCATCATTCACGTTTTAATTTTTTTTTTTTAAGAAAGACATCCATTCCCGGGTTACGAATAACCCAACAATGTTTGAAAATCTCCTACTACCACCACAGAAAGTGTTTTTGTTTTTGCATGTTTTTTGGTCTCCCCGACATAAATACTCACTTTTCGTAATAATAAAGCTAAATCTAACTGTTTAAATAAAAAAAATATTCCGTTATTAACGAGTAAGCGGTTTAAAGCATAAATAATTTGAATCGCGTGACTTAGAATGGATGCAAGGGGGTTAATTTGCATCAAATGGCTATGATTTTAAGATATCTTGCTATATAAATATATACTGTATATATATATATATATATATATACATCGTCGGCCATAAAATCACTTTTTTAACACCTATATCTATATCTCAGACACTATAGGGTCTACCGTGACTATGTATGTATATATCAAATTGTAGGAAATTTAGTCTACTATAGAAAAATATGGAATGATATTTGGAGAAAATTTTGTTGTTCGGGGTTAAAGTGACAAAGATTTTTTGCAAGATCCTGAGGTCTGACGAGATTGAAAATTTTGATTTTTCATTAGCCTTCATCATATACAATATGTAAAAAAATCAGAATTACCCCATTTGATGCAAGTTAAAATGTTTAATTTTAATGGACTACATAGTATACTTACGACTCATTTTTTGCAGGTGGAAACAATTCTGTATTCAATAAATATTGCTAATGTATGTAGTCCACATTTTTAGAGATAGGGAAGAGGAGGGTTGGAAAGTTCCTGGTTATTCAGATCTAGTCACTAAACATAGCGCCGTTCTCAGGCAACTTTTAATTCTGAATTATGGTCTCTCACCAGGGCGATACTGAATGAATCTTCCACTTTGGAACGAGGTACAGATTCATTATATGTACCTTTATAAATTTTATTTTAATTCTACAATATGATATATAAATTAAATTAAATTTGTTTTGTCCTCGCCGGCTTTTGAACCCGTGACCTCAAATCAATCTAGACAATTTAGTATTAACAGTGCCCCGCCGCACTGCGAAACCAGGCTGGAACAAAGGACAAGCCTTTTGTCACTCTTTATTTATGTATTACTATATGTACCTTATACTATGTGTACCTTTTTCATCTATGTATTTATCAAAAAAAAAATTACTAATAAAAAGTTATATTAAATGTTTTAAGTTACTGAGAACCTCTTCCATGAATCAAGCTATCGTTATATTGCATTACATTTTAAAATATATTTTAACATAATTTTCATAATCACAATATCTTTAATTAATAACTAGCAGACCCGGCCACACGTTGCTGTGGCTAACGAAACACAACGCCATTTACCCAACCTTTATAAAATCCACACCATCCGCTCGCCAGCTGCCCGCTGCCCGTTGCCTAAATTGAATATTTGAATTTCTCGGCTTTTCTCTACTATAATAAGCATTTACTATACATATAAACTTCCTCTTAAATCACTCTATCTATTGGTGAAAACCGCATGAAAATCTGTTGCGTAGTTTAAAAGATCTATGCGCACATACATTTTGAGCGACTTCATTTTATACTATGTAATGATGATACCTACTACAAAACTTAAATTTCTACTCATATAATTTGGCACTTACCTATCTTATTAAAAAAAAAAAAAATCTCTATCTCTACATCTCTACATATTATAAAGTAAAGTCCCCCGCGCCGTCTGTCTGTCTATTCGCGATAAACTCGAAAACTACTGAACGGATTTTCATGTGGTTTTCACCAATATATAGAGTAATAGCTGGTTCCCGGCATGCGTTGCAATGCCATATTCAAATAAATACTTTTTTCTCCCGGAATCACCTTCCCGTGCGTCCCCGTTCCCCTCCCGCGTCCCCTTCCTAGCTAACTTTATAAATTATCTAATACTTGCACTTTTAAACTCACGATATCTTTCGAATGGTGTGTCCAAATTGAATAATTCAAAAAGTTAAATAAAGGTATTAAAACAGTCTTGTTTATGAAGTAATTTATTTTGATAAGGATTAAAACCAAGATACAAATAAAGATCCTTTGCAAAGTCGTAGTACATTATTTCATTCTATCATTAATAGTTTTCGCAGCGCACGCGATGCAAAGAATATTTTAGGTAGTTTTTTTACACCTTGGGTTACATTATGAGAGTTTTAGTAAGGATCCCTAATTTTTTTGAAAATATAATATAGCCTATGTCACCCGGGGATAGTGTAGCTTCCTACCAGTGAAAGAATTTTTCAAATCGGTTCAGTAGTTTCGGAGCCTATTCGATGCAAACAAACAAACAAACAAACAAACAAATCTTACCTCTTTATATAACGTCTTAGATTAGATTAGATCTTAGATAATTTGTTTTGCTCTGTGAGTGTCTTGGTTTTGAATGGAACGCACCGGCCAGCTGCACTATCTGGGAGTTCGATATTCGAATTCGAGCTGGAAACATTTTAGTAGCGAGGGCCGTTAAATGCAATTTATCAATGCAAATTATAGATAATAAATGAAAGTTTCCCTTAAAGAAAATAACTAAAGATGTGAGAGAAAAATATTTATCGGCAGTGTTGGTATACCGACTACGAAACAATTGGAAAAGCCCATGAAAAGAAAATGAAAACATCTTACCAAATCAACTGAACAGGTGTGAGAAAAAAAAGCTTTAACATTTGTAGACATTTTGTATCATTGTCTATCATTGCGTCATTATCTTCCACGTTAACAACAAAATCATCTTCTCCTGATGCAAAATCAAGTCGGCTACTTAAGACTAATAACACCGCCCTTCCGACAACAAGCAATTCTCCGTCTTTTATAGTTCTCTCCAAGATCTGTGACAGGTTCAGGATATTGGATTGAGCTGGAGCAGCAATCGCTTCTGCCGTCTTAAATGATTTTAACATAATCACGCAGGATAATAATAATAAAGTAATAGACAAAAATAGACAGCATCGCGGACGTCTGCGTGCCAGATCTGTACTCATCAAAGCTAAGTGCATAAACTAAGTGGATTATTTTTTGATGGTCGAAAGAACAAGACCAAGACCTAGATTGCATAAAAAGACACAAATACTATAAAAGCACAGTACTCGAAGAACACGTATCGATTATCGTGGAATCAGGATCTCATTTCTTGAAGAATTTTACGCCTAGGCGAGGCACTGCAACCAATAATGGAATATTTTCCTCGTCAAAACATTTCACTCTACCATTTAAAAGCAATTGCGTGTGATGGTACAAATTTTAATACGGCAACAACGTGCTGTGATTCGAACGATGAAGAAACACTTGAATTGTCCGGTACAGTTGCTGATCTGCTTTTTTCATTGCAACGAGCTGCTTCTACGCCTTTCAATTATGAAGTCGGATGGTACAACCACCGGACCTCGTGGTTTTTCCGGCCCCGTAGGTTCAACTTTTCATAATTGCCATAATTTACCGGTACAATCTTTTTTCAAAGTGATGTTGAGTATTCAACATCAAAATTTAAGCACCAATCAAAAATACTTGCTTGATATTTTCAAAGCAGTTTTCAGCAGACGTTGTCCTCCTGAAATTGCTAAAAGAACCCAGGAGTGATTACTACAGTGAGTCGAATCTAACGATTATTATATATTGGAAGCGCAACGCCATCAGAAAATTTTGTTATGTTAGCCACGTTTTCATGAGGGCATACTTTCCTATGTGGTTTGATATAAAACTGCATGGGTCGTGCAAAAAAGTGCAGGGCGTGTTTTTAGCATGATTAAATATTCGCGCTATCTTCCGGACGAATTAAAAGCAATAATTAATCCGGCGATGCAGAAAAACGCTTACTTTGCTCATCCTGAAAATTTACTCTTGTCAATGATAACCGATGAATCACCTACCATCTAAGAACTTGGAATAAGGCATTAATTGAAAGCCAGTGAGTTATCCCGACTGAAAACCGAACATTTAAATTACCCACATTGAATTTTGATGCACAATCCTACTTTGACATAATATTTTGGCAAGATACGCCAATCACATATCCTCCCATTTTGGAAGATGTAACGGAAGAAGAATTAGAAGAACTTACCTAATTTCAGAAGTCAACTCCATTTTCATCAACTTTGACAGGTTTCCCCTGTCTTACACAATCTGTAGAATCTGTAAAACAATCTGTAGAACGTTGTGTAAAGGTTGTGACTGAAATATCGTCGAAAGTGTGTGGCAAGAAGAACAGGGAAGGCAACAACTACAACAATTAACTCCAGGTAAAATATGCCAAAAATTGTAAAAAACGTGATTTTCAACGGGAATAATTGATCACATTTAATTTTTCATAATTTATGTAATAATTATGATTGTAATTTTTAATGTTGTGACTGCTTTAATAGTTAATAGATTGATATCGAGAATTTTGTAATTGTAACTCTTTCATTTCCTAACTACTTGGGAATAATTCACAAAAATATATATTTTAATAATTTTTCGAACGCTTCGGGGAACCTAGAAACGATAATATAAATTTTTTATTTCTATTTTTTAATAACACCAAAGACCCAAGACAACTTTTTATCACTAGCGCTCAAGGAAATAAGACAAATTTTTTTTTCGCCCACACTACTGTATAATTCATTAATCGTGAGGTAGCTCACATAAAATAATCTATAATCTATCTATCTATATATATAAAAATCAATTGCCTTTCGTTTGTCTCGCTAAAACTTGAGAACGGCTGGGCCGATTTTGGTTTTAAAATGTTTGTCGTAGTCTAGGGAAGGTTTTAAAGAGAAAATACGGAAAACGAGGTTGAGAAAATATGGAAAATTTGCTAGGAAGATAGTAAAAACTACAATTTAATTTTCCCATATAAACTGTCCTACCTACTTTCCTCGGGTCCACTCGAATTGAAGCACGTATTAAATGAAGGGTTTTGACAACATAGGCTCCGCGGGAGGGGGGAGGCGAATACGGGATTGTTGAGGGGAACTCGGAAGGGGGTTTCGCGGGACGGGGGAAGGGGGGGAGTAGAGTGAGGAGAGGGAAGGTGGAGGAGGAGGAGTGGAGAACGCGAGAGGGGAAGGGGACGCGGGAGAGGAAGGGGAGGAGGAAGGTGAACGGGACGAATGGGAAAGGGCGCGCAGGGAGAAAAAAAATATTTATTAAATGGCATAGCAACGCATGCCGGGTACCAGCTAGTCAAATATAAATGTGCTAATAATTTACATAAATATATACATACATCAGACATTGTTTAGTAAACATGTTTTTCACACACTTTGTACCGGACGTGATTTGAGCATTTGATAATTGTTTTAAAATTATAATTAATTAATAAATTAGCTCCCGGGGTCAAGTAATTCCAAAGGGATAAAAAACAAAACTTGACCCCTCCACTCCCTTTTTCCTCCCTCTTGAGTACATACCTACACATTCTTTTGTTAATTTGCATAAATTTGTGATTTGTGCAAAGCCTTCTTGGTCTGTTGTACATACCTACAACCCTTTGACCTTTGCGCAAATTCAAATTTATGCAAAGCCATTCCTATTTCTCTCCATGTACCCAATTTGTGCAAAACCATGCATTGTTATTTTGCACAAATTGGCTCTATGAAACTACACCCATTTTATGCAAAACCATCCTTTATCATTTTGCATAAAATCTTATCTGTTCAATCCTGTATCTTTCTTAAATTATGTAATTGTGCAAACTCACAAAATAAATATCAAGGAAGCGTAGAGAGTTGGACAGATGTTGCGAGATGGCAAGAACGCTCGGTGACCGCCGACGCGTTCGAAACCTTTGCCCGGTCCCATTCCGAGATCCCAATTCTCGGAATTAAGGGGAGACAAAGGCTAAGACCGGCTGTTTCCCCTTTAAATACTGCCCAAAAATCGCTGGACCGATAGAGTTCCTGCATCCGTCATCTCGCACACATCGGTACCTGCCCTGCGCTCCCCGACCCAACTGCAACCTCGACTTTCTCTTCTTGCCTGGCCGACTTGTTCACCCTTGAAGCATAATACAATTCGAACGCCTTTATCAAGGCGAAGGTACCCCTCTACCCTGCTCCACCTCCATTCTTCCCCTCGCCTTCACCCGTTTCTCCCTTTACCTACTGCAAGTTGCACTTCTTCTCTCCTCTGGCCGCACCGCCCACCAAGAAGACCCTGCATACAATTTGTCGAAACGTCTTTTTCAAGGCGAAGGTACCGCTGCGCTCCACCTACCTCCCTTCCCCGTGCCACCGATCCATTTATCCCTTTCCCCACATTTCTCCCCATTTTTCCCTCACTTTTTCCCCACTTTTCCATCTCCCTACCATTTTTCTCCCTTTCTCCCTAGGCGTCGAAACGGCCAGCCGGCAACTTCCCACTTCATCGTCTGTGCGGCGGGCGACTACAGTGCCTGTCCCGTACATGGTCCTTCGAGCCGGATGACCGTCTTCACGCCTTCACGCCTTCACCTCCCGAGATGACGTCTCTCGCTGCCAGCACTGCCGGCCCCAAAGCTGTCAGCCCTGCCGGCCCTTACACTGCCGGCCCCTACGTTGCCAGCCCTGCCGGCCCTTACACTACCGGCCCTGGCAACACACCGTCCTGTGATGCCAAGGACTTCACCACGGAGGCCATGGTCAGGCAACTCCGGAGGGAGAACCGAGCGATGAGCAGGCAGCTTGCTGCGTTGCTCTCGCTCATCCCCACCGCGACGCAGTACCTCCCTGGCGCTCCTCCTGGTGCACACCCTGGCGCTCCTCCTGGTGCACACCCTGGCGCGCCCCCTGGTGCCTACCCCGGTGCGCCCCCTGGTGCACACCCTGGCGCGCCCCCTGGTGCCTACCCCGGTGCGCCTCCTGGTGCACACCCTGGCGCGCCCCCTGGTGCATACCCTGGCGCTCCTCCTGGTGCACACCCTGGCGCTCCTCCTGGTGCACACCCTGGCGCGCCCCCTGGTGCATACCCTGGCGCGCCCCCTGCTGCATACCCTGGCGTGCTCCCCGGTTCCTGGCCTGGCGCGCCCCCTGCTGCATACCCTGGCGTGCTCCCCGGTTCCTGGCCTGGCGCGCCCCTTGCTGCATACCCTGGCACGCTCCCTGGTTCCTGGTCTGGCGTGCCCCTTGCTGCATACCCTGGCGCGCTCCCTGGTACCTACCCTGGCGCGCCCCCTGCTGCATACCCTGGCGCGCCCCCGTGTGCCAGCCCTGGTACGCCCCCTGGTACCTACCCTGGCGTGCACACTCGCGCCCCTCCTGGTACCTACCCTGGCGCGCCCCCTGCTGCATACCCTGGCGCGCTTCCTGGTGCCCGGCCTGGCGTACACACTTACGCCCCTGGTGCCCCTCCTGGCGCGCATCCTGGCGCGCATCCTGGCGCGCATTCTGGCGCGCAACCTCGTGCGCACCCTGGCGCGCTCTCTGGTGCCCTTCTTGACGTGCACCCAGGCGCGCCCTCTGATGTCTTCCCTCGTGCGCACCCTGGCGCGCTCTCTGGTGCCCTTCTTGATGCGCACCCAGGCGCGCCCCCTGATGTCTTCCCTCGTGCGCCCCCTGATGCGCACGCCGGCGCGCTCTCAGGTGCTCTTCTTGACGTGCACCCAGGCGCGCCCCCTGATGTCTTCCCTCGTGTGCACCCAGGCGCGCCCCCTGATGTCTTCCCTCGTGCGCCCCCTGATGCGCACGCCGGCGCGCTCTCAGGTGCTCTTCTTGACGTGCACCCAGGCGCGCCCCCTGATGTCTTCCCTCGTGCGCACCCTGGCGCGCACCCCGGCGCGCTCTCTGGTGCTCTTCTTGACGTGCACCCAGGCGCGCCCCCTGATGTCTTCCCTCGTGCGCACCCTGGCGCGCTCTCTGGTGCTCTTCTTGACGTGCACCCAGGCGCGCCCTCTGATGTCTTCCCTCGTGCGCACCCTGGCGCGCTCTCTGGTGCTCTTCTTGACGTGCACCCAGGCGCGCCCTCTGATGTCTTCCCTCGTGCGCACCCTGGCGCGCTCTCTGGCGCCCTTCTTGACGCGCACCCAGGCGCGCCCTCTGATGTCTTCCCTCGTGCGCACCCAGGCGCGCCCCCTGATGTCTTCCCTCGTGCGCCCCCTGACGCGCACCCCGGCGCGCTTTCTGGTGCTCTTCTTGACGTGCACCCAGGCGCGCCCCCTGATGTCTTCCCTCGTGCGCCCCCTGATGCGCACGCCGGCGCGCTCTCAGGTGCTCTTCTTGACGTGCACCCAGGCGCGCCCCCTGATGTCTTCCCTCGTGCGCACCCTGGCGCGCACCCCGGCGCGCTCTCTGGTGCTCTTCTTGACGTGCACCCAGGCGCGCCCCCTGATGTCTTCCCTCGTGCGCACCCTGGCGCGCTCTCTGGTGCTCTTCTTGACGTGCACCCAGGCGCGCCCTCTGATGTCTTCCCTCGTGCGCACCCTGGCGCGCTCTCTGGTGCTCTTCTTGACGTGCACCCAGGCGCGCCCTCTGATGTCTTCCCTCGTGCGCACCCTGGCGCGCTCTCTGGCGCCCTTCTTGACGCGCACCCAGGCGCGCCCTCTGATGTCTTCCCTCGTGCGCACCCCGGCGCGCTCTCTGGTGCCCTTCTTGACGCGCACCCAGACGCGCCGATTGATGTCTTTCCTCGTGCGCACCCTGGCGCGATCTCTGGTGCCCTTCTTGACGCGCACCCAGACGCGCCACCTGATGTCTTCCCTCGTGCGCACCCTGGCGCGCTCTCTGGTGCCCTTCTTGATGCGCACCCAGGCGCGTCCCCTGACGTCTACCCTCGTGCGCACCCTGACGCGCATCCTGGCGCGCTCTCTGGTGCCCTTCTTGATGCGCACCCAGGCGCGCCCTCTGATGTCTTGTCTCGTGCGCCCCCTGACGCGCACCCTGGCGCGCTCTCTGGTGCCCTTCTTGACGTGCACCCAGGCGCGCCCCCTGATGTCTTCCCTCGTGCGCCCCCTGAGGCGCACCCCGGCGCGCTTTCTGGTGCTCTTCTTGACGAGCACCCAGGCGCGCCCCCTGATGTCTTCCCTCGTGCGCCCCCTGAGGCGCACCCCGGCGCGCTCTCTGGTGCTCTTCTTGACGTGCACCCAGGCGCGCCCTCTGATGTCTTCCCTCGTGCGCACCCTGGCGCGCTCTCTGGCGCCCTTCTTGACGCGCACCCAGGCGCGTCCTCTGATGTCTTCCCTCGTGCGCCCCCTGATGTCTTCCCTCGTGCGCCCCCTGACGCACACCCCTGCGCGCTTTCTGGTGCTCTTCTTGACGTGCACCCAGGCGCGCCCCCTGATGTCTTCCCTCGTGCGCACCCCGGCGCGCTCTCTGGTGCTCTTCTTGACGTGCACCCAGGCGCGCCCCCTGATGTCTTCCCTCGTGCGCCCCCTGACGCGCACCCCGGCGCGCTCTCTGGTGCCCTTCTTGACGTGCACCCAGGCGCGCCCTCTGATGTCTTGCCTCGTGCGCCCCCTGACGCGCACCCCGGCGCGCTCTCTGGTTCTCTTCTTGACGTGCACCCAGGCGCGCCCTCTGATGTCTTGCCTCGTGCGCCCCCTGACGCGCACCCCGGCGCGCTCTCTGGTGCCCTTCTTGATGCGCACCCAGGCGCGTCCCCTGACGTCTACCCTCGTGCGCACCCTGACGCGCATCCTGGCGCGCTCTCTGGTGCCCTTCTTGATGCGCACCCAGGCGCGCCCCCTGATGTCTTGTCTCGTGCGCCCCCTGACGCGCACCCCGGCGCGCTCTCTGGTGCCCTTCTTGACGCGCACCCAGGCGCGCCCTCTGATGTTGTCCCTCGTGCTCCCCCTGACGCGCACCCCGGCGCGCTCTCTGGTGCCCTTCTTAACGCGCACCCAGGCGCGCCCTCTGATGTCGTCCCTCGTGCGCCCCCTGACGCGCACCCCGACACGCTCTCTGGTGCCCTTCTTGACGCGCACCCAGGCGCGCCATCTGATGTCTTGCCTCGTGCGCCCCCTGACGCGCACCATGGCGCGCTTTCTGGTGCCCTTCTTGACGCGCACCCAAGCGCGCTCCCTGCTACCCTTCCTGAAGCGCAGCCTGTGGCGCCAACTGGCGCCTACCCTGCGGCACAGACTGTCGTATCGCCTGGCGTCAGACTGCCCGGCCGAAATGACGGAGGGAGCCTTGCCCGAACGCCCGGCCAAAAGGACGGGGGGAGCCTTGCCCACGTGCCCGACCGAAATGACATCGGCCGCCGGGCGGTGGTGCGTGGCCCTTCACCCCTCGTACCCCCCGCATTCTCTGGCACCATTCCCGCCTGTTCGGCGGCACATGGAACCAAACAAAAGGACATCGGCCGCTACCTGATACAGCGCGGCCCGACCTCCACCGCTGCGGATGAGCAGCTTTCCGTGCTGATATGGCCTCCCTCAGACAACGGAGACCACACGGAGACGATAAGTCACAACCAGAGTGCAGACGCAGCGCTACATGCAGCCGCTCTGCCACCCTTCGGCAAAATTCTTCAAATACACGTCCTGACAGCTAGGCGCAGCCGAGACTGCACCGGAGGGAGGATGTACCGGACGTGATTTGAGCATTTGATAATTGTTTTAAAATTATAATTAATTAATAAATTAGCTCCCGGGGTCAAGTAATTCCAAAGGGATAAAAAACAAAACTTGACCCCTCCACTCCCTTTTTCCTCCCTCTTGAGTACATACCTACACATTCTTTTGTTAATTTGCATAAATTTGTGATTTGTGCAAAGCCTTCTTGGTCTGTTGTACATACCTACAACCCTTTGACCTTTGCGCAAATTCAAATTTATGCAAAGCCATTCCTATTTCTCTCCATGTACCCAATTTGTGCAAAACCATGCATTGTTATTTTGCACAAATTGGCTCTATGAAACTACACCCATTTTATGCAAAACCATCCTTTATCATTTTGCATAAAATCTTATCTGTTCAATCCTGTATCTTTCTTAAATTATGTAATTGTGCAAACTCACAAAATAAATATCAAGGAAGCGTAGAGAGTTGGACAGATGTTGCGAGATGGCAAGAACGCTCGGTGACCGCCGACGCGTTCGAAACCTTTGCCCGGTCCCATTCCGAGATCCCAATTCTCGGAATTAAGGGGAGACAAAGGCTAAGACCGGCTGTTTCCCCTTTAAATACTGCCCAAAAATCGCTGGACCGATAGAGTTCCTGCATCCGTCATCTCGCACACATCGGTACCTGCCCTGCGCTCCCCGACCCAACTGCAACCTCGACTTTCTCTTCTTGCCTGGCCGACTTGTTCACCCTTGAAGCATAATACAATTCGAACGCCTTTATCAAGGCGAAGGTACCCCTCTACCCTGCTCCACCTCCATTCTTCCCCTCGCCTTCACCCGTTTCTCCCTTTACCTACTGCAAGTTGCACTTCTTCTCTCCTCTGGCCGCACCGCCCACCAAGAAGACCCTGCATACAATTTGTCGAAACGTCTTTTTCAAGGCGAAGGTACCGCTGCGCTCCACCTACCTCCCTTCCCCGTGCCACCGATCCATTTATCCCTTTCCCCACATTTCTCCCCATTTTTCCCTCACTTTTTCCCCACTTTTCCATCTCCCTACCATTTTTCTCCCTTTCTCCCTAGGCGTCGAAACGGCCAGCCGGCAACTTCCCACTTCATCGTCTGTGCGGCGGGCGACTACAGTGCCTGTCCCGTACACACTTAGTAAAGTAGATTACCAATTAACGCTGGATGTGTTTTGGATAACAACATTCTAAAAACCTGTGATCGACGACTACCCTAAAAGGCATAGCGAAGCACACTTTTAAATTATTAATTAATCACACATTGTGAGAATGTTTTAATTATTAAAAAATCACACAAAGAGGCTTACATTTCCTGAAATGTTTAATGCATTACCCGAAGACATAAAAAATACACCCGAAAAGAACATTTTTTTTAATAGAAATCCATCTATTTTCAAATGTCATCAGATTTTTTTCTAAATTTTATACTACTCGAATACTAGACAACGAGTCTATCAGCGGAGTTTCAGCTCGATCGGATGTCCGGAAGGGGGTCAATTTCCACTTCCGAAATTTTGCGGCACTAATTCAATGGACACATCCATTTATGGTTACCTTAACATTAGCCTAGTATGGTAGTAAAAAAAAACAAAAAAATTTTACTTTCAAGAAATCTATGAAAAAATAAAATTTAAAAAAATTTAAAAAAATTAAATTCAAATGGACGTATTTAAAAAGAGATAACTATTTCAATAATAAAAATAAAAGTCAGGAATAATTTCACCTTCTTAGAATATAAAAACAAAAAACTGTATATGTATGTTGTTAAAAATGAAACCTAACTTTGATGGCATACCATAATACGTATGAAATCAAATTTTTATTTTAAGAATTACTTACAAGTTATTAATTAATTATATAAGTCTGCTAACCAGCTGCATGGCAAGAATGGTTGAGGGAGTTCCTTTAACTCCCTCAACCATTCTTGCACCGCAGTGGGACGGATGAACTCATATGTCCGTCACTCCTGGACACACTGACCCCCAGATTCCTACCCATCCCTATTATCCTTTTCCTTCCCAGAAATTCGTCTCCTTTTTTTCCTAAAAAGACCCACCACACAGCAGCCCCAAAAATGACATAGGCTCTGAGGGGAATTATTTTCCTAAAGGTCTCCTGTGTGGAGCTAATGTAAAAAAAACACTTCTATGTTATCCTTGTAACTATATTCCATACTTGTGAGGTGTGTGAGAGAGATGCAAGAAAATAACGAAGTTTTTATTTTGGAGGAAACAGACTTACATACATTGTGTATCTCATCTTTTGAAATAGCTGCAGCAATCTATAATATAAAAATGAATCACTGAATGTGTTGCTAAGCGCATAACTTTCGAACGACTGCACCAAATTGGATAATTCTTCTTTTCGTGAGTTCGTTATTGTCAGGACAAGGTTTTTATAAAACTTCAGGTGAGCTCTGGCATTATGAAATTTGTATTAAAAAAATGCTATTGGTGGCACGCGAGGAAACTGCTATTGCTATGGAAAGCGGGAGGGTGGGAGAGATGGCGGAGGGAAACCAGAGTGAGAGGGGAACCTAGGAGGGGAGGAGGGGAACTCGGCAGGGGGGTTCGCGGGACGAGGGAAGAGGGGGGGAATGGAGTAGGGAGAGGGAAGGTGGAAGTGACGGAGTGGGAACGCGAGAGGGGAAGAGGACGCAGGAGAAGAAGGGGGAGGCGGAAGGGGAACGGTACGAATGGGAAAGGACACTCAGGGAGAAACAATTTATTTATTAAATGGCATAGCAACGCGTGCCGGGACCAGCTAGTATTGTAATAAGTATAATATTTAAGTGTGATTGAATTCTAAAAAAGTCGTTCCGTACAAAATGTATGAGTAAATGCATTATCTTCATAATTTATTTTTCCGTAATTTTTTTCGATGTTTTAATATTTATTATGCTATTCGGGGCGGAGACTAATCCAATAAATCAAAGATCATAAAAATCGGTCCAGCCGTTCTTGAGTTATAAATGCTGTAACTGTTTTTAAAACAGATAAAAATTGTCGTGTAAACCAATTAAAATGTGTAAAAAGGAGAGAGTTATAAACAATGAATATTACTCGGTTTTGTAAGACCAATGAAATATAATTTACCGTAAAAAAACAATTTAACAAAAATACTTTTAAAAAAAATGTACTCATTTATTTATTTAATATATGTGTTATCGAAAATACATATAGTTTTTTTATGATATTTCACCCTCTATGCTAGGGATGACCCTGTGTTATGGCGCGTGAAGTTTACAGTTTGCGGATATAGGTACATTCATTAGTATAGGTTGAAAATTTTCACTAATTAATACTATGCACACAAATTCTTCTACAATAAGAGAGTTTATGTAGTTATATTGGATTACAAGAATAAGGTGAAGAAGTTAAAGAATTATTGGAAACTAGCTGGTACCCGGCATGCGTTGCTATGCAATTTAATAATGGAATTGTTTCCCCCTGCGTGTCCTTTCCCATTCTTCCTGTTCCCCTTCCGACTCCCCTTCCTCTCCGCTCGCGTTCCCACTCCGCCTCCTCCACTTTCCCTCTCACCAAACCACTCCCCTCCCCTTACCCCGTCCCGCGAACTTCTTTCCCGAGTTCCCCTACCCCCTACTAGGATCCCCTCCCCCGTCCCGCGAAACCTCTACCCGAGTTTCCCTCCCCCATCCCCTCTCACGCAATCTATACATTCAGTCCCGTACATTCAGTTTTCAAACAGCTCGCGTGCCACCTATTGCATTTTTTATACAAATTTCATAATACCAGAGCTCACCAGTAGTTTCATACAAACCTTGTCCTGACAATAATGAACATAAAAAAAGAATTATCCAAATTGGTGCAGTCGTTCGGAAATTACGCACGAACATACATTTCGGCAATTCATTTTTATTTATATAGAAGATAGATAGATAAATAGATAGATGAGAAGTTATTAATAATATATTAAGGAATTATTGGTATATAATTCACAGCAATCAGTCTTTTACAAACATATAATACAGCTTAGATAGTAAATAAAGATATATTATGTTTTGCCTGCTCTTAATACTATGCACATAGATCTTCTATAATAAGAAAATGATATTAAGTTTGTAACAGTTAAATTACGTCGATACCTTCCAACCCCGAATACATCACAAAATATCGGAGAGCGTTGACAACATCACTCGTGGCATAGACCTTCCGGGAAGAAACTATAGCTACCGTCAGTTTGGATCGAGCAAGCCCAAGGAGAGGCGGTGCATACCTGCGACGGATGAAACCAACATCACCATGGCGCATCGAATTCGTAACGTTTTGGTTACAAGAAGATGAAGAAGTTAGAGAATTATTAGAAAATGAAAAATTTGAAGTTGTTAGATATATCTGTTGTATATATATGTTGCGTAGTATTCACATTTCTTTATTTTGCAGTTTTTGTTGTTTCTATTTATTTTCTCTTCATTACGGATTGCAGAGAAAAAGATTAGTTAAAAATAAAATGATTAGAGTGTGGTGAAATAATTGTACTGCATGTGAGTATGAGAAGCCCAGCTTAGAACCTACAATGATAAGTATTTAATTTCTTCCGCCCTTTTTATGATGTTTTTCTTAATGTAAAACACGTAGATCTTTGGGCATATTTTATTTGTCTATTTTGTCGAAATAACATTTAGTTTTAATTTATTCAGCTTACACCATTTTGACACATTAAAATCAGTATCAATTTGCTAATTGTTTTCTGCAAAAATACAAAATTTATGTAGAGTATAATCAATGTCATACCTAATACCGATCCTTGCGGTACGCCCAGGATATTTCCATTCAGATATGATACATTGTTACTTATCTTTATTGTTTTGCTTTTTAATTAAAAATATGTTTCTTTTAAATCGATATTTATTTTTCCCCTTATTCCCTCCCCATATATCTTTATTTTATTGGATTTGCTGGTGCTATCAACTGATTGAATATGCCAATTATGATTTTGACCCTGTTACTATAAAACAGTATATATTATATCACAATCTGTGTATTGAAGTAACTACAACGTAATATAAAACAGATCAAAATCCATGTATTGAAGTAAGTAATTACAACACAATATAAATATGTATAGTGGTGCAATAGTGATCAACAACATTCGACGGCCGGCGTAGTCCAACGGTAATGCTCTTGTCTCGCACACCGATGGTCGCGGGATCGAATCCCGGCGTGACAAATAAATTTTATTTGATTAATTTGTAACCTTACAACTCTTTTGTATAAGTACGTACCAATTTCCCAAATGTTTAGAATGTTAAAATAAGAAATGTTGCTCTATAAGTGGAGCACAAAAATTTAAATTAAAAAGACAACTTTTCAACCAGAAAGCTTCTGTGAAATATTTTTACCGAGCTGTCCATAAATGTAGGTATGTTTCCCCTCCCCCCCTTTACCCCTTCTATCAACACTGAAGTGAATGGTTCGTCCATTAAAAATATCTTCAAGAAACCTTCCCCAGAATCCCGGTGCCTTTCAAAGTAAAGCCTCCTCACCCTCTTTGTAAGGCATCCCCCAATCTTGGCCAGCAATGCACAAACATCCCTTTGCAGAGAATATCTTGAATGTTATTTTTTTTATTTAACTGTGGGATTAAGAATAAAATTTTCTTACCATTGAGTGAACTTTTGGAAACATAGAAAGGTATCAGTATTAAAACTTCTTATTAAACTTATTTAAAAAAAATTTAGTCCTTGTAATTGTCTTCGTGTGTAATTGTGGCAAGGTAATATTTGTAGGAACGTTAAATTCTCGTTTGTGTAAATTTGTGACGTAACTGTCTTCAACAGAAAATTATTTTAGTAATGTAGTTTAATTAACTAACCATTTGGACAATTGGAGATACATACATTATGGAAGGTGTACTTTTATTAGTACCAATTCAAAAACGTTGGTTTATTAATCAACTGATTAACCACTGATTAACCGAGAACCATTGATTAACCATTAACCACTGATTATCTATTAACCACTGATTAACCATTAACCACCGACTAACTATTAACCACTGAATAAGCATTAACCACTGTTGAACTATTAACCACCGACTAACTATTAACCACTGAATAAGCATTAACCACTGTTGAACCATTAACCACCGACTAACTATTAACCACTGAATAAGTATTAACCACTGTTGAACCATTAACCACCGACTAACTATTAACCACTGAATAAGCTTTAACCACTGTTTAACCATTAACCACCGACTAACTATTGTTACGATACACAAATACGCCCCTGCAAATTACTCGGCCCCTCCTCCCAAGTTGTAGCGCACGCCACTGCGCAAACTACAGTTTCACTCCCTCTCCGCTAGCTTGCCGGCGCGCTATCGGCGGCGGAACCCAAGCCACCGTCGATAGCGAGCCACCAACCGCCACTTCCCTGCAGCCCCCGGTCTAGTGCGCACGCCTAATGTGTGGACCGTTCCGCGCTCTTTCCAGAAAGTTCCACGCGGAAGCATGGACCGTGTTTTTGCTAAGTGATACCCTAGGACACCAAGAATGGCCGAATTCTTTCCCGACACGGAAGATACGAGAGTCCAAACGCTCACTGTGAGTACCCAAGCTGTTTTATACCCCCCATATTTGCGTGTGTTCACAGTAAATTCACCGCGGAGACAAATAGCCCTTCCAGAGAGATTATAGGGACAGATTCCTCCATTTTAGATATAACTGTTGTTGCTACCCTGAAATACTCTGTATGCATTGTTGTGATATTGTGTTTACGCAGGTGTTTTACCCAATATAACTGATGTTTACCCTGATTACTGGTTTCACTGCCTTCCCCCAGCCCGTAGAAATTTGAGCTTTATTTCAGGGAAGCCACACACACGCCTCACAGATCCTACCACCCTGGTGGTGAGGGCCTCTCCCGCTCTGCTGACTAAAACCTGAGCTAGTCTGTCGGCAGAATGTAGGGACCCCCATGTAGGTCTGCTAACACTATTAACCACTGAATAAGCATTAACCACTGTTGAACCATTAACCACCGACTAACTATTAACCACTGAATAAGCATTAACCACTGTTGAACCATTAACCACCGATTAACCATTAACCTCCTATTAACTATTTACGACAGATTAATCATTAACCACTGATGTTTAATTTTATATCGCAACTCAGTAATAATGATACAAAACGTCAGCGCGAATAGTTTTCATCTGTTTTTGAAAAGACCTGAGACGTTCATCAAGTCGAAAGGCGGGTACGGGTACCGCTGCCCCGGGAACTGTTAATTGGATAACCAAAACCCCTGCCATAGGTCAACACAAGTGGTTAGCTACGTTTGGTGACTTTACAGGGGTGCCCGGGTTCATGGAGTGAGGATTATTTTTTTGTCAGGTTCTCCATAAAACAGTTGTACACCAAATTATTACGGAGAAGATTACAAAATTTAAAAGAAGAAAAAAAAGTCCATGCGGGGCAGTTTCACTAAGTTGTGATGTACGTCAAAAGATAGTTACTGAACTCTCTATAGGTAACATTGAAGATGTTGATGCTCAATGCAGAATCGTTAAGCAGTTGAATTGCTCTGTTTAATGGCGCATTCTGAAAGAAGAAGTTCTCGCTCTCGGAGCATAAAAAAGTGCGTGGGATCTTCCACGAGTATATGCGTTAGGGACATATAGGTTAATTTCCTTTAACCCATTACCTCCATAACGATGTCTATAGGCATCAAAAAAATTGATGAAAAGTATGATTTTTTTTCACTATGAATAAAGCTAAATCCCACCAAGTTGTTATGCAGCATTTACAGATTGGTATGTTAGCTTTCAATAATTAACATAATTTATAAAATTTTATTAATTATCCTATTTTTAATTATTTTTTTACTAAAGCCCTGAAAATAGACCCATTATGAAAAAAATTTAAAAAATTTAAATCGGAAAAAATAAAACATGTGTGAATCACATATTGTTATCAAAAGATTAAATGGTCGGCAACATTGTTTCAACATAGTATTATACGCATAAGATGACAGCTAGATGTCACTGAAATCAGGTGATGCCTGCGCGCAACCTTTGGAGGTTAGCTGTGACAGTGTTTACATACGTTTTTGGTTAGCTTGCCTTCAAATAATACGGTTTTGTAGTGTTTTTATGAGTGATTTTTATTGAAATCAATAGTTTGTCTGCGGTTTTCGTACATTTTTTATCAAATATGTCGAAAATACCTACTTCTCCTATACCTAATTCGTTGTTATAAAACGAAAATGTTGAATCACATGAAATGATGGCAGAATTGGAGCGCTCTTTTAGCATAAGTAAAAGTGATGACAATAATATTGTTAGTAACGCGCTATTATTGTTGTGATTCCTCCAGAGAACGTTGATGAACAGATGAACGAAGAGAATATTGACGATGATTTGATGACATATAACGAAGATGCGGAGGTGGATAACTTTCGAGATATTGCTGGCACATTTGTTATCAAGCGCAACATCGAAATTGAGAAAATTGATGTGTCATGCCTTGACGATGAATTCATGACCAGATGAATTCGCTAATGACCTTCAGTGGAATCAGCCTTCGACAACGTCCTGTGCGAGTCGTAATACCTTGAGAATATCTGTTTCAAATACACCACTAGCCAAAAAATCAAAACTACAGTACAAAAAGAAGTCTCTATAAACAAAAGTGGTCTAAGGCTACCTGTTCCAAGCAATGCCTTATTCCGGAGCATCTGATACATATGACCCCGAATTAGATTAGGGATTATCCGTCCTACTTCTATGATGGAATATATAGAGTTTCCCGCACGTCATGAGCTATTTATATACAATTTCTTCACATCTCACCATTTGATGTGTATCCTGAAGGATAAGAGAATGCGCGCTACTGGTACATGTAAGCCAGTTCGCTTCTTAACCTTGAAGCTTCAGGCAAGTTAAAGACAGGAAAGCAATTGCCTAAAGGTAACATTTTATTTTATATTTCCCTTGCGCATAGCGTTCATTTACCTAGCCAAAGTGTAACTCTCATCGCTCTTATATTTATAGGTAAATTTGATGCGGTGGTAGACATATAAAACCAAATCCTCCTATGCCGTTAGTAGGACAGTCGTGTAGTAACAGTGGCCACGAACTACGATCGAATGGAGCCAGTAAGTCAAGTGCAACGTTGGCAGATATCGAAGAAAGACCAAAAAGGCAAAATTTTGGAGAAAGCATGCAAAAAAATCGATTGCCCGGCGCCAATACAACATTACAATTTGGTAATGGGTGGACCTCCATGATAATGGTATACAAAATTATCGGGTCAACAACGTTCGATCAGAGAAGTGGTACTAGCCTTTATTTGTATCTTGCCTCAGCAGCGCTCTTGTCTCTTGTAAATGGATGGAAGTTGCAATGCTTCTTGAGGAAGTACGAGCATGATATGGGAAACCAGAAGATGATTAGGCAACAGAGAAACCCTTCCCAGAAGGCATTCCATGTGGATTTAACCCTTACTCTTTTATTGTCTTTTAAACTAAATTAAATCAGGTCAATTCTGAATTCGGAGAACCTCCTGTGAAGGAAATCCATGGATGGGAATTGTGTGCATCGAATGCAAGAATTTCATTTGCAATATCGTGGCAAATCTCATATTCGTTATGCTCTGTGTAAAAAAAATCCAACGGGCTATCGGTGCCAGGCCTGCAACCGAGCCCTTCATTTTGACTACTTCGAGAATAATTTGCTTAGGTTTGGTTAGTTTTCCTCATTTTTGAATGTTTTTTTTTTAATATTAAATTTTTGTTAGTTTGCGTATTTTCCATATATATTTTTTTTTTCATTGAATTATAAACAAAGGCAATTATTTATTTAATATTATCAATATTAAACATACAGTAGACTGCACTTAACCCATAGTTGACAAAAAAATTTCTTAGGGGGGTTACCTCCAAGGGTTGCGTTTAGGCATCAATTTTCTAGATGCTCTGGTGAGAGGGTGGGCGGGCGGAAAATTCTAAAACTGATTTTGGGCTCTCCTTTAAGTCTATACTATCGGGTTATAATGATGATTCAAGTTTATAAAAATAAAAATAAAATCATGGAGGTAGTAGATTCAGTACAGTACCGAAGATTAACTTTAAAATAAAATATCCCCAAAGATATATTTTTTGGCGGTCTTCTAAGGTATTAAGATCGAGCATTCCTGTTAAGAACAACGATGGATACAGGAATGGGTAGTATGTATATTGTATATTCCCTCATATACAGGTAACGCATAAACCTTTTGTGTACTCTTTCTATTTCTTGGGTATGGTTTTGTTCAGAGGGGGCCCAAATAATGGAGCTGTATTCCAGGATGCTGCGGACAAGTGCTTCATATGTTCTTCGTATTGCAATTCCATTATGTAGGTCTTGGCGGAGATTGCGTTTGCCCACCTTCTGCCCGGCGCGGCGGGCCGGATCAGAAGAGACTGGTTAATGGAAACATTTTGACCTCTCTAGCCGGACTTTCTTGACCCGCAGTTGTAGGGATGAATACTTTGGTCTGTCACTCCTTGACTTATTGATCCATGGATTCCTACTCACACCTCATACCTTTTTCCTTCCCAGAACTTCATCGCCTTCTTTTCCCTAAAAGAACCCTCCACGAAGCGTTTCCAAAGATGACAGAGGTTCGGAGGCAATTTTTTTTTCCATAGGGCTTCCTGTGTGGAGCTACAGTAAAAAAATGAACAAAGCAGAGTTCAATTTGTGTTTATTGATTTCAATTCATCTACATATGTAAATGTTTAAAAAATCAATCAAAATGTAAAAAAAAATAATCATGTTCACAGGAAAATATTCGTTATAAAATTTATAATAATTTAAGAACGACTATCAATAATAAAAAAAACTATTAATAACTCTCAAGAACATTTTTCTGTATATTATAATAAGTAATTAAGACTTCTTTAGTTTTTGCTTCCATTTTCTTCAAATCACCACTACAGAAACTTCGTAAAGGAAGTCATTGCAGGTCATTTTACAATTCGGCCACCATAATGCAAACAAGTGCCCAGGGTGGTAGTTGAAAAACCTGAATGAAAGTTATTTTATAATTAAAAAATAAATTTTAAAAATGTTTTGTGTAAAATCCTGTGATTCGCCTGATTTGTAATATTATTTCTTCTGCATTACAGCTATTGATATGAATTTGCTGTCTTTTCCGAGACGTGGAAGGTTCAGATGAAGTGTAAGATCGCTTACGATTCATTTTATCTGCAAACAAATAATAAAATCAAAAATTCTATAAAAGTTTTACTAAAAATGAACTGTGTTAGTATACAAACAGTGGTGAAACTAACCTATTTAGAATTGCAACTCTCGCCTGCTACCTATATACTAAAACTAATAACATAAACATTTTTCTAATCTAATTAATTAACTTTTTTTATATTATTCTTAATTATCAGCGTTCGGGTCATTATTTTTAGAAACAGCTTGTCTTTCGACATAAGCTTCCTCTAAAGATTTCCATTTTTCTCTATCCTTTGCAACTCTGATCCGTTCTGGACCAGCCACCTTTTTTAGATCATCTTCCCATCTTTTCGTTTGTCTACCTTTGTTTCTTTTACCGTCTCTTGGATACCACTCTGTTACTATTCTGGTCCATTTCTCTTACCTTTCTTTAAACATAATTATCCAGACCATCGCCATTTTAGTGTTCGATGTACATATTGTACCTGTTTGAATTGAGTTATTTTTTTATTTTATTATTTTTTTTTTTTTTTCCTATATTTTTAATTTATTTTTTTTTATTTCTGTTAGTTTTACTTTATCTCTTCTATTCAGTTTCAGTGCCGGCAACCCGGGCGTTTATTTAGTTTCATGGTTATTTACATTGTTTTCTTTTCTTTTACCCGCCTCACTAGACAAAGTCTGTTCCGAGGCGAGTAAATCACATATTATGTTTGTTCCAAAAGAAATGTGTGTATTTAAACAAATATATATATGTATGTAAAAAGATAAAAAAGATAAATTATATATTGGTATATTAAATATTTACATACATACTTTGTTTTTTAGATAAAAGTAAATTAAAATTTTGTGACAGTTGAATATAGCGGTTACATAATAGAAGTAATAATTAATAATTAATCATAATAATTAATATTGCAAAATTGCAGTTTCTCGTATTTGTTTTATTTGAATATTATATAATTTCGTGAGAACTTGTATGAAATGTTATTTATTTAGAATATTTTGAATGTCTGTTCTTTCCTTTTCATTCAACCATATTACAAATCTTTTGAAAAGCCAATTCAAATTATTTGGGGTGACGTAAGTTTTTGTTTGTGTTAGGAAGGTATTGAAAATGTGTGGTGCTAGGTAAGATTCGTGTTTTTTTGCAAAAGTTGATTTGATATGGGGAACTTGAAAGTGCTTATTAATTTTTGCTCTTGTGTTTTGCGAGTGAGGTATGTGGAGATGTGAAGTTTTGATACAGTTTTTGTAAATGATCTTCCTTATGAATAGTTTATTTACGTCTAGTAATTTGTTTTTGATCATTAGCTGTTCCGTCGGATGTTGGTAAGGTTTATAAAACATAATTCTAATTATTGTTTTGTGATTTATTTTAAGAGAATTGAGGTAAGTATCTGCTGCTCCTCCCCAAACTGAAATTCCATATGTTAAAATACTTTGACAGAGTGCGAAATATATATTTTTTAGTTGATTTAATGACATGATGTTTCGTATTGTTTTGAAGATGTATGATAATTTTCGTATTTTTTTTGATAATATATTAATATGGAGATCCCATTTTAGTTTATGGTCAACAGTTAAACCTAGATATTTAATATTGTCTGCATAAACAATTTTGTCACAAGTACAGCATGTGTTATTTGACGAAATATTGGTGCAGGGGTTAAGATGTAGTTGTGGTTGGCTATGTGGTTGACCAGCCTTTGTTTTGCTAAAAGTTAAATATTTTGTTTTTGAAATGTTCAGTGTTAGTAGATTATTTTGTAGCCATTTATTTACTACAGTCATCCCTGTTTCTGTGTTTTTGAATACCTTTTCCCATGATTGTGCCTTGAACAAAATTGCAGTGTCGTCTGCATAACTGATTACTTTGTACTCAATTTTTCCTAGGTTTATCTCAGTTAGACTATTTATATAAATGAGGAATAGTATGGGACCCAAGACGCTGCCTTGCGGTACTCCATACCTGATATCTGCTTTGTCACTGCTGTATTTATTTATTTTTACTATTTGTTGTCTCTTTTCAATGTAGCTGACAAACCATTTTAGCGGTTGACCAGTTATACCGATATTTTTGAGTTTTTGTAGTAGTAAGTTATGCGAAATAGTGTCGAAAGCTTTTGCTAGATCTAAGAATACCCCTATCACCTTTGATCCGCCATCTATGCTTTTCACTATGTAGTTGGTTAATTCTGACAAAGCATCTTCTGTACCCATTTTGGCACGAAATCCAAATTGGCGGCTTGAGAGCAGGTTGTGTTTTTCAAGGTACGCAAGTAATCTTTTTTTCATGGCTTTTTCTAGAAGTTTAGATAGTGAGTTTAGCAGAGTGATTGGTCTGTAGTGTAATATCAGAGTTTTGTCTCCCGATTTATGTATTGGAGTGATACATCCTATTTTTAAATGATCAGGGACAATTCCGAGCCTAAAACTTTGGTTGAAAATGTGTTGAAGCGGTATAAGTATGTATTCTCGTAGATTTATCAGTATTTGATTGGAAATGTTATCCGGTCCCATCGCGCAATTTGGTTTGAGAGATTTAATAAGATCCGAGATTTCCTTTGTATTTACTTGATAAGCATTGAACGAGTGATTTGGTCGTATGGAAGAGCAAAGTTTGTATAAAGAGTCTTCTGATGTACAGTTTTTTTGAAGAATTTTTTCCGCTAGGGTAGAGCCAACTTTTGCGAATTCAGTGTTAATAAAATTAGCTATTTTATTAGGTTCATTGTTTGTTAAGACTTTGTCTCCGTTTATTAATAGTTCTTTGATATGTGAATCTTTCTTCGGAGTGGAATAAGTAATATTTCTTACAATTTCCCAAATTTTTTTAGGATCATTTTTGGCGATTTTTATTTCTTTTTTGTAATATTTGTATTTGGCTTGTTTAATTAACTTATTACACAGGTTTCTATACAGTAAGTAATCTTGCTTTAGTTTGTTATCATTCGGGTTTTTGTGGACTCGCATATGCATTGCATCTCTTTTATGAATACTCCAATGATACTTCTTTCAATTCTATTTTGACAGACGATTAGTTTCTTTGTTAAGGTTTTCGTTAGTGTCCATTTTTGACTACCATATGTTAAACAGGGCAGAATACAGACTTTATTGACTTATCTTTTAGCGTTTTTTGGCATATCTCTGTCCTTCATAACTTCACTGAGCGACCAGTATCTCTTCCAAGTATTAGCTATCTTCCTATCGATTTCTAGGTTTAATTATTAAATTCAATTTTTGCACACTCGTTCCCGGGGAACCATTTATTGGATAACCAACACTCCTGCCATAGATCGACTCAAGTGGTTTGCCACAGGTGATTTAGCAGGGGTGCCCGGGTTCATGGGGTGAGGTTTGTTTGTCTTGGCGGCGATGCGTGGTGGGCAGGATCGGAGAGACTGATTGAGGGAGACCTTCTAAAGACCTTTCCAGCCGGATTCTCACGATTCATCGCCTTGCACCACACTGAAGGGATGGATTCATACGTCACTCCTGGACGCGTTGACCCCAGATTTCTATCCACCCCTCATAACTTTTTTCTTTCCAGAACTTCCTCTCCTTCTTTTCCCTATACATACCCTCCACACAGCATCCCCAAAGATGACGCAGACCTTAGGGATGTTTTTCTTCTCTCTACGTGGATCGAATGTTCATAAAAAAATTACCATCTAACCTTATTTTTATAGGGGGAGTATTTTTTCTGTGTACTTATATTTAACTTTAATTTTTCGAAGAAAACTTTTTCGGAAAGGTTTTCACTTTCTGGTGGCATTATTTATTTTAATGAAAAGAAAAAAAACTTTGTTTAAAATAACCATTTATTTATACACAATCTACATGTTTCGTGAACGATGTTCACATCATCAGGATCAAATATATACTAAACTTAAAAATTAAACATAGATCACATATGGGACGAAGGGGTAGGAGGAAGGGGAAGGGTTAAGATTGAGGGGACTTTATTAAAATTGGGGATTTCAAAGTCACTAGCAGGGAAAGACCGGTTAAGTGGAAAAAGCTTAAAAAGAGGGTTTATAAAAATGTGTTGCTTATTAATTATGTCTGCTTTATTATTTACATTTTTCCTAATTTCTAAAATCTCTAAATTATTTATCTGTGATGCCTTATAACCCGTATGTAATATTTTAAGTCCATGGTTTTTGTCAAAATTATGATAATTTTTTATTAAATGCCATTTAATGCCCTGAGATGTTCTTTAACCCTTACTTCAAATGTAGGGGCGTGTGAATAGCCCCTGACACGAGGGAATGACTACCCTATGTAAATTAACGAAAATTGAATTCTTGCCTATGTGACACAAAAACAGTTGACCCAGCAATTCCAAAATCCAAAGTGAAAACAAACATTACTCAATTAGAGAATGCAGCTCATGCACGATGTCCAACACAAAAGACACTTCTTTTCATTAAAAAATATCAAGGCGGTATTGCATAATCTTAACAGATGTTTCGCACAGCAAGGAAGTTTCAACAATGAATAAATTTGCATATTAATAATACGTGCCAAAAATCTTGTACAACAATAATTCAATGATTGGGTGAATTATTCGATAATGACTGACTAGGAGAGACATCTCTTGGCTTTGACTCACACTCCCGTCGGAAGTAATTGCCTGATTCACAGAGGTAAGGAAATGCATGAATATACTGAATCTCAAGTCACATAGGTAAATTCAATACAATACAAAAACCGTTGATGGCGCCCTCATGGTCGCATAGCATATTTATGGCGCGTATCCATCAAATGTAGATTGTATATAAATAAAAGTGATGTAAACAAAGTTATTTGTCTTTTCATTAAAATACATGTGATTGTTATAAATGAAATCCTCCAGTTTATACAGTAATAATATTAACTCTTTATTCACGATTGGAAAGGTACACAAGAGAGTAATAGACAAGGGAGTACATTGCAGTATTGACAACTTATCAATATTAACAGCTACGTTGTAGCCAACCTAAGATTCACGATTTACATTGCCATATTTCTAACACCCCTTCTCAATGTAAATACAGTTAAACTAATAATAATTAATACCTTTTTTTTTTAACATGTGAAAAAAGTTGAGCTCATGACACCACACTTATTTAAATGTTTTACAATCAACTCTCTGCTTAAAGCTTTTGTTAATATGTCTGCTGGTTGCATATTTGTGTTAATATATCTAACACAAATCTTATTTTCTCTAACTAATTCCTTAACAAAATGGTAGCGAATATCTACATGTTTTAATCGCTTTATAGCATCTGTATTTGCATTTATTAATGCCGACTGATTGTCACAAAATATATTTACAGGACAAACATTTTTAATATCCAGTTCAGTTAGCAGATTTATAATAATAATAATAAATTTGGACAACTTATATAGCGCTGTTTTTGCGAAAATAATCCATGACACTTCACTAGCAGTCATGCTCATAGATACATATTCTGATTCTGTGGATGACAAAGAAACAGCAGCCTGCTTCTTTGAACTCCATACGACAAGACAATTATAAATCAAAATTATCTATCCAGAAGTGGATTTTCTGTCCTTGACATCACCACCCCAGTCAGCGTCGCAATACCCTTCCAAAATCATTTCATTACATTTATAAATTAACTTATAATTCAGACTATACATTGCATATCTTAACACTCTCTTTAATGCACTTAATAGCTCATTGTTAGCACAGGTTTGATACCTACTTAACATAGACACCGGAAAACATAAATCAGGCCTGGTACCTGATGCAGCATACATTAGACATCCTATCATTTGTCTGCACAAATTCTGAACACTTTTGTCTACATCAATACTGTCTTTTAAAAATATTTTAGTGTTAAAATTAGGGTCCATAGGGGTTGACATAGGCTTACAATTTTGCATGTTGAATCTTTTTAAAACATTTTCCAAATATTCTCTTTGATCTAGTTCTGTAATACCCGTTTTCAAATTTTGTTTTACATTTATACCTAGGAAATTTGATATTAGCCCCAAGTCCTTCATTTTAAACTCTTTACATAATATACCCTTAAATTCAGAAATATCTTTCTCATTTGTACCAAAAATTAAAATATCATCGACATAAAGTAAAATAAACATTTTCTCATTTCCATAATACCTTAAACATGAGTCACAGTTAGACTTAACAAAACCCTCTCTATTTACTACAGAATTGAATTTTATGTTCCAACACTTTGGGGAACTCTTTAAACCGTAGAGTGATTTATTTAGTTTTACAATATTATTTCCCTCAGAATAAACCCCTTCTGGTAATCTAATATAGACTTCTTTGTCTATATCCCCATACAAAAACGCACCTATTACGTCCATTTGATATATAGGCAAATTTAATTTAGTCGCTGTATGGTTATTTATGTGGTGAGAGTGGATTATGTGTTTTTTTTGTAAAATGACTGGCGAAGGACCTTGAATTTTGTGTTACTAATCACTGCCTAAAAATGGTAAAAATACATGTTGCAAAGAAAAGGAGAGGACTCACCGGAAAAAGGTAAAGCACTTGTATGATTCCTTTCCCATCCAAGAGGCACGATCACAATAGTCGGGAGTTGGTTTAATTTATAGTACGTACATGGCGCAACTATTTTGATAGCGGATTTTTCGTGAGCAGAGCACAGTGATGGCTATATCCAGCGGGAGTTTATTGCAGACTGATTAAGATTGTGGGTAAGCGAGGGGGGAAAAGGTAGGACAAAAGGACTTGCAACAATAATTAATACCAAGTCCAAGCAGTGATAGTATGTATGCGTGCTGTGTAGGTATGTGTATGTGCAGGTATTAGTATGTGCGTAACCATGCCCCCCGCCTGGAAGGGGATGAAAGAATCCACTTCCATAAACCAAAAGAGTGCCAATACGTTTCAATGCGCAAACAAAATTGTAACACGCGGTAGAATGCAATTAATTATGTAAAAGTTATAAAAAATGTTTATTTAAGTTATATAAATGCTTTTACCAAATGGTCAAATTGACCGATATAACAAGAAAATTAAAAAATAAAATATGGAAACGTAAAATTATGATATGTTAATGTGATAATATCCGGTAGATAAAACTAAAAGTAAGGTTTAGTACCTACTTAACAATGAAACTAACCTAATTGATTTTAAGAATAAAAGTATTATGAACTAACTTCTGTTAAATCTATTGTGACGGTAAGGGACAGAGTTTAACGACTGCCCTGCGGTATATTCCGGAGTTAGTTTTAACATCCGCAACGCGGATCACTCCATCTGCCCCGGGGTAGACATTGACTATTACCCCAATAGGCCATTGAAGTGGCGCGATGTTGTCACTCTTAATCATTACTACCATGCCTGTCGTTACCGGATTCGCATTTGTATTCCATTTTTGGCGAGCTTGCAAAGTATTCAAATACTCAATTCTCCATCGGTTCCAGAATGTCTGAACAAGATGATCCACAAGATGTTTGCGTTGTACCAAGTTGACTGGCTCGTCTGACAAATCAGCAGCGGGTAAAGATTTTAAGGGAGTGAGCGTTAAAAAATGCGCGAGGGTTAGCGGCAATGGAGCCGAAACGTCGTTAACGCTAAGTACAGATAGCGGGCGTGAATTTAGAATTGCTTCAATCTGAGAAAGCACTGTTTGCATCTCTTCATACGTCAGTAGAGAGGTGCCTACTATTTTATTTAAATAACCTTTCAGGCATTTAATGTTACTTTCCCAGATCCCCCCAAAGTGAGGAGCTTGCGGTGGATTCATCTTCCATTCAATTCGATTCTCCAACAGGTTGTCTGAGAATTCCTTTTTGTAATTGGGTGACTCTATAAGTTCAAATAAAGACCGTAAATGGGATTTAGCTCCCACAAAGTTCGTCCCGTTATCGGAGTACATTATACTCACAGGACCTCGACGAGCAAGGAAACGCTTGAAAGCGTTGAGGAAGACTTCGGTGGAAAGGTCTGAAGCGAGTTCAATATGAACTGCGCGGGTCACCAAGCAAATAAATAAGCAAATGTATGCCTTTTGACTTCGCACCCCCCGACGTCTATAAGGGATTATTTGAAGCGGGCCCGCGTAGTCAACCCCTGTGTGAAGAAAAGCCTTAGCTTCGCGGACACGGCATGCGGGTAAATCTCCCATTATTGGGAATTGCGGTTTGGGATTGACTTTGAAGCAAGTATTGCCCTGATGCACACGTTTCCGAACCAAATTACGCGAAGAAAGTATCCAAAATCTCTGTCTTAGCAGCGACATCAGTAACGTAGGACCCGTATGTAGGTTTCTGATGTGATAGTAGTCTATTATTAGATTGACTACATGATCACGAGCGGGTAATAGAATTGGATGCCGACTGTCAAATTCTGTTTCTGCGTTTCGCAATCTGCCTCCTACCCTTAGAATTCCGTCATGGATAAACGGATTCAGTTTTACGATCGCTCGCCGAACCTTCTTCCCATCTTTGACTGCCTTTATATCTTCGGAGAAGTGTTCTTCCTGTATAGATTTAATAACAGCGGTTTCTGCAGCTAAGATATGGCTTAATTCGAACGCTCGTGGTAATTTCTTGATAAAACGAAGAACATAAATTACTATTCGGATTAATTTCGGCCATGAGCTAACACGAGAGGCTAGTGCACACAATAACGGAGGAGCAATTGTTTTGAGGCGGTCAATGTCTTGAACGGACATCAAAATTTTTGTTTTCCGTTCGGGAGGATCAGTCACAGATTTCGTATTAAAACGTTGTAAAGGCCAATCACTTTTAGGTAATTGGGCAAAGACGGGGCCTTTAAACCATAACGGATGGTCGATTAGTTGAGCGGGCGTAAGACCCTGCGACAAGCAGTCGGCGGGATTGTCTTGTCCTTTTATATAATGGAAGCATTCAGCCCCCAGATGGTTTTGTATTTGTGAGACACGGTTGGCAACGAAAGTCTGCCAAGCAAAATATATGAAGATTTTCATGGGGGCTTTGGCTTCGGAAATTTAAACAAAGAAGGGGAAAAAATATTAGAATTTGCATCAAGACATAATTTCATACTCATAAATACGTTATTCCAAAAGAGAGAAACACATTTAATAACATATAAAAGTGGTGGAAAGTGTTCACAGATAGATTTCATACTAGCTGACAGGAAAATGAAAGGCGGTTTTAAGGACTGTAAAGTGATACCGGGCGAGTCACTAGCCTCGCAACATCGACTTTTAGTGGCTGTATTTAGACTGCCCAAGCCTATCAGGACACTAGTGGATAAAACACCTAAAATAAAGTGGAAAGAACTGTCAGGCCCAAAAGGAGAATCTCTCAAAAACAGACTGCATGATTACCTAGTGAACGATCGGAATGCCAACTATGAAAATGCAAACTCAATGTGGGCTAAATTTGAAATGCATTGCAAAAATGAAGCGAGGTCCATACTGGGCGTTTCGAAAGGAGGCATAAGTACAGGAAAAGATCCTACATGGTGGAACGAAGAGGTAAAGGAAGCTCTCAAAAACAAGAAAAATCTCTTTAAGGTCTGGCAACGCACTGAGACAGACAATGATCGAGATAAATATATGAAAGCTAAAAAAACTGCTAAAACATGTGTAGCGCAGTCAAGAGCCAAATCACGACAGGAATTCTACAACAACCTTGAGAATGCCGAAACTGATGCAGAAATATTCAGAATAGCCAAAACTAGAAACAAATCAACCCTAGACATCAAAACCAATAAGTATATCAAAAGTAAAAGTCAGACGCTGCTTACTTCAAACGAAGATATCAATCATAGGTGGTTCGAATACTATAAAGAACTTCTAAATGAAGAATATCCAAGTAACAGCTTCAAACCCTCACCTCCAGTCGAGGGCCCGATCCAGGAGATTAGCAGAGATGAAGTCAAGCAAGCCATCAAAAGGATGAAGAATTGTAAAGCTGTAGGGCCCGATGAGATACCGGCAGATCTATGGAAGTCATTAGGAATGGTAGCGATAGAATGGCTCACAAACCTATTTAATAAAATAGGCAGAAGTAAAATTCCTGAGGCGTGGCGGCAAAGCTTCCTTGTACCATTCTATAAAAATAAAGGTGACGTTACACAGTGTGGTAATTACAGGGGCATAAAGTTAACCTCACACACTCTTAAAATCTGGGAACGCATACTGAATAAACGAATATATGATCTTGCCAAAATCACACCAAATCAATTCGGTTTCACCCCATCAAAATCTACGACAGACGCATTACAGGCGGTGAGAATAGTAATGGAAAAATACCGTCTTAAAAGGGAAAACTTACACTTCATCTTTATCGACTTAGAAAAAGCTTTCGACCGAGTGCCAAGAAGACTTGTGTGGCAAGCTATGAGAGCTCAGGAACTACCAGAACATTATGTGAACCTCATAGAAGACATGTATAACAATACCCGCACAAGGGTCAGAAGCCCGGTCGGTCTGAGCCAAGAATTCGAGGTTGAGGTGGGAGTTCACCAAGGTTCGGCGCTGAGCCCATTACTGTTCAACTTAGTAATGGATTACATCACCAAAAATATTCAAAAGAAACTACCCTGGAACCTTTTGTATGCAGACGATATCGTACTGATTGCCAAAACTGCGGAAGATCTGCAAAATACCTTGACAGAATGGATAACAGCACTTGAAACATCAGGACTTCGTGTCAGCAGGTCAAAAACGGAGCACTTGGAATGTAATTTCAGCAGTACAGCGAGCAACACTACCGTTTACTATCCAGACAGAATGCCGGTGCCAAAAGTAGAATCCTTCAAATACCTTGGCTCAGTAATAACAAAAGATGCAAATGTAGAAGCCGATGTATCTCACAGAGTAAATGTTGCGTGGCAGAAGTGGCGATCACTCACTGGAGTACTGTGCGATTCAAGCATGCCCATTCGCACAAAAGGCAAAATATACAAAACTGCAGTGAGACCAGCAATGCTGTATGGGGCTGAGTGTTGGACAGTGAAGGAAAATCACGTCCAAAAACTGCACGTTGCAGAAATGAAAATGCTTAGATGGTCAGGTGGGGTTACGAAACTGGACAAAATACGAAACGAACATATAAGGGGTAGTTTCAAGGTAGCCCCCCTTCCTGAAAAACTAACAGAAAGTCGCTTACGGTGGTATGGTCATGTAATGAGAAGAGACAAAGAACACGTGTGCCATAAAGCGCTAGCTATACCTGAAATAAAAAGAGGAAGAGGACGCCCCCCTCTGACATGGTGGACCAGCATGGCAAAAATAGCTCAAAATTTCCCCAATCCAACAACCCAAGACCGGTCGTCTTGGCGCAGATTGATTAGGAGAGCCGACCCCACTTAAAGTGGGAAGTGGCAAAGAAAAAGAAGGTTGGCAACGAAAGTCTGCCATTTTGCGGGCGGTGAATTTATCCATGCTAGAGCAACCGTGCTGTCGTATGAGCTTTCGAATTTGATGTGTAGGTATTACTGACCGTATGCATTAATCGTGCAAGTACTAGCGCTCCACATAGTTCTAATCGCGCAAGTGAAATCGTCTTAGCCGGAGCGACCTTAGATTTAGCACATAATAAATTAATTGTGGTTTTATCAGTATTCGGACAGTAAACATGTAGGTAAATAACACCTCCAAATGCGCGTTCGCTCACGTCTGAAAACCCGATAAGCGTTAATATACACTGGGGTTCGATTCCTAAAAAACGAGGAATTTTAATAGATTGCAGTAATGGCAATTCTTTTTTAAACTGTCGCCAAAGTGTGACAACTGTTTCAGGAGGAGTATCATCCCAATCCAGGTTATACTCCCATAGAGATTTAATTATCCTGCCGACCTGAGGGCATCGGTGGTGGAGTATCCATATTTATTCAAGAAAACTTAGAATATAACTTAATCGATAATATAATAGATCCAGATAACAACTTCCTTTGGATACACTTAAACAAACTAAGCCTAAACATCGGAGTGATATATAAAAAACCGAACACCAATTTTCAAGATTTTCTAGATAAGTTAAACATACAACTGAAAACTCACAAAAGGTCCATATTACTGGGGGATTTTAATATCAACTTACTTGATTCCACAAACACACATACTTGTAAATACACCGAAATCATCAAGTCAAACGATTTCACTATATTGAACAAAATAAACAAATTACATGCAACACGTATTACAGAAAACACCAACACCATTATTGATCACATCATTTCAGACGTAAACCTTTCGTATACTATAACAAACTGTGACACGTCAATATCTGATCACAACCTACTGATTCTTGACATACTTCATACGTACACTAAAAAAAACTCGCAAAAATCCTCTTACAAATGTACAAAAATTGATTATGATAAACTAAAGGAGGATATCCGACAAAACCCCTTTTCTATAAACAATAATGAGGACTCGGAACTGAACTACAATAACTTTGTAAACTATCTGATAAACAAAATTAATTGCAACAGTTCAATAACAATAAAAACAAATAAAACCTGTCTTCCTGATTGGATAACAAAGGACTTATTAAAAATGATTAAAAAAAGAAATAAACTGCACCTTAAAATTAAAAACAACCCTGTAACCTATCATTAAAAACAGAATATACTAAAATACGTAACGACATAACTATAAAAAAACGAAACTTAAAAAAACAATACTACAGCAGCCTATTTAAAAAATGTGAAAATAATACCAAAAAGACTTGGAACGTAATAAACAGCATCATCAAGAACCAAACAAACACGCAGAGTAAACCTTGTACAAAATTAAAGAACGGTAATGAAATCATCACAGAAGACATCAAGATATGCGAATACTTTAATAACTACTTTTGTAATATTGGCGCTTCTTTGGCTGATAATATAATTAACAAATACACACATAAACTGGATGATAAAATTACATTAAAGTATGAAAGTGCGGAATCAATATACTTACAACCCACAACTGAACCCGAAATATTAGCTATTATAAAATCCCTAAAATCAAACGCGAGTGCTGGACATGATCAACTAAAATGTACAACAGTACAAAAACTTGCCCCACTACTAACTCCTACACTAACTAAACTGATTAACCTGAGCCTGAAAGAAGGTCAATTTCCGGACAGTTGTAAAATTGCAAGGGTTATTCCAATATATAAAGGGAGCTTGAAAACTCAAACATCTAACTATAGGCCCATTTCTGTCCTACCGATTCTATCAAAAATATATGAAAGAGTAATATACGATAGGCTAGACAACTTTCTGAAAAAAAAATCTTTTCTATATGCCAAACAATACGGTTTTAGAAAAAAATCTAATACTCTCTCTGCAACTAATGATCTTATAAATAAACTTAGAACTAGCATAGATAATAAATGTCATAGCAATTCTCGTAGACCTTCAAAAAGCCTTTGACACCGTAAGTCATGAAATACTGATTAAAAAAATAGAAAAAACAGGTGTAACAGGTCCAGCTATCAAACTAATAAAATCCTATCTGTCCAACAGAAAACAATGTGTTAACATAGGAGATAAAAACAGTCAACTCGAGAGTATAAACTACGGAGTTCCACAAGGATCAATACTGGGGCCACTTTTATTCCAAATATACATAAATGACATCTGTCAGCTAAAACTACATGGTGAAATCTTCTTATACGCAGATGACACGGCAATTTTTTACTTCGGCAAAAACTTAGAAAGTCTATTAGAACAATCTCAAACGGATCTTAATGTACTTAACGATTGGCTAATAAAAAATATATTAACAATAAATATTAATAAAACCGGTTACATGATCTTAAGCTCACCTAAAAGAATAATACCTTCGCATAAACCATTACAAATAGAAGAAAGAGACCTACATATCCTAGATAGCGAAAAATACCTAGGTTTATATATTGATAAACATTTAACATTTAAAAAACACGTAGAAAAACTAAAAACAAAAATCATCCCATTAATTGGTGTATTTGGTAGAATTGCTCATCTTCTACCAACAGAGGTAAAGAGGGGCTTATACTTTAGCTTAATCCAGTCCCATCTAAATTATTTAATAGAAATCTGGGGAAACACATACACTACGTACTTAAACGACTTACAAATAATACAGAACAAAGTTATTAAAAAACTCTTCAATTATAACCCAGACACTCCCACAAAAAAACTATACCAGGAAATGAACCTTTTGAAAATAAGAACATTGTACGAATATAACATATGTCTTTTAATCTACAAAATACAAAATGGACTTATACACACAAACACAAGATTTATAAAAACATCACAAGTACACGAACATTATACTAGATAGCACAATAAATTGTACACAAATACCGTCAAGACTGAAAGTGGCAAGAGAAGTATTGGTCACGAGGGAGTTCATATATATAATCTCCATGCAGAACACCTAAAAATGGAAACTAATATAAAAACCTTTAAACAAAAACTATTTAAACTCAAAATGTTAGAACAAAATTAAAAATGTTACTTCTTACTAATGTATTATAAATGCTCTGTATTTAAGTTAAGAAAGTGAAATATTATGTTTCTTTTAACTTAATAATAATAATACAAAAAAAAAAAATAAAAAAATAAATTATCAGCTTAGCCAATAATACAACTGGTGCGGCGAAGCCCATCAAATCCCAAAGACGAGCAATCGTCGAGAGAATATTTCGTTTAGTACAAGTTCTTTCGTCGGTGTGTACGACAAATACGAAATGATCAGAAGCGGGTATCCAATGAAGTCCTAGTATTTTCAGGTTTTCATCGGGATTAAATTCCACATGTTCCTTAACACGACGAGCTGTAGGAATCGTGGATAAAAACTTTGGAGAGTTAGAAGAGAATTTTACAAGATCGAATCCTCCCGCGGCGAATAGTTGAATCAATTCCGTAGACAACTCGGAAGCCTCCTCGACCGACGAGCAACTGGTGATGAAATCGTCCATGTAGATTGAGCCCTTTTCCACCAGATTTGCAGCAAGTGGGAAACGAGGTTTTTCATGCGACGCAAGTTGACGCAATGTACGCATTGCGAGGAATGGACTGCAAGACATGCCGAATGTGACGCGATTAAATTCAAACAATTGCAAAGGGTCACTATCGTTAAATCTGTACAGCATGCGCTGATAACTTCGGCATTCTTTTTGCACCACAATTTGCAAATACATTTGTTTTATGTCAGCGGTTATAGCTATGGCGAATAATCGGAAATTGAGGATAATGCGAAACAAATCACCTTGTAAATTCTTTCCGGTATGTAGGATGTCATTAAGCGAGTAACCCGAATCGGATTTCATACTCGCGTCTAGCACCATGCGAATTTTGGTGGTCAATTTATCTTCGCGAACTACGATATGATGCGGGATTACGTAATGCGGTAAATCGGAATTGTCAACTGGGGAAATGTAACCTTTCTCAAGGTATTCGCACAATATTTTGTCGTATTCTAACTTTATTGCGGGTTGAGATATTAAACGGCGTTCAAGAGACCGAAACCTGCGTTCGGCGGCGGGTAACGATTCACCGAGAACAGAGGGACTGTTTCGAAACGGCAACGCGACGATATAACGACCTGCCGTGTCACGAGAAGTAGTGAGTTTAAACATATCCTCACACTCTTGTTCATCAGGCGTTAAAAATTTCTCATCTGGAATGTCTTCCAATTCGAAGAAGCGCGAAAGGCAAAATTCATCATTTTGCGTGAACGTACAAAATGATTGCGTGGTGTTTATACTTGGGTTTTCAATCATCGTTGGGGCAGTACCCAAGATGAGATATCCCAAAGTAGTTTCGATAGCAAATGGCTGTCCGAGAGAACCTGATATTTTGTTTGCCTTTAGAATGCGAGCAAACATGTCACATCCTAAGATGATATCAATCTCGCCGGGCGTACAGAATGTTGTGTCTGCTAAAGGCAAATTGTCAAGATACGACAAAGAGGAGCGGTTAATGTTAACAGTAGGCAACTCACTGGTTATGGTTTCTACTACATATGGTTTAATCGTATACGACTGAGTGATGTCATAGCGGGAGAGTAATTTTAAGCAAGTTACGCCATTTGTCACATTTCTTACGTCACCTATTCCCGTGACGTAAGTACTTGGAGATGACCGCACCGTAAGATTCAAGCGTGAACAGCATTTGCGCGTAATTATGTCCCTTTGGGAGCCGCTATCTATTAGAGCCCGTATCGTCTGTACCTGGCCCTTAGCGTCTCTGGTAGTGCAAACAGCCGTTCCTAATAGTGCAGTAGTATTTGCACTTGAGCATGAATTTGTCACACATAACGAAACCGGATTCGAAGAATTTAAGTTATCATTATCGGCATCCGTTTGTGACGCGGGAGATGGTATTGGGTCCGTTTGTGACTTCGGCCCATCAGTTTGTTTGAAATGCAACAAACTATGATGGTTGAGCGCGCATGTTTTGCATGTAGTCTTCGATTTACAAGCTTTCGTGGTGTGCCTAGTACTAAATTTAATCTAATCTTTAGGCATTAAAACAGTATTTTGTCTCGCACTAGCATAAAGTTCAATGACCTCTGATGCACTATGTAAAATTCTTTCGTACACTTTAGATATACCACACTTGAAATCGGTTTTCATTGACACTTAAGCATTCCGTTATTGGCGTGCCGTAAAAATCGTTACCTCGGATCCTTCACTTATCTCCCCAAAAATCCAAAGCCAATTTCAGGTGTGGTATGCAACCACTTTTTTCTTATTATTATTAAATATGTTTGTTGTTACTTCCTATAATGGGAAGAGGAGCATTTCCAACGCTTCCGGGATCGTGAGGCAGTAAACACATGTTATTGGTCCCACCTGGCTTATCAAAATTTGACAAACCGGTTTCATGTATGGAATGCACCCAAATTTCCTTCGTTATTCTTTAGGTTTATTAGTTATTATTTGTTACTTCCTATAATGGGAGGAGGAGCATTTCCAACGCTTCCGGGTTCGTGAGGCAGTAAACACGTGTTATTGGTCCCACCTGGCTTATCAAAATTTGAAAAACCGGTTTCATGTATGGAATGCACCCAAATTATCTCCGTTATTCTTTAGGTTTATTAGTTATTATTTTTGTTTTTTTTTTATCGTTTTTCTTTTCTAATCGTTGTGTAACTGCAAGGTGTTGGATACCCTGTAACATGGCAGCGGAACACTTCTTTATAGCAATGTCACAGAGACGAGAACTGAGCCATATAATGTGTCTCGTCCTTATCCCCTCCATTGGGGGTGGCTTGTGACCCCGTCCCTGCATGTGGACACCGGAGTGAGGACGACCCGGAGCGATGTCTCATGGATGGCCCGCGCCTCCCCTGGGGGGAGGTGTGGGTCGTAAGGATGTCTCGCGCGAGTAAGGGGACCCTCCGCCCTGCCTCCGACAACCCGGCGCTGATCCTTCTTAGAGTCTTTGGGCGTTCTGCCACCCGCATCCGTTAGCAGTGTCGTCGATGCATCACCGAGAAGTTGGCTAAGGGGCGCGGAAACCGACCCTCGCGCTTGGCTTTCCTGAAAACATGCACCTCTCAACAGGACTGCCGGGCGTACCTGTGACACACTCGCTCCCTACCAGCAACAACGTTAAAATTGAGTTGTTATTTATGTACATTAAACAGTTTGAGTAGGCATATCGCCTACATGTAATTATTTTATTTTCCCCTCTGATTTTCCCCAATGAAAGAGGTAATGTATATATTCATATTTATTAGTTACTAACCTGTACATATAAAGCACTTGCATACTGCTCGTTAACACCGTATGCGGGGACATTGGGGGTCTAGCTTTGTTCAAATTAAATGTAGAGACGTTCAAATAAAAAAAATTAGCTTCCTTGTGAGAGCCCTGAAGGAGTAACCATAAGTTACTTATACCGGGGTGGGTATGCGGTTGGAAACCTCCAGTGTGCCTAGTACTGAGGCAGTTCACACAAACTCGAATCTTTGATGACTTAATACAGTTAAATCGCTCGCGTGGTTCTAGACTTGTGAATTTAGAACATTGGTATAAAGGGTGCGATCCCTTTTGACAGCAAAAACAAATTTCGATGGAGTGATTATCGATTTTTTTCGACATTAATAAATGCCTTTGCGGAATTAGTTTTTTGCGGTTTAGCGGTATAATTATTATTTGAGCCAAGACGGCTCGATGTCGGTTGCGTGATTTGTGCGCGATTAAGAATTCGTTGCTGTACTCTTACGAAGTCGATTAGTTCCGCGCTGGACGGTAGATTTTCATTATTTTTAATAGAAGATTCAAAAGCCTTTACAGTCTCTATGTCAAGACGTTTAAGACCCAGTTGCAACAATATGAATTCTGCGAGGTCTTTTATTTTCAATTGCTTCAGCGCGGCAATGTTCGCGGAGTATGCATCTGCAAAATTCTCTAAAGAAGCGGGCGTGGCCGAGTTAACTGGAGATAATTTCAGCAATCGGTCAAAGTATAATTCAGCAAGAACGCGTTGATCATTATACTTAGTACACAATGCGTCCCAGATAACTTGATAATTTGTACCTGTAGGCGTAATAGCTTTGCAAATACTTAATGCTTTTCCGGTTAATTTAGACATCAGATACTGCATTTTTTTTCGTATCATCCAGAGAATCATTCAAATGTATAACTGAATTATATGTTTCATAAAAGAGAGACCAACTATCCAGATTTCCGTTAAAGCACGCTATCTCCAATGCAGGTAGCTTAATTTGACGGCGAGGTTTTGCAACCGGATTCGACAGCATATTTGCTTCTGTATATTTAATAACTTTTTTTTAATTTAAGAGTTCTTCAAATGCATTTAATTGAGTATATTCAGCGATTGCTTCCGGATTCAATTCCAGTTCGCAATCCACCTTTTCATCTAAGATTGTTATAAATTCAGAACGAATTTTTTCAACAGTAGTTGCGCCTGATAAAAAAGATTGGCGATCGTAAATGCTTTCCGAAGCTTTCCTTATCTTGTCATACACCGACTGTAGGCTCGCAAAACTAGCGGCTAGTTTAGCATTTAAACGTTTGAGACGTCTTTCATCCCGAGACGATCCGGATGATGCGCTCATAGCCATTTTCTTTATTCCGGTTATATTTACAAAATATGAAACGTAAGACAACTAAAAATGCGGTTAAAGGGTATGCGGTATGGTATGAGGAAGGGTATGCGGTATATAAAGGGTATGCGCTATATAAAGGGTATGCGGTATGATGTATGCGGTTTGATGAGTCTGTATTATTTATGCGGAATTAATTAATTAATATATTAATTAATATATTCAATTAATTCATTGTAATCCGCTCACAGGGTTAAATTGACTGTTGCGCGGTGTAAAGGTTAACGGAATACGTGCACAGAGCGGGTAAAGAAAGTTATTTATTGCGATTATTATCATTAACAAATCATAAATATTGCGATCGTAATATTATTCCACTTTGTAATGATATCCAATAATACAATTATTAAGAAATAATCGTATTATTTATAATTTATAAGGTAGGTAAATGCGATTTTATCAGCAAAATACAACTACATAAGTTATCAGAAATAAATATTAAAAGGATGCCTCGTATTTATTTATTCTAACAGCGGGTAAATATGTTATTTCCAACGTAATGAAATAAGTATGGAAATAAATTACTCATGTAGGTATATCAAACCGAATGCGGATAATTATTTTTGTGCGATGTTATAAAACGTAATCTCACTCTGCTGATTTAGATATTGTGGTTCAAATATACGGCTCGCTAGGAACAAAATGTATGGTTATTTATGTGGTGAGAGTGGATTATGTGTTTTTTTTGTAAAATGACTGGCGAAGGACCTTGAATTTTGTGTTACTAATCACTGCCTAAAAATGGTAAAAATACATGTTGCAAAGAAAAGGAGAGGACTCACCGGAAAAAGGTAAAGCACTTGTATGATTCCTTTCCCATCCAAGAGGCACGATCACAATAGTCGGGAGTTGGTTTAATTTATAGTACGTACACGGCGCAACTATTTTGATAGCGGATTTTTCGTGAGCAGAGCACAGTGATGGCTATATCCAGCGGGAGTTTATTGCAGACTGATTAAGATTGTGGGTAAGCGAGGGGGGAAAAGGTAGGACAAAAGGACTTGCAACAATAATTAATACCAAGTCCAAGCAGTGATAGTATGTATGCGTGCTGTGTAGGTATGTGTATGTGCAGGTATTAGTATGTGCGTAACCAGTCGCTATTGCTACAAAAATTCTAAATGTTGATAATTTAGCCACAGGAGCGTAAATGTCACTTAAATCAAAATAACCATTTTGCTCAAACCCCCTTGCAACTAGATTAGCCTTATATTGCTTTTAATTACCATTTCCTTTGAGCTTAAAAACCCACTTGCTACTTATAACCTTTTCGTGTGCTGGTGCATTACACAAATCCCAAGTATTATTCTCTTCTAAAGTTTGTAATTCTCTAATTATTGCCTCTTTCCACCTATTCGCATCGCTTCTTTCCATAGCTTCTTTGTATGTCATTGGCTCATTTGCTTCACTTTAAACATTTTGACATTGATAGAATGTTGTCGGTTTCCTCACTCGCTTGCTTCTTTCATTTTGAGGTAACAATGTTTCATCTAAGTCTGATAGTTCATCACTGCATGGCTCGTATTCAGTTTGGCTTTCACTTTCGCATAAAGAACTGTTTTCACTGAGACTTGTACGACTGTCATTTTGGGTAACTTGAGTTTCCTCACATTCAGCAACCTTTTGTTCTTCCTCTGTTTCTTCTGACCTCAATAAACTTTGAGTATTCAGGTCCGTCATAACCTTATTTTCCTCTGATTCCTCTTGACTTAAGAAAATGACATCTCTCTTTACATTATCCGACACCACCTCATTTTCTTCTGTTTCCCCTTGATTTAAGAAAATGACATCTCTCTTTACATCTACGCTATTTTTCTTAGGGAATTAAATTCTATAGCCTTTGACGTTTTCAGCATAACCTACCATCAAACTCTTCTCTCCCTTCTTATCCCATTTCCTTCTTTTCTCTTTTGGGATATGTGCATACACTGGTGAACCAAACGCCTTCAGATGATGAACATCAAAGCTCCTATTTGTCCATATTTCGTATGGAGATTTTCCTTCTTTTCCTTTCCCCGTTCTATTCAAGACAAAAGCAGCAGTATTTACCGTTTCTGCCCACAATTTCTTAGGTAAATTCTTCGCGTGTAGCATTGTTCGTGCCGCTTCGACTAGGGTTCTATTTTCCCTCTCAGCTTTCCCATTTTGTTCAGGAGTATAGGGCACAGTAGTCTGATGGGTTATCCCATGCTTAGAACATATTTCCTTTACTTCTCTATTTATGAATTCCAGCCCATTGTCACTCCGAAATATCTTGACTTTATTTCCAGTAGTATTTTCGGCTTTATTTATAAAATCCTCCAAACAGCGCTTAATCTCGTGTTTTGCTTCAACGAAATACACACTTCTAAAGTTAGAAAAGTCATCCTTTAGAATGACAAAATATCTCGACCCGCCAATTGATTTTTCTTCCATGGGTCCGCACGTATCGCCATGAATTATTTCACATGTTTTTGTGCTGACATGCTCACTTCTCTTAAATGGTAGACGATGTATCTTTCCTTTCAAGCAACTCTCACATTGGGGTACGTCAGTTTGTTTTATCTCAATGTTATTTTTCTGCAATGCTTTCTTCACATAATCAAAGTTTTGATGTGCTAATTTCTCGTGCCACTCGTATAGGTCATTTTTCATAGTTTTAGCAACACTTGCGACCTCGCATTTGAAACGAAAATCCAAATAGTATGAACTGTCAACTCGACTGGCTATCGCACAAACAACGCCATTTTTATAGAATAAACACGAACTGTCATTCGTCACAACAGTGTACCCGCGATCAGCTGCGCGGTTTACAGAGAATAAATTTGTCTTTAGATCCGGAACAAACAAAACATTGTTTATTGTTGTATTTATCCATTCACTGCCGTTATAGACTTGTACCTCCATCTGTCCGCAACCCAAAACACTAATGATTGCTCCATTGCCAACAATTACGGACTTTTGAGAAATACTTGAAAATGATGAAAATAATGTGCGGTCGAAACACATGTGCTCGCTCGCTCCAGAGTCAATTAAAAACTTCGATTGTTCATAATTTTTATACGCTGAATTTGACACTACAAACGCATTACTTGTCTTCTTATTAGTAGCGCTTTGATTATTTTCCTTTGACTTTTTAAAACGACACTGTGCCTTAAAATGTCCGAATTTTCCACAGTAAAAGCATTTTTGCTCGTTCAACTTTTTCTCATTGTCTCGATTACTTCTGCACTGAGTTTGAAAATGTCCGGCTTTTCCACATTTGTAACACTTCAGATTTCTTTTAGCTACAAACGCCGACGAGGATGAAGTTTCTTATATTTCATATCTTCTCTCTTTCACTCTTTCTTCTTCAATTAATAATCTGGCTATTAAATTATCGAACGTTTGTTTGTCGTCAGGCGCCGATTCCCACGCCGATATAAAATGTTTATATTCATCCGGCAAGCTCATTAATACTTTGGTTATTATAAATTTATCCGATACATTCTCGCCCATTTGTTTCAACTGACTTTGCATCTCTTGAATTTTAGACAGATATACTGACATTTCGATGTTTTTATCATATTTATACTGAAAAAATCTTTGTTGGATAATATGGATGCTGGTTTCTGACTTTTGTTCATATAACTTAGAAGCTTTCTCCACATTGCAGCCGACGTTGTGCATGATATGATATGTAGCATAACGTCTTCCGACATTCTCGTAACCAGTAATGTCTGAGCTTTAGCATCTTTTGTCTCCCAAGTGGTTCGTGCGATAATCTCTTCAGGTTTCACAGTGCGCCCCTCTACAATGTCCAGGCATCCTTGTCCTCTCAATAAAACTGTCATTTGAAACTTCCAAATATTCCAATTCCTTGCCCCTTCCAACTTCAAATGCATTGGTAGTCATCACGTTTCCTTCCATTTTGCTTCCTGCCCTGCCTGATTAGATTTATCAGTGGTTTTTATCCTTCTCAACGAAAATTTTCTGCACGCGTTCCGGCAACTTAACCTCACTTTTCGTTGATATTCACTCCCGCTTGATTTCACTTTGCGTACTTAAACTTTATCAACAGATTAGCGAATCTGGGCCCATAACCTGTGATTGTTATAAACGAAATCCTCCAGTTTATACAGTAATAATATTAACTCTTTATTCACGATTGGAAAGGTACACAAGAGAGTAATAGACAAGGGAGTACATTGCAGTATTGACAACTTATCAATATTAACAGCTACGTTGTAGCCAACCTAAGATTCACGATTTACATTGCCATATTTCTAACAATACATATTTAACAAATTTTATTATTAATATCATGTTACCTCCACCATTGTTGCTACAACAACTAGGTAAACAAATGTACAATATTATTTTCACATAAATATCTAAAAGTCTACTAGGATAAAAATTATAAACGTATCCTTAATTGGGGATTACATAGATTTGCCCCCTACTTGGACTTAACCGAAAATATGTATTTGCATTAAAAATGACCGAAAATTTAAATTTCCGCCGTACAAAATTATCCACTTTCCAAAAAATAGAATCACGCCTCATGTGAGGAAATCCCGCAAGCTTGAAACGCATTCAGCATCATTCATGGAGGGGTGCACCATTATTCTCAGAGGCTTGAATATCGCTACATGCATCACACAGAGCGGAAAATGCACAACTGGCTTCACACATTGTGCCACGTTGGAATCTAACAATTTTTATTAATATTTTTACTACCTATTATAATAATAATAAAAAATATAATAATATTGATTCATTTCTAAGTAACAAGTAGAGATAATGATATCCTCACTGGGATCTTTCGTGCTGAGGATTTCATTTACATATTATAATTTAACTAGCAGACCCGGCCACACTTTGCTGTGGCTAACGAAACACAACGCCTGTTCGCGCCTTTTATTGTTGCATGTGGTTCTTTGGAACTACCGATTGAATGCCCTCTGCTATAATCAGTTGAGTTGAATTCGCCTCGCCGCAAGGAACACAAGTCCTATACCGCACCGCTTTACACTTAAATAATCAAACCGCAAACGTAATTCTAAAACCGCAGCTATTATCGAGTATCATCGCCACGCGTCACTTACTCTCGCTAATGATTTCGCGATCAATTAATTGTTCATTCCCAGTCACCATTCCTTCCAAAATCTCCCATACTAACATACCTACCTTCCCAGTGAACACAAAATCTAAGAGGGAAGCAGTCTGGGTAAGTGAGATAAAATATAATAAAATAGATAAGAACCACGCATACAGTCCACAACATACCGCAGCATTTGATCCCTCGATCTTGAGAGGGATCATTTGCTACCCGCCGCAACAACGCCATTACCCTACCTTTATAAAATCCACACCACCCGCTTGCCAGCTGCCCGCTGCCTGAATCTCTCTATCTATTGGTGAAAACCGCATGAGTATCCGTTGCGTAGTTTAAAAGATCTATGCGCACGTACATTTTGAGCGACTTCATCAAATAAAATAATTCAAATCAAATACCTACTTACTCTAGGACATCTATTTTCCGATTTCTTCCGTAGAACGAATTTCAAAAGTGACTATAGTACGGCCCGCCAGGCGTTTAAAAACGCACAAAAATATGTTTTCTTTGAATTTCTCGACTTTTCTCTACTATAATTTACATGTATTTTACATATAAACATTCCTCTTCAATCACTCTATCTATTCGTGAAAACCGTATGAAAATCCGTTGCGTAGTTTAAAAGATTAACGCGCACATACATTTTGAGCGACTTCATTTTATACTATGCAATGATGATAATGATTATAAGAAATTAATATGAATTAGACATAACATATATCATGAAGTTTTTTTTTTTAAATAATTATAAAGTAAATAAGATGGTATTTTTTTATAATTCAGTTCACTAGATTCGCTTTTAGTCTGTATTTGATATCAGCATATTTTCTATTTCTGATCTCCCTATATTTAGTATCCAGCTTTTTATTTGAAATTTAAATGTTATGATGTTGTGGTTTTTGAGTGAGAGTGGTATTTTATTGTAGAGTTTAATGCCATAATATAAGAAGCTTTTTTGCCCAAATGTTATATTAGTAGTGAGATCTAGTGTTTCTAATATACATGTTAGTTGTTATTTCTTGGGTTTTATACTTATGAATGTAAATGAGTATAGGTTTAGAATATAGTTGTTTAATTGATATGATGTTAAGATTGTTGAAGAATTCGTCAGTGCTAGTTCTTACAGGAACTTTCAGTATAATTTTCATTGTGGCTTTTTGAGTTTTACTTAGTGGATTTGGTATATGATTATTTGCACTTCCCCATCCGATAATACCGTATTCTAACAGTGATTAGCAGAGAGCCATGTAAAACTTGATTAAGTCTTTTTTAATGAGAATTAAATATTAAATTTACTTTACAACCTATTATCATACCTACCAAATATATGTGCATAAAATTTTTTGTATAAATCGGTCGAGCCGCTTCGGAGGAGTGCGATCACAAACACCGTGACACGAGTTTTATATATATATAGATTATACGAAGGTATTTTATATCTGTCTGAATTTTCCAAACAAACACTTCCAAATTATGAAAATTCAATTTCATTACGGATTTCATTGAACCATGATTACAGACGGAGTAGAAACCGAAATTAGTATTGTTAATATCGTATTTTTATTTTGGTACTAGCTGGGTTACCCGGCTCCGCTCAGGAAAACATTCGAGAGTGTTCTGGAATGTTTCACTTTAATGTTCCCGATTCCCTATTCTCCAACATTACACAATTTCCCAGAAGGTTCCGGGATGTTCTGGAACGTTGTGGAATGCTCTCAAATACTCTGACTGGGGTGTCCGGCATCGCTCATGGAGTTGATGTGAGATTGAATTGACGTTCGAATCCACGACGGATCTTGCTTTATATACCCCATATGGGTAGCCCCATACAAAAAACTACAAATATTCCAGAATAATGTTCCAGATCATTCCACCACATTCAAGAGTGTTCTGGAATGTTCCACAATGATCTGGACTGTTCCGGTGTGTTCCTGAACGTTCCATCCTATTCCCGAACATTACAGAATGTTCCGAGATGTTCTGGAATATGGTGGAATTCTCAAGAATACTCTGGAATTTTTTGAACTGTTCTAGAATTTTCAACGGGTCAATTTCAAACTTCCAGCCCTTATATCTTTAAACGCACACCCTTCAGGTAAAAACGGGAACTTTCTTCATGGATGAAGGATAGAGGGCTACCACACAATATAACTCCCGTTATCGTACCGGGACTCGTCTTTGAGTTTTAGCGGCATGAAAATTGTTTTTTTAATAAAATAATTATCCAAACTTCTAGAACTTTCCAGAACCTTCTAGTCTCACTGACACTCTCAGCCACTCATTTCTGAAAGCTTCTTGAACTTTATCCTTCCATAACTTTCTAGAATTTTAACAGCTTTATCAAACCTTCTAGAACTTTCCACAACTTTCTAGACTCACCGACATACTCCACCACTCCTTCCAGAACTTTGTACATCTTTATCGAACCTTCTAGAACTTCCTACAGCTTTTTGGAATCTTCAAGAATTTTCCGGAACCTTCTACACACACCAACACACTCCTCCACTCCTTCTAGAACTTTCTCACCGATATACTCCGCCACACCTTCCAGAACTTTCTACAGCTTTATCAAACATTCTAGGCTCACCGACATACTCCGCCACTCCTTCCATAACTTTGTACAGCCCAATCGAACCTTTTAAGACTTTCTACAGCTTTATCGAACCTTCTTGAATTTTCCGGAACCTTCTAGACTCGCTGACATACTCCTCCGTTTCTTCCAGAACATTCCGGAGTCTTATAGAATTTTCTAGAAGTTTCCGGAATCTTCCAGACTCTTCTTGAAGTTTCTAGAGTCTTCTTAGAACTTTCAGCCCTTATATCTTCAAGAGCAAGCCCTTTAGGTAAAAACGAATTTAGGAAAAACCCTTATTCCCTAGGGGGGATAGAGATCTACCATACCATATAACTCTCTTGATCGTACCGACACGCGTTTCTGAGTTTTTGCGTTTCGAACGTTTTTTTGGACTTTCTTTTATAATATATATAGATTAATAAATATATATAGAGAGCATTGCGCGCATCGTTCTGTACTGTTTAAGTAAACAATATAATAAAATAAAGCAGAGTGTGCAATTGACACGCGGTAGAAGTGACACCTTCAGAAAACTAAAGTAGACAAGAGTTGGGAGGCTACCAAGCACCGCACAAAATCCTACAGATGTCTGTTTGTCGTTTTAACGACGCTTTTTATAGTTTCATCGAGTTTAAAATCACAGCGGTGTTGAAGAAGTTTTCACTTCGATAATTAAATTTCCAGAATTTGTTGACAGACTATACGGTTCTGTGGTGTTATGATGCTTCAATTGTGTGGAGCGAACTTTAGAGTTGCATGCGAGGTGGTTTTGTAGGTCAAATGCTCTTATCCTAGCAAACCAAGACTACTTTGCAAATAAGGGCTACTTTGTTACACTTGTCAGCAGGTTTGTTGCTGTGATTTGGTTGACTTGTGGTTTATTGGATGAACGTTTAGATTTTCACAAATAAGATGGAGTCCGTCCTGTTGAAAGTTCGTTTGCTCGCAATTTTGATCCTGTACATCAGTAAGTCTATCACACAAATGATTTTGAGCAAATCAATTTGCTATCACAAGTGAAAGCAAATTGCGTGCTCGTTGGGTTCTCAAAATTCTGAAGAACAAAATTGTGTGAAAAGCGCTGGAGTCTCTTTTTTCGACTAAGGCGAGGTCTTTTTTGGGTAGAAATATAGATTATTATTTTTTAATTGATAAATAAATGTTAAAGACAAGATTTTTACGCATAGCACAAAGGGTAACAATTATTATAAGTTATAATTATTAGCCTGAAACACTCATCTACATTGAAAAAATCTCTCGAAAAAAGATACATGCCGCCGACGGGACTCGAACCCGCGTCCTTCAGATTTCCGGTCAACTGCTCTGTCCACTGAGCTACATCGGCTTATCTACTACCCGCCAAATAATTCAATATATACTAGTGTTTGATTCAATAAATAAACCTTTAATGACAGCATTTTTGGTGGTGGAGTTCTACGATAAGGGAATCAGGGACCTAGTGCTATGGCTCACCAAGTGTATCGATCGTAACGGGGGCTATATTTATTTATTTATTTATTTATTTAAAATTTACGGCACAAAGTGCCATTTACAAACATGTATTATTATTATATTTAAACAGTCATAGTACAGTGAAGAAAGATTGTTTTTTTTTAATTTCTTATAATAAGAGAAAAAGAGAAAAAATTTCTAACAACTAATGAAAACTTCAAAAGGATACAGTGAAATAAAAAGAATAACTTGTTATGAAGTAACCTCGTTACAATACGTAAGGCTGAAATGTTTGATAAGTAGAGCCTTGTATTTTAATAAGGAAATATGGAAAATATCAGCAACATTGGCATAAAAATTACCAATGGTGAGTATTCTATTTATAACAGAATTATATCCAGCGACAGACGTATAATTGTCACAATAATACATACTAGGGAACCTTGATCTAATGGTAGGTACATGAAAGTGAATCAACTTTAATATATCAGGGCTATCCAACTGATGATTTACAATTTTGTATAAAAATATGAGATCAAAAATTTTTCTTCTGTCACTTAACTTCGACAATTTCAATGAGTGTAATAAAAAGTCATAATTTATTGATTCTAAAGGGATTCCAAGTCGAAAATTAATACACCTCAAAAACTTGCGTTGAAATTTTTCAATGATATTAATGCGATTATTACAGACAGGTGACCAAATTGTAGAGTTATATTCTAGAATGCTTCTAACGAGAGATGTGAACAGAATTTTTAATGGGTGAATATTTTTAAAATCTTTGGAAATCCTTAAAATAAAACCTAACATTTTCATAGCCCTGTTGGCTATAGAAGTTACATGAGATACAAAGCAAAGTTTCTGGTCAAAAATGATGCCTAGGTCAAGTATTTCGACTACAGAGATTAAGTCTACATTACAGAGTGCATAATTATATATTAATGGGCGTTTAATTTTGTAGAACCTCATAACTTGGCATTTGTTAATATTTAGCTGAAGTTTATTACCTGAACACCATTTGAAAAAACTACTATATTGAAAAAATGTGGAGATGTGTACCTAAAATTTAATATGATTTTTTTTGTAAATATAAATAAACAATAATGTGTAAGTTTAAATATATGTTAGTTGACTAGTTACATACTCGTACGTAGATACGATTTTAGATTTTTACGGCTAAAGGTAACATAGCTATTTACTTTTGTGGTGTTATGCCATGTTGCGCTATCTCCTTTTCTAGACAGTGTTTCAGTGTCCATCATCACACTTATCTGCCCTGGCGATGGATACCGCAATGCTGTCTGAAACGTTGGCTAAATAATGAGGTAAAGTAATACGGCATAACACCCTAAAAATAAATACTAACCGAGGAACGAACAGCAATAAAATATTATTCAAATCCGATTTCATACACTGGTATCACCGGGTACCGCTCTCCGGAGGAGTGCATGATAATGAAAATTCCTTCCGGTTTTAACGTTCGTCCCGTCCGCCTGCTTTTCCTCTAAGCGAGATAATTGTTAAATCTGTGCTAACTTATTGTAATATAAATTTTCAATGTAAATATATTTGACTCGCATTAATCAAGAGTTGTTATTAAAAACCTCCACAATTCACGCACCCAGTTAACAGACTTGGCAAGGCCTGTAAACTGTCAAACCCTCTTGATGAAACATCTAAACATAACTCATATTGCCAACCAGTTACAGGGAGAGAAACTTCAGAATTAAATCAGAATCCCTAACAAAACTAAATGCAGATCAAGGGGGACATGCATTGCAAATTGAAAATATCGACAAATATTTTTCTCATTGCTATTGCTCACTGAGAAGTTTCTGGCAAAAAACTAGAAACTCTTCCGTGCTTTTGTAGATCTACAAAAAACATACGACCGAGTCGACAGGAAAGATGTGTTGTTGGTGTTGAAGATTGGAGTGAATACAAATCTCATACAGGCAATTGCTTCTCTGTATGAGGGAAACTTTACACGTGTTAGGGTGAACGGTGGTTTTACGGGGTGGTTTGACATCACAAAAGATGTTAAGGCGCCGCATCCGCGCTCAAAAAGAAGAAGAAGTAAGAAGGGCGCTAATATTTAAAAGCGATAAAATTGATACGAAAATTGTGAAAATGTTTAATAAAACACGACTCGTTTAAAATAGAGCAAAAATGTCGTGGAAGGCGTCTTATGTTTCATTTAAAGAAACATTGTGAATTTCTCACAACCATAACTTGTAAAATAACTGAATCAAACGTTTGTAATAATTTTCGGAGCATACTTTGCGATATTATCTTCATAAATAACATATTCTTTTAAGAGCTTAAAAACTTCAAATTAAGGGAGATATGTAAGAAATTCGGGTAGCGGCGGCTTAAGACTGTTAATCAAGGTTGCATAATGTCAACGTGGTTATTCAATCTATAAAGAATTGTATAAAGAACTGAAAGAGGTGGGATTGGGCGTAAAATTGAGTAATCCGAAAGTATGTTGCCTGTTGCATGCTGATGATGCGGTGCTGGTTTCTAATAGTGTGGAAGATCTATAGTCTCTCGTGACAAGGATGAACGAAGTATGTATGTTAATGATGTATTTAAGTAAGTCAAAATTTACGGTGTTTGTAAGAAAATACAAAGACAGTCTGCAATGTCGTTGTGAATTATAAATACTTGGAGCAGGTGCATTAGTTTGTGTATCTGGGTAGTATGTTTACGAGAGGGGAAGGCTGATGGAGTGCTGAACTTGTCTGATGTATGGCAGTGAGGAATGGAACTGGCAAAGGAAGACTGAATGCTGAATAAATGAGATCCTTGAGGCAAAATGAGCGTGTGGTAAAACCATGTGTGATCCTGTCAGAAATGTGGAGATCCACAAAGAATGCAAAGCTGACCTAAGCACCCCTAAGAAAGGGGTGCGAGGAGAATATATGACACATATGACGTGTGAATGGTATAGGAAGTCGGGGACGCCCTAGGACGACGATCAAGTGAATCAGAATAATAGAAGAGTATGTATGATAGGATGTAAGGATGTGAATAGTGTGTGCCAAGACCGTGTTGTTTGGCGGTCCGTCCCTATCTCTACGGGAAACGGCGTGATTGTTAGTTAGTTAGAAAAATAATTAATGAATTTGTCAAACCCCTTTCGTCGTTCGTAAATACAGGCAGGGGTAAATAATTTGACCACCGCAGTCTCAGTGATGACTCAAAGGCTTCCACGGGAAGCGGCTGCAATAAACCTGTCCGCTGTTGACAATAACTGACTAAAACACAAAAGAAGACACGTTGCGAGAGTTTTTCAATATTATAGGCTTTATTTCTTCTGAAGAGTTTAAACATCACTCTTGTGGAAAACTGTACGAATTATTAAATTGACAAAAGATTGTAAGTAACACATTAAACTAGATAAAATCTAGAAATATGATTTAACACGAAATTTATAATTAGAAAATTGCTAACTTAAATGCACAAATAATTAAACGTTTTAACGGGAATTTGTAATTAATAATGATAGTCATATAAGAATGCACGAATAATTTAACGTGTTTACAGGAATTTATTTTTGAAAGGAAAATTTTGAGGCGCATCTTTGGACCGGTTCTAGAAAATGGATTTTGGCGCAGACGTTATAACAATGAGCTCTATACTTTGTTTAAGGAGCTAAACGTCGCAAAATTTATAAAACTGGGAAGACTCTGGTGGCTGGGTCATGTGGAGAGAATGACCAAGCATCAAGCACCAAAGTCTCTGCTGAACTCAAGACCAATAGGGCGAAGGAGCCTGGGAAGACCAAGACTAAGATGGAGCGACAATGTCCTCAAAGACATTTCTATCTTGGAGCTTCTAAACTGGAGAGAGCTGGCACAAAACCGAGATTTTTTATTTTTTTTACATGAGCTCCACACAGTAGGCCCTGAGGGAAATTATCTTCCTTTGTCATCTTTGAGGATGCTATGTGGAGGGTTTTTTTAAGGAAAGGAAGGAGAGGAGAGTTCTGGGAAGGAAAAGGGTTTAAGGGGTGGGTAGGAATCTGGGGTTCAGTATGTCCTGGTCATCCGCCTTCAAGACCTAGACAAACCTCACCCCATGAACCCGGGCACCCCCGCTAAATCACCAAACATAGCGAACCACAGCGAGATGAGGCTCTTGAGGAGGCCAAGACCCACCAGGGGTTGTAGAGTAGCGTGTGTCAATTATTTCAACTTTTGAATTCAGAAACGCCCGGGGTCTCAAAAGTTGCGTCTTGCAAAGAAAATGAGAACTGCATTTAAATTTATTTTTTTTAAATGGTTATTAGCCCGCTAAAATGCATTGAAAATCAGAAAACAAACTTAAAACCATTTTTTTTTTAAATTTTTATATTTTTTTTTTCAGAAATCTAACCTTTTAAGGTTTGTTTATTATTAAAAAATGCGTATAACTGACAAAAATGAAAAAAAGTTCAACTTTATGAATACAAGTAAGTGAACAAGAATTCTGATTTTATCCAGAAAAAGTGTTATTTTCCCCTTTTATTTTTTTAACCAACACATCACATATGTTTAAAAAAAATAAATTTTTTTCGTTCTTTGTACTGCAGTTATGTAATGAAAAATAAGTTTGGTACAAAATATAAAATATGAACCCTTTGTTTTATTTTTTTTCCAAATCACGAAATCTATTTTTTTTTTCGAAACTTCCGGCCATTTTAGCGGGCTAATAGTGAACAATATATTTTTTTTACGTTTTCGAACAGCTACAGATTATACGAAACTTTTGAGACCCCGGGCGTTTAAATATAAGGCCATTTGTTTTCTCTCTATGGAGAGCGACATACGCTATTGTAGAGCCAACAGTGATGATGGCAGGAATTTGTAATAAATAATATCTAACAATTATAATAAAATTTATTCGTCAATAGATTTTTACAATTTTATACATTTTGTTTAGGTATCATTGATTCTATTGACAAAAAGGTCACTGCTCAGCAATACATTAAGAATTTCTCCCGGAATGCTTGTCTGCTGTGAGTCTAGTGCAATAACTACAATTCAATTTATTTTAATTCAATTCAATTCAATTTATTTTATTCTTTCAAAAACATTACAAAATTTAAAATTTTAAGGCGTTTTTAAAATACATTTGTAGCAGTATTACATTAAACAAATATAAATGGTTAGCAAAAAAAAGAAAAAAACTATACGAGCATCAATTGTGCTTGCCTTTTAAAGGCAGCTTCACTGACGCTAAATATGTCGATATCCGTCGGGTGGGAATGCTATCCTTGTTCTACCGGTATTACAATGGAAGATGCTCTGAAGAACTAGCATCATTGATCCCTTCGGCACCGGTGCATAGTCGGGAAACACGCCAAACGCGTGCCCAACATTTGTACACGGTTGACATTTGTCACATGAGAACGGGTCGTTTCTTCGACTCGTTCTTGTGTTCAACAGCTCGGCTGTGGAATGATTTGCCGGCCTCTGTGTTTCCTCCTTCCTACAACATGGGTCTCTTCAAGACCAATGTTCATTCCTTCCTCTCCTCAAAAAGACTCTCCACACAGCATCCCTGATGACATAGGCCCTGAGGGAAATTATTTTCCTCAGGGCCTCCTGTGTGGAGTTAATGTAAAAAAAAAAAAAAAAAAATTTTGTTTAAAAGCAAGATTGCTCTCCCGACCGGCATGACCATTGGCAAGTTAGTCCTGCAGGCCGGAAGATAGAACAGCCTATGCTGTCGATGGCGAAGATAACCATCGGGAATATAAAAATGAATGTTCTCCAAGATAGCTGAGTTTTCAAACCTTCCGCGAATCAATCTGAAGAAATGCGTAGCTATGTGTACATCTCTTCTGACACGTAGATGGTTCATTCCGAGCATACCCAAAAGAAAGTCGGTAGGATAGAGCCACGGGTAATAGCCGTACTCCCTCATGTACAGAAATCTCAGAAATTGATAAAAACAATAAATATCCACTGGAGCGACAACGCATTTTAAAACTTTTTTCTCCGATTGCTCGAGATTTTTTGGTGATCATTTTGAATGTTTTCCGCCCTCATTAAAAAATCATACACATAAGAATTTTAATATGAAGACCTACAAACTGATTGTAATCTATTGTATAGCCAATGAATTCACATACCTATTCATAGGATTTATAAAAAAATATTATAAAATCGTTAACTTAAAAACTGTGCGAATCCTGCGTGATAGTTCCTTTGAAATTGTCGTAAGCGATATTTTCTCCGTCAAAATTGGATATTTTCGACTTCTACGTATTAATTATGGTCTACTTGATGACCACAGAAGCAATTAATATATTAATAAACCTCATTTTACAAACCTTAGAGAAAACATTGGTCAATCTTGTTGGGTTTCGCCATTTTCATTCTAACAAAAATGCAATGTGACAGCCGGTTATATTTTCATTTACTAGGTTAAAAGTTTAACCAACTAATTGAAATTTACATGTATGTATTTGTTATGAATTCCTCTAATTGAAAAACTATAGATCAAATGCATACGTCAAATTATTATATCGATAATTGCAAAAATTAACACAATGATCTGATGAAATTTGAAAATCAGATTCCACTAACGTAAAACATTTTAAAAGGCACAATTTTTTTAATTTAAACGTCTTGAAAATACGTTAAATATATGGATAATTAAATTGTAATAACTGTCCTATATAAAAACTTAATAAAAATCAATTAAAAACAATCAGTTTAACGAAATTCTAAGCAAACGTACGGCTGACAGTCAAACGAGAATTTTTTGACAATGACGCAAATAAATATGTTTTTTATTCAGATTCGTTTTAAGATTTTCACGTCCAAAAGTATTTTCGTTATTTGTTTTTGGGATGTTATGCCGTGTTGCGCTACCTCCTTCTTTAGCCAACATTTCGAACAGGGTTGCAGTGTCCATCATCAGGGCAGATCCGGTAGATGTTTTTCATTGTTTTTTTGTTAGATCATAGACGCAAAAGAATAGAGACATATATCACAACTGCTTTAAACGATTTTATCATCTGCATTATTATGTTAGTCGCAGATCGCGGGAGTATTACAAAGTAGTAATATATTACAAAAATGCCTAAAGCAGATAGCAAACCAATCCGAGGTGTTTTAAAGGAGGCGTCTACTAATTTCTACAGGAATTCCAAAAACTGAAAAAATCGAACTAATATCTATGGGAATCAAAGTGTTGACGAATATCTACAGCTCAAACTGTTGATTAATATCTATGAGAACCAAAGTGTTGACGAATATCTACAGTACTGTCAGAGGTTGGATTTGCAATTATGTATAGCATATTGGAATAACGTAATATTGCGTATGCAGTTTAAAAAACTTAATTTATGTAAGTATGTATGTAAAAATCCCTAATGTCGGACTATTGGACACATTTAGCTGATTAGTCCAACCTACGCTCTGTAGATATTAGTTCAACCTACGCTCTGTAGATATTAGTCAACACTCTGAAGTTCGTAGATATTAGTTCAACATATGAGCTGTAGATATTCGTCAAACATACAGACTGTAGATATTAGTATCTGGAGTCGTTTTAAATGGTGCTATATTGTGGCCAAAAGCGCTCCAGTGGATAAAACTATAAAGATTGCAGTTAAACTTTTCTTTTGCCTTTGTGACAATTCGTCGAGTTCAATTAACTTCGTCGCATTTTATTAATACATGTAAATTCCGTGCGTCATAATAAATATTTAATACCTTCACTTAGGATATTAATGGAGTTCTAAACATATAAACTTTTATATAGTAAATTAATATTCGCTGCGCTTTCGTTGGGTTTATCTGAGATAGGTATTGAAGTGGCTTTGATAAAATATTTTTTTAACCTTTGATATGGCGCGCTATGAGCATTTTGCTCACATAAAAATTTATTTGATTTTTTTAACGTATGCGCTACCACAGTGCTTCAAAGAATCAAGTACCTTCATTACTGATAACCCCCTCTCCCCTATTGCATTCACGGCCCGATTGATGCTGTCGCCACCAAATGCTTGTGACGGCCGTAGAAAATTAATGCTTCGATTGATATTCGAACAATTCATAAAAAACATTTAATTTTTTCCTAGTAAAACAACTACGTCACACAAGAGATGCAACGGAATTCGGTAGTTGTATTATGAAATTTCTCGTAAAGGTGGTGTCACTTTGAGATTGGATTTGGGTATGGGAGGGCTTATCTGTAGTTAATATATCGGTGCTTATAACATATATTTTTATTTACCACATTTCTAAGACTTTCAAATAGGTGACACGCGTTCAAATCCTAGTTGTCACTCCAAAATATTTAGCTCGTAAACTTTGGGAGAGTTGTAATAAGGAACTCCGGTGAAATATATTATGGATTTTTAAAAAATATGTTCATATAGACCAATAAACGCTGATTCTGAATACATAAGGTTTATTAAATAATATTAAACGTAGAGTTTTTAAAAAAATTATTAAAAAGTTCATTTTAAATCGTGTCATTAAAACACACTGTCAAGTTGGTGGTATTGAATTTTTAATTCTGACCCTACTGCTCCCCTGGTGATAGCATATTGAAGTTGTATTGAAATGTATGACGGAAGCCATTTAACATTTCATGCCATTGGTTTATTTACATACTGTTTATAGAGAGTTGGACATAATATATAATAGTTGTTGTTTTTATTGAAACATTATTTAGACAAAAATAATTCAGTATCAAAAATAGAGGTATCTCTATTAGTTTATCTCTATTATTTAAAATATTCAAAAACTTTAAACTGTTCAAAAAAATCGGAATGCTACAACTCTAAACTCCAAAATGGCGGACGTCGAACAGCTGATTCGGCGCTGTATGCTGTATCTTATCAGTTGTCTTATGCTTCGGTTTCTATAATATTGATTTCGATTCGTAAAGCTAACAAAATAATAATTTCAAACCATTTTTAAACCACTCTCCCGTAATAATGTTGAAAAACATAGTAATATAATAAATAAATATATAATACAATAAATTTTTTTTTTTTTTTTTTTTAATATTGTACAACAGATTTTTATCCAATTACTGTACAATTTTCTCATTTTGACAGTCTTAACACCTAGGAAGATGATTATTATACAAAAAAATCTTAAGGCTATCTAACGAAGAGTTATATATATCTAGTGTTTCCGATATTTCGTTCAACAGCACCATTCCTCTTGTCATGCTATGCTGTGCTAGAACATCTGTTCTGCCGTATGGTATTTTGAACAAGTCGTGTCGACGACTACGGCTGAAATTTTCAGGCACGTATAAGCCATAACATTCCAAGAGGAATGGGCTGTCAATACGATTATGGATTATGTTAAAACTAAGAATTGCAAGATTTGCATAACGTCTAGTTTCCAAGCTAAATCTATTTGTTGCCTCAAGTAATTCCATATGGTGCATGAATCTCGGGTACGTTCCATGCATCCGCATATAGACATACCTAAGGAACTTTTTCTGAATTTGTTCTAGCATATTAATATACTTCGCTTGGTGCGGAGTCCACACACCACTGGCATACTCCAGCTTACTTCTTATGACTCCATCAAACATGGCTATCATTGCATCTGGGTCATCAAATTGCTTACATATTCTGATGATGAAACCCAGGAGTTTGTAGCATGCTGGAGTGAGCCGTGATATATGATCCGAGAATGTCAGTTTGGGATCAAAGACGATACCGAGATCTTTAAAGCTATTGACTCGGCACAATGTTTTCCCTTTAATATTGTATTCAAAAACTATGGGCTTCTGGGAGCGGGTATATGTCATAGTTACACATTTTTTTATATTGAATTCTAATTTGTTTTTTACTGACCATTCTGCAATAGCATCAAGGTCAGATTGCATTTTTAAGCAGTCATAGTAACAGATTATTTCCATCAAAAGTTTGAGGTCATCTGCAAATAGAAGACATTTGCAATATTTTACACAAACCTGGATGTCATCTATAAATATAAGGAACAGCAAAGGACCAAGGTTTGAACCTTGGGGAATACCTGATAACGCCGGGAATTGTTTAGATTCATGTCCATTTATTATTACGTATTGTCTTCTGGCTTTTAAATAGGACGCGAAGAATATAAGCGTTTGTTGATCGAAACCAAGTTTGTACATTTTAAGTAGTAAAATATCATGATCAACTCGATCAAAAGCCTTGGCAAAATCCGTATACACTACATCTGTTTGGTGTCTCGAGTCCAGTCCGACGGCCACCAATCGCGAAAATGTTAACAAATTTGAAACCGTGGATTTTCTTGGCATGAAACCGTGTTGGTTTTCTCCTAGAAATGGCATAATTTGGTGATGTAATTTCTTGTAAATAATCATTTCAAATATTTTTGGTATAGTTGACAGTACAGCTACTGGTCTGTAATTCCTTATATCAGACTTGTCACCAGATTTGAAAATTGGGCTTACACGCGTGAGTTTCCAAGAATGAGGGAAACAACCAGTCGATATGCTAAGATTAAATATATAGCTCAGCGGTTTACAAATGGTTTTTGACATATGAGCAATTATATTAGGGGGTATTCCGTCAGGGCCTGCAGCCTTGTCGAGCTTTAAAGTTCGAGTACAGGAGTCTACTTCCTCTGGACAGGTTAGCTCAAGACCGATTTTGCCAATATTCCAGGGCCTCTCGGTTCGAGTAAAGTCTAGATTTAGTTGAGGAGCTATCTGGCTGTACACTGATTTGAAATAATCGGCAAATTTTTGGCTTACTATTTCGGGATCGGAAAAAGTTTCCGTTCTATCACTCAAGTTAATTTGGGTATGTGGATTTGCTTTTTGGGATTTAATAAATAATTAATACCACCTAAATAATATAAACACAGACACGTTTTTTGATTTTCACGGCCAAAAGTATTTTCGTTATTTGTTTTTGGGATGTGTTGCGCTACCTCCTTCTTTAGCCAACGTTTTGGACAGCGTAGCAGTGTCCATCATCTGGGCAGATCCGGTAGATCCGGTAGATCCGGCAGATCAACACACGTCAACCGGAACCAGCACCCTAAAAACATTTAACGAAAATGTTTTTACACATTAAATAGTTTCTTCCATACAAAATCACATCACCTGTAGAAAATAAATAAAACTTTTCGAAAGTGATGACGTCACACGATTCACCATACATACGGCGGTTTTCTGGGGATCTTGAAATATTAAAACTTTGAAAATTATTTTACCTATTAAAACTAACTAAAAAAATATGAATAAATATGCAGTTATTTAAGTTAGAAGGTCATTTATTCAATAAAAAAATTGGACTGGATTTCCTTATTTGAAATAAGATTTTTGTACAAAATAAATACTTGCAAGAGGTATCCTCCACAAATTTAGATCCCTTTCCTATCACACACGACATAATAATGATATATGATGTGATAGGTCCAGGCTTGGTGATGTAATCATCTGTTGATTCATCGGAGGCCAATTACAATCAAGACCCGTTTGAAAATTAAATGAATGGGGAACAGAGTTTTTGAAGAGTTTCGAAGGTTAAATTTCATTAGATTTTTCAGCTTAATAATTGAACAAAATTCGTGGAGTCATAAATTTTCTTGGTTAACTATGAATTTGTCATACTAGTAAGATTTTATTTAGATAATGAACTACAATATGTCCTTCATATACAATAAATCACAAATAAAGCTGCTAAAATGTTAGGTTTCATCATAAGAAACAAAAATCTTTTTAATAGCATTAAGCAACTCTACTTTGATTAAGAACGGAGTCATTTGGAGTTTGCGTCAGTTGTTTGGTCTCCATTTTATAAAATCTATATAAACAAAATTGAAGCAATTCAAAACAAATTCCTCAAATATCTTTGTTACAAGTCATAATATGTAAGATTTAATAATAATGCAGAGGCAGCTTCATTCTTTATAATTGATTCATTGTGTGAACGAAGGAATCATATGGATGCAATATTCCTGTATAAATTAGTTAAAAATAATATTCAATGCTAAATAAAATTCAATTTAATGTACCTGCGCGTACAACACGCTCTTCTGTCCTATTCAGGGTAGATCAATGCAAGACAAACTGTAAGCAGAATTCTTGTTTGAACAGACTACACAATATATACAATAGCGAATTATGCAAGGTGGACATTTTCAATTCCAAACTTACCAAATATAAGGGGTACATAAAAGAGTACTTCTCTGATGTTTCATGAATATGTAATGTATCTATGTTTCTTAAGTTTCTATCATTTATACTTGTAATTCCTTTATGATTTGATTTATATGTACAACCTGACTTCTTACGGTTACCAATGAATTGATGTGTTTAATTATGTAAATTTTAGTTTTATATATTTAATCTGTTGTTTTATAAAATTTTTGGTCTCGTACTTCATTTTAAATGTTATTATTTCTATTTTTTATTATGCTGTTTAATCAGAGGTAAAGTCGCAGGGAGGAAATCCATAATTGGTTTTATTTGGGCTATACAAACATATACAAACTGGAAAAATGTAAACTGTCTATTTCCCGAAGATAAATAAATAATATTTTGGTTAATTTCTAATTTTTTATTAACTATTAGTTATTTTACAACCCTTATAAATAAACCAAAGCTTTTAGATTACACGTGTAAAATTTAACCACTGGAGTGCTCCGCTTCATAATCATTTAAAATAAAAAAATAAAACGTTTTTTACTGAATGTAACCTTATTAATTAAGCAACTCGTTCCAGAGCAGAATATACCTATAATATCTCCCTGGAGATGAGATAGAATTTTATACCACAATATTGCATTCAAACGTCGCGCGTCGCAGCATCTCTTGAAATGACTGTGCAATGTGAAATGACCACATTTGAATAACCAGGTGCTTTCCAATCCACGTTTGCTCCGTTTTCTTCTCCTCCCCTTCTTATAACACCTACATACATCTGAGGGAGCGGTCCGTATCGGTAGAGACGGGAGATAAATGAAAGGCGTCAGTCGGTGTAGTGAGTCGAAGTCTTTATTTGTAGCGCTACGTAGCGAGGTCGAAGCGGAGCGGGAGCGGAGTGACAGTAGTGCCGGTAGTGATGCTGCTGCACGATGATGTGAAGATGAAGGTCAGGACACTACGGCGGTGAAGATCACAGGTCTTCAGGAAGCCGGCGTGTTGCCCTACACCATGGCGGTGTAGACGTGACCTTGGTCCAAGCGGTCGATCGACGTCGTGTTGACGGGATATGGCGGCTATGTGTCCTTTGAGTCGGAGCACACACGTGACACAGGAAGGAACCTTGAGAGGCGATGAGGATGAACTCTGGCAGCGGAACGCGGTGGGTTCGTGGTGCCAGAGAACGGGTTGAGTCCCAAGCAGAAAGCACGGCGGGCTTTGTGTGCTGCGGACGGAGACATCTCATGTCGAGGCGCGGAGGGCCGGACAGCGGATGGTGTTGAAGAAAGAATCCTCGAAGGTGCTGGACATGTTTCTGGGTCACACTGGATAAATGGTGTTCACTGTTGGAAGCGCGAGGCCCGTGCCCCGCGCGGGCAGGTAAAGAGTTACTACACTGCACTTGTTGTATCACAGCCCGATGTGTAGGTGAGTCGACCAATGAATGGAAACTAGACTTAAGACTGAGCTGCATGCGGCTGGCGCTTGCTTATATACTCTGCCGGTCGGGCAAGTAGTTTCGATGACGGTAGGTAACGCCGGGTGAACTCACGCAAAGCCGAGATATCGCCCGATCTTTCTGCGGGCACTTGAACGGTACAGCCGTACGTTCTAGCTCTTTCCCGTAGGTGGCGGATTATTTACGAGGCTACCATTATTACTACGCTGTATGTAGGTAGGTCATAGTTTCCAGTGCGTTCGGCTAGAGTCCAGTGGCGGAGCAATTAATTCGGCACAAGTGGCCGCCACACATCCTAAGCAATTGGGACTCCTAAAAGGAACGATTATAGAGACGTTCAAAGAACTATTTTTTGAATTACTTGGAACCCTTCGACGCTTTTTTTCATTATTTTTTTTTGTTTGTTTTTTAGGTAAGTAGGTCTCTATCATTATTAGATCGTATTGTTAAATTTTACTTTACAATTATTAAAATATAACAATATTGAGACGAAGTTAAAACCTAAAAGAATCCGCGATTAAAATGATTTGTTTTTCACAGGCAATAAACTACATAAATAAATAGATAAATTTATGAGTGCTGACATTTACTTTACAGCAGAGCAAAATCTATGACAATCGATTTACTTGCATATCGTTCTGCCGCGTTGTCAAAATATTACATTCCATAATTACGACAGCACTAGACAGATATAATATTTTGCAAGATCAGTAACATCTGATTTTAGTACACCTGAAACTAATTTACACAAACGTTGCCAATTTTCAGACCAAGGCAAGGCTTCCAGAATATCAGCTTCATTTTTAATGAAGTGAAACCTCTTTAGCCTCAATGTTATTTGAAATTCAGAAGTGCGTCATTAAACTGTATTATTTGACGGTCCTCGGTTCTAATATAATGCAATAAATTCACGACTACGCGCGAGCCTCTGATAGCGTAGCGATATGAAGCGCCTGACTCTCAGCTCCGAGACCTCCATTGAACGGAGGTTCGAATACTACCAAATCATTCACCCAAAATAATGAGTGTGGGACCAATTCGATCATCTGACAACTCTGATTATTTTCTGGCCAACATGTGAATGTCAATTAGTCACTTTCAGTTTAGTTAATAATCTATCTTCAATGACTAGATTCGAAATACCAACCATGGAATAGGGGTACGCAGAAAGACAAACTAATAGGTAGGTACCAGTATTTAATAGATCAGTGATCTCATGTCAAAACTACGCTAGTAATTCGGAAGTCAACTCACCCTACGACTCTTGGGCAGATCAAATTAAAATTATTAACGACAGACTGAGTTTTAGGACCTACGCTGCCGAAATAGGGTTTGTGAGAGGCATGATTCATACTGCAGAACCAAATTGAAAGTAACACTTGAAGAAAATCTCTTGATCTTTAAACCCTACAACTGTTTATTGAAAAGACCAAAATTCGATTATTTGGATATGTACTCAAGATTTTAGTAGACCACCTTCCAGAAATATAATTCCTTTTTTAATTAATATTTAAGATTCATATTAATATAATTAAGAATAAGCACAGTGCAATAGAAGTTCAAGATTTTGTTAGTCATCCTCACTAGGGATTCCTGTACCGAGGCGGACTTTGGGTTATTGTGTTGGAGTTTTGCTTATGTTGTCTTCATAATTTTTATAACTTCCTCGTCTTCAATTTTGCTTGAGTAGCTTATTTATCTCCTTTTAAGATCGTAAATTCTCCAAACCCACATTTCATACATTTTGATGGTGCGAACAAATTAATAATAAATGAAAGTGAACTTTTTGTGATGTCCACATTTACGAGTTAGTAAAAAGTTTTCAGTTTCGGCCAATAAAAGGGTTTCGACCAAAATTAGCCGAAACCTGCGTTCGTGATATATGTCAGATCACGTTCGGCTCTACTCGGACGTGTGAGTAACTGTGCATGCCTCTAGAATAACTTAAATATATTTTTAAGGTAAACTGCTGTACAATTTTATATATTTGTTATGTAGATATGGTTTGAGATTTTCACGACCAAACCGACCGACAGGCCACCTTCTGCCCATGCACTAACTTCTTTAGACATCGTTTCGAAGAGCATTACAATGTCCATCATCAGGGCAACGCTTAATCGAAGATTGTGTTGAAGTGTGTGCTTATGTATGCAGATGCGATACCGTGTTGGAAGTATTGCAGTATAAGTTGTATTGGTGTTCTGAGTTTAGTTTTGGTGTAGCCTTCAATTAGCGGATAGCAAGAACTATTGAACTTAGCTCATTCCTCTTTATTAATTGGACTTTTTCAATTTCAATTGCATCCGTAATTAGATCAGTTATTTGCATTTTGGATCTTCCCACGACTTCAGGAACAAATCTAAGGTAATGGTCGGTTACAATAATTAATTGCTTGGCAATTGCCGGTTTGTCAGGCTGGCCGAGTTTACATGCTCTAAAGTATTCTGATATTCTTTCGGAGATGGTCCATTCTGTCTGATCTACATAAACCTTGTCACATCCGGAACAGGTGACTATCTAAACTCCATCTGTCTCAAGTGTCTCAAGAGATTTTTGCAGGCCTCACTACTCACTAGGACTTATATTTTTATCGTGGACCCGAAGACATTTTTGATGCTTTCTTTTCTTAGGATCGTGATAATTCTGTCCGTCGCTCCAACGCATCGTTCAGCTTTAACATGTTCGAACGAATTTTTGGTTCTTCACAAATTCTGGTTTCTTGGGTTAACACCGTTGGATAATTCTCTCTGTGATAATGCGAAACAGTGCAGCGCTAAGATACCGATTCGTGTGAGTTGGTGCTTCTACCTAAGCCAGAATAATAATTTATTTAAAATGCGCAAACACCTCAGCACACGTTCTCCTTGTGTCCCTAATATCCCTAGTGATGTGTTCGCAAAACACAACTACATAACTATTTACATACTGTTGCTGATTAGTTTTAACCCTTCCTATCACATCTTGTGTTCTAACAGGCATTTTTTGTATTACTGTCACTTATCATCAATATAAACTGTAAACATATAAGTAAACTGTATACATATTCGAGTAAAAAAATAAACAAAATGACCAAATTTCAAAGTTTTGAGAGTTAGCAATTTTAAATTATTGTTTATTTATTGAAGTGAAAACTTCTTTACAACTAGAACCCTTGTGATTTGAAACTCGATGAAACGAAAAATAGCGACAATAAAAAGAGACAAATACGTATGTCTATAGGATTTAGTTTTCTAAAGTTTTCACTTCTACCGCATGTGAATTACACACTATGTTTTTTGTTGTCATATTATATTTTAAATAATAAAATAAATCAAAGTGTGCAATTCACACGCGTTAGAAGTGAAACCTTCAGAAAACTAAAGTAGACAAGAGTGAGGAGGCTACGAAGCACCGCACAAAGAGGAGACCGATTATACTATCTCATTCTATTGCAGGCTAAATCCTATAAATTTGTGTGTTTGTCTCTTTTAAGTGTTTTTTTTTGCGTTTCATCGAGTCTCAAATCACAACGGTACTGAAGAAGTTTTCACTTCAGTAATTGAAATGATGAATATGATGAGTCTAAGACAATGCCAAAAAATATTCCCCCCGCCTTTGTGAACGGCAAATTTCTAAAAACAGTAGAATCCACCAAATATCTAGGACATGTCATCAATAATAAATTAACGGATGACAAAGATATTGACAGGCAAAGGCGCGTACTTGGCATAAAATGCAACACGCTCAGTAGAAGATTTCGGCTATGCAGTCCACGGATTAAAAGGACGCTCCTACTAGCCTTCTGCACCACCATACACGCCAGCTTTGGGCGAACTTCAAAAAAGATCTGGTGGATCTGGTCTGATGTTCGGTCTGCCCAGGCACTGCAGTCCCTCCTCAATGTTTACAGAAGGGCGAGTTCCAGGATTTAAAGCTCTATTAAGAACCAGGATTGCAGAACTGAGGGGAAGGATAAACCACTACAGAAATATTCTCATCATAGAATCCTGTCTGAATTCAGGATCGAGCATAGAAGAATATTAGAGAAAGACTCTGGCTCCCACAAGCGACTAATAAGAGCACAATCAAGGATTTTTTTTCTTATTTTTATGAATACTTATTATCTAATGATGCCTATTACTTTTTTTTTTAATATTTTTTTTTCATATCTCTTAATTTTATTTTACTATCTTCTTCTTTCTTTCCTATGTTTCTTTGCTTTCGTTTTCTACTTTCAATTTTAACTCTGTTCCATCTTTACTATATTTTTTAATGTATATTATACTTACATTACACTCTATATAGGATGTGTGGGATTGCACTCACCTACCCATATCCTGGAATAAAGACCATTATTATTATTATTAAAATCTCCTATTACTATTACCATTATTAAAGACCAGCTTGATTTATTTACTTTAGTTGCAGCTGCTATAATGTTTTTGTTTTTATCGGATGTTATGTGAAACATTTTGTCGCAGGAACCTGGCCTTTAGAAAACGTGTATATTGCCACACTTTTTATGAAAGCAATTTGTGGATAGTTGGGCGGGATGTGGAGGGCATTCATTTTTATGCTGTCGATGTTTATCTTCGTAATCGACAGTTTTATGTCGGCCTGCAGTACTCGCCAATGGTCACGCCGTGCCATCACGTTATTGAATCGAATCGCTTCGGAAATTGACACATTTGCTAACACTAAGGTGGCTTTTAAGCGACAATTGCTGCTGATGCAGAAAAAATTGCAAATTGTTATACGTTTTTTAATTATTTTATTTTCTTTATCTGTATAAAATACAACTAGAAATTATTTTTCGATGCTAGTCTTATTGGTACGAGTATATATACCTGTGTCGAGAGAGAGATAACTAATGAAGTATCCATCACGCTGTTTCCCCGCAGGGGTAGGCAGAGGGGATGGACCGCCAAACAACTCGGTCTTGGCACCCACTCTTTGCTTCATTCACATTCATACATCGTCTTATACATACTCTTCTATTATTCTGACTCTTGACATGGCCAGTCTCAAGTATCTGATTCACTTGATCGTGCAAGGCCTTTCTAGGGCGTCCTCGACTTCTTCTGCCATTCACATTTGCACCGTATATTCTTCTTACACTACTTTCTGCGTGCATTCGCTCTACATGCCCAAACTATCAGAGGGTCCCTTTCTTAATCTTACTCATAACGCTTATATCAGCCTTGCATTCTTTGCGGATTTCCATATTTTACACACGATCATATACGGTTTTACCACACACACGCCTCAGGGATCTCATTTCAACAGCATTCAGTCTGCTTTCATCCTTCATATTCCAGTTCCATGCCTCACTACCAAACATCAGGGTAGGTACCAGCACTCCATTGTGGACTGCTAGCTTCACTCCTTTTGGCAGTTTTTTTTATTAGCGCCAACGCCATTTAGTCCCCCATTAACCCCAGAAAGATAATCTTATTTTAACCTACCTTAAAGTTAATCACACGTCTTAGAGACGTACTGAATTTTCAAAGTGAATATTTGACATATTATCATACTTTGTATTTTAAATAAAACCAAAACACTTATAAAAAATTGTAATGTTCTTTAATTTAGTGGCTTACTAGCCCACAATAAAAAGGATTACAACGTAAGTTCGATGTCTTCAGTTTATTGGTAATTATAAAGGATTCAATTATGTCAATAGTAGCGACTGTTTACTAAGGCTTCTAGATTGGATCTGAGAGCGGCGGGGCCTGTCAGCTGTTCTCTTGTACCGAGAGCCCGCTCGTCAATCTTCGGAAACCCGAACGTTTCCGAGCGGCGATGATATACGAACACATCTACAATTATATAAACTACAGAAATATATTGGAATTGAAAGAAAAACAATATTCTGTAAACCTCTTACCAGTCAACCACAAAAATTACGACTTTTTTTAAATGAAAAATAATGTATCATTTTATGTCTAAATGGTATTTTTTTCATATGCCATGAAAGTTTAAATGCTAATCCGTCGTTATATTTAAAATTATTACCTTTTATTTCATTAAATGACATTATACGAATAAGTCTGAAAGTTACACAAAGATCCTAGAGACGTACTGAAGTTTTAGAGTGAATATTTGACATATTATCATACTTACACAGTTTAAAGGTAGTAGAAAAATGGTAAGGTTTTGTACTTCAAATAACCAAAAAAATTATAAAAAATATATCGTAATTAAAAAATAACAAAACCTTTTACAAATCAAAAACAAAATAATTAAGTCTTATTATTTGAAAAATAATGTTCCATTTTATGTCTAAAACGTTTTATTTTTATATGTTACGAGCTGACCCGGACACGAATTGCTGTGGCTAATAAAACACAACTCATCTACTGGATGGTTATCCAACCTTTATAACCACCGCCGTCTTTGAGTTTATCGCGAAGAGACAGACAGATGCCGCGAAGGACTTTTATTTATAATACGTAGAGATGGTGTGAAAGATTATAATAATGTGCCTGAAATGCTTGAGGTAACTAACGTATTTAAATTAATAAGGACTAATACTGTATCCGTCTAAATAACTTTTCAATTACCGCAATGTACGTGATCATTTTTAGAAGATATAATGGGTATAGTAAGCTATCCGTAAAAGATAGATATATGCCTTCGCGGACTTTTTTGTAGATCTATAAAAGAGGAATATCTCATCATGCATTGTTTTGTTATATCCCAAATGGATTAGGCAGCGTTTACGATGAAAGCTAAAGGGTTCATGGGGTGAGGTTTGTCTAGGTCTTAGAGGCGGATGACCAGGACATACAGAACCCAAGATTAAACCTTAAGCGACAATATTCCCTAAAATATATTCAGAATCTTAACGACGTAAATAAAGAAACAGTGGATACAAATTGCGACTCGCGACCCGTGTATTGGACGGACCTACTATCGAATTTGCCCTATCAAATAAAAGAAGAAGAAGACGAATAATATGAGAATCTTAATGACGTAAGTGAAAAAAGCGTGTAAACAAATATACGCCGCGCCACGGCGTATTGTACGAACATACAGTCGAACTCACCCTAGCATGCCTGGAGATTCGACCTTTCTGCCGCGTCCTTTTTAATTAATTCTGAAGAACGTGTTACAAATATTAAAAATGTGTCTCCATGTTGTCCTCACGAAGTTATTAATTCATCGTCTAGAAAAATAAAATCTGGTGCTTTATAGTTGAAAAACGGGTTATAAAGTTTTAAAATAGTTGTACGTAAAATATATTAATAGTAATATTAATCTAAAATATAAATAACTTGCATTCCTTGTGCGACATGGAAATAAAAAGTTGTTATATTTACGAATTCCCCGGAAATGATTAAAATGTGAGTTTTGAGCAATCAAAAATTGTTAGGGTTGTGTACCGCCTTAAATATTACTGTTATTTGAAATTTTATTTATTTTAAAATTCCATTACTAAAAACAGTATTTTCTGTGAAATTTTCTCCGTTAGTTACATCACTGAATAATGCAAATAAGTACCTACTCTAATGAAACCGCCAATATTCGTGAAAAACTAAGAAATTTTCCGACCCGGCTAGGAAAAATAATTAACTTTAATAACCAATTCATAAACTTTTACTTACAGAATAAAAAATTCCATAATTTTCTTCGTACGAATGTTTACCGAACCAACGCGTTCTTTGGCAGAAATAGGCTGAAAAAATTAAGGAAATTTAAAAATGTTTCTTGAAAATGTCATATTTACTTACATTACATTTTTGCAGGTGGTTTCTTCCCGTCTTTGCCAATGTTTCCAAAAACCAACACGTATTTATTTATTTAATTTATGCGGCATAAATATACCATAAACATTAATTACATATCACAAAATCATAGGAAAAAATATTAGTAATAATAAAAAAAAAATGTATGTATAACAGTTAATTGTAAAACAGATTGCAATCTTTAGAGCACAGGCGTCGGGTGGGAATGCTATCCTTGTTCTACCGGTATTACAATGGAAGATGCTCCGAGGAACTAGCATCATTGATCCCTTCGGCACCGGTGCATAGTCAGGAAACACGCCAAACGCGTGCCCAACATTTGTACACAGTTGACATTTGTCACATGAGAACGGGTCGTTTCTTCGACTCGTTCTTGTGTTCAACAGCTCGGCTGTGGAATGATTTGCCGGCCTCTGTGTTTCCTCCTTCCTACAACATGGGTCTCTTCAAGACTAATGTTCATTCCTTCCACTCCTCAAAAAGACCCTCCACACAGCATCCCAGATGACATAGGCCCTGAGGGAAATTATTTTCCTCAGGGCCTCCTGTGTGGAGTTAATGTAAAAAAAAAAATAATAATAATAATTGTGGCGTTACATTGGGAAATGACACAAGAGATACATTTACGTGCAAAAATCTATAATACAAATAAAATAAATATTTCATTGAAGAAGAAGATAAGAATAATAATCTAAACGAAAGTATGAAAGAGAACAAGACACAGAAAACAGAAAAAAGACAATGGTCGCATGTGGGACTCGAACCCAGACCTCTCGTCTAACCGGGACGTGCGCGTTAACCAATTTCACTATTGCTCCCTTCTGTCAAGCCATCATAATAGTCAATCTCATATTTAAAATATTTAGAATTAACAATATTATCTTCAACTAATCATTTTTCCACATTATGGGCAACTACCCTTTTTCCGTCCGCTTAGTATGACGTGTTTGTCATTTCCCTTAGACGTCATTATTTATTTATTTATTTGTAAGAAACAAACAGCTTTTACATAATATACAGTGATAACAGATATACAAGTAAGCAGAAGTCAAGCTACAGAAGTTTCATATGCTAAAGTAGATACATTGGAAATGAATTTTGGGTTGTGGGAAGTGGAGAGGAAGAGGAAAATAGGAAAATTGCTCCCGATACATTCCATACTCTTATATTAATAAATAATCGATCGTACGCATTACTTCATATCGATATTTCTTAAAGTTATTACTAAAAATGTCAACGCTGTGAAATTTTGTATTATACTGTGCACATACATGACGAATTGGGATTTTTTTTCTAATATTTGTTCTAAATTAGAGTAAATAAAATAAATCGGATTGTCGGGTTGATCTTGATGGAACATGAAAATTTATTAAATTGGTAAATTGACGAGTCCAGGCCATTATTGAGAATTTTAAATAATAGGATTTAATCAATAATTTGACGTCGTGTTTGTAGGGATTTGAAATTGTGAAATTAAATGGATTCAGTATAATTTGAGAAGTGTAAGTTTAGTTTGTGATTTATGTATTTAAATTTTTTTTGGATTCTTTCTATTCTTTCAATATGGGCTTGGTATAAAGGAGTCCAGATCGGTGTACAGTGTTCCAAGTGCGGGCGAATATATGAGGTGTAAAGGAAATATAGAGTGTTTATGTTGTGGAAGGTTTTTGCTATTGGAATTATAAATCCCAGCATTTTATTGGCTTTGTTAATGACTTCATCAGTTATATCATCAAATTTTTTTTTTTTTTTATAGTGATACCTCACAAGAGTCTCAGCTGCTCCCGTCTGGAGCCAGTGAGACTATGGCATCCCTAATTGGGGTATGTTGTGAGGCTGAAGGTCGTGGGGAAGGATATAGTGAAGAGTACCTGGCAAATCAGATCTAGTCATCAAACACGGCTAAAGCCATTTCAAGGAACGTTTCAATTCTGAATGGTGGTCTTACACCAGAGCGATACTGAGAGTAGCTTCCACTCTGGAATCTGCCGCAAATACACTATATATAATTTTTATTAATAAATTGCGAAATAACAAATTAAACAAATAAAATTTATTTGCCACGCCGGGATTCGATCCCGCGACCTTTGGAATGCTAGTCAAGAGCCTTAGGGAACGTACCCATACTACGTGACACGTTTAGGGGGGGGGGTCTTCAAAATGTCACGCTTGGTACAAATGAGCGGCGGCGGGCTTAGGTTTTTGGTCACCGGAAGGGGGGGGGGTTAAAAATTACAAAAAGTTGGTCACGTAGTATGGGTATGTTCCCTTACCGCTGGACTATGCCGGTGACTACTCTATTTTATGCAGGTTCTTGGAGGTTTTTACAGATGCAATGCCGCCTCGTGGAGCCTCATGAATGAGTTTTTCTTTTGCCCTGTTTAATTTATCTTTGTCTTACTAACCTATTTTTTGCATTTTGTTTTTCCTGTTAAGCACTTGCATAATGCTTACTAACAATGTATGCAAGGACACTGGAGGTCTAGATTCGTTCAAAATAAATAAATGTAGCTTCGTTTAAGAAAAAAAATTAGAATCTTGCGAGAGCCTTGAAGGGGTAACCATCAGTTACTTATACCAGGGCGGGTAAGAGGTGGATAACCTCCACTGGACTACGCCGGCCGTCGGATATACATAAACGGACTCTACTCTATATTTTTCTATTTTTCTGTAATCTCTTTCATATTTTCGTTTAGATTATTAGTGTTATCTTCTTCTTCAATGATATTATTAAAAAAAGTTTTACTGTCTGGATTTCATTGCGGTATTAAAGTTTTGTTTTTGGCATTAAGAAGCAATGAATTAGTTATGTGGAATGGTAACGGCGTTTAGTTGCCAAGTGTACTGAGCTTTGGGACCGATATAAATCAAGGTGACGCGGCGCTTGTAAGTTACTTGTTGGTAGCGAATGAAATAGATAATAATATATTCACTTTCTCAGACTCGGTGGTGATACCGTGGGTAATGCGCGTTTTCATCCCGTAACAAATTATCCCCGACGAAATATCCTCCGACAACATATACTACGGACAAAATATTCCTTAACAAAATAAATATCTTCTAAAACTTAACCTAACCTGACATAGCCTAATAAACCTATTAATCTAACAAAAAATGGACCAAAATAATACAGACATACTGGAAAGACAACAAATTATTGTTATCTGTATTATTTTTGTCCCATTGTACTATTTTTGGACGGATGTCTATTATATTTGTCCCCTTTTTTGTTAGGTTAGGTTAGGTCAGGTCAGGTTTTAGTAAATATTTTGTTGAGGGATGTTTGGTTCGTATGATATTTTGTCGGAGAATATTTTGTCTGGGATATTTTGTCGCGGGATGAAAAGTTGTGGAACCGATATTGTGTTGACCTTGAAGATGCCGTATTCAGAATTTTTACAGAAAATATAACATGTATGTGTGGGCATGCATAAATACACGTTTATGTAAGTATATATATGTATGTATGTGTACATGTATGTATGTATGTGTATTTATGTACATACATACATAACAGCTACCTTACTTAATTGTGTTTATTTTCCAGGCAACTTTGGCAATTAGTTACTGGAAACATTTCTACCAATTTTCTAATTTTTTTTATAATTTTACTTAAATATGTTTAAACTTACTAGACTTAATTTCAAAATAGCTATCCTCCATTGGTCACCATGATACAGGTAGCTGCCTAGTATGGTGACCTAATGTATGTTTTCAAGTAAATGTATTAATCATGTAACATTTACTTATAAATAAATAAATAAATACCTAGATACCTACGTCACTTGAAATCTTTATTTTTTTTTTAGTTTTTAAAAGAATACGTATTATTTTTTTAAGATAATAACTTTGCACTTGCCGAGTTGAAAAGGTAAATATATTAAATTCCCACGATGGTAAAGAATCGGAAAATATGGTACGAATATCATAAAAAACAAATTTGGTTCTGTTATTAACAATGTTCTAAGTTTTTTTAAAAGCTTTTAGGGTGTATTATAAATGTGGCTTCACCGGAGAATGCTCAAGGTCCCATGGACCGACATGATTACCAACACATAAATTCTCAGGCGGGCTAGAGCAGATAGAGAACTGCTTACGCTTACATTGATAAAAGTCAGAATGATTTCATATCTGGGTCACATACTTCGAGGGGAGATGTATCACTTGTTCCAATTAATATTAAAAGGCAAGACAGAGGGTCGCCGAGGACATAGGGCACACCAATAAGAAGAAGATGTAGTATGTAGGTCAAGCATGCCGCATGCTCATCCTGCGAACGAATTGAATTGAATTGAATAGAATTGAATTGAAGATTTCTTGCAGTCCAGAATGTAATTTTCAGCTTTCTATGTTTTTGATTTTTGTATTTAAAAAAACGTTCTCGTAAATGAATCACATTTGTATTATATTTTGTGAAATTAAATTGTTATTAGACGTTATGACTCTAAACAGGTGTGTATATTTTACTTTTTTTTACGTATAACTTTTGGGTGATTTTCGTAACATTTTTTTACATTTGTGTAAGATGGTCGGTATTTTTTTTTCTCGGGGCACAACCGTTTGGGATAAAATCGGCCAGTATACGTTGACCCGGAATATTTTTATTACGGATTTTTTTTATTTGTGTTACAACAAGCCGTGTAATTACCAAAGAAAAACTACCGGACAAGACTGGGATATAGAAAAAAAATGAAGACGATTTACGTGTAGTTGAAGGAGTAATGGGACACCAAAAAGCAACAGAAACCTACGGAGGGCCGAAATTCGCATTACCAGACCGTATCGATAAATATACAAACATTCAAGATTTGGCTTTATCTACGAAAAGGGGCCTAGGCCGTTCTGCATTTTATACAGTACAAGTCCGGTACACGGTTTTACCCAACCCACGAGGCAAAATCGGAAATATTAGAGGACTGGCATTTTTTTTTCATAAATTAATGACTAAGATTTTCTGACATGTTTCTTTTGTGTATTTTTCCTTTGGAAATTCAGTATAAAAATAATTATTGTGAAGCGAATTTTATTTTAATTTACTAAACTACAGAACTTCTACCTTACAGTCCTACGTGCTTTCGACGGCGATTGCGAGTGGCCTGGACTGGAGAATCGAGTCCCAGGGCGCCACTACGCGTCATCAACAGCACACAAACACCTGTTTGTAGTATCTACCTTTACCTGTATTTTTCCAATTCCCTTTGTCCGTAGTGACTACTTTAGCATTATTTTTTCGCGCTCTGTTTGGCAATCTCGTTAGCCGTCGCATTACGTCAGCGGCCTGGTCGACCACGGGCCAATCAGGGGTCGCGTTGGCTCGGGAGCTGGTGCACCATTGGTCCGGCATTCCGGGAAGCGGCATGGCGTGAAGCGACACAGACGTCAACGTGCCGGCGACTTTTATTAATATTATTAGAATATAGTTTTATTACCGGAAAAATGTTTACAGTCAAATTGTGTAAGTGGTCGATAAGAAATGTGACAAGATTAAAAATTAATCACTTTTTCGTATCAAAAAGTACAAGCAGGCACCTACTTTTACTTTTATTACTCCGGTGATCCGGGTTATTCTTGCGATTTTGGTGATTGCAGTGATTTTAGTGGGTGATTAAAAATAATAACATTTGGATTTTTTTTATATTAATAGAGTCCCAGCGGAAAAAAATCGGTTTAGGGGCGATAGTCCTAGATAATTTTATTTTTTATACTAATTATGGGTCGGAAAATCCGAATCTGAAAGAATTAGGCGTCGGCAAGCAATATTAACTGAATTACACGACTTTTAAAATTTTCTATACACACACAGGAAAACAAGCCATTTTGAACGCATTCTGACACTACAAGTCATAGAAAAACACCAAAGATATTACACCACATAAAATTAAGTGTTGCCATTAAGCAATAATATCAATAACGTAAAACTTTCCGACACGATACTTCCTCACATGATAATTCATCACATAACACATTAGTAACATGGTTTGTGATAGAAAAGAAAGTGCCCCCTTCGTAGCGCCTACTCGCGTCACGGCAAAAAAACATCCCAGTTTTCAAGTAGTTTAGCGGCTACGCTAGGTTTGTGTAACATGGTTTGTGATAGAAAACAAAGTGCCCCCTTCGTAGCGCCTACTCGCGTCACAGCAAAAAACATCCCAGTTTTTAAGTAGATTAGCGGCTACGCTAGGTTTGTGTAACATGGTTTGTGCCCCTTTATACCGCCTGCTCGCGTCAAGGCAAGAAAACATCCTAGTTTTCAAGTAGTTTAGCGGCTACGCTAGGTTTATGTAACATGGTTTGTGATACAAAAGTGAGTAAAATTTATAAAATAATTACTATTAGCATTATTTTTTCGCGCTCTGTTTGGCAATCTCGTTAGCCGTCGCATTACGTCAGCGGCCTGGTCGACCACGGGCCAATCAGGGGTCGCGTTGGCTCGGGAGCTGGTGCACCATTGGTCCGGCATTCCGGGAAGCGGCATGGCGTGAAGCGACACAGACGTCAACGTGCCGGCGACTTTTATTAATATTATTAGAATATAGTTTTATTACCGGAAAAATGTTTACAGTCAAATTGTGTAAGTGGTCGATAAGAAATGTGACAAGATTAAAAATTAATCACTTTTTCGTATCAAAAAGTACAAGCAGGCACCTACTTTTACTTTTATTACTCCGGTGATCCGGGTTATTCTTGCGATTTTGGTGATTGCAGTGATTTTAGTGGGTGATTAAAAATAATAACATTTGGATTTTTTTTATATTAATAGAGTCCCAGCGGAAAAAAATCGGTTTAGGGGCGATAGTCCTAGATAATTTTATTTTTTATACTAATTATGGGTCGGAAAATCCGAATCTGAAAGAATTAGGCGTCGGCAAGCAATATTAACTGAATTACACGACTTTTAAAATTTTCTATACACACACAGGAAAACAAGCCATTTTGAACGCATTCTGACACTACAAGTCATAGAAAAACACCAAAGATATTACACCACATAAAATTAAGTGTTGCCATTAAGCAATAATATCAATAACGTAAAACTTTCCGACACGATACTTCCTCACATGATAATTCATCACATAACACATTAGTAACATGGTTTGTGATAGAAAAGAAAGTGCCCCCTTCGTAGCGCCTACTCGCGTCACGGCAAAAAAACATCCCAGTTTTCAAGTAGTTTAGCGGCTACGCTAGGTTTGTGTAACATGGTTTGTGATAGAAAACAAAGTGCCCCCTTCGTAGCGCCTACTCGCGTCACAGCAAAAAACATCCCAGTTTTTAAGTAGATTAGCGGCTACGCTAGGTTTGTGTAACATGGTTTGTGCCCCTTTATACCGCCTGCTCGCGTCAAGGCAAGAAAACATCCTAGTTTTCAAGTAGTTTAGCGGCTACGCTAGGTTTATGTAACATGGTTTGTGATACAAAAGTGAGTAAAATTTATAAAATAATTACTTAAATTAGTTATTGATATTATTGCTTAATGGCAACACTTAATTTTATGTGGTGTAACATCTTTCTTGTTTTTCTATGACTTGTAGTGTCAGAATGCGTTCAAAATAGCTTGTTTTCCTGTGTGTGTGTATAGAAAATTTTAAAGTCGTGTAATTCAGTTAATATTGCTTGCCGACGCCTAATTCTTTCAGATTCGGATTTTCCGGCCCATAGTTAGTATAAAAATAACTAGTTTTATTATCTAGGAATGCCGCTCCTAAACCAAACTTTACCCGTCCCAGCTGCTCCCGACTGGAGCCAGTGAGACTATGGCATCCCCAATTGGGGTATGTTGTGAGGCTGAAGGTAGTGGTGAGAGGAAGGAGATGAGGAAGAGGAAGGTAAGGAAGTACCTGGATAATCAGATCTGATCACCAAACATGGCTAAAGCCATTTCAAGCAACTTTTAAATTCTGAATGGTGGCACACTCTGGAACGTGCCGCAAATACACTACATATTATTTTTGGTAATTGTTCGGAACAAACGTCAACGGTTAATACGCACTTTTTTTGATAAAACTTTTAGATTCTTCTTAATTACCATAAAAGACAACTATTTGCATTGGGGGAGGTTGAAAATGTTACATTTTTAATTTATTTACGTAAATTGAAAATTTGCTTTCACACTGTCAAATCACTCTGTTTGCAGTTCGGGACAAACTTCAACGGTTAATACGCACTTTTTTTTGATAAAACTTTTAAAATTATGATAATATACACAAACCCGCTACACAAACCCTGCGTAGCCAATCAAACCATTCAAAAACGTAAGCTGTTTTTTAAAGTAAAGATAACATACACAATCCCGTTACATAATTTGGGAGGCGGGAATGGGTACCGCCACCCCGGGAACCTTTATTGGATAACCAACACCTCTGCCATAGGTCACCCCAAGTGGTTCGCTACGTTTGGTGATTTAGCAGGGGTGCCCGGGTTCATGGGGTGAGGTTTGTCTAGGTCTTGGAGGCGGATGACCAAGACACACTGAACCCCAGATTCCTACCCACCCCTTAAACCCTTTTCCTTCCCAGAACTCTCCTCTCCTTCCTTTCCTTAAAAAACCCTCCACACAGCATCCCCAAAGATGACATAGGCCCTGAGGGAAATTGTTTTCCTCAGAGCCTCCTGTGTGGAGCTCATGTAAAAAAAAAAAAAAAAAACATAACCGTTGACGTTTGTTCCGAATATTTACCTTATTTTTAATTTTAATCGTGAAATAACACAAATTTATTTACCCACGCCGGGATTCACATTGGGAATCAAGAGTCTTATCCCTCGACCATGGCGGCTGTCCACCTCGACGGCGGCGGATGATTTCTACAGCACCGTTTGTGTGAAAAATCAATTCAAGGGCGCAATTTACAATACATTTCTATCGTATTTCTAACTACACACTTGACAAAATATTATAAAAACTAATTGATCATTATTACAGAGTGCATCAACTAATTCAAAACATATGCACAATGCATTTGATCAATTAACGTGATACTGCGTTTAAAATTTACAAATATTGTAAAGGGAGCAAATAAAAAGGGCCATACTTACCTGGGAGGTCACTTGAGATTAGCACCATTTATTGTGTATTAGAGAAAAATTTAATTGGGAACACATGTTATTGGAACTATATTACTTAATTGTAGTATATATTTTAATATTTATGCACTAAACCGCTTACTCGTTAATAAGGAAGATTTTTTATTCAAACAGTTACATAGATTTAGCTTTATTATTACGAAAAGTCAGTATTTATGTCGGGGAGATCAAAAAACATGCAAAAAATATGCATTTAACATTTTGATTTTGTTAAAATTGGCTCTCAAATCACTCTCACGGTAACGCCATTGTTTATTCATCGTTTTGGTTTTAACATTTCATAGACAATGCTGCCAAAGTGAATGCGTTATTAAGTTTGTACCTGTATTTATAACAGTAGAACATGGAAAGAAATGTATTAGAATAATTACACAAACCCGCTAGACAAACCCTGCTTTGCCAAACAAACCATTCAAAACCTGGGATGTTTTTTAAAATTATGATGAAATGCGAGTTTATTTTAGAGAATTAGTTTTATAATATTGGTACTTCCGACAAATGTCATATTTGATTGTCTATTAGTTAAAAAAGGAACATTCCCATGGACATATGAATATATCTGGACCTGTTCTAAGTGATAAAAGCGTATTATTTCCCCCTCCCCATAGCGGTTCCATGGAGCCGTCTGGGCTTACGAGAGCCTCGCTTGAATCTAAAAAATGTGACATCATCATTCTTGTCCTGACCAGCGCCGAGCTCACATCGTACCTTTTACGAAATAACACGGCAAAATGAGAGCTTGTGCTATACGTGCTATAACCTAAAATATGTGGATATGGCGAATGTGGGCGGTGCACCAGTGAGCTCGTCGCTGTTTACAGGGGTAAGTAAATTATGGAACATTTGTAAAAGTGTCTTAACTAAATACGGCAACAAAATATTCCTTTGTGAAAAACGGCGAATTTTACTTTGCCGCATTTGGATTTCGCAAATATGTTAATAACGTGGCGAGCAATTCACGCTCCCATGTAAAAAGGTCTATTCATTCAAAAGCAGATTTTGCTTTTAATAACTAAATGGTGATATTATCACGATGTATATATGCCTATATACATTGTCCCCTCTTTGCCCCCCCATAGTTTGGTTTTACCCCTCATCTATATCTTCTTGTCTATTAAATTAGGATTTTTTTTTTGTCTATAAACATTCCATATTATCTGTGCATCAAAATTTGTCAACACGAACGTTCCATATTATCCGTGAGGTAGACTAACTGCATATTTACCTATATTTTAATAGTAATATTTATAAAATATATTATTTATGGATGTTTTTGGGAAAGCAAAATTTTATGATGGACGGTATAATACTCGTAGTTCTCGTAGAAGCACTTTTATCCTCCTAAATATGATCCATCCCTCGGTAATAGACATATTTTTGGTGAAGGCCCAGTGATGTAGTAATTCTAGCGATTCTAGTGATTCTAGTGAGTCTACGTATTCTAGTGTTTCTAGTGATTTTAGTGATTCTGGAGTTTCTGGGAAATATAGTGATTATAGTAATTCTAACAATGTTTTAGAAATTCTAGAGATTCTAGCAATTCTATTGGTTTTGGTGTTTCTATGAAAACCAGTGATTCTGGTAATTCCATGGATTCTAGCAACACTAGTAATTCTAGGGATTCTAGTGAATCTAGTGGATCTAGTGATTCTAATAATTCTAGTAATGCTTGTGATTCTTGTGATTGTAACGAATCTGATGATCTTAGTGATTTTAGTGATTCTTGCTAATTATTGTGGTGATTAACAATTCTAGTTATTCTAATGATTTTAAGGATTCTAGTAACAGAAATAAGGCATCAATATGAAAGAAAAATAATAATTTTGAAGAAGAAAAAAATGGCTTTTTTTCAAAACTATAGTAGGTATGAATATAATTATGGTGTTTTCTTTTTGCATAAAAATATGAACTTAATTTTTTTCACATCATTAGAGATATATTGTATTTGCCAAATAATGTTAATTTTTATGTTTTTTAAATTATTAGATGTGAGAAAAATTAAGATTAATAAATCTTAAGTGAGGTCTGCCTAGGTCTTGGTGGCGAATGTGTTTCCTCACCTGCTGCGTGGCGGTCCGGATTGGGAGAGACTACTTGAGGCAGACATAATTTAGACCTCTTCAGCCAGACTCTCTCGACAAATCGCCTTGCACCTCAGGGAGAGGGGTGGATTCATACTCTCACTCCTGGACACTTGACCCCCAAATTCTTAACCACTCCTCGTACCTTTGTCCTTCCCAGAACTTCCTTTCCTATCTTTCCTTAAAATGACCACCACACAACATCCCCAAAGATGGCATAGTCCTTGAGGGATTTTTTTCGTCAAGGCCGTATAAGCACTATTGTGAAAAAAAAAATAATAAATGAATTATTTCTACTTGTTGAATTCCATGTCTACGGTAGGCACTAAAATGTTCCACTGAAACAAACTTTAACTTTTTTCTTTCCAGACTATAAAAACAACAGCAGTCGTCCTTGTGTACTCACAGAATAAAAAACATATTATTCAATTGTCCTACGAGATAAGATATCCAGACTTACATAGATACAAGAAACAACATCTCAGATAGAAGCCTGCCCAGGAAAATGGCGCGGAGATAAACACGAGGCGAGAGAGATAAATAATAATAAATTATTCTCTTGTCTTAAAGAAAAGAAATGGAAATTTGGAGCCGAAACCCGGCTGAGTAATAGGGTCCGTCTGGGCTCTGGCCGGCTCAGGGTTTGATAAATGACGTCATCAGGAGACCCAACATGGACCAGAAGAAAATCAGATAAATAAAAGATAAATTTAGGACTATTGTACCTAACCTAACCCAAGCTAAATAACAATCATTTATTGAACATGGCGAAGTGATTTTCATTGCGAATTGCTTTTAAATTAGCTCCACACAGGAGGCCCTGAGGAAAATAATTCCTTTAGACCTTAGAGTCTATGTCATCTTTGGGGATGTGTGACGGTCTTTTTTGAGAAAGGAAGGAGAGGAAGTTCTGGGAAGGAAAAAGGTATGAGGGGTGGGCAGGTATCTGGGGGTCATGGCGTCCAGGACTGAGGTGAGGTGAGGTGAGGTGAGGTGAGGTGAGGTGAGGTGAGGTGAGGTGAGGTGAGGTGAGGTGAGGTGAGGTGAGGTGGGGTGGGGTGAGGTGAGGTGAGGTGAGGTGAGGTGAGGTTAGATGGATGGATGGATGGATGGATGGATGGTTCACCTTAGGCTTTTTGTAATTAAATTACTGATAAATATTAAATATAAATTACTGATTAAATTACTGATAATAAAAAACGACACACATATTAGAAAGTATAAAAATAGAAAAATGTTGCATTTTAAGATCATGTTCATCCCCCTATTTTGTATAACCTGTAGTTTATTATTTTGGGTTTCGTTACATAGGAATAAAACACTAACAGCCTTACTAAAAAAAAAACCACAGCACGATCGATAACCTGTGTTGCAATCGCAATACAGGTTCTCGGTCGTTGCTGTCGCAATATGAATAAAACTAAAATAAACTGAAACACGAAATATTACTAATAAGATTTTTTCTTAAAATGCATTTTAAATCTGGCTACAATGTAATTTTTTATTGTGTAGGTACATAATAAATTGTTTGTTTTCCTTCATAATCGCTAAGTGGCGGGCAATTCGTCGTTCGCGCTGAAACCGCGAAAAAATCTCGCTCCGCCGATGTGTGTGACTAATTCAGTCTTATATACATATAATTGATATACTTACCGTGTTCTTCGTGGTTTATCGTAAGTTTTGGTCAAGTTATAATAACAAAAATCGTACTTTGAAAATTGAAAAGTCAAAAAGTATTTTATATGATAGATGAAAATTCTAATTAACATTTTAAGGATTTTATTTTATAAGAATTTCATAAAAGTGGTGTTGTTTTTAAATATTAAAATCTAATACTTGTGTTCCTAAACGTATCAAAGAAATTAATGTCTGTAGAGATGCAAGAAATCTGTTATAAAAGTTCGCATTTTATTAGGTTTTTTTTTGTTAATAGAAAGGCTTTGAATTTTTGATTATTTTTTTTATTGTATGCACGAAGCAAAATTGGGGTGACAATTTCGTTTTTAATTCATTATATGTGTAAAAGGACTGAATTTTAAAAATTTTGTTTTTTATATATTTCTCTACACTTTCATCAAAAATGTTTTATCAAGAAATTTTTTTTCCGCGTCTGAATCTTAAAATATGGCAGTTTTTTAAACTACAGTGTATTTATAATACACAAATCTAAAAGTTAATTTTATCTAGTTTTCATAAACGGTATTTGTTTTACGACACCTTCAAAAATAAGAAATATATGGAACATTCAAAATACTTTGGCAAATTTTCAAATTTCGTTCAGACGTCATTAATAAAACAGAGATAAACTACCCTCTCAGGCTGTGTAAACAATGTGTATTTTTTCCATGAACAATTTTTTAATTAGTAATGTTTTCACATCCGCGGCCGTTTATCAATTGAATAAAAATTTTACTGGGTTTTTTAGTAAGGCTGTAAAACAATAATTTAAATGCGGAGTTACAATAAAATTAACAAGCCCAATTTTTTAGTGCTTAATTGGTAACAAATATTTTGAATAACGCCATACAATTCAATAATTTTTTCCAACACCCGCTGATCATTGAAGCAAATCATTTTAATTGGGAAACAATTGGATTCCTGCAAGCGACAAAATGAATGGCGTTTAGTTCTTTGTCGATTGCGGTCTCCAAGGCAATGAGCTATTCCATTGATTAAACCAATCATAATTTATCTTCGTTTTCCAGTTAACGAGCGACTGTTTTATATTGATCTCTTAAATACTGCACGTTGGTTTGTGGTTTATGGTGGTTTGATAGGACTTAATAATTTATTGTTTCAGCTCTATACCGAAATAACGCCCATACAATTTATTTTAGCACCGTTATGATTTAGAACTCCATAAAACGAAAAAGAACGACTTTTTTTTTTACACAAGCTCCACACAGGAGGCTATTCATCTTTGGGGATGCTGTGTGGAGGATTTTTTTTAAGGAAAGCAAGGAGAGGAGAGTTCTGAGAAGGAAAGAGGTTTAAGGGGTGGGTAGGAATCTGGGGTTCAGTGTGTCCTGGTCATCCGCCTCCAGGACCTAGACAAACATCACCCCATGAACCCGGGCACCCCTGCTAAATCACCAAACGTAGCGAAACACTTGGGGTGACCTATGGTAGAGGTGTTGGTTATCCAATAAAGGTTTCCGGGGCGGCGTTACCCATTCCCGCCTTCCAAATTGAAAATCCAGACTTAAAAGAGACAAATATATATATCTATAGAATTTAGCCTGCGAGAGAATGAATCAGTTTAGTCAGTATACTTTAGCACCGTTGTGATTTGAAACTAGATGAAACTAAAAAAACGAGTGTTCTTTAGTTAGACCACACGACTGAAGTAAAACTTCTTTAGCTCGATCTATATGATAGGAAGAGAGAAAGAAAATGTGCGCGCTCACTGCTCTCTCTTGCACCTACAGTGTGATACAGACAATAGGTCTGCACTGTGCATTAGGAATACGAAACGTAACTGGCTATGAGAGAAACAGAGAAAGAAAATGTGTGCTCGCACCTCTCTCTCTTGCCCCTACAGTAATATATGAAACGTAACTCTCTCTCTTTCTATCTTCACTAACTTATATCTCCCTCTCAACTACCGTTCGCCTCGCTTTTTGTAACGCTCTCGTCATGCATTCACCAGCTTACTCCCCAAGCCAAGCGTGCGTAAACAAGTTTTACTTAAAAAAATAGCGACCATAAAGAGACAAACATATACATATATAGGATTTAGCCTGCGAGAGAAAGAGATAGTATAATCGGTGTCTTCTGTGAGCGGTGCTTCGTAGCCTATCGGTGTCTTCCTTGTGCGGTGCTTCGTAACCTCCCCACTCTTGTCTACTTAAGAGGGTATTACCAGAGAAAACCAGAAATATGTCATTTTTAAATCAGATTCCAGACGTATTGACTCTTTTCCACAAAAAATTATGAATGGATTTCGAAAAGTTGTTCTTTTATCTAGCATTCACATGTTTTAAATTTTGAAAAAAAAAAGTTAATTTTTAGTATAATAAGGTTATACCATAGGTCGTTGGCAGATTTGTTAAATTTTCAAAAAAGATTTTGTATTATACCACACCCATTTCAAATCATATAATCAAGCAGTAAAATAAATTATTACTGGGTATCGCATGTTTTAGAATTTTAATTTTAGTTTCAATAAAATCAAAAAAAAATATATTTGTATTTCTTGACGAAAAATGGTCCGTTTGTGTATTTATTTGCGCACTTACAAACTAATATATTTCAGATGTTTTTAACATTCTGATTTAACTTAGGCATTATTGAAAAATGATAAATATTTATAATCAAAAAATAATTCCAAAAAGCATATTATTTTAATAGTTTTATCATCACGCCTTTCAGCATTTTTGGATGTAGGTGTAAATTAAAGCAAATTTAAAATGAAATAAAATCGATATTGAGTTTTTTTTTTTTTTTTTCAATTATTTCTGGCTTTCACCCTTCAATGGTGTTCTAGGCCATCATTTATAATTACAGAGAAATGAAAAGTGAATTTATATATTAATTTTATTTAAATGTGCAAATTTCTGAATTTTATGGAAGATTGGAGTGGAGTTCAGACTTAGAAGAGATGAGATGTTGAATGGAGGAGAGGCAATTTTGGATAAATCTTGATAGAAGAGAGGATATTTATTTAGAGAGGGACAATCAAAAAATATGTGATCTAAAGTTCCCACATTAGGCCAGTGCAATTAGCGATCCGCGATCGGAATTATTCCGGTAGTCCCAATTTTTTTATATGTTTTATATATTCACCTAGTGATGTAAAATCTGAGTTTTCGACCTTGGGTCACTTGAGATTTCGACGCCATTTTGAAAAAACCAGCCGAAATCGCGCCAAAATCTAGTTTTTCTCAAATATCTCGTTTCCAATAAAAATGTTGGCCAAAATAGCTTTACAAGTTTAGTAGAACATAAAATTACCTACAATTTTTATTTAAAAAAATTTCTTCTATCTCTAATAAATATCGAGATATGCAGTCGTAAAAAAGTATATAAGTTTATAAAAACGGCTAAATTGCTCGACTTGGTTTGGTTTTTTGTGCGTATCTCTTTTCCAGTACAATTTTGTGAAAAAATTACTGATATCAATTTTGTAGAGAATAAAATTTCATAAACGACGGACGTATATGTTTAATGTTTATTGCGCAATTTGGTATCCAGGTTCTTATACAAAAATTTCACAAAAATTAGGTAAAAAAATGAATCAGAAGATAATCTTGGCATTCCTTGATTATTCTTATTTTTTAAACAATTATTATTGAAATAACCTGTAACATACATAATAGCAATATTAACCATCGATATAATCATAACATATAAAAATATTAATTAAGGTTCATAGTACATAGATGTGGTAAAAAAAGAAGAAAAAAATGTGTTTTCATAAAATTTATGACTATTGACTTTAGTTTCTTACTGCCATTTACGGGCCCCGAAAAGCTTCAATATAGTCTTCCAATGTCTCATCAGCCGAATTTACGACGACTGGGTCATCAAATTCCTCGTCATCATCATGAACGAGGGCTGCCACAGCATTCTCGCATGAGCTGCCATTCCAGTGAATACAGAGTAGGGAGCATTTCAAATCCGACTTTCTATATGTGCACTTTCTAGCGCAACCTTTTTTGCATTGGCTTGATATAAAGTTCAGCAACGCCTGAGGTGCATTGGAGGGGACCCCACCACTTTCCCAACGGCGTTATAAGGAAACATATGGTTTCCTCCTTCACCGCACACGTCAAGACTCTATTTTTTTTTGAACGAAGCTACATTTATTTGAACGACTCTAGACCCTCCAATGTCCATGCATACGGGGTTAGTAAGCAGTATGCAAGTACTTACATTAACATTATACAAAAGATAAATAAAAGTAGCAGCCCGTGGAATGATTCTTCTGAAATCTATAGAGAAAAATATATACAGATAAAGGTGTTAGTAAATAAAGAAAAATAAGAGCTGCGCCCGGTTGAGGAGACCTAGTTAAGATATATAACGAAAAAGTAACAGTAATAATATAATGCAAGTATTTGCAAAAATAACTGAGAGAAGAAAAGGCATAAAAATAAAATATCTATACAGAGAAGGTATTCCACAAACCACCAGGCAGTCCCAATGACAATGTGTATGGCTATCGGCCCAACCGCAGACGAAACCCGGAGTCCGCGCCCTTTAGCCGACTCACCGATTTTGCCACGAAGAAATATATGTGGGAAAGAAGAGGAAGTTTTTGAAGACTCGGGGAAAAGATCAGCGTCGGATTGTCGGAGGGGGGGCGGAAGGACGTCGAGACCACGCGGCTGTTCCTCAGGCCTACCCATATCATTGGGGGAGGCGCGGGAGGATCGCAGAAAAACCGCTCCAGTATGGGTTCGCCTGGCTGTACGCACGGACGGGGTCTATCCCACCCCCTTTTATGGGGTGACGACGATACATAAATATGTACAGTTCAGCTGCACCACCAAAATATGGAACTAAAGCTAATGTAAAGTAAAAAAAATGAAAAAAGCAATTATATATTAGAAACATAATTGTTGTATGATTACAGAAGTCATAATATATTGGGCGATGGCGTCTTCACCACCATCGCCCTCCAAGATAGAACATGGCCTGTTGAAGTAAAGCATAAATCAGTTTTAGCAGAAACGTTAGGAGATCATGGATGCCTGTAAACGGTGTGAAGTTAGAGCTTAAAGAAAATAATTAAAACAAGAAAAGAAAATGTTTCAGTACATACATAAGTCAAAACGAAACCAGTAATTTACAGGTCACAAAAGTAATTTTATAAACAGTTCGAAGCGTATACACTAGTGAAGAGTAATGGAGAATATACCAAGGGAGACAGGAGCAATACGTGTAGCACCTGAAACAAAGATGAATTTAGTCTAGATCGGCGACTCTAAGTACAGACCATCTCTCCACCCAGGACTTGACAAACTTTTTCAGGCACTCGAAATTCTCTTTATTCGACACAAGGTCAGCGTTCCACGCTGGTCTTGTTGTTCCGCGCAAGCCATCCAACATTTCCTCTCGTGCTTCTTTCATCAACTCGCAGTGCCACAGAATGTGCCTGGCATCCTGGTTAGTATCACCACATGCACAGTTTGGATGGGGAGAAAGGGTCAAGCTATGTAGCCGACCCCTGAATTCCCCATGTCCGGAGAGCATCTGTGTCATGTAGTGTGTCATCTGTGTCATCTGTGTCATGTAGTATGTGCCTGAGGTGCAGCCTCCTTCATCATTGGTACTGGAGTTAGTAACCCAACAGCCTCCTTCTTCCACCCCCATTCAGTTGGATCTTTATGGTGACCAAGCCAAATCTGCACTTTGAAGTATGTGGTAGCCTGGATAAATTGAATTTGTCCTTTTTCACTCCTTTGACAAAAAGAATGTTCCTACCTTAAATTTTCTAAATTTGATTTCTCATTGCAGCCATACAAAAGTGCAAAGAATTGTTCGGCAGCCAAAGTGATTGTTTCTCGCTTTGCTTTTGGATCTTGAAATACACAAGTTTTATTCACTGAGTGGTTCTTGAGAAGAATATTACAAAATTTGTATATACCTTGACCGAACGGAGCACCAGTTGTGTCGCAGCCACTTATGGCATGAATAAATAAAATGTTTTCAACTATTTCAATGTATTTAAAACGTTTGTTGGAGTACATAGAACGCGTCAGGTGATTTATCTTTACCAACTTTTTTGTAATATGCGTTTGGAGGTAAGAGAGCTGTGAGGAGTACGAACGGGTCAATATCCTAACCAATGATTATGACTGCATCACGTGGAGATGACAACGAGTTTGCTGTGGTTGTTATGAGAATATCAGCATCTCTTCAGCTTGTACTGTCGTTTATTTCGATTGTTCAAATGAGGCTCTGAGTAGGGAAATAAAACGAGACTTGTTCTTCTCATTTCCCAGAAACTTTTCCTTAGTGCTTTTTTTTCAACCTAATTTGGGTATCATAATGATTTTGTGCATAGCTTGACATATTGTTAAAAATGATTGAAAAGGGTTGAGCACGACCCCATACAACATTGTGCAGTAAATATCCTCCATCCACTACGTGTATACTTCTTCCCAGTTCTGTGTTATTTGGTAGAGGGTTGGTAAAAAATAAAGTATGAATTTGGTTTCTTTGCGCATGCCTTCCTCTGAGAAAAGAGACAGTGGGACAGGAGATAGTTCATATTGGAAATATTCTTTATGTTCAATTTCACACTTTTTGGCAATACACATACGATGGAATAGCATTGATGGATATATTGTCACAGTCACCCGCTGATTTTTTTATGCTGCTGGTTTTAAGTGTAGGTTTCCAAAGTTGACATAAGAAATTTCCCCATCTTTTCCCATTCTTATCATCGTGCCACTGCTTATAGACATAATCACGTTTGTTTTAGGAAATGGTTCATGGCAAGCAAACCAATCAATGATAGTTTGGACGTCTTTGTCATCCCTCTTAATTCGTGTAGGCCTCATTTCTACATGTTACTCTGACGTTCCTGATTCAACCCCATAGAATGACTCGATACCCTCACAAATGTTATGCAGATAAAGAAATCCATAATCCTATAAGAGCTATAATCCTGTGTAGCCTAAGTTATGACCGACAAAAGTTTCATGGGGGCTGGCAGCTGTAGAGAACTTATGAGAAAAAAACAAAGATTTCAATACAAAAATAACCGATTCTCAATGAAATAATTCTTAAAATATCATTTTTGTTTATGATTTTTGTATGTAAAAAGAGCTAAGTTATCTGAAAAAACCATCGAAGAAGCTAAACCACATTTTTGGAGCTGGCGACCTCAATTTAGAACTAAATGACGCCCGATGACCAGTCCTGGAGTGGCTAATTGGCACCAACTGCAGGGAACCGGAGGGGGGGTGTGAAAGGGTCGGAGGGGGGGGGGGGGGTAACCCCTACACTAGTTAATTTATTTATAGATATTATAGTTAAAAATGTAAAGTGAACAAAAGTCGAATGACATGGTAATATCGTGATAAATTTTTATGTTTTCACCTACCAATATTTGTTAAATCAGTAAAAACAATACAAAAAACATAAAAATCACAATTCTTATAAAAAAATTTATTCTCTACAAAATTAATATCAGTAATTTTTTCACAAATTTGCACTGAAAAAGAGGTACGTCATAAAAACCAAACCAAGTCGTGCAATTTTCTTGTTTTTATAAATTTATACACATTTTTACGGCTGTGTATCTCAATACTTATTAGAGATAGAAAATTTTTTTTTAGATAAAAATTGTAGGTAATTTTATGTTCTACTAAACTTGTGAAGCTACCTTAGCCAAAATTTTCATTGGGAATGAGATATTTGAGAAAAACTAGATTTTGGCTCGATTTCGGCTGGTTTTTTCAAAATGGCGGCGAAAGCTCAAGTGACCCAAGGTCGAAAACTCAGATTTTTCATCAGGAGATGAGTGTATAAAACATATAAAAAAATTGGGACTACCGGAATAATTCCGATCGCGACCCCCTTTTTTGCGCTAATTGCACTGGCCTACATCTAGACCACAGAATGTACAATCTGGGGAGTCAAGCACATGAATTTTAAAAAGGTGAGAAGGAACAGAACAATGTCCGATTCTCATTCGAATAAGTAAGGAAATTTCTTTTTTTGAAAAATGAGGGAATTTTTGAAACCACGGTTTTGATGGGATAGTCCTTTGTATTGAGGAGTAGCGGGCACCCTTGGATTGACTAGCAATGTTCCAATACTCTGTCCAAACATTGCGGGATCTATCTTTGATGTTGGAAAAAATATCAGATAAGGGAATATGGTTTACGAGGGTAATGGTAGGGTTAGACGCTTCTTGTTTTGCCAAGGAATCAGCAATATCGTTACCCGCTATGCCAACATGTCCAGGAATCCAAATCAGAGTGACAGTTTTTCCAGAACTTTGAATGGTCGATATTGAGTTATAATTTTAAAAAGCTGGTACGGAGAATAATTAATCTTTCTCATTGTAACCGCACGATCGTAAGAACAACTTTCGACGAAATGTGGATTTTCGGCCGCTGGTTGGTTAAACGCTCTCAAGTTTTCTGAAGGTTTCGCTTCTACCGCGTGTGAGATTTGCACACTCTGATTTTTGAAGTGAAAACTTTGAAAGCACCATTGTGATTTCAAACTCGATAAAACGAACAATGGCGACACTAAAAAGAGACAAACACATAGATATATCTATAAGATTTAGCAAGCGAGAGAATGAGATAGAATAATCGGTCTCTTCTTTGTGCGGTGCCTTGTAGTGTAGCCTCCCCACTCTTGTCTACTTTAGTTTTCTGAAGGTTTCGCTTCTACCGCGTGTGAACTGCACACTCTATATTTTTAATAGGATTCCTCGCAAGACACCCAAAAGCTCCCAACTGCTGGAGCCAGTGCGACCACAACACCCTCATACTGAAGGTAGTATATTCTTGATTTTCCTCAAGGCCTCCTGTGTGGAGATAATGTTAAAAAAAGTCAATTATGATTGTGATAAACCGATTTATTCTAAAGACAATCTTAATATATAAAACAAAGTCGGGTTAGTTAACCCATTTATAACTCAAGAACAGCTGGACCAATTTCATGATCTTTGATTTGTTGGAATTGTCTCCGCCCCGAGTTGCAGAATAGCTATTAAAACGAAGGAAAAATTCCCAGAAAAAAAAATTATGATAAAAATTCTTTTCCTCATACATTTTGTATGAAACGAATTCTCATATTTTGAAAGAGCTGCAGGAACATTATGATAACTATAATATTGAATAGTGAGTGAATTCCAAAATTTCGAAAACGTCAAATTTCAATGCGTTGATTGTTTTGATTTTGTTCTTAAACATATAATACTGCCCCTCTTTCTTACACACTAAATGTCAACAGTTAAAAATGAGACAAACTGTGAACGTATGTCCGCACCCCTCCAAAGGAAAAATACGATAATTATAATAATTTTCCCTCACACGTATAAAGAAAATGGAACGCAATTCCCGTTAGTAATTTGAAAAGTAAGAAAATGATAAAAAAATATATATCCTAAACGCCATCTTTGATACTGAAAAAAAAATAAAACACGGACGGTTGCGCATCGATAATTTTTTCATTGCGTAATTTTTAACTTAATAAAAATAAAAATAAAATAATACAGCTAATAATTTAACACAACAGATTATTGATTCTTAGGCGTTACGAAGTTCTACGGGTCAGCTAGTGTAATAATAGATTGTTAACTAGGGAGATATCGATCGTCCAATTGATTAGTCAGACATCTCCAAAGACTAACGTTCACATGTTCACAATCCTACTAATCAACAGCTAAGCCGAAACTAAGGTGTTCAAATGCACAACTACGCTCTTTCCAAAACACAAACTTTGCTTTAATCTAAGGAAGCCGGACTAGTAGAGTGACTAGTGGGTTAAGCTCGTCTCAGCAAAGGACTAGTTGTAAAAAGGGTCAACAGAGTGGAAAAAAATACCGCGAAAAATGTTAGTAGGAAAAATGTCACTATAATAATTAGGTTCGCGCTCCTTATATGCATTCGATGGGAGCATCCAATGCGCAGAAACGATTTTAATACGCGTCAGCGTAGTGCACAGAATAGCATAACAAAGCACGTGGATTAATTCGGTACGTTTTTAGAAAATTTTGTGAATTTGGCTGGAATAACGGATGCCGATTGATACGTTAAATATCTTTTGAATATCTATATAATTAATTTTATTTTAGAACTGTAATAATTAATGTGAAGCATACAGGATTTATAGAGCTAATTTGACATACTATTTTTTTCAGTAATCGCAACTTGTTCATGGGCTGGTCTGTAGATATTTATATTTAATATTAGGTAGGCATATACTTCAGCATCCCTTACACAAAAAGACACCGACCGCCACTGATACCTACATGTTGTTACGCATAAAATAAATATCATCCGAAATTACATTAATCATCTACCGTCATTTTTCAAAACATATGTTTTCAATTCTTCTTTTATATATAACTAGCTGGTCCCGGCAAGCGTTGCTATGCCATTTAATAAAGAAATTATTTCTCCCTGAGTGTCCTTTCCAATTCATCCCGTTCCCCTTCCACCTCCCCTTCTTCTCCTGCGTCCTCTTCCCCTCTCGCATTCCCACTCCGACACCTCCACCTTCCCTCTCCCCACTCCACTCCCCCCCCCCCCCCTTCACCCGTCCCGCGAACCCCCCTCCCGAGTTCCCCTCCCCCTCACACGTCCACTTCCCCTCCCGCTTTCCCCTTCCACCTTCCCCGCCTTCCCTCTTCCCTTTTCCGCTTCCTCGTCCCGCCAACCCTCCTCCCGCGTTCCATATATTCAATCCCAGTACATTCAGTTTTTAAACAGCCCGCGTGCCACCTTTTACAATTTTTATTCAAATTTCCATTTTTCATGTATATTAAATTTGGTACCTAACTTAGGTACCTATTTAAAATATCAAAAATTCTTGATTCGATTCAAACTATTAGGAGAGTACCTTCTTTAAATAAATTTATCAACTAAAGATTTTCAAAAACAGAATCCTGATTGAACAATCATTGTTTTGTAAAATGTCATTCTCAAACACGCGAACTGTCAAATGTGCGATGTTTTCTGAAATTATCCAATTTTCTGCGCAATTTTCTTAATTTTTCTCTCCGTAAGAACCATCCTCGCACTTCAAGGAATATTCTAAAAAAAGATTTAGCGAAATCGGTTCAGCTGCTCTCGAGATTAACGCTTACCAACAAATTCAGCGATTCATTTTTATATTATAGATAGATGTATTCACCTCATATTGAAAACTAAACACGGAAATATGACACCGATAAAATACAGGAACAGTCGTTAGATAACCCAGCACCCAGCCATAACCGAGACGCATAAATCCATCACATTAGGTACTTATAGTGGCTGCCGAATGAAAGAAATATCACATAAGAAGAATTATTGTTATAATAACCAAGATATAAACAAATTCATTTCATGTCAAAATGCCTCGAATAACAGCGAGACAGGAAGATAAAACGGCACTAAATCTAACATACAGAGTGTCTTGAAAAGTAATATCGATATAATTGACTGACCTAATATCTGATGTGATTTTAGATTTTCACGGCCAAAAATATCCTATTAACGTTAATAGAGACGACGGAGGTAAGCTCAATAGTTCTTGGTATCCGGTAATTGACGGCTACACCAAAGCTAAATGCAGAAAACCATCTTCAAGTATACTGTAATGCCAGCTCGCAGTGGAATGGAGCTGGCAACACGGTATTGCTTCGAAGTACTTAAGATGAAGTCATAGTAAATAATGCAAAATCATATGTTTTTGTTTTGAAAATTTGATCGCTTAGAAGTATTGTAGATGCTTCAATTAAATACTGCGTGTAGAACATACCTTGGCCCTTAAAAATATCGGTATTTTTTTATAAGTCTTTTAATAAGCCTATAAAAAAATAAAGTATAAGGTCTAAAAAACACACTTTCAAGTCCAAACTCTCCTATTTATAAATCCCTTTTCGGATATGGTTTTATTGTGTAATGTGGCAAATTCAGTTTATTTTATAATAATCGCAAAAAAAAGTTGATATTTACACCCAATCTTCCCAAAATAAAATAAAATATGCATTTTCGCGTTGATATTTTACAATACGGCCGCTAGTCGACGAATTCGGTTATTAAAAGTGACCCCTATGGCGTCCACCGAAGAACTACTGTCCACGGCACAGTAGTGAACTAGTGGATCGCCTTAAGCACACATTTCACCTCTAACATTTACACATCTGCCTTGATGATGGACACTGTAAAGCTGTCCGAAACGTTGGCTAAAGGAGGTAGAAGCGCAACACGGCATAACACCCCAAAAACCAATAACGAAAAAGACCTAATATCTGTTTATTAATTTGGTTGATATTACAATTTATCCCGCCACGGTCCGAATGATCTTGGTTCCTACTACGAGATGTCAAATCGGAAAAATTAATATTATGGTACCTACTGAAGAAAGTTTCAAAGAAAATATTATTGTTATTGATATTTTAACATTTATTTCGTCGAATCGTTTGATTCCTTATTTTTACTTTTATTTTTTTTTAACATTAACACAGGAGGCTCTGAGGAAAACAATTCCCCTCAGGGCGTTTATTATCTTTGGGGATGCGGTGAGTTTTGAGGACAGGAAGAAGAAAACATTTTGGGAAGGAAAGGAGTATGAGAGGTGAGTAGATATCTGGGGATCCGTGTCTTAATGAGTGAAGGATGTATGAATTCATCATTCCCACTGCGGTGCAAGGCGATATTCCGCTGGAGAGGACAAAAGGACTTCCTCAACCAGTTTCTCTGGATTCGGCCTGCCAAGGACTGATGCCTCCACCGCCAAAATCTGGACAAACCTCGCTCCATGAACCCGGGCACCCCTGCTCTTTTGAACACTATTACTTACCATGAAAAGAAACAATATATAAATAAATAAACTTCCCCGCGCCAGCATTTGAACCCACGATCTGCGGATCCGGAGTGGATAGTCTTTTCTTTAAAAAATATAATTATACTTTTGAATTTAGCTATAACTTTGTGGTTATCCATTATAGATAAATGAAACAATTTAACTTTGTTTGAACCACTTTTATATTTGTGTAAATCCGACCGGTTTCAGAACGACCGTTCTATCTTCAGGGCAAATGTATACTGATTTGACAATTTGAAATATGGATGGGAACAATGTATTATTATGGCAGGGGTGGAGCCGTTTTCAGGTATTAATGAAGAGCGGGTGGGTAAGGGAACATATCCATGATTGGGCTATAAGACAATATTTTTTATTTATTTTTTTTAAATATTTTTTTTTTTATTTATTTATTTTTTTTATTTTTTATTTATTTTTTTATTTTTTTATTTTTTTTATTTATTTATTAATAATACACATTAATACATAACAATGGCTCCACCCCTACGTTAAATAATACATTGTTCCCATGCATATTTCAAAACTGTCAAATCAGTATACATTTGCCCTGAAGAAGGAACGGTCGTTCTGAAACCGGTCGGATTTACTCAAATATAAAAGTGGTTCAAACAAAGTTAAATTGTTTCATTTATTTAAAAATAATTATTGGTACATCCTGTATTTCCACGAAAGCTATATTTATTCAAACCTTTGAATAAGCACAATCAGTTCCACAATCCGCATTATTGGTTTTTCAGAAATGATGAAATTGCTTCGGAGCGGAATAAACGAAGAACGAAAATTTATACTAATAAATAAAATAAACTGTCATAACTTTATTCCGACGTTGCGCCTCGGTTACAAAAATGTTCGCACCACATTGACTGTTGTTACGCTTTGCTAAATGATTTATGTTCGCTTCCAGAATTTATTTTATGCGACTGTTTTAAAGAAACTAAAAGTTCAGAAAGCAACAATAACTTCAAAATATTCATTGGGTTAAGGGAGGTAATTGACTTGGGTTACTTTAACCACTGATTCCCGACATTATTTGGAGAAAAAAATGTAAACGAAATTTTGGCCTCCGGTAACATTTTTGATGTTTTTTTTTTTTAATATTAGTACAGAAAAAATCAATTTCAATTTGAGAAGCGGGATTGGGTATCGCTGCCCCGGGAACCATTTATTGATAAGCCCCGCCACAGGTGGTTCGTTACGTTTTTTTTTTTTTAAATTAACTCCACACAGGAGACCCTGAGGAAAATAATTTCCCTCAGGGCCTATGTCATCTGGGATGCTGTGTGGAGGGTTTTTTTGAGGAGAGGAAGGAATAAACATTGTTCTTGAAGAGACCCATGTTGTAGGAAGGACGAAATACAGAGGCCGGCAAATCGTTCCACAGCCGAGCTGTAGAACACAAGAACGAGTCGAAGAAACGACCCGTTCTCATGTGACAAATGTCAACCATGTACAAATGTTGGGCACGCGTTTGGCGTGTTTCCCGACTATGCACCGGTGCTGAAGGGATCAATGACGCTAGTTCCTCGGAGTCTCTTCCATTGTAATACCAGTAGAACAAGGATAGCATTCCCATCCGACGCCTGTGCTCTAAAGATTGCAATCCGTCTGTTAAGATGGAAGAATCTATTAGGCGGACCGCCCGTTTTTGCAGAGTCAAGGTTATTTTTCAGGTATTTTGGAGTTCCAGACCAGAGGTGGCTGCCAAATTCGACCGCGGGGCGCACTTGTGATTTTTATAGGGTTAGCAGTTGTGTACTATTAAATTGGTGATATGGAGCAGGAGTGCCTGGGTTCATGGGGTGAGGTTTGTCTAGGTCTTAGTGGCGAAAGCATTTGCCGGATTTGGGAATACTTGGTTTGAGGGAGACCTAACTGATATGGATTCTCCAGACGAACTCTCTCAAACAGTTGACGGGATGGATTAATACTTTCGTCTCTCATGGACACATTGACCCCCCCTCCTCACAGCACCCCCAAAAATGATGAAAAGATTGGAGGAGTTTTTTTCCATAGGGCCTCATGTGTGAAGTTAATGTAACAAAAAGTTCTTGGACCGGTAAGGTCGGAGAGTTGGACGGTTTTCACTCCAAATAATGTAAAAAATAACTATTATTTTGAGTATAGCTTTAACTTTGTGGTTCATTATAGATAAATGAAACAATTTAACATATCCATGATTGGGCTATAAGACAATATTTTATTATTATCAACAAACAAAAAATATTGTCTTATAGCCCAATCATTCTGTTCACTTACCAACACACTCTTCATTAATACCTAGCAACGGCTCCACCCCTACCATAATAATCATATTTCATAACTGTCAAATCAGTATACGTTTGCCGTGAAGAAGGAACGGTCATTCTGAAACCGGTCGGCTTTACTCAAATATAAAAGTGGTTCAAACAAAGTTAAACTGTTTCATTTATTTAAAAAAATAACCGGCTAAAGTCAACTACGTCCCATAACAATCAATACGTTTGCGGAAATAAGAATTTAAAATGCATAACCGATGTTGAAATAAAATATTGAAGTGAGTGGTATAAAAGTCCCAGTGAGAAATCGTACGTGACATCACCGTTCCAGTAACTTCTGTCTTTGTCATTTTCAAACAATAATCGTGAGAAGTCGATGATTTCCGTATGAGCTCTCGTTTGGACTGGTTTTGATACATTTCGATTCGCTCTGGTAAAAGACCACCATTCATAAATGAAACGTCATTTGAAATGGATTTAGCCGTGTTTGGTATCCAGATTTGAATAGCCTGGTACTTCATAACTTTCTTCCTCCCTTCAATGTCGTAACATATTATCAAAATGGTAAATGCCATGGTCACGCTGACTCTGGGAAGTTGAGATTGTTTTTTTTTTTAAGTAAAACTTCTTTACGCACGCTTGATTTGGGGAGTAAGCTGGTGAATGCGTGATGAGAGCGTTATGAAAAGTGTATCGGGCGAGGTGAACGGTCGGGCGAACGGAAGTTGAGAGAGAGATATAATAATAAATAATAATTACTATTATTATTATTGAATTATGAAAAAATTATTATTATTATTATGAAAATTCCAGAATGTATGCAGGGGAAGTGCAATGCAATACATTCCATATTTTAAAATAACAAAAAAGATAAACAATAAGTTAAGGTAAAAAGTAAATAACAACACATAAATTAAATAAAATAAACGAATAAACATGAAAAATTAAACTGAAAAAAAAAATTATGTAGCTATCAAACACTAAAATGATTTTTAAATAGCCGTTTACGGAGGGTATTTCATCGTCTCCCGTCTCCAGGGGGTCATCAGGGGAGATTCCATCCAGGTAGTCATGGCGGTGATGATCGCATTCTTCGAATGGCGCAGTCTGCGCCATAAACTTCCCATGCGGTGGCGGAGAAGTGTACGGAAAGTATGTACTCGTCCCTCCAGGAACATTTCCTAGTAACATATATTTCCTATATTATAAGTTAGTGAAGTTTTACTTCAGTCGTGTGGTCTAAAGCACACTCGTTTTTTTTTTTAATTTGGTCATGTTGTGAGGCTGAAGAGTGTGTAAAAGGGAAGGATGAAGAGAAACAAGAAGGTTTGAAAGAGGCTCCTCATGTCTGGTCACCGAACATGGCTTAATAAATTTTTGACGGCCGATGTAGTCCAGCGGTAAGGCTCTTGACTAGCACTCCGAAGGTCGCGGGAACGAATCCCGGCGTGGCAAGTAAATTTTATTTTATTAATTTGTGTTATTTCACAATTTATTAATTTAAAATAATATATAGTATATTTGCGGCATGTTCCAGAGTGGAAGATACTCTCAGTATCGCCCTGGTGTAAGACCACCATTCAGAATTGAAACGTTGCTTGAAATGGCTTTAGCCGTGTTTGGTGACCAGATCTGAATAGCCAGGTACTTCCCTACCTTCCTCTTCCCTATCTCCTTCCCGTCCCTACTACCTTCAGCCTCACAGCATATCCCAATTGGGGATGCCATAGTCCCACTGGCTCCAGACGGGAGTAGTTGGGACTCTTGTGCGGTATTCATGTAAAAAAAAAAATAGCTAGCAACTTTTCGATTTTCAATGGTGATCTTCAAAATGTGCGATTCTGACATCATCTACCGCTCTGGAGCGTACAGCAATATGTAGGTATATACCTACATTTATTTTTATTTTTTTTTATACTTAATATGTGAAATAACACTCATAAAATAAATGAAATTTATAGAAGAAGAGAATGTTAGTAAATTTAAGCGAACATGAAACAGAGCATTTCATTTTTTCGTCAATCAATTTTTAAGAATTACCAATGTTATCCTTGTCAAAAATAACGGAGAATAATAAGATCTCTTTTTTGTTTTGAAGAGTTTAAATTTTCTATGTACATTTTTGATACTTTAATTTAAAAAATTGCGACCGGTTTCGACACATCCGTGTCATTCAAACTTAAAACTGCTCGTGAATGACACAGATGCGTCGAAACCGGTCGGAAATTTTTTTAAATTAAAGTAACAAATGCACATTGAAAATTAAAACTCTTCAAAACATAAATGCCTAGAATTTTTTAAACAGTTAATGCCCAAGAATACAAAAAAATAATAAGATCTCAAAAGCTTAGTTTATGGATCCTCAGTTAAAAAGATGATACCCAGTTACGACCGTCGCATTTTTTTATTTCTAAGTATTATTTTAATTCGTCATTCGTTTAATTTTTTTATTATTATTTTATAACTTTCGAAAGTTATTTCGCTTCTTCAATTCCCATGTCAAAGTTAATAAAGATTTTTATTTTCTCTATAAATAAAATAGCTTACATATATATGGTTAAGACAAAAAAATATAAAAAAATATAATAAATTACCCCCCCCCCCCCTCCCCTTATTTATGGGTGTGTCACCCACAGGTGACACTGGGCATTTTGCTTGAAGGCTCTGAAGAGGAAAGAGCATTTTACTCATTCTTACGGTAGAAATAAAATAACAGTTTTATAATAATATTTGTTTATATTATGTTTTATAATAATATTTTTTTATATAAAAAAAGCAGAGCACTTATTTATTGTGAAAGCTATACCAACACTTTAGATGCAAACCGATATTGCACTTGGCACACATTTTCTGGTGCATTGGTAACAATATCCACATATTCGTTGAGAACAGACGATTTGCGAGTGATCGTCAACACTTCCTGCACTCCTACCTCGGTAGGCACTCTTATCTGCAGAAGTATGCCACAATCGGATTTGAGAATCGGAGGCTTTCCACATTTATAGTATTTAGTTGTGACATTTCGCCAGAAATCGCAGTAGTTCCAGTTGTTTTCAGACTGTCTTTTGAGCAGCCATGCATTTTGGCAAGCTGCATCTAGACAAAAAGCAAACAGAGGAATCCACCACTATTTGCCGCGAAGAGCTACCCTCATGGAGTCAACGCATTCGTCAAAACGGTCTACCCCACCCATGTAGGTACTTATTGTACATCTCGATAATTGCTGGGCAATCTACTTGAATTTCGCCCGTTTTTTATCCACAAATCTAATTCGTTCCACTTTCGAGATAGGATTCAATCCATGGCAGTTGTGCAATGGTGATAATACTATTTTCATCCCATTTAGCTGCAATGATTTTCTTAGAAACTTTATTACACGACACTTTCTTACGTCTTTGCTCTTTTTTCATGTCATTTGACAAATTTTGTTATTTTCTAAATCTAAATAATTGCGAGAGCAATAATTATTGTGGGAGCGAGAAAATACTTCTTCATCACAGTCTCCCTTACCACCAGAAATAAATAGTATTGCTGAGACCGTTGTACCATTTTTTATAGTACTGTCTTTTCTTTTTTTTTCTTTGGGGCAGGAACGTCGATTTCATCTCCTTCTTCCTAGTCATGTACACTATTTTCTCTAGAGATGGAAGGTCTATTTTGGACTCCAACTTGGAGTCCTACTAGAGATCGAAACATGCGACTGGGAAGATGAAAAATATTAGTCCATTTTCATCTCCACTATCTTCGTCCATCATACAGCATCCATCATCAGGACGAAATAAAATAATATCGCCTGGGTTCACCCCGGCCTGCAATTCCTACAGAATCTCATCTAACGTCAACCTGTAATATGTAAACAAATTCCAAAACACCATCACAACGTAGCGATGAGGCCAAAATGTAAACAACGGTCTAGTTATTTATTACTTAGAATGAATTTCGAACAATCGTGTCATTATACCAATTCAATAGTTACAATGCCCAGTGGCACCCACAGGTGACACGGCATATTTCCAACGTTGTATCAAACATTCTATTAATTATTTTTGTCATAAAATACATTTGTACTTTAGCTTATTTTTTCATTTATTGTATACAATAAGAAAAAAAAATAATAATTATGGCTTAGGCATTTTTATTTCACTTTATGTCGCAAGAGATCACACAAACTCAGACTGCTCCAATTCCGCGTGAAACACGAGAATGAATTTGATAAATGGCACGTGGCTAGTGTTGCCAGAAAAAAAATAACGAATAGAGTAACTATTTGCCTTTACTATGGTAGTAGTAGAATTTAAAAATAAAATTTCCATGTGGTAGAAAAAAAAAACTAAACTTCTGTCACCTACAGGTGACACTGGGAATTGAAGAGTTAAAATAAATTAATTTATTTGCACGAGCTGAAGTTGAACCCGCAACCGGATTCGAATCCGGGGTCTCAATCGCTCGGCTTTCGAACATTCGGTTGTCGGGAAACTTGTAATTTTGGATTTCGCCTTTTGGTAAAATGACCCAAGCCAATCATTCCAAGCAATAAATCTCTTTACAAAAAATAGAGGCGCAGAAATGAAGCGTGAATCTCTTCTGCTCCTCTTCTCATTTTAAAACTAAGCTCTTCCAAACTCGTCAAACAGGTTGTTCGGATCTTGTTTTTTTTTTGTGTCTACCTTATTTCTTTCAGCTATCAGATATTATATATTTCAAACACAGCAAACTTATTTTGTTGCACCAAAAAATCACTTCAGTTTAACCACTTTATTCTTAAGATTAGCTGACCCGGCCATGCGTTGTTGTGGCTAACTAAACACAACGCCATCTGCTGGATAGTTATCCAACCTTCATACCCACCGCAATTTTTGAATTTATCGCGAAGAGACAGACGCCGCGGAGGATTTTAATTTATAAATAATACGTAGAGATGGTGCGAAAGATTATAATAATGAGCATGAAATGCTTGAGGTAACTAAGGGAACGTACCCACGTGACCTGTTCGGGGGGGGGGGGCTTCAAAATACCACGCTTGGTACAAATGAGCGGCGGGCTCCATAGGTTTTTGGTCACCGGGGGGGGGGGTTAAAAATTGCAAAAAGTTGGTCACGTAGTATGGGTACGTTCCCTAACGTATTTAAGATAATAAGGATCAATACTTTATCCGTCTAAATAACTTTCCAATTACCGCATTGTACGTGACCATTTTTTAAGAATATTGAATGGGTATAGTAAGCTATCCGTAAAAGGTAGATACATGCCATCTTGGACTTTTTTGTAGATCTATAAAAGAGGAATATCCCACCATGCATTGTTTTGTTATATCCCAAAGGGATTAAGCAGTGTTCTCGATGAAAGCATCAGGCGGTTTGACTTCATATTCCTAAACCTTACTCACGAATCACTCGAATCACTCTATTGGTGAAAACCGCATGAAAATCAGTTCAGTAGTTTTTGAATTTATCGCGAACAGACAGACAAACGTTGCGGAGGACTTATATTTTGAAATTTAAAAAAAAAAACAAAATTCTGTAAAACTTTAACAAATCAACTACAAAATTTTAATTATATTTTGGAATGAAAAATAATGTTTCATTTCATGTCTAAATCGTATTTTTTATAAGCTAAGAAAGTTCAAATGCTAATCAAACATTTTTTTGTTCGCTAAATCACATTTATACAAACAAGTTTGAAAAATACACAAAAGGTAAATCATACGTCTTTCGGGCGTATGGTGTGTGAATTTCTCCGTAATTATTGTACATACCGCGGTGACACGACCGCCCCGAGCAAGCTCTACTCGGCAACTGAGCTACTGAGATAGTTAGCGCGCTACGTTACTAAATAATATTGAAAAGACCGCAATTCTTGTGTATTGTCAACGTCTCTAAAGCCTCGATGACACACGGCGAGTTTGCAAGCTACTATCTGGGAAATTCACTATCTGTTAGTAAACTCGCCCCCCAGTGTCATCGTGTTACTTGCTAACTAGCAGCAACTAGCAGATTGTTGACAATCTATGAAAAAAAGTTAAAAGGTCGTCAACTTTACTCGCCTACACGCTTGCTCCGCTTGCTCGTGATTGGTTTATTTATGTTTCCAACATGGCTTCCGATATATAGCTGATTTTGACTGTCAAACATCTGAAGAATTAGTTCACGCAGGCGACATTATTCTTGTTACTGGCGCTAGCAGCGGCCTCAGTTTTCTACGCTTCTGAGCGAGTCGACAGTTTTGTGTGTCATCATGACAATCTCACTCGCCGATTTACCCGCTTTTAAAACTTAGTAGATAGCAAGGGCGGCTGGTTGAACAGTGTGTTTGTGTGCAGTACTGGTAAATTATATCGTCTAAAATTACTTTATAATATCTTACCGAAAAATATAAAATCTATGAATTTCATTAAAAATATCACCTACCAATAAAATGCATAATAATATAAAATGAATCAGGGAGAGCAAATTCTCAAAGTTCCGCGCGAATTCACCCTGTCCGGTGTGCAGGCCGTTTGCAAGCGGAACGAATTATGTTTTTGTATCGAATATCCCAAACATCGCCAGCGCGCAACGCCGCCCACATGTATGAAAAATTAAGTTATTTTGGTGTGCCACCCAGCGGCCTTTATCATACAAACTTAAATTTGGATTTAAGGCCAAAATACTTAACCAAACTGAATAATTCTTTTTTTTATCAAAAGGTACAGCAAATACCTAAATTTTACATATATTTGCTTTTTTATTGATTGATGTTTTAAATTATAAAATGCAGATCATTAAGGAATACAATTTTTTCATAGGTAACTTTGACAATTTTGCCCTCGTGCTGTTTATACATTGTTTATAAATACTGTTTGTATCCTGTTTAAAATGAAATATAAAACTAACTAACCAACCATCACGCCGTTTCCCCACAGGGGTAGGCAGAGAGGACGGACCGCCAAATAACTCGGTCTTGGCACACACTCTTTGCCTCACTCACATTCATACATCGTCTCATACATTCTCTTCTATTATTCCGACTTTCGACATAGCCCGACTCAAGTATCTTATTCACTTGCTCGTGCCATGTCTTCCTCGGGCGTCCCTGACTTCTTCTACCATTCACATTTGCGTCGTATATTCTTCTCACACTACTTTCAAATTTATTTTATTTTATGAAACATAAAATAAAATAAATTAAACATTGTATAAAAAAGAGTTTTTTGGGTTGAAATTTAAGATTTATTTACGAAAAAATAGTATTGTGTTTTTATTTTCTTAGTACCGAAAAATAAAAATTTTAATTAAAAGGCGATATGTAGAAGTTTTAGCACTTCGAAAACAGCTTAAAATAGATTTTCTCTCCAAATAAGATTAGTGGGATCATTTTTACCTAATGCTGCTTAGTAATCGTTATCTTATAGTTACGAATTATCAGTGAACCACCACGTTTTCAGGGCAGCGGCCGCCACTGATAGTAGCTTGTAACTAGCCGTGTGTCATCGAGGCTTAAGACGTAAATTATCTTTCTATGGTTAAAGGTGTTTTTAAAGTCCATTTTTTAAGTCGAGTTTGAAATTAGTAAATAATGCACAAAAAATGATAATCTTATGGGAAATACAATTGATGGGGCCAGTTGTTGGCGGATAAACTGTGGGGCACCGTTTATAATATATTGGTGACTAAATTTATTACGGAATATTATGCCATGGTCGACACTATTATAATATCTCGCTGATTGGAATAACGTATGCTTCTATTGTATAAAATAATTACGCATTTTATTGCCGCTGAAATAACTATGGTAAATTAATTAATGTCATCCTGTTTCGATAAATATTATTTTCATAGGTTTCTACATTAATAACTTGGTAAAATTATTACGCGAATATAACGAGGAAGTGTAATGTATTTCAATATTGTATTATTGAATAAGTTTTTTTTTGTTATTAATTTGCCCACATGCAGAACAAACCACAGGAAAATTTTCCCAATTCACCGTAAGCATATGTAGGTACCTATGTATATTATGTGCGATGCGTATTACACAGTTAAATATCGACATTCTAAACAAAAAACTTCAGAAATATAGAACCGATGTAATGCGTACGATCGTAAATTATTTTTTTTTGTTATAAATACCGCACAAGAGTCCCAACTGCTCCCGTCTGAAGTCAGTGAGACTATGGCATCCCCAATTGGGGTATGTTGTGAGGCTGAAGGCATTGGGGAGGGGAAGGAGATAGAGGAAGGTGGGGAAGTACCTGGCTATCCAGATCTGGTCACCAAACACGGTTAATACCATTTCATACAAAATTTCAATTCTGAATGGTGGTCTTACAACAGGGCGATACTGAGAGTATCTTCCACTCTGGAACGTGCCGCAAATATATATTATTTTAAATGAATAAATTGTGAAATAACACAAATTAATCAAACAAAATTTATTTGCCACGCCGGGATTCGATCCCGCGACCTTCGGTGGACTACGCCGGCCATCAGTATAAAATGCGTGACTATAGAATACACATCCTATTAATATTATTAAGGCGAAAGTTTGTGTGAATGTATGGATGAATGTATGTATGTTTGTTACCCTTTTACGCAAAAACTACTGAATGGACTGTAAAAATTCTTTCACTAACAGAAAGCTACATTATTTGCGAGCAATATAGACTCTATACATTGGTAAGCTCCGGCCTTATGAATAAGCTATGGAGTTATGAAATTATTTATCATACGTTTTCTGTCCCTAACAAAATAGAGTTATTGCAAACGTCAGAAGAAAGGCAAAACAAACGGTTGCCGTGGAAACGATGTTGGCGTCATAGTTAATATCTATCTCTAAAAATGAATCGCCGTAATGTACGTGGGCGCATAACTTCCGAACGATTGCACAAAATTGGATAATTCTTTTTTTGTATAATATTAAATGTACTATATAAATTGAATGTACCGGGAATTAATGAGGGTGGTGGGGATGGGGGGGGGCATCCCCATCATTTGGTGGGGATGCCCCCCCCCATCCCTACCACCCGTGTTAGGGAGGGGTGGGGGGGAGTGGGACCCCCTAATACCATGCAAGCGAAGGGGAAAAAGCTAGTGGTACATTGTATCACTTTTTTACATCAGCTCCACACTGGAGGCCCTGAGGAAAATAATTTCCCTTAGGGCCAATGTCATCTTTGGGGATTCTGTGTGGAGGGTCTTTTTTAGGAAAGGAAAAAGAGGAAGTTCTAGGATAGAAAAGAGTATAAGGGGAGTCTGGGGGTCAGTGGGTATATATATATATAGTGATGAATCTCTCCCACTGCGGTGCAAGGCGATGTTCCGAGAGAGAACGGCTGAAGAAGTCAAAGACTCCCTCAACCACTCTAGTTGCGCTCTGGTTGCAGCTGGTGGGCAGACGAATCCGCCGCCAAGACCCGGACAAACCTCATCTATGGCAGAGGTGACCTATGGCAGAGGTGATGGTTATCCAATAAATGGTTTACGGCGGTACCCATACCTGCCAACCAAAATGAATCATTGTAATAATAACTGTTGTTATTCTCTATAAATAAAAAAAAACTTCAAATTAATTTATAATTAAAGTTTTTGATAAAAATACCTCCGTCTGAAAAAAAGTAAAAGTAAAATATTAATAGATCTAAAATAAAACAAAGAAACTACCAGGAGATATTAACGCCTTTAAATTTGAGAAATGCATTAAATAGACGAAAAATGTAGGTGACAACTTTGAGGACATCAAATAGAATATAGACCAACCAAAGAAAGTATTTATGTAATTCTAAAATAATTTCAAAGTAAATGCCGGAGTTTATGTAGTCCATCATGGTTTGATGGTAAAAACATTGTATTTTCGATTTCATATTTTAATTCAGAAATAAAAAAATTTATCTCCAACGAATTTCCCCCATATTTTAGGTGCTGTTTGAGTAAAAAAAAATTACGTTACTTTTACTTTTTGACACCAACAGTATATAAATCAATTGAGTGGTTATAAAAATTCATAAAATCTTATAAGACATGTTTCTGTGAAATATTTGTAAAGTGATTCTTCATATATTATGTTGTGTCTGTATGTTGCTTCTGTGAAATGTTTTGTAAATTTTTTTCTGCATATATTGTGTCTGCATATTGGGTTGGGTTGGGTTTACCTTTTCAAAAGTATCAATTGGCGATCCCTTAATGAGTTTTGATAACTCATGGGAATGCAACTTTGTTGTATGCTTTATTTAAATAAAAAAAAATAGCTCCACACAGGAGACCACTGATGAAAATAATTTCCCTCAGGGCCTATATCATCTTAAGATATGCTGCGTGGAGGTTTTTTAAAGCAAAAGATGGAGAGGAAGCTCTGGAAAGGAAATAGCGATGAGGAATGGATAGGAATCTGGGTTTCAGTGTGTCCAGGTGTATGAATCCATCCCTCCAACTGCGGTGCAAGGCGATGGGTCGGGAGTTCGGCTAGAAAGGTCAAAAGGCCTCCCTCAACCAGTCTCTCGATCAGGCCCGCCACGTAGCAGGTGGTCAGACGCATCCACCGCCAAGACCAGGACAAACCTCACCCCATGAACCCCTGATAAGTCACCAAAGGTAGCGAATCACTTGGGGTGACGTACGGCAGAAGTGTTGGTAATCCAACACATGGTTTCCGGGATGGCGGTCCGCCTCCCAAATTATTGGCTGATTTATTAGCCATATTAGTTTTAACGAATTTATTTCTAATCTATATATTTTTTGTGTCTTGTTCTGTTTCGTGTTTCGTTTAGATGTATTAGTATTATCTTCTTCTTCAGTGACATAATAAAAATGATGGGTAAGAGTACTTCAAGAGTTATAAAAGAAGTTATTCCCATAAAATTAAAAATTGTATCATTTATTGATAAATATTATGACCTTGGTGTCACGCTAATTACCTTTAAAAACAATTAGATCTTCTTCAAATGACCTTACAAACGGTAAACTGATAATTGAATAACCACGATGATGGATTTGAACACGAGATAATAAAAGAATAACAAAATTTTCTAATTGTTGCACTGGTCATTGCTCTAACAAGGCACTCAACAAGATGATCTCATGGATGATTATATAACCATAGCAACTAATTGCCCACAGTAAATAAATGCCACTTCAACGTTTTATACAGGGTATCCAAAAAGTCAAAACATTATTTATTAAAAGATTGATAGACCAACTCACGACGGATCAGAACAATAGAAAAATGTTGGTTTGCGAGGTATTGGAACTTTTGTGAATTTCAGAGAAAAATCAGTTTTTAAAGAGCCACGATAAGATATGATACGATTGTACCACCCCAGTCAGAAGCACTCCTGTCCCGGTAAGATCAGTACACCAGGGAGCACTGTTTTGTTAGGGCTTGAAACACGTCCTGTTAGGATAGAAAGGAGGTTGAAGTTAATCGACCGGAATACATAGCAACCTAATAAGCCAATATTGGTATTTAGGATGGGCACATGGGCAGGAATAAAATAATGGACTGAGCTTTACATAATTTATTTTTTTCCCTTCTTGATGTTTTTCTTTTTCTTCTTGTCTCTTCTTGGCTCTTCTTGACTCTTCTTGTCTCTTTTTGGCTTTTCTTGTCTCTTGATTCTATTGTTTTTCTTGTCTCTTTTGGGATCTTCTCAATTCAATTCAATTTATTTCTTTCAAAAACAACACAAAATTTAAAATTTTAATGCGTTTTTAAAATGTATTTGTAACAGTATTACATTTACACGCTAAATATGTCGATACCCGAATTAAATCTGTTCAACAGCAAGATAGCTCTCCCGACCGGCATGACCATTGGCATGTTAGTCCTGCAGGCTGGAAGATAGAACAGCCTATGCTGTCGATGGTGAAGATAACCATCGGGAACATAAAAATGAATGTTCTCAAAGATAGCTGAGTTTTCAAACCATCCGCGAATCAATCTGAAGAAATGAGTAGCAAGGTAACAATTATTCTCGTATCTTCTCGGCTCTTCTTGACTCTTCCTGGCTCTTAATGTCTCTTATTGTACAAATACAAAATTCCATGTTCTCATGTGAGTGATAGACGCAGAAACTTCGCGAACTTTGTCGGCTCGACATCGTTGATATACGTTACGCGATGTCGCGTCGTCGACTGAGGGTTTGAGTGGTTTAGGAATTATGTAATATTACATAATAAATAAATGCGCTTTGTTTATTATTTGAAAAATTATTTGCTGTTATCCATATTCTCAAAAGATTCTCTAACTGAAAATAAAACACCAAACTAATTATTTATTTATTTTAAGGTAAATCAATACCTACTGACGACCCTGCTACTATAGACAAAGGCGTACCATTGACCGACCTATGATGACCATGCCCTACATAAGCGAACGAAATTTCGCACTGCAAATCATTCATAAACTTACTTTTGTTTGATCATTTAGAAATTAAAGCTGGTTGTAGACTATACTTTAGATAGGTATACGTCATATCCTGAACCTGTTTACGTGCTATCTCACACTTTGGTTTTCATTACGATTACCCAGCCGTTAACGATTTGTTTTATTTTTTCTTTTGAGAATCAATTGTTACATTTATTTCAACTTTACGCATGATATCTAATAATTTAGTATGCTTGTATCATTATATTTGTCTTTGTAGTCCTTGCTTTTAATTTGCCAAAGTCAAAGATTTCTCCGAAAATATTCGATAAACGCTGATTCAAATTCGTGCGAATAACTTTGAAAAGCCCTCAATTTAGTAATAAAAAGAAAAAGAAGACGGGTCGCCTACTGTGGAGTGCAGAAACAAAGAGGCGGCTCGTGCGATGACAGACGTGCGAGTCGATGCGGGCTGCTAGCCAAATTTCAAACCAGATCGTCGACGGAGTTGCTCGGCGGTTTTGGAGCTCGCTTACTTGGGTTGATATATGATCGCCAACCCACAAGTATGTACACATACTCGTACGTTCATCACCCACTTTAGTTTCTAATTTTTATTACAAAAACCTGAATAGCCCTGCTATTTTTGATTCATGATTAATTAGTTTTTTTATTAGACAACTTCGACACCTCATAAGCATTTTTTTAAATAAATTTCTAGGTCAGCGTGGTAATCTTTCGAAGTTAACTAATCATTTGATAAATTTCACCGAAATTAATGAAAATTTGATCTAAATGAAGACACGTGAATACGTCCGCAACGCATTTCTATAATTTTGTATCTCTTCAGATCTGTAACCATAGAATGCCTCGATAAAAAAACCAACATATAAAAGAGGTCCTTATTTGCAGCCTTGGGGTACACCACATGTTATTATCACCATACCAACAAACATATTATACTAAATATTTTCTAACGTAAATAACTCCCAAGAGCCCCAACCGATCCCGACTGACTGGTACATACCCAATTGGGGTGTGTTGCCAGTCTGAAGGAAATGGGGAAGGGAAGGAGATGGGTGAGAGCAAGGCTGGCAAGTAGGTTAGTAGGTTCCACTGGCGGTAAAAAGGGCACGCTTTAGTCTTTATGGCCAAGAGTAGTGTATACTACACAGTGTGTACATTCTCTCGGTATCGCTCTGGTGAAGGACCATCATTCAGAATCGAAACATGACTTGTGAACCCAGCTTCGAGTGCATGTCTGACGCCACGCCATATGCGCCGCGCCACAAATAACATCTTTGAACGTGAAATTTTACACAAAGCTACCGATATAATTCGGTTTCGAATTTAAGAATTCGTCACAAGATGTCGCTACTTCCGTCAGCAGGTCGGATGGAGACGTCTCCCCCCTAAGAATAACTGCTACGAATTTGTGAATATGTAGTATTTCTCTGGATATGGAAAGATTGACGGTAAACATGTTGTATCAAGCGGCTATATTTTACATATGACGACATTGCTCTGTCTCGGTTACTTTGTCCCGTTGAAACCATTGATCTTCACAACATACCCTAAAAATTGGGTTTGGTATTGGTATTGACCATGGTATTGACATTAAAAAGTGCTGCTGGTATCCAAAACCTACAACCCGAACCTCGCATAACGCTGAGTGCCTACTACAGCCGAACAGCTAGGCTAGGCAAGTTTGTTTATAAACAAGTTCGGTACTATTACTCGTGATAGCTGAATGACAGCTGGCAGGTATAGGTACCGCCGCTTAGGGAACCATTTATTGAATAACCAAATCTGTTCACCAAATACAGCTAACGCCATTTCAAGTAGTAACATTTTGCTTCCATTAAATATAACACATTATTTTAACCTCACCAATAGCAACCACATAACACCATATTATAAAATTGACTAGTGATTTACTAGAGAAATGCATTTATAATCAGTTCCCTCGGTGAATTTACAATTTAATAATAACTTGACTGCTGCTCGGGTAAATTTAATAACAAGTTAAGAATAATGTGGCAGAGAGGTGTTGCGCAAACCTAATTCTGATAGTTTAATGTGCATGCTAATTTATTCAGTGCAGGTTTTACTGGCCAGATACTCTCTTGCAGTTAAGAATGGCAATGAGGAACAATGCAACAAATGGGTTTTTAAATGCAGCTGGCGAAGGAATCTGAACGAGAATTGTATTCAATTTAGTGGTGTTGCAGTTTTTAGAAGTTTTTCATTGTGGCGTCGAAAATGTTTGAAATGAAATGAATGAAGTTCACATTATCATGTAAAGCAAGTATGTAATTAATTTCTTTTTATGTATCTATATCTATATAAATAAAAATGAATCGCCGAAATGTATGTACGCGCATAACTTTCGAACGACTGCACCAAATTGGATAATTCTTTTTTTTGTGTGTTCGTTATTGTCATGACAAGGTTTGTATAAAACTTCTGATGAGCTCTGGCATTATGCAATTTGTATAAAAAATGCTATTGGTGGCACGCGAGCTGTTTGAAAACTGAATGTATGGAATGCGGGAGGGGGGGAGGGGAACCAGGGAGGAGGAAGGGGAACCTAGGAGGGGGAGGGGAATTTGGGAGGGGGGTTCGCGGGACGTGGAAAGGGGGAGTGGAGTGGGGAGAGGGAAGATGGAGGAGACGGAGTGGGAACACGAGAGGGGAAGGGGACGCAGGAGAAGAAGGGAAGGTGGAAGGGGAACGGGACGAATGGGAAGGGACACGCAGGGAGCAACAATTTGTTTGTTAAATGGCATAGCAACGCATGCCGGGTACCAGCTAGTTTATCATAAAGTACAAAGTGCAAATCTAGTGTCTTCTGTCTTTTCCGCTTTCGTATAAGATTTGTCATCCTTTGATAAGTCATGTTTCTCAAGTTTATGATAAGAATTTGGTTTCGGTTTTCTCCTCACTGTATTTTTATGTTTTATGTACAAGTAAGTAATTAATTTAGTTTTATTTATTTATCATAAAATAGTGCAAAAGGTAAAACAATTGAAGATACAAACCAGAGAGGTCGTAGGTGACGTCATAAACGTCTTCTGTCTTTTCTGCTTTCATATAAGATTCGTTATCCTCTAATAAGCCATTTTTCTCAGTTTCCGATAATTGTTTGGTATCGGTTTCCTCCTTACTGTATTTTTATGTTTAATGTGTACTCAGAATATTTCTTATTTCTAAACGTTAACTGCCTCCTGTTTTATAATTTATTTTAGTTTTAATGATTCTGGTTTAGTGACACCGTGATTGTTTAGTATCTATTGTACTGAGCCAAAACAGCACTGTTATTGTTAAATTTGTTCTCTTGATATCGCTTTGTATATTCTGTGTATTCTTTATTTCATATTATTAGATCAATATTTTGTAAGGGCTCGCAAGGAACACTTGAGGATTACTGTTAAGTTTATTATAGTTAAACGCATTTGAAGTGAAATAACACAAAACTTTACAAATATTACGTTATTATTACAATTATTGTGAGAAGGAAGATTGTTATGTAAGCAAACTTAGATGATCCTACGTAAGATCCCTCTCTAGGATAAATATTCATCCCTCTCCCTACAATAAATATTCAGTAAGGCATTAGATCTCTTGAAATGCTAAAAGTGATAAATTTGGTTTTTCGTGCATTCAAAGTTAATATATTACTGTTTAACCAAGTATTTACCAATCTTAAACCAAAATTACTTTTGTTCAAAGTTTCATTCCAAGTTTTACCCTAAAATATTAAGGCAGTGTCATCTGCAAAACTAACAATATTACCAGGATTATTCAGACTACATAAATCATTTATATAAATAAGAAACAATATTGGCCCAAGCACACTACCTTGCGGGACTCCAAAGGATATTGATTTACCCTCGCTTAACATCTTTTTTATTTCCACTTGTTGTGTTCTGTCACTGAGATAAGATCTGAACCAGCCCATTGCTGTATTATTAATGCCTAAAAATGATAATTTTTTATGGAGCAATTCGTGAAAAACAATGTCAAATGCTTTTGATAAATCCAAGAACACCGCCATGGTTTTGTTGCCATAGTCCAGCGCTCTTGTAACTTTGGTCAATACCTTTCAAACAGCATCACTCGTACCTTTATTTGCTCTGAAACCAAATTGATTGACGGAGAGTATTTTGTATTTTTCTAAGAATGAAACTAATCTTGACTTTGCCAATCTTTCCATCAATTTTGAGAGAGTATTGAGCAAAGACATGGGTCTGTAATTGTTAACATCTAGGTGATCCCCACCTTTGAAAAGAGGTACAACCTTAATATTATATTCTATGATTTGAGATTTAAGACGCAGTTATTATCTCAGAACATGGAGTAAACAAAGTTACTAACAAATTTTACATAAAAATTTGAATTTTTTTGTCATTACCATTTTTGTTATTGATATTGGCTTCTTCTCAGTTTTGATCTATATGTTATAACTTTACAACGAAATCACCGCAATATTTCTTACTTTCTTAACATAGTGCAATTATGTAAAACTAATCAATGCAATTATATTGCATGTGCGTTGTGAATGTAAATTCATTCGACATAATAGGTGTTGCGATTACAGTAACTCCTTCACTTCAAATATGTTTTGTTGTCGCACCAAAAACAACAAAAACCGAAATGAGCCAGAACCAAAACTTTAACGTTAGGTTAGAGTAGACAGCCGTAGCAAAAATAGGAAATATTGTTGATACAGCTGTCATGCAAATTCTAAACACAACGTGTATTCAAATTGAAAAAAAGATTCAAGATCTGTGATTCTTGTTGACATCCGACAGAAATTCTGTCGAGCGTATTATCTTAATAGGGAATAACCAGATAAAACCGGAAATATGTCATTTTAAAATAAAATTTTAGACGTATTGACTTTTTTCAACAAAAAATTATAAATTGATTTCGAACGACTGTTCTTTTATCTTGTAAAGCTATTTTTTTAATTTTGAGAAAATATGTTTTTTTTAGTACAATAAGGTTTTACCGCAGGTCGTTGCAGATTTGTTAAATTTTCAAACCGAATTTTGTATTTCAAATCATATATAATAATCATGCATTAAAATAAATCAATAAATTTTCTGGGAAAGATATGTTTTAGAATTTTAATTTTAGTTTAAATAAAATCATTTTAAAAAAGATACGTACACGTATTTTGTGACGAAAATACTTTATTTACGGGCTTACAAACTAATATATTTAAAACAAAAATTTACATTCTTATTTTACTTAGACATTATTGAAAAATTATAAATACTTATGATCAAAAAATAATTACAAAAATTATATAATTTTAATGGTTTTATCATCACATCTTTCAGCGTTTTTAAATGTAGGTATAAATTAAAACAATTTTTAAATTAAATAAAATCGAAATTGGGTTATTATTTTTAAAAGCTTATACCGAGAATAATTAATCTTTCCTGTGAAAAATTAATTCTCGGCCGCTAGCTGGTTAATGTCCCTTAATGTGTAGGCAGCATGTTAGTCGCCCATCTTGCGTCCGATGCGCTTGTTATCCTTGTTATTCATTAATTCTTTATTGATTTTTCATGTTTTGTTGTACACCAATAAATTAATATCTCATGGAGAAGATTAGAAATTAAAAAGTGCATAAGGGCAGTTTTACTATTTCGTGACATGTGTCGAAAGATAGTTGTTGAACTTTCTGTAAGTGACATTGAAAATGTCGATAGTCAATGCACAACCGTTAGGCAGTTGAGTTGTTTATTGGCGCGTATCATTTTTAACCATAAATAATACCTTTATATTTGTTTATCATTATAATCAGTGGACTGTTTCTACAATATACAATAAATAATAATAAATACAGAATATATAAAAACTACTTGCAATTTTGGACGGCTGATTCAAAATTGACAGACAAAACTTTGTCACATAAAGAGGACAAGATTGCAAAATTAAAAAATTTCACTGTGTATTGTTCAAACAAATAAAATCGCTGTTGATTTATTATCATCGTTCGGAAAGTACAATATTTCGTCAAGGAATTTTTATACATTCCTAAAACGAAAACCTTTAAAATGCATCATAGCTGTTCTGCTAAAATTTTCTGCGATAGGTCATTAATTAATCTATTTCAAGTAACCACAGATTTCTGTATTTTTAAGAATATGTTAAAATCATTTTGAGCGGCAGATTCAAAACTTCAAAGAAATACTAAGTTTCTGCTAAACACCTGGCAAAAAAGAACGGAAGCCGTTTTCACCGATTTTTTTTATTTAGTCAAAATCCGGGGCACCACGGTAGTCCCCTTAGAGGAATCTAGCTAGACAAAAAGATTTCAACGATGTTTTAAAATTGTGCCTATAACATAGAAAACAGTCCATAGTATTATGTTCACATCGATAAAAAAATTAATACAATACGCGTGGTACACGGATACGTTTCACACACCACACTTTGTCTTCGACACTTCGGTCGCAGTCAGTAACTTTCTTGTGTGTACGCTGTTTAGTCATTAGTGGTGTTATTTGAAATCGGAGAGAAATTACGGGAATAACTCAATGATATCTATCTATATGGTTTTTAATTTTTTTAAGCATTTCCTAATTTTGCCACTCAATTTTACTTTTATTATTAATAAAAAAAATCATGAAATCAGTGTCAGTATTTACGATTATTTTCCAAAGTTTTATTAAATTTTCAAAATCGTGTACTGATTTGTACTTACAAATGAAACGACTTTCATACAAAACCATTCTTTATCTATGTTTTCTTATAGAATTTGTCTGCTCTTGCATGCTCTTTTGACTTTTACAGGGCGTGTATCAACGATCTATTATTAGGATATTTTGGAGCTGTTGGAAGAAAAAAAGGCACGTTAAGAGTGAATTGTGCTGCAATATGAAACGTTTATCAACATATTATAAATCTTTAGTGAAGAAAAATAATTTCACAAGTCTCGAGGAAAATCAAAATGAAAATTATTACTGAAGCACTTCGCTTCATTTCTATTAATCTTTGAAATAGAAAATGGATTAAAATCGGAAGAAGTAGGTACTCTATGACTCTAATCAATTATTAGTTCTTGCATTATTCCGAAGATTTGTTTCATACACTACTTATAAGTTCGGATCCTATAATTTTCGGAATTACTACAGTATATGTAATGAAAACATCCCGATGTCCAATCCCAATATACCCAATGATGTCTTAAAATTATTGTCGATTTCAGAAGTGCCAGCGAATAAACTGCAGAAGTAGAATTGTGGACAGTGCCATTATGGGAACATTACCGTTTAACAATAGTGACGATAGTGACTCGGCCAGTAGTTCATGAACAAAAATGTCATTTGGTTTTATTTCTTTATTATGTAATAAATAATATTTCTAAACGAATTATCTATTATACCTAGAATAAGCACACTGTACTTATTTAAACCATTTTATTTTGATTAGAAAATTTTGTAACAACAAAATAAATGTATATTTTTATGGTAGTTTTTAAAATTATATTGTGGCCCCTTTGCAACATGTGCCATAGAAAAATGTTCTTGTCAGGCTAGATTTGGTTTCAGGACCACTGTGGTTCGCCCGAAATAGGTAACTTCTTAGAAAAATGAAACAATACAACTTTGTATAAACCACATAAATAATGCGTAAATCCTACCGGTTTCAGAACAAACGTTCCTTCTTCAGGGAAAGCTTATAATAATTTGACAGTTTCGAACAATGTTTTACTATTTTTTTTTTTTTTTTTTAATTGTACAACAGATTTTTTATCCAATTACTGTACAATTTTCTCATTTTGACAGTCTTAACACCTAGGAAGATGATTATTATACAAAAAAATCTTAAGGCTATCTAAAGAAGAGTTATATATATCTAGTGTTTCCGATATTTCGTTCAACAGTACCATTCCTCTTGTCATGCTATGCTGTGCTAGAACTATGGTAGGGTGTTGGTAAAACATTGGTAAAATATTGTTCGAAAGTGTCAAATTATTATAAGCTTTCCCTGAAGAAGGAACGTTTGTTCTGAAACCGGTAGGATTTACGCATTATATAAGTGGTTTATACAAAGTTTTATTGTTTCATTTTTATATAATGGAAAACCACAAAGTGATAGCTACATTAAAAAATAGGTAACTTCTTCTTTAACTTCTGTAAAAATATGACAATAGTAATTCCAATGGTAACTTCTATAATATATTGATGTTACATATATACGTTTAATGCAATTTCTTGCAATAGAAAAAAGACGGAAAGTTGTTAAATAAAAGAGTATCGTTTAATGCCTCCCTTCAGCAATCGTACAGAATCAAGAATGATTTATATTCAAACCATAGACGTGCGCTCCCAGCGCTACCACAACTTCTATGGTAACTCCTACAATAACTTCTATGGTAACTTCTACGGTAACTTCTATGGTAACTTCTATGGTAACTTCTATGGTAACTTCTATGTTAATTTATATGGTAACTTCCATGGTAACGTATATGGTAACTTCTATGGGAACTTCTATGGTAACTTCTACGGTAACTTCTATGATAACTTATATGGTAACTTCTTTGGTAAATTCTTTGGTAACTTCTATGTTAATTTATATGGTAACTTCCATGGTAACGTATGTAATAACTTCTATGGTAATTTCTATGGTAATTTCTATGTTAACTTCCATGGTAACTTCTACGGTAATTTCTATGGTAACTTCTATAGTAACGGATATAGTAACTTCTATGGTTACTTCTATGGTAACTTCCACGGTAACGTATATGGTAACCTCTATGGTAACTTCTGCAAAATTATTTTAACCAATGTTGGCTTGTTACAATAAAGTAAAATAAAAAAAATCGATTTTTTTTCTCGCGACTCCCACTTTGAAAATCGTTATTGTAGTGTTCTGAACCCTTACAAGACCAAAAAAAATATATTTCTTCTTTATACTGCACCTATATTTAAAAACAAACATTGTCTTGCCTGTTTATCCATAACCAAAAATTAATACTTCAGAGAACAGCCCGGACTCTTGAAGCATGTTTGCGAATGAAAACCGCTTATTCCTTTGATGGGATGTTAGCCATGAATTTTGAAGTTTATTCAAATGAACTTGATCCTTCTCAGGTCAGCAGTCGGCGGTTCGGCATGTCTTAAAACGAGGCCCAACCTCCAATAAACTGGATTTAAAGGACTCAACTGTTTGTTTTGTTTTAAACTGAATTCAGCGATTTTCGGACGAGCTGGTTTCACTGCGGGCATTGCATTTTGTATCGTCCGCTTCGTAATAATAATTATAATAATTGGATAATTTGTAGAGCGCCGTTTGTGTGAAAAATCACCTCAAGGACGCTTGTAAATAAAGTCTCTTATAGTGCCCGACCGAAACAGGAATATCTGCCGAAACCGAAAACGAATCTTCGGTACCTGTCTCAGTTTCGGCCGAAACCGAAACCGAAACTTTTTTAGACATGCTAAATATTGTTTATTGTTTACTGATATTTGGCTTATTTTTACACGTGTACAGACAGTTAACGCGTGTTAAATGAAATAAATAAAAAATAATTGAAGTATGTGAAAATTTTTTTTTAGTATTAAGCAAAAAAAATTATAAAAATTAATTTTAATTATACACTTACGATATAAATTAAGGACCTCACTAATTGACTTTTTTTAAAATTTTTTAATTCGTTTACAATCACAACATTCTTATTACACGTGTTAAATAAAATAAAAACAATAATTGAAGTATTCGAATTTTTTTTTTTTTTATATTACTGCTATAAAACAAACAAAAATATAAAATTAACGAACCTGTTAACTACTTCTTGGAAGTAAAATTTGTCAATAATCAACACTAACATTACACAAGAGCCATAATTCACGAGTTTCGGCTCAGCTTAAGGTTCGGCAGATTTTCTGTCGAAATCGAAACTGACGCCGAAACTATATTTTTTTGCCGAAATTTTCCGAAACCGAACCTTTGGTCGGTCACTAGTCTCATACCAAAAGCTTACGCAAATGATGCTTACCTCTTACCGCTTTTGATTGATAGGTGTTATTGTTCCTATCAATTGAAGAATAATATTATACATAATAGGAGGATTAGAAAGGGAAAAGTGGCGAATAACCTGGTTATTCAGGTACAGTAACTAAACACGATTAAAGCCGTTTCAAGAAAAGTTTGGATTAAAAAACGATGGATTTAAAATAAATGCTTTTACTTTAAATCATCTTGTGTAGCTTCAAAATCTGCGCTATGAGTGCCTACTTTGATCTATTCAACTTTGGTTGGACCAATTAAAGGACAACCAACATCTCTGCCGCAGGTCACTCACAGGTTTGGTGACTTAGCAGGGGTGCCTGGGTTCATAGGTGTGAGGTTTGTCCGAAACCTGGCGGCAGATGAGTCTGCCCACCAACTGCATGGCTGGCCGGATCGGGAGAGACTGGTTGATGGAGACCTTTTGACCTCTCCAGCAGTACTCTCTAGAAAAACATTGTCTTGCACCGCAATGGGAGGGATTCATACAGATGAGTCCTCTATTTCAATACCCGCTATATCCGATTTTTTGACAAAATGATCTGAGTATGACATCTTGTTTATATTTTTGCGAGGAACAAGACTAACCTAAAATTGAGTTTCAAAACTTCCCTTATCACGACCAAAAAACATGTTAAAACTGAGAGTGAGAAACAAAACCCGCTATATCATTCAAGAAGTTACTATCAAAACCCGCTGTATCGGAATTCAACCAATCACGAGCAGTTATGTTGCCAAGATGGCGGGTGTAGAAACACGCAGTTTTTCACGCAGAGTTTCAAAAGCCTCTATATTCCATATAAATCACGAAGTGCCTCAAAATCGGTTATATCCATTTTATTTATCCAAATTATTTAAATATCTCTAGACATACATTGAACTGCGTTAAAACAAAATGTTAAAACTGCGAGTGTGAAACAAAACCCGCTATATCATTCAAGAAGTCAATATCAAAACCCGCTCTATCGGAATTCAACCAATCACGAGCAGTTATTTTACCAAGATGGCGGGTGTAGAAACACGCAGTTTTTCACGCAGAGTTTCAAAAGCCTCTATATTCAATATAAATCACGAAGTGAGTATCAAAATCCGTTATATCCATTTTATTTATCCAAATTATTTAAATATCTCTAGACATACATTGAACTGCCTTAAAACAAAATGTTAAAACTGCGAGTGTGAAACAAAACCCGCTATATCATTCAAGAAGTTACTATCAAAACCCGCTATATCGGAATTTAATCAATCACGAGCAGTTATTTTAACAAGATGGCGGGTGTAGAAACACGCAGTTTTTCACGCAGAGTTTCAAAAGCCTCTATATTCCATATAAATCACGAAGTTAGTATCAAAATCCGCTATATCCATTTTATTTATCCAAATTACTTATATCTCTAGACATACATTGAAAAATGAACACTTTTCGAATGTATATTACTCCAATTCATAAAAAAAAAAAATGCAATTTTTATTCACGCTAGAGATGTGACAGTATTTTGCGGTTTTCTCCAAATCAGTGAAAGTTGGTATAGAAATTGAACGACTCAGATTCACTCCTGGACAAACTGACCCACAGATCCACCCACTCCTCATACCCCTTTTTTCTTCCTAGAATTTCCTACCCATCCTTGCCTAAAAATACTTTCTACACGCCATCCTCAAATATGACATCGGTCTCGAGTGGAATTATTTTCCACATAGGGTTAAAAAAATAAAAATGACTCGACATTTTTCCTATTTTTTTTGTTATTCCAAAAACGAAAAATGTAAACGAACTTGTTGGTTACCCCTGATCGGTAAAAGTCGATAAACAACTTGCTTTCATCATTATTATACCTGGTAGAACCGTTCGCTATAAAATACCTTACCTTTCAACAATACGGAACGAACGTAGAGTTGAACTACTCTGTAATGAACCTTCTACGTCGATTTGGAAATGCAAATTGAACCTTTATAGACTACGCTGCGGTTATTAGTGATTTATCAGCGTAAAGGCAAGACTGAGACTGTCTTTGCTCAAAGCAGTATTATGTGTGGGCACTTGTTTCGTTTTTTTGAAGATGTTTTGCTTTTCGTTTATATATGTTCATGCATGTTCCAGAGTGGAAGATACTATCAGTATCGCCCTGGTGTAAGACCACCATTCAGAATTGAAACGTTGCTTGAAAATGGCTTTAGCCGTGTTTAGTGACCAGATCTGAATAGCCAGGTACTTCCCAACCTTCCTCTTCCCCACCTCCTTCCCCTCCCCACTACCTTCAGCCTCACAACATACCCCGATTGGGGATGCCATAGTCTCACTGGCTCCAGACGGGAGCAGTTGAGATTCTTGTGCGGTATTCACTGTAAAAAAAAAAAAAAAAATAAATTGAAAATTTCTTCGTTACAGAAACTATTTTTGTCCACATGTGTTATCAACTTATGTATTATTATTATACAATTTAAAGCGCACGTCAAAAGTACCTCCATACCAAAGTGTGTAGTGTGTGAGGTCGTAAAAACATCATTTAAAAAAAATGTTTTTTTATTGACGCCCTTTTTTGGGCCTTTCAATAACTCTGAGCTATAATTATGATATTTTGAAGTTTCTACTTAAGGCTCCGCAACCGGGCTCGAAAAGAAGAAGATGGAGAGATACGAAATTACGAATGTTAGAGCAAAATCGATGCGAACGTTGCGAAAATATTTAATAAAACACGACTCGTTTAAAATAGAGCAAAAATCTCGCGGAGAGCATCTTAAGTATCATTTAAAGAAACATTGCTAATTTTTTCACAAATATGATTTATAAGATAATAGAAACAAACTTGTTTTTAATAATTTTTGGAGCATACTTTGCGATTTTTTTCTATAGAGGGAATTTCATATAATTTGCTTTTCGGCGCCGGCAGCATCTAGATATTATCTTAAAAAATAACATTTATTTTTTTAAGAGCTTAAAAGCTTCAAATGTTTAAGGGAGATATGTAAGAAATCGGTAGAAATTCGGGTTGCAGGGCCTTAAAACAATAACTAATTAATAATAATAATTGGATAATTTGTAGAGTGCCGTTTTTGTGAAAAATCACCTTAAGGGCGCTGTACAATTTATTAAGAATTCTTAGGTTCTATCTAATTTTTCTATTTACAAATAGATATAGTAACATACTTACCTGGCAGGTCACTTCCGATAAACACACTTTAATTAGAAAGTTTATGCTTGGAGAAGATTATGTAGGCACCGCGAATATTATTTTTGTGCCCAAACATCATCTTTAAACTGGCAACACTGCCTGCGCAGTCGAAATGCGCAGATGACAGAAGTGAGCTCGGATTTTACATAATATTCTAGGTCATTCTGTCACCGGATGGTCACCGGCCTTCCTCTCCGTCAGTAAACCTAACTAAAATCGCTTGCGTATAATTATTGTCGTGGATAACTCCTGTAATCTTTGAACTTGTGTTTAATAAATTCAACTTTATTAAATATCAAACGAAGTTATAATTTAAATGAGTTCCGTGACCTTTGGATGCGAGATATCTCTGAGAGGTAAGCGGAGATATCCCGACCATCTAAAATTGGTGACCCCGACGTGCCAGTTTAAAGATGATGTTTGGGCACAAAAATAATATTCGTTGTACCTACAATACTATAGACCTATGACGTTACATACTATTAGACGAGGGGTAGAAATCTCAAAGTGGGAAGACAAGAACAAGACAATTGTAACGATCTCGATATCTAGTACTTTAGTACTAAACTGCTACACGTCGAGTAAGGTTGCGTCTTACCAGTACTTACCAGTAAGTAAATTGCGTTTTAAAAAGTGTCAAAATGCCCTCCTGTGTAATGAAAAAATGTTTCAATTACACGGCAAATAATAGTAAAGGCGAATGAATAACATTTCATTTGTAAGTACACGCAAATTACTTAATATTATCGATTATTATAAATATTACAATTAATTTTCATGTTTCCCGCTCGCGGTTTTACATGTCATTATAGAAAATTCAAGTCCTACTAAAGTAAAGGGTCTGGACGCGCAATAGCCAAATTTCTGTTGCTAAGTAAACTTCACTGTTTTAAGTAGACTAATCAGCCTAAACACTCTGTTTATTTATTTGCTTGCGGTAAAACAACACATAAATTAGTATTTCTAACAAGTATTGATGACAATCGCCACCATTTGAAAACTGTCGTTGCCTTATTGTATTTATTGTATAGCTCGACATATCAAACTCCGACAGGCAGCCGGACCTTTTATTCTAGTGGGCCTCAAGAAAAGAAGACAGTGAACGTTCCATCAAAAAGTGACAAGCAATACGCCGCCCGCTCCTATATTCATTGCATTCATACACACACATTATTTGATTGTCTATCTTTATCACACAGAAATAAACTTTTGAATTAAGAAATTATACTGAAAATCGCTGAAAACAAAAGAGTGTTCCTTACTTTCCACATTATATTGTGAGTATATGAGACTATGGCGAGTCTATTTATTTATGTAACGTCATTGCTATAGACTTTGCACGCGGAGGACATTATATTTAAAACACTAGACATTGCATGATTTTGCATTTGATACCCCCATCACTATTAGTAATTTTTTTTACATTAGCTCTACTCAGGATGCCCTGATTAAAATAATTTCCCTCAGGGCCTATGTCATTGTAGGTGATGCTTTGTGAAGGGTTTTTTTTATGGAAAGGAAGGAGATGAAGTTCTGGGAAGGAATCTGAGAGTCAGTGTGTCCAGGAGTGATGGATGTATGATGTATGAATCCATCCCTCCAACTGCGGTGCAAGGCGATGTGTCGAGAGATTCCAGCCGGAGAGGATAAAAGACCTGCCTCAAACAGTCTCTCTAGATCGTGCCATCCATCGACCTGGACAAACCTCACCCATGAACCCAGACACTCCTACTAAGTTACCAAACGTAGCGAACCACTTGGGGTTACTACATTTATTAAAAAATTAGTGACAAAATTAATATATGTAATAAATACTTGAAGAACACTATTGTGTTTTCCATTGGTTCCGATAATGACTACACAAGTTATAAATTAGTTTTAATAATAATATTATTAATATTTACAAAGTTTAATTGCCATCATCCAAATTCAGCTATAGAACGAATTAATTTACCTAGAAATTTAGGAGGTAGGGGTGTAGTCAAAATAACATCTTTGAAACACAATCAGGTAGAAATGCTTAGAAATTTTTTCCATAGGAAAGCTAATAGCTCAGAAATGCACAAAATAATTTGCAAAGCAGATAGAAATATTACACCTTTAAATTTATATGACGAGAATGCCAACATTCTTATAAATACTAACCAGGAATTATTAGATTCCTGGTCAAATAAAATTATTCACGCAAAACACTTCAATTATCTCCACCAAACGCATGTTGACAAACTTTCGTCAAACAAATGGTTGGGTATTGGAGAGTTGAGCGCAGAAATAGAAGGATTTATGCTTGCCATTCAAGATAGAGTCATTAATACTAAAAATTATAGGAAGCATATAATCAAAGATATAAATCAAATTGATGATTTATCTAGAAAATGTTTGGCTTTTCCGGAAACTATAGAACATATTATATCGGGATGTTCTATATTAGCGCCGTCTGAGTATACATTTAGGCACAATCAGGTTTTAAAAATAATTCACCAAAGTTTGGTAATTAAACATAACTTGATTAATTGCCGTAATGTAGTACCATATTATGAATATGAACCAAATTCATTTATAGAAAATGAATTTTATAAAATATATTATGATAAAACTATACTAACAGACAGAACAATTAGTCATAATAGACCTGATATAGTTTTACATGACAAAATTAAAAAAATAACTTATATCATTGATGTAGCTATTCCAAATTCCTGTAATATTCAAAAAACTATTTCTGAAAAAATTAGAAAATACACAGATTTAGGAAATGAGATTAAAAGAATTTGGCATTCTCGGTAATTCCTGTAATATTCAAAAATATTACCATTTGTTATTTCGGCCACTGGCATAATACCTAGGAATCTGATTCAAAATTTAAGCATATTAGATTTGTCAAAGAATTTGTATATAAAAATGCAAAAATCAGTAATTTCAAATACATGTAGGATTACAAAAGATTTTTTAAATATTTATATTGAGGGATCAGTAGGATTTATAGGTTCAATTAGAAATGCCACAGAGCCGAACCCTCTGATATGAAAATATCTGGAGTCGGTGAATTATATTCCCATTTGGTCTCTAGTAGGTTGACATGTTGTTCTTGTATTATTTTGTATTTATAATACTTATATAGTGCAATTGCATAGCGTGGGTTGACTAGATGATCATTTGGGGAAGTGTGTGAAAGGGTTTAGTTTTTCCTGTGGGGAAAATTTAACCCGGACATTTAAATCTGGTGCCGTAAAAAATATAATAAAATAAAAAAATAATTTATTTTTTTATTTTTTTTTAAATTAAAAATTTAAAAATAAAAATAAAAAAATAAAAAAAGACTAAACAAGTTTTTACACATTTTTTTTCTTGGAAGTATCCTCATAATTAATAATTTTTGAGCGAGCCTTCTGAAAGACCAATGATTTCAATGAACCGGAAAGCTGAAATAGTGAACTGTCTTTCGTGTATTTGCTTTTGATTTTATTTATTTATTTTTTTACGGGGAAAAAATGTAAGTACATTTTTGTAGATAATTGGATGTTCTACAGTTCTAATCTGAACTAGTTTTATCATAAAACTAACCGTTTCGCTGAAAAAAAAAAAAAAAAAAAACAGTTTATGTGAACTTTGACCTTGAATAAATTTTTTTCCATGCATAATAGAATCGATTGGGACTTTTCACAATTTCAGGATTCATTGTGATAATTGTTTTTTAAAGATTTGGGGTTGGGTTTCGGTTTTTAAGTTCTCAGAGAGAAGGTTTAATATTTTAGGAGTTAAATATTTTAGGTACATGAAATGTCTTCGAGCTGATGTGATATGTAGTGTAGGTACATTGTAGTGTCAGTTGGTTATTCTTCTGGTGGTGTCGAGCGATTGGTGTTCAGTTTTGATTCAGCCATTCCATTTAATTAATACCATTCCTCAAAATATTAATATGGAAACATATGAACTGCTTACTGCGGTTTAAAGCTAATGAATCCACCGATATAGATTTCACCGTTTATCTCATATTTGTAGGTCCATTAAATGTGGTCCAATTTTGGACCGATATCAATCACTGAAAATTAAAAACAGTCCGAATTTGGACCTAAATGGCTCCAATGGTTAAGATTTACGACGGTTTTTTCTTATATTTGAACAGGAAAGGCGTTATAGTAAATTTTAGATGGAGTTGCCGTATGATTCAGAGAAAATACGAGTGGAGGAGTATCTTGTCGGTCGCTTGTTGATAGCACATATTATCATTTTTTTGGGTTTTTTGTAGTGGATCAATAACATTATGAGCACAGCTGAAATATGCCAAGTCAAATAACGCTGGGGCTTTTATAGCTAGGTCTGTCGACGCCATAAATGGATTGCTTCATACAGTAGATAAATTGCGCATACTTGCTAGTCAAACCTTGAGTAGTTTGATAGGCAATGTTAAGTAAATTCTTGTTGTTTTATATTCGTGCAGATAATGTGACACAAATAACTTTGCCACGTACAATAAAGATAATGCTACGTTTTTTAAGGGGGACTCTGGTCTAGCTGATCCAAAAAGTCGACTCTTTTTTGCCTAAAAATGTTCTTGTAAATGTGAAGAATACATTTCCAAAGTTATAGCATCAAATTCGACCTTAAAATATGGTTAGGAACGGTGCGCGTCAAGCAGGTAGAACGGTGAACGAAGCGGCCCGGCCAGGGCCGGAGCATCTTGGGCGGGAGCTTGCAGTTTCCTCGTACTATATTAAATTGTATGGGATTAGGAAGTTTATCTATATTTATGTTTGTTTTGATGCCTACTTTATGCTCCAGGAAACGCAGATTAGCTTTTATTGATTTAGCTTTTTAAACAGCCATACTTAAAAATATATGCTTTTTTACAAAACCAAGTTTTCCAAATTGGCTAGAATCATAACTCGTCGAAATTACACCCGATTTACTCCACTTAAAGTTTAAATTAAAAAAATATTAAATGTACTAGCGAGTTCCCGGCATGCGTTGCTATGCCACTTAATAAAGACATTGTTTCTTCTTGCGTGTCCTTTCCCATTCCTCTCCTTCCTCTCCCACGTCCCCTTCCCTCACTTCGCCTTCTCCGCCTTCCCTCTCACCGCTCCCCTCGCCCGCTCTACCCGTCCCGCGAATCTCCCTCTCGAGTTTCCTTCCCGCATCAGCAACAGCTCGCATGCCACCTATTGCAGCAATTTTTTTATACAAATTTCATGATGTCAGAGCTCACCAGTATATATATAAACCTTTGCGAGCGTGTTCACAACAACTCATCAAAGTTTCATTGCAATCGGATGCACGGTTTAGCAACGCACAAACACCAGAAGAGTTATTCTCTATCTTTTGTGGGATCGTTATCGAGATAACGGAAGTGATCTCCTGTCAGATTTCAGCGATTTATTTGCTTTTTATGTTGTACCACATATATGAAATGAATAAATTATCATTCATACTTGCAGGAATTCGAGTTTAAAACTACAAATCACACAAATCTGACGAGGGATCATGTCCGTTATCTCGATAACTATCCCACAAAAGATAGAGAATAACTCTTCAGAGCTCACTATTGTAAATATGAGTAGAAACTATAGAAACCGGGCATTAAATCCCCAAAGTTTCATCGCAATCGGATGAATGGTTTAGCAATCAAATAGACAACTCATATACTTATATACAGCAAAGCAAGCAATTTTGATATACATATATATAGATATGCGGATGAACCTTGACTTTGATACTTGTATGGAGGTTATTATTGCACTAAAGTTTTGTGGCATTTGTACGTGTGAAATTGTTATTTTTTTGTAACAACACTTCTCGTGGGCATATCTAATGACAAAAATTTAGAATAGGTACAAGGTGGGTGATTTGGTATATTTATGGGTACAAGCAAAGGAAATTTAGAATTTTCAACGTTCTAATGTACTTCATTGTTAAATTGTTCTTCGTACGAAAAAAAAATCTTTTACGGAAAAACATGTTTGAAGGTATGGGAAAAAAATAAATATGTAAAAGTTATTAATCTTTTTTACTTCTACCATCATGCAGCTGTACAAATAGAGGTGCTATTGTCTACTATCTCGTCGAAAAGTGTTCCACTAATAGAAAGCCATAAGCGGCGCGCGAAAACCGGATTTCATTATTTTCTTTGGCCACTTACTCGATTCATGTCTCTTCTAAATATCATGTAAAATTAACTGCCCTATAGAATCACTGAAGTGGTGTTCGGGGTTAAATTGCAACCCTGTATACTGGAAAGTTTTTTCTTTTATCTTAATTGCAAAGTGGTTTACAATGCAAAGTTTTAAAGTTTTGCATTTATTTAAAGTAAAACGCTTATCTTCTGGATACACAGCATGGTCGATCGATAAAGGATTTATCGATAGTGTCTGTAACTTATCATCGTTCCCTAGGAAGACTGCAGATCAACAACGATCAAACAATAGGTCACGTCAAATAAATTAGGAATTCTTAGTTGCGATTTGTTGGTTTTTCGCAAAGATATTGGTTCTGTATTTGAATATCTTTGGTTTTTCGTTAGTGGCCTGCAGTTGTGCTCGGAAGCGATGACAAGTTACCAATATTTTCGACAAAACCTAAATCGGTCGACCATTCTAGATACCCTGGTCATTATTCAAAACATTGTTAGGGAACGTACGCATAACCAACGTAACCAACTTTTTGGAATTTTTAACCCCCCCCCCTCCCCCCCCCGGTGACCAAAAACCTAAGCAACCCGCCGCTCAATTTGGGAGGCGGGAATGGGTACCGCCGCCCCGGGAACCTTTATTGGATAACCAACACCTCTGCCATAGATCACCCCAAGTGGTTCGCTACGTTTGGTGATTTAGCAGGGGTGCCCGGGTTCATGGGGTGAGGTTTGTCTAGGTCTTGGAGGCGGATGACCAAGACACACTGAACCCCAGATTCCTACCCACCCTTTAAACCCTTTTCCTTCCCAGAACTCTCCTCTCCTTCCTTTCCTTAAAAAAAAAACCCTCCACACAGCATCCCCAAAGATGACATAGGCCCTGAGGGAAATCGTTTTCCTCAGGGCCTCCTGTGTGGAGCTCATGTAAAAAAAAAAAAAAAAATTGTACCGAGCGTGACATATTGAAGACCCCCCCCCCCTAAACGAGTCACGTAGTATGGGTACGTTCCCTTATCATTTTTAGTATAAAACTATCAATACAAAATTATCTTTAGCGAAATAATTTTTAATTGTCTACAGACCTTTATAACCAGCAAAACAAAATGGTATCTGACATAACAATATCGGATTTTCATTGTTTTTCGTAATCAAACTTAACCTGCTGAAAATAGAAACAAACAAATTTTACCGAAAGAAATGATCTCTTTAATGAAATTTGCTATTTAAGTCTATTTTAGACTCTAGTATTTAATTACCTAATCAACGCCTTGATTCCCTTCCACCATGATTTATGAAGAACTGAAAGATACGTTTTATACCACTAGATACCGAATAGCCACAAGCATTACTTAAATGTTTATTTATTTATGATATCTGAAAATATTTTCCTCCATAGTTAACACCAACTCTTTGTTTATGCGTATTAATCAAAAAATTAGAACTGGTATTCAGATTTTGTTTTAACATTAACCCCACTCAGGAGGCCGGGAAGAAAATAATTTCTCTCAGGGCCTACGTTACATTTGGAGGTACCGTGTGGTGGATCTTTTTAAGGAAAATGGTGGAAAGTTCTCAGATGAGGGGTAGGAATTCATCGCTCCCGCTGGGGTGCAAAACAATACGTCGAGAGAGATAAGCTGGAGAGGTCAAACCGGCCCCTCTCGATACGGCCCGCCACTCAGCCCGTGGGCAGGCGAACACGCCCCCAAGCTGCTAAGTCACCAAACGTAGCGAACCACTTGGGGTGACCTATGGCAGAGGTGTTGGTTATTCAATAAATGGTTCCCCGCCTCCCGAATCGAAAGTATGATAATACGTGAACGCATGATTACATTTTTAAATTCGAGTAGCGGATGTAGAAGAAGAAGAGTAAAGATAAGAAGGGTGATGCCAACCAGCTCAAATTACTAAATATAGCTAAAACCATTTCAAATAACAATTCGCTTCAGGTCTTTTACTATTTACAGATATTAAAGAATTTTATGAACGTATAAATAATAAAATTATGCAATCAATTTATTTATTTCCCCTTTACATCCCCTTTACAAAGGGGATTTCCCACGATAAATTTTAATTTATAACCTTTGTCTATTATAATATTATAATAATATATGTATTTGCAAATTACGACCATCATTATTCAGTACAATCACTCTATAAAAACAATAAACACTTACCTTCTAAATCAGGGAAAATATCCAACACGTGATTGCATCGCAACGAAAATTCACTCTTTGAACAACGAATCACCAACACACACAATGCTTTTAACACTAAAACATATTTTTATTACTGTCACTCACAAAACAAAACATTACTGTAATCATTATTTAAAAAAAAAAACTTTAAATCACTTTAAAAATAAACTTTAGTTATCGTGTGTTTTAGCAATGAACTGGTAAAATCACTTTTCAACACTATTCTAACTTCATTGTAATTTTTTCTTCGCGGTTTACCCTTAATTTATTTACAACTATCGTAATTTTCGCGTAATTTTAATTTGAAATTCATAACAATTGTACGACAGCCGTGCGTCAGGCGTCCAATATCGAACCGAGTCAACTGATCCGTGATCATTTTAAAAGATCCGCTCTGCCGGCCAGTGAGCCAACTATTTTATTTTTTTTAAATTCAAATATTCAAACTAGGAACTTGGAATGCTTTCATTCGCATTGCGAATACTCGGACAGTCGGACAACTAATTGACAGAAGGATTGCTGCAGTTTATTTGAATGAATTAAATGTGAGACCTGCGATTCGTGTTCACTGTTTTTAGTGATGTATTTTTTTCAAAAACAGGAATTGGAAAAACCGCCGAACTCCCACCTACTCCCTATGCACACGTGTTTTAACAACATTTAGTTTCAACTTAATTACAATAAATAAACCTTTATGTTAGGGAAAATGGAAAAATATGCATTAAAGCTCGCATTTGAATGCATAACCCTCCACCCGTTGCGTTTTTTTTAACGCGAGGTGTCACGCGGGGTCGCTTAGGACCCCGAAAATAAATGCGATTAAATTGTTGTTATAGCATACATTTTATTTATTATTATAACTGATTATAGTCAGGTGATAATGACTGCATTGAAACAAAATGTTTAACTGCATCAGTGTTCAATGCCATAGCACGACTTATCACTGGGGTACCCAAAGTTCGCAATTTTCAGAACACCTCCGAAATCTTCACTGGCTGAAGTGTCCTGAAAGGATCCAATAAAAATTATGCTGGATAGTGTTTAAAGCTATCAATGAAATGGCTCCATCCTATATCTCTGAACTGTGCGTTCCTGAAAATATTGGACTAAGACAGTCAACTCTTAGATCAGCATCAGCTTCTGCAATCGAAAGGTTAAAAGTACCTAAGCAAAATCCGAACACTTAGTTTGGTGATCGTGCATTCGGAGTATCTGGCCCTGAGGCTTAAAACAAACTTTTCATGGAATTGAGATGCATAACCAACCCAGCGGAATTTAGATCCAAGCCAAAAACGCATCTTTTCAGACACTCATTTCCTTAAATTCGTCATTCTATAATTGTTGAAGTCCACGAATTTACAGATATGTATAATAAGTGGGAGCCTAACTCTTAAATCGGTATGTTGAGCGTTGAGTCATCTTAATGCGGTACGACAATTCATTTTCATTCACTTAAGATAAGCTTGTGTAATGTGTATGTTCCTATTAATCCAGCTAAGATCATTATTACACCGATAAATCCATTAAGTTCATTATTTCACCCGTGTTCTATAATAGTAATATTATCTAAGAACTACCTCCTTCTTCTGGCGTTAATAACGCTAAAAAATATAATATAATATGTATAAAATGTGTATGTACCTATGTATGTATAAAATTTATAAATCCTCAAACTGCTTCGACTCGCAGCAATAACTTATCTATGTTACGAGTTTGTACGCATACCTACAGATCTTGTTTATTGTTTGGTTTTTAATGTTATCATTATCACCGACAACAATGGCAAATTAAGTATTTTGAAATGTTGGTACTTATGTTAGTTTTTAATCTCTAACTTTAAGTTACAGTTGTAAATATGTATGTCATTAATCCACTAGTTTTAAGTCAACTATCATAAGTCTTAGTCAAAAGTCACCAGCTATAAGTCTTAGATTAAGCCACTAGTTACAAGTCTCAGATGTAAGTCACTAGTTATAATTACATATCTTAGTTATACCAATTTTATTACATATTTACGTGTACTGACAGCGCCCTTGAGGTGATTTCTCACAAAAACGACGCTATATAAATTAGATCAGTATTATTATTTATTATTAAAAAGAAATGTTATAAATTAGAGAGGCGAGAAGATTATATTATAATCTATAAATATAATCTATCTATCTATCTATCTATATAAATAAAAATGAATGGCCGAAATGTATGTACGCGCATAACTTCCGAACGACAGGACCAAATTGGATAATTATTTTTTTAGTTGTGTTCGTTATTATCAGGACGAGGTTTGTATAAAACTACTAATAAATTTGTAATAAAAAAAGTGCAATAGGTGGCACGCGAGCTGTTTGAAAACTGAATCCACCGGGAAAGGGGAGTGTAGAGTGGGGAGAGGGAAGGTGGAGGAGGCGGAGTGGGAACACGCGGGAGAGTAAGTAGAGGTGGAAGGAGAACGGGACGAATGGGAAAGGACACGCAGGGAGAAACTATTTCTTAATTAAATGGCATAGCAACGTATGCCGGAAACCAGCTAGTAGATTATAGATTAGGCTAAAGGAGGACGTAGCGCAACACGGCATAACACCCCAAAAACATATTACAAAATTTATAAATTAGATATTTATGTTCAATCTTAAAAATCAATAGGGAACATTTTTTTAATTTTGAATCATATATTTTTTAATAGTAAACTTAAAAAAAAATCTAATCAATTTCTATTAAACTTATAACTATTTGAGATTGATACAGACTTATTATTATTACAACAAAAAAATCTACAAAATACAATGAATAACATATAAACTTGATTTTTCATAATATATTTTCTTGATTTTTTTGAGCTTCACGCCAAAACAAAAGTCTGTATGTCACATCGCACACGCGCAGACTGAATGTTTGCGGTACTAGCGTCAAGTATAGTCCCTTTTAGGAAGCTACCTAAAGTAAGGAATTAGTGGGAACATTTAAAATACACATGATTTGCATTATTGTAAAACCTGGGCTTTTAAAGACCCCACGCGACGGGTCAAGGGTTAAGGCTCCGTACGTAGTAAATTTTCAAAAAGAAGATTAAAGTGACATAATATATATGAAATGATTTACGATTTGGGAGGCGGGTATGGGTACCGCTGGGCGGGAACCATTTATTAGATAACCAATGCCTCTGCCATAGGTCATCCCAAGTGGTTCGCTACGTTTAGTGATGTAGTAGGGGTGCCTGGGTTCATGAGATTTGTCCAGGTCTTAGCGGCGGATGCAAGTGCCTGCTGCATGGCGGGTCGGATCAAGAAAGACTGGTTGAGGGAGGCCTTTTGACCTTTCCAGCCGGACTCTTGACCTATCGCCATGCACCGCAGTTTAAGTGATGGATTGATACGTCCGTCACTCCTGGACACACTGACCCCCATATACCTTTCCACCTCTCTTACCTTTTTCCTTCCCAGAACTTCCTATCCTTCCCTTCCTTAAAAATACCTTCCACACAGCATACCCTAAGATCACATGGGCCCTGAGGGAAATTACTTTCCTCAAGGCCTCCTGCGTGAAGCTAATGTAAAAAAAATGTAATGTCAGAGTAATGTCTAAGTCAGCCCCTAGACGATCAATTATATTGAGCAATATTACGAATTGTGCAACATTATTGACCGTTTGGGGTATTGAGGATTGCGCAATGATTGAACAAAAGTTTGAGCGAGTTTAGTTTTTATTGCACCATATTTTTCCATTGCATTGTGTGGTGTCAATATTGCGCAATATTTATTCTAAAATACTAAAATAAAAATACTCGAAAATATTGCGAAACCGCAGTTCGTTTATCGTGCATTGGAGGGGACCCCACCACTTTCCCAACGGCGTTATAAGGAAACATATGGTTTCCTCCTTCACCGCACACGTCAAGACTCTATTTTTTTTTTAACGAAGCTACATTTATTTGAACGACTCTAGACCCTCCAATGTCCATGCATACGGGGTTAGTAAGCAGTATGCAAGTACTTACATTAACATTATACAAAAGATAAATAAAAGTAGCAGCCCGTGGAATGATTCTTCTGAAATCTATAGAGAAAAATATATACAGATAAAGGTGTTAGTAAATAAAGAAAAATAAGAGCTGCGCCCGGTTGAGGAGACCTGGTTAAGATATATAACGAAAAAGTAACAGTAATAATATAATTCAAGTATTTGCAAAAATAACTGAGAGAAGAAAAGGCATAAAAATAAAATATCTATACAGAGAAGGTATTCCACAAACCACCAGGCAGTCCCAATGACAATGTGTATGGCTATCGGCCCAACCGCAGGCGAAACCCGGAGTCCGCGCCCTTTAGCCGACTCACCGATTTTGCCACGAAGAAATATATGTGGGAAAGAAGAGGAAGTTTTTGAAGACTCGGGGAAAAGATCAGCGTCGGATTGTCGGAGGGGGGGCGGAAGGACGTCGAGACCACGCGGCTGTTCCTCAGGCCTACCCATATCATTGGGGGAGGCGCGGGAGGATCGCAGAAAAACCGCTCCAGTATGGGTTCGCCTGGCTGTACGCACGGACGGGGTCTATCCCACCCCCTTTTATGGGGTGACGACGATACATAAATATGTACAGTTCAGCTGCACCACCAAAATATGGAACTAAAGCTAATGTAAAGTAAAAAAAAAATGAAAAAAGCAATTATATATTAGAAACATAATTGTTGTATGATTACAGAAGTCATAATATATTGGGCGATGGCGTCTTCACCACCATCGCCCTCCAAGATAGAACATGGCCTGTTGAAGTAAAGCATAAATCAGTTTTAGCAGAAACGTTAGATCATGGATGCCTGTAAACGGTGTGAAGTTAGAGCTAAAAGAAAATAATTAAAACAAGAAAAGAAAATGTTTCAGTACATACATAAGTCAAAACGAAACCAGTAATTTACAGGTCACAAAAGTAATTTTATAAACAGTTCGAAGCGTATACACTAGTGAAGAGTAATGGAGGATATACCAAGGGAGACAGGAGCAATACGTGTAGCACCTGAAACAAAGATGAATTTAGTCTAGATCGGCGACTCTAAGTACAGACCATCTCTCCACCCAGGACTTGACAAACTTTTTCAGGCACTCGAAATTCTCTTTATTCGACACAAGGTCAGCGTTCCACGCTGGTCTTGTTGTTCCGCGCAAGCCATCCAACATTTCCTCTCGTGCTTCTTTCATCAACTCGCAGTGCCACAGAATGTGCCTGGCATCCTGGTTAGTATCACCACATGCACAGTTTGGATGGGGAGAAAGGGTCAAGCTATGTAGCCGACCCCTGAATTCCCCATGTCCGGAGAGCATCTGTGTCATGTAGTGATTCAGTTTAATGTGTGCCCCTTCCATTCTGAATTTAACTGAAGGGAAGAAGGAGAAAGTCCATCTGCCCTTCGTCGACCTATCCCATCGTTCTTGCCATACACTCAGAGTCCTTTCGCGCATCGCTTTGAGCAAGCCGGGGAGGGCCACGTCTCCTCCCGGTGTCAGTTCGACTCCAAGGTGGACAGCAGCCCTGCCTCTAATAAGTTCCTTTTTTGTCAATATTTCCCTAATTGCAAGGTCAATCGGCAAAACGCCGGCCAGAACCGGTAATGCATCTGAAGCTACAGTCCTATAAGCGCCCGAGAGCGCCAACAGGGGAGTCCGCTGGCCTCGTTTAAGAGCCGAGTTTATCAAGACATTATCCAGGCGATGCTCCCATACGGAGGCAGCATACGAGACTTGCGTCACATATACCCCCTCGTACAACAGGCGAATCGCCGGAGAACGCAATCCCCACTCGGCTGTTGAGATTCTTCTCAGTTTCTGAAACAAGGCCTGGGCCCTATCGGAGACGTTCTTGACGTGGGCTAGGAACGAAGAAGATCTATCCATAATGACGCCTAAATACCTGGTGTTTTCTGCAAATCGAATGGATGAGTCTCCCATTCTAATGAAGGGGTTCCTGCCTCGGCTAAGCATGCCCTTCATGAGGAGACCCACGGTCTTGTGGGGAACGAAGTTGAGTCTGTTTCTCTTTCCCCATTCAAGGATCACTTTTAAACCTTCTTCAGCCTTATATTCCACTTCCTTTCTACTGTCCCCAGAGACCAAATACAATTTGTCATCTACGTAGTCGACCGATGTACAACCTTCAGGTAAGGGTAACCTGGAGGAGTCGTCGAACAAGATTTTCCACAGGTCGGGTCCGAGGACCGACCCCTGCGGACATCCCATGTCGACTGTTCGGGTGATTAAAACGTCCCCGTGCCCTATGATAACTGTCCTACCATTTAGATAGTCACTAATAATATCAAAGAGTTTACGCGGGCAATTCCTGCTTTTCAGCTTGGTAAGTATCATCGGCCACCACGCGTGATCAAAGGCACCCGAGATATCCAAGAAGATGCCTATGACGTACCTCTTTGGACATACCCTCACCCATTCAAGCGCATGCTTAATGGCGTGCTCCGTGGATTTGCCCGGGATGAAGCCGAATTGAAGTTCGCTGGACGGCGTCAGGGTGAGGCGTAGACGGTGCTTAATGATGATTTCCAATACTTTGCCTAGAATTGGCAATAAGGTTATAGACCTATAGGCTCCTATGTCCGTTTTCGGCTTATCGTTTCCCTTTGGTATAATCCGGAGCACGCCCTTCTTCCATTCTGTAGGGAATTTTCCCCTACGTAAACAAGTCTCCAAAACTTGGTAGAACTCCTCTTTGGCGTACGTCCAGACATTCTTCGCAATTATACCATTCAATCTGTCAAATCCCGGTGCCTTTTTCGGACCCAAACCCTTAATTATTACTTCAACCTCGGCTCGACTTAACGGTGGCATGCCCTCCCCCTGGGCGGGTACATTAGGTGGCAGCCGTGACAGATTTCTAATCTGTTGATGGTGGACACTTTCCCCTATTACTGAGTCTAATGGAACTAACTTACCCAGAAGTGTCTCAAGAGTGGAGGTAACATCAACACTCTCAACATTCCCGAGCACCACACTCGACAAATAACTGTCAGATTCTTTTCCCGTTTTTCTAAAGACGCTGTGGATTTCCCACGGGCTGGCGTTACCCACTTCATTAACCCAATTGTGCCAGGCAGCTCGTTTTGCCAAAAGGACACCCGAGCGATAAGCACCTCGTGCGGCCCTAAAGCGGGCTTGGAGGACAATAGCCTCTTCAGGCGAGCACAAACTCTGCTTGACAACACTGAGATTCCTATAAGCGCTTTTAAAGGCTCCCTTCAGCAAAGTCAGCTCTTGTGTCCACCACGGCGTCCGAATAGCCTTTTTAGGGTTAGTTCTTCCCAAAGAAGCTTCAGCGGCTGATACCACCGCCGCGTTAAAAAAATTCCCCAAATTGTCCGGTTCCCTAGCTGCTACGTCGTGAAAGCCCCTTAATGATTGACGTAGCGCTTCCCCGAATTTATCCCAATCCGCCCTTGTGGTTCTGAAATTCCACGTAGACCGTGGAGCTTCTATCTTTGGAATACCGACAGAAAAAGTTATAAGTCTATGGTCAGAAGCTAACGCGCACTCGTGAACCTTCCACTGGGATATTTTGGCCGCAACAGATCCAGAGCATAGAGTGAGATCAATGTTGCTTTCGCCTCCGGCTCCTGAAAAAGTAGAAAACGTGCCTGGTTCATTGAGGATGAACAGACCTTGCGCCGCAATAAGGTCTTCGACAGCAAAGGATCTTTCCGTTCGGATTCCGTTATAGTCAAACCAGAGAGGCGATCGCGCGTTGAAGTCTCCACCGATAATTATGTTTCGACCTCTTAAGTTGTGAAGCGCTCGCGTTAGGCTCAAAATATGCGGTTCAAGAGGGTTACCGTATTTAAAATAAACGGAGATCACGATGATTTCCGTATTAGCTAATTTAATGGAAACACAGGTTTGGTAATCGTTTGAGAGCCCTTCCAGGAGTAAGGGTCTAATCAAGGAAGTGTTGATCAGGACACCCGTACCCGGAGAGGAGCCCACCTCGAGCATCGCACCTGGCCTATTTATACCAGGAGTTTTACCTTGCCACGCGTATTGCTCCTGAATAAGCAAGATGTCAATGTTTAGACTAGTCATGACCCGCTGGGCTTCAAGGGTGGCCACCCGAGATCGCTGCAGGTTTACCTGACCTATGGAAAGGAAATTAGCGGCGTCCATAGTCTGTCTTGCGCACCTGCACCTCTATGGCAGCTCTATGAGCGGGACAAAGTCTGTCACCTGTCTTATGATTTGCTGGTTTACCAAATCTCTTACAAGTGGCGCATATGGTTGCTTCTGTCTTCTTGGGGCAATCCTCTAAGTCGTGACCACTGGCGGCGCAGTGCCTACAGGTAATCACATCTGCCGTACAAAATTTACTAACATGCCCGTATAAATGGCATTTAAAACATCGAGTAGCACCCAAGTAGTCACGCACACGACAGGCGTTCCACCCAAGAAAGCAGTGGCCGCTGTCTATCAGTACCTTTCTGCTCTCAGGGTGGCAGGTAACAATCATATTCATCGTGGACCCATCTTTTCTGCCAAATAGAGAGACTCGCCGCATGGTGCGCAAATGGTCTTCCCTCGTAAGTGCGGACTTACCTTGAATATTGTTTCTAAATATCTCCTCAAATAATGCCTGGTCCCCAGCGGTATCGCCTTTAGGTACATCATATAAGACCACCTTGGGAAGATTTCCCTGTGGAAGTACCGTTTTCAGGCCACTGGCCTCGAGTTTGGCTGCCGCGTTTTTTATATTGTTTAGCCCCCCTGTGCTGGACGTCTGCAACAAAAGGCCAGCACCTTTTATCTTACTCGTTCTGACCGCTTGGAAGCCGTCAATGGTAGGATTTAATACCTTCATTAGCTCTTTTTGTGTACTTTCTGAAGTTTTACCATCCGGAATAGTAGGATAAAATAAGACGGTAGGTTGGGGTAGTGGTAAATCTCTTTCGGTGCCTTCGACGAATATCGAGGCTGAGGGAGCTCCTGAGGCGGCACCGGCATACGTCTTACGGGCGGGGTGCTGTGGAAGTTGGACTGGGTGGGTCACCGGCGCAGGTCTGCTGATTAAGAGGTCCAACTTATCTGAGAAACCTCTTTGAGCCTTCAAGACCTCACTGAAGGCGTTGGCTCTGGCAATAGCTGAAGCATTTTCCGTAGCCAGGTTGATAAGCTCTCTCTTAATTACATCTATGCTTATCTTTATGTTGGAGCGGTCTTCTTTATTAAGTTTATTTTTCCCTTCTTGCACAGTTGCCGAGATTCTCGCCAATTGGTCCCAAATGGGAGCTAGGCGCTCCTCCCCGCTTGTTGGTGACCCTTCTGTCCGAGCCCTTTTTTTCTTCACCTGGTTGGGAGAAGAAATCTTACCTTCCTCTCCACTGGCCAATCTGGTTACATTCATTCTGCCGGCGGCAGTCTGGGAAGTTGCCTGGATAGCTTCTGCAGCTTCCAAACTCACCTGAATACTCGAGAATTCGCGAGGCGAAGCGGGACGTCTGGAGCTGCTTGGTTGCCCTCTTTGAGCCTTCATTTGCTCTATAATTGAAAGCGATCTGGAGGTCGACTCTTGATGGGCTTGTTCCGCTTCACGCCTTTTAATAATTAAGTCCCTGTTTTCTTTCGCTAGTATTCTCTCCAAAACCTCGTCTTCAGACAAGATGTTGGAAGAAAGCTCATCATCTGACTCCATGGCTACTAGCCCATAGAATCGTTACGAGTGATAAAGAAAGAAGACAGATCGTCCGATCACGCAAGGTTGATACTTGGGTCGAAACCCACGGTTTTTAGAGCACTAAATGTCGTATTGCATTGAATTTAAACACTTTACAACTAAAAAATTTCTTAAGAACTATTTTAATGCTTATAAAACTATACAATTATTATATTTATGCGCCTTTGACACTAGATACTGATCACACAAACGTCTCTTCCGCACAACAGTTGTGATAGCTTACTAAAATATTTAATTAATTGTATTGATCTCTTATAACTATACCTACAACTAAAGATTGTCTACAGTTCACTTAATTTAATGCTTAGAAATTAAACAATTGTTTTATTTCCGCACTTCACACAATTCACACACGCTACTTATCACGCAAACGTCACTTGGCGTAAATACAAACACTTAACTTCGTTTTTGTTATTGTACACTTTTAAAAAAAAAACAAAACTGTTTTGTGATTCTTGCCGGTAGAAAACCGAAAAAGAACTGTAATGGGACGAATGTCGTCACAAAAAATCATACGTAAACATAACTTATTTAGCACAATTGAAATAATAATATGCAAATTAACCTAAAAACAACAATAGCACTTTGAAGTCTGTTTGACAGTTTGACTTTAAACTTTTAAACTGTTTTTTTTTATAGGCTTGCCGGTAGATAACTGGAAAAAATATTATGGGGCGAAAGCCCTTGCAAAATACTTCATGTAAACACAAATTTTCGTATTTTAATTAGAATAATGATTTATAAACAAACTGAAATACGAAGAGTGAAGAATAATACGTTTATCGTGCAATATAATTGATCGTTTGAATTCTAAGCACCTTTCAATCTTATTGTACAAAAAATATATTGTACAGTGTTATTGTAGTGTCTAGGGGCCGCCTTATAATAAAAAAAAATATTTAAAAGGCGTACGCAAAAATATTTAATAAAGACATATTTATAAAAAAGAGCTGAAATCTCTCCACAAAAAATGTTCTAAGAAGCATTAAGCTCTGAATTCATACCTGTAAATTGTTCAAAACAGGTGTATTTTTTATAATTTTTGAAGCATTGGAGCTCTTGGTGACTTAGCAGGAGTGAGGTTTGGCGGCAGATGTGTCTGCTCACCGATTTGGGATATACCGGTTGAGGGAGACCCTTTCACCTTTGCAGCCGTACTTTCTCGATACATCGCCTCGACCTGCAGTGGGAGGGAACCTTCTATCCTTCATTTTCTAAAAAGAAACTCGGTACAGCATCCCCGAGGCCCGGTGGGAAATTATTATCTCCTTCAATGGAAGAAATGTTCCCAATATGCCTTCCATTCATATGCTCGGTGTAATTCTAAGTGACCAGCTCTCTCAGAAGCTGGGCTTACTCTACAGGGTCCGCAGATACTTTAATAGTACACAACCGTTGACCCTGCACAAATTTGGCATTCGCATCTGGTATGGAGCCCCAAAATACCTGAAAAAATCCTAAAATGCAGAAACGGGCAGTCCTCAAAAAGATTCTCCTATCTTAACAAGCTGATTGCAATCTGCAGAGCATAGGCGTCTGGTAAGTTTGTTGTCTTTATTCTACTGATATTCTAATGGAAGTTGTTCCAAAGAACTAGCATCATCTTTGGCACCGTTGGCAAAAATTTTGAAAGGCGTGATGATAAAATTATTAAAATTATGTACTTTTTGTAATTATTTTAATTATCATTTTTCAATAATGTCCAAGCAAAACAAGAATGTATTTATTTATTTAATACAAACGGCATAAGTATGCCATAAACATTAATTACATGTCACAAATTCATATTCAAAATATTAGCAATGGTAAAACAGTGTATGTATAACAGTTATTAAAAAAATATGATAGCATAGCCTTCTTGTACCTATGTTCCGTGCAGTTAAATAGATCTATCACATCTGCATATCTATTAGTAACTTCATGCAACCTAGGTAAAAGTGAGTGTTTTGTATACTCAGTCCGATTATTGTTACATTTAAAAAGGATTTTAGAACGAGTGGTTCTTGTGGGAATATGAAATTCAATGAGCTTAGTTAGATCAGGACTGTCTATGCTACCATTTACAATTTTGAACATTAATATTAAGTCGGATATAATTCTTCGATCTGACAGTCTTAGTAAATTTAATTCTTTCATCAAGTAATTATAATTTATGTTTTCAATTGGAATATCGAGGTTAAAATTAATGTGTCCTAAGAATTTGTGTTGAATTTTTTCGATTGAATCTGAATGTATTTTAAAATGGGGGGACCAGATCGAGGAGTTATATTCGACTTGACTACGTACTAAGGATGTATACAAAAAATTTAAAGTTGAAGTATTCTTAAAACCTCTGAAGAATGTAAATAAAAACTAAAATATTATATTAATTTGTAAGACCGTAAATAAATATACAAAATAGAGAAATTTTCGTCGTGGATATGATTTTATTTTAACTAAAATTAAAATTTTGAAACATGCGTTTACTAATGAGTCTAGTTTTTGAACTGTTAATGTGTGGTGGAATTCCATTATATTAGTATTTGAAATTAAAACACTTTTGTACTTTCTTCCACTTACTATGTTTCATCAGGACCGGTTTCATCCCATTACGGACATTTTCAGACTGGTAGTTGAAATTCTTATGTTGCGGTATTTATACACACTTGTGTACCCCTGCCTAAGTGTGTAAAAATACCGTAACATAAGAATTTCAACTACCAGTCTGAAAATGTCCGTAATGGGATGAAACCGGTCCTGGTGAAATATAATAAGTGAAACAAAGTATAAAAGTGTTTTAATTTCAAATTATAATGCGTTTACTAGATAAGGAATTGATTTACAATAATGTATGATTATGTGCAATGAAAAATAAGATTTTACGTTTGAAAATTTAACAAATCTGCTAACGACCCATGGTGTATACCTTATTATGCAAAAAATAAACATTCTTTCTCAAAATTTAAAAATGCGTTTACTAGATAAAAGAACAATCTTTCGAAAAAAAAAATCAAACCTTGGATTACTGTAGGACTAATAGTCTCCATTAAACAAAGAGATAAACTTTATAAAGAGATGTTAAATTATGAAAAAAACCTGTCAAAAAAATAATGTAAGAATAATGTCTTTTATGAAAACTAAGTATTTAGTGTATAGAAATTTACTCAATAGGTTAATAAGAAGTTGTAAAAAGAAATACTATTGTGAACAAATTGATAATGCAAAAAATGATACCAAAAAAACGCGGAATATTATTAATGAAATAATGAACAAAAAAAAATGGCATCAACTGATGTGAAAGAGATTAAAATAAATAACAATATTTTAACCGATAAATCGGCCATTGCAGAAAACTTTAACAACTTCTTCACAAATGTAGTAGATCAAGTACTTGAATCTTCTAGTAAAATTGATAGTACAATACCCGTAGACTCATCTTTGCATTTAGTCTCAACTTACGATTCAATTAACTCCTTAGAATATTTTTCACCTATCACGATAAACGAAATTGTAAAACACATTGATAGTCTAAAATCAACAAATTCTACAGGAATGGATGGTTTATCGGGTAACACACTAAAAAAAATAAAACATAATATTTTAATTCCATTGCTACATATTTTTAATATATCACTAAAAGAAGGACATTTTCCAGAACAATTTAAAATCTCCACCATCATTCCATTTCACAAATTAGGAGAAACGCACATATTAGACAATTACAGACCCATCTCCTTAGTTTCAAACCTCTCAAAAATATTTGAAAAATGTATCAAAAATAGAGTAATGAATTACCTAGAACAAAACAAAATTCTGTCCCAAAATCAATATGGCTTCAGAAGTAAACTTAGCACTGAAGACGCAATATTCGATTTGACAAAAAAATTGTACACATCTGTTGATAAAAATAAAAAAAGTCTAGCTATATTTTTAGATTTAAGAAAAGCTTTTGATACCGTAAATCACAATATACTCATAAACAAAATTAATCAAATAGGTTTCAAAAAAGGTACACTAAAAATTCTCACTAACTATCTCAAAGACAGAAAACAAAAAACAAAAATAGGGAATTTTTATAGTACTGAAACGAGGATAAAAAATGGAGTACCACAAGGTACTGTGCTTGGCCCAATCCTGTTTTTAATATATATAAATGATTTATGTAATGTTGTAATCCCTGGTAATATTGTATCTTACGCTGATGATACAGTAATAATTGTAAATGGAAAATCCTGGCTTGAAACTTACTTAAATGCATCAAAATGTATTGCACATGTCTCATCATGGCTAAACAGAAATAGACTCTTCCTAAACTACAATAAAACATCTTACCTACCTTTTTATAAAAACAGTAAAAACAAACCCCCCAATAACCTTAAAATTAGAATTCATAATGCTAACTGTAATCAAGTAATATGCTCATCTTGCTCTGAAATTGAAAAAGTTGAAAAGATCAAATATTTGGGAATATGTATTGATACAAATTTAAATTGGCAATCACAAATTAATAATACCGTTTCTAAATTGAGATATCTTACTTACATATTTTACAGACTTAAAGAAGTATTGAATATTGACAAATTGAAAATGATTTATTTTTCTCTGGTGCAATCTTCACTCATGTACGGAATAATAGGATGGGGTGGTGCGCTTGATGTTTTTATAAAACCTTTATAAACAACTCAAAATTATATTGTCAAAGTTATGTTGAATAGAATTAAAACATTTTCAACAGATGCTTTATACAAAGAATCTAAACTATTCAGTCTCCGTAAACTATTTATACTGCAAACTATGAAATATATCTTTAAAAACAGAAACAAATTCGAAAAAAATGAAAACAGAACAAACATTAGAAATAATAATGTATTCTATACCCCTCAAACAAACACAAAACAAATGCAAACTCACAGCAGCTTTATTGGACCTCGTACCTTCAATAGTTTACCAAAACATATTCAAGTTGCAGCTAAACTTCCGCATTACATAAAAGAGTTAAAATTATGGCTAAACCATACAGATGTAAAAACTCTATTTATTTAGTTTTATTTCACTTTATGTTTCTAAAATCTCTATTTATTTAGTTTTATATCACTTTTCTCACTAACTTTACACCTATTATTACAATGTATCATTTATTACACTTTACACTTATTTAACCGTACACTATTGTATACACTTTTTGTACAAACTGGGTTAAACAATTTTCGTTATATGTTTTTGGGGTGTTGTGCCGTGTTGCGCTACCTCCTTCTTTAGCCAACGTTTCGGACATCGTTGCAGTGTCCATCATCAGGGCAGATCCGGCAGATCCGGTAGATGTACCGGATCTGCCGGATGTACCGGATCTGCCGGATCTGCCCTGATGATGGACACTGCAACGATGTCCGAAACTTTGGCTAAAAAAGGAGGTAGCGCAACACGGCACAACACCCCAAAAACATATAACGAAAATGCTTCTGGCCGTGAAAATCTTAAAACTTATCTGTTTAAACAATTTTTATTTTTGCTTTATATACACTGTTTGTTTTTTCTAGGTACCAAATAATACTTATTTTATCTATATTACCCACGCACAGGCTGTGCCTTAGTGGGTTCCCACATTATTGTTATGATTTTTCAAAATATGTAAATATAAATTGTAAAATATGAAAAAAATAAAGGAATTAAAAAAAAAAAAAATCAATTTATAATTTTTTTATGGAAAAGAGTCAATACGTCAAAAATTTAACTTAAAAATGACATATTTCGGGTTTTCTCTGGTTATACCCTCTTAACAGCTCTGCTGAAGAATGATTTTCTGTGCAAATGTAGCTGTGCAAATTACATGATGCAAAATCTCATCGTTGAAGAATTCTTATTGAGGCAAAATAACACGATCTTCTGCTAGATAGTAAAGATTACATGACGGATAATTTCATTACATTTCTTCACGTGCATTCAAACACGCAGTCTATATTGAATTCTTGTTAACAACAGAGCAAGGGTCAATAAAAAAGAGTGCTCTTATAAAATCTTGATAATACTACTTGGTCTCCAATGCTACGTTCTCACGCAATGTCAACATTGACAATCCGGATTCTGTAGGTGTAATCGGTCTAGATAAGTGGTTTCCAACTTGTGTCTGAAGAGTTTTACTTTCCATGTACATTTGTTAGTTAAATTTTATTTTTTTTGCTACCGGAATCGACACATCCGTATCGATGTGAAACTTAAAACTAACATTAAAAAAATAATTTTATACAAGTACTGAAATGATTAGATTTAATAAGTTGAGGGTAGTGGGAGGGGTGATTTTAGGGGAGGGAAAGAACGGTGGAAGGGGTCAACATTAAATGGGATTATTGTTAATAATTTTGATCATTGACAGGGTGCTATTAATTCATTAACTTAATCTTTGTGTGCCGTATCAGGTCCCCCGGCGATGGCGATCACTCTTGAAAATGTCTCTCTGTCTTGCGCTGTCCAGAATAGCTCCTCCACACTTCTAATGCCGGTCCACTCTCGTATATTACGCAGCCAAGAAATTTATCTCCTACCAGGCCCTCGGCGACCCTCTATCTTGCCTTTCAATATTAAATGGAGCAAGTGATACTTCTCCCCTCGAAGTATATGACCCAGATATGAAATTTTCCGGATTTTTATTAATGTAAGCAGTTCTCTATCTGCTCTAGCCCGCCTGAGAATTTCTGTCTTGGTGATCATGTGGGTCCATGGGACCTTGAGCATTCTCCGGTGAAGCCACATTTCAAAAGCCTCTAACCTGTTCATGGTACTTATTTTCAAGGTCCATGTTTCACATCATTAACTAAATATTTTTTTTATTTAATTTTCCAAAGATATGTAAAAAAGAGATGTGCTATCAGCAGTTTTTACTGGGTGGAACTGTGCTTGCTAGTGTCACCGATATTCTCAACTAATACTGCTGCACATCTTCAAAAAATCAACTAAATGAACGGATTCTTTCTGTATTCAAACTATATTGTTAACCAATACTGCTGCACATCTTCAAAAAATCAACTGAATTTCTTTCCATATTCAAACTAAATTTCTTTCCATATTTACAATTTGGGAGGCGGAAATGGGTACCGCCGCCCCGGGAACCTTTATTGAATAACCAACACCTCTGCCATAGGCCTCCCCAAGTGGTTCGCTACGTTTGGTGATTTAGCAGATCGATAGCATTTAGATCTTGGAGGCGGATTACCAGGATACACTGAACCCCAGATTCCTTAAACCCTTTTCCTTCCCAGAACTCTCCTCTCCTTCCTTTCCTTAAAAAACCCTCCACACAGTATACCCAAAGATGACATAAGCCCTGAGATAAACTATTTTCCTCAGGGCCTCCTGTGTGGAGCTCATGAAAAAAAAAACTATTGTTAACCAATACTACTACACATCCTTAAACACACCAAAAACTAAAATTCCGTATTCGAACTAGGACCATTAGACCGTAGTCCGCCGACATTCGTAGTATTTCAATATCCCTGTTTATTTCAAAGTAAAACTATTAAAAAAAAATCTAGAAAATGTTTCATAGTCACTGCCAAGGAACAACTAAAAACAGGGTCTTTAAATTTGTTTTTCCTGGGTATCCTTTCCAGATATAGCCCGTACTCGCGTACCCTTTGTAGCCAAAATGATATTAAAAAAAAAAAAAATTAAATAAATTTTAACTAAAGGAAGCCGAGTGCCAAATTGGTAATCATTTAAAATTAAATCATTTAAATGTATTTTAATATATTAATATTAGGTATATTTCCCATAGACTCATTTAAATCCCTTTTTAACATTAGGACCCCACAGTAGGCCCTGAGAGAAAAAAAATCCCGCAAGGCATATCTCATCTTTGGGTATGCTGTATGGAGAGTCTTTTAAGGAAAGGACAGAGAGTTCTGGGAAGGAAAGGGGAATGAGGGGTTGGTAGGTATCTGGGGGTCAATGTGTCCAGGAGTGACGAACGTACGAATCGATCCATGGCGACGCGTCCAGAGAGTCCGGATGAAGAAGTCAAGCTTAGGTCTCCATCAATCAATTTCTCCAAATTCAGCCCGCCACACAGTAGATGGGCAGACGCATCCGCCGCCGAGGTCTAGATAATCCTCACACCGTGAATTCGGGCATCGTTGCTAAGTCTCCAAATGAACCATCTTAGGTGACCTATGGCAGAGGTGTTGGTTATCCAATAAATGGTTCCTGGGGCGGCGGTACCCATAACCGCTTCCCAAATAGAAAATAGTATCTTGGCAATATATTGTCAATATACATATAAGATCATTTTTTTTATTTTAATATATTAAATACGATACGATACGCTACGATTGTATCACCCCAGTCAGGAACACTCCTGTCCCGGTGAGACCGGTATACATGGCAACCTAATAAGCCAATATTGGAATAGGATGGTCAGGAATAAAGGAATGGATTGGGCGTTATAATTTTTTTTCTTTGTTTTTGTCTTCCTTCTTCTTGCCTCTTCTCGGCTCTTCTTGGATCTTGCCTCTTGTCTCTTCTAGGATCTTCTTGTCTCTTCATGGCTCTTCTAGAATCTTTTAGTCTCTTCTTGGCTTTTCTTGTTTCTTCTTGTATCTTCTCGCCTTTTCTTGGCTTCTGGACTCTTCTTGGATCCGCTTGGTTCTGCTTGGCTCTTGTCGTAGATTTAAAATAATAATTGAAACAATTTTATCTCAATGTATGGCCTTCGTGGTCCTGTGACTCCAGTGGATGAACAGTTGAAAGCATTTTTAACAATATGCACTTGAAGTTTTTTTGTTATCACTGCGAGACAAGCTCACTAAAAACCACTTGAGATTACCACTTTCAACGCACCAGAGTTACTTGCATTCGAAAAACGTGAACAAAGAACTGAGCTATTTAATTCATTTACTTAAAATTGAATTGAACATAACTATTGTTCCACAATAGCTAAAATTATTTCGCGAAGTGTGGCAGGTTACGCAAACAATGAAATAAAACAATAACTTAGTTTGTAACCACGATTTATTTAATTTTTATAATACCGACTGGTTTCGCTTTACTCAAGCATCTTCAGGGTATAAAATTAAACTGATCAAAACACACACAGTGTAAGCTCATATAGATAAAGAAAGAGACAAAACATTATACAAAGGAACGGTGAAAGAGACGGGCGATATTTGATGGATTACCATTTTTTTTTTTTTTTACATTAACTCCACACAGGAGGCCTTGAGGAAAATAATTTCCCTCAGGGCCTATGTCATCTGGGATGCTGTGTGGAGGGTCTTTTTGAGGAGAGAAGGAATGAACATTGGTCTTGAAGAGACCCATGTTGTAGGAAGGAGGAAACACAGAGGCCGGCAAATCATTCCACAGCCGAGCTGTTGAACATAAGAACGAGTCGAAGAAACGACCCGTTCTCATGTGACAAATGTCAACCGTGTACAAATGTTGGGCACGCGTTTGGCGTGTTTCCCGACTATGCACCGGTGCCGAAGGGATCAATGATGCTAGTTCCTCGGAGCATCTTCCCGTGTAATACCGGTAGAACAAGGATAGCATTCCCACCCGACGCCTGTGCTCTAAAGATTGCAGTCCGTCTGTTAAGATGGGAGAATCTATCAAACGGACCGCCCGTTTCTGCACAGAGTCGAGGGTATTTTTCAGGTATTTTGGAGCTCCAGACCAGAGGTGGCTGCCAAATTCAACCATGGGGCGCACTTGTGATTTGTACAGGGTTAGCAGTTGTGCACTATTAAAGTATCTGCGGGCCCTATACAGCACGCCCAGTTTCTGGGAGGCTAAATTTACTCTGGCTTCGATGGAGCCCCCATACCTGAGCTGGTCACTTAGGGTTACACCATATTATATATTCAGGGACAAATCGTCATTTGAACAGATGATTAAGGGTTTTTACTAGTTTATTTGTAAATGAAATAAAAGACATAAGACATAATTGTACTAAAAAATTCCTAGATCGTAACACGTATACAACTCCTGCTATTATGTCGATGAGATTTAGACCTGTATCACAAAAAGATGTTAAAAAAATTATTAATGATATGGATGTTAGGGTGGAGCGCGGATGTATGAACTTTTTTTTTTTTTAAGATTCAGAGTTCTAAGAGGGGGGGGATTTGTGCCTTATGTTAAAGTAAAAATACATGGGATTTTTCATTTCATTTGATTAAGATCTTCTGTCTCCGCAGTGACTTCAAAAATTGAAAATTAGGGTAAAAAAGTTTAAAGTTTATAAGGCGATACATTGTGATTAATTTAGTGGTAAGTAGGTGTTAAATGATAAACAACATATAATTAAGATATTTATTAAGGCATCGCTATAAAAAATAAAGAAATTTGAAACAAACTCGAAAAATTATACATTTATTATTTAGGTTTAAAATCCTTTTAGTTTCAAATTTAGGCATTTGATTTCGCGATTCCAGCTTGGCATTTATTGCACCTTTCTTATCCACTGAGAAATGGAAACCTCCATTGTATTCTTTAAAGCTCTTTCAACAGCTTGGGTATGGCAGGGAAGCCTTATAAACAATAGTTCGTTTTCACCACCAGATTCCACGACATTCTGAATTTCCTAGTCCAATAAGTTTTTCAAAATCGGTGGTTCGGTTAAGTTTTCCTGCCAATTTATTACATCGCTATATATGGAAGCGTTACAATCTATTTATGGCACTTGAAACAGTCTAGGTGTTGGAGGTTGAGTAGTACTGCTTGCCTTTAGTAGGGCTGCCAGCTCTCTAACATGTTTTTTTATCATCTGTTATCATCGCAAGAAGAATCCCTTCAGGATGGCAAAGTAGCCGTTCCTTTGGATAAAAGGATCTATAATTTTTTTTAGAGTTTCTGGCAGGTAACTGGAGGCCTTAATAATATTGAACAGGTAACACGTGCCATCTTTGCATGATGGTTTACTTTTAATTGAGAACCAAAACGGTGCGTAAACTTTGACCACAAAAGTAGCCAGAGTTTTCAAATTTTCAGATGGTTCTTTAGTAGATACATACAAACGTAGTCTTCGGTGATCCAACGGGCTTATGATAGTTTTTCTGGAGATTTATTGCCTAGGTCTTCTGGAAATTCATCTGAAACTACAGCCGAGACAATTTTATACAAGTACTGTTGGTCTGGACTCAGATCTTTGGCCATTTCTGGTAGCATTTGACCTCCGATGCGTTCAAAATTTTTAACAGGCAGCTTTTAACAGGTTTCCAGTGATTTTCCCAGTGGACCAATATAAGATTTAGGTCCCGAAGTACACCCATCGAGATGAAAAAACAGATGTCTCAAAGGCAGTTCGTTAATGTGGAGTAAAAAAATTATCCACTGAAGTGGTTTTTGTAGCCTTTTCTCAAGCAGTCTTATAATTCCAGCATACTTTCCAGTATTAACATTCGTACCATCACAATCAATTGCCATAAAATCCATCTTGGGAAACTTCTTTATGTAACAGAAACCCTGTTATCACGGTATCTATTCCCTTTGCTGTACCAACATGAGGTACCACGTATCCCATGTAAATGGATCCCGGCTCTTGAATCAGTGAGATAGGTTCCTTTTTTCCGCTGATTACCATTACCCGAGACGTTCTTTGATCGGTCAAAAAGTTTGCTCTTGTTTGGGAACCTTTTTATCCTTAGGATATATACATTGAGCGAATGCTTTGTACTTGCATACTGAAATATCAAAAAGTATCTTACTGCTTTTCTGAAAACTATTTAACTTGTCCAGGGAGAGCCTCTTGATAGACTTGAGTAGATTTTTGCACTTTAAATGATATACTTTCAACATTTGAACGATCCTTGTTCGCGTCAATGTAGGAATAGATGCAGTGTGCCATATATTTTTAATTTCGACATTACTATATCTGCTACCTCACCAAAAATTGGTTCTTTTGCAGTTTCTGATTGCAATTTCAGTTGATGTCTCGTCCACTCATAATAGTATTTTACTGCATCTTCGTAAGTAGGTAGAAGTTCTCTTTCATCTCACAAACATCACCAAATAGAGGACATTTGAATACACTCCGAGTTCTTTGCATAGTTGCCATGTAAGAATATTGAACGTAATTTTAACGATAAACGAGCGTGTGACTGATCCGAGATTCGAACAAATAGAGCAAGCAAGCTAAGTATCACCTCCCGCGCTACCTCTCTCCCCTTTATTTAAATTATAAAACACAAATTCGAACTTCTTTTTATTTTGTGTCGAATTTATATTTATACCAAGCAAACTTTCTTGATAAAAATTAGTATGTTTATTCAAAAATATCGTACATAAACATGACTTCCAATTAGAGTGAAAAACCGACTATTTTCGTAAATTCAATGCCATTGCGGAGGCAGTTACCCTAAAAAAAATTTAATAATATTTTACATGGCTTAAATTAAACCTAAAAAGCACCAAATTTTGACTCTTACATTACCGTCCAGTGAAAAAAAAGAATTCACTCCTACCTAATGGATGTTAAAAAATCAGAAGGCAATGACCAAATAAGAATTAAAGACCTGAAGTTAATTGCTGATAATATAATCCCAGTACTGACTAAACTAATTAACCTTTGTGTAAGTAAAAGTATCATGCCTGACGAACTTAAAACATCCATCATCAGACCTATATATAAATCAGGAAACCACAAAGATTTCACAAACTATCGACCAATAGCGATTCTCTCGTGTATTGATAAAATTATTGAAAGGGCTATCTTTAATCAAATACAAAATTTTATAGAAAAAAATAGAATCATAAATCCCATACAGTACGGATTTCAAAAACAAAAAAGTACTACACAATTACTTTCTAAATTCACTGACCATATAAATTGTCATTTGAATGAAAAATATTATGTAGGCATAATTTTTATAGATTTTAAAAAGGCCTTTGACACATTGGACCATGAAACATTACTAAGGGCAATGGAGGAATGTGGTATTAGAGGTCCTTTAAATAAATTTTTTAAAAATTATTTGTTTAATAGAAAAATTAAAGTTAAAATTGACGGAATTTTAAGTGATGAAATGTTGGCAAACACTGGGGTAGCTACGGGATCGATATCGGGACCTACGTGTTATATTATGCAAGTAAACAGTCTACCAAACGTAATAAAACGTTGTAAATGCTACATGTTTGCAGACGATACTTGCATCATATGTGCTGACAAAAATCCACAAAAAATTCAGGAAATTTTACAAACAGACCTAAATAATATAATAAAATGGTCCCACGACAATGGCATTATTATCAACGCAAAAAAAACCAAATACATGCTTATACATTCACCACATGCAAACTGTCAGGATAAGGAATTGCACATTAAAAGTCATTCATATGATTGCTTACACACAAAAAACCAATCCCTGCAGTGTAATTGCCCAAACATAGAAAAAGTGTACCAATATACATACCTTGGTCTTACAATAGATGTCAATTTTAACTGGTCAATTCATATTGAAAATGTATGTAATAGATTAAGATCTATATTAGGGAAATTTTATCACCTAAAAAACTTTGTTAATAAAAATATATTATACTGTACATATAACGCATTAGCAGAATCAATTATAGGATACGGAATAAATAGTTACGGATTAACGTACAAAACGTACTTAAATAAAATAGAACAACTACAAATCCGTTTCCTAAAATTGAAATCAGGCAAAAAAAAAGTTCAATTATGTGATGGCGATTATAAAAAAATGTTCTCCTTGTGTAATGTGCTCTCTATACATAGTAGGGTAGATTACCAATTAACTCTAGATGAATTCTGGAATACAGAATTCAAAAAACCTGTAAACCATAACTACCCCACTAGGCATAGAGAAGCAGAAATGTTTATTATTAATAAATCTCAAAATGTATACGGTGATAGAACAAAAAGGCATAAAATTCCGCAAATATTTAATGCATTACCTGAAAATATTAAAAACGAGACATCATATTCAAAAATCAAAACTAAAGTTAGATCATTCCACTTCAATAGAATATGAAAACTAAAATATTGTATAAAAATACCTAAATCTATGAAAAACAAATAATATTTTGATCGAATAGGTATAGACCTAGTTCTTTTAACCATTGTTCAAAATAAAATTTATGTTACAATAAGCATTATAATAATTAGTTAAGTATTTTAATATTAAGTATTATATTATTAAATAATTACTAGATATGTATTAAGCACCAAGATATCAAACATTTTATATGTTGTAAGTAAATAAATTGGAAAAATGAGAGATTTCTTACAATCAAACTGATTGATCAGTTTTGTAAGATTTAAGTAAGAGAAATTATTGTACAATTAATAACTAAATAAACATATTAAAAAAAAAAAAAAAAAAAAAAAAATGGGGAATATACCTAATATCGGGCTATTGGACACATTTTGCTGATTATTAAGGATTTGGGTTTTTGTTTTATCGGCTTTAAGTTCACAAATCAACCGGCTGTTGATTTGTGAGCATGCTACTGGATTCGCGTGTGGAGGGGGAAATGAGCATGCTCGTTTAGTAGCATGGTTAATTGCTCGATAGTAAGCATTCTAAAAGAAGAAGGAGAGATGTGTAAATATTAGAGGGAGCGCGCTAATATTAAAAATGACAATAATTAAGTGAAAATGTTTAATAAATCACGACTCGTTTAAAATAGTGCAAAAATCTCATGGGAAATGTCGTAAATAGCATTGAAAAAAACACTGTGAATTTTTTCATTCATATGCCTTATTAAATAACAGAAAAGAACTTGTTTATAATAATTTTGGAAGCATAATTTGCGATTTTTTTCTATCGAGGGAATTTCATATACTTACCATTTTGGCGTGGCAAATTTATTTTATTTAGTAACTACTTATATAATATATTTTACATTTTTATATGAAACGTGTTAGTTAGATGTATTGTGTAAAATAGAAAATATATTTGTAGTCCTCCTCACTAGGAGATCCTGTGCTGAGAGGGACTATGATTTGGATAAGTTTTTCAGCGACTTCTATGGTTCTAACTTAATTGTTTGGATAAGGTTTTCCAGAAACTATGACGATGTTTAAAGTATACTAGTAAGTTCATTTTCCGGTAGTTCCTTCAGCCAACATTTAATGTCCTTAATGTAGCTATTTTTTGTTCTAATTTGTTTGATAATAAGTGGGAGTTTGTTGTATAACTTTACTACTAAAAATTCAGAACTTTTTTGACCAAATGTATAGATACCTTCAAGAATAACATATTATAGTTTATAAGAGCTTAAAAACTTAAAGTGTTCAAGGAAAGAATGTTGTAAATTCGGGTTTCCCAGTATTAATATTTCGAACTCATGCTGAATTCACATTGTAAAAAGTACTTGCTAACGTTATACATCAATCATTTGATGTTATCCTTTTCACTATAGCTAGTATGTATATTGTACCTTTTATAAATAAAATGCATGTTTATGAAACTCCTCAGTAGTCATTTAATCATTCACTCAAAGGTTTGAATGGAGATGTTGATTTTAACGCTTCAACAAAATATAAATATGATTGAATTACGACGATGTTGAAATCACCAATGTAATAAACCTATAAATATTTGCACTAGCATCCGGGTAACACATCTCTTGAATATTATGCAATTATTTTTCTTCCTTTCTTTGAGATGTACAAGGCATGTTCAGAAAGTAAGTGTACTGAATTTTTTTGAAAAAGTGTATTATAAAAAAATTACATTATATTGTTAAAACACTTGTTGATTATTTTTCCAAATAATTGACAATCCGTTCAATGCATGTGGTGAGCCGTGGCACAAGTTTCTTTATGTCCTCCTCGAAGAATTCTCCCGCCAGCTCCTTTCCTAACTTCAGGACCACTTTCTGCACCTGCTCTTTTTTTTTACATTAACTCCACACAGGAGGCCCTGAGGAAAATAACTTACCTCAGGGCCTATGTCATCTTTGAAGATGCTGTGTGGAGGGTCTTTTTGAGGAAAGGAAGGAGTGAAAACGGGTCTTGAAGAGACCCATGTTGTAGAAGGGAGGAAGCACAGAGGCCGGTAAATCGTTCCACAGCCGAGCCGAGTTGAACTCAAGAACGAGTCATTCAAACGACCCGTTCTCATGTGACTAATGTCAACCGTGTACAAATGTTGGGCGCGTGTTTGGCGTGTTTCCCGACTATGCACCGGTGCCGAGGGGATCAATGACGCTAGTTCCTCGGAGCATCTTCCATTGTAATACCGGTAGAACAAGGACAGCATTCCCACCTGACGCCTGTGCTCTAAAGATTGCAGTCCGTCTGTTAAGATGGGAGAATCTATCAAAAGTACCGCCCGTTTCTGCACAGACTCAAGGGTTTTTTTTAGGTATTTTGGAGCTCCAGACCAGAGGTGGCTGCCAAATTCAACCATGGGGCGCACTTGCGATTTGTACAGGGTTAGCAGTTGTGTACTGTTAAAGTATCTGCGGGCCCTGTACAGTACGCCCGGTTTCTGAGAGGCTAACTTAACTCTGGTTTCGATGGAGCCCCCGTACCTGAGCTGGTCACTTAGAGTTACACCAAGCATATCAATGGAGTTCCTGTTCGGAAGGTTGCTTCCGTTGAAGGTGACTTGAAAATCTTTCATCCATACATGCCTTTAGGAAGGTGAAAAGATAATAATCTGAAGACGCCAAGTCAGGGATTACGGGGATTGGTTCAAAACATCCCAATCAAATAAGTCCATGATCGTATAGTCCATGGTGGCTAAGCCTGTGTGAGGTCGGACGTTTTCGTGAAAAAATCACACTTGTCTGGTCAGGATTTCCATGCTCATTGAATTTTTTTCAGGGTACACAATATTGTTATTACACAATTGTGAATTGATGGTCTCAACCTGAGACCGAAATTCAACCAAAATGATGGCTTTTCGGTCCCAAAACACTGAGGCTATGATTTTTTTTGCCAGAAATTGTGGTTTTCAATTTTTTGACAGATGGGGAATTGGTTCGACGCCTCTTCACACCCCACTATCACCCACACCATCTCCAGTTACAATAGAGCTCAGAAATTTTCACCTTTTTTGTAGGTGTTATTCTTTCCGCGAGTAAAAAGCGGATCACAGCACTTGGTGCGATTTTTTGCCGACATCTTTCATGCAACTGGACACTATAACGTGAGTTTACGTACTTCAATGTTCCTGCGATGCTCGTTCTGGTCAGAAGACCTCCTCTACCACTCAGTGTTGCCAACCTCTTAAAAACTAAAAAACTATCGCCGTTACGGTCACAGTGCACTTACTTTCTGAACATGCTAAGTACATGCGGTAAAATCAAATCAATTCGGTTAGGTACTTAATACCAAGACCAAAATGATTACCTGACAACACAGAATGAGATCAACTCAACACCTCCTTTGAAATGTCATTTAAAGTGATGGAAAAATGGTTAAATTGCTTACGTTCGGTTAGGTTACGGGCTATTAAAAAAATCTTAGCTTTTAGTGATTTTTCAAAGAGTTGTTGAGTTTATTCTGAGTTAGCATGGAACCATCAAAGTACAAGTAATGGATTATTATGTTTTTTTTTTTGCATTAGCTCCATACGGGAGGCTCTAAGGAAAATAATTCCTCTTAAGGCCAATGTCTTTTGTATCTCAATGTGGAGGGTCTTTTTAGGAAAGGAAGGAGAGGAAGTTTTGGGAAGGAAAAATATATGACGTGTGCGTAGAAATCTGGGATCCGGACAAACCTCACCCAATTAACCCGGGTACTACAGATACTAAACGTAGCACTTGGGCTGACCTATGGCAGAGGTGTTGGTTATCGAATACATGGTCCATACCCGGCTCCCAAAATGAGAGTTTGTTTTAATTAAGCAGAATTGAAGTAATGAAATAGTAATAATAATAATTAGATTTTTTTTACATGAATACCGCACAAGAGGCCCAACTGCTCCCGTCTGGAGCCAGTGGGACTACGGCATCCCCGATTGGGGTATGTTGTAAGGCTGAAGGCAGTGGGGAGGGGAAGGATATAGGGAAGAGGAAGGTGGGGTACCCGGCTATTTGAATCTGGTCACCAAACACGGCAGAAGCCATTTCAAGCAACGTTTCAATTCTGAATGGTGGTCTTACACCAGGGCGATACTGAGAGCATCTTCCACTCTGGAACATGCCGCAAATATACTATATATTATTTTAAATTAATAAATTGTGAAATAACACAAATAAATAAAATAAAATTTACTTGCCAAGCCGGGATTCGATCCCGCGACTTTCGGAATGCGAGTCAAGCGCTTTACCGCTGCACTACGTCGGCCGTCATGATTTGTAGAGCGCCGCTTTTCTGAAAAATTACCTCAAGTATGCTGTATGTTTATATATAACTAGCGAATACGAGGCATGCGTTGCAATGCCACTCAAAGAGAGAAATTGTTTCTCCATGTGTGTCCTTTCTCATGCGTCCTCGTTTCCGCCCCCTATTCCCCTCCCACGTCCCCTTTCCATCACGCGTTCCGCTTCCACCTTCCTCCCTCCCCCCTCCCGAATTTCCCTTTCCACACCTACATCCCTCCCAGCCGCTAAAGAATATAAAGACACTCATTTTTAAAACGACTCTCTCGCCACTTGTTGCAAAATGTTTATACAATTTTCTTTACGCCAGAGCTCACCAATACATATACAGAATCTATTGCGGGCATGTGCACATCAAATCCTAAAAGTTTCATGGTTTAGAAACGCATAAGGGACAAACAAAAGAAACATTCAATTGTATGTATTAAGATGTGGTCAGGCAATACCTGACTGACAATATCATCAAAGTAAAATTACCGTTGAAGAATGGTGGATTCTTGGAGTGGTTGGACGAGTTTGTGCAATTCTGATGAGCAATAAATTCTATTGACCAATAAATGTTTTTGTTATTATTATTATTTGAGAGATGTTTGACATTTGTTTACAAAGAGATAAAACAGCTGATAGGTACATCGAAAGAAGGTTCAATGCAGGAAACTCTGCGAATGGAGGACTGAACGTGGTTGGAGCTGACAAAAAATTGTCCTAGATTGTAATAAGAAATGCGGAGATTCGCAAAGAATGCAAAGCCGATGAATAATGAGATTGTATAATATTTATTTTAAAAGGGGGCGTTTAGATGGTCAGGGCAATTAAAACGAATGAACGAAGAAATAGGTGTAAAGAGAACACGTGTACGACGTCAACTGTAATGGTAGGAGAAATCGGGAAAGCCCAACGAAGGCACGGTACGATTAGGTGAATCAAATAGATACTTGAGTCCTGTTGTACCAAGAGCCAGAATAACGGGTGTGTATATGTTGTATGGTACGATGTATGAATTTGAATGAAGCGTGGAGTGCCAAGACCGAGTTGTTTTGCGGTCCATCCCCACTTCGTATATCTGCGGGGGAAACGGCGTGGTTTGTTAAATGATTTCAGTCGACTCATTGCGAAATCTCTGGTAAGCACCAGTGAAATATTAAAGAGTTTTGCGAATTTTATGAGTCATTGAATTTCCAGAGAATTATCTATCTTTATTTAATTTGTCATAATAATGCACTTTGATTGCGCGACTAATTGGAAAATTCCTTAGGGAAATTGATTTGACAGTCTTCCAAGAAGAAGCAAAGCATGTTAATTACTCACTTTCCGCATTCTGAAATTCAATTCAGAAAACGGTGTTGTTATAAATGTTTGCAAAAAAAGAAAATGTCTAATGAAGATCTTAACTCTAAAGCAAAAAATTTAATTATAAATTAAAAACATGATTAAATATTTTAACATTTTCACATACACATGATATATTAAATCACCATACTAGGCGACTGCCTTTTTCATGGTGACCAATGGAATGTACTTCTTTGTGGTGTCTAGAGTGTAAACAAATAAATTACATTTACAAACATGTTGAATATTGGCAAAATTATAGTAGAAAGTTTATAATGAGAATTGGAAAATGTATAATAGAAAGTAGAAAATGAAAAAAGAGAAAAAGTCGTGCGCCAGATTATTAGATCAGTTTCATTCTTGTATACAATTTCGTCATTGTATACATCATTCTTGTTTATAGTTTCATATTATGTGTGCTTGCGTGCATACACCCTAAATACGTGCACACACACATACATATATGACCGGTCAATATTTTAACCGGAAATATTTTAAACTTCAAGCACAAAAAAGTTGACAAAAATCTTACCAAAAACATTTTAAATCAAAGCATCGAAAAAATTTCAGAAAATTAAAATTAAAAAAAAAAAATTATTTAAGAAAATTGCAACCAAATTATTTACTTTGGTTCCCCATCACAATTATATTTTTCCATTATATATTTTTTTACAGTTTCTAATCACGGTTGTTTATCAATTTTACAAAATATACACAATGTTTTTTAGTAAGGACGGGTTTTTTCGCAGAACTTGAACAGTTCATCAAATTTAAAAGGTAGAATTCAAGTTATGTTAAGGGGGAAGTATGCGCGGCCCATTTCTGCCCAATTCATACAAATCTTAAATTTGGATTTGAGATCAAAATACCCAACCAAACTGAAAATTTAATTTTGTAATCAAAAGGTATATTAAATATTTAGTTAGGATGTGAGCTACTTTATTTATTTTTGCTTTAAATTATAAGATAATATAGGACATTAAAGATTTCAATGTTTCTGGATTTTAGAGCCGATTTGGTCAATTATTTGTGAGTAAATGAAAAACAATAAAATATTTTACTAAGTATATTTATCGTATAAATATAAAATAAAATAAAAAAATTTAAAAAAAAAATCATTTTGATGGGTGTAAATTAAAAATACAAACTACATATTTACGGCGGAATAAAAAATAGTCGTTTATATATTAAAATTACGACACAAAAATGCATTTTAAAGATGTTTTTATTTTTATTTTATTTTTCATTGTATTTTTAAAATAAATATAGTAAAATTATTTTTTAAATGTTTTTCGTTTACCCACATGTGTAATAATTTCCTAAGTTGCCTCCAAACACATGAAACATTTAATTTTTTTAATGGCCCACATCTAATTTAAAGCAAAAATAAATAGAGTAGCTCACATCCTGACTAGATATTTGATATTTTTGATTACAAAAATAATTTTTCAGTTTGGTTGGGTATTTTGATCCCAAATCCAAATCTAAGCTTTGTATGAAACGGGCAGAAATGGGCCGCGCATACGTTCCCCTTAAAGTCATATTCCAGTTCAGTACCGTGCATCAACCGGTCAATGCTTATATAATAACAGAACTTGATTAGAACTTTCATAGAAATTGAATTTTAACTTTGAAATTTGATGAATTGTTTTAATTCTACGAAACAACCCGTCCTAAGGCTTTTAGTATTTAACCACGAACTTTATTGTCTTGTACATCGAACACAAGACAGGGAAGAATGGAAGAGGAAACTAAAGGAAATTGCTGCAAACCAATCCCAGGATTGAAACCAGAGAGAGAGACATCGAACAGTTTCGGCAAAACCAAGCTTCAGGTAGTGTTATAATAGTCTAGGTAGTAATAGTCTATGTGTAGGTAGAAAGACAGAGGAAGAAAAATATTAGTATTACAAAATAATATATCTAGTACATGTTCTTTTGTAGTTCTAGGCTTCAAATGGCTATAGCTGTGCTTGGTGATCAGATCTCAACAGCCAAGTAATTTTTGCACTTTCGTCATCCCCATCTCTTTTCCATTCCCACTACCCACTGGAACGCTTTTTGCTGCAATATGGCACTATTTAAAACACCTTGGCCTGCTTTGCTGCCAGTTTTAGGCAAATTTTCCCCTAGATGAAATTGTACTTAATTTGAATTAAGTTAAGATATTATTTTTTAATGTGGGCGGAAAATATTCAAAACGACCATAAAAAAATCACCAGCCATCCAAGGAAAAAGTTTTTAAATTGGTCTGTCGCTCAAGTGGCTACCTTCAGTCTCACAACATATCCCAAAATCTAATATTTCAATATTGTCAAAAGCCATAACTTTTATAGCATAATACGACGTAGCTGCATCTAAACGCTGCAAACCGATTTTTCCAACAGAGTTCAAAAGATTAAAGTATCCAAGTGTCCTTCTTCCAAAGTTATGCACTCTTGAACACGCTGCACACACTTGTAACGGCCCTGCACTCCGCAGTAACGTTGCACTGATGTATGGAGCCATTTCTCAAAGGAAACTTGGGAATGCACCTTTTGGTTTTATTGCCATGGTCCGTGTGCCATAAATTACTCTCCTTAAACCTCCTGACGACTTTAAGTTTGGCGGACCGTAAAATGGAGCAATCTAAATAATATTAACGTATTATTATATCGAATTATTTTAATAAGTAGGATTACTCGTTAGAGAGTTGCAAATACTCTTAGTATCACCTTGGACGTGGACCATCAGCAGTGGCGCTTAGGATATGAATGGATGTGTATTGACTTGTTTAACTTTTATTTATTTATGAAACAAACAATACATTATTTACAGTTTTGAAAACAATTTACAGTTATCAAGTATATTTCAAGGTGGGTACCTGTAATATGTTTAATTGAAGTATCTTCTTTACATTAAGTGATTACCGGGTGAGGTAGGTGTGTGTGTGAGTATGTTTGTAGATGTAAGAAGTGGTGATGTATGTATGTATGTACGTATGCGCCTTGAACAATTTACATTATTGACATGATGCTCTTTTAAAATTTGGGAAGTGAATCGGAGAAAACGTCGATATTAAGCATGTGAAATAATTCTTTATGACGTGTACGTCGTAAGGGTATGTAAAAAGTACTTAATGTTTATTTTTTTAATTTTCTAGCGAGTTCCCAGCATGCGTTGAAATGCCACTTGTTGGTGCATAGTATTCACCCTTGTACCTTTTTTGCAAAATTATATTTCCTACCCACAAATTACTTTTTCACCTACCCGACTTATGCCGACTAAATACCATCATGGGCGTACTGTAAATTATAATTCCTACCCACAAGTTACTTTTTCACCTACCCAACTTATGCCGACTAAATACCATCATGGGCGTACTGTAAATTATAATTCCTACCCACAAGTTACTTTTTCACCTACCCAACTTATGCCGACTAAATACCATCATGGGCGTACTGTAAATTATAATTCCTACCCACAAATTACTTTTTCACCTACCCAACTTATGCCGACTAAATACCATCATGGGCGTACCGTAAATTATAATTCCTACCCACAAATTACTTTTTCACCTACCCAACTTATGCCGACTAAATACCATCATGGGCGTACCGTAAATTATAATTCCTACCCACAAATTACTTTTTCGCCTATCCAACTTATGCCGACTAAATACCATCATGGGCGTACCATAAATTATTATAATTCCTGCCCACAAATTACTTTTTCACTTACCCAACTTATGCCGACTAAATACCATCATGGGCGTACTGTAAATTATAATCCCTACCCACAAATTACTTTTTCACCTACCCAACTTATGCCGACTAAATACCATCATGGGCGTACCGTAAATTATAATTCCTACCCACAAATTACTTTTTCGCCTACCCAACTTATGCCGAGTAAATACCATCATGGGCGTACCATAAATTATTATAATTCCTGCCCACAAATTACTTTTTCACTTACCCAACTTATGCCGACTAAATACCATCATGGGCGTACTGTACAGGGCCCGCAGATACTTTAATAGTACACAACTGCTAACCCTGTACAAATTACAAGTACGCCCTACGGTTGAATTTGGCAGCCACCTCTGGTCTGAAGCTCCAAAATACCTGAAAAATACTCTCGACTCTGTGCAGAAACGTGCGGTCCGTTTAATAGATTTTCCCATCTTAACAGACAATCTTTAGAGCACATGTTTCAGGTGGGAATGCTACCATTGTTCTACCGGTATTACAATGGGAGAGGCTCCGAGGAACTAGCGTCATTGATCCCTTTGTCAAAAACACGCCAAACGCGTGCCCAACATTTTTACACGGTTGACATTTGTCACACGAGAACGGGTCGCTTCTTCGACGCGTTCTTATGTTCAACATCTCGGCTGTGGAATGATTTGCCGGCCTCTGTGTTTCCTCGTTCCTATAACGTGGGTCTCTTCAAGACCAATGTTCATTCCTTCCTCTCCTCAAAAAGATTCTCCAGCATCCCAGAAGACATAGGTTCTGAGGGAAATTATTTTTCTCAGGGCCTCCTATGTGGAGTAAATGTAAAAAAAAAGTTTCATAGTATTCAGTTGAAAATTAAATATTGATTCAAATTTATAAGTCGACCGTGTCGAAACAGATAAGAATCATCGTCAGCTCGAGAGTTCAGTTGTGAATGTGATGAACCAGCGGAATTAGACAAGCGAAGGAAGAAAACCAGGTAAATTGGGCATTCCTTGACTATCCTCAGTCCCTTTACTTTGCGGGTACCTCGTTAAATCCACAAGACTACTTAAATAAATTGTTTCTCTGGATGTCCTTTCCCATTCATCTCCGTGCCCTTCCGCCTCCACTTACCCATCTGCGTCCCCTTTTCCTCCCGTGTTATCCCTCCATCTACCCCGCCTTCCCCCCCTCCCCTCTCTAACTTAACCGGCCCGGGAATAGGGATGTAACAATACATCGGAAAGCCGATAAATATCGATATATCGATCCCTAAAAATATCGATATTTATCGATATCGATGATACGCAGATATCGATATATAAATATCGAAAAACTCAATATATCATATCGTAATATCGAAAAACCCGCCTAAATTAAAATACCTACAAAATTGGGTAAAATGGCAACACTGACAGTCTAAAAAAATGATTCTATTCTCTACTCTAATCTGTGGTTGATGAAAGCACCATGAATCTTTGGCTCACATGCAAATAAAAAGAAAAAAAAACTGACCGTGACGACAAGCTTACATTATATCTTTCTCCTCCTGTACATACTCTTGAAACATGGCAAGAAATGCAAGGTGTATATCCCAATCTTTTTAAAGTAGCAATGAGTCATCTACCGATTGTGGCAACAAGTGTTCCTTGTACTATAACTTCACTATAACTCAAAGCAAAAACCGGCTACAAGGAAGCAGACTTTCAAAGTTACTATTTTTAAGTTCGATAGCTGGTACAAAAAACTGGAATTATTATTTTTTAAATAAAATTTTGAAACACATTTTATATACCTTTTATTCACATAGGTAAGTATAAAAAAATATATACATACATAATCGATAAACGTTTGATATAACTAAAACTGCATAAGATTTCTATGAGCTTTTAAAAAAATAAGAAATATCGACTTAATTCGATATATATCGATATCGATATTTTTAAAAACCTTGCATCCCTACCCGTGAACCCTACCTCCCCTCTTTTCCTTCCTGCCGCTAAACTATATGAAATATTGTAAAATTTGTGTACAACGCCAGAGCTCATCAATAGGTTTCTACATATACAAGTATATACCTATGCACTTCGCGGACGAGCGCACATCAAATACTCAAAGTTTCATCGCAATCGGATGAATGGTTTAGAAAATCATAAGGGACAAACAAAGAAACATTCATTTTCCTTATTAAAATTAATCTCCAACGCCCTGACGAGCCTTTACATGATAGGTGTATAATACAGAGACACAGTGTGTAAATTAAAAAAGATAAACTTAGAAAGAGCTAAAGAACTATGAAATAAACATTTTATAATCGGTAGATATAAAGGTAAATTTAAGTGGAAATAATATTGGTATTATAAGAAAAGAGATCGAAGTAAAAACTAATTAATTAATAGTAGATGGCATAAATCCAACACAAAGATTTGCTAAACTCTTCAAATATTTATCCCCTCCTCAGACCTCGAGCGATATTTTTTCAGACGGTCACAGTACTTCCGCAATGCAATAAAATTAAAATAAATGGAATATTTCCGAACTAATCAGAAAACTATTTTTTTTTCAAAGGTGATAAAATCAGCTGAAATTGTAATATTAGATATACATCTAATATTTTTTGCAAACAAAAAACTAACAATGGCTCACCTAACGGTTTTTCTAACTAAAATGACTGAGTATGGAAAGAAAACTAAAAAACACACATTTTTTACTGGACAAATTTATCTACAACAAAAATTACTGTAATCTCACTTTTTTGTCTTTTTATGACATAAAAATTATATAAAATTCACTAAGTTTCAAATTTTTTTCAAATTGCATTTGAAAACTTTGATTTCATATTTGTACATTTTACAACCCATTGGTTAACTTTTGGAATTGAAAATAAAGCGTGTTGTTTTTTCTTACTAATATCTTCGGGATCACATTTTTCGGTATGGCAGCAAGCGAGACAACGATTTCTTGGGAACCTACATTATAAAGTGAACAAATATATGAGGGGTTAATAAGAACTTACTAAATTTATCTAAAATTTACGAAAAACAAACCAAAACCGAGCCTTTTAAATCCCCTTTACTTTTTATTCTTTAGGCTACCTGGAGTAAAGCAACATACGCCTGAAAATTCTTCAAGAAGCCCAAATCTTTCTTCAAAACCAATCATCAATAAAACATACGGTCGCCGTACCTACTCGAATATCCAAAGGTAACTTTTAGCTAATAATTCTGTTCACAGAAGGCCAAACACTTATCTTGTTAGAAAACGCCCAGCTAAAACCAAAACATTTTTTTTTAAATACCTTTCACAATATCTTTAAATATTTAGTTCGAATCCTGTCAACCCGTCTTGATTTCTCTTGAAGTAATATTTTTTTTTGAGATAGTGGCAAAGCGGAAAGTTTTTGGTGTCCCATTGGTTCACGAATATATTTGGATATTTTTTAATAGTAGGGAAGAGTTGGATATTATCGTACCCCTAAGAACTTGGACCTATAATTCTGACAGGGTTTGATGTACAGATTCAAAAATGCAATTTAGTAGTAGAGAATTTATTTAGCTACACAACAGAAAGTACTTACATATTTCTATATTTTCAAAATTGGGAGAGTGCGGTATTATCAGACTAGTTTAATAATAATGTGCGGAGGTTTGATAAAACCGTGCCCGTAATAATATTGAAAATTTCTATGAGTAACCTTAGAATAAATTTAAAAAAAATAAAATTTAAGTTTAACCAAATCTAGCCAAGGAGTATAGACTCCTTCTATAGCTTGTGATATTATTTTAGAAAAAGATAAATCAACTATAAAACATAAAACGAAATAATAACAGAAACTTAGATTCGTTAAGTCAACAAAAGTCAAAAGGTAATTCCGCGCCCCGTGTGCGGAATTGACAAACTCATAAAACTCAAATACAGTAAAATTAATCGTGTGTTCAAATCCATTTGGGCATTAATTTTACAATGTGAAAGCATTAGAATAGAAGGAAACAATGTGTTACAAGATAAATACAGAATAACTTATCTCTTGTCAAAAATAGCTGTCAACTTATAACAAACGCCAGTAAAAACTTGCCGTCCCTGCTCGGAGCAAACTGGCCGTGCACGGGGAAGGGGTAGGCACTTCGGGCTGTCATTTTTAATTGCTGGATGGCACTAGAAGCGTTTAGTTTTTGCAATATTATGTTGATTCGCGGAGGTATTATCCGACTCTCCCCTACTAATATTAGACAGCACACAAATTTATTTATTTATTAAAGCCTTGAAGGCTTTAACATATTGTATACATTATTGTACACACATAATTTATTTAGGTAATAATAAGAGTATAGAATATAACATAAAAAACTAAAGATTAAATTAAAAGCCAAGTGATAAAAACAAACTTTTATTAATAAGAAAATTAATTAAAATATAGGAACTAACGGTGTTTTATGCTGGTTGTTTTAATATAATATTTATTATTGACTTCGATTTGATACATACTTTTTTTTTAACAGAAAATAGAATAAACCATCTTTAAGGACGATAGGTGCTAGGATGGAGGAACTTTTAAAGGAAAGGAAGGAGAGGAAGTTCTGGGAAGGAAAAAAGAATGAGGGGTGGGTAGGAATCGTGAGGTCAATGGGTTCAAGAGTGACGGACGTGTGAATCCACCCATCCAACAGCGGCGCAAGGCGATGGATCTAGAGAGTTCTCTCGGATAGGCCATATCTCTAAATGCTCGATCAGTCTTCCCCGATCAGCCCGCCACTCAGCAAGTGGGTAGATGCATCCAAGACCTAGACAAACCTCACCCCGAGCATTCCTCCAAATATAGTAAAGTACTTGGGGTGACCTATGGTAGAGGTGTTGGATATCCAATAAATGGTTCCCGGGCGGCGGTACCCAAAAACCGCCTCCCAAATTGAAATGCAGTCAAATATTTGGCAAAGCCATTCGCCGATCGCATTTTGGACAGTATGCACAAATTAGTTAAATAATTTAGCTGCGGTTCCATTTCATTACTAATCATATAAATTAACAGTGAATTACCAAATAATTTCGTTAGTTGCTAATAAGTTAATATCAAGGGTGGCCAAATTCAATGGACTTCACACAACATCATACTAGAATAGTTCATTAAATTCACGATAATTCTATTTTAACAAAGGGATTACGTAACATAGGCTTGGTCCGAATTCGGCAATTCAATCAAAATACTTCATTATACTCGTTATACTGCTTCATCCTTTTGTAGGAATTCTAAAACCAATCAGTCAGTGCTAAAAGTCAATCATTCAATTTAAAAAAATATTACTTCATGAACAACACGTAAAATAATTCAAATAACTTTTATTTAATTACAACGAACACGCGACCTCTGGTTTTACAGCTGATGATCTTAAAGAGGTCGTCTTAATAATAATAATAACATTACATTTATATAGCGCAGTTTTGTGACATTTCACTTCAAGTGCGCTTAACTATAATAAATTTTTAAAAAATCCTACAGTGCTCCTTATAATTTAGAGAAAATAATAAAAGAATATACAGTATTTACAAAATAATGTCAGAAGAACAAAATTAACTAAAGAATATACAGTGTTTACAAAACAATGACAGAAAAACAAAATTAACAAAGATAGTGCTGTTATAGCACACACGGGACAATAACAATAATAGACAATAGCGGTGCTATTGTAACACAGGACAAAACAAGAACTTTAAAACTAATATATAATATACTAACAGAAAGGCAGTTTGCGTTTAGAAATGAGAGATATTCTGAAATAAATTCGGATACGAAACATAAAATAAAAATACAATTATGAGGAAACCGAAACCAAACAATTCTTCTCCACAATTAACCTCTTTTAATTCGGTCCTCTTCAATTTTTAGAAATTATGCTCAAATATAAAATGAACACAAAAATTCGCCCACACTTTCTCAGTCATTTGAAAAGAAAACCAAAAACGTACTTGTTAAAGTGGAATTAGACTAAAGCGTCGATGACATGTGGCGAGTTTACAAGCTACTATCTACTAAGTTAAAAAGCGAGTAAATCGGTCATTATGTCATGATGACACACAAAACATATAAATTGTCATGATGACACACAAAACTGTCCACTCGCTCAGAAGCGTAGGAAACTGAGGCCGCTGCAAGCGCCAGTAACAAGAATAACGACGCCTGCGTGAACTAATTCTTCAGATGTTTGACAGTCAAAATCAGCTATTTATCGGAAGCCATGTTGGAAACATAAATAAACCAATCACGAGCAAGCGGAGCAAGCGTGTAGGCGAGTAAAGTTGACGACCTTTCAACTTTTTTTCGTAGATTGTCAACAATCTGCTAGTTGCTGCTAGTTAGCAAGTAACACGATGACACTGGGCGAGTTTACTAACAGATAGTAAATTTCCCAGATAGTAGCTTGTAAACTCGCCACGTGTCATCGATGCTTAAACGAGTAAATGCTCATCCAAATCTGCTCTCGCAAATTTTATTGGTGTAAACAGTTATAGACCCTTCTTTCGGTGCCCTGAGTGTGTTCGCCGAAATTTAGAAGATTGCTCTAGTTTTGCTTGTTCGTTTGAAGTAAATGCCGCAAGTGCGCCCGAACAGTTGTATGCCCTTCATTCGGTGCCTCGAGTGTGTTCACCGACATTTAGAAGAATGCTTGTTCGATTGAAGTACATGCCGCAAGAGCGCCTAAACAGTCTAGAGTTCTAGAGCATTCCTTCGTGTTCGGACGCGATCTTTCCCTGTTCGTTTTGTATTTTTGGAACTTGCGTCGACTTGCTTGAACTAATTATGAATTGGAGTAATGAAAAATGTCTACAAACGATAGAGTCATACCAAAATTTCAGATATTGGTGAGGGATCCAACCCATTGTCATGAAATACTTTCTTGAATTTCAAATTCCTACCCCTATAAGATACTATAAGTTGTCAAAAGCTGGCAACATTGGCTAGACGTTTTGATAGGCCCAAATTTTGGTGGGAGGGGTTAGGACAGATATCCGGGAGCTGCGAGAACCCTACGCGCCTCTTCTGGTTTTAACTATGCTATGGGTCGGTCCTCGCGTCTTGGCGGATCACCTAGCTTTTGGTGTTCCAATAGGTGTTTTAAAATATAATTAAATTTTATATATCTGAACCAACTCAGTGATATTTCCTGACGAGGTGTCAGCTCAGCCAGGATGTAACCCATGAGGGATAACCTACGTTAACCTTATATAATGATACATTATCCAATCATCTTTTTATTATATTCTAGAATCATTAACTTAGAGTTCAAAAAGAGATTTAAGCTTTTCATAGTAGCGTCGAGTCATAAATAAATTCACTTAAAAGCGACCAAGAGATCTTCTAATTTATTAAAACCCTATAGTTTATTATATATTTATATATAATATACTATATTTATTCATTCAATGAAGCGATAACCGTTTTGAATCAAGTCTGTGAACGGACTGTGAACACGAGACCCCTCCGATCGAGCTAGTTGTGAGGCTTGTGTTATAAAGTTGGTTTTGTAAGTATATGAACCATGAATCTATGAATCAAGCGGTTCGATTCCGTAATTTCGTAACACCATGGAGAATAAAAATAAACAAAAACAATAACAACTTTTGTCAAATAAAATTAAAATAATTCTCTTCTTTCTATTTTTTTTCGATAATAGGCCACTTGCATCACATTTAAAAAAAAAATTTCCGGTTTAGGCAAATATTCTAAGACATTCTGTATTTTTCTTTTTTAATCGTATTTTTGAAACCCTGGGGATTTTTTGAAAATTACAAACAGAAAAATCAGACCATTTTTTATAAACCGGAAAGACGGGACATAATTTTATAGGTGTGAAAAAGCGATAATTACATAGCCGAAAATCATTTAAAAAAAAGAACGTTTTCCACACGAATGGCACAGGAAATAACGAGGCATACCAAAAATATTACATCTCATAAATATTTTTTTCCTTGATTCATCTTATTGATCATAAATCATTATAATGTACAGCGTCTATATTACTAAATTCAATGTAATATACTTGAACTTGTAAATTGTAATCATAATAAGAATATTATAAAATTTTATTTTGTTAAAATCAGCACCATAATCATTATACCTCTAAAACATGTACCGACATCATCTTCACGTTCTCATATCAGAACATCTGTCAAAAAATCAAACCAAATGATAAGTTCGCAGAGAACAAACAATAAATCTAGTGAATGAATTCAAAAATTCGCCTGAAATCTAAGTGATGCCATATAAAAAAATAAATCAGTGTGGAATTTTATAAAATTAATAGGAATATTTTCGGCGACGGGACATTTTCATGTAGTGACGTCACGAGCCCAAATAATGGATTAATTTATTTAAAAATTAAAAAAACTGTACATTTCCAAAAAAATTTACTGACATTTTCGTAATCTTAGTAAAAAACTCTATCCAAACGATTTTTTTCCAAGTCGTTATGAAGTCCATGCAAGTGGCCTATTAAGTGAACGATAAATTAATGCAGTATTTGAAATCAAGATATCGCTCTCACTGTCAGACATGGTGTAGTTATCACTACCACTGATTATTGAAGAACGAGCAATGAGCATTCGCTCGACTGATCTAAACATACCTAGAGCATCTGCAAGAATTCTGGTTCGTGTTGTTCTCGTTCTTGTTGGTATTTTTTGGGATATATATATAGAACGCTCTTGTTCCAGCTCTAGCTCTGTTCTCGTTTGGTCTAGTCCCACATTTAGATGAATGACATAATATACAATGAAGGAAGATAGAAAAACTAACGTACTATCAGCAAGTATCGTACAATAATAACTACTATTTTGCTTTACATCAGCGTTACGAGATAATTCAAACAAAAAGGCAAAATCCATCGGACATCAGAAGGCGTCCGTCGTGAGTTATCGGCTGTCAAATTTTTGTAATTTTCTATGGCTTTCAATGGCTTGTCTATGCATGTCGTGTGTTCAATGTACTAATTACCTACATAAAAACACAAATTACTATTTATTAGTAGTTATTAAAACTACTCGCACATAAGCTGAATAGGCGCTCATAAGTGAATATCCGTTTGTAGTATTATTTTTATTTTCGTACAGGATGTTATTCGATTCGCAAATTTTTCTCGTCTTTTTTTTACGTTAGATCCACACAGGAGGCCTCGAGAAAAAACATTTCCCTCAGGATCTATGTCATCTTTGGGGATGCTGTGTGGAGGTTTTTATTAAGGAAAGGAAGGAGAGGAAGTCGTGGGAAGGAAAAAGTAATGAGGGTTGTGTAGGAATCAGGGGGTCAGTGTGATCAGGAGTGACAGATGTATGAATTAATCCCCCCAGTGCTGATAAGGCGATGTTCCGAGAGTCCTGCTGGAGAGAATTCCTCAACCAGTCTCTTCCAATCCAACCTGCCACACAGTTGGTGGCCTGACCTGGACAAACCTCACCCCATGAACCCGGACACCCCTGCTAAGTCACCACAAGTAGCGAACCTCTCGGGGAGATCTACGGCAGAGGCGTTGGTTATCCAATAAATGATTCCCGGGACGGCAGCGGTACCCTTAACCGCCTCCCAACTCCCCGCCGCACATAAGCCGTATAGGCGGCGTTCATAAATGTCTTCCGTTTGTCGTATTATTTTCATTTTTGTACACGATAAGATTCGATACGCAAATTTTTCCGAGTCTAACACCTCTTAACGAGGATTACGCGGACAAACGCGCCATCATCTCTGGCGTTAGGGTAACTAATTTTAAAACTTGGTGTCCGAACACAAGCGCACTGTTAAGCTTGTTAACCACTGTTTAAAAGCTTGTTAGAGGTCCAAAATTGAACCACATTTTATTACCTTTCTTAAAACATTTATTGTAATTATTTAAAACATTTCCATGGCCAGCCATTGATTTTAAGACGAAGCTATTGAAATGCTTTATCTATTATGACTATAGATGTCGCAAATCCAAACTTCATAGACTATTTTAGAACGATGTTAAAAGTAAATTTTTAAAATATTTTTTTCTATTCGAATTTTTGATCAGCTGTTCACGGTTAAAATTAAGTCCCTTTTCCATAGATATGCACCTTTCATTATCAAGTATACCACAGACAACATACGGCAATCGAAAATATTCTATGTTGACTCGAATAAGTACCCCTCACGGCAGTTTCTAAGGAAAAAACACGCAGAATTCGCGCGGTTATAAACTTTACGATTTTTTAATACTTATTTTTTATAAATCCTACAATTATGAGATAAACGGAAAAATGCAGGTTAATTTTAGCTATACAGCACTTTAATAAGTTTTTATGTCTCCATGTTGAAATTCGAGGGTATGATTTTTTTAATGTTGGCGAAAAATTAAAAAAATATATCTTCTGGGAAATCTCGAGCAATCGAGGTAAATTTATTTATTTCGAGTGGTCGCTCCTGTGGTTTAAACGACACAAAGGGATGCCGTATTTTAGAAAATCAAAAAATAAACAAAAATTTTAACAAAACAAAAAAACGACTTCAAAAAATGCACTAAAAAGTATAAAAATAATTTCGTATTCTTCTACAACTTCATAATCAACTTATTTTTTCTAATCATCAATATGTAGGTACGATTGTTACTTTTGGAGTCGGTGTCAGTCAAGGTAGGTTTGTAACTACATACATAGTTAGAGATGAGATGTGCTTGTGTCGCACAAGCGACTTGACGAGGCGAGAGGCGAGAGCGGAGCCGCGGCGGTGCGAGGAGCTGTCAAGTGAACACGCCGGGCCGGGTACCTTTGCTGACACTGACTCCAAAAATAACAATCGTACCTACATATTGATGATTAGAAAAAGTAAGTTGATTATGAAGTTGTAGAAGAATACGAAATCATTTTTTTTACTTTTTAGCGCATTTTTTTAAGTCGTTTTTTTGTTTTGTTAAAATTTTTCTTTATTTTTTGATTTTTAGTGAATCTGAAGTACACTTACTAATTTGTCTGAATATGGGTAAAATTTGTCGCATATGAATGAGACAGACATAATTTGACCATAGCGACGTTAGGGTTAAATTAAGAGATTCGGCCGAGTTTCGTTAATTTGTCATAGATTCGATAATCAGAAACTAACCAAACTCTCATAAAATTACCCTTGAAGTACATCCTTTCCAATAAAAAAAGAATCATCGAAATCGGTTGGCGTGATATTGAGTTATTCGTCCATTTGTCGCGCACAAACTTAATGCAAATTTAAGACTTATATGGTTTTCTCATGGATGCCATCGTCGAAACTGAACCAAATTAAAATGGGACCATACGGGAAGCACCAGCTTTCAAATAAAAAAAAGAATCATCAATATCGGTTCACCCAGTCAAAAGTTCTGAGGTAACAAACATATTTTTTTTTTAATACACTCGAATTGAGAACCTCCTCCTTTTTGAAGTCGTTTAAAAACTATCAAAATATGCCGATTTAACAAGCATTACACTGTAGCAAAAGATACAGAATAATCCTTCTGTTTTTATTTGGATCGTTCAAACAATGACATCGTGATATCATTTCAATAAACAACAAAGTGCTGAACGTTTCTAGATTACATCCATGATAACACATAAACGTAGAATAATTTAAAATCCATATTAGGAGATTCAACAAGACACTAGACGATTTTATAAATGACAACACGAACTAGGAAGTAAGATATTACCTGAGAATTGTTACAAAATTACACAAAGAACGAAGGTAGTATATTTTTCAAAGCGATTTATTGTTTTGCCTTGTTCAACGTTCGGTTCTTGTTATTTTCCTTTTCTGGTAAAACAATAGTAAAGTTCGTTGAAAGAATAGTTATTTTATCTGCAGTATCGTAGACTAGGAGCGTATCTAATGACAGTCGTGTATGGGTGCTGCAAGTATTGTAATAATACATATATCGTTTATTTTGTTTGAAGGATTTACGCTGCTACCTTACCTTTAGGATGAGTTAAAGAAACATTGTTTGAAAAAATGTGCAGTAATTCTTTTGCTACAATTGACAACGTGACCAAAAATATCTTTTTTTAATGATTATTTGTTAACTATGGAAGACTAATCTTCTTTTGTACACGTAAAAACTAAACGTTTGTCAATTTGACTAACACTTCTTTCAACCCATATAAAATACATTTTGAAGTGAAAACTTCTTTAGGCTGTTGTGATTTGAAACTCGATTAATGGTAATTGTACATTTAGAAGAAAAAAATATATATAAGGTAAATTCTTTAAAGACATGTTTATTTATTTTACACTTTTTATAGTTTAGTTATGTTTGGTTAGGGATTAAAGTATTTTGAATAAAGTGAATATCTTGATTTTGGATCCAGGCTGTGATATGTTTTTGTGAATGTTTGTAGATTTATTTGCAGTTAGTAATTGTTTAAGAGTTAATGGGCATATAATTAAAAAGTTTGGTTACATAATACTGAAAATGTCTTTGTCCGTGTGTAGTGCATGTTATCGGTATGTTCAGGGTTATATTTGTTAAGGACCTGGTTTTTATTATTGTTTTGGTTTGAATTGGAATATGGAGTTTGTTTTGGAGGAAGTGTAGCAGAGCAGATGTGGCATAAAGTTGTTTTATTGACATGACTTCTATTGTTTTGTATATTTCGTTTGAATCTGTGTAGAAAGGCAATTGCAGGATTAGTTTAATTATCGCCTTTTGTATCTTTTGAATTAGGTCAATTGCTATATTTGTAGCACTTCCCCAAGCCAGTATTCCATATGTGGCAATAGATTGATAAAGTGCAAAATATATGGATCTGAGAATTGTTAGTGGGAAAATGTTTTTAATGGATTTTATTAGGTGCATGACTCCTTTTAGTTTATAATTCGGATAATAACTTTTTGTTCGCAAGACAAAACAAATTAGCTTGAGGGGTTAAATACTAACTATTTTTATATGTGAATACCGTACACGGGGGAGGGGGGGGGGAGTGGAGCGGGGAGAGGTGAGGTGAAGGAGGCGGAGTGGGAACCTCCCTAATACCATGCAAGCGAAGCCGGGGGTAAAAGCTATAATATTATAAACGCGAAAATTTGTATGGATGTAAGTGTGTTTGTTACTCTTTGAAACTACAGAATGGATTTTAATGAAACTTTACAATAATGTAGCTTTTACATCAGATTAACAAATGGGCTATAATTTATAGAGGTAGCTAGGAAAGGGACGCGGGAGGGGACGGGGACGCACGGGAAAGGTGATTCAAGGAGAAACAATGTCTTTTTTGAATATGGCATTGCAACGCATGCCGGGAACCAGCTGGTTTTAATTAAATTAATACAGTATTAGCGAAACTCAATCGAATTTCTGAAAATAGAAATTCCAGAAAAAGATACGGTCACTTCTGTGAACGTCTCGAACCCAGAACCTACGCCTTGCTGGGGAGCAATTCTACCAATTGAGCTAATGTGCCCCTATCCGATTCTTTTTAACTGTATCATTCTTTTACTAAGAACTACCAACATTATCTTCCCTTTTCTTAATGCATATTTTTATTGGCTGCTATATTAATGTATTATTTTTTTACAAAAAGATACATGAATTATAATATATTTTTTACAATAATTAATTACATAATACATGTTTTTGATGTACCCCCATAAATAAGCAGGGCTTGTGTGTATGGGGGGTGTTATTATATTGGTTCAATTTATTATTTTTTATTCAGTTCAAATTTTCAGTATAAGTTTTAAGCAGAGTTTTAAAATAATTTATGTTACTGTTCATGTTTCTGATTTTTTCAGGTAGTGAATTAAAAAAATTAACTCCGAGATAATTATGATTTAACTGTCCTATTGTTTTTTTACATTTTGGAATAGGAAGTATTGATGTTTGTCTAAGATTTCTGTTATTTTTGAAGGGTGCAACTTTATTTTGAATATTATCTTTATAAATTTGTAATGTTGCGTGGTAAAAGTATAACGCATTTAATTTTCTGACCTTAAACTGTATGATTGCAAGATTCGAACCCAAACTAAATACTTAACTATTTTAGATAGAGATTAATTAAAAAATAATATTGCACGCCCCTGCTTTTATATCTATTCACTAAACAAAGCAAATTTATTTATTTATTCCTTTTATGGCAAACGCCTTTTAGGGAAAACGTTTTTACATAATTTATAAATTTACATTCACTGTTGTTTGATTTGCGAATGGCAGTATTACACAAGGATGATACTGAAAGTATCTCTCTCTCTCTCTCTCAGGAAAACGGGTAAAGTAGTAAAATAATAAAAGTAATCCATAAAAGTCATAATTCAACCCACTATCTATGCAGGGTAGTATAGTTTACACTTTACTAGTCCCCGGCGATGGGGGCTTTACACAGAGTTTTCGAAATCAAATAATATAGACAGCGACCTTCCTCTTATTATGAAGGCCACATGGGCAAAATTTCATCGACTTCGGCATAAAACTGTAGATTTGCATTCAAATCAAATCCACGTCGCCCGCTTGTCCACCACATACAGACATTCTCCTTTATATTTTAACCAATTTGCACAAAATCTTGACAAATTATATATCTAAACCTTCCTCATGAATCACTACATCTATTGGTGAAAACCGCATCCGAAATCCATCGAAAATCCGTTCAGTAGTTTTTGAGTTTATCGCGAACAGACAGACAGACAAGCAGAAGCGGCGAAGGACTTTAATTTATAATATGAAGAGATTATTATTTTTTTTTTTATTTATTAACGCCGATTATAGCGGCTTTTACAAAAGAATTACAATTATTTTACATATGAATACAGAATATACATAGATAAAAAAAAGGAAAATATAAATATAAAATTCATAAAAGAGAACAATAGAAATTGTAGTATCTACATAAAAAGTACAGTAAATGAGTAGGTTATTATAAATACACTTGAGGTAATCCAACCGCTTTTCCGCCCTGGTATAAGTAACAGATGGTTACTCCTTCAGGGCTCTCACAAGGACTCTAATTTTTTTTAATAAACGAAGCTACTTATGATGCACGAAGCTAAACCCTCTAATGTCCCTGTAAAACAGGAGTTAGTCTGAAAATGGGGTGATGGGTTAGTGAAATGAATGATGAACATAACATGAGATAAATACAGAGAATATGATTAATATTATTTTATAAAACTTTACAGAAAAATATAAGAAAAAACAATGCCATCACTCAAAACAATGGAAAAATAATAACTGTAAAAATAATAAGATTACAAGTAAGGTCACCTGAAAGATACAGAGTCTGAGGTGGAGTAGACAATACAAAATATATTAAGTTCTAGGAACTTTGCTCAACCAAATTCAACATAACTAGAATGATACACAGCGATATCACAATAAAAGAAAAAATAAGATAAAAAAACTAAAAATTTCTTTTCACACAAAATTTAAATTTAAATAAAAAAGTGATACACAGAAAGATCACAATAAGAAACAATAAAAAAATAAATATATAACATACCTAAACTTCAAAGGAGGATCAAGGACGACCATAATCGGTCATCCTGACTTGTATATCAATATCGGCTCGCTGTGCAGGACAGTTTCTATCACCCGTGGGGTGATCATCTTTTTTTTAAAAACGTCTGCAAGTAGCACAGACAGCGGCCTCTGCAAATATAAATACAATACAACATATTATAAATCCCGGATATTATGTATTAAGAAATTAATACTTTAAAACTGTATTTGATTATAGTCAAACTGAGAAGCGCCGACAGACAGTTTTAATTAAGTAGTGTTTGTATGAGGTTAAACTAGCAATTACTTACAATACAACTTACGGTAGCTGTTATTGTAAATGGCGTCATTTTCACCACCTTTCATTTTCGTCACCTTTGGCATTGCTTTTATTCGCTTCTATTACAAAAGTACATATGCATAGATATTCCACGTACGAAAACGGTTTTGCGTAGCGGTATCAGAGTTTCATTCTTAGCCAGATTCTTAAATTTCAACCGTACAGTCTCTAGCCTAAAATAATTTCCTTCAGGGCCTATGTCATCTTTGGGAATGCTGTGTGGATGGGTTTTTTTAAGGAAAGGAACGAGAGGAGAGTTCTGGGAAGGAAAAAAGTTTAAGGGGTGGGTAGGAATCTGGGGTTCAGTGTGTCCTAGTCATCTGCCTCCAAGACCTAGATAAACCTCACCGCATGAACCCGGGCACCCCTGTTAAATCACCAAGCGAACCACTTGGGTGACCTACGCAGAGGTGTTGGTTATCCAATAAAGGTTCCCGGGGCGGCGGTACTCATTCCCACCTCCCAAATTGTGAATTAATACTGTTTGATGATTACTCATACAAGCAAGTTCCTAGTAAAATATTATGTAGATTTAATTTTGCTGTAAGACGGATTTTGTCAACATCATATTGATATAGGGTGTTATCGATCGTTCATACTAGACCTCTTGGTTGGTCTTTCAAAATTGCTACTAAACCCTCGCGATATTAAAGAGAATTTGTTGCTTGTCGCAAAACCCGTCTGCTGTTTTATTACCTGTTCGGCATGAGTTATATAAAAGTGCATGAGCTATCGTCGACTTGGTACAACAACACTCGCTTACTTTATTGACCAATAAATTACCTTCAGGTGCTTCTTGTGCATTTCAATAGATAAAGATAAATTTATTAATTTGCATAAGCACGCGAATAAACAATGCAAATTTATCTATTTGAATGAAGACTATTTGAAAGTAAATACATCTATCACGGTCATTGAAAATATTTTATGCCCGCCAAAGCAGGTAGGTACCTATACTATTTTTTAATCGTAAATTAAATACCTGTAGGGGAGAAGTGGCATGAAGGAGCCACGATTTGAAAGAGCCACTTGCATTATTTTGGTAGTTAAGGAACAGATGTGGTTGGTAACTTTATTTTTAAGTGACAACACTGATTTCCCATCACCCACAAACATTAGACAGTTCGCCGAAACCAACGAACGCCGGGACACCGAGTCAAAGTTTTAGTCACTACAAAGAAAGTATTTTGTTTCATTTAAGATTTTTTTTGGTATTTTATTGTAAACAAATGTAAGTAAATGGCTTGTAGATTGGGTTTGTGCATATATTTGGCCTTGCAACCGTGTGAAAACTGAGCAACACATTTTTTTATAATATTGTTATTTTGAAGGTTATATTTATTTGACAAATAAGTTATGAAAGAACCGGTTGAATGGGCCATGAAAGAGCTTAGTGTATTTGATAGAATATATTATTTGCCATTTTGTTTAATTTTCGAGATTGTTATTAATAAAAAATAATCTGCCTCTGATATTTTAAGATTATATTTATTTATTGTTTCTTTACACTGCAGGTAAAAATGTTAACAATACAATTTGTTACCTCACTAGGACAAGCCTGTGTTGAGGTTAACAATAATTATACAAGTTAACAAAATAACACAAAATTATACATATTTTGAAAGAACAATATTGTTGTATTTCTTACAGATTGAGATTATGGGTACCTACTGGTACCTACTAAACTGATTAATGTAGACTTTTAGGGTGACCATAGTTTTGAGATCTGATTTAAAATAAAATAAAATAAAGTTTTTTTTGTTTTGTTTTTAGGGATTAAGTTGTAAATAATAAATTTATGTATATACACGGTGTCCGGAAACGCGTAGTACAAGCGGGAAACTGGTAAATCTACATCACATTCGGAGTCGTTTTGTGATATAAATTTTTTGATTTGAGCTTTCGTTTTCGACTAAATCGGGTCCAAAGTTGAAATTTTTTTGGTTAAATTTGAAAAAAAATTCCACTAGGGGGTTGATTTCAGCTGTGTAATGTCTTATAAAATGCATCGAAGGGTAAACCGGGCTCAAATTTTTTTTTAACCCTTTAGTTGCCGAAAAAATGGAAAAATAGAAAAAAAAATATATTAAAATCGAAATGCTCAGATCGAAAAAAATAAGTTTTTTGGATTCTCTACGTGATATCGATTCTCCAGTTAACCGCTTGTACTACGAGTTTCCGGACACGTTGTATATATATAAATTTGACAAGAGGAAGATGAACAAAAACGGTTTTATATAATAGATATGACTGAATAATATGTTAAGATTAAAGCGTTTGTTAGAATTACTTAAAATGACTGTTATAATTTAAAAACTCTTAAAAATGTCATAATACAGACTGTCTCTTTCATAACTTTTAGTTGCTCTTTCAATACCGAAATTTTATGAAAGAGTCAAAAGACACATTTAAAAAAAATGAATGTTTCGTTGATTTGTTTATAGTATTCGTTTATATTTGTTTATATTTTTCGTATAAAATTACTTTCTTAATTAAATAAATAATAATTTAAGAAAAAAAAACATCTTTTCTTTCATTAAAAGTATATTTTTTGCTCCGTTTAGAAAACTGCCTCTTTCATGCCACTTCTCCCCTACTTAGAATTATTTTTTACCTACCTGGGGTATCCGGTTTAGTTCAGGGATTTGATATGAGATTGAACTGTGGTTTGAACCCACGACAAATATTGATTTATACATCTCTTTTGATGATCCCCACCCATACAAAAAAGTCTTCAAATGGTCCACAAAGTTCCAGGACATTTCACAACATTCGAAAGTGTTCAGGAATGCTCTACAATAATCTAGGATGTTCCAAGACGTTTCTGAACGTTCCATACATTTTTTCAGAACGTTCCGGGATATTCAGGAATGTTATGGAATGTTCTCGAATACTCTGAACTATTCTAGAAATTTTTAGAGGGCAAAATTTCCAACCTTAATATCTTCAAAAGCACGCCCTTTAGGTATAAAAGGGAACCTTCTTGATAGATGGGGGATAGGGGGCTACCACACCACATAAGAGTACAACAAAGGTTTATGCGTTATCTGTATATGAGGGAATATACATACTACCCATTCCTGTATCCATCGTTGTTCTTAACAGGAATGCTCGATCTTAATACCTTAAAGCCCGCTGAAAAATATTTTTGGGGAAACATTTTTTTAAGCTGATCTCCGGTACTGTATGTTGAAAGAGATTAACCTATATTATGTCCCTAACGCGTATACTCGTGGGAGATCCCACACACTTTTCTATGCTCCGAAAGTGAGAACTTCTTCCTTTCAGAATGCCCCATTAAACAGAGCAATTCAACTGCTTAACGATTCTGCATTGAGTATTGACAATGTTACCATCTACAGAGAGTTCAGTAACTATCTTTTGACATACGTCTCAACATAGTGAAACTGCCCCCTTGGACTTTTTTTCTCTTAAATTTTGTAATCTTTTCCGTAATAATTTACTGTTTTATTTAGAACCTGAAAAAAAAATTCCCTTGATCGTACCGGGACTAGTTTCTAGTTTCAGCGGCACGTACACTGCACTTTATTTTATAATGTTTAATGTCAATAATAAGTGCCTACCTGTGATTCATTATTTGTTTTGCTTTTAATTATAAAAATATCATCGGACGGCAAAATGAAATCTAAATAACATTTGACTAGATACGAGTATATGTTCAGATATCACTTGTTGTTCCTTGAAACTTCTTCTTTGGTGTTCCCCTAGTTAGCATATACCTAACACCCGAGTGTATGCGTAATATTAGCGAAATTTATGTATATGTATGCAGAATAAACTTCTTTCAGCTTGACAATGATGTATCATAGTAAAAACTTTAATAAGACAAATTAGAATTGTGTAAAACACTAGTCTTGTATATCCAACTCAAAAACCAAAAACTCTTAACTAAGGAGCTCACAGAACACTGAAAAGGAAAGAACAGAAAGACAAACATTCCCGATTTATGAATAACCTGAAAATATTTAAAAATTTAAAAAAACTTTTTATATAAACTAGCTAAACTATTAAAAAAAATTAACCAAATATGTAAAAAAACTAGCATCATTACACAAAAAGGGGATATTTTTTCTTGTAATAACATCACCTAATGATGGCCCAATGCCCATGCAGCTAGCATCACAATATATTCTAACCTCTCTGTTTACTCATGCGGGAAATTGGGATATGATGGTAACATATGATGGTAACGTAGTGTAATTCTCTTATGTCCACTTCAGAGACATTAGTTTTATGTAAGTACTGGGACCTGTGTTCTCCAATACTACAGGATGCTTATTGAAAGACTTACGTTCTTTGAATCACAGTGACTGTTTATTGAGGTACCGTAATTTATAAATTATACTTCAGAAGACTAGCATCCTTTCTAACTGGAAGCTAGGTTTTATCTGCGGAGCTCTAGGATTATAATGACTATGAATATCTACCTTCGGTTACGTTCGGCACATCTCCGAAACGAAACCATGTGACCCACAGATAACTAAAGCAATGTGAGAACTAACCATCGACTTCATTGTTGCTGTATTCGCAACTTTTAATGTGTCTAGTATTTGGACTGTTAATTCGTGGTCTGAAAATGTCCGTAGTAGGATGAAACCGGTCCTGGTGAAAATAAATAAGTGGAATAAAGTGCAAAAGTGTTTTAATTTCAATTCTAATCGTAAACTAAATATGATATAGTACTAACTATCTTCAAACATTTATTTGTTGTTAAAAAATATCACTTTCCCATCTTTCATCAACAACGCACGTGACAAGACCAATTATATCTGATGTGTCAATAGCAGACGACAGGAGACCTTACGCTTCGAAGAAATAAAACTTGGCGTTGATACAATGGATTACCTGCTATCACAGAAACAAAGGATCTCTACAGGAAATACAAAAGGATAAACTACCCCAGATATTGTAAGCCCTTAGAACAGCAAAGGTGATTTTTCTTTGGCAATCTGTAGAAAGGTGATTTTGAAATTTTCGTATTTTTTTAAAATTCAAACCATGCATATTGACATCGCTTGGATATTATAAGAAATACTTTCCGAAATGTACGTTCTAGGGTTTTTATTTGTTTGTTTCATTCTTTTAGAAGTTTTGGAAGGCTTCAAAAAACATGTTTTTACTGTGCATTTACGCACGTTCAATTTAGGAAGCGGGTATGGGTACCGCCGCCTGGGAACCATTTATTGGATAACCAACACCTGTGCCGTAGGTCACCCCAAGTGGTTCGCTACGTTTGGTGACTTAGCAGGGGTGTCCGGGTACATGGGGTGAGGTTTGTCCAGATCTTGGCGGCGGATGTGTCTGCCCATCTGCTGCGTGGCGAGCCGGATCGAGAAAGACCGATTGAGGGAGGCCTTTTGACCTTTCCAGCTGGAATTTCTCAACCCATGTTGCACCGCAGTTAGAGCGATGGATTCGTACATCTATAACTCCTGGACACACTGACCCCCAGATTCCTACCCACACCTCATACCTTTTGCCTCCCCAGAACTTCCTAACCTTACCTTCCTTTAAAAGGCCCTCCACACAGCATCCCCTAAGATAAGAAAATGGCTAAAGTTACATACCCCGATTGGAGCTACCATAGACCCACTGGGTCCAGATAGTTGGGAGCATTATTCACATAAAAAAATCATTGCCTCTTTGTTTACGCAAAAACGACATAAATTAAATATATGTTTTATTATTGGAAAAGCCTTTTATTTCGTTATTTATTTTTGGGGGTTTATGCCGTGTTGCGCTACCTCCTTCTTGTCAACGTTTCGTACAGCGTTACGGTGTCCATAACCAGGGCAGATGTGATGATGGATACTGTAACGCTCTCCGAAACTTTGGCTAAAGAAGGAGGTAGCGCATAACACCGCAATAATAAATAACGAAAATACTTTTGACCGTGAGAATCTAAAATCATATCTCTTTTTTTGTTAGTGTCCACCCGTGGGTTTTATATGACAAGTTTATTCGTACGATGTTTGAAAAAGCCAAAAGGCAATTGATTTTTATTTTCTTGTGACTTTATGTGTTTTTTTCTATAAAACTTTCAATGGGATATAAGTTTTAACGTTCAAACTTTTAAGTACAGTTGAATAAAAATATGAAAACATAAAACAGAACACAGCACTTTCATTGAGTAAAATACAATACACATTGGACTAACTTTTGGCACCTGAGTTTTAAAATGACCCCGGTTTTGCACGTATCACGTCAGGAAGGCAAGATATTCTCCCATGCATGCAATGGAAAATAGTGAAAAATTACTGATCGTGACATTTATTTCAGTATTGTTTTTCATACAAAGGCGATATTTTGTTGTTATCGTAAGTTAAGAGCGTTTAACCAGCCAGCGGACGAAAATCCACATTTCGTCGAAAGTTGTTCTAAGTTGTTGTACTAATTTTCGTCAAGAAACACATGTACGTACATATTTTTTAATGATTTTATTGAAAATAAAATTCAAATTCTAAAACATGCGTTTGCTAGATAATGTATTGATTTATTTTACTGCATGATTATATTATTTGAAATGGATGTGGTATAATACAAAATCTTTTTTGAAAATTTATCAAATCTGCCAACGACCTATGCAATAACCATAATATACTAAAAATTAAAAAAATTTCTCAAAATTTATTACCTGCGAATGCTAGATAAAAGAACAATCTTTCGAAATCGATTTATAATTTTTTGTGGAAAAGAGTCAATACGTCTAAAATCTGATTTAAAAATGACATATTTCTGGTTTTCTCTGGTAATGCCCTATTAAGTACTTATAATTGGAAGTGGCATTTTGCTACTTGCCCCGGAGAGTTAGGACTTTTTTGCGCTATTCATTTAAAAAAATGAACGGTTTTTTAACTTTATTATAATTATAAATAATTTTCGCATTTAAACATTTTTTATTACATTAACTCCACGCAGGAGGCCTTGAGTAAAATAATTACCCTCAGGGCCAATCTCATCTTTGGGGATGCTGTGTGGAGGGTCTTTTTAGGAAAGGATCAAGAGGAAGTTCCATTAAGGAAAAGTATGAGGGGTGGGTAGGAATTTCGGGGTCAGTGGGTCCAGGAGTGACAGACGTACGAATCCATCCCTTCTATTGCGGTGCAAGGCGATCCCGAAAGAGTACGGCTGCAGACGTTGTTACGGCTAATAGTAAGTTGTAATGATGTACCGCTTTGTGACACATCAGGTGTTGATGATAAAACCAATAATACCACGTAGGGTTGCGGCAGAATGGCGTTGAGACATATAATTAAAATGTTAATTTAAGGAAAGGGGAGGTTCCTACATTATCACAGCTTTGTGGATGGTGATCCACGCGCCAAAACCTGTGGGTAGTTTATGCCATGTACATAAGAAGGTCTCCCTTCCGGGCAAACTAGAAAACTCTCTCAAGGAGTGGGCATGAGATTTATTCACAACTACATCAGGAAAGACCGGATTGACACAATGAAAGACAGATTCCAAATCACGACCTATGCCGCGACACGAGAAGATGTGAACTGTAAATCTGAGTTTGACAAATAAAAGGCAATTGACTGCGTTTTGAAATATCGATCACAGGAATTGGGCGATGCAAGGTATAGTCCCTACCTTTGATGGCTTCCTCCACTGTTTCAGGATCGATTCTGGAACTGGCAGCTTCCCAATAATAACGGCACAACACAATGTCTCAAATACCGATACTTTGGGTTCAAAAATAGGAATTTATGCGATTAATTGCGATATTCCGCGAGTTGTGACCGATGTCACTTCGATTTTTCTACTGCCCAAGTAGGTAATTTAAAAACTGTGGTGGCAATATTGTTTATTTTTTCCATGTAGGTAGGAAAACATCTTCTTCTTTTCCTTGTAGAGACTTTTGAGGAAACGAGGAAGAAAAAGGAATAAATGACTGATGAAAGATTTGGGAACATAGATTTAGTTTTAAAAACTGTATTAAAACCAAACAAATATCATACTCTATTTTCACTTCAAGCATTGAAATAACATAATATAAAAAAGTAATTTGACTCACCCCATCAAATCAGATCGTTATTTATCTAAACTAGACTAGATACTTTCATAGCCGTAATCAGGACTGAAGCTCTTCCAAGGATCCAAGATCCAACTGGTCGGGGCCGAATCTGCGCGGCCAGCCCACCAGGATAGCATCGTCTCACATTCGGTCCCGAGCCCGTAAGAGCTGAGGACTGAAGCCGCTGAAGGATTCCGACAGGCATCAGCCATGAAGGAGGCGCGACTTCCACAACGTGGTCGGTGTAATGGTCCGCCACTCTTGGCTTTTGACACCAATTGTGATGAACCCTACCTAGCTGATTTACTTTTCTAAGCTTCTACCTCGTAGTTTAAATCTCGTAGCTCCTGTCTCGTAGCCACGCTCATAATTCTACCCTTATGTCCTACTGATCACACCACTAGGTATGATGGCCTGACTCAACCCTCCTTTCGGTTTATTTCTACCTCAGGCTCGTGATTTCTAAACCCCTATACCTTATAATCTAGCTAAACCTACCCTATCTTCTTAAATCCCTGCGATTTTTTCACAGTAATCAAGATTCAAGATTTTAGTTCGCATTATTTCTATAATCTGCGTTGTGTAATTTTTTTGTTTAGATTTTACATCTGTTTGCATACTTAACATGCACACATATGTAGAGAAGATAATGTATTACGTGTGGTAACCCATAGATTCTTTTAGAGAAAGGGTGAGAATTTTCCGATTTATTAATTATTATTTTAGAATATTTAACCGAGTTTGATAAACTAACCCCGCCTTAACTTTGTATCTATTTGATTTCCGTAGGAATTTAGTGTGTTTATTTAATTCTTCCTATCACCGCGGATACATCGATAACATAAAAAGCAGTTAATAAATTACATCATTTCAAGAAAGCAAACCTTACCTTACCGGTGTAGGATGATCGTACTCGAAGGTCCAGTTTTCTCAATTGAAGTCCTTGTCTGCAACCTCCCCTAACATAATGTTTTGTATACATAGTTAGTGTTATTTGTTAGTATTCGCAAAACTGTTGAAATAGTAAGGATGGATGGATATGGGGAGGGGGATAATATGTTTGCTGAAAAGTCGGCTCCTCCGCTAACCAAGTGAAAACCGATGAACAACAATTACAAACTCGAATTCTCCCAGTACGTTTGCTAGGCTTGTCCTTAGATCCGAGTTTTACTCTCTTCGACGAGCGTCTCATGCTATGAAAGGGGCCCTTCATGCCAGCAGGGGGAATACCAAGTCTTCATGCCGTTTTGCTGTCCCACTCCGACTTCCGACGCCTCCGGGTTGAATTTAACTCTACTGATTCTAGAAGGGGTATTTCATGTCTTCCCTTATCATGTCTCTATCCGTTGAATGTGGCGTAAGCTTGTGACGGGCAGATCCTTCCTCCCACGTGACCGACCCAGCGTTACACTCCACCTCTGACTAGCTGACATAAAACTCACCTCGTGAACCTTATGTTTGCTTTCAGGTTTGACAAGAACTTCCGGTATGCGAATAACCTATAGCTTTAATGCCGCGTCTGCGTATTGTCCGCACACGTCCTTCCTCTTCCCCGTATGCCCCACCTCGACAATACCGCCACAAGATCAAAGCTCTCTCCGTTCGGGAAAGGTTGACACTTACATTTCCGGATGGCTCATAAACACATACCGTAGCCTTGAAACTTACGTTCGAGAAAAGTTAGGATTCAGGACTGTATGAGTATTTGAACACCAGTGTTTTTTAAATGAGGTCACTAGCTCCTCGTGTGTTAGGTATTTAGGATTTTTGGGTATTTATGGGTTCTTGGATACCTACTTGCTATAAGAAAGATTTAAAATGAGATAAATCAAGTTGTCGTTGAATCAATGACCTCCTGAATAATTGTGATGAGCTGCCTTAGAGTTTGAAGCTAGTCGCAGTACTTTACTTTGCGAAAATTTTGCATGCTAAAACAATGCTACCTATGGGCGATCGCTCTAGTACAGATAAGTCGTTTAAAATTGAGTGAATTTAACATCAATGTCGCCTTCACATTTTGACCGCAGATTTCATCGCAAGCTATAATTGATAAACTTGTCCCTGACGTTAAGTTTTGTTTTGTTTATTCGTTAATGAATTTAGGTGACTGGGTCAATGGATCGCCTTGAACTCAAATCGAAATTTTTGGTACACTATCGAAGGTCATATAAACTTACCCTAATCATGCTAGTGAAAGGAGGCAAATAGGTATTTGTTATACAGATACGCTAAGATACCAAAATTGGTTTAGTGATGCGTTTCTATCTAATTATGTGTTAAGTATTTGTTTTGCAACCTTTCATTCTGTATGGGAGATGTGACATGCGAATGCTAATAAATTGGTTAGTTATTAACTTACCCTTACTTGGCGTTACGTTCATCAGTGTCAGGATATCCACAGGAACCTGTAAAAGCTTAAATATTGTAAGGACTCACCAAAGCTCTAATGTCTTAAATTCAGCTCCATCGGGTAATATCATCGATATGAATTTTATTAGAGAATCCAGACTACCTGTGTAACTTATCGCACTTTTATTTCGGTTTCCCACTTTAACGATTTAACCCTACAAGACCCGGAATTCATTTCCTTCCCTTCCCCTTTTCTTCCATATTTGATTTCAATCTAAAGAAGAGAATCGATTCTTAATAATCGTTCGCTCGAATATTATTTGATATATATAACTATACTTATTTACTCTTTAATAAATTAATTTATTAATTCGAATTTTCTTTAATTTTGTATTATTCCACTTTATAAAATATTTAAGTTTTATTTATGTTTTTTCTCAATTTAAATCATATTTCCTTTTTATAAAACTAAAGATTTTCTTTAAATTTTGAATTATTCCACTTAAGAACAAAGTTAAAGTTTTATTTATTTTTTCCAATCTAAATTAGAATCCTTTTATAACGAAAACTAAATATTAGTCTTCACCCAATATACAACAAAACTGAAAGGACCACTTCCACTTTATTTTATAACACTTTCGTTTAGCAACAAATTAATAATTTGGATTATTTATTTAAACTTCGGGATAAGTATTTTCCAGATTTCGGATCAATTATTATTATTGCTTTGTCACCTAACGATAATTAATATTTCGTAATAAAATTTCCGACTTTCGACTTAAACGTAAATTTTTTATTTAATGAAACTTATTAGACTGTAATTTTATTTATATAACCTCGGACTAAATAACTCTATTTCAACCTTCATAGAACAAATTTAAACCAATTCAACACACTATATTAAACTCCTTCCGCATTGAATTTTTAATTAATTAATTAATTATTAGATTTTATTGAATCGGAGGCTATTGCAAACACTGATTTTAGATTTATTATAAGATCATACACTCCGTTAAATTGCACGATTAATCCTATGCGAACACTCCACCCTCTATTTTATCACTGATTTTTTATATAAGTATAAACTGACACTATTTTTCCACTGTATTTTTAAAGTGTAAAACGGACGCTATTTTTTTCCACTGTATTTTCAAAGTATGAACTGATTCTAAACTCTATTAATTAATCACCAGGGTAATTCTCACGACATGCGCGACGTTTTAAGCAACCTTGCCAGTTGTCGAAAGACTCCCTGAATAATCCCAAACACGCTAATTTATACCCATCACAGCTCCAAAAGGGCACATTCGTATTTTCCTTGACGAGGAATTATAATCTGTAATCACTCGAAATTTTTTGAAAACCCCATCTCGTTATCCTTTGTTCCTACATAAGATCTTTCGATTTTTCCTCTTCCTAAATCTCGGTTCGTCCCCCAACTTTGTCTCGCTTCCCTAAGGTTTATAGTCCCGGACTTAGTAAGCTGCCATCCAGTTTGCCCATTTTCCACTTGTCTTCTGTCTTCATAATATATTTTATAAACATGGTTTTAATCTTGTTTTTTTTTCCTCAATTTGAAACATGCCCATAAGTGATCTGCTAAAACTGTATTTTAATTGGCATAAATATTTGGGAAAACGTAGATTCTTCAGTCTACTAGTTTTAAACGCTTATTTTTCTCTATGAATTCCCACGAAAATTCTTTCTTTTCCCCTAGTCTACGTAAGCAATTATGTCTTAGAGCCGTATTTTCATTATTTATGTGGCATATTTAACTTTTCGCTTTTCCCACCTAAATTTCCTTCAAGTAACGGTATTTTAGCAACTATTCTTAAATGATTTTCCCTTCGTTGTTCATAAGGAATCATATCCTGGTTCCGTATCTACTCTACTTATAACGTTTTGAGTTTTTCCCATTTCCTTATCCGAGTTTTCCGGTTATGTCGGTTTTTTTTTGTTCTCTCCCCCTCCCTAACTCAAGATCCCTTATTGAAATTTGACGTTTGCCTTTTATATCGTAATTCCATCCCCCGCTAAAACTCTTTTTTCCTTTTTTGATATATTATTTATGGTGTTTTCCGGCCCACTAACTATTCTTACACTGGAATATCTGTCAAGTTAACTACTTCGATCAAATTCCGCCCAATTTTCCATCTCTCTCTTGCTCAAAATCCCATAAACTATAAGCCCTGACGTGTGTATACATTCCAATTTCTACATACCTGGCGATAAATCCATTTTAATGTGTTTATAATTAAATTTTACCGAAATTCTATAATCTAAATACTAGGTAAGAGCAATGTTAATTTTTATGACCCTTTTTAATAGCTAATAGTGTTAATCTAAACAATTTCCATGTTCGAATATTCCTTGTTTATATCAACAATATACACATGGAGTCGACAACCGTTGAAATGTCTCATTTTCCCTTGCAGTCTCGTGTAACTTTATGTTATGATCACTATATAATTACGTAAAATGACTCCTTTTTATGAATTAAATCTATCGCAATGTTTGCAGTATTTCCACCCCCTCCTAGGTATGCTATTCCAATTTCCTTCCAAGCACCTGCTACTGCACCAAACCTTTGTTTCGTCCTCTTGTTCAACCGTTAAACTCTAAATCTTTTTGAAATTTTCCTTCCCAATCCGCTTTCCTAATCTCTCCGTTCCGTCTAGAATTGATAACAATAATTTTCCATTGTGTTATGTATATTCATCTTCCTTTCGTACGTTTTTTCTCGAATTTTGCCTCTCGGCCGTCATATGTATTTATTCTATAATTGAGAATCCTTCCGCAATCATGCCCCGTCGTCCCCGCGTTTTCCACTCAATGTATTACTGATAAATTTTTTTATCGTTATCCAAGTATGTTTTTCCGCAACTAAAAACGCTCTAATGCACTCGAAACTAAGGTTTCCCGACCCCTTGAAGGTACCCTTTATTAATAACATTACTTGGGTTCGTTGTACTAAAGACCTTGAATAATTCGATATTTATCTCTTAGTTCATTCAACCCTGATCTCTGTGGGAACGTCTAGACCATTAATTACCTGACTAATCACTCAGGTCAAATTCCATTCTTTTGTGTCCAAAATGGGCATGACCCCCTTCTTGCTGATAGGCTGAGTTGATTTTTAATTGCTTTTCCTGCTATTTAATTGGTTGTCTCAACTCTCGCGTTTAAAATCGTCCCTAAACCTGGGGTTCCCGTTAAATATCGATCTCATCATCATCTGTGTGTATTTAAGGCAACTATAACACATCAAACAACTTAAAAATACATCTATTTTCGAGCAAGTTTTGAATTTGACCATACAGATGTCGTAGTACTGCGCTTTTCATCTTAAAAAAAATTTTCCGTAGGCTTTCTCGTAAATTGGAAGTTACCATTCATCACATCGGCAAAGTGGACAAGACGCGGACTTGTCTCTCAAATACTTGCCACGCAGCCAACGACCTCAAGGCGAGCGCAGATTATAGTTGAATCGTAACGATTTTACATTCGAATCATTCTATCCGGTTATCACCGGGGCACGCATTTGATACATTCGCGGCACGAAAATTTGCTTATTGCACAATACATTAATTTAAAGAGGATTCGAACATGAAGCTAGGTTAATTAATATCCACGTTTGGAAATTACGTCTTGTAAAATATCAATCGACACGCTCAACTCATTATTAAAAGTTAAACACGGCACAGTGACGTTCCATCGAAGTCTGAGCCCAACTAGACTTCGGCGGAAACTGAAAAGGAAATCTCTTCTCTCTACTTGTTGCCTTGATATACGCTTGTTCAAAAAAAAAAAACAATAGGCAATGACGAAATTAGTATCCACAGTACTTATTCGTATTAAGTTATAAAATATTAATTATTTTCAAAACAACATGAAAGGGACTCCCTCATCCATTCTCTCCCGACCCGGACAAACCTCACTCCAGGAACCCGGGCACCCCAGCTATACCCTCACCACCAAACGTAGCGAACCCTTTGGGGTGACCTATGACGGAGGTGTTGGTTACAATAAATGGTTTCCAGGGTGGCGGTACCCATACCCGCCGGAAAAGCACTAGTCTTACCAATAAACGAAGCACTTCAAATAAAAATTGCTACAACACTACAAAATAATTATAAAATTAATGCTAACTAAAAAAAGTTGGCATTGATTCAAAATTTTGCGAAAGCTTTCTTCCAAGTGCCAAAACCGAGTAAAAACCAACTCTTAATCTCAACAATGACTTATCGTTGATGCATTTTTTAAAACCACAACGCGGCATTGAATTATTCGATTTATTCACCGCCGCCAGTCGAACGATGGGAACTCGAGATCCACCGTCGGCAGTTAAAAGGAGAAAAGATTCGACCGATTGTCGAAGAATAATTTTAATGCAAAAGTATTTTCCGAAGGCCGTCTGCATATTTATGAAGCGGTTTCTAGCTCTGTTCTTGAGATACAGTGAAGTCATATTACATAGAAATGATGATTCTATACGAGAGGTATGTATTATTAAATACAATTGTTTATTTCGCAAGAAAAAAAGCAAGGGAAATCTTTTAACAAATTTATTATATAATAAAAAGTATACCTACTACATAACCGAATACAACAAAGTACTAAAAACTCCGTAGCTCACATATTTAATAAACTCTGGAAAAATAATTACCAAAAAAATTGGGTTTCACATGTTTTAAAATTTGTTTTCAGTTATTTTTTTTTGTTTTCATGTGAATTTTTTTCATGCCAATACCTTACGAGAGTCTCAGCTGCTCCCATCTGGAGCCAGTGAGACTATGGCATCCCAACTGGGGTACGTTGTGAGGCTGAAGGTAGAGGGGATGGGAAGGATATGAGGACGAGGAAGGTAGGGTATAAACCTGGCTATTCAGATTTGGTCACCAACACCAAACACACGAATGGTGGTCTTACACCAGGGCGATACTGAGAGTATCTTGCACTCTTTTATTTTAGCTGACACAGGAGGCCTTTAAGGTTTGAGGGGTCGTTGGGAAACTGGGAGTCAATGTGTCTAGGAGTGACGGACGTGTTAATCCATCCCTCCCACTGCGGTGCAAGGCGATGAGTGGGGGTGTCTAGGTTTTTTTTTTTTCATATGTTTTTATTCCAGTAAAAAAGAAAATAACATTTTCACTTACTTAACTAGAATATTGAATTATGTACAGTTTTTACATTACATAGTTTTTACATTTCATAACCTTAGATTACATTAGATTGCAATACTAACATTTACATGATATTATATTACCATACGATATTATTCACTATCGCTACTTTGTTTTTTGTGAATAAACATGAACAATTTTTTTTTGAATTTGCACACACTTTTTTCGTTTTTGATATCATCTGGAAGGGAATTATATAAATTGCCCCCCTCGTAACTAATTGATTGCTTACCGTAGTTAGTATGAATCGTGTTTAAACGTATGTTATCGTGTTGTCGTGTAAAATGTTTGTGTACTTGGGACGTTTTAATGAATTCTGTGTTTGTATGTATGAGTTTATTATTTATTTTGTATATAAGGACACATATATTGTACTCGTATAGTTTTCTTAATGTTAGCAGTTTTGTTTCCAAATATAATTTTTTTGTGGATGTTTTGGATTCGTAGTGAAATATTTTTTTGATTATCTTATTTTGAATTACCTGTAATTCATTGATGTATGTTTCATACGCATTTCCCCAGATTTCAATTAGGTAATTTAGGTGTGAGTGTACGAGACTATAGTATAAACTTTTTTTTAATCTAATTGGTAATAGATATGATAACCGGCTAAAAACGCTAATTAAGGGTGTGATTTTATCTTTTACATTTTGAATGTGTTGTTTAAAAGTTAAATGCTTAAAAGTTAAATGCTCACAGCCCAAGATATTTTTCCTGTTTCAGGATTTGCAAATCGTTATTTTCAATTTTTAATGGTACATGTGGAGGAATTATTTTACGGTTTGAACTTAAAATCATGTATCCTGTTTTCTTTATATTCATTGTTAGGATATTTGATTGGAGCCAACCGCAACCAACCCTTTCTAGGTCACTTTGTGCATTTTCTAGTAGTATGTTTAGATCTTTACCCCAGTAGAATATTGCAGTATCATCGGCATATAAGTAAATTTCACCGTTTAATTCTAATTGCGAAATATCATTGATATAAATTTGGAACAGTAGTGGCCCTAGTATGGATCCTTGCGGAACTCCATAGTTTATTGGAAGGTGCTAACTATTTTGATTGTTAATGCTTACGAATTGCTTTCTATTGCTAAGAAATGATTTGAATAGATTAAGAGCAGGACCAACTACAACAAGTTTCTCGAGTTTCTTGAGAAGTATATCGTGGCTTACCGTATCAAAGGCTTTTTGAAGGTCAACTAGTATAGATAAGATATAATTTCCACCATCAATGCCACCCCTAAGTTTACTGATTAGGTCGTTTATTGCCGCAAGTGTGTTAGATTTTTTCCTAAAGCCATACTGTTTTTTATAAAAGAATGATTTTTTTAATAGGAAATTGTTTAATCTTTCATAGATTACACGTTCAAAAATTTTTGATAAGATTGGTAAGATTGAGATGGGCCTGTAGTTTGAGGTATTTTTTTTGGACCCACCTTTGTGAATTGTTATCACCTTGGCAATTTTACAGCTGTCTGGAAAAGTTCCCTCTTTTAAACATTGATTAATCAATTTTGATAATATGGGAACCAATTCCGTTGAGAGACTTAGCACTGTTTTGTATTTGAGTTTATCGTAACCGGCACTCGCATTTGATTTCAATGATTTTAATATTTTCCTTATTTCTAATTCTGTTGTTGGTTGGAGATATAAAGATTCTATACTATTTAGGTTAGGTCTCCCTCCGCCAATCCCTCTCGATCCGGCCCACCACGCAGTAGGTAGGCAAATGCATCAGCCGCCAAGACCTAGACAATTAGATAATCCTCACACCGTGAACCCGGGTACCCCTGCTGAGTCGCCAAACTTAGCTTGTTGGTTATCCAATAGATGGTTTCTGCCAGACGATACCCATAACCGTTTGCACACCAACTGCGTGACAGGCCAGATCGGAAGAAACTGCTTGATGGAGACCTTTCGATCTCTCCAGCCGGACAATATCCGCAGTGGGAGGAATGAATTTATACGTCACTTATGGATATCACACGCCAAACGCGTGCCCAACATTTGTATACTGTTGACATTTGTCAACAGTGTACAAATGTTGGTCACGCGAACAGGTCGCTTCTTCGACTCGTTCTTGTATTCAACAGCTCGGCTGTGGAATGATTTGCCTCTGTGTTTCCTCCTTCCTACAACATGGGTCTCTTCAAGACCAATGTTCATTCCTTCCTCTCTTCAAAAAGACCCTACACACAGCATCCCAGATGACATAGGCCCTGAAGGAAATTATTTTCCTCAGGACCTCCTGTGTGGAGTTAATGTAAAAAAAAAAAAAACACTGACCCCCTGACTACTACCCACCCCTCACACCTTTTTCCTTTACGATACTTCCTCTCCTCTCTTTCGTAAAAAGACTCTCTTCATAGCATCCCCAAAGATAACATGGGCTTCGTGAGGAATTATTTTCCTCAAGGCCTACTGTGTGGAGCTAATTGTAAAAAATAAATCGTGGTACGTTAAAAACAATTTCTTTTAAAATTGGCTATTTTAAATTAGCTTCTTGGTTTTTCAGCAAGTTTAATTCCTTTCCATTTATTATGTAATAAATTGATAAGAATGTTTTCTCGTTGCCAAATTTCTGTAATGAAAATGTAATTTTTTTCTTTTTCCTTCCGAGTATTTCGCCTCGATACTTTTTGCTCTAAGAATTTACCGTCAAAGTTTTATAAATGAATGTGAAATCTCGTAAAAACTGAAAAGTCATTAAGTTTAAGTTTATCCAAACAATAAGCCGTAATGTGTCCCAGTTTTTAGATTGCAAAAATAAAGATTTTATCAAACGATGTAAAGTTGCAAGGCAATTCGTATTACAGGTATTTCTTTTACTTTAGAGTTTAGTTAAAATGAAATTACATAACTTGGAAATGTTTTTCAAACAACGCGAACGTAACCATATTTTCTTATTGTAAAAATTCACTTAACCAGTCGTGTGCCGATCGAAGGTAAACAAAAAACAATTATATTTTTCGGTTTTTTTTTTTTTTTATTTCTGAGCAAACTGATCAACGTAATTTTCGCGCGGCTCCGCGTATTTTCTTTTTAATGTTTATTTTTATTATTTATTTATTTATTTATTTCTTAGAGTCCCTAATGGGCTCTTACATTCTTTGTTTATATTTTATCAACAGGTATTTGAAATACTTTAAAACTAAAACAATAAAGAACATATAAAACATTGAAAAAAAAATTATTTTTTTTTTACGTGAGCTCCACACAGGAGGCCCTGAGGAAAACAATTTCCCTCAGGGCCTATGTCATCTTTGGGGATGCTGTGTGGAGGGTTTTTTTAAGGAAAGGAAGGAGAGGAGAGTTCTGGGAAGGAAAAGGGTTTAAGGGGTTGTAACGTGTATTTCTTGGTAGAGCATCAGAATCTCCCTCAAGTTTGTGGGAAAGAAAATACAGTCTTTATCTTCGGGCATTTTTAGATAAATAAAAAAAATAATTTAGCTGTACAATATCACCTATATTTTAAAGGTATGGTGTATACATGGGTGCCCTCCAAGGGGACAAGAATTCCACATTTCCTAAAGAAATAATAAAATAACACATAAGCAAGAGAGCATACCTGTGGACCGTAATCTAAATTATCCTGAGTCTAACGTTGACGCGAATCACTGTTAATAGGCGACCAGGAGCACGCGAGGTCTCCATGGACAGGAACCGAGGAAGGTCCCAGGGCATGGGGACTCCTCACCAGGGAACAGGAACCAGGAAAGGCCCCAGAGGATGGGGACTCCTCCTCAGGGAACAGGAACCAGCATAAGGCTCAAAGTCCCGGTTGTGCGTATCGGTGAAATCTCGGTAGACTCCATTTACCGCGCCCTTCATAGATCAGCGCCAGGCCTCCATCCGCCTCAAATAACGAGTTCCGCGAGGATAACCCTTCTCAAAGCCTTGTAGATCAGCGCCAGGCCTCCATCCGCCTCAAATATCGAGTTCCGCGAGGATAACCCTTCTCAAAGCCTTGGCCACGTTAATATCATGAACGCCAAACAAAGGATTACACCGATTATCCACAATCAAGTTCGAGCGTGAAGGTAGGCACATCGACAATATGGCGACTCCACCATTTAAACTTTTAAAAATCCCATTTCACTCATGGAAACAACACGGCTCGCGGTTATAAAATAATCCATGATTCTTCTTTAAATGGGTAAAACCCGTAAAGGTGATACTATCACATATTTAACAAGAAACTTAAATAATTCGGCGACTTGTCGAATCACCGTCGGCTCCCTACACGAAGAGAATTCAAAAAGTGGCTCCCGAAATAGATGGCGCTAGTCGCTAGCGGTTAAGAACTAATCGTTACGGCGATCATAATAAAATGTCAGCGGCCAGGTGAGTTTAAGATTAACTAGGTCAAGACAATATTTATTTAATCAAAATAAATATTATCGTGACAGGGTGGGTAGGAATCTGGGGTTCAGTGTGTCTTGGTCATCCGCCTCCAAGACCTAGACAAACCTCACCCCATGAAACCGGGCACCCCTGCTAAATCACCAATCGTAGCGAACCACTTGTGGTGACCTATGGCAGAGGTGTTGGTTATCCAATAAAGGTTCCCGGGGCAGCGGTACCCATTCCCGCCTCCCAAAAATGTAACAACAAAAGCATATACATAACTAGCTGACCCGACAAACGTTGTTCTGCCATATAAATTATTTCTAGCGAATATTTCGATTGTTAAATTAATGATAAAAAAAGTATTGTAAGTGTGTGGGGATGGGATCTATGACAGAAAGAGGAATGGAGCGCTGTAGACGATCACCGCCGATAAAAACAAAAAAACACCAACTAAAGTAGGAAAATGTAATAAAGAAAATCAATTTGAATTTCCAAAAGGAATTCGGTGTACGATGTTTTTTGTGAAATTCCGTCTTTAGCCAACACAAATAAGCTCGATGGTTTGCCCACGCGGGAACATGATCCGAATGAAATATCAAAATGACGCGACACTTCTCGTGAATGTCTTGCGCATCTGTGGACAAAAGTTCGATGAGGTGGACGTAGCGCCATCTGTCATTCAACAACATCCCAATATTACACTCCTATGCGACGGATTCAACAGCTTGGAAACAAATTTTTTTTTATTTTTTTTATTAGTAATAGAAGGTACATAAATTACAAATAAATTTTATACAGTAATTAATTACATGGTAGAATATTTGATGTACCCCCATAATTAAGCAAGGCTTGTGTGTATGGGGGGGTGTTCGATGTTGTTGATATATTTAATGCATCTATTTTAATATATAAGCGTACCTTATTGAAGTTTTTTCCATCAAGTAGGGAAATTTTTTGATGAAACTGTTTGAATTGACTAGCATATATATGGTGGTATTTTGTCGGCTGAAGGAGAGAAGCTATTTTGTATTTTTTTTAAATATTTTGTGCCTGCATGCTGTGTGGATCAAATTCAATAGTATTTTTGTTTAATATTTGTTTTTGTGCAAGGGTTTTAAACAGTCATTTCCTGCATTATTTGCTAGTATAATTTCGTAAATATTGTTATATATATATGTACGTAAAAGCCTAAATGGGCGTAAATAAATAAATAAATAAACATAAGTAATTTTGTTGTGTTTGAAATACGAAAGACGGTTAAATTTGTTCATACAAAAATACTAAAATCGCGATTAAAAAATGGGAGGGCGAGGGTAGGAGGGTTAAAATTTGGGGTTATAAGTATTTTTGGTGCCAAATAAAAAAAATACAATAAAAATTTGTTCATATGAAGCGGATACTTTGTGATGTGACATTATTAATTTAAAATAAAAAAAATAAAATATGTAAGTTTTCAAGCTCATCAATCAAGTCAAAGGAATTTCTAATGGTGTATTTTGCAGCAAAAACTTTTGAGTTATTGAATACATTAGTTATAAATGAAGCTATTTTGAAATTTGGGGAATTGCAACTTGATACGACTGGTCTTATTGGTTTGTGAAGTTTATGGAGTTTTAAGAAACCATATAATTTAGGGGCTTTTGGATTTTTTGTAAAAAAAATTCTAAAACAGAGTATTATACTGCCCTGATGAAGCTACGGTTGTAGCGAAACCCGGTTGGCATAAAGTATAAAAATAAAAGTGGTGTTTACAAAGTTATTGTTTTATTTTAGATTAACAATAAAATTGTAAAAAAAAAAAAATTTCTGGATAGGGATAACCTAATCACCTAGCGGTATAAAATATACTTTAAAACCTATTCTCATACCTACCAAATAAACATATAAAATTTCATAAAAATCGGTCAAGCCGTTTCGAAGGAGTGCGACCACAAACACAGTGACATGAGATTTTTATATATAAGATATAAAATAAAACACATTGGTAAAAATGATAAGTATCACATAAAAAGATATTCAATATAAACAAAAATGCAGAAATTATCCACGACTATTTTTGTCTAGAGTCTAGATGTATAAATGAATTGGAATAAACAATGTTTCTCTCGCAGGCCGATCTTAAAATCAGGCAAAACATGATGCGCCTCAGTAGGGATGTCGAAAGTGAAAAAAATATCGATATATCGATGTTTCGATATTTATTACAATATATCAATATCGACGTCGATATATCGAAGAAAAAACATCGATATATCGATATATCGGTCAAATTTTCAAGAGATTTTGCGTTTTTAAAATAATAGTGTATTCAGCTCAATATTATCAATAGTAATTTTTGGACACAATGTGCTATTTTAATGTACAAAAATCTCAATAAAAATGAAGGTATTTTTATCACTATTCATTTTTATTACGTAATAATTACAAAAACATCAAAACTAAAAAGCTGTCTTCTAACTTATACGTAAACTGAGACGCGTACAAAGTTTGTATGCGTCTCAGTAACATTGTATTGGCGTATTAATCTGTCAAAAAGGACTTCGTGTTTGAAACAAGGTATAGTCAATAATCATAGACAATTGGGAACCAACACATAGGAGTGGCTTAGAAAAAAATAGCGAAAAATAGCATACATTTCTATGTATGTACCTACACTACACACATGAGATAGTATTGGTGATCACAAATACTAAAGCAAAGACAATAGATTTGTAAGCTATTAATATTTAAAATTTCAACCGCCAGATGTCATGACCCAATACAGTTACTTTTTTCCGTTCATTCCTATACGGTTTTGGATTCTAGTGACTTAAAATACATAAATTAAAAAAAATATCGTTTTTTTTACAATTTTCGATATCGGATATTTTGTATCGATATATCGGATCAAAACATGTCGGCTAAAAATATCGATATATTTAATTAAAAAATATCGATATATCGATACTTTTTCAACAAGCCTACGCCTCAGGCACTTCACGAAGTAGCTAGGCCCATCATGATCTGCCTGATTTTACGATCGACCGTCGACATCTATACTGTTTACAAGTATTCTTAAGGTGAAATATATCTCCTAGATCAGAATATTTATTTCCAAGTCCTGGTGTTGTTAAAGTATAACTAGTAAGACTATCCTAAATAGGTTTGTCTAAATTAAAAGTAAAATTCATAAAATGATTATTTTTTATTGATATAACTCAAGCTTTTAAATTTCTAACTTAATAATGGTTAAGTTTTCTATAAAAAAAACTCTCCATAAAAATACGGTAGAGACAAAGACAAAGAAAAAATAAACGGTTTTCGGGGACAAGCTTATTGTTGTTATTGGACATAACATTATTGTTACCAAAAATATTTTTACAGAGGATTTCCATTCAAGACGCGCAGATACATACTTTTTTAAAAATAAAATATTTACAAATGAATATTATTTATTACAAGTGTAGGAAGTTCAACAAAATTGTCACCAGACAACTTCTGTAGGTTCTATCAAATCAATATGTCTTTATATTTTGTCAAGTCACTTCAGTTTCATCTGGGGTGGTGGACTTTTTTTTTTATTGTAAAACACCTTTTTAATGAAGAGTCGTTTTAATTACAAACACTTTTGAGTAACAATGAAATCAATACTTTTTGTAACTAATTTTGGCCCGGACCCCGTCTGGGCAGTACAGGGTCTGTACTCTAAGTATCGGTTAATGCGAGAGAGGGAAATATTTTAAATAGCACCCCTTTTATACTGCTAGAAACTGTAAAAATACCGTCCTTCAGACTATTAAAAAGACGATAATAACAATAACACCGGTATTAGATACCTACTGAGGTCACGTGGTCCATTCTAATTAGTCGGTAACAATAGCTTCTATAAAATTCCTCCAGAGGTCTCTAACATTCATACTCTCTTAATAAGCTAAGAAAAAATTAAATCAGTGTGATTAACTACAGTATTTATCTCATAGATGTCACTATTCTTAACATATTTATTATCTTGATTGAGGAAATAGATATTAATCTTCAAAGGCAGCAAACTTATTTTGTGGCACCACTATAATTCAAAATTAATAAAATACTTAGTATTAACCACTTTATTGTTAAAAACCAAAAAGTTTCGTAAGCAATGCATGAAGAAGTAAATAGCCGTGGCGGGTTAGATCAGGGTTTGAAAGAGACCCTTTGACCTCTACAAAATCAATTATCTCTTTCGACCCATCGTCTTGCATCCAGCAGAAAGGATGGATTCATATGTCCGTCACTCCTGGACATGCCAACCCCTTGATTCCTACCCACCTCTCTTACCTTATTTTTTCCCAGAACTTCCTCTCTTTCTTTTCCTTAAATAGACTCTTGAAGGGCTTTAGAGATCTTTTTTCCTCAGGGCCTTCTTTCTATGTGGGGATAATGTAAAAAAAATGTGAAATGAGAGTCAATCGAATCAGCTATGAGAACCACAGTTGACCCGCCAGACTGCTAGACAAACATCCACCTACAAGCTATCGACCACCTCCATAATTAAATTAAATTTATTTTCGGCATCTCGTACAAGGGCTATTTCTGAATTCTCAAGTCTTCAAATAACGGAACAGGCACTTCAACGGAAATCTATTTCGGGAATTCATTCGTTAAGGGAAAGGAAGTACTAACCAATTAATCACGCAGAGAGAATAATGTACGAGTGTTATGGCATTTTCTTTCTCTAAGTAAAATGAATAATATTCACGTATTTGACATATCCATTTACATAGATCTTCAATTGGATCTTATATTCGAAAAAATCTTCACAAGAATTTGGTCACCAAAGTGGTTCCTGTGGAATCGAAACTAATTTTGAAATAATAGTTCGCCTAAATTATATGTCATTATTGTCTATTGTCTCTCTTGGGTCTCTTGTGTCTCTTGTGTCTCTTGTGTCTCTAGTGTTTCTTGTGTCTCTTGTGTCCCTTGTGTCACTCGTGTTTCTTGTGTCTCTTGTGTCACTTGTGTCTCTTGTGTCTCTTATGTCACTTGTGTCTCTTGTGTCTCTTGTGACTCTTGTGTCTCTCGTGTCACTTGTGCCTCTTGTGTCTCTTATGTCACTTGTATCTCTTGTGTTTCTTGTGTCTGTTGTGTATCTTGTGTCTCTTGTGTCACTTGCGTCTCTTGTGTCTCTTATGTCACTTGTGTCTCTTGTGTCTCTTGTGACTCTTATGTCTCTCGTGTCACGTGTGCCTCTTGTGTCTCTTATGTCACTTGTGTCTCTTGTGTTTCTTGTGTCTGCTGTGTATCTTGTGTCTTTTGTGTATCTTGTGTATCTTGTGTCTCTTGTGTATCTTGTGTCTCTTGTGTCTCTTGTGTCTCCAGTATATCTTGTGTCTCTTGTGTCTTTTGCCTCTATTTGTATTAGGTATTTCTCATATTTAATATTTGTCGGGCCGAAGTCAATTAATCAAATAATTCTAGAACATCTAGTACTTGAAATGTGTTGGATACTTCAACTTAACAGTGATTCTTATAATGGGAATTTTAAGTATTGATATTAAATTTTGAGCAATCGATGATGAATCAATGGCTAATGATATTGTGTTTCGATGAATTATACAGAGCGTACGTTTGAGCGTAATGTCGGAAGGTATTGTTGAGTTAAGCTACATAATTTAATGTTTACAATTTTACAAAATTCGTTTCTCACTATAGATGGTTTTCACCGTTTTAAAGCTTTTTCCCGTATTAATATTTCGCATTTTTCTCCCGAAACCGTTATCGCATAAGCAGTGAATGAATATGATATGAAATTTAAATACCTTCCTTTGACTTCTCGACAAACGAATCGCTAAATGATAAAACAGAGCGGAACAAGTCATGCGCGAACAGCGCCAAAAGATTACCAAGAGGGTTTAATAATATAACCGAAACATTTTCATTAATCCTAAATTAAATTTGGGGTATTAATACATGAAAGGCGAAAACTTTCAAATTATAAAGTTTTCCAACTGTATTTTCATTTATTAATTTATTAATAAATTATTCCTAATATCGCTTTCGTTGTTGGTGGGGGGTTTAATAAGAGAACTAGTCAAAAGTGGTGACCCAACAGCTGGACCCCGAAAGGACATCTTCTTCTTATATATAAAAATGAACCGCTGAATGTGTTGCTAAGCGCGAATCTCTAGAGCAGCTGAACCGATTTCGCTAATTCTTTTTTTTTTATATTCCTTGAAGTACGAGGATGTTCTTATGGAGAGAAAAATTAAGAAAATTGCGCCGAAAATTGGATAATTTCAGAAAACCTAACGACTATCGCACGTTTGACAGTTCGCGTGTTTGAGAATGACATTTTGCAAAACAATGATTGTTAAATCAGGATTCTATTTTTGAAAATCTTTAAGTTGATAAATTTATTTAACCCTTCGGATAATAAGAAAATAATTTTCTGTCAACTTTTGCCTGTCAACGTTTGCGCGCAAAATTCCTGGTTCTTCCCATGCATTTTAAATGTTCCTATTTATTAGTTTTTTTAACACTTTTGCAAAAATAAAAATTGTTCTAAAATTTAGATAAAATAATCTTTCCGATATGTTTATTAGAAATCATAATTTTTGTTTCTAAATATTAAAATTTTAATATTGGAAATGTAAATTGGCTAAAAAATGCATACCTGCGAATATTTGAATTAAAGTAATTAAAATAGAATAAACTTCAAATTTTAAATTTAGATTCCTTTTCTAAACAAAATTTGTAAAAAAAACTGTCACCTCACTTTTTATCACTTTCATACAATTTTATTTTAAAATTAAATGTGGGTTAAGTCACAAATAGGCGCAAAATTTAACCGTCGCTTTTGATCAGATTTATAAAATATCTGAACAACCTAGTTCATATGATTCTAAGATAATGAGAAGCATTATTTCTTTCCGTATCTAACATAAAAGAAATCACAAATATTCGCATTACAGAAAGAGAGATATCTAAATTTTAATAATGCACGGTCGCTCTGGGACAATCTGGGTCTCCTGTTATTATTTTATTTTATTTTATTTTTTTATTTTATTTATTTTAGAGAAAGTTCACAGCAAATCAGAGATTATAAAATAATACAATAATAAGATGTTAATTATGCCAATTATGAACTTTCCACTGATGATATATAATGATAAAGTGTGACATTGTAAGGGTATTTTCTTATTTAATTTATTTTTTAGTTACAATATATAAAAAATATATAAAAAAGGGGGGGGGGAACATAGGAATAGGATTAAGAGTCAAAGGACGGGAATATATTGGGATTGAACTTTCTAGTTTGAGTCATGTTACTTGGTTTTATGTCACGTAAAGTCGAGTTAAAAATGTCAATGTGGTGATAATTTAAGTTAAATGAGTGTATGGAAGTGTAGATAAATGAGTTCTGTTTAGAGTTGGTCTTGCAAAGAGGAAGATTAAAGGTTACAAAGCGACTGCCTGCTGTCGCGATTTGGAACTTGCAATGATGTGTTGAAGAAGATCAGGACTATCGATAGGTTATGGTACGATCTAAAAGAATGCATGTGCTAGATGTACATACGTAAATTAAGTACTTACGTACGTACAATAATGTACGAGTACTTACGTAAGATAAGTAAATTCGGTTATAGTGCATACAATTTAACAGAGTAATTACATCTAATACAATGCAAGTGGGTGCATCATAGAGTTTAAAATAATAATAATGTATAGGTATGTATTATAATACGCATCTCAGGTCCGGCTATTGATACTATTGTTCTGATGTTGATATAATTAGATATAGGTAAGTAGATATGTTGGTAAAATTATTGTAGACAAATGAGTATATAATAATTTGCTTACCACCGCAGCAGAAAAGGCAATAGGTGTAAACGAGACCGTGATAGTCCGTCGAGTAGGTCTGAGTGTAAAGCGTGTAGCAGGTAGTGGTCACCAACAGCCGGTTACATGGTTTTCTAATTGGTTCTTGAAAAGTATACTTGATTGGGTTAGGAATGAATTAGAAATTTTTAGGGAGAGGGCAAAACAGGAGGGGGGGGGGGGTAGGTGTAATAGGAGTGGAAGATGGGAGGGGGGGAATGTGTGGGGAGATACATGACTATTAATTAATTTGAATTTTATTTTAGTAATTTGTACATTTAAGTTTACAAATTTCTAATTGATTATATTATTTCATATTGCAGTTTTTTTTTTTTTTTTTTTTTTAATTATAATATTTTAAATTCACAAAATTTTTGAAATCACAAAATTTTTTGTTTTTGTTTTATGTAGCTCCTACAATCCATCTTGAACTTTTCAATTGGTGAGGACTTAAGAGTTTCTTGTAGTGTGTTATATAACTTAATTCCTTTGTATAGCAGACTGTTTTGCGTATTCGTTTTGTCCTTTTTGTTTAATCTTATTTCCTTGCAAGTCCACGTGTAATGTCTGTGAATGTCCTTATTGTATACGATTTTATTTGTGAAGTATTTTGGTAACATGTTGTTTAATATTTTGTGAATAAATATCAACGTGTTCAAGGTCAGTATTTGTTTCACTGTTAACCAATTAAGTTCCTTTAGCATTTTAATTATTTTTGAAAATCTATTTCTTCGGAGTATTATTCGCATTGCTCTATTTTGGAGAATTTGAAATTTATTCTGTTCTCTTTCATTACAAAGGAAAAGGATACTTGAACAGTAGTTGAAGTGTGGAGCAATAATTGAATTGTAAATGGTGATGGCGGTTTTTCTGGAAATTTTAGGCCGAATTCTTCCCAAAAAAGATATCTTTTTGCCAATTTTCTTGTGGGTATATTCGGCATGTCTATTGAAGTTTAGTTTGGAATCTAATATGACTCCTAAGTATTTCATTTCAGAAACATTTTCAATAATTTCACCATCAATTTTAATTTTGCTTTCACTGGATGTCTTCTTATATCCAATCACCATACATTTTGTTTTTTTTGTATTTAATTTAAGCTTATTTATTTTTAGCCATCTTGATACATCATCTAGTTCATTATTTAAAATATTTATTAGTTCTTCATAGTTATCACCAATTAAGTATATAAGTGTATCATCGGCAAAAAGTCGTACTTTGCATTTTGAAAATATTTTCACCATGTCATTAATATAGAGTATGAACAATAGGGGTCCAAGGACCGATCCCTGCGGTACTCCTAATTTATTTTTCATTGGTTTTGAGAATTGATTATTTATTTTTGTTACCTGTTTTCTGTCTTTCAAATACTCTTCTATTAATTTAATGGCTATAGATGAGAAACCAATTTCTTTAAGTTTTCTTATTAAGATTTCTCGATCTATAGTTTCGAATGCCCTTTGAAAGTCTAAAAATATTGCTAAGATGAATTTATTACTATTCATTCCTTCCTTCCATTCTTCGACAATTACGTTTAATGCTGTTTCACACGAGTTATTAGATCTGAATCCTGATTGCTCTTGGCATAGAATATTGTGTTTATCTAGGTATTGTAAAATTTGTTCCTTTATTATCACTTCAAGAATCTGCTCATATTTTGGTAAGGTGTTGATTGGTCGAAATTCTTCGACTGAACAAAAAAATCTATTTTACGACGCGAAGAGGATCCAGATCGACTTAGGAAATTTTCTTGAGGTCCTCTTCCTTGGCAATTAGTATGGGGGGCGAAGTAGGATTTTTCCTTACAAATATCCTACTGTTTTTTAGCCACGTGAATTTGTACCCCTTCTCCTTCGCAAACCCCTTGGCCCGAAAAAGGAGGTTTTTGTTAAAGCTGGTCAGATGGTCGTTGACATAGATGTTTCTTTCGTCACCGGGGTAATTTAAGTCCTTCGTGCTTATTCCTTTTCTTCGTCGAATTTCCGAGACGAATTCATTTTTACGTGAGCGGGAGGTGAATTTTACGATTATTGGTTTGATTAGTTTAGAATGAAGTGGGTCTTTCGCCGAGACTCTGGTGGCGAACTCGATTTCACTGGATTTAAAGTTGTGAATACCAATTTTGTTTGCTATTTCTGATAGGATATTTGGAATGTTTTCGTTTTTATCTTGAGATATTCCTTTTATTTCGATATTCTGAAGCCTCATCCATTGTTCCCTTTTGTTTGAATCTTCTTGCATTAATTTGATTGTCAATTGAAGAGAGGAAACGTCTCGTTCCAGATTGTCTACTTTGCTCATAGATTGTTCAAATGCTTGAAATCGTTTAGTAAAATCATCTAATTTTGAATTGTTGAAGTCGACGGATTTTTTAAGTTCAGACATGTCATCCTTTACTTGATTATTAAGGGTTTTGAGGGAGGCAAGTTCCGAGAATATGTTTTTTAATTCAACCATCACATCTTCTATAGGGTTGGTTGACGTAGCTGTTGATTGGGGTGAAGTTTTGCAGGTAATGCAACGCCAGGTTCTTTTTTCCCATTGTTAGCCTTTCGAAATGTAGTTTCAGATGTCCCTCCGCATTCGTAGTGAAACTGCTTCATGCAGGAGTTACAAGTGATGCCATCGGTCATAGTTAGTTGGCACTTGAAACAGAACATGTTAAAAGGTTGGTCGCCTCTGGGTTGTCAGGCGCATGGTGATGTGGATATATACGTAAGTACGTATTATATGGCAACGGAGCGCGGCACTCCACGGCGCGGCGCGGATACACTTTGTAGGTAGTCCTAAATTCTAATATTCGGCAACGCAGACTGCACTTTATAATATTGGTTTTAATAATGAATCAGCATCAACACTTTCGAGAAAATATGAAAACTAATTTTGTATGAATTCACCAAAGAATTTTGCTGAGTTTGAATTTATAATTTGACGTTTTAACTGTAGGAAAGCAACAACTTTGAGGGAGCAAAAAATGACGTGTGTCACACTTGATTGATTTTTTAACTATATATTATAACGGCATATGATGTTTTGGGACAACTTGGGTCTCCTGTGATTAAACGGGTTAAAGTAGGTACTCCCCTAATAGTTTGAATCGAATCAAGAATTTTAAATAGGTACCTATGTTAGGTACCAAATTTAATATACATGAAAAATGGAAATTTGAATAAAAATTGTAAAAGGTGGCACGCGGGCTTTTAAAAAACTGAATGTACTGGGATTGAATATATGGAACGCGGGAGGAGGGTTGGTGGGACGAGAGAGCGGGAAAGGGAAGAGGGAAGGCGGTGAAGGTAGAAGGGGAACGCGGGAGGGGAAGGGGACGTGTGAGGGGGGAGGGGAACTCGGGAGGGGGGTTCGCGGGACGGTGGAAGGGGGGGGGGGGGAGTGGAGTGGGGAAAGGGAAGGTGGAGGTGGTGGAGTGGGAAAGCGAGATTAGAACAGGACGCAGGAGAAGAAGGGGAGGCCGAAGGGGAACGGGGCGAATGGGAAAGGACACTCAGGGAGAAACAATTTCTTTATTAAATGGAATAGCAACGCATGCCGGGACCAGCTAGTTATTATTATTTATTTCATGGTCAGGTATTTTTTTATGATGGACTTCTGTAGATTTCAAACACTTTTGATTTAGTTGAGTCATTTATTTACAATAAACTTTTAGAGAACTTTAACTGAATAAGAATTAAGATCTTTTTACAAGAACAATAAGTAGATATGCGAGAGAGCGAATTTTAATAAATCAGGCTTTTTATACCAAACAATTGATGACTACACTAAGAGTCTAAACAAACATTCAGTCGGTAAGGAGGAGTTCGATACTTGGAGACCTCTAGCAGCAAAAATGAACATTATGATGCCAATGGGTAATTAAAATAATCAAATACAACAGACAATAGATTTCAAAAATGAAATCTACTTCAAAAATACCCTTAATATTAATTTGGTACGAATATCAAACGAATTTAAACAGTGTCCATTTTTTTGTACTCTGCGCTGTTATACACTCATCGTGATCACTAAGTTATATTTTGTGTAATTAGGTATACTGTATTTTCACTAAGTCGATTAGGGATTGTTTATAAGTACGCCAGGGGACAAAATGTCGGCGGAACAACTGTCGGTTCAGAAGTCACATCGAATCCACTGCTATAACCGCTTTTACTAATGAAAAAACAGAAGAACGTTTAACCAGCCAGCGGCCGAAAATCCACATTTCGTCGAAAGATATTCTTACGATCGCACAGGGCGGTTCCAATGAGAAAGATTAATTATTCTCCGTTCCAGCTTTTTAAAATCATAACTCAATATCAATTTTCTTTCATTCCAAATTTGCTTTAATTTATACCTACATCAAATTTTCTTTAATTTGTATCATTTTTCAACTTTAATTTTCGTCATAAATAAGTGTTAGGATATAATTTTTAATGATTTTATATGAACTGAAATAAAAATTTTGAAACATCTGTTTACTAGATAAAGTATTTATTTATAATAATGCAAAATTACATGGTACGAAATATGTCTAGTAATTCAATATTTTTCGTTTAAAATTTTACAAATCTGCCAACGACCTATGATAAAACCTTATTATACTAAAAATAAACAAAAATCTCTCAATATTTAAAACATGCGTTTACTAGATAAAAGAACAATCTTTCGAAATCATTTTATTAGTTTTTGTGTAAAAGAGTCAATGCGTCTAAAATTTGATTTAAAAATGATATACTTCCGGATATCTCTGATTATCCCCTCGCAAAATCGTGTGTTTTGGTCTAAAAATCATATTGCTTAGAAATATTTTGGATATTTTAATTAAATACTGCGAGTAGGCCACATCAGCAGCCTTTGAAATAATTGAAAAATTTTATTAGTTTATAAGTCCAGAATTTATTTTTATAGGTTTTGGGCCTATAAATTCTGCTTTGAAGATCAAAATGTCCCACATTCACATCTGTTTTCCGTTGTGGTTTTATTGTATAATGTGTAAATTAAATTCCTTACAAAATGATGTAAAACATTTCAATGTTTGCGCCTGAACTTCTCAAAATAAAATAAAGAACACTTTTTGGCGATGTTTTCTTGAATTAATCAAATAATCGGCTGGTGTTAAACGAGTATTTAAACCTCATCGCAATATTTGGATGACTTGCATAGCACCTTTTTTGTGAAAAATAACCTCAAGGGCGTTGTACAAACTTATAATACATTTCTACAATCTTACTTCTTTCTTACTACAAACTAGACAAATCACCATAACAGCTTATGGCTTATGGCTAAAAATTGCATCCGAAGGTTCATCGATCACCGATACGAAACTACATGTACATTGATTTGACTAATGAACGCGAAGCTGCTTAAAAATGTAGTGCACGGGCAGAAAATATCATAATCATCCACATATGCAATCTACGAGGGCTGTCCGTAAAATAAGGTCTCCAAGGTGCTGTTGTCGTGAGGAAAGATTTTACGCGAGATCCGGCAACACTGGCCGCGTCCCCGTGGTCGCGCTCCGCTCCACTCGCGAGTCGCGATTTCTCCTGGTAGGGTAAAGGGGGGCAAAGTGGAAGGGGCGGGCAAAGTGGAAAGTTCACATAAAACAAAAAATAGCGACTTACCCCCCCCCCCCCCGTTGTGCTCACTTACCGCAAGTCGCATGTCGCCCTTCTGCCCCTGATGAAATTTACCACGGCTGCGGCGACCTAGCGCGGTGCACATGTATGTTGAGTGATTTGTGCAGATTCCTTATGAAAAAATTCTAACTTTAACATTTGATTTTTCATTGAAGGGTGAGGATTTATTTATATGCTATTTATTATTGCATTTCATATAAGTATTATCCAACGTTATTTTAATACATCTGTGATATTTTTATACTTACGATTTTTCGATATATATATATATTTTTGTTCCTTTCACACCATTTGGGCAAAGTGGAAACCTTTCCACTTTGCCCGCGCTCGTGAGTTGTCCAGTTTTACTCTAATATAACAAAAAAATCAATTGGAAGAAAAAGTAGCCAAAAAATGAAAAATATCAAGGAAAGGGAGCAGAATGTAAAAAATACAAAAGAAAATTAAAATTGAGAAAATGGAACAAAAAAAGAAAATTTCAAAAAAACAAAAAATCTGCAAGAAAGATGAGAAACCATTTTCTCGAAGAGAAACAAAATTAAAGAGAAAAATAATTTTCAACCTCAGCCTGGCACATCAAAACAACAACATTTTACACTTTGCATGTTTTGCAAAGAAATTTACATTGATCCTCCAACTGAAGAATGGATTCAATTTAATGTCTGTCAAGAATGGGCACATGAACTGTGTGAAGATATTGAGAGTGATGGAAAATTTACCAGCTTTAATTGCCAATCCCATTAGAGGAATCATGCTATCGTATTCTGTATTTTATTGTTCTATATTATATGTTTGCACTTTACCCTTTCCACGTTTCCACTTTGGCCTGCTATGCGGGCAAAGTGGAAAAAAGTTAAGTTCTCAAAACTGTTTTTTTTTCAATTAGCAAAAATATGTACGTTTCTTGTTTTAATAAACTTTTAAAAACTAAAAAAAAATTACATTTTCTTAATTACTTAATCTGTACACTGAAGTTAAGTTTTCCACTTTGCCCCCCCTTCCCCTACTAGTGAGAAAAAAGTCCTGGCGACACATCACAACAGCCTTTGCTTTTCTAGCGGTTGATTCTGTTTACGAACTTTATGTTATTTTTGGGTTACGTTGGGTTTCTTTTCCATACCGATCAGTTAACTGATAATATCCACCGCCACGCACTAATAATTCAATCTAGCAATACATTATTTGAGAGATATTAAAAAATATGAATTTTTGTTTACGAACTTTACGGTGAGTGGAAGTTTTGTTTTTTGTTCAATATCAGATGAGTTAACTAGTTAAGAGGGCATTACCAGAGAAAACCAGAAATATGTCATTTTCAAATTAGATTTTAGACGTATTGACTCTTTTCCACAAAAAATTATAAATGTATTTCGAAAGATTGTTCTTTTATCTAGCATTCGCACGTAATAAATTTTGAGAAAAAAAAATAATTTTTAGTATAATAAGGTTATTCCATAGGTCGTTGGCAGATTTGTTAAATTTTCAAAAAAGATTTTGTATTATACCACACCCATTTCAAATAATATAATCATGCAGTAAAATAAATCAATACATTATCTAGCAAACGCATGTTTTAGAATTTTAATTTTAGTTTCAATAAAATCATTAAAACATATGTACGTACATGTGTTTCTTGACGAAAATTGGTCCATTTGTGTATTTATTTGCGCACTTACACACTAATATATTTCAGATTTTTTTAGCATTCTTATTAAATTTAGACATTGTTGAAAAATGATAAATACTTATAATCAAAAAATAATTACAAAAAGTACATTATTTTAATAGTTTTATCATCACGCCTTTCAGCATTTTCGGATGAAGGTATAAATTAAAGCTAATTTGGATTGAAATAAATTCGATATTGAGTTATAATTTTAAAAAGCTGGTATGGAGAATAATTAATCTTTCTCATTGTAACCGCCCTGCACGATCGTAAGAAAAACTTTCGACGAAATGTGGATTTTCGTCCGCTGGCTGGTTAAACGCTCTTAAATAATCCACTGACACGCACTAATTAATCTAACCATTCAAAAGAAGCAATAAATTATTAAGGTAAGATATGTATTTTTGTGTCAGTTAATATTTGATTGAATTAGGCGCATCATAATTAGAGGTTTACTGTTAGGCTTACTGTATGTTACTGGGGTTTTTCACAAATTAAAAAAAATGATTCTTCTCTCATTATTATCGATAGTTTAATGGATGCAAGGAAATTTTTGGTATTTTTTACCCTTTTCTATTTTGTTTGAAAGTAAATGTTATTTTGTAATTTGGATAGATATATCGAGGTTACACCAATGACGTTATATAAAATAAATAGACTCGCCATAGTCTCACATACTCAAAATATAATGTGGAAAGTAAGGAACACTCTTTTGTTTTCAGCGACTTTCAGTAATTTCTTAATTCAAAAGTTTATTCCTGTGTGATAAAGATAGACAATCAAATAATGTGTATGTATGAATGGCACGGATACATTAGCGGGCGGCGTATTAATTTCTTCGCCGAATACTGCTTTCATATCACGGGTGTGACTGAGATAACAAGATACTCTCACTCGGTTACACTACGCACAGGGGAGGGTAAAGGCGAGTAAAACAAGACACACGGGCAAATATTTTTTTATTATAATTATATGAGTTATCATTAGTAATACAATATTGGTACTATTATAGTAGTATTGTTAAAAACATATTTTATTATACAGTACAGTCATAGGTTCAAATGAGTATACAAATCTATTTACAATTTTCATCAAGGACATTATAAAATGCTTCCATTATGCAAATGTTCTACTCTTCGCTGATGACATCAAAATATTTCTTCCTATTAACGCCTTATTGACTGCTTTAAATTACAAAAAGATCTGTACAAGCTTAACCCGTTGAATAGCACGAGACCATATTTGTCCCAGCTCACACAGGTCTCATATAAATCACTGTAACTCCCTTACTAACAGAGTGAGAAATATGTTCTAAACGGTGTTAGAAAGACAAAATACCTCGCTTTATATTCAAATCTAAAAATGACCACCAAAAAAGTAAAACGTAAAGTTTTGAATAGCAATTTGAATATTTTTTTAATTTTTGGGATTTTATTAGGTAATTATTTTCATATGAAATGACAAAAAATTATATTTATCAACAGAGCTTAACTACAACTAGCGTGTTTACGTGTATTAAATTATAGTGTCTTGTCATTGTCAGCAAGGAAGCTCGGTTCGAGCGTTATGACAATTCAAACATAATTAAGTTATTTAACGATTTACCCTTTGTACGTTTTACCCCATCTTTCCCAAAAGAAGAAAACGAGTGCGGGACGCTGTGTGAACCGACCTACTGTTAGCAGGTTGTCTTTGTTATGCTTGTTAATTTTTGATGCAACGTTCTCTGTCTCGTAATGACGTGTAAAACCGCGAGCGGGAAACATGAAAATTAATTGTAATATTTAAAATAATCGATAATATTAAGTAATTTGCGTGTACTTACAAATAAAGTGTTATTCCTTCGCCCTTACTATTATTTGCAGTGTAATTGAAACATTTTCTCATCACACAGGAGGGCATTTTGACACTTTTTAAAATGCAATTTACTTACTGGTAAGACGCAACCTTATTCGACGCGTAGCAGTTTAGTACTAAAGTACTAGATATCGAGACCGGTACAATTGTCTTGCCATTGTCTTCCCACTTTGAGATTTCTACCCCTCGTCTAATTTAGTATGTAACGTCATTGGGTTACACATACCAAGTGATACAGTCTAGAAAGTAGATTTATTAATTTTAAAATATGTGAAGTCCCCTCTTATTTTGACCATCAGGTATTCAAAATTTAAACAATAAATATCAAAACTCATCTCATGTAAACAGTAACCTTCAAGACAAACGAAAGGTAACCGTTTATTGGAGATTTATAAAAAAATCCCCTCTTTTTCCACCACTTAAAGCAGATTTTGATAGACCTTGGTAAAATTCTGCACACTTGACGTTTAAAATAAGAGGAAAATTATCCGGGCGACACCGGGAGCTCTAATTGGTTCTTCGGATAAAATTTTTCTGTTTATGCCATCTCTTCCATAGAAGATTTCATTAGGTACACCTTTAAAGAAAAAAAAAAACATAAAATTTAATGAAAACGCTTCAGAATTCTCTCATACCAAAGGTCAGCAGTAATGTGGCAATGTCACCTCAGTATCCAAAGGTTAAAATATCGATAGCAAAACTGTGCTTCGAATTTTTGCTTTTCTTAAACGGCAACGATAAAATTGTTCGTTTTTGATTAATAACTTTTCTTATGCTCTGTCTCAATTATATATACTGGTATGTATAAACAATATAATAACGAGTTCCCGGCGTGCATTGTTATGTCAATTAATAAAGAAATTTTTTCTCTTTGCGTGTCCTTTCCCATTGATCACGTTCCCCTTCCGCCTCCCCTTCCTCTCCCGCGACCTTTCCCCTCACGCGTTCCCACTACGCCTTCTCCGCCTTTCCTCTCCCCACTTAAGTTCCCGTCCCCCCTCCCGCATTCAGTCCCGGTACATTCAGTTTTAAAACAGCTCGCGTACCACCTATTACAATTTTTTATACAAATTTCATAATGCCAGAGCTCACCAGCAGGTAGTACATGTAGAAACCATTGTGGGCATGCACACGTCAAATTCCCAAAATTTCATTGCAACACATAATTCCATGATGCAAGAACTCGCTTTTATATATAGAAACTGTGGCGACACATCATTATAAATTTCGCCACCAAAAGAGGAATCGAGAAACATCTCCTAATATCCGCGCGCATCGGCAAACCTACTTGCCTAGGTACCTTCGTACCTATACTGGCCGCGATGTACTTTCTCGCCTCCCGTGCCAGCCCGACGATAATAATATCGCCCCGCCTAGAAAGGTCTCGAGACAGCACCGTACGATATCTGTACGGCGCCGAATATTCTCGAAGTGGCTCGTATTACCTACCGCGAGGTAGTTACTCTACCGCGGCTATATAAGCAGCCGATCGCTCGCCCGCTGCAGTTCAGTCCAGTTCAGTCTCTCACATTAATCGTCGGTCAACATCTCAACATGTAACGAGTGCTCCTGCATGGCATCGCTACGCATCCAGGGCAGCTTCCTCGAGGTCCACCATCACGTCTCAGCTACAAGGCCCATCGTGTCTTCAGCTCCTGAGAACAGCTACATCCCGCGACTTATGAGGATTGACGCACCTTCAGCCAAGGGATCAGCTCACCACTTCATGGCACCCCGAAGCCCCTCCGTGTTTCGCTGCCATGGAAACACGCTCCGCCTCGCCAGGACTACCTGCTGGTGGCTCAGCTCACCGAGCCACACACCGTTCACCTCCGCGACACATAGCGTCGAGCAACGGCCTGGAATATAGGTCATCTCCACCGCCATGGTGTCGAGCAACTCGCTGACCTTCACCACACTATCTCCACCTCCGTACGCCTGCAGCATCATCTACGGCACTCCGCATTACATCATGTTACCGACCACCGACCATCTGCTACGTAGCCCAATAAACGACTGACTCACCACTTCGACATGACGCCTTTCATTTCTGTCTCCCGTTCCCTCAACTGGAGGCCCCGACGAGAGATGGATACGCAGCATACAGCATCCTGACAAGAGTGTTACCACGACGCACCGGTAACACCGCAAAACGAGGGAATCGGTAGAGACGCATCAGCATGAACGCACCGACCAGCAGCATCAACCCGGCTTTCCTGCGACTCCTGGCATCATCTTTCAACCCTGTACTCCGTACACTGGGAAGGGGGTGTGTGGCGACACATCATTATAAATTAAAAAATAAAAAAGAGGAATCGAGAAACATCTCCTAATATCCGCGCGCATCGGCAAACCTACTTGCCTAGGTACCTTCGTACCTATACTGGCCGCGATGTACTTTCTCGCCTCCCGTGCCAGCCCGACGATAATAATATCGCCCCGCCTAGAAAGGTCTCGAGACAGCACCGTACGATATCTGTACGGCGCCGAATATTCTCGAAGTGGCTCGTATTACCTACCGCGAGGTAGTTACTCTACCGCGGCTATATAAGCAGCCGATCGCTCGCCCGCTGCAGTTCAGTCCAGTTCAGTCTCACACTAACAGTCGGCCAACATCTCAGCATGTAACAGATCAGTACAGTATTGTTGAATCTAAAACCAAAATAATCCAGTATCTGAAATCAACAACAGTCCATGAACAATCTTAACGCGCAAGCGCAAATATCTGAATCGTCATTGGTTGAAAGTGTCGTCATCCTGTTACCATTGGTGGAAAGTGTCATCATTGTCGCTTTGTGCTGAACGGTTTGTCAACAATCGAAATAAACAATCAATATTACAAAATAAACATGATTTGCAAGAACTGTCAATGTGAAATATTTGCCGGAGACGGCATTAACTGCTCTATATGCCTCCATAAGTACCATTTCTTCTGTGTTAATATGAAGGAAACTAACTTTAGAAAGATGGGAGCTAAGCGTGATAACTGGATCTGTACTGACTGCAAAGAAGACCCAAAAGGGAACCAATCTTCAAGCGGGAAAAGAGTGTCTACTGCTGCCCCTGCCTGCGGTTTGAAGTCGCCTCAGAATCCGGATGTCGAGCAGATTATGCAGATAGTTCGACGATGTATTGCCTCAGAGTTTGAGACTTTTCACGCTAAACTTAACATTCTACCGGAGTTAAAAGAGTCCGTCAACTTCATCTCTGCTGAGTACGAGGACCTTAAGAAAATGTTCTCTGAATCGCTGGCTACCATCAAAAGTCTGCAAGCAGAAAACACCAAGCTTCACGCAGAAATGCGTGATCTTAACACGCGCGTATCGCATATGGAACAGTTAGCCAGGGAGAATAACCTTGAAATTCAGTGTGTACCTGAGAATAGATCTGAGAACTTGGTATCTATTGTCAAACAACTTGGTACCGTAATTTCCCGCCCGATTGCTGAGTCTGAAATACTTAACCTTCATCGGGTCCCTAAGGTCAAACCTGAATCCAACCGACCCAAGTCAATAATAGTAAAGCTCCCAAGCGTGAGAATAAAGAATGAAGTCCTGGCTGCAGTTGCCAATTATAACAAAAAAAACAAAATTAATAAACTAAACTCGGAACACCTTGGCATCGACGGCGCGAAGTCACTAATTTACGTCAGCGAACACCTCTCCCCCGCTAATAAAGTCCTGCACGCAGCTACAAGGATAAAAGCCAAGGAAACTAATCATAAATACGTATGGATACGTAATGGTCGCATCCTAGTACGTAAAGATGACAACTCTGCGCGCGTGGTGTGGATCCGTGATCATAACTCCCTGGTTTCTCTCACCTGATTTTCTTCCACAAGTTAGTTGATTTTCTAGAACTCACTTCTCTGCTTTGTTTTTTACCCTTATATAATGTTTAATATTTATTATCAAAATGTAACCGGACTGCGTTCCAAAACCAATATATTCTACTTAAATATGACTAATAATGATTATGATATCATTATGATAACTGAATCATGGCTCGTGGAAAGCATTGCCGCTGAGGAATTATTTGATAATCGTTATGTAGTATTTAGAAGAGATCGTATAGATAATAAAAGAGGAGGGGGTGTGATTATTGCGTTTAAGAAACACCTGACAGTTGTAGAGCGGAAAGATTGGCAATCGACAGCTGAGGACCTGTGGGTGACTCTTATAACTAAAAATTCTAAAAGGATCAATTTGTGTTGTGTTTATATTCCACCTGGAGTCAATCACACACGTAACGTTTATGAATTTATGGACACACTTTGTGATCTTCGGGCTCTTAATCACGATGATCATTTTCTTATAGCGGGAGATTTTAATCTACCTCAAATAGACTGGTCTATTAGTAACGAAAATAGTATGAAAATAATAAATAGTCACCACTCAGAAATAATTTCCAAAATCTCTGACACTCTGTGTTTTACTGATCTTTCACAATATTGTACTTTTCCGAACAACAGGCACAAATTTTTAGATCTTGTTTTTAGTTCTTTTCCTGTTATCGTAGCACACACCTCTCAACATCTAATACCTGAATGTAAACATCACAATTCAATCACTATTAATATGAATATAGAGTTAGACATACCCATGGTAAATAACACTAGAACCATTAATCTCTTTAAAAAAGCTAATTACGAAATCATAAACAATATCCTCAGCAATGTCGATTGGGATGTAGAATTTTTAAACTTATCTACCAATAAAGCTATTAACCGTTTTTATGATATTTTACATGAAATTATTCAAATTTACGTTCCATCTAAAAAAGTTCAGGTCAATAACTCATATCCTTACTGGTATAGCCCGGCTTTAATAAAATTAACTAAGGAAAAATACAAGGTATTTAAAAAGTGGAAAAAATGGTCTAATGCTTTGGATTATCAAGAATTCTGTGTTCTGCGAACGAGACAAAAAAAAATGTCTAATGAATGTCATAGACAATTTATAACAAATGCTGAACTCAAAATATCTCATGACCCAAAGAATTTCTGGTCTTATGTTAAAAGTAAAAGAAATAGTTCAGGGTTACCCAATACTATGAAACTAGAGAATACAACTGCTAACAATCCTTTAGATATATGTAACATGTTTTCGAAACACTTCGCCTCTACTTATAATTATAATGTAACTCCCAAAACATCAACTAATATTCCCCAAGCAAACAATGGTATAAACATTTGTTCTATTTCAGTTTCCAAGGAAAAAATAGAAAAAATAATTAATAACATCTCTTGGTCATTGGGCGAAGGTTTCGATAAAATACCATCTCATTTTATAAAAATGTGCGTCAAAGAAATATCGATGCCTCTAGTACTGCTTTTTCAATTATCTTTGAAAGAAGGCGTCTTTCCAGACCAATGGAAATGTGCGCTCATTACGCCAGTATTCAAATCTGGGTCTAAAAACGACGCTAAGAACTATCGTCCAATTTCAAAATTACCTATTTTTAGTAAGATCCTTGAAAAAATTGTTCATGAGCAACTTTATGACTGTGTTCAATCTGTAATAACTGAGAATCAACATGGCTTTATGAAAAAAAGATCAACTGTATCCAATCTTGCTGTATTTACTGAATTTATTTCTAAATCAATGGATAAACGAATCCAAGTTGACGCAGTGTATACAGATTTCTCCAAGGCATTTGACAGAATCGACCATAGTCTACTCTTGTCAAAACTATTAGCTTTAGGAATACATGGTGATTTGTACCGATGGCTAGTCTCCTATCTTGACAAACGTTCCCAGATAATAGCAGTGAATGGTTTTAATTCTGAAATTATCAATGTACCTTCAGGTGTCCCACAAGGGTCTCATCTGGGACCATTGCTTTTCACTATATTTATCAATGACATTGTAAAATGCTTTAAGCACTCTAAAGTTTTGCTCTTTGCTGATGACATGAAAATATTTATTTCTATCAACTCTATTTTTGACTGCTATAAACTTCAAGAAGATCTTAATAGACTTAATATTTATTGCACTGCCAACTATCTCCACTTGAATAGCGACAAATGTTACGTTATTACCTTTACAAAAAAACAAAAAACAATCGAACATGATTATCTTATTACAAACAGTCAAGCACTTAAAAAAATCAATCAAATTCGAGACCTCGGTGTTCTTATTGACAATAAACTTTCTTTTAAGGCACATGTGGATACTATTGTTAAGAAATCCATGAGCATGTTAGGATTTTTATTCCGTATTGGAAAAGAGTTCACCAATATCCATACCCTCAAAATATTATATTACTCCTACGTTCGTAGTCATCTTGAATATGCTTCTCCTGTATGGAATCCGCTGTATAATATACACACAAAGCGCATAGAAGCTGTACAAAGAAAATTTGTACATCACTTGAACTTTAAGAGACATGTGCGTCATTATGACATAGACAGCTCTATAAAACACTATGGACTTAAAACTCTAAGAAGTAGGAGAGACATCGCGGATATGACTTACTTATACAAAGTCTTGAGTGGTCATATTGACTGTCCAGCTCTTTTGTCATCAATTAATATTAGAATCCCGAGTAAGAAAACTAGAGACAAGTCATTGTTTCATATCGAAAGTGCTTCAACCAGTCTCAGGCAAAATTCTTTCCTATTAAGAACATGCAATCTTTATAACAAAAAATGTATCGATACCGATATTTTTTCTTGCACTTTAAGCACTTTTACACAAATACTTAATGGAGCCTTATAATTACCCATCAATTAACAAATAACTTAATTCATTGTAACGAAATTGATACCGTAATTTCTTATGTATTCTTTGTATTGAATTTTTTTTATGTATTTTTATACTGAAAGTTTAAAAGAATGTATATATGTGTATGTATGTGTACATTTATATATTACTTTTCCATCTTACACTTTTAAACACGTCCGGTGTTTTTCAGTTTTTTTTTAATTTATTTTGTAATTATCTTATTTAAAAATACTTATTCAATCTAACATAAAACTGGAACACTTTATTTTAATATTTTACTTTCATTTCCCTTTTATTTTTCTTTTCCTTATATTTTTATATATATATTTACATATAACGCTTTCGACATTACATCTGGTGTTTTTCAATTTTCATTATTATTATAATATATGTTTATACATTTAGTTATTTTTCTACTCTGTTTTTTATCTTATCTTATCTTGTCTGTATCTTTATCTTTATATACTAGACAGTATAGCTAGGTTATCCCTAGACATATCTAGTTCCTAACTATATATTATTAAGCTAAACAAAAAAAAAACTTTATAATTATAGACTTTTTAATTATTATTGGTGCATGATGTGAACATTCGTTATTGGGTTTATAACCTAATTATTGTAATTTGTGATTTTTTTTAATGCATGTAAAGTTATAAACCTGTAAATGTTCCTAATAAAGAAAATAAAATAAAAAAATCTCCGCATAAGTGCTCCTGCATGGCATCGCTACGCATCCAGGGCAGCTTCCTCGAGGTCCATCACCACGTCTCAGCCACAAGGCCCATCGTGCCTTCAGCCCCGCAGAACAGCAACATCCCGCGACTTACAAGGCTTGCGTCACCTTCAGTCCGGGGATCAGCTCTCCACTTCATGGCACCCCGAAGCCTCACCGTGCTTCGCTGCCATGCAAACACGCTCCGCCTCGCCAGGACTACCTGCTGGTGGCTCAGCACACCGAGCCACACACCGTTTACCTCCGCGACTTAAAGCGTCGAGCAACGGCCTGGAATATAGGTCATCTCCACCGCCATGGTGTCGAGCAACTCGCTGACCTTCACCACACCATCTCCACCTCCGTACGCCTGCAGCATCATCTACGGCACCCTGCATTACATCTTGTTACCGACCACCGACCATCTGCTACGTAGCCCAATAAACGACTGACTCACCACTTCGACATGACGCCTTTCATTTCTCTCTACCGATCCGGCCCGCTCCCTCAAAACCATCGCGAGCATACGCACATCAAATGCCCAAATTTTCACCGCAATCGGATGAATGGTTTAGCAACGCATTGACATTTCATAAACATACTTTAAAACATCTTTTGATTTTCGTATATACAGATATTTTGAATTATGCCATTACTTGGCACGTCACAACGTGTTATATCATGAATGAGACACTAAAATGAATAATGTTCCTTAATAAAGACTGCTTGTCAGATGAAAGAAGTTTTGAAAGTAATAAACGGGCATAAATCATCCCAACGAATGGTTATAAGGCAAATCGCTCCGGACCACGAATAAATTGGCTTCGCCAAGAGTCGTTCTTCATTTTTCAAATGAAGGGTACAAGGAGAGAATGGCGACAGTCCATTTTGTTTGGTTTCTTGTGTTTAAGTGCGATTAATTTTCGATACTTTTTTTACATTCGCTTCACACGGGAGGCCAATGTCATTTATGGCGGGGCTTTTTAGACACATGAAGAAGAGGAAGATCTGGGAAGTAAAAATGTATGAGGGGTGGGTAGGAATCTAAGCTTCAGTGTGTCCAGGAGTGAGGACGTATGAATCTATTCCTCCCACTGCGGTGCAAGGCGATGGATCGAGATAGTCTGGCTGGACAGGTTAGTCAATCAGTCTACCCCGATTCACGACCTGTTTTTTATCTACGCGCTCATTAGTCTGTGGTCATCCGTCAACTTTCTCTTTTGTGTTATTAAATAGCTGTTCTAATTTCTCGCAACTAGGGTTGCCATCTTCTAAAATAAAAAAGCCTGACTCTGCGCTCTGTAAGGCCGGACATTTAGCCCTAAAAGCCGGACATACGTACATAATTTTGGAGATAACTTTATACATAATAATAAAAAAACTGTTACAAGTTACAGTTGTTTATTAATCACGCATTAACCAATTTAATAACAACAATCATTAATCAGTCTTATGCTTGTCATCAGTTGACATTGGTATAGAATATATATCATGTCAATAACAAAATATTGAGTCTTCTTTCTGTAGACATACTCGTAACATCTTATAAAACAAACAAACAAAACATAACTCTTTTTCTGGTTAAACAGTTGACTAAAATTTTTCGTTAAATAGATATAAAATGAAACATATTTATCTTTGTGGACAAAAAACGAAAAAATAAATTAAAATGAAATCTCGACTTCTCCAAATTATTAAAAAATCTACCATTTTGTATATTTGGCGTTTTCACCTACTTTTTCCAAAACGTCGTTTTCTTTGGAAATCATTTAATAAAATCCTTGACATGTCATTTTTAAATTATACAATGTGTACATCATCTTGGCAATTGTTTGCAATTTATTGCGTTCCTTGGTCCACTGGGCGTTTATTAAAGAAAAAACTCTTTGAAAGTAATATTCCGAGAATTTCAGAAGTTTGGAAGATAAAACCCGAGCAAACCAAAAGGCCCCCGCCTCGTCCTTAACACGTTGCGCCTTGCGTAGCCTGCGTTGCGTTCGTTTTGCAGGCGCTGCGTGCACCGCGTTACACTAACAAAAAGCCTAACAAAAGCCGGACAGGCCGGACATATAAATATTTAGCCGGACACGACCTAAAAAAGCCAAACATGTCCGGCTAAAGCCGGACAGATGGCAACCCTACTCGCAACTCATTCTCCAAATTAAAGCCCTAGTGCTCAGATTAGAATCAAATCTCTGTAAAATTACTATTTACCTGAATAAATTCACAGTTTTTATAACAATATTCTGTACAAAATAACAAGTATAACTCTTGTATTGGATACGGATAACTGGATACGTACTTTTACCTACAAAACGAATAACCTCAAACACATAACCTCTATCTCTCTGTACGGAATCCCTTGATGTGGAAAACGAAGAATTCAACAAAAGCTGCTCACCTTACTCCTGACGGCAGATTGTCTGAAGACCATAACCTAGGACCCTACAATATTTTCCTTATAATGCAATTTTAACCCTTATGTATAAAGAAACTGTGTGCAATACAAGCTCAGAATCGCTTGCGCTAAAATCCATTCAGGAGCTACTTTTTATTTGATCATTGTAGCTTCTCTGATTGCTTTTAAATGAATGTTCTATGACGTTGACAATGGCGGAAATAATAATATTTTTCATTTTCAAAAGAGCATCGAGATCATTATTTATCTGAAAACTTCAAAATACTAAACTTTTCACTTTCACAGTTCCTCGACACTGTGATTAACTATTTGTAAATAACTATTGATAATTTCGTAAACCCAACTTTTTTACAACTTTTAAGCCCATTTAAGTTTAAACTTTAAAAAATCTCATATGGTAAAATTTAGCAATTTTAAAAACCAAAACATCAACTCTTCTCTTGCCACCAAACATCTAGTAAAAATAAAATATTAATGGAAATATATGATAAAAAAGCTAGTATAAAAATTATTAAATTTTTGTGTTTTTGGTTACTTTCTTGTTTATTTTCGTTTTTTGTTTAAATTTATTATTATCTTCTTCTTCAACGATACCTATACAAATACATATTTATTAAATGCGATCTAAATTTTTACTTTAAAAACAGCGACTCTATTTTTTTTGTCTTCTTTTTGTACCGTGTTAGGTATATCAGAAGTTTGAGATATATCAAAATTATCAGAAATAAATTAAGTTAAAGTTAGGTATATCAAAATTATCAGAAATACAAGAGGATAAGAGGGAACGTCCAGGACAAATCCCAAAGGCTGTTTATAATATTGTACTCGTAATTATTATGTGATAAATCATATGTATTACATGTTTACTGTCACATATTTTGGTTTAGATAGTTTTAAGCACGAATTCCTGCAAGTACGCATGATTATTTATTCATTTAATGTACGTTGTTCAGAGAAAAAGCAAATAACAGCCATAAAAATCACACAAATCTGACACGGTATCACGTCCGACATCTAATAACCATCCCGCAAAAGATACGGAATCGTTCGGCAGATTACGTCACATAACTGAATTTTCTAGTTGTAGACTTTCAAATATTTGAACATTTTATAAATTGCGACCATACTCCCTTTTTCCGTGTACCCTTCAAATAATGCCAAAAGTCTTAATAGCAGATGAAGTCAATGAAATATACCTTGCCAATAATTATAAGTACTATTTCGGGTACGAAATACTAACTTTCCCCTTTTTGAAAACTTATTTTGTTTTGTTTTGTTTTGTTTATCCCTTTCACGAAAATTACAGCTAGAAATGGAAATTTTTTCAACATAATTTTCTAATGTGACCGAAATTATTGCCCCTTGAAAAAAATTGTAATTGTCTTTCGGAATAAACTGATTAAACGACTCTCATCTAAGTAGGAAGGAATCTTGTACAGTGCTAGCAGATTCTTCATAAATACACTCAACAGGTGGTTTACAAGGGCTTCAATGATGTGTTAGTTTTTCAAGCTTCTAGCTTGTATGATACGAAATACTGTGCGGTGGTTTTTTTTAAATTGAAAAATCACAGGAGCTTTAAGATATTAATTAATTATGGTTTTGAATGTAGCTATAACTTTGTGGTTATCCATTATAGATAAATAATAGTCAGTAGTTTTAAAGATCTCGGTATCGTCTTTGATCCCAAACTGACATTCTCGGATCATATATCACGGCTCACTCCAGCGTGCTACAAACTCCTGGGTTTCATCATCAGAATATGTAAGCAATTTGATGACCCAGATGCAATGATAGCCATGTTCGATGGAGTCATAAGAAGTAAGCTTGAGTATGCTAGTGGTGTGTGGACTCCGCACCAAGCTAAATATATTAATATGCTAGAACAAATTCAGAAAAAGTTCCTTAGGTATGTCTATGTGCGGATGAATGGAACGTACCCGAGATTCATGCACCATATGGAATTACTTGAGGCAACAGATAGATTCAGCTTAGAAACTAGACGTTATGCAAATCTTGCAAATCTTAGTTTTAACATAATCCATAATCGTATTGACAGCCCATTCCTCTTGGAATGTTATGGCATATACGTGCCTGAAAATTTCAGCCGTAGTCGTCGACACGACTTGTTCAAAATTCCATACGGCAGAACAGATGTTCTAGCACAGCATAGCATGACAAGAGGAATGGTGCTGTTGAACGAAATATCGGAAACACTAGATATATATAACTCTTCTTTAGATAGCCTTAAGATTTTTTTGTATAATAATCATCTTCCTAGGTGTTAAGACTGTCAAAATGAGAAAATTGTACAGTAATTGGATAAAAAATCTGTTGTACAATTAAAAAAAAAAAAAAAAAAAAAAAAAAAAACAAGTTAACATTGTTTGAACCACTTATGTATTTGAGTAAAGCCGACCGGTTTCGGAACGACCGTTCCTTCTTAAGGGCAAACTTATACTGATTTGACAGTTACGAAATATGGATAGGAACAATGTATTTTTATGGTAGGTAGGGGAACATATCCATGATTGGGCTATAAGACAATATTTTTTGTTTGTTGATAATAGATTCATTATTTTTAAGGATTTTTTTTCCAAGGCTTCTAAGTTATCTAAGCGTTTTCCTTCATGATTAATATGAAGAATATTTATCCCCGTATTTTTTTTTCAAAACTATGGTTATTTTCAACGATATGGTTAGCGAACTCAGAAAAATTATTATTGTTAAGATACCTTAAATGTTCTTTGAATCTAATTTCAAAATTATGAGTTGTTTTTCCAATATCAAATAATGAATCTATTATCAACAAACAAAAAATATTGTCTTATAGCTCAATCATGGATATGTTCCCCTACCTACCCACTCTTCATTAATACCTAGCAACGGCTCCACCCCTACCATAATAATATATTGTTCTCATCCATATTTCTTAACCGTCAAATCGGTATAACAGAAGAAGGAACGGTCGTCCCGAAACCGGTCGGCTTTACTCAAATAACAAAGTTAAATTGTTTCATTTATATTCATTAATTATTGAAATATAATCTTTATACTTATATAAAAAATAAATGTTTCTTTGTGTGTTAAATTGTTAAAATGTCCCGTAAGCGTTCGTGCACCATTCATCCGATTGCGATGAAACTTTGGGGATTTGATGTGGCCACGCCCGCGAAGGTTTCTGTATGCAATGGAAGGAAGGGGGACAGGCGGGGAAGGTAAAAAGGACGAGGAAGGGGGGAAGACAAGGAAAGTTGAAGGAAATGTTGCGGGATGGGAAGGAATGCGGGAGGGCAATGTGGACGCATTGGTAAGGACACGCGAGGGAGGGATGGGGAACGAAGGCGAAACAGAGGGAGGGATTGTAGAGGAAACGTAGCAGCGGTAGGGGATAGCAGGGGGTAATTTTATAAAATCCGTGCTTCTCATACGGCCATCTGGCCTGCTCATGTATCGGAAAACGTTCCGATTTATTCGTGTAGGCACCAGACTAAAAAAATATATATTATTATAACTGTATTATAAATCTACAACCTAATAATTACATATTAAAAACCAACAAGACAAATTTTAATATATAATGATTTTTGTAACCGTTTCTCCACAGGGATAGGCAGAGAGGACAGACCGCCAAACGACTCGACCTTGGCACACACTCCTTGCCTCGTTCACATTCATACATCGTCTCATTCATGCTCTTCTATTATTCTGACTCTTGACATGGTCCGACTCAAGTATCTGATTCACTTGGTCATGTCATGTCTTCCTCGGGCGTCCCCGATTTCTTTTACCATTCACATTTGCGTCATTTCTTCAAAAATAAAAATAAATAAATGTATTCTCCTTACACTCCTTCATTCGCTCTACATGGTCAAACCATCTGAGCGACCTTTTCTTAATCTTACTCATTACACTTACGCCTTGCATTCTTTGCGGATCTCCACGTTTCTCACACGATCGTACACGGTTTTACCACACATATGCCTCAGGGATCTCATTTCTACAGCATTAAGTCTACTTTCATCCTTCCTCTGCCAGTTCCATGTCTCACTGCCTTACGTCAGGGTAGGTACCAGCACTCCATTATGAACGATATCTCTATCAGCTTTCCCATCTCTCGTAAAGATACTTCCCAAATACACAAACTCGTCCACCTACTCCAAGCATTCATCATTCATAACCATGTTGCACATTGTTTTCGCATTCTTGTTTTCAAATACCATGACTTTAGACTTACTTACATTCATAATTGATTCATTCTTCATACATACTTCATTCATCCTAGATACGAGAGAGTGTAGTTCTTCCATAGTGTTAGAAATTGGCACCGCATCATCAGCATACAACAGGTTACGTACTTTCAAATGTTATAACCAATTCACTTGAAAATTCCCAAAGGACGTAGGAACACTTGTAAAAGATTGACGCACGTGCGAGGAGAAAGTAATGTTTATTCTAAAAATAATTTAGAAAACCCATCCCCAAAGGTCGTTCACTCTGAGTTAATTTGTATTGCCTTTGTTTGCTGCCTCGGGTAGGTGGTAGTTATCCTAATCCTTTGCCCCGCATCTCCGTAAAGGTTCTGTCTTTACGGCTTCAAGGGTGGAATAAGGCTATTTCTCCTCATCCGTAAACATCAAGAATCTGCAATTATTTGGGCGCTCATCCCTTCTTTGACTAGAGGCAAATATTGAAAACAAAAAGGATAGCCCTTTGAAGAAGATGGTTAGTACAACTTTATGCAAATAATTCATACGCATAAAGTTTTGTTTATATTTCAGATAATCAAACACACTATTTTCTGAAATATTTTGGGTGAAATTATTCACTTTCATTAAACTTAAATTTGATACGAATTTCAGTGTAATTTTCAAAATTGTACCTGAATGTGTGATGTGAAGATAATTCAGATAAGCTTTAAGTAGGTAACAAAAATTAAAACAACTTTCAAAATAAATGGAAAATAAATTACGAGTACCGCAAGGGTCGGTCCTTGGACCTCTATTGTTCATACTCTGTATTATTTAAATGGTGAAAATATTTTCAAAATGCAAAGTACGACTATTTGCCGATGATACACTAATATACTTAATTGGAGATAACTATGAAGAACTAATAAATATTTTGAATAATGAGCTAAATAATGTATCAGGATGGCTAAAAATCAATAATCTAGAAATTTTGTAAACTTAAATATACAAATTACTAAAATAAAAGTTAATAAATAATATTAAAAAAATAGGAAGGCGCCAGGCCTTTTTGATAACAAAATATTTTTATTTTCGGCTATTCTAAATTATTAACAATAAAATCCCTCGATTTTTCACGGGTTTACTGGAATACATGAAAACTTTTTCACTTATGATTACAATATTTTTTTATAGCTCCCAGGGCCTACCGAGGAACATAATTTCCCTCAGGGCCTAGGAGTGTGGGAGGACTTTTTTAAGAGGGGAAATACAAAGGCCGCAAATCATTCAACTGCCGTTCTATTGAAATCAAGAACGAGTCGCAGAAGCGACCCGTTCTCATGTGACAAAAGTCAACCGTGTATATATGTTGGGCGCGTGCGTTTGGCGTGTTTCTCGACTATGCACCGGTGCCGAAAGGATCAGTGACGCTAGCTCCTCGGAGCGTCTTCCATTGTAATACTGGTAGAACAAGGACAACATACCTGCCTAACGCCTAAAGATTGCAATCCGCTTGTTGAGAGAGAGGAATCTATCAAACGGGTCGCCCGTTTCTGCACAGAGTCAAGGTTTTTTTTCAGGAATTTTGGGCTCCAGATCAGAGGTGTCTGTGGTGCTCATTCTTTTTTTTCCTTTATTTTTTCCCATTATATCTTAATGCATTTCAAAAGTAATTTTTACACTTTTTCTAAATAAATATAACATAACACAAGATAAAAATAATGTAAAAAAGTAAAAAAAATATATAAGACAAAAGTAGATAATGGGAACCCACTAAAGCACTGCAAGTACGTGGGTAATATTAACTAAAGTGCTAAAATTCACCAATAAGTTGGCGGTACAAGTAAAAAATGTAAATTTCAAACTGAAATTTTAAAAATATAGGTAATGTATCTTTGAAAATATTGTAGTGACACATACAAGTTAGTTGATTTTTTGTTACGGTTTGTTACATGATCCCGGAGTGGGTCAAAATGTTACGCAATATGTAATGTTTAATAAATAATGATGTTAAAAGGGTAGAATAAAAGATCTGCCAGCTTTATTTTTATAGGGGCGCCACTGGTTGATTAACCAGGCTAGCAGATAGTAAAGCAATGAAACACTCTCAGGGCCTTTGATATGTAAACTATACGATTAAATTAGAAGGATTATTTTAAAATAAATTAAACAGTATTGTTAAGATATATTAAATTAAAGATTTTATTAACACATAATAAATTAAACTGGGACAAATTAACATAATAACAGAACATAAACTCACCTTCCTTGGATCGACCAAAAAAATACAAGATTCTATCTATCTATCTAAATTACGATCTTGAGCTTCTGGTTTTTCTCCTGTAGTATAGACAGACAAAATACCTGGTACTGTATTCAGCCGAAATGTTTATTTGCTCCCAAAATCAAATCCAGCCATAAATATCTTGTATATCAAGGCGAGAATAATATATCTTCGTTATTTATCAGATTGATTTCCTTTAGGATATTTTACTTCCAAGTGTTTACATAAAATGCCTATTACTTGGCAATTAAGATTTGAAATTATCCATCGGTTATTTTCGTGTAAATTACGACGTTAGAAATGTGTTATTAAATACACTTATGGGCATCACGATAACGATGATCGCAGCCTAGTTAATTATGTTCCAGTTTCGGACAATAACCTTCGTATTTCTTAATTAAATTATACGAAATAATATCAAATGAAATCACGACCGACTCGTCAGTTAAACCCTCTACCACCTTGAAAGATAACTAAGAAGTGGGCACTAAACAAAATATTCCATTTTTATACCCTTTTCAAAAAAGAAAAAATGAATGATGTTACTTCCAAAATTTAAAAAAAATAAATCTATGTTGAAGTTTATTATTTTTTTTAAATATTATTTAATCACCTCTTGAAATTAGGTACCTGCTTGCCTAAATCTATGATAAAATAAACTGCGAGAAATATTAATAAATATTTTATCATAACATTACCTCACGGACCACGCAAATGTTTGTCCCCAAACATAACTATAAAAGAAACCTATTCTATCTGATACTCTTGTCGATCCAAGGATTTCTATAAAATAAAAACAACAAAGCAATTAATAATATTTAACAATCTTTTCAAAGATAAATAAAACATAATATATAATTAATAATTCGTATGAACTTTTTGAAATATTTAAAATTGATTAAATTTGATTTAAGATTAGAATACAATATTATTGATTATTATAGTTAAAATACCTAAAATAGACATAATTAAATGTTACATGAACAACAATCGTTAAATGATTAATAATCAACACACATTAAACTGGAAAGAAAAAATATTATAATTATTATTTCTACAAATTTTACATAACTCCTTCAGAAACGTCATATCACTTTATGCTCTAAAGCGTCACTGTCCCAAATCAGGGTATTAAGCCTCAATAGGCATCACTTTTAGGGAGATCAATCAACCCTCACTTTGCACTGAATTTAAATCCATCTTTAGGATATCAAGAATGTTCACTCCGTGGAGTTTCCTGACTAACTCACTAAGGTCAATTGGTCTATCCAAGAAGGAAATATACAAAATAGCATTCAAAATTTATATAAAATTAAATAATTTAAATGTCATAAAGTCATCAACCATCGCCAATGAATGGTGCCAAATAATTGAGGTAGACAACCAGCTTTGTGGAGTCGAAATTGTTTAGTAAATTGTTTGAAACAAACAAATTCCAGTTTCCCAAGAGAAAACAAACACTTTTTAAGCAAAAGTTTATAAATTAAATAAACTAATCTCTTTAATTAATATAAAAATACGTATTGCATACTCGAATGCATAGGAGATATGCTCTAATATAAACTAACTTAACCACATCTATAACTATATTTATATCTCTATATATTTTTTATATATTTTTTAAAGAAATACGATATGAAATGAAATTAAATGTTAACATTTTTATGTAAATTTTATATTTTTCAACTAACAAGACAACCCAAGTTGCAAAGAGGTACGAATCTTTGGATCTCTGAATAATCCCGTTAATTAAACAACAAAAATTGTAGAATTAAATGTAAAAGTACACAGTTCATTATAAACTGATTGCTTAGAATTTTTAAAAGAAAATAAAGTATAAATACTTGGTGGTAAATCTTTTTTTAAAAATTCTAAGTTAAATAAAATTAAAACATATACACATATATACAAAACGTCGTGATTAAATTATAGTTTGTCTGTTCATTCATAACATGTAAATTAATAAGTTGTATTATTAATAACTCCGTAATAATACACGATAATGGTTGAACTCGAGCGAAGTACTAGAGTTGTACCTGTGTTATAGAATGTTGTTAAAGACCATTTTTACATAAAATTGTATATTTAATGTTTAAATGTTATTATATTTTAGTTGTAAAACTGTAAATATAATAGTACTACTAACTATATAAATGCAAGGCAGCGACAAATCGGTTGATCAGGCCTTATTGAAGCTCCTGTGCATCGAATTTTTTACGTAAAATTAATATTATTTTCGGCACTCAGATAGGATGGCCAAACCCTCTGAGACACTGAATTAAACGAACTAGACTGGTATGTCGTCCGATTTAACGATATCCTTCACATGGTAATCGCCGGTTAATATACCTTGAAGGTCTGCTAATGTATACACAAGGTCGGATTTTTTTTTAATTACCACATTTTGAACAAATCTGGGTGCTAATTTTTGTGCAAAATAATTTATTGCATTTGATTGCACAAAATTTTTTCTCCATACTACGTCACCTTCCTGAAATGTAACATTTTTCCTTCGTAAGTTATAATGACTAGCTCCCTTTTGGTATGCTTTAAGAAGGGCGTCAGAGACTTTCTCATAAACAGAGGACAGTCCTTGTAATCTTTTTGCATAAATTTTATGTAGAGTACCATCCTTAGGATTTGTCTCTCCATCTGTTAAAGGATTACGGTGCAAATCCCCGTCAATTATTTGCTCCCGTCCGTGCATTAAAAAATATGGTGTAAAATTAGTAGCGCAATTAACTGTGTTGTTCATTGCTGATTGAACTTGTGGTAGAAACTTCGACCAATTACGATGATCTGATTCGACTAAAATTGACAATGCAGTACCCAAAGTTTGGTTGTATCTTTCAACAACGTTATTTTGTGGCGTATATAAAGTATTGTAAAAAGGTAATTGAATATTATAGTTTTTTAGTAATTCTTTAAATTCCCTACTTGTGAATTGAGAGCCATTATCACAGACTATCGTTTTAGGTACTCCGTGTACAAGGAAGATGTTTTCCTCTAAATTTTTAACAATGCTTCCCGCGGTGCCTTTGCGCAGCGGAAATAACCAAGTATATTTAGAAAAAACATCGACGCATGATAAAATTATGGTATGACCGGAGTAACTACGAGGTAAAGGTCCAACTAAATCTATTGATAACATTTGCATTGGTCTAGTGACTATTTTTGGGTTTTTAGAAATACCGTTTGGTGGAGCCGTGCTAATTTTATGTGCTTTACAAACAGTACATCGGTTTATGAACTGTTTTACCTCTCTATACATGTTTGGCCAATAGTAATGAAGTTGTAGCTTTTTATAAGTTTTAAAAATACCTGGGTGACAAGCTCGAATTGACTCATCAGCTACAATATTTGCCCTTCGCTCCTGAGGAACTACTAATTTCCATGAAGTATCCTCACACAGTGCTATACCATTTTTTGTATGACGATACAATTCGTTATCTTTAATTTGAAAATTTAAATATCGTTGTGGAAATTCTTGGCAACCCTTCCAAACATTTAAGTACCACTCGTCTTTAGTTGGTTGTGAGTCTATTCCTGAGATTATGGCAAGATCCATTCTAGAAAGTACGTCAGGTACGATATGTTGTGTTCCTTTACGATGTATTATGTCAAATGAAAATTGTGAAAGACGAGTACTCCAGCGAGCTAAGCGACCGCTTGGATTTGATAAAGAATTGAGCCACTTTAAACTGGAGTGATCGGTGACTACGGTAAAATGTGCACCTTCAATATATGGCCTAAAGTGTGTGACTGAATCTAATACTGCTAAAAGTTCTCTTTCAGTGATACCGTAGTTACGTTCATGTTTATTTAAACACCTTGAATAATAAGCTACAGGGTGTTCAGTTCCGTCTATATTTTGAATAATAACTGCGCCTATTCCGGCTGAGCTTGCGTCACAATGGATGGAAAACGGTTTAGTAAAATCAGGACAACTTAAAACTGGTGCAGTCGTTAGTGCATTTTTTAAATTAATAAATGCTGTGTCAGCTTCCTTCGTCCATTTAAAATTACTTACACCGTTTTTTGACCCCGTAAGTTTTGTTAGAGGGGCTGCTATGCTTGAAAACCCCTTAATAAATCGTCTGAAATATCCGCAAAGTCCAATAAAAGCACGGATTCCTTTCGCATTCTTTGGTACCGGGAAATCTCTAATACTTTCTATTTTTACCGGATCCGTACGAAGACCTTGAGAATCTACCATGTAACCTAGATATTTTAGCTCGGCTTTACAGAACTCCGATTTTTTCAAATTGATGGTGAGACCTGCATCTCTCAGTCTTTCATAAACACGATTTAATAGATATAAATGTGCATCTAGGTCTTCTGAGACCAAAATTAAGTCATCCAAATAACAAAATGCATTTTCGTCAAATTCTGGCCCAAGTCTGCTAATCTTTGAAGCTCACTGGGAGCATTTTTCAACCCAAATGGCATGCGAGTGAATTCAAATAGTCCGCGACCTGGAACTACGAACGCAGTCTTTTCACACGAGTCTTTATCTAGAGCAATCTGCCAAAAAGCTTTGCTCAAATCTATTGACGAAACGAATCTAGCACCACCAAGTTTGTCAAGAATACGTGATATATACGGTAAAGGATAGCTGTCACGAATTGTCACATTGTTGATTTTTCTGGAATCTAGGCATAATCTTCCAGTACCATCCTTTTTCGATACTATTAAAACAGGACTAGACCACGGAGAACATGAAGGACGGATAACTCCCATTTTGAGCATCTCATCTATTTCAGCATCTAATTGCTGTTGTTTAACAGGTGATAACGGATAATATCTTTGTTTAATAGGTGATCCCGTTGTAATTATTTTATGTTTGACCAAGTGTGTCAAACCTAAACCCCTCTTTTCAAAAGAAATTGATTCAAATTTTTTAATTATTTGTGAAAGGGCTTTATTTTCGGAATGTGATAATGATGAGGCTGGCCGAATTGCCCGCACCTCATTAATCTTACCCTCTCGTTGAGAGCTAATTACCTTTGAAAACAACTCCGGCGCAATCCGGAACCGTTTCCAAAAGTCTACCCCCAAAATAAAATTTGGTGATAACGAAGGGATGACGTAGAAAACAATTTCTGCAGTAATTGAATTATATGTCACCGGCAACGTCATAGTACCTAAGACAGGCTGGCTCGTACCGTCAGCTGTCGATACACTAAAATCTATTTTGACTAAATCTACTCCTGATCTTTGAAAAATTTTATAGGTATCTCCTCCCAGGCATGAGAGAGAAGCGCCACTGTCAAGCAGTGCACTGTAGCTATTTTGTAAAATATTAATTTTTGTAAATGGACGTCCATCCTCTTCAATCTCATTCTTCTGTGGCAGTGGGCCCACTTCCTCAGAAGATGAGACAGAAAGGAACTGTCGAACTAGCCGGAGCCAACTCTTCCATTCCCTCTTCCTTTGCGCATAGGATGGGACGTGAACAGATTGACTCCAACCTAGTTTTTTGGTTTGCTGTATTTAGTACCCTCTTCAATTGTACCAACATTCGATTTTAGATTTAATGACGCTTTCTTTCGACACTCAGACTCTAAATGTCCCGTGATTTTACAAAAACCACAAAATGTACGTTTATAAGATTGTCCTGTAGAATTAATATTATTATTTTTACCATAATAATTATTTGAATCATTTCTCAAATTCTGATTTGAAAATGTTCGTGAATAATTTTTATTCCCATTAGAATAATTTATTGAACGATTGAAATTATTATTATTATTCGAAGAGTTATTATATTCTCTAGAATTTGATTTAGAATTATAATCAAATTTTCTATTAAAATTAAAATTTTTGTTTTTTTCGTTGCTATTCATCTTTTCTGTTGATGAAAAAGATGAATTTTGTTTATCTGTTATAGACGAGTAAGATTTCAATTTTCCCGTAGCTTTTGTTAATTCGTCAAAAGAATTTATATCACGTGAAGCCAGTAAATTTGCATACATTGGAAGCAAAGCTCTCATAGATAATTCTAAAAGTTCAGATTCTGGAAGTTTGGAATCTAACATGTTATTTAGTGATTTCATACTCAATGTAAATTCAAAAACGGACATACCATCTGTTTGTTTCATATTAAATAATTCCGTTTTTAATTGTATTTGTTTATTGCCAGCCTCAAATTGTTTAATAAGCAATTTAGATAATTCTTCCCATGTTAAATCCGCATTATAAATCGACCTGAACCAAAGTAAGGCCAATCCCTCGAGAATATCAGGAAAACATCTTAATAAATCCTTTTGCTTTATATTTCTTGTTCGGCATTTCTCTTCAATTTCAAGAATAAAATTTCTTACACAACTATTCCCATTAAATTTTAAATTCCAACTATTCAAACTAGAAACGGAGGGAGTAGAGTCATTATAAATTATTTTGGTGTAATTCACAAATCTTTTTTCGCTATCTAAACTATCTTCCGAGTCTGAACTAATATCTCCTTCGCATTGTTCTTTAATTTGTGCCAATTTAAAGGCTTTATTAAAACGCCTAGCTTGAACACGCATAGCTTCCAAAGTCAATTCTGGTAAAACGTTTCGTTCAGTAAGCTCTTTAAATAATTCTTCTTTTGATTTACCATTTACGTTTCCGATTAAAGTCGACATTTTGAAAAAAAAAATAATAAAATATTCCAGTTCAGAAAATAAACGATTTGAATCACGTAGAAAACTTTTAAAATTATAAAATTCGTAGAAGTAAATACATTTATTCTCTTTTAAATTACGGAAAATCAAATTTGTTTAATTTGTTCAAAGTTGTTCTATTTGCATTTCGTTTTAAAATTACTGCCGCAATAATTCATTTATAATTCGTAGTAATATAATATTTTGGAAATGACGTAGCGAAATGAAAATAGTTATACCGAAATACAAACAATAAACAATAACATTTGATTGTTTATCCTTTGTTTTTCTTTTAAATAAAGTGTTCGTAGCATTATTCCATAATAATAGCCGTAGAATTAATCGAAGATTGAAGACGTTCTCAATTGTATAATAAATAGTACGCAGTCGTAAAAATTCAAACATAAAGAAAAGGTATTAAATTTTGCTTGATTAAAAATTAGAAATGACGTTACGAGCTGAAAATAGTTAACCTAAAAAAAATAATCAACTTGATAACATTCTATTGTTTTTAAACAAATGAAATATTTTCAAAACAAATGAAACTCGTTAATAACAAAAGCTCATGAGAGAAAAAAAAAACGACATGTTATGAACAAACAGACTTTGAAAAAGAAAATATACATTAAAATCCTTGTAAAACAATCGTAAAGTAAAAAAAAAAAAACGAAACCCAACACGTTTAAGGCGGCCAAATTGTAAATAAGATAACATAATTAATGAATGGATAGACCAAAAATACAAGATTCTATCTATCTATCTAAATTACGATCTTGAGCTTCTGGTTTTTCTCCTGTAGTATAGACAGACAAAATACCTGGTACTGTATTCAGCCGAAATGTTTATTTGCTCCCAAAATCAAATCCAGCCATAAATATCTTGTATATCAAGGCGAGAATAATATATCTTCGTTATTTATCAGATTGATTTCCTTTAGGATATTTTACTTCCAAGTGTTTACATAAAATGCCTATTACTTGGCAATTAAGATTTGAAATTATCCATCGGTTATTTTCGTGTAAATTACGACGTTAGAAATGTGTTATTAAATACACTTATGGGCATCACGATAACGATGATCGCAGCCTAGTTAATTATGTTCCAGTTTCGGACAATAACCTTCGTATTTCTTAATTAAATTATACGAAATAATATCAAATGAAATCACGACCGACTCGTCAGTTAAACCCTCTACCACCTTGAAAGATAACTAAGAAGTGGGCACTATATATTATATATTGGTTTTTGGCAAGTTACAGGGAGAAATTAACCCCTTTGTCTTGCAAACTGTAGTAATGTCACCTGATGGATTTTTTTTTTTGCCCGATGTTCGGGCTACCTTGGGCAAGATGAAGGACATTAATAATTTTTTTTGATGGTTTGTTTATCTGTGAGTGGTATACATTTTGTATAGATAAACACACACATACAGACATTTTTACATACACCCATGCATGTATGTATTCATATGCAACAAATATGTATACCATAATAAATATATATAATTATTTATTTATCTTTTATATAAGAGAACAAAGGTAAATTTTATTATAGCCCGCGCATCAAGGTGGATGAAGGATGGAAATGGGCAGGCGGTGGAGGAGATTGTCATCGGGACTTGATTGCCCGAGACATGAGATGCTTGGGTTTGAATTTGAAGCAAGTTTGGAGAAAAATGTTTTGGCTAGATCTATTATGTGTTTTTTAAGTGGAGGAATTTTCGTGCCTGAATTAATAATGCTATTTCGGACGAACCAAGGGCTTTTGGTGAATCTTCTAAGCAAGACATTTTGGAAGGTTTCTAGACTCTTAGTATTGCTTGTGGCCCAAATTGGGGCGGCGTAAGTCATGATGGGTCGCAATTTTGATTTGTAAATAAGAATTTTGTTCTGTAGTGACGTTTGACTATTATAATTTAAAAGCGGGTAAAGGGATGCGGCAGCGTTTTTGGATTTTTTAATTGTATGTTTGATGTGTGTGTGCCATGTGAGTTTTTTATCGAGTGTGACTCCAAGGTATTTAACGTTGTTTTGCCAGGGTATTGCTTGGCCGTACATGGAAACGTGACCTTTAGGAGTGCTGCGAACCTTTCTTCGCGAGAAGAAAATAGCAGCGCTCTTGGAAGGGTTCACGTCTATACGCCATTTGTTATAAAAGTCTTGGAGTATGTTTATGTTGTGTTGTAAGCGAAGTGTGATCATCCTGGGAGAACTGTATCGAACCATAATGGCGGTGTCGTCAGCGTACAAGGCTTTATACGAATGTTGGTTCTCCGTGAGTGGTATATCGTGTATGTAGATATTGAAGAGGGTGGGGGAAAGCAGGGACCCTTGCGGGACGCCTGCTGTCATGAATCTGGGAGTTGAGAGTGCATCTCGGATCTTTACTTGAAAAGTCCGGTGCCGAAGAAATGATTTTAAGATACCGAGGAGTTGGGGATCGATGTCAATGTTGTGCAATTTGAGAAGCAGTCCGTTCGACCACACTTTGTTGGAGGCTTTGGCTATGTCCAGGAAAATGGCGCCAGTGGACCGTTGGGAGTTGAAGCCGCCTAGAATCAGTTCGGAAACTCTGAGTAGTTGATGAAGGGTTGAGTGTTGAGATCTGAAGCCATGTTGTTCATCAGGGAGGGTTTTCACCTCGTGAATGTGCTTTAAGAGCCGAGTAAGGAGAATTTGTTCGAATATTTTACCAACATTTGAGAGAAGACTGATGGGACGATGGTTCTCACAGAATTTCGGGTCCTTCCCAGGTTTTGGGATGAGAATGACGTGCGCGTGTTTCCAACTTTTGGGAAAATAACGCAGTCTGAGTGCGGAATTTATGAGGCTCACAATGGCGAGAATGCTTTTAGGGGGGAGGGCTTTAAGGGCAAAGTTTGTTATGCCATCTGGACCAGGAGCTTTTTTGTTGCTGCGGTGTTTTATGGCCCTTCGGACTTCTGATGGGGTGGTGAAATGTACATTTGTTCCGGGAAGGGAGTCGAAAATTATGTCTATTTGATGGTTGACATTTGCTATATGGACTGGGTCGGCGTGCTTGGAGCTGGGGCTAAATTGAAATTCAAGATTATCGGCAAACGCCTCCGATTTACCTTGATCGTCAAATATGAGGCCGTTTTCGGTATGAATGGGATGGTTTGGGGATGGGGTAGTTTGGAGAGATTTGCATAATTTCCATAGGGAGCCATCCTGTGGATTTATATTTTGAATTTTTTTGTTCCAGGTGGAGTGTGAAAGCTCGGAAAGTTTCTTTCTAATAAGTGCTTGAATTCTATTGATAGTTTTTTTGACTGAGGGATTTCGGTTTCTGTGCCAGTGTCGGCGAAGATTGTTTTTTGTAGAGATTAATTCCTGGATGTCGATTGGGAGGTCACTTTTGAGATTAAGGGCGGAACGTTCAGGAAGAGTTTTAGAGGCATCGGTGATGGAAGATGTGATTATATCGGCAAAGTCGTCAACTGCCTTGTCTAGTTCGGGGCCGTCAGAAATATTTTGAGGGATGATTGTTTTTTCCCCAACTCTGTGAGTGAAATACGTCCAATCAGTTTTTATAGATTTGCGCGGTGCCATTGGAGTGGAAAGTCGATTAAGAGTGAGCAAAACTGGATTATGATCTGAGCTTAGATCATTTATGGTTTCGATACTGTAGACCCAGGGTAATTTGTGGAGGAGTGCAATGTCGAGAACATCGGGTCTAGCCCCGCTGTTCGGGAAGTGTGTGGGTGCAATTGGGCCCGCGATGAAGAGTTCAGGATGTGCGCTAGCGTACTTTTGTAAGATACGCCCATTGGAGTTAGTAATCCTACTATTCCAATTGGGGTGCTTTGAGTTAAAGTCCCCAGCGAGAATAGCAGGAGTGTGGCTATCGAGAAGAGTATCGAGGTCTTTTGGATCAAGCTTATCTTGCGGACGGTGATAGATGGAGTTTATTCTTAATGGGCCTGAATGTTTTGTATGTATTGTGATTGAGGTTGATTCAATAGATGACAATGTGGGTGTAATGTTATATTTGTGGGCGATTTTCGATTTAACGAAAATAGCAGTGCCCCCACCTCTCGTGTTTTGGCGGTCGTTTCTATATAATGTATAGTTTGAAAGTTTTGGAATTTGTGATGGGTTGAGGTGAGTTTCATTAATAAGTAAAACGTCAAGAGCGTGTGTATTTGCAAAAATACGTAATTCATGTATATTTTTTAAGAGACCATTAGCATTCCAAAATGCCATACGTAGCACGGAGGTCATGGTAGTAGAGCTAGCCATTTACACTGAAAAAAGTGAAAAAATCTGAGGGGCGGCGGAGAAAATGATAGATATGTAGTCTGCCGGTGAGGTGGCAGACTGAAATTTGGGGATGAGGTCGGAAAGAAGATCGCCAACCTTGGAGAAATTGAAATTTTTGAAAAATTCAAAAATGTTGAAGGGGGTGGAAGGAGGTGTGTGGGAGGTTGACGTTGAGGGAGCTGAGGGGGATGTGGACGTTAGTGGGGTTTGGGCAGTGGCCTGCGCGTATGATAAGGAGGGATTTGTGCTATGCGAGGTGAAAGTGGCATTACGTACGGTTTGCAAGATGGGTTGTGGAGATGGTCTTTTCGGACATTCCTTATAATTTGCCGGATGGGCTCCAGAACAGTTTGCGCAGGTGGCGGGACCATCTTCTCTCTGCTTCTTGCATTCCTGCGTGAAATGATCACCCGCGCACTTGACGCAGCGGGGAGGCAGGTGGCACATCATTGAAGAGTGTCCAAAATTCTGGCAGCGGTGACACTGAGAGGGGGCTGTTTTTTTATTAAGATACTCGACTCTTATCTTGAGGTGAAAGAGGGAAGTGAGGGAGAAAATTTTTTGTCCCGCCTCACCATGATCCAGTTGTACAAGGACTAGTGGAATGTTTTTCCTGTCTGGCCCGGATCTCATCCAAGTTACAGAATTAACTGGGAGGTTGAGATCTAGAAGTTCCAGGCGGACCTCTTCTTCGCTAATTGTCGTCGGAATCCCTCGCAGAACCGCCTTGGTTAATTTTTCTTCTGCAAGCTGAAATGTATGGAAGGGGGTTGTGTCCTCCTGGAGCATCTTTGTAGCCAGCCTGAAGCTGGTGGAGTCGCCAGTATTTAGAACCACCCCTGTTGGAATGGCCTTTGCGTTAATTATATTAACCCCAGCGTTCAAGAGGCGCTTTTCCAGGAGGCTCCAATTTTTTTCCGATTTTATAAAAATTGGAGGGATCTTAATAGGCCTCGTTTTTGTGGCATCGGTTATATTTGCGGTGGAGTCAGACACGGAATTTAGAAGTGGCGGTGGTGCAATTTCATCGTCTGTAGCGAGGGCGGAGAAACGATTTGAGGTTTTTATAACTTCGGTGGACGGAGGAGGAGAAGCGCACGCCCTTCGTTTCTTGTGAGCTGGAGTCACCCATAGCGGGGGGAAAGAGTTTACGGAAGAGGATGGAGCGGTTGATGTTGAGCTGGAGGTGGTTGTCAAAGCGGTGGGAGCTGTTGAAAAAGGTGCAGAAGTCAAGGTGGAAGGGGAGACGGAGGTCAAAGACGTAGTGAGGGTGGGAGTTGTTGTTGTTTTCAAAGAGTAGTCGGAGACATCTTCTTCACTTCCGAAGTGCTTTAGGTATAGAGCAGTTGAGCGTCTGGACCTCGTTACCTTAGATTTTTTTGCCAAAAATTCTTCAAGTTGTGCTTCTGTAGCACCCACGGCGGCAAGTTGTTGGTGGAGTGTAGACATCGAATCCAGGGTCTTATGCGTAGGTCAATAGTGAGAAAGGTAGACTGTGGAAGGTCAATGTGTAAACGGGGGTCTGCAGGCTTGGATTTGGTAAAAAAAAAAAAAATGAAAAACACAACACTGCTTTGAAAGCTGACAGCTCAATATTTTGTCACCATGAAAATTGTTTTTGATTGGAAACTGATGGAACGAATTACTATGAGAATGGAAGGAAACAAAAGAACCAGATGACGCGAATAATGATTAGAAAATAAACTGTTCGAAACGCGATGCACTGTTCGGAGCTCGATTTTTGAACTGTTGCTTCCTCGAGTAACAAAAGCGGACTGTGAAGTGGGCACTAAACAAAATATTCCATTTTTATACCCTTTTCAAAAAAGAAAAAAATGAATGATGTTACTTCCAAAATTTAAAAAAAATAAATCTATGTTGAAGTTTATTATTTTTTTTAAATATTATTTAATCACCTCTTGAAATTAGGTACCTGCTTGCCTAAATCTATGATAAAATAAACTGCGAGAAATATTAATAAATATTTTATCATAACAGGTTTCAAGAAGATAAATAGAGTTAGTCTTGAAGTTACCGTACGAGTAGAATCGTAAAAGTGAAGCATGAAGGTTTACATATAGTTTATAAAAAAAGTGTTTCAACATCTGCATCATTTAGCCATAGTTTTAATTCTTTTATGTAAAGTGATATTTTATCTGTCATTTGAATGCGTTTTGGTAGAAGATTAAATGTACGAGGACCAATAAAACTGCTATAGTGTGTTTGCATCAATTTGGTTTTGATTTGGGGAACTTGAAACACATTATTAGTCCTTTTGCTAATTCTATTTTCGTTTTTTACGAAACAGTTTCTGTTTTTAAATACATATTTCATTGTTAGCAATATAAATAATTTACGGATATTGAACATTTTTGTCTCTTTGAATAATAACTCAGTCGGGAAAGTTTTATTTCTATTATACATAATTTTAATGATGCGCTTTTCAGCACTTTGTAAAGGCTTAATAAATGCATCGAGCGCACCACCCCATCCTACAATGCCGTAGATTGAACACAATACTGTGATAGATGTGAGGCAATTAATGTAAGGACTTAAAAAAATATTTTATTCAACTTTATTCAAATTCATATAACAATTTTTTTAAATCCTGCCAGTGCATGTTGATCAAATTCCAAAATAAAGAATGGGGTTTTTGTGCGTTATGATTAGGGAATGCAATCTCCATCTCGCGAGATCAAGTTCTCGCGAGATCTCGGACTTTTTTAGCGAGATTGATCTCGGACGAAAAAAGGGCGAGATCTCGCGAGTTTAACGAGATTACACTCGAGCATAAAAAAGTCTTATTCGAAGCGCGGACTGACAGGGACGGAGATGCGATCTGTCGGTATCGTTCGGTGCGCGTGAGGCGGCGGCCTGAGGTAGCCTGAGATCTGTGGTTCCAACTTGCGTTGAATCCGAAAGGGATGGTTATCTGACCAACAAAATAAGAAGCCGTTTAGGGAACGTACCCATACTATGTGACCAACTTTTTGCAATTTTTAACCCCCCCCCCGGTGACCAAAAACCTAAGCCCGCCGCCGCTCATTTGTACCAAGCGTGACATTTTGAAGACCCCCCACTCCCCCCCCCCCCCCAAACGTGTGACACGTAGTATGGGTACGTTCCCTTTCCCTTAGCAGACGATTCTTTGGACATTTTGTGCTTCTTAAGGAGCTATTTCCAAAATAATTCGTAATAATGGCTTGTGATTTGAACTGAACAATCTTTCATTTTTTTTTCATTTTTTTATTGTAATAATTAATATAAAAAAAATATGAGTTACATTATATACACATATATTTTACAAAATATTATATTAAAGGTCGTTTTTTGATTAGTACATTTTGTTAATTATTTTGGAATTTCTAAGTCTGACTAATTGGTATATTTTGTTAATTAATCTGTAATATCTAATGGATCTACTGAGTAGATATCATAATATCTCAGTTTAATAGTCAACTCAACTTAGATAATAAGTTTTAATTTTTTGACTTCTCGTTGTTTTGTTTGTTATAAAAGAACTGTTTTATTACTAAAAGATTTTTGTTTGATATTAGAAGAGGAGACTGGTTGTTTTTTTCATTAGTTATTTGATAAATACGTACGTCAAAGTTTACCACTTAATAAACTTCTATATTAAAAAATTATAGACAAACACGTCAAACAATGTTTGATGCATAAAAGTCTTTTGAAAAATTCGTGAATATAAATGTTTATCTTATAATACTTAAAAATTTTATAATTATTTTCCTAATTTATTCAAATATTGCGATTATTTGCAAAAAAAACACACAAAACTGCCAATCTCGCGAGATCTCGAAATTGGCGAGATCTCGCAGCATTGTTATTCATAATCTCGCGGGATCTCGCTTGAGCCCCAATCTCGCCAGATTTGCATTCCCTAGTTATGATATAAAAAAGGAAAAAACACAGCAAGGTTTGCCAGCAGTAAATACACCAAATGTTCCTCCTCTGTTAAATCCCTTCGGCCGTACATAATTCGCCAATTGCAACATAAAAATTAAAATATCGCAGGAATTTTTAAATTTAAATTATTTCAATCCAAAGAAAAGGTGTGCATTTAAACTTATTAATTAAACATAGGTAATGTTTCATAACGCTTATGAATTTCATTCGTTTTGTGCTCCGATTGTCATTCGGAATCGGAGGAACCCAGATGTTGGACTTCCGCACAATAAGGGTGCCTACCTACACTGAAAATAAGTGTCAAGCGCTTTATCGTCAGTCCGTTGCTAACCACCGATCGTATTGTGACATTTCGCTGTACCCGAAGTGTTAACTCATCATATCGTTACATTAAGTATAAATCCTACCGTATTCTACCGTATACTTTATGTGAACTCGTGACTCAAACTTTTACCGTAGTTCTAATAATCAAATAGAACAATCTCGAGCGCTTATGGACATCTATGACTGTCACCAAGCCAGAAGACAACAACCTTCAGTACCACTTAATTGTGATATACCTTTCTTGTTTGGTGGTTGGTAACTTATCGAAATCCATAAGCGTCTTTGCAAGAGTAGACGCAAGGTTACCCTCATCCCCATGCCCCGTGCATGATACAGGTACTAATATGGATTGTCGGTGGATGCTCGCTTCTTGTGAAGTACTCGTATTTCTAATTTCTACATGAGTAAATTCATTATATTTAAATTTTGAAAATTGGAACTGCTAAGAATTAAATCGTATCAGACAAGTATAAAGTAGGTACCAAAATTATTTTATTAAAATTACCTATATCATCTTATTGTGTATAAAATGATCATCTTTTTATAAATATATACTGAATGTGTTGCTAAGCGCATAACCTTTAAACGACTGCACCAAATTGGATAATTCTTTTTTTGTGTGTTCGTTATTGTCAGGACAAGGTTTTTATAAAACTTCAGGTGAGCTCTGGCATTATGAAATTTGTATAAAAAAATTGCTATTGGTGGCAAGCGAGGAAGCGGGTATTGCTGGAAAGCGGGAGGGAGGGAGAGATGGGGGAGGGAAACCAGAGAGGGGGAGGGGAACCTGGGAGGGGGGAGGGTGACCTGGGAGGGGGGAGGGGAACTCGGGAGGGGGGTTCGCGCGACGGGGTAAGGGGGGGGGAGTGGAGTGGGGAGAGGGAAGGTGGGGGTGACGAATGGGATAGGACACGCAGGGAGAAACAATTTATTTATTAAATGGCATAGCAATGCATGCCGGGACCAGATAGTTATTAATAATAATAATTCTATATTTGAAATGTGTATTTTTTTTTTTTTACATTTATGACAAAGCTAAATCTGAATAATTATTTTAATGTAAGGGCGCAAAAGTGTGGCAACTGTTCCCAACCGTCTGGAGACAGGAGACATTGGCATTCACAAAATTGTGAGGCTGACGGTAGTGGGAACGGGAAGGAGACAAGAAAGAGGAAGGTAATGAAGTACTTGCTTATTCAGAGCTGGTCACCAAACACGGCTAAGGCCATTTCAAGCAACCTTTAATTTCTGATCGTAGGTCTTTGACAAAGGCGATACTGAGAGAGCCTCTTCCACTCTAGAAAGTACCGCAAACATAAAAAATTATTATTTTTAATCATTAAATAGTAAAATAACACGATTCATCAAATAAAATTTAGTTGCGCACGCTGACATTTGAACACATGAACTTCGGATTGCTAGTTGCTGAGAGCCATTCCCCTGACGACCATAAACGACTTTAGTCAAGTTTTTGAAATTACGAGATTCACAAAATCTTCGTATCCCTACTGACTTTTCATTATTTTTGTTTATTGGTATACAGAACTCCGGGACAAAAAGGCTGCTTTCTCTTTCATCATGAATTTATAAGTTTCATTCTTTCATCTAGTACTCTATTCGCACAATTGCATAAATAATTTAAGTCCGGAAACCAACTGATGTTTTCTGTTGAATAATAAAAAATATGGGATTAAAGGAAGGTATCCATAAGTATGTAAATGTGGAGGTGTTTTAAAAAATAATGAATGTCACCAGGTTTTTAATATTATTCCTAATCTCCCCAGCGGAATTAAGTGTATCACCAGCGACCTTTTCCGCTGCCGGAATGAAATTGTCGGTAAAGCAGGTAATGACCATTGCCCTTTGGGTAATGGCGGGAAAATTGTCACTTCGCCTTTTTGCGCAGCAATTAAAATTTAAAATTCGAAATCTCGCGCGCCGCACCGGGGCAATTGCGAATTTAATGTTGGAAGTGTCGACGGATTATGCTAGAATATTTGTTTTTTGGAATATATTTTGTTTGCCTTTACGATTTTCAGGTGGAAATGTAATAACTACATAATATTTAGATAAATCTTGGGTTAATGAAGAAAACGGTTTTGCGTTGTGCTAAATAGATGTAATTATCGTTGTAGATATGTTCCCACGCCAACTCAACAACTCTTTGAAAAATCGTCAAAAACTATGATAAAAATAACTTAAGAAAAGCTCACAACCCTAACCTAACGTAACATATTTAACCCTTAATTTCTCGCATGGGGTCAAAGCATTTTCGGATTAAAAAATGAAGCACTTGGTGTGGCCCGATTCCCTTCGTGCCCTCGCTAGCTTCATAACGCGCGTCTAAGTTTGTATTTTAGTAGCGACCAAGTCACGGGAGTGGAAAGAGGCGTCGCTGCGCTCTTGAGCGGTGACCCCATGCGAGTAATTACGTTACTTTACAAAGTACCAACAAAATGCAAGAAATGAACAAGAATTTTTTTGCAATGATAACTCTGAAATATATTGTCAACATTGTAACAAGAGTGATTCGGAAAGTTCCTAAAAATACGAGTATTAATTCTGATCTCAGTATACCTAAGTACAAATTGTTAATTATTGATAATTATTTTAGTTTAACTTATTTTTGTGTAATTAGTTAGTAATTCATGATATTACTTATAGATATTGCAGAATAAACAAAGCACTTTAATAATAAAATAGTTTCATTTACTTATATATTTCAATATATATTAAAAATTACTCATACTATTTGGGGTCATCTGTGACCCCATGCGAGCAATTATGTAATGTTCTTTGTGCGAGTAGTTAAGGGTTAACCAATTTTTTTCATCACTTTTAATAACTTTTCAAAGGAGGTTCTGAGTTGGTTTCATTCTGAGTTGTCCGGTCACCGTAGATTTACCTCTGGAGCTGGATAACTTTACAATATCTATAGCATGCCATTGAAGTAAAATCATGTTTGGTTTCATAGTGCTTTTACACATACGAAGTATCGAATTCTGTAAGTGTAAGTCTAAACTTTAGGTCACACAGTTAACACCCGCGCTGTGCAAGCGGGCTCCTACAGAGCGTCGCACCATCCCTCGGATATCGGATCGATGACGTAACTTGCGATGATTTTATATCGATGTCAATAGCATGCTTTCACCGTTGACAGCAGAACCAATACTGACAGGGAATTAATAAGAAATTGAAATCCGCTGGCAAAACTGAAGGTGTTTTATATGTGAATTTACACTATAAAATGTCAAACGCCAAGCAATTACGTAAAAATATTTATAAACTGGACTACCACATTCAAATAGTGTCTACTTAAATCATTTTTAAAGTCTAGGTTTCGTTCAATCGATTCGGTTTGTATAAAACACTAACCTAAACTTTTCCTATTGATTCGGATGTTACCAAAGCTGATCATATGAATATTCACCTCCCACTACCTTCAGCTTCACAACATACCCCAATTGGGGATGCCGTAGTCTCACTGATTCCAGACGGGAGCAGTTGGTACTCTTGTGGGGATTCAAGTTAAAAAAAGAAAATAAATGAGTAAACAAAATAAAAAAACGCCTTTTCAATGCGAAAAAATTAAAAGTGGACATCTTTTTAAAAAGCGCATGTAAAATATCGTGGATGTATTTATTTCAATAAAATATTATTAAGATATTATGGACATATTATTTCGTTAAGTTTTTATTAAAATATTGTGGATATATATATTTCATTACAATATTTTTTAAAATTGGACATTCATTTTATTTCGCCCACCATGTGATGTAAATCATCAAGTTTCATTTTTAAATTCCACCAAAACTTTTATGTCCATTTTCGGCATTTTTCGTTTTATGAAACACATTATTCCTTCCCACCGTTATTAATTAACATTAACATTAAAACGACGTTGTTAAATTTAACGACCACGGTATTCAGTGATTTTTTAATAGCGGCGGTGTGATCACAAAAACTTGCATTGTTAAGCATTTACCAATTAGCTGGGTTTTCTTTGGCATTTTTAATTTAACAGTTTGACATTTTATCAGTTTTTTAATTGAACGTAGCGTAGGGAGTGTGGCGAACCCATCGATCAGGGAGTAGAAACACAAACCTGCAATAGCCATCCCAAGCCAAGGTGTGAGCTACCGTGCCCAGGCTGAATGTCCTGGGGAACAGTGTCACGAACTGAGGCCACCTCTGTGGATTTTCTACCTGGGGCCAGTATGAGGAACCAAGAGGAGAAACCGTGGAGAGGTGAGCAGAGGCCACCTCCATGAAATTTTCCCTTGTGGGGCCTTCAAGGAACCAAGGGGAAAGGCACTCTTCCAGCGCGGGGCCTTTGTGGAACCAAGGAGGAGTGAAGTGGAGAGATGAAGTCCTCTTCCCTCCTAGGGCCCTCGGGAAACCAAGGTGAAGTGGACTCTTCCCTTGTGGGAACCAAGGGGAGGTAGACTCTTCGTCGTGGAGCCTTCGGGGAACTAAGGAGTGGAGAGGAGATATAAAGTCCTCTTCCGTCGTGGGGCCTTCAGGGAACCAAGGAGAAGTAAAGAGGGGAAATGAGACCTGGGAAGACACATTGTCGAACCAGAAGATATAGCTTTATTTCCAATGACAATCCTGGTGAACTTTATAAAATGGACTTGGTTACTGTCAAAGGAATGAGGTAAAATGGGAGATAGCACAATGGGTCTATGGCCGAAGTGCTCACGGGAACTATATATATGTAAACCATCTCCGCTTAAAAAAAAATAATAAAATTGAACTAATAACTCGTCTGACTTGTTTTATTATTGGAATTGTTGATTTATCTGCTCGATTTAGTGAAGCAGTGATGCAAAGTGGTAGATTCTCTCAATATCGTCCTGGTGAAAAACCTGCATTTAGAATTGAAACATTGTCTGAAATGACCGGATATGATTAGCCAGGTACTCATTTCCCACCCTCCCTCCTCCTTAGTTTCCTTAGTTTCCTTTCCTTTCCTACTATCTTCAGCTGCACAACACACCCCAATAGGCCACTTGCATGTTGTTGCATGCCATTTCCTAACGACTTGGGAAAAAATTGTGTGGATAGATTTTTTTACTAAGATTGCGAACATGTTAGTAAAAATTTTTAGAAATGAACAGGTTTTTTTTTTAAATTTTAAATGCATTTATCCATTATTTGGGCTCACAACGTCACTACACGAAAATGTCCCGTCTCCGAAAATGTTCCTATTAATTTTGTAAAATTCCACACTGATTTTTTTTTATATGGAACTCTTTGATTTCAGGCGAATTTTTGAATTTGACATTTAACGTTCACTAGATTTATTGTTTGTGAGAACAAATCATTTGGTTTGACTTTTTGACAGATGTTATGACGAGAACCCCGTACATTTTATCAAGTCTGTACGTGTTTTAGAGATATATTGATAATTTTTATGATTTTAACAAAATCAAATTTTATAATATTCATATAATCATTATAATTTACAAGTGCATCAATATAGACTTTGAACATTATAATGATTTATGATCAATAAGATGGATCAAGGAAAAAATATTTATGAGATATAATATTTTTGGTATGCCTCGTTGTTCTTCTGTGCCATTCGTGTGGAAAACGTTCTTTTTTTAAAATGATTTTCTGCTATGTAATTATCGTTTTTTCGCATTCATAAAATTATGTCCCGTCTTTCCGGTTTATAAAAAATGGTCTGATTTTTCGGATTGAAATTTAAAAAAATCGCCAGGGTTTCAAAAATACGATTAAAAAAAACGGAATATTTTAGAATATTTGCTTACACCGGATTTTTTTTAAATGTGATGGAAGTAGCCTATTGGAGTTGCCGTGGTCCCACTGCCTCGACACAGTTTAGAGCAGTTTTGAATCTTGTGCGATTTTCACATTAAAAAGTTAACCACATTTAGTAATTTTAAGATAAGATAATATATGTACATATAGATAAAATACGTATAGATAATTCACGAACTTATTACTAACATTTAACCGCAAGCATAATCAAATTACCTATCTCTTTCCAGTTATAACTTTTTTAACAAACTTCTAATAAAACCAAAATATTCATGAATTTCAGCTTAAATTGTAAAAATTGCCTGTAACTACCATAAGAGTCCATATATTTTATAATATTTTAAAAATCTTGTAATGTGTTATTGATAAACCTTGCGTTTTTCTAACACTATTTTTATTGTTATTTACTTACTTACATGATTTCCCTCACCAACACACAAAAGCCTAGAAGAAATGCTATTTTTTCCTTTATATTCAATTATTCAATTAATTTTTCAATTTCAATTATTCAGTGCCGGCAACCCGGGCGTTTATTTATTATTAGTTATGTACAACATGTTTTTTTTCCTTACCCTCCTCACTAGACTAAAGTCTGTTCTGAGGCTGGTAACTAACAATTTCTAATTACATAAAAACAAATAAGTGGTAAAAAAAAGAAAAAAAAGAAACATATATATTATAGTAAAAATAATAATAATAAAATAAGACGAAAATCAGAATTTAAAAACAGAGTAGAAAATAGAAAATATATAATATTAGTTATTAAGAATATTACTTATCTCTCTTCTTTCCTTGACATTCAACCAGTTTAAAAATCTTTTGAAAACCCAGTTCAAATTATTAGATGCGACGTAGGTCTTTGTTTGGGCTACAAACTTATTGAATATATATGGTGCCAAGTAAGATTCATGTTTTTTTGCAAAATTTGATTTGATATATGGTACTTGTAATTGATTGTGTGTGTTTGCTCTTGTGTATTGCGAGTGAGTTATGAAGTGTGGTGATATTTTTATGCAGTTTTTGTAGATGATCTTCTTTATGAATAGTTTATTTATGTCTAATAGGTTATTGTTGATCATTATCCGTTCTGTCGGATGTTGATAAGGCTTTCTAAACATAATTCTGATTATTGTTTTATGATTAATTTTAAGTGATTTGAGGAGAGTCTCTGCTGCTGCTCCCCATACAGAAATACCATACATTAGAATACTTTGACAGAGTGCATAATATATATTTTTTAGCTGAGGTAGTGACATAATGTTTCGAATTGTTTTGAAGATGTAAGAGAGTTTCCGAATTTTTTTTTGTAATTATTTTTATTTTGCGCATAATCAATTTTGTCACAAACACAGCATGAGTTAGTTAATGAGGTAACTGTGAAGGGGTGAAGATGTAGTTGTGGGCGACTATCTGGCTGACCAGCTAATGTTTTACTGAAAGTTAAGTATTTTGTTTTAGAAATATTTAGTGTCAGTAGATTATTTATTAGCCATTTATTTACTTCAGTCATCCCTGCTTCCGTGTTTTTGAAGACGTTTTCCCATGATTGGGCTTTGAATAAAATTACAGTGTCATCTGCATAACTGATAACTTTGTACTCTATGTTCCCTAGGCTTATCTCAGTTAGACTGTTAATGTAGATGAGAAACAGTATGGTACCTAAGACGCTGCCTTGGGGTACTCCATACCTGTTGCCTACTTTTTTACAATTTGTTGTCTATTTTCAATGTAGCTGATGAACCATTTTATTGGTGGACCTGTTATGCCAATGTTTTTGAGTTTTTGTTGGAGTAATTTGTATGAGATGGTGTCGAAAGCTTTTGCTAGGTCTAAGAACACTCCTGACACCTTTGAACCGCCATCTAGGTTTTTCACTATGTAGGTGGTTAGTTCCGATAAGGCGTCTTCTGTTCCCATTTTCACTCGAAACCCGAATTGACGGGTGGAGATCAGTTTGTGTTTGTCAAGGTATGCGAGCAGTCTTTTTTTCATAGTTTTTTCTAGTAGTTTCGATAGCGAGTTTAGGAGAGTGATTGGTCTGTAATTTAAGATCAGCGTTTTGTCTCCCGATTTATGTATTGGAGTAATACAACCTATTTTTAGATGATCGGGGACAAAATATTAGGTCCTTTCATATGATATTGGCGTTTTGCTGTACTGGCAACTTTGATCTCAAATTTCTTCTCTTAGGTGAGGAATTCCAAATTCAAATTTATACAGCTATTTACTCATGTATTTGTGTTTCAAAAATTAGAATTTATTTCTTTTTTCCTAAATTGTTTTTTTTCTTTGCGTCACTTAGTTTACAAAATGGAAAACTTGAAATATCGCGTTATTTACGAGGACGAGTTCCACCGTGGCACCAGTGCTGCAGAAACGGCTCGAAGGATTAATGATGTGTATGGCGACGGTGCCGCAAAAGAAAACACAGTGCGTTTTTGGTTTCAACGGTTTCGTTCTGGAAATTTCGACCTGCAGAACAAGCCCCGTGGACGGCCGGTGACCAAAGTTGATAATGAAGAATTGAAGGCTATTGTGGAAGCGGATCCATCGTAAACCACGTCCGAGTTAGCTGCAGGCTGCGGTGTTAGTGATAAAACTATTTTAATCCACTTGAAGCAAATTGGGAAGGTGAAAATGCTTGAAAGGTGGGTACCTCACGAATTGAGTGAAGCAAATCAACAAACACGCGTTAGAACGCTAGACCATACACTGCACAACAGACGGCTAGCAAATTAGAGGAGCTTCAATTGGAATGTCTAAGACATCCACCGTACTCTCCGGACCTTGCCCCAACAGACTACAATTTTTTTAGAAATTTGGATAACTTCTTGCAAGGGAAAAAATTCAACTCCGATGGGGCAGTCCAAACCGCCTTCAATGATTTTATTGATTCCCGTCCGAATGTTTTTTTTAGTAAAGGGATCGATGAACTACCTATGAGATGGCAAAAGTGCATATATAGCGTTGGTACATACTTTGATTAAATAAATATATTATATTTTCAAAAAAATCGACTTTATGTTCCTCCCATACAAATCGCCAATTTCATATGTAAGGACCTGATAATACTGTATAACTTGTATAAATCTACACGTTTATTCTAAAATACTTCAAAGGATGACGATCATAAAAATCCTTAAAATTACTTGTAAACATTTGTAAAAATACCTCTCAGGCAATTCTAGGTAAACATACCTGCCAGGTAATTCATGTTAGGCCAATCAAACGTAACAATCAACATAACAACACAATATCCCCTCATAATTCTTAACAATAGATGTTTTCACATTTTGTATCTCATCTCGAATATATACGGGTGGTAAATTCGGCAATAATTTTCTCCTAGAAAAGTTACACGATTATTTGAACAGTAAAATCCGTCTCATAAAGCAGAGATGAATGAATACAAATGAAATATCCATTTGAAACTTTATTTGTTTTAAATTATTTATTAAATAGGTTCCAAATCCAATTTTACCAAAGATTATTCAACCTTGTGCCGAATTTTAAAATTGCAACAATCGCTTTAACAACTTGTTACAATTAAATAGATATATCAAAGCGCCTTAAATTTCAGGTAACGCAATTCACCCAACGTCATTGTACTGTTATTTCGTTTAACAATTTTTCAAGGCGCAATAAAACGCAAGAGGAACGACAAAATTTTATTTATGCCGACAAATTTGTGTTCAAACGTTAATTTAAGCTTATGAGATGCTTTCTTTAATCTTTTTTCATCTTCTGTGGGAAAAACTTTTTAATGATTATCATTTACTCACAATTGCCAAAGTTGTATAAAAAATCATATAAAATCGAATACTTTGAATATATTTTGCAATTTAAAACACAAACAAATAAAATAGCTGAAATCTGTACTAGCTCTCCTGTTGGCTATACATTTTTGTTTTTAAAATCCCAAAACATACCGATCTGTTGGTTGATTATTACTCTGATTGATTACTCTGCATTCCCATGGCATAAAAGTCACTCCCAATAATGCTTTTCGCGAACTATTCCGCCTACCGCGATTCTGCAGGGCTACAGAAATGTCCCTGGAGGGACGACTCCTTCAGAGCACTTTTCCTCCACCGCACAGGAAGCTTATGGCGCAGGCCACGCCAATCAAATAATACAATCATCAATGCCAGGATTGCCTAGATGGAGTCCCCCCTGGTGGCCCTCTGGAGACGGGAGACAGTCAAATATCCTCCATGATCGGCTGCTTTATATATTTTTATTTTTAACATTTTTCACTTTTTATTTTTCTTTTCTGTTTTTAATTTGTGAACCTTTAAAGTATTGTTACTATGTCCGATTTCTTTCTCTTATTGTCGAATATCTGTTTTTCTCGTTTTTCTTAATTCAAAATATGGAATGCATTGCTTTGCACTAGCCCTGAACCACAGCCTTCTGGATTACTACTAGCCGCGCTGTTGGAAGTCTTGCAACGTTGCGTGTAGTCTTAAAATTTTCAGTCATTTGTTCACACTCCTATACAAATATGAGCATTTTTTATGTTGCGTTGGTGGTTTTTATTAAAAATATTGCGATTCTGTTCTCAGTTTGTAATCATTGCTAAATGAAACATCAAGGTAACGTTGATACACATTTTTTGCAGTAAATATAACATTTAATATGATGTACAATGTACTTTTACACGTTTCAAGTGTCAACACATAACCTATAATGTTGTTTTTTCAGATTCCGTCTTTACAGAATACTCGTGACTCGTGAACATATTGTGATTATGTTCGTAATCAAAATTATTCATTATATCGTAATCAGTTTTTTATGTGCTTTGAAAAGTTATTTAATAATGTACATTTTTGACTAATACTCAAATACTTCTTATACGCAAATACTACAAATAAGTTCAAATGTTTTTTTGGGGTTTCTCCATGCCCACACAGACAATCCTCGTCAAGTTCTATGAATGTAAAAACCTCCAGAGCAGAGTCTAAGCTTAAAAATTGCAAGGTGGCCGAGAATATTACCATGTACAATATAATCACAAACAAATTTGAGAATCCTCAATATTGCCTTTTCTTTTTTAATGAATATGGAACTATCTTTTTATTGACGACCTTTATTTCTAAATTTTCACAAACAGTTATCCTTTTGGCATTTATATATAAAATAAATAAAGGTTTTAAGTGATAAAATCTAATATTATTAGATATATTTTTTTAATTGTTACCCAATTCATTCAATAACTTTGCTCTTTTAAAGGACAATTGCTTTCTTTCATTACAATGAATAAATATTAAATTGTAATGCTTGAAGTGCCGATGTCCAATTTCTGAATGAAGTTGAAGATGATTGTTTATCAATTTCTTGGCACAAAAAACGCTGAATCAATATTTTGACTTGTACATTAGATAGGCTACAATTCTATCACTCTATATCCAGAGCACCTAACAAAGGTATTCAGAACATTCAAATAAGAGTACTTTCTGGTATGTAAATCAAATTACCAAAATTGACACAGGCAACTAGCATTAACGACCAGAAATATACATTTCTTTACATCCTCTTTAAAAATCCTACTACAAACGCATGAAATACAACAACAGTCTTTCACCTATCAAATATAACATTGGTTCACACCATAAACAAAATGCAGTGTTGCCAAGTCTAACACCACGGCTTGTAAATAGAGAAGGCGTTGCCTGAACACATTCTGGAACATACTATTATTATTATTACTAGCGAGTTCTCGCCATGCGTTGCAATGCCACTAATAAAGAAATTGTTTCTCCCTGCGTGTCTTTTCCCATTCGTCCCTTCCACCTTTCCCGTCTTCCCTCTCCGCGAACCCCCTTTCAATATATTCAGTCCTGATACATTCAGATTTTCAAACAGTTCGCGTGCCACCCATTACAATCTTTTTTACAAATTTTCATATATTACAAACATTCATTTTTGTATATTATAAGAACAATCTATCAAATTTGGTACCTAACATAGGTACCTGTTTAAAATAAATATATTTTTTGATTAGATTCAATTCCGATTTTGTTTAGCACCACAGGCGAGTACATCGATTAAATTCATTAGTTTAAAAAGTTTATTATTATTGAACAATCGATGTTTGCTAAATTTTTTTCTCAAATTGTGACATTTTTACGGTTTTGCAAGAGTTTTTAACGAGTAAAAAAAACTTTTCGGTAAATATGCAGTTAGTCCACCTCACGGATAATACGGAACGGTCGTGTTGTCGAAGTTTGATGCATGTATAATACGGAATGTTCCTTTTTTAACTAATAGACTATTGTCGGAAGTACCAATCTTATAAAATAAATTCTCTCAAATAAACTCGCATTTCATCATAATTTTAAAAAACATCCCAGGTTTTGAATGGTTTTTTTTGGCAAAACAGGGTTTGTCAAGCGGGTTTGTGTAATTATTCTAATACATTTCTTTCCATGTTCTACTGTTATAAATACAGGTACAAACTTGTCAATAATGCATTCACTTTGTTTTACGCAAAAAAAATTTTTCTATGATTGGCAGCATTGATGAAATGTCCATGAAATGTTCAAATAAAAACGATGAATAAGCAATGGTGTTACCGCGTGAGCGAATTAATTTTAACAAAATTAAAATGTTAAATGCATATTTTTTGCATGTTTTTTGGTCTTCCCCGACATAAATACTCACTTTTCGTAATAATAAAGCTAAATCTAACTGTTTTAATAAAAATATTCCGTATTAACGAGTAAGTGGTTTAAAGCCTAAATAACTTTTCAGATGTATTGTCATGTGGTTGTGATCATCCAAAAACCTTCGCGAGGATAAAAAGAAGGTATTTTGAAAGTTACAAACATTTCCTAAGCCTAAAAAAGCAATGCATATACAACGCATTTAGATACCTACACATATATATGTGTATTTATAAGCAAGCATATTGTGATTTTTATACACAGAGATAAAAAATTTACAAACCAACTGGCTCCGGGTAGTCGGGACTCTTATGCGGCATCACATAAAAAGACAATAAAACTTTATACATTTTTCTAGTTCATAGTTTGTCATTTAGGTGAAGAAACGACAACATTTTAGGTGTATTACACCGCGATCCCATCAGAACGACTGAATTGCAAACACTGAAGATATTAACCGATAGAAGTGTGTTGTTGCGCGAAATAAGTCATTGACTAAAACTTGTAGCGTATCTATTTACCATGATTGTCTAAATACTTTAAAATGTGAATAAATGTAACAGGTGTAAGAATCTACGCAGTATAGAATGCCTGTTCAGGATCTCAACTTCCGCTCTCCTGACAAAGCAATCCGGCGTGGTAACACCAGATTCCAAGGGAAGTGTGGCTGGAGTAACTCTTCAATAATAACTCCAGCTCTTGAATAATTGGTCTTTATTGAAACAATAAAAGACCCGTAGGGTAGCTCATGTACGGTGAGCCCAATGATGCTATCTCTCTCCGCGGTTTTATAACCCACATGAAGTGAAAACCTGGCAGCAGACGTTTTGCCCAAAAACGACCCGCCCAAGACGGATGGTAACAAGAGAAGAAGGAATTAAAAAATCCGTGGCAATACGAAATCGCCCTGGCAATTGCCAACACAAAAAATGTTGCCACAACCATTAGGGTGACAATCACAAATATTAATATTTCAGTACCTGAAATCTTAACATATTCCCGCCCAAAACGAGTATTAAGGAATAGTCGTTTTTCATAAAATAATATATTAGAAGAGATTGCAACATTGGTACTCAGAATTTACCCAACGAGTTCACATACAAAAATAAACAATATTCAATATATGGATATCAAAATAATAACAAAAAACTTATAACTAAGTATATAACCCTATGTCAGACTTGACATTAAAAAATGAAAGTTTAATAACGTAGAACCTTCTGGTGCGCTGCACCCACTTATGTGAAAATGGTTTAACACTTGGCACTGATGAGCCTGACGGCACTTTGATTTACACATCACATCACTTTTAGCGTTGTAATTGGTTCTTAATCCAGGTTGGAGGAAGGATCCTCCATGGGAAGTAGACAGAGCTGTGTCACGGCTCTTTTGGTGACACCTCTGGCCGTCCTCAAGGAGACGACGCGGACGCGTCCGTCTTGGCCAGGGTGGATCTCCGTCACTCGCGCCATCCTCCAGTACTGCGGAGGTAGTTGGTTGTCCTTGATGATGACCATGTCACCAGGCTGTAAACTGCGTTGACGTCCTTCTTGCCATTTGACTCGGTTCTGCAATTCTGCTAGGTATTCCCGGCTCCATCTGTGCCAAAAAGATTGAACAACGGTAGACATCTTTTGGTAAATATTAAGCCTGTTTGTAGGCAGATGGTGGATATCAAGCTCAGGCAATGCTAACAGGTTGTCGCCAATAAGGAAGTGTGACGGAGTGAGGGCGTTTAAGTCATTTGGATCTGATGTTAATGGAGTCAGAGGACGGGAATTTAAACAAGCCTCAATCTGTATTAGTATGGTATTCATTCCTTCGTATGTCAAAACAGTTGACCGCATTGCTTTTTTTAAATGCAACTTGGTCATTTTAACTGCACTTTCCCAAAGTCCCCCGTGATGCGGTGAGCGGGGAGGCAAGAAACTCCAGCTAATATTCTGCTGGGCCAAAAAATTATGGATTTCTTTATCAGATGCCTTCAAAAAATCAAATAGTTCAGTAAGTTCCCTATAACTACCTATAAAGTTAGTTCCATTATCAGTAAAGAGTCGTGAGGGTTTACCCCTCCTAGCTATAAATCTTTTCAATGCATTCATAAATGCCATTGAAGTTAAATTAGTCACTAATTCTAGGTGAATTGCCTTCGTTGAAAAACAAATAAATAAACATATGTAAGATTTTACACTCTTAGCATTTCTGGTTAAACCAGACTTAATTAAAATTGGACCTGCAAAATCTATGCCGGTTACATAAAATGGTCTTTGGATTCGGAATCGGTCAGCAGGAAGGTCACCCATGAGCTGGCGACATTCGCGCGGACGGACTCGGAAACATACAATACATTTATGCAGTGCTCGCTTCACTGCGTTTTTACCATATATTGGCCAAAAACGTAACCGCAGTAATGCGAGCAGAGCATTACATCCTAAATGTAAATTCTCATAATGCAGATGGGTTATTATTAAGTCAGTCAACTTATGATTTTGTGGTAACAAAATTGGATGTTTTTGAGAGGCTGAGGTAATATCGGATTGTGATAGTCGACCTCCAACACACAACAACCCATCCTGCATAAAAGGATTTAGTGCCTTTACTTTGCTCTGCCTAGATACAAATCTTCCATTACTCACAGACGCTATTTCATCATGAAATGCGAATCGCTGAGCGTTCAAAATCAATACATGCATGGCATGTTCCAGTTCGATTACAGAAAGCTCGTCGACCCGCATCGGTCTTCGTTTAGAACAGTTATGTATGAAACGTAACATATAAGCAACTACGCGCCTCAGTCGTCTTAATGAAGAATAATTATTAAATATTTCCCAATCGACAGGACTACTAGTAACCAAAACTATCCTCGCCATTTCTGGCAACTCCGTGGGAGTATCAAATGTAGAACGTGGCCACTTATCCTCGTCGGACGTGAGCCATGGTGGTCCTGACCACCATAATGAAGATGTTTTCAACTGCTGAGATGTTATTCCTCTGGAAATTATGTCAGCTGGGTTTTCAGTTGAACAAATGTGACGCCATATAGCGCCATCACCTTCACGTTGTATTTCTGATACGCGGTTAGCAACAAAGGTAGTCCAACGGTACGGTTCTCCTGCAATCCAAGCCAATGTTATTGACGAATCACACCACAAAGTGGTGTCAACCGTTACTTGGAGAGCTGCCGTCACCCGCTTCATTAATTTAACTAATAATTGTGCTCCACATAACTCAAGACGTGGTAACGATAAATTTTTTAGTGGGGCTACACGAGATTTAGCGCATATTAACTGTGATTGGTGAATGCCGTGTTCATCGGTAGATCTTAAATACAGACAAGCGCCATATGCTACTTGAGATGCATCGCAAAAACCGTGTAAGCTAAAAGATTTTTTATTAAAGCAGAAAATTTTCTTCGGTACCCGAATATGATTTGCTTTACGGAGACTCAGCGTGTAAATCTGCCAGGCCAATAAAAGGTCATTGGGTAGCTTGTCATCCCAGGATGTTTTTAGCTTCCACAATCTTTGCATAATTATCTTACCGACAATGATTACTGGGCCTACCAGTCCTAAAGGGTCAAACACTTTTGAAATTAATGATAAAACTTGACGTTTTGTTACTTCTAACTTTGAGTCTATGCTTTCTACCTGATAGGTAAACTCATCAAGTTTGGTGTCCCATATTAATCCGAGAATCTTAGCTTCATTGGATTCATTTGGCAATAATTCTAAATTATCTTTAGAATCATTAATCGAGGGCGCATTAGACCTCCATTTTCTAATCTCCATGCCTGCTGTAGCAAGCGCATTAATGATTTGTGATTTAAGCAAGTGACAAGTATCAATGGAGTCACTACCAGAAAGAAAATCATCTACATAAAAATTTTCCTTAAGGGATTTACTAGCTAATGGATGAGTAAATGAAACGTCATTACCTAGCTGATGCAGACAACGTATTGCTAAATAAGGCGAAGGAGCCAAACCATATGTCACCGTGTTTAGCGTATAGTGTTTCGAACAATCCTCCGCATCCTTTCTCCATAATATACGTTGGTAATTTCTGTGTTCCGGGTTGATATTAATTTGGCGGTACATTTTTGCAATATCTGCAGTGACTGCATATTGATGTTTTCTGAAAAATACCAAGTGGCAAAATATATCATTTTGAATGGTGGGCCCAATCATTAGAGCGCGATTCAAAGAAATCCCTCGAGCGGGTTTAGCCGACCCGTCAAAAACAACACGAATTTTAGTAGTTGTGCTTGATTCTTTAAATACAGCGTGATGTGGTAAATAATAAGTAGTTTCATCACGTATTGGAGGTTCACATTCAGTCATGTGACCTAACGCAAGATACTCATCAATAAATTCCGAGTATTGTTCCTTTAAACTAGGTTGTCTTAAGAATTTCCTTTCCATTGACACCAATCTACTTTTAGCAATACTAAATGAATCTCCTAATTGAGATAGGTTAGATTTAAATGGTAAGTTCACTACAAATCTACCATTTGCATCGCGTTTATGCGTGCCTTTGAAAATCTTTTCACATTCACTATCTTCCAGAGAGTGATGCTTACTATTTTCAATTTCTTCAACCTTCCAAAACCTTTCTATTTGATTCTGCAAAGAATTTAATGAAATATGACAAACTTTAACTGGCCTCGTATTTTGACGCCTCTGTACAGCTCCTGATATTATCCAGCCTAGCTCCGTTCGATGCAATGTAGGTTTATCCTTTCCTAACTGTATCTGATCCGTACGAACCACCTGCCAGAATATCTCTGCTCCGATCAGCATATCAATAGAAGCTGGCTGGTAAAACTGCGGATCAGCTAACTGGATGCCGTCTGGAATGTTCAACATTTTTGGATTAATCAAGGTCTGTGGAAGATTGCAAGAAATCTCATCTAATACCAAACAAGATATTTCATCCCGGTATTGAGAACATGATGATTTAAATTTAATGTCAACTGTTTCCTTTACATGAATTAAATTATTATGCAAACCTGAAACAGGTATATTCAACTTTGTACAATGCAAATTTAATCTTTTACAAGTATCCTTTGTAATAAAATTAGACATTGAACCCGAATCCAAAAGTGCGCGTATTTTTTGTGTTCCACCATACGCGTCTTCTATTTTTACTATTATGGTAGATAGTAAAATTTCCCGCCCGTTCATGTCACTATGACATGCTAAATTTACTGGTGCCTCCGACTGACCCTTGCCAGTTGAAGTACCCGCTTGTACATTATCAGTATTGATATGTAACAGAGTGTGATGTTTTCGATCACAAACACTGCATTTTTCCTTCCACCTGCACAACTTTGAAAGGTGCCCCGGTTTTAGGCAGTTATAACATAAATTGTTCTCTGAAACGAGCTTTCTTCGTGCCGCTGGTTCTTTGTTAACAAATATTTTGCAAGAATAAATGAAATGACTGTCATTACACAGCATACAATTAACGTTGCTCGACGCTAACGTAACCTTGTTTGTAGACTTCTTTTCCTTAAAATTAAAAAACTTTGCTTTTGTTGCAACTGGTTCCGATTTCTGTTGCATTCCACCAATATCACCTTGGATAGTTTCCAGGATCTGAGACCTTTGTGAAATAAAATTGCTAAACTGCACGAACGTAGGATAAACTTCGTCGCATTCTAATGATTCCCAAAGGCTACGTGTGTGATTATCTAACTTTGAGGTTAGAATATGAATAATTAAAGTATCCCAATGTACGGTTGGTAGCTTAAGGTTGTGTAAAGCTCTCAAATGAATGTTTGCTTGATCAATTAAATTCCGTAATTCATGATGATTCTGTCGTTTTAACGGTGTAAAACTAAATAAGAAATTCAAATGTCTATTTGCTATAAGTCGGACATTTTCGTATCTCGAAATAAGCATTGTCCAAGCTGCACTATAATTATCCCCGGTTATTTCTAGAGAACTAATCAAATCAAGTGCCTCTCCGGACACATAACTAATAAGGTAATGAAATTTCTGAACATTATTTAATTTACTGTTATCATGAATTAAGGCAATGAACGAATTTTTAAAAGTCAACCATTTATGGTTGTCACCTGAAAACACTGGTATAGAGATTGGTGGTAAATTTACTGATATATTTGGGACATTTTCAATCTTCTTAAATTTTGATAACATTTCCTGTCCTAATGCAATTACATTAAAATATGTACCTTCAAAATTATCCCTCGCGTCATTATCTTCTGATTTGTTCAATAAATCAATCTCCAGCTGAATTTTGGAGAATTCTATCAGAGAAGGTTTAATGGCTTCCAACCTCGATGACAACACGCCAGGTGTAATATCATTTTCGTTGCTTAAATAGGTTTCGAATCTCGTTAATGAACCTTTCAAAACCCCGCGCCGTTTAATCAACTTGTCGAGTTCCATTTTTTACAAACGAAATAACACTAACTTGATTTAAAAACTGAATACACAATACACAACGCGACAGTTTGACGTAAACAACAATGAATAATACCATAAATAATATACTTTGGATCATAGAGAAACCACTCACAATACTATAGCATACAAAGACGAAACTTGCAACCGCGTGGCTAGAAATGTAGGTAGGCAAAAGCAAAGTTATTCGGCAGACTGAATACAACAATAAAAATTATTATCACCAACAAATTTATGCTATGTAATATTGAAAGCATCTGATTATGAACACCCGAATGTAATTCGATATAATCAATACGAAATAATGTGGCATCTACACAGATTTTTAGCTTTTTAAATGGAATTTGAAAGGACAATGAAAGGAAGGCTACAACCTGATTTGCTGTGCATGCGAGCGTCGTGATGAGGCTCGCTTGATCAATCCAATGATGGTGATGAGGACGCCGACTGGACCACTCCCGATGATGATGAGGCCTGACTGGGCCACTCCAAATAATGATCTTCCGTCTCAAAATGGATCAATCCAAATAATGATCACCCAGCTTGAATGAGTCAATCCAATAATGATCACCCGGCTCGAATGATCAATGTTCAGGATCTCAACTTCCGCTCTCCTGACAAAGCAATCCGGCGTGGTAACACCAGATTCCAAGGGAAGTGTGGCTGGAGTAACTCTTCAATAATAACTCCAGCTCTTGAATAATTGGTCTTTATTGAAACAATAAAAGACCCGTAGGGTAGCTCATGTACGGTGAGCCCAATGATGCTATCTCTCTCCGCGGTTTTATAACCCACATGAAGTGAAAACCTGGCAGCAGACGTTTTGCCCAAAAACGACCCGCCCAAGACGGATGGTAACAAGAGAAGAAGGAATTAAAAAATCCGTGGCAATACGAAATCGCCCTGGCAATTGCCAACACAAAAAATGTTGCCACAACCATTAGGGTGACAATCACAAATATTAATATTTCAGTACCTGAAATCTTAACAATGCCCTTACAATAATGTATAATGAACAGAATTACTCATCAAGATTTAGTGTGTAGGTAGTTTGTGAGACGTTGAAAACATTTGAAACATTTATTGAAAATCAGTGGCCCCTTCCCAAGTGTCCAGTCAACTCCCGAGGCATACGAGCGGCATCTGGCCATTGTAATAGTAAAGAGAAGTAGCTACCCGCTACAAACTGACGAAAAATAACACAAAAAATGTGTAAACATATTGAATTTACGAATACAATATAGTGAACTGCTAATTAGAATAGTAATTATTAACAATCTTTTATTTTGGCAGAAAAGTAAACAAAAATCAGAGTGTGCAATTCACACGCGGAATAAGTGAAACCTTCAAAAAACTAAAATAGACAAGAGTGTGGAGGCTACGAAGCACCGCACAAAGAGGAGACCGATAGGCTACTTAGCACCACACAAAGAGGGGACCGATTATACTATCTCATTCTCTCGCAGGCTAAATCCTGTAGATGTAATCCTACCTTAGTGTCGCTCGTTTCCATTCCATCGAGTTTCAAAAAACAAGGGTGCTAAAGAAGTTATCACTTCAAAAATACAAGTGTGCAGTTCACACGTGGTAGAAGTGAAACATTAAAAAACCAAAGTAGACAAGAGTGGGAAGGCTAAGATAGCACCGCACAAAGAGGAGACCGATTTTCATTATTTGTTTTTGGGGTTTTATTCCGTGTTTCTACTTCCTTCTTTAGCCAACATTTTGGACAGCGTTACAGTGTCCATCTGTCCGAAACGCTGTCTAAAGAAGGAGGTAGCGCAATACAGCATAACACCCCAAAAACAAATAACAAAAATACTTGAAATACGTGAAAATCAAAAACGTATCAGAAGACCGATTGTTCTATCACATTCTCTCGCAGGCTAAATCCTACAGATGTTTATCTCTTTTTTTTTGTTCATATGAAGCGGATACTTTGTGATGTGACATTATTTCATGGGGTGAGGTTTGTCTAGGTCTTGGAGGCGGATGACCAGGACATACTGAACCCCAGATTCCTACCCACCCCTTAAACCCCTTTCCTTCCCAGAACTCTCCCATCCTTCCTTTCCTTAAAAAAATCCTCCACACAGCATCCCCAAAGATGACATAGGCCCCGAGGGAAATTATTTTCCTCAGGGCCTACGGAGTGTATCTCATGTAAAAAAAAAAAATAATTATGATGTTTGTATATTTTTAGTGTCGCCTTTTCGTTTCACCGAGTTTCAAATCACAACGGTGCTAAAGAAGTTTTCACTTGAAAAAATTTGTAATTTCGGAATTATTTCTCGAATAGATCATCAATTTCATTGGCTTATTTGAGGCCTAGAAGTCGAAATTTATTAAATAAATTTACGACATCAGTTTTTTTCCGATCGGTGTTCATCGCACGTCTAGGGATTAACTGTTCATTGATCGCAGCGATTCACGAAAACAAAAATAAAATCTGTGGTACTGTTTCCGTTAGACGTTTGGGCGCCGAAAATCTTGAAGTTTTGGCGCCGAAATCTGACGTAAACAAGAGTTCAGTTGAAGGTCGTCCGGATCTGGGAAAATTTTTAACGGAACCCACGTTAAGGATTTTTGAAAGGCCAATTCAATTTGGAGATTTTCCATTTGGATTCGAGAATGGTGCAGTGTAATAAAATTAACATTTGTGAATCATTATTCATTGTAAATATGTTCTGAAAATAATATTAGACTTTGCTTGGATAAAATACAATCTGAATGGTTTCAATGAAATAATGCATTTATTTTCAGAGAGGAGTCATGGGACAGAATTGATGCTCTTCTTTGGAAAACTTACTTTCTTTACCATAGGGGTTGTTTACGACCGTGAACTAACTTTTACCAACGCATTAACCATATAGTAAGCAGGCATGTAAAAGCATTCATCCCAAGCATGTAGATAGTATGCATGTATACATAGATGTTATTATACAACACGTCTAGAAGATGAAGATAACAATGATGAATTTGAAAACACACAGAAAATAAAAAGATAATGGTTGCAACTGTGGATCGAACCCAAGACCTATGTCTAACCGGGAGAGAACTCTAACCACTGAGGTACTTAGACCAGATAATTTGGAGTTGGGTACAGGTATCGCCGCCCCGGGAACCATTTATTAGATAACCAACACCCCTGCCGCCGTAGGTCACCCCAAGTGTTTCGCTACGTTTGGTTACTTAGTGGTGTCCGGGTTCACGGGGTGAGGTTTATCTAGGTCTTGTCGGCCAATACGTTTGCCCACCTACTGTGTGGCGGGCTGGATCGTAAGAGATTGGTTAAGGGAGAACTAACTCAGAACCCTCCAGCTGGACTCTTATTTTTTTTAGTAAGCGGAAAACGTTGCTTGTGTCGTAATGGAGGCCTTAGCCAGCCGAGGAACACGCGAAGCCTGGGTGGGACACAAACGCGATGTAACATGATTTCTACTTGATACAAATAAAGTGCAAGATACCTACGGCTCACGCCGGCATGTTGAACAGTAGGCAAGAATATTCATAAATAATAAGTCTGAATTAACAAATAACATTTATTAATATGCAATTAATAATTCAATCATGGTAGAGCAAAGACATTTTCAATCAAGGCGTGATAGGAGCGTGATCCTGTTAGTAGTAAGGTAGGTCAAGGTTGCAATAAAGTATTGAGTAAATACCGTCAAAGCTATGATGAATTTAATATTATAACTGGGCGCCAGCCAGGGAAAGCATCCTGGCAAAATTTATTAACAATGATCCCATAAACTAATATAAATCGTATTTCATTTTGCCTCACACGTGTACGAAGTCCCAAATTCCACCAAACTCACGGCGCCGTCACGAGCTCCCACCTTCCAGCACGGCCTCCACCAAACTGAAGCTTGTGGTTAAAACCCGGCTGCTCGCAGTGTACCAACTTAAGGATAACTCAGAAGCGTAGTTGTCAACTTATGATGCAGACAGTAGCTACTTGCTACAAGCTCAGCCACTGACCGGTGCTCTTCCTAAACAGACCCTCCCCACAGCATCACCAAAGACGGGGTACTAATTTAAAAAAATATATATATTAATATGGGAATTAACCGAGGATATATTGGTAATTTTTAAATTGAATTGAGGTCGATAAAAATTACGTACGTTAAATAATCTACTTAGATGATGAATTTATTTGATTTTTACATGATTTTATTTGGTTTTTTTCCTTATTACGATCTTTTCAATTTTCAATCAATTTCAATTTCAGTGTCGGCAACCCGGGCGTTTATTTTATTTTCATTTATGTACATAGTTTTCTTTTACCTACCTCATCAGACAGAGTCTATTCCGAGGCGGGTAAATAACATATTATATTTATTAAAAAGATAAGTATCAACAAAGATATGTATGCATATAAAAAGATAAAAATATATTCACATATGCACATATGAACACGTACATGCACACAGTATTGTTATTATATTAAATATTTAAGGACATGCTGTTTTTATTATATAAAAGGTTGCGAACATAATATAAGATAACACATGGAAATAAGAAAATTAAAATACAGTAATATCATTAATGTTGATAACAAGCAGTACCCTGTATATTTTATTATATTTGAATATTATATAATTTTGTGTAATTATATGAAAAGTGAATGTCTATAAAATGTCCCCCTGTTATTTTTTAAGGATATTTAGTTCTTTAGGATATTTCGGATGTCTGTTCTTTCCTTTTCAGTCAACCATATTACAAAATTTTGAATGGCCAGTTCAGATTATGTTACTATTTTCTCATATTCCTACTATATTCTCTCTATTATGAGTAGAACGTCTTAAATAGCCCTCATAATTATTATGCAGACAGATGGAAATACATTTTAATGCAAAAAAAAAACGTTAAAGCAGACTTATACGAAGTCTAATAGATTATACCTACATTTATCTGCAAATATTATTAACATAGATCAAGGGCAATTTCTTCCCGTTCTGAAACGATATATTTGAGTCACATTTTAAACGTTTACCCGCATTTACCTTGGATGCCGAAAACGTTTACTTCTCTTCAATATTTCTCTCCAAATAGAAATCTTCTGATAAACTGATATTAGTCCATAAATATGTAAGTGGTTGGGGTAGGAATACTCGAAGGCTGTAGTCGGTATAGAAGGCTTCTGCGGCCCGCATGGGGTAGGTTTTATTTATTTGTGGGGAGGTTTCCACCCGACCATTCAAACATGGTAAAAGTAGGGGTAAAACCGAAATACATACATACATCCTATGGTTACAAAACGATTTGTAGAGATGAAAAATGTAAGCAAGGCATGTTCGCAAGGAAACTGTGTCCGAAAAAAGATTGGGAGGTGGGTATGGGTACCGTTGCCCCGGAAACCATTTATTGGATGACCAACATCCCTGCCGCAGGACACCCCGAGTAGTTCGCTACGTTTGGTAATTCAGCAGGGGTGCCCGGATTCATGCGGTGAGGATTATATAGGTCTTGGCGGCAATTGCGTTTGTCTACCTACCGCGTGGCGGCCGGACTCTCTCGACTCATCGACTTGCACCACAGTGTGAGGGATGGATTCATACGTAAGTCTCTGCTGGACGTAGTGACCCCCAGATTTCTACCCACCCCTCAGACTTTTTTTTACTTTAGAGATCCCCGTGTGGAGTTAATGAAAAAAAAATTACGACAACTACAACCTTACCAAAACATTTAGGTTCCATAGGCTGAATTCAAAACACACAAAAAATTGTTTCTTACGTGTAAGTATTATTAAAAATACGAATTTCGGTTGTTGGTGCGTGAGAAAGTAATGTGAAATATTCCTATGGAATATCTAACATGATTCGTGTCCAATGAACTTACAATCATACAATACATAATTCCCAAGTGTGCACACACTTTACATAAAAATACCAAAACATACATTTAAACACCACACAAGTGCACTTTACGGTAAGCAATCCATTGGTTACGAAGGAGCCAATTTATATAATTAAAAAAAAAATTTAAGAAAATTAAATATCACTTATTTAATTAAACACAATTTTAAAAAGTAATTAATTATCTTTTTAAATTTAATTTTTTTTTCAATAGAATTTAAATATTTAGAGGTGACATATGACGGTATCTTGACAAAATACTGTTTTATTTGATCTTTTTGGGAGTCTGGCGCCAAAAAACAGACGCCGAAGTGTCTGATCTTCGGAGGATTTATAAGTTCGAATATAAGATAATATAAATCTCGAACCAGACTATTTCGGATGAAAACACAAACAGCACTGGATTCTGTTAAAATAGATCTAATTTTAGAAAAGCAATAACAAGTTTTGGTAATAAATTGGTTTTCTTCGGCTTTGAGCTAGAAAGTGGTTTATTTTTAAAGCACTCAACGTAAGAAGATAATAGGAACTAAGTACATTATTCATTTTAAACCACACGATTACTCACGCAATCACAATACCCACTACACTTTGACGTTTTTTCGCGATTTCTTGCTAATATACAAAACTTAATAATTAAATTTCTTAGCGCGATATAAAATACTTTAAAACAATTTTCAAGGAACTTTTGTATATCTTCTTCTTTAATATATAAAATAAAGTCGGGTTAGTTACACTATTAAAAACTGAAGAACGGCTGGACCAATTTTTACGATCTTTGATTTGTTGGATTGGTCTCCGCCCCGAATAGCAGAATAGCTATTAAAACATCGGAAAAATCCACGAAAAAAATATTTTGAAAAAAATTCTTTTCCTCATTCATTTTGTATGGAATGAATTCTCATATTATGAAAGAGCTGCAGCAATATTGTAATAAGTATAATATTGAATAGTGAGTGAATGCTTTTGTTTTTAAATACATAATGCTGCCCCTCTTTCTTACATAAAAATGTCAACAGTCGAAAATGAGACAAACGGTGAACGTATGTCTGCACCCCTCCAAAGGAAAAATACAATAATTATAATAAACCTCCCTCACACGTATAAAGAATGAAACGCAATTCCCGTAAGTGGAAAGGTAAGATAATCACAAAAAATGTAAATCCGTACACAACGCCGTGTAATATCTCTAATACTGACAAAAACAAAATATGGACAGTTGCGCATCCATAATTGCTTCATTATAAAATGTATAACTATATTTTTTTACATTAGTTCCATGGGAAAGGAAGGAGAGGAAGTTCTGTGATGGAAGTAAAAAAAAAGACTGAGCTTTTAAGTTAACACAACAGTTATTGATTCTGCGGCGGTACGAAGTTCGCCGGATCGGCTAGTATTTTAATCAGAGCTTGAAAACTTAAAGTGTTCAAGGGAAGTATGTTATAACGGTTCCATGACAGTTCATCCTGCGACAATTCATCGGGCGACAGTTCATCCTGCCGACAGTTCATCCTGCCGACAGTTCACCCCGCCGACAATTCATCCGGCGACAATTCATCCTGCCTGATCATTTAGAAGATTTTTTCTTCAAGTAAGTATGCAAAGAGGATATACGGCCGTACAACCTAACCTAATCTAACCTAACCTATTTAGTAAAAATATTTTTACAGCGGATTTCCACTCAAGATACCTTCAGATATAAGTATATCGATTTTGGTTGTACGGCCGTATATCCTCTTTGCATACTTACTTAATAAAAATCTTCTAAATGATCAGGCAGGATGAATGGTCGCCGGATGAATTGTCGGCGGGATGAACTGCCAGCAGGATGAACTGTCGGCAGGATGAACTGTCGGCCGGATGAACTGTCTCAGGATGAACTGTCGCCGGATGAATTGTCGCAGGACGAATTATCGGGTCACCGTTATAACACGTTGGGATAAATTCGGAATGCGGGGTACAGAAGGTCAAGAATCCAGAGATCACGAGTTCGAATTCCGGTGTGCTCAAATATTAATAATTAAATTAGTTAATATAGTTTTCATCTAAATGTATTATTATATGTACCCACATAAAATAATATACGACGTATTTGATTGTATTGTAGTCGCATATTTGAGTGAAAGATTCTACTGGTATCGTCTTGTTGCACGACAACCGTTCAGGCAGATAATTCCCAACCATCCACTTCCTCATTTCCTTCCCCTCCCCATTCTCTTCAACCTGACAACTTATTCCACAGAGATGCAATAGTTCCACTTGCATCGGGCAATTGGGAGCCTTGACGGTGTTCATATCCTATCCTGTTAATTAATATTATTGTAAAGGCGAAAGTATGTATGTGTGTTACTCTTTCACGCAAAAAATACTGGACGGACTTTAAAAATTATTTCACAAATAGAAAGTTACATTATTAGCGAGTAATATAGGCTGTATATATTGGTAAGATGTGGCGTTATGAATAAGCTCTGGCGTTACGAAATTATTTATCATACGTTTTCTGTCCCTAACAAAATCGAGTTTTTGCAAACGTCAGAAGAAAAGAAAACAAACGGTTGCCGTGGTAAAGAAGTTGGCGCCGTAGTTAATATCTATCTCTAAAAATGAATCGCCGAAATCTATGTATGCGCATAACTTCCGAACGATTGCACGAAATTTGATAATTCTTTTTTTGTTGTGTTTTTGCATGAAAGAAAAAGAATCTAAAAATCTTTTTTTTTTTTCAAATATCATAATATGAAAAGTGGGTGCGTGAATGAGACAGAAGACTGTATAAACTACTGGTGATCTCTGACATTATGAAATTTGAATTAAAAAATTGCAATAGGTGGCACGCGAGCAGTTTGAAAACTGAGTGTACCGCGAATTAATGTATGGAATGTGTGAGGGGGGAGGGGGAGGGTGGTGGAGGGGAGGGGTAAGGGTTGGGGATGGGGAGGAGGAATGGTGGGGAGGGGTGGTTTGGTTGGGGGGGGTGGAGGAATGAAGGGGAGTAGGTGGTTTGAAGGGGGGAGGTGGAGGAGTCGGAGTGGTAACCCCCCTAATACCATGCGAGCGAAGCCGCGGGAAAAAGCTAATATAACAATATTTTACAATAAAAACATAATTAAAAAATCAGAACTTCTAACGGCTAAAACCGCAGTCATTCCTCGCTTGAGATTATTCTCAAACAAATGCTCCGGCACATAAAAACCTAGGAATAGGTTTCATATTTTGACATCTCGTTCATTCAGTATTTACGAGCAAATTCATCTGAAAAAACGTCCAGACACGACGCCAAAAATGTTTTATATTCAACGAAATAATAATATTTGAATTATGTCCTGTTCTTCTGACAGAAATATCTGACATTTTTATTTCCCAGATTATGAATATCTAACGTAAACGTCTTTTCGACATTACATGAATAGATAAAAGGCTTCGTTGGAGTAATGAAAGAAAATAATCTTTCTTTGTTACGTAGTATTTATATTTTAATATTAAACATTATCAGAACAAAATATTGTATTAAAAAGATATTTTTAGCATTTCCATCAATCCACGATTTTTTTATTATTTTTAATTAGCAAAATGTCTTTCCACCAACATTTCAAGCATTTTCTTGAGTCCAGCTCAACACTCTGAAAGATTCGATTATTAGATTACCAACACCTCTTGGTGACTTAGCAGGGATGTTCGGGTTCATAGGGGTGAATTTTGTCCGCGTCTTTGGGGCGGATGCGTCTGCCCACTAAGTGCGTGGCAGGTTGGATTAGGAGAGACTGATTGAGGGAGACCTTTTGATCTCTCCAACAGGAACTGTCTGAACTTCCTCTAAGAATATTGCCTTGCACCGCAGTGAGATGGATTACGTCTGTCACTCTGCACAAACTGACCTCCAGATCCTATTCACCCCTCATACCTTTTTCCTTCCCAGAATTTTCTCTCCTTCCTTTCCTAAAAAAATCCTCCACACAGCATCCCCAAAGACGACATAGGTTTCACTGAGTCGTCTATGTGGAAATAATGTCAAAAAATATATATATTACATTCAAAATATTCCGCGTGCTTTTAACAAAATTATGGGTGTTATTTTTCTTTCTCTCATAATCTACAATTTGTATATACTTGAAAACGTAAGGAGGCTTCTGTTTTGTTATAATAAAATATGTTTTGTGCTGACTTGAGTTTATAAAAAAATAAAACAAACTGAGTAAGTAACGACGTCACGTCTTTTCATCACCTTTCTCCTGGATGGTGCAAGTATCAACACTCCACAGTACATTGCACCCCAATCGACATTTTACACTTCTGAATGTTTACTTTGAAGTAAGTATTTCTCATTGGAATTAATGAATTATGGGACAAGGAATTATCCAAATGGATTTTGAGATCGAATTTGCCAATTATTGGAAAAATTTAAGTACGATGTGAGATGGTATTTTCGCATACATTCTGATAACTTTTTCTATTTTTTTTTTTTATTATTTATTTATTTTTAGTTTAAATTAAATTAAATTTTTTTTATTTTTTATTTATTTTTTTTTTATTAGTAATAGAAGGTACATAAATTACAAATAATTTTTATACAGTAATTAATTACATAGTAGAATATTTGATGTACCCCCATAATTAAGCAAGGCTTGTGTGTATGGGGGGGTGTTATTGTATTGCTTTTTTTATATCATTCAGTTTAAGTTTTCAGTATAATTTTTGAGGTGAGTTTTAAAATTTTTTATATTGGTATTCATGTTTCTAATTTTTTCTGGTAATGAATTAAAAAAATTTGCTCCGAGATATTTATGACTCAATTGTCCAATTTTTTTTTTACATTTTGGAGTGGGAAGTATTGATGTTTAAAATATTAAAATATTTAGTTAAAATATTTAGTTTATTTAATTTTTGTGACTGCTATTTCGGCTTACAATGCCATTTTCAAACTGTGGTTAAACCACGTTGAGACGACTTATTTATACGATTCTAAATTTTAATTTTTTGAGGGTCTAAATTAATTAATTACCGATTAAACTAATTCCCTTGAATAATTGCTTCTAAATGCTAAGCATCATCATCATCATCATCTTCTTCCCCTTATCCTATTCGGGTCGGGGACCCATTGCATCGACAAGGCTCCTCCATATGTCCCTGTCTTGTGCTGATTGTTCGGCCTCTGTCCATGGTAGCCCCATCCTCTCCTCACACAGTTTCTGGAGTTGCCTCGCCCAACTGTGTCTGGGGCGGCCCACTGGACGTCTACCCTCTGGAATCGCACTCAGTATCTTCCTCGGAATTCGGTCATCAGACATTCTTAGTAGGTACATGCCCAAGCCACCTCAGTTGCGATTTTTCTACGAAGAGTAGCAGTGGTTCAATGTTTAGATCATCTCGGATCGTGAAGCAAAAATGCTAAGCAAAAATTTTAAATAGCTGTTTTCGATAAAAATAATAATTGTTAATTGAAAATAACTGTCATTAATTAGCTTATCTTATTCGACAGGTTTTCATTTTTTTTATGTTGATTACAAATTTCAATTGACATTATAAAATATGACATTAGCTTTCGCAAGAAACCCTATTTAAAGAGCAACGTATTAATTACATTTTTAACCTTTTTACGCGTTTATGTAAATATCCTATCGTGCCGCATATTATTATTTCCATAAAACTGCTGACCTTTTTGCCATCGTAATGTTTTATTATTAAAATTTAGCATGCATTTTCCAAATACATCCTATGTTCATGCACACCATCTAACAGCGGATTTTGCTTGAAAACTGACCGGTTTTGTCGCAGCAACTTTATCAAAGTACTAGAATCTAGGTTTGATTTATAAAATACGACCTCGAGATTATATCTAGTTCTTTTGTATTTAAGTACATACGCATTCAAGCAGACTAAAATACGGTCGCTGATGTTTGTCGGCCACAAAAAGGGTTTCTCGAAAATTTTAAATGTTATTGTAGTGTATCTAAAAGCTTCCGAGTTTGTCACATAGAGGGCAGTGCTAAGAGCTGTCCCAAAATTCCGCTAGATGGCAAGTTGTTTAGTTCGGAGTTTGGGCACCAGAGGGACCAAGTGTCCAGGCGCAGTCTTTGGGAGTTCATTCGCATCAGATTCCAGTTAGCCTTTTTCCAGATAAGTCGACTACCGTGGTCTATCCTTGTTTACGGGAAGTATCAAATAAACCCAGATTAATACAAAAGAACTTTATTGCTTTCCAAATAAGAAATCTTCTTCCAAGACGAGTTGGAGGACTGTTGTTTGAACACTACAATTATACTCCGACTGGTCAGTGATTGAGTGGGCATAGTGCTTGGGTCCCACCCAAGCATCGCGTGTTCGATTCCTCGGCTGGCTAAGTCCTCCATCACAACACAAGCAACATTTTCGGCTTTCTGTTATGGTAGTAGGAGACTTTCAAAAATTATTGGGTTATTCGTAACCCGGGAATGTATGTCTTTCTTAAAAAAAAAATAAAAGTTAAATGAAGACAAATTATCGAAACTCAACCGAAAATGTGGAGACATCTCCACATTTTCGAGTGAGTTTCGCTGATATAATCTTCATTAAATGAAGACAATAATTATAATATTTAATTAAATTTTAAATAAATATTATAATTTGCGATTTTACTCATAAAGTTAAAAATTTAAAATAAACTACAATTATGTGTTTATACAACAGTGGTCGTTAAATAAAAAAAAATATTGATTTTATGTTTCTGTGAATTTAAAAAAGTGTTTCTTTAGCTTTTTTTTTAAATTTTTAATTATTACATTTTTTTATACGAATTCGGGTTTTGGCAGGTGTTGGTGGAATTGGGTAAGGAATTGAAAAAAAAAATTGGAGCAATACAGTTAATTTGCCTTTGGGCCAGCCTGGTTTTCCAGTGGGGCGTGTGGAATGTCTCTAGATAGAGCGATTTGGGTGATTTGTGAAATTGTTAGGACGAGTATACATAAAACGGTAGATCCGCCTTAATTTCAGATTCTTGAAATAATTGATTGGCGATATAGGTCTTGGTCTTCTAGCATATTTCTGAGCGATTTCTAGGGTTTTTACACGGTTATTGTATGTTGCTCCCCAGGTGAATATTTTGTAGAAAATAGATGAAAGCACTAATGCGTCATAAACAAATATGGGTTTGAACATGTAATTTAAGTATTTCAGTTTATCAACAGATTTTCTATAAGTTAAAACTATTTGATTTGGCAGTTACTAGACAGATTTCCCTAAATTCACATCTTTGGGGTTTGATCATGTCGCAGGGTTATCGTAGAATTTTAGGTTAAGATTATTTTTAAGGGATGACTTTTAGAAATTATAGACGGGAAGAAAATTAGTTATTTTCATAATATTAAGACTGAGAAGATTTCTTTCTAGCCAATTATTTGATTTTATGTTTACAGAAAAATATTCTGTTGGGTTTTCGCTACGGGTAAATGTGTAGCTTATTTGTTCACATGAAATTTTGTGTTTTTGAAGGAGACATTTTTATGGGAGGCCTCCATAGACATCAGAATTCAATAGACCAGAACATACAAATGAATGGTAAAACCAAACTATGGGGGGCGAAGGGAGGAAAAATGACTGTGATTCGTTTAAAATTCAATCGACAGTATATAGGCATCTCGCATTATAATATCACCATTTAGTTCTTAAAAGCAAAATCTGCTTTGAATGAATAGACCTTTTTACAAGGGAGCGCGAATTGCTTGCCACGTTAATAACATATTTTCGAAGGCCAAATGCTCGCCACGAAAAGATTCGCCCCTATTCACATAGCAATATTTTGTTGGCGTGTTTAGTTAAGACACTTTTACAAATGTTTCATAATTTACTTACTGCTGTAACCAGCGACGAGCACACTGGAGAACCGCCCACATTCGCTATGTCCATATTATAATATGTGGGTTAAATGTATAGCACAAGCTACCGTTTTTGGTGTGTTATTTCGAAAAATGTATGGATGTTACTTCCGCGCTGTTCAGGACAAGAATGATGACGTCACATATTTTAGATTCAAGCGAGGTTCTCTCCCCTTCCCATGGAGCGAGCTGGGTCCAAGGCGGAGCTCTTGCCGGCTCCATGGGGAGGGGGAAATAATACGTTATTATCACTTAGGGCAGGTCCAGATATATTCATATGTCCGTGGAGGCCTCCAAAGAGGTTCGTTCAAGAGTGGAGGTTCGTTGGGTGAGGATTTCGGAGATTTTCTAGTAACTTTTTTTTCTAAGAGCGGAGATGTATACGTATATAGTTCCCGCGAGCACGTAGGCCATATTCCCATTGTGCTATCTTCTATTTTACCTCACTTTGACAGTAACCCAGTCCCTTTTATAAAGTTCACTTGGATTGTCATTGGAAATGAAGCTATATCTTCTGGTTCCACGTGTCTACTCAGGTCTTATTTCTCCTCTTCACTCCTCCTTGGTTCCTTGAAGGCCCCACGGATGAGGAGGACCTCATCTTTCCTCCCACTACTCCTTGGTTCCCTCTCTCGTAACTTAAGCGAAGAGGAATCGTATTTTCAAAGGCGGTACTTTATTAGTGCAATATTTGATTTTGTCCAATTTCCAGCAATTTTCTCTTTCTTTTCGATGAAATATCTTTTTTTATTACAAAATAGGAACATATCTCTATGACGTTAAAGTTGTGATATTATAATAACCTACTGAAATACTATTATTCTAATCTCACCTTACCTAAACCAACATTTTATTTTATTTTTAATTATTATTAATTCAATTTGAAGATTTTTCGACCGCAGCTACACGCTAGGTACAAGCCTGTGTTGGTCCTCTATTCCTCTTCCTTCCACCACAAAAATATATCCAAATTTTACGAGGAGAGAGTAAAAAAAGGCACTCCTATTTTGGGTGGCAAACTAACTCATGAAAGACATCGCACCGGGTAATTTTTTTTTTTTTGCCTTTTGCTTAACACAGGATTTCCTGAGGAAAATAATTCCTTTCAGGGCCTATCTCATAATTGGGGACACTGTGTTGAGGGTCTTTTTAGGAAATTATGGATAAAAAATACTGGGAAAGAAAAAAGAGCGAGTGGTGGGTAGGAATTTAGTGGTAGTCTCCAGGAGTGACGGACGTATGAATTCTTGCCTCCCACTGCGGTGCTAGGCATGTTCTGAGAGAGTTCTGCAGGAGACTTCTGAGGGGAACATTTCCCTGCAGGGAAATGTCTCCCTCAACCGGCCTATATCACGCAGCTAATGAGCAGATGCATCCACCGCCAAGATCCGAACAAATCTCACCCTATCAACCTGAGCACTTCTGCTAAGTCACCAAACATTACGAACTACTTGTGGTAATCTATGGCAAGGTGTTGGTTATTTAATAAATGGTTCTGGGGGCGGCGGTACCAATATCCGCCTCCTAAATGAAATTGCATTCTTCTGCAGCAATACAAGTAGATTATTCAAAATAGGTACTAGTCACTTTTAGAAAAACAAACGATATTTATTGTGTAAGTTCAACCTTACTCCTCACTAGTCTACACGCCATAGATTTTTATAAGACGGGCAAATACTTACTCGTGTCGTATGGAATCACCTACCGAAGTTACTTTGATTCTTCCTCTAAGCCCTCTAAGGTATGTCACACCAATATCCAGCAACCCTGTAAACAGCATCACGTAGAGCTAAACGCCTCAAAGATGTTTAAAGATTTCACGTGTTAAGAGGCTGTATGCGTTCAGAATGTGAATCAACCCTCGTGAGATCTGATCTCTTAAAAACCTATCAAAAATATATATATCTTTTGAGCCCCTAGCTAACTGTTTTTCATCACCCACTGATATGCCCGGTGGGATGTCTCGTATTTCACCTTCTGTACGAAGAGAGGAAACAGTTTTGCTGAAATATTATTTTTACGCTGGGTCGGAAAAAAAGGTTTGCGTGTTACTGTAGCAGTGCTAATAAAAAAGGGTGAAATTATTTGACAATTTGCCAACAAGTGTATGTGAAAAAACTTATTTATTTTTAATTATATAGTTTTAATCGAAGTTATGTATGAATGGACAAAAATATTGTTCGAATGGACAAAAATCGTGTCCGAATGGATAAAAAATACTGTCTTAATGGACAATAATCGTCTCTGAATGGATAAAATCACTTTTCAATTGGACAAAACGCTGAATGGATGAAATACTCACCCAACGCACGAAAATACTGCCCAAAACTACTGTTTGAACTAATAGAAATCCTGTTCGAATGGTATAAAATCCAAAAAAAAAAAAGTAGGTATATGAATCTTGTTTGAACGGAAAAAATCTTGTCTGAGTTGACAAAAATTGTGTTCGGATGGACCAAAATTCTTTTCAAATGAATTTCACTCGAAATGACCCAATGAACTCTTTCCGAATGAAAGAATCGTTTACCCCTTGGGCCTCGAACATAGTTTGTCAGAAGCAAGGGCGGCTGGTTGAACAGTGTGTTTGTGTGCAGCACTGGTAAATTATATCGTCTAAAATTACTTTATAATATCTTACGGAAAAATATAAAATCTATGAATTTCATTAAAAATATCACCTACCAATATAATGCATAATATAATATGAATCAGGGAGAGCAAATTCTCAAAGTTCCGCGCGAATTCACCCTGTCCGGTGTGCAGGCCCATTGCAAGCCGAACGAATTATGTTTTTGTATCGAATATCCCAAACATCGCCAGCGCACAACGCCGCCCATATGTATGAAAAATTAAGTCATTTTGGTGTGCCACCCAGCGGCCTTTATCATACAAACTTAAATTTGGATTTAAGGCCAAAATACTTAACCAAACTGAATAATTCTTTTTTTTATCAAAAGGTACAGCAAATACCTAAATTTTACATATATTTGCTTTTTTATTGATTGATGTTTTAAATTATAAAACGCAGATCATTAAGGAATACAATTTTTTCATAGGTAACTTTGACAATTTTGCCCTCGGGCTGTTTATACATTGTTTATAAATAGTGTTTGCATCCTGTTTAAAATGAAATATAAAACTAACTAACCAACCATCACGCCGTTTCCCCACAGGGGTAGGCAGAGAGGACGGACCGCCAAATAACTCGGTCTTGGCACACACTCTTTGCCTCACTCACATTCATACATCGTCTCATACATTCTCTTCTATTATTCCGACTTTCGACATGGCCCGAGTCAAGTATCTTATTCACTTGCTCGTGCCATGTCTTCCTCGGGCGTCCCCGACTTCTTCTACCATTCACATTTGCGTCGTATATTCTTCTTATACTAGTTTCAAATTTATTTTATTTTATGAAACATAAAATAAAATAAATTAAACATTGTAAAAAAAAGAGGTTTTTTGGGTTGAAATTTAAGATTTATTTACGAAAAAATAGTATTGTGTTTTTATTTTCTTAGTACCGAAAAATATTTTTTTTTATTAAAAGGCGATATGTAGAAGTTTTCGCACTTCGAAAACAGCTTAAAATAAATCTTCTCTCCAAATAAGATTAGTTGGATCATTTTTACCTAATGTTGCTTAGTAATCGTTATCTAATAGTTACGGATTATCAGTGAACCACCACGTTTTCAGGGCAGCGGCCGCCACTGGTCAGAAGTACATGTTTTATTAAACAAATGTCGTCACCTCACTTTTTTATCTTTCATGTGAAAATAAATTACCAAGGTTTCATAATTTTTTTCCAACTGTTGTTCGAAACATTGTTTTGATGTACACTTTTTTATTTATTTATTTAACGCCCAGGGCTTTTACGTGTTTGGTTGTACAATTAATTCATGACAGACGATTTGTAAACAGATAACGAAATAAAAAAATAAAAATAAATAAAAAAATGCACGCAAGACATAAAAATACAAAGATACAGCAATTTGATAGGTTTACAAAAATAGAGATATGTTTAGGAATAGTTTTGGAATAAATTTTTTACAAGATCCACAAAATTCGCCAAGTTTATGTTAAACTAGCTGGTTCCCGGCATGCGTTGCTATGCCATTTAATAAAGAAATTGTTTCTCCCTGCGGGTCCTTCCGCCTCCCCTTCCTCTCCCGCGTCCCCTTCCCCTCACGCGTTTCCACTCCGCCTCCCCAACCTTCCCTCTCCCCACTCCACTCCCCCTTTCCCATGAACCCCCTCCCGAGTTCCCCCTTCCTCCTCCCCCTCCCCTCTCCCCCTCCTCCCTCCACCCTCCCGCATTCCATACATTCAGTTTTCAAACAGCTCGCGTGCCACCAGAGCTCACAAGTAGTTTTATACAAACCTTGTCCTGACAATAACGAACACAAAAATAAAAGAATTATACAATTTGGTGCAGTCGTTCGGAAGTTATGCGCGTACATACATTTCAGGGATTCATTTTTATTTATAGAGAAGAGAGAAGATACGTCAACATCACCTAAGTACTGATTTCCCATAGTGTGAAATAGTTCAATTTTTAATTATTCTATGGTTTACTTTTAGATTTGAATATAAAGCGAGGTGTTTTCTCTTTCTAACACCGTTTAGATCGTATTTATCGCTTTGATGATAGTAAGGGAGAGAGAATGATTTCTATGACTCATATTTGAGTTGTTACCAAAAGCGAACCAATAAGCTCGAGGGAATAGAAAAATAATGTTATTCAAAGGGTTTTTCTTTTCTCTACAATCGAGTAAATTGTAACACAGAATTTACGGTCGGCGTGGTCGAGGGATAATGTTTTTAACTCGCTATATGAAGGTCACGGGATCGAATCCCTACGTGGGCAAGTAAATTTTATTTGATTAATTTGTAATTAAAATAACATATAGTATATTTGTGGCACGTTCCAGGGTGGAAGATACTCTCAGTATAGACCACCATTCAAAATTGAAAAGTTTGCTTGAAATGGCTTTAGCCGTGTTTGGTGACCAGATCTGAATACCCAGGCACCTCTCCACCTTCCTCTTCTCCATTTCCTTCCCTTCCCTACCACCTTCAGCCTCACAACATACCCCGATTGGGGATGCCATAGTCTCTCTGTGTCCAGACGGGAGCAGTTGCGAGTCTTGTGCGGTATTCATGTAAAAAAAACTAAATACGATTTGAACTTTACCACAATGGAGGCAATAAAACCATGAAAGATTCAACAAACAATAAGTAATAACATAATAAAATAAAAATATCTCCGTGTATCGCATAAAGTAGTGTAGTTTTTATTTTTATGATTCTGTTTTTCAACTTTGCGTAAACAGAATTTATGTTTCATTGCGTCGAATGGGCTGCAGTAAATTTCACCCTGGGGGTCTGCCCTCTCGCATACATCTCTCTGCCTACTCCCTCGGGAAGGTATGGTGTGGGAAGTGGGTAGTGATTCACCCTGGAAGTAAATCAACTCTGCACTGATGTATGGCAGGTTGGGAGAGAAACAAAGGGTGTCTGATTAGAAGGTTTTTAGTTTAAAACTTGCGCAGACCCGTGAAAGATATATATTTTAATTATAGGATTTGTGAAGCTGAAAGTATTTTGCCTTTCAAAATCAAATATTGTTAATTTTCTTCAAAACAGAATAATGATTTTTTTTTCTGACGTCACCTTTCGAATGAACACTGTTAGTAAATTATCGTTAGTTGTTTTTGGGGTCTTATGCCGTGTTGCGCTACCTCCTTCTTTAGCCTAAAGTCCTTTGAAAAAAAAATTGTGCTTACTTAGATGTTCTTTGTAATAAATAAAAAAATAACGTGTAAAAGCCCAGCTGGGCGGGAAATTCAAAATAAATAAATATTTTACTATAGATTCTCCACTACTTACTTCAGATATCTTTACTATTAGACTGAAGAGAGATAGCTTTTAAATATGTATTATTTTATGAAAAATGATTTCTTTTTTAAACAAACTATTGTTAAATCTTTAACTGACAGCCCTGAAACAGTTATCTAATTAGCAATATCTAATTGCTTAGTAATTCCAAACAAGATAACTTTGAAGGTAACAATAAACTCAGTACAAATTTACTCTATTTAATGTCTATAAAATTTATCAACAGTATTTAATACTGTTGACAACTTTTCTGACAAGTCCCCTTTGTTTACATCTTTTTTATTCTTAATAATCCCTTTTAAATATTATGTTCTCTGTTATTAAAACATTGTTATTATTTTTTAGTACAACAGTAGTTTAGTAACATATAACAGTATCCTATACCTAAATACTTGCTTTTATCATACATAATTTGACAAATGTTCATTCTTATTCTGTTATTATTGATAATCTGCTGTGTACCACTGTATACTTATAATATAATGTAGGTACCTATCAATTGAATGTAAAGGCCATTCTAAGTCGTACCAATAAATAAATAAAGTATACGGCATAAACAAAACAAAAACAACGAACGAAAATTCTTTTCTTTATTTTTATTTTTATTTTTTTTCATTTTTTTAGAGAAAATGTGTCCTTACTGGGGTACCCCGTTCTAAGGACACATTGTACAAGTTTTATTATTTGAATTATAAGTAAATACCTATGCTAGAATATTACCGAGGAAAATTATGAAGTTAGATCTAAAAAAAAGTACAAAACAAGCATTATTCTTTGTTTGGTTACAAAATTGATTCTATTTTCTTCCTTCCCATGTCCATAATCCATATTTTGATGCTTCTTTTGAAGGCGGTTATTTTTTTAATGGATTTCATTGCAAGAGGGAGTAAATTAAATAATTTTATTGAGAAGTATTGCATATTTCTTTGTCCAAAAGTCGTTTTAGTTGTAGGTTGGTAGAATGTATGTTGTAATGTAGATCTTGTGAATCGGCCCGAGTTTGTCTGTGTAAAGTTATCCTGATTTTTGAATGCGTAAATTAGAATATCTTTTGTATATAATTGTTTCAGTGACATTAAATTCAGCGCTTTAAAAACATAGTCTGTAGGGGTTCTGATGGGTACTCTAAGTATAATTTTCAGAATTGCCCTTTGTGCTATGAGGACTGGTTTTATAGTGGAATCGCATGAGCTTCCCCATCCAATAAGACCATATTGTAGTTGAGATTGGGATAAGGCATAATAGATTTTAATTAGCTGTTCTTTATCTAAAATGTTTCTTATTGTTTTGAAAAAATAGGTTAGTTTTTTTAATTTGTTGCTCACATTTTCCACTTGGGAGTTCCAATTTAAGTTTTGATCAATAATTATTCCAAGGTATTTTATTGTTTGTATTTCATTCAATTTTAGACAGTTGCAAGGAGTTTCTCGGTTCACGTTTACACAGTCTTTATGAATTTTTATGTTTAGGTTTATATTGAGGTTATCCGTCTGTTTGTTGTGAATTTTGAATTTAATATATTTAGTTTTTGTATCATTTAGTGTTAGTGAATTTGAATCAAGCCATTGTTTTACCCGATTCATCCCTTTTTCGGGTTTTTCAAATACAGTCTCCCATGACTTTCCATGGAATAAAAGGACTGTGTCATCTGCAAAACTAATGACTGAGCCGTGACAGTTTAGTTCACATAAATCATTTATATATATCAGGAATAAAATCGGGCCCAAGACACTGCCTTGCGGGACTCCATATTGGATTTGTATTGGTTGACTTGATTCATTTTGAATCCTGACTAACTGCAACCTTTCTTACATGTAGCTTTTAATGAGGTTTAGTTCACATCCTGAAATTCCAATCTTTTTGAGTTTTTCTAGAAGATATGTGTGATCAATTGTATCGAAGGCTTTACTTAGATCTAAAAATATTCCTGAAAATGTAAAATCATAACCCATAATAAACTTTAAACATAATTAGTATGAGAAACTTAGATTTGTCAATTTTAATATGCATATTTAAATAAATAAAATTATTTATTTGTGAAATAAAACAAATTAACCAACAAAATTTTATTGTGAGCCCGGATTCGATCCTGCCACCTTCGAATTGCGAGTCAAGAACCTTACCCCTCGACCACCGCCGTCAATACAAATTTGTATTCATAACTAGCTGGTCCCGGCATGCGTTGCTATTCCATTTAATAAAGAAATTGTTTCTCACTGAGTGTCCTTTCCCATTCGTCCCGTTGCCCTTCCGCCTCCCCTTCTTCTCCTTCGTCCTCTTCCCCTCTCGCGTTCCCACTCCGTCACCTCCACCTTCCCTCTCCCCACTCCACTCCCCCCTCTTCCCCCGTCCCGCGAACCCCAATGCCGAGTTCCCCCCCCGCGTTCCCCTTCCACCTTCCCCGCCATCCCTCTTCCCTTTCCCGCTCCCTTGTTCCTGCCAATCCTCCTCCGGCTTTCCATATATTCAATCCCAGTACATTCAGTTTTTAAACAGCCCGCGTGCCACCTTTTAAAATTTTTATTCAAATTTCCATTTTGCATGTATATTAAATTTGGTATCTAACATAGGTACCTATTTAAAATATCTAAATTTTTTGATTCGATTCAAACTATTAGGGGAGTACCTACTTTAAATAAATTTATCAACTTAAATATTTTCAAAAATAGAATCCTGATTTAACAATCATTGTTTTGCAAAATGTCATTCTCAAACACGCGAACTGTCAAACGTGCGATAGTCGTTAGGTTTTCTGAAATTATCCAATTTTCTGCGCAATTTTCTTCATTTTTCGCTCCGTAAGAACCATCCACGTACTTCAAGGAATATTCTAAAAAAAGAATTAGCGAAATCGGTTCAGCTGCTCTCGAGATTTGCGCTTAGCAACACATTTAGCGATTCGTTTTTATATATAAGAAGATAATATCGCAAATACGTTTTTTTATTATTGAAATCACCTTTATTGTCAGAACGTGTTAATTATTTGAATTCGTGAAGAGTACTTACACCGCAAGTTTAACTTTTCCCGAGCTTTATTTAATTTCCCTAGAAATCACGTCAGTGCGACGATGAATTATAATTGAATACATTCATAAGGAACGTTTTATGGGAGAATTCATCGCGTCGTCATTCGGAATGCGGGGCTTAGAGGTTTGAAGCTTTTGTTTGCGCAAATCTCGAATGTTAATCGTCTTTCGGCTCCACGAACCCTCCGTCCTCTATCCAAGAGAGCGTGGGTGAGGGAAAATCTAAAATTCAAACTAAGAAAAGGTGGGAAAACGCGTGAGAAAACAATAAAATCCAACGAAATGTGCAAAAAGGTGAGTGTGAGCCTCTTAGGTCAGAGAAATGTGAAAACTAGCAACAACGATGAACGTTTTTTTTAACAAGACCGCTGATGATAGTCGTAAAATAGTTAATTTATTATCCAATGCCTTTGCACCGTACAGAAGACAGTGTAGAAAAAGAAAGTCGATAAAAGTCATTTCACTTTACAAATCATCGAAAAATAAACGTTCGTACCTATGTTATGTTTTGCTGTGTGCACCGTTCGTCGCTCTGTAGATGTCTAGTCTATTAGCGATTTCTTGCCACGTAGGTGCAATCATTTCGGGAGTAATTGTCAAGATAGCGGCAGAAATTCGCTACCGCAGGTGTTCCAAATCACGAATCTGCATACAAAATGTTTTTAATGCACCTTCAGAAAAAAAAATCCAAAGGGGAAAGGTCAGGACTTCTTGGAGACCAGGCAATAGGGGATTCCTCTACCACCGATACTGAACGGCAGTGGTAGGCGCACCCGCAGCCGACCTTGGCTACTGTGCATCTAGTGTGCGCATAGCAAGGTCACGCTATCTCCAATACAAAACTTACATTCACCAGCTAGCGTTCAGTGACAGAATTATTCGTTTAACATAAAGGTTTCGGTGCTATATTTTTTTTTAAAGTTGGCATGCACGCTTTCCGAACGCCTGGATTGGTAGAGTAGCCCCCGTAGACAGACTAGACATCTGCAGAGCGACGAACGGTACACACAATGAATCATGCTTAAGTTACGAAAAAAAATTATCTTTCCCGCACATTTTAAGATCAAAACCATTGAATTACCTACCTCTAATAGTTTTTTTAATGACAGTTATTTTAAAGTTGTCATTATTTTTCGATGACCCTGAATTTATATAATGCACAAAGACGACACCTATTAGTCTATCTCAATTTCTCGCAGGATCTCTATAGATGAATGTTGATTCTAAATGGTGATATTATAATGCGAGATGCCTATATACTGTCAGATTCATTTTTTAACGAATCACAGTCATCTTTCCCCTCTTCACCCTCGATAGTTTGGTTTTACCCCTCATCTGTATCTTCTGGTCTATTAAATCTGGATGTCTATGATACATTCATTTATTCCTTTGTTTCCCTCCTTTCCTTTAAGTCCATACTTAGTTACTTCAAAACGAAAAGAAGAAGATGTTTTCATACCTACGTGGAACTCATTTACAATATTGGAACAAAAATTTAATATTACCTACTTGTTGTGTTGAAAAATCGAAGTGACATCGGTGACAGTTCGCAATCGAAAACTCGCAATTAATCGCAAAATTTACTAATTTACGAACTCCAAGTGTCGATAACTGTGACATTGGGCCGTTATTGTGGGAAGCTGCCAGCACCAGGATCGATCCTGAAACAGTGGATGAAGCCATCAAAGGTAGGGACTTATTCCTTCCATCGCCAATTCCCGTTATTGAGTTTCAAAGCGCAGTCAATTGTCTTGTACTAGAAAATTCAGATTTACAGTTCACATCTTTCTCGTGTCGCGGCATCGATCGTGACAAGTTTATATATTTTTCAAGTATTTGAATTGATCTTCATCCCTCTGTTTTACGTACTAACGTATATTAATCTGCAATTGTGATTTCTGGAAATCTAATATTGATTTTCGCATTTTAAAATACAATTTACATACGATTATTTTTTTTTTATTCACTTGTTGGCTTTCTCGGGCGTTTCCACTATTTTTACCATAGAAACTTTTAAATCATTCACTAACCAATTTGAAAACATGTTCTCAGTACATCTTCTCTTTTTAGTGTTGGCACGTTGAAAGATAACGTTTGTGGAGGGGAACGCGCTAGCCCGAAAAACAGGGACGTGACTGGGGGATGGACGGGGGAGGGGGGAGGAAATTATTGGCAGAGGCACATTCGGAATTTAATGGCTTTGTTTTGATTGAATTTGGTGACTAGTGGGTTACACTTTTTGTGGAAACTGAGTCTGAATGATACAAGCATGGACAAAAGCAGAGTTTGAACAAATAAATCCAGCTGTCTAATAAAAGTGTGAAAAAAATGCACAATGGTCCGTTCTCTGGAATGTTGGATTGTATGATTTAATTTTTGGTTTGGTTTGGCTAGTGAAAATTAATATCATGACATCAAAATTAATTAAAACTAAAAAGCGGGTTCTATCAAGACAATACTCTATTAAGGTGTTAAGAGATTTAACGTCTAGGTACCTTCATTGGCCATATTTTTTCTTATCCTGTTACTTTAGTGACTACTTTAGTTTTATACAGCGTTGGGCATCAATGTAACGTTTTATTTTTGTCCAACGTAAAATGATATTTAAATTTAAAGCATGAACAGAAAATCCTAAAGAAAAGGTAATACGAAATAAAATTTGTTATTTAAATGGGAAGTTAACATTGTCAAAAGTTAAAGTAAAGTTAGTTTACTCTAAACTAGCTGAAGTCCCCGGCGATGCCCGGGATTTACACAGAGTTTTTGAAATAAAATGTAGACAGTGACCTTCCTCTTTTTTTGAAGGTCACAAGATACGGCAGATCCGGTAGATGTGTAATTTTAGTGGTGAAATGTGTGCTAATTTACTTGGAGGCGATACCGTGTCGCCAGCTCCACTACAGTCACCGGTACAAAATAACCGTGACAAGCAGTGACGTCATTGCCGCGGAGCGGAATACGGAGCCACTTCCGTCTGCAACTCGCAAAGGGACGTTCCCCTGGCTAGCATAAAAAACACCACGATTTAGTAACTTTCTCTTCCGCTCCGTGGCAATGACGCCACTGCTTGTCACGGTTATTTTGTACTGGTGACTGTAGTGGAGCTGGCGACACGGTTTCGCTTCCAAGTAAATCAGCACACATTTCACCACTAAAAATTACACATCTATCGGATCTGCCGGATCTGCCCTGTTGATGGACACTGCAACCCTGTCCGAAGCGTTGGCTAAAGAAGGAGGTAGTGCAACACGGCATAACACCCCAAAAACAAATAACGAAAGGTTCATAAGTCGGTTGAACATTAAAAAGTCGCAGGGAGCAGGTGAAATCAAACGCTGCTGGATTTGGTAAAAAAATCACGGATAAGCATCGCATTGTGCGACGGTGCGTTATTATGGTGCAAAATTGATGCCACTTTCAGAAATGTTAAAAACCGAAAGCACACACAAAGGGTACTCAGTACAGCGTAACTTTTATAAACGTCAAGCTATGATGCAGAAATATAGACGGATGAAATTTGTCAATGACAGATGTGGTAATCTAAAAAAAATGAGTGTGCTTTAGACCGCCCAACTGATGTAAAACTCCACCTCCATTATATGATAGGAAGAAAATGTGCGCGCGCACTGCTCTCTCTTGCTCCTTCAGTAAGATACAGACAATAAGCCTGCACTGTGTCGATATACGAAACGTAACTGGCTATGAGAGAATGAGAGAAAGAAAATGTGTGCTCGCACCTCTCTCTCTTGCCCCTACAGCAATAAATACGGAACGTAACTCTCTTTCTTTCTATCTTCACTAACTTATATTACCCTCTCAACTACCGTTCGCCGAACTTTTCGTAAGGCTCTCGTCATGCATTCGCCAGCTTACTCGCCAAGTCAAGCGTGCGTAAAAAAGTTTTACTTAAAAAAATTCCAATCGGGTGACTGACAGCGTCACACAGTGGCCGGTCCTAAAACTGTTTGGTTATGCTGTTTTCCCATAGTTGTGATATTAAAAAAAAGCCAAAATTATTTACAGTCCAATTGATTGGCAATCGATTTGCGTAATATCAATAAGGTAGTAAACTTAATTTAATAAGTAATTCGTTACTTATTCGAAGAGTCGCCATTGTCCGATTTGATTCCTGATGACCGCAATTCTAACCACTCTCTTGGTCTACTCGCCAGGAGCAATCCACACAAATCTCTTTGTCCAGCTGTCAGCCTACCGTAATGATGGTCTCTAGAGTATCGATGTAGGTTAGTCAATCGATAACTAGTAACGTTAATACGGAGTTCGATGTTATAACACGTTGCACAATTATGCGCACAAAATATTTAGTCTTTCGTAGGTAAGCCGCTTCTCATTTTTAACCCCGGACGCAAAAAGAGGGATGTTATAACTTTGATCGTGTCTGTGTGTCTGTCTGTGGCATAGTTGCTCCTAAAGGAATGGACCGATTATGGTGCGTTTTTTTGTTTGAAAGCTGACGTGATCGATATGGTTCTTAGCTACATTCATGAAAATCTGTTCAGGCCTTTCAAGGTCATCAGCTCTTTTTTACGTCGGGTGTTACTTAAAATTTAGAAAATTTTATTTTTTGAAGAGTTTCATTTCACATATATATTTGTTACGTAATTTTTATTTATCTGCTACCTGTTTTGATATCTCATTCACTAGCAATCGTAAAACCAAATTAATCAACAAAAATGCACTTGTGGTATAAAACTCTGTCTTTGTGGTATAAAACAAAATGTAAAGAAATTGTTGCATAATTAATGATGCCCAAGAAATACAAAATAAAATACAAGTTCACTTCTACTACGTGGTACACACGCGGTAGAAGTGAAACCTTCAGAAAACTAAAGTAGACATGAGTGAGGCTATATCCTATAGATAAATGTGTGTTTGTCTCTTTTCAGCCTCTCTATTTTTCGTTTTCACTTAAAACAATCTTTTCTCGTTTTCCAACGCCTTGTTTTTCTTCGGATATTTTATATTACCGATAAGATGTCAATTAAGGGAATTAAAACTGTTTGATGAATTTCATCTTCTGAATCATAATTCTTCAAAAATATGGCGATCATCGAAATTGAGCTTGAGGCAACAAATTACATATTATTACATGTTATTGTGTTCTAGCTTTTTCTCGCGACTTCGCTTGCATGGTGTAAGGGGGGTTCCCACTCCGCCTCCTCCACCTCCCCCCTCCCCCCTCTCTCCCGTCCACCACCCCTGCATCAAATCACCAAAGTTTCATCGCTATCGGTTTAGCAACGCGTAATTTCCAGATGCCAGAGCTCATTATTGTATACAGAAACCATCACGGGCATATGCACATCAAATCCCCAAAGTTTCATCGCAATCAGATGAATTGTTTAGAAACGCATAGGCCCCTACATACAAACCCAGAAACAAACATGTTTTGATTTTTAAATATATAGATTGTCAGATTAAATAAAAAAAAAAAAAAATTATTAGTTTTGTAAATAATACAAGTATCTCGAAATTCCGGTTTTTAAAACGAATTTCCTCGAGGCCTGTATCTTGGAGGTGCTGTGTGGAGGGACTTTTTAGGTAAAGGAATGAGAGGAAGTACTGGGAAGGAATAAGGTAAGAGGATTGGGAAGGTATCTGTGGTTCAATGCCTCAAGGAATGACAGACGTATGAATCCATTCCTCCCACTGGCTTTTTTTCTCTTAAATTTTGTAATCTTCTCCATAATAATTTAGCGTAAAACTGTTTTATGGAGAACCCGTAAAAAATATAAATAAAAAAATGGTGACAGTATTAATGACGTGATCCCAATTCGTATAAATACAGATAGGTTAAAAATCTTTCAAATTCAGTCCCGTTCACAGATCAATTGTTTGACTATGTTCACGAATGTAAAACGGCTATACCCACATCCGACGATGTTGGCAGAAAAAATGAAAGTTTTAAGATTCCGAACTATTCAGAGCACGTTTAGGCAAACATTCATGGGGTAAGCTTGCTTTTAAACGCTGGGGAAGATTGCTTATGGAATAATAAAATGGGGAAATTTTCACATCTGCGAACGCTTCCCGCTTTGAGAAACTACAGAAAAGTTCCTTTCAAAGCAAGTTTTCTTCGAACACCTTTTTGACGTATTTTACTGAAGCTTTTCAATCTTCCCTGATGCAAAGGAGACGAGTTTCCTTAAATAAGTATTAATATTTTTACTTACGGAGAGGTCAGAAGGAAAAGTTTCCCACTGCCCGGAGCTAGTGAGTGTAAAGCACCCTTGGGAAAATTGTCAGTCGGAAGGAATTCCGAGAAATATCTAAGCTACTTTTCACAGAACCAATAGATTTTTTTAAATCTCAAAAGAATGTGTTATAAAAAAATGTCCCGCACTCATGATCTCAACGTTGGATTACGAATGCGAATGGTCAGATGCTACGTGTTTTCGATATTATTTTATGGAATGTAAGCATGGACGCTTACTGAAGAACTAATTAGGCGACTTGAGGCATTCGAGATGTGGATCTACAGAAGAAAACTTAAAATAAGCTGGATGGACAGGGTGACGAATGAAGATGTTATGGTTCCTATGAATAAAGAAAAAGACGTTATTAAAACTATAAAAATCCGAAAACTTCAATAACTTGGACATGTGATGAGATATCCAGAGAATTACGAGATATTGCATCTCATGATGCAAGGAAAGACGGGGCCCTGAAAGAAGGAGAACCTCATGGCTGAAAAACCTGAGACAGTGGTTTGGCCAGTCTAAACTGTAGAGCTGTTCCGGGCCGCAGTAAACAAAGTCCGCATAGCCAACATAATAGCCAACGTCTGTTGAAGGTCAGGGCACAGGAAGAAGAAGACAAAAGAATAAAAATGTGTGTCGAAATAAAAATCTAAATCAAGTTATCGGAACACACTGATGCGCTGCCTGTGTGAGTAAAGTAAACAATAATCAACGTGTAGTGGAATCTGTCATTATTTTTTTAAGTTATAATACACTGGTTTTAATGTACATACGTATCTACATTTAGTACAGTTAAAGTAAGCTAGGCCAAAATACAAACTACATGAATTTACAATGCTTAAAAAATACAAGCAATCTTATTCTCCTCAGAGCCACCTGAGTGGAGTTATTGTAAAAAAAGGCAAGCATGTAGTGGATATTTTGACGAAATATCTGTGTAATAGTTTATTTACAATAGATCCACACAGGAGGCATGAGGAAAATATTTCTCCCAAGGCCTATGTCATCTTCAGGGATGCTGTGTGGAGGATCTTTTTAAAGGAAATAAAGGAGGGGAAGTTCTGTGAAGGATAAGGAATGAGGGGTGGGTAGGAATCTGTGGGTCATGGGGTCCAGGTGTGACGGGCGTATGAATCCATCCCTCCCAGCGCGGTGCCAGCCGATGTTCCAAAAGTGTTCTGCTTGAGAGGTTACAAGGTCTCCCTCAACCAGTGTCTCCCGATCCGGCCTGCCCTATCCCGATAAGACCCGGACAAACCTCACCCCATGAAGCCGGGCACCCAAGCTAAGTAATTTTAATAATTTTACAAAATTATTATTGTACCTATTTGTGTATTTCTCTCTGCACTTCTTATATCGGACAAATCATCATTTTAACTCAAATTTACAGATTTGTTACTAAAAAGTGATTCACACAAACTAGAGTTTTTTGTTCCAGTAACAAGATTTCCGAGAATCTACAGAAAGGTGATGGAATCTTCAACCAGGGTGCCGCCTGTGGAACGGGAGCATAACTTCATTGCAGATGTCGCCGGTTTACTTCTTGAAAGTTTACGACATATTCCCGATGTCAAAGCTAAAGTTCTTGTCAAAGATGAAACTCTAATGGGGGACTATTTTCAACGTTTGTTTTTTACACGAAATGTCCAGCGCAGTATATTCATCGACTCATAATATACCAAAGAAGGCTAATTTAATAAACATTTATGATGATATCATCCTTCGAGGGACAGCAAAAGATCAAAAAAAGAAAAAGACACCAACACGTAACATATTATCAGACGCCCGGATGATTAGACAGACATATCTAATTAAAAGTTTTGAGATAATGAGGAAAACAATATTTGAATGCTCATCATAAATCAAATGTAATTTTATACGTGTCTGCGATTCACATACTAAATCTTTTTGCTAGTTTCAGCTAGTCACCGGGACAAAGTAACCGCGACGAACAATGACGTCATATATAATATATAGAAACGTGGTATTAGTACTCACAACTGCCAGTTACAATAATAGTCGTAATAATATCGTACATCTCTCCATATCTGGAGAGATTCAGGAAATTAAAAATCCAATAGTTTTTACGCCTGCCAGCCGATGCTCCTCACGCTAGCTGTTAACGGCGGTTTAATTCGGTTCTATTACAACTCTATACTCTCAGTGTCGCCCTGGTGTAGGACCTCCATTCAGAATTGAATGGCTTGAAATGGCTTAAGCTGTGTTTGGTGACCAGATCTGAATAGCCAGGTACTTCTCTTTCCTTATATCTTCCACACCCCATCGCCTTCCCTCCTCACTACCTTCAGCCTCACAAAATAGTAGTCTCACTCGCTCTAGACGGGATCAGCTTATATTGTGAGGTATTCAGTATTCACGTAAAACAACAAGTTTTTCGACATGTTAATTCATTAGGTGATGTTTAAGAGTAATTGCACCATATAGACGGTACACTTTTACACACGACTGAATATTCGACTCAAATTTAGATTTTGAGATCTCTGACTAATCAACTGGACGATCGATATCTGTAAGAAGATGTGATATTTTTTGATCTGCTGCTTAATAAATGACAAAATAAAAACATTCTCTGACCTTTGATTTATTTTTTTTGTGAATACCGCACAAAAGTCTGCTCCCAACTGTCTGGAGCCAGTGAGTTTATGCCATATCTAATCGGGGAATGTCCTGAGGCTAAAGGTAGAGAAGAGTGGAAATGTATTTAATTTATCTAATTGATTTAAGTGTTTCTGCAGGATTTTAAAAAGTAATAGTGGTAAAAAAAATTATTAAAACCGTTCAGAATACAAATGTTGCCTGCAATGGCTTTTTCTGTATTTGGTGAGCAGATCTTGTTAATAAACACGACACAGTTAAAGCCATTGCAAGTTACAATCAACAAATGTTTCGAATCTTAAATGGGGTCTTTGACCAGAGAGATTCTCAGGTACAAGAATTTACTACCCTGTACGGGTATTAACACATATGAAAAAAATGTTTAATAATAATGCTAATGTCAGGCGTAACTCCGGGAAAGGATTGTTTGGGAAGAAGTGTTCGTCTAATTCAAACACAGATTTACATAAGACACTCGTTGACGTAATTTTAGTTTAATTTTAAAAATTAGCACGCAGACCCTCCGTAGTTTTAACCCTAGAAGCCCAAGGTCATTTTTACCTATACGCAAACAAATATCTACTTTCTCTTTCAGATACTTCTTTCGATTCGATTTGATCGAACCAACTTAGTACCCGCCAAGAGCCCACAGGAAACGGTGGTGTTGCCTTAGTAAGTCGTAATGTTGTTTCGTAATTTGATGATGTGTGTGAAAAGTTTTTTTTTCGTTATTTGTTTTTGGGGTGTTATGCCATGTTGCGATACCTCCTTCTTTAGCCAACATTTCGTGCAGCGTTGCTGTGTCCATCATCAGGGGAGATCCGGCAGGTCCAGTAGATGTGTAATTATTAGTGTTGAAATGTTTGCTTATTTACTTGGAAGCGATACCGTGTCGCCAGCTCCACTAACTTTCACCGTTACAAAATAACCGTGACAAGCAGTGGCGTCATTGCCGCGGAACGGAATAGAAAGTTTACTAAATCGTGGTATTAATGCTAGCCTGGGGCAAGTCCCTTTGCGAGTTGCCGACGTAAGTGGCTCCATCTTTTAACGAATTCTGAAATTAGAAATCATAATGGTAAGAATATTAGAATTTGAATTACAATGGTTAAAGCAAATTTAGTCAATATAAAGGTATAAATTGTATTATTGTTAATGGTATTGTTAATTGCTTTATTATTATGTCTTTTCTTTATTTTAACTTTATTATCCTTTCCAGAAACGTTTCTTTCTCTGTACACTTACCATGTTTTAAATTTCATGTCTTATATTTCTTTTTTATTATTATTATTATTTCTGTATTCTTTTCACTACTAGCATCTCTGTCTAGCAACAACTAAACCTTAATTACGCATGCTGTGAACATTTCTAATTGGATTGTTAATATCAGTTCATATTCCAACGTAATAATATTAATTCAATAATTTGTTAACACTCTGTAAATGTTTCAAACAATAAATAAATAAATAAATAAAAACAAAATGGTTATAAAACGAGCTGGCATTACTGTATACTTAGACATGTTTTTTTGCGTTTAGCTTTGGTGTAGCCGTCAATTACCGGATACCAAGAGCTATTGAGCTTAGCTCCGTCGTCTTTATTAATATTAAATGGATTTTTGTAGATATTTGGCTTAGAATTACAATGGTTAAAGCGAATTTAGTCAATAGTCACCCTTTAGAAAGAGTAGACTGTATAAGGTACCTAGGTGTAAATATTGATAAATATTTGAGATGGAATGACCATATTGACATGTTAACAAAAAATATCAGAAGACTTACCTATATTTTTAAAGAACTTCGTCATATATTGGATAAAGAGAATTTAAAATCTGTCTTTTATGCCTTAGTCCAATCTCGACTTTCTTACAATATAGTATGCTGGGGATCCTGTCTAAAGTCCAATGTAGAACCACTAAATATTGCTCACAAATTAAATCTTAAAGTCATGTACAAAAAAAAATTTCGTTATCCATCTAAACTACTTTACAAGGAATCTTATGTTATGTGTATAAAACAGCTGTACATTACTAAAATAATTTGTAGATTTTTTATCAATACTAAATCTGCAGAAAGAACCCAACAAATCCATACCACTAGAATTGGCTCAACAATGAACTTTATGGCAATACATACCAAAACATCTTTTGGCCAAAGAAACTATTTATACCAAGCTCCAATTATGTTTAATATTCTGCCAGACTACATTAAATCTTCCAATTCATTAGCTAAATTTAAAAAAAATGTTAAGATATTTGTATTAACAGAGGATTGGCATACTATTTTTTCATCCTTGTCCTTTTTTAAATAATAAGATTTCAATTTTTAAATAATAAGATTTGTTTTTTAATAAGATTTGTTTTTTAATAAGATTTGTTTTTTAATAATATTTGTTTTTTGAATAATAAGCTTTTTCTTAAATAAATAGATTTTATTTGAGTTCCATTTGCCAAAATTGGAGTGTCACCCTAGACGTTTTGAACTAGCTTTGTTTCTTGATGGGTATTGTAATTAAAGATTTATTTATAGTCTATATTGTTTCAAATCATATATTAATTATTAATTAATTATATAAAACTGCTTAATTGTTGTAAAACATGTATTGGTTAGTAGAAAATAGAATATTTTCTTTTTTTTAAATATTTTTAGTTTAAAAGAAGCAAACCGAAAGGATCTCATTTTGTATCAATTTTTTTATGTTAATTAGTAATAGTTATTTTTTTCAAAGTTTAATAAATAAATTTTATTCTAATTATGCGTTTTTTCATTTCTTAAATAGTTAATACGAATAAATAATGATAAAAAATAATAAATTACACAGAATAAACTGTATTTATTCACGTAAGTAAATTTGATCTATGATTGGGCTTTTCAGGGTTAAGATCGTTTAAAAATCTGAGCACGGGTTGGCTGAAAGCATTTCATTTCTGATAAGTTCTGTGACGCAACTGGCTCATAGTGATATAATAACAGAACTTGATAATTAACTTTGAAATTTGATAAATTGTTCAAATTCTGTGAAACAACTGGCCCTGAAGGTATATAAACTCTTGAAATATTGTTTATTATTTTTTCAAATGCCACGATGGTATGACAATCAAATTGGTTTTATAAATGACCTGCGTAGTCTAGGGGTAAAAGGCTCTCGACTAGCAATCAGTAGATCGCGGGTTCAAATAAAGTTTATTTGTATGTGTGATGCTTATTTCACAATTCCGTTTAAAAAATATGAAAGTATATTTGCGGCACATTCCGCATTGGAAGATACTCTTAGTATCGTTCTGGTGTAAGACCACCATTCAAAATTGAAATGTTTCATGAATGACTTTATTAAATTTGATGATCTGATCTGAATAGCCGGATAATTCTCAACCTCCTCCTCCCCATCTCCTTCCCCCACTAACTACATTCAGCCTCATAACATATCCCAATTGGGAATGTCTCAATAGATCAACATATCCCAATTGGGATAGTCTCAATAGATCCTGACGGTTGGAAACAGTTGAGACTCCCGTGCGGTATACACACAAAAAAACGAGTGTGCTTTAGACCACACGACTGCAGTAAAACTTCATTAACTTATAAAAGATGAGACACTCTCTCTTGTTACTACAGTGTGATACAGATAATAGGTTTACACTGTGTCTTAGATGTAAGAAACGTAACTGGTTATGAGAGAAAGAGAGAAAGAAAATGTGTGTTCGCACCTCTCTCTCTTGCCCCCACAGTAATTTACGAAACGTAACTCTCTCTCTTCGTCGCAACAATAACATTTGGCTGTCATCAGTTCTTTTGTTTTGCTCTTTCAAAAAATATTCTTAAACCAATCTTTTTATTGTGTTTTGGTTGTAAAAAGTTTAGTGTGTTGGAATCTTCTCCCCCCTGATCTTCCAGGAGTCACTTCTTGCTGCTCATTTTCAGATATTTATATAATTTTTTTACTTCTGTCACTTTTTATATAAGCTGTAATTTTTTGAACAATGGAGGAGGATTTCCCTCCTGTACCCCTTACAAAGCCCCCAGATCCCCCTCCTGACCCTCCAGATGGAGACATTTCAGATAAAATAGACTTTTCAGAACATTCAAACATTTCAGACAATGAATCTGTCATCCTAACCTCAATTAAAAAAAGAATATTTAGTCCCCTTTCCCCAAAAAAACATGATTCGCCTTTGTCTTCTCAGTCCCCTCCAGCTCTTCCTCAACCTCCTCCAACAATCTTTTACTCTACTCATTCCCGTGGCCCCTACATTGTATATGCGCAAAAAACTGAAAAAGGTAAAACCATCCATCCTCTTGAATTTGGTAAATTTCTTTCAAATAACAAGAACCTTTCGATTAAACCTGGAGGTGTTAAAGCCGAGGGTCGCTTCCGAATCTCTGTTGAATTCCTGTCAGGTTCAGCCGCCAACAACTTTATCAAAAATATATTTATTTCATCTAATTCTAAATTCAAGGCGTACATCCCAACTTTCAATGTCACTCGAATGGGCCTGGTCAGGGGTATCTCGCCGATCTGTCCATTCCAGAAATCCTATCCTCACTTTCAACCCCCCAACATATCGGCAATCCCATAAAAGCCAGGAGGCTAAATTATAAGGACACCTCTGAGGGCATCGTTTCCTGGAAGCCCTCCCAATCTGTCGTCATCACATTCGAAGGACAATCTCTTCCCTCCCATATTTATTTATTTTTCAACTCCTTACCAGTTGAAATGTACACTTATCCCACCACTCAATGTTACAACTGCTGCCGTTTTGGTCATACCAAAGCTGCATGCAGATCCCCTCCCAGATGTTTCAAATGTGGAGAAAACCACTCGGCTGACCAATGTTCTTCTCTCTCTTCACCTAAATGTTTTAACTGCTTAGGCGCTCATTCCGCCATTAACTCTTCTTGCCCCGAACAATCTCGCCAAAAAAATATAAAAATTTCTATGGCCTCTGAGAACTTGTCTTTTCTGCAGACTTCTAAATTATTCCCGCCTGTCAAAAAATCATTTTCCGAGGTTTTAGCCAGTAACTCTTCATCCAACCCTCTCGCCTCCTCCTCAACATCTTCCCGTTCAACAAAATTCACATACAAAAACCCTATCTCTAAACAGGCTCGTGGATACGATCAGCAACAACACAACTCACTTCTCTTAAATCCCAATGGTTCTCCTCTTTCACATGCCACAAATGGGTGCGCAAACAATTATAATTCATCTTCAACTATCAAAAACTTTCTGAACAACTCTCCCAAGATAATTCTTCATTTATTCAAACTCTTATTATGCTTCTAATTGACCTAATTTCTTCTCAAACTAATCTACCGTCCAACACTGCTTCTATTATTTCCACATTAAAATCATTTATTCAAAATGGCTCTTCAAGATGTCAGAATTCTTCAGTGGAATAGCCGCAGTGCTATTTCTAACAAATCAAACCTTCTTAACCTATTAAATTCAAACCTTGTTTCTGTGGCTGCTGTCTCGGAGACATGGTTTACTCCATCCACCCACTTTAATGTGGGAGGGTACTCCTGTCTCCGCGATGATCGCCCGGAAGGTACGGGCGGTGGTGCTGCCCTTTTTATTAAAAAATCCCTTCCGTTTTTCCCAATAAATAATATCAAACCCCCCAATGCTGACTTTCAAATGGTTGCAGCTAAAATAAAGGACACTTCCTTTGTTTCTATCTATCTTCCCCCAACATCGCACTTCAATAAACAAGCGTGGTTGCAAATTGTCCGTCAACTAAGCCCTCCTTTCTATTTATTGGGTGATTTTAATGCCCATTCCCCCGTCTGGGGTTCTGCTTTCTGTGATCGAGACGGTCGAAGTGTGATGGATTTCCTAGATGAATCCAACCTTTTTCTTTTGAATGACGGATCTCCTACTAGAATCTCTCGCCCCAACACAAACCCCAGTGCAGTGGATCTCTCCATATGCTCTATTAATCTGGCACCTCTCTCCTCGTGGGTGGTGTCCCCCGACCCCTGCTCCAGTGATCATTTCCCGATCATCATCACTTATCAAACTTCTTTCCATTCAGACAAGGCCCATATTTCGACAAAGATTAAAACAAAACACACCAAATGGGACGAATTTAACTCACATATGGATAAGTTTATACAAAATTTATCCTATACCGATACATTATCTGTCAAAGATGACTACGATAACTTCAAATCAATGCTCGTAACTGCAATCAATAAATCAAATCCTCCCCCTAAAACCAAATCTCTCAAAAAACTCCCTCCATCTCCCTGGTGGGATGAGGAATGTTCCAAAGTAGTGAGAATTCGGAAAGCTAAATCTCTTTCCTATCGTCACAATATGACTATGGAGAACTATCTCATATACAAAAATGCCGAAGCCAATGCCAAAAGGGTATTGAGGTCAAAAAAAAATCCGGGTGGTACAACTTCTGCAGTTCAGTATCTCCGAACACTCCAATTTCGGAAGTTTGGTCTATGATTCGAAGATTTCGATCCTCCTTCAGTCCAACATCTCCTCGAGCTTCTCATTCTAAATGGATAGACGAGTTCTTGGACAAAATTGCCCCCCCTTCTGTACCTAACTTAGATGAAATAACTCCAATCCACAACACTCCTATGTCTGATCATTGGCTTGACTCTCCATTCACTTTAATTGAATTAAAAAATTGTTTATCAACAGTCAAGGACTCATCTCCAGGCAGAGATGGTATACCTTATAGCATTATCAAAAATAGTAATGATAATGTTCTAAATCACTTTTTAAGCATCTTAAATAAAATCTTCCAGACTGGCATAATACCTGATGACTGGAGTTCTCAAATAATCATCCCAATTCTAAAATTAAACAAATCACCCAATTCTGGATCCAACTATAGGCCAATTGCTCTTTCATCCACCCTTAGTAAAATTTATGAAAAATTAATTAAAAACCGGTTAGAATTTTTTGCCGAGAGTAATCATCTTCTCTCTCCATCCCAATTTGGATTTAGGAAAAAGAAATCTACACAAGATAGCCTCGCCATCATCAGCACTGATAATTATTTATCCATTTCTAACAAAGAAGTATGTCTTGCAGTCTTTATAGACATAGAAGGCGCCTTTGACAATGTTTCCATCCCAATTCTTAAAAAAAAACTTTTAGGCCTTGGCTTACCCCTCATGTTTGTCCAATCTATTATTAATCTTTTTCTCGATAGGAAAATTTTCATTGAGCTACCAGATGTTACTCCTCAGAGTAGGTCAATTTGGAAGGGTTTACCCCAAGGCGATGTATTATCCCCCTTACTGTATAATATATACACACACGATATGCATGTCACCATTCCCCCTCAAGTAAAAGTTGTTGAGTTCGCAGATGACATAGCTTTCTTCTTATCATCCAAAATCATTCCATCCGCCGTCAAATATCTTAATGAAGCCATGGATGCCCTTTGCACATGGCTTACTTTAAATGGTCTTGAACTTTCAGTACAAAAGAGTCAGTGTGTTACCTTCTCAAATCGTCATAATAACCCCCCTGTTCAAATTTTATTTAAAAACTCTCCAATCCCCAATGCTTCCGAAGTAAAATTTTTGGGAGTAACATTTGATAGGAAACTTAAATGGTCTTCCCACATTAATAATATAGTTACTAAATGTGAAAAAAATTTAAATATTATCAGATCATTGACTGGCGTTTGGTGGGGTGCTCATCCTATCTGCATTAAGTTGCTCTACAATGCACTTATTCGAAGTCATCTCGACTATGCCTGCCCACTTTTTAGTACTGCATCCAAAAATGCACTCAGTAAATTAGACAAAATTCAATCTAAGTCATTGCGAATAATAACTGGCGCGATGCAATCGTCGCCCATCAATTCCCTTTAAGTAGAATGTTCTGATCCTCCTCTTTATTTAAGGCATCAATTATTTGCTGACAAATTTGTTCTTAAATGTTTAAATTCTAAAAGTCATCAGATTATTCCCAGAGTCTCGTTGTTCAACGACTCAACACATTCATCTACAATCAGAGCTCGAACTAAACCTCTCCCTGCCATCTGTAAAAATTTTCGCTCTCTCTCAGAGCTTCAAATTATCAAAAATGATCTTCTTCCTTTGTACAAATTAAAATATAGTCACGTCACCCTATCCCCAACGATTTTAGAAGGGATCGGCATCCTTAAAAGTCATTCCAATCTCCCAGCCCGTACTGTCAATAATATGTTCAATGACATTATTTCTTCTAAATGGCCCAACTCTTCTCTTTTATTTACTGATGGCTCCAAATCTCCGGACTCTCCTAACTGTGGTATTGGTATTAACGTTTACCACAATAATTCTAATGAAAGAATATTTTATTCAATTTCAAACCAATTTTCAATATTTTCTGCTGAGTGCATTGCGATTATTGAATCTCTCAAATATATAATAAAAAATAATTTTGAACATTCTCTTGTTCTCTCTGACTCTCTCAGTTCCCTCCAAAAACTTAAAACAAGTCCTCTTCTTCATCCTGATGATCACTTTGTATGTCTTATTCGAGTATTGATAACCTCCATTCAAAGCTCTGGAAAAACTGTCACTCTGATTTGGATTCCTGGACAAGTTGGCATAGTGGGTAACGATGTTGCTGATTCCTTGGCAAAACAAGGAGCGTCTAACCCTACCGTTACCCTCGTAAACCATATTCCCATGTCTGATATTTTTTCCATCATCAAAGATAGATCCCGCAATGATTGGACAGAGTATTGGAACATTGCTAGTCAATCCAAGGGTGCCCGCTACGCCTCAATGCAAAGGACTATCCCATCAAAACCGTGGTTTCAAAAATTCCCCCATTTTTCCAAAAAAGAAATCTCCTTACTTATTCGTATGAGAATCGGACATTGTTCCGTTCCTTCTCACCTTTATAAAATTCATGTGCTTGACTCCCCAGATTGTACGTTCTGTGGTCTAGATGTGGGAACTTTAGATCACATATTTTTTGATTGTCCCTCTCTAAATAAATATCCTCTCTTCTATCAAGCGTTATCAAAAATTGCCTCTCCTCCATTCAACATCTCATCTCTTCTAAGTCTGAACTCTACTCCAATCTTCCATAAAATTCTGAAATTTGCACATATAAATAAAATTAATATATAAATTCACCTTTCCTTTCTCTGTAATTATAAATGATGGCCTAGAACACCCTTGAAGGGTGAAAGCCAGAAATAATTGGAAAAAAAAAAAAAAAAAACTCTCTCTCTTTCTATCTTCACTAACCTATATTATCTCTTTCTCAACTTCCGTTCGCCTCGACAGACCACACTTTTCGTAACAATCTCGTCACGCATTCAGCAGCTTACTACCCAAGTCAAGCATGCGTAAAGAAGTTTTACTTCAAAAAGAAAGTATGTAGGTATGAGGGATGGGTAGGTCTGAACACTCCAATTTTTTTCTTTATTTTAATGACAATATAAGATAAAGTAAAATTAAAAAATAAGTAAAAATACAAAGTAAAGTGGTTTGTTTACAGTCCTCACTAGGTATTCCTGTTCCGAGGCGGACTGTATGTTGCTGAATGGGTGTTGAATTTTATTTCCTTGTCTTCTAGTTTCTTGATTTTCACAAAATAAACAATAAATAAAATAAAAGTATTTATGTTTGTTGTCGGCAGGTTGTATTGGGGTTACTTCATAATTTTAATGATTTCCACGTCTTCCTGTTTACTTAACCATAATTTGATGTCTTTTTTAAACATTTGTATCTCCATGGTATTCTTAATTTCAATTGGAAGGCCGTGTATAATTTTGTAGCATGGAAATTATGATTTTTCTGGCCAAACTTTGTATTTAATTGGGGAATGTTCAGTAGTTTTGAGGATTTTGACCTTGTAGTGTAGGTGTGTTAGTCAGCAAGGTATTCATATTTTTCTTTAAATTTTAGTAGTGCATTTTTTGAGTATAATTTAATAAAGCTGAACACATTAAAGTTTTTAAAAATTTCTTTTGATGAAGTTTTTATGGGTACTTTTAGGATTATTTTTATTATTGCCTTTTGCGTTTTAGCTAGCTGCTTGATGTGAATGTTTGAGGCAGTTCCCCATCCTATAATCCCGTATTCTATGCGTGATTGGCAAAGAGCATAGTAGAATTTATATAGATCATTTTTATCAAGTATATTGCGTATGTTTCTAAAGTAGTAAATGAGCTTTGAAAGTTTCTTTTTTTTTAAGTATGTTTATTCAGTTTTTTTAATTTTACAATATTTATCTTTAAAATCTTACAAAACTGATCAATCAGTTTGATTGTAAGAAATCTCTCATTTTTCCTATTTAATTAATACTATTATACTTTTATGTTTTACATTGTAATAACTGTGCAAAATCTTTGTTATGAAAATATTTCGTTGGAGCCAAAATTTTATGGATATATAAGCTTCCAATGTAAGATGGAGAGCAAGAGATAAGTTAGAAAGTTTCTGGAGAATTTTTATCTCAGGCGTGGACCTTAAACAGGCGGCTGTGTATACTTTGTATGATAGGTTATTTAATAAAAAGAGATTATTGCTTTGAGACAGTTAAATTAGTTTATTTATAAGTAGATACAATTAAAAAATCAGGGCTAGACTAAATGGGCAAATCTGAATGGTAAATCTGGCAGCTAAATCTGAATGGGCAATGTTATGGAGCGTTAGTACCGTTTAAAGTTGATGAATGGGTGATGCCATACGTAGGCGTTCCATGATGCTGCTTGCTGCCTTCGGAGATTTGCGGTCAGCTCCCTCCGCTGCTGACATGTGCTGAACGGCAGGCTGGAGCGACGAATCAGGCCTCCAGTCCCGCGGTTTCCCAGCGACGTCCCGTCCCAGGGCGGTTGCCAGCCAGCCGACTATGTTGATGACGGCCAAGGTGGGCGATCTTCGGCCGCATCTATGCGAGCACCTCTGGCTCCAGGTGTAGTCGGAAGGTCTTGTCATGTCTGCGTCCGCAGATGCTGGATGTGTTTTTAAACCAGCAGAAATAATGGGCTTCCACGGTACTCCGCTGCTGATCCAGGATTTTAATCATTGTCCTGATGGTCCTCAATGATGGATGCCGCTGATGGGCGCGGATATATATCAATCTTCACATGTTGATAAAATAATGGCGAATATGACTCTTTGATTACGTCGAGCCGCCACAGGGATGGTGGCCGAGGTCACCTGTGGCTGCTCAAAGAATGAGGAGCTCTCTTTTCAAATCTCCTGATTTGAATTTGTCCAGGATCAGCAACTGTTGCATACAAAAATATTGCAGGGCTCGCAATATTACCAATGCCCAAATGTCAATAATCAAGCACTTGAGGTGCCACACACCGAAACTATAAATAAAGTGTGTGTAAGAGGGTGCACACACCTTGTTACAGAAATTTTTATGTAACATCTTAAATACTAATTATTATAAACTACTAATTATTATAATGTTTATGAATACAGTGTGTGATAGTAATTTCCAGGTTTTTGATCAATATTCGATCTGGGTATTTGTATACAATATTATTTGCTTTCATGTTCTACGGAGATAGAATGATTTAACTTTTTTTTTGATATTTGAATAAGATGTCTCATTTTTAATATTTTCAGGTAATGCGTTAAATATTTTCGGAATTCTGTGCCTCTTTGTTCTATCACCGTATACCTACATTTTGAGATTTATTAATAATAAACATTTGTGCTTCTCTATTCCTAGTAGGGTAGTTGTGGTTTATAGGTTTTTTGAATTCTATATTCCAGAATTCATCTAGCGTTAATTGATAATCTACCTTACTGTGTATAGAGAGGACATTACACAAGGAGAAAATTTTTTTATAGTCGCCTTCACATAATTGAACTTTTTTTTTGCATGATATCAATTTTAGGAAACGGATTTGTAATTGTTCTATTTTATTTAAGTACGTTTTGTACGTTAATCCGTAACTATTTATTCCGTATCCTATAATTGATTCTGCTAATGCGTTGTATATACAGTATAATATATTTTTATCAACAAAATTTTTTAGGTGGTAAAATTTCCCTAATATGGATCTTAATCTATTACATACATTTTCAATATGATTTGACCAGTTAAAATTGACATCTATTGTAAGACCAAGGTATGTATATTAAGGCGGAACGAAATTTTTTTTTTTCTAATTTTTATTTGGAATAGTTGTATTAAGTTGCCAATTGCCATCAATTATCTCAATTAAAAATATAAAAAATATTAGACAACGGTAAAAGCCCCCGCCAAGACATTGAACATTTACAAAAACGACAGTTTTGGAGCTATTTGCGCGGCCTACAAAACAGTACAGAATTTATTAAAATAGGTTAATTTTATTTAATAATATATTTAAATATCGTTAACTAGCTGTTGCAATCAAATATTTCATTATTGTGTTATGGGTCGAAGCGGGGGGAGGCAGGTGACAATCTACGAAATGCAGTGTTTTGTTTAAACTAGTGTCGATAATTATCTCAAGATGATGGGTCTCGCATCAATTATATTCACGAGTACTTGTTGATAAACGTTTTTTAAGTGATTTAACATGACTTCTACAAGACAAACGTTAAATGGAAATTTGGTGAAAATACAGATTTGAAAGTGAATATCCTACAAACATATGAAAATGTGATGAATTCTATGAATGAGTTCGACAAAACTTAAAAGTAAGGAATAACACATCAAAATAACCTACGTTTTTGGAAATTGCCGAAATAGCTGGAACGAAAATTGAAGAATTGTGGATAAAATCTTCTATTCCAATTGCCACACTTACAGTTACTATAAAGTTATCACTCAAAGTGTTATAATTTGAAAAGTCTTTTAAGAAACTTTAGGAAGAAAAGTTAGAAGAGTTCAGAGTACAAAGTAGATAGCTTTTTGACATAGCTGCATGTAAATGTAAAGAATTTGTAAGCTGTACTTGTTTGAGGGAAAAAGTGCTAAAAGAGGAACAAAATTTTTTAGAAGACCAACGCACTAACAGGCTAAAACTGTTTTAAAAGGACCGAAGAGGTTAAGAGTGATTGTACAAGAGAAACATATTTCGATTATAAAAAAAAACAGGTTCTATTTATGTTGGGTATGTGGTTCCAACATCGGGCAGTGCAAGAAATATTGAAAGAGCTATCCACAGCTTTTAACGACTGAAAAGATATCACTAGAGGGTTTAATGGCTGTTGGCTGTGATGGAACAAACACAAATGCAGGGAAAGTGAGAGGCGTGATTCCTCTTTTGGAAAACAGACTGTCTCGACCATTGCAATGGATAATTTGTCTCTTACACGCCAATGAGTTACCATTGAGGCATTTGTTTACCTATTCGGATGGCCCTACTGTAGGACCTATATCATTTGCAGGTCAAATTGGTAAAGCATTAGAGATATGCGAGACGCTGCCGTTGGCCAAGTTTGGGAAGATAGAAGGTGAACTACCTCCATAAATATCCACAGATCTCAGTACAGACAAGAAATATTTACAAAAAATTACTACTGCTGTCATAAATGGATCCTGTTCTCCTGATTCATTAAAGAGAAGCCTAGGTAAATAGCATACGGCGTTTGAATATGTCTACGAAAAATCCACAACAAAATCTTGTGACTTTAGCAAATCATACTCTCCTGACTGGTTTGCTATCAAAGCACATTCATCCTGCAAAGATGGTTCAAATTATTTATGGAAACTCATTAACAGCACTAGATATTTGTCCAACGAATTGTTAGCGATAGTGGACCCTGTTATAATTCGAAACAGTTACTTTGCTCAACCAGAAAACTTGCTGTTGTGTATGATAACAGATTCACGTAAGCAGATTAGAGAACTCGCTGCAAGACGCATTTTAAAGGCTCGTGAAGTTAACAAAAATTCTGTTTGGCACTTGTTTGAGATGCCAAAAGTGGACTACAATGCACGTTCTTACATAGACATGATTGACTGGCAACAAAATATGTATAAACACCCAATACTTATGAATATTTCCAATAAGCACTTACAAGATCTTATTGAAAATTGAGAACAAACAGTGTTGGAGTTTATGAGACTGCCTTGCCACATCCAGGCTGTGGAAAGATCTGTAAAAGTTTTGACAAAAGCATCTATAAGTGTATGCGACAAGACAAGACAAGAAGGATTCATAAAATCTAAATGAGCATCTCGAAAGCTCATGCCAAAGTTTGAGATGAAAAAGGATTTTTGTCATAAAAAATGATGTTATGCATACCAACATAACTTTCTGAACCTGTGTTTACTTTTCAAATAAATGATTTTATTAGTTAAAATGAACTTTTATTGTATCATTTAATGCATAACATATTATATTTACTTATTATTTTGTTTATAGGGTGGATAATACAAAACATCTATAAAAACTTAAAAAATAAAATATCAAGTCTATGGCGGGAGCTCAAGCTGTCGAGCTAGAACTTCCAAATTGAGAAGTGTTATTTACAATTACATAAAGCAACTTTTACCTGGTATTACAATTCGAATTTCGAAAAAAAAAAATTTTCATACAAAAGTGTTCCACCCTAAATTGTATATTGGTACACTTTTTCTATATTTGGGCAATTACACTGTTGGGATTGGTTTTTTGTGTGTAAACAATCAAATGAATGACTTTTTTTATGCAATTCCTTATCCTGACAATTTATATATGGTGAGTGTATAAGCATATATTTGTTTTTTTTTTTGCGTTTATAATAATGCCATTGTCGTGTGACCATTTAATTATGTTGTTTAGGTCTTCTTGTAAAATTTCCTCAATTTTTTGTGGATTTTTGTCAGCACATATAATGCAAGTATCGTCTGCAAACATGTAGCATTTCTTTGTGATGCTATTTAGTGGGAGCCCCATCGATTGTTCGCTACGTTTGGTTTAGTCGGGGTGCTCGGGTTCATGGGGTAAGGTTCGTCTATGTCTTAGAGGGACATTTTTTATCCATCTACTGCATAGCAGGCGGATCGGGAGAGAGTGGTTGTTGGAGACATTTTACCTCTCCTGCCGGTTCAACCCATCGCCTTGTACCGCAGTGGAAGAGATGGAATATGCGTGCATCACTACTGGACCCGTTGACCAAATTCCTACCCACCCCTCATACATCTTTTCTTTCCTCTCTTCCCTGTCCCTTAAAAGAACCTCCACACAACATCCCCAAAGATGTTATAGGCCCCGAGGGAAATTGTTTTCCTCCGGTCCTCCTGAGTGGAGCTAATGTAAAAAAATAAATGATCACGACCCATATCGCAAATATGTCCTTGTGGAAAACTTCCCCAAATGTCAAAGCATTTGTAGTAAATGTCTAGACGTGTTTAGTATTATGAAAAGAGTTTTGGATTAAGTCCAACAAACAAAGCTTATGTGTGAGTAAGAGGAAGGGGGTCTTGGTATCAGAATTATCCAAACAATATCAAAACCTTGACAAACTGAATCCACAAAACTTATCACAACTTTGATAATAAATTTAGTGAAAACATTCTGAGTATGTGCTGTAAGAAAGAGCTGTATATAATCGCGTACTTTTAATAACTTTAAAATATTATTTATTTTTAGAATAACTCAATAGCTGATCCTCAAATTTTAGTATTTAGCGAATGAAGACAATTTTAGCGACTCTCAATCTAAAATTTGAAAGAGAAAAATCAGGCCCGAACCCAGGACAGTCGAGAGTGGCTAATATTATCTTTGATTTTACGATTTTAGGTTTTAAGCAGAACAGTCAATAGATGTCGCAAATTAAAAAAAAATTGATCCATTTATCCAAGACACTGTCTAGATTAGAATATTGCAATTCTACTAATATAAACGCGAAAGTTTGTATGGATGTATATATGTGTGTATGTTTGTTACTCTTTCACGCAAAACCACAAATGGATTTTAATGAAATTTTACAATTTTTTTTTTTAGTGAAAGTTGACAGCTGATCTGAGATTACACAATAAAACAATAGTGAGATAGTTAATTATGCCAATTGTGAACTTTCCACTGTTGATAGTGAATGAATAATAAAGTGTCACATTGTAAGGGTGTTTTCTTAAATTATATTATTATTTTTTTACAATATATGAAAGGGGAGGGGGAAGGAGGAACAAAGAATTAAGATTAAGAGGCAAAGGACGGGAATATATAGGGATTAAACTTTCTAGTTTGAAGTCATGTTGCTTAGTGAGTTTTCATTTTATGTCATGTAAAGTCGAGTTAAAGATATCAATGTGGTAATAATTTAAGTTAAATGAGTGTGTGGATCTATAGATAAATGAGTTCTGTTTGGAGTTGGTCTTGCAAAGAGGGAGGTTAAAGGTAAGTGACTGTCTGCTGTTGCAATTTGGAACATGGAATGATAAGCGTTGAAGAAGATCAGGACTAGCAATTAGGTTATGTGTAATTTTAAATAACATTACCGAATCTGCTATATTTCTTCGGCAAGTTAATGTATGCATATTGAAGAACTTTGTAGAGTCTTCATTTCTAACGTGAGATCGAAAAGAGCGAAAGTAAAGGTACCTTAAGAATCTATTTTGAACACTTTCGATTCTATTTTTGTGTATTGCATAGTCTGGGTTCTACACTTGAGATGCGTATTCAAGGATACTACAATAATCAGAATAACATATAGGTTGTAGCTCTTAGCTCTGGTATTATGAAATTTGTATTAAAAAAATTGCAATGTGTGGCACGATAAGATATGGTGGGGGGTGGGAGAAGGAGGGTTGTTGGGGAAGGTGGAATATGTGCGAGCGAAGCCGGGGGCTAAAGCAAGTCATACACAAAGAGGAAAGCAAAAAAAAGTGTTAAGAATTTAAAGTTAATATTGGTAGTTCTTAGTCGAAGTGTGATACAATTTAATGTCGCCGTAGGGGATAGGGTTGAATTAAGTGGAAGTGCAGACCCCCGGCAAGGCTAAGGTCCTAAGTTCAATCCTAGATGCGATAGTTTATTTTTTTCTGTTTCAATTTTTTGATTCGGGGGTGGCTAATATTGTCTTCGATGATTTAATTATTTGTTACATATCGCGGGTTCGAATCTCAGTGCGTGCAAATTTAAAAAAAATGTTGTTTAACATTTAAGTAATATGAAATGATAATATTTGCGGCGAGTTCAGAGTGGTTAATTCTCTTAAAACCGCCCTAGTAAGAGAGCAACATATAGAATCGAAAGGTTGCTTGAAATATATTTAGCCGTGTTTGATAACTAGGTCTGAATAGCCAGTTATTTTCCCTACCCCATCCATGCATCCATAATAATAAACAAAATGGGCAAGAGTGACGAGGCTGCGAAGAACCACACAAAGAGAAGACCGATTATTACCGCAGGCTAAATCCTATACCTACATGTATGAGTTTGTCTTCTTTTTGTGTCGCTCTTTCTTTTTATCGAGTTTCAAATCACAACGGTGCTAAAGAAGTTTTTACTTCAAAAGATGGTCTACATTTAGGTTTGCGATAAATCTCAATACAACTCTAATGACCGCCACGGTTTTATTACTAACGAAGAAACTAGTACTTGACATCTCTACCCACGAGTAACGTAAACAAGCCCCTTCAAGCAAAGATACCTAAAATAAAAGTTCACAAGGGTACATGAAGTGGTTAAAATATTATTTAACTAACGTATTAAGTTACACGCGTTACATTACATTGTAGACGTGTTACTTAATCCCTGTGAACGAGGTACAAACCCCGTGATAAATACGCGTTTAAACAAAGTCTAATAAGTTCGGGTTAAGTCTGAACATCATACATCAAAAAATCGTTGGTAAAATTTTAACGCTTGGCGTTGCAATATGACGCGTTTTAGAGGAGTTAGATTAAATACTACTCACGAGAAAAGGGCAAAATAACATTAAGGCAACAAGGCACACACAAATAAAATGTATAAAAAAATAATACACCATAATATGGTGTACGTGGTGACCATATTCACCAATGCACATTAAGGTGGGTCACGACTGCGTGGGTTTTTTTTCTTATTTTGATTTGTCTAATAGAAAAAGGGTGTTGAATGAAGATATAAAATCATGAAATTTTTTAAATATTATTTGGATATCATCTTCTTCCTCCGGATTGACTTTGAAATTTCACATAATAGAGAATAACCCACCCTTGTTAAAAAATGTTAGATTAACCATTAAAAATGAAATACTAAAAAGAGGGAAAATTTTGATTTAGATATTTATTTAAAAAATATATAAATATAATTCAAATTATCTCAAGGCAGTGTATTCAAATACCAGCAAAATCCTATTACTCTCTAATTTCGGCATTATTTTCCTTGACTCAATCTTGGGACTTTTTGAAAATAATTTCATAAATAAATACTACTATTGCTACGTAAGATTACAAAAAATATGTTAAATGACAAAACACACTTTGTAAAACACCACTTTTTATTTGAATTAATATTTAATAGCCAACCAGGGTTCGCTTAGCTCAAGGCTCAAGCTTCATCAGGGCTTACTATATCGACTGAGAGCTGAGGCTTATTATTAGGTCATTACATAATATATGTTATTGGCGTTTTGCCGTACTGGCAACTTTGATCTCAAATATCTTCTCTTTGGTTAGGAATTCCAAATTCAAATTTATTCAGCTATTTACGCATGTATTTGTGTTTTGAAAATTATAATTCATTTGTTTTTTCCTTAATTTTTTTTTTCTTCGCGTCACTTAGTTTACAAAATGGAAAACTTGAAATATCGCGTTATTTACGAGGACGAGTTCCACCGTGGCACCAGTGCTGCAGAAACGGCTCGAAGGATTAATGATGTGTATGGCGACGGTGCCGCAAAAGAAAACACAGTGCGTTTTTGGTTTCAACGGTTTCGTTCTGGAAATTTCGACCTGCAGAACAAGCCCCGTGGACGGCCGGAGACCAAAGTTGATAATAAAGAATTGAAGGCTATTGTGGAAGCGGACCCATCGCAAACCACGTCCGAGTTAGCTGCAGGCTGCGGTGTTAGTGATAAAACTGTTTTAATCCACTTGAAGCAAATTGGGAAGGTGAAAAAGCTCGAAAGGTGGGTACCTCACAAATTGAGTGAAGCAAATCAACAAACGCGCGTTAGAACGCTAGACCACACACTGCACAACAGACGGCTACCAAATTAGAGGAGCTTCAATTGGAATGTCTAAGACATCCACCGTACTCTCCGGACCTTGCCCCAACAGATTACCATTTTTTTTCGAAATTTGGATAACTTCTTGCAAGGGAAAAAAATCAACCCCGATGGGGCAGTCCAAACCGCCTTCAAAGATTTTATTGATTCCCGTCCGAATGTTTTTTTTAGTAAAGGTATCGATGAACTACCTAAGAGATGGCAAAAGTGCATAGAGAGCAATGGTACATACTTTGAAAAAATAAATATATTACATTTAAAAAAATCGACTTTATGTTCCTCCCATACAAAACGCTAATTTCATATGTAAGGACCTAATATATAACAAGGCTTATTATATCAGACCTGATGAAGCTTGAGCTAAGCGAAACCTGGTTGGCTGTTAAATATTAATTCAAATAACAAGTGGGGTTTTTTCATTTAATACATAATGTCACACCACAAAGTATTTGCTTCCTTCGATAAAACAAAAAATATGGTTTAAACGATTCATAGTAACCTTTATATACACTAGAAATAACCCCTTAAAATGAAAATTTTCAAAACTTTGAAGTGAATTCGGAGGAAAAAGATCGTACCAGAAATTTGAAAAATTTTAAACACAACGTTTTGAACCCATTTGGCACCCTTTTATCGCTCTTGATTTTTCTTTAAATGACCCACCTAAAACCGCCGCTACCCGAATTTCTACCGATTTTTGCATATTTCCCTTAAACATTTGAAGTTTTTAAGCTCCGTTATTTTTTAAGGTAATATATAGACGCGTTCCACGCTGAAACGCAAATTATATTAAATTCCCTCGATAGAAAAAAAATCTCAAAGTTTGCTCCGAAAATTATTATAAACACGTTTGTTTCAGTTATTTTACAAGTTATAGTTGTGAAAAAATTCACAATGTTTCTTTGAATGATACTTAACACGCTACCCATGAGAGTTTTGCTCTATTTTAAACGAGTCGTGTTTTATTAAACATTTTCACAATTTTCGTATCGATTTTATCGCTTTAAATATTAGCGCGCTCGTCTAACATTCGTAATTACATACGAGTATCTCTCCATCTTCTTCTTTTTGAGCGCGGATGTTGCGCCTTAATGTACATTGCACATTTTTAATAAATAAATAAACGTTGTAAGAATGGAAAGAAAGGCATAAAATTGTGTTCTTAATGACTGTCTAAAAGAGTGGAGATCCGGAAAGAACGCAAACGACCCCTTTCTCTTACACGTCACACAAGTTTGTTTGCTCTGAAATAATACAAAAGTTTTTTCGTAATACTAAACATGTCTAGACAACTATTACAAATGCTTTGACATTGGGGAATGTTTTAACAAGGTCATATTTGTGCAATACATTTTTTTTTACATTAGCTCCACTCAGAAGCAATTTCCCTCGAGGGAATTTCATCTTTGGGGATGTTGTATGGATAGTCTTTTTAGGGTTAGGAATGAGAGGAAGTTCTGGGAAGGAAAAATTTATGAGTATAACTTACACTTTACGGTGTTTTACGGTTTAATCACAAATACTTTTTTATTTACTTACTTATGATAAAGTGGAGAGCAACAGATATTTTTTTTTCTTTGTTTTAGTATTTTTTGAGAAAAATGTGTCCTTACTGGGGTACCCCGTTCTCAGGTCACTTTGTACGTTTTTTGTGTTTTAAAATATAAGTAAATACGTATGTTTAAATGTTACAAAAGGAAAATTATAAAATCGTGTCCAAAAGAAAGCAAATACAAGCATTAATCATTGTTAGGTTACAAAATTTTATCTATATCGGACGGGGACGGGGACGGGGACGGGGACGGGGACGGGGACGGGGTCCCACGATAAACAAATTACAAATAACTACTGTTTCGGAAAAAATTCTGGAAGTCAGAATTCGACATCTTTATCTGAACCATACCATATCTGAACCGAAACAAACTCCGCGTGACCTGTACGTGAAACTCGGCTAGCAGCGGAACGACATTTAGTTTCAAAAACGTCCGCTCGCGATCGCTGATGTATTATGAGCGCTACAGTCGGAATCGGAATCCTGATTTGCTGGTTAAACAGTCTTAAATCAATCAACTTTAAATGTTAATCAATCAACTTTAAATGTTAATCAATACACAGTCCAAGATATTTTTCCTGGAGCAGAATTTGGAAGCCTTTCTTTTCAATTTTTAAGGGGAATCATTTTACTGGTTGGATTAAATTCATGTATCCTGTTTTGTTTGCATTCATTGTTAGTGTGTTTGATTGGAACCAACTGTAAATTTTAATAAATAAATCAGCCTAATGCTTGAGTTGGGTCACATCAAGAGTTCGGAGATTTTTATGAGACAATGCTTGTTGTTTGTGAAAGAAGCAAGGAGCGTGTTCCAATACCTACAAAGTTTTTGAAGTGAAAACTTCTTTAGCACCGCTGTGATTTGAAACTCGATGAAACGGAATCGAGCATTACAACGAGCACACTGAAAATAGACAAACGCACACATCTATAGGATATATAGAGCCTGCGAGAGAATGAGATGGTTATAAAATATTATATAATTTATTTCATGGGTATTCGGTTCGAATATAATACGATAAATTCACAGTCCCACGCAAGTTTCCTTTGGTCTAGTGATGCGCCTGATGAGTTTCAGCGGCCAGACATTCAGCGGACCAAAAATCGAATCCTATTTATTGTACACTCTATTATATAATTTATGAAATAACTCCTACACCAAGCTCAAGAGCTAGCTATCAATTGGCGTACAAATCCTTGAAAATTTGTACTTCACTATTTTGTTTTTGGCCTTAGCATTATGTTTATTACTGTAACAATGTTATAATGTAAACAATAAACATAATAATAATAAATTTAAACAATAAAAATAAAATTAATAAATCTCAACGTCATTGGTAGCATTTAGAAATACTGCAAATCTTTTCTTGAATATAACTAACTAACTAACCATCACGCCGTTTCCCCGCAGGGGTAAGCAGAGAGGACGGACCGCCAAACAACTCGGTCTTGGCACACTCTCTTTGCCTCACTCACATTCATACATCGTCTCATACATACTCTTCTATTATTCTGACTTTTGACATGGCCCGTCTCAAGTATCTGATTCACTTGATCGTGCCATGTCTTCCTCGAGCGTCCCCGACTTCTTCTACCATTCACATTTGCATCATATATTCTTTTTACACTACTTTCTTCGCTCATTCGCTCTACGTGCCCAAACCATCTGAGGGTCCCTTTCTTAATTTTGCTCATTATACTTACATTCTTTGCGGATATCCACATTTCTAACACGATCATACATGGTTTTACCACACATACGTCTCAGGGATCTCATTTCAACAGCATTCAGTTTACTTTCATCCTTCCTCTGCCAGTTCCATGCCTCACTGCCATACATCAGGGTAGGTACCAGGACTCCATTGTGGACTGCTAGCTTCGCTTTTTTGACAGTTTTTTTATTAACGCCAACGGCATTCAGTCCTCCATTAAAGGAGTTTTTTTTTTTTTTTTACAGTGAATACCGCACAAGAATCTCAACTGTTCCCGTCTGGAGCCAGGGAGACTATGGCATCCCCAATTGGGATATGTTGTGAGGCTGAAGGTAGTGGGGAGGGGAAGGAGGTGGGGAAGAGGAAGGTTGGGAAGTACCTGGCTATTCAGATCTGGTCACTAAACACGGCTAAAGCCATTTTCAAGCAACGTTTCAATTCTGAATGGTGGTCTTACACCAGGGCGATACTGATAGTATCTTCCACTCTGTTTTAAATTAATTAATTGTGAAATAACACAAATTAATCAAATAAAATTTATTTGCGCATGCCGGGTTCGAACCCGCGACCTCCGGAATGTGAGTCAAGAGTCTTAGCCACTGGACTACGGAGGTCGTCGAATTACCGGCATTTACCCTTCTTTCAATATCTCTATCAGCCTTCCCATCTCTCGTAAACATACTACCCAGATAAACAAGGATATAACTTGTAAAATAACATAAGAAACGTGTTTATAATATTTTTCGGAGCATATTTGGCGATTTTTATTCCTATCTATTTTTTTCTATTTCATTTAATTACCGTTTCGGCGTGGAAAATGTACACATATAATATTCGAGAATAACATATACTTTTAAAGAGCTTAATACTTGTGTTCAAGGAAAGTATGTAATAAAGTCGGGATCGCGAGTCTTAAAAATGGTTTAAGTTGATAGGGTCAAAATAGCGCTTCCCGGAGAAGGAATAGGACCTGGATTCAATTCCTAAACGCGACTGAATCTTTTTCTGTCTTTTCCGTTTCACTTTCTTCTTTTGAGAATCGCTAATATTGTCTTCAGTGATCTTAGTAATGCCGTGCCGACTATTGACTTTTATAAAATTCGTAACCTTAACCTTCTGCATTTTATTATTGATTCCTCAGATTCAAGCGGCGATTCCGCAGCATAGAATTTTTATGAATGGATCGGCATAATCTTTGTAGGGCAGGAGCTCTGCTGAGATTAAAGACGGATTAACCTTAATCTTTCTAGAAATTGTGAGTTGGAAATTATTAGGTATTTACCACACTATTTATACCATGGCGCCTCGTCAGCTTTAAATTAAAACATTCAACAAAATTCTCCTTTCAAAGGATTTCTTTGATTATTCTTGCGATATGGCTCTCTACGTTCCGCGTCGCAGTATTCTCAATCTAGATAGGTCTTCTATGTGCTGTATATGTTTAAAAAGCGAAGGTTACTGGCCTCTAGCGTAACATTTCGAAGCTAGTTTATTAGTGCAGATTTCCTACTTGCAACGTCATAGTTGCACTGTTGTGATAGTTGATAAAACAGATTTCTGTATATCACGGTCTTATTAATTATATCTTAATTATTGTTTATTTGTTTTAGTGTGAGTCTTTTTTTGGTTATAAATAATGTGTTCTTTAGAAAAACGTGCTTCTTATCTCTTGAAAACAGCTAGAATCAACTAATTATGGTCTGAGGACCACATTGTAGTGTTTTGTCGGGTCGGGAAAAAGTATTATTGTAACGTGTGATTACAATAATGATTGGACCATTCAAAAACTAGGGGCCTTTTGGGAACCTAGGAATGCTGAGGCCACCTCTGTGGATTTCCTTCCTGGGGCCGTAAGAGGAACCAAGAGGAGAAACTGTGGAGAAGTGAGCTGAGGCCACCTCCATGAACTCTTCCCTTGTGGGGCCTTCAAGGAACCAAGGGGAAGTGCACCCAACCAAGGGCTTCCAGCGCGGGGCCTTTGTGGAACCAAGGAGGAGTGAAGTGGAGAGATAATGTCCTCTTCCCATGTGGGGCCTTCGAGGAACCATGTAGGAGTGAAGAGGAGAAATGAGGCCATCTTGGTGAACTCTTCCTCTGTGGGGCCTTAGAGGAACCAAGGAAGAGAGATGAAGTTCTCTTCCCTCCTGGGGCCCTCGGGGAGCCAAGGTGGAGTGGACTCTTCCCTTGTGGGGCCTTTAGGAAACCAAGCGGAGGTGGACTCTCCGTCGTGGAGCCTTCAAGGAACTAAGGAGTGGAGAGGAGAGATGAAGCCCTCTTCCGTCGTGGGGCCTTCAGGGAACCAAGGAGGAGTGAAGAGGGGAAATGAGACCTGGGAAGACACATTGTCGGACCAGAAGATATAGCTTCATTTCGAATGACAATCCTGGTGAACTTTTTAAAAGGGACTGGGTTACTGTCAAAGGAATGAGGTAAAATGGGAGATAGTACAATGGGTCTATGGCCTAAGTGCTCTCGGGAACTATATATATGTAAACCGTCTCCGATTATTTAAAAAAAAAAAAAAAAAACGTGTGATTATCATTTAATAAAATAGTTGGAATTAGCCAGTGAAGAAAATATTGTGCCTTTATTGAAGATCTTCAGCCGCAAAAAACCAAACTAAATAGTATATAATATAGATATTCCCATGTCTCACAAAGTGGAAGGCAGAAGAAACATAATATGAAGATCACCAATGCACTGGAATGACCATTGGAGGTTATCCACCACTTACCCGTCCTGCCATAAGTAACAGATGGTTACTCCTTCAAGCCTCTCACAAGGACTCTAATATTTTTGAAAGAACGAAGCTACATTTAGTTTAGAACGAATTTAGACCTCCAATGTAGCTGCATAAGTTGTTAGTAAGCGGTATGTAAGTGCTTAGCGGGAAATACAAGACGCAATATGTGTTAGTATGACAACATATAGACAAGACAATGGGATTGACCAGGATTGGCTGGAGTGACCAAGTATCACTGGCGTCCTGTACGTCGGTATCCGCAGCAGAGGAACCAACTTTAAGAATAATGTTTCGCGTCACACTTCATTGGCAGCCGCTCACGTACGATACTAGTTTGCCTAGTCTGTAGTTAGTGTTAAGATGGAGCATTGTAGAAATATACCATAAATTGATACAACGTCGTTATAAAAATCATCCAAACATTATTATTATTGCCCACGAAAGAGTTGTTTCACAGAATTTGAACATTGTGGGTCTATTGTTTCACAGTAGGCACTTGAATAATAACAGAACTTGAATCGGACTTTCACTGAACTTAAATGTTAACTTTTAAATTTGATGAATTATTCAAATTCAGTAAAAAAAACTCAATCAGTTAATCTATAAAATGCATTTCAGTCCACTTACATTCTTGGAATAACAACTTTTAACTAAACTTTATTGATGCTCGTAAACCTTATTGTAAGTTTATCATTAACGAAGATAATATCAACAACCCTCAATGACACAGAAAATAATAAATTACCGGAACTAGAGGACAATTTAGTTGGTAGAGTGCCATTCCTGGTAAGACTAATAGGACCTGGGATCGAGTCACAGTTGCGACTTGCGACCTTTACCTTTTTGTCTTCTTTGATGAAAGTATTGAAGTCTACACAATTGATGGTTACGCTCGTTCGTTAAATTTGCGTTCATTTTCGAATGCGATCAAAAAGAACTGTCATGTCACTTCAATTCATATGGGGTGGTGGACTTTTTTATTGTAAAACACCTTTTTAATGTAGAGTCGTTTTATTTACAATCACTTTTGAGTAACAATAAAATCAACACTTTTTATAACTAATTTTGGCCCGGACCCCGCCTGGGCAGTAAGGGAACTGTACCTTAAGTATCGATTAATGCGAGAGAGGGAAATATTTTGAATAGCACCCTTTTAATACTGCTAAAAACTGTAAAAATACCGTCTTTCAGGTTATTAAAATACAAGAATAACAATAACAATGATACTAGACACCTACTGTGTCACGTGGTCTATTTTAGTTAGTCGGTAACACTAGCTTCAATAAAATTCATCCAGATGTCTCTAGCATTCATACTCTCTTAATAAACTAATCAAGATTAAATCAATGTGATTACCTACAGCAGTTATCTCATAGATGTCACTATTCTTAAAAAGAACTATTTATATAATGTATTTTAATGTGCCAATAATATAATAATGTTCAACGTTCCTGAGAGCACGGCTACATTACAATCGGACTGCATAAATGAAGATCGGAGTCAAGTTTCCAATATACTCCAAAAAGTGGACAATATTGACACCACCCACCTACAAATATATAGGTTGGGACGAAAAAATGCTGATAAAACTCGCCCTATCAAGATTGTACTTTCAGATTCGAACCAAGCCAAACTTGTGCTATTGAAAAAAACAATACCTCTGGATAAAAATACTATTAAAATAAAACATGACCTAACCGTACTGCAACGTCAACAAATTACAAGTTTGTGGAAGGAGCTGGAAAATAGGCAAAACAACGGAGAAACCAATTTAACTATAAAGTACATAAATTCAACACCCAAAATAGTTTATTCACTTCCAAAAAACTCGTCAAACCGTCATCGAGAAGACTCTACTACCAGAACGTCAGAGGTTTAAGGACAAAGCTGAATGAATTTAGGATAAATGCCCCAATTATTTCACACGATGTCATCGCTCTTACGGAAACCTGGCTAGAACCGTCGATCCACTCAGCGGAGCTCGGTCTACCCTTTCATCAGGTCTACTGGCTCGACAGAAGTATCAACACTAGTTCCAGATCCAGAGGTGGAGGGGTTCTAATAGCAGTCTGCAAAAAAATGTCCTCAAAAGTGTTAAAAACTAAAAATCGTGATGTAGAACAAATTTTCATTGTGGTAAATGATAAAAATCAAAATTACGTCATTGGTTGTGTGTATATTCCTCCCTCAGCTAATATATCTATGTATAAAAAACATTCGGAAGATGTTGAACTTTTAAAATCAAAATATAAAAAACATAAATTCATCATTTTTGGTGATTACAATCTTCCAAATTGTGATTTCAACTGTATTGATTCCCAATCAATAACATTATGCGAAAGGGAAATCCTAGACATGTCAATATTTCTGAATCTCACCCAATTTAATAATGTGCATAATTTGAGTAATCGCCTACTAGATCTTGTTTTTTCAAATGAAGAGGACATAGTAGTTAGTAAAGCATCAGAATCCATCCTTCCCATAGACAATCATCATCCTCCACTGTCAGTAATAATTCCTAACAATGTAAAAAGAAGTATTAAACTAACAAGTTCTAGTTATAACTTTAAAAATGCCAATTACGATGAAATTAATGAACATCTCAGCAAAGTGGATTGGTCGTTTCTCGAGGAAAGCGATGTGAGCTCTAACATAGATTCATTTTATTCCAAAATAAATGCCATTATCGTAGACTGTATACCATTAATTGAATATAAAGAATCAAAGCATCCAAAATGGTTCAGTAAGGAATTAATCCAACTAATAGCTAAAAAAAAAAATTTACATAAAAAATATAAAGAAGAGGGATCCCTTCCAAATTATACAGAGTTCAGTAAAATAAGAAAAGAATGCAAAAAATTGTCAAAAATCTGCTACAATAATTATATAAATAAAGTAGAAAATTCAATAAATGGTGACATAAAACATTTTTGGAATTTCACAAAGTCTTTGAAAAATGACGACGTTAGTGTACCCTCTAACATGTGTTACGAAAGAAAAAGAGCCAACGACACTCAAAACGTAGCTCACCTATTTGCAGACTTTTTTAAAAGTGTTTATATCCATGACCCAACAACATTCAAAGATTGCTCGCCAACTTTTTCCTCGGATCATTATTTAAATTTATCTAATGTAATAATTGAATATAACGATGTACTGACTCAGCTAAAACAACTGGATCAAAGTAAGAGCGGTGGTCCTGATAATATCCCACCTGTTCTCCTAAAGAATTGCGCCACCACTCTTGCATATCCACTACATTTTCTTTTCAACCAGTCGTTACAAACTGGAAATTTTCCTGAAAAATGGAAATACAGTTTCCTCACCCCGATATTTAAAAAAGGAGACAAAAACGAGGTGAGCAATTATAGACCGATCTGCCTTTTATCAACCATCCCAAAATTATTTGAGAAACTTATTTTAAACAAAATCATCCACTGTATCAAGCCACTAATTTTACCTAACCAACATGGTTTCACTTCAGGAAAATCTACCTTGTCTAATCTTTTAATTTACCAAAACTATATATCCGAATCCATGTCTAAGAAGTTACAAGTTGATTCAGTCTATACCGATTTCAGCAAAGCATTTGACAGGGTTAATCATGATCTCTTGTTAAAAAAACTTCACAAATTAGGAATAGTAGGGTATTTATACGAGTGGTTTAAAAGTTATTTAAGTAACAGGCAATTAGCCGTTAAAATTGAAGGCTTTACTTCATATAAATTTATCGCTACCAGCGGCGTTCCACAAGGGTCACATTTGGGACCAATTTTATTTTTGATATTTGTGAATGATGTTCTTACTATTTTCAACGATGTCCAAGTTTTAATGTTTGCGGACGATATGAAAATATATAAAGCTATAAGAAATATTAATGACTGTCAAACATTGTCTAATAATTTGTTTAAACTTTTTGTTTGGTGCCAAGAGAACTATCTACAACTAAATTTAAGTAAATGTCTTATTATGAGATTTCATAGAATAAAAAATCCAAAAATTTATGAGTACTCCATTAATGATGTAGTGCTAACAGCTGTAACCGAGGTGAATGATTTAGGTGTAAACTTTGATCAAAAACTGAAATTTATAAATCATATTGAAATTACATCAAATAAAGCTTTGAAAATGTTGGGTTTCGTAATAAGAATTTGCAGTCAATTTAAAAATATTCAAACCATTAAAAATTTGTACATGTCATTGGTAAGGAGTCAAATCGAGTACAACTCGACAGTATGGGCACCTAGTTATGCTAAGCATTCACTCACGATAGAAAGAATTCAAAATAAATTCTTAAGATATATTAATTTTAGAATGGGTATCACAAGTGAATGTATCAACTATGATTATCTACTATGTCAACTTAATTTATTAAAATTGTCCGAACGCAGAATAGTATATGACCTAACATGTTTAAATAAAATCATAAATTCAGTAATTGACAGCCCTGAACTATTAAACTTGATTTCCTTCCATATACCTCGCAATTCAACATCGAGGCAGTATCTACCATTCTATTGTGACAACTCCAACACAGAATCACAATTGTATACCCCCGTTCGCCGTATACAAAATTTGGGTAATGACTATAAAGATGTTGTTGATATATTTAACACATCATTCACTAAATACAAACAAGTCTTAGTAGAATTTATATCTAAAAGAAGAACAACAAATTTAATTAATCCAACTGAATAGCTCTGCTTCGAATCATTTCACGTGTACTTTACTTTTCTCAGTCTACATCTTTTTCCATCTTGCATGGTGGAGTATTTTGTTTTTATTTCAATTTGTTTTTTATTGTATTTTTGTTTTAGATTTGGTTATGATTTTGATTTTGTTTTTGTTTTGTTTATGTATTTGTTTTTTTGTTTTTTTAAATTTTGTTATGCTTATTTAAATTTAGATGTTCTTTGTAAAAAAAAAAATGCATGTAAAAGCCCAGCCGGGCGTGAAATTCAATAAATAAATAAATGTAATTGTAATTGAAATGCCTAAATGGGTGGGTGAGGAAAAGCAAAGGTGAGAATACGACAAAACTTTCAAGTGGTTCGTATGGCTGCTTCTCAAGGCCTGGTCACAGATTAATTCAAATGACTATTTTTGTCTACGGAAAAAACACAATAACATTAATTAATTATTTTTTATGGCAATTAGATACCTATAAATATAACATAATACTAGTGTCCGACCGAAACATCACTTTCCACCGAAACCGAAACCGAATCTTCGGTGTCTGAATCAGTTTCGGTTTAATATTAATTTCAAGTTTTTTTTATTTTGTTTCTTCAATAATATTATTATTCATTCCATAAAAAAAACAGTTTCTTTATAAAAAAAGTTTTGCTGCTTAATTATTATTACTCGTGACAATAAAAAAAGGATTTGTCATCCAGGGGTATTTGTCGCGGGAATGAGGATTGCAACCTAGAATGACAAAATGTACGCCAAAAGATTATCCGATTCGCCAATATGGGGTTATATGTTTCACAAAAACAACATTTTTCTCTTCATATGCCTGAGGAAGAGCACTGATACACTCTTCTAATTGTAGCAGATGTGAAATTGTTATGTTTCGGCAGGCTTCGGCAAAAAAATCTAGTTTCGGCATCAGTTTCGGTTTGCAGAAAATCTGCCGAACCTTCGGCCGCACCGAAACTCTGCCTTCGTGAATTATCGTGCGTCGTTCGGCTGACTTCGGGTGAGTTCGTGGCCTGTGTGTCACCCGCCATCATCAGCTGAGTTCACCGGCCGGTCCGGCGTGATTGTGTTGCGAATTAAAGTGTTATTTCTCGCTCATATAATGTAAGTGTTGATTATTGACAAATTTTTATTCCAAGAAGTAGTTAACATATTTTGTTAATTTTTTTTTGTTTTATAGCATTCATATTAAAAAAATTAAAACAATTACGTACTTCAATTATTGTTTTTTATTACATTTAACACGCGTTAATGTCTGTATAAATGTAAAAAATAAGCCAAATTTCAGTAAAATATAGATTTTTAACATGTCTAAAAATGTTTCGGTTTCGGTTTCGGCCGAAACTGAGACAGATACCGAAGATTCGGTTTCGGTTTGGGTAGAAAGGCCTGTTTCGGTCAGACTCTAGAAATGATTTAATTTTTTTAGCGGTGCGAATTCCATTTTTTCCATCTTGACGTTCCGTCCATGTATTTCATAAGTGGTAAAGCACACAATCCCCATTGTAGGTCTAATGAGATTTTAATGGCCTGATTCTCCGGGGTGAGTGTTGGCGGCTGACAAAAGAAACGGTGGGAAAATTTACAATTCAGAAGTTGGAACAGTGTGGCGACACGTGTTGTGGGAATAATGGAAACGAATTACAGTATGTGCGAATTTCGCACTAAGTGTGTTGTTCGCTTTACAACCGTGTTTAAACGGTAGTAGATTTAACAAGTATTTGTCATGCGATGAACTGCTTCATACTTTGACTAGCTTTTTGAAGTGAAACATCTTTAGCCGCAGTGTGATTTGAAATTCGGATGAAACGGAAATGACGCACTATAGCACCTTCGAAGTATCAAACTGCGCTCTTTTAAAGAAAGTAAGGAGAGGAAGTTCTGGCAAGGAAAAATGTGTGAGGGATTGGTAGAAATCTGGGGTCAATATGTCTAGGAGTGACGGATGTAAAAACTTCCCTCCCACTGTGATGCGAAGCGATGGGTCGAGAGAGTCCAGCTGGCGAGATCTAGGTTAGGTCTCCCTAGACCTAACTCTCAGAAGAATATCTCCCTACTTTGTAAAAGGTTTGGTTTATTACTGCTGCCAGCAAATCGCGCCCTATTGTAAAAAAAGGCTAGTAATTCGTAAGCAGATTTTATTTTCGGCATTAATAGCAGAATGCGACTTGCCTAAAAACTGTCAGATTAATTTATTGACCAGTCATTGAAAGGGTTACTTTGATTCACCGCTCCTCTCCACACGGTTTTTTCCCCCACTCTTTTCTTCCTGTCTATTAGTTTATAATGCTATGGTTACATCTTTTGTTATAGTTTTTATACAAGAGTTTTCGTATAGGTAGTTGTTATTAGGGATGCAACGATATATCGGAAAACCGATAAATATCGAAATATCGACCCCTAAAAATATCGATATTTATCGATATCGACAATACAACAATATCGATATATCAATATCGAAAAACTCGATATATCATATCGAAATATCGGAAAACACGCCCAAATTAAAATGCCTACAAAATTGGATAAAATGCTTTACTAAACATCTTTCTGCTCCTGTAAATACTCCAAAAGTAAACATTCTTGAAAAATGGCAAGAGATGCAAGGTGTATATCCCAATCTTTTTAAAGTGGCAATGAGTCATCTACCAATTGTGGCAACAAGTGTTCCTTCTGAACGTCAATTTTCAAAGGCAAGAGCCACTATAATTCAAAGCAGAAACCGGCTACAAGGAAGCAGACCGTCAAAGCTACAATTTTTAAGTCCGATAGCTGGTACAAAATTCTGCAATTAATTTTTTTTAAATAAATTTATGAAAAAAAACTCGTTTTATATACCTATTCAAATTTTTTGATAATTCACATATATTAGTATAAAAAATATATACATTCATAATCGATAAACGTTTGATGTGACTAAAACTACATTGGATTTCGATAAGCTTAAAAAAAGAAGAAATATCGATATATCGGCCTACTAGACCGATACATCGATATATCAATATCGACTTACTTCGATATATATCGATATTTTTAAAAACCTTGCATCCCTAGTTGTTATACAAGTTTATTACTTTCTGCTGTATTCCAGATTATTTGAAACAAAACGGCTTATATTTTATAAATGAAATTCATTGATTTCCATAAAAATAACACAATATTGCGCTACGTCGATTTGTTCAGACGACAAGTTGAAAATGTTTAATTTAGATCTCCGAATGCGAGGAGTATTTCCGGATTTGTGGAAAGGGGGCGGAGAGGGAGAAACGGAAGATGTTGAAGAGGATTGAAGACTTCGCGAGAGGGGAAGGGGTTGAGGTAATCAAGAAAAACAAATAGTGAGAAGGCTGCTGTCGTTAGGGGGCGCAAGGCTAATAGCTACCCTTCCACTGGCTGCTGCGACTAGCCTGTGTAAAGCAACCAACGAGCTAAACGAAAGAAACAGAGGAATAAGGAATAGAGGTTGTAGGAGAATTAAATTTTTCAAATAAATAAACTATGTTTTCCCTCAAATCATTGAAGACTATTTTAATGACTCAGTCGAAAATTTGAACAGACAAAATATTCGGTCGTTTCTGGGTCTGTTCATCTTTTTTTTTACATTAACTCCACACAGGAGACCCTGAGGAAAATAATTTCCCTCAGGGCCTATGTCATCTGGAATGCTGTGTGGAGGGTCTTTTTGAAGAGAGGAAGGATTTAATACCTGAAAAATACCCTCGACTCTTTGCAGAAACGGGCTGTCCGTTTGATAGATTCTCCCATCTTAAGGGCCCGCAACCCGGATCTTTACCGATTTATTACATATTTCCCTTAAACACGGTAAGTTTTAAAGCTCTTAAAAAAATATATGTTATTCTTGAAGATAATATCTAGACTTTGCCAGCACCGAAACGCAAATTATATAAAATTCCCTTGATAGAAAAAAATCGCAAAGTATGCTCTAAAAATTATTATTAACAAGTTTGTTTCAGTTATTTTACAAGTTATATGTATGAAAAAATTCACAGTGTTTCTTTAGAAACACTGTGAATTTTGGTCTATTTTTTGGTCTATTTTAAACGAGTCGTGTTTTATTAAATATTTTCGCAATTTTCGCATCGATTTTGTCGCTGTAAATGTTAGCGCTCTCCTCTAACATTCGTAATTTCGTATCTCTCCATCTTATTCTTTTCGGGCCCGGTTGCAGAGCCTTAACAGGCGGATTGCAATCTTTAGAGCATAGGCGTCGGGTGGGAATGCTATCCTTGTTCTACCGGTATTACAATGGAAGATGCACCGAGGAACTAGCATCATTGATCCCTTCGGCACCGGTGCATAGCCGGGAAACACGCCAAACGCGTGCCCAACATTTACGCGGCGCCATAATTTCATCCCAAAATGTATATTTGTCTGATAACTATTAAATACTGTAGGCACACTATCAAAAATGCGCGTAAATAAATAATTTTGTAAGAAATTTGCAAAAAAGGTTGACCCAATGAACAATTAAGTAATGCGATTGGAGGGTTAACTGTTTGCTTTGTGTAATTAGGGTTATGAGGCGTTCTATTATAAAATTACCCATTAGTGGGCCGGATAGATTTTAAAGCTTGAACTTCAAGCCATTTATTATTACTTTATGTACTTTCTTGTAAAGGATTTTTGTAGAATATAGTTATTAAATTGAAAACTTCTTTATCACTTTTGGTGCGGCCTGCTGAAAGCGCCATAAAAAAATTACACTCAGAGACTCAGAAAGCGAGAACGGTTTTCTTTAGCGGTGTTATTATTACTAAGTCCAGAAAAAGTATCTACCTATGTTTCTAGAAATCAAGTTAGACAAAATATGTGCGTGATCCAACATCCTTTTTTAGTTTTATTTTAATTTCTTATTATTATCGGGAAATTAATATTGAAAAAACATCTTTGTAATGATGACAACTCTAATCAGGAAAGAAAAAAATCTTTCTTCATATATTGCCACACTTCTGCCATAAAAAATAGTTATATTAAAAAAATCTTTCGTTAATTTGTTAATATATATATATATATAAAATTATGAAAATTTTAATGCAGTCAATAAATTTGGTATAAAATGCAGGATGTTCTGAGTACAATATAATTTAAGCTAGTGGAGCTTTACGCAGATGCATTCATATGTTAAATTATCCATGCTTGTATTCATAATGGAAATTCCTGTTTCGGATTCATCTGCTGACGCATTACAAGGAAAAGGAAACCATCCATGTGTTCCAAGTGCAAAACTCGGAAGAAAATCATTTTCGTGTTCTGGGTGTAGTATCAATTAAAGCTGGGGACTCGCTTGCAGATTCACTCTTAAGTTAAAACCAGTTTCATATCCTGAATGATCTGTCAAAATTCCAGTTACGGAATCTGATCTGTTGACCCATTTCAAACAAATCCGTTCTAATGTTTCGTGAGTTAAAATTTTTTATTCAAACCATTTGCTGCGAATTCCTAATTCGTTGGATTAGTATTACTAACATAAAATGAGAGTAATACTAATTAAAGCTGGGGATTAGCATGCAAATTCATTATTAATAACCAGTTTTTTGTGTTCACAGTGTAACGATTAAATTCCAGCTGTGGGTTCATCTGTTGACATATTTCAAGGAAACTATTCTCTTATTCGAAGTACAGTTAATTCTTGTTGCAAAACCATTTTCATGATCTGAGTGTAATTAAATTCCCCGCATACAGATTTAATTTAAACCAGTTTTGTGTTCGGAATATAACGATAAATCATTTAATAATAATAATAAACTATTATTTAAACTTGTGGACTATTACGCAGAATCAATTTTTAAATTTAAACTGGCCTAAAATCTAAAATCCGCCGTGTTCCAAAGACCATGTAAAAATTTACTTACTATTTTTAATGACGCAATTCAAGGATCGTCAGTTATAAATTTCAAGGTGCAGAATTTAGATGTATGTTTTTTTTGGAGAATACTCGTCACACTTGATATGAAAAATGAAAAAAAATGTGAATATATTAAATAATACATAATAGTTTTGTTTTTATTAATTGTAATATATTTCTATTTTTTTAAATATCTATAGGTGCTGAATATGTGCAAATGATTTCTAATTTTGTGTGATACCTATTAAAAAATATCGTTATAATTTTTTTATAAGATTTATACCCCCCCCCCCCCCCCACCTACCCGGCGCTTGAAAATGGCCCCGACGTCACACGCGAGAGAATGAGATAGAAATAAAATATTTATTTAATACAAGGGTACTCGCTTCCAATACAATACGATTAATCCACAGTTCCGCACAAGTCTCCTTTAGTGTAATGGTACAAAGCCCCTCTGCAGAGATCGAAGTAAAAAATAAAACAATATTTTTATTAATTTTAAATCAATATCCAATCTTCAAACCACTTCAAAATGAACACACAAAAGAAACAGAATAAAAAGCGACATCTAACCACTCCGAAGAAGAAAATACAAATAGTAATAAGATGACCAAATGAGCAGGAATTCGACGACAAAAATATGGAAAAAAATCATTCTTCACTTTGATAAAAAAAGTGTTTCGTGGTCTCCCCACTCTTACTTAACCGCGTGTGATTTGCGTACTCTGTATTTTTTTATTTTTTTTTTTATTTTTTTTTGTTTTCTTCACAGTTACATGATCCAATAAATCTATCTTGTACCAAGATAAACAGGCCCTGGGGAGTGGAAGCCTTAATCTAGAGGACGGCGTACTTTCCCGGAGACCTATTTAGTATGTCTTAACGTAAGAAATACGATTGGCCCGTTTACAAACAAAAATATTGACCCGATTCCCGATCTGTAGTGCGCTGCGTCGGAGTTTTTGAAGCGCAGTATTTGTTAAAGTATTTGTCAAAATTTGTAATGTGATTGTAATGTAATTCATTAAAATCTTGACTTGATTCTTCCGTTGAAAAATATTTTTACAAAGCACATACTTAGTGGCCTCATAGGCCTATTTTATCTTTGGGGATGCTTTCTGGAGGATTTTATTAAGGACCGGAAGGAGAGGAGCGTTCCGGGAAGGAAAAACGTTTGAAAGGATGTCTGTAATAATTCATGTACCATATTAAACCATGCAACTGAAATAAAGTACCTCGGTGTAATAAGGAACTCCAATGAAAAATATTCTGGCTTTAAAAAAATATGTTCATGTAGCCCAGGGTTTCCCAACCAGTGGTCCGCGGACCACTAGTGGTCCGCAAGAGGGTATAAGATGGTCCGCGATGGTTTGCCGGTTCAATAAACGAGCCAGCGCGCGGGCAGTCCCTGGTTGAGTAGTCTGAATAAAAAAAAATCGGGATAATATTAAGTTTATCATTATTGTCCTTGTGGTCTGTGGTCATTATGGTATTCCGTTTCGCCCCACCCCATCCGTTCTACCTCCTCCGGTGTTGTTATAATTTGGTATTTAGCAAAAGGACGTCAAGGAAAAACATCTGGTTTCAATGGAGGAATTCCTTTGTTTTATTCACAAGCACATTTGTTACAATAATTTGTCCCGACCCGACAAAACACTAAATTTGGTCACTTTGACCACTTGCTAGACAATGCTAGCTGTTTATAGGAGATCCACGAATTAAGAGAGAGTTAAACTAGAAAAGCAGACTATTTATAAGAATGTTTTCCAACACAATCAAAATAAACAACACTTTAGTGTCACCATTGCACATTATACGATATAAAAACCAGAAATCTACTTTACCGACTAACATTTCGTTTTAGTTTAGTCTTACGTCGCTAATCTGTAAAATGCAATATCAACTAACAATATGCTACAAAAAATATGCCGCTAGATGGCAGTAGTCTTCACTCTTTTTAACATACTGCCCGGCGGGGAATGAGAAAAAACAACAAGTTTTTTTGAAATTAAAAATCAAACTACAAATTCCTAAATCTACACACAATATACTAAAAATTTACAAGATGTGTAACTATCTAAATTTGAAGGGTCCGGGAACCTAACCAACAATTAAAATAACCTAAAAAATTTATAAATTTCTAAAAAATCATGCAAAAAATTAAATAATAAAATAATAAAATCACAAAATTTATAATAATTTTGTAAAATTGACAAATCAATAATGTCTCATTGTCTCTATGAAGAATTTTCACTTCAATTATATATATTTTTTTTTTAACTAACACCAATTTACAAATAGCAATACATTGTTAGTTCGCTGTTGACTGATTATCAGTTCATTAACTTTCACTGGCATGGCACTGCCAAAAAACCGAATGAACACTTCACCGGGTAGACTACTCGGCCATCTTGTCCAGGGTGGTCATCGTTTTAGAAAGGTACATCAGCATGTACTTCTGTATGTCATCATTTGGGTAGATCATCATAAATTAAGGGGCGGCCGTGCCCTGGTAAGCAGATAGTACCATTAGATCTGCAGCGAGAATGATCATCTCGCGGTTGTTGACTTGAAGCCCCAGTGGCTTCAGGCTGGATACAGTGGTGTCAACAACACCAATACCGATGCTCCATAATTATTTATGTGGTTTGGTTGCATCGGTTCAGCCCTAATTGCAGTTAGGCTGTGACCTTGGGAAGGTCAGTGGTTTGCCGGGTCGGGAAATTTGGATCCAAGTTTGATTCTATTGGCATCAAACATATTTTCGTGATGGGTCTCACAAAAGTGCCTTGTGCTGTTTTGAGGGTAACTACCCTCACTACTCCATCCGGGCCTGGATGAGTAGTTACTATGCGCGCCATCTTCCATAATGCAGGAGGCAGATTGTCTTCCATCAGGATTACCAGATCGTCCTTCTTTATGGCCTTTTGGTTGTTGGCCTGCCATTTGGTCCGTTTTTGCAGCTCAGCAAGGTAATCTCGTTTCCATCTGAACCAGAAATTTTGAATTAGAGCGTTTAATTTTTGATATTTGCTTAGTCTGTTCTCCGGGAGCTCGCGGACATCCAACTCGGGAATAACCAAAGCATCCCTGCCCATGAGGAAATTGTTGGGAGGTAGAGGGAGAAGTTCATCTACATCATCAGACAGGGAAGTTAAGGGACGGGAGTTCAAACAAGCCTCTATCTGACAAAGCAAAGTATACAATAATTCAAACTGCAATGGGTTATTTTTAGTAATTCGATATAAATGAAACTTGGTGGACTTGACGGCGGCCTCCCACAGCCCCCCGTGGTTCGGCGCCCTAGGCGGTATGAAACTCCAAGATATTCCCTTATCAGCTAAAAACCTATGGATTTTGTCATTGTTCAATCTTAGACTGGCATATAGTTCTTTGAGCTTATTGGAAGCTCCTCTGAAGGTGGTTGCATTGTCAGAAAATATTTTTTCCGGTTGACCCCTACGGGCAATGAACCTCTTTAAACAATTTAAAAAAGCATCGCTTGACAAATCTGTTACGAGTTCCAAATGAACCGCTTTGGTAGAAAAACAAACAAATATGCAAAGATACGATTTAATGAGCGGAGATTTTCTCAGCGCTCCAGCCTTCGTGTCTATCGGTCCGGCAAAGTAGACCCCTGTTACAGAGAACGGTAGACTGGGAATGATTCTCTCAACTGGAAGGTCTCCCATGATCTGCCGGCAAACCTGAGGTCGGTATCTAAAACATACAACACACTTATGTAGGATACGCTTAACAGTGTTTCTCCCAAATATCGGCCAATATTTCAAGCGTATTTCCGATAACAGCGCTTGGGGACCTGCATGCAAATGTTCATAATGATAATTACGTATAATAAGTTCAGTTAGTTTATGTGACGATGGTAATATTACAGGGTGCCTTTGATGATGCGATAAATAAGTAGCTAATTTCAATCGTCTACTTGCACAAATTAAACCATCCATTAAACAGGGATTGAGAGCTTTCAATCTACTGTTTTTGTTTACTAACCCATGCTTCTTTAGGTCCTTCAATTCTCTATTGAAGGAATGTTCTTGCGATGATTTCAGTAGACATTTTAAAGCTGCTTCCAGCTCGGAGACAGTTAAATTGCCATACGTTTTATCCTTAGGGTTGCGACAATTATTTATAAATCTTAAACCTTGAGCGATTACTCTTTTTAATTTGGTTAGCGATGAGAATTTTTCGAAAATATCCCATTCTTGAGTATCAGTTACCAGTAGTACATTTTTACTTTTTATTTCCGGGGGATCCAAACATGACATCTTGGATACTGGCCAAGTGCTGAGATCTTCCGTCAACCAGCTTGGCCCCTTCCACCATATTGAAGTGCTGACTAACCTTTCAGCTGTGGTACCTCGGGACAGTATATCCGCAGCATTTTCTGACGATGATACGTGCCGCCACTGGGTTGGATTGCTGATTTCCTGTATCTCAGCGACTCGGTTTGCCATGAAGGTGTTCCAACGAGCTGGTTGTCCTCTCAACCAGCACAACGCTATTGTTGAATCGCACCAGTAATAGGTGGCCGATTCCTCTATACTTAGCGTCAACTTGATATTTTTTATTAGCTTGGCCAATAGTAATGCACTACACAACTCTAACTTGGGTAGTGATATACACTTTAATGGTGCCACTCTAGACTTGGAGGTAACTAACTGTGCGTGCCTCTTACCTTCCGAATCTGTTGAGACGATGTAGGCGCATGCTCCGAAAGCTTTCTGAGAGGCGTCGCAGAACCCGTGCAATTGTATAGTCTTTGGTGTTCCGCTAATAACTCCTCTCGGGATTTTTAACACATTTAGTTGCGATAATTGGTCTAGATAAGCCCTCCAAGGTAGTAAAATTTCATCAGGTAGTATGTCATCCCACGATGCCTTGGATTGCCATAATTTTTGCATAATTAATTTAGCTACCACTACGATGGGCCCTAAAAGTCCTAAAGGATCAAAGGTGGAAGCTATGCACGATAATATTTGACGCTTGCTCTCCGTTTTACCTGACGGCTTTGTAATTTCATATGACAGGTAATCTAATTCATTATTCCAAATTAATCCAAGTATTTTTTCATTCTTGGAATTGTCAGTGATCATTTTCTCACAATTGCCCTGTTTGGCAATTTCACCTTGGCTCCGCCCAGATGACAATTCCAAAATATTTGAATTCCACTTCCTCAGGGTCATCCCTGCGGACAGCAAGATATCACTTATTTGTTTCTTTAACTGGAAGAACTTAGATCGTCCATATAAAAATCATTTTCTATGACTTGACTTGCTACTGGGAAATTAACTTGATTATCCATACCGATTTGTCGAAGACATCTCGTTGCTAGGAAGGAGGAAGGTCCCAGCCCATATGTGACGGTCTTCAATTTGTAATGTCGGAGTTCCTCTTCTTGTGATTCGCGCCATACAATCTTCTGAAGGCTGCGATCCTCTGCGCATACGTTGATTTGACGGTACATTTTTTCGATGTCCGCAGTCATGACGTATCGATGTATTCTGAAACGTAATAAATGGCTGTATAAGTCCTTTTGAATGACAGCTCCCACCATCAGAGCATCGTTCAAGGATATTCCGGTCGACGTCTTTGCCGAACCATCAAACACTACACGCACCTTCGTCGTGGTGCTAGCTTCTTTTATGACCGCGTGATGCGGCAAAAAATAGGATTGCTCATCCCCTCTCCATTTATCACATAACTCCATATGACCTAGTTGCTCATATTCTTGCATAAATTGTACATATTGCAATTTCAATTCAGGATTTATTAAAAATTTCTTTTCTAGGTTCTTAAATCTTTTTTCCGCTGTCTTTAACGAGTCACCAAGTTGACTCACACACGGGCGGCGTGGCAGACTTACAACGTATCTACCATCGCTCTCTCTAGAGTGCGTGGCGACGAAATCCGCTTCACACGCCTTCTCCTCGTGATTTTGAAATCTCGCAGGATTCACCTCCTCCATTTTCCAAAATTTTTCTATTTGATTAGATAATGTGTTTATTGATAAACTACAAAATTGCGGTACTGGCCTTTTTTTCTGATGAATGTTGATCGGGCCCGATATAACCCAGCCTAATTCAGTCCTCTGAAGAGTAGGTCCGGTATCCAATCTCAGCCGATCATCTTGTAGTATATCCCAAAAGCTCTCAGCGCCTAACAGGATATCAATAGGCACCGCTACGTTGAAATTTGGGTCCGCCATTTGTAATCCCGGCGGCAGCTTAAACTCTTTTCTGGCCACTGTTGCTTGAGGTAGGTTTGTGGTTATTTCCTGCAATATTAGACAAGTGATATTTTGATTATAATTTGTCCTCAGAGATTTCATTTTTATCGCAACATGTTTCTTTATATGGGTAACATTGTTGTGTATACCTAACACAGGCTAGTTTATATTTTCGCATCTCAAATTTAACTTCATTGCTAACTTTTCGCACATAAAATTGGCTTGAGCTCCAGAGTCAATTAGGACTCTTGCCTCATGCACTTTATTATTGTGACCTACTACCCCAATGATAGCAGTCGACAATAAAATTGTTTTTTCAGCCTTCGCTAAAGCTGAATGGTTTGATACTGAAACTCATTCAGCATCCATTTGGCAGTCACCTCCGGGGTGATCTTCACCTTTATTCATGGAGTCATCGCTCGGATGCATCTCCCTGTGCAATAACGTATTGTGGCTCTCGCTATCACAATGCTTGCATTTTAAATTAATTTTGCAAAACAACCTAACCTCAAACATTTGAAGCAGGCACGGTACCTCCTTATTGCGTTGGCTCTTTCTCCTGAATTTAATTTTAAAAATTTTTTACAAAAATATATTTTATGCCCTTTGTCATTACAACAAATACAATTATTGTGGGTAGCAGCTAAAAATACCGATTCCTTTTTGGGATTATTGTTGCTACCACTTGCTTTCGGGTAGGTAGGAATTTTTTTCGAATCTGAATTTAACATTAATTCCAAAACTTGCGCACGCGAGGTCAAACATTTAAGAAATTCCTGTAATGTAGGTAGCTAATCCTGCAATGGGTTTTGTTTCCAATGCTTTCTAGAACTTGCATCCAATTTATTAGAAATTAAGTATATAATTAAAGCATCCCATTGTTCGATTTTCAAGCCTAAATTTTGCAACGCTTTCAAATTAACATTAGTTTCATCAATCAGATAACGCATGGCTACTGGATCCTCATGTTTCATCTCTTTAAGTTGAAACAGAGCTTGGATGTGTCTTTGTACGGTAGTTCGCAAATTTGCAAACCTCTGCTGCAACAATTCAAAAGCCGATATATAATTCAGGTCTGTACCTCGAAATTGGCGATGATCTTTGCTACATTCCCCTTTAAAAAGGATTGCAGATAATAAAACTTCTGTACATTGCTTATGGCAGTATTGTTATGAACTAATGTCTTAAATGTTTCTAGAAAATTAATCCAATTTTTAGGATCTCCGTTGAATTCTCGTAACTGAAGGTTGGGTAACTTGATTTCTAATTTGGGAGTCTCTACAGACTGAATTGCTCCTTTAGCAGTCGCCAAGGTTGAATAATATTGATTTTCAAAATTCTCCCTTTGCAAATTATTATCAATTTCGTTGGAATCCGGAAGACTTTCGATTTGTTCCTGGACCTCTTCGAAATCATCAATTATTTTTTCAATTCTCGCATAGCGAATTTTAATTTCGTTAACTGATAATGCGTTTAATGAATCCGAAAATCTCGTGAGTTTACCTTTCAACACTCCGCGTTTGTTAATCAACGATTTTAAATTATCCATTTTTTATACGTTTGACAATAATTCAACACAACAAATGCTAAAAATGTTCCTTAAAAAAATAATTTCTTTGCAATAATCGCGTAGAAAACAGTAGTAACCAATTCAAGCTATGAACAATGACAGAATCTAACAATAATCATCTTCTAAAACAATTAACCTAAAATAATTTGAATGACTTGCATTTTACACTGCGGGTAGTTAGTTTTTTGTTTTTAAATAAGTACATCGACACACAAAAAATAGCTCTTGTTTGAACAGGAATTCACGGAATAGAAGGAAATAATGGGCAGGATACTTATATTTGTAGTCGTTCCTTTTTCTTCATGTTTTCATCTTTTCATCTTTCTGGATTTTTGGATAGCTCGCTGGTTCATTTTATTGTTGCCTTTTAATGCCTTAATCCGATCGTAAGGTAGATGCGGCTGGAGGACCATGTTATCATCCGGCTCGAAGGACCATGTTATAATTTGGTATTTAGCAGAAGGACGTCAAGGAAAAACATCTGGTTTCAATGGAGGAATTCCTTTGTTTTATTCACAAGCACATTTGTTACAATAATTTGTCCCGACCCGACAAAACACTAAATTTGGTCACTTTGACCACTTGCTAGACAATGCTAGCTGTTTATAGGAGATCCACGAATTAAGAGAGAGTTAAACTAGAAAAGCAGACTATTTATAAGAATGTTTTCCAACACAATCAAAATAAACAACACTTTAGTGTCACCATTGCACATTATACGATATAAAAACCAGAAATCTACTTTACCGACTAACATTTCGTTTTAGTTTAGTCTTACGTCGCTAATCTGTAAAATGTGCAAAACAATATGTTACAAAAAATATGCCGCTAGATGGCAGTAGTCTTCACTCTTTTTAACAGGTGTGGTAAATATTCTGCTAGAACACGTCCCACCCTATCCCATTCTGCCCCCTCCGCTGTGGTAAATATTCTGCTAGAACCCGCCCCACCCTATCCCAATCCGCCCCTGGCACCTGGAACGATTAGGGCGGATAACGTGGTGTCACCCCCCCCCCCCCCCATTAAAGTTGACAAAACACAAATATTAACTTCATAAAAAATTGGTCCATCCTGGAGGGGGGGGGGGGGGTGGCTAGAGAATTGTGGTCTAGGGGGTGAAACTCGGTACGCCCCCCTCGCTACGCCACTGCTTGTGGTCCCTGTGGGAAAATTAAAAGTACAAGTGGTCCCGAGTCAGAAAAAGGTTAGGAACCACCACTGATGTAGACCAATAAACGCTGATTCTGAATATATAAGTTTTATTTAATAATATTAAACGCAGAATTTTTTAAAAAATATTACAAAGTGCCGTCACTGTTCGATGTGTCGTGAAGTCACCGTAAAGTCATTGAATGGGAATATATGATAATTAATCGAATTCCATCGAATTAATTTATTCATTTATTTACATACTGTTTATAGAGATTTAGTTGTTGTGTTTATTAAAACATTATTTAGACCTAAATAATGTTTCCAAAATATAGGTTTCTGTTATTAATTTGTTATTAATTTATCTCTATTACTGAAAATATTCAAAAACTACTGCACAAAAAAAATAGTAATGCTATTTCTAGGGAGAATACTTCGAACAACGGAATTCAAAATGGCGGCAGTAGATCAGCTGATTGCCCGATCCTGTACTAATTTTTCAGGAGTGATGACGTCACACGATTCATCATACATACGGTAGTTTTCGGGGGGTCTTGAAAAATTAAAACTTTGACAATTATTTTAACTATTAAAACTAACTCTATAAAAAATAAAAATAAAAATGCAGTTCTTTAAATTAGAAGGTCATTCATAAAAAAAATTAAAAAATTGGACTGGAGTTCATTGTATACCAAAATATGAAATGGAACAGACACATATGTGAACTTGTTAAGTGCATTAGGAAATGTATCCATATATTCATTAGATTAAGAAATATTCTCAAATTAAACAACCTAAAAAAAGTCTATTACGCACTAGTCCAATCACTAATTCAGTATGGAATCATTGGATGGGGAGGTGCATATGAAAAAATTGTAAGTCCTGTAAAAGCGGCACAAAAACTAATTATTAAAGTAATTTTAAAAAAACAACCAACATTCCCTTCAGCATCATTGTTCAAAATTTTGGAAGTGCCAAAAATTGAAGACCTCTATAAAAAAGATTCAAAACTACAAATATTCAAAGAAAATGTAACTAAAAAATTTTAACTTAACTCATCATTAAGGCATAAATTTAACATCCAAATTCCTCTATTTTCAACACAACAAATGCACAATAATTATATTTATAAAGGCATAAAATGTTTTAATAGTCTTCCCGAAGAAATTAAAAAAATAACAGATTTTGTATCATTCAAGAAAAAGGTCAAATTAATCTTTAAAAAAAATCAACAACCATAACATCACCAATCAAAATGTTATAACTTCATGTCATATCAAAAATTAACATCACATCGTAGTTTACATTTAGTGTATACCTACTCTAAGTAAAATGCATGTTATAAAAATGAAATAATAGTCGTTTTTATATTATATTTATATAAAGTTTATATTTATTGTATACTCTAAGTAAAATGTATGTAATAAAAATGAAATAATTGTAAAATAACATACGCCAAGCTCAAGAGCTAGTACTCTTCATTGGCGTAGAAATTAATTAAAACATGTTTTTTTCATTAAATAAATAAATAAATAAAAAAGGTGGGGAATATAATAGGAATCCTGGTCATCCCCCACCAAGACCTAGACAAACCTTACCCCATGAAACCTGGCGCCCCTACTAAATCACCAAACGAACGAACCACTTGGGGTGACCTACGGCAGAGGTGTCGGTTATCCTATAAATGGCTCCCGGGGCGGCGGTACCCAATCCCGCCTCCCAAATTGATGATTAGATTAGATCTTAATACTATATCATTGAAAATGTAGGGGACCGGAAAAATCAACAACTTACATCTTCAACATTTCCTTTGAAAAGTCATTTCAGACTTTTCATAGGGGTGTTGGAATGTCACTTTGTTGAGTTGTCATGTAACCGAAAAAAATTAATGTCAATAAAGAATTTTTCGTTAATAACAGTAGATTTATTCTGCAGACGAATTATAATAAATTTAGGCGAAAAGTTTTCGTCTGATTTTTTAACTTCTGTTCGAAAAGAAGAAGCCATAACAAAATACATAATAATTTTTTTTTAATGAGAATACCTCACAAGAGTCCCCGCTGTTTCCATCTGGAGCCAGTGGCCATGCCAATTGTGGCATGCTGTGAGGGTGAAGGTAATGGGGAGGGGAAGGAGATGTCGAAGAGAAAGGTGGGGAAGTAGCTGGGTATTCAGATCTGGTTACCAAATATGGCTTAAGCCATTTCAAAAAACGTTTCAATTCTTAATGGTGGGTTTACACCAGGGCAATACTGAGATTATCTACTTTGGAACGTGCCCCAAATATACCAAATATTATTTTAAATTAATTAATTGTGGAATAACACAAATTAATCAAATAAAATTTATTTGCCCACTCCGGAATTCGATCCCGAGACCTTCTAAGAGCCTTACTTCTCGACCACACTGACCGTCAATGTAGTTGTGAACAAGATTTTAAGTGGAAAGTTCTCTAAGTATAACCTTGATGAAAGACTCGCGTCGCTTAAATGGACGGCCGGCGTAGCCCAGCGGTAAGGCTCTTGACTCGCAATCCGAAGGTAAGGAATCATAAATTTTATTTGATTATTTTGTGTTATTTCACAATTCATTCATTTAAAATAATATATAGTGTATTTGCGGCACGATCCAGAGTGGAAGATACTCTCAGTATTGCATGGTGTAAGACCAAGATAATTGAAACGTTGCTTGAAATGGCTTTAGTCGTGTTTGGTGACCAGGAACCATTTATTGCACAAACAATACCTGTGCCATCGATCACCCCAAGTGAATCCAAGCTACGTTTGGTGACTTAGCAGGGGTACCCGGGTTCATGGGGTGAGATTCGTCCAGGTCTTGGCGACAGATGCTTCTGCGTGGCAGGCGAGATCGGGAGAGACTGGGTGAGGAAAACGTTTTGACATCTCCAACAGCACTCTTTCGGAACATAGATTCATATATCCGTCACTTCTGGACACACTGACCCCCCCGATTTCTACCCACCCCCAAAACCCTTTTCCTTTCCAGTACTTTCTCTCCTCCTTTTAAAAAAAAGACACTCCACACAGAATCCCTAAAAATGACACAGGCCATAATGGGAATTATTTTCCTTAGTTCCACCGTGTGCAATTTATTGAAAAAAAAAAGTTTGTGCAGGGTTAGCAGCTGGTTACTATAAAAATCTGAAAGCCTTGTACAAGAGGCACGGTTTCTTGGAAGCCAGATTTCCTAGAAATGTAGCCTTGATACTTGATCCATCTGATATTTTTAGACCGAGCATTCTAGAAATGAGTAAATGATTTACAAATTTGAAAGCTTTGTTTTTAAGTCTATTTCCACAACACAGGCCGGAAGTTCCGCATCATACCACCCGCCAGACCGGAAGCCGCCATTAGTAACTCCGGCAAACACAGCCTTTCACCGGAAAAGCCTTAAATTGATATTAGGTCCAATATCGTTCAGTTGGGTTTGACTGAAGCCTAGCAAAAGCTCAGAATGTTCCTTTGAACAATTATTTATCAGTTGGGTTACATTTAATAAATCATGCAACCATTAAAGTTGTTAGAAACAATCTACTCCCATGTATTCGAAACAAATAATAGGTAATTGTGAAATAAATAAAATAAATTCATTATTATTTTTTTAATTGATAAACTAATGCGGAAATCAGAAGGACACGGGTTCGAGTCCCTTCGGCGGCATGTATCTTTTCTCGGGAGATTTTTTCAATGTAGATGAGTTTTTCAGGCTAATAATTATTACTTATAATAATTGTTAAAAAATCATGTAATTAAAACTAGTTATTTCGCAGAAGAACAGCATAGAACAAATTTTCCCCTGAGAATCATAAAAAATCAGAGTATGCAATTCATATGCGGTAGAAGTGAAGCTTTCAGAAAACTAAAATAGACAAAAGTGGGGAGACTATGAAGCATATTTTTTATCAATGTGAAGGATGATTTTTTTCCATATTTTTTCTTCGAATTCTAAAGCACCTTTTCCTATACATTTGGTCATCTTATTAGTATTTGTTTTTTTAATCTAAGTAGTCGCTAGATGTCGCTTTCTTTTGTGTTTTCTTTGCCTATTCATTTTGGAGTGGTTTGGATTCGATATTGATTTGGAGAAGATTGGATATTGATTTTACAAAAATAATAGGTACATTTAAAAAAAAACTGAAAACTAACGTTATAAATGTGTTAAAATATTTTCTTGAATAGTATGTAATACAAGCTCGCTTCATTATTTGCATTCGCATCAAAACAATGGTACAGTTTTTTTTCAGTTTTATGAAAGAATTAATTGCGTGAATGAGTAAAAAATCGTGATTTTTAGTTACAGCACAAAATAGCAGACATTTAAATATTTTATGAAAACAACAGCTGATTTATAAATGTTTCAAAGTGAATCAAAAGAATGGAAGTGAATCTACGAGGGCTGTCATAAAATAAGGTCTCCAAGGTGCTGCGGTCACGAGGAACAATTTTACGCGAGATCCGGGAAAACTGGCGTGTATCCCGGTTTCCCTACGCCAAATCCCCACAACGCTGCACTCTCTGCGATACTTAGTCTCGGCTTGGCAGCCGTTCGCGATAAAGCTACCGCTCGCCGCACCCGCCAGGTGTGAATTACGTTCTATAATTAGTTTTTTTGTGCGAAGAACAAAATCCCGGTAGAAATTCATTCTCAGCTCCTTGAAGTGTACGGAAAACAGTGTACGAGTGCGAAAAAGTGCGCAAATGGTGCAGAGAATTTAAAAGCGTGCCGGACGGCCATCGGTTTCAGATGAAAAAAAAACCAAAGTGGAAAAAACAACGATTGCAAATCGACGAGTGACGGTTCGGGAGCTCTGTGATATGATCCCTGATATCAGTAAGACCACTATTGACAAGATTTTGACCAAAAATTTGGGAGACCACAAAGTCTGCCCAAGGACGACATCGATGGCGAAGAATGGTTGGACTCAATTGTTACTGGGGACGAGACCTGGATCCACTACATGACACCACACCCAAAGGAACAATCCCAGTGGCATTATTCAGATTCGCCGAAGCAAAGTTTAAAAACGAATTACAGAGCGTAACTCACACCTGGCGGGTGCGGCGAGTAGAAGCTCCATCGCGAATGGCTGCCACGCCGAGACTAAGCGTCACAGAGGGTTCAACGTGGTAGGGATTTAACAAGGGGAAACCAGGCTACACGCCAGTGTTGCAGGATTGTGCATAAAATCATTCCTCGCGACCGCAGCGCCTTGGAGACCTTATTTTACGGACAGTCCTAGGACTGAAATATGTTGATCGTTGTGAATCCAAGTGTATAAAATTTTTTTAAAATAATTGAGTGAATGAAAGGAAAAAAATGAAACTTTGATTAAAATAATTAAACTGAATCAAATTGAAATGAAGTTTAAAACTATTTTTTTATGAATATACCTTCGCAAAAGTACCCAATAGATTTCCGCTAAATGAAAACAAGAGTTCAAAAAAACTTTTTCAGTCGGTTTCACCGAAATCAAAGAACGAAGCTTTTTTATTCGTAAATTATTATTATTCTCACCTTATATAAAAGTTATGAATAAGTTTTGGTGAAACTTCTTAGTCGGGGGTCAATCATTCATACTTTTCCGAAAGTTGAAGCTCTGAAAACCATATATTATTTATCCTGTTCACACAAGATAAAATATTTAAAATGACCCAAAAAAGATTATTTTTAAGATGCCTTATTTTCTTTTCATTTGCACTAAGACGTCTTATCGTTTTATCAAGCGGTTCATCCTTTTATCGGGATTAAAATATCCTGAATTTACTAATTAGTCATTGTCATTCAGGGTTAAAGAGAAAGCTAGACTGAAAAGGTCTTTGGATTACCAGAAATATTTAAGTGTGATAAACAATTTGATGGCACCGTTTTTTCAAACGAATATCCGCAAGTACAGATTTCTTTATTTTATTTTACTTATCTATCCCCACCTTCTTCAAGAAGTTAACGGCCGTTATTTTAGCAGTTAAGTTATGTTTATTTAGTTAACTCCCACACAGTATCAAACAAGTTAAAACAAAACTATATCAAATCTTGGCTTGAGGAACTATCAGAAAAAGAACTTACTAGTGTATTAAAAACATCGCCGTAGAATTTACAAAAAAAAAATCACCCAAACAATGAAGTTTTACCATTAGTCGAGTCAATGAATGCTCCAAAAGGAGGTGTAGGGTGTGAACATACTAAAAGTCCTGACGGGGGGGAAGGTCCAAATTTTCGGGTTTCCGCTTGAATCTCAAAAACGGTGCGTCGCAGAGGAAAATTTTATGGGAATAAGTAAAAGCTCATAAAATTATCTACAACTTTTATTCTATATGTAATTTTCTAAATCCCAGCCGTTTACGAGTTACACGCTCCAAAATGTAGATATTTTCGAAAAAAATCATTTTACCTCATATTTTTCATCAAACATTCCTTCATATCGTCTAAAATATTCATCACACATAGAAATTTATTTGAAAGAAGCGGTAAAGAAGTTGCTCAAAACTTATCCAAAATAGTCCCCCACAGCACAGGAAATCCTATATTAAAATGTTGTAATTAAGTACTTAAATAAAAAAAAATACATAAAAAAACAAAAAATTTCAAGCACAAAAAGAAGCGCAATTTAAATAGGTAATATAAGTTCGGAGTTTTGGCTGAATAAAATATCAGACAAAGTTTTTTTAATTTATTTGATTACCTAACTAGAGTCCCAGCATAGTCTCCTATCTGCAGTCAGTGAGACTATGGCATCCCCAATTGGGGTGTGTTGTGGGGCTGAAGGTAGTGGGGAGGGGAAGAAGATGGGGAAGAGGAAGGTGGGAAAGTACCTGGATATTCAGATTCATCAAACACGGCTAAAGCCATTTCAAGCAATGTTTCAATTCTGAATGGTAGTCTTATAACTGGGCGATACTGAAAATGTCTTCTATCAACCTTCATTTACGTCTATTTATTGTTATTATTTTGTAGAACTCCATTTTAATTTTTAATTTATTTTATATATTTAATAATATTATTATTCAATGTATAAAAAAAAACAGTTTATTATAAACAAGTTCTGCTTCTGCTTCGTAATTATTATTATGAGTTACAGCTGTTTCGCCCTCTGAAGGCATTATCAAACTGTCATGTATAATAAACTGTTTTTTTATAATAAACATGTATAATAAACTGTTTTTTTATACATTGAATAATAATATTATTAAATATATAAAATAAATTAAAAATTCATTTACGTCCCTTGAGCCTCGGTTGCGGATTCTTCAATTGAGGATCACATAGTCCTATCGTCTCCAAATAGTTGGGACTCTTGCGTGGTAATGTACTAATAATATATAATATATACCCCAAGTGGTTCGCTACGTTTGGTGATTTAGCAGGGGTGCCTGGGTCCATGGGGTGGGGTTTGTCTAGGTCTTGGAGGCGGATGACCTGGACACACTGAACCCCATATTCCTACCCACCCCTTAAACCCTTTTCCTTCCCAGAACTCTCCTCTCCTTCCTTTCCTTTAAAAAAACCCTCCACACAGCATCCCCAAAGACGACGTAGGCCCTGAGGGAAATGATTTTCCTCTGGGCCTCCTGTATGGAGATCATGTAAAAAATATAAATACATATATTAGTTGTTTATGTTTTTAATTTATAGATAGATAAAATGGTCCATAAAGCAGTAACGTCATTATTCAACAATTAAGAAAAAAATAACATTTAGTGCGGGGAAAAAAGATTTCGAGGTACTATACATAATAGTGTATCAAGTATCTCATTCATTTTCTCAGAAAATTGGTTTAACCGGCAATAAATCAATGTAGATAGATACCTTCAAAAAATTTTAATTTAGAATCTCATAAATAAGTCGTATCAAAGCTGTTAAACCACATTTTGAAAATGGCCTTGCAAGCTGCAAGCAGAAACAGCGGCCACAAAAATAAATAAAAAAATCAAAACTAAAATACCTGCGGAACTTATTAAAAACATTATTAATTTAATTTTAAAAAAATACTACGAATTTAATTTTACACGTAAATGGAAAGATTCTATGAATACAAATTTATTTTTTCAGGAGGCACAGGTTTCGATTTAACATTTTAATATTTAACAAGTCATAAATCTTTGAGTATTTTTTTTATTTGACATTATAATTATTGTCGATGCCTATAAATTTCTTGAATTAAAGTGGAACTTGAAATTTTTTAACGCAGTTTGAAGCTTGAAAATCGCTAAAAGATGAGTAAAGAAGTCACAGGTGTGAATATTTGAAAAGCTCCCGCAAGCCTTAATAATTATAGCGGATGGTGTTAATTGGCCCGTACACAGTGCCAACCTTTGGCAATTCCGGCAGATTTCTACCAGCGGGCTTTATATTGTCTTTTTTGCAAGCTTTCATGAAATTCGGGCCGTTCATTAAGAATTCCTTCTGAAATTCACCCCTCATTATATAACCCTCAATAAAAAAAATTATTTACAAAATTTTTAGCAATTACTACCAACTTACTTTAATGACAAACTACAATGCAATAAATACTTCTGTTTAGCAATTATTATAAGTAATAATTATTAGCCTGAAACAATCATCTACATTGAAAAAATCTCCCGAGAGAAGATACATGCCGCCGACGGGACTCGAACCCGCGTCCTTCTGATTTCCGGTCAACCGCTCTGTCCACTGAGCTACGTCGGCTACGTCTCCTGCCCGCCAAATAATTCAATATGTACTAGTGTTTCATTCAACAATTACTGCTTATTACATTTTTCCTCCTACAAAAACCAAAACCTAATCTTCTGTTTAGGTTTCTAGTTAAGTCTCAAACCATATTAATAGACCTGCCCTAAGCGATAAAAGCGTATTATTTCCCTCTCCCCATACCGGTTTCATTGGAACCGGCTGGGATCGAGTATGGCTTCGCGTGAATCTAAAAAATGTGATGTCATCATTCTTCTGCGAGCCAGCGTCGAGCACTCATCGGTGCATTTTACGAAATAACACGGCAAAAATAGTGGCTTGTGTTTTGAAAACGTGTAAAAATAGAAGTGAAAAAGAGAATAAACCCAATTGTCGTATTACATTCCATAGGAAAGCATTATTTTACTTCATTATAAGCTTATTAAGATCACATAATATGGTCGTTTTTGTAACACACACTATCACTTGAGACACATGGCGTGTGGTCGTCGCTGTTTTGTTGGGTAAGTAAATTATGAAACATTTGTAAAAGTGTCTTAACTAAATACGTCAACAAAATATTGGACTATGAAAACGGGCGAACTTTACTTTGCTGTATTTGGAATTTGTAAATTTGTTCATTTCGCGGCGAGCAATTCGCGCTCCCATGTAAAAAGGTCTATTCATTAAAGAGCAGAGTTTACTTTTAAGAACTAAATGGTGATATTATAATGCGAGATGCCCATATACTCTCAGATTGATTTATTGACGAATCTCGTATCACCGAATTCATCTTCCCGCTCTGCGCCCCGCTGTAGTTGGTTTCTTCCCCTCACCTTTATGTTCTGGTCTATTAATATTCATATGTCTATGTCTCAAACCAATTATGAAATTTCAATACAAGTTAATTCATTTGGGCCAATAGATGGCGCCAGTACTTACTTACATGTATCGCTAAAGTATGATCATCTTAAATGAACTTTCTCCCTTCCCAAATGCCAAAGGAATAAATCTGTATAAACTGTAGTCTAGCTAAAAATTACCACTTCTCGATCATTTCTTGCATAGAAAACACCTAATTGGATGTGGAATCTCGTTATGTGTCGGTAACATGTAAATTTAAATACAACAATAAATCGGTGGATTCAATTTCTCAATTTACAGCGGATTTCCACTCAAGATGCCTTCAGATATAAGTATATCGATTTTGGTTGTACGGCCGTATATCCTCTTTGCATAATTACTTAATAAAAATCTTCTAAATGATCAGGCAGGATGAATTGTCGCCGGATGAATTGTCAGCGGGATGAACTGTCGGCAGGATGAACTGTCGGCCGGATGAACTGTCGTAGGATGAACTGTCGCCGGATGAATTGTCGCAGGACAAATTGTCGGGTCACCGTTATAAATACACTAAAACAAATTAAATCATATCGAGCTTTTTTATACATGTGCTATGTATGACTCCACAGCGGAGTAGGTACTGATACCATCCCTGATGAATGGCAGTGAATCATTATGTGAGTCTGGGGTATGTAAATAACCCCAAAATCGCTGGGCATAATATCCTAAAAATTGATTCCTGAATTTACTTAACGCGGATTCAAAATATGTCCTCAAATCAGCAAATCTAAATGTACATATACATCAAAGACACCAACCTATAGAGTGACGTCTGCTGCGTAGACAGCCCTTTAGATGTTTTTCAGTGCAAATTATATTCACCACGCACAATTTAACAATATTTTGTGGTAGACACCGAGCAAGTTCAAAAATGATTAAAAATTACAATGAATTAGCAGTTTGCTTTTTTTATGTTACACTAACATTTTGTATCAAAAGGGATACTTCAACGCCATCTGTGGTCCATGGTGGTCTTTCCGTAGTTCAAACAGGCAAAATACATTATAATGTTAACAGTTTGAAATTATAATGCTAAGTAAGCACCCAGTTATTAAGTCGGTTGCTACACATTAATTCTAATTGATTTTTAATTCCTAATTGGAAAGACAAATTAGAACAAATGGAATCCTGCATTCTTCTGTTGCGTAAAACTTACCATGGACTGGGCAAGGTAATTTTTCAAAGATTTTCCAATAGAAGTCAGAGAGTCTGGACTAGTGTTGGGTAGGACACGACATCAGGATGAGTTTGTATGAGGTACTCATATACTGAAATGAGGTGTTGAAGTGTTCCACCTCAAATGAGGTGAGGTGTGACAATATTTTCGCTTACCGGGAAGAAGGGGGGGGGGGGGGGGGGGGTTGGCTAGAGAATTTCAGAGGACGTGTTTTTTTTTACATTAGCTCCACACAAGAGGCCCTGAGAAAAATAAATCTTCTCAGGGCCTATGTCATCTTTGGGGATGCTGTGGATGTATTAATCCATCTCTCTCACTGCGGTGCAAGGCGATGTTCCGAGAGAGTATGGTTGGAAAAATTAAAGGGACTCCCTCATTCACTCTCCCCAGATCCGGCCTGCCATGCAGCTGGTGGGCAGACGCATCCGCCGCCAAGACCTGGATAAACCTCACCCCGTGAACCCAGGCACGTCTGCTAAGTCACCAAACGTAGCGAACCACTTGACCTATGGCAGATGTGTTGGTTATCTAATAAATGGTTCCCGGGGCGGCAGTATAAGGGCGGCATATAAGCCTCCCGTGTTTGTCATTTTTGTAATATGGAAAATGGATATAAAAAAGGCTTCCTTCCCACCCCCTCTCAACCCACACACACCTCACCTCCTCATACATTTGTCCCATACGTGACATGACATTTGTGGTACCTAATACAAAGAAAAAGAGTTGGTACAATTACATTTTGTGGGGTGGGGGGACATTTGAGGTGCCTCTTGTATGAGGTACTCAACACTAGTCTGGACGTTTATTTCGACGAGGTAAGACACGTACTTCGGTGGATCTCTGTTGACCTGGCTAACACTTCGTTTAATTTTTAGTTTAATATATTAATATTGATTTACCATTTATGTAATATTCTGTTCAATTTTGAAATGGCGCCCTTGTATTAAATTTCATGTCGTGATGATGATTCTTAAAAACATTTGATTCCATTTTAAACTCTGCCACCTATTTATAGATTTTATTTGCTTCAAATAATTTAAACCATTTTAGTTTCTTTTAGGCTAAGCACGACCCTAAGTTTAAAATATTAGAATGTCTAATATTATTTTATTTATGATAATAGAGTCCGTGTTCTGGTTTTGTTTTTTTTTTATTGAAGAATATAATTTAATTTTTGGCCACAATTCTTTTATTTTAACTATTAATGTCTTATTAAAATAATGTTCTATTTATAAAGCATTACAATAGTATTTTCTGAAAGCACATGGAGATCGCCAAACCATCACTTTGTGATATAAATAGTTTTAATTTATAATCGAGATAAAAACAAAAAAAAATATGATGCCTAACCAGGTAGTGAAGTATGGAACTAGCAGAGGAAGAATGAAAGTAGACTGAATTATTGTTAATGAAGAGGTGAGATCCCTGAGGCGTAGGTGTGTGTAAAACAATGTACGGCAATTTTAAAAGTGCAGACGATGAAAGCGTGATGGATCATTAGCCCCTATAGGTAAGAACAAAAAGAAAACTCCTGGCCATGTGCGGAGCATTCGTTGACAGTCATGGGTTGATGTACAAGGCTAAAAAATCATCGCTAGGTACTTCAAATTCATAAGATGGACATATCATATAACCCAGGCAACGAAGGAAAAATAGGGGAAATAATTCATGTAGAAGCCAATTTTGGCACAGTTGTAGGGGAAGGTGTCTTTAACAAAATACTAAAAGTACTGGGGGGTGGGGGTGGAGCTAAGGGGGAGGCGGGGTCTAAAGGTCCTTTTTTTCAGTTTTTCGTTAATAACTCGAAAACTATCGCCTCTAGCGAAAAAATGTCTAGGTACTAAATTATCTACATAAAATGCTCTACAAAAAAGGTTCTATAAACTTTTTTGTTAGGATCAATGCTTAAGGAGATAGGGAGGGGGGGAAATGTAAAATTTATAAAAAACTGTTTTAATTTTTTAAATGAAATGTTTGTCGGTAAAAATGAAACGCTTATTGTTAAAAAATCAAATATTTAGTGCTTAAGGATGTACCTTGAACATTAAATTTCGTCGAAATCTAAACTTTCATCGTCATCAATGCTGTCGTCGACGGGGGTCCGTTCATACATGAGCCGAGGCAGCCGCAGGCACCGGAGCAGGCAAACCCTGCTTTGCGGCAACCGCAGCGCATCCCACACACATGATTCTGAAATTTCGTCAAAGCTGACACCAAGGAAGCATTATCTTCAACTTTGTCTGGAGTAAATTCCTTCATGTTTGTCAGCATTCTCAAGATCTCTCTCTTCTCTTCCTCTAAAACATTTGCTCCTTCCAGAACAATTCGACATAAAACAAGCTGAACAAGTAAATGTCCTCGAACAGCTCGGCTGTAGGCGTGGCCTGTTAAGATCTTGTCAACAGAATTAGCAGCGAATACTTGGCATAGTACATCTTTCAGTCCCGATCCAGCTATTATGTGATCAATGCACCCCATGAAGGACATTAGGGTGTGAAATCCACCAAGTCTCACAGCAATGGTCCCAAACGTGATTTCTCTAGCCTTTAGGTACAAAGGCTGGTCGAATGTTATGAAACAAACTGTGGCCCCTATCTCCTGACTATTTTTTAAAGCATACTGTAATACAGTGTGTACAGTGCTGTACTCGTTAGGTAAAGAATTGATGAATGGAAGAAAGGTTACCGAAGTTTTTTCTTTGTTAATGACTTTACTCACCAATTGCATAAAACCCTTCCATTCTGGAATGGTTGGCACCTCTGCAGTGGGTTCCTCCTCTTGGAGCCACTTACCACTCATCCACAGGAAATCTTGAAGAGTGGGTGTGAATATGTCACAGGGGATGGGCTTCAGCACGCTTAAGTATTCGATGATAATTCGCTGCAATGCGTTGGTTCCCCTACCCTCAAAGGGTTGCAGCTCCAGAACTCCCAACTCCCACTTCTTCTTGGGGGGGAACAGATTTCAGCCTTTCAACTTTCGTGGATGTACGGAAAGCGTGGGTTGGTGTAACACATTTGATACCTCCCACGCTGTGAAAGGTATTCCAGCCATCGAGACATTGAAGTCCGCATTATCGAAAATGTACTGGCAAAACGTTTCACTTGGAATAGGCTCTTGCGGGTGGTGGATGGTGGAGAGCTCCAGCCGCTGAGCGTCGTAGTAAAAAGCACTCAATCCCAACTTCGATAGAAGGGACACCAAGTTCTTTGATCCGAATTTTCTGTATATGAACAGAGCGATGCTGGTCAGAATTGGGGATATGAAACATCGAGGGCGAACAGCAGCAATAAGAACATGAGCTATAGTTGTCATCTTTTTCTTCACTGCCTCTTTCGACCTTTTTTTCTTTGCAATGCAGTCCAAGAAGACTCTGAGAGATTTAGGTATTAATTGGTCAGCGTCACTGCAGAAGCTAGCTGAAGAAGGATAGGTACTGTTGTCATAAGCCATGGATTCAATGTCTTCCGAGATAATCTCAGCAGCTTTTTGTACAATTCTCTCACGTTCATTTTGTTCATCTTTACACCTTGAAGTATACCATGAGTCACTCAAGATTTTATCACTAAAACTACGAAAGGAAACGATAGTTTATCTGGTGCGAATTTCAATGAAAAAAATTTGGTCTCCATATTTTTTCTTCATTCTCTCTTTAATGGTCTTCTTAGGTGGTGGTTTTCTTGTAATAAACTGTTCCAACAACTCGTCCATAGAGTATTGGCGATTATCAGTACCTTCAATATAATTATAGATTTCTTCCTTTGCTTCTGAAATCTCTTCACCTTGAGGACGTCCAGATTTTATTTTCGAAGGTACAGAGGTTAACAAGAATCTTTTGTAACATTCCTCATGATATATTGCATCTGCTGCGTGTAGATCCCCAACAGTGCAGATACGTCTAATTACGTCGTCTCCCCACTGATCCATTCTTCTCTGCCCACGATCGATAATGGAATTGTGAAACCCACTCGTACGTACTTTAAAAACTGTTTGGCGCCTAGAATAAGGTTTTTTAATCTCCTTCTCTTCGTCATAAGTTTCTGTGCAGAAAAAGCACTTAGTTTTAAAATCAAATATCTCTTGTCCTGAACGCAAAGACGAGGCATCACGTGATGTTGAAGGTTGATGTAAAAGATTGTCTCTCAGAAACCTCTTTATTGAGTCACTTCTGATGTAGTCTCTTCTGCAAGAATTATGAACAACACCATTTGTCTTACTCCTGAAACCGTTCTCTTTCCCATCTTTCCTTAACACACTTGCGTTCACTAATCCAATTATCCCTTTTTTGCCGACGTTGCACAAATCATTTTCAACTTCACCCTCACAAATAAAACACTTCTCAGCCATTGTCACACACACACTGGAAATGAATAATCTTATAATGTATAGTCTGTAATAAAAGCAGATATTTTGATAACTCACGAACAACACGGCGCGGCGTTTATTCAAACACCAATTATTTCATTTTTAACAATAAATATTTAATTTTTAACGACCGGCATTCCATTTTCAACAATAAAATCTGTTTTTATTTTTAATTTTACATTTTCCCCTCTTCCTATCTCCCTAAGCCTTGATCCTAACAAAAAAGTTTATAGAACCTTTTTTGTGGAGAATTTTATGTAGATAATTTAGTACCTAGACACTTTTTCGCTAGAGGTAGTAGTTTTCGAGTTATTAACAAAAAACTGAAAAAGGGACCTTTAGACCCCCCCCCCCCCTTAGCTCCACCCCCACCCCCCAGTACTTTTAGTATTTTGTTAAGGACACCTTCCCCTACAACTGTGCCAAATTTGGCTTCTACGTGAATTATTTCCCCTATTTGGTGTTTTTTGGTCTTCGTTGCCTGGCCTAATATTAAACAAATCACAAATAAACTCCCCGAAACAATACAAATTTTCCTAAACATAAAACAAAGATCGTTTATTAACGACGATATGAAATAAAACAAATGAAGATAATATATTTTACACATTGTCAATCAATAATAGAATATGGAAATATTGCTTGGGGAGGAGCAAGAAACTCAGCTATCGATAATTC